>CM060191.1:60956946-70956946 GCA_030549335.1 Pontederia crassipes | reverse complement strand
TGGAGCAGTACAGCGAGAAGCTGATGGGGCTGGCGTGCAAGCTGCTGGGGGTGCTGTCGGAGGCCATGGGCCTCGAGACCGAGGCGCTGACCAAGGCGTGCGTCGACATGGACCAGAAGGTGGTGGTCAACTACTACCCCAAGTGCCCCCAGCCGGACCTCACCCTGGGGCTCAAGCGGCACACCGACCCCGGCACCATCACCCTCCTCCTCCAGGACCAAGTCGGCGGCCTCCAGGCCACCAAGGACGGCGGCAAGACCTGGATCACCGTGCAGCCCGTGGAGGGCGCCTTCGTCGTGAACCTCGGCGACCATGGCCACGTAAGTAGTACCCAACAAAGTTAACACGTTGCTCCCCTTCGTTTTATATATGATCATGCTGCATTCACTGCGACTGAGATCAATATATATCTGGTCTTCTATCTAAACGCATGGGGTGCAGTTTCTGAGCAATGGGAGGTTCAAGAACGCAGACCACCAGGCGGTGGTGAACTCGAACTACAGCAGGCTCTCCATAGCGACGTTCCAGAACCCGGCGCCTGATGCCGTCGTGTACCCGCTCGCAATAAGGGAGGCGGAGAAGGCGATCCTGGACGAGCCCATCACCTTCGCGGAGATGTATCGCAGGAAGATGTCCAAGGATATCGAGCTGGCCAAGCTGAAGAAGTTGGCCAAGACAGAGCCCGTGAAGCCTGAGTTGCTAGAGAAGAACATGGACATCAATGTGGCAGAGTCCAAAGGCATCAACGAGATATTAGCTTAGAGAAACAAAAATACAGGCATGCATGGCGTTAATCCGCTGTAATAAAGTCGTTTTGTTTTGTATCATGCACTAGTTTATTTGCCGGGAAGCGTACGTTCCATGTCTTTCTTACATGGAATTGAACGCTTGCTCGCGGGGAGTGTTTGTAAGCTCGTTCTATATGTTTAAACCTTAAACATGGAGATATATCTGAATCAAGTTAATTTACCATTCTGCAAAGTTCGCCATTCTGCAATGTATTACATTACTTTAATTTATATCCCTTTCTTCTTCTTTTTTTCTTCTATGATTGATCTTTCATGGCATTGATGTTTCACGTTTTGCACTTGAGCTCGATCAGTTCGATAGCAGGGGATTAATCTCGTAACGAAAAGAAGCACGAGATTAGTCTTAAGCCCAGTACGTAGTTGGTTTGCTTCATGGTACTCAAGAAACAAGGATAAGAGTGGGATCTACTCGCAAAATTGTAGTCGTATTTAATCTTTGGGGGCAATTTTTACCTTGGGAACTTGTTACATCTTAAAACTCGTGCGCCAATCAAGCTTAAGCTTGCAACGTAAAGTTATACTTCGGAAGGTTGCACTGAGAAGTGGACATGCATTATCACAGCCAAATAGTAATAAAAAACAATTATTAGACAATAATGTTGCTCACTCAGAAGAACTCTATTAAGGATAACAAACAATTCTGCAGAATCACTCAGTTAAAAACCCTGGTTGTAAAGTGAAAAGTAATAGGCAAATACCGGAACAGTGTGCATCCATCACAATCCATGCGAAATTTAAAACCTGTACATACAAAAAGTAAATACTATCCAAGTAGACGTAAACAAATGAAAAGAAAAAAAAAACACTAGACAGAAAAAAAAAGCATGCAGGATGCAGCAGTCTTTTTCTACTACATGCTAATGTAATTTTACGAGTTTGATTCGTTCAAGCTCTGGTCCAACCAGGAGGATCATCACGAAGCACAGTTGAGGCATGCATGAACAATGTGCTGGTGTTCACTTCCTCCATGGGGATTCTCTACGCTCCGCAGGGTTCATGGCACGGGAATTACTTGCGGTTCGCATTTCCAGTCTTCAGAAAAGTGGTTTCTCCAGTTTTGTCTCCACCAGTAACTTGGGCCAATTATTGCAGGGCAGTTCACTTGGAACCACCTTTTTAGAACCAGATGGGAGTTTTATCTGCAGGTAATCATACAACAGTGTCTTAGTAGTTGCCTCGTTTTATTTTCGCATTTCAGACAATTTGCTTGATATGATTCGTAAACTGAAGAAAAAAAGACTCCAATCACCGGAAAATGAGCAAAATTATATATATGCTGAATTCGAAGTTTGATTCGAAGTCAGGACAATTCTTGATAAGTAGACTTTTTCTCTTCGGGTTGCCATCTTACTATCCCTCAGCTCTCAAAGATTTTTTTTCTGTTAACGAAAAATAGTTTACAAAAAAATCGAACCCGAAATTCTGATTAAGCAGTGAGGAGTCTCCATCATTTTTATATGCCCTCGAATTTTAAAAAAGAAAAGGACTTTAGGGGTTGAAGTATATTAAATTTTTAGGGAAGGAACTGATCCATTTCTCATAGCACAAGAATCTTTGCTTGCTCCCCCTTTCATGTCACCCACGGCCACAAACATAACACATAGTTACCACACAAAAGGGAAAAGAAAAAAAGATGAAATCACGAACTAAGAAAGTTTGATGAATTTTTCCATGTGATCTCAACTGACACTAACTTATCTTTTAGAAGGAAAGGTTAAGAAAATATAAAAACTGCACTGTTGTGGCCACACAATTGTGAGCTGCAAACCCAAAGCACCGAGTATCGAGTAATACGAATTCTAGTCTTAACATTCAGAAATTCACAGCGAGGGAAGACTTTTTATGATGCAGAGCCTAAACAAAATGATCTGAGCATAAATGGTCATCCCTTCTTACATTGATATCACATCTTTTAGTAGTACTCTTGCCTAGATGCATAAAATACCATCAGAAATAAAGCAATGTTGTTTTCAGTACTACACCCACTTGATCAAGGATTCAGATCATTTGGATGCACTTCAAAGATGACTTGCCCTGCCGTTTTACATAGGAGACGTGTAAATATGGCAGGCCAAAGTGGAAGCAGCTTCAAAGAACCAACCATTATATGGAGGAAGTGTTTGATAAACAAAGCAATTTACATATGGACTTTTAGCCTACTGAGTTAGTGAATATATAAATGCATCCGCAGTCTTCACTGCACAAAAATAAAAAAAAACAATTGGTTAGGAAAAGGTTTGAATGATATATGGCCTCCTTGATTATTCTAGTAATTCAGTCTTCTTCAATTTGGAGATATACATATATATAACTCAGTAAATGGAACAAGAATAACATGCTACGCCAACAGATAATTGAGCTCACAAAGATGATTTTGGCATCTATAGGTTTTTGCATCGCGATTCATGAGTCAGGAATTGTTATGCAGAGGCCTGCAGAGCTTGAACAGTCTCCAAGTAAAGCTAAGAGTACTCATCTAGAAAATGTAGTTGCAGTCTCTATTCTACATAGGTGGATGCCATATACACTAATTCACCCAGTGAGACAAAAATAAATGATAATTTTGTGTTTTATTTTGAATCGTCTTACTTTTCTTAAGGAAGATACAAACTACCTTTGAGGTTGTAGACGACCTCCCAGGTGAGAGAATAAGAAACCAAATGAATCTAGAAATGGTTCATCCCATCAAATGAAAATAGGGGAAAAGAAATTGCCATCACTCAAATTTACCATTTTCTGATTTGGTGAATGAATATACATAACATTTAAAGCTCCTCAGTTGCCTAAATGAAACAATTGTAATGATTTTTTTTTTTGAGAGGGACAACGGTAAACAATTATGTGAAACATTTTGAAAGCTAACCTAGAAATCTTGATGCCATAAACAACAGCAGTGAATCTTCACGCTGATGGATAATTTATTTTACGTAAATGATGTCTTTGTCTTGATCATCGGGATCTCCATCTTCTTCTTCATCATTTGATAGATTGGGCATTTCAGATTCTTCAAAATCAACATCCTCCGATGTTTTCTTTTCTTCTTTTAGTCGATCCAGTATTGCAAGTACCTAAAGAATAGAATTTCAATAGATAAAATTAAGATTGTGGTAGATCGTTCATGTAATCAACCCAAAAACGTTTTCTTAAAAACTTAATCAATCCAAAAACTGCATCAATTTGTGGAGTCTAGATATCATGTCACAGTATATGTGTGTGTGTGTGTGTATGGAAAAATATATTTTTTCTTTTGAGAATGGAAGAGGTTAAAAGGAATGGACAGAACAGACATAGTGCAGGTCCCAACTGACATATGCATACCAAGGGTATAGAAGAAACAAATAGAAAATTAGGAAAAAGACTTTACAAGCAAGTGACCTACCATATTGCAGCAGTGGGCAAATTGTTTGTGTTAAAAGCCACATCGTTGCAAGCAACACAATGAATAGAGTTTAGACGAAATACATTGGAAGGACAAGTTGTGTGCTTTGTATTAAAAGGTTATTTATCATAGGTATTAAGAAGCCTATTATTATAAGCCGACCTTGGACTATTCCACCAAAAGTAGCCAAGTTGGGATCCTTTTCTTCCTTGAAGGGTCCAACTTGGAAGAAATCACATTGCTCGGACAATCAAGGCTATCAGGGTTCAACGGAGGAGCTAAAAAAACTTAAAAAATCATGATTTTTTTTGGCATACAAGTTAATGGAATGGGATCTCACTTCAGAAGAAAGAGATGAAAAATAAAAGTGAGGTAGTTAAAATAAATAAAATTAAATGTATAGCTCTCAAACCAATTATGTTGTCAAGCAATTTTGACAACAAAAGCCATTTACTTGCAATTGTTGCCACAACACAATTTATAAGTTCATTAAGTTAGACCAATTTCTGTAAAGTTGTAAGTCATGATTATTCCATGGGTATAATTAGACAGCATGACTTGTTCACTCTTTTTTTAGAGAAACTTAATCACCCGTAGAATTCTAACCATTACTTTGCCTGATCGAAACACAAATAACCGGAGTAGTCTTTTTACAATGCTTCATTTTTTCTTTCCAAGGGCGAAGTAATAAATTAGGCAACTTCAGTCCTCTTCATGAAGAGAGGGGAAGGAACAGACTGCAGGTTTCGACTCTTCCACCAACTTGTCCCCAAAGTGCAATAGAGTAAGCGTAATAAGTTAGATTTGTTTACTCACTAATGCATAAGAAATCATCAAATTATTCCATAAATTCCATAAAGAAAAGCATACGGGACTGTTATAGGAGATACTAGATGCATGTGAGAATCAGACACAATCGACATGATTAATGAAGTATGTCATGAGAATCCAAAGACAAAGGTAAGAGAAGCATCACCAATAATAAGGCTCTCGAGGTAAAGCATGGAATTAAGGTTGTGTGAAGAAAGCAAAAAAAAAAAAAGCCAAACTTTGTTAACAAATTGAATATTGGATGAAAGAAAAAGGCAGGAACACAAAGATCATCATCCACCAGTAAGTATTTCATCAAATATAACAGAGAACTATTTGTTCAAGAATCCAGACTAATTCTACATTAATATGTTTTTGAGGACAGATCTATACATTCATGCCCATATAGACCATCTAATAATTCTATAACAGTTCACAGGACAGCCAGCTTGACCATTAGAATTTCCAGCCTTATCTATCATTATTTAACCTAAAACCAACAAATCCTAAAAGTAACATGAAAGCTTCATATATTTATTTGCATTAGAAGAAAAACATTTCAACTTCTTTAAGGTTTTCAAATGTTATTTTTTTAAAAAACGAATAGCTTCTCATCCTTGATTTGTTACCACTAGGGTACTGGCAAAGGCAACCACAAAGACATATAGTACAAAGCTTCAATCATTGTTAATGTTACGAAAAGTGGGAGAGAGAACACACGAACACAAAGAATAAGCGGCGGCTCTCTTTGTTATGGAATAATGATGATTACAAGGATGGATCTCTGTTTGGACCCCTAAAGAGTTTATATAGGCACTCCCTTTTACAGATGATAGGAATTATAGACCGGAGCACGCTAGAGAACAAGCGGAGGCTCGAAAGCCTCCACGCGCTAGGGAAAAAGCGGAGGCTCATCTCCTAAAAAAAAACAAACGGAGGCTCAAAAGCCGGAACGCGCTAGGCCGGCTTGAAAGCCGCACTTCCGGCTGGTTCAAATGCAACCATCTGGATGGACTTCAGCAGAAGCTATTTCATGTATTTCGGGGGACGGAAAAGTCTTATTTGATTGAGGGGGCCGGGTAGACGTCTTCTCACTTCCCATAGGAAAAAAGAGTGCCCATCCTCAAAGCTACTTTATCAACAAGCTTTTGCTCTAGGGCTTAGATCTTCATATTTGGAAAAACTCTCTTCCTTATCATACGAGGCATCCTCATGACGTAGGTAAGTTCGAGCTTGCTTGATCCGTAGGTCTCTCGTCATCGGTAAGCTATGGTTGAGGAGAACGAACAAGAAAAGACTTACTGTTTAGGGGATGTGGTCCAATGGCTAAAGCTCTGCCAGCTTCTTGTTGACTGGCAGTCTCTGAGAGGAACCTTTACCCCCCGGGGGTGGGATGGTAGACTTATTCTTCGAATTAATCCCTCAAAATAAGACACCTATCTCATGATAAGGAAATAAATCAATTTCCAATCACATACAAAATACCCCTAAGAATTTTCGCTCAGCCCCGGCCCCCTTGCAACCCGGTAGGGGATCCCCCCTTAAACAGGCTCGTTGATCGGTCAGCGAGACCCCCGTAGGGGAAATCTGCTGAAGCGCCTTACTACATAGGGGACCACAAAAGGATTACAACTGATTCAAATTAAACATCCCAAGTACAGACAAACTAAAATGATCCAGATGACATAATCCTTTCTTCATAGTGAGATAAATTCTAGACGCTTAAACATCCCAAGTACAGAGAAACTAAAATGATCGAGATGACATAATCCTTTCTTCATAGTGAGACAAATTCTAGACGCTATGTTTTCTAATCAAGTGGCACAGAAGAAATTTTGTAATAGTTAATCAAATAATCATCATGCCTCATGGTATGAAATTCGGTTCGAGGCTCATGGACAACTATTTACACATCAGCAAGAACTGACACTATGAACTATTTGGGTCTATATTCCAAACTACAAGAGGATAAGGCATTGTCACGCACGCCAAACCTGAGATCATTTTCTTTGAAACCAACTTAAACTCTTTGTTTTTTTAGTTATTTCTCATATAACCATCGTTTTTTAGTTTTTCCTTCTCTTGATGGAGCGTTTTCTTAATGATTCTAAAATCTTAAGAAGCTAGCATAGCCTTAGTTACATTTGCTACACTCCAGTAGTTAACAAAGAAACACACCACCATGAGACGATCAGGAAATGAATAATGCTCACCCTGCTTCCTCTTTCTAGAGATTCGTCCTCAATGAAACGGATTTCAGGCGTCAGCCGCAGCTTCATGCGCCTTCCCAATTCGCTGCGCACGTACTTCGCTTTCGATTTCAGTCCAGAAATTGCCACCTCTCTTCCTCTTTCATCACCAAAGACCGATACATATACCTTGACAACCTGTAGACGAAAGGAAGAACACAAATCAATCAACTCGACAAAGCGGGCAATTTCTTATCTTCTTATCCAGATTGTAATAACGTCAGATAATTGTTGAGCAGAAAGGAATACCTGAAGGTCTCCGGAGACCTCGACGTCGGAGATGGTGGTGAGGGAGGAGAGGTACCGGTCGGCGCCGAGGGAGGCCTCGGGGAGGACGGCGTACTGGAGGACCTTGTCGGTGAGAAGCATGTCCGAGAGCTCCCTTTGGATTTGTTTCGCCACCATCTTGACCCGCCGCTGGTTCGCCATGCACCGCACCGACGTCGCCCCGCGCCTTCCCACCGTCCTGGACGCCGAGCCGAGGTTGCTCTGGCAGTGGCTGTGGAGGTTGAAGGGAAGGTGATGTCGATGGAAGTGTTGGCGGAGGTGAACGCAGGCCGTGGCGGCCGCCGCCGCCGCCCCCGCGGCGGTGAGAGCAGGGGACGGTGGCAGTCGGGAGAGAAGCATGTCGTTGTTCGTCGTAATTGGGAAGGATTGCTGAGATGCGATGAGCCGAGGGCCAGAGGAGCTACTGGTAGCTAAGTAGCATCTGACGGCTGTGATCACTCGTAGCCAAAAGATCTAACGTCTGTAATTTGTCCTAAGCTATTTTTTTTACAAAACAAATTTATTATTAATGGGCCGGGCTTTAATTTAGAAGTTTTTTGGGCCTCATCTTTCTACCGTACGGTCATTAGCCTTTCGCCACGCGTTGCAACAGGAGACAAAAATCCGGTACGTCGGCCGAAACGGAAAGTTACAGAGCTCCGAGCAAAAGAAAAGAACTCGAGAAGGGTGCGGGAAAATGTGGTGGGGCAGTCCGCCCCTGAGGTGAGAAATCTCTTCCCCTTCTCTTCTGCATTTCCATATTTGGCATCTCAATGCAGTTTACGTCGTCGTGCTTAATCACAGTGTTAAAAGAAGAAAGTTTGCTGTTTTGGGGTATATTCTAAAAAACTTGTTTATAGCATCTTAAATTCCAAGCTAAATATTGCACACGTTCATTGTTATTTTACATGATTTCGGTATGATGTGTGTTTTCGTGCTGTAGTCTGGAATAATTTTTTTCTGTAGCGTTCAGTAATTATCTTGGATTCTATCAGTGTGTTGAACTGATTACTATCAGCCCTTCGGCCCAGTTAAGCCGTCATGCTCAAATCGAATCTTGCAAGATTCTGTTTGCATTCTGTATTTCCGATCGAGTGTGGGAGGAGCGGCTCGTTAGGACTTGAGAGAAGGATGGCTGTGCTTAAACTATTTGGTGGTCAAGTGGGAGTCAAGAATGATCATATTGTCTTCCATCAGTAGAGTATGTTCCCAGGAAGAACCAATATAGTTACAATTCCTTTATGGATTTTCGAGTCTTTTGCACGTTGCATTCTGACAATTTTATAGAATAGAAAACTACTTGTTCTTTTTGGAGTCCTTAATCAGCATTCTTGCATAATTTGTCTTGATTTCTTGTATTCATATTGGCGAAAATTATTTCCTTCATACTAGCAGCATTGGTTCCATCAGGTGCAATATGGTCAACGGGTCATGGCAGTTAATCACAGGGTGTGATGGACATCACC
Organism: Pontederia crassipes; assembly: GCA_030549335.1. Taxonomy (NCBI): domain Eukaryota; kingdom Viridiplantae; phylum Streptophyta; class Magnoliopsida; order Commelinales; family Pontederiaceae; genus Pontederia; species Pontederia crassipes. The sequence continues at coordinate 70,947,966 of CM060191.1, read as the reverse complement.
AGTGCATGAAGAACACAGACGAACGTGATCGTCTGAATCGAGTTGATCATGGCCATTAATGGAGATTTTGAATTGCCTTGAATTGGCAGCTGGCGACATCAAACTGATGGATCTCCGGACACAAACGAGCGTGTCAGAAATGCCTATATAATCCGATCAAATCGGATGGAAGAGGCACGACATTGGGAGTCCCCTAAAGCTGTTCTCTCCTCTCTTCTCTTCCTTTATCAGGTGTAATCTTGCCTCCACCAAAGAGGCATGTATATACTTGTCCTTATCACACAGCCAATGTTGTTGACCATCGGAGTAGGAGTGGTCCTCTGTGTAGAAGGTCCTCAAGTAGGGAAGGTGCTTCCCATGAGACTTTCAATAATTACACGAAAGTCTGGGCTATCCTTATTGCACTCCAGTCACTTGGTGCCAACCTTATGTTCATTCATTGTGAATCTAGTGATGGTTGGGGCGGCGCATCATCTTCTAGTAATTGCTTAGTTGCAGGACACAAACATTGATGCTGGACCTGATACTGCTTGTGTTGTTTGCTTGTATAGGAAATCAAATAATGATTTCTGAATGAACATAGAAATACTATTAACAATTAAATCATGTGCTATTAGAATGCATGTATATATAATATAAAGTTTCAATATTTGCGTCAACAAATTATGTACTGATTTTTAGTCATCAAATTTTTTTGAGAGGATTTAGTCATCAAATCTTAAATTTATTATTGTGATCCATAAACTATCCCTATAAAGGATTGCATCATTCATCTATGGAAAACACTAGTACGACAACCATAAATTTAAAACTTTACGATTATGCTTCACATGCTGTCAATAAATAAGTTAGTCCACACAAACATCTAATCCATATAGTTTTTATCATCTTAATATCCTATAAGACGTGGGCAGAAAGCAGTAAAAGTGGAATGCAAAATTGATAAATTAACGCATCACATATTTATAAGAACATGACTCAAACTTAGTGACACATGTTGCCGAATTTTCTAGTTCCATATTGGTCTAATTTCATAGCATATGGGTCTGTGATTCCTTAAGGTTAAGAAACAATTAATGCATAAACTGATGGAAACTCTTTATTGAGTCCCTCCAAGAGTTGAAGTGGAAATTGAGAAAGTAAAGAAACTGGACTAGCCATCAAAGGGTTATCTATTGTCTCATTTTATATTTGAACATTTCGAGCTTCATTGTGAATGAGCATCTCTAACAGTAACTTTCACAAGGAAATCTTTAATACTACATTAAACAACTATTTGTTGAGGATGTGAGCCATCTATGTGAAAGGATATCATTGCTAAGGAGGACCACCTTTCGGGCGTTCCTATGAAAGGTCGACTTCTTCAAAACATACGACACTGTTTCATGGACCTTTCTTTGGTATTCATTGCATGTCAAATGCTTCCAGAGTGGATGAGGTGTTGCATCACTATCGCTTCATTCACGGTCTTGGTCAATGGGGTGAGGTCAGGTGAATGGGTGCAGCCGCAGAGAGGGGTCTGCCAAGAGAACTCTGTCTCCCATACTCATCGTCCTATCTCTTGCCAGATGCACCTAGGCGGCCTGTGCGGTTGGGCTCTTCAGCGGTTTTGTCGGGGGCCTAGTTCCTCTCCTACAGTATGCTGACGACACATGATTTGAGCGGGTGGCCATTCTGGTGGAGTTTTTCTGTGTGACGATCGGACTTTGGATTAACCATGTCAAGTCCTCTTTCATCCCTTTTGGCATGATTTCTGAGGAGGTAGACCGATGTGCGACGGAGCTCCACACTCCGATCAGCACTCGTCGATCACCTAATTGGGCCTCCCTCTCTTCGACCACCACATAGGCTCCTGAGGATGGACTCCGACCATCGAGCGCATGGAGCAGAGGCTCCAAAGTTGGAGCTTGCTACTTCTATCTAGGGGAGGCCGGCTCATCCTCCTCCATTTCGTACTCTCGGCGCTTTCGATGTACTATATGATCATCCTCTGAACGCCAGCTCAGTTTCTCAAGCATTTAGACTCTTTGAGGAGCAGATTCTTTTGGCAGGGTTTGCGGCTCTGAACGACGAGAAGTTCGCCTTGTCGCATGGAGCAGTGTTTGTCGTGCTACCTCCTAGGGTGGACTAAAGTTTGGGACCTCTAGCCCGGTGGGTGAGGCGGATCATGGGGCATGAAGACAACCTATGTCATTCAATCTTCTTCACTTGCAATGGCCGCGACCTATCTTGGTAGTCGAGGACAGTTTTGTCCCACGGGGCCTCATCTTTCTAGCGGGGAGTAGAGGCAATGGTCTTGCGTGTACGCCCGCTCATGATTCCCTCACTCGGTGCTGGGGTGGATTTCTCCTTTTGGCGTCACGACTGGCTCCCACGAGGCTCACTCGCAGAAGGATTCCCCCGTCTATATGCCTTGGTGGCGCAGCCGGAATCTTGGTTTGAGCCTAGTGGGTCTAGCTCTTGGTCCCCTATTTTCATATCAGCTCTCTCGTACCTTCATCAAGCTCCTGGCGGATTGCCTCCTAACGCCCCGACCACTCCAGATCTGACGGATGGACATGGATTTTGGAGTCTTGGTCGGCACGCACCCTCTACATTCGCTTCCTCCTCGATACAATGGTGTTGGAGGCCTTCAGGACGGACTGCAGACTCAGCTGGCAACCCTGATACATGCGGCGTGACAAGCTTATCATCAGGAGGTATAGGGTGAGATGAGCGCTCCACACTAACACATCTTGTGTTTTGTGCGCTAGGCAAGGGAGGACATCGCCCATTTTTTACATGGCTGACATCCTGCGACATCTAGTTGGAGGCCTTTTTCCCCTCGTTTCTGAGACCCTATGGCAATCTTTCCAAGTTTTGATCCGATGAGACAGAGGTGGAGAGTGTCACTAGCATTTCTTTTTTTTTCGGTTCTTGGGCTATTTGGCTCCAAGGTAACCAGGCGATTTTTTGTGGGAGCGATGTCAGATTGAGTGTATTGTACACCATACATTCTTTCTTCTTCGGGAGTGGGATTTTGGTTAGCAGATACATTTTTCCTTATTTTGTTGCTCTCTATTTGAGAGCCCACACTTTGTACATGATTTCTATTACATAGTTATATATATACTTGGATAACAACTACAAACCTTCGTGGTAATCCTTTTCCCCCTCAAAAAAGGCCATCTATGTGAAAACGTCTTCCATTTCCTTTTGAGGTCGTATATAGATTCTTGCTCAATGCTATTAATATCTGGGACAACCATCTTTCTGGTGTTGTACTATGTTCTTTTTTGTTCAGTTGTGTGTTGAGTTGACCATAGGATTGTACATTTTTGGCATCATTGGGCAGTTCTGCAAAATACATTGTAAGAGGTGACCTCTTTGTGCATTATATTTTTTTGAAACGGGAAAGGACAACCAGCAAGATGGTGGTTATCCAGAGTTTCATTAATATTGGTGAGATATTACAGAAAATTAAAGCAGAAGGGTAAGAAGAAACCCAACCATATTACAAAGGAAGAAAAAACAGGAATAGCAGCCCAAAAAACTCAGCACATTTTCCAACTTCCAAAAATGGCCATCACATGATTTTTGATGTTGTCAACATAGGCACGCCCACCATGAAACAGAGTGTCATTCCTTTGCATCCAAATAGCCCAAATGTATGCCAATGGAAGGGCTCGTTGTCTTCTGGATTTGTAAACACACTCCTGAGTCCTACTGCCGCCATTACGGAATGTCCTCCAAAAAGCATCTTCGGAGGAAGAATCAATCCAACCAATGTCTTGATTGATTGTGAATGGTAAGATTTCAACAATTTGGAAATTTTTGAAGATGGAATGCAATTTCAGTCATTTCATGTTTCCAAATTTCACCTGGAAATGTAGTTGATGAGAGGAAGACTTGATATCATACAAGGCATCTCGTGTGGAGTCTATTTTTTAAGTAAAGTATGGTACTATTTAAAATAATTTCTTTAATACATCTTGGGTTTACTTAATAATAAAGTATCCTTCTAAACTAAAGGTAATAGTTTGCTTTTTTCTTTCTCTTCAGGAATGAAGAAATGAATTGGCTATCACCTCACCATGCCTTTGCAAGTAATTCATGGCAATTTACCGATTTGCGTCCTTTGTCCTAGTTGTTGTGGGCTCCAAGGAAATGGCATGCTGATAGCCACTTGAAGTTCATAGCAGCACCAATCACGTAGTATTTGTATACTGACCTCAAAGGAAGCATTTCATTGTTGTTTTTGGAGTTTTTTTACTGCACGCGTTGTCACAATCATATAATTTTCCCTCTAAAACATTGTAAATAAGGTGGGTAGGATGTTCTGTGTTATGCTAGGTTTCCAATGCTAGAGGGGTTAAGGAGAGTATCATCACATACTGTTGTAATTCTGCACTGTTTCCCATCCTTAAAATATTGTAACTTTGCGAGTATATGAATTTTCAAGAATACATAAAATGTCATGTATGCAAAGGGAATATGTTCCAGAGAATGTTTATGTTTTGCACAGTGTCACACAGCATATTTCCAATATCTTTTCTAGAATCATGAGACATTATGTTGTTATGACTTTATATTCTCATTAAAAGATGCACATAATGTCATAGGTTAAGGTTTACCTACATTTATAAATTAGGCTCGTCAATGGTGTAGGAAACCAAAACCTAGCCATCTCTCAGGATGTTTTCAAGTGAGACTGTTGCTTGTGTATTGTAAAATTGCTCAATAGCTTATAGCAAGGTCCTAGTTTGAGGTTACCACTTATTTGAGGCAATTGTTAATGCTGGTTTCATGGTTGCTTCTTAACATATCATGAAACTTGTCTTCTATTGCCAAGGTGTACTTGAATTCATGGTTGATTCGTAACATATCATGAAACTTGTCTTCTATTGCGGAGGTTTTACTTGAATGTGAATATATCAATAGAATATAGAATACTGGTAGAAATCCCAGGGATGAAGAATTGAATATAGACTGGTTCCACAAATTTGTTTCACTGTTGAATATATACTTGAGTTCATCCTTCCGTTCTCTCCAAAAAAATAAAGATAGACAGGTTCCACAATTTTGTTTCACAGACAAATGTTTGGTTGTCAGATATAGTGCTGCCTGCACAATTTTGGTTGTAAAAAATAGATGACATTTTAGAACATATTCTGGCTGTCACCTTGGCAGGTCCACTCATGTGGTCAGCACCCAAGTATGTTTCATGATCTTCGTCAGCAGCTTGTCGCAGATACCACGAAAACTGGCTGTCTATGAATTTAAACATGACACTGATAATCAGAATCTTAATCATATGGAGCAATAATGCTAGTGACGAGAGGTTAGATACCTGTAATGCATAGTTCACCTTTTCCCTTCATTTACAAGCTAGAAACATTTTCTTTATTGTTTCATGTCATCAATTTGTCTACCAATCAGTTATCATTCTTGTGGAACCTGATTTAATGAATTGCTTGCCTGACACGTTCCACTGCCTCATCCAGTCTTCATTACTTTTATTGTTTGTGATAGATAGTACAGGATCTTATAAACCCTGGGTTGGCAGATATGGAGACCGAGAAAGCTTTCCATTTAAGATGAAGTTAAGAACAAGTTTTACTCTCAAAGAAGTAGAGCATTTCATCAATAAGAATCCCTTACTAGTAAAGCAGATAAAATGGTTTGAAATTGTATGGTAATTAGTAGTCTGACAAGAAATGAGAACACTACAATTGTAATCCATAGTGCTTCTGGGTAAATGTGTGATATGTTGACCCTGCATACATTTGAATTGGATGGTGTTGTTTTGACGCCAAATATAGTGTTCAGGAAGTAATACTTGTGGCTCAGTAGTATGAGCTATTCATCACTTGTAGTTTATCATGATTTCAGCAGTGATATTTGTGAAAATGTTAGATCACATTATTCTCTTCTGTTTTAGTCCTCTCTCTGCTCACAATAGATCTGCTTGTTTATCCATTTTTACTATTTTTGTCTACACAACATTTTTGCTTGTTGTAACGGATTGCAATTGCAATTTTATAGCACATAGAGCATCTTTATGGTTCATTTCACATGTGAATTCAGCATAGGATTTTAAGTCCTGTCATGATAAGATTTCACATTATATAAACATTTCTAGTAGGAGGTCTATCTGCAACCTCAATCTCTTTTATTAGTTTCCAAGCATATATTTGTTTCAATGGAGGTTCATACAGACTGATAAAAGAAAAATTGGATGACGATCACAAATTCTGGTGGCCATCCTTTTTCCTCTCACACAAAAAAAAGGAAGAAAAAAGTAACTATCATTCTAAAGTTGTTGCTATGTCTTAACAGTTTAAATAGGGAAACTATTGGTTTGCTATGATTTTATGTTGGCTGGGTCCATCATCTCTCTGTCCTTGTTTACAAAGCTGTTGTAGAAGTAACATGGCATTCATGTGGATACAGAATTGGTGGGGAAGGAGTAACATGGCATCTGCAATTTATTTCTGTCTGAACAATTGCAGTCAGTGGTAAATATATGTCTCCCCTTCTATGATTACAGTAGCCTCTGTTGCTCTTACTTTATGTTCTTTACGGATTTCCTTTTTTTTTTCTTTCGTCAGAGGCCTAAGACCAATGTTGATGCAGTAACTTACTGGAGGAACATGAAGGTTAAGACTTTTGGCAAAATTGGTAACATAATGCAACTGCTGTCCAAGTGTCTGATATTGATACGAGCAGCCCTGGATTAATAATGAGCAGTTTTAGCGGGTCCATACATATAGGAAGCGCGTTTAGTCCTATCCTTACCTAACTAGCCAGATATGCAAGAATGGTACTTGGATGGGACCTCCGTAAAAAATACCAAAAAGAAAAGATTCAAGGAGAAACCATGTCCTATTTGTAAACTGGATAAATTTCTTTGAGCAAATGGTTGAGAATTTCTAAATTCAACCTGCTACTATACACATGTGCTTCAGAGCAGATACAAAATCCGGCAGAAGGCAGGTATCATTGACAACAACATATTTTGAAAATATTTTGTCTTTTTATTTATAGGTGCTGTGGTGTAATCTGCGAAGAGATTAATGCTTAATATTTCATTAACTGATCATTTGTTTCCGGGAGTATTCCTTTGCATTTCCTAGTACTTGGGAATATGGTCACAAAAATGGTATGTACTTTAGCAACCATTTATAGCTTCAGAATGAGAAGTTCTTTCCTGAGTGTACTTAGATACTGTTTTGCTAAGCCTGTTTGACCAACTACACTAGATAATACATGAATGATTTGGTAACTTTTTACATATCTCATGTGCATCAGTACAGAAATTCCATCAATGGATTCCTTGAGCTACTATCGGGGACAGTGCTCTATCTGGGGATCACATGGGTATCGGTTGAGATAGATTTAGCCTTTTAGCTTTTAGCACCAAACTTAGCAATTGTCAAGTAGCAATATCATATGACAGATAAAGCCATCAGACTATCATAGAGATTTAAACAGATGCTCTCAGAAGAGATTTGAGGCAGTTTCAACTGATCACTCTCTTTCGCTACCTGAATGAAGTCCTTCACAATGTGGGTTGTCTTGACTACCATAATGAAGTCTATCACATTGTGGGTAGGATATGAAGCTTGAGACAGAAGGATAAATGGAATAGAAATTAATTAAAGCTTCAAAGAACAAGGTGAAATTATGTTTGGTTTATTTTAGTTTGCCTATTGTTGACATCCAGACAATAAAAGTCTTATCCTATCAACTTTAGTTCTTCATTAACTTGAGTGCAATATTTATTACTGAAATATTTGACAAGTGCAGTTGTGCACAAATTAAACTTTTGAATTCTGGAAGATGGAAGGGCAACTGTACAAGCACTAGAATTTTCAAATAGCAGAATACACATCCACACAGCAACATTCTCAAACAAGAGGTTCTATGTTCCTTTAAAGTGCCGCAGGGAGACTTATTAAAGCCATAGTGCTAGAAGAAAGCACACCCACTGACCAAAAGAGCCCTCCATGACAGTTCACATCTTTGGTTGCAGGGCCATGAGAACCTACAGATGTGCACAATAAAATGCAGGAGGGAATAGTGAAATGGCTCTTTAAGTTCATCAATCAATGGGTTGTCAGTAGAAACAAATAGTACACTGCCTCTTTCGGGTGATGGACCTAAACCTGCTTTCTTTCATGTACTCTTATGGTACACATTTTATTCTGGAAGGGACATGAATTCTCCGGGCAAGTAAAGGGCTAAACATCTATAAGTGCTGTCATGTCTTCAGACAACTCCTGATATAATTGTCACTGGATGGAAACTTAAGGTTATGAGACTGAGCTCAAATCTGAACTTGTATCTCTGGGTTGGGCTTAAAGCTGGTAAGCTTATCTGATATTGAACATACTCATCCTCTCTGATATATGTTTGTTCCCTCTCATCTATTTTCTTTTGGTAGGGTTGATCGACACAGGTGATGGCTAAGCACACCGGCCTACATGCCACACCTCTGCCATATGGGCATGTCTCTTGCAGCAAAAACAGCTATCCTTATTGCACTTTGACAAACTGACCAAATTCCTTGCCACTTTTTTAGTGCAGGCTAGTAGACTATGTGGTGTACTTATACTATTCTAGATGCCCTTTCAGGAACAGGACAGCAACTAATTTAAGTATTGGACAACAACAACAACAAAGCCTTATCCCACTAGGTGGGGTCGGCTACATGGATCATACGACGTCAATTCGTTGATTCATATTCATAAGATTCGACAGGGTTTTACGCTGGCTGTCGAGGTCTAACACAACCTTCCTCCTTTATCCGGGCTTGGGACCGGCTATAAAACATAGGCGGAGTTTAATTTAAGTATTGGACGTGGTCAAATATTTAATTTCATAAGGTCATTCCTTGCCGGTACGATGTATTGCTTTTGATATATATGTTTATACATGGAAGTCTCTCTAATTGTTGTCTTAGTTGCTTATTTCTTCTAACGGACAATAAAGAAAGTTATCTCGGAAGTTGGATATGTTTGTAGATTGAGGGTCCTGAGAATGAATTAATGTATCTGAAAAAAGTTATTGGTAGAGAAGTCATCTTGAATGTTTCACCCTCTTAGATGGACTAATTTTATGCTAGTTGTCCTGAATATCAACTTTAAAAAAGAAATTAGTAAACAAGGCCAAAGGATCGGCAACTAACTTTCATGCACCCATTGTCCTTGTTCTTTCTCTCTCTCTCTCACATGCATTATCCCAACACTATCCTTTGTTTGTTGTTGTCTCAAAAATGCAAAGCACAAATTGCATGCCGCAATTTTTTTCCATGGATAAATTCAGATGGGTAGAACAATATGATTGTCTTCTTTCAAAAGCATGCATGCTAATTGTAATGGTTTCTGGTCACCTAGAAACAGTCTTTTCTTCTGACTGAAGACTGCCAGGATCAATTAAGAAAACATGGACTGACTTTTTAGATATCTTATCCTCAAGTAAATCATAAACATAAACTAAGAATTCTTAGAATCCCAACATGACATCTTATTCGCAAACAGTCGGACAATTCATCACGTCAACTGTCTTGTCTACTAATCTTCAGAAAACATAACTAACAGATCAGTTTCACACATAAATGAAGTTTTTAAGATGGTTTTAATATCGCGTGAGTCAAAAGATTGAATGCAGCGTACGTACACAAATGCCAACAAATCCTTAAATCCTCCCAATGCGTGAATCCCAGTAGTGTGTTTCCACCTTCGACCTCAAAATCAGGGATCCCACATCTCTTTTGGTCAATGTTTTCAGAATCGAACCGACGATCGGATCGGACTTCTTACTGGGTCGCGGTTGGATCGGTCCGATCGGGTTCGACCGGATTGAATCGGATTTTATAAAAATAATATTATTTATAATAGTTATAAAGATATAATATAAATTATATAATATAGTATATAAATATTGTACTAATAACCTATTAATAATGTTAAAAATTAATATAACATATATTTTATTTTATTAATTTTTTTTAATAATGATTAACATATAAATATAAATAGATCATTATTAATTTAATATCTATTATATATTGATGATAGATGCTATATTAATAAATTTCATCTTAAATTATTGTTATTTCTCTTTTTCTTTAACACTTTCCTTTTTATTTTCTTTATTTATGCTCTTTATAAATTTTCATTTTAATGTTATTTAACTTTAAATACTTACCTTTTTTTATTTCAATTTCTATTTAATTTTAGACATGTCATATTCCCTCCTTTTCTTACCTTTATTATATTTCTTTCCTTATTCCCTTTTTAACTTTCCTTTTTTTTTTATCATTTTTTTAATTTTATTCTTCAAAATCTACATTGAACCGGTCCGATTCAACCGGGCTGATTGAACCAGTTTTTCCCGGTTCAATACTAAAAATGATTTTAATATCAAACCGAACCGGATTTCTGGCCGGTTCGCAGTTAGAACCGGTCGAGTCCAGTTCGATTTTGATAACATTGCTTTTGGTCATAGATTTTAAAGATCCATTCCTCCCCATGCACAACACAATGCATGCATGCATGCTTGGACTGTACTGCTTCCAACCTCAATTATTATTATTTTTGTTTTCCATAAACATATTAGTTATATCCTTTTTACTTTTACCATTAATCTAACTACATGCATATAAGTTGAATGCCCTATAGAAAAGTTGAACATATTATATAGAAGATTATTTATATAGAAGTTAAATAAAAAGGTCTATCGACGAAGGTTATTTATATAGAAGATGTATGCGTGCATATATTATATAGGCAGTGAACATAGAAAAGTTGACAAAAGTTTTGACATATATCATATAAAGAAAAGTCTCGAAAGCAAGAGATGGATGCGTGCATGCATGCATGTAAGGAAGTCTTCGGCATTAGCCCCGTTTTTTTAGGGTTGAACCAAACAGCCATGAGCCAGTGATGGAGAGGAATCGAAATTGGCATGCCCATGGCTTTACAGGGAATTAAGGAGGAGGAGAGAGGAAGATGAGGAGGGCGATGGCTCCTCGTTCCTCTGGCGAGCAAGCTCAGCAAAGCCACGGGCGGTGCCTTGCGTGCGCCCCACCCAAGTCCTTTTGCACGGTCGCAACCACCCAACACCGTCCCCCCCTCTCTGTCCTTTGCCTTCCCCCTTCTCCACATGCTCCTGTCCCTCTCTCTCTCTCCTCCCTCCCCCCAATAAATATAACACCTCCTTCTCTCCTCGCCTTCCAACCCCGCCCACCTCGCCAAGTGCTCTCTCTTTCTCTCTTCCATACTACTCTTCTGTTCTCTCTCCTCTCTCTCTGTCTCCCCACATCTTTGCTTGAACCGTGTGTTGTAGCCATTGAAGCACAGAGCAATGGCGGTGAAGAAGCAGAACAAGCTCCCGCAGACCGCGGTGCTGAGGCAGATACTGAAGCGCTGCTCGAGCCTGGGGAAGGACGGGAGGGAGGAGGGGCTGCCGGAGGACGTGCCCAGGGGGCACTTCGCGGTCTACGTCGGGGAGAAGCGGAGCCGCTACATCGTGCCCATCTCCTACCTCGAGCACCCGGAGTTCCAGGCCCTGCTGCGCCAGGCCGAGGAGGAGTTCGGCTTCAAGCACCGCATGGGCCTCACCATCCCCTGCGAGGAGGTCGTCTTCCGCGCGCTAACTTCTGCTCTGAGATAAACAAAGAAAGAAGAATTGAAGAAGACAAAAGAAGAAGACATCATGCATTCTTCGATCTTCCAATTCTTTTTCTTTAATTTGGAGGACTTCTGCTAGAGATCGACTTCTCTCCTCCGTTTTTTTTCCCTTCATCTTCTTACGTAAAAGAACGAGACCCGTAGGAGGTGTTTATGTAGGAGATGATGATGTAGATGTGTATACATAAGTTATGTACCTACGTGCAAGCAATTGCGACTGATGAGGAAGCCGAGAGGGGGACATTTCCCCTGTTTTCTTCTTCTTTTATTAATGTGATCCTTCTCTGTGTTCTTCAACTGTGTGATGTGATCCTTCTTCGCCTTTTTTTCCTCAAAGTTTTTTCCCTGAATTGGAAACAATAATGCAGTTAAGGAGATTTATGGACACATCAGAGCAAGAGAACAGAGCAGCAACAGGGGAATTATTACAGTATCCACCATGGGTCATGTGGTGCAGATAAGAAACGAGAAACTTGGACCATATCACAGTCAGGAGACCTTCTCAATTGATTTCTGATGAAATCGTTAGGCAGAACATGCAGAATGTACCTAACATTAAATCAAGTGCTACTTTCACCAGAAACACAACAAAACGGCAGAAGAAAAATCAGATAGATGGGCTGGTTTGGCCAATTATAACCAGAAAAGTTGGTGACAAAATGCAAATTCGAGGCCTTCCATTTTCATGTTTCTGTGTATGAGAACTTTTGTGAGGAGGGAACACAGAGTTTCAGGTTGCTGCTGTAAGTTAATTAATGCGTTGCCACTTCTGATCCAAAGTAACAGAGATCTCATTCTTCTCTTTTCTCGGAATCATGTGCTAGTAAAGTTTACGTGGATTAAAGGGACGAAGTAAGGGAAAAAAAACAGGGATTTCGATCCATGCCAATAGGAATGTCATTTATCATTAAACCAATGATGATTCAGATCGCGGGGTGCTAGTAGCATTTGATTTTACCAGGGTTTATTCATGTTGCAACTGTCGAACACTAAACTAGTCGGATGCTAGCCTTGGACACTAGTGAATCTCGATCGAAAAAAAAATATGTCTAGGTTGAAAAAAAATTAAATATCTGCCGATACAATTATAAATTATATTATAATATATTATATATCATATTTAAATAAATATAACCTAATTTATAACATATATATTATAATATATTATATACCATATTTAAATAAATATAACCTACCTTAAAGTATAGACATGCATACATATGCAATATACTACGAGTTTATAGTACAAAATATCATATATTTAGTTCAAAATTGGATTCCAATCCCCATTCAAGCTTTGAAAATCTAAGATTATTTGGATCAACGTGTCCTCCAAGATGTATTAAAATATTTAACATGAATAATAAAATACTCGTGGTCAAAATAAAATAATCGCAATAAGATTGACATCAATATGTCTAATTAAGCATTCATAATTTATAATATGGGGAGGGGATGGCAAAGTGCTATATATATATAAGTACCATTATATTTTTATTAATCATTATTTAATTCATGATGAATGGTGTCTTGATTAATTGAACAATTTTTCGATTCACCATCCATCATGAAATGGACGGTGATTAATAAAGATATAATGATGTTATTCTTTGAAAGTGGTAGCATAATCTTTTTTCCTATATTATAATATTAAAATATATATATATATATATATATATATATTTTTTTTGTATGGTTAAAAAATGTGAGAGTGATTAGACTGTAGACATTGTCATACAATTAATACCTGGTTATCGGTACGGATGGAACCTCCCGATTAGGTGCAATGCAAATTGTTGGATCTCATGTGAGATAAAAAAAAGAACAAAGTGATCGTAAAGAAACAAATAGGAGAAGGAGGAGGTCAAAAAACCGATTTCCACCACCTCTTAGGCCTTATGATGGGAGTATAATTTGCATGCATGGTCCATCGCTGGAATGGAGACAAAGATATTTTTACGGAGAGGACATGCACAACAAAATTTTTGGAAGGTTATGTCTCCACCACCCCCCATCTGCATATGATAAATGGAGCCATATGGTGCATGCATACATGCATGCATGCATACATGCATGCATGCATTGCATATTACAAAATCTTTACTACAACCAATCACCTTACTCACATAACACAGCATATATTGATATGGTCCAACAGACAATTAATTAAATTAACACGTACACAGCTAGGTTTTCTTTAAAACTATAGGGACACGACATTGGACAAAAAAAAGGATAAAATTATACATTGTGAGAATGAAGAAGGAATATGATGACCAAACGCTTATTTGGTTAATTGGGTGGAGTGATAATTAGTTCATCACACCCGCCCCTACACAAAGTTTACATAATTGTTAGGGTTGCAAGAGTCGAGTGATCATTGTTGCCTCTTGATAAATATTCTTGGTAAGACCATTTTGTAGAAGAACAAAGTTCGAGTCATGAATCTATTACGTCGAAATAAAACATTACTACTCTATCTTCCTAGTTTCAAATTAGTCGAATGTTAATAACCTCGGTAAAAGTTACACACAGCTCGACTACGTTTATGCACAACACACGTTGAGGGGACTCACGATTGAATGCGACGTGAAGGAGTCCAAGGACACACAGTTAGATCCGGCATTCTCCATGCATGCATGCATGCCCAGGGATGCGAAACGATATTTCTTACATCAAAGCTGGCTAGGTTAGACCTCGTCCTCCGACATGCACATGACCTACTTCTCACAAGTACCTTTCGTGCTTCGAGCCCATCCTCCAGTTCCCAGTTCCCACCCCCCCTCTGCGAATCTAACAAAGGAGCACTAGCTATAAATCTTTTCCATCGACGTCCCAACGAGGACCTCATGATCCATCGATCGATCTATCGGAGAGAGGGAAAAAAAGTATTAGGTGAGAAGGTGTTGTTGACAGCCATTAGTCCTACGTTTGATGTTTCTAAAGCTCGATCGCCAGTCGCATCCTTTTCTTCTTTTGACCCCATGTCCCTCTCCGGACGTATGGCAGGAACGTCTCGTCCTCGTCGTCGCCGGTCCACGCATATATGACAGTGGAACTTGATAACGAATTTAACCTTCTTTTTCCTTGTCGATTAATTGATAATAACAAGTCTTAGTTAACTAATGTGTGGTTCTAAAGAGAGAGGGAGCTTATATATGTTAAGCTTCTATCAGACCTATCATTCCCATTCTAAGTGTCCAGAATTAATCGTAGGATTCGTCTCTTGTTCGCATCGACTCATTCTTTCGTCTTAATTAATTTATGTTATTGTTACCGACAACCTTCTTTTTATTTTCTTTTATTTTTTATGGGTTGCGTTATATATGAATATTCATCGATCTCTACGTTAATTTACTGACATAATAATAATTATTTTTCGAGTGGGCGTACACTTAATGCAGCTTGTAATATCATCCTAGTACGTGGTGGGTAAAAATATGTTAAAATATGATTCTATGAACGTATTGCTAGATAATTTTCATAATATTATGAAGAATATACATATATATATATATATATATATATATATAGAGAGAGAGAGAGAGAGAGTAAATATGATAAATCCAGAGCTTTATACTTACAGAAACCTAAAGTTATAGTTGAGGTACAGGTAGAAACACCTAAAAAAGCTTTGAGATGGAGATTTGTTTTCGTACATTCCAAATGCTTAAGTACTGATATAGTTGGTGTAAAAAAAAAAAACATATATGATGAATAGTCGTTGCGAACGCGATATCTTTATCCTGATTTGTATCGCTCACGTTGGCTTTATTTTAGAACTCATCAGCAATAATGCAACATATCTACCACACATGAGATCATCCGATATGAGATAAGATATATATATATATATATATATATATATATATATATATATATATATATATATATATACTCTCATAGTTCTACCGACACGACACATAATATGTTACGTGTACGTACGACGGCGGTAGCTCTTTATATTTTTACCGTAAATGGCAATAGATGAAGATATCGAGATCTAGAGTGATGGTCCCTCCATAAGCAATTGCCTTGTCAATGACGAATTTAACAGGAGAATGAACATGTGATCGAACATGCATGCAACATGCAGTGTGCACCGTGGAATTTTATTCCCCATTAATTAATTAAGCACTATTGATTAATTAATCAGCACCAAATAGATGTATATATTCATTTTGCCAAATTGTGGTCGCATTCTTACCTGAATTAAACAGGAATATATAGCCATGATATATATATATAACTCATGACACGTATCTTTAGACAATCTTAAGCTGATATATGTGTGTAGATAGTTTTAGTTCATGCATGGTTACGTTGGTTAGTGTTAATGAATCATTTTTTTTCTTAATACAAACTATATATTATCTCATGCGACCATATATGATCGCCATGCATGCGAGTTCTTGATTATAACTTTCACGCCACGCGGAGGCCAAATGGTCCTAGAAAATCTTGATCATATAGCTTTCGAATTTAACTCCAACGAGAAAGAAGAAAAGAAATCTAAGGAAAATTATAGGGCAAGCAAATGGTCGATTGCATGCAGCTAGGGAAGGGGCCACAGGAGTTATTAATTGCATGCTGCTACCACCACCACCACTTCGCATGCACTGCTGATGCCGTGCATACGAGTGTACTATTAACATCTCAGTGCTTACGATCCATCGTTTAATTTTGTCATCTGGCAAGAATTTTTTTCTAGCTGCACCTTCTGCCACCTTGTGGGATATATATTACAAACTAGTTCTAGTACTATATATATATTCGTGATATTTTGCTTCATCCAAATTTATTGTCCGATTATTTCAGCAGTCTTGGAAGATATATATACATTTATACAGATATCGACAAGAAGTAATTATTAAATCAAAGAAAAAAAATAAGGTCTCAAATTGAAAAAGTAATGATGAACCAGTAATTTCGAGAAAAAAGGACATTTTAGCTGATGGGCACATACGACCACAAATTATGAAAGCATGCAGTACTGGAAATGAATGATATGTGCAACTTGGAAGTGAGGGTAAGTGGAAGGTCCACGGATTAGTACACACCCCTTGTCCTTGCTCTGCCAACACCAATTTACTTACTTACTTATTTAGTTACTTACTTATTTACTTACTCACTCCCCATCAATCAGTTCAACACCTTCCAATTTGCCCAACATATATGACATGCCTCATCTCATCTCCCCCTTACATATATCTTCGATATTAACAAGTTTAGTGAACTT
The DNA here is from genome assembly GCA_030549335.1 of Pontederia crassipes. NCBI lineage: Eukaryota > Viridiplantae > Streptophyta > Magnoliopsida > Commelinales > Pontederiaceae > Pontederia > Pontederia crassipes. The sequence continues at coordinate 70,931,052 of CM060191.1, read as the reverse complement.
TAACTAGTACATATATATTGTGAAAGAATGAAAGGAGAAAAAAAAGGTTATCATGAATGGAATTTCTCGTTACATGGATCAAAGTTCATTATTATTGATTTCACATTGACGAGAGATGGATTTAGTTCCCAATTTACCCATAAAACAAAACGTTTGAGTGTAATATTTCTCGTATACATTTGTTTGGTTCCTTTTTTTTATTACAAAAAGTGTTCACGAGTACAAGAAAATGAAAATTACATATATAAAGAAGTATAAATTCCAATGCATTCAATTCCATATCTACCATTGCATGCATGTTGCACTCAGAATGGACCGATCTATAGGTCTAGGGGCCTACCTAGGATTCCATGACTCATCACATCATGCCTAGTCACATATAACAGAGCTAATTAATTACTAGATGTGCTTTTAATTAATTTTGATCTCGCTAATTAATTAACTAATTAACAAGACTCATACGGCTGACGCACCTGAATTTTGTTCTCTTACATGCATGGCACGAATCGTGTACTTGCAATGTACGTTTTAATCATGAGAGGATGATATAGAACTGAGGCTAATAATATATATACTTGTAATCGGAATATAAGCGTTGTTGAGAATTTGATGATGATATCTTATTGATCGAAAATGATATCAATGCTTAATGAAACTACAAATAAGCTGTGGAAGAATTTCTTAGAAGAAAGGATAAGAGAGATATATCACATGTTTCAATAATTCAAATCATTTATTACATAAGTTTAAGGACATTGAATTTAAGTCAATGATAAAAACATTAGAATAGTGAGTAAATTCGAAATATAATATTACACTCCGACATGAATATCATTTGTGATCGAAAGAAAAAGATTTAATAAGATTCATTGTCCTAAAACAAGACAAGAGCCCTATGTACAATTGCTTGATGCATGTTATATATTTTAGGAGACAAGATTTGACTTATCGAACAAAAGTCGAGTTAACAAAGATCGAACTAGATTTGTAAAGGTGCATCAATAGTCATTAAAAGAGCTCTTAGATATTAATTGTTGAATGGAGTACTAAGCAAATTCATTAGAATCCATATGATATTAAGATGTGAATTTCGAAAGTAAATGTAAACGACCGAAAATTACATTGGTCAATGATTTATATTGGGGTGGCGCAATTGTTTATTGTGACAGTAAAAAATAACAACTTGTAGTTTGAAACACAAGAAATCAAATATATCTACATATTATAGAATGACAGTCACTTACAAAATTTAGTTTAGTTTTTTTATTATGAAACTCTACATTAATTTGATGTTGATATTGATTCTAATGTATTATGATAATGAAGTCGTAATAAACTTGATACATGGGGATGGACTGATTATGTCGGGTTGAATGATTTTTAAGGGTAAATTTGACCCAGGTCTCTTGACTACCATTTTTTTTACTTTTTATATTCATTAATATGAAAATATTATTTAATATTTGTTTTAAAGAATAAAATTATTTTTCCAAGTATAAATATTATTTTTATATTTAAAATATTTTAATTTTCTTACCTTTTAAATCAAATGCAAATTAAAGTTCAAGAAAAAAAATTGATTCCGTCTCAAGTCGACTCGAATTGAAAATTTTTTAATCCATACTCTCGATAAAGATCACTCATCGAGTTGTAGTTTAGTAGTTAGACCAAGTCCGACCTAACCTATATAAATCTAAATGGATGAAGAATAAATAGTTCCATAAGCATACACATTAAAATAGAATACGCATGATAAAAAAAATAAAAAGTGATCATGATAGATATGCTTACCGATAACATATTGATTAATCCCTTCAAAATTCTAACTATAATATTCATCAAACGTGTTAATTTGATTCAAAGATGGTAATGAACTCGATGACTCAAATTTTCGTTTGGACGATTAATCGAGTGCGGATTAATCAAAATTAACGTAGTGTTATTATTCGCTTCGAGTGAATGAAAATAGATATACAACGGCCGGAGTCCCTTCAAGTCTCTCTCTCTCTCTATTGAGTATTATTACTGCCCTTTAATGAAAATTAGGATGAAATGGGATGTTTAGTGTAGTTAATTAGATGGAGTAATTTAATTATAATTGATCTAAGCTTAAATATTTAGTGCGATAAAATTTATTTGTAGATTATTTAAATTTTACTATCTTACACGAGACTGTCTAAATCATTATTTCATAAAAAAATTATCCGAAATTAATTGGTTTATTTTCAAGAAATCACCCGACTTGAAGCTTGAAGGCTGACCCCCTCATGGTTGAGGAGGACATCATTCAGGTTGGGCGGGTGGGCTGCTGCTCTGATGGGCTGGAAAAATGGCACGTCAATGCAGAGAGAGAGAGAGAGAGAGAGAGAGAGAGAGAGAGAGAGAGAGAGAGAGAGAGAGAGAGAGAGAGAGAGAGAGAGACGTTGTCATACCATCACAACTTCGAAGCAACGTAACGCGTTAATGTTATCAGTTGGACTTGGAGGATCCATTTCACCACCGACGTATAAATATTGACCATGACCATATTTATAGCTTATATATATATATATATGGACATTTGAACTTATCAATCGTAAATGACGGTTATATTATAATCTAATAATAAATCGTATTAATGATTGAATTGCCATTTGACCACCGACAATATGGATATCTCAACCGTAATTTATCTACTCTTGCAAAGACGACATTATCTGTAATACTCATAATTAGCAATATTTATTACAATTACAACACACACACACACACATATATATATATATATATATATATATATATGATGTCACAATAGAAGAAATACAAAATCATAAAGAAGAGACTCGGCTGTATATAAATAGGAAAAAAGAAAAAAAAACCTACACATTCCCTATGCAACGAATTTTGAGGCCGCCGCCCACTACCGAGTATAACATCAGAATGACACAATTTTGATATTAGGGTTTATCTTTTGAGATCATCTGAGTGTGAGTCATTATTTTGGTCAAAATTTATTTATATCGTTAGCGAACGGAAAAAAGAGAAAGTTCTTTGCATGCTTTAATATATGCTATTTCTCCATCAAAGCTCCACTCTTACAACCTTCTTTTTCAGTCAACTTTTGTAGTTAGTTCAAATTGACAGTGGTTTAATTAAGCATCATAATAAATTGCATGACAAATTAGATATATGTATATACGTTGAATTGATTGAACTTTTAGGTGTGATAGATTAATATACATTGTTCAACATCGGTAAATGCTTATAAAGATTAATTAGTTTCTTTTTATCAGCACATGATTCTAGTTCAATTAATTTAGCAAGTTAAAATGTTAGAGTTAAGAGATATGAACATCATCAAATCCTAGTGTCGCTTTTGTAGTTTGTTAAGAGAAGTTTTAAAGTTTTTTTTTTTCTGATCTTAAAGTACACCGAGAAAATTAATGTGGTTGTTATGGTCTTGGATTCAACTGGTGCACATCATATTTCAACTGGATTGGGAGTTGAATCATGAATCAAGGAGATTTTGGGGGAAAGATTTAAGTCATATTTTTTTTGTCTCAAATTGAATTAGTCAGAGATTAGACACTAAGAATTTAGTAAAGTTTATTTAAACTTACGATGGATCAGGCGAATATTACACAACATGTGGTTACTTTTTTTTTCCCGGTGATAAATCATATAAATAAGTTTTACCTTTCAAAAGTTGTGAGATGGCAGAAGCATGCAGGCCATTAAAGGTGCTGCAACAGTCCTTTGAGTACTGACCAATGGTCACTAGCTAACAAAGCAAGGCAACGTGCATCAAGTCTCATCAACCTAAAGGTGAAAGACATCTTCTTAACAGAAGAAGAAGAAAACACACACATATATATATTTCAAAATATTGTTTTGATTAATCAGATGACTTTGAATTAATATATATAAAAGAAAACGAATGCAGACATTTCATCAGCTTTCCATGTCAGTGTCTCTAAAATACACAGTCCAACTATGTCATCTACTACCCATGTGCTCCTCCTCTTCTCGCTCTCGTCGCCCTTCCATTTTGGCCCTTTTACAAATAAATTAAACCTTGATAATTCTCTCTCTCTCTCTCACACACACACAATATTATATATATATGTATATATATAATCAAGACCTTTGCATTTTTTACTGTATTTACTTGGTTTGGTCCCTTATGTTCATGTGAGATGATAACGTGATATTAAAAGGCATTGCTTGACCAAACGTTTCATATCGAGAACAGATATCTTGTATGGTAAATAACTATGTACTAAATTAAGATGAGCTCAATATTTCCTTCCTTCCTTGTTTCCGAACAGTACATGAAGTGAGGAGGTGTGCAATATGTAGTTTCCATCATACACATATTACTGTCTACAATATGATATTGGTGACAATGAGAAGGGATGACTTCGCGCACTCGCATCATTTCGCCATCTCTCTTCAATCCACACACACGCTGTTTCTCTCTCCCCCTCCAAACCAAAAAAAAAAAAAAAACAGATAAAGAAAACGATGGCTAAACTTTTACAGCTATGACATCACGACACTCCTCGCTCTCAATCCATGAGAGAGAAAGTGCATGTAGGGGAGAGCCAAAAAAAAAACGAAGAAGAAATAAAAATGCTCTAAAGATCCCAAAGGCGTAGAAGGATCTGAACAAAATGCATGCACTGTCTCAACGCCAGCCGTGGAGCAGATGCATGGTGGACACGTGCAGCATGCATGCGGCATTCAGTTCACCGGACCGCCTTCTCCGAGAAGCTGCGCAGCAGCGGGAAGGATTCGCCGGCGCCGTGCCACCTTCGTCCGACGTGGCTGCAGCAGCAGCAAGGAAACGTCGTCGCCGCCGACGCCGACATCGCGAAGTCGTCGAGGCTTGCGAACCGCGCCGATGCGGAGGAGGGGGAGGAGGAGATGTGGCGGAGGATGTCCTCGAAGAGGTCCTCGTCGCAGGGCAGCGAGATCGGCCCGGCGCGCGAGGGGAACCCGTACTCCTCCTCGGCCTGCCGCAGCAGCTGCCGGAACACGGGGTGGTTCAGGTGCGCCGCCCGCACCACGAACCGCCGGGAGCTGCTCCCCACGCACACGGCGACGTGCCCGGCCGGCACGTCCGACGGGGCCGCCTTCATGGAGGAGGAGAAGGCCGCCTTCAGCCTCCACCTCCTCAGCATCTGCCGCAGCCGCACGATGTGCCGGATCTTGCTGCATTTGCCCATTTCCTTTCTCGCCTCCGGCGCGCTCGTTCCGAAGCAGGTCAGACTCCAACTTCCGGCCACAATGCAAGAGATGCCTTGGCTTTTTGCTCGGTAGCTGCCCCCTGTTGGCAGATGCGAATTAAGAGCTCAGAGAAAGAGTAGGTGAGAGAGAGAGAGAGGGGGAGATGGAAGGAGGAGGTGGAGGATGTTTATATAGACAACTAGGTGTGAGAAAGTGGTGGAGCTTTGAGTTCATTATGTGAACATTGATGATTAACTTTACTTATTAGTTTGCATAGTTTATTAAATATATAGAAGCATAATTAATTAATTATTCAAGTTTGTTGCATGGGAAGTGAGAAGTAATTAACATAAGATGAATCCTTATTCCAAATTTATTAAATAACAATTACATGAATATAATGGAAACTATATATTAGCACTAATTAATACTAATTTCGTAATTGGATGGGCGTACGTGAAGGGAATATGCTTTGACTAAATCGAGAATTTAAACTCCATCCCGGCTAGAAATTTTGGTTAACATTCCCATTTTTTTCTAGAAGCTTTTTTTATATGTAAATACATGTGAGGGGGTTTCATTAATTGCTAATTAGTGTAGTTAATTAATTAGCTTGCAAGTAGCAAAAGGTGAAGTTGGACCGTAGTAGTCCGTATCGCACTACATATGTGGCCGTGAAATGAGGTCAAGATAGAAGGCACCAAAAAAAAAAAAAGTGTGACCGCAATTTACTCGCCGTTTGTCCACCGGAATCTTAGCAATTAATTTAATCCATCTCTTAAGCTCGTTTTGTGGCATCATTAAGCCCATGCATGCATGAGAGCAAGCATGGCTCCGCATGTTTCTCCTTAAATTGGAACGAGAAGGAAATGCATGGCACGCATATTTTGAGCAATCAATTTTGTTATATTTTTTTTGTTACATGAACAACAAAATATTCGGGAATTTTTCTATAAAAAAATATTTTTTTCTGTTTAATCAAAGTGAGATTTAACCGTTCAAGGTAATTAATTATAATTGAATGATGTGCACTCGTTGAAATGCAATTTCTTTAATCAATTATAACAATTCAATTTAGGAAAAAATGTTAGGAGTGGTGATTAATTAAATATATGTTTTTGTAAAAGTTTGGATGTTATAGTGGATTGAGGTACAAGAAGGTATGGTGAGGAGAGAGATTGAAGAGGTGTGTGTGTGTGTTGCTGTCGAAGTCGATCTAGACGTTATTTTGCTCCTCGTTTGTATGGTGACATTTTGACATGGGGGCGAGGTAATGTCATGGCCATGAGAAACCTATCAATCTCACCTCAATATTATTTTTAATCTTATCTAATTCTATCATACTAGCTAATAAATTATGGTAGCTATATAAATAGACAAATAGTAAAAGAGAAAGATAACTTGTTTTAACATGTGAAGACTGTAAAAATCAAATATAAGAACAAAGTCAAAAAAAAAAAGTGTCACATTTTTTTTTGTAGGATCTTAAATGTCCGACTACTTCAAAACCCAAAAAATGTCACACACAATTTATAATTTACATTGTAGAATTTTATATGATGCCAGCAAAGAATATAATCAGATATATAATTAAGAAAAAAATGACAATAAGCCAACATAAAATTTTAATTTCTTAGAGTTTTAGATCGAAAGTACTTAAATAATTATATGCAGTAATTTCATTGAATTTTTGACAAACTAAATCCAAGTAGGACGAAGCAAATTGAGGGACAGACAGAGCATGCGATATCGATAAGGAGATTTTGCATGTAGATTGTGTTTCATATATTGCTCACGGTCAAGGTGGGGGTGTTGGTGTTTCTTGCCTACATGATCTTGTGTGCATGCAAGAACTTTAATGTTAAAAAAATGAACCGAGCACTATACAAATATAATGTAATGTTTTTAAAATAAGGACTTAATGGTTGTCCCTCCCGGACACTTCTTCTTATAACACGTCTGATGCACAGTGGACGGTTGCACATCATAAGCACGGTTCACCTTAGCGTGCGATTTAGAAAAAGATCTCCAAGTTCACTTGCCTCACGGTTCCTCTCTTCACGATGTCCAGCCTCCATCAGTCCACCGCGAAGTCGTGACCGGAACCCTCGAAGATTTTTCCGGTGACATGCACTCCTCCATCCCTCGATGGAGTTCGATTGTTTGTTCTCTAACAACGGAGCGGACGGTAGCATGAATTCACCACCAGTAAGTGCAAGCGGTGTGGTCTCCTCCGAAGGATAGGTGATCTCCGACGAAATGCTGGCTTCATAGAAGAAGGATGCAATCGGCCGTCATTCTATTTGTCTTTTTGGTTGCCTTCGACGTCTTCTTGTTGTGCAGAGATGAAACGTCTCCTTGACGATGAACCGATTTGGGGGATTCCACCGTTGTTGATCCACCTCCTCCAGCTCTTATCCACCTTTGCCGTTGTCGATCCACCTCCATTGTAACGTCCCAAAATTTAACCCGTGAGAAAATATCCTTTCGGTCGTTATTTTTCTTGATATTTCTTTGACTCTTTCGTTGACCTAAATGGTTAAGAAAAATGACATGTAAGTAGAAGACTTAATAAAAAGAAATAATACAATAAATGAAGAACATGCGGAAGCTAAATAAATAAAAGTACATTCAAATGTCTCAACACAAGGCATATAAAAGTCCATGCCATAAGTACAACTCTTTAGGTCCCATCCAAATGGAAATACAACTCGATATGATGAAAGAGGAAGACTCCATCTAAACTTCAAGATAACTATGTGCACACAGCATCTAATCTCTGCACATGTATCAACCAGGCTCGCAATCCATCAACTTCATGCGGAATCACACAGGAGAGCAAGCTCAATCGTTGGTATAAAACTAAATGTGAGTTTGTATATGTCATATATAAGTTCCCTTAGAATAAGCATAAGGTAAACATTTAAATCAAATATGAGAGAATCATAATAGAAAATTAATAAGAAGATCATGATTGTAGTTCATGCCATTTTCATTTCATATTCATGTTCATATTCCTTGTTGGTATCCGTTGTTCATGTTCTTAAGAATAAAGTCCTTTTATTTATCTTTAGTCATCATATTCTTTCATCTTATTCATAATTGAAAGAGCTCTCCACTTTCAGGAAAATATCATTGTAGACACACGAATGTGTAGCTATCTAAACCATGGTGGGCCAATGAGGAATCAATGTCACATGCCCTGTCGGGCAAGATGACATCACGTAAAGCGGAAACATTTGTAGGGGAGAAACTCTCATCTAAATAGGCAAATGGTAACTCTCCTTTTTATCTTATAAACCATGGACCTATCTTTTGATCACTTGGATCAATCAAGGCCATAAGGAGCATAGGCAACTCTAAATCATCTTTTCATATTCATATAAGTAGGCATTAATCAAGTGGACAAGATTTATAAAAATCATGGGTTGTTATTATGGTCATATGTCCTCCGTCCACAAATCGGATGATTGTAAGGTCGAGCGATGGTCCGTTTGAAAATTCATAAATGGTCGTCCAAAAAGGTGATTGGACATTCATTTATATCTAATATCATCATCATAGTAACATGGGATCATACTAGAACTATAAATGTGGTCATGGGAAATAAATCAGAGAACTAAATCATCATTATAATTATCTCGGGTTTAATTACATAAGGGGTAAAAAATCATAAAAGTTATCCTTCTTTTAGTCAGAACCCAGGCCGAGTATATGTATAACCCGAGCCGAGTTCCGACGAAATTCGTCTTGGAAAAATTCGAGAAGAACCCGAGTCGGGTGCGGTTCATACCTGGTCGAGTTGGGTGAGATCGGGACAAAAGCCGGCCAGGTCATCAGTAACTCGGGTCGGATCGTGCCGGCCGTAAAACTTTTGAGCTCTCGACAATGGTAGATCAGAACCCCGATCCGGACTGGGCATAACCCGGACCGAGTCACATATAACTCGGGCCAAGTTACATTACACAGAAATGCATGCGAGAATGTACATAGATTTTTTTGGGTCGTCTTTCCGGCGATTGTCGGTATCATGCAACAACAATTTATAATCTAAAGACATGAAATAATGCATCATGTAATCATATATCAATGGATCTAATCACCGATCATATAAACGAATCATTCTTAACATGAAATCATACATCTCTAACAGTTATGCGTTTCAACAGGCATGGTATTGTTCGATTAAGCATAAAATCAATGGGTTATGGAACTTCATGGAATCATATCGTATGAGTTCTATCCTTCCTAATATAGATTCTACATCTATTTAGATCTAAAGTCATGCCTGATTCATCCAGAATTAATCTACGAGATAGATCTCGAAAACTCACCTTTTGAACTTAATCTACGAGATAGATCTCAAAAACCCACCTTTTTCTGTCAATTTCTCGTTCTTCTTGCAAGGGTTCGTTCTCAGGTCCTCCTTCCTTATTCTCCTACATCGCCTGCACCAGTGGACATTGCTGGTGTCGCCCTCTCGTTCTCAGGCCGAGTCCATAACAAGAACACAAAATAGAGTGAGAGGAAAATGGAGGACGATGGAGAGTAGAGAGAGAAGATGAGGCTTTTATCAAGCGGACGTTTCAACTCTTAGTGGAGAGAAGTTACATCTCTTATGTTGTTATTAGGTACAATGGTGGTGTCATGAAGAGGAGAGAGAGAGAGAGAGAGAGAGGACATTCAAGATCTTCAGTTTCCAAGTTTTTTTAAAAAGAAATGTGCGTTACACCTACTCTCGCCGATCATCATCAGATCTCGTCCTTGATGTTCCTCATCGCTACAACAAGTGCACCGATATGCCCTCGAAGTTCCTCACCACTATAACAAGGCAGCCGTTCTCGGAGTTCCTCATCACATGACACCACCCTCGACGTTCCTCACCGTTACGGAATTCCTCATCGCTGCAACACCACCATTGACGTTTCCCACCGCTGCAACGATCATCGTCCTCGCGCTCGTCGCTTGTCGTAGGAGAAGCTCAACACTAGAGCAGACTCGTGCCACGATTTTTTTTGTCCGAATCACAATTTTTTCTTTTCATCCCACCTGTGCCTAGAATGCGCTTTCGATCGTAGCCGTTAGATTTAGATCGGATGGTGTTTAATTTAAGAAGGGGCATCCACGCCATTTTAATGGGGTGGGCACCTATTAAATTCTTAAAATAATGATTGTGAATAAATGTTGATACTCAAGTATTTAAGACTAGATATCAAGTATAATTTCATATTATTTCGACCAATGTTGGAGGGTTGAAGTCTCACAATAAGAATATTCCAAAGACATCTCCTTTGATAAAATCGCAGTGGGCATAAATTTTATAATGTTGCCGAACTAGAACTTTTGAATAAGAAAAATAAAAAAAAGAATGGGAAAGCAAAAAGTGAAAGATGGGAAAATGAAGATGGCACATTACATCACCATCCTCGTACGTCCACCTCCTCATAATTCCCCCCTTTTCCATTGTTCTCGTTCTTAGGAGACGTGCTTTCGACTTTTGCATAAATTATATATATATATATATATATATATATATATATAATTACAAAATTAGGAGATGTGTGTGTGTGTGCACTTTAAAGAAAATGGATGACGTGCTACTTCCTTTTTTTTTAAAAAAAGATTCACAAATTACGCGTTTAAATAATAAGTACTACATCTCATGATGCAAAAAAAAAAAAAAAGAGCCGTAAAGTATAAAAATGATAGTTGTTTTGTGCGTAGTTTGTTATTTTAGGAACTTGACAAATTAGTTATCTCTTCTACCTCAATTATTGTGAGAAGCGGAGAAAAATAAATATTATATATATGACGTGCGGCACCGAAGAATAACGACGTGAGATCCAACAGAGAAAGGTGATATATTAATCAAAATTAAAATCCATGTAATTTTTAGACTTGTGGGCATTTGCAACATAAATTTGACAAAAAGACAATTCCATTTTTGCTTAGTTTGTTCTATTCCAATTAATTTTTGTATTTTATTCGTGTACCGGAAAAAAGAAATATGGTAATTGCAAGATATTAAAAAAAACCAAATCCATGGGAATGATGAATTATGGAATTTATTTGTTTAGTTTTTTTTCTAAATTTATTAATTATGCACTTTCTTATAGTTAATTCGGTTGGTAAACAAAGCCATGAGAGCTTTGTCGTTGTGCTATGAGTTTTGATTCTTCCACCCCTCACCCCAATGCCATGTGCAAGTGTGAGGCCACCACTCTCCTATTTTTTTTTTATCTTCTCTTTTCTTTTATCTTGTACCTTAATCTGCTTGCAGCCTCCATGCATGTCTTCCTCTCTCATCATCATCTTCTCTCTCCCTCCATTTTATTCAATTCAATTCCACCGAACTAAATATGCCAACCAATCATGGCACGCATGCCGATCGATCAGTATATGCCTTGAAAAGAAAAAAAAAAAAAAGGATGATCAGACTTGATTTGCTTTGTGATAATCAATCGACTCTTAATTGGTACTGGAATCGGATGAACAATTCATAGATTCAATTGTATAGGGAGTTGAATTTTTTTGGATGCCAGTACCCGATTTCTGGAAGCAATATTTACAGTCTAATTCGTGTGGCGCACACTATCGACAAGTTGAAGATTGACTTACCATTAAGTTCAACTAATTTGATAAGACTTATATAAACTCGAACTTGAGACTTTGAGGAGAAATCATTTAGCGATTCAACCCAATCACGGAGTTGAATTCTAAGCTTCATAAGTTGTAGGATCTCAAAGAATCTGAATGCTGAAACAGAAGTTCGACTCAACTTTTTTTTTCAGAATTTGTGAATAATCACAGAAAAGAATCTTAGTAAACTTTTCTTATGAGCTGTAAAATGCATGAACATCTATTAATTTTGTGGAGCAATCATAGATGCAACTAAAAAGGTGACAACTTAACTTCTGTTAACAGCTGTAAAAAGGAGTGGAAAGAGAAAACATTATCCACCGACCCCTTTTTATGTCAGTTATTAGTATATGTCTTACTTTTGATGACCACTTTTATAATATTTATCTCATCTAAAATGAATTGGTCAAGGTTTTTTTTTTTATCTTGTATTTTTATTAGGAATGTTCAATTAAGCCCCTAATGATTAGAGCTCCTAACCAAGCCAGTGATGGTTTCATGATCTGAAATATATATTTTCTACTGATGAGCAAGTCATAGTCTTTCATACACTTGACAGAAAAAAAAAACAATGGAAACTTCAAACCTTGTGCCCATGTCATCCTTCAGGAATGGAAGCTTGAAGAGGTCAAGCAGCAGCTGCCGGGAAGCCAAAGTCTCTGATAAATTTGGCAATTCCTGATGCATACTTCGATGTATATGTCCCCAGCATGGTGTTAGTTGGGTATGGATTGGCCATTATTGACTCTATTAATATGATATCTGATATTAATAAATTACTAGAAGCAGTTGATCTGAGTGCCCGAAATTTATATATATTGCATTGAAATTTTGAGTAAACATGTTATCTTCAAGTTTGCATATCTTATCAATTCATCATGTCATCCCAATATCATGTGGGAAAGCGATCATATCACATGTAAACATGGTTTCTCAAAGATTAAGTATACAACAATTCATGCCTATGATGCTAAACAATTCAAACCCTACATGGTTCTTATCAGACTGTTGGTTCTCAGAAGTGTTTCTGTATATTTTAACCCAAAAGTGTAAAATATCTAGACACCAAGTTGCAGAGACCTATACATTGCTGAACACTTTGGATATAGGTTGGAACTGCAACTATTTGCAATGAATGGCTTATGAGAAGTTGCATCAAATGGCTCTTACTGTACATCTGTGCTGCAGTTATTGACAAAAATTTAACCTTTTTATGTACATATTAGATGAAAGTCATTCTGAACAGGCTCCCATATATATATAGCTTTGGGTACTAAATGTTGGTGCAGGCAAAAGTTGCATCAAAGTTTCCTCTTGGAAGAAGTAAAAATGGATCAAGCAGCAGGTCAAATTGGAGACTCGGAATTTATAAGAGGAAAAATAATATAACTTCTGTTTTGGCAAACTGTGAGACCAATCAGAAGTCATATAGCTATGCCATGCATGTGAGTTCAGACTTTAATGCCACCATTCAGGCAACTCTAGTAATTCGAGGTTAATCCTTAGGCCACATTAAGAGGATCTTGATGAGATATGAGGAGAGAGAAAGGGGGAGATTGGCTTTGGTTTTTGGTTTCAGCCCCTGGATTCAAACTTCATAGTTCAGACTATGTTGGAAGACATGAATTAATTCAGTCAAAAAGCTCTGCAGATCCCTGAACACATTTCTGGGGAGTGGAGTGAGATCAGTCGGTCGCACATGCAATGGATGCAGGCATGCATTTATAACACTTGAAAACTTTAATTGCAAAAAATGAAAAAAAAATACATGACCTTCTTTATAGTTCATCAGTTAGGCGAATCAAGTCTTCCAACTTGTTATTACAACTTTATATAATTCGACAATAAATTCTACATCTAACAAGAGGATGATATGTGTTTACTTTTTTTACTAACATGATTATTTATATATTTTCTGAAAAGAAAAAAAAGAAAGAGGAAATCTACATTAACAGTAACTTGAGGTGGTTCATACTTCGCATCATCATCATCATTATGCACACCTAAACACAGATTCTTGCAACGCCCTTTTAATTATCCTGCAAACTTCCCTCCCATAAGGTATATCAAGTACGTACTTGATGAACAGAAGAAATTATATATATGTTTGTTAGGATATGAGCATATAAATAAATTTAAATTCCTTATCCTCAAGTACTACTAGACAAAATTAAGAAGAAATTTACATACATAAACAAAACTCTCACATGATTAAGAGCATCATTCACCAACCAAGCACAAGCTTGTGAGCAAAAAAAATAGATGGAGTTCCTTGAGGTCCCTCCTCTATATGCTCACAAAAGAACAGCTATTTATTTAGGGTCCTAATGATTGTTCTAACAGCTGCATTATTTGGCTATATGGTGAAGAAAAACAAATATATGTTCCCACATCTCAACCATGAAGCCATTTGCCAATCATAAGGTCGTTGGCCGAAAGGAATAATTTCCTGTTTAGATTCATTGTACTAACTCCGCCTATATTTTATAGCCGGTCCCAAGCCCGGATAAAGGAGGAGGGTTGTGTTAGGCCCCGACAGCCGGCATAAAATCATGTCGAATCTTATGAACATGGATCAACGAATATATTCTAACAGAGCGGAATGGCGTCGTATGATCCATGTAGCCGACCCCACCTAGTGGGATAAGGCTTTGTTGTTGTTGTTGTTTAGATTCATTGTACTATTTGAAAAAGCCTCTTTACAACTCTACATGAAAAAGCCTCTTTACAAAAAAAAAAAAAGATTACTTAGAAAACTACAAGAAAGCTTTTCATATGAAGGTCGCCAGCCAAGATCTTGAACATTAAGTAGAGGCTTCTTGAATCAAACTTGATGTGCCAAGAGATATTCGTAGTACTCTGGTACAACTTATGCAAGATCTATTCTTACTACTTGGAAGATGGTCAAAGTTGAAAAAAGGTTTCGTGTGTTTACTCATGGCTGCAGAATCTGCAGATATGTGTGCGTCATCTCCATCCCAGAATATAAGATGCAAAATTTTGTTGCAGCTAACTGAAAGCCGGAGTTAAAAGAAAAATATCCTGCTACCTGTATCCATATCCGGCTAATAAATCAGACGAAAAATTAGTCAGGAGCCTCAAGATTTCTTTAACTAAAAAAAAATCTAGTTCTAGTATCAATATTAGTTAAATTACCTTGTGGACCCATTCATATACCCTCCACCTTTTGAAACAAATGTGCTATGCTGCAGACTAATCAACTTTAACGTGACGCGGGGGTCACACTTCTGCATTACAAAGAATTAGGACAGACTGTAAGCCATAAAAGCATGAACCATCATAAAATAGTAGACCGTCCTATCAATTTCAAAAGTGTTAAAGACCATATTTCACAAAATCAATTGTGGCAACTCTGCTTTAATTAGATAGTAAAAGATTTCTTGAGGGGTATTAGATAGTAAAAAGTTGAGTGGCAATGGAAATGGAAAAAGTTTAAGATACCAAGGGCTAGCAGAGTTTTGATACTAGCAGAAACAGAACAAAAAAAATCCAACAACAACAACAACCACAAAGCCTTATCCCACTAGGTGGGGTCGGCTACATGGATCATACGACGTCATTCCGTTCTATTAGTAACCAAACCTTTCGGTATATTATTCACCAATAGATCTTGCTCTATTAGTTCGCCAAGTGTCCGTCTTGGCCTCCCTCTCCCTCTTTTAATTGAACTCCAGATTATTTGATCTACTCTTCTTACTGGCGTGAACAAAAAAAATCCAAGGAATAAAAAAATTTGAAAAAATGGACTGTCCAACAGATATCACCTACCAAGAAAAAGTATTTTGTTTCAATTGAGCCAGCAGTGACAAGAAAAAGTTGATGGGATCAATTAAGAAACATTTTTTTCTCTCATTGTCAGTTATATTCTTTATGGAAATGGCAAGTGAATTCGAGGTATTTCTAACAAGTAATCAATTTATTCGGATTAACTTATGGAGCGTTTCTCTAGAGGTAATCTTTGTAGATTACCAGGTAATCTTGTATTAAATTACTTGGGCCCACCACATTACCTTGTTCACTTGTGACAGGTAACGAGCAATCTGCATTGCTCAGGCAATCCACATTATCTATGAAGTGACAATGCAGATTGCTTATGGGAGAGTAGACAATCCACGTTACCACCTGGGTTGCAATCTTTTAAATTTTACTTTCCGCATTTGTCCTTTACAGTTTTATTTAAATAAATTATAAAACACATTGAATAAATTATAATAATAATTAAATAAAGTATAAACTTAATCAAAAAAATACTATAATTATTATGACTATATTATTATCATATTTTAAAAATATATTAATTATTTTATAAATATTAATTTTATAGGTGATAATATATATTTGTGATTTAAGTTTACGAAGTTAAAAATAATTTATATATCTAAACATAGTTCTTTTGATTAGGGGTATATTGGTAAAAATTGTATATTAACTCATAAATCTATATTTTCTTATAAATAACTAATATGGATTGCTAGATAGATTACTTATGCATACTAAACAAGGTAATGTACATTGCTGACAATTTAATAAGTGTCAATCTTTCTGAGAGGCAATCTACATTGCTAGGTAATGTTGAATGGCAATGCAGTGAACGCGCCCTTAGTACTATGATGAGCAAAAGGCGAGCAATCATTTTCTGTTGAGGTAAAACTTTGATCTTGCCACCCTTAGTTACCTTAACCTTTGGATCATCTTTTTTCTCTTTGTTTCAAATATACAGCTAGCTCACACATTCAGTATAGCTCTTTCGATTAGATTGCACAATAAAAGTAAGATAGTACTGAAATGTAGAAATGCTCTAATGGACGAAAATTATACTCAGGCATCTCATGGAACGAACGACAGCAAAATACAATTTATACAGAGTAAACAAAGAATATGGTTGCAAAACAATCAGTTTATGAACATCAATATAACCACACTTCATTAACAAATGCATCAGGTCTCTGCTAACTAATGTCATTGATGCAGTATGTTTCAGATGGATTCAACAAAGGTGTAGTATTACTGATGCTTTCATAAGTAGCAAAACACAATTCAATTCAATGTCACAAAAAATACTGTTAATCCTGCCATATTTTTTTAGAACCATGTTCTTTATTTTGAAATTGGCCAAGAACAAATATGGTACATTCATTTTCTACATCACTGGATCAACTTTTCCTAACAACTTTAGCACTGGATTCACTTCATCATAAAAAAAGTTACCAGGGACATTGAGGGTCCTTAAGTTCATATGAGACTACCTATATGCAAATGTTGGTACCACAACTAATTACAGTTGATGAGACATTTTCATAACACCCATGTATAATCTGAGGTTTCGTAGCACAATCCATCATAATATCAAGCCACTTAACTAGAAATGCACTGACCAAAAATCACCAATGAGGAATTAGATGGTAAAGCACGAGCAGCTCATCAGCACATTATTAATTCCAATGGCTGGAAATAAGAATAAGATATCTTCTTCCCATGAGAGTGTCACCATCACAGGCAATAACAGTCATCGTAATGATAAGTATTCCCTTGCTTTTGAGGCAAATTGTAGTTTCTCCCAAAGTACATCCTCATTATATTAACAAATCCTTCGAAAATGAGAAAGAAATTATCACATCTATTAAATCATTGGCCAGAATATTTCTTTTTTTTTTTTTTTGTGGGGGTGGGGGTGGGGGGTGGGGTTACATATTTTATTTCTCCCTCCGAAAAGAAAATTGGAATGCTAGAAGTAACTAGAGATAAGCACCATCAAACCTAGAAATAATGGAAAATTCCATCTAATGTCCCTCAACTTTAGTCATTTTTCCTATCTAGTCCTCCAATTTCATTTTGTAACAAACATATCCTCCATTTTCCAAAACTTTGAACGCAGAATCCAGATGACGTGTCATAGTTAGTTTCCCCATTTCACGACTTATGTGACAACCACATGGTCCACATCTCTGCCACATCAATAATAACTAATAAAATAGTGTTAAAATTATGAAAAATAAAAAAATGAGAGAGTGTAGCAGCTGCAGCTGCAGCTCCGTCTCTCATTTTTTATTTTAATTATTATTTTATTAGTAATGCTGATGTGGCAAAGAGAGAAGGTGGAGATATGGCTATCATGTAAGCTGTTAAAGTGGGAAACAGCCTACAAGCAGTTGGAGCTGCGAGATTGAGGGATTTTTTTGTTACAAAATCAAATTAGACTAAGAAAAAAAAATAACTAAAGTTGAAGGACAGTTGAAGAAACAAGTTCACTGCAACTAAGAAAAAGAGTTCTAGTTGTTCTGGTCCAGCAAATATACTATAATTGATACTCAAATATTGATCACACTCAGTATATAAATGTGAATAACCTTGGATCTCAGCATACCTATACAAACAACAACAAAGTCTTATCCCACTAGGTGGGGTCGGCTATATTCGTTGATCCATGTTCATGAGATTCGATCTCAGCATACCTATGGTGGCCGAAAAATATAAATCTCTCTGGTTATGGAATGCCACAACTTGTTGATCGTGGAGGTTAGGATCTTGAAGATAGAGTGATATTGAAACTACTTGATATGGTGCAAACATCCAACAACGCGAAAAGAATGAAGATACATAAATGATACTTGCAAAATCAATGAATGAAGTAGATATGGCTTGCATTTGAAAAGGATAATATACATTCAGATTCACATTCCAACACCATGACCAAGATGAGTGCTAAACTTTTTTAGTGCTAACCCGTAGGATTTCCATGATTCTGAATTGAAAAAAAATGAACAATGAGATGCCAAAACAATATTTAGTGATGGTCAGCCAAAATTTGGTCCTCTCACACAAACCAGGGATTCAGCAACAGCACAGAGATGTTAAGGTGCTGTTTGATTGTTGGATAAAGCTCAGAATAGTATTTTATTCAAGGGTTTTTGTGTCAGAAGAGGCTTATCCATCATTGTTCCACCAAACACAGGAGTTTACCACTCAAAATATGATGAGGGATAAAGTAATCAAACCCTATTCCAGGAATTAATAAGTGTAGCCAGAAAACACTGGTGTGTTTTCGTCTTTCTTGGGGGGGGGGGGGGGGGGGGGGGAGGTGGACATCAGTGTTTTTTCTCCTAGAAAAAGAAAAGAAAACATTAGTGTTGAGAAATCCAGGTGAAAGCAGGTTATGTAGTTCTGGACAGCTAATACAATTCGTTGATTATACATACAGTTGGATATTGAGTTTAATGATCTTCAAGAGATTGGCATCAGAAGGGTGCAAAGCAAAGCCTAATTTAATAGTGTAATATTTAAGGGGACAGAGATTGCATGAAAATTGCAAAGGGAAAAGTTGTAACACTCAAATTGATTAGGAGAAATATTACAATTTACAACCAAAAGGAGTAACCTAACATATGTGGTTAAAGTTTCCATGAAAATAAGGTCTTGGGAGTCAATAAATATTAGAACCATGCCACCTTAAAATTACACACAACCCATCTCCTTAAGGCCAAGAAACAGGATTTGTGATTCAACTTTCTTATTCATTGCCATTATGGTGTGCCCTATAATCTCTTAGTTATTATCCTAGATGCTTACGCTCCCATCAGGATGACGCAAGAGATAGACCATCTAAAGTGAAGACTGAAGACATTGAAATGCAAAAGACAACTTTTAAGGGCGGGGAAGGATGGTTATCCAGAATGCAATTTAGTCATGCATATTATTGGTTCAAAGGATGAATTTGTTGAATTCACTTTGCAGATTAAACTTTAATTTGTTGAATTTGTTAAAGCATTAAACATGCTAGGGCATACCACCATCCCAAAGCAGGAGCAAATTCCTTATGCCACCGCAACAATAACAGTACGAGAAATAATTGCTGAAAACAATGAATTAAAAAAAAACACATCGTCGTCATCCGTCCTGCATGCAGTTTCATCCGCTTCTCGTTCGTTCTCAATAGTTCGTGGCACATTCTTCTCCGGCGGCTACTCCGGGAAAAAAAATATGAACTTCTAGCATTATAACCAACACTTGAACGAAAAGAATGGATAAAAAACAAGGGGAAAAAGAGCATTTACCTCCTCGCCGAGCTCCATGGTTCGGTTGTAGGCATCCTCCTTGTTCCTTATCTGCGACGGCGTTATCAGTCGTCTCTTTCATCGCCGTCGTTCATCGTCCTCTGTCCTCTCTCTCTCCTTCGAATTACAGTTCTCCTCCTTGGTTTCCCGATTCCCTCCATTGCTACTGGCTACTCTCACGCTCTTCTTTTCTTTCTTTTGCCGCGTCGGCGTTGGAAAGGCACAGGCGCCACGAAGGTGGATCGTGTTCCGGGTTGGTTGGGGGTGAAAGGAGGGCAAATAAGGAAAACGAGAGAGAGAGAGAGAGAGAGAGAGAGAGAGAGAGAGAGAGAGAGAGAGAGAGAGAGAGAGAGAGAGAGAGAGAGAGAGAGAGAGAGAGAGAGAGGTATTTTTCGCAGTCAATATATAAAAAAAATTATTAATATCGTATAGCATTTTTATTTTTTAAGAAATAGTTAAATCGTAAGACTTGTTAATTGTTATCAAAAAATGATTATTTAATATTTTTTAAAAGTTTAAAACGAGTCTTTCTGATTCATCCTTGGTCGATACTTTTACGATCTATAATTGAAAGCCCCGGTTATCAGGACTCCGAGTGGATATCCCAAAATAAAAGAAAAAAGATAACTGGAAAATAACTGACGGAAAAAAACAGAACCGAAAATAACAAGTGCATGTAACGACATATGCAGATACAACTACGCTGATTACATGAAAATTGATTTGATTAGGATGGTATGCTCACATGGCAAGCCACCCGGAAGATATACATACTGATCAAGCAGATTACAGCACCTACATTCTTGACAGAACCTGTTGGCATTCTGCTCATTCATACACAATCAGGTGCTACCTAAAATTCAGAAGGGTAAAAAAAAAGGAAAGAAATGGAATAAAAGTAGCCACATCACTACATCAGTGCTGTCGTTTTAAGTATCAATTAGTACTAGATACCCTCCTATCTCAAATTTTACTGTCCGGAAGTGGCTTTTGACAGTTGAGGTGGACCATCTATCATGCTCAACTGTCTTCTGAGCTTTACTATGTGCGCCTGCACCTGTAGCACAGTAAACGTATCATTATTAGGACATTCGATCCACAGGGTATGAAGAACACCACTGAAAAAAGCACTAAATGAGCTTTTCAGCATCCAAAAGGCAATGGTGAAACAATGCTGTTCATTTGTGATACTTAGATAGTCAAACAAATTACCTAACTTTATATTCTCGACCTATAAGTATTATGTTTGTTTCAAGCTCCAACTACTTAATACAAAACGCAGATTCAACAATATCGATAATAGAAAACCTCCTTTCAGAAGTTACTTATGACACTGGCAGACTGGCAGTGCTGCTCAAAGGACTATGAATTTTTAGGTCCTATTAGCTCACAACCTTTGAGGCTCAGCCCTAGGGCTGAAAATGAGCCGAACCGTTCGTGAGCAACTCGTGGCTCGGCCTATTTTTGGCCTAGCTCGGCTCGGCCTATTATTAAAATAAGTCAGGCTAAAATATTAAATAAAACCTATTTTCTTAAAGAGGCTTAGCCTCTTAATAATTGGCCTAGCCTTATAACTTATCAGGCCAAAATTTATTAATATATTATATTATATATAATTTTTAATCCTTCATTTTTTAAATCTTCAATTTTGAGTTCAATATTACTATTTTTATTATATGTTTAGAAGAAATATATTAGTGGTGTCTCTTTTATTTAGTTCATATCTATTGTTTCTTTAGTAAATAAGATTTATTATATTTAATATAGTAGATCATCAAAAAATATGTTTGGCTTAACAAGCTAATAAGCTAGGCCAGACATTAAAAGTTAATAAAACAAGCCAAGTTAAATTTATATTCATGACTTATTATAGGCTATAGGCCAAGCTTAAATACTTTTATTTTGCAAAGCTCGGCCTAGCTCGTGTCTAGCCCATCCAACATTCATTTAAAATGAAAAATACAATTAGCTTTGAGAATCTCTATATTACCATATAGTAAGAGAGATAAACTCAATGATAACATGGACAAAAATTTCAAAAGGATAAAAGCATCAGACTACAAGTTAAAGCATAGGTAAAGGTTAAGTAAATTGATGAATATTTTGGTTGCATTAGGCATATCAGTAGAAGTGAACTTATTCTAAACAGTATAACAAAAGATTCCTGGTCAGCAGAGCCAAATTTTTATGCACTGAAGAAACAATATCAGCCATTTCATCGTTATAAAAAAATATTAGTCATTTCAATCTAACCTGTTGACGAGCAGCTGCAAGTTTTAATAACTCATCAGCCTCAGAGAAACTTGTAAACCACTGGTTCAGTTGATGATCTTTGGTGTCGCCATGCTTCTTTTCATTCACATGCTCTAAAGGACCTAGCAAAAATAGCATGCCCATTTATTTATTTGTTATTTATTAATGTCATTTTTTTATAACTACTACATGAATGATAACTTCTCTATTTGTCCTAATATGCCAGTGTCTGTTTCAAGAGTTACATGCCATAATGAACATGTTTTGCTGGATAATTATGGAAATAGATAACAAACAGAAAACAATAATATGAAGAAGCTGACAAACAAAAAGATAGAAATCCTGGAAGAGGAAAACAAGTAAACAGTATAACAACAACAACAACAACAAAGCCTTATCCCACTAGATGGGATCGGCTACATGAATCATACGACGCCATTCCGCATTCGTTGATCCATGTTCATAAGATTCGACAGGATTTTATGCTGGCTGCCGGGGCCTAACACAACCCTCCTCCTTTATCCGGGCTTGGGACCGGCTATAAAATATAGGCGGAGTAAACAGTATAACAAGTAATAAAATTAAAGGTGAGAATTTGAAACCTAAATCTTAAACCCAAAATAAACAGTATAACATTTGCTTAATAAAAAGAATAAATAAAGCTATTCCTCTCAAAGAAAGGAAATACTTGGAGACCATGCTAAGACAGCTACAAGCTAATAAAATTTCAAGTAAGGAATTTTCATGCAAGCAATCTACAAAAGCTAAGAAATCATAATGAGTATTTGATTTTAAAATAACAAATACTTAGCCATACAAAAGCTAAGCACTGGTTGGATGACTCACATTAAAAGTAACCCAAGCAAGTACAAAACAACATGTATAAAAATTATAGATAAACAGAGCCTACAGAAGAGAAATATGAGCTGAACCTACAATGTATAAAACAGTTTATGTCAAAATGTACCTGGAGCTGGCAAGTTCAATCCAGCAGGAAGCCTAGGGACAACTGCAGCTGGATGATTTTGGACGCGAAGGAAAAAGGTTTCAGTAGGTTCAGGGAAGACTACTTCATCGTATGTTTCCACAACTACTGGCTTTTTGGTGGATTGTGGCCCACTATCGTCATCAGGATACAGCTTCAGCTGGTGATAACTGCAAAAATGGCAAACAACATTTTTCAAAAAAAAGTAACAAAGAAGAGTGAAACATGAATAGCAAGAGACAAACATAAATGAGAAAACTATAGGAAAAACTTCTGCAATGAACTTACAGGTCCAGTTGTTTGTCGCACACATCACTGTGGAAAAAGAGGGTAATTGCTATCTCAAACTCTCCCCATCCTGACTCTGACAATTCAAAAGGTGGTGAATCTACTTCTCTTGTTGGATTGTTGAAACTAGGGTGGAGTTGGAAAACAACACGTTTGACTATAACACTCAAATCTTCATTTGTTGCCCCACGAACATAGACAGTCCATTTATGGGAATTGTACCTGAAAGGAAAGAAAAATATGTTAATCTAAAAATGCTTATATCCAAATGCCAATATACCATGAGAAAGCATAATTGCATTTCTTTTCAAATTTAATGTATGAAAACTGCCCAAAACTAATGGTTTAAAAAACTGCACATACTCGCTTGCCTTTTTGCCAAGCCAGAATGATATTGTTCCATAGACAATTGGAAAGCTGATCTCAACATCCTTCAGCCTTTTTGTCTGAGTTACAGAAGCACAACCGGAATATAAGGAAATTGACAACATAAGGTCGAGTTAACATAAAATTATCCAAATAGTGAAATTGCAAGAAAAGAGATCACAAACACTCCTGTTTTCCTTTTTTGATAATTTTAACTGAAATTCTTTAGGTTCAAATACACAGTCTACTACTAACTATATGATATAACATGCCAAGGTGGTTACTGTTTGTTGACTTCAATACCAACATTAGAAAAAAAATGACGGTTCCCTTGAGGAACATACTACCAAACACTAAGTTTTTCTGTCATTTCTAAATCCTTTTCAAATGGTGATGCTGCCATGAACATGTGATATCAAAGAATATGATATCATACATAATTTTATTTACTTAGTTGGTCCTGAACACCGCAGTTATGAATAAACTCAAATCAACCTATCTTCCCAACTCCATTAAAACTTCAAACAGAAAGTCGCAAGCAAGGGAGTGACATACTGGTTGGTACACCCGTTAATTGTTATGTCGATTTATAATACAGAGTTCTAAATCCTCACAGCTGCATTAGGGGGGATTTGTAAAACAAATGCAGATTTAACACCACTATGAGTATATGATAGCCCTTTAATGAGTTATCTTTTATCTTAAAGAAAAGATATCTTCAGTTATAGAGGAAATTCTTTGCCTTACTGGAGAACTGGAGAAGAAACCATTCATTTTCGACTGAGGATAAAGGGACTATTCCATCAACTACTAACACCTACTGCAAATGGTTGATTTTTTTTATCCTAATTCTTGTGATAAAACCGTCCATCCATGGTTTTACAGCATTTGATACCCCCAAGAGAATGACATTGCCTAGGGCAGTTTTCAAGTTCCATAATTACAGTGATCCTCCATCCAAGAGACAGAGAAGACAAAGGACCTAGTGGAGAACTCCAAGCACAAGATGTAAAGGGTTAACGCACCCGAGCTATATTTGATGCAGATAAAGAAAACCAAACAGCACGCAAAAGGAAAGAAGTTTAACTTGCATTACGTATGCCGAGGATCAAATCAAAAGACGCAAAGGGATCTGATGGATATGAGCTAAATTTCATCCCTTATCACTGATTCCTAGAGAAAACTAAGCATTAACCCCAGCTCAGTCTACACTTTCGACAAAATTTTTCCTTGTGCCCTCGGAAAAAAAAAATGGGAACCCTAATTCAGTTACCTGGAGAGAACCATTAGCCGCCGTCGTCTGCCGCTGCTGCTGCTGAGCTCGCCGACGCTCCCCACTTCCGTTCGAAGCTGCCGTTGGGGTGGCGGATGCCGTTGTTTGCTGCTGCTGCTGCTGCTGCTGCGGTGGCCGCCCTTGCCGTTCGCTGCTTGTTGAAGCCATCAGAAGGAAACCTTTTTCTATTTCCTCTCGGACTGGAAGGAGGAAGCGGCTGCGGCGGCTGCCGCGGGCGGGGCAATGAACGGCCTATCAGAGATGGGAGGGACGAGATGGCCGGAGGAAATGAAACGTTGAGGCAGAGGAGGGCGCCGCGCCTCGGCGGTTTTATATTCCTTTTCCTTTACGCGAGTTCTTTTTTTTTTTCCTTTTCAGGCTTTTAAGCCTGCAGAAAATGTGATAAATCGCAGAAGAGACGAATTACTGAAAGGAGGACAATTAAATAAATGTTTCCTAAAAAAATTTCTTGCTCTCTTTTTAACACAATTCAATATTAAAATTTTCTTTCTAATGGATTATATTGTAAAAAATTGTGTGTGTCAAGAGTTCTTGGCCTGTTTAATCAATTCTCGTGTTTCCTTTTTTTTAAAATATGTGATAATAAAATTTAATTACCAAAATATGACTTTTTAAACAAATAAATCTATACAAAGGTAGGAAAATATTTTTCCAATTTCAAGTGGCATACTATCACTTTGTAATCAAAGTTTAGTTCAAAATATAATTTTAAGAATATTATTACCGAGCAAGCATAAAGTAAATAAAGTGGAACTAAATATTTTAAGTCCATCACATATTTAAAATAAAATTCATTTTAAATATTTATTAGGGTGTAAGAAAAATTAAACCGACCCAAAAGCTTACTTGATTTTAAAAATTATGGTCCAAATATGATTTAAAATAATTTTAAAATTAGATCCCATCCAAAAAAATTGGGCCCAAGGAATCAATTTTTATTTAAATAATTAATTCATAAGTTATCATTTTTTATTATATATATAATTTTTTATAGAATATCATGTTTTTCTGTCATTTTATGAAACCTTAATTTGGTAACTTAAAATTATAGTATATTTTATATGTAATTATAAAATTAAATATGTTTTCTCTAATTCTAATGTATTATATATATTTTTAATTATACAAAATTAGGGTCACAAAACAATTACATAAAAAAATAAATCAAGGGTTTTTAAAAAATATTTTTAGGGTGATTTTTTAATTTAAAAAATCAACTCGAAAATAATAAATGCTTTTTTAACCGAAAAACTAATCCTATCCGGACTACATTCACCCCGAATGTGTATACATATCTTAATTTTATTTTTTTACATCAAAATAATAATCCACTTAAGACTCTTGCTATAATTAAATTTAGTTAACATAAGCTACTAACAATTGTATCCACTTAACGTTTACTACACCATTATCTCATAACATAGAAAGCGGATTAAGGGACCATCGATTATTTTTGTTAGAGTTGGTGAATACTTCAGGGCCCCTTGTTTCTCATATCGAATTCGCCCACGTGAGCTTAGGGGAATCTGAGTATTACCCAATTAACAGTATTGCTGGCGTACGAACGAAAGTGGGGTTCGGGGGACAGCGCCCCCGAAATCTAGACGGGTTTTGGGCTTTTGTTTAGCCGGCCCGTGTGGTTCGGATTATATTTTTTCTCTGTTTGTTTGACTTTTAAATCCGATTTGGAGAGACTATTAATAGCCTAATTTCTGATGTAATTTGGTGTGGCGGCTATAAACCTAAACGATATAGTGGAACCTCTTTGCAGGACGTATCTCTAATATCAAGGGTGAACCTGGGTAAATTTCGTGTGTCTCCTCTATTTTTCTGCAATCTCTCTGCGATCTTCTCTCCTTGTTCTCGGATTTTCCCATCAATTGGTATCAGAGCCAGATTGTTCAAGGAATTAGGGTTTATTCGAGATGTCAGGAGGATCGCGAATCGAGATAGAAAAATTTGATGGAACACGATTTGATCTCTGGAAGATGAAGATGGAGGATCTCCTTTGTGATCGAGATCTTTGGACGGCAATCGAGAAGGAGAGACTAGGCATTGAGGCGGCGAAGGTCACGGACGAGGCCTCCTCCAGTCAGGCAGATCCAAAGGCAATCGAAGAGTGGGATCGTATTGATAGAAAGGCGAAGGGTTTGATTCGGCTGTGTCTCGCGGATTCAATTCTTACGAATGTGATGGGCGAACCTACTGCCAGAGATCTGTAGAGGAAGTTGGAATCCCTATATCAAAGTAAGTCATTGGTTAACAAGTTATTTCTGAGGAAGAAATTGTACAATCTTCGGATGCAGGAGGGTGTCTCATTTTCTACTCATATTTATAACTTTAACACGGTGATCAGCAAACTTGTATCAATCGGTGTTAAGTTTCAAGATGATGATAAGGCAATAACATTGCTCTGTTCGCTGCCGGATTCATGGGACAATCAGATTGTTGTGATTGGTGGCGGGATAAAGAACTTTCGTATGAAAGTGTATGTGCTGCCTTGTTATCAGAGAAAATACGGAGAAAGGGATCAGCAAGTTCTGGTAAAGAGGCGCTGGCGGCCAGAGGAAGACAACTAGAAAGGAATCAAAATCAGAGAGGGAGATCCAAATCTCGTGGGCGTTCGAAGAGTAAGGATAAGAAGGTGCAATGCTGGAGATGTCAAGAGTGGGGCCATCTGAAGCGAGATTGCAAAAACAAGCCGGTTCATAAGAAAGAAGCTGAGTCAACCTCGGACAAAAAGGAGGCTGAGGCAGGAGATATGTATGTGGCTTCTGCATGTACGGCACAGTCAGATAAAAATGTCTGGCTTATCGACACTGGTGCTTCGTACCACATGACGCCTCATAAACACTGGTTCTGTGAATGAGGAGTATAATGGTGGGGATGTCATGCTCGGAGATGACACTGCGGTTCAGATTGTTGGACATGGCAGGGTGAAGTTGAGGATGAATGATGGCACGGTGAATACTCTACCAGATGTGATGCATATACCACTTATGAGCAGGAGTTTATTATCTGTTGGTACAATGGCTGACTCGGGTGTTATATTCAGTTGCGATAAGGATTCGTGTAAGATGATCAGATGGTCGATTGTAATTGCACGAGGGGTTCGCTATGGCACGTTGTACAACTTGCTCGGAGAGACAATATCTGTGGGCTGCGGATTTATTTCTGAAGAGGCCAAAGAAGATGAAGACAATAAATCTATCTTGTGGCATCGGAGATTAGGCCATATCAGTGAAAAAGGACTCTCCACTATAGCATCAAGTCAGATGGTAGAAGGAGTTTCGGATTGTTCTGTGGGCTTCGGGTTCTGTGAACATTGCCTCCATGGAAAACAGAACCGAGTCAATTTTCAACACACAGGTTCAAGAGCAACGAAAATTCTCGAACTGATTCATAGTGATGTTTTTGGACCAACTCCGACTCCATCTATTGGAGGGTCCAGGTACTATGTTTCTTTTATAGATGATTTTTCGAGATACAGTTGGATTTATTTTATCAAGAATAAATCAGATGTATTCGATAAGTTTCGAGAATTTAAAGTTTTGGTGAAAAATCAATTGAGCTGCAAGATCTAGGTCCTTCGTACAGATGATGGAGGTGAATTTTGTTCAGATAAGTTTGAGCATTTCTGCGTGGACAATGGTATTGCTATGCAGAAGACAACTCCATATACACCTGAGCAGAATGAAGTAGCTGAAAGGTTAAATCGAT
The DNA here is from genome assembly GCA_030549335.1 of Pontederia crassipes. Classification (NCBI taxonomy): domain Eukaryota; kingdom Viridiplantae; phylum Streptophyta; class Magnoliopsida; order Commelinales; family Pontederiaceae; genus Pontederia; species Pontederia crassipes. The sequence goes on along the minus strand of CM060191.1, from coordinate 70,902,227 downwards.
CACTCATAGAGAAGGCCAGATGTATGCTGAGTTAGGCTGAATTGGGGCAAGAATTCTGGGCAGAAGCTGTAGCCACAGCAAACTACCTGAAGAACCGCTCACCGACCTCATCAGTGAAGGATCAGACACCTTATGAGGCAATGTTTGGGAAGAAGTCAAATTTGTCTCATGTTCGGGTGTTCGGATGTGACGCATATGTTCATATACCCAAGGAAAAGTGGGGTAAGCTTGACAGTAAATCTGAAAAGAACATATTTGTCGGATATAAGGAAGAGATCAAGGGCTACAAACCGTGGAATCCAAAGTCAAGAACTATTATTTATAGCAGGGATGTTGTTTTCCGTGAATCACGTTCCCAAGTTGAAGTTCAAAAATGTGATGAACCTAAGAAAGTGATAGTGCTTGAAGAAGATTCTGATTATGAAACTTCAGAGGTGGATGCACAAGATACTTCAGTTGAGTCTGTTACAAAACCGGATCAAGAGAACTCGGTTAATGAAGTTGAAGATGCAGATTCAGATGAAGACCCAGATATTGGTACTACCACACCAGTTCTCAGGAGATCGACACGAGAAAGAAGAGCACTTTTGAGATATTCTCTTAGTGCTCTGAGTTCGTTTCATGCTTTGAGCATCATCGGAGAAGAACCTAGTTCTGTAAAAGATGCAAGATCTATGGATGATGCAAATCAGTGGGAGCTTGCTATGACAGATGAGATGCAATCACTGGATAAGAATGAAATATGGAGCTTGTGTCAATTGCCTAAGGATAGAAAGACAATTGGTTGCAAATGAGTATTCATGCGAAAGCTGAAATCGGATGGGACTGTGGAGAAGTACAAGGCAAGACTGGTAGCTAAAGGGTATTATCAGGTTGAGGGAGTCGACTATGATGAAATTTTTTCTCCCGTGGCGAAAATGACTTCGATCAGATTTGTTCTATCTCTAGCAGCAGCATATAATCTTGAGGTAGAGCAGATGGATGTGAAGACGGCATTCCTTCATGGGGACTTGGAGGAAGAGATATATATGAGGCAACCAGAAGGCTTTGAAATTCAAGGTAAAGAAAGTTGGTGTGCAAATTGAAGAAGTCTTTGTATGGATTGAAGCAGTCGCCAAGAATGTGGTACCAGAAGTTTGATACGTACATGCTCGAACTCAAGTTTGTACGTTCAGATTCAGATCACTGTGTTTACGTGAAGAGAGTTGGCGATCAATTTGTCATTCTTACACTGTATGTGGATGACATGTTACTGATTGGAAACAGTATGAAGATGGTAAATTCAGTGAAGGGTTTGTTGGCCAAGAAGTTTGAGATGAAAGACTTAGGGCCGGCGAATTTTATTTTGGGTATGTAGATTAGAAGAGATCGTCAGAAGCAAAAGTTGTGACTAGGACAGGAGAAGTACATAAAAGAAGTGTTGAAGAAATTTAACATGGCAGACTGCAAGTCAGTGGGTACTCCTATGTCTCTAGGAACCAAACTTTCTGCAGAGCAATGCCCGAAGACGGATGAAGAAGCTGAAGAGATGGATCATGTGCCATATGCAAGTGCAGTGGGCAGCTTGATGTATGCCATGGTGTGCACGCGTCCAGATATAGTCCAAGCAGTGGGAGTCTTGAGTCGATATATGTCTAACCCAGGCAAGGAACATTGGAATGCTATCAAGAGAGTTTTCAGGTACCTTCGTGAAACTTCAAATTTTTCGTTGTGTTTTGAAAGTACAAGGAAAGGAAAGATGCTTGATATTGTGGGCCATGTAGATGCTGATTGGGGTGAAGACATTGATAGTAGACGATCCACTAACGGATATGTTTTTACATTATTTGGGGCTGCACTAAGTTGGATGAGCAAGAGACAAAGCGTGGTAGCATTTTCTTCTACAGAAGCAGAATATATGGCTCTTACTCATGCCGCAAAAGAGGTCATATGGCTACGACGGTTGTGCTTGGAGCTCGGATTTGAGCAAGGTGCTATAGAGGTGAGATGTGATAATCAAGGTGCTATTCATTTAGCTAAGAATCCCGCATTTCACTCACGCACAAAGCATATTGACATCTAATACCACTTTATTCGGAAAAAGGTAGAAAAGAAAGAGGTTCAGCTTGAAAAGGTTGATACAACAGAGAATAGTTCTGATTTTCTGACTAAAACAGTTACATGTGTAAAGTTTGAGTGGTGCTCTACTGCTGTCGGATTGAAGAAGAATGTTGCTGGCAAGGCTCTCATTGGTGTGAAGTATCCACCAAGTGGGAGAATGTTAGAGTTGGTGAATACTTCAGGGCCCCTTGTTTCTCACACCGGGTTCGCCCACGTGAGCTTAGGGGAATCTGAGTATTACCCAATTAACAGTATTGCTGGCGTACAAACGAAAGGGGGGGTTCGGGGGGCTTCGCCCCCCGACGGCGGTGAGCGGGCGAGGGTTCGGGGGCAGTGCCCCCGAAATCTAGACGGGTTTTGAGCTTTTGTTTAGCCGGTCCGTGTGGTTTGGATTAAGTTTTTTCTTTGTTTGTTTGAGTTTTAAACCCGGTTTGGAGAGGCTATTAATAGCCTAATTTCTGATGTAATTTGGTGTGGCGGCTGTAAACCTAAACGATATAGTGGAACCTCTTTGCAGGACGTAGTCCTAATCTCAAGGGTGAACCTGGGTAAATTTCATGTGTCTCCTCTATTTTTCTGCAATCTCTCTGCGATCTTCTCTTCTTGTTCTCGGATTTTCCCATCAATTTTGAGCAATGAAGTAATCAAATTAGTTAGTGTTCACTACTCACTAGTTGAAGCTTCATGTACAAGTTCTTTTTGTTCCCAAGAAAACTATCTAAGAATTTAGCAATGAAAAGATGCACACATATAACATTCCTCCATAACAAAAAGAAGGTTGCATAGTCTATGTTGTCCACTCCCACTCCATATACATCACTTCATCTAAAGACTAGTGATCAAAGATTCAAAATTAAGATCCGTAGGACTTAAAATATATCAGCAAACATAACAACACAGTGTCAGCATGATAGTGAGCTTGAATCACAGAGACTGGTGATTTAGTGGCATTTTGAGTTGCTGTGACAAGAGAGATCATTTAACTGCTTTATGATCTTTGAAACACCAGTCGCTTGTCGGCCTGCATGAACCATCATCTTGAGCTGCTCAGTTGTGACGCAAGGCTCATGAACTCCACTTCGTCGCAGGGAATCGTGAGGCCGCCCATTTCGTACCGGAAGCCGAACTCCTCTGCTCGCCTGAGCAAATTCTGAAACAGAGGATGCTTCAGGTAGGAGGTCGGAATCACGAAGCGTCTGCGGTTCTTGCCGACGTAGATGGCGAAGTGGCCTCTGGGGACGTTGCCAGTGCCGGAGGAATGGCCCCTGTTCGGGTGGAGCAGTGCATGCAGGTGAACAAACTTCACGCCCATTTCTGTACTGAGGCTGAAATGTAACTAAATTTACCTTCAGAAGATGTATTGCACGACCAAGGCAGATCGAAGCAGCGAGTGTTTATATATATGAAGTGTAGCTATGACGTGGATATGGAAGGCTTGGTGCATTCGCTTTCCTGGTGCCCTTTTGGCCATTTGAGTGAGTTCAGCCAACTCAATGTGTTCCCGGCTCTATCAGCAGAGCAAGGGACATGCTCACATGGCCTGGAACATCCGATGTTTGTGAGAGATGAATTGTCCTCATGGAGATTAACTTCAGGATTAACATATTTTTCTTCGACTAAAAGTTCATGTTCATTCATCTGACTTCCTAGTTGCTGAAGGTCCACTTTGTTTTGTGCTTGGAAGAGTTGGGACTTGGGACATATCCAAGAATGTCAAAACTCATTCCACTGCTCACTATTTTCCTTAGACAAAGGAATGCGAGAGAACTCAGTAATCTGATTCATTCATATTGGGAGCCCTCTTATCCATGGCTGCCATGCAGACAGAGAACTGAATAATAAATCTGTAACAAATGAATCATTGAAGCAAATGCCCCTCCACGTGAATCATGAGATCATGCAGATGGCGATGGTTGTTCCACCAGTATGCTACTTGAACAACTAACAGCAGATGCCTTGCTAATAGGATAAGATTCAAGTTGGCTTACTGGGCCTTGCCAGCATGTAATACTGATCAGCAAAGTGCAACGAGTAGAACAAATTATGTCTAGAACTTGCCGTGATGGAGGAACTTATCTCTGCATGTAAATGATAGGTGGGCAGTGGCACTGGTACAATTTTCTTATATATCCTTAAAAAGACCAGCCGTATTGGCCTACGGTTGTGTGCTTTATTTAACAAGGGGACAGCAGACGAACATGAAGTCTTCTGCACTTTCGCTTTAAGCACAACTTGTTATGAGCAATTAAAACCAACTTCATAGCACGTGACGGTCGGAATTTGAAGATTTCAAATATATTATTTTGTGAACATTGAAAATGTGTTCATATTAATTAAATATGAAATGTATTATCACATCTTTTTTTCAATGAAGTATTACAATATTAAATAAAAAGATATGTTCACATTTGTTATAAGTTAAATGGTGTGAGTTATCTCAATAATGAAATAATATTATTAGATGAAGAATCGCATCACTTCATAAGTGAAGAGATATGTTCATATTTGAATAGATGTGTTCATATTTCAAAAGTTATATTCACACTTGAATAGATATTTCATTTCATCATAAGATGTGTTCTTGATATGTGTTCACCTATTAGTACATGTGTCATTTCTTCATAAGGTGTATCCTTATATGAAAAGAAATTAAATGAACCATTTTATTAATAGGTGTGTCTTTTCAATGAAAGATATTAGATGCATTCGTTCATGAAGCATCCTTTTAAGTCTATAAATAGACTTTTCCTTTATGCATTTTCAAATAATCGAAAGCAATTACGAGTGATGAGAAGCAATGAACATGTGATGAGTACTATGTATTAAAACATACGAAAATACATTCTATTCATTGCAAATTATTAGAATAAGAGACTGAGTTTTTTAACAATTGTTAATTGGCGAACTTGATGATTTCATTGTATCTGAAAGTATTATTGTCGCAAATTCAATAGCAAATTTCATGTGAAGACTAATAATTCTCTATAAATAGTGATCCGTCTTGCCTCAAATTTTTTCTCTTTTCATCTACCAACTATTTCCAACAATGGACAACGATGATCAAGTGTATGTTTCAATCAGAAGTGAACATAGTAGATGTAAGATGCAAATGTTCATTATGTAAATGTAATGTGGATATATTTCTTTCAAGTAAGAAATAATGGAAGAGCGAGCCATTAGGCAATTGAAACTACCAATATTTAATATAATATTGCTAAGAAATAATCTTTTGTTTGAACTCTTTATAAGTATATATAGATATTAGGTATTTATCTAAGAGATTAATGTACCTTCAGAGCACCCACTGCTCTGGAGGGATGTTAAGCGTATTTTGATCGTTGATCTACTGATTAATGGTTCAAATTATGAATAATTAAATTCCATCATTTAAATGCATTATTTATCTGAACCGCCAGTGGATCAATGATCTAAACATCACTCTAGAACATAAGGTGCTCTGGAGATGTATTAATTCATTTATTATTTGGGATTAATGTACCTTCATAGCACCTACTGCTCTGGAGGAATGCTGAACGCATTTGGGTCGTTATCCACTAATCAATGGTTCAGATCATGAATAAGTATGTTATTTATCTGAAGATCAATAGATCAACGATCCAAATGCGCTCAAAATTCCTCTAAAATATAAGCTGTTCTAGAAAACTAAATATAACATCCCTCTAGAATCTCAACATCCCTTTAGTGTATATAATTGCAACATTACGCTGGTTTGCTTCTTATTATAAAGAGACATTTATGACTCTAGAAAACTAAATGCGAAAAAAGAATATTAAGATCCTGTTAGCGAGATCGTGTGATGCGATGCGACAAATGACTAAAGATATTTTTGTTGGTGAAACAAATGGCTAAAGATTTCAATCACTCAATATCAATCCCCAAGTTGTCATCATTACAGAGTAAGCCTCTGCATTCAGATCCCTCGACCTTGAATATTAGTCTAACGTTGTGATTAATTATCCAGTTAACACTGAAAATATTCTCCCATTTAAAGTTTAATTTTGAGGGTAAAAATGCTGTTGATAAAAAATACAGGCATGATAAGAAAAAAAAAGGAGGGGGGATTGACAGTGACAGTAGATTCACCTACACGGCTACACTCGTGGAATCCTTGTAGATGAACTGCATGTGCATGTTCAGCTGATCTAATCCAAAAGAAAGTGATGCCTCTGTCTTCTTTTGATTCGTTCGTATATATCTCATAGCAACGTGGCTTTGTTAATGGTATATTGCAGCACTTACTACATGGTTAAAACATAAAACTAAAAGGATTACATCCTCAAGGTTATGATGAAGCCCTCTGTTGAACCAGGTGAACAGTCCATATTCGCTTTGCTACCATCACTTTTGTGATGAACCATCTATTCATTTCCCATGTGCATACAACACACAGATAAATATTAGCCCTGGAAGGTCCACAGAGGGCCATGTTAGCATCAATCTCCCCCAATAAATGCCAGTCTCTATCTTGGATGTCTCTCTCAAGTCTCAACTTAACAAGCTCTATATAATGAATTCATTCCATTCACCTGGTTTTCGCCCGTAGTTTCCGGGCAAGTAGCAATATGATGTCAACTTATGTCGCCTAGAGCCCAATAACATGGAGGGAAAAAGTGCATTATCGCCTGTTCAACATGCAGGCCAATTTGCTATTAATTAATCAGCTTAACGGGGTGCAGTCAATTTACTAATTCAGCTCCAAGCAAGAGTAATAAAATGCTTGTTTTTTGCCCATTCTGGGAGGATGATTATATCTGATGTTTGAAGCTTCAATTAGTGGTGGGGGAATGAATCATTTACAACGGTGAAATCATGCATGTTTTTTATTCCTTGTATCAATTAGTGATGATAATAATTGCCATCATGGAGAAGTACTGAAACTCCAGAAGGTGTACCATGATGTGAGCAAACAGAAAATATCATGTTTGTAGACCCAGGAAATTTCGACCTCTTCTCTCTTTGAGTGCATGTTTGGCCATGACCTTGAAAACAACGTAACCTCCGAGTACAGTGAAGCAACGGGGCCGCACGCATCCGACGACCGACAAGATCTAGCTCACGGCTAAAAGTCACTTGTCTCTGAATCAAACATCTTGGTCCAAAAGAAAGTGAAAGATTCATCTTTAACTCGGGATTTAATTTGGCTAGACATCTGTTGCTCTCAAAACCAGGAAATTTCGAAGCATGTTCGGAATGCTACTGCCTGAGATAAGATCGTAAGAGCAAGAAGCATTAATCTGTCTGTTTGTCAGGATCAGCGGGATGAGTCTTGTCTGAACAAGATGAGTCGACTGGTTTTTAGTCAACTGTACATCATGCACAACATTCTGATTAAGTTGTAAAGATACATCTTCAAGCGGATGGAAGGCAACTTTTCTGAAAACTCTACCTCAATAATAGTTTCTCGTTTCCAGTGTATCAAAACAATGATATTTTCATTTGGAAAAAAGTATATCTATCAGAGAATAGTCACTCTGCCTAAGAGATCCTAATTAATACCAATCTACCTATGAAGAAACTGGACCATTCGTCCTGGAATAACCAGTTATGTTCTTTTTCCATCTTCTCCCCTCTGTACGAATAACCTGCAGCTGCGGGTTGGTACTAAACTAGTTCACTGGAAACACTTCTCTCATCATCCAAAGTACAAGCACTTCCCTCAAACCATGTGAATCAACAAATAATTTCATGAGTGTTCTTGTTGTTTTTCTTCCACTGGAGAGTCAGCATAATGTTAATGCCCTTAATTATGCAAAAGAGAGAAATAAAGAAAAACAGAAATTATAGGCCATAATACGGGAAGGAAATGCTGGTTTTCTGCAAGTCATTGGTCACTTAGGATATTTATTTGGGCATTCTCCCAAGTTTTTGCAGCACATCGACTACCTTTCTACTTCTGGCTTCAGTTATCGAATTACGTATAACACATTCATCATTAAAAAATATAGCCCGCAAGCTGTTCACTTCTTCTCAATCCTATTCTCAGAACCTGTTAATGATGAACCATAAGTTCACACAAAAATAAAACTTTTACCAGCTTCCCAGTGAGCGGAATTCCTTCTGATATATATTCGTATGGAACATTAAGGACAAGATTTGTCATTTCGAATGTAAACACCACTGATTTCAGATCAAATTCCGTATGTAGTATGTAGCACATGAAACAGGAAAGAAATCATGCAGCACAAAAGGACTGTAGGATATATTTTTCTAAAGTCATCTCAGACAAGTGTATTACATATCTGTCACACATGCTACAACCCTAGCAAAACTAGAAAGTATATATTACAGAAACTTCCATGGCATTATGTTTCCTCGTCTTCAGGAACTCTGTTCAATCCTAATGATCACAAGAAGGACGAGTCCACTCGGACGCGAGGTTGAGAAACTCGATTTCTCCGCAGGGAATTGTCAGGCCGCCAGTCTGATGGAAGCCAAATTCCTCCTCTGCTCGTCTCAGCAAATTCTGAAACGTGGGATTCTTCAAGCAGGCCGTCGGGATCACGAAGCGCTTGTGATCCTCGCCGACGTACACGGCAAAGTGCCCTTTGGGGACGTTGCAGGAGGAATGGCTCCTGGTCAGATGCAGCAATGCGCTGAGCTGGTGCAACTTGAGACCCATGTTATATGCCAATGTCTGAAAAGTTGCAGATCACAAATAATTGAGGAAGATGGAGATGAGAACAGTGCTATGTGGATGCGAAGCAAGAAGCAGGTGGTTTGCACCGAGTCTCGGAAGTAAGGGGGGCTTAAATAGCTGGTCGCCGTGAGATGATAAGTGATTGATGGGAAAATTAGAGAAGGAGAAAAGATCGCAGAGACATTGTAGAAAAATAAAGGAGACGCGAATTTATCTAGATTCACCCTTGAGATGAGGGCTACGTCCTGCAAAGAGGTTCTACTATATCGTTTAGGTTTACAGCCGCCATACAGATTACATCAGAAATTAGGCTATTAATAGCCTCTTCAAACCGAGTTTAAAACTTAAACAAACAGAAAAAAAAATCCAATTCAAACCACACGAACCGGCTAAACAAAAGTCCAAAATCCGTCTAGATTTCGGGGGTGCTGCCCCCGAACCCCCGCCCGCTCACCGGCGAGCGGGACCGTCGTCGGGGGGCGGGCCCCCCGAACTTCCCCTTTCGTTCGTACGTCAGCAGCACTGCTAATTAGATAATACTCAGATTCTCCTAAGCTCACGTGAACGAATTCGGTGTGAGAAACAAGGGACCCTAAAGTATTCACCAACTCTAACAATAAGTAATCAAGTTGCATGGAGTCCCGTCCACTTTATCACCTATGGGCACTCGTGTGAGCCCTACCCCTGTTGTTCTGATCTGCGCTAGCTTAAGAGGGAGGATATGTTCGATCACATGGCCTTCACCTCGCCCTGTCGTAGTACTATTCTTTCGTCCTACATTACCATTTTGTACCACTACTTCTCGATTACTCGGTTTTAGAATAGCTAGCACTTTTAAGCCACTGCCAGTGTATCTGTGTTGTGTGTGCAATCTTATTTAGTTACTTGAAGTTGCATTATTCCCAACGTGAATTTGAATTTGTAGGTGTATATGTTGTGAATAATGCACCGAGAATGAATGGATAATCAAAATAAGAAAGTAAAAATATAAAAGAGAAGATGAACACAATAATTTAACATAATAAAATTCTCTTATCAGTGTGAATAAGAGAGAAATATTCATGGACAAAGAAGATCTTTGTTGAAAGAAATTTATTATGAATAAAAAAAATAGTTCATCGTTATAAGTCTTTCGCTTCCGTCACAAAGCTTCGTCTTTTTTTTCATTTTTTCACAATTTTGAATATAGGATAGCTAGTTAATCTTCTTCTCATCTTGCTTTTTGCCAGAGTTTCTCAGACACTTTTGTTCTGGTCATTCAAAACCATAATTGAAATATATGTCTCATGAATGGAAGTGTATCGGAATTCTCCAAGATAGTTGATGATATTACCTGCATGTGTTCTGTATTTGTTGATGTAAGTTCCACGGGAACCCTGTTCTTTGCCTTGTCCATGGGGCGTGCTCCGTTACACCAATCGTCGACAGGAACAGTGGTACATGAATGTACATGTGAATACAATCTCCCAGTTGGAATGTTTCTTTGATTCTTGTCTTCTGGTTTCGCCCCCAGTTTTGTAATTGGTCTCCAATCTTGACGGAATTTTATTTACTTGAAGTAGGGGGGGGGGGGGGGGGGGGGGGGGGGGGGGGGAGATCACTTTTCACATCCTCAATGGATCTTACTGTCGATCTTCATACATGAATATCCCCTTCTTGGTTGTCTGTAAAAAATTGCGTATCACTTTAAGTGGCCATCTGATTAATTGATCACTTGAATGCAAGAAAGTTATGATTGAAAGCTTCTGCATACAATGTTTCTTTGTAATATAAAATATATATATATATATACCCCTCCTCTTTCGAATACCATGATTGCTATGGAAAAAAAAAAAAGAAAATATCTTTTGTAACAATTACAATGACAAGTTTTAAAACTAAACCCTGTGTTGTTTAGGATGACATATTGTTCATAATATCTTGAATATGAATTCAATTGTCATCCTATATGATCCTCCTGAAGTGACTATATAAACTCCATAACCGCTGCGTTATTTTGTGTTCTTGTAATCGTCATTAATTTATAATAAAAAAAGACGTCATCGTCCGAGAACGCAGCTTAATTTTAAGTGAATCTCATAAATTTTAATATTCTTTTATGTTCTTATAATCTCTCTCACTTTTTAAGTAACACATATAATTGCTGAAAGATTGGGGATGGTGCTTGAATTAATTACGGCCAGCTTGAAACCGTAGTTTTTATGTGATCAGCGTCGAGTGCACTGTTGGGGCTCTGATGCTTTCGTAACATGAAAGCAACAAAACCTATGAAGACGATAAGGCCGTGGACCGCGCTTGTCTCCTTGCGGTACGATATGACGCTTCACGTCAAGATCCATGCAAATGCCAGTGGTGCATACAGTAGATCCATGCAAGCCAACGGGGGTCGTGATCAAATAAAGTTACCATTTGTCTGCTTCTTTAGATGAAATTTTGAAGTTAGATGCACCAACAATAATCAACTATTATTACGTATTTAAGTTAACATGTGATTCAACATTTGTTTCCAACCGGACTTGTCACTCTAATTCTGGCTGATAAAATTCTTGCGAATTTCCAACAAAAAAAACTATGTGTCAGTATAATGTTGTATTAAAATATAACTTTTCGAATGAGAAATCCTTCGAAATTTTCAGTGGGTAATTTATTCATAAAAAAGATTCAAATGATATATTCATCGGATTTTGAAAAATGGTATATATAACATGTAATAAACACTACAAGAAAAACACGGATTACCGACGGTCCGAACCGTCGGTAATCAGCCCGAAAACCGTCGGTAACGTAATTACCGACGGTTTTTCAGTCGGAATCGATCCGTCCGAAAAACGCTCGTCGCAAACGATTTGCGACGGTTAAAAAAAATTCGTCGAAAATATCGACGGTTCTGGCCGTCGGAACAGTCTTTTCCGACGGTCCGAGCCGTCGATATTTCAGACGGTTGCAACCGCCGGAAAAGGCCGGCGGTCCGAGCCGTCGCAACTTTTCGACGGTCCCAACTGTCGAAACTTTAGACGGTTGTCGCAACCATCGATCTTTTGACGGTCGCAACCGTCGCAAATAATTTTTTAAATATAAAAAAAATTAGCGGCCGGATCCGCCGCCGGGAGGCCGGATCCGGCCCGCCTGGCGGCCGATCCGGAGCCAGGAGGCCGGATCCGGAGCCAGGAGGCCGGATCCGACGCCGGGAGGCCGGATCCGGCCCGCCTGGCGGCCGATCCGGCGCCGGGAGGCCGGATCGGGCGCCGAGAGGCCGGATCCGGCCCGCCTGGCGGCCTATCCGCGCCGGGAGGCCGGATCCGGCCCGCCTGGCGGCCGATCCGGCGCCGGGAGGCCGGATCCGGCCCGCCTGGCGGCCGATCCGGCGCCGGGAGGCCGGATCCGGCCGCCTGGCGGCCGATCCGGCGCCGGGAGGCCGGATTCGGCGCCGGGAGGCCGGATCCCGCCCGCCTGGCGACCGATCTGGCGCCAGGCGGCCGATCGACGCCGGGCGGCCGGATCCAGCTCCGGCGTCGGGAGGCCGGATCCGGCCCGCTTGGCGGCCGATCCGGCGCCAGGAGGCCGGATCCGGCGCCAGGAGGCCGGATCCGGCCGCTGGAGTCGATCCGGCGCCAGGAGGCCGGATCCGGCCGCTGGAGGTCGATCCGGCGCCTGGAGGCCGGATCCGGCCGCTGGAGAGAGAGAGAGCAGAGAGAGAGATGCCGGCGTCGTGCGGGAGAGAGAGATACGTCGGTGCGGGAGAGGGTCGCCGGCGTCCGGCGTCCGTGCTCGCGGCCGGGAGAGGGAGAGAGGAGAGGAGGGAGAGAGAGAGGAGTGGAGGGAGGAGGAAGAGAGAAGAGGGAGGAGGGAAAATATATAAAGAAAAAAAATTTGGAAGAAAGCGGGAAAAAGAAAAAAAAGCGCGGGATAACGAAATTTTAATTACCGACGGTTTCGGCCGTCGAAAATATAAATAATAAAAAAATTTATTTTATTTACTTATATATAATATTAATTTTTTATTTTATCGACGGTTTTAACCGACGGTAATATTTACCGACGGTCAAAATCGTCGGTAATTGCGACGGTTTGGGTATCCGTCGGAAATTGCGGCGGATTTACCGACGGTCCCGACCTTCGGAAATTGCGGCGGATTTTGCGATGGATGGATATCCGTCGAAAATATCGACGTTCCTAACCGTCGAAAAATTAAATAATAATATAACCAATTATATAATTATTTTTTTTATTTCTTTCGGTCAAAACCGTCGATAATTGCGACAGTTTGGGTATCCGTCGGAAATTGCGGCGGATTTACCGACGGTCCTGACCTTCGGAAATTGCGGCGGATGGATATCCGTCGAAAATATCGACGTTCCTAACCATCGAAAAATTAAATAATAATATAACCAATTATATAATTAATTTTTTTATTTCCGACGGTCAAAACCGTCGGTAATTGCGACGGTTTGGGTATCCGTCGGAAATTGCGGTGGATTTACCGACGGTCCTGACCTTCGGAAATTGCGGCGGATGGATATCCGTCGAAAATATCGACGTTCCTAACCGTCGAAAAATTAAATAATAATATAACCAATTATATAATTAATTTTTTATTTCTGACGGTCAAAACCGTCGGAAAATCCGTCGAAAAAATTTAATAATAATATTAAAAATACATAATTTATTTTTTTTATTTCCGACAGTCATAACCGTCGGAAAAGTCGTTGGAAATTACGACGGATGGTTATCCGTCGAAAATATCGACGTTCCTAATCGTCGAAAAATTAAATAATAATATAAATTATTTTCGACGGTCATAACCGTCGAAAAATCCGTCGGAAACGGAACCGTCAAAAAATTCATCGCAAATAGCGACGGATTTAGAACCGTCGAAAATTATTCGTCGGAAAATCGCGATTTTCTTGTAGTGAAAATATTGTCGCATTGGAAAGGATAGAAATATATAAAATGTGTTAAAATATAAATAAATTACGACTGATAAACTGATAAATTCTTCCGAATTTTCAACAAAAAACTATGCGTCAGATTTTTTTTTTGAAAAAGTATATATATATATATATATATATAGTAAATTGTATAGCTTTTCCAGGATGAATTCATCAAAATTTTCAATGGATATTTTCTTTTGATAAAAACATTCCAAAGGATGTAGTCATGGGAATTTTGAAAAATGGTACATATCACATATAATAAATTTCACCAAATACCTTTCAACTTTGAGTATTTTCTAGTGCTATTTTTAAATTATCTTTCATTTTTTAACTTGCTTCATCAAATACCTTTTTACCTCTTATCAACGGATTTTTTATCGTCAAACATGATGATTTTCTCTCTCCTTCACACAGACAACCGTATGACATGTCATCATTAAAAAAATATTTAAAAATAAAATAATATTAAAAATAAAAATTAGGGTAGTGTTAGAAAAAGGGCCCCCCTTCTATGACCTCCGATGAGGTCGTTGGAGATCGTCGGACTGGCGAGCGTTGGCACAGAGAAGGGGGAGGATGGGCCCCCCATCTGCGCCTGTGCCGATGAGCAGAATCATAGAAGGGGGGGGGGTCCCCTAGCCCCCTCACTATGTGCCTACGCCAGTAAGCAGGGCCGTAGAAGGAGGGTACCCCCTCTGCGCATGCATTGGCGAGCGCAGCCATAGAAGGGGGGAGGGGTTGGTGCCCCCTCCTATGCGTCTGCACCGACGAGCACAGTCTCAAAGGAGGGGGGTCATCCCTCTCTGACCTTCGGAGAGGTCTGCACTGCTCTTTTTTAATGATGTCATGTTAAACTTTTGTCTGCGTGAAGGAGAGAGAAAATTATTATGTGGACGCCACGTAGACAGCGTGACTAAAAAATCACCGATCAAAGGTTAAAAGAGTAGCTGATGAAATAAGTTAAAAGATGAAGGGTAGTCTTATTACAAAGTTAAGTTTGAGAATAACGTTGGAAAAACGTCAAAGTTTGAAGGTATTTAATGAAATTTACATTCTGAAGAATAGAAATATAAACGTGTTAAAATAGAATTTTTTTAATGGAAGAATCCAACAAAACTTTGACTGAACAATTCAAATAGTTGTAATTGTTTTTTAAGGATACATATGTTAGAATTTAAAAATAATATAATATAAAAAATGTTGATGTTCAAAAGACCAAAAATATAAATTATACTGTAATATAATATTTTTTATGTGTAAATCCATCAAAATTTTTTTAAAAAAATATATATTTGTTTCATCAGAGATTCTGAACGTCAAAATTGTTTTTCAAAGCAAGTCGGACGAAATAAGTAATTATTGTTTTATAAAAATAAAGATTCATTAACCAGGAATTGGATACAAACTATTGAGGATACCCGAAGGTCGATCACCCTCCAAAAAATATCGCTATTCAATCATCTACCAAAATTTGCTAAAATATCTTCTTCGATATTACAAAATCTCCCCACATGATGGCATTTAAATTGAATAAATTTGGAGATAATAATTAACATATCTGTAACTATATTCTTAATTTGCCAAGGGCATGCAACTTTCCGATTGATGATTGATACGACTAAGGAGGAGTCAGTTTCCAAAATAATCATTTTGATTTCAAGTCTCACACAATGCATTAAGCCACGTTTAATTGCCTAAGTTTCTGCTTCTAACGCCGAGTGAAAATTGCCAGGACCAGCCCCTACACAAGAGAAATAGTGTTAGATGTCCTTACTAAGTAGCCTACTCCCTCCTCCCCATTGTTCGCAAAGAAGCCATCCGTGTTCAATTTGAACCAGGATTGGGGGAGGAAGCATAATGTGGTTTGCTGGGGAAGTCCCTTAAGGAATGGGTATTTGTAACACATAGTATGAAGCCTGAACCTATGATCAGACCTCAGCATGGGTTGTCTGGATTTAATTGAAGTGAGCATCATTCCTCATTTTCCATATGCCCCACAAGGTTAAGGCAAATAAGGTCTGAAGATTAGATCTAGAAGATGTATCAATGATCCTCTAACACCTAGTCCCCTTCACCCCAACTGTGTATATGTTTAAATGTGTAAACTGATTTACATTGAAATAATTCCCACACACGAAGTACAACGACACATTTAAAGAATAAATGATAATTTGTTTCAATATCAGTACCACATTGTGTACAAAGAGGGTTGATAGAGGAACTAAATATAGTAAGCATATGTTTTGTTGGCAATCATTGGTGTGCTAACTTCTAAAGAAAAACCTTTTTTATTTTTATTTTTTTTTGAGGGGGGGCACTTTGATGCTCTAGATTTTCTTTTATCCAAGCCATCCAGCATGCCTCGATGGCACCGGAGGCCTCCATATGAAGTTGTATACAGACTTAGCAGTTGAAACTCCATACTGATTTGGAACTCAAACCCATGTGTCATCATTGGAGAAAGTAGGCAATTTAATATCAAGAATCTTATCCACCATACAGGAGGCAAAATAGTTCAAGAGAATATCAACATTCCAAGCATTATGCAACATAAGATCGACTGTCATGTAAGTATTCGGAGGAGAATGAACATTGACATAAGTAGGCAAATAGCTTAGCGGAATGTTAAAAAGCCATGGATCATAGTAAGCTTGAGTAGTAAGACCATTACCAATATGTTTCCTAAGCTCAAGTTTTATATTATCCATGATTTATAATAGTTGCCTCCAACACCAGGTCTGATGAGTGTTATCATTTCTATGATAAGTAGTGTGATGCCATGGGTGAGGACATCCATATTTTTTTGTTACAAAAGAAGTGAATAAGTCTTGAGAGTTGTTCAGAACGGGTAGAATTTTCTTTGCAAATGGGTAATAGGCTAGTATCCCATTTGATTAGATGTAAACCATATTTCTCTTTTGATGAAGATCATAAAAAGGATCTAGAGATTCGTTCCAGAGAGTCTATAAGGCCTGTGGAGACATGAATAAAGCTAAGAGTATAATTTGGCATTGATGGTAAGGTAGATTTGATCAGAGTGATATTTTTTGTTTAAGAGTTTTTTTCTTCAAATCTGTTAGTTTATTGTGTGCTTTTGATTCAAAATGGTTGAGAGATCCTTTGTTGATATGTTTGTAGGATATTGACACACCTAGATAAGTGAAAGGAAAGGAGTCAAATTTGATATTTAGGATATCTCTTATTAGTTATTTCCTTCTCAGCTGGAACTTAGGAGGTAGATAGATGGCTGATTTGTTCAGATTAATTTTTTTATTGGTTAACTTCTTATATTGACTGAAAATTTCTTTCAATTTTAAGCAATTGGGAGTTGTGGCCGCCGTGCATACCAATAAATCATCCGCGTAGAAGAGATCACTAATTGCTAGAGTACCCTTTT
This sequence comes from Pontederia crassipes, assembly GCA_030549335.1. Lineage (NCBI taxonomy): Eukaryota > Viridiplantae > Streptophyta > Magnoliopsida > Commelinales > Pontederiaceae > Pontederia > Pontederia crassipes. The sequence continues at coordinate 70,885,138 of CM060191.1, read as the reverse complement.
AAAAAGGCTTGATAATACCCCTATTGACCTGGTCCTTCAATAAGGAGAAGAATATTTGTGAACTAATATGAACAGATAAGGTGGTAAAGGATCACCTTGTCTCAATCCCCTATGGCTTGTAAATTTTTGGTAGTGTTTGGATGCGAACTTTCGATAGGAACTTCGCATAGTTCTGCCAAACAGCTCATGAAATTCTGATGGGTCACATCGGAACTCAAGTTTCAGTCAAGTTCTTGCCATTGGAAAGAACAATTAGTTAGTTCTTGCCTCTGATCACTTTTTTATTATTATTTTACTATGTAGATTCATGTTATTTAATAATATGTTATATATTTATATATTATATAGTATGTAGTATATGTTATGTATATAATTATTATTTATTAACATATTATCATAAAGTTATTAGAAAAAAATATGTATATCTAAAAATAAATAAAAATTTATTAGTTATAATAATTTACTTAGTATTATAATATAATAAATTTATAATTATTTATTAATGCATAATCATTCGGGTCATAAAATAAATATTTTAATCCAATATTACACAATTATTTTCTTAATTATTTATTATACTTTAATTAGTATTATAGTATAATAACATATTATTAAGTAATGTTTACTGTTAATATTAGGCCTATATATCTATTAATATATATACATATATAGTTATTTATTAATTAATATATTATTATATATTAAAATTTTCAATTGTTTTTAGAAAAAAAGTATACATGATATAAGTTATATTATAATCTTATTAACAATTTTTTAACGTTATAGTATTAATCTAATTTATATTATATTTGACTCTTAAGATATTATTTTCATAAATTATAATATACAAAAATAAGAAAAATTAATATTAATATAGTACGACACAACTTATCTTTAATAAATTTTAAATTAATAATTATGTATAACATTTTTATAAGCTTGTAATTATTATTTAAAATATATAAATACATAATAAATTTATTTATTATAATTTTATACTTTATAAAATAATAAATTATATTCTTAATTCTTACTTTTTATCCAAACACTCACTAAAACTTATCTATCAAATTAGTTTTTAAAATTCTTGTGATTACATTTTTCATCCAAACATCAAAGTTATATTTTTTCTATTTAATTCATTAGTGCTCGGAACTTATAAGAATTTAAGTTCTCCCATCCAAGCACAGAGAAAACATTATAATATTTTGTTAGTTTTATTATTCCTTTGGGTGAAAACAAAATGGACTTATTAATAATTTTGAGTGAGAACAATAAACCAAATTCCGTTGTAAACTTTTTTTGGATAAAAATGAGTTCAAGTTACACTAGTGTAAAACATTATTTTTATTAATAATTTTATTCATTGTAAAAAATATTCACTCCTTTATAATTAAGATTATAAATAATTTTTAGCAAAAAATGCTCTATGCTGTCACGATCTTTAAATATTTATGTTTTATAAGTAATTAGAAAATTACGCCAAATTATTATAGCTTTTGGTTATCTATTTTTTTTTATTTTATGATCATCTAATAAGTAAAAAATTGTAACGATGTATTTATTTTATTTTATTTTAAGTATATTCTTATCTAAATGGCAATGAAAGGTATGAATGTGATGAGATAATGTAAAGAAAAAAGAACAAAAAAAATATTTGTTAGTATTTCGAGAGAGCTAAATGATTAATTATTTAGTATGTTTTTTAGAGTAAAACTGCAATAATGTAATAGTCTCTATCTATAAATGAAGCAATTGAGAGAAAAAAAAATTGATGATGTCAGATGTTAATAATCTCGAGTTCGATTATTATAATCATTGGATGCTCGTGTTCGATTTCTATAATCGTTAACTCTTGATTACCACTTACTATCTCGATCGGACATTGAGATTAAGAGAGATGTTTTTTTTTTCATTATTTTTTCATATTATGTAGCAATTTATATATTTGATATAAAGATTCGTCATTATTAATTTACTGTGTACAAGAAATTTGTCCCGATAATGTTTTTTGTTTATAAAAATATTACCAAGTAATACACAATTTCTATTAAACTATTTTTATCATTAATGTCAAACTGAAATTAATATGACTACAAAATTTAACTAAAATTCATGAATTAAATAATTTAGTCATAAATTTTTATTTTAAAATAAAATTAATGATAATAAATATATGTAACATCTAAAATAATAACTAATAATAATATTATACTCATGTGAATAAAAATAATTTAAATAAATTAATAATTTTAATTATGTAATAATAATTGTTAATAATGTCTTGAATTTAATTTCAATTGGAAACGTCCGACCTCAAGACACTCCGAAATAAAAGGTGTTCTCGTATTACCGGGGTCAAGAGGGGATCGAGGGTGATTCCCTTGCCGGAGAGTGTGGAGGGCGAAGCCCTTTGGGGTAAAATATGATATATTTTGTATGTGATTCGGAATTGATTTATTTTTTTATCACGAGACACGTGTCCTAATTTTTTACAGATTAATACAAAGTTTCAATCGATTTATAATTTCTATCTATATAATCTCCCTAGAGGTCCGCTAAAAATCAATCTAATTCATGAATCTCTTCTGTTTTCCATCTAATAAAATTTTTGTATCACCTTAAAATTATCATGCATTCATTCGGTGCATAATATCTCTCATGCAAAAATCCTAACAATAATAATGATTTGTTATTGTTGTTATAATTATGTATTTTTTGTATTTTTCTTTTTTTATTTATTTAATATGAGAAAGGACAAAAATAAAAAGAAGATAAAAACTCATATTATTCTTTGAGCGACAATCTAGATAGACACCTTCTATTAAACAATGTTAATGATCACTTTATAAATAATATGCATTATTAAGTAATTCAAATTATTATAAATTAAAATAAAATAAAAAAGATAATGTAATGAGTTCAATTAGTTTAACTTTAAGGAATCGTTTGGCACATTACCTATTTAATTAACCGATGATTTAGATCACCATTTAGATAGATTACTACTTTTTCAATTATCGGTAATATTATGCTACAGTGTTTATCACGTATTTGTAATATAAATAATGATTAAAATAGTTGGATAATAAATTATCATAGTATACCAAAAAGTTATTTTAGATTTTCATCACATAGTATTATAAATAAAAAATAAAAAAATAAAAAAATGAATTTAAATAAAACAAAAATGAGGCAAAACCATGAGCTATTTGTAAAAGATTTCAAATAATTAAGAAGATAACGATCGATGATATTTATTTGTTAATAAAATAATTCAATTAAAAAATTGATTGAATGAATTTTTGTCAGAAAGGATGTAAAATAATAGATAATCTTAAAAATCACCTACAAGTTAGATTATCATAACAAATAAAATTGTCGATAATATGGTGGACCTTGGAAATTTTAAATATAATAACTCGATAATATATCCAGATTAACTCTCATATCTAACTTGTTAGTAATCTAAAGAAATACTTATAAGGAAATGATGCTAATACTATGCAATTGACGCCTGGCCTCTTTGTGATATTAGTTCATTCAAGCTTGTCTCCCCCAAATTGCTCAATGCAATGCATTGGACATTCTTCTGATGCTTATAAGCATATAGGAGAAAATATATATGTGGCGCAATTCAGATCAGAAGAACTGTGCATATTAATTTGCATTCAATATTCTTCCTACATCAGAGTCATTGGCGACGCCATCAGAATCAGCACAGCAGTCCACAGTACAAGCTCTTCAGGAAGTAGATGCATTCAGCCTAATTCTAAGTATAACCTGAATAAAAATGTCGTTGAATCTGAACTGGTGAAGGGCCAACTGGCCTCTTCATGCATGTCAGAAGAAGAATCGAGTAAAAAAGAACAAAAAAAATCTTCATCCCTCCTTTCTCAACTTGGATGCAAGATCCATGAACTCCACTTCCTCGCAGGGAATCGTCAGGCCACCCGCTTGACAGAAGCCAAACTCTTCCTCCGCCCTCGTCAGCAAGCTCTGAAACAGCGGGTGCTTCAGGTAGGACGTCGGGATCACGAAGCGCCGGTGCTGCTCGCCGACGTAGACCGCGAAGTGGCCCTTGGGAACACCGCGGCCCCTGCCCGCGGGATACAGCAAGGTGCTGAACTGGTGCAGCTTCAGGCCCATGGCTGGCTGAAGAATTCAAAGGCTGCTTGCTGTATAAGGAGGAGAGATGGATAGATGTGCAATGCCTCAAGTCTGAGGGAGGATGACAAGGTTTATATATATATATATATATATATATATAATAGATGTGCAATGCCTCAAGTCTGAGGGAGGATGACAAGGTTTATATATATATATATATAGGCAGCCAATCCATTAATCATGGCGTGTGAAATGCTGTTGGAAATTGAGGCATTCAGTCATCAGTCACTTGGATCGAGTTGTACACAGAGTACAGAAGCAACTAAGAAGATCTCCCCCCCCCCCCCCCCCCCCCCCCCCCCCCCATCCCACCGGTTCCAGTCTCTCTCAATTGATTTAGGAGCACTGCACATGGCCGAATGCCCCACATATGTCCTTTTTCTACTGAGTTCAGTGTCCTTAACTTGGGGATTGACTTGGAAGGGGCTGTGTACGTACATGATTTTAATGTGAACTTTGCAAGAACGTGACGATATATGAAGTGACTCGGCGGGCGCGTTCTCACGTTTGAATGCGCCAAGCATTATATTTACACAACAAATATCTCTGCGAGGTAGGAGAGAGCAGATGCATATGATGCGTAAAGTTGATATACATGCCATTAATATTACTCGGAGTGTTAATTATTTCAGTCCATTAATGTTTAACCGGATTAAACCAACTTTGTTGACAATAATAGTATTGTTTATAGGAATCTTAAATGTATGTCAAGACTAATATTATATATAGTATATAAAACTTAATAGTAACATAGTGATAATCACATATCCTTCACTTAAAAAAGTAAGTAAGAAAGAAAGAAAAAAACACTCTTTTTCATATCGATAAATTATTTTTATTCCTTTGTAATATGTTTGATGAATTATTATGTTAAAATTTAAGGAATTATGCATTGAAGAATGAATTAAAAAATTAAGGTGACATAAAATTTTGTTAGATGAAAATAAAAAAAATTATAATTCAAATACTTTTTAACAAGACATTTGTAATGTGAGGACGTCTTTTATTTCGGAGTGTCTTGTGGTCTTTCGTTTTCGGTTGGAGTAAATTTTAAAAGCATTATTAACAAATAGATTTGATGAAATATTAAATTAAATATTTATGTGAATCAATTGTTTTTATTGACGTATAAGAAATTACGTATATATGTATGTATAATTCTTCTAATCATTCAACTGTTCATAACGAGAACTCTTGATATAATGAATTATACTCAACCATGCTGCATTAAACTGCATAGACTGATTTAATTGACCAATTAAATTGGTCTGACCAATTTATTTTTTCAGTTCGACTTTAACCATGCTGCATAGACTCATGCAACGGTTGCTCGATATTTACTCCTCTTTTTTACGAGCATTTCTTTATAAGAGAAAAAAAAACAACTATATAGTGGTTTAGAATACGACAATTAATGAAGACCATTTATTATCTTTTGTATTACAATAAAACTTCAATTCATAACTCTTGCCATTATTATGGATATCACTAATAAATTTGTGATTTGCAATGATATGTCGTCGCAAACAAAACTAAATTTGTCTAAAAATACTTTTTCCACGAATTTTCTAATAAATAAGAATTATTAAAAAAATCATCATATTTTTTTCTAATGAGTAAATTTTTGTTGTATGTTCTGACATAAAATTATTAAAAAATATTCGTCGAAAATTTCGAAGGCTTCACTGTCTTTTTTTTTTACGTAGGACCATATATGTCAGCTAGAATATCCGACATGATAATTATTTTCCTTGTGCTACAATGAAACATGTCCACCTACAAAGATGTGCAATGAAAATTGATCTCTCATTAAATAACCTATCCTTATTATTTGTTTTTTTTTCATCTTTTCAATTCAGCTGGTTTTGGCACCAGGATTTGTGCAAGTGGCAAATGAAATGGGTGACAAAATATTATTGCTTCCCCCCACCCATCCAACACACCTAAATTAATTTCTCTTCTTTCATTTTATCAAATTTCAAATCATAACTTTGAAAGGTACTGTGAATATGTTGGCATGGTTGATCAGATGTCAGTGCCCACTACCTAAATTTATAGCCAACATAAATTGTTTTGACTTCATGGTAATTAGTCAATGAGGCAGAAAGATGCACAAACCAAGGAAATTGACTCTTTAATTATATGTAATTTAGCAAAATTTAATTTGATTTTCAAAGTTTGATTGAATCAGTACTTAAAAGCGATGGATCCCACCTGACAACCAAGTTATTGAAAATTAGATTAACTATCTCTCTCTTTTTTTTTCGTATGCATCATTTCAATTGGTATTTATTTAAGATTTTAATGTTTGTGCTAATCATTGACAATGCTTTGAATCTAAATATAAACTTAGATGAGTCACATGACAATTTTAGAGTTTCTATTTTCTATTTTGTGTTGAAGTTCCTTATATAAACTCCATGACGATTAAGTTATTTTATATTCTTATAAATTATAATCATCAATATTTTATAAAGAAAGAGAGTCATCAACGTCCGAGAACGTAGTCATATTTAGGGGGTAAATACCATAAATTTCATATATTCTTCTATGTTTGTGCGATTTCTCTTCCCCTTTTCATAACACATTATCATATGCTTATTAATCATTTATGGTGGATTGACTAATTGATTATTATTTTTATTCACCATGAATTGAATGGTGATTAAGAAATGTATAATGATGTTCTTCCTTAAAAAAAGTAATACAATTATTTTTTTCCCTTTATTATTTAATTATGAACTAGATATTTTCAAATTTTAAAATAGTCTTCAAAGATTTGAGATACTTGAATCTAATTTATTTTAAATTTTAAAATATAAAAACAGATTGACAGATTCAATTGTCTCATGTTTAAACATTTTGAACTCTTACCCAACCCATACATATTCGGCATATTGGCTGACAAATCGGAAACTGATACAATGAATGTCGGGTTATTGATTGATATACCTAACATCCCTAATAATATAGATAACATAGGATAAAATATGAAAGTGAGAAACCATAAACAAAACATAATTGAATCATATTTAAATCATTGAGAAATTTAAGAACTTATATAATAAATTAAGGTTGAGTACGAATATCAATAAATAATTTTGCATTTTCAAAAGTCGAAAATGATTATATATTTATATGTATATATTCTCTTGGTATTGATAACTTAAATGTCAAAAATTCATTAACACGCCCAACAACACTTTCATATTTTTTCAGAAGGGAAATGTAAAACAATATCTCATTAATGATCTAGGGATCATAACTATGGATTTATAATAGTCCTCATCTCATTGGATTTTTTGTTCTGTCATAAAAATTTCAATGTAATCTTTATTATCTACACATTATAATCTTTATTCCCTCCATTCAACATTAACTAAAATGGTCATAAAATAACGTGATCGCTTCTATTTGAACTTTGATTTACTTTACAATCCTTAATTATATAATTAGTTTTTATATTAAATTTAACAATCAATTTATACACTTATCCTACCATGCATGATCAAGTCAAAGCGCACTACTTTCTTTTAGATATACATAATATTGAAGTAAATTTTAATAATAATTATTCAATTTAGAGGATATTATTAATATGATCACAAAACTTCACTTTATAATATAATTATCGAACTTTATAAACCTTTTAGTCGCTATCGCAATCTATTATCACATGTTTATCGGTGGGATAGTTTCTGTGAATGTCTTGTGATATGACATCAATATTTTTCTCTTATTTTACGTCATTTTTTTTAAATATCACCTCAGTATCCTCTCTCTCTATACTCGACTCAAACTTAATTATCATTCAACATTTCAAAATATTTAAACACGAATTCAATTTTTCAAAAATCAAAATTGCGATCATAATTTAAAAAAACAAAAGGTGACAATGAAATAATAATAATAATAATAATAATAATAATAAATAAATAAATAAATAAATAATAGAAATTATAGAGATGTCATTCCTCAACCCCCTCTAATGTCAACAAGGGGCGACAACCATAGAATTGCTGTCCTTTTTTTAATGTCTATTTACTTATCTTTTTAAATATTAAAAGAAGAAAGAGAAAATATTAGTGTGACAGTAAATTTTATAAAAATTAAATGGTTACAAAAATTAAATGTTAAATATTATTATTATTGTTATTATTTTTCTTTTTAATTTTTAAATTTATTTCAAATGATGTTCGGGAATGAAACTTTTGAAAAGTTAAATAAGAGGCAACATGAGTTGCGAGAAAAAATTACACTAAATGCCCTTCAATTTCATCTTATAACAATGATGTCCTTCATCTTTTAACTCATTTCATCCGGTGTCCTTTTTTTCTGGGATAGATGGTCTCTCCAATTGCGAAACTAACGTGACGCAACTTCTCTTCTCTCCAAGCTTATGTGGCAATATTCAAAATAAAAAATTCCATGAGAATGGAGAGGCGCACGAGAGGAGGGGCCTTGCCCCCCCCCCCCCCCCCCCCCTCCCCTCTCCTCTCCTCTCCTCGTCGGCGCACGGGAGGGGGGAGGGGGGCTCGTCCCTCCTTTGCGTCCTCGCCGACGATATATCTGAGTTAAAAGATGGAGAGCATCATTGTTACAAAGTGAAGTTGGAGGACATCACTGAGCAAACTTGAAAGTTATAGAGCATTTGGTGCAATTTTTTCGAAGTTGCGGTGGCTTACTGACAATTAGAGTAATTTTATTTATAATTATTTATTTTGTATATTCTTATTATTTTTTAATGATAAAATTTTTAAAATTTTAATGATCATATCTAAAAATTTGAATGACTGTATTACTACAAAAATTAGGTTAGAAGGAAGGAGAGGAAAAAATATTGACGTATTTTTTTCCTAAAATTTGATGCGTTGAAGAGATAAAATTATGTGGACAAGGATGAGTTAGGGGGCCATTTACATACATATATATATATATATTAAAATAAGCATATCTTATTTAAAATAACAATTTTTATTTTACTAAGAGAAATAATTTAACAATAAAAATTAAGAATTTATATTTGAAAACAACCAACTTAAAATAATAATATTAATAGTGAAATTAAGTATAAAAAAGAGAATACATGTAAAATTTTATTGTTGGAAATTTTACTTAGTGATAATGTATCTCATTTGTTATTATTAAATATATATATATTAAAATAAACATATCTAATTTAAAATAATAACTTTTATTTTACTAAGAGAAATAATTTAACAATAAAAAATAAAAATTTATATTTGAAAGCAACCAACTTAAAATAATAATATTAATAGTGAAATAAAGTATAAAAAAGAAAATACATGAAAAATTTTTTTGTTGGGAATTTTACTCAGTGACCATGTATCTCATTTGTTATTTTTTATATAACTTAAATCTTTAACTTTATTGATGGCTAAGTCATCAATCTAAAGTCAATAATTATTTTGTTCAAAATTAAATATGAGAAAAGAGAAATAATACGAGTTTTAAAATAAGAACAAGAAGTCTAATTGGCCTATAATAGTATTATTATAATTATAAAACTTTTAACAACATCTTCGAAAATTATATATATATATATATGAAAGTTTTAAATGCCAGATTAATTTATATTAGTATTTAATACATCAAAGTGTGAGGCCGTTGATTTTGGTGTTTATATTGATACTATTTATATCTATATAAAAGCCTTGGTTTGGGGGCATTCAGTATACCTGTGGAGGAGAGAGAAATGCTTATGTGACGTCAAGTGATTCTCTCATAAACGGTTGACACATAATACAATGATCAGGATTGTAATGCTTATGAAATTTTATGTCCACGAAATTATGAAATAAAATTGGATGATCACATTGAAAATACTCTATAAATTAAATGTTTTTTTGTTGAAATTTACTTTTTTTGTAATCAAATGACTATTTTTTACCTCAGAGGTCTAAATGCAAGAACAACAAAAATGTGAAAACAAGATGTCCTTTAAACAATCACCAGCGCAACTACTCCAACCGGATAAGAAAAATGAGAGTAAGTATTGAAATAAAATACGCTACCTCAAGAATAAGATAATTTTTAGGGTATATAATATTATTAAATTATCAATAGGAGTTGGGGTGAGGTGTAAGTGATTTCTTTTTGCTTAAGTAAGATATCGAGTTCGAGTGCGAATGCAAAAATATTTTGTTGGAAGCATCGCTACCAAGTACGCTACTCGATACGATCTAATCGGATTAGTTGAACTCAATGATGAACCGTACTTATGCACTATTTATCATGTAAAAAAGTAGAGTATTTAGTAAATGATAGCGTTTTGTTAGAGTAAAAACGCTACTATATACGTTTGATAAATATTTTTTCTCAGTAGCGTTTAGAGGTTTGAACACAAAACGTTATAAGCTACTCCTACTAGCTTATAGAGTATAGAGGTAGCGTTTTCGTATTTTCTTCTTATTATACTCTCATTTTTAAAATAAAAAAATATTTATTTATTAATCATCATATATTATTGTTATTTTATATATCATATCTTTAATTTTACTTACAACCCAAATAATTTTTTTATTTTGAATTAATCAATATTTTATATTAAATAATATTTTAAAAAATATTAACATTCAAAATAATTATTTTAAATTAAATTATATGAATATGATGTATATAAAAATAATCATAAATTATATGTGATGTCTATTTTTGTTATTTTATACGATACACTAATTTAACTGTTATATTTATCAAACAGATTTTATTAAATTTATAAACAAATCTCTATCCGCTATTCTCTAATAGCTAATCGTTATATTCTAGTCAAATCGCTATCCTCTAGTTGAACCACCATCCTCTAATCAAATCGTTAGCTTTGTCAAATAGAATCTTAGTATCGTCACACGAGTTAAGCGTGGGCATCACTTCTCATATGTGAGGGTTTGACTACGTTAAAAAAATTATTAAATTTTAAAATTTTAGGAGGATAACATGATATTCAATTATTATCTACCAAATTTAATTATTGTAACTTGTTTTTTTTTTCGCTCTGCCTGAAATGCACCTCTGTTGCGCCAACTCAATCCATGCAGGGCACGCTGTTTGTATCGATTCCCCTCGGGCAGCGTGCAAACGCGGCACACCGCCCGATGGACGAGTCGTCTCTGACTCTTACCGTATCAGGATCTGTACTTGGAATTGCTAATTTTGTTGGACTGCTTTTGATTGATTGCCCAGCCATGATGGAATTGGAAGGATCCATGATCGACTCTATATAATAATTATATATATACAACAATATTTTTTTTTTGTTTTTTTCGGTTACAAATATATACAATAATTTAATTGTTACTTTGTCACCTTTTGTTAAGTACACTTAATATCCATCCCCTTCTCGGACTGTGTGGCAATTCGACCTTGTTTGGTTAATTAATTGTTTGTGTTGACAACTTTGCAATTTGCTGCAAGAGGGAGGGAGGGAGCGGAGCAGCAGATTAATTGCTCATTTACACCACCACCACCATTTTGCTGCCACCGAAGGTGGCGAAATATTCCAATCTCGCCAGGTTAAAAATTAGAGAAGCCAAGCGATCTGTCCAAAGTTGATTAAAAAAAAAGAAGAAGAAATAGTCAATTTGATCATTTTTTAATCAAATTAAGATGGTAATAATATTTTTATATATCTCTCCCTCTTTCATAGGAGTGGAGTTTTAATAAATTCGTGTTGATGTGTTGAGACCATTTAATTCACGTCATGAGCCAGTCCGATGAAATTAGCAGTAACGGAGCCAGGAGGCCCAGGACACAAATGTGAGGGGGGCCAAGCTTATATATTTCTATATATGTTTAAAATTTTTCTTTGTATTAAGTGATTTATATAGTATACTAAAAATTTGGGAGGGGGGGACTTGCTCCGTCCCTTGAAATTAGATAAAACACCTTCATCTTTGAATTCATCGGAACAGATTTCATTCATCATAATTAGACGTGCTGATTCGAACAACATAATGATCAAATGAGTATCTAATCCGTGAGTTGAATGATTTAAACACTAAAATGACAGTCCAAAAAGATTCTCGCATCTGATATTCGTTTTTTTTAATTATTATTCTGTTATTAGTAGCAGCTACAACTAGGTAGAGGCCGGTCGGCGATAAAAGAAACCTTCGTTCAACAATAAATGACCCCAAGGGCCAATTATTTTATTCCAAGGACCAGCCTTTGAGCCGTTGAATTTATATAATATATAGGAAAAAGAAAACTCCGTCTATATTTTATAGTCGATCCCAAACTCGGATAAAGGAGGAGCATTGTGTTAGGCTCCGACAGCTAACGTAAAATCCTGTCGAATCTCATGAACATGGATTAACGAATATACTAATAGAGCGGAATGACGTCGTATGATTTATGTAGCCGACCCGGGATAAGACTTTATTATTATTGTATAGGGAAAAGGAATGTGTTACTTAAAAAATTATTGTAATTTACCGCATTTGAAATAAGTCGATCTGACTTATTATAGAGCGCACCCTTATATATATATTATATATAATCTTCCTTTTAAAGTTAAAAAATATTGTTTGTTTATGCTTTTTCAGAGTTTATATTTATAATAAAATTAAGAAAATATTTTATTCTATAAAATTGACATCAATAACATTTTACATATCTTAATGTAATTAGTCATGCCTTACACAAGCCTTATTTTTATATAATTACATAAGCATCATCTTAATTTTATGTATACTAAAAAATTAAAAGTAATCAGAATATAAAAGACAATTGCTTTCTTCAGTTATGTAGGTCTTCATCATCATATCTTCTGTGTTTTTCTTAATTCAAAAGTCTCCCAGATTTTTTTATTTTTTTTAAAAAAAGCTTATTTTTGAAATGTTGGGTGGGGGCAATTGATTTTTCTATTTGTTGCCTATTTTTTACTACTGGGGTCTTGGTTCTTAAATTAAATGTGGCCCAAAAGAGAGAACAGTTCTCATCTTACTCAATAATACTGTAAATAGTACTGTGCTCTGATATGAATCATTCATTCACTGCCGCAACTACTTATCGTTCAGAAGATAAATAAGTGTACGTTATCGGATGAAACGAAACATTTGATTCATGTAATAGGAGAAAGATTTTCCATTCCTTAACTGTAAAAATATGTGATCATAAAAAAGAAATTAAGTGGAACATGATTGGCCGAGTGGTAGAGTCGTGAAAACACTTGTTATTCTATATTCTGAACCTTAGCTTCATTTTAGGAAAATGAAACTTTCATGGAAGAGGAAACGCTTTAATAAGAATTCTTGTAAAATTGAGAATGAAGTTTTCATTCTTTACATGCCAGATCATGAATTAGTAACTGTATCCAATTTTCGAAAAAATTTCAAGTTATCTTCTCATAGCATAAAATTATTAATATTGTTCTTTCTAATGACTTAAACTTTTAGAAAAATTGATACCATAAATAACCAACAAGGGTTAGGGTGGAGTGGTAAGCGGCTCCTCCTCGCTTAAGCAAGGTCTCGAGGTTCGAGTCTTGTGAATACAGAAAATTCTTATTGGGAGCCTCACATGTTACTGTCTGATACGCGACTCGAGGCGACCTTACTAAATTAGTTAGGCTCGATAGTGGGTCGGCTACAACTTATGGACAATGTGCTCTTTAGCGTCGTGCGGATTAAAACGTCGGCATCAATTTCTAGATACCGAAGGCTAACCATCCAAAAAAATATCATAGTCAAATATCGTTAAACTCTTATTAAAAATGATGGATTGGATTAGACAAACAACTCACAGAAAGCATTAAAAATATAAAATCATCCATGTTCCTTCTCTTAACATATTATACTTTAAAGAAAATTAATTAGTACATCAAATTTAAGGCTGAGCGCGTGCAGCGAAATAATTCCGCCAGCTCCTGCAACCTCCTCGCTATCAGCTGACTGATCAGTCCAAAGCGCCCATGTCAGACGACGTTATCTGATATATATAATCTCAACGAGTGGTCTGTTGCAGTTTCCTTCCATCCATCGCCAATGATGGTATGATCGTATTAATTATGCGAATGGCGGTGGCACCAGATCGATCGATCTGGTGATTAAATAAAGGCAAGCTCTGAAAGTTTACATGAGGGGGAAGGAGATGCCAGAAAATAACTTTTTGCACATAACGCGTAGAACACGTACGACTTTTGCTTGCACCAATCAATTTTAAGCGGTTTACACAACTCATGCAGACTGCCGGGAGCATTCAAAATGATGCCTTCAATTCCTGATGAATTTTATATCCATATGTTATATATCCATGTGCTTTCATATTTTGACATAATATATTTTGCATGTTCTGATGGCATTCAAAGTTGAAAAACCGAAGATAAAGATATAATAATCTATCTGTTTCTGCACTGAATTTTGAGAAACATTATATTAGTCCTTTCGTGATTGGGTGGAAATAGTTTTCTTAATGCTTATCTGCAGTGATTGCCTTTTGAAGGTTCTTGGATGAAGTTTTCTGTTCTGATGACAGTCACACGCAGCTTCAGAGCTGCAGAGATGGATGGTACTTAACGATTGAATACCAGAGACAGATTAATGTAGCAGTTGAAGAAAGAAGCCTCCTTTTTTTTCAGAATTTTGCTGCAAGTTTTGTTAGTTCAGATAATTAAAATTACTAGTTCAAAGGTCCTGAAGAATCAGTAGCTTTCTGCCTTTTTATTTCGTTGAAGGTTGGATTAGTTTGTTAATATCTCTTTCATCATAGTCTGGAACCAGAGCTTCTGGTACAATTTTAGACCACATAAACTTCTGACGTGTTGACGCTACCATGACACGAGGCTAACAAGGTTTCTGAGACACCCGGCCATGCTCTTCGATTGGGACAACTTTTACCTTTACTCGTTAGCTCGGAGAAAAAAAAGTATACTTTTTTATAGCTCTCTGTTCGTGTGCCGCTGGGTGTTACAGATTTGATGAAACTCTGTAAAGAAAGAAACCAGTTTTAGTGCAATCTGTGGTTCAAAACTACTTCTGCAGTGTTGATTTTGGTGCAAAAAACCATTGCATATATCTATATGTATAAATTCACCTCTGACCTCACATGTTTGAAAGAAGCCGTGTATCTCATAGATGCAGTTTCTCATTGGTTGTGCATGTCAAATGATGCAATGAAATCTCACCAGATCTCCAATTCCCCCTCTGTTTGCCAACAGAGCTCGGACTTGTGGCGCATTCGCGTTCCATGCAGTAAATATGATTGCCTAGGAATTGGAAGGTAGCCAAGGCCTACATGTTTGCACATGAATACAATAAAACCCCATCCAAACTGCAGCAATTCCAGGAGGATATGTCATGTAACCAGCGAAAACCACAAATCAGCAGGCCTCGCCTTCGGTTTCGTGGCAAGCCACAGAGAGAGAGAGAGGGGGGAGAAAGAGAGAGAGTGCATGATTAGTGTAGGAGGCGAGGGGGACGCATCAACTTGCTCGCCATCTGCTCTGCAAGTCTGACAGGAACATAACAACCCAGATCACATGACATTGTGCCAATTTATGGCAGCAGATCATTCCCCTTTCTTATCGAGAAGAGATGGAAACAATTCAATTATCTTATCTGGACGTAGTGGTGCATAAAGCCCCCTCTGACTGACCCAGTCCAGGCAACAGGTCCCTATATATACGTGCCCCTGCTCGTCCCGGTGCATCCAAGTTATCAAACCTTCCTCACACACAGTTCACTCCGCCACCACTTCTTCAGAAAAGGTTTCAGCTTTCAAGCGTCAGCACTGCACCTAAAGGCGACGCAGAGGACAGAGAAAGAGAGCCATGGGAGTTCGTGTGCCGGGGATCGTCCACATGAAGCACATGCTCCACCAGCACTTCAGGAGCCAGAAGGCGGCGTCCATGGGCGCGGACGTGCCCAAAGGCCACTTCGCCATCTACGTCGGCGAGATGGAGAAGCGGTTCGTGGTTCCGGTGGCGTACCTGAAGAGCCCCCTGTTCCAGAGCCTGCTCAACAAGGCCGAGGAGGAGTACGGGTTCGACCAGCGCCACGGCGGCCTGCGGGTGCCCTGCGACGAGGCTTCTTTCACCGTCCTCGCCTCGCAGCTCAGCAGCGTGCTGTGAACAAACGGGGAACGTCGGCCGGCCTGCCCTGACCGCTTTATACCACATAGAAATTCTTCTTCCTCCTCCTCCTCTTCTTCTTGAAATATATAACATTTATTTTACAGTGCCATCTGGAAAAAGAAATCAGAATGGATGCGACGATGGAGGAAAAGAGAATAAAATTGTACAGAAGCATAATGACTCTGTTATGCACTGATTTTTTTTCCTTTCCTCTCAGAGATCACATAATTGTAACTTGTAACATTGTTTTGCATTTATCAAGGAGATGTTGCTTGACATTATAACATTGTTTTTTCCCCCGAAATCATTACTGAACAACATAGTATCTTGTTCATTCTATAAACAGATCTTAGGAACAAATTGCAGAAGATTTACTGCTCAAAACGGATCATGTAGATTTCTTTATAGATCTCTTTCGTTGACGCAAAACGAAGGTCTCTGTCTCTCTCTCTCGTACACCACATTGCATCAATATTTCCCCCTCGTTACTCACGCGACGATGCAAAAGAAATAAAGTGGAAGGTCCTCAAAATCAACCCTCCTGTCACGCTTGCTAACTGATCAATGGAACGTTATACTGTCTACGACTAGTTTAACTTTGATCGGTCAACATATGACACACGTGACAATAGAAATGATGAAGAAATAATAATGAAATGAAAATGCGAAAGAAATATCATTGAAAATCAAAGGATGTCATATGATATGAGATAATCTAAGAAAAATAAGGAAACACAGATAGTTCGAATAGTTCTAGGAAACATCAACATATGCAAGGCTAAAAAAAGAAATTCAAGTATCTCATATATACAAAGTCAGATAATTAAGAATGCATAATTAAGATACGGAAAGCTGTGGTTCTGTGGCAAGTCATGTGCCGCCATTCTGAACTCTACATTTTTTCACTTCCTCCCTAAGCAGGGTTCTCACATGCAAAATTTCAAAACAGGAGCATGGAATGCCCGTGAGCTAACGCCCAGTACACATAGAGTCATAGACGATGAAATGATAATCGATAATCAGTTACTTTGTTCATTGATTTTAATACCTTGATCTCTAAAGGTTATGAACCATACATATACAGTTTTGTACTTTATCCTTTACCTTAACAATATCTTGTACAATACCATACTTTACTCTATTCATTACCATACTCTGTTATTCAATACTGTACTCCGTTATGCTATGTGTAGTACTATGTCTTTTACATTATTATAAGATTCTTGATGTTCGTTATCTTATGCGAGCTCGACTTTAATTAATTAGGAAGTTAGATGTGTCTCTACACTGTATGTTGCTAGGGTGCCCATGAAAGGAAATGTGTATGTTCAAGCATAATCTTTTCGAAATACAGGTGGGAAAGGACCTGCATCCCAGGAACAGTGGTCGTTACGAATCTGTAGGTTCACTGTTTCCTCAGCTAAGCTACCTGTCCTTTTGACATAAAATAATATATGCCCCGTGGGAGAAGAGTGCGTTCGATACGTCACCCTTATTCGAAGCACAAGTGGGAGAGGGCTTGTGGTCTAAGAGCAGTAATAGTTAATATCAGTAGGTACACTATTTCTTCAGTGCAATTACCTGCCCCTCCACTATACAATACTCTGTTCTGTACTCTGAATACATAGTTATCCCATTTATTTATATTTACTTTAGTTATCTTCTTTACAAGTGTGGGTTTTGAAATCATGATTCAGAGAAGGATAAGATCTGGTCCCCTTCTTGCGGACCAAGGGTCTGTTACTTGTTCCACTATACTGGATATGGCCTACATTGGGTCAGTCGAGGGTTCAACATTGAATATAAGAATTTTGGACCCTCAAGGGCATTTTGGTCGTTTCACATTAAGATTCACAATTCTTCATCTCTGGACTGGTCGACCGGTCCATTACGGTTCATCATTGAATATAAGTATTCTGGCCCCTCAAGGGCATTTCAGTCATTTCACATTAAGATTCACGATTCTTCCTCTTTGGACCGGACCGGTCGACCGATATGGCCGAATGTGTCGATCGCCTAGGGGGACGGTCAGTCGATAATGTCCTCGATCGTATACTTCCTTTTGATGAACCGATCAATCGTTCGATGTGGATCGGTCGGCCGATCGTTCTCGCAAGATCGGTCGACCATTCTGGAATCGATCGATCGATCTTATGCGACTGGACTCGGCGGCTTCCGCCGGATCGATCGACCATTACTTCCGATCAGTCGACCGGCCCTGAGTCATGATTCTCATAAGTCGAAGATCGGTCGACTGATATGGGAAAATCGGTCGACCGATTCTTCATGCGAATAGAGTCGTTGGTCGAATTTTTCATTTTCGGCCGACCTCCGATCGTTCGTTCGCCATGCACATAATACGAAAAATATTTCTACATGTCTCTAGATCATAATGGGATCGAAATTAATGACAGTTGATCTACATTTCTTCATCTAGGGGATTTTACGTATACGGTACCTTTTTCGAACAAATTCCGTTCGTCGGAGCTGCTGTTGCCGATCTGCTCATCTCCGGTCGTCCTTGGCCGACGAGAGTGCGCGTCTAATCCTCACGAGGGCGTCGAGGAAGGTCTGGGTCGTTCGTCCGTTCGCCACTAGTTCGCCGATCGCCGGAGAAAAAGCAGATGAAGAAGAGGGAGCGGGGGTTCGTAGCTATGGCGGTAGGTGGAGAAAGGGGGGAGGAAGTCCACCTTACTCCCTCCCTTATACTCCTCAGAGCACTTCTCGTGAGGGAGAGGGGAGTGGGGTGAGAGGGAGGGAAAAACATCTCGTCTTATTTTTTTTATATTTTGAATTTTGAATTCTTAATTAATGAGGCTCACTACATAAAGAATACGTATGATTGCTGCGATTTTGTTCAGCGTACCTAGACATGAACAAGTCATATTTTTTCCTTTTTTTTTTTTTTGCTTGAACTCACAATTCTCCCTAAATTATAACATAGACAGACTATTAAACTTGGTTTTAGTCGACACAAATAGCTCTGCAAAATACATCTCTGCCTTATATGTATTCCACCACTCATGTGAAATACAAGTAGGCCCATTATTTTAACAAAATACAACTTTATGTGGCTTTGGCAGACGGATTTTTTTTAAGAATTTTGTTTTTGAAATTGGATTTCTTTTATTCTAATATGTGAGCAGGATAAACATGTAACTCAGTATATAAGTTAAAAGGAATAAAGAATAAGACGTTCAAATTAAGATACATATGAAACAAGCAGGGTAAAACAAATAATTTCAAATCAATATTTTCCCAGAATAAACTTTAATTCCAAAAAGATGCAGGGACACCATGATCTAATTAATTTTTGCTTATTTAATTGATTTCCTTAGCTTTTTTTTCTCCAGACTTTTGTTTTTTTCTGTTTAGGCCTGAACTTGTTTGGCACCATATTAATCTTTACCAATATTATTATTTGGGTTCTTGGATATTAAGAATAACAATCTAATACCATATTGGCACAAATTCCCTAGATAAAAAGAATAAATCACACGAAATGTCCTTCAACTTTCATGTTTGCTTAGCGTTATCCGTCAAATTTAATTTGTAACACAAATCCCCTTCATCTTTTCATTTGTTTCATTGACTGTCCTTTTCACCTACGATCGACCTTTTTTCGATTACTCCGCTGACGTAGCACCCACACAGTAATTTTCTCTCTCTTCCACGTAAGAAACCATCCGACATGTCATTTCTCTTTTTCATATATGACATGATTAAATAATAATAAAACATAATATAATAATAAAAAAGAAAGAAGAGGTATCGCCCCTGCTGCAGCGTGTAAATCATAAATTACCCATTTCTTCATAATATATCAAATAATAAATATAAATGTAAAATACATTGGGGAGGGTAATTTAGTTTTTTCATAAATAATAATTTTTTGTTTACCACTTTAATCCTTTCAGGGATTTTTTTATTTTTATATTTATTATTTCATATTTTCTATAGAGAGGGATAATTTAGTCTTTTTATAAATGAGAAAAGTAATGAAAAATATAACAGAATTAGACGGAAGGACTAAAGTGAACAAATTAATTTAGGGATACAGAAAAATAAGTTCGTACTTTTGGATTAAATCCAGAAAATCACGATAGTTTAAAGAGAGGTTTATGGAAATAATCCTTTTATTTTATTCGCTCTTGAAAACAAAACTTTTCTTAATTTTTCAATTAACAAAATTAAAATAGAATCTAAATTATTAATCATTCTCCTGTGAACGATAATTCTACTAATTTATTTCATTACTTGAGCGACTAGTGAACTTATTAGCATTTGCTATCATTTTTACACGCATCACATGCTCACATGCGACGTCTTATCCCTTCTTCAATATGCAAGCCATTCGAAAAATATTACCAAATTATTTATTTTAATTGATTAAACAAATTTCCAAAAATAAAATTGTTTTACACGAAAAACCTGGCAGCTAGAGGATTGATAATCTCACTTAAATATGAAAAAAAAACATCTTCCAAACAATCGCCTCATTTAATATAATAGGCAATACAACACTTAATGTCACATATTATATTTTTGGGAGAAGAAAAATATGCCAATATCTGAACCGTGGGATGTTTGATAGTTGGATGAATGGGCGGATAACCAATTATTCTTGTCAAACACAAATTGCGAAAAGATCAAACAAATCTTTCTTAAAATTAGCAAAAGCATTCTTTTTGCAATAATTAAAATATAATAACAGATCTTGACTTATTATGAACGGTAAGAATAAGATTATTCCACGTATTTTTATTCAAAGAGTATTATTGATGTACGAAAAATCATTGATTTAGAACATTTGATAATTATTTTTTAAAATAATATTGTGTTTGAGAAAGAAGTCATTTGATTTATTTTGGAAATATTTTTTAGAGTTTATTTCTATCTAAATCTGGATGAATTTATAGTAGGAAACCAATTCAAATGGGATCGAGAAAGTCGCAAACTCTAAAGTAAAGCATTGCCCTTGCCCGTGACACCCTTTTGGCACCCGCATACAACCTATAGACACTCGAGAAATACAAGTCTCGTCCACGGCCGTTCCTGTATTGACAAGAGAGAATCAACTTTTTTAATTTCTTTCGCTCACGGTCGTTCCTACATTGACAAGAGAGAATCTACTTTTTTAATTTCTTAAAAAGTTGCACAGTTGCCATTTTATTGAAGATCACTTGTAAAAGAATTTTACAACTTGAATACAGTTAGAAACACTTGAAACACTTTTTAGTTAGATTGGCAAAAGCATTATCTCTTTTTTTTTTCTCTTTTCTTTCTCGTTTGAGTTGAGGTTTGAACTTGTAATCGAGAAAGAAAAAATTGTTGAAATCCTTTTTTAACAAGAAGTGTGTCTTTACCTTTCTGGACTGGAAAAAAAATGGTTCATCTCTTCATTTTGAAAGAGATTTACTAGTAGATCTTCGAGGCTTTAAGACTTGAGAAATCAAAGTGGAGACATTTGGTTACAAATAATTTGTCTTCTTACTTGTTTATGAAATCGTGTTTTCTCGAAAATTACTTTTAGTTGATGACTTTTCTAAACACATAAATTCACAACCTCTCTTGATGCTTTCAATCCATTAATTATTTACTTTTCAATCATATTATATATTTTATTCAATTTATTTCCAAACACAATTTATCTAACTTATTTTTTTAAGAATAAATAAGAAGTCATATTGTAACTTTTTATTCCTACAAAATTTATTCACCAAACACCTTCGACTTGTGCCCCTAACGCAAGGGGAAAAATTACACAAAATTCCCTCCATATTTCAAGTTTGCTCAGCGATCCCCTTCAACCTCACTTTGTAACAGAGATGCACTCCATCTTTTAACTCATTTCACTCAATGCCCTCTTTATCTGAAATAGGCAGTCTCCCGATCGCGGAGCTGACGTGGTGCAAATATGACACACTTTGTAATAGGACATCTTCTCTTCTCTCTACGCTGACATGACAATATTAAAAAAATTAAAATTAATTAAAAAATAAAAAATGCCACCTCACCAGTGAGGTCACCCCCACCCCTCCTCCTCATCGACGCGCGGGACGGTAACAAATATCATAATTATCGTCATTGAGCTTCTCATTCTTGTTCAGATCAGCAATTATTATTTTGAAACTCATAGACTAGTTTGGTCACAAAATTAGAAGAAATACGTGATTTGCGCCTATGGAGGAAACATCTAAACACTGAACCCTAAACACCGCACATCGTCGGAGAAGGGGAAGAATGAGAGAGGTCGGGAGCAAGCTCGAGAGGTCACATTCAAACCTGTTGGATGGCAAAGATTGAGATCGAACGTCGGAGATTGAGATAAGAAATTAGAGATCGAGATCGTGTGAGAGAGCGATTTAGGGGGGGGGGCCTCGTCCCCCCTCTACCTCCTCGTCGACGAGGTCGGAGGGGGGAGCCCCCACCCTCACTGGTGAGGTGGCATTTTTATTTTTTTAATTAATATTTTTACTTTTTTACTATTGTCACGTCAGTGTAGAGAGAATTAGAAGATATTTTGTCAGCGTCATATTTGCATCACGTCAACTCCGCGATCGGGAGATTGCTTATCTCAAGTAAAGAGGGCGTCATGTGAAATGAGTTAAAAGATGAAGAACATTCCTGTTACAAAATAAAGTTGAATGATATCTTTAAATAAATTTAAAAGTTGAAAGATATTTGACCTAATTTTTTTCGCAAGGTGAATGAATGGGACAGTACATACGCACTTAATTAGCCAACTCTCTTTTTGTCCCCCAAAAGTCCAAACCGCCATGGCTGACCACCAAACCCACACCACATGGATTCCATCATCAATCATGCTCCATTGATTTATACGCGTGAGACGGTTGCGAACTCAACACGAAGCAAATGAACAAGATGCAGCAGAAAAAAAGAAGAAGAAGAAGGAAGAAGTTGAAACCACAAAAAGAGGCAACCTCTTAAACAACTTAATCATGGAACCTGGAGACACTGCAATGTGCAAATGCTACAGCAAAGGGATAGGCCACGTATCTTTGTACTATATGCTGTCATGGTGTCCAAACACAACATTGTTGGTTGGGGGGCCCCTTCATCAAATTAAAACCACCTGCCTCTGTTGCTCGACTGTTCTGGACATGTCAGTCATTCTGTCATGCAACTCAAAACGGTGACGAGGTCTTGCAACCACAAAGAACAGCACTCCGAACTCACTATCTCTTGTCCTCAAGTAAATGGAAGAGCCGAGAAATGGGTCAAGGTGCCGTAAATCTCTTTTCTGCAGTTCGACAAGGAACTCTGCACCAAACAGTCCAAAACTGCGCACAGGGCCGTGAAGGGGACACTGCGCGAGTGTTCAAACATCAGAGGAGACCTACATGTCTGGTGACTAATCACTCCTGCAACTCGAGAAAGGGATAAGATTCTGATTCACGCAGTCTTATCAGGAAGCCAACTTATCTATGGATCATCTGCAAATTTAATCACAAAGTCTGCTTACTCCCCAGCCCTCTGTTTCTTGCCTCGCTGATGGGGGACTTGACATAATGGAAGCGGGCGATCTACGTGCGCAACTTGCTGAGAGTTGCAGCACTGTTGCTTGAGGAGGACTCGACGGCAGCGATCACATGACCCTGCGTGTTCTTTGTAGTGCAATCTCACTACATTGCATGCACTGTTATCAACTCGCACGTATTAAAGCGGCCATAAGATCTACGGCTCGATCTCGTGTTCTTTTCAACCCCACGAATTAATCGATCATGCTGCACTCCGCTCTGCTACTCGCCCTGCTCGGAAAGCTTAAAGAGATGGCCGCCGGCGTCCGGTTCGCGGGGCTCATAGGTGCCCACGTTAAGTGTAATATCCTCACTTTTTCAAAAAAAAAAAAAAGAAGGGAGTGGGATGTGAGAATTGGTCTCTCCCCCACTCCCCATGACTCTCTCTCTCCCCCACTCCCCCATGACTCTCTCTCCCCTCTCCCCCAATTCTCTCCCCCACTCCCCCATGACTCTCTCTCCCCTCTTCCCCAATTCTCTCCCCCACTCTCCCATGACTTCTTCTCCAAGAGAGGGGGCGGCCAGCTTATAAAAGGGAGTGAAGGACTCCCCCACAGCACCACAACTCCACTCTCCCCCTCTGCTCTCCCTCTCCATTGCTTTCTTCGGCGACCGACGATCGAGTGACGAGCAGAGTGCAGACGAATCGGCGGACGTAGAGCACACGAGCGAACGTAGGATGACCAAAAGAGGTACCGTAGATGTATAAAATCCCTAGATGAAGAAATGTAGATCAACTATCGTGAAATTCGATTCCAATTCATTTTATCATTTAACATTATATATTGCTCTTTCCGTATTATGGTGTTATTATCCTTTATGTTATATTATTAGTTCTGAAACATAATAGACCTATTTTAATTCATACTATGAACGTAATGCCAACTAATTATAATTAATAGATTATTAGTATGGAGATGTCGAGCTAGGCATTACTTAGTATGTTAATTAATTTAATTATGTTATGACTCTCGGCTTGGTTAGGAATTAAGAGGAATTACTTAATTAGTAGACATGTTGCTCTCGGATTATATGTATATGGATATACATATAAGAGTAATAATAATATTAATTACTTAGGAAGTTACTCTCGGAATGTATACATATATACATAATAAGAGTAATAATAATAATTACTTAGTAAACATGTTACTCTCGGAACATACACATATATATATAATAAGAGTAATAATAATAATTATCTAGTAGGCATGTACTCTCGGAATATATATATATATATATATATATATATATATGAATTATAATAATACTTAAGGGGGCGCATGTTACTCTCGGGATATATATATACCATGATGCATGTATAATAATAATAATTATTATTATTTAGTGGTAAGGTTGCTCTCGCATGATGTATATATCTAATAATTATTATTAATATTATTTAGTGGGAAGGTTGCTCTCGGAATATACATATATAAATTTTTATATATAAGAGTAATAATTATATTATGTAGTAGGTCTATTACTCTCGGCATATGTAGATATATATACATATATCACATATATACATGTAAGTGAAATGACCAAAATGCCCTTGAAGGGCCAGAGCAATTGTAAAATGACTTAATTGCCCTTGAAGAGCCAAAGCATGTGTAAAATGACTAAAATGCCCTTGAAGGGCCAGAGCAATGGAAATAAATACGGAATCTTCGACTGGCCACTGTTGGCCATGTCCATTATGATTAAACAAGAGACGGACCTTTGTCCGCAGAAAGGGGATCAGACTTCACCCCCTTCTTTGAATCTTGATTATAAACCCCATATTTGTAAAGAAGATAAGCAAAGCAAAGATCAATGAATGGGATAGCTATGTGTTATTCAAGGTAAAGGTCAAGGTCAAGGCATTAGAGGGGCAGGTAGCTGCACTGAGGAGACAGTGTACCTACTGAGTTTAAATACTATTGCTCCTGGACCACAGACCCTCTCCCACCTGTGCTCCGAATAAGAGTGACGCAAAAAAACGCACTTTTCCCCCACGGGGGCATATATGTTAATTTCATTGTTATGCCAGAGGAACATGTAGCTTAGCTGAGGAGACAGTGAACCTACGGGTCCGTAACGACCACTGTTCCTGAATGTAGACCTTCTCCCACCTGCATTCCGAAAAGGTTGTGCCAACGTGTACACCTTCCCTGTTATGGGCACCCTGGCAATATTCAAGGCAGAGACACCTCTAGCTTCCCAAGTAATTAAAGTCGAGCTTGCATAGGATAATGAACATCAAGGATCTTCTAGTAATGTAAAATACGTAGTCCCACACAAAGTATAATAGAGCATGGTAATGTACAACACAGCATGGTAATGAATAACAGAGCATGGTAAAGAATAACAGAGCATGACAATGGATACAGAGTATAACATTGTATAAAGCATTGTTAAAGTAAAGCATAAAGCAATTGGGCATTGAAATATGGTAATGGACAGCAGAGTATGGTAATGGATCACAGAGTATGGTATTGTATAAAGTATTATTAAAGTAATAAGTAAAGCATTTGATGATTGATTATCATTTCATCGTCTATGACTCTATGAGTACTGGGTGTTAGCTCACGGGCATTCCATGCCCCTGCTTTGGGATTTTGCAGGTGAGAACCCTGCTTAGGAGGAGGTGGATAATGCAGAGCTTCAGGATGGCGGCACATGACTAGCAACGATCACAACTTTCCGCTATTTGTATTCTGCATTTAAATTATCTAGCTTTGTATATATATGAAGTACTTCTATTTCCCTTTATAGCTTTGCTTCTGTTAATGTTCTCAGAATTATTCGAACTTCCTTCGTTTCCCTAGTTCTCTCGAATTATCTTGCATCATGTGACATCGGTTACTTTCCAATGATATTTGTTCCACATTTCCATGTCATGTGACATATGTTGGATTCTAGTAATATTCCTTCCGCATCATTATTATATCTTTATTCATTTCTACTGCCACATGGGTCATTTGTTGACCAGTCAAAGTCAATGTCAAAGTCAAAGTAATCATAAGTAGTGTCATAGGTAGTGATTAGCGCTCCCTTGGTCAGTCTGACCGCCAGCGTGGCGGAAGGGCGGATTTTGGGGGCGTTACATTAAGCGCGTGCTGATCCGGCTGTCCCTTGCGAGTATCGGTCGCCAGCGGGAGCCCGTCGGACGCGTTCCCAAGGGGCACTTCGCGGTGTACGCCGGCGAGACGGAGAGGCGCTTCGTGGTTCCGGTGGCGTACTTGGAGCATCCCCTGTTCCGTGTGTTGCTTCGCAGGGTCGAAGAGGAGTACGGATTCGATCAGCCCAGAGGCGGACTTCGTCTCCCGTGCAACGAGGACTACTTTGCCGCGCTTGTCCTGCAAATGCGACGCCGGAGATACTGATGCCATTAATCAGGGAGCTGTACATTGCATTGAAATAAGACCATCAAGTTAGGAACTGTTCATCGCAAATCTGCATTCGCGAAGCTTTACGTCGTGTGTTGTTTCGCCATGCAAATCATGTTCGGGTAAATTGGCATATTATTATGCTTCTAAATATTAAAGAATTGCACTGTTTACTGTGGTTGGGAATAATATGAAACATTATAATTTTTATGCATTTGCAATATGTAAGAAAGTCTGATGAAGAAGGAAAAAATCTTAAAACAAAATCCAGAAATGTGCTCGTTGTCCAGTTACAGTATTACACGAAACAATAAAAATAAAGTTTTTAACTAGCCTTAAATTATAATTTTTTTAAAAAAACTTAATTCCCAAAGTTATTCAAATTTGACAGGGTCTTCCATTAAATTTAACTCAAACTATATTAAATTCGTTTTTTTAATATTTCTGAAATGTCATTATTGCCTCTTAGTTTTTAATATGAAAAATTATAAAAAAATAAAATGTTAACAGCGCATAATATTGTATAAAAAATATTGTTAAATTATGCTTTTACTTGTATTTATTATAACATGAAAGGAATGGTAAAAATTGTATTTATTTCACAATTATCAAGAACAAATTTAAATAAAGTTACATTTAATTTAATGGAAAAGTCTAAAAGTAAAGTTTGAATAATTTTACATACTAAAATTTATAAATTTAAAATTAAGTGTGAATATATATATTAAAAAATAACTCAATGTTTTTTTTACCAACTACTACTGGGCTTATTAGTAGCACTCCTCTTTTCCCAGAAGGCCTACAGTAACGCCCACGATTGGCCCATCATTTCTTTGTCGGTTTCTTTTCGAATATTATGGGTTGAATTTAGCGGGCCGACCAGTAACCCATATCGATTCAAAAGATTTTCGTATATTTTTATGTAGCAGTTTCACAAAAAAAACATTAATAATAAATTTTTATTTGATCTAAAATTACTTAATTATCGAATATTTTATTTATTATTACTCTATCATTTTAAAAATTTAATGGAGGTCTTTACATAAAATAGCAATGCGTAAATGCAGAAATATCTTTTCTAGGCAATGTGTATATCTGCAACTTATTTTAAAAAAATTGAATATGTGAGTGGACACCAACAGTAACATATTATTTAAATTATATATATTATTAAATTTATTAATATTTTTTGAAAACAAGTCTATATGAGTTCATCAGCTGATTTTTTTTCGATGCAAAATTGGGTTTCACCTTTTTCTCAAGAGTCAAGACTGTCTTCCTACTCCATTTTGTTTAGATTTATTGGAATTATATTTCTTAATAAAATATCTGTATAATAAAAACAAATGATAAATATAAGAGAATGCAAATGAGAGCAAAAAAAATAAGTGCGAACCAACGGAAGTTAGAGTGAAGTGAATAGCAACTTCTCATCGCTTAAGCAAAGATCTCAAATTCGAACTTTTATGGATACAGAAAATTTTCGTTGGGAGCCTCACTCTCGAGGTGACATCAGAATAGTCGGACTTGATAGTGAGTCGAGATCCCAACCCATGACCGATACGCATAATTCTTAGCGCTAGCTGAGTTGGATGATCGACATCATTTTTCGAGCATTAGGACGGTAACAAAAAATAAATAAGTGAGATAGTGACGTAGTGTTGATATTTTTCTTGAAATTGGGCCTTTGCCACAGTACCTACCAAGCTGGGTCAACAAAATGCATTCACAAACGGGCTTTATGATTTTTTTCAACAAGTATATTTAATTGAGACTTCTCATGGATTAGTGTACATTAAAAAAAAACATTGGGAATCCCATTATTTTTAATATGAATTTTCTTTGCTCCCTTTGTAACAAAAAAGGTTTTAAAAAAAGTTGCACGACAAATGGATTAATTATTGTTTTCAGAATTTGTCATGATTGAGCTTAATTATGTTTTCATTCGGAAGTATCCAAACATGTAAGGGTAAATTACATCAAATACCCTCTACTTTTAAGGCTTGTTCAACGATACCCTCCAACTTCACTTTGTAACACAAATTCCCTTCATCTTTTAACGCGTTTCACCCGATGCCCTCTTTACCTGGGATAGTCGGTTTTCAGATTTTTCGTCGACGTAGCGTCCACGTGGCAATCTCCTCTCTCCTCCACGCAAATAGTCATCTGACGTGGCATGCTTCGATGTGACACATAAAATTATACCAATGCCTTCCAATTTTATGGTTGGCTCAATGATACTCTTCAACTTTATTTTGTAACACAAATACTCTTTATCTTTTAACACATTTCACCTGATGCCCTCTTTACCTGAGACAGACGGTTTCTCGATTTTTCATCGACGTGACGTCCACGTGGCCATCTCATCTCTCCTCCACGCAAATAGTCGTTCAATGTGGCATGCTCTTACGTGGCACATAAAATTACATCAAATGTCCTCCAACTTTAAAGTTTGCTTACCAAATACACATAAAATTATACCAATTTGAGCAAAGATAACGACCGACGAACGCGAAAAGTGAACGATGAAGGGGGTGAACAACGAAGGAGTGCGAACGACGAGGGAGGTTTCACATGAACGATGATAAAGAGGGAAATAAGAAAATAATTTAATAGTGAGTGTGTCAACTTACAGTAAGTAAGATGATTTAATATGTGATGTCACGTTGGACAACTATTTCCATTGAGGAGAGAGGAGATGATCACGTGAACGCCACATCGACGAAAAATCGAAAAACTGACTATCTCAGGTAAAGAGGGCATCGGGTGAAATGCGTTAAAAGATAAAGGGCATTTGTGTTACAAAGTAAAGTTGAAGGGTATCGCTGAGCCAACCTTAAAGTTAGAGGGCATTGATGTAATTTTATGTGCCACGTCGGAGCATGCCACGTCAGACGACTATTTGTGTGGAGAAGAGATGAGATGACCACGTGGACGCCACATCGACAAAAAATCGAAAAATCGACTATCCAGGTAAAGAGGGCATCTAGTGAAACACGTTAAAAGATGAAGGACATTTGTGTTACAAAGTGATGTTGGAGGGTATCGTTGAGCAAACCTTAAAGTTGGAGAGCATTTGGTGTAATTTACCCGCGGTGAAAATATCAAAATTTTGAATGTTTTTTAGAACACAAATCATCTTAATATATTTTTAATATATAAAAAAGAAACATTAACCTACATGGTCTCAGTTTTTTTCATGTGAGGATTCTAATTTAAAAAGATATAAATATCTCTAGATTCAACCTTTCCTAATATATTAGCACATTATAACTCAACGACGTACTCTAATGAATTTCCTATTCAACTTTTTTAAAAAAGGATAATATCTTGACATTCAACTAAGTCACAATAATTTTAGTCCATAATATATTTAATCTAATAAGTATGGATAAAAAAGAGTAAAACTATTAAATATTATTAAAAAATGAAAACATTATTTTTATTGTAATATTTTTTTAAAAAAATACATAATTAATTTGAGTCTGTTTCTTCTCATTTTCTTTTATTAACAATTCTAATTCAAACGTGATTTACGGAAGGTTTTCCGTTCAGCGTTATTAACATTCTACTAATTCAAAATTGAGAAATTTTAGAATAGTAATATTTATATTTCCTTATCCTTCAAAATTCGAACTGAACAACTTAATTTCGAATGGAGTTTTAAATTTCCGATTTTTCATAATAGAGATTTAAAGTTAGATAATTACACCCCCTATCTTTAAGAAAGGCATGCGTCTCCACCTTGGGCATTTTAGTCATCTGAATAATTTGCTTTCTTTAAAAAAAAGGTCGAAAAAATGCACAAAATCAACACAGAAAAAATTGCAAAATTACATGCATAAAAGGCATCTAATGATAATATCTCACTACAAGAAAAACGCGGATTACCGACGGTCCGAACCGTCGGTAATCAGCTCGAAAATCGTCGGTAACGCAATTACCGACAGTTTTTCAGTCGGAATCGATTCGTCCGAAAAACGCTCGTCGCAAACGGATTTGCGACGGTTGAAAAAAATTCGTCGAAAATATCGACGGTTCTGGCCGTCGGAACAGTCCCCGGTGGTTCGACCCGTCGAAATTTTCTGACGGTTGCAACCGTCGGAAAAGGCCGGCGGTCCGAGCCGTCGATATTTCCGACGGTCGCAACCGCCGGAAAAGGCCGACGGTCGGAGCCGTCGAAATTTTTCGACGGTCCCAACTGTTGAAACTTTAGACGGTTGTCGCAACCGTCGATCTTTTGACGGTCGCAACCGTCGCAAATAATTTTTTAAATATAAAAAAAATTAGCGGCCGGATCCGATCGCCTGGCGTTCGGATCCGGCCGCTGGAGGGCGGATCCGCCGCCAGACGGCCAGATCCGGCCCGCCTGGCGGCCGATTCGACGCCAGGCAGCCGGATCCGAACGGTCACGGCCGGATCCAACCGACAGCAGAGAGAGAGATGCCGGCGCGGTGCGGGAGAGAGAGAGATACGCCTGTGCGGGAGAAGGTCGCCGGCGTCCGGCGCGCGGGAGAGGCCGATCTCGCGGCGTAACCAGCGTCCGACGTCCGTGCTCGCGGCCGGGAGAGGGAGAGAGGAGAGGAGGGAGAGAGAGAGGAGTGGAGGGAGGAGGGAGAGAGAAGAAGGAGGAGGGAAAATATATAAAGGAAAAAATTTGGAAAGAAAGCCGGAAAAAGGAAAAAAAGAGCGCGGGATAACGAAATTTTAATTACCGACGATTTCGGCCGTCGAAAACATAAATAATAAAAAATTTTATTTTATTTAGTTATATATAATATTTATTTTTTATTTTACCGACGGTTTGAACCGGCGGTAATATTTACCGACGGTCAAAACCGTCGGTAATTACGACGGTTTGGATATCCGTCGGAAATTGCGGCGGATTTATCGACGGTTTTGACCTTCGGAAATTGCGGCGGATTTTGCGACAGATGGATATCCGTCGAAAATATCGACGTTCCTAACCGTCGAAAAATTAAATAATAATATAACCAATTATATAATTAATTTTTTTATTTCCGACGGTCAAAATCGTCGGTAATTGCGACGGTTTGGATATCCATCGGAAATTGCGACGGATTTACCGACGGTTCTGACCTTCAGAAATTGCGGCGGATTTTGCGACGGATGGATATCCGTCGAAAATATCGACGTTCCTAACCGTCGAAAAATTAAATAATAATATAACCAATTATATAATATTTTTTTTTATTTTCGACGGTCAAAACCGTCGGAAAATCCGTCGAAAAAATTTAATAATAATATTAAAAATACATAATTTAATTTTTTTATTTCCGACGGTCATAACCGTCGGAAAAGTCGTCGGAAATTACGACAGATGATTATCCGTCGAAAATATCGACGTTCCTAATCGTCGAAAAATTAAATAATAATATAAATTATTTCCGACGGTCATAACCGTCGAAAAATCCGTCGAAAATGGAACCGTCGAAAAATCCGTCGGAAACGGAACCGTCGAAAAATCCGTCGCAAATAGCGACGGATTTAGAACCGTCGAAAATTATCCGTCGGAAAATCGCGATTTTCTTGTAGTGTCTTGAATCTTATCCCAATTGAAAATTCATCTAACTCAAGACATTTCAAAGTAAAAGATACCCTCACTCCTATTTTGAAATGATTAATTTAGAGTCTCAGTCGATCTGTAATTTCTATCGTCTGTAGAAGAGAGTGTCTATATAAATTTTTTAGGAGTCCAAATAAAACGTAATATGTCTTGTAATATTTTTCTATTTCTTCCATCTAATAAAATTCTGCGTCGTCTTAAATTTTTCGAATTTTTTTACGGTGCATAATTTTTCTTGTGCAAAAATTTTAACAGGATTTGATGAGTGCTATCAAGAAATTTTATTAATAAACTTTCAATAGCACTTCCATATGATATTTTTAAAAAAATGCTTTACAATTAGAAAACAGTTGAACCAATATACCTGATAAAAAATATCATCTATCTTAATGTTAGGGGGTCCCCAACTTTTTGAAATATTATAAATAATGCTATATATTATTGTACACATATATAAAATGTATGATATGGTCCCTCCTAAATTTATGAACTTGAGATAATTAAGTACCCCTAACTTTTTAAAATATTATATACATATATATATATATATATATATATATATATATATTACTATGTAATAGAAAATATATTGTAAGACTCGTAATGAGAGAATATATGTGCATATTTATAAAGTATTTATAGTATAATACGTGTATTTTATGAAAAGATAACATATACACTAATAATTTTGACTCTTTCTTATAACAAATTAAATTAATTACTTAAATCACACAAAAGATTACCTACATGATAAACACAAAAAGAAAAAAATTATGTATGATGAATTGCAAAAGGATATTTTAATTTAAATAAAATAATATTTATAATTATAAGTTATTTTTTCGTATATATTTTTCTAAAGTAATTTTTTTTATTTTCTAAATTTGGTTAAAAAAATTGATATACGTGCATACTGCATATATCAATTCTTTTTTTTCACCCTATACCTTTGGCCCCCGCCCCTGCAGCCAAACAATTATGGAACACCTTAAATGCAAATATTTTTTTTTTCATGTTTTGTCTATTTGACATCAGCAAGCTTCTAATTATGACGTTATCCAATTTAATTTAAGCATGCGACGAGTACGGATAATCCATTTCTTTGAGAATCTTATTTGCTGCTAAAGCATGCTCAATATGGATTTCTAATGTTTAGTCAGAAAGTAATCACAATTCCGAAATTTTAATTTTGATCTACATATATTCAGTTCATTTCATAAATAGTAAACTAATATCATATATAAAAAAAATCGAATCTCACTCTCTCTCCTATAAGCCTTCCTTTATAAAAATAAGGTCTCGAGTCTAAATTTTCGTTAGGTTAAATTTTTTTATTGAAAGTCTTGATGTATAATCTTATCGAATTAGTTAGATTAGACTTTCAACATATGAATAATACGCATAAGTGTAATATTTTTTATTGGAAGTCTAAGTGGCAGTGACACAATTCATGCTTGATAACTTGCATTTTCTAAATTGTTCCTTCTTCCTCATAACTTCTAGCTGGACTAGAGCAGGCCCCAGTTGTCCTTTGTGATTGGCACGGCTGCCTACTGGTCGATTTAATATTGCTGCAATGTCCTCCAAGCGTACTTCAAAGCTCCTTTTACAAGTGCGACAATGCACTTAAATCCTTGAGGCCATGGAAAAATATCAGATTTCATGATCTCATGGTCATGGAGATGACATAATCACACTAGTACTAGTAATTGTTTGCTGATACTGTGATACAGATTTCTTGTGAGCTGCTCATGCATCATAATCTGCAATTGCGAGGCATTTATTTCACAGAAGTGGGGATGCGGATGCTTTCGTTATCAGAACTTGTTGGCCCCGACTTGTCAACCGCTCGAAGCAGGCAATTTATCATGATCACATGTACTGTGTCGCCTTTCCAATTTCTCTGCTCTGCAAGTTGATTCTGATAAGGGAATGGAGAGAAAAAAGAGAGGGAATCTTGGTAGAAAATTGTATGCATCTTTGGTATCAGAAAAAGTAGTATTTCATACATTCTCTGAAAAGTAGATCAAACTTTTCTTTAGAAAGGTTGGAGTGTCGGTCAGCAGGATGTGAATATATATATGACTGTTTTAGTTAATCCCTTCTTATTCTCTTCCTATATTATCAGACATAGATATAATTTCCTGTGATTGATCAGTTAACTTAACTATGGTGAGCTCAACACTTTGCTGATATAAGATATAATGACAGGCCCTGCACGCAGACAATGATTGGAAGCATAAAGGGATTCACTTTCT
The DNA here is from genome assembly GCA_030549335.1 of Pontederia crassipes. Classification (NCBI taxonomy): domain Eukaryota; kingdom Viridiplantae; phylum Streptophyta; class Magnoliopsida; order Commelinales; family Pontederiaceae; genus Pontederia; species Pontederia crassipes. The sequence continues at coordinate 70,850,120 of CM060191.1, read as the reverse complement.
TATGATCCAGCAGGTGTACCATCAATCCAGTTCATCTTGCGAAAAGTTCATTTCCGGATCCAGTTTTAATTCCTCCGGCATCACTAAAAGGGCAGGTGGGGCTCGCCCTCACAGTCCTTGTTCCTGGTGGGCAGAGAGAGGGGGGGAGAGAGAGAGAGAGAGAGAGAGAGAGAGAGAGAGAGAGAGAGAGAGAGAGAGAGAGAGAGAGAGAGAGAGAGAGAGAGGACATGTTAGTGAACGTAGCCAGGGCATGTGGGAGGTGGGAGATGGAGTTGGCCATGTCTGACATTTCAGGGATGACAAAAACCTCTCCTTCGCGGCAAAACAGACGGCCGAAGCCCTCAGTTTTCCTGCAACTTGCGGAGAATTATTCAATGCATCCAACAGTTGATGAAGTAAAATTATTCTCAAGTAGCATTTGTGGTCTCAACATCAAAATATCTTGTGAGGCAAGCACCGTTTGCATGCACTGCACCAACCAGTAGCACACCCAAAAGTGTAGCAATTCAATGGCTACAAAGTTACCACATATATAATTCAATATTCTTCCATCTATAAATTAATGTGTTCCAAGTTCATGGAGGAGTCATCAGCTGCCCTGGCCAAACGATACTGCACTGCACCAAGTGGAGTTAAACCAATTGAGCCGGCCATGGGGATCCAGTTGAGAAGGATGACTTCTTTCAAGAAGGTAGTGATCAAGTACTTAACCAGCGAGGAGTTCGCCGCGGCCGACGTCCCCAAGGGCCATTTCGCCATCTACGTCGGCGAGGACCGGAAAAGGTTTGTGATTCCCATATCATGCTTGGAGCACCCTTTGTTCAAGGACCTGCTTCGGAAGGCAGAAGAAGAGTACGGATTCGATCACCCCATGGACTACTTGAGAGTTCCCTGCAGAGAAGATGACTTCAGAAACATTATGTTACAGCTGAACAGTTCATGAGAACATCAATGGGGGAAGATTGTGATCGGAGTCTTAATTACTGATACAAGTTTGGAGGAGTGTTGTAAATCCTTCTTTCTCCCCATTTTTCTTCTTCTAGAAGGCGATCTTTTTTCATGTATGCACTACCATTTCTGTGGAGATGCATATGTATCTTCTTTATTGTAGACTTTTATTTCTTCAGATTTTTCGGGGAAAGCAAATGCTTCTCCAAACTGTTTGGAGGCGCTTACAGTTGAATTCACATTCATCAAACATGTTATATGGGCTTATGCTGTTTATATATACATATGGAAACAAACGGTGCCCATGCAACTTATGTAGTATATAAAACAAATTAGCTAATCAATATTTAAAGTCGAGTATTAAACGATCTTATCTATTATTTTTTTTCTTTAATATTCTCCATTAAGTAGGAGAACTTTGATGATATGCCAGAAGTGACTGAAATGATCAATAATCATATTAATATTTTTAAATGTTATCATATACGTATATGGAATTAATGGGATGTAACACCCCTTGTGTGTAATTTTGTGTAACACATAAATATGGACCGTTGAATCTAGCGAAGGATCCAGATCTACCTAACCTCTTACCCTGCCCCCTCCCCTCTCCCTTGCGAGCGCCACCCTACCGACCTTCCCTCCTCTTCCTCTCAGATGACAACATCAATCGTCCCTGACCTTGCGAGCACCGGTGATCCCCATCGTCCATGACCCATGCGACCTTCCCTCCTCTTCCCCTCTAGCACCCTAATCGGATCTCGCGACCACCATCCGATAGCTCCCCCTGTCCTTGTCGCCCGCAAGCACCGGTGGTCCCCCATCGTACCCGACCCCACAAGCGTTGATGGCCCCATCATGCTTGACCTCGTGAATGACGGTCTGAGAGTGAAGGGAGAGGTCGACGTCATCAATTGTCGAGAGAATGGACGGTGGAGATGATCACACACACGTCTGGCGCTCGCAGAGGAGTCCTTGATGTGGTAGACGATCGTGGGGGCATTCATAGGCAGCAGGCTCAGAGGAGACTGCAAAGATTGGGGTGGGGGAGAGAAGAGAGAAAGAGTGTGTGTGCTTTCCTATCAATCATAGATGTAAAATGAATGACTACACAATTTTTCACTTTCACCTAAGGAGTTTACACTTCCATATATATATATATATGGTGATTCAGTGTGTTGCAACACCATTTTATGGGCATGACAACAAAAACCATTTAAGTTATATAGGCAATATGCACATTCATTATTCTCTTAAAAAATTACATATCGATTATAACTTAAAATTCTAGAGAGTTGACATGGGCAGAAAGTTGAAAAATCTACTATATGACACATTTCTTTTTTTGTCATACAATTGTAGGATCGAAAGCACCAAGAGGGGGGGATGAATTGGTGTATAAAAATTTAAAACCGAAAAAGATGTAGAAGTAAATTTAAAGCGAATGCGATCACAAGCAAGTAAATGGTAGGTAATAAAAGCACAAGAGAAGCAAGATAAGTAAGAGAAGAGAAAGACGCGATATGTTGACGAGGTTCGGCCCAACTCCTTGACCTACGTTCCCGCTCTGACTCCTCAACTTTTAGACCGTCGGAGATTTATTATCATTCTCTTTTCTTATAGGGAGAGAATAACCCTTTCTACACCACAATATCTTCTTCTTTGCTCAAGAGGTAAGACACCTCTTCTTACAAGGAGCTTTAAAAAACTATCTAAACAAAAATTCCCTCCAAGGCTCTTCTTCTTACAAATAATATTCTCACTAAGAAACTAGAAGAGGGAAGAGATGATTTGCAACTTTGGCTCAAGAAAAATACTTTGGATTTGAAGGAAGCTCTAGAATGATTTGTCTTGCTTGGAAGATCTTCCTTCAATCTTTTGAACCCCTTTTATAGGCTTCTCTTGAAAATTTGGTCATTGTAAAGTAATTCAAAAAGCTTATGCTGTCAGCTTTGAATCGGTCGACCGTTTCAGAATCGATCGTCCGTTTTGCACAATAACTAGTCGTTATTCTATCTGTCGATTATTCAGCGGTCGCCCATTACCAAATCAGTCGTCCATTTAATAAAAAATTAGAGTTTCTTCCATTCTGTGATTAGTGGACGCTTCATCATTCATTTCGGTCATCCATTATCTACCATAACGGTCGACCGATATAGTATCGGTCGCCCATTTTTACTGCAGATAAAACTTCGGCTATTTATCGTCGAAAAATGTTAAACATGTTCACACTATCACTTTAAGCATAATTAGTACATCATCTTCCTTGTTTACTATCATCAAAATACATAGAATATGGTCTTGAGACCAACAATCTCCTCATTTTTTATGATGACAAACAAAGTGACGAGGAGGTAATCAAAATATTAAAATTATAAATTCCTCCCCCTAAATTGATGCTTGCTTTTAAAAATATATTATTTACTCCCCCTTAATCAAAGCATAACTTCTTTTTATCAATATCATGAATATCATATATAGTGAAAATAAATCATGACTCACAAATTTCAATATGAAATGAAATACAACCCACATCTCATTAACATAAACAAGAACAGTGAACACGTCACATAAATATAGCAACAATGTCACATAAATAGTGCTTAAGTCGTATAGCGTCACATACATTCCTTCTCCCCCTTTTGACACCATAAAAAAGGAGGAAACAAAAATATAACTAACAAAAAGAAAAACTACGCATCCGGAGCGTCATCGGACGGGGGCGCAACCTGCTCATAGGGAGAAGTGTCAAACCCCTCAGATCAGAAAAAGGCAAACATGCACTCCTGTGTGCGGCGCTGATCAAGCTCTATGTGGTCTATTCGTGCCACCATCTCATCCCACTCACCACGTGTTGGTACTGAGCCTCAGACTCTCGTTGGCTCAGGTGGAGGAGGTATGTATTGCTCCCAAGAATGTCCAGTATCTGCAACAAGAGCCTGCGTAGGACCTTGTGTGGGAGCCTCGGTACTTGCCTCATCATAGGAGTCCGAGTCCTCATCTTGAGTGGAGAATATCCATTCTTCATTGACAAAACGAGACCCTTCCGCCTCAATGTGCCTTTTCCAATGATATCGGTTGGTCTCTCAGAAAGTGACAATTCAAATTCAGGAATAGGAATGCGTTCATGACAAAAGATCCAAGTGAGAAAAGAAACAAAGTGAAGGATCATGTTATGGGATTTTCTGGAGTCTATCCTTTCTTTGGTGAAGATGAAGTGATAAATCATATATGCACCAAAGTTAACCGGAGGAAAATCATGTCGAAGAAGACAATAAAGAAGACGTAAGTCATGGAAAGTCATATCAGTAAAATGACCAAATCGAGGGAAGATGATATGACTAACAATATAGTGGGCAACAAGAAGTGGAGGAGACAACTTTTTTAGAAGGCCTTTCATGAGAAAGCTATGCACTTCACTCCGAAAGACAACTTCAAGAGCTTCATTTATAGAAATGTCAGTGGGCCACCTATGGGATACAATATTCATGAGTCCTCGGTTGGGGACATAAAAAATATCACAAATTAAAAAAAAGGTAAGCTTAATGGTATGACCTAATATGTGAGATGTCACTATAGATTTGGACTCTAAAAAGGATAAGTTGACGTAAAAAAAGTCTGACCAACATAGGATAGACCGGTTCCTTAACATTAAGGAGGGGAATCCAACCTATGCCATTGAAGAGATTATGAAGCATGTTCATATTGAGAGACGACCAATCGACTCGCATGTCATGTGCTACTTCCCTAGTAGAATACAATGCTTCAAAAGTAGATGCAACGGAAGCGTTAACAAAGAGAGAAGAATCAAAATCTCGAGGAGGTGTCGGTGGAGGATCCGATGATGGATGAGAAGATGATGCTAACTCCTTCCTCTTGCGAGGACCAGCGTACGTCTTATTTCGTGGTGGCATTTGGACAAAATCAAATTGAGGAGTAAAAGATGATAATTGACAAAAATTGACTCGGAAGGATAGAAACGGTCGACCCCTATGAGAAATAGTCGACCGTTTTGGTCCAGAACACACGATATATCGTTTGTTCAAATAGAGAAACGGTCGACCACTATGAGAAATAGTCGACCATTTTTGTCCAGAACACAACAATATGTCGTTTGTTCAAAACGATCTTTGATTCGATTACAACATTCAACGATTTCACAATGGATTGAGATTATGATAGAAAGAAGTGATCAAGATTATAAGGAAGGAGTTTTGAGAGAAATCCCGATATCGAATTCAAGCACCTGAAAATCGATTCATTATAATCAAAATTAGTTCATTGTTGAATCTTAATTTCAGGAATCTATCAGGGTCATGCGACTTACACTATACGGATTTGACTATCGTTCTTAGGGTCGCTAGAATTTGACTATCTATCAGGGTCATGCGACTTACACTATACGAGTTTGCGGCGATGACAACGGCGGCGGCGACAGCGTTAGCGACGAGCGGCGACAGCGTCAGCGGCGAGCAACGACTTGGATCGGCAATGAAGCGACAGCGATGACGGTGGAATCCAGTGCCGATTTTGATAGTGATGGCGCCCGTGAGGATGGTGACTTCATACACCGAACGAAGAAGGCGACGACGACGAAAGGAACTCACCGACGAAAGAGGGCGCCAACGGGATCTCCGATCGGAAGAAGTCGCCGGTGAGATCGTGAATCGGGCGGCGGAGATACCAATAGGTCGACCGATTTGCGAATTGGGGAAAATTTTTCGATTTAGTTTTTATATCATAATGAAAATGATCGACCGATATTATATCAGGCGACCATTATCTCGTAGATATTTACAGTTAATAAGTTCTATTTTTATCGGTCGACCGAAATAATTTCGGGCGACCGTTTTGGAAATGGAATTTATGAAAACAGAATCGGTCATTTGCTGACTTAACGGTCGTTTGATAAGAGGAGTAACGGACGACCGATTTGAATATATGTGTTGTGCAACACAATTTTGATGTTCAATTCGATTCACAAATGATGCTTGCATAATCAAGTCACTTATGAGTTGAATTGATAGACAATTAGGTTCCGAACATTCCAAGTTCACGTCTAAGCATACAAAATCTCTCCTCACTTAAGGGTTTTATGAATATATCTGCAAGTTGAATTTCGGTAGACACATGTTCAATAGCAATGTTCTTAAGTGTCACATGTTCTCTAATAAAATGATAACGCAAATTAATATTTTTGGTTCTAGAGTGTTGAATTGGAATTTTAGTCATTTCTATTGCACTTGTGTTATCGCACTTCATGGGTACACTTGAACAACTTATACCATTATCAAGTAGTTATTATTTTACCCATAATATTTGTGCACAACAACTACCGTTTGCAATATACTCAGCCTCAGCGGTAGAGAGTGCGATGGAGTTTTGCTTTTTGCTAGCCTAAGAGATGAGAGAGCTACCAAAAAAGTAACACATCCCGCTAGTGTTTTTCCTATCAACTTTACATCCGGCAAAATCCGCATCGGTATATGCATGTAAATCAAAAGATGAGTTCTTATCATACCAAATGCCTAGATCATAAGTATGCTTCAAATAACGTAATATTCTTTTAACAGCAACTAAGTGAGATTCCTTATGTGCGGATTGAAATCTTGCACACAAACATACACTAAACATTATATCCGGTCTGGATACCGTCAAATAAAGTAAACTACCAATCATACATCTATACTTCTTTTGATCAATAGATTTATCTTTCTCGTCTTTATCTCACTTTTTTGTAGTGTTCATGGGAGTTGAACTCGGTTTGCATTCATCCATTCCAAATCTTTTTAACAACTCCATTGTATACTTCTCTTGATTAAGAAATATTTCATCGTTATTTTGCTTGACTTGCAATCCTTAAAAGAATGTGAGCTCACCTACAAGACTCATCTCAAATTCTTTTTGCATAAGAGATTCAAACTCTTTGCACAAGCTTTCATTAATAGCAACATAAACAATATCATCAACATAAATGTGAACTATTAAAATATCATATTCTAAATGTTTCAAAAATAATTTGGTATCAACTTTTCCTTTTTGAAAACTATTTTCAATCAAAAAGGTACTCAATCTTTCATACCACGCTCTATGAGCTTGTTTAAGTCCATAAAGGACTTTAGAAAGTTTAAATACATGATTAGAAAAATCTGAATTTTCAAACCCTTTAGGTTGTTCAACATAGACTTCCTCATTTATAAATCCATTTAACAACGTTGATTTTACATCCATTTAAAAAAGTTTAAATCATTTAAAACAAGCCAAAGCTAAGAGCATTCTAATAGCCTCAAGTCTAGCAACGGAAGCAAAAGTTTCTTCATAATCAATTCCTTCTACTTGTGAATAGTCTTTTGTCACAAGTCTTGCCTTATTTCTTATTATGATGTCATTTTCATCTAGTTTATTTCTAAACACCTATTTTGTATCAATTATTGGATAGTCTTTTGACCATTCTACTAGTTTCCAATCTTGATTCCTTTCAAAATTATTTAATTCTTCATACATAGCATTTATCCAATTTGAATCATTTAAAGCATTATCAATGTTACTAAGTTCAAATTGAGCAAGAAAAGCTGAAAAAGTACATAAATTTTTCAAAGAGTTTCTATTCCTCACACCTTCTGATGGGTTAAAATTGTAACAATAAAATTTGCTAGCAAGTGCACTAGTTGCTCAAGTAATATAATAAATAGGAGTAAGAGTGTCGAACCCACGAAGAATATTATTTATTCAATATCTGGATTTATAAATTAATAAGAGAGAAAAAACATGGATTTTTGGAAAGAGGTTTTATGAAATAAAATAAAGAAAATAAGATAAAAATAAGATAATGGTGCTGAAGTTAGGCCTTAGGATGAAAATAGATCAGGATAAATATTTGAACCGTAAAAGATAAATTTAATCTTTAAAGATGGATTAGAAATTTTTCCAAGTTATTAATTTACAAGATTAACATCACAGAGTCCACAAACTGGTAATTCTGGTATTTAATCCGGTAAATCAAACTATCTTAAATTTAATCAAACTTAAAGTCCCACTAACTGGTATTCGTCAGATAAGATTAAAATTAAGATGCATTAATATGAAAATCCTAAACTATTAATCACTCCACAAACTAGTATAGATTAATAGACCACATAAACTTGATTCTCCACACACTAGTTATCAAATTTATGTCAATTATTCATTTCACATAAAATCAATTAATTTAATTAATGAATACTGAAATTAAATAGTCCACAAACTGGTAATTACTCAACTCAGAAATCCAAGTAATTAAATTAAAAGCATTAAGCACAATTAACTAATTGATCAGAAAAGATTAAAACAAATAATATAGGGTCCAAATAGTTTTTCTTCAATAATAATCTCCTAACATGAAATAAATAAAAATATGGAGTTCATCCTAGAAATTCTGGAGAGATAATAATAAAATAATAATAATTGGAAGAATTACACCCAAATAGATAAAAGTCGAAGCTTCGGATCACGGGCAGACAGTCGGACAGCCTCTCGGACTTGATCAGGGTCGCGATCAACTTCCAACCATCGCACCTTTCTCCTCTTGGTCGTAGCCTGCAGAGCTCATGACTCGCCGTGGAAGAAACCTGAACTTCAGAGCACACCTTGGGACGATGGTTTCCTCACGTATTTATAGGGTGCGGACGGTCTTCAATTTGATCTCGACCGTAACATCGTACGGATGAATTTAAATTGACGAGATAAACTCAGCCAAAGATAAATCCTTTTTATCTTTACTCCCTTTGAATCTCGGTCATAATAAAGAATTTAATCTTGTTATGCCCCAAAGATAAAATCATTTATTTGTTACACCATTTGAATCTCGGCCAAAACGTGATCATCTTCATGCCATTACACCCAAAAGATAAAATCCTTTTATCTTTACCCCTTCAAATCTTAGTTGTAACAACGAAGATTCCATATCATTACCTCCTGAAAATCTCGGCCGTAAGGAACTCTTTTATCTTTACTCCTTTCGAATCTTGCCCAAAACGTCTTGGGTGTAAAGCTAAATCTCGGCCAAAATGACTTGAGGGCAAAGCCAAAATGACTTTAAATTTCGGCCATGTTTTGAATTTTCCTGCAAAATAATTATTCAAATTTAATTAATCCATCTACAATTAAAATATTCAAAGAATTAATAATTAAAATTAATAAATCCAGAATTACGATTAAAAGTGACTAAAAATAATGCATGCCATGAACAAATTACAAAAAAATTAACTAAAATAATAATCTAAAATATGTTATATTTTGCATGCATCACCTTCATTTATATTACCTATAACTTGATCCAATGGATGTGATGATACATGTTTCCAATTCCTTGAAATGATTTGATTGTCCTCCACTTGTGGTTCTTCCATTTGTTCCACATTTGAATTATTCATTCTACTTTCTTCCAATTCTTCATTTTGAATGTGTATGTCTTCAAGTTGTCGTTCCACTTCAACTATTTCTTCCTCATCATCATTCAATTGCTTGCTCATCAAAAAATCATTAATTTCATTGAATTTAACATTGATAGATTTTTCAACAACTAATGTTCTTTTATTATATACTCTATATGTTTTATTAGTGCTAGATATCCAAGAAATACACCATCATCACTTTTGCATCAAATTTCTCTAATTTGTCTTTAATATTCAAGATATAACATTTACAACCAAGCACCTTGAAATATGAAATATTTGGCCTTTTTCCATATAAGATTTCAAAGCATATTTTCTTTTCAAGAGGTCTAAGTGAGACTCTATTTAAAACATAACATGATATGTTTACGGCTTCCGCTCAAAAATACTTGGGTAAATTACTTTCATTTAAAATTGTCCTATCCATTTCTTGAATAGTTATATTTTTTCTTTCTACTACTCCATTTTGTTGAGGTGTTCTAGGTGTGGAGAAATTATGTGTAATTCTATTTTCTTCACAAAACAATTCAAATTTATAGTTTTCAAATTCACCTCCATGATCACTTCTAATTTTTGCAATTCTCAACTTAAGTTCATTTTATACTCTTTTTGCAAATTTAGAAAATATATTTATAATTTCATCTTTACTTGTAAGAAAAATAGTCCAAGTGAAACGAGGGAAGTCTTCAACAATTACAAATACATATTTCTTTTCACCTAAACTTATAATATCACTAGGTCCAAATAAGTCAAGATGTAAAAGTTCTAACGACCTATGTGTACTAATAACATTCTTTAATTTGAAAGAGCTTTTGATTTGTTTACCTTTAATACATGAATCATAAACATTATTTTTCTCAAATTTAATTTTAGGTAAACCTCTAATTAATTCATGATATGAAAGTTCGTTTAACAACTTAAAGTTTACATGTCATAATCTTCTATGTCAAAAATTTATATCATCATGCATAACACTAAAACATTTTTCACTTTTCCAATTTTCAAAGTCAATTTTGTATACATTATTATATCTAAAACCCAAATGTAGAACATTTTTGCTTTCATCTAAAATTAAACATTTGTCCTTTTTAAAATTCACTAAATAGTTCTTATCACACAATTGACTTATACTAATTAAATTATGTTTTAAATTTTCAACTAACCACACATTTTCTAAATATATTTTGCCATTCTTACCAACATTACCTATGACAATTACTATACTTTTGCTATTATTTCCAAAGGTGACACTTTCTCCATTTTTCTTTTTCAATGTAACAAAGTTTGATGGATCACCCGTCATATGTCTTGACCATCCACTATCCAAATATCATTTACTTTCAATTTCCTTTGGAGCACCCTACAAGCAAGACATTAAGATTATCACCTTTTTGGTACCCAAACTTACTTGGGTCCAGCTTGGTTAGTGATGATCCTTTTAGGGACCCAAATCTTCTTCATACCACTATGTAATCCCATTCTAACTTTGCATTCATAAGAGTAAGGTTCTTGATAACCACAATGAAAACAAGTAATATGCGATTTCGTATGAAGATTTTGTGATGTTTTAACAAATAGAATCATTTTATCCTTTTTAGTATCAAATGAACTAAAATGAAGTCCATTTTTGTTAAAAGGTCTTCTTTGTGTTGATAGTATTGCATCTAGCATTTTTCCACCATTTGTAAATTTTTCAAGCTTACCTTTTAAAATAATATTCTCATTTTTCAAGGTTTCAACACTACATGTTTGTTTTTCATAAGATAGTTTCAAGGTATTGTTTTCCATTTTTAAAGCTTCAATCATAAATTTCAAACTAGAATTCTCATCACCTAATAAATCACAATTTTCACAAACTTTAGTATCATGTTTATTTTTTAGATTTTCAAATTCTATTTTCAAATCACCATGCTTCTTTTTAAGATATTTATATTTATCTATAAGAATTCTAAACTCATCATGCATATCGAAAGATTCGCTATCACTAGATTTGGATGAGTTAGATAATACATCATAACTATTTGCCATTAGACATATGTAAATTTCTTCATCATCACTTGAAGAAATATTTGAGTCATTTTCTTCATTTTCACTTCCATCCCACGTGGCTTGAAGAGCCTTCTTTTTCTTCTTCAAGTTTTCTCATTCATTTTCCTTCTTGGTTAGATTTGGACACTCATTCTTATAATGTCCAACCTTCTTGCACTCAAAACACGTCACTTGATTTTTACTTGATGTTTTTCTTTTTGAAAAGTCACATTTCTTCTTTTGCTTGACAAATTTAAGATATTTGTCAAGATTTTTAGCGTACAAGGCTAGCTTCTTCTCATCTGCATCTTCTTCACTTGTTTCACTTTCATCCATCTTTGCTTTCAACGCCAAGGTCTTCTTTTTGGAAATACTTGTTTTTTCATCTTTCTTGACTCCGATCTCATAAGTCAACAGTGATCCTATGAGATCATCAAAATCTAGCTTGTTTAAGTCCTTCTCTTCGATCACGGTTCATTTTATATGCCACTTGGAGAAAAGGGACCTGAGAAATTTCTTCACTTTTTGAGAGTTAGTCCGTGGCTCGCCCAAAGAGACTAAGTCATTCACAATATCATTAAAATGCACAACCATTTCATTTATAGATTCATTTTCATGCATCTTAAAAGAGTCATATTGATGATTCAAAATATTAAGTCTAGACTCCTTAGCCTTATCGGTACCTTCATGTGTAATAATAAGTTTCCTCCGAATCTCATAAGCACTTTGACAATTTGAAACACGAATAAATTTTGTTGCATCTAAAGCACAAAAAAGATAATTTTTTTCTTTCCAATCTAATTTCACAAGTAGCCTTTCACCTTCGGTGTATTCCAAAGGTGACTTTCCATGCAAGTCAAAACCATTTCCAATTATATCCGAAATATCAATATCAATAGAGCATACGTAAGCTTGCATTCTAATTTTCCAATAGGCAAAATTTGAAGCATTAAAAAGTGGAGGACGATTTGTGGATTGGCCTTCACCTAAGGTAAAACCATTTGATGCCATAGTTCAAAAGATGTTTAAATCTTTAAAACAAAAGCAACAAGGCTCTGATACCAATTGTAGGATCGAAAGCACCAAGAGGGGGAGGTGAATTAATGTATAAAAATTTAAAACCGAAAAAGATGTAGAAGTAAATTTAAAACGAATGCGATCACAAGCAAGTAAATGATAGGTAATAAAAGCACAAGAGAAGCAAGATAAGTAAGAGAAGAGAAAGACACGATATGTTGACAAGGTTCGGCCCAACTCCTTGGCCTACGTCCCCGCTCCGACTCCTCAACTTTGAGACCGTCGGAGATTCACTATCCTTCTCTTTTCTTAGGGGAGAGAATAACTCTTTCTACACCACAATGACTTCTTCTTTACTCAAGAGGTAAGGCACACCTCTTCTTACAAGGAGCTCTCAGAAACTATCTAAACAAATAATATTCTCACTAAGAAACTAGAAGAGGGAAGGGATGATTTGCAACTTTGGCTCAAGAAAAATGCTTTGGATTTTAAAGGAGTTCTAGAATGATTTGCCTTGTTTGGATGATCTTCCTTCAATCTTTTGAACCTCCTTTATAAGCTTCTCTTGAAAATTTGACCGTTGTAAAGTAATTCAAAAAACTTATGCTGTCAGCTTTGAATCGGTCGACCGTTTCAAAATCAGTCGTCCGTTTTGCACAGTAACTAGCCGTTATTCTATCTGTCGATTCTTTAGCAGTCGTCCATTACCAAATCAGTCGTCCGTTTAATAAAAAATTATATTCGTTATTTTGTCTTTTTTATGTAGTTTACCATTGATAGTAGACCGTAGAAGAATTATAGCCGTTCTTATTTCCATAACTGTCGCCCGAAAGTGAATCGTTCGATCGGTATTGAAGTTCAGTCCATTCTGTGATTAGCGATCGATCCAGTCTTCTGTTTCGATCGTCCATTATCTTCATAACGGTCGATCGTTATACGATTGGTCGCCCGTTTTTAGAGGTTAATCCTTTCTGTGATTAACGGATGTTTCATCCTTCATTTCGGTCGTTCACAATCTTCAATAACGGTCGACTGATAGTAGATCAGTCGCCCGTTCTTAGAGGTTGATCCTTTCTGTGATTAACGGACGTTCCATCTTCCATTTCGATCATCCATTATCTTCATTAACAGTCGACCGATTATAAATCGGTCGTCCGTTTTTAGAGTTTCTTCCATTCTGTGATTAGCGGATGCTCCATCATTCATTTCGATCGTCAATTATCTACCATAACGTTCGACCGATATAGTATCGGTCGCCCATTTTTACTGCAGATAAAACTTCGACTATTTTTCTTCGAAAAATGTTAAACATGTTCACACTATCACTTTAAGCATAATTAGTACATCATCTTCTTTATTTGCTATCATCAAAATACATGAAATATGGTCTTGAGACCAACAATAATTTGACATTTGATGGCACATAATTGCGAATATTTTCTTCTAATTCATAGTTGATTGATAATATTGGTAGCAATTTCGCAGGTGTTAGGATGGTTTGTGCTAATTCGGTCACAATTTATCACATAAAGGTTGAAAGTGGATTCTCCATTTTCCCTTTTTCTCCTTCAATGTATAGATACTGAAGAAGGTTTTGAATTAAATGCGTAATACTACAAGAAAATTGGTGATTAGCGACTTAAGATAGGCGCTATTATGTTTCCGTTGCGAAGAGCGTCTCTTTAGCGTCCAACTAACGTCGTAAAATTGAGACGCTGGAAATCGATGACTAGTCTCTCCCCCTTTGGTAGATAAATATGTCTTAGTTATTGTAACCTGCCTATATCTTGATCGAGGAAATATAATATATTCCTCTCCAAAACAAAAATAAAAGAAGGTGAATATGAGATAATAATTAAACAAAAAAATAATAATAAGTGGACCAAACGCAGGATAACGAAGGCACTCTACATGAATTTTTTTCCGATTACTATGCAGAACCAATCAGCAATCAGCATTGATGATTAATAATTCAAAACATATTTATACATATATCACAACTTAATACCTCTTAGTAAACCGTAATAAAAGACGACATAATAAAAATATATCATGTACAAATATTGAATGTGCATCGTCTCTTGTGGGCTTAACGGTTTGGGCTTTTCTTATTTGGGCCGAAACAGGACAGACAGACACATGTTTATTCAAGCCTCAGATTTCGTTTCTCTTTTTATCTTAGAAATATATATATTCTAGCGTCACATCAGGATAAAAACTCTTAAAAAATAAAATAAAGTGTTTTTTTTAATAATCTTTTCTCGTCTTTTTAGCATGTTATGATATAAAAAAAATGGCGTCGTCATGTCAAGATGGGATGGTGGTAAAGCGAAAAATCGAAAACTTAAAAAATCGACGAGATCCGACAAAAAAAGCTTCAAATTGTTTTAGACTAAAAAAAAATCAGACGATTTTTAAAATTCGAAAAAATCATTCGAAGGTTCGATGGAGTTCTATATTATTAAAATTTTATAAAATATATATATTAATATTTTGTTTTAAAATTTTATAATATATATAATTAATCAATAAGCATATTATTTATCCTATTATATGTATAACAAATTAATATAAGTCATAAATAACACTAACCAATATCTCTTTATATCATTATTTTTTAAAATATAAAATGTATAAAATATAAGTCCCCCAAAAGAATCATAAAAAACCAATATTTTTTAAAAAATAATAAAACTTATTTTTTTTAACGCAATTATCCAACCCACCCTTCGGATGCTTGTCATCATCCTTTCTCACACAATATAATGTAGATATATGTGTTCATAATTTGAGCTATTACTAGTACTCATATCTTAATTACGATATGGCGAATTCAAGAGATTCGAGCCCTCTCCCTCGAATGATCTGCATGTTCCGACATGGTGCATCTACGTCCGTCCGGTTCCCTTCGTGTATTTCCCGCATCCATATCAAGTTCCAAGTATGGGAAATTATTTATTTCTCACATGTACACGAAATGTATACGTTACGACAACAGGGAGAGAAGATAGCATGAAAAGAACGTGGAGATTTGTGAGGTCATCCTAAATCGAGTTAGGTCGGACAATGGTTCTTTTTATTATGAAATAATGATGATTAGAACTTTAATAAAAAATAGGAAACATAAACTCTAAAACTCCCGAGCCCCCGTAGGGATCCCCTTGAATCTCCTCCTAGACCTCCCTCAAGTTCGCTAACCGAAAAATTTGTCGAAGCGGACCACATAGAGTTACAATTGAGTTCATATTCAAAATATTATTAATAAATTTCCACTTTGACTTGAATCATCTTCAGAGCATAAAACTTCAATATCATGTCATGCCACCGTCAGTCCTACCTTGAGACTATTACCAAGTATTGATATTAAACAAGTCAAAGTAGTGCTGAAACTTGCTATGAGGAACATACTTGGTGAACATATTAACTGGATTGTCTTAAGTGTCGATCTTCTTCACATTGATCCTCTTTCCAATGTGAATGAAGTGTGACATCAATGTGTTTGGTTCTTTCATGATGCACTTGATCCTTGGTTAAACATATTGTACTCAAACTGTCACAGTGCACTATATTCTGCTCCCGATGTAATTCGAGATCTCCAACTAAACCTTTCAACTAGACGCCTTTCTTAGCAGATCAATGTCATATACTCAACTTCTGTGGTAGATAACTAATGGCTAAAGTATGATCTTCCAACTAATAACCGAATTATCCAAAGTGAAGATATAGTTTGTCATATCATTTTTCATCAACATCTTCATAGTCTGAATCAGCGGGGTAAATTATACGAATGGTCCCCCAACTTTGAGTCGATTTCCAATTGATCCTCCAACTTCAATTTATAACCAGAACGTCCTCCATCTTTCATTTTCTTGCACGCTTAGTCCTCCTGATAGGTGATAGTGGGTTTTTCGGTTGCCTTGCTTACGTGGCAAATTTTTTCTCTCCTTCACATCATTTTATGTCCACCACGTCATTATAAAAATTAAAAAAATAATAAAAAGTGATGAAATTTCTACGTCATTAAAAAAATTTAAAATAAAAAAACCAGCTACTGGAAACTCGCCGGAGAGAGAGGGAGGGGGCGACCGCAGGAGGGGGGCAGTCGCCCCCGGCTGGAGAGCAGCCGTGCGGGAGAGAGAGAGGAGGGGGGCGGTCTGGCGAGCTCCCAGTAGCTGATTTTTTATTTTTAAAATTTTTTTAATGACATGGAAACTTCATCCTTTTTTATTATTATTTTTTTAATTTTTATAATGACATGGCGGACATAAAATGATGTGGAGGAGAGAGAAAATTCGTCACGTAAACAAGACAACCGAGAAACCAACTATCACCGATTAGGAGGACTAAGCGTACAAAAAAATGAAAGATGAAGGACGTTCTAATTATAAATTGAACTTGAGGGACCAATTGGAAATCGACTCAAAGTTGAATTTACCCGAATCAGCGAGACCCGTAGGGATTACAACTATGTTTAGATTTTAGGCATTATCAACAGTATAATATATATATATATATGTACTTCTATTGTCCAAAGATTTGTTAGTATCTTAATAACTTATGTTAAGATGTTTTCTATCCAATTTAATACACACTTTTTATTTATTTATTTATTTATTTTTATGGTTCCGCTGCAAGATCTACTCTCCACTTCTTGTTTATCACAGAGAAGAGAGAACATCCGAGAAATGCACACACACACACCAGAACAGAAGCAAAGCAGCTCTCGGGGGGAGCATGGCGCTGTGTCAGCGCATTGCACGCCTCGTCTCTCTCTCTCTCTCTCTCTCTCTCTCTCTCTCTCTCTCTCTCTCTCTCTCTCTCTCTCTCTCTCTCTCTCTCTCGAAAGGTGCGAGATCGATCGAGAGCATCGCGTGAAGCAGAAAGCTCCTCTCTGGTCAACCGCTGCACCTGCATGCGAAGTATAAACTATGGCAGACAGCAGCAGAAGCAGCAGCTGCTGCTGCATGGTGATCCAAGCAGGTTCCCTGTATGCTATGTGGAGTTGGTAATTTGGTCAACTCATTCGTGCGCTGCATGCATCAGTTCATATAAACTCCATTAATATTTGAGAGCCCCTCCCCCACTCCTTCTCACTTCAACATCTCTTCCCCCCACCCCACCCCCCCTCCGCTGACATCAACAGCAAAGTTGTCCTTTCAGATCGAGCTCCAGATTCAAAGACGTCATGGCCGTGTCTCCAGCTTCTCATCTCATCGCAACCCAATGTTAATTAATTATAAATTGTATTTTGATTAGGAGGACTACAAGTTTGGTACAGGAAAAAGATAAATATGAAATCTTTTGATTTGAACGTTAATGAGACTTGAGCTGTCAACGTGTTATAGTACAATAATCCCACATAACTCTTATTAAATTCGTCTCCTCTTTTAATCTATTAAATAAGTAATCTTCGAAAATAGAGGAGGATTTTAGGGAGGTCTTTTTTCAATTCTATTTTTTTCTAAAATCAAACGGTCGTTGTCAATTGTCCTATCTCTGATAATGAATCTAAGATGGATTGATGGATGGATAGCACACAGTTTTCAAAGTGTAGTGAACAAATAACTTTACGGATTTCTTAGAATTCTTTTTTCAATCATTTTGTTTTTCAAAAAAGTTTATCATATACAAAAGATATTTCAAGTTAACTTAAGACTAATAAGTTGAACTGAATTGGTTAAAAAAAATAGCATACACACGGAAGAATGCACGAAGTTTATGAGGATCATATTAAAATTGAACTACGTCTCTTCTGATGATTGCTCTTTTTTTTTACTTTCATAAGGGATGGATGATTCCGTTGTCGCCTGACTAACATAGAAAGATAACTAGAGTTACAATTGAGTTTAAATTCAAAGTATTATTGATAATTTGAATAAGTGAAAAAAGTTTTTTAATAAGAAGTGCAATACAATTCTTTCATATATTGTTCTATCTTTACATTTGTATCTAATTTTTAGTCTTTTTTAATCTATGAGAATATCTCAAATGCATCGAATGAGGTCCTGAACTGGAGCTCTACTGGTCATAATGATTCGTAGATTACTGCTGGAAAATATGAAAATCATTTAATAATTAATGAAAATTAATACCAATTGTCGTTTCTATTTTATTAATATTATAAGTTTCGAAATATTTGAGTTGAATATTAGATCATCGGATCGTAAAAAGCAAAATTCGATCTGAAATTAATAAGTGTCATTTCGACCTCATTATGAACTTATATCAAAGTACTCCCGTCGAATCTGCATATTGCAGGATCTTTGTACGATAATATATAGGTTTTTTTTTGTATCGGATATATAAATTACAATATTCAAACTTTAATTCTAACTAATTTAATCTTCAAATTTTATTTCGTACATTCATAAACAGTTGTAGGCATCTTTTAATTTCCCTAGTAGTTAGACATTATTTTCTCCCTTCCACCTCATTCCCTGTCTCTTTTTTTTGGTAGCTTTCCTCGAATGTCAAAATTCGAGAACTTGACATTATCAGAAAATTTTGATAGTTCAAAAAAATCAGAAAAAAATTGATAGTTCAAAATAAGCAATAGGGGCAAAACAATTGTGATTGGTAAAATTCTGAAAATACATTAAATAACTTGTTCGGAGTTGAAGGTAACTCGATGGTCATGACCAAATGATTGAATCTACTGTTTAATTACTTTTATAAATTAATAAATAATTACTAAATAAATTCATGGAATACAAAAAAATGATTTTAGATATGGTCTAGATTAGGGTGCTCTACATGCCTAACGCTATAACTCTCTCAATCTTCTTTTTTTTAAAAAAAAAGAAGTTATATTTGTACTCTTGATACAATGTAACAAATTTTTAAAAAAAAAAAAAGTTCCCACCTTACCTAATGACAGGCATGGGAACATGTACTATGAAATATGTATAAAAAGTGGTAGGAGTTTAGGATGAGTGGTAAGCGACTTCTAATAATTCTCTATTTTTTTTAAGATTTCGAGTTCAATATTAGATCGACGTCCACCCTATTAATTAATAGTGCATTATTTAATATCACGCGAGTTAGATCGTCATCACCACTTTTTGAACTGGACTGACCCCAAAAAAATGTGTATAAGAGTGCTACTTCATAACTACAAATTGAAGTAATGGATGATTGAAAAATTGAAGTTAGGAATGAGATGGGTGATAGGGGATGGCAAAAATATGAAATGTTTCACTTCAATAGTAAATGCAGAAAAGAACTCAGGTGTGACTGTGTTAGGTATATATTATTTAAGGTCTCATCGGAAGAGGAGACGGCAAGCCGATAACTTTTTTCTACGGTATTGTACGGTTTTACAATTGCACAAAGCACATTAATATCATGACTACACATGCATTAAGTAATGCAGGATTCAAATGATATATACGAGGGGTGAAAAGTACTTGAACGAATCAATCAATTAGCACTATATAATTAAGCCCGAATTAATTTATTAAAATTTGCTGTGACGTCACTCCGCTTCTGTCAGATATTCTTATTTTTCTCTTTATTTTTCTTTCACAACTTTGAGTACATCAACACTCTCAATTATGTTTTGAGTGTTCCTATTATCATTTGGCGAGGAGTTGTTCTTGTATTCCGATAACATTGTATTCAGTTATCACAATAGCATGAAAACTAGTTAATTTCTCGTTTAAGTTTAATATTTGGATAATTTAGTCGAACCAATTCTATGTAGTATATTTTAGATACTTGGTTGTGCTTTACTATTAAAATTATTCATAGAAAAATTATACCTTGCACTCCATATAGGAAAAAAAAATTGCCTATATAGTAGGGTGTAATCTTTATTGTACCTTAATTGTTATATATTTTGATGGAATGTATATGAAAACAATTACCTAAGTGCCGACAAGTAATTTGTTTATGAAATTAATTTTTAAAATTAGTTAATTACGATGAAACTAACTATCTTATTTTTTTAAAAAAATAGCAGTTCTCCCCAGCTTATTTTCAAACTTATATACTTATAAATATATTTTTATCTATTTATCAGCATAGCCAAATAAAACATTAATCACTCATGATTTAAATGGTTCATGAACGAATAACTTCAAAGCTAATAATGCTTTGAAGTTATATTAAATCCTATATGATTATACAACAATGGAACTAGATTTTGATCACAATGTCAATGGGTCAATACTCATACATAAAATATATATATATGAGTAGAATTTGGATGCATTCAAATGAAGCAACTAATTCATGGTTAAGAGGGCATCATGGGGCTTTGTGTGCCAGCTTTTGCCGATGTTGCCGGCTTAACCGCTATTATCACATGATTCCCTGCCTATTGCCTGTCACCTTAGCATCTGTACCAAACCACATAACAGACGATTTTTTTTGTTTAATATACAACTTTTGTCTCACATCTGGTGAGATTGATCTTTCTTGTTTGAACATTATGATCATTTCTTCCCTGATACAAACAAAATATTTATTATACATGGACCTTCTACAATAAAGAAAGAAAAATATAAGAAGTTTTGATGACAAAATTTGAAATTATACACTCTTGATCTCCATGTCAGTGGGTTAAACCACTTTCCTCACATGATCTCTTCCCTTTGACTTACTTATATGGATTTTCGCATCTGAAACTTATACATTTTTTACTACGAAGACTAGACAATCTACAGTTAATTATTAAATTATTCTCATAAGATATTTATCTTGGATGAGATTAAAGTTGGTGTGGATATCAATTTGGTTATAAATCATGGAATTACATGGAGTTGTGGATTCCATGTTCCCCTAACCTAAATTCCCTGATTCCGGTTCGCGAACACAATTCGTTTCTTAAACTCCGTGACCACTTTGTTGATAATGTTTTAAAGGTTGAGGGGTATAATCGTAATGCTTTCGTTACTGAATGAAATATATGTGATTCATTAATTTTTTTAAATATCAGAGCTCACATATCAAAATATTATTTATTAACTCATATTGTTCAATATGTAATTAACAAAGAGAATATAGGCAATTAATGCCCTAAAAGGCACGTAGTAACATCATTATATGCACTGAATTTTTGTTCTCCCCCTACATTAACTTAGGTGTAACTTAAGAATATATTGTTTATTAAAATATTTAAATTTATTAATCTTATAACATATTGCCCCCCTCCCCCCTAACATATTTCTTTCTTTTAATTGCTAACCTAACATTGAGGAACGACGTCTCCATGGCTCTAACGATTATTCGCACTAATTGTTGGTTGGAGTCTCGGTTCGGGTGTGTGTTTGACAATAGGTGAGTGAAACTTAGAACAAATAATTTTGTTCTCAATATATTCTAGGGTGGAGTAGGAACAATTTTTTTTTACTTTTTCTCTTGTTCTACATTTAATAAAAATAGTGTTTGATAACAAATGTCAGCACAAATCATTTTTCTTGATTTTGTTCTTATAGCAAACAGACCCTATAATCATCTTAAATACTGAACGATGAAATTTCTAACAAAAAAAATTTATGTACATAAAAAATGTAACTATTTAAACCCTAAAAATAAGGAGTTACGTACCACTCTAAGCAATTGCACCATTGGTGGCTAAACTTTTTATTTTTACAATAACATGAGGTGTAGCATCATGTGTCGATTTGTACTCTCCTACAGGACCTGCACCACTCATGTGAGAGATCCTCAATAATGCAGCAATTTGTAAGCGAATTGGATCTCTCTATATATATACCATGCTATGCAACATTGGATACCTCGCATGTGATCCATAATAAATATATCTTAATTGCTGTTCCTAAGCTAATTAATCATGTAGTCGGCAGTTTGCTTGATTACCGTCTTGCTATAATTTTTTTTCTTTATTTTCATACACATTTTGCAACATCCACAAATTTTGGACGTACCTCAAACTCTCGTTCTCACTTCCACAAATAGATATTCGAATTTGCAACAGTTTTGAATAGTATCTTAATTGAAAATTTATTTGATCCTCAAGAAACTCTGAAGCAAAAGGCGTCATCGCGTATTACGAAGATTTTGTTAGGGGTCCAAACATAAAATAATTTGATTTATATTTTTTTTTATTTTTCATCTAATAAAACTTCTGCATCGCTTTAAGTTCCTGGTGCATTTATTTGATGAGTAATATATTTCGTACTGAAATGCTAACACCAACGTTAAATGAAAAGCAAAAGGTTAGATCGTTGTTTTGGATCTTAGTCTTTTATTCTTCTCTCTTTTCTTTTACTTGTCTCTTAATAGACCCTTTTCCACCGGTTAGTCCAAGTCATGGTTGATTGATTAAACACCATAATAAATCTGTGTTAAACTAATAAAAATCTGTAAAACAATCAAAGCATGATTACTCTTCATGTGTATATATATGTGTGTGTGTCTACTATAAAAGGTATGTTTTCTTCATGCCAGACAAAGGCAGTACTCCAGCCAAAGTGCATTTTGTGAATTTGGTCTAGCAACATCTATCCATGCCTCCTCTTTGAGGGAGTTATGTAAGCTTCTCAGAAATATATATTATCTCAGGGGTTTCAATATAATCATATGCAAGTGCACTTGACATTGTTAATTAGAAGAAGAGGCAAAAATACATTGAGGGAAAAAAAAACAATTAAGAAGATGTACAATAAGGGAAAATGACAAGTACTAGGTCAAACATTGTAAACATTTTGCTCATGAGTGGCTCAATCATGTCTAGAATAACATGCATTTCGAAGACACAAACACCAAAAGACAGATTCAGTTTCCAACTTGCTTCAATCCAAAAGGGTCCACAATGGACACACATTTCAGTAACTAATGCTAAAACTCACTTTGCTGGAACGAACGGGAATAATGTGAGGTGATGATGGAGTGTAATTATACATAGCAGTTAAGTTCTTTGTTCCATGATAGGAAAGAACGATCTCATGACATATCCCTCCTACCAAATTCCATCCCATCCACAACGTATGTCAACTGTCAACACAATCAATCAAACGACATATAGATTCAACATCCACTTGCCCCATGATCTTTTTCCTTTTTTCTTTCCCCCTCTCTCTCTCTCTTTCCATCCTTCTGAATCAGAACTGCAGCAGCAGGAGGAGGAAGGAGGGAGGAAGAAGATGCACTGACGGTGCAATCCAAAGGACCACCATTTCCTCACCTTACCTTTTTGTCAACATCACCACCACCACACAACATTAATCCATGCACATTCCCTCCCTTTCCCAGAATCAGCCTTGAGCCACACTCCCACACACCCTACGTAGCCCACTAGTACAAACTGCTACACCCTTCCTTTTGGACATTACATAGCCTCAGCCAGCGCCCAAGGACAGCAGTCTTATCTCTCTTACCTAAAACAAACAGTCCCCACCCTACAACATCTCTCTCTCTCTCTCTCTCTCTCTCTCTCTCTCTCTCTCTCTCTCTCTCTCTCTCTCTCTCTCTCTCTCTCTCTCTCTCTCTCTCTCTCTCTCTCTCTCCTTCTCTTATCATATGACAGACAGTGTGTGTGCCTTCTTTACAAGGGTCAGTCATCTCCCAGTGCCTTTATATCAATCTGCAGTCCTCTGTACCAAAGTTATCGAGCCTCTTACCCACCCACCTCTAATTGCAAGTATAAAAAAAAAGGTTTCCAGAAAAACAAAACAAAGTAAGAAGAAAAAAGGGGTCTACGGCTCCCTCGTCACATAATACGGCCCAAGGGGCCCTGCCGGGCTGCTTCCCGCCTCGGCACGTGTGCATGCATGATTCGCCACCCTGACGTGGGTATGGGGCGAGGGTGGGGGGGGGGGGGTAAGCGGTCGAACGCCCGTTAGATTAGATCTGCGGCGAGCGCATCCGGACCGTCCAATCGCGCGGCGCGGACAACGAAGCGAGGACAGGGGGATTCGAGACGTACTCCGCAACGGGCAGTCCGTCATGGGCCCACAGCGAAGTGGACCCCTGCTCCCGCGGTCGACAGGATGGGGGCCCACCTGGAGATGCGAGCCACCCACTCCTTTTTTTTCTCCCTCCCCCTCTCTCTCTCTCCCCATCCTGCTCCGGCGACAAAGCCTGGCGGGGGACGCATCACCTTTGCTGGATTCACTCGCCATTGCATTTTCGCCCCTGATCTTTTCGTTATCTACAGATAGGCCACGGTGAGCAGTGGGGCATCTGTCCTAATGGTTAATAGGTGGTTGGGAGGAGGGTTTTTTAGGGAGGGTCTGAGCTGACCTTGACGAGAGAGAGAGAGGCACGACGATGTTGTTAGCGTTGGGCTTCTTAGTCTTCTTCTTATTGGATTGATTTGCCATTAAAATGTGGAGGTGGAGCGATGAAGCTTTTCTCGTTGCCCGAGTGAGAGCAGCAATAATAATAATACTAATAATAATATATATTTGTAGAGAGAACGCTCTGAGAGAGGACGCAGATGTAGAATTAGAATAGTAGCGGGAGTTGGGACACACGGTCAAGGTTGAGTTGTGATAGAGGTAGCAAGGGGGGAGAGAGAGAGAGCGAGCTGGAGGAAGGGTTGAAATGAGGAGAGACGGTGATGCCTCCACCCTCTAACAGCACATTACACGCACGCCATGCTAAATATCTAAACAACAAGTTCAACGACACCAAACCAAACATCACCACCACCCTCTTCCTTGCTATCCATAACCATCCTTTCCTTTGACCTACCCTAACCCTAACTCCTCCTCATCCTCCGCCTTCATCAACAAGCACTTGATTCCAAACACTGCGCTCGAGATCAAAGGGAAGAAGAATCGTACCGTAGAAGTAGAACGAGAGAGAGAGACAGAGAGAGAGAGAGAGAGATCTAACTCATTGTCCAGCTTTCTCTCGTTCGTAAAATTTGAGCCTTCATCAGTTCGCTGTAGCTGCTTTTGTTCTCATCATCTTTGCCTTATAATTTGCCCACTTCTTTTTGGTTCGAAAACAGTGCTCCTCCTAGTTTTGTGTTCGAAAACTGTTGTATTACCTATAGGCGTTGCGTTGGTTCCACAAACTGTTGCTGCCTGCAGTGTGCTTTGTTTGTAAGCAAAAAGATCGAATTAAAAAAGAGACAAGGAAGGAGGAAAGACTGCTAAGGCGTCTAAACAAGGGGGCATGGATCCAATAACAGCATCTGCGCACGGCCACCATCTCCCTCCTCCGTTCCACAGCCGGGACTTCCACCACCTCCACCCTGCGCCGCACCTTCAACATCTCCAACAGCAGCAGCAGCACGGGTCCAAGATCGAGGATGATCACAGCCCGCTGGGTCGGGGAAACAACCATGACCACGACGACAGCAACGGCAACCATCCTCATGGGGGAGACGGCAATGAACTGACGCCGGTCTCCTCCGGAGGAGGAGGAGGCGAAGGGGAGGTCACGCGCCGCCCGCGTGGTCGTCCGGCCGGATCCAAGAACAAGCCGAAGCCGCCAATTATCATCACCAGGGACAGCGCGAACGCGCTGCGCTCGCACGTGATGGAGATCGCCGGCGGCTGTGACATCAGCGAGAGCGTGGCCACCTTCGCGCGCCGCAGGCAGCGCGGGATCTGCATCCTCAGCGGCAGCGGCACCGTCACCAACGTCACGCTCCGCCAGCCTGCCACTTCCGGGGCGGTCATCAATCTCCAGGGCCGCTTCGAGATCCTCTCCCTCTCGGGCTCGTTCCTGCCTCCGCCCGCCCCGCCGGCCGCCACCGGCCTCGCGATCTACTTGGCTGGCGGACAAGGACAGGTCGTGGGGGGGAGCGTCGTCGGGCCCCTCATAGCGTCAGGCCCCGTGATCATAATGGCGGCGTCCTTCGGAAACGCCGCCTACGAGAGGCTTCCCCTTGACGAGGAGGAGCCCCTACAAGTCCAGAGCTCGCTGGGCTCGCCCGGGATGGTCGGCCAGTCGTCCCCTCAGCAACAGCAGCAGCAGCAGCAACAGCTACTTCCTGACCCCAACAACCCGCTGTTCCATGGCCTGCCGCCGAATCTGCTCAACAATGTCCAATTGCCAACCGAAGCTTACAGTTGGGCCTCCTCCGGCGGCCGTCCGGCGCCATACTGATCATTTGTGGGCGAGCTTATTCTATGTGAGGATTGATCGCTTGACCAGACAACGATCAACGTACCTACGGGTGTATCAATCAAGCTTCCTTTCTACTTTTCTTCTTTATGATCAATTCAATTTACTTCCTTTAGGTGATTGCTTTCACTTTCGTTTGGGTTACTTGTAGTTCTTGATAGGATTACAACTCTGCGTTTCCGTTGGTTTGGGAGTAGCTCTTGTACAAATCTACCAATTCTTAGTAGCACTACTTAATTTGAAGGGAAATCGCTCGATGGAGTACTTAGTTAATCCTCCAGTCCTTCTATATTTTGACTGTACTTTCCATATTACTTATCTTCATCATAATGGACAACGATCGATAAGACTACGGAACAAACAAGCAAGTACAGCCGCTCTACTTGAACAGTGTGCAAGTACTATATCAGCATCAATTTCTCGGCAGCTGCTCGACCCACTCTGAGTCCATTGCTCAGCACAACAAGTCGCGGCTTCTCTCACTGGCTTATGCATAGCCCCATGCATGCATCCATGCATGCATATGTATATGTTTGTAAAACGATCTGTTATATGGCGAACATGCACAAATTACATGTGTAATTTTGTTAGAAGCCAAGTGAAGGATGATGAGGAGATGGAATGCAGGTTTGGGGCTGGTAAAAGGAGGGGAAGGTGTTGGGAAGTCCATGCAAAGTCATGGTGGGGGAAGGTCATGGGAATTAGGAGAGCATCAACAGTGAGGACTGAGGAGAGGAGGGGGGTTGAATGAAAATGGAGGGAGTGTGCTACACGTGCATTGCTTTGGAGGAGCTCCTTTACGAGGCGCATGAGCTGCAGGTTAATTATACGGCAACCAACTGCTGCTTGGACAAAGGCACGAGGTGTTATAAAAGTTTCTGCTTCTCCCTCCTCAGGACAAGGGCCTCAGCAGCCACGCAGCAACAGTTGCAGGAGATGGAGAGAGGTTTACATTTCTTTTGGTTCTTTGATTGCACCACACTCCTCCCTCCTGTGCATGATTCTTTCGAGGAATTGCTTTTGTTGCTGCTCTGCTTTCTGTTTCACCTCTTCTTAGACGCAATTATATATTATTATACATATATGTTGGTTTGCTAACAGTATAATTAGCATGTACCTGTGAGAAATCCCGAACAACAGTTTCAGAAACATGTTAAAAAAATTGACTGTCATCCCTCATAGATATGCATATTTCTTCTTTGAGCATCTATTCTAGATTTCTTTGGATTTCTTTATGGGGAGAGAGAGCTTTCTACTTGCATGTATGTGACATTTGGTAGTTGGTACCTTTCTGAATCCAGTCGCCAAATGTGATGATTGATGACTAAATCCTGGAAATTTTGGAGACATGAAGCTTGCCATGTTTCCTGTACATGAAATATAGTGGTGTTTAGATGCATGCAACTGTGCATATTGTTTTCATGAGTACTGTGATAGCATCATGTTGATGATACTTAAATCCAAATAATTAATGTTATAGTTTACCACAAGAAAGTTACCCCCAAGAATCATTTATTTTAAGCTTCATGCAATTTTTTAAAATAGTATTCTTGGTATAAGATATATCTATGGCCTATTTTGTGTCTTGTTTCGGAATGCAAAGAGCAGTAGTGATCATTTTTTTAACTTGGACTGTTTTGTGTATGCTTAACGAAATATTCTGCACTAACAAAATATAATTATGGTGTTGTGACGCATGCACGTCTCTTCTCTGGACTATTTGTAATCAACAACTTAGCATTTCATATATACCCATTAACACATAATTTACTTCTCAGCGTTACCTACCGTACATCCTCAATTACGTACAGGTTATATATTGTTGTTGCACGATCAATCAACCAACCGGAGGAATAATTACAAGTACATGAACTTGCCAAAGTACATATGATATATTTTAACCCCCAAAAAAATGCATATGATGTATAATAACATATGAGCAGTTACGAATGAGAAGGTAATTATTTTAGCGTGCAGCAAGAGTTGTCAACATTATGTACTTCCATTTTGTATCTATGTAGTTAGAGCCAACCAGTTAAGAACACTTAATTGGGATATACTTACAATGTACAACAAGTCTGATGATTCATGAAAGCTAGAGGTTTTGAACTCTATATTTTTCTGAAATGATCATGTTTGAAATTAGTCTAGATCCCCATAAAAATCCAAGTCCCAGTTCTTTCCTTATCAAATCTTTTTGAAATTTGAACAAGATATAACTATAGATGAAGTAATATTCTCAATTCGAATTCTATGGGTGGAGGATGACCAACATTTTAACTATGGTGCATGTTTAGTGATCCTATTTAATGATTAGATTCTAGGGACATGATATATATAGTAGCAAGTAAGGTTTCAATTTAGAAGATATTTGTTTTGATGAGATCCAATTATTCATTCTTCATGTGTCCATTGATATTCGGATGGGAAAAAAAATCTTGATAACATCTTTGTCTTCTAACAAGTGTCCCGAGTTTGAAACCAATTGATATTGGGGATGAGTGATAAGTAATTCTCATCATTTAAATAAGTTTCGAGTTTGATTTTTCAGTAAACAAATTAAAAGATTATTGAAAAGCTCACCTGTGAATTTTTCTAACCTGGTAATTAAAAAGAAAAAAGGTTTTTTGCTCTGAGAGTTGCAAAAAGTTGCTAAACCCCATCAGATTATATATATATATATATATATATATATATATATATATTCCAAAGTCATAATTATATAAAATTATATATCACGCGAGACCTGGACAAAACAATCAGGCAGCTCGCATGCAAGAACCAACAGAAGAATTAATATTAATCCATTGGGGGACCGCCATCTCAAAGCAAGCGAGCGCCAGCAGCCAGCGAGCAAGCGGGCGGCCACGGCCGGGACATGCCATGCCATGTCATGCCATGCATGTGACCGGCACCAGCGCCCACCTCGAATCACAGCGCGCCGGTCGTCTTCTTCGTCGTCGTCGTGTGCTGCTCGTTATGATTAACTTTCCCTTTCGTGCAAAGCCAGTCAGTCGATTGCCTGCCGCCTTCTCGATAGCGTCGCCGTCGTCGTCCTCCCTCCTCCTCCTCGCTCCCGTCCTTTTTAGTTATTTATTTTACTATGTCTACCTCATGTGCTCTCCGGTATTAAACTAATACTCAGATCAGCGAGCATCTCGGAACCTTTTTTTTTTATTCCATCGATCTGATCGAGCTGCCTGCCGACCACGGATGGCCAGAGCACATGTAACCCAGTTGATGCCCTTCGGATCCATCCATCCACAGCTTACTGCCACTCATGTCCTCCTCTCGTCACCTGTTTGGCTTCTGCTTCAACCTGCATATGCTCTTGTGGCCCTCATGTCAACATGTATTAGCTGCATGATGTAGTATATATATATATATATATATATATATATATATATATATATATATATATATATGACTTAATTCGACGCATGCACAGGCCATGGCAGCTTACGTGCGTAGGAACAACGACGGTTCTCTCTCCAGAAGGATAACTATTCCAACTTTGCAATGGCCATTTGTTTAGGGGGCAAACTAATGATTAAAAACAATTGCCTGCAACTTTTTAATGTTTGTGGATTTAATTCAAGTTTCTTATGTTGAAGTGATTTGATTTGTAGGCGCCACTCCTGAAAAAGATGGTGTACATACTACATGCAACTTGGGCGTCCGTCGAGTGGGTGATTACTTAATTAATTGCGTTTGATAGCAACGTCGGATTTGTTCGGATGCAACATCGAGTCAAATTGCACTTTTTTTTATTTTCCAAAAGTGTAATCGTCCTTAATTAGTAATTTTCAACTTTTTTTTCTTCTTATTTTGTAATCATTTCTCTAAAGTAGTAATAACAATTCTCATGCATATGAGTTATTGGAAACACTTTAATATGTTAACATCACAAATCTCTCTTTAGATTAATATTATAATTCTTCTAGCAAAAAATAATTTCTTACATGTTTGTTGTCTTTGGGGAAATTATTGAGCATGCAAATACATACAACCTAGGCACCTAGAAACCTATCTCATATTAATTGGTAGCATCAATGACTCTCTCACATCAATTGCCTGATACGAGGATGTGCACAATTTTTATGATGATTCCTTCTCTTTGTTTATTTTCTTGTAATTTCTTTAGTTCACTTATGCAAGTTCCCATTTTTTTAATTATAAGATGATTCAATTATTCCCTACAATCACTGCACAAGCAATCTAAAAGTTCCGTATAAAATCATTTATATTTTATGTCATCCCAGTTTAGCCATAATCCACATGACCACTCTTTTAAAATTTTTGGTCCTTTCCTAATTTCCATGGTTTCCTTATGTAATTATTTCCTTGAATCACTCCGTTATATTGTCTTTTTTTGGTGGAAAATTATTGTCTTTCTATTTTTTTCTTGCTTTTTTTATGGTTATTTTTGTCGTTCCTTTTTGTGTAGCCATTTCACTTAGGTAAGTATTCTCTTTGTACAATAGAAATATTTTGTGCACAATAATGTCAATGTTTCTTTCTTCAATCATATCATTTTTTTTACATCCTGAAATTACTTGATCATCTTTCAATTCTTACCCATATATTGGTTGGAATGTACAAACTTATCACTCCTAAAATTTCAATATCGTTTACTTGTATAATAAATTAATGTAGACCTGAAAAATGTTATAAAAATAAACAAAACAAATATGTAACTAGGAATTATTATTATTATTATTATTATTATTATTATTATTATTATTATTATTATTATTATTATTATTATTATTATTATTATTATTATTATTATTATTATTATTATTAAAAGCTGGCCTCGCGACAATAATATATTCTCAACTAGATGATCCCTATTGTTAAATCTAGATGTATATCATGTAGTGGGAGAAAGCATAGAGCTTCGTTGTGTTACAAAATTAAGTTATTTTATAAAACTAACAGCAATGTGTTCAGAACCGGATCGGCAACCGGATCGGACTTCTTATTGGATCACGATTGGATTAGTTCGATCGGATTCGATCGGATTGAATCAAATTTTATTAAAATAATATTATTTATAATAATTATAAAGATATAATATAAGTTTTATGATATAGTATATGAATATTGTACTAATAACCTATTAAAATATTAAAAATTAATATAAAATATTGTTTATTTATTAAATTTTTTAATAATGATTAACATATAAATATAAATAGATTATTCTTAATTTGATAGATGCTATATTAATAAATTTTATTTTATATTATTCTTATTTCTCTTTTTCTTTAACACTTTCCTTTTTATTTCCTTTATTTATGCCCTTTGATAATTTTTCATTTTAATGTTATTCAATTTTAAATACCTATATTTTTTTTATTTCAATCCTATTTAATTTTTAGGCATGTAATATTCTCTCCCTTTTTACCTTTGTTATATTCCTTTCCTTTTTTCTTTTTGAACTTTCCTATTTTTATTATTTTTTTAATTGAACCGGTTCAATCGGACCGGTTGAACCGATCGGTTCAACTGATTTTTTCCGATTCAATGCCAAAACTTGTTTTAATTTCAAACCGAATCGGATTTCTGGCCGGTTCGCTATTGAACCGGCCGGTCCGGTCCGGTTTTGATAACATTGATTGACAGTGTTTACTTTTTCATAAAATTCTCATGTGCATCCAAAAGAATTTTAATTGTTTATTATTTAGAAATGAATGTTAATTTCGGTTATTGGTTTTGAAAAGTATGGGTGAAAGTAGTTCGGATCAGGTCAAGTTTTCGATTTAAAGAAACTAACTGCTACTTTTCGGGTTGATTTTTAAAATTAGAAAAATCATCCTAAAACTATTTTGAAAAAATAAAAATCGCTCTCCAGCGGGTCAATTTTTTTGAGTGATTTTTTCAGAGATCTATTTTTATATAATTATATTTTAAAAGTATAGATAATAAATTAAAATTAATATAAAATATAGTACTAAAAATTCAAAGTTATTAAATTAGAGATTGACAATATGACAAAAAGTACGAAATTTTATACAAAAAATATTGTATCTATAATAAAATAAATAATAACATATGTATTAATTATATAAATAAAAAATGAGCTTCACGTGCCCTATAATTTTTTTGGGTGGGGTCTTAATTTTAACGGATGAATTTTAATTTATTAAAGACCACTTTAAATCATATTCGAACCTTTAAAATTTTTTTATTTTTCAGATCGGATAGATTTTTCCAATTGGTCGGGTTTTTCTTCCACCCATATTGAAAAGCCAATATTTTATTTTCTTTTTTGTCCATAAATGCAAACTATCACACAAATTAAGTACTTCAATCCCTTTATCACTTTGATCCACGCTTCTTTCTTTTTTTCTTTCTGTGTTCTACTTCAGGAAGTCCAAAAGTTGAGGCCGTCATCATTAGGGGGGGAGGGGGGGGGGGGGGGGGGGGCATCTAGATCTTAAATATACAATCTATGGGGATTCATCAGACATTGCCAATCTTTGACATTATCCACTGCTAGTTCTTTAGTAACACTTTTTTTTTGTTCAAACTTTTGTTATTTATGACTCAAAGCATGTACTAATGGAATACAAATATAGTGATGCAGTACACGCCGTTTGGAGTCGAAATTTAATTGGTTCACTGGCTGCTGTGAGAAATAGATAACTATAATATACAAACCAGGGGTTCCCTTTAATATACTTTAGGTGCCAAATTAATTATAAGAAGTGATTTGTACTGATGCTAGCTAGACAAAATGGATAGAGTTCATAAATAAATTAATTATCGAGTCCCATAATGGATTAATTACGTATTAGCCGCTGCTGCACACCTAGTGTGTTTTGGCCTTTAGCATTTGATCAATAAATTATAAAATTAGTTCCGACTGATCAAACCTAAAAAGTGATATGCTTGATAATTTTATTTTAGGGGATTTTAGCTTCTTTCCTTCGTTATTCGCTTTTTGCTTACGGAGAATTTGACATATGAGAAATGAATGATTTGTACTTTGACTTCAGTGGAAAATTGAGAATTCACCTTCTTCAGGCACCTACCCTCGTGGACCTTTTGCTCTGGTGGGAGTCTCGTCTCCTCTCTTGGTCAAAATGTACTCAGACAAATCGTTCGCTCGACCCAACGAGGTTCATAATTCGATCCCCTAATGACGATTTTCTTTTTGCAAGTGCTCTCAATTTATTCGCTAGTCGTTACTACTGTGCATCACGGTGCATTGGTGGGCTTGCGCAATGTAAAGGAGAAAAGATACACTCATGTCTGATTGGAATCACATTCAACCAATTTGGTGCATATCGTCAATCGTCAAGCTCAAACTCCTCGGTGACTTAATATCATCGCTGAGCTGCATCAATTAGTCCTTTTTTTTTACTTTCTTGAAATGTATGCGTTGTAATCAAGAGGCGAATTCGACTGTGGATCATATAGCTAATATTGGCAAGGATTTAAATTTTGATGTTTTTGGGAGGAGCATCCACCTCTTGATCTACAGGCACATGTCAATAGATGAATGAAGTCTTCTCTTTAAAAAAAATATTATGCGGTGAACCATTGAATTTTCTTATTAGATAGACCGAGTCCAATGACCTTGTCCTCTGTATATAGAGCGTAGGGCTGGAAGTAAACCGAGCCGTTCGTGAGCAACTCGTGGCTCGGTTTATTTTTTGCCTAGCTCGGCTCGACCTATTATCAAGATAAGCCAAGCTGAAATATTGAATAAAGCCTATTTTCTTAAAGAGACTTAGCCTCTTTATAATTGGCCTAGCCTTATAACTTATCAGGCCAAAATTTATTATTATATTATATATTTTTAAAAAATAAAAATATTCATTTATCATTTAAATCTTCATTTTTTAGTTCAATATTACTATTTTTATTATATGTTTAGAAAAAAAATATTAGTGGTGTCTCTTTTATTTAGTTCATATATATTATTTCTTTAATAAATAAATTTTATTATATTTAATATAGTAGATCATCAAAAAATATGTTTGGCTTAATAGGCTAATAAGCTAGGCCAGGCATTAAAAGTTAATCAAACAAGCCACGCTAAGTTTATATTCATCGCTTGTTACAGGCTATAGGTCAAGTTTAAATACTTTTATTTTGCAATAGGCTTAGCTATTTAAGTGAAAACTTAGCTCAGCCTAGCTCGTGTCCAGCCCTAATAGAGAGAAACAAAAACAAGGTTTAGGTTGAAAGGCAGACATATTTGATTCACCTAAGGCCCAACTCGTCATAGTAATTGGGCCAACTAAGGCTTCGAGATTACCTTACGGATACATTATGAACATTAATAATTTTTGCAGTATATAAATTACACCCAATGCCCTCCAACTTTCGACTTTGCTCAGCAATGCCCTCCAACTTCACTTTGTAATCGTGATGCCTTTCAACTTTTAACTTGTTTCACTCGATGCCCTCCTTACCTATAATAGGTGATTTTTCGAACACAACGCTGATGTGGTGCTGACATGGCCCTCTTCTCCTCTCCTCTCCTCTCCTCTCCACATTACAATATTAAAAAATAAAAAAATAAATAAATAATGCCACGTGTGCAGCGAGAGGGGGGCGACCCCCCACCTCCCCTGCGCTCGCCGGCACGAGGGGTGGGGGCGACCCCCCCCCCCCCACCTCACCTGCGACTTTCGGCGCGGCGCAGGAGAGGTGGGGGGTCGCCCCCTACCTGCAATCTCGCCGCGCAGGGGAGGTGGGGGGGTCCCCCCCTGCGACCTCGGAGGGGGGCGACCCCCCCACCCCTCGTGCCGGCGAGCGCTGGGTCGCCCCCCTCACCTGCGACCTCGAGGCGATTCCCTTCTTGTTGCACATGTGGCATTTTTTATTTATTTATTTTTAATATTGTAATGTGGAGAGGAGAAGAGGGCCATGTCAGCGCCACATCAACGCTGTGACCGAAAAATCGCCTATTATAGGTAAGGAGGGCATCGAGTGAAATAAGTCAAAAATTGAAGGGCATCGTGGTTATAAAGTGAAGTTGGAGGACATCGCTGAGCAAAGTCAAAAATTGGAGGGCATTGTGTGTAATTTACCTCTGATAAGAGAAGACAAGAACTTTATTATAGGAAATTGAAATTTGCTAAATTACATGCAGAAAACATCTTTCAATGAATTAAGCTTTATATGAAGAGGAATAATTATTCCCCATTTACTTAAATCCACGTTATATATCCATTTATTTAAATTTACAAAACCTAATCGCGTTACTTTATTCATATACACGTAGCCGTGTAATTTACATGGAAATCACTGTTATCATTTCATTTTATCTCATAAGAGTAAAAGTGCATGCCTATTTACATATCTGAATGTGATCTATAGATGCCTAAAAGATTAATAATAAATATTTAAAAAATAAAAAAATACATATTTTCCACGGGTAAAATTCGAATTTTTTTTCACTTCGCAAGTTAGAAATTTGCTAAAAACGATTAGCTTTAAAGTAAAGTACAAGTTTTTAAATAAATTTGAATCGTGGGCCAGTTGACAAGTGGTTTGACATTTGAACTGGATGTGGTGCGCCGTATTTGAGGTAAAGCTTCCTTACAAACAAGGCCCATGGGCCTACAAAAATAGAAAAAAAAATAAAGTAACAAATATAAATGTAACGAGTCAAGAATCAGATTCGAGTTGTATGTAGTGATATTTTTTTATAAAAAAGATTCGTATCAGATGATAAAAAATAGTTTATTGTGCCTCAATGGTAAAATAAATGTCGAAAATATAAGACGTCTTGATTAACACACCTAAAGCTCAAGAAAAAAAACATCTCAGTGGTGAGCGATTCTTTATCGTTTAAGTAATGTCTCGAATTCGAATTTTTATTAATATAAAATATTTTCGTTGAGAATCTCACTCGTCATACGCGACGTGAAGCAAATTTAATCAAACTAATTGTACACTATTAGAAGTGTTCACGGATCGAATTTCACTTTTTAGTTATGACTCGACCCAACCCGATCGGGCTGGATCGGATTGAATTGGGTTACCATCCATCATTTTTTTATTTTTAATATAAAAAATATTTATTATTTTATTTTTAATACAAAATAAAGTATTTTTAAAGATAAAAAATATTGTTTTAAATATCTATAAATTTTTTTACATTTAAAATAGTTTATTCATATTTTTCAATTTTAAATAATATAAAACTCTTTATTTAACATAATAATTATTTAAAATTTAAAAAAAAAAGAAAAAACCAGAGTCATCTAGTCAAATCAGATCAAGTTCATTAAAATTTTCCAAGCATAACTTGACCCGACCCAACTCGAATTTTCGGATCCCCTATGCATGGTCACTAGAAGATCCATGAATAATTCATCAAACATTGTCAATCTTTGACAGTATCCACTACTAGTTGTGTAATAAGACTTTTTTTTTTGTTGAAACTTTTGTTATTTATGACCGAAAGCACGCACTAATGGAAGACAAATATAGTGATTTGTACTGATGCTAGTAGCTAGACAAAATGGATAGAGTTCGTAAATAAATTAATATCGAGTCCCATCACGTATTAAATTACGTATTAGCCGCGCTGCTGCACGCCTAGTGTGTCTTGGCCTCTAGCAATTGATCAATAAATTATAAAATTAGTTGGGACTGATCAAACCTAAAAAAGTACTATGCTTATTAATTTTATTTTAAGGAATTTTAGCTTCTTCGTACGACGTTGTCTGCTTATTTAGGAAAATTGTGTCATGAACCATTGAAATTTCTTATTAGTCATAGAGTGACCTTGTTCTCTGTGTACACAGAGAGAGAGAGAGAGATGTTAAAGGAAAAACTTAAAGAATATTTAAAAACCAGGTTTACGTTGTAAAGGCCGACATATCGGATTCACCTAAGAACACAACTCGTCAAAAGTAATCGGGCCCCTAAGGCTTCGAGATTAACTTAAAGATACATTATGAACATAGTAAATTTGTCCCATTTATTTTTTTAGTAGCCAGTCCCGGTATTTGGAAAGTGGTGTCGACGATCTAATCCGTGCGATCGATTATGCGCATCGTCCACAAATTGAAGGTCGGCTCCCAACAAGAATTTTCTGTATTTATCAGAACTCGAACTCGATACCTTGCTTAAGCTAGGAGGAGCCGCTTATCACTCCACCCTATCATATTAATCATTTAAATATTTTCTTTTGATGGCCAACTTTCGGTGTCTGAAAAGCGGTGTTGATAACCTAATCTGCACAACGCTATAGAGCGCACTAGTTACAAGTTGGAGGTCGACCCACCATCGATCTCAACTAATCCGATTAGGTTCATCTTGTGTCGCGTAAAATGCTCCCAACATAAATATTATGCATTTACAATGACTTGGGCTCGAGACCTTGGTTAAATAAGAGGTCGCTTATAATTTCACCCTAACTCCGATTGGTGTCACGTTTAAATATTAAATTGCACCTCAGTAAATTATTTTTTATCAATTCTTAAGCAAAAGTATATTAAAACATAATGTAAAACATATATATTAAATTTCATTTAAATTATTTTTTATTATTAGAAATTTTTAATTAATATTTAATTAATTATATTAATCATATGAGATATATAAAATCGGATAAGATCGTTAGATTGCATGACTAAAATTAAAATAATATTAAGATCTTACACAGATCCTCAAAATAAAAAATCGATAAGGAACAATAAGAGCATAAAATCGTAAGATCTAGATCTAGATAATTTTGCACATAATCATAATGTTATCTATAGAATTCTAAAGAGTTAATAAAAAAAATACATGTTTTCCTGGGTAAACGTCGATTTTTTTTTAGTTCAC
This sequence comes from Pontederia crassipes, assembly GCA_030549335.1. NCBI lineage: Eukaryota > Viridiplantae > Streptophyta > Magnoliopsida > Commelinales > Pontederiaceae > Pontederia > Pontederia crassipes. The sequence continues at coordinate 70,811,847 of CM060191.1, read as the reverse complement.
AAGTTGGAAATTTACTAAAAAGGATAAGTACAAGTTTCTAAATAAGTTTGAATCGTAGTCCAGTTGACAAGTGGTTTGATATAAAAAGTTCAAACTTCACCTCGACTTGAAGTCTGTTGTCGATGTGGTGGGCTGTTTTTGAGGTAAGCTTCCTTTTTCGTTACAAACAAGGCCCATGGGCCCTAAATAAACAGAAAAAATAAATTAACAAATATAAAAATGTAAGGAGTCGATAATCAGATTCGACTTGTACACTTGCATGTACTGACACTTTATAAAAAGATTTTGTATCACAATGGTAAAATAAATGTCGAAAAAAAGGAAATAAATGATATACAAGTGGTGTTGATGGTTCAACTCGTATGACGTTGAAAGTCGCATTGTCCACGTATTGAAAATTGGTCGACTATCGAATTCAATTAATATGATCATCTCACATAGCGTATATGATCCAAATGAGGTTAATGTAATTTTGAAGAAAAAAATATACTTTTGTCACTTTGCAATTTAAGTCAAGTACCAAATGTCATATATTACATTTGATGAAATATCAAATATCACACTCTATCTCGTAAGAGCAATATTATTAACTATGTGAACAAGGTCGCATTTCAGGTATCAAATGTGAACAAACATCACCAACTAACTATGTCCTAAGCTACTTTATCAAATGATAAAAAAAATATGAACAAATAAAATGGTCAAGGAACTAATTAAAGTGGTCAAAAATAATTAAATGGTCAAGTAATTGAATAATCAAACAGTCGAATGGTCAAACAATCAAATGATCGAGTAAATCGAATAGTCACATAATCAAATGATATATACTTTACTTTGTCAAATATCAATTAGAAAGTGTAAATTAACTCATTGCTAAACAATTAATTACAAATAACTTTCTTCAAATACAATGTAGTATGTATTTTGAGTCGAATACATTATTACTGGTGTTGCATTTCAATCTTTACTATTTACTATCCTAAGATGAGCTCTTCAATTATATGGGGAATCAAGTCACGATTAAAGATGAGTGAGTTTTATTTGAATCGAGGAGGTGATGACATTATCAACTCTACATGTGAATTTTTTTAAGCAAAATTTTGTTCGTCGAGGGTCTTTATGGCTCTAAGATTTTCTTAGATCCAACATGTGAACATGATAATAAATAACAAACAATAAGTGGTACACTTGTTACATATCAAAAAAATCCAGAGAGATAATATGTATACTTATTAGAGGATGTCCATCGGGTCGAATTGAAAATTATCCGATTCTATACGAATATTCAAAATTTTTATTTTTATTTAATTTATACTTATATATTATATAATAAATTTAAAATATTAAATAAATTATTTTAAACCTGTAAAATAATATTTAGACACTCAAAACATTATTTTATGCTTTAAAATAAAATTTTGTCGCATATATATATATATATATATATATATATATATATATATATATATATATATATCACACATAAAGGTTTGTAGTGTGGGTTGGTTTTGGGTGGGGTGTTGTATTAGAGGATTTCAACAATTACATCATCAATGAACCATAAAAAATAGACAATTAAATCAAGCATATCTTTAGGACTTCTTATGTGATTTTTATAATCAAATACTTGACGTTGATCAAATACTTTACAGTTAATCAAGTAAAATTTCAAGAGGTTTTTGTCGACTAATTTTGAATCGAACAAAACGAGATAAGGCATGGAACAATCATCTAGAATAACGTTCAATTGATTCAAAATTGTAAGGCAATCATCGGAGAATTATGGGGCATGTAAATCGGCAATTAAATCTTAATTATGTAAGTGGAGAAATGAAAACTTAACAAAAAAAATAATGTGACCGAGCAGAAAAATAAAAATTTGTAATAATTCAGAAGAGGTAAATGAGTATGTTTAAAGTGAAAAGTCTCAGGAAGAAATATAAATAATCCTATATATATATATATATATATATATATATATATCAATTCCACCATTTGGAAAAAAAAAACACACACCCCTACTTGCTCAAAGAATAATAAATGGGGGCTGTTTGTCTCGTGATCTCTGTGAGCCGGGCCAACGCCTCGTGAATCCTTACACCGACGGCTGAAGAATTTTACTCGGATCCTTCGTGGTACTTCCTCAAGATTCGCCCACAGCGACGGCTTCAAGGTCGACACTTTTTACAGCGTTGGCATCAGAGAGAGAGAGAGAGAGAGAGTAAAGAACGAAGAATTGAGCTGCAGCTTGCAGAATTTGTCAGTATTTTCGTACTACAATACATATACGGCCCTCTCGGCCGTGGGTCCAAATGGAATCGGTGGAGATATCTCAGATCACCATCTTCAATGCCGCCGGCAGCTTTTCGCATGTCTAGCTCCCTCCCTCTTCGCCCCTGCTGCTGGCCGCCATTTATGAGCTCGAGCGTTCGGACAGCGCGTCCTCGCCTGCACAGAGGAGAAGCACAGCAGGCCTCAGCGCGCCGCGCCCCCACCCCGTGACACGCAGCATTTTTTCTTCCTTCAACAGAGCAAGGCAGCATTTTGAATCTGATTAACTAAAATTGGTGACTAAGTTCTACACTGTGTGTTCTCTGTGTTCACGCCTTCCACATGTTAATGTTAATGTTAATGTTATGGTGGTGGACCTCGTCCGATGCAAGGCATCACTAAACGTGAATTGGGCAAAACCCATGAGCGCAGTTACTTCTTATTGATTCAATTGTTACTTAGAATTTTTTTTTGGAGGGTACAACAACGAGTAACAAAAGGAAGGAAGGAAGGAAAGAAGGGTTCGCCAAAAGAAAGGCTGGCAAAAATTGGCGGGAAGGAACCTTCCTGTCTCTGAACGAAAAAGAAAAGAAAGTACTGTGAAAAAAGAGATATCGATCTCTCAGGCCATACGTGTACCTTGCATGCATGCAGAACAACAGGAGCAGAATCCATCATTAGATCACATTTGTTTAAAACACCGACAACGTGCGCGCGTACCTTGTTCGAGTACTAATTAAATTCGGCTAAAGAAAAAAAGGGAACATGGATTGCAGATCACTAAATCAGTGTTAGGCAAACGGCATCGGCAGCTGAACCACTTGCGCCTGCAGCGTTCCTCGAATCAGCATTCTCTTTCACCGTCCTTCTTGATCAGGTGCGCGGATCGAATGGAACGGCTTTTCACTGACCTGCTCTTCTTTTGACAGCTTGGAAAACTGCCGACGTATCGGGGAAATGCCGAGGACAGATTTGGTGCAGTGGGGGAGGGAGGGAGGGAGAGAGAGAGAGAGAGAGAGGGGCCGGCATCAGGTCCTGCTCTCCGGGGTCTTGCCGGCAGGATTGAAAACGTGGAAGGAGGAAAATATTTTTATATTTCTTAAAGGTCCCTGCCCGTACACAGTGACACATAATGAACTTGTAGCTGTCAGCAAGTTGATTTTAAATCAAAATCATGGACTTACAGATGATTAAAGAGGATTGGTTGCTCAATTTCAAGCACTGAAATGTTGAGGACAATTTTGCACATAAATGATCTGTCACCGGCAATGCTGGGGGGGGGGGGGGGTGGGTGTCTGAAAACGATCTCAGAACCGAATTGGTAGAAAGTCTTGACCCCCCTAGTTTCATAGTGTACGTAGTTCAGAAAACTCAAACTTGGGTTGAAGTTTTCCACAAATCCAGAATTGAATCTTCAACGTTAAGAGGCTGAAGGCAGAGGTCATGCATGTGTGCTCCATTACAAAGAATGCATCCACACAGATAATTAATACGGTCATGTCGTGTCGATTGAAACCCTGGTCAAATTAGGCGAAGGGCACTCAGGGGCAGGGGTTCCACTTCCATGTGGTGCTCACATGTTTCTCTCAGACACGGCGGTGGCGGGATTTGTTGGAATTGTCGCCTAATGCGCATGACCCCCTAAATCCATTAACTGTTCAATGCACAAACACTTGGTGCTTTTCTGTATGTATAATATTTATATATATGTATATATATATATATACTTTTGTTTCTCTCTCCTTCGTAGTGCAAGGAAACAAGGCGAGGGCGTGGACACCACTGCCCTTATTAAGGAAGTAGCAAGAATATGAAAGAGAAACTGGATTGGCGGGAGTTTTGGTCGTCATTTCCCGCCAAAAATCCGAATTCTTTGATTTGTCTCTTTATTGCTAGATTTAGAGAAGAAAAACAAGTCATATTTTAAATTCTATATCGAGGAGAGAGATTGATTTTTTAAAAAATATGAATGTCTTCACTGTTTTTAATATCATTAGCATGGTGGCAAGTTGTAATTTACATTTTAGAAACATAATATGATCATATAGCAAAATTCGATCAAATTTTAATTTTAAAATTAATATATCAACACATATATAATTATAGTTTTAAAAAAAATCCAAGACGAGGTGAGGATCACATGTGAGTTCGTCTTTGGAATCAGGGATTGAGTTCATGCACTCTTAATCGAACAATGATTCGTCGTGAGCTCATAACATTATAAAAGAAATATGAAGAAAATAATTAAAGCGAGACATTCATTTTTGTTTACTCTTTTTAAAGTGAGATTTCAAAGTATAATCGACACTATTAATAATTGCAGCCATTTCACTCAGGAGGACACAAAGTAGTGACTAGTTTCCAAGTGTGTGTGTGTTAGAGAAAGGGAAAGACTTGTAGAATGGAGAATACCTAGACCCTTTCCCTCTTCTCCCACCGTCAGTTGCTAACTCTCACCCTTCTTCACCTTCTCTTCCTACCACGCTAAACGTTCGGACTCTCAACACCTCCTAGTTCATTCCCTCTTTTTCAAAAGATAAATTTGATTAAATATCTTCCAACTTTATTTTCTTTTGTAACTATGTCCGTCAACTTCACTACCTAATAAGATCGTCTCCGACTATTAACTTCTTTCACATATTATCCTTTGATTATTTATACTCAATTTATCGGATGCACCGATGACATCATGACACTGTGATATGCTTAATATTATAAATAAAAATAATAATAGGATAATAAAAAATTAAGTAACAAACGAAGCAAGACTGATAAATCATTGGGCAAGGGAAAGTGTTGCTTTGTGAAAATCTGACTTAAATTACGGGGGATCTTGTTTCTCTAAAATTTTACTTCAAGTGGTCACACTGCTCAATTATCACCTCAAAATCCAAAAAAAAATTAATTACATCAATGTGAAATCGTGGTGAGTAAAAAGTGACTATGAGAGCATCAGGATGGCAATGGCAGCAAGATGCCAAGGACGCCATATGTGTGGCAACGATGATGATGCTTAGGATGGCAAGAAGCAGGGCACAACCCCCTCTCCCTTCCGATGACCAAAGGGGAGAGGGGGAAGGGGGTTGGCGCCACTCCCTCAACAGCGAAGGGGGAGAGGTTGACAGGGAACTCCATGAGTTGTGCCAATCATGAATGTCGAGGCATAGCAAGGTCGACAATGCACTGGACGAGGGGAAGCGTTGCTTCGCGAAAATCCATCCTAAAATCATGAGGGATCATGTCTCACTAGAATCATGGTCATATGTGAAATTAATGGGTTTCTGAAATTCGGTCTCAATCAGTGACACTACTCAATTCTTACCTCAAAATCTTAACAAAGCGAAAAATTCAATTGCATCAATGTGGAAATCGAAGAGAGAAAATGTGACTTTGAGAGCATTAGGACAACAAGATGTTCAGGAAAACCGATGTGTGGCGACGGTGGCGTGATGCTTAGGATGCAAGGGTAGAAAATGGGGCAAAACCCCCTCCCCTTTTCCTTCCGACAGTTTGGAGGGGAGAGAGGGAAGGGGAGCGGCACCCCCCTCCGTCGACAACGAAGGGTAGAGACCTCTCATGGGGTTGGTGCCCCTTTTATTTTTTTATAATTTAATATTTTTATATTATAATTTTAGTTTTCTTATTATTTTTATAGTAAATATATTGTCACATCATTGGTGCAGTCGATAAATGGGCTATAAATGGTCAAAAGGATAATATGTGAAATAAGTTAATTATTGGAGGACGATCTCATTATAAAACAAAAATTGAGGGAGAGAGTAGGGTAAAGTTGGAGAGTATTTACTAAAATTTATTTCTTTTCCAAAAGAATTGAACATACACAAGACCCAAAACTCCATCAACAAGTAAGGAAGTTGGAAGTGACCATTACATAGAAGGTCACATTTCACTAAAAGATACAATAGAAAAGTCGGCACAGCTCAAACTCAACATCATTGGAACATTTATGAGAAACACCAACATAATTACACAGCTCCGACAACAAATCAAGAAGCTCTAGCAATTAGATGGATCATGCGATGTTATAGAGCTTGGTGACCTCTTTTTATTATTTCAGTTCACTAACAAAAACAGCTACATGTAGGAACTCGCAAAAGGTCGTTAGGAGATCGATGGACACATGCTCATAAACGTTACTCAAAGAAGCCATTTTCTTCGGCGCCAAGAGAATCGCCTCCATATAGAACTTATTTAATTACAGTTAAGAGATCTCGATTCTCGCATACGAGTTGTAAAAGGACTCCATCTCGAGGATTGCTGCCCCCTTTGGCTCTTGATTTACAATCGAAGAAGAAGCTTACACCAATCCAAGCAACACTTGAGCCGAGATCTGCATTGAAATGGATTTATGGCCCCAATCCAACAAGCCGCATGGGTGTTACCTACAAAGAATTGTGTATGAAAATTTATCCTCATTTTTTTCCTATGGAATTATAGTCATCAGATGGAATCCTACTCCAAGAATCCAAATATTATAGGTGAATCAAAACTTATGATGTTCGACTATTCTGCCCATGGAGACAAGAGTAGGCTGGTTACAACATGGAGACAATAATAAGTGACGGAGTAAGGCTAGAGTAGGATGGTTAAAACACGGAGACAAAAACACACGGTTCTTTCATTTTAATAAAATGATAAGACATCATCAAAATTTTATATCCTCCATTTTGAATATGAATGACATCTTTATCGATAATGTTGAACAAATTAAAGAAAACTTTGTAGAACATTATAAATCACTATAACAACTAAATACCACCCATACCCTCCCTATCGAGGCATGACACCCCCTCCTGACCTTACAATCCTCATTCCAAACCCTCATGGCCTCATCTAATTTGCTACTGTAGAAGTAGTTCAAATATGTCTCTAGGCGATGTCAGCTAGCTAGTAAAGCACTAAGGTCGGATGGTTTCATTGTCGAGTTCTCCCATCAATATTGGGACATTGTAGGGACAAAGATCACCTTGAAGATTATTAATTTTTATGTCATAGGTTAAACAACCAAAAGTTGTCAAAAAGTACTACCTTATTTCATTGTTTAATGTGTTGTATCGCCTGATATGCAAAATTATTGCTAACATAATTGACTAGGAAAAATCATATGTCAATACAAACAAACATTTTCATAGCACATTAATTAGCCCACTCTTTAAGATAGGGTCGCTGAAAGCACATGTTACTTAAAGTAGACATGTAAATGACCTTTGACAAGATATTTAAAAGGTGGTACATATTGTTGTCGATCTTGTGAAGTTTTCTTAATCTCTCGTTACATGTATCATAAAATGTATAAAAATCTTCAATATAAATATGTGTGATAAACGGGATAACATCAGCTCCTTTCTTTGGAGATAGACGTGTTTTCGTCAAGGAAATCCTCTTTCACATTATTTGATCATCATTGCGTCCCAAGTTTTCTCCTCCATATTAAATCAAAACATATTATATAGGACCGTCACCCCCTTCACTAAAAGAAGTTTCTCCTTGAGCCATATTATGTATGCGTATGACTTGGTAATATGTGTAAGACCACTAACGCAAATTGCAATCAATGTAACAGTCTTACCAACCAAGTTTTTAATAAAGAGAAACTCAAAATATACTTTCCTTATTCCTACAACGTTGGGTGACGAAATGCAATAAAAAAACTCACTAGGATTTAGGATTGGCCAATTCCCATACACATATCTAGGCACTCTTATATTTTACAATTTTTTTACCATCTAAATCATAAAATTTCATTCATGATAAAATGACCGCTAAACTATCTGGCTAGAAGAAAACCCTACAATTACCTAAGCCGAAAATTTTAGCTTAATTAAATTTGTTCTAAACACCATTCTGAAATGTGTACCCACTGTTTATGTCTCGAATAGAATATCTTGAAAATCTTTCCTGTAGTTTTTTTTGGGAGTTTAGAAGTGATAAAAAAGGGCTCATAAGATCAACCGTTCAACTGCTAAAAGGAGGTAAGGCACAAGAAACCTTGCTTACATGTGCATGTCACTCACGTGTAGATAAGACTTCCCACCATGGATCACATTCTTTATTTTAGTCAGCCTATTAATCCTTCTTTCAAACTATGTAGCCTCGATCTTGAAACAAATACACATATTTTCTTTTCTTACCTTGTTACTTTATTCCAACGCAATCTCAACATCTTCTTTGAATTCCTCCACTCTTGAGACTCATATGACTGGACATACGAGGGTGCAGGAATGGATCATGAGTCGAAGTCTTCATTCTTGCCTCTATTCATCTTCTGTCTTGGGAGATTTGGAACTATAGAAACTAAACACATTTCAAGCCAAAGCGCACAACCAACGATGAGGTCTGCGAGAGAGCTTTGACCAATTATCAAGCAATGTTTTTAGAATCAGACCGACATCTAACCAATGAAGCAACTGAGTCATGGTTCGACCGGATTAATCGAGTTCGATCAAATTTAACCAGATTTTTATTAAAATAATAATATTTATATTTCTTTCAAAAAAATATAGTATGAGTAAAAATATAAAATAATACCATAATCATGTTTAATTATTATATTAACATAATTAAATATTAATTCAAAGATTTGAAACATATATTTATTACAATAATTTTAATAAAATATTTTTATTTTTATAAAATATTTTGTTTATAATTTTGTGAATATTTTTTTCTTAATTTCCTAATTTTTATACTTTCTATTTTTTCACCTTTATTTTTTCCCACAAATTTAATTTTCCTATAATTGATTTCTTTTTTTAATTCACACTCCATAATTTACTCTATCTCCTAATTTCTTATACTTTCTATTTTTCTACATTTATTTCATTGTTCCACCTTCCTTATTTTATAACCTTTCCATAAAATAACTTATTTTATTATTAATTTAAAAAAATGATTAAATTGGTTTTCATATCAACTTAATTTTACCCGAGTCAAATCGGTTCATCTTAATTTTTTTCAAAATGAATTTTAATGTCAAATTGGATCAAGTCTCACGATTGAATCGATTAGACCGATCCAATTTAAAAAGCATTAATACCAGGAGTCGCACAACTAAGACTCCATGCCCCTATCCACGTCTGTGGAAGCCTCCCTCTCCTTCTCGGGTTATCTTTAACTCAAATATGTCTTTTATGGACTAGGCTTATAAAGGGTCTTAATTACTTATTACACACTCGTATTGGAACCTTTTGGTTTGCGGGATCAATTGAAAAAAGTGCAGGATTGATCCTAGAGTTGAAAACGTGTTGGTTTCAACAAGCAAACTTATGTGATTTGTTATAATAATACATTACTTGTAATGTCTCGAAATTCTTTTCCTGACCAGAAGGCTATCTCGGTGACGTCACTCAATTTTATTACTCAAGTATGACCGATTGATTTACTAATACGAGAATTCATAATAATTAAATGCTAGCAAGTGTACTAGTCGCTCAAGTAATAAAGTATAATGAGTCAAACGTCGAACCCACGAGGAATTAACTTAACTAAAATAATTTTAGGGGCTAAAAGGAGATAACCAGATTTGGGGTAAAAGATTTGTAGAAAATAAAATTACGGAAAAGTAAAGACTAAAACTAAATTAATCCAATATACTATTGAGGCATAGAGCTCATGATGATAAAAGAAATTGTAAACGACTTAAATTGATGAAATAATAAGTTAGTTTCTAACGACGGATTAGAGTCTACTTAAATTATTTATTTTCATCTTGGATCAATCAGCCTATTTCAATTCAAATTAGATTAAGACTGCTTAGTCAAAGATCATAATCTAATCAAACATGAGACTAATGTGCATTAAAATGTAGTATCTAAACTATTATCACTAGTACCAAGGTAATGATTAATAGACCACACAACTAATATTTCGTCAAGGATGATAAGAGTTGTGACATGCAATACTTGACTTAAAAGTCAAGAACCAAATCCACAAAAATCATACAATCAAAAGCTCCTACAATAATAATAGCTAATTATAAAAGACAATTAATCTCTGAAAAAGCATTAATAATAGCATGCATATTTGAAAGAAAACTGAACTATAATCAATTACGAAATAAGATTTCAATTTGCCTTAATCAATTACGAAATAAGGTTTCAATTTGCCTTAATCAATTATGAAATAACGTTTCAATTTGCCTTTATCAATTGAAACTATTACAATTGCCTCAAATAGAAAAAACTAAAGGATCCAAATTACTAAAGATAGAAAGATCTATCAAATAAACATGAGATCATCTCAACATCAAATAGAATAGAGAATACTCTCAAGAATGTCGATGAACTGCTGCTCAGTCCTCGTCTAGATTCAATCATGCAGAAATCTTCTCGGTGAGCCTTTTGAATTCTCTCACATTCTTGACTTTAAAACTCTGATTGCAGGTCCTAGCATGCTTTTTTCAGGTGGCAGAAAGACTCTATTTATAGGAATTTATATTTCCATGTGATTGGAGAAGAAATAAAAACTTTTTCTATGTCAAAATAAGAGAAATTCGGAGTTGATTTAGTTATGAAATTTTGACCTTGTCAAACTCCAAAATTTGGTCCCTAATATGTTTCCAAATCATCTTGAGATCATATAATATGAGTAGGAGTCCTTGTGCAATTGAAATTCTTTCAAAAATTCATCCAAATCTCAAATATGTAGTCTGTCACATGTGGTAGCAGATGTTTAACGGCCTAAACAGTGTCTGAATCGCATTGGAAATATATTTTCACATCCTCTGAGAGGATTTTCATGTCCCTTACAATGTACAATTTGCATTAAAAGTATTAATTTCACGCCTCGTGATGGGTTGGTTACGGACGCGTCTCGAGCAAGTTTCTGGCGTGGAAAAATGTATTTTAACGTTCTAATCAATGATTTAACGACCCTGTTTCTCGGCCCGTGAAAAGTCTTTCGTGGCCCGTGAGAGCACATTTCCAGCTCATTCATTGTTTTCCACTTTCTAACTCCGTTTCAATATCGATTTGAATGTGATTTTCTCCGTTGGCTTCATAATTTAATTTTCTTGCTTCTTACATAACAAAATACAAAATTTTGGTAGATTTTTATTTTTGTAAAATTAATATAAATAAGCTCATAAAATAATGCATGCTATTAGAAAATAATTTAAAATAAGATTAAATACAATACTAAATGTATGTTTGATTTTGCATGCATCATTTACAATAACGATAGACTAAAATACAATAACCTTTTACAATATGTGGAAGCTCTTCATACATTAATCGTGGATCCATGGCCCCTATACCTATACAATGATGACCCATATATTCATGTGCATGCCACTCATTAGAGGAGCTACTAACCATCTCACCATCGTCATCACGATCGCCTGTACGAATCTAAGTATAGGATCAAAGCCAATGAGATAAACTCAGTTCATAGGTTCATAAAAAATAATAACTATATGAACCATGATCAATAGCAACATTAATACTATCAATAAACAAGTATACATAACAGTATATGATTGATCATGATAAATAACAATTAGCAATAATCAATAAATCATAAACAATTTGATTAATCATAGTTATTATTCATATCATCTATTACTGACGACCAATATCCATTCAATTCAATTCAATTATTAATTGACCATATGTCAGTGAAGGCCACAATCAACATTTATCAGTTACCAATTCTACTAACAATTCAATTATCCATCATCCACTAGGACATAACCAATGGTCCATCAATCACCAAGGAACAATTCAATTACCAATCAACCACTATGGTGTCGATCCAATTAACAATTCAACTGAATTATGAAGATATCCACCGACCACAATGGACCTCAATCGATCACAAAGATCTCCATCGATCACGAGGACCTACATCGACCATAAAAGCCTCTATCGAACTTAAAAGCATCAATCGACCACAAGGTCCTTCATTAACAATTATGCATTAACAATCAACTCCATGAACCTCCATCGATCCAATGAGCATCAATCTATCACAAGGATCTCCATTGACCACGAAGATCTCAAGCGATCATAAAAATCTTAATCGATCACAAGAGTCTCCATCGACCATAAAGATCTCAATCAAGCATGAAAATCTCAATTATCAATTTAATAATTCAATAATAACTAATTTTCAATATCGTCATTTGGACGATGCACGATCAATCTCAATCATTCAATCTATGAATTTATGCTAATTAACAATATGTCAATAATTCATAATCAATTATCATTTGTCAAGTTTCAATTACTGATTATCATATATCAATATAACAAGCATAATCAATATGAGGTCCAATACATGTCAATGCATAATCAAGAACAATCAATCATAATATAAATTAGATTTTTTTGTCATCAGAAAATGACCTATGTCAGTTGGAACATGGACCGTGTGACGTGAACCCATTTCGGATTGGCCCGATTCATGTCAATACACCTCATACATTGAAACACGGGCCGTGTTCTTATGATCCGGGCCGCGTTGGACTCAACACGGGTCGTGTTCATTGAACACGGTCCATTTTAATTCAATTCAGTTCGAGTTTTCCAAAACACGATCCATATCGTATAGTACCCGAGTCGGGTTTTATCGCCATTGTGAAATTATATTTTTGACACAACTTTTGGTCATCCTATATATGATATACGATATACAATCGATGCAAATAATATATCAATATAATCTCTATATAACAGAGAAGAGTACAACGGTCCATGTCGTGAAAAATCAACGTCATGGAATCTTCCTATGTACCTTAAGTTGGCTATGAAAAATCAACTATGTTCTTAATTGTCTACTGGAAATTGCACGAATGGTGAGACTTGATCGGCCGTAGCACTCGAATGGCGTCTAGAAACTCTCGGCCATCACTTGGACGACGCTCTCATATGTAAAGGCTTTGAAACGCACTGTTGGTCACCCTCTGGATCATCTCGGTTGCATGCAAATGAAGGAGAAAGAGAGGCTCATGATGCAGAATTTTTTAAAAGTTAATCATATTTTCTAATCACCCTTTAGATCATATTTATAATTCTCAACTAGGTTTTCGACTCCTATTAGGCTTTAAGCTAATTCTCCATCAATCATGATCATCCATCATTACTTATTTTATGTTAAATATTCAGATTTAATTAAATTCAAATTTTACTAATTATTTCATAATCATACTTCTCAAAATTTATCTCTACTCAAATTTCTTTTTCTCTTCGATAACTTTTCTCAATCATACTCTACTTTCACCTTATTCTTTTACTTCCTTCTTTTCTCTAATTTTTGAATTTATTTAATTTCATAATATTTTATCATCGAATTTGTTTTATTATAGTAATGATTGAAATATTTCAAAACCATAAAACTCTAAATCCTTTCCTATTTTGAAGTCCTATGTCTTAGACGTTCTTTTGAATCTCAAATTCAAATTCCTAATCTCAATCTAATTATAATTATAATGCCTAATCCCAATAAGACTTAATTTTTTAATCTATTAAATATTTAATTGAATTATAAAATTATTATATTACCCCCGATGAAATCGTGGGGTCCCATCGGAATCATCCATCACAATTAATACATTTGTGAAGTATGGGTATATTAATCGCAGAGATATGAAAGCATTTTTTATTGTGTACAACTGATCTCATAGACTCATATATTACATAGAAATATTGTTACTAAGTACTAAAAAATATTAAAATAAATGTTGGCTTTTGAATTGTCAAAATAAGAAGGCATTATTTTTTTATCATCCAAAAAATAAACATGCATGTCTTTTTGTTGCCTGCATTCACGTTTCCTAATTAGGTCAAATATGAGAGTATATTTAAGATTAGAAGAGAGAGAGAATTCGATCCTTCAAAGATATGAAGTTTGAATCAAGTGAGGCTGGCTCAGTTGGTTAGCAGGACTGAGTCCCAAGCGTTTGCTAGGAGCTAGTAGCCCCAGGTTCGAACCTTGGAATCGCCTCTTGGCCAAGAAATTAACCTTCGCTGCTCTGTCTTCCCGGTTCTGGATTACTCAAGTGCTAGTAGCCTTGGACACCGGAGACCTCCCGTAGACCCGGGTCGGCACAAAAAAAAATATATGAAGTTTGATAAATGACACAACAAAATCAGCTACGGTACATGTACACCAATAAAATTAAAAGCTAAATATATAGCTTTTTTAAAACAAAAAGAAAGTACCTATTGATGTATTGCAAGAAGTTGTCCAAATACACAAGATCTAGTTTATGTTGAGGAGAATGATCGAAATCTTATGAAATGGATCTATAAAATTAGGTTGAGAATCATAAAATGTTACTCATATATTGAACAATAATTTAATATACAAAAATTATGAAAAAAATTAATTTTTTAAATGAACTTATAATGATTTAGATTATAGATTATGATAACCTCACTATTATCATATTATTCCTACCTATGCATATATACTACTGATATAATAATTTAATATGAAATGATAATGATATGAAATATGGAGTATCATTATATAAATAATTTTTAATACAGATTGATATTAAAATTATTTTATGGAAAAATATTTTAAAATTTTAATTATAATCAATTTATTAAATTTGATGTGCTAACTAATTTCATATTATTCCTATCGATGCATATATATTACTGATATAATAATTTAATATAAAATGATAATAATATGATTAATATGGAGTATCATTATATAAATAATTTTAATATAGATTTATATTAAAATAATTATATGGAAAAAATATTTTAAAATTTAAATTATTTGTTAAATTTAATGTGCTGACCAATTTTTCTAAAAATTTAAGCCGTTACGAAGATCAACATTTATGATTTTATATTTTTAACACTTTCCTTCATGTGTGGACCGCTGACAATTTTGGTCTAGCCTAGCCCACTACGTGGACAACAAAGAGAGGAGTTTTTTTTATAAGAGCTTAACGAGGCTTGAACTCTTGAATGCTTTGATATCATATTAAATTTGATGCGCTGACCAATTTTTCTAAAAGTTTAGCAGCATCTATGATTTTATATTCTTAACAATATTTTTTCTTTTATTTCTCAAAAAATCGTGTGCACTTGTTGCAAATTAATAAAAATTGAAAAAATGGATTGACCTACTATCTTACTATTAAGATCCTACAAATACTATATTTGATATCAAAATCACAAATCATAAAATCATACGATCTTATTATTAAGATTGTCTTCATAGCCTTGATTGCCATCAAGATTCGCTAAAAAATTAGTCATCCTATTGGCCTTGTGGAACTATATATAGATTAGTAAATGCATGCACTTCCTGATCACAACCTACACCAATAAGGAAAAAAAGTAGTTGCATGCTAGTCGATTTCTTGCAATATGCCAAGATTAATTTCCAATACAAATACACTTCTACATAAAATTGATGGCATTTGCATTTAGAGACGACTTAGGTGTTTGCTGTGCACTTACAAATTATTATCCATAAATTCATGTGCACTACCATGATTTTCAAATTCTCGAGTTAACTCGTAAACTCTTACGAGTTTAAGACTCTATATTACAAAGTCGAGTGAACTCGGCTCAAATTCAGATTTAATAGTAAACTCCGATATACTCGAGTAAACTCGGTAGAATCGGATGGAATCTCGTAAAAGTTTACACGTTTGTTAATTAATTGTTTGATTAGATTTTGGGAGTATAATTGGAAGAAGAATGAACTATGTTTTACTTTATACGTATTTATGATAATATTATGATGTATAAATATATTAAGCATGTATTGTTTATACATTATATTATAATTTTTTAAAAATATATGATGCATGAAATAATCTTATTGATAATAAATAATTATATAAGATTTCAAATTATTTGTAATTTTTTGTTAATTTATTTAAATATTTTAAACTTAAGTCAAGACAATAAAGTCGTCATGATTAATCCCAATCAACTCGAGATGATTTGATTTTAAACTAGATTAGGACTTATTTTAGGATTAGATTCAAATTTTGAAGATGTCTAGTTGATGTTGTGAGGTCCCATAATTTTGCTCACTCGTATTAAAAATTCTTATATTATGAAATATTTTTATATTTTATAAATTTATACGTAGAAATTACGAGTTTACATTTTGAATTTATGACTCAAGTTTACCAGACACAAAACGAGTTTACGTAAGCTCTCAAGTTTGAAAACCTTGCGCAGTACAATTAAGACTACAAAAATATAGTTTTAAGTAACGAAAAATTGTGACAAAATATCATCTTAAAATATAATAGAATAGTCACAATTAATCTTCTTCTTTTTTGAAAATTTAATGCCGACTTTATGTAGAAATAAGATCACAAGAATTCATCACAATTTTTTTTTGTGATTCAATTGACCAACATTTTTTATCACATTTTTCACATATTCTTATCAGTGACAATTTTTTCCTCTTTTGTAATAGAAATTTTTGTCACAAAAATGTTATTTCTTGTAGTGTAGAATGTGTTACACATACATATAATATATATTATCTATTCACAACATAGTCACTAGACCACTCAAAAGTATGATTTATATATCAAGAGGGAATACGCTTCTTCTTTTTTTTTTTTTTTGGTGTGTGTAGTGGCTGACTTTTGATTTATATGTAATATACCAAAAAAAAAGGGAGAAAATGTCAGAGGGGACGTTGACATTGATTCGTGAAAAAAAGAGAATAATAAATTGCACAACGGAAGACGACGTGTGTGGGGTGGCGGTGTTGCAGCGCCTCCGGATTGCAACATAAATGAACGAGATCGGCCGCCGTGCATGAACGAGGTGCCCCGCACGTCGATGTCGGTGCACTTGCGACCAAAAGGCCACTTTTTTCGTAATTCTTTTTAATTATTTTTGCAATAATTATAACGAGCATACACCACCCGGATCATTAATCAAATAAGGAGACATGAACTCATGTGCTTGATTTTTCTTACAAACGAGTTTTTGATTAGTGGATCGAAGCATATTCGAGTATCGTATGAAATCTCGTTCGTGAAATTGCATAATACTCCAACATTTTCTTTTTGGTTTATGATGAACTGTTCTTCGTTAACTCCCCCCTTTTTTTCATTTAGTTGTAAAACATGTATAAATATTTTATTTGAGAATCGAATGAAAATAAAAACAAAGTCAGTTGCAACATCGACTTGTTATGAATATGTGTACAGCATCTTGATGTTTGTAAAGATGATCATTCGAGAGTTTGTGGAGCAGAATTTAAATTGCATGGGTTGTTTGACCACGTTCAAATAAGTATTGCTGACGGAGAGATAATAATCCTAAAATTGTAAAGTTGCATCCTATTGCGCCCATCGTCTGATGCGCGATGAATGGTTGATGGAGGAGGCGTGCGGTTCACGTCACACGGTTCAAAAAGACGAGGGTTTCACATCAATCGGTTCAGCGAAAAAAAAAAAAAAAAAAAAAACGAGGTCTTCCCCTCCCCGATGACGATGGCATCACCAACCACTCCCTTCAGCTCGACGACACCCGCCCCTCCCCCTACGACAGCACCCACCCTTCTCTCCCCTTGCAACTCCACCGACAACGACACCCCGCCCCACCCTTCACCCCCTCCCCTCTCCAACTCCACCGGCAACAACGCCCACCCTCCCTTCACATACTTCCCCTCCCACTTGTTCGACTCCACTAGCAACCACACCCCCCCACCCCCCCTTCTCCACACCCTAGGACCGTCGACTTGTAACATCCTCGTCGTGATCACCTCCTCACCGCCATCTCTCAACAACTGTCACCCTTTCAGTTCGATGACACCGGCCTCGACCTCACCCTCTCGACCACATGACGCCGGCCTCAATCTCGTCGTCTCGACCACGTAATATAGGTCTTTACCTCGCCCTCTTGATCGAGTGTGCTCACCCTCAACTTCGCCGCCCTCTTGACCTTGCGGCGTCTCCAAGATCGTTCATCGCCGCTTGCCGCTCCCCTCCTCGACTTCTCCCACTCACCGGTCCGCCTCAACCACGTCCGCTCGCCGTTGACCTCGTTGGCCTCTCGATCATCAACGTTGCTCAATGCCCTTGCATTTTGTCCAAAACTTTGGTCTGTTCAAACGGACTGAATTGCATTGCGTGACGTTAACATTGGAGCCCTTGATTACAAATTAAGGCAACACAGAGCTTTTTTATTACATGAGAAACAGAAGAGGATTTGAATCATATTTCTTATGTTTGTAGCTTTTATAGACACTCTCTTTATATATGATAGAAATTATAAATCGATTGTCTCAAAATTAAAATATTTATCTCGTGATAAGAAAATAAATTAATTCTGAATCATATACAGAATTCGTCTTAATATTTTGACTCAAAAGCTCTATCCCTCACGGCGTCGATAGGGGAGATATGTATAAATCTTTCTTAACCTCTCACAATATCGTTGACCAGACAGTGAGATCTCCGTAGTGCTATGACATCTTTGTCTTAAGATTCGAATAAATTTTTAATTAGGATAAGATCCATGACATAGTTAACAGAAATATATTTATATATATAATCTTTAACAAATTTATCATCTCGTTCAACTTATCATGTGATATAAAATGATCCCCAAAGAGACATGCCATAACATGCCGCCCAGGAGTGACATTATGCGTCAAAGGTGCGCCACTAACTACATTAATTGCGTTACCTCAAATATTATTCAAAATGGAAGTAAAAAAAATGTTGCATTAACTACACATTTGCGTGTGTGCATGGGGGGGCTACGTGGAGGAGGTGGATGTCCATGACATCCCAACGACGCCTGTGTTCACGCCTCTTGGTGCCGGTCGTGACTGAGTCGCTTGATCCACTTAATTATTTTTTTAAATACACTTAATTATTTTTTAAATACACTTAATTATTTTTTAATACACCTATTTGTTTTTAATCCACTTTATATTCATCACTTGCAGATCTTGGTCACGATGCATTTAATGCTTCTGATTTGTTATTAGTGTATATATATGGCGTTTACCCATCATTATGTCGCATGGGAGCCATATAATTAAATGATTGCTCCTTTAATTTGTTGCTTCTCTGGTTATGGCGCCATTCCACGTTCTTATACAAATTTTGAACGTAATTACAAATCCCCCGAATAATTAATTAAGTTGGTTATAAGGACAATATAAATAACAGAGTTAGTAATATAATAACTAGTTTTTTTCTAATTTTTTTAGAAGAAATGCAAAATTTATGTATATTTTTTTCCAACTCTAATTTTGTTCCTCGACATATAAATTAAAACCAACAACTCGTGTTTTCAATTATATGCCTCTAATTTCACTGTTAAAACACAAGTGGTGCTTCGAATGCGTGAAGTGCTGATTTGTATGATTTATTGTTTTGTACGAAAATGAACAATATATTTATTTAATTTTTTTTATCTTCAGTTGATAATAATTCATGCGTGATCAATTACACATGGCATAATAGTTATATTCGTACTAATTTATGTAATTAGGGTTCCAATTTAAATGTGTGTGTGAGAGAGAGAGAGAGATCAATTGATGTTGCAGTCCAACTAACCGGGCAGTTAGCTGTGCAGATGTTATAATTTCCACCCATCGGCAACTACCTATTGGAATGATGATAAAAAAAAATGTGCATTATGACGAAAACATTGTACACATGTGACCGATATACGGCATCAAAATAACCTTTAAATATTCACATCATCCGTACATTTCTTTTATTGTAATTCACTAATTCTAATATTCCAATTTAGTTTGCTAAAAAAAAGTTGAATATAAGATATATATACATATGTTTAATGTGCATGTTAAACGGTTATATGTATTTTTTTAATTTTTTTCAATATGTTATTTCATCCGTAGTTAGAATATCATTGATAACAATAAAAATGTGATTCAAATTATTAACAATAATTATATTTATAATTATATGTTTAATGTGCACGTTATTATTCTTTGTAATAAATATAATAATTTTTATAATTTATTATGTTATAAACTATTTTTTTATTAATAATAATTCTCTAAGTTAAATCCTATATTATGTATATATAATTAGAGAGCTTAATATATATAGATAATTAGAGAGAGAGAATTTAACACCAAATTGTTGTTGAGTGGAGAGAAAATTAAGAAGTTGATAATATTTTATTTATAAGGATTAGAATCCATTCAGTACTCCAAAATTACTATGAAGTAAATTTGGCAACATATATTTGTGGTAATTATTTTTATTCTTCGTCCATTTCTTTTTTTTTTCTGTTCACATTTTCCAGCCATAAAACCGCGGATGGGAAACGTAATTGAAGAAGGTGGGCGCCGCTCGTCCCACCAATTCCAACTACCGTTCAAAAACCCAAACCCTAACACGTGGCACGGCCACCGCACCTACAAAGTGCAAAGTGACCGAAAATTTAAAAAAAAGATGTTTTGTTACGTGTCGCTCCACGTGTCCCCACGTGAGATGAATAAGCTGAGCTGGCAGACCCGTCCGGTCCGATCTCCGCCCCACCACCCCCATGTGAACCGAATTCCTCCTGGTCCGCCCCCTTCTTTAAATGACGCAGCGGCCAAGCGACGCGAACAGGACGAAGCCGAGGGAGAGCAGCGCGGAGTGGTGGGAGTGGCGAGCAGAGTGACGAGAAGAGGAAGAGAGATTTGACGGAGTCTTTGGAGCTTCCATTGCAGGCAGCGGATCTTTGTCTTGCGGGTGCCGCTTGTGTGCCGGCGCGCCTTGTTCCTCCCCTTTTCGTCGTTTTTTTGAGGGCTAAAGAGCGCAGACTCCCAACCAGAGAAGGATTGAGGCGGGTGTAGGAGAGATAAAGCGAGGAGTTTGAGGGGGTAATCCTTGTGGTTGGAGAGGAAATCAGCTGGAACAAAAGAAGAGGGCGGGCTTTGTCGTTCACTTTCTGCAAACACGAGAAAGAGCGACAATGGCGTGTCCGGTGTACATGGATGAGTACGAGAAGCTTGTTATCAGGATGGACAATCCCAGGTGAGAAGCATCTCCCGTTCTTTTCTAGTTTAAGCTGAAGATTTTTCGCTGGTTCCTGCTCCCAAGATTCCATCTTGGCGACAAAGCTTCCAGCTTCATTTCATTTTGGCCTGATGAATTCCCTGTTTTTGGGTTCGTTTTCTTCATTTGCAGGGTTGTCATCGACAATGCCGTCTGCCCCACTTCGACGCTCGTCACGGTAAGCAAAACATTAATGTTCTTAGATGCAAGGATGCCGAAGGTTCAGTAACCGGAACAGAGCTCTGAAATCTTTGAACTTTTGGGAATGTTGCAGGTGGATAGCGCGAGGAAGGATGGAATTCTTTTGGAGGCGGTGCAGGTGCTCACGGACCTCAACCTCTCCATCAAGAAGGCCTACATTTCGTCGGACGGACGCTGGTTCATGGACGTCTTCCATGTCACCGACCAGTTCGGCCATAAGCTCACCGACGACAGTGTCATTTCATACCTTGAGCAGTCTTTGGATTATGGAGATCACAATGTTGATGAATCTGACAATGCCGCTGAAGAAGACCTCGACGGCCTCACAGCTCTGGAGCTCACAGGCACGGATCGCCCGGGCCTGCTTTCTGAGGTATTCGCGGTACTCGCAGACCTTCAGTGCGCCGTGGTGGATGCCAAAGTGTGGACGCACGGCGGCCGCATCGCTTGCCTCGTCTTCGTCCGCGACGCGTCGTCCGACTCCCCCATTGCCTCCGACGAGCAGCGAGTCCGCCGCCTCGAGTCCCGCCTCCGACACGTCCTCAAGGGCGACCACGACGTCCGCGGCGTCCGCACAGCCGTCTCCTGCAAGGCCGTCGCGCACTCCGACCGCCGCCTCCACCAGATGATGCTTGCCGACCGGGACTACGAGGGCTCTTCCGCCTTAGGCTCCACCGCGCCCTCTTCCTCCAGTGTCTCTGTCCAAGATTGGCTCGAGCGTGGTTATTCCATCGTCAACGTGAAGTGCCTTGACCGCCCGAAGCTACTGTTCGACGTCGTATGCACTCTGACGGACATGGAGTACGTCGTGTTTCACGGCACCATCGACACCGACGGTGATGTGGCGCATCAGGTTCGATCTCTTCACTTTTTTCCCGTCGCTATGAAGTCCTTATCTTCCTTTGATAGTTTGATTTCGTTATCGTGTTAATTGTTTCTTTTCTGGTATCTCTTTAGGAGTTCTACGTTAGACACAAAGATGGCACTCCCATCAGCTCAGAAGCTGAGAGGCACAGAGTGATACAGTGTTTACAGGCCGCCGTCCAGAGGAGGTCGTCGGAGGTAACCAACCTCCTTGTTAGATCACTACATTGCTTTAGCAATTAATTGACTTGCTGCTGTTAATTGATTACTTTGTCATTGTATAATCTCTCTGAAACATTGTTATTGTGCACTGTTGCAGGGTTTAAGATTGGAACTCTGCGTGGAGGACCGACCAGGCCTCCTCTCGGAGGTTACGAGGACCTTCCGGGAGAACGGTCTGCTGGTGAGGAGCGCGGAGATATCGACCAAAGGAGACATTGTGTCCAACGTCTTCTACGTGACCGACGCCGCAGGGCAGCCGGCTGACCTCGAGTCCATCGACGCAATCCGCAGTCGCATCAGATTCGATTGCCTCATAGTGAAGGAGGAACAGCGGCCGCAGTTCTACGGAAAGGCGTCGGACGTCCGGGACGACGTGCCGAGTGCTGTCGGCATCGGTTTCTTCTCCCTCGGGAGCTTCGTTAGGAGAAACTTGTACAATTTGGGGCTGATCAAGTCCTGCTCTTAGGAGGGAGGTCCCCGCATTACTCCATCGAGTTGCTCCTGTTGTCTGTATGAGACACCATTGGCATAGCAATCGGGGCTTGTACATAAGGACGAAAAGCGAGAGGGAGAACAAAGGGAAGGATACATATATGATACAGTGATAATGGTCAGGAGTTTGGGGCCATTGGAAGGATGCTGTGCTGTTACTGCTGTAAGAGTTCAAAAGTGAACAACAAATGGGACTTGTCGACGTGTGGAGCAGCAGATCAAACGAAGGCTGAAAAGTTAGTGTTCGCCAGCTTGGAAAGCTGTCGGCATGGTGGGGGTGGTGGTGCTGTATTCTTTACTTTGTTGTTCTTGGAGCAGCTGACACACGCTTTTGTACAGAAGGAATTGATGTCTTAGTACTAGTGCTACTAATGTTCTTTCGACAGCGCGAGTTTAGCTGGAATTGACCAAACCATGTTTGGAAGGAAACTTTTCCATCTTGTCCCTGCTGTTGTTAATCTTTATACCTACATCTGTTGTTTTCGAATTTGAATGGTTGTTGTGTTTTCTGTTTATTTTTTCTGCGTTTGTATGTGGTTGTGTCAGCAAGCAAATGGTACAAGGGGGGGCGTAGTGGTCAGCAAGACAGCAGGTAAAGTAGCATTATGTTTTGCTGCTGCCTTCTTCTTGGCTACACCTGATTAGCCTCCGGTCATGCCTGTCAGTGATCCACTTAGGTGACCATGAGGTCTCCTGCAGGTGTCACTTTGAAGGGAAGAAGAATCATGAGGCGTAGATTAGCACGCCAATATGTAACCATGATGATGCATCCCAGAAAAGCTAATCTAGGTGGTTCTCATCTGTGAAATGTGAATAACAGCGGAATGGAGGGGGAGTGGATTGAGTAATCTAATGGTTCGTATAGGCGACACGCCCAAGACACAGAAGAAAAAGGAGGGCAGGAGACAGTGAGAAGGTTTTAAGCTGCATTTGATTCTTCCAACGAGTCGAATGGGGGGTTCTTGTGACTTGTGAGACCAACATCCCTGCTGCGCGCAGGAGAAAAAAGTTCGATGGTAGCCCTGCAAAACAAGAAGACACCGACGTCTGCTACGCGATACGATTTGATCGAAATTTTTTTGTGTGCTTAGTTGCTTGCTGCCTGTCTGTGCCTGATGTGTGTACTAACGAGAAAGAACTGAAAGGTTTAGGAGCTCGATGCATTGATCAGAGCTAAACGCATGCAGTTGCTAGATAAAGGTGGTTGATCAGAATTGAAGCAGGATGACAAATGTTGTTCGGCCCCTAGGACATGTTTCTGCAAGCTCATTTGTCAGGGTCGTCGGTCAGAAAGAAGACTGCTACCATTTGAACCTTCGATGGACGCACAGCTGTTTCTTTGACTCCTTCCATGCATCACACCAGCTCAAATGGCTTCCTTTTTTATTATCATTCTTTTACGGAACAATAAATAGCTTATAAGTTTCTTCAACACGTTACTTTTTTTTAAAAAAAAAAGTTTGCATCGAGAAAAAGGCTTTTCATCCAATATTTAAACATAAACTTATCCACTTATGACCTAATTAATTCAAGTAGTTTAGATGCTCGCCCCTCATTTGTACCTTCACTTCGCCAAAAGAATCAAACACATATTAGGGGAGACTGTTGGTCACATAGATACAACTACATAGACAAATCAGATGTCCGTCGAAGTTATGGAACCAAATGGATGAAATTTGGCACATTATTTTTTCTTGGCAAATTATTTTCTCTTTCGCAAATTTCAAATGTACACATTATTATAGAAAGGTGAATTCTATCGTTGATTGTCTGGCAAATCTTAGCCGAAATGCTTCTTCTAATTTTTTGTGGGATGATGTTCCTCTTCCAAACATGAATCATTTTTTAAATTTTGATGTATCGGAAGCTTTTTGCAATAGATAAATACTTTTGTTAAAAAAAAAACTACATACACGTAACAAGCAGCGTCAACGAGATTATTAAGCATCATGTGTTACATAATTTCCAAAATCCAAATCTACACGTACAAGTACAACTACCATTTCACTTTGGTTTTGGTTTGTTACGAGATCTAACTTAAAATTGCCATCCACCTGGCTACAATATCTACCCACTGGAAATTGGGCAACTATCAAACAAATTAAACTCCCCGCTTTAACTCTTCTGCTGTCTCTTTTGCTTGTCTCCACGTTGTTCTCCTGCCACGCCCGACGCAAAACACAAGGGAACGACGTACGCCACAGTACACTCTTTATCTTCTCCTCCTCCTCCTCCTCCTCCTCCTCGGTTAAAATAAATCCAAATGGCATCAAGTCGACCATACCGTGCGTACCATGTAGTAGACGTGAAACTTATGCTCCCTCCATCTAACGACCTACGAGAGAGAGAGAGAGTGAGAGAGAGAGAGAGAAATTGACGACTACAAAATAAAACGCTGACACGTCCCGGCGCCTGACGTGCCGCAGGGCGCGGCGGGCATTGCGCTCGCGGGCGGGCCGCGCATGAGCTGTATCGTGTCGTCTGCGCGCGCGCGCGCATGCCCTCCATTAGACTCTTATTCGATGGCTCCACGTCTCTTTTTCTCTTTTTCTCCCTTGATTCGAAAGAAATTATTAACATCCGACTAACGATTTCTAAACTAACTTTTAATCAAATTTAATTTCTTTTGCTCGCGGCATCGCTCTCGCTCCCACATGGTCCTCTTCGAAAGTTCCAAAGTTGTTAATTAAGTCAAAGCTGTGTTTGTTAAACGATTAGTTAATTAAAACCTTTTTGTGTGTGTGTGTGGAGAGCAACGATTTGGAGCGCCGTGGCGTGGGCTAATGATGATGGTGGAGTTACGTGCTGACTAATATTAATTTATTTGTATTCCTTCATCTTCGGATGACCTACGCGTAGGTTGTTTCTTCTTTGAACGCTGCCTTTCGGCTTTCTTTAGAAGCTGATCCAGTTGGAGAGCGTGATTCCGCCACCTCCTTTTTTGACGATAATTGTTAAGTGGAAGACTGATTAACTAATAAGCCACCACCAACAAGAACAAGGAGACAAGCAGCTAAACTCCTAATCTAGTGCTACGGCAACATGCATGGTCAATGGCTAGATTTATTGGGCTAAACTAATTTTTAATCAACTCATAATGATAAGTTTAAGGTAGGACATGAGGTAAATTAGCAGCAACCTTTTTTTTATTTAATATTTGTAAACAATCTTATATTATCAGTTAATGAGTCATTGCTATTTTTGTTAATGCATTTTTTCCCCCGAAAAGAATTTAAAGATCATCAAAATGGAGTATATGGGCACCAAATCTATTCGGCTCAAAAAGTTATAATCGGAAAAACAAACAAACAACAACAAAGCCTTATCCCACTAGGTGGGGTCGGCTACATGGATCATACGACGCATTCGTTGATCTATGTTCATGAGATTCGACAGGGTTTTACGTTGGCTGTCGGGGCCTACCACAACCCTCCTTTATCCGGGCTTGGGACCGGCTATAAAACATAGGCGGAGTTCAACCGGCTATAAAACATTCCCAACTAGCACATGATATTGTTGCCCTTTTGGGACAACCGGCTATAATCGGAAAAAATGAAAAAAAAAGAATCGGATTAAGTTTTATAGTAACTTTTTTATTGAATTAAAATTTAGGAAAAAAACGTAAAAAAATTGTGGTATGTTTAATACTTGTAAATAATTTTATATTATTAGTTAATGAGTCATTGCTATTTTGTTGTTCATATGAAAGCTTTATATGATTTAATATTCATCTACTACGTTTAGAGATATCTTCTTCACGGTTTATATTAAGCTTATAATATTAAATGTACTTAAAGTAAATAAAGATTAAATTATTTAAAATTATTAGGATTTAATGGTTGTCCCCCGGGACGATGCCACTTAGGGGCGTTGGGTGGGAAATGGATGGCTAGATGCGCACACGGTTCAGAGGTGACTGTTCACCTTTTACAAAATCAATTTTCATCTTCAGACATGTTTTACACCATCAGTGACCCCCTTTGTCTTCCTATCAGGTACGCGAGGAGTGTCGACATTAGCAATGCGCGAGGAGATTGTTGTCGATGGTGCGTGAGGAGGTGATCGCAAGGATGCCGAAGGAGATCGGCGTTGGCGGTGCGCGAGGATGCCGGAGGAGGTCGGCGTCGATGGTACTCGAGGAGGACACTGCAACGATGTCTGAGGAGGTCGACGTCGACAATGCGCGAGGAGATCAACGCCAACAATGCGGGAGGAGGTCAGCGTCGAAGGAGGTCACCATGAGGATGTTAGAGGAGGGCCGACAATGGTGAGGGTCGCAAGGGCGAGAATCGACATTGTCAATGAGCATCGTCTAGGGCACGATCGTCGGCGGTGTTTGAGGTTGCGAGGGCAAGAGGATTGACGAAAGCAAGGTCGCGAGTATCGAATTTTGGCTAGGGAATTGTCGATGATGGCAAGTATTGACAAGAGATGTGAGAGTCGGTGATGGTCCTTTGACTTGAACTCGTACAAATTCTTGAGCCAGACCAGATCCTTCTCACCTTTTGCATGCTAAACCGCCGAAATTGCATCTATCATCCATCCGCCATACAACGACAATGCCACTAAGAGAGATCGTCCCCCATTCGAATAGGGGAACAACTATTAAATCCAAATTATTACAGTATTAAAGTGTGGGTAAAAAATCAACATAGTATGTTTCTTAAAATGATTTAATATGTTTTTTTTTCAAATTTGATATAAAATATATTAATTAACTTAAAAAATCAACATAGTATCTCTCAAACTCGTCTTTGATCTTGATTATTAAAAAAAAAACTTGCAATGCATACATTGTGCACATTAACTTGCATGATAACTAACAAAGGCTATTGCTCATTAGAACAAAACAGTATTACGGAAGATAAATAATGGGATAATGCAGTTCCATTTGTATATATCGCCATGGTTCGTGTTTAGTTTCCATCAGATTTTAAACCCTAACGAGATCTATCGGGTCCATGAAATTGGAAATATGGTAACAACTACACGATCAACATGTGCAGGGCCATTTATTTTACATATCTTAGCAGTCCAAACATGAAACGAACCGTCATTCAACAACAATAACAATTAGAAATGAATTATATGAAGTGGTTCATTTAATGATTTCGATGCTCGATCTGTTTATCGTTGAACTCAACTAATGATCCATATAAATTACTATATTCATTTATATAAATTATTTAATCCGTCAAAATATTGTTCTCTTTGAATCTTCGATCCGTACGAATTTAAAATGCATCTTAAAAAATGAAAGAAGATGACACTTATAAATTCATGACCACCTTCGTATTCTTTTTACCGCTTGATCATTTGACCTTGGGAGCTTACACCCTACGTATACATACACAAATATTAAAAAGGAAAATAAAATCATAAATAAATTAAACGAACGGGTACTTTTGCAAGTCGAACTCTTGATCCAACTTGGCATAAAATTCTCAAATGGGCTACGGGCCCATCACGAGAACGGCCCAAAAGCACCAAAAGATCAAATTTCTTCCACCCTTCTCATCACTCCAACACCTTCAAGAAAATATTTGATAACGGGTGCAATTTTCATCCTCAACATGATTCTCATATTTCACAAAATTATTCAAATCCGTGGGACTCCCCCCCCCCCCCCCCCCCCCCCCCCCCCCCCCCCGAAGTCCCACAATTTTAATATGATTCTTTCCATCTTAATGATTTTTTTTTGTTTGTTTTTGCAAGAAGAAGTACAAATACACGAATGGCCTCTTAAGCAAAGAATCATATCAAGGAATATTAAATGTGATATTTTATTCGTAATATACTTAGCTTTTTTCTATGAATAAGCTTAACTACAACGTTATCTACATCTTAATTAATATATTTTGTAACATTACTAAATTAGAGATAATGTACTCCGAGAATAAGATTCGCACATCATTACTTTTGTGAAGGAAAAAGTTAGAAGCAATCGCTTTCGTCAATGCTTGTCGACGTGCCTTTTTAGCTTCTTTTTTTTTATTAAAAAAAAAAACAGGATGATGGGCATCCCTTTTTTCTTAATGACCGCTTAATTAACGTTCATATACACTAATTAAATACCATTATCTCCATAACCAAACTTGCTTTTAATAATACATATATTATTTTATTAAAAACCAAGAAAAGGGATTAACGTTACAAAAGTGAACAATAAAATAAATAAAAAGGTTATCTCGGATTTCGAGCCTGCCCCCCATTGGCATATATTGTTGGTGTTGCAATAAAATGCCTACAATTAGGGGTGTAAGAATAATCGATCAATTTGAAAAATTTATGGGACCTGAAAAATAGAATCCAAAAAAAAAAAATATTAGAAGTTCGAATATGATTTAGAGTAAATTTTAATAAATTAAAATCCATCCACTAAAATTAGAAACCAAAGTAGTAGTGGTTCGTGATGCCCATTTTTTATTTATAATTTTTATTTATATAATTAATAAATATGTTATTAATTCTTTTCTTGTAGATATAATATTTTTTTGTATGAAATTTCATACTTTTCTATCACATTATCAAACCCTAATTTAATAATTTTAAATTTTTTAGTAGTATATTTTATATTTAATATAAAATTAAATATTTTTATATTAATTTTAAGTTATTATATATTTTAAAAATATAATTATTTAAAAATAGGGCACGAAAAAATCATCCGAAAAAATTGACTATGATTTTTATTTTTTTCAAAATAATTTTAGGGTGATTTTTTAAATTTTAAAAACTAACCTAAAAAATGACGGTTAGTTTTTTTTACATCGAAAATCTGACCCGACCCTAAGTACTTTCACCCCTACATACATTTAAAGGTGTTTATTGGATCAAGCAGTTTGGTCCATTCGTTGCTCGATCCGGTAACATATCGGCTAGTCCATCCAATTTTAGGGTCGGGATCGTCCGATTTCTTAATGGGCTTGGGCCTATATCAGGCTGGACAAGGTTATTCACTCATTCGTTAATCGTTGATATATTAAACTTATTAAAATAATATAAATAAATTTATTTTAATTAATTCATGTGCTGCCATTATGTTATTTAGCTAATGTTAATTGGTTATGTAAAATGCATGATTCTAATTTTTATTCTGATATGATCATATCTTTTATATAATGATATAATTTTTTATTCTTCTATAATGTTATTTATGATTGATGCACAAGTAAGAATGTAATATCAATTTATATATGTTACCTTTTTTATTATTGTAAATTTTATTTTACTTAATATGATATTAAATATGTAATATTTCATTTTCAGCGCAATAGATTTTCGTGCTACTCCGGTCGTCGTAGGCTATAAGTCGAACTACGTAAATATTTTATCTCTCTTATTTATATTTGACAACATAATGAGTAAATATATAATAATAAATTAAGGAATAAATATTATGGTGTCCTTTTACTACATATTATAGGATAGATAATTTTTAAGATATTGTAAAAAATTAAAAAAATAATGGACTATTCGACTCGTCTAATTGTCGGCCCGACCATTAAGGTGGGACGGATAAGACTAGACACTTATTGGGCAGCTCAAATAAAATAACGGATCGGCCGAATCCGTCCGATATTCGGTCAACGTCTGATTGACCGAATTTATTACTAGTCCATCCGATCCGTTAGACACCTTTACCTACAATACATGCTTGGCAATTTTTTGTTCCTTTCTTTTGTTTATTCCATTTGAATGTTAAGTCAAACCGGCACAAAAATAGATATCTTAATCTCCGTTTAGTACAATAATAAGATAAATATATCATCTTGGTTCTTAAATTTGTATCCAATCAATTTTTCGATTGATTTGTCACGGGTGGATTAAGATTTAAGGGAGGAGAGCAATTATGAAGTTTTAAGAAGTATATTTCGGATTCATTCACATGGGTTACTATTAGAAAATAAAATTAGTTAAAGTTAGTATATAAGATAATATCTTAATATTTAGGACAAAGTTAACCTATAAGTTTTAATATTTATGTCTTAACGTGACAACCGAAAGTGTAAGATGATATCAATGCATTTATCTCATAAAGAACATAAGTCGATATTAGGTACATAATGCGTCATAATAAATTATTTCTGCTTTAACTAAGGACTGCAGTGTTTTTACTTTTCATTTTTTTTTCACTCTTCCTATAAAGAACATAAAAATAATGATCATGTTTGACAAAAAAAACATTAATTCTCATGATAATTGTTACCATTGGAACAAACACCATTTATAAATTCTTCTTTGGGATAATTGACTTAGAACTCATTTTTTATTACAAAAGGATATTCATGAATCTAATGTAAAGAAATTAAAATTTGGAAATAAAAAGACTACTTTTATATTAATAAAATTCAAATTATGTGATATCTCAATCGAACGTGTTACACGATTTAGGACTAATCGGGACCATGTGGCATCAGAATCTCACTGAGGTATGCAATCAAACACCACAAAAACAATAATTATATGGTCAAATGTAATAATTGTTACTTTGTTAATAATGACTTGAATTCTATCCCAACTGAAAATTTATCTAGATCCAAGATACTTTGAAGTAAAAGACGTCCCCATACTACGATAGTTTCGTTGCTCGGCCAGCGAATCTGTGGAGGGTCTAGGGGAGGATCCAAATCCTCCTGCAGGGGGTGGAGGGGGGCGAAGTCTTCTGGGCGAAAGTTTTATGAAGTATTTATGTATGTGATTCGAAATTAATTTATTTTCTTATTACGATATAGATGTTCTATTTTTTTGAAATTAATTTAGAGTCTCAGTCTGTAATTCTTATCGACTGTAAAAGAAGTGTCTATATAAACTTCATAGGGGTCCAAAGGGAAAGCAATATGATATTGTAATCCTCTTTTGTTTCTTTCATCTAATAAAATTTCGTGTGACTTTAAATTTTTCGAGTTTTTTGTAGTGCATAATTTTTCTCCTGCAAAAATCCTAACACTTTTAACCTCTGGACAAGAATATAAATATTCTTCTCAAACAAAAAAATATGATTATTCTCGTATTTTCATTTTTTCAATAATATTTTATTCATTTATAATTTATATATGTATTAATATATTTTTACTTTATTAATATAATAATAAGCATCAACTATTCATAATAAAACTAGTGTATTCCCCGCACGATGTGCGGAAAATGTAAAAATAAAAGTTAACAATTAATTTATATTTTCATATTAATTAATTTAATTATAATTGGATGGATAATTGATGCACTTATTTTTATCCTAACTCTATACTTTCATATATACAAATTATTTAATTAAAATGACAAATTTTAAACACATGTGAAGTATAGAATGATTACATTATACTATAAAGATTTATGTGCCAATTTTCTTTTATGTGGTGTGATGCTATTGTCATTTTAATTTTAATTTTTATTTAAATTATCACATTTTATTATACAAAAAATACAAATACAAATAGTTTACATTTATATATAATTTTTTAGGAAAAATACTTTATATCTTGTTCACTTTCAAGGATCATAAAATGATTTCTCAATCCAATTTGGTCGTTTATTCCTATTTATTCTTTATTTTTTTACAATATGCTCGTTAGCTCATATTTTGTGATCTTTTTTAGTTATTAAATATACGTGACAATATATCAATATGTCAAATATAAGTATTTACTATATTATTAAGTTAACACACCAATTTCTCTTTTTGTGACATGTTATTGGTTATCTTAAATATAAATAGATTATTAGACCAAATTTTCTTTTACCTGGGATGGAATCCTTTTGGCCTTAGTCATTTATATGAGTTAGGATATTTCTACATGGCAGAAAAAATATAAATATTATATATTTGTTATTTATATAAAGGAAGTTATTTTTTCGAAAAAAATACTTTTTGTCTTGTTTATTTTAATGGGTTTTAAAATAATTTGTAACATTTGATTAATTATTCATTGTTTGTTAGTTTACTTTTTTAAATATATTTATTAATTTGAATTTATGATATATTATTTATTATTAAATGCACCTCGTAATGCACCCATATTTCACATATAATAGATAATTGCATTATTAAGTTGGATTAGTGTCCGTTTAGTATGTTTTCTTTAAATATTTTGTATAATTAATGCAATTGAAATTTCTAAACTTATATATTCCATAGTTTTATATGTAATTAAATATTGTTGATTTCTTTAACCATTAAACTAAACACAAAATAATAATAAGTTTTTTTAATCCCTAAGGTAGAAAATTTGATAGAATAATAACCTCTATTTGACAGATAATATTTTTTTATCACAAAATGACATCGAGGATGTTTATATTATTATTATTATTATTATTATTATTATTATTATTATTATTAGTGCCTTTTATAGCACAAAATCATATTTTGTTTTAAAAAAAAATATGAATGTTTAGAACATAATTTTTTAAGAATCATGTAAATTACATATTTATTATATAATCACGTCAAATCATAGAATTGTTATTATTCGAGTCTTAAGCATGCATTTATGACATAAAATTTAGACAAAAAATAATATAACCACTATAAAGCATACTAATTTATATTTGATAAATGACACAGTGCATTATAAATGATAATATGGACTTTTTCGTCTCTTGTGGAACATTTGCGTGAAGGAACAGTAAACAATAATAATTAAACTATCTATTTTAATACTATGAGAACATGATCTAAATAAATTTTCAATATCGTTATAGATTATTTATATTCATCAAATAGAGAACATGTATATCAAGGCATGCAACCTTGTGCATCCATGTCCATAGCATGTATAGCAAAGTAGCTTCACTCACTATACACTATCATTTTTCAATATGTTTCCTATGCGTGATTTCAAAATCACAACATGCAGCACCTATTTAGTCATTAGACAACCTAAATATTCATCATCATTATCTTAATTTATTCAATCAACATCAATTTAAAAAACATTAGCAAATGAATAATGATTATATACATAAACATTTGTATATACATTAACAATTTTGGCAAATAAATTTCACAAATAAGATTTGTAATCAATGAAATAATTATTGTTAAAAAATGCATGAAAAATTTGCATGTAGCCTAATAGGAAAGCTAAAATCAAATGAATAACGAAACTAAAATCAAAAGATTAATTTTGCATATGTTTGTATAATAAGAAGACGAAGAAGGAAACTCACCTAGGATAGGATGTGAATGAGATTGCCATTTGAATAGTATTTATAAGAGTGTTGAAAAAATGGTTGCTAAATAAACCGTAAATGAATTTTGGTAGTTCGTTAATCATTCATATTATAGTTTACATTAACATTATGTAAATTATTAATTCATTAAGAAATTGTATAATAATTAACCATTCCTATTACTAACTAACCGTGAAGTAACAAAATTATAATAGACTTATATAATATTTTAATTACTTATAAATGCTTTAATTACTAATTGATTGTTTAAATTACTAACTAAACTCGAAATTTAATAAATTTATAAAAAAAGGAAATTTCACTAAAATTACTCACTCAAGATGCATGTATATCATGTAGAAATAAATCAATGCCATAGTAAAATGACCATGCGTGAAAATTAGAAATTAAAACGAACATGCCATGCCACTTTCAAATTAGTTACCGAATAATTAGATAAATTTTATAATATTTTATAACTGAAACAAAAATCAATATTAAAATTTTACTTTGGAGAATACCATACTATGTGGCATCATACCACTCTCATAAATAGTAAATGCAAATTTTAATTCTTAACATATTTGTATTAGATAATTTATTTTCATAGTTTCTATTATTTAACTAAGAAAAGATATTCTATGTTAAAAAGTTATTATATGAAGACTCCATCAAAAAGTCTTTTTTAATTCAAGCTAAACTACCTGCAATTTTTTTAGTTAATGACTAACCATTCACTCAACATTAAAATATATTAATATTTTAATTAATCTAAAGGAGACAATTCAATAGTTTGGAAAGTGTCTCTCCTTGATTACTATCTTCTCTTCAATAATTTATGGATATTTTTTTTTTTTTGCATAATACATACATATAAAAATGTTTATCAAAGTTGGTTTAGAGGAAAAAGAAAAATCAAGTTGAGAAATAAGATAAGGAAACAACGACATATATGCACCCCTTCTCAATACATATGCACCCATTTAAAAAAAATCAGTGAGTCATATATTTAACATCCATTAGTGAAAATTGTATGTGTGCAAAGCATATGATAATCAATTTAAAACATAAACAAATACAAATAGTAAACATGCCAAAGCTAATGTTATACAATTGCCCTCACATTCTGAACTCTACCACCTATATCATCTATCATAAAAGATTAATGAATATCATGTTAACAACTAAAATGATAAAATAAAATAGTTATAACAACAATATCTGAGATAAGGAGAGAGATGTTGGGTGTTTGACGTAGAAAAAAATTGAGAGAGAGAGGGGGAGGATGGGAAAATTGAGGGAGAGCATCAGAACAAAATGTTAACATTTTACTAAACTCCACAAATCAGCTTCGGCAAATGTGCCATCATCTCCTTATATAGACATTTATAATAGTTGTATTAACTAATGTCATATGCACTTAATTCAGTTAATAAAACTAACTTGAGAACCCACCCCCAAAAAAGATCCCACAGAAAAAAACTTACTTGTAGTTTCATATTAAAAAAAGTATGTATAGTTTACACATATAAATAATAAATAAATATTTAATATAAATATGGCTTTCGGTTGCATCCAATAATATCATAATTAAATTAAAAGCTAAGTTATTTAATATCTTTCATAATTAATCATTAAAAAATCTTTTAGATATTAAATAATTGGCCAATTAATTTATAGAATGAAATTTTATTTAGTTATAATATATCAAAGGACACGACAACGTATCTATGTGTCAAATATGTCCTACAAACTATTTTACTTTAAATATAGTATAGATAAATAACTTGTATGTTTAATTAAGTAATTAATTGTCAATCAAGATATAAATTTTATTTCAATTTTAAAATAATAATAAATTATTGACATAATGTTATCCTGAAATATTTCACATTCCATAAATTATGTAACAGATAAAAAATTTATGCATTTTTAATTATAAGGATACTACATAAAAGTATTTTTTAAGCATATAAAATTTGTTGCCCGAAAATCTTTTCCCTACTAAATAACCGTCCACTCAAAAGTTTATAATAACATATTAAATTTTAATTAATTGTAATGCTTATAGAATTTAATTAGTTATAAATTTTAGAGGACACATGTCATCGTAACAAAGTGTCAAATGTCATTCTCTTATGGATAGTACTATCATTTTAATATAGTATAGATAGATATTTTATTTACAAAATGTTATATTTAAAAAATTATGTTATTCTCGAACCAAACTGAAATAAGAATATACATATTTTTTTTCAAGAATATGATATTACGTTAGTTTACTTCAATTAAACCTTTCTCCAAGGGACGTTAAATTGAAGAATATTTTTTTAGTAAAATAAAGTAGTAGAATATTATATTTTTTAAAAAAGTATAAGTATTCTTATTCAGAAAGAGAATACTATTTGGTGTATATATATTCTTTTTATCAAAATAAAAATGACGACTTATTTAAGTGATTTTATGATTTTCCAAAGTAATTCCAATTCAAAACAAATTTACTCTCACAGCATTATTGTCCCTGTTTCAGGATCTTTGCCACTTAGACTTTGTGGGCGACTCATCGTCGGATGGTGATGTCAATGTACTTTGAACATCAGTTTCCATCTCCTTGTCCCTCTCCTTCCTAACAACAAGTCAGCACCAGAAACTGGCATGCATGGCTCAGTCCTCAGTCCTCTCTCTCTCTCTTTCTCTCTCTCTCTCTTCCCTCAGTCATCTCTCTCTCTCTCTCCTGCTTTTGCGGCATGCCGTGATGAAGTCATTGCTGTCCTCCTCGGACCTCGACAACAGCAACCCTCTATTGGCCGTAGTTAATATTACTCGCAACCAAACAAAACTTTGCCATCCCTCGATCCACAAACTACGTAGGTCATGTTGAACCATATTGTTCCTAATTTATGGCCTCGATTGGTTAGTCAATGAATCGATTCTTTAATACCAAACGCCCAAGTTATAGTCAAATCTAAATGTTTGAAGTCCCTATCTAAAACGGACTACTTAAACTCAATTAAGTTCAACATTGGAAAAACATATTTTCGTTTTGAGAGAGTTCGCTTATTTCTTATTATTTAATTAAATTAATAAATCTAATTTATCATCAAATTGATTATATACTTTCTAAATGAAATAATATATATTTATTTAAATTATTTAACAATAAAAAAATATATCATTTAAGGTTAAATAAATTATAATCGTTGAATTAGTCATATTTATCAACATGGCTTGATCACGAGGATGAAATAATCGGATGATCTTGATTTTAATTATCTTTACTATTTAACATATATTTTAAATTAATATATAATTATTTTATTAATTTAATAAATAAAAATAATATTCTACATTCGTTCTACATCAAATGTTCTACATATACATTTTTCTCTTTTGTTTGAGGTTAATGAATATGTAGAGCATCCCACTCTACATCTTCGTGTAGTGCGCTTATTTCTTATCATTTAATTAATTTAATAATTCTAATTCATCGCCAATTTGAGTATCCTGACAATTAGTGAATTAATTAACAAGCCCAAAGACAAACATATACATTTGTGCATCCCACTTAGATGGAGACACTTGGAACAATAATGTCAAGTCGAGTTTAGCTTGAAGATGTTGAAATGTGATCCGATTCAATTCAAACGTAGTTTTTGGATTACCGAAGACTTTGTGTATTATAGTTTTTTTTTGTCAATAGTAATATGGGTCAAAATATGATAATATACTAGTAGTTAAAATGAGTAAACTATTGATAAACTTAGGAAGTAATAAAATGGTCTGTGCTAATTAAAATATGTACTCTATTGATATGATATTAAATTCAAATTGTATGCATCATTTAAGTCGATAGTTAATTTAAGGACTTGTGCTCCACCTAATGCTGTGAAGCTCGACTCGGTCATCGATCGGAATTGATGATTGGACCTGATTGTACCGATTACATCGAGTCGAATTGAACTATCAAATCCAATAATATAAGTTAACAAAGAATAATAAAATATATTAAATAATTTTCTCTTGTATTATTAATGTCTTACAAGATGCATAAAAAAACTAAATATAATAAATAAAAAAATAGTTTAATAAGTCAAATAATATAATAAAGTATCAATTAAATAGTTAATATATGAAAATGGTTTTTTATAATTATAAATGAAAAATATCATGAATATGTAGTGAAAATAGGAAAAAAGTTAGATTATCCTCATTATTTTTTGTAGTCTTTATTCTACCGTGTCATCTTTTTTGAGTTGCTAACATGAACTCAAATTTTGAGATAACTCAAATAGTGAATCTTAAGTACGAGTTTGAGATAACTTGCGAATCATTTTTATGGTCAGAGACCGATTCGGCCAAATGAATATGATTTTATGACAAGGGCTCCAGTTACCTTTGCTTACGAATAATTATCCCAATAAGAAAAAAATATTTCTTTATTATTAATTGTTTTATAAATTTTAAATTAACTATAATTTATCTTTCGTTGCCCCATTCAAAGTTTAATTTCTAAATCACCTGACTAGAAAAAAAATTGTTCAAATTAAATTACAAAAGACAATGCACATTTTCATATGGTTAAGTCTTGTCGTTTATATATATATATATATATTCAAATTTTTGTTTGGGTAAAAAAAATTATTCTAAGTTTCATCCATAGCTAACAATTATACGATCTTGAATGATTTAATGAAATTAGTTGAATTTGATGATGAACTAAAATTTAATGTGTGGACAAGTTCGCAAAATAGTATAAATATTTCACACTATTTTCTAGGGTTCTATTTGGTATTATTAGCTATTTGATTAGTGGATAGCGATTTGATAACGCATAATGATTTAATTGGCGGATAGCGGATGATAATTAATGATAGTAATGAAGCCAAGGGAATGATTTAGAGGGGCCAATATTTAATATTATACTCTTTTTTATTTTACAAATTTTATACATATATTTATATGATGGTTAAAATTTGGAGAGGGGAGACGTTCCGTCCCTGATTAGCGGTTAGAGGTTCTAACAAATAAGTGTTTAGTAAACTTAGTGGTAAAATTAAATGATAAATATAAAATTACATAATTGGACATATCACAAATTATTCAATTAAAATACTATACAAATTCTATTATTATAATAATAAATAAACTATTTATATCTCATTAAATAAAATAAAATTTCACAACTAATTTATTTTTTATATAGAAATTTATATTGACAATAAATTTTATATAGTGCATTCGTGATATAAATATATTAATTATTAAATTATATTTAATTATTAATATATAAATAATTTGTAATTAATTAAGCATGAATATAAAAAGAAATATATTTAGTTATTATAAAATAAAATTGATAAAATAATAAAATAAGTTACAAATAAATATTATATTTGAATAAGGGTAAAATTAGAAAAAAAAATATAAAACACTAACCTTTAATTGCTAAATGTTAGTAGAAGTAACTTTTTAATATTTTTATACGAAACATTAGACACTATTTATTTTTGTCGTTTACTAAATATAAAAATTATCTTTTTAATCGCTATAGCATGTGGAGGGTTAAATATTTGTTAGGGGATAAGGATGGTATGGGCAAAATGTGACCCATGTATATGGGTTATTGTTAGATCATCGATTCATAAATAAGCACCTTCAAAACTTTTACAAATAAGTGCATATATATAGACCGTCAGATCACGATCTAACGACGATCTAACGACATCCCATATATATGAGTCACTTTTCTCCCCACACCGTCCTTACTTCATTCTCCTGTAAAATGACCGTCGAGCAAAAATGAACTATTTGAATATTAACATGAAATCAAAGATTGATAAATGAAAAATATCATGAATATGTGGTGAAAATAGGAAAAAAGTTAGATTATCCTCGTTATTTTTTGTAGTCTTTATTCTACCGTGTCATCTTTTTTGAGTTGCTAACATGAACTCAAATTTTGAGAACTCAAATAGTGAATTTTAAGTACGAGTTTGAGATAACTTGCGAATCATTTTTATGGTCAGAGACCGATTCGGCCAAATGAATATGATTTTATGACAAGGGCTCCAGTTACCTTTGCTTACGAATAATTATCCCAATAAGAAAAAATATTTCTTTATTATTAATTGTTTTATAAATTTTAAATTAACTATAATTTATCTTTCGTTGCCCCATTCAAAGTTTAATTTCTAAATCACCTGACTAGAAAAAAAAATTGTTCAAATTAAATTACAAAAGACAATGCACATTTTCATATGGTTAAGTCTTGTCGTTTATATATATATATATATATATATATATTCAAATTTTTGTTTGGGTAAAAAAAATTATTCTAAGTTTCATCCATAGCTAACAATTATACGATCTTGAATGATTTAATGAAATTAGTTGAATTTGATGATGAACTAAAATTTAATGTGTGGACAAGTTCGCAAAATAGTATAAATATTTCACACTATTTTCTAGGGTTCTATTTGGTATTATTAGCTATTTGATTAGTGGATAGCAATTTGATAACGCATAATGATTTAATTGGCGGATAGCGGATGATAATTAATAATAGTAATGAAGCCAAGGGAATGATTTAGAGGGGCCAATATCTAATATTATACTCTTTTTTATTTTACAAATTTTATACATATATTTATATGATGGTTAAAATTTGGAGAGGGGAGGCGTTCCGTCCCTGATTAGCGGTTAGAGGTTCTAACAAATAAGTGTTTGGTAAACTTAGCGGTAGAATTAAATGATAAATATAAAATTACATAATTGGACATATCACAAATTATTCAATTAAAATACTATACAAATTCTATTATTATAATAATAAATAAACTATTTATATCTCATTAAATAAAATAAAATTTCACAACTAATTTATTTTTTATATAGAAATTTATATTGACAATAAATTTTATATAGTGCATTTGTGATATAAATATATTAATTATTAAATTATATTTAATTATTAATGTATAAATAATTTGTAATTAATTAAGCATGAATATAAAAAGAAATATATTTAGTTATTATAAAATAAAATTGATAAAATAATAAAATAAGTTACAAATAAATATTATATTTGAATAAAGGTAAAATTAGAAAAAAAATATAAAACACTAACCTCTAATCGCTAAATGTTAGTAGAAGTAACTTTTTAATATTTTTATACAAAACATTAGACACTATTTATTTTTGTCGTTTACTAAATATAAAAATTATCTTTTTAATCGCTATAGCATGTGGAGGGTTAAATATTTGTTAGGGGATAAGGATGGTGTGGGCAAAATGTGACCCATGTATATGGGTTATTGTTAGATAATCGATTCATAAATAAGCACTTTCAAAACTTTTACAAATAAGTGCATATATATAGACCGTCAGATCACGATCTAACGACATCCCATATATATGAGTCACTTTTCTCCCCACACCGTCCTTACTTCATTCTCCTGTAAAATGACCGTCGAGCAAAAATGAACTATTTGAATATTAACATGAAATCAAAGATTGATAAATGAAAAATATCATGAATATGTGGTGAAAATAGGAAAAAAGTTAGATTATCCTCGTTATTTTTTGTAGTCTTTATTCTACCGTGTCATCTTTTTTGAGTTGCTAACATGAACTCAAATTTTGAGAACTCAAATAGTGAATCTTAAGTACGAGTTTGAGATAACTTGCGAATCATTTTTATGGTCAGAGACCGATTCGGCCAAATGAATATGATTTTATGACAAGGGCTCCAGTTACCTTTGCTTACGAATAATTATCCCAATAAGAAAAAATATTTCTTTATTATTAATTGTTTTATAAATTTTAAATTAACTATAATTTATCTTTCGTTGCCCCATTCAAAGTTTAATTTCTAAATCACCTGACTAGAAAAAAAAATTGTTCAAATTAAATTACAAAAGACAATGCACATTTTCATATGGTTAAGTCTTGTCGTTTATATATATATATATATATATATATATATTCAAATTTTTGTTTGGGTAAAAAAAATTATTCTAAGTTTCATCCATAGCTAACAATTATACGATCTTGAATGATTTAATGAAATTAGTTGAATTTGATGATGAACTAAAATTTAATGTGTGGACAAGTTCGCAAAATAGTATAAATATTTCACACTATTTTCTAGGGTTCTATTTGGTATTATTAGCTATTTGATTAGTGGATAGCAATTTGATAACGCATAATGATTTAATTGGCGGATAGCGGATGATAATTAATAATAGTAATGAAGCCAAGGGAATGATTTAGAGGGGCCAATATCTAATATTATACTCTTTTTTATTTTACAAATTTTATACATATATTTATATGATGGTTAAAATTTGGAGAGGGGAGGCGTTCCGTCCCTGATTAGCGGTTAGAGGTTCTAACAAATAAGTGTTTGGTAAACTTAGCGGTAGAATTAAATGATAAATATAAAATTACATAATTGGACATATCACAAATTATTCAATTAAAATACTATACAAATTCTATTATTATAATAATAAATAAACTATTTATATCTCATTAAATAAAATAAAATTTCACAACTAATTTATTTTTTATATAGAAATTTATATTGACAATAAATTTTATATAGTGCATTTGTGATATAAATATATTAATTATTAAATTATATTTAATTATTAATGTATAAATAATTTGTAATTAATTAAGCATGAATATAAAAAGAAATATATTTAGTTATTATAAAATAAAATTGATAAAATAATAAAATAAGTTACAAATAAATATTATATTTGAATAAAGGTAAAATTAGAAAAAAAATATAAAACACTAACCTCTAATCGCTAAATGTTAGTAGAAGTAACTTTTTAATATTTTTATACAAAACATTAGACACTATTTATTTTTGTCGTTTACTAAATATAAAAATTATCTTTTTAATCGCTATAGCATGTGGAGGGTTAAATATTTGTTAGGGGATAAGGATGGTGTGGGCAAAATGTGACCCATGTATATGGGTTATTGTTAGATAATCGATTCATAAATAAGCACTTTCAAAACTTTTACAAATAAGTGCATATATATAGACCGTCAGATCACGATCTAACGACATCCCATATATATGAGTCACTTTTCTCCCCACACCGTCCTTACTTCATTCTCCTGTAAAATGACCGTCGAGCAAAAATGAACTATTTGAATATTAACATGAAATCAAAGATTGATAAATGAAAAATATCATGAATATGTGGTGAAAATAGGAAAAAAGTTAGATTATCCTCGTTATTTTTTGTAGTCTTTATTCTACCGTGTCATCTTTTTTGAGTTGCTAACATGAACTCAAATTTTGAGAACTCAAATAGTGAATCTTAAGTACGAGTTTGAGATAACTTGCGAATCATTTTTATGGTCAGAGACCGATTCGGCCAAATGAATATGATTTTATGACAAGGGCTCCAGTTACCTTTGCTTACGAATAATTATCCCAATAAGAAAAAATATTTCTTTATTATTAATTGTTTTATAAATTTTAAATTAACTATAATTTATCTTTCGTTGCCCCATTCAAAGTTTAATTTCTAAATCACCTGACTAGAAAAAAAAATTGTTCAAATTAAATTACAAAAGACAATGCACATTTTCATATGGTTAAGTCTTGTCGTTATATATATATATATATATATATATATATATATATATATTCAAATTTTTGTTTGGGTAAAAAAAATTATTCTAAGTTTCATCCATAGCTAACAATTATACGATCTTGAATGATTTAATGAAATTAGTTGAATTTGATGATGAACTAAAATTTAATGTGTGGACAAGTTCGCAAAATAGTATAAATAT
Organism: Pontederia crassipes; assembly: GCA_030549335.1. Lineage (NCBI taxonomy): Eukaryota > Viridiplantae > Streptophyta > Magnoliopsida > Commelinales > Pontederiaceae > Pontederia > Pontederia crassipes. Next base: position 70,767,806 of record CM060191.1, on the reverse strand, counting down.
TTCACACTATTTTCTAGGGTTCTATTTGGTATTATTAGCTATTTGATTAGTGGATAGCAATTTGATAACGCATAATGATTTAATTGGCGGATAGCGGATGATAATTAATAATAGTAATGAAGCCAAGGGAATGATTTAGAGGGGCCAATATCTAATATTATACTCTTTTTTATTTTACAAATTTTATACATATATTTATATGATGGTTAAAATTTGGAGAGGGGAGGCGTTCCGTCCCTGATTAGCGGTTAGAGGTTCTAACAAATAAGTGTTTGGTAAACTTAGCGGTAGAATTAAATGATAAATATAAAATTACATAATTGGACATATCACAAATTATTCAATTAAAATACTATACAAATTCTATTATTATAATAATAAATAAACTATTTATATCTCATTAAATAAAATAAAATTTCACAACTAATTTATTTTTTATATAGAAATTTATATTGACAATAAATTTTATATAGTGCATTTGTGATATAAATATATTAATTATTAAATTATATTTAATTATTAATGTATAAATAATTTGTAATTAATTAAGCATGAATATAAAAAGAAATATATTTAGTTATTATAAAATAAAATTGATAAAATAATAAAATAAGTTACAAATAAATATTATATTTGAATAAAGGTAAAATTAGAAAAAAAATATAAAACACTAACCTCTAATCGCTAAATGTTAGTAGAAGTAACTTTTTAATATTTTTATACAAAACATTAGACACTATTTATTTTTGTCGTTTACTAAATATAAAAATTATCTTTTTAATCGCTATAGCATGTGGAGGGTTAAATATTTGTTAGGGGATAAGGATGGTGTGGGCAAAATGTGACCCATGTATATGGGTTATTGTTAGATAATCGATTCATAAATAAGCACTTTCAAAACTTTTACAAATAAGTGCATATATATAGACCGTCAGATCACGATCTAACGACATCCCATATATATGAGTCACTTTTCTCCCCACACCGTCCTTACTTCATTCTCCTGTAAAATGACCGTCGAGCAAAAATGAACTATTTGAATATTAACATGAAATCAAAGATTGATAAATGAAAAATATCATGAATATGTGGTGAAAATAGGAAAAAAGTTAGATTATCCTCGTTATTTTTTGTAGTCTTTATTCTACCGTGTCATCTTTTTTGAGTTGCTAACATGAACTCAAATTTTGAGAACTCAAATAGTGAATCTTAAGTACGAGTTTGAGATAACTTGCGAATCATTTTTATGGTCAGAGACCGATTCGGCCAAATGAATATGATTTTATGACAAGGGCTCCAGTTACCTTTGCTTACGAATAATTATCCCAATAAGAAAAAATATTTCTTTATTATTAATTGTTTTATAAATTTTAAATTAACTATAATTTATCTTTCGTTGCCCCATTCAAAGTTTAATTTCTAAATCACCTGACTAGAAAAAAAAATTGTTCAAATTAAATTACAAAAGACAATGCACATTTTCATATGGTTAAGTCTTGTCGTTTATATATATATATATATATATATATATATATATATATATATATATATATTCAAATTTTTGTTTGGGTAAAAAAAATTATTCTAAGTTTCATCCATAGCTAACAATTATACGATCTTGAATGATTTAATGAAATTAGTTGAATTTGATGATGAACTAAAATTTAATGTGTGGACAAGTTCGCAAAATAGTATAAATATTTCACACTATTTTCTAGGGTTCTATTTGGTATTATTAGCTATTTGATTAGTGGATAGCAATTTGATAACGCATAATGATTTAATTGGCGGATAGCGGATGATAATTAATAATAGTAATGAAGCCAAGGGAATGATTTAGAGGGGCCAATATCTAATATTATACTCTTTTTTATTTTACAAATTTTATACATATATTTATATGATGGTTAAAATTTGGAGAGGGGAGGCGTTCCGTCCCTGATTAGCGGTTAGAGGTTCTAACAAATAAGTGTTTGGTAAACTTAGCGGTAGAATTAAATGATAAATATAAAATTACATAATTGGACATATCACAAATTATTCAATTAAAATACTATACAAATTCTATTATTATAATAATAAATAAACTATTTATATCTCATTAAATAAAATAAAATTTCACAACTAATTTATTTTTTATATAGAAATTTATATTGACAATAAATTTTATATAGTGCATTTGTGATATAAATATATTAATTATTAAATTATATTTAATTATTAATGTATAAATAATTTGTAATTAATTAAGCATGAATATAAAAAGAAATATATTTAGTTATTATAAAATAAAATTGATAAAATAATAAAATAAGTTACAAATAAATATTATATTTGAATAAAGGTAAAATTAGAAAAAAAATATAAAACACTAACCTCTAATCGCTAAATGTTAGTAGAAGTAACTTTTTAATATTTTTATACAAAACATTAGACACTATTTATTTTTGTCGTTTACTAAATATAAAAATTATCTTTTTAATCGCTATAGCATGTGGAGGGTTAAATATTTGTTAGGGGATAAGGATGGTGTGGGCAAAATGTGACCCATGTATATGGGTTATTGTTAGATAATCGATTCATAAATAAGCACTTTCAAAACTTTTACAAATAAGTGCATATATATAGACCGTCAGATCACGATCTAACGACATCCCATATATATGAGTCACTTTTCTCCCCACACCGTCCTTACTTCATTCTCCTGTAAAATGACCGTCGAGCAAAAATGAACTATTTGAATATTAACATGAAATCAAAGATTGATAAATGAAAAATATCATGAATATGTGGTGAAAATAGGAAAAAAGTTAGATTATCCTCGTTATTTTTTGTAGTCTTTATTCTACCGTGTCATCTTTTTTGAGTTGCTAACATGAACTCAAATTTTGAGAACTCAAATAGTGAATCTTAAGTACGAGTTTGAGATAACTTGCGAATCATTTTTATGGTCAGAGACCGATTCGGCCAAATGAATATGATTTTATGACAAGGGCTCCAGTTACCTTTGCTTACGAATAATTATCCCAATAAGAAAAAATATTTCTTTATTATTAATTGTTTTATAAATTTTAAATTAACTATAATTTATCTTTCGTTGCCCCATTCAAAGTTTAATTTCTAAATCACCTGACTAGAAAAAAAAATTGTTCAAATTAAATTACAAAAGACAATGCACATTTTCATATGGTTAAGTCTTGTCGTTTATATATATATATATATATATATATATATATATATATATATTCAAATTTTTGTTTGGGTAAAAAAAATTATTCTAAGTTTCATCCATAGCTAACAATTATACGATCTTGAATGATTTAATGAAATTAGTTGAATTTGATGATGAACTAAAATTTAATGTGTGGACAAGTTCGCAAAATAGTATAAATATTTCACACTATTTTCTAGGGTTCTATTTGGTATTATTAGCTATTTGATTAGTGGATAGCAATTTGATAACGCATAATGATTTAATTGGCGGATAGCGGATGATAATTAATAATAGTAATGAAGCCAAGGGAATGATTTAGAGGGGCCAATATCTAATATTATACTCTTTTTTATTTTACAAATTTTATACATATATTTATATGATGGTTAAAATTTGGAGAGGGGAGGCGTTCCGTCCCTGATTAGCGGTTAGAGGTTCTAACAAATAAGTGTTTGGTAAACTTAGCGGTAGAATTAAATGATAAATATAAAATTACATAATTGGACATATCACAAATTATTCAATTAAAATACTATACAAATTCTATTATTATAATAATAAATAAACTATTTATATCTCATTAAATAAAATAAAATTTCACAACTAATTTATTTTTTATATAGAAATTTATATTGACAATAAATTTTATATAGTGCATTTGTGATATAAATATATTAATTATTAAATTATATTTAATTATTAATGTATAAATAATTTGTAATTAATTAAGCATGAATATAAAAAGAAATATATTTAGTTATTATAAAATAAAATTGATAAAATAATAAAATAAGTTACAAATAAATATTATATTTGAATAAAGGTAAAATTAGAAAAAAAATATAAAACACTAACCTCTAATCGCTAAATGTTAGTAGAAGTAACTTTTTAATATTTTTATACAAAACATTAGACACTATTTATTTTTGTCGTTTACTAAATATAAAAATTATCTTTTTAATCGCTATAGCATGTGGAGGGTTAAATATTTGTTAGGGGATAAGGATGGTGTGGGCAAAATGTGACCCATGTATATGGGTTATTGTTAGATAATCGATTCATAAATAAGCACTTTCAAAACTTTTACAAATAAGTGCATATATATAGACCGTCAGATCACGATCTAACGACATCCCATATATATGAGTCACTTTTCTCCCCACACCGTCCTTACTTCATTCTCCTGTAAAATGACCGTCGAGCAAAAATGAACTATTTGAATATTAACATGAAATCAAAGATTGGAATATTAACCATTTTTCTCATTTTCACAATGATGTTTTTTACAAAATAATAATCTTTTTTTTTATGAAAGTTGATTACAAAAGATATCTTGCATTCCGATAGCAAGCTAACACACATTAAACGAGCGTTAAAAAAAAGGGCCAAAATTGAAATATGTCGTGCAACGAATAAAAATAACATTATTTACTAAGAGAAGTTGGGGTGGATTGCAGGGATTATTTTTCATTTAAGTAAAGTTTCGAATTATTGTGAATGTAGAATTTTTTTTCAGAATTTTAATTATCATTATCATATACGAATTTAATCGAATTACTTGGGCTTTACTTATGGACGTGGCCACAAAAAAATAACATTATTCATCTATGGATTAATCAAATATCGCTCGATCTTACGAGTTGACCACCGCTTTCATCCATGAAACCCTATTTACTTGCTTGTTATGAACTCATATCAACTATTCATTAATTCACTCGATCAATTATTTAATTGAACATTAAAGGAGGAATCTTTAGGATCAAATTTGAAATCGCCTTGAAACCCAATTAATGATTTTACAAATACCTAAAAAGTCGTTTTAAATGCTTTGCTCTTCTCTCGTTATGAAGGTGAGAAAACTCAAATTTTAAGAAGTAGGTGAAATTAAATAAACAAAAATATTTTTTTTCAAATGTGATACTGAAACTATACTTTGAATATTAATAATATATAATTATTATAATTGTATTGATATAAACGAGGAGTGGCAGATGTGTGGAAGTAGCATTTGTTTAATTATGAAAGATCATGCAACTGGTGCTCTCTTTGACTAACTGCAGGATGGATCTCAATCCCATCGCCCCAATAAAATAAAGGAGGACTACTAATACTTTTATGCCTCTTAATAAATAAATAAATAAATATAATAATAATTATTAGTATTATTTGTGATGTAACATTAGGGATGAAATATTAATAATAATGAGGTGTTGGGATCTATTTATCTTTTAATTAGATTCATTTCGAGTTTGAAATTATATATCAGTGTCAAAATATGTAAAATATTTTCGCAAGAAGACCGGCCGGTTAACATGTGATTCCTAATGTCACAAATTAAATAATAATAATAATAATAATAATAATAATAATAATAATAATAATAATAATAATAATAATAATAATAATAATAATAATAATAATAATAATAATAATAATAATAGATGAAAGTGTTCTTTTTTCAAAAGAGGGACACCCTAAAATTTGTGCATATTCACTTTCTCTTAATAGCTTTTAATCTGATTTCCGGATTTTTTATATGATGAAAAGAAAAAAAAAGATATGTTGTCCCTTCTTTATAGAGAGACATCTCCATTAAGTTCATAATAAAACGTTTGGAGGGAAGTGGTAATCAGTTTCATAAGCTAAAATATTTATGTAAATAAAGCCAATTTAATCGAAAGTTAGACTTTTTTTTTAGAAGCAAGAGTTAATAGTCTCATAATTCAATTTTAAATTTGTCAACTTAATTAAATTTAGTTATTTTATGTTTGACGTATTAGTTGAGGAGACGTAGAGCACACTAATAAGTGAAGTTAAATTTTAAAATAATTATATATTAATTTAAAGTATATATTAACTAATTAATATAATTAATGTCAAAATGATCAATTTTTCAGTGATCGTGATGAAGTCATCTGATCAAATATGACTAATTCAATGGTTAAAATTTATTTAACTTTAGATGATATTCTTTATTATTTAATTACTTCAATAAATAAATATTTTTTCATTTAGGAAATATATAAATAATTTAATCATAAATTATATATATTAAATTACATAAATAATAAAAAATAAGTACTCTACATCGAAAGTGTAGATCATATACTCTATTACGTACTATTAACCTCTTAATTAAATGATAAAATAAAGGTGTTTCCTATCTCATTTTGTTCTTTATCTTATTCATCATCAAATCTTCCTCAATTGTGATAAATCATTTGAGAGACTCCATCGTTATGAATGATACCGAGTAACTGTAATTTGATGGTACCATGCATCATGCATCCAAGACATCACACGCATGCACGTAGAACAATTTAGTTTCATGGATCACAATCTGGTCGGACCGGACACGAACCTGAACCGGACGGTTCGGGGAGCCGTCAAGTAGACCAAAGACAAGTATTGACGAATCGCAAGTACCCCTCGGACTGCGTGCAACGTGCGAGAGGGCCACGAACTCGGCACCACACAGCGAACAGCATAATTAGACTTCCAAAGACCGCAGTGGCATTACCGTCATTAAAGCCAACGACAGGGGCCTTTGAACTTTTTGAAACCAAATAATATAAGATATATTTTATTAATCGCAGGCGCGAAAAAGTACAACGGAGCAGGTGGAGTGAAATTAAAGTCTCCACCCCCCTCCAACCTTTTTTTTTATTTTTTTTTAAAAAGTCGCATAAATTTTAAATCAAGCTTAAAATATTAGTATAATAATAAAAGTGGCGAATTGTTAACTTCCATTTGTACCCTTCGGTCGCCTTAGTTTATTGTCATATTAAGCTTTTCCCGTAATGAGCGGAAAAAAATAAACCATCAAAAGGTAAAATATTGCTAAATAATTTGCCCCTTTCCAAAACCGCATTTTTCGATTTCCGTAGCCGACCGTTTAAATCAATCACAATTAATTAATTAATTAATTTCCACATTTATCATCATTTTTAATGCATTTTTTTCTCTCTCTCTCCCCCTCGGTGCTTTCCTCCTCATTTTTTTTTGTATAAAATTTGCATTAAATTTATTTTCCCACTAATTTCTCTTCTGCACACTGCTCCGCTCTTTCCTCCTCTTTCCCTTTGCATCGCCGCTCTTTTGGATTCGGTGGCGGTTTTCCGACAGGAGAAGGCGGTTTTCGGACACTTCCCGAGCGGTTTGTGCGGTAAATCTGCGTACGGTCCGAGGAAACTAGTGAACAGGTAAGTAAATGATCATTTTTACCGTCTTTTTTAACCTTTTTTGGGATTTTCCATGGATTCCTTGAGCTCTCCGTGCCTGTGCTCTAATGGTGACGGCTTTTCCTCCAGTGACGATCGGAGACGCGGGCTCGACGGGGTTTTGTGCTCTCTAGGAGGGTTTCCTGGTCATTCTATGCATGGAGGGGGGAGAAGGAGGCGTTGCACCTTCTCCGGCGGCGTCAGCTCCGATGCTGGCTGCGGCGGGGACTGCGGGAACCTATCAGCCACCGGCCACGGAGAGGAGGGAGGAAAACTCTAACCACGTTGGCGATGGAGCAATTCCGGCCGCGGCGCCGATTGCCGCTCCGGCGACGGTCACAGTGATTGCTGCGGCGCCGGTTACAGCTACGGCTACGACGCCGTTTACGATCACCGGGATCGGACCACTGTCAGGTGAGGCTGGGGCGGGGACGCCTTCCTCGGCGCCTGCCGGGTTAGGATCCGGCGTGCCGATGGAGGGGATGAAGAAGAAGAGAGGGAGGCCGAGGAAGTACGCTCCCGATGGCAGCCTTGTGCGACCACTGAATCCGACGCCGATCTCATCGTCTGCGCCAATCAGCGGAGAGTACACGTCGGCGGCGGCTGTGGGGGCGGTGATGAAGCGGGGTAGAGCGCGGCCTCTGGGCTTGCTCAGCAAGCCAGCCAACTATGGCTTCGACTTCGGGTCTTCAGGTATAGTGTTTTGTCTTTCCCCTCCCCTTCCTTTTTTTTTGGTGCTGCAGTGTTGCATTAATCTCTTTTTTTCCTGTTGAGATTTCTGTTCGGATTAATACTTGTTTTCCAATTTTTGATTTGTATTTATGAATAATGATGAGATTTATATACTTGGATAGATTCAATTGAATTATTCTGCTGTAATGTAGAAGCTTTTAGGTTTTAGTTTTTTGTTCTTTGTCTTCCATTTTATGATGTAGGATCCGAAATGGCCCATGTGGTATCTGTTGGTGTGTCTCTGTCTCTGTTGCTCCTCATCTCAGTTTTAGTTTGGTGGCTCTCAACTTGTAGTTCAGAAATTTGTCAGCGAGGGACATCTGTGCATGGGACCACCTGACGAGGTCTTTTTCCTGCTGAATGCTGATCCCATAAGATATGGGTGCTGTTGACCTGTTGTTATCCTATAGGCGGAGGACACTCTGGTGGGGTTGACTCAGGAACCTGAGAACCTGACTCATGGTAGATGGTGTCATTTTTAGTCAGGACATGGAGTTTTGGGGTTTCTCCTGATGTGTTGGTTTCTGGGGAACCTTGAATAATGAGATCCTACTCATCTGTTGTTGTGGATAGTAAAGGCACAGAAAAGTCCGCGCTGCAGATGGAAACTTGAATAGTCCACATGGCATGGGACGTTACCTGCATTCTTGCTCGCTAATCTGATGTAGGATCTTCGGACCAGATGGAGAAATGTCTTTGACCTTTATTGTGTCCTGATTTTGGTTGGATTGCTCGAGCTGTATCTGTCTCTTTTGTAGTCACCCAATCATTTCTGCTAGAACATCACCTGTAGTTTTTTAGTTTCAGGGGCAAGTTTGGAAACGGATGGCTCTGTTCTAAATAACATTTACTTACTCTACTTTGCTAAATGGAACCTTTGCAGTTATCTGTTCAGATTTACATGAGAGGACTTATATTTTGCAGGTGAATTGGTAGCATGCTCTGCTGGTGCAAACTTCACACCACATATCATCACTGTAGCATCTGGCGAGGTACACATCTTTTGTAGCTATTCTTACCTTTCCTAAAGAGATAATGATGGTATCGTTCACTTTAATGTACCAGATATCACCTGTCTCTATATGTGGAGAGATATTTACAAGTGTGTCTGTATATGTAGAGCTGTTTTGCAAGATTTTATATGCATGCATTGCCACTGTTCAAAATCCTGGAGTTCAAACTAGATATATTTTTATTTTAACCATTCAGGTACTAGATAATTGCCTTATCATAAATGTTCACGTCATGTAGTTAGCATGTGTGTATTGTCTCCTTTGCTGATTTTTTTTCTTTTTTGAGAGCGGTTTCCTTTGCTGATTTATGGTGTGATTGCTGTCTCATTCTGCTACTTCATAAGTTCATCTTGCTGACTGCTCTACCTCTCAACCTGTTCACAACTTCTTCTATTTATCTGTTCACCACTCTACGGACGGTTGTTTTTATCCCCAAGTTTAATGGTATTTTCAGGATGTTACCATGAAGATCATATCATTCTCGCAACAGGGTCCTCGTGCCATCTGCATCTTATCTGCAAATGGTGTTATATCCAATGTTACTCTTCGCCAGCCGGATTCTTCTGGTGGCACACTAACCTATGAGGTTTGAGATCATTTCTATGTTTCTGCAAATGATGTTATATTGTTATACTTAATATTTTGAGCAACCTCTGCAAATTTTAAGAACCATTTATTCATCCCTAAAAGCATCTCATTTCTTTATTCATTAAAATGATATGTATTTTGCATTTTGGAAATGAGACTTCTTTAGTTAATTTCATGGCATCGTCAATCTTTTTCTTGTTGACTTGAAGGTAAAGAATGGGTTTTAATAATTAAGCACCAGCAACTTTGAAATCTGAAAAGTCATAATATTATTATCATCTACCACAGGATTATCATGTTATTAATATATAAACTAGAAATATCTTTATAAACTGTGGTCATATATTATCTGAAGTAGGTTTCGAACTTTGATACTGGAATGACGTAAAGGTGTCTAGGAAGTAACCAATGAAAAGAAAACTGTGGAAACATTGATTACCAAGGAGGATTGGTTATCCATCATAGATCCTAAAGGCTTTAATTGAGCATGATTGTACAAGAAGCTGATAAACACATGTTCATCAGATCTGAAATTATCTAATATCATTTCCTCCAGTTATTATTGGCTAGGAAATTTCAAAGAACAGAAAGAAAAACATGATGCATACAGGTTAGAAACCAATGTAGGTGCTCAATCTTTTTTTATGCAAATATGTGAACTGCTATCTACAAGATCTGGACTGTTTATTTTTAATGGATCATCCATGTGTAAATTACATGGTATGCATGTTGGTGAGTCAGCTATGTTCGCACTCCATGTAATTCATATTTCACTAGGGTCTGATAACTTCACTTGTAGCCTACGGTCGTAGGTATACCTATCATCACATCCAACTGCCCAAATTTCTCTATGTTGGTTTCTTACAAACTTCGTTTTCTACACCTTTGATTGTCCTGTATTTCTGATCTATCATAAAACTCTGCTGGAATTTAAAATAAAGACTTTCTGATTGTATTTAGTGTTTCAACACACAAATGTGCAGTATTTTAATTATACGGGAGTCATTCTTTTGGATTAATATTGCACAAGTTTCTTTCAAAAAATCATTTGCACGCTATGAATTCTCAACTGTTTGGGTACAATTTTCTCCTATGTACACTGCATTTACTTGTACGTGTAGTAGGGCAATATTATAGATTGGCTTTTGCTAGAAAATTGTGGTTTCTTAACAATCTTGTAGGCACACATTTGGTTCTCTGATTCAGAAATGAGTCTAAGTGCCTTCGCTTTATGAGTCTCATGAATACCTTTGATCATATCATATTTTGACAACTACAGATATAGATGCATCAGAGTCGATTAAAGTGTAGGTCTATTGTTTCCAACAATTATAACATAGTGTCTGGGGACAAATTATTTTCTCCTTATTCAGATAAAATATTGTACCCAACCTGATCTCATCCTAATCCGCTTTGAACTAAGTGAACTAGGAATTTATCAAATCCTTTCAATACACCTTTTAGTCAGAAATCAGTTGCCATTTGGTAAACAATAACTATCATCAGTTCATCATTCAAAGAAGGTCGTCAGAGTCATCTTTATCATTAACCGTCCTATACAACTCAAAAGGAGTATATTCTTTTTTTTCATAAATATATATATGAAATCCCGGTTCAGCAAATTTAGTTGAATTCAATTATCAACATACTTATTGCTGTGAGTAAAATATAATGTTAGTTGGTTCAAAATTATAAGATGTTTGCTCTGTTTGCAGGGCCGTTTTGAGTTACTTTCGCTCTCTGGCTCATTTATGCCAACTGAAAATGGAAGTGCACGAAGTCGGTCTGGTGGGATGAGTGTTTCCTTGGCAAGTCCAGATGGTCGTGTAGTAGGCGGTGGAGTTGCTGGTCTGTTGGTAGCAGCCAGCCCGGTGCAGGTATAATGTTCAAGTAGCAGGTTTCATTTTCAAATTTCCATATCTTAAACGTAACCTTTGATCTTTGCTTACATTATTTTTGTAGTTTCTTCCGTAATTTTGCATTGAAATTTGGTGGGTCTTAGTTTGTGAATATCGCACCTGATATGACTCTCCAAACACATCATGAATAAAACTTGGATGCCTAAATACCTTTTATTCTCAACAAGAAATTTCTACCTTGTCATGAGGAATTTATTTTCTTGACATCCAGTTGAACAAGGACTACTTGCTTTAAGAATATCTGTTGTCTTTCTCCACTCATTCTACCTTGGCATTCATCTTTGTGCTCATTTACTCCTAGTATACTCCCTTGATATATATGACTCCTAAATCGACACTGACAATGATGACTTTTGCAACCAGGTTGTGGTCGGTAGCTTTTTGCCAAGCTATCAGATGGAGCAAAAAACAAAGAAGCCGAAGTTAGATGCAGCATCATTGTCTACTCCTGCATCTGCTATCCCAATTTCTCGCCCAGAGGTGGAAGAAGTTTATGGCAGCGGCCAAGTTCATCTCAATTCAGTGAACGCAAAACCATCCATAGTAACTCCATATAGGTCAGAAAACTGGGCTGTTCCTCCCCTTCAGGCTATCCCTGAGATGAGAAATTCGACCACTGATATCAACATAACCCTATCTGGCGGGTGAAATCCGTACCCCTTGTGGACTACCTGCTGATTACGGATGTTTCATTGGACAAGAACCTTTGATCTCCAGACTTAAAACTTCTCTTTTAGGAATTTGTTTTCTGTTGGATGATGGATTTAACTGTCTCTAGTTTTGTTTTATATAGGTTTTGATTGTGAATCGTCATTGTTCTAGTTCAGATGCTTCTTAATGTTGTAATACATACTCTTCATGCAGTCGGTACTAGTTTAGTAATGTTTGCTCCGGAGTTTAAAAATATTCGGTTTTCTGTGGCATTAAGGTGTCATAAACTTGTATTCTGTGGAACCACTGAACCAGGCATCCTAAACTCTCTCTCTCTCTCTCTCTCTCTCTGTGTGTGTGGTAATCCTGCTTGAGAAATTGGCCATTGGGCCGTCAACAGTAGCATCTTCTACAGCAAGTTGATTTTCTCAGCATGCTGGAGCTTTTCTGTCAATGAATCCCCCATTTGCAGCAGTGTGCAAATAGATGACAAGTTTTATGTATAGGCTGGCTCTCCTTCCACTGCCTCCTGGAATATCACCTGCCCATCGTCGGAGTTGCAGCAACCTCGCCTCAGCCGCCTTTCCACGCCCCACCGCAGCTGCGAGCTGCACCGTCGCCTTTGCCGTGCCCAACTACAAACCTTGTTTGCAACTGGTTTCCTTACACACATCTCCATTTTATTTCCAGCGATCCTTTTTGTTTTTTTTTCCTTTTTTTTGTTTGCTCCATTATAAGCAGAAGAAGCATTCATTAAAGAGGCTTCCAAGAGTGCTTAGAATGCATTACCAGCAAAGCACGGTCAAGAAGCTGAAAGCCCAATGCAGACTTCGGCTTGAAGCCACAAATGGCTTCTCAAAACAAATAGAGAAAAGATTAACCTCTTGTAAATAATGATTTACAACGAAGTTTCATACTTGCCCTCAAAAGATTTTTTTTTTCAGTTCGCTTCATGCCAAATATCATATGCCTTCTTTCTCCTGTCCTGCAATAAATCCTGCAAGTTCCAGGTAGGTGCAAGGAAGGGTGTTATGAGCTAAACTTCTTACTATGTCCTGAAAAGGAAAATTAAACTACAAAACTTCTACAGGATGCATGCATGTGAATGGATTAATTAAAATGCAGTCCTGTGTAAACTTCTCTGCTTATCTGCAAAACTTTTCTTGGAAGCCTCCGGCGAGCATTTCACAGCGGCACAAAACCCACAGATGTTTCGGCCGAACCATGGCGAACGACCACTGCAGCAAAAGAGTTATATGATTATGTCCCCTATATAACTATGGAAGGGCCATGAATTTAACTTTAGGTCCTCCTTGAGACCGTCGCCATGATCCACTCAGCTTTCTGCCTCGGGTGGGCGTGCTCCGGCGACGGGCTCCTCGCACAGGTGAAGCAGCTCGGCTCTTCCTATCTCGTGTTCTTCACCGTTAACACGGTTGCGGCGGCCATCATGGCCATCAGTGCAAGGCCACGGTCCAAAGCAGACGTCGGCTACCACGAAGAGTTGCTCCTGTGGATGCAGACGGAGGAGACGGCAGCGGCAACGGGCGACGCCGGCGACGACGAGAACGATCTTTGGACAGTGGAAGAAGGCTTCGAGGGTGCAGGTACGGAGCGGCGCAATGGTTCCGAGCAGGCTGTCAACGAGGAGCATGGCCATGAGTACGTGGCTGGTTATGGTGACGAACTGGAAAGGAGGTCAGAAGAATTTATTGCAAGAATGTTTAATATATGGAAGGAAGAGAGGATGAGATCAAGGTTGTATGTGCACAACAGGATGTGATGGATTATATTAGCATATATACCATTTCAAATTTAAATGCTCATCATCTTTTGCATTATGCTATAAACTAGATCTGTTTAATTAGAAAATTAGGCATATAAACTATTTATGAAGAAAAAATATTAAAAATAATAAAGAAATGTATGTGAGCCGCATGGAACTATTCATGAAGAAAAATATAAAAAATAATAAAAAATTATACCTAAAGCCGCTCGACACGCACTTTCAAGTGTCTTTACGCATACTTTTCTTTATTTTATTTGATATATTTCTTTATGAATAGTTTAGAGAATCATTGATAATACTAAAAAAATAGTTTCATAATGTAAAAAGTTATAAAATATTATTATATCTATTATGAAGGATAATAATGCGCATAAGAGCGAAAAAATTTAAAAATGATGAATATAATTGTTATTGATGATTTGGATCATATTTTTGTTATCATCGGTGATCATAAAAATTATTATGAAAAAATATATCAAAGAAAATATAAAAAAAATATGCCTTGACACCTATATCAAGGCCATATGATGTAGGTGTCAAACGCTCTACATATAAAGCACGTGTCAATCAGTTTTACACATACTTTTCTTTATTATTTTTTTATATTTTTTCATGAATAGTTTGTTGATAATAATAAAAAAATAGTTTTGTATGTAAAAGGTTATAAAATATGATTATATCTATTATGAAGGATAATAATGTGCTGTGCGTACAATTTTGAAAATGGTGAATTAATTGTTATTGATGATTTGAATCATATTTTTGTTATCATCAATAATTACATAAATTATTAATGAAGAAAATAAAAAAAATAAAGAAAAGTATGTGTAAAATCATTTGAGATGCGTTTCATACGTAAAAGTGCTTGACACCTTATTACACATGTTGAAGACAACTAAGGTTTGATCGCTCTAATATTAGAATAGTAAATGCAAAATGATAATTTTTTTATCAAACTAAGAATTTAGCAATACAATTCAAATATTGCACGTATTTTGTCAAAAACTGTATATTAGAAGAAATATTTCGCCCGATACTCGATATTGACGTATTGTCAAATATAATTATATGCTTCTTATAGAACTCATTCGTGCACATGCTTATGAAAAAAAGTACTATTATCATTGTTATTATTATGGACATAATTTTTAACGCAAAAATATACTTTCAAAAAGTAGGCATACTTGAGCTATGCACCCTCACATTCCTAACCCCACATATGTATTAATTCCATCTTTTATAAAATTAAATGTAAAAATCTATTCTTTTTGTACTAGCCATCACTTGCAAGACATAACGTGCACAGACTCATGATCCGTACACATGATAGAGGTAGATGGAGAATTTATAAAAAAATTATATATAAATAATTAATTAGTATAAAAATATGTAAATTATATTTATTATCCTTAATCTTACTACTTTAAAAATAAATATGTTTTAATCTCGAAATTATTTAATTATTATAAAATATTCAAGACTATAACATGTTGGTTTATATTTCTTTTTCTTTTACAAATTCGATCGTCCAGCCTAATAAAGATCTAATCAACAAGGGTTGGAGTGGAGTGGAGTGGTAAGTGCTTCCTCTAGCTTAAGCAAAGTCTTGAGTTCGACCGATGAATGCAAAAAAAAAAATTATTGGGAGCCTCATATGGATTGTTAGGTATGTGACGTGGGACGACAATCGAGTTAGTTGAACTTGATAATGAGTCGACCTTCAACTTATGGATAATGCGAATAATAATTAGCACCGTGCGAATTGAGTCATAGGCACAACTTTTCAGATGCCGAGGACTGGTCACGAAAAAAAAGGCCCAATGTATAACACGTGCCAGTTTATGCGTGCGTGTCCGAGGTCATGTGCTTCCTTTAGCAGAAGTAAAGTTGTTTTTTTCCTAAAACATAAAATACAAATGAAAACATAAAATACAAATGAAAACAGATGGTTTTTCTAAAATAAGATTATAGAGAAATAATTATTGTCTTAGACTTGTAAATGTATGGTGATATTTGAATCTCTGCATATATGAACAAGGTATAAGTTTTGTTGCATTTTATTTGTCTTTCTTTCAAATTTTTCGGATCAAAGTGGCTCAAAGCTTTTTTTTCTTTTTTTTTCAAATCAGCTTTCCGTGTCTAAAAAATACACTATTATCGAATTCAACTAATTCAATTAAGTAAGACTTTGAATAAATTATTTTATATTTATAAAAGTTCCAACTCGAAATTTTATCGTTTATCACTTCCCTCCGATCTTTGTTTTGGCTCTAAGACGTTTTGGCAATGTTATCAAAACCGGACCGGACCGGCCGGTTCAACCACGAACCGGCCAGTGATCCGGTCCGATTTGGTGTTAAAACTCATTTTGGCATTGAATCGGGTAAAATTGGTTGAACCGGGATGTAAATTTTGAAAAAAAATATATTAAAAAATGATAAAAATAGGAAAGTTAAATGAGATAAAATGAAAGGAATATAAGGAAACTTAAAGATGAGGGCGAATCATATGTATACAATTAAATATGAATTGAAATAAAAAAGCAAGTATTTAAAAATGAATAATATTAAAATAGAAACTTATCAAATGACATAAAATAAAGAAAATAAAAAAAATATTAAACAAAAAATAAATAAGAATAATTCAAGATAAGATTTATTAATATAACATCTATCATCATTAAATAGTAGATATTAAATTATTAATAAACTATTTATATTATCATTATAAAATATTTAATTAATAAAATTTATGTTATATTATTTTTAGTACTTTTAATAAGATATTAGTACAACATTCATATACTATATCATAACTTATACTATATCTTTATAATTATTACAAATAATATTATTTTAATAAAATTCGATTTAATTCGGTCGAACTCGATCGGACCGGTCCAACTACGACCCAGGGATGAATCCAATCCGATCGCGAATCCGATTATAAAAATATTGCGTTTTGGTGTTTCACGATCAATCACGTTGCCTTCACCGGATAAGGACTTCATAAATGTACAACTGGTCTTTTCTTCATGAAATGACAGGCTTTAATGCTCTAGCACTTTATTTTTTCTTGAAATCGGAGGCCCTTCTGATATTTTTATTAAATTATGTAAAATATTTTTTTAACATTGAACACTATTTCAATGTTATTTTCTAACTTTATTTTGTAACAAATGTTGTCATGCACATACTCCACAAACACTATTTTAACATAATCATACTTTTAATTAAGCTACTAAGTTAGTTTAAATAATTATATAGATATGATTGCATGTAGTAATTAACTTTTAAATTAAAGCATAATGATAATTAAATTATCGATATGTGTTATAAATAATTTATATAAAATTATTAAGAATAAATTTTAATATTTGTAAATATTATAATAAACATATTTAACTATGATAATCTAAGATTAATTAAAGATTTAACACTAATTTTTAATAAAATATTATGATCGGACCTTTATTTCAACCAATAGAACTTCAAACAGTTGAAGTATGCAGCTCACCAGCTACTTAGTAAATCAATCTAACCCTTCTCCCTCCCCTCTCCCCTGCGTCCCCCTCTCACATGCGACCATCTTCCTTGCGTCCCTTTCCCCTCGACAGTTGGCCCCCTCTCCCTTGCGATCATCGTCCTTGCTCTTTGCAACCATCTCTCGCCCTCATCTTCCCTGTCGTCGATCGCCTCCTCCTCTTCAATCGACGATTGCATCTACAAAGCAACAACAAGATCGACAACATGGGGTGGTCGACGCACTCCTAGCCGGTGATGGTGCTCTTGATTGGTGATCGCATAGGGCAAGGTCAGAGGGGTGAAAGGTGACTCTTCGATTAAGATCAAGGAATTTCATCTGACCTCTAGATCAGGTGTTACACAATGTTATACACCATTAATCCCTATTTCAATTCCACTAGGAATGTATCATATAAAAGAAATATATTTTTCTTTTATGGAACCTTCAATAAGGTTATGATTTGACCTTTGACTACGTTTGGCAATAGAACCATGAAATAGTTGAATTGATAGATTATTTTGGGGTGTGTTTAGATGAGGTGAAACGTAATGACGAGGAACTAGATGATTGATGTAATAGAAAAAAGTAAATAAGATAAATTAATTTTAATAGGGTGTTTGAATAAAAAAAGCATTGTAAATATAAAATATAATTTTGTTTTAAAAAAATAAAAGTGGGAATTGAAACTTTTTATTAAAAATATATTATTTAAATATAGAATCATTTTTAATATTTTATATTAAATGAAATATTAAAATTTTTGAATGAAATAATAAATAATAAATAAAATTATATTATTCCTTTATCATAAATATTTTATAAATAATAAGTATTGTCTTTATATAAAAAATGTAAAAAGAAGAAAAACCTATAAAAGAAAAAAATGCAAAATAAAAAAAGGAGTCACGAAAAAAAAGGGAAACATTCCACAAAAATGGATGGAACCATGGTCACGTGACCTTGGTTCCGCCCTTATTCAATGTGAGTTGGTTCCGCCTCGAGAACCATGTTGCGCTCCGTCGGGCCGATGATGACGACGCAAAGGGGGGCGGCGACCCCCCCTCATCTCGTTCGCTCTTTTCCTGCGCACCGGGAAAGAGGGGGGTCGCCGCCCCCCTGCGGCGACGACGACGACGTAGGGGGGCAACGACCCCCCTCCCTCTGTGACGACGACGACGACGCAGAGGGGTCGTCACCCCTCTTATTGCGACAGTCGACGCGTGCAGGCAGTGAAGCGATCGACGGTCGACCTGCGCCCCCACCCTCATCCCTTTTTTTATGAAGGGGTAATTTCGACTTTTCACATCTAAGTTAACGAAAAATTTGACGGAATTGGAATGAATGATCAAATTGAAAAAATCATGATAGTTTAAGAACTAAAAAAATAAAATTCGTAATTTGAAATTAAATTTGGAAAATCGTGATAATTTAGGGATGATCAAAAAAAATAACCGTAGTTCTTATAATAAGAAGTCTAAGAACAGTATTGTTCATGATTCTTATTTCCATATCCTTATTACATATTCCTTATTTATTGTTATATTCTTAGTAGTGCATAATGATTTACACTTTCCCGTTACTTAAACTAAAGAACATAACAATTGGACGACCACTTTCAAAACTTAGTTGAACCAACGATGTCATATACATAATTACATATGAAAAAGGTTGCAAATGGAATTGGAAACCAGGAATGCATATGGAAAAGAGGCTGGCCATGACTTTTCCGTTCAAAGTGCGTCAAAGGGCGTCAATGCTGCTGTAGTGCTAATACCGAAAACATGAGAAATAATAATAATAATAATAATAATAATAATAATAATAATAATAATAATAATAATAATAATAATAATAATAATAATAAAAAGAACGAGAAAGTTACTTCTGGAGGTCCTTACGGAACCTTTGAAAGTGGGATCCGGAATATGCTGCGTCAGAACCAAGCGGCTCATGGAATTCAACTCCTCGACAAAAATAGAAAGAAACAAAAATAAAATGTGGGAGGACAAATGCGACTCGTCTTCGTGTGTGTTCTTAAAATTCAAATTCTGTGGTTGAAGTGAAGACCAACAAAAATCTTATGGCCTCGCTCCGTTGGCGAGAACAAGAGGAGCAGCACCTTGTTCAAGCTGCAACATCCAAAGTAGGAATTATATTTTGTTCCGTCAAATATCATGATCAACGTTTTATTCCTCGTCTCCGAAAATAAAAAAAAAAAGTAAAATTTTAAAATTCTCACAACATCTTTGTTTTAACGTATTTTGTTCCTGTTTCAGGAACAAAATTTTTATTTGCCAAAGGAGTTGGGAATATCTTTCTTGAAAAGTATATATGTTCCTTCTTCTCAACCAACACAACACCCGTTGGCGCTGTCATTGTCCAAACTAAATCTTAATAAATCAAGTTTACATTATGTAGCATGAAAAATTACACCAAATATTTTCTAACTTTGACTTTGGCTTCGTGATGCTCT
This sequence comes from Pontederia crassipes, assembly GCA_030549335.1. Classification (NCBI taxonomy): domain Eukaryota; kingdom Viridiplantae; phylum Streptophyta; class Magnoliopsida; order Commelinales; family Pontederiaceae; genus Pontederia; species Pontederia crassipes. Next base: position 70,747,682 of record CM060191.1, on the reverse strand, counting down.
TCGACTTTAATTTGTAATACGAATGTTCTTCATCTTATAATTTATTTTACGGAATGCTCTTTCGATCGAAAATACCTAGTTGGTCTGCTGATACGACAATGCTCTCTCTCTCACACACAGGAAAGCATCCGACGTGACATCACCACGCAGACTCTACATCAACAAATTAATAAAAAAACAATAAAATAAGAATAAAATAATAAAAAAAAGATGCTCACTCCTCTCTCTCCGACGTTCTCGTCGACAATAGGGTGAGAGCGCCTGAGCGCCGAAAGGAGAAGAGGAGGACGACCGGGACCCATCTCCTCACCGACGATGAGGGGTGGGGGTGGGGGTGGGGGTGTGCACTCCCCGTACGGAGGGGGAGGGTCGCCTCCCTCTTTGTGCAGACCACGCGCGCATAAGAAGAGAGCTGTCTCCCCCTATGTGCAAATCTCTCGATGATTTGCGCACGGGGGATAAACGAGAAGAGGAGAGTGGGCTTCCTCCTCTCTCCTTACCGGAGAAGGGGGGGGCAGCTTCCCCCATTGCACGTGCGGAGAGACGGCCACCCCTCCTTTTCTCCCTCCGGCACATAGACGATCTCATCCTTTGTTGGCGAGGATGTGAGAGAGAGAAGGGAGCGTCCTTTTTTATTATATTTTTTTATTAATTTGTTGATGTGAAGTTTGGATGACGATGTCACGACAGATGCTCTTCGATGCGGTGGAGAGAGAGCATCGTTATATCAGTGAACCAACTAGAGGACCAATTGAGAAACTGAGTATTTCCGATCAGAATGGCACTCCGTGAAACAAATTATAAGATGGAGAGCATTCGTATTACAAAGTGAAGTTGTAAGATATCTCTGAGTAAATGTCAAAATTAGAGGGCATTTGATGTAAATTTTCTTTATGTAGCAAGATAGACGAGAGTTAGTAATTATTCATTTAGCTAGAAAAACAATATATATATATCTTTATATTTCATTAAGTTCTGTCATACTATATATTCATGCCGATGGAATAGTAATCCAAACATCAATTAGAATAAGATTATGTTGATCAAATCTTAAAAAAATATGAAACCATCTGAAAATATGAAAATATCGTATATAATCTCAAAAGTAGAGTATAATTATTTTCTATAACAGAATAATAATAATAATAACAACATTTTTTACCATATTTTATTTTTAAAAAATAATAATATATTATTATATAAAATATAACTCTTGTTATTATAATATTGAACACCAACTATGTATAATAAATGGTTTATTTACATAAACCATTCTTAAACTATTACGTTTTTCACATCGAACTTATTTTTTTAGATTCCTAAATTATTGTAATTTTTCAATTTGATCCTTTCGTTGGCTTCTGTCAATTTTTTCGTTATATTCGATTGTCTGATTTATGAAAAGTAAAAAATATCCTTCGGAGTTGCAGAGGTCGAAATAAAAATATAAAGTTGAAGGAAGGGATATTTTTTACTTTTCATAAATAAAAAATCGAAGATAGTGGAAAAGTCGACGGAAGTTGAAGAAAGTGTCAAATTAAAAAAAAATTATGATAGTTTAGAGATAAAAAAATTATAGTTTAAAGTTAGATGTAAAAAATCGCGATGGTTCATGGGTGATTTATAGAAATAACTCGAAAATCTTATATCTTCAAAATTTATTTTTTTCAAATCAAATAATAGAAAATAATATTAATATTTTTATTTAAAAATTTTATTTAAAAATTTTATTTCCTTTAACTTTAACGCGCAGCTGGATGGATTACTTTTTCATAGTCAATTTTTGATGTTTGAAACATAATGTCGATGATTAAATTTGTGTGGCCTTAAAAAAATTCGATCCTAGTAGATCGATTATTATTGGATCTAATTGTCTGAGTAGTGATACCAAATTGTTTATGACGTCCCACGTAGATTATGAATAGTTTATGGGGGGAAGGAAGCAAGAGCATGTAGTTGTTACACAAAAAACAAGAGCCAGTTGTCCACAGAGAGCACGCATGATGTGAGATTTTCTAAAAATACCAGCGATTTGAATAAAAGACAGATCCAACATCCCCAAAGCAAAGTAAAATAAAATAATAGATGATGGCACATCATCTCACAATTATTATTACTAAACTTCGCTGTTACAAATTTAATATCTCAAGAAAGCAAAACTGCTTTTGCTTTCTTAAAAGTCACCCCCACACATTTTTTAAGCATTAATAATATGATTACCAATTTATGAAAGCGTATCCATCGGATTCTATTTATTTATTCGCATATCATATTCCAATCCCCTATCCCCCCCACTAAATAAATATTTTTTTTCTCATAAACGTTAATATAAAGCCTCTTAATTTTCTAATGATTAACGAATTACTATTCAATTAATGATTGCATGTTTTCTTGTTTTTAAAATAATTTTATTCCCGCATCTTATATTAATTGTGATTGTAGTGATTCAGTGACCCCAAATGATAGATTATTTAATTTATTCAACAATTAATAACACTCTAATTATTTTTTCATAATTAATAGGATTATTTTTATAAATCACTTCTAAACTATCACTAATTTTTTACATCTAATTTTAAATTCCAAATTTATTTTTTTGGATACTTAAATTTTTAGGACTTTTCCACCTTAATTATTCCATCCACTTCGGTTATATTTTCTTTTAGTTTTACTTTTTATCATTTATGAAAATACTAAATTATCTCTCTCCATAACACGTCAAATAATTAATATTAAAAAAAATATTAGAACACTTCATTTTTAGATCAGATTGAATGGGGGCGACCAACACAAAGAATATTTTTTATTTGATTAGAGGGATAATTTAGTATTCTCATTAAACTAACAGAAAATGTAAAAGAAATGGACAGAATGATTAAAGTGAAAAAGTCGCGATAATTTAAATATTTTTAAAAAATAAGTTCATAACTTAAAATTAGATGTGAAAAATCGTGATCGTTTAAAGATGATTTATCAAAATAACCGTAATTAATGCAATCTTCCAAGTATTTATTTTTCTCACATGAATATAAATCGAGTTAGGGAAGTAGGCACCCCATTGAACTTTACAAAAAAAATTCACTTTATTGTACAATGTCATTACTTTTTTTTTCAATATTTCTAACGTCTTGGGATGGAAATTTAATTTTGGATGTAAAACAATCATTCACTATTTTTCAAAGTGATTATTTAAATTGAAAATAGCACTAATATTACTTTTAAAAAACAAAAACCATGCTCTAACCAATCGATTTTTTGAGTAAAATTTTCAAGGTCATATTTTTGTATAATTATATTTTAAAATTATATCATATACTCTAAAATATTAAAATTACAGAATTAGAGTTCATAGAAAAATATGAAACTATATAAAAAGTTCTAACTTATAAATTAACTATATAATCGAAAATTATAAATAAAAAATGGATTCTCTGATGAGGTCTTATGCTTTTTTTTGGACGGTCCTCTAATTTTAGCCGATCAATTTTAATTTATTAAAATTAACTCTAAATTATATTTGGACCTTTAATTTTTTTTGGGTTTCGTTTTTTTTTTGTTAAAATAGATTTTTTTACCGAACTTTTTTTACACCCCTACCTTTGCCCCCCTTACAAAATATTTCTTATAATAATTTTTTTATTAATAAAATTTCGCTCTACATATTCGAATATCTCAAAAGGTCGTTCTTTAGATTTCATATCAGCAGACAAAATATCATCATATAAAAGCAACATTATTTGAAATATATTACTATATATACACAGGGAATACATTCCTTGATAGTTAAAAAAAATTATATTATTTTAGAGCATAAATAAAACTTAAAACGAACGACCAAATTGATTTTATTCTCTACAAAATTTAGCTACAATTGGAATGAAATAAAAAAAGATTGACACAATAATTAAGTAATCCAAGTGCACAATAATGGCTGAAGGAACCACTATTTTAGGTATCTAGCGAGTGCTTCTTTGTTCATAATTTTTTTCAATAATAATACCTATAACACGGGCAAACCTAATAAACCAACATTTTTCAAAACTTATGATAATAAAAAATGGAAAATGGCATTGGTAAGAACATATTTGGGCACAAATAAAAATACAAAAATGTTTCGCATTCGATCTCATGAAATTTTTTTATTTAAATTGAAGTAATATTGCCTGATTACATGATCAATATTTATTTTAAGAATATATATATATATTTCAAATTTTAATACTTTTGACCGAATTTATAGTCCGAGAGTGGATTTTTAAATGTATCAGTGCATGTAAAAATTTTAGTAATTCATTAGTTTTTCGTATATAAAGTTCAAGGAAAAATAACTTTAAGAAAATAATAAATTTATTTAGAAGAATATCATGTTTTTATTCTTTATTTCTGTTTGGTGTAAATAGAATATTTTTTATATTTTAAAATTAAAATATTTTATTATAAATACTTGGGATTTAGTAATAATATTATTATAAAATAATAATTTTTAATTAAATCATAAAAAATGATAAAAGATGAAAATAGTGGGAATACGTCTATTCATTGGTTTCGATGGAATATAAAAATCATTTTTATCATTATTTTCAAGATGATTTCATAAAAATATATTTTGACTGACTTAGAATAAATATTTATTCGCTGCTTTATTATGCAATTTCCTAATTAATTACAAACTTTATTCCGATTTGAATGTTGTAAAAAAGTGGCGATTTCAAAATCTGAATTCTAAATAATTAACAACATAATATAGTGATTAATTAGCATAAGCTGATTCGATCTATTGCATAATCAGACCATCAGCGCATAAAAAAAATTAGATACAACAGCGATAAAAACAAAAGGAAAAAACCTACTTATAAATAAATCGTGTCAACTCAATGTGGTCATTTCTGTTAGGTACGTGCCACCAAAATCCATTTTGTCTTCTCCTTTCTTTTCTTTTTCCAATTATTATAATAAAATAAAAAGATGTATTAGTTGGATTATTATTCGGGAACATACTCACGTGACATGAGCCACCATATTGCTATGTACAATTCATGATCGTACAAAAAAATGTTTTTTTTTTCTAAATTGTGAACATAAAATTATTAACTTTTTTTAGTCGCTTCATGTTATCATAATTCACGAATTTAATGAACGGACAAGATGGATCCAAAGCCCCTCCCGCCCGGTCGCCACGTCGCAGTGAGAGGCTCGACGCCTGGCGCATGCGTGCCACACCGTTGGCCTACTTACACGAATCCCAAACAAAACTGCATTCCCGAGTTTAGCCTTCATACACTCCAATATTAACGAAGTCACCACTAGGGTGTCAAGATCCAACGGCCACGATTGGTATTTCCCGTGCCGCGTGCCACGCGAGTCGCCTCCTTATAAAATCCCTCCGTTTCCGCCCCTCCCCCGTCACCTCGACTGCACCTAACAAAAATCTCTCGCTCGCATCGTCCAGAGGAAAGTAAGTGTGTGTGAGAGAGAGATGGCGACCATCAAATCCGTGAAGGCTCGTCAAATCTTCGACAGCCGTGGGAACCCCACCGTCGAGGTGAGCTTTCTTCTCCCGCGGATCGCTTCGATCTGCTGCGTCTCTGTGGAAAATGCTTGTTTGAATCGGAGGTTTTGGCCTTGGATCCGTTTGAAAAATCTCAACTTTACGATTTCCTTTTAAGTGTTTCGGGTGCCGATTTGAGTTTTTTTTTTCTTTTAAGATTTTTGTTCTGTTGTTGTTTGCCTTTTTTTTTTCTCTCTTTTGGTTGGATCTGTTGGCTTGTGTTATGGTTGGACGATCTCGACTAGTGCTGAGATGTGGTTTCGATTTTATTGTTTTTGGTGGATCAGGTGGATGTTACCCTCTCCGATGGCTCTACCCACAGGGCGGCTGTTCCCAGCGGTGCATCTACAGGTAAAAAAGGCGACATATTTTCCACTTCGTGTTTAGTAATTTGTTTTGTGTGTTGATTGTTTAATAATCCCTTTTTGTATAGACGAGTGATTATCGATAACATAAAATGGACGATCGGCTTCCCACTTTTAATTCTTGCAGCATATATGTTCGTTGCATAGCTGATCGGATCGAAGTATAAGTTACATTCTAATAACGATCGAGCAGTTATTTTTATTAAAACCCGTTTGTTTCTTTTTGTAATCTGAAAAAAAATGTAAAAAGGAAACTAATGTTTGACTTCGGAATTGGATCTCATTTTTTTAGCTGTTTCTGATAAGGAATCAGTCTATTGTGATCCGTGTACTATGTTATGTCTTTTATACGATGTACTAAGGATAAAGTGGCCCACTATTTCAGACGAATTTTGTATGTACTTATTTATATGTTTAAAATATATGTGCTCATGCATGCTATGAGCATGTCGGTTTCAATTTTTTTTTTCTGGCATTTCATTCTATATTAAATGTTCGTGGCACTTGTTTCTTCAAATTGTGGTTGTAAATTTTAACAAGTTTTTTTTTGGTTTACTAGTGGTACATATATTAAGCATGTAGATATTTAAATCTCTGATTGTAAATACTTCATAAGAGCGCTGCCCTCCTGCCACTAGCGTTTTCCTTATGTCACTGTCTAAATTCCAACTCACAGTTTCGCATAATTGGATACAGGCATATACGAAGCCCTGGAGCTCAGAGATGGAGGTTCAGATTATCTTGGGAAGGGTGTTCAAAAGGTAAAGTTACTCTCACGCTGAATGTACTTGTATCATAACTTTAAAGAATATAAAATCAAGCTCTTGTTTTCCGATAGCCTTTTGTGCATAAATTTGTGAATTTCTAAATTTGACATCATTGAATTAAACTCTTATTTTATTCCAATGGCTACTTTTAAAATAATATTTGTATTATTTTATGAAAGATTTAAATTTCATATTACTTTGACATCTTAGACTATTGGCAGGAAGCTTCCCTTGTCCTGATAGTTGTATGGGGGGACTTGAGTTAGTTAATCCTAATCAATGAAACTGCACCCCCACATAATTTTGCATTCCTCGAACTTTAGAACAGCAACATTGTATGCTCGTTCCTTTCTTTGTATTGGTTTGTGTTCCTATAGACTATTGATAGATCTGATGCATTTTCAAAACTTTCTCATCCTCAAAGTTGAACAAGTGCTTATTGAAGTTATGTATTTTCTGATGTTACAGTGGAAATGAATTAATTTTCAAACACATCGACCCCTTTAAGCTTGCTATTAGCTGAATGTATATATTTATTATCATTCTTTAGCCTTTGTCTAATAATTTGCTTTTGCAGGCCGTTGGAAATGTTAACACCATAATTGGGCCAGCACTACTTGGCAAGGTAGTTTTTTTGTTGACTTTTATATTTGTGCCCCGAATGAAATTGGCTTTGCACTTGAATTAATCTGGAATCTACAACTGTGAATTCTACTTCTCAGGACCCAACAGAGCAAACTGCGATTGACAACTACATGGTGCAACAGCTTGATGGAACCTCTAACCAATGGGGTTGGTGCAAACAAAAGGTTTGTCCATAATCTTGTATTTTTGCTCGTCTTTTGGATAATTCTATCTAGTCTGTCCTGTGCTCAGCCAGTAATGTTGGTGCTTCTATTCCTGCAGCTTGGGGCAAATGCAATTTTGGCTGTCTCCCTTGCAGTCTGCAAAGCAGGAGCCTACCTGAAGAAGGTTCCTCTCTACCAGGTTGGTGATACAAGTAACGGTGTTGAGCTTGGGGGGTTTTGTTTGATTCCACTATAGCGATAATATGTTTCATTTCTGGTATTTTCAGCACATAGCAAACCTTGCGGGAAACAAGCATTTGGTCTTGCCTGTGCCTGCTTTTAATGTAATCAACGGTGGATCACATGCTGGAAACAAGCTTGCGATGCAGGTAATTGTTTTTCTGATCCATGCATTCATCAATTGTATGACTATGTACATGTTGACATTTTCATGGTTATACTTACATGGATGACAACCGCAATCCTGGTGGTCATCCTTTCTTCCCTAAAAAAAATCAATTGTATGACTATTTCTTTCCTATGCTCATCTCTATTCCATTTACAGGAATTTATGATCCTACCTGTTGGAGCATCATCATTTAAGGAGGCCATGAAGATGGGCGTAGAAGTATACCATAATTTGAAGGTAACAGACAAACTTGCAGTAGTCCAAAATATTTTACCTTGAATAGAACTCCTAAAAATAAATTTAATGTGAATTGGAGGGGGTGAATGTGTGTCCTGGGTACTGTAAAGCATCTTACTTGGAACCACTAATTTTTTTTCTTGTTTTATTTCCTTGTAGAGTGTCATCAAGAAGAAGTACGGCCAGGATGCCACTAACGTTGGTGATGAAGGTGGTTTTGCACCTAACATCCAGGTTTGTCTAGCTGTTTGTAAAATTAATCATCCGTATTTAGTGTGGTGTCTTGCATTGTGCTTCTGGTGGTTTCACTATGAGTGTTATTCGGAATAATCATAATCGCAGTCAAAGAAATATATTGGTTTGAAACTTGAAAACTAAAGAATGTGGTATTTGTATATAGTCTACTATATATTACACTTAGTACACTGTTTTGTGAATCAATCTTATTACTTATAGTCTTTTGGATTGTGTTATGGTTTAATAATTATTTTTATCAACTTTTTTACTTAATGCACTTGCTATGTGTCATCTCCTAATTATTTCCACCTTGTTGGCTCATTATAGGAAAACAAGGAAGGTCTTGAACTGTTGAAGACAGCAATTGAAAAAGCTGGATACACTGGCAAGGTAAAGTTTCAGCATAATTATTCTTTCTCTATCCAGGACTTGACAAGTTAAAAATAATGTGTGATCTTAGAAGAATCAGCTCATTCCTGTCTTTTTTTTCCATGGAATTTCAGGTTGTTATTGGAATGGATGTTGCTGCTTCAGAATTTTATAACGACAAGGATCAAACCTATGATCTCAACTTTAAAGAGGAGGTGAAATTCATATTTCCATTGAATTATTTTCCTTTGTAAATGTGATACATCTGGCTTGCTTGTCTCCCACTCTTTTTTGTGGTCTCTGAGTTGCCATATTTCTTTTCCGGGATCCTTTTATCCTTGTGCAGAACAATGATGGTTCCCAAAAGATATCTGGTGAAGCCCTGAAGGATGTGTACAAGTCCTTTGTATCTGAATACCCCATCGTGTCCATTGAAGATCCTTTTGATCAGGATGATTGGACTCACTATGCAAAATTGACAGAAGAGATTGGTCAGCACGTGCAGATTGTCGGAGATGATCTTCTTGTGACTAACCCCACGGTAACTTTTGTTACTGAGAGCTGTGCAACTATGAACCCTTATGGATAAGTTCTAAGTTTCTGTTCTGGCCCATTATTGCAGAGGGTCGCCAAGGCAATCAAGGAGAAGACATGCAATGCCCTTCTCCTCAAGGTACTTTTGGGGATTTATGAATCTCCAGCCATTTTGATGTTTTTCACTGACTGCTTCGATAATTTGAATCTCTTCTTTAGTTGCCTAGTTGGCATAAATGCTTTTGTTAATTGCCATTGGCAGGTCAATCAAATAGGATCTGTGACAGAGAGCATTGAAGCTGTGAAGATGTCTAAGCGTGCTGGTTGGGGTGTTATGACCAGCCACCGAAGGTTTGTTCCTGATGCTACTCTCTCCCCCCAAAGGATGAGCTTGTTGTGCCAGTTTTGATTGTATTTCGTACATTTGTTGCAGTGGTGAGACTGAGGACACCTTCATTGCTGATCTCGCAGTCGGTCTTGCAACTGTAAGTTTTCAGACTCGTATCCATTGAGAGCATTTGTTCATCATGGATTGCAGGCTAACCTTTTGGCTGCGGTGCTCATTTTTATATTAAAAATCTTGTAACAGGGTCAAATCAAGACTGGAGCCCCATGCAGGTCCGAGCGCCTTGCCAAGTACAACCAGGCAAGTCCCTAATATTATTGCTCAGGAATTTTTTTAAGTACCTTGGTAATACATGATTCATGCAAATGCTTTCGAGCACTGGTGAGAAATGACAATGTTAATAGTTTTTTTTTTAAATATTCTTGTTCCTTCGTCCATTGATGTTTACTTCAAAATCCTAAGATAGACTAAGTAATGCAAAATAAATGCATCTATAGGACTCTGACCTTTAGTGGATCTTTATCACGTATTAGCTCTATCATTGAACACTGACTCCTCTTTTGTTTTCCCTTGGGATGCAGCTGCTTAGGATTGAAGAGGAGCTTGGCGACGCCGCCGTATATGCTGGAGCCAAATTCAGAGCCCCTGTCGAGCCCTATTAAATGAAGAGCTTGGCATGTTCCCTGTTGGACACCCAGCTGAGAGGCCTTGCCCCCTCCTGCGTCTAGTCTGTTTGTTTTTCGAGCGGTTTACAGTTTACACTCCCACTAGGCATGTCTCCTCTCTCGTGTTTGAGATGTATCGAGTCTCTCTTTAATAAGTGCTACTTTTACCTGTCGCCTAATGGATGCGAAGTCCTTGGGCACTCGGTTGTTGTAACTTTTGCAACTCTGTTTTTGGTTTTTCCTTTTGCCGGGGCTCAAATAGAATCATGCCACGCTGACAGGTGGTGTTTATGTTCATAATCCACCTCTATTTTCTTCTCTAGCATTTCCACTTTTGCGGGCTCGGCTATTGTTCTGCAAGTTTTCTCGTGTTGAAAATGCTCCCATGTACTAAGGAGTTGCGGTCGCGGCCTGCGCTCGTTTGTGTCTGACGAGATCGTCGTCCTATTTATTCTGCCCGTAACATAATATCACGGTCTTTAAAATTCGGTCATGGATTCGGTCAAATTTGATTTAATTCGAGTTTAAGCAGTCGATTTGATCTGAATTATTATATTATATTTTTGCTAAATAATATATTATATATTACTAATATTATAATAGTCATTTAAGTTTATTTTTTATTAATTTATATTATTTGACTCGGTTCGATCTTAAGTAGTGTTGGATCTTATAACATTGCGTTGAAGCACACAGGAAGCTAACAAATGTCTAAAAAGCAGAAAGCGGTCATCTAATTTTAATAGAAGCAACGATGAAAAAGGAAAAAGAAATCGAGTAGGATTTAAAGTTTGTCCGTTGATTTTAATAGAAGGTTGGGAACTCATACAAACAATATCACGTCATTTTCCCCATAAATTTAAGAAAATAAACAACAACAACAATAAAGTTTTATTCCACTAAGCGGGATTGGTTACATAGATCATACGACGTCATTCGTTGATCCATGTTCATAAAATTCGATAAAATTTTACGCTGACTGTCGGAATCTAACACAATAAACATCGAAAATAAATAACTATATATGTCTCATTGAAAATTTCAACTTATGATCTCTTAAATCTTCAAAGGAAGGTGGGCATCACTACAATCACTCGCCATGCTGCAACTTTTAACAAAGAAAAGTGAGGATAAAGAGAGGAAAAGCGAACTAGAAGAAAACAGAATGCGAATGAGAATGAGGGTAAAGAAAGAGAAAAAAGACTACTCTTTTTGGTTGAGGTTAGCTTTGCATCGAGTTAAGATATATAATTTGTTCAATTAATCAAATTTTGAAGTTTACATCGAATTATTTATATTCTACCTATTGTAAAGAATACGTTAACTTTACATTTTTAGTATTTGCAAGGTTAATTTTTTAAAAATGATAATTTTATTCTTTATGCTTTTTGTAAAATAAAAGATGTGTTTGGTTGTAATTCGCAACGTATTTCATCGATTAATTTCCAACCAAATGCCACCCAATTTCCATAAGTGAATGTACCCATATTTGTGTTATATGCTTTTTCTAATAGTATTTAAGAAGACAAATAAGTAACTTAACAAAGATAATTTCTTTTCCCCTTCTTCCTTTCGTTTTCGGTGGAAAAAATAAAGTAAAATTAGATAATTTCTTTTCCCTCTTTTTTTTATTCGTTTAGGAGTGGAGAAAATAAAGGAAAATTTCTTCACTCTTAATAGAGCCATCTAAAGAAGGGGAAAAGAAATATCCCCTCCCTTGCCTTCCTCTCTTTTAATTCCCTCCCCCTTTAATTCAAAGGCTTGATTACACCTTCTAAAGAAAAGTTCAAAAATAACATTAAAAAAAAGCGTTGGCATATCAACATATCACTTTGCAACTTCAAACGAGAAGTTTCAAAGATAATAAAAAAGTCATCTACAAAAAATAATAGGGAATAATGGGTGTGCTACCCATTAAAATGGGTAGCAAAATGCTCCCGGTACCGTGAAGCGTCCGATGAGATTTGGACGATGGATGGTGAAAGTGAGGTTTAGCAACTTCATCGCATTTTTGTCCCCAGCGTACCCTAGCCACCTGAGCACGTGCAAGCATCCTCGTCGGAGCTGCTGCGCACGTCCTCATCGGAGTAGTTGTGTGTCCTCTCCGGAGCTACTGCACGGCTACCATCGGTATCCATCATCATGGCAACGGTGAAACCACCAGAGCAAGCACACACATCCTCGCGCGGAGCTGCTGCGCGCACCTTGCCGGAGATGTTGTGCGCGTCGAGTTGCGATGTTCACCCTTGCCTTGAGCTGTGCCACCTCGCAAGTCGTCTGCCCGTTCGTTCTGACAAGATTCATCCTCCATGTGTTGCGGAAGCCGTTCTCCTTCATCTCCACTTGTGTTACGGCATCGACGTCGATGGAGGCCATGGCCGCAGCCACGCATCCAGAGCCGTCAGTGAAGGCAAGGATTCCGACCAATCTGGTGCTGGCAGGGAGGCGCCTAAGGAGGTGCGGTAGATTGGGTTGTATGACTACTGAACCGACAGCTTGATAGGGGTGAACCGACAACGTGACTTGGACGAACCAGCACTTGAATCGTGCATTTTTTTATCCATCCTATCTGTCGTCGATGTGGCATCCGAAAGCTCTCGCTATAGGGAGCAGTGTGTGTCCCGGGGGCTTTCCCCGGGGCACGTCGAGTTATCTTACTTCATGTATTTTTTCTTTTTCAACTCATTTTTGTACTTAGTTTATTTTTTAAGTGTGATAGTGACAGTTTTGTAATTCTGCACTCCTGAAAAGTGCACCCCCTTGACTTATCCTCCACATCACACGTTGCATAGAGGCCTCCCGGGCCTGAGGTATATTAGGGGAGACCCGCTAGTCCTCCCCTGAAATATTATAATCATTCTTATTTATTCGACAAAGATTTCAAGCTTCCCTAAATCTAGCAAAGTGCCTCGAGCGTGGAGTGACAACCTACAAGAGCGCCCCAAAGGGTTCCAAAACGATCGAGCGTTACGCCGAGGTGCCCGTTTGTTTACACACGCCTCCATTGAAGACGCGATCGCTCAGGACCAAGCGTCGAAAAGTGGTATAAGCAAGCTTCTGCAAAGCATACAAAAGAACTTGCCTAAACGTTGGGCACGTCTAGGCACCGCACGGGTCAGTTGAGCGAAAAATGACCTCGTGACAAGTTGGTATCAAAGCAACGGTGCGGGACGAGATGTCACTGTTATATACGCGGCTGGAGTCCATGGAGACGACAATCATGGACATGCGGGAGTCCTTGGACAATGGTCTCTCAAACATACAGTTCGAGATGGAGCAAGAGTTCAAGACCATTCAGGAAGAACTCAAGCGACGCTATGGAGATGGACGACGTCCCGAGACGTCCGCCCCCGCATGAGTCGAGAATTGATGTGCCAAAGCTGAGGCCCTACAAAGGCGAGCGGTCGGCAAATGAGATAAGTGACTTTCTGTGGAACGTCTGAAGGTACATGGAGGCCTTAGACGTGATGTCTGAAGCGATGATGGTGCAGACCACATCCTTCTACTTGCAAGATACGACGAGTCTATGGTGACGGTGCCATTGCGATGATGTGGAACGTGGCAACGTTGAACCCATTGAGAGGTGGAACGACTTCAAGAGGCAGCTGACGAATTACTCCTGCCCCGCCAAATCGGGATTGGAGGCCAAGATTGCGTTGTTCAACATTTGCCAGAAGAACACGTTGAAAGAGTACGTGAAAGAGTTTACCGAGCTCCACCTACAGAACTTCCAGGTGGACGAAGACACGTTGCTGACAATCTTCGTGAAGGAGTTGAAGCCATGGGCTAGGATGGAGTTGGAGTGACGAGATTGCCCCAACCTCCGCTCGTTAGTCGCTGCTGCTGAGTCGCTCGTGGAGTATGCCAAAACGAGCGCTCCACCACCAAAGCCCTCGGACAAGGACAATGGTGGGGGAGAGAAGCCAAAGTCGCAAGGAGGCAAGTCGCACTACCAGGACAAAGGAAACGGACACCAAGATAGGAGGCCCAATAATGATAGATTCAAGAGGGACGGGAAGTCGCCTAAGCCTTGCTACATTTGCAAGGGTCCACGTTGGACAAGCGATTCTTCGCAGAAGGCGACAGTCAACGCAATATATTGCCCCGACGAGAAAGAGAAGGAGGATGTGTGTCTCAGTTCGATGCACATACTCAGCGCCATCAACGCCTCGAAGGGTCCTTCATCGGCTGCTCGACTTTATGCGGACATCGAGTTGAACAGGCAAGTTTTCAATGCCCTCATCGACACGGGAGCATCGGAGTTGTTCGTGTCAAAAGTGGCCGCCAAGAAACTGAAGCTGCCACTACAGAAGACTAACGCCACGTTCAAGACGGTGAACACGAAGTCTATCTCGACCACAAAAATTTCTCCATGAGTGAAGGTTTGCATTGACAAGTGGTCGGGAAGCTTCGACGTGACGGTGACACCATTGGACGACTACGAAGTGGTAGCAGGCATATCTTTTCTGCGACACATTGCTGTATGTGTCATCCCGCTCACCAACTCGATGGTTATCTTCGACCCCAAGGGACCCTACAACATTCCCGTGAGGTCGGGATGTGATCTCAAGCAGAAGACCCTCTTCGCCATGCAAGTGGTGAAGGGGTTGCGCAAACAGGAGGACACCTTCCTGACGACCGTCATATTGGAAGACCCGGGGCCCTTCACTCCAACACCTCCCAAAGTTCTTGAAACCCTTGAGAACTTTGCGGACGTCATGCCCCCCGAGCTTCCAAAGCGGTTGCCTCTGAAGCATGAAGTGGTCCATGTCATCGACTTGGTCGCAGGATCGAAGTCCCCTCATGGAATCCCTTTTCGGCTAGCCCCTCCGGAACTCGCAGAACTCCGTAAGCAACTCACTGAACTATTGAATGCATAATATGTTCGACCCACGAAGTCTCCATATGGCTCCCTAATATTCTTTCAGAAGAAGCATGATGGTTCCTTCCGGATGTGCATCGACTGCCGAGCGCTCAACAAGCTTACGGTGAAGAACAAGTACCACATTCCCCTAGTGGCGGACTTCTTCGACCAACTTGGCGGTGCGAGATGGTTTACCAAGTTGGATCTTCGTTCGAGCTATTGGCAAGTCCGGATTGCAGAGGAAGATATGCAGAAGACGGCGTGCATCACAAGATACGACTCCTATGAATTCTTCGTAATGCCTTTCGGCCTCACCAATGCCCCCGCAACCTTCTGTACCTTCATTAACAAGGTATTGCAACCATTCCTTGACAGGTTCGTGGTTGTCTACCTCGATGATAATATGATTTACAATCGCACCTTGGAGGAGCATATAGAGCACATTCGGCAAGTGTTCGAGGTGTTGCGGCAGAACGAGCTCTACGTCAAGGGGAAGAAGTGTGCCTTCGCCAAACTGAAAATGCACTTCTTGGGACATGTCGTCGGATGTGGCAAGTTGAAGATGGATGACGCGAAGATTCGGGTCATCATGGAGTGGGAGCCGCCCAGGCGAGTTCCTGACATGTGTTCGTTCCTTGGCCTGACGAACTACTATAGACGGTTCATCAAGGGGTATTCACATGTGATGACCCCTTTGACGAATCTCCTTCGGAAGAATGTGAAGTGGGAGTGGACATCGACATGCCAGTAAGCGTCCGACACCCTCAAGAGGGCTATGACGAAGGAACCATTGCTCGTTCTACAAGACCACACAAAGCCATACGATGTACAAACAGATGTTTCTGACTATGCTATCGGAGGAGTTCTTAGCAGGAAAGGCATCCCGTGGCATTAGAGAGTCGCAAACTCAATGACACGGAGCGGTGCTACGCTGTTCAGGAGAAGGAGATGACCGCGGTGATCCACTGTTTTAGAACATAGCGGCACTACCTCCTCGGGTCGGGATTTCACATCAAGACGGACAATGTCGCGACAAGTTACTTCGAGATGCAGAAGAAGCTCTCGCCAAAGCAAGCAAGGTGGCAAGATTTTATGGCGAAGTTCGACTACGTTTTGTAGGTCAAGCCCAACAAGAGGAATGCCGTTGCCGACGCCCTCAGTCGACGCGCAGAATTGACGATCATGAACTCCACTCAGGCCGACGTGATCGAGAGAATCAAGAAGGGATTGGAGTCGGATCCCACGGCAAAGAACTTGTTTGAACAAGTAAATGAGGGAAAGACACACCGCTTTTGGGTGGAAGACGAGCTGATCTTCACCAAGGAACATCGCATCTACGTTTCACTGTTTGACAACTTGCGACGCACTATCATGCAGGAGTGTCATGACTCCAAGTGGGCAGGACATTCGGGCATCCGCCGCGCTTTGGCACTCATCGAGGACAACTACTTTTCTGATCAAGGATGGAGGATGATATTGAAGCTTTTGTGAAAACATGTCTTATTTTCCAGGAAAACAAGATTCTCAACCAAGCGCCCGACGGACGTCTGAAACCCCTGCCTATTCCAGAGCGGCCATGAAAGGATGTTTCGATGGATTTCATTACGGGCCTGCCCAAGTCTGAAGGGGCGGGTACTCGTCGATCCGTTCTTCAAGTATGCCATTTTCGTCGTCGGCTCCGCAAGTTATCCTGCACTGAAGCTGCGGAGTTATTTTTGAAGCATGTAGTCAAGTATTGGGGCTTACCGTAAAGCATAGTCAACGATCGGAATGGTCGATTCGTTGGCAACTTCTAGAAGGAACTATCAAGATGATGGGCCCCAACCTGCATTTCTCAACAACACTTTATCCTCAAACCGACGATCAAATTGAGAGGGTGAATTGTATCTTAAAGATCTACTTGCGGTACTATGTGAGTGCCAATCAAAAGGACTAGGCGAAGCTGCTCGACATCGTGCAATTCTCCTACAACCTACAATGAAGCGAGTCGACCATTAGGAGCCCCTTCGAGATAGTGACGGGGCAGCAACCTCTCACTCCACAGACCGTCGTCACGTCTTATGGTGGCAAAGTTCTCGCCACTCACCGCATGACGAGGGAATGACATGAGCAGAACGACATGGCTAGAGCATATTTGCACAAGACATCGAAGCGCATTAACAAGTGGGCGGACACCGCCCGACAGGACGTCAACTTTGAAGTCAGAGACTTGGTCCTTATAAAGCTGGTTCAACATCTACGGCTAAGTGGGAAGAATCTACACAAGGGCCTCGTTAGATGTTACGAGAGTCCGTTCAAGATCCTGAAGAAAGTAGGCATGATGGTCTACAAGTTAGAGCTCCCGCCTCAGATGCAACAACACCCATTCTTCCATGTCATCCTGCTCAAGCCTTTCATTGAAGACTCTAAAGATTCCGGACGTGGGGTTTCAGATCGCGCCCCACCGATCATCTGTCAGCAGTTTACTGATCAAGTTGAAGAAGTACTAGCCGTCCGCACGAAGAATTGAAAGGAGTATCTTGTTCGATGGAGCAGAAGACCGGACGCCGACATAAGTTGGGAGACAGTCGAAGACCTGTGACAGTTCAAGCAGAAGATTGAAGAATTTCAAGCTGCAGCTCCAGGGACGTCGCTGACTTGAGTGGGGGAGAATGTCCCGGAGGTTTTCTCCGGGGCACGTCTTACTTCATGTATTTTCTCTTTTTCAACCCACTTTTGTACTTAGTTTATTTTTCAAGTATGATAGTTACAGTTTTGTAATTCTGCACTCCTGAAAAGTGCACCCTCTTGACTTGTCCTCCACATCACACGTCACATAGAGGCCTCCTGGGTCTGCGGTATATTAGGAGGGGAGACCCGCTAGTCCTCCTCCGAAGCCTTATAATCATTCATATTTATTCAACAAAGATTTCAAGCTTCTCTAAATCTAACATCGTGTCTCGAACGTGGAGTGACAACCTACAAGAGCGTCCCAAAGAGATCGAGCATTACGATGAGGTGTCCGTTTATTTATAAAAGCCTCCACCGAAGAAGCGTCCGCTCGAGACTGAGCGTCCCAAAAACTGTGACATTCGAAAAATGACATAAACAAGCTTTCGCAAAGCATTCAAAAAAGCTTGCCGCCGCACGGGTCGATCGAGCGAAAAATGACCCCGTGACATGTGCACACTCATTATGAGATTTCACAACTAATACAAACTTTTATAGGAATCAATCTACCTTTACTTATACATTCTTCATCATCATCGTCGTCGCCTTCGTCGTCGTCGTCCGTATGCTCTAAACTGCTAGAGAAGAGAAATAAAAAGGAGAAAGCTACGTGGCATTCCTTGGCATGGGCTCCATCCATTCTTGGAAGCAATGTTACAAACATATGGGCCAGTACTGCTGAAGAAACCCATCTAAGGCGGCCCTCCTCTTGCACCCCAAGCGTACGCGGGAAGGAAGTGCGAGAAGAGAATCGCCATTCCATAAAACCTCCTCGTCTACTCCCCGCCCATTCCCCCGCCTTCTTCAATGGCTCGCAACAAGGTCATCTCTCCACTCTCTCGACCTTTTACCTCAACGCCGTCAGCTACTCCTTGCATTTTCTCATCAATTCTGTCCGCCAATTTTATTTTATGGTTTGTATCGCTTTCGATCTTTTCTCCAAACTCTTTTTTTTTCTCTCTTTTGGTTTCTCAGGAAGCTTTGATTTTGCTGCTGGACGTGGGTCCTTCGATGCATGGCGTTCTTCCGGAGGTAGAAAGTATCACTTCTCAACTCATACAGAAGAAGGCAAGCTCCTGTTCCATCATCACTTTTTTTTTTGTTGTCTTCATTGTTTCTGTTCTTTCACTGTTAAGATTTTAAGGTAAGAAATATATGAATGGTGTTTTATTTCGTCCCCGCAGTTAATGGAAAAAAATTACGTTTTTTGTTCATGGCGTTTTATTCGTTTGTGCAGTTAATTTTTAGTAAGAGCGATGAAGTTGGGATCGTCCTATTTGGAACTGATGGTAATTAGTTTACATGGAATTTTTATGCATTCATCTACTTCCAGATTGTTGTGATTTGTGAAGATCAGATAATCACTTATTAAATGTTTTTTTCTGCACATTCATTCAGAGATATAACTGTGATCTCCTTTACTTAGTAATTGAGCCATTGAAGGTTATATTTCCAATTTCCATTGGCTATCCTTTTTTTTTATTTTGACTACGACAGGATTTCCTTGTGAGTGTCAACCTGGGGACTTTGAATGAGTAATTGGAGTGCCATAACCCTAAGCCTTTAGTAGCTGAACTTGGGGTTGGGGGATTGCTAGTGTGAAGAGCACAATTTCATGGTGAATTCCACATATGTGATTCTTCCAATTTTCTGTGCTATAGCATGCTACTTAAACTTCATGGATATGTATCGTCATCCAGAATTTGATATTTGTTCAGGATGCATACAAAACCTAGTACAGAATGCTTCTGAATTAAGAGAAAAAGTTCAAATGCTAATTTTCTAGAAAAAATATTGGGATCTATCATCTACAGACTGTCTATGTTGCTGGATAATTATAATTGTTTATCAAATGATAGATCCAGAAAGGAGAAATCTTTGATCTTCGCCACTCTGGCAATTTGGATACGACAAAACCACATTGCCTTCTGGGGAAGTTGCTGCTTTGTTGAGAACATTCTGGATTATGCTCGATCTTTGACCAGTGACTGGTCCATTTTCTAACATGATGATAGGGGGGTTAGGAGCTGTTGGTCTCAGATTAAATAATTTTTATGTCGAGGACATAAACTATAATCTGGAAACCAATTTAATGTAATGAAATTTTGGATGGTAACAAGCTTGGTTGACCATCCTTTTCTTTTAAAAAGATTGTTTTTGTTACGGAAAGAGAGAGAAAGAGATCGCAGGAAGGTTCACCCTAAATCGGGTTACGTCCAAAAAGAGATCGCAGCTTTTTGTTATGGAATAATGATGATTATAAGGATGCGAAATAACCTAGTCATCATGGAGTTTATATAGGCACTTTCTTTTGCAGATGATAGGAAGGACTCTAAATTAATCCCCAAAATAGGACACCTATCTCGTGATAAGAAAATAAATCAATTCCGAATCACGTACAGAATCCCCCTGGATTCCCCCCTTGACCCTCCACAGGCTCGCTCAACGGACAACGAGACCCCCATAGGGGAAATCTATTGAAGCGCTTGACTATATAGGGGGATCACAAAGGGTTACAACTAGGCTCAGATTCAAGGCATTATCAATAGTTTTTTATGCGTCTTCCACTTCTATTTCTTTCCTTTACTGTCATCTTGCTTGTCTGTTATCATGTTGTATGTAAAACCTTAAGCCATATCTGGGAATGGTGTTATAATAAGAATTATTGCACATGGGTGGGGTGCTTTATTCTCATTGAAATTTGTGAAACTGAATTCTAACTTTACATTGAACTATGTGCATGATCATTTTATTTTATTAAACCATATTGTTTCGTTATTCACTATTTCTGCACAAAACTTTGGTTTCTCGACTTGAGTTGGCGCTACTGAGATAGAGATGGTTTTATAAGTCATATAGAGGTACAGTAACCTTGGACTATGAAGACTCAAAGTTTATGATATACTCTAGTATAGCAGCATTGGATTATGAAATTATTCAAAATTCATAATATACTCTATGCTTTTGTGGAGAATAAGGGCAAGAAAAACACAATGTCTTAATTCAGTGGGTAGAATCCATATTCAAGGCAACGTCTTGATCTGATAGTGGCCATTTTTTAATTACTGCATAAAAGTATGGTTAACATGTCCTCATAATGGGAAAAAAGTAATCAAGCGATGACCATTTTGTGGTTATGAATAAAATCAGCAAAATAGTAGGGAGAAGAAAAAAACAGACTATCTTTACCGAAACCACTATATCTTTTTAAACTGTTATTCTATCTTGTAAGTGGAGTGTTTTTCTCCTATGATTAAAGTAATACACATCCATTTTTCCTGCTAATTTTTGTTGTCTAATCGAGTAAGCATATCAAATAAAAAATCTTTTTCATCTTATCTGACTTTCGGCAGCTAAAGCTTTAAGCCTCATATTTAAAGTCACTGTTTTATACATAAATGCCCAAGTACAAACTCAAAACTGTTGATGTATACTGTTTACCTTCTCCTTTTGAAATTACAGGATTCTTGTTATTTTTTCATCACGTTCTTTTTTATTGTTTATCATTATTGCTATTTCCACTTCTTTTTCTTTCTTTTCATTAACTCTTAAATATGGACTTAAATTTCAGATACTGATAATGAGCTTGAGAAAGAAGTTGGTGGATACGAGCACGTGGTTGTTCTAGATAGTATCAAAGTTGTAGAAGACAGTATCGTGGAAACAGTGAAAAATCTTTCTAGAGGGACTTCCCCTGGAGATTGTATCCCAACGGTCTTCCTATTAAGCAGTTTTCATCGTTACTTGGTTTATTCCCTTCTCTTCCTGACCAAGTTGACTTTCTCATGAACAATGATTATGCTTCTAATATTAAATCAAGAATATGGTATGTTTGTGTTCCTGAATAGCTTTGCTATTCAACAAAAAACTACAAGTTAATTTTGCCGATTTTTTGCGTACTTTTTGCCCTTCAAAATTTTCTGTGCTACTTGAGAGTTAATATTTGTGGACAAAGATAATGTAGATTTTTGAAGTTGACAGTGATGGTTGTCATGTTGTTAATAACTTTCAGTAGAGATCTTGGAATCAAGTGATTCTTGTCAGGTTAAAAGTTGGGCTCACTAGTTCTTCTAGTCTATCATGTATAATTTCATGTATTTAAGTCATGAATGTAATAAAACCACCATCTTCTTTTAGCTTTCTTCTTTTTGTTTTTAATAGAATATTAGCTTGTTTGTTTTACGACATTCTCATTTCACGTATCTGGTATCCTAATGCTTATCATATTGCAAAAGTTGCTAAGGTACAACATTGCTTTAACTAATCAAGGTTGTAGTTACTTTATAAATTATCTTCTATTAGTTAACAATTTATCTGAAAAGTACAAAATGTCATGATCACATATTCATAACACTGACTTGATAACCATCTACTTTCTTTAGTGTAAGCATATTCTTATTAAAAGTGTGTGTATTTAATTGGGACGATCTGCATGTAAGAACACTGATTTTGGTTAGTTGGCCAATCTTTGGGTTCTTTTACTGTGCTGCACAGGCAGAAACTAGTGTACAATTATTTCACAAAAATCTCAATTTTTGTTTTCACAAAAAAAAAAAAAGAAAAATCATTGTATGTTCTTCAGAAGTCCAACTTATGAGAGCCTTGACTTCTACTAGTTGTGGATGCTATTGTTGTTGGAATAGACATGATGCTCAAGAAGTATGGATCTACAATTAAAGGGAAGAAGCGGCTATGCCTAATCACTGATGCATTATATCCAACCAAAGGACCATATGAAGGGACAAAAGAAGATCAGATTGATACTATTTCCCAGCAGATGAAGGCTCATGGCATAGGACTTGATTGTTTTATTATTAGAGGAAAACCCTGTGGCTCTGTTCATCTGAAGACAATTGAGGAGAATGACAAACTCTTGGATTATCTCTCAACAAAAACAATAGGAAAAATAGTGCATCTTCATAGTCCAGTATCACTTTTAGGTGCCATTAGAACTCGAAACATATCTCCAGTTACTGTTTTCAGAGGGGAGTTGGAATTGAGCTCAAGAATGAAAATCAAGGTTAGATTTATGTTCTTAGTGCGCAAAGTTTTAAATATTTGAACTGGATTTAACCATATATTTTGTCATATGCTTCCTCTTTTTGTTTTCTCTTACAAATATATATTTTTCACTAACTATGTGGAGATGTTGGATCACAAGGCACCAAGAGGGAGGGAGAGGGGGAGGGGGGGGTTAATATTTAAACCAACACAATAACAATCAAATCACATGCATAATAGAATAGGAAGGAAAGGGAGAGACAAAGACAAACACAAAATGCACAGTGGTTTGTTGACGAGGTTCGGTCATACCCTATGTCCTCACTCCGACTTCTCGACCTCGAGACCGCTTGAGATTCCACTAACACCCTTCCTTCATTCCAAGTGGGCCAAGGAAGAAACCTCTACAACTCTTGCCTTTTTTTTACTTTAAGAGATAAGGCACACCTCTTTCACTCGAAAGTTTTTACCCGTCTTTTTCTTCTCTCAAGAGGTAAGACACAACCTCTTTTCACTTAGGAGTTAAACAACTATTAACATATCATAAGAACACCTCTCAATCTCTCTTTTACAATTTGAACCTCACACAATAGTAAAAGATAAAGTAATGAAAGATTTGCAACTTTAAGCTTAATATGACTTCATGGATGAACACAAGTGTTTGCCTATCTTTTTCTAGGAAGTCTTAGTCTTTCTTGATGTGTTTTGGACTCCTTTTATAGCCTCCAATCTTTCCTATAGCCGTTGGCATTCAAAACTAGTCGTTATATACTTTTCTGCACTGAAACAGGTGTCCGTTTTGAGTTTCGGGCATCCATTTTTGAAGTAGCTGTTGAAATATATTTGTTACAGGTAACAAACGGGCGTCTGTTATATGTTTTGGGCATCCGTTATAAAAATCTTGTAGTCTCAAACATTTACGGTAGTTGCGCCAACATTTTCGGGCGCTCATTTTATCTTGGTCGACCGAAAGATTTTCAGTCTGTTTTGTCATCGACACCTGCACTCTTTTATACATAACTTTTTGCACAGGTATTCAAATGAGATGATTTTTTATTCTATGGAAAGCTAACAAAAGTTTCTACAACTTTGATATTCATTATTAATTCAAAATCTAATGAGAGCATAGTCGAATATTAATTCAAAGTTCAGTACATAAAGTTGTCCATTTCAAATTAAACTTTTTGGACCATTACTCTTTTATACATATCTTTTCATAGGAGTACTCAAATGAGATGATATTTGATTCTATGGAAAGCTAACAACATTATCTACAACTTTCATGTTTATCTCTTATAAATTTATTGAGAAAATACTCAAATATTAAGTGAAAAAAATATTAACTTCAAAATGAACTTTTTGAGCTTCACTTGTTTAAATATAACTTTTTATGTGATTGTCCAAATGAGGTGATTTTTTATTATCTAGAAAGATAAGGGAATCATTTATAATTTTTATATTCACCTCTTAATATAAATCTTATGGGAAATAGACAAATGCTAACCGAAGGTCTAGTGCATGAAGCAACTCATTCTTATTTAGACTTTTTCGGCATTTTAAATATAACTTTAAATCTTTCGAGGTTTGTATCATCAAAATATAATTATATAGGACACAAAAAAACTTTGTTCCAATAGGAGCCTGATTTGTGGACCTAATTAGTTTGTAGTTAGGGTAGAAAAGATTATGATATATTGTAATTTTCTTATATTCATAACTGAAAGATTGAGATAACATCATGACTATATTGCAGAAGTCAGGGCGCTCGTCCCCTGGCTTACATTTGGGCCATCTGGTTGCAAAGAAATGCCGCCAATTTCCGGAATGGTCATGTTTATGGTACCATGTTAAGGCAATGTTTTTGGAGTGGAAAAAGTATCTGTAGTGTGGTAAAGATGTAATCTGGTGGAGATGTCTACCTATTTTTTTTACATCAATGAAACTCCCAGATGGCTACCTCCTTTCTAGTCGCCCTTTCTTGTTTCAAAAAAATTTATATTGTAGATATAGAGTTATGATAATATCAAAATAGATATGTAATCAATTATCCCATATTATTGTTTAAGTCTCATATCTAGTGACGAGGGCGATGTATTGAGACGTTTGGAGATAATCTTCGAATCACATAATTTTGTGTCTTTCTTTGTGTGTTTCTTGTGATTCTTTCATTATCTATTTTTCATTTTTCAAATAATTGGTATCAATACAGATTTCCTGATACTTGATTTCTTAACATATGCTCATTATCAGTTACCATTCTGTATCGGGACAGTATATAATTCTTAGAGTTTATATAAAATAATATAAAGTAGGGAGAGGTAGTCATCCATTATATTGAAACTGTGGGAATGAATACATTCTTTTGTTCTGTATACGCTTCTGGATTCAAGTGGCTGATAAGGTTCCAACATTTAAGATTAAGCCAGTTATAGTAAACCCACTAGGGGAAGTTCCATTCCATAAGGGGATTGGAGCAGACTACCTGATTCTGTGAAAAAAGTAAGCAATAGATGTTTACAACTGAAAAATGAGGAATCAAATCCCAGGCTTACCAGCTCAACTTCCTCTAACATATCTTTGTAGTCCTGAAAGAGTTGATACATCTTTTTGTCTTCCTATTCTATTATTAATGGAGCATAGGGTAAGTGTTTCTCACTCCTTCTCTTGTACTATACAGTTGAAGGGTTGTCCCTTGTCTGATAAGCTATGTTCTAACAAATTCTGGAGTTGTCAAGAAGTTTGGCAAGCCACAGTGGTATTATAATTTACAAGTTTTCATGTTTTTTTTTCTACTTTGTGCCAATCTACTCTCATTGTGTTGCCATTTGTTCTGTTGGCACCTTGGTGCCAATCGCCCTTAAACCCTTGAATGTTGTGGCCATTATTTCGTCATTCCCTTCATGCTCCTCACTATGCCTTTTGCAGGTATTTTACTTTTCCTAGTTCTCATGTTTTTATTCTGCTTGAATCAACTATCTTCTTGATGGACTCAATGTTTCGCTAGTTCCGATCATTTTTGTCTTTCTTATGTCTGCATTTACAAATCTCTGTTTCTAGCTTCAGTTAAGCTCAAAGATATGACTTGTGGTTTTCTAAGTCTACATGAAACTACCCTTCTTTTGTCCAGGTCTGGGTATATAAAAAGACATCTGAGGAAAGATTTCCTACACTCAAAATGTATTCTGATAAAGCACCTCCAACTGATAAATATGCTACTCATCAAGTGAAAGTGGATTATGAATACAAAAGTGTAGAAAATCCTGACAAAGTAATTCCCCCAGAACAAAGAATTAAGGGATATCGTTATGGGCCACAGGTAGTTCCTATATCATCTGCAGAATGGGATGAAGTGAAGTTCAAACCTGAGAAAGGTGTCAAACTTTTAGGATTCGCAGATGCTTCGAACATAATGCGGTAAGACATTTTTTTTATTTCCGTATGGCGGTATCTGCCTAGATTTTGAGTAAGGAAATCAATTGTATCCTAAAAGGTAGCTTTATGAGCCTTTTCTATTCTGACCCACTATCTATCTCTTGGTTGGATTTTTTTTCATGATTTGTTAAGGAAGGATCCTTGGTGCATCGCGTCTTTAGAGTAAATTTGCATAATGATGCTTATCTAAGATAGTTTCCCATAACATCTATGCTTTTAAGTCGTGTTTTCATGTCGTACTATTTATTTTCATCAGTCCTTTACAGCTATTGTCTTTCAATAGGGAAGAATGTAGAGTTTTGAGAAAAGAAATTTTTAATGCTTTAATTGCACATGGTCTTTTTTTCTTATTTTTGGTCAAAAGTCGTTCCTCTTCTAAAAAAATGCTTTTCATAATTTGCTCTCCCAACGAGCTTAATTACTATAAATATTTGTTCTCTTCTTTTTCGTCATACTTTGATTGAAAATGTAAAGGGAATTTACTGTCATTTTCTCTCATAAGATGCATAAACAAAAGGTTTAGTTATTCATTTGCCAAAGGAACCTAAACTTGGGTTTCTTCATGAGATGTTGAACTAGAGCTACTTCATGTTCTCTTCTTCTAACATCAAATTTAGTCACCATGTAAACTTGTACAGGATTTATTATGTACATGTAATGTATAAAAGTGCATACATGATTACTGTAGCAATCTGCTATCCACTTTCATCGTTGGAATGCTTTGCAATTTACTGTAGCAATTGTGGAGTCAAGTACTGTAAGTTGAATTTTTACTATAATGGAAGGTGGATTGGCTGTAAAATTTTTTACTGGTAATGGCTTTTACAGCAATCCAAACTCACCATTAAACATTTGCCTGGCTCTTTTGGGTCATATCATATGGTTGTCATCGCTCAATGTCCAAGAACATTTGTGAAAATATTATTTAAATTTGAAGTGTTACAAAACTGATTCGAATAGACCTTTTCTCATGTCAACATTACAGCAATGTTGTTTTTTCCCTAGCTCATGTTTTTTTTATTTCTATGAAGGCACTATTATATGAAGGATGTCTATATTTTCATTCCTGAACCTGGAAATACAAAGGCAATTATGGCAGTTTCTGCTTTGGCTCGTGCAATGAAGGGAATGAACAAGTGTGGGATTCTAAGGTGTGTATGGAGACAAGGCCAAGGGAGTGTCATTATTGGGGCGTTGACGCCCAATATTTCTTCTTTGCATAAGATGGTGAGTTTTATGTCTTCTTTTCAGTTGCGTGCCTGTCTCCCTTCATGCCTAAATGAATTTATATGGCAGTAACTAATGATCTAACATTGCATCATGAAACAGTCTGATTCATTTTACCTAAATATTCTTCCTTTCGCGGAGGACATTCGAGAATTTCAGTTTCCATCCTTGAGCAGCTTCCCACCGTCATGTCAGCCAACTGAGATACAACAAGAAGCATCAGATAATTTTGTCAGGATGTTGGATCTTGCACCATCTGGTAGAGAAGTGCTTCAACCTGACTACACACCAAATCCGGTGTTGCAGGTTGTCCTTGCCCTATAAATGAAATTTCTTCAACTGACATTAAAACTTAGTAGTTGGATATCTATACATTTTCATGTGTACTTTTACATATAACTAGTTATTGTCTTTTCTATGAATTCTCTATGACTAAGATCTGCTATTGTTTGTTCGTAATGGTCCTTCATCATGTAAATGAAGGAATGGGCTTCAAATACTAAAGTGTTTGCTTTCTTGAAATCGCATGGGCTTTGTAATTTCCTTATTTCTATAGATCAGATCATTTCATTGTTTCTTCTAGAAATAGTTTCAGAGAATGAACCACACAAAAAACACAAATATGTGTACTTGAATTATTCTTTGTCAATGGATTTACTAGCTACTTTCTCGAGATTTTTGCCATGTTGTTTGTTTATTTAATTCTAATGTTGTACGATACTTTATGGAAGCCATTGTTTTAATATCCCAGGTGTTGCTCTAAAATCCTGAATGTTTCTGCAATCAATTATCGTTGTGATGTTCATACTTGGATTCTATCCTTATTTCAGAGGTTTTATCATTTTCTCGACTTGAAGCGAAAACAACCAGATTCTGATGTCCCTCAACTTGATGAAAGTCTCAAGAAAATTGCTGAACCTGATCAGGATGTGCTTTGCAGCCAGAAGTCTGTCATTGATAATTTTGAGAAACAATTCAAATTAAGGGAAAATCCAAAGGTTAGTGGACTTGACCTTAACTTTTATTCTAAATGAAGGTTATATACAGTTTCATGGCATAACCATGCTACAGAAAAAGAAGTCTTCAAGACTAGCTTGGAGGGAAAAAGCATCAACCTTAAATGAGGAGGAAGATGTTAAACCTCCTAAAGTACTGAATGAGACTACATCAAAAGGTACACTGGCCCTCAAAGATGAAAAGATTGAGAAGATCGGGGATTTGAATCCTGTTCAAGACTTTGAAGCCATGATTTCACGCAGAGACAGTTCGAAGTGGGTTAATAAAGCTATTGAAGACATGGAAAATTATATTGCCATTCTAGTGGAGAATTCCTTTGAAGGGGATGCCTTCCCAAAAGCAATTGAATGTTTGGTTGCTCTTCGTAAAGGATGCATACTTGAGCAGGTAATCATCTTCCTGGACGTTCCTTAATCACTTCAGATAGATGTTGAACATGCTGAATTGTTGACTGCTTAGAAGTTTTTAACAATATGCAAGATTTCTCTATACCTCTCAGATTCTTTATCAACTTGATATCAAACTCATCAACTAAGCATCCACTTATTTACAAACTGTAGAACTTATTTATGTCATCTAATCTTGTAAGCTTGGTGTTATCTGGACAAAAAGGAGGGATGAAAGCTTTAACAGATGTAGCACCAAAGGTTTTGTGTAATTCCATCATGCCTTTCCTTGAAAGGAAAAGTAATCACACATTTGCATTGACATTGAGATAAAGTACTTTCAGTTATCTGCTCATATGCCTTCACAAGAAAAGGGAATGTCTGTCGTTAGAGCATTAACCAACAGAAAGATACGAAGTTGTAATGCAATGATTTGGTTTCAGCAATATTTGAGCCATGTGTTTGCAAATAAATACCTAGCGAGTTTCTTTAAGTTGAAATTACGAGGGAGAGGATAGAAGTAGGTGGCTGGAACTATTAAATCCCATGTTTGGATTGATTAAGTTGGATAGTTATAAAGGACTTAAGAGGGAGGAACCATCCTTCTACATATCATATTTTCCATTCCATCAAATTGGTAGAAAACTATGGCAAACATTTATAAGACAAGTTTGTCCCTTTTTTAGAAAGGAAAAGGATGGTTACCGAGAAGCTTGTCCTTTTCTTGCAAATGCTTAAAAATTAAAAAAATGAAAGGGTAACTTAAGGTGTGAGTAATGATCCTTACGCTCCAATTTTCTCATGACCTGCAACCATTGTAGGGCTATCGAGGTATTGTATCGCACTTGTTTGAATTTCTGAAACCATTGACAAGATACTTTACTTTTTGTGGAATGTTCTTCTGGGATCCACTGATAGAATGGATATCACATATAACCTCATGTCTGAGTAGTGAAGCATCAGCTCGTAGCACAATGAATGAATGTCACATATATCCTCATGTCTGAGTAGTGAAGCATCAGCTCGTAGCATAACACCGGTTGTTAACCGTGTCAGACGTCCCTTGTTTAAATTCCTTCATGGTTTGATCCCTAGACATTTTCTAGTGTCCTCATATGGGTTTCTTTAAATTAAGTAGTGAAGCATCAGCTCGGAGCATAACACCAATTGCTAACTGTGTGGGACGTCTCTTGTTTAAATTCCTTCGTGGTTAGATCCCTAGACATTCTAGCATTCTCATATGGCTTTCCTTAAATTAGATTTCTTGGTCTCCCACAATTTGTTGTAACTATCATCGGCTTGTAATTTGTTTCTTATTACATAATCTTTTGGTTTCGTTGCTATGTTCTTAATAGTCTGTTCAAAAATACTACCAACCTTGTGGAAGGGTGTTCAAGTGAATACCTCTTGTACCCCATATATAAATCCACCTTCAAGCCACATCAACCTCGCCCAAAAGCATCTTACAGTGATTTGATTTTGGGTGTTGAAGACTAAAAAGCAAGACCTGTTGCCTAATAGCAATGCCGGTATAGACATGTACTGAAATCGGCCAGATGGCTGCATCCTTGACTGTTCCCAGTAAAATATATTCATGTAATCGAAATTGACTAGTTTTATGCTTCTGATCCTGGTTGTTTATTGTGAGATGCTTCAATCAATTTCTTATATATAATCTTTTTTTCAATTTCTTATATATACTTTGGTACTTGGTTCTTCGACTTTCTTTTGGTTACAAACTCAAATAATTCTATGTTAAAGCAAGATGCTCTTAGTCGATTTCTGTCTTCAACTCTGCATTTGAATACCTTTTTGGTGACAAACTTACACCATATCTACTTAATGCCCGAATTAGTTATGAAACTAATACATCCATTATGATTCCTAGGAACCAAATGAATTCAACAGGTATCTGCAGGAGCTCTATGAAAAATGGTGCATGAGTGACCTTGACTTCTTCAAACTTCTTTCATCCAAAAACATTACTCTGATTACCAAAAGTGAAGCAGCGGACAGGTATTTGCTGTGTCCAGTTTTTTTTCCAAGACTAGTTGTAGATGTTCTCCCGACTGATCTCTCCAGACTGATCTCTCCGCCTTTTTTCCTCCTTGAGCAGCAATCTTACTGAAGAAGAGGCCAAGCAATTTTCTGAGAAACTTGATCACTCTAATTAAAGCTAAGCACCACTAATTTCTAACTGAAGTATGAAGGGACTTCTGGTGTCTGCGTGTCAGTCTGTGGTCGCCAACACTCGAGTTCTGATAACATGATGTGCAAAACCAGCATATTTTGTGCCTCTTTAGCAGCAGCACCTGCAAGTATATGATCAACTGACAGTTAGATGGTCTTGTGCTGTAAATATAGATGTGATATTTGATGAACAGAGTGCTAGGTGCATACTACCTTTTTGGGTGTTTCTACTCTGCTAAATTGGTTGCTGACTCTTTCTCAACGTTTGATTCCTTTCTTTCTAGTCTTTTGAAGTGCCGATATGGTTCAATCTATATGTAGGACTGTACATAGAAGCATCATTAAAAGCTTCGTTAGACTGATTGAGATTAAAAGCTGCGAAGTCCATCAGCTATATGGGGGCTTTTCTAATTCTTTCTATTCGAATCCGCTCTAAATGTGATTTGAAAGTTACAATAGCAATAACAAAGTCTTATCCCACTAGTTGGGATCGGCAATATATTCGTTGATTCATGTTCATGAAATTCGACAGAATTTTACGTTGGCTGTCGGGGTCTAATACAATCCTCTTTTTTTATCCGGACTTAGAACTGATTATAAAACATAGGCGGAGTTTGATTTGAAAGTTAATGAATGAAAATTATATATATAAGGAATAAGGAGTGTGCCAGGCAAAATTGACCCATATATATATATATAATATCGTTCAATGGTTCACAAATATGTATGATTTAACATCATCAAGATCCCAACAAAAATGTATTTAGTTGTGGGCCGTTAAATGATAACCATATACATGGGTCACTTTTATATATATCTTTTATAACATTTTTCATGTGCTATATTAAGGTGCAAACAAAATTAGATGCGATGGTGTCCTGCGTAAACACTATGATTAATATACTAACGCGTACGTTACACTGATTGGACGTAACTTTGTTTGCGCTTCAATTTTTTTATTAGTTATTTACCAGTCTTGATATGATCTTAAAATACAATCACATAAGAGATCGCAGAAACTGCGTAACACGACAAGAGCATATTAAAGGCCACAATAAAAAAAAAGATCGAGTACCGACACATTGTGAAGACTGACTGCTCATCAACAGATGTTCTAAATTCTATTAGACCACGTCAACTGATATGCTGTGTTGCGCTAAAATATTTAGCATCAGAAAATGGGAAATTTGAAATGTTTTCACATTTTTAGTGCAATTGGATGCCCAACATTGGAAAGAGAATGACACTGAATAAAAAAGGGCCAATATGGAACAAGTGAACGTTCTGATTCCATGGCATATGAAAGGCGAAATGTAGGACACCGAAGCCCCAATACAAAAATGTTGCCAGAAATTCTCTATTTGTTTACCCTTGATATGTGATAATTAAGTACATACAACAACAACAACAAAATCTTATCCCACTAGGTGAAATCGACTACATGAATTATACGACGCCTCGTTGATTCATGTTCATGAGATTCGACAGAGTTTTACGCTGACTGTCGAGATCTAACACAACCTTCTTCCTTTATCCTCGTTGATCCATGATAATTAAGTACATATCTAGAGAAATTTAAGCTCCATTACTTCCAATGTAAGATGAATCAAGTAAAATACTCGACAATGTTTCAAGCAAAAAGCATAATCTTCATGCCCTGATAATGAAATTCCGAATCTGATTTATTACAAGCATCAAGCTTCCGATGGAGAATTAATTCATCAGCTCCCAGTTGCATCCATATTGGAAATCTGGTCTACACCTTTGAAGGCAACACGTAGTTTTGTCTGGCATGATTTCTTCTTACCATTTCTCTCGGATGTGCCACTCACATGGACAGTGTCCTTTGTGACATTGCCCATAAGTTCAAACAGGGAGCGGTGGAGATTTTCCCTTGTCATTTCTTCCAGTACCAGAGGCGACTGCATGTACAAATTGTTGCCTCGATATGTCACACTTGTCTTTGATAGAAGCAACTGAGGATGTTCGCCGAGCATCTCAATAAACTGTGAGATCAAGGAAAGTAGAGTGCTGTTGATAGCTATAAAGATGCAGGGGGCAAAACTTTAAATGGAAACACAGCACGAGAAATTTAATATAATAAGTTCATAACTAAAAAGGGAAATAGCTATATATTCGTTTCTGTACATGAATGCTCCTCAAAGATGCCTATGCAGAACATCAAGTAAGCGCAATTCTCTGCACAGTAACAGTTATTTAGTTACAGCAGTAGTTATGTCACATTTAGTCCAATATTATTTTATCTAGACGCACTAACTTGAAATTCAGCAAATAAGGGAGATTAGGATGACTTTTGTGTCTGGGAACAGAATGTTGATTCGTTTGAAATACTTAAAGCTTGAAACAATATAGTTATTAACAGAACTTATGAAATCTGTCTGGAGGTAATCAAATGTCAACCTTCTATCTTTAACCATGTATCTGGTTGGCCAGTTTCTGACAAGGTACACGCTTTGCATTTATCATGACATGACTATAAAAATCTAAACCCAAAAAGGTATTAGATTAGGAAGGCCCATCTACTAATATGATTCAAAATGATACTTGTGACCAAGGTTATTAAGATCTCGATCTAAAGATCTTACGATTTTACGATCTTACTATTCATTACCGATTTCGATCTTATCTTGAGGATCTTTATGTGTAAAATTTTAATACGATCTTAATTTTGATGATACCATCTTATGATCTCATATGATTAATATAATCATTTAAATATTTAATAAAAATATATTGATGATAATAAAAATTAATTTAGATGAAGTTTTTTGTAGAGGAAATTTAATATATTTTCTTCATTTTTAGTATGTTTTGCTTAAGAATCAATAAAAAATGACTTAGTGAGTATTAAATGCGACAAATTTATAAGAAAACATATTTATTACTTTTAAAATATATATTTTTTATTAATAGGTAGGATCCCACGATCCTCATCTTCGATCTTATGACCCCCGTCCAATCTTACGTAAGTTGACTACTTTCCTTGTGACTATCCAAACACAAAGTTCAAATGCAAACCTTCTATAGAAGAAAATTGGGAGAATTAATGCTACCTGTGCAAGAGTGATAGAAGGATCTACTTCAATAAGAGTGCCAGGTCCACATACAAGACAGTCCTTCTCTCTAACAAAATCAGTGACTTTTATATGTGTTCCTGCCATTCCATTGTACCTAAAAAAATAATAAAAGTCGCACAATTAGAAGTAGTTTGATGCTCAAATGATGTGATAATTTGAGTCAACCTGGGCGCAAGAATGATCATCACCAAAAAATTCAATCAGACGACGTGAATAATTATAATGGATCTTACAAGGGTAATTCATGAGGAACTTAGAGAATATCCATGCTGGAACTTAGAGCATTAAATGACCAAAACTTCAAAAGTTATGCCATGTCTCTGATAAAAAGTCAACATTGTTTTTTAACAAAGATGGGCATAACTCTGTCCAGAATACATATGCCATGTATCAATGGCTACATTTTTTTCTGCAAAACAAGATACCGAGTATTGACTGTTTGACAAACATTTAGAAAATATAACCAATGATATGTGTACTGTTTTATCCAATAGAATTGTTGTTCAATATATTTGACTGACGACTACTTAGAGGAGCATTATGCGACAGTGCATGTGAAACACCTTCATTTTACTTTTAGAAAAACTGTGTACGCAAAGATACTACTTGTTTGAGAAAAGCAATCAGAAACTTGATAAAGAATTAGACTACCATAGTGGAACATGACCGGAAGCATCAATTGACCACGTTGAATCATCCATAAACATTATCTCAATCAGTTTCAGCTTGAAATCACATGTTCAACATGAAATATGTCAATTATAGTAAGAAGAGTCCGAGAGGAAAGATGTGATATATGAAGAAAGAGGAATCACGTTAGGTAATTGGATAAAGTTTTGCTGCATCCGGAGACAATCTTTAAGGCTTCTAATGCACATGTAGCAGATATGATAGCATTCGTAGAGGCAATTGCTGGGATAATATTCTTGACAACACCCTGAAAACAGAGTAAACAAGAAGATGATGAATCAATAAAGACATGCTCCCTAAGTTGCCAAAATAAAAGAAACAACTCTCAGAAAAAGAAATATTTGTTTCATGGAGCGTGGACACTTCAAAAGTCAAACTTTTAACCACATAAATGTTTAATCATAATCTTTCCAATTATGTCAGTAATTAATTTAAGTGGCTAAATTTGCAACAACTTGCATTTTAAAGGAGAATAAAACCTTATTTTAGAAGAGAGAATAAAAACTTTTGAGATGCATCCGACTTCTTTTTAAAGAAGATGCCTAAAATGCTCCTTAAGTTGCCAAAATAAAAGAAGGGTAAAATGATGGTGTTCCCTAATTAAGTAGTCCTCATCTTCTTTCGTATCTTATACACCTTCATATTTTCATCCAACAGTGAAAAATTATTTGAAAGAGAGAGAGAGAGAGAGAGAGAGAGAGAGAGAGTTTATTCAACATGAATTGGTTAGTCTGAAATTAACCTCATTTTGTCAACCATCAAAACATCCAGACTAACGATTCATTGTTGGACATAGTTGGCGGGCAGTCTAATTACAAAGTAAAGATGGAGAATAGAGTTGAGAAAGTGGCAAAAGTTGGAGGGCATTTAATGAAATTTGAGTATATTCAATTTTCATCCGAGAAACTCTGTCCAATATGACAATATCACATCATGTTCCTTGCAAATAAATCACCTCGTAAAACTGGTAGATGTACTGATGGCAGGTTCTGGGATCAACTTAACTCTGTCTGATAAAAGAAATTGAGAACTAATTTTTATATCTATGGCCACAAGTCACTAAATAAAATCTACTAACACTATTTATTACTCTCCTTTCTAGTTACACTAGCAATCAAGTGGACGATTTGAATAACTTTCACTAAGAATCAGTCAATGTAGAATTCTTCTAAAAACTGTAATACTGGAATTGAGTTATCTGATTTATGAAAAGGTGCACTGTGACAGAATTCTTATATGTAAAAGAATCTACAAGCAGTCTGCTTGTAAACAAACATTTATTATAGTTATAAAAGTTGGTGGAACATTATGTTTAAAACTAAAAACAAACTGATGAATTAATTTATCCAACTGAAATGGCAATCTGATAAAAAGAATACTAAGTTAATCTCAGTGTAATGTGTTTCAGCTAGACCTCAGTGAATAATTGACTAGAATTTTATATATCTTCCTCTAGAAAAAACTAACTCAAAAGTTCTTTGAGAAGTTTCAAATGTAATATGTGTTTAGTTCACCTAATTTTTTTCTAATTAATCAGTAAGAATAAATCAAAGCCCAATGATGTCACATGGAGAGTCTGATGACTCTGATCACTTCAAGACATGAAAAAATTTATTGAATCCATGTATATATGTTCAAGCACGTATACAAAATAAACCAATCACAAACAAACATCACTTGAAGAGTGTGACTATCAAAATATATAGATATCTGTGAAAAACAAAAGTTTTTAAGCTAGCTTACCTGAGTAAGAGAATATGTAACTCCGGTAATACCAAAGAGGTCTGCTCTTTTGAGAGCCTGCATAATAATAGAAAAGGACAAACAAACATTATAATTGTATGACAGAAAAATTAGAAGTACAGAGCTTCTGATCAAGCAAACCTCTGTGTAAACCCATTGCATATGATCAGGATTATCAGCATCAAATGTCTTTCCACCATGAACCTATCAACAAGGCAATGAAGAATGAAAGCCTCTGCAGTCCAAGAGAACAGAAGAAACTGAAAGCACAATGTTACTACCTCACCCCATTTTATCAAATGTGCATATTCAATACAATGTGCGGCAGTTCTTGGTGTCTCTGCAAGAGTGCACAAGGGGAACTTGACTTGTGGTGGAAAAAGCCAAATATTGCACTCAAAGCAAGGAGTCATCCCTGGAAGTATCACTCTAGCATGACCTTTGAAGCCTTCAGTTCCACCGTCAACCATAGGCTTAACAGTCTCTGCCATTGGCTTGTCATCACAATCATATTCTGGATATTCCAAAGATTGAAATATTTGTTCCGTGAGTTTAACAATTGGTAAAGAAAACCAAAACTTCCTTATTATGAACACAACCTAGATAAGTGAATACTGATGCAACCATAGCAAAAGAAAAAGGAAAAAACTCAATTGTGATCTTAGAGCACATTTCGCATAAACACAAGAAACCGCATAGTATTGATGTAGCTCCAATATAAAGCACACAATAAATTAGCAACACCAACATACCTAGGAAACTGCAAGCTACAGAGTTGATATAGCTTCTCGCCTCAATTGAATCAAGACCAAGCACAATTATGTTGAAGTCATTATAGAAACTAATTTCCTTATCTTCAATCCTGCAAAAATGGGGTGTAATATTCACCCCGCTAACTCTTTTCATAACACGCTCAGCTGCTACCTCCGCCTTGGACTTTCCAACATCCTGAAGCCTGCATCATTAAATTCTGATTAAGTGAAAGGTAGAAATAGTAGCAACCAAACAAGTCCAGGGTAAATTCAAACAATGAGTTGCGCGTTCATGGCGAACATAAAGTAGTATAAAAATAAAGTCCAAGCAGAAGCTTGGGCCATGCAATAGCTTGTGCATACTCAGCATGTTTCAGTTTCTGGACTGACAAGTAAACACACAGTTTGACAACCACCAAAGAAAACAAAAGAAAAACACAGTTAGACTAATTTCCTTAGTGATACTGGAAGTTCCGACGAAAAGGATGTAGGTTTGTTCCTCTAGGATTGCAGAGTTCGAACTTTTCATGTGCAAAATTCTCGTGTAATTTCAAATTGTGTTCATTGGCTTTAAGAAGCTTACTCGGGCGTGTGCACATGCACGCAAAGACCCCTCATCCCTCACGAGTTCCTGATGACTGCAGACCTAAAATGCAGGTTCATCCCTAAACAGCATGCAATCAAGCATCCCCAAAATGACCCGTCGACGACATCTAACGTCCAACTACAAAACTCTCGAATGAAGGAAACCAGAAGAGAACAAAACAAAACATTGAGCCGAAAACCTGAAGAGGAACTGCCGGTTGAGGTTGGAGACCTCGATGGTGTCCATATCAATGACGTCTATGTTCCTGAAGCCGGAGAGAGCCAAGTCCTTGAGCAGTTCGCAGCCGAGCCCGCCGGCCCCGACCACCAGCACCTTCGCGATCTCGCCTATGTCCTCTCTCAGCTGCACGAACTTTTTTGCTCAAACAAAACATCGAACAATACAAGGACGAGACATTACAGGGGCATGCCGAGGAATGCATACCGTGGGAGTGGGTTCGAAGTCCTCGCCGACGATGTTTCCGGCGCGGGCGAGCAGCTTGTCGAGGTCCCTCCATCTGCCGGACTTCTCTGCCATTGCGTGACCTCAAAGCCGCAAGAATCCTCGAGCGAAAAAAAGGAGTTCCAAATTGTTTACCCCTTTTTTCTTGTCTATAAAAATTTCACAAATATCACATTAACGGAGGCGGATCAACACTGTTTTATTATTATTTTCATTTTTTTAAAAAAAATAGGTATTACCACTCGAATCAATCATTTACATCTTATATTTTAAAACTATAACTTATTTCTATTTTATTTCTTCTACAAAAAAAATACATTTTCAATTTTTCTAACACATTCATTTAATCCCAAATATCAATCGTCTAAATCTATATATTTCTAATTAATCCAATTATCCCTGTTTAGCATTTAAAAGTAATATAATAATGAATACCTAAAAGAGAATATGAAATTCCTTATGTTTCATTTTGAAAATTTATTATTTATAGTCAATCATATATGTATATATTAAAAAATACTAGAAAAGTAAATATATAATTGAAAAACTACCCTTTATTAGAAATTAAGGTTATAACTTACAAGTGAAAGTGGGTAAGTGAACATTCTAAAAAGGATCTACTTTTTTAACGCAATTTGGACTCATTCGAATCTTTTGATCAAAATTTGAATGTAAATTTTATATAAAGTTTAACAGTCGTATTAATTCCTCAAAAATCTAATTGTCAACTTCTAAATGAAGAGAAGATCAAGGTTTTATAAAAAGATCTAGAAACTTGTAAATGATAGAAGAAGAACACAAGAAGATTAAGAAAAGAAGTTTAAGGTCTAAAGTATAAAAGTATCTAAAAGGGATCCAACCCCTCTTTTTTTCTCAATGATTTGCATAAACACATTAATTATATTTAAATGTTTCAAATGATAATCGATTATTTTATTATGTTTCATGAGTAGATCTAAAATTTCACACGATTTTAGGAAAATTTCTAAAAGATGTGTTTTTCATGATAAATATAATGTTTACCATGTTTTTATGTTTATGATTTTGCCTTAAAAGTGTTCTACATGATCTATATGTTTTCCCCTTGATTTCATCTTATAAATTGGTATTTTCGAATTATAGATTCCAAGATGTCGACAAGATTGTGTCAATTCTAGGAACGATCATGAAGGGCTCTCGATTACGCTCGTGACACCTCTATCATGATCATGACAAGGCTAAGCACGATCATGACAATTCTGAGCACAACTGTGGTAAGGCTCAGTACGTTCGTGACACTACTAAGCACGACCATGACATTCTGCGCACGACTGTAACAATTATGGGAATGATAATTACTGTTGGTGAATGCATTATATGATATTATAGACTTATTTTTCAAATTATGAATGTCATATATGGATGATTGATGATTATATATATGACATAGATACACAAAATGCATGAGCAGTAATATTAAAAGATGAAAAATAATTGATATGAATGATTGATGTATTGCAAAGCATAATGCACATATAGTTGAAGAATTTCTTTATTACTCATGAATGATGGGAAGCAAAGTCCACCTATGTATGTACTTAAGGAGATCTAAGCTCGCGAAGTAAAGTTCTACATTTGTGTATGTGCTTCTCAATGAACAAAGTCGCTCATCAGAAAGTGTGAGTATTCATTGAAATAAAATTTCTCACTATTATGATGTGCATGTCGTGTCCTAACTAGTCATATGATGATGTTGATATGATTATTTCAACTATTGTCAAGATAAAAAAATGTTATAAGATAAAAAATAAAAGTGAAATTTAACTTTAAAGTATCTTATAATAAAGAAAAAAATTTAAGATGACGATGAAGTAAAGATAGAAAGTAAAGTCTTACACTAATGGATGTATTTCAAGATGACCTAAGCCCTGATAAGTAAAGTCATGCATATGTGTATATACTTTTCAAGAAACGATGTCCCTCGTTATATAAAATGAAAGATGAATATGACACTTCAAGTATCACATAATAAAGAAAGAAAGTATAAAAAGTTATAAAACAACTTTTAGGAAATGTAAAATATGAAAGATATAACAAGTAACCGTTAAGGAGTTATAAAAAAACTCTTAAGATGTGCATGATAATGAAAGTAAAATGAAATGATAATTTATATGTCATTAATGTTTGTGAATGATATAAATGAATATTCTTATTGATGAATATAAAGTTAAGCAAGTATGTATGTTTATGCTTCGAGAATATTATGTTATGTCAAGAATGTAAGCATAATGTAATGTCATATAATGATCATAATATAGTTCATAACATACATATTTATATGTTTATAGTATCGTGTGATAGATTATCATGCAGCATGACCTTTACACGTTCTAATTGGAGAACCGTGCACTCTAAATTCGTATATGTAACAAAGATTAAAAGATTAAATGATGGATAGTTGTAACGCCCCGAAATTCGATTCCGCCACGTGACAATATCTCCTTTCGGTCATTACTTTCTTTGGTCTTTCTTTGACTCTTTTATTGACCCAATGATCAATAAGAGTGACACGTAAACGGGAGACTTAAATAATAAAATATTACACAATAATATGAAGAAATGCGGAAGCTAAATAAATAAAAAGTACATCAATGTCTCACATAGGGCATATAAAGGTTCATGCCATAATACAACACTATAAGTTCCATCCAAATAAAAATACAACTCGATATGCTGAAAGATAAAGACTCAATCTAGACCCTAAGATAATTATGTGCACACGCCATCAAGCTGTAATCCCCGCACATACATCAACATGGAATGCATCCATATCAAGTACCTATGGGGATCACACAGGGGAGCAAGCTCAACCGTTAGTATAAAGCTAAGTGTGAGTTAATATAAATCATAGATTAATTTTCATCGAAATAAGCATGAGGTAAATATGGAAATCATACATAAGAGTCAATCATCATATAGGAGACGATAAAAAGAATCATAGTTCGTGATTTTTCATTTTTTTTTCTTTTCCATGTTTGGGTTAATGTTCATTGTTCATATTCATAGTTCTTATTCATATTCATGTTCATAAGGGCAAAGTCCTTTCATTCATCTTTTGGCAATTCATGTTCTTTCATCTTGTTCGTAAACTGGAAGAGCTCTTCACTTCTAGGGAATACCATTGCAGGTACACATAAGTGCAGCTCTAGACCATAGTGGACCAGTGGGGATCAGTGCCATGACGAGTGCCCCATCGGGCGAGATGACCTCGCGTAAAGTGGAAACATCTGTAGGGGAGAGACTCCCATCTAGATAGAGCAAATGATAATCATTCATCATGTCTTATAAGCCGTGGACCTATCATTTGATCACACGGATCAACCAAGGCCGTAGGGAGCAGGGGCAATTCTGAATCATCTTTTCATATTCATATAAGTAGGCATTAATCAAGTGGACATGACCATGAGGTTTTATTATGGTCATATATGCACTGTCCATAGATCGGACACCTGAAAGATCAAGTAGTTGTCCGTTTGAAAGTTCATAGATAGTCGTCCAAAAAGAAATCAAGATAAGATCATAACATGATGAAATTTAGGAATAGACATGTCCTAATTTTAATATTACAACATGATAAATGGTAAAATGACATAATCAGAACATATGACTTTGAAGGAAGAATCATTAGATTTATAAAAAGAATAATCAGAATGTGGCGGAGAGTAATAAAACTTCTGTTGTAATATTTCTATAGTGTTACAACACGTTAGATATTATAATACTATAGTGGTATATGATACTGTAACTAAAGTATCATGATGAGGTATTGCAGCATGTGCTAAAATGTTTCATATGCACTTCCATGCGTGACATGTTCACTATAGTGCATCATGTTACCAGTACACCAAATACGGTATCATTATCAATGCAATGGTACATCACGTCATCAGTACATCAAATACTAAGATTATCAATACAAATAATGCAAAAGTATTATAGCATGTACTACAGAAATCCAGAAGTACATCTGCTTCTAAGGTCAGGTAACGACAAATAGTAATATATTTCCTACGTGATTTTAAGAAGTGCACCATGCGAAGTGCATTTTTATTATATTCGTCCAGCCACGTAGTAGGCCTCGATGCATTAGCATTTTATGCGCCTGTCAGAAGCTAAGTTTTCTTGATACATTACTGTGCATGGCAACTGGTAATACGAAGGAGACCGATTGACTCATCGCCATTTGATCTACATGAATAGATGATTAAATCAATAATAACTAACAATATTTTTTTTTACTAATTGCTCATGTATGATTCTATCCTAATAAACCTCGTGTCATGCATTATAGCATTCGCCTTAGGCATAGAATAAAATAAGTAGGCTATGCGATTCTATTAGAATTTCATGGCCAATTTCTGCTCCTCATAATATTAATCCTACGTCTAAATAAATCCTTAAGGCATGAATAAATCTTTCAGAAAAATAATCTATGAGTTAGATCCCGAAAACACACCTTCTTGTCCGTCGAAGGTTTATCGTTTCACCGGAGCAAGTCCTACTCTTGTCCTCCTCCTCGTCCTGCGTCACGTACACCCGAAGAATCTACCGGAGTTTCTTCCTATGTCCTCTGGCCGAGCATGAACAAGATAGTAGCAGAGAGAGGAATGAGAAAGAAAATTAGGAAAAGTGAGAGCGGATAAATGGTTTTTATGGTCATAAATTTGTGGATTGAAATCTCGGATTTCATGGAGGAAAAAGGGGTTACAAATCTGAGGTGTTAATTGGGTGTAATTGTGCATTAATACAAGGATTTGATTTGATTTTATTTTTTTTTTAAAATGTGGTACGTTACAATATAATACCCATAGAAAAAGGGTTCATCCCCAAATCCTGTAATGAATAGAACTCATCGAATTAGTGCGGAAACTCTTTACGCATCTCGGACTCGAGTTCCCATGTCGCTTCCTTTCCTTTTCCCTGCGATCTTGACTAGCGGTACCTCTTTGTTCTTCCGATACTGTGTTTTGTGCTTTAAAATCTTCGTGGGGTACTCTGCGTAGGTCAGGTCTTCCTTTATATTTGGCTCTTTTATTCTCGCAATGTTCGCGTCATCGTGCTTGTATTTTCGGAGCATCAAAACGTGAAAGACATTGTGAACTCTTCCGTAGGAAGGAGGTAAGGCCAACCTGTAAGCTCCATCGCCGACTAATTCTAGAACCTCGAAGGGACCAACAAACCGAGGACTGAGCTTCTCT
Organism: Pontederia crassipes; assembly: GCA_030549335.1. Classification (NCBI taxonomy): domain Eukaryota; kingdom Viridiplantae; phylum Streptophyta; class Magnoliopsida; order Commelinales; family Pontederiaceae; genus Pontederia; species Pontederia crassipes. Next base: position 70,704,023 of record CM060191.1, on the reverse strand, counting down.
CATTTGCTGAACCTCGTAACACTCTTCATCAGAGACACCTTTAGTAGTACCTGGTCTCCAGCTTTGAATATTTATTCTCGTCTCTTCTTATCGGCATAGCTTTTCTGTCTGGACTGTGCAGCCTTCATTATCTTCCGAATTACTTCCACGGTATCAGCATACTCTTGGGCTCTGACTGTCAACTCCTCGCTCATAGCTATTCTCTCGTCGACCTCGCCTCAATGTGCAGGCGATCAGCAAGGTCTCCCGTACATAGCCTCAAAAGGCGTAATGCCAATGTTGGAGTGAAAGCTGTTATTGTACGAGAACTCGATCAACGGTAAATGCTCGTCCCAACTGTCATGCCAATCCAAAGCACACGCTCAGAGCATGTCCTCTAATGTTCGGATTGTCCTTTCCGATTGTCCGTTCGTTTGTGGGTGGAAGGCTGTGTTGTAACTCAGTCTAGTACCAAAGGCCTTCTGCAGACTTTTCCAAAATCTTGATGTGAACCGGGGATCACGGTCCGACACAATCGAGACTAGAATCCTATGAAGTCAGATAATCTCTCATACATATACCTCAAGTAGGCTCTTAACTAACTGCTTCCACTTGATTGGAATGAAATGGGTTGCCTTCGTCAACCTATCGAAGGGCAGACCTGAGACAAAATCCATCGTGATGTTCTCCCACTTCCATTTCGATATCCCTAGTGGCTTCATCAAATCATACGGTCGCTGGTGCTCGGCCTTTACCTACTGACATACAAGGTACTTGGAGACGTAGTCCGCTATCGTCCTCTTCATGTCGTGTCACCAGAAGCTGCGTCTAACATTCCTATACATTTTCGTGCTGCCCGAATGTATTGCAAACCCTGATTTATGGCCTTCATCGAGCATTTCTCGTCTGACCGTAGCATCATTCGGAACCCAGAGGCGGTTCCGATACCTAATCCCTCCATTATTGCCAACCTTGAAGTCTTCAGGGTCATTCTGACACCTCTTGAACATCTTCATATACTTGGTGTCGGTCATTTGTACTATGATAATTATGCTGATCATGCTTGGCTGTAACTGGTGTATCATCAGTATTGCATTGTGTCCTGCAGTTTGAGGACTCCACTGGTTAAGTTTTTCAATCATTTCATACCTGCGTAGCTGGAGGAAAGCCAGCGAAGCCTCCCATTTTCGACTGAGAGCGTCGGCCATCGAGTTCGCCTTGCCGGGGTGATAGTTGATCGTGAACTTGTAGTCTTTGAGGATCTCCATCCATCGTCTCTATCGCATGTTTAGGTCCTTCTGAGTGAAGACGTATTTTAGGCTCTTGTGGTCGGTGAACACCTGAAACTCTTCATCATACAGGTAGTGTCTCCAGATCTTTAGAGCGAACACGATCGCTGCAAGCTTCAAATCGTGCGTCGAATAATTCACCTCGTGTTTTTTCAATTGTCGTGAGGCGTAGGCCACTACCTTCCCGTGCTGCATGAGGACACATCCCAATCCAGTGCCACAAGCATCTAAATCGTGTACCCTCCGCTCCCTGATGGCAGAGTGAGGATCGGAGCGGAGGTCAATCTGTTCTTTAGCTCTTGAAAACTGCTCCCGCACTTATCTGTCCAGATGAACTTCTCATTTTTCTTCGTCAAACGAGTGAGTGGAGCTACGATCTTCGAGAAATCCCGGATGAAACGCCATGTGAAGTGCACCATGCAATCTTCGAGAGATCCAGGACAAATAGTAATATGTTTCATACGTGATTTTAAGAAGTGCACCATGCGAAGTGCATTTTTATTATATTCGTCCAGCCACGTAGTAGGCCTCGGTGCATTAGCATTTTATGCGCCTGTCAGAAGCTAAGTTTTCTTGATGCATTACTGTACATGGCAACTGGTAATACGAAGGAGACTGATTGACTCATCACCATTGGATCTACATGAATAGATGATTAAATCGATAATAACTAATAATATATTTTTTTACTAATTGCTCATGTATGATTCTGTCCTAATACACCTCGTGTCACACATTATAGCATTTGCCTTAGGCATAGAATAAAATAAATAGGCTATGTGATTCCATTAGAATTTCATGGCTGATTTCTACTCGTAATATTAATCTTACGTCTAAATAAATCCTTAAGGCATGTATAAATCTTTTAGAAAAATAATCTATGAGTTAGATCCCAAAAACACACATTCTTGTCCGTCGTCGGTTTGTCATTTCACCGGAGCAAGTCCTACTCTTGTCCTCCTCCTCGTCTTGCGTCATGTACACTCGAAGAACCTGCCGGAGTTCTTCCTATGTCCTCTGGCTGAGCATGAACATGACAGTAGCAGAGAGAGGAATGAGAAAGAAAATTAGGAAAAGTGAGAGGGGATATTTTTTGTTCCATATTTTTCTTTGTCGCTATAAATAAAGCATCGAAATATATAATACATGTCTATGTTGTTCTTGATGACAATAATAATATATAATTAGAGAGGGAGAAAAGAAAGATGTGTAAAGCATCTCTACATAGGCATCGGGTCTATGCGAGTGAGCTGCCTTCTTAACCCGCTACACAGTACTTATTATCAAATTATAGTTACTTTTGTTTAAATGGTAGAGTAAGAGATGAGATGTCACGTAAAATGATCATCAATAAGATTTTAAATAATGCAAAATAACTTTTCTTAACTTAAAATATTAAGGGTCCGTTTGGCGCATTACTGATTTAATTAATCGATAATTTATATTACCACTTAGATAAATTATCACTATTTAAATTACTGATAATATTACATTACAATGTTTGATAAGTATTGATAATATAAATAATAGTCAAAACAGATAGTGACAAACTTATCAAAATATCTCTAAAAATTATTTTAGATTTTAATAGCATGTTAATATAAATAATCAAAGAAAAAAATAGAAAAGTGAATATATATAAAAAGAATGAGACAAAATCAAGAGTTATTTGTAAAAGATTTATAATAATAAAAAATATGAAATAAATGATATTTAATATTTACAATAAAAAATTTAATTGAATGGATATTTTCATCAAAATGTATTCTCATATGTTGGTAATATGAAAAGACACCTCCCCTATCTGCTATCTATATTACCAGTGAGATGATAATCAAGATTATCAGAGTAATTAAAATTATCGATAATCAATCATAGTCAAACAAGATAATGTGGTATATCCTGAGAATTTTAAATAAAATAATCGGTAATCCATTTACATTACCTCTAACCAAGGGGCTCCTAAGTGCTAACACGATTTTTTTTAAAAAAATGTTCTACGTATTTTATTATTCTCGTTGTTTTTGTTTTAGATTGATCAAATATACACTTGAGAACGCATGACATAATAATAATGCGCATGTAAATATAAATAACATGAGAGATTGAGAAATGAGGGGTAAATTACACCAAATGTCCTTCAACTTTTATGTTTGCTCAACGATGTCCTCCAACTTCACTTTATAACACGAATGTCCTCCATCTTTTAGTTTGTTTCACCCGATGTTCTCCTTACCTATAATCGATGGTTTCCTGGCCACAGCGCTGACATGGCGCTGACGTCGCGTCTCTCTCCTCTCCACATTCACGTTAGTGGCAATATTAAAAAATAATAAAAAATAAAAAATGCCACGTGGAATCACTGGCGAAGCGAGCGAGGAGGAGTCGCCCCGACCTCCGACGAGGCTTTCGCCGGCACACGCAGGTGGAGGGTCGCCCCCCTCCTATGAGGTCGCAGGAGGGGGGCAACCCCCACCTTCCCTGCACGCGTCGACGAGCGGAGGGGAAGTGGGGGGTCGCCCCCCTCACTGCGACCTCCGACAAGGTCGTAGTGGTGGGAGGGGGGGTCACCCCCCTCCTGCTACCACGCCGGAGGTCGCAGGAGGGGGGCGACCCCCCACCTGCTCGTGCCGACAAAAGCCTCGCCGGAGTGCGAGGTCGCAGGAGGGGGGCGAGGCTCCACCTGCGCGTGCCGACGAAAGTCTCGTCGGAGTGTGAGGTCGCAGGAGGGGGCGACGCTCCACCAGCGCGTGCTAGCGAAAGACTCCGGCTGCGAGGTCGCAGGAGGGGGGCGACCACCAGCGCGTGCCGACGAAAGCCTCGCCGGAGAGCGAGGTCGCAGGAGGGGGGCGAGGCTCCACCTGTGCGTGCCGACGAAAGCCTCATCGGAGTGCGAGGTCGCAGGAGGGGGCGACGCTCCACCAGCGCGTGCCGGCGAAATCCTCGTCGGAGTGCGAGGTCGCAGGAGGGGGGCGACGCTCCACCTGCGCGTGCCGACGAAAGCCTCGTCGAAGATCGGGGCGACTCTCCCTCGCTCGCTTCGCCGGTGATTCCACGTGGCATTTATTTATTTATTTATTATTTTTTAATTGTCACTAACGTGAACGTGGAGAGGAGAGAGACGCGACGTCAACGCCATGTCAGCGTTGTGACCGGAAAACCGCCGATTATATGTAAGGAGGGCATGGAATGAAACAAGTTAAAAGATGGAGGGCATTCGTGTTGCAAAGTGAAGTTGGAGGACATCGCTGAGCAAACGTGAAAGTTGGAGGGTATTTGATGTAATTTACCCGAGAAAGGAGAGGTGAAAGTTAAGTATAAGTATTATATTTAAAAAAAACTAATTACTTTTTAAAAATATAATATAGATAACGTGATAAATATGATTTCAAATTAACACTTATTATTTTATTGGGAGTGGCATCGGCGTGGTTGTTTAAAATAACTTTCAATTATGTAAAGTCTAATCACTGAAGCATATAAATTCAGATTTTTTTGAATTAAAGTTAAGAAAGGAGAATTATCAAAGGACCTACTCATGAGTAAACTTTAATGCTTTATCTATTTTACCCCGTTCGATTGAAGGATAAATGATAGAATATACACTTATTCCCTTTTATTTAGTAAAATAAAAAAATATTTATAAAAAGGTTAGAAGGTAATCTTGTCATTTTTTTAAAAAAATGACTTGATCAAAATTACACTTTCTAAAGACAATATTTCTCAAAGTTTTGTTTAACTAATGAATAATAATTTCATGGATAAAGATGTTTATTTATAAGTTCCATTTTTTTAGATTTTAGAATAAGAATAACCTTATTCCAACTTTCTAGAGGAATAGGCTATCTCTAGAATATGCACTTTTAAAAATGGCAATATTACACTTTAATCTTTTGTACGAATAAACAATTTGTTTGGTAGAATAAGAAAGAATAAATGTCTATTATATAATTTTTCCTTCAATAAAAAATGGCTAAAAATGGAATAAAGTTACTCTTGACTTTGAAATATATAAAAATTAAAGTTAAAAGGATGGGTATAAATTATTGTTCATCAACTAAACATGTCCTTTGGTGTAACATCCCGAAATTCGATCCCGACATATGATAAAATCTTCTCTTAGTCGTTACTTTATTCAGTCTTTCTTTGACTCTTTTATTGACCCAGATGATCAAGAATCATGATAAGCAAGCAGAAGACTTAATGTATAAAATAATACAACAATTAAAAGAAAAGTGCGAAAGTCATATAAGTCAAAAGGTAAGTTCAATTGTTTCAGTATCAAACTACATGCGGAAGCTAAAGGGAGGAGTACACCCAAATGTCTCAGTATGAGGCATACGACATAAAGGTACTTACGCTAGACATAAAAAACCTATGGTCGACCATAACTTGATAAGACCCATCAAAATAAAAGTACCACTTAATATAGCGCAAAAATACACGACTCATACTGGACTCTACGATAATCATGTGCACGTGCCACTCGAAATGTAGTTATTAGACACACATCAACACACCACGCATCATTATCATGTACCTGTGGGAATGACACAAGGAAGCAAACTCAACCATTAGCATAAAGTTAAGTGTGAGTTTACATAAATTATAGATTAGTCATGTCAGAATAAGTATGAAGTAAACATATAATCAATTGAACGAGTGAATCATAGGGAAGTCGATAAAAGAGAATCACATTTCATGTCTTTTCATTTACTTTTTTTTCTTATCAATTTTCATATTCATTGTTTATGTTCATCATTCATATATATAGTTATTGTATATATTCATGTTCAGAAGGACAAAGTCCTTCCATTCATTTTTTGACCATTATTCTTTCATCATGTTCATACATTAAAAGAGTTTTTTCTTTCTTTCAGGAAGTACTATTTCAGACACACAAGGGTGCATCTATTTAGACTATAGTGGGCCAATAGAGAATCAGTGCCACGGCCAGCCTCCTCGGGCAAGATGGCATCGCACAAGATGGAAACATCGATAGGGACGAACTCCTATCTAAATAGACAATGGTAATCCTTTATCATTCATGAACATCTCTTTCAATCTGTGGATCACGGTCATGTGGATTATAACTCCATTCCATTTTTAAGTTCATTTCATTCCATTCTAATTAGGTGGATGGAGGCTTATGAAATCAAGGGTTCGATTAAAATCGCATTCTTCATGTCCACATATCGGATGTCCGAAAGTTGAGCGATCGTCCGCTTTAGGTTCATCGAACGGTCATCCGAAAAGGAAATGGACGACCATTTATCATGATGATGGTTCATACTTCATACCATGCTATAAAAACTCGATCGACCTTTGGAATGGCCCGCGGGACACCTCAAACTCGGCCTTAAGATTGACCTATTTTGACCCGATCAAAACGCGGTTCAACTGCTCGACTCGGGTTTGAGTGACCGAGTCGGGTTAAAAAAATAACTAGAACAAAAGGAAAATTTATTGCAGGACATATTGGTTATATACATATATTCTTAAAATTTACGCTTCTAACTTTTTTCAGTTCATTATATCATCATTTTGATTTATAATTATGATATTATTTTTGTCTTTTACGTTATCTATTTAATTGATAGTTATTGTATTATTTGACTTATTAAATAAATTTACTTTACTTATTATATTTTAATTTATTTATCATGCATCTTACAAGATAATAAGAATACGAGAAAATTTTGTCTAACATATTCTATTATTTTTTATTAACATATATTGTTCGGTCTGGCCATTCGATCCGACCCGGTTCAAGTTGACCCGATCATCAATCTAGGTGGATGGCCGGGTCGGATTCATAATCATTCTTCATGGTTGTTTATAGGATCATGGTCATTCTTTGTCCATGTTTTGATGAAGAGTCATAAGTAGATTTGGTATAACATTTCATTGGTTTAGTTCAATCATGAAGGGTAAATACCGATCTATTGAGTATAATTAATATTTCAAACAGATTAGGGATCAAACACGTAAATTAGGAGTCTAAATCATAGAAATCATGATTCAATCAGAACCCGAACCGAGTATGGGTAGAACCCGGGTTGAGCTCCGACAAGGTCGTCTAAAAAAATCTGAGTAAAAACGTGGACCGGGTCTGGGTTATACCCGGGCCGAGTTGGAGTATGATCGTCTCGCCCGATCATCTTCCTTAGGGTAAATTTAGGGCTGGGTCATGTTAAACCGGGGTTGGGTTACTAGTACGCGCAGAGCTCGGAGCTCGCGTTAATGACGAATCTGACCCGAGTCACGGGTGAGCTCGGTTCGGGTTGGTATGTTCCGGGATGGTTTATAGGCAACTTGGGTCGGGTTCTTACTATGCAAAAACTGTGTTTGATCATTTCGTTTTCTTTGTGATTCAACTATTTCAAGTTCGTAAGCACGAAGTAAAGCATCTATCTAATCATGTATCATCTAAACATGTTCGAACTTAACATGCGAATCATTTTGATAAGTCCATACAAATTCGCAGAAAGGAAGTTATAATTTCAGGAGTTCATATGCTACGATTTCTATGAAAATTAGCAAGGGGTTTTCGTCTAATTTAATCCTTATGATATGCACAAATTTGTCCAGAATTGATCTATGAAGAAGATTCCAAAATCACACTTGAAAGGCTACAATTTTCGATTTTGACACGCAGAGTTCGTCCTCATGTTCGCGATCACTTCCTTCTGACATCGCCTGCGCTCATGGTCGCCTCCGATGTTGCTCCCTCGTTGCGCACGTTGATGGAAGAAGAAGAACAAAGATTAGAGAAATGAAAAGCAGAAACTGTGAGGGAGAGAGCAGAGCAAGAGTTTTGTGGAGGACATTTCCATCCCCTGCTCTCCCATTCCGTGAAACGTCGTAGAAATGAAGAGGGGAGAAGAAGAGAGAGCACTCTTGATTTCCTCTTACTCCACCCTTTCCTTTTTTTTTTGTTTTAAATGCCTTAGCGTTACATTTGGGCTTACACCTTCTTATATTCCTCTTAAAATTAAAAGAATAAAATATCATATTCTAAAAAAAATAAATGTATTCTTATTCCACCTATCATTTGATTTGAAGAGAATAAATTTTAAAAGTATAATATTTTATATTTAAAATATTTTATTATATATAATTGGTTTTCAATATCATAATAACAAAAAATATTTATATAATAATATATGATGGATTTTTTTAAAAAAATTACGATTAGAATTTGAAGAAAACGGAGAATAAGTACAATGTTAATCATACAATGTTAGAAATAACAGCTTAAACTCCTCCAAATCAAATTTGTGTCTCGCTAATAGAAACGAACACCCGCTAAGCGACGACCCAAATCTCCTCTTTGAGCCGTTGGATCTCAGGGTCTGTCACTTAACAGCCGTCGGATGCTATAACGATGCAACATTTCCCCTCCCTACTCGTTGCTTAGGTCTCCTCTCTCTCTCTCTTGGTGGCCGTTCCTAAACCTAAGAAGAGAGAAACCTTGCGGCGGCAACATGGCGGACTACGATCTGACCTCGCGCATTGCCCCCCTCCTCGACCGCCACCTGGTCTTCCCTCTGCTCGAGTTCCTGCAGGAACGCGAGCTCTACGCCGACGATGAGATCCTCAAGTCCAAGATCGAGCTTCTCTCTCAAACCAACATGGTGGACTACGCCATGGACATCCACAAATCCCTCTATCACACCGACGACGTTCCTCAAGGTCCTCTTCTCTTTCTATATCTTTCTGATTTGCCGCCCACATTTTTCTTGAATTCTCGCGTTAATTTGATGATGTGTTGGGCTTTCTTTTTCTGTTTTTTTAAATCTACAGAGATGGTTGATAGGAGGGCTGAGGTCGTCTCTAGGTTGAAGTCTCTGGAGGAGTCAGCCGCACCGCTCGTTTCATTCCTCCAAAATGCCACTTTGGTCCAGGAGTTGAGGTCCGACAAACAATACAACATTCAGATGCTACAGGACCGATTCCAGGTATTTTTAGCTTTATATTATGAAATTATTCATGTGAGCCTAAGATCTTATGATTGGACGATAGGTTGTGATTTATTTACTGTGTTTTTGGATAGTGTGATGTGATATAGTTATCAGAATAAGGCTAGTTTTTTTTAAAGCTGTGGTCCATGAATTAAATATGTAATTTCTCTGTTTGGTCATCATGTCCTTGGATTCAGAAAAGAAAACGAAAAGTACAGTTAATTGGTTATTGATCATACGGGAAATGACCGACCAAAGAGGTTGTAGTGATGAATGATTGTTGATATTTTTTAATTTGTTTGTTTCAACAGATTGGTCCAGATCAGATAGAGGCTTTATATCAGTATGCGAAGTTTCAATTTGAGTGTGGTAACTACTCCGGTGCAGCTGATTACTTGTATCAGTACCGTGTCCTGTGCACTAACGGTGAACGGAGCTTGAGTGCATTATGGGGAAAACTGGCAGCAGAAATTCTGATGCAGAATTGGGATGTTGCATTTGAGGAACTAAATCGTCTGAAAGATATTATAGATTCAAAGGTTCCTTGCTTTATGCCGTTGTCCTATTGATTTTTGGTTAGGTCTCTTATTGACTTAGTATAATTTTATTAACTTTTCTTGTGGAACAGAATTTCGCCACTCCTTTAAATCAACTACAAAACAGAATATGGCTGATGCATTGGAGCCTCTTCATCTTTTTTAACCATGAAAATGGGAGAAATTTGATTATTGATCTATTTTTCCAGGACAGGTATGCATCCGATTTGATATGGAAATCTAAGCACACAAAATGTAACAAATGAAACCTCAAGTTCCCACTGATTGTTATGTTTATATGTTAGTTTATCTTTGTGCATCTTTATGGTCAGGATATGATTGCATCGAGAAAACTAATATGTTGCTTGAAGAGATTAATTTATCCTCTGGATTATTGAACCTGTAAGGCAGGTTTAAGTGTCATGGATGTGTAACCTAATTCCCACCGACGATTTTTTTTTAATTCAGGTACTTGAATGCTATTCAAACAAATGCACATCACCTCTTACGCTACCTTGCCACTGCTGTCATTGTTAACAAAAGAAGAAGGAATATGCTTAAAGAGTTGGTCAAAGTTATCCAGCAAGAACAACACTGTTATAGGGATCCTATAACAGAGTTTCTGGAATGCTTATATGTGCATTATGACTTTGAGGGTGCACAAAAGAAACTCAGGGAGTGCGAACAAGTAAGTTTGACAAGTGCGACATCTTATTCTCTCTTGTTGCATGCATTGGATGGCTATTTTCCTTTCTGTCTGTATGTTAGTTTTTGTATAATATTAGTTTTGTCATTTGTGATTCTTAGCTCCTTTCTATCACCAGTTTGACACAAAACTGTGTACTACTACATTATTTAGATAACAGAGTTAGTTTTTTAATGTAACTAGTACAACCTAATATTGGAAACATATCTGATAGTAGCCATGGTCTTATTGCATTAATTATCAAATGCCATAAAAATTATGCTGTTATCAGGGTATTTTTTCTGTTTCTAATCGTATTTTAGATGCTAACCTAATGTTAGATCAATAACGGAGATTATTTACTGGCTCATCAAATAAGTGTCAGATATGATATGATTCGTGCATTTGCTTATCCATGTTCCACTTTTTCTTCACTTTATGTCCTGCTACTTATTTGATTTGAAGTTTGAATATTTGATCCAAGAAGCTTTGACCAGTAAATCCTTAGTTCTCGCATTTCTATAATTGAAGAGTTGGATATCATGTCAGGATGCCTGATCTATTCCCCCTAAAAGCAATGTGAGGTTTCTTGATATCATGTGGCATCAGACAATTCCAAATTCATTTGATAATGACTGTACCTTGAATAGTCTATTTTACTTTGAGACAAAATCAGTATGTTGCTCCTGTCACTGTAGTATAGTATCACTCAGATTTTTCTTGAAGTAATAGCTACGCAGCATGATTTTGTTTACTTTTGACAGGGAGTTACTGATTTAAACCCTTTAATCTAGTGTTGACTTTTTAGTTAAGAATTTAAGGACTACCTACTTAAGTAGGTAGCACTGTGTTCCCTAACATTAGGGCTGCTGAGTTGAATATCAATGGTTCAGCAAAAGGTGTGTTTCTTTTCTCGTTTCCTCCGATGGTTGTAGTGCTAGGAAACATGATGCTACCTACTTAAGTAGGTTGTATGCGTCGTATAATCTCCTAGCCATTACATTGTCCCAATCATGATGGTTGTACTTTCCTATTTATCCTCCATGAAATTGTCTGTATGATATTTCATACTCATTGTACCATTCTTCAATTGAGAAATTCTCCCTGGGTCGTCAAATTAGAAACAATTTACTTACAAAACTTTTAGGCACTAAAGGAGATAAATGTTTATTAAATAATCGAGAATAAAATTTTGGGGTGTTACTGTTGGTATCGGTCTAAAATCTAGGCCTTGGGTTAAAGTTAGTTGAAGGTACACGCGTAGAGCATCAGGAACATTTATCATGACATCCAATAAAAGATAAGTTTCATTCACTTGTATGACATATATTGTCTTATAAAATTATTTTTTTTGAGGGGAAAAAGGATGATTAACCAGAATGTTAATCGTCCAAAACCTTTATTGGATAGCAGGTATCAGTTCAAAGATTACAATAGTACTTCAGAGAGAGCACCACTCATTGTGCATAAAAAAAACATGGCTAAGAATATTCTCAACATAACATCTATCATTTTGGAAGATTAGTTTATTCCGCTGTAGCCAGAGCCCAGAGTAGTGCGAAGAGAAAAGCCCTGCTTCTACGTGAACGATAGGTAATAGTTGAGCCAGAATTGCTGCCACGTCGGAAAGCAGTCCAGAAATCAAGCTCAGATCTGTTGGCAATCCAATCGAGTCTGGCCTTGGTCCATACTTCTCTTGAGATGTCACATTTGAAAAATAGATGATCCGTGTCCTCCGGGGAATTGCTTTTGCACATCCTACAACTAGATGCCATAAAATTATATTTGTATTACACTTGTAGGTTATTTCTACTCGTGATTAAGTTTAGTCATAAAATTAAGTAGACATATCCTTAAGGGGATAATACCGACAGTAGTAAATAAATAGATCAAGTGCATGTTAGCTTATGAAGGATCAACCAAGTGGATGGCCATTATAAGAGTCTCAACATAATAAAATTGCTGAGCACAATCCAGGAGTTCCTTGAGTTCAAATTGCCCCAGTTCAATGCGATTGATGACTTAGACACTGTTAAACGATGGATCAAAGTCATCAAGGAGGCTTTTGGACTAATGGATTGTACTGTATAGAAGATGCTTAGATGTAGGAAGAAGGATAACTGTGATGTTAAGTTACCCAACTCTGTTTAAGAAAGTTATTTGTTATCTGTTACCCATGGAACCAAGTCATCAGAATCTATAATAGTCTTTTAATGTAATGATTATTTCAAAGTTAGCCTTTAGAGAACTAGTAGGAAAAGAAAGTTAGAAAGTTGTTTCACTTCCGCACTCTATTTAAGAAAGTTATTTGTTATTTGATACTGATATGGTAACGATCAAAGGCCAAGAAGAAGAAATTGTCTGTAATGTCTGCTCATAAGGAGTTCAATTGTCATGTGGCAGAGGGTGAATTTTGAAACCTAAGGAAGATATAAGATTTTGGGCTTTGATACCAACTGTAACGCCTCTAAAATTTTGCACATGAACAAAATTTCTGATACTTTGGTATCTGAAACCTCAGAACGAGGTTTATGAAATAGCTGCTGCCAAGAAAGCACTGTCTTTATAGTATACTTTTCTTGTGGAATTGTATTTGAGTAATTTAAGAGTGGTATCATGATTATTTATTTATCTTTTTGGAGCAAGACGTTATGATTATTGCCTTGCTACCCTTTCGATAGAATGTTCAGATCAGGGGTTTCAGTGTTGGATTAACTGTTTGTAGTGCGGTAGTATCCTTTGATCACTTAAGAATTTGATCATGCTAGATAAAATACTTTCATGAACAACGTAGGCAACTGAGATATTGTGAGACTTTTCTGGTTCACACACACTTTATCAGTCAAATAATTCTAGATGAATTGTTTTATTGACAATTTCTTTTTTGTTGTTCGTACAATAACTTTTTTGTTGGATATCTATTACTTAAGGTAATATTGAATGACCCCTTCCTTGGTAAGCGCGTTGAAGATGCTAACTTTGCTACAGTACCTCTGAGGGACGAGTTCATGGAAAATGCTCGTCTACTGATTTTTGAGACTTACTGCCGTATTCACCAATGCATTGATATCAGGTTGGTTGTGTTGATTACTTAATGTGTGTATTCAAACACGTGTCCATAACTCATACTGGAGCAGCTTAAATAATGATCATACGATTCATACCTGGAATTTATTGTCCTTAAATTCAATTTTCCTTTGGTTATTTACATTTTGTGCGAATCAACTCTCCTACGATATGAATGAGGTTCATATTTCTTCTGAGACGCTTGATCCAATTTAAGGGTGTCAAAATCTTTTTACGTCATACTTTCTGTATGTGTATTATGCTAATGTCTATTATTTTGACCTATGAGCTTGGAGTCAATAGCTGGGAGGCAACCTTTAGTTCTTTTTTTTTTTTGGGAGGGGGAGTCTTGTACCTGTTCAGTGATTCCATCTCCAGGGTCCTGGAAACAGATTTAAGATTTGACAAGAGAATCACGTGGCAGTATCTTGATTATGAAGGTTAATGTGTTTTTACCTTTATTTGTTACATCTGAAGTGCTAGATGAACCTCACGTAACTGTGCGACCCACTGCACACGTACCTATATTCTCTGAGTGTGATTGGAACTCATTTTAACCATAATGCATTGATAGAATAGCACAATTTTTGTGTTCATGCATGATGTAATTTTCAATTGTTGATATTATGCTCTGGTCCCAACATTTCCCAAGCTTCTAAGCAAGCATTTTTAATCTTTTTTGAAATCAGTGTCTAGTTAGTTGCTGATTTTGAACTCATTTTTCTTAACAGTATGCTTTCAGAGAAGTTGAGTATGAGTTACGATGATGCTGAATTGTGGATACTGAATCTAATTAAGAACTCAAAGCTCGATGCAAAAATAGACTCGACTTCTGGAACTATTATTATTGGGACCAATCATCTTAATGTGTAAGTTCACTGCACACGTCTTGTTATTCTTATATGCCCTTTGAACTTCTGTTAATCTGTGGGCATGATTTCAATCTAACTCATTTATTTATCTCAATGGCTTCTAAAGAATTGTTATACCAGTGCATACTATTTCAAAGCAACAAATTAACGATGTTATGCCTGTCCCTCACTTGTATTCTGCATTCATAGTAGTGTGTTTTAATAATACTAACATCAAATGGAGGAAAAACCTTCTTTCTTAGTGTATTTAGTGTTTTTATCAGTATGCTTAATGGTTTAACAGTTCAAACTTTATCATTCTACTTGTACAACTTCAGGCATGAACAAATTATAGAAGCAATGAAGAACCTTAATACTCGGACTTACATCCTAGCAAAGAACATCCTAGAACCTGCCCAAGCTGCTCAAGCCGCCAGATAAGGGATAAAGGTAGATCATTTAAGAGATTAAGTCAAATTGAAGGCTTGGTTACTGGTTAATAGAATCATTGAATTCTTGTGGTTCTCATTTTGAGGCTATTTTCTTGCTTGTTCTAAGTACTGACATTGTTGATGTTTTTCAATTTATGTAGCTTGATTCTAATCAGAGAATGGGAATTTTGTCATTTTTAGTTCTTTCTGTATTCGGGGGATCTTTTGGGATCGTACTTCCTATTTAGAATAATTTTAACGTTATCATACTTCGAAACAAAAGGAAAACATCAGTTTAAATAACAGAATCAGTCTTATGTTAACATGACCAGTGGAGAAAGAGGAAATCACGAAATGATTAGACCTTTCGTCTATTTTCTAACAAATTAATAAATTATAGCTTTATTTTATTATTTGTTTTAATGATTAAATGATACCTAAAAAAGTAGTTACCAAGTTTTTTTTATAATATGGTGAAAAATGAAGTCATGAAGAGAATCCAATGTCGTTTTAGCGTATGGGTAGCCTGCAGATCTAGGTATCATAACACACACGAGGGTCATAAAATATTATTATACTTTAATTAGTATTATAGCATAGTAAAATATTATTATTTAACATTTACTATTAATACATTAAGCTATTTTTTACATTATTTTAAGTAATAATCAATGATAATATTTTTTATTATAAAAATAAATTTATTCTTTTGTTCCTTATTTTTTATCAGAACACTATTCAAATTTGTTGGTCTAATCAACTTTTTAATTTTTCATTATTATATTTTTCATTCAAACATGAATTCAAATTTTTTTTCTCTCATCGAATTCAAGTTCTTAGATCCAAACACACCTCTAATTCAAGTTCTTAGATGCAAACACACCTCTAGTGATCTTGACTTGCTATTGCTAACTATTCGGTTAGGGTGCTTACTTGGTTATGTAAAACTAAATTTCTCTCTGACATCTCGGACAAGTCATCATTTAATATTAAATTATGAATTTAATGTCCGTCCATCCAAGTGTAGAATTAGCGAAGCCCGTCGTGGGGCTGTGTGTGAGCAGCGTCCTTATGCCCGATTGCAATATTGGTTCACCTCTAAGTGGTTTGAAGAAAAATTGTCGCCTCGGAACGTGCGATGGGAAAAATCGTCCGCCCATGCGTCGTTGTGTGCTCAACCTAATCGACTTCCGGGCCATCCTCCCCATTGACTTGTTTAAACGCTGATACCGGCCCTTGTACGAGTCAGTGATCACAACTAAGTTATACAACCCTTACGAGGACTCACCAGGAGCCTCTTTTCGGCGAGGGGTCAAAGGGTGTTCACCGGTTCAACCCGACCCGACCAAATTTGGTCGAATTGGGGGACTGAATCCGATTCAACCTGACTCGATTAGAGTCGGGTGGTTGAGTTATCCGACCATCCATTTTTTTAAAAAAAATTCTTACTATTTTTATATTTTATTTTAATATAAAATATTATTTAATATTATTTTAAAAGCATAGAATAAGTTTTCTAACTATTTAATATTTTTTGCACTTAAAAACATTTTATTTCAATTTATTAAATCAAATATAAGCTTAGGTTTGAATAAAAAAGACATTAAAAAAATTGGGTTGATTAGGTCGGGTCGAGGCATCTCGGGTTGGAAAAATCTAACACGTATCCGACCCGGGTCGAGTTCGAGTCAGGTTAGGTCCGACCATCGACTCGACTCGACCCAAATCGATTTGGGTCGAGTCGGGTCATCGAGTTCACGGGTCGACCTGATCTGATGAACACCCCTAATGGGGTCACCAGTGTGGAAGCTTGGGTCCCAGAATGCAATTGGCATGCAGTTTGTAGCCGGCGTAGAAGGAGAGCAACGTTGGTAATGGAGGGGGTAGGCTGCCACGATAGTGGAGAGATGGACGTCGCCCATAGGAGAGGCTATCTGGTGGTGCTATGAGATTCACTGACTATCTGCGCTATCGGAGCACGTGGAGATTGCCATCTGCAAGAGCACATGGGCAGTGGGAAGGATGGTGGAGGTCGGGGAGATTGGCTGGTTGGGTGTGGTTAGGGGTGAAATGCCATCGAACTCAGAGCTAGTTGATTCTCCCCGAAATGCGTTGAGGCGCAGCAGTTGACTTTACATCTAGGGGTAAAGCACTATTGTGGTGTGGGCCGCGAGAGGGGTACCAAATCGATTTGCTTTATAAAAAGAAGGTATCAATGAACTGAGTGGTATGTACTTCCATGGTGCCCGTTTTTTCAATTATGAAGCATGGCTAAGCGATCCTACTCACATTGGGCCCAGTGCCCAGGTAGTTTGTGGTGGACGTTGAGCTATCGGGCAGTTTGGTGGTGGGCGGTGGATGGAATGGATGATGTTCATAGAGATTGATTGCACATGGGGTGAGGAGCTATCGGGGGAGAGGAGAGGTGGAGGAGCTAGGGTGTGACACAGTTGCGTAGACTGGGAGGTGATGAGGATGAGAGGGCGAGCGAGGATGTGCTCGCAGTGTAAGAGAATGTGCAGGAGGTCACCGTGGATGGGTGTTCCTTCCAACCGCGTCGACTTCGTCTATCTTCAAACAGCTCATGAGTGAATCACTCGTAACACTACGCGCGAACCACGAAACATTGATTCTGCATTGAATTGATGAAAAGCATTGGGAGGACCATCCGTCCCGCACAATTTGAGCATAGAACATTACTCCCTTGGGGTGTGTTTGATAATGGAACCAGACGTTGGTTCTAGCATGGTTCCCCAAACACCCCAAGGTGGTCTGGTTCTCGAGGTAGAATCAAGCCACCTTTTTGGGGTGGAAATAGGGTCCTCATTTTGGTGGAACCGAGTAGTGGTCTCTTTTTTTTATAATTTTTTTCTTCTTTTTTCATTTTTCATTTTTTTCTTTCTTATATAAAATAATTTATTTATCAAATATAAAATAATTATAATAAAGAATTAATATAATATTATTTATTACTTCTTATTTTATTAATTTTATTAATATTTTATAAATATAATTAATTTTATTTTTAATTTTTAAATAATATATTTTCAACAAAAAATTTCCATAAAAACTTTAATTATAATAATTCATAAATGAGTATAATGGGCGTCCTCCCATTTTGTTTCGTCGATCGATGGATGATTGACAGCTCGCGATGGATCGCCACACCCTTTTGCTCGGCGCGTCCTTCATTGCGGACGCCCTCCTCATTGTCGCGTCCTACATTGTTGGCGCCCAATCCCCTGCGGCCTCCCCCATGGTCGCTCCCATCACCCCCTTCGTGGCTCCAACTCGGCCTCTCCGATCACTCCGATGCCTCTGGGCTCCCGGCCATGACCTTCCCTCTTCTCGCCCCTCATTGTCTTGGATGTCCCTACCGCCGCTCGCTTGGAGATGACAATGCTGCACGACCTTGTGCGAGGGTGGGTCTCCTCTCCCCGAGCTTTGACGCCGTCGACAATGATGATGATGAGGCAGAGGATGGAGGATGCAAAGGCTAGGAGGAAGTTGGAATGTAGGATGCGAAGGCTTGGATCGATGTCACACAGATCTTGATCGACGACCCTATCGTCGTCGCTGTAGTTGCTCGATGCTGCTAGTGAATCGACGTCGACGACACTCCTCCCCATCACATCCTCCATCACCGGCGCCCTCGTCCTCATCGCGTTCTTCATCGCCGGCGCCCAGTCCCCGTCGCCTCCCCCACGGTCTCTTCCATCGTCTCCTCCGTGGCGCCAACCTCCTCACCAACGGCGCCGCCGACCTCTCCGATCACTCTGTTGCCGCTGCCCAGTCCCCGCCGCTTCGCCCATGTTGGTTGTCCTGCCGTTGCATCCTGAACCGTCGATCGTCCATCGGATGATGGGAAAAATGGGAGGACGCACATTATATCCTTAATAAATTTATATTTTATATTTGTGATACATATTTTTTAATTCAAATTCTTATTAAAATTAATTCATCACATCAGGAAGTTCCTTATCATTGCATTCCACACTATCTAAACACATCCCGAACTAATCTATCAATTCAGAACTTGAGAGGAACTGCGGTTCCATTTTCAAACGCAGAAATATTATGTTTTAGATTTATTTTTCCTTGTTTATCCCCATTTAAATTAATTTTTAAAATAACCTTTTTATGTACACAAACGAGAGAGATTTTTCCAGTCTTGAACGAGGAAATATAAAACATTTTAATATAAAAATGTCATGGAGAAGAATTTTTTTTTGTTTGGGGAGGGGGTATTATTATTATTATCATCATTATTACATAGTCTCTTTTTTTTAATTGTAACCAAAATGAAAAATAATTTAAAAACAAAGGAGTTTGTCATTGTAAAAATCAAACTTTATATATATTTTTTTAACCCACGCGCCAAGAGTCAGATGGATCCAACGTCATTTGTTTTTGTGGAGTATATACCTAACACCATTAACACGTATCAAATCCTCTCGTACTCTTTAACATGTTATGCACCATTTTAACAGTGTGTGCTGCACACGAATTTTATTTACAAATGTGTCTATGTTTTTTTTTTTACTCCGTTAAAACATGTTCTAACAATTGGCTCGTCAATAAATTCGAACCAAACTCTCCTGCGCCTGCACAAGGTCGTCGGAATTGGCAGCTCCTGAAATTTGTCGACGTTGTGTTTCTAATGGTGGGGCCACTCAATAATATGATGTAAGTGGAATTCGAATCTCGTCAATTTTGTTTTTTGCATGTTTGGATGTTATATATATATTGATGAGAAATTAACATCTTAAATTCTTAATAACCATTGCGAATCTTTAGACCTTTGTTATACAAAGTAAGAAAATTAACAAGTATGTGAGATAGACTAATCATTTTTAAATTTTTTTTATAATTTTAACAAAATAAAATGACATTGAGTACCAATATATATAAATATGATAAGGAATTTGACTATTAACGGAATAAAATTAAAATAAAGAGAAAAATAGGAACCAATTTATAAGTTCAAAGCGTGATCAGACGTAATTTATTTTCATTTATTTTTTATTTTTTGAAAACCTCCCACAGGATCTCTAGACGTCATATTTCATCCATGCGACCAACTTGAACTCATTTAACACAATATTGAATGTTAAACAGTGATATTTTCGAAAATCTTTTGTCAATTTCAACTCACTATAAACTCAATAGTTGATGCCATAAATAGCCACATAATTAACAATATGTCATTTGCCAACGATCCGATGCATGCACCCAAGTTAAACTCAGTTATCGGCTAATTAATTAATTAGTTAATAGGGGATTCCAAAATCCAAACAACGTGTCCATGAACTTGGGAAGGACTACGTGCGCCAAAGCTAGTGATGGTACTATCAAAGGGCCTAGACATAGATAGATACATAGGCCATGTACAAATGTAATATCATATGATAATTATATCATATCCCTATATATATGTGCAAGGTCAGAAGGCTCAGAACATGTGCAACCAATCCATATTGTGTTATGACCTACGTCTAGGGGAGCTTACGTTACGACGAGTTTTCTCTCTCTCTCTCTCTCTCTTTTGTTGTTGTTGCAAGCATGGGGAAGATAACACAAATCAAACATGGCATCCCACCCAAATCTCAAAAGTTTCACATTTACTCATTTAGTTATGCGAAAGAAACTGTACCACCTTTTGTATGCATTTGAGGCAACAAGTACCTCAGCTAGGCTGGTCACCTTTACCTACTGCCACTACTAAACCGCACATTTATACATGTCTCCTCCATACTCTTCTTCCTCTCCTTCTTCTTCTTCTCTCTCTCTCCCTTCCCTTTCCCTTTCCCTCTCCCTCTCTCTCTCTTTCTCTCTCATACCACACCCCCCTCCATAGACCAGTCAAACCTTTATTTTCCCTTGAGATATCACATAGAAAAACATGTGCTCATGTCCTTAAAATTCCTCCCTGGCACATCTTTACAGTCCCCCTCCTCCTTTCCCTTTCTCCCTTCTCTCTCTCCCCTTTGTTTCTCTCTCCAGGGCCTCTTCTTTGCACCTCCCTGCTTCCAAAAAGAACCCTGACCCAGAGAGAGAGGAAAAAAACACATGCGTGCATGAGGAAGAGGATCAACTGTTCACACCGGATGGACGGCCGTGATTTCACGCGACTTCCGGTGACCGCTGCCTCGTAATTATTTTTACTGTTACGGTTACTACCGCTGCATGTCAAACTTAGTATTAGCGGTGTAAAGACTGAAACAAAAGTATAATATTAGTGCGTTAGTTGTATTATTATTAATAATAATTGTTGATGGAGGAGGTGGCAAGGGACCCTGCCGGCGACGGGGCGGGGGAGGACGCGACCGCGCGGGCGGCACGGAAGCGCTACGATGTGCTGTTGGGTGTGCGGAGCAAGGCGACCATCAAGGGCAAGGGCGCCTGGTATTGGACCCACCTGGAGCCTGTTCTCGTCTCCCCCGGCGGTGGTGAAGCAGCGCCGACGGCGGCGAGGCTCCGGTGCAACCTCTGTGGCGCTCTCTTCTCCGCATCCAATCCGTCTCGCACCGCGTCCGAGCACCTCAAGAGTGGCGCCTGCCCAAACTTCCCTGGGGTCTCCCCCGCCGCCGTCGTCGGGAGTCCCAGGCCCATATCTTCCCTCCCTCCTCCGCCAAGAAATCGCCGAGCTCCGCTGCACCCTTCTTCAGCTCCGCCTGCGCCGCCCAGGCCCAAGGAACCGCTGGTGCTCTCCGGTGGGAAGGCCGACCTCGATGCACTCGCCATGCTGGAGGAGAGCGTGAGAAGGCTCCGGAGTCCCAAGGCCCTGCCTGCAGCGGCGCTTCCCGAGCCCCGCGCCGGCGCCGCTCTCATGCTTCTCGCTGACTGGATCCTGGAGTCCGGTGGCGCCGTGTCACCCGCCTCCCTTCGCCATCCAAAGTTTCAATATTTCCTCCGGCAGGTCGGACTCCCGTCAGTCAACCTCTCCCGCCTCGCCTTCCCGCGCCTCGACGCTCGCTTCCACGAGCTCCGGACGGATGTCGACGCCAGGGTCCGGGACGCCGCATTCTTTCAGCTCGCGTCGAACGGTTGGAAGTCGACAGCCACCTCGTCGGAGCACGCATTGGTTAGCATCACAGTCAACCTTCCCGACGGAACCACGCTGTTACACCGCTCGGTGCTGACGACCGGCCGAACTTCCTCGGACTACGCTGAGGAGATCCTGTCGGACGCAGCTGAGAAACTGTCCGGTGGCGCTGGTGCACTTGTCGAGCGGTGCACCGGCATTGTCGCCGACCGCTTCAATTCCAAGGCCCTCCGCAGCCTCGAGAGTCAATACCAACGGATGGTGAACTTGTCCTGCCAAGTCCAGGCATTTGACAGCCTGCTCGAGGACTTAACCAGCGAGCTTCAGCTATTCAGGAGGGCCAAGGCAAACTGCTTGAAGCTCGCCAACTTCGTCAACAGCCACTCTCAAGTGCGGAGCATCGTCGCCAAGTACCAGCTTGACGACCATGGCCATGCTTGCCCATTGAGATGCTCTTCGAACAACAATGATCATGCATTCAACTCTAGGATCCTGGAGGATGTAATGAACAATGCTCGTCCTCTTCAAATGGCAGTTCGTGATGAGGGCTACAAACTGGTTTGTTCCGAAGAGTTGGCGGCAAGAGAAATAACAGAGCTAGTGCAAAATGTGGGATTTTGGACTGAACTAGATGCAGTTCTTTCATTGGTAGACTTGTTCAAGGTAATGGTTAGAGAAATGGAGGTAGATCCACCACTGGTGGCGCAATGTATACCACTCTGGGAGGAACTGAGGACTAAAATTAAGGATTGGTGCTCCAAGTATGGCGTCGATGGAGGTCCAGTTGAGAATGTGGTGGAGAGGAGGTTCAGAAAAAATTACCGCCCCGCCTGGTCAGCTGCATTTGTGCTGGATCCTGTGAACTTGGTGAAGGACGCCACTGGGAAGTACCTCCCTCCTTTCAGGTGTTTGACACCTGAGCAGGAAAAGGATGTGGACAGACTGATCACAAGATTGGTGTTTCCAGAGGAAGCCCACATTGCTCTTATGGAGCTCATGAAGTGGAGGTCGGAAGGTTTGGATCCTCTGTATGCACAGGCCGTTCAGGTGAAGCAGCAAGACCCATCTACCGGGAAGATGAAGATGGCGAACCCGCAGAGTCGCAGGTTGGTGTGGGAGACATGCCTTAGTGAGTTCAAGACTTTGAGGAAGGTGGCAGTGAGGTTGATCTTCCTCCACGCCACTTCATGCCGGTTTGAATACAATTCAGCATTGCTTCAGTGGATGTTCGCGCACAGGCAATCTGAGGTTGCACTGGATCGAGGACTGAAGATGGCTTTCCTAGCAGCGTGTTCAAAGATTGGGAGGAAGAATTTTTCCAAAGAGGACAAGGATATCGTTCTCTTCACAGAAGACGACGAGGGCACGCTCCCCGAGTCATCTTCAGATGCCTAGCGACTGTAACATCCCTCTTCTGCATTTAGTTTGCTCCTTTTTTTTTTACGTCGGTCCAATGTAGTTTAGGGAGTGGGGAAATGATTCTTTGTATGTATTTTCTCTCTGCTCTTCTTGTTCTAACACCCACTTGGTATTTTGTTGGGGCTGGTGGTGGAGCCATGACATAAAGACAAAATATTTGTTCATATAATTCTGGATGTTTTATTATGAGTTTGCAGAAAGAATGGAGAGTGCTTCGTTTGTAAGCTATATATGCTAGGATATGAAAGATCATGCAGAATATTGGTGTAAATGGTTTGATTACGATAACAATTTATTATGCTAGCATACATTACTATTGAATAATAATCTCTTGCAGTAGTTCAATTGTCATTTCTGAACTGTTATTACATATTTCCAGGATATGAGTGTATATCCTCTTCTACTGGCAGTTTGCCTGACAAAGAGCTCCAATAATTAACTATTACCTACATTAGAATCTTGAAATAAAAATAAAACTCCAACAGAAATATATTTACCTATGGTACATACATACTTACACAAGATTATATTGACATCTGATGCCTTTGCTACTGGGAGTTTCAGTTAACAAGGTGTTCATTGGGAGGTTATTTTAGTGCCTGCTTTTGTGATCTCTGTTCCTGATATTGAGTTTGATATCAGGTGACTTCGAAGATTTTGCTATGGAGAACTTCCTAGGTTGCGTTGAGAGTTGCTAGGCAAAAAAGAGTTCAACCCAAAGTGAAATCTCCTGCAAAGTTTCTTCTTTGATTTGAGCATCGCATCTTTTCCATTCTCCAGTACTCCAATCACATGACTACAATCTATGCATTTTAAGGATGCAAAAATATTAAAAGCTCCCTCCTTTTAACCTCCTCTCCGTTTCACATGCCCAGTTTGACGATTGTGTCACAGTGAAGTAAGATGCACATGGCAGAGGTCAGCCAGACCTTGTCACGTACACATCCATTTCCTTAGTTTGGATGTCACATTCAATTCCATGATAGAGAATTATTACTTGAATTAGTTCAGTATCCACCATGCTGCTTGCTTGCTATCGGAGTTGATTTTTGAGCTGTTTGCTTGGGCTTCGAGTGTTCTACAGGGACAGGTCCAAAGACAATGAGCTGACATAATAATCATGGTACTGTTTTTCAAAGGACTGGAACTCTTCTCCCTGATGCAGAACCTCTTCACATCTCGCTATTTATGCTCAACAGTTCAGGTTCAGAAAATAATGGAAGCACAGAGTCCTTGTTCGCTTGCGAGTAAATCGTATGGATTTATTGATGTGTGAAACGTCGAGACCCCACCATGAAGCGAGAGAGCGCAGCAGGGCAGTGCATATCAACCTCCTCAGTGCGCTGGTCACGATCTCAGGAAAAAAGCATGCAAAAGGCCGTCTCTTTCGCGTCGTCTGTAGGTGTCCCCCCTGTCTCCTGCTGGACGAAGTGGAAGAGGCTTTATCAGTTTATCACATCTCCGGCTTCACTTTGGATGCTCCGAGCTTCCTGCCCACGAGTGCCGCAATATTAACCACGGCTTAATAATGAGATCAGTGAGTATAATTTTTAGCGTCGCTTGGCTTGATGGATTGGCGCTGCTATTCGGTGGCAACAAAAAAAAACTTAATAAAACCTTAAATATCAGACTAATTTAGGGGAAAAAAATGGTTGCAATGGACTATATAAAAAAGAGAACATTGGACGATTGGGCCATAAAGAAATTGAAGATTTGGAGAAGCATATTTGAATGAGAGCACTGTTGCGCTAAGTATAATAGAAAAAATGATTTAAGTGATTGTCCTCCTAGTAAAATGGAAGGATCTTCTCCCCTACTATTTTTATCGTCGGATGTTGGAAGGATAGCTCGATGCGATGCATGCGGTTCAGCGTGGTTTGGTGACGGCTGAGAGCTAGTTCAACGGTCACCCATCTTCAACCCTCTCCCCTGGACTGCTCGTCTTCAACCCCTATCCCTCCCCCGTCGCCGTCGTGATTCTTGTGCCATCATAGTGCTCATTGTCATCCTTGTCGCCGTCTCCCATCCCTGGCAGGATTCCTTTGTGTTTTGGAAAGGATGCCCTCCTCGTTGTTGCGCCCCCATGGGGTCCCCAACTTCTTATGGCATTTTGTGTCCTAGGAGCTCACATGTCATCGCCATCGCTATCACCATCACTGTCACCGTCATCGACCTCGCTCACTGCCAATCTCATCTCTCGCATGACCTTGCTCGTTGCGGTGGCCGCTTTCGACTTCGCACACCGCCGATCTCATCTTTCGTCGAACTCGTCACCCTCGACCTCATTCACTGATAACCCCTTCCCCCCGCGACGTCACCGACGTGCATCCTTGCCATGGTGGCTCCACCTCGCCATGGTGGCTCCACCTCGCCATCGATCTCCCTAGCTGGACCGCCCTCTCGCCCTAATTAAAGACGAGCAGCCGTTGAATCAACGCTGAGCTGCCACCAAATCGCATTGAACTGTGTGCATCACATCGAGTCATTCATCCTGCATGCGATGACAAAGATAATAAGGGGATGATCCCCCATTTTACTAGGGGGACAATCATTAAATTCATACAAAATATTTATTTAATAAATCGATCAATTTATTACTTTGTGCGCCATCAAATAACATATAAGGTGTGCAGTGTACTTCTTTTAATTTATTTGAATCTATACAATAGAGCAAATACAATAGGGCAGAGCAAACTCAGGATCGGATCCGAGTATAGGTGGACTCGGACCTGACCCAATTTAAATTTCGACCCATTCCGACCAGTACCAAGACTGGGATGGACTCGAAAAACTAGGAATGAGACTGGTTTCGGCCGGGAATGAGAGGAAGAGTAGGGGATCAGCCGGTGGAGAACATATTTGTTGTGGATTCATCCACCGTTGAGGAGGGACTCGATTGGCATCCGGTGGGCAGTCGGAGTCCAGTGAAAACAATCAACGACTGAACGACAACCACCTGCCGTTGACAATGACTCAGTGAATCTAGTGAACACTAGAGGAAGAGGGAGAGGGAGATGTTGAGAAAAAACACTGAGGCAAGAATGCTCCACTGCTCATACAAAGAGTGAGTGAGTGAGAGAGAGAGAGAGAGAAAGAGAGAGAGAGAGACGAAGAACTTCTCAGGTACTCAGGTTGGTGGTGGCGTCACAGAAGATGATCGGCGGTGGTGACCGAACGACGATGACTTCAAGATAGTGGTGGCAATAGTAGATGAGCAGCGGTGATGACGATGGCAACACTACAAGAAAATTGCCGCCTGGACATCGCCTCCTCCTCCTCTTCCTATTGTTGCTACTGCCCCCATGCCGTTCGGACGCCTCCTCCTCCTCCTATTGTTTTGCTGCTCCGTCATGCTCGGACTC
Organism: Pontederia crassipes; assembly: GCA_030549335.1. Lineage (NCBI taxonomy): Eukaryota > Viridiplantae > Streptophyta > Magnoliopsida > Commelinales > Pontederiaceae > Pontederia > Pontederia crassipes. Next base: position 70,677,396 of record CM060191.1, on the reverse strand, counting down.
CTCCTCCTCCTCCTATTGCTACTGCCCCGACACCGTCCGGACACCTCCTCCTCCTCCTCCTCCTCCTCCTATTGTTGTTGATGCTCCGACATCGCCCAGACGCCTCCTCCTCCTTCTCCTGTTGTTGTTGCCCTGACGTCTCCTCCTCCTACTATTGCTGCTACCTCGGCACCACTCGGACGCTGCCGCCACCACCACCACAACCTCCTATTATTGTTACTACCCGGGTACTGCCACCTCCTCCTCCTCCTCGCCGCTGACTGAACCCTCGCAACGTGTTCTCGATTGCTGCAATCGCAGCGGGTGGTGTGCCAATGAACGAATGTGAAATGACCTCTTTATTTGATGTAATGAAAATATGAAATTTGATGTATTGAATGCAAAATGGTCCTCTTTATTTGATCCTCACTGTTGTATTTGATCTCCGCCATATTTGATCCTTTATGGGCATTTGTTCATTAGATGAATATATTATATATAGCGTCACATTGGCGTCACCAACTTTAGCGACACATTGGAGTCAAAGTAGCGCCCCCTTGACGGCAAGGTAGCGATTATTTTAGCTCCCTATTAACATCTGAGTAGCGTCACCATATAGCGTCAAATCAACATCGAGTTAGCGTTGACATATTCAACGCCTCTTTAACGTCGGGTTAGTGATGTGATACATGAATTTTCATACATGTTTTACATGCATCATTTAGGTTATTTTTTGTAGTTTTTATCATTGCATGCATCTATTTTCTTAATTTCTTTTGAGTCCAAAGCTATCCACATTTTGTTTTATTTTCCTCTCAGGATCATCAATTTGGAGGTGCAAAATGATCGGATCGAAAAAGGATGCAAAACAGAGCATAAAGAGCACATATGATTGAGTTCAAGAGAAACCCGGACCAGGCTGGAATCATACCCGGACCAGGTTGGCGTTAAAATTTGACTCCGAATCGATTTCCACACGAAAATAAAATCTGAACAGACCCCGGCCCGAGTTAGTACAAATCAGTCAAACTGGCAGATCGCGTGATTTTTCGGCCAATTTTAACTTGAATTTAAATCACGAACTCAACTCGGAATCCTAAAAGGCCGCCACCCCTGTAAATATGGATGTACCATGAACCCAAGTGGCATGCAATCATGGAGTTTGAAGACCTAGTCACACTAGAAATGAGAGACGAAGTTCTACTGCGCACCACTGCAAACCAATCGAAGAAGTAGAGATTTCGTGGTTTCGGGCGATCGTTGGAGCATAGTTTCGGCCAAGGCTTATTCCAAAGACGTCCACCACCACTTGGGAGTTTGATTCATAATTTCTAATCTTTATTTTATATTTTCTCCTTCGAATTTGATGTTAATTCTTCCGATTATGGATTAGTTTACTTGTTAGAAGAGACTATGTTGAACCTTAGTTTTCTCTTAATATATTTTATTGTTTAGACTTTTGAGAATATGATTATGATGTGTATTTCATGCTTAATATGAGTTTATTAGTTTCTTGCATTAATTTCATATAATTTCGTATCAATTCTGCAAGAAAAGTCTGTCGGAATTCTTCTTTGTGAAGAACCCGGGCCGAGTTGGATACAACCCGGACCGAGTTCCTCATTATTTTGCCGAAGAGAAATGTTTGAGTTAGCCCGGGCCGAGTTCCATCTGACCCGAGCCGACTTCTATTAATTCAATATTTTTGTTAGTAAATTAGTTTTAATTGCTAACAATCATTAAACGGATGCTTGCAACTTAAAGCATCTTAGATAAAGTAGATTGGAGTTGATCGAGTTTTCAACGTCTTTAATTTTACTTCTATTTAAGATAGTTAGGTTCTCAGGTTTTTGAGTCCTTTACTTTAAGCAACCTTTTATATTAATGCATCTTAGTTGAGAGTATATTAAAGTGAATTGAGTTTTCAACGTGCTTTGATTATATTCTTAATTAGGGTAGTTAGGTCCTCAAGCTTTTGAGTCCTATACCTATTATCCGTCTATTTTCTACAAATATTAATAATTAAGATAATACGAAAGTGATACGAAGTCTGAGTTCTAACTTTCTCTCACATTATTAAGGGTGTCATTATCTTTAATTGTCATCATTTGAATTACTTTTATCTCAAATCAATTTTTATTATTCTCTCAATTAATAAACTTAAGTATAAAAGATAAGAATCTAGATTAGTCCTTATGGGTTCGACACTCTATTACACTCTTATTTACTTGATACGATCTAGTATACTTGCTAGTATATTTGCGCTTAATTTGCACGCATCATGATGCACATGAGTCTTTCACATCGACACTTTTCATGTCATCATATCGTCGTGATAGCGTTGACGTGTGACGCTAATAGTGTCATCGTGTCTCTTGGCGCCATTGCGATGCTAATGATTATCGAATTCAGGCATCCCATTGTTGCGACGCCATGTCGACGCTAATGCATGGCTAAGTCTTTTAGTCATGATTTAGCATCTCTTTAACGATGTCACACTTGTGTCGCTACGAGACAGATTTCTTGTAGTGCAAGATAGCATCGGCAACGATGGTAGTGGCAGATGAGTGGTGGCAGTGACAGGCGATGACAAGACAACATTGGCAATGATAAGATAGCAATGGGGACGTCGAACACAAGTTCTTTGCCCTAGGGAAGGATTTTCAACTTCATGGGTTAATGGGTTACGGGTCATAGGTCAGAGGTTAAAACTTATAGATTCAACATAAAAATATTATTAAAAAATATGGGTTGCGGGTTGGATTTTTAGGCAGTGAACTCGGTCCTAACCTGGAACCTGTTGGGCACTCTTAATACAATCAAACCCGAGCTGGGTATTTTTTTTTTGGATGGGTGCGATCCGAGTTGACTGGTCGACTAGGACCATGCTGAGCCTTACTATAAAATGGAAATACCATATCTTGCACAAGAAATAAGGTGTCGAGAATTATACAAATAGATTCAATTTTTTGAATTCATAAGCCATATTGTTCCGAATTATGGGAACATAAAAATGAGGAATCCGGTGACGTGACCAATTCTTCTGCAAGACATCCAAAAGCTTCCAAGTCTTGAGATACAATTAGCTTCTTGGTTGATTTCTCTATATCTTCAATTAACTTTGAAAAGAGAAGTTAGCTATTTTGTTTGTAAAGTACATTTTGTTTGTTAGATATTTGATAATCATGTAAATTGATTAATATCTTTATCAGATCCTATATATATTTTAATGATATTTTAGAACATGAAAAATGACATTTAAGATCAATTGAAACATATATATACTGTGTGTGTATTAGGGTGTTGCCACATCGGCTAGGCGCGCAGTGCGACTACAAAATCTCAATCGTTCGATCAGATTGTGTGCATCAAGGGTTGTGATGCGATGTCATCTGAACATGCTGGTCCCACTACAAGAAAAAAATCATATTTCCCATGGCCTGAACTGTCAGAAATTATGAAGAATTCGTCGGAAAGGAAAGTTTGCTACGGATTTTTCGACGAAAGACAACCGTGTTAAAATAGCTCTTGCCCGCGATCTGTTGGTCGAGGAGGTGGCAATTCAAGCACATTTGGTTCGACACCACACGTTCCTCACATTCAGTTGCTTACCCATTTGAAGTTAGGTCGTCGAATATGTTCCCTCTCTCTCTCTCGTTCACGGACGCTTTCGATCGCCAGCAGCTGTGCCCGATTGTGAGGACCGGCGATCGACCTCCTCTTGCTCCCACACCATCGCTGAGGGATATTTGGTATGTCTTCGAGTGAACACCCTGTCTCATATGACGTAATCTACTTCATCGTCCTCTCACGACGGGACTCTCTCTCACCTGTAGGGTCGCAACTCATCTTCCCTCCTTCTTAATCCCACACAATCGAGTTTGTGAGACGAGATCCGATAGTCGTGCAGATCCCAATTGAAGGACGTATGGTATGTGAGCAAACAACCTTGTTTCCTTTGACATAATATGTTGCCTCCTCCTATCACGACGTGCCTCTCTCTTGCATGTAGGGTTGCAGCTCGTCATACCTCCCTCTTGCTCCCACACGATTGAGTTCACGAGACAAGATTCGATAGTCATGCATATCTTAATTAAGGACGTTCGGTATGTGAGCGAACGACCTTGTCTCCTTTGACATAATCTATTGCATCCTCCTCTCACGACATGACTCTCTCACTTGTAGGGTCGGAACTCGTCATCCCTCCCTCTTCCTCCCACATGATCGAGTTCATGAGACGAGATTCGGCAATTGTATTGGTATGTGAGCGAATGACCCTATATCCTTTGACATAATTTGCTGCCTCCTCCTCTCATGACGCGACTCTCTCTCATCTATAGGGTCGTAGCTCGTCGTTCCTCCCTTTTGCTCCCACACGATCGCATTCGCGAGGAGAGATATATTAGTCGAGCTGGTGCCCTTGTCTTCTTTGATGTAATTTGCTATGTCTCTCCTCGGGTTGTAGGTATATATTAATTGGTGGATAATTTAATACTATGCTTGGGTTGTCTTCTTTGTCTCTGCCGGCATGAGAAGTGTGATGTTATCAAAAGTAGTTTATCAAATAGTCACACGAGAAGTGTGATGCATTTTGTTTAGATGCTTTGTTTCTTGTTGTTAATTAGTAGTGGTGCAAATTTTCAGCTAGTGTTGTCCATGTTGTTCCTATAGTCACCGAGAACTATGATGAGGTCGGATGAACCGCTTGCTGTGCTGAGAATCACGATGACTTCTTCACCTTGATAGCAGCTTCTTCATTGTCATGCGACCATTTCGTCTTGAATCATGAATTCAACCATAGTCTTCGACTAATAAGGTGATTTCCCACAACATGCTATTCGTCTTAACGATTCGTACAACTACAATTTTTTTTCTTCTTGAACGACAATGAACTTGTGGTACTGCACCAATAATTTCTTCTATTTAATATTAGTTTGTACAATGTGCACAATACTCAATATAGGTAACTACTTAATATTGCAGCATACGGTCTTATTATTTTGATTTTCGTACAATGAGCATGCTATTGAAGATGCTATTAATAATGGCATTGAAAACATAGATGAAAATCATAAACTATGTGATGTTGCCGATGACAAGCCCTTTGTTGGAACGATTTTTTTTATTTAGATAACAAACCGTATCACTATTATAATTTATATGTTAGAACAACATGTTTTTTATACGAAAATTTGCTTACCATAAACCAGACGGACGAAGAAGAAAATATGGGAGCAATATTCTTGTATATTTTAAAGAAGGCAATAAAGATCTCAAATAGAATGATGGAGATGACGCGAAATGAAGGAGAGAACAAATGACTGGATGCTCGAGTAAAAAATTTGAACAAGAGGGTGTGCTTTGGTCCATGTTTTGAATGTTCTAAACAATAAAGGTATAACAACCCTACCAGAAAAATATATTCTTCATCGTTGAAACATTGATGCTCGATATTTAAATACATGATTAGTTCATGAACTCACATTGGGGTCACAATTTGTTAGCACCTTAAGAAACGTGCTTGGATAATAATTTTGGTTTGCATTGAAATGATCATCTTGACTATGGATTGTCAATTATAATAAAGTGCTCCGAAAGTTTGAAGCTTTTAAGATTGTGGATTCACATGAAAATATGTCAACGTCAACAACTTTAAAAGAAAATCCAAGATAATTAAAAGTTATGATTAATGGCCCAACTTTATGTCAAATCTAAAAGAAGATCCAAAAAATGCAAAGAATAAATTCGGATATCAAAATTTCCATGTCACAACTTGAGATGAGTGCAACAATCGTGGTCATTATAGGAGCACGTGTCTGGTAGTCATGGTAACATATTTATATTAACTTTTTTTTTATTTCATGTGTTGCTCTGTTTATTTAATATGGATCTAATCTTCGTGGCACTAGGCAAAAGGAGAAGAGGAAAAAAGAAGAGAGAGGACAAAGGTGTTGAGGTTGATGAATTAGATGAAGACAAATATGGTACGATGATGAATAAGAAGATATGATCAAGTATTTACATTGTTGAGTCATTTTTACATCATGTATGTTTACATTTTATATTTTTATACATTTGAGTGTTTTATGCTGCCTGCTTGGCCTTGAAATATAAAAGTTTCATGAGTTATTTTGAATCATATAATCATAATTTCTAAATGGGTTCTAATCCTGAAGGGGGCGTTTTCCTACGGATACTCTTTCTAAATTACTGATAATATGAAGTTAAATGATTTGGGTCCACAATATTGCTTTGTTTACTTTGTTTTAATTTGCAGGTAATTTGGATTGCCTAATAATGTAGATTGCTTATGAAGTGACAATCCACAATGACTGGGAGGATGGTGTCCATCCAGATTGTCATCTAAATGATAATATATTTTTATTTTATTCATTCCCGCACTTTTCAATCTTAGACAAATAAAATATAAAAATAATAAAAAAATTCATATAACAACCACAAATAATATTATTATCATCATAATTAATGATATTAATTTATTTTAAAATTGTTTATTATTGTTATTCATATGAATTGCATATTATTATTTAGTTATTATTTTAAATATTGTATGCATTAGCCTTATTTTCATTATGAAATATTTATAATTATGTTTATTTAATTTATTAATTTTATTTGAGTTTTTAGTTGGATTATATAATATTTAATTTAATATTAATGATAAAAGTTATTTTAGTAAAAGTCGTATAATATCATTTAAATTATTAAAAAAATTGTACATAATAAACAAGATAATGTGATAATTTAATAAGTGACTATCTTTGTATTAGATAATGCAAAGTTAAGGCTCCAAAATGATTTCCATATATAAGTAAAAATTTTAAACGCATTTGTTTTCTTTATTTGGAAAATATTAAAATTATATTAAATCAAAAGCATCTAAAAAAATCACGTTTGTTCTCCCCCATATATTTGTGCGGATTCCCCGCTCTGCTTCTTCGTACGTTTTCGTCGTCACCGCCCCGTCGCTCAAGCAGACTTTCGAACAAACGAAAGATGGTGAGTGCGTCTTTCGTGTTCTGCGCGTGCGTCGACCAGGCGAGCATTGGAGTCGTCGAGCAATGGGGCCGCTTCCACCGCCTCGCCCGCCCAGGACTCCACTTCTTCAACCCCCTCGCTGGCGAGTGCCTCGCCGGCGTCCTCTCCACCCGCGTCTCCTCCCTCGACGTCCGCGTCGAGACTAAGACCAAGGTCCAGTATAACCCGATCGCATTCAATAAAAGACGTTTTCTTTCCTGTTCTTGTTAAGTAATCGAATATTGCCGCGAGCGATTGTTTCCTATATAAGAACAAAAAAAGGAGAGAGAACTTTGATCCCTAAACCATGAAGGATGTGCGAATGAGATAGATATATTCGAAGATCTTGTAGAGGGATCAAGGTATCAGAGAATGTGAAATTGATATAAACATTTTATAGGGTTCACACTGCAGAAATGTGAAACTGAGCATTTGATGTGACATATAAAGCTATATGTTCCGTTCGACCGAGGCATGTATGACCTAGGTCTGGATTCCGCAATGATTCGAGAGTCTCAATGGAGACTATTGATTGATGTCAGAATTAGCAGATGCAGGAGGGATTGCTGTGAAAAAAATGTCATATCGTGGACTGAAACTTTAAGAAACGGGTCTATTTTTTTATGAACCAAACAAATGTATAAGACCCCACGTTGCCTATTAAGAAGGTGTTAGCTGAGTGCTAATAGTTCTTGGCTCCGGACTAGTTTCGGGACGCATAAAAAAAGGTTTGAATTATATCATTTATGACGGCTTGCAAATAATTTCATCAATTTTACAGCAAAACTTATGCAGTTAGGAAAATATTATGTGCAGATATTTTGAGATAGCACTCTTGGACACTTGATTTTTGACGGTGTAATGAAGGATAAATAATATTATGTTCCTTTTTTTTCTATCTGAATCTGTACTTCTCCTAGCCAAAAAGTCTATCATACTTTTTTTTTTCTGTAGATCTTTAAAAGATGCTCGTGTCAGATAGTGAAGCAATAGAACATGGCCTATTTGGCTACTTTAGGTGATGCATTTAAGCATTAGGAAGGTTGCAATTTCCCTGCTGTTTCATATGCACATGAAATCATTACTGAATTCTTTAGACTACTAGATACACAAAACCATGTTTAATATACACTCCACCCCTTGATAATGAACGTAGTCATCAAAACCAAGCTAGGCCATAACATACCTCAGTTCTAACCTATACAGAATTGCGTGTGTTCTAATCCATATAGAATTTCTTCAGTGTTGTATCTTCTCAACAATGTCATTGTTTTCATGCATATTTAGATGGTTTAAGCACACAGCAGTTTAAAAACAAATTCAGTCTACTATATAGAAATACCAAAGCCTGATTTAGTTTAGCTATGGCTTTTCAATACTGGATATTCGATAGAAGAAGCATAGGTATTCTCAGTATTCTAGTAATATCCTGTCCTCACATACATTCTTGTATCATCTCTGTGCATCTAAAGTTACCTTCATTGTGAGGCATTGACCACGGCATCATTTATTGCATGCACCAGGATAATGTATTTGTACAGCTGCTCTGCTCAATTCAGTACCGCATTGTCAAAGAAAATGCTGATGATGCATTTTATGAGTTGCAAAACCCTCAAGAGCAGATCCAGGCTTATGTTTTTGATGGTAACTTCTCGCGGATTGCAAAATATTATGATTTATTCTACTTTATTATTTCAATTTTTGTTCTTGTTGAAATTTAGTGGTCCGAGCTCATGTTCCAAGAATGAATCTTGATGAACTCTTCGAGCAGAAAGGAGATGTAGCTAAAGCTGTTCTTGAGGAACTAGAAAAGGTATTGTCTTACTTGTACATTCTGTGAGTAGTAAAGTCACCTCTGATCAGCAGGCAGATAATCTAGTAACATTAGCTAGATTTGAACTGTTCACCTAACAAATGTGTTTGGTACGTGTTTGGCTTATATTTATATTTTAAGTATTTTACAGTTATTCCTCTTAACAATTTCCTTCTATATATTAGTGGAATTGGCGCACTTGCTTACCTGCCGTCTTTTATGTATTTTCAATTATATACTTTTAACTGAATCCACTATCAGGTTATGGGTGCATATGGCTACTGCATTGAGCAGATTCTTGTGGTTGATATCATACCTGATGATTCTGTCCGTAAAGCAATGAATGAAATAAATGCAGGTACCGAGTTCTTTTTTCCTTTGAATATGATAATAGATGGCTTTTCTCCCTCCATTCAGAACTATTCATGATCGACACAAATCAGCATGTCTATAAAGTCCGCTAAGATATGCACAAAATCTGGGCAGTATATGACTATATGTATAGCTTATTTGATGGCCATGGAAGCTTTCATTTATCTTTTCCTGGTGCCACTCTTCATCCAGCCCAAAGGCTTCAATTAGCAAGTGTTTACAGAGGAGAAGCTGAGAAGGTCTTTATGGTGAAGAAAGCAGAAGCAGAAGCAGAGGCTAAATATCTTGCAGGTGTTGGTATGGCGAAGCAGCGTCAGGCTATAACCGAAGGTCTGAGGGAGAACATACTGAACTTTTCACAGAAGGTATCTGGTACCACAGCTAAGGAGGTGATGGATCTTATCATGGTCACTCAGTACTTCGACACCATCAAAGAACTTGGGAATTCGTCAAAAAATACTACCGTATTCATACCTCATGGTCCTGGGCACGTGAGAGATATAACAGATCAGATCCGCAACGGGATGATGGAAGCATCAAGCAGTCAAGTAGACAACTGATGCTGCTCCAAGTTTTCTCCTCTTTCCTGCCTTTTTTATATTTGCGTGGGTGAAGTCGATGGCGGTCAATTTTGTTCACGTGTATATAAAAAAATAATCAGGTGCAAGCCACAACCAGACTACTACGTTTTGGTTTCTTAGTTGGGATTTCGTTTTCCTTTGGATTCTGGCTTATGTAAAAATCTTTATGCAAGATATTTGGCTTACAAGTTCTTTGAGTTACAAGTTATTTCCTCGGTAATTTTAATGTCGATTTTCTCAAATGCATTTGTCAACCGATGTAGTCTTCTCTCCGGAAAAATATGAAAAGCACACCTGTAGGAAATGTTCAATTTTTAGCAAGATTCTGATAAAAGTATGGATCGATATTATTTGTTTAGCCCTCTTTTTAATTTACTTTGTTTTTTTTTTCACAACGAGAATATGGAACTCAAAGTTAGTAATTGTATTTTCCTTTTTTGCGAAATTCAGATCAACTGTTCAAGGTCGTTACGGATTCAATTGTTCGCACTTGGCCGAACAAAATTTCAGTTCCTGTCAGCAGGGGCTGCTGCACTATTGCCATGTTTTTCTTTTCTTTTCTTTTTCTTTTTTTTTTCTGCCTATTGACATGTTGACCGAGACCAATAATAGATGTTATACCCACCACCATCCATGTTTCTTGATGGTTGATAATAAACATGTTAGACTTTGTCTTCTATCATGACTGCACTTCTAGAAGGGATCTTTTTCATCATGAAATATATTGAAAACATCACAAATCGACCGCTACGTTTTTATCACTACTATTCAACAAGTCTTGCTGTCCTTTTATTTTTTTTAACGAAAGGATACTAGATTTTAATGAGATAAAGAGTCAGAATATAAAATATGAAGAAGTCCGTCGGGAGGGCAACCTTTTCAATAATTTGCGAGGCCAAAAAATGGACTGTCGAATTTATCTTTCTATTTACATGTAAACATATAAAGTTTTGAAAATAAGAAATTGTATTTCAGATGTCATCCATAATAAATCGAACTCTTCAATGAGTAGAATGTTGTCCGTCGATAAACGAAACAAACTCAGCTGATTCATACTATCAGAAAGTCTTTATTAGTACACCTCCGAAGCCTCTTCATCATTGCAATTGACTGATTAGCATTGGCAAAAGCATCTCTGGGGAGTATGCAAAGGATCGAAAGCTCTTCACATCAGGCCGCTAACCAATCCGCTCAATCACTGAACTAAATGTGCTTAGCCAATGTTAACTTAACAGTGACACGTCGATTTAAAATGATGGCGATTTGATAACTAATATGAAAAGTTCACACAATTAGATTTCAACAATTGGTTGATCCACTCGATTAGGCAGTCGAATCATCATAAGAAAAAAGTGTCAAAATGACATGTATTTTCATTCGATTAAATTATCTTGGTAGGACTTTTGTATTAAGATTAAAAAAAATTAAATATCAAAGTTTCATTTTTCTTCTATTTAGTTATCAGCGTACCCTCTTTTTTAAAGGTAAATCAACAATTCAACACCTCCACTTTGGAAACCGATTATTTTACTATTATTGATACCTTGTTTACTGACAATTAATTTTCTGACTTGGGATCTGGGTCATGCAGGTTTAATGTTTAGTCCTCTTGAGCTTTCCGTGTGCCTCGATTAATTTTGTTAAATAAACGCTAATCCATTATTATCCGAGCTAAATGAAAATATCTCCATCAAACCGAAAGAGACCGTTTGATTCTGATTTTTTCTATATATTATCTTTTGCAACAAATATCCATCTCTTTTGCACAAAAGAATCATCATATATCTTTTTTTTCTTGTAAAGATCACTTTTTTTCCTCAGAATTCTTGGTATTTCCAATTGAACAAATAAGCCCAATTCGCACAAACAAAATGAGGTTTACAAGAGAAATTAGGAAGACGTCCGCGTCACAAAGCAAAAACCTTCAACCGCGTTCTCCTCCACTTTACAGCGGTCTACGGTCCAATGACTCCAAACGTTGGACTACACATTACAGATATATATGTATCCTTCTTGGCCACAACCAGAGAGAGAGAGAGAGAGAGAGAGAGAGAGAGAGAGACTTGGTACAAGAAGGAAACTTGGGCAGCAAAAAACGCTCCATTTTTCTGATCCATCTCCCCCATCCAAGTGCCTCTGGGACGCCGGAGAGAGTGGGGGGTAACATGCGTAGACTGGGTCTGGTGATGGCGTGGAATGTCTTCAAGTTTTGCACGGCGCTGCGCGGCCTCGGCTCCCTCATGGTGCTGATCGTCCTCGCCGTCGTCGGTCTCAGCTACTACGCGGTCGTCCTTTCCAACTACGGACCCGCTGCCCTCGCTGCCGGCAGCCTCCTCGACTCCGTCTCTGCCCTAGCCGTCTTGTTCCTCTTCCATTTCCTGGTGAGCATCCTCTTTGTTTGTTCCCGATTGGGTTGCCGGTCGTGGTAGAGCTTTCTGTAGCTAAAGGGACTGTAATGACGGCGCCGTTATGCTTTGGTTGCTCCGATGCGAAAAAATGTTGGATCTTTCGGGACTCTACAAGGGCGTTGCTTGTGCATTTGTAAAAAAAATATGTGGAATCCACTTTTGATTCACGATATAGTTCTGCGATGGAAATTGCTAAGCCCCTTCCATTCTTGATTTGCTTTAGGAAGTGGTGTTATTTGTAGCTAGCTTGCAGCTACGATCTTAAACATAGATTTGCTGCTTCTTTGGGTACCAAATTTTGAGTCTTTTGGGTTTTTTAAGTTCTTATTTGTTGAGTTGTGAAAAAGAAAGGCTGGCATTTTCACTGTAGAGTCAATGAAGTAATTGATAGAGCAACTTATTGAGCTCATTCAATTGATAATATGTTTTTTGGGATTGTTATATTGATTCATGGTAAATCAAGTTATGACTTTCATGCAAAATTTCAGTGCACTACAAAAGATGCTGTACTTTGTGAATTGTGTCATTCTGATTATGAACGTATGTAAAATTCTAAATTATCCTTTCAGCACTTACAAAAAATCTGACCTTTTCATTTCAAAAAGGTTTTTTTTTACCTTTTTAATTTATTCTTTTTTTCATGATAAAGAACTTGCTGAGGCATCCAACATATATGATGTATTTATGTTGTCATCAATTTTTCTATCTTTGGTTGGAGGGAGATGTTCTTGCAAAATTATTTTCTTTTTACTGCTTCAGTCATAAAGGGATCAGACTATTTGGCTTGGATTACCAAATAAATTTTCTGTAAATTGTAAAACTATGGTATTTCCAGTGGAATTTCATTGAGTTCATCCACAAATTTACTTGCTGAGCTCATCCATTGGACAGTGATATCTGCTTCATGTCTTATAGAGTAACATAATCGATGAATTCAAAGATTGATTAACAATCTAAATCTGAAGACGAGTATTGTTTCAAGTCTGGAGTAGCACTTACCTGAGTAGCAATAAGTACTGTGCAGAAATGAACCGTTATTAGATTCCATTATAGAAACAAATCCCATAGAACTGCACAAATATTAATCATGCCTTGATGAATCTCTTTGTTGTTTACAACATTATATGAATGCAAGATTCTTGGTTATGCAGCTGGTGATGCTGCTTTGGAGCTATTTTTCAGTCGTCTTGACGGACCCTGGTAGTGTACCGCCAAACTGGAGACCTTCTGTGGATGAAGAGACTGGAGAAGGCTTCCCAATAAGTACTTTGGAGTTGAACGCTCCTATTTTAAGCGTTCAGCAAACTGCTACTATTGGTGATCAAAGGAACCCTAGGATGAGATATTGTCGAAAGTGCAATAAGTTAAAACCACCTCGCTGCCATCATTGTTCTATTTGTGAGTATATTATTAAACTTTGCAATCATGAATACTTGTTTTTTTGTTGAGGGTTGGTCTCTAATTGTCTTCTGTGCTCCTAGGTGGGAGATGCATACTGAAAATGGATCACCATTGTGTATGGGTTGTAAACTGTGTTGGAGCGTTAAACTATAAATTTTTTCTTCTTTTCTTGGTGAGTGTTTGATACCTAATCTTCCTAGTTGAAAATATTGCGGAAGAGTTTGAGTATTTATGCTGAGTATGTGATACAATGTTGTCAAACACGTAAAACGGACACGACACGGAGCAGTCGGAAAAACACGAAGTCGTATACACGTAGCTCGACACGGCCGATTCTACCAGAAAAATATTTTATATATTAACTAGCACAGATCAAAATAATATATATCATTAATGAAGCAAAATTTTCAACTTAAAATCATCAAACCATCAACCAATCAACCAAGTTCATACAAAATAACAAATTGTCAAATGATCATATGTCTACAGGCTACAACGCAACTAGAGTAAATATAACATTCTGAGTTCCAACACCCATGGTTCATCTAATCACAAACACACACCTCGGTCCTCTGTTTGCAAACACATAGAGAAAGAGGAAGGATCCGAGGGAGGCTTTGCTGTTCGCAAAGACACAAAGAAAGAGGGAGGAACCGAGGGAGTGCCTCTGTACGCAAAGACATGGTCAAAGAGGGAGGGAGGATGCAAACAGGTGCGCATCATAAACATGTAGAGAAAGAGGGAGGAAGGGCGTACCGGCAGCAGTAGAAAGAGAGGGTGGACGGCTGCAGGAGGTCAGCAGTGGCTGCAGGGATGAATAGCACGAGCAGGGCGTCCTTAGGCGGCGAACAGTGAGGTTGCACATAGAAAGGAGAAAGATGGCACAGTGAGCAGCCACATAGAGAGAGAGAGAGGGAGGGGGGGGGGGGAGAGAGAGAGAGAGAGAGAGAGAGAGAACGGCCAGGGACGAACAACACCGAGAAGCAGCAGCACAAGCAGGGGCGAACAACGCCAAGCTGCAACAGCACGAGCAGGGGCGAACAACGCCAAGCTGCAACAGCACGAGCGGGGCGGGGCTGTAGGCGGCAAACAGTGCAAGAAAGGGGGGCTGCAGAAGCGAACGCCAGCAGCGATGTCGTGGTGGCGAGAGAGAGTAGCGGACGAAAAAGGATTTTAGGGCTTTGCGATTTGGGAGGAAAAAGGCAGTGGCGTTCTCACGTGGGCGAATGAGCGGGAGGGGGAAAAACGGAACGTGATTCTACCGTTTCTACGCGTCAGAGTGCGATTCTACTGCGACTCGCCAGAACGCGATTCCAGCTGGAAACGAACACGTTTTGACGGGGTGAACTCGTAGAATCGTACGATTCTACGAGTTGACTCGCGTTTTTGACTACCTTGATGTGATACATTCACGATTCTACGAGTTGACTCGCGTTTTTGACTACCTTGATGTGATACATTCATATGCCATTTTTTTCAGATTCGGTGACATGATTTTGCAATTTGACATGCATATCACCTGAATAGAGCAAAAGCGACCAGTCATTCTTTTAGTGGGAAAATGATTCAATGCAATTTAAACAGTTATATTTTTTGCATACCTGTTTCCTGATAAAAATCCCTAGGATGAACAGTCTTTCTGTTTTGTGAATAAAGGAGGAGGGTTGTGTTAGGCCCCGACAGCCAGCGTAAAACCCTGTCGAATCTCATGAACGTGGATCAACGAATGGCGTCGTATGATCCATGTAGCCGACCCCACCTAGTGGGATAAGGTTTTGTTGTTGTTGTTGTTGTTGTTGTTGGAGCTTCTAGAAGTTTCAAATGGGAAATATATGGAAAAGGCTATTTTTTGTTAGAGTGCTTGATGGATTAAAGATTAACCAAGCTTGATGATTAGATATTTAGATATATGTGGTCAAGCCCCTCACTTTTCTCCCTCCTCTCAAATATCTTAGAATAAAATCAGGTTGGGCAGATATTTTTCCTTGATTTTATGTAAGAGTTTCACCTGTTACTCAAGTTCCATTGGTGATGTTTTCTTTCAGGTGGTCCTTTGTGTGAACAGTTTTTTTTTTAATGAGAAAGGACGACTAGCAACATGGTAGTCCTTTGTGTGAACAGTTAAAAAGATTCATCTGTGTTCTATAATAAAACCAGGCCTGCCACTTTGATTGTGAATCTGTGCTCGACTATGTTGACTAATGGTAGTGCAGTATGAAATGTCTTTGGAGTTTGGACTTCTCTTTAGTCTAAACTACCATTGTGTATATGATTTTTGTTTCTTTTCCAATAGGCATTTAAATATGAGGCAACTGAGTATAGGATTCATTTTATATTTTATCTTAGTGCATTTTTTTCAGTACAGAGAATGTATACTCCATAAACATTGTCAACTTGGATGTTTATCATAAAAGAAATTGATATGACAAAAATACATGGGTATTCTGTGGTCATAATTGTGCTAGAATGCAAAAAAGAAAGAAAGTTGTATGTTCATTTTACCGCTTAAATATTTGAAGCTTTTTTATGTGTCATGCCAAGAACTGGTAGCAACCTTCTAAAAGAAGCACTTGTGATAGTAAGCATAATAGTGACGTTCATTGAGAGTACAAGGGACTAATAGCCAAGATTGATTTGATTAAAGTATATCATGAAGGGAATCGTGGAGTCTTTTTTAATGTCCCAATATTCAACTCAGTCGTGGTGTTCAGTTGTGAAAAAGATGATCTAACAGGACAATGACAGAAATGGCCAAACAATTTGTCTTACATTGGCATACTTAAAGTGTAATATTCTTTTTTTTCTTTTCAAGTAATAGGAGAAAATGAATTAAATGCTGCTTATATACTTCTACTGGCACCTTTCTTTTATCCATGCTTTTATGAATTATATGCTTTTATTTTTTTTATTAATCATATAATATTCTCTGTTATTTACAGTTCTATACATTTCTTGAGACAACTCTTGTCACTATTTCGTTGTTGTACCAATTCATTGGCTTCTTCAACGACGAAGAAATTCCTGGGACACCTGGAACACTTGCAACCACTTTTCTTGCATTTGGTAGTTGTCCAATCAATTCTTGTGGGAAAGACGAAAGCACATAACTGTTGCAAGCACTTAACTTGTTATTTCGTTCTTTGCTAGTGCTGAATTTGGCGTTTGCTTTAAGTGTTCTTGGATTTTTGATCATGCACATGTCACTGGTGGCAAGAAATACGACAACAATCGAGGTAAGCTCCTATGACATTATCTTGTTGATATCTTGTGGTTAATTAATTGTTAATTAAGTTTCCTATCTTTCCATATAGGCTTATGAAAAGAGAACCACTCCAAAATGGAGATATGATCTTGGAAGAAAGAAGAATTTTGAGCAGGTGCATAGTTCTTTCATTTTCTTCCTTCTCGTTTGTGCTTTTTAACTGGTGAAGAACTTGACTTTACATGTTTTTGTTTCACCATTTTCATCATCCTGAACATGTTCACTTCTATGGTTGTTTTTCATGTAAAAAGAATCACAATGATTCATGTATATTTGCCTGTCTGTTTTGCCTTTGACTGTTGGATTCATAAATATGCTATGTTATTGCTTCTCATCCTTGGTGATTTTGTTCACTGAAAACAGGTTTTTGGAGCAAACAAGAAATATTGGCTCATCCCCTCGTATTCAGAAGAGGATATGAGGAAGATACCAGCTCTGCATGGTCTTGATTATCCATCAAAACCTGATTTAGATGGGGAAGACTGAAGAGTTATAGTTGCTTGCTTGGCTGTATCTTCGGCCTCATGTCAAGAACATAGGATCGAACTGGAACAGTGATCCTCAGACTGACATCCTTGGTCCACTTGTACACTCCGCGAGTTTTATATTTAGCTAGAAGTAGTGTTCTTTTAATCCATTCTTTTATAATTCCGCTGATTATATGCTCACCTGTCAGAAAAGAAAGATGTACCTAAGGAAATTGGCTTCATATGCCATTTTCATGATGAATCTTGTGGTTGTCTTATTATATTAAGTGTATATTAAGCATGATTATATCGGTCTAAACCGGTTGAAGACTTGCATTCAATTTTGAGATGAACTGATTATCAGATTTTAGATGACTCATTCTTAAGCAAACAAACTTCACTTTGACAAAAAGAATTCAACTTCAAATATTGTTGGAACAGACAGCACCCCATATTAATAACTTGCATTTCTAGTTTTTTTTCCCATACATCATACGATACTATTTTTTTCGATGGATTGTTTGAGGCTTTGATTTCAGATGACGTTTTTGAAAGCATCAAAATTGATAGGGTCAGCTGCTTTCAAAAATTTGCAAATAGTGGTCAGAAAAAAATGAAGTGACTCATCAGCTTACAATTTTGGATAAAAGATGTTTCAAACGTGTCAACTGATATAAGATTTTCCATTGATAATACAAGATCACCTTATTTTAAGTAATATAATATGTAAGTAAAAAAGAAATTTTAATATAAATTTGTGTGTTATACACGCAAATTTCTTTGTATTTCTTCCTTATAGGGTTGGGTAGAATTTTTTATTAAAAAAATCACTTGCTATTTTTTATGTCAATTTTTAAAATTTAAAAAATCATTCTAAAATCATTTTTAAAAATAAAAATCGTTAGCGAATCAATTTTTTAGAATCCTACTTTTATATAATTATATTTTTAAAATATATATAATAAGTTAAAATTAACATAAAAATATATTAGATATAAAATATATTAGATATAAAATATATTACTAAAATTTTATATTAAGGTTATCAAATTAGAATTCGACAGAAAAGTATGAAATTTTATAAAAAATATTATATCTATAATAAAAGAATTGATAGCATATCAATTAACTATATAAATAAAAAAATGAGTTTCACAAAATTTATTATTTTTTCGGATGGGACAATTAATTTTAACGAATGAATTTTAATTTATTAAAAATTATATTCGAAATTTTAATTTTTTCTAATCAAGGAAATTTTTCGAATTGGTGAAGCTTTTTACACTCAGCTCCTCTAACCATTATCTTTTTTTTTTTACTTTCCATTTTTTTCAGCTATTAACTTTGAGGAAAATAGTAAATGCTAAACTTGCACTTTATAATTTAACTCATTTTTTATTTAAAACGCCAAAAAAGGTAAAAGATAATGAGAAAGAATTTAAAAAATATTGGATGATAGGAAAAGTGGATTAAATCGTCAAGTGGCGCGTTCCTAGTTTAAGAAATTATAATTGCAAAATAAATGAGGATATATCGTAAAAATGTAGATAAACCATTAAAAAAAAAGGGCATGAATCCCTCCGACAAGCCACGCGTCGATGCATTTTCTCGAGAATTCGCGGACTCTCTCTCTCTCCTCTTTCTCTCTCTCTCTCTCTCTCGATTCTTCGGTTTTAAAAGGAAGTCGCACCAACAAAGGGCCGCTTCGATCCTTCAATCGTCGGCTTCCGATATCGCTCAAGTGATCGGCTTCCTTTCGCCTTTCAATATTCTCGGCCGGTAACCCTTCTTTTCTGCTCTTTAGTTGCTAATGATCGGTGTTCCTTTATTCGAACATCGAAAAAGTTCCTTCTAAATTAATGTCCGATTCCTATGGTCTGCGCCAAACTATTGATATTTCAGTGATTTTTTTGTTCTTGACTCATTTAATTGGGTCTTTCAATTTGTTCTGATAAGTTTTTCGTGATAGTAAAGATGCCATAATAATTTAGGGCTTTTGCGTAGTAGTTTTGTTGTTCGTTCGATTCATTTGAAATTTTTGACCTTTATTTTCTTCGCTCTAGTCATGAATTTGCGGTACACGAGAAATTCCGCCTTCAATTTTATTCAGATCGAAGTCTTCTAGCGGCAGTTTTCTTTTTCTTGCTTGTATTTGGTGCCTTTTGGCTTGTTTATTGTTTAGGATCAAAATGTTCATTTTGCACTCAACAAAAAAATCATGCAGGACAAATTTCCTGATCAATGGAGAGGGGCAGAGGTGGTGCTGATGATTTCTTTGGTTTTGGAGATCCATTTGCTGGATTTGGTGGTGGCTTTGGAAGGCCAGGGAGCTTGATGTCTAGCTTCTTTGGCGGAAGGGACCCCTTTGATGATCCCTTCTTCAACAGGCCTTTTGGGGGAATGATGGGCCCGAGCATGTTTGGCCAGAACATGTTTGGTCCTGGTTTGTTTGGTAGTAGAGGATCTCCCATTGGGGAGTTTGGAAACCATGGATTCTTGGAGCAGGCTCCTCCTACCACTGCATCCAGGGGTCCAATTATCCAGGAGCTGGATTC
Organism: Pontederia crassipes; assembly: GCA_030549335.1. Classification (NCBI taxonomy): domain Eukaryota; kingdom Viridiplantae; phylum Streptophyta; class Magnoliopsida; order Commelinales; family Pontederiaceae; genus Pontederia; species Pontederia crassipes. The sequence continues at coordinate 70,657,520 of CM060191.1, read as the reverse complement.
TGACGCCGAAGAAGAGGAGAACGGGAACAATGAAGCGAAACAAAATCCCAAAAAGCATACCAGGTCAAGCAAGGAGCCGTATGTTCAGGACCCTGATGAAGAGGCTGAAGGTGTGTGCATGTGATCTGTTCTATTATTCTGTCTTCACATTTTCACTTGTGCTTGTTTGTTGTTGTTGTTTATTGCATTGCTGAATCCGATATATATTATCTCGTCTTGGAAGTCGCAGAAAAGAGGAGCAGGCACATGCACTTCAGGGGTGACTCCAGCCGAATTAGTACCACACAGCCTCAAAATCGTACATTCACATTTCAAAGCTCATCTGTAACATATGGAGGTGCAAATGGTGCATATTATACTTCATCAACAACTAGGAGAACTGGTGGTGATGGGGTAAATAGCCCGAAACAGTTAGTTTTCCCCATTTTGGGTAGTGCTATGCATCTAGATTGAGTAGTAATCAATTTTTCTTCATCTTTTTCCACCCTTCCTAGGTCACTGTGGAAGAAAGCAGAGAAGCAGATACCACTAGTGGTAAAGCCACCCATAGGATATCTCGTGGACTTTCCAATAAGGTATCTGCTAATCTGGCTTATTCATTTGTGTTTGCATAACTTTGGTTATCTGCCATGTACATTTAGTCGGCAGAGTGTGTATACTTGTTCCAGATGCTGTGCTTGTTAACTCAATAGTGTTATTTTTGTAGGGTCATTCGGTTACAAGGAAATTAAATTCAGATGGAAGGGTAAATACAGTACAGACATTGCACAATCTGAATGAAGGTCTGTCTTCAATAGGGACTTGTATATCTTTTTTGGCTTTTCCTCACCTGAATTGTATTGCCAGATGAGCTCCCTGCCTTTGAGCAAGCCTGGAATGGGAATGCTAGGAAGCATCTTCCAGGATGGAACCGAGGGGCTGACATGCTTGAAAGTGGACGCACTGGTAATAATCTTCCAAACCTCAGTAGCTCATGTGTTTGTTTCCTTACCAGTTGAAGTCAACGTAAATTATCACAATTATGCATGAACTACTAGGTGTTGCAACTAACGCAGAGTGGTTCTGAATGTTCTTTTCTAATTGCGCATGACTAATGATTTCTTTCATTTGTAATGTGTGGGAGAGGGGAGAATGGTTAATCAAACAAAGATGCAAGTTATCATCTGAATTGGAGGTTAGTTTAACAAAGATGCAGGTTATCATCTGAATTGGAGGTTAATTAAACAAAGATGCGTTCAATTTTTACTTACAAACATTGACAGAAAATATATGTCGCAATCTCATTTAACCATAGGATATTATGTTCAGTGGGGATTTTCTTATGTATCTATGATAACTGAAACTCCGCCTATATTTTATAGCCGGTCCCAAGCCTGGATAAAGGAGGAGGGTTGTGTTAGGCCCCGACAGCCAGCATAAAATCCTGTCGAATCTTATGAACATGGATCAACGAATGAGTGGAATTGCGTCGTATGATCCATGTAGCCGACCCCACCTAGTGGGATAAGGTTTTGTTGTTGTTGTATCTATGATAACTGAATGGTGCAATTTGTTTGTGAAAGTAACAAGAAAATTTGAGTTGTGTGGGTTTGGGTCTTCTGTTCTGGATGGCTCTCATTGATTAATAGTAGTAAATGCTACTTGTATTGTGATGCATGCAAATTAAGCACAAATATACTAGCAATTATACTAGATCGTATCAAGTAATAAAGAGTGTCGAACTCACGATGACTAATCTAGATTCTTATCTTTCCAACATAAGTTTATTAATTGAGAGAATAAGAAGATTTGTTTTGAAATAAAAGGAATTCAAATTGATGACAATCAAGGATAATGATGCCTTTAATTAATGTGAGAGAAAGTTAGAACTCAGCCTATGTATCCCTATCGGATTATTTGAATTATCAATAATTGTAGAAAATAGACGGATAACAGGTATATACTCAAAAGCTTGAGGATCTAACTACCCTAATTAAGAATATAATCAAAGCATGTTGAAAACTCAATTTACTTTAATATACTCTCAACTAAGATGCATTAATATAAAAGGTTGCCTAAAGTAAAGGGCTAAAAAACTTGAGAACCTAACTACCTTAAATAGAAGTAAAATTAAAGACGTCGAAAACTCGATCAACTCCAATTTATTTTACCTAAGATGCTTTAAGTTGCAAACCTCCGTTAATGATACAATTGTTAGCAATTAAAACTAATTTACTAACAAAAATATCAAAATAATAGAACGCGGCCCGGGTCGGATGGAACTCGGCCCAGGCTAACACAAAAGTCTCTTCGGCAGAAATAATGAAGGAACCCAGCCCGTGTTGTATCCGACGCGGCCCGAGTTCTTCACAGAGAATAATACAATCGATTTTTTCTTGTAGAATTTATGTTAAATTATATGTAATTAATGTAAGAAACTAATAAACTCAAATTAAACATGAAATCCACATCATAACCATGTTCTCAGAAGTCTAAACAACAAAATATACTAAGAGAAAACTAAGGTTCAACGTAGTCTAAACTAATCCATAATCGAAAAAATTAACATCAAATTCGAGAGAGAAAATATAAAATAAAGATTGAAAATTATGAATCAAAAAGTGGTGGACGTCTCTGGAACAAGCCTTGGCTTAGATTATGCTCCAAACGATCGTTCGAAATCACGAAATCTCTACTTCAATTGATTTGCAGTGGCGCGCAGTAGAATTTCGTCTCTCGTCTCTGGTGCGGCTAGGGTTTCAAACTCCAAGATTGCATGCCCCTTGGATTCGTGATACATCCATATTTATACGGGTGGCGGCCTTTTAGGGTTCTGAGTTGAAATCGCGATTTAAATCCAAGTTAAAGTCGGCTAAAAAATCACGCGATCTGCCTGTTTGGCTGATTTGTATTAACCCGGGCCGGGTCTGTTCCAACTCGGGCCGGGTTCTGTTCAGATTTTATTTTCATGCGGAAATCGATTCAGAGTTGGATTTTTGGATTTTAACGCCAACCCAGTATGGGTATGATGCTAGCCCGGCCCGAGTACTGCTTGAACTCAGTCATACGTGCTCATTGTGCTTTGTTTTACATGTTGTTCCGATCCGATCGTTTTGCACCTCCAAAATGATGATCCTAAGAAGAAAATAAAAACCGAAGTGGATAGCTTTGGACTCAAAAGAAATTAAGAAAATAGATGCATGCAATGGTAAAATAATCTACGAAAAATAATCCAAATAATGCATGTAACATGTATGAAAATGCATGCATCATATAGGATTTTAACTAATAGTAGAATTTTGATTTTTATACATTTATTTTTTTATGTTTCTAAGGTTTAGTTGCATTGTGTTTGTGAATATTTATGAGGTTACTTCGAAGTTTGAATTTTGTGTTTGCTCTTTTAAGTCATGAGCCTTGAGAGAAAAATTCACTTTCATGCATCTAACTTATTCGATGATTTTATTGTTTGTCTACTGGATGATAAATGATTTGTTACTAGTCTGTATAAAAGGTAGAAGCTAGTGATATATATATGAGTAAGTATGTGGATGGATGTTTCGCGGTTGATGGTGATTCTGAGATCACTTAAGTAATTCAGTGGTCTTGACAATTGAAGTCATCAGTTGCTTTGTTCGTCAACATATAAGAAAGATGAGGCAGCTTCCGCTTTCTGGCTTTCTGACTTTTGGCTTATTTGTTTTAATTTAATTTATTTGTGATAATTCGTTTCTGGTCGGGTCTTAGAACTAGATGCAAGAAATATGGGCCTAGGCGGTATCTGCATGACATATATACTAAATTCTTCTAGTAGAAACATACTTATATGCTTGGCCGTTAATTGATTATCTATATGGCTTTTCAGGGGGAAGCAATATGAGGCCAGAACAAGCCAGAGGGTGGGCTCTCCCGTCAAACAGTCCACAAGAATCTAGGAAAACAAGAGTCTTCATAGACTGAGTGCTGTTGCTCTCTCTATTATTAGCCTATGCCTAGCATTTCATCTTATGACTGGGTTCAGATGATCCTTCTCATCTTTATGCATTTTCGTTTACCACATCGCCAAAAGGTGTCGGTTGTACGTGTGATGCCAATGGTCTGCTGCTCTCCGTCGTTCTTTGAAAGTGATACTTTGTTCAGTATTATATGCGAATGCAAGCCCGCCGCTATATGGCATGCTTTAGGAGGTGTATCCTTGTTATTTCCAAGCATGACAAAGATGCTTGTACTCTGATTAGGATGAAAGTGAAACAGTATTTGGAATATAATCTTTTGTTATGTGTTCTCTCCGACTCTTTGAATCTGTTCGCTGTCTTGCTATGAGTGTCACCATTCATTTCGTGGCATGTGTCATGACCGTTTCTATATGGCAACGAGTAGAACAGATGGCAAATCAACTTGCTACAAATGATATGTTGGATTGGTCCCGGCCGCATGGGTCAGTCTCAGTACTGTTCCCGAATTCAAGATTATGGAGAAAGACGATCAAATAATTTTCAATTGATGGTACAAAAAAGAAAACTCCATAGCCGGATCAATTTCTTTTTTCTTTTCAATTCATTTCAAAATACTTCAAGTAGGCTCCTCAGAAGATTCATCCAGACGGATTTTGATAGTGAGATTTCCAAGTGTTGATCATATATGCAGGGGTATAATCGGTGATTTGACAGCATAAGTATTTCGAATGTCACAAGATACAATTAATTAGTTAATCTTTCAAAATCTAATATGAGTTCGTAGACCTCAGACTCAAGGTCGAAGTTATTTGATAAAAAGATTCACCTGTAATATAACTATTAAAAGAGAAATCAAAAGATTAATCTCTAATTAGACTTTAGATGAATTCATATTAAATCAAATCCTATAAAATTACACACACACACATATATAAACCTATTTTTTGTTATTATTTAAATATATATTAAGAAAATAAAAAAGTATGCATAAAATCACTTGACATACACTTTACATGAAAAATACTTCACACACTCATTTTTTCATATATATATATATATATATATATATATATATATATATAAGTTTGTTAAATTTAATCTCACCTATATAATCATCATTCAATTATTTAAATTCATTTACCATTTAGATTCATTGAAATATTGGTTGTTCAATTTTTAATTACATATTACTTAAATTCACTCTCTTTCTCTCTCTCCTCTCTCTCTCTCTCTCTCTCTCTCTCTCTCTCTATATATATATATATATATATATATATATATATATATATATATATATATATAACAGGAGGTACGTATCCAATATTCATATATAGATCTAAAATAGTATAAGAAAATATTTTATTATTGAAATTTGTCAATCTCCTATAATCCTATTCCTACTCAAGTTTAATAATTCACAATCTAAAAACCAAAAAATGAAATAAATTTCATAAAATCCCTACTACTACTCAAATTACATTTAGCCATATATGTATTAACTGAATAAATATTAACTCAAATAAATAAATTTAATAATCTTAACATTATATTGTGGACATCCAATAAATAAATAAATATACTAACTGTAGCTGAATAAATGCTTAGTTTTCTCATTTATTTTCCCTCATTATACTAACTATAAACAAATATTAAATATTAGGATAGAAAAAATGTATTATTTAAGAGTTGAGATTAGGATGTTAAATATCTATTTTTTATAATGTATTTTTCTGATTAAAATTTGAATACAATATTTAGAAAGTATTAAATATTAGGATATTATTAATATATTAGCAATATATATATACATACATATGTGTGTATTATGATTAGGATATGCCTAATAATAATATTATTAATATGAGGGCTATGGATATACAGCGCTGGTTTTGAGCTGTAACTTACAGCTACTAATTTGAGCCGTCAGATTATAATGTAGGAGGATCTCGATTTTTTTTTCACATTGTTATTCTCTCTCTTCATCTGCTTTTCTTTCTTCCCATCACGATCATTATCCTTGTCCTCGACAGCAACACCGCCAACCTTGCCGGACATGATCCCGACTCCACTCTGAAGCACGTCGTTACAGTCCATGTTGTCCTTCACTACTACGACCCCTCGAACATCTCCTCAGTCCTCACCACCCTTTTACAGACCACCATTGTAGTCGGCAATCGCATGGGGTTCCTGGACATGTCCAAGTTGCCCGATGGCAGGATCGCGTTCGTATACGCCACGACAAGTGCTGGGATCATGCGACCTATGCTGAGTCGGTGGTCGTGAGACCATACAACATATCGATGTTTCAAGTCAGCGACATTGTCATCCCACTGAACATTGATAGAGCCCCTGTTGCCCCTTTAACGCAGCCACCGGAGGTCGCTGCTCCGGGCGGATGACAACGTGGCTGATGTCATATATGAAGGAAGGTGCTGATGAAGATGTGACCTTGGAAGAAGAAGGTCATTGGCCTCCTTGGCTTGACCACGGGAGATGCATTGTGGCTTGCTCTTTGAAATGGAGATAAATGGACGATGGTACGAGCTTGAGAATGATTTATAAGTTGGATTATGGAACATATGCTTTATACCATCTCACATTGATATACACATATAAAGGAATGGCTTCAAAACTATTTGCCAAGTGACATGCCATTTACTCCTGTTAAGTGCTAACACATGTGAAATTGGGTATCTGAAATAAGAAAAAAAAATCAGAATGATTAATTCCTCATAACATATTAGAGGACTCCATCCGTCGACGCGAGCTAGGGCTTGATGAGTTTGCTTGGCTGGTGCAAATTCGTGTGCCGTCTGAGAGAGAGATGATTTGGGGGAGACAAGACGCAGGTACCAAAGAAGGAGGGAAGGTGAGAGAGAGACAGAGGAAGATGAGCACCAATTACTCGGGAGGACCAAACTCTTACAAAAAGAGGAAAGGCAGGCCAACACGCATTTTCACATTTGTAGACATAAAATAATAAGAAATAGAATAACCATCCGATCAAATCGGACGGTTTAAAAACATGAGCTGTAATTTACAGTAAATTAGCTTGCTGTATATTCCTTATTCCCTATTAATATTTATAATAATAATAATTATTATTCATATTTGACTATTTTGGTTAAGAAATATGACATAAAGGTTATAAAAGATATATTTTCTGTTACATATAGGATTAAGTCCTTTAAAAAATCAGTATTATTATTATTACAATTTTTTTATTTTTTTCAAAAAAAAATGTAGACATGTCACGTGGCATTCCACTGTGTTGTTTGTATATATATGTAGAGGTGAGAAGTAAATTTTTTTCGGTAGTGATGAGAAGTATTTTTTATGTGTTGGAAGGAGATGAAGTTATGAAAGACGTTGATTTAACGATATATTCACACTTGTAACTTTCTAAGACGCGATGAATGTGAATTGTGCTTGTATTTATATTTTATAACTGTCTTTTTATCTTTCTCCGTATATATAAGAATTTCTAGTGATTCAAAGTATACCTCCGGATGCTCAATAATATATATATATATATAATTATTTTTTTCGATTGTCGCTATAGAGTTGATAAAAAATAATAAATTCGGTTATTATTATTTGACTAATAAATCTTGAATATAACATGTGTGGTTTCAAGAAATTATTATTTAGCGTACTCTGTGTGGTGTAAAATCATTACTGGGGTGTTTGGTTTGAGCATTATTATCCACAGAACAAAAAAGATTGATTTTAGTATTCATAAAAAAGTTTTGTTTTATTTGTGTTTAGTTGGAAAAAAATAAATTGATCTGATAATAATAAAAAAGAGGAATCTATAAATTAGTATGAATAAGATCTTATTAGTTCTTATTCAACTACATAATTAGTTCTTAAAAAATAAATGGTTTGAATTATTAGTTCAAATAATTTATTTTAACGTTTAGATTAATTGATATAAATAAGAGTTTTTTTGAGTAATCAATCAATCGGTATATGAGAAGCGATATTAATTGTCCAATTCACGTGACGTTATTGAGTGCACTGATCACAAGTTATCACAAATTAAAAGATCGATTCATGATCGAATCCAATTAATATGATAAAATCACTTTAAAACGTGTCCGACAATGAAAAAAGAGACTCTCAATAAAAATTTTCTAGTTTCCTAACTCGAAAGCTTATTCATTTCTTATCTTCCAACACCTCTATTTCTCCGTGGATGTTGATCCCACGTAGCAACTGTTAAAACAGAAAATGTGCAATTGATTTCTCCTTCACCAATCCATCTCTTCTCCGAGCAGCGATTCAACCGTCCTGTTACTTGAAATAAAACGTTACCTATATATCTTCTACATAGAAACAAGGCAGGCCGTGAGTTCCGTTGACCTTTTCTTTCCTAATTCCTCTCCGCTTCCTCTGTTCCTTCCCCACTCCCTGCAACTCTCTCTCTCTCTCTCCCCCTCTCCCTCTCTCCCTCTCACTCACTCACCTCGTTCTCTCCAGTGGACTTCCAAACGATCGATCTCTCAAGGCAGTGATCGGTGCACGCAAAGGCCAAATCAAAAAAAGATGTCGGAAGAAACAATGGGTTATAGCCTCTTCAACGGCGACTCTAACGGCGAGTCTAACTTGACTATGCCCCTGTTCTGCTACCATGTGAAGATGACGACCTCTACCGGCGTTTGGCTCGGCGACAACCCCCTCTTCACCGCCTTCCCCCTCCTGCTCTACCAGCTCATCCTCATCTTCATCATTACTCGCCTCACACACGCCCTCCTCCGCCGCCTCGGACAACCCCTCTTCATCTCCCAGATCGTCGTAATTAACGCAATTGCCATATCACGCTATTCTCTATATATATGCTTGACTCCTGTCTTTGATCTCCTCATAGATTTGCACCTGCAGGGTGGTTTGCTACTGGGGCCTTCTTTTGCCTCCAGGGACAAGAGCATAAGCAAGTTGCTCTTCGCGCCCCACAGCTGGGAGCAGCTGAACACGGTGGGCATCGTGGCCTTCATGCTGTTCCTCTTCGTTGTCGGCATCAAGACGGACCTCGGTATGATCCCCAAGGCTGGCAAGAAGGCGGTGGCCATCGCACTGTTCGGCACCGTCGTCCCCCTGTCCTTCGCCCACCTGATTGCCCGCTTGTTGAAGAACAGGATCCCCGCGGACTTCTTCCGGACGTGGCTCGTCATCGACGTCGTCGAGCTCTGGTCCCTGACGTCCTACACCAACATTTCCTGGGTCCTCAACGAGTTCAACCTCCTGACCTCCAAGCTCGGTCGCCTCGCCATGTCCGCCTCTCTCATCGCGGACTTCGTCCACATGTTCGTATCCGCCGTCTTCTCGTCGTACCTTCTCAGCAGCAAGCTCAATTCCCCGGCGGTGGCGGTCATGAAGCTATGCTCCTTCTTGGGCTTCTTCGCCCTCGTCCTCTTCCTCATGCGGCCGCTTGTGTTGTGGCTCATGAAGCAGACCCCGGAGGGGGCGTTTCTGGACGAGACGTGCTTTGTGACGATAGTGCTGTTGGCCCTCATTTGTGGGTTGATGACCGAGGCCCTTGGGTCAGGCTATATGCATTTAGGCAAAGCACCCTCTCTTTATATCGATATGCACATATAAAGAACTTTTATTAATTAATTGCATAATCGATCCATCTTTCGGTGCATTTAAGATGGAAACGCTATCGTTCCTTTTAGGTTTCATGTAACGCTCGGGCCATTCTTGCTGGGGCTGGTGCTTCCCGGGGGAGCTCCACTTGGGGCGACAATGGTGGAGAGGCTGGACCGGCTGGTGACAGGGTTGTTCCTGCCGGTATTCTTAGCTGAGGCCGGGCTCCGTGCGAATCTGGCGTCTCTGCAGGACGCCGCGAGGTGGGGTTCCATGGAGCTGTACCTGGTGCTGTGCGTGCTATTGAAGTTCGTGGGCGTGGTGCTCCCGTGCCTCTATTGCCGGATGCCGCTGCGGGACGCCATCTCCGTGGGCCTCATGATGAACATCAAGGGCATTTTTGAGGTCGACGCAGCCGTACAATGGCAGGATGGCCAGGTACGTACATTTGCATGCATGTTAATTAACATCACCGATTTATTGTGAGCGGAAAGAATGCCGTAGGATTTGACTTGCTGCAGTAATTATTATCGATGGCGCATACTGCATATGATATTATGATCGCATGCAGATGGTGGACGAGCAGCTGTTCACCACCATCATCGTCAGCATCATCGTCTTCGGCGGAGGCACAGCGTCGCTGGTCAAGTTCTTGTACCGCCCGGAGGACCGTTTTACAGCGTACAAACGGCGCACGATCGAGAACTCTCGGCTTACCGACGAGCTCCGTATTCTGTCCTGCATTCACAACCAGGACAACGTCGGCCCCTCCATCACTCTCCTCGAGGTCTCCAACCCTTCCAGCGAGTACCCCATCTGCGTCTACCTCCTCCACCTCAGTCCGCTCGTTGGTCGCTCCGATGCAGTCCTCGCACCATACAAGCCCCAGCAAAAGGCCCCGACCTGTACCGAGACTGATCGCATCGTCAACGCCTTCCGTCTCTTCGAGAACCAGCACCCTGACAGCATCACCGTCCTCCCCTACATCTGCATCTCCCCCTACGCCACCATGCACGACGATGTCTGCTCGGTGGCCCTCGACAAGAAGGTCACACTAGTCATCATCCCGTTCCACAAGAACGTCACACTCGACGGCACGGTCGGAACAGCTAAGGGCACCGTGCAGGTCTTCAACGTCAACGTCCTCCTCTACGCGCCCTGCTCGGTGGGGATCCTAATCGACCACGGGCTCTCCTCTGGCGGCGAGGAGCTCTCGGAGCTTCGGCACCACATCGCGGTGTACTTCCTTGGCGGCGCCGACGACAGGGAAGCGCTCGCGTACGCTGCGCGCATGGCGGCGGATAACCCGTTCGTTGGGCTGACGTTGGTCCGGTTCCTGCCGCCGGAGGAGTCGCGACAGAGGGGCGGCCGGGAGGAAATGCTGGATGACGATGCCGTGGAGGGGTTCCGGCGGGACATGGAGGACGGGGTGCGAGTGGCGTACCGGGAAGAGTTGGTGATGGACGGAGAGGGTATAGTGGCGGTGATACGGGGCACAAGTAGCTGGTTCAGCCTGCTAATGGTGGGTAGGAGGGAGGGAGAGGAGGAGTCGGTGCTCACGGCGGGGTTGTCGATGTGGAGCGAGTACCCGGAACTTGGTGTGATTGGCGACATGCTGACGTCGACGGACTTGGGCGGCCGGGTGGCGACGCTGGTGGTGCAACAGCAGAAAAAGGTAGGCGCCGAACGCGGATAGCCACACGGCCTATATTGGGAATGTGAACGCCCCCGGCCGGTGCCGCTGCTGCCATTCCGGTATGACGACGGCATGCCTTCAATTCCCATGGTCGAGGAAAGAGGAAGGTGAATCGGTAGATTAGATCGAGATTTCTTGAACTGCGGCGACAAGCATAGTGGATTCGTGGTGCATAGTTGCTTTCAGTTTAGACGTAGTCTCTCTGGTAAGTAGGCTTCACTTCTGTTATTGAGGTTTGATATTGTGTATGCTTGTGTATATATATCTTGAATTAATTATTTCGAACACCAATATGTCTGGTCCAATTCATAATGAGCAATGAATACAAAATTAATCAATCAGTTAATCCATCATTTATCATAAATTAAACCATAATTAATAGATCGTAGCACGAATAGTAAATCCATCATTTATGCCAACTAACTTGATTATTTCAAGCCGCGAGAACTTTTCGCGGCTGGTCAGTGCAAATTTTCCTCCGGGAGAACTTCCGACGTATTTGTATTACATGTCGAAAGATATTTACGACGAGTGATTTTAGAATGATTCTTTTTCGTCGAAAAATTCGTTACAAACTTTGTTTTCCTATGAATTCTTCACTATTTGAGACAATTAGAAATATAGATTCAACGGTGAATTAAAAAAAAACATTTGGTCCGGTTAGACCAGAGAAAAATCAGTAGAATCGGTGAAAACTGATGAACTAGCGGACCGGATGAAGATCGGGTAAAACTTTAAAAGCGAAAAAACCATTCCAAAAGGAAAGTAAGTGGAGAAAAAAAAAACAGAAGGAAATTAAGGAATATGTATTCCAAATTTATGAAAAACAAAAGTAACATTAAAAAGGTAAGGTAGAAAATTAATGAAGAGACATGAGGAAATGGAAAATAAAAGAACAGTGTTAAAAAATATGTTAACATATTATAAATATCATTAAATGATAAATAAAAATTTAATAACCAATAAATATTAATAAGTTGAGGGTCATTATTCATGAACATTAACATTTTAAAATGGAACAAATAAATATTTTTATATAAATATTTCATTATTAGTACTGATATTTTTATACACTACATTGTTATATCTTTAAAATTTATAAGTAACATTAGTTTAATAAAATTTGGTTGAACTCGGTGGAAATCTAATAGTGACCCAATTGGTAGTACAATTAGATTGTCGATCCTATTGCAAAGTATCGAGAATTCACTCTGTTAATAATGTCTTGAATCCTATCTCAATTAAAAATTCGTCTGGACCAAAGACTCTGAAGTAAAAGATGCCTTCGCACTACGCGAAGTAAATTTTTTTAGAAGTATTCTAGATGTGTTTCGAAATTATTTTTTTTTTATCACGTGACGAGTGTATATTTTGGTGGATTAATTTAGAGTTTCAGTCTGTTTGTAATTCTTATCGTTTTTAAAAAAGAATGTCTATATAAATTTCCTAAATGTCCAAACAGAAAGTAATTTGATCTTGTAATACTTTTCTGTTTCTTCCATCTAATATCTTAAATTTTTCAAATTTTCTTGTGATGTATATTTTTTCTCGTGTAGAAACCTTAACACACTATTTAGCGGATTGATTAGAATTCGGTGATGATTCAAACTACCTATGATTTATGTAACGTAAGAATAAGAAAATAAAAAAATAGAAAACTCTGAATTCACGAGTTCACCACGATATTATAAACTTTAGAAAAATAAAAAAACTATTATGATTAAAATAATATTATGGAACATGTGAGAATTTATGGTACGATCAAATTCAAGTGGGTTGAGCAAATATATGGTGTGCAAATAGAACACCGCTGACTCCTGTTACGTATTTTAGAAAGCAGGAGCAAATAAATATAATTTAATATAACTAAAATATGAAGTATGAATACAAGTGCCATTTGAATAATAGGAATTCCAATTTATGAGGTCTCAACGTAAATAATTTCTAATGCTGTAAGATTAAATTGTAAATGCAATTTGTCATAATTTATAACAGAGGCACCGATGTGACGTCAAATTTTATAAATAAGGAAACTATAGGAAAATAATTATAGGTCCAAATATATTTCTTAACACTTGAGTTTGTCTGTCTGTTATATAGCTAAAACATGAAAAACAAATATAAAAAAATTATAAAAAAATCTTCACGCCAATAGAGATGGAAGTGACTCGGACGAATTTTTTAGCTCAAATTTTAAATTACAAAAATCACTTTAAAAATACCAACCTCCGAGAGGTCGGTTTTGCCAATTTTTTGGAACTCCTATTTTAATATAATAGTATTCTAAAAAATATAATAAATTAATATTAATATTAATATATTTAATTGTATAACTAAATATAGGATGTAGTATTAGAATTATTAAATTAAAATTTTATAATGTGATAAGGACATAGTAAATTATATAATCAGTAACAAAAATAGTTACTGATAAATTAATTATATAAATAAAAATAAATTCCATAATCTTTAACGGTTTTTTTCGAATTGAGATTTACGGGGATGAACTTTTTTCTATTAAAAAATTATCTTAAATCGTGTTCAGTCTCTTATTTTTTTTAATTTGTATTCGATTTTTTTAATCGAGTAAATTTTCGGATGAATCAAAATTTCTTTTACGCCCCTAAACATTCTAATCATTATAATGCCTTCACAATGTTCATGACTTATCTTATTGGAAAACAAAAATTCAAAATCGTTTAGAATTTCTTCTTTCTTTTTTGCCTCCCAATGCCACATTTCTAAAATATAACTGGAATAATTATAATTTTTTTGTAATTCGGAGTAAAAAGGGGTAGTTCAAATTTAATTTTAAGAATAATGTTTTAATTTGATCAAACCTTTTTCGGAAAATTAGAAAAAAAATGCTTTAATGTAAGAAAAATGTGCCTTGCAATTTTTTTTTGCAGCCTCAACTCGTCGTTTGCTTCAACAAATGCCACGGCGCGAAGCATTCCATTTTCCACGACACGCGTCTCCTCGCTGCCGCCACCTTCGAACAACACGACACAAAGTCGTAAGCTATGAATAATAATTCGCCCAAGTGCAGGAGAATGCCCAGGAAATAATCGAAACGGAGATGGCACGGATCTCTCGCTTGCGCACCGCAGTCTCCAATCTCCTCCTCCTCCGGCGGCACTTCACTGCCGGGCCTTCGCCGCTCGACGCTGCGGGCCCCCTGGCGTGCCGCCTCCGGTCCCGCTCCGTCGTCCGATTCCGCGGCCCCGACACCGTCAAGTTCCTCCACCCCCTCCTCACCAACGAAATCCGACACCTCGAGGCGGACGGCGGGGCTCCTCCCACGACGTTCCTGCCGACGCCCAACATCAACCACCGATCGCCGTCGCCGGTGTACGCGGCACTTCTTACCGCCGAGGGCAGGTTTCTCTACGACCTGTTCATCTACAAGCCTCCACGGCCCGAAGAGAGGCTCGACGCGACGGGGTCGGGCCCGGGGGCAAATGAGAAGAAGGACCCACTCACCTTGTTCGCAGACGTCGACGCCGCATTTGTCGATGAGCTGCTGCAGCTTTTCAAGAAGTAAGGATCTGTCCTAGTTCCTCTTCATTGTCTTCTTACTAAAATTTTTTAAGGGAATGCGGATTAGGAAATCCGGTACCCGTCTCACGCTGAATGCAGTAATCTTCTGTACAGTGCGCGAAACCTGCTTGACATTATGCTTAGTAGATTCCGTGTAAAATTGATGACCGGCATTCCACGATGCATGCGGATACATGTGAGCCTTTTAGTTGTAAATGGATTGCATTGTATTCTACGGAAGCTATCTTGGATTCCTTAAGTGATGTTAACCACCAGACAACCAGAAGGTGGTCAAATGGGTCCATTCTAGGTGGTATCACGTTCAGGTTGAGTAATGGAGAGTGTTACAGCAAGGTCTTCTTGCTGACAAAGGAAATTTTAAGCAGTATCCACAATTTCAGTCAGCAAACTGTTTACATATAGCTTATAGTGAACTCATTTTCAAGAACTGTCAATGAGTCAGGAGAGACAGATAAGTGGTTCTTTATAATTTTTGGACTCTAGAAGAGAAGAGACAACGGGCCAAAGCAAAGCCTGTGCATGAAGGTTTCAAGGGATGTAGTTCCTTGAATATCATGCAGATACCAGTTCATTCCAATTAGTGATCTGCAGCTACAAGTTATGCTAATTATATAACTGAAGAGAGTCATGGTTCTGTAATATTTTTGTAGTGTCAAGTATCCAACTCTATGGACAATATTTACTTGTTAGTTTAAGGTCTAAAACCACCCTTACTGGATCTTCATTATTCAGGTTCTTAAGAGTAAGTTGTAGAAATTGAGATATTTTAGTAATTATATCTACTATTTTCCAAGTGATGATCTATTTTCTTTAGCTTCTTATCTTGTGTTTGAAATCTGCTGTCACAACCTTGTTTACCCATAACCATGAGTTGCATAATTCTTTACTGCAGTCTAGCAAACTGAAATGGCACTATATCCATATGGATTTTTCCTGCGTAATGAAATTATGTCATTGCACATGTCTTCATCAATTGTGTGTGGGTTCATGGTGTACAATGCACATGACCCTTCATGAATCAAGGATGAATAGTTTTGTTACACAGCAAAGGTAGTCCTGATGGTTTATATTTTCAAAGAATAAATTATATAATCTCATGAACATGGATCAACGAATGCGGAATGACGTCGTATGATCCATGTAGCCGACCCCACCTAGTGGGATAAGGCTTTGTTGTTGTTGTTGTTGTTGTTGTTCTCTGGTAGAGGATTAATTTTTTGGTTCAGTCTGCATTGTGGTGATTGTCATGATTCTATCAAATTATCAAAGTAAACTGGAAATTACAAAAATTCTGGCTTTGTTTCTAGGCATAATCTGAGATCAAAGGTGGAGATAGAAAATGTAACAGATAAGTTCTCTTGTTGGCAACGATTTGGTAGTGACACCTCTACCAACGGAGGCCAAGAATCTGAGGCTCAATCAGTTGGCTGGGGAAGTGGTGAGGATCTTGTTGGTGAAGCAGTTGCCCAAGGAAATGATCGTGGATGGAAATGGTACAATGATCCTAGGTTACCTTGCCTAGGGTACAGAGGGATCTTCCCGGCTAAGACAATTCGTAAGTCTTTCTTTTTAAAGAGAATTCGTAAGTCTATTGGCAGGGAATGTGCCAAAACAGGCTGCAATTCACATATCATAGGATGCTATAAGCCCCAACTATTTATCATCTTGAGTTCTTATCTTGTTTCTTTTTCATGTAGCACCACTAATTGAAGTTGATAAGGAAGCTGATGAGAAGCATTACCTGCTGTGGCGAATGGAGAAAGGAGTTGCCGAAGGTCCAACTGAAATCCCAAAAGGTTTAGTATGAACTCCTGATAATGAATCCTGATACGAACATTCTCTACTTTGCCACTAATTATTTTGCTCCAATAGAACCTAAGGAGTTGCAGCTTTCTATTTCACCAATATGTCCAAATTGTGAGTAATCACTGTTCCATATGGAAGGCCAGAAGCATCTTTACACTTGTCAGGGTTTAATTGATGTACTGTGCCTTTCATCATGCATTGCTTAATAGTCATCTTGGAAATGCTTTTGAGAGGACTTTTTATCTTTGGTGTTTGGCTAAGGGATACAATGAAAGGCATTTTATAGTGACCACATGGCTAGCACAGATAAGTAGTTAAGAGGATATGGTTGAGTAAATAGCAATAGTCTATGGCTTGTCATATGAGAATAAAGGGAGCCGGATGAGTAAGCCATAATAAATGGAAGGTATGATGTCACTTTGTTAGGAAGAAGTTGACCTCTAGTGCTCCTGTCTCGAAATCTAGTTGGCGTCTTTGACAAAAAAAAAATGTCAGGAGTGTTTCTGCTTTGAAATTGTGTACTCATACAATTGGGGTAGTTTTTGTCGTAAAGCTAGACTGGGTAGGACTTTGCATTTTATGCATCTTATTGCTTAGGAAAACATTTGATCCATGGATCTTAACCAACACAAACGCTACTGAATTAGCATGTTATAATAATTTTCTTTTTCTTCGATGGTAGAAAATTAGTTAGTTGGGTAAGATACCATCACTTTGTTTGTGACAAAAGATAGATAGACTACGTAGTTACACTAACAGTCAGATGCCTATTATTTCCAAGCTATGATGCTATGTAAATTTAGACCTATATATTACCTTCAGAATGTAAGATTTTCTTTGCAATAGACAGATTTCGAGGTTAAATAAACTTGTGCTTTTAATCTTAATGAGTTGGCTTGTTCTGAATTAGGCTTCTAGATTTGGCTTGTTCTGAATTAGGCTTCTATCTGAAATATTGACTAAAAAGCTGGTTAACCTTGAGAAACTGTGTTTTCTTGCTACGAAGCTAGTAAATATTGTATTTCGACAGGTGAGGCAATTCCCTTGGAATACAGTCTTGCGGGACTGAACGCGATCTCATTTGATAAGGGGTGCTATGTGGGACAGGAGCTTGTTGCAAGAACGCATCATCGAGGTGTCATCCGCAAGCGGTTGCTTCCAATGAAGTTCATAGATGATGATGGAAAAGGTTTTGCTTTTTCCAAGCTAATCAAAATCATAAAACTGACCCCAATAGAATTTTAAGATAAAAAAAATAAAAGTATGAATCTGTTATCTCCTCTAATAAAATGAATCTGTTATCTATTTTGCCACTGATACCCTTGACTTGTTTTGGTCAGAATACAGGCAGACAATACTCCCAAAATCAGATATAGTAGATTTCACTTCAAATAAGAAGGTTGGCACTGTAACAACATCTCTTGGAAGTAGAGGTATGGGCCTACTGAGACTGGAAGAAGTCATGAAGCAGTCATCCACTCTAAGCATCAAAGACGAGAAGGAAATCAGAGTTGAGGTCACTAAACCAGATTGGTGGCCCGTTGAGTGGACACGATTGTGAGCACCAAAATACAAGATATTATGCCAATTCAGTATCTTACTCCACAGCCATGGCTAAACGTCCAAAATTTCTATACTCAATAAGATTCATATCTCAGTATCTAACCTCCAGAGTCAGATAAACTTCAGCAATCTCACGTGACGTTGGAAATATGGGATGTGTAACCGGATATATCATTAGACATGTCGGGTAGGAACGAGAGCTTTTGTTCTTATGAACTCCTAAACGGTTCGTCCTTATATTTATAGCCTCGATTCGTTCTAGGATTACACGGTTCTGTTGTTGCAGTTGATGGTCTCTTATCTTTGGCTTTTCTGTCCATGATATGTGACGAAACGCTTTTGTTGGCATTGAAATAAGGGAGTGTTTCTAGATTATTAGATAATGTTGTATTGAATTAATTGGGCCCGTTTCTTTAAAGATAATTTTTGTAGATTATTAGGTAATATTGTATTAAATTAACTGGGTTTATCACATTATTTTGTTCACTTGTGACAAATAACGAGTAATCTACGTTGCTCAGGTAATTCATATTACCTATGAAGTGACAATGCAGATTATCTATGAGAGGATAGACAATCTATATTACCATCTGAGTTACAATCTTTTAAGTTTTACTTTCTCCATTTGTCCTTTTCAGTTTTATTTAAATAAATTCTAAAACCCATTGCATAAATTATAATAATAATTAAATAAAGTATAAAATTAATTAAATAAATATTATAATTATTATGATTATATTATTATCATATTTTAAAATATATTAATTATTTTATAAATTTTAATTTTATAAGTGAATATATATTTGTGATTTAATTTTACGAAGTTAAAAATAATTTATATATCTAAACATAATTCTTTTGATTAGGGGTATATTGGTAAAAATTATGTATTAACTCATAAAATTATATTTTTTATAAATAACTAATATGGATTGCTAGATAAATTATGTATGCATAGTGAACAAGGTAATATATATTGCTAGCAATTTAACAAGTGGTAATCTTTTTAAGAGGTAATTTATATTGATAGACAATGTTGAATGGCAATGCCGTGAACGCACCACAGATTACCAACGTAATTCACATCTGGATCCCATGAGCAGTTCCTTGTTTGAATGTGTTTTCGGATGTAGTACAGATCAAGTTCTTATGAATTCATGGTGGATCCTTCCTCCATCAGTTGATCGTTTCGGTGAACGCTGAAACATTGCTGAAAGTGCTCAGGCCCCGAGTGAAGAGGATTAAAATGTCACAAGTCGAACGCAGATCGTTCAGCATGGCAAGTTCGTGGTGTGGGAATATGAATATGAACGATGAGATAGATGCATGGTAAGAGAAAGAGAGATCTCAGTCCAGTTGTTGGAAAGCCATTCCATGAAAATGAGCGTCGCTGCCTAGGCCTTGTAGTACTAGTTGCCATGAAGATTATCTAAGCTTGCCGGAATCGGCGCCGGCTCTCAGGTGCGAGATCTTCGACAGTAATTCCATTTTCAGAATGCATGTACTAGAGATCAATAATGTAATGCCCACCCTCCATGCCAATTCTTTTTTTCCTTTTCGGTTGTTATCCGGTACCCCAAGTAGATTAAAAAAAATTGGTTCATTAGACTAATTTAGTCTCAAATCTATTTATGACAAATGATATTTTTAAAGAAAATTTTTTTGCAGACAAAATTGTGATATAAAGAACTGCTTCATCGCAACCCCACTCCAATTTTTTGTTTGGCTTGACCTCTCAGGTCGGAATCAGCAGAAGTTGTAAAAAATGGGTAAAAATATATTAAATTTGGTCGTATTTAACGTGGGGTTGTGCCCTAATTCATATTGTTTTAGCGTTTCTTTTAGATACCGTTGGATTGTAAAATAAAATATCGAAATATCTTGTTATTTTTACAATATAGTCGACTAGGATATGTTTGATAGGGTCAAATCTTATCTTGATTTGACAAGAGTACTTACGAAAAGTTAAAACCAATATATTTCTGTAACGCAACTTACAACTCTAAAATACTCATATTACATGTTTTGCTTTCCTTGTTAATTATACTTCATTCATTTTTTAATCATACAGTATATTTGTTTTTTATATCATTAAATATTTAGTTATAAAATAACACACTTTAATATTTTTTTTCTGCTAAATTAAAAAACTTGATAGATTTACAATATTTACAATTTTTTGTAGACACAAAAATATCAATTTCTAAATTCAAGCCAACTAGGGATGGCACCCACCTTGTTGACCCAAATTCACCCCTACACCGAATCCCCAAATGGTGGGAGAATTTAGTTTTTTTAAGGAAAACATATAATAAAAAAACATATTTATCAAAAAAATATTTATACATCAAATATAAGTATTTAAACATTGTGATATAATAAAAAATCTTACACAAGTCTAAATTTCCATAAAATTTATACAATATAAAATATTTGGTAAATTATAAATTATAATATCAAATATTTTGACAAATAATGGGTTAATTTTTTTTTCTTGTTTATATGTATTTTCAGGATTCGCGTTCTGGTCTGTGTTGCGATGCGGGGGATTATAAGTCAAATGGGCATTAAAGACATAGTGGAATCAAACCAACGTTTGGTTGGTTTAATTTACAATATGGTTGTATCCCAAGTGCTCAAAGTCGGATTTGAATTTGGATCTTGAGAAGCTCTCTTAACAATAAAATGCGAACCGCGAAGTCCACCCGAGTTCATTTTCTGCCGCCACTGGGTGGCCGCTGGGGAAACACAGCTTAAGTCATTGATTAAGCAGGTCAGATGGGCTTAGTAGAACTCGAGTCTACAATATCACCGTTATGAGCAGTACGTTTCAACCAGTCCTCATACTAGAGAAGGCCGTAAGCAGCGACGGAGATGATTCGAATCAAGCGTAACCAAAGGCATTCGTTGGCACCCGAGATGCTAAGGATCGAAGATTAAAGTGCAGAGAATAAGTCGTTATTATTCTATCTTTCTGACTTCATGTTACGAAAACCTTCCATTGATTCTGACTGATACCCCAAAAAAATACATGAGGGAATTCATCGAATTTTGGCAATTTCTAGTCCTTACTTTTGTTCCCAAATTACTCTATCCTTTGGGCAAGTTCGCCTTTCTGCCTATCCTATTTGCCAACTTTTCCGAGATTGAGAAGTATAGGAAATCTTACAGTGTCATCCAACCCGAGACACTAATTAGATCTCCTTCCTTTCATAGTTTTGCATCTAACCTGCCAATAGTTACTTATTAATAATAGATTATTCAAGTGCGATTATTTAAATTTTTTGAAGAATTCGATACAGGCAGATGATTGGGTGATTTTTGAAGAGTTTTTAGATATGAACATAATCACGAGGTTAAAAGTTCGAACGTGCGAGTTTGTCACAATGTTTTAAAAATCGGTTGGGACCGGCCGGTTCAACCGGTCCGATCGCGAACCGGTAAAAAAACCGAGCCGATTCAATAGTAAAATCAGAAATGTTAAAGAATCGGTTGGCTAAAAAAAACCGGAAAATCGGGTTGAACCGGTGAATCCGGTTGAACCAGTTTTTTTTATTTTTTTCAAAAATATATATATGAAAATCATTTATTAGGGGATATTAAAGTTTAAAGTTACCAAATTATTTTAGATGAAATTGGAAGGCTATGAAGATTGAGGGAGAAAAAAAAAGAAAGTATTTAAAATAAGAAAATAAAAGGAAAGATAGTAGTTGGAGAGAATGAATAATAATTGAAATATAGTATTAAGAGAATAATAAAATATGGAAAGTATTTATTAGGGGATATGAATGTTTAAATAATTTTATAAAATTGGAAAGTTTTGGACGTAAAAGTGAAATGAGAGAAAAAGGAAAAAAATTAAATAAAAAATAAAAGGAAAGATCTTAAATCCTTGACTATAGGAAATAAATCAAAATAGAAACAAAATATTAATCAAATTAAATCAAAAGAGATATATGTGGAAAGAAAATAAAATTCGGTAATAATATATTAGTAATAAATTTAGATTGAAATTGAAGTTAGATTATTATATTAGTAATAATAAAAAAAACTACTAAAATAAAAGAGAGTGATATATGAAAAGAGAATAAAATTCGGTAATAATATATTAGTAAATAAATTTATATTGAAATTAAATTTATACTATTATATTAGTAATAATAAAAAGAAATCTATTATTTAATTAGTTTAATTGTAATAATTTATGTATTAAATTACTCTTAAATAATTATAAATAATATTATTATATAAAAATCCGGTTCAATCAGTTGGCTTCCAGTTGAATCGGTCAACTTCCGGTTGAACCGGTCGAACATCGACTCGGTCGACACGCCGATCCGATTTTTAAAACATTGGTTTGTCATCACATGGATGTTAGCAAACCAAAACGAATTGACATTGTTTAAAAAGCTTTTTCAACTGAAAAAAAATGGAGTTAATTAAGAAAATTTTGTTCAAGAGCTTCCTGGCACAGTCTTAATTCATATGAATGTTGTTACATTTGTGCTGGTGTTTTGTTACTGACAGCCAACCCAGATAACAAATAAGTAATTTATGTATGAACCTTCTTTGATTTCAGGAATCCAATCAGAGTACTAAAAAGAGGTCATCCACGTCTGAAAACAAAGAAAAAAAAGGCCATCCACATTCCACATGGTCATCAACCATCATCGAGGACAGCAAAACATGAGTGACGAGTCTTCATTGTTTTCTGGTCAAGAGCAAAACATGAAACCTTATTGTACTACTTTTTATTTGCATGCGATGATGAAGGTATGCTATTGCCTGAAGAAAGCAATCCCACCAACTTTGAGACATTATCCAAGGACTTTCTGCACTCGTTCATCTCCACCAGGGAACATCTTGTGCTTGGCAAGGGTCAGTTCGAATTCCGTAAACATCTGAAGGAATCAGCAAACGGGATCAGACTAAAAGTTGCATATTTGAACACAGATAACTTGGGGGCCGTCAGACGACTAAAGACTACAACCGTGGAACAGGTAGCTTTTGCA
This sequence comes from Pontederia crassipes, assembly GCA_030549335.1. Taxonomy (NCBI): domain Eukaryota; kingdom Viridiplantae; phylum Streptophyta; class Magnoliopsida; order Commelinales; family Pontederiaceae; genus Pontederia; species Pontederia crassipes. Next base: position 70,634,358 of record CM060191.1, on the reverse strand, counting down.
AAATTAACATTACAATGGGCTCTCAAGAAAAGAGAAATGAAAGAAGAAAATAAAAGTCACCTTTAATCACAGAACTAAGGAAGCACTTTCTTGTTTATCCTTGCTTTTAAAGCATGTTGCATGTCACTGGTCAGTCAGACAAAGTTGCAGTCGTGTTTAGTTGGTTAAATGCTTTATGCCAGAATGCTTCACCACCATGTATAACATAACATCTTCAGCTAAGTGACAATCTCCACTAGTGTTACTGCTGCAAAAACTAGGAATAGGACTCCTCCAATGTATGCAATGATCTGTATGCAAATCGAAGAAAGTAAATTATCTGATAGGAAAATGAACAAAATAAAAAACTGACAAAAAGAATGAACACTTCCTTCGGCAATCAATCTAGATGTGCTGCTTCTGGTATAAACGAATGTACATGATGGTTTTTGCACTGACGTTAGGTTATAGACCTGTCTGAATTGGCAAATGTGTTCTCATATAAAATTTACAGATTGTTCTCTCCACATTTGTTTTGACAGTCCTTGCTTCAAAAGAAAATTATTTATTATATTAAATTATTCTCTCCTGTTACGAAAAGGGGAGAGAAGGATCGTACGAAATACAGAAGAGCGCGAAGAGAAAAAAATGGTGGCGACTCTTTGTTATGGAATAACGATGATTACAATTATAGATCTCTGTCTAGACCCCTAGGGAGTTTATATATACACTCTCTTTGACAGATGATAGGAATTACATACGGACTGGGACTCTAAATAAATCCCCTGAAAATAGGACATCTATCTCGTGATAAGGAAATAAATCAAATCCGAATCACATACAGAATATCCCTAAAAAATTTTCATTACGAATATCATCAGCGAGACCCCCATAGGGGAATTCTGCTGAAGCGCCTGACTATGTAGAGGGACCAACTGGGTTCAGATTCAAGGCATTATTAACAAATCTCCACCTTGACTTGAATCATCTTCATAGCACAAAGTACCACGCCGTCACTAATCCCACCTTGGAGCTATTACCAAGTGTTAATGTTAAGCAAGTCTAAGCAATGCTGGAACTTTTCATAAGGAACAGATTTGGTGAACATATTAGTTGGATTATCTTCAGTGTCAATCTTCTTCACCTTGATCCTCTTCTTAGTGCGGATGAAGTGATATCTGACATTAATGTGTTTGGTTCTTTCATGATATACTTGATCCTCTTCTTAGTGCGGATGAAGTGATATTGAACTCAGACTGTCACAGTGCACTATATCCTTGGCTAATCCGAGATCTCCAACTAAGCCTTTTAACCAGATGCCTTCCTTGGCAGCTTCTGTCAGTGCCATGTATTCAGCCTCTCTGGTTGACGATGTAACTGATGGCTGAAGTGTAACCTTCCAACTAATAACTGAACTGCCCAAAGTGAAGACATAGCCTGTCATAGATCGTCTTCCATCAACATCTCCAGCATAGTCTGAATCTGAGTACCCTACAACCAAACACTCTTTATCACTTCTGTAGATGAGGCCAATATCAGATGTTCCTATCAGATACCGAAAAATTTGCTTCACTGCTTACCAGTGCTCCTTCCCTGAATCGCTCATGAATCTGCTGACAACACTGACTGCATGAGCAATGTCCGGTCTTGTGCAAACCATGGCATACATCTGACTTCCAACTGCACTAGCATATGGAACCCGAGACATGTACTCCTTCTCTGCTTCTGATTTTGGTGCGAAGGTAATAGAAAGATGAACATTTGCAGCTGATGGAGTATTCAAAGGCTTCGCTCCAGACATTCCAAACCTGGATAAAATCTTCTCAATATAACTTTTCTGAGATAAAAAGAGTTTACCCTGTGTGCGATCTTTTAGAATTTCCATCCCCAAAATCTTCTATGCTGCACCAAGATCATTTATGTCGAATTCTGCACTAAGGAGTTTCTTCAGATTTTGGATGTCTGTTATGTTTCTGACAGCAATAAGCATATCATCGACATACAAGAGCAGATAGATGGTTGAGCCGTCCTTCACCTTCTTATGGTATACACAGCAATCATAGGGACATCGACTGAATCCCTTACTGATCATGAAGCTGTCGAACCTCTTGTACCATTGTCTGGGAGACTGCTTCAAGTCATACAGAGATTTCTTCAGACTGCAAACTTGATTCTCCTTTCCTGAAATGGAGAATTCCTCTTGTTGGCTCATAAGAATGTCTTTTTCAAGTTCTCCATGGAGGAAAGCAGTCTTCACATCTAGTTGCTCGAGCTCTAGATTCTGATGTGCTACAAGAGCAAGTAGCACCCTAATAAAAGTATGTCTGACAACAGATGAGAATATCTCATTGTAGTCCATACCTTCTTTTTGACTATAACCTTTAGCAAACAGCTGTGCTTTTGTATTTTGTGCCTTTAACTCCTGAAATTTCAATTTTCTTCTTGAAGATCCACTTACAGCCAACAACATTTTTGCCTTTAGGCAGCTTGACCAACTCCCATGTCTGATTTTTGTGAAGAGATTTCATTTCCTCACCCATAACAGCGATTCACTGTTCAAATTCGACACATGTGATGGCATCCCTATAAGAGGATGGCTCCAGGGACTCCACATCTTCAGCTACCTGTAGTGCATAAGCAACTATGTCCTCAAATCCATATCGTTTAGGAGGATCCACTTCAACAGCTGTGCTTTTGTATTTTGTGCCTTTAACTCCTGAAATTTCAATTTTCTTCTTGAAGATCCACTTACAGCCAACAACCTTTTTGCCTTTAGGCAGCTTGACCAACTCCCATGTCTGATTTTTGTGAAGAGATTTCATTTCCTCACCCATAACAGCGATTCACTGTTCAAATTCGACACATGTGATGGCATCCCTATAAGAGGATGGCTCCAGGGACTCCACCTCTTCAGCTACCTGTAGTGCATAAGCAACTATGTCCTTAAATCCATATCGTTTAGGAGGATCCACTTCTCTGCGAGAACGTCTAGCAGCAATTGACTTCTCTTCAAGTTGCTCATCAGATTCTTCACCTTCTAGTTCTGCTTCTTGATGTGATCCTTCAGCATCATCCTCGGTTGGAGTGATTTCAACCTCCACATGTTTACTGACACTCTCTTCAGCCTCCACCTTCAATTGAAGCATTGATGCTTCATCAAAGGTCACGCTTCTGCCGTGGATGACTTTGTATTCTGAAGGAGATCAGATTCTGTAGCCCTTCACTCCTGTACCATATCCCATGAACTCCCCTTTTTTGGCCCTTGGCTCCAACTTCCCTTCACTGACGTGATAGTATGTTGGACAACAAAAAATTTTCAGACAAGTATAATCAGCAGGATTTTCTGACCATACCTCAGTTGGAGTCTTGAGATCAGTCGCAGTCGCCGGACTTCGATTCACCAAGTAGCAAGCTGTGTTAACAGCTTCAGCCCAGAATGTCCTATTCAGGCCAACGTTAGAGAGCATGCACATTGCCCTCTCCAGAAGTGTCATGTTTATTCGTTCTGCAACTCCATTCTGCTGTGGAGTATCCCTGACTGTGCGATGTCTGGCAATGCCTTCATCTTTGCAGAAATGGTCGAATTCAGCAGAAAAGAACTCCAAACCATTGTCAGTGCGAAGACGCTTCACTTTCTTCGACGTCTGATTTTTCACCAGAACCTTCCACTGCTTGAAGGCCTTGAAGGACTCACTCTTGTGTTTCATCATGAATACCCAACTCATCATCAAGTAGTCATCAATCACAAATAGGAAGTACCTCGGACCTCCTAATGATGGAACACGAGAGGGACCCCAACAATCGGCGTGGATGTAGTCAAGTGTCGCCTTCGTCCTGTGCACTGCCTTGCCAAACTGAGACCTTCGCTGTTTGCCGAATACGCAGTGCTTGCAGAAGTTGATTTCAGATATCTTCTTCTCTCCTAGAAGACCTCGTTTGCTGAGGATATTCATCTCGTTCTGGCTCATATGCCCAAGCTGCATGTGCCACAGCCTAGACCTATCTAATTCGGATGAACTAGCCACTGCAGCAACGCCAGAGAATGTCTTGCCTTGTAATACATACAAGGACTTCTGTCTGACTCCCTTCAGAATCGTAACATCATCTTTCATGACCGTGAGGATGCCTCCAGCAGCATTGATCTGACACCCTTTAGAGTCGAGGACTCCGAGTGATATCAAATTCTTTTTCAGTTGCGGAACATGGCGGACATCTGTCAGCGTCCTCACAAGATTGTCATGAGTCCTGATCTGCACAGAACCGATCACAACTATCTGACAGGCTGCATCGTTGCCTATGATGATGTTTCCACCAACAATCTTCTGATAAGTTGAGAACCAATCTTTATTCGGAGTCATATGACAGGAACACCCCGAATCCAGAACCCAACTATCCGCCAGACATCCTTGATCAGAAGCAGCCAGAACCAAATCATCTTCGGAATTCCCAGTTTCATGTGCCACCGCCGCGACGAGGGCCTTCTTCTTCTTCGGGCAATCCTTTTTCCAATGACCTGGTTCCTTGCAGCAATTACAGATGTCTTTCACAGTGATTTTCTTCTTCTTCGGCTTGGATTTCTTCGAATTCGAGGACTGTCCCTTCTCTGCAGTCTATATTAAACCCGCGGCCTGAGTCTCTGCAGAATTTCCAGATGCCCTATGCCGAAGTTCACGAGTATGGAGACTTGATCTTACTTCTTCCAGACTTATAATTTCCTTCCCGATAATCATAGATTGAACGAAGTTCTCATATGATGGAGGAAGCGAAACTAACAGAATTAGGGCAGCATCTTCATCCTTGATCTTAACATCGATATTTCTGAGTTCCATCAACAAAGAATTTAACTGATCAAGATGTTCCTTCAAAGGGGTACCTTCTTGCATGCGGAGAGAGAACAGACGTTACTTCAACAGCAACTTGTTGGTGAGAGACTTCGTCATATACAGACTCTTGAGTTTCAACCACAGACCGACCGTCTTTTCTTCATCTGCGACCTCGATTATCACCTCATCCGCCAGACACAATAGAATCATCGAGTGCGCCTTCTCCTCCTGTGCCGCCAAAGTTGCGAGGTCGATCTCTTTTTCTTTGCCCTTCGAGTCTTCCTCCTTCGATTTGTTCTTCGACACGTTTGAGAGCGGCGCCCAGACTCCTTGTTATTTCAGAAGCGCTCGCATCTTGATCTGCCACAACCCGAAAATGTTCCTGCCGTTGAACTTCTCCACGCTCACGTTGTGCGACGCCATCTCCCTACTTGATCGAGAATCGCTGACGAACCCTAAAGCTCTGATACCAGATTGTTACGAAAAGGGGGAGAGAAGGATCGCACGAAATACAGATGAGCGCGAAGAGAAAAAAATGGCGGCGGCTCTTTGTTATGGAATAACGATGATTACAAGGATAGGTCTCTGTCTAGACCCCTAGGGAGTTTATATAGGCAATCCCTTTGACAGATGATAGGAATTACATACGGACTGGGACTCTAAATAAATCCCTTGAAAATAGGACACCTATCTCGTGATAAAGAAATAAATCAAATCTGAATCACATACAGAATACCTCTAAAAAATTTTCATTATGAATATCATCGACGAGACCTTCGTAGGGGAAGTCTGCTGAAGTGTCTGACTATGTAGGGGGACTAACTGGGTTCATATTCAAGGCATTATTAACAAATCTCCACCTTGACTTGAATCATCTTCAGAGCACAAAGTACCACGCCGCCGCTAATCCCACCTTGGAGCTATTACCAAGTGTTAATGTTAAGCAAGTCCAAGCAATGCTGGAACTTGCCATAAGGAACAAATTTGGTGAACATATCAGCTGGATTGTCTTCAGTGTCAATCTTCTTCACCTTGATCCTCTTCTCAGTGCGAATGAAGTGATATCTGACATCAATGTGTTTGATTCTTTCATGATGTACTTAATCCTTGGCTAAACATATTCCACTCAAACTGTCACAGTGCACTATAGCCTGCTCCTGATGTAATCCGAGATCCCCCTGGATCCCCCCCTTATCCCCCACAGGCTCGCTGACCGGACAGCGAGACTCCCGTAGGGAAATTCTGCTGAAGCGCCTGACTACGTAGGAGGACCAACTGGGTTCAGATTTAAGGCATTATTAACATCTCCATTTATTATATGCATTTTAGTGTCCCATTATAATACTGCCATTCTGTTTTACTGAGATTTTGATGTCAGGAAGTCAACCAAGTAATATGAATACAAAGGGTATGGTATTAAGCTGTCAAGATGGGATTTATGAATTTTAACTTACTTTCTCGGAGAGAAATGTTCCTAGCAGTGAACCACCCAGGACTGCGAGCTGCAAGCAGGAGGAAATTTATTCAACTTTCCATTGAATGAGAATTTTTAAGTGCCAATTAAGTTTCACTACTTTTGCCCAACAAGTAAAAAAACATCAGTGAAATTTAAATCAGAACATGTTTGCTACGGTAACAAATAATGAGTGCACGTAGATTTTACAGATAACATATGACTAAAAAATTGAGGTAGATGATGAAAAAGTAACGATAAAGTAAAAGAAAGATCCTTTAACTAACTACAAAGTGAGAGGACAATGAGACAGTAAAATTAGCTTGGCCTTATGTAAAGAGATAAGAAATTGTTTTTCTAGAACTTCCGACATTATTTACACACTTGTGATAAACAACACAGTAGAACGATGCTTTTCCATCTAAATAATCAGATAACCCATGGTTGAATCAGAATGTTAAATACTAATCCCTGAACCACGAGATAATTTCCGAAAATGGGCTAATATATTATAGCAATATATTTTGAAGAGAAACTGTTGTAAACATGAACTGATCTTTTTCCAAATTTTACCAAAGTTGCAACAGCATGACCAGCTAATGCTCCCCCAATGACACCAAGAGGTGATGAAGCTGCAGCCAATGCTGAAAAAAGAGAGTTCAAACATTATGTGTGATGATCATTGTGTTAATGGTACAATCCCACAAGCATAAATGGAATACCTATAGTGGAGAAAAAGGATTTATCACCCCATTCAGCAACAAAAACCAAAACAAAAGTGCTAACCACGGTACTAGCTGCAGCCATGATCCCAGCACCATTCCCTGAAAACTCTGAAATTGCTAGCTCTGCCTGATTTAAGTTTTGCATTTATGGATTCAAGAATCAATACATGATATTAGCACAATGGTCACATATTCAAAGCACACACACAAAAAATCAATTTAATGATGCAAGCAGTTAAGTCACATAACCACTTTGGATATGTACAACACTCAATAGGAATAACTTTGGTTCAATTATTACAAAAGAAATTTCTTATTTTCGAACCATTTAATCGAGGAGGGTCGAAGATTGGTTAAACGAATGGACTTAATTTAGTAGATTAAATGATTGTTCATACTTGTACATAAGATTTTATTATTTTTACAGTGCAGTATTCATCAATAAATGGATGCCAGACTCTAACTGATGTCCTTCTCTTTCTCAAAAAACATGATTTTATTTTATATTTGTTGAGGGAAGTGGAGGAACTCCGCCTATGTTTTATAGTCGATCCCAAGTCCGAATAAAGGAGGAGGGTTGTGTTAGGCCCTGACAGTCAGCGTAAAATCCTGTCGAATCTTATGAACATGGATCAACGATTATATTGTTACTAATAGAGCGGAATGGCGTCGTATGATCCATGTAGCCGACCCCACCTAGTGGGATAAGGCTTTGTTGTTGTTGTTGTTGAGGGAAGTGGAGGAAGGTAAAAAAAATGAGCTCTGTGCAAGTTCAGATTACTGAACCACAAATGCAAAATTTTGCTGGTTATAGGAAGCAGACACTTTTACTTATCTAGAAGCTGAGAGTAAACTATCATAAATCTAAAACTTCAATTTTTTTCTGGAGGTGCTTCAAGAATATCTATAAGATATATCCGAAGGTTTTGCTATTACTTGATCAGTTATAACTTTTCTGTGTCAGCATACAGAACATGATCAAAAGGTGGAATAGGTGGTGTTATAAGTGCTGTATCAACAAAATTTGAACCTATCAATCAACATAACCGATTACATAATAACAAGCAGGAAAAAACAAAAAGAAAAGTGAAACTGAAAGTTTGAGAAAATGCAAAATATCAATTAAACACATATTGATATTAGGACATAAGTAACACAATAATATTAGTACCTCTTTCTGTTCTTCTTTAGATTTTGGTTCATCGTCTGATGTAGCATCAAGTAACGTTGTAACACCAAAATAAACCTGGATTCACTGGAAATCAAATACAAGATGCTATATACGACTGCATAAGTAGAACATGGGCACGTTTACAATGTCACAATCTGAAATTTAAGTTTTCATAAATTCTGTACGTAATTTTGTAACCCATATGAAATTAAGTAAATGATAATCTGTCCATATTTGTGTATGGGATTGTTCTCTTTTTTCTCTGCGCGACATGTGTGGGATTCCGCTGACCTAAACAAAACTTGAGCACAGTTATCTATCTGTAATGAAATACTGAATGAATTGTCAACCTGATTCAATCATTGCTTAGAAATTTATGTTGTGTAAAATGCAGATTGTCTGTGACCTTAGAAAGACAAAGATATCGGGATGAAACCTGGTCCTTAACCTAGACCAACCTGCTGAAGTGCCTTTGGAAACTGATCTCAATAAGGAAGAAAAATTACCAAAAGACAAACTGCTGCAAAATCATCAATCGGAAAGTCTGCTTCGCCAAACCTTTAACAAGAAAATAAGTAGAACTTCATGATGAAAGTTTATTTAAGATCAGAAAGAGATACAAACTATACTGTTAGCATTCGAGTTACCTAAAGGGAAGAATGTCATCAACATAGTGAAATGTGCGGCCTAGGACAACTGAAACAATTGTCATTGCCCTGTCAAATATAATATCATAATTCAGTGCTTTCACAATCTTGAGACAAATAATAATACACATGCACACAAAACGACAACCTTAAATTGAAAAATTCAGCAATGAATCTTGTCAAGAATTCTGATTTTCATGGACTCTCATTTAAGCTATGGTGCCTTAGCTAACATAGCTTCCTTTTTTATCAATTTCCTTCACTTTAGTCTCTAACCTCATTCAAGTAATTGTGGTTTATAATAACTTTGGTTAATCAATTACAGGATGGCGCCTTCGGCGGAAAGAGACTTTATAACAGAGAGTTAATTGAATTGAAGGAGTCATGTTATTTAATTACTTTCCATGAAGATGTGCAAAAGGTGTTGTGCAGCTATGTTGTAAGGGTACGGGTACGGTACCCGTACCGGGTACGAGTACGGGTACGGGATACGTCAAATTCTAAAAAATTAGAGTACGGGTACGGCAATATATTAAATATATAATAAATTTTCATAAGATTTCTAGTATCTTCATATTCTTTAAGTTTTCAAAACAAGTAATTAATTATTCTCTTTACTATTATGTCTAAACGAAGAATTATTAATAGTTTTCTTTCTCCTTATGACTTCTCATTTTTAATGTCTATAAGTTTTATTGTTCACATTTGATAAAAACGTAGCAAAATATATGTGTATCATGTTCTTTAGTATTAGTGCTTTCATGATCATCAATCATTAATTATCTTTTTTAAAATTTTATCTGACCAAATTTTGATATGGAGTACCCAAAAGCATAGGTACGAGTACTCACTTAAATACCCATTTTTTTAAAAATATTTTATTATTGGATACGTATGCGGATACGTTTAGAAAATTGGAGTACCCATGCATCATAGTGCAGATGTAACATATTAAGCAACTTTCTTTAGGATTAAGAAAAGACCAATGGTACAAATGCAATTAAGTACTTACGCAAGTGCGCCAAATGTTCCTAGGAAGACAACTGCTCCAGAATTTCTTGCTGCCAAAAGTGCCTGTAATGAGTATTGCCAGTTTGTCAGCTTATAAGAACTTTATGCGACTTAGGATTTAATTTGGCACAGAAAAAATAAGATACTTTTAAACATGTACCAACAAAGACTGCCTTCTTTTTCCTCAAACAAAATCTTTAGACACTGAATACAAGAAAAGAAGGAGAGACCTTACAGCTATAAAAAAGGTCTTGTCACCCAACTCAGAGAAAAATATCAGTAAGAAGGCCTGCAACAGTACCAAAGCAGAAAAAGGAACATTTTAGACAACTAGAAACTAAAATCATGTGGAATTTGTAAGAAATCAGAGCATTGCTGAAGTACCATAGGAGAAAAAAAACAGAATATTGCAAATTAAAAAGTAATGGGATTTGAGAGCTAAATTTTAGCCCCTTGAATATATAACAACTCCAAGTTTGTCTGATAAGGAAGCATTAGGTGCATAACACTAATGTCGATTTCTGAACTTAGAGGTTACAAGATCACTGGATCTGAATTATAACTTTTTTTATAATGAGATCATAGTGTGATTCTTACATAGGTAGTCTATGACATTTTGAGGGGTGAGGTGGGAGTGGGGGCTAATTAACTGGATTAATTTAGTCTTGCCTTCAAGATTCGTGTCTCAACTTTGTGTCTCGTTAACTCTCAAAACATTATACCAAATTCATTGGATCTACTCATTTTGAGCTAAAGTGACACTTCTCACAATCTTGTCTGTCTTTGGTTCTTTCACCCTTCCATTTCTCTTCATTCCCTAATAATAATGCAGTGGGAACTCATTGAAAATTCAAATGCAAGCATGCAGGAATCGCAGAACTGGAAATTGAAGTTGCAAGGAAGCTTCCTAACTGAAGCAAAACCTGTAGTGATATCACCAAGGTCCCCTATATAACTCATTAGCTGCGCCCCCGAAAAGTCTGTACCAGCAAGTGCCTGCGGAGAAACTTGACAGGTGAACAAAGCAAGCAAGAGCGCAAATTTGAGTCCACCCCATAAACGCGAAGCACTGAAATTTCTCTGGTCGAAACCGCATAGCATCTGGCTCCAATCGACAACTCTGAAACATTCAGACAATCCATCCAAGTCCAACACGCTGTTAGAAGTTGCACGTTCCATGAACTCCTCACTTCCCTTGCTTCCGCAGCTGCCAAGACATCCGGCTTCCTGTCATAAGGTTATTGCAATTCAACATTTTTTTTTTGTCTCGGAGCAAATAAATGTGCCACAGCAGGCTTTTGAACTTCAACCCAACATCACCTTTACGTGGTTGCTTTCCCTGTCGACCTCTTCGGTCTTTGCGCGCTGTTCTGCAACTGCAGCAGAGAGCTGCAATGGTGGAGGGACGAGGGGAGGAGACGACCGGCGCAGCCGAGGGATGGTGACAGAGTGGGGTCGAGACTTGGGCCTTCTGGAAGCAGAGACGCACGGGAGAGAGGACGGCGAGGGTGAGGAGAAGCCGGTGGCGAGCACGGCGGAGGAAGGAGGAGCCATCGCTTGGCTTGGCCTGAAGGGAGGCCGCTTCGCTACGCGCGTTTTGGTTGGTCGGTTGTGGATGGATATAACGGCGTTGCGGGACGACGTGGCCGCACTGTGCGACAAGTAGAACGATTAGAGAGGGGACCACGTGTAAACCGGTCATAACCGGACTGACTCGGTGCGACCCGCGTCTAGGGTTGAACCAGCAATTGAACCGCGGGTCCAGCTCGATTTTCGAATTAAAATGGCCCTTGAGGTTTTCTGGTAACTTGATAAACGCCTCCTGTGTTTTATGCGATTTACATATCTTTTCTGTATAATGTTTTATACCTGTGTATAATGTTTGAACTCTTAGATTATAGTTGGCATTTTGAGTTCCAGTTAATTTTCGAGAATTAATTGATAAATTTAGAAAATATGTGACCTAAAATGGGTCCACATATATGGATCTACTATTGATTCATATATCAATGATGATATTTGATAGAATTTATATTTATCAAATATATCAATGATAGTCCATACATGTATACCTCATTTGGGTCCACATAATCTTCAAAACCCTAATTGATTTGATAGATAAATTTATATGTGGTGTTTGAATGAAAAAAATGTAAGGATAAAAATTTGGAAGGTTAATTTGATAGATAAGTTTTAATAAGTGATTGAATAAAAAGTAAGAACTAGTGATATAATTTATTATTTTATGAAGTATAAAATTATAGTAAATTAAAATATTATTTATTTACTTAAAATAATTATTTATGAAACATATTTTAATATTTTGTTTTATAATTTACAAAAAATATTTATGATAATATTATAATTATTATTTTCGTACGCCATTGATATTATAATTTACAAAAAAAATTATATTAAGTTAAAATAATATTTTATAAAGCTAAATGACAATATATTAATAAATAAAATATTATAATTGATTATTATTTAAGATAATATAAAAAATTAATAAATGATATTAACATTAAATAGTAATTAATAATATTTTACTAATTAAATATAATAAATAATTGAAAGGCAAAAGAAAAAAAGTATAAAAAGAAAAGCAAAGCACAAAAAAAAAGAAGTCACCGACTAACGAAAACTTTGATCATGTGACGATGACATTAGTCGTTTGACAAAAGTTATGAAACTTGAGTCAAGATGTCAACTTTGGTACTCATGTGAAATAATATTTTAGCGCACATAATTTTTGGAGAAAATCTAAAAAATAATATTCAAAATCAAATTATCCTCAATTTTTGCTATGTGAAACAAGTAGTATGCTCTTTTGTGTGAAACATTTGCAGCATCACTATTTTTAGGAAACTCCTGCTGTTTTAAATTTGTCTTCGGAGTAAATACCTTTAATCTTAAGAGGGCGTTTATTGCATTATCTTTTCATATTACTTAACAATTTACATTGTCTATAAGAAAGATTGTCACCTATTAAATTATCAGCAATGTGCATTACAGTACAAATAATCTTTTAAACAATTTAAATATCATTATACAACTTTTACTAAAATACCTTTTATCACTAATATTAAATTAAATATTATATAATCTAACTAAAAACACAAATAAAATGAATAATTAAATAAATATAATTATAAATATTTCATATATATTTTTAAATGAAAATGATGGTAATGTATATAATATTTAAAATAATAACAAAATAATAATATGCAATTCATGTGAATAACAATAATAAAATAATTTTGTATATAAATTAATATTATTAATTATGATGATAATAATATTATTTGTTGTCGTTATATGAATTTTTATATTATTTTTATGGTTTATTTGTCTAAGATTGAAAAGGGCAGGAATGGAAAAAAAATAAAAATAGATTATTATTTGAGTGGTAATGTGGATGGACACCTCCTTCCTAGTCAATGTGGATTGTCACTTCATAGACAATCTACATTACTAAGCAATCCAAATTTAAGCAAGTCAATATTATTTAACTTCAAATTACTTGTAGGGAAATTTGGGAGGGGGCAACTACATAGAATATCTATATATTTATATTTTCCCTATAAAAATTACATATAAAATATACCTTTTACTTGTTCTCGTAAAAAGCGAAAACAAAGGTTTATTCTTGGGATTGTTCCCCTACTAATTATTTGGAGTGTGGTAGAAAGTGTAGTTTTATTATTTGCTTATCTAATTACTTCTTACTTATAAGAGCGAAAAGATTCAGTATAAGCCTAGCAAAGACCCAATAGTAATCAATTGGAATATAAGCATATTATGGTGGGAAAAAAATTCAACAAATCTAATCTCTGCCTATGTCCTTGGTAATTATAGAATATCTTACAAGATTGTTGGATAATCATAGAATGATTGGATAATTTTACAGACATTTTGACAAATTTTATTCGCATTTCTAATATGAATATTTTTGCCAGTCTCCTCCTCACTAGTTCCAATAAGTTTCCCATGCTCTTTGATGACTTCTTTAATAGATAATGTATTTTATTAAAAAAAACTATTTCTGAATGAGAAAAAAAAGGACAGACAATGTCAATACTTTTTTTTCACATGCTTACTTGAAATATTTATTATGAGACTTTCCTATTCTGAGTTTTCATGACAAAAATCTCTTTGCTATTTTTTTTCTTTCTTTTCATTTCTTTACATCCACTAAGATATCCATTCAAAATGCTTCAAGGACCAAGGTGATGAAAGAAGAATGAACAATTGCGTACAAAATGGAGTAATTTTAATTGAAAAAATTAGCATTCACCATGTTTCACATTTGCTTGAAGGGTGGGTTATATTGTTCCTTAATTTGTTTATTACTCTGTTTGTACTTAGTAATGATTTATCCGTATCAAATGAAACAAACAAATTTCTATTGATAGTCCTTTATTAACCAATTAATTTAAAATATAAAGTTATGCTTTATGAATTTTTGTAGTTGTATTGTCAATCATTTCATTTATCTTTTTTTTAGTTTTTTTTTAATTTGTCATAAAATATGTAAAGCCTTTCTTTATGGCATTTTCTTAATTACAATGGTCTAGTCTCTTTTTAGCATTTAATTTATCTTCCCTAGATTTTTTTTAATTTTCCATAAAACATATTAGAAACACAGTATGGTTATATAAATAAATGCAAATATTCATTAATCGACATTAAAAGGTTGACTACTCATGTTTCAAAAAAAATATCTATTATTGAAATTAAAATTCACTACTTACACAGAAATAATAATTTTAAAATCAAATTTTCATGTGTTTCTCTAAGAAGCTTTGTGTTTTCATATGTCATGGCATTTTGGATATTATAAAAGACAATATAACAAAACGATGACGTGTTCATTAATGGACATTAAAATTTAATGACGACATATTATAATTATATTATTTTTCTCAAAACAATTTGATGACATTTTTTAATTTTCATATTCCATGTTTATTTTTCATTGAAAAACAAATGGCCTAGAAAATGAACATTAAATCAATCGGAAATATAAATCTATATTGGCATTTGAAGTTGTATTAATACCTCAGATTATACACATTTACAGTTTTAACGCAATAATCATGAAATTTTTTCATATTCCATAATATTTTGATTCATTTTCAAAATATATTTAATAAATAAATTTATAATTGCATGAAGAATGGAGGAGTTTACTATACATACATTGCACACATTGTAGAGCATTATGATCATATCTGCATATAGTATACATTAAAAAGTTATATTACATGTAACACACGCGACATATTATGATAGAGTTGGTAGGACTTCGGGTGGAGTGGATAGCAGCTCCTCATTGCTTAAGTAAAGGTCTCGAGTTCAAATATTTGTGGATGCAGAAAATTTCTACTGGGAGCCTGCCATAATTAGACATGCTGCCCGGACGACATCAGAATAGTCAGGTTAAACTCTAATCCATGACCAGTGCATATAACTCTTAGGAGCCATTTGGCGCATTACCGATTTAATTAACCGATAATTTATATTACCACTCAGATATAGTACCACTATTTAAATTATCGGTAATATTACATTACAGTATTTGGTAGGTACTGGTAATATAAATAATAGTCAATGAATAGTGATAAAATTACTAAAATACCCCTAAAAATAATTTTAGATTTTAATAAAATGTTATTATAAATAAACAAAGAAAAAAACCAAAAAGTGAATATAAATAAAAAAGATGAGACAAAATCAAGAGTTATTTGTAAAAAAATTCAAATAATATAAAAAATGAAGTTAAATGATATTTATTTATTAATAAAATATTTAAAATAAAAAATTTAATTGAATGGATATTTTCGTCAAAATGTATTATCACCAGCTGGTAATCTGGAAAGACACCTTCCCTGCCTGCTATCTAGATTCAAGATTACCAGAGCAATTAAAATTACCGGTAATCAGTCGTAGCCAAACGAGATAATATGATGGGCCCTGAGAATTTTAAATAAAATAACTGATAATCCATTTAGATTACTTGATACCAAACGATTCCTTAGCGTCAATTGAGTTGGATGATCGACGGATGATCGACGCCACTTTTCGAACATCCGGTGGCAAAAAAAAGAGTTGATAGCGGTCATGCGGGGTTGGTAAAGCTAATATGAAACAGTGCGAGGTCGACGGTAGCATCTTCCAAATTGTGGACTGCGTAGAGTCATTAGGTTCATGTCTTTCCTCTACTTAATTCTCCTTTTGTTTGGTGGATTAGAAAAGGCTCGCTCTTAATTAAATTCAAGTTTACATATTATATGTGATCTGTCATATAGTTTATAAATAGAGATTTCAACGTCCTTTAAATAGGACAAAGATCTCTTGGATTATTTTTATTTTCTTCTTTGTGCTTGTTTGAAAGCTGGAGCCTTGCAGTCTAAACCTTGTGCCTCTAGAAATAGTAGCCGAGTAACTATTAACTAGTTATATATTATGTTAGGTGAAATATAATTACAGATAAGTGGCATGTGTATTTGTCATGGATCTTTCTATTTATAGAGAGCAGAAAAAATTCATTTACAATAAGAATTCGACATTGTGTAGTTAACTCAATGGACAAAGGCAAGAAAGTATGGTATTATCTAAAATAATTGAAGTCCTTAATCTGGAGATAAATTTTAATATTTAAAATGTGCTGATTACTAAAGCTGAGAGGGAAATATTGGTATACAAAATTTGCCACAGGTGAGCAGTTATAATAGTTAGTCTGAGACCTAGGCATCAACTTCAGAAGAACATTTTCATGCTTTATACAAGGCTACGATGGTACAAATTATTCATTCGCACAAATTTATGCGTTCAGCACAACAACATTGGTCTCAACAATGGTTCGTATCGACAATCAAAATTCAATTTGGACAGATGATAGAAGTTTGAAGCATGCTAGTCACTAAACCAGACAAAGAGGACTCATTCTCAAGGAATCACAAGAAAAAAGAAAACTAGATACTTTATTGTGGGCCAAGTGCCAGTATTCAATCCCTTAAGCAGGCTTCTTGCTCAAGATCATCTTCCGCAAGGCCAGTGAGCTTGAAATCCAGATTCTTCTTGCCATTAGAAGGGAAAAGGAAGCTATAACTGGATGTTTTCATAGAGTTTTGGCTGTTGCGAGGATGTTCTCTACTGATATGCCAAACTCCTTATATATCTTGCCAGCAGGGGCACTCGCTCCAAACCGATCAATGCCAATCGCCTTGCCTTTGCTTCCAACAATTTTCTCCCACCCCAGTGTAGCTCCAGCTTCAATGCTGATCCTAGCAGTCACAGCAGCAGGTAAGACACTCTCCTTGTACTCATCTGATTGCTCGTCAAACAACTCCCAACTAACAAAAGATACCACACGAACTGTCTTTCCCTCCTTCCTTAGCTCCTCAGCAGCCTTGGCGGCAATCTCAAGTTCTGATCCAGTGCCTATCAAAATGAGGTCCGGTTTGTTACCTGATGAATTATCCGAAATCGAATATCCTCCCTTCTCAACTCCCTCAATTGATGTTCCTGGAAGTTGAGGAAGCTTCTGTCTCGAAAGAGCAAGTACTGATGGTCTCTTTCTGTTGAGCACAGCGACCTTATATGCACCAGCAGTCTCATTTCCGTCAGCAGGTCGAAGCATAAGAATGTTTGGCATGGCTCTGAAACTTATCAAGTGCTCAATAGGTTGGTGAGTGGGTCCATCTTCTCCAAGACCAATAGAATCGTGTGTCATCACATAGATCACTCCAGCTTCACACAAGGCAGAGATCCTCATGGCCGCTCTCATGTAGTCTGTGAAGACAAAGAAAGTAGCACAATAGGGGATCAGACCAGGGCTGTGAAGGGCAATGCCATTGCAAATAGCACCCATCCCATGTTCTCTAACACCAAAGCGTACATTCCTCTCCTCTGGCGTCCCCTTTTGGAAGTCTCCGAACATTTTTAACAGTGTCATATTAGAGGATGCAAGATCAGCACTGCCACCAAGAAGTCCAGGAAGAACTTTGGCAAGAGCATTCAAGTTTTGTTGGGACAAATTTCTAGTAGCATCTCCAGGGCTCTCAGGAGTATATGTCTGAAATAAAATCAGATAATTGATTTTAGTACAAATTAACTTCAGATATTATCAGCACAGAAAATAAGTGTGGAAAAGGAATATATTTACAGGAAGTGCTTTCTCCCATCCAGCCGGAAATTCTCCTGATATGATACTCTTCAATTCTGCAGCATCGTCCTTATATTTCTTTTCATACTCTGCAAATTTAGCATTCCATTCAGCTTCAAGAATTGCTCCTTCAGGGGTGTGGCGGCTCCAGTGACTGAAAGAGAATAACCAGAAGGTTCACTTACAGAACACAAGTTACAAATTCTGGCAATATTAGGAATAAAAAGGTGGGAGACCTCTGGACATCCTCATGCACATGGAAGGGCTCATATGGCCATCCAAGGTTCTGCCGAGTAGCATCTACCTCCTTAGCTCCCAATGCACTTCCATGCACACTATAACTGTTTGCCTTGTTTGGGGATCCAAATCCAATAGTAGTTGTAACCTGTAATAATGTAGTACTTCATCAATGAATATGTTACGATCAGAGCAAAAATCAGAACAACATAAACCACTTCGGCGAGCAAACCTTGATCAGTGTGGGCTTGTCTTTGACTGCTTTTGCTTCCTTGATGGCAGCACGAATCTCATCATAGCCAGTATTTCCATTCTTCACCCAGATTGTATGCCAACCAAGAGACTCAAATCGTGCGCTTACATCTTCTGTGAATGCGATTTCTGTATCTCCATCAATGGAAATGTGGTTGTCATCATAGAAAGCAATGAGTTTGCCAAGACCCCAGTGCCCAGCTAGCGAACAGACTTCATTTGAAATGCCCTCCATTTGGCAACCATCTCCAAGTATAACATACCTAAGAATTTATAATATTTACTTGTTAAGCCATCAATTGCAGGAAATTTAGTAGGAAGCAAACAAGATCAAGGAACAATGGATAATTACGTGTAATGGTCAACAATCTCAGCATCAGGCTTGTTGAACCGAGCAGCCAGATGCCTCTCAGCAAGCGCCAACCCTACAGCATTTGCGATACCCTGACCAAGGGGACCTGCAATTGATATGAGAACGAGAAGAACCTCACTAGATGATAACCTTTGAATAAAAAACGAACACACGTTCTATCATGTGCAAGAAGCAAACCAGTAGTGACTTCAATTCCAGGAGTTTCAAAGTTCTCAGGATGACCAGGAGTTCTGCTTCCCCACTGCCTGAATTCTTTTATGTCTTCAGTCTTGAAAACTCAATTAGGAAGAGATACATCAGGTAGTATAATATTGATGCGATAAAATTAAATAACATCCTACCTCAGAAACAAAAACAAATCAATCAAATAATCGCTAACAAACACAAAAAAGGTTCCCGGCAACATTGTTTCTTTGACTTTTTTTGTTTCAAACATCATGTTCATAGTCCTCCTACCCAAAAAGGCAAAAGAGCATACATAGAGGAAAAGGAAAAGGTGAAATAACGCAGAAAGTAGAATCTAAGAATCTAGTAACGAACGAACCCTTCGATTAACTCGTGGGCATTCGATCATTGACTAAGAAGAAGCTGACAAAATAACAACAACAACAAAGCCTTATCCCACTAGGTGGGGTCAACTACATGCATTGATTCATGTTCATAAGATTCGACATGATTTTATATTGGCTATCGGGGCCTAACACAATCCTCCTCCTTTATCCGGGCTTGGGACCGGCTATAAAATATAGGCAGAGTTATCGGCTATAAAATATAGACGGAGTTAAGCTGACAAAATAACACTAAAAAAAAAACAAATTTCATTTTTAAAAAAAAAATCAGGCTTGATACTTCATCTACAAACTAGATCCAAAATCCAAATCCGAAGAACACAACAGACAGGATCACTACCATATCGGAAGTCGCCAGTTTTACTACTGATTTCTTACTATAACCCCAGAAGCGGAGTAGGAGAGCTTTGAAATTCTCACCTTGACGCTGTCGTAACCGGCGAGGTGGAGCAGCGCGTACTGGAGCATGCACCCGTGCCCGGCGGAGAGCACGAAGCGGTCGCGGTTGAACCAGTAGGGGTTCTTGGGGTTGTACCTCATCACCTCATCGTACAGGATGTGACCCATCGGGGCGCAACCCATGGGGAGCCCCGGATGGCCGGAGTTGGCCTTCTCCACGGCATCTATGGCAAGGAACCGGATCGTGTTGATCGACTTCTCCACGAGGGCCTCGGTGGCGGTCGTATCAAGCGTCTCAACGGCCGTTGCCCTCGCGGGCGCCACCAGGCGCAGCCGGGGGGCGTGCTGAGGCGTGCGCTGGTGGTGGTTGAACGACTTGAGGGAGCGGCCGGAGAGTGAGCTGAGCGAGAAGCCGGCGGTGGCGCCGGGAAGGGCGAGGCGGTCCGGATGAGGAGCCGAGGAGGAGGCAGCGACGGCGAGGCCCGAGATGGCCTGGGCGGCGGAGATGGACGACGACGCAGCCATCAGTATTTTTTTCTCTCTTTCTCTGCCTCCTCCTCTGTGATGGGCTTCAAGAGGCGATTAGAGTTGGTAGAATAAGTAGCCAATGGGATAGCGGGGGATAACAGGGGATGGTGGGAGAGTGCTGGGGGTCAAACGGCCGTTGGATTCGCCAAGGGACATGATCAAAACCGTTGGTTGAGGGTGGGAAATGACTGCCCCAAAGTTTGTTTGGGGCTCAACAAGCGGCAACTTATGGATGGGTACTAATTTATTTTCATATGTTTTTTCTATGATTTTTATGTATGTCTTTTTTCTAGAAAAGATTAATTAAGGTGTAAATGTAATATGTTGAAAACAATTTAATTTAAGATGACGGGTGTAAAAACATTAATATCTCCTAATATTGGTGACTCAAGAATTTGATGCAAAGAACCTTCTGCTAACTAATTATAATAATCAAATTTGTTAATTAGGATCACAAACTTTTTTTTTCATAATATTGCAAGTTTGGAGAGAAGTAGATCACATTAAGTATATAATGATACGAATAATTAAATTAGAACTGAAACCTAAAAATGTTTAATTTAAACTAATTTCTCATTGGTTCTAATGTGAAAAATAGTATTTTATGTAAAATATATTGGCAACAGAATTGTAGATTCCCAAGCATATGCCTGCCACTATGGAGCATGACCATGGACGGTCCAAATTGCATTTTGATATATTAGATCCTTTCTTCAAAAGATTCGTATTTTTTTAAAGTCATGAATCTTTTAAAAAAATTCTCTTGCTTTTTTTCATGTTCGGTAAATTTACGTCACACTATTTATTTTCCTTTTTTTCAAAATTAATTCACCCTTTCTTTGAGTCACAGCATGCTTTTTATGAAAATTATTCCACCCCTCCTTTTTGCCTGTTATTAAATTAAATTTAAAATTAGTGATATTATTTATCTTTTTTAAAAAATGTACAGAATCGATCTCCAAAGGGAAAAGTTACATCAGGCATTTTTTATGAAGATGGAGATTAATAAATCATTTTCAAACATAAAAATGGTTAATTTATTATGAGCCCAAACTATGGATTCAATAAGTTTTTGCCAATAACCGCAGCCATCGAGAAGGAAAGAGCTTTTTTCAAGCGTAGCTCGCCGAATTCGTCGATCGAATCGCGGCTCGAAAGCGTTCGAAAGCCTCCACGCGTCGTTTTCTCGCTGCTTGGCTTCACCGAATGGAATTCTCCTGCAACAAAGAAAAAGCGAGTTTGAGAAAACTCCCCGCGTGTTTAATGTATAGTGCAGTCCATAATTGATTTAGAAACTGGTTACAGTGGAGCATTAAATAATTTGGATAAAGAGATGTTGCAAATTGAATGCCAATCCAATTATTTGTAACTCCAGGGAATTTTCCGGCACACTATTAATTTCATTTTTTTTCATTACACAAGAAATAGCAAAAAACATTTTAAAATTAAATTTTGATTCGATTCCTTTTATATATAAAAAAGATGCATTATGCTGTTACAATATAAAACAGCAAACATATTAGTTTCGGTGAAAAGATATGCCATTTTCACCAGAGTTAAAAACACATATTTTGAAAATTATCATCGAGAAGTTGACATACATGTCATCCGATAACAAAGCATGGAATTACTTTGTAGTTTGTAGTATAGTGTATATATCTCTGTTATATTTCGTTATATGCACAGTTTTATATCCAACCTATCACCTTTCGGGCTGTGATTGGACTGGATCCGATTCAACTATGAACTTATGGTCGGGTCGAATCGATTCTAAGAACACTCTTAATTTGTGAACTATTTTTATAGTATTTTTATAATAAAATGAGATAAAGTGCAAATAGATTATTTTTCGATGTAATATTCACCTAATATTCAAAATCTCGAAACTTTTTCAGTTATTTATTCAACTGGTTAGCGTTTCCGTGTTGTTTCTAACCAAAATTACATAGCCAATTTAATGCATGCGGAAATGGACAGAATCCCAACTTTTATATATTCTCGCACAAGACTAGTTAGCTTATGATATTGTTAGTACCATGTAGTAGAATAATTTCGTGGATATTACAATTCTCGTAGTGTAATATTAACTTAAATTTCATATCTTATTAAAATGACTATAACTAGCATTACAGCAATATTAATCCTATTGAAATATTCTATTAGTTTTCCAGTAAAAAATGTCATCATTTATAATTTTATTGATTTGGAAATTTTCTAAAAGATATATGCAGGCAGTTCCATTATATATATATATAGATATGTGTATATATATATATATATATATATATATGATGATGATGAATTTAATGTTTGTACTACCAATTTTAAGAGGTAACACCATCAAACTCTTATTAATCATTATTTGATTAATAATGTGATGAATTGATTAATTGAATATTTTTTTTATTCGTCATTCGTCATGAATTTAACAATGATTAATAAGAGTATGATTATGCTACCCCTTAAAAGAGGTAGCATAATTATTTTTTTCTATATATATAATGAACTCATATCCTTGATATGAGCCTTTCTGCCTACTTTTTCACATCTCGTAGGATTGGATGGCTGAGATTTTTAGGCGTAGTTCACAACTAAAAATCTTTTGGAACGAATGTAAACCAGCCGAGATTGAACCACAGGACCCCAACTCAGCAATGCTTTTGTCCCATTTGCTCGACTCATGATGCTCTAACTCCATCGTCAACGCTCGTACTTTGTGTCGCTACCAACTCATTGTGTCGATGCTTGCTTGATCGTGTCGACGCGTCATCGCGTATTGACCCCGACTCTCTCTGTTTCACCTTCCCCCTCCCTCTGACCCTCCTTTGTCATCCCGGTCATTGATTGCTCATCACTTGATCACCATCACGGACTGCCCATCGTTCTCACCGACTACTCGCTGCCTAGTTAGCTCACCCTAGCTTCTCTCCCGTAGCCACATCACCACCTCATGGTCGCCGCCTAGTTGCTAGCAAGCCTCGCCTCGTGCTTGTCTCCTAGTCGCTACAATTGTCGTCTTTTGCTCACCACTTGATGGCCACCACCATCGCCGAACCAACTTGTTACCATCCTCCTATGCCCTAGTACAACCATCGTTGCTTGGTCGCCACCGCCATTGCCTACCGTCCCCCTCCTTGACTCACCGTATGCTCCCATAAAATGAAACGTCATTTGTCGTCGAGCAATCGGTTCAACTCAGCCGTTTCGTATCGGCTTGGAGAGTGGAGGAGTGGTGCACAGTGCACATAAATTTAAGCCGCCTAATTAGATCGGACGACTAAGGGAGAAGGTAGGGACTGTTATCCAATTTGGGAAGGAGCTCCATTAAATTATATATACATAATATAATTTAATCGACTATCAAAAGTTTCCAATTGATATAAGAGGTCGTTTGGTGCATTATCAATTTAATTAATCGATAATTTAGATCACCACTTAGATACATTATCACTATTTAAATTATCGATAATATTATATTACAATATTCGGTAAGTACTAATAATATAAATAGTAGTCAAAATAGATAGTGAAAAAGTATCAAAATACTCCTAAAGTTATTTTGTATTTTAACAATATATTATTATAAATAAACAAAGGAAAAAATAGAAAAGTAAATATATATATATATAAGTTGAGAAAAAAATAAGAGTTATTTGTAAAAGATTCCAAATAATAAAGAAGATGAAGTTGAATGATATTTATTTATTAAAAAATAACAAAAAATAAAAAAATTAATTGAATGAATATTTTTATCAAAATATATTCTTTTGAAAACCTCTCTATTTGCTGTCTAAATTATCATTACTAGAGTAATTAAAATTATCGATAATAAATCGCAACCAAATGAAATAATGTGATGAGTCATAAAAAATTTTAAATAAAATAATCGATAGTCTATTTAATTTTTTCGTACCAAACGGTTCATAATAACTCCGTCCAAAGAGGGCGACCTCATAAATTTAGAAAAATTATGAAAAAAATAAATCCAAAGTACCTAAAAGGAGGTCCAAACGAATGACGTGGGAAAAGTGGTTCTGTTTTTTGTCGAACGTCATCAATGTGGTGCCCTCGTTGTTTGGGCCCGCCCTACTGTCAAGATCATCAAGCGCACACGAAATAAACTACCATTACCATATTAACAAGTAAAAAAAAAAATTCTATACGGATAATTATCTTAGCAATAAAAAATAAGTATCCATATGGGAATAACCAATATTAGCTACTAGTATTATTTCATTATATATATCAGAACTAAGCATTTTTTGTTTATATTTTTATGATATTTTTTAAAGTTTTGATACATATAAATATCATTAAATTCGGTGTGTTTGAGTATGTAAGTGGTACTGATATTTGGAGCAAATTATAGAAATGATTCATCAACTTTAGATCAATATTTTAACGATTTTTTAATTTTAATTTGTAATTAAAATATTCTTAAACTTTTAGTTTTTTTGCACGTGTCATCTCCATGACCGATAATAATCAATTTTTTTATTATGTTGCTGACGTAGAATAAAAATATTATCAAAATAAAAAATGGAGGCCAACGATGTGCATCTCGAGGGGCTGACGCCCCTTGTGCGAGCTCACCTATCACATCTAACTTCGTGACTAAGTTCTAATCATAATTATTATTTCCTTTAATCTTATTTAATAATTCTAAAAAATAAATCGACAAAATCTCCTCCCTTAATTATCTTATGTCATTTGTCAATACATACAATAGATGCATATATATACTCATTAAAGTTTAATAAAAAAATTATAAGACATAACATCCACATATTATTACTATTATTTCACAATACATTTCACATTTAACACACAACATGATCAAGTTTTAGATAATATTACAAAATGATTCTAGTAAACTCTAGTAACTTTCGAGTTTATTTATTACATACATGCTTTGTTAAAACGAAAGTGAAGGAAAATTAAAAGTGTTCCAACGGCTCGACATCTTCTATATGCATCAAAGACAAGCTTCGAGTCGACTCAACTCGAGAACTTAGAATTATTTGAAAAATTCAACAAGGGTAATGTGAGCAACAATCATTTGCTCAGTAAGTAGAATAAAAGTACATCATAAGAGAACAATACGAGTGAATATAATATTTAAATAGTCACATTTCTTTCATAGGAGAAAATATTTAAAGCGTAACTCATATTACATAAGTTTTTCAAATCATGCGAAGTTTTATATAAATAAAAATTATTCAATATATCATCATACTCACAGTTAAACTTCACATATGTGTCATCGCTCATGCTCATCATGAGTCAATATGTATCCCTCAAATATCATGTGTCATACGATTAAGTATAGCTTCATAATCAAGAGTATCAGATACGCATAGCAAATCATGGATCAATATGTATCCCTCCATGACTGTGTGTCATACAATTAAGTAGAACTTCACAATCAAGAGTCTTAGATACACAGAGCAAATCATCAGTCAATATGTATCGCTTCATCTAATATACACAGAACATATCATGAGTCAATATGTGCACGCAGAGCAGCCCCAAAGGACAAAGACACTCGATATATGTCCTAAATACTTCATGTATATCGAATGCGGTCCCAAAGATTTTTTTCAAATAACATGGTTAATGAAAACATATAGTTTAATAATATCAAAATACACATGTCATAATCACATATAATTATCAAGTAAAAATTATTTTAACTTCATAAGCATTATTCTTTGAAAATAGTTTTGTATAAGAGGTTACTCTATCTCATATAAAATTATTGAAATATATCATAAATATTTTTCATAACTCAAGATATATTTTAATAATAATAATAATATTTACTTGAGATAATATCATAAATAAAAGAACTCACACATAACATTTTGCTACGTTGTAAATTTACTCACTCACATTGTAATTTATGTTTTCAAAGAGGTTTACTAAATTTTCCTCCTTTCTATTATAGTTTGTTGGTTTCCTACAAGCAATGGTGCAATTTCACTTTTCAATTATTAATAAGAATAATATGCAATGATGCACGAACACTTGTTCGCCTTAAAATGCATGTAATCTCTTCTAATACTAATGTGTAATTTCAGGTGTTTATATTCATATGCTACTTCATACTCCTAATTATTCAATATTTCAAAGCTTTAATTAGGTGATGTCTTAGAATTTTAAGCTGAGTGACTCTCAATAAATAATTCATAATTTCTTAACAACATGAACAATTTTTATGATTCTGAATAAATTAGAAACTACACTTACTAAGATTTTTAACCCCCAGATGTCATTCATTAATTTCAAATGATCAAATCATAAAATCTAAGGTAATCTGACATAGAGTTTGTGTTCTGGCAGATTGTGTATCACTGAATGATTAATTTATATCTTTAACAATATTTTATTCATTTGATGAGATCCTAATTTTCTTAGAAATTAAACTTCATTAGTATTTAGTCATAAAAAAATAGAGAATTTCACTCCTTGTATAACCGTATAACAAAAATAGTCATCAATGTCATGAAACCTGACACAAGAATTACTATGAAATGAAAAATTCATTTCTCCACATCTACACATTCAAATTGGATGATTCCACTTCTCACCAAACCCTTGTGAATATAACTAAACATATCTAAATTTCAAATCATATTTCATTTTATCCTAATCATGCTCTAATTGACAAGACGAACTTATCTCTAAATCAGGACAGACTGAGTGACCCATGCACCTAGATACATAATTTTTCTATAAAACTCATTTTTAGATGATTCTTGAGATCATGGAAATCTGATTTCTAAAGGATGAGCCATGAAAAATTTCGAAATTTAAGGAGAACTATCCACGAAGAGATGATCATATGAAAACAAATGTCAATTTCAGATTAGGAACTCTACCTTAACCAAGCGGCCTTGGCGAATTTCCTCAGGCCGTTCTAATGAGTATTTTCTTTTGCTAAATTTTTGGCTCTCCGAGCATAATATTATTTGATTTTTTTTTAGATTTTTAACACGTCATATGGAGGTTCGAAAAAATTTCATTACTAAGCAGTGAGATGCTTGATTTAGCTACTTGAAGTTCCATTGGTTGAAATAAAAGTCCAATCATATTATTGTGTTAAGAATTAGTGTTAAATCTCTAATTAACCTTAGTTGATCATAGTTAAACATGTTTATTATAATATTTACAAATATTAAAATTTATTTCTAATAATATTATATAATTTATTTATAATATTTATCGATAATTTAATTATCATTATGCTTTAATCCAAAAATTAATTGCTACATGCAATCATGACTATATGAGCATCTATACTAACTTAATATTCTAATTATATATATAATTACATAAAAATTATATTTGTAGAGCACGTTTGTGACATCACTGCCTCGCACAGGAGGGTCGAAGCCCCCTTGTGCGACGTAAGGGGGCACGGGCCTCGTTTTTCGACACCCCCTCCCCTCCTTTTTCTTCCTCGCGCGTGATAAGGAAGAAGATACGACCTTTTTTATCTTCCTCCGGCCGCCCCCTCGCGTGCTCACACTCGCACGGGACCATCCCCCCTCGTGAGCTCACCAGCGCATGAGCTAGCTATCGGTCGTAGCTTTTTTATTTTTTACTAATTTTTATAATACTTTTTATTTTTTTATTGTATCAAATCAACAATCTAATCGGGAAATTGTTATTACCTGTCAAGTGGACGAAGCGTGTAAGAAAATCAAAATCGAAGGATAATCTAGTTACAAATTGAAGGTTGAAAATCGAATAGTTACAACATTCAAAATTGAGGGACTGTAATTTACCCGTGATATTTGAGGAGTCCGTTTTCTCATGTAAAAAGAAGAAAGTCTATTTCACGAGACTTAAAATAGACAAGCAAAGTTTTCGATATAAATGGGTAAACATACATACGCTATCATATGCACAATAACAAAAGTATAGCTTGGGTTTGGGAGTGTCTTCGGATGGGTGTTTTGAGTGGTGGATGACTTATTTTTATTGTTTATTATTGGGTAAATTGCATAAAATCTAGTTTGAACTTTTATTTTTTTGCCGAACTTTAATTTTATTCTCAAATATAGTCTAAACAGATATTTTTGTATAAAAAAAGTTATGAACTTTAATTTAAGTCTCAAATCTAGTCTATTTTATAATTAGACTATTTTTTAGTTGCTTCAAAATATAATTAACTAATTTAAAATTTAATACAATAGGCTAAAAATTTAAACTAACTTACTATCAAAGTTGTAAAAAATATTTTAAATTTTAATCTTTTATTTTTTATGACTTGTTTATGTCATGATCACGGACTTATTTTTTTTTAATAATAATACAATAATATGCTGCATTTATAACTAATTTTAAGATTTTAAAAATAAAAGTTTATGTTAAATTTAGGATTTAAATTAAAGTTCATGACTTTTTATGTAAAAATATAAGTTTAGATTGGATTTGAGTAAAGATCATGACTTTTTACGTAAAAAATAAAAGTTCGTACTATATTTGAAAATAAATCAAATAATTTATCCTTTATTATTTGGTAAAAAAATTGGAAAAAATAGCTGTGATTGGCAGCTAATTTTATGTTTTCTATAAAGCTGTCCCCTACTATTTTCAAAAAGCACTTTTTAAAAAAAATTACTGTGAGAAATCTCTTTCAAACGCTACCATCATTTATAGCGATTTCAGCCTAGCAAACATAAGATGCTATCAAAGTGAAAATTTTTTATTTAGCCAAAAAAAGAGAAAATTTTCATTATCATTTATGAGTAATGATCTCATTCCTCAGTGAAACGTCTCAATTTTTTTTTTGTCTGTCCAAAAGATTATCTCATACTGTCAAATATTTTCTTTGATCAAAAAATTATTTTCAACTTAAAAAAAACTCATTTTATAGAAGATAAAGTGTGATTTATTCTTTTGACTTATTCGAGCAAAAAAATGAGAGAACATTTTTTTCGGCAAAAAATATTTTAGTACATTTTTTCCATTACATCGAAAAATATTTTATCCTACAATCCCTTTTCAGGCTAAGACCCAAGCTATTCAAACAAAGGACCCAACCTGTCCATTAATTTAGGACCTCTTAATTTTTATTAGTTGATATATATTATTTGTTTGTAGTATTAATACTATAACGTTACTAAAAAACGTAAAAAATTATCGTTCTAAAAAAATTATTAATAGTTAATTTATCGTAAGTGTGTAAATAATTTATTTTTATTTTATTTTATTCCCACACCTTTCATTGTTCATGCACATAAATAAATCCTAATGAACCAAATATATTTTTCTTTAAAAAATTAGCAATATCATAACTATTTTTTCTCCCAAATAACGTAAAAATTTTATCTAATTTTTTTCTCACATCGAATTGATTTATCACTTATTGAAGTGAAAAAAAAAATATTATATATTAAATAATCTTATTATTGGCTTTCTCAATATCCTTAGACATCCGGTAATAATTTTCTCAGGCGACCCTGCTTTTGCTAATCTATCCAAAATATATAAAACATATAGTTTTAACTTCTATAATTGGAGTTTTCAACTTTTTGTCGACATCGAAAAAGGTTGTCAAATTTGATGGCTATTAATATATAATGAAGTGATGAATATGACTTTTTGGTGTCCTTTGATCATTCTTAAGATTCCAAGTTTTTTTTCTAGCAATTCGTCAACAGAAGTTGGGGGTGGAGTTCCAGGTTTTTTTTTTTATTTCTAACAATTCATCAACAGGGTAAGCAGCTCCTCTCATTTAAACAAAATATCAAGTTAGAGCTCTTGTGAATATATAATATCTTAGC
This sequence comes from Pontederia crassipes, assembly GCA_030549335.1. Taxonomy (NCBI): domain Eukaryota; kingdom Viridiplantae; phylum Streptophyta; class Magnoliopsida; order Commelinales; family Pontederiaceae; genus Pontederia; species Pontederia crassipes. The sequence continues at coordinate 70,604,224 of CM060191.1, read as the reverse complement.
TAATAATCTTATTTGTCACTGTCAAGTACACGATCGAACCGAACATAACCGAATTAGTTGATGATAAGTCAATCTTCAACATATGAATAGTGCATTTTTTAGTGTCGTGCGACGCAAATTAAATCGTCAGCACCGGCGAATTAAAACAGGTATTGGTCACCCAAAAAAACCAATTGAACCTGCAAAGAGATCGATGGAATCGGAGTCGCGCTTGTAAAAAGTTAATCAAAATGGCTTATTAAGTAATTTTAAAATTTCTCTATACCTATAGATCAAAATCTCCCGGCTTATTGTACATGAGAAAAAAAATTAAACAGTTTGATCTATACTATTTTACTCTTAATATATATATATATTCTTCACATATATTCTCCATTGTAATATTAAAAACTTTTTATCATTCGACTAAAATAATAAATTATAATTTTTTATTATCAAACACGCAATGATTTATTTTTAAAATTAATTGTAATCATTAAATTATATCAGCTAAGCCAAATAAATCATCTTATCATAAAATGAAAATTTTATAATTTATATAAAAGGGAATAACTTAAATAATCTATTAAACTTAGGGACTTACTTTGGTTGAAGAATTACTATTACTATAATTAGAATTGTTACTCAATAAGTTTTGTTATTCTTTAAAAGTTATCAAGAATGAAAAAAAGGATCATGTTTCGATAAGAGATAAGATAAAAAAATAGTTTTTTGACAATTGTACGGTGGGCACAAGTGGTTAATTATTTATGCAAATGAGATGAAAACCTGAATTTTGTGAGATTTCAATATTTCTTAAAATTTTGAGATATTAATTGAATTACTAATTCAACGAGTCACACAATGATTTTTTTTTGGTTTGTTCAAATAGTCCGGAATGTATAAGTTATTTCAACTCTTAGGTTAAATAATTATCATCGAAAATACAACTTTTTCATCGGGATGATTGTTTTTAAATTACCAATGTTCTCCTTATCAAAGTTAATATTATTTATACTTATGGTCACACTCGCACCAACTTTAGTGGGGAAAAGAAATATGAAGACTTGAGCCAACTGTGGTGGCAACTAGCAAGCCGACGCTGGGTCGATTTCAATCCGGATTGAGGCTTTTGAAAATTTAAACTCCGGACCAAGCAAATTATATTGTCTAATGACGTAAACAAGAAATTATTTCATTTTCATTAAGAAACAGAGTGATACATGAATTTCATAATATTTAATTTTAGTGACATCTAGGTTTATTTCTATGATTTTTACATAGCATGTATCATTTTTTTCTTAATTTCTTACAATTATTTTTTTGAACTCCCCGACCATAGGTGTGTGTCATTTTGCAGGAAAATATTTTAATTTGATGAAAAATCTTGAAGAAAAACATCGAAGCGAAAAAAAAGAAGAAATCAAGCTTAATATCAGAAAACAATAGTCAGGCCATAGCATCAGTACCACAATTAGGAGGTCGATCTTACGGATAAAGATCATCGTTCTGGGAACTTATTCCGACGGGTCTTTATCAGCATATCACGGACATCTCAAACTCAGAAGAACCAAAGTTTCAATCGAAGGAGTCCTTCACGGGCCGTTAGTTCGTTTTCATGACATGTATCAAAATTGGACACCTTCTATCACCAGCCGTAACATTATATTCACGACCCATACATAAGAGGTTGAAACTTAGCACACTGATATTATGGGACGTAATGGTACATTCACGGCAAAAATAGAACAGTTGTAAAGTTTTGACAAAGATGTTACAGGTCGTGATGAGCTTTTAATGGCTTGTAACACTAGAGGTTATAATGACCCTCGTGAATTATGTACTGTAAAAAAGCTGCTGGAGCTACGCCAAAAAATGGGCCATGAGAAATTTTAACGGTCGTAATGAGAACAACTTATGCGTCGTAAGGTGAATGACACATATCAAGCTGAATACCAGATTTGCCCAAATTACGGGCCCTTACATGCACATTATAGGCCGTAACAACTATATGGAAACTCCTAGCCAGAGTCGGGCCGTTACGAGTATTGATTTTATCTTCATCAATTTCTTTGACGAATTTTAATTGGATCGAGACTTCAGGACAATGCCTAATTTCTAGAAGTTAAATTAGATCATAAGTGTTCAAAATTGAAGATAAATTGGATATTTTTCGAGCCAAAGATGAGTCTAAACCGATTTTTTTGTCTAACAACTTTTAAACTCCCAATTGATCAAAACTATTTGAGAACCCTTGGGGATATAAATAGGAGACTTTAAAGACATGAAAATTCGTGCTTGAAGCATGGGAAATCGTGCCTTACCACTGAGAAGGAGTTTTGAAACTTGAAGATCATCGAAGGAGAAGGATCGTACAATAACTCGTTGATTGGGTTGTGTGGTCGTCCATAGGTTCTGAAGGTTGAAATTTATTTTTCTATCGTATGTTCTCTTACCTAGTCTTCGTGGTTTAGTTCTTCTTGTAATAAAGATTTTTAGATTCCATCAATAGAAGGGAAAATTGTTAGACCCTATATTGATTGAGTTAATCTGATTTTTCAATTTCTTTCGATTATTCTTGTTGAGTTTAATGTTGTTTGATAAATTCTAATAGTGCTGGAAGTTTAATTACAAACCTGCTAGAGGGGCAATTAGCTTTAGTATTTTATGATTGCTTTCATAATTGATTTCTAACATTTATGTTGAAACTGATGGGTCAAAGTTTTAATGACATATAAAATTATATTTTGATGAAACAAATCTCGAATGATTAAAGTTGAAATGCTAAAAAAGTTTAAAGACAAATGGATAACTTTATGCACTACGCTTTGATTAAATAATTGTCACTGTTCTCATTAGTTTTGGATGAATGTGGAACGAGTTGTAGAGAATTTTGTTAACTTTCCATAGACTCCAAGATCATCTAATTTGGATAATTGTGCAGAAAGTTATGATCAAAATAGTGCAGGTCGGTCAACCTGCCGGTCGAAGCAAAGAAGACCGGTCGAGATGATACCGGTCGACCGAACAGAAGATGCCGGTCGACCGATAACTACTGAGCCTGCTTCAGACGATGTCGAGCCGATACCGATTGATGTATCGATCGACTGATCAAGCGCAGAAGTTAAAGAAAATGCGCAACGGTCACATAGACTGATCGACCGATCCAGAAGTGCGGTCGATCGGCTTACGAATCAAATGAACAGTAACTATCAAATTTGAAGAAGGAATTTATGGAAAAAATTTTGAACGAATTTTCCACACATTAATAACTATAAAAGGATGACCAAAGCCAAAAGCAAAGTCACTCATTCACCCAATGAAGAAAAACTTCAAGTTATCAAAGGGAGATCAATTCTTGAAGTTTTCATTTTTATAGCTTTCTCTCTTCTCTTCTTGTGAGTATAGATTTGTAAAAGAGAGAAACACTTTTGTTAAGAAAAAACAAAGAGAGCTCCTGTATAAAAGATGTTCAAAATCTTACCTCTTGAGCGAGAGAAATAGATTAGCTTTCTAGGAGGAGAGGTTGCATTGCCTTTCGAAGCGGAGAAAATGTGATTGATGTAAAGGGCTTTCTTCCTTGCCCCATTTGGAACAAAGGAAAGGGATTAGTGGAATCTCTGACGGTCTCGAGGTCGAGAAGTCAGAGTGAGGACGTAGGTCAAGGTGTGGCCGAACCTCGTCAATAACTACCGTGTCTTTGCGTTTGATTTTCTCTCTCTCTCCCCCCGTTCATATTATGATTTGAATTGCTTTATTTAATAATCGGTTTTTGTGCTTCCGTAACATGTTTTTGTGAAATTGATATTTTTTATTGAACACTAATTCACCCTCCCTCTTGATGACATTTGGGATCCTACAAAAACATGCATAACATATAATCGATAATTCGTCGTTTTATGCCAATTTATGTTCGGTCTGACGTTCTGTCCAATTTTGTGGGTGAAAGATAGTTTAAGAGAGACAATTTGTATGCATCTTAATTCCCTAAGAATGTGTATTTAACTTTTCGTTTGTAAGTATTCATTTTATTTGAAATTAAGGTAGTTCGGTTCACTCATATTAGAGGGATTGATAATACTAAGTACTCTTAACCCATCATAGAAATCAAATTCGATATTTAGTTTCATAACTCAATTGGTAAAAGGTCTATACGTGTTTTACTTTTGCTTTAATCATTCATAATTTCTTTGGCTCAACACCAACTTTATTTCCAATTGTCAATTATTTATTATACACAACTTTTACTTTTCTATTTTGCACCACAAAACCCATTTTCTTTTCATAGTAGATCTTTAGAACATAATTAATTTAGATAATTCCCCGTGGGATCGACATTATATTTATAATTTATTACTTGATACGACTAATGCACTTGCTAGTTATTGTGTTGTTATATGTTTTTCGCACCATAAAAATAAAGATATGCTTATTACTTACTACATGAAAGGTTGAGATCCCATATTTTGATATCAAATCACCTCTTGGTAATGAGAAAAATGGGGGAAAGGGTGTATGTTGTGCATAGATGGATGACATATAATGTGCCTCCACTCACATCTCTCTCTCAGTGAGCAACCTTCATGTCTCTCCTCCATCTCTCTCTCTCTCTCAATGCCAAGGATTCCTAAGATCACTGCAACCTTGGAATACCAATTCCTGATGTCACTGTTGCTCTCTCCCTCCTTTCTCTTACATACAATGTGAATCGTAGCCATTACTCTCTTTTCCTCCCTCTCCATCATTGATTTGTCGTTACATTTAGTACCCATCATTGTCGTAGTTGCTTGTGTTCAAGTGTGTAGTCGTTAGCTTTCCAACAACATATTTTTTAGCTTAGCCATTATTGATGACACAAACAAAACAAAGTTGAAAGCACAATTCATCATTAAATAATTTCATAGTTAACATTCAAATAAAAATTCCAATAACTTCAATATAGTGAGTTATAACTAGTTTTCCATACAACACTTCGAATGACATAAGTAATATCAGCACAACATTAGTCTGACGAGCATTTTGTTAACATAAATATTACAAACAAAATGATTAAAAAGCATAAGAAACAACAAAATCCACTTCGATGTGTCCTTCTCTTGTTTATTGCAATTTCAACTTCCAACGACAATATTTCTCAAAAGTCCTAATGAATTTTTATGAACTGAAAAGCATTTCTCTTAAAAATATGCTTAATGAAGATATCAAATGCACAAATCGGGCATGGATATAGTTGAAAGATCGCATACGAAGTTGACGATGACTATGGCTGTAGTGGGTTCTCGAAGGTGACGACTGCAGCTATGGAGGGAGTGGAGAGAGAGAGAGCAAGCTTGGGTGGTACTCGAAGTCTGCAACACCCTCACATATCCATGAAGCCTTCAAATCCCTTTGGTTCGATGTCGTGAGGGGAAAGAGATAGAGAGAGCACGAGGGATGGGGAGAGAGAGCAAGTGGTTGGGGCGATACTCGAAGGCTGGCATTGGGGGTAATTACACAGATCACCCCTAACTTTTTTAACGATCCCTCAATTTCAATTTGTAACTACATTATCCCCGAGCTTTATTTTTCTTTCACGTGTCGTCCCCCTCACTCACAATAGTCGATTTTCCATTTATATTATTGACGTGACACAAAAAATTTAATAAAAAAATAAATTTAATAAAAAATATTATAGAAAATAAAAAAGCGGGGGCCGCCTCGCGCACCGATGAGCTCCCGAGGGGGCCGACACCCACCTATGTGGTCGGCGAGCTCACGAAGAAAAGCCCCCCCCCCCCCTAACAAATCGGGCTCACATAGGGGGGCGCCAACCCCCCCCCCCCCCCCCCCCTTTTTTTTTCTTCTTCGCTTGCGGTGATGAAGAAAATGGGAGCCGACGCTCCTTGTGTGGGCTCGTCGGCGGGGGAGCTCGCATAGGGGGCGCTGGCCCCCTCGTGAGTTCGCACATCGGCGACGAGGAAGAAAAGGGGGTCGATGTCCCATTGCGAGCTCCTATGGGGGACATCGACCGTCCTCGTGAGCTCACCGACCGCCCCCTCGCAGTTCGTCGGCACGTGAGTTCGCACAGTCGTGAGCGAGCTTGCGAGGGCTCGTCGGCCATAGTGTTTTTTATTAATTTTATAATATTTTTTATTATGCCACATCTGCAATCTAATCATGAACTAATTATTGTCGGTCAAGTAGACGAAGCGTGCAAGAAAATCAAAGGTGATGGACAATCAAGTTACAAATTGAAAATTGAGAACCTAATAATTACAACACCGACTATTGATGTAATTTAACCATTGAAAAAGAGAGGGATAAATAGGAGGATGGAGTAGGGCTAAGCACGGTCCGGATCGACGGTCGACCCGGACCGCACCGACCCGGAAAACCGGGTAAAAAACTCGGCCCGGACAATATTCGGTCTGGACCCGGATCCAATAGGTTAAAAATCCGACGGGTTCGGGTCAGGACCGGGTCTGTACTGCAGATACCCGGCCCGAACCGACCCGATTTAAGTCGTTCACTATATAAACCCGTCGGCCATTTAATTGATTCATTTCTCACATGAGCTTTCTCTCTCCCATCTCTCTCATGCTTCGCTCGACATCCTCTCCTTCTTTCTCATGGCGGCGAACCTCTCTCCTCTGGCAGCCCTCCCCCTCTCCTTACTCCCTCTCTCTCTCCTCCGGCCGGCTGGATCTGGCCGTTGACGTCGGATCCGGCCGCATGGCGGCTAGATCTGGCACCTGGCGGCCAGATCCGACCGTCAGATCGACCGCCAGCGGCCGATCCGGCTGTCAGGCGGTCGGATCGGCCGCTTGTGGCCGCTCCGGGCGCCTGGTGGTCGGATCGGCCGCGAGGCATTCGATTCAGCCGCGAGGCATCCGATGCGGCCGCTTTCCACTGGCGACAATCCGGCCGCCAGGCGCCGAATTTGGCCACTGGCGACGATCCGACCGCCAGGCGCCGGATTTGACCACTGACGGCCGATTCGAGCGCCGGGCATGTGAGCCGATCCATTTCCGACCGTAAATTCGGTGACTTTCTCGAATTGTCAAGTCTGACCCGGAACCGAATTCGACGGATTCGGATCCGATACCGGATCAAAAAAATTTTGACCCGACATAATTCGGGTCGGGATTGAATCCGCTGAGACTCGAACCCTCCCGGGTTTGCTCAGCCCTAGGAGGGAGAGAGGGAGAGAAAGAAGTATGAAGGGTGATGTGGGTGGTGACTTGAGGTTAGAGTTAAATTTTTTAAAATAAATCAAATAATTTATTATGATTTAATGGTTAAAAAAGTGATAACTTTTTAAATTATTATTTTAAATTTAAACTATCAATTTTGATTTGACGATGAGTATAATGCATAATATTTATGTTGTTCGTCTATGCACAACATACTCCTTTTTTAGTAAGAAAATACGGTCCTAAGAATATTTACAACAATAAAATTTTTAGTTTAATATTTTAAAATAGTAACCTTGGCATCAAGTTCAATCATTCAACATAATTTTTTTTATCTATCGAATTTGAGTTTTACAGTACACGGTATACGGAACCCGTGTAAGCTCCACTTCTACAAGGATTGGATTGGTGAGAGATGGTGGTGCTAAGGATTTATTGGCCATCATGAGAATGGGGTACAATTTTGTGGTGTAGTCAGTCAGAATTATCCACCATATCAATAATAATAGCTCTCTCTCTCTTACACTCATTCACTCGCTCACTATCACACTCTCTCTCGTGCTTCCGGATGGGGCCTCTGGGAACATCCATGTCCCGTGCATCTTCCACTCTTGCAAAAATTGCTCCGTGATTGATTGAGACTTCACTTATCGTCTCTCTCTCTCTCTCAAAATTAAGATCCTCTCAGTTTTCAAATAAAAAAACATGGATGCCAACATTCCCGCTTCATAAAAAATTGGAGTGACGATAATGTCGCATAAAAAATAAGTTGCTAAAATATCGTTCTTTTACTTTCATTGTGTAGTTAAGGGTTAAGACACAATAATTATGAGCTCTCACTAGGGGTGTAAGAAAAACTCGATCAACCCGAAAAATTCATCCGACTCAAAAAAATTAAACCAAAAAAATTGAAAACTAGGAGTCTAAATATGATTTAGGATGATTTTTAATAAATTAAAATTCACCCGCTAAAATTAGGGCTCCATCCGAAAAAACCGTAAGGCTCGTGGAGCCCGATTTTTATTTATGATTTGTTATTTATATAATCAAATCTGTGTTAATAATTCTTTTATTATAAATATAATATTTTTTGTATAAAATTTCATACTTTTCTATCACATTATCAAACTCTAATTTAATAATTTTAAAATTTTAATAGTATATTTTATATTTAATGTAAAATTAAATATTTTTATATTAATTTTAAGTTATTAAATATATTTTTAAAATATAATTATATAAAAGTAGGACTAAAAAAAATCACCCGAAAAAATTGATCCGCTAAAGGATGGTTTTATTTTTTCAAAATGATTTTAGGATGGTTTTTCTAATTTTAAAAATCGATCCAAAAAATAGCGGTTAATTTTTTTTAGACCGAAAAATCCAAATCAATCCGAACTACTTTCACCTCTTGCTCAGACCCATAAAAACCACTTTCGAGGTTACAAAAAAAAAACACATAAAATGAAGAAAGAGAACGGATTCTTAAATTAAGCATTTTAATCATATAGATCTGGTTATTAAAATGCAAATAGTCACAATATGCTACTGAATAATTCACCAAAAAACTGATTTAAAAAATATTTGTTATCAACTTTTTGCAATTGGCTTTCTCGGAATAATCTTGCTTATTAAATTTTGACCAATTCTTTTTTGACAGAAGCATTTAAAGATAACTTTGTTTAGGGTAACATATTTATTAAAAAAAAACACGTACATTTCAAGATCAAAACATTACCCGTTAGCGACCCGACTCCAAAAAGCTGAATAAAAAAATGAAGAATTAAAAGTTTAGGATGATGTTTTAGTGAACTAAAATTCATCCTAAGATCCATCTGAAAAAATTGTAAGAGCTCGTGAAGTCCATTTCTTATTTATATAATTAATTTATAATTAGTCAATTTTATTGTATAAATAACAAGTTTTATATATAATTTAACATTAATTTTACTATTTTAATTTTTTTAGCAGTATATTTTATATTTATCTATAAAATTAACCAAATTTATATTAATTTTAATTTTATTATATATAGGTTTAAAATATAATCATAGAATGATTTTTTAGTTTAAAAGACCAATTTAAAAAATAGTGAATGATTTTTGAAGTCGAAAAATAGATCCAACTCCTTTCACCCGCCATGAATTATAATAATAAGTAATAACTAAAATTAAGGGAATTTCGAATTTGATTTTATCTTACACATGTTTTTATTAGGATCGCGAATCTTGCGGCTGTGTCATCGCAAACAGCAAATCCAAGAGCCGTCCCTACGGCCCGGGGCCCAATCGAAAGCCCTGCAGCATCACTCCACGCGGGGCCCATGCCGGACGGGAAAAATAATAATAATAATAACAATATAATCGCGTCCTGCCCTGCCAACTTCTCCAACACCAAACACCGGATCCCCTTCACTTCGTGCGATCAGAAAAGGCCACGTGTATTCCTGTTTTGTGGGGAATGGGACCCGCACTGTTCATCATGGTTCCCACCTGTCCTCCATTACACACTTCCTCCTGCGGCTTCTAATGGCGCGCTTTTGCCACCACCACCACCACCTCTTCTTCTTCTACCCTCTCTCTCTCTCTCTCCCCCCTCTTTATTCTTCGGTTTCCGCTTTTTCTATTCTTCTCTGTGCCACTTCTCTACAAAGATATATTTCTCCCACTTCGACTCGCAAGAGCCCCTTGGAGCAGCAATGGCGAGGAGCTTCGTCTTTCTTTTCTCGTGCTTCCTCGCCTCTATGTTAAGCAACCTCCATCTTGCCGTGGTCGCATGGCGTCCCTGGCCACACTACTTTAACAGTAGCAGCGGCGGTGCTGCTGTTGTGCTGAACGCCACTGGCATTGCGGATGTCGGCGGCGGTGGGAGAAGAGGTGGAGCTCTGGAACTGGATCCGGTGAAGAAGTACGAGGGGTCGTCGGAGTTCGTCAAGCTCCGCTACCACATGGGCCCTGTCCTCACTGCCAACATCACCGTCCACCCCATATGGTACGGCGCCTGGACGCGGCCCCAGAAGCACATCCTCCGCGCCTTCCTCCGCTCCATCTCGGCTGGCTCCGAGGAACACGGAGGGAGCTCCGACGGGAGACGCCGCCGGCCGACGGTGACCGAGTGGTGGCGGACCGTCCGGCTGTACACGGACCAGACGGGGGCGAACGTCTCGGCCACCGTCGTCCTTGGCACCGAGAAGTCCGACCGGTTCTACTCCCACGGCCGCCGCCTCACCCGCCTCTCCATCCAGTCCGTCATCCGCGACGCCGTGGCCGCCCGTGTCAAGCCGCTCCCTGTCAACCCCCGTGGCGGACTCTACCTCGTTCTCACCGCCCCCGACGTCGCCGTTCAGGACTTCTGCGCCACGGCCTGTGGCTTCCACTACTTCACCTTCCCCGCGATCGTCGGCTACACGCTCCCCTACGCCTGGGTAGGCAACTCCGCGGCCTTCTGCCCGGGGGTCTGCGCGTACCCCTTCGCCGTGCCGCCCTACGCGGGCGTCATGAAGCGGTCGGCCATGCCGCCTCCCAACGGCGATGTAGGCGTCGACGGCATGGTCAGCGTCGTGGCCCATGAACTCGCTGAGATGGCTTCGAACCCACTGGTGAACGCCTGGTACGCCGGAGAGGACCCCTGCTTCCCGACCGAGATTGCGGACCTCTGCGAGGGGATATACGGCACGGGTGGCGGCGGCGCGTACACCGGCCAGCTGCTCAAGGACGCCCGGACCGGCGCCGCGTACAACATGCATGGCATTGGCGGGAGAAAGTTTCTGGTGCAGTGGATTTGGAACCCATACTTGAGCTACTGCTCTGGCCCAAATGCCCTTGATCAGTACTAGTTGCTGTGGTAGTAGTACTATTATTAGTCAAAAGTATCAGCAGCAGCTGCAGGAGAGGAAGATGCACTGTTCCAATTTCCAATTGGAGCATTAAGGGCAAGACAAGAAGGTAGCTTTTTTTGTTATGGAGGATGCTGTTGCACTATTGCTGCTACCAGTGTGCACCCCAGGCAGATAGTTTTGTTTTCATCTGTTTTTAATGTTTTCTTCTCCTTAGTTTTGGCTGCTTGATCTGTCCCCTCTTATATTGTTCTAAATTGAGCCATGCTTTAGAGATTGCTTGCAGTATTTTGAAAGCTTTGGTAGTCTGTAATAAGCAAGAGAAGGATGAAAGCTAATTACAGGGCAGTTCAGTGCAATGTCGTGCACAGAAGAAGGATTGTAACGAGTGGAGGGAGGCGGAGGATAGCGGTGGAGTTTGAATGTTAGATTCTGTCCTCACCTTTCTTGGGTTTTGCTGATAATGAGATTTGCCGTGCCTCTCTGTTTGGGAAGTGAGATATCTCGTTTCACAAGTCCTTGGGGGTAATGCGAGACATGTCCAAAAGCCACTCTGGTGCTGCAACATTTTTTTTTCTGCCATCAACTTTGCTTTTTTTTGTTTCCATCTTCTCGTTTGCACCCCTCTGTCTGTCTCTCGCGGTTCCAAAATATATAACTATTCATTTCTGCTACTGTGAGTAAGTATGGCAGAAGAAATTACTTAACACTGTCCATTTGGGGGGACATAGAACAGTGCTGGCAAAACTCTCTAAAAATGTGACATTAGGCATGTCGTGGGTTGGGTACACATGGTGAAATAAGATCACTAATAACTTGTCACATATGAACTCCCTTTCGAGATGTTCCATTGCTGCCATAAATGCTCTTGAACTCTGCTTTCCTTTGCTTTGCTTGCAAGATGTTTCCTTTTTGACTCGAAACCCTTTTCTACGCGACGTCAGCTTTTCCCGGATTGGGTAGGACACATATATGAATATGATTCGATCTGTGCAAACCTCATAAACGCCCTCGGTTTGGCACCGCAGTTGAGGTCGTAGTTAGAGTCAGGTCATATCAGTCACAGCCCCACCACCACCACCACCGTGCAGTCGTCCTTTACATCACTCTGGTGCTGGGGGGAAAAGAGTTGTTTTTTACTGTGGCAGGGAAGGAGGAGGGAGAAGGAGGCGCCAACTTTGATTGCGCGCGTGTTCCATCAGCAAGGATGAATACTTATTGCCATGGAAGAATAGTGCTGCTGCTGCTGCTCCTGCTCCCCTGCCTGCTGCTGGCTGCGAGTGGAACAGCTGCCTTGGGCTCTTTGTTTGGCTGAAACTTTGGAGTGCTGCGTCTGCGTAGTGCCTGGAAAATTTGATGCATAGTGGAAGACAAAGTACATTATACAAATACTCCCGAGAGAGAGAGAGAGAGAGGGGCAGGCGAATTGGAAAATGTTAACACCATATCGCTGCATATATCCTATTTTCGCCTAGGAAAGCTGCTAGAATGGGACCCGACGGTTCACGGAGCGCAATGAGTGGGGAAGAAGAGACTACGGAAGTAAAACAAAAGAGAAAAGAGCGCTATTCTAAAATTTTTTTGGGAGGTTGCTCGATGGATCCATAACGTCAAATTAAATTCGAAACGAAAAGTTCTATCAGCTCACAAGTTAATCAACTGAGTTGTTAAGCTTTGAGTTCAAATTTACAGGTCTTTGCTTGCTGGTGCCACACCACAGACAACCGTGGGGCATGGCGGCATGCAAATTCCAACGCGTGGATTTGCTCACGGAGACGTGGACGTGTCTGGCACTAATTGCATGAGTGGAGTGGCCTTCTGCTTTCGGATTTCGCAAACATTCGAAATCCAACCGAAGAAGCTTCAAACTAAAATTTACTCTGCAGAATCTTCAAATCAGGTTTTTTTTTCACTAAGCACTGATTTCATATATGACATGGGTGAAGTGTTAAGTGCTGCAAGATTTTTTGGTAGGAAGGAGGGGGTACAATAATGCAAATTTATAACCCCATCTGTGCATCTGCCAAAGGCATCGTACTTTTGGCTGTCGATCGATCATTAAACTTTGGGACGAGACATTTTTCACCGTGCCAAAACATGCAATGCATCGATGGTGAATGTGAATGTGAATGGTGAATGAAGCAAAGTAACAGATGCAGGGTTTTGAATGCAATGAGACTGCAACTATTTAAGCGAGATCAACCCCACAGGAGAGGGCACAATAACTCGAATCAAACAAGCCAAGAGGAAGTGGACGACCGTCCGTGACGGTACTGCCGCTGCAATTTTCTCTCGGGGTGGCCGAATCGATCGATTAAAGAAGGCTTAGGCGTGCACTTGCACCATGATATGTACAAGTCCCAGCGCCCTACAACAAAATAGCCTACGAGAGGGGGCATTAAAGTTTCATGGCCAATTCCTGTTCTCTGCCCAATTCCATATACCAAAAGCATGCAAGAAAGTTCTAAGAATCTTTTATAGGAATAGTGGTGTCTTCTTAGTTTTGCCCTTTCACAAACCCTCGTGCAGTACTAGTTAGGGGGACCGGTCATGAAGAAGGCATCCATACGTTTTTTGTACGTGTAGTATTCAATTTGGCCACTGGCACCATAAGGTTATTTATTTATTTTTATTTTTTAACTTTGTTCAACAAGATGTCACTAGGGCTTTAAGCAAAATTAGGGTAGAGATGTTGACCAAACAGTGATGTGGAGTTTTAAAAAGGAATAAAGATAAAGCGAAAGTGATCTCACGTTGGCAACTGAATGGCAAAAGCTGATCACTTCATGTTCCCGGTTTCTGAGTCATTGAAATGAGGAAAAAGCAATGACATCTTGCCTTGTGGTAGCTAGATAAATCTTCGAATCTTTCGTCACGTAAAAATGCTCATATTATATCAACGAACTAGTTTGCATCAATACATGTAAAATTAGATTGTAGTGTTGCCAATAATACAGATAAATTAGACTGACCGTCCTTCAACTTTAGATGTTGTAATTATTCGGTTCTCAACTTTTAATTTGTAACTAAATTATCCTCCAACTTTAATTTTTTTGTGCGCTTCATCCAGTTGACCGATAATAATTAGTTTCTCGGTTAGATGTAGCACAATAAAAATAATAAAAAAATAAAAAAAATAAAAAAGTTGCGATGCCTATGTGAGCTCAATGTCACTGGCTGCATGGGGCGCTGCCCCCCTCAGGATGTGCACCAACGAGGTCGGCTCCTATTTTTTATTTTTAATTATTTTTATAATAATTTTTATTGATTTTATATTTGTTTTGTTATGTCACGTCAGTAATATAATAGAAAAATTAATTATTATTGGTTAGGGGGATGACGCGTGAAATTTTTTTTTGAGAATAATCTAATTATAAATTAAAATTGAGAGACTATTAAAATATTGACTTAAAGTTAAGGACAATCCGTATAATTTATCCAATAATACTTGGGTAGTTTGATCGTCACACTTTTTAAGATGTACAAATACAAACTTTTTGGAGGAAACATGCAAAGCATTTTGAGGTGACATACATATTTATTTAGAGAAACATCCATTAGTGAAAAGATAAATAATAATAAAAGCTCGAGACATGTACATACAGACTTAAAATTTAAAGGTTGCTTCAAGTATGTTTGTAGGGATACTAGTGACCAAATGTGAATATATTATTCGTTTTTAACAAACCACGCATCCATGATACGGATAATAGCATACATTATTATTGCTATCAATAAGTAAAAGGAAACAATTGAATAGATAGAAGTGAAATATTAATTGAGTTCCTAATTTAATACCGTTGGCATGGTCATTTCAACATCTTTTTGTTCACTATCCCAGAAGAAGAAAGGAACGAGATCATTATTTGCTCATCAAATATAATTTCAAATCTTAAGATACGAACAATTTTATTAAAGAATATAAATTAACGACATAGCAGTAATAATGAGCCTTCGAGTACCACTCAACGTGCCATGAAGTGCTGTCCATGTCCTCAGACCACCACTGCCTTCTGGTTGATCACCATCACAACAAGTGCAGATTGATCCCTTTCTCTTTTCTTCTTTTTTGATTGCGAGTCCCGATATTTGAGAAACTGTCTCCACTCACTCTTCTACTTGGTAAGTAAACGCTGTGATCCTATTTGGATGCCCACTAAATGTTTCATAACATTTTTTTTATTCTACTTAGATCTCATTCTATATTCTCATCGGCTGTGTTTGCCAGCTAAAACTAAGATCAGAACTGATCTTAATTCTAACTAATTCTTCCAAACAGTAAAAAAAATAAAAAATAAAAAATAAAATCCCGATCAAACCATCACGTGATGACAAATTATGAGATTTTTGTTCTTGCTAGACGCAAGAACTGAGCTGGAACCAATGGAAGGCTTTTTGTTTTGCACTTTGGGGGCGTTTTCTTATAAATAATCTTTATAAATTATCAGGTAATATTATGTTAAATTATCTGGGTCCACCACATTATCCTGTTCACTTGTAACTAGGGTTGAGCACGGATCGGGTCGACTCGGCCCGACCCGACCCGAAAAACTGAGAAAATAACCCAGCCCGAATTAGATCCGGGCCGGGACCGAGTCTCTTGACTGGAGAACCCGCCGGGTATCGGGTCAGGACCGAATCTATAATGCAGATACCCGACCCGATATTACTTGCTATATAAACTCATTCTCTCCTCTCACTTCTCATTTCAATCTCTCTCTTTCTCTCTCCCACCTCTCTCTCCCGCCCTCTCCCTCTCTCTCACGATGGCGACGGCAGCACCGACGCCCTCTCCCTCTCTCTCATGACGGCGGCGACCCTCGACTCCGGCCATCCTCTCCTCCCCTTTCCTGACACTCTCTCTCTACTCTGACCGTCTGGGCGACCGGATCGGCTAGATCCGGTCGCTTGGCGGCCGGATCGACCACTGGCGCGGCCAAGCGGCCAGATCCGATCGCCTGGCGGCCGGATCGGTTGCGCGGATCGACCGCTCAAGCGGCCGGATCGGCCGATCAGCCACTCGCGCGGCCGGATCGGCCACTGGCCGTCCGACCGCTAGATCCGCCAGGCAACCGGATCTGGCCGAGTCAGTGGCTGATCCGATCGCTCATCGGATTCTCGAACGCAAACCCGGTCTGATTCCCGATCTACCGGTTCAGACCCGGACCCGGCCGGGTCTGAGTCTGGTACCGGGTCAAAAAATTTCCGACCCGACAAAAGTCTGGCCCGGACCGGTCCGCCCAGACCCGGACCCGGTTCCGGGTTTGCTCTGTCCTACTTGTAACAGGTAATAAATAATTTGGATTAATTAGACAATCCGCATTGCTTAAGAAGTAGCAATGTAGATTGCCTATGGGAGGAGAGGCAATGCAGATTACCACCTGAGTTGTAATCTTTTTAATTTCACTTTCTGAATTTGTCCTTTATAGTTTTATTTAAATAAATTATAAAACTCATTAAATAAGTTATAAAACTAACTAAATAAGTTATAAAATAAATCAAATAAATATTATTTAATTATTATGAATATAGTATTTTCAGATTTTAAAAAATATATTAATTATTTTATAATTTTAGTTTTATGGGTGAGAATATATATATTTGTGATTTAAATTTACGAAGTTAAAAATAATTTATATATGTAAACATAATTCTTTTGATTAGGAGTATATCGGTAAAAATTATACATTAACTTATAAATATTTATTTGTTAATAAGTAATTAATATGGATTGTTAGATAGACTACTTATGCATACTAAAGGTAATGTACATTATTGATAATTTAACGAGTATCAATCTTTCTAAGAGACAATCTCCATTGTCAGACAATGTTGAATGACAACTCTTAGGGTGCGTTTGAGGTGGCTTTTTATCACTTCACTTGCTTTTTTAGATTTAATGTTTGGTGAAAAATACTGTAATTGTTTTTTATCAAAAAGATCTATAGGCCACAACAAATAATTTGCTTTTTGACAAAGTTGGCTCTCCCCTCCTTTCACCCAAAGCAAGCTTTTCTCTAATATTGCTTTCCTAAACAGCCACCCCCAAACACACCCTTAATATAAGTTTAAAAGTAAGATCATCTACTTTTAGATCTGTATATCTATTAATTTATATATATATATAGTTATATTATATATTAATTTATATATACGTGTATAGTTAAAGAAATTTCATGATAAAATTAATTTAAATATTATATTATTCAAATAATTTTTACTAATTAAAATTTTCAATTATTTTTTAAAAAATACATAATATAATTTATATTATATAATAATCTTATTAACATATTATTTACATTATAGTATTAATTTAATATTATAAAAACCTTTTAATTAAATTGAATATTAATATATTGTGCCATATCTTATTTTTTAATAGAAGACAAATTCTTTAATTAAATTAAAAATATACAAATATATATAGTAAGAATAAAGATTCTATTTTAATATACATTTTCTATCTTATAAAATAATAAAATATTCCTTTAATTCTTACTTTTTATCCAAACACTCATAAAAACTTATCTATCAAATAAACTTTTTAAGTTCCCACCATTATATTTTTTATCCAATCACCAAATCTAAACTTTTTTATCTAATCGATTAGTTCTTGGAAATTAAAAGTTCCCGTACCAAACACAGCCATTGAGAATAATCAAGTTCTGAGTCCCCCAAGAACTTATAATCCTTAGCTTTTGTCATCATTATAAAATGGGGTCCATAAAATTTTAAAAATAGTATGCAAGCTAAAAATTGCCCCACCGAGTTGGGTATCTGGTAATGACATGTGAGATTTTTAATATAATTTTTTTAAGTTTAGAAACAATCAAACTTAAATCGAAAAAGAACCACTTATTTATGGATGAAATTAGAATAAGATATTTTGAATGGCCAATATATATAAGTATTATTATTTTTATATAATATGATATTAATTTTTTTGGATTTTGTTAAAAAGATTTAAATTCATAGTAAAATTGCAAAAAAAAAAAGAAATTATATTTATAGTGAAATAAAACTAAAAGTAATATGTTAAATTTGAATAATATTGAACTAGAAAACTTACTCGTGCTTCATGCAATTTAAATATATTTTAAAATATAATTTATATTTTGTTATATTTATAATATTTTGTAGCATACAACATATTTATAAATATCTTAAATTGGAATTAAGGTAAACATTAGTTAAGTTTATATTTTATGATATTTAAGATTACTACAACAAATATAATGCCTTTCATAAACATTAGAATAATTAAGTATTGTTTTACATGTGTGTTACAAAAAATATTAGAATTTTGCTATTGACAATTAGTAATCTTTTATCCAAAATAACATCATATATTGTCAGTGTCGGCCCAGTAGAGTGCTTTCACCGTTAGTGTTCTTTCCGAACTCTACGCTTTCACTACTCCACCGAAAATTTCCTCTGCCCCTACTGTACTCTAGTTTGGTACTTTCCACCACTTGTCCAAGGTTGAGCCCTAGGATTTGATGACGGACTTAACAAGCCACCTATAGATGCTTTATGCCCAATCATTCCGAATAACGCTTGCATCCTCTGTCTTACCGCTGCTGCTGGTATAGAGTTAGCCGATGCTTATTCCTCAGATACCGTCATTGCTTTTTTTATAAGAAAATATATTTTTTAATACATTCCATATATTTGGAATCCACCTACGCGAAGAGAGCTTCTTCCATATATGATTCCAATAATCAAAATATAATTATTGATTCATATCGATGTTTGTTGGAGCTTGTGATACGTTGTAAACACAAATCTTGTGATATGATGTAAACAAATATATTACATGATTTTTCTATCATCTTGAAATTGGTAACGACCTCAAACTGAATCAAATTAGAGACTTGGAGGGATATAGTTGTATATTCCACACTATCAACCGATCTCTTATCTTGCTCATCTTCGTGTGAGCCATTGGAGTACTAGGATTAGAGGGATAAGCATGGCATAGAGTTGTGGAGGACACCAATGGGGTCGAGGGCGTAGCGTTATGGATCATGAAGTTTCGAAACTCGTCTTCTAAGCATGTTGTGGTGACATGAAGCACACTCTTGACTCAACTCTTGAGATTCATATCATCCCAGCTTCCTCGGTGAGGGAGACCACCTAGTCTTTGATGGAGAGGTAGCGTTCAACGATATCACAAGTCCCAAATGAGAAAATATGGATTTGAACGGTCCTAGTGGAGGACGGCCCTTTTGGCCTCCTTGCACCGGATCTCCTCCTCTAAAGGCACTACATCATCGACGACAGAGACCACCTAGTCCACGATGGAGAGGTAACACCTGATATCATTAAGAGAGTTCTAGATGAGAGAATCATGAATGGAACCTAGTGGAGGATGACCCTGTTGGACTCTCCGAGCCGAATCTCCTCTGAAGGCCTTGCATCATCGATGGACCCACCTGGGACATTATTATTGTCATTTTAAGTGGTAGCGTTCTCAGGAGATCAATTTCAATCTTCAATGGTTGTTGTATTATGTGATAAAATATAAAGATTTTAATATGACTCTCCATTATATATATATATATATATATATATTGAATGATAATAAGATTTAACCAATGTATTAGAATATAATCATATAAATATGATGACCTAATATCTATCAGTTCACATATTTATTTAGTTAAACCTAAAATAATTTTCATTATTAATAAAAATATAAAATGAAATAAAAAATTAACATGTAATTTTTAAAAAACTATAAATTTAATGGACATTAATTAATGATGCATTTATATGCAGTTATTTTTTATGAATAAACAATATAATGGAATTTGAATAGTGAAAATATCATTGATGAAAAAATAACAACGATGTTAAAATTTTGAAAGTCGACCCCACTTAGTAGGATAAGGCTTTGTTGTTGTTGATGTTAAAATTTTGAAACGCAAACTAATAATTAGAATACTAAGTGCACTTGTTGTAAAAAACTAAATGATTCAATTAATGAGATATAGTGTTAATAATTAAACAAAATAAACCTAAAAACACATGAAAAATAAGAAGAATGATAAAAAGAGAAAATACATTGTGTACAATTTTTTTAGTAAATATACAATTATCTTCTTTTAATAATAAAAATAATGGAATATGACTACTCAACTTTAAATTTGTTAATTTAATCACGGTGTTAATAAAAATAATACATATTAGTTAAGCATACATTTATTTATGAAAATAATAATTCACTAAAAATCAATTTAAAATGAAAAAAATGGGAACGGTAGCAAAGGTACTAAAAATAGAAGAAATTCTTTGTTCGATATCTTATGAAATATTATTTTTTAATAATTTTTATAACCTTTTGATTGAAAAATAAGTTCGAATGAAATAAAATAGCATAATATCATATTTTTAATAATACATATATTTTTATTTTACTTTGTGTTTGGTTGATAAAGAATAAATTTTTAAATTTTAATATTTTAATATTTTGTAAATAATAACATTTTATTATAAATAGGCGAGGTTTATTACTATAATAGTAATAAAAAGAATACTATAAAAATATATGGATAAATAATACAAAATAAAAAACAATTGAAATAAAAAATAGGAATAGAATATTCTTCTGCTTTGAAATAATATTACATTCTTGGGGTTAAAAATGATGATTTCAAACCATTTTGAAAATTAAAATAAAATTTGATCAAGTTAATCTTATTTTCTTTTTCTAACTAGTACTCGATGTGGTGTCAACATTTTAACTCCTAAAGTTAAAGAGTGCACTATGTTGAATGTTGATTTATTATCGAATTCAACTAATCAAATTAGATCGTACCAGTTCGTATATGTGATTGTGACATATGAGACTTTTAATATAAAAAAAATTACATTCAACGAAGAATCACTTATCACTCTATCTCAACTTTGTTGATTAAATTAATTTTTTTATTAGAAATCATTTGATTGTGAAATAAATGTTAAAATATCACGTTATTTATGAAATAAAGTCAAAGGAGCGATGAAATTGAATTAAGTTGATAAAATCGGCATTTTTAACTTCATAACGTGAATATAGATATTGTTCTAAAACCGAAGAATATTTATATTCTCATTCTTTTCAACCTTTTAAATCATATTTTATTTTTTAAATTTTAGTAAAATATTATTATATTAATATTTTTACCATTACTATAACATTAAACGTCAACTTTAATGTGATAAAATATTATATTTTTAAAAAATTATTCTCTTCCAACTCGAGATAGAATAAGAATATCTTATTATGTTATTATCTTATTTTTCATTTCCTGCATGAAGTTTTTTTTTCCCAATGTGCGAAGGTTGAAACTTGAAACCCACACACACAAAAAAAAAACAGAAAAATGTTCATCGTCGGCCAGACTACCTGCCCCATCGTGATCTATGAACTACGGCGGCCAAGCAATCTCACATTACTGAAGCATGAGATCTGAAATTTGAATCAGGCAAGCACACTCGTCGAGGCGCAAGTTCCATCGACCTGGGCGTTCGAGGATGAGATGATTCTTTCTTTCTCTCGTTTTATCTCCAGTTGGCGAGCGAGAAGACGAAAGCCCCTCTCTCTCTCTCATTTATGGCACCAGACCCGTCGTCCCGCGGGGTCTTGAATCTCTACATAAAAAAAATGAGTGTACAACAACAGTCTCAGTAGAAAAGTGAGGATAGATAGACAAGTATAAATAGAGATGTTCATGAGTCGGGTTCGACCCGACCCATGAACAAACTCGATCCGACCCGACCAACAGGCTGCCTATGGGGCAAAATCCGACTCAATCCGACCCAGTTCGGGTCGGGTCGGGTGGTCGGGTTATCGACCACCCAATTTTCCTTTTTTTTTAATTTATTCTTACTAATTTTATATTTTTAAAATATAAAAAATATTATTAAATATTTATTTTAAAGCGTAAAATAAGTTTTATAACTATTAAAATATTATTTCTATATTTAAAACATTTTATTTTATTTTATAAAATTTTTAAAGTAAATATAGGCCTAGATTTAAATAAAAAATAGAAAAAAAATAAAAAAATAGAAAATCGGGTCATCTGGTCGGGTCGGGGTCAGGACCCGACCACCAACCCAACCCGACCCGACCCATCAGGTCGGATCGTTGGGATCCGACCCGGTGAACAACCCTAAGTATAAATGAATGTGAAAACTAATGGATCAATATTGAATGTTTATGAAAAAAGTCCACCTGAATAATAATTTTTATTAAATTATCTCTTAGTAAAAAAATTAATAAAAAATTTTGACTGAACAAAAAATATGGTTCAACCCGATTTTTTCTGATTTTAATCGATTTTTTCTGATTTTAACCGATTTTTTATCTATTCAATTCGATTTAATCCGATCCAAACTAGGATGGGACCGCGGAGTTCGGGGTTCCCGCGGGAATTTAAGACCCCGCGGGTCGTCGGGGTCTTAAATTTTATCAGAACGAGAGATAAAAATTTCCTCCGGACCGAAAATTCGAGGTAGGATCGAGGGCGGGTCGTCAGAGTCGGGACGGAAGTGATGTTCCCCGCCCCGAATAGATTCTGGTGCCATCCCTACACCAGACGAAGCCAGAAAAGGTTGTTTTCACGGAGACAAAATAATCATCTCCCATTTTTAATTTCATCTTTGAAATCCTCCCAACCGCTTTCTTGACACTTCCATACGTGAATTATCCTGCCATTCTGTTATAAGTATTAATAATTAAACATTTCATTTTCAACACAAAAATTAAAATTTTCGTAAATTTGGTATCGAGGCTAAATCGTGGCGTGACAATTTATACAACGAAACATCTCAGTTAAGCGTCCTGTCTAGGTACTTGTACGTCTTGGTCGAGGCGTTTGCTCGGAATAAATGTACACTACGAATAATAATATTTGATAAATCATAAATCAAACTTGTGCAAAACACAAAAAATTAATTATCTAGACGATTGACTATGTCTAAATATTCCATCGGTCTATTCTAAGTAAAAATGACCTTGTAAAATTTTTTTCTTTCAATTATTTATTATATTTTAATAAATAAAATATTATTAATTATTATTTAACCATAATATTATTCATTAAACTATTTTTATATTATATTAAATAATAATCAATTATAATATTTTGTTTATTAATATATTATCATTCAACTTAAAAAATAAATTCTTTACCTTAATATAAATATTTTTTTGTAAATTATAATATTAATGACATATAAAAATAATAATTTATAATATTATCATAAATATTTTTA
The DNA here is from genome assembly GCA_030549335.1 of Pontederia crassipes. NCBI lineage: Eukaryota > Viridiplantae > Streptophyta > Magnoliopsida > Commelinales > Pontederiaceae > Pontederia > Pontederia crassipes. The sequence continues at coordinate 70,580,971 of CM060191.1, read as the reverse complement.
GTAAATTATAAAATATAATATTAAAATAAATATATTTCATAAATAATTATTTTAACTAAAGAAATAAATAATATTTTAATTTACTATAATTTTATACTTCATAAACTTACTTTTTATTCAAAATCTTACTAAAACTTATCTATCAAATCAATTAGTTATCGAGAACTAACGAAAACTCGAAATTCTCATATCAAACACGGCCGTGGAGATACAAATATCTGTATGAACAAAGGCACCAAATTCCATTGAACAAAGTTGCCGAATGCTATGGGGTGTCTTGATCATGGTCTCTTGTAAAGGCAAGGGATACAATTATCTATATGAACAATGGGCACAAATATTATGTCATTTGGTTGGAGAATATTTTTTAAAGAATAACAAATTTTATTTTAAAGAATATAATATTCTAATTATATTTTTATTCTACCTCTTGTTTGATTGAATAAGAATAAATTTTATATTTTATAATTAAATTATTTTATTATAAATACTTTACATTTATAATAACAATAACAACAACAACAACAACAACAACAACAATAATAATAATAATAATAATAATAATAATAATAATAATAATAATATATTATTATTATTATTATTATTATAATATAATACTATATAGTTAAAATATGGAAAATAAAAATGGTGAAAAAAATAAAAAAAGAAGTAGAATATCTCTATTATGCTATTTTAGAAGAATAGAGAAATTCTTCAAATGGAATTGTATGTATTGGTTTTCTAGATGGTTTTGTAAAAATAAAAGTTGATCAATTTAATTTTATTCTGCGTTGTGATTGACTATATTATCGAGAATATGATATCATTCTGATGTTCATGGAGAATGTCAGAAGAGTTTGGCAAGTGTGAATAATTGAAATTAGTTTTAGGATAAATGTAATGATATTATATAATTTGATGGATTAATTTCAGCTTCCTTAACGTCCTCACGACACGTCTGATAGAAGCAATTTAAAAAACAAAATGCAATAACCTAAGCAGGCGGAAGCAATTGCCAAAATCCGAAGAAATGACAATGCTACTAGATGATAAGAAAATAAAAGGACAATTCTTATATGAATAATCTATCCTTATACGAAATTTCAGAGATTATTTTCTTGGTGTAGAGTGTAGACCCTCGTATTAGAATACCGATAACAACAACAAATGTTTTTCCTTGTGCAGTGTTTGGTACTAAGTAATTCAGATATATTATCCGTTATTTTATTTAAAATTTGTAGGATTTATTATTTATCACATAATTAATAAATCAAGATGTGATTTTTTATATTATGAGTTGTTTGATATGTATTTTGACAAAAATATTTATTCAATCAAAATTTTAATTTTAAATATTTTATTAAGAAATAAATATCATTTAACTTTATTTTCTTTATTATTTGAATTTTTATAAATAAATATTAGTTTTGCTTCATCTTATTTTATTTATATTCTTTTTTTTTTTGCTTTGTTTATTTATAATAAGATGTGATAAAATTTAAAATATTTTTTAAGGATATTCTGATAATTTATTCTCTAACTAATTTAATCACTATTTATATTACCAATACTTGTCAAACACTATAATGTAATATTATCGATAATTTAAAAAGTAATAATATATTTAAATAATAATTTAAATTACTGATTAATTAAATTGGTAATGTATTAAATGATCTCTTACGTGCCATTTGGATGTCAAACCTTTAATCCATGTCAAGGTTTTGTAACTCACACACACAAATGAATTATTTGGGTTGTCAACGAATTATCCGTAATCTGAAGAATATCAAAATCCGAAATAAATTATCCGTAATCCACTGAAAGCAAGATTAAACACTATCGTGAATTGTTTGGCTCTATCTCAGTGCCTTCCTCCTTGAAGGCGCCCGCGCCGTGTTCTCCTGCCTGGTGCGAACTAGCACTCCAATGAGTTCGCGTGCGCCGTGCCAAATGGTGCCGGATCCGTGTCTGGCGGCACAAGGAACACGGACAGTTGCTCTTTTGGGGCGTTTCAACCTTGAGGCAGAAAATAAAAAAAAATAACAACCAATTTGATCGGATATTTGGAAATATATGGGCTTAATTTACATCATTTTGACCAGCTGTATTCATTAATCCCCATCACGTTGTCGGAATATTCTTTTCTTCCGTTCCAAATCAAACGGCGAATTTGACGCAAGGACGTGTTAAATTCGAATAAAAATTTTAGGAATTAAGATTTATGAAAGTATGATCTACGTGCATATGCCAAAAAGTTATACTTCTTCTGGGATGTAACTTTTCGTCCCTGAGGGAAGCAGCTGAAAGGCCAGAGTGACAACAACAAAAACAAGTGCCTTTCATATACGTGTTCGAGCACTACAGCCGGGACGTGATTACATGGAGCTTTGAACGATATATATGGCTTTAGATGATAGTTAATATAGATCAAAGATCATTGCTTGCAAACATAGGATGTTGGAACAAATTCTATTTTAGTTGAAATCGTGATTATTTATTTCTGCATAAAATACTTTAGCTTTTACGGTATTGGGCTCAATGGTGGATAAATTTCCAATGTACGTGCTGAGAGAGGCTATAAATAAATAATATTGGTATATAACATAACACTCAATAGATTCCAAAGTCAGAACCCTGATGCTTTTAGAATCAATAGATTGAATATTTATGAGAACCCAACTTGGTACCATTTTATTATTCCAAAATCTAATTAATCTTAGGGAGGCAAGAACAAAATTTTACCTAGCAAATAAAATCATTTCACCTGCCAAAAGTCACTAAGTTCAAATATAGATAGGCTACAAAGACAAGTAGCAACACAGAAACTAGAAAGAAATACTAGATGACTGATGTTCCCTTGATGCTACGAAGGATCAAGTAAAGATAATTCTAACAATCTTTGAGAGACAGTGTGTCACCTCTAGATATACAAAAAAAAAACAGCAAAAGAAAGCACCGAAAGAAGTTTGGTTGAGATTATGCTTCATGGAAATTGGTAATAACGATTGTCGAAGATAACAAATTGAAACTTACAGAAGATCATATAATCTACTTGAACAAGTCTGGATTCAGCCAGTCCCTAAAAATTCAGTAACACGCAAGACATGTTAGACAGTTATGCGCAAAAAAATGGAAGGAAAATGATACATGAACTTGACCAAAAATCACACACTTACTTGCTTATGTCATCAAGGTGATCATCAAAGTCTACAATTTCTTTCCATTTTTCAGATGAAATGTAATCTAATAACACAATGTTGGCTGCTGGCTCCTTCAAGATTAACTGGTTAGTTGCATCTGATCCAGCTTGACGCCAACTTCTTGATGAATCCCTCGTGTACAACTGCAATCAAGATAATAATTTGAAATTAATTCCAAATCTGGAATATATACCATAGTAATTTTATCATTACGTTAATACATTGGTCTTCGTGTCTGGGCCAAGTTAACATAATATTTTCGTATATTGCTTGAATTTTTGTCCATAAACCAAAAGAAACAGAAGGGCATTGACCAAAAAATTGTCAGATGCACAATATACATGTCAAGCAAAGATCCATGTGAGACATCCCAATTTTGCTTATATAGTCATATCCACTTCAAATATCGAGTTAAATGCTTCAATGGACACCAGTCCCAAAAGCAAATTCTCCTGAACAACAACAACAACAACAACAACAACAACAAAGCCTTATCCCACTAGGTGGGGTCGGCTACATGGATCATACGATGCCATTCTGCATTCGTTGATCCATGTTCATGCGATTCGACATGATATAAAGGTATATAAAGGACACTATAATAAAAAAAACATGATTTGAGATAGGTATATAAAGGACAAGTGCAGCTCAAATTATCTATAATGACTATTTAAATATGAAAAAAACTATTTAATATCAGAAGGACAGGATATGAATTCTCGAATTTTTATGTTAACAAAGTTAAACATGTAAACAAATATTCTCAAATTTAAAGCAGTGAAGTCAAGGAATTAGTTAACACAAATTAAAATGCATTATTTCAATTGCTTGATATATTATCTTGAGAAAGCATAGGATGACTGTCAATCTGTGAAGCCATCTCCAATATAATTGAAAAAAGATATGTTAAAATATTCACCGAAGAAACAAATATCACAGAGTGTAATAATGAATGACATTAACAAGTAAGCTAGTGTCACACAAATCAACAACCCAGTTTCAACTCACAGCTGCCTTCAGCTGAGGACTTGGAAAGAAGTCATCAGAGAAAATACTTTCTCATGCTTTCTTTAACAGCCCTGTCATATATGTCTAAAGAATGAAATGCATGGGCACTTCAATCCTGCAACAATCTCCTGGATTGCTTAGATCGAATCATCTGTCAAAATATCTAGTTTTATAACCCATCCATACCAAAATGGTCGGAAGGTGTCAAGTATGTGGTGTTTGGTTCATATGGTAGACAAATCGGAATCAAAACCAAGTTGCTTCTTTTTCGATTCATGTTTTACTGCTTCAATATGCTGTTCAGCCCTAAACTGCTGTAATTTTTCTTTCTTGGTTGTTGTTCTTGTTTCTTGCTGTACCTTCTCATTCACCTTTTAGAATGTAAACCCGCTTCTTCTTGTTTGCTTTAGTAAATATGAAGGGGGTTAGTAAATTATACATGAACATCTTCAATGATTAATCAAATTGTGGATCAAAAGTCAAGTTAAATCATAGAAGAGAAGCTGTTTTCTTGGCATGGTCTGAAACGAAAATATTCCCCAAATTGAATCACTCTACGGAGATAAATATGAAGTAGAACATCACCTGCACAACTGGATCCCCCCCTTTCCCTTTTGGCAGCAATTCGAGCTTCTTGTTATCCAACTAAACCATTAGAAACACCAACATTGATCAGAATAACAGCATTAACATGATAGAATCCATCTCAATAGCACTCATCGGAAAAAGGAGAGATGATATCAGCGGAGAAACGCACCAACAGGACAGCAGCGCGAGGGAAGTATCGAAAGATGTGGTCTCCGATCCGCTTGGCCGCGTTGCCGAGTTCCGTGTCGTCGTAACGCTCGTTGGCGTGGTAGTAACCGACGACGCTCAACCCATCCGCCCCGAAGTGCTCCTCCACCTGTTCAAATCAAGGAACCGACGAGATCTCAGAAGAGGAAATTGTAAAAGGGCGTAACAGGGCATCGGGCTGGGGAGGTAAAGACTCGCCTGGCTGAGGGCGATCTCGAGGGAGGGGAGGAGTCCGATCTGGGAGTGTGAGAGGGGGACGGCGTCGGAGACATCGACGGTTGCGGTTGCCCCGGTGGAGTCGTCGGAATCGCGGAGACGGCCGAAGAGGAGGCCGTTGGCGGCGGCAGACTGGTGCTTGAGGGCGTGGAGGACGAGCTTGACGTAAGCGATCTGGGAGAGTTCGTAGCGGCACTCCGCCCCCATCTCCTCTGCGTCCCGCTACCTGGTTTCCTCTGCGCGCCTCGGCTCGAACGAGGTCTGGGAGGCGACGTCGAAGAGGGTTTACAGGGGTCCGATGGCGTGGTTCGACCGGAAGGGTTCGGTTTAATTACGGGTCCAACTAGAAGGTGATGGCCATCGTGATCCATTCGTCCATCAAATCAAAACTTATATCATTTCATGTAAATTTCAACATAAACTAGTCGAGTTTTATTTAGTTAATCAATCAATTAAATTTAAATAAGTTAATAAGAGCGATGCCATATGTGGATTATCATCATTCGGCTAAATTTATTTTTTTTGCTATTCAATAGTAAATCGTATTTATTTTTTTGAAAATAATAAGATATATACTAATTTAAAAATAAACAAAATAATTATTTTCAATTTTTTTTAAAAAATAGTGATATGACACTGTTGACAACTTAGTTAAGAATATATAAATAAATTATTGATTACTTTATTTAAAATTCTAAGAGTCATTACATTATCTCATTTAATTATGATTAATTACTAATAATTTTAAATTATTTTGATAATTTTAATTATCATATCATTTGTAATTCAAAAATGTTCGTTCAATTAAAATTACAATTTCAAAAATTTTATTAATAAATAAATATCATTCAACTTCATTTTTTTTATTATTTGAAATCTTTTATAAATAATTCTTAAATTTATCTCATCTTTTTTTTTTATCTTATTCACTTATTTATTTATTTTACTTTGTTTACTTAAAATAATACATTATCAAAATTTGAAATATTTTTTCGAAGTATTTTGATAATTTGATCTCTAACTATTTTAATTATTATTTATATAACTAGTACTTACCAAATAAATTACCGATTAAATCGATAATGCACCAACGATGATTGACATATTTTTTTGACAAGAGAAAAAGTTGATGCAAAATAACATTCACAATGAAATATATACAGTATGTAAAATAAATTATTGTATCTTGATAAAATCTCAAGCATATCAATAGCATGAGATAATGAACACAGGAAATGGAAACTAGAATTCTCAATCCTCAAAAACCAAGTAATCCCAGCATCGATGATGCCCCAGAAAGTTAATTCTCACACGGCAATCAAACAAAATGAGCCTGTAGTCGGATGCTCTCCCTATTTCCACAGGATTGAGGCACAAAAGTAACTGCTTTAGGCTAGAAACAAGAGAAGATCCTGCAATTAAAGCAGACTAAATTAGATATGCTGATATGAAACTACAACAATAAAGAGCAACCGGCGACATCTTTGATTCTTTGTCACCCAATTCATGAATCATCATATTAATAATTTGTGTAGCACATAGCTACACCTATCAATATGCAGAAAAATTGTACACTAGACAAACTATATTCATAAAATAGAGGACAAACACTTATTTATGATAAAATAGCCCTTTAAGCAAATATGTTACAAGACAAACTTTTAACGCTGAGGTAGCAATTCAACTTTTTTTCCTTTGTCACAACTATAAGAACTTTGTCAAAAAAATATAAGGTACATGTAATCATAACCAATTGATTCTAATGCACAAAGTAGCTCATAAGGAGTTTAGCTATTTGCTGTGTGTATTGACTTCTAATCGTAAAAGCATCTTCCATAAAATCTATGGCCAAAATGACTATACCAGCATCTATGCAAATGGAATACTCTATCGTCCAGATTCACCATCTGATAGTCATTCAAATGACATATGCAATTACAAGAACACAGAAGTTGTTGCCATATGAATCAATCTCAATTCCCAAAAGAATATGAATGGAATTGACAACTTGAAAAAGATGACAGTGAAAAATGCTTTATGCATATGGTAAATCTAGTCATTATATATAACATCACAGAAATCCTTAAACTTATGTAAAGATATTATAACACCTCAATACTAGTATGAAATTAGTCCATGAAGAGTTTCGTGGCCTCAAAATGGCTAAGATTACTTTTCTGTTTGAAATAATAATACAAATTTTCAGTAGTATAAGGAATGGTCCAAGCAACTGAATCATAAGATAAAGTCATTCTCACAAGATCAAAAACCAAAGTCTTGGTGTGTTAGAATATTTAAACCCCATTTATTCATTTGGAAGATGTATAACAAGAATGATGCCGAAGCTCAGTACACAGAATGAACTGAACAGGAATGCAAACTATTTAGTTTTTTTTAGAAATAAAAGGGATTTTTTAGAGGGGAAAAAATGAAAAAGGAAATTCTATATCACCAATCCAGAATGGTTTTAAAACTTTTGCGTACTAGACAAGAAAAAACCTAGACATCTTCTAGTTAGATTATTGTTCTAGTCTATGATGAAATCTCAATTTGTACTATTGTGTAACACCGTGCTTGTTCATTGAACGAACAAGAGCAAGCTAAACGAAGATATAAGTTATCTATCCTGGTAGCAATAAAATAAGGTTTCAAAAAACTCATCAACAGAACATATAGTTCAAAGCAGAAACGTAATTAGTAATTATCTTGAAGTACACAAATGAAACAGTATAACTCCGCCTATGTTTTATAGCCGGTCCCAAGCCCGGATAAAGGAGGAGGGATGTGTTAGGCCCCGACCGCCAGCGTAAAACCCTGTCGAATCGCATGAACATAGATCAACGAATAACGTCGTATGATCCATGTAGCCGACCCCACCTAGTGGGATAAGGCTTTGTTGTTGTTGTTGTTGTACACAAATGAAACGGTATAAAGTGCATAACAAAAAACATGCAAATCAAAATATTCGTTAGGTATATGATGATATCATCCAACTGGCATGCAATGGAATTATGTTTAGTACCTTGAAAATAGAACAGCAAGGTAGAGCATCAGTCAGTTTCCACTCTAGGGAAATATAAGAAAATATCTCCGACTTCAGATGCTGAGACCCCATCAACACAAAACTCACAAGTCTTCCCTATTAATAACTTCCCTCACCAACAAAGTCCTTCCATGAAATACCTGTATAGGTTTGCAACATGAGTGTAAAATTTTGATATGCAGCAATAGCCGCAGCAAATATTTTATCAAGGCACTTGTTATATAAGAAGGATAGCTATGGAAAACAAGACATATCATATATCCTCTACATGGAAAAGGAAGGATGAACTATAGACAAATTCGTAGTACTAGTAGAACTGTCAGCAGCTAGCATGAATAAAGTATTTTTTTAACATTGTAATTCATTTTAAAAAGAATTGAGTAGAGGAGTGATACCGATCCATTGACTCCCAATGCAGTCTTAAGTTCACTGGCAGAAGAGAAGGAAACAAATCCGTAAACACGGTTCCTTCCTCCTTTACGGTCGTAGAGCAATCTTGTGCTTGCCACTGTTCCAAACTGGCTAAAATATTCCCTCAAATCTTCGGGCCTAGCGGACCATGCAAGGTTACCAATGTATGCTTTGTATGGACTCTCAAAAACGACATCCTTTTTAGGTGCTGTACTGAGGGCCTGGGTGTTTTTCCTTCCTGATCCCATGTCAGCTGAAAATTTAACACGCAATTCCCGCCCTCCAAGGTCCTATCACAACAAAGGGTAAACTAGAGAAAGAATGGCAGTACAGCAGACAGGAAGTTCTTTTAACTTACAGATTTATCCAGAGCTGAAATAGCTTGTCTAGCTTCCTGAAGAGAGCTCATTGTAACGTAACCACATCCTCGACTAAGACCAGAGTTGACATCACGGGAAACCTACAGCAAATACACATGAAAATCTAACTGAAATTGTAGTAGAAAGATAAAATTGAAAATATTAGTGCAAGTATGTTTCACGACATACAGTCACAACCAACCACCCATGGGCACATGTTAATTCTGACATACCAAGAATTTGATCTACTAATTAGGCACATTATATATACCCGTAAACAATTAAACATCAATGGAGGAAATCGACAAACTTCAGTGAGGAAACACAGACACCCCCTCAAATATGCCTTAACCCACAAAAGGTGAGAATAAACTTGACAGTAACAAAGGGAACTCTCTTATTATTAAGAGTTATCAAGGAAGGCACCAGCTCACCTCCTATAAACCTAAAATTTTAGGAAATGCAATTAACTACTGGACTTAAATTTGTGTTGCAGTTAGGAAGGCGATGATAAACACATCTTTCCATCCTTGAGGTTTTAGAAACATGATTAACAAGTCCAGTTCGAAGCTTTCACAACTTGTTCACATAAAAAAGCTCTTGTATAATAGATATAATCTCGCAGCAATGGAACGAGACTGGGAAATTTGGGATCATTGATATCCTTAGAAAGTTATAACTTTTAATTGTTGCAGAGATGGATAAATCAAGAATTTGGGCAATGATTCGTATATATCAGTTAGTGCGACGAGTAATATTCCAGCACAACTGGCCAAATTACGACAATGCATCAAAATCGCAAACCTCCACAGAGCAGACGGTCCCATGAGGCTTGAAAAGCTCCAGAAGTTGTGAGACATCACAACTCCGTGGCAAGTTGCATATGTAGAGCTCGCAGGGCCACGCCTTGAGCTTGAACTCCCCGGGCGCTGCTCCGCCGTCCGCCCCCGCTTGGACGTCCTCCTCGCCCTTCTCTTCTTCTGCCGAGGTAGTCACCGTTTTTTCCTCCCCTTCTGCGACGGCGAAAGTTCTCGAGCACCGCTTGGGCAATGGGAGGAGCAGAGCGGGGAGAGGAGCGCGGGAGTAGGAAACGGAGATGGAAATGAAGGAAGGAGAATACGAGGAGAACGGAGTCGGGAAGCGTGTGAATCGAGATTTGAGGGAGGAAGGCAAGGGGACGCCGGCAACGGCAGGAGGTGTCGCCGCCGCTGCTGCCGCCGTTGCCGTCATTGTTGAGTAGGAAGGGGATAAGGGGTGCGGCAAAGAGGTTGAGCCGCTAATAGTACATGGAAAGGGGTTTAGCTCTTGGGTTTCAGCCTCGAGTCAAAATTAGTAACTCAACTCCGATTTTAAAATTCAATAAATAGATAATTATGAGAAACGTCTTCCATGAATTAAAATATTATTATATGCTAATACTACTAGAATATTATTATTGCCACTTTTTTTAAAAAAATATATTATTACTATTTTTTATATGAATAGTGAGAAAATATTATTATAATCCGCGAAATAAAGAATTTTTAGTGAGAAAATTAATACATAGACAATACGTTGAATGACATATAGTTCAGGCACACATTTGTCTTTTTTCGATTAAGCCATCTTTTTTATGTGTTTCATCTTTTTTTTTTAAACGATATCAAAATTTTTTCCTATATTTCTTAAAAAAGTAATAATCCAAATTACAATTGTATTTAAATATAAAATTCATACAATACAAACAGTGTGAGAATGGCCTGATCTAATTCATTCCGTCTGTCCGAAATCGAAGTTGAATCCGAGGTGGAAATGGAGGATCACATGAAATTTATTTATTTTTTCCTTTATTTTCTCTCTCTTGCATTGCTCACACAAAGTAAACTTATTTATTAAATATATCTATTATAAAAGATTAATTTCATATTATTTATTATTTCATAAATTTTTTTGAATATTTTGTCAAATATGATTTATTCAAAACTGTATTTATTATATCTTGGTAATATATTTTTAACAAAAAAAATTGACATAAAATTTGAATAAATCCTCATCAAAATTATGATTGTGAAAATCGAATGTGTGGTTATTATCTTTTTTCATGACTTGAAAGAAAGAATTGTCTCTAGGTGCTGCGAAAAAGCTCGATTGAAAGTCAGCAAGATAACATATTAGGCTTTAAAGTGGTCTGTTCTTTGTTAGGCTTTAGTGCCTGTTCTTCATAGTTATAATTAAAATAATTTTCTTTTATGATTATCATCATTGAACTCGATTCATGTATTAAATTTCCTTTAATTAGTTTAGTTTGATTCACTAATAACATTCTTGTAAATTATTATTTTCTTATGGGTAATCATAATTTATGAAGTTAGTTTCGATCTAAAAAGAAAAATTAAGTTCATAATAGTTGCTTTGAATTCTTAATTGTTAATGCAAGTCATAACTAGATAATTCAAAAAAAATCACTCGTGTAGTTTTCAAGATGACTTAAATCCTTAAGTATAATTTCAGTTGAATACATTTGTAATTATTTAAAGTGAGATGGATCTCCATCCTAAGGCAATGTCAAAAATAGCATTTCAAGTAGCGTTTAACGATTGAAACGCTATTTTATACGTTAGTTGCAGACACAATCAAGTAAAATTTAGTGTTTTGAATGAAAAAATTGAAAAGCTACTTCTACTAGTGTTTAGGTTTTAGGGTTTAGAGGATCATACTTTTTTTCCGATTTTATCCTTATTCAAATGTATTATTATTTTTTAGTGTTTAGGTTTTAGCTACTTCTTTTTTAATTTATCTTGTTATTTTTTAAATTTTATTTTATCACCATTAGACATTATTCCTTAATTATATTAATATTTAATTAATTACAAAATATTTATTTATTAACAATGGATATAAAAATTAATTTAACAATTAATATTTTAGATAATGTATGAACTATATAAAATGTATTATAAATATATTTGAATAAAAAATTTACTTGTGAAATTTTATTTTATTTCATTGAGATATTAATTATTTATGTATTAAATTTTAATAAAAAATGTATAGCGATTGAATTGAATAATTTATTGTATGTCTAATTATGTTATTTTATATTCATCCGCTAATTTCATCACTAAGTTTATCAAATGCTTATTTATTAATATCTTAAATAAATCGTTAACTGCTAATCATATCCGCTCTCTATTATTTAAACCGATGTCTGCTCGTTAAACTGCTAATTATGTCAAATAGAACCTAAGCAGCGTGCAAATACTTTTCCAGAAGGAAATGTTAGAGCCAACTCATCCAACACCTCCACCAGGAGACCCAAAATGGCAGGAACTGATCAGATCATCCATGGCTTTGTATGTGCATACGCAATGTCTAAATGGAAGTTTTTTTTTCGATTGTCACCTTAGGACGTCGATCATCTAATTTACACGGCGCATTGATTATAAGTTTCTCGGCCCACCATCAAGCCCGACTAATCTGATATCGCTTCGAATAACACATGACGGGTGAGATTCCTAACGAGAACTTTTTACATTCACAAAAGTTTGAACTATCTTTATTTAAACGATGATGAGTTGTTATCCACTTCACTCTAACTCGGGTTGCTTAAATGAAAGTTTTAGATTTGCAGGAGACCCAAAATGATAGGAACTGATCAGATCATCCATGGCTTTGTATATGCATACGCAATGTCTAAATGGAAGTTTTTTTTCGATTGTCACCTCAGGACGTCGATCATCTAATTTACACGGCGCATTGATTATAAGTTTCTCAGCCCACCATCAAGCCCGACTAATCTGATGTCGCTTCGAATAACACATGACGGATGGGATTCCTAACGAGAACTTTTTACATTCACAAAAGTTTGAACTATCTTTATTTAAACAATGATGAGTTGTTATCCACTTCACTCTAACTCGAGTTGCTTAAATGAAAGTTTTAGATTTGTGTGAGAGAAAGAGCCCCCACAATGTCTCTCCCAGCTTGTGTACTCTCATGTCTCAACAGCAATCTTATTGTCAATAGTAGTAATTGTTGCTAATAGAACACCGAGAATCGATGAATAATCAAAACAATGAAAGAAAGAGAAGATGAATACAAAGATTTAACGTGGTAAAACTCTCTTGATCAATGTGAACAAGAGAGAAACATCCACGGGCAAAGGAGGCCGTCGTCAGAAATTTATTCTATGAGCCAAAAGAGAATGTACCTCATATAAAACCATAACCCTCATATATAAAGGTCCATACCGCGGGGGGCTTCGCCCCCCACACCCCCCACGAGAGCCTAACGGCCCAAGCCCTCCGCTTCCGCCACATATTCTTATTTTTTCTTTCATAATTTTGGGTACATGGTACATAATTCAAGGCACATCAATAAATCTCCACATTGACTTTAATTTCACAAAACTCTCAAAAATAAAACGCTCAACATGCTCTCCTTTGCCGAATGGCCCACGAGGGCCTAGTTTGATCTTTGCGTAACGCCCGTCAAGTCTGAACAATAGTCGAACTTGGCAACAGGTAAGCTCTTTGTCATCATATCTGCTGGATTATCATGTGTCCTAATCTTCTGAACTTGAACATCTTGCTTTTCCACAATATCTCGAATAAAATGATATCTCACATCTATATGCTTTGTTCTTTCATAATGTATTTGATCTTTTGTAAGATGTATTGCACTCTGACTATCACAATATATGACAGTAGATTCCTCTTTCATAGTGAGCTCTCCAACTAATCCTCTCAACCATATAGCTTCTTTCACAGCTTCAGTGATGACCATGTATTCAGCTTCAATAGTCGATAATGCTATTGTATCCTGCAAAATAGCTTTCCAACTCACAGCACAATCAGTGATAGTAAAGACATAACCAGTTAGGGACCTTCTTCTATCAAGATCTCCTGCAAAATCTGAATCAACATAGCCAACCAGTCCAGCTGAATTTCTACCAAATTTTAAGCATACATCAAAAGTACCTCTTAAATATCTCAGTATCCATTTAACAACTTCATAGTGCTTCTTTCCTGGATTAGACATATATCTACTAACAACACTGACAGCATGAGATATATCTGGACGAGTGCAAACCATTGTATACATAATGCTACCGACTGCACTACAGTAAGAAACTTTTGACATATACCTTTTGTCTTCATCAGATTGAGGTGAACATGAAGCTGAGAGTTTAAAGTATGCTGCAATCGGTGTACTGACAGCCTTAGCATTCTGCATTCCAAAACGCTCTAAGACTTTTTCAATATATTTCTGCTGAGACAGAAATAGTCTTCCTGAACTTCTATCTCTAGAAATTTTCATTCACAAAATTTTCTTTGCTGCTCCAAAATCCTTCATCTCAAATTCAGAACTTAACTTATTTTTCAAAATATTAATTTCAGATATATCTTTCGCTGCAATTAACATATCATCAACATAGAGCAACAAATAGATGAATGAACCATCGGCAAGTTGATTCAAATAAACATAATTATCATATTTGCTTCTAGCAAAACCAATACTCAACATGAATAAATCAAATATTTTATACTATTACTGAGGGGATTGTTTAAGTCCATACAAGGACTTCTTCAGATGGCAAACTTGATCTTCTCTACCTTCAACATGAAAACCCTCTGGCTGCTCCATATATATATCTTCTTCTAGATCGTGATGTAAGAATGCAGTCTTAACATCTAATTGCTCAAGTTCAAGATTCTGCAAAGCAACAATAGCAAGCAAAGTACGAATCGAAGTATGTTTCACAACTGGAGAGAACACATCATGAAAATCAACACCCTCCACTTGACTGTACCCTTTTGCCACCAATCTTGCTTTGTACTTTGTCTCTTCATTATTGATTCATTCTTTCTTCTTGAACACACATTTACAGCCAACAATCTTCTTATTCACGGGTTATTTTATAAGATCCCAAGTGCCATTCTTCTGTAGAGATTTCATCTCCTCCTGCATTGCTATTAATCACTTATTACAATCAGGACTTCGAATAGCTTCAAAATAGGAGGAATGATCAGGTAACTCAATATCTTCAGCAACACTTAATGCATAAGCGACCAGTTCTTCAAATCCGAGCCTTTGAAGTGCTTTTATTTCTCTCCTCGGTCTATCATGAACTAACATGTATTGCTGTTGAATTTGAGGTGATATATGAACTTCAGGAGCATTAGGAGTATCATTCTTTTCATCAGAAGAACTTGACAATTCTAACTTCACCTTCTCCAAAGTTTTTTGCTTTTCTGTATCACCAATAATAGACAAATCTTTTCTCGAGTGAAGCATCACAGATTCATCAAAAGTAACATCTCTACTGATAATAAATTTCTTGATTTCAGGACACCATAATATATAACCTTTAACACCAGATTTAGAATCAAGAAATATGCACTTCCTAGCTCTAGGTTCAAACTTTTTATCATTAACATGTGCATATGCAGGACAACCGAAAACTCTTAAATGTGAGTAATTAGGAGAATTACATGACCACACTTCTTTAGGAATTTTTAAGTCTAAAGATCGGTGAGGAGACCGATTCACTAAGTGACATGCCAGGTTAACAGCCTCTGTCCAAAACTCCTTGCCAAGTCCTGCATTTGACAGCATACATCGTGCTCTTTCTAGTAGAGTTCTGTTCATTCTTTCTGCGACTCCATTTTACTGTGGAGTTCTCACAACTGTGTGATGCCTTGCAATACCTTCTTTGTCATAGAATACATTGAACTTAGAATTACAGAATTCTAGTTCATTATCAGTCCTCAGCCTCTTCACAACTTTTCCAGATTGCTTCTCTAGCAAAGTCTTTCATGACTTGAATGTTTCGAATACATCATCTTTATGCTTTAGAAAATAGACCTAAACTTTTTTAGAGGAACCTGAGAAGGACCCCATAAATCTGAATGGATGTAATCAAGGGTTCTCTTCGTTTTATGAATGGCTGAGCCGAAACTAACTCTCTTCTGCTTTCCGAAGATACAATGCTCACATAGCTCTTACTTTCCAACTTTTGCACTAGGAAGAAAACTTCTGTTACTGAGAACTTGCATGCCCTTCTCACTCATATGGCCCAAATGCATGTGCCATAACTTTGTGCAATCTTCCTCTGAGGTGGATGAGACTGCTGCTGAACCTATCACCGTCGAACCTTGGAGAACATACAAACTATCAATTTTGAGGCCTTTCATCAACACAAGAGCACCACGGGAAATTTTCATTCCATTAGACTCAATAACAACTTTGCAACCATTTGAGTCTAAGACACCGAGAGAGATAAGATTTTTCTTCAGATCAGGAACATGTCTGACTTCTGATAATGTCCTAATAATCCCATCATGCATCTTAATTTGGATGGACCCAATATCAACAGTCTTACAGATAATATTGTTGCCCATAAGAATGACTCCACCTTCAAGAGATTTGTATGTGGAGAACCAATCTCGATTGGGACACATATGGTATGAGCATCCAGAATCAAGAATTCATTCACTTGATGATCTGGATTTGTTTGATGCCGTTACCAACAGAACATCTTCATTCTCACTTTCTGTTACACCGGCATCTGCAACTTCAGCCTTTTGATTTCCCTTCTCGTTGCCATCGTTAATCCTTTTATTTTTATTCTGTAATTTGTAACACTCTGCTTTGATATGACCCTTCTTCTTATAATAATTGCAGACTTTATCTCTGTTATTCGACTTGGATCTGGATCTATCTTGATTTTGATTTCTCGTCTGACGTCTGCCTCTTGCGATTAGACCTGAGGCTTGATCATCAGATTTGCTGCTTGATCCCAATTCATTATCCAACTTTTCTTTGCTCAGCAGTCTGCCCTTAATATCTTCAAACGTGAGTTTATCCCTACCGTAGATCATCGTCTTCTTAAAGGTTTTATATGAAGATGACAGAGAACAAAGAAGTAATAGAGCATGATCTTCATTATCAACCTTTACATCTACGTTCTTCAAATTATTGATTAGGGCAATGAACTCACTGATATGTGATTTGATCGACGTACCTTCGGCCATACGAAAGGTGTACAGCCGCTGCTTCAACACAAGTCGATTCGCTAGGGTTTTCGTCAGATACAGAGTTTTCAACTTCGTCCAAAGACCGGCCGTCGTCTTCTCTACGAGAACTTCCTGAAGAACATCGTTCGTTAGGCACAACTGAATCGCAGACATGACCTTCTCGTCGAGATCCTCCCAGGCGGACGCCTCCATGGCGTCAGGCTTTTGACCCGACAGCGCCTTCTTCAACCCATTCTGAACCAGGATGGCATGCATCCGAACCTGTCACAAACTGAAATTTGTGTTCCCGTCGAACTTCTCGATGTCGAACTTCGTTGTAGTCATCTTCGCGGAAAGAAACTCGGCTCTGATACTAGTTTGTTGCGAATAGAACACCGAGAATCGATGAATAATCAAAACAACGAAAGAAAGAGAAGATGAACACAGAGATTTAACGTGGTAAAACTATCTTGATCAATGTGAACAAGAGAGAAACATCCACGGGCAAAGGAGGCCGCCGCCAGAAATTTATTCTATGAGCCAAAAGAGAATGTACCTCATATAAAACCATAACCCTCATATATAAAGGTCCATACCGCGGGGGGCTTCGCCCCCCACACCCCCCACGAGAGCCTAACGGCTCAAGCCCTCCGCTTTCGCCACATATTCTCATTTTTTCTTATTTTTTATTTTTTCTTTCATAATTTTGAGTACATGATACATAATTCAAGGCACATCAATCGCGATTAAAAAGAACTCAAAAGTCATTCAAACTTGGCCACCATTGAAAGTGACTCATTAAATCTAATCGCTCGTCGACAGATAAGATTAATGTTATTCCTGATTGACATTGTTGAACTGAATTAAAAAAAATTAAACTTTTTTTATAGCGAAACCCAAACGTCGTGCCATTGATTATCTTGCGTAGTTAATCTTTTTTGTTACAAGATATCTCTCGATCTTTACTTCTCTTTTTTTGGGAAATAAAAATCCAAATGGATATACCAATACCAATTGTATTACCAACCAATTTTTAGATGGATGGATTCACCAGTGCACTAATGCATCGTACCGAAGGAAAAAAATAAAGCTCGTTAAGTTCTTCAAGGCAAGCTCATATAGCGTTCATTTCGATTTTGATCCCCTTCATACAACTCGAGGCAAAAATGAACTGAAAAATAGCGTCCATTTTGTTTTTGATCCCTCGAAACGCCTCACCTTCATACTTATAATTCGAGGCAAAGATGAACTTGAACAAAAAGAGAGAGAGAGAGAGGGAGAGGAGCTACATATATTTACTACTCTCTTTACAGATGACACTAATTACTAGTTAGATGACATATATATATACAGCAAACTCCAAAGTCGTCACCACTGTAAATATAAAAGGGAAGAGACTTCAAACAATTGACGACGTCGTCTTCTAATTAATGCGAAACGAGCGTCTCAAACCAATTGAGCCCGTCGAACTCCGGCGCGAGACAAGGCGCTGCCGCCGGCCGCCGTTGCGGCTCTCTCCGGGGCTTCTTGTCGAGGTCCGGTTGTCTGTTGCGCTCTCCGCCTGCCGCTGCCGTACCAGTCTTCGTATTGCTACTGCCTCCATGATCCGAAGAAGCCTCCTTTCCCACCATCTTCGTCTCGCTAATTAGCCAGTCCATCCAAGAACCACCAGGCGAGACTTCTGCAGGGCTGGAACTCAGTATAGACATGAGCAGCAGCTTGTCCATGGCAAAGAAGAAAGGCCTCCAAGAACAATTAATTAACCACCGTGAGAGAGAGAGAGGGAGAGGGAGGGAGGAAGGAAGCTTGGATTGGTTTATGTTGATATGGTGTTTTGATGGTTAGCGTTAACAATGGTGAAACTTGTGAGAATTTATAGGGGGGATGGAAAGAAAGGGAGATCCACCTTGTGTCGCAGTTAGCTGACAGAAGAAGCGGACACGGAGACGAGCTGGTGGCCACTACGCTCGAGAGACGGAGAGAGTTGAAGCTTGAGGAGCACATACACCGTTTGCGTGTGGGGAAGGCTCTTTCCTGCCTGACGTCGCTGTAATTTTTAACGCACAAATTATTCATGTGAAACGCTTTTTTTATCTATTGCTGGCTTTATGGTACAATTCGATATATATTGTTTTGAACAAAAATATCTTCGCAGAAAAATTAAATCAATTAAATAAGACTTTCCATTTTCTTTAAAAAATAAAAAGAATCCATGAAATCTCCCAGGTTTCTATTGAGCTTAACTAATTCGATAAAATTATTTCGAATCACGAATCTAATAATAATAATGAGATTTTCAATAATTTTTTTTTATATTCACATAAATTCAAACTTTAAATCCACTGATCCACCCCAACGTATCAAGATCATAAACTTTAATATTGGAATATGAAGTGTAACTTTATCATTATGCTTTTGGCCGTCACCTTCAACTGTTCACAAGTTATAACTGAACCTTTTTTTGTTTCCCCTCCATGATGTGGTCACTCACCGACCATATCAATCTCTACAGCTTTCCTCGGACATCACTTCTCTGGCCTCGTGGACAAAATGTTGCCATGTGGAGGAATCTCGTTCACTCTTTAGGATAGCTGGCTGGCAATCATGTAATCCAATTCGATATCTCCTGCCCAAAAATAAAATAAAATGGAGAAGGGAAGAAAAAGGAAGATTGATATCAATCTCCAGCTCTGTCCAAGCAAACATCTAGATGGATTATTTATGCATATGCCACTCGCCGCCAAACGTCTCCCTCTGATAGGAACGAACCAGAACAAAATGTCGAGAAGTAATGTTCTAACTAGATTCAATTCGATGAATCAAATACTATATATATTTGTTTTCGTTAATCAAAACTCACTTTGCTTCATTCTAAAAAAAATAGATTCAATTTCTTTAAATTGCGCAGGTCGGATGATTTTCTTTTACAAGTCAGAAAAACTTAGTGATAATATGAAATAATATTTTACAGTCATATATTATTTGTTCCAAAATTACCATTTATAATTTATACATGGAACTGATTACTTTTATATATGTTAAAACGTTCATTATATATATATATGGGATTAATGTACCTACAAAGCACCTTTCGCTTTATAATAATGTTGAGCGCATCTCAATCGTTGATCCACTTATTAATGGATCTGATCAAAAGTGATTAAACCCATGATTTAAAAATATTAATTATCTCAATCATTGATCAATGGATCAACGATTGAGATGCGCTCAGCATCCTTACAAAGCGAAAGATGCTTTGTAGGTACATTAATCCCTTTGATCCCTATAATATATATATATATATATATTAGGTGACGTTTCTCTACAAATATTTTTTATAGATTAGCTAATAATGTTGTGTTAAATTATTTGGGCCCACAATATTACCCTATTCACTTGTAATAGGTAATGAGCAACATGGATTGTCTAGGTAATCCACATTGTCTATGAAGTGTAAATTGCCTATGAGAGGGGAGACAATCCATATTACCATCTGGTTGTAATCTTTTTAATTTTACTTTCCGAATTTGTCCTTTATAGTTTTATTTAAATAAATTATAAAACTAACTAAATAAATTATAAAATTAATCAAATGAATATTAGTTAATTATTATGAAAATATTATTATAATATTTTAACAAATATATTAATTATTTTATAAATTTTAAGTTTATGGGTGAGAATATATATTTATGATTTAAGTTTATGAATTTAAAAATAATTTATATATGTAAACATGATTCTTTTGATTAGGGGTATATCGGTAAAAATTATACATTAACTTATAAATTTTTATTTGTTAATAAGTAATTAATATGGATCGTCAGATAGATTACTTATGCACACTAAACAAGGTAATATACATTACTAGTAATTTAACAAGTGACTATCTTTTTTAGAAGCAATTTGCATTGTCAGAAAATGTTGAATGATAAAATAGTAAACGCACCCTTAATTATTTGTATACTCTGTTCTTTCTTCAGGTTCTTTTTTTATTTCTAATTTTCAAAATTTTGCTTACGTTAGAGTGTTCACCGGATCGGGTCGACCCGGTAAACTTGAAAATCTGAGACACGGGATGGGTCACGAGTTGACCCGAGCTAACCCGAAGTTTTATTTTTTTAAAAAAAATTATGCATATGCCACTCACCGCCAAGTGTCTCCCTCCGATAGGAACGAATCAGAACAAAATGTCGAGAAATAATGTTCTACTTCTAACTAGATTCAACTCGATGAATCAAATACTATATATATTTGTTTTCATTAATCAAAACTCACTTTGCTTCATTCTAAAAAATAGATTCAATTTCTTTAAATTGCGCAGGTCAGTTGATTTTCTTTTACAAGTCAGAAAACTTCATGATAATATGAAATAATATTTTACAGTCATATATTATTTGTTCCAAAATTACCATTTATAATTTATACATGGAACTGATTACTTTTATATATGTTAAAGCTTTCAAAAAAAAAAAGAAATAATATATAGTTTATGCAATTGTCTTAATTATTTATAGACTCCATTCTTTTCTTCGGGTTCTTTTTTATTTCTAGTTTTCAAGTTTTTGCTTACATAGGAGTGTTCATCGCGAGCCGACCCGATGAATTCAAAAATTCGATCCGACCTGATCCAAAAATGAGTCGGGTCAACCCGACCCGATCCGACCAAGGGCTGGGTCGAATTCGGGTTAAAATTTAGAGTTGATCATATCCGATTCGATGACTCGGTTTTTTTAAAAAATTTAAAAAATTTTTAAGTTAATTGAATAGTTTTATATCATTTAAAATTTAAAAGTACGAAATAAACTATTTTAAAAATAGAAAAGTATATAGATATTTAAAATAATATTTTTGGTATTTAAAAATACTTTTATTTTATATTAAAAATAAAATAATAAATGTTTTTTATATTAAAAATAAATGAAAATTAAAAAAATGGTGGCCGGATAATTCGACCACTCTACCCGACCGGACCCGGTCCGGTCCGGACAAGTTGGATCAGGTCATAGCAAAAAAAAAGAAGGATCCGACCTGATGGTTGGGTTTGTTCACGGGTAACATCTCTGAATGTAGGAGTAGGTATCAAACATTTCGCAAATTATACGTTATATGTTGAAATTAAGGTCCATGGCCTGGCTGCCGCACGCATGCCCCTAGCAAACACTAGTGACATTGATCAATTAACCGAAAAGGCAGATCAACACAATTTAGGATGTATAGTGAAATTGTTGTTGCCTTCCTTCCCTTCAAGCCATTGTTCTAGCAGGAATATGATGCAGAGCTAAATAACTCTGAACTTGCCGCAAACAACTATTATGGATCTTATTGTAATACCAAGGGATGCACATTCATACGAACGAATCCTGCTGCATGACGCACAAATTCTTTTTGGTGAATATTTAGAGTCTTAATTAACAGCACTTCTTAGGATCAGATAAATGGCAGATAATGTAGTAGCAAATCAATGGACTTGGAACCAGCGACTTGGATCCAACTTTAGGGAGCAGCAACGTTTTCGAACGCCAATGGAGCAATCTCCTCACCGTCGATTCCTGCTTCAACACCAGCAGCTCCCAAACTTAGCAGGAACTGTTCCCATTTCTTTGCAGGCCCCTGAAACAACGCAAGCGATAACTATAACTTGGCATCGCATACTGCAAGATGATATCGCAGGAAAGGCAACAGCATGAACTTGCTTAATTACCTTCCATGAGAGTTCTTGAGCAATGCAGTTGTGAATCATTTCCGTGAAATGAGGAGTGCCATAAACCTTAAGTGCCCTCTTCACAGTTCTGGCTATTTTCTGAACATCGTCCGGATCCACGACAGTGCACTGAAAGGAGCAGATGAAGCTTCTGTCAGTGAACAGCATCAGAGCAGCATTTTCGAGTGATTCAATTATAAGCAGAAAGCATCCTTACATCGACGTTGAACGATCCCATATGGAATCCTGTATAGCCTTCTTTAATGGTATCTGCGAGTCCTCCGGTAGTGGCACAGATGGATGGCTGCCATAAAGTTCGGAAACCATTAGCTTTTCTTGTATACAAAACATGCTAGTGTGTCAAGTACTAGTGCATTAACAACTAGATTCAGAAGATTAGATGGAAACTAGTACTGTTGGAAATATGGGAAACATACTGTTCCATATTGCATTCCCTGAAGCTGTATCAGGCCACACGGTTCAAATCTACTTGGAATAGCCAGAAGATCGGCTCCTGCTAGGATTCCATGAGCCAATGCGACATTGAATTTAGTGTGTGATCTTACTTTGTCAGGAAATTTTGCTTCAAGTTGAGCCAGTTGTCGTTCCATCTTCTTTTTGCCAGTTCCCTATATGTCAACCTGATTAGATTTTCAGGATGACGCAAATAGGAAAATTGTAATGGTGGATCCTGATACTTACCAGAATTATCACTTGAACATTCTCGTTGATGAATTCTGGAATTGCAGCAGCGAGAATATCCGAACCCTTCTGCTCTTCAAGTCTTCCGATGAAGCCGATGATGGAGATGTCCCGGTCGACAGGCAATCCAACTTCAGCTTGTAAAGCTTCCTTGTTCAGAGGCTTTGCATCAATCACCTGAGAACTTCCTTCATGAGTGTGATAGATAGCATGAAGTTTAAAGTAAGCCAAGATCTTAATGCGGTGGAGAAGACTCACAGTTGTTGCATCATAGTTGACAAAGAGATATTTATCTGTCAATGGACTCCATTCAGATGTATCCATTCCGTTCACAATTCCCATGATACCTTTTAGGCGCAGAAAATTATCCAATTCAACTCCCCTTTCTTTCCCGGAAACAAGCTCTTGTGCGTAATATGGGCTCACAGTTACAACTCTGTCTGATTCTATTATTCCAGCCTTCATCCAATTTATTTTCTTTCCTTCCACAGGATTATTATACCTAAAGCATAAAAGATAACTCTTGTTCATGAATAGAAAATTCTCCAGAAATTTTGAAAACTACACCACTGAAATAAACCCGAAACGTACCCATCGACAAAGTCGAATGAAGATTTCATCTGGTCAGGGAGATTAAGTTGATCGTAATCTTTAGGGTCGAAACGGCCCTGATATGCAATGTTATGCATGCAAAAAGCAACCTAACAACCAAGCCATTTTCAAGTTTCACTCACATACATGAGTTAGTTCTCAAAAAGGAACAAAGTAAAATTGCAGTGGGAGATACCTTGGCATTCTTGTAAATGCCATGTGGTTGATACCTAGTCTTCAGGTAACATGGAAGAAGAGCTGTGTGCCAATCATTTGCAATAAACATGATATCCTCACCTACATGAAGAAAAACAACAAGTGTTAAGAACAAAGTTTTTAGCTAATGTAATTGGCAAAGATGGATCATATACCATATGGTCCAGAATAATATTTGTTGTTATTGAGGTGCAGAACTCTTGGCGCTTCCAGAGCTGCCTGCAAGCTCACAAGTATCATTAATGATGATTGAATCATACAAGAAAAATATAGCAACATGCTGATGAAGAAAAGAGCTTCAAATTAGTCTATCTTTATATTGAACAGAATCTTCATGAGTTACACTCTTTTGATCTTTCTCCAAGGAAATTCTGCCATTATTGCTAGATTGTGGAATAATCTTATTAGAGAACTTATGCAGGAAACAGCAGCCATACTATAAATATTTTATCTATGTTAAATTTCATTTATCTTATTCTTAGCACAAGGGCCATGATTCAGTTTTCTATAATCAAGTGCACTAACAAAGTTGCTTGCATTACTTTATTTACACGAGCATTCACCTGACACAAGAGGCTGAATCTTAGCTGGTTGTCTTGATAATCTGTTCCAGTGACAGGGCCATATAATTTCTCTCCAGTTTTTCCCCAGACCTTGGACGTGAAAGTGAGTGTTAGTTTTGTACCACTTGAATCTCTTAAAAGAGTTTAAAAGCTTGTATTACCGTAGCAAGAAACATGGGATGATCAACGAAGACACGATCAACGCCCCTTTTGTAGCAATGGAAGAGACGAACTGTTTCATATTGATTTCCGACTTTTAACTGCATATAAACAACAAACATGAACCAGCATGTGAACATCAAATACCAAAAGATCAATAGTACTATAACTTACCTCTAACAGAACACTGGTATCCCAGGCATCCTTGTACTGATCGTAGCGTGGTGTTATAGCCATAACTCTATGACCATTTGCCTGGTTGTATCAACAGACAAAATTAAAATCAAAGCCTTTGCTACGAAAAAAAATTATTCAGCAGATTAACTCATGAAGTAAATCAAGTACAAGTAATTTAAAATTTTCCTCAAAATGAAGAATAAGAATAGACCAAATGACAGAAATTTACAGCCATAGCTGGTGGCAGTCCTCCAAGAACATCACCAAGCCCCCCAGTTTTGCTCCACGGGGCCATCTCCGCACCAACGAAGACCAAGTTCATCCCCTTTCCACATACCACAACGGTCCTGGTTCTACAATTAGCCTGCCGAGCAGCGTATCCCGTAGCTTGCAATGAAGTTGTCTTGGAGTTGTACTGATGAACCTGGAGAGAATCCATTATGTTCAAAGGTCTCAGGCCCTCATAAGCCATGATGTGGCTTCTCAAGCATGGATTCCTCTTGGCGGCGAAGTTGGTACTTGACTCAGAATTGGCGCATGAGCTTTGGAGGAGGAATCGGGCTAACGGTGTCGCCGCCATGGTAGAGATGTGATACTGAAACAACAACAGAATAAGATAACAGCATGTGAATATACTGAATGCACAATTGTCACTAGAAAAAATCAGGCTTGTGCATTTGCAAGAGAATTAAGTAGCAGCTTGATTTCTGTGTAAAAATCCTTTCATTTTTTCTTGAAACCACTGCAGGAGAAAGTAATATGCTTTATTTATAAAGCCGTAAAAATCATCCGGTCTAATCAAAACGTCGAACAAATGCACAGTGGAACTTAACACCTATCCTGCATACACTTCACATTAAGAACAAGTAGCTTATTTTAGAAAAGAAACATGCGAGGAGTCCTCGGACAGCATAAAGCATCCGAATCTGGAACAGGAAGACACGTGAATACATGAGAACTTTGAAGAAATATACGAATGAACTCGTCGCAATCACCTGCTTCTTCTGCCTCTTTGCTGATGCGAAGAAGAGAAAATTCTGAAGAAGAGGAGAAGTGATGAGGGTGGGGAGGGGGAGAGCTCACGTTATGTATCACTCGCTCTGTTCCAGAGAATGCCAGAAGTTGAACTGGACACTGGACGGTGAGCAGGTGGTGGGTGCCGGCAGTGGCACAAACAAAAACGCTCTGCCTCAAGAGTACGAAACAGACGACGTCTCTTTTTAAAAAGGGAGGGCTGAAAGCTGCGAGGCGGGACTCGTGTTCCATAACCCTCCGAGTAACCGTCACCTAACTTTTAAATTACTATATTACCCTTCTCAAGGCAAAGCTTCAAGGTCTATCATCTTTTTTGTAAGGAAAAAAGATAACGAAGGTCTTTTTTTAAGTCCATTTAATAAGAAAAAAATTTACCGAAGTTAAGAGATCAACCCATTGATTGATGCATTTTCTTAGTAGAAAATTTCATGTTAGAAAATGGGGGGCATTCATGTGATTTTAATTATCAATAAGTTTTTTTTTGTATATTTAATATTCGCTCATATAAACAAGCACAAAATTTTAACATTTGGAATTTATGATTCTAGGGGCATGCAAGCATATAAGTCATGCACCAAGCGCGTCCTAATATTAATATGTTGTCAGCTGTAAGCGTATATATATATATATATATATATATATATATATATATATATATATATATATATATATATATATGTATGTATATTTGCTTAGCTCACTGCAAATAAACCATGGGACCCAAACAAATAAGAAGTGCAACAAGGGGTCTCACAAGACCCAACATATAAGTCATGCACCGAAAAGAAGTCATGCACCAATTTGTATTCATCATTCATTCCATCCACTTGAAATTGTGTTATTGTATCGAATAGGTCAACGCTATGTAGACTTTCGCACCTGAAATAACAATTTAATTCCTTAAATCTGACTGCAAAATTTGAGAATAAGAGTAGAACATCACATAGAAATTGCAGGAAAATAAAGGAGACATACGAATTTACTCAGGTTCATACTTAAGATTAGAATTACGTCCTAAAAAGATGTTCCACTATATCATTTAGATTTACTGCCGCCACACAGATTACATCTGAAAATAAGTTATAAATAAGTCTCTCCTAAACGGATTCAAAACCCGAACAAAACAGAGAAAAAATCTAATTTGAACCACACGGGTCGGCTAAACAAAAAACTAAATCCGTCTAGGTTTAGAGGGGCGGTGCCTCCCGAACCTCCCATTTTATTCGTACGTCAGCAGCACAATTAATTGGGTAATACTCAAATTCCCATATGCTCACGTGGACGAATCCCGTGTGAGAATCAAGAGGTTCTGAAGTATTCACCAACTCCAATAAAATCCTTAGGCCCCGTTTGAATGAAGAATATGTTTTAGAGAATAAGAAAATTTATTCAGAAGAATATAATATTTTTCTTAATTCTTATTCTCCTCTTAGTTTGGTTCAATCAAAATAAATTTTAAATATAATAAATTTTATAATTAAAATATTTTATTATTAATTATTGACATTTAATTATTATTATTAATAAAAAATAATAGTATAATAATATGTGATTAAATTATAAAGAAAATGTGAGAATATATGTACTTCATCATTTAGATGGAATAAAAAATTTACTGTTTAAACGAATATAATGGTAATATTGCGATTTTCAAGGTAGTTTTATAAAAATGCATTTTCATTGGTATAATCTTATTTTCCTAAGTGTTTGACAATATTCATTTAAATAAGCAACCAAACATCTCATTATTATTTTACTTGGATCAAACGGGACGCGTTTATGATGCACAGATGTAGCACCAAACATAGCAGACCTCGCCAACATTGGATTACAACACTCACAATCTATCATTCCTCGTCCCCACAGCCCACCCAGCTCAATGCAGCAAAGGTCTGCGCATGCTTTGGGCCATGTACTCAAATCTCGGATGTTTGTGATATTACGGCATATCCAATAGAAAAAAAAGTATATATCACCAATTAGTTTGTTCTAATTTTATAAATCATGTGTTTACGCTTCGAGAATGTCGCAATCAAGAGCAGAACACGGCATAAAATAGCATTCATGCACAACAAAATAAAACAATTATTTTAGTGAAATACGAAAAAAAATAACAAGCTAAGACTCGAAACCACCCGATGGAATCCAAGGAACATAAGACAATTCATATAAATCCATAAAGTGAATACATGACAGAAAAAGTGAAAAAAGCAAGAGAACAGAAAAAGAAAACGTCGCAATTCAATGCGAAAACTCACTCAACCCTACATTGGTAACCAACTTCCAAAATACATGAGTTCCCATCATAATACATGACAGCAACCGAAGTAACAGGATAATAAAATGTTTCTTAGCACAATTCTAACGTTACATATATTTCATTATCAGCAGTAAATTCTGAATTCCATGCAATGAGATTGGAATTTAACAAGGCATGGCATGAATCTCAATAGTTTAAAAGAACATCTATAAAGATTGAACACCCAAGCATCTATCATTTGCAAATGTAAAGACACGCAAATTTGAACATCCAGATTACAACAAGGCATAATATCTAACAG
This sequence comes from Pontederia crassipes, assembly GCA_030549335.1. Taxonomy (NCBI): domain Eukaryota; kingdom Viridiplantae; phylum Streptophyta; class Magnoliopsida; order Commelinales; family Pontederiaceae; genus Pontederia; species Pontederia crassipes. Next base: position 70,552,231 of record CM060191.1, on the reverse strand, counting down.
CTGATTTAAAGATCAACTAAGACCAATTTAGATCCCGTGATGCAAAGATGAGGATCACAAAATACACGCATGCGTGCAAATAGTTATCAAGAAAATAATTATAGCATATAACAAAAGAACACTTGACAAAACTTCTTGAATCACAAAGTCTTACGAGTTACCACTCTTTTTTTTAAGTATTACGACTCAACACCCACTGAAGCTCCAAACTGCAACATATCATATCTGCGAATGTTAACAAATCTTTGGGGCAGAAGTTATAAAGGAAATAAGCATTGGATTATAAGTTCACCAGCTGAGCTGAAACAAAGTACTTTAACATAAGGTCCAACCATTAATCTGACAAAAACATGTCACCTTGGGGTGCTCACATCAAATATGATAAGGCCAAAGAACTCTAACATGTAACCAGTATCACAGTTATGTTTTAAGTAACTAAACATTTGTTGTTTAATCGAATAAACTGAAACCCAAATCATCTTCGCTCTCTTCCTGGGGCTCCTCCTGCCAAAGAAACAAAGATCAAATACAATCAACACTGTGTTCCAACCAGCAAACAGAGAATTTGAAAGTAAGACGAGAAACAAAAACCTTCTTTTCCTCGGCAGCAGGTGCCGCAGCAGCGCCTGCAGAGGCACCACCAGCAGGGGCAGAGGAGAGAGCAACCGGGGCAGCACCACCTCCACCTGTAATCACAGAAATATGAATTGAAAGAACAACAAACCAGACGAAGATTTCTTTTTGAATTCCGATGTACATTACAAGAACATAAAAGAATGAACAATTAAAGTTTCTATTTCGTGATAAGTAGGAACGACACTAATAGTATTATCAGAGAACTAACGACAAGCATATAACAGAGCAAGAATCATTCCACTCCTGGAGCAGAAGACTCGGTCATCAACACTCCACTACTCACCGCTGTATCAGATTCTATTATTTTGGCATTTATTACTCTTGTAATGTATATATATATGTTGAGACAGAATAGAAATAATATGGTAAAAAACATCACATTGCTTCAAGTTCTCTGATAAGTATGTTCTAAAATACGGGGTGTTTCTTTTAATGCGTAGACATGCAAATTCCAAAGAAAACAAATACGACGTGATTGGAGATCGAACCAGATCCCACGTTCAGGATGAGGTCATCGACGCTTCTCTTCTCAAGGAGCTTGGCAAACAGGGCGGGCCAGTAGGAGTCCATCGTCACATTTGCGGCATTTGCCAAGGCGGCGATCTTTTCCGACTGCAGCGCAGAAAGAAGGCATCAGATCAACTACGGTAAAAAGAACAACAAATTGAAGCAACAATCGGGAGCACACGCGCTGTGCAAAGGCTTAGAAGAGTAGGTAACGGAGAGACGTACGGTGATGGCGATGCCATCGTCGTGGAGGATGAGGGAGGCATAGGTACAGGCGAGCTCCCCGGTCGACGCCATGGATGAGAGATGAGATCACGGGCGCCGGAAAAATGAGAAGCTCCTGCTGTTTGGTGTCCGCGATCGCGAGAGGTATCACGACGGCTGCGAAGGATCCTTATATGGGTATTAGGTTATTTCCTAGGGCTTATTTTGGTAGAGTCGCGGAGAGGAGGATTTGTGGGCCAATAATTTTTTGTTTGAACTTTCTTGGGCTTTTTCATTGGCTTATAACAATTATTATTAATTTAGGAAATTTTAGGTATGTACTAAGAACTAGAATCTCCCCGAGCTGATCTAATTCGAGCCCCTTGGCTAAGTCAAGCCCAGAGCATACCAAACTGCTCAACGAAATGCTGGGCATGACCCTAACTAACTCGACGAGCACGATGTCTCCTCTCTCATCCACTACTATCAGTCCACCTCTTATTTGCTCTCCTTCATCCTTCGGTCGCCTCTTGCAATGTCGTAGATTGGAAGATGCTCATAGAAGAAGCCGATGTCACGCAGGAAGGAAGAGTCATGGCAAGATTCAATGGAAGGCGGTTGTGGAAACGTGAGATGACTTGATAACATCACAACCATGGAGTGGACGGACCTTGACACTTGCTGTTGTGGGCGAGGCTACATGGCTGAGGCCTAGGGCAGGAGAGGGGCGAGTGAGGCGTTGCCGGATTTGAGCACCTCATTGCCCACAAAGACGACAAAGATGGTGGTGGAGGGGGAGGAAAGGTGAGAGGTTGGTCGAGGTCTAGTTTGCGGTGGTGGATGGGTCGTTAGATGCGAGGGAGGTGGCTTTGGAGTTGGAGACGCCAACAACGAGGGATATGTCGGTGCCAACGAAGGCGCGGGACGTCCGGGTACAATGGAGTTTGGAGATAGTAGGGGTGTTCATGGATCGGGTTCGACTCGACCCGTGAACAAATCTGACCCGACCTAATCAAATCTGGTCGGGTCGGGTGGTCGGGTTACCCGACCACCCAATTTTCCTTTTTTTTTAAAATTCTTTCTTACTAATTTTATATTTTTAAAATATAAAAAATATTATTAAATAATTATTTTAAAACAAAAATAAATTTTATAACTATTAAAATATTATTTCTGTATTTAAAACATTTTATTTTTAAAATTTTTTTAAAATAATCGGGTCATCGGATCGGGTTAGGTCGACTCGGGTTAGAATTTTCCAACCCGTACCCGACCCGACCCGACCCAAACTGGGTCGGATCGTCGGGTTCACCGGGTCGGGTCCCCTAGGAGATAGTCATTGACTAAAGGACATTGGCAATTGGCCATCATTGATGGCATCATTTGTGGTGAAGTTAGACTAGATGGTGGAGAGATCCAGACTCCGGACTGCGAACGACTACGGCCTTCAATTGTAAGAAAAAAGGGTCATTGACTTGACACGACCAGCCCAGGTAGACCGTGCACGGACTATGCCGTGTTGATGTAATGCTAATCCGGCACAACATGAATTGTTCTGAAAATGAATAGTGTCGGCATAACACGGTTCACAGCATAATTAATTAGGTGGACTGCATGGACACAATCAACATGGGCACAACCCGTCTGTCCATCTCTAATATGTATTATATAGTAATTGAGAAATAATAATATAATAGATAGAGATGAACTTTCGGATGGACGGCTCGACAAAATGACATTTTGGCCCGACAAGGCAAATATGAACTCGACAGAGGTCGACTTGGGATAGTAGTATTTTTTATTTCTTTTTTTTTATTTGTTTTATTATCCATTTAAATATTTAACAATTCATTTTTTATTAATATAGTCTAAACCCTAAATGTATTAGAATTATTTATTTATTACTTGTATTACTAGAAACTTATAATAATATCATACATAGCTAGAGTACAAAAAAATTGGACAAGTAAAAAGAAAGAAAAAATGAGTGCTCGATGTTAGGTTTGGTTCGAACCATGCCGAGTTAGCTAAAACATCATCCAAAAAATAAATTGAGCTATGCTAGCACAACCAGAGCACAATCATATTCAACTTTTTTTAATAAAGGTAGTATTCATTATCTATAAAAGTAGGAGCTCGCGACATCCTGGTACAATATTTGGAGAAGTCCCAGAGGGGGACAATTCTCCCAAAAAAGACGTCATGATTTTGGCGGCCATAATTAGCCAAAAAATCAGCACATTTGTGAGATTCACGATAACAATGCTTGACATTCATAGGTGCAAGTTTGTTGATAGAGTCCTAGATGTCATCAATGATGTTCCTGATCTTCCATGGGCATAAGGAGAGTCCTTGCATGATCCTAAATAGATTCTTCGAGTCAGTTTGAATAAGGACATGAGTGATCCCACGAGCAACACAACACTTCACCGCCTGTAGCATCGCCCAAGCCTCTGTCTCAAGTACTGAGCCACCTCTGTGGTGTTCGGCCCCTGCAAAAAGAAAGTCATCATCATGAGATTGAATATCACTATAAGAAAATTGTCGACTAGTGAAGCAAAATAGCGTCTCCAATGCGAGTGACGCTAAGTCGACGCCATGAGCGTCGGTATAACATCTCAGTTAAGTCACAATATACGACTCTACTGGCCTCCCACTAGCGTCACATTAGCATTTACTTAGCATTTCTCAACGCTAATGTAGGCGCCATAGGGACGCTAATTAGCCACTATTATTGCGCGCGATGAAGCAAAAATGCGCAGTAGAACTTAGCGATGTTGTAGCGTCGATAGCGTTCGATGCGCACGTAGCGTCGCAAACGTTCAGATGCTATGTAGACGCTAGCTAGGAATCGATATGAGCGTCGTATATTTGCGCAATTTTGACGCCAAGGTATGCGACTCTAGTGGCGTCACAAATAATGTGACTCTATGTAGATGCCAATGTAAAAATATATTCATGTAACTCATACAACGCTTAATTGGCACTATTTGAACACTACTTTAATTAAGAAATGGATTACCTATACGCTATCTATATATGTTATATCTATTTTGACGCAACCCCATATACTTTAATATATTTTATATGTGTACCTTCAATATATATATGTATCCCTACATAAATACTTATATATGCATATCATATGTGTGTTCCTAAATATATTTGTTACGTACCTATATTATATATATTATTTATATATGCATAAAATATATATCATATCTTAATTATACATATATTATTTTTATATTATTATAGTTGCCTACACATGTAACACATACAATACTTAATTGGCACTATATATATTCTTATACAATTTTTATATTATATATATATGTTAATTAAGAAATAGATTAACTATATGCTATCTATATTTATATAACTATATGTTATCTATTCTGACGCAACCCTTATATGTTAATATATGTTATATATACTATACTTTAATGAATAAATAAATTAAATATTATAAGATTTTTTTCGCTAACCCCCTTGAACTATGAACTTTTTCTGCATCTATCCACGTCTTTCGAATATTCCGTTGACCCCCCTAAATATACCGCCTTTTCCACTTAAGCCCATTCGTCAACTTCTGTTAACTTTTTAATTAAATTTCATTTTTTATTTATAAAATGACCAAATTACCCTTTTTTATATCATATAATATTTAAAATATAAAATAATGTATTATAAAAATAAAAAATATGATTCGCCCCTCTCAGGCGACAAGATCGCACTGTCACCAGGCGAGGGGGCTGCGATCTCATCGCCGGCCGCAAGGGAGACGCCCGACGAGCAGATTCGCGGGGGGTGGGGGGTCAGCCACCTCTGCAATCTCGTCGCCAAAGATCGCAGAGAGAGCGTGCTCGACGATCGGATGGCGCCGGACCTGCTGTCCTTGGCTCTTGCTCCACCTGTTCTGGCTCTGCGCCTCCGACATGCTGGTGGAGGCTGGCTTCCAATTCTTCCGCATGCTCGACGCACCTCTCCAACGAGCGCTTGGCTGCCGAGACACGCTGAGAGGATTCCTCCTCGCCGTTGGCCCCGATGTGGAGGAGCGATTCATGCGCTCCCTCAGGTACATGCTCTCTAAGTGGTGCCTCCTTCGGGTCAGCGTGTGCGTCGACAACCTGCGGCTTCACGTCATCCACCTTCGGTTCGGTCTCCGAAAGGACGACGAAGAGGAGGACAAGGATCGAACCGGAGTTGGGGACGATGAAGACGTCGAAGGGGAATGCCGCTTCTCATCACGCGCTCGCGTCTGAATAGGGCCAAAGCTCGGGTCGGCATATGCGTCTGACCCCAGCTTGGGCCTGTCAAGCGAGAACCCGGAGCGCGAGGTGGAAGCGACCCCCTCCCCAACGCCGGCGTCTCCCTTGCGGCCGGCGACGTAGGTCGCAGAGGAGGGGGACGCTCCTCTATGATCCCGTCGCTTGAGAGGAGTGGATCATATTTTTTATTTTTATAATACATTATTTTATATTTTTAAATATTAGATGATAGGAAGAAAGGGTAATTTGATCATTTCACAAAATAAAAAATGAAAATTAACGAGAAAGTTAACAGACAGACTTAAGTGGTAAATACGGTATACTCCAGGGGGGTTAGCAGAATATTCAAAAGACGTGGGTGACGTGAAAAAAGTTCATAATTCAAGGGGTCCTGAAAAATCCCAATATTAGCGCCTCCATGGAGACCCAATAGCATCTATGTAGCGCCACGATAGAGCCACAATGATGATAGACGCTACAGAGGCACTTTGGCGTCGCCCGAGCATCGCAAAATTGAGATGCTAAGATTATTGAGACGCTACTGAGATGCTAATGTGTCGCTAATTCATTTTAATGACTCATTCGCGTCTCTATAGTGCCGCATTAGTCGACTTTTATTACACTCACTTAATCGGGCACATATTGACGTATAAATACACATCTATACTTATACTTATAACATGTACACATATACATACTATTATCACTTAATCTCGCACACATATAGACATATATTATCATATATACATATACACAATTTTGTCATACACACATATACATATAGACTTTATATATATATATATATAATAAAAAATATACATATATAAGCGCCTCCATGGAGACCCAATAGCATCTATGTAGCGCCACGATAGAGCCACAATGATGATAGACGCTACAGAGGCACTTTGGCGTCGCCCGAGCATCGCAAAATTGAGATGCTAAGATTATTGAAACGCTACTGAGATGCTAATGTGTCGCTAATTCATTTTAACGACTCATTCGCGTCTCTATAGTGCCGCATTAGTCGACTTTTATTACACTCACTTAATCGGGCACATATTGACGTATAAATACACATCTATACTTATACTTATAACATGTACACATATACATACTATTATCACTTAATCTCGCACACATATAGACATATATTATCAGATATGCATATACACAATTTTGTCATACACACATATACATACATATATATATATATATATATAATAAAAAATATACATATATAAGCGCCTCCATGGAGACCCAATAGCATCTATGTAGCGCCACGATAGAGCCACAATAATGATAGACGCTACAGAGGCACTTTGGCGTCGCCCGAGCATCGCAAAATTGAGATGCTAAGATTATTGAGACGCTACTGAGATGCTAATGTGTCGCTAATTCATTTTAACGACTCATTCGCGTCTCTATAGTGCCGCATTAGTCGACTTTTATTACACTCACTTAATCGGGCACATATTGACGTATAAATACACATCTATACTTATACTTATAACATGTACACATATACATACTATTATCACTTAATCTCGCACACATATAGACATATATTATCAGATATACATATACACAATTTTGTCATACACACATATACATATAGACTTTATATATATATATATATAATAAAAAATATACATATATAGAGTTATACATACGCTATCTTGAATATATAAACCTAAGATACATATAGTAGAAAATACAATATATAGAAAATGTATAATAGTAAATTAAAGTATAGAAAACCTATTGGAATAGAAAATTGCATACATATAATAGAAAATTAGAATATAAAAACCCATTGGAATGTAAACTTGTAATATAATATGATCAAAATAATATAAACCTTACCAATAAAAAAATTATTTGGCACTTTAATGTAAACATTTTTTTTGTCGCCACGTTAGCATCTATGTAGCGTCGAACTATAATGTGATGCTAAAAACTTATCTTAAATTCCTAAGTCTTTCGTTTACTTTTTTACTTTTACTGTTTACCGCCCCCGACCCTTTGACTCCTTCGACCCCCGCCTCCTCCTCCTCTGACCCCAACCCTGCCGGCCGACCTCCTCCTCTGACCGCTGCCCCCCAATCACCGCCTCCTCGTCCGATACCGTTCGTCGAATGCCTCCTCCTCCTCCTCCAACCTTGACACCACCTTCACCTCCGACCCCGACTCCCCCTCTCTCTCTCTACCGAACGCCACCTCGTCCGTTGTCCTCTCGGCCGCTCCTCTGTCGAACGTCGCCTCGTCCGCTGCCCCTCTGCCGGCTGCGGCCTTCCTTCACCGCCCGTTGTCGCTCCTCCGCTCGCAGCCCTCGACCCCTCATCCGTTGGACGCACCCCCCTCCACCTTTTGTTGCCTTGAGACGGACGTCGCGCCGCCCTCGTCCGCTGCCACTCCTTTGTCGGACGCTGCCTTCCTTCGTCGAACGTTAAGTCCCTTTTTGTTAATTTGAAATTGAATATGGTTATGTTCCTAATTATGCCTTAATTTAAATGAATGAACTTTATTGTTTATCAAATTTATGCCTCCAATTAAATGAACATCGTGACTTAAAAAATAAATGAACAAATTAATTATATTATTTCGAAGTATGCATCAAATCTATATTCGATGAGATTCAACTTGAAATCAAATACTGATCAATTATTATCAAATTTTTATCTTTTTGGTCATGTTATCATTTTAGTGTAACAAGAATGTGAATGAATATTATTGTTAATTAAAACGAGAACATTGGAAAAGATACTAGAATATGATAATTCAATGATTAGTGACGATGATCAAGTACTTGAGACATGTGATTTTGGACTTCATAATTTCAAAATCACATGTTTCAAGTACAAGAATTTATATTGACATATGACTTAATGTTGTTCGTTACAGAAATGTTAAAGCTAGATCGTAGTTGGATTCGTCCTTGGAAGGATAAACATGGTGTCATAACAAAAGAATATAAGGATGGTGTTGATGAATTTATTAATGTGGCATATCAAAATGAAGGCGTTACTTCTTCGACGAAATCTTATGCCCATGCCAAAAGTGCAAATGTTATCAGTGGAAAATAATTTTATATATTGTGTACGGTCCCCTAGGTTTCACTCAAATATGAAGATGATCGGCCTGTTGAAGGTAAAGGCATCGGTAGAAAAATAATAGATATGCTAAAACAAACATATGACAATGAACTAAGGACGATGAGAAGAGTCTATTCACAATGGGTGCTCTTCCTCAAGTAAACCTGGTTATTAATAATAACACAAGTTTGTTACTTTTTTTTCCAGTCATGGTTACTAGAGGTCGAGCTTCTGGGTCATCTCGCTCTTCTATGCGTTCACTCCAGATGAGTGAGCCATCACGACCACCATGTATTATATTTATTGTCAGTTGTTTATTTATAGTTGCTTATAATAGTTACATTCATATATACTTTTTATTAATGTCAATTGCTCCACCGCCGATGGGGCACGTAGCCGGATCGTCACATAGTAGGCGATCCATTGGTGGGTCGTCTCCACTTATCACTCCAGGTACGTGTCACATGTGTCACATAGTAGGTAATACATATTAGGCGATACAGTTTTCTAATTATTTTATTTTGTGATAGTCGCTCCACCATCGACGAGGTACATAGTCGGAACGTTTCGATCGCACGACGACGATCGACATATCACACTAGGTTATTTTCTTTATATTTTATAAATTTAAATACATGCAAGTATTTTAAGTATATTTTCAGATGACAATTTCTACGACATCGTCGAGATTACCGGACGCTTCACCACATTCCAGAGTTGGTGAGCGACATCTTATCCCAGGTGATATATTTATTATTATTAAAATTATATTTCTCAATTAATATCATTCTTTTTTTTAATAATGTCAGTTGCTACGCCGTCGATAGTACAAGCACTGGTTTGTCACATTTTAACGAGCGAACTGCCACGAATCATGCAACGATAGACATCATGCGAGGTGAGAATTTTACTGTACATATATCAATTATCACTAGTTTAATTTGATATGACACTAATGATTTATTTTGTACTATGGCCCGTAGATGATGTCGGACCTTCTCAGCCTACCTAGCTGTACCGGGTGATTATTCCTCTTCGACAAATGAAGAGAGATTACACAATAACATGGTGGTCACCGTGAATAATATTGTTCGGCCGTGACTTAAATAAGTTGTAGAAATTTTATTATAATTTTGCTTATCATTCAAAATTAATTCTTCTCTGTAATTTGCAGGACCACTTTGATACCCGCCAGTACCGTGCAGGGTGTTAGTGCTCTTATTCTTTCCCACTTGTCGGAAGTGGCGTGATCGTGAAAAGATGTCACAATTCAAGTGCGAGATGACATCTTTGGGCCTTTACGGTACAATCTTTTTTTGGGTTAAATAATTTGTTTTATATTATTTTTAAAATACTAAGTTTTAAAGTATTATTTAGGAGGCAAATCAGTTTCATCTAAATATTAATTTGAAGACGATTTGGAGAGCTTTTGAGGAGGTGGCTGTGAAACGCCTCCGAAATCGATTATATAAGTTTCGCAAGGTCGCCACGTCCGCCGACCTCACTTTGGAGCAGGACATACAAAGATTTCCAACACATATCAGGCACTCGGTTTGGGAGTCCTTATGTAGGAAGTGGTAAGTATGTTTATATTTAAATTATTTTATTAAATTTATAATTTTTCAAAATTTAAGTATTTGATATTCATAAAGAACGGATGGACAATGGCAAAGAAAATCGAAAAAGGCAAGAGTTAATCGATTTTCGAAGCCCGAGACCCACATCCACACAAGCGGGTCGATGCGGTTTGATGAGCATCGACGATTTAATCAAATTTTTAACTTATACCTATTTATAAAATTTGAAACTTTATTACAAGAGGAGAAACAAGGCGGTCTTGTGGACTTTCGTGTGGTCTACGAGACCATGCATAAGAGTCAGAAGACCAACAACTTGATCACGCCCGCTGCTCGTAGGCTTCTGGTAAGTCTCATCACATGTTCACTTCGTTGTTGACGTTGGTGCAAATTATTTTTTAAATGCGCAATGTTCAATTTTTTTAAAATGAGTATAATGTGAAGATGGCTGAAAAGTACAAAAATGATCCGAGTACTCAGTCACTAAGTAACGTTTCTCGAAAGCGATTCACATTTTTTAGTTATGTGTTTATTGATAGTATATAATTTATATAATCTATAATGTTTATATGATTGTATAATTTTTTTATTTTGTAGAGGACCTTATTGTTTGAGAGGAGGTGGTTGGCACGACACGAGGAGGATACTTGTGTGGCCTCAGCGCAACCGCTCAAGTACCTAGGAGGAGTCATTTTCTCCGAGCTCATCCGTTGCACCTGATGTGATGCAGCAACTATCGCAGTAGATATCACGGCAGGTGTCGCAGCAACTATAGCAACGATTGGCTCCATTATTATAAGCGATTCAAGGATTGATCCCGTCGCAGAATCAATCCCCACGAGGCCAATAACCGAGCACGTCGGGATCAAATGTTCGGAATGACAACAACTCTGAAACTTAGGATAAAAACTTTTGCAACTATACTTTTGTTACTTATACACTTCTTATTAGATATATGCATAGTAGTTATACTTTTGTTAGTCCAATTTATTAATTTTCATATTCTTATCTTATGGCGTGGGAATAAAAGAAAATATGATTGTAATAGGACAAAAAATATGGCATTAGCGCCTTCGTAGCGCCACACTAGCGTCACATGCATAGTGGACGCTACATTAAATATATCAATCTTTGTGTCTCTTGAGCGTCACGTTAGCGTCAACTAACGCATAATCTTAGCGTCTCTGGAGCGCTGGAATAGCACCTCACACATCCGCACCACGATAGAGTCGACATAGTGATGCGACAGCTCATAATGAGACTTTACGTGTCAACTTAATGTCAAGATAGCGTCTACTCTTGATGCTAGTAGCATCTCCCTTTGCTTTACTCTATTGCGATGTTATTAGCTACCGATTACCAACGTCGCATGTTGTTGGCGCTACTTAGTCGCTAAAGAGATGCTATATATTCCAGAGACGCAATAGCGTCTTCTTCTTTGCGTCGCTATTAGATGATTTTTTAGAGTTGAAAAAAGAATATTTTATTATTTTTATTTTGGGAAATATTATCATTAATCCGAAAATAAGGGAGTTTGATTTAGGATAAGATGTATTATGGGATTATATAAAAAAATTCAGAATTATTTAAGTATTGGAATAAATCAGAATGTGTTAAAAGAGATTAATTAAAAAATTAAATTTGATTGGGATTGAAAGTTATAGATAGATTGAAAATGAGTCTTATAAATAAATCCTTAGGGTCGGTTGTCAAAGGAGTTTCTTTCTTTTGGTTCTCGGTGTTCGACGGTGGCGGTGTGACGTTCTGTGACAGCAAGGCGTGGTTCAACGTCGAACGGCTAAGATTGGAACGATGTACGTAGGGGAATTCATAGGTTTATTATTTGTAATTATTTTTATTTGCAATGGTATGATTATTTGTTGGACGACCCTGATCGTGAAAGATGTTTGCACCTCGCCATACAACGTTTTGCGTCAGAAGAAAGAAAGAAAAAAAAGGATGATCAATAGGACGTTTTGCGGCCAAAAGCTAGTTGACCGTGACAAAAAAAGAAAAGATTAAGGAACTTCCTGGGCGCAAGACAAATTGAGAAAACAAAAGAAAAAAAAGAAGAATATAAGACATGGTGGTTGGCGGCCAAGAAGGAGAGAGAAAAAGATTGAGAGAAGAGGATCACGGCCGCAAAACATTAGAGAAGGAGAGGAAACTTTGGAGAGAGAAAATGAAGGGAAAAAAGGGATTTCACGGGTGAAAAGAAAAAGAAAAGAAAAAAATTGGGAAAAGAGATAGAGAGAAGAAGCGAGAGAGAAAAAAGTGGACACGTTAGTTTATGAAATAGAGAGAGAGTAAATGTAATATCCTGAAATTTGGGTGAAAGATCGGACTTTTAGGATGTTGTCTTGGAAATGGCCGTGACAAAACATGGGTGAAAATAGCACTCTGCCACGACCGTGACGACATTGTCACGACCGTGATGGAGTGGGGCACGGCCGTGACCAACCAGGTCATGACCGTGATGATGTCTCGGCATGGTCGCGACCGTGACTGTATGCGGATGAATTATAGACCACTGTCACGGGCGTGACGCAACTATCACGGTCGTGATAGATCAGAAATGAAAAGTTATTTTAAACCTATTTATTTATGTATATAGGTATGTATGGATGTGTATTGATTGCATGCGACACGTAGATACATGTAATACATGTTTAGCAGTAATTAGGCTAAAAGATGAAGAATGAGTGATATGAATGATTATTGTATTGCAAAGCATAATGCACCTAAAGTTGAAAAAGAATGTCCTCATCACTTATCAACGGTGAGAAGCAAAGTCATGCACCTATGCATGTATTTCAATAGCACCTAAGCCCGTGAAGTAAAGTCCTGCATTTGCGTATGTGCTTCTCAAGGAACAAAGTCCTTCATCAGAAAGTGTGCGTATTTCCTGAAATAAAGCCCCTCACTATTATAGTGTGTGTATTATTCGGAATAAATTCCCTCACTATTATAGTGTGCATATTTCTTGAAATAAAGTCCCTCGCTATTATGATGTGCGTGTTCCAAGGATGTGGCCTATAATGATGTGATATGATTCTTTCAACTATGTTAAGATCAAAGATGTTATAAGATAAAATAAGAATGAAAGTGAAGTTAAAGTATCTTATGACAATGAAAGAATGTTAAGATGATGATGAAGAAGTAAAGATGGAAAGTAAAGTTCTGCATTTATGTATGTACTTCAAGGGGATTTAAGCTTGAGAAGTAAAGTCTTGCATCTGTGTATGTACTTTTTAAGGAATAATGTCCATCATCATAAAGTTTGTGTATTTCTAAAGATGATTAGGAATAAAGTCCCTCACTATTATGATGTGTGTTCCTAAGTATGATATGATATGGAATGAAAGTCAAGATGATATTATGTGATAAAGATGAAGGATGAAGATGACACATTAAAGATTAATAAAGAAAGAAAAGAAGAGTGAAATAAGATCCAAAGGGTTATAAAGTAACCTTGAGGAGATGAAAAGTATGAAAGAAATAAAAAAACTAAGGATCAAAGAGTTACGAAGAAACTCTTAGAATGTATATGACAATGAATGTGAAATTGAAATGATATGTTATGTATGTGATGAATGATATGAATATATGTTTCTATTGCATGATATTTGCAGATGATGGATCCAAAGTAAAGTATGTATGACATGATGTTTATGTTATACTAATGTTGTATGATGAATAAATGTAAGCATGATGTATTGTCATGTAAGGTTTATGATATAGTTCATGGCATGCATGTTCATATATTATTGTTATTATTATTATTATGATGCATCGCATGTAGTATCATGTGATAGGATAGCATGGCATGCATGACATTTACACACTCTAATTGAAAAATCCTGCACTCTGAATCCGTGTAGGTAACTAAGATTAAGTGATGGATGACAACTCAAACTCATAACGAAGTGTTGCACATGCTTAGCGTTAAATAAGTCCTAATGTTCTAGATGAACAATGAGGCTAATGATGTAACGAAGAGTTTAGGCATTTAATGTCTTATGGAATATTAGTTTACTTGATTAATAAAAAGTTTTTATTTATTATGATTTTCTCTAAATTGTCAAGTATTCCACTGTTAAATGATGTATGGTGAACGGGCTAACGACGCGAAATTACTCTAAATGTTCAAAACTTTTAGGGTGGATTTTCGGGTCGTTATAGTAAAACCAAAAGAAGAAAAGGGAAGTTAATTATTTTTTCATATGCAAATTGATTGGATGAAGAGGAAAAAAACGTAAGACAATGTTTTATAGAGAGAGAAAACCAAAGGAAAAGAAAGAGCGTGAGACATCGAGAGTAAAAAAAATTGATAGAAAATGTCATTTTCTTTATTTTCCGACGAGGAAATTTGTTTATTGAATTTCTCGACCTCCATTTATTGAATTTTTATTTATTAGCAATTTTAATTGCTAGTTACATTGATCTTGCTATTAATATTGTGATATATTGATTATATTATTATTGATCAGTCTTGATTATCATATCTGGTTATATTATTTAGCATACTTGGTAATAATATTACTACATCAGATCATATTATCATCATATCTGATCATACATTGTTATCATATCCTATTTTATTATCAATTTATGATTCTGATCCAGTAGTCTTTTGGATTGGGTCATGTTCATCTAAATTAAATTGCTAAAATATAGACGTCTTAGGTAAACAAAATAAATGTTGAACGTTGTTGGATCTCCGTGTTCTCTTATTGTCTCCAAACCCTCGAGTCATATTGTTATTGAATTGAATTGAATGTGACAAGTAGTAGACCGAAAGGTTTGAGACGTCATTATCCTTTAGGAAAGTTATGTTTGTCTTGTGTTTGGTCAGGGTCCCTCGCCATTCACGATCATTATTAGCGCTATAATGTTGGGTGACTTATCGTGGCATTGATCCCCCATTAGTCTATATGAAAGAGATATGAAGTTTCCCTTAATTGACTGAGCGCTTCTTATTGAATTGGATAACTCCGAACATTGTAAATTGAATTGAATTGAATTAAAATCAAATTGAATTGAGTTGGATTGAAATCGAATTGAATTGAATAGATCATGGTTTTCAAACTCTCGAGTTAACTCGTAAACTCTTAAGAGTTTAAGACTCTAAAGTACAAAACCGAGTGAACTCGGCTCAAACTCGGATTTGATAGTAGACTCGGGTAGACTCGGAGTAAACTCAGTAGAATCGGGTGGAATCGGGTAGACTCGTAAGAGTTCACACGTAGACTCGACAATTTTATTAATTAATTATTTGATTAGATTTTTAGAGTATAATTGGTAGAAAAATGAATTATGCTTTACTTTATACATGTTTATGACAATATTATACTATATAAATATATTATAATATATTAAGCATGTGTTGTTTATACATTATATTATAACTTTTTTAAATATATGATGCGTGAAATAATATTATTGATAATAAATAATAATATAAGATTTTTAAATTATTTATAGTTTTTGTTAATTTATTTAAATATTTTAAATTTAAGTCAAGACAATAAAATTATCAACATTTAATCTCAATCAACTCGGGATCATTTGATTTTAAGCTAGATTGAGATCGATTTTAGGATTAATTCAAATTTTGAAAACCACTTGAACCTAATAGGGTCTAGTTGATATTGGGATATCCCATATCCAATTTTGCTTACTCGTATTAAAAATTCTTATGTTATAAAATATTTTTATATTCTATAAAGTTATATGTAAAATCTACGAGTTTACGTTTCGAGTTTACGACTCGAGCTTACCAGACACAAAACGAGTCTACGTAAACTCTCGAGTTTGAAAACCTTGGAATAGATCATGATCATTTGGATGCTGACGTTGATTGACATTGTCTCCGCC
Organism: Pontederia crassipes; assembly: GCA_030549335.1. Lineage (NCBI taxonomy): Eukaryota > Viridiplantae > Streptophyta > Magnoliopsida > Commelinales > Pontederiaceae > Pontederia > Pontederia crassipes. Next base: position 70,536,067 of record CM060191.1, on the reverse strand, counting down.
CATTGAATCGAATGGAATTGTTATTGAATTGGAAATTGTTAAGTTGAATAGTGCCATGGTGATCAGACATCATTGATATTGTTAATTGTTAAATCAATATTTATCGGTCATTTAACATTTCCTGATCTTTTCTATTGATCTATGACTTTATTGTCCTATTCTTATATTAAATCATTGATCCAATGCTCTACTGTTAAATGCCATATTAATCAGGCAATTATTAATTTTATCGCTATTGATTGGTCTTTTGACCATAGCTTGATATAATTTTTCATATTGATAAATCGTTATGTTGTTAGTTGATTATTGTATTGATTGCTCAATTGACTCGTTATTGATCATATCTTATCTTTCATTGAGCATATTAATTATTTAGTAGATCCTACATACTGAGTATTTTATGCTCGTGAATATTTCTATGTACTTAGATCCGTGCAGGTGAGAGCGTTTTGATAGATGATGATTCTGCAAGTGGTTATGTTTAGTGACAAACAGATGTTGCACATGTTCGAAATCGGATGATCTAGTTTTCTGCATTTATTAGAATTGTGAATTTATTGATATTTAGTTATTTTGAATATTATGTATTATTAGCTATTATTATTGGAAAGTCTTCCGTATTTATTGTTTATATTCTACACTTAATAAATTTTATTCCACAAAAATATTTTATAGAAGATAGTGTAATGTCTCTGGGACGACTCTGATCATGTGAAAGTCACGTGGGTCTCGGAGTGTTACATTAATGAAATCATCGGTTGGATTCGAAAAGGACCTATCAGAATTGAGCGAAATCCAATCAAGAGGAGGTGGCTCCCACCGAGGGCAAGGGGCCTCAAGCGTGTGATCAGCCTCATAGTTCCTCATCTCAATCATTGTTTTTCCCAACTGATGCCAATGGTTGCAAATCTCGAATGAAAGTGAACATTATTCCAATGGTTCCAGAGACTCCAAAGGCAAAAGGCAATGAGAGGGAAAAGAGTGCTTAGACCTTTGGTCCATACCCAAGCCCTCATGGATCCAACTACACGAGGGCTAGGTTGGGTGGTGCCTGAAGGTGAAATGGGTCCTGGTCTTCAAGAGTGACTATACATTAAGAGCGAGAGGGCAACTGAAGAAAAGGTGGACATTTGTTTCTACCACCATACCACAGAGTTTGCCGGAAGGATTAATGGAATTATTAAAGTGACAAATGACATTCAAAGTAGGGAGCATGATATGCTGAAGTTTCTACAAGAAACAATGTATTTTGGGAGGAATTAGAATTTGCCAGATCTTATGTCAAAAATGCCATCCAGCCAACATGGTTGGCGAAGCATATGAATGGAGGAACTTATAAACAAATTTTGCCATTGCTTTGTCGTGAGTATAAATTGACAAAATAGAATCACATAGGGCTGTCCGAAATATTCCATGAGCAGAAGTGGGTTCCACCTGTTCTCAGTGAGGAGGGAATCAATCATCTGGTCCCAAAGGGGACAGATCATATTGATATAGGTGGGTTTTCATAGGAGGGGAACATTGAAGATCCAAGGGTCCATAAAGATAATAGTCTTTTTACCATTTCCTATGCTACGAACAAAACATGTTTGCAGATCAAAGAGTGTTCCTGAGATCATACACCAAGAATGAGAGACTAGAGGGGCAATAGGGGAGACTTTCCAAGGATGGACGATGCTATCATATTTGCTAGACACACATTTCACCCAAGGAGAGTCCGAGTTGTTTGGAACATCAAGAATGAGTTTTGCCAGGAGGGAGGTATGAATAAGACTGAGACTCTGAATCCCAAGTCCACCAAAATCTTTAGGTAACTGAATCGTGTTCCAATTAACAAGATGGATCCCCCTCTTTCCTCCTTTGGGGTTCCAAAGGAAACCCGTAGTATAGCGTTTCAACGGCTCAAGAAGTGGTACCTAGAGAATAGATAGGGATCGTACTAAGGACGAATTTAATAAGAGTAACTCTCCCCTCGAGATAGGAGCCTACGCTTCCACTCGGCGAGCCTGGATGTGACTTTGTCAACAAGAAATTTTTGGGATGACATAGGAATATATTTAGGATAGATGGGGGTGCCAATATAGTTAAAGGGAAATTTACCAACCTTGAACTCCAAAATTGACGTTAAAAGATCCCGCCACTTTTTGTTTAGATTAGAGGGGAAGAAGATCTTCAATTTCTTCGTAATGATACTTTGATTTGTGAGATGGGTGAAGATTGTAAGGACCTTACGCCTCGAGCACAACCTATATTTCATTCCATGGCATTCTTATTGTCCAATCCTTTTTTTATAACAATTGCAAACATAATCGTATAGTCTGCCTGATAGATATCATAAAACCGAAGAGCTTCTCTGACGTCGGCTTGTTTTATCCTTATACATTAAATGTTACATATTCTACATGTATATTATTTTATATATGTACATCTATTTCTTGTGAGACGAATTCAAAATGTTGAATCAAGATCAACGATTGTGATCAAAACATTTAATCTCCTATGTTGATCGTGCAATCAAGAGTCAAGAACGTGCATGATAAACGAGACAAGCTTTTGGTTGAGATCCAATTCAAATGGAGTCTTTAGCTATTATTATCTATATATAGCATATACACACTATTAATCTTCATATTTTTTTTGCTTTAACAAAAGAATAACCAATAATTAATTCAGGAAGGTCAATAATATTTTAATTTATTAGTTGTTATTAATATTGATTCCATTCTTATCATTAATTCTGAAATCATAATTAATTATTCATTTATTGTCTCTATACCTATGTAAAGTTCATAAATTTAGGGAGGTTTATCATACATTTTCTGTACATAATAGATTACTATATATAACATATATTTCAAAAAGTTAGGGGCCAACATTTTTTTCAATATTAGGTGTTATTAGCTCTGTATTTTGAATAGAAAAAATGGATTCAACCATACCAATGAACAAATTTTTTCCCTATTACAGATAGAAGTCATTCTCCAAATAACATAAATAATCTGATTCAAACATTTTTTTTGCTATAAGATATATATATACTTATGGACAATAAATTAGGATAATATTTCACATTAAGATCCTGTTTAATACGAAGATAATGCATAAGAATAAGACACTATTCTCAATTTTGTTGTCAAACACTAATTTTGTAAACATACTTACCTCACATTAATAATTGTAGAAAAAAAAGTAGAGATGAATTTATTCTTACCTCACTCAAAACACCACTAATGACGAACAAAGTGAGAATAACTAGAATTCATTAATCTTTTATCAAATAGAATCTAAAGGATTTAGGGCGAGGGAGGAAGGTGTAGGAGGGAAAGAGGAGAAAGAGAGAGCAGGGAAAATAAAAAAAAAAGAAAATGAACGTGGGATGGTGAAGTGTTGCAAAATCTCACAAGATTATTTGGAGCTGTCCGATGCGATCTGGACAAGTGTTTCTATCTTCGACGGTCTTCAGACCGTTTCACACGGTGCAGAACGCCAACTACTTCACACACATATATATATATATATATATAGACAAATGGATCTGTCCGGAAAGAGAGCAGGAGAATGAAATTCCTCTTTGAAAAAAAAGGAGAGCAGGAGAGGACAAGTAGATGGTGGGTTGGCTACAGCAGGAGATTGCATCAGTCCCCTGTGCTCCACCTCTTTCTTTCCTTCGTGGCTTTGTGGAGAGAAGGCTTGCATTAGTATGTGTTTGGCTCTCAACAATCATAAGACAAATGCCATCCAGCAGTAGAGAAGGAAACTTCCTTGCACAATTTTATTCTTTCCATCTCTCTCTCTCCTCCCTCCCTCCCCTCCCTGGTTGTTGAAACTCTCCAAAGTTGTTAGGCAAAATATGCAAGTTCAAACAAACCATCCTTGTACAGTTTGCAATCCTTCTTTTGCTTGGAGTATGAATTCAATTTGCAGAGGTCCTGTGGCACTGTTAGATGAGGAAATATGCTCAATACTCCATGCTAGAGGAAACAAAAGGCTGAAGAATAACAAGGACTGAATCATCATTTAATAGTTGAGGATTTAGAGGGAGGACTAGCCTCTAGCTTTTGGATGACAGTTGCCAAAAAAGGAAGGGGCATCTTTTATATGGATGGCTAGAAATTCAGACATTTTTTTGCTGAGCTAACTGGAACTAGGATGAGGACTAGCTGTATCTCCTCCTTCAACATGACATCAAATCCAATGCTTACTAATTTTGTGATTGCCTTTGGCTTTAAATGCAAAACCAGTAGCTTTTTTATTTGTTAGAAGGGGAGGTTCATCAACCTAATGTAAAGAAAGTACGACTGAAAAATAAAGAAAAATCACTAGCTCTTTCTTGGTCACCCTCACCCATAAACAAATAATTTGATTTCCTTGACATAACAAAAGCTTTAGAATCTCATCTTGAACCTCTAAGCTTAAAAGGAACTGGAACGAACTTAAGTAATTAGCTGTGTTGAGATAGCAAAAAGAAGACTAAAGGGAAAAGATGATTTTAACTTATCCGCAAGATGCACCAACACTGTTTTGCTGCACAGTACATTGTTACTGCAAAAAGAGCATCAGAACGGGGTCATCTGAGTCACTGTTTGCCACTAACCAGCAGCTTATTGGCAAAACATCTCCAGGCAGAGGCAGAACAAAATCACAGAGCCAGGCCAGAGGGGCAGCCGGAGGACAGGAGGACAAGGTGGTGGTCTGCAGTTGCAGGGATGGCATCAGGACAGAGGCCCTCTGGCCTCTGCCTTTTCTACCTTTCCTGGTTTTGTGTTTGGCTCTTATCCCACAGAACAAGCTCGCTCTCAACACTGAGCAAGAAAGTTCCCTGCAAACATTTTTTATTCCTTGTGTTTACATCTCTTCTATCTCGAAGTTGGGAACCCTCAACCTCAAGGTCTATGTGTGTGTGACCTCAAGATATAGTTGGCATTTGAATTCAATTTTCTAGAGCACCGAGTGAGGAATATAATGTTTGATATGGACTATGGAGAATGAAATATCAAAGTAGAAATTGAACAAGACCACACCAAGAAATATTGCTTGTAAAATGAAAACAAAGTTGATCTTGACTCTCGAGCAGTATTCTCAGAACTTCCCTTCTTTTATTTTAGTTTTGTATTGCAACAATGAAATTTAATTCATCATTGGTAAACATTTTCATTATAAACGTATGACAACATGAAAAATAAAGTTGGAGAGGGCTGTTGGCAATACATTGAGATGACCCTATTTGTTGAAGGTACCATGGATGAAAATTAAGTAGAATACAAGTTAAAAAAAGACGAATAAGGGTTGAGGTGAAATTGTAAAAGACTTACGGGTTTCGAGTTTGAATTTTTGCAAATGTAAAAATTTTTTTGTTGATAGTTTCATTTATCAGTCATAAGAATGTGACACAGGACGATTTAATCATGTTAATTAGAATTGATGATTAACGTCACGCGAATTAAACTCTCGGCACCATACAACAAATGTAGTCAATGATGCATCAATTGTCTAATCTCACACCTTTTTTTTGCTGCGTGGTTGTTGAAAAAGAAAAAGTTATCTTTGTAGTTTTTATCTACAGCTCCGAGCAGAAAAAAAAATAACGTTTATTTTAAATAAAGTTAGTTGGAGTGTATTAAAAGTTATTAATTTGGCAATAATCTACCACTAATTCCAATATGAATTTTGGACTAATCATGCGTTAATAATTTTGTATATCAATCGGTCCTAAAATATAATCAGATTTTTCTGTTGGCACGAGTATCCTTTTCTTTTTTTTAAAAAAAATAACTCGGCCAGCACCTTTTGTGCTTCCTTTACCTTTTTATAGCAATTGACGCCACCTTTATTTTTAATAATAAATTCTCGTTGCAAATAATTAAATGACCATATGAGAATATTCATTATTATCTTGAGAATTAATAAATGGATCGTCGATGCCGTTTCAAATGTTTATATAAATAATAATATTACCATCTCGTAAGCATCTGCCGTGGTGCAATCATATCCTGCATAGAGTAAAGTACATCCATAATTCCGTGATTTAATTATGTAGCTCCTAATTATATATTATATATTATATAGTTTTAACTAATGATCAATGATACGGTGCAACCAACCGGACATAACTCGCCCACCTGTTTCTTTCCTGCCAATTCTTGACGTGGTCTGGTGGTCCTTGAGAGAAACAATTTTATCTTCACACTTCCAATTACATATTTTTCTCGTGCCATATAAATACACACATATTGCAACTTTAAAACAATAAGTATGTGACCCGACTCTATTTTTCCCCTTTGTTTTTTTTCCATTTTTTAAAAATTTCATGAGTAACTATAGCAACCATTTTCTTAATTAAATGACTTAATTCAACACGAGATTGAGGGAGTGGTGTAAGAAAAATTAGATCGATTAAAAAAAAAGAGGAATAAAAAAATCAGGGAATTAAGTGTAATATAGAACGATTTTTAATAAAATGAAATTGGCCACCTCAAATTAGGACTCTACCCAAAAAAATTACAGGAGCTTGTAGAGATCATTTATATTTATTAATTTCTATTTATATAATTAACTTTATTATTGGTATAATAAATTTTAATGTAATTTAATATGTTGCTAACGAACTCTAATATGATAGTTTTAGCATTATATTCTATATTTAATTATAAAATTAAATATTTTAATATTAATTTTCTAAATATTTTTTTATTAAAACATAGTCTGAAAAAAATTGCTGGAAAAAATCGATACGTCAGAAGATGATTTTTTTTCTAAATGATTTTAAGACAAATTTTATAATTTAAAAAATTGGCTCAAATAATAGTGAATTAAATTTTTTGAATTGAAAAACCGATCATACCAAAATCACTTTCACCACACACCACTAGATTCAACTAATGACGGTCAATTTATAAAATAATTCTAAAAGTAAGATGTTTAGATTCTTAATGGAGTTTATAGAAGTCAAACTTTTTGAATGGGGAATGACGAATTTATTGAACCAAAGTTCTCCCAGTTTCAAAGACGATTCGCTTTAATTGAGATGCTTGACTTTTGTACATTCACAAGTTTAAAAAAATATCTGCGAAATAAAAAAAGTTATAATAAATGTGAATTGTGGCAAACGAAGAATATCGCCAATGATCCAACAATTATGGATTGTATTGCGGATAAGTAAACTTTTTTCACTCAATTAAAAATAAAAAAAATACAAGGCACTTTTTTTTACTAAAAAAGATTCATAATCTCTGACCAATGAATTAAATGGTTTTCTACATGAAATGAACCTGTCCTGGTTCCATATTTTAAATTTTAAATATTTTAAATTAAATAATTGAAAAAATATTTCGAGTTCAAAATAAATACTAATGGATGTTGTTGTAGACAAAAAATCAATTGGATATCAAATATATACAATTAAAGGGATTATTTTTAGGGCAAGAGAGCCTTAAGACAACCTTTCGGAGTTAGAAAATTCTTTCCACTCGATTTTCATGAATTAAAAGTAAAAAAATAATTTGTTAAAAAAATATTAACTTAAAAGTTAATTAATGATTTAATTAAAGTAGGAACCAACCAGGTTCGGCTAAAAAGTGAAAAAATTAATTCCAACAAAAAGATCTTAATAAAAAAAATGAAATTTTGGCTTGATTTCAGGCGCAGTCAAAAAATTCTAATTGCATAATGTTTTTTTATATTTGTGATTGTTATTTTGTTTCGCCCAAAAAAAGAAAAAAAGTTTATTATGGACACAGTATTTATTTCCCATTTACTAGCAATTTTTTGGGTAGAATTTACTGCTATATTTTGATGATGATATGTAGGAAAGAAATAACTATTTTTATGATTCGAGAAAAAAAGAGAAAAGAATGATCACTAATGGAAAAATGAAATTATGACACGTATTACTTACCATAAAATCGAATAACTGAATAAGGTAAATGATATAACATTAATCGTTTTTTTTAATTGTCTCCACCAACTCTCTCTCTCTCTCTCTCTCTCTCTCTCTCTCTCTCTCTCTCTCTCTCTCTCTCTCTCTCTCTGAAAAGAGTCTATCCTCCTTTCCAACCAAAACAAAACAGATATTGAAAAAGAAAGAAGGGCACTAAAATTAAACAACACGACCCCACAAAAATTACGCCAGTTATCCTGCGCCACGTGGCCGTGGCTTGGTGCATGGCCCGTACCCAAGCCCCATCCCTTCGGCGTGCATAGTAATGATGTGCATATCCATCTCCATAATTATCAGTTTTTCTTTTGGACGAACGTAGATCTCATTAAAATAAAAAATAAAATATATCATGCGTGTGTGTGCATTAATTTTAAACCCAATAATCTGTTTCATAAAAAAGTCCGAATCGTCGGTTCAACGGTAAAAAAGTTAAAATTTCAATTATTATATATATATATATATAAAATACTCGTCACGAAATTTAAAAAATGCGGGTGTATTTTGGTGACTATAAGCCCAAACCCAATGTGACCGATAAAATCATATATTAATTAGCACTTAGTTGCCAAATTTACTATTATTATTTATATCATTACTATTATAATTAGTAGGAAACAAGACAAAATGAAAAAAAAAGAGATAAAAAAAAGACGACGGCTGCTACGTCCTCTCTCTCTCTCTCTCTCTCTCTCTCTCTCGGCTCTGTTTTTGTCCGACACGCTCTGATCTCTCCCCCTCTCGCATTACCTCACGCTCTTCTCTATTGGCCTTTTTTGCGGTCTCCCCATCCCCATCGGTACACTTACCGCACCCATTCCCTCCAACTAGATCCTCTTTCCCCATATATATTATTACCTACCATCACTGGTCAGAGCCGAAGAATATAGAAGAACTATTAGTCTTTGCCTCTCCTTCCTCGTTCCCGATCATGGCCGTCGCTGAGACCGCCAACGGCGCCGATCTCCAGGTCCCCAACGCCGGCTCCGCCGCCCCCGCCCGCGATCGCGACTCCGGCGGCGCGGCCGACTCCGACCACCGCCATCACGCCAAGGACCTCGCCCCGCTCGCCGCCTCCGATGGCCTCCGTCCCCACCTCGACCCCTCCTCCCCCGTCCCGGCTGCGCGGCGTGGCGATGCCGCCGCCTCCGAGGATGGAGACGGCGCAGCGCAGGAGGGGTTCAAGCAAGAGATGAGGGATTTGGAGGAGCTGCTGTCGAAGCTGAACCCCATGGCGGAGGAGTTCGTCCCGCCGTCCATGGTCGGAATCGGCGCTGCGTACGGAGCTGCGGCCCCGCCCTTCGTCCCCGGCGGCGGAGGGTTCTTCGTGAATGGTTACGGGATGAGCAACGGAGTCGTCGCAAATGGCGGCGGAGGGAGGCGGGTGAGATTGGTGTTCTGGGTCAAATTATTTTGCTTTTCTTTTTTTGCTGATGCCGTTGCGATCGTTCTTGCCGTTTGGATCGTCTCCCTGAGGTGGCTTTTCATGTGCAGAAGAAGAATGGGTTCGGCCAGGGGAGGCGCAGGGTGAATAGCCGGACCGGCATGGCTCAGCGAGAAGAGGTGATCAGAAGGACTGTGTACGTTTCCGACATCGATCATCAGGTAATGAGATGAGATCTCTATTTAAGGCCGATTCTTCGGCATAGAATGCATGTACCCAGTATGCTTGTGTTAAGAACTATGAACGGGATGTTGTAGATTTATATTTCTATTCACCAGGATGTTTTTGGAATATGCTTCATCTAATTTTGTTCCCTTCTCTGTTGGCCCACTAGCTGTGGTATTTGCCATTTGCGTTGTTATCATTTATCAAACACCATGCTTTTCGTGGATGATAACTTATAGAGACCACAAATCTGGTGTGCCGTGTAACAATTTCATGGAAGGACACAGACGCCTTTGATATGATTAAGCATATTGGCGTTGTTCTTTGAAGGAATGACCAATGTGCATGACCACTTGAAATGTTATATATAATTTTGACAGATAGCTTCTCGTGCTATCTTCTCACTTGAAATGTTATATATAATTTTGACAGATAGCTTCTCGTGCTATCTTCTCAATCTAGAAAGGACTTCAAAGGATAACATGAACGAAGAGCTAAAAGACCGTATCATGTTGAGATAAAAGAGCTGTGCTCTGTGGGAGGCATAACATTCTTGTAACCATTTAAGTTTCTGACTGAAGCTTCAAGACATTTAAGCGTCCTTTGTGCATCCCCAAGATGAATATTTAAAGTTATACTGTATGACATTTAGGAACGTCAGTTGTTTTATTTTTACTTCATCTCTTGCTTCTTGAGTTTGTATTCTCAAGTGCGGTGGTAGTAATTCAAATCGTGGATGTTGATTCTAACTACATATCTGCGCGCATTTTTTTACCTTAGTACTTTCAGACAATGTAACAGCATTTTAATGGCTGAAGAAAGAGCGTTTTGGTTAATTTTGCGTGAGATCTTTTCAAACTTGCAGAAGGTGACTAATCCAAGCTGTTGTTATTAGGTCACTGAAGAACAGCTTGCAGCACTTTTCATCAACTGTGGGCAGGTAAGCTAAAATTGCCTTCTTTTGGGGTTATTGCATATCTGATGATTGCAAACTTAATGGCTGTTATTCTGTTGCAGGTTGTTGATTGTCGCATGTGTGGCGATCCAAATTCAGTTCTTCGTTTTGCTTTTATAGAGTTCACTGATGAGGGTAAGTTGCAATGTAACTACATGTTTGCTTATTGTTGTGATATGATGATTTTGAAGATTAATCATGAGCTTATACAAATCCAGAGGGTGCAAACGCTGCACTTAGTCTTTCTGGGACTGTGCTTGGATATTACCCTGTAAGAGTGCTTCCTTCAAAAACTGCTATAGCGCCTGTGAATCCGACTTTTTTGCCCAGGGTAAAAGACAATGACTTATAGTCTTGCTCTTTTTATTTCTTTTCCATTTGTGAACCTTCATTGAAATAAAACAGGACTTCCCAATTCTTGTTGTTATACTTGATTAATGTTCTCTCTGCAGTCTGATGATGAACGGGAAATGTGTGCAAGAACTGTGTACTGTACTAACATTGACAAGAAGGTTGGCCATGATATTCATATTCTCAGTTTAACATATTTTTGTGCGTGCCCACTTCTAAATGCTTTAATTTATAATTCCTGCATATTTTTCCTAAGGTTTTTACTTTTTACAGGTTTCCCATGCAGAGGTTAAACTTTTCTTTGAGTCTATTTGTGGAGAGGTCAGTGTGCATTCTAATTTATACTTGTAACCTAGATTTTTCTAAATTATATGCATGTAGACAGACTCATGTAATGTCAGGGTGTCATAATTTCATTACATTGCACAGGTTTATCGCCTGAGGCTGCTTGGAGATTACCACCACTCCACTCGGATTGCCTTTGTTGAGTTTGTAATGGTTGGTATTTTCATTTGTCACAGTTTACCTTTTATTCCTTTCAAGTGGTTAATTTGCCTTCCACCAACATGTTTGTTCGAGACAATTAAATGAATAATCTGAAATCATGGGGTTTCCATTATAGTTGGCACTGAAATAAATTTGTTGGCATGGATTTTTCTAAAATTCCACAATCACAGAAGATTTAACATTTGTAATTTTTATTATAGAAGCATTGGAAAATTGTCCTTCTTTTGTTGTATATTAATATAATACATCTGTTTAATACAAATAACATAGTAACTGGTGTACACAAACAGAATGAGATTGAAAATTTCCGGATGTGTTCTTGATATATGCATATGAGGCAGCATAAAGTCTGATAAATCTTCCAGGGGTTGAGATGCATTAGAGGTGTATTCATTCTCTAGTTAAGATCTAATCTTTCTTACTCAGTGGATTGTGTTTGTTCTTGAGAATCATCATTTGGTTTGCATTTCAATTTTCAACAAGCACTGGCTCTTCTTGACAATAGCCCTCCTTGTTAGGCTGAAAGTGCAACTGCTGCCCTGAACTGCAGTGGCGTGGTCTTGGGATCCTTGCCAATAAGGTATTCTTTTACTCTATGGATTTTTCTTGCTTTGGTACAAGTAATCTTTACAGGCACTTGTTTCTACTTGTATTTGAGGGCATTATCTTAGTGACCCCCATATCCTTCGATCTGCAGGGTGAGCCCCTCAAAGACTCCTGTACGCCCCAAGGCACCTCGTTCACCCATTCGCTGAATCTGTTTTCCAGGAGGTTGAGTGAAAGCGTGCGCCATATATATACATACAGTTAATAGGGAAGATATTTAAGGCATATATCTTTTTGGTTAAGCTGTTTCCATAGAGCATTTCCCGTTGTACCTTTGGAAGATCATGATCGTCAGGGGTTCTTTTTGTTTCCTTGCACAGAGATTGGCTACTATGTTGAGCCTTTGACATGTATCTGTTGTTAATACATCGTTGCAGAACTTCTGAGCGAACGGCGGCAGTTGTTTGGGCATGTTAACTCGTAACGTTATCTAATCAGAAAAACTCGTGTTATTTCCGCCCTCTGTAGTTGTCAGGGGTGTTGTTACTTATGATGGCTGCTCCAATTATTGTTGCTCTGATGCTCGAATTTTTGTTGTACCGTATTTCTTTTGTTCATTCCATTATATTATGATTATGCCGCTTTTAATTTATGACACAATAATTTGGATTTTTCGTATAATTATGATGCAGAAAATAAATTCTTTGCTGAATTGGTTCTTAAAATATCTCCCCTGTATATTTGAAGGTGTTTTAAGTTGTCGACTTGTTGGTATCAAATGAGGCAGCAGCAAAGCAGCATTAAATATGTGCATATTGATTCGGTTCCCTGGTCGCTCGCTGTCTTCCGGATTGAATGATCGATTAATTCACTAGGTCCCTAGTTACATGGGAGTTGAGATTCCTCAATTGCAGCATGATTGATATAAATTGCAGGTTAAAATCAGTTCCATCATGCTACGGCTCCCAATTGAAGTGCGTCGCATAGGATGGTGGTGTACTTACTGGCTGTCAGTTGTTACTGCCTCCTGAAATTTTGTTTTCGAACGAAGCAAAGCTTTGGTTTGTTGAATCGTGATAATCTCAAATTATGTTATTCATCTTATGGAAATCTTCATACCATTCATCCTATGAATGATTTATCTCGAAATTAATGGAATCAGGCGGGTCAATTAAGGCCTTTGAGAATTTCGCAAATACCAAATTCGCAACTGCATTATGGTTTAATCAAAAAATAAATCCACTCCACAAATTTGCACACGCATTCCAATATTCCATCCATTGTTATACAACTTTTCTTGAAACTTTTCCTATGGTTTTTTCCCCCTAACTACACGCAAATTCTTAACTGTACAATAAAACAACATCAACCAGACCTACATATATTAACAGGGAGGTCGTAATCTTCACACCCTGCAAGGGCTTAATCAGCGCGCAATCTTCCCTGCAGCCACGCTCGCACGATGACATCTCGGACCTCTTCCTCGCTCGCCGCCCGGGTGACCAACTCGTCGAACTCGCTTCTCGTCATCTGAAGCTTCACGCGCAGCACCGCCGGCGCCTCTCGCCTCGGCTCCGCCGCGGCCGCGCCGTGAAGCTGCAGGGGATGAACCACGGCGCTCTTGCCCACGCAGCCTCCCATCGAGGCCTCTTTTACCACCTCTGATATGATGACGCTTGAGAATCAAACCTTATATACCAATGCCGTCATGGTGGATAATACATAGGAACTAGGAATCGCGGATGTAAATAGGGGACGTGCACCAACTCCTTGGGTCATGAGATATGGGCCCGTGAAACGTGGAATGGAGCGGACAAAGGAATTTGCTGGTATCACAAGATTGTGGATGATGGTTCTCTCTCTCTCTCTCTCTCTCTCTCTCCTTCTCTTTTCCTTCAATTCTTCTCCTTATTTCTTCCAGGAATACGATGTGGATGATGCTGTGTGGGATCATGTGATGACGGATTCATAAATCCTTAAATTGGGGGTGGTGGTGGTGGTGTGATCGAGCATGAGATCTTGCTTTGCCGTCCGGGAACTCCATGTGTTTGTTTGCGGGCACACGACATCCGCCGCTCCGCTGCCTAAATTTCTCTTCTACTTCCTTCTCTTTTTCTCGTTCCCGTGTGATGTCTCGATTGGTTTGGGGGCTTGAGATATCCGTGAGGCATCTCAGGAGTAATTATTAATCATTAAACGATAATAATAATAATAATCATAGTAATAATTAAAAAAATATGAAAATGTCTTATTCATCGTACGAACGGAAAATCTTGATTGCTCTTTTTCTTCTGTCCAAGAACTTTCAATTGATGTTTTCTATTGGGGATTCAAAGCCTTGCTTCTATTTTTGGGATTACGGATTAATCAAGTTTTTTTATATAAGGTTGATTAGTAGTTAGTTAATTAATGAAATAGTAGGGTGGAATGAAAGGACGTGACGTGCGGTTCGTGCGTGCTTTAGGATTGGATTGACCCGACGCCTAATCCTGACCCGAATTAGCAGCAACTTTTGTTGCTTTTGGGCAGCCGTCCGATTACGAGAAGAGGCTTATAGACAATAGTACAAAGAAAATGATTTGAATCTTTATCTGATCAGTAGTGACAATGAAAAAAAAAATCCAAAGTAATAAAGACTTAGGTTAATTTCTTAACGATTTCTCGATAAATCAACCCCTCAAATTGGATCAAGATCGATATCCAAAGTAATTAGCAATTAATTAATGCAATGATTTGTTATGAGCTACTAAAATTTTTTAAATTCCTATTATTACATTTTTCATCCAAACACCTACTAAAATATTTTCATCTAATAGATTAGTTCTCGATAACTAAACGATAACTTAAAGTTTCCATACAAAGAATTATTTTTTTTTAAAAAAAGTTTGATAGTTGAGAGAGGGAGAGACAAAATGAAAACATAATGTGTTTGGATGCCGAAACTAAAATTTTAATTAGTTCCCAAGAATTTGTTGATGTGAGAGTTTTGCTTTGGCTTAGTGTTTGAATGGAGTTCGTGTACATGGGAGAACTAATTGATTGATTAAACATTTTTTACATGGATGAAGTTCATATATATAGGAGAACTTGCAAGTTCTCACTATGGACGAGAATTTTTTTACAAGGATTTGCGTGTTGATCGGAATTGAAATCCTTGTAGGGTCTTCGAGAACTTATGTGTGTGTTTGGCAGAACTAAGAATCATTTTCAAATCGGTCACTCAATTTTAATTTGTAACTAGAACGTCCGTCAACTTTATTTTTCTTGCACGATTAGTTGATAGTGGATTTTCCGGTTGCCTCGCTTATGTGGCCGCCACTTGAAATTTTTTCTCACATATAGGTCATGTAAAAAATAATATTAAAAATTAAAAAAATGGTCAGTGGACTAGAGGAGGGCGAGCTCGCCGGAGGGGGGCCATCGCCCCCTCGCTCCGGCGCGTGCGGGAGAGAGGAGGGGGGCGATGGCCCCCCTCTGGAGCTCCTCGACCAAATGGGGGGTCATCGTCGCCCTCCTCTCTCCCGAGTGCCCTCGTCGGCGCGTGCGAGAGAGCCTCTCGTGCACACGAGAGAGAAGGAGGGGGGGCGATGGCCCCGTCTAGGCTCTAGTCGAGCTCGGCCAGAGTGTGTGTGTGTGGGGGGGGGGGGGGGGGGGCATGGCCCCCCTCCTCTCTCCCGTGCGCGCCGGCGAGGGTGCTTGGGAGAGAGAGGGAGGGGGGCGATGCCCCCCCTCCGGCGAGCTCGCTCGGGAGAGAGTAGGGAGTGGCTCCCAAGCTAGCTCGCCGGAGGGGGGCCATCGACCTCGAGCGCCCTCCTTTGGTCCAACCAGCTATTTTTTAATTTTTAATATTATTTTATTTTTTTGTATGATGTGGATGTGAGAGAAAATTTCAAATGACGGTCACATAAGCGAGGCAATTGGGAAACTCACTATCACCGATCAAGAGGACTAATCGTGCAAGAAAATCAAAGTTGGCGGATGTTCTATTTACAAATTGAAATTGGGGGACTTATTTGAAAATGACTCAAAATTGGGGGACTAATCGTGTAATTTATCCTAAAATTAACATTAGTTCTAACTGTTAGTTCATTATCCAAACACAATGGGGAAATGTCTTAACCAACATGTGGAAATGTCTTAACCAACTGTTAGTTCATTATCATCGTGTATTCTCCGATGTTTTTGTCAAAATAACATACTTTCATTTAGATCTTTTGTTTTAACATATTTTTTCATCTTTATTAATAAAAATTCATCTAGATAAATTTTACTAAATACCTTCCAACTTTGACCACTTTCATAACACTAACTTCCAATTTCACTTTCTATCAAGAGTGTCATTCATCTTTTAACTTATTTCAGCAATAGCCCATTTGATCTGTGATCGGCCGTTCCCCGATTGTGCCATCGACGTGACGTCCATGCAATAATGTTCTCTCTCCTCCCCACAATCAACTGGTCGACGTGGCCCTATGTCAGTGAAAGGGCCCCCTTCTTTTCCCTATGTCCGCAAACGAAGGCCCCCCTCTCTACGACCTCGTGGCCATCACTGAACTAACCATGAAAGCTCTCACCATAAGCTGCTCCGGCCATGTCGGCACTCGTTTCCCCTTGAAATTCCATTCTACCACCTTCACCTCCATATGGAATACGCCGACAGCTTGGTGGTCTTTCGGCATGGCTTTTTCCCGCTCAATCTCCGTCTGGAATCCGCCGGTAGCTTGGTGGTCCTCGGGCTGGGCATTCTCCACCTCAAATTCAATCTCTATCATCAAGCCAGCAGCTCGGTGATCCTCCAGCTCATCCTCCTTGATCCCCAACTCGATCTTCTCATCTCGGCTAGTGACACCGCCGGCCACCTCCACCACCTTCTCCTCCTCTTCCATCTCCAATTCGGACTCTTCTTCCCTGCCATTGTCACGGATGGCTAGGATATCCAACTCGGACTTCTCCTCCCTGCCAGTGCCACCGCCTTCCACCTCCACCACCACCTCAGCCACCTCCTCCAACTCGAACTTCTCGAAGCCGCCATGGTCATTGCTGTGGAGCTCCGCCTCCTCCCCCATCTCGACCATCTCCCAGTCCGCATCTTGCCCCTCGTTGTGCCGGCGAAGGGAGCCCCCTTTCACCGGCAGAGGGGCGCTACCTCTCACGCCTCGCTGCTAAGGGCGCAATGCCTCATCTTTTATTTTTTTGTTTTTTAATGTTATTTTTATTTTTAATTTATTGACTAGTTGCTCGTTTATGAAGGAGAGAGAAAATCGTTGCATGGATGCTATATCACAACAAGTGGAAAACAATCGGTCACAAGTCATAAGTCAAAAGGACAGTTAGTGGAACAAGTTAAAAGATGAAAAATCATCTCATTGCAAAGTGAAGTTGAAGGATAGCATTAAAGTTAGAGGGCATTTAGTGAAATTTATCCAAATTCATGCAACTCAAACTATTCTCACCCTCTAATATTTGATGGAATTCAGCGGCGATTCACATAAAAATATGTTGGAAATCGATGCCCGTATGGGCTTCTCGGTTGCTGGTCCATCATGCTGATAAGCATGGAGAAAATATGCAAGAAGTAGTTTTATAAACTGCTTATGTGATGCATTATATAATGCATTGAGGCTGTGACTTTTGTGAGTGTGATGTCCGATGATTATGCCACAAGGTTGCCGGATTCTGATGATGTTCATGCTATTTGGGTTGTGGAGCGTGCTTTCTTTCCGATGTGATCGAGTTCCCGACTATAGTACAGAAACAATGTAGAAAGGCCTAAGGCAATCTGATTTCCGTTGCGAGGTATTCCTATAATACTCTTATTTATTTATACCAATTCCTTCAAAATAAATAAAAAAACATAGTGGCATTAAGCTAGAGTAGAGTAGGAACATTGTCACTAGCTCACTTGAGGATCATGCTTGCAAAAGCCATCCCAACATCCAATGTTCCCGTTCATTGGCCCATTCATCTAAAAAATGATGAAAATAAGTTTTAGTTTGTTTGATATTCCTTTCCCTTTTGGTTTAATGTATTTGAGGCGGACATGATTTAGACAAAAAATCTAGTAGAGTCACTCTGTCAAATTTTCTCGATAGATATTAGATAGAGATGGGTTACTTAGGGAAACAAATATTTGATGCCAATTTGATAATATCTATTTGTAAAGATGTTTTTTTTCTAGATTACAAGGGAGAGTTATGAACCTGGTGCATGAAAAATAAAGATTGAAAGTGTGCATTTGTTTAGATTAGAAGCAAAAATGACACAAAGTCTCTGACTGACCGAAACGAGAAACCAAAATTGAATGGCAGGAGAAGATTTATCGTACTTTGTAATGTTTGACTAAATGACATATATCCTCAAATCTTATGATGTATAACTAAACGTCTAATACCATTAGTTAAAATATTCTAGAGCATTTTTTTAAATATCCTTCGACATTGGTCATTTTCCAACTCGACCCTTCAATTTTATTTTGTAACCAAACTGTTCTCCAACTATCAACTTATTTCACTAGCAGTCTTTTTTTATCTATTATTGCCTGTTTCTTTGCACAATCTATGTGTCATGTTTTTTTTCCTCCATATGTGCAAGTATCTGACATGACATGTTAAGATAATATTAAAATAATAATATAATTTTTTTAAAAAAATAAAAAAAATGAAAGGAGTGTGCCCTCTCCACTTCTCCCTTTGATCATCGGCTGAGGCTCATACGGCCAGTGGGAGAAGAGGAGGGAAGGCCACCCCCTCTCGCTTTGCGCGCGAGGGAGAGGGGACGCTGCCCCCTCCCCCTCCCCCTCCCCCTCCCCCACGTCGGAGATGGGAGGGAAAGGGGGTGGCCACCCCGCTTCTCTGCACAAATCATGCACCTAGAGGGGAGGGGGGCACGCCCTCATAAATTCGTAATTTTTTAAAAGAAATTATAATTTAATATTATCATAATATGTCACGTCAGATATTTGCACATATGGAAGATAGAGAAACATGTCACGTAGATCGTGCAATTAGGGAACAAGCGATCACAGGTAAAACACAGACGGTGAAATAGGTTCATAGTTGAATTACAAACTAAAGTTGAAGATAAAGTTAGAAAAATGATTAAAGTTGAAAGATATTTAGTGAAATTACCCAAAGATTCTACCATGGTGATTAGGTTAGCTGCTGCGCAGAAATGTTATATAGAATTTTTTTATCTTTACTTTTTTGGGCTCCACTTGATCCGCTTTAGCCATTTGGGTTCTAAAACACAAATAATAGACATCTTAATGTTAACATGTCAAAATTAGCATTATATTGTCCATACTATTTTTCTAAAATGTTGCGATAAAATCAACATATTTGACAGGTGTTATTAATTATTATCTGGTCTCTTATAGGTGATGCTATCAAAATCAAATCTGACCGGTTGGTTCAACCCGCACCTGGTCCGACCTGATTGAACGTCAAAATCGGAATTGTAATCGAATGGAGAAAAAATCAGCTGAAGTGATGAAATGGGTGGAAACATGGTTCAACTTATAAATGAAAAAAAAATAGAACCACTATAAGATGAAAGAATTTTAAAAATAAGGAAACTAAAGTGATATTTTTGAGTCAGCATTCATAATTAGAAAGGGAAAAATGACAATAGCAGTAAAAATAAAATTAACAAGAGAATTAATGAAGAAAGAGGAAGAAATGGAAAATAGAAGTAAGAAGATATAAGAGTGATTTATGGTAAGAATAAATTAATATTGTTAATAGCATTAAATAATAAATAAAATTTAAAGAGAGAAGTAATGAATAGAGGAAGAAATGGAAAAAAAGAAAGTAAAAATCAATGGGGGGGGGGAGATAAATTAAAAAATAAAGTAAAATAAAAATAATACATAAGAGTGATTATGGTAAAACTAAATTAACATATTATTAATAGAATTAAATGATAAATCGAAACTTAACAACAATAGTCAATATCTATAACAAACTGTGAGTTATTTTTTATCAATAATTATATTTCAAAGGATTTAATGACCATGCTGCCTATCAAAATACGTGAGGCTGCTCCATATAACCGGAGTCGTCGGATCACATAATTCGTGCGGTTAAATAATTCGTTCATTTACGTTCAGTTCATGTATGTGTTCGGTCGAGCTATCCCCCGAATGCCCTTGCGAGGTTGTCGTCGAACGATCTTGCAAGCTCACCATTGAATGTCCTTACAAGCTTGCCGTCTAACCTCTTGCCATCTCGTTGCGCTCGCCAGAAGGAGATGACTAAGAAGGTTAGGGTGAATCGGACACCTTACTAAATTGGGTGAGAATCGAACTACGCCTTTCTACAGTAAACCATGCATTGTTTTGATGAACTTAGATATGTGATCTGACGACTCCAAATATAGGGACCCGCCTGCTATCCAATTTGTTAGGTAGTAGTAGGGGGTGTTCAAACCCGACCCGCTCCCGGATCCGATCCGACCCGATCAATTTCGGGTCGGGTTATGTGTTTTCGGATCATCAAACCTGAATCGACCCGACACTAAATGGGTTGGGTTCGTGGGTTACCTGGTTTTTTTTTTTTTTTTGCATTGAGCTAATAAGCTAATAAGCTCAATAACATTTAACATCCTAATACATAGAAACAATATATTACATATTTGCACTAAATCATAGATTCATTTTACACTCAACTAGAAAAGATGCCTAATTGAATCAAATAATTCAATTTCAATTTCAATCATAAGCATATGAACATTCATTTCAATCATTCTTGAGAGCAAACATGAGATCGGATGAATCTATGACATATGTAAGAAAAATCTTTTCTTGGGATGCATGCATGCTGAATTCAGACAGCAGATTAGATGCCAAAATTGACCTTTTTTTAACTATTTTAGGCCATCCAGTTCAGGATATATTTAGATAGTTTACCCTGATGGGGGATTGGGGGGGGGGGGGGGGGGGGGGGGGGGCTAAGATTCATCATGAGGAAACATGACAAGAAAGAAGGAATTATAAGAGGAGATAGAAAAAAAGTAATGCTTGCTGAAAGTCCCTTGTCTCAAAAAGTGGCACAGACATTATGTTCAAACTTCACAACAAGTCAGCAATGTTAAGAGCCATGGGACTATTGACAACAATTGATTCATTGTTCACAGGCATGAGACTATTGACAACATTTGATTCATTGTTCACACTTCACAGCCATGGGACTTCGACATCAATCGATTCAATCCTAAGAACATGACTCGATGATTGAGTTGAGATGGAGATAGAGATTTTTTTACTAGTAAGAACGTGGTTGCCTGGTTGGGACTTGAGAATGAGAGAGATGCCAGTGCTGCCTCTGCCTGTGGCCCTGTACTGTTGTCTAACACTAGAAGTCTGGAACGACTGCTTCACGAGCTCCGGGATCTGGTTGTCGATCGGTGCCGCCGAAGGAGGAGATTGAGACGAGGAGGATGAGGAGCGAGAGCTACGAGAGGACTAGAAGCATGAGAGGACGGAGGACCAGACTCAGTCTCCACCCGGATGCTCCTGTGCTTTGCATGGACGACTTCGCCACTTCGAAGTTCGGAGACCTCTCGCCCTCCCAGAGCTTGTTCGGACTGCGGCCCACGAAAACAAGGCTGAGGCCCCTTCGCGAGAGCGAGAATGCGAAGAACTTGTCGATGTCGTCCGTGAATTAATACCGTGACGACCCAGGAGGCAGGAGCCGTACTTGCGGAAGTCCTTTCCGTGGCAGAGGAATGTGACAGTCACCAGAGGCCGCCGTTGGCTGATGACTCGACGACAACCTTCAGTTGTTGTGCACGTCTCTGCAAGGCATGACGATCAGCGGCGGATAGGGTTGGCTGGCCGAAGATGTCTTGGCGTTTCTGTGAGTGGCTGGCCTGGCGAGTGGGTTCACGAGCTCCAGCCTCCGAGATCTGGCTGTCGAGCAGGCCAAGAGCTGGCCGGCAACCGGTGGCTGGCGAGTGGCGACGACAACGACCACGTCCCGGAGTTAGGACGCAGACAAAACTCAAAAGTCACAAAATGCCAAAACCTCGATGGCTATTGGCTCGAGTCGCTCGACGTTTCGTTTAGCGGTTTAGGCGTTCAACAACGGTTCAAGACTTCAAGTTCAGCGATTCGATCGGCGACTCGGGCGGCTCTCTCTCTTTCAATTTCATCGGTTCAGTTTCAATTAAATTAATTTTGGTTCGGGTCTAACGGTTCGGGTCGAGTCCATCCGGGTCCAAAAACGTGAACCCGACCCAAAACTGATCGGGTTCACCTCGAGTCAGGTCGGGTTCGACCCAACAGTGGATTCGAACCGACCCAATCAGTGACGGATCGGTTCAGTTTATCGGGTGAACACCCCTAGGTAGCAGGCCTATTAAATCCTATTTCAAATTAGAATAAATTATATATTTATGTTAATATTTCAATATTAATATGTTACTAATATTTTATACGTAATATACTATTTCTTATATATACCATTAGAATTATTATAAATATTATTATTTTAATAAAATTCGATCACTGGCCGATTGAATCTATTCAATCACCGTCCAATTGATGGTCTTGTTCAAATTAATAGTCAATCCCATTATTAAGAAAATTGTTTGTCGGATCGGGATGCTAGACTGTTCACAAATATGTGAAACTGTAAATTCAAGGAAGCAAGAGATTGATGTATCAAAAGCCATCCGAATATCTAGATTCCTTTGTTCAGAAGATTGCACGAGAGGTCAGAAGATTTAATATATAAAAAATTATTTGAAAATTAAGAGGTTTATAACTTTTTTTTTCTAATGATAATTATATTTAGGGGTGTTCAGTTGGACCATGAACAAATTTAACCTAATCAAATTTGGTCTAGTCGGTTCGGGTCAAGCTCTTCTTAAGGGCTAAATTCGATCCAGCTCGATCCGGTTCGGTTCAGATCAGGTCGGGTCGGATGGTCGGGTTATCCGACCATCCAATTTTCCTTTTTTTAAAAAAAATTTTTCTTACTGATTTTATATATTTTTAATATATAAAATATTATTTAATATTTATTTTAAAAGCACAAAATAAGTTTTTATAACTATTTAAATATTATTTCTGTATTTAAAAGATTTTATTCCATTTTAAAAAAATTAAAGTAAAATAAGCCTAGATTTAAATAAAAAAATAGAAAAAATAAAAAAATAAAAAATTGGATCATCGGGTCGAGTCGATTCAACTCGGGTTGGATTTTTTCAACCCCCACTGGTCGATTCGACTCGGTAAACATCCATAATTAGATTCCAAGGCTCTTAATTCGTGAATCAACTAGACTACATTTAACTTTTTTTTGTAATAATGTTTTAATAAAACACATAAATATAATTAATGACTATGCACGTTTTAATGGTTTACACTTTTTGATTAATTGATCTTATATTTAATTCGGTGCTTTCGTTATGGAATTGCACCCAAAATTTATGTTTCTTTTTTTTTTTTTCTCTCGGCAAGTTGTGAAAAACGCTTCCATTGTTTATTCTACTCATCATATATGTTCACATTGCGCCTGAGGCTAAATTGTTCATCATATTTTTTTTCTCGTAGTATAATCGATCGACTTATTATATAAATGTGATTTTGATGAATAATAACATGTAAAATAGATCGATCAATTATTATAGTCTGTGTATGTTCTTTTTTTTTCTTATGAACTTGGTAAACATTTAACAGTTGGCACTTGCAAAATTCGATCAGAGAACCTTTTGATTCCGGTTCAATCTTTCCAAGAATGCCGATTTTTCTTCTTTCTTTTCTTGTTGGTTCCTTTAGATTGATGCTCTCTCCACCTTCTTGTTATCAATCAGCATGAACTCTGACTTAAATAATAAACTATATGTATTACTTATCATCCACTGAAAGAACATGACCACTTAGGTGCAGCATTGAAACTTGAGGCCTACGATCCCATTCTCATTTCAGAAAATGATTGCTAGGCTTTTAAAATTAATCAGAAAACTACAGTAATAATTTTTTTCTGCTCAGTTGCCAGTACCCGGAAGCATTATCTTTAATTAGTTTGAATTATTCTGATCAGTTGCATCTGACTATGACAAATAAAGACTACAACCATTGATTAAATGAAGGCAGATGTTGTCGTACCACTTGAATCATTCCATTTGTCACTTAAGATAATAATTCAGTGATGGCCTTTACATGTTTGATCGAGTCCAAATTGTTGTCTTATATCCTGCAACTTCCACAGGTAAGCTAAGCATGGAAGCCCATCGTTCACCCCACCCCCCCTCCCCTAATACTAGTGAACGACAACAAAATTGCAACCTCCACTGAAATGGCAACCCCACTACGTACATCGACATGCCGTAAGAGCAGGGAAAAAGCGTGAAGAAAAAGTGTGGCAACTGATCATTTGTGACTTCCATTTCTGAATATGTAAGATCTTTTCTGTTCATCGCTGGTTAAAAAAAAAAGTTGACATCTCCGATCAGTGCATGAACCGAAACATGGCCTTGTATCTATGAACATGATATTTTCAGGAATCAAAATATCTACAACTCCATCGTTAATTACTTACATGTTTCTTGGTATCCATCATCATATTAATTATAGTCTTGCATGTACATATAAAAGTAAAAGCATGCAGAACTGGAAACATTAATGTGATTGTACGAGCAGAAGGCATACAGAAGATTGAGAGTGACCACTGCACCATGATCAATTCCTCCCTCCACTAGCCGGCCCACTCGCACGGGCATTGAAGTTTCAACAAAATTTGGTCATTCTTGATTTCTTTCCACTCATCAAACATCATCATCATCACCATGCCTTTGGCCACACACATTATACACATTACGGCATCCTGATATATCTGATCATTACCTTTCCTCCAAACATCAATAAAGTAAAAAAGATCAAAGTGAAAGCAAAAGCAATATGGCGTCCCACTATCGGCCACATCAGTGCTTACTGATAACTGGCGTATACATACAGATTCTGAACTTGCTAATTGATGCAGAAACTGTTCCTCTGACATACCCATCATCCCTTGTTATATAAGTGCCAAAGGGAGCTGCCCAGCCCTCGATCCCCCACACAAAGAGCACTGCTTAATTAATTCCTCTCTCCTACTTCCTCAGGTGCAACATGGGCAACTGTATCGCTCTCCTCAGCTGTGCCAGAAGACTGAACGCCTGCTATGGATCAATGGAAGAAGAAGGTTTGCTCAAGGTCGTGAAGGCGGACGGCAAGGTCCTCGAGTACAGCACGCCTATGTCGGTAAGGGATCTCCTATCGGAGTTCGATGGCTTCGCAATTGGCGTCACGCGGCAGGCGCCTCATCTGCCACCGGATCATGAGCTCAGAACTGGACGTGTCTACTTCCTCCTCCCTCTGGACAGAGGTGGCGTCGATGGATCGAAGTGTTCGGAGGAGAGCAGCAGATGCAGGAGGGTTAAGCTGGTTTTGACAAAGCAGCAGCTCCAGGAACTGCTTCTGAAGAAGGTAAACGTTGAGGATGCACTGCTGACTCTGAAAGAGATGGAGGAAGGCGGCAGCTTAAGCTGTTCAACGATTTGGAAGCCACAGTTGGAAACCATTCAAGAGGAGTGTTACTTGAACTTGCAGTGATGGCTACTAGTCATAAGGCAAGAAAAATATATAGATAGATCATAGACATAGTTAAAATTTTTTCTCCCAGCTGTAAAGAGTACTTATAAGTATATACTGTTGCAAGAGCAAAATTATGTGCGTTCTTAGATCCTGTTCATTTGATAACTTTTTTTTTGATAAATTAAAAATTGAAAATAAAAGAATACACACGTCTCGTTGATGGGATTGGAATATGTGAATTCGAATATGTGACTTTTCGATTAGTGAGTGATGATAACTTTATTATGCATTTACTTCAATTTCCGGTGTTTGAATGATATAAAATTAATTCCAGATATCATAAGACTTGGTTAATTATAAGCGGTATGATCGATTATCACTTGTTACTCGTCCGTTATAGCGAGCTAATTAATATGTTCCTAGAACTATATATGGCAGTTCAATTATGTGATAAAATATCATTCTTTTTCTTTTCTAGACGGAGAAAAACATAAAGTGTCACCCGAGGGAAAGAAATTGTGAAAGAAAGAAAAAAAGTTAATTAGTTAATTAAAAATTTATCTATGATGTTATGGTCTACTTAATTTATATATAATGTTAAGCAGAAATAGTAAAGCAAAATGATAAAAGGTGCGAATTGGACCAAATATACTCTAGAGTTAGGGTGAGCATGGGTCCCACGTCCGATATAATTCAAAAAGGTTCGTTAATAATGGTTTAAATTGCACCACTGCTAAAAATTCATCTAGTCTCAAGATACCTCCAAATAAAGCGCTTTCGCATTATGAAAATCTTATTATCCGATCAACGATCTTGTGGAGAAGAGGGATCCGAGGGATCCCCCTATCGAGGAGCATGGAGTCGGAGTCCATCTGGCCAAAATATTAGGATGAATTTTATTTGTAATTCAAAATTAATGTATTTTTTATTACAAGATAAGTATCCTAATTTTTACAGATTAATTCAGAGTCTCATTCGATATATAATTTATTTCATATGTAAAACAAATATCTATATAAATTCTCTAAGGGTTTTAAAAAAATATAATTTATAATTCTTTTCTATTTTTCATCTAATAAAACTCTATATCACCTTAAAATTTTCGTGCGTTCATTCGATATATGATATCTCTGCTACAAAAAATATCTCAGAAGGTTATTTAGTCAAACCCGACATACGTTTTCACGAGTTTGGAAATTCTTGTCACAACCTTGAATGCCTTTGTATTACCTGTCTCTAACGTTAAACAATGTTTTAAGCGACACGTAGATCCATGGAGTTTTCATATAGTGGACGAACTTTCTAAATACAAAATTAACACAAAAGCGTATTTGATCAATTAAACCAATTGATTAATTAAAAAAAAAAGGAGAAAAAGAAATTGTTGTGCGTGCAAAATTTAATATAGTGAATGTAGCGCAACGTGGACCTAGCTAGTATGTTTTATTCTGTGACTGAAATATGATATAAGTGTTTACTGATTAATATTTAATACATAGTATGTCTACATATTATTGTAATATATATATATATATATATATATATATATATATATATATATATATATATTCGAACGTGAATGCCATAAAATATAAATCACTGGGACAAATTCTAATGTTAAGAAGGATGATTTTGTGTTAATGAAAATTGCACTACAAATTGAATTGGGATTGGCCACTGGGATTGAAATTTTGTCAAGATGCATGCAAGCATCACTTTCATGCACGTAAGTTAAACTCGACAAGTGTGACACGCGTATCGCTTCCAATTGGACTTCTCGCTTATTTGTCACTCTTACCAGACACCACACATGATATCTACATTCCATTTTCTTTTATTTCTCCAAAAGGGAAGAAAACATTCAAAATAGAAAAAAAAAGATAGTAGAAAATTGGCTTTATGTTTTTTTAACAAAAAAAAAAACGAGTGCTGGAATATTGAACTAAAGTTACTAATAAACTTAATAAAATTATCGATATACACAGCTCAATTTTGAATTGCAAGTTGCAGTACATGTGCTAACTAGATAGACCTAATGTAAATGGTAATTTTTTATTATATAATAAGTTGATTGATTTATTGTACTGTGTTTTAAAATTATACTCTTTTTGAACTAATATTATAAATACAAAAAAGATAACATTTTTGTTGAAAAGAGAACTCAGTTGAAGGGGGAAAAAGCTATGGTTGTATATACTCAGATAAAAAAAAAAAGAAATGAAAGCAAATGAACTGAATGCAATATTTCATTCTTGCAATAATATTTTGCGATCTAGATACTGTGATTGATTCCTCGAATCTCTAAAATTTACACGTGACATTAATTGGAAGTGTAACAAATGATATTTAGATATACAATTAACAATTATAAAGCATATTGTGTTATTTATGAATGATTTGGTAACTCTATGATGATCCATCTCCACGTGTGATAAACTGTCCTGATAGTCTTTTTATTTTCTTCAGCGAAAAGTTAACTCTCTCTCTCTCTCTCTCTCTCTCTCTCTATATATATATATATATATATATATATACACACTGCTTTCACCTTTTTATTATTTAAAAAAACTGAGCTTTCATAAAGGAAATAAAATTTAAAATCTATTAGTCCACAGATATTGACTTGAAGAACAATAATCTTATTCAATTATCCCACAATCAAAACCTCTTATAATTAATTCGTGTGAATATTACAAGGAAAGCCTCAATGATGCCCTGTCGACATGGTCTGACAATGTATAAGGGAGAGTTTAGCATGATAAAGAAAAAAACTTGCTTTTTTTACCTCCAATTTGCAGTACACAAATTGGTAGGCCAAACGATTTGACTAAATTGATACTTGGCCCATCCTGTCCGCGGACGCCGAAAGCGCCGATCTTGTCAAGCTCCACAGATCGCCGTCGTCGCTGCCGGGCTTGTGCTCGTCGGATGACCAAAAGGTGAAGACATGGTCGTCAAAGCTGCATTCGTGCTGCCGCTCTGTTTGATCCGTGCTCTGGACGTCGAGCTGCGAGGCGAGCAGCCGATCGAACGCCGCCCAGTCGCCGACGCCGGCGGCGGGATCCGATTGGTGACTCACGACTGCGTGGATCGGTTCGGAAACGTAACTCGAATGATATCCGCAAGGAGGTAGCTAGGAGTACGTCGGGCTCTCCTGTGACGGAAGCCTCAGGAACCTTTCTTGGACAACGTGAGCAGCACTGGCGTTACAGTTAGCGCCAATGGCTCTGCCTTCTTGCTTGCAAGACCTCCCGAGGTATTGGAGCATTTGGTCGAGGCCGTCGTCGCTTGCCGAGTGCAGCAATTGGGAGTTGTTGTCATGCATGAAGGAAGAACAGCTGTTGGGGCTGTTCACGGCTTTGTGAAAGCTCTTCTTCTTGAACAATCTGCAGACCACCCACCCATCTTCTTGATATGCTGCTTCTGCAGTCGAGCTAGCGAACTGAATCAAGAAGAAGAAGAAGAAGGAGTGCAATTTAATCAGCGTGCATGCATGAAACCTCGTCACGTTTAAGTACGTACGGTACGTGGATGTCATTAAGTAGGGAGAAAGAAAGCCATCAAATTAAGAATCGAACGTTGGATTGGGGAATGAGGTCGACGGAGTGGTCGTCGAGCCGGTACTCGTGCATGATCCAGTCCGACTTCTGCCCGTGAGGGGCTCGGCCTTTGTAGAAGACGAGCGTCTTCCGCATCCCGATCCCCCTGGAGCCGGCGTAGATGATCTTGTCGCGGCCCGTGGCCTTCCAGAACCCAGCGGCGGTCGCCCGGTTGGTGCGCGTCCCCGTCGGGTACTTCTTGTCCTTGTGACTGAAGAAGTACCAGTCGTTCTGCGGCGCCGACTCGATCCTGCACTTCTCTGCGTGTCGAACACCCGAACATTGCACGCATTAACATAACGAAAACATCATTGCGAACGCGAAGAATCTTAGACGTGGATGCAAATGGAATGCTCGCACGAACCTTGTATATCCCATGGCTCGAGCTTGTTGAGGTCGACGTCTCGGATGACGTCCAAGTCGATCTCCTCGCCAGCCACCTTCTTCCTCAAGTAGTAGCTCAGGAGCTCCTCTTCAGTAGGATGAAAGCGGAAGCCCGGCGGGACGCAAGACTGTCCATCCACTGAGATGTCCATCTCTTTCTCCTCCGACTCAGTTCTTATATATTTGTGACACTCAGCCTACAGAACTTGGATCTATCCGTGCGCTGAGGGACTAATGCTGCGAGTTGGATTACATATATAGCAGTGAAACAAGTAGGGAATGAGAATAAGAAAAAAAAAAGGTGATGAAAGATGAAACAAAAAGGTGTTACGAATACGTGCTTTGCGATCGTGTACTCGTTGCTAGTGGGGTTCGTTTTGCTGTAACAACGAATGCCCAACGACCCTCCTGGAGAAAGGTAAGAGAATTTGAGCAGAGAGAGAGAGGACTAGTAGAATGTTAACTGTTAAACATATATGCGAGAGGAGAGAGAAATAAGGAGGGGAGGCAACGTCTGAAACCCTGACGTTCGACCTTAAAAGTCTCTGGGAAAAGCACAATCGAAACAACCACCATGTACACTCATCACTTATAGTAGCAAAAGGGTTTCACCACTTTTTATCCGAATCGATGAGTCTCCTCTCTCCCGTGCAACCACTGCAACCACAACACCAACACCAGCAACAACTGCTTCCGAATCATCTATATCCCCTGACACTAATAGCAAAGATGAACAAACAAAAGTTACTGTCGACACTAAGCACAAAAACAGTGGAATATGCATTTCTATATATATATATATATATATATATATATATATATATATATATATATATATATATATATATATATATATATATATAAAGAAGAGATCGGATGGGGTCGATGGAATGCAATGTGTCATTATTCCAGAGACCCCACCACGCAATTGGAACATAAAATCGCATAAGTATATGTTGGTTAAGTCTAAGATGCTTGGTATGGGGCAGCATATATAACAATTAATACATCATTATGCACAGAAAAAAAAGAAAATAACAATATACAATCTATATATGTTGTAGTATATATTGGTTAGTGAAACACTGTTGGATAGGTCGCCCTTCTGCATAGGGATATTTGAAGGCACATATATATACATATACAAATCGAATTATTATATAAAAATTGCTTCTGTATACGTGCATCTATTCGTACATCTTAAGCCATGATTATGAAACATTAAATTTAAATTCCAAAACGTTCGACGGGTGCTCTATAGATTCGGATCGACACAAAAAAAATCCAATATCTTTTGCATCTACAAATTGACTACTTTGTTGACTCGATTGTGTCGTGCCTTATTTTTATATATAACTTGGTACTAGTAGGATGATAGGTTAGTGTAGATATATGTGACCCTAAATCCTGTGCGACACAACAAGTAGATAAACCTATTTTCTCCGACTTAAGAACAAAGGAGAGAACTTTGAGAAAATCTGCCATGCACTCTGGCATGCATTATAACTTTGGGGCATATATTGTGCATACAAGTATACTTATTGACATACTTTTGCATGAACTTAATTCCCTTTTAGAAACTCTCCAAGTCAAATCAAGTAACTCTTTTATAATTGCAAGAATATCTTCTTCTAAATGTTCATTTTAATCAACAAAATCACTTTCCTATATACATACCGTGTGTACTCGTTTAGTTGGAGCAAAAATATTTTTCTTTTTTTTTCTCATTGTATTTAATAAATTTTTAATCCACTGACTTTCTCACAGTTTCAGTGGTTTTAAAGTCTAAACAACATAATGTATATACAAAATTTCCTCACATAATTTAAAATAAATACCCAGTTAATTTGAATGGTCTCGAATAGTTTATGAACTCCTATTTTCACTAACACCCAATTGGTAGTCGCATTTGACTTTGTCTACATTAGCCTCATTAATTGGTCATACTTTTTTCTCACTGTCGAGATCTTTTCGTCGATCGTTTAATTCACACACTAACCATATATCAAAATAGGGGTTGTTCACAGAATTCATAGAAGGAGGAAACTCAAAGAAAGAAAAAGTCCGGTCGATAACTACATCTACGGAACGTTGAATCCATAATGAGCAAGAAGAGAGGAGAAAGAGCAAGCATAGAACGTTTTACTAATAACTAATAAGAAATTTGTTATATGCAGAATACTTTTGTTGGAAGTCTCATCTATCATAATCAGATAAGTGACCCAGGATGACAGAGATTAGTCGGATAATAGTGCATTTAGATCTTTATCTGACCACTCTAGATACTATGGTGCCAATAAAAAAATAGAGTATTCATAGGTCGAGTTTGACCCGACTCGACCTGCCCTATTTTGATTGAGTCGGGTTAGGAGGATTGGACCCAACCCAATTCGATCGAACATCGGGTCGGGTGGTCAGCTTACTCGTCCATCATTTTTTAATTTTTATATTTTTTTAATATAAAAAAATTATATAACATTTATTTAAACAAGCATACAATAATGTGTTAAGTACTTATTATTTTCCATATCTAGAATATTTTCTTTATCGTTATTTTTATATTTTTATATAAGATATAAGTTAAAAACTAAATGAAATTTAAAAATAATATGGTGATTCGAGTCAGGTTGGATTATATCGAAATTTTTGTATCTGTACTAAACTTGATTCATCGTCGAATTATGGTCAAATCTGATTCTACCATTGACTCTTTATCTGACCCGAACTCATTTGGATAAGCGGGTCGAGAAAAGAAAAAGGACATTTTTTTCTCTTGGGCTGCGTTTGGTATGGGAACATTAGTAGAACATTAGCTCTCGAGAACTAATTGATTTAATAAAAAAGTTTGGGTTGGTGTTTGGATGAAAAAGTGTAATGATGAGGATTTAAAAAGTTGATGTGATGAATAAGTTTTAGTGGGTGTTTAGATAAAAAAAGAGAACTAAGAATATAATTTATTATTTTATGAGGTATAAAATTATAGTAAATAAGAAAATGTTATTAATATTATAATTTACGTAAATTATTATATTATTAATATTATTTTTATTTATTTTGATTAAATCTTTAAATATTATTAATATTATAATTTACGTATATTTTAAGATCTAAATATAATATGATTTTTTTAAAAAATAATTGAATATTTAATTAATAAAATATTTATTAATTATTAGAGCTAATTATTTTATAATTTTTAATTAATAACATTTAATAAATTATGTTATAATATCCCAAAATTATGTTATAATAATTTATTAATTTATTCTATATTATATATGCATATATTATAAAACAATTAAAAAATAAATGAAATTAAAAAAAGTCAAAGAATGCAGTGCAAGTTAAAAAAAAATGTTCTTGTCAAAATTCTTGCCGGAGACAAGAACACGAAAAGTTCTCGTCAAATGTCACCTGACGGAAATATTTAATATTCTCGTCACATGCTGCGTTTTCAATAATCGAAATATTTCAAATATTTCTGAAATATTTAGTGCTGTCAAAAGCAGTCTTGATGTCTCAAAAACATGAGTCATAACTAAAAAGAATGGAAAAAGGAAAAGGACATGCAACAAAGTCTTTTCTGTCTATCGAGGGAGCAGGAAAAAAGATTATTACTTATTTTCTCCTCTTTTTTCCTTGAAAAAAATAATAGTTTAGTTATATCTTTTTCGTTGACGGTGCATGTCATAATTAAACGTGTTTATACATCCTTTTTTTCTTCAGCATGTCACGAACGTGCACGACATGATCGGACAATTTTATAAAAATCACCACCTGCTTTATTGTCATGTCACTTTAATCCTTCGAGAATTGGTCACGTCATGCAACTAATTGAGGAGAGTCGTGGTCACGTCGGAACGATTGTGATATGTCGGAATTTTGTCCAATTTTAAATTGTGTTCAGTCGTGAAGCTCGAATTAATCAATCTTAATTAGTTCACTCAATTACGAAAAAAAAATCGAGAACAAGAATAGAGGGGAGACATACGATTTATTCAAATTTATCATTGAAATTAAGATTACGTCTTATAAAGAAAATTTTAGTTACAACCATCGTAGATTACGATAATAAATATGTCTCTTCCTAACGAGTTTAAAATTCGAACAAAACAAAGAAAAAATCTAATCCACATTACACGGGTCGACTAAACAAAAGTTCAAATTCGTATAGGTTTCGGAGGCGCTGCCCCTAAACCCCCGCCCGCTCACCGGAACCCCAACCCCCCCTCCCCCCTTTGTCAATACATCAGCAGTATAGTTAATTGAGTAATACTCAAATTTCCCTTAAGTATTCACCAATTTCAACAAATTATACGTGGCTTAATTAATCCAATGTCAAAAACGATTACATTCTTTTACTTTTGGATAACAATTGCATTCTGAAATTTGAGAAAAATATATATATAATTTGCCCGATTAACAAGTCAAAGGATCATGATGATAATTTTGAAAGTTCGTAACTTGAGATTTCAAATTAGTTAGTTGAAGTCTACATCGCCCTCCCACCCCCTGTAACAATAACATATATGCTGCACACGCGTGCGATCCCAATTTAATTTACCTGAAAAATTTAGAAGCACCGTTAGCAACACACTAACAACGCCAACTTAACATAAAGTGGGTGGAGCCATGGAGAAACTTTGCCTTTGCAAGTAAACTAATCTCTCTCTCTCCCCCCCCCCCCCCCCCCCCCCCCCCCCCCCCCCCCCGACCGGACCTTGCATGCAGGGATGGACATGTTTCCACATGATTTGGCTTCCATGTGGCCGGACCAAATATTGATTGTGATGGAGGGGCAGAAATTTCCATCATGCTTATCTGCAAAAGGTTAACAATCAACCCTTGTGTAATTTCTCATATACTATTGACTATTGTCATGGAAATCGTTGCCCGATTTTGACAGAAAAAATATACAATATGCAATATCGAGGTTAGCAATATGTTTTATTTTGCCAAGAGGAAGTAAATGTTTGACCACACACTTGAAAGTTCAACAAGTGTTTAATATCTTAAACTATGATTTAAACCTCGTAGTGCCAAATCGGAAACAAATATAGCCTGCAACGATTGGCACTTAATATTGTGCACATTAAACTTTACCTCAAAATTAATGAATTGGCACCCAAAAAATATCGTTTTCCTAACGGGTAAATTACGTCAAATGTCCTCCAATTTTAACGTTTGCTCAGCGATACCTTTAATTTTAATTTGTAACACGAATGCCCTCCATCTTATAATTTATTTCACGGAATGTCCATTCGACCGGGAATATCCAGTTTTTCGGTCGCTCCGTTGATGTGGCGATGATCTCTCTCCGTCACACAAGCAAGACGTGGCATTGTCGATGGATAATAAAATAAGAATATAATAATAAAAAAATAAAAAAGGAGCTCCCTCCTCTCTCTCTGGTGTCCTCGCCGGTCGCTTGAGCACCGGAGGGAAAGGGGGGGGGGAGGCGATGCTTGTCGACTGGAGGATGTCGCCAGACTTTTCGAGCTCATCGGTTGGAGGTCGTGAGGTCGGACACCTGCTTGTCGATGAGGCAAGGTCGCCAGACTCCCAAAAACAAAGCACGTCCTCTCGATTTTCATAGGGCGTCAAGTGGCCGTGGTCTGGGGAGAGGCGATCGTTGACGGAGACGACGACCGGGATTATGTGACAAATGTGGCGGCACACGACGTCGTAGTGCTTAGATGCCGCAGAGAGGAAGGTGAACCCACTGTCGTGGAAGATTATGACAACGGGTAGACAATTCCGGTTGGCGATGAAGAGTCAGAACTAGAGCTTGCGGGCTGGGTCGACGGTGACATCAGTGGTGTGAACACCTCAATCGGACTGATACAATGATCGAAGACATGTGCGAGAGGGGGAGGGCCACCTCCCCTCTCTGCGCCTTCCCCCCTCTCTTCTCCATCTCTGGTGAGGAGAGGGGTGGGGGTGGCCGCCCCCTCCTCTTCTCCCTCCGACACTTGTTGTCGGTGAGGAGGAGAGGAAGCATTTTTATTTATTTATTATTTTATTATTGGAGTTTGCGCGGCGTGCCACATCTGATGCTGGAGAGAGCATCTCCACGTCAGCAGAGTAATCGATAAACCAGGTATTTCCGCTCGTATGGACATTCCGTAAAATAAATTATAAGATGAATGACATTCGTATTATAAAATGAAGTTAAAAAGTAGTACCAAAAAAATGGTCAAAGTTGGAGGACATTTGACGAAATTCACCGTTTTTCTAACATAAAGTAATATTTTGTACAATGAATAATAATTTGTTTAATATTATTTATATGTACATTGTTTTCCTAAATGCTACCACCCTGTTTACCAAAAAGGAAAAAAGAAAAAAAACTAGTAAAACGACTAAAATCCATTACCGGCGTGTCACGGGGTCATTCTCGGACACTAGACCACGTGCGGCGACTAGGCGGATAGGACCTAGCCAAGCCTGTTTTGAGTTTGCAGCGGAAGTTTTATGGTCGAGACGACTTTGCCGAGAGTCGCTCTTATAGACATTCAATCACGGACATGACTAGAGTGTTGGACTACTCGTCACGAGACCGTGGCATTAGCGCGTTGAGGCACTAATGTAGGCGCTTGGGCGCTTAAAGTCCGAAGGGGCGACGAAGGGACCACGGGACGCCACGAAGGGACACCGATGTGGGTTGCCACCCCACGCTCAAGGCCATGACACTAGAATTAAAGAAAAGCTTACTTGTATTAAATATGATGAAACATAACATACAATTGGGCCTCGGAAGGCACTAGTGAACTCCTCCCAGTGTACCGTAGGTATAGGAGTCTTGTTACATATTGAAGATGCAAAAGACGTACCCTATGGGAACGTCACCTACTTGGCCATTCATAAAGACGGCCTTACAAGATAAATGCCCTAAGGGCGGATAACTTGGTACTCCGCAATATTATGCAGTGCGGGGCGGCTGCATGTGTTCCATATTTTCGACGCTGAGCGGCCGAGGACTATAAGTTGAGCGGCACTGGTGCCGCGAGGCTTCACTCTTCGTGTCACGGGAAACGCCCCGTGACATTCTCCCCCACCAAAGTCGGCGACGCCCCGACGCCGTTGTCCGGGCTTCCTCGGGGCCTTCGTCTTGAGTCTTGACTTCGCTTGTCTCGTTCAATTCTGCCTTCTTTGCCTTGACTTCAACTTCACCAGCATCACGCAACGCCAGGAATGCCCGCTCCTTGGGGTCTCGCTGAGGACTCCTCCCTCAGGCCTGCTTCGCTCGCTGATCCTTCGTCCAATCCGGGGTCATCACTTGTGCAGCGCCAGTGGAGTCCGCCATGTGCGGTCTGACTTCATCAAGCAACTATCCGTCCATCAAGTCTCTGTTGGCTTCACTTCTCTTCGACTTGCGCAGCGTCAACTTGTGTGGTTTGGCTTCTTTGGGGGTGAAACAACTCTTGTATGCCTTCAGGAATAGCGCGGAGAAGAGTTGTCTCAGGGTCGTGTAGAACACGATGAAGAGTCTCGCCATTCGACCTGCATGACTTGACTCGCTGCCTTCATGTTGCGGATGGCCGCAGCATAAGGTCTCCCTTCCGTCGAATGCGAAGTACAGGACCATCTCACCCTTGATGATCATTCTTGAATTTCGACGGTTTGAAACAACACAAGCCCTCCGATGTCGATGCTTGTAGCTTGCCTGCTTCGAGTGCCTGGGGTCGCTATGATGAGCGACGAGAGTCTTCCCACGGATACTTTGGGACGCTTCAGGTCTCTTTGTGGGCTTGACTCAATGTCTTTATGTTGCAAATGATTACAACGTAGAGTCTTCCATACCTCTGCCGAACTAAGAGCGCAGGACCACCTCCTCCTTGGTGACCACATGATGTTTCGACCGTCTTGAGGCGGGACAAGGTTCTTTGATATGACAATCCATGCCTTGTCCATCCAAGTCGCCATAGTGGGCGACGAGAGTCTCCCCACGTTTCCTTGTGGTTCAACTCGCTGTCCCCAAGTTGCAAATGGCTGCAACGTTGAGTCCTTCGTCCGCCGAGCCTTGAGAACATCTCCACCTTCCCCTTGGTGGACAATAGATATCTCGACGGTTTGAGGTGGAGCAAGGTTCTTTGGTATAACATTTCACACCTTGTCCACTCCCAGTCGCTATAGTGAGCGACAATGAGGGTCTCCCCACATGTGCCTGTGGTTCGACTCACTTCTCTTGCTTCGATGGGCGATCTTGATCTTCGACATAAGTAGCTTCCTCCTTGCGACTTGAACTTCTCTCCCCCACCATTGCCCTTGCCCAAGGGCTTTGGTGGTATGGCACTTGTCCTGATTGACTTGGCAGCATCGACTAGTGAGTGGAGGTTGGACGATCCGGTCGTTCCAACTCCTTCCTAGTCCAAAGCTTCTAATCCCTCTGCTTGAAGAGCGCCAACACTGGATCTTCATCCTCCTGGGAACACTGTAGGTGGAGCTCGGTGATTCCTTTCACTTCCTCCTTCAACATGCCCATCTGGCCGATGTTGAACAATGCGATCTTGACCTTCAGTCCCAACTTGTCAGGGCTTGCATAATTGATGAACTGCCAATTCTTCCGTCCCATGTCTGGGAGGTATGTTTGCCACATTCTACATTGTCGCGATGGCAATGCCATCCTGAGTTTGCCACATCTTGCAGGGTTCTTGGGATATGCCTTCTTCCGATCCTGAGACCTCCTTTGAAGCTTTGGCAATCCCTTTGGGGTATGGACGGGGCGAGATCGTTGTGCTCATTCACGAAGAGGATGCACCTTAGATGCTCGTCCGTCCGCACCTTGGACAAAGTAATGTCACTGTGCTTGTCATCCTAGATCATACACCTTTGACATACTCGTCCATCGGGCGGCTTAATCCTTGTGAAAGAGTAGCCGTTCCGGGCCTTCACTAATCCGGGCGGATGCTTGTGAAGACGCTCCGCTTAGATAAGCGGACTGCGGTTGGTGAACTCGTGGCATGAGCTCCCAACATTACCTCCATCTCCATTCGAAGGGACGACATCACCAATGTGTCCTTCAAAACTTTCGCATTGCGATCTTTGGAGGCCGCTTCGATTACTCAAGGCGATGTCCGAAAGGAAAGGGCACTCCTTCCTTCGGTTGGCGGCAGAACGCTTGACAGCAGCATGCCAAGGTTCGCCGATGCTCGACGCTCAGACCATTTGCCAAATTGGTCGCTGAGTTGAGGCATCGATTTGCGTTGGCATGTATCAGGTTCGTCCCACTCCTCGATGGATGACATTGCGCCGCTTGCGGGACGACACTTGACGAGGCAGGCAAGGTTGACGGCTCGTCCGCGAGTGTTTGCAAGTAATCAACGCTTTGCTCCATTCCTGAAAGTCATCGTGGCGTGGCGGGCGATGCTGCGGCACGACAAGATGCTTGTGATTGATGCTCCTTGGCCGAAGGGATGATGTTCTTTGGCCGAAAAGGGACTATGAACCTTGATATTTGTCTTTAAGCCAACTTCTCCCGTGAAGCGGTTGTGCACTTCACGTTGCATGACTGGGCATGCGATGCGACGTCACGAAATACCGAGCAGCGCATGATAGTGCATGACCGACAGTCCCTGAATGTGACACGGGTCCTCCGAGTTACACGACGCTCGTGTAAGCGATCTCATGATATGAGCAGCGCAAGACCATCATGCAGAGCATATGACCACTCTTTGACGCAGCGCGACACTTCAGGATTCCCGACTGTATACCTGGGGTGGTTGATCTGCTCGAGTGAGCGACGCATGACCGTCCCGGTTAGGCGGGGCGATCAATCCGTCATCATGATGCATGACGGACGTTCCTTGACACGACACGGGTGTATGAGGAACATGCTGCGGGGCACGACTGGGCGTGCGGCGAGGAAGCTTGCCATGCATTCCTCGTTGGCGTCCACGATCAAAGACCATGGTACCAGTGCGCCTGGGCGTGATGGAGTATTTGAGCGGAAGCACATTTCCTACGCCAGGGCACGTTGCGACGACACAAGCGAGTCATCGTCGCTGGGTAATCCGAGCAGGAAGAACTGCTCTGATACCACTTGTCACGGGGTCATTCTCGGACACTAGACCACGTGCGGCGACTAGGCGGATAGGCACCTAGCCAAGCCTGTTTTGAGTTTGCAGCGGAAGTTTTATGGTCGAGACGACTTTGCCGAGAGTCGCTCTTATAGGCATTCAATCACGGACATGACTAGAGTGTTGGACTACTCGTCACGAGACCGTGGCATTAGCGCGTTGCGGCACTAATGTAGGCGCTTGGGCGCTTAAAGTCCGAAGGGGAGACGAAGGGACCACGGGACGCCACGAAGGGACACCGATGTGGGTTGCCACCCCACGCTCAAGGCCATGACACTAGAATTAAAGAAAAGCTTACTTGTATTAAATATGATGAAACATAACATACAATTGGGCCTCGGAAGGCACTAGTGAACTCCTCCCAGTGTACCGTAGGTATAGGAGTCTTGTTACATATTGAAGATGCAAAAGACGTACCCTACGGGAACGTCACCTACTTGGCCATTCATAAAGACTGCCTTACAAGATAAATGCCCTAAGGGCGGATAACTTGGTACTCCGCAATATTACGCAGTGCGGGGCGGCTGCATGTGTTCCATGTTTTCGGCGCTGAGCGGCCGAGGGCTATAAGTTGAGCGGCACTGGTGCCGCGAGGCTTCACTCTTCGTGTCACGGGAAACGCCCCGTGACAGGCGCACCAGATTCCATCACCCACCAATTCCACCAAGTTCAAGTTGCACAATAACAACTATAATGAAATAACAACCCAATATTCTTAGTTTCTTGTTCATCAACCACCACCCCCCCTCCCCCCGACCAATTGTTTACATTCACTATTTATGGAACAACTAAAACTAAATAAAGTCAACCAATGCTATCGAGATTAAAAAAATAAACTTAACTTAGCAACCACACGTTCGAAAACAAAGAGTTGGGTGGAGTGGTAGCGGCTCTCCTTACTTAAGCAGAGGTCTTAAGTTCGAGTCCATGTGAATGCAAAAAATTTTAGTTGGGAGCCTTTCAACCCGCGGACTGTGCGCTCAGTAGCGTCGTGTAAGTTGAACAATCGGCACCGTTTCTCAGATACTGGCGGTAGGCTACCGAAAAAAAAAGTATTTATTTTACATATAGTAACCCCGAATACAAATCTATGGGTACACAGTAAAAAATAGTTATTTATATATTGCTACGGAAAAAAATCAGATTCCGAATTTAAAAAATGAAGAATTCTTTGCACTGGATAAGATTGAGAATGAGAACGGAACAGACCACGTGCAAGCGGCAGTTCGGCCGGAGCTATATCAAATCGACAGCAACATATTACAGAGCGGTGGGCGGCGGACGTTGTCAGCGCCGGCGCACTCCGCGTATGGCCGTGCGGGAAGTCGACATCTCCGGCCACAAGCTTACAATCCGCGAGCGCGACGACACGCACGACCCGTCCACCGGCCGCGCGTTGACCGGTTCCTGGCTCTGGAACTCGGCCCTCCTCCTCGCCGAATGGATGGCTGACGACGGGCTCTCGCACCTCCGCGACCACCCCCGCGCCGGCCGCCTCACGTTCCTCGAGCTCGGCGCGGGGACGGGCCTCCCGGGCCTCGCCGCGGCCGCTGTCCTCGGCGCCGGGCGCGTCGTGCTCACCGACGTCCCGCAGCTCATCCCCGGCCTCCGCGCCAACGTCGAGGCCAACGGGCTGGGAGGGCGGGTGCAGGTGAGGGAGCTGCAGTGGGGGCTGGACGAGCCGGCGGTCGCCGCCTTGCTGGGGGAGGTGGACGTGGTGCTGATGTCCGACGTGTTCTTCGACGCGGAGGAGGTGGAGGGCTTGTCGAAGACGATGCGGCGAGTGTGGGGCGAGGGGACGAGGGGCTACGCGGCGACGGAGGCGAGGCCGGGAGTGGACGAGTGCCTGGAGGTGCTGAGGAGAGGAGGGTTCGAGGCGGCGGAGGTGGCGACGGCGTCCCGACCGCTGTTGTCCGCGCCGGAGGAATCGTCGGTTTTCACGGTGTATCTCATAACTCGGTCCACCTCATCGGCGACTGGCGAAGATGGCGGATGTTGAACCTGTAGAAGCAGAACGAATGCTGCGTTGTGTTATTTACCGGAAAAAGGCAAAAAAAAAATATTTACCGGGCTATGAAATCAGAAGCCCATGGGCCTCAATGCAACGGAAAAAAAAACAGTGTCTTATTTAAGAAAATGGGATGCGAGTATTTTATGATTACATTTTACGTTTTACTCATATTATCTTTTTTTTTCCATATGGAAAGATATATAAAATTGCACTCTGTAAAATTTTGCAGCTCATTTTCAAATGTCTAATTTGTGTCTTGGATGCTCACGTAGCAAATTTTCATTTTAAATCTTCCTTACATAGGAAGTTTTACATTTTTGTCAGAAATACATGATAAGTCATTGTTAATAATATCTCGAATCCTCTCTCAATTAAAATTTTTAGAGACATTTCGAAATAAAAAACGTACTTGCATCACGAATGTCTCATTATAATTCAAGAAAATGCCTATATAAAATTTCTAAAGTTCAAATAAAAAGTAATATAAAGTAAAATTCTCGTTCATCAATTTTCATCTAATAAAATTTTAGTCGCCTTAAAATTCTCGATTTCGTATATAAATCCTAACGGTCATCCTTACATCTGACGTTTTCTTTTACTATAACATTATCCGAACCTCTCTTAGCATGTAATGTTTTCAATGTTACATATTACAACTTTTCGACAAATGTGAGAAATATTATATCAATTATTCCATTTCACTTAATCTGGTTAATTAGGTGCATCTCAGTCGGCAGATTTTAACATGTCGGGTGTAAAAGATGAAATGATTCACGTAACTGGGTTGACCATTTCCCTACCTCATGTCATGTGTGTATAATCCAATTTTTTTAACGTAATTATATGGTACGTGTTTTAAATTTCGTTGCATGTAATACCTGGATCAAGATCTCAATTATCGTCACATAATATTTGCTACTTTATATTTTGTAACGTATGCATAATTTACATAAGGAAAGAATTCAAAAAAAAAAAAGAAAGAAAGGTCGCGCAAGGAAACGGCCAACTAAGGGAGGAATTCCCTCCCCTGATCGCGCCCACGATCGGTCAGCCTCTGGCCGGTCGATACTATAAAGGAGGACGCGATGACAACCTCGCGCCCCCCTTCGACGCCCGAGCCAGCCGCCGCCGCTTCCACTTCTTCTTTCGCTGCTCCGACGATCGGCGACAGGCGGAAGAACGGGGGCGACGTAAGCAACGATCCGACGACTCTTCGACGCACGACAACCCTCCTTGACGTGAGCAAGGACCAGGCGCATCATCCTGCACCGGCCAAACATGATCGGTGATCACCGGAACGACGACAGCGGCCCAACGAACTTCCAACGTCCAAAGTAGAGGTACTCTCGCGTTTAAATCCCATAGACATCGAACTAAGGATTATTTGATGCGTAAAATTGATTCATTATGATCCTGAAGTAGTTAGCAACATTTTTCGTATTTTGAACATCGCCGTTGGACGGCCGGAGGATCATCGAAAATGGAGAAGAAGTCCGGCGGCCCTGTTTTATCGCAGGGACCGATCGATCGATATCTGGAACGGTCGACCGGTTCACGCAGAACTCTCACGAGTTCGTATCAATCGGTTGACCGACCTCACCATGGCGGTCGACCGATCTATCTGTCAATGGACAGATCAAGTTCCACGATCGGCCGACCGGACATCTGATCAGTCGACCGATCCGACATGCAAAGGGTGTTCTCACAATTCTACGACCGATCACTGGAACGGTCGACCGATCCTTCGCGCAATGCGCATCTTGCAAACCATACAACCGATCGATCGATAACCGGTACGGTCGACCGATTCACAGACACCCGACAAAGAGTACGACCGACTAATCCAAGAGGATCGATCGACTGGTGCCAAAGAACGATCGACCGGTCCATGAGGAGCGGTCGACCGATTCAGTAGATCAGTCAATTCATCGGTTCGGTTCAGTCAGACCCATTGGTTTGAACCAATCAAATTGATCCACACATAAATTCTAAACCTTCTAACCAATTCATCTATATTAGTCAAGTCCTATTGTACTGAGATTGACGCCCAGTTGGACCCTGATTCACAGATTTCATGATATGCAAAGATAAGTAAAGTAAAGATGAATACATAGCAAAGATCAGAATAAAGTACAGAGAGGGGTATGTAGTTAGCTGAAGAGACAGCGAAGCTACTAGTTTTCAATGACCACTGTTCCTGAGATTTCAGGTCTTCTTCTCCCGCCTGTATCTCGAATGAAGGGTGATGCTTTGGTGACACTCCTCCCCTTAGAGATTAAAGTATTGTACCAGAGGGATAGGTAGCTAGCTGAGGAGATAGTAAATCTATAGGTTCTTAACTGATCACTGTTCATGAGGTGTAGGTTCTCACCCACCTACATTTTGAATTGGGGGAGGTATTAACACACACCCATTTTTTTCTTTTGGGTTTACTGGCATCAGAAATTTAGAGAGGCACCTCTGACATCCTAATTAATAAAGTCGAGCTCGTATAGGACAATAAATTTTAAGGATACTACAATAATGTAAAAGACGTAGTGCAACTCACAGTAACACAAGGGCAAAGTAAAGTATTGTATAGCATGACAGAGACATTGTAAAGTAAAGTATGGAACTTGGTATTGTAAAGATAATGCAGAGTAATATAAAGACAAAATATAGTTATAGTAAAGAACAAGTTCCAGATATGGTTAATGTTAAGTCATGATGTATGATTCTTTATAGTCAACGTATGGAAGTCAAAGTATACAATTGTTTATCAATGACATATTATTTTTATGATTATCATTGATCATTATTTCACCGTCTATTTGCTATTGTACTGGGCATCTTTGCTCATGGGTAATCGATTTTCCTGCATTGGGATTTTGCAAGTGAGAATGCTAACTAACGAGATTTTGGAGGGAGCGGAGCTTGAAGAAGTGCTGCACATGACATAGATTATTGTTACAAGCCCAATAAAGTTTTATTATATTTTTCGCATATTTTTATCCATTAAAAGACATCATGATCTCCCGCTCATCAAACTTCTTAAAGTTACTATCCCTTCTTATTTTTTATTACAGACTATGTTAATTATTCATGTCTCTCGACATTCCACCGTTTGAACTTCCGCATTAAAGATCTTTTATTATATTTTGTATTATATTGATGCCATGTATGTCATTTTGTTGAATGGTCATGGTCAATAGTGTAATAAACAGTGTAGCGTCCCCCGAAGTCAACCTGATTGCCTACATGACAGGATGGGTGATTTTAGCGGTGTTATATTTTTTTGTATTTTTTTCTTTATTTTTATTTGATTCATGAGCCTTGTCAACTATAGTATTATTTTTTTTTTCGGTTAAGCTTTTATAACCAATAGATAATTTTTAGCCCAATTTGAGAGTTGAAGTATCACATTTTTCTTCTACAAAAAATATTCATGAG
The DNA here is from genome assembly GCA_030549335.1 of Pontederia crassipes. NCBI lineage: Eukaryota > Viridiplantae > Streptophyta > Magnoliopsida > Commelinales > Pontederiaceae > Pontederia > Pontederia crassipes. The sequence goes on along the minus strand of CM060191.1, from coordinate 70,491,088 downwards.
ACTCTTTCTCTCAATAGGTTCATATGGGAGATCTAGAAAGTGGTTCCAAATGCAATTGTGCAAAATGTCTTGATTTTTTTTCGGTATTAGAATATTTTTTCGAATATATTATTGTCACTTCAATAATATATATATATATATATATATATATATATTTATCATTTTATTTTTCAACGCTTAAATAATAAATGTTCAATATTTATATAATAATGTGTCAACAGTATATTTTGAAAAACATGTCCAAAAAATTATAGAAAATAAACTTGTTGAAAGTCCAATTCAATTGCTAATTACTCAACTTAAGAATCACGTCAAAAGTACTATACAGCGCCATTTAATATAAGAGTTTTAAGTTTTTAACGCATACGTACTCATGTTTATTCATACAATATTTATAACCTTTTTTAAAAAAAACAAAAATTAACCTTGTACGGTTGTACCAAAAAATACGTAATTCATATTTTCATCATCATTATTATTATTATTATTATTATTAATGCCGCTTTGGTTACTGGAGAGTGGAGCCACACAGTCACACACACACACGACCGTCTTCCGAAAACAAATCGTACGCGACTATTCCTCGGCTTAAAGAAACAAACAACTTTGACCGCATCTAATTTTTGACCGGTGCCTCTCCGTTTTCCCAAAATGGAATCCTAACGTCTGTCGTCCGCGCATACGTCCAACCAGCGAACAGGAGTTAGCTCCGACGTGTCTCGCTAGCATCGAATCGCTCTTGGACCCCACAGGAAGCGCAATGCTATTATTTGCCCGACGACGGCGTTTCGTGTTTAGGCGTATGATATGATTTGAGCTCTCGAGGCGAAGGCGTCGTTCGTCCTCTTTAGCTCGCTGCTCGCGGCGCCATTGGCGGCAGTCACTGAAACAGAAGCAGCTCTGCGCACCTAACACTTCACATCACTGGAGCAATATTGTGAAGGTGATGTAGTAGGTGTCATTGTGATTCCTTTCTGATTCGTTATTACTTTTTTTTTTAATGATAAATCATTAGAATATAAATTACAAAGCGTTATATGATTGAAAGAAGTGCAAGAACCATTCAATTATTTCATAGGTGTAATTGGAGGTGAAAGAAACTAAAAGCCCCTGACGCCATGATGATGAAGGAATAAGAAGCATGAGAACATGGTGTGTGTGGTCTCAAATCATGCAGTGGGAACCAATGGAAGGAGCAAACAAGTCGCAACCAACTAGTCATGGGATCCCTGCCCTGCCCCTAACCGAGGGGAAAAGGAGCAGCACATAAATACTAAGTGGACCCTTCGGGTTCCTTCCCCCTGAACTAAATCGATGGCCACGAAAGAGGAAGAGAGATAGAACTCAGCAGCTGTCATCAGGTTGCTCTCCATGATCCATCTCCTTCAACCATCTCTTTTATTTCTACAGTCAATTGCCATCTCCTGGAGACCTAATCATATCTTTTTCTCTCCATCAATTGCCTATCACTGGCCTGCACTTCTCTCTCTGTTTCCACAAACGTTGAGAGCTCTTCTTTTTCTCGTATGACACACACACCTTTTACTGCATCACGCCCCCACGCCAGCGGCCAGCAACTTTTGTTTATACTTGCGTCAAAGCATCAAACATCCCCACTACTATTTTACCACTACTATATTTGTGCATCCCCCGCCGTGAATAGAAAAAGTCAGTTCTGATAAAGCAACTTCTTCTATTATTAAAAAGAGATCGTCAGTTTTCTATACATTTCTTCTTCATTTGCCAGATTATTCATATTTATGGCACACAGTACGATTAACTCTTTCTGTCTCCGGATGTTGTCCTGTAATGCAATATTGCAATGCAATTCAACTTTGTTTTAAGCTAAGTGATGAATCGAGCTGAAGGCCAAATAATAAGTTTCTTTTTCTTGTTCTTCTTCTTATAATAATTATTGTTCTTATAATAGAGAGAGAGAGAGAGAGAGAGAAAGAGAGAAGCGGGAGGGGGGGAAGGATTCAGTAAAACAAGGATCGATGTTTTTTATGGCCTTATTGGGTGGGGGGTAATAGAGTACAGAGGCTACTTTGTTTGTGGGTCTCACCTTGTCCGGGAGACATTTAGAGCTGGTGAGAGCGACCCAATTCACTTCGTGCAGCGAGTCACGTTGCTTTGCTCAAAGCCAAAAGAAGCACTGCTGCTGCCACAACTACTGCTGTAGCCAAGAGCAGGGGTGTCACTGCTGCAGCTCTCTCTCTCCCCCTCCCTCTCTCTCTGTCTCTGTCCCTGCTCACTGCTCACTGTTCACTGGCGAGACATAAATGAATACAAGGATGGATGGATGGATGGAGTTGGCGATGGGTGCAGAGTGCTGAGCTCGGGACTGTTGTTGTCTTCCTTCTATTTCACTGTAGTCGCTGGTGCATTAACAAGGCTAAAGCCAAAGCTTTCTCCGAAGTATCCTGCTTTAACTTTTGGGGATCAGGAGGAGGAGTGTTCGTTGGGTAACGGTGTAGAGGAAAAAATAATATATGCATGCGTGAGGAGGTGCTGCTGCGATGGGCAAGAAGGCGGGCTCCTCATGGTTGACGGCGGTCAAGCGGGCCTTCCGGTCCCCGTCCAAGGACTCCGACAGGAAGTCCTCCCGGCAGCACGAAGAAGCAGACCAGGACGAAGAAGACAAGGTAAGAGTCTCTGTTGAGCCCTTCTTGATTGATCTTGCCGCTGTTTGCTTTGTTGAAGTTGCCACCTTTGGCAGCACAAGAGGGAGAAGAGGCGATGGATATTTCGCAAGTCTTGGACCCAAGAGCTTCCCCAGCAGCAACAGACGGCGGCGGCGACGACGATGACTGCGCAGGCGAGAGTACTCGTACCTCCGACAGCGGTGGCAGGGGTTACTCCAGAACAGCGGCACGCCATCGCTCTAGCCGTGGCCACGGCGGCTACCGCAGAAGCGGCTGTCGCGACTGCACAGGCAGCGGCTGAGGTTGTCCGGTTGTCGAGACCCTCTGCTAACTTCGTGGAGGAGCACTATGCTGCCATTGTCATTCAGACTGCATTCAGAGGATACCTGGTAATTTCTCTTTCTCTGTTCATGTGCTTGAGTCTTCTTGTACAATGGCGAAGATCATGAGATGTCGTTCCATGATTAAGGCGCGGAGGGCGCTGAGGGCGTTGAAAGGACTAGTGAAGCTACAAGCACTGGTAAGAGGGCACAATGTCCGTAAGCAAGCGAACATGACGCTGAGGTGCATGCAGGCGCTGGTGCGTGTCCAGGCTCGCGTCCGCGACCAGCGCATCAGGCTTACGCAGGAAGTCTTGGCCGCCGGCGCTTGTAGCAGCAGTAACAAGTCCTCGTTAAGCTGCGACACGTCCCTCTGGGATTCTAAATACCTTCAGGAGCTCGCGGAGCGGCGATCAATGGTGAGCTTCCATAACGCTGAGACTCTTCTTCGTTGGTTTACATTTTAAAGATGCTTACAATTGCATGTTGTAGCTATCGAGAGAGGGAAGCAGCTTTGCCGACGACTGGGACGACCGCCCGAGAACAATGGCGGAGATCCAGGCGGCTTTAGAGACCCGACGGGACGCGGTGTTGAAGAGAGAACGAGCACTCTCTTATGCCTTCTCCCACCAAGTATGTGTGGATACAGCTCTGTTCTCTATTTCGTCTCTGCTTTAAACTGATACCATCGTTCCTGTTGTCGGTTGATAGCTGTGGCCATCCGACCGCAATTTCTCGCCATCGCTGGAGGATGAGATCGACGGAGATGTGGCTTCGTCCGGCGAAAGTCGGCCGCTCCGTTGGATGGACCGGTGGATGGCTTCGAGGACGTCCTTCGACAACAGAATCAGCAGCAGGTCGCGCGCTTCCACTGACCATAGAGATCCTATCAAGACCCTGGAGATCGACACCGCTCGCCCCTTATCGTACTCCACACCATCTAACCCTCGGCGTCAACTACACCCTCCGGTGGAGGCGGTACCTTTCCACCCGTCGTCTCCTCTCCATCACGCACATCACCACCACAACCATTTCCACTCCCCTGTCACACCATCGCCTTGCAAGGCGCGGCCTTTGCAAGTCCGCTCGGCAAGTCCTCGCTGCGGGAGGGAAGACCGGAGCTTCTCCACGGCGCAAACGCCGAGGTACCACCACCAACATTATATCGGGCGCCCCCTCCCGCACTCGGCCGCAGCCGCCGTGCCCAACTACATGGCCGCCACCGAGTCCGCGAAAGCACGCCTCCGGTCGCAGAGCGCCCCAAGGCAGCGGCCCGCGACGCCCGATAGGGACCGCGCCGCGGGTTGCCCCGCTGCCTCGTCGGCCAAGAAGCGGCTGTCCTTCCCAGTCCCGCCGGCGCCGGCGTCCTCCGACGACCCGTACGGCACCCTTCGCAGCCCAAGCTTCAAGAGCGCGGCGGGGCGGTACGCCGGCAGGGAGCTGCGGTCGAACGTGTCCTCCTCCTGCAACGATAGCGTCGCCGGGGGAGAGGTGTCGCCGTCGTCCACCACGGATCTCCGGCGGTGGCTCCGTTGAAAGGACCGCGTGCAGGGTGGGAACTGCATGGAGTGGTGGCGGTCGTTTCTAAGTTACTAGTAGCTTTTGTTTGGTTCGGTCGTACTCTGTTTTTTGTATTTTGTTGGTTTGTATCTGCATCCTTTTCCTGTTGTGCTTTTGGGAAAGTTCTTTGTGAGAGACTGCACAAAGTGGCATGAAAGGGTGAAGACCTCGGGAAACGGTGCGAGAACGATGCTCTGCTCTGCATGAACCATGAATATGAGGAAGAAGAGCAAGAGGAGGAGGAAGAAGAGAGCAGGAGGAAGAGGTGGTGGGTAGCAAGTAAGAACAAGAACAACAACATGGGAGTGTGGTCACATCTCGTCCTTGGAACAAACTTTTTGTTCTTGTCTTTGTGTTGCTGCAGCTGCAGTGTGTCTTGTGTAACTGGCCGAAGTGGTGGTCCATGCAAAACATGTGATGTCACCTTTGTGTGTTGTAGTGGTACTGCGCAGGAGGACGATGAGGAGTTTGATATTTCAGTGTCTGTTGTTGAAAGCCTTCTCGCTGTCGTATTGCTTTTGGACGAAATTGCACTTCGCAATTCCGAACGATCGTTCGCGGGATCGCCGGGTGCAATAAATAATGGCTGTGGGACGTTTCATGACAATAATTGGATGTACCTGACCTTTTTTTTTCTTTTTGGTCGCTTAACTTGATTTTTAGTGTTACTTTTAATTTGGTTTTAACGGATTTTTACCATCTTTTTTGGATTATTATTATTTATTTGATAAATAACAAATTTTCGATTTCTATGTGTTTGTTTATTTAGGATGTAAGAAAAGGGCACGGAAAAGACAATTGGTTCCCAAATCGAAGTCTAAAATGAATTATTAGTTGGTGAAATTATGTCTTATATTTAATAATTTAGACATAATTAGCTAGTGAAATTATGTCTTGTAGTTAATAATTTAAAATTAGTTTCTTAGAGTCACCAATTTTATGCAGGTATATTATTTCGTTTGTTTTTTAATAAAAATTTAAGGGTTATTTTCATAAATCACTTTTAAACTATTACGATTTTTCACATCTAATATCGAACTACGAATTTATTTTTTTAGATCCTTAAACTATTACGATTTTTTCAATTCGATCCTTCTGTCAATTTTTTTTATCTTTGATTTTTTTTCATTTATAAAAGATAAAAAATACTGTTCAAAATTGCAGAGGTCAAAACAAAAACATAAAGTCGAAGGAAGAGATATTTTTTACTTTTCATAAATGGAAAAAAATAAAGATAACGAAAAAGTTGACGAAAGGATCAAATTAAAAAAATTACGTTAATATAAGGATTAAAAAAATAAATTTATAATTTATAGTTATATATGAAAAATCATATTAATTTAGGGGCGATTTATGAAAATAAGCTAGTGACTCTAAACTTTTATAGACTCTAAGTTGGTGATGAAAAAAATCAAAATGAATTACGTACCACAAATTAAAGAAGTCATAATATTAACAAAATTGTGGATTAGAATAACTAATGAATAGCATGACTTATTCTCTAAACAAGTTAATAAAATTGGATTAATTATTTAGTAATGATTGCATACACTAATCTTAAAGAGCATTTAGCAATTCGAAATCGGTGGAACCTATGATTTTAAGTGGAATCAAGTCACATTTAATATGATAGAATTAAGATCGCACGACACTAATTTCACCTTTCTAATTCCACCATTAGGCGGTTGTTCCACTTTTTGTTTCTTTTTCTTGGTTGATGTGACTTTTTTACAAAGTCTTTTTTTACCTTTCTTATATAAAATAATTGATTAATATAATATGATTTATTACTTATTATTTCATTACAAATTTAATATTTGATGGAATATAATTTATTAAAAAAATATTTTTATATTTAAATAATATATTTTTAACAAATTTTTTTAATAAAAATCCATAGTCTATACTTTTATTTTCATTTTTAAATAAAATTATATTTTATATTTACATTACATATTTTTATTCAAACACACGTTAAATTTAAACTCTCGCATTTATTTTTTTTATATCACATTCAATTTATTGATTCTTCATCGTTATGTTTCACTCCATTCAAATACACCTCCGATCATCAGAATCATAATTCCAATATTCAAACGTACCATAAAAATCAAGATTAATTATTCTTCTTTCCTTCTTAAATAAAAATCTTTATTCTATTCATATCTAATTTACTACGCATTTATATGTTATTCACACCTAAATCAGGCCCGCTCAAGGCCTTTAGGCCTCCATAATTTAGGATCTCATATTATCTGGATTATTAATAACAAATTAAGTGATTTCTACTAATCTTGATTTTCTAACGTTTGATCTCTCATACTTTTAAATCTAACTACTCCAAACAAATTTTACTCTATCTTCTTGTTATATCCTTTTTTACTTTTAATTGGTGATTCAAATTAATTTTGTGGCAAATCTCATTTTCTTTCTCGAAATTGATTCCTTATTTGTTGAATCTATAAAAATAAATATCCATATTGCATATTCCGATTTATTTCTATTTTTCCCTAGCATTCTTAATATCTTATTGTCAAAAGTTTTATTGTGAAGTTTAATCAATGATAGTGTACTTTAAAAATGATTGAAATAAAATTTAAATATTTTTATTTATATTATTTCTTTCGCTTTAGGCCTTCCAATACGTTGAGACATCTCTGATCACTACAAAAAATTACCATTTTCCGACGGACAATTTTCGACGAATAGAAATCCGTCGCAATTTGCGACAGATTTTGCGACGAAAATATTTCCGACGAATTTTTCGATGGCCACAACCGTCAGAAATGAAAATATTAAATTATGTAATTTATTATATTATTATTTTATTTTTTGACGATAAGGAACGTCGATATTTTCGATGGATATCCATCCGTCGCAATTTTTCGACGGTTACAACCGTCGAAAATAAAAATATTAAATTATGTAATTTGTTATATTATTATTTTATTTTTTGACGATTAGGAATGTCGATATTTCCGACGGATATCCATCCGTCATAAGTTCCGACGGATTTTCCGACTGTTACAATTGTCGGAAATAAAAAAAATAATTAAGGAATTTGTTATATTATTATTTTATTTTTCAACGATTAGGAACGTCGATATTTCCGACGGATATCTATCCGTCGCAAAATTCGCCGTAATTTCCGATGGTCATAACCGTCGGTAAATGTATAATAATATAATATGATGAGTATTTTATTAATATAATTAGCGACAGTCCGAACCGTCGTAATATTCGACGGTTCCGACCGTCGATAATAATTAGCGATAGTTCAAACCGTCGGTAAAATAAAAAATAAATATTATATATAACTAAATATAGTATTTTATTTTTATAATTAAATAATTTGCGACGGTCACAACCGTTGGTAATTTTAAAAATAATTATTATTTGCTTTTTCGACGGTAAGTGCCGTCGATAATTAAAATTTCACTATCCCGTTTTTTTTCGTTTTCCCGCTTTCTCATTCCACCTATATAATATATATATATATATAGATATATAATCTTCCCAATATGCTTCTCTCTCCCTCTCTCCCTCGACGACCTCTCTCCCTCCCGGACGACCTCCCGGACGGCGACCCTCTCCCTCCCGGACGACGATCGCCAGCGACCCTCGTGCGCCTCTCTCTCTCTCTCTCTCCAGAATGTGGCCGACAAGCGGCGCGGGCGGCCGGCTAATTTTTTTTATATTTTAAAATATCTTTACGATAGTTGCGACCGCCAAATGTTCGACGATTGCGACGACGGCCGAAAGTTTCGGCGGGTTGCTTCGATTGTCGAAACTTTCGACGGTTTTGACCGCCGAAACTTTTGGCGGTCAAAATCGTCGGTACTTTCGACGAATTTTCTCCGACCATCGAAAAATAATTTGCGACGACCATTTTTTCGACGGATCAGATCCATCGATAAATCCATCTGTAATCTCATTACAGACGATTTTGGAACTGATGACAGATGGTTTTGACCGTCTGTAATCAGCCTTTTTCTTGTAGTGAATCTAAACATAATAATTTTTTTACTTTTAAACAAGACAAGGAATAACCAATCTAACTGAATAATAATTCTTATTTATGAATAACACTTAAGATATTTATTGTTACCAACATTTCAATTTGATTTGAGTTGAGTTGATAGTAAATAGTTGATTGAGGGTGTCACCTGTTAGCAATGATATGGATACTAGTAGGAAAGCTGCCGAAAATGCAGCTAAGTTCTTCCTCTCATGTCATTGCATTGTCCCATGAAAGAGAACTGAGCGTCTTCGAGCCTAGGATGAAGTTTATACCTTCCCATCGGAAATGTTAAAGCTAATCTCACATACGAATAGCTAATGTGTCTTGAATTATGTACTCTGTATTTAAATATGAAAAAAAAAGAAATGAAAAAATATAAAAATATGAATATGTAGCGATATGAACTTTTATATACAAGGTTTAGAATTTTATGATGTATTCTTTTTTATTCGTAATGAATTTTTTTACGACGACTTCTTTTTTATAAATGTTTCTTTTTTATTCATATTGATCAAGAGGATATTATCATGTTAAATCTTTATATTCATCTTCTCTTTCTATTTCCAACAAACTTATTACTTATTCATGAAATGATAAATAGTTTTTTTTATTATTTAAATTAGGTATTGGGTTTCGATTTTTTGTGTCAGCACAAAAACTTCTATTCTCGTCTCTTTACTCAGGCATGCCACTCGCTACTCAATGATGAGCATACTCTTGCAATTTTTTTTCATCGAGCCCCAGTGATGTTCAGGGCACTCATGCAATTTTGACATGTGACTTATGTAATTGAGCTGGAGGTGAACATGAGAAACCTTTTATGACATGATAAAATATGTAGATTATTTGGACATGCTTATCAACATTAGATTACAAAACATTCTTTTTTTTACATGCCCACACAATTTATTATTTGACAAGAATTGATTTCATCTTTTGCATGCAAGAAAACAAAAGATTGTAAAAACAAGTAAAAATGTTAATAATAATTTGAATCCTACTGGTCCTCAAAAAATTTTGAAGTAAAATGTGTCATTGCAGGATCTCGTTAGGGAGTGCTTATAAAAATTTCCTAGAAGTTCGATCAGAAAGTAATCTAAATTATAATTTTCTTTTGTTCTCATCTAATAAAATTCGACGTCGTCTTAAATTTCTCAATTTATTTTTCGATGTCTAATTTGTAACGCCCTCAAATCGCATTCCGCTACGTGGCAGAACACGCTTCGAGGACGCTACAGATTATCTTTATGTGTACATCATATTGATAAAAAATAAGCTTTGACTAGTCAACTCAACATGAAATAAAGCGAAAGACTAATCATTATTAAATAATACTAAAAAAAGTATAACATCATAATATGCGAAGGACTAATAAAGAATTTCGTATGACTCCAAAGAAAACTAATGCATCAATCTAATATGCGGAAAAGGAATTCTATCCCATAATCTATAAGGACTCAAGACACCCATGTGCAGGCATCTACGAGCTTGATCGTGTTGAATCCTATATTCTGATGATAACAAATCAAAATGGACATAAAAGTTATTAATCTATGCTCAAGTGGTGATAATGCAGGTGTAGAATTGATATGAACATATTCGCCGAAGAAATCGCCAAATTAAAATTGGAAGAAAATTTTTTTCAGCATGACTGGTCGACCGACCATAAGCACCGGATGATTGATATTTAGTGGAAGGAAAGATGACATAATATCGGTCGACGTCGAGACTATACCGGTCGATAAACTGGTCGACAGCAACATAGATCGGTCGACAATAATATAGACCGGTCGACCGGCCCATCCCAGCGGTCGACCGACCATTCAGTCAAATGAACATTAACGACTAAAATTTTGAAGAGAAATTTGGGGGAGACCTTTTGAACGGGAGCCTATAAAAGGAGTGTCAAAGCCTGAAGAAAATTTATCTAAGCAAGAAAGAACATCCTAGAGCTCCTCTCAAGTTTTTGAGCATAGAATTGCAAATTTCTTCCCTTTTCTTTTTTTAGCCTTGAGTGTGAGAAATTTTTTTTTGTAAAAGAAAAGAGTTAGCTGCAACATTCACTTTTTGAAATCTAGTGAGATTGAGAGCTCATTGTAAAAGATGTGTGCCTTGCCTCTTGAGCGGAGAAGAAGACGTGATTGTATAAAGATGGTTGTTCTCTCCCTACAAGAAAAGAGAAAGATAGTGAATCTCCGACGATCTCGAGGTCGAGAAGTCGGAGCGGAGACATAGGCCAAAGTGTTGGGGCCGAACCTCGTCAACATATCGTGTTTTCTTGTGTTTGTTCTTTATTTCTCATCTACACGTTATCTTTAATTGCATGTAATCATTTTTTTCGATTTTCTCCGAAGGTGAATTCTTGAAAATTTAATTTCACCTCCCCTCTTGGTGCTTTCGATCCTACAATTGGTATCAGAGCCAAGTTGCTCTAGCTTTAAGATTTAAAATATCTTTAGAGCTATGGCATTAATTAGTTTCAGTTTTTCCGAAGGTCAATCTATTAATTGTCCTCCACTTTTCAATGCCTCAAACTTTGCATATTGGAATTTAGGATGCAAGCCTACGTTTGTTCTATTGATATTGAGATGTGTGATATTATTCAAAATGGTTTTAATTTAAGTAAGAAAAAACATTTAGAATATACCAACGGAGAAAAACTTTTACTAAAACTATATTGGAAAGCTAAAACTATTTTTTATTGTGCTTTGGATCCAACAGAATTTAATCGGATTTCTAGTTGTAAAAGTGCTAATGAGATTTGGAAAAAACTTATCACTGTTCATGAAAGAACGGATAAAGTTAAAGAGTCTTGGTTAAATATTTTAAATTATCAATATGATTCTTTTAAAATGCTTAAAAATGAATCTATAAATGAGATGGTTGTTCGTTTTAATGATATTATAAACGGTTTAGCCTCTTTGGGCGAGCCAAGGACTAACCTTTAAAAGGTGAAAAAGTTTCTCAGGTCTCTCTCCTCCAAATGGCATACAAAGAGGACAGTAATTGGAGAAAATGATTTAAATAAGTTAGACTTTGATGATCTTATAGGTTCACTCTTAACCTATGAGATCGGGATCAAGGAAGATGAAGAAGCAAATACTCAAAAAAGGAAAACACTTGCATTGAAGGCAAACAAAGATGAAGAATATACAAGTGAAGATGATGAGAATCTTGATGAAAAGATGCTTTCCCTATATGCAAAGAAGCTCGACAAATATCTCAGGTTTGCTAAACAAAAGAAGAAGAAATGTTTCTCCAAAAGAAGATCATCAATTAGCAAAAGTCAAATAATTTGCTTTGAATGCAAAAAGATTGGACACTACAAAAATGAATGTCCAAATTTAATAAAAAAGGAGAAAGATGAAGAAAGCTCAAAAAGAAAGAAGAAGGCTCTTCGAGCCACTTGGAATGAAAGTGAAGATGAAGAGAATGACTCCAACATCTCCTCTAGTGATGATGAAGAAGCCTACATATGTTTAATGGCTAATAGCCATGATATATCATCTAACTCTTCTAACTCTAATGATAGTGAATCTTTCAATGTGCATAAAGAATTTAGAGCTCTTATCAATAAATATGAATGCCTAAAAAGAAAATATGATGAAATAAAAATAGAGTTTGAAAATATGCAAAAGAACAATAAGTATGTTAAAGCATGTGAAAAGTGTGATATATTGAATAAAGAAAACTCTAACTTAGAATTCTCAATTGAAGAATTGAAAACGGAAAATAGTACACTAAAATCAATATGTAAAAGACAAATTATCGAAAGTGCATGTTTGAACAAAGAAATTAATAAATTGAAAGTTGAACTTGAAAAATTTTCAAATGAAAGTAAAATGTTAGACGTCATGCTTAGTGGATCTAGAATATCTTCAAACAAAAGAAACTTGGTTTCACTTCTCTTGAAAAGAAGAATGACAAAAATGATTTTATTTGTTAAAGCATCGCATGATTACACAATATCACATATTGTTTATTTTCATTGTGGATATGAAGGGTATTATTTTTATGATTGTAGAATTAGGAAAGGAATAAGTAAATGGATGAAAAAAATTTGGATCCTGAAAAGGACTATGACTAAACAAGATGGACACAATCAAGTTTGGGTACAAAAAAGATGAGACTCCTAATTTCTTTCTTGTAGGAAGCTTCTATGTACAATAAAGGTAAATGGTACTTGGATAGCGGATGCTCAAGACATATGACCGGTGATGACTCAAATTTCATCAATTTGGAAAAGAAAGATGGAGGAAAAGTCACTTTTGGAGATAATAGCATGGGAAGAATAATTGGTATAGGTAATATCGGTAAGAATGACAAAATGTATTTAGAAAATATTTGGCTTGTTGAAAACCTAAAACATAATCTAATTAGCATAAGTCAACTATGCGATAAAAATTATTTAGTCAAATTTGAAAAGGACAAATGTTTGATACTAGATGAAAACAACAAAGTTTTACACATGGGCTTTAGGTACAATAATGTATACAAAATTGATTTTGATAATTTGAAAAATGAAAAATGCCTTAGTGTCATGCATGATGACATAAACTTATGGCATAGAAGATTAGGACATGCAAATTATAAATTACTAAATAAACTCTCAAATTATGAATTGGTTAGAGGCTTTAAATTTGAGAAAAATAATGTTTGTGATTCATGTCTAAAAGGTAAACAAATCAAAAGTTCTTTTAAATTAAAAGGAGTTATTAGTACACATAGGGCCTTGGAACTTTTACATCTTGACTTGTTTGGACCTATTAATGTGACAAGTTTAGGAGAAAAAAAAATATGTATTTGTGATTATTGATGATTTCTCTCGTTTCACCTGAACTATTTTTCTCGCAAGTAAAGATGAAACGCTAAACATGCTTTCCAAATTTGCAAAAAGAGTTCAAAATGAATTTGAACAAAAGATTTAAAAAATTAGAAGTGACCATGGAGGAGAATTTGAAAATAAAAAATTTGAATTATTTTGCGAAGAAACATAATTTTTCCACTCCTAGAACACCTCAATAAAATGGAGTAGTAGAAAAAAATAGAATTATACAAGAAATGGCTAGAACAATCTTAAATGGACATAGAGGAAGCAAAAAATTACACTCCAAAGGTGAAAAAAATGGAAGTACCTAAAAGAGAAGAGAATCAAATCATCCCAAGAAATTGGAGACATGTCTCATCACATCCACTTGACAAAGTTATAGGTAATATAAATGAAGGTATAAAAACTAGAAATTCTCTAAAAAATCTATGTGCTTTTTCGGCTTTCCTTGCAAATTATGAGCCCAATAATATAGATGAAGCACTTGAAGATCCAAATTGGATAAATGTAATGTATGAGGAATTAAATAATTTTGAAAGAAATCAAGTGTGTAAACTTGTAGAAAGACACAAGACCATCCTATCGTTGGAACCAAATGGGTCTTTCGAAATACGTTAGATGAAAAGGGTGTCATTGTGAGGAACAAGGCTAGATTAGTGGCCAAGGGTTTCTCACAAATTGAAGGGATTGATTTTGCTGAAACTTTTGCTCATGTTGCCAAACTTAAGGCAATTCGAATGCTTTTGACTTTTGCATGCTATAAAGGTTTTAAACTTTTTCAAATTGATGTTAAATGGGCTTTCTTGAATGATTTTATAAATGAGGAAGTTTATGTTGAACAACCTCAAGGTTTTGAAAATCCAGATTTTCCCAATCATATATTTAAACTCTCAAAAGCTCTTTATGGATTGAAACAACCTCTCGAGTTTGGTATGAAAGACTGAGTTCATTTTTAATTAAAAATGATTTTCAAAAAGGGAAAGTTGAACCACATTGTTTTTAAAACATTTTAAAAATGATATTTTAATAGTCCACATTTATGTTGATGACATCGTTTATAGTGCCACTAATGAATGCATATGCAAATAGTTTGAAACTCTTATGCAACAAGAATTTGAAATGAGTCTTGTAGGAGAGCTCACTTTATTCCTAGGCCTACAAGTAAAACAATCCAAGGAAGGCATTTTTCTCAATTAAGAAAAATATACAAGGGAGCTGCTTAAAAGATTCGGAATAAACGACTGCAAGCCAAGCACAACACCTATGAGCACTACTACAAAATTGGATAAGGATGAAAAAGGCAAGTCAATTGATAAAAAAAATGTACAGATGTATGATTGGTAGTTTGCTCTATTTAACGACATATAGGCTAGATATAATGTTTAATGTGTGTTTGTGTGCTAGGTTTCAATCCGCTCCCAAAGAATCGCACTTAACCGCAGTAAAAAGAATACTGCGCTATTTAAAGCATACAAGTGAATTAGGCATTTGGTATGATAGAAATTCCCCATTTGAATTGCATACCTACACCGATGCAAATTTTGTTGTGTGTAAAGTTGATAGAAAAAGCACTAGTGAGATGTGTTGTTTTCTTTGTAGTTCTCTTATTTCATGGGCTAGTAAAAAACAAAACTCCATCGCACTTTCTATCGCCGAGGTCGAATATATAGCCGCCGATAGTTGTTGTGCACAAATACTATGGGTAAAACAACAATTGATGGAGTAAATTGTTCAAATGTACCCATGAAGTGCGATAACACAAGTGCTATAGAAATGATCAAAAATCCAATTCAACACTCTAGTACTAAACACATTGACTTATGGTATCATTTCATTAGAGAACATATGACCCTTAAGGATATTGCCATTGAACATGTGTCCACAGAAGTTCAACTTGCAGACATATTTACAAAACCCTTGAGTGAAGAACGGTTATGCATGCTTAGAAAAGAATTAGGCAATTCAAAGTAAAAGTGACTTGGTTATACAATATCACTTTTGACATGAATTAGGCAATTCAAAGTAAAAGTGACTTGGTTATACAATATCACTTTTGACATGAATTGAATATTAAAAAGTGTTACACAACACTTACATTCGTATGATCTTTTTTGGAATATGATTTTTATGATTTTTAATGGTTCAAAATTTGAAAAATACAAAGATTGATATATTTGAAGGACCGGTCGACCGACTGAAGAGCCGGTCGAACGCTATTAAAGTTCAAATACGCAATGACAACGATCGGTCGACCGATATGATACAATGGGTCGACCGGTATATTACTACGATCGGCTGACATCGATCGACCGCTATGATCTATTTGAAAAGAAGTGTCCGGTCGACTACTGGGCATGATCAGTCGACCGGTATATGTCGCGATATAAGCAATCAACCGTTCGAATCGGTCTACCAAACCCTTTCTCTTCGCGCGACCACCGCCCCTGCGACCTGTCCTCCTTCGACAACCACCGACTCCGGCCAGTCGCCCTCCGACGAACCCTGCAGCCACCAGCGATCGGCCGCATCCGCTTGCCGCCGCCTCGTCGATCGACTCTCTCCCCCTCTCGCTCTATCTCTGGCTGCTCTCTACCTTTCTCTCTCCGGCCAACTATCCGGTCGACCTCTCTCTCTCTCCGGTCGATCGTCTCTCCGACTTCTTCTCTCTCCGCCTCTCTCCGTCACCTACTGCTTCTGCTCTTTCCGGATTTCTGCCCCTCTTCGTCTCGAACACCGGAAGTCCTAGTCATGTTCTCGGCATCCCTCTCTCTCCTCTACGGCACACTCCTTCCGACATTCGCCTCAGTTCAGTTCCGACCTTCCGTTCACTTCAAACCACCATTGTTGAATACATGGACGACGACGACGGGTGTTCACATGTTCGGATGGTCTTTCAGTGTCATCGTCGCTTACCCGGTTCCGGTGGTACCATTCATATCCTCCCACCAGAACCTGATCCGGAACCCGAACCCGAACCCGAGCCTGTCCGACATGGACGAGGTCGTAGATGAGGACGATCTCGTGGACATACTCACGACCTCGATCTCGTGGACGTACTCGTCAACCATCCTCTCCCGAGCCCACTGAGTTTGATAGTCATCTGTTTGCCACTAGGGACATCTTTGTCAGGTTCGAAGTCTTGTACGCTCTCGTGAAGTCCGGCGTGCCTATACTATTGATTGAGATGCACTGAACATTCTAGATGTTCAAGAGATGTTCGCAACCATCGGTTGGCTGCCTCTTCTCACCCTCACCGAGCGTGTGTACCCTCATCTTGTTCGTCATTTTTATGCGAAAATGGCAATCACTCGAGAGGTCATTATTACCTATGTCCTTGGTGTACCCATTCGGTTGGATCCTTACTATCTCTGTCGCATCTTTGGTGTGGCGTGCCCCTTACCTGACCTTTATTCATTTGTCACCCATGACTGGCCTTCCGATTATCTTTCGATTGTAGATGGCATTCGTACGGTTTTTCTGGACAAGATGTCCAGTATACCATCGAAACGGCCTATCAACATCTTCATCCGATCATGAAGATGGCTCATCACATCCTTAGTCGCATGATCACTCCCCGGGCCGGACATTATACAGAGGTCATTCACTTCGATCTCTTCTTTCTTCACTGTCGCTGCATCTGTGATACCTCATTTCTTCACTTCGGTCATTACGTCTTCTATCATATGGACTACACATTTCAGAAGATATCCTCTAGTGCTCGTGGTCGGTACCACTTATATTTTGGTGCCTGGATTACGAGGATTTTACTCCATTGCGGTGTCGAGATTCTTGGAGACGAGGAGTACAATCGATCTCGTCCCACTGACGTCATTGGTTCCGGGACCCTGCACAGGAAGGGTCTTAGGTTTGGAGGGCAGGCATCACTAGATTTTGACGATAGAGATGATGCCATAGATGGCGAGGCAGCACCGATGGACACTCAGGATGCACTGGAGGCTGGCCCCCGCTTTCCGCCATCATAAGCACCCGCTGAGCACGTTGGACCTTCCCAGCACGCTACATCAGATTTCTATGGCACCTATGACTTTACAGTTCTTTCACAGCAGGTGGCTGTCATAGACCATCGTGTGACCTAGATGGATCGTCGTGTTCGACGGATGTAGCGTGACTCTCGTTACCTTGTCGGTTCACTACAGGCATACTATGCATCACAAGAATTCATTCCGCCCGTAGCTCGTGAGGATGATAGTCCCGATGAGGAGTAGTTGGGTTGTCTCCCTCTTTGATAATGTCAAAAGAGGGAGAAGTTTAGGATGATATTATATGTTATGTGTCTTAGTATGTTACGTGCTTACACTTGTATCGTGCATATCGTGCACTATTTTGTAGTGATTTCGGTCACATTTGTTAGTGCATGATGTTTTATTAACTATGTAATGACTTTTCTTATGTGATGACTTTTTGATTTCACCTTTGAATTCATATTTATTTCTCGTCATATGTTCATATCAATTATGGAAATATAATTGCCTTTGATTTCGGAGGAGAAAAAGTGAAATACGCATAAATGTAGGGGAGCTTGTTCATTATTTTCTATGTAAAACTTACATTTCATTTCCTTTCTTTCTTCTCCTTATCGTCCAATTAATTTGCCATCATAAAAAATGGAGAGATTATTGAATCCTATATTTTGATGATAACAAATTAAAATGGACATAAAAGTTACTAATATATGCTCAAGTAGTGATAATGCATGTGTAGAATTGATATGAACAGATTCGACGAATAAATCGCCAAATTAAAATTGGAAGAAAAAATTTTTCAGCACGACCGGTCGACCCATCGGTCGACCGACCATAAGCACCGGACGATTGATATTTAGTGGAAGGAAAGATGACATAATACCGATCGACGTCGAGACTATACCTGTCGATAGACCGGTCGGCAGCAATATAGAACGGTCGACGTCGAGACATTATCGGTCGTTGTATCGGTCGAAGGATCGGTCGACCGGACAGCGTCAAAGCGCAAAAATGAGACAACGGTCACATAGACCGATCGATCGGCCCATCCCGGTGGTCGACCGACCATGCAGTCAAATGAACAGTAACGACTAGAATTTTGAGAAGAAATTTGGGGGAGACCTTTTGAACCTGATCCGGAATAAAGTGTATCGCCTTGAAATAATTCTTCTTATTACGCATCTTTTCTTGGACCTCCTCATTCCACCACCAAGTCTCCTTATCTCGTGGTCCAAAACCTTTTGATTCTCCTAAAATGGTTTTACCAACCATTTCAACCTTTTTTTGCCACATTCTCCCACATGATACTAGCATCTCCTTCTAACTCTCACACACTTTCCTCTAATAACTTACTTCTAAAATTCTCTCGCTTCTCCCTCTTTAACTGTCATCACTTGATCTTTCGATCAAAAATTGTTCGAGATTTTGGTTTTATACATTTCATTTGCATATCAAGAACTAACAATCTATGTTGTGTAGTCACCCCATGCCCAGGAATTACTTTGCAATTAGTACAACGTCTTTTATCAGTATTTCTTATCAAGAAAAAATCAATTTGAGACCTATGAGTTCCACTTTTGTATGTGATTAAATGTTCCTCTCCCTTTCTAAAATAAGTGTTGATAATCTTAAGGTCGTATGCTAAAGAAAAATCAATAATAGTTTGTCCTTCCTCATTCAACTCTCCAAAACTAAAATCACCATGAACCCTTGCATGTGGTCCTGCCTCTTTACCAACATGTCCATTAAGGTCTCCCCTAATATAAACTTTCTCGGTTGTTGGTATACTTTCAATCAAACCCTCCATATCTGCCCAAAACCTCTCCTTGAGATGTGATTCTGCTCCTACTTGGGGTGCATATGCACTAATAATGTTCATAGTCTCCTTTCCAACAATTACTTTCACGGATATGATTCGATCCTCAATCCTTTTAACTTCCACAATATTCTTCCTCCATTCTGCATCCGCGATAATACCAACACAATTCCTTCCATTTACCTTACATGTGTACCAAAGTTTGGAATCATTTAACCTAATCTCTTTACTTTCCTCTCCTACCCATCTAGTTTCTTGTAAGCATAAGATACTAATCTTACGCTGGTCCATTACTTGTGCCACTTCGAGGCGCTTCCCATTCAACGTCCCAATGTTCCAAGAACCTAATCTGACCTTAGTCTCATGAACTAGCTTCTTTAATCGCCTTCGTCCATTAGAGTGCGGTAGCCCTTGCTCATTTAACACTGCATTCAAGTGAGGATGTAGCGGCTCTTGCTCTCTTATCACTGTACCCGAGCTGTACAGCGCGTTACTTACGAGTAACGACTTAGCATTAACACAATATATTCGTTGATCCATGTTCATAAGATTCGACAGGATTTTATGCTGGCTGTCGGGGCCTAACACAACCCTCCTCCTTTATCCGGGCTTAGGACCGGCTATAAAAAATATGGATCCATAATTACACATACAACATTCTAATAAAAAATATCATACCCAATTTGCAATCAATATCGTTTAAATCATAACCAACATATGTATGCAAAAAAAATGCAACAATCAATATCATTTAAATCATAAAAAACATATGTATGCAAATGCAACACTCTCATATAGATGCACGGATCACCAACTAGCCAATGGTCGGTAGGTGGACTCTAGAGGTGGCTCCCATCATGATTAGCGATGTAACACTTAGCTCCATTCTACCTCATCCCTTTCGGGGAACAAATCATATAATGATAGGTGGACTCTAAAGGTGACCCCTATGGATTGTAGAGGTGACCCCATCACGACTGCTCATGATGTGGCACTTAGTTCCGCATGGCACTTAGCTTCAGCCTATCTCATCTCATTATTGGGGAACAAAATGATGGATTGAACTCTAGAGGTGACTCCCATCGTGATCAACGATATAACACTTAGCTTCAACCATCATACAATGTAACGCAAGCAGATGCAGATGCATGATTCATCATATAACAATTGTATCTCAATATCAGAAGATGAATTATACCAAATATCCTTTCAAATGGGACAATATTACACTTCTCATAATCCAATCATATTATATCACATATACTTTTCAAATGTGCAATCATACAATCATTTAGATATACTTTTCATAATTACATTTCTCGAAATTAATTCATAGCATTCCAAAACATATTCAATACATATAATAATCGATGTCACACTAAATTCAAAAGAGGTGAATACATAGAGTAGGACAAACCAACTTACATGTATAAGCGATCCAACAAGGTGTTCCCCAATTTCTTTTCTTATCATTCATCTAACCCTATAACAATATTATAAGTCCATATTACTCTTCCAACTATACCAATATAGAGATTATATATCATTTACAAATTCCATATAGCTCAATCAAATGAATTCATCATAACTAGTTATCTTGTATTATAGTTGATTGCACATCTAGTTAAGAAAATTCATAACTCTTAAGATAAATAACAAACTCACATGATTAAATTTACTTAATTCCCAATTATAAAAACCTTAATTTGTAAATGTTTCATATTTTTCATTCTTAGGAAAATCAAAATTCAACTCAAATTTTATGTTGGTGATGTGTTATTACAGACTCAGTGAAGTTCGATTAAATATTTATCACTTTCACTAGACATATCTTTTTGTAGCAATTCGGATTGTAAACTAAACATAATATCTGTATATTTTCAACCCTAAATTAGCAAATAAATATATAATGCATTTGATTTAATACCTAATTTACAACATCATGTAGTAGTTTCACATAACAGAATTATAGCACCATAAATATGAACACACAACATTCTCCACATATATCTAAATGACCTGATTCCAAAGATCACTAAAAGTAGACATGGAATGGATGTACATACTTTACTTTCATAGTTTATAACATTTTATACAATTCTTAGAAAATCTCATGGCGGTGCATATTTCAATTCTACTTTAGAATTTGGATGACGAAGAGGTAACCAATGTAAATTTGATATATTCCTGTATATAATTTATTTTGAGTAATTCCAATTTTATTAGAACCTTAGTTTAAGTACGTTTCCAACATATAAAATTCATAAGTTATTTTAAAACATAAAAGTTACTGCATAATTTTAAATTTGGCCTACTTCTTTTGTTTGGCAGCAAGACATCAACAATCTAATGATCACCTAACTTCTTAAATAAGAGTGCTTTTAAAATAATTATTTCTCTGTAAACTAGACCTCCCGGAGATCATGCGATCCAATTTTTTTTTAGAATTTTTACATCATATAAAATATTTTTTTATCCAAGTCACAATTTTCAGCTTCTAAAATTTAAAATTGAAATTATGCTTCTTCAAATTTCTAACCAACTTCCCTATTTCTCTTATCAACTCAGTTAATATAATGAAACTAATTTCATCTACGATTGTGAAGAAAATTGAAAGAGATTAAACCAATTCATCTCATCCATACCTTTAATTTATTAACTTAATTCTTTGCTCCATTTGATTTTTCCATGTCTTCCCCTGGTTCGGCGGGCACGTAAGGTAGCTATTTCCTTCTTTTTTTTATCTCTATTTGATACGCCCACCGCCAATATATATATATATATATATATATATATATATATATATATATATATATATGTATATATATATATATATATATATATATTATCAGAGTGTCTTAGGCGGTGGAGAAAATGTGGATAACTATGTAAATAAAATGATAGTAATGAAAGGTTATCACCATTATAAGGCTGTGGGCTGATGCCATGGTGGGCACATGTCGGTTAAGTAGCCTGTTATGAAGTTGGTTTAATGAAAAAGGAACAAATGCAGATAGCATTAATTCAGTGGAAGGTAGATTATTAAACATGATAATGCTCACAATGGTATAACTAATTTAGTTAACTAACTTCAGGTATTTTTCTATATTATAATAAATGATATCATATTAAAAAAATATGCACATTTAAGTATTCACGAGATTTAACAAACTAATTATTTGAAATATAATTAATTTAATTTGCTAAGTCATAACTATATTATTTCAATTAAACTAACCTTATATCAATTGGAACAATTAACAAAATAATTCTAAATACCAAGCCTAATTCATTAACTTGTTCTCGGGTAGATCAGAATTAATTAGGATTATTAATTATTTTTTAAATCTTTTAATATGCTCGAGTACCCATAAGACTAATTTCTATATAAATTAATTTTGGTAAAATTAACATACAATATTATAATTAATATACAAAATGTTAAAAACAACACAGTGAGCTAAAATAGCTCAAGTTAATAACTCATAACCTGTGTTACCAACTAATTAATTCAGAAAGACATAAAAAAATACAATAATCATAATATCAAAATAGGTACTTTCATATATTTGATAATTACACATACAACAACAACAAAGCCTTATCCCACTATGTGAGGTCGACTACATGGATCATACGATGCCATTCCGCTCTATTAGTAATCAAACTTTTCGGTATATTATTCACCAATAGATCTTGCTCTATTAGTTCGCCAAGTGTCCGCCTTGGCCTCCCTCTCCCTCTTTTAATCGGACTTCAGATTATTTGATCTACTCTTCTTACTGGCGCATCTAATGGTCTTCTCTGAACATGATCAAATCATCTCAAACGATTTTCTACCATTTTCTCACTAATAGGAGCCACTCTGACTCGTTCACGTATATGATCATTCCTAATCTTATCTAATTTTGTATGACCACACATCCATCTCAACATCCTCATTTCGGCTACCCCCACTTTACGTTCATGTTGTCCCTTCATAGCCCAACATTCACTACCATATAACACTGTTGGCCTTATAGCAGTACGATAGAATTTTCCTTTAACTTTATTGGGTACTTTTCTATCACAAAGAACTCCAGTGGCTTTCCTCCACTTACACCAACCAACTTGAATTCTATGATTAACATCGTCATCAATCTCACCATCTTGTCTTACAATTGATCCTAAATATTTAAACTTTATCACATGAGAAATTATATCCTCCCCTAGCCTAACTTTCAAATCGTCTCTAAGTTGTTTATTTGTGAAATTGCTATGCATATATTCTGTTTTATTCCTACTTAAACGAAAATCCTTTGACTCCAACGTATTTCTCCATATTTCTAATTTTGTATTAATCTCTTCTCTTAAATCCGCTAAAAGTACTATATCATCCGCAAATAGCATGCACTTAGGTACCTCCTCTGTGATACTCTCGGTTATAGCATCGATAACTAAGTTAAATAGATACGGGCTTAAAGCTGATTCTTGATGTAGGTCAATTCCTATAGGAAATTCATTTGTCTCACCTCCGGGTGTCCTAACCCTAGTCAATGTCTCATCGTACATATCTTGTATTACCTTAATGTAGGCGACACTCATCCTCTTCTTTTGCAAGGCTTTCCAAAGTACATCTCTTGGTACCCGATCATACGCCTTCTCTAAGTCAATGAAAGCCATATGTAAGTCTCTTATCCTACTTCGATACTTCTACATCATCCCCCTTAGTAAATAAATCGCCTTTGTAGTGGATCTTCTTGGCATGAACCCAAATTGTCTATCAGAAATACTAGTCTCCATTCTCAATCTATGCTCAATCACTTTTTCTCATAATTTCATTATGTGACTCATAAGTTTAATCCCCCTATAATTTGCACAATTCTGTATATCCCCTTTATTTTTGTAAATAGGAACTAATGTACTTAATCTCCAATCATCAGACATCTTTTTCGATCATAAAATCTCATTAAATAGTTTACATAACCACAACACACATTTTTCTCCTAAACATTTCCAAACTTCAATCGGTATACCATCCGGTCCAACGACTTTACCATTCTCCATTTTCTTAAAAGCTTCGCTAACCTCCGAGACTCTAATTCTACGATAAAATGACATATTAAGCTCACATTCGCTAACTGTCAAGTCCTCCAAATCACAACGGGAACCTTCACATCCATCATTAAATAGCTTATAGAAATACTCTTCTCATCTGTTCTTAATATCTCCTTCAGTAACTAAAACATTGCCAACTTTATTTTTTATGCATCTTACTTAAACCAAATCTCTCGACTCATTCTCTTTATTCCTTACAATCTTGTAAATTGTTCACCAGTCTTTGTCCCTAACTCCTTATAAAACCCCTCGTATGCTTTAGCACGAGCATCACTAACTGCCTTCTTAGCATCCCTTTTCGCCAAACGATACTTTTCCCAATTGTCAGAACTATTGTCCAAGTGTATCGCCTTGAAACAATTCTTCTAATTACGCACCTTTTCTTGGACCTCCTCATTCCACCACCAAGTCTCCTTATCTCGTGGTCCAAAACTTTTTTATTCTCCTAAAATGGCTTTAGCAACCATTTCAACCTTTTTTGCCACATTCTCCCACATGATACTAGCATCTCCTTCTAACTCCCACACACTTTTCTCTAATAACTTACTTCTAAAAGTCTCTCGCTTCTCCCCCTTTAACTGCCACCACTTAATTTTTCGATCAAAAATTGTTCGAGATTTTGGTTTATACATTTCATTTGCATATCAAGAACTAACAATCTATGTTGTGTAGTCACCCCATGCCCATGAATTACTTTGCAATTAGTACAACGTCTTTTATCAGTATTTCTTGTAAAGAGAAAATCGATTTGAGATATATGAGTTCCACTTTTGTATGTAATTAAATGTTCCTCTCTCTTCCTAAAATAAGTGTTGATAATCTTAAGGTCGTATGTTAAAGAAAAATCAATAATAGTTTGTCCTTCCTCATTCAACTCCCCAAAATCAAAACCACCATGAACCCTTGCATGTGGTCATACCTCTTTACCAACATGTCCATTAAGGTCTCCCCCAATATAAACTTTCTCGGTTGTTGGTATACTTTCAATCAAACTCTTCATATCTACCCAAAACTTCTCCTTGAGATGTGATTCTGCTCCTACTTGGGGTGCATATGCACCCATAATGTTCATAGTCTCCTTTCCAACAATTACTTTCACGGATATGATTCGATCATCAATCCTTTTAACTTCCACAACATTCTTCCTCCATTCTGCATCCGCGATAATATCAACACCATTCCTTCCATTTACATTACCTGTGTACTAAAGTTTGGAACTATTTAACATAATCTCTTTACTTCTCTCTCCTACCCATCTGTTCTGATTCGACAGGATTTTATGCTGGCTGTCGGGGCCTAACACAACCCTCCTCCTATATCCAGGCTTGGGACCGGCAATCCTCCTCCTTCAAAGTTTCAATGACATATGAAATTATATTTTGATGAAACAAATCTCAAAAGATTAAAATACTGAAAAAGTCCAAGAAAAAGAGATAACTTTATGCACAAACTTTGATTACATAATTGACTATAAAATGATTAGATTTTGGATGAAATTTGTAGAGAATTCTGTTAGCTTTCCATGGACTCCAAGATCATCTAATTTGAATAATTGTGCATAAAGTTATGATCAAAAGAGTGCAGGTCGGTCAACCTGTCGGTCGACGCAAAGAAGGCCGGTCGACAGTCCGATCGATCAAATGAAGATGCCGGTCGACCGATCGAGAACCGGTTGACGTCGAAACTATACCGATCGACAGTCCGATCGAAGCACCGGTCAACCGATTAGCTCAACGATTATAAATCAAAACTGCGAGACTGTACCGGTCGAGACA
This sequence comes from Pontederia crassipes, assembly GCA_030549335.1. Classification (NCBI taxonomy): domain Eukaryota; kingdom Viridiplantae; phylum Streptophyta; class Magnoliopsida; order Commelinales; family Pontederiaceae; genus Pontederia; species Pontederia crassipes. The sequence goes on along the minus strand of CM060191.1, from coordinate 70,465,043 downwards.
CCGGTCGATAGTCTGGTCGACCGACCAGCTGCGGTAACTGAAGAAATGACGCAACAGTCACATAGACCGGTCGACCAGTCCAGAATTTCGATCGACCGGCCTCCGAGTCAAATGAACAGTAATGGTCAAATTTGAAGGAGAAATTTGTGAAAAGATTTCTGAATGAATTTTTCACACATTGAAGACTATAAAAGGAGTGTCAAAGCCAGAGGCAAAGGCACTCATCCACTCATTGAAGAAAAGCTTCAAGTTATCAAAGAGAGACCATTTCTTGAAGTTTTCATTTTATAGCTTTCTCATTCTTTCCCTCTTCTTCTCTTGTGAGCTTAGAATTGTAACAGAGAGAAACATTATTGTTCAGAAAATTAGAGAGAGCTCTTGTGTAAAAGAGATTCAAAATCTTACCTCTTGAGCGAGAGAAATATATTAGCTTCCTAGAATGAGAGGTTGCCTTGCCTCTCGAAGCGGAAAAAGAGACGGTGGTGTAAAGGGCTTTTTTCCTTGCCCCATTTGGAACAAAGGAAGTGCTAGTGGAATCTTCGACGGTTTCGAGGTCGAGAAGTCGGAGCGGGGACGTAGGCCAAGGTGTGGCCGAATCTCGTCAACAAATCACCATGTCCATTTGAGTTTGATTTTCTCTCTCTCTCTCCCCATTCATATTGAATTTATGATCTGAATTATAAAGGATTTAAGAATCGGTTTTGTGCTTCCGCGACGGTTTTTGTGAAATTGACATTTTCAATAGAACACCAATTCACCCCCCCCCCCCCCCTCCTCTTGGTGCCCTTTGGGATTCTACAATTGGTATCAGAGTGGGTTGCTCTTGCTTTGATTTTTTGAATCTTCTCATTTTTTTTATCTAATCGTTTTAGATCTAATCTTTAATATTCAATCATCTTTTTTAAGATTTAACAATCTTAAGAGCCATGACATCAAGATGATTTGGTTTTGCCGAAGGACAATCTATTAGTCGTCCTCCCCTTTTAAATGCATCAAATTTTGCATATTAGAAAATTAGAATTCAAGCATATATTTGTTCTATTGATATCGACATGTGGGAAATAGTTGAAAAATGTTTTTATGTTCATGAAAAGTTACCTACTGATTCTAAAGAAAAAGAAAAGATTTTTTCAAAACTTGATTGGAAAGCAAAAAATATATTTTATTGTGCTTTGGATTCGACGGAGTTTAATCTGATTTCAAGTTGTGAATCTTCAACCAAGATTTGGGAGAAGCTCATCACAACTTATGAAGGAACCGACAAGGTTAAAGAATCTAGATTGAATATTTTAAACAATCAATATGATTCTTTCAAAATGCATGAAAATGAATCCATAAATGATATGGTAATTCGGTTTAATGATATTTTGAATGGTTTAGCCTCTTTGGGCGAGCCAAGATCTAACCCCAAAAAGTGAAAAAGATTCTCAGGTCTCTATCATCCAAATGGCATACGAAGAGGACCGTAATCGAAGAAAAAGATTTGAACAAATTGGATTTTGATGATCTTATTGGTTCACTTCTAAATTATGAGATCTCAATCCAAGAAGATCAAGAAGAAAAAGCCACCAAGAAGAAAACATTGACATTGAAGGCAAATACAATAGAAGAAGACTCAAGCGAAGAGGAAGTGGATGAAAAGAAACTCGCACTCTACACAAGAAAATTGGATAAGTATCTCAAGTTGGTTAAGAAGAAAGACAAGAACGAGAAGCCAACAAGAAAATCATACAAGCACCATAAAGAAGAAAAATCCCGGAAAGGTAAAAAGAAAAAAATATGAAGAGTCTAGTGAAACAAGTAGTTCATCAATCTCTTCTAGTGATGATGCATACATATGCTTGATGGCACACGACGATGAGGTACTTTCTAACCGTTCAAATTCAAATTATGACTCATCGAACTCTTCCGAAGAAGCTCTTTCATTAGATGTGAATAAAGAACTCTCATATCTTATAAAAAGATATTTCTCACTTAAAGAAGAAAATGAGAAGTTAATACATGAGATTGAAAAATTAAAAGAAGAAAATGATATATGTCTTATGGAAAATGAAAATTTCAAAAATGAAATTGAAACTTTGAAAATTACACATGCATGTGAAATTGTAAAACTAGTATGTTCTTTAGACAAGGTAAAGAAGGAAAATGACCTTTTGAAGAACTTACAAAATAAGACTATTTCTCATGTAATGACAAATAATCTTAGGAATCATTTTGGACATAAAAATTTTTATTGGAAATCCAAACATAGAAAATCACATCTCAAATGTTTTACATGCGTATTTCATGGCCATTATGCATATCAATGTAAAATAACAAAATCATTACAATATGGCATGATTTGGATTCCGAAAGGAACATTATCTAACAAAATCGAACCCAAGAAAGTTTGGGTACCAAAAATTACTTGATTTCTTTTTAGGTGTGCCTCACATGCAAAGGACATATGGAGTTGGAGATGTGAGGGCACAAAGGTTATGGTAAAAGTATCATCTATCTTTTATATCACTCAAAAATTCAAAATTATAATTTTTTTAAAAAAAAAAGAAAAAAGGGAGGAACATATAAATGAAAATTGGTAATAGTAATAGGGGGAGCATGATTAAACTTTATTTTGACATATCATAGACATCATTGTTAGATCAAAGTTTTATGACATATTTTGATTCTTAATACATTTTTGTTTTTGGCTTTCATAAATTGGTTTTCATTATCAAATAGCCATAAATTTAGGGGGAGTTATCTTTCAAAATTTGCAATACTCTACATTACTCTACATATCAAAAATGGGAAAGAATAATTTTTTACTAAGGGGGAGTTACATATGATTTTTTATATGCTTCATATATAAACTATTCTTTTTTATGAAACAAAAGGGGGAGAAGTATAGGAGAAATATGATATGAATATCGCTTTGTATGAAAAGTACCTTACAACTAATATTTATGTGAATATCTACCATTGTAAGGAAAGCTACGTGTTAGGGGGAGTAAAATTGCTTGTACAAGAATTTTACAATTTTTTCGTAATTTATATATTTTTTATATTTCTCGGTTTTTCTTCATCAAAAAGGGGGAGATTGTTGGGTCAAAGTTTCAATGACATATGAAATTATATTTTGATGAAACAAACCTCAAAAGATTAAAATGTTGAAAAAGTCCAAGAAAAAAAGATAACTTTATGCACAAATTTTGATTACATAATTGACTATGAAATGATTAGATTTTGAATGAAATTTGTAGAGAATTCTGTTAGCTTTCCATAGACTTCAAGATCATCTAATTTGGATAACTGTGCATAAAGTTATGATCAAAAGAGTACAGGTCGGTCAATCTGTCGGTCGACGCAAAGAAGGCCGGTCAATAGTCCGGTCGATCAAATGAAGATGCCGGTCGACCGATCGAGAACCGGTTGACGTCAAAATTATACTGATCGACAGTCCGATCGAAGCACCAGTCGACCGATCAGCTCAACGACTATAAATCAAAACTGCGAGACTGTATCGGTCGAGACACCGATCGATAATTCGGTCGACCGACCAGCTGCGGTAATTGAAGAAATGACGCAATGGTCACATAGACCGGTCGACCGGTCCAGAATTTCGGTCGACCGGTCTCCGAGTCAAATGAATAGTAACGATCAAATTTGAAGGAGAATTTTGTGGAAAGATTTCTGAACGAATTTTTCACACATTGAAGGCTATAAAAGGAGTGCCAAAGCCATAGGCAAATGCACCCATTCACTCATTGAAGAAAAGCTTCAAGTTATCAAAGAGAGACCATTTCTTGAAGTTTTCATTTTATAACTTTCTCATTCTTTCTCTCTTCTTCTCTTGTGAGCTTAGAATTGTAAAAGAGAGAAACATTATTGTTCAGAAAATTAGAGAGAGCTCTTGTGTAAAAGATGTTCAAAATCTTACCTCTTGAGCGAGAGAAATAGATTAGCTTCCTAGAAGGAGAGGTTGTCTTGCCTCTCGAAGCGGAAAAAGAGACGGTGGTGTAAAGAGCTTTCTTCCTTGCCCCATTTGGAACAAAGGAAGTGCTAGTGGAATCTCCGGCGGTCTCGAGGTCGAGAAGTCAGAGCGGGGACGTAGGCCAAGGTGTGGCCGAACCTCGTCAACAAACCACCGTGTCCATTTGAGTTTGATTTTTCTCTCTCTCTCCCCATTCATATTGAATTTATGATCTGAATTATAAAGGATTTAAGAATCGGTTTTGTGCTTCCGTGATGGTTTTTGTGAAATTGACATTTTTAATAGAACACCAATTCACCTCCCCCCCCTCTTGGTGCCCTTTGGAATCCTACAGTCTCGAGGTCGAAAAGTCAGAGCGGGGACGTAGGCCAAAATTTTGGGGCCGAACCTCGTCAACATATCGTATTTTCTTGTGTTGGTTCCTTATTCCTCATCTATACATTATCTTTAATTGCTTATGATCATTTTTATCAGTTTTCTCCGAAGGTGAATTCTTGAAAATTTAATTTCACCAATTCACCCCCTCCCCTCTTGGTGCTTTCGATCCTACATATCGATCACTGTTGGTCATCTTCATCATTTTGATTTGTCATACATTTAAGAACATGAAGGGGAGAAACCTCCTTATGATTTTTGCAACTCAGTGAAGATCATGATATTAGACAGAAATCATAAATATATCATCATCGTATAAGAATAAAGTGGATATGTGGTTATTTCCTCTAACTAACCCTAAACCATTATGATTTTTCACATCTAACCTCAAACTGCGAACTTCGTATTTTGAATACCTAAACAATCGCAATTTTTCCAATTTGATTCTTCTGTCCAATTCTGTCGACTTCTCCGTTATTTTTTATTTTTCACATTTATGAAAAATCCATTATAACCCTTGTTATAAGTGTTACTCTACTTTTCTTAAAATAATATATAATAATATAAAAAAGATTGCGGAGCGCTGGCCCCCCATGTCGTCGTAGCGAAAGGGGACCGGCGCCCTCCTAATCACCCTCGCCGCGCACGAGGGAGAAGGGGGTGCCAGCGCCCCCCCTGAACGAGCTCGCCGGCGGGCAAGCTCGTTCAGCGGCGCGCCAGGCCTCCTAATCTCCCTCGCCACGCACGAGGGAGAAGGGCGGGGCTGGCGCCCCCCTAATCGAGCTCGCCGGTCCGCGAGCTTGCTAAGGGGCGCCGGCCCTCCCTAATCTCCCTCGCGCAAAAAATTATATTATTATTATATTATTTTAAGAAAAGTAGAGTAACACTTATAGCAAGGTTATAATGGACGTTTCACAAATGTGAATAAAAAATAGTGGAGAAGTCGACGAAATTGGACGGAATGATCAAATTGAAAAATCGTGATAGTTTAGGTATCCAAAAAACAAAGTTCGTAATTTGTAGTTAGATGTGAAAAATTACGATAGTTTTGGGGTGGTTAGAGGAAATAACCCTAAGAATAACGAAATCATGTAGAGGCATATCAATATATGATCATAGGTAAATCATCTTAAAAGCGGTAAAGGCCAAACATCACAAAGAAAGTTTCATTGTTCATATACTTTCATCTTCTTCATCATCTTACTATTCATCTTTGACTTATCATGAGATATATTTCAATTCACGGTGAGGCATGCCTCAACTCGTCTATCATCATCATAACTGACAGAGTCAATCATAACCATAGTCAGCCCATACCTGATCGTCGTCAGTCCATCATAAAAAGAGCTTTTCATTTAATAATTTTCATCTTTTATCTTGCAGCTTTTAAATAATCTATATAGGACTTAAATTAAGAATACAAGATAGGACCATGCAAAGTAAATCAAGGGCATAAATATCATACTCACCATCATACTTAGATTAGGATTAATCATATAAATTAGGGATCAAAAGATCATAAAAATAATCATATTACAATCAGAACCTAGGCCGAGTGTGAGTGAAACTCGGGCCGAGTTCGTAAGGCATCACCTTAGACGACTAAGGCATAGCCCGAGCCAGGTTCAGATAATACCCAGGTCAGATTTGGGTTTCGATAGATCGGTCAACTGCTCGATCGATTGATAGTGGTTATGGCCCGGGCCGAGTTATCATTAACCCGGACTGGGTTCATCTTAGTCGCAGAGCTCAGAGCTCTCGATAATGACGAACTCAGTTCGGGTATGGACTTGATTTGGCTTCATCACGTAGAAATTGCGCAAGTGCGTAGGGGAATTTCTAATCATCTTTTCGGCGATGGTCGACATTAAGCATCATCGTAAATCATAGTATTAGAACATGCTTCAAGTCTAAAATCAGGATTCTGTGATGAATCAGGTTATTGGACTTTCTGAAGGCGAATTTCTTCTTCGCACTTGTCCATCTTCCATAATATATTCATTCGTCTATTTGACCCTCCATTGAGTAGTCCATGTCTTTTGATAATAGTTCTTCTTTGGTCGTCTTCGTCCTAGATTAAAATATTGCAAGTGATATGGAAATATAATAGGTACAGATTTATCCACAATATTATCCCCCGAGGCATGAGCAATCTAAGAAATTTTGCCTGCATCATATCAAACTTAACATTAAAATTTGGAGATTGAGGAGGAGAATAAATAATAACTGATGTTGATCCTTCAATCGTGCCAATTGTGATTGTAGATTGCTAATGAGTTGATCTTGTAGTGTAAATTTTTCTCTATAACTCCAGTCAATTGACACAACTTTTCCTTGATGTTGAAATTTGACTCTAACTAGGTGGATGGAGGAACATCATTTTTCACTTGAATCTTAGCCTATAATTGCTCTACTTGTCTCAACAACTTCATAAAGGCTTTTTTTTAAAGTTAAAATTTTTCTTCTCATAAACTTTAACATCATGTCTTCAATTGTAGAATTTCCTTATACCATGGGAATGAGTGTGATACTGTTATTTGCAAGTTGCGATATTTGTGCTTCATGACCCTCAAGCATCCTTCTTTATTCTTCGAAAGAGTAATCTCCCATAGTCTTTAGCTTTGTTGTCATTTTGAATTGTCTCTTCAAAATATTTCCTAGTCACACAAGATAATAAAAAAAATGTGAAAGTATGTGAATTAAAATGAATATGCGTGGAATTTAACAAAAAAATAAAAGCTCTCAAATAACAAGTAAAATAAAAAATAAAAGTTACTAGACACTGTCCCCCGGCAATAGCGTTAAAAACTTGATGCGTGTAGAATTGATAGCAAATGCTAGCAAGTGCACTATTTGCTCAAGTAATAAAGTGAATGAGTAGAATTATCATTCACACGAGGACGGTTAATAACTTAGATTCTATTTTAACCTTGGTAATTGAGAAATTAAGAAAAGTTTTGTTTTCAAAAGTGCAAATAAAATAATAAATATAACAAAAATGATCACTTGGAGAAATAATGATTTGATGATTAAGACATTTAATTATCACTACTAAAATGCAACGAATTTCTCAACTTAGAATTAGTTGAATCAATAAAAAAAGTAAATTCCAAAAATTAGTTATCCAATCTTTTAGGCTTGAACTACTATCTTATAAAAAAATTAGAATAAATCAATCATTTTGAATTTTAATTTACTTAATTAAATCGTAAGATGCATTAAAACAAAATTAATATTAAGGCCTTTTTCAAGTCACCTTAATAACTACACAAATTAGGTCTCTTTTGATTTCCCTAATTGTGGCATCCATTAAATAAGATCAATTCTAAAAACTATTGTGAAAATAATCACTTCTTCTTATATATCAATCAAATAACAAATCATGGAATCAAAGGAAAGCATTAAACATGAAATTGCATGCTATTAAAGATTCAAATTAAACTAATATTAAGAAAGACTTCAAAACATAAATAGGGTTCAACTAAGATGACCCTAATAAAGGAATAAATATGAGAATAACAATGTCAAATCTAATATAAAAGATTGGAAAAAGAAAACGAAGAATTCTGACAGCCACCGTGCATGTGCTTCGCTGTTATTCTCGCTCTTCTCCTCTTTGTAGCTTTCAAATGTATGCTCCAGAGATCCTTTTCCAGATTCTTTTCTGTCTCTTTTTATAGTTTTCTCGATTCTCAAGGAAAGAAATCGAAATTTTAACTGAAAAGATAAAATTTGCTTCCAAACTTTCCAACCGTCCGCCGTCACGATCGTGATCAAGTGAGGCACGGCCGTGACAAAACGATCTGCGAAGTCGCTCATGGCCGTGAAGTACATCAACACGTCCATGACAGAACAATCAATATTTCCACAGAGTCACGGTCGTGACGTCTACAAAGCACGGCCGTGACAGTGACTTGTTTCTTCTCGCAATGAAGGCACGGCCGTGATGATGATGAGAATGGCCGTGCCAAACGCTTTTGTTGTTTTCCATGTTGTTTTCGGTCATTTTTCGATCGTTTTGATTTCTTGTAATGAAATTATTCATACTTAGATAGAAATAAAATCTTAAAGAAATTATCTAAAAATAAATCAATTCTCTCCTCCTTGACCACAAAAGACTCCAAAAATATAAATTAAATAAGATAAATTAATGCATGATTTTCCGTGCATCACGCCTCGGAGAGCTTCACGTGCGCCGTCTCCTCCCTCATCATCCTCCACTTCTCCTCTGCCGCCTTGGCCGCCGCCCTCTCGTGCTGCGTCGCCTCTTCCAGTTCCCCGTAGAGCTGCTCCAGCACTTCCCGCCCCTCCCTCTCCTCCGCCACCTCTCGCGCCAACGTCCGGCTCGCCGACTCCGCCTTCAAACGTAGCCTGCGCTCATACTCCACGGCGGACCTCAGCTCGGCGATCTTGGCGCGGGCTGCCTCCAGCTCCGTCATAGGAGAACCGTGCCACCTTTGTTAGTAGCTCATGGCTTCGCCTTCGCTTCCGAGCAATGCATGCGTGAAACTACGGAGATATATAATACTTAGTCGTATGAAGATGGAGTAAAAGTGGCGCTACCGAGAGGCTTCCAGGTTGTGAAAAGAAGTTGTATTGTATGCTTTTCCATGGAATAAAAGTAATAGAGGGATGTGTTAATAATATTATAAATAAATGTAAAGATGTTGAATTTTTAATTAATTTAACTTCTTAAGATAAATATAACGATGTTGTTCTTTTTTTATCGACTAAAATTTGAAATAGTCGACCAGAATGCTCACAATTGTTTCGAAGCTATGAAGATAAAAGATGTCTGGAAAGAATTTAAGATGACGTCACAATAATTCATTAGCTTGATCGTATGCATATAAATCGTATGCATTCACTATACCTTAATCAATCACATCTTTGGGATTAAGAGAGAATCAAGTAATTTAAGCACGAGGGACTAAATAAAGATAAATCTTTGTACGACATCCAAACAATTCATGAAGCGGCTTTTTAGTTATGATTCAAGAATTAAAATTTTCTTATCGTGAGAACAAAATATATAGAATAAATTTGTTCTAGTGTTATTCTTGTTATTAATAAGAACTTAGATGTTCTTATTTTGCATATATGAGTGTGCTGATAGGGAAAAAATTAATTATGATAGTTGATTGAGACATTCTAATTTTAGAAGGCTGTGTTTGCTACGAGAATTTTGAAAAAAAAAATTTATTTTTCGAGAACTAATCGATTAGATAAAAAATGTTTAAATTGATACTTGGATGAAAAAATGTAATGATGAGAATTTAAAAAGTTGATTCAATAGATAAAGTTTACTAGGTGTTTGGATAAAAAGTAAGAAATATATATATTTATTATTTTATAAGATTATGTTTATATTATTAATTACACAATAGTTTTATAAATAGCAAATTAGATAGAAGAAAAAATTAAGATATACTAATTAATAACTAAAAATGAAATATAAAGAAAATTTAACATCATATTTATATAAAATAATTATATAATTATAACTTATTTATAATACCATAATTAATAATTTAAATATATTATACTATTATCATACTAATTAATTTTTATGACAATTAAAATAAATAAAAATATTTACATCAACATTTAAACAAGAAAATATATTTTTCATAATAAATAATAATGGAATTTTTTTATTTTATTATAACACTAAGTAAATTGTAATAAATAATAAAATGTACTTTTTGTTATTATACCTAAATAAATTATAAATTTATGATGATATATAAATAATAAATATAGTATAATATATATGTATATAATATATATAATGTATGCATATAATATATAATATATACCTATAATGGTATTATTAAAATAATAGGTTATAGGTCTAAAAAGTAATTCCATCTACTTTTAGACCTACGAAAAAAATAAAAAAAAGCTCTTCTTGCAATTAGGAAGAACTTTCCAAATTCTTGCTAATTGCAAAAACTTACGGACCCCTTGTACCTCACGTGGTTCCCGTCATAAAGGCGGTTGTTTGGCAAAAGTTTTGAAACTTTGGCGAAGTTCTAATCCAAGTTCAGGCCCAAGTTCCAAAGTCAAACATAGACGAAGTGTATAAAGTCTTGTTCCTTATTCTTGTGTTGTTCTCATATCAGTACCAAAAGAAGTAGTTTGTAGTAAAGCATCTCCAATTTTTTCTTCAATCATAAGAATATAAGATGAGGTTATCGCTCTAATAAAAAAATTTAAATAAATTTGATCTTATTTTAATATTTGCATTCTTAATCTCTACAAGAGAAAACACTGAATTAGTCCTGTAGTTTTCACATGATGTGGAACTCTACAAAATATCTCCATAAAAGAAAATTAGAATAACCATCTTCAAAGCCCCAATGGTCATAGTTGGTATGAGAATAATGCATAAAAACAAGGTTTTATTCTCACTTTTGTTGTCAGATATCAATTTTGCAAATATGTGGACCCCACATTAATAATTGCATAACAAGAAAAAAAATAGAGATGAATTTGTTCTTACCCCACTCAAGAACATTACTATTCTCATCAGAACAAAATGAAAACAAATGCATATTATTCTAAAACTCATTAAGATTTTACCAAACAGGACCAATACACACTTTGAAGACACGTGTCTAGAATTTGCTTCTCGCTTTAATTTATTTTTTTATCTTTTTAACAATATATTTTTTATGTCCCTATTATTACAATGGATTCAAAATAATGGTTTTTTAATAAAAATAATACCTCCCTTTTTTTAAAGATTTTATCATCATATTATATATCCATATAATATAATATAACATAAGTAGGTGAACTAGATAACGATTTTCTTCATAATTTAAATTCCTTCATCTTCGATGTTGTAAGATAGCACGGATCAAGATCACCATTTGAGTCGTTCTTTTAGTAAAAATCAAAGATCTATCTTGCGTAAGCAATGTTAGTTGGCTTAATTGATAGCAAAGTTGCCTCTCAAATGTTCAAGTGTTAGTAATCTCATATTTCAATCTTGGAGCCATCACGTTAGTCAGAAAATAAGTCATTATTATCTAACTTTGAATTAATCAAACGCTAATAATATCAAACATCCGAGTCTTTCCATAGATTCAAACTGACATAAAAAAGATCTATCTAAGGATATGTAGCATATACGGGTTTTTATACGACTATTAGCAAGGATCAACTTCAATAAAACTCCAATCAAATTAAAAACTGCATTGTTAAAAGGATTATTAGCTCAAATGGATCTAAATTAAACAAACTAAGTATAAATTATCCATGGACTTTTAAATCCATTGTGTTGAAAATTGATATTTTACTTGATATGATTCAAATTAATTATTAAAATATTATTATTTTATGTCAATCGATACTATTGATTTAAACACTATTATGAAAGCTGAATTAGTATAGGAGATATTGGAATCATTAGCTCCTTAACTTATTCTTGTACAGCATTCATCGCCACATATTTTAAAATTATCGATACTTTTCATTAAATATGATGGATTGTACTTCACCATTTAAGTATCGATTTATAATTGATTTTTTATTTGTATTTGTCATGACATTTATTTGATGTGATTGATTGAATTACGTCACTTTTTTATGAATTATTAATAATTCATTATTTGTATTTTATTATATCACCAACTTTGAAGGTTTAAATAGCTATTTAAAAAACTCAATTAAAGATATATTGGAATGCAAACTTGGTTGTGTTTATTTTCGAAACTTAAGTTAGAATTTAGCTCAAACGTTTCGAAATATTTTGTCAAACGAATCACTTGATCAGAATTTGCAAAGTTCGGATCACGTGATCTATGTTCTCTAAAACGGAGAACAAAAAGTTCTCGCCTTACTGAGAATCTATTTTTTTCTCTTTTTTCGCTTTTTTCTTTCTTTCAATTATTTATTATATTTTAATTAATAAGATATTAATAATTATTATTTAATTGTAATATTTTCCATTAAATTATTATTATATTAAATTAAATAATAAACAATTATAATATTTATTTATTAATATAATATATTTAGCTTATAAAATATATTCTTTAACCTTAATATGAATATTTTATTATAATATTAATAACATAGGGAAAATAATAAATTATTTTCATAAATTATAATATTAACGTAAGTATTTTTTGTAAATTATAAAATATAATATTAAAATAAATAATTTTCATAAATAAGTATTTTAACTAAATAAATAAATAATTTAATTTACTATAATTATACTTTATAAAATAATAAATTATATCATTAGTTCTTGCTTTTTATTCAAGCACTTACTGAAACTTATCTATTAAATCAATCTTTCAAATTCTTATCATTACAATTTTTCATTCAAACATCACATTTAAACTTATTTATAAAATCAATAAATTCTCAGGAACTAACTAGAACTCGAAATCCTATGCCAAACACAGCCTTAAGGATTGTTTGGTACGAGAATATAACAAGAATAAAGAGTTTATTTGTTTATATTTTATCCAAATAGTCCAAGGTTGAGAATAATAAAAAAATATGAACAAAACTTGTCAACTGTGTCGAAATTCGAAAAATAAAAAATAGAAATAAAATGTTCTTCGTAGCAGTGAAAACAAAATGCATTGTTGAAGACTTTTTTTTTAATTTTTAGACATGTTCGGATCATTTTATTTTTTTTCACCAGTAAGCCCTTTAGTCATCGAAAGCTCGAATCTGAACATCTCACAAATCAATTAAAATGAGAGTCAATTATACTCAGTAGGTTTATCAGTGTTCACATTTTTATCATTATTTTTTTATGAGATAGATGATGTAATTACCTTTGTTTAATCTTTTATTTTTTTTAAAATATTATGAGTACATATTTGCATTCTCTCAATTTTATATGTCTTATCAAAACTTTTGAAAATTCCATAACAACTCATTTTGCATTAGCAACTTTCATTCTTATTATTGCTTGAGCATAAATTAGTTTAATTAACAACCTATCATATTTTTACTGTTAGTGTATTTAACAGTAAAAAAGAAAATAAATAAATATCCTTATTTTGGATTGAAAGAAACATGTTTTTCATCTACGTCAACCCATTAGTGAAATTCTATGTCCAAATCATGATGTAGAAAAGTCATAACTTTAAAAAAATAAATAAGCCTCCCCATGTTTTTTTTTTCTAATAAGAAACCTTTATATTTCACATTTGCTATCAGTCACGTCGTAAAACTACCCAACATTAAGATACTTACTTATAAGTTTAATTTTATCTACCTTTCAGCTTAGGTTGCAAGGCTCTTCATGAATGTTGTGAAATAAATCATGATTATATAATGTTAAATTAGATTATCTGTCAATTGTCCTAAATTAGATGGTAATATCCCCCGCCTCCAAGGTCCCGAATTCAAAAAATTATATTCCCTCGAAATCGGGGACAGAGACAAACTGCCCGCACATCCTCTTTTGAGGATGGTGGATTGTCCTGATCGGGTTATCAAATTTTCACATCTTAATTTTTATTAATAATCTATTATAATAATTAATCATCAAATTAGATACAATACATCTCAGTATAAGATAAAAATCCTTTTTTTCTCTTTCTTCATTTCTAATATTAAACTATCTCTTCTCCCTAACCCTAACATCACTAATGATCTCTCATCTCTCAGGCCATCATCGACCCCATCAAATTGGAACAATAGGGATGCAGCCCCTTCTCTTTGAACCCACGCCCACGGAGGGTCGAATCGGCCACCACGACATCAACACCCCGAACTTCCTCCATGTCACCACGCTCTTCATACGCTCCTATGCCTCATGCGCCAAACTCGAGTTCGACGCTTGTCCCAAAAACACATCATACATGCATGGCGACGACACTGTCGAGGCCGCCTCCAATATGCTGAAGGGCATTGTTGACAGCATGCGCCCCTGCAATCCAACCCGACTACATTCGCCGCCCTCCGCAGCCCCAACCAATGTGGACAACGAGGCCGGAACTGCAAGCGCAGAGGGTAGGAAGAAGGTCGACGATAGACGAGGAATCGAGCGTGGTAGGGGCGATGAAGAGGAAATGGCCCCCGATCGATGGATCTAATGGTAAAGAGCTCCCAGTGACGGTACGTGGAGGAGCAAGAAGTCGTTACTCACCGGAGGAGGACAAGAGGATGAGAGGTCACCCCCGACAAAAGTTACGAAGCTCAGAGAGAAAGAATGCTTGGAGGGGGAGGAGATAGTGATACTGCCATGGTAATGGGGGAGGACAGGATGAACATTTTGGGGAAGACCAAAGACCACACAAATGTTTTGCTATTTTTATTTAATAAGAAAATTATCATTTGTAACATCCTAATTATTTTATTTTTATGCAAAAATGGAAAGAGAGAATCATCCTAATTATTTTATTTGTGACTGTGTTATGATAATTTTGTTAAATTGCTCAATATGATGATATATTACTATTGTGGTATAAATTACTAATATTGATTTTCTTATATATAATTATGACTACTATAACTATTACATAAATATTGTACAACTATTGTATAAATATTGAATTTCTTTCACACTTTTCAACCAAAAAAAATCGAGGAATCAAAATTTCTGCGAAGATTCGATACCTCAGGGATCAGCATAGGAGATTAAATTTCCTCTACACCGGAGATTCGGAACAAGGATGGGAGCCCGTCAATGGGGTAGGGACAGAGGTAATGTCCTCCTTTCCGAACAAGGTCAAATGCCATCCCTAAGTGGGGCAACGGTAATAAAATCATAGGAAAATAGAATACATAAGAACATCTTCAGCTAGTCAACACAAATACATAAGACCAAGTTTTCAGTATAATTTCACTTCACAAAATTCATACACCAAGGACCCTTTTGACGATCCCTGAACGATAGGACGAGTCAAAGAGGAAAACAATGCTTATGCTTTGGTAAGTTCTAGCCCTAGCGGTCGAATGAATCTCGGACTTCGGAGGGGATAGGAATAGGAAATGTTGGTGATCCAACACTTTCTTTGTCACATTAATAGTGCCTTCAATCCTATCTCAACTGAAAACACATCTAGTTCTTAAATATTTCAAAATAAAAGGTGTCTTCCCACTACGAAGTGCATATAAACTCCCTAAGAATTCAAATAGAAAAAAAATAATTTGATTTACTCCTCTTTTGTTTTCTATATAATAAAATTTCTGAACCTTAAAATTCTTGATCCTTCTTAGATGCATAATTTCTTGATAATAGATATGCGGGAATTGGGCTGTGGATTACATCACTTTACGTGATGTATATCTATCTTCCCCGTATATAATCATGATACCTTAAGGTAAGTGATCCTTTACCTTCTAAAGAAAAAAGGGAAAAAATCATGATAGCTGTAAAGAGCAAGAGCATAGTCTAATCTAGTAGAAAGAACAGAAGTTGCTACCGAGCTCATTAGGTATTAACTTTAAAGTTGGTTTATGAGAGACAAAAGTGGATCAGAGGCAGGAATCGGAACGACTTCAAATTTAGGCAGCTTTTCGAGAAAGCTGCATGTTGTATGATGGCTTCGACAATATAGACAATCAAATACACAAGTTAGAAATAGTATATTTGCAAGATTAAATACATATCAACCAGAAATTTGCAGAACCTACAACGCCTGATTGATGCAGTGCATTGTGAATGACCGCTGTCTTTAATAATTCCTAAAGGCAAAACCTTAAATTCAGATTGTACAACCACATTATTTTTGGCCTACAAGCAACCACTCAGCTCAAAATGTACAAGTCACAATTCATATTTGGTACAATAAAGGAAAACACATAAAAAGTTTCCTATTTGAATCAAATTAGATCTGAACGAAAAGCACAATAAAGAAGGTGTAAGCTAGAAAACTTTCAAGGTTAACCCTCATTCTTAAAACATCTAGAACAGCAGTTGCAAGAGCTGGCAAATGTCAATATTTCAGCCACCCTCGAACATGAAGCTTTATGTTAAAAAAAAAATCAATGACACATTATTTGCCATGACATGGTACCAGTCCACAATCACCACAATGAATGAAGAAACGCACATATGAAGCATATTAATAAATAAAAACCAACCATTAGCATGTTTATGTACCCTTGAATATCCAAAGAGAGAAGAGACACAATTGACGAGTGAGCTTAATCTATAGAGATATCCACAAAGTGATATCATTAAAATTCGTCTAAAATTCTGAAAATACAGGAAACAAACATCAATGTAATCATTAATCGATAATTTATGGTAAGGCTAAATCTGAAACTTCATAAGTCACAATATATCATATCCTTTAAGATAAAGAAAAACAGTGTAACAAAGCCTAGAATCGACCTGTATTTTTTAACATTTCCAACAATTCTACACAGTGTGATCAACATCTCCTCCTCCGAGGAGAAAAGGAAGCATCTTTTTGTCTCTTCTTTTCCATCCCTGTTGAACAGCAAATACAAGCATAAATCTCTAAGTCTCTCTGCTTCACAATTCGAATTCGTCGTCAAGCTTGAGCGCCTCAGCCGCAGCCTCCTCCTCGTCATCATCGATGATAAAGTATGGATTATGTGCCTCTGGCCTAAACTTGTATCCAGTGAAGACATAGAATGCGAGTGTTGCGAGCTCGCCGGCCACAACGCTGGTCCAGAGGTACCGATACGACGTTATTGTAACGAGGGCGTAAACGACGACCCGTGTGAAGTATATGTAGCAGATGACGACGACGTAGTACTGCCGGAAGAGCGTCAGCTTCATGAGGTTTACGGCGGCCTTGCCGTCAGTGCGTGCGGCCTCACGAAGGTTCTTGATGGACCAGACAATGGGGAAGAGGACAGCACAGCAGCAGACGACGTCAACGAGAAGGAAGACTTGCTTCCAGGTGAGCCAGTCGCGGGCATAGGGACCTGATTCGTCGATGGCGACCTGGGCAATGTTCGCGACGACCTGGAGTGGGATGACGACCATGAGCACCTTCTTCTCGCGGTCCTGGAGGTAGGGCTTCAGGAAGGACCAACCAGTGCCGATGAGGACGATGAGAGTGAACAAGGAGATGCCTTTGAGGAAGCTAAAGATATAGAAGAGGACGTCCCAGCCGTGGGCGGAGCCAGTGCGCGCGATGAAGGCCTTATCCTCCGACTCCGCAATGAGGTTGAGGGCCTTGAGCGCAATGACGGCAAGCATAAAGTAGTGGATCCGGAACGCTGTCCGCCGCTTCCGGACGAGGATGTAGGACCAGGCAGCGGCCAGGACGACATAAGCGAGGAAGAAGAGGAAAAAGATGACGGGCAGGTAGGCGGAGCCAGCGGAGAGATAAACGCGGGCGCCGGTGGCCCGGTCGATGTTGTACATGGCGGAGCGGACGGACATGGAGACGCGGACCGAGGGGAGGCAGTTGGCGAAGATGAGGGCGTACTGTCCGGGATCGGAGTTGTGGTCGTCGCGAGATGAGAAGGAGGAGGCACGGGCATTGGGGACGCCGGCGGCGTTGGGCGGGGGAAGGAGGCGGTCGAAGGGATAGACGAGGTGGACGAGGTCGGACTCGAGGGGGCAGGTGACCTCCCGGTCCTGGAACTGCTGGAGGACGTGCACCCACGCGTCGCGGGTCGAGAGGAAGAACCCGAACTGGGAGAGGTCCAAGTCGCTGGACTCGTCGGAGAAGGAGATGCCGGAGACGTTGAGTTCGAGGACGCCGCTGTGGGTGAAGCCGAACTCGTCGAAGGGAATGATGGCGCGTGCGTCGGAGCGAACGTCCATGTCCCGGATCTCGGCCGACGACGGCCGAATCAGAGAGACGACGGCGGCGGTAGCCAGGAGGAAGAGCAGGGCCGAGGAAACCGTGGAGGTCGCCATGGACGGATTGCTCGATCGATGGCTTCTTCTCTTTGCCCGCAGAGACGAGAGAAAGAGAGGTACGGGGTCGCGTCCGCCACCGGCAGGCGTAGAATATTTTGAAGAGTTTTGGGACTTTTTGGAAGCGGAAGTGGCACTGGAATGCGACTTATTTACGAGTAAGCCAAGAGTGGCAGGAATGAAATTAGTGGGAAATGGGAGGGAGATGACGGGGAGGTTTGAGAAAGGTGTGGGCTATGGTGGTGGACGCAAAAGTGGTGGTCTCTCTCTCTCTCGTGTTACTTCAATGCCAAGTTGGTCTTTGATTTGGGTCAATAATAATAATAATAATAATAATAATAATAATAATAATAATAATAATAATAATAATAATAATAATAGTAGTAGTAGTAGTAGTAGAGTCCAAAAGTAGTGGTTAATATTATGTACGAGTTAACTCACTCACTTAAGTTCGAGTTTTAAATTAGAAGGTCATTATGGTTAGAGTTCCGGAATTATATATTGAAAGAGGAGTGATATTAGTACTTAATTAAACTAATCAGGTGTTAATCGTTTTGACTTTTGAACAAAAAAATATATTGACGACATAAAATGAAACACTCAGTTTTTAATCCTTTTTCTTCGGGTAAATTACTTTCACACTAAACTTTGGCTAATACCAATTCAATCCCCATAACTTAAGCTATATGTTCTTATGAGGAGGATGGCGGTTTCTGTTTGACATTATTAACGATTTGATAAGCGAATAGCGATTCAACTAATAGATAGTGGATTAAATAGTAAATAGCGGGTAGATTAGCGATTAAAGGTTCTAACAAATAAGTGTTTGATAAACTTAACGATAGAATTATCAGATAAATATAAAATGATATAATTAGACATAAGATAAATTATTTAATTTAAGCACTATATAAATTCTATTATAATACAAAAAAATAAATATTTATATCTTAATTAAATAAAATAAATTTTCACAACTATTTTTTTTGTTAAAATATATAGAAATTTGTATTGACAATAAATTTTATATAGTGCACCCATGATATAAAAATATTAATTGTAAAATTATTTTCTATTCATTGTTAACATATAAATCATTTGTAATTAATTAAGCATGAATATAAAATGAAATATAGTTAAATGATTAAAAAATAAAAATGAGAAAATAATAAGATAAGTTAGAAAGAAATAATATATTTAAATAAGGGTAAAATTGAAAAATTTTATAAAATGTTAACATCTAATCGCTAAACGCTAATAGAAGTAGCTTTTCAATATTTTTGCATGGAACACATTTGAACCGTTAAATGCTACTTGAAACACTAATTTGAACTAATTTTTTCATTTGAATTTTTAATTAATTATTTAAATATGTGGTATGATACAAAGGAGAGAATGAGTGAACTTGAAGAGAGAGAGATGTCAACAAAAAAAAGTACAGTCATGGAGACTAGGAAAGAAAATAAAATGGCCAAAGTTCACAATTGAAGATAAAAAAAGATCATTGACAGTTCATAGAACAATTCATAGTATTATTGAACACGCATAACGAAAAATATAACGTCACACAATGAGTTTTTTTAAAATAAAAGAAAATTACAATGTGATTAATTCGTCAAAATTACAGTCTTAGATATTCTATAACATCAACTGTTTAGTATCAAGAATAAATAATATTAAATATTAAATACGAAAACAACTCGATTAAAATATGCCCTACATCATTTCTAGGTAAGTTTTTCTTTTTATTTTTTTTAACTTGTACTTGATGGACGAAAAAGAATATGACGTTCTAACCAGAAATTAAAAAATAAAATTAACTTCATGATAAGAGCACAAATTCGTTGAACGATGATTTTGATACAAACGAAAAAATTTACGAAGATGACCATGGTCAATTTACGATGTAAAAAAGAAGAAGAAGAAACAAATGTTAAGGAGAATTATTATCATAGTTATGCGGAGGTGTGATTGCTTGCCGTCAAATTGTTGGCATTGTGATTTGTGACAGTTTATTTATTTACTCAAATCACTGTTCTAGAGAGTACTATTTTATGACAGTCAAATTATGAAATTTAAAATTCAACAGTGAATCGATTTTTAATACATAAACAATGCTCTTTTTAGTGATACACGAACTATAGGCGTCGAGAAGATATCGAAAATTAGATTAACTAAGAAAAAAAAAGATAACAAGCTTGTAAATCTCATTTTCACACAGACGCTTATGTATAAGTCATTAATTATAGTTTACATAATAATGCACTAGTGAACATTGTGCTTTGTAACGTCAAGAAATAACAAGACTGATTGCATTTAGGGTCCTTCATTTTAAGAAAAGGAAGATAACAAGCGTTTGAATCTCATTTTCACACAGACGCTTATCTCCAACTCTTTAATTATAGTTTCTTTGGTTATAAGTTTACAGAACAATGCACTTTTTTTTTCTGATAAAAGAGCAATCTATCTCAAAAGGAAAAAGAACAAATTCAATCAATAATTATGAGTATTTAATAAGCTGTAGAAAGAAAATGGAGAAAGTTAAATGAATTAATGATATTCACTATTTTAAGGTGAACGACTTGTCCGAAGAAAGTCAATGATACTCTTATCGATAATTTCAATTTAATATCGACATTGAACTATCTGAGGGCAAAATAAGAAGATAGATTATTATAGCACTATTTGAGACGTCAAAAGATGAAAGTTTTAAGTAGTGTACAGGGTCTGATTGGGTCAAAATTTTAACTAAAATATTTGATAAATATTATTTGAAGGTAAAGTTTAGAGGTTAGTAAACAAAATTTCATAGACTACTCCCACGGTCCCACTAGTCTATAAAGTATAACTTTTTTGGCTTTTTAATGTTAATATATGCTTATTCTTTTGGTAAAAATATTTTATTTGACTTTTAAATATCACGTATCGTTTTTTTTTTATTTTAGCGTTACACATCCTTAATTTTCTTTATCATTATAAGAAGTTTTTTATATTTTATTTTAAAATAATCGCTATTTTACAATAAATTAATTAATTAATATGAAAGATGCATATAAAAATGAATGTAATATATATATATTATCATTATGTAATTATATATTAATTCAATCCTTACATTTATCAAAAAATTTTGACAAACAAAATCTACAAATAAAAAACTAAATAGAGACATTATGATAAATGAAAAACTTAATCGAGTGCCAAGGGCATATCCATGTCTACCGGAAAATCAGAAGACAATGGTGGCGGCAGCCAAGAGGAGCAAAGCAGAGGAGACCAAGGAGGTCACCACCATGGACGGATTAGTTAATTTATGAGATAGAGATCACTCGCAGGATGCCAAACATCTGATCCTTCTATGGAATACCTTGAATATTTCTTTTGTGTAATAACTTCAAATTTTTCGTTTATTGAAGTGCTCTTTGGGTTGCGGCGAATACATATGATGGATTTTCATTTTTTTTTTTGTTGGTTGGTTTGGGTGGGGGTGGGAGGTAGGGTATGGGATTTGAGTGAACAGTAACATAGCAGTTGTGTTTATTGGATTATCAACTTTACCCTTTTCACTCATTGTGGAATAAGTTATGCTGCGCAAATAATGCAGAATAAAGCATTATTCTTGCAACCAAACAGCAATACTGATTCTAAAACTTTAATATTCTGAAATGCAACCCACAACGAACCAACTGCTGACAGAATGCCTTAAAAGATTGAACATCACAAGACATGAGCATCGAGCAAGTCACCGGCATAATATTTTGGATCTCCCTTAGGAAGAGCGCAAGGCAATTAGGAAAAAAAACGAAAAACAAACAAAAGAAAAACAGATATATCGCCATCTATCTGATATCAGTTGTGGACAAGAATGAAAGCAAGCAGGCTTTAATCAGCCCACCACATGACATCAATGTATAAGAATACATCTTAAAGAATAATAAGTTTAACACTCCAAAGATCAGATGCCGTATAAGCTATACAGTCGATGTCAACATTAGATTAGTATACTCGAAAGAGTCAAAATTGTACTATCCGGATGTGCCCATAAATAGGTACGCAGGAATATGCTGAAAACTCTGGGGAAATCACCAAAAATCTCCATGCCCACTTTGCATTATTATTCCCCCTTTTCTTAGACAGCTGAATCGGACTAAACCTCAGCACATTTGAACTATTTTCTCAATACATACCACTCTTAAGTGGTGATATATCATCATGATGAGTAACAGCATTCTGGCCACTTGGGATATGCACGTTTGTATAAACTCATGCATACTGTGTCATTCTGTTGTATGACACCATTAAAAATGCACTTCATAGCCCCTGTGAAGAAGGCAGCTCAGTTTCTAAGTTGAGTAAATCCAAAAATTTGACCGCGTAATGAACTTTTGATAGAAGTCACGAGTCACGTACCATGAGTACCAACAGGTTCCTTTATGCGACCTCGGCGGCCACATTTTGTCCACAACTCAGCCGGCTGTAATATCAGAAAATATCTTTGAGAAAATCTATTCATCAACGTAACTTGAGCACATTGTTGCAGATACTTTACCTTGAACCATCTGACGTCATCAGGACTGTGAAACATATACCGGACTGTTGCTTTTGACTTTGACACTCGTTGTGGATAACTGCATTAAAATTTAAGCAGTAAAATATGGCATCAATGGGTGAGATGTCCAAGATCTAAAGCATTTGAGGAAGAATGGAACACATTAATTTCACATTAATAGTTTTACCCATGTACGAGAACACAAATTCCTTTTTTTTAAGGCAAATAGGATGCCAGTCATGGTGACTGCCATCCATTTTATTAATCAATAAGTCTTTACACGAGAACACATTTTATAAGCATAGAAGATGATTTAATGTGTTTAAAATTTAAAAATTGATGAGCTTACACTGTCCACGTGAATAGATAAATCTGCAGATATTAGCTGAAGGCATCAGTTTCATGTTTCCGATATCAACAGGTACTAGGAATTATCACTACATGCTTATTAACAAATTTAGGATGGAACAGCCATATTAACTCTGTGAAGTTTATAACCTCGATATTTGTATATTGTCTCACACATGGTATGAGTCTTCTCATTTCAAAGTTTACAAACCAAAATAAAAGAATCAGGAAAAGCTTTGAGAATAAAACTTACCCAGTCAATGTTATCTTCTTTAGAATTATCCTATCCGGGTCCACAGTTCTCAGAGAACCAACAGCAGCAACGACAGGTGCCTCTCCAGGCCTAATTTTCATAGCAACCAAAGGCAGAGGCGGAAAGCAAACAGGGGCAAAGATGGATGCAATTGAAAAACGCCCAGGGTGTAGAAACCTCTCCATCTTATGCTTGTCAGCATTCAAATTATCAGAAGAGAATATTGGCCTAGTCATGCAGCATGAAGAGGATTTGACAATGGAAAGAAAAACTTAAATAGGCAATTGAAGTGAAACAAATCCAAGGATAAATAAAAAAAAGAAAAATCTTAGGAACACATACCTTGCAACAAAATGACGAAATCCAACATGGAAAATCAAAGTCTCTTTAGATTTGATAGGAGCAGCATATGAATCATGTCTCTTTATGCTGCAATCCACAAATTGTTTACATATATTCAGATGTGATGTCTAATAAGAAATATAGAATGCAAGTTTTCAGTCAAAATTTATCTAAACTACAACAACATTGAAGTTCAATCCACACTTAAAAAAGCCAAGCACCTCAAGTGAAAAAGACTGATATTTCAGTGCTTGCACATCTTAGTTGTGTGACTTGAGAGGACAGATTTCACTTTTAATTAATTGTAAATAGAGATGTCAAGGACAAACAAGATTCACAGGGAGAAAGATAATGTACATTTAATACCAAAAGTTCAACCTATTACTGCATGATCTACGAAAGACATCTCAGCCATGATTTTTTTTTTGAAATGTTACAGTCGTGACAACAGAAAATGAAAAAAATAGATGATACCTGAAGTGAAGCACAGACATCTTGGATTCATGCTGCAGAAGCCCACACATAAGCACAGGTGATGTTTTTGATGTAAAACAGATTTTGGAAGCAATATCTACCGGCACTTGCTTTACATGGACCCTCACAAAGGATCCCACTGGTGCCACTTCATTCATGTTTCTTTCATTAATATCAGCAAGTCTTGAAAGGACATGTTTCTGTGTTTTTGCAAAATTTCGGAAGGCAAATATTCTAGCATACTCAGGTGGCAATGATTCCTGTGTTTAACAAAAAGAATTATTGTCATTACAACTATAAGCCAAGCAATTTTTGGAACAGAATATCAAGTTCTTTTTTTCCTGAAAGAATTAGCAATCATGTCAGAACTTCTAAAATGACCTTGGAATCCCATGAAGATGTCCTAAATGACTTGAGTCCTCTGTATTTTGCAAAACGCTTTTTAGCTGGAAAATCTATAGGTGTCTCCACTTCATCAGGAAATTCTGAATATCCAAAGAAACAATGCATTATGGACAAACATTAAGCTCTGAGACGAACTAGCTCTCCCAGAGAACCCATTTGTGTATAACTTGGGAAAGTGACACTTACGTAAATGAGAAAAGATTAGGAAACTAAAAGAAATCCAACAAAATATTTCAGCCAGATAACTGTACTCCTAGCCTTATCTGTCACTAGTTAATGTCTAGTTAATTTGATACAAAATCACTCTATATTTAGATCAGATAACATTGATTAAGTTTATGTACACTGACACTGTTCTTTGCCGGGTGTGTTCTGATACATTAAATATTTAAATCCCTACACTTTTTATTTACCTTTTCCGAATTTTAAGAATGCAATTGATAATTATTATTGTTAGAAGGGTCACTAGTTATTGTATCAACCTAATAGTTTCAACCATCAACTGCATCCCTCGCCTCATCAGTCAATTAGATTGTGTTATTAATTTGATACAGAATTTACATCAAAATTGGTAAACATAAATTAATGAGGTTCTGAAAAATTAGATGCCTGCCTGTTTTTGTTCTTTTAAACCTTTTTCAAACTTGAAGATGTATCTGAGAATTGTCACTAAGAAGAATAGCCCGTTTTATTATGTCGACTTATTGGACAGTAGGGTGTTCATTGGCAGTTTCTTATTGATCAAGGTGCAAAAGAGGAGAATAGCAATGTCAATTCAAGAACGTATGTCCCTCAAAAAAAATACATGCATGTATGATGTTTCCATGTTCATGACACAACAACTATCAAACCTGAGCACAACTGGCTGACTCCATGCAAGCAAAACAATTTTATCCATGTTATTTTATATGCATATAATAACCCAATATACCGATCAATTCAATATTCTTATCTAAAATAACTATGAGTTTAGACATCTTGTTTCGAAGAAAAATCAATTTTTGTAACAAAACTATTCAGGCCAAGGTAATCAAGTACAAACTGCAAATACTCAGCAGGAGTGCACTCTGATTACAAGATCATAACTCCAGCCTTCCCATTTTGCGCAGAACAGATTTAATGTTTCTTCCATTCACACACTTCACGTGGGGCTAATAATTTTGATTTGCCATCTTATGGAACAGGAGGACAACAGGTAGAGGAAATTCGAGTTGGGGCTCTAGTGGGATCTAAACCTATTAAACATGCTGACTCATACGTAGGTGCAGACAAATTATAAGTAATTTGTTTGCATATTCGTCCACAGGCAAGTCATGTAACTACTAAAATAATTCATCTTATTGTGAGAGCAAGAATTCTCACTATTTCTTAGATTCATGGACCAACAACAACGAATGCATTTGTGATAATCATAGCCATTTTTAGAGCTAAATTTGCTGAGTAAATAAAATCCATGGAATAACCCCATCATTTTCTAGATGGTATGTACAAAATTAGTTTAAGGTCATACTGGCGACAAATCAGGTTCAAGTCTTGGTAGCCTTCATACAAGGCATGCCAAGTCAAGGACCAATATGCCACAGGAGATTCATCACCCCCACTAATCCCAGGAACCCACAGAAAGAAGAAAGTAGCTACAGGTTTAGCACATCACATATAACAGTATTTTTTTCCATTACACATAACAGTAAGTTGATAATACAACATCACGTAAGTGTGCATCTATAGTTATTAGATAAAAGGATCCACATTGAAACTAGTTTCCTAGCTATTGCCTCTTCATCTCACCTGCGACCTTATACCTAGGCATTCTTAACCTCGTTGAATGAAAGCATGAAATATGATGACATACCTTCATCATCAGCATTTGCTTCCTTAATCTTCTTAATTTCTGCCTCTATTTGCTCCTTTGTCAATTGGTCTTCGTCCTACAATAAGAATGAGAATCATGTTTAACAGACTAATGATGCCATCAAGAAAATTCAATTTTGAGAGACAGTGAATACATTTAAAATCTAAATTGACTTCCTATAACAATAATACTATATAATTTGCAGAATTAATTGGCAAATGAATCACAAAATTATATGTTTGCCTAAAATTATAATATGCAAACCAAAACACAGACAACACAGTGATATTTACTATAACTTATTCATGCGTACAGATGCGTAAACTTGTACCCAATTAAGCTCCAAATAATATAGTGTGAATAATTTCTCAACTCGGGTTTAGGAATTATCATATGGGCAAGCATACTTCTTCAGAGGAACAACAGCAGTGCAGATACTTACAGCCATCTCCGTATCAGCCACTGTTTCTTCCTCGAAATTCTCAAGAGGATGCAGATTCTCATCTAGATCTGAAAGATCAGAACCTTCCAACATAGCTTGATCTTTCTGCACATCCAATGCCATATCATTCCCTTCTTCATCACTGCTGCATGAAGCTTCATCATCTGTATCCTCAACAATCCACGCAGCCTATGAACATAATGGAAAGATAACTTAAGTGCTTAAAAGTTAAAACTTTCAGAAAAAAAGAACTCTAGTAAAAAAAACCAATTATCTTCACAGTTTATTGACATAACTATCATTACTAAGTTAACATGCTAATAAATGATGACCACCTGATAATCTGAGGTGCCCTGAGGAAGTTTCCTCCTGACCAGCTTCCTTTCCTTATTAGCTGCATCAGCTTCAGCCATATCTGTCTCTGTCGGCCAAGTCTAGTTCAATAAAATTCAATTTCATCAGTGGTTACCTACTTGAATAGCAAAATTGCTACTCTTCTTGTGTATTATCATTTTTCTAGAGTTTCTTGAATATCTATGTATGTGCAACAATGTTCCTACAATTTTCCCATCTGCAGCAGAGGGGACATGAAGCATGGAAATGCATATACAATGACGTTGACACAGAAACATAAAACACAGCATATAAATTACAACTATACGTGGAAATGCATATACAATGACGATGTGACACAAACATAAAACACAGCATATAAATTACAATTATACATAATGAATAAGCATTTACAAATTTAAATAATAAAATAGCTAAAACAACTCTACACTCCGGATATCTTGATGTGACAAATTCAACATCAATTTATATTTGAGGGAATTCATATATATATATATATATACACACAAACACGTGTATATGTATATCTATAAGTATATGCATATATAACCAGAATGTGTAGAATGAAGAAAAACTGAAGTCAAATTCAACGTCGGAACATTTGGAATCAGCAAAAAGGACACTCTTCTGATAAAAAACTTGAAGAACTTATATAAATGCTCAAGAGGAATTTTCGTTCTTTTTTTTTTTGAAGGAATGTCCAAGAGGAATTTAAGATGATTATCTAAAGCTAGAGCAATTTAATAGTTTACTTAATCATACACCATAACCATGAGCCAACCTACTTGTTGTGATCCTCCTACATGTGTAAACCCTAACGTGTATGTGTTTTTGTATCATCAACAATTAAACCAATGTTTTAAGCATAGATACATATACACCTTGGGGTTTACACATTTAAACTCGAAGTTTTTATGATGTATCATCAATCAATTTCCAGAAAATACATAAGGAAAAAGGGCACACCTACAGCATTATACAAATAATGTAGTAAACATTGTCATCTACACAATAAATGTTCTTAGCTTATATATCTTCTTGGATGACCAAGATTCATAATTCAGCAAATGATAATATGATAAACCTAATAAATATTGATGCATGCACATTTGTACATATTTTATGCAAGCTATTTAGATTACTTGTTAAAGTTTTGACTATTGCATGCATTTATTTTCTTATTCATTTTCTCAATTTTGTTTGGGTCCAAAAGTTACCCATAAGTTTTCTGTTTTATCTCAGGATTATCAATTTGAAGGTCCAGAGTGGTTAGATTGGAAAAGGCATGAAAAACAGGGGCCAAAACAGCACATTTGAAGATTATATAAAGAAAACCGGGGCTAGCCTTTATAAAGAAACCCCCACTGGGTAGCTTTCACAAAGAAACCCAGGCAGGGTAACCTTTATAAAGCTGGTTACTGCAAGCCCCGAGGAGTTTTTGGAGCAATTCTGAGGGTTAGTGACCTTCTACGACATCCACATGGTCGAGGTTCAAGGCTGAAGCATCATTGATCTATTGGAGATCTCCTTTGTAATCGCTTTTATGATTTTCATGCATGTCTTTCTCGAATTGATGTAAAAACATTGCATATTAAGATGTCTTTATTAAGATAAATTAATGTTGATTAAGATAAATTTTCTCTTGATTGAGTTTTTAACTACTTCAATTACATACCAATCTAAGACAGTTAGCTAATCGAGTTTTTTATGCCTATACCATAAGCAACCTTTGCTTCACACAAAGCCAACACAGCCACACGTAAATCCTTTTTATGAAATTACTCTAAACATCATTAATTAATAATTAAGAGATAAATACGAGGTCTGAAGCCTAACTCTATCATCCATACGGTCCTTTCTCTAGATAGGCATACTATCTGTCTCTAAATTTCCCTTTAACTACTTTTCTTCCTTAATTTTTGCACCAGAATTTAATCTTAATTTATTCTAATGACAAATACTTAAGTGTAGAATATTATTAATCACTAGTCCTCGTGAGACCTCTTGCACATTATTATTTGATATGATTTATTGCACTTGCTAGTATCGTCTGTTCATTTTGTATGCATCAAATATGATGAAAGGAATGCAGGAAAATTTAACAGAATATTAACGAATACTGAAAAAGGAAAATGAGATCAACCTGTTCCCCTGCAAGAGGATCTGGCGTATTTTCAACAATTAAAGGTTCCTGAGTTAAAGCATCTGGAAAGAGAGTTTGAAGAACCTGCAAATATATCAAAAGAAAGTGAGAAATTTGTGTATCAAAATCATATATACAACAACAACAACAACAAAGCCTTATCCCACTAGGTGGGGTCGGCTACATGGATCATACGACGCATTCGTTGATTCATGTTCATGAGATTCGACAGGATTTTACGCCGGCTATCGGAGCCTAACACAACCCTCCTCCTTTATCCGGGCTTGGGACCGGCTATAAAAAATAGGCGGAGTTCAAAATCATATATACATTAGTACAAAAATTAATATGTTCATGATCGTAATGTAAGCAAGCCAGAGACATGAATATACATAAGCATTCTTTTTAGTGGTAAGTATATATAAGTAGTATGGAGAATTTTTTTTTTTTTTTGAGGAGAAAAAGGATGACCACCAGAGTTGTGGGTGTCATCCATATATATATATAACTCCGCCTATATTTTATAGCCGGTCCCAAGCCCGGATAAAGGAGGAGGGTTGTGTTAGGCCCCAACAGCCAGCATAAAATCATGTCGAATCTTATGAACATGGATCAACGAAGAGCAAGATCTATTGGTGAATAATATACCGAAAGGTTTGGTTACTAATAGAGCGGAATAACGTTGTATGATCCATGTAGCCGACCCCACCTAGTGGGATAAGGCTTTGTTGTTGTTGTTGTTGTATATATATATAAAACTGTGGAACGGAGAAATTGTACAGATGTAGGCTCCCAATGGAGAGCTACAACAAGTAGTATGGAGAATTCCAATAGAAAATAGAATGATCTCATGAAACAAATATATTTGGACCCTTGCTTGTAAAAACTTTTTCTGATGGGTCTAATAAAAAGTTAATACAGGGCATGTTAGAAGATATTTTATTTTCTGAGAAATTCATTTTGATTGAGGAATAAAAAGCAGGAAAAATGTCAATGATATCCATGAAAATAGAGAGTAGAAGTTAAGGACACAGAAAACGCGTGAATGAAGTTAAACTTTGCAGAACTGACTGAGTGACCATTGTGTAGCTTAAGAAAATGATCAAGGAACATCTTCCATATTTAATCAGTTCCATTACGAAATAAACATAAAACATGCACTTGCCCTCATAAAGACATTAGCAAAACAAAGTCAGTACAAATGAATATCATAAAAGACATTAGCAAAAAAGCTTATCATTTTTGTCTTCATTTATATGAGCTCTAAGAAATGAATATCTCGTCCAACCCAAATATGCATAACAGTAAGACATTTCATGTAAGAAAGAAGGCTCAATGTCCCATAAAGAACAAAATATCAAAAGCAAATGATGGAGGACTTAATTAGTTTCAGCAACATTAGTACAATCCTTGTCGTACTTAATTGAGCAATACCTCAAAACCATGTAGGCTTTCCGCATCCATTGAATTAAAGCCTTTTCTTTCATTTAGCGGATATGGATCATTAATGATATCTATTTGACCTAACTGAAAATCTCCTGCACCTGACACATGTACCTGACATGCACGAAACATATTAATAAGACTACAAGTATAGAGTTCCATGTCAGAAGATGAAGATGGATTAACTCACAAGTTGGTTAACAGAGAGACCATGTGCATGCACATAACCAGATAGAAGCAAAGAGCATTTTCCGGGATTGTCATTATCAGCTTCCAAACTAACCTGATCATCATACAGGTGCCCGAAATTCAGTTATGAATCAAATTAACAAATATAACATGGAAATGCCAGATTTCATCTGATGTAATTGTAAAGAAAATAACAGTTACCACAAGATTCATGATGACGATTGATAAATATGATATATACAATGACTTGGCAAGTTTAGTTGCATGTTATGTGCAAACTACTGCCACTAATTACAACATACACCAAAGTCAAAAGACTTGGAGGATAAACAAATAAGATCAGGATGATGATCAAGCTCAAGAGGAGAAAAAAATATGTTTAGAGGTTAAAATATATTTCAGATAGGTGGACACAAAATTAGAAAGATCAGTTTCATTTTAATTAATTTATAACAAGAAAATGGCACATGACATCATTCCTTAAGAACACCATCATGAGCATAAGTGACATGGAGGAAAATCACATTTCAGTGCATCCCATCTATAATAATGAAGCATCATTGTAAATACACAATGTGCCCCTAAAAGTTCAAAAAAACATCTCAAGTTCGTACTAAGCAAATGAAGCTTCAGGATGTACACAGACCCTTTTTTTTTAAGAGGGAAAAGGATGACTACCACGTAGGTTGCCATCCAAGTATATATAGCTGTAAATGGAAAGTCATGTACAAGGAACACACTCTCCAACGGAGAGTGGTAAAGAAAGAAAAGTACAGACGCTAGACAGGACCCCACTCCCGAAGAAGACAAAACATGTGACGTACAATGCTATCCGCCTAACAAATCACCCCATCAAAAATGACCCGGTTACGCTGAAGCCAGATAGGCACCGGCCAAAAAGGTCATCATCGGGATCCTTTGTCTCCGTCTGCTAAGTCCCCTCATGGACTGCCAAAAATCTGCATGTACCGGAGTGACCTGGCCCGCAATGCTCGTCCGAGACCACACCTCTCGGGCCACCCGGCATACGAAGAATAAGTGAGTAACATCCTCCTCCATTTCCCCGCACAATACACATGAAGTATCCGCATGGGGAGCCCACCGTGCTCTATAAACTCGAGTGAGAGTCCGCTCCCGCCGAAGAAGCCAAGCAAAGATCTTGACTTTCAACGGAATCCGGGATCGCCAAATGAGTCTGCAGTCCGCTCTAAAATCCTCTGTATCAGTAGGTGCTGGTAGAAAACTGAGGTATAGGCTGCGTGCAGAGAAAGAGGCTGATGTCCAAACCCAACCGTCTGCCCGTGTAGGGTCCGGGCGAAAGGGAGCAATCCTCTGGTGGAGCGCCAGTAGCTCCGAATAACGCTGGTCCGATAGTGGAGAAGTGAAAGTGGGAGTCCAAGAGCCGGTGCCCGGGCCACCACTCTCGGACCAGCAATCAGCCACCACAGTGTCCTCATGTGCCGCTAAAGCCCACAGCCGGGAAAAAGAGTCCGCAAGCGAACCGTCGGGTAACCAATCATGCTGCCAAAAGGAAAAGAGCTCCCCGGAGCCAAGTGATGGGCTCATGAAAGGTCGCACCAGGGGGAGTAAGGCTGCCACCCCTCTCCAAAAGGAGGAAGCACCACGGGGTAAGATGGGCCTAGAATCCCAAGATAGATCTCGGCCGTAGCAGGTGAAAAAGACCTCCTTCCATAAGCTCTCCTCGGGCCCCATAATCCGTCCCACCCACCGAGCAAGGAGTGCCCAATTAGTGCGACGGAGGTCACGAACACCCAATCCGCCCTGGGAAGTAGGCCTACAAATGCTGTCCCATGCAACAAGATGAACCCGGCGAGTGGGGCTGCATCCCTGCCAAAAGAACCTGCTCCTCAGAGAGTCAATCCGTGATAGCACCTGGGCCGGCAGGGGAAGCACAGACATGAAATATATCGGCAGCGAGGAGAGAACATATCTGAGAAGTATAAGACGTCCACCGCTGGATAGAAGCCGAGAGCTCCAGCCCTGAAGGCGGTGCTCCAATCTCTCAATGACCGGAGTCCACCTCCGAGAGCCAATATGCCGATCCGAGAGAGGAAGGCCCAAATAGGTGATGGGCAGGTCGCCAACTAGAGTGCGCAACTCATCCGCACAACTCAAAGCTTCCTCAGTACCCATGCCGAAGGGGATGAAGGTGGATTTTTCATGGTTGATGACAAGGCCCGACGTCGCACCAAAAATCTCCACCAAGATGGCCACACGTTTGGCCTCAAGCTCTGTCCCCTCCACAAAGAAAACGGTGTCATCCGCATACTGTAGCAGTGGCACAAGACCACCGGAGAAGCCGCTGAAAAGGCCGGTCCGGCAAGCCTCCTGGGTGCATCTAGCGAGGCCGTCGACTGCGAGTGTGAATAGCATGGGCGCGAGGGGGCACCCCTGCCGGACACCCCGCTGTGGCTGCACCCAACCCCCTGTCGTGGATCCGTTGACCAATACCGAGAAAGAAGAGGTGGTGACGCACCGCTTCATCCAAGCAATCCATGTCGGCGGGAAACCACGAGCCTGCAAGGAGTGCCAAAGGAAAGACCAAGAAAGAGAGTCATAAGCCTTGAAGAAATCGACCTTCCAAAGGAAAGCACGACTGTCATGTCGTCTCCAGTGCGCAAGGATCTCGGACGCCGTGGTGTAGCTATCGATGATGGAGCGGCCATGGATGAAGGCCAATTGAGCCGGGTGGATGAGGTCGGGGAGGACCTCCCGGAGGCGATTTGCCAATACCCGAGCCACTAAGAGATAGATGGCATTGGATAAGACGATCGGCCGAAAGTCTTCCACTCTCTCTGCTGGCGTGCGCTTGGGGAGCATGAATAACAAAAACCGGTTGAGGTGCTCAAAGCCCTGATTCCCGCATTCAAACTCCCTAATCACCGCCATGACGTCCTCCCGCACTACGAACCAGAACTCTCTGTAGAAGAAAACTGGGAAACCATCGGGGCCGGGGGACCCCTCGCCATTGAGGTCCCGAAGTGCATCGGTGATCTCGTCCTCGGTGATGGTCTGCACTAACAAGGAAGACTGATCATTAGTAAGACAAGGAATACCCCTGGGGCACCATCTCCAGGCCGGCGAGGGCCGTCGCCTAGAGAAATCCCGATGGAAGGAGGCGATGGCGGTCACGATGTGGTGATGGCCGGTGATCCGCTGACCCATCACCTCCAGGTGGTCGATCCGATTCGCCTGTCGGCGAGCACTCGCATAAAGGTGGAAGAACCGAGTGTTGGCATCTCCCTCCCGAAGCCAGGTCTGCCGGGAGCGTTGCCTCCACTGGATCTCCACCTTCCTATCCTCCTGCTGGATGGCCTCCTAAGCTCGTCGCCGTTGTGCCGCCTCCTCCGTGAGGTGGCGGGAATCCTCCTCCCGGTCTAGTCGATCGATCGCCGCCAGGGCCTCTGTCCTCCGTGCCTCCCGGGCCTCTGTCCTCCGTGCCTCCCGGGCCATCCGAATCTGTCTCCGGTGGTCCTGAAGGAAGTGTCTCAGGCTATGTAACCTGGCAGCCAGGGTCCTGGCCGCAGAGTCAGACGCCGCAACACCGTGCCAGTGCTCGGCCACCATCTGTGTGAAACCATTCTCCAACAGCCAAGATCGCTCGAAGCGAAATATCGATCTCAGGGATTGCCCGTCATTGGACCTCCACAAAAGGGGTGTATGGTCCGAGAACGGACAGTCCATGGCTCGGACATCCACGAGCTGGTGAGCCTCAACTAACTCGATGGAGCCGAGGAACCTGTCAATCCTAGATCTGGATGAGGGTGCCGCCGTGCTCCGCCAGGTAAATCTGCAGTTCGTAGTCAGGAGGTCCAACAACGAGTGAGAGTCAATGAAATCTCTAAACCCTTCTGCTCCAAGGTCTCTCCCCTGTCGTCTGGTAGGGCGATCATCCATGTCAAGTGTGACATTGAAGTCGCCCCCAATCAACCAACGAGTGTCTGGAAGGTGAGTGCGGGCAGCCGAAAGCTCCTCCCACATGTCTGCCCGAAGCGACCCCGAGCAAGGGCCATAAACACAGGAGAGGAGATAAGATGAACCATCCATACTGCGTCTCAAGTGGACCGACATCGAGAAACGGTCTGTCCACGACTCCACCAGTGTAAACTGATCAGTCCTCCAACCAATGATGCAGCCACCAGAGCATCCCACAGAGCTAAGAGAGACGTACTGAGACAGCCGGGAACCCCCAATCTGCTCCCACATCCGAGAGCTACAATCCTCAAGTTTAGTTTCCTGTAAAAAGACGACATCAACTTCCCATTCCCTTAAATAACGGCCGAGGATTCGACGCCTCCCCTCATCGCCGAGGCCGCGAATGTTCCAAGTCAGCACCTTCATAAGGAGACCGTCATCGTCCCACCTGTGGGCGATCCACTGCCCACCACTGTCCTTCTCTTGGAACTAGCCCGCGCGAGCAACAGGAGTCGCTGATGGGGGAGGTAAATGCCCAGGGGCATCTCAAAGAATCTGAGCGTGTCCGAGGCCGGCGGCAGACCAGCCGGAACCCTGCCTGAGTTGCAACCTCAAGGACATCTGCCTCCAGCCATCCCGGGAGGAGGGCGTTCACGCTGAGCGCTGACAGCCCGGTCCCCAGATTGGGCGGTTGTGGAGGACGAAGAGTCTCCCAGCCGTGTGGTGGCCGCCCGCTGAGCAGCATCGAGAGGGGATGGATTCACTTGCAGCGGTCCGGCAAACTGGGAGGAGGCGGTTCTGCGGTTCCGTCGACGCCGATAGACGCGCGGAGGGGGGTCTCTCGCAGCCGTAGCATCGTCGCCGGGGAAGTCCAGTTGCTGTGGGGAGGATTCCAGTTGCGGGTGGTGGCTTGGGTCGAAGGTACTCTCGTATGGGCAGCATTGGAGGTCGTTTGGTGGTGGCGAGGACGTGGAGAGGGAAGGGGAGTGGCTTCGCCGTGACGCCAGGCCGCCGGCGAGGGGAGGGGCGGAGGCGGCAGAGCTTGCTGAGGGGGAGATGGTCGAGCGGTTACCGGGCCGGGTTGCAGAGGGCGGCTTGGTGCGACTCGGCCGTTGCCCGGGCCGGGTTCTGAGTGAGGTCAGAGAGCAGTTCAGGAAGGGCCCGGGCCGGGTGTGTGAGGACTGGGGTTGGTGCTGGTTAGGTGCAGGTTGGGTGCGGGCCTGACTGGGTGAGTGTTGGTTGTGATGGGGTTTGGCTGAGTGGGTTGACGTGGGGGGGTGAGGTGGCGGTGGGTTGCTTATGTGGCGGATTGGGATTAAGTTGTGGGCTTTGGTGGCAGTGTCGGGAGGCAAGGGAGGGGTGTGGGAGGGGTTACGGTTGACAGCTGGTGGAGGGGGGGATGTTTGAATTAAAGGTTGGCCGTACTTATCCCCACCGGCCTTCGTCACGTGCTCCTGGTGCGACGGCAGCCCGCTGGAGCGCTCCGCTGTGCCCTGAGCGACAATGTCCGCCCACGACCCCTCCTGACCAGCCCGCCGGAGATGGAGCTGGTAGCTGCACTCGCCCATGCAGAGGGTGATCGATGGAGGAGGGCGGTACCCCGGCCGTGTCGCTATCTCCACAGTAACGGCGGACAGATCCGGCGAGCCCATCGTCGGCAAGGAGAGCGACAAAGGAGTTCCGATCGTCCGAGCGATGGCCAGCACGACCTCCGGGTGCAGAAGATGGAGAGGGATGCCCCGGATGTCGATCGCAGACCTAGCTGGCGCCGGTGCAGGTGATGCGCTGTCCTCCTCTCTCCATGGACGCCAACTGATGGAACAGTCCGGCGAGACGGGGGTCGGAAAACTGGATATATCGTAGGAAATGAAAATGGAGAATGGTAATGCTGAAAAAATGAGGTCACATAATTTGTCTACGTTGTATCCAATAAATGTACAAAATAGTAAGTTATTAAGTAACATCGATGTAGAACAAAATACACCTTTATTAGTGTTTGAGAAATGTGTGTATCATTAAAAGTACCTACACTAGATTTCAAAGCACCAACAATGGTGAACGATCATTATTAATAATGCATCCCAGAAAGTTTAAAAACAAAATATGCCAAGTTTGTTTTAAGTAATTGATGCTTAGTAGAATAAAAAAAATCCAAAACTAAATTGAACAGGATATTCAATTACAGAAAATTAAAGGACAAGTGAAAATAGGAAATGAAATAAAAATACAAGAATAGCTGAAATGGTGAAGAAAAGGCTACAATGACTCATTTTTTTAGCGAAAAGGACGGCTACCAAGTTAGGTTGCCATCAGTGCCTAAAATCACTCATCTACGTTGTTTAAAAAAAATGACTCATCTATGCTATAAATCAAGAGAAAGTTAAGAATTAATTGCTTAACCATGGGACATATTCGTTTGAGAAAAAATTATGGACTTAGTAACCAAATTTTTTCCAAAGAATTATATTAACATCTGCATAGTACCAAATGAATCATCATTGGTAATCGCTATAATTACATGCTTCTCATTAATAAATAGCTGCAGATTATATCTCCATCTCTATCCAACGTCATTTTGCAGTATAAAAAGGTATAAGAAATATATAACTAACGAAATAAAACTACTACTTTCCGACACTTTAAAAGGTCCTTATTTTTATAGAAAATATATCAATATATCTTGAATTCTAACATTTAAAAAAACTATGATAAGTAGGATATTGTTACAGTCGTCAATATATACCTCATGAGACATAAGATAAGGGCGTTGGCCTCTCCAATGAGGAGCTGAAAGGTGTTGCTCCTTAAAAAGCCATATGAACTGAGAGGGGCATTACAAAATATTAAGACAAGTATAAACTACAAGAAATTTGGATAACAAATTCAAAGTCTTTTCAAGAAAGACAGGATAAGCTGCTGGCAGAACATTACCTTATGTAAGTCCTCCTTTGTATCTGCAGGATAAAACTTACAATCCTCCGGCATCTCAGACGAAAGACAAGAAATGCTCATCTTTTTCGATTCTTGTTTCCCTTTAATATCATTTGGAAGATCCTAAAGATCAGATAGAAAAATGTTCATGTCCATGGAAGATGTGTTAAGAAATGCCTACAGATAGTTCATATTACTGAAAATTACCCGAATTAAGACAGCAGTACTAGGTAGACCAATGGATCTGAAAACAGAGAGGCATCTGGTTCCAAATTCATCAATTGGGGTATTCATTTCGGATCCATCAAAAATGAACTTGGCTGATACAACAAAAACAATCATGTCTGCAACCTAATTCAAAGGAAGAAAAGAATCAACCCTTGGAAAGCACCAAAAGAATCATGAGTAATTTCGAGAGAGATATTTCCTAATTTATTATACCTTTGCCATTTCCATGCAAGTTAATAAATCACCACGCGGTGCTTCCAAGACCTTTAAAAATAACAATTTAAATAAGAGATTGCATGGAAAAAACAATTAAAATAACCTGAAGTATTAAATGAAGGAATTATCAGCGGAATGCTGGATGATTAATGACCTTGGTAAATCATCCTTCGTTACTCCAAAAAAACATAGGGGAATTGATAGATACAAACATAGCAGCTTTATAACGAAAAAAGTAACAAATTGAGCATCAAGTAACTAATACACAGCGATTGTAGGAAAAGGGTTTTTGTCATATGGTTTCAGCGAATACCGTTACAGGAGAAAGTAAAGAGAGCTTGATTGCATAATGGCAATATCATAGTCATAATAAGATACAATGTAAAGAGTACATTAAGACCACAACATAAGTATATAATGAGATTACAACAGTAATCCCAATCAAAGCATACATATCCTAGTTTTTTTCTCATTATAATAATCCAGAGAAAGAACTCCGCCTATGTTTTATAGCCGGTCCCAAGCCCGAATAAAGGAGAAGGATTGTGTTAGGCCCCGACAGCCAGCGTAAAACCCTGTCGAATCTCATGAACATGGATCAACGAATATGACGTCATATGATCCATGTAGCCGACCCCACCTAGTGGGATAAGACTTTGTTGTTGTTGTTGTAGTAGTATAATAATCCAGAGAAAGATATGATGAATGCATTAACGGAAAACATTTACATCAGTCATTTACAAGATCAGCAGATATGACAACAAACAAACAAAACTATAGAATTTTTTTATCTACCGTTGTTCTAATTTTGTAGCTCGGAGAGGCAATGGTAGTTGAAGTAGGCACCATCTCGCCACCAGACAGCAATGTCAAAAGATCCCTCTTAAGTGAAGGCACATCCACATGAGATGAAAGGCCAAAAAGGACCTGCAGGCCCATGAGACATATATTTACATCACAGTTAACTGTCAATAGCTTCTAAAATAAGCAAAATATTGTGCAAAAAACTAATCATAGCAAACATATCATTAAACAAATACAAAACAATAGTCTATAATTATATTTCATTAAAAAACAAAGAGAATAGATGTGAGTTGATGCATGCATTTTACAACATTTAATTTAAACTGCAGTTAGATCTATTTTTCATATTTTTTTTCATGGCATGCATCAATTTTGTTTCATTTATTATAATTATCGTCTTGAACTCTCTAACTACCTAGGTGTGCGTGATTGTTAGAGGAATATCTCTGATTTCGATGGAAATTATCAAAGAAAAATACCCCAAGTGAAAATAATGAAGAAATCAACTCTAAAAGCAGAAAACGGGCTATCTCACGGACCGTGATAGGCATATAACGCCCCTTCAGTTAATTCTCACAGCCCGCAAGTCTTAGCTCACGGCCCTCACAGAAAGGGTAGCAGACGCCCTCATATTCGTCACCGGCCGTAAGTTTGGTTTAACACCGCTTCAGAATCGATAGGAACAATTCACGGTCTTCCAGAGAGACACTCATCCCTCATGAAATCATTACGGGTCGTCATGGAGTCTTCACGCTACAAATAGAAACGTTATTTAATTGAAGAAATATCTCATGACAGGCCGTAATACATCTATAACGGGTCTCACAGATTGAAGAACTAAGCAGAAGAAGAATCTAATGGGTCAGAGCTCGACTTATTGGTCACCGGCCGTAACATTTGTTTAACGGCTCATTCAGAACCGGATGAGAATCGAGCACATTTATATTACGAGGCGTAAGGGATCCATTACGACACACACAGAAGAGTGTAAACTCCTGCCAGAAATATTACGGGTCGTAAGGAGTATCTAACGACCCGTTACATCAGCTATCGCGAATTACGCCCGCAAAAGAACAAGTCAAAGTCATTACAGGTCGTAACATAGAGATCACGGATCTAACTTACGTGTCGTAACATGATAATCACGGCTCATACAGAAGCCGAACGCAGAGTTGCCCGAGTTACGAACCGTTACCTTTGTGTTACGGGCCGTTACGTGTATGAGAAAAGTTAGAATCATAGTCAAAATAGGCCGTGAACATCTCATAACGGACCGTTAAAAGTGCTGAGTTTTCCTGGTCATCGATTTTCCGAACGGATTTTGATCAAATCACGAAGCCAGGACGGTGTCCAACCTTCTAGAAGATTTGTTTGATGATAAAAGCTTTGAATTGAAGATAAAATCACGAGATTTTTGGGTTTAAAAGGAGTTTAAACTACAGATCCTTCTTTGGATAAAATTTGGACTCTTCAACTTATCAGAACTCATCGGGAATCTTGGAACTATAAATAGAAGACCTCAAAAGACTTGAAAATTCATGCTTGAGACCCTAGGAGCCATGCCTATTGCAAAAGAATTCAATTCAAGTTGAGGAAGATTGTTGGAGAAGGAGGAGCAACTCAGCGTCAGGGCTTCTAGTTCGTTCCAGAAATCATCCAAAGCAAGAATCTCTGACTTCTTCTTATTGTGGATGCTCTATTCCTTGTTTATTTTCGTTTTCTTATTGTTTTAGTTGAGATGGAGATTTATATTTATTTCTGGAAAACTGCATGAACCAGTTTAGTGTTGAATTAATACAATTGTTAGTTCTTTTAGATTATGATTGTTGCTTGTTTCGTCTTGTTTTTCTTAAAACATCATGCTGTGAATTTAGATTACAAACCAGTTTTGGAGTTATTTAATTCAGAACATCATACTCTTCAGAAAATTAAATCTTTTTTTTGAGAAGAAAAAGGATGACTACCGAGTTTGGTTGTCATCCAGGTATTCAGAAAATTAAATCTTAATTTATGGTTTAACTTAATCATAACATAAATTGTGTAATTCAGCGTAATACTCGACTTCTGCGGTCTAATAAATTATATCCAGCGAGAATAGTTGTTAGCTTAGGATTTACAATCTCATGTGTCTTAGTTTTCTGTTGACCAGAGTTCTACTTGTTAGAGATCTCCGAAATTAAGGAATTAAGATAGTTCTATTTAATCAGCGCATAGATCGTTACTTCGCGTGATCCTAATCCGTCTTGAGAATTAACATCTGAATTTATTCAATCTGTTCTGTCTCATGAGTTGACCTCACTTTTGATCATCCAGAATCCTTCGGGATCTTCACCATTTACTTTTGATTGCCATTACATTAATTATTTGCAACTTTATCGTTCTGTTTTTATATCACAAAATCCCTTTTCTTCTTCTAATAGATTTTTAGGATAGAATTAATTTAGATAGTTCCTCGTGGGTTCGACACTCGTTACTCTTTTTCATTATATTACTTGATACAACTAGTGCACTTGCTGGCAATTTTATTGTTACAAAATTAACGCATCATGAGTAACTTTCCGGAAAACTATTTTCACCATGAGTTGTGCATCAGCATGCGCATATAAATGTCTTTGGCATCTGAATAGAAAACTATGCAGTTGAGGAATATGTCAACATAAAAATAGCTAGAGAATATGTTACTCACAACAATACGTGGAGGGCTTGATGATCCATTTGAAGCTCTTTTTTCCTTTAATAGAACAGCTCGCTTCTGGTCTCGAATCTGTAAATTCTTCATGATTAGTTACAAACAAATAAAATCCAAGAAATGATATAAACATTGCAGTAAAGTCAGCAAAAATGTTTCAAAGCAAACTATCAATAATATGAAAGAAAAACATTGTGAAGTGAATAATAAAAATGAAAACTAGAAGTATCTCATCTTTACTAAAGATATTGGGGAACTTCGGATTAATTTCTAAGAAATAAAATAGTCAATAAAAAGAAGCACTCTTGGTAAACAAGAAATTTCTATATATAAAAAAAGAAAATCGAATTGTACATGATTTAGCTCCATTTGAAAGCATGCTTTCAAGCTCCGTAAGCAATACATATATGTAATCTATACTGACACTCTGCCACACCCAAAAACCTAATCACATTATTGTCACATTGTAAATAAATGGTACTCCTAAGTATTTTCAGTTCAGCCACAATGGTACTCAGAACAAGGTTACACGCCAAATCTCGGAATTTTCAGGGCCTATACAATACAGCATCTTAACACAACAACACATTAATAAGGAAGCACAACATGACAAGATTTAGCTCCGAAATCTTGCACCCTATCTGAGTTTCAGAAAACATTTTATAGCATTATACTTGTAAAGAAATAACTTAAAATAACAAAAGAAAAGATTAACATAATATTCTTCTGACCATCTTGCTCCTCTGGATCCGCGCAGCGCGAGCGCCCTTCACAGCGTTCCGGTGGGACTCCGGCTTCCCGATGCGGCTCTTCTCTGAATCATAGTCTAGTAAGCAAATCCGATGTCCAAACTTATTGAAATAAAATTAAGGAAAACACTGTAAATTGCACATTGCAGGGATTAGACGAAGCACACCGGAGCGCGAGATCTTGTGGACATGTCGAGAGGCTTTTGAGGCAAATCGGCTCTTGTGAGCTTTGTTCACCTGCGTCCGAGAGCTGCCCATGCTTCCGGAAGCAAAGAAGGTGA
The DNA here is from genome assembly GCA_030549335.1 of Pontederia crassipes. Taxonomy (NCBI): domain Eukaryota; kingdom Viridiplantae; phylum Streptophyta; class Magnoliopsida; order Commelinales; family Pontederiaceae; genus Pontederia; species Pontederia crassipes. Next base: position 70,422,239 of record CM060191.1, on the reverse strand, counting down.
GATCGAAGCAAGGGGAGATCGACGAAGGCGGCGGAGAAGGGTCTCGAGGCGGAGAGGGGTGGCGAAGGGTAGAGAGCTGGCGGCGGCGAGGCGTCGCGAGGTCGAAGCGGAAGCGGCGGCGTGCGGTCGAAGCGTCTGCGAGGGTTTTCGAGCGAGGTCAAAGCGCGTGCGGCGGCGTGCGGCACGAGCGTCGGCGACGGGGTTCTCGAACGAGGTCGACGGCACGAGCGGCGGCGTGGCGAAGCGGCAACCCGCGGCACGAGAGAGGTCGATGGAAGAAGCAATGATGATTTGACAAAAGCCTATTAGCTGGGAATGACGAAGTAGAGGGGGCTTTGCTAAAACCCTAATATATGTTAATAAATAATAATAAATAATTGGCACGAGTAATAGTTATCCTTTAAAATTCTTAAATTTAAAATTTATATATATAAAAGCACGAGAGCGCGAGAAGGGAAAGAATATCATTTAATTAATAATATTAATAATAATCGAACTCAATATTAATAATATATAATATATGGAAAAGACAAATAATAATATTATTTAAAAGAATAATCTTCAATTCTAATCTCACGTATTTATTTATTTAGAGAGAGATTATTTTCTTTCTATAATATATTATGCAAATAAAAAAATTCTTATCTTTGGTATTAAAAAATAATTTAAAATAAAAAATTAATTATAGTTAAATTAAGCTTATTTTTTCTTTTTTATCGATTTGAGTATGATTAAAACAAATATTATTTTCTTTCTAAAACATACTATGTAAGTAAAACATAATTTATTATTTTCGGAATCAAAAAATAAAAAAAACAATTTGAGTCCAATTAAGATTAATATTTACTTTTTATCCATTTGATTATATTAAATAAATATTATTTTCTTTCTAAAATATATTTTGTAAAAAATAATTTGTTATTTTCGATATTAAAAAATAAAATAAATAATTCAATTTGAGTCAAATTAAGATTAATCTTTTTTATTTTATCAATTTGAGTATGATTAAAAGTAAATATAAATCGTCTTATAATAGTATGTTATATAAGGTTAGAAAAGTAAAAGAAATAGTTGTTATTTTCGAAATTTAAAAATTATTTAAAATAAATAAATTAATTTTAGTCAAATTAAGTTTAATCATTCATTTCTATCAATTTGAATATAATTACAAGTAAAAATAATTCCTAATTAAAAAGTGATTAATGTATATGCTGAGCACTCAAAGTTTTTGCGTACATGCGAAGCACTATGGACCGTTGATACGAAGATCAATGGTTGACGGACAAATATCTCCTCTCTCTCTCTTCCTCTTACCAAGTTTCGCTCCCTTTTCGTCTCATGCCGAAGGAATCGCACTATGCATTCCTCCATCCCTCTCTCTCTTTTTTTAAATAAAAAGATATCATCTATTGATTAAAAAGTCAAAACGATCCTGACACAAAATATATATATGAGAGATCCTATAAGGGATTAGACTCCCAAAAAATGTCGTGATTAGAAGTTCGACCAAGATTTGCTAAAAAATAGCTTCCCATAAGCGGTGGATAAGGTGCCATGAAGTAAATTGGCTCAGCATGGCCATAATATCTATTACAATAGTTTTCACGCTCCAAGAAATAGCAGAAACTCTGTTCACGATCTGTACTGGGTTTGCCGAGTCGAACTCGATAATGATTGTTGATAGCTCCATTTGAAGGCAGCGTCTTATAGCAATGAATACACCCTAGGCCTCCAGCTCCAGCACAGAGTTAGCATGCCGCCCAATAACACCTGCAAGAAGAAAATGACTAGAGCGAGTACGAATAATGAATCTTGTTCCCCCGCTAGGCCAGCACTAGTGAAGGATCCGTCTGTGTTAATCTTAACACAGGAATATGGGGGGCTCCCATAGAACCCAAATAGGGTCTTGGGGGGATGTTGATTCTAGCATAATCGTTATATTGCGCCAATACCTTCTCCCGGACAACCAATTGGGTTGCTCGAATGGAGCGAAAATGTGCATCATTCTGACATTGTCAAATACCCTAAGAAGTAAAAGAAAACATAGAGAGAAAATAGGTTCTAAAAGCCGTATCTAATGAGCTGCCTTCATTGAGCCAAGCACTCTCAGGCCACGAGTTTATAAAGTCAAAAGTAATTCGCAGTTTAGTTTGAAAAAGTTCTCAAAATCGTATAGCGAAAGAGCAAGAAAAGAATAAATGTGTGACTGTTTCAAGAGCACTACCGCAAAAAACACAAGTGGGATTTAAGTTATGATTAAAACGTGTAATAAAGTCTAGAGTTGAAAGTTTTTTATGAAAAAAGTTTCCACAAAAAACATATGGATTTTTTTGCGGTGTCGGAATACCCAACATTTTTTACTAGGCGAGTCGTCCAACAACAAGTGTCAACAAGGTCTGTTGACAAAAATAACGATATATAGATTTAGCATGAGCAACACCGTGGGTATCAACTTCCCATATCCACATATCATCATCAACGTGAGCAAGAGTGTAAATAGCGGTGATAAACGAAGCAAGGTGAGGACCAAAAAATTGATGTGATAGCTGAGTGTTTCACTGTCAATTTTGGATAAGTATTTCAACTGTTAAACCATCAAGCGAGATATCCATGTTGATGTATGTTGGCTTATGGGTGAGCGGAAAATTAAAAATCCAAGAATCAGAAAGAATGTAGGTGCTAGACCCATTGCTAATGAGCTTTTTCATGCCCAGACGTGTGGATTGCAGAGAGTTACAAAGAAGCTTCTAGGAATGTTGATTGTATGAATAGCATGTAGTCCACGGATGAATGTTACCATACTTGCTTCTAATTAAATCAGACCAGATTGAGTTTTGATTATTTAATATGATTCGCTTTTATTAACAGGGAAGGCCTGACAAGCTCGAGGTTACGAAGCCCAAGCCACCAGCATAACGCGGAAGCAGCACAATGTTCCAATTGACCAAATGCAACCCAGTGCTATCATTGCTACCGTTCCATAGAAAACCACGTGAGAAGCGTTCGATGGTCGCAAGGACATTATTTAGTAGATAGGTGGATATGAGTACATGAATTGGGATTGAATTAATGACTGAGTTAATAAGAGTGGATTTACCAGTTTGATTAAGAAGCTTACTTTTTCAACCAGAGATCTTGGAAGATTCTATTTTGATATTTGGCAGGAATGAATTTATATGAAACGGGGACTCCTAAGTAAGAGAAGGGGAAAAGACTGATATTAAAATTAAGAATGTTAGTGATAATTTGCTTCCTACGAATAGAGAATTTTGGTGGTTGTTAGGATCGCTTCCCGAGGTAGGATCAGACCTCGTAAGATCCTACCTTATGAATAAAAAATATATTTTTAAAATAATAATAATACGATGATGATGATAATAATAATAATAATAATAACTATTTAATATTGTACTCTCAATATCTACATTATACTTGACTTCAATTTTCATGGGATATATAGCAATATAGAAAGTTAAAAGTTAGAAAAAAAACTAATTATGATAATTCACAATGGTAAATCAATTTTCTCATCTGAATTAAAAAAAACAAATTTTTTTTCTAAATATCATTTTTTTCACCTAAGTTTATTAATTGACTCTAGATCATTCATAAAAAAATGAAAAGAGAAATTGAGAGGAGAGAATGGAGAGAATTTAACCTAATTCATTGACAATTTTTATTCTTAATATTATATTTTTTTTTATTTTTTTCCAATTTTTCTTTAAAAAATTAACTAAATAAAATGATATGATAGATAAAGAAATGATATGATTAACTAAATTAACTAAACAATTTCCAGGAGGCCGGATCCGGCCCGCCTGGCGGCCGGATCCGGCGCCAGGAGGCCGGATCCGGCCGCTGGAGGCCAAAACCGGCCGCCTGGCAGCCTGGCGGCCGGAGCCGAACGGCCACGGCCGGATCCGGCCGACAGTAGAGAGAGAGATGCCGACGCGGAGCGGGAGAGAGATACGCCGGCGCGGGAGAGGGTCGTCGGTGCGGGAGAGGGTCGCCGGCGTCCGGTGTGGGAGGGTCGCCGGCGTCCGGCGCGCGGGAGAGGCCGATCCGGTGCTCGCGACCGGGAGAGGGAGAGAGGAGAGGAGGGAGAGAGAGAGAGAGGAGGGGAGGGAGGAGGGAGAGAGAAGAGGGAGGAGGGAAAATATATAAAGAAAAAAGTGGAAAGAAAGCGGGAAAAGGGAAAAAAATGCGGGATAACGAAATTTTAATTACCGACGATTTCGATCGTCAAAAACGTAAATAATAAATATTTTTATTTTATTTAGTTATATAAAATATTTATTTTTTATTTTACCGACGGTTACGACCTTCGGAAATTGCGGCGGATTTTGCGACGGATGGATATCCGTCGGAAATATCGACGTTCCTAATCGTCGAAAAATTAAATAATAATATAATAAATTATATAATTAATTTTTTTATTTTCGACGGTCACAACCGTCAGAAAATCCGTCCGCCTAAATTATTTAATAATAATATTAAAATATATAATTTAATTTTTTTATTTCCGACGGTCCTAACCGTCGGAAAAGTCGTTGGAAATTGCGACGGATGGATATTCGTCGAAAATATCGACGTTCATAATCGTCAAAAAATTAAATAATAATATAATAAATTATATAATTAATTTTTTTATTTTCGACAGTCGTGACCGTCGGAAAATTCGTCGAAAAAAATTTAATAATAATATTAAAAAATATATAATTTAATTTTTTATTTCTGACGGCCGTAACCGTCGGAAAAGTCGTCGGAAATTACGACGGATGGATATCCGTCAAAAATATCGACGTTCCTAATCGTCGAAAAATTAAATAATAATATAAATTATTTTTTACGGTCATAACCGTCGAAAAATCCGACGGAAATGGAACCGTCAAAAAATTCGTCGCAAATTGCGACGGATTTAGAATCGTCGAAAATTATCTGTCGGAAAATCGCGATTTTCTTGTAGTGTCTCTCTATCCTCATTCGTAACATCTCCTTTCCATTTCTTTTTTTTTTTCTGATTTCGAATCATCATCACTCTGCTTCCCCCTCTCATATACAAGGTCTCTCCTTTCTTCTCTCATATACAAGGTATCTCTCTCCTTTCCTTTGTAGTTGTCAGATTCCACGTCGTCTGCATGAGAAAAAGGGAAGAGCACTCACTCTCTACCTCCTTTCTTCTTTGCTGAACACAACACACAGAGACAAAGAATATGAGTGCAAGTTTGTCGCCATATTCCTCGACGTCTCCATGTTCTTTCTCTCCTTTCTTCTTTGTTGTACACCACAAAGAGAGAAAATGTGATTGCTGCCATATTCGACGACGTTTCCATGAGAAAAAGAGAAGATTGTCCATCGGCCATTGATCTTGATATCAACCGTTCACACTTGTTTCACACGTATGCAAAAGAGTGCTCAGCATATACATTAATCCCTTTAAAAAATAATTTGACATTTTCAAAATTAAAAATAATTTAAAATAAATAATTTAATTTGAGTCAAATTAAAATTAATCTTTCTTCTTTTACCAATTTGAGTATGATTAAACGGAAATAAAAATTATCTTATAATAGTTTGTTATATAAGATAACAAAAGTAAAATAAATGATTTGTCACTTTAGGAATTTAAAAAATAATTTAAAACAAATAATTCAATTTGAGTTAAATTAATATTAATCTTTTATTTTTATCAATTTGAATATTATCACAAGTAAAAATAATTCCTTTAAAACATAATTTTAAATATATAATTCAATTTAAGTCATATTAAGATTATTCTTTACTTTTTCACTTTGAGTATGATTAGAATAAATAATTGACATCCAAACATTAATAACTTGTAATTTTTATTGTGATAGAAAGAGAAACTATGGTTTTCCACAATTTTTTTAATTTTCCAACGCTCCCAAACAGGCCCTAATCGGTGTAAACTATACGCGTTCCACCGTACGTGATCCAAAGAACGCACATATATAACACATACAATAACATGCTTTTCGACACTGTACTCTACAAAGGTGTGGAGAAGCGAAAATATGTCGACTTTCTATTCTGATCCATCTGATATTGTGAAACTGAAAGCCCTGCAAAAGGGGAAAAAAAACTGAACTGTTGTCGTATACATGATCCTGCAACATACGAATACAAAAAAAATTAGGGTACAAACATTTAATACACGTCAAATATAAGGTCAGCCTACTAAGGATTACGAAAATACCAGTTGTCTTATAGAGTAGAACTGGGATGAACAACTCTCAACTTTCATCCCATGGCGATTAGCAAGAGACCGTTCGCTCACTGTAGTTTGGGGCAAACTGGAGATCTAGGATTAGACATGGAACCTGTAGACAAATCAGGTTTCAGAATGAAGATTTCAGGGGCTGTATTTAATTAGTGCGAGTCTGTATAACATACAAATGCTAGCATAACATGACTGCTTTGAAACTGGATCTTCTTCAAAAGGAGGAGGAGCTTGACCATACAACATCTCGCAACTCATATCTTCAAAATCTGCAGAAATTGTCAAATCAAATATAATTGAACATTCAAAATGTAAGCAAATATCAATCAGCAAGTTTAGAACACCCAAAACGAATGCAAAACACAACAAGCTAGTGATTAGTGTGCAAAAGAATATGTTTTTAGATTCCTTCCAATCCAGCCCACACAAATAGGCTTTTAACAGCTCACGTTTCAAACTTCTACTTGTTCAAACGACAGATGATGTTGTTCAGCAACCATTAGATTCCTTTTCCAATATAAAACTTGCTACTCAAGAATGCCAAAAACGCATGTTCTTCTACTGTACAATCAATTAGATTCAAATAATTGCATCAAACAAAATACACAAGAACAATACTAAAGATTCTGACTAAAAAACATATCCTATGGGAACAAAGATTTATTTTAACTTCTTTTTTGTAAATGTTGGTACCATTAGAGATACACCACCATGTAATTAACTAAACAGAAATCACATGAGGTAAATATTTTCTCAAGGAAACACTAAGTTTCCCTCATAATAGGACAAAAATAAGACTTTTAAATAACAAACAGAGCTGGATTGGTCAAGTTTTTCATACTAACAAAGAGAAATTACTTACTAGGATTCATTGTTAAGGGAAGTCCAAATTCATTTGTGAAGAAATCTTGAGTTGGTAACTTGCACATATTCACACACATACCAACACATCCACTGTTCTCCAAGTACCTGTATGGTTGCCATGATTAAGAAAAGGAATAATATTTTAATAAAAGGCCATGACAAAGGCAAATAGTTATCATAACAAGGATTCCTAAAAATATATTCAAAAGGATCATATTCCAGTAGGTATCATACCTACACTTCTCTATGCGCACTCCACTCCTTTGTTTCACACCATTGACTTCTATTTCAATAACCTAACAAATGCCAATCACTTAGCAAAAAGAACCACTACCAAGTTGACATGCATGGATGGTATGTCATAACATATCCTTTTAGGATAAAATACATAATGTTGCATATACACTATACAATTCTGAGCGACCAAATTAAAATACTCATACTAATTCGCCACACATAGCTCAATGTGCATTGCATATTCGGTGTATGTTTGGGCATGCATAGGTTCAGAATCATGGTAAAGTGTATGTGTAGAGTGTCATTGGTCCTAAGGGAACCACACTACATTGGAATAACTCAATACAAAAGGTAAAACAAGACAGGAGGGTTCCAATATAAAGCCCATGATGCGTTCGGTCAATGGAATCACAACAATGTTGGAGTTGAAACTTTGAAATTACCGATGCAGGTTTATGTATTTTGAACCTGGATGCTGTATGACAAAGAAGAAAAGAAGTCTTGATAAACGGTGGAATCTGAGAAACAAGTGAACCATGTAACTAAGAACTAGAGTTCTTTGTTTCTTGAAAACAGAAACAAAGTGCACTATTTTGTAACCTTGAACCTGAACAGGCATATAAATAGTTCCTTTTAATCAACATCTAGAATAACATAGTTATCATTTTTGTAATTTAGAATCTAAATCACATACCACAAGCCTACTTCTGTCAGTGAATATTTTTAGCAAATCACTTATAAGCAGACAGCGGGAAAGGAAAACCAGTTCCAAAATCACTTATAATTTCAAAGTAGGCACCTTTTATTTTTGTAGAAGATTCAAAGTAGGCACCTTAAAAAATTCAAATGTAAAGATAATAACTATGTTTCATAATGAGTTCTCTGAAATAAATTAATATGGAGGAAGACAAAGGTCTACTTTTGAATTAGGCAGAAAGGTACTATTTTCTCCACACAAGAAGTATGCAAGCAAAAGAACTAGATTTAAGTAGTTAAACCTTATTACCTCAGAAGGTCCAACAAGCCAATGAAAGAAAGGCACTGTCAATGTGGCATTAAATTCTGCAGCCCATTTGGTGGGTGGAAACAACTTCCTAAACTGCCAAAATGGAGCATGAGATCATTCAATCTTTCCAATAGAACAAATTGCTATACTTTGAGTCTTTGATAGTCTGGCCCTCGACAAAGACTCCAATGACAAGTTAATGTTCTTCAAGAAGATTAACTTGTTCACAGTTATCGAGCTTTACCTGAGCTGGAGCACCAGGTGGTAGCATGGAAAGTAGTACTTCCCTCACAACTTCCTGCTGCTGCTTTCTGGACCTTCCAATCATGACCCTCTTAGACACATCTACAAACCTCTCGTAGTCCATATCCCAGAAGTTCCCATCTTTCTTTCCTTGACCACCAGATGCAAACTTCTCCATTTTCCGAGCAAAGAGTGACATGAATACTCTCTCGAATAGTCCATCCTTATACTGCGTCTTCTGACCCATGGGTGCAGGAACTCCTGACGGTTCTGCGATCCCTGCACAACGGACAGAACCGCTTTTGCAGGAAGCACTACGACGCCTTATGACAGGAAGCCTAGCTCCGGGAAATGATAAGAGCTCCATGGCCTGAAACCTCGGGTCCGTCCCTCGCCCAAGCTTGCCCACAGTCCACAGGAGAACAAAAAGTCAGCAGCACTTCAGAGAAGGTTCAAGTAGATTGGTGCGATTGATTTCTGTCAAAAAGATATCATGAGATGGTGGTTTGAGAAGCAATTGCCACCATATAAAAGAACTAAAGAGACCAGATCATCGGTAATCCAGTTGTGAACTGCCCTCACAAAACACTCCAATGGTGTTGCCATGCAAAACGATGCTAAGATACTAGTGGTATGTGAGGCCAGAGAAGAGACAGCAGAGGCCATCTGACAACCACCCATTTAAGAGATTTGGTTTGTGGACAGAAATAGAAGATGCAACACAAGTGGGGCACGCCTTTTACGCCATTTGTGAGAAAACATTCGTAACCTTCGAAAGAAAATTCAGTCTTTTGCCTAAATAACACTTTATTTTGATCTTTTCTTCTTTCACATTTCCAGCAATTGTACATGAGCCCAAAAAATCAGCACTGGATTCTTTACACTGTTACAAATTATACAGAGTTCACTCGACTCTGCTGGTTTTTCATCTGTATGAAGATGATAATTGAGAGCTACGCACTCCCACTGCGACGATGCTGTCTGTCTAGCGCATGAAAAGAGCAAATTCCACTGTGGCATTTCGACGACTATATTCTCAGTGATAACGCGCTCGAATATCTCGCACTCTTTGCTCTAAATCCTGGATCCTCGCGCTCCATTCGCTACGAACTTCTATAGGCCGAACGCCCTCGAAGTCGGAGTACCCGGCAGTTGTTCCGCCGGTGCTCCTCCTCGGGGGAGGCTTCTTCTTGTTCCTAACCTTTTCCTTCTGCATCTCCTTTTCGGCAACCGCCCTCTGGAGGGCCAGTAGGACATCCGAACCCCGCAACGCCGCCGACGCCTCTCTCGGCGCTCCTCCCAGCGCCACCTGGTTTGTCGTTGCGGGAGGAGAAGTATCCCCTCGCGGATCGAGTTCGAAAGAGGCGAGTCCCTCCTCTGCGCCTGACATCTCATCGAACGACTCCTCCATGGCAGGCCGCGGAGAGCGCAAGCGGCGTTTCGGGTGCTTCCCGGCGGAAACGACGGCGAAGGTGGATGCACGGCGGCCGGGACGGTGGGGGAGGAAAGGAATCGATGTAAGGCGAGAGCATGGAGCCGCGCCGACGAGCATCTTCGCAAGTCTTGCGGAAGAGTTTTCTGCTCCTTTTGCTGGAGGGCGACGTCTTATTTTTAACTACGGCTACTAGATTTGGATATTTGTCGAGTAACTTGAGTTATCGATGGATCGCAATATGAAAAAAAAAAATCTTAATTTAACTTTTTTTATACTTTAAACTTATTTTTTTTAAAGTTACACAGGGAGAAAGGGATATCGTAGACTAATGAAAGAAAAATAAATTCTGAAAATAAAGAGACACGTCTTAAAATTTAACCTCCATCTTGAGTTACAGAATTTTGTTCCCTGGCCTTTTAACATTCTAAACCTTTAATTGAAGTATCATTCTTTTATTGTGATGGTTGGCACTGGACCAATTTGATATCTAGATTGAATATTCTTAAAAGTAAATCGAGGCTCTTTATTTATTTCATCCAAACCAGCTTGATGAAACATTTTTTTAGTTAATTGAAGCCCAATTTCTATAGTAAAGTTATTTAGTAGTAAACTTTGTTAATCCATTTATAACGAACAAGTAGTAAAAGGTGTTTTTGATAAATTTTCTAACCTTTTCTATATCATTTTTGTGCATAATATATTTTTTACTTAGTTTTTTGGTTTTCTTTGGCTGATATTATGCGATGGAAATTTGACATCTGTTTTCTTACTTCTCTTGTAATCGATTAGCCAACTCTCTTAATTAAGTATTACGTTCCAGTTTTTTCTTGATTACTTTATTTATTTGTTATTTTGTATATTTTTTTACAATTTATTCACCATATTATGAACCTAGAGCTTATTAAATTTCCAAATGTTTGTGTATGAAGATAAACAAAAATTGCGTATTTTTTTAACATAATTTAACATATATAAATATTATTTTAAAATGATTTCTTTCAACTGCTAAGTTTTAACATTAGACGTTATTCGTCTTTTGACATATTCAGTTGAAAGAGGTCATGCTCATCACGATTTTCTGAAATGTAAACATATTCTTCGAAGGATCATGGTTCCGCCGAATGCCTGAAGCTGATGGTGATGCAGCTGCACCTGGTAAATATTGAAAGAAAAAAAAAAAACAGAACATGAAGTTCTATGACTGTAGGAACATGATACTCAACAGGTTGGACAAAAAAAGTTGCTGAAATGCTTTATTTGTGGCTCCAGGTTATAAAAAGGAGATGGAATTCATCACTAGAGTAATAAGAGAGACAGAATAATACATCCTTCTGATGTTCACTGTAGTTAAGGTCTAATACTACTCTCTTTGAATCCGAGTAGGGTACAATGTTCTAAGCAAGCATGGCTGATCTGAAACGGAAATTGAGGAAAAAACAGAAGCTCGAAAGCAGCATCCTGCTGTCTATTCAAGCGCTTCTGCAGGGTTAGCAGCTTGTACTTGTGCATTTTCCAAAGCTATGATGCGTTTGTTCAGAGCTTCATAGTGCTCGTCAAAGTTATCATACGCGTTCTTGACCTGGAAAACAAGAAAGTAGCCACAACTTGATAATTTGTAAGAAAGCCATCACACACGAAGGAAAACATGATTAACATGCTAGAAGTGTTACCAATTTTATGCTCTACCAAGAATGATAATGTAGAAGTAACTCACTCCCTTAAGTTGATTCTTAAGATCACAATTCCCAGAGAGAGAGAGAGAGAGAGAGAGAGAGAGAGAGAGAGAGAGAGAGAGAGAGAGAGAGAGAGAGAGAGAGAGAGAGAGAGAGAGAGAGAGAGAGAGGATATGGAATAAACCCCACTAAGAGAAATATAGGTCAACTAAAAGGGAAAAACAAATCTTCCACCGTGCTTAACATAGTTCCAACTAAAACATTACAAGAAGATATCATACCAAACAACAATCAAGCACATGTTTAGTATCACTCTCCTACTGACAATTGCTGAAAATGATAAAATAGGACTGGTTACCTCGTAATTGTGCAACAAGATATAGCCAATAATCTTTCATGAAAAAAAAACAGATATTAAATACATATGCGTAAAAGGATATAATAGGATCATTACCACAATTACATCATTTGAATGGAAAGCAATGACGTGAAGCAAGCATGCTGTAACTAGTGTTTGCAGTCCTCCATAATTCCAAATGGAAGTGTTATTTTTCTTTGACCTTGTTCTACTGCACTTTCTTTTGACTATTAACGACTGAAGCTACAGGACATTTACATAGCATGTTCTTACTTGCTCATGTTCAAATATAACAAATAGCTTAGGTTATTCAAATAAGTTCATTTTAAAGCCTTAGGATGAGTAGGGAATGATTGTAAAGGGAAGCCCAGCTTTCGCTCTAGTGCACATGACTAAAGCTAGAAAAGGTTTGAATTTGTAGTCAAAGAGAGTGTGTGCTCTTCTGTAGACCAGGAAGAATACAGAATTTAACATCGTAAGGAATCGTTTTCGCAGAATTAGAATATCTAAAGAGATGGAAAAGACAAGAATATCTGGAGTGATGGACTGTGTTGCTTGAGAGAAAAAGGTCAAATTAAAGAAGATCCTAAAGATACAATCAAGGATAATACAAGGAAACATCCAATTGAAGCCTTCAAATAACAAATGAAGACATTATAAGGAATTTATTGACCAAATATCAAGAATTTCAATTGTGTATAGAGCATCCCAACTCCTGCCCTTTCATCATTGAAACACATAATGTCAATAAAAATCAAACAATTTACAAATTTCTCACCATTTTTTTATCTCCTTCATCCAGCTATTCCACAACTAAAAACAAGATGATAGATTTCTCAGCTTAATTGTTTCTGTTTTACCATAATGCACATGAATGCCTCGACACAAACTGCACATTACACCTAGTCTCAACTCTTGACGCCCTATATCTTCCCAGACATACCTAAGCAATCCCAAATATTGAACCAATCGGGGAATAAATGGAAGCATTTTCCCGTTGCATGTCAATTCAAGTAGTTTAGTATCCTTGCATTAGAATTTGATACGACCTGCTATTTCATCAGTTCTCCAATCCCGAATTAGGCACCAAAAACATTGCCCAAGAAACTTGGATCACGGACAACTACCGATCGAGCTAGTTGATTTGTAGATCAATAGGAGGAATTTCTTTTCAATGTGCGTCGATATTATCAAATGGCGGAAATTTCAAGCACAGGTAGAACTATTCGAATTCGACAGAAGAAGACATTAGCTCTTGGAATCGCCTAAAATTTGCAATCGTTCATAGGACGACGGTCGGGGAGTAGGGTGCCAAAAGACCTGTTGGGAGATTGCGCTGTGCGCAAGCATGTAGTCCTTGTAGAGGAGGTAGAAGCCCGCCATCGACGCCGTGGCGGCGCCGGCGAAGAACGACGCCATCCGCACGCGGAACAGGTAACCCATCGCTCACTCCTGCCGCTGGCGATTGACCCTTCTCTTGCTCCTTTTTCGGTGACTTTGGGCGTTTTGCCTCAACGCGACCCACAAAGAAAGGCAGCCCAAATGTTTGCTATTTTGATCCACCGAATGGGATCCGACCGCTTACGGTGGCCAATGCCGATACCCAAACTAGAGGTGAAGCCAGTATTTGTTTTTTTTTCATTTCAAAATAACTCTTATATTTTTTTATTATTTTTATATTAAAATTTTTTGTTTATTTTATAGTTTTTAAATTTAATGATTTTTCATATCTTATTATTTTGTATAATAAGCTATTGATAATATTAAGAAGTATTTTATTCTATAAAGCAACGTCAATTGCGTATTTTATATCTAAGTACTATTATTTATGATTTATAGAAATTTTGCACACAGGTAATCACATAAAAATTATATTTCTTTGAGTAATTTATATATAATAGAGTTATTCAAAATATAAATAATAATATATTTTTTTTGTAATTTTAAATATGTCGCTCCTTTGATGTTTTAAATTTAAAAATCACAAAATTTGTTCTACTTTAAAAAAAGCCATTTTTAAATCGATCTGATGGATCTTTTGAAATTTTCGTTTCTTTGCTTACAAGTTACACCCCTGCGGCGGAAGGGAATTTTGTAGAAAGAGAAAAAAAGAAACGTGACATTTTATTTTTAAAAACACTAATAACATAAGGTAAAAACAATAGCCACTGATGCATATATTGATGTTATTAATTGTTTCATTTTTTTATTTTTCTTTTAAGTTTTAAGCAATGTGATTATTCTTTTAGTTGAGAAGAGGTACAATGTATGAAGACCAAGTTTGTAAATGCCCATTACTTCTATTCGTCATAATTCATAAAAGCATCAATAAGTTAAAAACTGATGAAGGCTATTTATCTGGTCTAAGAATAACCTATTTGTATTGGTCTGGCTGGTTAAGTTGACAAATAATTTTTTTTTATTTAAGCAAAATTTTGAAGAGTTTTTCTTCCCATAAATTTTTTTCTCTGGAAGATCGAAAAAGTTTCCAGATATTACGATGAGGACAAGGAGAAAAAAAAATGTGGTTGAACTTGGTAATGAAGAAATTGTAGGATCAAATCTGCGAGTCTTTGAGTTAATATTAAAAAAAGACTGGAATATGAATTATATATATATATATATCTCATTTATGCCAACTAAAAAAGAGGTCTATTAAATACAAAACAAGGCAGTTGAAATTATTTTTATTTGATCTAATATATAATTATTTTCAGGACTATACATTTTATGGACCGGACCGGGGGCCCAGTGCGGACTATGGCAACTGGAAAAAAAGAGGACTAACACATCAATTTATTCTTTTTTTTCCCATCTCCATGTTCCTTGATTGATCAGATGCAATCAATCACAGTCCATGGCGTCCCTCCAAATGTGTTCGAGCTGTCGAGCGAAAGCCCTCTGCTGCCCGACGACCATCGTTACGTGGTCCTTCCCGTCGAACACCTTGACGCGAGCCCGGGGGATCCTGGACCCGACGGCGCGGCTGCACTCCGCCGGCAGGAGCTCGTCGTCGGCGCCGTGGAACACCGCGACGTCGCAGCTCAGGCGGTCCCTGACGGCGTCGAGGTAGCTCTCCATCCTCTCCGCGCTCCCGCATATCACGTTGTGCATCGTGTGCCATGCGGCGTGGTGGGTGTGGCACATGAAGCCGTCTATCAAGAACGTCCGCATCCTGTTGGATCAAAAGAGGCAATAAATGCAGGAGCTTTGTCTTTCACCAAAGAGTATCGACAAAACGTTTCTGTGACGGAAATATATTCTAGAATTGAAGGAAGATATTAATCTTATATTCGTTTGAAATCTTCTTAATTTCTCCTTGAAAAATCTAGCTAAATCCTGTCATTTTCCTTTGATAGTGAACTGCTGAAATCTAAAGAAGGGACTGGGAAAGGGACAGCAGCAGAAGCCAGGAGGAAAGTGATAGAAAACCAGCCAAGATAGCTGCACTGCGAGCGCATCAATAAATGGCAAAATGCAATAATTGATCAGGGAGAGAGCGGTGCACCCAAAATTGCAGGCCGAAAACGTGAAGACTATAAAGGAGGCATGCACACGTCTGCATGCATCGATCCATGACGCAGAAGCAAATTTAGTTGGCAACCTTTACCGGAAAAAAAATTAGTTGGCACTGTAAATATATACCTGTTGCGGGTGAGGAACTTGAACAGGAAGTCCCAGAGCCGGTGATGCTTGCAGATGAGCAGGCAAATTGTCCTGCTGACGTGCTCGTACCAGCACGCCATCGAGCCGCCGAACGCGATCGGCGGCCAGACCTTCCGCGGCGCCACCTGCCGCATCACGTACTGGGGCGCGTTCTCCCCCTTGGGCACCGGAAAATATGGCTGCAAATGGCAAATTTAGACTCCTTGTCCTCTCCAAATATCGCGCAGTACGAGAGATTGATCTGGAGAACGCAAAGCTTACCGGCGCGAGCAGCGTGAGGGACTTCACGGCCTCCGGGTACTTGACGGCGAGGGCCAGCGCGAGGACGGAGCCGAGGGAGTGCGCCACGACGTGGAAGGAGCCAACGTCGTACCGCTGCAGCACGGACTTCTCGATCATCTCGACGTGCTCCCGCAGCGTGTACAGCGAGTCCGCCGGCTTCGGGCTCCGCCCGAACCCGAGCAGGTCAACGGCGAACAGCCGGTGGGTCGACCTCGTCGCCTCCGTGAACTCCCGGAACACGGTCTCCGTCCAGAACGCAGACGACGATATGAAGCCGTGGATGAAGATTACGTCGGTCTTCGTCTTTCGTCCATCTGCAGCGTTTCGACTCCATGTTATGATTCGAATTGATGATAATTCAGTAAACGAGTTCCAAATGCCATGCATCTGAAATGCATATATAACGTGATACATCTTGGCTTTGATGTATTAAGTCCGAAACAAACGGCCTCGCTTTGTGCTGATAGCATGTTTTTTTGGTCGGTGCTGGTGCTGACGCCAATATGAACCCTCACTATCAACTCAATATGTATTATACATATATATATATATATATATATATATATATATATATATATATATATATATATATATGTGCCTAAGAAAACGTGAGAAAACTGAAAAGGACGAGCTAATTAAACTGTTCGAATGCATGGTTTACGGAATTACCTCTAGGTTCGTCAACATGAACATAAAGGTGGCTAGAACTGGGGGAAGTGTTCCACAAGGGCCTGTTCCAGGAATCACAGGTTTTGCAGTCACAATCCGACCACCGGGCGACCGGCTGCTGCCGCTGCCGGCCGACCATCTCCACGACGTCGGAGTTCGCGACCGGACACCTCGCGGACGTGCCCGCGCCGCTCGCCGCCACCCTCCTGGCGAATTCGCCCACCCGGGAAGGCCGGCGGTAGAGCGTCTCGGAGACGTCCTCCAGCTGGATCTTGGCGCCCGAACAGAGGCGCACCACCTTGGGGCCGCTCTTCTCCGGCGCCAAGTACACGTCCTTCCCGGACGACGAGCAGTAGCACGGGTTCCACCTGGCCTCCACGGCGTAGTCCGCCAACTTGTAGGCGACGCAGAGGACGACGTCGAGGACGTCGAGGACGGAGAACACCAGAAAGCTCACGACCGAGTTGAGCAGCGCGCCAATGGAGGCGAGCAAGGACAGCGGCGTTGCTACTAACTCTGCCTCGCTTCCCATTATACCTACTCTGCTGCTTTGCGTGCGACTGTTGCTGCAGCCTGCAATAATCCTACATTAAAGTTAATGTCGCTGTTTGTAGCATTAAGTAGCGGTAGCTCTGGTTGGGACTTGAGAGTTGGCAATGGATATATACACGTCCGAGAGCTTGCACTTTGCACTACTCGCTGGTTGTGCCATGTGCACTTGCGTTAGAAAGAGAAGAATTGACTGTAGATTCATACCGATTAAAAGGCATAGACATCATATAAATGTTTCTTTTCCTTCGAATTAATAGCACCCCAACTAATTTCATTCTTAATGGGGTCGCACATGATTGGTCCAACTATATATTGAAAATAGATAAACCTAAGTATTCACAAGTTAGCACAAAAGATCTTATCATTTTTTTTCTAAAATTTGTGACAAAAAATTATAAATTTCTAAAAAATAATAATTTATGAAAAAAGGCATACTCTGATTGGAAATAATTTTAAGGGAAATGAGCATGCTGCATAAAATGAATATAATAGATCAATCGACTTATTGTAATTCATGCAATATATTCGGTGCCCACGTAAATAATGTAACCAAGTTAATATTAAAAAATGGTTATATATATATATGTAAATATAATATCTAAATTACTAGCATTTTCTTTACGGTAAGAATTAGAATGAAGTTAGACTAGGCAAAGGAGGTGGGTGGTCGTTGTGTTACTTGACATGCCGTGTCCCATTTTAGAGGTCAAAGGGGACGGAGGGCGCTAGCAGCCGGCGGTGGGTAATGGAGGTGGGTGGTCGTTGGCAAGACTTGGCAGACCTTTTCCTTTATGCATAAGATTTATTTTCAAGTTATCTCATTGATTTAACTTATAGTAATTAATTTGCATCTAACCCCTCTTTTTTTTATCAAATTTCTTTTCAGCTTAGCCCGTTTATTTAAATTTGGAGTACTTAAGTTGTGCGTCTATAAGAATTGACTGAAAAATTAAACATTAAATATATGACTCCAGCTACAGATAGGTTAAACTCACAATTGTGGAACATGAAGAAGATTGACATAATCAAATAATACTGCAAGTTAATTTTTTTTCGACAATAGAATACGTACCATTGATTTATATATATTGTGCAGAAGTGGGAATTTTTTTTAATACGTAATTTATACATTTTTCTTACCAAAACGAGAGGTTTTTTTTTTTGAGAAATTTCTCTTGTTAGCCTGCAATGAAACAAAGGGAGGAAATTTTCCTAATTAATGGCCGATGCGTTATGTGCATGAATGTCGATCAGACGGGGGAACATGATTCGATGTCTTCTTCAGCAGATCTATGAACAGTTTTTTATTATTATTTTTTCTTTCTATCACCAGTTGTTGCATGTGAATAACCTTTGGTCGATCATAACGCGACACGGTTTAATACCGTCCTTTTTGTGTACTTTTACGGATAAAATAATTTTTACTTAATTATTGCAGTACCCTGTGTACATAAACTCTAAACTGAACACCAGTTGAACAAAGGCAAAAGTACAATTTTTTTTATTTTCTTTTAGGATCACAGTAGAAGTACATTTATTTATGGTGTTTTAAAAAAAAAACATGTCTGTAACCAAAAGAATCATCATCTACTCCATCCTTTTTTACTCCTATATATAAATGTCACTGCATGCACATAGTTGCAATAAACATTCCCCTCAGTTATGGTCAAAATTCTACTTATAATGATGGGATGCATAGCACTTCACTAGATCCCCCCTGGCCATGTTAAAAAGCATACAGAACTAATATAATGAAGTAAGATATTTTGGGGTGCAAAGATTTGAATTGTACTTTGCAGTGCTCATGTAATTTCACATGCCTTGGTCCTCACTGTACTTTGAATGAAACTGAAGAATTGAATGAACAGGCAAATGGAATTTAAAACCTGATCTTTTTAATCTCATTGTAATGGAGGGTAAAACTTTAATCGACCTTCTTCAACCTTTTCATCTATAAGACCAGTCATGCAATTAATGAGGGCATGACTCAATTGATGCACCGTCCCCTTTCCCTGTGAACGGCTGTGTTCAATAATTCGAAACACAGTACTGCAACGTCAGTAATTACGTGCACCCATGAAGCAGTTAATTACTTTTATGCGATGTAAACATTGGGATTCATGTGCATGCATGTTGGTTTGACGTCCTGTAATTAATGGTTCAAGGTTAATTTTTAAACGTGGAGCTCTCCGTTGATGTAGCTTGGATAGCAATGTCAACTCTACATCAGTTACTGTCTTCCTCTCCTCTGCATTTGGTTGCCATAATTCTTCTTTTTTTTCCCTAAATTGTATATAATTTTTCAAGCAATTAAGAATTTAGACAATATCTCTTACAAGTGAGTAATCAATCACGCAGACAATTAATTAAGTGATGATTCCTGATTTAGATTAATGTTGAATATGCCGAAATTTGAGTGATTAACTTAATTGTCCTGAGCAGTACTCCCAAGCTGCAATTAATTTGTGCAAGAAACATACTTAACATATCGTCGTAATATCTTTCCTTCAGATTCAAATATCTCTTATTGGTTACTCAGAATATCTTATAACTATATGCTTTTAATAATTAATGTTAAAAGACTCACCTACCCGTTCACGAGAAATTTTATTACATATCAGAGTCCCCCAATACAATTAGAACCATAATGAACCATCTCTAGCAGATATCAGGGCTTAGAAGGTTTACCTCTAAGACAATTAAACACTAATACAGCAACACAAGTTACACTACACTTGGTCAAGATAACTTTTAGTTGATTGCTTGGATAACATTTAAGATGCACCTAAAAGGTAGGTGCACAATTTATTGTGCCACAAACAATTACCAACCTTCAAAGATGATTGGCTCCGCTTCCCGGATACTGAGGTGGCCACCAAAAAAAAAAAGATGAATGGTTATTATTCAATCAAAGTGTTGGTCCCATCAAGCACTGGAGATCCTGATTATCGGAGGTAATGTTCCTGGGTATTGGAGCGGCTCCGGGTTTATGTTTTTGACAACATGTAACAGTTCAGTTTTAAATGGATAACCGGTATGATATTTAGTGATCCTTGATTTGTTCCTGTTCTCATTCTGGCCTCCATCTTCTTCTGCATTAAAAATGATCAGTCAGAATTCTGCTAGGCATTGGATATGCAGTTGTTGGGAGTATAAGTAGAACTATCTTGTGAAGGATATATTGCCTATCAAATTTCAGTCACTGAAACTTGGCAGCATATACTATACCACAAGGAAGCTTTGATCAGTGCCAACAAGTTTGATGTTGCCATCTAACTACCTAGTCTTCTATTTATCATCCTCTCAAATTATTTAAGAGCCCAATCTTACAGATGAGGGGTTGTCACCCTTTCTTGTTTAAGCAGTGGCAGATGCATTGTCTGTCCACCAAAATAATCTGTGATTCAACCGAAGAAGCAAGCATGCATGGTCATCCATTCTTTTGTTTATCACTTCTCATGTTTAGTTACCTCTTGCTGGAAACAAAAGAAACAATCATGAATGGCCATCACTATTTTGTTTATTACTTTTCATGTTTACACCTCTTGCAAATGCAACAAAATGAATCTTGCAAAGCGGTAGATGAACAGAAAAGAAAAGTGCGACTATAAGAGAGTGATGCAAGAATTGTAGGGTAGGGATGCAAAAGTGTTAATGACCACTTGTGATTAGCAAAGTTTTCTTAGGCTGTTGTTATGTGTCAAATTTCAAAGATAGCAAACAAATCTGAACTTATTGCTAACTAACTGACGAGAAGCATTACTTCAAAAGAAATAAACATTCCTGCAGCTGAGGTGACCTAACACTCTTTTCTCTTTTGAGTGGAAACGTTGATCCGGTAATTGGTAGTGAAAAGTAGAATGTACAGCTTCTACTGCTAATACGCTACTCCTCAGAAGGCAATTTTTATGGTGGCGTTAGCCCTGACTATTATCGAGTAATAAGCTGGTCTTTTTGGAGAATCTATAATAACTTCTCCCTAAGCCTGGTTATTATGATAGGCATGATTTGTACATCACCAGTTTGGAGTGATCAGCCAAATCAGCATGGTTAATTAGTGTCCAGGAATTAAATGGGTCAATTGCTAACACTATTCACTAGGCTGATGCCGCTCTAATATTGCACAGCTTCATTAAAATTAAACAGGAAATGCTCAAATTAGGATGTCAATATCTTGAACTAAAGGACCACATCAAATTGCTTGAACCTTCACGCAGGCTATTGTTTCACACTATTTTGAATATGGTTGAAGTTAACAATGAGTGCTAACAAAACACACAAACTAAAACCACTAAACAAATTTGAATACCTGAAAACCTCTGTTAGTGTTTACACCCCAGAGGCAGGTACAACCTGCAGAAAAAAAAATAAGATGGCATTTACAAAGGCCCTTTTCCTACACTTACTCTTCTGTTCCGATACAATGGCTAATATAACCATTATGGTATTTTCTTTCAAGATAAAGTTCATGAATCAGGAAAGGCTCTGAAGCAACCAGTTGAGGTAATTCAGAAAAAAGGAAAAGTATAAAAACATTAGGACGAAGTTAACGAAATTTATACAAATTCATTAAGATCAAGAACTATTGGTGAATAATATACCGAAAGGTTTGGTTACTAATAGAGCGGAATGGCGTCGTATGATCCATGTAGCCGACCCCACCTAGTGGGATAAGGCTTTGTTGTTGTTGTTGTTGTTGTCATTAAGATCAAGAACTCCGCCTATATTTTATAGCCGGTCCCAAGCCCGGATAAAGGAGGAGGGTTGTGTTAGGCCCCGACAGCCAGCGTAAAATTCTGTCGAATCTTATGAACATGGATCAACGAATTTACTAATAGAGCGGAATGGCGTCGTATGATCCATGTAGCCGACCCCACCTAGTGGGATAAGGCTTTGTTGTTGTTGTTTGTTGTCATTAAGATCAGGATACAAATTTCATTCAGTGGTAGGTACCAAAATTTATTTATCTGTGATGCTGCACAAGATTCTAGCTTCCATGAATCGGCCACTAGAATTCATTAAGATATACTCTGAGAGCAATAAGAGATCTCTTATTTGTGCTACTATGACATTATTCCCCCAAAAAATATTTCTTTCATTTTTTTTCCTTCTTGCCTTGTATTTTCTTCCTGTGTTTGTCTTAGCAAGAAGTAGGTGAAAAAAATCTTGACACTCCGAAAAACAAAAACAAAGTATAAACAACACAACCAAAACGCTTTAGATATATTTTAGCACACATAATTATATGAATCAACATGAATTCTGCACTTTTAACTAATGTGAGGTGCAGTACAATATACCGAATTTAATGCTGGTTGGTTGGCTGGTGTTTTCAGTATTACAATCATGGAATGCCGTTTCTGATGAGAAACCTCAGCAGATATATGTAGCCTGCCATAATCAAGAGCACAAATGCAGCAAGAGCCATAATATGGGGTTTTCCGAAGTTTCAGTGATATTTAAATATATGAAACCATTAACTTTGTGTACATACCCTCAATCTAAATAAGATAATGTACTTAGATCCCAATTCTGAAGTTAACTAGAGTCACATACTTGGAATAGCACGAACAAATGAACCACATTATCAAAGGAAACTCATCATCCTCCATGAAACTCATTTTGTAAATACCTGCCATACAAAATGCAAGTTATAATTTGTGAAGAAAATGAAAAAAATGATTTATTTAGAAGTTTGACTCACATTGTTCTTGCATTGCAACTGAAGGTGAACTTAGGCAAATGCAATCATGAAAGATACAGAATAGGACTAGAAGAAATCTCGTATCCTATGAATTTATAATATAAGAATAAAAGACATGGAGAATGCCATAGTATGATAATGAGAACCCATTTCACTTGCAATACCTGATGGTCGTAAGTGACTCTAAAGAAAGTTACACCAGCAACCCCATAAAGCAGCTTTAGGCACTCCTCAATTTGGGTTGATGTTGCCCAGTATTGATCCATAAAAAAACAGAACTCTCAAGCATCCTTTTTTACTTCAAAAAGAACTCTCAAGCATCCTTACAACCATCAGGTGTGCATATATAATTGATTGGTAAACCTCCCTCCCATTTGCCTACAATAGCAAAGTGACAAAACCAACTAAGATTTTGTTGTAAAGCATTAAGATTATCAAAGCTCTTCACCTAAATGCCATTTTCTGTCTACCAGTTTCTGACATTATGTTAAAAAAAAAGGGGGAACAGAACATATTTGGTTACACCATGCCAAAACACACTTGTGAAACCATAAACAAAAGAAGGAACCACATTATTACAATAGCATGTCAAATAATTTAAATGAACTTGTAACCTTAACAAGTGATCCTTTTTTTTCTTTTTAGAGCGGAAAATGTAGCAGAATATCCTTGTGAATAGCACACCAAAAGGAAAGCATAAAAATAAATGTTGAATCTAGAAGACAAGGAAAAACAAAAATCATGGTGCAGAAAGAAAAATATAGTGAGAAATGAAACATTATAATTTTTCAGGTAGCCACATATGAATTACTCACAAAAGACCTACAAATTACCACCATCATTGGTGTCCAGAGTACCCAGAAAACGAACAGAGAAATGGATGCTTGCTTGGCATTAGCTAAGATTCAAATCCTATTGTCTGACAAACAAAGTATGGCAGTGTCTGAAAGGAAGATTATGATATAAAATACCTTGAAATAAAGAAACAGGAACTTCATAACATTAGAAAATATCAAGGACAAAACAGTGAATCTAGAGCAAACATCAGTGACTTTAAAAGCTGCAATGCAGCCAAGCATGAGGAGAAGTTCTTTCCCTTTTTTTATCAACTAAAAGAAGATAAAGATGTATGAGCTGATACACTTGTTGACTACATCAAACTCAAAGCGTACTTGATGGCTTGATGCAATGTACATTTACCTAAACACAGAGTATCTACCTAAAATAATTTTGTACATGATTTGACTTGGTATTTTGGTCATAACAATGCACTTATTCTTTTCCAGAAGCAAATGGACATGATTTGCAGCAAGACAATGAAACTGGGATACAATACCAAATAATTATCAGCAGTTACTACTGTTGCTAAATATAGTAAATAAAACCTTTCATTTTCTTATGAATTCAGCTTAGATGGCTACCTTGGAAATAATTCAAATGATGTAACAAGTTGTGTAAATTGTACATTAACTCAAGCAAGTGCATTCATTGTCATCTCTAAACATGAGCAAAGAGTTGTTTTCTATAACTATTAATAACATAAATATGCTGATATCTACTCCACTCTTTTAACACATAGCCACCATCCACAACATTATGCAATCATAGAAGCGATGACAACATGGAGGATATAGATCACCTTTTCTTCAGCTGCCCAATAGCACAAGGACATGGCAGGATTTTGGATGTGATTGGCTGGATGTAAGCTCTGTGATAGCATTCTGGCGATCATTTAGACAAGGCGGACATGGTAACAATTTACACGTATATGTATAAAAAAGACAACGAATCAGAACAATTGCAGTTTTATGGGCAATATGGCGACAACGCAATGATTGCATTTTTAAGGGAGAAAAGTGTTATGTTGATAACATTCTAATCCAGCTAGAAACTTAGCGAGTGAGTCGGCGAGATTATAAGATATGTTGTAATAGATACAAGTTTTTATAATGAATAAAAAATGGATGTGAGCGCTCACATCCTTTATCTTCTAAAAAAAAAGAATGAAGAAGTACTAACCTTGTCATATACCATAATCATTCATGTCTTGAAACTGAAAGAAAACAATAATGAAGCTAGTGGCATGCATACACTCACAATCCACAGGGAGTACACAGTTCAAGAAGATTTCTTCTAGTGCTAGAACTGTAACAACTCAAGACTTTAAAATAGGAAAATCAGACATCAACTCCCAATTTTGGACGTCCTGAAATTTGGTCATGCGACTTCAAGTTAAAGTTAAGTAACATAGAATATGATTCCAAAACTTCTTCTAATCAAATAGAGTCCTGATCCTACCCAAACTTATTCCCAAAGAGAAGGGAATTGGTCCAAGGAGAAAAGAAAAGTATGTGTAGGTGGACCCACTTGTGGATATGAGGTTTTTAATATATCAAAGAATGCTAGCATTGTTTCCTAATAGAAATTATGCCTATTGTTGATGGGCTCATCATTATCATTGAATTATTGTTAGAAAAACGGTCAAAATTATCTTTCCTTTTCAAATCATGCTAACGGCCAAAACATCAGACAATTGGATGTTCTCCACCCTTCGGATATTTGGCCATCAAGTTCAAGTGATCAAAAGATGTTACAATTGAAAATCCCTTTGGACGATCAGTCAATTCAACCTACCACCAGGACAAACAACCCCCATTATTGATCAATTGGAAATGATTAGAACCTGACACCACGTGTAACAGACTTTAATATTATAAAATTGACATAAAGATCAAATGTCCGAACAACATGATAATTTAATGACACATGATCCAAAGATAGTTAAATAGGCTACAAGATAAAAGTCGAGGATCATCATATGCATATATTGTCGTTGAAAATCATTCTTCATCACATCGCAACACATTGGAAGAGCAAGTAGGGGCAGTTGAAGGCAACACAATGAAATTCTAGTCCAGTGAAATTAAAACACATGTGACATCGTTCTTGTTGTGCGAGGTTCTCTATTCTCATGCAACGAAAATGATTTTATAAAAAAGAGTGATGCATCTTTCCCCAAAAAGGTCATCATTGTGGCTTGTCCACTATTGTTTATGTATTTAAAGTACATTGATGCTTCATAGATTAATGAAGAATTCTTCATAGGGTAAAAAACATCAAAGATAACAAGAGTTGAAAATCCCCACTAAAGCAATGCATTTGAATTATAACACGGAGAAAATATATCCAAGTAAAAGCAAAGTAAAGCATCATACTTGACAACATTTGATACTAATGAGATTTGATTCAAAGTCATCGTATTTGTCTTATTTGTACTTGATCATTATACATAAGTTATGCATAATTTTTTCTATTATGACTTTCATGTCCATTTGTTATTTCCTTACATATTACGCTTTTGAACTCATGGGACAATCATCTCCTATATTTGGATCATGCAGACAATTGACCTGGATTAACTAAGGATGGTGGAATATGTGGTGGCTAATGCTTAGGACAACGTTGGTAGCACATAGAATTAGGGACTCTAGAAGACCTTTATGCTCCTCCATGTTTGAATTGTATTAGTTGTTGGTTATTCAATTTGGCAAATGACCCAACCATCGAGCGTATCATCACTCCTCGAATTGCACTTACCACGGCAGAATATCTAGCTTATGAATGTGGGAAGCATGTGCTTGTTATCTTAACCGACATGAGTTCATATGCTGATGCACTTCGTGAGGTTATTATATTGTTACTTTCCCGTAGTCAGTATCCTTTTCTTGATGTCCGTTGTTTAGTTTTGGCTAATTGCTTATGCCTGTGGATATCCCTGTCTGTGTGTTTATTGAAATATAATGCAGAAAGTTCTATTATCGATGAGGAGTTTCTATTTGGATTTTGAACAAAATAGAAAACAGTACTGACAGACTGCTCTTTTATAATTGACATGTTCAATAAGTAAACTCCGCCTATGTTTTATAGCCGGTCCCAAGCCCGGATAAAGGAGGAGGATTGTGTTAGGCCCCGACAGCCAGCGTAAAACCCTGTCGAATCTCATGAACATGGATCAACGAAGCGGAATGGCGTCGTATGTTCCATGTAGCCGACCCCACCTAGTGGGATAAGGCTTTGTTGTTGTTGTTGTTGTTGTTGGTTATTCACTTGACTTATGACACTCACATAGTACTTTGTTATTTGATTTCCGCAATTATGGAAGTTGAGTTTTTTTATCTTATCTCATTCTGCAAAATTATATTTATGCACATTCGTTGGTCAAAGTCAACTGCAAAGTATTATTGGTCATATAGCAAGAGTGCATTTTTTGAGGGGTTATAGTTAGTATCACTCTTGACATTCTAAATATGTAAAGGTCCATGTGTTGAGCAGACACCATGCCATCCAATGTGAAGTTGAGTAAATTTTTCACATCTTTTGGTATATATTGATTGCCTAAATGAAGTGTATCAGATGAAAATATAAATGTCTCCAAGGTTTGCACCTGCTCTTCGATGCCAAGTGGCCAGAGGCCAAGGGGTGAATTAGGAGGGCCAAGGTATCTAAGTCCTTGGCAACCAACGAACAGAGGTAGTTGCTAACCAACAAGTGCAGCCCCAACAAAGCAATACATGGGGTACCATCCTACAATTCCTGAAGCTGTAACCATCGCAATTCAACAGTGCTAATGATTTTTACAAAGTAAAACAGCAGATATGGAGACTTTCAAGTTGATGCAGTACTTAAAGGGCCACAAGTTCTTGTATGTGACTCACCTCCTCATAGAAATAATGATGGATTGGTGAAAAATCATGCAGAAGACCCAAGTTTGCAAACCAAGAGGATATTCCCTGAACAAGATTCAAGGAGGCATTTCAAGCTCGTTACTTTCCTATGTATCGACATAGCCGAAAGCATCAGGAATTCCTAGAACTGTAGCATAAAGCTGTGGCAGTAGCAACATATCACACCAAATTCATTCAGCTAGAGATATCGTAGCCAAAACTAACGTTAGGGAACGAACTAATCATTTTGTTGACAGACCTAAACCTCAATGAGGCATTACAGTTGGCTACTCGTTTTGACTGGTGGTAAACCATGCAGACCATCAAGTTTACAAATCAGGAGGATATTCCCTGGCGAGCTTCAAGAAGGGCTGTCAGTCTCGCTACTTCCCTATGTATCGATGTAGCCAAAAGCAGCAAGAATTCCCGCAACTATAGCATGAAGTCATGACTCATGATGATTGCAACATATTACACCAAATGTATTCAGTGCGATACTAAACCTTGACACTGAATGTTAGGGAGCAAGCTGATCATTTTGTTGACAGCCTAAATTTTGGATTGAGGAGGAAGGCCCTCTCAGGGAACTGCAGAAACCTCAACGAAGCACAATTGACTGCTCATTTGGAAGGTTTACTGCAAAAACATCTTCAGCATAATCCCTCTCCAAAAGAGTAGCTACTTGTACCATCTTATTGAGGTTTTTGTAGTTCCCCAGGAGGGTCTTCATCCTCGGTCCAAGGTTGACGCCATCAACAAAACGACTAGCTCGATCTGTGATTCAGTGTCAAGGTACACATTTCTCTAGAAGAATAAATTTGGAGCAATATTTGTGACTGTATCTTCAATTGAGGATGAAGATCCTCACAGGATACATACGCTCCAAGTAAACAAATTTGGCTTATTATTGTACAAATTGTAACTCGGATTTCCGTAGTTTTTTTTAGGAGAAAAAGGATGACCACCTGATTGTGCGGTTGTCATCCAGGTATATATATATCTGGAATGAAAATGATATACAAGTGTGAGCTCTCGAAAAAAGGAGACAAAAAATGGAAAAGTATATCAGCTATCCAAACCCCCACTCCCGCAAAAGAAAAGAGATGTGGTGTATAATATGCTCTGTCTGACACCGCTCCCCACAAAAGATCACCCGGTTACGCTGAAGCCATATGGCCCAGGAACCGGCCAAAAAAGCCGCCAATGACACTCTCCATCTCTACCTTAAAGACTAAGAATCCGAGGGGAAGAGCTGCCAAATACCTCATGCTATCGGACACTCTAAAAATAGATGATCGACATCCTCCTCCGCCTCACCACACAAAACGCAGCTCATGTCCGTGTGAGGTGCCCATCTCGCCCTATATGTCCTGTTGAGAAGCCGGTCCTGACGCATGAGCCAAGCAAAGGACTTTCAACGGTATCCGAGATCTCCAGATGAGTCCACAATCTGCCATGAAATCCTCGGATGTATCCACGTCTGGGAAGAATCTGATATATAAGCTGCGCGCTGACCAAGACTCTGAAAGCCATTCCCATCCATCTGACTTGGAACGGTCGGTACGGTAGGGAGCGATCCTCTGGTGAAGCGCTAGGAGCTCAATGATGCGCTGGTCCGTAAGAGCTGATATAAAAAGGGGGGTCCAAGAGCCGGAATCAGTAGCTTCGGACCAAGTCGCGTCAGGATGTGCTGCCAAAGCATATAAACGAGGGAATGCCTTCACCAATGGGTCCCCGAGGACCAGCCGTGCCGCCAAAATGAGAAGTCCTCTCCAGTACCAAGAGAGGGTATCATGAGTGGGCGCACACGCGGGAGTAGCGCCGCCACTCCCCTCAAGAAGGATGAGGCCCCATGAGGCAAGATAACCCTCGACTCCCAAGATAGATCGCACCCATGGCAGGTGAAGAAGACCGAACTCCATAAGCTATCCTCAGGCCTCATGATCCGCTTGACCCACCGAGCTAGAAGAGCCCAATTAGTGCAGCAGAGGTCACGACCCCCAATCCTCCCACAGTATTGGGTTGGCAGATACTGCTCCATGCAACAAGATGGACTCCTCGCCGATTAGATCCGCAGCCCTGCCAGAAAAATCTACTCAAGGAGTCCATGCGTCTGATAACCTGCTCCGGTGTTTGAAATCCATAGTTCATTGCCCTCAAAATAGGGTCAAAATCATGAAGGAAAATACATCACAAGAAATGTTGCAAAACCAGACTCGAGTTTGCAATAACTCAGCTTAAGTTCTCTTGAACTTGGCTGGGACCAAGCCTAAGTTCTAAGTAAGTCAGCCGGGGTTCAGGGAAGCGCAGCCCGAGTTACTTGCGGCAGCTACTTTTGGATTCAACGAGGGCGGCAATGGTTTCAAGGTGCATGGGACCGGTTCCAAACACTTTTGGCACAAAGTTAGATTATATTCATTATGAATTAGTATACTTATTATTATTTTTTGAAAGGGTAGTATACTTATTATTCTTATTGCTTTCTACTTCATTTTTTTAGGAGTGTTTTCTACTTCATTATTACAATATTATTCTTGTTGTTATGATGATTGATTTGTTCTTTATGCAACCATGTTTGTATACTAAACTAAAAGAACAAAAATAGACATCATAAAATAAATAAGTAAAAGACGAAAATTCTTGTTTCTATAGTTACAAATTATTCCCTAGGGATGAATGGTTAAATGTTATTGATTAAGAGAGGTAAATATCATAACTAATGGTTAAATTGTTAGTTCTGTTATACATGTCCTCATCCCCATGAAACGAATCTCAACAGTCCCGAATATGATAGACTGTTTCTCTCAGATATGATGGAGTTGTCGTGATGTGCATTGTTATTGACTATTATTGTATGAGAGTGTATAACCTTTGTCATTCCTACTTTGACTTTTAGGGTCTGTTTGGCAAATAACTAAAGAAGGGATGGGGGTGGGGTGGCGTGATGTGTCATTATAAAGTTCATGTTTGGATAATAAATTATATAAGATGTGGGGTGAGTAACGAAGGTTTAATTTGTGTAAAAGTAATTTTTATCCTTCATTACATAGTTAAAGTATTTATAATAGTTAATTAGGGGTGAGCGCGACGACCTGGTCGCCCTCACCCACACCGGTCCGAATTTTCCAAATTTTTTCTGACCCGATGGATAATTGGGTCAGGAGCGAATCTCATTTTTGACACCCGGCCGGGTCGGGTCGGGACCGAATCCGGATTTTACGTCCCGATCCGATTGAATATATTATATTAGTATTAAAGTATTTTTAAATAGTATATTTATGTTTATTTTGAATAAAATTTTATTTAATAAAAAATGATAGATAAATATGTATTCATATTAGAAAAAAATAATATATCAATGAATGTGTGTGAGAGAGAGTTAGTGAGAGAGAAGTGGTTTAATTTGGTTAAGAAGAGAAATAATTTAATTTGGTAATAAAAAAGGAAAAGATGTTAATTTGGTCTAAAATAATATATTCCTCCTCGTTCCACCAATATGATTGAATGAAAAAAATGTGATGTTTAAAGACTTAGCTATTCCACCCCACTCCTTTTAACTTAAATAAAAAATATAACCAAACATGATATAACTAATTTCGTTCCTTCATATTCCACCCCACCCCTTTATAACCCTCAATCCAATCCAAACAGACCCTTAAGTTATGATATTTATTGATCAAAAGTAAAAAAAAAAGTTGTCTGGAGTGGCTTCTTTAACAGGCATTTAGAGAGTTAGGCCCAAGTTTGGGTATGATTAGAATTTGTTTATTGATTTAGATCAAGTTTTGGGATCTGCTGCTTAATTTAACCGAATTTGTATCATCTTTTTTTTCTTTAAAACAGGTCTTAGATTGTTATCAGAAAATAAAGAATTCATACTATGATGAAAACTTACATGCCAATCCTAACTATCGAGGTGACAGAACATCAATACCAACCAACGACATTACCCACACATCATGGAAACCGGAAGTTAGATGGATCGAAAGGGTGCAGCAACCTGAAGCGCGACAATAGAGGAGCAAGAAGCTCCTCTAGAAGCGGAAGAAGGGGGCAGCGGTTCCGATATTGAGGAGTGAAGAAAAACCACCCATCAGCCCGCTCTGGCGCAGGCGATGCACCGGTGGCCGCTCATGGAGAGAGATAGAGGCGAAGCACGAGCTCCCATGTGGTCCGCCCTTCGTACGATCCCCCAGCTCGCCCCGAGGGAAACGTCTCCAAAAAGAGGTGCCAAAACTACGAATTCGCGGTCGTAGTTATTAACGAATTGCGAGGACAAAGATGGATCAGACAAATTGTTGAATGGGCTTCGTATGAACTATGGGCTTTCATGCGTATGGGAATTTTGGGCTGCTCTTCTGAGTAACATATTGGCCCGTCGTTTCATTGGCATTGGAACCACAAAATAAAATAAATATATTTTTGTCATATTTAATACTTTACACAAGTAGCTTCATTAGCCCAATAATTTTTTAACAATATCTAGAAAAATGCAACCTTTGTCCAAAGTATTATCAGGAAGCTATGACGAACAACGCTTCGAAGTTTGACTCGTCACGTAGTAATTTTTAATATTATAACTATTTATATAGATGTTAATTAGGAAAATTTTGAAATACAGTGTAAATATTAAAGTTCCCCCGCCCTAAATTTCTAGGTTGGCTCTGTCTCTATGAAATCTCTTCTCGGAGCGATATGATTTTTTTTTTTTTGCTACATCTTGACCTTTTCATTAACATGGCTAGTAAGGGTGACACATAAACTTTTAAATATTACAATAATTAAATAATAAATGCGAAAGCTAGAATAATAAGTAAAAATAAAAGTATATCACTATGAAAGTCTGGTAAACATAAGATACATCAAACAACATATATGGGCATATACAATTTGAACCATAATACAACTTGATAATATAAAAATTTGACATGAATCTATTATAATCCATGTGTACACGGTACTCAAGCAAAAGTCTTACACACATCAATCATGTTCAACACGTAAATCAATTACTTACGGAGATCAACACAGGGAAGGAAATTCTTTCATTAGCATAAGGCTAAATGTAAATTCAATATAGGTCATGAAAATGATCGATATATATATATGTATAAAAGCAAAATAGAATATTATAAACCATATAAAATAATTGTATTACAGTAAGAAAATGATGATATGAGAGTTCGTTTAAAACATATAGGATTCAATTCATGTTTATCGATAATACTTAAATTTCTCACTTAGAAAGACATCATTATTTTGTTTCCATTCCCTTCACAAGGACATAGTCTTCTCAATTAGCTTTCCACACCAAACACATATCTAACACTATAAACTCATTCTCAACTTATGACATAATTTAGAGGGTAAATTTTAACATATGCATGTCTATGAGATTTATCTCATTCAAATTTAACTATAAGAAATGTCATAGAAATTCTTCTAATCATATTAAAATTTTTCAGAATCATTTCAAGGTAAAAAAATGTACCTAAAATTAGTCTGTAAGCATGAAAATCATGGATCTGTATCATCACAACATCATATCATACTTCACCAAAATGAATCATTTTACAATCAATTAAAATAAGATTATCTAGCAAAAACTTAAGGCATGATTTGTACTCAATCTAGCATGGATATTAAAATTATTATTGTCTCTAAAACATGCAGATTCTTCATAAAAACTACCCCATGATCTAGATTCCAAAAACACACCTTTTTGGATGACTATTTCGTTTCTCCTTGACCGATTTGGGTTTTAGACTCTTCCTCTTCACCCTCATTCACCACGGTTTCAGCACCTATAGAGCTCTCCCAACGTTCTCTCTTGTCCCGATGACAAGGGCAAGCGCAAAAAGCTTACAGAAAGAGGGAAAATGACATGGTAAAGAAGAAAGTGGTATGAATGATGGTTTAAAGGGTATTCACTTGATATTTTTGTGCTCTGAATCCCAATGATCATGGGTAGAGAAAGATTACATGAAATCTCCATTAAATCTCTATAGTTGAGGTGGGGGAGGATTGAAACTGATTTCTGTTTTATTTTTGCTTGTTGCATTCACTGATGTGCTTCGTAAACATTATTTCTATGCAATTATATATTTAATTAGCATATTAAGTTAGTTTAAATCGGGGTGGCACCCGCTCCTCAGTATCCCCCGCCTCTGCCACCCTACCCCAACCCCTAAACTCGTCCCCGATCTCGATACCCGGGGCAAGGCTAATTTTATTCCCTCCCCCATCCCACACAAATCTTCGATTTTTCGTGGGGATCCAAACCCTCCATTATTTTATTTATAAAATAATTAATCATTATGAAAATTAAAATAATTATATTAAAAATAATAAAGTAATATATAATGTATATTGAAATATGACTAATCAGAATTAATATAATATAGTATTTTACTATACAATATTAAAAATTACATATAGTACTTGTTTTAAAAAATAAAATTATAAAATTAGTATTAAAATTTTAAAAATTAATAATAATTCCGAGGGCTCGGGCCCCGCGGAGCGGGGCAAGTATCCCTACCCCAGTCCCCGAAGTGACCCGAGGGCCACTTTTGATCCCGCCCCGCAAGGGAAAAAATCCTCGCAAAGGGGCCCCGATCAAGGGTTCTCCGCGGGGACCTGTGAAGGGCGGAAAATATTGTCATCCTTAGTTTAGATGCTTATATAGTCATACATGTAGCAATTAATATTTGAATTAAAATATAATTATTATTAAATTATTCACAAGCATTATAAAGAAAGTACATAATGTTATTAAGAATAAATTATAAAATTTATGAATATTATAAAATACATATTTAACTATGATTAATTAAGATTAATTAGAAAATAAATATTGATCTATAATAAAAAATTATTGGACCTTCACTTTAATCAATAAGGTACAAGGAGCCCAAGCAAACAATTCACTAGTTGCTTAATAATATAATTTTCTGAACCATCACGTGATAAAAATATGCAAAAAATATATTTATATTACCTACTCTTATCCTCTGGCAGTTGAAACATTGTGAGAGGCAAAACCCTACTATAATGGCCAAAAGAAATTCACCAAGGTCACTTGTCTAAGGTAGATTCGTTGATCCGGGACTAACCTTCAAACTTAGATGATAATTTATTCATCGTTACTTCTTAATAAATTTTGAAAATTTACTTAGTTAATCCTTTCAAAGTTAAATTTTTATGTTCACTGGAATCATCTAAAAAGACTTTTATACATAAAATTATAAAGTTATCTTCGTTGGTCACTCTTTTTGTCCTGAGTTAGATACATGGTCATCTGGTAAATTAGGGATGCCTAGAGTAGATTGAATTAGGATTTAAAATTTAGATATGTTAAGTTAGACTTTATAATGGTTCGGTGAGAAGTAGAATCATCCAATTTAAACTTGTATATATGGAGAAATGGATTTTTCATCTCGTGTAGCTGCTTTTATCAAGTTCCAGAATTTGGACATAACCTAAATTGAATTGACCATTTTTGTTAGAAGCGTATATAAGAAATTAAATTTATAATTTTTCTACCTAAATATTACCTAAGTCTAGTTTTTAGAAAACTATGATATCGTCAAATGAACAAATATGGAGTAAGTTATAAATTATTCTTTCAATGGCACACATTATGTCAAAACACAAACCCTATGTTCAATTATTTAGACTCTTATGATTTACTCACATGGATCTAGTTGATGATATTTATAGATTATAAACTTTTCTAATTCATCCAGAATAATAATATTTGACCATTGAATTAAGAAATTATGAATTATTTATTAATAGACACTCACTCTAGAAATCTAAAGTAACATCTAGTCAAACTTTGAGAGATTGTATAGTATAGATAAATTAATAATTATAATAAATGACATGCATTCTAAGATGCATAAGCACTCATGCGAGCATGTATTGCATATTATTTTATTAGTGATTGAAAACTAAAAATGCTTTATTATTTGTAGAAAATCACTAACCTATAAGTGAAAAGAGAAAAAAATCTTGTAAACCTCGTTGAAAAAAGAAAGTATAAGATGAGTGGGTAAATTTATAGCATAATAAAATAATATATGCTACTTCTTTTATTTATAGTAATATTTCAAAAAAAAAGGTTATTGAAACATATCTTGGGTTATGAAAAAATTTTATGATATGTATCTTGAGTTATGAAAAGTATTCATCATCATCATCATCATCACCACCACCACCACCACCACCACCACCACCACCACCACCACCACCACCACCACCATCATCATTATTATTATTAGTATTATTGAAACATATAACTTCATATGAGAGAAGGTAAATTCTTACATGAAAATATTTTCAAGAAAAATGCTTGTGAAGTTGAAATAAGTTTTACTTGATACTAATATGTGATTATGTCATGTGCATTTTGATATTGTTAAACTCAATGTATTCATTATCATTCTGGTTGAAAAAAGTCTTTGGAGCATATGTGTCTTCAAATATGATGCTTTTGGGGTGCATTAGTCTTTGTCCATTGGGGCTGCTATGTGCGCACGTATTGACCTATGTTAGGGATTGTGTATTCGAGACCTATAATTGTGAAGCTTTTATTAACTATTGGAGGAATACATATTGACTCATGACATGTTCTGGGTATTCGAGATTCATGATTATGAAGCTATACTTAATTGTATGACACATGATTAGAGGGATATGTGTTGACTCATGACAAGCTCTACGTATTCAAAATTCGTGATTATGAAGCTATGCTTAATTGTATGACACATAATTATGAAGGAATATATATTGACCATGTTGAGTATGTGCAATGACACATGTATAAAGTTTAATCGTGAATATAATGATATCTTGAGTTACTTATATTGATATAAAAGTTCATATGATTTGATAGCTTATGTCATATGAGATATGATTTAAATGTTTTTTCATATAGAAAATATAATACTTTAAATATTATATGCACTTGTATTGTTCCCTTATGTTATACTATTATTTCACTCACTGAGTAAACGATTGTTGCTCACATAAGTTTAAGTTCTCGAATTGAATCGACTCGAAGTTTAT
The DNA here is from genome assembly GCA_030549335.1 of Pontederia crassipes. Classification (NCBI taxonomy): domain Eukaryota; kingdom Viridiplantae; phylum Streptophyta; class Magnoliopsida; order Commelinales; family Pontederiaceae; genus Pontederia; species Pontederia crassipes. The sequence goes on along the minus strand of CM060191.1, from coordinate 70,385,513 downwards.
TTTTATATATATAGAAGATATTGAGCCGCTGGAGCACTTCGATTTTTTCTTCACTTTTGTTTTTGAAAGTATGCATGTATTATATAAACATAAGTGTTAAAAGAAATGGTAATAGAAATAATTTGTGAGGTGATATGACACTTAATATTTGGAGTGCTATATGTTAAGTAGTGTGTGAAGTAAAAATGATGTCATCATGTTAATGATATATTTTATATCTTCTGATAAATATAATTGTACTTATTATTTGTATTAATAAGTAACATTAAGTTAAATAAGGATAAAGTTTTACCAAATTTATTTAAAAATAATTAAATAAGAGCAAGAGTTACATAGAATCACGGAGTTGGGTGTGATAGTAGTACTTTCACATGCCCACTCTCAATAGTGAAGAAATTGATCATTTTGTGACCGTTGTGATTCCGGACACCTGGAATGTTAGTGAGAATAAAATTTTAAATTTTAAGAAAAAAATGTGGTTGCTATGCAAATATAATTGCTTTTATGTTTTCAATTGCAATTTGTCTTCCCTCTCGAATGTATCTAAAATCAAGTTATGCAAATATAATTATTTAATCCTTACATTGTATTATTTACCTTTTTAGTGTCTCCGATCAATCATAAAATTGGGTAGGCTCTTTTTCACTTATAGATTGCATCAATGGGCTCTGATCTTATCCAAAGGAAGAAGCCTAGTTAGCTAATTAAGCAAAGGTCTTACTATATCTCTAAAAAACATAAACAAATGAATCTTTGAGATCCACTCTATGGATCTCGTAGTGCTCACAAAAATACTTAGAACAATGATCTTTATAGAGCCCAAAGTACATGTGTTTTATACATTGCTTAAAGATGGCAAATTTACATGTGATAAATGATATAAATAATATAGTTCATTGAAAAGATCATGTTCATGTAATGCCCTGTGCATGTCGAACTTTTTATCTATAACACATGGCAATTATGGCAACCAATGGCTCTCAGGATCAATTTTCTGACCAATCGATTGAGATTGATTAATTTTCCAATCTGAAAAAGCTAGTAACTAAGCCAATATACTATTAGACAATACTTGGTCGCTTAATTATAGTTTAAAGTATGCACTCCTAGCTATTTTCAAGCGCACACACATGTATATGTATATTATAAATCCCCTCATTTGACTTGAGTCTTTAATTAGTTCTTAGGGAAAAAAAAGGAACTGCTACCCCATATATTAAATTCCTCTTAGAAATAAAAAAACAAAATAATGAAGAAAGATTAGAGTTCAAGTAAAGTGAAACAGAATTACACATAGTTTACATATTTATGGCTAAGTAAAGCAGACAAACAAGTAGGGAGTATGAAGAAAAATAATGCACAATATGTAAAATCTAAATGTTTGGACCCAAATATGTCCCTTAGTAGGTGAGGGGCAAAATGGACTTTTGTCAGTATAAAACCAAAACATAAATGTTTTTCTCTCATCTCTTTCTCTCTCTCTTCTCGCCCATTAAAAGCCACTTGTAGCACCATTTTTGTTGCTCTAGAGGCTCCAAAGGAGGAAGAAGAGAAGAAGAGGAAGAGGCTTGGAATGAGAAATCAAGAGGAGAGATTATTCCTAATTTTCATTAAGAATTAAGGTATGTAAATAGGGTGAACATAATCCTTTTTCTTCCAACTTGATTTTGGGATGAAAATGTTTGATCTTGATTGTTGTTCTTGATGAATTGAGCATATAATGCATGGATGAAATTGGTGTTTTGGAGCTCTAAATTGATCTTGAATCTAGGCAAAAACGTATGTGTAGCTGGAACTTTAGAAATGTAGGTGAACTCGGCAGGATTGAGGGCGAAAATTGATTTCACCGTCATTACCAAGTGTCATGGGCCATGAAAATGAGTAGTTATGGATAATAAGATTCGTAACGAGGAAGTTATAGGTCGAAAAAATGATTGTGAAATTATTCTCACGAGCCGTGAAAATGCAACATGAGGCATGAAAATCTTGAATGGTCGTAACTTCACGTCGCAAGCTCAACCTCATAAGCTGTGGCTTTGAGTAATGGGTCGTGACACTTGCGAATGACCTTACGATCTCGCTACGAAACTCGTTGCCCCTTTGTTACGGGTGATGACATGAATTTCTTACTCATTGTTATTAGGGTAGAATCATGATTTTCTTGATTTACGATGTAATTAAATAACATATATAAAATTTATATTTTTAACCTTTTACTTGATATATGAAATCTCCATGTCATCTTAGCTCTTTTGCAGAAAACATAGATAAAATCTTCCAAATTTATAAACTTTTGTCTTTGTATCTTCACGTTGCATGGGGGTATTTGGCAGACAAGGTAAAAGAGTCCCTACATTGAGGTATCTGGCGTTGCTAAGACCAGAAGTTGAGCTAGCAGAAAACACCTGACAAGCGCAGGGAACAAAAATAAAGTCTGCAGAAAAAGATAAAAGCATAGGACAAGTGTCACACATCCACCAGCCTAATGAATGAAAGAGAGAAATCAAGAACAGAATGTAGTGTATCATGCCAGACAGGTGTTACACATCTAATGACTGGACAAAAAAATGATGTTGCAAAAGGGATAAGTGTCAAAGGTCAAATGGTGAACAGAAGTGATGTCAGGATATAAAAAGAAAAGAATGTCTCAAGGAAAGGGGGTTGGCCAACAATGATCGAGAAATAACATTGGGGAGCAACCATGGAAGCAGCCTGAAGGTTGGAGAAGGCCAACCATGAAGGAAGTCAGGTCACCTTTGAAAGGAGAGAGAACTAGCCGAGCTGAGAAGGGAGGCTGGAACTCTACTACAGTGCTGTTGTCTTTTGCTACTTTTATTCTGTCATTTTACTATTTTATTTGTTGGATCTTTTTGTTGAATAATGTTTAGTGGTAGTTTGATAATGTTTTGTATTGTGATCTCCATAGTCATGTCTAACTAATCAGCACTTGAGGCTGAGGGATTGTTTGATAGATTTGGACTCAGTTTGATGTTCTTACTTAATTTCGAATGATGTGCTTTCATGATGTTTGATCTTATTGTTATCCCTATAAACATTGTGATAGCAAGTTTTTCTTCACGCGATGGTTTTCCTGAGAAGGGAACATATGTCGACCGTAATTATAGTTTTTACTTCCTTATGTAGAACGAATCGAAATAGGGGGGTTTCTATGAATTTTTAACTAATATCACTTAGTGGTGAAGTAGCTCGATTCAAATACGAGAATAGGAGAACCAAATGTTATCTTTCTTGAGAATGAAAAATACTCACTAAGTATCATCATTCGAATGCAATATTAAATGAAACAATATCTGTTCGTTGAGTTCTCCCATGAGAATGATCCCTCGTGCCTCTGTTTTATATATTGTTGGAGTAACGATACTTATTCTATATTTACTTTACTCGAGTTTTTAAGTTAAACACGAAAACAACAAACAAATTACAAAATCTAAAATATAAAATATAAAAATACACCCTTACTTCTCTTACTATCAAAATCAGATTCTCTTCTTTCATTGTTACATAAGTCTAAAAACAAATACAACTCCTCTCTCTGTGGTTCGACCCCGATCTATACATCGACGGCGGTTGTATACTTGCAACCTGAGAAGTATAGTTTGGATTATAAATTTAAAACTTGTTTACATTTTTGCAAAAGAGAATTCGATCTTTACATACCCGCATCTAACGTGCGAATACTACTTTCCATACTTCCATAGATTTCTCATAATGGGTCATGCACACGTGAATCGAAACATCGAGTCATCATGAGGCTCGTGACATCCTCACGAGCCTGACTTTGAAGAGTTGGATCACACATCCATTGGGAGGTCCATGACACGAGAATCACGAGCCATGAAACTCAGCCAAGGACATGAACAAGCGAAGGCTTGACTCAATGTAACAAGCCAACTTCATAGGACACGACCACTGAATCACAAGTCATGACATAGAGGAATTAAATTTCACTTCTATAAGACTCATAACTTTTGAGTCAGGAGTCATGACTCCCCACATCCATTCACTGGACGACCCATGACGTAGTGATTACGGATCAGGAGACATGATTCATATTCTAGTTCACTATGAGAGTCATGACGCTACAATCACGATCCGCGACATCGTGGAGCTTAAGTACACTCTCACTATCATGATGTCGAAGTAACAAACCATTACTCGTGGAGGAAAACAAAGCGCACATTGTAAGGATCGTGACTTGAAAGTCACGACCCGTAAAAAAAATGGGCCATGACACTTTCCTATATTATTAATAATTTGCCAAACTAATTATGACACCATGCTCATTTTTAATTGTTTGAAAACATGATTGAAGAATGTATGAATTTGCTAATTTCAATGCTATGAATTATTACAGTGTTATGTTGGTTTGAGATATATATGATTGACAATGACACACTTATATAATGAATTGCATGGTAAGTCGTAGGGTTAAAAGTAATATTTGTATTAATGAACACATTGATGGATTATTGGTTCATCATATTGTTATTGAATTGTAATAGACCCGGACACGGGTATTTAAGTGAAAGTGCGATCCGACCTAACTAATCACAATCGACATCGAAACAAAATAAAAACATCAATGAATGAAATGACTCACTCAAGATTGATTATTTAATGGTTGCCTAATGAATGAGAAGTTAAAAGACTTACTTCAATCAAATTGAAATTGGTGGCTTGAACATATGGAACAAATGTTAATTGAGTAACTAGGTTGCCATAATCAGTGTTCCAAGTCACTAACAATATTGAATTGGCCATTAAAATGAAGTAATACTATTTTCTAAATGGAGATAACGACTCATGAAAGTTGATATCATGCTTAATTTTTAAATTATTTATTATTGAATTGTAAGTTATCCTAAATGATAATTGTTATTGATGATAATTTGTTTAGTTATTTTCATATTAATCGAATCGCATATTATTTTAGTGAATGTGATCTTTATAAATAATTAATGAAATGTAGTCCTCCCCGGGTCCGTGTAGGGATGATTAGGATCGGTGACATGCTTATGACGACGGTTTACACATGGAGTCGGCCTTTTTCATTAAGTCTCTTATTTGCAGTCTAATATGTAATAAATTGAATTGCTTATGGTCTTTAGTCTTGGATGTGAGCTTGAATTTTATGTTTTATTATAATAATATTTATGGCTTACAGTTTATTTATAAGTATGGCTTTAAGACGTATATTTTTATTGGGCATTCCATCGTGAGATTTGTTTTATATTCTATATCAATCTTCCTTAATTATACTTATAGTAATGAACTTTCATTTATGTTTTCTTATAGCTTTCCACTGCTACTAGGCCTGAGCAAATATGAGACTGAGTCGGGGTCTAAGCGGACTCGGTTCCGATCTGAATTTTACCGGGTCAAAAATTTTTCGACTCGGTATTGGATCCGAATGGGTTTGGTACACTCAACAATCCAGGAATTTGACCAGATTTGCAACCGGGAATCACTATTTTGATAGCGGCCGAGATTCGATCGATTTCGAGAAAGGCGATTGTTTGGCGACTGGCGCCCACGATTCAATCCCGACGGCCACGATGCGGTGCCTAGTGGCCGATCCGGCGTCTGGTAGTCGGATTGGCCATTATCTGCCACGATCCGACACCTAATAGACAGATCGGCCGCCAACTGTCACAATCCGACGCCCGACAGTGGAATCTGTCTACCTAGTGGCTAATCCAGCGCTTGGCAAGCGATCAATCGGGTCACCAACTGCCACGATTGGACGCTTGGCAATCGGATCTGGCCACTGGTGGCCGAATCCGACTCTAGCAACCGATTCGGCACTTGGTGGCCGAAGTCAATATCGCTTGAGCTATGGGAGCCGCGGGGGTCGCCACTGCTGTCATGGGAGAGAGAGGGAGAGGACGAGAGAGAAGGGAGATGGCGAGATGATTGGAAAGAAGGAAAAATGGAAGAGAACACAGGTTAATGAGTTTTTATATATTAATAACCCATGTCAGATTCGGATCAGGTATCTACACTGCAAACTCAATTCTGCCTCGGAACCCGATGGATTTTCCGTTAATCGGACCTGGTCCTTGATCGGATTCAATTCGGGTCAGATTATTTATCCGATTTTTCGATGCGTATCCGGACTCAGGCCTATCTGCTACAATATTCTTTTGAACTTCATGATTGTGTTATATAATTATTGTTCTGTCGCCGTAAAAAATTTAATTGATGTTTTGAAAATATTTCTTGTGAATTTTTTTTATGTTAATGGGCTTTAACCGTATTATATTTTGTGATTTCAAATCGAATCTTTTAATTAAAATTATCACAAGTGACGCCGCTGAATTAGAATCGCTGGTGACATGTGTTATGGATCGGGAGCGTTACACAAATCATTTATAGGTCTTCGGGGATATTATCAGATTACACCAAGATTGAAGAAAAATCACAATATAGAGAGAGAGGATATAAAGACGTTGGTGCTGTCAAATTTGATGAACCATCATTTTCAGTTGAATTAAAACAAGATGGTGCAGCTGCCACCTCCCAATAATAAATTGTATGACGAGACCACAAAAGTTAACAAAGAAGCAACTCCATTCTCATCAATATCATACGAGTGCGCGCGCGCGTTGAGTGAGTGGGGAGAGAGAGAGAGAGAGAGAGAGAGGTGCATCACCTCTTGCACTCCACAGTCCACACACGTCACTTGAACAACCAGTGAAGCTATAGGTTCCAAAATCTTCTTCCACAAAGAGCGGTCCACAAACAGCGGCAAAGCATCTAAAACGTACCTTCCACTTCAGGCCGCGCATACTCATGGCATGGGTCTTGACAGCCATCAGTGGTGATCAATCTACCCACCCAATCTGATCTCATTGGTTCAGAGTATAGTGTCTTATCTCCATAAGTATCTACTCTCTACCAATGGCCAAAGATACTTTGGCTTCCTTCTTGAACTCAAAGATGTCAAATACTTCCATATAATTACCGTTTCTTCTGCAGCAATATTGCATTGAATTGTATCTGTAAATTAGATCGCATATTGATGGATACAGCGCACTAATTTAACGAGAGAGAGAGAGAGAGAGAGTTAAGGACCTCAGTAATTGTTAAAGTCCTTAATTGGGAGCAATTTTTTTATGCACAAGTTGCTGTGCAGAGAGAAAAAGGAAGAAAATAAAAACAAAACGTAAAGCTAAACATGCAACAGTATGTTCCATACGTTAGTGATCACAGTGTAGATGTTGCTGGCTTCGGGGAGAGAACCCAGTGCTCGCCATGCGGCCGGACCTGCAACCCATTCACCTTGGCGAAGAGCGTCACCGCTCGGCGCACCCCGCGGTCGTCGGCCTTCGTGAAGTAATCGTGGCCGAACAGCACCCCGCCGGGCCGCAGCACAGCGTAGGCGCGATTGATGTCCGCCCAGGCCGAGTGGAAGTCGTGGCCGGCGTCCACCTCGATCAGGTCCCCGTAGACACCCCACTCGCACAGCGCGGACAGCGCCGAGCCCGTCGAGAACGGCAGCGGCACCACCCTCCGCTCCGCGCCGGCGGCTCGGACGCCGGCCATGAACTGATGAAGGAGGAGCGCGTCGCCGTGGTGCGGCTGAGGCACGTGGCGGCCGAACCGGCGGCGGAATCCGGGCCAGCCGCGGAAGTCGTCGACGCAGAGGATGGTGGCCGGGAGGGAGAGATTGGCGGTGACGGCGGCCATGTGTAGGGCGGAGGCGCCGAGAAACGTGCCGAGCTCGATGATGGTGAGCGGGCGCACGGCGGTGATGAGGTCGCGGAAGACCGGCATCGTGGAGCCCCATCCGCGGAGCTTGGCCGGCGGCGGAAGGAGGAGCTCGGCCGTGGCCGGCGACGGGAATCCCTCGTACGGCGACGTGCCGTTGTAGACCTCGTCCAGGATCTTCATCAGAACCTCGGAGGACGGCACCGGGTCGGCGCATTGGGTGCGGAAGCGCAGCAGGTCATGCGGAGGCGCCGGGGAAGTCGTCCTCGACGGCGACTGTTGGGACGCCGTGGACGCCCGCAGGGGCGGCGGCACAGACGAGAGACGTGCAGCGGACGGCGACTGCAGTGAGGATGAATTGGAGGAGTTGGAGAGGACTCCGAGTACGTAACCGAGGGAGAAAAGGAGGAGGAATGCGAAGGCCGCGCCGAAGCGACCTCGGAGCTTCGAGAGCGTGGCAATGGCGGAGGCAGGGGCGGCGGGAGGAGGAGGTGTCTTCATTCTTTTGTAAGGATTTTGAAACGAGAAAATTTCTAGATTAGCGAGAAATTTCTAGATAAGCGGGAGAGAGAGAGAGAGAGAGATCAGTGAATCATCTGAGATGTAGTTTGTGGCGAGAGAAGCGATTTAATTGGATTTTGTATTGACAGCAATAGATACGCCAATATTACATAGATCTCGTTGATCATGCAAAATTGTGGGCCTTCATCAAACGTCGCAGTTTGTAAATACCAAAAATGGAATTAAAAAAATAAAATAAAATATATTCTTATTAAATTTTATCTACTATACTGTATAGAAATATTGAAGAGTTAATTACAACTAATTAAAATTAATTTATTTGTAACAGATGGTATGAGACATGGGGAAATTTTGGTTAGACTTCTTTTTATTGACAAACATAGAAACTAACGCTTTACTTTTTCCGAAGAATTAATTGAAATAATGGAGAATTTGAGAAGTTTTGCTAATTGCTATGATTAATTGTCGAAGAATTTTGATAGGGATAATTAATTCCGCCATTAACAGAATTGCTTACAGCTAATGGAACCATTGATGAGATTAATCACAGTCCTAAATGATCCTGGTTATAAATCTAGTATTCACAAAGTACACGGAATAGAGTCTTATCAGCTTTCTTGGGGAAAAACCTTATAAGAGATGTTTGTTAGTCAATGATATTTTTAAATTCAGAAATTGTAGGAAAAAAAATAAGGCGTAACACATTATAATGAGAAAAATTATTGCTGATCATTTCAATATTTTGGATAATCTAAAGTATGGCATAATTAAATCTGTATAGCTCATATAAAAAATGTATTTTAAGTCATAACAATGTCTTTTTATGGTTGATCATGATATCAATTCTTACATTTATCATCATATAATTTTTTTTTATCTTTTTTTTTAACAATCACTTACATTTATTATCAGAAAATGTGAGAGTGCACGCTTCTTGACTCCTAGATTAATAGGTCTCCAATTATGCATTTTTTTTAATTTATTTGTATTAGATTCTTGGATCTACATTTATTTATAACTAAAAAAGAATATTTTATAAGTAAGTTAAGAGGTGATCATGAGATTGGATTTTTTACCCATCTCTTTTTAACTTCATGCTTGGATTGAAGTATTAGAAGGGGTGGGGTGAAACAATGGAGGAATGAAATTAATTAATTAATTGTATTTTTTATTTAAATAGAGAGGAGTATGATGGAATAGTTAAGTTCTTAAAAAATCATATTTTTTCATTCGACCAAATTGATGGAATAAGAAAAAATGAAAATGAATAAACAATATACCAAATTATCTTCTTTCATTACCAAATGAAATCATTTATCTTATTATCAAATTAAAGCCCCCTCTCTCTCTCACACACATAAATCATTTTTTCTTTCATATGAATATATATATATATATATATATATATATATTAGAATAAAATAGTTCCAAATAAATAAATAATATAATAAAAATAGAAAAATAGGCCAACCGAAAAAAATAAAAGAGAAAATTAAATGATAAAATAATAAATATTTATTACTCATTAGATATTATAAATAGTTTATATATAATAAAGAGTAAAAATGACCTTTTAGTAAATTAAATTTTCATTCTTCATACCATTATTTTTTACAACTTACTATTTAAACATAAGGTTTCTAATGAAATATCACACTCCACTACCCCATCTCACCCTCCATTAGTTGATTACTTAATTGACAAACAGACCCGGAAATTGAGGTTCTAGGATCACAATTATTTCACTTGAAAAAAGATAAAATGACTACTATCGATAAACGATTTTTTTTAAAATACAGGAATTAATTATTTGGATGAGAAATTCGGGTAGGCAAGGACACGTCAAAGTTTTTTTTCCCCTGTATTAAATAAAAAAAAGTATTTTTTTTGTCGACCCAAGGTCTTCGATAATCCAAACTATTACCATTAAGCTAATATCAAATTGAAAAAATAGAAAATAAATTCGAGATTAGTAATACTTGGTGACTCAATTTTGCTAGCCAACAAACGTTGGTTAATAAAAAGTAATCTTTGATCCATAAGGATGTGAGATTTGATCCATGCTCTCAAGGTAGGACAAGGGTCCATGCTCTTTTTTTCTCATTTTGGTGACTTGATCCAAGCTTAAAGAAAATGATTATGATCAAAGGAAATTAAGATAAAGTAGTTAATAATATGTAATTGTTTAAACATGTTTTGAATTTAAAATATGCCCACGTATAGTATTTCACCATATTTTCGAAACTCATTTGGTTAATTATATTCAACTTATTTCTATATTAAATTATTTTAATTCAAAGCGGTCCCCTTGATCCCATCTCCTTATTCCAATAGAGCACTTTCAAATTGTTTATCCTACATTTATTGGAGCGGAGCCAATGAGTTAGATCTAAAAGTCTTATTCAATATAATCAAATGTGTAATTTAGGGTGAAAACAAACTAATCGAAATTATGATAATTTGTATTTATATTCGATCATTCATCAATAATTTATCCAAATTTGACGGGTCATTCTCTCAAGTTCCATATTTCTGTTAATCTTTTATTAGTAATTATGAAATGGCATTTTTACCCTTAGTTCCTTATTAAGATAAAAATATTTTAAAAGCAAAATCTTATCAACGTATGTATATTATTTGACAATCATATTTTATGCAATATTGTACTCATTAAAACTAATTTTAAAAATTTTTTACACTAAAAGAGTAAGGGCAAAATTGATATTTTATAAATAATAAAAAAATAGTTTAACAGAATTTTGGATGAAAGTTAATGGAAGGATTAAATTGTCAAATCGTAATAAGTTCATAGACTGAAATTCTTAAATTTATAGATTAGATTTAGATGCGAAAAATTATAGTTGAAGGGTGTTGGAGGAATTAACTCAAAAATAAATTACGTATCTTTGTGATCATCCGAAAGTACAATATATGAATTTTCTTTATGATAGATGTAGGGGTGTTACGGTGAATATATATGATTAATTAGACGATTCAAAAGTTAAAATTAATTATTAGGCGAATAAGATTTGTTACATGTATAAGAATTTTTAGTTGCACTTTAAGGATGGGGTATGAATATTATAGGGCTGAGCACGGGTTGATCGGTCGACCCGGCCCGGTCTGACCCGAAAAACCGGAAAAATAACCCGGTCCGGATTAGATCCGGGTCGGGACCGGGTCTCTGGAATGGAAAATCCGCCGGTATCGGGTCGGGACCGGGTCTACAATACAGATACCCGATCCGGACCCGACCCGATATCATTTACTATATAAACCTTCTCTCTCTTTTCCCTCTCTCTTTTACCCGATCCGCCCACTCTCTCTCTTTTTCTTTCTCTCTCCCACCTCTCTCTCTCGCCCTCTCCCTCTCTCTCCCCCTCTCTCTCGTCCTCTCCCTCTCTCTCACGACAACGGCGGCGGCGGCGATCCTCGACTCCGGCCGTCCTCTCCTCCCCTCTCCTCTCTGTCTCTACTCCGGCCGCCTGACGGCCGGATCCGGTCGTTTGGCGGCCGGATCAACCGCACGACCGGATCGGCCGCCTGACGGCCGGATCCGATCGTTTGGCGGCCGGATCGACCGCACGATCGGATCGGCCGCCTGCGGCCAAATCCGGTTGCTTGACGACTAAATCGGCCGCCTGCGGCCAAATTCGGTTGCTTGACGACCGGATCGCCCGGATCCGGTCGCCTGAGGCCGGATCCGGTCGCCTGGCGGCCGGATCGACCGCGTGGTTGGATCTGGCGACGTGGATCGACCGCTCGCGCGACCGGATCGGCCACTGGCGGCCAGATCCGACCGCTGGATCCGCCAGGCAATCGGATCTGGCCGCTCATCGACCGCTGGCGGCCAGATCCGGCTGTCAGGCGCCGAATCTGACAGCCAATGATCGGATCGGTCGCCACCTGCCAGTATTTTGGATTCCCGGACGCAAACTCGGTTAGATTCCCGGTCTATCGGGTTTGACCCAGTCCCGGACCCGGCCGGGTCCGGGTCCGGTACCGGGTCGAAAAATTTCCGACCCGGCAAAAGTCGGGCCAGGACCGGGTCCGCCTAGACTCGGACCCGGTCCCGGATTTGCTCTGCCCTAAAATATTATCCCTTGAAGCATGTATATATATAGAAGGGGTGGAATGTGCTACCGTCACACCTGTCTTAATGATCGAGCTCGCGCATGCACGCGCCGGAGAGAAATGATCGGAGCTCCGACGAAACCCGATTGTCTTCTCCGTCGCCCCTTGCAAGGCAAATATATTGTCATTTCATGCATGGAACATTTATATTCATATATAGTATTTGTTAAGAATATAAGATCGAATGATATTGCTCATTTTAACGATGTATTTTTTTTAAAAAAAAACTGATCAGATTTTAACATGATACATATGGTCTGTCTGCAAAGTTAGCAATTCGATTAAGAGATAACGATAACGATTAATTATCAATAATTAGCGGATAAGAATTTATTTATAAATTTGATAAAGGTTTAACTAGTGTATACTTATACAATGACAAAAAAACATAAAAATATCATTTATATTTATTTTTATAAGCATCTTATTCATAATAATTAATTTTGAATAAATATTTTAATAAAAAATATTGTTTGGGTTTTAAGTAAAGATGTAATGTATTAAATAAAAATAATATATGGTGTTTAAAAAACTAAACAAAGTTTTATATTAAAATGAATGATGGTATGATAGGAATAAAATACAAAATCACTATATTATATATTCTATAAGTTAGTGGAAACAACTTAAGTGTTTTGTACGAAAATATCTAAACATTACTTTAAATAATATATGATGTTTAAAAACTAAACAAAGTTTTATATTAAAAAGAATGATGATATAATAGGAATAAAATACAAAATCACTATATTATAGATTCTATAAGTTAGTAGGCGTAACTTAAATGTTTTGTAAGAAAATCTCTAAACACTACTTTAAAAAGAAAGAGTAATTTCATAAATCTCCCTTAAACTTTAACCATTTTTTGCATCTAACACTTAATGAACTTAACTTATGGCGTCCTTAAATTTGATTGTAATTTTTAGTTAAGTCCTTCCCTAATATTATGTTAACTTTTATATTATATTTTGTTTTGTTCTATTTATATCATTTTGAATTTTAAAGAATTTTTTTTTAAACACAAGAGGATATTTTGTCTTTTTGCAAATAAAAAATAAAATATAACAAAAAAGTTAATACATTCTGATGAAAGAGCCTAAGTGGAAATCACGATAAAATTCAATGATATCATACGATAAGTTCATATAGACGTTGAAAATCTCTATAGTTCAAGAGAGAGGTTTATATAATTAACCCTAGAAAAATATTTGTCAAGCACTCATATTAGTGTTTTAACTCGATCAAAATACTATTCTCTATTTAATATTACACTTTTTGTAATTGTCAAACAATGCTTGAATCCTTGCTTAATTATCCACGCAGTTGAATAAGTTGAGTTAGATCAAAGTTGTGAGCGGAGTGGTAAGCGACTCCTCCCCGTTTAAGCAGGTCTCGAGTTCGAGATCTTGCGGATGCATAAAATTCTTATGGAGAGTTTCACTTGTCAATATCAAGTACGCGAAGCGAGGTGACCAACCGGATTAGTTGGCTTATGGTGGGTCAACCTTCGACCTGTGGACTGTACGTTCTTTAGCGTCGCGCAGGTTGGATCGTCGGTTCCACTTCTCAGATACCGATGCCACCAAAAATAAATTGTGAGCGGATCTAATTTCAACCGTGATAAGATTTAAAATAACATACAACATAATTTTTATATTATTTTATTTTTCTTTTTGACATTGTTGTCGCAAGACTAAGAGTTTGTTTGGATTGAGGAATTTGAAGGGATGTGATGGAATATTGGGAAATGATATTAGTTAAATCGCATTTAGTTATATTTTTTATTTAAGTTAAGAAGAATGTGATGGAATAGTTAAACCCTTTAAACATCATATTTTTCATTCCATCAAATCAGTGAAATGAGGAGAAATAAATAATTTTAAACTAAATTAATCCTTTTTCTATTATTAAATAAAATAATTTCTCTTGTTATCAAGTTAAACCACCCCTCTCTCTCACTCATTGATAGATTATTTTTTCTCGTATAAATATATATATTTATCTATCATATTTTATTTTATTTTAATATAGATGAATAAAATAGTTTAAAAAATAAAAAAATTAAGTGGTAAAGTAATTATTTATTACTAATTAGATAATATAAATATGATATATACAATAAGGAGTAAAAATGATTTTTTAATAAATAAAACTTTCATATCTTATATCATCATTTTTTACATCTTACTAGATAAGCATGAGATTCTTAATGATATATACACTACACTCCATGATCTCATCTCTCACTTCACTATCATATCTCATCTCTCCATTAATTAATTGCTAATAAATTAATTGTACAACTAAGCGAAGGTGTGGCCGGTGAGGCATGTCACATCGATTGCTACGTCGTTTTTGTTAGACACATTGAACAAAGCCAAATCTTTCAATTAACTCAAGAACCAAACTATGCCACCAGGCACCAACCACCAGGACCCTCCACTCCATGGATGATGGCCTTTCTTTTTATTTTATTTTATTTTATTTTTGTTTTGTCTAGGACATTAGTCACGGGGATACTTCTCCACATCACTATCAAGATTTAACCATTTGGAAACGAGGCTAATAATTATAAAATCAGTCTTTGAGAACAACACTAGAAACTAATTATTTTTTTAATGTTCAATATTATCAATAAGATGTTAAATAATTTTGAACACTACCCTTCGGACGTTTACAAAAATTAATAATGAGTAGGGAAAAAAACAAATATTTAGTTAATTAGGTGCAGCTAATTTTTTCATTGCACCGTACAATGTCTAACATAGAGTGTGCATTTCACACACATTAATTATCATTTTGGACCCACAAGAGTTTAAGATGGATGAGATCCACATTTTGTGTGTGTCGTTATAGGTTACTTGATACCAAAATAATTGTTACATTGTTGAAGTTTGAGAGTAGACTTTACTTCTAGCGTTGAGACAGTGAAATTTTGTACCCACTCCAACATCGAATAAAACAAATAGCATTAAGTTTTGGCATCCTCTACATTGTTCATAAAGGATGTTGCAACAATCCCAAAATGATGGAAGTGTATCGAATTTTACTGCAGCAAATAACTTTTTGTGGCAATAATGGAGCCAATTCTTTTTTTTTTTTTGAAGAAGAAAAGTGATTAATTATTACTAAAAGTTAAAAAGTCGTCGTACAAAATATGAAGAATTTCGGAGAAGATTGATTCTAAAAAAAAGTTATGAACACCTGATCTAGCTAGGTTAGTAAAAAAATTCGCACACCAATTATTTTTTCGATAATTATAAAAGTGTGTAGGACTTATTGTTTGTAAAAAGATGATATTTTTTGGAGTCAAACCATGAGGCCACTTTCCAAGTGATATGTTCCAATTTTGGAGTCCTTCCAATTTTCCATCTTAATCTTAGCACTTTCTTTGAACTCTAACATTTGGTTGCAGAATAACAGTTGAGGAGTAAGAAATATTCTTTTGAATATAACATCGGAATAAAAAAATTTATTTATATTTCATAAGTTGTGATAATAATTTTTTTTATTCTAATATCGTGCTTGGTGTGAAGTAACTTCAAAAACTATAATAAGAATTTATTGTGAAAAATTAAAATGCAAATAAATATTTAAATCATGACATTTTTAATAAGTAACAGTGAACTATAGCTTATCTATATTTAATATTAAATAATATTAGTATATTAATTATGGCATGAGCATTTGCTTTTTTTTCAATTGCTTAAATAATATTCGTATCCGGAATGATCAGATAGAAATCTAAATATGCAATTATCTAACTAATTTGTATCGCACCAAATCACATACCCCAAGTTTCATACTTCAGAGCTACTTTAAATAATCTTTATTACATGGGTGTAATGTATGCACTCCCCCTTTTAGTACTATCAGACATTTATTAATCATGGTTGAAATTATTAATTGAATAATTTTTTATTCACCATTTATTATGAATTGAATGATGATTACACTACAAGAAAATGTCTATTAGTGATAGACTTTTTCTAATAAAAATAATCCGTCACTAAATAGCGATGAGTTTTGTGATGAATTTTGTGACAGATGATCAATAATAAATAATTATAATAAATTTAAATAACTAAAATAAATATTTATGATAAATAATTCATCGCCAACTTATAATGGATGGTTTATTCGTCATAATTAGAGATAATACAATTTTTGTCACTACTATTATAGACTGATGAAATTTTCATCAATAATATTAGAGTTCAAATGAATCTTCTTCCCTAATATTTGAGACAAAATAAGCATTTGTCACTAATGTTAGAGATGGAGGAAGCTTTTGTCACTAAATATTTATATTAAAGGCGATGGTTTCCTCGCTAAGATTAAAATTAGAGACAATGAGATGAATGCTCCCTCAGCTTTACTTTTTTCGGTTGCAATTCATTGATATCCAAGATCATTACTAATTCAGTGTTTATGACTCGAACGACAAAGATAATACTTCTGACCAATGTGACAGCCCCAAGAATCTATCCCGACTACTAACCCATCGACCACTTGAAACACACTACACCACATTACCCCTCGGTTTTCTATTGTATATTTCTATCTATTTGAACTCATCTGCATATCGGCATTTGACTGCTAATTACCGCCAATAGCTCTGCCTCATTTTAGTGCCCATCCCATGTCACATGCCCTTTATTCGAGCCGTCGCTTCCAGTGCCATTGTGCCATGTCGTCGATCAATTGGCACATTAGTGCATGTGGTTGATCCATTGGCATTGGTGACTAAATGTGTAACATCCTTTTGACCCAATCAAGATATTTTCATTTTGGGTCATTGACCTGCATGAATTTAAAACTCATTTTCATATGCGAATGGGTAGCTACATATAAACTCATGATCACCTATATGTTTTGCACATGTCATACTATTAAATGAGACCATCTTGATCCTTAGACTTTAGATCGTTACAATCTTCCCCCATAAAAAAGCTCAACGTCTTTGTTGAGCGAGATTCGTGTTGGCTCATGGCCCGTGTTTTTCACATGACTCAAGTGAGTATGCGATGTTGGCTATGATACATTGTATACCGCCCCCCCCCCCCCCCCCCCCCCCGGACCAATGGCCCATTGGCCCATACAAATTTAAAATGTGTCTTCATAAACGAAGGGGGTAGCTACATATAAGCTCATGACCACCTTCGTGTTTTGCCCATATGAGAATATTCAATGAGACAATATTGGTCCACCTCAGGTCATTACAATCTTTCCCCCTTAAGGGGTTCAACGTCTTCGTTGAGCGATCCGTGTTGGCCCATGGCCCATGTTTTTCACATAACTTAAGTGAGCGCACGAGATTGACTCCAATATCATTTTGTAATGCCCTTTGTCCAATTAAGATATTATTCGCTTTGGGTCATTGACCTGCATGAATTTAAAACTCATTTTCATATGCGAATGGGTAGCTACATATAAACTCATGATCACCTATATGTTTTGCACATGTCATACTATTAAATGAGACCATCTTGATCCTTAGACTTTAGATCATTACAATCTTCCCCCATA
Organism: Pontederia crassipes; assembly: GCA_030549335.1. NCBI lineage: Eukaryota > Viridiplantae > Streptophyta > Magnoliopsida > Commelinales > Pontederiaceae > Pontederia > Pontederia crassipes. The sequence goes on along the minus strand of CM060191.1, from coordinate 70,367,597 downwards.
AAAAAGCTCAACGTCTTTGTTGAGCGAGATTCGTGTTGGCTCATGGCCCGTGTTTTCCACATGGCTCAAGTGAGTATGCGATGTTGGCTATGATACATTGTATACCGCCCCCCCCCCCCCGGACCAATGGCCCATTGGCCCATACAAATTTAAAATGTGTCTTCATAAACGAAGGGGGTAGCTACATATAAGCTCATAACCACCTTCGTGTTTTGCCCATATGAGAATATTCAATGAGACAATATTGGTCCACCTCAGGTCATTACAATCTTTCCCCCTTAAGGGGTTCAACGTCTTCGCTGAGCGATCCGTGTTGGCCCATGGCCCATGTTTTTCACATAACTTAAGTGAGCGCACGAGATTGACTCCAATATCATTTTGTAATGCCCTTTGTCCAATTAAGATATTATTTGCTTTGGGTCATTGACTCTCACAAATTTAAAATGTGTCCTGATAGATGAAGGAAGTAGCTACATATAAGCTCATGACTACCTTCGTGTTTTGCCCATGTTGGACTATTCAATGAGACAATCTTGGTCATGAGACAATCTTGGTCCTTAGACCTCATGTGGTTACAAAATGCCCTTCTATCACCATTGATATATCGTAGTTGATGGATCATTTGGTGACGCCCTTTCTAAATGCTATGGTATGCACACAATTTTGATGCTTGTGGGATGGGATGGGAAGAATGGAGTCATGCTCAAGGTAGGTATTAGTGCCAACAAAGAATAATTTTCTTCCCTTGTTCTTGATTTAGATTTTTTTGTTGTAGGACTCGATGATGTTGGGATCTTGTGGTTGATGGAGGAACAATTGAAAATATGGGATAAGTTTAGAAAATAAGGAAAAAGACATAAGGTACATGGTATGTGGATTGCCATGTGTTTGTTTCTCATTCTCTGAGAGTTATGGTGGCATTAATTCCTTAAATCAAAATAATTTCAAGATTCAAAGTTTGCATAGTTAATAAGATACCATTAGAACTTTTTTTAATAAATTCAGAACAATAATTGGTAAAAGCATTGTTCCTTTAATAAAAACATGCTTAATATTTATCTCTTGTCCGAGCATTTAGCCAATGTTCTCTATTGATTGCAGTTTACCTCATTCAATATATGCAATTCATTGAAATTTGAGAATTAAAGTGATAGATTCGTGTGGCAAGTGCAGAGTTAACATTTGCCACTAGTTAGTGACAGATAGGTTGTGACTAACTATTGTCATTGATTAGTGATGGACATGTCATCACTAACTAGCGGCAAATACATATTCATCATTAAGAGTTTGTGACGAATTTTGTGACAAACAATCAGTTGGTAAGCATTTGTGACAAATTATTTTTGTCACAAATAATTTGCAACTAAGGGTTTAAAGCAGATTATTATCCATCACAAATTTGCTACAAATTCAAGTATGCGACGGTTTTGACTTGTTTTGCGACGGAGTCATCTATCACAAAATTATCATTTTCTTGTAGTGTTAATAGGCATGTAATAGTGATATACTTTAAAAGTAGTAGCACAAATATTTTTTTCTTATTACATTGTTATGATAATAGTAACTAACTAGTAATTACAATAAGCTACAGATAAAAGTTCTTTTTTTATAACCACTCCCCGGTGTTTGGGACGTAGTGCCAACGATTCAACTTGCGCGACACTAAAAAGTGCATTGTTCACATATTTTAAGTCGGCCCACTATCGAGTCCAACTAATCCATTAGGTTGCTCCGCATCGCATACCTTACACTGGTAGATGAGACTCCCAACAAAAATTTTCTACGTTCACAAAATATTACTTAAGCAAGAAGGAGCCGTTATGCTTACCACTCCACCCAACCCTTATTTATTTAGTTTCAAAATCCAGTTGTGATCACAGAAACAAAATATCTCGATTTTTATTTTGTAAATTGGATACTAATTTAATTCACTGTTATTTCTTTCTTTCTTTTTTTGTTTCTCCTACTACATTCACGGTGCCTTGGATTTTTGTCCTTTGATTTAATGGTAGGAAGTTTAATTAGTAGTCTTTCTAGAAGTCGTGAGTTCAATTCTTGACTCGTTGTCGTTAGATTCATTAGTGATGTCATTATTTGATTGATTACTGATATATATTAGTAAACATCATTTGTTTCAATCATGGTCCTCTGGTTCCTAGTTAGGTGAAGGTGAACACTTGACACCCTAGTCTAAAACACGTCTTCTCACTCTCATAGCCCTTACCTAATGGAACATTTGGAAACACAGGAATGATATCCACTTTGTCTCTCTCGAAAATTCTGTCTGTGTCATCTGAGAGAGGATCTTGATGGGCTTCAATAGCTATGATATCTCCCACAGTCCTGAGGTACCACCTCCGCGATTGAGCCCATCTGGGCATCGACGGGAGCCCCCTACTTCCCCCTAGTTCATTTTGAACACAGATGATTCCTTTCTACCCTCAAAGGAAGAGGGAGGTGCATGCTACATCTTTCTTAGCACTAATGGACACATGATTTTTGCAGGGGTTGAGCACATGCGCTTCTACTCTGCTCCGGAAGTTGAAGCATGGGCATTAAAGTGTGCGTTACTAAGGTGTCTGGAATGGGATCATAGATGCATTCCGCTCTGATCCGATTTTACAGTGCTCATCGCAATTCCGACAAATCAATATTGTTGCCCTTGGTGTATCAAGTCCCTCATCATAGGCATCTTATTTTGATCAATACATTTACCATTTTTGTATCCACTGTAATTGGCAGATGCTACAACTTGATTACCGACTTTTTGTTAAGTAGAGTTCGTGCTTCACTTTGCAATTTTTTGTGGGTTGGTGATCCACCTGATGATCTCGCCCAACTAATGTATCGGGACAATCAAGTTTCGAGTTAATATCATACATTTCCATTAAGACTTTGTTTTGATGATCCCTCGTTAAAGGGAATGAAGGAAAATAAGGGGGAAGGGAAAAAAAGGGGAAGGGAGGGGAGAAAGATAAAATTTTTGCCCCTCCTCTACACTCCAAATTGGGGTTGAAAGAAATAAGGTCAAATGGAAGAGAATGGAGGGGAATTAAACTAGGGGAAAGTTTTTTTCCTTCCCCTCCCTTCTTTACTTCTCTTTTCCTTCAATCCAAACATAGGCTAAAATAAGTAAACATCATCAATGGAATTGGTACCCCGATTACTATTGAGCCTTAAATGTTACACAATTGGGCCTGAAATAATTGCTATGACCCTATATTGACAAGGATGGGCTTTAACATATAGCAATATTATCATATCGCTGGTCGGATCAAAACCTCCATCAAGCTATGCCAAATATATTTTTTTTATTTAAAAAAATTGAAACGATTTCATTATGTTTAAAGATCAAATTTATTAAAATTAAATACTTTATATTTTTAAATATTATTTTAGATGTTTAAAAAAAATAAATTCTTACTTTAAAAATATAATTAATATTATAAATACAAAAGAAAAATTAATAATCAAGTAATAAGTGATCTGATCTGATATAACTTGAATAATAAATTCAGGCTACAAAATATTTTCACTTCTAATAGACACTATCGTTACAGGACAAAATAATTGTCCAACAACTCCATATTTCCTTTTGAAGTTGTAGGGAGGTTTTAAAAAGTAAAAATGGGGCAAAATGATAAATGAGCAAATAAAAAAAATGGAGAAACCCTATATGATAAATAGAGGAGGTGGCTGTGCACCATCTCTTCTTAGATTCATCATCTTCTTTCTTTCTTAGGGAGGAGAGTTGAGACGCTTTTTGTATCACATGTTATTCTTTGTTTCTTTCCTTTTGTGATTATTCTGTGTTGATCACTTGTGTTTTATGATATGTATTTGTATACAGTTTGTAATGGATGTCCAGGTGATATCTTTGATTTTTGTTTTAGCATTATATGTAACTAAACAATCAACTAAGCATAGAGAGTTTGGATGGATATTAATTTCTTATGATTATTTTTTAATGCTTAAATACTTTGCAATTTAAGTATCTATCCTGATTGTTAATATTTCTTAATTCTTTTACATTGTTGATAAATTACATAGATCGTCCCCTAACTTTGAGTCGATAGTTAAAGGGTCCCGCAATTTCAATTTGTAATTAGAATATCCCTTAACTTTAATTTTATGGCATGATTCGTCCACTTGACCGTTAATAGTAGGTCTCCCAATTGCCTAGGTTATGTGGTTGTCATATCGAGCGTTTTCTCTTTCATCCACATCATCTAAAAAAATAAAAAAAATAATATAAATATATAATAAAGTAATATTAAAAATAAATAACTAAAAGGGGGGCGACGGCCGCCCTTCTCCATCGGCGTTGGGGGTGGGGGTGGGGGCACCCATCCCCTTCGCCGGCTCACAACCGACGAAGCAGAAAAGGGGGGCCGGTGCCCCCCTTTCTCCCTCGCAATCGGCAAAGGGGCTTCCTCGCCGCGGCAAGAAACAGTGGGGCCGATGCCCCCCTATGTGAGCTCGCCGGCGTGGTGATCTATTCTCCTTGTCCACCATATTGTCTCCTTCTCTACCCTCCTCCTTGTTGCGGCTCTCGTCCGCGATCACCATGGAGAATGCGACCCTCAATCCCTGCCGAATCCACGCTCCCTCCGAATGGATAAGCTCACCATCCTCATCAGCTTCTCAGAAAACATGCCTGCCCCTCCTCCACCTCGTACGCGTCCATCCCGTCCGTCGCCGCGGTCGTTGTCCTTTGGGGAAACACTTTGACCCCCTCCGCCGCCCTCTCTCAGCTCCTCTGCGACGGCCCCGACGTCTCAATCCTCTGCGATGACTCTCCGTCCCTCAACACCCGCTTCCTCCCTGCCCCGCCAAGCGCACTCGCGCCATCGCCGTCTATGATGACAACGTCAAAGTCCACCCATGCTCCCTCGCGTTCGCGTTCGACGTGTGGCGGTCGCATGGAGAGGAAGCCGTTGTCGGGTTCTTCGCGTGCACGCACGAGTTTGACCTCGACCGCACGGGTGGATCTATGTTGTCCATCCAGAGCGCTACTCCATCGTGCTCACCAAGTTCATGATCCTAAGACGAATTACCTGCGCCGATACAGATGCTGGGACAACATAGATCCACCTACGCCAACGAGCTCGCAGAGGGGGCCCGTGTTTCTTCCTCATCGTGTGCAAGGAAGACGCAAGGGGAGCTGGCACCCCCCTTTCCCCTTCGCCAACCGCGACGGAGAAAGGGGTCCGACCCTCTTCGCTAGTCACGAGGGAGAAAGGTGTGTGTCGGCCCCCCTTTTCTACATCCCTGATCGCGAGCCGACGAAGGGTGACAGGTGCCCCCTCCCCGGCGCCGATGGAGAAGGGGGAGCATCGACCCCCTTTTAGTTTTATTTTTAATATTATTTTATTATATATTATATTATTCTAGATGATGTGGATGAAAGAGAAATGACCGATGTGGTAGCCACGTAACCTAGGCAACCAAAAAACCTACTATCATTGGTCAAGTGGATGAATAGTATAATAAAATCAAAGTTAGGGAATGTTTTAGTTACAAATTAAAGTTGGAGACCCTTTAAATATCGACTAAATGCTGGGGGACAATCCGTGTAGTTTATCACATTTCTGATTTGAATGGTTTGAGAGTTGTTAATGAATATAATAGGATTTTTTTTAATTGGCATCAATCAACTTTTGTTCGAGAGAGATTTTTTAGGGTTATTTTCTTTAACACTCTCTCAACTATACCTTTTTTCACATCTAACCCTAAACTATAAACTTACAAATTTAGTCCTCAAACTTACTCAAATTTGACACTTAGGTCTTTCAATTAAATTTTAACTAAATTTTGTTAAATTTAATTATAAAATGTCCTTTTTACCCTTATGTTCATATTCAATAAAAATATTTTAAAAGTAAAAAATCAATACAAGTAAAAATACTAATTGATAATAATATTTTTTATACAATATTATATATGTCAATGTTTTTTTAATATTTTTTTACTTTAAAAATAAGGGGTAAAAATGATATTTCACAGTTATTAGAAGAAGAAACTTAACAAGCTTTACATCTAAACATGGACATAAATATAATTTTGTACAAAAAAATATTATTATCAATTAGAACTTTTACTTGTATTGATTTTTTTTTATTTTTATTGTAATATGAACGTAAGGGTAAAAAGGATATTTCATAATTAAATTTAATAGAAGGATCTAAGTGTCAAATTTGGTTAAGTTTGACGATTAAAATTTGTAAGTTTATAGTTTAGAGTTAGAAATGGAAAAAAGTTATAGTTGAGAAGGTGTCGAAGGAAATAATCTTTTTTTATTCACACCAACAGTATACTTTACGTAATCATTTCACCTAAGATGAACCTGACCAATTAAATGGCTCTCATGCATGGAGTGCAACAAACCACGAATCATACATAATGTGGCTTTTAGCTGATGGAGGAGAGCAAGATCGAACCCAGCGTTGTTAGTTGTTCTGAGCTAACAAAATGTTAGGTAATCGTGTCCTCGTTCATGGCGAGATCTGTACCCACGTCAAGGAAATTAAACTAAGACTGCACTCACTCACAGTTTAATCGCTATAATTAATATTATCATCAAAATTTGTAGTCACGCGTGCATCCCGTACGTGGGGCCTGTTAGGTCCTAAGATGCTAACAATACCATGAGATAATTTTATAACATGCATATTTGGTTGGAGTGAACGTATAAGAGTGGGTTAAGTCTATTTACTGGTGAATACTGGGATACGTATATCGTATATATATATATATATTCGTATAATATTGTATATTGCATATTGTAACTGTGTAGACAAAATAATTTCATTTCACCTAACCTGCACTAACCAAAATGAACAGGATGTGCATATATTAGTCATGAACATGGAATAGTCGAGTCGCCTCCGTCATATTATATATATATATATATATATATATATATATATATATATATATATAAGATTCACATGTTATATACATATTACGTACATACACATTCATAACTTTTATTCGAATCTTCCATTTAATACCAAAGAATTTGCATATAAAACGTACGATATATAATAATAATATAATGAAAATTCTTGAATTCTATCTTGAATTCTTCCATTTGAATTCTATTTGGACAAGACAATTTGAAATAAAAAATGTCCTCGTACTACGAGATTTTGTTGTCCGATGAACAGGTCCGCGGAGGGTCAAAGGGAAATCCCTTGCGGAGGAGCATTAGGGCAAAGCCCTTAGACCAAAAATGATATGACATATTTTGAACGTGATTCATAATTTTCTTCTCACAGGACATGTGTCTTAATTTTAAGAGGTGATATATATAAATTTCTTAAGGTCTCAACAAAAAAATTTAATCCTCTTATATTTTTCATCTAATAAAATTTTATGCCATCTTAAATTTGTCGTGTATTCGTTTTGTGCATGAAATAATAGTTCTTAATATGTATTATGGTTAAAAATTTATAATATATATTATATTACGGTTTAATATATATTCGGTCAGATCAGCTCTACTATACACTACTGCACAATGCCACAATCCTCGAGAGATGACCAAAATGAGTTCGCCGAAGTTGTTGTGACTTTTATCATTTAACAAGAGACCCAATCTGAGTTAAGATTGCGTTTAATTGGCTAAATCGTCACGGTCACGGGCGAAAACACATATATTAAGAGACGGAGCAAAAAGAACTATAAAATACAGAAAAATGCATCCTCTATGTACACACTCCCAATTGGTTTGACGATAATGTACCCAAATAATTCTTTTGGTATAAATTCTTTTTTTTATATATAAAGATAGCAGTTTTGGATAATTTGATTAAATGATAATAATTTGATTAGATAATAGCATCTAGATATTAACATCGAATAATGATTTATTTATAAATTTGATAAATACAACGATTGAATTAATGTATATTTGTAAATGACAAAAATGGATATAAGAATATAATTTATGTTTATTCTTATAAGCATTATATTCATAATTTATGATATTTTATTTTGAATAGTAATATTCTTTTAAAGTAATTTTAATATACAAATATTGATTATTTTAATATAAAATTGTATTCTTGTTGTAAGTAAAACTATAGATTTGAAACTTTAAAATAAAATAATATATGATATTTAATATTAAGTATTTTTTATTAAAGAATAGGGGTATATAAAAAATAAAATATAAAACCACTATACTATAAACTTTATAAGTATGTTCACTAGGTAGTTTATAAAACTTTGTGCTCAAATATCTAAAAAATATTTTATCAAATATTTATACTAACGAATTGACTTGGTCAAAAATGTATTTTTTATTTAATATTTCACTTTTTTATGTGTCAAAATAGTGCCATGTGAATATTAAAAAAACCGATGTTTGAAAATTGGCATACTTTTTTTACTTCTTCTAACTATTTTCTTTACTCATTTAATTTCATAAAAAGTGAACAAGAAAATATAAATGTAAAAAAAATCTGTTTTATGTCGATGTTAGAGATGATTTTATTGTCTGTCGATTTTATTTTTATTTAATTTTCCGATTGACCCGATATTCGGATAATGACATCATTCTCGCAGCCCCTATAGACCACACTCACAGACGTAGTGGCTAAAGATTGGAGGAATGACGTTTCTACTGACACATTTTTAAGGTAAATTTATAATGAATTTAAGATTACTATAAATTTATAGATTGACGGGTGAAATTTTGAACATAAATTTTTTACATTTTAAGTAATGGAGAACTCTTATTCATTCTGCCCCATTTGACAATGGAAACTATTTCTTTAAGTTTTCATGAATAGTTGAATTGATTGATTAATTAGAATTATTTTTTGATGGAGTAAAATTTGATGATGAAAAATAAGATAATTGATGTGGTAGGTAAAAGTAGATATAATGAGTTAATTTTAATAGATGATTGAATTAAAAATATATATTATAAATATAAAATATAAAATTATTAAAAATGAAAATAATATATATTAAAAATATCAAAAAAAATTTGTTGAAAAATATATTATTTAAATATAAAAATTATTTTTTTATAATTTATATATGATGAAATATTAAAAAATTATAATGAAATAATAAATAATATTATATTAATATTTTATTATTCATACTTTATATATAATAAATAAATTGAGTATATAGAAAAGGTTAAAAAGAAAATGATAAAAGAAAAAAAAGGTAAAACCTCAAATCTCAAAAAAAAAAAGTGAAAAAAGCACAAAAAAAGGGACCACTATCGATTCTACATTTTTCAGTCCAAATCAGAGTCACCTGATCCTAATTTCAAATCTGAAATCACGTATATATAATCGCATGGGTGTTTGGTAGAACTAGCAATTGTTGCCAACGAACTTGCGGTGTGTAATTCGTACGACCTTGTAATTTTATCTCTTCTATTAATTAATCTGACTGTCAAACATGCTTTGCCTTCTTTTTGGAGCAAGGAATCTACTGTGCCTCATATTTTTTTCTGTTTTAAAAATATAATATATATATAACTAAATATTGTGCCTCTTATATATCTAAGATAGATATATATGAAGTTTTATCATTTCCATTAATCTCTCGTGGGCGTACACATAGCTACCTTGCATGCATGGGGATTGCATGAACTGATGAACACGAGGACTTAACTGCATGGAGCACAACGGACACATGCATGTCCCCCCTCTTAATTCTCTCTCCTTTCGATTCTAAATCACGCAATTACTGAGCAATTATTCATATGTGCATAGAGTCTCGGCTCCTGATCATTTGAGAAGCTATAATTAATGCATGTGAGCACCAAGGCAAACAACAAGAAGCTACGCGTACGTACGTACGTACTACTACAAAGGTAGGTTCAGGGCCCCGGGGGTATCATGTGTCGGACATCGCCGGGGGGCGAGCCTCTCCGATCGACTTGCTCAGCTAATTCTCCAGCCTTCCGAGCAGCGCGGCGCGGAGGACATCAGGGTCCCCTTGGAGGCCATACGGCACCTTCGCCACGACGTCCTGCAGCACGACGTCCTTCACGCTCGACACGCTCCCGTGGTGCACGGACAGCTCGAGGTCCCGCAGGGCGCACATCAGCCGCGCTTCTGGATGGCTCAGGTTCTCAGACTGCAACCTGATGACGGCGTCCGGCCCGAGCAGCCTCAGCTCTAGCTCCAACGTCGCTGGCCCAGTGCCGAAGCTAACCATGGTCGACGTCGTGACCGTCGCGGTGGTGGTACTATTAGTCGATTTCTCCGCCATGGCGTCCTTCTGGGCCACCCTCTTGGCCTCCGCCTCCAGCTCTTCCACCCGCTCCCTAAGCTCCTTGATGTAGGAGACGGCGTCCGCTAGAAGCGACGCCTTGTCCATCCGCGATACGTTTGGCACCACCGAGCGCAGCGCGTAGAAACGGTGGTTCAATTTCTCGCGGCGCTGCCGCTCCGCCTCCACGTGGTTCACCGGCGTCTCGCGTCCGGTCCCGGGTTTCCTCCCTCGCTTCTTCGGGCGGCGTCGATCCATCATGAGACCACCTTCGGAATCCGAGTGCTCCGAGTCGACCGACGAGGAAGGCCCCGTCGTAACCTCTCGCTTCAGCACCGGTATTGGTAAAGCGCCGGCTGTGCCAATAGCGGGCGCAGCGCAGACGAGAGCCGCGTCGGCGTCCGGCGCCGATAGGATGGTCTTCGCCTGTTGCACCAGGACCCAGTTCTCCCCAATGAGTTCGGAGGCGCCGAGCTCGAGCACGCCACCGGGGACCGGGACGCACACCAGCGTTTCGATCCCGTGGAGCTGCGCCTCGCGGGACCTGTCGCAACCGTACGCCTGCAGCGCATGCACGCCCGTCAGCCAGATGGGCGCGAGCGTGCCGTAAGCCCGCGCGGGCAATGCGCCTTCCCCCGCCGGGAACGACCGGCTCAGCGACACGACGTAGAACCACTCCGCATCGTCGCCGTCCACGGTGGAGGCGTCGTCGTTGAGCAGCGCATGCATGCCGACGCCAGAAATCCCGGGCTTCCTCTCGGGCACGTCTCGGTTGCCGCGGAAGTGTCCCTCTCCGAAGGAGAGGACGTGCTGACGGCGGTGGGGGTCCACGGAGGCGCGCCAGAAGATGGCGTAGACCCACCACTCGGGGCGAGCATTGAGGAGGTACTGAAGCCGGTGTTGGAGCCCGCCACCAGCCGCCGGCTGATGCAGTTGGGCCGTGAAGAATGCCGGCGGCTGCGGAGGAGAGCAAGAGGAGGAAGGGGAGATGAGCTCTTCCATGTAGGAGTAGTAGTACGTAGTTTTTCTCTTCTTTTGCTTTGGATGTGATATGAACTCTGTGGGAGTGAGGAGTGAGCAAGATGATGCATGAATTTATATACGCGTGTGAGGGAAAAAATATGAAAGGTCCGTAACTTTGTCTCGGAGCGAGGAGTTTACGAGGCCCTATTAAAACTGGTAATGGGCACATGGGGATGTAGCCATGTAGGGGCGGTACAATCATTCATTGGGATCTTGCTACCCCAGTAGCCAGCCACCCTTTGTCCCCCCACCCACACACACACACACTCTTGGATCTCTCTCTCTCTCTCCCTCTCTCTCTCTCTCTCTTTCTATGTGGCAATAGCTTCATGAGCATCAACTGAATTCTTTGTTTGGTGCAGCTGCTCGAACTGTTAGTTGAGTTCTTCAACCAAAAGTGAGCTGTAGACAGTAGACGGGAGAGAGATGCACTGGTGGTAAAAAAACTGTACTGCTGTCTCGATTGTGTGATATATAATACAAAATGGTGCTCTTTACCTATCGGAAAAAAAATATATCTCTTAATGGAATGTGGTCAACTTGCTTTGCGGACACAATCGATTTCTATCTTTTGGGGTAAGAATGTTTTTGTCCATCATTAATTAACAAGTTTATATAATTGAACGATATGTATTTTGAATTACATGTACAGGAAATATGCGAAGTGATATGCTCCATATTAAAAGTTAAAACAGTGTGGAAAATTGGAATATTTTACAAGTGTTCTATTCTTTTGGGGTCAATTTAAGACAAAAGACCAATCCAAATTGAATTTTAGGAAAAAAAATCGAGAGAGGATAAGTTTAAAAAAATACGAGGTAAAAAACTGACAAATGATACAACAAATTAGTATTTATATTTTGATACCATAATACATAAATATTTAAGATGACCAGATTAAATTTTAATTGTAAAGCTAATATAGTAATATACTGTGGGTCCATCCATACTTAGGTCTCAATACGTCCTATTATGTATCGCGATTTCCTGTTCTAGTAATATTATATATTTATTGTGAGTAATTATGCGTGTTATTTAATTCATTAAATAAATAACATATACAGAATGGTATTGACACAAATTTATGCAATCTTCTTATTATTAGACGTGTAATAAGTATCTAAACTATTGAAACAAATGAAGTTGTCTTTTTCACAATACCATTAATGCATGGTATAGTTGGTAGTTCTATTAGAACGGTAAGAAATACCAAACAAAAATACAAAAAGAAATCTACATTAGAAATTTTATTATTTGATATTTTTTAAAAAATACCCCAAGAACCAATCTACATAATAAAATTTATCTTAGGTTCTTTTTTTCTTAGAGTACTTGTCACACATCTATCTATCTATTTATCCTAAACATTTTAAGTGCATTAAGGAAAAAGTGAAACGGTTTGTGATATTTTACTCTTTAATTACTCATTTTCCGACAGCCCATAAACTCCCACCCTATTATACAATTTTCTGGTTACAATATTTTACTATTTTTTAATTGTTGCTCGCATCATTCCATTTTTTCCTATATATTATTAATATATATTTTTTTACTTTTTATTATAGTCTTATATTATGTCTTTCAGATACCCATTTAATTTATTGAGTTCGTAATGGTCACATATCACCAAATTTAATATAGTTTTTAAATATTTGATAAATAGCATAAACTAAAAAAATTTTGTAATTTAACGTTGTTAAATGATGGAAATATGAAGATGCAACATTAATTACAAGGTAAAAATAAGGTCAACCATATTATTAGTTTCGATTTTACATATTTCAAAATAAGGACCCAATATATACTGTTTGATTGAGTAAAAAATGTAGAATTAAAAGAAGAAATATATGCAACCTGAAATAAAAAAACGGGGAACTGTGCAATTTTCGAAGGATGGAGAAGAGTGAAAAGTTACAAAATCTTCTTTAACGTGTAAATAATATAACGTTTAAAAATCAAATAAATAGAAAAAAGTGTGACGTTAAGATTCTGGAAGTGGCATTTCTTTCTTATAATATTTTGAGTGCTTCGATATATACTTAATTAAATAACTTTTATGTAAATGCAGTTAGTATTAAACTACATAAATATAATAGCCAACTTTATGTAACAAAATAATGTAATTTTACTATGAACATAATAATATGGAGCCCACGAGAGAAATGGGCAAATATTCTATTTTTTAAATAATTTTTTTGTCATGGAATCTAAAAGTAATTCGAATCGGATCAAATTTTAAGTTTAAAAAATTAATCATTATTTTTTGAATCAATTTTTAAAATTAAAAATTTATTCTAAAATTATTTAAAAAAAATAAAAATCACCATCTAGTCGATCAATTTTTTCGAGTGATTTTTTCATAGCTATACTTTTATATAATTATATTTTAAAAATAATTTAATAACTTAAAATTAATATAAAATATTTAATTTGTATTAAATATAAAATATACTACTAAAATTATGAAGGTATTAAATTAGAGTTTGATAATTTGATAGAAAAGTATGAAATTTTATAAAAAAATTATATCTATAATAAAAGAATTAATAATATATGTATTAATTATATAAATAAAAAATGAATTCTACGAGCTCATACGATTTTTCGGGTGATGCCTCTAAATCGTATTTAGATTTCTAATTTTTTTAATTTTTCGATTTAATTTTTTAGGACCGAATGAGTTTTTCTGATTGGAAGGACTTTTCTTACGCCCCTAAATGGAATCACTTTTCCCAAGTAGGACGTGCATGATGTCATAAGTGGCAATGACAGCTGCGTAACGACACGTACGTCGAGGCGCAGCGCGTGATGTAAAAAAAGTAAGGGGGATGACGACACGTGACGATCCTTCCTTGGGGCTTCGTGCGTATGGCCTCGAGCGGCGAGCTTCCACGTGTCCTAGCCGACGCGATCGTGGGCCGTGCGGCTGGGCTTTGTTTGTGGCTTTATTCCGAGAACCCTCAGTCCCCCCCGGACGGGAACGGACGTAATGATACGCGTCCGTGACGGAGGTAATGATGCGCGTCCGGGCAGCCAGTGGAAATGTCATGGAAGGTGACGAGCGAGCCGCGGTACTCTGTACAAATTACAGTGCGAACGCGGGAAGTTTATACGGCACAGTATATATATACGGCATACGGACACATGCATATATACACTCGCGTCCACGTCCGTAGTACTCCTTATTTATTACTTTTCTCAGCGTTCGAATATTAGATATCTTCTATTAATTTATCTGTTCATAATGATATCGACTCCGTTTTTTTTTAAATGAAAAAAAATTAAAAAATTGCATTTTTATTACGGTTGTTAGTTCTGTTGGTCCACGGGCCATCACGACGCTCGACGGCCACGCGAGCTCGAGATCCGGAAACGTCTGCCCGTGGGGTGGTTGCAGACCGTTGGATGGATCTGACAACGTAACTGACATGTTCGCTGTCGCAAACAGTTTTTTTCTGGTAACGTTTTTTACTTTGATTTTAATTCTCATACACCATCATTACATATCAGATGGAGATGATCAACGTAACACATTTCTGTTTGGTGGTTGCAATATTTTATTCTTTATTTTTTTTAAAAAAAATATGGGACAATTTGGTTTGAGAATTACTATTTACAGATAAAATTTTTACTAAATAAGAATCATAACTAGAAGGAATAAGGTCTTATTCATCTCATTTCTCCAACAAAATTATCCTGTGGGTGTTTGACTCAAGTCTTCAAGGTTGGCTATCTTATTATGAGAATAATAATTCAATTAATTTAATTATTCTTTTAAAAATGTGAGAATAAGAAAAATAATTGTGTTTTTTTATGAAGATTTGAATAAGGTTTTTGTTAGATTAAATTATAACTTGATTTATAAGCAATTTTTAAATTTTCTTGCTATTTAATAATTAAAGAATTAATCCACTTATAAGTCAGAAAAAAGCTAAGGGATCTCAACTTTTTGTGAGAAAAAAACTGAACAATTTTATTAATTGTCCTTTATATTTCTAAATATTTATATATGATATATAAAAATTTCTTCAGCTCTTTTCTCTATTATAATATTAAGATTTTTTTATCAATTGATTATAATAGTAACTTATAAAATTTTTAATTACTTATTTTTAACAACAACTTCAATTATTAAAATGCTTATCAGAACTTTAACACAACAATATTTTCTTATATATAAACAATAAGGGAAAAATAATAACACATAAGTTTAGTTATTTTGCCTTATAGACTGGAATGATGCTATATCCACTAATTTCTTGTGATATACTATCAAAATGTATTTTTAGTAAATATTTGCATCGTTATTATAATACATTATAAACAATATATAAAATTTTATAACATATTTATTTACCTATCTCTATCTATTTATGTATATTTATAATATCTTTATACTCTACTAAAAATGGAGTGGTGTGCATAACAACAACACATTTGGCAAAACCATCTATTTAAGTAGCGGAATTTGAGAAATATTGAATTTCTTCATCCTTATTTCATGAATAATTTGTTACAAGAATTCATCCTTTTATATAAGAAAACATTAATATTTACAAAAGGAAAAATGTTACATAAGAAAATCTTTGATCATGCAATGTAATTTATTATGGAATTCATTATTGTATGGACTCTAGACAATTAATCATGGGATCCTCTATGATGTTTTTTTTTCTGCTCATGCTAACACTTTCACATAAATTATTGTATAGATATCACTAATATCCAACTTGTTCAATGAGTTATAAATTGATTTACTTGAAACAACTTTTGACAATGTCCATTTTAGATTTTTTGACTTCATGTAAGGAAAATAAATTATTTTTTTTCAAGTTCTTCCTTGATAAGTCATTGATATACTTAAACATGTTTTTCTTGGTCATGTTGCATTCAATATTGTGCGGTTGATTTATTAACACAAAATAGTGTAATTGGTGAACTAGATGAATGCTCAATCTATAATAGCAATATTTTTAGTCAAAGTAATTTTCATAAGTCCTTAAACATGCTTTTTATTTTTGCTTCAACATTGGATAAACCTACTACCTTTGGTTTCTTGCTCTTTCAAGTGACTAGGTTGCCTTCTACAAATTTTAAATATCTCGACGTTGATCTAATGACTAGCGTTCCTAACAAAATATGCATTAATATAATCTCCAATGTCCAAGTCCCTATATTTATAAATACAATTTCTCTGAATATCGGGTACTTTAAATTTGAATCACTACATCCATGTGATCATTAGTTGGTTATTCAGAAACTTATTTATGAGGCTAATTGTATGCAATATTTGACCTTATACTAGACAAACAAATTAGTTTTTATTGATACCTATCTTTTTTGTACGAGTCTAATTTGATTTCATAGTCCATGATTTTGAGTTATATGAGTTTTTACTGGTTTACATTCCTTTCTATTGATGTACATTATAGCATTCTTTTTTTATTAATAGGTCAAGAACATATTTTCTTTGTGAAAGAAAAAACCTTTGGCAAAACTTGACTATCTCTACTACAAGAAAATATATAAATCCTCCAAGATTTTTCATTTTAAATTTGATTGCTACATACATTTGGAAACTTTTCTTCTTCATAATTTTTTTATAATTGTCATATCCTCAATATAAATGATAAAAAAATACCACCACAAATTCTCTATGTTTGAAAAATAATGTGTGTTGCATAAAACCAAGAATTTTCATGGTCAAACTAAAACATCAGAACTAGACTTTTGATGACTATTTTAAATCATAAGCGCCTTATATGGCTTACAAATAGTCCAGATGGAGTACTCATATATATTGCATTTTCAAGATCTTCATGAAAAAAAGCAAATTTCATGTCAAAATGATGTAATAGCCAATTCAATTTAGCTTCAAGTGACAATAGTATTCTTAATACATTCAACTTCGCAATAGGAGCAAGAGTCTTCTTATAGCCTATGTCATATGATTAAGTATATTGTTTGCATTTAACATCACTCTATATATTTTCATCATTCCATCTTCTCCACATTTAATGCAAAAGGTCCATATGGATCCCACCAGTTTTTTCCTTTAGGTAGCGTCACTAATATTTTTAAAATCGGATCGAACTGATATATCAATTGGGTAAGGAATCAACCGATTTAATCGGGTTCAATGAACAAGAATTTTATTAAAATATTATTTTTTAATAATTTCAATGATATATTATGAATAATAGTGCTAAAATTATACAAAAATACTTTACAAAGTATTTTCTTAATATTTAACACTGATTTAATATTTTATAAATAATATTTACAATAAATATTTATTTTATAATTTATCCAAAATCTATTTCAATTTTATATAAGTTTAATATGTTCGGATGGACTGATTATATTAAAAACAATATGACAATATTTACATTATTAAAAAATATGTCAATTTGGAGTTCCATATATATTATATTTAAAAGAGTTTAAAGTTGAAGCATATAATTTTAGTTAAATGTATTATTATATTGTGAATACTATAAACAATAGATAAATCACTTAACGGAATAAATATCAACAAAACTTAATTAAATAATTCACCTTTATTCTTTTGATTTAAAAATATTTGTATTCCTTTTTCTACTAATATCTTTTTTTAGTTTGATTATTCTTCTGCTAATAACTTTCCTTTCATATCTTAATATTAAACATTTTTCTTCCTTTTTCCATTTGATTATTTCTGTTTTTAATTTTTCTCTCACTTTTCCCCTTAAATTTTTCTCTCATTCTTCTCCTTAAATTTCTCACCTCATTTATGCATCCTTATCTTCCCTTCTTTCCTTTCTCAATTATTTTTCTTTCCTTTTATGATTTTATCATTCCAATTTTACATTTTTTAATTCAAATTTAAAAACCAATGTGGATGTTCAACTCGATTCAATGTATTTTTTTAACATTTTTGGTTTTGGATTAAACCAAACTTGATTGATGACTGATTCACACAGTCAGTTTTCAAAACATTGTGTGTAACTAATTTTAATGTATTCATATCAAACACTCTCATTTATTCATTAATTGTTTGAGGCCATTTTGAATATTTTAGTACTTCTTGTATAATGTGTGCTATGACTTAAAAAAAATGTTTTTATGTGTTGGTTGTCTTGCTTCTTAATAGCTTATTCGAACCTTGCCCCTCAATTTTTACTACTTGTCCATCCATGTTTGTTGCTTATGGGGAAGGCTCTTTAATATTGTAGTTTAATGAACTCGTTTTTTATTTTTTAGCTCACGTCACTAGTCTAGACATCCATGAAACTTAAAACACATGTCTTTTATAGGAGAGAAACAGGGTAAATTACACAAAATACCCTCCAACTTTAAGGTTTGCTCCGTGATACCCCCCAACTTTATTTGTAACACAAATGCCCTTCATCTTTTAACGCGTTTCACCCGATGCTCTTTACCCGGGATAGCCGATTTTTTTATTTTTCGTCGACGTGGCGTCCACGTGGCCATCTCCTCTCTCATCCACGCAAATAGTCATCCGACGTGGCATGCTCCGACGTGGCATATAAAATTACACCAATGCCCTCCAACATTAAGGTTTGCTCAGCAATACCCTCCAACTTCACTTTGTAACACAAATGTCCTTCATCTTTTAATAAATTTCACCCGATGCGCTCTTTACCCGGCACAGTCGGTTTTTTTATTTTTCGTCAACGTGGCAATCTCCTCTCTTCTCCATGCAAATAGTCATCCGACGTGGCATGCTCCTACATGGCACATAAAATTACATCAAATGTCCTCCAACTTTAAAGTTTGCTCACCAAATGCATATAAAATTACACCAATTTGGACAAAGATGACGGCCGACGAACGCGAAAGGTTAACGATGAAGGAGGCAAATGACGAAGGAGAGCGATCGATGAAAGAGTGCGAACGGTGAAGGAGGTTTCACGCGAACGATAACAAAGAGGAGAATAATAAAATAATTTAATAGTGAGTGGGTCAACTTACGGTAAGTAAGATAGTTTAATATGTGGTGCCACGTCGGAATATGCCACGTTGGACGACTATTTGCATGGAGGAGAGAGGAGATGGCCACGTAGACACCACGTCGATGAAAAATTAAAAAATCGACTGTACCAGGTAAAGAGGGCATCGGGTGAAATGTATTAAAAGATGAAGGGCGTTTGTGTTACAAAGTGAAGTTGGAAGGTATTGCTGAGCAAACCTTAATATTGAAGGGCATTTGTATAATTTTATATGTCACATCGGAGCATGTCACGTCGGACGACTATTTGTGTGGAGGAGAGAGGAGATGACCACGTGGACGCCACGTTGACGAAAAATCGGAAAACCAACTATCCCAGGTAAAGAGGGCATCAGATGAAACACGTTAAAAGATAAAGGGAATTTGTGTTACAAAGTGAAGTTGGAGGATATCACTGAGCAAATCTTAAAGTTGGAGGGCATTTGGTGTAATTTACCCGAGAGAAACATGTTGTGACTTTTGTCCTCTCTTAAATATCATAACACAATGTATGTCATTATTTGTCAACATTAAAATTTGTCTCAAATCCTCTCAACCAACATTTTATATGCTAATTCAATGATTTAATTTGAAGCATATCCACTCGTATTTTTATTTTGCTACTTATGCATCTAAAGCCCCCGAGGCCATCAAAAAGTATATAAACTCTGTCCTGTTGTAAAATAGAGTTATGTTTATTCAATATCATATTCACACCTCATTGGATATAGTTATTGAAAATTAATTTCTCTCCACGAATTGGGAATATTGTTATAATATGTCTTAAGAAATCCTCCTTGCTTCAATCTTGACACCATTATCTTGATATCATTGACTTGGAAAGTATTTGTGAAGTATTCAAACTTCGAATAAGGGCTCCTTAGATGGTTATAATCGCATATAAATGGATTACATTTAGGAATTATCACTTCTTTTGAGTTATAATTATCTAATTTCATCCAATGTTATGAGTGTATTTGAAGTGTTTGAAATCTGCAGTCTTTGAAATTGAATTTCAAGAATTGCGAAGAAATTGAATGAAAAAGGGAGACTCGAATATATGTTATGTCGATTCCCTACTATTTAACCATAGGAACCATACCATAGCGAAGAAGGCCAAACCGTAGCGGATGCAAACAAAGGAAAACCCAGTTCCGTGGAGGAACTACGAGTAGACCATAGTCGATCGACACAAGCCATATTTCTCAAGAGGAAATCAATAGTTGGAAGGATGGCCAAAAAGAAATTCTGCGCAATCGTAGTTCATAACATAGTCCACCCCATCAAAATGTAGCGCATTATGACAAATCATAGAACATGTTGATTGTCTTAGAGAATCGTAGTGACGATGATTGGGTCATTCTTGATCACAACCGACTGTATTCTAGTCGATTTCTAAGGAGACACACTATAACAGGGAATGTTGTGGATGATTAGAAGGTGATACTTTGTTTTGGGAGAGATTGAGATGATTCATACGAACTTCCATTTTTTCGTACTTCCATTTTTTTTTGCATTTATGTACTTTTCTTATACTTAATCCCATTCTCTTACAATGCAATCATGCATTTTGATAATGATTTCCTTCTCCGTACGTGGCTAAACTCTTTTTTTAGGGTTTGATGAAATCTAGAGTTTGGTTATACGGATGACTTTTATAACCTCTTAAATGCTTTTTGTGATTGATGTGCATGAGATCATGTTTCATTAGATTGGCCATCTAATTAAGCATCTTAAGGTCTTTTTTTATTATGAAAGTATTTCATCAATATTAGTTCAAGCGAATTGCAAGGAATGCATTATTTATTAGAATTAAGGATAATTTACTCATGAATCTTGCTTTATAATGCAATTAAATAATTTAAATGATCATGAAAAATAGATGTTTATTATTTTAATTAGAATGATGTTTGCATGGAAAGAAGATGTATGACTTTTGAAGATTGAATAAAGCACTCATAATTTTATTATCTCTAAAATTCATATGATCAATATTCTAGGTAAACTTTTAGGTGTCGTTTGGTTTGAGAATATAAAGATGAGAATAAGTTCATTTAATTTGACGGGTTAACTTTTTTTGGAGGATTTGACGTATTGTGTCCTTTTTGTGGAATATGTTATCTCTATCAAAATCACTATTTACAAGGTTATATATTTTCAAAATGGCAACATTGTCCTTTGTACTTTTTGTAGAATAAGTGTGATGTTTGGCAATGTTTTGTAGAATATCCTTCTATTTCACTGATTAACCTTCAACCAAACGCCCCTTATTCTGATTTTTATTAATAAACAATTCTCATTCTTTCTTTCATCATTTTGGAATCTCGTGCGCTCATTTAGTTCTTGCATTTTCCTTACTGTTCACCCCTCACATAACTATTTAGGTAACAATTGAGATCATATAAATGTAATACTTGACTCTTTTTTGTATGACGATATTTTTATACTACGACATTGACTTCATATACTTGGTATGAGTTATGGTTAGATATGGTATATTAATGATAAAAGACAACATGTAATATTAAAGCAATAATTTGTGAAGATAATAAATGCAAAAAAGGATTAATCTGACTAATATGTCATAGCTCGAAGCGGGGTTTGAACTTGGCATGTTTACATGAAGCCACCAACATCACTACCAACCGAACAAATACAATATTTTGATTACTTGGACATATAAAGCTATATAGTGTATAAAGTTCGCCCTTGCACTTGACCATTCTTATCATACAATTTTGATACTATCACTATTCGTGTAGTATAATTTTTACTTTCAATGCTTACATTATTCATGTGATATGAAAAAATAAGATGATACTTTGAAACTCATTATTCATGAAAGTTCACATTGACTTAAATATTTTAAAGTCTCATTAAACAAATTTATTTAATGAATGTTCCTGCAGGACTCTTAGTAAGAGAATCAACTTACATATTAGCATATAAGTTATGACCACTCCTTTTTTGTACTATATCTTATATATATTGTCATCTCAATATTTTTTTAATAATTTGTTTCATTATGCATCAAACTTATTACTATTTGATTAATACAGTGCATTGACAATAGTCCACTACATATTTTATGCCCAATTTTCGTACTACATGTAATATATTCAGCTTTTTAGATGTGTAATCACACATTCTTATTTTTTAGGTGTATAATCACACATCATAAACAAGTGACTTAATGTGAATTTTGGATCATCATTAATTTTAATAACATTCACATTGAAAATAATCTATACCCTCAAGTGTATCAGCTTCGTATGCTACTTTCAAATGTGTAGTTATACCTTTCAGATATTGCATACTTTTGTTTATCTCTTCCTAGTGAATTATTTTGGGATGACTTTGACATCTGCTAACTATGAATATAGGATAAATCAAACTCCCCATAGTTCGCACATATGAAACCTCCAAGATTTCTCGTCCTAAATTATAATATTTACCCTTATTGAGTCTTTTCCCGACAATTGTTGTTACTAATTTGTTATTTTGTATGCCAAATATATTTAGTATTTTGTTCATGTATTTTTCTTGACTCAAGCTCAATGTTATTGAGTTCTATTTCAAGTAAGTTGAATTCCATATTATTTTTTTCATGTTCTTCATTTTAAATTCTTTACTAATTTTTTCTTTGAATTCTCTAATTGTCACATCATCTCGACAAGAAAATATCATTTACCTAAAATGTCGTTATAATAAACTTCCCTCACCGTTCTTGATGTATACATAATTATTCAATTTGTTTTCAATAAACTAAATTGAATGAACGTCATATGAAACTTTCGACATTATTGGTCTAATGATTATTTTATGACATACAATGACCTCTTTAGCGTATATATTTTATTCTTTTGACCTTACACCAGAAAACCATATACTTATATTTCCTCATTCAACTCCCCATTGATGAAGACAATCTTAACATTCATTTGCAATAATTCTAGAACATATATGGAATTAATGTTTATATGATCCTGATGGATACAAAATTAGCTTCAATCAAATTAATATGTTTACTTAAAGTCCATAGCAACTTGTGAAGTATAGTTGTTGATAAACTGCGTCGATTGACGCTCATTGACTGTGTCATTCCATTGAAGGTTGTGCCAACAACCATTAGTGATCAAATTAATCACACCTTATAATAATATTAGTTTCATAGAAATTAATATGTAGTAGCAATAATGTTCCAAAATGTCATTGTATAATTCCCAATTAGTTTTAGATCCATGAAGTTGATCAGCCAACTCTTTGCTTATTTTTAGTCATCAATCTTTTGAAGATAGGATAACCATTGATATCTTTATCTTTATTTTTAGCTATCTTTTGCTATTTCCAAAGATAACCATTGATATAATTCGATTTATCTTTAACAATAATATATATAATTTGGGAACACAAGTTCATCATTATTGTGATGATTTTTTATACCTATTGGTACAACAAGTGTTTCTTGGTTTCTCATGATCAGTTGCATTTGATTCATCAACGGAAAAAATATGCTTGTTACGCAAGTTGTTAACTTTGTCTTCTTTCTTATATTCTAAAATAAACTATATGAACTTTTTATACAGTTTATGATGCTATGAGAAACAATTTAATTTATTCATCATTATTTCTTCAATAATTTGTTGTATGAATTATTTCCCGTGTATATAAACATAGTTGTATTTATAAAAGAAGCACAAATAAAATTTGTCACACAAGGAAAATCTTTATCACGAAATGCCACTTTTTATGAAAATCCAAGATTTATGAATGCTACAATTCATCAATAAATCCATCCTCTCTCATGTTATTTATTTTTTCAAATTTATTATGAACTTTTGTATTGGTTAATTCATTTTTCCATCAACACTTTGTGTTATGTTTTAAATAAAGGTTACTTACTTAAAACCTCTGTTGAATTATAACGATTTTTCACATCCTGAAATATAAACTTATCGTATGACATTTCTAAATTTTACTATGATTTCACTTAAGTAATTTCATCTAATTTTGTTATTTTGTTATTTTTTTATTTATAAAAAGACTAAAATATCTTTCCACGGATTATCCTCTCTTTTAATATTTAAAACAAAACAAAATAAAATAAAATAGAATATTTTTTTAGTTTTTATATTATTTACTATTATTATAATTTTTAAATATTAAAATAAAGGATAATTCATGGAAGAGGATTTTAGTATTTTTTATAAATAAATAAATAATAGAAAAGTAACAAATTGACTTGACTCACGATAAAATTTAGATACATTTCAGATTTCAGATTTAGACACAAAAATCACTATAATTTGTGGGAGGTTTAAGTAAATAACCCTTTAAATAATTATTATAAAGTAGTCCAGTAGTAAATATTTAATATCCATAATTTTAGTGAAGGAAAATAGATAATTATAAAACGTGCATGCTGATGCGTGGATGGTTAAATTATGATTGGTGAGCACTTAGTAATATAAAATTACATGCATGGTAAAATTTTGACTATTATTTAGTAATTTAAAAAATAATGGACGATAAATTATGCGAGATGGTTACAGATACATTTAACTATATAATTTTATTAGAAAGAAGACAATAAAAATATTGTTAAAGTATATTTCTTTTCCCTTCCAAAACTTTAATTATAATCGCATATGCATATTCGATAGAAAAGGTCAGAACTTGCATATAAAACGTGAATTTAATTAAACTTATTTATATTCACATTAGAATGTAACTATATTATATCTTGATAAATTAAACACTCCAATAATGGAAAAGAAGTTATTAGAATAAATATATTTACAAATCATAAATACAAAATACAATTTATATAAGGAGTTCTATAATTTATTTTTTTATGTATAATAATTATATGTATACATATTCACTTAAATCGTATTTTTTGAAATAAATAATTTTGCAACTGAGAAAAGCCCCTAAGTTCAAAGCCCAATATATGTATGATTCGAAGCCGCCGGCCTGCTGAAAAGTCGCCAATACCGCTGGACTCTCAACGGTTTGCCCGCTGCTCGGCCCATTTACCTTAAACCTCTCCGTCGTCTCCGATCTCTGCCGCCACCGGACATCGCCCGTGGCATTTCGCAATGGAGCTCTACGAGCAGGTGAAGGCGATCCCGAGGATCCAAAAGTTCCGGCGCCTGGCTTCCTACGGCGGCTTCTACGCCTTCGTCGCCCTCATCAGCTACGCCTACACCAGCAACACGTACTCTTTCTTCAACCTCTTAGTCCTATCTTCCGTAATGACTCGAGACCCTCATTTAAATTTTGATGCGCTACAGAACCAGAGCGGGGATGTCGAGGGCCGATCAATACTATGCTGCCTATCCGGCCGGCATCGAGCTTCTCACGGACACCGCTAAGGTCTAGTATCACAACTTTTCATGTTTGCTTGTCAAGTGTTTGAGGCAATTCCTTATCCGGTGTACATTTGTTATGTGCCATCTCGATTGCGAAATGTGATATATTATCATATCCATGTTTATCGTACATGATGCATCTCGCAGGTTTATTTTGCTATCGAAATGGAAAAGAGGAATTGTCACGGGTTAACTGACATTTATAATTTATCCAGTTTGAACTCGAACATATAGGTGTGATTGAGTATACTTAGTGATTTTAGCACAAATATCGCACTCTAGTGTTGCATCAAACTTTTCTTCTTTTAGGTGGTCGTTCTTGCCGTGTAGGCATTCATTCAGGTGTACGATTTTTTATATTCTAGTAAGGAAACAATGCGTAATTTTTTAATCTATTTAGATGAGGTGAATGGAGACTGAGGAATGAGTAGGATTTTTCAGGCCTTTTTCCCTTTATATACAAATATGTTTTGGTGACTTGTATTTTATGAATCACATATCTGTTTATTTAAATGATAGTTTTATGTCAAAGAATTCCATTGCCAAATGTTTGAACACCATCAAGTTGCACGATGGTCAAAGTAATGCTTACTGATGTAATATCATATCTTTACCTTAAGCTTTCATCGACGCATCACATTTATTTTCTAGAATCATAACCACAGAGGTGTAGTTACTTTCAGATGAAAATGGTTAAGTTCATTGACTTTTATGCACTGTCCTATTGATTTTCGTATTTCAGTGAAAATGGTTAAATAATCCAATTAGGCTGAATATAAAGAGTAATGAATTTGTGATCTTGTTCATTCTTTTTATGAATGGTTATGGTTTTTTAAATGGACTCTTGGCTATGCTCAGTTGGTACTTCTGCAATTGGCGATTCTTCATCCATCTATGTTGATTTTGTTGTCTTTTACTATTAGTAATTGGGTTAATTTGATGATTAATTTTTCATACAAAACCTGAAGTTTAATGGTATACTTGTAGTTTCTGGTTTACTAAATTTTCCTTGCATCTCTTCCAGTATAATAAAAAGCGTTCATTGATATGAACAGATTTACAAGGCAGCACTTGGAAATTGTTTCGAAGAAGAAGAGTGGGGACCAATTGAGTTTTCCATCATGGCAAAACATTTTGATCGCCAAGGAAAATCTCCATATGCATACCATGCTGTAAGCATTTGTACTTATTTATTTCATGCTCGGTAACTCGCATTGTTTCAGTATGAATTTGTGTAAATACAACTAGTAAGAATATCACCATAACTCACGTCCCATCCTTTTTCACCTAAAAAAACATAAGGTGGAATTAATTGTCTGCATATTTTTGTTGCTGAAATTGCTATCATATTTATTTGACAACTTGCATTTCGTCTTCACTAATTTGAACAAATTTGTATTCTCTTCCTTTTGGTCTTAGAATTAAATTACTTCTTCCAGTAATTTTTCATCAAGTATTGTTTCTATTCTTTCTTTTTTTCCATTGTCATTTTGAGACAGTGTAATGCCTTCTGAACGACTATTGGAAAACGTTAAATGACTGTCAAGCTAGACTTCATAAACTGAACAAACTTGGATTCCATTTCGACATGTGAACTTCACCACAATGCGGTGGTGATTGCCAAACCCGATGTGTGCACAACTTTGCAAGCCTTTTGTATCAAAGAAGTGCTAGTAGGGCTGGAAATAAGCTGAGCCGTTCGTGAGCAACTCGTGGCTCGGCCTAGTTCGGCTCGGCCTATTATCAAAATAAGTCAGGTTGAAATATTGAATAAAGCCTATCTTCTTAAAGAAGCTTATCCTCTTAATAATTGGCCTAGCCTTATAGTTTATCAGGCCAAGATTTATTAATATATTATATTATATTTTTTTAAAAAAATAAAAATATTCATTCATCTTTTAAATCTTCATTTTTTAGTTCAACATTACTATTTTTATTATATTTTTAGAAAAAAAATATTAGTGGTGTCTCTTTTATTTAGTTCATATATATTATTTCTTTAATAAATAAGATTTATTATATTTAATGTAGTAGATCATAAAAAAATATGTTTGGCTTAATAGGCTAATAAGGACTCCGCCTATGTTTTATAGCCGGTCCCAAGCCCGGATAAAGGAGGAGGATTGTGTTAGGCCCCGACAGCCAGCGTAAAACTCTGTCGAATCTCATGAACATGGATCAACGAAGCGTCGTATGATCCATGTAGCCGACCCTACCTAGTGGGATAAGGCTTTGTTGTTGTTGTTGTTGTTGTAATAGGCTAATAAGCTAGGCCAGACATTAAAAGTTAATCAAACAAGCCATGCTAAGTTTATATTCATGGCTCGTTACAGGCTATAGGCTAGGCTTAAATACTTTTATTTTGCAACTGGCCTATTTAAGTGGAAGCCTAGCTCGTGTTAGTTACTTCACTTTCAGAATTTATTTGCTTTACATGAATTTAGAGTTTTTAACTGTGATGCTTAATTACATTGAAGAAGTATAAGAATATATTTGTCTGGCAAAATTTTTAATCTTCGCACTCTCAAAAAAAAAAATCTTTATGAAAGTGTTCTTGTGCATTCATTCAGTTTGTGCTGTTCATAAATAAAATTTTCATCTCTGGTCATTTAATTTGCCTACCATTATGTCCTGCAGCAATATATGTCCCATCTCCTCTCTCACGGACAAATCGATGGCAGCGGCTAAGTGTTTATTCTTTGCTGTAAATTTTCCGATATGATCTATAACTACTATACATTTGGAAGCTCAGGAAGTCTAGGATGGAAATTATTCTACTCAATGAATGAGAACAGGGGGCTGTATAAAGTTATATATGTATAAAAGTTACTTTTACAAATGAAGCATTGCATGACTCTTTGTGATTAGATTATCCATGTGCGAAATTTTCATTTATCTTTCAGCATGTCCCCTCTCATCTTACTTCAGGCCACGGTCCTGAAATCACTTATCCATATGCTGTTGATTTTTTTTTCAAGAGGACCATATGCTGTTGATGACTTAACGTCATTATTCCAGTGTTATGCTTATAGTATTTCTATTCAAAAGTTTAGTCATGCCTTTATTGTTCATTTACCAACCTTTCCACAATCCTTCTCATACATTTTTTTAGACTCTACTTATGCTGCACTAACAAGTAACAAATCTCTTTAACTATTCACTTAAAAAAAACAAATCTTTTTAACTATTGACTTTCGAAAAAAAAAACAAATCTTTTAAACTATTCTTAGGATAAATGAGGCATCAAGACAATTGAAAACAGTCATGTCACTCACAACAAGAAATATGTTTTTGGAGTTACATAACTGAAATCTTTGTTTTTGAAATATGCTTCATAAGTATCTGTCAATGAATGATGGCTGAAATCGTGGGGTATGTGTGCATATAAATAATTATTACTGGAACTTTCAGTTTTTGGAGTTCTGGTCTAACATGTGTTACAAAGTTTCTCTTATGTTGGATAGATTTTTTCCCCCCTTGGAGGTATAGAGAAAGCAACGGATACTGATAAGGTAGAGGTAATGGTATTTTCTCTACATTTAGTTTTAATTTTAAATTGGGGAGCGAAGATCACCCTTAATTCCTACTCCCAACTTTGTATATTTGTAGTAAAAAAATTCTGCAAAAACAATCGAAACTTACATTTTAAGGAAAACCAAGTGTAGATTATTGACCAGTAGAGCGTTTCCTCTCGATAACAGTCATTGAAAATGAATTTTTATGACCAAATTAACGGGATAATTTTGTACAACGATTAAATGCATCTTAAACTTGTAAAAATGGATGTCCTTATAAAATATTCTATCAGGATAAAAAAGTATGCTAATTACATTTGAAAATGGATTAATTTATTATAAAGATTAAAGTTGCATTTGAGAGACCTTTCTTACTGTGCTTTCTTTTACGACTTTTCCCATTTCAATTGCGTTCCATAGTTTTACTTTGAGCTATTTGAAAACAAATTAAATAATCTTGTGTATCGAAACATTATCAATAAAAAATGTACCTATTCTTCAAATTTAAGAAAACTCAAAGGGAGCGTTTGGCGGTGTCTCATTTCACTTAATTCTATGAAGGGACCATTTGGCAAAAAGTTTTATGAAGTTCCCATAATTCTAATTGTGTTTAGATAGAGTGAAATTTGATGATGAAGAATAAGGTAGTTGATGTGATGGAAAAAAGTAAATGTGATGAATTAATTTTTGGTGGATTTTGAAATAAAAATTAATATTATAAATATAAAATAAAATATTAATAATAAATAAAAACAAAAGTAAAAATTAAAAATTTCGTTCAAAAAAATTTCGTAAAAAATATATTATTTAAATATCAAGAAATTAATTTTTAATAAATTATATGTAGTAAAATATTAAAAAAATTTAATGAAATAACAAGTAAAAAATAATATTGTATTAATACGTTATAATAAATAATTTATATTTAATAAATAAATTATTTTATAAGATATATATGTGTGATAGAGAAAATAAAGAAAGAAAAAAAGGATAAACAAAATTGAAAAAAAAGTTAACACGTCAACTCAAAAAAAAATCTACGGCTTTTACGGTGCTTGGTTCCAAGTAAAGCAAAAAGGAGTCACCTGACCCCTTTTTTGAAAATCGGATTCCACTTTCGATTCCGCCAAACGCCTAGCACCAGGCAGTTCAGCTCGCTTGGTTCCAACCAAACACCCGCCGATTGTTCTAATGTGACCTAATTCTTGAAGGTGAATTAGGATTGATTTTGGTGGAATCAAGTCTTGGCTTATTTTTTCTATTTTCTATTTTTAGGTTTCTTTTTTAATTTTTTTTACCATTTTCTTTTTTACATTTATTATATAAAATAATTTATTTATTATAAAAAGATTAATATTTATTTATTTATTATTTACTTACCATTAAAAAATTATATTTATTCTTTATTTAAACACTAATTAAAATTCATTTATCACATCTTTTTTTTATTACATCAACTCTTTAGTTTCTACACTTTCGTTACATATCATTTAAATATATTCAAACTAATTTATCAATTTAATTATTTATGTTCGGATTGCAAAATAAGGATGCAAAATTATTAGCATGCTATTAATTATGACAATTGTAAGAAATATTTTACTATTTTCAAAATAAATGACAATTACCATAACGCTGCAGAATAACTAAAATACAATAAAGCGTCCCACCAAATACCAATCTCCAAAGTCGATCGTAAGAGATTCCACTCGAAAGCTGCGTTTGGCATCGGAACATTTTAGAATATTTGTTATCGAGAACTAATTGATGTGATAGAAAAGTTTATATTGGTGTTTGGATGAAAAAGTGTAATGATGAGGATTTAAAAAGTTAATGTGATGGAAAAGTTTTAGTGGGTGTTTGGATAAAAAGTAAGAACTAAGAATATAATTTATTATTTTATGAGGTATAAAATTATAGTAAATAAGAATATATTATTAATATTATATTTTACGTAAATTATTATATTGTTAATATTATTTTTATTTATTTTGATTAAACATTTTAAATATTATTAATATTGTAATTTACGTACATTTTAAAATTCAAATATAATTTATTTTTAAAAAATAATTGAATAGTTTAATTAATAAAATATTTATTAATTATTAGAACTAATTATTTTAGAGTTTTTAATTAATAACATTTAATAAATTATTTTATAATATCCTTAATAATGTATTAATATATTATAAATTATATATACATAAAAACCAAAATAATTAAAAAAATAAATGAAATTAAAAAAAAAAGATGGCGGCTCGAAAAAAAAAAAGCGGCGAGAGCATTTGGGCGACAAATGTTCTCGCCCATCACGTGACCGGAACATTTTTACGTCCGTTTGGCAGAACACAGCCGAAAGGTCCATCCGAGTCTACTCGTTTCCTCAGGCGGCGGCGACGAAACCGCCTCCTTCTTCGGCTTTCCCAGCGCCCCCGCCCTCGTATTCTCCTGCATGGTGACGGCAATGACCGGCGTTGGCGTCGAGTCCATGGGGGACATGCGCCGCGCCCGGAGCTGGTCATGAAGTCCTTCGTTCCGGTGGTCGTGGCCTGAGTCCTCGGCATCTACGGCCTCATCATCGTTGTCATCATCAGCACCGGGATCAAACCCAAGGCCAAGTCCTACTACCTCTTCCACGGCTACGCCCACCTCTCCTCCGGCCTGGTCTTCGGCCTCCCTGGCCTCTCCGCTGGCATGGCTATGGGCATCGTCGGCGAAGCCGGCGTCAGGTAGCCAAACTTCTTCTGCCCAATATCCATCCCTTTGTTTTCGTCTTCATGTTGACTGAATTAGCACTGAAATGGGGTTTTCTTCATATCCCCTATTATAATTAAATATCATAGTTAAACGATCCAAAATCTTCTAAAGAACTATACGCGCAGGGGATGTATTAGCTGATATAGTTGTTGGTCGTCAAGATACAACAGATAAAAAAAAACTCGTTACTGTGAAACTTGTCCATTCCATGATACTTTCTTAGTTTACAAATGCTGAGTTGTGGAACAGGACTCCAGGTGCCGAATCTGATGGGTTAAGATTACTATTTTTTCCAAGAACAGTAAGATCGAGGTTAAAACTATTTGTATTTGGTGGTCCAGTGACTCATTCACCACTGTCAAGTTGTTCTGTGTTTTAACTTTTAACATACTGAAAAGAGGTATGTGGAGTTCATATACTCTTGCAACTTTTTTTTGTTCCTTCGTTAACAAACCCGTAAATTGTCCAATGATTATTAGAACTGAATTATCATAGTGGCCCATATGAAATTGAGGTTTCAGATCTTCTCGATCTTCGATGATTCTTGATATCAATACTGCTTTGTATCAGTTAAAAGAAAGTGAACTGGTTAGAAAAATAATAGGTAGTTATAATTTACATGTTCCATTTGTTTATGTTTAGTTATGTTATAGTTGTTGTAATTAATCCTTTATGTTATAAGTACATTGATAGGTTCTAGTTTTATTTTCAGTCTTATAAAAGTGTGATTATCACTGTGTAATTTGAGTTTGTCCACTCCATAAGGATTATGGATATTTGTCTCTCGAATGGACGAGTTATTAGTCATAATTGTGTTTAAGATTCTTGCACTTTTGTTACTAATATCATAATTTTCCTTTTGTAATCAACTTCAGCCTCTATTTCGTGAGGTTGCCCACCTGTTTCTAAGTGTCCAGTAGCCCGTGAGGTCTGGCAACACTCGAGCACGGCGGGCATCTTCCCATCAACAACAACAACAACAACAACAACAAAGCCTTATCTCACTAGGTGGGGTCGGCTACATGGATCATACGACGCCATCGTTGATCCATGTTCATAAGATTCGACATGATTTTATGTTGGCTGTCGGGGCCTAACACAACCCTCCTCCTTTATCCGGGCTTGGGACCGGCATCTTCCCATCAACCCTGGAGACATTTTGGCAGCCACTCCGCAGCTCCGCCAGGAAGCAGTAGGGCTGGTGAGTGATGTTGGCGACCTTCTTGGCCGGTTCCGGGCCATCTGACTCAAGCGTAATCGGATCATTTTTTGTGGGGAGAAATGTCAGGTTGACACTCGTGTACACCACATCTCTTTTCTTTTTCGGGAGTAGGGTTTTGGCTAGACATTGTACATCTCTCCGTTATGTCGCTCTCTTCTTGATTCCCCTTTTTGTACATGACATCCATTTCACACACACCCTTGGATGACGACCACAACTTTGGTGTGTAGGATCGAAAGCACCAAGTGGGAGGGGAAGTGAATTGGTGTATAAAAATCTAACCGAAAAAGTCGTAAAAGTCGATTTTTAGAAAATGGGATCACAAGCAAGTAAAGGATAAGTAAGAAAAGCAAGAGAAAAGAAAGACGCAATATGTTGACGAGGTTCGGCCCAACTCCTTGGCTTACGTCCCCGTTCCAACTTCCCGACTTCGAGAACGTCGGAGATCCACTAGCCTTCTCTTTTCTTGTAGGGAGAGAATAATCCTTTCTACACCACAATGCCTTCTTCTTCGCTCAAGAGGTAAGGTACACCTCTTCTTACAAGGATCTCTCAAAACTATCTAAACAAGAACACAAGAATTCCCTCCAAATATCTCTTCTTACAAAGAATGTTCACACTTAAAAACTAGAAGAGGGAAGGGATGATTTGCAAAATTTAGCGCAAGAAGAATGCTTTGGAATTGAAGGAAGCTCTAGAGTGATTTGCCTTGCTTGGATAACCTTCCTTCAATCTTTTGAGTCCCTTTTATAGGCTTTTCTTGAAAATATGGCCGCTGTAAATCAATTTGAAAAGTGTTGTGCTGTCACCTATAAAACGGTCGCCCATTATAGTATCGGTCGTCCGTTTTATACAGTAACTAGCCGTTATGGCTTTTGTCGTATCTTCAGCTGTCGCCCATTATAATATCGGGCGTCCGTTTAATATAAAATTATATCCGTTGCATTTGTCTTTTCTATGCAGTTTTCCGTTGATCGTAGTCCGTAGAAGAATTATAGCCGTTTAATTAATTTTTGCTTCCATAACGGTCGCCCGAAAGACAATCTGTCGACTGATTTAGAATTCTCGTGCTCTCTGTAATCTGCGGTCGTCCATGCACCGACTTCGGTCATCTGATTTTCACATTTTTTTCTTCTTTGTTGCTCAAAAAGGTCGACCGTTACTGTTTCGGTCGTCCGTTTTAGAAGTGTTCGCGCTCTATGTAATCTGCGGACGTTCATGCTCCAGTTTTGATAGTCCGATATATGCAATTTTGACCTTTACTTCCTAGAACGGTCGATCGTTAAGGTTTCGGTCGTCCGTTTTAGAAATGTCTGCGCTCTCTGTAATATGTGGTCGTTCCATTTGCCACTTCGGTCGTCCGTTATGTGCTTTGTAATACATATAACGGTCGACCGAAAATAAATCGGTCGTCTAATTTTAGAATGTCACTTCTCTCTAGCGGTCGTTCCAGCTTCTGTTTGGTCGTCCATTATAAGTTAAAACGGTCGCCCATTACTCTTTCGGTCAACCGTTTGTGCTGCTGAAAACATTTCGATACTTTTTCTTTGTAAAAGTATTTAACTTGTTCACACTAATACTTCAAGCACAATTAGACGTCATCTTCCTTGTTTGCTACCATCAAAATACTTAGAATATGGTCTTTGGACCAACATGGTGGCCATCCTTTTCCTCAAAAGAAAAAAACTTCAGCCTCTATCATTTTGGAATTAGAGGTACGAAAATCAGAACATCTGTCCATTTACTCCATCCTTTAATCCTCTTTGTCAATGAGTTTCAACTTGAAAATACAGAGACGGTGCATCCATCCGGAAGTAATCATTGAAAGTTTATTTCATAAGAAGATGAAGTTGAAACTTTATGGTGAGCCCAAAATATTCCTCGACGTCCCCATACCAAGATAGAGTTTCTAAAGTTTGGATATGTTAATATTGAAAATGCAGAAAATTATTTCAATTTCCTTATTTCTGCCTTGAGGAAAACATGAATTTTAGGGGAGGATCTATTGATAATATAAAACTTTGTATTAGTTATAAAAAGAGTGGAAGGATTAAGGAAATAGTATGTAGTCATAATTCACATGGCCCATTAGTCTATGACCTTGTTTGGCTAAGCTTATAAGTTGTTTATAAGTCAATTTGAAAATATCTTAATGTTTGGTAATTTCATAATGTGGTTGATAAGGAAACATCAAAACCACTTATGAGCCAAAAGAAATAAGTTAGTTAATTTGGTCATAAGTCATAACTAATGAGTTATTATTAAAAATTTTAGTAGTTTATCCAAACGCGTAACTATTTATTTTTACAAATAAGTTTCAGCTAATAAATTGCTTATCAACACTTAAACTTTTCAATTATTTTTTTATCAACTAAACCAAACTGGCCCTATGTTTAGTTATGGTATAATGATAAAAAAGATAACTATAAAAAATGAAACTAAGGTATTACTAGTACCAAAGGGGCAAGAATCTTTTTTGTTTGAGAGAGAAAAAGGTGCAAGAATCTTAAATGCAATTATTACTAATAACTTTGTCCATTCAAAATGACAAATGTCGATGATAAGTAGTCTATATGAAGTGGACCAAACTCCAATTACATTGATGTTAAACAAATTTTCAAAATTGAAAATAAAATAATTATAACCAATCAAAGTATTTATATAATTAAGGGTTAGTTACAACAACTGTGACATAACTAAACATAAACCAATGGAACATGAAACTTATAGCTACCTACTATTCTCCTAATCTGCCCACTATCTTTTAGACTAATGCAAAGTGATATCTTTTCACAACCTAGAGTCACAATAGTGGTATGCGGAGTATTGATTGCATTGAGCTACCTAAGATCAAATTTCTCCTTTCAAATGGTTTGTTTTGGTTATCCACAAGTTTTTTGGATGCAAGTTTATTGTTGTGAATAGCTTTTACCTTCGTAATTTGGTTGCTTGTGAGATTTTCCTGCCAAACTCTTATACCTGTTTGCTGAAATAAGTGGTGAATGGTGAGATGAAGGGGTACGTGGAGTAAAGATGATTGAAGAGCATGAGATTGATTTAAGGATGTTGACTAGGTGGCATTGCATTTGACATGGTTAGAACAGTGGGGATGACAGCAAGGATAGGATCCTAGGAACTTTGACACAGCAAGGGGGAATCATGATGGTAGGAAGGGGATGTTGATAATGACAGCAATATCAAGAAAATGAGACCAACAAGGTATTATGACATGGAGGCAGCAAGAGGTGGAATGGGTGAGGTTAACTCTGGGCGTCATGCTGAACAGTGAGATGATGTCAGAAGGTGGTTGAGGTGACCAATACAAAAGAATGGAAGGTTATAGCAGGGTTGTTATGAAGTGAAACCAAGAACATGCTGTGATATTGGCGCAATGTGACATGCAGGGAAGGATGAGCTTGAGATAGCAAGGTCGGTCTGGAATGGTTGTCATAGATGGTGTGGAATGTGGGACCACTTGGTGATGCTGAAGTTGACGTTGCATGGAATGCGAGTTTGACATCATGATACAAGAGGGGGAAATCAAAGTCGAAATTACAAAGGCGATGAGACGACAGTGAAATATAATTCCACAGTAGCTAGGAGGCGAACTTATATAATTGAGGATCAACTGTTGAGAAAAATTAGTATATTATTTCTTCTTTTGCCAAACTTTTCAAAAAAGGTTTTCTTTGCAAATGGAACTTATACTATTTGCTTTATCAAGAAATACAGAAGAAATAATTGGACACTACACATAAAATTTTCACTTTGCAGGCACTTCACTGCAAGTAGCCCCTCTATATGACAATAATAGTGGTGGTTTTATTTATGAGGATGAGTCATCTGCATTGTGTGAGTTCCAGTTCTTTCAAGGTTGAGTATGCGAAGGAAATTGCTGGAGGTTGTTCCTCTGATTGATAGTTAAGTTAGACTATAGTATATTACCTTCATGTTAGGAGATCGAGCAGAAAGGAAATATGTGAAACCTGATTAATGTAAATATCTGACTGAGGGATAAGACATTTCCTGAATAGTTTAATTTATGGATTATCATCTTTTTATGTCCATCTAAGAGTGAGAATACACGTTATTGTCTTTTTATTAGCCACTTAGTGATTGTTGTATCAAATTGATGGATATATTTTTAACCTTTGCTATTACAAGCTTCGTAAAGGTTTTTCTATCCATACTGCTGTTATTAACATTATGTTAGTTATCTCTCTAAAAAAACATTATGCCAGTTGGTTACAAAAATGAACCACTGGGAAGCCATGCCCATACCAAGCAGTAGGGGTCAAAGAAATGACTGTATGAGAGGGCTTATGTAGAGAATATTGTACAAGTTTTGAGGTCGTTGATTAACGAGTGGGGGGAATATCCAATAAATAATTGCCTTAATTGTACTAGATCTTCTGTAACCTGGCATTGATTTTTTTTTATTTTCATTTTGAGGGAGCGGATGATTACTTCCCAAGTTTATTTATAGTTGGTTGGATGGCACATTGCCAACCATCCTATTTGCCCTGAAAATAGAGTGCAGTGAATTCTCTTTCTGAATGGATATCCACCTGAGCTGATTATTGACACTCTAGCTCCTTTTTAAAAGAGCCTTAATTGTTCAATTGGCAATCTTAGTTTCCATTCTTCTGAATTTCATATCTTTTCTTTTTCGAAAGGTCACAAAACATATTATATTTCAATTTCTGTTTATTTATGCTTTGAATCTTAATTAACATTCGCAATCAAGATATTTTTGAGGGTTATTTTCATAAACCTCCCCTAAACTATCGTGATTTTCCGTATCTAACCTCAAACTACGAACTTATTTTTTTGTATTCCTAAACTATCACTATTTTTTCACTTTAGACCTTCCGTCTAGTTCTGTTATGTTTTTTGTTATTTTTACTTTTTCTCATTTATGAAAAGACTAAATTACCCCTCCTTCCAGAAAAAACATGAAATAACAAACAACAACAAAGCCTTATCCCACTAGATGGGGTCGGCTACATGGATCATACGACGCCATTCCGCTCTATTAGTAACCAAACCTTTCGGTATATTATTCACCAATAGATCTTGCTCTATTAGTTCGCCAAGTGTCCGCCTTGGCCTCCCTCTCCCTCTTTTAATCGGACTCCAGATTATTTGATCTACTCTTCTTACTGGCGCATCTAATGGTCTTCTCTGAACATGACCAAACCATCTCAAACGATTCTCTACCATTTTCTCACTAATAGGAGCCACTTCGACTCATTCACGTATATGCTCATTCCTAATCTTATCTAATCTTGTATGACCACACATCCATCTCAACATCCTCATTTCGGCTACCCCCACTTTACGTTTATGTTGTCCCTTCATAGCCCAACATTCACTACCATATAACACTGCCGGTCTTATAGCAGTACGATAGAATTTTCCTTTTAACTTTATTGAGTACTTTTTTATCACAAAGAACTCCAGTGGCTTTCCTCCACTTACACCAACCAGCTTGAATTCTATGATTAACATTGTCATTAATCTCACCATCTTGTCTTACAATTGATCCTAAATATTTAAACTTTGTCACTTGAGGAATTATATCCTCCCCTAACTTAACTTCCAAATCGTCTCTAAGTTGTTTATTTGTGAAATTGCTATGCATATATTCTGTTTTATTCCTACTTAAACGAAAATCCTTTGACTCCAACGTATTTCTCCATATTTTCAATTTTGTATTAATCTCTTCTCTTGAATCCGCTAAAAGTACTATATCATCCGTAAATAGCATACACTTAGGTACCTCCTCTGTGATACTCTCGATTATAGCATCGATAACTAAGTTAAATAGATACGGGCTTAAAGCTGACCCTTGATGTAGATCAATTCCTATAGGAAATTCATTTGTCTCACCTCCGGGTGTCCTAACCCTAGTCAATGACCCATCGTACATATCTTGTATTACCTTAATGTAGGCAACACTCACCCTCTTCTTTTGCAAGGTTTTCCAAAGTACATCCCTTGGTACCCGATCATACGCCTTCTCTAAGTCAATGAAAGCCATATGTAAGTCACTTCTCCTACTTCGATACTTCTTCTACTTCGATACTTCTCCATCATCCTCCTTAGTAAATAAATCGCCTCTTAAGTGGATCTTCTTGGCATGAACCCAAATTGTCTCTCAGAAATACTAGTCTCCATTCTCAATCTATGCTCAATCACTTTTTCCCATAATTTCATTGTGTGACTTATAAGTTTAATCCCTCTATAATTTGCACAATTCTGAATATCCCCTTTATTTTTGTAAATAGGAACTAATAAAAACATGAAATAACAAATAAAAGAATTTTAAAAAAATCGTTAGCATTACTGTTGATGATTTTTTTAGCAAAAGACTAATACATACAATTGGTGTAGGATCAAAAGCACCAAGAGGGGGGGGGGGGAATTGGTGTTTTAAAAATCTTTTCATCTCGTCAACACACGTCTCTTTTTGTTTGCTCCTTATCTCTCACTTACTCCTTATCGTTATTTGCTTGTGATCGATTTTATTGATTTTTTTGAAATCAATAAAATCGATCACAAGCAAATAACGATAAGGAGGGGGGGGGGGGGAATTGGTGTTTTAAAAATCTTTTCATCTCGTCAACACACGTCTCTTTTTGTTTGCTCCTTATCTCTCACTTACTCCTTATCGTTATTTGTTTGTGATCGATTTATCCGCTCCGACTTCTCGTCCTCGAGACCGTCGAAGATTCACTATCTTTTTCTTTTCTTGTAGGGAGAGAATTTTCTTGTCAAATCTCATGAATATGGATCAACGAATAGAGCGGAATGACGTCGTATGATCCATGTAGCCGACCCCATCTAGTGGGATAAGGCTTTGTTGTTGTTGTTGTAGGGAGAGAATAACTCTCTTTACACCACATGCCTTCTTCTCCGCTCAAGAGGCAAGGCACGCCTAGCTCTCAACTTCATTATATCAGAAACAATTATTCCCTCTAACTCTCTTTTTTTACAAAATATTCTCACACTCAAAGCTTAGAAGAGAAAGGAATAAATTTGCAACTTTGGGCTCAAGAATTTGAAAGGAGCTTTATAATGATCTTGCTTGCTTGAATGATTTTTCTTCAGGCTTTGATACTTTTTTTATAGGTTTCTACAAGTGTTTATTTCGTCCAAGAAATTCTACATAATATTCTCTTCAAAAATAGTCGTTACTGTTCACTTCTCTGACCGGTAGACCGCATTTATAACTCAGTCGACCGGTCAATATGATCGTTGCGCGATATCTGTGACTTTATCCGTTGTCAGGTTGATCGGTCCTTCAACCGGTTCATTTGCCGGCATGGTCTCGTCATTTTCTTTGGGTCGGTCGGTCGACTGGTGTAACGATCGGACCAACGACCAACATAGTCTCGACATTTTTTCGTTTGACTGCTATCGACCGATCGGCATGGTCCGTCAACTGGTCGCGTACATAATTATTTTGTTTCATCGTTTAACTTGACGATTTCTTCTACAAATGTAGTCGTATCATTCTTACACCTGCATTGTCATGAGCATAGATTAGTAATTTTTATATCCAATTTAATTTATTTTTTTGAGAAGATATCCAATTTAATTTGTTATCATCAAAAGATAGGATTCAATAGCTAGAGTGTATATTTGTAGTGCCACTTAAGTTACAATCTGATGCTTTTCGTACATTAGCATTTCAATGCCCATGAAAAGGCAGATTCTGCTGCAGGAAGCGCCATGAGGACGATTTATCTGTTCACGAGATAATATCTGTTTAGTGAATTTTGAAAAAGGTCTTTTCTCATTTTCTTATATTTGAAAACTAGGAAAAGTTAGTATCCAAACCTATTTTCTAGTTCACCAAACTATTTGATGGAAAAAATGAAGTCTTCTTTGACAGAGAGTAGAACATTATGCGCCTGTCAAGCGACATGATTTTTCATATAAAATCTAATGTGACAACTTGATTGCT
Organism: Pontederia crassipes; assembly: GCA_030549335.1. Taxonomy (NCBI): domain Eukaryota; kingdom Viridiplantae; phylum Streptophyta; class Magnoliopsida; order Commelinales; family Pontederiaceae; genus Pontederia; species Pontederia crassipes. The sequence continues at coordinate 70,326,496 of CM060191.1, read as the reverse complement.
GATTTACAAACAGACACTTAAAAATAAATTATTTTGTTGTAAAACATCTTTTCATTGGAGTATTTTCATGGTGTTCACTTGCAGAGCCAACGCGCAGCAGGAAAAGCTCTTCATAGGAATGATTCTCACCCTCATTTTTGCTGGAGCTCAAACTTTGTAGGGTCTTATCGTGGGCATCATCCTATCATCTTGTGCTGGCCAGTCGAGAGCTGCCTAGGCAATCAAACATGAAAGATGTCTTCAGGTAAATCGATTTATAATGTAATCTTATACAAATTTTGGGCAGAGGCATGCCCATGTATTAATCTTTTTATTAGTGAATGCCTGGCTGGATTCATAAAAGAAAATTGGACATCATGTTGCTCTACATTTGCCACCTGGATTGCTGTTTAAGTGAATATTATGCCATCATTAATCTTCAATTTTCAATTTCTGTGTCTGATTTCTAAATCTTGAAATGAGAATGTACCTTGCTATGTGCTTGCTATGTGCTTGTATGTTCCCTGGGGGAAAATGTTCAGAGCAAATTGCAAAAGAAATAGCTCAGGATGTAACATGCATTGTTTCAATGCTTGCCAGAGACAATGGCTTCAAATCAGTTAACCGGTTTGTTTCATCTAGCTTGAGTAAGTATCTGGGTCTTATGCTGGCAGGTCATCAATATAATTTAGCTTTTGATGAAAAAGGAAGAAAGATAATAGGATTCACTCTTAGCATGTCATCTGGCACAGATCGAGGGTGAAAAAAATGCTGCTTTTTTATCACCATTTCAGCTGCAACTTTCATCCTAAGATCAGGTCGGCTGGCAGCCAAGAAAGAAGCAAAACTCCACAACATCCAACAGAAAAAAGAGAGAAGATAAGACAGGTGAAGCCCAAAATCGTTTGTTGCATGTGATATATCAGTGTGACATATCTGGGACATATCAGTGTGATTCTCTGAACATCTTCCTCGACATGCCTCTGTTGCTTGGTTGACAAGGAGGAAGAAATCATGTGAGCTATGCATTGATTGCCAGTAAACTGCTAGACATCTTAGATTTTTCCTGTGTCCATATCTATGTGGTGTGTGGTCATGTCATCTGTGGTGTTTCTCGCACCTTTTTATCTTATCAGACAACAAGATTGAAGATGAGGTTTCTGCATGGTCTGTCATCACCTATGGCACACATGATCCTGTTGAGCCACACTAAAGTATGCTTGGCCTATTCAGCATGCAATTCTGCCCCTTTGGCGAGGATGTGACTTTTTTCTAGGCCTTACTTGGGTATATTAGGCGGCAAACATCTACAAAGAAGTTTAGCTTATAAAAAAAAGGAGAGAGGAAAAGGAAAAGAGAAAAAAAAAGTGATAGAAGTGGCCAACTTTGTCCAGGAATAAACCCCTTCCTCTTATGCATTGTAGGCGCTGGACCAGCATTCTGATATTGATGCATGGCAGCCTCGAGCCACATCTTTTTTATGCTTCTCTCTCCTCTCTAGTATTTGTTTTAGGTTACTTGTGTATTTTCCTGCCCATTCGGTCCAAGTCTACATCTCCACTCTGTGGTCATGAACGCATACTAGAAACCTTAGGCTGAGCTCTTTTTTTAACAGACTTCCAAATAAGGCCTCTTCTAGATTAATTGTTCCATAGTTGATCCATTTCTCCAAAGTTTTGTTTGCACTTCAAGGTCGATGGTTGCAAACATTTTTCGGTACTTTAATTAGTAAAAATTGAACTCCTAAAGATGACGATGATTTGAAAAATATATCCAAGATAATTGTGTCTGCAAGTCAGGTTGCTTCACCTGCCGTCCTAACTCTTTCCTATTTTTCATTTCATAACCATTTTGGCATCAGAATACCTAATCAAGTTATACCCAAGAATGTGCTCGCTCATTTGTTCTCAGGATCAGCGGAAGTGTTCCTGCCACTTCACCTAACTTTGCCATTTACATAAGCGAACGGACCAGAAGACATACTTGTCTAATCGACTTATCTTAAATACTATTCAATTTGGGCATTTGTTTAAGTAATAATCAAATGTATCAGACATTATGATTCACGTCCTTTCGTACCTAATCGGTGTCAAGAAAAGAAGATTAATTTTTAGCTTAGGCGCATCCACATGTTTGAATGATGCATATTTATTCCGGGAAATTAATCAGATAATATTTTCAGTCCCCTTCAGTGTTAGTTGTCACATTGTTTCTAATCAATGAATCATTCGTCACTAGTTTTGCACCAAGTTTCTCCTGGCCTAAAAGTAAAAGAAAAAAAAAAGAAGATATGATAATGAAAAGAAACATACAAGTGATCCATTTGCTAATTTATACATCCTTTTGTTTATATCAGCACGAGATCAGAAGATCACCCAAAGAGTTCGGTGGGGGAAAAACAAGAGAGAGAGAGAGAGAGAGCCGCAAGATGTTGTCATCACTAACATCGCAAACACATCCGACCCAACCAACTCATGAAGCAATTATATGACCGAGCCAACCAAAAACAATTTGAAACTTTTGAACTTTGTAAGACGATAATAATAGATAGATAGATATATATATATAGAGAGAGAGAGAGAATAATATTGTATTACTGAGAATTAAATTCGGGGCAGGATTTATTCTGATTTATTAGAATCGCGTGAATGCATTAGACTTACACAAATTACGGATCGAACAACGAATGTTACGTGAAGATATAAAGATAATTTGCACAATCGGCTAGGAGTTCGAGTTCGAGTTGTTAGTAATCAGATGTTCGATTATTGAAATCATCATTTTGATCAGAAATATATATATATATATATATCATTTTTTTCATTTTAACTTTGAATTCGTTAGATATTAATAATTTTGAGATAACAGCTCTTGAGATATTAATTAATGGATGTGCTACTTATTAGCACTATTCCACGTACCTCATTGGCAGGTGATGGTGCCACGCCATGACAAGCCATGCCATGCATGGCCGAGAGCACCACTACGAGTAGAAGGTGATGGGCGCAATCGCATGCCTGACAGGGTAAGACAGGAGACAGAGATATCTGGATAGGCACTGCGTGCGCTTGGATAAGAAAAAGGATTAATGGTGGACCGTGGACAAGGGCACGTTTAGAGTGGTCGGACAAGGCGTGCATTTTTTTTTCTATCTAGTTCGATCGATCGCCTTCAAATAAAAAGGAAAAAAAAATTTAATTGCTTACTCGATTAAACTCGATATCCCTATTTGTGACTCTTCGAAATCTTATATTTTGACAGTAGAAGAAAGAAGGAAATGTATATATAAGACATAATTTACTTTTTTAGGTGATTGATAATGAAACGATTTTTTTGTAAAAAATTGCATGGTGAGATTTATAATAAAAAAAAGTGGATTTTTTGTAACCTTATATAATTTCTTAGTGACTCTTTTGTAATGGTAACATTTTTTCGATGTCGAGCGCTCACTTCTAAAATCAGAGCCGCTACATTTTGCCCTGACAAAAACAGAAAATCAGGTGATAATGTCATGCTGACGATAGAGCATGCATTACCGAAGTTCAATTCGTTTGATGTTTTTTTTTAAAAGAAAGATCTTGACTATTAACTATTATACAAAAGCGCATCTTGATATAAAACACTGAGGAGCTCATCAGGAAGAGACTCCTCACAAAAAATTATGTCGCAGCGGTGTGCTCGACCATAATTTGCAAAATGGAACACAGCCCTATTACAAATCTTATTGCAATGAATTACATCATAAGCATTACAATCATTCAGAAGTTCCCAGATATATTGCATTAAGTTACTGATTCTCCAAGGACAATGGGATTTGCGAGTGATGATATTAAGCAGCTGCAAAGAATCAGTTTCCACATATATATGCTTGATATTTCTGCGCTTGCAATCTTCAAGTCCCCGCAGCAGACCAGCAGCCCTCAATTCCAGGATGTCACCCGCCATTTGCCTACAGCAACCTGCAGAAATAAAAGAGCTATTAGAGTTGCGAATGATGTAGCCTGCTCCCCCCGGTACCGACGAATCCGCGAGGGATCCATCGATATTAAGTTTGACCCAATGGCCAACCGGGGGCTCCCACCGGATCCGAATTGAATCTTGGAGGCTTTTGTCTCAGGAAGATGGGTATGAATATATTCTCCGTGTGCGACGACAGCCCGCTCCCAGACAAACAACATGGTTGCTTGCTTGGAATTAAAATGACGATCATTACAAGCTATCCAAAGCCCCCATAAACAAAAAGCAAAAAGAGAAAGTAGAAGCTTTTTGGATCTCCGGTCAAGCAAACGACCCTCCTTGATCCAATCCCCTATGTGCCATGAATCCATATAATTAAAATTGAAATTTGTTTCCTGCTAAACCGACCAGAGCTGAAGAGCAACAGGGCATTGGAAAAAAAGGTGTGCATTTGATTCAACAAAAAATCCACAGAGAGAACAATCAGAGTTTATCAATCGATCAAAACGCAGAAAATAATCTTTTGTTGGTAAACGATTGTGTAAAAGTTTCCAAAGAAAGATAGAAATCTTAGATGGGACTTTGATCTGCCATATGGAGTTCCAAGAAAACCCTCCAGATGTTGTTGTCGAGCCACTGTCATTACATAGATAATTGTAAACATTATTAGCATTTGCACAACCATGTGCATCAGGATTCCATACCCATGAATCATCATTGACGTTTGAAGCAGGCAAAAATATAGCAAGTATCCTGGAGCCCAGTTGGGGGCCAAAGCAAGAATCAATCAAGTTAATGTTCCAAGTATTGTTTGCAATGAGATCAGAAACCTCGTACATTGTGGCTAACTGTACAACATTTATAAAAGTAGGCTTAAAAGCAAAGGGTATATCAGTAATCCAGGAATCATCCATGATACTAGTTAGATTACCATTAACAATAGATTTTGTAAAATCATATTTGATAGTGTTACTGGCATGTAAAATAATCTTCCAAGACCAAGCATGAGCGTTGTGTGTATCATTATGCCCTAAAGTGTTTGCCCATGGGTGAAAATTCCCATACTTAGCAGTCACTAAGTTTGCCCACAAACTTGACTCCCCCCTTAACATAGCGAGAATACATTTTGCTAATAAAGCAATACGGATGTTAGATAGATTTTTGACCCCAAGCCCCCCTTCCTTCTTAGGCCGTTGCACAATGTGCCAATTGATCAAGTTTAAGCCTCTCTTTCCTCCATTTGCATCTCATAGGAATCCTCTAGAAAGTTTTTCAATGGATTCAAGAATGCCTGCCGGGACATGTGAAACACTCAAAGAGTAAATTGAGATAGAGTTCATGACAGAGTTTATTAAGGTTAATCTCCCACCTGATTTAGAGTACATCTCTTCCATCCAGCCAATTTTGATGATAACTTATCCATAATTGTTCGATGCTTACCTAAAGGGATTGCCTTAGGTGAGATAGGTACACCAAGATAAACAAAGGGGAAGTTGCCCAGCTGAATGCCCAAAAGACTTCTAATGATGTTCACCCTATTAGAATGTAACTTAGCAGGGAGATAAAGTTCTGATTTTTGTGGATCAAGCCTTTGATTTGTTAACATTCCATAAAGCTGGAAAATTTTCTTGAGATTTACACAGTTTCTTTTTGTTGCAGCAATACAGATTAATAGGTCATCAGCATATGTCAAATGACTAAGGCTCAAATTTCCACATTTAAAAAGTTTGATATTGCCCCTACTGACCTCAGAGTTTAACAAGGTAGATAAAACTTGGGAGGTTAAAATGAATAGATAAGGAGACAGTGGGTCCCCTTGTCTAATACCCTGGCAGCTAGTGAAACTATGAGATAACCTATCATTTATACAACATCTAAAGATTGGAGAGGTGACACATGCAAGTATCCAATTAATGAATTCAGGTGAAAAGTTCATCAGCTTTAAAACATTGCTAATACTGTGTCAAGATACCCGGTCAAAAGCTTTTTCCATGTCAGCTTTGATCAGCATACATTTGTTCCTACCTCTACCCATGGAATGAACAAGTTCTTGGGCCACAAGAATGTTGTCCTGAATTAGACGATTTGCTACGAAAGCTAATTGTGCTGGATCAATAAGGATGTTCAATAGGAGTTTTAGTCTATTGGCTAGGATCTTAACAGTGAGCCTGTATATGACATTACATAAAGAAATAGGACGATAGTCAGTTATCATTTTGGGGTGTTGCTTTTTAGGGATAAAAATTATGTTTGTCCCAGCCCAGGCAGAAGGAATCTGTGCATCATGAAAAAAGGATTGGATTTCATTGCAAATTATTGTGCCCACTATATCCCAGTAGTTCCTATAAAATTCAGTAGTATAGCCATCTGGTCTTGGTGCCTTGTCAGGAGATAAGTGCCAAAGCACCTCCTTAATTTCTGTGTTAGTGATTGGGGCAATCAATTGAGAGTGGTGTTCAGGTTGTAAATGAGGTAGGTCAGGCCAGCAATCAATAGGAAGCATTGGAGTACACTCAGATTTCCAAAGCTTACTATAATGCTCAGCAAACATATTCCTAATTTGATCTTCATCTTCAATGATCTCTCCCTCACAAGATGTTAAGTGGATATGTGATTCCTTTTTTGTCTAATCAGAGTGTTCAAATGAAAAAAAATTTGAATACCTATCCCCCCCTTGATCCAATTAATTCTAAATGTAGACCACCACTTAATGATGATCTGCCTCCTGAGTGCTGCATGAAGATGGTATGCAGTCCTTAACTTGCCACAGTCATCAGATGAGAGTCCCACTGAACTATCTTTTAATTCCAGCTTCTGGATATCTTCAAGGACATTCTCCACTCTATACTCTAAATTACCTAAGTTCTTTTTGTTCCATTCTAGGGTTTTTATCTTAATGGCCCTTAAGGCTTGACTCACTGATCTATCCATAGTCCACTCTCTTTGGAATATCTCCCTGGATTGGTTATAACTAAACCAAAAGTGTTTATATTTGAATAATTTAGGTTTCTGTTGTTTCTGTTGTACGTCCAGCAGCAAAGGAGCATGATCCGATGGGCATCTAGCAAGGGGCCTGAGAGTCTGACAGGGAAAGAATAAGAACCATGCCCTATTTACTAGTACTCTGTCTAATCTACATAAAATTCTAGCCGCCCCCTGGCGATTGTTGCACCAGGTGTGCTGGGGGCCAATAAGATCAACATCTATTAAGCCCTGGCTATCAATGAGATCCCTAAACATTTTAATAGAGTGCGTTAAAGTAAAGGCCTTGCCCCCCCCCCCCCCCCCCCTTTTTTTGTCTTCAGGTCTAATTATACAATTGAAGTCCCCAATAATCATCCATGGAAAGTCTTGCGAGTTTAAGTTCACTAGTTGCTTGAACAGTAATGATCTGGTTATGGGAATTACACTAGCATACACACAGGAGAAAATTGATGAAAAACTACCATAAGTAATCACAGCATGAATCGCCTGCGCGTCCATACTTACCACCGTTACCTGAATGTCCGGGGTCCGCCAAAAGAGGATGATGCCACCAGAAGCGCCAACGCTCTCCTGATAGCACCCATCCCATTGGGAACCCAACTTTCTTATTAGACGCTCCGCCTGTTGTTTATTAGCATGTGATTCAAGAAGTAAGACAACATCCAGATTATACCTGTGTAAAAATTCTTTGATATGATCTCTGACTTTGTCACGACAAGCCCCGCGGCAATTCCATGAAATTATCTTCATTTTACCTAGGAGTGTGCTCCATCGAACCCTGCAAGGATGCAGACAGCATTAATGGAGCCGCAACCTCGGTAGTTTTTTGCTTACCTTTCTTCCCTTTTTGATTTCTGATAATCTGTTGGAGTGGTGGCAGCAACGAGGGCGGGACCTTCCTCTTGATCTTTCCATTCCGAGAGTCCTTTCGCAAAGGCGGGGCCAGATCTTCGTCCTGTACCTCCTCTTCTTCCTCCCTTTCTCCTTCCTCACCTTGAAGTTCTCCTTCCTCCACTTCGCCGATTTGCACGTGCGTGCTGTTGTTGAAAAGAGTCTTAACCTTCTCCACAAGAGCAACATGTCCCTCTCGATCCATTCCCTGATGCATCTGCTCTGGCTTTTCCTGACTCCCCTGCAGAGAAGAAGAGACAGAGAGAGGAGACGAAACCCTAGATCCATGTGATTTGAGTGTCAATGAAGAAGAGGCAGAAAGGGGGGATTCAGTTGATGGCTTGTGCGTGCCACATGTATGAAGATCCTGAGGCATCATGTGATCACCACCATTAGCTTGAGGTTCTAGTGGTCCACGCGTCGCGATCCCGTGGGCCATGCAGTGATCCGAGCCGTGCGATGAAGCGGTAACCTCCGTGATGACGACGTTAGGGCATCCGTGAGAGGACGTCAGCCCATCTGCATCCTGATCGTCCAAATGTGGCGAGTGGTTGAGATCAAGGGCACTGAACCGGTTCGCCATACCGCCCGGCTCAGCTCCAGCCGATCCGCAGTTCCTGTTCGTCGGCGCTTCCAGAGGTGGAAACTCCATCGGCACGAGCACCATCACCGGCGCTACGAGCGTCGTGCAGAATTCCACCTCGAGCACTCGTCGCAATAGGTTGACCGGATCTACGCCTGCTAGCAAAAGAGCGCAGCCAAGGGCCATAGAATAAAATTTTGCTCCCACCGCCATCAATCGCCGGCGCCACAATACAATCTTCGAACCTGTGTCCTACCATTCCACAATGAAAACAAAAGACCAGCAAGTTTTCATAGGATACTCGTTGAAAATATCTACTACCATCCGGATTGTTTACCCATATGCCATGTTTAATAGGCTTAGTAAGGTCAAGGTTGACACAAACTCGGGCACCCTGACAGAGATCATCCACGATTGAGGAGTCATCAAGAAGCAGCGGGGTACCAAAGCAGGCGGCGATACGCATCACAGAGCTTCTGTTGAATAGTTCGTACGGCATGTCAAATAGGCAAAGCCAGATAGGCAGCTTCTGAGGCTTCTCTCTGGAGGTCCTGAAGAAAGACTGCGGTTGCGAGAGGAGGAGCATCTGCCGGCTAATGTTCCAAGGTCCTCCAGTTAACACCCTTAATCGCTCCTGTAGACAAGCGAAGGAGAAGATGAGATGATTTTTCCCCATTTCATGGATTTTTACCTCATGTTGGAGCTTCCAGATATGCAGAATCGCCGTCCGTAGTTGATTGAGGTCGAGGCGTCCGGCGATCCGACCGATCAGACATCTCTTTAACTCTTCCGACCGCTCCACAACCTCGGTCGCCGGGATGCTAACTTCTTTCGTGATTTCCGTCTACAGGTTCCTCAGCTGGTGCGGTGAGATGAGATCTGTGGGATTTCTGACTTCCTGAACTTTTCTACTGTGGAACTCCGTCGATGCCCTAGCAGCGACGACATCTTTATACGATTGTTTTCTATTGGGGGGATTAAGGGAGGGAGAAGGGGGGCGTCTGGTGGCTCTAGCATTTTGGCTTGGGGGGAGGTGTCCCCGGCGAGGGTTGCTGGGGCCAGGGAAGGGATTCTCAACTGGCCGTTAGAGGGGTTCCTCTTTGGCAGTTGAGTTTGATTGATGGCTTGGTTGTCTGGACCCAATTCGTTTGATGTTACGAAGCACACATTCAACATATTGAAAAGTTGATCTACAAGCTCAATCAATTTGATGTTAATCTCAGGTCAACTATGCCATAGTGATAAATAAAATTTTCAAGAAATTTTTTTTACAATTGTAAAATTCAAAATGAAAGACTTTATTTAAATGAGTAAAATTTAGGTGGCGTTTGTTTGTGGAACCAGGACGGAACAGCGCCCTTGATCCGTCCGGTTCTGCCAAATAAACCTCCGAATCAAATTTTGAAGCGGAATCAATCGGATGGAACAGAAATTACGTGACCCTGATTCCACCTCTCCTGGGTGGAACAAGGAGTTGTTTCCTTTTTTGAATTTGATGTGACCGTTTCCTTTTTTAATTTTTTTCTATCACATCATATCTTTTATCAAATAAATTTACTTTATAAACATAAAATAATCTTAATAAGGAATTACTATAATATCATTATTACTTATTATTTCATTAAAAAATTTAATATGTCATTAAATATAATTAATTTAAAAATTGTTTATATATTTAAATAATATATTTTTTAACAAATTTTTTTCCATAAAAAATTTTATCTTATAATTTTATTTTAATTAATAATAAAATTATACTTTACAATTCTAATAATTAGTTTTAATTCAAAACTCACTAAAAAATAATTCATCACATCTATTTTTTCCTATAACATCAATTATATTATTCATCATCATCAAATTTCACTCCAATAAAAAATAATATGAACTAATATGTTAATTTAATTATACACTAAAAATTTAGAAGAAATCACGATTCCGTTTTCAAACCAACCGTAGCTTACCGGCCCTCCCAAATTTCATTCGTTACTTGTGGCCTTTCTATGGAAACTAAAGTTAATGAAACCAAGTCCAAAAAACAAGACACACAACCTAAAAACTTTGACCATTTGTCGGGTAAGGACGATCCAGTTGTTGATTATTTATATGGAGGTAAATAAGGAGCGATGTTGGTGGGCATATATATTATATATGCCATGTTACAAAGTTGCTAAGTTCCATGCATGCATGTTAACTTGCTGGATTCCAATCAGAAAAAAAAAAGGTCATATGTCATGTGTACGTACTGTGTGCATATTTAGAACACCCAATCATTGGTTCGGGAAGTTTTTTATACTAGATTTTGTCACGCAATGATTGCACGTATGAACATTTTATTTGTATAATATATAATAATAATAATATGATGATGGATCTCGGAATTTTAATGTCTTGCATAGAAATTAAATATATCGCCATGTTGGCAGGTCCAACGTTAAATAATTGTAGAATTCCAGAGGTCAGAGATATAAGAATTTAATTTCTGGGATGAAGTAGACACATACCTAAAACCCAGTGGAATATGCTTCATTAGGTTTCTTGGAATATGTATTACGATTATGTTTGTTATGGAAGCTTTTAATTAGTATTTATATTAAGCTAATCAAAAGAAAAAATAGCATATATAATCATCGTTAATTTTCTACACATCGATGAGTTCTAAGACGTTTGGGGGTGTCAACAAAATCATAGTTAATGAAATTAATATGCCGAAAAATATATACGTGAAACACCGTATGTTACGTACTTCTTAATTACATTCATTAATATTTCTATAATTATGTAAAATGCGTCGAACGTCGTGCTCAAATAGTCAACTGTTTATCTTAATTTTATATCGAGTAATTAAACTATATATTCGGACAGCTGAAATCGCTCTCAAATGATTTTGTGTTTTCTTGTTGAGTGGGAACCTCGGGGTCATATTAACTATTTTATTTTCTAGATGTGCTTTTCAAGAGTTGTTCAATTGGATATATACATCTTAAAACAAATTAAATATCGAGTTTCCAATTAAGAATGGTTAATACAATTAGACAGTGAAGTTGTATCATGAGATCGCTGGATGCTAATAAAGTTCGTTTTTTAGAGTCATCACTTGAATTAAGATTTATTTATACCGTTCTCATCTGAAGATCAAATTAATCAAAATCATCCAGACCTAAAAAATTATCAACTTTCCAATTGTTTAGCAATGCCCTACGAGATTCACTTAATTTATTGCCGAGTGGACTCGATGAGGAGAAGATGACCTTTCTTGGCTTCTTCATCAAGATCAGGTCTACAAGATGAATTTGGACACAATTTTTGGCATACAGTCAAGGTGTAGCAATCGAAGGATTATCCAAAGCAAAACACTAGTGTTAATATTATATAACAATAACGACGACAACAACAACGACAACAACAATAGAGATAAATGTTATTAAATGAAATTGAATGAGGTGTATGTTTTCAAATAATGTTTTTTCCTACGTTCATCTTGTATACTCAGGACTCGCATCAACCTACTTTTAACCAACAAAAGGTCAGGATTCAAATGGAACTTTTTTTTGGGTAGAAATGTTCTTAGGCTTATTTAGTTAGGGTATAAAGTACATGAAATAAAACTTTTTTCCCTTACTTTGTACTCAAATGATCTATATTGTCATTAAAAATAAGTGACGTCTCATTTGGGTATTAAGTTGAGTGTAGCTATAACTAAAAGAAAGTACATATTAAGTTGACATATCTTTTGACAATGTAGAGTTGTTACCTATATCGAGCATAATATTTTTTTATGCATGTATTAAGGGACCTTTTAGTTTTGAATTAAATGACAAAATATCGCTAGTTAAATGTTAGCTATGATCAAATGTTGAAAAATAGAAAATCATCTCAAAACTCGTAAAATCACCTACTTTATCCTTAATTATCAATATTCTTAAAAAAACATCATAATATTTTTATTCCCATTTTTTCAACTTTTTAACAATATTTTATTTTCAATCATAAATTATTATATAAATAATTTTATTGTTAGTATAACAATAAAAATCAACTATTTATCATAAAATGTTTTAATCATAAAATATTATATTTTATATTTTATTCTCTTTAAACAAAATATGAAATAAAATATTATTATATTTATATATTTCTAGAATACGATATTACATTATTTTCTTTTATTTAAATTTATCTTCAAAACAAACGGCCCTTACCTACTTTAAATCCCAACCAAACGGGTCTAATTGAATGTATCAATATAATCACTATGTCAACTCGTTCGTGGATTCTAGCTAGTGTATGGACCATATATACTCATAGCATTACATAAATAAAAAATATTAATATTTTAATATTTTAATTGTGGCCAGTTAAGCTGCTAGCGGTTAACATCATAATCTTTTGCAGATGGTGACATGCACAAGAAATCAGATGACCAAATTGCACAAGAAATTGACATTGAAGTGATAATGGGAACTATGAGCAACTTCGAGGAGGTTTCCTGATTCGTATAAATTCTTATTCCAGTGTTTTTCAGCATTCAAAATTCCCTAGTTTTTGTATAATTAATTTATCATTTTATATATTTTTTTAGTTATCATCGTTGTACTTAATTTTATTTAAATGTATTAAGAATTAATCTATCACATGTTTCACTTGTCAAGGGATGCCAAAATAGTAATCAAATATGGGTTTGTTGTAAAAGTTTTCTTAACAGGCATGTAATAAATGTACTCTTAAAAGATGATAAATTTTCATTTTATACAATTGACTGTGTTAGACTTCTTTTCAAAAAAATAAAATAAGAGGATAAATATAGAAAACCCTTTTAAAATATCTGTCGGTATGTCACATTGGTAAGATTGTTTTTGTTACATAGTCCCCTGTCAATTTTCACAAATCATTGTTCACAAGCATCTAGATTTGACCACGTAATAATCAGTATTTGTTTCAGTGCTTTCTAGTTTAGCCATCGTCCCCTCGTCTGAAACCTTCGTCATCTCGCGGTCGACATCGCCTCGTCGGAGGAAATGCGCAAAAAGAGATGATGGCGGAAAAGAAGAGAGGCATGAGTTGCAAAAGACACTTTCTTAGTTCGACCGCTTATGAACCGACACACGGGACGAATAGAGGGTGGATCGCTGCCGATTCAATCCGCAAGAGATCTCGAGCTTTTGATCAAAATCCAACGGCCAACTATGCATGACCGCACTATGCATCTAACGAGTGTGGTGTCATCTTTATAAATATATATATATATATATATATATATAATGCGTGTATTTATTAGATTCACTTTTGCTCTAAAAAATGAAAAATATGTACTATTTATCACTATTTTTATTGTTCAGAAGTCAAGATGTGAAAATAATTTCATAAAATAAATAAATAAAAACCATGGATTACGAAATGAGTAAACGAGCACTACGAAAACGATCACCTTTAAGTTGAAAATTTGAGATTCATCCTCCAAAATAATTATATGGTTGCAATGCAATACTGCCACCCAAACCACACCTCAGTAGCTCCCAAGTTACTTAATTAGAGTCCCAAAGCTTGGTTTATTAAATGCCTATTTAAACCTATTTAAATATCCATCTGACTTGCACTCGCATCCATCAGACAAAAAAAAAAAAGAAAAGAAATTGCTCAGCATTGGAGTGTTTTTTTCTGAGTCTGAGCTCTAAAAGATTTGTACTCTCTGTCCCATAAAGAAGCAAATAAAAACAAAACCCTTAATTTATGTGCTTCACATGCGATTCAATCACACACTCAGATACTACTACTCTCGGCAGATTCTGCATGCACATGGCAGTCCCCTTTAACTTAACGGCTTGGAGATCCCAAGCCAACCACAAGATCGCACAGAGAGAAAGAGAGACAGAGAGTGAGAAAGAGAGGTGGTCAGTAGCAGCAGGTGCAGGCGTTATCAGTTATCACTTTGGAATCTTGCATGAACTTTTGGATGGGCTGCTGATCTGGTCTGCTCTGCCCTGCCCTGCCCTGCCCTGCTCTGCATGATCCTTGTGATATTTGTTTTCTTCTTCTGTGTTCTGGAAAAAACGTTCAAAATATTTCCGCGGTTAACTGATCCAACTTCCAAGTCGAGCAAAGCAGAGCAGAGTGTGCAGGGCAGGTGGGTACTAATGCCACGGCCACCAGCACTGCACTCAGTGCGCTGCACTGACGACTCACCAGATTGGTGCACGTATTTTGCCCACTCCAGTTCCTCTCTTATTATTATTATTATTATTATTATTATTATTATTATTATTATTATTATTATTATTATTATTATTATTATTATTATTATTATTATTATTATTATTATTACCTTTTCTTAGAACAGAAAAAACTTCAAAAAATCAAGTCCGTGACCAGTAGCATGCATCCTTTTAACAGTGATAACCAAAAAATGCTCGTCATTTTGACGGCCAAAATAAACTAAAAAGTCATCTGCAGAGTTTGTATTTTGGTACAGGCTGAGGTTGAAGTCCATATCATCATTGATGTCGTGGTCGCGTCAATCTCCAGACGCATACACGCCGCGTCCTCGCTCGTATATTGCGGAGGCCGATTGCTCCATGCATAAAAAACACCAACCATTTAGGGCCTGTTTAATTTAGTTGATATAAGATAATTAATAAATTAAAATATTGATAAGTAATTTAATAACTAAAATTAATTTTAAAAATAAATAATTATATGTAATAAAAAATTTATAAGTTATTATTTTAATTAAATGACTAATTTTTAAATATTATAATAAAATAAATATGTGAAGAAAAATTAGTATATTCTAAAGATAAAATAGTGTATTCTTCAAACTGATCTAACTTTTTCTTTTGATACAATTAGCTTATTTTTTTTACTTGTTTATAAAATAAATAATTATAAATTCTTTTTTTCAATTATCAAACATAGATTGTTTATAAGTCATTTTGTTTGGCGTATAAACATAATCAGAGCCTTAATCAATATTGCTCGACTCATAATTAATAGGAAGATTGGATTTCAAGTACTCCATGAGAGCTAATAATTTCAAAATTATCATATTAATTAAAACAATAAATTATTACTCATTGAGAATTAATAATTCTGCATACCCGAAACCTCATGTAAACTTCGACAAAGACAAAAAAAAAAACACCCACTTAGTTAAGTACCAACCCTCCCCAAGATCTCTCCTCCCCGGGGGTGGTACCCACTACGAAAACTCTGAATTTTCATTTTTTTAGAAAATATTATATATCTAATATAATTCAGATAATTAAAAACAATGCAATATAAAATTTTACTATACAAAATAAAATACAAGCAATATTTTAAAAAAAATAGAATTAATAAATTATTCTCAAAATTAAAATAATTTTGATTCCAAAATCAATTAAATTATTATGACTACACTTTGACCCCGGCCTCCAAACTTCCTCCTCACCACCCTACTCCACGAGAAGAAAATCATATCACAAACGCAAAGTATCCCACTAATTTGAATTAGTCCCGAATTTCATACGACGAAATATTGTAATAACTAATTAATTCAAGGTAACAAAAAAGAAAGAAAATGTCATTTAGCGCATCAATCAGCTTCATTAGTTATAAATAATTGTGAATAGATCGATTGAAAGCGCTAATTAATCATCCTATTCCTGTGGGAGGAGCAAGTGCATGTGAACAAACCTTCTCTCTCTCCCTCTCTCTCTCTCTCACACACACACAAACACACATGGCCATGTTGTCCTCGCGGCGTGTCATTCACGATGGTCCTTTGATCCGTTTTCAGTTGCAATCATGGGAATGTTGCAAACAAATATTTTATATCTATATATATATATATATATATTGTATAATAATATATAATAATATGTATATAAATATCACTGAACACAAAATATATATTTTGTTTGGTGGAGTACACAACGTTAAAAATTCCATTAGTTCAATATACTGCCCATGTGCCGTGAGTTTGATTCATGTGCAAAAGGATTTTTACTACTCAATTCATGATTTAAACTTGGAACTGAAATACGATTTTTTCTAGTCAGTTTTCAATTTGTGAGAAACGATGTCTGTGACGCTAACGATTATGTGCATTATCTATAAGTACATCATTAAATTTAATTAATTTAATAAAATCGTCTCATATCTTATATTTTTTACAGCGACGAGTAAAGTTCTTAACATAAAATTTTTACATTTACGAATATTCTAACTCGATGTGTTAATTAAGTGAGGATGAATTTCTTATCGCACTTCATCCAAATATGAAATGGGAAATTCAATAAATTTAGTATTGATGAGGTTGAAAAATGCACCTTTTAAGCATCCAAATATTTGATGGTCCAAAGAATGTGATCGGTGTCTTCTGAACCAACGTGGCAATGCTGCCTGCCATGTCAGCTGCTGAGCCAGGCATATATTATATTTAAGTGTTATCTGGACAAAACGCATCCGAGCCAGGGGCCCTCTCTATCTCTTCAATTTAGCCCTCTCTTCCTTCATCCTCTCTTTTCAAGTGGTCATGCACCGGCCATCCATGCATGATTCCAATTTCATCTAAATATACTTTATATTCGTCCAACATTATATAAATATTAACCAGTAGCCAAAATAAACGAATTTATTTTCCTTTTTACTGCTGTCTTTTTAAGTAATAAATTAACTTCATTTTATTTGCACCATTTAAGTTTTGGATTGATAATGTGTATTGCTTTAAATTGAGGCGATAAAATGTTATTGTTAAATTACAATAACTACCAATTTTGGGTCCTGATTCATTCTTTTAATATATATATATATATATATATATATATATATATGATTAATGTACCTTCAAAGAATCTTCCCCTCAGAAGGTAAATTGCAATCCATGTTAACAATTAGAAAAATTGACTCTTATCAAATTATCACTCTTATCTTATTTACTAAACATAAATAATTTCTCCAATAACTCAAATAATGGTGTTTACTTATAATAAAAATATTAGTAAATAACGTTAATTTTAGTAAAATATCCTTTATCAATAATGTAACTAAAGTTTAAATAATTTGGTTAAAAACTCAAACCTAAACTTGATAAAATTAATTAACTAGATAAATAAATTTATAGACTTGGCATCATCATACATTTTTCTTATTCCATATTTTATTTATGTAACACTGAAAATAATTGATATGAAAATAATATAAAAAATGTCAATGGACACCTCTCTCATATATAATATTAATTATTATTTCATAAGTAATAAATTTAAAGAATAAAAATGTAACGTGTTAAGCATAATTTTATTTTATTTTTTCAGTAACATAAGAAAAATTATACATAGGGAGAAAGTCTTCTATAGTTGAATAATTGAGCCACATGTAGGCTAAAATAATTTGAAATTTTTAAACAAAGTTACACCATTTGTTCTCCCATCCTTGACATCAAAATCCATTCTAAACTTTAACAGGTGATCATTAACATTTTTTTCGGTTACAAATTCAGAAAATTAACGCCTGATTATTAACTTTTTCCTAGGGGTGTAAGAAAAACTCGATCGAATTGTAAAATATACCCGATCCAAAAAAATAAAAAATTAGGGGATCGAATACGATTTAAGACGGTTTTTAAATAGAGCAAAATTGATCCGTTTAAACTAGGGCCCCATCCAAAAAAAAATCGTAGGGGCCGTGGAGTCCGCTTTTATTTATTAATTTTTATTTATGTAATTAATTTAGATGTAATCAATTATTTTATTATTGGTGTAATAATTTTTTATATAGCTTAATATATTCCTATCACATTATAAACTTTAATTTAATAATTCTAGCACTATATTCTATATTTAGTTATAAAATTAAATAAGTTAATATTGATTGTAATTTATTATATATTATTTTGAAAATATTATTTATTAAAATAGGATCTCGAAAAAATTACCCGAAAAAAATTGCCCGCTCGAGTGTGATTTTTTTTTCCTAAATGATTTTGGAATAATTTTTGTGATTTAAAAAACCGATCTAAAAAATAATGGATGTTCTTTTTTTTACCGAAAAATTTGATCCGACCCAAATCACTTTCACCCCTACGTTTTCGGTTACACATTTGTTAAACTTTATTTTCTACCTCTACCTTCATTAAGGAGTTGTTTGATTAAGGAACTAAAAAGTTCAGAATATGCATAAGAATAGACAAGATCTTTCTACAATACATTTTGTTCTTGGTATCATCAGGAACAATTTCTTTCTGCCTTTTCAATTTTCAAGATAGCAAGACCAAGAAGTACTCATTTGTTCTTATTATATTCTGATATCAAACATCCCCTGAATGATCTAAACATTCGTTAAACTCAATACAAGATTTTAATGTGCGATCATTAACTTTTTTTCGGTTGTAATTTATTTTAACTTTATTATCATCATCCATCCTATCTTCATTACTAATTTAAACGTTCATTAAATTCACCCTAAAATTTAACGTGCGAGTGTTAACTTTTTTTTTCAGTTAAATTTTTTTAAACTCCATTATAATCATCCTCGCTTCTCACTCCTATGGCCATTATTCGATTTAATCATTCATTAAATTCACCATAAAAAATTAATGTGTGATTATTAATATTTTTCAGTTACAAAATTTTAGAACTTTACACATTCATTGAATTCAGCATAAAAAAATATGTGTGGTTATTATATTTTTTACATTACAATATTTTAAAAATTTATTATCATCAAGTGTTTTAAATTATTATTAAATTCATCATAAAATAATTAATGTGTGATCATTAGTTTTCTTGTTACATTTTTTTTAAAAATATTATCATCTATATTTATTCAATGATTTAAATTTCATTTAACTCGTATATAAAAAATTTAATGCGCAATTATTGAACTTTTTTCGGTCACAAACCTTTAAACTTTTTTTATATTTCATCATTAAGTGTCTTAAACTTTCATTAAATTCATCATAAAATGTGTGATTATTAGTTTATCTTCAGTTACCACTTTTTAAAACTTTATTATCATCACTATGTGTTTTAAACTGTTCATTAAATCCATCGGTTACAACTCTTTAGATTTCGTTATCATCATTAAATGTTTTAACATTCATTATAAAAAATTAATGCGTGATTATAAAACTTTTCTGTTACAAAATTTGAAAATTCATTGTCATCATTAAATGCATTATAAAAATTTAATGTGTGATCATTAAATTTTTTCGGTTACAAATTTATTAAATTTTGCTATCATTAAGTTTTAAAATCCATTAAATTCATTATAAAATTTAATTTGAGTTTATTAACATTTTTCTTTTACAAAATTTTTAATTATAATGTGTTTTCCACCCGTCTTCGCCCACCCACCTACCTCGAATTTGGCGTTAATTACACAAAACCCCCCACCCGGCCCATAATTCAACGGTCTCGATCGTCTCCTCGCCCCTACCGCCCAATCATCATCCGTCCATTCAACAACTCACCTCCCCATGTTTGCAACTCCCCCGTTCGCACGCACCACCAATTCGACCCCGCGCAGCCGCGCTCCCTCGCCCTTGGGGGCCCCGCCGAGCTTTAGACGACAATACAGATTAAATTGACGCGTTAAAAGTTCACGTCGGCCAGCACAATTTTTTTTTCCTCTTTTTACTTTTCATAAACCATCTCCACCTAATAAAGAGATAATATTTCGACCCAAAAAAAGTACAATATTTCTCCCGTTCTTATCCCTAATTTTCCAGCATCTCGCCCAATTTATCGTCGAGATGATAAATTGAAGCTTTTTTAAGGATAAACTCGAAGGAAAATTAAAAAAGATGCATGCGATTATTCCAATGTTGCTTCTGCTTATTTTGGAAATTAAGACCCTTCCCATTTATTGTTTCAAAAAAATTAATTAACAAAAGATTAATATTTTTTATCAAGAATTAATAAATGTTTAAAAGTATTCCCAATATTTGGTAAGAAGCGGTGGGGTACTCCTCACCGTCGGATCGCCACGCGGCAACTCGACGCTGCGCGCTCCACGAGCGCAGGATTCCTACGTCTCCCTCCTTCCCGTTTTCGTCTCAAAATTCCCGTCCGATACATTTTTATAGATTCGGATCGGACCAGTTAATTATTTATTTAATTAATTAAAGTCTCATTTAAAGATTTTATTTTATTATTTTAAACCTAATCATGCCACTATATAAACGGCGTCTCCGCCCCTCATGCAACACTCGCCCGCTTCCCAATCTCCATCGCTGGTTTCTGCCATCGCCTGGTTTTATTTTCCCCTCCGCTTCTTCTGATCGCCACCTCGTTCTCTCTCCGCCTTTTTATTGCCTCCGCTTCTTCGTCATCTCAGATCTCTCTCTCGACCTCGGAATTCGGTTGGTGCGGACGCGGATCTCCGGCGGCCCTCCGGCGACTTCTGCGTCTCTCCAATATATTACCTTCGGCTTCCGACGTCTTCTTCTGAGCGGCCGGTGTGGGGTTCTCCGGGACCTCTAACGGCGATCTAGGGTTTCACTCCCCCATCTCTCGTCTCCTCCTGCTTCGTTTGGGGGGGTGGCCGGGGCTCCGGCCTCGGCGGCTTTCAAAGCCCCCATCTCACGACGAGATCTGAAATCCTGTTTTTTTTCCTCTAACCCATTTTTTGCTCCGCGATCGGGAAGAGATGCCGGCCCTCGCATGCGTAGATGCTGCGGTCCCGCCCCCTCCTGGCTACGCCCTCGCCTGGGATTCCGGATCTCTTCCCGTGCCGGGACCATTTCCCGGCGGCGCTCCGACGACGGCGGCGGCCGACGGCTGCGTCGTCGCCGAAGACGACGACAGGCGTCCCTCCCCCTGGTCCACCGACCTCTCTGCTGCTCTCTACAAGGTTGACGGCTGGGGCGCCCCCTACTTTGCAGTGAACTCCGCAGGCAACATCGCCGTCCGTCCCTATGGCGCGGCTACGCTCGCGCACCAAGAAATCGACCTGATGAAGGTCGTGAAGCGCGCCTGCGACCCTAAGGACGCCGGCGGGCTCGGTCTTCAGGTTCCGCTCATCGTCCGCTTCCCCGACGTGCTGAAGAACCGGCTTGAGTCCCTGCATGGCGCCTTCGACTTTGCCATCCGTTCCACTGGTTACGGATCCAGGTACCAGGGCGTTTACCCTGTTAAGTGCAACCAGGATCGGTATATTGTGGAGGACATCGTGGAGTTCGGCGCGCCTTTCGGCTTCGGCCTTGAGGCAGGTTCGAAGCCAGAGCTGCTCCTCGCCATGAACTGCCTCGCCCGTGGCAGCCCGGACGCGTTCCTCGTCTGCAACGGGTACAAGGATGAGGAGTACATAGGGCTTGCTCTTATTGCCCGTGCACTCAACCTCAATACCGTGATCGTCCTAGAGCAGGAAGAGGAGCTCGACACCGTGGTTGAGACTAGTCGGAAGCTTGGAATTCGGCCGGTCATCGGCCTCAGGGCGAAGCTCCGCACCAAGCATTCTGGCCACTTCGGATCCACCTCCGGTGAGAAGGGCAAGTTCGGGCTGACGACCACTCAGATTCTTTCCGTCGCCCGGAAGCTCAAACAGGTGGACATGCTCGACTGTCTTCAGCTTCTGCACTTCCACATCGGCTCGCAGATCCCTACCACCGCACTGTTATCTGACGGCGTTGGCGAGGCCGCTCAAATCTACTGCGAGCTTGCTAGGCTCGGCGCGGCAATGAGCGTCATCGACATCGGTGGTGGCCTTGGCATCGACTATGATGGATCCCACTCTGGCGCATCTGACATGTCCGTTGGATATGGGCTCGACGAATATGCATCTTCAGTTGTTCAGGCCATCATGTTGGCCTGCGACCGCAAGCATGTGCGCCACCCGATCATCTGCAGCGAGAGCGGCCGAGCTCTGGTCTCCCAGCACTCTGTTCTGATCTTTGAGGCCGTCTCTTCCTCCAACTCGGAGCATCTGTCATCCCTCGCTGCCAATCTGCCTTACTTTTTGGAGGAGCTTGCCGACGATGCACGCGCTGATTACCGCAATCTGATGTCTGCGGCTGTTCGTGGGGAGTACGAAACCTGCATTCTTTACGCCGATCAGCTGAAGAGAAGGTGCATAGACCAGTTCAAGGAAGGTGTTCTTGGCCTCGAACACTTGGCGGCTGTGGATGGCCTCTGCGACGTGTTGGCCAAGGAGCTTGGTGTGGCCGATCCGGTGAAGACTTATCACATTAACCTTTCTCTCTTCACATCCATACCTGATTTCTGGGCAATCGGACAGCTGTTCCCCATCCTTCCGATCCATCACCTTGACCAACGCCCTGGTGTCAACGGAATCCTGTCAGACTTGACATGCGACAGTGACGGTAAAGTTGATAAATTCATCGGTGGACGTTCGAGCCTCCCCTTGCACGAGCTCAATGGTGCTGCTAATGGTGGCTGTGTTGGAATTGGGGGCGGATACTATCTCGGGATGTTCCTCGGAGGAGCTTACCAGGAGGCGCTCGGAGGCTTGCACAACCTCTTCGGCGGGCCGAGCGTTGTGCGAGTATCGCAGAGCGACGGGCCTCACTGTTTCGCGGTGACGCGGGCGGTTCCAGGTCCGTCGTGCGCTGACGTTCTGCGAACGATGCAGCACGAACCCGAACTCATGTTCGAGACCCTCAAGCACCGCGCAGAAGAGTGCCCGGGGGCGGACGCCTTCTCTTGCGCACTTGCTCACGCCTTCGACTCTATGCCGTACCTCGCCTACGCTGCCGCCTCCGCCGTGGGGACGTCCGACGGCGAAGGCAGCAACAGCAGCAGCGATATGGAAAGTTCGGTTGAGTGCTGCGGCGAGGAGGAAGAAGAAGATTGGGAGTTCATGCGCTGCCTGAGCGTGTGAGGCGTTCTCGAGTGCAGTCAAGGTAACTGCTGCACTGCTGCTGTTGCCTTTCATTTCATTCACTGGTCCGTTCAAGATGAAGTCGTCGTCGTCGTCAGTCGTCAGAGTGTCATCGCATTTTGCTTATTTACCCCTTTGTAGTTAAATTTACCATTGTTAATGGTTATGTTTAGTGTCTGCGTCTAGATAACACCCTCCAACGCGCCTCCTCCTTCCCTTCTCCACAACTTTGAGAGGGACGAAGGGGGTGGTGGTGTGCTAATGGTGGGATGTGTCCTGTTACCATGAACAAGAAGAAGAGGCAGTGTCTGGTCTCCTCTCCTTTTGTTGCTGCATTTTAATTCGCTTCAAATTAGAGGGGCTCTTTTCTCTGTTTTTTTCTGTTTCTCTCGTCTGTTATGTGTTTGTTGTTATGTTCGTGTTTGCCTGTGATGTTGTCATGCTCGTGCTAGCCAAACGACTTTACGGCCGCTTAGGTCGAACCCACTTGCTGATAACTCCTCGGTTCTCCATTTTCCTGCGGCACATCAATCCAAGTTCTTTTCAATTAATAAGAAAATCAGAAAAATAACTGAAGAGTTTGATTTTTCTTTTTTTTTTTCATCTTGTTTTCACATGGTTGGCCCAACATGGGAAAATATGTTCCTTTTCCATGCAAAATATAATAATAATAGAAAATGTCGACCGAATGAGACACTTTGCCCGTCCCTTAAACATTGCACGGTTATTTTTTATTTTAGCCAATGGTAGATATTGAAGAAGCATTGTCGATTTTTTAATCCACGCGATGTTATTTAGCGCACTGATCATAGGTTAAATCAATTCATTATCGAATCCGATGGTCTCGATTCACTTGTTTAACAATGATAGGTTCTTAATAATTTTTTTTGCATTCACATAAATTTGAACTCGACCCCAACCATCATCGGTGCACAACTGTGTTTTTAATGCACGTATGATGAACCCAACCAAATGCATGTAATAATATATTATTATACATTATGAATTATCAACTCTAATATTCTTCACATGTGTTACGTGAACTTCAAAAAGAAGAAAGAAAAATAACAATTAGGTTCTAGCTGTGTGAAAAGGACGATTTTTTTTCCCTTTCTGGTTTTAGATATTTCGCACGATCAGACGCTAAAATACTATTTCGAGTTTGGTTTATGCTTTCTTTATTACGTGTATTGTCTTTTTTATTATTATTTATAAGATTTGGAGTTGGATTGGAACGAGAGTTTGTGGTGGTTGCAGTTGTTGAGGAGTTATACACATTTTGTTTGTGGTCAGAGCCTCCTGAGAAGTTGTATTTGGTCCAGTGCGCTTCTTTGACGGATTTGCGTGGAGCTCTTTGAAACGTTTCCCTTGTGGTTGCCAATCTTTTGTTGAGTAGTTCTGCTCTGCCTTGGTGAACACTTTAGGGCCCACTTGGTCAAAATTTATCAAAGTTGAAAACATGGATATGCTAACTACTATGGTTACCTTCCTCGTGTTTATATTTTGTTTCTTTCCTTATATTAATACTTTTTTATTGCTAATATTATAAAAAGTTTTGTGGTTGTCTCATATAGACATAGATCAAATTACATCAAATACTCTTCAATTTTGATATTTTTTTAGCGCTATCTTTCAACTACACTTTGTAATAAGATGGCATTTCATCAAATGTCATTTTCATCGGTTATAAGTCGTTTCCAGGTCGAGCCTTTGACGTATTCTTTGTCCTCCATGCAAGCATTTTACGGATGTGGCAATATTAAAAATAATAAAATAATAAAAATAAATGAAACTGATCGGGTGCGGGCCGACGAGGGGATCTCGCGCACCGACGAAGTGACACCGGAGGGGGCTTGTCAGAGCTTCGACTCATGAAAGGTGAGGTGTCATTTTTTAATTTTTATTTTATTTTTTAAATGTTGTCACGTCAATAAATGCTTATACAAAAGAAAGAGAAGGTGTTATGCTAGCACCACATCAGCAACATGATCTATAACGGTTGAAAAGGACATTTGGTCAAACAAATTAAAAGATGAAGGACAATCTTATTATAAAGTGAAGTTGGAAGGTAACGTTAGAAAAACGAACAATGTTAGAAAGTGTTTAACGTAATTTACTCTACGGATATATGAAGGCAAGTTTGTGCAATTTGGTAGTAACTTGGATAAAAAAAGTTGTATAAATTATTAAATTTAAAAGTAATTTTCACTTAAATCTTTTAATCGTTAACACATTAATTACTTATTACTTATTTATTATTTATGAAAAGATTGAAATGTCTTCCATGATTTTTGAATTTTCATTGGTCACAAAAAATATTTATTTCAAATCAAAATAACAGAAAAATTAACATAATATGAGGTAAGTGAAAATCACGATAATATTTAGGAACGTCATTGTGATATTAAATAATGTATATATTCTGGATGGCCTCTCTATTTCTTTTTTTTTTTTTGGGTGATCCCTGTAAATAAAAATTTGAACTAGTCAACGTTAAAGAACTGGATTTTGATAGACCTGTTCAAACTTGGTCTTCGGCCTTGACAAAATGGGACGCTGGTGCACTGCATCTGTGTTGCACATTAGCTTTTGTGGACCTTGCAAGAAAGACACCTCCATGGCTTATCCATCATTTTCCAATTATTGGGCGTCAATGATTTCTCCTACATAATTGTCATGGGTGTTCAATTGGAGTTCACAATTATATATACAAATCGATTAGAATTTAATGGTAATCGACTTGTCCTCATTTTTAAATTAGTTCTGTACAAAAAAAAATCGACATTTTGATTATGATTCAAAGTGAAACGGATTAATTGAGTTTGTAGTGGCAACCGGAAAAAAATAACATTGCAAATAAAACCATGTTTAACGTTTGATGTCAATGCACCTATCATATCTTTCAACAATTATTATTCAGAATATTCTTCTAAATAAAAGCTTAATTAGTTAATTCAGTACGTTAGCATTAAAAATAATAATTCTCTTCGTAGAAATAATTTCTTGTGACATTTCTTTACTAAACCAATCGTTAATAATTCCCATGAACTATACAAAAATTTCGCGTCTACCCACCACTTTTATATTTTTCATAGACTTTACATAAACTATGCCATTTTTTCCACTTAGATCCATCTGTCAACTTCCGTTAATTATTTCATCAAATTTTATTATTTTATTTTATAAAATGATCAAATTGCCCTCAGACAATTGAGATAAGTGAGCTCCCCACTTGTGAGAGGGCAATTGTGTCATTTCATAAATTAAAAATAATCAAAATTAATAGATGTTGATGGATGAACCTAAGTGAAACAAATAATAGTTTAAAGAAAGTGCACGAAAAATACGAAAAAAGTTCATAATTTAAGAAAAAAAAACCTTAATTCATATACAAATATCACTCAACTCGTCGTGTCCTTCTTGGCCTCGAACTAAGAAACATAAATTCTGCTATCCAAACACATGAGGACGACGTCCGAAATCGTATGCATGTGGACTTCGTCTTCAAAACCCTGATGAATGCTTGCAAAAAGTAAGTGGACTTTGGCTTGACTGAGCAGCAGAAATAAATGGGCTTGGAACAAAGTAAGAAGACCGGGATGCAACGCACGTAGAGAGTAGATACAGAAGAATAAAGCCTCCCCCAAAAAAAAGCCGGCACAGAGGTCGGTCCAAGTCCAAGTCCAAGTGACGGCAATTGGCAAAGCGTATCGTCGTGTTTCCCTCGCGTTGCACGGTGGGGGGTTTCGGCGAGGTCTCCAAATGGTACCGTTAAGGCAAGCATTTTGGTCCAAGTGGGAGGAGCCAAGTCCAAGTGGTGTCACCCGTGACGTTTCAACTTTGGCTTTACCGCGCCCGCTCCAAGGCCGTCCGTGCGGTGCACTCGAGTTGTACTCTGACGAATTCTTATGGTATACGGTTGAACCGAAAGGTTTAACGTGTACACGAATTCTGAATGATTTTGATACACACGATAAATTACATCAAATATTTTTTTAATTTTGATATTTATTTACGATGCCATTCAACTTCACTTTTTAACACGAATGTTCTTCATCTTTGAACTCATTTCACCCGGTCGCTCTGTCGACGTGGCATCTACGCGAGCATTTTCTCTTTTCTCCATACAAAAAACAATATGGCGTGACATTTTTTTCCCTTACATGTCATAATTAAATAATAATATAATAATTAAAAAAATGAGAGAAGGGCACTACCCCTCTCCTCGACCTCTGACGGTCTTGCCGACGCCGAAGACAGAGGGCCTCGTCAGCGCCTTATTGGGAGGGGAGGGGGGGCTTCCCTCTGCATTGGCGGAGCTCATAGAAAGAGAGCGTTGCACCCCCTTTGTGGAGATCGGTGAGTATAGACAAAACGGGGTGTCGTCGCACCCCCTCTGCGGAGGCCGACGTGCATAGACAAAAAGGGGGCGTTGTCAAGCTCACACCCCATTTGCTCCGCGCGCTGATGCAAGCAAAAGCAAGGGCATTAGACCCCTCTGCGGGCTCCGGTGCGAGCTTGCCGGAGCCCACAAGGGGGGGGGGGGGGGGGGGGCGATGCCCCCCTTTTGCTCTACACGTGCCGGTCTCCGCAGAGGGGGACACGACACTCTCCCCTCTCTGCGAGCTCCAGTGAGCTCTCATCGACAACGCGGAGTGAGGACCAACACCCCCCTCCCCTCCGACGCCGGTTGCCGGAGGTCGAGGGGAGGGACAGTACCCTTCTCTATTTTTTTACTTATATTTAATCATGCCACTTAAGAGAAAGAAATGTCATGTCATATTGCTTCTTGCGTGGAGGAGAGAGAAAATAGTTGCGTGGACGCCACATCGACGAGGCGACTAGGAGACGACTGATCACATGTAAGGAGGACACCGAGTGAACATTCGTGTTATAAAGTAAAGTTGAAGGATATCACTGAAAAAACAATCAAAGTTAGAGGACATTTGACGTAATTTACCCTGATACACTTTATTAAACGTCATGATCACAACAATAATTTTTTTAAGTACGAATTATCTGGACAATTTAAAATTTTAGACTCTATTCGGCAAAGTTTATATTCGCAGACCGAGAATAGTGATTTGTTTGAAAGTTTGATAAAAAATAATTTTTGTATATATGGTGATTCTAGTAGTGAAAATGAATTTTCCATCCGATTGATTTTTTAGTAAAAAATCATTCATTATTTTTCGGAAAGATTTTTTAAAATTATAAAAGCTAATCTCTTTAGGGAGTCAATTTTTTAAACCCTATTTTAATATTGTTATGAATATAAAATTATTGAAGATGCTCTTTTTAACAAGTTCAGGGTTGAATTAAAGAGAGAGCATTAAGAATATAAATTCATTGATGTTGTGCTTCTTAATGGTTTAAGACTTTTAAAAAAAATTGATTAGGACATCAATGGTATCAGACATAAAATAGAGCCAGATTCGAACTAGAGACTTTTCACAAGGGTATCAAGCAAGGCTACCAGTAGATTAAAGAAAGCTTTTCTCATGTCATCGGCTTTGGAAATAGATTCTCCTTCTTTGTTTGATGACTGGCACTCGGTTGGGGCTTTTGTTTCCCTCTTCCCTCGCCTGTTTGTCATTGCTCATAATAAGAAAAAGGCTCCCAATTGCATCATATCGCTCGTGATGAATCATTGGAATGGCTGATACCTGCAACAATTCTATTGAAGATACATAACACCTCCTTTTTCAATTGTGAGATGGCAAGAGATGTTTGGAATGCAGATCACTATTACATCATAGCTTTTTGGCCTGTGTTTCATAATGGTGGGAACATCAAGGAGAAGTTGGGTGCTCCTCACGGCTATTCTCTAGGCTATCAAAATAGGCTTCTTTTTTCAAAATGAATGATGTTATGCTGATAACATTCAAAGTCATGCCTATTTTTTTGTACCAAGAGCGTGGTCTTCTCTGTAACCCTATTGTTTTACACTTTGTAACTTTTTTGCCTTAATTGGCTTTTTAATGCATGGTTTTGGATGGTTAATCATCCTTTTTCCTTTTGAAAAAAATTAAGGGGTCAAAATGTAATTTTTTTACTAAAAAATTTATATTTTAATATATAAAAATAATTTCCTCCCTTAATTATTGTTCACACAGTGGCCTCGATTAAATCAAAATTTTCACTGGTTCACACGTGAAAGTGTTAAGAATATAAAATTATTGATGTTACTCTTCTAAACGGCTTAAACTTTTTTTAAAAAAATTAGTTAGTACATCAATTTCAACGAGTATAATAATAATTTAAGATTATATATAATAGATTAAAATAATATAAAATAATTTAATTTTATAACTATAAGAAGTATATAGTATTAAAACTATCACACTAGGGTTCCATAATATGATAAGAAATATTAAATTATATAAAAGATAGAGTTATTTTCATAAACCACCCTTAAACTATCACAATTTTCCACATCTAACTCAAAACTTATTTTTTTTATCCCTAAACTATTGTGATTTTTCCAAGTTAATCCTTTCAACGACTTCGGACAATTTTTCTATTAACTTCTTTTTTTCCATTTATGAAAAATTAAAATTACTCCTTCAAATTGAAATATTTTTTTTTAAAAGCACGAGTGGAGCTCGTCGACGAAGAAGTCTCCGTGGGGGGGGGCTCTGCGACCTTCACCAGAGAGAGAGGCCCCTCTCTTTCCCTACGCACGCCGACGTAGGGAAAGAGGGGGCATGCGCGACTCCTTCGGAAACCCGCTAGAGCTCATCACCTTCTTCGTTGTCATCGGATGCGGAGATTTTTTCATCGACGAACTCTGCATGTGCTTTTTTTATTTGATATTAAAGGGATAATTTTGACTTTTCATAAATGGAAAAATGAAGTGAACAGAAAAGTTGACAGAAGTCAACGTAAGGATTAAATTGAAAAATTATGATAGTTTAGGGATAAAAAATAAGTTCGTAATTTGGGGTTAGATGTGAAAAATTATGATAATTTAGAATGTTATATGAAAAAAAACCTAAAAGATATTATACCAATAATAATAAAATGATATATTATGAACTAATTATATAATAAAAGTGAATTTTATATACCCTTACGATTTTCTGGGTTGGGTCATAATTTGAGTAGACAAATTCTATCATGCACCTATGCTCATTTTTATAAGCGTCATATTCATAATAATTAGTAATTAATTTATAATATTTATAAATAAATATGTGATATTTATTAGTAAAATTAAATATGTGAAACATTAAAATAAAAAAATTGTGATATTTAATGATTAAAATGTTTTTTTTTGTTAAAAATGATTATACATTAGTAATAAAACATGAAATCGGTACACACTGCACTATTCCCATTAGTTTATAAAGTTTTATGATTAAATCTCTACACGTTATTTGTAAAAAAAAATATATTAACTCAGTCAAAATTCTCCTTACTATTTTGATATATTTTTTTAACGTGTCAAAGAGTGCCTTAATTAAGGATTTTAAAGTTGGAACTAGAACAAAGAAAAAAAATTCATCTATCGAATCATAATAAATTTTCACCCTCCCCAAATCATAGTAATAAATATATTGAAGAATGCGTTGAGTGTTAAAGGTGTCAATGTTGAAATCTTATCTAATATCATAAATTTTGTATGAAATAAGGATTAATGGTTTGATATTTATGATAAAGGAAAAATTTACGACCATAATATCACAAAATATATTAAAAAATAGATGCTGTCTCACTTATGGATGAACATGGGTTCAATTTGATTTATCAATCTGAGCCCGACCCAAAATGATTTGTGTGTAAGAAGTTGGGTCCGAGTCAAAAAGATATTTAACTAATATTATTCATTCTTTCATATAAATTTAGTTGAATATTAAAACTTTTAATAGTTATTGTTCTTTATTTTATTAATTTCAATTATTGTTTCGTTATTTTTAAACTTATCATTAGAAAATTAATAGACCAAAGGCAAACCTACTAAAAGACCGACCAATGATCCAATAACTTGACCTGATCTAACTCGACTCTTTTTTTTTATTGTGTGCGCGTGTTTGTGTGTTGAGTTCGTGTTTGATCCAAATCCCATTATCATCTTAGTATGAAAAATGAACATAAAAAAATTACAAAATAATAGAAACGAGAACAAAATAAGCCCAATAGTAGTAAGTGGCCCATGACCGATAAAATTGTCCTCTAACGGTCCAACAACTGAGTGGAAACAAAAATAACACTGTGTATAATATATGTCACCAGTTAAATCGTTGACATCATTTTTTAAATATCGGAATGAAAATAAAAATTAAAGTGACTTTTTTCTTATAAAATTGGAAAATATTTATATATTAATGTGGTTTCCATTGGCTCCTTATAATATGTTCCTGTTGCATTTAGCTCTATGTGTATGTTAAAATTTTTTAGTTTTTCTTTGCCTCCAAGGAGTACTCCTAAAGAAAGGAAGTGCCTCTTGCATGTGTTTGATATTGTACTCGTTCATATAACTTTTGAAACAAATGGCGAGATTGTTAGTTTTTGCATTTTTTTGAGAGCAAATTGTCGGATGAGAAGGAAGAAAGAAAAAGAGACTCTTTTTCGTCAAGTTTTCAAAAAAGAAAAAAAAGAAAAAAAGTACATATTAGCAAAAAATCGAAGTAAAATATAAATGAGGACGTTAATTTTGTCCCTATATTTTATTCCATACTGAGGGCTAGTTTTCGGATGAGAAAATAATTCTATATATATTGATTTGTCTTAAATCTTAATCCAATTATAATCGTGTATCATTTTTATATATTTCAGACTTTTAAATGAAGTGGGACGACAAAGCTGTCCATTCGTGAGAAAGTTGGAGTTCCATATATA
This sequence comes from Pontederia crassipes, assembly GCA_030549335.1. Taxonomy (NCBI): domain Eukaryota; kingdom Viridiplantae; phylum Streptophyta; class Magnoliopsida; order Commelinales; family Pontederiaceae; genus Pontederia; species Pontederia crassipes. Next base: position 70,294,443 of record CM060191.1, on the reverse strand, counting down.
AATAATTTTAAAATTTTTGTTTCTAATATTGTATTAAAAATTTTTATATAAATTTCATGAAGTCAAATTATTTTGTATTATTGTAACTATCAAATTTTCACAATAAAAAAAAATTGTCGCCGTAACTCAAGTAAATCTCATAAATTTTTATATTTTCTGTATTTATGTGATCTCTCTTCCTCTCTTTTGTAATAATAGTAGTAAAAAATGTGGCTAAAGCTAAAGTAGACCAATTTTGTCTTTATTTATTTATTTCTTAAAAAATATTATTTATATATATTGTAATATTGACATTTTAGTACAGCCAACGTTTGAATTTACGGGGTCGTTTCCAGATAAATCGGTCTAAATCGGATGAAACAGGGTTCGAACCGGGAAAAAACCGGACATTCTTTTATGCGGACTATTTGGATCGTGGTACCTTCATCAGATTGCGTGTTCCCACCAGAGGCCCTCAAAAAATATCTCTACCCTTCTCGCACCTCCTCACTCCACCAAGCGCCCGCTTCCAAGCAGCACATTGGCCGACGGGGTATCGATGGCGGACGCAGCGGTGAACCTGAGCAGCGGCCACGAGATGCCGGTCATCGGGTTCGGCGTGTGGAGAGTGGAGGGCAAATCCATACGCGACCTCCTCCTCTCCGCCATCAAGATCGGCTATCGCCACTTCGACTGCGCGGGTACGACAATCTCGCACCAAATGCTGAGATCAGTCGTCGCATTTGATGTGCTCCGAGCTCCTGATGACCCTCTTCTTTCGATTTTTTTTTCTGTTGGCGTTTCGTTTTGAACATTTGGAGCGCCCGTGCGGGTTGTTCTTATTCATCCGATTTATGCAGCTGATTACCAGAACGAAGAAGAGGTCGGGGAAGCTCTCGCGGAGGCTTTTCAAACTGGTCTCGTCAAGAGGGATGAACTCTTTATCACCACCAAGGTGCGAGCGTGACTTCAGATTTATGTTTATATATCAGAATTAGATTCTGGACTTCTGTATCATGTATTTTGTAATCAGATTTATTCATGTCTTAAATTGTACAAAGTTAAATCGTATCTTAGTAGCATGGTTATGCATTCTGGCGCCTGCACATTGGATAGGCGCTGGCTGCCCGCCATGTTCCATATTAGATGAATAGATGTCTCTTTTAATTTAAGAATGTATGCATTTTTATCTACGATTTTCTGTGGGTTATGTTGTTAGCTCATTTGGATATATATGTTGTTTTTATTATTAATAGCTTTGGAATTCGGATCATGGGCATGTCCTGGAAGCTTGCAAGAACAGCCTTAAGAAGCTTCAACTGGACTACCTTGATCTCTACCTCGTCCATTTTCCAGTAGCTACAAGACATACTGGTATGATCATTTAGTTCTTGCTTCGGCTAGGATATTACACAGGGAATAAGTATATCTGTTCTACTTTATGCAGGGGTCGGTACAACTGCAAGTGCCCTTGGTGATGATGGTGTGCTAGATATTGATACGACTATATCACTTGAGACTACATGGCATGCGATGGAAGAACTTGTTTCCTTGGGACTCGTAAGAAGCATTGGTATTAGGTAGAAAATGAATATTCAGCTTTCATACATTTGACAATATGCATGCTATTAATTTTTCCAGCTTAATATTGGATGATTACCCAAGCGCAGACTCGAGCTGTCTGTTTCCAAATTCTGAACATAGTGACACACAGACATCACTGGTTTCTACAGATTGACATGTTGGAGAATAGGAGAAGGATTTCATAATTCTTGTCCATTTTTCTTCTGAAGAAATTGCTTGCCCATTTCAGTGTAAATTGCCAATTTGTTGACTCTAGACTTTGCAACACATCCCCACAATATTTGTGACCTAATTTGTAACGTCCCCAAAATCCAACCCCAATATAGAGACAAAATCGTAGGCGACATTACTTTCATAACCTAATTTCATAAAACATCGCAGCAGAAACATACAACAACAACAACAACAAAGCCTTATCCCACTAGTGGGGTCGGCTACATGGATCATACGACGCCATTCCGTTCTATTAGTAACCAAACCTTTCGGTATATTATTCACCAATAGATCTTGCTCTATTAGTTCGCCAAGTGTCCGCCTTGGCCTCCCTCTCCCTCTTTTTATCGGACTCCAGATTATTTGATCTATTCTTCTTACTGGCGCATCTAATGGTCTTCTCTGAACATGACCAAACCATCTCAAACGATTCTCTACCATTTTCTCACTAATAGGAGCTACTCCGACTCGTTCACGTATATGGTCATTCCTAATCTTATCTAATCTTGTATGACCACACATCCATCTCAACATCCTCATTTCGGCTACCCCCACTTTACGTTCATGTTGTCCCTTCATAGCCCAACATTCACTACCATATAACACTGCTGGCCTTATAGCAGTACGATAGAATTTTCCTTTAACTTTATTGGGTACTTTTCTATCACAAAGAACTCCAGTGGCTTTCCTCCACTTACACCAACCTGCTTGAATTCTATGATTAACATCGTCATCAATCTCACCATCTTGTCTTACAATTGATCCTAAATATTTAAACTTTGTCACTTGAGGAATTATATCCTCCCCTAGCCTAACTTTCAAATCGTCTCTAAGTTGTTTATTTGTGAAATTGCTATGCATATATTCTTTTTTATTCCTACTTAAACGAAAACCCTTTGACTCCAACGTATTTCTCCATATTTCCAATTTTGTATTAATCTCTTCTCTTGAATCCGCTAAAAGTACTATATCATCCGCAAATAGCATGCACTTAGGTACCTCCTCTGTGATACTCTCGGTTATAGCATCGATAACTAAGTTAAATAGATACGGGCTTAAAGCTGATCCTTGATGTAGGCCAATTCCTATAGGAAATTCATTTGTCTCACCTCCGGGTGTCCTAACCCTAGTCAATGCCCCATCGTACATATTTTGTATTACCTTAATGTAGGCAACATTCACCCTCTTCTTTTGCAAGGCTTTCCAAAGTACATCCCTTGGTACCCGATCATACGCCTTCTCTAAGTCAATGAAAGCCATATGTAAGTCTCTTCTCCTACTTCGATACTTCTCCATCATCCCCCTTAGTAAATAAATCGCCTCTGTAGTGGATCTTCCTAGCATGAACCCAAATTGTCTCTCAGAAATACTAGTCTCCATTCTCAATCTATACTCGATCACTTTTTCCCATAATTTCATAGTGTGACTCATAAGTTTAATCCCTCTATAATTTGCACAATTCTGAATATCCCCTTTATTTTTGTAAATAGGAACTAATGTACTTAATCTCCAATCATCAGGCATCTTTTTCGACCGTAAAATCTCATTAAATAGTTTACATAACCACAACACACCTTTTTCTCCTAAACATTTCCAAACTTCAATCGGTATACCATCCGGTCCAACGGCTTTACCATTCTCCATTTTCTTAAGAGCTTCGCTAACCTCCGAGACTCTAATTCTACGATAAAATGACCTATTAAGCTCACATTCGCTAACTGTCAAGTCCTCCAAATCACAACGGGAACCTTCACATCCATCATTAAATAGCTTATAGAAATACTCTTCCCATCTGTTCTTAATATCTCCTTCAGTAACTAAAACCTTGCCAACTTCATTTTTTATGCATCTTACATGATCCAAATCTCTCGACTCCTTCTCTTTATTCCTTGCAATCTTGTAAATCCTTTGTTCACCAGCCTTTGTCCCTAACTCCTTATAAAACCTCTCATATGCTTTAGCACGAGTATCACTAACTGCCTTCTTGGCCTCCCTTTTCGCCAAACGATACTTTTCCCAATTGTCAGAACTATTGTCTAAGTGTATCGCCTTGAAACAATTCTTCTTATTATGCACCTTTTCTTGGACCTCCTCATTCCACCACCAAGTCTCCTTATGTCGTGGTCCAAAACCTTTTGATTCTCCTAAAATGGCTTTAGCAACCATTTCAACCTTTTTTGCCACATTCTTCCACATGATACTAGCATCTCCTTCTAACTCCCACACACTTTCCTCTAATAACTTACTTCTAAAAGTCTCTCGCTTCTCCCCCTTTAACTGCCACCACTTGATCTTTCGATCAAAAACTGTTCGGGATTTTGGTTTTATACATTTCATTTGCATATCAAGAACTAACAATCTATGTTGTGTAGTCACCCCATGCCCAGGAATTACTTTGCAATTAGTACAGCGTCTTTTATCAGTATTTCTTGTCAAGAAAAAATCGATTTGAGACCTATGAGTTCCACTTTTGTATGTGATTAAATGTTCCTCTCTCTTCCTAAAACAAGTGTTGATAATCTTAAGGTCGTATGCTAAAGAAAAATCAATAATAGTTTGTCCTTCCTCATTCAACTCCCCAAAACCAAAACCACCATGAACCTTTACATGTGGTCCTGCCTCTTTACCAACATGTCCATTAAGGTCTCCCCCAATATAAACTTTCTCGGTTGTTGGTATACTTTCAATCAAACCCTCCATATCTGCCCAAAACTTCTCCTTGAGATGTGATTATGCTCCTACTTGGGGTGCATATGCACTAATAATGTTCATAGTCTCCTTTCCAACAATTACTTTCACGGATATGATTCGATCCTCAATCCTTTTAACTTCCACAACATTCTTCCTCCATTCTGCATCCGCGATAATACCAACACCATTCCTTCCATTTACCTTACCCGTGTACCAAAGTTTGGAACCATTTAACCTAATCTCTTTACTTCCCTCTCCTACCCATCTAGTTTCTTGCAAGCATAAGATACTAATCTTACGCTGGTCCATTACTTGTGCCACCTCGAGGCGCTTCCCATTCAACGTCCCAATGTTTCAAGAACCTAATCTGACCTTAGTCTCATGAACTAGCTTCTTTAACCGCCTCCGTCATAATAGTAATAAAACGTAAAACTAACATAGAATAGCGGACATAAGCAAATAAATCTCAAGATAACAAATTAGTTCATGGGCCACATAGGCTCTAATATAAGACCCAACATAGGGTTCACAATATATAAATGTGTTCCTATTAAAGTTAACTCCGCCTATGTTTTATAGCCGGTCCCAAGCCCGGATAAAGGAGGAGGGTTGTGTTAGGCCCCGACAGCCAGCGTAAAATCCTGTCGAATCTCATGAACATGGATCAACGAAGCGTCGTATGATCCATGTAGCCGACCCCACCTAGTGGGATAAGGATTTGTTGTTGTTTGTTTGTTTGTTTCCTATTAAAGTTCATGACTCAAAGGCCCATAGGCCAAACATACTCGACTCATCATAACATAAGATAATAAAAGATAAATTGGGTCGTGACCCGACCATCACATGTGTAATGTCGTCGTCATGAGGCCTCCACCGCCGAGCATATGACTCATCCATACCTGCACGGATCCATGTGGTGCAGGGGATTCCTCCCATTAGAGTATGTTGAGGCCCATGCATGCTATGATCCTATAACGTACTTTCTACATGTCATGGCATGTGCATTGCATTATAATAGAACATAGATCTGTATGCTATGTGCTACTTATGCACACTATATGGCATGTGAACAATTGGCAAGATAATATAAACATAACATTTTTATCATTATGCTAAGGCATATCATGAATTTATCTTGCTTAACTTTAACATCTTCTTTCATATGTGACAAGTCGACATTCATTTGCATCCTCGTAGGTGCTTACTTCTTCATCATCTTTATCTTTATGTCCTAAGTCATTCATCATTCATCTCTTCATCTTTCATCTTTATTTAAAAAATTTCTTATCTTGGTGATTGAGAAGTCTATGTTGGCTCGTCAATCTTAGGTTAGCAAGACCGGGATCCTCATAGGTCTATGGAAAGCCACACCTTATTCCCTCAAGGGGGTTCCTGGTCTTTCTCAAGAGTCCCTCAAGGGGGTCTTGGTTTCCCTCATACATGCGACGACAACAACAAGATACCTCTATGAATCCATCTTTTACTTTACATTCATCAATACATACAACCATTCAATACATGTTGCATGTTTTAATCTTATTTAAGGTCATACATCCTTCAAATCTTTGTAGACAATCAACATCACATAGGCATTAGAGATGGAGCAGACGACCGCTGGATCGTGAATCGGGCGACCGAACATATTTCGGTCGAACGCTTTGGGGTCATGCGAACATCCGAACTGGTCGTCGTCACGTTCGCTAATGTCCGAGAAATCGGACGACCGAACGTGTTTCGGTCGACCGCTCCGAACTAGGCATTGCAATGTCCGAATTGGGCGACTTACATCCTCTAATGTTTGAGAAATCGGACGACCGAACATGTTTCGGTCAACCACTATGAGTCTTACGGACGTCCGAATTATGCGACATACATCCGCTAATGTCCCAGAAATCGGACTTTTCTAAATCGGACGACCGAACATATTTCGATCGACCGCTTTGGGGTCTTATGAACGAATTGGGCATTGCAATGTCTGAACTGGGCGACATATGTCTGCTAATGTCCGAGAAATCGGACTTTCCAAAAAATGGGCGACTGAAAGGTTTCAGTCGAGCGGTCTGGAGCGACGGGACAGAAATCATAACAACATGAACATTCTTCAAAACATACATTCATCAATACATGGAGCTCATATTGCCTCAACTCATCATATAGGTCATACATGAGCATTTTTAGCACAATAATCATGAACATATGTAGAGGTTTGCATAAGAGCATTTAACTTACTAATCATATACATATAAACAAATCGGCAACTTCATCATGAGCTAAACATACATGGCAAGAATCATTTTAGTGCTAATCATGCTTATCAATGCAATAGTACTCATAAGAAAGGATGACATAAATCTATGCCTTAATGCACATTCTCTAATCTTTCATTCCAAAAACAAATGGCTTGTTCTTCCATGCCCTAATCCAAACATTCAAACATCATTAGGGGGAGATTAGGAGGGTTTTGGATCCCCTCAACGTATCCTAGCTTCTTCCTTTCTTAGCACTAGCTCCTCCTTGCCTTAGCTCTTCTCCTCTTGATCCACTTGCTCCAGCTGCAACAATTTGGGGGGACTTGAGTGAGCAGCAGCCGATGAGTGGGGAATGGGAGAGAGGGAGCGGGTCACTGTAGCCGAGAGGGTTTACGGAGGGTCTCGGCTGAATGGAGGGAGTAGATGAGTGTGTCTCACTGTAGCATAAATGGGGTTTTTGCTTTGTTGATGCCGACATGTATTAGGTGGGGAAAAAATGGTTTATGTTATATCGCTTGCTGTTGGTTAATGGGCTGTGAGCGGCTGGGCCTTTTTTGCTTTCCCTCTTCTCTTTTTTTTTTTTTATTTAAACTTTCAGATGTTACATAATTGACTTCTTTCTAAGAAAAGATTCCAACTACATTATTAAATACGATTTAAAAAGTGATCTCTTTGCTTTATGCGAGAAGGGGTGTAAATGCCATTTCAGCGAGGTATCACATGTCCTTGTGGGCTTCTTGTTTATCTTGTTTTATCAAGCTCCTTTGTGAATCAGCAAACTCTCTCCTTTACCATATCCACCAGTCCAGTGAGAAGTTTGAATATCTATCTGTCATTAGCTCTTCCACGGTTCCACCTTCAATAACCTTCTTTTTCTTTTTAGTCCAGACACAAAAAAGTGGCCCAAAGTCATTTTGGATGTCAAATTTATAGTGCAAAAATGACAAGCGTGAATAATTTGAATCCTAAATCTTATCAATGGCTTGATCCATGATATGAATATGATTCTAAAGACTCACTGAATTTTGTGCTGCTTTTATTTTTGCTTCTCTTCTTGAGGCATTTGATACATTCTGCCAGGTGTGGCATCAGGAATTGTTCATTCCTCATAGTTGTGATAATGTCTAGTTAGTTTTCTTTCGGGAACCATGGCACCCTATGTATTGGAAAAAAAAGGTTTGTGGCTGCTTGGGGAATTAATGGAGTTAAAAGATTGGACACAAAGTTATAGAAGATCACTCAACCTGTATTGGCTCATGAGATGCAAGGATGATCACTGCTAACTTGTCAAACAATAATAATAATATGTATATGTACCATGATATTTGTAGTTGTTTTATCTTTAATGCCACTGTACTAATAGTGAAATCGTCGACCAGTCTTATGGACTAAAATTATCTTATGGAACATTCAAGGGAACTGGGAGCATAAGCAAGTTATTTTAATTTGTAAGAAAAGCCTTCATGCTTGTTCTTCATATTATTGTTCAATTTGCTTCTTATTCTGTTTCAGATGCTGACAATGGTTATTGAGTTCCTCAAAATTTAAATGTTATTTTTACAGAAGTGATTGTGTGATTTATTTTGAACTTTTTTCCCCTTTTTTTATCTGTGAAGTTTTGAGTGTTCGATCACATACTCCTTTTATTTGTTTGATTTACATGTAAACTCTACCTTATTTCTTTTAGGAGAGTAAACACTACCTTATTCGACATCACCATGTGCATTTTTTGTCAGCATAAATCTAACGACCCAGATAGAGGCTTATATTAGAGTGCTAATTAATTCTATTTACTTTAAGGTTAATAGGCGTCGTATGATCCATGTAGTCGACTCCACCTAGTGGGATAAGGCTTTGTTGTTGTTGTTGTTGTTGTACTTTAAGGTTAATAAAAATAAAGCTGTAAAGGAGGATGGAAAAATTGATGTTTTCTTGCTCTCCATTCTCACTTCTGGTGGAGCATGAGTTTTTCACTAATCATCTTACTCTTTGTGCAGCAATTATGACATCTTTCTTACTAGAGACTGCTTGGCTTATTCTAAAATTAAGCCTGCAGTAAACCAAATTGAAACACATCCATATTTCCAACGTGATTCCCTAGTCAAATTCTGCCAGAAGCATGGAATCTCTGTTACTGCACATACTCCTCTAGGAGGTGCTGCTGCCAACACTGAATGGTTTGGTTCTGTTTCCTGTCTTGATGATCAAATCATCCAGGTCTGTTATCGGTCTTCCTTTTCTTTTTAGATAATGATATTGGCGCCTTATCTAAATTCTGATACACCACAAATTCGGCAAGCTTAATCTTTGCGTTTTGATTTGCTAGGATTTGGCACAGAAGTACAACAAGACAGTAGCTCAACTTGTACTTCGCTGGGGCATCCAGAGGAACACGGTTGTCATCCCCAAGACTTCCAAGATTGAGAGGCTACATGAAAATTTCAATGTGTTTGATTTCACCATCTCAGATGACGATATGGAAAAGATCAAGAGCATCGATCGGAAGTATCGCACCAATCAGCCAGCCAAATTTTGGGGGATCGATCTTTTTGCATAGGCCGTCATTATCGAGATATTGTCAGTGACCTCACATGATCTCCTGACTTGATGCTCTCATTTCGATTATTAGATATTTGCCTGTCTATGTTGCTACCCATATTGCTTCCTCCTTTAGCCATGCGTTTTCGGTGTTAACATGGTGAATGGTGTTCTGGTCTTGGGGTCCTTTTTTATGAAAGGCCAATCCATTAGTAATTGGGATTAATTATTTGTTGGCTTGCTAAGCATTTTTGCGAGTGTCTAGGTTCGGAGGCACGGTGCAAATGAAACACTTTTAAGGGCATTTGGTGCATTAATTGATAATTTTTAGATCATTACTAATTGTAATATATTATTATTATTATTTAAATTATCGATATATCATATTATAATATTTGATAAGTAGAAGACTAAATTATTAAAATACATTTAAATTCCTTCTAAAAAATACATTTAAATTATTTTAGTTTTTGATGACATGTCATTACAAATGAAGAGTGAATATATATATACAAATGACAGGTAAAAATTTTCGAATGATAAAAGTGATAAAATTGAATGATATTTGTTTATTAATAAAATATTTTTTTTATTAAATGAATATTTTCACCAAACTGAAAAGATTTTTTTATCTGCTATTGTTGTCCCAATTAATGAGATGTTAATCAAAATTATTAAAATTATCGATATGTAATTTTAATCAAATAAAATAATGTGATAAGTTTTAAAAATTAAAATAAAATAATCGATTATGTAATTTGTGTTACTTCGGTCTCCTCTTTGTCGAGTTACGAAGAACAGTTTGAACAATCTCAACTTTCTTCGTCAATTACAATTAGCACAGAGTTGATTATTTAAGCATGATTTTTTAGTGAGATCATAAGATAACACAGAACCAACGTCGAAACCCAAAGATCAGAAATTTTTTATAGTTCGACTTCGGGCCACTATGCGTTTGCTCGTATTACCAATTTCGCCAGGGGGAACAATTTTGAACCGGACCAAAACCCGTTCGACGAAACGCTTCGCGACTCCTGATTCCTCCTCGTGTTGTTGTCGTACTCCGGCGACGCGATGATCACCGGCTCCACGAACCGGCGGCCTGCGCCCGACCCAGTCGCTGTGTTGCGCGGTCATCGCGCCTCCGTCATGGACGCGTGCTTCCACCATTCCAAACCATCGTTACTCTTCTCCGGGTAGGTGGGTGCGTTGTGCTGCGCCATCCCTCCGGAAATCTTACTGTTCTTCGTTCGTCTTGGTCGCAGCGACGCGGACGGGGAGCTACGCGTTTGGGATACCGTGCAGCATCGGACGCTCTATTCGACCTGGTAACTAACTCGTTTCTTCTCTCTTTGTGACGATTGTCTCTGCTTGTTGGATGGTTTCGTAACCTTGGTGCGCTCCTGGCGTAGGGCTCACGGGGGAACTGCCGGCGTCTACAGCGTTGCTACTAGTTCGTCGATTGGAAACAAAGTTGTGAGGTAAAGGCTTGTTCCTGGGATTTATTTGTGACTTAATTTTATCCTTAAACATTTGCAAATTGTTTATTATGATATTTTTATGTAGTCAAGGTCGAGATGGGGCATGTAAGTGCTGGGAGGTTCAGGAATATGGTCTTTCAAGGTACTCGAGATATTTCCTTGTCATACTCATGAAGTTGTTGATGATGAGGGATCAACAGATGGGTATCTTGATTATTGTAGTGTTGGTTTATGCTGCCAGGAAGCCGTTGGTCACAATGAGGACGGGTACATACCATTTCTGTAAGCTTTCATTAGTGAAGACCTCCACAAGCTCAGAACAATCAGATCAAGCTGAAACCGTGCCTGTGCCAGTCAAGAATTCTGATGATTCCTGTAATGAAAGCAGCAGAGTTAATGAGAGTTTCTATAGAGAGGAAACACAGAAACAGAATGGGGATGCCTATGACGGGAATGGTGAGGAAATATCTCTGTAATATGTGGATGCTTTTATCTTTGTTTCTTTAAAAGAATCATTTTCCATGCAACACCTTATAGCTAAAATGTAAATTGAACTGTCAGACATTTTTCTTTTATTTAGAGTCCATTTATGTTGTCCTTGTGGAGAATAGATGGAAATGTCTGCACTTCATGAAGCTACACTTGTTTAATTGCTGATGCATTTTACTTCCTTAGATTCTGGAACTAGTAAAGGACTTGAATTTATGGCTCTAGCTGGACAGGAAACTAATCAGGTAATTGTTCTTGCAATTTTTTTTGTTGAACCATGATTTTTCCTGTAATGTAGAGCCTTAGGACGTCCGTTTAGTTGCCTTTTAGTTATTCAAATTTTTAGGATTTCTGCACGAGAGAAATTATGCACCAAAGAACAAACCGAGAAATTTAAGGCGATGCAAAATTTTATTAGATGAGAACATAAGAATATTACAATTCAGATTCTTTTCTGTTCGGACCCCTAGGTAGTTTATACAGGTACTCCCTTTAGAGATGATAGGAATTTCTTACCGATTGGGACTCTGAATTAATTCCTCAAAATTAGGACATATATCTTGTCATAAGAAAATAAATCAATTCCGAATTACATACATAATACCCCATGGGGATCCTCCTGGATTACCCCCACAGGCTCGCTATCCGGGCAGCGAGACCCTCGTAGTGCAAGGGCGCCTTTTACTTCGGAGTGTCTTGGGGTCTAGACGTTCCAGTTGGGGTAGGATTCAAGGTATTATTAACACAAATGTTGCAGATACAATGTCTGATAACAGTCTCTTTAAGTGAATAAACTGCATATACATGTAATGATCTTCCCCTTAACCCCTTAGTTTAGGATTGCATAGACCAGGGGTATTCATTATCAAAGTTATTCTTAAGCTGATATCTAACATTGTTCTATTATACACAACTTGATATTTATAGGTTGAAATTTGGGATTTGCAAACTGCAGAAAGGTTAATGTCCTTGCCCCAGTCTTCAAACAATAATACCACGGATCATCCTACCAAAGGGCGAGGTATATTTTAGTTATAGAATTAGCTACGACCTCATATGTTATACCTGGAATTCCAAGTACTCCTTTGTGTGTATACCTTACTACATTGAGACGATTGTAAGAGACACATCTACGTAAGAGACACATCTATCCATTTTCATTCATAATGGTGCATGTACCTCACCAATAATAACGAATTGAGATTTTGCTATGATATACTTTTTGATAAAGAAACAACTGAACTGAATGTTATTGAATTCTGATCATAGAATATGGATAGATATGCATAAATCGAAAAAAGACAAATGATATCATAATTTGGTACTACCAAGCAGCCATAAATTTCATGTAGGACCAGATGAAGTTGTTTCTAGTGAATTTGTAGGTGGTATGAATTGTTTGTATCATTTATGTCAAAATATTGAGTCAATGTAGTTTGTAGTAGGTAACTCAGACAAATGACAACAAAGATGAAAAAAGCCTCTATGATTTAATGACCTCTTCAAATTGGTAAGTAATTATGCTTATGGCCTAGTTCATTCTTGCATGCTTACTTTTTAGATTTCAAGACATTACCCAAGATATGCAGGCATATTTGTTTGATACCTCTAAGAAAATATATTTGTTTGACAAGGATTGCATCAATTTATATTCATGAGAAGTAGACTGGTTTTGTTAATCTATGATGTTTTTTTTTAAATGATCAACCGATTTGGAGTGAGAAGAGAGCACATAATCGCAATTTTTTTTATCAACAAGAAAAATGTATTGATTGATTAGCAACAAAAATGTTATGCATTCTGATTGTCTTTTTGTTAGACTTTTTTTTTTGAGGAGGTGGACTTCCATTTCTCTGTTTTATTTGTGTTCATCTTACAATTGTCATTGTTTGTTAGTTTATGTACTTAATGTGGTTCACCTTTTGATTATTTGGTTTGTGTAGGCATGTGCATGGCAGTTCAAGTTTTCTTACCATCTGAATCACAAGGTTACTTGAATGTTCTTTCTGGGTGAGTTTTGTATTAATTGTCATTACTCACAGTTACTTGATGCTCAATGTCTAGTCACGAGTTTTGTCACAGCTACTACCATCCTAAGTTGTAAGATTGCACTTGATGCTGATATAAGATGGTCATTGAATATGCAATCATTAATTTTTTTTACAACTCAAGAGACTCCTTTTTCCAAAAAAAGCTTGAGACAAACAAATAAAGATGCATAATTCCCTGAAGTTTCACTACCAATATGCATCACTTAACGAATGTGCAGCTTAGAATTCGGTTGAATTGGATTATTTTGTGGTTCCAGGCAAAAGCAATATCCCTGTAAATCTTGTTTGCTATGGATATATGAAAAAAAAAATCTTTTTCACAATATCCACCCCAACACATGATATAGCGTCCATCTAACCAGAGGTAGTTTGTTTTCCAACTACACCTTTGTTATTGGGGATAATGGATTGAGAAGTGATAACTGTTGCTGGTACATTGTGGATGAATTATAACTCCCCGGGGGCTCACTCGCGGAGGCATTCCCCCGCCTATATGCCTTGGCGGTGCAACCCAGTGCGACAGTGGTGGAGTCTTGGTCTCAGGCTGGTGACTCTGACTCGGGCTCCTAGACCCCTTTTTTCAGATCAGCATGTCACTAACCTTCTAGCTCTACACCAGCAGATCACTCCCTTCCGCCCTGACCACTCCAGATCATATAGGTGGACGTGGCTATCGGAGTCTTGGTCAACACACAGCCTCTACACCCGTTTCCTTCCCAATACTGTGGTGTCGGAGAATTTCAGGACGGATTGCGGATCCATCTGGCGATCCTAGGTACAACTGAAAGTCAAGATCTTTGCTAATATGGAGAGACAGGCTCCCTACCAGAGCATATAGAGCGAGATGGGCGGCCCACAACGACATGTCTTGCGCTTTGTGCGGCGAGGCGGAGGAGGGCACCACTCACTTATTTTTTTATTGTCTAGTATCCTGGGAGACTCGAAAACGGACGAGCATCATGGACACCTTTTCATCAGCGCCAGAAGCCTTCTGGCATCCCCTTCGCGGACAGGCCAAAGACAGATGACGAGTATTATTGGTGACTTTTTTGGTTGGTACCTGGGAACGGGTGATTTTTTTGTGGACAGGGATGCCAAGTGGAGAGTGTTGTACACCATATATATTTTCTTCTTCAGGACTGGGGTTTTGGCTAAGCACTACACTTATCATTTTTTCGCTCTCTCTTTGAGAGCCCATACATGTACATTTTGACAGCTGACAACCGTAATTCTGGTGGTCATCCTTTTCAGCATGGGTTGTTATGCATTTTCCATTGTCTTGCATATATAGTAAGACAATCATATAAAACAGATGAATTTATGTATGAACGCTTAAACAAAATTGTGTGAACATTTATCTAGAAGTTTTATCATTTATATTTGCAACATCTTTTTACTGCCACAATGCACCTTTACACTTTTCTCATATTCCCTATTTATAGCCAGTACCTTTTGCCTTCATTTACTATGTACCTAGATGATCTTTTAGGAAGCCAGAGTGACTTTGTTATTACTTCGCCATGAAGGGTTTATGAAGAATTGAGGATGTTATCTCTTTCAAATAGGAGATTTAGCGTGCCAATATACACGACTTTTTGAAGTTGTCTTGGTTCCTGGCTTGATTATGTCTCTAAGTTTAAGTGCATGGAAAGATGATTTAAGAGACACTGTTGGTAGCCTTCATGGGTTGCACATTTTGATCGGTAGTTGTTATGAAGAAAAAAAATTGACAAGTGTTTTTCATCAATTTCTTATAGTTATGAGGACGGAAGCATGCTTTGGTGGGATATAAGAAATCCTAGCCTTCCATTGTCTTCTACCAAATACCATACTGAAGCAGGTTTGTTGTTTTCTTAAAAGTAATATGCATTCAGAAACAAATCCCTACTCCTTTCTTCCTGATAATTCCTAAACCTATTTCCATTTTTTAAAAATGGCAAATCATCTCTGATGTTGCAGTTTTATCTCTTTCTATTGATGGGTCATGCAGCGGGGGCATTTCTGGATCTGCTGATAACAGAATAGTGATATTTGCTCTCGATCATCAAATGGTAAGTTCTGAGATTGGGCCATTCTTGCTGATACCTGATATTGTTATCAATTTTTGTATACTTTAACCAGCTGTAAGTGCATCTTTGGAAAATTTTGTTAGATATGTTGCTTTGAAATAAGTTATATATTTTTGTGCTCACTTAATGTTCCTCTTGGGCAGAAATCTTTCATTGTTAAGAAAGAAATAAGTTTGGATCGGCCTGGCATTGCAGGGACCTCTATTCGAGGAGACAACAAAATTGCAGCAACTGCTGGATGGGATCATAGGTTTGTCTCTTGAATCAATCTATTTCCGTTGTTCTTTCTTTTTCTAACAATGAATTAAAAAGATTGTGTTTTTTTATGCATTCAATTGTTGTGATAATTAAAGCACCGGGAAAGTCAGTTATCGTAGTCAATGTCAACTGAATGAGATTGTACTGTTCATTTGCACTCGTGTGTTGTGATAAGTAAAGCACCATGACAGTAAATTGTTGTATTCAATGTCAACTGAATGTTTTGCGATTTGTTGATTTGCGACCTTGACGGATGAATGTTTTATTGAACAGAAAAAATACTCCCTGATAATGGCATGATAAATATTGCAAAAGCTTCAACCCACATGATCCAAACACTTGTGAATAAAATCATGTTACAAGGACACGACATTGGATATTTCCTCCTTTCCAATTTTCTCATGTCAAGTTTCATAAACGCATAACCAGCGGAGTCATAATTTACATTGTAACTGCTGAAGTACAATTATTTGCTTATATGCTGTTGTATGAGTTATATATTCTGATGAAATCTGTTTTGCTCGTCCACTGCTTTCAACAAATTGTATCCTTAATTTTAGTGTTCATTCCTTTCCAACTTCAGCTTATGAACTCTGTTTCCATTTAGATCAAACTATACCACTTAAGGTCAAACTGAATTCTACATACGTTCTGATGGTTCTCATTTGAATGATTTTTCACATGTTAACTCGTGGTTTCCTGCAAGTATAGCCAGTTTAAATTGTTGAGCAATATAATAACCAGGTGTTAATATTTAATGCCATTCAGAATTATTCCCCGTATTGTGACTACATAGGCAAATATGAAAGTCGATAATCTTATTGGTATGTTGTAAATTTCTCAAAGTATAAAAACATATTCTTGTAACTTGTAAGGTATCTCCCTTGCTATTTTCCAAGACACTAGTCTCACAGATATTTCTTTACAATGTTGCAGAGTACGAGTTTACAATTATCGCAAAGGGAATGCGCTGGCTGTATTGAAGTACCACAGTTCCACGGTAATTAATATCTTGTTTCATTTACTTTCAAACATTAGTTATGACCTCTGCAATTTGTACTTGTCTTTTGTTTCGGTAGTGCAATGCTGTATCGTTCTCAAGTGACTGCAAGCTACTGGCTTCCTGCTCCGCGGACTCCACGGTCGCACTGTGGGATATATATCCTCCCAGAATGTAGAATCTCTCCTGCCAGTTTGCAGAGTTCTGCGGCAACTTATTTCTGTTGGAATCATTGGTTGATATCTTTTCAGATAACTCATGCCGCCCTGCAACGCTAAATTATGGCTTCTATATGGTCCAAGCTGAAAGATTCAAGTGCAGGTGGAATCCATATGCTGATAATTGTTTTGTGGCTAGGGAAACGACAGCATTTGACCCTAAAAATGTAATGTGATATATTATAACATAAGATATTAGATTATTGAAATATTCAATGTGATGGTGCAAGTTTTTCTGTGACACTCTCAAAATGTGATTTCGAGTCGGAGCTCAAACTCGTGACGGTTGGATTTAATCGTAACGGTGCAATTTGCATGTAGTAGTAGTTGCCGAGGTATCGAAGAAATGATTCTCGAATCATATTTTTGTATGCTTATATTAATCGTTTCCCAGACAGCCGAAAAGGATAGATATATGAGAAGATGCCGGGAAAAGTCTATCAGATGACGAATGAACAATTTCACCTTTCCGTAACATTACTATTTTGTGCTGATGATATTTAAAAGATTGTTTTTTTGTTTTTGTATTTTTTGCCACACACTAATAAATAATTTATAGTAAAATATAAAAACAGCGAAATATTTACCGGTGTCACCTCAATTGGTCAGTTTCAGTATTTTGTTAAAAATAAGAAATATGAACAGATATTTTAATGTCTAAAAACCCACGTCATCGATCTAGTCCTTCCTCGCATAATCTAACCAATAGGTATTCGACCCACGGATCGTGTGCTTCCATGAAGACATCCCTTACCGTACGATCTGTAAATCAACGCATCACAGCCCTCCAACGAAGGGTGAAAACAGCCACGCGTAGACCTCTTCATTATAAACAAGCTTTAAAATGCAAATCTCAACATCTTGCGTCATTTAAGTCATCCGAGCTGCACCTTCTTTCGCCGTTTCTGCAAAATTCCCCTCAAACCTAAGACTTCCCTAGTTTCATCTGCGTCCTCGCCCCGTCGACTCCCATGGCTCGTACGAAGCAAACCGCTCGCAAATCCACCGGCGGCAAGGCTCCCCGGAAGCAGCTGGCCACCAAGGTTCGATCCTCTCCTCAATCGAGCCTCTGGCTTAACGTCCGATATTTTTTCGATCGATTGATGGGATTTCCCTAATGAATGCTCGATTTCCTCAGGCCGCGAGGAAGTCGGCTCCGACAACCGGAGGAGTGAAGAAGCCCCATCGCTACCGCCCTGGAACCGTCGCCCTTCGGTAATAATCGACTCTCGCCGGTGGTTATGTTTTTTTCTTCTATTCCCACGGTGTTTCCGATCAGTTCTTTCAACGGATTGCAGCGAGATCCGCAAGTACCAGAAGAGCACGGAGCTGCTGATCAGGAAGCTCCCGTTCCAGCGGCTTGTTCGCGAGATCGCCCAGGACTTCAAGACCGATCTGAGGTTCCAGAGCCACGCCGTGCTCGCGCTCCAGGAGGCAGCGGAGGCGTACCTCGTCGGGCTCTTCGAGGACACCAACCTCTGCGCCATTCACGCCAAGAGGGTGACCATCATGCCCAAGGACATCCAGCTTGCCCGCCGCATCCGTGGCGAACGCGCTTAAAAGATAGGATTCCATTGATGTAGTTTAGGTTACGGAAAGAGAGAGAGAGAGGGAGGGTGTGTAAGAAGATCATGTTCTGAAACTTCTGTTTGAAATCCGAACTTATGTAATAGCGGAGTTTGACGTCTATTTATCATGTTTATTACTACTATCTATGAATTTAATTTCTGCATTGAGTCCACCGACTGCATAGTTTGTGAAGAAAATTACTGTTTGTTTAAACTCGATTGATTTCGAATGTGTGCAAATATGGGCGCATTTACATGATAACAGAATGATCGTTTTATTATCGACAGAAATAACCATAAAAAAACAAAGTAAGCCATGTGCAATTTCGAAGTAGACGATCGTAAACAGATATACTGCGTACTTCATTGGTCTATTATTACAATAAGCACTTTACAGGAATAGAGAAAAGATCATGGGGTTTCTCCCAATCCTCAGCAACGCAAAGCATGCAACTATTATGTACAAGAAAGGCGTGGAAGCCTGAGGATTCAATCCTCTTCAAGCACTGGCGATGACGCTTGCCTTCCTCGCAGACCTTGGCCTCTTCGCTATCGGAGACTTGATGGTCTTGGGCTGCTTCGGCTTTGGAGCGGCGGCCTTCTTGTGATTCCCCTGCGCCGATGACGGCGACTTCGAAGGCTTGAACCGCTTGCCGGCGTCGGACAGCTTGAACGAAGCCCTCACCTTAACGAGCTTCCCCTTGATCACGAAGTTCTTCAGCTGGACTGCCAGAACCTTCTTGTAGTTGGCAGGCAGCACGGCCTTGTGCTTCCCCTCCATGTGCTTGGCAATCGCGTAGGGGCTCGATCCGGTCTTCTCGTCGAGCGATAGAATTGCATCTTTGATCATCTGCAGTGATACCAACAAAAACCGAGGTCAGCTAAATTTTGCCAAAACAAAACTTGATTTCAGAACATATCCTTAGATCGATGTGAACCTCGAAATAGGGCGGATGAGAAGGCGCAGGCGGTTTCGGAGCCCTGGGCTTCTTCTCCTTGGGGGCTTTAGGCGTTCTCGTCCTCCTCGCCTTCGCCGGCACTTCCTCCGCGGGCTTGTCTTCCGCCGGGGCCTCGCCTGCGAGTTCGGCAGGCTTCTCCAGTGGGGCCTCGCTGGCGGGCTCGGCGGCCTTGTTCTCCGCCGGGACCTCAACGGCGGGTTCCTCGGATGCTGGGGCCGCGGGCACCTCGTTCTGTCCGTCGGCGTTCATTGTAACCTGTCAGCAACTGTAATACCAGAAAGATGTTTTACTCCGGCGAGTAGGTGGTGGGATTCCGACGGCCTTTTATACTGGAAGAAAAGAGAGAGGGTGCGGGAGGGAGCAAACGCGCTTGATTGGACGAGAGAGGGAGTCGCGGATCTCGGGCCCTCGTCCCTGGATCGTGGCCGTCCATGTGTACGGTGAAGATGCGATGTGATGTAGTAGTGTGGTTTTATCCCAGTCCAATATATGTGTGCAAAGGTTTCCGGATGGTGTGTGTTCTCTTCTCGTGGTAGGAAGGGAGTGAGATTTGTGTTTTCTATGCGCAATATTTATGAGAACGTTCTGTTGATTAGGATTGATGAAGAGATCCATCCAAGCTCCTTTTTATTGATAAGGATTTATTTGATAATCACGTATACAAAAATCACAAAATAATATCTATAATTATCTATTTAATGAAAACAAAATCTAATTTCGGATCGTGATCATTCATGAATTATATTGATTGTGTTGAAAACACACGAATCAATTGATAGTAATTGGCAGGGGTTAAGCTCCAATAAAATATTGTGCACTAAATTTTGTGTTAAGTTTCGGACCCCTGAATAATCATCTCAAGCTCCATTCAGGTAAGTAAACCCACCTGGTCAAGACATCGGAATAAGGGAGAAGTGATTAAAAAGTTATAAAAGGGAAAATTGGATAAACCCTTTCATTTTCATTATTGCAATGGATAATTGTAAAACTATATTTAACATTTTTATTGAGCACCATTTTATCACTTTCAAATACAAGTAAGTTATAGAAAAAACAAACTTGAATATATATTTAAAAATATAATTTTATACTTTAGTATAATTTATATAAAAAAGTAATTTTTACTTATAAATAGTTTATAACTTTGAAAACAATATGTTAATTAAGTCTGTTCATAATAGTAATAGTTTTAATTTGAAAAATAATTCAAATAATAATACTTATTTCATTAGATAGCAAATAATAAATATATTTAATAAGCTAATGTGTTGTATCGGCGTCTGCGAGGATCGCAACATGGAACATTGAGGGGCGGCCACTGCACTGGCACAGGAAGATACACATCATTATTAATAAAAAAAAATCAATTTGGTAATATTTGGAGATTAAAAATCTTTTGGGTAATCTAAATGTAAAATGAAAGATCCTTTTTGTGGCACTCTAGAACTTCAACAACTTAAAGAAGAATGTCCCTACGATTGTGAAGAAATATCATAATCCAACAACAATTGGTTTTAATTCTTTTTTAGTATTGATTTAAATAATAATAGTTGATAATAAATTATAAATGATCCTTCTAGTTCCGACTGAAAATGGTAAAATGTATTGTAACGCCCGACAGTTGGAAAATAAAAAAATTAAAAAAAAATGAAAAGATAAAATCTGGAAAAAAAACCAAAAGAGAAAAGAAAGAAGACAGAGAAGATAAAAGAGAATAAAGTTTAAAACAAATATGAGATAAGAAGGAAATAAGATTTGACTCAAAATTATTATGTCTCCTTTTTTTATAAATATGAGATTAAATCAAACAAATCAATCTCTTTGTTTCTCACGAGCCAGCTTTAGATTTTTTTCTCCCTATTTGTGCGACTGTTGCCCCCACACGAGAACAATTAGCGGATGAGGACACAATTAGCGGATGAGGACAACTGTGAACAAGTGTCTGAGCCGAGGGGACGAAGAGGAAAAGAATGAGATAGAAAAAGAAGAAGACTCTAGAATTAGTTTCTTGGACATAAACTACGAGGTATGTAATTCAAAATTACTTATGGAAAGAAAATGTAATTAGGATGTTAAGAGAAATAATCAAAATATTGAACTCAAGAATAGATGTTTTATGCGGCAACCATAATCCCAACTTAATATGAACTTTGGGGTGTGTTTGCTTTGAGATTTGTTTTTTAAGGATGAAAAAAATATTTAAAATGATTTTGTATTCTTTTATCTTCGGATATAAATAAAATTATCATTTATTTTTTATAAAAATATTTTAAAATGATAGAGTGAACACTATTCTTGTTGATAAGATGAATATGTAATTTAGGCTTAAAAATTTTTCATGAGATACACCGGGTTTATAAATCTACTCATCATTATGTTAATTTTCCAGACTGTTTAAACATGAATAATCTCGAAATTACATCAAATGCCCTCCAACTTTTACTTTTGATCAGTCTTGCCCTTCAACTTCACTTTGTAACAGAGATGTCCTCCATCTTTTAATTCATTTCACCCAATGCCCTCTTTACCTGAGATAGGTGATTTTTCGATCGTCGAGCTAATGTGGCACACACGTGACGCTGACAGGACATTTTTTCTTCTCTACGCGCTGACGTGACAATATTAAAAAAATAAAAAAATTAATTAAAAAATAAAAAAAATGCCACGTGTGAGGTGGAGGTTCCCACCCCTCCAACCTTGACGGCGTCTCGCGCGAGACGTCGGCGAGGAGGCAGCGGAGGGAGAAGGGGGGCCTCGACCCCCTTTCGCGACCTCGCCGATCATCGACGACGTCGCGTAGGGGGGCGAGGACCCCCTTCGTCTCGCGCGCCGACGGGCGAGAGAACGGGGGGCCTTGACCCCCCTCTGCGACCTCGCGCTGACGCGCGAGAAGAAGGGGGGCCTCGACCCCCTCCGCGACATCGCCGACGATCGACGAGGTAGCAGAGGGGGGTCGAGGCCCCCCTTCTCTCGTCGGCGTGCGAGAAGAAGAGGGGCCTCGACCTCCCTCTGCGACCACGCCGGTCGTCGACGAGATCGTAGAGGGGGGTCGAGGCCCCCCTTCTCTCGCCCGCCGGCGCACGAGAAGAAGGGGGCCTCGACCCCCCTTCTCCCGCCGCCGGTGCACGAGAAGGGGGGCGAGGCCCCCCCTCTCGCCCGTCGGCGCGCGAGAAGAAGGGGGGCCTCGACACGAACGGGGTCCTCGCCCCCCTCTGTGACGTCGCCGACGACCGGCGAGGTCGCGAAGGAGGGTCGAGACCCCCCTTCTCCCTCCTCGCCGGCGTCTCGTGCGAGACGCCAACGAGGTTGGAGGGATGGGAATCCCCACATCACGCGTGGCAATTTTTTATTTTTTAATTAATAATTTTTATTTTTGAATATTGCCACATCAGCGTGTAGAGAAGAAAAAATGTCCTATCAGCATCACGTGTGTGCCACATCAACTCGACGATCGGAAAATCGCCTATCTCAGGTAAAGAGAGCATCGGGTGAAATAAATTAAAAGATGTAGGGCATCTCTATTACAAAGTGAAGTTGAAGGACAAGACTGAGCAAAAGTTAAAGTTGGAGGAAATTTTATGTAATTTACCCGAATAATCTCATATTCATCAACTTATTCAGCTTTAATCAACGCCACATAATTTATATTGTCCAGCAAAAAAAAATTGTGATCACTTATTAAATTATTAGAAATTTGTGGTACTTTATTATCTATAAATTTAAAAAAAATCAGATTTTTATAAGAAAATACTAATGCAAAAATCTACATAATTAATTAAACTTAGACATTCTAACAGTAAATTGATAATAGGTAAATATTTAATTTTTCATTATAATTAATAATATAATATAGATGCTAATTGCAATATATATTAATATTATTATTGTTGTTATAAGATTTATCATATTTATTGCCTTTTTAAGGCAGAAAATCATAACAGCGAACTTGGAATTACTATTGTTATTTTATCGTAGGAACTAGTACTAAATCTCGTGTGATGCACGGATGACGAATATTACAAAAATTATATAGTATAAAATCATAAAAAATAATTATTATCAAAAGATTATTGATATTATAAAAAATATAATATATATTGTAATATTATAATTTTTAATAATTATAAAAAATAATTAATTATCACTTAAATGTGACAAATATGTAAAGATGAAATTCTGCTCGGCCCGCATGTGACCTTCATGAAATTCTACCGAGCTTGGTCCGAGCACAATAATTGGGTTAGGCTTGAGATAAATAGTATCGATATGCCCAATAAGATGTTAGGCACGGTCCGACAGTGAGTCAAGGAACCAGACCTAATCTGGTGAACACGTGATTTATTATTAAGTTATTTTTATTACATATTTAAATATTTAATAATATGTTATAATTATATTACATATAAAAATTTTATTATATGACTAATAATCATAATACCATATATTATTTTATTTTATAATATCATATATTATAACACTTTAATTATTTTAGTATTAATACAAATTAACTTTGGACAAAAGAAATAAGTCGTCCGATCATGACGGGTTGGCATAATGTCAACTCAACATGACACAACTGATTTTTAAAATGGGTCATATTACAATCAAACATAATTTGACAAGCTTGAACATGACATGACATGTTTGTTCATCTTTACAAGTAGATTAGTATATTTTAAAAAGTTTAAAATTTAATTTAAATATACAAAAAATTAAATATCTAATTAAATTATTTTTCTTCTTAATAATTAATTTTTTCAATAAATAGACTTATTTTGTGATTTATAATATTTTAATTACTTTTGTAATGGAATATTATTTTTATTGGACTCAAATTGAATTATTTGTTTTAAATTATTTTTAAAATTTTAAAATAAAACAATATCTTTCAAAAAATGAAATAGTATAATCTTTTATTATACTTGTACATTGTCTTTCAGAAAGTAAAGAATATTTATTTAATCATACTGAAATTTAATATTTTTTTGAAATAGTACATTATCTTTTAAGAGGAAATTATTTTTTATTATACTTGTCCATTAACTTTCAGAAAGTAAAAAATAATCTTAATTTGGACTCAATTTCTTAAACTAATGTTATTTTTTAATTAAAACTAACTCATTATCTTTCAAAATTAAAAAATAAAATAAAATTAGCTTATTTAGTTTATTATACTTCTACGATAGCTTCGATAAAGGAAAGTTTATTTCTTGTAATCATAATAAAATGGAATAATTTATTTTTTCTAAAATAATACAATATTTGTTTTAAATTTTTTTATTTTAAACATACTCAAATTGATAAAAAAGAAAGAATAAATCTTAATTTAACTCTAATTGAATTATTTATTCTAAAAATGAATTACTATTTACTTCTACTTATCTTTAGAAAGGGAATATTATTTATTTGAATTATACTCAAATTGATAAAAAAATAAATTTTAATTTGATACAAAATTAGATCTTCATTTAATTTATTTTTTAATTACAAAAATAACAAATTATCTTTTAAAAAAAGAAATATTTTTTACCTGCACGTTATCTTTTAGAAAGAAAATATTATTTATTTTAATCATACTCAAATTGATAAAATGTAAATATTAATATTAATTTGACTCAAATTAAAATCCTTATTTTAATTGTTTTTAATTTCGAAAATAACAAATTATCTTTTTAAAATTAATTGTTATTTATATGTACAGTATTTTCTAGAAAGAGAAATATGATTTATTTAATCAAACTCAAATTGATAAAAAGAAAATATTAATATTAATTTAAATCAAATTAAATTATTTATTTTAAATGACTCATATTAAATTGTTTATTTTTAATTGTTTATTTAAAATTCTACTAATAAGAATATGCTCATAAATTTAACCTTCTTTTATTTTTGTTACCTTATATAACAAACCATTATAATTTATCTTATAAATTTATTATACTTGTCCATTATCTTTAAAAAAGTAAATATAAGAAAAGATTAATCTTAATTTGACTCAAATTGAATTCTTTATTTTAAATTATTTTTAATTCCAAAAATAACAAATTATATTTTAAATAGGAATTATTATTTTATCCTTCAGAAAGAAAATATTATTTATTTTTAGCATACCCAAATTGATATAAAGGAAAGATTAATCTTAATTGCACTCAAATTAAATTATTTATTTTATAATATTTTCTATTTTCGAAAATATTTTTTTTGACAATGAATTATTTTTATCTATACATTATCATTTAGAAAAAAATATTATTTATTCTAATCACACTAAAAAGAATATGCTTCTAATCAAAATATGCTAAAAAAATTTAACCTTCTTTTATTTTGTTAACATATAATTAGTTCAAAAACAAAATAATTTTTTCATCAAATTAAAAATAAAAAATTTAATCTAAACATTTTTTGGTATACGAACCCTAAACCCTAATGAAATATTAATGTCATTAAATTACACGTATTATGTATATTAGGATTTTGATTAGAATTTGAAATAGATTATGATTATTGTATTTTAATGATTAGTTATGGAATTGTTTGTAGGTGATGAACTAAATTACGTGTACAACTTTGGATGATTAATATACACTGTTTTTCTTACTATAATCTGATAATATATATTTATATATTAGGATGATATTATCAGTGTTAATATTAGGATAAGTATTAGGGTTAGTTATATTATTTTCAGGATTAGTTATGTTTAGCATATAAAGTTAACATATGTAAATATTTTTATAAATATTATGCCAACTTTGGAGGATTTAAATTAAGATTAGTTTAAAATAATTTTATATATTTGATTATTTAAAAAATGTAATCCAATAGAATGTAGCGTGATTAGTTAGTTTTTTACTCAAAGATAACAAATATAGTACTTATTTATATATTAGGATTATTTTATTAGGGATAATATTAGAATATTAATTACATTATGATTAGAATTAGTTATGTTTAGAACACAAAGTTAACATATATAAATTTTTATAAATAATACTAATTTTTATTAAAATAACACATGTCATCAACATAATAAGTGACTTGTCATGCTCTCATGCCCCTACTTTTACCTCTACTTTATATATATATATATATATATATATATATATATATATATATATATATATATATATTGTGGCCATTTTGATTCTTACGAGATAAAGTAAAGCCACAATATATTGCCGTATTTTTGAAAAATTGATAATTTATATTTGAGGGCTCGTCCAAATTATCACTCAATCCGTAATATAATTTACGTCTTCTTCCCATATTTATCCTTATTATTTTATGTCCAAAAAGATAATAATATAATAAATCTCATAATAATAAAATAAAATAAAATAATTTATATTGTAAATATTATTTATACTATATTAGTTCCATATTAATAATAATAGTAATGATTATAAATATTGTCTTTTGTAATATATTATTATCATTTTGTTTTAAAAAAATATTTAAATGTTTGTACATTACAAATTTGCTATTATGATAATACAATTTTTTTATATAATTTACATTAGTATTTTTTCTTACAATAATTTTATTTTGAATTTATAGATACTAAACAAGGGAATACAGTTTTTGTATAAATTTGTATATACTAAATCACCATGTCACTTAATCATGAGTTGTGATGATAATAATAATAATAATAATAATAATAATAATAATAATAATAATAATAATAATAATAATAATAATAATAATAATAATAATAATAATAATAATAATAATAATAATAATAATAATAATAATAATAATAATAATAATAATAATAATAATAATAATAATAATAATAATAATAATAATAATAATAATAATAATAATAATAATACGAAAGTACCCTTTGCCGTAGCCCGGCCAAAAAACGTGCACTCCCTGCTAACTAAATAAAAAAAACAGGGGAAAATGCCACTTTCACTTTGAAAAGAAAAGTGCATATTGGATTATTAAAATGTAAAAGCTTGACCAACTCTAAAAATTTACTCAATCTGAAAAAAGTAGAATCGAAAAAATAAAAAAATTAGGAACTCGTATGTGATTTAGGATGACTTCTAATAAATTAAAATTTATCTGCTAAAATTAATGTCCCATCTTAGGATTCATGAAGCTCATTTTTATTTATAATTTTTTATTTATATAATAATACATATATTATTAATTCTTTTATTATGGCTATAATGTTTTTTTTATAAAATTTCTTACTTTTCTATCACATGATCAAATTCTAATTTAATAACTTTAAAATTTTATTAATATATTTTATATTTAATATAAAATTAAATATTCTTATACTAATTTTAATTTATTATATATTTTAAAATATTATTATACAAAATAATTTTTTATTTTTTAAAATAATTTTGAGATGATTTTTTGATTTTAAAAATTATTCCGAAAAATAACGATTAAACTTTTTAGATCGAAAACCTTACTTTCACCCATATCCAAGGGGTTTTCGAAAATATTTAATTCTTATAATAATTCGATCAAAAAAAGGGAGAAAAGGCCGCATGCACGAAATAACAAATAGTGTTAAAAAAGGGAAGGGAAACAACTCAAGAAGTCGCCGTAAAGAGGGTGAGAGCAGGAGGTGAAGGCAGGACACCAGGAAGGAGAGAGAGAGAGAGAGGTACGGCCTTCGTTTCCCAAATGTTCTTCGCAATGTTTCTTAACTCGTCATTCCTCTGCATTTCGTTGTTGTGCTTTTGATTCGATCTGCTCTGCATAATCACTCCATTCTGATGCATACCACCCATCTAGGCGTGATGATTTCGTCCTAGTGGTTAACTTGGAAGAAGCTGGTAAAGTATTTTGCTCTTTCGCGTGTTAATCGACATGTAGGTAGGCTTTAATCGAGTTCCTGACGTGCTTGATTAGGACAATCTTGTATGGATCTTCTTCATTAATGCAACTATGCTCTGAGTATCGCACGACGCTGAATCAGATGATGCGGCATCAACTTGAATATTTTGTTGTCTTCATACTGCATGCACTTTTTTCCCTTTTTCCTCTGCGATCTTGAGACGGTAGAGCTTCAAAATGTTCTTATTTGCAAAGTCATTCTTGTAGCATTTGGACCAAATCAGAGAGCATCATGATGTTAAACTTTATTTGCAAAACCCTAGTTCTTGTAGTGTTTTTTTTAAAGATTTCTGTCACTGGTTACCACCTACCTTGAGTCAGCTTCTAGCCGAGAAATCCTCATTTTCACATGTGGCTTGTAGATTGATGGTTCACATTTCTACGACTTCTTAATAGTATGGTCCCAAGTTTCCATCACCTTTCAATTCAGTCAGATGCTAAAGGAACACACCAATAAAGTTTTAGATTGTCCATTAAATTTCTAGATATGATTCTTAATTCAACGCTGGTTTCATTAGATGTTATTCATATTATTCTGAAAAAGTTACATACGCAGAATATTCTGTTATATTTTGACTAAGTAGACACATTGGTCGTTCCCAAAAAAAAAAGTAGTCGCATTGATCATATCTTACAAGTCTAGAACCTTTGAAATCCATATGAAGCAGGATCTTGTTATGTACATCACATATGTGATATACTCTTATAAAAAATTTGGAACAGACAGAGTTAGATGTTCCTACTATGACTGTCATCATGTGGATGACGGAACTTTGAAACAGATAACAGAAACTTTAGAATATTCTGATGTTCAATTGGTGGTAACTCTTGTAATGTCAACATCCAGCTAAACTTCCACTTTTGTGATTTCTAGTTTTTCATTCAACTGACGTCTGCATCAGTACAGACCACTTCTTTTGGTAAGATTGGATCACAATTAAGTCTATATGTGTTAGTGCCAAAAAAGACCTAAGTGGTTGGTAAGCTAAAATGAGTGAAGAGGAAAATTGATATTAGTAGTTAGTCTATATAAGCAAGTGAAGCACTTTTGTAGTTATCTACATTTAGTGCGAATCAATTAGGTCTTTGGCAAAAGAAGGGATAAATGTGTAATAAGTGAAGGATTATGTGCAAATAGAACTTTATGTGGCTTGCCCATTGTTTTGGATGCATATGCAACTTCTTTTATTTGAGGCGAAAATGGATATATAGGTAGGTAATTATCTTTCAAAAATTAATGAAGTAGCACATGGACATTTAATCATTGGACAACACATTGGTTGCTTCACAATTGGTTTTGTGAGTGATGTTATGCTTGAACTTTAGATGAATGCCGACTCCTTACATGTAGTCATTTATTGGGGGGTTCCACTTATGCTATGTGGAGAGCAGTTACTTTTGAGGAGAAGCTGTAAAATTTTGATGAATGACTTTTTAGTTGTTTGGTGGTCTTTCTGTTAGTAATTTTCATATAGGTTTCAAGTGGAATGAATAGCATTCATGTTTTTCTAGTTTGAAATCAAGTTTTTGAAATCTTGTGTAATTTGCATCATGATTCTTCTCTTGGAAAGCATCTCATTTACCTCATCTCTTTAAATCTCTATATTCTAATAACTTTATAAGTGAAATTGTGATCAAATTTCTTTTATGTTGACCCTTTATGCAGGCATGCTTTGTGGTGCATGATGCCAAAAAGTCAGATGAAGAGCACCCCCTCTATGAAGCTACTATCCTTGATGGCTGAGCGAGATAGTGCTATCCAAGAACGTGATATGGCCATCTCACAGAGGAAGGCTGCTTTAGTAGAGCTAGAAAAAGTAATCCGTGAACGCGATGCTGCAATAGCTGAACGAGACAATGCCATTATGGAACGTGACAATGCAATTAATGCTTTCCAGAAAACCTACGAGTTCATGAATAAATGTGGTGGACATGGATCTCCTACACGACAGACTGCTTCACCTGGAACAAGCCATCAAAACCAGCATATGGATGTTCAACCACCACCACCTCTACTTGCAGATGCGCCATATGATCATGTAAGACAGATGCACATAATTGATGCTCGCCCAATATCAATAGCATCCAAGGCCCCAAAGTCTAAGTGGATGAGGAAAAAAGTTCAAGTCATTCCTTTGAAAACAAAGTCTGCACGTAAAAGGACTGGTTTCACCAATGACCTAAACATATCAAGTCAGACAATGCACTCAAACTGGAAGACTCAGAATAGACCTAGAGGTGCAAGAGCTATGGAAAATATTACTGACAACAAGTGTGAACAGGAGAACCAAGACCTAGGCTTCAACAACATACCCTTTGATGAATCAAGAATACCAGGGCCTGTATGTTCATGCACGGGTAAACGCCATCCATGTTACAAGTGGGGAAATTATGGTTGGCAGTCATCTTGCTGCACAACAACTCTGTCTATGCACCCCCTTCCTGTGTTGCCAAACAGGCGTTATTCACGTATGAGTGGGCGGAAAATGAGTGGCAGTGTTTTCAGGAAACTGCTCATCCGGCTAGCAGCCGAAGGCCATGACTTGTCAATGCCAGTGGACCTCAAGAACCACTGGGCTAAACATGGAACTAACGCTTACATCACTATCAGGTGATTTCATCTCTTATCAGTTTCATGTGGCTAGACTTTGGAAGCCAGGAATGTGCTTTTCCAATTTTCTTTTCTCTCGTGGAAAATGTTTCTGAACCTTCACTGGAAACTGGTAACATGTGGTAGTGTTTCCTGGATGGGCATATTTGATGTGTATCCATCTACCTTAGCTATCCTGGATGGGCATATTTGATGTGTATCTATCTACCTTAGCTAGGTTTTACATACTTGCCAATAGGGACTGATCACAGGAAGTGACAATAGTAGGAGGATACAAGTTCTTGCTGGCTCCCAGGTAAGCTTTGTGTGTAATTTCCAATCTTCAAATAAACCGTGATTAGATTGTGCCATCAGTAACATAGTTCTCCTTAGGTATTTGGTGGAATTGTTCGAGGTTGCTTCTTTGGCCCTGTTTGGTAAAGGGTTAACAAATTCTAGAACAAGTTATTGTTCTCATTATATTCTTATGATGAGAACAAGAATGTTCTAGGTCGGGCAAGAACAATTTGTTCTCTATTTTTTTTTATTTGTTCTGAGGCTCACATGTTTCTAAAATTGGTGTTTGACAAAAAAAAAGAAGTAAGAATAGGGTTCTTGGGGATTGTTCTTGTACCAAATAGAGCATAGTCTGGGCCAATTTTTCTTGTACCAAAAAGTGAGAATGTCTATGAATGAAGGCTTATTTTTCTTGATTTTTTTTTCTCGAAAGTAATCTGCACTTAATAACCAATGGCATAGTCTGGGCCATTTTTTAATAAGAGAAAAAGACTTTTTAATTCATACTTTCCATCTCTATTGCTGTCTACCCTTTGTTTCTACGGGTAATGCCTCTTAGTTTTTCAATTATTTAGAAGTCTACTAATTTGATTGCTGAATAAATTAAATTTCATTTTGATTGTAAATCGTTAAATCTTGTCAAGGAAAAGTTATTATATCTTGGAAGACACCAAAATACAAAATTTTTCAAGCACACGTGATTGAAAGAACCAATACATTCAAAAGATGCACCTAGATGTATTTAGTAGATCAAATACATCACCAAAGAGAAGTTTTAAGAAGAAGATAGAACGACCTAAATTAATGCCCATGCTCTCCATTTATGAATGAATCAAGCTACGGAACATTAACTGCCGGCAATGCGACGTCCGGGTTGACGGTGACCTTGACCTTGTCGGAGCTGCGACAGAGTCGGACGTAGTAAACGATGGCCCTGACGGAGCGGAGGATCCACAGCGAGGCCACCAAGCATATGACCGCCGTGGAGTAGAGCGCGGTCCACCGGTACGCCTCGTCTCTGCGGCCCCACAGCCACCAGATGCAGATGGAGGCCGCGCCGAAAACGACGAGGACGCCGCTGCTCGCCGCCATCAGCACGTAGACGGCGTTGCATGGGTGCATGAAGGTCCGCCGGCGCCCGGAGCCGTTCGCGTCTCCGCCGTCGTCGTCTCCATTTTTCTTCCGCATTTCCCTCTGGAGCTGATCTGCTCCTGACTCCATCTCTCTCTCTCTCCAACTTTTACCGATGGAAGTAGCCAGCGGCTCTTGAGAAGAAGAGTGGAGCGGCGTGGCGAGAGTTTGTTGGGATTTCGTATTCAGTTGAGATTTTAGTGTTCAGCATTTAATACAACAAGTTCAAGTTTTTCTTATCTAATAAAAATTTTAAAATAAAACAAAAAAAATGGTCACTTTCATTTCGAATATTTTGGATAAGTCATGAGAAAACGAGTGCAGTTAAGAATTAGTAAAATTACAAATATAAAATATTATTTTTTAGCACCTTAGTTTTCTATTTAAGAGAAGTTGGCTAATAACTTGATACATGTTGAAATCCAATGAAGCCCTCATTAAAAGATAAAAAAACTTATATAAACTATGAGTAAATCCAATGAAATCCAATTTTTCTTCCTATATATTACTAAGAAAGGTCCAATTGCAAGCAGTAAAAAAAAGAAAACTTATATTCAAAATGCTGACATTTTTATTAGTGGAATATATGGTGAATTTTCACATCATGTGTTAGTTGCCAGTAACATCCCATTGTAAGTCTATATATCAAATCAAGAAGCAATTACCGATCGAATGAAGTATATAAACTATGAGTAAATAATCTATCAGTGAGAATGCAAAAATAAAGTTTTTTTTTTTAAAAAAGAGAGATGATAGAATTTTCGCTTCTCAAAAAATTGTAGTTGATATGGATTCAAAGGAAATAACCCATAACTTTTTGCATGAATTTTGTCCAACTTAGCCCCAGATAGACATTTAGATTCAACTTCTCTCATTAAATTTTATTTTAAAAAACTATTATATGGTTCTTATGCTCGAGTTTAATGTATGTGTTGAGCATTTTATATGTGAAGCGTGTGTCAAGCAATTTTACATATAGTTTACTTTATCATTTTATATATTTTTCATGAATAGTTTAGATGATCATGAATGACAATAAAAAAATAGTTTATAAGGTAAAAAGTTATGAAAAATACGTATATATTTTTGTTGACAATGATGAATATAATCATATTTTAAATTATGCGCAAAGTTGTTTGACATGCGTTTCACATGTAAAACGTTCAACATCTACATTAAATCCTTTACACTAATAAAAGTAGCTTATAATATTTTACGTTCAAATTTTTAAACACCGCTGAAAAAAAATATTTATGAAACACTTAGTAACATTTTAATTTCTTTTTTAAAAAGTGTTATCCGCTACTAAACACTCCATCGACTTTTGTAATAATCATATAATATAAAAGCTATCGCTCTTCGTCGAATTGAAATTACGTCATATAAATAAAGTTACGATGCTCTATAAATCGAAGGATATCCAAAATTGATGCCCACCGGATCCAAATTCTGACGTCAAACATATTTAGTACATTATGAAATAGAATAAGTTCCTTTGAATTAGACAACACGATAGATATTTTTTTATATAATTAGATTTATGCAAAAACTTGTTCTAACTAAGTGATTAACCGATGTGCTTAGTTTCTATATGACATTATTTTAAGAGAATAAATAAATAAATAAATATAGCATTCAAATTTCAATTGCATTGGATTGATTACGTAAGGGGACTGCAATGCCATTGACCGAGTGCACCCATCGTATCCACAATTATTTAGTCTTTTTTGACTTTTTTTAGTGTAAAGGTCAAAGTTAATTACTTGAAACAATAGCTTTCTTCTAAACAAAGTGTGATTTGTATTTGATATTATATAGCTACATTGTTTTGGGTGGACAACTGATGCATTTGTCAAATATAACTTTCTAAGTTATTAGTTGTGTTAAGGAAAATTAATAAAAATGATAAAAAAAATCTTAAAGATTTAGATGTTCCAATTTTAAATAAAAATATAGAAAAACGAGGCATCATATATATATATATATATATATATATATATATATATGAATAATTTTAAAACACACGAAGTTAAGAGAAAATTATGAAAAATTAATGATATTAATATATCATGATAACAAAAATAACATGACTTAGATTCTTCTTATAACAAACAGTCTCAAAGTATCATAAATCATGTTTCGAGATGTCTAGGTTATAAAATAAAATAAAATGTGTTCTAACTCTTAAACCAGAATTTGGAAATATTGCCCTGGTCCCGATCTAAAATTGCACTAATTATTTATTTTCCAAAAGTTTTTAGGATGATATACACTGTCTATTAATGTGTGCACAGTGCACATCGATTGGGCATAATGTGAACAATATGAACGCTATAATTTTTACCAATTAAATTATTATTAATTTAATGACTTTGATACATTAGATAATTAATGGATAATACACTATGTTAAGAATTTTTTTGATATTTTAGATGACGCCAGTAGTTAAAAAATTATTAATGATTAAATTGTCCAAGTAGTAGTAGTAGAGAAATATTGATTTTAATATTAATAAAGATATATCTAACTTCTTGTCCTGAACTAATTAATTTTACATTAAACGACAAAAATAATTTTATTTGCAAATTAGTTTACTCAAAGTTTCTTTTCACGTCAACAAGTAAATAGTCAACCCCCAAAACAATGTCCCTTAAAACAACAAAAGTCAATTAAGTTGAGAATTTGATTTATTTTTCTTAATAAGAAAATCGTTCTCAGGTAAAATCAACTCTCGAGAAAACTATGAATGCTACTAACCACAAAATTCGCTGGTGGGACAAGTTCTAATTTTTCCTTAAAAAAATCATAATTTTACTGGTAGTCTACATGTGTTGTATATTTTACTATTATAACAATTTTTTTATGGAGTAAATTTCAAAAAAAAGTCATCCAACTTATAAGGTGTTTCTAGGAAGGTCATCCAACTTTCGGAATCATTTAGTCACGGTCATCGCAATCGCTTATAACTTGTTTGTCAGTCGACCGTTTACATGGATGCCATGTTGTCTAACTCGTTAGATACCCCGTAGGTACCACTCTACTTGCTATGTTGTCACCGCCATGTCGCCAATCTCCTCGTCGCCCATCTTGCTGCTCGATGTCGCCTCACACTTCGCATCATGAACACCATCGCCCAAGGTGTTATTGGCAGATGAAACGGAGCACGACGGTGGCGGTCTTCGACGTCGCCTTGCCGCTAGCAATATCAAGGAGGCGGAAGGTCGCCGGTGGAAGTAAGATTGTGATCGTCATTAGAAAAGCAAGCCCCGTTGAGCGCGAGCGCCCAAGGCCGCTGATGCGGACGAATTCCACGACGAGATGGAGACCAAGGGCGCGGGTGAAGACGCGAAGGTGGTTGGCCGCGAGGGAGGTCCCCATAGACTCGTCTATGGGCGAGACATGACTCGGATGGATGGTCGGCAGTAGGAAGCACGAGGCGCATTTCCATGCTACAAGATCTTGGGCGAAGGACGACCACCAGCCGCCAAGGCTAAACTCAAGGTCGATCGAGCTACCAGCACCTCGAAGAGGGTCTGGGCGGCGGTGAAGACGGCAAAGTGGGGGACAAAGGAGATCTCGGAGAAGGTCTTTAGAGCGTCCTATAGTCGTCGTCTGTCACCTTCTTCCCGTGCCCCTCTTCCTCCTTCCGCCCCTTCCGAATTCTTCTACCTTGACGTCATCAGCATCAATGCCACCCGGTGCCGACGACAGCCGTTCAACTCTGCCTCAACACATATGCCCATATCTTTCTCCTCCCACGCCGCCTGTCGCTTTAGCGCGACGCATTCTCCTACTGCTTAGTTGACTACACCCTAACTTCCGCCTGCCACTTCAACGATGTCTTCCCCTGTTGGTCGCCACCCACTTTTCCGTTCCCCCCCTCCCCCTCCCCCAAGAAGCCGCTCCCGATCCGAGTATTTGGGTGCTTGGCAATGTCACCGACGTTGGAGGCACCATCGACATACGAATGGTTTCCACCGAAAAAGGGAAAATATTATTTAGAAAATACGTAGGAAAGAGAAAAAGTTATCCACGTAACATAGCGTGACATCCATGCAAGGGTAAACGGACTACAAGCTCTCGTGATAACCCGAACTGAAAGATTGTAAAAATTGGATGCTTTCGTGTTAAAAACCAAAGTTGAGTGATCTTACTAAGAATATTTTATAAGTTGGATTATATTCCTAAATTTTACTCTTTCTTTATGTGATTGAAATTCAATATATGATATACTTTTTTATTCGGTTTAACCAAAATTGAGACGTTTCAATTTTGTATTCATTCACTATTACCATAACTACGGTGTAAAATAGATTATGAGCAATATTTTATTATTTATTTGTTAAAATAATGATAGGGTACCTTTCAACTTTTCTCGACTTCTACCATTGGTCAATTAAAAAAATATTCTCCGATTATTATCAATTGGCACCTTTGCTCATGATATACGAAACTTTTTTAGTGTCGGACCGAATTTACGATAAATTTTCAATGTCTAATACTATTAACGTTCGACTAATTCGAAGTAAAAAAAGATAAAATAGTAATAATTTATTTTCTGATCAAAGTGATGACTTCAAGATTCGAAATCAAAATTACTAATATTCTTTAAATGCTTAGAACTCAACTTTGGTACCAGTTGAACCGACCAACTTTGATTATAAAGAAAATTTTAATAAAACTTTATCGTGTACACTAAAATTAAATATGAAATTTATCTTATGTAGTGACAAATTGTTTATCATTTTATTTTTAATCAAGTATGTAAAGGAATTTAGTATAATGTTTTTGAGGCAAAAGGTCTTTGGATTTTTTTTTAATCTAAATTTAAAGTTGGTCTTGTTCCGTAAACGCATGCAAGAAAAGAAAAAAAATGAAAATTATGAAACGACCTCGTCTTCCTCCGGTCCTGCCACGTGTCACGAGGAGCACGTGCTGGTCGCTATGAGTCGGTCGTAGTCTTCGAGCACGTGATTTGCTTTCTCTTCCCCGCCCCCCGTCAATAGGCACCGACGCCACCCCCCACCACCACCTTCCTTTTCCACCGATCACCTTTTTTTACTATTATTTGTTATTTGTTATTATTTTTTGATCAAATAACAAAAACCAATTAAAATAATATAATTGTGAATTAAAAATATCGAATCGTGATTGACATGTCTATAGTTTTAGCCTCAGGTCCCTTCTTAATAATTATTAAATGCAATTATGAAGAAATATTTTTTTGTTTTTAGTTAAAAGAAGAATATAAAGTATTATAATTTATACATTTATTATTAGAAAAATGTAGATGCTCCTTATCTCATCTTATTTTTTATCGTTTTCATCATCGGATCTTCATCCGAAAGATTCAATCATAAATTGTTGAACGAAGATTTGATAGTATAAAAAATATGAAAATAAGATGAGATACGAAACATTAATATTGAACTCTTTATTATTATTTATTTTAATAGCATAGTGGCCACAATCCGAGAGTTTTCTTGCGAATTTAGTGAAACTAAACCAAAAGTAAGCGTGTGTGAGAGAGAGAGGGACTTAATTTCATCTTTTTTATTTGTTAATTAGTGCAATTAATTTGCCCAAATGATTGCCCGGTAATCACGGGGTGCTACATGCGCCAGGCTCCCCTAGAACGGTCGGATCGCCTCGGTCGGCCCTCCATCCGCCGTCCGTTACCCCGCGACTCGCGGCGAGGTCACGATGGTCAATTGGGCAAAAGGTCTCCGCCCCTGAGAGCCCGCCGTTATTTAATTGGATTGGCGGTCCAATGATGCTGCAACTAAATGCGGACCGAACCGCTTCCTTCTATTTCTCAACGACAGCCGACCGGTTCAATCCAGTACGAGTCTAATACTTAAAAATTTCGAAATTATTAATTTAATAAGAAGCACCGTTTGATCTTTGAATATTATATATTTATTGCTTACCTAATAATTTAAGACCCCCGGTGATAAGAGATAGATATAAAAAAGGTCGTTAGAATAAAGACAAGGTGTTGAGTTAAAGAAGAATTTTATACGTTTTAATATAAATAAATATGTTAAGATTTATAATTTTTTATATATTAAAGTCTTAATGTTTCTCCGTCGCCAGTTTCAAAAATGAACAGTAGTGAGTCCAATTGGGTTGTTCTGTTTTCTTTTTTTTTTTAATTTTTTCTTGGTATTAATATTTGTGTCCAAATGATTATTGGTCTGGATTTTTTTACTTTAGACATTATTCTGAAAATAATGGGATTTTTTAGTTTGAACTTGGATTTTTACTTTGTGAACCAAATAACTAATATCTTCCCTTAACCAAAATATTTCTATTTTTTTAACAGAAAATACAAAAAAGGTCCCCTTTTTTATTTTATTAACGGCAGCGAGCTCCAAATGGAGGTCGATGCTGTAATAGCAGCGCTCACGCGTTTCCCCACCCAAAAGGCCAAAACGACACACGAACAAAAAAGAAAAAAAAAACTGAAAAGAAAAGAAAAAAAATAAATCTGGAAATCGCAAGTAATTCCCAATCGTTGCCCACCTTCTCCAATGTAAGAAGCAATTAATCGAAAGGTCCGACTCGTAGTAAGGGGGCGGAGGAGGCCAGACAAAACATTACCCCCCCCCCCCCACTCTCTCTCTCTCTCTCTCTCTCTCTCTCTCTCTGTGCCGCTCCCTGCCACCTGCGCGAGCATTTGGCCGTCCGCCGTACGCCGGCGGTTGGTCAATTCCGCGCTGCCCGCAGCTGACCACCGTCACAGAGGTAAAAGAAGACCTCAGAACAGTACAGCTCCGATTGTTCCGTTTATTGTTGCTTTATATCGAACACATTGCGTGCCGCTCGCAGAGGTCAGCATCGAACTGCGCTGTCGATGAATGCGATGGAGGAGAAGAAGTGCTCGCCGTCTTCTTCGGGTCCTCATCATCGCCCCATTCCGATGCAGCAACCGCACCCTTTTGATCTCTCAGCCAACAGTTTCGGCTTAAGCCATCAGCAACAGCAGCAGCAGCGTCCTGTTATGCACCACCGACATGTGCCCCCAAATTTTGCGGCCTTGCCGGACGTCGCCAGGCGGCCGGGGATTCCTCCTCTGTCGCCGTACTCCCAAATGCCACCCCGCTCTCCTTCCTCCTCCTCCTCCTCTTCCTCATCCTTCCACTCCCGCTCCCTCTCGCAGCCCGCCTTCTTCTCCTTGGACTCTCTGCCCCCTTTAAGCCCCCCGCCGCCCTCGCCACACGCGCTACCGCCCCTGGCACCGACATCAATGCACCTGCCTCCTTCAGATGTCACGGCGGCAGCAGCGGCGGCGGACGACAGTTTGCTGCAGCCGATTTGCAGAACCCCAGCCGGAAGATCCTCGCCCGAAGGCGGCGGCTGCGGAGCCCGGCTTCCACCTCGCAAGGCCCACCGCCGCTCGCAGAGCGACATTCCTTTCGGCGTCGTCTCTGCGGCGGGTGCCGGTTTCCTGTTCCAGCCTCCCCCTCCGAGCCCCGGCACGATGGCGGGTCCCCAGCGACTCGGGCAGCAGCAGCTTGTGAAGCAGGAGTCCTCCGACTGGGAGAAAGAGACGGAGAGCGGCGACCACAGGTCTGATTTAGGCGATGTCGGGGATGACTTGATCAGCGCTTACATGAACTTGGACAACTTGGAGACGTTTAATTCTTGCGAGACCGAAGGGAGGCGTGGGTATATGGACGGAAGCAAGCCTAACGGGACGAGGACGAACAACGGCGCGGATAGCAGTGAGAATGAGGCGGAGAGTAGCAGTGTCAACGAGAGCAGTGGCGGTGGTGAGCGGAAGGAGGGGAACAAGCGGAGCGCTGCTGGGGACCTCACGCCCGTGAACTCCCGGCACTCTAGAAGCCTTTCCATGGATAGTCTGATGTCCAAGCTCAACTTTGGGGATGAGTCTCCAAGGGTTCCTCCTTCCCCAGGTAACCCCACAGGGCAACTCTCACGCAGTGGCTCGATGGATGAAGCTACAGCCAGTATGTTGAACTTGGAGTTTGGCAAGGGGGAATTTAACAGTGCTGAGTTGAAGAAGATTATGGCTAATGAAAAACTTGCAGAGATGGCCCTGACTGATCCCAAAAGAGTCAAGAGGTAGTGTGACTTTAAACTTATGGGGATACTCTCACGCCCTGAGACCTGATATTAGTATAAGAGATGTGTTGTCTTTACTATGTTCTTAATTTCAATCCTGCCAGAATTTTGGCAAATCGCCAATCAGCTGCACGATCCAAGGAGCGGAAGATGCGTTATATCTCGGAATTGGAACATAAGGTGCAGACTTTACAGACAGAGGCAACTACATTGTCCGCACAACTGACCTTATTACAGGTAGCTTTGGGTTCTTTCTTGTATCACATATATTTTCCTCTGGAAATGGGTTTTAGATGGAATAATGAAGCGTTAATTGGTTTCTCTTTCACAAACTTGATGTAGAGGGACTCAGCTGGCCTTACAAGTCAGAACAATGAGCTGAAATTCCGTATACAGTCCATGGAGCAACAAGCACAACTAAGAGACGGTAATATTCTTATCAATTCTTTTTACACTGAATCTCTCAAAAAAAAAAACTGGAACTTTGAATTTTCTCCAGCAAAGAGGAAAATCATGCTTATGGTGGTCAGATTAAGGTAGTTATTTGTAATTAGGAATGCTGCCTTTATTCCCATGTAAATGAGATTCAATGTTAACCTTTTTTAGTCTCTAATTATTAATTTCCTCGAAAGAAAAGATAATTGACATTTTCTCAAAAAAAATGTTATTGGGCATAGATTGTGTGGCTTAAGAGATGCATATTTTTTTGCGAGCCTCTCAATTGGCAGCATATTGCTTATACTCATCATGTATGTGCAAGAGGTCTAATTTTTCAGATGAACTGTTGCCTTCATGGTTAATTCTTTTAAATGTAAAACTGTAGATGCCAATGTTGTTTCGGTGTTACAATTCAACATGTGTTTGATTTCTGGGATCACACAATAGTTCAGAGAGTCAAGTTATAGAATTTTGGTTGTGGGCCAAAGATCCTTAAGATAGAATCAAGATAAAAAGGCACTGCTAGTTTAATAAGTTTTGGGTGGCAAGACGAGTTTCATTGTCTTTTTGAGTTGTAACCTGATTCTGCAAATTTGATTTTCTGTAACTCTGAATCTATTTTTAATCTTTTGGAGATTTGAAGTGACGAGAATAAAGCCTATATTATCTCTTGTAAATGTTAGCCCCATCAGTTACTTCATTCTCATTCCATAGTTTGTGTCAGAAAACTTTGCAGTCTGAAAATATTTCTTCTAGTTTATCCTTTGACCTCAAAATGTTCTAGAAGGTTGTAATATTATCCAGATTGTTATTCTTCCTTCCCTCACTTATTTCATGTACTATCAACTGTTTGAATAGTTATTTGTTATTGGCACAATTTTTTTGGCTACCTATTTTTAGTTTTCCCATTTGCTCAAATTGCTTAGAAAATAATACATATATTTGTGCTTTTTCAATTGGGTTCTTCTACTATTCACTGCAACATGTGGAAATTGTGCATATCTTTTTACAGGCATCTCCTTTTTGTGCCTACATAAGTTATGTTTGGTACTGTGAAAAGTGTGAGTTATCATAAAATCAGCCAATCTTGACTCGAGTTTCCAAGTGTATTTCACAACCTGCTTCTTGGTTCTGATCCAGTAAGGGGTTTGGTTTCTAGCTCTTGGAGCCAATATTATAACTTAGGATTTTTTTTGTTTGCATTACTTTGTATGTTTTGGTTAAGGCCAGCTTTGTGTGTTTAGCATGTCTGCGTTAGTTCACATATGAACTTCACTGCCAATATTTGTTTGGCTCAATTAGTAGCAAGATGAGCCATGGTAATAGGAGCTCACACGACCGAAGATCGGAAGCATAACAGTTGAGTGAAGTTTACTTTTAGCCTTGGTGCCTGATATTAGGTTAGTGAAGTGTAGTAGTCTTCTGGACTCCATGGTTAACACAGAAGAAATGAACTTCACTACAAAATCTTCTATTTATGCATCTTCTCTATCTTTTGGACTTATTAGTTGAAATGCAGATAGAATTCATAAGCTAGTGTTTTATTATATAACGTTATTTCTCACATAAAATATTAAGATTTCGCTTTCAAGTTGATGGGCTGCAACTTTCAATGAAAAGGGTGTAATTTTAAGTAGAAACCCTCTAGTTCAGGTGCTAATTCTGGGGGAGAGATATTGTCTGGAAACTTTGTTTTGCCATTAAAGAGTCATTATTTGTTCGTGTTTACACAAAAAGTTGCGAATTGTATGTCTCTTTGGAGTAAGAGTGTGTAGACGTATGAGAATGATAGTTGGTGATTTTTAGCAGAACACTAGGACCTTTCATAATATTTGAAAGGACAAACTTCTGACAGAGGCATACTATGGAATCTGCTTTTC
The DNA here is from genome assembly GCA_030549335.1 of Pontederia crassipes. Taxonomy (NCBI): domain Eukaryota; kingdom Viridiplantae; phylum Streptophyta; class Magnoliopsida; order Commelinales; family Pontederiaceae; genus Pontederia; species Pontederia crassipes. Next base: position 70,251,807 of record CM060191.1, on the reverse strand, counting down.
AATGCTGAAAATGCTGAAAATGCTTGCCAATTCGAGGTCACTGTAATATTCTTCCAATCCTTTCTACTGGTTGGCACTTATATTCCCACCGTTCTTTCTCGATTCTCTTCAAAAGCTTTTACTCTGACAAAAGTTCTTTCTGCAGTAGCTGTTGATGCTTATACAATTCCTCTTATCTATATTCTTAATTTATTGCTTGGTGCCCTTCATATGCTTTTTATGTGGTGCATTTGACTTTCTTACATCAATTATGGTTCTACTCATTCACTTCTACATATCCTCTTTTCCACTTCATATCCTCTTTTCCACTCTTTATCAAAGCTTCTTGTTTTAGGTTTAAATAGTCTATTTAGTTGCAATTTATCATGAAATTGTTGCTTTATGTTCCAAGGTGCAATAGCATGTCTTGTATTTGTTGTTGAGTCCTGCAATTATTTCACCAGTTCTTGTTTCAGGCCTGTATCCGCATGTGCCACCATCAGTCAATCATCGGAGTTTACCTAGTTTTTGGCTTACTCATCTTTGCGATCTGCACTAATGACCGATATTATGCAGCTCTCAACCAAGCATTGACGGCAGAAGTCCACCGTCTGAAACTTGTAACTGGAGAGATCACTGAGACTCAGCTATCGAAGAACATGAACCAACAAATGCACATGAGTGCTCAGGTTTATCAACTGCGTCAACTGCAGTCGCACCAGCAGCAGCAATCCCCGCAGGTTCCCTGCTATCAACTGCAGACGCCAGAAAATCAGCAACAACAGCAGCAGCAGAACAATGCTACATCAGAGTCAGAAGAGAAGAAATGTTAACAAAGGAATCTAATATCAATTTATTAGGCATACAGTAATCGTAGCAGTGGATTTTGGTTTGCATGCATGTGTTCTAGTTATATTCTCGTGCTTCTGGAGGCATATATTGTGTGGGATATAGATTGGTTTTGGCATTCTTTTAAGCGTTGTATGTAGTGTTAGCTAAAGAGGCTGGTAGATTCGTCTCCTTTAAAAGCTGGTCACTTTGTAAGTAATATGTTGATTTGCGTTGGACGAGTATGGATACCCAAAAAAATGTTGTTTAATCTGTTTATTTCGAGTTGTTTAATCCTTTCATCTCGAATTTATTACAATGTTAGTTCATTCCATATTTTAGTGGGGCTTTGTTTATCGTATTTAATGGTAACACATCATTTGCCTTTATCCAACTGCAACTTGCGTGTACCATTTGTACTTTTGAGTTGTGATGGTGACTAGTTGCTGCGAAAATGAGCGTTTGCTTTTCTTCTTTTTCCTTTTATTTTTTGGCTCCCAGTATTCGAGAAGCATTTCAATTCACACCACGTTAAAACTTATGCGAGCTCGATTAATTTAGTGTCATTAAGTAGAAATCTATTGTTGAGCTTGATTAATTTGGTGTCATTAAACAGCACATCTAATATGGTGCCATTAAACTACACATCTAACTACAACAAAGCTCTGAAGGTAAATTCGAAAAACCTTTACTTAATCCACGTTCCTTTCTTTTCTTCGCTTGAAGGCATGGCCTACAATATGATGATTCAGCCTTGCCTAACAGTCTTCGATGATGATTGAACCCACGGTCTACAATTTTGTGAATGCTTATTTTGTACAAAATGTGTACCTTGGTCCATATTACATAACGGGCAAGCTACGTGAGTGTGATCTTATAATACCCCAGAATTTTATTAAAGGGCAATAAAATAATTTGTTAAATTAAATCCAAGTTTTGGTGCATTAAAGAAGATTGAAGGCGAATATGAGAACAGGAATATAATTGGAAAAAGAATATGAATAAAAAGAAAGGTTAATCCTATTTAGAGAAGAAATTAGAATTAGAGTATGATTAAAAGGGTTTAACAGGGTGCTCCCAACTTCCTGCTCTCAATTATCTGGGCATCGGACGGTCCAGATTTTGCGAGGCTGATGTCGGGGAGAGGGAGAGGGTGGCAAAGGCGAAGGAAGACAAGGGGAGGCCGCCACAACGGAGTTGGGTCCGGCGATGGCTGGAGCGGCGGGAGCTTCAAGCGTCACGTCAGAGGAAGAGACACATGCGGATACCATGGCGGCATGATCAGATCTCATCCGACGGAGGAAAGGACATGACGGGGCAAGGGTGGCTCGAGGAGAACGTGATGGCGGCGGAGATGTGCGGAACTCGGTGCCGAGGTCTTGCTCGGGCGGCGATGACTCGCGAAGACGGCGGCGACATGCAAAACCAAGACCCCCTTCCCCCTCTCAACTCTCCTCCCTCTCTCGTTCTCCGTATCTCTCATCTTTCTCTCTCTTCCCGACGAGTACCTTGTCGCGCTGTCGAACCATCGGAAAGGGACTCCGACGGAGCAGACGACGGGGGGTCATCCTCGATGGTGACGTGTGGTGATTGGGAGCGGAACTTGATTAAAAATATGGTTAGAAAGGAAAAAATAAAATAAAGAAAGATTAAGTTCTACTCAAAGAAGGAAATATAATTAGAGTGAGATTAGATATTTTAATTTGATTTGAAATCCAAAAGAATGTGTAACGTGTTGGATCTAAGTTTAAATGACATATTAAATTATATTTTGATGATACAAACCTCGAATGATTAAAAATAAAATGCTAAAAGGTTTAAAGGAAAAGAGATAACTTTATGTTGGATTAAATAATTGGCACTGATCTTATTAGTTTTAGATAAATGTGAAAAAGTTGTAGAGAATTCTGCTAGCTTTCCATAAACTCCAAGATCATCTAATTTGGACAACCGTGCAGAAAGTTATACTCATAATAGTGCAGGGTTGTCAACCTACCGGTCGAAGCTATGAAGGCCGATCGAGACAGTCCGGTCGACCGATCGGAGATACCGGTCGACCGATCAAGATATAAGCTGCTCAAATGAAAACTGCGAGACTGTATTGGTCGACAGACTGATCTCGATGCAGCGGCCGACCGATCAGCTCAACGGCTAAAAAATCAAAACTACGAAATTGTACCGGTCAAGACATCGGTCGACCGACTAAGTGCTGAAGTTGCAGAAATGAGCGCAACGGTCATATACACCGGTCGACCGGTTCATTAATGCGATCGACCGATCAGCTGCGGCAAATGAAAAAATGAGCCAACGGTCATATAGACCGGTCGACCGGCCCATAAATGCGGTCGATCGGTCCATTACTGAAATGAACAGTAACGACTATATTTTGAGGAGAAAAATGTGAAAGTAATTCTGGACGAATTTTCCACATACCAAAGCCTATAAAAGAGCGCCAAAGCCAGAAGCAAAAGAACCAATCCAAGCATTGAAGCAAAACTTTAAGAAATCAAAAGGAGATCATTTCTCTTGAAGTTGTCATTTTAGAGCCTTCTTTCTTTCTCTCTCCTCTTCTTGTGAGTGTTCTATTGTAAAAGAGAGAAACTATTCTTCAGAAAAAATTGTGAGAGCTCTTATGTAAAAGAGGTTCCAAATCTTACCTCTTGAGCGAAAGAAAAGATTAGCTTTATAGGATGAGAGGTTGTCTTGCCTCTCAAAGCGGAGAAAAATGTGGTTGTGTAAAGAGCTTTCTTCCTTGCCTCATTTGGAACAAAAAAAGGGATTAGTGGAATCTCTGACGGTCTCGAGGTCAAGAAGTCGGAGCGGGGACGTAGGTCAAGGTGTGGCCGAACCTCGTCAACAACCATTCGTGTCTTCGTGTTTAATTTCTCTCACTCTCTCTCCCCATTAATATTGTGTTTATAATATGAATTACAAAGGTTTTTAAAAATCAGTTTTATGCTTCCGCGATGAATTACATGAAATCGACATTTTCGATTAAACACCAATTCACCCCCATCTTGGTGCCCTTTGGGATTCTACATAACGAACATAAGACTCTCACGTAGAAGAGGATTGAGAGTTTTATGGCATAGAAATATTTTAACAAAAAAGTAAGTGATAAAATATTATGAAATTAAATAATTTCAAAAATTAAAGAAAAGGAAGGAATAAAAGAAAAAGGTGAAAGTATAGTTTGATTGAAAAAAGTTATGGAAGAGACAAGCAAGAATTTGATTAGAGATGATTTTTTTATAAATATGGTAATGAAATAATTAGTGAAATTTGAATTTAATTTAATTTGAATATTTAACATAAGGTAATTAATTGGCATGGAGAAATGACCCAAGATCCAATGGGAATAAAAAATCCTTGTTAAAAAGTATAAATAGAGCCTAAAGGGAGTTATAAATCATTACTTGCCTTTGTAGAATTTCTGCACGAGAGCTCTCTCTTCCTCTTTTTTCTCACAAATCGAGGCACCTGAGAGCGCGACCAATATACCATTTCGAAGCCCTGACATAGGTGAACAATATCTAAGTGATCGACATGGGTTTCGAGGCAGCATCTTGGAGGAATCGTCGATCAAAGTTTCGGCATTAGTACAACCAATAGACAACAATGAACTTAGTTGATATTTAAACCAACTTAAGGTACATACGAGGGTTCCTATATCGATGATTTTCGATGGTATTGATGCATGCAAAATATAACATATATTTAGACATGCCTTTAATCTTATTCGAATTATTTTCTAATAAAATGCATCATTTTATGAGCTTATTTACATTAATTTTATAAAGATAAAAATCTACCAAATATTATATTTTATTGTGTAGGGAGCAAGAAAATTGAATTACAAGCCACCGGAGAAAACTGCACTCAAATCGAAGTTGAAACTGCACCTAAATTGTGTAAGGATTTCAAGTACACAATGATTCCTACTCATACTATATGATCATAGGATGATTTGAAAACCTATTATGAATCAAGGCCAAAATTTTAGAACTAAATCAACTTCGAATTTTCCTTATTTTGACTTAGAAATTTTTTTCTTCTCCAATCATATAGAAATCTGAACCCCTATAAATAGAGCATTTCTACCACATGGAAAGATCATGCTAGGGCCTGCAACTAAAGTTTTGAAGCAAAAAATGTGAGAGAATTCAGAAGGCTCATTGAGAAGATTTCTGCAAGATTGACCCTAGACAAGGACTAGGCAGTAGTCCATTGACGTTCTTGAGAGTATTATCTGTTCTATTTCATGTTGGGATAATCTCATGCTTACTTAATACATCTTTCTATCTTATCATTTAGTTGTATTTTTCGTTTGAGACAATTGTAATAGTTTTAATTGATAAAGGCAAACTGTTAAATATTATTTCATAATCTATTATAGTTTAGTTTTCTTTCGAATATGCATGCTATTATTAATATTTTTTCAAAAATTAATTGCCTTATATAGTTAGCTATTAGTCTTGTAGGAGTAGTTACTTTTGATTGCAGATTCTGTGGAATTGATTCTTGACTTTTAAGTCTAACACAACTCGTATGATCCTTAATGGAATATTAGTTGTATGGTATATTAATCATTACCATGGTATGAGTGATAATAGTTCAGAGACTATATTTTAATGCATATTAATTTCAGGTTTGGTTAGATTATGATCCATGACGAAAATAAAATAGTCTTGATCTAATTTGAATTAAGATTGATTGATTGATCCTGGATGGAAAGCAGTAAATTGAGTAGACTCTAATCCGTCGTTAGAAATTAACTTGTAATATTTTATCAGTTCAGTTTGTCTACAATTTCTTTTATCATCATAAGCCCTATGTATTAGTATATTAGATTAGATTAATTTAGTTTTGGTCTTTACTTTTTTGTAACTTTATTTTCTGCACATCTTTTACTCAAAATCTTATTGTCTCATATAGCCTATGAAATTAATATAGTTAAGTAAGTTAATTCCTTGTTGGTTCAACACTCTACTCTTACACTTTATTACTTAAACGACTAATGCACTTGTTAGCATTTAATTGTTATTAATTCTCGCATCAGGTATAAACCCTCGGGACGCTTGTCCTATAATTGAAGTATAATGTGAATTAATTATTTAGAGAATTACATAGATTATGACATCGAAAATAGAGTTGAAAGTCTCATTGAAAATGTATCTTCCCGATGATGGCAGAACTCGACTTGGGTTTTGCACTGTCCGACTCGAGTTCCTATGGACTCAGTGCGAGTAGGATTGGAACCAAACCTACTTCAATGGACCTGACTCAGGTTTGATGGAACATGACCCGAGTTGTAGTAATCCGAGTGTTGCGCGGATTGAGAGGCATGAACTGAACCGAGTTCCGACTTGTTTGGCCCGAGTTCCACTAATGGAATTGAATAGTATGAGTATGCAAAACCGAATGACATGGTCCGAGTTTCACTCCACTCGGCTTGGGTTTAATTATAGAAAACATTATTGTTGAATTATTGATTAAAGTTAATTATGATAATTATTATATTGATAATTTTTGGACATAATAATATCATAATTGATTATTGACAATTGAATGATTGTTATGATTAGATTATCGAGATGATAGTAATTTATTATACGTATTGATTGTTAAATGGTCATCGATAATTGACTTATCGATAAAATTGAATTATGGGCATGATGATATTTCATCACATATTGTTTATTGAAAATTAGTAATGGATAATTGGAATCGATGAAAATCAATTATGAATGATAAACGTATTGATTGACACATAATTGATAGGACATGATTGATATGATCTCACGATTGTACCCCAATTGAAAATGCGCCTAATGAAAAATTTATAAAGATAAACTTCATAAGTAAATAAGATAAAAAATAAAAATTGTGGGTCATCATGTTTTGTATATTGCGATCTTTATGATTGATTGGTCCCATGCGACATGATGGTTTATTAAGGTCTCGACACGATCTCCGAAAATTAAATGAATAATTGAACAATTATATTGAGACCTTTATAGTTTTGACAATTGTATTGCAACCTTAGTAATTAAAGAATAAGTAATTGATAATTGATTAGTTGACAATCGTATGACAATCTTTGTGGTATTGATGATTGTATTACAACCGATATGGTTGATGAATAATTGAACTTATAATTATATTGTAATCGACTTGGTTGATGAATAATTGAATTGTGCCTTCGCGGGTGATTGACAATTGAATTGCACCACAATGACCAATAGTTATTGGATTTCGGCTTTATGGCTGATGGATCATAAATTGCGGTCGTTGTGCTCGATAGACTATTGGTAATTATTAAATAGGACCTACATTAGCCAATTGAAAAATTGACCAATTTGATAATTGATAATCGAATCAATTGTTATTGTTAATTTGATAGTATGAATAATTATTATAATTGATCAATTATTTATTGTTAATTGATAATAGTTGTAGTGCAAAATTTTCATCGTTAATTTCATAAAGTATGCATCATACATAAAATTGAATAGTTATTATGGATATTGAATAGTTATAGTTCACATTATTTATTATTATGGGTGATCTTACGCAATGAGTTATCACATTGAGCTTTATCTATGTACTTGGTTTCACACATCCTGATGATTACGATGGTGAGACGATTAATTACTCCTCCGACGGGTGAGATGCATATGGATACATGTTCCATTACTATATAACTGTAGGACGCATGAACCCACAAACTATTGGATATTGTAAAGGATGTTTACATTATTATAAAAGAGTATTGTAGATTAGTCTTCCGTTTATGTAAGTTAGTATGTTGACTGATCAAAGTTAAAAAAATAATTAAGTCATAAAATTAAATGACGTCGTCAAAATAATTTTTGGATAAAAAAAAATCTCCGTACCTTAGATATGTTACCATCTCAACTGCAATTCATTCAAGACAAAGGAAAAGTTTCAATAGGAAGGATTACTAAAACTTAATCGAATTTGTTAGTATTACAATTAAAAGAAAATAAGGATCTTGTTACCCTCGTGAACAATTTATTTATGTTGTATCTTACAAATGAGGAGCGCGATCATTAAAACAAGTTAGTTAAAATATAAACAAGGAAACACATGCATCCTTTTGTGATCAATTTTAGTTTGTAAATATGCAACACAAATAAATTTGCAAGTTAATTTGTTGGGTGCGTTATCAATATCGAAAGCTTTAATAGGGGATCGGGATTCAAAATAATTTTATAAATTATTTTGATCTAGGCTGTATTGGTAAAAATTATTATATATTAATTAGTAAATCACTTATTATGTTACATACAATTAATATAATTTGTCAAATACATCATTTATGCATATTGAACAAAGTGATGCAAATTTTTTACAATTTAATTTTTGAGGGACAATTTATATTCAATGACGATGTTGTGAACGGTCTCTAAAAACATTATACAACATTTATTCTCTAGAAGTTATAGCAGTTCATATTAACATTTACTTTGTTATTCAACGTTATATTAATGTTTAATTTACTCCTTGCCCTATATTTTGATTATAAGAAAGATGTTTTTGTATATTTTTTTTGTGTGTAATACAACATCCTTCGAATTCTAATTCGTAGCAAACTAATCAGTTAAATCACAATAGAAATAATTATTTCTCACGTACCATTTTTACCGTGGTCAATATCTCAATTTTGATATTAAGATTTTATAATTTTATGATCTTAATATTCTCTTAATCAATTTTGATATTATCTTGTTTCTGATTGTATGATTTGAGGATTTCATATTAAGTGTAATTTAAAAATTACACGTCAAAATTTTATTATTTCATTATTTTTGAAAAAAAATGTTTAAATGAATAAGCAGGATTATTTTTAACAATATAGAATATTTATTTGGTCAATCTTTTAGGACCGTTTGGTGCATTCCCTCTTACAAGTATAAGTAATTTAAATTACCACACCAATAAATTACTACTTATTAAATTATTGATAATTTTATATTATAGTGTTTGACAAACATTAATAATATAAATGGTAATTTATATTACCATATTTGTTATAAAGAAATTATTATTAGACAATACATTTTTTTTACTAAAATATCCTCAATATATATTTCAAATTTTAGTTCTATATTAAGTTTGATAAACAAAAAAGAATATAAAACGAAAGACAAATTATGTTCATGCAATTCTACAATATCTATCTATATCTTTAACTCATACATATATATCTATATATATATATGGTAATTTACTAGAGTTAAGATAAAAGGAGATTTTAATTCAAATATAAATTTTATGAATTCCACTTAAGGCGCTATCTAAATTATCAAAGGTGTGGTAATTTAATTACCAAATAAAATAAAATTATCGATAATCCATTATAACCAAAGGTGATAATGTGATTGACATTAAAAATTTTAAGTAAAATTATCGATAATTTATCTGCATTGCTCCATATCAAACTCCCTCTTAGGGAGTGGGTTATTTTCTTGCGCTTCGAGATGGAAAGAGCCAAAGGTGCAAAGGAGGCCAAGTGCTTGCTTTGCTTACCTTTTTTCCTTCATGTCCTTCGGTGCAAAATAAGGACTGGAACTATTTTGATTCTTGCATACCTGCTAAGATTAATTGCTTGACCACAAAATTTTTCTATGCTTTATTAAGTCATGCAAATTTACTTCTAGAGTGTAAATATATCAGACATCCTAATATTCACTTGAAAAAAAAATCAATTATTATCGTTTTATTATTAAGTGATTAAAGAATTGTCTTCAGTATGTTCCAATGGCAACTCGTTTTTTGTACACATGTGAATTTTTCTGATCTTTTCCAGCCAAATTGTCTGAATAAAAAAGGCTTTTGTTATATAAATTTACTTTCCAAGGGGAAAAAAAGTTGAAACCTTAGAAGTTAAAATATGGATCATAGTTGATCTTAATTTTTACTATATATATATATATAGATAAAATGAATATACGGAACAGCTCCTCCTCCGTATCTGTGGCGCGCCACATGAAGCGTCCATCAACGGATGGACGGTCGGGCGCGATGCTACATTTTGATGGAAGAAAGGTGGGAAAGCAAGGCATCATTCTCTTGATGCAGGAGGAGAGCTTTCTCCCTGAGCCTTCTGTTCGCCTCCATGATGCATCTGTTGGCCAAGTAGAGCTTCAGGTTTATCATCTTCATATGTGCATGCGCCTGCTCTCGCCATTTCCGGGCCCTCCTCCTAGGGAACCTGCTGCACCAGGAATCCTCAGAGGAAAGTTCTTTGCATGGGTTAGAAAAAAACACACAGATGGGAAGGAGATAACATAAGCTTTTCATTGTCACCTCTGGTAAGGTCGCCTGAAAATGAAAGCCATGGACGCTATCATAAAGCTTAATGCTTCTGATTCTCTGAACAATAATATCTTCAGCAAGTATCTTAATATGTTGGAACAGGCTTCTTGGATGACAGAATATTTAGAGTTCGAGTTGTATGGATATGGACTGAAGGATGGATGGATTAGAATTTATAGGTGAGGGGAGGCAGGGGGGAAGTGGAGTTGATGCTATATGTATTATGAACTCTTCAACCAAGTCAGGCAAATAAGAGCAGCTTGTATCAGATCCCCAAATGATGGACTTGTGGATTCAATTCCACCACCCCTTGTCCTAATCCTTCTTTGCATGGATGATTGGTTACACTTTGGAACTACTGGACAAACATGAGATAAATGGACCAGAATGCCATGCATGGCCCCATCTGGTTGCTTCATGACTAAAGACAGCACTACACCCTGCTGCAGGATCTGCTCCTGGACAACCTCTCCCCAAAGCACTACTACTCTCTTAGATATTACACGTGGCAAAGTTATTATATATGCATATTTGCATTACTGATACCTTCTTTAAGAAGATAAAAATATAATCTTCTAATAAATGTCGGCTTGTTTTGTTTCTTTATTGCATTTATCATATATAATGTAACACTAAAGAAGAAAGAACAAAGGGAAAAATAAAAACATTGTTCCAAGTGACCATAATAAACAACAATCATGATGTCTTTTGAAACGTTGAATAGAGACGATGTCTCTTGGTAGCAACGAGGGAGGACCATCACTTGTGGAAGCAGAACAGAGCAGAGCACAAGAGAGCAGCCAACAGAACCATGGTGCTGTAAAAACTCCCCCACTCCACGGTTGTCTTAATACCCTCGTTGACGTATCTTTTATGCACTCATTTTGTCCATATGCCTTTGCCATTATAATTTCGATACCCGTAGTAAGGTCCAGTCTTGGTCATTGATCCATCCCCATTCCCCACCACTACTAAGGCATTTCATGCAGCAACCCATTTGCCATCTAAAATCACTAATGCCTTCAGTCATGGTAATGATCATGACCAACTACCAATAGATGAAAAAAATGAAGAAAACTTTGCAAAGTAATAGTTGACCCTCCTTTGGATATTGTCTCAATTGTCTATTCCTTTTACCACACTATCAAAAGAATATATAAGAAGTAAATAGAGAAGATTTTACACTGAGAATCAAATATCAACTGTTGATACAAAAGCAATGATGTGTGTCACCGCACCACGACCACATTGTCAACATTGCATTGAAATTTTAACAATCCATTCTTATCCCCATCATTGTTTTTCTCTCTTTTTTTTTCAGTCAGACCATGAGCTGTTTATTAATGCCAGCAACATAAAACATAACTGCAAGAACGTTGTCTTACAAAGAATAGAAATGGAAAAACATGAAAATATACGCACTCTTGCACAATATATAGGTTTTCTATTGTTGGATCATACTGTTCGTTGACGAACAAATTCTTTGAACCATCACGCAGCATGATAATATATGTTGATTCTGAAACTCCTGGTTCTAGGCCACTTACTGTTTGAACATCTGCGTTATTAGTAATAACAATAAGAAGCAACTAGACTACACAGCCAAATTAGTGTAATCCCAGAAACTTTCGGTAAAGTTGAACTTGTATAATTTTGAGCTTTCATGTTAATTTTGGGAACCAAGAAATTTACAAATGGTGAACAAAGGAAAAGAAAGTGAACTATCGAGGCACCTTCTCAAGTCCAGTCACCACCATCCTGGCTTGCTGATGCAGAGCCTGAAAATGATCCCGTGGGATCTGTTCTGTCATTACAAATTCTTGATTCCAACTTTGCTTCTGTAAGGGCAGTCTGCCGATCAAACTGGGTTACCATAGGAGGCTACAATCTTTCTTCTAATAGGTGAGTCTAATGAGTAGTCTGTTTCTCCTTTTGTTTGGACCATACCATGACAAGGGCAAAACCCATGAGGGACATCAAAACGACCTGCATCCACAAGAAAGGCCACAAAGATTAAAAAAAGCAGCCACAAGAAGAATTTCCCATACACTGATAAAGATGAAAGCACATGAAAGATATGCGGATCAAATGGGCTCCAAGGATTCAAATAACTCACTGAAATGGCTGGAGGTACACCCACAAGAGGGTCCTGAAAAAACCTATTTGCAAGTGCAAGGGCAAGAAGACTACTTTGCATCCCTGAAATAAACAACCGATTAGATGTTTCAAATTCTATTTCATGCAAGTGGTCTGAAGAACTCCGCCTATGTTTTATAGCCGGTCCCAAGCCCGGATAAAGGAGGAGGGTTGTGTTAGGTCCCGACAGCCAGCGTAAAACCTTGTCGAATCTCATGAACATAGATCAACGAAGACGTCGTATGATCCATGTAGCCGACCTCACCTAGTGGGATAAGACTTTGTTGTTGTTGTTGTTGTTGTTGTTGTTGCAAGTGGTCTGAAGATGATGTAAGAACATAACAAACCAGTTTCAAAAGAAATCGTTCTTTCTAGAGTTTTTACGTCAGTTGTCTTTTGAAATAGAATACCAGCAAGATTGTACCCAACAATAAATGCAACAGCATGGAATGCAAAGATGAGCCACACTATAGCTACCCCAAAAGGAGATAGAACGGCCTTGATGTTAATTGCCAATGGTGAACCAACACATAGAGCTGTCACAAACACTGATAAAGGAGGAAGAAAAGGCTGAATTGCTGCACATATCCTAGGAAAAAACCTAAAGGAATGTGCGTATGAGACGTTAGTATCAGATGGAGGTAATGTATATAAATGACTAAGCAACAACATAAAAGTTTATCAAATAACTGGATGGGTAATAAGCTATGAAGTCAAAATGTAAGCTTATCTCATTTTCCTTCTATTATGATGAGTTAGAACAGCAGTTAAACTATCATGAGAATGTCCTGAAATGCAGTTAAACTTCATTTATTTAAACAATCAAGTCAATTATCAAATGATGGTTGTGCTTGAAAACCAATAGTTGCAGAGCAAACACTAATGTAACAACTTGGTCAGGAAAAAAGAAACTCAAAGAAAGCAATCACCTATAATTTACAATGTAGAAAGCAATGTAAAGGTGCAACCAATGCAATATCTACCGGGAAACCTAACCTCAAAGCATAGTCTCCTTATGATCAAAGAGATGAAAGTTCTCAATCTTCTTAATGGCCGAGAATTATGGATATTACTCCCCATGACAATTAACCAAAATATAAAGTCCATGAAAAGGCATGTCTTAAGAGCATATCACCTGTTCAAAAGAAGTCCTGCAGCAATAGGTGCAACAACAATTTACATGATGCTGGACATCATTCCCATAACATCCACAGGCAATTTTTTCCCAATTAGTAGCAAAGATAAAGTTGGTGTAACGAAGACAGCTGTTGCAGTGGATAATGATGTCATCACAATGCTTAGAGGAGCCATGGGTGGATCCGTTAAAAATGTTGCATAGTTTGAAAGCTGTGCTCCACTAACACATGAGACTAACATGATTCCTGCACCTGAACAGGAGTTGAAAAGCCTATAATTTTCTTGATAATATATGATTACGGCAGAAGGGGAATTCTGAATTCGAAAATTTCTCAGCCCAAAAACCTGGTTACCATGCCAAGGTTTGAGCCTTGAACTTCTTAGGGCCTGTACGAGACACCATCATTTTGGTCAAAATGATGAGTGAAGCAGCACTTTGTGTGAGATTTAAATGTTCAAGAAGTTTTTTCATTTTCCCAAACAGGATAGAGTGATATCAATTGATATCAATCTACCAGGCCATGGCCTCATTGGCAATAGTTTTTTTAAATCTCAAAGTTAACAGTTCAAATAAATGCTTACCTATAGAAGTAGGAAGGTTAAGAAACAAAACTGCAATCGTGCCAAAAGAGTAGCCTAAAAGAGGCTTAATAATAAACTGTCCAACATATCCAGCAGCTATCGCATCAGGTCTCTTGAATGCTTCAATGAAATCCTCTGAATTTACTCCCACTGCAAACATTAAGAACCCCAGTGCCGGTGCATAGTACCTGCATTAATGCTGCTAAAGCATCACTAACATGATGCTGGATGTTGAGAAGAATCAGCCAGAAGAACTTGAAGAGAAATTCTTGAGCTGATTAAACAACTTAAAACAAGATCAAATCTCAAAAGAGCATTCCTCCCTATAACACTGATAGCATTTCTTTTGTACTCATGTCATCCTGATGTACATTAGGAAGGATAAGTGCAGCAGCTTTTTGTTTTTGTTTTCGTTTTTGCCTTCCAAATTTCGCACTTAAGTCACTTTTCTAAGACATGTTGTAACTTTATTAATTATTTACTCAGTAATTATCCTTGTACTGAACATACTTATTACTTCAGTTGAGCATATTTTAAGAACTATAATACTAAATGAAGGAAAATTTCAGCTGCAAGAAGGAATTTGCATCACAAAACTGTCACATTCTCCATATCTAACAATTTCTCTATTGCTTGTAGAGAAAGTACAGTCACCAGAAGATTTTGAGAAGGAAATATAGCTGAAACCATCATTGATTTGCATTAGGACTGATTATGTAAAATATCCAAGTGTGTACAGAAGGAGATGATAAATCAAAAGAGAATGGGTGTGAATGCCAAAAAAGCACAATCCCAACTTCCACTCCGCTATTAAAAAAAGGATGTGTGATGTCAGCAGAAGTTAGACATTTTAACTGAAATTGTTGAGTACAAAGATGGTGGACTAGGTTATAAGGAAGCTATAATTTTAGGTACTACTGTTTTGCATCCGTTAGCATTGTTTATGGACGTCCAATTTTCTATCGAATTCCTCTAAAAAATCATTCAATGATGTCAACATGAAAAGAAAAAGAAAACTTGGTTAGATATTTTATTTTGTTGATTTGTTAACTAACTTCTTTCTCAACAAAAAAAAAAAAGATGGAACATCATATTCACTGATTTTTAGAATGGGATACAGTAAATATATATTAAACAGAATGATCATCATTTCTCACATATTTTTTTGTCTAGTTTTTATCTACCAATGGAACACTGACAACTCCTTAATGTTCTACGAATGAGTTATAAAAACGTATATACAGAATGCACAAATGTGATTAAGGGTCTGTTTGGCAATTAACTAATGGAGGAGAGGGATGGGGTGGTAGAGTGTGGTGTCATTAGAAAGACCATGTTTGGATATTAAGTGTTAAAAATGAAAAATCATATTGCAACATATTTGGTATCAAACTGGGCAAAGGATTTAATCATAAACTCCAAATTCAAGTAATACATTGGTTTCCTCTCAATTAGAAACCTTGCATCACAAACTATAGATGAGGATTACATTATAAAATTAGATATATGCTTCAAAGTCAGGCGAAGATTTGAACCTGGTCGTGAACCAAGTAAAAGATGGAGGATAAGTTAGAGCCAACAATGTGCTTGCGAGTACCACGTGAGGGATAATGGAGTTTGCACCCTTCAAAATCTTCAGAACATCGATCCCACTTCGCTCAACCTCCTAACAAATGAAATAAACTAAAATCCATATAAGAAAACATTCAACATATCCTAACTGAGTAGTTTCAATAGAACAGCGAAACGATGATGGCTGATGCAGATCTGGTTAAGCATATACAAAATCCTGTCGGTTTATGCCAGTGAAGTGGCATTTCAAACTTCAAGAGAAATAAAAAATCCAATCTTGGAATAAGCTACATGCCAATTTAAGAAAATTACGATCTCGCAGGACCTCCCACCAGATTGAATGGGAGAAAAAAAAACGCAAACTTCGCAGTGAAATGAACAACCTGAGATTGCACCGATGCGTCACATTCCCCAGCACCCTGTGGTTCGAAAGACTCAGCGGCCTTAGACGAGACGCGTCTGGGCACCGGCACGACTCTGTCACCATGACCGCCGCATTTCCCTGCTCATTATTGCGGCAGAGGAATCGAAAAGAAGATCAAACGAAAGAATGAACGATCAATTAATAACATCCAGAAAGCCCGCAAGAGGTGGACTTACCCCACGAAAGAGCGGGTGAAGAGTGGCGTAGTGACAGCGGGCGAGCATCTGCAGGAAAGAGAGATGAGACCAACCAACCAACCAACAGGAAAAGGAGAGAGCGGAAGATCACACCTTTTGGCGTTCGACGGTGATCGAGGAGGGCGGCGAGAGGAAGGCGCGCCATGGGCGGCTTCAGGGAGATGAGAGCGGCGTTGGGACTCATCGCTGGGTGCGCCGGTGCCCGCATTCCGCCGACGGACTTCCGTGCTTTCTCCGCCGCTGCCGTTTGGAATTGTCCGTATGGAAGCAAAAAGTGATGTTACATTGATAAAAATAATAATAATTCACCAAAATAATATTATTCTTCCGACGATGACGAGACTCCTAACGGTGAGTTATTAATTTTTTTCGTCCTCTTTTACTTATAATTAATTTGGGTTATATCAAATCATACGATTACTATAACGCTATATTCGAATTTTTTATATACACAAAAAGGTAAAACTTGAAGTCTTTACTTAAATAAAAAAATATTACTTATCAAATAACTGGATATAATTAATATTATATTTATGAAGCTGTTAATATTAGATGGGTGGAATTCACACATCTCAATGAAGCTGTTAATATAAAAGTTTTGAGGCCTACGTTTACGTTCTCTTTCCTGTTATTTGTGGGTGGATTAGTCAAATCATATACTTGCGTTAGAAGCTTCAAAAAAGATTAATGTACCCTCGCTTTGTAAAAATTTTGAGCGCATCTCAATTATTAATCCACTTATTAGTGAATCTGATTAAAAGTAATTAAACATCATAATTTAAGAATATCAATTATTTCAATCGTTCAATGGATCAACGATTGAGTTGCGCTCAATATTCCTACAAAACGAAAGGTAGTACATTAATCCCTTAAAAAAAATACTTTCTTTCAAAAGTTTGATACACCCACCACCGGACACGGGCGTTGATTTGTCCTTTTTGAACCGCATGATATCATTTTTTAATTGAGTAAATAATTAGCATGTAAATATAAGAATACTTGTTTCGCCTTGTGATAGACCGTAGACGTGCATTGTTAATTTGTTATGCAAACACATTTTGCGACTGCAAAAAAATTGTAAAGCAAACAATAAGGCATCAATGTTATCGAACCAGATTTGACCCGCTGATTCGACTGATCAATTGAACCGCTAATCGATCCGGTAAAATTCGATTGAATCGGTACGAGTTAGGGAATAAAAAAAACTCGGTTCAATTTAAAAATTATGAAAAAAGATTAAAACTCACTAAAATGAAAAAAAAAAGATGGAAAGAGAAAAAAACAAAAGGAATGGAATCAAGAATTAATGAAGAGAGAGGAAGAAAGCTTAGAAAGCTAAAATAAGGAAAATAAAATAAATGAAGAGAGAGGGGGAGGAATGGAAAATTGAAAATAAGATAATAATGAAAAGATTAATGAAGAGATTGATTTATGGCAATAATAAATTAATATGTTGTTAATAGCATTAAATAATAAACACAGAGAATTAATTGAGAGAGAGAGAGAGGAAGAAATGAAAAAAGGAAAAGTATATTTAATGAAGAGAGAAAGGAAGAAATGGAAAAAAGGAAATTTAATTAAAAATAAAACATAAGAGTGATTTATGGTAAATAAATTTAACACATTATTAGTTGCATTTAATGATATATAAAAATTTAATAATAATCAATCAATATTAAGTATTAAAAAATTGGAAGTAATTTTCTTATCAATAATATATATATGTTAGCATTTTAATTTTAGTAGGTTACTAACTTTTTATACATAATATAATATTTTTTATGTATATGTCCTTGATATTATTATAAATAATATTATTTAATAACATTCAATTTAACTCGCTCGAATCAGATCGAATTGGTCCAATCACGACTCCATTAGTTCACCGATCCGATTATAAAAATATTGTAAAGAACTTATATTGAATACCAATTTGGAATAATAAATTTTACGCCAATTTTATTCGAGTTGAGCACATTAGAACCGAAATTAATAGAATAGGGCGAATTTCAGGGATAATGCGGCAACAAATAATTTTAATAAATAACTAAAGATTTTAAAACTGCTTTTACACGAGGTGTCATTCATGTCCTCCCATATAGAGGGGGCATTGCCCCTCGTTTTCTGTGCGCCGACAGCAATGTTTTTTTTAAAAGGAAACTTTACTATTAAGTGATTACGAGCATCCCAGTACAAAATGTTGAGAAGCTCGGCAGGGTCATCCTTCCAAAAAATGTCTGAGATCAAAGTTCTTCCAGACGAGCAAAAAATCAGCAGCCTGATTACAATTGTGATATATATGTTTACATTTAAAATCCTCTAGGAACTGACAGTGATATCTAATATTACGGACTGTGCTCGATATACGCCATGAGAATGGAGAAGAGTTGTTGAGCACCCGCACGAGGAGCTCCGAGTCAACCAATTTTATTCGAGTTGAGCACATTAGAACCGAAATTAATAGAATGGGGCAAATTTCAGGGATAATGCGGCAACAAATAATTTTAATAAATAGCTAAAGATTTTAAAATTGCTTCTACACGAGGTGCCATTCATGTCCTCCCATGTAGAGGGGGCATTGCCCCTCGTTTTCTGTGCGCCGATAGCAATGTTTTTTTTTAAAGGAAACTTTACTATTAAGTGATTAAGAGTATCCCAGTACAAAATGTTGAGAAGCTTGGCGGGGGTCATCTTTTCAAAAAATGCCTGAGATCAAAGTTCTTCCAGATGAGCAAAAAAATCAGCAGCATGATTACAATTGTGATATATATGTTTACATTTGAAATCCTCTAGGAACTGACAGTGATATCTAATATTGCGGACTGTGCTCTGTATATGCCATGAACATGGAGAAGAGTTGTTGAGCACCTGCACGAGGAGCTCCGAGTCAACCAATTTTATTCGAGTTGAGCACATTAGAATCGAAATTAATAGAATGGGGCGAATTTAAGGGATATTGCAGCAACAAATAATTTTAATAAATAGCTAAAGATTTTAAAATTGCTTCTACATGAGGTGCCATTCATGTCCTCCCATAGAGGGGGCATTGCCCCTCGTTTTCTGTGCGTCGACAGTAATGTTTTTTTTAAAAAGGAAACTTTACTATTAAGTGATTAATCCAGGAGCATCCTAATACAAAATGTTAAGAAGCTCGGTGGGAGGTCATCCTTCCAAAAAAATGTCTGAGATCAAAGTTCTTTCAGACGAGCCAAAAAATTAGCAGCCTGATTACAATTGTGATATATATGTTTACATTTGAAATCCTCTAGGAACTGATAGTGATATCTAATATTGCGGAATGTGCTCGGTATATGCCATGAGCATGGAGAAGAGTTGTTGAACACCCGCAAGAGAAGCTCCGAGTCAACTAATTTTATTCGAGTTGAGCACATTAGAACCAAAATTAATAGAATGGGGCGAATTTCAGGGATAATGAGGCAACAAATAATTTTAATAAATAGCTAAAGATTTTAAAATTGCTTCTACACGAGGTGCCATTCATGTCCTCCCATGTAGAGGGGGCATTGCCCCTTGTTTTCTGTGCGTCGACAGCAAAGTTTATTTTTTAAAGAAGCTTTACTATCAAGTGATTAAGAGCATCCCAGTACAAAATGTTGAGAAGCTCGGCGGGGGTCATTCTTCCAAAAAATATCTGAGATCAAAGTTCTTCCAGATGAGCCAAAAAATCAGCAGCCTGATTACAATTGATATATATATATATGTTTACATTTGAAATCCTCTAGGAATTGATAATGATATCTAATATTGCGGACTGTGCTCGGTATATGCCATGAGCATGGAGAAGAGTTGTTGAGCACCCGCACAAGGAGCTCCGAGTCAACACCACACTCCACCCGGTTGTAACCGCGATGCGTGCACATGTCACGGGGCATTTTTCCGAGGTATATATCCGTCTAGTCGCCGCACGTGATTTAGTGTCCGAAATTAATCCCCTGACACACACTGGGGTGATGCTCCTTTTGCGCCTCACGGATGATGCGCGTGCAAAGGGGCATCACCCCCTTCCCCTTTTCGTTCACGATGCTCAATGGGGGGCGCCACCCCCTCTTTTCACACTCAGTCGACGATAAACGCAAAAAGAGGAGGGGAATGCCTCCTACTACACGTGGCCAGCGAGCGAGAGGTGTCTCCTCCCTCCTTCCCTTCCTTCTCGAAAAGGCATTTGGTGAATAAGTTAATAATAGGAGGAAAGTCTAATTACAAAATAAAATTAAATAACAGAGTTGAGAAAGAGAATAAAATTCAAAAAATTTATCCAGACTAAGACGACCATTCTTCTTACGAAGACTATTAACACATTCACTATTTTGACTTTAACTTTAACCACAATGCCAATGAAGGAATTCAATTTTCACAAATTCAAAAAACGTATCATATAAGTGTTCAAAATGAATTAATTAATTCAATACAACAACTCGAAAATTTTAGAAACTTTAGACTTATCCGTAATCTAGCACGATCACCAACATCCTACCATGGTCTATATATTTGTTACCTAGATAATCAATGCAGGGAGGAACAGTTTTCCTCATTAGCTTCGCAATGAAATATGAAGCAATAAACTAATGAAATGATATTTATAGCAGTTAATCCTCAGATAATATAAATCGATGCAATTCATGATCAAACAAGGAAAAACAATTATTGATAATTACTCATCTAAATCGTTGATAAATAAATTAACGATTAAAATGTATTCAACGTTATTCCAAAACAGAGAATGCTTTGACGGCAGATTAAATATTAAAAATGATTTATCAAAATTTCAAGGTCCATAATAAACTAAGGCTTAAACGCTTGGCGGCTACTTCATTACATATGCTTGGACATAATTGGGGAACTTCATACATATCAAGATATTGAAAAAGAAAATCAATATGCATTGAATTATAAGGATATATATATGCATATTTTACCCATATATATATATATATATATATATTGTTAATTTTGAATACAAAAGAACATACAAATTCTTTACTTGAGTGGATGCCGCCGACTTTTTTGGGGCTTAATTTACAGGCAAAGAATTTTGCGGATGTTGTATCTTCCGGACCACAGAAATACAGCCAAACTAGGGAACGACAATGGTTCTTGATTTACTTTCCAGAGAATTAACTGTTTCAATACCAATTATTCTTCCAACCAATCTGAAGTGTACCTCAAAAAAGAATCTTTACACACTACTAGATTTCTACATAATCCTTCCACTCATTGGTTGCTATAAATAGTTCATCAATCTCCAACATCAGTTTTGCAACGTTACTCTTCTAACAAGCTGGCATCACAGGTGATCAAAAGATAAGTTGAAGATAACAACAACAGCTCAATGTTGAATTTGATGGTTTTCAATGATCAACCTGAGTCTTCCCACAACCACCGGAATATCTTTCTCTGTTATCGTTGTAAAATAACACTGAAACCATCCAGGCTCAATGCAGTGGCAAGATGATCCAGGTATGATGTTTATCTTACCTATGTTCAACAATTCATCCCACAGCTTCATCTCCCCTTTCTCGTTATATGATCGAATAAATTTGCTCATGTCTGCCCAACAATAGAATCCTCCATCGCTACTCATACACTCTATGCCCAGCTGTTTCAGCCCATCAACAAATGAGGAATAAATTTTCTTCAGCCTCTTTCTGTTCGTCTCTAGATAGTTTGAAACAAAGGTTATATCTAAAAGCATTGAGACAAGCAATCGTTGAATTGGAGCTGAAATAGATGAAAATCTTGCAAGCTTAGAAGCAGAAGCTAATAAATTTTCGTTATAGGAGTATATGACTCCCACCCTATAGCCTGCAAGAGAAAGGTCCTCTGACAGTCCGTATACTATATGCACCCTACTTCGGTCAAAGCTCTCAGCCTCTAGAACCTCAGCCACACTTAATAACGCTCCATCACCGGATGCTGACCCCACATATAGTTCATGAGAAATCAGATGTAAGTTTTTCTCAGTAACAAAGTCTAGAAGATCATATAGTGTCTCCCGGCCTATCAGATTACCAACAGGATTCATAGGATTGGAAAGAAGAACAGCACGAACTTTTAGCCCTCTCTTCTTTGCTTGTTTGAATGCTCTATCTAGAGCAGGAATGCTAACACTGAAACTATCGGAGCTTCGACATTGAACAGGAATAATCTCAATTCCAGTTCGACACTTTATATTACAGTCCCATCTGCATATCATACTTATTTCAGTTCATACATCCAGTTACTAGTTAAAAGAATAAATAATTATTACTAACCCAGGGTAATATGGTGAAGGAACAAGGAATGCATTTCCATGATCTGCTAAACAGAAACAAAGTAACTCCATAGCAGGAGCAACACCGGCAGTTAATATTATTTGTGATGGATTAAATGACACTGATCCCTTCAGAACTTGACACATGAAACCAGCCACAGCCTGCCAAAGAAACATAAATATCAGCCCAAAAAGTAACAGGAATAACATGTCTGGGAGTGGCATCTGAGTTTTCTCAGTTGATTACTAGCAAACAAGCTCAGATATACAAACATCTTCATAGCTATTGATGTGGATAAGTTCTCCAACAAAACTGATAGAATGCAGTTATATGATTAACAATCAGAAAAAGAAGGAAATTTTCTCTGGCCAAAAGGAGGGAATTATGGAGGTAATACTAAAAGAAACGAGCCAGTGAGCCCTGAAGTTTGTGTTCTAAAGAAGATGGTTGGACAACAAAATTTAACATCTCAAAACTATCATCCAAATTTTTTATCAATTGGTCCAAACAACTGCCATTACTTAACTAGTTTCATAAAATTTTCATCAATTATGAAGAGGTGATACGATAAACACTTTCTACAGGTCATGAACTGATGTATCCAACTTGACCACCATGTAAAACACTGTAAACTATTGGCAACCATTATTTGAACTTGAGCAACACTTGAAAACAAGAAAGAAATGTCACATTAACCTTTTTGTTTTTGTTTTTCTTTATGTCAAACATAAGGGTGTTAGACAAGCAATCAATTTGTTATAAGGATAAATTATGGTCAATTATATTTTCGCACATAGGGCCCATGTATGTTACAAAACATGGAAGCAAATGACATGCTGAAGGCAAGTTCCACCTCATATGACATTTTGGCATATGAGGCTTTTGTATTGTTGCCATGTTTCTTTTCCATGAACAAAAACTGAATCTACGAAGAGTGTGAAGAAGAATGCATATTAGCAGGAATAAAATATGCATTACCTGAACTTTCAATACTTGTAAATATCAATCTTAATATCAGCAGAAATTTTCATTTCGTATTAAGCAATTCAATAAAAAAATCTTACTTAATTGCAAGTATAATAAAAGTAAAAGTCTAAGTATACTCCTGGGTTACTTTGAAAAGAACAAAGAAGTAAATTTTTTTTTGTTATTTTCACCACACAAGAATAGAACTTGAGCTCACCATCTTCAAATCTATGCATCCGTCGTAAGGTTGATATGGCGCCAATCTCCTGATACTTAACTGCCCCTCCACATCCTCCTCCGACATCACGAACGCCGGCCCTTTCTTCGTCTGCTGCGAGACCCAGTCCCGAATCAAATCGAACGACGACTGCACTAAAAAGGCGACAGACCTATTACCTCCCGACGCGGGGCGCAAGATTGGAGTGAGACCCCGCAGAAGGAACCCAAAATGCAACCTTTACCTGGTTCTCCGCTAACCCCAGCTGGATGACCCCACCGGGGTTCGACGACGGATGGTAGGCATCGTTGGCCCAGCGCCTCAGCCCAATGTAGTAGGGGCTCTCCTCCTGCGGGGTGAGGGCAGCGCCGCGAGAGGAGAGCTTGGCGAGACCAGGGGATGGGCCTCGGGGCGACAAGAGGCCCCGGGAGAGCGAGCGGGAGATGCTGCCGCTGACACTGCCGCCGGCGGCACCGGGAAGATCTGGATCCGAGGGAGAAGTGTGAGGAGGAGGAGAAGGAGGAGAATCGGAGGGGCGTTGGCGCTTGAGGTAGAATTGGAGGAGGTAGAAGAGGGCGCAGGGGAGGAGGGAGCCAAAGACGAGTCCCCCGTGGCCCTGGACGACGCCCTGTAGTGGTACGACGAGGCGCATGGCGGTGGTGCCGCCGCTCTCGGAGGGCAGAGGCTTCTTCTGGTCGGAGCGCCGCGGCGAGATGGACCGTGTCATCGGCGGGGGGTTTATGAAGAGAAGGGGTGGTGATGGCGGTGGCGTCGTTCCATGGTTTCTGGAAATGAATGGCGCCCTGCGTTCGTGCTGAGAAGAGTTTTGGAAGGGAGCGATGTGTGGCGCTACTTCTCGTAGGAAGACGAGGGAAGGCAGCAAAAGGGCGGGGCGAGTGACCTGTTCCTAGTTTCGGATTTATTTTTAAAGACAATTCAAAGTCAAAAAATATTTATTATTATTAATAAATATTGATGAATAATGTGTCCAAAAATAAGATACAGTAAGTATATCCAACACCATAATACATAATGGCCATAAAAAAAACAAATGGTTTTTTAAAAGGATAAGATGAATAAATTATACGGATACATAGGAAACAATCCCTGCTCCGCATGTGGATATTTGTACATTATTTTAAGAATAATAATATATGCATAAAATATGATACAAATAATTCTTAAAATAACAAATACATATAATACTAAAATATAGGCTAGTGGTGTCAAAAATATTAATTTTCATTTTAATTTATTAAACAGTTCATTTTTTCTCACGTAAAAAGTGATAATAATATTTTTAGAGATATCCTAAAGCGTCAATTTATAGTTTCAATTTGAGTGCATTTTTTGGGTACTGAAAATTAATATCGTTCCACAACTTCCTTTTTGAATGATTTAAATGTCTTGGAAATCAAAACTTTATTACGAAAACTATTAACTTATGTACCTTTAGAAATAGTATTTTCTTTATTGCTATAATTATTTACTTTAGGCCAATCTAAGTTCGTCATGTTTCCCAAATTTTCTTTTATCTTTACAGTTAAAACTGGGGTGAAAGTGGTATGGGCGAGATAATTTTTATTTAAAAAGTCTTTTCCAGAATTAAAGATATTTCTAAAATTATATTATACTTATAATAAAGGATTGGAAACATTAAAATGTTTTTATTCCATAAATAAATAATAATTATGTAAATGAATTTTTTACTCCATAATTATTTTAACGTCTCGGAAAAAAAAAGAGAAAAAAACATCCAACCGTCTGCCGCATGGCCTTCGGTACGGCGGCCGGAAGACGGCGAGTGATCTCTTCTCGTGATTTCGGTTAAGAAATGGGGGGAACAAATTAGTCGGCTCCAAAGGCTACCGTCCGGAAGCGGATATCACCGGCGATCCAGTGGCGCCCGCCCTTTTCTGGCGAAGACACGGAGGAGGAAATGGAAGAAGCGCCTATCGTCTTCGTTTGCGTGGAGGTCGACCTGGCCTACCAGTTCGACGAGCGGAGATGCACCGACCTCGGATGGGAGGGAAGAGGTCCTGGCCGCGTATTCCCTGTTTTGAGACCGCCGGCCGCTGCCTGCCCTCTCGTATGTCCTCCTCTCGTGTTTTCTTGTTTTTCTTTCCATCACTTATGTTTGATTCAACCAATCATAGGTTTTGGAGCAATAGTATAAAATTTGGACATTTGCGTATAACCTGGTGTTCGAGCTGGAACAAAAAAGCGACGTGAATTTGAGAGATTGTTTATACTGCTTCTCTGGTCCTTATAGAGCTATGATTTTTGAAGAATTTATTGCTCGCTCGCACATTGCAATAACATCGTGTTCGAGTTAAGAAAAAAGGGACGCAATGTGAATATGTAGTATAAAGACCAGAGGTTTCACTAATGTAAGTAGGAACCTAGACAAACTGAGCAGACAACTACAGTAGGGAATAGGAACTAGGAAGCGATCAAGAATCATTTGTTCAAGTTGGTCTGAATACCATCAGCTTGAACCAAGTGGAATGTCATGCTATTGGTCGTGCCATTTTATGGGGAGGACATGTGCAATGATCTTTCATAAGATAGTAAATCGTGTAATGCTTAATATGATTCTGGCTGGAGGTTAATGTGGAGCACTTATTTTTTCTCGGCTGGCTAATACCTGAAGTCTAGTAGCCTCCGCTATCATAAGGGTCAGATGTTCTGTTTAAAATGAAAAAGAGGCTCAGTGACACAGTATCTTTGCCAAAAATAAGAGGAAAACAAGGGGCTCAGTGCCCGGACATGTGATGTACATCAATCCTTTGCTTAAGAGTTGTTCCAATGTATATGATGTATACCATCAGTACTCATGTGTCAATAATAAGCTAGCATATTTCTGTATTGGGTGCATGAAATGGATGTCGTTTATTAGCTCGATGATTCAACTTTGATTGAGAAATTGTATAATCGGATTGAGATCATGATACCGTGCAATGTTTTTATTATCATTTTCCTAGTTGTACATAAAATAACATACTTCATGTATTTTTTTTTTTTGAGAGGACATACTTCATGTATTATGCTCACAGCTTTGGTATCAAAGATAATGGAATAGATGTTCAACCTGTCAGTATAGATACAATAACAAGCCTCAAACATTTGGAACTACGTTTCTTTTAAGAGGGAAAAACGATGATTAACTGAAATCCAGCAATTTCATTTCATTAAACTTGTAATGGAAGGTAAAAATATGTGTTACAGTGGCCAATATGATTTCATTTCATTTCATGTATTATGCTTGCAGCTTTGGTATCAAAGATAATGGAATAAATGTTCAACCTGTCAGTATAGATACAATAACAAGCCTCAAACATTTGGAACCACCTTTATTTTAAGAGGGAAAGACGATGATTAACTGAAATCCAGCAATTTCATTTCATTAAGCTTGCAATGGAAGATAAAAATATGTGTTACAATGTCCAATATGATTTATCTGATCCCTAACTACTCCTTGCTGAAGGTTTTAGCATGAGAAATGATGTTTTCCACATAGACACATGCATCTTGGAAAATCGCCTAACTCCTCTGTATTGAAATGACCCAGTATTATAAATGGTCCTCTCCTAGGTTGTCGGGGTTCCAATCTGGGCTAGTAAGATCTTACGATAAACAATTAAGATCTTAAACATAAGATGTATACTGGATCTAGAACCAAATCTTAGAGTCGGTAGAACCTTACAATTCTACCTAGTCCTATGATAATGGTATAAATATTTTTATTAAAATAAAAAATTAAGGTAAATGTAAAAGATCTTGATCTAATACATTTTGATTATTCTTCTAAAAAAAATACATTTTGATTATATTATCTTTATGTTTTATATGTTATTCCCACTTGTGTCTATTCTAATATCATCCAATAGTTAAATGTTATTTTACAGGTTCACAATTATGATATCTTCTATTAAAATTGATTATTTTTGCATGAAAAGATCTTTTAAAACAATATTACACTTCCTTAAGGTCAATATTTTTGCAATTTATATTTAAAGACTATCGTATTATTCTTCTATATATATATATATATACACATAAAGATGCATTAGATTTAAAAAAAAAGAATAAACATTGATGTTTGGTGATCAATTAATTCACGTGTATATAATATCTATGAATGAATAATTTTTTTGTATATTTATATTAAAAATATATTTCTTTTCATAGGGTAGTGTCTTACACTTTACCCTTACGATCCTATTTTACTTGGGAAGCGATCCCAGGAACCTTGCTCCTCTTCCTCCGGGTTCTATAGATATTGTTACTAGTTTGATTGTTATTTCTGAAAAAGGCTGCCCAGAATGTCTCCTACGATATGAACAACAGCCAGTTGCCTTTAGTCCTATTCCACACCTCCATGGAGATCCTGCATTCAAAGAAGATATGATTGGTGTCCTCATTAAACTCGTTGCACAATCCACATCTTGCAGTTTCCCCTTGGAACATTTTTCTCGAAACACCTTCGTCATAATCCTTTTTCGCCTAGGGAGCCATGTGAAAACCTTGGTTTCAAAGGTATCTTTCTTCTCCAAATGAGCTACAGTCTTTCAAAAGCTCATTTTCCTCCGCCCAACCAGGATTCCTCAACAGCTTGTATGCCTGTTTCACCATGAAACTGCCCCTCGAGTTATTCATTTTGTACTCCTATCAGAATGAGTAAATTGATTACTCCTTGGTACATTAGTCTGAGAGAGTAGTTATAAAATTTAATGAGCAACATCCAAGTCCCAAGCTTCTTGGGTTTGAATAGCGGATAAAATGTTCTTACTCATTAGGTGCCCCAGCTCCCAGATTCTTATAGTTCGACGACAACACCAAGGGTATATACCCATGATTTGAAGCGATGATTTTGCAGATATCTTGTTTTATAGTCTGAAACGTGTTTTACTTTGTCATTTGCACTTTTTTGTATGCGGGGTAAACTTGAGGACTGTCTGGAATAAGTTCCAAGAATAGAGATTTAATACAACAACAACAAAGCCTTATTCCACTAGGTGGGGTCGGCTACATGGATCATACAACGCCATATTCGTTGATCCATGTTCATGAGATTCGACAGAGTTTTACACTGGCTGTCGGGGTCTAACACAACCCTCCTCCTTTATCCGGGCTTGGGACCGGCTATAAAACATAGGCAGATTTAATAATTTAAAAATAATCGAAATGGGTTGTTTTCTTTCTTTAGGATCTCTCATCCTTTTTTTCTGAATTACCTTCTAGAGGTTAGAAATGTCAATGTTTCTTTCACAGATTCAAATGCATGGAGTACTTTTTCTACCAGACATCCACTCAGAAGAATGTATTGTATCCTCCATTGCATGTTAAATACTATTTGTGTTGTAGAAATTCCTCATCTATACCTATGTACCCAGGTTCCTTCTTTGGCTGAAATTTTGCAACTTTGTTGAATGACACATCAAGCTCTTGGGATTGCTAGTACTTCCCTCTTGGGATGTGCTAGTAATTCCCTCTTGGGATGTGCCAATATATTTAAATATTCTTACTATAAGTCATCTTAAACTTTTACTTTTATGTACATAATGCTTCAAGTCAATATCTATGTTCTATTTGGAGATTTCCTAGGTTCTTTTATCCAACATTCTTGATGTGGCTAATTAGATGTTTCTGTTTTATTTGCTCAGAACTGGTTTATCAAAGTTCCACTTTGAAATATGAAAACATGGTTGAACACAAATCTAATGTAAGAAAATCTTTTTCGAGGAAAATGAACTTTGACGAAGTCCGCTGTAAGTCAATTGGCCAAGCAGGATCTTATATTCAAAGAAATCCTACCAACAGGTTTGCATTTGTACCATTTCCATCTTTCCTGTTGTCACCTCATTGATCTTTTTTTGCTTGCTGTTATTGTAGTTTTACCCAAATTAACTTTGTTCCAGGACAGTGCTGACTCAACAATTTTTTTTCAGATGTTCATTATATTTTATTAACTTTAACCATTATTCATACCAGTTTGTGTCTGTTATACTGATAACTCATATATTCTGTCAATATGTATGTTGCACAATCCTAGTTTTTACTTTATTCCAGTACAGTTCTGACTCAGGTGCTATGTAATTCTCATGCCATGATGATGTGCATCATATGGTTTTATGTAGTGAAGCAACTTTAGGGATAACAAGGACAACTTAAGTGTGTGGTACCAATAGAATGTATTGTGTATGACTGGGGGTCTGTTGATATTTCAATATAAGCTCAATAAATTTCAAAATATGTAATTTTAATGCTCATACTTAGACAAAAAAAAATTGCAGCTAATGTCACTAACTCAGGATGCAAAAGTCCAAAATCAAGGGGAGAAATCAAGAATCTGCTCTTAGATATCAGAGTTGTCCACATATATGAAAGATTTGTCCCCGAGCTTTTAAAATTTATATACCTAAACACAGAACAGATAACTGCAACTGCACTATTACTACCGTATTACTTTAGGGTCGAATCCACAGAGAAGGAATTACCTCTTATCATTACTTAAACTACTTTCCAAAAATCTCAAACAATTGAGGATAAATATTTGATTCACAGCTAAAGTGAAAACTAAGTTGCAACAATTTAGCTATACTAATTTTTAGGATTTTTTAATGAATGACAGAAATTAAATCTTAACAAAGAAAAAAAGGATAAGTAACTAAGATTTCTTAATAATTAAAATGTTAGCACATGGAAATGCTTTGGGACATCGTATTTTTGTTGTTTAAGTTTAAATCTATAAAGTTTGTCCATGAATTATTGAAATTGGGACAAATCTATTCTAATAGATTTTATCACAAATTCTCAATTGCTCTCATGCTTTGATTTCGATATAACTGGATATAGATGTTTAGATATAGCATCAACTGAAGGCAACTTCTCAGTTGCCCCTGGATCTCAGGTGAATTGGAACCACTTAAATTAGGAAAATGTGCTCTCGTATGACCTGCCTCCTTGAATCTCCGATCACTCTCATGCTTTTTTGTCTTTGAGGGCTAAACGTGGTTGAATCTGTGTTCCGAAGGGAATCATCAAGCCGCTCTCATAGTTGAGACGTACCCTATGTGGTTGTTCAAGTAAGGCCAAGTGGCGACAACCTCTCAACTCACTACTCCCAAATCTCAGCAGAAAATCGCTTCCTCTCGGCAGGTAATATAAAATCAATTAGTGTGAATCGATTACACCTCTAAGTCCCGCTAACCTCTCGGCTTATCACGGTTCTTTTTATCATAAATCATCCTCTGGGGTATATGTTTTGTACTTATGCCCAAAGATTTAGCTCGATATTACCTTGGCCAACCTAGGAGGTCGAAGGTTTGAGTCTCATTAGATGACAGTAAAGGAGTTGTGTGACTATATGTTCATTGCTCTTACTAAAACTTTCATGTTATTGGGCAAAATGTTGTGTTGCAGGTTGTTGATGTGAAGAAGCAAGCCGACTTATTCCATAATGCTTCTGAAGAGGTGATTATTTAGACTAGCATCTCAAAAGTTCTTCAATGATGATGGTCTTCGAGATATATTCTAGTAGTTTGACATATCTAGAATTTATTTCATAAGTGCTATAGTATTAAAGTTTAGCATGCTTGCCTATTACATAGAGATCCTGATATAGCATGACAATTTCAGTTTGAATTTAGATTGAGATCATGATATATACTTTTTCCTTAAGCCATGATACTTAAGATACCTTAGCATGAATCTTACTGATTTGCTTTATTTTGGCCTTTTTTTCCCTCTCTAATACATTTTAAATGTTAGCTTATCTTAACATCTTATTGAGCTTGGCCATTTGGTGCTTGCAAATATCCAGAAAAATGGTTTTCCTGATTTTAGCACTCAACCTTGAATGAGAATCACAATACAAAGAGAACCACAAGGTCAAACTGCAAGGAGGGCGCTGCACATACAAGCGCAACAACCAAGGTAGAATTACTCGTGCAGGCATTCCTTATGTAGCATAAACATCATAAAATTTCCATAGACATGCTTATGAATGTTTAATACAATGACAGTGTGGTGACTCAACAGCATTAATACAAGGCACAACATCAACATTTAATGCTCTAAAAAAAAAACATCAACATTTAAAGCATGTCCTTTGAACAGAAAAGTAGTATTGCCGCGTAGCTAAATTTTGTAACCAAACTTTTAGTTGGGTCATTAATCAATGGAGTCATTGTCTATATGTTTGTAGATTCTTGTGGAGCCCTTCTTTCCTACTTCCTCAGAGGAACAGTCCTTTACTACTGACATTTAATGTTGGCAACAAATTCATTTGATGTTTAATTCGTCTAACAAAATTGAACATTGTAACTCACTGCAATGAAAGAAAGTAAATTTCTGGATTGGAACTAAACCAGGTATGTTCTTTTATCATACTCAGGAATTTAACCTGAAAACTCATGCAAGAGCTAGTTAGCATAGCAGAGCCATGACATCTCCATTGGTTGGTTGTCCTATGATCCTATCTGAATTCATGTATGGCACATAAAATTATTACAAACATTCTTTTGTGATTTGAAATTTTAGTTAAGATATTGGTTCTTTTAACAGATAATAGAGGTGTGTACACAATAAGCTTTGCTGATGGTTTATTAGGGATCTCCACATTTTCTTTCTTTGGTTTCTTTTCCTGTTTTGGTCCTTCAGAAGTGACATCTTTTTCCCTTTGTAGCTGATGAGAGCACTACTGATGCCTCCAGATGACTATGTTATCCCGAGTCTCCCATTTATTTCCGTCAATCAAAACAGGGGTAACAATAAAATAGAAGAAAACAAATATATGCTATTAAAATCTGAAGCTCAACCTTTGAATAAGAAGGTAGATCCAAGGTATGTTGTCTATGATCATCTTATTAGTTTGCCAAAAGTTTGTTTGTGACCCATGGTACAGTGTCTTCTAATTAGCACATTTAGCAAGCTACTTATCTCTTAGAACGATTTTTGCAAAGCAAAAATGATACTGGTTTTTGTTGTAAGTAAGCAGTAACAAATATTTTGCACAATTTGATGCTTAAGACTCATTTTTCCATTGCGGATTATGATATATTTTATATTAGTTAAATAGTGGGCTGATTAAGAAAATAGTGAATAGTGTAATTTTGTTATAGTTATAGTAACTATCATTGAATGTTATAAATATGTACATGATTTTTTTTACATTTAGGACGATCTTTGAAATGTGTTCAACAACTATGTAATTGAAGTTTTATTCACTCCATACAAACTATTTATTATGGATATTATCATTTCAAATAGATAAATTTATTAGTAATAATTGTATTTAAAATTCCTGCACCTTTACTACTAATATTATTTATCTTTTTTTCATTTTCATCGTCATATAATCACTAGTAGTTTTCAGCATCTATCATTTTGAATAAACTTTAATGCACATCATAAGAAAAGTTCATTTCACAAGAAGAAAAGCTTAAAGTCCTATTGGTCCAAAAATCCTCTCATTAACCCAAGATGAAGTTTATTAATTTTTACTTGTAGAAAAATTACCAATGACTTCGCCTTGTCCTTAGCAGGGTGTATTGATATGATGCCACTTTGTATTAGATAAAAGTATAGTAGGCCGATTAAAAAAATAGTGTTGTCGGTAGTTTTGTTATAGTTATAGTAACTACCTTTACATGTTATAAGTGCATGCATGAGATTTACATTTATGGCCATCTTTGGAATGTGTTTATCAATTATGTAATTGGAGTTTGGTCCACTCTATACGAACTTTTCAATTGCACAAAAAAATCATCATACAAAGTTTTTTCCAGAACAACTCACCTGATAATGTTCCACCTGGTAACTTCACCTTTGCATGTAACTTAAAAGTATTTTGTTTCGTTGTCGCATTGAAAAGTATTTTGGCTCAGAACAGAAAGAGTCATGCAGGAAAGAGAATCCGCATCTGGAATCAAACCACTCAGGCTCATGGAAAGGAGTATCTTCAGTGATAGGATGGTCTTTGTTCGTGCTGTTCATGAAGCAAATTGGATGAATGAGATGGAAATAAGCATCTATGACTTATGGTTTGATCCAGTAGTATCATCTCTTCCTGGCCTAATTCCTGATGGGTTCATTTATCTCAGAGCTAGTCCTGATACTTGTCATAAGAGAATGATGGTACGAAAGAGAGCAGAGGAAGGAGGGGTAACATTAGATTATCTAAGAGATTTGCATGAAAAACATGAAAGCTGGCTCTTTCCTTTCCAAAGTGGAAACCATGGTGTACTTTCTATTGCTCAGTTACCTATGCACATGGACACATCCATACATCCTGATATAAGAGATCGGGTATTCTATCTTGAAGGAAATCATTTGCACTCATGTATTCAGAAGGTATGAGAAAACTCCGCCTATGTTTTATAGCCGGTCCCAAGCCCGAATAAAGGAGGAGGGTTGTGTTAGGCCCCGACAGCCAGCGTAAAACTCTGTCGAATCTCATGAACATGGATCAACGAATATGATCCATGTAGCCGACCCCACCTAGTGGGATAAGGCTTTGTTGTTGTTGTTGTCGTCATCTCGAATAGATAATTATTGATAATAATTGTGTTTAAGATTCTTACACATCTATACTAATAATATTTATCTTATTTTCATTCTCAGTTATATAATCACTGATAGTTTTCAGCATCTGCTGGTTTGTTTTTAGGCATACAAGTTTTCAACAACTAAGAAATCTCAGCCAACTCCACTGGCCGGATTTTTTTTATCAAGGTACATCGCACAACAAAAACAGAATATAATATTTTTACTTAGAGAATCTCATCCAGTCCAGTTGTTGGTGTCTTTATCATTATAAACGTGTACTCATTGTGTCTTGATGGCAAATTGAATGCCAAATGTTTGAGCCACTTTGCTTCTGGTCATGCAGTTACAGGACTGCTAAGTGCTATCCTAATTTTACAAGGCTTGTGCTGTCGTGCACTGGTTCTCATTTTTCACACACAGAATGTATGTATCTATATGTGTGGGCTCACATGAACCATTTTTCAATGTAAGCAAAATCATTCTTATAAATCAGTTTCCATGTCTAACTTTCTGACTTCTATACCATTTGTGGTTTGCTGAAATTACAGTTGTCTTTGACTTCTGGATCACAGAAGATCAGTGCTAGGACAATGTCTCCACAATCTTTCTGTTAAGAATTAAGGTTTTTTCTTCTCTTTCATGACTTCAATTTATTTCATCAATTCTCTTTTGAATGTTCATTTCAAATGTATTCACAAAGTAATATGGTAGCAAGGATTCCAAAGAAAATATTTATTAGTGTGCTACAGTTGCAAAGGTAAGCTATGTTTCACAACTGTATGATCCTATATTCTTCCATCAAATTTCCTGGTCCAAGATTTACCTGAATCGGATAGCAGAGTAGGCATGTAAACCAGAACAGCTCAGAGCCTCCAAGAAGTCAGATATGATTAGTGAACTAAAGGAAAAGTCTGTTTATCTGATTGGGTCATGATCCTAAGCCTTGGTAATTTGTGTGCATTCACATGCTCGCATTTAATATTTTGACAAATTATGTCTTATTATGCTCAAAAACAATAAACAAATAATATTGCGGAAAGGAATTTAGTACACAAGTGATTAAGATTGTCAAAATCGAGATCTATCATAACATCGTAAGGTCATAAGATCCGAATTGATAATCATAAGGGTTTTACTTATTAATAGAAAATATATTTTAATAAATTTATGCACTCGAGTTTTATCTTACACCTCATTAAGTTATATTTTTAACAATGTTTTAGTCAAATTGTATATCAAAATATAAGGAAAATATATGATTTTCATCTAAATTAATTATTATTATCATGAATATATATTTTTATTAATATTTAAATGATTATATTAATATATGAGATCTCGAATAAAATTGTAATATCGTACGAACAAAATTAAGATCATATTAATATTTTACATGATCGATTAGGAATAGTAAAATGGTAAAATGTATCTTAAAATGTAGATCGAGATAAGATTTCGCAAGTGGTAACAATGAGCGTCATGCTGCATCATTGTGTGTACATTTTTTTGTATATGTTAGCCTCTAACTTCACCTTCTTTCATTTTGATATAAATGGCCTGCTTAGGATGTCACTCAACTGCTGTTGTTTCTACTGTCTATACTCATTCCGTCCTGCCACTATACATATCTTATTTAATTATTCACTTTTTTATCTAGCAAATCCAGGTGGAAACAATGAGCCAAAACTAATTATTTTTCTTGCTATTATGCATCAGGAATTATGGATGCCACAAGGACGAAGTGAATAGCTTTCGGAAATTGTACATGGAGTAGCACTTCAGAAAGAAATCATCACCGTCTTGCTGGGCATATATATCCGTTGAAAGTTTCTCTCACAGAACAAACATTGTGCACAGATAGATCCACTGCAATAGTTTTTTGTTGGACAGCTCCTCAGCTCTTTTAACTGAGCAATCAATCATTATATGTAAATGGGTTCAGAGTGACGAACTGCATAAAATCTGAATCATATAGTTCCGCATTAGAAGTGAGAGGCTTCTTGGTGAAAAAAAAAAGACTTGTACACGTGTTTATGAATATAGAGGCAGAAATATACAGGTTCCAAAATTCCTTTTGCATTGCTGTCTAAGTGTCCATGCTGCAAAGTTTATTTGATTCTTCCATTAAAATTCAGTTGTCGATGTAGCAATGAATTGGTTGTGTAGTCATATTATTATTTTTCCATTTGTCCATCTATGACCACGCTGCAAAGTCTATTTGATTCTTCCATTAAAATTCAGTTGTTGATGTAGCTAATTGGTGTGTTGATTCCCCTGCTGCTTGAGAGACTGGTTCCCACTTTGTGGCTTGGTAGTCGTTCATGTAGGTCAGCTGCAG
Source organism: Pontederia crassipes (assembly GCA_030549335.1). Lineage (NCBI taxonomy): Eukaryota > Viridiplantae > Streptophyta > Magnoliopsida > Commelinales > Pontederiaceae > Pontederia > Pontederia crassipes. Next base: position 70,215,266 of record CM060191.1, on the reverse strand, counting down.
GACACCGCTAATGTTAACTTTACATTTCTTTCCACCATATCCACAAATATCTGAACAATTCAATTTAAATGAAAACATATTTGCCGGGGTTCAAATGAGAAATCACTTAGTTTTGCATTTCAATTCCCCGTTCAGATCATTTCTATGCACCTGCAGCATCTCTCTTTGACCCAAATCTGACGTTGTAAAAAATAGAAATATCTATTTCGATTGAACACTTTTCCAAACTAGGCCAAGAAAAGAAATCTACCGTAGATTCTACCCTCTTCCCAACAATTCGCTATAACTATACAGAGAATGCTATTACTTTATCCAACATCCTTTTCACAGCATTAATGTGCTTCAATAGACCATCACAAGCCCACACACAACCCAACGAGAACAATTACACAGGTAAGGGGTCGGTCATGGGCACGCCCACAGCGATGTTGGTATTAATGGCGTTCACGAGAGTTCACAATGCTGCAATAAATTCGATAAAGCAGACGTTCCAACCCACATAGTAGTAACTCCAAAACAAGGATCCAGCAAGGCGTTCCTTTGATATATTACTACTGTCAATTAACTGTTCATCCCCAATCCTCATCATCCTCCCATGGCTTGTCAGTATCCAAATTCAAAGTTAACCAAAAAAGAAAGAAAAAGAAAAAGAGGGAGCATCAGGAGCACCACTTGTTTAGCAGCCCCCTCCAGTAACAGGAAAAAGGAATCAGAAAAGAGAGAAGAAAAGAAAAAGGGAGAAAACTTTTTCTACTGATGCATCGATAGCGTGTTCTTGGATATGACCTCACCAAATCTCAGAAACCACTGGGCATCCGACAAACTGTTGCTGTCGTGCTTGCTGTTGGCCTTTATGTCGACTGGCTCTGAGGCCAGGAGCCGGGCGTAGTCCATCTTCTTTGGTGGCACAGAACAGGGCTTCAGGCTTGGCGCATCTGGCAGCAGCGAGACAAGAACCCTCGCGACCTCATGCATGGTGGGCCTCTCGGAAGGATGGCGCTTTGTGCACAGCAGCGCCAGCTGGAACGCCTTCCTGACAAGACCCATGTCCATGCATGTAACAGAGACCTCTGAGTCCACTGCCTCCATCACCGTGTTGTCATCTGCCTTCGACAGTATCTGCAGGCAACGCATGAATCAAAGGATGGTTGATGATGTATCAGAAACTTAAATTGGAAGGTCGGAAGGTTTATGAAGAATTGATTAATGAGCTGTAAGACAGGGGACAGAGACGCTGCTCACCAGTTGATGCAAATTTGATTCGTTCTCGACAGCTTTTTTCCCTGTGAGCAGCTCAAGAAGGACAATTCCAAAGCTGTAGACGTCAGACTTCTCTGTGAGCCTTGAGGTTCGAGCATACTCTGGGTCGATGTAGCCGATGGTGCCAAGCACGTAGGTGGATGCATGAGTCTTTGCTGAGGAGATGCACTTGGCAATGCCAAAATCTGACAGGTGAGCTTCGAAGTTCTCATCGAGCAGGATGTTGGACGACTTCACGTCGCGATGGATGACTCGGGGGTTGCAGTCGTGGTGAAGATAGGCCAACCCTTGTGCTGCTCCTATGGCTATTTTCAGGCGTGTCTCCCAGTCAAGCTTCACCTTCTTTGATGGCCCTGAGACAACAAAACGTTTTTACAAATCACAATGGTATATAAAATAGGTTGGATAGAGGATTAAATACTAATTGAATAAGACACAAACCATGAAGAAGATCCCATAAGGAACCATTTTCCATGTAATCATAGAAGAGAAGATTTCCATGAGGGGAAAGAGAGTAGCCATGCAAGCTGACCAAATTTCTATGCCTGATACTACCAATTGTTGATAATTCAGTCTCAAATTCACGAAGGTTGTGAGGATGTTGATTGTATAGCCGCTTAATAGCGATGGCCTTGGAGTTCTTAAGAGCACATTTGTAGACTGTGCTTGAAGCCCCATAACCAATGATGTAGTTCTCGTTCAAATTCTCGGTCAGTCTCATTATGTCTTCGTAGGTATGAATAGCCATGTCCATTTGGAGGACAACCAGTTTTGGAGGACCTGTATGGGAAACAGAACTCTGTATTAGCTTTAAATTTCGCTCAGAGAAGGAACAAATAGGTAGAAAAGTGAAACATGCCTTCGTGGTTCATTTTTGGCCCTTTCACATATTGCTTGGGCTGATTGGAACGGTAGATTGCCACTAACACCATTGACAGCACTGTGATGCACCCCAGAGTAATATAGACAACCGCAGTTCTAGACATTGCGACTGCTTGATGAATTGAAATATTGTCATTCAGCTAAGAACAACTACAGAGTAATCGAATCAAGCACAGGAAAAAGGAATTTGCGCACAGACCTTTAGAATGATGAAGACCTCTCCCGCAAATAGATTCTATCCAGTTCCCACAAAGGAGGGCATTACCAACAAAACTGTTAAAACACACAATATCAAATTTCTCTTGTAAATTGTCAAGCACTGATAAGTTGCATTATGAATAACTAAGTACCTTTCTGGAGGGAATCTTGAAAAGTTCTTTGACATAGGAATATCGCCAGAGAAGTTGTTGAAAGAGAGATTCCTGAGTTACAAGCAAAACATAAAGTCATGGTAGAATGAGTTGTCGCATATACTAGAAAGGCAAAGAAATCGTATTCTTACAGAGAAGCAAGGCTGAAGCAGTTGGCCAACTGAGAAGGTATCTCTCCATAGAGATTGTTGTTATTCAGAATTCTATAGGCGAGTCATATAGTTAGAAACAAAATTTTGCTAGAAGAGAAATAAGGAATAATGTACTCGTTCATACAGAGTTTCTAAATTCTGCAACTGTCCTAGTTCTTCTGGAATTTTGCTGGATAGCTCATTGCATGAGATGTCGCTGTATTATTCCAAAGCAACTATTAGCAAAATGAAACAATACTGTAAACAACAGTTAGGGACGTTTTTCCTGCAGATTAGGAACTTACATCACTTGGGCACTTCTTAGATTCCCGAATTCAGTAGGAAGTGGTCCAGTAAGATTATTACTACTGAGGTTCCTATTATGAGGTCAAAAAATTCACTCATAGTGATATGTCTTTGTATATAAGATACAAAAAGTTCTGACTAAAACATTCTTTGTTCTTACAGTTTGAGGAGGTGTTCAAGATCACCTACAGAATCAGGAATTGGACCAGAGAAATCATTGTCGGAAAGATCCCTGAAGCAATGAAAGAAGATAAGATCAGAGCTGTCTCACGAAACTTAATATGCCAAATGAAGATGCATGGAGAAAGATACTTACAGTGTGTCAAGATTGATAATATGACCCAACTCTACCGGAATTCTACCATTAAAATTGTTTGAGGAGAAGTTCCTGCAATTGCAGTAATCATAAAAATTCTTCAAGCACGGGATAATATTGCAAGACATAAGAGGAAAATTAACAATATAATTAGGTCAGCCTAGTCTTGAAGATAACATAGTAATCTATGTGACTATTTGGAACTTACAGATAGGTGAGGGATTCAAGCTTCTGAAACTCCAAAGGTATAGAACCATTTAACCGGTTGCCATGGACATTGCTGGGCGGATAGAAGTATAAGAGACAGGACCATAAACTCAGATGAGGAAGATTGAAGTGAAAGCTGGGGCTTACAACTTATTAAGTGCAGTACAGGAGCTAATATTTCTCGGAATAGGGCCCTCAAGGTTGTTATTGGCAAGGTTCCTGTGGTGATAAAGTTCAATCATGTTTTCATTCTCAACATGCATTCTGATTTTCAAAACGTTTGAATCATTACACAAACATGAACTCACAGTTCAAACAGTTCTTCTAGTTTACCAAGCTCTTCTGGAATAGTTCCAGTTAGCTGGTTGTCATTCAGCTGCCTGTATAGTCATAATATTAGACACCTAAATAGACACCAGTACGTGACAAAATTAGCAGTGCTAAGAAACAAATCTCACAGGTAACTGAGTTTTGTCATGTTCCCCAACTCAGGAGGTATAGGACCAGAAAGTTTGTTCCCGTGCAAGTACCTAGCACACAATATAATGCACGTTTAATGTAACGAAGTCAGCATTGTGTACATAAGAATTTATAAATCTACCCAAACTCACAGCTTTCCAGTGTAGGATAAATTGCCGAGTATTGGTGGAATAGTTCCAACCAGCTGATTTTCACTAAGATCCCTGAACACGAAGCATGCAGAATAGTACTTCAATATCAATAAGAAATTCTTGTCAAGCAGTATCAACAATCCACAACAGGAAGCATCTCAGCCATTTACTGGCAACTTAAAAGTAAAATTAAAAAAAAATTGCTTCTTAAAATAATTGCAGGAGGTTCTCAAAGAAAATGGATCAAGATAAAATAACAAGGATGTCTGTTCATTAATCAAACATAGAACCATTATTATTGTAGTTTATGTTCAGAAAAACAACTATGGATTACGTTTTCTGGTGTCAAATAATTGTTCCTTTGTTTATAAATTCGTAGATGTTATGAACCATTGCCTAAGAAGTTGCAATAACTTCATGACTCAACGAAATGTAGAATTTCAGACACAGGAGATTGATCCAACGCAAGTATAATCATGCAATACTCACAAGACAGCAAGGGCCTGCATGAGGCCGATCACTTCTGGAATCTTTCCGGTAAGTCTATTTCCTTGCAGCGACCTAATGAAACAGATCCATTATATCCCAAAAGACATAATATCCTAATATCAGATGTAAAGTTAAAGGTTTTTAACGAATATAAAAATACATACAGCGTTGCTACTTGCAGGAATCCAATATTATAAGGGATTTCACCAGCGATCTGATTGTATGATATATCCCTAAAACAGATCCACAACGAACAACTAATCAATGCACGATAACAAAAAAAGCTTCACCGAGGGACTTGATTAAGGCAAAGTATAATACAGGATCTCGAAACTTGTGCAGTTCCCTATGCTTTCAGGAATCGTGCCAGTAAGATTGTTTCCTCTAACATCACTGTGTCACGAAAGGAGTGTTATGGAGCACAAAAGAAACTTGAATCATGAGGAGGTCCTCGAAGGATCATAACAACTTACAAGTACCACAGGCCTGTCAATTGGCACATGTCAGGCGAGAGTGTTCCTGTTAAAGCGTTTCCACGCAAACCTCTGCATCAAACATGGTCAAAAGAACTTAAAAGAGTTTCAAAAATTCCTGGGGACATGGAAGATGGGTGAAACCGGAGGATCAGAATACATACAGGTACTGCAGCACCTCGTTCCAATAAATAAGTCGAGGTATCTCTCCAGTGAGCTGATTCTGTGCTAAATCCCTGCCTCCCATTAGAACCAATCATCATATTAGCAAGCACTCCAAGAGATTGATGGCATGCATCATGAGTAAGAGCAAATGTATGTGACAAAAAAATCCTTCAAGAAGAAAAATAAGATTGACAGAGCTTACAGGGTTTTTAGATTCGGGATTTGAGATAATGTCGAAGGAATGGGCCCTGTCAGTTGATTGTTCTTCAACTTACTGCAGTGCATAAAAGGTTGAGCAGATATATGTCAACAGTTTCACAATTTTTTATAAACACTACATTTGATCATAAAATATTTATAACGAAACCAAGCAGAAACCTTACATATCCTCGAGCTGCTTAAGCTTTGATATAGAAAATGGAATATCTCCATATAAAGAATTCCCAGACAAATCCCTGAAACAGTTCAGTTCACCAAAAAATTTCAGAAGATTTGAAAACAAGGAAAATGAGCAGAGAGAGAGAAAGGGAGTACAAGTATTTTAGAGCAACACAGTCTCCAATCTCATCTGGGATTTGCCCTGTTAATTTATTCCCTTTCAAATCACTGGGAGCAACTCGAAGCACAACCAATAACAAAAGACAACCAAGTCAGAGTATTATTAAATTATGAAAGAGCTAAATAAACAATGATCAAGTGTCAACCCATGAACAGAAGAGAAAACAAGCATAAAAGGGAACAGCAAGCTTACATGGATTCCAAGCTCTTGAGCTCCCCAATGGCTGGCGAGATCTCTCCACCGAGGTTCAAGTTTGACAGATTCCTTCAAACGTTCCCGTTCCATAGTTAGCATAACAACCGAGAGGGTCAAAGAAAAAACACGGTCGGAGTGAGAAGGGGGAGAGTGTAGAGCATACAACGCGACGACGGAAGTGGTCAGGTTGTCGCAGATGACCCCTCTCCACGCGCAGTGATCGTCTCCGTCACCGTGTCCGGCGGGGTTCCAGTCGAGCAGCTCGTTTGCGACGTTGCTCAGGGACGCCTTGATCTCCATAAGCGCCCTTCCTGTCGGTGGAAAGACGACAACCGGCGAGGGATTTAGCGTTGGGAATGCTAAACGAAGAAGGAGCGGGAGGAGAAAATGATGAAGAAGAGGGAACCGCACCTTCGTCGGGTATCGGGGAAACGGGAGGCAGCAGGAGGGTCAGAAGCAAGGCCATTGCGGCCAACGGGAGCAGCGGCGCCTTGTCCATCTCCATTGTTGTCGAAGCTCCAGGAAACTGCTTGCACTACTAAACTGCGGCGAGGGAGACGCCCGTTTCCTGCTGCATTACCACTGTCATGAATGCACTGCCTCCTATATCGTTCTGCGCTCCGCTGAGGAGAAGAGGAGGAGAGGAGAGGAGAGCGGGAGGGATGGAGTCCTTTTGATCTCTGGTGTCGCCTCTGCTGCTGTTGTTGCAGGTGGTGGTAGTATGTAGAGAGGTGGGAGGGAGGGGGGGGGGAGAGAGAGACTTGAGCTGAAAGAGGCAAGGCGTAGGGGGTGGTCCGCCGTACGGGGAGGGAGGCAGATGCAGCACCAAAATGGCGGTGTTGGGACAGCGACGTGACGGTTCCTTTTCGGGTGCAGCGCAGCAGCCTGCAGCCCCCACCCTCGCGTGGGGCCCCTTCTCCCCTTACATTACAGTTGGAGAAAGGCAAGCACAAATGCCGTTGCTTCCACTTCGAAAAATATGTATTTTGACTATTGTGCTCGTATGCATGTTTTGTCACCTATCACATCTCAACTTGTAAAACATAAAAAAAGGTTAAATTCTCTTAAAATTTTAATCTAAAAATCCGCTTAATACTCACAATTTTTTAATTGCTCCAAAAAAAATTGATTAATTTGTAATTGTGCCATTGTAACTCGTTTAGGAGTGTAAAAAAATTTAATGAGCTAATAATAAAAGTGAAATTAGAGTGATAAGTCGCTCTTTTTCATTTAAACAAGTCTGAGTTGAATATTCTCGTTGAGAATCTTACTTGTCACTGTTAAGTACGTGACCTAATCGAATTAGTTGAGCTCGATGATGAGTTGATCATTAATTTATGGACAATGAGCTCTTTAATGTCACACGAGTTGAAACGTTGACATCAATTTTCAAATAGTAACAATTGGCTATAAAAAAAATTCAATGAACTTGAAAGTTAGTCTATTAAAAAATAAGAAATCTTTATGATTTTTTAATAAAACAAAGTTGAGTCATTCAAATTAAGATTCATATGAAAATTTTATAGGAACCCGTGAAATTCATTTCGATTTACTAAATTTTATTTAAATAATTCTTTTTTATAATATTTTTTTAATATAATTTAATATGTTGCTATCCAAATTGTGAGTTTATAGTTTTAATATTATATTATATATTAGTTATAAAATTAAACGTATTAATTAAAAGTAAAAGTGATTCGGAATCAATTTTGTCGATTCAAAATATTATACGTTATAAATTTTGTAGGTTACAAAAAATCAAATATAGCAAGATACGTCAAAATATGGGTGTTCACGGGATATTTCATCCGACCCGACCAAATTTGATCGGGTCAAGACCCTTGGGGGCAGAAAATTCGACCTCAATCTTAACCGGTTCAGGTCGGGTGGGACCGACCCTCTTTTCTTTTTTCTTTAGTTTTTTGTCTTACATTTTATATTTGTTTTAATATAAAAAAATAATTAATTATTATTATAAAGTATAAAATATGCTTTTTTGAATATTTGAGCACTATTTTAATATTTTTTTTGTTTTAAATCAACTATAGGATTAAAAATAAGTAAAAATTTTAAAAAATACTAATAAAAGTCGATGCATCGGCTCGACTCGGGTTGGGATTTCCCAACCCCCCAACCCGTACCCAACCCAAACCCCCCATTGGGTTGGGTTCGAGTCGGGTCAGTTGTCAGGTTCACCAGGTCGATCCGACCCCGTGAATGTCACGGGGTCGTTTTTCGCTCGACGATCCATGCGGCGCCTAGACGTGCTCAATGTTTAGACAAGCTCTTTTGAATATTTTTCGGAAGCTTGCTTATGCCACTTTTCGAATGCCACAATTTTTTAGACGCTCGGTCCCGAGCGGCCGCTTCGTCAGTGGAGGTGTTCGTAAACGAACGGGCATCTCGACGGGACCCTCGATCTCTTTGAGACGCTCTTTTGTGGGTTGCCACCTCACGCTCGAGGCACGGTGCTAGATTTAGGGAAGTTTGAAATCTTTGTTGAGAAAATAAGGATGATTACAAAGCTTCGGGGGAGGACTAGGTCTTCCCTAATATATCGCATGCCCGGGAGGCTTTTATGCGACGTGTGATGTAGAGAACAAGCTAGGGGTGCACTTTTCAGAAGTGTAGAAATTATAAAATTGTCACTATCACACTTGAAAAAAAACTAAGTACAAAAGTGGGTTGAAAATGGAAAAATACATAAAGTAAGATAACTCGACGTGCCCCGGGAAAAGCCCCCGAGACATTCTCCCACACTCAAGTCAGCGACGTCCCTAGAGCTACAACTTGGAATAATTCAATCTTCTGCTTGAACTGTCACAGGTCTTCGGTTGTCTTCCAACTTGTGTCGACGTTCGATCTTCCGCTCCATTGAACAAGATACTCCTTCTTTCGATTCTTCGTGCGGACGGCGAGTACTTCTTCAACTTGATCAGTAAACTGCTGACGGATGGTCGGCGGAGCGCGGTCTGAAACTCCACGCCCGGAATCTTCAGTGTCTTCGACGAAAGGCTTTAGCAGGCTGACATGGAAGACGGAGTGTTGCTGCATCTAAGGCGGGAGCTCCAACTTGTAGGCCACCTTGCCTACCTTTTTTAGGATCTTGAACGAGCCCTCGTAACGCCTAACGAGACCCTTGTGCAGATTCTTTCCACTTAGTCGCAGATGTTGGATCAGCTTTATAAGGATCAAATCTCCGACTTCAAAGTTGACGTCCCGTCGGACGGTGTCTATCCACTTCTTCATGTGCTTCGATGCCTTGTGTAAATATGCTCTCGCCATGTCGTTCTGCTCATGCCATTCCATCGTCATGCGATGAGCGGCAGGGACTTTGCCACCATATGAAGTGGCGACGGCATGGGACGTCAGAGTTTGCTGCCTCGTCACTATCTCAAAGGGACTCCGATTGGTCGACTCGCTCCGCTGTAAGTTGTAAGAAAATTGTGCGATGTCGAGTAGCTTCGTCCAGTCCTTCTGATTGGCACTCGCATAGTGCCGCAAGTAGATCTCCAAAATACAATTCACCCTCTCAGTTTGACCGTCGGTTTGAGGATGAAGTGATGTCGAGAAATGCAGGTTGGAGCCCATCATCTTAAACAGTTCCTTCCAGAAGTTGCAAACGAATCGACCATCCCGATCGCTGACAATGCTTTGTGGTAGGCCCCGGTACTTCACTACATGATTCATGAATAATCTGGCAGCTTCAGTAGCAGGACGACTTACGGAGTCGGCGACGAAGATGGCATACTTGGAGAACCGATCGACGACCACCACGATGGTACCTGCCCCTTCAGACTTGGGTAGACCTGTGATGAAGTCCATGGCCATGGTCGCTCTGAAATAGGCAAGGGATCCAGAAGTCCGTCGGGTGCTTGGTTGAGATTTTTATCTTGCTGGCAAACAAGGCATGTCTTCACGAAAGCTTCAACGTCATCCTCCATCATTGGCCAGAAGTAGTTGTCCTCGATGAGTGTCAAAGTGCGACGGATGCTCGGATGTCCCGCCCACTTGGAGTCATGGCACTCCTGCATGATAGTGTGCTGCAAGTTATCGAATAGAGGAACGTAGATGCGACGTTCCTTGGTGAAGATCAGTCCATCTTCCACCCAAAAGCGACGTGTCTTTCCCTCCTTTGCTTGTTCAAACAACTTCTTTGCCGTGGGATCCGACTCCAGTCCCTTCTTGATCATCTCGATCATATCGCCTTGAGAGGAGCTCATGACCGTCAATTTCGCGCGTCGACTGAGGGCATCGACAATGACATTCGTCTTGCCAGGCTTGTACTCCATGACGTAGTCGAACTCTGCCATGAAATCTTGCCATCTTGCTTGCTTCGGCGAGAGCTTCTTCTGCGTCTCGAAGTAACTTGTCGCGACATTGTCCGTCTTGATGTGAAATCGTGACCCGAGGAGGTAGTGCCGCCATGTTCTAAGACAATGAATCACCGCGGTCATCTCCTTCTCCTGAACGACGTAGCGCCGCTCCGTGTCATTGAGTTTGCGACTCTCGAACGCCACGGGATGCCCTCCGATGGCATAGTTAGAAGCATCTGTCTGTACCTAATATGGCTTTGTGTGGTCTGGCAGGACGGGCACCGGTTCCTCCGTCATGGCCCTCTTGAGGGTGCCGAACGCTTTCTGGCATGTCGGTGTCCACTCCCACTTCACGTTCTTCCGGAGGAGATTCGTTAGAGGGGTCGTCACATGTGAATACCCCTTGACGAACCGCCTATAGTAGTTCGTCAGGCCAAGGAACGAACGCATGTCGGGAACCCGTCTGGGCGGCTCCCACTCCATGATGGCTCGAATCTTCGCATCATCCATCTTCAGCTTACCACATCCGACGACATGTCCCAAGAAGTGCACTTCCGGTTGGGCGAAGACACACTTCTCCCGCTTGACGTAGAGCTCGTTCTGTCGCAACACCTCAAACACTTGCCGAATGTGCTCGATGTGCTCCTCCAAGGTGCGGCTGTAGATCATGATGTTGTCGAGGTATGCAACCACGAACCTGTCAAAGAATGATTGTAATACCTTGTTCATGAGAGTGCAGAAGATCGCTGGGGCGTTGGTGAGGCCGAAATGCATCACGAGGAATTCGTAGGAGCCGTATCTTGTGGCGCACGCTGTCTTCTGCACATCTTCCTCCACAATTCGAACTTGCCAATAGCCCGAACAAAGATCCAACTTGATAAACCATCTCGCGCCACCAAGTTGGTCGAACAAGTCCGCCACTAGGGGGATGGGGTATTTGTTCTTCACCGTAAGCTTGTTGAGTGTCCGGTAGTCGATGCACATTTGGAGGGAATCATTATACTTCTTCTGAAAGAGTACCGGGGCGTCATATGGAGACTTCGAGGGCCAAACGTATCCTGCATCCAATAGTTCGGTGAGTTGCTTATGGAGTTCTGCGAGTTCCGGAAGGGCTAGCCGATAAGGGATTCCATGAGGGGACTTCGATATTGGGACCAAGTCGATGACATTGTCCACTTCATGCTTCGGAGGCAATCGCTTTGGGAGCTCCGGGGGCATGACGCCCGCAAAGTCCTCAAGAGTTTCAAGTACTTTGGGAGGTGTTGGAGTGGAGGACCCCGGATCTTCCAATATGACGGTCGTCAAGAAAGTGTGCTCCTGTTTGCGCAACCCCTTCGCCACTTGCATGGCGGAGAGGGTCTTCTGCTTAAGATCATCTCCCACCATCACGGGAATATTGTAGGATCTCTTGGGGTCGAAAATGACCATTGAGTTGATGAGCGGGATGACACATACAGCAATGTGTCACAGAAAAGAGATGCCTGCCACCACTTCATAGTCGTCCACCGGTGCCACCGTAATGTCAAAGCTTCCCGACCACTTGCCGATGCGAACCTTCACTCCTGGAGAAATTTCTGTGGTCGAGATAGACTTCACGTTCACCGTCTTAAACGTGGCGTTAGTCTTTTGTAGTGGCAGCTTCAGATTCTTGGCGGTCACTTCTGACATGAACAACTCTGATGCTCCCGTGTCGATGAGGGCGTTAAAAACTTGCCCGTTCAACTCGATGTTCACATAAAGTCGAGCGGCCGATGAAGGTTCCTTCGAGGCATTGATGGCGCTGAGGACGTGCATCGAACTGAGGCACGCCTCCTCCTTCTCCTTCTCGTCGGGGCAATACATGGCGTTGACCGTCGCCTTCTGCGAACAATTGCTTGTCCAATGTGGACCCTTGCAGATGTAGCAAGGCTTCGGCGGCTTTCCGTCCCTCTTGAAACGGTCATTGTTGGGCCTCCTGTCTTGGTGTCCCTTTCCCTTGTCCTGATAGTGCGGCTTGCCTCCTTGCGACTTTGGCTTTTCTCCCCCATCATTGCCCTTGCTCGAGGGTTTTGGTGGTGGAGCGCTCGTTTTGGTATACTCCACGAGCGACTCAGCAGCAACGACTAGCGAGCGGAGGTTGGAACAATCTCATTGCTCCAACTCCGTCATAGCCCATGGCTTCAAACCCTTCACGAAGACCACCAACAATGTGTCTTCGTCCATCTGGGAGTTCTATAGGCGGAGCTCGGTGAATTCTTTCACGTACTCCTTCAACGTGCCCTTCTGACAAATGTTGAACAACGCAATCTTGGCCTCCAATTTCGATTTGGCGGGGCAGAAGTAATTCGTCAGCTGCCTCTTGAAGTTATCCCACCTCTCAATGGGCTCGACGTTGCCACGTTCCACATCATCGCAATGACACCGCCACCATAGACTCGCCGCATCTTGTAAGTAGAAGGATGCAGTCTTCACTATCATCGCTTCGGACGTCACGTCCAGGACCTCCATGTATCTTCGGACATTCCACAGGAAGTCACTGATCTCCTTTGCCGACCGCTCGTCTTTCTAGGGCCGCGGCTTCGGCACAGCAATCCTTGCCTCATGCGGAGCGGGTGTTTCGGAACGCCGCCCATCTCCATAGCGTCGCTTGAATTCTTCCTGCATGGTCTTGAACTCTTGCTCCATCTCGAACCGCATGTTTGAGAAACCATTATCCAAGGTCTCTCGCATGTTCATGATCGTCGCCTCCATGGATTCCAGCCGCGTATACAACGGCGCCATCTCGTCCCACACCGTTGCGAGATCCACGGTCTTCTCCAACTCCCGCTCGTGCGTTGCGAGTTGGTCTTGCATCTCGCCCACGTCCAATTGGAATTGGCCGAGGCGTTACTCGAAGGCGGACAAAGCGTCCTTCGAGCGGGCGCGCCCTCGCTTGGGGCGGCCCTTCTCCAGTGCGACGGGTTCATTCGTCATCTTCAAATTCGACGTCATTTCTTCTTGATCGTCGAACGCCAACTTGAGCGGTCCCAGAAATGCTGCTCTGATACCAACTTGTCACGGGATCATTTTTCGCTCGACGACCCGTGCGGCGCCTAGACGTGCCCAACGTCTAGGCAAGCTCTTTTGAATGCTTTGCGAAAGCTTGCTTATGCCACTTTTTGAATGCCACAATTTTTGGGACGCTCGATCCTGAGCGGCCGCTTCGTCGGTGGAGGCGTTCGTAAACGAACGGGCACATCGGCGGGACACTCGATCTCTTTGGGACGCTCTTTTGTCGGTTGTCACTCCACGCTCGAGGCACGATGCTAAATTTAGGTAAGCTTGAAATTTTTGTTGAGAAAATAGGGATGATTAAAAAGCTTCGGGGGAGGACTAGCAGGTCTCCCCTAATATATCGCAGGCCCGAGAGGCCTCTATACGACGTGTGATGTAGAGAACAAGCTAGGCGGGTGCACTTTTTAGTAGTGCAGAAATTATAAAACTGCCACTATCACACTTGGAAATAAAACTAAGTACAAAAGTGAGTTGAAAAGGAAAAAAATACATGAAGTAAGATAACTCGACGTACCCCAGAAAAAGTCTCCGGGACATGAACACCCCTACGTTAGAAAAAGAAAAACAATATACTGATTAATAAAAAATTATTAGACTAGAAACTATCTATCATAAATTTATTTGTATATTTTATGCATTACTGTGATATTTCTTTGAAGATACTAACAATTTGGTTTCATTTTTTAGAACATAGAAAAAATTTTGAGAGTTACATTAAAATGTGACACCACAACTTTCCTTCACACATTTGTTATTTTAATTTTGATCTCGATTGCAGCACAAGGTAAGTCATATATGTGTTGTGACTTGTTTTGCTAGGGGTGTTCAGAGGGTCGAGTGGCCCTCGAACCCGATGACCTGATATAAATTAGTTTGGGTCGGGTTGATGAACTGATTATTATTATTTATTTAAATTTAAGCTTATATTTATTTTTAAAAAATTAAAAATTGAAATGAAATATTTTAAATGCAAAAATAATATTTTAATAGTTAGAAATTTTATTTTATGACTTAAAATCAACATTAAATAAGTATTTTTTATATTAATAAATAAAAATAATAAGAACATTTTTAAAAATGATCTAGACCCGACCTGATCCGATTTGATTTGATCGAATAGGGTCAAGTTTGTTCACGAGTCGAGTTCAACCCGACTCGTGAACACCCTTATATTTTGCTATGGGCAGTAAAGTTTAAAGGAGTAGCATTAGAGGGCTCCTTAGAAAAATACTTGGTTAGTTAATAGTTATATTAGTTTGCTTTGCTCCTATAAGGTCGTGTCTTTTATTAAATTTTTTATCCACGAAATTATCACATTTCATCACAAATAAAATTATAAGTAATTTTATTTCTTTAATAAATTAAATTACCACCCAACACACAATTTATCAAAGGCGTCCAACTTAATCACGAGATGTATTTTATTAAAATGATTTAACTTTTTATTTTATAACGATAAAGCAGTATAGGTCGTCTGCATCTATCATTTTAAAAAAAAGTGGATGATAATATTCGCTTTCCTAATTCTTTTTATCTGGTAATGAAATATTTATTATATTACCAGTTTAGATAAGATATAAAATTACCAGTATATTTAGTTAATAGTTTAAATGATTGGCTAAATAAAATAAAAGAGAATATCGCATTGGGTGTCCCTACCGATCCAACCGGGATCTAATTACGTCCCGCGTGCAAACAAATATTTCTAAGCATACAAAAACGATGTATGTGCACATGAAAGATATATCCAAATACATAGCGAGAGTGAACGTAGAATGTACACTACATTTGAGCTGCAGCTAGATAGGAAAAGGGAAGCTGCATTAGGAAGTGTTAAGCATGATGGGAGAAGAAAGAGGAGGGGACAGAGAGAGAGTGACAGCCATGCACAAAAATGGATACGGCTAGGCGTATCAATTTGTTTCAGAACCAATAGGAACTCTAAAAAAAAAAGAGGTGGAGGCTTGTAAATGAATGGATATCAATACAAATGTTATGAGATCCGGTCCGGTCCGGCCGATCGGACCTGTGTCCGAGGTCTAAAATGGTCCGCTTTAATCTGATCAAATTCGGTCAAAATCCAAGTTCAATCGACCGATCTGGCGAGTTTAACCGATTCGACCGGGTGAATTGCTGAAATGAAAATAAAATTGAAACATAAAAAATATTAAAATATTTAGACATATTATATATATCTTGAAATTTATATTTTAATGTCACCAATTATCACATATATATAATTTTTTCACTATTTTTTTTATTTATAACTACATCACAAGAATTTTTTATTTATGTTGATGACTTAATTTGTGTGTTACTTTATTATATTAGTTAATTTGAATTATTTTATTTTACTTCATTATACTATATTTTATATTTTTGCTAAATAAGATATTATATATTAATAAGATTATAACAATCTATTTAACTTATTTTCTTCTTTTATTCATTTATATTATCCAGTCCAACCATCCGATTTGACCCGATCCGACCAGACCCATCAATCCGAGTCGATGACCGCGCCGAGTTTTATAACATTGATCAATACTAGTGGATAGGTATGTTACCATCGGAACACAAGAAAGTATTTATACGATCGAATGGAGTATATAAAACTATTGTATGAAAAGAGTAATTTGGGAGCAATTGACATCTATTAATTTGCTCTGCAACTACATTTGATGCTTGTTGCTATGGAGCAAAAACATGGAGCAGGGCATTGCATGCTTATATTCATGTTGAGGGTGGGTGGGGGAATGAGGAGGTGCCAATTTGTTTTATGGTCAAATGATGGAATTATGAAGACCTGTGCTTTTTACTGCTACTGCTGCTGTAGCATAGTAGCAATGGCAGGCAAGTCACATCCTCCTACCTTTAATTATAATCAATTACAATTAAGCTACAATTATTTGCATAGTTCTATGATGTTAATTATACTTTCTAATGCAAAGTTGGTTGTGTCAAAATGTATAGATTTGTTATATTACAATCGCACATTCCTATTAGGAACAATGAGATCTGATCTCTTTGGCATAACACTTCTCCAGTCTTACTGTTAAGATATGTGTATGGATGGTGCATAGAAACGAGTGGCAAGATTACTGACAAGTGTCGTAGTGGACGGAGGACAAGGACACGGTATACGATCCATTAGCTTGCTAGTTGTGCAGGGGTCTTTAGAACGGGTTTCCTACTTTGTTTTCCTTGTTTCTGTGTTCTTTGAGACAAACTCTAGGCTTTAGGAGCAGATGATAGCATGATTGCCGAGTGCAGACTACTACCTTCAACTCTTCTTTGGCTTTACTTACTAGCTAACTAATTTGAGGACAAATGCAATGCAGAGTTCCAATGGAAACCTACATCCATATATAAATCTCTCTCTCTCTCTCAATCTTTTTATGGTTGATCTTTATCATGCACTTCTCATTACTGCAACAACATAGTGCAAGCCATATTGTGTGAACAAACTACCTCGCAGTACAGTTAAGCAACATGTGTGCTTCTGCAATCTGCCATGCTACAACAGCGCAGAGAGAGAGAGGATTGCTGCAAGCTTAATAGGTGAGAGAGATACAACAAGTTTTCTATCGTCAATTTTGAAAAACTTAGAAGAAGAGAAACTTAATTAAGAACATTCCATTGTTGTCAGAGATGTGAAACATATCATTAAGAAGGTGTTTAGTATGAGATTAAGGGCTAGAACAAGGTGTTTATTCTTATTTTGCATACAAACACCCTCCATGAACAATCTATTCTAGTCAAATTTTCAAACAATTAAAACCATCTTCAAAACTACAAAAATCACTAAGTTTTTGTTCTTAAAATAAGAACATAATGTTCTTGCCAATGGCAAGATTTTGTTCACCCTTTTTTTTTATTTGATATTAATAAGTACACATAATTATTAATTATATTTTATATTTATTAAGTTTTGTAGAAAATACACTATAAATAAATGATACTTAAAAATAATATTTTAAATGCTAACAATGAGAAATATTAATTGGTAATTAATTTATCATTTATTTAATTAATGATAAATAATAATTATCACACAGACTATAAATTAATTTAACATAAAATAACAATTATTTAATTATATAATATTTGTTAGAAATCAGACAAACTAGACCAATTAATTCTAAAATAATTAGTTCTTTAAATAAATAAAATTATTTTATTATATGTATTTATTATTTTATATAAAAATTATCTATTTTATTTCACTCAAGTATTAGCATTATTATCATGAATATTTATTTTTTATTAATTATTAAATAATTGCATAACATTACTTAATAAAATATGTAATTTCATGTTCTTTTGCTTTGAATCTTGATGTATCCAAACACTATTTATTTTTTGTTATAAGAACATTTTCACTTTTGTTTTCTTGACAAAAACAAAAAAGGAATATTCCATCTAATTCTTATTAATTTTGTTCTCATACCAAACATCCCCTAAAAAAAGAAGGCAAATCTGTGTAACAATCATGGTCGATGAAAATGCAACAAAGTACACTTATTTGTTGGTACTTATCTTCCACTTTTTCCCCCTAATGTAGAATAGGGTGTATATTTTGTAAACACTAGAGAGCACAATCAAATCTCCATCACTCTTTTTATCAACACAAAGAAACAATTATTATTTTAGTAGTGAGCTCTCGATTTTTTTGAAGCGCCGACGACGACTCAACTCGTGTGTTAACGGTTATGTGCCTGGTCTAATCCTCAATTGAGCCAAACTAATTCGATAATATCGGCTCGCGTCGCATGCTTGATAATGATAAGTAAGGCTCCTAACATAAATATTTTACATTCGCATAGATTCGAACTCGAAACTTTGCTTAAACAAGGATGAGCTACTTACAACTCCATCCTAACCCGTAGTTATACGATGAGACATTAAGCGATTAAATATATGGTTCCTATAACATTTTTATTAATCTTTTTTCCTCTATTCCATTGATAAATAACACTTCTCGATATTAGTTTCGCCTATTCCTCATTGCTTTCTTTAGCTATCAACATTCACAAACAAAACTTCTTTAGTTTTCTTTTTTCTTATTATTTTTTCATATAAAATTAGTATATTTCCCGTTAGGTTTTTTAAATGAGTCATTATGTTATAAACTCTAAGATGGAAATAATGATTATATATTATATCATTGTATATTTATAATGGTTTTATTTATCAATTTTTTATTAATTTTATGAATCAAATTGCTATTTTTATTAATTTTTAGATCTATCCATTTGTTATAAAAGTGGTAAGTGAAAGCTATGCTTTAGTTCACAAATTCTTAATTCATCAAATAAACTAAGAGAAAAGTCAGGTTCAAAATTGATCTTCCTGAAATAATGAAATCGCTTCGTAGACGACACTAAAATAAAAGACAAAACTAAAATAAAATGATCGAAAATATTGAATGAAACTCTCTGGTAGTAGGCAACGCCTCTAAAATGAGCATTGGCCGAGAGGCCCGAGGTTACGTTGAAAACGAACGTAAAAAATTTTGGATTCTTCATTTCTCGATTGTTTTGTAGTGGCGTGCAGTAGAAATTGTTTTCTCATTTTCTATGCGGCGAGGGTACCAAATTCTGAGTTTTTTGCTCCTTAGGTTCGTGGTACATCCATATTTATAGGGGTGGCAGCCTTCTATAGTTTCGAGTTGAAATCACAGCTCTAATCTAAATGCAAGTCGGTTGAAAAATTACGCATTCAGTTAGTTTGGCTGATTGTATTGAACTTGGGTCGGGTTTGGTCCATCTCGGGCTAGTTCAGTTCAAATTTTATTTTCGAATAGAAATCGAATCGGAATCGATTTTTAATGCAACTTGGTCCGGGTATGATGTCAGCTCGGACTATGTTTCTTTTGTAACTTGTCCATATCACTTATTCTCTTTTGTTTTTCATACTTTTATGATTTGATTGTTTTGCATCTTCATCATAATGACCCTGAGAATAAAACGAAATACAAATAAGTAATATTAATTCAAAAGAAATTAATAAAATAAATAAGAAAATATATGCATGATGTTGTTAATACTATGAAAAATAGTGTAAATGATGCATGTGAACACGTGTAAAAAAATGCATGCATGAATTATCTACAAACATAGCTCATTGGTGTGTTGATTTCCCCTACTGCTTGAGAGACTAATTCCCATTTTGTGGCTTGGTAGTCATTCATGTAGGTATAGGACACCGCTAATGTTACCTTTACATTTCTTTCCACTACATTCACAAATAACCAGTGTTTTAAAACTGGACCGGACCGGTCGGTTCAACCGGTTCAACCGCGAATCGGCCATCGGTCCGGTCCGGTTAGTGTATAAAACTCATTTTTGCAAAAAACCGGATTGAATCGGCCAAAATTAGGTTGAACTGGAAAACCGGTTCAATCCTGTTTTTTTTCAAAAACAATAAAAAGAGGTGAATAAATGGGAAAAAAAGAAAAGAAGAAAAGTGTATGATAATAAGGAATCTGGAATAATAGAAAGGGGAGTAATATAATTGATTTGATTGTTAAGAATAAATGGATGTAAATAATAAGGAAAGTAATTTGAATTTGAAATGAAATCGGAAAGATAGTAATAAAGATAAATTAAAAAAAAAGAAAAAATTATCATGAACATAAATAAGAAGATGACAAAAGTTTAATTATTATGAATATTATACAATAAAATATGAAAATGGAAAGAAACAAAATAAAATGGAAAGAAAATATGAATTTGAAAAATAAAATGAGGGCAAGATAATAATAATGGAAATTCAAAAAAGGAAATTATTCATGAAATTATTAAATAATTAAATATAAAATTAATTAATGATAAACAACATATATTCTTAAAATGTAAAAAATAAATTATTAATTTAAAATGATGATTAATATACTTTTATTTCATTATTTTTTTACCTTTTATACTTTTATTTGTAATATATTATTTTAAAGTAAAAAATATTATTATTTTAATAAAAATTTGATTCAATCCGATCGAACCCGGCTGAACCGATCGAACCATGACCCAGTTGACCGATCGGTTCGATGACCGGTCCGATTTTAAAAACATTGCAAATAACAAAGAGATGTTTCTAGTAATCTTTATAAATTATCGGGTAATATTACATTGAATTACATGGACCCACTATATTACTATGGGAGGGGTAAAACATTTGTCCATAGAAATTTTATGTAAATAAATTATAAAACTAATTAAATAAATTATAAAATAAATCAAACAAATCTTAGTTAATTATTATGAATATATTATTATCATATTCTAAAAACATATTAATTATTTTATAATTTTTACTTTTATGAGTGAAAATATATTTGTGATTTAAGTCTAAGAAATTCAAAATAAATTATATATATATATATATACATTATTATTTTGGTAAGGGGTATATTGGTAAAAATTGCATATTAATTCATAAATTTTTATTTTGTTATAAATAACTAATATGATTGCCATGCTAAAGAAAGTAATGTATTGATAATTTAATAAATGATAATCTTTTTTAGAAGCAATTCACATTGCTAAGTAATCTTTGCCGGAGTTCAAATGAGAAATCACTTAGTTTTGCATTTTAGTTCTCCATTCAGATAATTTCTAACGTGAAAATCTGACGTTGTAAGAATAGAAATAACTATTTCCATTGAACACTTTCACAAATTATGGCCAAGAAAAGAAATCTACCCTCTTTCAAACCTCTCTACCCAACAATTTGCTATAACTACAAAGAATGCTATTACTTTACCCCCAACATCCTTTTCACGACATTAATGTGCTTTAATAGGCCATCGCAAGCCCGCACACAAACCAACAAGAACAATTATACAGGTAGGGGGATCATGAGGGGCATGGCATGCCCACAGCGATGTTGGTATTTATGGCATTCACGAGAGTTCACAATGCTGTAATAAATTCGATCAAGAAGAAGAGATCCAACCCACAAAGTAGTACCTCCAAAAGAAAAGATCCAGCAAAGCCTTCCTTTGGCAGTTTGGCTTGATACATTACCACTGTTAATAAGTGTTCATCCTCAATCCTCATCGTCCTCCTCCCTCGGCTCGTCATTATCCAATTCAAAAGTAACCATCATCGAAGAAGAGGAAAAAAAAAAAAAAGAGAGAAAGAAAAGAGGGAGTGCATCAGGAGCTCCAGTAAAGGGAAAAAGGAATCAGAAAAGAAAACTTTTCTACTGATGCATCGATAGCGTGTTCTTGGATATGACCTCACCAAATCTCAGAAACCACCGGGCATCAGACAAACTGTTGCTGTCGCGCTTGCTGTTGGCATTTACGTCGACTGGCTCTGAGGCCAGGAGCCGGGCGTAGTCCATCTTCTTTTCTTTGGCGATTGTTTCCTCTAGCATCTTCTTTGGCCTGTGCTTTCAGGAATCGTGCCAGTAAGATCGTTTCCACTAACTGTGCCACAAAAGGAGTGTTATGGAGCACAAATGAAACTTGAATCGTGAGGAGGTCCTTGAAGGATCATAACAACTTACGAGTACCACAGGCCTGTCAATCGGCAAACCTCTGCATCAAAACATGGACAAAAGAACTGCAAAGAGTTTTAAAAAATCCTGAGGACCTTGTTGATAATACCTTAATTTGAACCTTGTAACTTATATGGTCCTTCTTCTAAGTTAGACGTTTTAGCGAATTTTTTCTACGGAGGTCTCGCTGAGCCCGTGAGGATAAGGGGGAGTCAGGGATCCTTTGCGGGGGATGAGGGGGGTGAAGTCCCTATGTAAAATTTTTTTAAGGGTATTCTGTATGTGATTCAGAATTAATTTATTTTCTTATCACGATATTAGTGTCTTATTTTGAATTGATTAATTCAATAAAAAAGAGTGTCCATGTAAACTTTCTAAAGATTCAAATAGAAAGTAATTCAATCTTATAATTATCTTATGTTTCTTTCATCTAATAAAACTCTGAATAATTTTAAATTTTTCAAATTTTCTTACGATGCATAATTTTTTTCGTGCAAAAATTCTAATGACGTGAAACCGGAGGATCATAATACTCGTGCAAAAATTCTAATGACTTGAAACCGGAGGATCATAATACTTACAGGTACTGCAGCACCTCATTCCAATTAATAAGTCGATGTATCTCTCGAGTGAGCTGATTCTGTGCTAAATCTCTGCCTCATATTGGAACCAATCATCATTTTAGCAGCGCTCAAAAAGAGATTGATGGCATGCATCATGAGTAAGCGCAAATGTAAGTGACAAAAAAAATCCTTCCAGAAGAAAATTTAGATTGACAGAGAGCTTACAGGGCTTTTAGATTCGGGATTTGAGATAATGTCGTAGGAATGGGCCTTCTTGCTGTCACACTCATGACTAAGTTCTAAACTAAATTATTATAATTTTAATTATTCTAAAATAAATTCAACAAAATATTCTCCCTTATTTACTCACTAATACATATAATAAATACAAATAGATTTATCAACGTTTGACTAAAAGAACATAACTCATTTTATTCACATGGTGTTTTCACACACTATCTAGCATATTGCACACCTCATGAAATATTCCTGCTCTTTATTTCAAAAATAAAAGTGAAGAAAAAATAAAATTACTTCTACGATTGAACCTCTTAAAATTTAATAAGAGGTGAATAAAAGTACTGCATAAGAGAATAATAGGAATACAAATAATATTTAAATCAATGTAGTCAAAATTGTGCATTGACTCATGACATAAGATGATTTTACGATGTCATCAAAGAAAAATGAGTCAGCTCGTGAGAAAAATCATTTTCGACTTGCTCATAAAATCGGTGGAAACGATGTCCAGCCGAGCCCACCCAAAACTTTTTTTTGTCACGCGATACGCCAATCACTTAAGTCCCAAATCCAAATTGTTCGCTATCGCCGCTGTTTGCTACCGTTGCAGTTCGCGACCATTGCTGCTGCTCACCGTCGCTGTTGTTCGTCGTCGCTGTTGTTCTCCGCCATTGTTGCTGCTTCTTATCACCGCCATTGCTGCTGCTTGCTACCGCCGCTGTTCAACAACAGTGTTGTTTGGTGCTGTTGCACCCGTCATTGTTCCCTGTTGTTCGGCGCATGCAGCTGATTGGTGCCAGCTTTTGTATGCTCTCTTCCCTGATTGGTAGAAGAATTAATCAAGAACAAAGGTGTTTGTGCTAGCTCTTCAATCAAACAACATTAGAGAGGCATGATTAAATGTTGTCGGTAGTTTCGAAAATTGAAAAGTTCTTGTCTTCACTGTAAACAAGTTGAGGGGTCAATGTTTTGACAAGAACAAATGTGTACCAAATAGGCCCTTCCGATGTGTTTGGGGGCTAGAACTAGGGTCAAAACTTGTCCTAGTTCTAGCTAGTTCACCCAAACACCAATAGGAAAAAAAGTAGGGCTGTGTTTGGTTAAGAGAACAAATGTTCTCAAAAGTTCTCGGAATATGATGATGGGACAGTTTTGTTGAGACTTCGCGTTTGGCCGGATGTGTGAAGAACACAAACTTAAATTCTTGACGTGACTGACATCGAGTCGGACAACAACAAGAACTTTTGAAGTTCTTGCATTGAGCGAGAACTTTTAGATTGGAACAAAATGCTTTGACTAGAACTTTTGTTCTGGTGGACTCCACCGTTGATGTCGCATGCATTTGGCTGAACATGATGAAGTTTTGCCTTTTGTTCGCCTACCAAACACAGCCTAGACGAACTCAAGTTCTGGTGAAACATCACGTGACCAGAACTTGGTTCGCTTTGAGCAAGAACTTTTCTTGACTGGTGATTTTATTTTTTATTTTTGCTTTTTACATATAGACCTAAAAATATGTGGTGTTACTTTTAGGCATATATATAATAACATTTAGTTTAATATATATATATATATATATATATATATATATATATATATATCATTAGAAAGCTATAAGAAATAAATTTATTTGGATCAAATAATTAAAAATATTTTATTAATTAGTTCTAATATTTTTCTTAGAATTATAGTATAATAAAATTATAAAAATTCATATTAGTTAACTGTATTGATGTAAATATTATAATTTTAAAATAAAATTAATGTAAATTCTTATGTATAATAGTATATATTTTTAATGTAATTCTTATATGTAATAGTATATTTATTATAATAGAATTTTATTAATTAAAAATTTCAGTTGTTTTTAGAAAAAAAATTATAAGTTATCTAATTTATATTATATTTGGATCTTAAGACATTCTTTACGTAAATTATAATATTAATAACATAGAAAAAATAATCAAAATTAATATATATATATATATATATATTAATGATGACTTATTTTTAATAATTTGAAGTTAATAGTTACCTATAATATTTTTATATGCTAATAATTATTATCTTAAATATATATAGTATTTTGCTTATTATAATTTATATCTCATAAAATGATAAATTATATTCTTAATTTCTATTTTTTTTATTCAAACACCAAATAAAATTTATTTATGAAATTAACTTTTTATATTCTTATTATTACATTTTCATCCAAATATCAAACTTAAATTTTTTTATCCAAAACTTGAGTTCTACTATTTAAACACACCCTTCAACACTACCTGACTAGAGGGCAAGACACTCTTCCTCAGTTTTTGTTTCTTGAAAGCCGTTTGATTGTAGGATAAAGGATAAAATATCTCAATATTCTAATAATATATTCAAACATAATGCAGAACATGATTATCTCGAATAAATTTTTAAAATCATGAAATTGCGTTTAAAAATATAGAATCGTCATTTTTAACCCGTAAAAAAAAGAACAAATGTATTCTTCTAAAACAAAAGAATACACTTATTCTCTATTTTTTAAAATTTTCAACTATATTTTATTTTCTAAAATTTTTATCATATATTATTATATAAATATTTTATTATTATTATATTGAACATACATATGTATAATAAAGTATTTTAAATATAAAATATTATACTTTAAAATTTTATTTTAAAATATCTTTATTTTTTTAAAAAATATGATATTCTTTTATTTTATTCTTCTAATTTTATCCTGCATCCAAACACCCGGATTTCTATTTTTTTAGGGGTCTATGATCAGAAATGACTGGAGCAACCGTCTTTTTCCTTTTTTTTTTGGTATGCGAGCTGCTGAGTACAATCTTTTGTTTTTTTGGATTTGAAAAAGAGTCGGTGGTCTCTTGGAGCAAAGGGGATATACTCTTTTTTTTTTCTGATTTGCCTGCAGAAAAAAAGACTTTGTCCTCTCTGATGGAGGAGAGAGGATGAGGACTTCTTTTATTTTTTGGTTCACACATTTTCATGCTTTTCTTTTATTTTTCAATTTTCTGCTATTTCATATAATGTATTGTTAATTTATTAATTATTATAATTTATTAAATCATAGATGATTAAATAATTAATTATTACTGGATTTCCTAAATCATATTGAAATATTAATTTAATTAGGTTACGTCATGATTAAGTAAATTAGGTTCTAACCAAAACTAACATTAATTTAATTAAAATACGATTTCGATAGAATCGTGTCGTGTTATGATCTCACGTTTGCCTATCCAAACTTTTACGAGTTTGACAACAGTAGTTTAAATAATCATATTTTTCATGTGAGAAAGCATTTAAAGCATCACACATATATCATAAGTTATCAAATGAACTTTCACATAAATAAGAATAACTCAATATATTATAATATTCATAATTAAACTCTACACGTGTGTCATTACACATAATCAACATGATCAATACGTATCCCTGCACGATGTATCATACACTTAAACAAAACTTTATAATCATGAGTCTGACAGACGCAAAACAAGACATAAGTCAATGTATATATGTGTCATACAATTAAGTAGAACTTCACAATCATAAATCTCAAAAGCATGTCATAAGTCACAATCATGATTCTCGAATATGTAGAGCATGTCATGGTTCAATATGTATCCTTCCATAATTATGTGTCATACAGTTAAACAGAGGTTCACAATCATGAGTCTCAAATACACTACCTATAACACGAGTCATTATGTGCACACAAAGCAACCTCCAAATGGCAAACACACTCGATATACATCTCAAACGTATCATGTATATCGAATGTGGTCTCAAAGATCTTTTTCAACCAATGAACACGTGGAGTTTAAAATATCCAAAATACACATGTCTTAATCGCATATTAATATCAAGTAAAACCTATTTTCACATCACAAGCATTGTACCCCAAAATAGTTTTATGTAAGAGTTTATTTCATCTCCTAGAAAGTTCTTGAAATATATCAGAAATACATTTCATACCTCAACGACAACAACAACAAGAATAAGAATAAGAATAATTATTATTATAATTATAATTATTGCTTTAAATATTAATATAAATAAAATAAATATAATATATTATTTCAATATATAGTAATTTTACCCACTCGTCTTATACTTTATTCTTTCAAAGAGGTTTACTAAAATTTTATCCTTTTCACTTGTGACTTCATGATTTCGTATAAGCAATAATGCAGCGCTTGTCATCTCGTGTGGGGGAAGGGGGTCTCCCCTCCTCTACCACTCCGGCCCCCCTTTGGGTCATCGCGCAGAAGGTCACGGGGGGCGACCCCTCCTTTTTCGACTAGCGTGTGGGGGGAGGGGGGGGGGGGACCTTGTCCACAGAAAACTCTCCTATAGATACTCGAAGAAAGCGGTGAAGAACCTCAATCTCTCTCTCTAAATCCCTTCTTGAATGCATCACCTTCATGGACTCCTCCGTCAACCTTGACGTCGGCCTCCTGGTCGATGATGGTTACGATGCGCGGCTGGAATCTCCGGACTGCGTGATGAATGAGTCACGAAAGCGACCCCCAAGGGAGATGGTGTGGAGCACGTAGACGCAGTTGACGGTGAGATGTGCAGCTCCACCTTCCCCCGATGTCAAGTTTGTTGAGGTCGAGGGCCGAGAGCTCGCCATCGTGGACGACATTGAAACGAAATGGGACCCCCATCAGCCGTGCGAACTTCATGCACCGGCGTGAGGAAGGGGGAGTCCCATTGGTTGAAATGAAGGTCCAATCATGTTATTTTACTAAAATTAGTATTTAACCTCTAATTAATCTTAATTAATCATAGTCAAACATATGTGTTACAATATTTATAAATATTAAATTTTATTTCTAATAATCTTATAAAATTTCTTTATAAGGCTTATTGATAATTTAATTATTATTATGATTTAATCTAAGTATTAATTATTACATGCAAACATGACTATTTCTAATATGTTAATTACAATTATGATTATGAAAAAAGAATATTTGTGAAGCACGTCCCTCAGTTGCGTTTGGGATGCCTTTACCTCATAGTATCTTTTGATAAAAACTAGCTTTTGTTGACAGGAGGGGTGTCAAGCTTTCCAAAAAAAGCCAAAGATTTGCTATGCGATAGAGACATCTTTCCAAGAAAGCAATTTTATTTTTTTTCACCAAACACTAATTTACAAAAAGCAAGTTATCTTCAACGAAAGCACGTTTGCCACAGCACTCTCAAACGCAGCCTCAGTCTTATTGCAGTGCACAAAAGATTGAGCAAACATATGTCAACAGTTTCAAAAAATTTTATAAGCACTACATTTTGATTATAAAATATTTATAATGAAACCAAGCAGAAATCTTACGATGTTTGGTATTAGAATGAAATGAGAATTAGACCCTTGTTCTAATTCATGCATCCAAACAGCATCAGAACAAGGCTTAACAAGTCAAATACAATTATTAACATTTTATTCTTTGTAGGTGCATTGAAACTTGAAAAAAATAGAAATAAAATGTTGTGTCATGCCAAGAACAGAAGAACTTAAAAAAATGTAGAGAACAAATTTATTTTTATACACAAATATTATTGTTCTAGAAGTCCATTAACTCCATATCGAACAGTCTCAGCATATCCTCAAGCTGCTTAAGCTTTGATAAAAAAAATGGAATATCTCCATATAAATAATTCCTAGATAAATCCCTGAAATTGTTCAGTTTCCAAAAAAATTCAGAAGATTTGAAAATAAGGAAAAATGAGGAGAGAAAAAGAGAGTACAAGTATTTTAGAGCAACACAGTCTCCAATATCGTCAGGGATTTGCCTTGTTAATTTATTCCATTTCAAATCATTGGAAGTAGCTCGAATCACAACCAATAATAAAACACAATCAAGTCAGAGTATTATTAAATTATGAAATAGCTAAATAAACAAGGGTATTGCTATATCCCCCTAATCATCATTCTAAAAATATTCTCCTGTGGGTTATAATTTTATCAACTTTTTGAAATATTTGGCACACGCGATTATTAAGAGGATGAAACATTTTCCAAATAAACAATGATCAAGTGTCGACCCAGAAACGGAAGAGAAAACAAGCATAAAAGGGCACAACAAACTTAAATGGATTCCAAGCTCTTGAGCTCCCCAATGGCTGGCAAGATCTCCTGTAACGTTCGGTTCGTTGAAAAAAAAAAGAGATAAAATAAGAGATTCAAATCGGATAGGAGAGACAGAAAAGAAAGAAAAGGGAAATAAAGATAAAACCAAATCAATGAAGATAAGTTGGAAACAAATATGAAAGAAATTTAAATCCAACAACAACTTTTATTCCTCCTCTATAACTATGAGGTCAAATCAAACAAATCAGCTCCTTTTCTCTTTACGAGTTGGCCCTAATTTTTTCGCCCCTTAGTTATTTCGTCTCTATTCGCCATCGTCAACAAGAGATTCGACGGAGGGAGTGGACGCTGCCAGACGCATGCTTGAACTGAGAGGAGCAGGAAGATGAAGAAGAAGATTGCAATAACAGTTTCTTGGACAAAAATTTTAAGGTATATAATTAGAGTAAATTCGTTCATAGAATCTTGATTTTAGACTTGGAACATACTCTATTTGATCCCTAGTTGCAGTATTATGAATTATGATGATTATTGATGTCGGTCATCACCGGAAAGTTAATCGAAAAACATAATGCGAGACGTAGTCTTTCTCTACAAAATGAACCCAGCCCGAATTAGGACGTGCCCGGATCGAGTTCGAACGGCCCGGATCCGCCATTGCTGACGCTCTCCGAGCTCTACAACAGGACGAATCCGGCCCGAGTTCCACCCACGACGAAGAAGTCGAACACGATGGTTGCCCCGACTCGATGACGACCTCGACTCGGCCCGGGTGTAATCCGAACCCGGCCCAAGTTTAACCCAGTTTTCTGAGAATGATGTCCCATGAACTCGGCCCGAGTTCAAGTCAAAGATAAATAATAAGAAGATGGAGCATATTAATAATGAAATCTCTTCATGATGATTAGTGGCTCTTGTCACACTTATGATTATCTTTCCATGTTCCCTTGATCTATTATTAATATGATTTAAAGAGGATGATACAATTTATGATTTTCTGTCATACAATTATCTCTCATTAATCTTTATATAATGAGGACCTCATAATCATGATGATCGACTTTTGCTTATTTTATGATGATTTTACGATCTTAAGAAGATGACAATGAATCCCCTATCCTTATGCCAAGTTATAGGACTTCTTTTATCCATATGATGATGATGATGTCTATTTTCTATCTATATGATGATGATATTCTTATGATTCATATTTAATATCATGATGTTATGATTGTTTTTACCTTACTTCTATACTGAATTGCAAAATTCATAGGGAGGTTTCTCCTCTGTATATTATTAAATGTAGGACCATGTCAGAATGATGAAGGTGACTAATGATGACAGATCGAGCTCATAGGTGGGTATTGAGTCCTTTAGATGATGGGATGGATTTTTCTTTTCCGCATTTAGCTGATGTGTTGATTTTCTTTGGACTCATATGAAGTTCTTTATCATTCTTTTGTATACTAAGATTAAATCTTCGGCCTTAATTGTTGTGTGTTGACTAGTCAAAGTCTTCTTCTCCGTATAATATGATGTACACGTAAGGATGACCCGTAGCATCCTTAAAGCATATTATTCCACATAACAAGGTGTAATTTTGGGGCGTTACATCTCCCCACTGAGGTTCAAGTTTGGCAGATTCCTTCAAACGTTCTGGTTCCATGGTTAGCATAACAACCGAGAGGGCCAAGGAAAAAACACAATCGGACTAAGAAGGGGGAGAGTGTAGAGCACACAAGCGACGATGGAAGTGGTTAGGTTGTCGCAGATGAGGTCCCCTCCACGTGCAATGGTCATCTCCGTCACCTTGTCCAGCGGGGTTCCTGTCGAGCAGCAACGCCTTGATCTCCATAAGCGCCCTTCCTGTCGACGGAAACACGACACCCGGAGAAGGATTTAGCGTTGGGAATGCTAAACGAAGGAGCGGGAGGAGAAGGACGAAGAGGGAATCGTACCTTCGTCGGGAAGCAGGGAAACGGGAGGCAGCAGGAGGGTCAGCAGCAAGGCCATTGCAGCCAATGGGAGCAACAACGCCTTGTCCATCTCCATTGTTGTCGAAGCTCCAAGAAACTACTTGCACTACTAAACTGCAGCGAGGGAGACGATCGTTTCCTGCTACATTACCACTGACATGAATGCGTCGTCTCCTATATCGTTCTACGTTCTGTTGAGGAGAAGAGGAGGAGAGGACAACAGGATGAAGGGAGTCCTTTTGATCTTTGGTGTCGCTACTGCTTCTGCTGTTGTTGCAGGTGGTGGTAGTATGAAGAGAGGGGGGAGGGAGGGGAGAGAGAAAGACTTGAGCTAAAAGAGGCAAGGCGTAGAGGGTGGTCGGTCGTACGGGGAGGGAGGCAGATGCAGCGCCAAAATGGCGATGTTCGAACGACGACATGACGATTCCTTTTGGGTCCAGCGTAGCAGCCCCCACCCTCGCGTGGGGCCCCTTCTCCCCCCTCCTCTCCTTACATTATAGAGTTGGGTTGTGTTTGGTTGAAAACAAAACACGAGAACAATTTTGTTCCCAAACGCATTGTATGACGGAAAAAGTTCTCATCACGTGACCTTCGGTTGGAATATTTGGCCAAATATTTCGGCCGAAAGTTTTTTTTGCCGAAGGCAAGAACATTTATATATTTTTTCAACTTCATGTCAAATCAGCCGCAATCTTTGACCTTTTTTTTTAAATTTCATCTATTTTTTAATTGTTCTATAATGTATGTAGATATAATTTAGAATATATTAATACGTTATTAGGGATATTATAACATAATTTATTAAATGTTATTAATTAAAAATTATGAAATAATTTGTTCTAATAACTAATAAATATTATATTAATTAAACTATTTAATTATTTTTAAAAAAATTATATTATATTTGGATCTTAAAATGCACGTAAGTTATAAGATTAATAATATTTAAAAATTTAATTAAAATAAATAAAAATAATATTAATAATATAACTATTTACGTAAATTATAATATTAATAACATATTCTTATTTACTATAATTTTATATCTTATTAAATAATAAATTATATTCTTAGTTCTCATTTTTTATTCAAACACTCACTGAAACTTATTCATCACATCAACTTTTTAAATCACACTTTTTCATTCAAACACCAACCCAAACTTTTCTATTAAATCAATTAGTTTTCGAAAACTAACATTCTCTCTAATTTTTCAACCAGACGGAGCTTTGGAAAATACTTCGTTGGTTAATAGTTATATTATATTAGTTTGTCACTACAAGCCAAGGTCGTGTCTTTTATTTTATTGGTCCTTTTTAGAATTTTTTTATCCACGAAATTATCACATTTCATCACAAATAAGTTATAAGTAATTTTATTCTCTTTAATAATTTAAATTACCGCCTAACACACAATTTATCAAAGGACGTCCATCTTAATCATGAGATGTATTTTAATAAATGATTTAATTTTTTTATTTTATGATAAAGCAGTATTGGTCATCTGCATCTATCATTTCTTTCAAGAATTTTAAAAAAATGGCTGATAATAATCGCTTTCCTAAGTCCTAACTCCTTTATCTAGTAATTAAAATATTAATAATATCACCAGTGTTTAGATAATATATAAAAATGACAATAAATTTAATTAATATAATTTAAATGATTGGTTAATTAAAATAAAAATGCTCCAAATGATCCTTCTAGAAGTGTTGCCAAATGTTGCATTACGCTCTTTAACGTTAATAACTATCTAGAGAGCAGCGCCGTGGGTGTCCCTACCAATCCAACCCGGATCTAATTACGTCCCGCGTGGAAACAAATATTTTTAAGCATACAAAAACGATTTATATGCACACGAAAGATACATAGCGTAGGTGAGCGTAGAATGTACACTACATTTGAGCTGCAACTAGCTAGGAAAAGGGAAGCTGCATTGGGAGAGAGAGAGAGAGAGAGAGAGAGAGAGAGAGAGAGAGAGAGAGAGAGAGAGAGAGAGAGATGCACAGAAACGGAAAAGGCTACGCGTATCATTTTTTTTTCAGAATCAGTAGGGATTCTGGCATTCTGCCAAGAAAAAGGAGGTGAGGATTTGTAAATGAATGGATATTAATACTGGTGGAAGTTTGCTGAATAAAGCTCCATGAAGAGGAAGGATGGGTATGTTACCATGGGGCCACAACAAAGTTTACATACGAAGGAACGAAGTATCTGAAACTATTGTATGAAAAGAGTAAACTTTTGGGAGCAATTGATATATATTAATCTGTTCTGCAACTGCATTTGACGTAGTTGTTATGGAGCAAAAGCATGGAGCAGGGATGTGTGCTTATGTTCATGTTGAGGATGGGTGGGGGGAAGGGAGGAGATGCTAATTTGTTTTGTGGTCAAAGAATGGAATTATTAGGGCCTGTGCTTTTACTGTTGTTGCTGCTGCAGTGCCAGCATAGTAGCAGTGGCAGGCAATATAGCCATAGGATAGTGACTGACCTCCTCCTACCTTTAATTATAATTAATTACAACTAAGCTACAATTATTTACATACTTTGTGATGTTAATTATACTTTATGGCGCAAAGTTAACTGTGTCAAAATACATAGATTCGTTATATTACAATCGAAGATTCCTATTAATTAGGAACAATGAGATCTGATCTGTTTGGCATAACACTTCTCCAGTCTGACTGTTAAGTGTTAAGATATGTGCATGGATGGTGTACAGAAACGAGTGGAAAGATTACTGACAAGTGTCGTAGTGGATTGAGGACAAGGATACAGTATACGGTCTACGAACAAAGTCTGGTACGGTGAGGTGGCTAACTGTCATTGGTGCTTGATATGTGAGTCATCTAGGCATCAGCTTGCTAGTTGTGCAGGTCTTTAGAACGAGTTTCCTGTTTTGTTTTCCTTCTTTCTGTGTGGCAAACTCTGGGCTTTAGGAGCAGATCATAGCATGAGTAGTGCTGCCGGGTGCACAGTATGGCTGCGTTTGGGAAGGTCAAAAAGTAGCTGCTATATTTTACTCGTAATTGCAAGGCTAATGCTGAGCTCGTTATTTTGCAAATTTTGCAAGGCAATATAACCGTGATGATTTTTAGGAGGATATTCCTGTGAGAATTCTAGATCTTTTGTACTTTGATAACGCTGGATGTTATATCAATAGTTAACTACCTTTCCTTAAAAAAAAGCACTATTTTTATCCACCATTTGCTGTCAACTACAGCAATCTACAGTGATTTTTGCAGCTTTTTTCAGAGAGAAGAAAAAGCCTGCTACGTAAAAAAGCAACAAAATTTGTTTTGTGAAAAAGCCATCCCAAACGAAGCTTATGTCATCAACTCTTCTTTGACTTTACTTACTAGTTAACTAATTTGAGGACAAATGCAATGAATTGTTCCAATGGAAACCTACATCCATATGTAAATTGATCTCTCTCTCTCTAAGTTGACAAGTTGATTGAGATATTTATCTTGCCTCAAGCTTTACTTGCATGTTGTTAATCCTTTTGTGGTTGATATTTATCATGCACTTCTCATTGCTCTTCTCATTGCTGCAATAACATAGTGCAAACTATATTGTGTGAATAAACTACATCAGCGCTAATTTCGTATGGTTCCAATTGATTTCGCCAAACGACGTGACCCATTTTTTCTTTGCACTGTAGCAGCTTTTACCTTTTTTTTTAGTTGACGTGTTAGACAAATTTTTTTTCAATTTTGTTTATTCTTTTTTTTTCTTTCTTTATTTTCTCTCTCACACACATGTAACTTATAAAATAATTTATTTATTAAATATAAATAAATTTTTATAACATATTAATATAATATTATTTCTTACTTGTTATTTTATTAAAAAAATTAATATTTTACTACATTTAATTTATTAAAAACCAGATTTTTTATATAAATAAATTATTTTAATAAAAAAATTTAAACAAAATTTTTATTTTTATTTTTATTTTATTTATTAATAATATTTTATTTTATATTTATAATATCAATTTTTATTTCAAAACTCATAAAAAATTTATTCATTATATATACTTTTTTCTATCACATCAACTATTTTATTCCTCGTCATCAAATTTTACTTCACCAAAACATACTCGGAACTATGAAAACTCGGTGAAACTCTAATTCTAACAACTGCCACTTAATTTACCACACCTAATTGAGGGACATGTAATTTATACCGACACTCGCGTAATCCCCGTCAACATTCCAACAAGATCCAAACAAGAACATGTTTTTTCTTTTCAGCAATTATCTCGCACCAAAAGTGAAACACTGTGGTTTACTCATTATACAGATGCATAGAGCACACTCTCATAACCGGTTAATAAAATGGCACATCAGCATGTAGAATCTCCTCCACCCCTTTTATCCTTTATATATATTTTATTATTTTTCTTAGAAGGATCCTTCAAAAGATCTTATAATAAGACATGAGACATCCTCCAGCCAAGGCACGTCGTTGAGGGGGCAGGGTCTGAGAGAAAGCAAAAAGAGCTGCTCCACAAGCCATTAAATATACAAAACATTTATAAAAGAACATACACATATCCAATTATATGTATTAGTTTATATGATATACGTGTGCAAAGAGAGAGTAAATATATATACAATGTGTGTCCCTTTGGGGGGGAGAGAGAGAGAGAATGATGGGCCCACAGCTTTAATTGGTGCCATGAAGATGGATTGATTGAACCCATCATAGAATCCGTGACAACCATCTTCCTCCTCTAGCTCTGCTCCTGTGCTCCATCCAATTCAGGGGCCACGATGGTGGTGGCCAGGTAGCATCCAAAAGATCCCTATCCTTTGTGTGGGGGTGGGGGTGTTCATGGCATGGGGTCCATGCCAATTGAAAGATTGATACTATTAGTGTGCCTCTCTCTATATGTGCAAAAATGTATGATACATAATGCGATCAAAGAAAGAGTTGGCTCTCTGCACTTGAAGATGGATAGAGAGAGAATTGTCTGTTTGCACTTGGAGAGAGAGAGAGAGAGAGAGAGAGAGAGAGAGAGAGAGTATTTGTGAATGAGATAAATGGTGGTGGGTGGCACCTCGATTGTTTTTCCTGATGAATCTCTTGACCAATTCGATCCTGAGCACTTTGGGTTGTAATGGATATTACAAAAGAAATTTGTGTGTGTGTCTGTGTGTAAGGAGAATGATACAAGTTGCAACTGAATTTGAAGTTAAGCTTAAGATTCTCTTTGTTGTCCTTTTGCTTCGTGGTTAGATTTCTTTAGACAATGGGGGTGTTAATTAGATACGTCAGGATTTGGTGCCGTCGACATGATTGTACATTGTGCAATGAGATTAGATAATAAGATTTCGTAATTAAATTTCTGGTTAGTTGAGAGTTCTATCTATTTCAGGAGCACGTGAATTAGAAGAGCACTTATGTGTCCACAAATATCACGTTTTTTGGCAACTCACTCGAATTATAGGAAAAAAAATGTCAACTGTGCTCTTTATTAATTTTGTCATTTTCAGTCACCTTTTTTTTTGTCTATCATTCTATTTATCTTTGATAGTTAAAAAAAAACAAAAGGATACAAATGTACTAAAACAAGTAAAAAAATACGAGAGAATAAAAACCCACCTTCACACTAAAACACATTTGTCACATTTACATCAATACCACTAAGTAATTATATCATTTAAACTTAGTTCGTGTAAAGCGGTGTCCAACTCACGCAATATTAATGATTATATGCACTGTCCACTTGTTGGAGGTCGGCCCACTATCGAGTTCAAATAATTCGATAAGTTTATTATGTGTCGCGTACTTGACAATGATAAGTGAGATTCTTAACATGATTTTTTTTGCATTTACATGTACTCAAATTCGAGATATTTCTTAAGCGAGAAGGAGTCGCTTACCATTCTACTCCTAATCGATTAGTTCGTGAATCATATTACATACCGAAGAATTCACAAATTTCAAAAATAAATTATGAAACGATAAAACTGGCAATGAGTAGGTACTATGTGGGCCTAAAAGGATAATACGTGTTAACCAATTTGGGTTAGACCCAATGGAAAGCCCATTTCTTAAAGCCTATGTCCATCTCTCTCTTCTTCTTCTTCTTTTTTCTTCAAAGTATAGGACATTTTTTTTCTCAATGTGTCAAAAAATAAACGGAAACAAATGGTTGATTAAGCCAAATTTTTACTGTATTCTAAAAGTTTATTTAAAGAATTAATATTTTTTAAAGTAATTAATGATATGATCGCCTTCACAGGGAAAAAAAAATAGAAATGTTTTTGGGTGGTTCAGCCAGAACGGGACACTATTTGTGTCCACGAGCCTGAGATCCTCAAAACAATTGGGCCTGAGTGGCATTATGTTGAGAGAAATACCTTGGAATAATTAATCAAGATATATGTGCAAGTTTAATTAATATATTTCCTAATAAATAAAGGTACATGTGCTTCTTTTGTATTTGTGTTAATTTGACGCCCTTGCCTTACCTTAATGGGATATTAATCAGTTCCATATTCTATAGAGGTGGTATATGATAGTTATTTTAGTAGTCAACTCTCAGGGAAGTGATGCTGACGACTTATCTCGCGTGTTAATAATTATGTACACGATTTAATCCTCCATCGGACACAATTAATTCGATAAAATTATCACGCATTTGCTAATGATATATGATAGTTATATGGTTCTATAACATTTTTATTAATCTTTTTTTTTCCTTTCTTCCGTATTCATAAATAGCATTTCTCGATATCATTATTTCACCTATTCCTCATCGCTCTCTTTAGCTATCAACATGCACAAACAAAACTTGTTGTAGTTTTCTCTTTCTTACTTTTTTATG
The DNA here is from genome assembly GCA_030549335.1 of Pontederia crassipes. Classification (NCBI taxonomy): domain Eukaryota; kingdom Viridiplantae; phylum Streptophyta; class Magnoliopsida; order Commelinales; family Pontederiaceae; genus Pontederia; species Pontederia crassipes. The sequence continues at coordinate 70,177,711 of CM060191.1, read as the reverse complement.
ATATAAAATTAGTATATTTACCGTCAGTTTTTTAAATGATTCATTATTATGTTATAAACTCTAAGATGGAAATAATTACTATATATATGATATCATTGTATACTCATTTATTTCTTTAATGGTTATATTTATCAAATTTTAATTTTATGAATGAAATTGCAATTTTTTCGATTGCCACCAAAATATTTGGAGTGATCGGATAAAAATCCGAATCAAATATCACCCAACTAATATGTGTCATCTTGGATCACGTTTGACTATGACAGATGAGACTCTTAGTGAAAATATTCTACGCATGATAAATTTTAAACTCAAGACCTTCTTAAGCAGACCTCCTTAAATGAGGACAAATTATTTATCACTTATTCCAAATCGTTGGCAATCAGATTCCCATTTTGATTATACCATTATATTCGTTAGCTGAAAATGTCGAACCCTGCTAGAACAATTAAAAGAAAAGTCTTGCTAACTACTAGGTGGCGTTTGGTTAGGGGTTAATCAATGGAATATATACATATTCTGCGAATTACAACCAAACACACATTTTATTTGTAAAAAGTACAAAGGGCAAAGTTATCATTTTTAAAAAAGTTAATCTCGTGAATAGTAAAAAAATGAGAGTTAACATATTCTTTGTATCAGGTGGAAAGGCTTCAAAAATTGACTAATCTACTCAATTATATATTTTAACTCCATGTAAACTTAACCCCCAATGTAACGGCTCTAAGAGACACTCCATGAATAAAAGATGACATTAATATTTATGTGAATTTTATATAAGAACCACCGCTTTGTACACTGTTAATAATGTCTTGAATCCTACTTCAACTGAAAATTCATCTGGACCCAAACTCTAAAATAAAAGAAAATTTGTCTGACATATTATGTATATTTTTTTATCATTAGATTGTTAAAGAATTGATTGATTTTCTTATCACAAAATAGGTGTCCTATTTTTGAGATTAATATAGAGTCTCGGTTGGTTTATAATTTTTAACATATGTTAAAGGGAGTGCCTATATAAACTCTCTATGGGGTCCAAAGAAATCCGATCTTATAATCCTCTTCTGTTTCTTCCATCTAATAAAACTCGGCGTCACCTTAAATTTCTCGAGTTTTCTCACGGTGCATAATTTCTCTCGTGCAGAAATCCTAACAAATTGGTGTCAGAGCGAGGCTTCATCGTCGATGCTCCATCAAGCGTAGAGATGGCATCACACAATGTCAACATCGAGAAATTCACAGGACGAAATAGTTTCAGTCTTTGGCAGATCAAGTGCTGGCTCTTCTAAAATAACGAGGAATCTGTGTGCCATTCACGAACATGTCGAAGAACAAATCAAATGAAGAAGACTCGAAGGAAAAAGAAAAGGAGATCGATCTCGCTACTTTGACGGCCGATCTGTGATTGAGACTCGAGAGTTTATATATGACGAAGTCTCTCACCAACAAATTGGTGTCGAAGCAATGTCTATTCTCTCTCTGCATGCAAGAAGTTACTCCTCTGAAATATCATCTTGATCAGTTAAATTCTTTATTGATAGAACTAAGAAATATCGATGTTAAGATCGAGGATGAAGATGCTGCTCGAATTTTGTTAATTTCGCTTCCTCCATCATATGAAATTTTTTTTCAATCTATAATTATCGGAAAGAAAACTATAAGTCTGGAAGAAATAAGATTGAGTCTTCGCATGGTTGGTAACAATCGTAGAAAAGACAAACCTTAAAAAGAATAAGTCGAAGAAAAAGAAGAACATCAATCTGAAGGACATCTGCAACTACTACAAAGAACCAGATCACTGGAAGAAGGATTGCCCCAAAAAGAAGAAGAAAGACATGGTTGCTGCAGTAGCTCACGAGAATAGCAAATCTGATGATGATTGACTCTTATGGTGTCTGATCTGAGATGCTTGGAGGAGAGTTGGGTTCTCGACTCGGAATGTTCCTATCATATGACTCCGCACAGAGAGTGATTCTCGACTTATCAGAAGATTGATGATGGAAACGTCATCATGGGCAATGAAGCAGCTTGTAAAATAGTTGGAATCAGCTCAATTCAGATCAGAATTCATGACACTCGAGTGAGGACATTGACAGAGGTCCGTCATGTTCTGCAACTGAAGAAAAATCTGATATCGTTAGAAGTTCTGTACTCCAAAGAATGTCGGATGAATGCTACAAGAGGTGTTCTCACAATCACCAAGGGTGATGTTAAAGTCATGATAGGAATCACACAAAAATCCTTGTACATATTACAAGGCACAGTAATTTCTAGGTAGTTCATCCAAATGAGAATCAGAAACATCCAAGTTGTGACACATGCAACTTGGACATATGAGTCAGGAAGGGATGGACATCCTCAGTAAGCGCAATCTTTTGGATGGTTAGAAGATATTTGAAATAGGATTATGCAAGCATTGCATTTTTTGCAAGCAAAAATGATATAAATTCAGCAAAGTCGTGCACAAGATGAAGACAACACTCGATTACATCCACGCTGACTATTGGAGCTCCTATCGTGTTCCATCTCTAGGAGGTTCTAGATACTTCATATCTGTGATAGATGAATACTCAAGGATGACATGTGTATTCATGATGAAGTACAAGAGCGAGACATTTGAAGCTTTCAAACAGTGGAAGGCTCTGGTGGAGAATCAGACATCGAGAAAGATGAAATGCTTTCGTACTGATAATAGTTTGGAGTTCTGTTCATCTGAATTTGATCGATTCTGCAAGGATGAAGGCATTTCTAGATATCGCACCGTCAGATATACACCACAGCAGAATGGTGTAGTAGAACGCATGAACAGAATTCTTCTGGAGAGGGAACAGTGCATGCTCTCTAATTCTAGTCTGAACAAATTATTCTGGGCTGAGGCTGTTAGCACAGCATGCTACCTTGTCAATCGGAATCCTACAACCGCGACCAATTTGAAAATTCCCATTGAGATATGGTCAAGAAACTCTGCTGATTATACTAATATGAAAGTCTATTATCATGTCAGCGAAGGAAAGCTGGAACCAAAAGCCAAAGACGGAATCTTTGTGGGATATGTTGCAGGTGTAAAATGCTTCAAAATCTGATCTTCTTCATAGCAGAAGGTTATTCACAGTAGAGATATATCCTTTGATGAGATGTCTATGCTCAAGCAGAAGCAAAAATCAGATGTTGTTGACTCAGCAGAGCAGGATGTCAACAAACAGATGGAGTTTGGATTAACTCCAATTCAGAATGTGATAGAAGAATCTCATCAGGCCAAACAACCAGAGCCTGAGGAGCAAACAGAAGAAGCAATGACAAGTCTAGCTGTTGGACGTGCACACAGACATATAGGTCCTCATAAGCGTTATGGCTTTGATGACATGGTTGTATATGCATTTCAAGTTATTAAAGAGGTGGAATCACCAGATCAAGCTACAAAGACGCTATCGCATGTGTAGAGTCAGAACAGAGACTGACAGCGTCAGAGAGTGTTAGAGATCTGATTTGAGGATTCAATTCAAGGTGGAGATTGTTAATAATGCATTGAATCCTACTATAACCGGAAATCCATTTGGACCCAAACTTTGAAATGAAAGAAAAACTGTCTGACATATTATGTATATTTTCTTATCATTAGATTGTTAAGGAATTGATTGATTTTCTTATCATAAGGTAGGTGTTCTATTTTTAGGATTAATATAAAGTTCAAGTTGATCTATAATTTTTATTATTTGTTAAAGAGAGTGCCTATATAAACTTCCTAAGGGGTTCAAAGAGAAAGCATTCTTTCTGTTTTTTTCATCTAATAAAATTCGGCGTCGTCTTAAATTTTTTAAATTTTTTCGTGTTGCATAATTTCTTTCGTGTAGAAATCTTAACATACACATATGCAGTAGTCATAGTTCAATTCAACAAACTAAGTGTGTTCACATATCAACTCAGGGTGTGCATTTTAAAACTGCACTACTATATTATGTATGGTTCTAGAGTTTAAAAACAATATACGGAAATTATGACATAAAGATTGAACTCGGAAAATAAGAGCTTATTAGCCTTTGAGTCACAAATAAATATTATTTTTATGTACATATGCACAAAGTCCGTAGGTAAAATGTGTAACAATTTTAGTCTTATAGAATTAATCTATTTAAGTAAAGGCGTCTACTCATTTAAGTAAGATTTTAAATTCGAATTTATGTGAATGAAAAAAAGTTATTGAGAGTTCATAAATTCAATGATTGAAGTGGGATAATCTTATCAGATTAAGTAAATTTGACGATTGATCGATCTTTAATTTATAAATGTGCACTTAATTATTAGTGTCGTATCGTCCCTACCACTTTTAAAAATCGTAGATCACTAAAAAATACTAATAGATCCTAGCCCTTAGATTTGTAAAATCCCGGACGTCCAATCAAAACAATATGGATCTGACGGCTGTGAGCTTGGCATCGCAATACCCTTAACATATATCATTTATTTATTTAATATATATAGCTTCGACTTAATATCCCCACCACTCCACCTCGGCACCTCCAAACCCTAACCCCACCTCTCGTAGTTTGCAGAAGAGAGCGATGGCCCCCAACCGCCGCGCAGAGCCTCGGCCACCGTCGCCGTCGTCCTGTGCCCCCAGCGACGACGAAGGCTCGGTGATCCAAGAAGCCGATGGCGCAGCGCGTGACGTGGCTGCAGCGAAGAACAGCCTCAGGTTCCCTTACTTATCACATGCCATCGACCAAATGGACGATGGAACCCCAGCGGGTCTTGGACTAAAGAGGTCCTTCGAGCTCATGGATCCGGCGAAGGCCGCCCTTCTGGAGGCGGAGGCGAAGGCGGTGGCGATTAAACGGATGAAACATGAACTGAAAAAAATGAAACTCATCCATGAGTCGGCGAAGTTGCTGGTCGACTCTCTCGCCGCCATGGAATGAGATTCTGTTGTGTGTGTGCTCTCCTCTTTGTGTATATATCATGTAGGCTCTGGGCATCTTTTGTTCGCCTGGTGGATGTCTGGCGTTTGCCCTCTCTTTTGCGAAAATGTGTATGTGGTCCTCTAAGTTTGTGATGGAAAAGCACTTTGGCAATGTTAGCTTACGGTCCTGCGTCTTTGTAGGTTTAATGTATGCCTTCGTTGTCACCCTGCGTACATGTTAGATTTTACATTCGTGCTCCAGTTGAGTCTGATGGCAACACCTGCAAGTACTTGTTCCTGCTATGTGGGCATATGATATATTTCTTACTGCAACTGCTAATTTCTGTAAAGCGAAAAGAAAAAGTGATTATGCGAGTTCTTGGATGAAGAATGATAGGGAGGAGTACACAACACTCGCTGTTGGCTAGTTTTGGTCGATGATTGTAGGGATTGTGAGCATTGTTCATTGAAATGTTTCTGAAAGTAATGTTCTTTGCATATCCACTGCCTCCCTACTTCACTGAAATGTTCTGAAAGTAATGCAGAACTCCGTTTATTCACATGTGTGCCGGATTCTAAAGTTTACTATCATGGAGCAAACTGCTGACTGACTCTGAAGTAGAGCTGAACAAATGTACCATGAATGGTGCAAGGAGACAACTATTTTCACCTGCCAGGTCTCAATTCGGACTCCGACGTGTTTGTATTTGTTGCGCTGACATTTCTTGATCCTCCAACAATCGATTTGCAGTCATCTCCTTCAATGTTTTTTTTATGACAGATACAATAATCAGATGATGCCAACATACAGATGTCTGTACTCTTTATGTTAGGGAGAAACCATCAAGAATTCATTGGGCCACCAGATGTGTGAACGTTGATTATGGTCATGGTTCATTGTCAAGATCAGTGTCATCCTCCTGATATCAATTTGCTACGATTCGTGATTTCGGCAATCGCAGTTGTGGGATGACCATATCGGTCTCGTTTACTGACACATATGGTTCTTTCTTAATTATACATAAGTAAACGTCATAAAAATCAAATTTCTGTTAAAATTACTTTGTTAACAGATTAAATCAGCGGGAAGTTAAAAATCAGAGTAAGATTTTTTTTCCCGTTACAAATGAAAAATAAAGGGATACGGTCTTCGCACTCTTGTTCCTAATATCAGAAAAATCCCTATAAAGAGATGACCTGCTTTGGGAGAATATTCTCTCTATTTTAGTCCTATCTTGACAACGATAATAACAGAGGAAATTTAAAGAAGAATTCTACCAACTCAATTCCCCTCTCCTGCCATTGAGTTCTTCTGGCTTTCAGATGAGAAAACAATTTATACACGCCATAAAATATATCCATGAAATTTGAAGTCGTTATAAGTGACCCCAAAAGAACGTAAAAGATTGACAGGTTCAGCAATAAAGGAACGCAGAACAGATAGCCATTAGGTTCAGCTACATCACTTGCCAATGCACAAGAAGGTGAGCCCTACGCCCCTTTTGCAGGAGGATGTCGACCAATCTTCTCCATGTTTGTGTCATCTGATGGCAACTCCCAAGTTCTCAGCAGATATCTTCTGATACATTTTCGCATGATCGCATTTCTGATGGTCAAAGGCAAGATTTTCATTGTTAGCATATATTACAGTCAATGATAATGTTTACTTTGATCACTTCAGAGTGTCATATTAGCTTAGCTTAGTCTGGTGTCAATTTGCATTATCACATCTTAATTACCTTGATCCATTTACCATACAAATGAAGTCGTGTGATCATCACTCTTTCCGCCAGGTCTTGCTTCTCCTGTGGATGACAGAAGAAAAAAATGCATGCATAGATTACCAACAATGACATAACAATTAACAATCACTACTGAGCAGTGAGCATTATTCAAGGTGTTACCTTCCCCAGAAGGCGAAGAAACCGTGTGCCATCCGCAGGGCTATTTGTGGCAATAAAGCTGCGAGGGACATAATATGATTGATTATTCAAGTGATATCCTTGCAATCTTAGTTGTAGAAGAGGTAAATGCTATCTGTGCATGATTAGTTACAAAGTTGCATGGCATGTGAGACTTACTTGTAGAACCACCTGTAACTCGTGGGTTCATCTCATAAAGATGATGAACTGTCCTTACCGCTTTATAAGTGCAGGAATTGTTAAGTTTCTGCAAATAAAATGCCCATCAGATTGATAAGAAATAATTTAAACAGTTCTACCTACATAACATAGTATTCTATAAATTATATGACTGACAACATTTAAGACAAAAGAGTATTGATGGTGATCCAGATTCCTTTTAGTTTTAAGAAATAACATAGTTAAGTTTCTGCAAATAAAATGCCCATCAGATTGATAAGAAATAATTTAAACAGTTCTACCTACATAACATAGTATTCTATAAATTATATGACTGACAACATTTAAGACAAAAGAGTATTGATGGTGATCCAGATTCCTTTTAGTTTTAAGAAATAACATAGTTAAGATTATTGTTTGCCGTGAACTACTATCCCAATGCATATCGGAGTTTATATATATGAGTTTTTTCTACTTATTATTTGGGAAAGCACATTGGGCTGGCATGAAGCAATAAGTGTAAGAAGGTAGCAGGCAACCTAATAAAAAGTTCATCTGTAGCAGATCAATTTCTTTCTGTATTATTATTGAACTATTGAGAACAAAATGGAGCAGAAATGGAGGTTATGCGTGCATTTTTTTCTTTTGTTTCTTTTCATATTTCGAAGGAGGTGAAGTCTTGTGAAAAAAATGAAAATAAAGATCAAAATGGAGGGGAAGAATCCACTAAAAATAAATCATGCCCTCGTCACTGGAGTAGCAACCAAGTGGTGATCTGAAGATCTGCAACACAAAACAAAAGGTAACCTCAACAAGTGCCACGCCCAACATGAGAGCTTCACGTACCCTGTTGTCATCAAATCCCTCCGAACTCTGCTGCCCCTGTAATGTCATTAGCACATAGAAATTTTGATATATGTGATATATAAGCTCTGCTCTGCTGCCCCTGTAATGTACTAATATGAATTTTCCTGATCATGGAATCTACATGCAAGAAAAAACAACTTTAAGTACATAAAATCATGCTCATTAATAAAATCAAAATTGGGTGCTTACATGTTTCTAAGATCTTATATCCTTTTGGTGGTGCAAATATTAAGTATCAACCAAAAGATGGCCAAAAAAATGACTATCATCACAATAACAGCCTGATGCAAGTTGATATGAATAAAGAACAAGTCCAAAGAGTTCTCAATAACGCACAATGCTAAAAGATTTCAATGATAATAGAAAAATTGAACTGATAATTAAACTGATACTATTTAATTATTCTAGTCGGACACTTCTTAAATCAATGAAAAAAAAATCATGATCTTCTCGTATTTTTAACAGAAGCTGTAGGTACTTGTTCTTGAAGAAACCATTCTCCATTCTTGGATTAGGAAGGATGTTAACGGAGAAGCGTTGGTTCTGCTTTTCAACATCTTCAGCATTTTTGGCTCTGGAGTACCTTAAAGGTAACTATTAAGTTGGCCATCTTCTGTAATGGAAAAAAGTTAGTTTGCCTTCATGATCCATTCATTTGGAGAGGCACTCAGAAGTTTTCAACTTAGCTTTTCATGTGATAGTGTAATGCAGCTCCTCGTAACCGTCATTCCAATAGGAATCTACACCCAAAGGGCAACAAGAAGGCCACAGTAGCCGATGAGGATAGCACCATCTAGCAGCAATATTATGGCTCTACAATTTCAATCTCTCGACCAGACATTCAAACTGATAGGAAATAGAAGTGAGGAGAAAAGACTAAAGTTGTTGCATGATGCCTCTGGAGCTTTCAGACCAGGCGTATCAACGGTAATGATTGGGGTTACAGATGCAGGGAAGACTAGACTCCTAGATGTTCTGGCAGGAAAAAGGAAAATTTAAAAAACATATTCACTAGCATATCTGATTACCCAAAGAAGTGCAGAGATTTTTGCTAGGGTTTCAGGATATTGTGAGCAGACAGATAGCCATTATTATGCATTCCTGACCATCCGAATCTTTGTGTTATTCAGCTTGGCATCGTCTGCTGCAACATATTGATGCATCTACAAGATGAGCGTTTCAGGGGAGCTATGGCATGCAAAAAAGCTCATTCCACAAAGATGCAGACGAGATTTGCATAGTTTTTTCTTTTAAAAAAGAAAGAATTATCTATTAAAAGTTAGACTGGAAACGTCATCATAAACGATATGGATCAACCTTGAAGGGGGGTTGTTATCCCAAAAAATGCCAGTGTCACCTTGGCGACAACGGTTACATTCCCGAAAGCAATAAGTAATTTTGAATGGAACAAAATGATTAAGCAAAAGTATGTCATTGATCATCCCTTGAATTCTCCAAGGACTTGAGGACTGCGGTGGATAACGTTAATGAGATTCTGTCCAATTATTCTACCCAGATGCACCTGTAGCTAAATTTGCGACAAGCTTTTAGACTAAGAAGCATTGCCATTGTTTTCAGTTCAAGGATGGTAGCCATTTGTAGCTGGAAAGCTCCTGCAGCAAGAAAAGAGATTAACAGATCGAATAATGTATCCGGCTCCTCCTGCCCCCTCTGATCCTAAGGATCCATCTGAGATTTGCATAGTCAATGTGAAATTAACATATGACTAAGTTTATTGTTGAAGATCGTCAACCACCCTTAAGAAATCTACTTCCTATCCATTTTCTTAACACTTTTTCACATACTCATAAACGAGATGGAACTAGTTGAGATCAACAACAACAACAACAACAACAAAGCCTTATCCCACTAGGTGGGGTCGGCTACATGGATCATACGACGCCATTCCGCTCTATTAGTAATCAAACCTTTCGGTATATTAGTAACCAAACTAATTGAGATCAAGCAGCTAAAAAAATTCAATGGTGGGTTTACTTGAAAGGAATGGACTTGCAGCCGAAGCACGCAAACGGCTAATAATGGCAACTGAAAGCCCTTCCATCTTACTCATAGATGAACCAACTACAAGTTTAGATGCTCGATCTGCTGCAATTGTCATGAGAACTGTAAGAAAAATAGCAGATACTGGATGTATAATTATCTGCACAATCCACCAGCCAAGCATTTAGATATTTCAAGCTTTTGATGAGGTACTATAGAAATATATTGCAGTAGCGAGCAAAATATGATAAAAAAATGCCCAATGCTACAAAATTTATCGATTTAATCACTTATAGACCGATGCCAGATCATGCCATGACTTAAATTACACTAGAATGAGTTTCTAATCAAAGTAGCAAAAAACAAAGAAAAACCAATTGGGAACCTAAACATGAATTCCTGTAGCATGAATAAATTAATAGTTACACTAAATGTTTTACATATTGTTTTTTTTATTGCAGTTACTTCTAATGGAAAAAGGAGGGAAAGTCGCATATGGTGGGACTTTGGGGCATTTATCATGAGACATGATACAATACTTTGAGGTAAGAACCAAAATCCTACAAAATGAATTAAAAAAAAATTAGACATAGGACCCTAATGCCTATCAACATTTAAGGCCAAAATCCCGCAACATGGATATTAGAAATCACCTCAATGGAACTTAAGCTTGTTGTAGATTTTGGGACTATCTTCATGGATTCATCTCTGTACAAGTAAGTGCATGGAAATCTTTTTAGAGCTGCACTCAAAGATAGGAATCTAAAGGATTGATGATGCTCCAATTTATGACACTACAGAAGGAACATGGAACTTGTTAATGAGAAATAAGTGACCCTGGAGACTTACAATGTCATTCTATACATGCAAAAAGTTTTGGGACACGGTGTCACTCCTGTTTCTGGAAACAGCACAAATCAACAACAACAAACAACAACAACAAAGCCTTATCCCACTAGGTGGGGTTGGCTACATGGATCATACGACGCCTCGTTGATCCATGTTCATGAGATTCGACAGGATTTTACGCTGGCTGTCGGGGCCTAACACAACCCTCCTCCTTTATCCGGGCTTGGGACCGGCTATAAAACATAGGCGGAGTTGGAAACCCAAAAGTACATGACGCATAAATGATCCATGAAATACAACAGAGTAATATATCAATATAAAACTGAATAACCATTTCAAGCCAATGAGAAAGAAAGTATATATGCTCAATCAATGAAGCGCTCAAGGAATACAAATTTCATAAGCTGATAGGGCCTATAAAGTTCACATTTTTCTGTCTACAAAAATATAGATTACTTGATACCTTAAATGGAGCAGAAACTGATTTGATCTGTACACCGCAAGAAAATTTCTTCTTTTGGGAAAGTATGTACACTGAAAAACTTGATGGCTTCCTTTTGGGAAACAGCACAAATCATACTGGAAAAATCCAGAACACAATATCATCCATTTTATTGTCACAATCACCATCGCAGTTCCTTTTGGTCTAGTCTTCTTCGGAATTGGTTCAAAGACGTAAGTTATCTTAGAGAAATTTCCTTTTTTCTCACTTTCTGATTAAAATTACTTCCTCAAACTATAACAACAACAACAACAAAGCCTTATCCCACTAGGTGGGGTCGGCTACATGGATAATACGACGCCATATTCGTTGATCCATGTTCATGAGATTCGACAGGGTTTTATGCTGGCTGTCGGGGCCTAACACAACCCTCCTCCTTTATCCGGGCTTGGGACCGGCTATAAAACATAGACGGAGTTTACTTCCTCAAACTAATCTGGAAAAAAAAAAACTAACAGACAGAATGAACAAGATATCTTCAACATTCTTGGTACCATGTATGGTTCAACCTTGTTTCTAGGATTTGCAAATGCCAATATACTCCAGCCTGTTTGGAGATGGAAAGGATCGCATTTTATCATGAAAAAGTGGCTGAGATGTATCGTATACTTCCAAGTCATATGCCTTTACACAGGTACTCCTTTTCCGGGTGCAGAGTTTCATCGGCCTCACTTTAGATTGAACTTATCAGTATGTGTGTAGGATGGCGTCAAGCCCTTGCGATTTGATAATTGAATTTAATTTGCCAATGCAAATGTTTAGATCATGCCAAAATACACAGCAATTATCATTTGAGTGGTCTTCACTGATACTGAACAAAAAATATCACAAATGTTACTGGAGGATGAACTTCATAATGACTCTTTAATTGGTTTTGTAACTTATTGTGTCTCTAGTAACATTTTCTTTGCATTACAGAGATCACTTCAACTTAGGAATGAAGCTTGTTGTTTCACACCTCATGGAACTTTTATGTGTTAATGATTGTAAGTACTTTTTCGTTTTCTTTCACAGGTGGCTATTGAAGTCCCGTACAACTTAACAGAAGTCTTCATTTTCTCAGTTATCAGTCACTTACCCAAATTGGTTTCCAATTTCCCATTGCAAAGTTTTTCTTGTTCATTCTCTTTGTCTTCTTAAACTTCGTTTACTTCACACCTTTCGGCATGATGACGATTGCATTGACACCCAACCAAGAAATAGCTGCCATTTTTTGTTCCTTATCTTTATATTGTAGAACCCTTTTTCGGGCTTCTTCATCCCTCAAAAGGAAGTCAACATTTTAATTAATTTTAACTTTTTCTTTGCACGTTCTTTAAAAAACATTGAGCCTGTTCATGCAGATGATACCAATTTGGTGGAGATGGTATTACTGGGCCGATCCTGCAGCATGGACTATTTATGGTTTGATGGCTTCACAACTAGGAGACTGCACCGATCTTTTGCATGTAGCCGGGAGGGTGGAAGTGACCGGAGAGGAATTCCTCAAGGCGTACTTCGGCTTACATTATAACTATTTACCAGTGGTTGTACCAGTCCATGTTGCAATAATTGCACTGTTCCTATTTGTTTTTTTTTTTTTTGTTTCAGCATCAAGAATATAAGTTTACAGAGAATGTAGCAAATAATATATAGCCCCAAACAACCAAGACTCTATGTTGAGACACACAAGCAATCTATATATCATATTGTAGCAGATAATCCAGTTTCCTCTCTCCAGGATTGATCTTCATTTTTTCATTTCAGTTTTGTATGGTGGCAATGTAGGACTACAGTAAAAAAAGAATAATTAAAATCCTATGCAAAAACAAATTAGCTTCGTTTTGACAGAAAACAGTAAAATCTCCATTTACCTTCTCCAAGGCAGTTATCATTAAGTTCTGCAAAACAACTTGTAATGATATAACGTATTTCTTCCTTAACTTTGTATTTACCATTTCATTGACAATGATACGTGTCATGGAGTAACTTATTGCAAAATTATTTGAGCTGTCCATCTTACTTACACAATGCTGCCATTTTATCTTCAAGTGCTTGAAAGGGAAAAAGTAATAGTAGAATTTGATACACATGCAATTTAATGTCCATGCCATGAACATCTCGTGTACAAAAGAAGGCATGCTATCTTTCCTTTCTTATTCCTATGAAGCATTACATCAAACAGGTCATTGAGGGGGAGGGGGGTTACCTGCAAACGCTCTGAAAGACCTGGCATAACGCCACTCCGCCGAATCCAGCGCTGGGCCAACTGCCAAGTGTCAACAGTGCATGTGCGACCTGTAGAAAGGGAGCAGTAGAATGAGATGGCGAACAAACGCATACATGTGACGGTACTGGATGGGCATTGGATCAGTGTGGGGGAAGATGGGGAAAGGACCAGGAGGGGAGACGAGGGATTCAAGCGCAGGAAAGGGACGTGACCTGCAGCAGTCTCATGATGCATCCAACCATCGTTGATCCTTGCTGATGCCTTTGATGCCGGCAGGCGAAGGCCACCTCACTCCTCTGCATCTTTGGCATGTTCCACTTCCCCTGCAGCAGTGCCAGTAACCGCTGTTCATTCCTCTGCATCGTATTGCTTGGTTGCCGCATGATCGGGTTGTCACTTGCCTCTCAGATGCATCCATGGAGTTACTCATCCATGGACTGCCGCTTGCCTCACAGAGGCATCCATGGAGCAATTCTAGCAGATCACAGACAGAATCACATCTCTCTCTGTTACACTATTCATGGGTTTAAAGTGTTTCTTAAAAGAAAACGTCACTATTGCTCTTTACAAACGTCACTATTTTTTGAAATGTCCAAAAGAAATAAAATAAAAAAGTTTTCTACATTTTGTTAGTGATATAAAATTATTTGTGTAGGTCGAAAATAAAGCATTTTCAATTATCTTAGTTGTTGCCAATTGCCTAAATTGGAATTACTGTAATTAAGCTTCTTACATTTTATAAATGTAAACCCATTCTTTCCTGACTTTTATGTTAATTTAAATTTTAATATTTGTTTAAACAAAAATATCATGAAGTTTTGAAATTAGGTAGTTAAATAAATTGAAAAAAAGGAAGAGAAAAAAATAGGCTACATAAAAAGAGACAAATACAACAACAAACAACAACAACAAAGCCTTATCCCACTAAGTGGGGTCGGTTACATGGATCATACGATGCCAATTCGTTGATTCATGTTCATAAGATTCGACAGAGTTTTATGCTGACTGTCGGGACCTAACACAATCCTCCTCCTTTATCCGGACTTGGGACCGACTATAAAACATAGGCTATAAAACATAAAACGAGACAAATGCAAAATAAAAATTAAAGATGAAAATGATCTATAAGAAAAAAATAATGAAGAGTGACATTTGTTGAAAGTTGATGGGTAGATAAAATTAAAGAGACAAAATGAAGATGGAGACGTTGAATTATGATTAATTCAAAAGAATCACAAGAAAAGAAAATTTCGAGTAATTTTTAATTGAACAGGTGATCACCCAAGGTTTGGAGTTTTTGTTGGGAATAAAACATCGATGATCAACAATTAAAATAATAAAAGAAAGAGAAGATGAACATAAAAATTTAACGTGATAAAATTCTTTCGATTAAACAAAAAAGAAATATTCACGAGTAAAAAAGTCGTCGTAAAAAAAAATTCATTATAAAAAAAAGAATACATCATAATAAATTTAAACCTCACATATAAAATTACATATCGCGGAAGGTTCGCCCCCTGCACCCCCACGAGACAGTCACGGACTATCCAAGCCACCTATTTTTATTTTTCTTTTTTCATTCATAGTTTTGGGTACATCAATTCAATGGACATCAACAGTTTTTAATTTTTAAATACGTGTTTGCTTTCTCAATTTTTTCCAAGATATTAATTAGAAACAAAATAAGTCAATTAATATAACGTTGGTGAATCAAATTCATGAACTCATAATTTTATTCACGGCGTCTCAAATCTAATTACAGGCATCTAAGTTTTTATGGTTGAATATATAATTAATTCCATCCACATTATTGATGTTGTTTTTTTTGTTATGATAATTGATAATCGTGTCAGATCAATGATCTTAATTGTTATCATTTGTCGAATAACAAAGATTACAATATACGTTACTTAGTATCCAAAGGAGGAAAATGTATATATATAACCACTGTAGAACAATAATAATTATTATTATTGATTAAAGTATATGTTAAATAATAAATACAATTAAGATCATTATCATGAATCGGATTATTCTTTGGATGGTCAAATATGACTAGTTCAATAACTATAATTTATTTAGCCTTACCTTATATATTTTTATTATCAAATTACCTCAATAAATATATATTAAGTCATCTATAAAATATGCAACTAATTTAATCATGAGTTATAATTGTTAAATTAATTGTCCTATCTTGGAATTTGAAAGTTTTAAATTTCAAATATATTATTTTTTGAACATTAAAAATGTGTTCATACTAATTAGTTAAGTACGAAATGTATCATCACATCTTTTTATCAATGAAGTGTTACAATATTAAATGAAAAGACATATTCCGTGTTATAAGTGAAATGGTGTCATAAATGAATTAATGAAATGATATTTTTAGATTAGGAGTCGTGTATATGTTCATATTTGAATTTACACTTGAATAAATGCATCATTTCATCTTAAAATCTGTCCTTTAATATACGTTCACATATCAATAAATGTAACTTTTCGTTATAAGTTGTATCTTTTGAATGAAAAGACTCTAAATGTTTCGTAAAACATTCTTTCAAGTCTATAAATATATTTTTCCTTGTTGCATTTTCAAAAAATCGAATATAATCGAAAGTGACGTGAAGCAATGAAAAACTTATTATTATCATGTGACTAGTACTGTTGCACTAATGAAAATTAGATTCCCGCATGTACTCAACATCATATTCTCTGATCGCATGTCACTATACAAAGATCCACGAGGACTAAACAAACTAATATTAATCACAATCAAGTGTCAAATGCTTGAGATTATTTGTATAGAGATCAATCCAACCTCTAGGGGTGCCCCCACGTTTGGCTTCAAATCAATTGCATGCCTAATAAATGTCACTTCGTGATGTGGCACTTTATTAATTGATGACAAGGCAGGGTCAACATCATAGTCATGTTAAGATAGATCGATCGATCAAATTATTATTATTATTATTATTATTATTATTATTATTATTATTATTATTATTATTATTATTATTATTATTATTATTATTATTATTATTCGTATTCGTATGTGATGCTTTAAATGCACAAAACAAAAAGGAGGGGACGGGAAAAAGAAACGTATATCTAATATTAGATTCCGTATTTAATGCCGAGTGGAGTGGTGCATTCAATTCCGGCATGCATCCGTCCGTGTATAAAATACTTCACTGTACGTATTTAAATTCCAACCACATCGTTGTTTGTATACCATGCCGACTACGGCCTCGAAATAAAATAGTTTATACGAATTAATATCTAAAAAATAATACATCCAAGGCCATCTCATAAGTCTATTATATAGAGACAATACGAATTTTATGTATTACGAGTTATTCAATTTTCAGTTAAAACTTTTAATTCACCTCGGAGGGATCTAAGAGAATCTGAATCGTTGATCAATCAAATAAATCACATATTTAAATTATGAATTTTAATCATTTATCATTTGAATCGTTGATATGACCCAGATGCATTTAGAGTAAGAGAATGTTCAGGAGGTGAATTAAATTCATAGTAAGAAGCGGCTAATACATCACGTTGCATAGTAAAGATTCAAATCGAGATAACACTATAAGAAAATGATGAATTTTTTATGGACAAGTATCTTTCACATATTTCGACGATATTTACGACGAAAAGAAAAATTCTTACGAAATACTGACGAATTTTAGAATTTCAATTCTATTTAATTGTCCATATTTGTTTTTTTGGTTTTCGTACAATATTTGATCATCAAGCTGTCGACGCTTCCAAAATTGTACTCCCGGATTTGACCATTGACAATTAATATCACGATGACCTATTAATTTAGTTAATTGTTTATATTAAATCGATTTTGAGTTCGATCGATTGGTCATATTTTAATTTCCCCCGAATTTTATTTCAAAACAATATGAAATTTTGTGGGCTTAATATTAAGCAGTGAGAAGGTGACTAATTCCAAATGAACTCAATTTATTCTTTAAATAAATGCACCGTCAATTATTAATTGCCGTTGATGAGTGCATTTGGATCGAATCCAGACCATGTGGTGGTTGGCTGTTGTTAATTACTAATTGCTCATATATAATTTTATATTATCACTGGGCTTATATATATTTTTATTTATTTATTTACAACCAAAATCATGTATATTTCCTTCCATCATTAATTATCAAACGAATGGGTCCATAAGCATTTGTTTTTTCCCCAATTTAAATGTGACTTAAATTAATGAATTAAAATATGAGAACATGCACTACGTAGATAATACAAATTAAAGCTTTTATTTTTTTCCCTCAATATTAACCAGTATACATTTTTTTCGATTAAATATATATACGAAATGTAATTCTAATATATAATCAAAATACTAAATAAAAGAAAAGGTGTTGGCATGGATTAAAGCTAACTCATGGTCGCAATAGCATTTTGCATGCGCTGGTCCAAAAAATGAATCTTGTTTTCATGTGCTTTTTAATTAATAGAACAATAATACCCTTGAAACCTAATCTAATCTTGTGGTTCTCTTTTAAAAATTAGGTGACTCGACTATTTTAATTTATTAATATTCTTTCCACAGTATATATATTTTTTCTCTATTGCCATCCCAACACAATTTTATTCTTCTTGAAAGTGGTCCTGACATTTAAGTCATTGTAAGTTAGGCAGAAACATATATGCATTATGAATTTAGGCACTAGGCAGACTCCTGAATAGCTTCGGAGACTGCAACATGATATCCTGAAGGATGATGCATGTGGAGAGAGAGAGAGAGAGAGTAATTAGTGCATGATGCATTTATGATTTGTCTCCAACTGACTCTTATTGATTAGAGGAAAATATATATGTAGAGCTTTTTGGGGTAGAACAGATGTAAAACAGTTATATTATTTATTAAATTAATAGAAATAAATATATAATAATATAAAGTATATATTAAATAATAAATATGATTAAGATCAAGATCATCGAATTATCCGATGATGATGATCAAGCTATTTTAACAAATATGTTTAATTCAACAGCTAAAGTTTATTTAGCCTTCAATGATATTTTTTATTATCAAATTATGTCAATAAATATACATTATTTCATCTAAAAAGTATATGATTACTTTAATCATAAATTATAATTATTAAATTAAATAAATAAATAAATAAAATAAGTGCTCCACATACGGAGTATACCTACCTACTCATTAATTTCGATTAATTGACACTACCAAGACTTTTCTTTGCAGCTTGGGTGGAGTTGAAGCTAACAATGATTTGACTTCACGTTAGAAGCCTTTATTTAGTGTCATCATTTAGGGCATGCATGTTGAGTTTTTTTTTTTCCTTCTAATTAACTTAAAGGGGGGCACCTCCATTAAGTCTTTTGTCAAAATATACGTCATTAGATCATTAATTAATTGTTGTGATGATTAGCTGTGAAATTAGTAAATGTGATGTATATATAATTGTTAGGCATGTTTTAGTTTTAATGAGTCAAAGGTCCCTCCCAAACATCGATCCCAATTAGTTCACGCATGTACGAAGCAATGTTCATGTGAAGTATTATCCGAGAGATTTTACGTGCCTTCATTTATTTATTACGACATTTCTTATTGTTCATAATTCAAAATCTTATGAGTGTGTCCATCATCCATGTCCAAGCAATGATTAAAGTAATTAATATAATATGAAACAAGAGTGTAGTGTAGTGGCCCTCGGAAATTTAAGTGGTCATGAATTTGAATTCTACCGGTGGTGGGACGTATTTGCTTTTTTATTTTTTTTATTTTTGCATTACATGAACCTCCCTTTGTAATTAAAAAAAAATCAGTAATACTTATTTCACTGCGTACTTAATCATTTTTGGGTAACATGAAGTACCTATTAAGTTGTAATTAACAAAAGATACGAAACAAATGATATGTAAGATCATCCGTTCGTGCGGTAAATATTTCACACATCTATTAATTTCTACGTTTGTTTTACCTTTTTTTAGTTTCTATAATATATAGATTTTCTATATTTAAACTTCTATTAAGAAAAAATGGTCTATAAACGCATAATAATTATTTTCTACGAAAACATAGTTTTATGATATATAGATCATCCGAGTCTTCCGGAGATCCTAACAGTTGCTATCATCTCATATCATTTGTTGATCTTAGCATGCCATTTTCTAAATGATAGAAATAGTAGGCAATATTGGCTCTTAACTTTTAAGAATATATAAACTTGGCATCTTGGACTAATAATTACCTATCATCATCAGTGCGTTCGGTTACACTTAGCTGTTTCTTTCATATATATAATTGTGATCGTCTGACGGTCGCACATTCTTTGTAATTTTGAAAAGTTTTTACGACGGTTAACATAATCCTTCATAAACAAAGACAGAAAATTTAGCCGACGGTTCTAATCATCAAAATTTTCGACGGTCAAAAAATCATCGCGAGTATCGTCGAAACTTGTGACGAGACAATATCCGTCTCATGAGAATTGAAGTTCAATTTCAAGTGCAAGTGGAATTAATGAGTGAATTGTGTAAGTGCGTGTATGATCTGTATATATAGATGTAAATGTGTATATATGAAAGACATGAATATCTATCTATCTACTTATCTATCTATTTATCTATCTATATATTTATCTATCTATCTATTATCTGTATAATAAGACAGATATCTATGTTTCGTTGGCAGACCAGTAGGCCACATGCTGAGTTCATCCATGTGAAGAAGTTGGATTCCATTGATAGAGATCGTTCATGTCCTCGAATATTTCTGAAATAATTGTAATTATGAGCAGATAGGATAGGGAGAGATCCAATGGCAATTTGGCAAGCAAACAAATCGATCTGGACATTAATTTACGCCTGCTAGCAATCATACATGAACTGATCATTAATATTCGGGATCCCCAGAAGTTAAGTTCCATTAAATATTGATCAGTAATTCATTTTCTTGATTACAAAATTTTGAATTAGCATGACATATTTTTTCCCAGTTCTTACTAACCTCATTAGATCTCTTTGTAACCCGAGGATAAAGAAAAAAAACAAGAAAACAAGATCAGATGATTAAAGAGTACGAGTAGGTAGATCACAACCATATAAAAATTCATAAGAAGATCCAAAGTGAGGTGATATATTTTTTTGGATTAATGAATTATAATGTAGCTTATATAATACTAACTTAAAAAGGATTTAATATTTATGCTACTCATTTTAATGATACCACCATCATACGTTAATTATCGTTCGATTCATGAGAGATTATAGATTCATCAATTGAATAATTATTATGATCCGATTCATGAGAGATGATAGATTCATCAATTGAATAATTATTATGATCCGTCGTACATCATGAATCACGCGATAATTAATAATCATTTAATGATGCTACCACTTAAAATAGTACACATATTTTTTTTCATATTTAAATGTGTTATTAATTTAATAAACACTAAAAGAAAAACGCGAATTATCGACGGTCCGAACCGTCGGTAATCAGCCCGAAAACCGTCGGTAACGCAATTACCGATGGTTTTTCAGTCGGAATCGATCCGTCGGAAAAACGCTCGTCGCAAACGGATTTGCGACGATTGAAAAAAATTCGTCGAAAATATCGACGGTTCTGGCCGTCGGAACAGTCCCCGGCGATTCGACCCGTCGAAATTTTCCGACGGTTGCAACCGCCGAAAAAGTCCCCGACGGTTGCAACCGCCGGAAAAGGCCGGCGGTCCGAGCCGTCGTTATTTTCGACGGTTGCAACCGCCGGAAAAGGCTTCCGGCGGTCCGAGCCGTCGATATTTCTGACGGTCGAAATTTCCGACGGTTGCAACCGCCGGAAAAGGCTTCCGACGGTCGGAGCCGTCGATATTTTCGACGGTTGCAACCGCCGGAAAAGGTCGGCGGTCCGAGCCGTCGAAATTTTCGACGGTTGCAACCGCCGGAAAAGGTCGGCGGTCCGAGCCGTCGAAATTTTCGACGGTTGCAACCGCCGGAAAAGGCCGGCGGTCCGAGCCATCGTAACTTTTCGACGGTCCCAACTGTCAAAACTTTAGACGATTGTCGCAACCGTCGATCTTTTGATGGTCGCAACTGTCGCAAATAATTTTTTAAATATAAAAAAATTAGCGGCCGGATATGACCGCCTGACGTTCGGATCCGGCCCGCCAGGAGGCCGGATTCGGGCACTGGAGGCCGGAACCGGCCCGCCTGGCGGCCGATCCGGCCGCTGGATGCCGGAACCGGCCGCCTGATGATCCGCCACCAGGAGGCCGGATCCGGCCTGCCTGGCGGCCGATCCGGCCGCTGGAGGCTGGAACCGGCCCTCCTGGCGGCCGATCCGGCCGCCTGGCGGCCGGATCCGAACGGCCACGGCCGGATCCGAACGGCCACGGCCGGATCCGGCTGACAGCAGAGAGAGAGAGATGCCGGCGCGGAGCGGGAGAGAGAGATACGCCGGCGCAGGAGAGGGTCGCCGGTGCGGGAGAGGATCGCCGACGTTCGGCGTGGGAGGGTCGCCGGCGTCCGGCGCGCGGGAGAGGCCGATCTCGCGGCGTAACCGGCGTCCGTGCTCTCGGCCGGGAGAAGGAGAGAGGAGAGGAGGGAGAGAGAAGAGGGAGGAGGGAAAATATATAAAGGAAAAAAAAGTGGAAAGAAAGCGGGAAAAAGGGAAAAAAAAGCGGGATAACGAAATTTTAATTACCGACGGTTTCGGCCGTCGAAAATATAAATAATAAAAAATTTTATTTTATTTAGTTATATATAATATTTATTTTTTATTTTACCGATGGTTTGAACCGACGGTAATCTTTACCGACGGTCAAAACCGTCGGTAATTGCGACGGTTTGGATATCCGTCGGAAATTGCGGCGGATTTACCGACGGTTACGACCTTCGGAAATTGCGGCAGATGGATATCCGTCGAAAATATCGACGTTCCTAACCATCGAAAAATTAAATAATAATATAACAAATTATATAATTAATTTTTTTATTTCCGATGGTCACAACCGTCGAAAAATCCATCGAAAAAATTTAATAATAATATTAAAAATATATAATTTAATTTTTTTTATTTCCGACGGTCCCAACCGTCGAAAAAGTCATCGAAAATTGCGACGGATGGATATCCGTCAAAAATATCGACGTTCCTAATCGTCAAAAAATTAAATAATAATATAATAAATTATATAATTAATTTTTAAATTTCCGACGTCGTGATCGTCGGAAAATTCATCAAAAAAATTTAATAATAATGTTTAAAATATATAATTTAATTTTTTTATTTCCGACGGTCGTAACCGTCGGAAAAGTCGTCAGAAATTACGATGGATGGATATCCGTCAAAAATATCGACGTTCCTAATCGTCGAAAAATTAAATAATAATATAAATTATTTCCGATGGTCATAACCGTCAAAAAATCCATCGGAAACAGAACCGTCGAAAAATCCGTCGCAAATAGCGACGGATTTAGAACCGTCAAAAATTATCCGTCGGAAAATCACGATTTTCTTGTAGTGAAATATATAATTATGATCTAACGGTGTCGTTATTGACATCAAATTAGCATAGCCATATTTGAGTCCCTAATTTGCATTGCGATTTGACATAATTTTTGTAGCATTAATTTTATTGGATATATTAATAAGAATAAGACAAAAGACGATTGATTACGATTTTTCTATTGATCGACAATTGTAAAAAAAGAATAATGATTAGAAGTAATAATCATATGTGCCCATTTGAATAGTTTTCCTTTTGACATTTTAAGATTAGATATTGACTCTTTTACCTCAATTGTTCCATAATTTTTTTATATAATTGCTAAAATATTCAATGTCCCCCCCCCCCCCCCCCCCCCCTCCCCCCCTCTCTCTCTCTATATATATATATATATATATATGGGTTTAAGTAATTATATGCAATCAAAAATTATACAACATCTAATTTATTTGAATCGTTGAACGATGATTACATGGTTCAAATTAAATTTAATAACTTAACCTTAAATTCAATAGAGATTCAATCACAATCATAATCTAACGATCCTAATTTATTAGTTGTATATTGATTGTACAAAAGTTGATTGCAGAGTACCTAACATCATAGTTTAAAAATTATATATATATATTTTGTAGTGAAAAACTTTACTATAAATTTTGGAGTCCTAGTTCAGCACGGCCATCTCTATTTATTATAAGTATTAAATGCAAAGCAGTCATAGTTGGAGACTTTGGGAGATAACTTGCATGCACATCCATACGAAGTACAAACACGTTGATTGGTGGGATTATAGTTGATGGGTGTGTGAGTGTGCATGAAATGATGAAACTGCTCTCTTGCGTTTAAATGGTGCAATTACGGACAAGAGACCACATATATAATTAATGTCATTAATAATATATACTACTTCCCCCCCTCAATTATGAAATGTCACTTTACTCTTAATGCAAACATATGCAAGCCGAGTTAATAGTTATGTAATTCGTCTCTCTTTCTTTTCTTTATTCGTGTGCATAATTATTACATCTTTTTTCCTCCAAGAATCTCTCGTAGAGTTATACTAATCAACTAATTATTTACATTCATTTATATAATTAAAGGTTAAGAATTAGAGTTCCGAGTGTTACGATAAGAAGTATTAATTTACTCATGTTGAGAAATAGTTCATTTTTATATATTAAAGTCGAATTAATTTTTTTTTGTGTGAACGGAAAAAAGATTATTGTAAATCTAACATGAGATCAGAAATATTTGATTAATAAACCGGGGCAAAGTTGTTGAATACTAAGAAGATGTTAACGAGTGTTACACGGACTTCTTTATAAAACAAGTTACGTGGGATATGATTAAGTGCTAATAACGTACCTAATTTACTATTATAGCCAAATTGGAGACATCTAACACACGAGAGATGTCGGGTGCATCGATTTAATGATGGCCATGAATTGGTACGCAAAACATTTAACATATGTACGTCCATTTCGTGCTATACATTAAGTAATCAACTCCATGGATTGAAGAAAAAAAACTATTTTTTTGTGCATTTCCAAATAGGAAATCTCATTTTAATTACTCCATCGATGGCAAAAATATATTGTAGTAATTATTCAGGAAAGTAAACTAGATCAGATCCATGACATGCAACCATTAACAACCTCTGAATCAGTATCAAGTCACTGCATGTACTGATGGTAAAAGAAATGAACTGTGTCATTCTCATGCATAACATGCATATAGTTAGTTGGGACTTCAGGAACTAGCTATAACTCATTTTGGACACTATCCAAAGTCCATTTGCCAATAGTGCTGGGATTCCATTCTCTCTCCTCTTTGAATCTCTCACGTACTATATATATATACCTATATGTGCAAGAGATGAGCACTGGCTAACTAGGAGTCGCCCTTTACTTCCATAGCTTACAGGTCGCTAAGCCAACTATTTTATGCATACACAGCTCGAATTAAGGAGTGGAGTTGGAGTTGGAGTTGGAGTTGGAGTTGGAGTTGGAGCTGGAGTTGGAGTTTCCAAGTTCACTGTTGTATCAACTATACTACTTCTGATCTTAAGCTTCGATTGTTGCATTCTGTTGTCGTCGTCGTCGTCGTATTAGTAGTAGTAGTAGAAAGAGATGGTGGAGAAATGGGAGGAGCCACCGTTAACTCACAACGACAACGAAAAGTTCCTCCGAATCCTTAGAGAAAGAAAACTCAAGTACGTGTAGCAATGGAATTTATCTTATCATTTCTTCTCAATTATCTTTCCCAATTTAATTATTTTTGACATTTTTTTCGTTTCTTTTTGTTTTCTAGTAATTTTTTAGTTTATGTTGTTTTTTGTTCTATATATACATCAGTCTCCTTCTTTGTTAAAAAGCAATATCAATCTCCAAAACTTCTCTGATGATCGAAATTTTGAGGTAATTGATGTACTTGACCCATCATTATTTTTTTCTGCTTTATTTGGAATCCTCTCTTTTTATTTTCTTTAGAAAAAGAAATGTAACAAAGTTGAGATTTTTTTTTGGTTTGAATTCGCCATTATACATTCTTAGAAAGTGTAATAAGCATTCTTACGTATCACTGTTACGATATCTTTTATTAGCTGTAACTTTAGAATGTCATTGATGATGATGTCGAAAAATAACGCTAAAATCTTGTAGATCATTGAAAATGATTAATTACCAAATGAAAGTTAATTTAACAACGTCCAAAGATTCTTGAAAACCTAGAAATGACAAACATAATATAATTATTATCAACAAATTAAATTAATTACTTTTTTTAACCGTTGTCAATGACGTCCAAAGTTATAAACAATAATATATATATATATATATATATATATATATATATCTCAAATAAATTAAAAACAACGTTTTGGTTATCATGATTAACAAGTTAAACGTTATCAAGGTTTTAATTTGGAGTTAAAAGGTACCTCATGTTTGTTCCTTGGAAAAATCAGATTTCTTGACAACTTCGTTAGAAAATTTTGATACTTGGAGCATTAGACTATCAGTTATCTCTCATCCAGCAATAATTAATTAATTAGCATTAATTCGATCTTAATTAATTAGTGATGATTAATAATGTTGGCATGCATGCATGCATGTGAATGGATGGGTAGGTTGGGGATTGAAGAGGCAAAAGTGGAGGTCCGGTTCGAGAATGTGAGCGTGGACGCCGAGGTGCATGTGGGTCGCACGGCCCTTCCCACCCTCTTCAATGTTTGCATCAACACTTTGCAGGTACCATATCTTATAATTATATATTTGAATATATATATATATATATATGTTAATAAATGAGTTGGTCGATCATTATTATAGTTCATACAGTATATTTCTCGTTATATATATACACCATATGTTCATTTTTTATTGTAATATGAACCATTATAAAAGTAAATTTTTATTATATGGTAACATATAAATAAAGTTTATAATTTGTTCTTGCATTATAATATACATTTAGGAGTGTTCACGAATTAGGTTTGAACCGACTCGATTCGACCCATCCAATTTTAATTGGATCGAATCGGGTCAACTATCTTTGGAGGGTTGGATCCGATCCAATCCTCGAGTCGGATTGGATTGGACCGGATCATTTCTTTTACTTTTCTACTGTTGAATATAAAAAATATTATATAATATTTATTTAAAAGTATAAAATAATGTGTTAAACATTTAAATGTTATTGCACACATTTAACATATTTTATTTTAATAGTTTTTTTTATTTTTTTATACAAAATATAAGCTGAAATTATAAAAAAAATAGATCTTTGGTTCGGGGCGAATCCATCCGGATAAAAAAATTTCGACCCGTACTATATCCGACCCGACCATTGACCCGACTCGACCCGCGCTAAACATCACTATATACAGTGCACATAAGATATTGATCAAGTGAATTTTTATTATATAGTAAGTCGTTTGAAATGAGTATACAGTTTATTTTTGCGTGTTTTTAATATAGTATATGTAGGAAGTAGAGTAAAAATAAATTTTATTATAATTCAATCAACTTATTACAACGTGTGAGTATAAATATATATAGAGAGAGAATGATAGATATAAATGCCAACACTTGGCAATCATGTCACATGCAAGGGTTTTACGTATATGCATCAATAACTAGTTTACAATAATAATTATGAAAGATTGTCAAGTAACTTGCTGCCTAATTTATTATTTATTAGTTAATACTCGACACAAAAAGAATTAAACAGGAATGTTCCATAATTTCTACTGTTGCAAAGTGTCATATATACACATGAAGTTCTATATGGTCTACGTACACAGGACCCCTTGAAAATGATGAACATGGACGCATACTCATTTTTTATTGTAAAATAGCAGCAAAAGGAAAAAAAACAAGGATGAGAAAGAAAATTATTCCACATATAGATCATTTGATCAAGGCACACCCTAAAAAATTATCATTAGATTAATATTTAATGTTAATCTTTAGCTTAATTATCTAAAATCATTTTTTTATCATTTTGTTAATATGTTCTTTCATAATTTAAAGTTCTAGATAAAATTTGATACAAGAAAATAATTTGTTTCATCCCCTTTTCCTTTGGTCACGAAAGGAGGGAGAAACACAAAAGAGCACACAAAATTTATGAGCTTAAACTCATTTGCCATAGAGTTTATATAAGAAACTCCAATACAAAATAAAAAACATAAATCCTAAATTGTTTGATTGAAAGGGAGACAAATGTATAAGCAAATAAATAATTTTTTAAAAAATAAATAGTAGAATCGAACTAGAATATCAATGGAGATTATTGAAAACTGAACTCTAAAGTTATAATTAATTACTACGAGAGATTTACTTGACATAATCATGAATGGAATTAGATGGGACTTGGATATCAACATTAATGAAATCATATATATGCACGTCTAATGCACAACACAAATAGAAATTAGATGTATGGAATGCAAAGGTGTATAATTATTATTATTATCTACATTTATTTTAGCTTTTTGGAGGGATTTAAGGACATCGTGATGAAATTTTTAGAATTATTTTACAGCTGAACAAAGTGAAAAAAAAAATGCTTCGGACATCAACTAATAATTAAGTTTTGAATTTAATGAAAAGTACGAAAAAAAAAGTTATATTGATAGATCCCTCCACCCAACCCAATTTTTGTCGGTTAATATATGGAAAAAGCACACTTGAAATGCAATAACTCCCAACATAATTATTAATCAAGTACTAGTCCACTTTCAAGAATTGAACCAACTCATGAGTGTTCCAAATAATATTTCAAAGAAAAGAAGAAGAAGAAAAAAAAATGAAATTTATATTGAAGCAGTACAACTTAAATTCATGTCGTTTCATGTCCACTATGTTTTATTTATTTTTCATTTTTTGTTGAACCTATGTTAAAAGTTATTATATATAATGATGTTCCCATTTGGATCATTTGGAAGGTATTATTATTATTATTATTATTATTATTATTATTATTATTATTATTATTATTATTATTATTATTATTATTATTTGAACGTGTTACAGGAAGTGATTGGAGCCTTTGGTTTGGGCACGACCAAGAGAAAGAGCTTCAAGTTACTAAACAGAATTAATGGCATAATAAGGCCATCTAGGTACACATTATTAGAGAATATATAAGAGCTGATTTGATGTTTTAATTCTATCTTATTCCATCAAACATTCACAAAATGGAACTTTTATTCCAGTGAAGAGTCGACATTTGAGAGAGACAATTCCAACTGTTATTCTAATCTTGTAGTAGTACAATTTTATTCTATCAATCAATCAAAGAGGCCCCATAGGGCTTCTATGTAGGTAAACATATGGTTCCATTCCTTTCCGTCATTAATCAACAACTTTGTGTTTACTTGGAATATTTTAAGTGACCCATGCATATAGGGAACATGAGAACCTGGCATTTGATTAATCAGATTTTTTTATCCTAAATTTTACACTATGTAAATATAAAAAAAGGTGAACTGAACATACTCCATCATTATATGTATATCCTTAATGTTTATCACTTTTATTTTTTGATTTACAAAAGTGTTAGGATCTCTGCACGAGAGAAATTATGCACCAAAGAACGAATCAAGAATTTAAGGCGACGTAAAGTTTTATTTAATGAAAAATAAAAGAGGATTACAAATCATTGCTTTTGGTTCAGACCCTTTAGGAAGTTCAAGAGAGTTTCTAATTAAGATTAGGATTCAAGACATTATTAACAGAAATGATGCCCAAATATCATCAGTATGATACAAGTACAACCCACCTGCTGACCACTAAGGGTTTGTTTGGCAAATAAATAATGGAGATGGGTGGTGTGGTGAGTGATGGGATAGGGTGACGTGATGTGTTATTAGAAAGTCCATGTTTGGATAATAAATTATATAAGATTTGGGATAGAGTAATGAAGATTTTATTTGTATAAAAGTTATTTTTATCCTTCATTATATATTTAAAATATTTATAATCGTTACTTAGGGGTAAACATGAATCGGGACGACATGGTCGCTCTCGCTCGCACCGGCTCGAATTTTCTAAAATTTTTTCTCGATCCGATTGATAATTGGGTCAGGACCAAGTTTTACATCTCCACCAAGTTGAATATATTATATTAAATTATTTTTAAATAGTATATTTATGTTTATTTTGAATAAAATTTTATATTTACTAAAAAAATTTATTTAAGAGAGAGAGAGGAGGGAAGGTGTGTGGTTTAATTTAGTAAGAAGAGAAATAATTAAATTTAGTAATACAAAAGGGAAAGAGGTTAATTTGGTCTAAAATAATCTATCCCTTCTCATTTCACAAATTTGATAGAATGAAAAATGTGATGTTTAAAGGGCCTAGCTATTTCACCCCACCCCTCTTAATTTAAGTAATTTCATTCCATCATATTCCACCCGAGTTCTTCGTATCCCTCAATCCAAACGTACGCTAAGGAAGTAACTTAAATGTCAATAAGAGTATATATATACATGTCAGGATTTGCATTTAAGACCTCTCGAATCTTTGTTAAATTTGATGAGTGCATTACGTATCCCAAAAGTTTAAAGAGTTCGAAAGGTTTTCGGTATCGTGTTAAGAAATTGAGAAGTTAAAGCCAATATGTATGAACTTCTCTAAAATAATATTGATAATGGGAATAAGATATGAATGTCATAGGAAGAACGCACAAGATTTTCTAACAAATGAATTGGATACAAACATCACGAATCCGGAGATTTTGTTGGAATTCCAGTTCTGTGATTGTGAGCTAATAATTTTTGCCTCCCCAGAAATGCAATGCTCATTACATGCTATCAGACAGATCATAGTAAGTGAATTTTTTTGTGTTGCTAGGATGACGCTTGTACTTGGACCGCCCGGGTCGGGGAAGTCGACTCTCCTGAAAGCATTGTCAGGAAAACTAGACGCAGGGTTGCAGGTAAGTGTGGTTGCAGCTCCTCAATGCACAGCATGCATCCTTTCATTGCTTCACTACCTAATCCAACTTGTTATATCAATGGAAAAAATCCACAACCAGCTCCATGGAAGAATAACATACAACGGCCAAGAACTCAGCACAACTGCAACAGGTCCATGCATGTCTGCATATGTCAGCCAGTATGACCTTCATCATCCTGAGATGACTGTAAGAGAGACAATAGATTTTGCAGGAAGCTTGTTTAGAGCAAGCAATGCTATTGGTAAGATGATGCAGTATATTTTTTTTCTTCTGCAAGATGATAGGCATTGGGGTTTTTAGTTGAATATATTCTTGAAACATAAGCAAAAGAAATATCTAGAGAAGTTTTCTATGGACATTGTGGCACATTTTGGTTATGCTTTCATGGTTAGTTAGAATACTGATGAGTGATTATTGACAACTGAATAGCAAAATAATTCACATGCTGATATGTCAGGCAATAAAAGTGCAAAGCCTAATATTACCTTGTTTTGGTTTTTCCAGATATATTAGGAGAAACAATATGCAGGAAGAAGGCCACTGTCAATAAACTTGAACAAGAAACAGATGCATTTGTCAAAGTAACAATTACTTGGCTTGTTCCTTTTCTTTTTCTTCTCTGTTCTGAATTCACTCTGTGTCCAGTCTTTTAAATTGAAATGATAATGCAACAATTTTGTGCAGGCAACTACTTGTGGTAAAGGGAGGAATCCTATGACGAATTATGTTCTTAAGGTAAGGAGGTATCATGTTCAAAGTCCATAATCTGTTTGTTTATATGTAACATTGACAATAGGTGGTTCAATGGAATTATTCTGTAGAAGAATGTAATATTTGTTGTAAGTTAATTTTATGTGATCATACTTGAAACTTCTGTCTCTTTTTCTGAATGTTTTCTTCAGTTGCTTGGCTTGAGTGAGTGTGCGGATATCATGATAGGAGATGAAATGCGAAGAGGGATTTCAGGTGGAGAAAAGAAGCGATTAACTATTGGTATGCATTAGTTGCTCATACTCTGAATTGATGATGGCATAATAACCAACTCATAGTTTGGGTGACTTTGTTCCCCAGAAGTAAGTTTTATATGTCACAAGAAAAATCTAAGGATTGTCAGGGGATTCTTATTCTAAATTCTCTTTCATCTGTTGCACTAAGCCTTGACCTTTTATCTTTATGCACATATACTTTAGATTGCAAATTGTTTACAAACATGAATGCACTCCATGTTACAGGTGAAATGCTAGTAAGCCTTGCAAGGAGCTTTTTCATGGATGATATTTCAACTGGTCTAGATAGTTCAACTACTTTTGAGGTCATCATGTTTCTTAAGCAAATGACATGCCTAATGGATCTCACCATGGTCATCTCCTTACTCCAACCACCACCTGAGACATTTGAGTTATTTGACGACATAATCCTTCTCTGCGAGGGGAAAATTCTTTATCAAGGACCTCGAGAAAGCATTTCTGACTTTTTTGAAGTCTTGGGATTCAAATGCCCTCAGAGGAAGAATTTGGCTGATTTTCTTCAAGAGGTACTTCATATATATGAGTTAACTTTCTTCTGTTCTTTGGGACACAGATCATCACATTTTTCTAATATTGAGCATTGCATAAAAACTATAAAGTACTGGTTCCTAGTTGGTAATGAAGATTAAAGAGAGAACTAAAGGCACATATTTCTTGTTTGCTAAAGGGTGGTTCTACCAAAAATTTATTTGAAAATTTTGATACAGCTTCTTATGGATAGGTTATTTCAGAAAAGGATCAAGCACAATATTGGACTGGTAACAAAGGAGAGTATCAATATCTTTCACCTGAAAGAATTGCAGAAGCATTTTGCTCAGTACATCCTGATCTGCTTCTAGAGAATGAGCTTATAAATCCACAAAATACTACAAAGAATAAAACACCAACATCAAACAGAAGATACATCTCAAAGTGGGAAGCTTTCAAGACATGCTTTACGAGAGAGTGGTTGCTCTTCAAGCGGAATTCACCAGTGCATATCTTCAAGCTCGTGCAGTTGACATTGTTAGGAATTGTGATCATGACTCTTTTCACTCGGTCAGAAATGGAACATACATCCATTGTGGATGCAAACAAGTATTTTGCTGCTGCCATGATTGGAGTGATAATCATCACATTCAATGGAATGACTGAGTTGGGAATGATGGTAAGAAGGCTACCCATATTTTTCAAGCAGAGGAAGATGCTAAACTTGCCTTGTTGGGCTTTGCTCTCTTCAATATTCATCCTTGGTCTCCCGTTGTCACTGGTTGAGGCAGGCTTGTGGACCAGCTTAACATATTTTGTCATTGGCTTTGCATCTTCAGTAACCAGGTAATTTGGCATGATCATGTACGATGGTCACTGATCTTTACGATGCATAAACAAATAGATCACAATACTTGGGTTGATTTTTTTCATGTTGTTTGTATTAGGTTTTTTCTGCAGTTCCTATCACTGTTTTGCATGCATCAAGTATCAATGAGTCTTTTTCGTTTCCTTGCTCTTGTGGGTAAAACACAAGTGAAAGCAAATGTCATAAGCTCTGTGGCACTTACTGCAGTTTACATTCTTGGAGGCTATGTCATATCAAAAGGTGAGCTTGTCTCTTTTTTGAATGATTTGGATTGAATTGTTTGCATCATCTCAGCATTGTCTCTGTCCTATGTTCTAACAGACAACATCCAGCCATGGATGATATGGGGATATTGGGCTTCTCCCATGAGCTATGGTCAGAATGCAGTGGCATTAAATGAGTTTCTTGATGAAAGATGGAGCACGGTGAGCTAAACCTACAACATGAGAAGTTTCTCAAATTTTGAATGAATCTCTCTGCCACGAAATTGAATTACATGAACAAGAACAAAATGACAATGATTTCCATGTTGTTCACCTGTTTTGCTTTCAGAAAGATAATAGATCATCGTATTGTCTTGCTACTTTCTATGACTTGAAAATCCTATTTAGGTATTCTCCAAAAGAAATCCTATTTGAGTAATAGTCAGCACAAAGCTAACCAGCTCACTTCTAATTCTGTTCTGGTAGGAATTCCACTATGACATTATTCATGCTGATACTGTTGGCAAAGCTATTCTGAAAGCAAGAGGCCTACCGACAGAATTACGTTGGTTCTGGATTTCTGTCGGAGCATTAGTTGGCTTCTCAGTAATCTTCAATATTCTCAGCGTGTTAGCCATGGAGTTTCTCAATCGTAAGTAACTCTTATACTGTGTACCTGAAAAATGTAACAACAAAAGCTGCAAAGCCAAAATGCTTGTTGTGATCATTTTCTAAATGTGCAGCTCCAAAATTTCAGCAAATAAGCATCGATGCTATATCTGAAAATGTCAAACAGAAGAAAAACATGAATGGGACAACGCGGAATTTGGAAATGGTGTTGCCTTTCCAACCTCTCACCCTTGCTTTCAGTCATATCAATTATTACGTAGACATGCCTGTGGTGAGTATATTTCAATAAAATATCAGATGTCATTAAACCCATGTTGAATTTGTTAGGAAGTGATATATGTTTCATATCACATCTTTTATGATCAGGAGATGACGAAATATGGCATCACAGCAAATAAGCTTCAACTATTGAAGGATGTCAGTGGAGTTTTTAGGCCTGGAATTTTAACTGCACTCATGGGGGTCACAGGTGCAGGAAAAACCACATTGTTAGATGTCTTGGCTGGAAGGAAGACTGGAGGATATATCGAAGGCGATGTTACAATATCTGGTTATCCAAAAAGACAGGAGACATTTGCTAAGATCTCTGGGTATTGTGAGCAGTTCGACATCCACTCTCCATTTGTTACTGTTTATGAATCCTTGCAATATTCTGCATGGCTCCGACTACCAACAAATGTTGACACCTGTATCAGAAATGTAAATACCATTCCTTTTTTTTAGAACAAAAATCCTCTCTTTTGTTCATGTTTTAAGAATACTTGCTTGATTGTAACTAACAACGCCTATTCTTGCCATGTCTTTAGATGTTTATAGAAGAGATAATGGATCTAGTTGAGCTAACGCCACTTAAGAATGCTATAGTGGGTTTTCCCGGAAATGGTTTGTCAGCTGAACAGAGAAAAAGATTAACAATGGCAGTAGAGCTGGTATCTAGTCCTTCTATCCTATTCATGGATGAACCAACATCAGGTTTGGATGCTCGAGCTGCAGCGATAGTTATGAGAGCAGTCAGAAAAACTGTGGACACTGGGCGCACAGTTGTGTGCACAATCCATCAGCCGAGTGTTGAAATATTTGAATCTTTTGACGAGGTAACTGACTCTTCTTGCACTTTATCAATTCATCATGATGGTGTGTCCTTCTCAAACAGAAAAACTAATTTAACATTAAGAAAATGGAAGTTACCATGCATATGAAATCCATCATGAATTATTTTATGTCTAGAAGAAACCACTAAGAACAAATGCATGATATTTGTTGGACTAATAACTATTAATAATACCCTCCCCTAAAAAAAGTATTAATAATACCCGAATTATATAAAGAAGTTCACATTTGTGTGCATAAGCTATAACACACTAGTTTAGTTTTCATATAAAGGTTACAACGATGAAAATAATATGTGAAATATTAAAAGTACCTTGTCTTAACAATTTTATGTTATTGTCAAACAGTTACTACTAATGAAAAGAGGTGGAAAGTTGATCTATAGTGGATCTTTGGGTCCTCTCTCTAAGAAGATGGTTCAATATTTTGAGGTAACATCATTGTTAATTTGGAACACTAACTTTGCATACATATAATTCCACTGGATTCATCTCATACCTATATGTGCAGACTATCCCTGGTGTTCCTAGGATCAAAGATGGCCAAAATCCAGCAGCATGGATGTTAGATATCACTTCTATTGCCATGGAATATACCATATGTGTGGACTATGCTGAGATATACCGAAACTCTTCTCTGCACAGGTGAGGGAAAACGCACAAACGGTTTTTCAATGGCCTGACAAATGGTTGAAAAATGCTATAGTATTTTTTTTTTTCTTTTGAAAGAACAATGCTATAGTATTCTAATCAAGTATTTGATCCGACAGAGAGAACTTGCAACTAGTTGATGAGCTGAGTAGACCACAACCAAATTCTGAGGACTTGCATTTTCCTCCTAGATATTGGCAGAGTTATAGGTCGCAATTGATGGCATGCTGGTGGAAACAACACAGGTCATACTGGAAAAACTCAGAATTTAATTTAGTGCGCTTTGTGACGACCATCGCAATTGCGCTTCTTTTTGGTGTGGTCTTCTGGAAGATTGGCTCCAATATGTAAGTCATTATAATATGTGCTTCCCTGTGAGATGGCTTTCAAGAATCTAACTCTTGTTCATTCACTAAAACAATAGTTCAAGCGAACAAGATGTATTCAACATACTTGGAGTCATGTATGGTTCAGCATTGTTCCAAGGCTTCGTCAACACCAGCACTCTGCAACCTGTGATAGGGATGGAGAGATTGGTAGTTTATCGAGAAAGATCAGCCGGCATGTACAGTTCCATGTCATACGCCATTGCTCAGGTACTACAGTGGCCATTAACTTGATACTTCGATCAATTAATAAGCATAATCAATTTATTGTTTTACTGATGGAGTTTCTCATTTCCTTCCACAGGTGTCGATTGAGATCCCATATGTCTTAGTTCAGGCAGTTATTTTTTCATGTGTTGTATACCCAATGTGTGGATTCCAGACTTCACTAGTGAAATTCCTATGGTTCTTTTTTTTCATGATGTTAAGCTTCACCTACTTCTCTTTATATGGGATGGCAACCACTGCACTGACTCCGGCACCAGAAATAGCTGCACTTGTCTCCTTTTTTATTTACATATTGTGGAATGTATTCTCTGGATTCATCATTTCAAGAAAGGTATGCCTTCAACTCCTTGGTCCTTGCAAATATCAACTTTTACAAACTTCTTGTGATTTTTCATTATTTTCTATACATCTCTGTGAAACAGCTAATACCAGTTTGGTGGAGATGGTTGTATTGGGCTGACCCTACAGCTTGGACTGTGTATGGTCTCATGTTCTCGCAATTGGGGGATCTTGATCAAGTAATTAATGTACCAGGGGAATCAGATTGGACAATAAAAGATTTCCTCATGAATTACCTTGGTTTACAAGATAACCATTTTACACTTATTCTGATCCTACATGCTGGAGTTGTCGTGCTCCTAGCTTCTTTGTTTGCCTTCGGCATCAAATATTTGAATTTTCAGAAAAGGTGACAGCAAAGGGAAAACAAACAAATAAAGCAGAAGTGTAATTAGCTGACCAAGTTCCAGAATAAGGTCCTGATGGAGAAAACAACATATCAGTACTGTATATTTGCTTATGTATCCAAAATTTATGCCTCTGGTGAAGCAGAAGATGTAACACACGATATAGCAAACGTTAGCGGGAAAATTCTCATAACAAACAAAGTCATCTTTTTCTTTTTAATTGCCAACCTCAGTATTAAGAAAGCGGAGCCGACCAGTGCTATAAAGCAAATTATCCACATGTTGAAAGTCGGACACGTTGACTAATTCAATGTATCTCCGAATGTACGCTGATTTCATAACGAGGATTTTGTAAGCTCGTCCATTTTATCAATACAAAATCTTATACTTAAGCGTGCAAAAAAAGGGAAAACGTGAAAACATATTCTCAAAACTCGTGTCATTCGAAAATCACTCGAAACTATACGAGTACAATTTATAAGCTGAGTAGACATTCAAAATTTGGCATCTTAAAAGTTGGGAGTAGTCTTTCCTTTTGATCCATCTATGACCTCATATCCGTTTGTTACTATGAGAAAGTAGTGTTGTTATAATGTCCTGACATTTTTTTTTCATTTGTCTGCTCAAAAAAATTATCTTAGTGACATCTCTTAATTTTATGACTTAATTATAATCAGTCAACATGTTGGTTTGCAATAACAGAAGAATTAATTTATAATAATTTATACTATATGCAAAAGTCATTTATACAACATCTAATAACCTATGGGTTATTGCCCACGTCTATTAAATAATGGATCTTATATCTATGTGCATGTCGTTCGTCTAAGGAGCCACCGATCGTTTCACCATCATCATCAACCTCATTTTGTACGGATCCAAGTACAAGAACAAAGCCCAATGAGATAACTCAATACGTAAGGACATCCATAACAATATCTATATGAAGCATAGATCAATATCAATACTAATTTTATAAAAAAATAATTTATGATTGATCAGGAAAAATTATCAATTAACAATAACGATGAGAATAGTCAATTGATCAATCATGACAATAATCCATATCATCAATTGCTGACGACACATCAATTTCAATACTAATTATATTTAATCAATCACCAATTAGCTAGAGGTCAATGAAGATCACAATTAACAATTATCAATTTCTAATTGGTCAAAGGTCGATGAAGACCACAATAATAATTATTAATTATTCTATCAAACACAAAGATCGTAATTTATTATCCATCAGTCATAAAGGCGTAAGTCGATTATCCAACAATCACAAAGGAGAAATCAATAATTCATTAGCCACTAGGGAGAAATCAATTATCCATCCGTCACTATGGTGCAATTCTATTGTCAATTCAATTATCAATTCAATATTTAGAGTTACGATCAACCTTTTTGGACGCAATATGAGAGCTCTCTATTATTAAGAGACACAATGTCACTTCATGTCGATCAATAATTTCGAGTATGATGGAGGACGAAGGATTACACCCAGGACCATCATAGTTTTTACGCTATTTGCCCAATTCAACTCAATTATCCATTAGTCCGGAAACAGAATTAGTCCGAAAATTCTATCAGCCCAAAGGCATAGCTAGACCGAAGGCCCTATCAGTCCAAATATGCAACATCAGCTCAAATGCACAATATTAGTCCGAAGGTCCTGTCAGTCCCCGGAGCAATAGGTAGACAAGGGTCTAAGAGCACAATAGTATCTAAGATGTCTATGTCTAACAATTTATCTTAGGTTAAACATGACCCGATCAAAAAATCAATTAATCGATATTATAATCAATTATCTAATCAAATACGATGATAATCAATTGGATATGATAATAATTTGATCAGAATCAACCAAAAACAATGTCAATAGATCAATACAATAATCAACCATAAAGTCAGGTGATGATAATAGGATAAGATGAAATGTTAATATGATTAGATATGATTTGGATCAATCAACAATGATATCAATATATTCTGATATGATAGTAATATGATCAAGTATCACGATAATATAATCAAGGTCAAAAAATATCGAACAATAAATTTAAATATTCAAAATACACTTTTGACCCTTTGGAATCTGGTCTGTTTCGTGGGGAACTGGTTCGTGTTCCAAAATCCATAAATCACCTCAGTTGAACCAAACTCAATTGGGTGTGATGTTAACCCTGGCCGAGTTGGTCCGATTCACTTCAATTCATACTTTAATGTCAAAACATGGGTCGTGTTTCCCCTATAACCCGGGTCAGGTCTTAACACGGGTCGTGTTCATGGAATACAGTCCGTTCATTCAATTCGATTCGGATTATATGGAACCCGATCCGTTTTAAACGAAAATCGGGTCATGCCAGACAAAACCCGGGTTCTGTCGTTGTTCGGAATTTGCATTTCCGACACAATATTTTCGATCATCCTATCTATCTCATACGTTATTCAATCGGTGCAAATAATATATCAATGTAATCTTTGTAGGATCCATGTCGTGAAAAATTGACGTAATGGGATTCTCTACGTACCTCAAGTTGACTGAAAAATTAACTTTATTTTCTGTTAGCTGCATGAATGTGGAACTTTTGACAGCAATTACTCTCGGTCCTTCCCCTCTAAATATATATATTCCTAGCTGAACAAACAATTTAATAAATGAAAAAAATCATAAATGAAAGCAATAATATTCCTTTTTTGTCTCCATGTTTCTCTCTCCTCATCATTGTGCGTGCATTTTTCTCTCTCCATTGATTTCCTTATTCTCTTTTTTCTATTTCTTTCTCTCTTTACGTCAATGTTTATAGATTTCCTTTTCCCTTTTTTTCTCACGATCCTATCTTTTTTTCTCCACCTTCTCTCGGTTGTGATGTGTTTTTTCTTTTCCTTTTTTTTTCTTTTGTTTCCTCCGGCGCAAGACGCCTCCTCATTTTTTTTCTTTTACTTTTCCTCTTCTCATCATCTCTCTCCGATTAATCACCTGAAATAATTAAGAAGACATGCCAAGAACCTACGGATCGTCTGAAAACATACCTTGATGTCCTGTCAATCTTGTGCCGCGTCGGATGCGAGAAATATAATTTTCATGCAACATGGCCAGCTCTAATACCTCTAATTATAGGGTTCACAAATTCCTAATTAATTTCTAATCATCTTTTCTAGTCCAAAGAGATTTAATTTTTTAATTCATCTCTTTAACTAATTCATATTTAAATAAATTACGAAATTAATTAAATAATCATGTAATAAATCTGATCCCCAATTTAATTCCTCCCCAATTTCCCTTCATTTTTGGAATTATTAATTAACAATCATATTTTCCAAAATGAAAATAATAAAATATTATTTTATTAAATACGAAAATCAGGATCATTACAATTGCAATATGTAATGAAACAAAGTTGAGAGAATTACAAAATGCATTAGGAAGAAAAGCGAGAAAGAAGAACACGAGAGGGAATAGCCAATTACTGAGTTTGGTGATCGAGACTGCATTTGTAACAGTAGCGATCGATGCGGCGGTCAATTGCGGTCGGTGACAAGGGCATCGCTGGCCGAGGCACGCAGTTGCAGACCACAAGCCCTGAGCAAGAAGATTCGGCCGCCTGTTAATATACAGCGACCAGGAATCTTATTAGACTTTAGACAAAAAAAATGCTACTAAACAATTGAAAGGAGAAAAGGTAATATAAAAGAATAAACACAATAAAGTTTAGAGAACTTAAATCACTTACGATTGATATGAGTTAATTTAGATAAATTATTAATTATTTTATTTAAAATTTTTAAAAATCATCAATAATTTTAATTACTTTGATAATTTTAATATGATAATCTAGACAGAAAAGGTGACTTTTCATATCAGCATTTGTTAAGAAAAGGTGACTTTTCATATTAGCATTTGTTAATATAAAATTAATGATGTTGTTCTTCACTTAAGCTTTTAGGAAAATTGATTACCACATCACATTTAACATGGTATCAGAGTCCCTTCTTGCCGCGCGATCATCGTCATCAATTGCCGAAAGCTAGTCGTCTACGTCTTCTTCATTGTCAGGTGAACCTCTGCTGTCCTTAATGGCTCTCGTAAGTCTAGGCAACGGAGCGTGAGATCCCTCTTCCCTGTTGGTCAGAGATTTTTTCTTGACGATCTTCTTCTTCGTCCATTTTCTTTCCCTGCATTTTCCTAATTTCTTCATTTGAGTTTCCTATCGTCGTTTTTTGTTCTATGGTTCTCTGTTTCCTCTTCGACCTTGTGGATCACAGTGTTGAGATTGTCATTTTTGTCTTCGATGATTTGTCATTTTTCGAGCTGTCTCTGTTTGTTCGTCGGTCGAGTTTGTTCCTTGTCAGTGTCAGAGTTTCATCTCCTCTTATGCAACGGTGAGCATCTCCGTCTATGTTTCTATTGTCCTTCAGATCATGGTCTTCTTGTCTCTGGCTTGTCGTCAAATATATTTTGGAGCTTCGACTCTTTGTTGCCATTATCGGCATTTTATTGGTGACTTCATCGGGTTTCATCCCTAAATGGGAATTTGATGGAGTTTTGTCTCCTTGCATCACCTATGGCGAATCGTGGCTTTCGACGTCTGCTTCTGATGATCAACGTCCATTTTCGGAGCTTAATCTCCAATTTTCTATTGACATCGTTGTTGATGTTCGATTTTCTTCCAGTGTTGTCATCGGTTTAATTTGGTGTAGCACCCCAAAAATCGGCCCTCCTGTCATGTAGGCAGTCGGATTGACCCCGAGATGCTATTGTGCCTGTTGTACTCTTGACCTTACTAATACTTTGACTATTCAACCAATAGTACACGTGGCAATGAATAAATTAAATAAGAACTTTATTGCGGAAGAAAGAAACGTTTGAACATCAAAAGACACCAACATCTAAGGCAATCCATAATGAGAAAGGAAATGACAATAATATCCAATATTCCCAAACAAATGACCATATAGCTAGTTCACCTAATGAAGAAACAAATTATCCAACTAGTGCAACTAAAAGGAAAAGGATGCTATTGTGCTTAATGAGTCATGTGCTATAATCCTTGAGCTCTGCGTTCTCCATTACTCCTCCCTAGTAGGATTCTCACTTGCAAAATTCCAAATGCAAGGGCATGGAATATCCATGAGCGAAAATGCCTAGCACAATAGAATCATAAACTATAAATTTATAATCAGATTATGCTTGAACCAATGATGAATAAGCAATAAGATAACATGCTTTAAATAGGTGATCCACACTTTGGTTGTAATAGATCATGAATCATACCTCTTTACTATGCCATGCTATGTACTTTACCATGTTATGCTTTGCTATACTTTACTTACCATGTTATGTACTACATCTCTTAAATTGACTATACGGTCATTGAAGTTCGTTGTCCTATGCGATCTCGACTTTATTAGGTTGAGAAGTCAGAGGTGTCTCTATGCATTTGTGAAGTCAAGGGTGCCCACGGGAAGATGTAATGCCAATGCATACCATTTTCGAAAAATAAGTGGGAGATGACATGTACCCCAGGAACAGTGGTCATTAAAGACCCGTAGGTTCGCTGTCTCCTCAGCTAAGCTACCTGTCCCTCTGGCGCTATAACATGTAATTCATATGATGCCCTCTTTCGGGAAAGAGAGATGTCAATGCATCACCCTTTTCGAAATACAGGTGGGAAATGGTCTGCATCGTTCACTGTCTCCTCAACTCAGTTATCTGCCCCTCCTCTGTACTATACCATAATTTTTACTCTATACTTTGGATGGCACATAGCAATTCCGTACTTTCATCTTTGCTTTGCTTATCTTGTTTATCATCTGTGGAGTTTAGAATCAAATATCAAAGAAAGATAGAGTCGGATCCTTTTTCCTTGAGATAATAACATTATGTTCTGTCTCTTTGTTTCTTTATGTCAAGTCCCGACCCGTTCTATAAGGTGGGAAGAGTTCAATAGGGTCTTTACATTATTGGACATGGTCTCAAGTGGGCATGTCGAAAGCGGGGCCCAACTAACAGAACCCGGACCGGATAAGGGAAACTCGGGCTGGGACTTCTGTCGAGGGTCCATGCACATGACTCAGGCCAAATCGGGATTCGACTCGAGTTGGGTCAGCATTCATGCATTGAAATTAGTCCAAAACCTCCTAGTCATGGCAGTGCCATTGTCTGGAATGCCCGTGACAACCATGTCACTGTCGTGCCTACATATGGCACGCCCGTGTCTTAACCGAATCGGTCGACCATTCTAATTAAATCGGTCAACCATTCTCCTGACAGGGCATGCCCGTGCCTTACAGAATCAGTCGACCATTCTCATTGAACTGCTTGACCGCTCTTGACAGAGCACACCCATGCCACTTAACTAGCACGGTCGTGCTGAGACTCGGCCGTCGTCCTCAAGATCGAGCATGCACGTGCCACTTAACTGGCATGGCCGTGCCATCACGGTCAGAAATGGCGCGGCCTGCGCCCTTCTTCTTCTCCTTCTATGGCCGACTTCCGACCGTCGGATCACGATAATTACAATACGAAAATTAAAGTTCATCGACTCTAGGTCAATATGGAGTCATCATACGCATCATATGATTAACAATTTATCGCCTAAGGGGATTTGACATCTAAGGTACCTTTTTCGATCGTTGAGTTCACCGGAGGCACGTTCGTCGTCGTCTCGGGTTTCGGTCGCCCCTGGTCCGCGGGGAGTGCATTTGGCCCTCACGAGCGCGTCAAGGAAAGGCTTGCGTGCATTGGATGTCTGCTAGTCATGCTCGTGCCGCACAGTTCACCGGGACAAGGGAAGAAAACACCTCAGGCCGAGCGAATAAGGTAGAGATTGGGGGTTCCGATTTGGAGAAGGAAATCGGAGGAGTTCGTTTCCTTCTCTTTTTTTATTAAATTTGAATCTGTTTCTCTTTTTTATCTTTCCATGTTTATGATCTTTGTTTCAAATTTGGATTTTGCCATGTTTTTTTATCTTCTTTTAACGTTCGATTTGGAGTTGTTACATTTGGAGTTTCGTCTCCTTTGTTACCGGCGTCCGTAAGCGGCGTTCGGATCTCCTTTCGGCCATTGCCGACGTTCTTGGGGTTAGAAGGTCGTCCAGTGACCACTGTTGTCTACCTCTGTTTCGGCCAGAGGCATCTGTGTCACGGCTCGATTGGAGCCTGTTTCTTCACGGCCACGATTCTTGGCATTGTGATGGGTTCTTAGGTCGCCGGATGTTCGCCGATCCTAT
This sequence comes from Pontederia crassipes, assembly GCA_030549335.1. Lineage (NCBI taxonomy): Eukaryota > Viridiplantae > Streptophyta > Magnoliopsida > Commelinales > Pontederiaceae > Pontederia > Pontederia crassipes. The sequence continues at coordinate 70,133,828 of CM060191.1, read as the reverse complement.
TTTTCTTCTTCAATGTTCGATGGGAATTTCTTCGTTCTTGTTCATTTCCTTTGCGCATCTGGCTTCTTCTCGTCCTAGACAGAACCACCTTGCCTGTGCATCCGCACTGCCAGATGCTGCGTATTTGTTCACAGGTGTCTACTATGTGTACTATGTGTTGTGTGCATCCTCATCGTTAGCAGAAGCAACTTGAGAGGGCGTTCGTAGACTTCTGCTTGCATTCATAGCGACTCTAAATGTGCATGTTTCTGGTGTTGTTTCTATTTCTTGGATTTGTTTCTCTGCCAACAGCTCGTGTCAACTTTAGGGGACGTATGTGGATGGATTCAAGTTAGTGTATTGGTCAAATAGCTCCCCTGATTTAATACTACTCAATAACAACATATCTGATTGGGTTTCTATCACTCTTTTGTACACGTCTTCATGGCCTTCATGGAGTCTGCAGCTCTGTTTGGTGCATTGAAGCCAGAGGGCGAAAGGGATTTTGATATTTTTTTAGAAGTATTATGATAGTTTATTCTTTAACAAATTATTATTTATCAATACTTGTCAATAATATTATCGGTAATTGAAAAATAATAATCTATTTAAGTGATGATTTAAATTATCAATTAATTTAATTAATAATGTACTAAAGCTCTCTGATCAAAAGTTTTGACAAGGGTTTTTTATATTATTTCTTCTTATATCTTTTTTTTTCTTCTATTGTGCCAATGGATCTTATTTTATACTGTAAAATTTATTAAAAAGAAGATAATAGGTGCCACTTTATTTATTTATTTATTTATTTTTGCTACGCCATTCTTTTAATTGATTTGTATTCATGAATATGCATGACCTGCGAAAAAAAATAAAATTTCACCAAATTAACTAGAATTTACCTGTCCTCAGTAGCTTCCGTCCATTTTGAAATATCATTTGGCTTAGTAAGTGTGTCATTCGAATTAATTTTTATATCATATTTTTTCACTTTTATATGTAACGATGAGAAATGGCTAAATAGTAATAATAATAATAATAATAATAAAGTTGTTTTTCGGTAGTAACAAAAGTTGTTTTTGTTGCCCCCTTATTTACACATTTGGCACATACGAAAATGAAACATTTTAAATAGTCGAAAACATTTCTAATAAACAATGATTAAAAAATTTGAAAAGGATATAATAATTTTTTTCATATTTAAATGTGTTATTAATTATATATATATATATATATATATATATACATATATATATACACTTTTGACTTAATGGAGCCACTATTGACTTGCATTATTATTTGATAGATTTCTTGTAGTATTAATCTTATTGGATGTATTAACAAGAATAAGACAAAAGATGATTGATTACCATTTTCTATTGATCGACAATTATAAAAAAAAGAATAATGATTAGAGCTTAGGAGTAATAAGCATATGTGCCCATTTGAATAGTTTTCCTTGTGACATTTTCAAGATTGGATATTAACCCTTTTATCTCAATTGTTCCAGATTTTTTTTATATAATTGCTAAAATATTCAATATTATATATATATATATATTCTGCAACTAACTTTTGTACAATCAATATGTAATCAACAAATGAGAATCGTGAGATCATAATTATATGATTAAAATTCAATCTCTATTGAATTTAATATTAAGTTTTTAAATTTAATCTCAATCATATAATCATCATCCAACGATTCAAATTCATCTATATTAATTGTACAATTGTCCGTAGAAAAATGACAATTTTCTTGTAATATATATATATATATATATATATATATATATATATTTGTAGCTGAAAAACTTGACTATAAATTTTGGAGTCCTAGTTCGACACGGCCATTTCTATTTATTATGCGTATTAAATGCAAAACAGTCATAGTTGGAGACCACATAACACATTGGTTGGTGGAATTAAGTTGATGGGTGTGTGTGTGCATGAAACTGCTCTGTTGCCTTAAATGGTGCAACTATGGACAAGAGACCACATAGTTAATGTCATTAAATAATATGTACTACTCCCCCTCAATTATGAATTGTCACTTTACTCTTAATGCAAGCCGATGCCATGTTCGTCTCTCTTTCTTTAATTCTTTATCCGTGTGCATAATTATAATTCCATCTTTTTTCCTCCAAGAATATCTCATAGAGGTATACTAATCAATTCTCGGCTTAGAACTCTTTACATTCATTTATATAAAGGTTAAGAATTACAATTTCGAGTGTTATTTAAGATAAGAAGTATTTAGTAATTAACTATTCAGCAAAAATATGTTGTAGTAATTATTCAGGAAAGTAAAACCATTTTCTCTATGACAAAGTAGATCTAGATCCATGGCATGCACCATTAATAACAACCTCTGAATCTGTATCTAGTCACTGTATGTACTGATATATGGTAAAAGAGATTAACTGCGTGTCATTCTGATCTATATCCAAAGTCCATTTGCCAATAGAGCTGGGAATTCATTCTCTCTCCTCTTTCAATCTCTCACGTACTATATATATATATATATATACCTATATGTGCAAGAGATGAGCACTTGCTAACTAGGAGTCGCCCTTTACTTCCATAACTTACAGGTAGCTAAGCCAACTATTTTATGCATACACAGCTCGAATTAAGGAGTGGAGTTGGAGTTGGAGTTGGAGTTGGAGTTTCCAAGGAAACTTAGCCTCACAACTATTGTGGCCAAATTCGACAATACGACTTCTGATCTTAAGCTTCGATTGTTGCATTCTGTTGTTGTCGTCGTCGTCGTATTAGTAGTAGTAGAAAGATATGGTGGAGAAATGGGAGGAGCCACCGTTAACTCACCGCGACAACGAAGAGTTCCTCCGAATCCTTAGAGAAAGAAAACTCAAGTACGTGTGGCAACGAAATTTATCTATCATTTCTTCTCAACTATCTTTCCCAATTTTATTATTTTTCGTCTCTTTTTGACATTCTTTTTTGGTCTCTTTTTGTTTTCTAGTAATTTTTAGTTTATTTTGTTTTTTGCTCTATATATACATCAGTCTCTTTCTTTGTTAAAAAGATATATCAATCTCCAAAACTTCCCTGATGATCTAAATTTTGGGGTAATTAATGTACTCGACCCATCATTATTTTTTTTCTGCTTTATTTGAAATTCTCTTTTTTTTTTGCAGAAAAAGAAATATAACAAAACTTGAGATTTTTTTTTTGTTTGAATTCACCATTATACATTCTTAGAAAGTGTAATGAGCATTCTTGTATTACTGTTACGATATCTTTTATGAAAAAATTTTGTCCTCCATCTTTAAACTTATTTCACCAAATATCATTCACCCGTTGTATGCCGTTTTTCGATTCGTTGCCTACGTGGCATTGATTTGGCAAGTCGTAATTTCCGGTTTACGCATCCTTGTTCGCTGCTTTGTGACACCTTATTTTAAATATATATATAAGATATTAAAATAATAAAAAATTTTAAAAAACTCACCCTCTTTCCCTCTCTCAGCTGCCGCCTGCCGGTGCAAAGGCAGTCGGAGGGAGAGGGGGAAGGGAGACAATCACCGGCAGGGCGAAGTTGAAGGGGGTGGTGGTGATGCCCCTTACGCATCACCGATGAGTTGTATGCGGGGGGTGGGGGGTGAAGTCCCCTTCTACGCGTCGCCAGTGACGTGCAAAGGGGGCATTGCCACCCATTGTTCAAAAGAAATGACAAATATAATATAATTATTATCATCAAATTCAATTACTTTTTTTAAAAACCATTATGAATGACGTCCTAAGTTATAAACAATAAAATATATATATCTCAAATAAATTAAAAACAACGTTTTGCTTATCATGATTAACAAGTTAAAACGCTTTAATTTGGAGTTAAAAGGTACCTCATGTTTGTTCCTTGGAAAAATCAGATTTCTTCACAACTTCGTTAGAAATTTTTTATACTTGGAGCATTAGACTATCAGTTATCTCTCATCCAGCAATAATTAATTAATTAGCATTAATTCGATCTTAATTAATTAGTGATGATTAGTAATGTTGGCATGTGAATGGATGGGTAGGTTGGGGATTGAAGAGGCAAAAGTGGAGGTCCGGTTCGAGAATGTGAGCGTGGACGCCAAGGTGCATGTGGGTCCCACGGCCCTTCCCACCCTCTTCAATGTTTGCATCAACACTTTGCAGGTACCATATCTTATAATTATATATTTGAAAAAAAAATGAATGTATATATATATATATATGCTAATAAATGATTATATAGATGTATGGAATGCAAAGGTGTATAATTATTGTTATCTAGATCCATAACTTTTTGCAGGGATTTAAGGACAACGTGTTGAAATTTTAGAATTATTTGTATATGTAATTAAATATTGGTTCAACCATGAATTTATATGTAATTTTTTTATTATTATTATCTTCTTGTTTGAACGTGTTATAGGAAGTGATTGGAGTGTTTGGTTTGGGTACCACCAAGAGAAAGAGCGTCAAGTTACTCAACGGAGTTAATGGCATAATAAGGCCATCTAGGTACACATTATTAGAGAACGTATTAGAACTAATTTAAGATTATTTAGATGAAGGTTATCTTACGAAATAACTAATTATTCGATTGAATATCATTAAACACTAACAAAAGAAGGATAAATCAGTCAAGATCCAATCCTTCTTGAAAATCAAAATACCACCATTATAATCCACAAAACTACAACTTTTATATTCCATCAAATGAAAGGAGAGATTTATTTTCACTGTTTTCACCTCTTAATTATTTATATTATTTTTTATAATTTGACTATATGTTATTGTATTATTATCATTATTATAATAATAAATGTCAAGTATATATAAAAAAATTAAGTATAAAATAGTATATATTTAAAAATTATTTATTTATATTCTCGTAAAGTGGGACAACATGATCGACAGTGTTATATGGTAGTGAATGTTGGGCTATGAAGGGATAACATGAACGTAAAGTGGGAGTAGCCGAAATGAGGATGTTGAGATGGATGTGTGGTCATAAAAGATTAGATAAGATTAGGAATGATCATATACGTGAACGAGTCGGAGTGGCTCCTATTAGTGAGAAAATGGTAAAGAATCGTTTGAGATAGTTTGGTTATGTTTAGAGAAGACCATTAGATACGCCAATAAGAAGAGTAGATCAAATAATCTGGAGTCCGATTAAAAGAGGGAGAGGGAGGCCAAGGCGGACACTTGGCGAACTAATAGAGCAAAATCTATTGGTGAATAATATACCGAAATGTTTGATTACTAATAGAGCGGAATGGCGTCGTATGATCCATGTAGCCGACCCCACCCAGTGGGATAAGGCTTTGTTGTTGTTGTTGTTATTCTCGTAAAGATATTCTTCAACCAAATGTAAATAGATGGAAGAATAAGAACACAACAAGAATATTCACAACAAGAATAAGTGGCAGCACATCACGATGTCCTCGAAATATAAACAAACATCACACGGATCAAGTATAAAATGGTCAAACCTTGATTTCACAAAAAAATCATCTTAAAAAATGTGAAATTGCTACTTTTAATCCACGAAAGAGAATGCGTGTATTCTTTCAAAACAAACAATCGAGATATTCTCCTCTTTAATGTTTTTTCAACATGTTTTATTTTTCATTTTTTTATTTATACACTATTATAATAAAAAAATATTATTTCATTATTATAATAATAATGGATATATTATTCATAATAAAATATTTTTAATATAAAATATAATATTCTCAAATTATATTCTTTTCGAATCAAACACGAGCGAGAATAAAGATATAACTACTTTTTCAAGAATACGATATTCTATCATTTTATTCCATCGAAACATATCCTTCAACCAAACTGTTCCTTAATATTTTAATTTTATCATTAGATTTATTCATAAATAAACTTAAGTCAAAATTCAATTTTGACTCTGCACCATTGATTAGCATGCTAGCCATATAATTGAATCAATCTAAAATATCATTGGCTTATCTGCCCCTTAGCCTTCACGCTTGCACAACTTCAAATTAGATATGGTGCATCTCTAGTATCTTTAGTATAGATAGATCTTGCAGTATTTGCTCAACCACTATCCCACGAACAAAGAGCCAAAACCCAACAAGTGTTGGCTTAGTTTAAGAGAATGCGTGTCCGCCATTTGATTTTCATCATGTAAGTGTTTAGAGAATCTTCTTCTGTCAGAAGAAATGATTCCTTGAAATAATGAGTTACCAATTCTATTGATATGGCTACATGTGTAGCAGCACCAACTATGAGAAACCCATCGATCCACATGTGGTCTAAATGGAAGCTTTAACAAATTATGGATTAGTCATGATGCTACTTCCCCATAAGTAATGGGTGGCATAGCCCATAGCAGAAGTCCCCTTTTTTATTTACTTCTTTATTACCCCAGAGGGGCCCGGATGGGACAAGCTCAAACTTCCTTCTTGCATGTGCGCTCCTCCAGAAGCATATACAATAATGAAACAAATCCAATCTTGGGCCAAGCGTTGTAAGCCGGTAATAGTTGAAGGTTAAAAAGACTGTATTGGAATAAAGGCGAGAAGGAAGGTCCGAAACCAGTAACGCATAAACCATGTCAAACCAAGATCGATTAATAACCAAATAGAACAAGCTCTGGCTCGAAAGCGTCCGCGCGCCAGGGCGCTTGGAGTTTTCTCGCTTCAAAAAATGCAAACTAAAGCTTAAACAAATCGAAGTGGGGCGAAGAGCAATGACACGATATGAGAGTTACAGACAGAGTTAGAAAAGATCAAATATTTGATTACTCCATCATACATGATTGAATTGCGAAAACTTCTGGATAGGTATCAAACATCTGAACTGGATTTTTTCTAATTAAATAATCTATTTCTAGTTGTTCAGGAACAATTAGAAGATTTTCTAAAAGAAATACAAGGTTCTGACCCAATTGAGACATTGTGGAATAGGCTAAACTTCTTTTTATATCTCTTTGAACAAGGGCTAAAGTAGCTCCTAATAGGGTTGTTATTACACCGATTAAACCCTATTCCATCAAAGAGTCACAGAATGGGTGGGATAAGCAATATTGAAACTTTTATTCCAGTGATTCAAAATTTGAGAGAGACAATTCTAGTTGTTGTTCTAATCTTGTAGTAGTACAGTTTTATTCCATCCAATCAATCAAAGAGGCCCTATGGGAATTGGAGTTCCTCCGAGTTTCAGGTGAATAGTTGAATTGACAGATTAGTTCGGAGTATATTTGAATAGAGTGAAATTTGATATGGAGGAATAAGGTAGTTGATGTGATAGGAAAAATAGATGTGATATGTTAATTTTAGTGGGTGTTTGAATTAAAAATACTTATAATAAATATATATTATAAATTTATGTCAAAAAATTTGTTAAAAATATATTATTTAAATATAAAAACAATTTTTTAATACTTTATATTTAATGAAATACTGTATTTGTTAATGAAATAATAAGTAATAAATAATATTATATTATTTCTTTATTATTAATATTTTACATATAATAAATATATTATTATATATATTATAGGTAAAAAGAAGAAAAAACTAAAATAAAAAAAAGAGTTTGTAAAATAAAAAAAGTCACGTCGTTTGAAAAAAAAACAAGAACAAGCTAGGTGGAACCAGGGTCGACTCTGGTTCTGCCATAATTATTGCGGCCGATGGAAATACCTCGCTCCACCTTATTCCAATTTTCAAACGACCCATAGGTTTCTATGTAGGTAAACATATGTTTGCATTCCCTTCTATCATTAATCAACGACTTTGTGTTTAGTTGGAAGATTTTAAGTGACCCATATAGAGTACATGAGAACTGATGATATTTGATTAATCAGATTTTATCCTAAATATTTACGGTCTGTAAATATATATAAAAAAAAAGTGAGCTGAGAGTACCATCGTTATATTTATATCCTTAATATTTCTCACTTTTGTTTTTCTGGTAAATATTTCTCATACAACCCAACGCACCATGTTGACTAATAGACACTAAGGAAGTAACTTAATTCTCAATAAGAGTTTATACATGTCAGGATTTGCATTTAAGACCTCTCGAATCTTTGTTAAATTTGATGAGTGCACTATGCATCCCAAAAGTTTAAAAAGTTCGAAAGGTTCTCGTTATCATGTGATGAGAAATTGAGAAGTTGTACAATGATGCCACTGGCGTTTTAAGCAATAGATAGATCACTTTTTGGTATAAAAAAAAAAGCAAAAAAAGAAATTGAGAAGTTAAAGTCAATATGTATGAACATCTCTAAAATAATATTGATAATGGGAATCAGATATGAATGTCATAGGAAGAACGCACAAAATTTTCTAACAAATGAATTGGATACAAACATCACGAATCTCGAGTTTTTGTTGAAATTCCAGTTCTGTGACTGAGCAAATAATTTTTGCCTCCCCAGAAATGCAATGCTCATTACATGCTATCGAACAGATCATAGTAAGTAAATCTTTTGTGTTGTTAGGATGACGCTCCTACTTCGACCGCCGGGGTCAGGTAAGTCGACTCTCCTGAAAGCATTGTCAGGAAAACTAGACGCAGGGTTGCAGGTAAGTGTGGTTGCAGCTCCTCAATGCAGCATGCATCCTTTCATTGCTTCACTACCTAATCCAAGTTGTTATATCAATGGCAAAAATCCACAACCAGCTCCAGGGAAGAATAACATACAACGGCCAAGAACTCAGCACATCTGCCACAGGTCCATGCATGTCTGCATATGTCAGCCAGTATGACCTTCACCATCCTGAGATGACTGTAAGAGAGACAATAGATTTTGCAGGAAGCTTGTTTGGATCAAGCAATGCTATTGGTAAGATGATGCAGTATATTTTTTCCTCTGCAAGACGATAGGCATTGGAGTTTTTAGCTGAATATATTCTTGAAGCATAAACAAAATAAAAAAAAAAAGAAGAAATATCTAGAGAAGTTTGCTATGGACATTGTGGCACATTTTGATTATGCTTTCATATTTCATTAGAATACTGATGAGCGATTATTGACAACTGAATAGCAAAATGATTCATCTGTTAATATGTAAGGCAATAAAAGTGCAAAGCCTAAGATTACCTTGTTTTGGCTTTTCCAGATATATTAGGAGAAACAATATGCAGGAACAAGGTCACTGTCAATAAACTTGAACAAGAAACAGAAGCATTTGTCAAAGTAGCAATTACTTGGCTTGTTCCTTTCCTTTTTCTTCTCCGTTCTGAATTCACTCTGTCCACTCCAGTCTTTTAAATTGAAATGATAATGCAACAATTTTATGCAGGCCACTACTTGTGGTAAAGGGAGGAATCCTATGACTAATTATGTTCTTAAGGTAAGGAGGTATCATGTTCAAAGTCCATAATCTGTTTGTTTATATGTAACATTGCCAATAGGTGGTTCAATAGAATTCTGTAGAAGAATGTAACATTTGTTGTAAGTTAATTTTATGTGATCATACTTGAAACATCTGTGTCTTTGTCTGAATGTCTTCTTCAGTTGCTTGGCTTGAGCGAGTGTGCAGATATCATGGTAGGAGATGAAATGCGAAGAGGGATTTCAGGTGGAGAAAAGAAACGATTAACTATTGGTACGCATTAGTTGCTCATACTCTGAATTGATGAAGGCATAATAACCAACTCATAGTTTGGGTGACTTTGTTCCCCAGAAGTAAGTTTTAGATGTCACAATAAAATTTTAAGGATTGTCAGGGGATTCAAATTCTAAATTCTCTTTCATCTGTTGCACTAAGCCTTGACTTTTTATCTTTATGCGCATATATTTTAGATTGCAAATTGTTTCCAAACATGAAAGCATTCCATGTTAAAGGTGAGATGCTAATAAGCCTTGCAAGGAGCTTCTTCATGGGTGATATTTCAACTGGTCTAGATAGTTCAACTACTTTTGAGGTCATCATGTTTCTTAAGCAAATGACATGCCTAATGGATCTCACCATGGTCATCTCCTTACTCCAACCACCACCTGAGACATTTGAGTTATTTGATGACATAATCCTTCTCTGTGAGGGGAAAATTCTTTATCAAGGACCTCGAGAAAGCATTTCTGACTTTTTTGAAGTCTTGGGATTCAAATGCCCTCAGAGGAAGAATTTGGCTGATTTTCTTCAAGAGGTACTTCATATATATGAGTTAACTTTCTTCTGTTCTTTGGGACACAGATCATCACATTTTTCTAATATTGAGCATTGCATAAAAACTATAAAGTACTGGTTCCTAGTTGGTAATGAAGATTAAAGAGAGAACTAAAGGCACATATTTCTTGTTTGCTAAAGGGTTCTACCAAAAATTTATTTGAAAATTTTGATACAGCTTCTTATGGATAGGTTATTTCAGAAAAGGATCAAGCACAATATTGGACTGGTAACAAAGGAGAGTATCAATATCTTTCACCTGAAAGAATTGCAGAAGCATTTTGCTCAGTACATCCTGATCTGCTTCTAGAGAATGAGCATATAAATCCACAAAATACTACAAAGAATAAAACACCAACATCAAACAGAAGATACATCTCAAAGTGGGAAGCTTTCAAGACATGCTTTACGAGAGAGTGGTTGCTCTTCAAGCGGAATTCACCAGTGCATATCTTCAAGCTCGTGCAGTTGACATTGTTAGGAATTGTGATCATGACTCTTTTCACTCGGTCAGAAATGGAACATACATCCATTGTGGATGCAAACAAGTATTTTGCTGCTGCCATGATTGGAGTGATAATCATCACATTCAATGGAATGACTGAGTTGGGAATGATGGTAAGAAGGCTACCCATATTTTTCAAGCAGAGGAAGATGCTAAACTTGCCAGGTTGGGCATTGCTCTCTTCAATATTCATCCTTGGTCTCCCGCTGTCACTGATTGAGGCAGGCTTGTGGACCAGCTTAACATATTTTGTCATTGGCTTTGCACCTTCAGTAACCAGGTAATTTGGCATGATCATGTACCGTGGTCACTGATCTTAATGATGCATAAACAAATAGATCACAATACTTGAGTTGATTTTTTTCATGTTGTTTGTATTAGGTTTTTTCTGCAGTTCCTATCACTGTTTTGCATGCATCAAGCATCAATGAGTCTTTTTCGTTTCCTTGCTCTTGTGGGTAAAACACAAGTGAAAGCAACTGTCATAAGCTCTGTGGGACTTACTGCAGTTTACATTCTCGGAGGCTATATCATATCAAAAGGTGAGCTTATCTCTTTTTTGGATGATTCGGATTGAATTGTTTGCATCATCTCAGCATTGTCTCTGTCCTATATTCTAACAGACAACATCCAGCCATGGATGATATGGGGATATTGGGCTTCTCCCATGAGCTATGGTCAGAATGCAGTGGCACTAAATGAGTTTCTTGATGAAAGATGGAGCACGGTGAGCTAAACCTACAACATGAGAAGTTTCTCAAATTTTGAATGAATCTCTCTGGCACGAAATTGAATTACATGAACAAGAACAAAATGACAATGATTTCCATGTTGTTCACCTGTTTTGCTTTCAGAAAGATAATAGATCATCGTATTGTCTTGCTACTTTCTATGACTTGAAAATCCTATTTAGGTATTCTCCAAAAGAGATCCTGTTTGAGTAATAGTCAGCACAAAGCTAACCAGCTCACTTCTAATTCTGTTCTGGTAGGAATTCCACTATGACATTATTGATGCTGATACTGTTGGCAAAGCTATTCTGAAAGCAAGAGGCCTACCCACAGAATTACGTTGGTTCTGGATTTCTGTCGGAGCATTAGTTGGCTTCTCAGTAATCTTCAATATTCTCAGCATGTTAGCCATGGAGTTTCTCAATCGTAAGTAACCCTTAGCAGTTATACTGTGTACTGAAAAATGTAACAACAAAAGCTGCAAAGCCAAAATGCTTGTTGTGATCATTTTCTAAATGTGCAGCTCCAAAATTTCAGCAAATAAGCATCGATGCTATATCTGAAAATGTCAAACAGAAGAAAAACATGAATGGGACAACGCGGAACTTGGAAATGGTGTTGCCTTTCCAACCTCTCACCCTTGCTTTCAGTCATATCAATTATTACGTAGACATGCCTGTGGTGAGTATATTTCAATAAAATGTCAGATGTCATTAAACTCATGTTGAATTTGTTAGGAAGTGATATATGTTTCATATCACATCTTTTATGATCAGGAGATGACGAAATATGGCATCACAGCAAATAAGCTTCAACTATTGAAGGATGTCAGTGGTGTTTTTAGGCCTGGAATTTTAACTGCACTCATGGGGGTCACAGGTGCAGGAAAAACCACATTGTTAGATGTCTTGGCTGGAAGGAAGACTGGAGGATATATCGAAGGCGATGTTACAATATCTGGTTATCCAAAAAGACAGGAGACATTTGCTAAGATCTCTGGGTATTGTGAGCAGTTCGACATCCACTCTCCATTTGTTACTGTTTATGAATCCTTGCAATACTCTGCATGGCTCCGACTACCAACAAATGTTGACACCTCTATCAGAAATGTAAATACCTTTCCTTTTTTTTAGAACCGAAATCCTCTCGTTTGTTCACGTTTTAAGAATGCTTGCTTGATTGTAACTAACAACGCCTATTCTTGCCATGTCTTTAGATGTTTATAGAAGAGATAATGGATCTAGTTGAGCTAACGCCACTTAAGAATGCTATAGTGGGTTTTCCCGGAAATGGTTTGTCAGCTGAACAGCGAAAAAGACTAACAATGGCAGTAGAGCTGGTATCTAGTCCTTCTATCATATTCATGGATGAACCAACATCAGGTTTGGATGCTCGAGCTGCAGCGATAGTTATGAGAGCAGTCAGAAAAACTGTAGACACTGGACGCACTGTTGTGTGCACAATCCATCAGCCGAGTGTTGAAATATTTGAATCTTTTGACGAGGTAACTGTCTCTTAATTTAACATTAAGAAAATGGAACTAGAATGTCTAAGAACCTTTCCTAATAATGAATTAATGAACCATGCATATGAAATCAATCATGAATTATTTTATGGCTAGAAGAAACCACTGAGAACAAATGCATGATATTTGTTGGACTAATAAGTATTAATAATACCATCCACTAAAAAAAGTATTAATAATACCCAAATTATATAAAGAAGTTCATATTTCTGTACATAAGCTATATAACACACTAGTTTAGCTTTCATAGAAAGGTTACAACGTCGAAAATCACATGTGAAATATTAAAAGCACCTTGTCTTAACAATTTTATGTTATTGTCAAACAGTTACTACTAATGAAAAGAGGTGGAAAGTTGATCTATAGTGGATCTTTGGGTCCTCTATCTAAGAGGATGGTTCAATATTTTGAGGTAACATCATTGTTAGTTTGGAACACTAACTTTGCGTACATATAGTTCCACTGGATTCATCTCATACCTATATGTGCAGACCATCCCTGGTGTTCCTAGGATCAAAGATGGCCAAAATCCAGCAGCATGGATGTTAGATGTCACTTCTATTGCCATGGAATATACTATATGTGTGGACTATGCTGAGATATACCGAAACTCTTCTCTCTACAGGTGAGGGAAATACACAAACGGTTTTTCAATGGCCTGACAAATGGTAGAAAAATGCTCTAGTATTCTAATCAAGTGTTTGGTCCGACAGAGAGAACTTGCAACTAGTTGATGAGCTGAGTAGACCACAACCAAATTCTGAGGACTGGCATTTTCCTCCTAGATACTGGCAGAGTTATATGTCGCAATTGATGGCATGCTTGTGGAAACAACACAGGTCATACTGGAAAAACTCAGAATTTAATTTAGTGCGCTTTGTGACGACCATGGCAATGGCACTTCTTTTTGGTGTGGTCTTCTGGAAGATTGGCTCCAATATGTAAGTCATTATAATATGTGCTTCCCAGTGAGATGGCTTTCAAGAATCTAACTCTTGTTCATTCACTAAAACAATAGTTCAAGCGAACAAGATGTATTCAACATACTTGGAGTCATGTATGGTTCAGCATTGTTCCAAGGCTTCGTCAACACCAGCACTCTGCAGCCTGTGATAGGGATGGAGAGATTGGTAGTTTATCGAGAAAGATCAGCCAGCATGTACAGTTCCATGTCATACACCATTGCTCAGGTACTCTAGTGGCCATTAACTTGATACTTCAGTCTAGCAATATTCTATCACAGATCTCAATATATATTCACGAGGATCAAGAGACCAGAGTTAATAACAGACATTAATAAGCATAATCAATTATTGTTTTACTGATGGACTTGCTCATTTCCTTCCACAGGTGTTGATTGAGATCCCATATGTCTTAGTTCAGGCAGTTATTTTTTCATGTGTTGTATACCCAATGTGTGGATTCCAGACTTCACTAGTGAAATTTCTATGGTTCTTTTTATTCATGATGTTAAGCTTCACCTACTTCTCTTTATATGGGATGGCAACCACTGCACTGACTCCGGCACCAGAAATAGCTGCACTTGTCTCCTTTTTTATGTACATATTGTGGAATGTATTCTCTGGATTCATCATTTCAAGAAAGGTATACCTTCAGCTCCTTGGTCCTTGCAAATATCAAGTTTACAAACTTCTTGTGATTTTTCATTATTTTCTATACATCTCTGTGAAACAGTTAATACCAGTTTGGTGGAGATGGTTGTATTGGGCTGACCCTACAGCTTGGACTGTGTATGGTCTCATGTTCTCGCAATTGGGGGATCTTGATCAAGTAATTAGTGTACCAGGTGAATCAGATTGGACAATAAAAGATTTCCTCATGAATTACCTTGGTTTACAAGATAACCATTTTACACTTATTCTGATAGTTCATGCTGGAGTTGTCGTGCTCCTGGCTTCTTTGTTTGCCTTCGGCATCAAATATTTGAATTTTCAGAAAAGGTGACAGCAAAGGGAAAACAAACAAATAAAGCAGAAGTGTAATTAGCTGACCAAGTTCCAGAATAAGGTCCTGATGGAGAAAAACAACATATTACTGTATATATGCGCTTATGTATCCAAAATTTATGTCTGGAATGAAGCAGAAGATGTAACGAATGATATAGCAAACGTCAGCGGGAAAATTCTCATAACAAACAAAGTCGTCTTTTTTTTTAATTGCCAACCTCGGTATTAAGAAAGCGGAGCTGACCAGCGCTATGGAGCAAACTATCCACATGTTGAAAGGCGGACTCATCGACTAATTCAATGTATCTCCGATTGTACGCCTGATTTCATAACGAGAATTTTGTAAGAAATAAGGAGCTACCTCATCCCCTTTCGTCTATTTCATCAATACAAAATCTTATACTTCAGCGTTCAGAACAAGGGAAAACGCGAAAACATGTTCTCAGAACTCGTGCCATTAGAAAATCACTCGAAATTATACGAGTACAATTTATAAGCTGAGTAGACATTCAAAATTTGACATCTTAAAATTTGGGAGTAGTTTCCTTTGATCCATCTATGATCTCATATCTAGTTGTTTCTCTGAGAAAGTAACGTTGCAACGTGTAATGAAACAAAGTTGGGAGAATTACAGAATGCATCAAGAAGAAAAGCGAGAAAGAAGAACACGAGAGGGAATGGCCAATTACCGAGTTTGGTGATCGAGGATGCAGTCGCAGCAGTCGCGATCGATGCGGCGGTCGATCGCGGTCGATGATGAGGGCGTCGCCGGCTTCGCGGACCACGACCGGGGGAGCAAGAATGTTATTAGACAAAAAGAAACATAAAAAAAAGGAAAAAGAATGTTATTAAACAATTGAAAGAAAAAAAAAATAATATAAAAATGAGTTTAACGTAATTATCAAACGCTTTCATGCTTTCCGCCTATTTTATTTTATTATTTTCGATATTTTTTGTTAATAATTTAGAGAATCATTTATAATAATAAAAAATAATTTTATAATATAAAAAATTATAAAATATAATTATATCTAATAATAATGTGCATAAATTCATAAAATTTTAAAAATGATTAATATAATTATTATTTGAGAATTTGAATCACATTTTTATTATCATTAAATATCATTTAAATTGTTAAGGAAGAAAAATAAAAACAATTGTAAAGTTATTTGACGCGTGCTTCACAAGAAAAATGCTTGACATAATAAATCACTTAAATCAAGTTTTGGCGAGAGATTTTGATTTTGTTTCTTCTTATATGTTTAATTACTTTTTTTTTCTTGTATTGTGCCAATGGATCTTATTGTATAATGTAAAATTTATTAAAGATAAGAAGATAGTAGGTGCCATTTTCTTTAGCCTTTTTGCATTTACGCCATTCTTTTAATGAATTTGTATTTCATGACTATGCATGGCCTGCGAAAGAAATTAAATTTTCACCAAATTAACTAGAATTTTACCTGAGTTGAGTAGCTTTCGTCCATTTTGAAATATCATTTGTGCTTACTAAGTGTGTCAATCGACTTTAATTTTTATATCATGTTTTTTTTTCATTTTTATATGTAACGATGAGAAATGGCTAAATACAAAATAATAACTTTCGGTAGTAACAAAAGTTGCTTTTGTAGCCCCTTATTTTCTTATCGTATTTTAATTTGACACATACGAATATGAAACATTTTAAATAGCCGAAAAGATTTTTAATCGTCAATATGATTAAAATTCATTTGTGAAAGTTATAAAGGTGCATCGTAATTATAACTTTTTTTCGCGCATCAATTATAAATTTTACTTAACTTATTTTGACGCCACACCTGACCCTTATTTTTCTAACTTGTTTTAGTTTCGCCCATAATTTATTAACTTTTATATTATCATAAATTGTCAATTTTATTTTGCTTCTTGGTACAATAAAAAAAAGTTTGAAAGAAAAACATATACATGATATTTTAAATATTGGGTTCAATCTTGTTGTTTCTATTTTCCATCACTTATTAAAAAAAGATGTTAATGAATATATAGAGCACGTCACTTTACACCTAAAAAATACTTATTTTTATTATTTGATTGATTAATCATTATCATCTACTTCTAATATGTATATATATATATAGGACTAATGATAATAAAAATATCAATTAATGGTAAATAAATTACGATAGTTGAATTAGTCATATAAACATTTTAATCATAAATTATTTTGATTTTGATCAAATTCATTATTTAATTAATAAATTAATCAATATATAATTAGTTCATTAATTTAACAAATAAATTAGTGTTTTATATGTTCCAGATACATTTTTCTTGCTAAAAAAATAAGGATAAAGAGGATATTAACTCTTTTCTCTGACTCCACTACTCAGTTATTTTTTATTTTTAGTTGCAATGCAAAATCCGTTCGTCTTGTGAGCAATGGGAAGTGGATTTTTCTTTCTTCTTCCTTTTTTGGAGTGTTTGGTTGGGGTTAATCATGGAAATACATTAATATTCTCTGAATTACAGTCAAATTTATTCATCAAAAGGTGGGGCCGGGTAGACTTGTTATTTTTAAAAAAGATAATCTTCTAAATAGTAAAAAATTAAAAACTATCGTATTCTTTTCAAAAATAAATAATCCTATGCAAACTTCAAAAAGTAACTAGTCCGATGAAATATGTCTTAATCTCATATATTTTTAATCTCCGTTCAAACAGCGTCTTTGTGTATGTCAGGTGGATTCCATGTGTTGAGGTGGGCACTATTTTTTTTTTTCCCATTATGTTAAAGGTCACAGGTGCCCTCAAGGCTTCATCTGTGGAGGAAGCGTCCGGCCTTCTGCCATGTTGGTCAGGGTTCTCAGTTCTGCCCCGCTCTGCGTCCTGCAAGTGCATGAAAGGCCCTTATCCCATCAGATGGAAGACCGTGGATCGCAAGATGACAAGAACGAGTCCGACACAAATGGCGAAAGCTTTCCATTACTTGCTTCAAAACGATGACTGGATGCTGGGGCTATTTTGTGATTCGAGTCACGAGATCCATCAGAAACCCATCCAGATTTATATTTAATATCATAGATATATATATATATATGCCTCATAGGGTAATACCTGATCAACACTATTAGGTTCTCAATTGACATAAATTAAACACAGCTAAGTTAGGATTAGAGTTAGAATTTGACTATTGCTGTTATTATTAATAAGTTATATGACCAGAGTCGCTGAAGTTGGAATGAGCAAAGCCATGGCGGGAGAGGATCTTGGTAAGCTCTCGCCAAAAGCAAATAATATAGGAAACTACAAGAAATCTAGCAATGAAAGTTGGATCGATTCAAATCTACTCGGATATTGGATAAAAAAAAAACACCCGACTTTCTTTATCTAAAACCAAAAATGGATGGCCCAACTATAAATAGAATATATTTCTTTCTAAGTGAGATCCCCTGTCACCGCTTGGAATACGCAAAAAAAAACACAGGAAATGGCAGGGATTCGGTGGACCACGTAAAATGACCGGCCAATGGGCAGTCGGTGTCCCCCCCGGTCCAATGGAACACAGAGCCCGGGGATGCAAGAGAAGAACAGCCAAGGGCGTGATCCTGGACCACACGATGTGAAAAACGAAGGGCCAGAGAGCTGGCACGGCATGGCATGGTGGCGTGACTGAGGGCGTCAGTGTCTCTCCGCAGGCCGCTGCCTTCGTCTGGGGAAGGCAGAGCAGGGCGTCGACGACAGTGTTCCAGGGCTGACGACTTAATAATGTCCTCAATTCCGGCGCCAACTCGCATGCATCACCAACACCACCAGTCCCGTCCCCCGCATGCACTCTCGGGAGACGAATTACAGATTTAGAAGCTGATGCAACTCCAATCGGACATGGCTAAAAGCAACAGGAATCAGTCCGGAATAGTTCACAGAAGAAGAACCGGGTGAACTCATTTTTTCAGATCATGATGAATTATTCCTCTCTACCCACGTAAGCCAGAAGAAAATAAATAATTTACAGGAACAGAGGGAAGTATCAAACTACTCAGAGTTGAGCGACAGCTACAGACTGTTCATCTTTTGTTATTATGCATACAACCACCACGATTTTAACGCCCCAGTGGCCATCACACAAATGGCGTGGCCAAGTATTGATTTGGCATAGGATTGGTGTGGGCGCATGGGGGTGGCTAAAGGCAGGTCGACAGAGTGAATCTATTCATCACTTAGCTCCAAAGGAAGGGAAAGAAAAGTGCAGCTAGCCAACAACTGATATGAGTTGCATTAATGAACGCCAATTAAAACACAATGAGAAGGAAGAGCAAAAACAAAAACAAAAAAAAAAGCATCACAGTTCAGCAAATGCGCACTATAACTATTCCCCCCCAAAAGAACACACACACACACAGGCATCTTGAGATTTTAAGCAAAGTTTGCACAGGAACAAAGTAGATTCCACATCCTTATCACATTACCTTCAACAGTACAAGAATTCTACTAGCAAAATCGTAGCTGAGTAGAAGCAATCTAATTAGTGAATGTAATAAATCGCATTTATGCGATATTTTCTAGGTATAGAGAAAGTAAAATTGACAAGGAAGTAATTTTTTTAGGAGATGACGAGAAAATAATAATTTGCAAGGAGATATCTTTTTTTCATTTTTTTTTCTTTTGCTGACTACTTGTAGTAACAGTAACAGATTATAATGTTTGAAGTTTACAACTTACAGGCCGCCTTATGTTGTTGAAGAAAGAAGAATGGGGGGGGGGGGGGGGGGGGGGGAGGGAGGGGGGGGGATGGACAATCGATCATCCCCTAAATGAAGGGACTATGAAGAAGATGAGAACTTGGACCTCTTCTTGGCTTCGCTGTAGAGGACGACTCCGCCGATGGTGATGCCGAAGCCGGTGACGCCCATGACGGTCACCGGGTTGCGGAAAATGAGAACGGAGACGAGCGCGGCGACGGCGGCCTTGGCGTTGCCGAGCACCTGAAGCGTGAGCGCGCTGGTGTGCTTTGTGACCAGGAAGTTTGTGAGGTTGACGAGGTAGGCAACGGTGGCGTTGGCGAAGAGCAGGAGGGCGAGGCCCGGATCGGCGCAGATCTTGCGGAAGGTGGCAGCGACGACGCCGGGCTCGAACCAGAGGGAGAGGGGGAGGAGGATGGCTGCGGCGATCGGCGCCATGTACATCAGGAGATTCATGGAGTTGAGGCGCTCGGCTTCGGAGGTGAGGAGGATGCCCTGGACGACAGACTTGAGAGCGCGGCCAGCCGTGGATCCGAGGCAGACGAGGAAACCGAAGGCGTGGAAGAGAGGCTCGCTGTTGGTGTTGAGCGCAATGCCGAGGACCACAGGGATGAGGGCGGCGTAGACGAGCGCCGGCTCGCGGCGGCAGGTCAGGGCGAGGGCGAAGATGGCGGTGAAGAAGGGAGTGGTTGCGCCGATGGCCTGGTTGAAGGAGACGGGGAGGTACCGCAGGGAGGTGTTGCCGCAGACGACAGAGAAGCAGAAGATGGCGCCAAGGGCGGCGATCTTGAGGAGCTGCCGCCGGGAGTAGATCGGTTGGTGCGGGGCCAGGCGGAGCCACCGCACGGCGGCGGCGCTGTAGAGGGAGCAGGCGACCATGTGGAGGGTCGTTAGGAAGATGGGATACCGGTAGCCGTAGATGCTGAGCAGGTACTTGTTCAGCAACAGGACGCCGATGTTGGAGAAGTACCAGGCGCATATAATGAGGGCGGTGGTGAGGCCCGAGGATGACTGCGACGCGGCGCCGCCGGTCTGGGAGCCGGCCGCAGCATTAGAAGAGAAGAATGGGAGGAGAAGGGAGAGGAAGGGGGTGGCGGCTTTGTTGCCGGGGCGGGCCTCGCTCGGGGGCGTCGGCGGGATGTCGACGACGACGGGGTCGATGGAGAAGTCCACGCGCGGGTTGCTGCCGCGCCGCGCCGTGGCCCCCGTTTGGCCGTGCCCCGCTTCAACCATCTCTGGCTGCTGCTGCTGCTTCTTCTTCTTCTCCCTCCGCCTCCTCGCTTGCTCTCTTATTTTGTTCAGTTCAGTGAGTGGAGTAATCCCACTGGATCTCGATTCGTGAGAGAGAGAGAAAGAGGAGGGAGGGAGCAGATCTTGAGGGAGAGGTGGAGGTGCGTTGGATTAAGAAAGCGATGGATGGAGCGCGTCGGTGTCGAATGGAGGGAGGTGATGAGGTCCAATGTTACGGCCAATGGCCACAAGGATGAGACCTCGGACCGACCGGAGGGCACGGCAAAAGGAAAACCCATGCGGCGTTTAGGCATTTATTTATTTATTCATATCATATAATATATATATATTTGTGTTGTATGTGAAATTATATTTATATTTATGTATAATAATAACATTAGTAATTGCCTGCGGGATTTGGATTTTTTAATGCTTCCCGTCCGTGGCTTCTTTGGAGCGACGGAATTGGGGAAAAAAATAAATTTATTGGAACCTTTTGTTGATGCGAGGTTGCGGTAGCGAGTTGGCCCCTTTTTAAGTGTGAACCTTCCGAAAAAAATGAGTAAATTTTATATAGAGGTTAATATGATTATTTAACTTTACGTGGCCATTAAATTTTAGTAATATTTTTAACCGTGATCATGTATCATCCATTTAACCGTGATCATCTATCATCCATTACGTGAATGCTTATAATATTTTTTTCTCCTCCATATCAAATTTTAAAAATTAAAAATATCAACCAAAAATGATTAGTACAATGGAATAGCGAAATTGTGTCCTGAAATAGCTAGTGTTAATAACTCCAAGTTTGAGTTATCATTTTGATTAAGTCCAAACATCGAATTAATTGAGTGCTATTAGCTTTGAACACTGATGGACTTCGATTGAAAAAACAAATAAAATGTGGTATTAATATTTTTCTCTCATTTATTCAAATTTAATTATATATATACATATATGAACATTCAACTTTTCAAAAAAAAATTACATATCATTGAATTCTTTTAATTTTTTCAATTACAAACATTATTAAAAATTTAAAAATAATAAATAAATAGATAAAAAAAGGAATAGCAGTCTCGTAAAGAAGTAATCTAAAAATGAACTTTCAAATCGTGCTCAAGCTGCTGGAGTCGATCAAATTAATGCTATTAGAATCGGATAGGACCGACCGATTCAATCACCAATCGATCGGGGATTTAGTCTCATCATATGTCAAAATTAGTCTTGACATTGAACTGAGAAAATTCGATTGAATTGACCGATTGAACTCGATTCAATTCAAATTTTGAGAAAAAAAGACAAAAATATGAAAGTTAAAAAGGAAAAAAAGAAATATAAGGAAGGTTAAAGAGGAGGGAATATAATATGTATAAAATAAATAGAAATTGAAAGAAAAAATGTAAGTATTTAAAATTGAATAACATTAAAATGAAAAACTATCAAAGACACGAATAAAGGAAATAAAAAGGAAAGTGTCGAAGAAAGAAATAACAATAATTTAAGATAAAATTTATTGATATAGCATCTATCATCATTAAATAATAGATATTAAACTAATAATATATTTATATTTATATGTTAATCGTTATTCTTTATCATTAATAAAACTTTTAATAAATAAAATTTATGTTATATTAATTTTTAATGTTATTAATAGGTTATTAGTATAATATTCATATATTAGATCATATAACTTATATTATATCTTTATTATTATAAATAATATTATTTTAATAAAATACGATTCAATCCTATCAAACTCGATTGAATCGATACAATCGTAATCCGAAAATGAGTATGATTTGATCGTTCATTCTTTCTGAAAATATTGGGTCAACCTGAATTTGACACTGACTTTTGCCTTTTCAATTCATGTTGAGCCAAAAATCGTGCCTAAATGGGTCTTGGGTCGATCCAGCATGGCACCAATGTTATCTCGATCGTCTAATTTTTTATGTGTATTAAATATATAATTATAATAATTGATAGCTACTAAATTAGGAAAATAAAAAATGATCACATCTTTATTTCCATAAAATTTGGACTAATAAAAATATTACAATATATTTTATTACAATTCTTAAACATATATATAATAAAAATATTTATATATGATATATGATTAAATATTTAAATATATAATAAAAGATTAAAAATTTTGTGCTACTTTGTGTCGAGCTAGGTCCATGCTCATGTCGTCCGTGGCAGACCATGCACAACACCCACCAGGCAACACAACAACCTGCGCTAGGCAGCCTGGGATGGTGCGAAATCCTGTGCCGTGCGGTGCCAAGCCAGTGACCCACACAAAAGTCCATCTGGTCAGGTGGTTTTTACGTGAAAACAAATCGATCTTTAAATTTTGCATAATTTTTTAGAACGTAAAGGATCATCTTAAAATTTTTTCAATAAAAAAAATGACCTAGACAGTCTCAGTTTTCTCGGATGAAAATAATATTTTAAAAAATTAATAGACATCAAACACATTGGAAACTATGTTTAAAAAAATTAATATTTAACTCCAAGTTCGTAAAGAAACTAAACTATCATATTATCACATTATAATTTTAAAAATTATAGTGAAATTTTATACAAATTTTATTAAAATAGATCAATAACTTGATGATATTCAAGTTTAACTATAACATAATAATAAGTCAACAATATACTTAATCTAATAAATATGGGTAAAAATGTAAAACTTTGAAATATTATTTGAAAGTTGATATAATATTTTATAAAATATATATTTAGCTTTGGTTAGACCCCTCCAGGTTTTTTTGGTTAGGAGACCTATATGGTTTTAATTATTCTAAAACATCAACCTAATTTTTAACCGGAGTCCGAGTTTGCGATTTTTTCGGATTGGTTAGGTTTTCGGGTGGGTAAGTTTTTTTTACACCCTTACTCAGAGAAAAGATGGCAACCTCTTTATGGGATTTATGCATCTTTTTGAACATTTATTTATTCATCATTTAAATTTTTTAAATGAAGAGAAAATACTAATGTGTAAGAAACTTTTGATAAGTTAAATAAGGGTCGCAGTCCGATAAAAAAAACTACTGCCTCTCGCTAATAATTAAACTTTTTATAATATTTATTTATTATTATTTCTTTTTCTTTTTTTATTTTTCAATGATGATTGTGAAAAAAAAATTTAAAATGTTGAATGATTATATCTATAAATTTTGAAAAATTGAATGATTATATAGATATAAAATTAAGTTTGAGTGGAGAAAATAGAAAATGTTAACATGATATTTGTTAATTTTTAAAAAAAATCAATGCGAAGAAAATAAAAAATGCTCTTGTAGTGCCCCGTAGACATCCATGTTAGTGATACAATGGTAAATGGACAATAAGTGATCGTGATGACCATGATTGAAACGTCTTTTAAGTATGATGACTATGAGATTATAAAATAAAATTGAGTAATCATATTCATAATATCCTCTAAATCGATTAATCATTGTTGAGATTTACTCTTAGAGAAATAAACACAAAGAAATATGTGTTTTTTCTGGTATAAAAAAATATTTTATAAATTCAACTTCCAACTAGAATATAAATATTCTTTTGCAAAAAGGTTCCTATAGTAGCAAGTATTTTTTTAATTTGTGTCTGGAATGATAATAATAACTCCCAAACTTAGGATAGAAACAACTCATGAATACAAAAAATACTTTTGCTACTTATAGATTTAGATATACATATAGTTTGTTAGTTTAATTTATTACTTTTCGTATTCTTATGTTCAATATTATGCATGTGATGCTTTTATATTGCCTGTGATGCTCTTATATTGCATGTGATGCTCTTATACTGCCTGTGATGCTTTTATATTGCATGTGATGAATATCAATGCATTTTTATATGCATTATATAATTGTATGGTCTGGGAAAGGAAAAAATGAGGATTGAATAGATAAAAAAATCTGTAAATAGCGACTCCATAGCATCCCATTCGCATCGCAAAGACTGTCGACGCTGAGTTAAATATATCGTCCTTAGCGCCATAGTCGTGTCTCATTGGCGACGCGGACACCATCACATTGCGTCACTACAGCGCCTTCCTAGCATCTAGAGTAGCGACTCGTGGGCGCCGAAATCGCGTCTCAGAGCTTGCGCCCCTTGCGCGTCAACTTAGCGACGCCTATCTTTTACACACAGCTGCAAACTGCGCGTCTTAATAACGTCGAGATAGCGTCAAGTAGTGGCACTAGTAGCGTCCCATTTTCTTTGACTCCATTGCGATGCTAATAGCCACCGATATGCAGCGTCCCATTTTTGTGGCGCTAGATAGACGCGAATGAGACGCTCTTCGCCACGGAGACGTAATAGCGCCACCCTAGCGTCGCTTATCTTGGGTCGCTAATCGCCCATTTTCTTGTAGTGCACTTCTCGACCCTAAGGGAGATTTCCAAGACAACCTGAACCTATCCCTCGATTACATTGCCAAGCAGTGGTACTAAGAAGCAAAACTCAATTTCCTGAGAGGAAAACTCCCGAATTACTCGTGCAAGTTGAACAACCTGCAGAGGCAGTAAACCCAAAGCAAAAAGGGAAAAAGATAGTTGAAGATTAGAGTGATTCACCCTAGAAGGCAACAAACTCGACTAAAGTTTGAAATCCTACACATAAGGATGGAGAAGACAAACCTTACACTCTCCTCTTCTAAAATTATATTTGTCATTATTAGTAGTTTGATTAAGTGGATAGTGATTTGATAATGATTTAGCGGATAGCGAATGATGATTAGTGGTTAAGGTTCTAATAAATAAGTGTTTGATAAATTTAATGATAGAATTAGCTCATAAATGCAATATGACATAATTGAACATAAATTATTTATTTCAAGCACTGTATAAATGCTATTATAATGTAATAAATAAATTATTTATATCTCAACTAAAGAAAATAAAATCTCACAATTATTATTTTTAAAAAATATATAGAAATATATATTGACAATAAATTTTGTATAGTGCACACATGATATAAAAATATAAATTATTAAATTATTTTGTATTCATTGTTAGCATATAAATAATTTACAATTAATTAAGCTTGAATATATAAAAAAATATATTTAAATGATGATAAAATAATAATAAGAAAGTTGAGAAAGAAAAGTATAATTAGGAAAAAAATTATAAACTGCTAAGCTCTAATCATTAAATGGCAGTAGAAATAGATTTTCAATATTTTTAATTATCAAATAATAAATAGCATTTGAACCGTTAAACGCTACTTGATACGCTAATTTTGGCATCGCCAAATAGAGCCTAGTTAGTATAGGGGTGGTTACATTCCAAAAAAAAATCTAAAAATTTTAAATATACGTAAAATAATTAATATACTTATTTCAATTTATACTTTATGTATTTTTATTGTAATTTTTATATAATTTATGTAGTTAAATGGTGAGTTATTTTAAAAGTATCTTTTTTTAGAACGATTTAATTCGCCTCGGGAGTATCCTCTTATTTTGGAGGGATGTTGAGCACATTTGAATCGTTGATTCATTGATCAATAATTCGGATGACAAATGAGTAAATCTTATTAAATAAATATGATATTTATCTAAATTATTGTCGAGTAGATCAAATAGTGCTACGAGGTAAATTTAATCCTTTTGAGAATTAGCATTTAAAATCTTGTAATTGTTATGGACTCTCTTGCAACATCAGGATGATATTGGCTAAAACATTTTTTAAAAGTTGTTTATGCATATGGTCGTATATTTATTTTTGACAACATATCTCTGATTCTTCTTTCGGAAATGTTTTGAAAAATCAACGCCAAAATGTACAATAAGAAAGTTTAAATTATGTCAATAAAACTTTATAAAATGCATATATATGTAATATATCATATGAATCGCCTTATACTAATTAAACTTTTTTTGTCTCAAGCATAAAATCATGATTTTTTTCGGATTCTACGTGAACGTTTGAAATGACATTAATTTAAGGTGTGTTTGGATGGAGTGGAATGTGTAACAAAAATGTTAATGCAATAAAATAATTTTAATGGGTGTTTGAATGAAATATAGGTATTACAAATATAAAATATAATTTTATTAATTAATAAAATAATAGTAAAAACATTGTTATTATAAAATTTTGTTAAAAATATATTTATAAAGAATAGTTTAATAAATTATATTTAACAAAATATCATATTTTTATGAAATGGCAAGTAATTAAACAATATTAAATTAAAGGTTAATTACTTATTCCTCCCAAAAATCTATCTGATCCAAAAAAAATTTGAACAAAAAAATTTAAAAAGGAACCCAAATATGATTTAAGATGATTTTTAATAAATTAAATTCATCCGCTAAAATTAGGGTCCCACCCGAAAAAATCATAAGGGTCGTGGAGCCCATTTTTATTTATATAATTAATTCATGTGTTATCAATTCTTTTATTATAGATATAATATTTTGTATAAATTTTCATGCTTTTCTATCACATTATCGAATTCTAATTTAGTAACTTTAAAATTTTATTAGTATATTTTTATATTTAATATAAATTAATTTTTTATATATTTTAAATATAATTATATAAAAGTAGGGTCCCAAAAAATCATCTGAAAAATCTGATCTGATAGAGGGTGTTTTTTATTTTTTAAAATGGTTTTAGGGCGATTTTCTAGTTTTAAAAATCAACCCGAAAAGCAACCATGGATTTTTTTACCCTCAAACCGAATTACTTTCACCAGAACTATAACGATTTTTCGTGTCTAATTTTAATATATGAATTCGCTGTATAACATACATAAATTATACCATAATTCTCACTTTACCATAACATACATAAATTATACCATAAATTATACCATAAGTTGTGAAGGATTAAATTTAAGTTGTGAAGGATTAAATTTAAATTAGTTTGGGAAATATAATTAAGTGGCATTTACCTTTGAAATTATGTTCTAATTGCATATGGCGTTACTTTGAGTATAAGTGAGGAATGAGGGTGCAATGCTCGCTCATAAAAAGAAGCTACTTTGACTATAATGCAATTGCACTTGATTGGCGATGGACTTTGTGGGAAGATAAGAAATTGTGGGAAGCATTAACGATGAAAGATATAAAGTTGGAATAAAGGTATTCAATGAGCCCATTGTGCCCTCATAATGAGAGAGGCGATTAGGCTACTAGGTAACAAATGAAATAACTTTATTAGGTTACTAGGTAACAACAACAGAAATAACTTTAGTAATTATTAAAATTATTATAAAATATACTTCTCATAATTTCCTTGAGATGATGATGCATCAATTAGTCTATTTATAGTATTACGTCCAATAATAAATATTCATTAACAAGATATACTTAACTAGACTTTTATTTCATTTACGTATGACATTTATCTTTGTTCTTTTTATTTTAGTGTAAATAAATTCAATCATATTATAACAAGGTAATCAACAATCGACGACTTAATAGTTCTTATCCATCAATAAAACAATTGTATTTTTTTTTTTTCACCTCGTCTATCTATGATGACTATTTTTATCACTTTTTATGTAATAAATGAAATCACATGACAATAAGTGGAACACTAAATAATAAACCTATTATTACAATAAAGCAGTAAAAGATAAATAAAAAAATAGAACAATTAAATATGATATATAACTTTAAAAATGTCATAGAAGCCTCCAGCAATCTCATATTGTGTTCCTTTCTCTGTTGTTCCAATTTTCGGTGGATAGGAATCATAAGTTTTCTGATCGACAGAAAAATTATATTGAAAATTTCAATAAAAAAATTGCTCATTCAATTACCGTATACTTCAAAGAAACCTTCAACACTTTTCTTCTAATCCAAAAGTTCAGTGTATTAACTAGGAATTAGTGAATCAGGTAGCAATTTTTTGTGCAGAATAAAATAAGAAACAAAAGAATTGACCTTTATTTTTTTAGTTTTGCAAATGTGAAACACTCAAATATCGTATAAATATAAATATGGAATAAGTAAAAAAAATGCAACATGATCGGCTGATTAATAAGTAAAGCATGAGCTAGTTCATAGATATTTATGAAGGATTGAGATTCCATTGTCGTTATTTCATTTGTATATGATTAGAACTATTTATGTTTTGATATATCAGTAGACTAATTTTTAACAAACATGAATACAGAATGACAGATAAAGTAGAAGAGGTATACATAAAAATATTTGTCATAAGGAATAATCTTATAATTATGTATAGTTTTTTTTAATCCGGAAAAGCTTCTATTTTTAATAATGTAAATCTTATGACATGTTAGGAATCTCTTGATGCTCCTCGAATTTTGTGAAAAAATACTACTTTTTTTATACCCACACGGGGGCCTACGGTATTGCGCACCTGATTAATTCATAGTAGGAATAAAAAAACAAAACAATATTTTCGTAGCTAAGTGGTGACTTTAGAAAATGGAAGCTCAGGCTATTAGCTCCCAATGACATTGAAAATCTACAACCTTACGAATGAGTTGTGTCAATCAAGCTTGTGTCAATCAAGCTTGATTAAGATTACTACTTCTTTATGCACTTTACTTTTTCCATCAAGCATCCTAGTTCAAATGATAAAAATGATGCTGTTTTCATTATTACATACATATATACATGTATTTATATGTGTAACGATCTGGATTTTCAAAAAATAAATAAAGAATATTTATTTTTATTTAATGGATCTGAAAATTCTAATGTTAATATTCTAAATTTAATTAATTTCGAAATTAAAGAAAAATTGGAAAAGATGGTTAAAAAGATAAGAGGGAATTTGAAAGGAATTTGATTTAATTGAATTGTTATGATAGGAAAATAATTAATTCCATGTTTAATTAAATATGAGAAATTATAGATTGATTTATTATTGATGGATGGCTAAGATTGATTCCAAAATAGTCCAATGCCTAATACAATTGAAAATCCTAACCTGCACTATAAATAGACATCAAAGGGGTGGCTGAAAATCCCCTTTTGGCCAAACAAAATTCTGTCCCACGAGCTCCTTTTTTTCTCTCCATTGCACGTGAATTGAGGCACTCCTGAGAGCACGCAACGGTTGATTTCGAAGTTGACATATAGGAGAAGAAGTTCTAAGTGGTAGCCGCGAGTTTCGGAACGTGGACAGAGAGAAATTGTCGGCCAAATATCAGACTTCGTGCAGTTTTCCAAAAAAAAGGATTGCAGTTGATTTTTCAGTCAACTGTAAGTACGTTGGAGGAATTCCTATGTCGTCGGTTCTCTGCGACATGGAACCACATTCTATTCTCCTTTGTACCGTGAATTTATTGATATATCATATGCATAGTTTGGACATCGTATGACATAGTTATGATGGTCGGAAAGTCGCGTCGGAATGCACTTCTTCGTCGATGGCAGAACTCGAGCCGTTCTGCTGCACCCGATCCAAATTTTGTTGAATATGGATCGAGTCAGACTCAGAATCGAATCGGATTGTCCAACCCGGCCTGAGTTCCTATTGACCCGATTCGAGATCTGGCTTCGGCTCGACTCGGGTCGCGGCGCGATGATTTTGGAGGTGAACCGACCAACCCGCCCCGAGTTCACCATACACCTACCTGAGGTGATTTTGATCGTCTCCGAACACGGCCCGAGTTTTACCCGACGCGGGCCGAGTTCTGGGGACAGAAAACATATTTTTTGGTATTTCACTACGAATAATTGAATAGACATTATGGCTTACGGTTCTTGATCATTCCTGATTATATTATTAATAGATCTAACATCGTCATATCCTTTTAGTTTGATTTTGAGATTATCGCTATTATTAATCCATCAGATCGCGTTATTTATTGATCCAGTAGTTTTCCTTCATTGGGTCATTGTTTAACCTAAAATGAATTGTTAAATATAAGCCTTTAGACAAATAAGATAAAAGATGTAAACTACTGGGTCTCCATGTTCTCCGATTGTCTCTAAGCTCATTGGGCCATATTGATATTGTTATGGATATTGTATGGGCAGATAGTGTACCTAAGACGTCATCATTTATGGAAGCTATAACTATCATGTGATGGTCATGGTCCCCTGCCATCATGAAGCTATTTGTTAGCGTTATTATTGGATGACGGTTTGCCGTGATTTGATCCTTCATTGATCTATATGAAAGAGACATGGAGTTTCCTTAATTGACCGAGCGCTCCTTATTGAATTGAATAACTCCAAATATTGAACTGAATAGAATGGAAATCAAATTGAATCGAATCGAATTGAATGAAAATATAATTGAATCATGGTCATTCGGATTTTGGCGTTGACCGGCTTTACCTCCGTCCATTGAATTGAATAGAAATTGTTATTGGTCGATGACCACTAACATTAATAATTGAATTGAAAATTGTTAAATTGGTTAGTTCCATAGTGGTCAAGCATGATTGATAATTGAAATTGTTTGGTCCTTTGACCTCTTACCTCGTATTCCTTATTGATTATTGTGCTTTAACCTGTCATAGTGGTTTCTCTAGTGTTATATTGTTTATCATTTCATATTGTTGTTGGTTTATTGAACATTTTTTATTTATTGTATATTAATATGGTTAGATCCTACGTACTGAATATTTTTATACTCATGGGTTTTCTCCTGCATCTGAATTCATGTAGATAAGATGATAGAAGATGGTAATGCGGGTGGTCAGACTCAGTGACAAAAATATTGCACATGATGTATGATTCAGTCATACTAGATTATTGGATTATGTTTTATTTTTCTGCATATTTAGTATGGTAGAGTCATGGTCATTTTCAGCTCATTGATATTATATATTTTTAGATATTGTTATAATTAATTCCGCATTTTATAGTTTATATTTCCGTAAAAAATATTTATATAGAATAGTGTAGCGCCTTCAGGACGACTCTGAGCATGTCGAGGCACTTCTTAGCTATATCTAATGGATAGAATTAAGTCCATACGCAACTGTCACGAGTAACCACTGCAGTCATCAAGTAGGGTCAAGTAAGTATTGTATTGTTATTTGGATTATGGAGTTCACACTAATAAAATGATTATTGTTATTGATGTTTGGGAGCAGCTGCTATGACGTTTTCGGATCATATCTCACATTCTTCGGGTCATTCAACAGATCGTAGGCTCAAAAGCCAATGAGCAGCAGGCTTAGAGCCCAATAGGAAATAGGCAACAGACTCGAGACCCCCAATTGAATGGGGTTCACTAAGATCCCTATGGATCTCACTTATCTTACATCGAATCTCCCACCCATGAGTCTTGTATGGTAGTTTGGACATGATTGTAGAGATACTATAGAGGTTCTTGAAGCCCCCTCAGTTTAATGGAAATGACGACTTCGAGGACGTCGAAAAATTAATCGAGGAGATTGAGGAGATCTTCCTCAAGATGAATTGCGGCGAGGTCCACAAGCTGATCTACACCAGTCGTAAGCTAAGTGGTGAAGCGAGAGATAAATTGAGTGATGACACAAATCCTTAAACAATGGAAATTGAATAGTTTCATTGATGGTATAAGGCAACACCTAAGGAGGTTATTCAGAATAACCAAAGTTTTAAGTAAATTATTCTAAGGTTGAATAACAAAGCCCTAATGAAGTTATCCCCACGTTACTCTTAAGGCGTTATAAATTGAGATAGAAGTAAGGTCAACACAACAAGTGAAGCATGCCATTTATTATCAAATAGTGAATTAAAGGAGACCTCAATGATTCCTGGTCATAAGGATATGAAAGATTATGAATTCAAATTAGAAAGTTGATCTTTAGGTTAATGGGGAATGCTGCCTATGAGAATAGCAAAAATGCACAATTTTATGCCTTAATTATCATGATATAAAGATAATCCACAAGTCATACCTATGACTTATAAGAAATTATTTAAAGCTTCATTGAATGAGAATGATTGTTGTCATGCAAAAAATGATAAATAATTATTTGATTGATAGAAGGTAAGAACTTTTCGACGAACCCGATCATTATTTCGATCAGGAATTACGACGTGGTGTCGGGTATGGACCGGTTGTTCTACCACTACACATACTTATATTGTCGAACAAAGAAAATATTAATCGGAGCATGAGGAGGACCTCGGATCATATTAGAGGCATGCCACTAGATTAGGGCAAGGTTCTCGTATCAATTATCAGAGCTCAGAAGTTACTGAAGAAAGGATGTCGAGGATTCTTGGCAAGTGTTATAATTAATTCCGTATTTTATAGTTTATATTTTCGCAAAAAATATTTATATAGAATAGTGTAGCGCATTCGGGATGACATTGAGCACGTGAAAGTTACATGGGTCTCGGACGTTTCAATATGAGTAATATTTGAAAGCAGGGACTTAAATTCTTAATAGTTAATGAGAATTAATCGATTAGATAAAAAGATTTAAATTGGTGTTTGGATTAAAAATGTAATAGTGAAGAATTAAAAAATTGATAGATAAATCTAATGAATGTTTGGATAAAAAATAAAACTAAAGGAATATTTTATTATTTTACAACATAAAAAATTTATATTAAATAAAAAATATTATGATTAAAGATTTTTAATTTTGTTAAAAAATAAGTGTGGCACAAGTATTAATATTAATTTTGTTTAACATATTTTTATGTAATTAATATTATAATATATGTAAGTAATAATTTAACAAGATTCTAATATAATATAAATTCTATTGTAATAAAATAAATATATTTATTATATATACTTTACATTAAGTTCATTATAATACGTAGAAAAATTTATTTTGTTGTATTATAAATAATAGTAAATAATTAATAAAATATGATTACAATACAATAAATGTTTTTCCAGCTTTATTATAGCGTATTAATAAATAAGTAGTTATATATAAAAGCATATAATATATATCCCATTTTATAATATTAATATATACATATAATATATATAAGGTTAATAAAATATTAACAATATGTCTAAAAGTAGATGAACCAACTTTTATACTTATATATCAAACCCAAGTTCTTGCTACAAGCAAGAACTTAATAACCAGAACTTACATGAGTCATCATTGTATTATTTTTTTTAAATGTTTGGAGAATTTGGAAAGTTTTGATATCAAATAGTGCCAACTTATATTGGATTATATTTTATTATTTATTACAATAATATAGTACTTATTTAATTTATGGATAGAATGCATACATTTATAAATTATACAATTCCATGCCTAGAAATATGGTTATCAAAGTTGTGTATTTTCTATCTATTTTTCAATATTCAACATTAAAAGTTTTACGTATTATCATTTTATAACAAACAATATTTGTCAATGCCATTGTTGTCAAAAGACGGAGAGAGATCATACGAACACCGAAGAACATAGAGATTTACGAGGTTCACACTATAATGAGTTATGTTCTCAGGTGGCGACTTTTTGTTATGAAATAATGATGATTACAAAGATATGAAATAATCCAGCCATCATGAAGTTTATATAGGCACTCTCTTTTACATATGAAAGAAATTACAGACCGACTGAGACTCTAAATTAATCTATAAAATATGACACCTATCTTGTGATAAAGAAATAAATCAATTTTAAATCACATACAAAATATTCCTAAAAAATTTTCGCTCAGGGGACTCCGCCCTCTGCAGGAGATCTCCTGAATCCCTCGACCCTCACAAGCTCATTGAGTACATAGGGAGATCACAAAGGTTACAACTAGATTCAAATTTAAAGAATTGTCAATAGCTATATTATATATTTTATCTAGCCCGAATCTCAAATATGACATGTTTTTATTTATTTATAGTAATAAAATGTTTTCTCTTTATAAAGAAAAATGGAAAAAGAAATTAAAGTATGAACTAATTAGGGCCGAACAAATTCGAACTTAAGTATCAGCTTCTAGCCATCTTGATCTCGACCTAGTTTGCTTTGAATTTTCAAAAAATAAAAACTCACTTATAGTAGACACCAGGATGTCCGGATCAAATCGAAAATTCTTAGTTGTCCTCGCTTAGCCATAAAAAAATTTAAAATAATAAAACATCTAATATTATCGTATAAAAATGATAATTATAAATGGAATTACGTATATAATATAATGTATATTATATATAAAATAAAATATAGAATTTTGATTATAATAAATATAAATATAATATATTTATTTAAAAAATTAATATAAATATAATATATATTTTTTAATAAGAATTTTTATAACTCCGACTCGATCTTGGCCCTCAAAGAATGAAATTCGGTCTAAGAGGAAAAAAAAAAAAATGAAGATTTTTTGGTTGGTGTGAACTCTAGAACTAATTCTACACATTTTTATTGACAAAAAAAAGAGGAGGCCAACATTAATGTGTATCAGACGATTGGACATGATCCAAACTCCCTGGTCGATCTAAACGGGCCCGATCATAATTTCAATATTTTTTCGAGGCCTAAATACGAAGCACGTCTTGACATGTCGACAATTCAACACGTGGCATGTTTTTGGCAAAAGTCCACCGTCGTGCCGTCTCTCCGTGTTTCCTGTCCTGGCACATGCAGCGTGCTTCATCTCGTTTAGGGTTTGCGATTTCCTCTATAAAGTGACTAAACCCAGCGGACGTGCTCTTCCTCTTCGGCTCCTACAACGCAGCCGCTCCCACGCCGTTTCCCTGCAAGAGAAGTCGCTTCCGCCGCCGCCGTCACCGTCACGACGCCGGCCGAGATGCCTTCTCTTGCTTTATCGTCCCCTGCCGTCTCCTCCGAGGAGACGAAGAAGAAGTCCAAAACCAAGAAGCCCAAGTCTGCCGACCCCGAGGAGGTGCCGGAGCTCGTCCCCATGGACGACGGAGGCGAGAAGAAGACCAAGTCCAAGAAGAAGGACAAAGGGGAGAAGAAGAAGAAGAGGAAGTCGTCCGATGAGGATGAGAAGAGCGACACCACGTCGGATTCCGACATCACGAAGAGTGTACAAAAGGCGCCGGCGACGAAGAAGCCGAAGCTGATGAACATGGAAGAGGGCACGGATGACGATGGGGAGGCGGTCTTGAGCGCAGACGAGGATGCGGCTGCTGCCGACCCGAACGCCCTTCAAAAGTTTAGGATTTCAAAGGTGTTGAGGGATATGCTGCACTCTAAGGGCATAAAGGCATTGTTTCCGATCCAGTCAATGACCTTCGATCTCATACTTGATGGGTCTGATATGGTAGGACGGGCACGTACGGGGCAGGTGAGGGTTCATTTTATTCTGTGTTTTTCTTTTGTTAGATTTCATTACTTGCAGAAAGATTGAACTTTTCATGTGATCGTCTGTTCTGGTTTTCTAGTAGTGTGAGCTAATTCCGATTTAATCCTATCCTAGGTACGGTGAAAACACTTAAAATTTATGTACATCAGCAAACTTGTCGGAAGTTTGCTAGCTTAACTAGATATCTTAAACTATCGCAACATATCTTAACTTTTAGATATGTCTAAATCGTGGGTATTTTGGATGTCTTGCATAATATGAAATAATCTACCGAAATACAAAAAAAAAAATTTTAGAGCCCAAAGATGAAAATTATTCAGCTAAAAAATTTGCTACTAAGACATCATTTTAAATTCTGGATTTTCATAGATCAAAATTTGATATTCTGCCAAACAATTCACTGATGAGAAGTTTAGAGGAAATCACTATCTTTTGGTTATGTTCAACATGCTTGTAAGAGATGAAGTGAGCTTAGTAATGGCGCACCATTGCCCTCAATGTTACCTTATCTTATTTTTATGCATTTTGTATATGAAGTTTTCAATTTTATTTGGCTGATTGTTCAAGCCTTTCCTGACTTCACACAGTTATTGTCATATTCGAAGTTTAATAGCCTCCGCCTCATTGTTGAGTGTTTTCCTGCTCCCAAGTTTTCACTTGCGTTGCTTTCCAAATTTAATCACCTTCCCTGAAAGAGCAGCTTGCATAATAAGCGTAGGTCAATTAATAACTGAGCTTAACAGTTCCTCTTCTTTGGATCCTGTAAATTTGCATGTAGATATGCGTGAATTGCTGTTGCCTCTGGTTCTGGGCCCCATGGCTCATCTTATTCTTGCTGTTCAGATATATGCAGTGCATGACGTTTAACTTTGATTAAATCCTTATTTCAATTTTAAACATGCCAACATGCTGCAAAATGAATGCTGTGGAGTTTATTCGCTTGTGTTTCACTATCAGTTTTTTTTTCTGTGTAACTTATGCCTCGGAGATACCTGGTCGGGATTTATATTGAGTACATATGCTCTGCATATTTTTTTTCTTAACAACTCTGATTTTGGATGTTTGAATTATCCATAGGGGAAAACATTGGCTTTTGTTTTGCCAATATTGGAGTCTTTAACGAATGGTGTACACAAGTCATCAAGGAAAACTGGTTACGGAAGGCCTCCAAGTGTTCTGGTGCTCCTGCCAACCAGAGAGCTGGCAAATCAGGTACATGTCATTGGATTTTGAATGCTATCAGATGTCAAATGTTGTTAGGTTTATGATGATAGTTTGCAAAATTACATGTCATTGGTTTGTTGAAGCATTTTTTAGTTCTTTTAATATGTTTGATTGATATTTGAGTATGCATTTTTAATAAGAAAATGTGTACTTTTGCAAAATTACTTGTCAATTGGATTTTGTTGAAGTATTTTTAATGCTTTTAATATGTTTGATTGATATTGTGTATATACTTTTAATAAGCAAGTGCACATTTATCTCCTGGCCATTGATCTGTCTCTATCTGATTCTGAATTCTTCCAGGTATTCACAGACTTCGAGTTTTATGGTGGGGCAATAGGTCTGTCTTCGTGCTGCTTGTATGGGGGATCACCTTATCG
Source organism: Pontederia crassipes (assembly GCA_030549335.1). Classification (NCBI taxonomy): domain Eukaryota; kingdom Viridiplantae; phylum Streptophyta; class Magnoliopsida; order Commelinales; family Pontederiaceae; genus Pontederia; species Pontederia crassipes. The sequence goes on along the minus strand of CM060191.1, from coordinate 70,096,194 downwards.
AGCTCAAGAAATGTCTCTGAAGCGAGGGGTGGATATTGTTGTTGGAACACCTGGAAGGATTAAGGTACAGATCTTTTTGTTCTTTGTTTTTATTTTGAGTTGTTGCAAAGTTTAAATTTCTAAGTGACGAGTGCTTTTTGTTTCGTAGGATCATCTTGAAAGGGGTACTCTTGACCTTAGATCCTTAAAATTTCGGGTCCTTGATGAAGCTGATGAAATGTTGAATATGGGCTTTGTTGATGATGTGGAACTAATTCTGGGTATCACTTCATTGTCCACATCTCCTTTTACTGTTTTACTGTCATATAAGCATGCTATACATATTGTTGTAAACTACAAAGAAATGTTTACTAGTAGTTGAACTTCTATTCCATCTGTGGTAGTAGCAGGCTGAGTCCTCTAAACAAAAGTAGCAGGCTGAGAAAACCAATTGGTGATTGAGCTATTCTAATCAGCCAATGTTATTATTTCCATGTTTAAACTTTACTTTGGTACATGTTTGATGGTACATAAGTTCTGTTCTACATCTTCCACAATTTCTGCATGTTATCATAATGTCTCAGAGGTGTCTTATAGTAGTTCCATCAAACAGTACTGCAGTAAACACCACAGAATATTAGATTGCAGTTAAGTTCATATTTCTAGGTGCCTTAAAACATATGAAGAGTATTACGTTATATACATTTCTGAGTATTTCATTAGCACGTAGCATCTTCCATATATAGTGTCTGTACTTATATGAGATGCTTCTGGTGTTTGGAGCAAGGTTGATGTGTATAATATTGGGAATAAAGATTTTCAAGAGAATTGTTGAGGTGCTTAACAGGAGTAATCTACCCATGATTTGCAGGCAAAGTTGATGATGTTAGCAAAGTTCAGACCCTTCTCTTTAGTGCTACCTTACCTGACTGGGTGAAAAAGGTCCTCTTTGAAGATATCATTAAGCGTTGTTCAAGTATTCCAATCATTTTCATGTTTGCCATTACTGACTTGCAATGTTTTTCCAATGCCTCCAGCTATCTCTGCGATTTCTTAAGACTGATAAGAGAACCGTAGACCTTGTTGGCAACGAGAAGTTGAAAGCTAGTGCTAGTGTCAAACATCTTGCTCTGCCCTGTAATCGTTCAGCAAGAGCACAAATTATTCCAGATATTATTCGATGTTATAGTCGGTTCGTTACTTCTTATAAGTTCTTTTCCGTTTTGGTCTCTTTTTTATGTGCAACATTGATGGTTTTGGTGTTCACTTTCTTTTCCATTTTCTTATTTTTCTGACAGGGGTGGACGGACAATAATATTTACTGAGACTAAGGAATCTGCATCTGAACTTGCTGGATTACTTCCTGGATCTCGTGCTTTGCATGGTGATATAATGCAAGCACAACGTGAAGTAAGTTTATTATGTTTCAGATAGTGACAGTCTTTTTAATATGGATGATAAAATTCCACAAAGTTGGAATGTTTGTAATTTGTCTAATATTTGTTACATCTTTTGTTTGTTGTCTATCTTGGGGTATTCAATCTTAGAGTTCTTGTTATACAGGTCATACTGGCTGGATTCAGGTCAGGGAGGTTCTTGGTTTTGGTGGCGACAAATGTGGCTGCAAGAGGCTTGGACATCAATGATGTGCAGTTAATTATTCAGGTACATGACTGAAAGTTTTAGATATCATTCTGGTTCTAGATAATGTGCTAATATGATTTCTTTACTTATATAGTGTGAACCTCCACGTGATGTTGAAGCCTATATTCATCGTTCAGGGCGTACTGGAAGGGCTGGTGTGTATGATATTTACATTGGTTGTGAGCATTGATTTCTTTTAAAGTCATTCTTGCTAAAAGGTCAGTAATTTTTTCAGGAAATACTGGTGTTGCTATCTTGCTTTTTGAACCTAGATATTCATTCAGTGTCTCTAGACTGGAGAGAGAATCTGGTGTTAAGTTTGAACATATTTCTGCTCCTCAACCTGCTGATGTTGCTGAATCAGCTGGAAGTGAAGCTGCAGAAGCAATCACAAGTGTGGCTGACAGGTAGGTTGTTATGAACTGTCAAATTTTCGGTATATCTAGTTCTTATCCCCCTCAAAAGGAGAAGTTCTTATCATCTATATATCTTCTATCCAATGTAGTGTTGTTCCAGTTTTCCGTTCACAAGCTGAGCAGCTGTTAAGCTCCTCTGGGTTGTCAGCAGTGGATTTACTTGCAAAAGCTCTTGCCAAAGCTGCAGTAAGCATATATATTCTTTTCTAAATGTTCCCATGTCTTTCATTATAGTTTCTAAACTTCAGGATTTCACAGGGGTACACTGATATAAAAAAGAGATCACTGCTGTCATCTATGGAGAATTATGTTACATTACTTCTTCAGACAGGGCAATCTATCTACTCACCATCGTACGTACCATAAGTCCTTTGTCCAATTAATTCAATGAAATCTTACTTTTAAAGCTGTCCAAATCCTGTTTGAGTGATCCTGCTTTATTTTACCTTTTTATGTGAATGACGCATTGTGATTTGCTTTATGCCAAGTATCTTACTCGTTACGAATATTTTTTCTTGTCGAGTTACCAAATATGAATGGTTATGTTTTTTCTTTCTTCTGATGACTTGAAGTATCTTTCCAGGTTTGCTTTTACCGTCTTCAGGAGATTCTTGCCTGATGAAAAGGTTGAAGGAGTCAAGGGTCTGACTCTGACAGCTGATGGAAGCGGTGCAGTGTTTGATGTGCCTGCTAGTGATGTGGATGCATTTGTTGAAGGTACTATGGCATGCAAATTAGTCTTAGACCGGCTTCCACTTGTAGGATTTGTAGTTTCAAATTTTCAGAAGTGGAAAATCAAGTTTATATCAATTTTTAACTAGTTAACAACTTATCCACATTGTAATATTGCAGGACAGGAGAATGCTAATTCTGTGACCATTGAGGTCTTGGACCGTTTGCCTCCTCTGCAAGTGGATCAGTCTAAAGGTGGGAACTCTGGTCGCCGACGGTTTGGCGGCAGCGGCGGTGGCGGTGGTGGTAGGAGTGGAGGTGGTAGGTTTTCTGGTGGTGGTGGTGGCGGTGGTGGTAGGAGTGGAGGTGGTAGGTTTTCTGGTGGTGGTGGTGGCAAAGGTGGCTCCGGGAGAAGAAGTGGAGGATTTTTTGCTGGAGGCGGCCGTGGGAGGGCTGGGGGAAACAACTTTAATAGGAGGAAATGATTGACATTAGTTTTAGTTATGTTTGTGCCTAATGTGAGAAAATTTTGATTGTTTTGGCTTTAAATTATAAAATGCTTTGTTTTTCAGACATTTTTGCCTGAAGTGAAATTCTTGCGGACAACATAAATTAAATTTCTACTCTTTCCTTGTTGTTGTAAGGACTTTATATGAATGAATACTATTCAAATTTTATTCGGATTGTCAGATTTTTTATTATGTGCATTTTGGCTGGTTCAATTTCATGATGTTGATTTTTTTTTTGTGATTAAATGAAGATTGCAAATAGAGCGGAATGGCGTCGTATGATCCATGTAGCCGATCCCACCTAGTGGGATAATTGTTGTTGTTGTTGTTGTTGTTGATTAAATGAAGATTGCAAATATTACACGAATTTGAAATGAGGCAAAATGTGAAGATCCCTGGGCAAAGGAAAATTGGTTAATCTTTTCGCCGACGTTAATTGTTCTGTAGTTTTATAATGAGCAATTACTTAAATAAAAAACAATTAAATTCCTTGCATTTTTAAAGCATTTCTTAATGGAAATAGTTCGATCGCTTCTCACCGTATCCTACTTTTTGAAAAATTTATAATCCCTCCGATAACGCGTCAACTCAATTTTGATATCATATGCCGTCAATATTTTGGATTCGGCGACTATTGTTTGAGGGTGAAAAAAGTTCGGGTCAGACAAAAAAATCGTCCGTTATTTTTTAATCGATATTTAAAGTTAAAAATTATTCTAAAATCATTTAAGCTTCGTTGCCCGAAGGAACAACAACTGGATGATGGTTTTTTCGAACCTTATTTTTATATAATTATTTTAATATATATTAAATTAAAGTTAAAATAAAATTATGTAATTTTATATTATATACAAAATATACTATTAATATATAAAAGTTGCCAAATTAAAGTTCGATAATGTAACAGAAAAATATAAGTTTTTATAAAAAAAGTATTATATCTATAATAAAAAATTAGATGACTTATGAATTAATTTTATAATTATAAATAAAAACGAGCTCCATGGGCTCATATGATTTTTATAGGCGGGGCATAATTTTAACGAGTGATTTTTAATTTATAAAAAAATATTCTAAATCATATTCAAACCTCTAAATTTTGATTTTTTTCAAATCTGATAAGTTTTTCTGAGTGTTTCTTACACCCCTGCTTTTCCTTTCAACTCTCAGTTATCTCGATTCTTTTTTATTTTTTATAAAATGATAGTTCTACTTCTATGCTTTAGATCATGACTTAAACTATTTAATAGGACTTTTACTTAGTAATGTGATTCCAAATTGTCTAGGTTCTTCATATTTTGGTTATTTTATTCAGGGGTATTTTTAGAAAAGATGTAGATTAAAAATCAAAAATCATATATGATTATAATTTCTAGGTTCAGGTTCTTCATATTTTGGTTATTTTATTCAAGGATATTTTAAGAAAAGATGTGGATTAATTAACGCTTTTAAATTTATATATATGAGTGAATATAATAACATGAATAGTCAGCATAAATCCTGTTGACAGACGATACAACAACAACAAAGCCTTATCCCACTAGGTGGGGTCGATTATATGAATCATACAACGCATTCCTCGTTGATCCATGTTCATGAGATTCGACAGGGTTTTACGCTGGCTGTCGGGACCTAACACAACCCTCCTCCTTTATCAGGATTTTACGCTAACAGACGATACAACAACAACAACAACAAAGCCTTATCCCACTAGGTGGGGTCGACTACATGGATCATACGACGTCATTCCGCTATATTTGTTGATCCATATTCATGAGATTCGACAGGATTTTACGCTGGCTGTCGGGCCCTAACACAACCCTCCTCCTTTATCCGAGCTTGGGAAATTTTAATATTGCAGAAGCTATAACCCGAAGAATTACTGTAAAATTTAGTGTATATAATGAAGAAAAGCCCACAATATCAAATTATACTTACCATCGTAAAAGATATTTTCCCGGGTGATTTTTTCAACTACAGAAAATCGACCTTCAAATTTTGAGCGATTTTCAACGCATAAAAAGATCATCCTAATTTTTTATCAGAGAATTTTTTTTAAGTCGGAGACATACTTTAAAATAATAAAATTTTAAAAAATATTATAAACATTAGATATATCACATAGATGTTTTAAAAAAATAAAACTTAATTCTAATTTTAATTATTTAATGTAAATAAACTAAAATAACATATTATTACATTATAACTGAAATTATTCTAGTTAATTTTATCCAAACTTTTTTAAAAAAACAAGAACTTAATCATATTCAAGTTCAAACATGGAATAATAAGTAAATAATATACCTAATGTAATATATATGAATAAGAGAAGGTAAAATTATAAAATATTATTTAAAAATTGAAGTAATACTTTAGTTATAATAATTTTGAAAAAATATTTGCTCCTCCAGGTTTTTAATAAGAAGTCTTAATTTAAACATGAGATTTTATTTATTCCGAAAGATTAATTTAATTTTTAATCGAAGCTCATATTTAAAGGTTTTTAGGTTGATTTTTTTGGATTGGTTAGATATCTTAATTCGCATGCTAACAACTTAAGTTGGTAGCACGTTGCTACCACGACCTGGGCCGTCGGATCTTGGATCCACGGTCTAGATCGTGGTAGCATTCTCGGCCGTCCGATCTGGATCGACGACCGAGATTTTTTTTTACTTGAATCACCCTCACCTAGCGCCCCCTCTCTCTCTCCCTCTCTTCTTCCTCTTCGATCGCGTGTCGCGCCTCCCGATCGCTGCTCCGCCCCGCCGCCGCTCTCGCCATTCCCGGCGCCACCTGCTCCTCCCGATCGCCGCCGCCCCGGCTCAGCCTCCAAATCTGGGCCGCCGGGCGATGGACGCCGTCGGATGTAAACGAGCGCCCTCGCCGTGTGCCCTAGCGCCGACCATCTCGCCCTCCGCCGACGATCCCGCGCCCCGCCGCCGATCTCGCCCCCCCCACCGCCGCCGATCTCGCCCACCGCCGCCACAGGAGCGAGAGAACAAGCGGAGGCTGCAAGTGGGCGAGGCGGCGAGCGAACGGCGGCGGGGGCGAGAGAACGGCGGCGGGGGCGAGATAGCGGCCGACGGCCGGGAGATCGAGCAGATCTGGACGGAGAACGCGTAGATCTCGTCGGGGGACGAAGATGACTGCAGATCCGCGCGCTCTCTCGCGCGTGGCTGACCGGATCGCACGGCGGCTGCGGCCGTTCTCGGCGAGATGGTGGAAGGCGAGAGTGCTGTGGCCGATCTCGGCGGCGGTGGTCCACCTGGGCGATAGAGGGGGCGGCGGCGGCGGTCGAGCTGGGCGAGGGGGCGGTCGGCGATGTCGAGGGATCTCGAAATGCGGCGGCGGCGGCGAGGGATCTCGGCAACAGATCTGGCGGCGGCAGCGAGGGACCTCGGCAACAGATCAGGGGACGGCGAGAGATCGGCTGGCGGAACGATCGAGCGCACGTCGGCGGGAGGGAGAAGGGGGAGAAGACGCTGTCGTGGACGAAGAGGGGAGAGAGAGAGGAGAGCGCCGATCGGGAGGTTATTAGGGTAAAAGAAAAATGGACGTAATCTCGGCCGTCGATCGTGAATCGAACGGCCGTGATGATTAGAATCGTGTACACCATGGATTTCATTATCGACGGTCCAGATCGTGGTAACACCATGCTACCAACTTAAGTTGGTAGCATATGAATTAAACCCAAAAAAAATCATAGGCTGCAAAAAAAAAGAGTGACTTTAACAGTTCGGACAAAATAATTTAGTGCAGCCAAAACTAATTCTAGAAAATAAAACATGAGTATAATTCTTAATATTAAATTAAGAAATGTTAACTATTTCTTTTAAAAAAACTCAGATAATAAAATGGAAAAACGTTGTGCTAAAATTTTCCCCAAAACAAATTTCCAGCGCAGTGCTTTACGTCTTCGAGCTCTCCACGCTACTCGACCGCTCCATTCGCCGTGGCATCCCGATGCAAACTCACCGCAACCTCTTCCTCGAAGACCACCTCCGCGCCGCCGTCGCCGCCTCCTCCTCCTCCGCCACCGCCTCCACCTCGCAGCCGTCAACCGCCACTGCCATCGTCCAGTCGTGGGCGGAGCTCCGGCGCGGCGCCCCCTCGTCGTCCGCCCTCCTCTCCGCTCTCAGCACCCTCTCCCGCTCCCGCGCCGCCCTCCACGTCTCCGATCCCCAGGCATCTCTCCTCCTCTCCCTCCTCCCCTCCGCCCCCTCCCCGCCTCTCCTCCCCCACCTCCTCTCCCTCCTCTCCACCTATCTCCGGAAGTCCTCCCGCCCTTCGCCTTCCCTCCTCGCGCTCTTCTCGTCCACCTCCTCTCTGCCTCCGACTCCCCATTCCGTCCTCCTGCTCGGCCTCCTCTCTGCCTCCGCCGGCCTACCCGATGCCTCCCGCGCTGCCTGCCTCGACCGCCTCTCGGCCTCCCTGGAGCCCGGAAACGCCGGCGTTCTCCTGTCGGATGAGGTGCTCGTGCCCGAAGTACTCGCCGGCATCGGATACGCGCTCTCCGGATCGGACGACAGCTGCTTGCGGCGAATCTTCGTCCCCTTTCTGGCATTCTGGCATGCAGGTGGTGGGCGCGCCGCTACGGCTTCCCACGGTCTAATGGTTCTGTACTTGGTGGAGTGGCTTGCGTCCGGATTCATCGCGTTGAGGTCTTGGAGTAAGGTCGAAGTGCTGTGCAACGAAGTTTCGACGGCCAAGACGGGAGGCGAATGCCGTGCCGCCGCTCCCTTTGCGGTCGTAATGGCTGCCGCTGGTTTGTTGAGGGCTTTCAGGAACAACAAGCTGCAGGTGGATCCCCGGTTGAGGAGAGCGGTGGAAGAGTCCATCGGGTCCGTTGCGCAACAGCATGTCGTTTCAGGGATGGAAGAGAGAGATTACGTTGTAGATTTCGCGGATGAAAGCCGTGTGCTTATTCTCCAGTGCGTCGCACTCGGTTTAGCTCGTGCGGGTTCTATTTCCTTCAATCCTGCTGTGCTAAGATGTCTTTGCCTATCGTTGCTCAATCTAGTCTTCCCACTGAAATCATTCTTCACAATGATGCTTGAAGTTGCAATCAGTGATTCGGCTGGTACTATTAACAGCAAGGTGAAAGAACATCTAGATGGCGTCCTCTTTAAGGAGGCGGGTGCAGTGACTGGTGTCCTATGTAATCAGTATGCTGCCGCAGATGAGAGCAGCAAGGCTGTGGTTGAGAATCATATGTGGGAATACTCTCAGGATCTGTATTCAGATCTGAGAGAGGTTGCATTTATGCATCAAGGGCTGAACAATGGGTTGCTCCAGAATTTGGAAAAGATTGCTGAAGCTGCATTCCTCATGGTTGTCATCTTTGCAGCTGAGGTTAGCAAACAGAAGTTGGACACCAAAGCGCCTCAGGGTCCGAAACCTGAGGTTGCTGTTAGAATCCTTGTTGCATTCGCTTGCATTGAGTATATGCGGCGTATTCGTCTGCCAGAATACACTGAGTCCGTTCGCCGAGCTGTATTGACCATTCAGTATGATGCAGCTTCGTGTGCATTATTTGTGGAATCAATGCCTTCTTATGCAGAACTGACAAAAGCGCATGGTATCTCATCCATCAGACACCTTTTAGTTTATTTTCAATTGGATGATCTTGTCCAATCCTTTCTGCTAACAGGTGCTTTCTTTCCTTTTGGGTTTACTTAAGGTTCAAATATATTGGGCAGAATGAAATACTATTGGTCGCAGGATGAGGTGCAGACTTCCCGCATGTTGTTTTATCTTCGAGTTATACCAACTTGCATAAGCCTTATTCCTGCTTCTGTGCTCCGAAAAAATATTGTCCCTAAGATGTTCTTGTATCCTTGTCAAGAAATTTTGTAGTAACTCTTTTCTTCTTGATGTTTCAGAACTTATGTAGCATGTACATTTCTTTCTAGGATGACAATCAGTTCTTAACAGAATAACAGATATATGCAACATCCTAATGAGAAAGTAGCTCGAGCTACACATTCAGTTTTTGCATCCTTTATGTCCTCAAACAAAGATTCAGATAAAGATGACACCCTTGCTTTGAAGGAGCAACTTGTTTACTACTACATGCAGAGATCTTTAGAAGTAAATGTCAATTGACCTACTTTACTTCTACTTTTCTTTATGGTTCCTTGTGTTTTTCATGAAACTCCTTTTTTTCGATTGTCATCCTCAAACTCAGGTTTATCCTGGAATCACGCCATTTGAAGGATTGGCTTCTGGAGTTGCAGCTTTAGTCAGGCATGCTCCTGCAGGAAGTCCAGCCATAATGTATTGCATTCACAGTCTTAAAGAAAAAGTCAGTGACCTGTACAAGAAGGACATGACTGAAGATGTGACATTGTGGAAGACTTGGGAAAGAACCTCAATGCCATCTAAAAAGGTTCTGGATCTTTTGCAGCGTCTCATCTCTCTTGTGGACATACAGGTATGATACGATGTGCTAATTTTAATTGATCAACCTTAGTAATTTTCTTTTTTCTCATGTAACTTGTTGCATATATGTCGCATCATATGCATCCATTTTTTATAGACCATTTATTATTCCAAGCCCCCTTAGTTTGTGCTCTTTTTTTTTTTTTATCTCGTTTCAATTGCCTATTTATTGGAATTGTGCTAAAGGAGGCTTCTTCCAGAAACAACAAAATTTCCTTTTTCTGAAAAGGTGATATATGATATTATCTGAATAAGAAAGTGATAGTTTTGTGTGTGTGTGTTTGAGGATTGATGGTTCTTAATAAAGATTTAATAGCGCAGGCACATATTTGGTGGAATAACACTAAAACAATGGTCGACACACTTCAGATAGTATGAAATAATGCATTGTGGTAATTTCTCAAAAGGATGCAACCAACATGATACTGATTCAATAAAGACAATTTCTTGTAAAGCATCCCAGCCAATTTAATTTTTGGTCATAATATTGCTGAGAGAAGAAGTTGAGGTTCTTGTCAATAATTTATGGATAGGGGTCATCTGGTTGTTAAGGGTAGTTGGAGTTCTAGATGTGAGCAGAAAAGTTTTATAACTACATCTGTTATCTGACATTGCACCTGTGAATCTCACAAGAAGTGTGCCAAGTGCCAACCAAGTTAAACATTTAGGTGATCAAGAATCATCCTATGTTTTGATCACTTATCTTTTCTTTTTGTTTTCTTTGAGGACATGTTTTGATCACTTCTGGATGACTGCTATTATTTTTTCGTGAGGGAATGCTTTTTTAATATGATATCAGGTTTAACGAGTATGTGGCTATTTTCATTACTTAGGGATGACAGATCTCTATTGGACCATAAGTTGTAGGTGAGAACAATAAGTTTCACCTAGGATTTAAAAGTCCCACTGGGTGCAGCTTCCATGTTGTAAGCTAGTCCCCTAATGATCCTTGATCTATGCGAGCTTGATGCCAAGTGTATGTTATGACAAGAGCCTACTGCATCTTGTATCCGAAAAAAACTAAGAATCTACTGTATGTCTGCACCTCATCCGCATTTGTGGGATAAGTAGTTGAATGGAGTCTTTATCTCATGTTCACATTGCGTAGCCAATCTAATCTTGTTTGGCGATAATGTTTTTCCTAGAGCACTTCCTTTCCAAATACAGCCATTGTCTATTAAAGACTACTTATGGTTACGCCTAAACTGCAGGTGTTGCCGTACTTGTTAAAGCAACTGGCAGAATTGATCACCCAACTGCCTAAGGAAGGCCAGAATGTGCTTCTTGATCAGTTCTATTCTCAAGTTGCCGAGTCCGATGATGTTACGAGAAAACCAGTTTTAGTTTCATGGCTGCAGTCACTTTCCTTTTTGTGCTCACAAGCAGCAACCAACGTGAAAACTACGAGACGCGGAAATGTTAAAATCGAAACTAGCTCTAACCTTAGTGCCGATGGATTAAGTTTGAACAGAACTAGAGCTCGCATGTGAGGTCTCCTTAATGTAGTGTATGAATCTACATTTCTTTTTATTAGAGAAAACATGTAAATTAGATTACTTCAAATGTACTTCAAAAATTGGTGAAGTGAAATTAGCTATACAAGTTTATACTAGTCCTGGGATATGGACCAAGGACTAACTTGTGACGTCTGTTGTCTGTAACAAGATTTTGTCACCAGGATCATGCAACTATCAATTAAATCGAAACTTTCACAGTCCTGGTACAATGTAAATCACTTGCAGAAGCTGAGTTTTCACCTTCTGTGTGGAAGGGTAAATGTGAATCACTTGTTGGATGGACTGGTAAAGTTAATTGTAATCTAAGAAGAAAAATTATTGGAAGTTTTCACCTTCTGTGTGGAAGGGTAAATGTGAATCACTTGTTGGATGGACTGGTAAAGTTAATTGTAATCTAAGAAGAAAAATTATTGGAAACTTTGAGGCCTTGATTCCATAATTGGTCGTGCTCCTAGGACTTCTTGTTGCTAAATTCCACGTCACGAAAAAGTAAAATTTAACCTACTTGAGAAATATAAAATTCAATTTTTTTGAATTAAATCCTTACCATTTTGATGTTATGAAATGCATGTTAAAGGAAGCAGTGAATTTAATCTATTTAGAAATATATAAAATTTCATATTCGAGATACTAAAATAAATTAAATTGCACATCGTGGAATAATAACGTCCATACCATAACTTAAATTTCAAGTGATCTTTCTCTATTTTAGTTATAGATAATTAACCGTATAACTGTTGATTTTTCTATATAGAAATATGACCTCTATTGACGTTCAGAAAATTGTAGAATGAGTAGTTCTAAAAAAACTCTGTTCACTTAACTACTAGTTTAGCCATTAACAAAGTAAATTACTATTTTTTTTCGAGCTTAAGAAACTAAATGATTTTCTTCGTTGATTTTTACCAAATCCTGTTTCTTTAAATTTTTTTTTGATGAGTATAATGTATTTATTTGTAAATAAAACAACACAGGACTATGTTCCGTATTTGATAAATTGATACTAACTTTGGTTGTTTCATAAACTTGATAACATTCATATTTTAAAGTTTAATTATGTTTCTAATTATCACACGTTTATTTATGACTTATTACATGATAACTACGTTCAAAATAAGGACATCCGAAGCTGGCGAAAAAAAGGTTCGTAACGGGATCAGTATCGGTCGACACAATAATAATACTTGGGTTTCGCTTTTATCACGGTTCTATTTTTTTTTATCATGATTGTGATTCTTCTGCTTTCAAAATTATAATTCAGTGTTACGATGACGACTCTATGAATTAAACCTGCGACTAGTACCCAAACTCGTTTATCACGATTCTATTTACTCGCCGGTAATAAGGCGTTATATCGTAACACCGAGACGTTATATCGTGTAACTGGCGGTAAACCGCTTCGCCCGCGGAGGCCCAAAACCCTAATAAAAGATCCTTGTCCCTTTTCACGGCCGCCTCCTCTTTCCTCGAGCTCCGAGTTCACTCGGTGTTTTGGGGTGCGGCGATGGCCAAGAAGAAGGAGAAGAAGGTGAACGTCTCCGGCAAACCGAAGCACTCGCTCGACGTCAACCGAAGCAATGCTGGGGTTGACGTCAAGGGCGCCGGTGGCGGCGGCCGTACGGCCGCCACAGTCCGGCGCCTCAAGATGTACAACGACCGGCCGAAGAGAAACCGCAAGGGGAAGATCGTGAAGCATGACCTCCAGTCGAAGGATCTCCCGTCCACCCGCATCGAGCCCGACCGCCGATGGTTCGGTATGTAGCCTTCCATTCGCATAATTGAACAGTTAGTTCTGGTTTCATGGAGAAAGCAGGAAATGTGAGTCGCGGGGTTGATTCATTTAAAAGGTTTACAAAATTTATCATCAATGATAAGAAATTCTAAGTTTTCTTGTTTAAAGTGTCCTTTGCCTGTAGGTTCACAAAGATAATTTTTTTCTTGTACATTATGAACATGAATAATCTTTGTTAGGTAATAAGCGAGTTCTATGATGAAGGAGATAGAAAACTTGTGTACGACTGTATTCAGATTTAGATACTCCACTTTGTGCTCATATGTAGGCTCATACATCAAAGGATTGCTTTTCTTGTGATTCAGGGAATACACGTGTTGTGAATCAGAAAGAGCTCGAGTTCTTCCGCGAAGAGCTTCAAAATCGGATGTCCAATAACTACAATGTTATAATAAAGGGGAGGAAGCTGCCTTTGTCACTTCTGAACGACCATGGGAAGGTATGGGTTCCACAAGTGCCCTTCTTTAGTCATGCACTTGGAGTTAGCTTGCACTCTCAATTCCTGTCATTTATTTCATAATTTTTTTATTATGATGTGGTAAGGAGGAGGGTTGTGTTAGGCCCCGACAGCCAGCGTAAAACCCCGTCGAATCTCATGAACATGGATTAACGAAGTCGTATGATTCATGTAGCCGACCCCACCTAGAGGGATAAGGTTTTGTTGTTGTTGTTGTTGTTGTTGTATGATGTGGTACATAGAGGCAACTGTCCGCCTCAACATAATTTCAGAACTTCAGGAGTCAAGTTTCTGTCCACCTGCGCCTTTATGTAACTGGGTCGATTATGTTGCATGGACATGGTACGGGTACCCGGTATGGATGCGGAGTATGCCATTTTTTTAAAAAAATTAGGGTTTGGGTACGCCTATAAGTATATATGTATTATATACATGTAGATATTTTGTAATATATACGATAAATTATAATTCACTGAAGTCAAAATTTGATGACTATTAATCCACAAAATAACTCCGCCTATATTTTATAGCCGGTCCCAAGCCCGGATAAAGGAGGAGGGTTGTGTTAGGCCCCGACAGCCAGCATAAAATCATGTCGAATCTTATGAACATGGAGCGGAATGGCGTCGTATGATCCATGTAGCCGACCCCACCTAGTGGGATAAGGCTTTGTTGTTGTTGTTGTAATCCACAAAAGATTCAGAATAAATGATTAATTAAGGGAATTATAATAATTTAGAGTTAATTTTATTGATAGTGTTAGATGGGCCCAGCAAATCAATTTGTGGAACTTTGCCAAATACGCCCTCGTGTTATATAACTTAGGGCTTTGAACCTAAAAGCAGCTGAAATAGAAGCTGACTGCAAGGTTGGAGAAGAGAACAAAACCACCGGCGTGTTTCGCCTCACGATGAAGAGCATCACCGTCTTGAAGGCTGCCCTCATTTTGGCGATGGAATGCACTCAACGCTGTTGAGACGCAAGAAGCCATAAAAAACACTTGACAACATAAGGTTTGGTTGGCAGCTACTTCCTTCTTTGTGGACTGCATTCTATCATCCTTCTCCCACTTCTATGGACACTATCCAGACGTACCCAGCTTTCAAGACGTACCCATCCCATATCCACACATACCCATTTATTAAAAAAATATTTAATAATATGTATACATAGTGGTACGCGTACCCATGCATAGCCCAAGTGTACCCGGTGTGGGTACTACAGCCTTACCCGTGCATCATAATGGGTTACTTCACCAATGCTGAAATTTGTCTGAGAAATTAGCAGCTAGATATGTGAATGTTTGAATAGTTGTATTAATGGATTTATAGTTCATTGTACCTTTTTGTGAGCTTAAGTTCTCTACAGAGGTCCTTTCTTCTTCGGGAGTGGAGTTTTGGCTAGCTGATATACTTCCCATCTTTTTTGCTTCTCTTTCTTTGAGAGATCACACTTGTACATGACTTTCACTTCATAGTTATATATACATAGATGACAACCACAGCTCTGGTGGTCATCTTTTTTTTCTTCTATAAAAAAAGTTATCCACAGAGGCCTTTAGAGACAGGAGATTTTGGCGTGTCCTTAGCTATTCCTTGTGTTTCATTCCTGCTGAACTTTTGGGCTAATGAAAGCTGTTGTAACATTTTGATTCAATTTTACAACATTGACAGTCTTTGTTGTGTCTGAGACCTCTTGTAGATTATGGTTTGAATTTTTGACGTATGATTTCTGCTGTTTTACTGATTAACCAGCACAGCAACATTTCCTGTCAAAAAAAAATGGAATGATGTGTTTTCCTTTTTTTTCTATCAGTGTTTGTCTAAATCCCCCTCAAAAAACAAAAGCTTGTCTTGATCAAGTATAACAGAGTTAAAGAATGATGTTTGCGCCTTTATGTATTATTTTTTATCTGATATCTTTGTATTCTACACCAACCTTTTTGAGGAAATCTGAACATTAGTTTGCCACTGCATCTATCAGCTCGCAAAGGCACATCTTCTTGATACCGAGCCATTTGCGGATGCTTTTGGACCAAAGAGAAAGAGGATAAGGCCGAAACTTTTGGCATCTGATTATGAATCTTTGTTGAAAAGGGCAGATGGATCTCAAGGTATGAATTTGTCTACTTCCTGGGCAGTTTTAAAATTTAATATTGAATGTCATGTCCTTCATTTCATATAGTAAAGATGCAGCATCCCAACTGGTTTGGTTTCATCTGCCACTGTTTGAAATCTCTTACTTAAGCAGTTTCAGGGAAAAGGTTTGGCTTGATGATTAGGGCTAATTGATTTGATGAAATGGTGGTAGAAAATACTGATATTCTTCTCCTAAAAAAATACTGATATGTCTTCATCCACAATGCTCTAGTATAGACTACCTGAAAAATTCTAATTCAATCTTGATATAATATGTTTTTTAGCTCCTCTAAAAAAATATAATACCTTTTAGCACTCCTGATTTATTTGGAACGGTTTGTAGGATGGCATATATGTTATTTCATCTCAGTTTTTTCAGTGTTTTGGGTATTGGCTCTATCTAACAGCACAGTTCGATTATCCATAGTATTTTTAGTATCCCTGATTTACTTTATTTCATTTTTTAATGCTCCTTATTTATTTAGACGTGTTAACAGGAAAATAAATTCCCTTTTAAATTCTTTCTTTGTGTTTGCTGTAAAGATGCTTTTGAGGAAAGATCTGCTAATAGGCCATCAAAGGAGGAGGAGGAAGAAGATGGCTTAAGGGACCTTGTTAGGCATACAATGTTTGAGAAAGGCCAAAGCAAACGAATTTGGGGTGAACTATACAAAGTTGTCGACTCTTCAGATGTTGTTGTTCAGGTTATCTCGATTTGATGATTATATCCTTACAGATAGGTTTCAAATGAGTTTTTTCATTGCTTTTGATAAGTCGGAAAGATACCTTGCCTTTATGTACTTGGTCTCAAAGAGTTCCCTGCATGGTGCGCTTGTTTCACTAAAATAAGTTACAAGTGAAAACCTTATTTGACATTTGATTCTATGACAAAAGGTTAATCAAAATATGTATCAATTGGTTTTTATACGTATTCAATTGGAGATGGTATGTTTTGAAAAGGTGAAAACATCCAAAACCTGTATACAACTTTTTGGCCAACTTTTTTGCCAAGTTGAAAATATTTTCCATTGACCAAGGTTTTCCTTGTTACCAAACACAGAATATTTGATTTTTTTTTTTCTGAGAAAAAGCAACACTGCCTATGATTTATATATTCCCTGGTCACTTTCAAAGTTGGCTATCTCTTCTGTTTACTTACTCAGATTCTAATTAAAATACAGGTTCTAGATGCTAGGGATCCACTAGGTACAAGATGCTATCACTTGGAGAAGCATTTGAAGGAGAATTGCAAGCACAAGCATATGATTCTTTTGCTGAACAAGGTTTGCTGTCTCCAACACTTAAGTATAATATCAACCTTTTTTGGTTAAAGAGCAAAACAATCTGATTAAGTTAATCATATCTGACACGAATAAATTAGCTTGGCCTATCAAGGGTTGAGTACCCTTTTGGTCAGTCACTCTCAAATGTAATTGGAATTAAATGGCTAAATAGTAGATGAATGAGAGTTTTTTTGCCACCAAAATATGCAAAATGTTTTATCCATGGGATATGCTAAACCACTTTGATTGGGGCACAGTAACTCCTAGCACTGACATTTGGCGGACTAATCTTCTAGCTACTACCATTTTTAACTGTGAACCAAGCACAACACGAAGCAACTAGTGACATTTCTGAATCTTTTGATAAGAAAAATGTTTTTCCATTACCTTTTCTGTTTTTGAGGGAATAATTCCATTTGTTCTATGAAGGCCACTTGGCAAAATGCTCATACTGTTCTCTTGCAAGTCGTATTGACATTGGGCATCTTTCTTGTTTTTTTCTGTGTTGATAAAGTGTGATTTGGTTCCCGCATGGGCAACAAAAGGATGGCTCCGGTTGTTGTCGAAAGAGTTTCCTACTCTAGCATTCCATGCGAGCATCAACAAATCATTTGGCAAGGTTTGTTATGATCACTTGTTCTTTAAATGTACCCTTTTGACACCCTGGCATTATTGGTTAGACATTTCCCTCAATCGCAGGGATCACTTCTATCAGTACTTAGACAATTTGCACGGCTGAAGAGTGACAAACAAGCTATATCTGTTGGATTTGTTGGGTACCCTAATGTTGGGAAGTCATCAGTTATTAACACATTGCGCACAAAGAATGTAAGGGCCTCTCAGAATTTAGTCAACACATTCTACTTGTATACTTACATGTTGATTCTGTAGGAATCACTGATATTTAGCTACTTCTTATACCTGTTTATATGCGTACATTTTGTGGTATGAAGAAAGTTTATTTTGTGTTTTTTTGAAGTGTAAAGTTTATTTTGTTTGTGGTGTTGTTTCTACAATCAACTTGTCTAATTTCATGAGATCTTTTCCCTTAGGTACCTTTTTATTCTGATTCCTGTTCAGTTGAGCAGACAATGTTTTGATTAGTTCTTACCTTGAGATTCTCTACAGGTGTGCAAAGTGGCTCCTATTCCTGGAGAGACAAAAGTTTGGCAATATATTACTCTCACCAAGAGGATCTTTCTAATTGATTGCCCTGGAGTTGTATATCACAACAATGATTCTGAAACTGACATCGTTCTCAAGGGTGTGGTATGTATATCCTAATTTCCCTCAACATGTTGGGTTCATTACTATTATGACACTTGCTTTTTTTTGTTTGATTAATTTTTCATGGATTAGTCTTATTTATTCCCTCGATAAGACCAAATGTTGGTGATATACTGCTTGGTAATAAAGTCAGGCTCATTGTGCAATTTGGTAGTAAAATTTGTATCATACAAACTGTTGGAAATGAGCTGAGTTTATTTGGAAATTTAAAATATTCATGTTGAATGCTGTTTGATTTTTGGCCAGTGTATTTCCATAAGTTTTATTTTCTTTTGAGGCACTAAACATAGGTTACATTGGTGTTTTTATGGTTTCAAGTTACATCTCGAAAAGAATTTTGTTTCACCCTAATGACTTGTTTGGGTCAGGGCGAAGGAAAGGAGGGGATGAAGGGGAGGGGAAAGTTTCCCCTGTTTGGATAATATCTAATGAGGGGATTGGAGGTGAAGTTGAAAATTCTACCTCCATTCCCCTCCATATGATCTATTTCTTTTCTTTCATTGCGGAGGCCACATGGAGGCTCACAATGCATCGGCCACTGCAACGCCTCCTGGTCCATTCGCGCAGCAACCCAAGACGAAGGGTGGCCAGGGGGCAAGGGCCACTGCATCTGGGGGAGTGATATAGTGTCCTTATGAAGGTCGTCACCTGGGATGGTACACGACCTCGATGACATGGGGAGACGCCGTACTCTTTGCCGTTACATTAGAGAGTGGGAGACGGATGTCGTGTTCTTTCAGGAGACCAAGTTGTAGATGCACTTAGGGCAGATTGGGGACTCATGGTGCTCTCGAGGCTGTTGAAAGTCAAGATTTTTTTTTAGGGTATAAAGTCAAGATTTTTGTTTGGCTCATGCGGTGTGATAGACTCACCAAAGTATAGAAGTTGAGATGGGCGCCGACGCGAACACTTCATGCCCCTTGTGTGGAGAGGACAGAGGACATTGATCATGTTTTTGTTGGCTGCACAGTCTCTTGGGAATTTTGGCTGCGGATGGGCACGTGCGCCTCGTTGGCCACCTCCGAGGCCGAGACATTTTGGCATGAACTTCGCGCTTTGGCTAGACAGCAACTGACATGGAGAGTAATGTTGGCATCCTTTTTGGCCGGTACTTGGGCCATTTGGCTCCAACATAACTGGATTATTTTTTGTGGGGAGCAGGGTCTCATTGAGAATATTGTATTCCATGCTTCCTTCTTTGGGAGTGGGTTTTACTTAGTTTTGCACATCCCTCCCTTGTTACGCATTCTCTTCTTGAGGGCTTACATTTGTACACGATGTTTGATCCTATAATTGTATTTTTTTTGAGAGGAAAAAGGATGATCACTAGTTTGGTTATCATCCATGCATATATATATCACCGAAAAGAAACATCATATACAAGTGAAAGCTCTTCGGTGGAGAGCGGCAGAAGACAAAAGATGCTAACCAAAACCCCACTCTCGAAGAAGGTAAAACATGTTGTATACAATATTGTCCACCTGACATCTCTTCCCACAAAAAATGACCCGGTTGCACTGGAGCCAAATAACCCAGGCACCGGCCAGAAAGGTCGCCACAGGAAGTCTCCAACCCGGTCCTTGTGTATCCAGCGTCCTCATGCTCTGTCAGAAGTCCGCCGCCGGTGGAACACCACCCCCAATGGATGCCCGAGACACGCGACAGTTAAAGAACAAGTGCGTGACATCCTTCGCCGCCTCTCCACACATAGCGCAGGAGGTATCCGCATGCGTATACTCTGGTAAGGATCCGCTTCTGTCGCAGAAGCCAAGCAAAGATCTTGACTTTAAGCGGCAACCGAGAGCGCCAAATGCATCTGCAATTAGCTCCGAGGTCCTTTGAGTCGGTGGAAGCCGGAAGGAAGCGAAGATAGAGGCCGCGCGTCGAGAAGGCGCCCGATACCCATACCCAGCCATCAGTCCGGGTCGGATGAGGATGGAAGGGGGCAATCGTTTGGTGAAGAGCTAGTAAGTCAGAAAGCCGCTGATCGGAGAGTGGAGACCTGAAGAGGGGGTCTAGGAGCCCGTCCCAGGGTCACCCCTATGAGACCAGCACTCCGCCAAAGATGCCTCAAGATGTGCTGCAAGAGCCAGTAACCCGGGGGAAAGAATTTGCAAGTGGCCCCCCTGTTCACCAGTCGTGCCTCCAAAAGGAGAAGGCCTCCCTAGAGCCAAGTGATGGAGTTATGAATGGCCGCACATGCGGAAAAATGGCTGCCACCCCCTCCAAAAGGAAGAAGAGCTTCGGGGTACGGTGGGCCTAGAGTCCCATGAGAGATCACGGGCGTAGCATGTGAAGAAAACCTCTCTGCATATGCTATCGTCGGGCCCCATAATTCGGCCCTCCCACCGGGCAAGGAGTGCCCAATTGGTGCAGCGGAGATCCCGAACGCCCAATCCACCCTGCGAGGTGGGGCTACATATGCTGCTCCAAGCCACAAGGTGGGCCCGACGAGTGGGTCTGCACCCTTGGCAAAAAAATCTGCACCTCAAAGAGTCAATCCGTGATAGTACCGGTGCAAGCATCTGGAGAACCGACATGAAGTAGACCGGAAGTGATGAGAGTACTGATCGGAGCAGAATAAGACGACCACCGCTAGATAAGAGTCGGGAGCTCCAGTCCTGAAGTCGGCGCTCCGAGAGCCAATATGACAGTCCAACGGGGGGAGCCCCAAGTAGGTGATAGTTGTATGTACATTGGGATGACAACCACAAATTTGGGGAGTCATTCTTCTTTCTCTCAAAAGAAGTCCCTCAATTAGAGTTGAACGGAGAATGATTTCTCACTCTTGTGAAGCCAAAACTGACAAGATATATCTTTTTGAAGGCAAATAGGATGATAGACATGGTAACTGTCATCCATTTTATTAATCAATAAATCTTTACAGGAGAAATATGTACAATGAAAATATCAACTATACATAGACCATTCTGAAATGTAGACATGCTCCATTGACACAATATCTAACACTTGCTATTCCAAAAGTTTAACTGTTGTACAAACTTTATAAAAAGATTTGGTTATAACATATTTCAAAACCTATTATAGAAACACAACAGAAGTCCGAGGTCCCTGAGTTGTTGCGTTATTAGTTTATTATTTTATTCTGAAGTTGTATGAAGTTACCAAAATTTGAAATTCTGCTTATTTTTGCATTTTCTTACACCATCAGGTGCGTGTTACTAATTTGGAAGATGCCTCTGAACACATAGGAGAAGTACTGAAGCGCGTAAAGAAGGAGCATCTCCAGAGAGCATATAAGATCGAAGATTGGTAAAATTTTTTGCCAAATGTTCTAGCAAGAAAGATGTTCTAGTAGCACAAATAATTGATTTTCTGTTCAACAATTTTGACAAAATATCCTTGCATCCTATCAAGAGATGATATTCTTGTTTCCTCTAAAAAATGATATTGTTGCCCCTCAAAGATGATATTCTGATTGATGAGAAAATGAATGTCTAATAGTATTTATCTACGTGTGTTCTTTCTACGAAGAGCCATTGTCTCCTTAAATGATTCTTTGCTGATGGCTATAATATAATGTGGCCGTCAATAATTGACATTTATTCTGCGCACCTAAATGAATTTCTAAGATAATTAGTTTTGATTTTGAAAGTGCTTTTCTTTGTTAAAAGACTTTTAAAAAGAGGCAACACCTTTTAATTGTTTTCTGAAAAGCCTAGTACTTGACAATACCCTCTCAAAAAGAAAATAGTACTTGACAATAGAGCAGACATGATTTTCCTTCATTGACATCTAGTGCTTCTTCATCTTAGTTATTGAATTATGCATCTCGCTGCTTACTCGCCCTCTTCAGCAGACGGCATTTCTTTTTCTCTACAGTAATTCTGGCACTCATCTCTCACCATTTCAGGACCGATGAAAATGACTTTCTTGTTCAGCTGTGCAAGTCAACTGGAAAACTTTTGAAGGTATGTTGTGTTTTTTCTAGATTAGTAATTGCAAGCTTGGGCCTCTGATTCCTATGTCATTGTTATGAAACTTCTGTTGGCGACTACTCGACAGTAGTTTTATGATTCCTATGTCTGTTTTATTAGGTCTGGTTTTGAGACAAGCTACTGAATATTTTGCAATGTCAGGTTGTGGAGCTGACAATGTGTGATGTTTGGTAAAAATGTCTATTCATTCTGGAATAAACAACAAACTTTCATTATATATCCGAGGATAATTGTTGATATGATAATTTCTGAAACAAACATGAGGGCACAATCAAGGATGCCTTATCTATTTTTTGTTGTGAACATATACTGACATGTATTTTCAATTTTTAAACTACTGATGATCCTTTAATTTTCTTTTCAACTACAAAGGAAGATCATTAGCCTAGTACATAAGAAGAATAGGCAAAAAAAAGAGCATGAGAATGAAACCTAAGATTTTACAACCATGGTTTAGTCGTTCATAAAATTTTACAACCCGCCTTGTGCAATAGATTGAGTCGGCATTTTATGTTTCTGCTAAGTACTAGATTGATGGGTTACTTTCAGGGAGGCGAGCCCGACCTAATGACAGCAGCGAAGATGATACTACATGACTGGCAAAGAGGCAAGATACCCTTCTTTGTGCCTCCGCCGCAGCAGAAAGAGACGCCCCAGGAAACTTTACCTGACGCAAGTGATGAACCTACAATAAGCACTGACAGGGCGACTTCTGCTATGAAGGCCATTGCAGGCATCATCTCATCGCAGCAACTGATGAGTGTTCCTGGTCACAGAGATTTGAATGAAGAAGAATTGGAGCCTGATAACACAGGAGCCTCCTCTTGAAACCACTGATTACTTTTTATGGTCGCTGATGAAAGGGGCAATGCAATTATACTCTCATCTGGCTTTTATAGCAAAAGTGTTACGTCTAGCATTCATCTTTCCGCTCCAGCCATAACAATTTTTCCATTTCGTCTTTTGTAGATCAGCAAGTCTTTTGTTTGTTGTATTATCATGAAACAAGCGATGTATTTGGCGTTGCAACATTCTGACTACCAAACGCTTTTGATGAAATAGGAAATTTTGTTTTAATATATATATAAAAATATTGTTAGCTTGATGTCCGCTTGCCCAAGAATTTTTGCAATTCAAATCATCAACGATAATTATAATAATAATTTTTAAAATTTTATGAATTTTTACACATTATTATATGGCTAATGAATTTACCATTTTAAGTGTAACTTTCATTCATTCTTTCTAAATGAAACAAGGGTGTAGCAACTCCTCTGATCTGATTAAATTAGGGAAATTGTTGACGGTTAATCAAAATGCATCCGGATCAAGAGAGGATATAAGCAATGTTGCTGTTTTTATTTCCTCTCTCTTTTCTCCTCAATAAAATGTCAATATATGACATTGGAATCAGCCCCCCCCCCCCCCCCCCCCCCCCCCCCCCCCCCACCCCCACCCCCACCTTCATGTCATCATGTGTATCAGGAGATCAATGAAATATAAGATAATTAATCCCCTTATTCTTTCTTGATACATACCATTCATCTATATTTTTTTCATAAAATTGGTGTAAATAGGTATCAGCTACAAAATTTTGTGAAATGAAATATCGATAATTATTTTAACAATTTCAATGAAGCGAAGAAAAAATTGTTTATTCAAAATTATTCTTCTTTGTCTTGGATTTGGTAGAGCAACTTCGTTAGCCCGAACCTTTGTAATTTGTAGTGCCGAAATCATCTTCATCAAGATGACCTGCGATGAATGGTAACCTCGTCAATATGCAACTCCGAACAAATGAGGGAAAAATAAATAATATGTAGACTGCATATATTTAAATGCGTATGATGATTCACTTTTACCTTTTTGTATATCCACATAATTGAATTTAATGGTGCTTCCCCATTGAATCCTAATAGACTGTTTTTATACTCGTTGCTCGTGTGAAATTCTATCGTACTGCTATAAGATCAACAGTGTTATATGGTAGTGAATGTTAGGCTATGAAGGGACAATATGAACGTAAAGTGGGGGTAGCCGAAATGAGGATGTTGAGATGTATGTGTGGTCATACAAGATTAGATAAGATTAGGAATCACCATATACGTGAACGAGTCGGAGTGGCTCCTATTAGTGAGAAAATGGTAGAGAATCGTTTGAGATGATTTGGTCATATTCAGAGAAGACCATTAGATGCGTCAATAAGAAAAGTAGATCAAATAATCTGGAGTCCGATTAAAAGATGGAGAGGGAGGCCAAGGCGGACACTTGGCGAACTAATAGAGCAAGATCTGTTGATGAATAATATACCGAAAATTGATTACTAATAGAGCGGAATGAAGTCGTATGATCTATGTAGCCGACCCCACATAGTGAGATAAGACTTTGTTGTTGTTGTTGTTGCTCGTGTGTCACATTTTAATTTGTTTGGTAAAATGATATTTGTAACGACACGAGGTCTCAACATAATTTGAATAGTTTCACGTGAACAAAACACGGAGATGATAGACTTATATGTAGTTACGCATTCACCTATCAAGCCATATTTTAAATTCGTGCCGATCAAAAGTTCAGAACGAACAATATTTTTATTGGATGGAGGGTGTTATAATATTTTTTCAGAGATCATGATCCTAACCTACACAACTCAGTGGCGTGTATGACATGTAATGTATAAAAGATGATCCTAAATTATCAATGGAAGTTGGGGTTTCCATTGGAGTTGAATAGCAAGCAATTTTTCATTGTTTAATTTGTTCTATAATGCGTAATTCTTTTACTGAATCTCATGTGTTAAACGTACAATAATGAATTAAATTTTTTGTTCTAGCACTTCGAATATTATGGTGCATCGGAACGAAATATTTAATATTGTTTGGATCTACACTTTACCGAAACACCCGCTGATATTATTTTTGAATTGCAACCAAAGTTACCAACCCGCTGATATTATTACTGAAACATCCAAGATCAAAATATGAGATTAGGAGGAGAAATGATAATGAATTATATTTTTTAACGAAACATCCAAACAAGATAATTGCCCTTTCGTCATTATAACTAAATCAGATTCATCTGGACATTTTAATTCTGTTTTCAGAAAGAAAAAAAAGGACAAAAAACAACCGAGTTCAGGGAAAAATAATTAACTGATGACTATGATACCGAATGGTCGACACTGTCTCTGTTTAAGAACTCATAAATTATTCACAACTAATTCTACATATCATACATGCATGTATGTACAAATGGACAACAGAGGCAAGCTAGAAAAAGCAAGAATGGTAAAAAATTCAATAACAGAAAGGAACGTGCGCAGTAAAAAAAAACTAATCGTTTGAGGGAATATATATATATATATATATATATATATATATATATATATATATATATACACAAGTTTTGTAGTTTTTTATGCTTATTTAAGGAAAGGACAAAAATCTTTCGTACTTCATGATGAGAAAAAAAAACATTATCTTTTGCTATGCGTTAATTTTATTAAGGGATAAGACTATGTGGGACGTTAATTTTATTAAGGGATAAGATATGTGGGAAGTCAATCATTTGTCAGTATGAGTATAAAACACCTCTGACCTCTCCCCAACAAACAAGGCTACGCCATGAGTAAATATTTTACATCTTCGGAATAGTTGTATCAAGGTAAAAATGGCCAGTTTCCAGTACCAGTTCCTGAAAAATTGCATTTTACCGAGAGGGGTGACCTACTTACATTGTTATGCTCTCGAAGTAACACAATATTTACACATACAAAATATAACAATTGCACAATTATTGTTTGTGGACAAGTTGGATCTCGAAGAGATGCCTCGCACCCAACTCGTGAAAGAATTGGTGGTGTTCTCCTCCTGCTACAGCAAGATCATGGAGATATTATATTTGCAATTAACTCGAACCAAATTGTGTATTCCATCGCTCGAGCTCTTCCCACTTGTCTTTCTGCAGACTTGGCCGGATAACAGACATGGCCTTCCGGAAATCTTCGTATCTCAGTGGTCTTACCTGAAGGCAAAGTTCAATTTGAATACATCTACCTTTTTTGGGAAAAAAATACACTGCGTTGCTATGAATGAAATAATCCGTTTATCTGATCTGAATAAAAACATAACTCATTGGGCAGTTTCATATTCCTTAAATTCCTAGTGAAGTTGGAGATGTAGATTTTTGAAATTTAAATCATGAACTCAGTTCACTGAACCGACTTCTGGACAAATGATCAATTAGATGTACATGCATAATAAGAAAGTTGGAAGGAATTTGGCTGATTTTTTTTTTTGAAAGGAAAGAAGAATGGTTTACCAAAGTTAACAATCCACCAAGACAATTTTCATTAATTCACAAATTTGACTGAATTGAGTGCTATTAGGAAATCAGTCAAATCTAAGAAGAAAAGGAACTTGATTGAAAGCTAGCATAATCACCTGATTTGCTTTCACAGTAAGAATTCGAGGACCCAGTTCTCTAATTGGCGCCATTGCAGCCTCTTCACAAAGAGCTTGCAAATCACTTCCAGAATAACCTGATACAGATTACCATGATAAGAGATAAACTCCAAGTGCTCAGAAATAAGAGTGAGAGAAGAGAAGTACCATCAGTTTCCTTGGCAAGTCTTTCCACATCACGGCCTGTAGACAGAGTAAGTTTTCCTTAATATCGATCAAATAAGCAAAAAAAATCAGAAAATTTAAAGTTAAAAAAGAATCTTCCATCTCATAGAAAACAATATCCAAAAGAACGTTTCCTGAAACAAAATAACACTCCTCTGACTTACTAGGCAATGCATAAGCTTGACCTTTAAGCCGATTCTTGAGGAGGAGCTTCCTCACATTTTCATCTGGTAAGGGGACATATATCCTCTTCACCTGATCCAGTTGAAAAAGAGAAGGACGAGGACCAGATGTTTTTAACATTTTAGCGGAAATTATATAAGAAGTAATTTTGAGGAAATCGAGGAAAAACAAAGTGACAAAAAGTAGATAGCAGAATCAATGTCTATTATGCTAAACTTAAGTAGGCCAGTGGACTAGTTTCCAATTGATTTCTGAAAGCTTTCCAATATGCTTATATGCTCATATTGGATGATCATAAATCTCACCTATCACACAAACCTGCCAAATCTCTTTAGTTACGTAGTAGAATTAATTATGCTATTGTTTACTGAGACATGTTCTGATTTTATAATCCACTATTAGTATTCATTCTGATTTTCCGTAAACTTGAAGGGTCACAGAGTAAGCCTCGTGCACACAAATCTTTCATTGCAGATTCAGAATTTGTCCTATTTTTTTTCATAATATTTTTTATGAGACTGATTATTAGTTTTAAAAAAGTGTACCACATTTGTAACACAATGCTAAGTGCTCATTTTAATATGGCTTATCATAGCATGAATTCCTATTAAGTAAGTGATATTAATCAATTATAATCATCAAACTCAACCTTTCTGATGTCATCCTCCACTGTGCAGCTGGCAATTCATTTTATTTTTCTACAAAGCACTCATTTTCTGACTTATCATAACATGATGGCTGTTCATACATGTTCATCCTACAAAGCACTGTTTGATGATAGTTCTTGCTATCCAGCATGATCAATGCGCGATGGGTTTTTATTTTTCTAGCATCTGTTGCATGATTCTCCCCTGTCACTTTTTATTTTAGTAGGTTCAGCTAATCTCCGTCTATGTTTTATAGTCGGTCCCAAGCCCGGATAAAGGAGGAGGGTTGTGTTAGGCCCCGACAGCCAATGTAAAATCTTGTCGAATCGCATAAACATGGATCAACGAATGACGTCGTATGATCCATATAGCCGACCCCACCTAGTGGGATAAGGTTGTTGTTGTTGTTGTTGTTGTTTACTGAGACATGTTCTCCCTTACTTTGCAGTTCAAAAAAATCCTGCATGTTTACAAGCAATTGAAAGGCAAAGGAAATATTTTTTTAAGGGGTGAAAGTAAAAGATGCATAAAATATCCATTTAGTAAAAACACAACTCCTGGGTTATATTTAGACAAAAGGATAATCCAAACATAAAACCATAATACTTACCAATCTACGGAGAACGGCATCATCCAACTCCTGAGGCTTATTAGTTGCACCTGAACCACATTTCCACAGAAAGTTAAAGACTAAATTACTTATGTACCAAGGCACAAAAGCATTGATACTAGATTTGTCCTTGCAAACATAACTTATTGTAAACAAAGGCAACTATTGCCTACACAAAATAAAACATCAACTATAAGTGCAGGAAACTACAAGATTGGGAAATGCAATGTCAGGGATTCATAAATATACTTGCGGCTCACCAATAACAATGACCAAATCGTTCTGATTGGAAGTTACTCCATCAAACTGGACAAGGAATTCTGACTTGAGTCTTCTACTGGCATCGTTCTCATTAGCTACTCTTGTGGACAAAATACTATCTATCTGTTTGATGTAAATAGGAGCAGATAAATGAGACAATGTTGATTACTACAAGTTTAACATAAATACACAAATTGTACCATGCAAAGGTGATGCAATTATTTGTTCGATGTAAATGGGAACAGAATAAGCACTTTTCATCAAGAAAGGAAAAATTGTTTTCTTCTACAAAAGTAGCAATTACAAGATTAAACTAAGGTTGATATAAATATTTTTAGTTTCCAGATTTTCCTAATTTCACCATAGAGTAGCGCAATTAAAACCCCCATCCTAAACTTTTAAAGCTTTAGTTAAACAAAGATCCTTCAATGAAAATGACATTATGACTGCTTAATTAGTTAGGTAAGACTTGAAAAAATCCATTCCCATGGTTAACAAACTGAATTGAGCAGAGTGCCTATTAGGTGCCAGTTTTAAGGTAAAAGTTTCTATCCCTAACACAGGTAAAGTATGTTTAACTTTGGTGAGAAAAGAAATCTGTTTGCTAAAGATGAATATGCCCAAATCTATCTTAAGTATGCAGAAAAATAAAGATTCATCAATACATGTGCTAGATAATAAAGAACATTAAATAAGAATTGCAGTAACATACTTCATCAATGAATATTACAGATGGTTGCTTCTCAATGGCAATCATGAAAAGTGTTCGAACAAGCTTTTCAGCCTCGCCAACCTACAAAACGAAAAACAGAAAAACACACTGACTTACTCGAGAAGATTCAGATATCTTTTAAAGCACAAAATTCTATCCAATAAGGGGATACCCATTTCGAAGTTAAAGATGATGCCGAAACATTGAAAAACATTGCTTCTGACTCCGATGCAACAGCTTTGGCAAGCATTGTTTTCCCGTTGCCAGGTGGACCAAAGAGAAGCAAACCTGAGAAAATTACATTCATGTCACAAAAGTTTAAAGTTGTGGCATAATGTTTTGACAAAATCAAATATTCTGAAGACACACCTCTTGCTGGCTTGCGAAGGCCAGTAAATAAGTCTCTTCTTTTAGTTGGTAGAATCACCATTTCCATTAGAGATTGTTTAGCCTTATCAAGACCAGCTGCCAATCCGTAATAAGAGTGGATGTTTGTGAACAAAGCTTGGTGCATTTGATAGAAATATGCCAGGTAACAGTTCCTTACCAACATCATCCCATTTGATAGCAGGGCTTTTATCTACTATGGCAGTGTTTATCATTTCAACCAATCGTGCATCATGACTACTACCAGCTTCTTGGACAGGTTTCTGGTTCTCGCTATCTTTTTTCCGAATTACTGTTCTCTGATGACTATATCTGATCTGTGGGAACTTCTGCTTAGGCTTCAGAGAATATGGCACAATAGCCAAGTCTGGTCTATCCAAGGTATGACTTGAAATGTTCTACACGGGGAATAAACACATAAATAACAAAGGGGTGGTAAATATATTTAAATGACCGTCTCTTCTATGATTTTCATATTTATAATTTCATATAGCAAACACAAATCGTACCTCCTTGGATGTCTGCCCTGCAAATAAGAATATAGCTGTTCAATCAAGATTCTCTAACTTGGATATAAAATTGATAGCAATAACTTCTTCTTTTCTTACCTGCCCTCTGTGCTAATATTTGTAGCCTCTCTGCAACCTGTCTCTGCCACTTCGATATCTTTTCTTGATAAGTCCTTACTTGATTCTGTTCCCTGATAACCAAATTGCTCTGCTTCCATCATTTCATCATCCAAATAAAGCGTCGTTCATGCAAAGATCGGAGAAGAACTCTCCCTCACCTCGTCGCGAGGGCGTCAGGTACGCGGACGGCCTTGGCTTCGAGCATGACGCGCTGGGCATTCCTGTAGTGGGCAACGGCGTCCTCCGCGAGACCCCACTCCTCAGCGCGAAGTGCCTTGTCGATCTCCTCCTTGGCCAGATCGAAGTAGCCCTTGAGCTTGAGCACCGCCCTCTCCCCGACGACCGACGAAGCTGCAACTGCGGGCGCCGACTCGGCGGGACGATTCGTCATCTGAGGGACGCGATCGGCGGGTGCCGCGAGGAAATTGGAGACGGAATCAAGCAGATCCTTGAAGAAGCTCATCCCTGCAACATCGATCCGACCAGAGAGACGCGTGAGCGGACGTGCGAAGGCCCTTTCTCGCGCACGAAAGGAAGGCAGGGCGGAAATGGAATACTTGAGAAGGGGACGAAGGCGGCGGAGAGCTCATGGTGCGGCGAACGGCACCTTCTATCACACCCAATTACGCAAACATCGGGCGAGTGCGAAAAAGATGTAATTTTTTATCGGAAGGTGGCGATCGGATCCAGGACGAAACTTTTCTATGTAATTTTAACTACTCCTTGCGAACAAATTAGGAACAGCCTCTTCTTTTTAATTGGTTTTCGTTCTGTAAACGTTCTTCTTGTGGCGGTTTATTCCAACAGCTTGGTGCTTTTTTTTTTCCTCCGTCGGCTCAGTGCCCACTTTTGAGACTTGAGATATTACTGGGCCGGATACTTCGCATGTCCAGCCCATTAGTACTCGTCACTCGTTGAGATTTTTTTTTTCTGTGAAATTTTTGCATTTATCCTAAATAGTTTTTTCTTTTAAAGTACTCGCCCCCACTAATCACTATTTAAGACTATTAACATATACTAATCCTGAATAAATAAAATAATAATTAAAATGATGATTTTAGAAATGAAATTCAAAGTTGCTAACTCTCGTCGATCTTGATATTATGTTAATGAAATTTAATTATAGTGTAATATTGTAGGTAATAAAATTGTATTAAATATAATTATAGTAATAATGCTTTTAATGAATGATAATATGATATTTTTACGTCAGTCCGCCCTTATCAATATTCGACACGATCGCTTTGTTCTTATATTAGGCTCGTGAATCTCTATTTTTAACAAAAAAAAAAAGAATTTATTTATGTTTAAATACTGATATATGAAAATTCCATTCATTTCATCTTCTCAAACAAAGGTGCATCCATCATAACGATCTCTTTTTTTTAGACTATTTTTTCCCGTCCTTTTTTTTCCTTTCTCGAATAGCTCGATTTTTTTCTAATATTAAGATATTTAAGTTGAAATTTTCAGAAGAAAGATTAGGGCTGAGCACAAGTCTGCACCGACCCGGCAAATCAAGAAAATAACTCGGCCCGGATTAGATTCAGATCGGGACCGGATCCAAATGATGAAAAAATCATCGGTTTCAGGTCAGGACGCTGCAGAATTCATCATAAGGAAATCACATTAATGAATTGGAAATTAAGGCAATTAATGAAGAAATCAGAATTTGAAACGAATTGAAAAAAAGAAAACGTTGGCAGAAGAAACAACCGACCAGGAGAGGTATTTCCTCCCCTGATCGCGACCGGCCGATGCTATAAAGGGGAGGAAGGGGAGCGCCCTCGCACCCCTTCGACACCTTAGCTAACTGCCGCCCCTATCTTCTTCTTCTTCCTTCGAATCGACGACCGACGCACGACGAACAGACAAGCGAAACAGAGTAGCGACGTAAGCAACGATTCGACGACTCTTCGACGCACAACGACTCTCCTCGACGTGCGCAGGGACCAGGCACATCTTCCTGCACTCAGAGTTATCAAACCCGGCCCGGCCCGGCCGGTCGGACCGGTGTAGTCCAAATCCGGACTGCCCATTGACCCGTGTTGGACCGGTCAAACTCGGTCAAAACCTGAGTTTGACCGCTTGACCCGCCAGGTTCTTGTGACTCGGCCATTTTTTTAAGTTTATATGCTGGCCAGTTCTTGCTTCATTCCCGACTCCAGCATGGTGCGGCTGCTCCACTCCCGATTCCCGACTCCAGCACGGTGACACCGTCGAGATCCGTCGAAAGCCCCCGAGATCTGTCGAGATCCGCCGAGATCCATCGAGATCCGCCGAGATCCATCGAGATCCGCCGAGATCCGTCGAGATTCGTCGAGATCCGCCAAAGACTGTCGAGATCGGACGAGATCCCGATGAGATCGGACGAAGACCGCTGCTTGCAATCTGATGACCTAACCAGCAATGGCGCGGCCATGCCCGGCCAAGGCACACCCCAGCAAGCTAAGTCGCCCTTTGGCCGGCAAGGCCGCGCTCAGGCGAGCCGAGCACGGCCATGGCACGGCCATGACCGCCCAAGGGGTGCCCAGGCCTGCCAGACACAATCATGATAGGCTATTATTAATTGCGTTAGATTTGAATTATTAATTGTGTTGAGTTGTGATTATAACCCGTTAATTTATCCGGGTCGAAGGCCGGGTCGAGTTTTACAATATTGTCTACACCGGCCAAGGACGACCGGTGATCACTTGAACGACGACAACAGCCGACGAACTTCCGACGTCGAAAGTAGAGGTACTCTAGCGTTTTAAATTCCATAGACGATGAATTAAAGATTATTTATTGAGTAAAGTTGATCCATTATGATCCTGAAGTAGTTAACAATATTTTTCGTATTATGATCGTCGTCGTTGGACGACCGGAGGATCACCGGAAACGGAGAAGAAGCCTGGCGGTTCTGTTTTATCGGAGGGACCGGTCGATCGATAATTGCAACCGGTCGACCGATCTATGCAAGGATCTCATCAGAGATCTATCGATCGGTCGACCGGCCACACCAAGGGGGTCGACCGATCCTCCTGTCAACAGACCAAAATATTATAGCGATCGACCGACTGATTTCCAGAAAGGTCGACCGATCTGATGTGCACTGCGCATCCCCATAATCTTACAACCGATCGACCGATCATTAGGACGGTTGACCGATCTAGAGTAGTCGGTCGATCGACCTTTTGTCAGCGGTCGACCGATCCATAAATAAAGCAACAGAGAATAAGGGTCGACCAATTCAAGAGAATCAGTCGACCGATGTTAAGGAACGGTTGACCGGTCCAGTTGGCGATCGACTGGTCCGATCAAACCAATCAATTCGAACCGTCCGGTTCAGTCAAGCCCATCGGTCTGGTCCAATCGGTTCGACCCACATGAAGTCACAGAGAGACATAGGATAAAGTTTAATATTGATATCTTCCGAATTAGATTCCGTTCGACTTGAATCCGATTCCTATATCATAATTGGAGATTCTGGCCAGTTCACTTATATTGGCCGAGCCCTATGGTACAAAGATTAATACTCATTGAATTCTGATATATAGATTACACGATAAAGTAAAGAGAATTAAAGTAAAGATAAATACACGAGATTGTTATGCCCCGCCCCCAAAGTATAGAGCAAAGAGCAGAGTAAAGTACAGAGAGGCGTAGGTAGTTAACTAAGGAGATAACGAACCTACTGGTCTTCAATGACTACTGTTCCTGAGATTTCAAATTTTCTCCCACCTGTATCTCGAATGAAGAGTGATGCTTTGGTTATACTCCTTCCCCCAGAGATTATAGTGTTAAGCCAAAGGGACAAGTAACTAACTGAGGAGACAATGAACCTATAGATTTCCTAATTGACTACTATTCCTAGAGTGTAGGTCATCTCTCACCTACATTTCGAATTGGGTGAGGCATTAACACTCACCCTTTTTCTTTTCTTGGGCTTATTGGTTTTAGAGATTCAGAGAGGCACCTCAGGCATCTCAACTTAATAAAGTCGAGCTCGCATAGGACAACAAACTTTAAGAATATTATAGTAATGTAAAATACAGAGTGCAAGTAAATGTAAAGTAAAGTATTGTATAGTAGAGTATAGACACGGTATAGTAAAGTATGGAATATGTTATTGTAAAGATAATACATAGTATTGTAAAGACAAAGTAAAATTATAACAAAGAACAGAGCACAGATATGAATAATGTTAAAGTATGATGTATGGTTGATTAGAGTCAATGTATAAAAGCCAAGGTCTATAATTATTTATCATTGATTTATTATTATCACTAAATCTTATTTCATCGTCTATGTTCTATTACATTGGGCATCTTTGCTCACGGATATTCGATTCCCCTGTATTGGGATTTTGCAGGTGAAAATGCTAACTGAAGAGGTGTTGGAGGGCACAGAGCTTGTAGGAGGCGGCACATGACTATTCTATCATCAAGCTTGCCTCAATTGATTTTAGTGTTGTGATTCTTGTGTTATCCATAGACATCATGCTATTCCGCTTATTGAATTTCTTTCCGCATATTGAACTTCTTGAGATTTATGATCTCTTATTATCTTGTTACCACTTGTATGTGTGAATTATGTCTTTGATATTTTGACTATTGAACTTTCGCATTAAAGTCCTTTATTATATTTTATTATAATATTGATGCCACGTGTGCACTTTGTTAAATGGTCATGGTCAATAGAGTAGTAGGCAGTGTAGCGCTACCGGAGTCAACCTGACTACCTACGTGACAGGAGGGGCGATTTTGGGAGTGTTACAAGGACTGAATTTGCAGTCCAGATACTCGATCCGGATCCGACCCGAGTTTTTAGTATATAAAATCCATCTCCCACTCGTTCTTTTCATTTCACTTGGCGACCGATCCGATCGCGAGGCATCACGATCGAGCACCTGTAGCCGGATCTGGTCATTGGCGATAGATCCGGCCGCCAAGCGCCACGATTCGGCACGCTAGGAGCCAGATTTGACCGTTGGCAATTGATCCAGCCGCCAAGCGCCGGATCTGCCATTAGGTGAACCGATCCGACCGCTAAGTGTCGAATCGACCATCAAGTGAGCTGATTCGGCCGTCAGGTGTCGGATCTAGCCACTGACGACCGATCTGGCCGGGAGGCACCGGATCGGCCGGAACGGAGGTGATTCCGATTTCGTCCGCCCTCCCCCTCCCCCTCGGCCCCTCGCCCTCTCCTATCTCTCGACACCAGTCGATCGATCACTATAGTGATTTTGGATTTTCGACCACACATTCGGTCACATTCTCGAATCATGGGGTCTGACTCAGACCGGGTCGGGGTTCAGTATCGGGTCAAAATTTTTTTGACCTAGCATAATTCGGGTCGGGACCGGATCCGCTTATACCCGAACGCGATCCTGAGTTTGCTCGGGCCTAAGAAAGATGACATTTAAAAAAAAAAGATTATCGAAGAAGAATAAGAATGCAAATTTATTATAAAATTAATTTAATTATCTTATAAAAATTATTTTAATGAAATTTAATTTTTCTCGCAATTTAGCAAAAAATTAAAAAGAGGCAAACCGAAAACGCGAATTTAAAAAAAAAACTATGGACGTTGCAAGCGCGCGGCAATGGCCGCTCTTCACGATTGCATCGTTCGCTGCCGCACCCTTCGGCAGCTCCAAGAAGTCCACGCCCAATTCGTCGTCTCTTCCGCTCCTCCTCATCCACTCGCCGACCTCCTCTCCGCCGTCGCCGCCACCTCCGGCACGTCTTCCTCCCTCAACTACGCCGCCGCCCTCTTCCGCCACCTCTCCGCCCCTCCATCCACATTTGCCTACAACGCGATCATACGTGTCCACTCCGCCGCCGCCTCTCCCAACCTTCACTCCGTCTCCTACTACTCCCAGATGCTCGCCACCGGCATTCGCCCCGATCACTTCACATTCCCCTTCTTGTTCAAGCATTGCTCTCATTGCCTGGACTCCATCGTCGGTGGAAGCCTTCACGGGCACGTCTTCAAGTTCGGGTTCCATGCTGATATCTACGTGAGCAATGCCATCATCTTCATGTACTCGTCATGCAGGCTCATGGACTTGGCTGGTAAAGTGTTCGACGAAATTCATGCAAGAGATGTCGTTTCTTGGAACTCTATGGTGGCCTGTTATTTGAGGTGTGGAGAACTCGACATGGCGTTAGATCTGTTTCGTGGCATGGAGGGGAGGAATGTCCTTACGTGGAATTCCATCATTAGCGGGTTGGTCCAGGGAGGGCGGCCGAGGGAAGCGTTGAGCTTGTTCCATGAGATGCTACTTTTTGGTGGTGGCGAGTGTGCCAAGCCGGATAGGGTCACAATTGCCAGTGTCATCTCGGCGTGTTCTTATCTTGGAGCACTGGATCAGGGACAGTGGGTTCATGGTTATTTGAAGAGACAGCGGTTGGAGCTGGACGTTGTGACTACAACCTCTTTGATAGACATGTATGGGAAATGTGGTTCTGTGAGAAAAGCTATTCACGTCTTTGAGGATATGCCAAAAAGGGACGTTTTTGCTTGGACAGCAATGATCTCAGTTTACGCAACACATGGACTTGCTGAAGAGGCTTTTGATCTTCTAGAAGAGATGGAGAGGATTGGAGTAAAGCCAAATCATGTAACCTTTGGTGCTCTTTTAAGTGCTTGTGCTCATTCTGGCTTGGTGGAAAAGGGGAGATGGTGCTTTGATAGGATGAAAAGTGTTTACTTGATTGAACCACAGCCACAGCACTATGCATGCATGGTTGACTTGCTTGGCCGAGTGGGAATGTTTGAAGAAGCTGGACAGCTCATCAGAAGAATGCCCATGCATCCAGATACATATGTTTGGGGCGCTTTGCTTGGTGCCTGTAGGATGCATGGAAATGTGGAAATTGGAGAAAGAGTGGCTAGTCACGTGATCAGATTGCATCCACTAGATCATGCTAACTATGTAACTCTTTCTGATATATATGCAAAGGTTAATAGGTTTAAAGATGTGAAGAAAGTCAGATCATTTATGTTTGAGTCTGGGATAAAGAAAACTGTACCAGGTTGTAGCATGATTGAAATTGATGGTCAGGTGCTTGAGTTTTCAGCTAAAAGGGCACTGAAGGATTTGACACATGACATTGAGTGGATGTTACATGTGATTAACGATGAACTGAAATATAAACTATCTCACAGTGATGAGGAAACTGTATTAACTTTCATATACTGATGGTTCTTTTAGTGCTTGATTGAAATTTTCTGAAACTTGGATGTAAAGCCAATTGGATTGATTGCAAGGTTGGCATTTACTCTAGTGACAGTCCCTTGTTGCATCAATGGTATATCATATTCTGATCATTGGGTGTGATGTCTAGTATTATATAAACAGAGAGATGCACTGCATAATGCAGAAGTGATGGAAATAGGCTAAACTTCCGTCCTACTATCACCGTCACTTGTCAATCTATATCTTGAGGTAATTTGGAGAGTGGAATAGTGGCTTTTATCCTGTGAAGAAGCTTCTGAAATGATCAAGAACATGCTGGATTGTGCGATGTGACTGAGGTATGCTTGGCATAATGATATATTGAGGAGCATTTAGTTTTGTCTATTATGATTCTGGTTTTATGGATTCCATGGGATAGATGGAAAAAAAGTGGTGCAATTTTCATTTTTTGCACAAGATAAAATTTCACGAAGATTTGGCTCTTAGTAAAGTAAAGACTTGATGCTGGTAAGGACTTGTTTAAGTTTATTTAGTAAACATGCAGTCTGCCAGTTGGCAGCAGAGGACCTTACCCATTTGTTCTCTGAGTGCTCCAGACTGATTAGCTTTGGCATCGATTGCAGTGCTCAAATGTGAATTCATGGAGCTTTGGAGTTCCATTCGGGCTTTTGATGCACATGACAACTTAGGATGGAGATGTCCGATAATGATATTCTTGACAGTCTTATGGCTTATATGTTTATAGCATAACCACAATAAATTTTGAAAAGGACTGCCACTCTTGATGCACCCTTTTTGTTTTGTTTTTTTTTTGTTGTCTCTTTTTCTTACTTGTATATTACTTTTCAATTTCGGTAATACATGTTTCATGGCTACCGAACCTTCATAGTCGTCATTTCCCCTTCCTGAAAGAGAAACTTTCTCAATGTTACTACCTCTAGCTTATGGTTGATTCTTTAATCTTAATGCTCAGAAGAACTGTATTGTGCTACAAAAATCTCCTTCTCAGATTTGAAGATAATATATTCTGAATTTAGACAAGATATCTGGCCTTGTGTTCGTAGGTGAAGAGTTTGTTCATATTGGTATCTTGCTTGCAGTATTCAAGCTCTAACGAACTATTCCAGCAGACTTAGTCCAATACAAAGGGCATTAATAGGACATGCCAAAAAGGTTAGGCATCACTACTCGACTGTATAATTTAATTCTTTTTTACTTTTAATGATGCTGTGTCTGGTCAACATAATAATTCGTCTCAAAGAATCAAGTACCTTTATCTATGTCTATGTTATATAGAAGATAGTTGTAAATGGGAAAACAATAGGCTCTAATATGAAAAAACGTTAATGGTGAAACTTGGTAGATAAGGATGGTTACAATTGGTCAATAACACAATGTAACAGTGGTAGTCCTAATGTCAAAAGTCCAATCATCTTGTTTGGTTTAGTTACTTCTGTCGTCTTCTTCTAACTTCTAGCTACTAGTCCACATCATTACATCAAGAAATTTGGGTGAAGAAACAATTGAATGTTTGAACATATCAAGCTCATTTTCCTGTCATATGGAGTAAATTTTCTTCAACTTTGTGTCCTCTAACTTCAATTTCTACTCGGACTATCTTCAAAGTTTTGATTTCTTATGCGCATAGTCCTCTTGCACCATTGGCGTGGCACAATAAAAATAATAAATAATATAAAAATAATAAATAAAAAAAAGAGACGGCAAGAGGGGTGGGGGTGGGTGGGTGGGCACGCCGGAGAGGAGAGGGGAGGGGGCAGCCGCCCTCGTGCGCTTGACGCAGAGGGGGACGGGGGTGACTGCGCCCTTCCCCTCTCCTCTCCGACACCAGAGGGGAGAGAGGAAGGGACAGCTGTCCCCTGCGCGTGACCTAGAGGGGGAGGGTGTTGGCCCTCTCTTCTCCGACGTCGGAGAGGAGAGGGGAAGGGGGCAGTCACCCTCTCCTTCTCTGTGTAGCGCGCACAAGTGGCACGGCCTCCCGGCCGCCCCCTTCCTCCAGATCCGACGAGGGACTGCTACCTCTTTTTTATTTTTATTAATTTATTAACTATTTATATTATTATATTTTTTTATTGTGCGCACGTTAGCAACACAATCGAGAAATTCAATGCATGCAAGAAATCAAAATTTTGAGGATATCCTAATTACAAATTAAAGTTAGAGAACTACATAGTTACTTAGAGGACTATATAGTTAACACATACAAAGCCTAGTTGGGCTTTTGGAACTAATCTAGCTCATTAAGAAGGTAAACATATTTAAGTTAATTAAACCTAATTAACTTAGATGTGCTTCTCTCTCTTGGATTTGTGGCTGCCACCACGTGAAGAAGTGGATTTTCTTCTTGCACAAGCCGCCGAGAGCGTTGGAAAAGAAAAAAATTGTGATTTAGAGTTGATTGAAAAAGAAAAGGGATGTTTCTTTGGTCAACGGATAAAGAAAAGAAGAGTCTGAGAGGAGAAGAGGGCTGAAAAAGAAGATAGAAAATTTCTTCTTAAAGAGCAAAGAATTAAGAATAGAGTCATATTGGGAGGATCTCTGAGTTTTTATTGATGCTACAATTACAGAGAATTGTAGTGAATTATTATTCGGGTTTGGGCAAAATCCGAAAGATAATGTTCTCTATTTTTGGATTAGTGATATTGCTCTGTGATTGCCCTGTGATTTTTTCCCTTCTCATTGGAGGGTTTTTCACATAAATTTGGTGTCTCTTTTGCCTATTATTATTTTTTGTGCATCGTGTTTAGCTTATATTATTTAATTCACACATAAGAAGAGGGATTAAATTCTCAACAAGTGGTATCACAACGAGGTTAATTGGGATTTCTTTTGTGTGAAAAATGGAGGAAAATTATTTTAACGGGACGATCAAACTGACATCGAATAATTATTCAATTTGGAAAGCCATGATGGAGGACTTTCTTTACTGCAAGGACTTGTTTGATCCCATTGAATTAGGAGATAAAAAGTCGACAGGGAAAACTGATGAAAGTTGGAAAAAGATGCACAGAAAAGCTGTCCGAATGATTAGGCAATTTATTGATGTCGGGATGATTAGGCAATTTATTGATGTCAGTGTTTTTCATCATATTGCTCAAGAGACAGATGCATAGGTTTTGTAGAAGAAATTACAAGATTTATACGAAAGGAATACTGCTCAGAATAAAGCTTTCATGATCGGGAAACTAGTGAATTTGAAGTTTAAAGATGAAAATTCTATTGCTGAACACTTGAGTGAATTTCAGAAAATAGTAAATCAGTTGGGCAATGAAAATAATCCTTGATGATG
This sequence comes from Pontederia crassipes, assembly GCA_030549335.1. Taxonomy (NCBI): domain Eukaryota; kingdom Viridiplantae; phylum Streptophyta; class Magnoliopsida; order Commelinales; family Pontederiaceae; genus Pontederia; species Pontederia crassipes. Next base: position 70,055,553 of record CM060191.1, on the reverse strand, counting down.
AGATGTAAGGATTAATGCTCCTAAGTTCTTTACTAGATTTATGGGAAACTTTGGTGATAACATTTAGTAATTCTGCTCCTAATTGTGTTGTATCACTCACCATGGTCAAAGATTGTTTGTTCAATGAAGAAACAAGGAGGAAGAGCATGGGAACAGATATTACACATGTTCTTGTCATAGAGAATAGAGGTAGAGATAGAAGTAGAGGATCAAAAGACCGTGACAACAATAGGTCACAGTCAAGAGGAAAATTTACATCTTATCACTATGTCAAAGAGGGACATATCAAGAGAAATTGTAGAGATCGAAAGAAGCAACATGATAAGAAGAATCAGAAAGATGCCGATCATAGTACTGCTACAATAGTAGTAGATGATGATCTATATTACCTTTCAGAAGAAAATGAAGAATGCAATGTCACAGAATTTTTAGTTGAGTAAATCATCGATTCAGGGGTTCGCATCATGCAACTCCATTAAAAGAATGCTTCAGTGCATATAAGACTGGTGATTTTGGCAAAATGAAGATGGGCAATAGACAGAGTATAAAATTGCAAGAATTGGATATGTATGTATTCAAAAAGATGATTGTGATTTGGTTCTAAAGGATGTCAGACACATACTAGATTTACGTCTCAATCTGATTTCTCTTCGGCTTTTGGATCAGAAAGACTACTATAATCACATGGGTGACAGAAAGTGAAAATTGATCAAATGATTCATAGTTGTTGCCAAAGGAAAGCTATTAGGAGTCTTCTACAAAACTTAAGTGAATTTGATTGGACAATCAATTAATGCAATAGAGGAAGAAGTTTCACCAGATTTATGACACAAAAGATTAGGACACATGAGTGAGAAAGGAATGCAGGTTCTGACGAAGAATTCTTACATCACTGTTACCAAAGGTAAATTTCTAAATACTTGTGATGACTATCTATTTGGTAAACAGTGCAGGGTGTCATTTGTGTCCAATTCTAAGAAGGAAAATAAGTTGGATTTGGTGCATTCTGTGTGGTCCCATTGAGGTAAATTCTTTAGGTGACAATAGATATTTTGTTACTTTTATTGATGACGCTTCACGAAAATTATGAATTTATTTTATAAGGACAAAAGATCAAGTATTTCATATTTTCCATAAGTTTCATGTGGAAAAGGAGACATGCAATCATCTGAAATGTCTTCGCAAAGACAATGGTGGTGAATATACGTCTCAGAAATTTAAAGATTATTGCGCAGAACATGACATGAAAAGTCAGTACCTAAGACTCCATAGCACAATTGTGTTGTTGAAAAAATGAACAGAATCATTCTGGATAGAGTTAGGTGTATGCTCATGACGGCTAATCTACTGAAGATCTTTTGGAGTGAAGCTGCGAATACTGCGTACTACCTGATTAACAATTCTCGATCAGTTCCTTTGGATTCAGATACTCCTGAAAAAGTGTGAACTAGTAAAAATGTGTCTTACTCTCACTTGAAAGTTTTTTTATTGTAAAGCTTCTGCACATGTGGCAAAGGAACAAGGACAAAAATCTAATGAAAGGGCTCAAGAGTGCATATTTCTGGGTTATGGAGATGTAAATTTTGAATATAAGTTGTGGGATCTTTCATGAAAATTTTCATGAATGAGAAACAAAGATGTGATTTTTCAAGAATTAGAAACTTTGGCAGACTTCAGAAAATAAAAAAAGTAGAGCAATGATTATGTACAAGATGAACTTGAAAACAATGAGCCAGATGTGGATACAGATGATGCAGATGTAAATGATTTTGTGCAGGAGGAGCAAGATGCTACTCCATCTCGCAGATCTACAAGAGAGTGTCGTGCTTCCACTAGATATCCAAGTTTTGAATAATAAGTGATTACTGAAGAGGGAGAGGCAAAGACAAATCTAAGAAGAAAGCCAGAACGAGGTGTAGGATTGACCGATATGAAGATCAAGTGATGTTTCTTGATGGAGGATATCCTTCTCATGGGCTGGAGGAGGAGATTGTTGATCTTTTGAAACTAATCTAGCCCATTAAGAAGGTAAACATATTTAAGTTAATTAAACCTAAATAACTTAGATTGGATATAGGATATGTTTTTCCTGAAAGGGATGTTCGTTTATAAATTTGAAATTCTTCATTTTTTAGCCTTTTTTTTCTAATCGAATGAGGATGTCTACCACGTTGTAGACATCCTATGTTATTATATTATAAAAAGTAACTAGCACATCAGCAAAGTATTTACAAAACAAAAGACACAAATCACATTAATCGCTCGCCCACAATTTGGTTAATGTCTTCGCATGTGAGGTGAAGTTCTCCAAAACCAGCGCTTGTGCTTGAAGACACTCATTTCTCTGCATCCAGATAGCCCAAAGGATCGCCAAAGGCAATAGTCTTTGGTATTTCGAGACATAGTTCCGCACATGCTGATGTAACACGCCAAACCTATATGACCTCCAGAGTCCAGAACAATCCAGCAGAGGATACATTCAGCCATCCACACCCCACTGACTTCCACACCTCTGATGTCACCCGGAATGTAAAAAAGAGATTTATTTACTTCATCAGCCATATCGCTGCAGAAGGAGCATGAAACATCAACCAAATCTATCCAGTTTGATCGGTATGGTTTAGTTAATAGCCTTTCACGCCGAAGGAGCCAGCCAAAAATCTTAATTCGCAATGTGGTATTTGACCTCTACATAATCCTACAATCAGTCCTTAAATCAGTTGATTGGAATTCCTCAGTCTTGGGAGAACCGAGTAAACTTTTTGCACAAAAAATTGACCAGAATTTCGGTAACACGAATCTGAAATAGAAGGATCAATTGCACAGCTGTGAAGCAGCTCCAAAAGATTGAGCAATTCATGGGTTCTTTGAGCAGATAAGTTAATGGAAAAGGAAGGGAGCCACACCACATTTCCTGTCTCTGATGTGGACCAATAGTCAGAAACATCTTAATCCAAGGGTTTTTCAGCTTTTGTTATTTGCACATTTCAATTTAAAGTTATTTTCTTTCTTATGTAGTGGAGTGTGGAATGAAAATTTGAGTTTCCACTAAATGAGATAATACTGAAATCATATCCTTGTACAATCTTAGGTTCAATCATGTTGCATCTGGATCATTTGCATTCCAGGAATTTCTTTGTTGGTTTGTTCTTTGGAAAAGAAAAGAGAAGAAAAGAAATGAAGGATAAAGTGAAGGACGAAAATCCTTTAGAGAAGAAGATAAAGAGATTGTTAGAAGAGAGGGAGGACAAAAAGATCAGAGAGAAAGATGAGGACATAAGAATGTTTACGGGTCGGGTCAACCCCTTTTGAAGGCTTGGACCCAATTCGATTTTGGGTCAGGTTCGATCGGGTCAGTTGATCGAGTATCGACCATCATTTTTTTTCTTTTATTTTTTTTACCTTTTTCTCATCTTAATATTTATTTTAAAGTGTAAAATCATTTATTAAATATTTAAATATTATTTTACACATTTAAATTATTTTATTTTAATATATTTTTTATTTTTCTATAAGATATAAGCTTACAATTATATAAAAATAAAAAATTGGGTCTTTGATTCGGATCGGGTCAACTCGGATTTTTCCAACCCGTACTTAACCTGACGTGACTGACTCAACCCAAACTAGGTCGGGTCATGTCATCATCAGATTTACCCGGTAGGTGGACATCCCTAGTGATGGGGTTGGGAGGGAGAGCAATGAGTTTGGTCTCCTATGTAAAGCGATAGGATAAATATGGAATTTCATTAGAATGGAACAAGGTTGGTGTCAACGGATTGCGTGCAATGAGTTTTGTTGTCAACGGATTGCGTGCAGTGCTTTTTGGTTTCTACAACAGTGTGTTTCTGATAGAATCAAAGGTTGGTGTTTCTTTGTCTTTATACTATTTTTCATGACAAAGATGTTTGACGTTTCGCAGTTCTACACGTCATGCTAATCCTTTCGGCATAATTATAATTATCTTTTCTGTCTGTAATTAAGCGAATGTGAATACTGGAATCAACCTTGATACTTTTATTAAGTTGTTTCTTTATTGGTCAAACTTCGCTTATGTTTTATAGTCGGTTCCAAGCCCGGATAAAGGAGGAGGGTTGTGTTAGGTCCCGACAGTCAGCGTAAAATCATGTCGAATCGCATGAACATGGATCAACGAATAACGTCGTATGATCCATGTAGCCGATCCCACATAGTGAGATAAGACTTTGTTGTTGTTATTGTTGTAACTTAGATGTGCTTCTCTCTCTTGGATTTGTGGCTGCCACCATGTGAAGAAGTGGATTTTCTTCTTGCACAAGCCACCGAGAGCATTGGAAAAGAAAAAAAACTGTGATCTAGAGTTGATTGAAAAAGAAAAGAGATTTTTCTTTGATCAACGAATAAAGAAAAGAAGAGGAGAAGAGGGCTGAAAAAGAAAATAGAAAATTTCTTCTTGAAAAACAAAGAATCAATAACATAGTCGTATTGGGAGGATTTCTGAGATTTTATTGATGCTACAATCGCAGAGAATTATAATAATCAGGTGATACTATTCTTACTGTTATTTCAGTATTTTTCGGAGAAGAATTATTTATTTGAGTGAATTATTATTCGGATTTGGACAAAATCCGAAAGACAATGTACTCTATTTTTGAATTAGTGATATTGATATGTGATTGTCCTATGATTTTTTTCTTCTCATTGAAGAATTTTTTAATATAAATTTAATATTTTTTTACCTATTATTATTTTCTTATACATCATGCTTAACTTATATTATTTAATTCATACATGAGAAGAATTAAATTCCCAACAACCTCGTCTGCCATAGAGGAAAGAGCAGGTCTCCCACCCAAGCCCAACCTCTGCCGAGGACGGCAACCTCATAAAGTTGTTCTACCCTTTTGAATTTCTTTTCCCATTTTAATTATATCATATTTTTATTTGTTGTTAAATTGACGTAAAAATGTTGACATGAGTGTCACGGCAGCATTTTAGTTTATCGATAATTTATCAACAATTAAAATGACTGTGATTGCAATATTATAAAAGTTGGATGACTTTTGATTTAAAAAATAAAATTTAATTCCCGAATTGGGAATTACAACTATTTTCTAAAATTTGAGCAGAGTACTTGAGCGCATAAAGTAATAGTTGGCTCATAATTTTAATTGTAAAAAAAACTTTAGAGGAGATGATGTGGATGAGATGATGGATGACGGACAAGGATGGATGGGCAAAGAAGTATCAATCTCAAGGCACCTTAGAAAGACGCCGAATTTTGTGTTATCGCTGCAGAAGTGGGGTCATACACAAATGGAATGCAGAGATCCGATTAGGTGATTAGTGTGTGATGGGGTTGGCCGTAAGAAGGAAAATAGGAAGACAACATGTTCATCCTATCACCGTCTGACATCGGCTGTAAGGCTATAGGAAACATGAATCATATCAGGTCCAAAGTCACTCCTAAAAGAAAAGGTCCAAAGTCACTCCTAAAAGAAAAGGTCCAAAGCCACTAGATCTAGGGGTGTTCCGACCCGGTGAACTCGACGATCCAATCTAGTTTGAGTCGAATCCGGTCGAACCCGACCTGACTCGAAGTCGACTCAATCTTGAGTCGGGTTGGATTTTTCCAACCCGGTTTGGACCTGACCTGACGCAATGACTCATTTTTTTATTTTTTATTTAAACTTAAGCCTATATTTATTTTAAAAATTGAAATAAAAATACTTTAAATGCACAAATAATATTTAAACAGTTAGAAAACTTATTTTATACCTTAAAATAAATACAACAATAACAATAACAATAAAGTCTTATCCCACTAGGTGGAGTCGGCTACATGGATCATACGACGCCATTCCGCTCTATTAGTAACCAAACCTTTCGGTATATTATTCACCAATAGATCTTGCTCTATTAGTTCGCCAAGTGTCCGCCTTGGCCTTCCTCTCCCTCTTTTAATCGGACTCCAGATTATTTGATCTACTCTTCTTACTGGCGCATCTAATGGTCTTCTATGAACATGATCAAATCATCTCAAATAATTCTCTACCATTTTCTCACTAATAGGAGCCACTCTGACTCGTTCACGTATATGGTCATTCCTAATCTTATTTAATCTTGTATGACCACACATCCATCTCAACATCCTCATTTCGGCTATCCCCACTTTACGTTCATGTTGTCCCTTCATAACCCAACATTCACTACCATATAACACTGCTGGTCTTATAGCAGTACGATAGAATTTTCTTTTAACTTTATTGGGTACTTTTCTATCACAAAGAACTTCAGTGACTTTCCTCCACTTACACCAACCAGCTTGAATTCTATGATTAACATCGTCATTAATCTCACCATCTTGTCTTACAATTGATCCTAAGTATTTAAACTTTGTCACTTGAGAAATTATATCCCACCTAGTCTAATTTTCAAATCGTCTCTAAGTTATTTATTTGTGAAATTGCTATGCATATATTCTGTTTTATTCTTACTTAAACGAAAACCCTTTGACTCCAACGTATTTCTCTATATTTTCAATTTTGTATTAATCTCTTCTCTTGAATATGCTAAAAGTACTATATCATCCGCAAATAGCATGCACTTAGGTACCTCCTCTGTGATACTCTCGGTTATAGCATCGATAACTAAGTTAAATAGATACAGGCTTAAAGCTGATCCTTAATGTAGGCCAATTCCTATAGGAAATTCATTTGTCTCACCTCCGGATGTCTAACCCTAGTCAATGCCCCATCGTACATATCTTTTATTACCTTAATGTAGGCAACACTCGCCCTCTTCTTTTGCAAGGCTTTCCAAAGTACATCCCTTGATACCCGATCATACGCCTTCTTTAAGTCAATGAAAGCCATATGTAAGTCTCTTCTCCTACTTCGATACTTCTCCATCATCCCCCTTAGTAAATAAATCGCCTCTGTAGTGAATCTTCCTGGCATGAACCCAAATTGTCTCTCAGAAATACTAATCTCCATTCTCAATCTATGCCCAATCACTTTTTTCCATAATTTCATTGTGTGACTCATAAGATACCTTAAAATAAATATTAAATAAATATAAAACAACAAGAAAAAACTTTTTTTAAAAAAGAAAATTGGGTGGTTGTGTAGCCCGACCACCCGACATGACCCGACTCGGGTTGGGTCGGATTTGACTCCCAAAAGGGCCTTGACCCAACCCGATAACTCGACCCGTGAACACCCATCCATGACGAAGTAATGCCACAAGGATTGATGTGTCGTGGGGACAAGCTCTGAGGTCAAACATGAGGGTCCTAGGTGTTGCCTAATTGGAGAGATTGAGGAGAGAAAATTTTCTTACAATAAGTTCACAAGAATTTGAAAGAAAAACTATGTGAGGATACCATATTTCAAGTTTCTTGGTTAACAACAAAATCAGTATTTTTTTGGGCAAGAGAGATGCCGATGAAGGACTACCTCCTGTTGTAGCCAGTGACAATCACAAAAGGAGGTCGAGTCAGGTGAAAGCCATGCTCGTCGGAGACAGATGGGAGGTGTCAAAAGGGGCAAATAGAGATGATTGAATTGAGAGGTCATTGGAAGAAATATGCGAAATATTGACTCCATAATGCATTGCTAACGTGACGCTAACTCGTGGCTGAAAATATCAGTCACGCATTAGCATCGGCAATGCCACCATTAAGAGACGTAAAAAATTGATAACCATTAGCATCGTCGCATCAAAGTGCACGTCGACGCTACTAGCGTCACAATGCTAATCCGACATTATAACGACGCTACAAGTCGCGTGGCAAAGCGAAAGAGGTGCTAATGCGATGCTAAAGCGGCACTAAAGATGTCGACGCCATCGAGATGTCAAGATGACGTTAAATATAGACGCTATTCTGATGCTAATATGGTGCTAAAGAAATCGTTAACTTTTGTCGTCATTTGTGGCGCTACTTAGACGTCAATGCATTGCTAAGAATTGGGACGCTATGTAGTATCTAGAGTGGCGCCAAAGACACACTAAGTACAATCATACACCAAAATAGCATTGCCATGCACATATACATTTCACATCAAACGTAATCACAAAATACATCAAATTCCTAATTATTAAATTACATTCATTGAGTACTAATCTTTTACATTACAGTTGAAGCATTACAAGTTCACACATTACAAGTTATATCAAATTACATCACACATTACACGTTCTAATCTTATTAGTGATATCCCACGGCGTCGTCTGAAGACGTTCCCCTCTTGGGTAGCCCCTTTCGCGGGGTCATCGTTGTTCCCTCTTTGTGCTCCCTCATAGCCTCTGCACCGACCACATCCCTGGAACCTCCGTCATCTTTAGATTTGAAGGACCAAACGATGTCGTCAAGACTGTGAGACTTGGGGAGGTGGATGCCGACATCGTTGCACTGGTGGAGGAGGAAGAGGGTGTGGAGGGTGTTGTCAAGCTGAGCATAGCATGAGAGTGAGTGGAGGGAGCGGACAAGCACACAGATGAAATAGTGATGGACCCATACATAGATCATCAGATAAAAGAAAATGGACGCACATACGAATCGTCGGATAGAAGCAAGTGGAGGATTGGGATCCGTTCTTCGATGAGCACACGATTCGAGTTTAGCGACGCAACAGGTGTGACACTAACTCGACGGTAAAGTGGAGCCAACAACATGCGATGCTATTTCGAGGCTACTACGACATCGTTCGATTAATTTTTTATTTTTTAATTAAACTATGAAGAAAATTAAGTCAATTCTCATAATTCTATAATTAAGGAAATAACAATGAATTTTATAGATAATTAATTTCTTATGTTCATTGTTGTCACCATCTCATTGTATGGATAATTAATTTCCATGATAATACAACTCATAAGAAATTTCTTATGAAAACACTCCGAGTCTAAAAGCAGAGGAATTACACTAGTAGAATGGGAGGATGTATATTACCCGATGAAAGATGAGGGACTTGGTGTCTTGCACTTAAGAAAATGAATATTGCATTATTGTCGAAATGTTTGTATCGCGTTATGGGGAATTGCATTTAATGGTCGAATCTTGTCCTAGGAAGCAAGAGGGAAATTGGTCGTCTTCCTTCTGAAAGGATGTGTCTGAATTATGAACAAGCTCAAGAAGTTTTTCTCAATTTCAATGGGATTTTGGGTACTTATTTTTCCTTTTGGCATGATGATTGAATAGCACAAGGCCAACTATGCTAAGACTTTCTGATTCATGCATTTTTATACATATTTGGGTGCATCATTTAGGCTATTTTTCATAGTTTTTATCATTGCATGCATCCATTCTTTATTTATTTTCTTAAATTCTTTTGAGTCCAAAGCTACCCACTTGCGTTCTATTTTATTCTCAGAACAATTATTTTGGAGGTGCAAAATGAACGGATCGAAAAAACACGCAAAACGAAACACGAAGAGCATGTATAATTGAGTTTAAGAAAAACACGGGCCGAGCTAGAATCATACTCGAACCGAGTTGACGTTAAAATCCGATTCCGAGTCGATTTCTACTCGAAATTAAAATTTGTATAGAACCCGGCCTGTGTTAGTACAATAAGTCAAAATCACATTATTTTTCGGTCGACTTTAACTTGGATTTGAGTCGCGATTTCAACTCGAAACCTTAGAAGACCGCTACCCCTATAAATATGGATGTACCACAAACCTAAAGAGCATGCAATCATGGAGTTTGAAACCTAGTCGCACAGAAAATGAGAGACGAAGTTCTACTACACGCCATTGTAAATCATTGAAGAACTAGAGATTTTGAGATTTCGAACGATCGTTTGGAGCATAGTTTCGGCCAAGGCTTGTTCTAGAGACGTCCACCATCACCCGAGAGTTTGATTTACAATTTTCAATCTTTATTTTAAATTTTCTCCCTCGAATTTGATGTTGATTCTTTCGATTATGGATTAATTTAATTATTAGAGGAAGACTATGTTGAACCTCAATTTTCTCTTAATATATTTCATTATTTAGACTTTTGAGAACATGCATAGTTATGATGTTTGTTTCATGCTTTATTTGAGTTGATTAGTATCTTGCATTACGTTCATATAATTTCGCATAATTTTTGCAAGAGAAAATCGATCGGAACCACTTGCATGTAAAACTCGGGCCGAGTCGGTACCAACTTGGGCCAAGTTTCTTCTTTAATTTTCCCAGATCTGAGTCGGCAATGACCCGAGCCGAGTTCCATAAGATCCGGGCCAATTCTATTATATTTATATTTTTGTTAGTAAATTAGTTTTCATTGCTAACAATTGTATTATTAAACAAGGGTTTGTAATTTAAAGTATCTTAGATAAAGTAGATTGGAGTTGATCGAGTTTTCAACGTCTTTAATTTTATAAGTTAGTTAGGTTCTCAAGTTTTTGAGTCCTTTACATTAAGCAACCTTTCATATTAATGCATCTTAGTTCAGAATATATTAAAGTGGATTGCGTTTTCAACGTGCTTTGATTATATTCTTTATTATGGTAGTTAGGTTCTCAAGTTTTTTTAATCTTATAACTTTTATCCGTTTATTTTCTACAATGATTGATAATTAAGAGAATCCGATAGGATACATGGTTTGCATTCTACTTTCTCTCACATTATTCAAGGTATCATTATCTCGGATTGTCATCAATTCGGATTACTTTTATCTCAAATCAATTTTTGTTACTTACTTAATTAATAAACTTAAGTTAGAAAGATAAGAATCTACATTAGTCTTCGTGGGTTTGATACTCTATTCACTTTTTATTATTTGATGCAGTCTACTATACTTGCTAGTATATTTGCGCTTAATTTGCTCACATCACTTTCCACAACTATATGCGTTGGGGTTCAAATCTACATGCTCGCAAAGGCGGGGGATAGAAGGAACAACACATGGATGCCCAACTTTTATTCTAATCTACGAGACCATCGAGTAAGGGAACCAATGTTATTGAAAGGCTAAGAAGTTTTGCTCCCGAACAATCAAGAAGGGATGGATGGCGATGGTTTGCGAGTCAATTGTTTGACGAGTATACTTGTTATTAACAATGCATCAACAAGATATTAACAAGGAATTAATGATAGATTGATGACTAATGTGGAAAATAAAAATACCGTTGAGATTTAAAATATTCGCTTGGCTTCTGAGAAGACAACACTTATTTACTAGAGCATGTTGAGCAAGATAGGCCTCAGAAGATGACACCAGTGTATTGTTCGACGTTGGAATGGAAGATATGAATCATTTATTATTTTAATGTAATATCGCCATAGGGGTGTGGATTGGCATATATATCAAAAGTATAGTTCTGAGAAGTCTTTTAAGGAGTTAGACAAGATGCGGTGAGTCGTGTGTATGTACATTACAGTCAAATAATAGCAGTAATTGGTGTACTATAGGCCATATGTAGATAGAGGAATGCATATATTTTTCGTAATGAGAGAATTTATATAGAACATATAGTAGGGACGACGAGTGGTTTGATTAAGGAATGGAGGAATGATTAGTGACTTGCTTTGTAGAGATATATGTACATGTACATTCATGTAATGTAAAGTTTTTACCACATGCAGATACCTCATGCGTTTTTTGTGGGGAGATGGAGGAGGATGTCACCCACCTATTCTTCGAATGTTGTGTGTCCTGAGAGATTTGAACATAGATGAGCTTCGTGGGTGGTTTTTCTCATACGGCTATAGACTTTTGGCAGGCTGTGAGGAGATTTGGCGTCGGACACCGGCGACATTTTTGGCTGGTACCTGGGCCGCCTGGCTCTAACATAATCGTGACATTTTTGTAGGGAGAGATGTCAGGCGAATAATATTGTACATCACATTTTTTATGTTCTTCGATAGTGAGGTTTTGGTTAGCTTGATCTCCTATTTTTTTGCAGCTCTCTATTGACGAGTCTTCTACTTGTATATGATGCTTCTTCTTTATGATATATATACCTGGATGATTTATGTTTCCTTCTCAAAAAAAAAAGGACTGACAAAATGTCTATTATCCTCTTTACTCTCAAAATTACAGCATAAAGATTCCAAACATGTCTTACCCTGTCCTAGGAGCTGATACAATAAATCTTATGCTTTGTCGTATCCTATTGGAGCATAAAGATTCCAAGTATAAGTCTTACCTTGTCCTAGAAGCTGATACGATAAATCTTATGTTTTGGCATATCCTATCATCTTCTCCATCCACTTACTCCTGTTACTGGTAGCATAACTTTCTTTAATGCAAGTTTGTTGGATTCAACTCCTACCATGAAAACTCATATGGTTGTCATATTTAAAGATGATACAGATTAGTCACATGGTTATATTATTAGTCATTCTGTTGCACTCAAAACTCCCAGTCATACCAGACAATTTTTTCGTGTGTGTGTGACAAATTTTTTTTTGGGTATGTGTGTGTGATTTTTATGATTATCAAGATAGGAACATTAATTCTTGGTCCAAAAAAAAAGAGAGAAAAAAACATTAATTGATCTGCAATATTTTCAATACCTACCTTCTGGCGGACTGGTCCAACTATTTGTACTGGCATGGCCGACCTACATATGGATGGGCCAATTGACCCATTAAAATTTAAGAATTTATTATATAGGTATTAGTTTAAGTAGCAATTAATATAAGCTAAATATTAATACTAATGATCTACTTCTATTTTATATTTGCTTTGAAAATAAAATATGATAGATTGCTTTTATATTATCTATGTTACATAATCTTTTTTGATAGTTAACTCTTCACATTCTAATAACTCCATAACTATGATTATAAAAATTTAAATTACTTTTAGCTAGCAAAATCACTCGGCATCATATTATTAATTTTTGTGGTAACTAATTAGTATGCATTTTTTGTTTGTTGCTAACTTCTTTGTAAATGATTTTATGATATAATATGTTGTATTGATTTGGATTCATTTAACGATATTGACAATAATCTTATTGCATAAACAGTTGTAACATTTTTTTATTTGATTTGTATTTCAAATATAATACTTTGCATATCAAGATCTTATATAAAGTTGCACCCATAAGCTCTCCTAGGCCCGCCCCTCTGAACTGGCTTCTATGCAGACTGACGAATGCTTCCGAAAGCCAAACCATGTGATGAGAGCAACCGAGTTGAACATAGAGTCAAAGGTGGGCAATGAGGGATTGAGTTAAATGGTAAGTAATATGTTCTTATTTAACTGTAAAATATTTTTAATGGGAGTCTTTTGAACACAATTGAAAAAAAAAAAGATTGAACCATGACATTTTTTATCGAGAAGAATCATGAGATGATAAGTGTCTTGAGTCCAAAATTATGAAAGAAAAATAATAAGAAAAAGAAAAAAAAATGAGGATATGTGGTTGAAGTAGGTCCAAATCCGTAGCCCGTCACTGATTATCGTGGGGGTGCGGGGCGAAATTCTCACGGTATGAACCTTTATATATATGATGATTTGAATTTTATCATAATGTATTTTCTTTTGTTTATAGTGAATTTGTGTCCTTCTTTATTTATGAATGTTTCTCTTTTTGTTCACATTAATAAAAAAGTTTTACTACGTTAAATCTCTATATTAATCTTATCTTTCTTTCGTTATTTTGATTATTCATCGATCCTCGGTGCTTTATTCCGAACATGACTGTTGAACATTTAGTTCATCTTAGTTTTGCTGTCTGCAGAGTTTGTAATTGTTCTCTCTTTTTTTTCCCACAACAGTCTCTAATTAGTTCAAAGTGAGCCGAAAAGCATAAAAAAATTGAATGTCTAAAAGGGGAAAGAACCTATCTTCTTATCAATTAATGGTAATCAGATCACTACCTGGACCTCTTTTTTGGTGCCCACCTGCTCAACTCTTGATCGTCAAAGGTCTGTAACCCTTTTCATATATATGGAGATCTTCTAATATTAATTTGTTTTTCCCTTCCTTTTATCCTCTTTTACTTTGAAAAAAAATGTTTTAAAGTGATTTCCCTATAAAGAAAAAGGACGGATATGAAAATCTTAAAAATGTTGTATAAAAAAAATTAGAGATGAAAATGTTGTATAAAAATCTTATTTTATTGTGGATTTTTCAACCTTCTTTTAAAATACTTATGCCGTTTTTTGAATGATTTTTACATGGTACTTGATTAAAGTAAATTTTCTCTTACAAATAATAATTTAGAAACTCGGATCATCACTAATTTCCAATCAGAAATTGATCATTCAAATTTGATAGACAATTGAACGAACTAATGAATGGTGTGCTTGCTGTTGAAGTGGCATCCCCAGTGTGGGGGTGGCAATCATCATCAATGGGACCTGAACCATTTGGTGTATTGGCCTCGAGCTCACGCCAGCAAAGTTATTGTCTTGGATCTTGTTGTGCTTAATTAATCACTCAGCCACCATTTCGGCGCATCAAACTTTGCATGCTCCAGAAAAAAAAAAAAAAGGGGACCATATTTTTCTCTTTATACTTTTCTATTTTTTGTATTTCAGAAGTGAAGAGAACAAGTATTTATGTTCTATATAACTAATGAAAATTCTCCTTATATATATACACTAATATCCATTTGACTAATTTAAAATCGAAGTAAATAGTAGAATGAGTGTGCCAACCGGAGTAAATTGTGCACACTTTCATTATAAACAATCCTTGCTAGAGCCTAATTAACCCCTTTTTTTTTTGAAATTATCTTTGTTTCTGTGTTCTTGCATGATTGCCGGCTCATTAGCATTAACCAGCCGGTGTTCTTGGTTGCCACTGTTGGTTTCTAGAAAGCAATAACAGTAACACCTAAAGGTGATGTGGATCAAGAACATAATTAGTTGTTAGATGGGGATGACTTTATAGATGATGATGACAACTTAGGAACAGAGACGTGTGTCATGGGTATCACCGGAGACGAAGCGCGTATATAAAATATATTTATACTCCTCTCTGTATGTTACAGAAAAGTTGGCAGATAACGGAAGGCCAATTTCCAGCAAACTATACAACGTAGCGTCGAACAGTTTTAGCCACTTCGATGGAGTTGCTACCAGTAGCTCGGCTGCCCACTCTCCTCGCCGGCATTGCGGCAGCTCCGGTGCTGCTCGCCGTAGCTCTCGTCGCACTCGCGTTCCTGGTGGACCTGCCCAGGCGCGTCGGGGGGAAGAAGAGGTACCATCCGGTGGCTGCGACCTGCTTCCAGCAGGCCCTCAACTTCCGGCGCCTCCATGATTACAGCACCGAGCTGGCCCGCAAGCGCAAGACCTACAGGCTGCTCTCCCCCCTCGGCAGCGAGGTCTTCACCAGCGACCCTGCCGTTGTGGAGTACATACTCAAGACCAACTTCCCCAACTACGGCAAGGTCTCTCTCTCTCTCTCGCTCGCTCTCTCATTCTCATATATATGTGACCAATGTGTTGATTACCTTCTTGTTGCAGGGAGACTACAACAGCTCAAAGTTGAGGGATCTCCTCGGGGATGGGATTTTTGCAGTGGATGGCCAGAAATGGAGCCACCAGAGAAAGGTGGCGAGCCTCGAGTTCACAAAACGAGCGCTGAGGGATTACGCCAGCGTGGTCTTTCGGACCAACGCCGCCAAGCTTGCCTCGCTGCTTCTGGAGGCTCAGAGAAGCGACAGATCAGTTGACATCCAAGTAAGTCCTGGTTTGATTCGTGTGAATTGGTGGATTTGCAGAATACGAATTCGACTGCCGACCGACTGTTCAAAAAATGATCGCGCGCAGGACTACTTCATGAAGGCGACGTTGGATTCGATCTTCCAAGTGGCTTTCGGAGTGCAGCTGAACACCATCGGTGGCTCAACAGCGGACGGGGCTCGCTTCGCCAAGGCGTTTGACGACTCCAGTGCTCTGATCACCTGGCGTTACGCGGATATCGCATGGAAGATCAAGAAGTTCCTAGGCATTGGCACTGAACCGATATTGAACAGGAATGTCAAAATTGTGGATGATTTCGTGTACAGGATCATAGAAAACAAGATCCAGCAAAGATCTCAACAGCGAAATGATATAACTGTGAGCATGAAAAAACTTGCTCAAATTTCCTAGCTGGGGATCTCATTGAGTAAAGAGAAGGATGGCGATTTTGTTTTAGAATCACACATAGCCGCTTAGCTACTGGATTATAAGCATGTTTAATTCACTAGATCTTTCCCTCCTGAATATTGCAGCTCAAAGAAGACATGCTGTCAAGGTTCCTGGTTGAGATGGAGCAGGATCCAGAGAACATCACGCCCGAGTACTTGAGGGACATCATCCTCAATTTCCTGATAGCTGGGAAAGACACGACGGCGATCACTCTCTCCTGGTTCATTTACATGATGTGCAAGCACCAGGATGTACAAGACAAGGTCGCCCAAGAAGTCATCAGGTTTACTGAGGACACCGGAAATGACACTGACATCAGTAACTTTGCCTCCAGTCTGACCGAAGATACCATGAACAAGATGCAGTACCTCTTCGCCGCTGTAAATGAGACACTAAGGCTGTATCCCGCAGTTTCTCTGGTAATCTGTTCTGTTCCCCCTGCCACTATATCAACCCAAAAAAATGTCACAATTCAAGTCAAGAAACATGTCACAGCTTCCTAATTAATACTACAGTGCTTAATAAGTATCAAGGTTGCACATTGATATAAAACAGCAACTCATGATTCAGATCTTTGGTACACATTAGTTATATAACACATGTTTACAGTTTTGCATTTCTCTCTTTCTTTTTTCTTTTTTGGTATATTGACTACTAGATGCAAATCCGTCCATCGCAGGACCCCAAGGTTTGTTTTGGAGATGACACCCTGCCTGATGGATATGATGTGAAGAAAGGAGACAAAATAGCATATATGCCTTACGCCATGGGCCGAATGAAGTTTATATGGGGCGACGATGCAGAGGAGTTCAAGCCTGAGAGGTGGCTCAACGAGGATGGAGCATTCTGCCATCAAAGTCCATTCAAATTCACTGCATTCCAGGTGATCAAAGAGCATAAACTATGCATGCATTCTGGGGTCATGTCTCTACCAAAATGTATCAGTCTTCTCCCATTTGATTCACATTTCTGTGTCTGTGTTTCATTGCAGGCCGGTCCACGTATCTGTTTGGGGAAGGAATTTGCTTACAGGCAGATAAAGATCTTTGCTGCCGTCCTGCTGCGATTCTTCAAGTTCAAGTTGAGTGATGAGAAGAAGCCCGTGAGATACAGAACGATGCTGACTCTTCAAATTGACGGGGGGCTTCACGTCTCCACCTCGAGGAGGATATGATGGATTGAGGGGAAAATAAATTACATCTTGTTGTGTAACTTTGCCCTATTAATTTGTTATTATACAGTGGAGAGAGGACTTGAATAACTCTACACTGTTGTGATATTTGTTCTACCATGAAAGATGTCATAATATATATCATGTCATACACAAATGTTATCATTGTTGCGGAGTATAGACGGTCAAATAATTTATGTCTTGGTCTTGGCATTCATCAATTCAAAATATGATGTTGTGCCAGCTCAATTCATTGTCGTGTAACTAGATGAGAAAGAACATACTGCCCTGAAAGATTTTGGCATACAAAATGATAAGGATTTGACCTGCAAACTTTGTCAATTTATCCACCTTGAAGATGCAAGATGATGAAGAAGACATCACCTACAAGACCGTTACAACTACAGGGTCTACAACTTCTTGCAAGATGATAACGAAAACATCATTTACAGGAATGATCTACTCCGGCATGCATATCCTCGTCCGAGTAGAATAACAAGTTTTTTTTAACTAAGAAATGTCTCCAATTAATAGAGAGTGGTCATGTAGTTGGATAAATGATGAGAGGAAATGGCAACATATAATGAGATCACAGGAGCATAAAAGTTTTGAGTGCAGTGTTATAGTTTAGCCATTAATTTTGTCCTAAATAAAGCAAAACCTATCTAACGTAAAAGATACTTGTTAAATGAGTTTTGCATTAGCAATGGAGAAGAAGAAAAAGGTGAGCATTCGCCAAATATGGAACAAGTATACAAATATTGCACATAATTCTCATACTAAAGTAATCTGACAGAAGTTCTATTGTACATGAAATATTCTTAGTCAATGCATGTAACTTAAATTGTTGCTAACAAAACCTTTTTTTTAGGAGAGCGCTAACAGAACCCTGAACCTATGGAGCGATTTCCGGCACTGGTAGTTTGATACCAGGTCTCGAGTTCCATCCTTTGTGCTTTCTATATGCCTCAATCGTATCTAACCGGACTCTTTCACGATAAACATTCAATGCCTTCAAAGAAAAAAGAAAGGAATTGCTTTAGCATCATCAATACCTTCAAAACTCAGCATCATTGCTATCAAATAAAATGATCATAGAAAGAGGAAAATGCATAGATACCTTAGGAATTGACAACTTAGGTGGAGCTTGAACAACATCACCAAATTGGACCTTCTCACGCCCTGGAAACTCTGGGATATCATCTGTTTTTGCTTTCTTTTGCTTCTTTTTCTTGGCTTCACGATATCTTAATAAATAGGCAAAGATATGAAATAACACTTACAAACGTTTCAGTATAACCAACATAAAAAGAAACAGCAAAATGGGTCCATCCTCAATATAACAAAAGTAAGTTTTGAGTGGCAGCAACACATTATCTCAAATTGCAGACTAAAGGATCCAACATAATTTCAAGTAAGTTTGTACATTAGACAAGGTAATATTTACATAGCACAACAAGCAAAGACAAGACTTTAGTGATAGATATATATGGATGACACTTGTACATGTTTTTTTATTGGCATGTCATCGGACAATAGGTTTTTCGACGCTCTCTTCTTGAGAACTTGTACTTGTGCATATATCTGGATGACAGCCACAAGGCTGGGTTGTCATCCTTTTCCTTCTCAAGAGAGAAAAAGAAGACAAGACTAGTGAAAGAGAGACACTTTAATGTACATGACATGGCAATCAAAATTCACGACATGTTTTGAGCTACATCTGACACCAAATAGCACTGGTACAACTTTTTGTATCTTAACATGTCAGTTTGTGTTTATTTCATCAGCATTGAATTGCCAGAAGAACTAAATAACAGACTCAAGTCTTCCAAAAAAGAATACAGACTCTAAGTGTTCAGCTTATTGAAGGGAAAACAAAGTCCATGAATCTAAAGGAAATTATTTTTAGTAAATTCATCTATCCATTATTTGCAAAAAAAAGACACAATTGTATTTTTCTTCTGAGAAAACAGAAAATGATGACTACCAAATTCATATATTTGTATTAGACTGTAAAATGTGCAGGTATGTATCAAAGAATCGAAAGAATGCAGATGCTCTCAGAAACAAAATATCGGGCAGTTGCTATGCAATACAATGGATGTTCTTAGCAATACAGCCTTCTATGACTTACTTTCAGTTTTTTTATCTTTATATCATATATCTTATAAGAATATATCATTTCGAGATAAATTACATATAAGGTGAAACACCCCCGCTTCACTTCTAACTTATGCAAAGTCGTCCCTAACTTCTGCAGAACAAAGGATGATAAAGTATGTATATCAAACTTTTCAGAGACTTATCTAAATGCTTTGATATTATTCCTCACATATTTTATAATGGCATAATATTTTGATATAAATCACATATATGATGAAATCCCAGTTTTGACTTCAAACTTGGACAATATCATGGTCATCTGGACCCCATTATCTTTACATTTTTTTTAACTTCTGCAGGACAGATGACAGATATATCGCTATGAACTGTGTACCAGATTTTTTTCTTTTTGTGAAGGAACCGTGAAACAAATTGCATATTTCATATTTTTCTTCAGGAAAAAGTATGATATGCAACAACCGACTGACAAACTTACTCTTTCCGCTTCTGTTTTCTCGAAGAAGTTGCCTGATCCAATTCCAGAAAGCGAAGGTCCTTAACTCCCTTCCTTTTTCTCTTCTTTTTCTTCTCGTCTGTACTTGAATTCATAACTGCAGCCTGGTCATCATTATCTTCATGGAGTTTTGCACCATTGATTCTCTCTCCTGCCACAGAACCAATATCCGGAGAGCAGTTTCCGCTCTTTGCATCCAATTTCTGGTGAATGTGCCAGGAAACATATATGATATCAGTGCGCCAAAAATTTACACAATTTAACAAGTACCTAGGTAGAAGCAGAGGTGACAAAGGAAATTTCTTTGAATTAAATACAACAAACATTCAAGAAAATATTACGTCTGGCCTTTGTACTTTAGAAATACAAATATCGCATGTATATAAGGCAGCACAGTAGGGGGACCTTCCCTATCATCTACCCTTAAATGTCTCATTTGTGAAAATAGATATGCTACAAGAGTAACATCATTATATTTTTAATATTAACATTCCCTCTCAAGTGCAGGGCTGCTGACAATTTTGATGTAATCCAGCCCATCACGTGAGAGGGAATGTTAATAGTTAAAAATGTAATCATGTTACTCTTCTTACTTGTAGCATATCCATTTTCACAAATAAGACATTTAATGGTAGATGACCACCACGTCGAAAATCAGAGGAGATATTTTCTTCACTATGAGGGACGAGGTTTAAACTCAAGACCTCTGTCTCTAAAATCATGTGAAAATAGATGTCTTGCTAATTTTCCTAAAAATTAAGTCAACAAAAAGGTTAACATCATAGTAATTCTATTTATAATATGAACATGATCATCAAAATGCAAGGTGAATGATGCATTAGACTCTCCTTATCCTCAACATGGGACCCCTGTACACTAGGGATGCTCGTTTTTTTGTCTGTCAAGTACAGTAAAAACTAATAATTTAAGTCTCTACGATCAGTATATGTAGATAAAGTGCAGTTAGATAGGATCCATAAAACGCAAAGAAAACAAAGCACTAGAAAGCTGGTAACTACTCATTCAGAGTTCGATGATGAGTTTTCCCATCCATTAAAATTGCTCATTTCCCTTGTGTATCATGTGACAACTACACGAGTATCTGGAACATATATTCAAGAATATTCCTGCTGAAAGGAACCTAAAGCAAAAAAATCTATTTATCACTTATCAGGATAGAAATAACCCCGACGATAACAAAGAACAACAGATCTAGCAACACCTCGTACAGGGAAATTTTGATAACATAGAAATGCTACGGGAACAAATTATAGAAAGTTGTCTATTCTATATTAAAGATTTGGCCTTCAGCGCATATTCCACGAGAAAATAAGATTTTGGACATTGAATCTTCTTTCCTCACCTTCTCTTCGGAAGTGTGTCCTTTCTTTTTATCCTTGCGCCCATCTTTCCCACTGGGGTGATGCCCTGAAAGAACACCCAAAACGATAAGAATAAATGCTACGAGATAATGCAATCGCATTTGACGAGAGCAAAAATGTAAGCAATAGACCAAGTTTGTCGATGGAAGAGGGGTTATTCCGGAACTCCATTATCTTCCGCAGCTTGGACGGGATGGCTTCGAGCTCTGCGAGCTTGGGAGGGGGAGGAAGGCGGGATTCGCCTCCGTGCGCCGACAGGTAGTTCTTCTCCCTCCGCCGCTGCCCTTTTCCCCCCATCGCTCTTCTCCTTTTCGCCGCCGCCTCGCCTCCGCCGACCTCCGACGGCGCGCTCGCAGACGGAGGATGTAGTAAATAATCGACGCAGCCAAAGAGCCCAAAACCGAAATTGTGGGCGGGCGCGGCTCAGAAAGTGCTCTGAACCGGGTCCAATTAAGTATTAGATTTTTCTTTTTTTTACTTTTTCTTTTGGAAAAATAACGTAATTTAAAAATAGAATTCCAGTTAAATAAAATTGTGATGAGAAAAATAATGTCATATTGTTGTATGTGGGGAATTCTTAACAAGTCCTTTTTCTAATATTTATGTAATCCCAAAGAATGCTTATGCATACGTCAAAAATATTTAAGATGATAAAAAAATACAATGCTAAATTATATTAGTTTTAATCATTTGTCCCTCCTCATATTTTTTCGTTACAATTAAATGACATTTAAAAAAACAGGGTCTTCCTTCGATTACATAAATAGGAGCTTATCGCCTAAAAAAACAAAGGAACTTATTCACCTTTTCTAAAGTTTGCGATGTCATTAAATTAAAAATAAGAATAATAAAAATATCAAAACACATGGCGGACATTACGGACCGTGAACGGGCCCGGCCCAAATTCATAAAAGGAAACTAAACCAAACGGGCTCGTCGGAATGAGCAACGCCCGATGGCCGCACGCGCCCAGCTCTATCAGCTCCTCGTCTCCCCGCGCCTTCTTCCACCTCCCCGCCCACTCAACGCCGCCGCGAGAAGAGCAGCACCATCCGCCCCCCGAGTCCTCCCCTCGTTCTCCATCAGGATGTCTTCCTCCGCCTCCCAGGCACCTTCTCCGGCCGCGCGCACCACCACCGTCACCTTGCCGTCCGGCGATGTCGTCCAGATCGTGGCCTCCCCCGGCCTCTCCGATTCCGACCTCAGGTCTTACCTCAAGAACACGCTAACGAGTAGTAGCCTTTCCGTTCCGTAGTCGTGTGCTTTGTTAAGTTCGTCCTGGTGGTACTTCTTGATGTGCTCGTGAATGAATCAGGGTCGCCACCGAATGTAGTCTCTTTAAGCAGTGGTTGAAGAACATGACGAGCGAGAACGGACTGTTGGCGCAAGGAAAGATGTCGTTGAGGCAAGTGTGCATTCAGGTAGCTTGATGCTCTGTGAATGCTTGGAATAATTTTCCTACGTTTATGTGTATGAATGCTTCAACGACTTCCATAATTTTGTCTTTACGGTTGCAGTATACGGTGATATGACAGTATGATAATATCGTGCATGAGTTCTCTTCGTTGGCAAACTATTTCAGTTCTCGTAAGATTGCTAAAGAAATTGACTGACGAATGCTAATCATAGATTAAAGTTTAAGAGTTAGGTAGTGGACTGCCCACCGCCGTTGTATTGACAGCCAAACCTCATTTTGGAGCCCATGAAACATCGTGATTGTGAATCTTGTAGAAAGTTGTTTTAATTCATATATGTTTTACTTTACACCACAAAACATTCTTTTCGAGGGTATTACACCACGAAACATTATAGAACAATTCTTATTCAATAATGGTTCAAGCTGCGGAACACCAGTGCTTGATTGTTTGATTGAGAACTAATAAGCCATATATGTTTGACAACACACAATCAGTCTCTTTGTGGTTCTTTAAAAATCTATTTTCTGACTATTGTCCAGTTGGCATAAGGAGATTGTGCTATTGTCAAATTCCTGAGCAAAGTAGGGCAGTTTTGGTTTCAGTGAATTCGCACTGATCTTGGCCCCTGGTAAGCTTACTGTAACTGTATGAAACTCTAAAAATTACGATATGCAGGTAACTTCTAGCACAGAAGTCTTTGCCGCCATATAAATTATGAGTGGTCATGGAAACTAAGCTTTGTTATGTTGTTTGTAGCTGCATCAAGTTGATAGAAACTTAAGACTCTTGAATTACATGAATTTTGAATTGCATACGTGTATTTACTTCCATGCATTTGAGTTCCATGAATTTTCATGTTGATACATTTAACAGGGAGTTGACATGTTTGGTAGAGGCATTGGCTTTCTAAAGTTCAAAGCAGAGGTTTTTGATAAGGAAACTCAGAAAAAGGTATCATATTGGCACCATTTGAATTGATTGCTTCCTCATTGGATTACATTTTTACTATTTCTCGTGTAAATGTGCGAAGATAATTCTATCTCTTTATGTCATAATTTCCACCTGATTTATTCTTAATAACGTTCTTGCGATGGTCTATTAATTTTTGTCATCATTTATTTGGGAAGCATGTCATAATTCATCTATTTATGTTTTTATCTATTGGTGAATAATATACCGAAAGGTTTGGTTACTAATAGAGCGGAATGACGTCGTATGATCCATGTAGTTAACCCCACCTAGTGGGATAAGGCTTTGTTGTTGTTGTTGTTTGTTGTTGTTTTTAGATTTCAAAGTACAACTGTTGCAGAGTAATTAAATACCTAACTAACAATGGATCATGCAACAATTCCCTTCCATCTTTGCTTCTTTCTTTTCAGTGTCATTTCAGTACCATCAATATACAATATAGATTGACGTACGTGTGGGGTGGTTTCCATCAATATACGGGAGGGAGGTTGGGGTTGGGTGGGGGGCTGTAACAGTGTATAAATTCTTCACATATTTCAACATTTTAGATTCATCTCATTTTAAACAAAAGAGGAAAGCACATATATTCCATCATCTTGTCTTTCAATCATTTGGAGCTGCCACATGTATATTGTTGATGCCTTCGCATTTATGGTTCGGCCATGAAAATTGGTATGCTGACATAGTTCTAGGTAGCATTTTTTTGTTAGCATGTTATATGCCAGAGAATTAACTTTCTGTTCCTACTCCCTGAATCCTAACTAAGGATTTACACAGATATTGAACTTTAATCCCAGTTACACTGTGTGCATTAATTTCTAACTTGTACCTAAAAATGGGGATGTGATATGAAACTATGAATACTTACATATGTTTCAATATTACATAGAAATAATATGCGCAGATAATTTTTTTTTGTAAAAATTATTTGTAGATACTAGATACCTAGTTGGACATGTTAAAGAAAAGACAAGTACAAGAAGACTAGAGAGTTTAATGATGGTTTGAAAAAAGATATGAAACATGCTTAATGCATTACCAAAAAAGCATGCTTAACAAAACTCACAACTTTTAGTTGATTTCACTGTGGCACTAGACCAATCAAACTATATGCTGTGCAGTTCTTTGCTTTGAGTCTTAAAATAGATCTATAAGTATTTTCATAAAATTGTGATATTACGTAGATTTTGTTTCTAAAAATAAATATCATATAAATTTTAGTATTTGGTGACAAGAATAGCATTATGGGCATGATCGAGAATTGAGACTTGAGAGTGCTAAAAAACACTGCTTCATCCAACAAATTATTAGGAAAAATAGGATTTCTTGGGCTCATCTAAGAAAGTAACCTGCTTCATGAAATAGCACGAAAAGGTGTTTTCCATAACAACAACAACAACAAAGCCTTATCCTACTAGGTGGGGTCGGCTACATGGATCATACGACGCCATTCCGCCTGTTTTCCATAAGACACTCTCAAAATGCACCCTCGTGTAGTAAATTCTCTGCTATCATGAATACTTTATAAATCATATTTTACGAGAGTTATAGCCTTTAAATCTATAATATTCACATCCATATTCACACATCTCACACCTCAGATGAACTGTGACTTACTAGAGTAGTTATATATGGATCTCCTTCATTTCATTCATGTCATTTACAATATTTAGATTCCAGGAATAGTATTCGCAAGGGGGCCAGCTGTTGCAATTTTAATACTTCTGGAGTCAGGAGGGAATACTTATGTTGTTCTCACAGAACAGGTACACTTTACACTCATACATTGTTTTGTCTTTGAATATACTGATGTATCATTTGTATAATTGATTTTTCAACTTCAAATACTGAAGCTTGATTAATACAAATAGACAACTACAGCAAAGAGCAAGAGACACTTTTTTTACTTCAATACTTGAGGTTGCCTTTGAAGATTCTCTTTAATGCCTTCTCTTTTGATGGCATTTTATGGCTACAAGCCTAGGGTGCCTGTTGGAAAACTCATTCTGGAGTTACCGGCTGGAATGATAGATGATGAAGGAGGTGATGTTGTTGGTACAGCAGTTCGCGAGGTAATATTTCAGTGTTGCTGAAATGCCGTTTTTCTGTGCTTGAACATCCTTCACAATGATGTATACTAAATCTTTTATGACAGGTTGAAGAGGAAGTAGGTATATCCTTAAAAGAGGAGGATTTGATTAATCTTACGGCATTTCTTGACCCAGTAACTGGTTGCAAAGTTTTTCCTTCCCCGGTAATTTGTCATATTCTTCAATAGTGTACTTGCCTAATGATGGCTGACTGAAAAGGTTTTGTACAACATTCAATCTTTCATTTTTTGGAAACAGTAAACTGTTAGACCACTGATCTATTTTCGGGAGGTAAATAATATAGCGTTCTAAACTCCAATACTGTCCAATTAAGGAGGTTGATAACAAGTATGACTTAAAAGAATATGGAGTAAATTGACTTTCTATTTTAGGATTTGAAATGACTGAACTAGTTCTATAATAATGAACTGGTAAGACGCTTATGGTTCATTTAGAGTGATCAATGTTTGTTTGCTTGATCAGGGTGGTTGTGATGAGGAACTAAGCCTGTTTCTATACAGAGGATGTGTTGCAGAGGAAGTCATAAGTGCCCTTCAGGGGAAGGAGATGGGCCTTCACAATTATGGTGAGCTGATCAAGGTACATGTTGTTCCTTATGATAAGCTATGGCAGGTAACTGCAGATGCAAAAGCTTTAGCTGCAATTGCCCTCTATGAAATGGCCAAGAGAAACGGCCTTCTGCCTTGAATGACAAGATATTTGGTTTTCTGTCTTGAACTGCAATTTGGCTTTTTAACAAGAGAAACGGTCAATTTGGCATGATATCCATTAGAATTTGTTGCATTCTTTCTTATTTTAATTCTGGATTGTTTATTTCCATCGGTTGAACTCCTCTATTTTTATTTTATCTTGGAGTTCATCAGAACTGTAGTTACTACTTCTTAATGAGTGACAATATCCTTCTGGATCAAGAACAATGACGATGTGCAGCTTCCGCTATAGTTTGCTTTAAGGTACAAGAACATCTTTCATTATTACTTTGAGAAATAGACTTATCACTAATGAAAAGTAACTCGGTATCCATGATAAGAGGCACTCGAAGATCATGCAACCCTAGGATTAAGAAGTTTTGCATCATTTTATTAGTCTGTTCGCTGTGTCGCTTTATTTCTTCCAACTTCCTATTATCTTTAAGTCATCCATAACTAGCTGTCCACACGTGGCATTACAGTGGTCATAAGTAGTTGACATTTCACCATACTAGTGGTGAAATGTCAACTACTTATGACCACTGTAAGTGGTGAGTGATCAACCTTCATGAAGATATAGTGTCCTGTTCATGTTTAATGCTTCAAATCAATTTCTCATTCAAAAGGAGGGCAATGCAGATAGTAGGAGCCCAAAATGATTGCTAAACGATGTATTGTCACATGGAACCATCTATTATTGAATCCTTATTTTTTAGTTGGCAAAGAGCCTTAGCTTTAAGGGCGGCCACACTGTTGAGTGTTGAGTGGTGGTCCATCGGCACTATTCAATATAAACAGCTTAACCTCTTCTCTTTTTCTTTCTTTTCCCTGTTTTTTTCTGCCCTTATTTTTCTTCTGGAAATCTGCCATGTAAAGTAGAGAAACATAAATAGCTGTCTTAGATGGTGGTTGAGCCAAATTGGTCCAGTAGTGTTATTATTGTCATCGCTAACTTTACATCGCCAGCATGCACATCTGTGTTCATCACATAAGTCTTGTAAGCCAATTACGATATGCACGGGCATATATTTTTCTTTTCCAATGGCCTCAACTCAAGTGCAATGCGCCAATGCCTAACCGATCGTCCATTCAAAAAGGAGCACGTTCTTGTCAAATCTATCACCTTTTGTTTGTGGAGAAACTTTAAGAAAAAGTTGGGGCTTCGTCCTGCCCCAACCACCTTGTAAATCCAGTATCTTTGGCAAACATATACCGTTTAATTAATTGATGTGTAAGTTAAGTGTTAAGGACTTGGATATTCTTTTTGATAAATAAATGTTCAAATTGTGGAACATTTATAGTCTTGATACATTGTGGATGAAGAGAGTATTTTGCGTCTGTGTGCATTTGTAACATGCCACAAGTGTTTAAAGCATTTGTTTAATTTGCTCACTGTTACAAACCTGTCAGAATTAAAATCTAAATTGGAACTACAAACCCCTCAGTAACCAAACTTAGTTTTCACGAGACAATGACTTTTCATTTTTTTTAGAGCAATATATATGCATGGTACAATTTTTTTCTTTTTAACCATAAGATGTCTCTCACTGCCAGAAGGTTTTATCTTTTTATTTTGTTAACTTACAACTAAAAAAGTACACTACATATGTAGCACCCTACATACTTTATTACTCATTAATAGCCTTATTCGATTTTGATTCCAATTGTTCAAAAGTTACTGATTAATATATTTCGAAGCTACGGTGATTTGGAGTACAATCCACCAAACTAATTTAGCCAATCAATTATTTGTAACTAATTAACAACTTTTAACGTGAATTCCGCTTCTTCCATGCGAGCCGAAGTGGCACTTGAACAGAAAAAAAGAAAGAAAAAAAAAACATGGAGTGATTTCGTTTCGGAGAACGTGAATTGTTTGGTTAGCAGTTGGTTTTCAGACGGCAGTGCCGTTCCTTGTGATCGCCAGTGACTCCTCCTGCACGAACGGATCGTAATGCAGCCCCACCGCCGACAGCAGCGGCGTCCCCCGCCACCCCGTGATCCGCACCCTCACCCGCCGGGCGCTCACCGGCGCCGGCAGCCGGTGGAGCCGCTTGTAACCGACCGTCGTGCCGTTGGCCACGCGCCTCCCGTCCGCGTACACCTCGTGGCGCGAGACCCTCTGCCCCATGGCGATCGGCTCCTGGATCCTTATCACGTTGAACCTCGCGCCGCGGTCCAAGTCGGCCAGCTCGATCCAGTGCGCGCTCTTGTTGCTCCTCTTCTTCTCCTCCGGAGCCCAGTACGTCCGGTCGTCGCCGTCGAGCACGTTGCAAGCCGCGAAGCCGCCGCCCTTGCCGCCTCTCTGGCTGCTGGCCGTCGCGGTGCTCCCTCTCGCGAGGTCGCCCGTGAAGATGATGTCGAGGGCCGCGCGGAATTCCTTGAGCCTCTCGACGTCCGCCTCGGAGACCAGCCCGGTGGAGTTTGGCGGCACGTTGATCAGCAGCACGCAGTTGCGACCCACCGAGCTGTAGTAGATGTTCAGCAGCTGCGTCAGCGGCTTGGCCGTCTCGTTCTTGTGCCAGAACCAACCGGGCCGTATCGACACGTCGCACTCCGGCGGCACCCAGTCCGTTCCCTTCGGATCGCCGGTGTTCAAGTAGCTGCCCAATGCGAAAGCAAAAGAAAGTTCACACACGCCCAGATCAGTCATGGTTGCTGCAATGCCCGCCGGAGCCAATAAGACGGGATCAGAATTAGTCTTCGTTTACCTCTCTAAACTGGCATCACCAATCCTCAACATGGTCCGATTGACCGTCGACCAACACGTCGATCCCGCGGATCCCGCCTCGTCGCCGACCCACCGGACATCGGGGCCGGCGTCGGAGAATATGTTTATCTCGCTCTGCAGCTGCTTCACCGTGGCGAACCAGTCCTCGAAGTAGTAGTTCATGTTGGTGGCGTTCTTCCCCTTCGCGCCGTCGAACCAAATCTCCGACACCTTCCCGTATCTGTTGATCCACGGAATTAATAAGAACACCTTCCGACGTGCATCTGCATTTAGTGCTTTTTGTTTAACAATGAGTCTGCATTTGAACTCTCACCTTGTTAGCAGTTCATGAAGCTGCGCCAAGTAGAACTCATTGTACCCGACCTCAAGGCCGTAACTCTTCTCGTGGCGATCCCACGGGGACAAGTACAGGCCGACGTCGACCCCACGAGCGCTGGCGTCCACGAGCTCCCGGACCACGTCGCCCCGTCCGCGCTTCCAGGGGCTCCCAGCCACGGAGTGATCGGTGTACTTGGAAGGCCACAGGCAGAAGCCGTCGTGGTGCTTAGCCGTGAGGATGACAAGCGACACGCCGGCGGCGGCTGCCGCGTCGACCCACTGGTTGGCGTCCAGTGCGGCCGGGTCGAATAGGGATGGGCTCTCGTCGCCAGTGCCCCACTCGGAGTCCGTGAAGGTGTTCATGCCGAAGTGGAAGAACATTATGATCTCCCTGCGGTGCCACCGCAGCTGCGACGCCGACGGGATGGGCAGGAGCGGCAATGGCGGCGGCTTGACGGGCTTGGACTGGCAGAGTTCCGCCTGGAGGACTATAAGCACGAGACAGAGCCATATGCTTCTGTTGCTGATGGGTTGCTCCATTATTTGATATAAGAGGAGGAGAGATGTAGACGAGCGTACGTATTAGTTAATGGTTCAGTGCAGGGGAGAGAGGGGGCGAGAGAGAGAGAGAGAGTAATGCCGTAATGGTGTAGGTGGATGGTAGAGATCATGGAGGGAGAGAGAAAGAGAGAGATATGTAGTAGTTCACGGGGTGCATGGCTTTTCTCACTGCATGTTCAAAGCGGGAGAACAGAACAAAAACGAGGGTAGCTTCGACCATGGATGGAAGATGATTTTGGCAGGATTCAAGTTACTTACTTGAGAGAGAGAGAGGGAGAGAGAGAGAGATTAAGGTATTGAATTTAAAGATGATAATTACTTATTTGTGCTAATTCGAATTGCAAGTAATATATCACAAAAGAAGCTTCTGAGAGACAACTATGACAAAATGAGAAAGCAATAGAATAATTCCATTCCATCAGGTACACCTTATGGTTTGTTCCATCTGGTACTGTACAACTTTCTGTTTTAGAATTTTATTCCGGCGTCAGCAAAGTGTTCACCATCAAGCAACATTTGTGATTTGTGTACAAACGCTCGAGTCCTCAGGTAGATTTAGCATTGCTACCAACAGCGCACACACACAGAGAGAGAGAGAGAGAGAGAGAGAGAGAGAGAGAGAGACCACAAAAACCCAAAAAGAAACAGCAACCCCAATTCCAAGTGTACTTGGACCCAGTCATGATAAGCTTATGATCAAATGGGAAAAAAAAAGAAAAAAAAGACAAGTGTGTATCTGAACTCAGAAGAAGAAGAACACTTTTTCTTGTTTATTGAATGAATTATATGTAACTTCAAGCCTTCATTGTAACTTTTGGAGTAGTTAATTCAAGTGAGAATGTTAAAAAAAAATTTAAGATTCCATCGATACTTTTATAACAGATCTAAGGTGTATGCAACTTTTGGAGTAATTTAATCTAAGTGAGAATATTTTCAAAAAAAAATATAATAGATTATTACATTTTTCATTTAAACACTAAACAAGAGTTTAAGTTCTCGCATTATCAGTGAGATGTAAAATTAGAACTCAAAAAGTAGTTCCTGCAAAAAAAAATTAAGGACCGTTCACTCCTCCACAGTTCGGCTCCTCAGTTTTCTTAGTTGTGTTGTGTGCCCAAGTTCTCCTAACATTTAGCAACATTTTATTAGAATCGAATCCCAACTTTAATACGATTCTACTTACCAAATGCAATTTAATTTTATAGCAAGTAAATGAAATGAGATCCATTTTCCTTAATTGGTTCGAATCCCGAGTTGTTAGGGGCAACACTAATCCGAGATCTTGACCAAATCATGTATATGATTCAATGTTTTTAAAATCGGACCGAACATCGAATCGTTCAAGCAACTGGGTCATGATTTGATCGGTTCAATCGGATTAAATCAGATTTTTATTAAAATAATAATATTTAAATTTTTTTTTCAAAAAACTATAGTATACCTAAAATATAAAATATTAAGTAAATTATTTTTACATGTAAATAACATATGTAGATTAAAAAATAGGTTGGAAGTTAGAACTTTATATTTCATATTTTTAATTTTCCTAATTAATTATATTCATATTTTTTCAATCATCAACTTACAAATAAATAGAGTGATGACAATAGTATCTTGACATTACATTTGGTCAATCATACATATACCATATTTTAATTAATATTAAGAAACTTCCATCTCATGTCCTAATAATAATCATGCAAAATTTAAGCATATATTTATTATAATAATTCTAATGAAATAAGTTCCTTATTTTTAAAATATTTTCTATAGAATTTTGTAAATATTTTTTCTTTATATATTTATTTGCTTTCCTTTTTATTCATTAATTTCCAAATTTAACTTTGGGATTATTACTTTCCTAATTTTATACTTTCTAATTTTTCTTTCACCTTTATTTTTACCCACAAATTTCAAATCTAATTTCCTTATAATTAATTTCCTTTTCTATTTCACACATCCTAATTTACTCGGTCTCTATTTCCTAATATCTTATACTTTCTATTTATTTCACATTTATATCATTATTATACCTTCCTTATTTTATAATTTCTTTCCATATAACAACAAATTTTATTGATTTAAAAAAAACCGGTTTGAACCAGTTTTCCGGTTCAACCCGGTTTTGCCCGAGTCGAACCGGTTCATCCCGGTTTTTTTTTCAAAAATGGGTTTTAATATTAAATCGGACCAGACCGATGGCCGGTTCGCGGTTGAATCGGTCGGACCGGACGGTCCGATCCGGTTTTAAAAATATTGATATGATTACAATAATCATATAAACCAAAATCACATGTCCGTGAGATGTTGGTCACATATATGGTGTCGAACCCCAACATAAAAGAAGAATTTTAAGGCGACATCATCTCCGTAGTCTATAAGAGGAAAACAAAAAGGAAAGAAATCAAATAATTAATTGGGTGCACGATTAATTTGTGATAGGATCTTAATTTCTTATTATTAATAAGAATAATTTATTTTCTTTTACTACGATTAGTTTTCTTATTTTATTTTTTCTTCATTTTTATTTTGATTAGAACTTGTTTGGGGTCTTTCTTTTAAACATGGACTCTTAGAATCTTTTCAATCATACATGAAAAAAAATTATAATTGGTTAGAGCAACTATTTTTTAAGACTTGACCCTTTGAAGTTATCTATTGGAGCTGGATCTTCTTGAAACGATCCATGTTGTATGATAATTTAGAAGCCTATCAATTGGTATTAAAGCATTTTCATCGGACAACGATTATATTTCAACTTTTGGATGAACCGATAAAAAGTTATCTTCGTTTTTGTTGTCATCTATTGCAACCACTAGAATTCATTTCGTTCATCGCCATCAGCCACCGCCTTGCACCATTAGTTACTACACCGACTCGTAAAAAAATGTCCTTTACCCGACCTAAATAATGCAGGCTCGATGTATCAAATTTACAAGAATATCCTATGACTTCTCAACAATCATCCAATTCAAAAAATTCTTCTTCATGACTATACTTGAGGAACAAATTAATAATATATCACAATTGATGGAACAAAAAATCAATTTAAAACGAGAGAATTCTTCAAGTTCTAAACATGACAAGACGGTGGATATATTGATCAATCTACAACAACCTTCCTTATGAAAGTACACTTTTCACATTGGGACAATAGTGATCCAGTTGGATGGATTTCTCGAGCTAAAAAATATTTTCGATATCATCAAACTTTAGAAGCATCAATGGTGCAACATGCATCAATAAATCTTGATGGTGATGTCATTCAATGATTCAACTGGTTAGAAATGAGTCGGGAAACACTATGGAAATTTTTTTTTGAGAAATATTAACACGATTTGGATCGCTGGAGTTCGAAAATGTAAGAGAGTTAGCCAAGATTCATTACAAGACTCATTTTGAGTGACTTTTAAATTGTGCAAAAGGATTGGAGTGAACGTTGAAACATTTGTTGATAACCTTCTTCCTGATATTCGACGAGAAGTTACATACCGAAGACATGTGATAATGATTGTTACTATATCATTTGTTCAAGTAAAGAAAGAACCTCTAAAAGGCAAACAATGAAATAAAATTTCAAGCATTCCAATAAACAATACTCCTTTATATGTTCCATCTAAATCTTCAACTGATGAATGTCACAACAGAACATGAACATGCCCGTAAAAAGCTTATGCTTTTATTGTGACAAGAAGTGATAGAAAGATCATGTTTGCAACAAAGGATAATTGTTAATTATTCACCCATGGTTGAATTAAAGGATCAAAGACCGAATTAGATAATGTAGAAATTAAAAATTAAAACATCACAGTTAAATCAACAATGCACTTGTGGTGGTTATACAAATCTTCACACTATGAAATTAGATAGATTTTTTAAGGAACATCCAACAACTATTTTGGTTGATATTATTATACTGCTCAATGCCACTTCTTTCTGAAATAGCTTCACATTGGTGGTTGGTACAGGTTACTTCAAATATGGATCATTATGTTGTCATTTTCATGACCGCTGAGACTACCATCCTCTGGAAAATATGAGCCATTGCATACTTCTACGAGTTCGTGGATTTGCTTTTGGAGATGATGTGCTTTGTTTTACATTGAACTTCTTCATTCCTTTATTAGTTGGGGTTGAGTCTAATGTGTAGGATCCCAAAGGGCACCAAGAGGGGAGGTGAATTGGTGTTTAACCAAAAATATCGATTTCATAAAAATAGTCACGAAAGTTTAAAATCGATTCTTAAATCCTTTGCAATTCAGATCATAAATTCAATATTAGAGGGAGAGAGAGAGAATCAAATGCAAACACACGTGGTTGTTGACGAAGTTCGGCTACACCTTGGTCTACGTCTCCGCTCCATCTTCTCGACCTCGAGACCGACGGAGATTCCACTAATCCATTCCTTTGTTCCAAATGGGGCAAGGAAGAAAGCCCTTTACACCACCGCCTTTTCTCCGCTTCAAGATGCAAGACAACCTCTCCTCTTAGGAAGCTAATCTATTTCTCTCGCTCAAGAGGTAAGATTTAGAACCTCTTTTACACAGAAGCTCTCTCTAATTTTTCTAAACAAAAGTGTTTCTCTCTTTTATAATTCTATGGTCACAAGAAGAGAAGAGAGAAAGAATGAGAAAGCTATGAAATGAAAACTTCAAGAAATGATCTCCCTTTGATAACTTGAAGTTTTTCTTCAATGAAAGAATGAGTGTTTTTGCCTCTAGCTTTGGCACTCCTTTTATAGCCTTCAGCATGTGAAAAATTCGTTCAGAATTTGTTCCACAAATTCCTCCTTCAAATTTGATCGTTACTATTCATTTGACTCGGAGGTGTCATTTCTGCAGCTTCTGCATTGGGTCGATCGACCGGACTGTCGATCGGTGTCTCGACCGGTACAGTCTCGCAGTTTTGATTTTCTCCCATTCAATTTATCGGTCGGCCGATGCATCGATCAGTTTGTCAACTGGTACAATCTCGCAGTTTTGATTTGAGCAGTTTACGCGATGATCGATCGATCGGTATCTCCGATCGGTTGATCGGACTGTCTCGATCGGCCTTCATAGCTTCGACCAACAGATTAACCGCCCTGCACTATTTTGAGCATAATTTTTTGCACAATTATTCAAATTAGATCATCTTGGAGTCTATGGAAAGGTAACAAAATTCTCTACAACTCTTTCAACATTCATCCAAAACTGACAAGATCAGTGACAATTATTTAATCAAAATGTAGTCCATAAAGTTATCCATTTTTCTTTAAACTTTTTCAGCGTTTTAACTTTAATCATTCGATGTTTGTATCATCAAAATATAATTTTATATGTCATTAAAACTTAGATCCAACATAATGTTCTATTGGGTTTTATGTAGCACTTGGGTTTAGTTAGTATCAATTTGTTCCCCCTTGATTCTTCTTTTATTTCATTGCATCTCCCCACAAATAATAATATATAAGAGAGCAAACGTATTATGAGCAAGCAAAAGAAAAATTGTTGCAATCTTTTTTTTACCCAATTGATGAAATAAATTGTTTGTAAGCTAGCGGTTGTTATTTGCCTTTTTCTATAATAAAACTAGAAAACTAATTTGATTAGATTTCAACTAATGTCTTTCTCAACTCTTTGAAATGTCAACTTAAAATACATACAATTAAGAGTACCATCACATCTAATGCAATTAAGATAAACTATCTGATGAATTCAATTGAAGATGAAATTGAATTCAACTGCATGTAATAATAATACAGTCTCTTTTAACATCTATCTAAATATATTTATTTCTTCCTCTAAAAAAATATTTATTTCAATCACTGTCCAAATTCTAAGCTATAATCTCTAATGTAAAACATATATTTTAATATAAAAGGTTAAAATAGTATATTTTTATAATTAATTAAAATTGTGTGATCCACGATTGTGTTTCTCTATCTTCCATTAAACATGGGACAAAATTCATATTTAAAGGTCACAAAGCACCTTTAAACTTCACCATATAAAAGAATAAGTTATTTAGAGTCCACTTTGGTGTAGGGGTCTGCACAAAAGAATAAGTTATTTAGGAATATAATATACGTGAAAATTATTTTTTGAAAAGACAATTTATCTTGAGAAGTTTGTTTAAGTAATAATATTATAATATTCACCTAAAAGTACTCTCTTTATTTACTCAATCAGAATTTTTTTATTTGCAAAAATTCTAATAATAATTGTTTTTTTCTATTGATGTGCTTTGAATTATGTACATTGAGAAAAAAGAAAAAATAAGAATCTATAGCGGAAGCGAAGGGTTAGGCCCAAGCCCGTAGTCCGACACTTATTCTCGTAGGGGGTGCGCCCTCCGCGGTATGGACCTTTATATATGAGGATTAGAGTTTTATCATGATGTACTCTTTTTTGCTCATAGTGAAATTCTTCTGACGACGATCTCCTTTGTTCGTGGATGTTTCTCTCTTGTTCACATTAATTAAGAGAATTTTACCACATTAAATCTCTGTATTCATCTTCTCTTTCTTTCGTTGTCTTGATTGTTCATCGATCCTCGATGTTTTACCTCCCACAAAGTCGATATTACTACTCTTCATTTTTTTGGGGATAGTCTAATTCTCGTGATGCTAACGATTACTCTAATGAACTATTGATCGTAAATTTGGATCCTCTGAATTTGCTCATCCTTAGTATCAACTTCGCTTATGGCTTCTGCAATTCAGGCATTTCGTCTGTAAACAAACAGCTCGAATGTTTTCTAGCTAGTGATGTCAGCTACATCTTCGTGATCGCCAATTTAAGCAATCAACAAACGGCCATTGAGTAAATTGCATTTTTGCTGCCTCAAACGCATTCATGTTTGCCCTATTTATTACCCTGCAAGATTTTGCAGTGTTTTTTATTTAAGAAACAAAATGAAATTTTCCTCTTGACGTCTCTTAAACTATACGACTTCAAATAAACCTGATGTCCTCTTGACGTCTTCTACGATTTTCAAATTTTTCATAGACCTCCCCTGAACTATATCGCTTTTTTCACTTAAGTCCATCCGTTAATTTTTTTCATTATTTTTCATTTTTTGAAGTATGCTTAAAATAATACATAATAGTAAATATAAAAAATACGAGATAGAGGGAGGGGCAACAATTTTTTATTTTAAGCTCGCTTATTTAAACTACGCGAGGACATTTTGATCATTTTATAATTAAAAAAATGAAAAAAAATGAAAAAGTTAACAAATATTGACCGATGAACCTAAGTGAAAAAAATCGGCATAATTTAGGAGAGGTCGGTAAAAAATTTAAAAGTTGTTGATAGACGTAGAAAAAGTTCATAGTTCAACAAAAAATCAACAAAATTACGATGCTTTTTCACACAAACACGCATTTCGATATTCCAGACTAGTGTGAGATTTACTAGTAATCCAAACTTATAAAATCTATAACTTTTAAGTCAAGTCAGGGTACGATTTTGGAATAGGAATAAGAACATTGATATTTTTTTCGATTATCTAACAATTCAAGTACAATTTATATAGTTGAAGCACAATCCAAATGTGATTTGGATGGGTGGAATATGTGACGTCGGCCCATAGGATTTATAGTTTTTTTCTGATTATTGCCCTTTGATTCAAGTTTATTGATTAATCTGAAATCGGAGTAAAGAATATAATGATATTTTTTTTCAGACAGACTTCAAAAGACAAATCCATAACTACTAAACAATCATACTAATCAATTTTATCAACCAAGCTATGAACTATGAAGCTAGGTTTTAGGCAGCATGCTAATCAAACTAAACTCGGTTTTAGGCAGCATGCTAATCAAACTAAACTCGCCCAGAGTCCTACTCTTCCGTCAGAGTTCTACTTCCAAGTGCTGCAAAATGTACAAGATATCATGTCCTGACCACCACAGCGCCCCAAGATAACGCACACAAAAGGCATCATATAAAGCGATGTGAACAGTTGGCGGCAACGCAACAGGTGGAGATGGATACAAAGGACGTGTTGGAAATGTCCAGGAAGCCTCCTCCTCCTCCGCCGTAGACCGTATGGTTATAAATACAATAAAGGAGTCTAAAAGTACATTTTGGGCCGTAAAGTAGTAGGCCTAGTCGTAGTACACGGCTTGGAGCAGGAAATCAGGAATACGAAAAGTTTTATATGCTGAATTGTTTAGGATTATAACTTGCAATTAAATTTTTTTTTCGACATGGCACACAATTTATTTCAATTCTTTCTCTAATTATTAGGCCAATTAATTAATCATTTAGTGCCAAAAAAGGCGTGCGAAACATATTCTTGATTGCATTCGAACACATAATTCGATGCAGAAACTGTCATATATTTTTTTCAATTAGAAGAGGAATTCAACTGAAAACATTACAATGGTTTTTTTTACGATCCTGATCCCAAATCTTAAAGGACCTAAACAGTCAATTTTCAACACCTAACAAAATAAAAGAAAAAGCAGCTCCAGATATATATATAATATATATATATATATATATATCTCTCTGCAAGCTCCAAGACCACACGTCTCCCTCGGTCCACGTGCCCAATTTTAAACGCCAACACCAGGCCGGCCCCACAACGCGGCCGACGCGTGTCCAACTCACACGGACGGGGCCCTGTGCGCTCTCGTTATCGGTCGCGGGGCCCACGGGCGGCGGCCCCGAGGTCGAATTGGGTCCGCTGTTTTGGGCTCCGCACGGGAGCCAACCACCCGTCACATGACGCCCACGTGGTGGCCCACCCCGCACGGTCCACCGTGCAACTTTGACCCACCCACCTCCCGGCTCCCGCACCAAGTCCCACCTCGGGACCACTACGACAACCACCAATGGGAGCTCGAAAAAGGTGCGCAGTGGGAAAGCGGGCGGGCTCACGTGCGCACCTCCCTCCCTCTCTCTCCCCCTTCTTTTACCTCCTCGTTCTCCCTCCAGAGTTATCCATCGGGATAAAAAAAGGGGATTAAAAGAATTTAAAAAGGTTTTGGCTCTTTCCCTCTCTGAGCAAATTGAAAAGTGGAGTTAGAAAAAAAATATAGAGCCAAAAAGTAAAAAAAGGCGACCTAATCTCCGGTCTCGGAGTCCGGTTCGTCGCCTTCCTCCGAGTCGTCGTCCCCTTCGTCTTCGTCTTCTTCGCCCTCCGGCGACGTCTCGCGGCGACCGCCCAACGAGACGCGCCCCATCAGTTGCAGCTCTTCGTTCTTCTTCCCGGAAGATGGAGCGGTACGCTCTGCTGCGCTGGCAGCGGGAGCCCCGGCAGGGGCCATGGTGGCGTGGGGCTCCGCTTGAGAAGTGAGGATGGTTCCCGGATGGTAAACGGTAGCGGCTCCGGCGAGGTTGATTATTTGCTGCGTGGCTGGGAACGTCCATATTTGCGCCTGGTTAGAAGGCCCTGCAACTGCCATAGAAGGCGGAATCATCCAGAGGGCGCTCGGTGGTAGAACTCTTGTCCCCGGGATGGTTGATGAGGCTGCGGCGCCGCCCCCTACGGCCCACATAGGTACCATGCCCGCTGGTGCCGCGGTGCCCCCGATCGGAGCCAGACCCGAGGATATGGTGATAGCGCCTCCGCCTTGGAGGAGAGGGTCCTGAACAGGGTAATATGCCGCGATGGCTGGAATGGCACCGGCCGCTCCAGCACCAGCCCCAGAAGCGGCCCGGGTGGGCTGAAGCTTCTTCCTCCTCTTTGCAACAGAGTCGTCCTCCCCGGAGGTGGTCGTCGTCGTGCTCAACCCGGCGGAGATGGGCGAGGACGATGGGGCCTCCGTGGGAATCTTGAGCGTTCCGTCGACGGCTGTGGTGGCTATAGCTGGGACGGTACCCGTCCCCGTGGCGGCGATGATGGCGGGCTCCGCGTGCTCGAGCAGCCAGCGGATGGTCTCCCCGTCGGACTTGTGGCCGAGCTCGCGAGTCAGTTGGAAGATCCGTGCAGCGCACGCGGCCGGCATGCGGATGCGCCGTCCTCGGCCCTCCACCTTCGTGTGCCGGTCCTTGGTCCTCCCCGGCGCCCTCCGGACGATGGGCAGCGCGCCAAGCCCCAGAAACTCCATGGGCTCTGGCTTCGGCGCGATCAGTCGGTGCACCGGCATGGCCACGCCTCCGGCGAGTGCAACGGCGCCTCCTCCGGCCTCGGCGGCGTTTGCTCGTCTGCTCTCCCTGTCGTCTTCCTTGGCGTCCATGCGCAAGGGCTTTGGAGGGGGTTTGGCTGGAAAGAGACTTTGTAACCCTTCCTCCTCCCTCTTCCACGCCCTTGGCTCTTTCAAAGTTTTCCTCGTCGCCAGTAGGAGAACCAAAAAGAAACCCTTGGAGAGAGAATAGTTGGAGCCCACTACTTAAAAACGCAATTTTATCCGTCCCCACCCCGTCGTCCTCCGGATCCACTACGGGCCAATCCGACGGACAGCGTACCACGTGGCCCCCTGCTTGTAACGCCAACAGCCGTCCGATGTGGAGCACGGTCCCACCGTCACCGGTTCGCCCCTCCCCCTCCCTCCCCCTCCTGCTAAACGGTGGGTGGGGGCATCGGACGGTGGAAGTTGTCACGTTCTGGATTTGACGGAAAAGGCGGGCGGGACCCCTAGTTTCTTACGTGGCAGTTCCTGGATGGTTGGATCCCTGCTCGCTGCATGGGTTAAGGTTGGGGGTCGTGGATCCGATTCCAACAAGTTCGAGACCCAGCTGGAGCCAACTGAAGCGAGGGGACCACCGCGGCTACGGAGGGAGATCGGGACCCAGACCTAGACGGGGATCCTTGAAGCCGATGACGTGTCGCGATGGCCTCGCCTCAAGTGGTCCACCCCCCAATGTACGTCCCCTTTCTTTCTATTCCTTTTTTTATTTTAGCAAATATATAATTTATAATTAATTGCTTCTGTTATTTTTTATTTTTATATTTCTTTTGTAAAATAAAATTCATGCATGTGCTCTCTCAAAATTTATTCTCGAGTTTAACCCAAACTTTTATTTTTTAATAAAAAGTCACGAACTTTGGTTTTATTCTTAAATCTAACCTAAATTTATATTTTTGCATAAAAAGTCATGAACTTTAATTAAAGTCTCAAATCTAACTTAAAGTTTTATTTTTAAAATTTTTAAATAGTTGTAAATGTAGCCTATTATTGTATTATTATTAAAAATAATAATTCAGTGATCATTACGTAAACAAGTCATAAAAAATAAAATA
This sequence comes from Pontederia crassipes, assembly GCA_030549335.1. Taxonomy (NCBI): domain Eukaryota; kingdom Viridiplantae; phylum Streptophyta; class Magnoliopsida; order Commelinales; family Pontederiaceae; genus Pontederia; species Pontederia crassipes. The sequence goes on along the minus strand of CM060191.1, from coordinate 70,014,343 downwards.
TTAAAAATTAAAATATTTTTGGCAACTTTAATAGTAAGCTAGTTTAAATTTTTAGCCTACTGTATTAGATATTTTAAATCAACTAAAAAATAGTCTAATTATAAAATATGTTAAAAAATTAAACTAACTTACTATCAAAGTTGTCAAAAAAATTTTAATTTTTAATCGTTTATTTTTTTATGACTTGTCTATGTAATGATCACTGAATTATTATGTTTTAATAATAATAATACAATAATAGACTACATTTGTAACTAATTTTAAAATTTTAAAAATAAAAGTTTAGGTGAGATTTGAGATTTAAATTAAAGTTCATGATTTTTTATGTAAAAATATAAGTTTAGACTAGATTTGAGAACAAAATCAAAGTTCGTAATTTTTTACGCAAAAAATAAAAGTTCGGACTAAATTTGAGAAGAAATAAAAAGTTTGGGCTTTTTTATGCAATTTACCCTAAATCATATGGGGGAAAGGACAAGTAGACAGCTGAGAGGCCAATTGAAGGGTGAGTGCTGCTTGCCATGCCAAGTTAACGAGGGTTGTTGTTCTTCCGAGTTCTTTGTTTTTGACGAAGTGGTGGAAATGCCATCACCAGTTTTGGTCTTTTCTTTTTGACTTTTATTCGGTTCATCCCTTGGGGAACTTCTATTAAGGCAGTGAGGGGGTTGCTAGAGGAGCTGGATTCATGGAATATCTTGTGGGATCATTCTTCAAGGGGGGGACCCAGAACAGAGAATATGAACAATTGCTTCATCAAAGGAGATGCATGTAGGGCATTGTGGAGCCAGCTATTTTTTATGATCCTTCTTCTTTCAGCAGTTGTCTTAAAGGATGGAAGTTTTGACACACTAATTTAAGGCTTGGAACTAATAGCATGGTGACATCTTTTGGGAAAGAGAGGAATAACTTTTACATTAAAATTTAATCACAAATGTTAATAGTTTCCAATGTCAATCATCTTTAGGGCGATGAAAATAAATAAATAATAAAGCATGCTATTTTTAGTAGACACTAATTTGTTATCCACTTATGTCTTGCATACACATAATAAGCAAAAGTTAAAGTTAATTATCTTTTCTTTCGACCTATATATATATATATATATATATATATGACCTTGCTTAAGAAAGATAAAAGAATATTACCAAAAAATTTGTAGAATTATCATATTCTAAGACTGCATTTGGTACGAGAATATTGAGAGAACTTTTATTCTCGAGAATTAATTGATGTGATAGAAAAGTTTAGGTTGGTGTTTGGATGAAAAAGTGTAATGATGAGAATTTAAAAAGTTGATTTGATAGATAAGTTTTAGTAGGTGTTTGGATAAAAAGTAAGAACTAAGAATATAATTTATTATTTTATTATTATTATTATTATTATTATTATTATTATTTATTTGGATAAATTTTAGTAGATGTTTGGATAATTATTATATTATTATTTATTTGATTAAATATTATTAATATTATAATTTTAAATATTATAATAAATCTAAATATCCAAATATAATATAATTTTTTTATTAAAATAATTGAACATTTTTATTATAAAATATTTTAGAATTATTATAACGTAAAATTTTAATTAATTACATTTAAATATTTATTTAATAAGATGACTAATTGTATTAATATATAACTAAATTATATATACTTATATTACATAATAATTAAAAAATGGATGAAAGAAAAAAAAAGGTCAAAGGTCAAAAATTGCGGCTGCCCGGACATGAAGAAAAGAAATTCTTGCCTTTGGCAAGAAGGCCAGAACATTTTATGAAATGTTCTGGCCAAAATCACGTTGTTCCCGTCACGTAAGGCGTTTGAATGTTCCCAACCAAACGCGCCCTAAGAGGCTAAGGGTTTGAGACCACCAATAATTTCCACAATCTTGATAATCTAAAATATATAAGATTATCCATCTTCCAATGATAACCAAACAAGATTTATTTGTTCTTTGTTTTTTTCTTTATATCCAAGCAAGATGCTTGTGAAGTTTCTTTAGGATCGAGCCCGCGGTTTGTGTGCACTGAACCAGATTCAATTGGATCTTTTTCGATAAAATTAAACTTGGCCGTACTAATTAGTCAAAGATCACCACATCCGTGAATACAAGGACACTTTCCTTTGCGTTTGACTCATGCTGTTCTTGTTGAAAGACGAGAACTGAAATAACATATGCACATTGAATGCTGCCCATCCAAAAGTATCTTTAACATCTTTTGCATGATATGACAGCATTGTGAAATTTTTGCCGTGAATGTGAAGTTCACATTAATATGGTGGAGTGAGATCAAGATTCCAATCCCCAGTGAGAAGCTTAATTCTTCACGGTTTTATTTTCATAGGCTACCACAAAATTTTACAACAACAACGAAGCCTTATTCCACTAGGTGTGATCGGCTACATGGATGACAAGAATTGAAAAAGAATTGGATGACAAGTCATAGGATGAACTATGAGAGCAATGAAAATTCAGCTAAGTTGATGGCTGCTTACTGGATCAACGAGAGCGGAATGGCGTCGTATGATTCATGTAGCTGACCCCACCTAGTGGGATAAGGCTTTGTTGTTGTTGTTGTTGATGGCTGCTTACCCATGAGCATCACAGTTCTGATTTCAGCTTGTAGGAATGTGCTTCCATCTATCTATGTAAAGCATCCACTTTTCAAGGTGACCTGCTTGGATGCACCAATCAATATTCGTGAATCTTAAATCAACTATAAGTTGATGGAACATATGACACTAATCACATATTCTACATGTTCCCGTGGCATGGAAAATAATTTAAAGCACGAGGTGCAATACAGTAATAGTGCCATACAGAGAACTTTTTCATTATAACTATTCTGAATCGGGATAAGCAAGATGGAATTGAACACATTATCATTATTGAATTTATAAATGGATTAACTGAAGACTTGGAATGATACTCAATAAACTTGTGGAGTGAAATGAATTACACACCAGTAAGGAAGGAAACCCCTGATTTTCAGACAAACCAAATGAAAGAACAGATGTCAGATGTTATTTATCACAAAAATCATATTTTCCTTGGGTAATGCACAACCAGAACTTCCTTAATGCAAAATAGGAGCATGTTAAAACTCTTTTTTTATCCGATATCATAGAAGATGGAACTGACATGCTGCCTGCTGCCTTCACCCCTTCTCTTTTGTATTTTTCATTATATAGCCCCTTGCCTTTAATTCCCGGACTCCCTGTTAGGTTACTTTTTTTGTTACTTCGAAAAAAAACTTGCAAACTGAAGAAATCAAAAGAAAAACATAACATGAAGTTTTTAAGATTAAGTAAATTAGTTAATGTAACAAATAAAAGGAATAATACACAGTAGCAGGACAACAGCTAGAATAACATCATATCCACGTTATTCTTAAACATCTATTAAAATGTGTCTGACATTGCAACTAATTAAAAAGAATGCTTGCCTGAGGAACATTTTATCAGGTAGCAATAACCCAAACTCCAAAACAGGATACTAATATTTCTATCCCTATTTGTTCGAAAGAATTAAGAATCACATCCCTGATAAAATTATCTGATGTATCTATACAAGGCAATGAGGATTGGCCAAAGATCCATCTCTTGATTCAAGGTGTTCTCTTAAGAAATAGTTTGCTTCATTGCATGCAAGATTACATCAATAAATACATGCAAATAGATGTAAGCAGGTGCAAGTAGAGTTAGTAGAGTGTACATGGGAAATTCATATGTCAAAATGCACTGCTTTAAATTAACAATGAGCAAGAACAGTTAACAATCAGGAGACTTGGTATATGAGTACAGCATGTCTTCAGTTTGCCTTCTTATGAACCTGATATATAAGTATATTGAGTTTGAACTCCTACTATTAACTCCCTAAGTTCACCTGCACTGAAAAAACCACATGGGCAAAATGCTATGGAAATTATCTCAAGCGAGAAGATGTCTTTCTAAAGGAAAAAATACAATGAACTATAGGTATATGTAGCAAAACCAACAAGAAGAATTTGGCTATCAATGTTATCAACCTTGTGAAGATGGCACCTGAAAATCCCAAGTGCAAGCCTTTCAAAATAATATAAATATATACTACAGAACATAGTATAAGAAAGGGAAAATTGTGGTGCTACTATGTATATGTGGTAAAGAATGGATCTCTCATAAGGTAAAGTGGTCAGACCAACTTTCGTCTTTTCAGCTAAATGAAACAACAAAAAATGGTTAATGTTTGCCTAGTTTTTTGTTTTAGGACAACATTCATAATCCATAATAATAAATAAAAATTTGTAACTAGCTTACTGAGGTCATTAAGTAGAAGTCCAAGCTTTGACTTACCTCCTTTTCAGAGACAGACATTTGACATTTTTTTTCATCAGTTCTCCAATGATGCGTTATAGAAGATGAAAGAATGCTCATTCCAGTTAGGTCCACAGCCATCGAAATAAACCAAGGTTTCCAAGACACAATTCCATATCTCCTAACAGTATTGACAGTCTCCCCATCTTGCAGTAGCATCTTATATCCAATGCTGTAAAACCCGACCCGGCATCGACCCGGATTGATCGACGGGTCAGGTCGGATCGAATGGTCGAACCGGAATATAATATATGAGTAAAATTAGTATACATATATTTTATATTACTAATGATAATGTACTTTTAATCACATGACTCATAACGCAATCAAAGAAATTACGATGTATGAACTTGACTTAGGAGGTAAGTTGGAATGTTGAAAGCTTGATGTCCTCTATCATCATCAGAATGTTATCATTTTGTCAAATCTTTCATTCAATGTCAAAATTCGTTGAAGCTGCCGGGTTGTGGTTGACTATCGAAGTCGAAACGATATGAGCAGAGGCGATTAGGGTTCCGGTTCAACTATTTAAGTTTATTTAAAAAAGTTAAAAAATATTGGACCGCCGGGTTTCTTGAACTCGGCGGGTCGGCCGGTCAAACCTAGATTTTGACCGGGTCAACATGGGTCAAAAAGTCGGCCGGGTTTCAACCGACCCATGACCCGTTTTCCCTCCCGAATACCGGTCCGACCGACTGGGCCAGGCCGAGTTTTACAGCACTACTATAACCTAATGGATGCCCTGAAGTGAATGCATCCACATCAATCTGAAAGAAGCAACTAAAGCAACCTTAACCGAAGATTCTGTGGACCTTCTTCGGGCCGATCATGGCGTTGGAGAAATGTTCCGACAGAATCCATTTGATGCCCTGGAGGGCCTGCTTGGATGCAAAACAAATGTTTAGAATATATTTTTTTAATCCCACTCTAACCTCATTTCTTAATCTCAGAACTCTCCCGAAGAATGCTAGGTTCCTAGTCCAACTAGGATCCTAATTAGATCGTTTCGAGGGGATCAAGCCTCCAATAGACCACTTCGAGGGGGTCAAACTTTCAAGATACTTACTCTAAGCAATTATCAAATAAGATTATATTCTCATGTATGATTAAAAAGAGTTTCAAGGGCCCTATTTCTAGGATAAGCCCAAACAAGTCATAATAGAACTAAAAATAAAAGAAATAGAGTGATAATCAAACTAGGAAGTAAATAACTAGAGTCCTAATCAAATTAGGAACTAAATAGCTAATCCTAATCAAAGATAAAGTAACTATTCTTATTATTATTAGGAACTAGGTTCTTATCATTCCCGTCCTCTTCAAAATAGCATTGTCCTCAAGGTTATGCAAAAATATGTGAGAGAACTTTTCTTTTCGATGCTTGACCAGACGAAGCCTCTTGATAACTTGAATAAATAGAAATCCTTCTTGAGAACGTAGCTTTGACTATGCATTGGTAGCATTGGAATAAGCTTGCATCTTCTGACGAAAGAGAATTCGAAGCTGGCCAAATTCTTTTTGCATGAATAAATTTGTCTTTGGACATTGAAGCCTTCGTCATTCTTTGATGTTGAGTCAACTATCATAAATGTGAACAAGTCCTTATGAGTATCTTCAGACAATAATGACTTTCCAATAATGATGTCTTCTACAGTAGATTTTGCAAGATTTGATTGCTCGTTTGATAATTGAATTGTAGATGTTTCATCTTTAAAAGTTTTCTTAGCAGATGACTTTGAAGATTGAACTTCAAATGAATTGTCTTCAGTATCTTTCACTTGTTGTTGAGGTAAACTTTTGGTGAAAATTTCAGAAGATAACGATATATTAGACTCTTCTGCTTTTGATGAAGATATTATTGTACATGTGCTTCTGAATGATTTCAAGTGTCGACTTGAGCTATGTCTCTCTTCATATAAACTTCAAGGTAGTCAAGATCGGGATCTTATGTAAGATCGGAAGAGGCTCGTAAGATCGAAGATTGTAAGATCGGATCGAGGATCGTAAGATCCTACCTATATATTAAAATAATAGTTGAATATATAAAATTATGTAAAATAATTTTTTTTAAATAAATTTGTAATATTTTAAATTATAAATAATGTTATCTTGAGTACTATCCTATTAAGACTTGTTACGAATGATATATATACTATTTATATAATAATAATAATAATTTAATATAGATTGACAAAAAATGGCAATAATATGGTGAATATGAAATAGCATTATATAATAATTCTTAATATACATTTATAATAGAGTTATTTTGTGAAAAAAAATATTTTTTAAAATTTTAATTATAACCAATAACCTTTTTCTTAATTTTATTTCTAAAAAAAAACATGTTGCAATTGGTGAAAATTTTAAAAACAAAATTAAAAATTTTAAAAAAAATTGGATTAGTAGGATCGGTAGGATCTTACGATTTTAACGATCTTGCTATTACGATCCTACCAATCCTACAAAAACGATCTCAAAGTTGAAATTGAGATCGTCGACCCTAGGTAGGATCGTAAGATCGTACGATCTTACGATCAAGATAGCGATTTTGATAACCTTGATATAAACGTTTCTCTTCCTTGCGAGTAAAAGAAATAGCAGCAACTATAGTATTAGGTCGTCGAGTTTTCACTTCCCATCGAAGATCAGGGAGGAGGCCTTCAACAAACGTTTCCACCAATCGATGGTCGCTCAAATTTTTAATTTGACTTGATAATAATTCAAAACGAATCTGATACTCCTCAACCGTACTTAATTGTTAAATATTTGCAAGCTCATCTTCTACGTGATTTTCCTTTTTTACTCGTTGATATTCGTTTTCATCGTTGAATACTTGTAAAATTCGATGAAATCGTTCTTTGATTCGAGTAAGATGATCGGATAGTGTTAAAATCTCTTAAGACGATAAATCCTGTGAAGCCATAGATTTTTCTTGCACATTTGAAAAATTAAATTATGAATAAGTTATGATAGAGATTGGTTGATAGTAGTAAGCGGCGGTGCTGGCGATGTAGTGGTGTCAGCAGATGCGATAGATGGCAGCAGAAGACAAAGATAATTAGGTTATTGGTTCAACCAAAAATCTGAGATATCACAATTGTCCGATGAAGATCGAACAACTCTGATACCAATTGATAGGTCCCTAGTCCAACTAGGATCCTAATTAGATCGTTTCGAGGGGATTAAACCTCTAATAGACCACTTCGAAGTGGTCAAACCTTCAAGATATTTACTCTAAGCAATTATAAAATAAGATTATATTCTCATGTATGATTAAAAAGAGTTTCAAGGGATCCTATTTATAGGATAAACCCAAACAAGTCCTAATAGAATTAGAAATAAAAAAAATAGAGTGATAATCAAAATAGGAAGTAAATAATTAGAGTGCTAATCAAACTAGAAACTAAATAGCTAATCCTAATCAAAGATAAATTAATTATTCTTATTATTATTAGAAACTAAGTTCCTATCAAAGAACTTGGAAACCTTGTATTTTACCATTGAAGCCCACGAAGTAAGAAAAAATATTGGATGGCACTACTGCCTATTTAGTATTGAGCATGTAAGTGGGATTAAGAGCTTATTCTCGTATTTGCATCAATACGTGAGCCATCAGCATTTATTGCATGAACACTAAAAAAAGAGTTCCTTGTATTCTTGCTCTAGCAAGAACATTTTGGGCCACCGAGATTAAGCAATGATAATAAATATGCGATGAATAAAAAAATGTTTTATAACAAATTATTTTCTATCAAACAGGCCTACGAGAACAAGGCCACTGTTCTGATTGTATCCCTGTATCAAGACCTAAAAGGTTAGGAAAAAATTGAAGAAAATCTTGCTTTTGGACCGTAGAACCATAGTTATTTTCGATTATATTTAAATAATTGAATTAATAAATTAGTTTGTATTTTAATAAAGTAGAATTGAATAATTAAATTGATAAATTAGTTTATATTTAAATAAAGTGAAACTAAAAGTTGATGTGATATAAATATATGAAATTAAGAAACATTTGTAAAATTATATTATTTAAATATAATAAATTATATTTTAAATAAATATTATTTACAAATTATTAAAAAATATATGAAATGATAATTGATAATAATATTAAATTAATATTTTTATAATAAATATATTATATTTAATAAATAAATTATCTTGTAAGAGAGAAAAGAAAAAAAGAAAGAAAAACATATTTGAAAAAGAGTATTAAAAATTTGAAAAAAAAAGTTAGTTCCGCTACAGTGTAGGGTGGGAACTAACGTCACTTGATCGCTAGTTTTCACCTCGAGTTCTCAACACGATTCTGCCAAATGTCCTGTTGTTTGACGAATTAAAATCTAGAGAAAACACTAACCTAGTTGAATGTCAACAAATTAATTTAGGAACAAGATTCTGTAACCCAATAGATGATCACACATCATTAATCCATCTGGAGCATCAAATTCTTGTTGGATGAAAGAACCTATTAACCCCATTAATTTAGGAACAAGATTCTGTAACCCAATAGATGATCACACATCATTAATCCATCTGGAGCATCAAATTCTTGTTGGATGAAAGAACCTATTAACCCCATTATTTTCTTGCTCTTGCGATTATTGAAGTGGGACTCATGTGATAAAAAAAATAGCTCTGTTTGGTCAAAATGATTGAAAAGAGAAGCTAATTTAGGGATGTTTCATTGTCGAAGGGGCCTAAAGGATGACAATCAAGTTTAATGTATTGATTATTGCTATAGTGAACAATAGGACAACTTATTCAAGGCATTGATTTGATACATCAAGGAATCAAATGTCTGAATGCATACTTGGGTAGATCACTCGGTCTTTAGATATGAAGGTAAATGATTAGATATGATGAGATCCGAAATGATCGTGAATAGTCGACCAGAGTTGATATGATTAACTTTGACGAAAGTTAGGTATGACCTTCCAAAAGAAGGGTATGAAGATGACATGTGGGTAATCAAGGTGAATATGAAAAAACAGTCTTGTAAAAAATATGAATGTGTTAAAAGGGACATGTATGGTCTATGAATCCATGGGACTTGTGAAGAACATGATAATGATGAAAATAGGAAAGACACATGTTATGATGATGTATGCAAGAGCAAATTAAAAACTCTACATCTTATGGATGAAAAGAAAATGAAAGATAAGAAAAGTATTGTCAAGATAAATTTAAAGGCTAATGCAAATGAGTTGCATTTGAACAAATATTCCCACGATACCACAAGTCCATGTCTCAATGTTTACAAGAAAAATATGTGAAAGACATTGGAAGATTAAAGAAGGTTCATAACATATAATGTAAAATGCGTTTATGATAATGAATAAAGTTTTAAGAGTTCTATGTCATGCTAATATATATACTATGAAAAAAAAGATGAATTATTATACTCATGAGAGGAAAGTTGAATAAGTTATGTGATCTAACTATAACTAATAAATTGAGTGATAAATTAACACTAACGAATGTCATGCATCGTTTAAATTTGTATGACCTTACATATTGGGCATAAGCTCAAGGGATAATTTTTTCTTGCATAGTATCCTATAGTTAAATGAAATTAAAGATGTTAATGGTCAGAATGTTCCATGTTAATTCTCATAACGAATAAGCTTGCACATATCTATGTTTATAGATGAGTTAATTCTTGTAATTTTCTTAATTAATTTGAGTTATTAGTCTTCCATTTGTATGAAATCATTTTCCAACCTCTTGTATTTATTTATGTTTATATGTAAATTGCAAAGAAGATAAGTTTATTGTCTTGTGACATTTTATGAGTCGTCTCGTGTCAGATCGATTCGTTCACATAGAATGAGTCATTTTCGAGGCATTACAAACGGAGTAGTTTAAATTTTCAAGTGTTTGAGAGAATGGACGAACCCCTATTCTTCCTCAACTAGACCTTATATGCCTCCATGCTGCACTTGTTATCCCTAAACATTTGTTTTTGCTCTAAATGATATTGTCTTATTACAGTATCATTATTTTTATGTTATCTCGCACAATGTAAGAATGTTATGAAAATAAAAATAAAAATATCCATGCTTTATATTTATATTCTTAATAAAATTAATTATTAAGTAAATAATTCTAAACAAATATAATGTTCATGTTTATCCTTTTAGTTTTTTTCTTAGTCATCTAATTATATTTAAGTGTCTAGTAATAGTATAATCATCATCATAGTCATTATTATTAAAAAAAATCGTATATGTATATTATTATTTAATATATTTTTAACATATATAATTGGTGTAGCTGACAATTAGATATATAGGCTCTGTTTGGCAAAGCTAACAATTTGATTAGAGGAATGCGATTCAACTAGAGGATAACGATTTGACTAGAGTATAACGGTTAGTTATTAGAGGATAGCGGATAACGATTTATTTATAAATTCAATAAAATTTATTTGATAAATATAGCGGTTAAATTAGTATATCGTATAAAATAACAAAAATAGACATCACATATAATTTATGATTATTTTTATATACATCATATTCATATAATTTAATTTAAAATAGTTATTTTGAATGTTAATATTTTTTAAAATCTTATTTAATATAAAATATTGATTAATTCAAAATAAAAAAATTATTTGGGTTGTAAGTAAAATTAAAGATGTGATATATAAAATAACTATAATATATGATGATTAATAAGTAAATATTTTTTATTTTAAAAATGAGGGTATAATAGGAAGAAAATATGAAAACGTTATTTCTATACTCTATAAGCTAGTAGAAGTAGATTATAACGTTTTGTGTTCAAACCTCCAAATGCTACTGAGAAAAAATATTTACCAGACGCTTATAGTAGCATTTTTACTGTAACAAAATATTATCCTCTACTAAATACTCTACATTTTTACACGTCAAACAGTGCCATAATAACAATTAATTACAATTGACACCTGGTATCCCACATATAAAATACATATTCTACTGCTTAAGTGGAGGAAATTCACTAGCGGTTTTTTTATCTTGAATTAAATCATTATTATTAACTATTATAATATTATATATAGAATTAATAAAAAAATTTAATATCATATATTATGTATCTAAGTATTATTGATATATAACTAAATTTAAATAACTAGTTATAACGAAAAGTGGTGTACGTGTTGTAGGAGTGAGCATGGTTACTGTTTCATTGTCCCCATTACATAACTCATCAAATTTTTAACCAACTCGCCGAACCAAATTATTAATTCAATTTATGTTAAGTTAACGAATAAATTTTTTTTTATCGAGTCCACTCATTTTGGTTACGAATAATTAACCAAAAGTCTGGTTAAAAAATAATCGATAATTATTTTTTGATATATTGTATTTTTTTCTAAAATTTATTACATATATAAATATGAATTTATATTTTTTTTTAATTCAATTTGGTATCCTAATTATTTAGTGATTTTTTTATCTTATTACCATTTTCAATTTGATATTAAAATTTTATTTTGAATACATAGTTATTTTTATTTTAATATAGTTTCAAAATTTGTGAATTTAAGAATACTTTTTTATAATATATTTATTTTCAGTTAATATGTGAATTCATCCAACTGAACAAAAAAAATTATAACCGAAATTGAATTAACCAATTTTTTCAATCCGGATAATGGTTAATTTTTTTATCAATTCTCACAATTAACTGAATTATTTACTCACCTGATCGTTGCTCACGTCTATCAACATATAATGCATAAGAGATTTTATTTATTTACTTTATGCAAAATTTCTATTATTATTATTATTATTATTATTATTATTATTATTATTAAGAAAGCTTTTTTATTTATTTCTCTAAATGAATTCTTATTTCATTTTTAGGCGAATTGAATTTTTTTTTTCTTTTACTATATTCTGTTACTTTCACATTGGTCATATTATATAACAATTTTTTATTATAAAATATTTTCATGTTATTTCAAATAAAAGTTTTTTGTAGATTATATTTTTTTTATATATGTTATCTTACATAATAAACTTTTTAGTATAGTGTGTATATAATATACATGCTCCACCAATAGGAAAAAAAGAATTTTCTACCATTCATTTTCTTTCTCGTGTTACATGCCAACATTCATCTTCGTCGTTGTCGGTCTCTAAAGGCAAATGTGTGATGCGTTATGTCGGTATTTAAAGATAATAGAATATGATGGATGGCTTAAAGTGAAAATCATAATTTATGAGCTCTGATAAATTCAATGTAAAAAATCATTAGAGTTCATGGTGGTTTAGGTAACCCTTATATTAAATAGTATCAACGTAACACGAATGATTTTAATATCGATAAAAACATACTATAATAAATATGATTGGGTTATGAGCTAAGCTACATATAGAAAACAAATTTGGGTAATATGTACCAATACTTATAGTTTATATGTTAATTAATCATTTTTATATGATAAAAAGATAGTCGATATGAAATGAATATATCTGAAGCAAAACAAAAATATTATTATCTTCATTTTTCATTTATAGTGATGGTTGATTGTACAAAAGATAATTATAAATTAATGATATAATGCCCCTTTTTTTTGCACATTTGTTTATTTAAAAGCCACCCAAATTATTCAGCCTCAAGAAAACAATTAAAAAAAAAGGAACTTTCGTGTATTCTAGTTGGCTTTCAGGTTGTTTGAGATTTTTCTTCACTTCTAAAACAAGAAAAAAAATATTTCCCAAAATATCAACCACATCTAGATACAATAGAGGAATGCCAATTCACGTATTCTAAGAGAAAAAAATATTAATTATTAAGGATAATATTGTAGACTTGTGCTAAAAGTTTAATACGAGATCGGAGCATATCATTTTTAGCGTCACGTCACGTGAGTTTAAGATTGAAGTGGCAATTCAAAAAATTAGTTGCAATTGAATTTGAATTTTTTCGTCTAACCTCCTCTGAACCAATATTACATAAAAAAACTTGGATTGAACTACGGTTTTTTAGTCAATAAATCTTTTATTTTTTTAAAAGATAATTTTCTAAAATTTATTTTTATAAATTTTGAAAACATTCAAAAATGACTTTCTCCATAAAGAATCACATTGGCCCTTTGTCTCCTCTTTTATTTATAATTATCCATTGAGGAAAATGGGTGTGTAAACCCATAATGGACTTACAGGTGTTGTTCCATCGTTTATTTTAAAATGGACGTTCAGATTAGTTTCAAACTACTATCTATCAAAACCACCTCACACCTATTATTTTATCAGGTGGTTTTGGAAAAAAATATTTAAAAAAATCCCCTTGATTATGCATATCTTTTTTCAATCCACGTTTTCTCTCTCTTCTCCCTACTCTCTATTCTCCCTTTTTTTTTGCTGATGCCCTTTACCAGCCATTCTCTATTGCTGCTCTACTCCGGATGACAATGCTCTAGTGTGATTCGCCATGATTTCTTAGAGACGACATTGTCATCTTGTCTGGAACGACGACATCTTCTTCATCGGTAAATAAAAAATCTTCTAATTAATTATAAACATATAATATTCTTTGGAACATTATGCGCCTTTCATGTTATTCCCAAATATATTTCTACTAAAATATTTTTTCGCTCTATGTGGACATTACGTGCAAAAAATATGAGCACTTTTTCATTCCGTTTAGTAATATCCATTGATTTCTTAATGTAATGTAGTTACATGTCCATATGGATGTCAATGGTGATAATTCTCTATGTGAAGAACTATGGGACACTCAACTATGGTATGTGTTCTAGTGGATTTTATAAGTTAAATATTCCTCTTAAATCAATATTAATAGTGTTTATTTCAGCTTGCAAAACATCAAAGAACCAAATTATGAAAATGTGCCAGCAGGCAACACACACCAAAGGCATCTGTCATAGTGTTTTATTTGTTTTTTATTTCAAAGTCTTGTCTATATTTAATTTATAAAGTCCTTCTGTAGCCTACAGAATGTGAAAGAAACCATCAATGAAGATGCACAAGTTGTAACGACAAATGTTGAAAATGAAATTGATATTATCATTCCCTATATCGGTATGATTTTTGATACAAAGGATGTTGCATATGATTATTACAATTGTTATGCTAAGGTTGTTGGATTTTTCAGTGCGTAAATCTTACACTAGCAAGTCTAAAATAAATGGTGAGATTATGAGCAGGATGTTTGTGTGTTCGAAACAAGGGCTTAAGGCTACTAGTGATAAAGAAGGAGGAAAAGAAATAAAATACCGAAGAGATGAACGAACGGAGTGTGATGCACATTTACAAGTGTTTGTAGGAAAAAATGGAAAATGGGTGGTAAAAAAATTCAACGAGAAGCACACACATATCTTGGCTACTCCTTTCAAAGTGAGAATGTTGCGTTCACATTATAAGTCAATGTCTATTTCTTCAATTCAAATGATGAACACTATGTGGATCCCGACTCGGACCGTCTACGATTGCTCGAGTTCTAAAATTTAATGGTGAGACATCAGCTACAACTCAAAAGTGTATTGACCACTTGAGAACATGCAAAAATAACGTTGGCAAAAAATGCAAGAAGGTAATTAGTTATTTTCAGAAGAAATTAAAATCTGATGCAGGATTTTATTTTCATTTAGAAGTGGATGAAAATAATGTTGTTAGAAGTGTTTTTTGGGCAGATGCAAGGTCAAGAGATAATTATATGACTTTCGATGATGTTGTGGTTTTTTATACTACTTATAGGACAAATGACTTGTGCATGCCATTTGCACCATTCACCGGAGTCAACTATCATAGGCAATCAATTTTGTTTGGCTGTGCATTATTAGTTGATGAAACTGAAGAAACGTTTACTTGGTTATTCAATACATGGCTAGAGTGTATGAATGATAAATACCTCAAAGCTATTATTACTAATCAAGATATTGCAATGAGAAATGTAATTAAGAAAGTATTTTAAAAAACATGTCATAAATTTTGCATGTGGCATATAGAAAAAAATGCTATAGCAAATACTCGAAGCTTATGTGCGAAAGGGGACTTTATGAGCGACTTTAAATAATGGGTTCATGGATCACAAACCATTGATCTATTCGATGATAAATGGCTTATGATAAAAAAATTATGCCATTCCAGATGATCATTGGGTAGAGAGGATGTATAACAAACGACATCATTGAGTGCCTATGTATCTAAGAGATGTATTTTTTGCAGCCATGAATACTACTCAACGATCTAAAAGTATAAACTCATTTTTTAATGGCTATGTGAATGCACATACATCCTTATCTGAATTTGTTCACCAATATGATTTAGCAATTCAAGACCGTCAAGAAGCAGAGGAAAAAGAAGATTTTAGAAATTTAAATAGCAAACCTACAATTACTTCAAGAAATCCTTTAGAGAGTCATGCAGGAAAGGTCTACACAGATAAAGTTTTTCACCTTTTTCAGCAACAATTCAAAAATATTATTGATTTCCATGCAAATTTGGTTTCTGAAGGTGCTTGTGGTGCTGTGTATTCATTGCACTTAGCAGGAAAAGAAGATAGAAAAAACACAATTGTGGAGTATAATGAAGATCCATGTGTTTCAGTAAAATGTTCTTGCAAGAAATTTGAACATGATGGAATTTTTTGTTCTCATATTTTATATGTTCTAAATTTAAAAGGTGTTGTGAGGTTACCTGAACATTACATACTTCACCGATGGACAATGGATGCTCGATATACAAAAGCTCATGCACTTAATGTTGCATCGACATCCCCAGATGAACAATTATTTTTTATGAACAAATGGAATTATACCACCAATATATATAAAGCCATTGAAATGGGTGTACGCTCATCTTACCATTTGAGTATTGCAGTGCCAATTGTAGCATACTTGATTCAAAAGTTATCCATTAGTAAAGAGTTAACTACATCAAATGCTGTCTCAGTAACCTTAAATGCAAACTCATTAGGAAGTGACATAGTATTACATGATCCAATTCATGTAAAGCCAAAAGGAAGGCATCGTAAATTGCAAAGAATAAAATTTAGTGTGGAGATCTCAATGTCGCGAGCTGGAACTAAGAAAAAGAGTTGTACAAAATGTCATAAAGTTGGTCATAATTCTAGAAAATGTTCCATTATCTTAGGTAATCATCTCTTTAGATTATTTGTATTTGTTTTATATCACTTTCTCTCTTTGCTTGACTATTGCTTAACACCTTTATTATGTACAGGACCAAGCAACCAAGTCACAAGTTCATGAGGTGAAACCATGATAATGAATAAATTCAAAGAGGTGATAAAGCAACTTGTAATTCATGCATTAATAAATTTATATAAATTCCTTTTTCCTCACTCCATTAATTAACCTTCTTATACTTCCACAGGTCAGCATGTCTGGTGGTTCACATTTTGCAAAATGCTATTCTCGTTGATCAAATTACTCTATATATTGAAAGTTACATTGTCAGAAGCTTTGAAATAGTGTAATGCAAATGCTTACATACTTTGCTTTTTTTAATAGTTGTCACTATATTTGAATTTTGTTGTGTCCCTTACTTTTATTGCTTACATATTGTGACGATGATGCATGTATGCACATGCTGCAATTATGTCATTGTTTTAAGATTTTTCCTTTGCCCGCTTATTCTTTGTCAATATGGGAATTGTGAGCACTGCGCACCAAATGCATGGCGAAAATGCTAGATCTGCACATGTGCCAAATGATGAAAAAATGCACCATCCAATTAAATGCTGAAATGTTATGTCCAATTTTAGCATTTTAAATTGAATAAACAAGAGATAGGTTACGTAGTATCTACAAACTTATAGTTAAGCCTAATTTTAGCTCGCGTAGGAGACACATATACCTTAATTAGTAATTGGGTGATCGTAGTGACGATTCAAATAGATTGGAAAAAAATATCGAAGTAGACTAGATTTTTAAAGGAATAATGCCTAAAATAAGAACTAATATTGAAACAAAATAAAATACTTCTTGGAGATCCTCGAAGGACCCAAATTGTTAAGATGATTATACATGTTCAACTTCATTAACATTAAATGAACATAAAATAAAGTATGCATAAGTTCCAAAATAAATGGTACAAAAATTTGTAGTACAATCATGGATGAACACGAGGGAGTCGAAATCTATGGCTCAAAGTTGGCAGCAATTCTACAAAAGAGTGACATTGGAAGCTGCTAGATGAGATCATGTTGGGGCTGCATCAAAGATGGCAACTGGGTACAACATCACAAGTTGGGACTTCTAAGAGAAATATTGATTATTACAAATGGCAGAGATGACACTATAACATCACCGAACCATTGTGACAAGCATTGCATTGATGCAACATAGAGAAGAGGAAGAGAAGATAATCATAACAGGGCATGTGAGAGATGACACATGGGGAGAGGGAATAAAACTAATTGGATATTTTATAATTAGACAAATTTTGGAAAGCGAAGATCTGGGCTGCAAAAAGATCTGCATAATCAAGGGAATTTTTTTAGATATTTTTTTTCCAAAACCACCTTATAAAATAATGGGTGTGAGGTGGTTTTGATAGATAGTTGTTTGAAAATAATCTTAACGTCCATCTTAAAATAAACGATGGGACAACACCTGTAAACCCATTATGAGTTTACACACCCATTTTCCTCTTGTCCATTTACTCTCCTATTACTACTATTAACAATGTCGGATTATATTTATACTTTGTATACCTTACTTGTTCTTCTATCCTTCATTTAGTTTATAATTTATTAAACTTCGAACTTTGACTTGTGGGTTATAATTTTATTCATTTTTTAATATCATAAATGCATATTATAATATAAGTTAATTATTTATTTAGTATATTATATATAACATTTATTATATTAGATAAATTATTTAGAAATGAATGGTGCAAACTTCTTTGTTATATGTATAATATACAACAAAACTATAAAATACATAGTATAGTATAGTATTATATATACAATATATATATTTAAATTTTCTTTAACTTATTATGTAATAAGTTCAAATTTAATAAATCACTAATTATACTATATATTTATTTATAGAATATATAATTTTTTCCATAATATTTTGGGAAAAATACTTATTTGTTGCTTCTAACATAAAAAACAAAGATATGAAATAAATAAAATTTATATATAATAATCAAATTCAATAAGATTTTCATTTATTAAGTGTGTAATAATTTTAACATCAAATCTTAAATTTAAATTTTATAATTTATTATTGTTATTATTTGTATAATTACATTTTGACATAGATATGTAATCAAAATATAATTGCATAATTTAGTATACCATATATAATATTTTATTATTATCCGGTCCGACCGACTTATCCAACTAGTTATACCTGAAACGAACGCATGTCCGGGTCGTTGTCCAGTTCATCCTAACAACATTGTCCTAAACTATAAACTTTTCCCGCGTCTACTCAGGACTTTCATATTTTTCGCAGACATCTCCTAATCTATGTCACTTTTTCATTTAGGTCCATCTGTTAACCTCCGTTAACTTTTCCGTTAATTTTCATTTTTTATTTATGAATTGACCCAATTGTCCTCGTGCATCTATGTCAACAAAAGAAAAGAAGAGCTCACTTATCTGAACTGCATGAGGGCAATTTGGTCATTTCATAAATCAAAATAATAAAAATTGATGGAAAAGTTAAAGTTGACGGATGGACCTAAGTGTAAAAAAGTGATATAGTTTAGGAGAAGTCCACGAAAAATACAAAAGTCATGGATAGACGCGAAAAAAGTTTATAGTTCAGGAGAGGTCAAAGGAAAAAAAACCCTTGAATTTATTAAATATTTGAGTGTTTAAATCAAAGCGTATAAAAATGATAAATTTTACTAAATATTTTTCAACTTTAATGCTTTCTCGGTGTTATCATCCAACTTCACTTTGTAACTAAATTGTCCTTCATTTTTTAATTTATTCCACGTGATGTTTTTTCTCTCCTCCATGCAAGCAATCGTCTGAGGTGACATTAATAAAAAATAAAATAGTATTAAAAAATAATAATTAAAAATATAAAAATGAGGCATCGCTCCCATCACTTGCTGACGCGGGAAGGAGAGGTGGTCGGCCCCCCTTTGCAACCACACCGAAGGTCGAAGAGGGGGGGATGACCCCCACCCCACCCCTCCCTTTCCTAGTGTCAGCATAAAGTCGCAGAAGGGGGTGGGGGACCCCGCTTTCCTTTCGCTTGGCGGGGCAGCCCCCCCCCCCCCCCCCCCTCTATGGCTTCACCAATTTGACGAAAGAGCTGGTTGTCGAAGGGGCAACGCGTCATCTTTTAATATTATTTTATTTTTTAAATGATGTTACATTGAACAGTTGCTTGAGAGAGAAAATCGTCACGTGAACGTCATGTCGATAGCTCGATCGAAAAATCGTTGATCAGAGGTGAAAATGGTATTTAGTTAAACAAATTAAAAGTTACAAAGTGGAGTTTGAAAATAGCGTTGGAAAAGTGTAACGGTCGAGATTTTTAGAAAATAAATAAAAGATATTTTATTTATTAAATAGTGCTGGAAATTATTATTCTATCTTCTTGAATTAAATAATTTCAAAAATAAAAAGGGAGTTAATTTGGGATAGAATTTATTACGAAGTTATTTAATTAATTTCAAAATTTATTTAAATTAGAACAAATCTAAATTAGTTAAAGAGATTAATTAAAAGATTAAATTTATTTTGGATTAAAAAAGATTGTTAGAGTTTAATTGAGAATTTATAAATCCTATAAAAGAGAGATTAGGTTCGGTTATCCTCGTTGATAAGAAAATTGTTTTCCTTCTCAGTGGAGTTTCTTAGTGGCAAAGGCATGACGTCTAAGTGACGGCAAGACGTGATTCGACCACGAACGACTAAACATGAAACAAGGTACATAGGGGATTGGTCGCCATTCTTTGGATGACATTGTGCTTGTGATGTTGTTTTTGCTGATGATGATGTCGGTATTGCGATCACCTCCTTTGTGGTGGTGGATTTGAAGATGTAGTGATGGTGGTAGACGATACTTTTAAAGTTGAGCTCCTCCTTCGAACTTGTCTATTTTCAATTATGTACGGACTTGTCTTCGTAATCCTCCACCTTGTAGTCCATGTCTTTTGTTGATAATATCTTCGTGGTTTCCATCGTCGTTGATATGGTTCTCGATGATGACAAGGACACATGAAAATTGGCGGCCTACCTAAAATGCTTGCCTTTTGATATTGGGACAAATAAGAAGATAAATTTGCTACTTCCTTCTCTTGTATTTGACCTGCATATCATCAAACCTTTGTTGAATCTCAGGTGGATGCGATGAAGGTGAACTCTCATCGTGAACCTTGGCTTGATCTTTCAGTTGCGTCAAGTAAATCTCCAAATTATGGATGAGTTGGTCCTGCAAAGAAAATCTCTTATCAATTGCATATATGAATTGCTTAAACATGTCTCTAATTTGGTTTCTTGACTCAGTTGATGAATTGATTGCAACATCTACCTTTGTGTTGTATTATGTGAGTTGAGTAATTTGATTCTCCATATTCTGAATGTACTCTTCCTGCATAGAAAATTTGTTCATCAACATGTCTGTCATATGTGTAAGCAAGGATAATTGGTCAGTTGAAATATCTTTTGATGAAAATTGTTGAGCCTTTTGTTGTGACTTTTATTAGGTAGATTAACACCAACTTGGATAATTTTTTTTATATTGAAGGATCTCCAAGTTGTGTTTCTTCCTCAATAATTATTTTGTTGATATTTCTAGATGGCATGGGTTGTTTATTAGATTTGTTCTTTATTGACATTAAAAATTGAACAAAATTTTCTATCTCAAGATCAAAGAGAAGTATCCTTCAAACTTCTAATGTTGTGTCACTCAAAGGTTCCATAGAGTGACCCAAACAATAATGAGGAAAAAAAGTGAATAGGAAAATGAGAACGCAAACCGTTTTGCATTTTAGGAAAGTCGACACTTGTCGCCCCCAAAAATCGCAGAAGAAGGTGAACTCGGACCGTATATAAAGGAACACGGACCGTGTCCAAGAAGGCGTGGCAAACTACGCAGTCTATTTTATGAATCACAGACCGTTTTCAAAGATATCGACACAAGTCGTTCTCCAACGGGAGGTCCGCTTTGGGATAAAAAATAGTGAAGCACACGCGGGCTGCGTATTGACAACGCAGACCGTATTAGCACAACATCAAAGCAGAAAAGAGGAGGAAACAAATACTGCTTGACATGAATCATTTCAGAAATATCGACACGGGTCGTCTTCTAAAATAAAGTCTGATTACGAGTGGAAAAAGGAAATGTGGCCCTTTTTCAACGAGCCATACGAAAAGGAGAGAAATCAGATTATTCAAGACTCAATCAAGTAAGAAAAAGATAGAAAAAGTCCCCGGCAACGGCGCCAAAAACTTGATGCAATAAATTCATATAGCGCAAATACTAGCAAGAGCACTAGGTCGAATCAAGTAATAAAGAGTGAGAAGAGTGTCAAATCCACGAGGACTAATCTATCTTTATCTTTTATCTTAATTTAATCAAATGAGGAAAAGAGATAATATTTGATTCAAAATAAAATAAAGAAGATTAAAATTGATCCAGCCTAAAGTCTCAAAATAAATAAATCAGAAATGTTGAGACAAGATGATGATAACAATATCTTTCAATAAAAGATATGAAATAAATTCGAATTTTCTGATGGAAATGATGTCAAAAAGTAAAGGTTGAAACCATGTGACCTAACTATCTTATCACAATATTAGAAAGAGAAAGTTCAACCAAATCAATCTCTAACTAACTTTTGATAAGATGTTTTAGCGATGCAATCCTATCTAAAAAACATCTCAACCGAGTGAGTTAATGATCCACAAATATCTAAATCTCAACCGAGTAAATAGAGATGAGATATGAAATTCTTATCGAAAAATCAATCAACTGAGAGAAATCAAAAGAACAAATTTCGATAATACCAACCGGTTAAAATCGAGTACTCAGAAGATAGCATTAAAATCAGCATACATATTCAGAATATTCATAATAGTAAATCTCATTCAACGATCTAACAAAGTCCAACATAAATTGATCCTAATTTGAACTCTATTACATAGATAGAGAAACAGTAGAGAGAAAAAAAAATAAGAGAGAAAAAGAGAGAAAAAAAGGAGAAGTAATCTCTTTAAAATTATTTAAACTCCTCTGGAAAAATCTCCACTGAATAGATGACCAGAGCTCTCTCTTCTTGCCTTTGCAATGGATTTTGAATTCTAGACTTGGATGATTAAGTGAGGTGATATTGACTCATTTTTTAGTCAAAATTGCATCTACCTTTTGAGAATCAACACGGATTGTGTCATCAATGATATCTGCCGCATTAAGAAAAATATAATTATTTGGCTGAGGAAATCTGGCAAAATTAATAACACGGATCATGTTATTAATACATGGGTTATTTTATATATTGTTAGAATGATTTCCGCTCAATATCTCAGATTTTGAAGATATGATAATTGTTGGTTAACATGGACCATGTTGTAAGGAACATGGGTTGTGTTGCTGAAAAACGCGGACCGTGTTAAACTCGGGCCGTGTTATATAGACAACACGGACTATGTTGAATCAACGCGGGTCGTGTTGCTCAATGCGGACCGTGTTGGAATAACGCGGACCGTGTTGCTCAACGCGGACTGTGTTGGAATAACGCGGACTGTGTTGTCTAATGCAGAAATAAAAATAAGAAATTAGACACCGACTGATTCTTTGAAAGTTTTAATTAAAAATGAGAAAAAGTTTATATATGATAGAATAAAATTATAAAAAATAGAACGAATGATATAAAATAAATATGTATAAAATGTCATGCATCAAGGATCCATAAATTTATTATTTGCACTTGTGCGATTATTTGTTGGATGATCAACTCTAATCGCCGAAGGATGTTTGCACCAAAATGAATTCTCATCATGTAATGTTTTACGCCGGAGGAAAAGAAAAAATGCTGAGTATTAGAAGAGAAAATAAGAGGGGTCGATGTGAGAGAGAGGAGGAAGTAGAGAGAAAAAATCGAAAAGAAGAAAAAAAAGAGAGAAATTGATTGGCCGTGACATAAGTAGAAAGAAAAAAAAAAGAAAGCAAGAATAAAACGTGGGGCAATTGATGGGATGTTTGCCCCAAGAAAGAAAAAAAAAAGAGGAATGCAGATGGCGTGGAGAAATTCTGAAGAGAGGAAGTGAGAGGAGAAAAAAAAAGTCTTAAGGTGGGTTTGAGCCTCTGAGGTGAGAGATGATTGGCGGTCAATAAAGAAAGAGGAGGAAGTAAAAAGAAAATCGAGAAAAAGAAAAGAGAGAGAGAGAAACTGGTTGACACATAAGTAGAAAGCAAGAACCAAAGGTGGGGCAATTGATGGACGTTTGGCCCCAAGAAAGAAAAGAAAAGTAATGCAGATGGCGTGGAGAAATTATGTAGAGAGTAAGTGAGAGAAGAAAAAAAGAAAAAAAAATTCACGGCCACAGCGAGATAGAAGGAGAAGGAATGCAGAGAGAGAAATTTCAGAGAAAAAAAAGGAAGAGGGATTAGAGAGTAGAAGAAATTTTTTCTTCATTTCTGATTTTTCCCTCGAGAAAAAATATTTATTAAATTTCTTGATTAGAGAGGAAAGAAATAAAAAAAAGAATTTAGAGTTATTTTAGTAACTAATTATTGTATTAGTTTTATAATAATTATTTTGTTATTATTATTATTGGAATATGATATGTTAATTATATTATTATTAATTGTGTTATCCAAATTGTTATTATTTTTATTATACTATTGATGTATTTAATCATCTTCTTATCGTCATCATATTTGATCATGTTTTATTATCATATTCAATCTTATCATCGATTATAGTACTGATTCAATAGTCCTTCTAATTGGATCTTATTTCATATAAATTAAATTGTTAAAAAATAAATGTTTTAAGTAAATAAGATAAAAACTTAAAGCTATTGGGTCTTCATGTTCTTAGATTGACTCAAGCCTCTAGGTCATATTGTATTGAATTGAAGGGGGCAGATAGTGTAACTAAAAGTTTGAGACGTCATCATTTAGAGAAGTCACGGCTGTCTTATATTTGGTTATGGTCCTAACTATTGTTAGCACTATTATTATTTGGTAGCTTACCTTGGGTTGATCCTCCATTGACCTACATAAAAGAGACATGGAGTTTTTCTTAATCATTGAACGCTCTTCATTGAATTGAATAACTTTGAATATTATAAATTGAATTGAATTCGAATCGAATTGAAATTGAATCGAATTGAATTGAATAAATCATGATCATTTGGATACATTGGCAATTGTTATTGCCCTATTGAATCGAATTGTTATTAGTCAATGACCATTGATTATCGAATTGGAAATTGTTAATTGAACATTGCAATCGATAATTATTATTGATTTATATTGATCTTTTGACCATAACATGATATATTAATTATATTGATAAATATGTTATATTATTAATTGATTATTGTATTGATTGCTCAATTGGTTCATCATTGATCATATATTATTTTCGATTGAGCATATTGATTATCTATTAGACCTTATGTAGTGTGTATTTTTATACTCATGGATATTTTCCTAACCTGGATCCGCGCAGGTGAGAGAATTGATATAGAGTATGTTATTTTCCTAAACAGATGTTGTATATATTCTAGATTAAGTTGTCTATTTTTTTTATTACTTTCGCATTTATTAGAAATGTAAACGTATGAATATTTTAGTTATTTTGAAAATTATGAATTATTAGTTATTATTATTGAACAAGTCTTCTGTATTTATGATGTATATTCATCAAAAATATTTTATAGAAAATTGTGTAACGTCTTTGGGACGACTCTGAGTACATGAATGTCACGTGTGTCTCGGGATTACAAAAAATGTCAAAAGTTGAAGGATATTTAGTAAAATTTATCCCACTAAAAATTATGTTGTGCTATGAGAGCTGATATAATATAATGTAGGTCATAAACTAAGTTGTTTTGTAGTTGTTAAATCTCTTAGTATAATCTGTATTTTATACACGTATCTCATCAATCGATTAGGTCAAATCGGTTGGACTAAGTCAAACCGGATGATCATATCAGATAATGTAAATTAATAGAAAATAAAATAAGTTAAAAATTATTATAATATTATTAATACTATTGGAACAATGTTTTTTATGCTATATATAATTATATTTTGATGGTACAAACTTTTAATAATTAGAGTAAGTGTGAGAAAAGTTCATTTTGGAATGGATTTTTTTTATACTGGCCAAGTGAACCGATCGATCAGATCCGAATACAGAACACGCAAATCGCATGATATTTAAAGACCGGTCAACCAGTTGGAGGCACCGGTGGACTGATTACAACAGTAGTGATCCAGATAAAGTTAAAACATGGACCGGTCGATCGGATGGATAGAGTGGTCGACTGGACCGCACGAAAATGCACTCTAACGACTAATTTTTTGGCCAAATAAAAGGGCAACGATTATATTATACAAAAAGTCCTATAAAAAGGGGTTCAAGGGGTGCATAATCAATCAAGTATTAAAGGAAAACATCAAGCATCAAAGGAAAATTATTTTCTTAAAATTATTAAGTCGTATTGTTGAATCTTCTCCTCTTTCTCTCTTCTCTTCATGTGAGTTTGATATTCTAAAACGAAGAAACATTTGCTTAAATATTAGAAGAGGTCTTATCTTACCTCTCATGCTAGAAAAAAAATCAAGAGTGATCCTTTGTAAAAGAGGTGTGCCTACCTTTTGAGAGGAGAATAGAGGGTAAAAGCTTCCTAGGAAGAGAGGTATGTCTTACCTTTCGAAGTGGGAAAAAAAGAAAGTATATTGTAAATGGGCACCTTGGTACTCGGACATTGGCTCGAGACATTTTCTCTACCCCTTCTTATCCTAAAAAAGCAAAGTCACCTTACGTCCTTGAACCGATAACCATCCTTCGGTTAACCTAGTCTCCTCCGTCCCTCAGGATCAACAAGGGGTATAAGATGTTTAGTGGAATTTTTTATGGTTTCGAAGTCGAGAAGTCGGAGCGGGAATGTAGACGATTGTGCGGCTAAAACTCATCAACAAACCACTGTGCACGTCTTTCTATCGCCCTCTCCTTTCTACCCATGTGATTTGATTGTTATTGCATTAATTTATAGTTTAACGAATTGATTTTAAGCTTCAGTGACATATTTTATAAAATCGATCTTTTTGGTACAACACCAATTCACCTCTCCCCCTTTTGATGCTTTGTGATTCGACAAATACATAATAACTTATTTAACAAAATATAAAATATGATATAATAAAGTAGAATAAAAATAATTCAGATTAAATGATATAATTAAGTAACACAATCAATCAAATATCTATTAAATAAAAAAATGTGAGTTAATTATAAATAAAAGATATAAAAAAACTTATATATGTGATAGAGGAGATTGAAATATCAATTTCAAATTATTTATATATGTAATTTGTCTAAATACTTTAATAATTTTTTTACGTTTCAATTTAATTTGACACAAGTGAGTCGTTCAAAGCTGACCTGCGAGTTATTTTAATTTCAAGACACCGATTCGACCGGTTGGATGGGTCAAGTCTCTGAACATTGATATGTATTATGTATATGTGTGGGATTACATATAATTAATGTATGATCAAAAGATTCAAAAGTATTTTTAATGTTGAATATATAGAATGCAACATGGGCTGACATATTAATTATCCCCAATAAATTATGAGCAACCCAACTGTCCCTCATGTTTATCCAAAAGTGGGATATGTGCATGATTCAGGAAATGGACACTAACACAGCACCAGGCCATGTGTGAGGTGGGTCAAATGACACTCCATGTCATAAAAGAGATATGTTTCATATGGTCCATATGGATCTCATTCATCTTCCAAACTGCTTTGACCACACCAGATGTACAAATGCCATGCATGGAGATGGATGCAATTAAGCCAAACATGGTCCAACTTCTATGTAGAATATCTATTTTAATGGACGTCCATAACTAATAAATTCAGATTAAATTTTCTTCTTCTTTTTTAATTTCTTTTTTCCATATAAATATTTCACATAAATTTTAGTCATTAGCATATTTATTAAAAACTACTTATAGAAAAAAGATGATTGATGGCTTTAATGCATCATCTTATCAGAATTAAAAGGTCCTGAGTTAATGCACACAATGAAGTTGGCCTGATATTGGCATGCAAATGCGGAAAAGTCAACTTCTTGTCTACTTTGAATCTTTGATATCCTTGTCCCCAACTTAAATGGATGTCAAAGAATTAAGGGTAAATTTCATCAAATATCTTCTAATTTTATTTATTTTTATCTCACTTTATAACCGAACTGTTCTTCATCGTTGAACTTATTTTACTAAATACTCTTTCGATTGATAATAATCAAATTTTCAAATATTTTCACTGATGTGAAATTTTATTTTAAAATAAAAATTATATAAAATATTAAAATAATAATAAAATTAAAAAAAGGGTGTTTGCCCCTTCCCCTCTCCTCTCTGAATCCGAAAAGGAGGGGGCACGATATCTAAGGGTGTTCACCAGGTCGAATTGACCCGGTGAACTCGACGTCGACCCAACCCCTTAGTTTGGGTCGGGCCGATGGTCGGTTCAAACCCGAACCCAATTTTACTCCTATACTTGATTTAAAATTTTAAAACATATTAAAATAAAATATTTTGATTATGAAAATAATGCTCAAATATTCAAAAACATGTTTAGTTTATAATAATTATTAACTAATATTTGAATTAAAATAAATATAGAAAATAGGACAAAAAAGAAAGAAAACAAGGATAGTTGGGTGACCTAACCATCCGACCCGAATCGGGTCGGGTTGAGTAGAATTTTCTATTGCTAGGAGTCTCGAGTCAAATTTATTCACGGATCGGGGCCAATAAGACTTGTGAATACTCCTAATGGCACCCCATGTGCAGACGAGGGGGAGGCGCCCCTCCCCCTCCGCGCAGAGTATTTTTAATTATACTTTTATTATTGAAATATAGTTTATATTTTTGTGAAATATTTTTGTTAATATATATGGTTGACATCAAGATTTGAACTCATAATCTGTTGGACATATTCTGAGAAACACAATACATTAAAAAAAAAGATTAGTTATCTAAAAAAGTTTATATCTACTACTTTAAAATAATAATACTACATTACATTTTAATGTTAGTACTTTTTTTCCGTTTTACATCAACCGGTATGCATTGACATCTGACAAATTCTTTGTTAAGATAGAGAGAAAACAGAAAGCAAACCTGATTAAACTTCAATGGCTTGTTTGTACGTTAGGACTAAAATTCTAATGAGTTTTTGGGAAATTTTGGATTTGATGGTTTTGTCACAGCACATTGTTTGGATGAAAGTTTCAAAAGAAGATTTTGAAAGTTAATTAGACTTGAATAAACTTCATAAACATGTGTGACTATCAAAATTTCAAAGTTGGATGAAAATTTTTGATCGAGAACTACTATGTTGACACAAACTTAAGTTTCAGTAGCTCATCAAAATTTTGTTTATTCTTTCACTGTCTGTTTGGTTCAAAAATCATTAAGAGGAAGAGAAGGGAAAAGAGGAAAAGAAAAAAAATGAGAAGGAAAAGGAAGAGAAGAAATGAGAATAGTTAACTTTATTTGAATGACATGAGTAATGAGAAGAAAAGAAAATAAAAATTTAATAATATATTTAGATTATCTTATTCATCGTATGTGTATTTATATGTTAAGTTTATAAGATTAAATATTAAAATTTATTTAATTATATATTTTTCCTTATTTCTATCCTGATTTGGATGGAAAATAAAAATGAGATATTAGAGAAAAATGAAAGAAAAAGAAATCATCTTATTTCTTCTCCAACTTAAATTCAACTAAACAAGAGAACACATTCTCCTCCTTTTTCTTCTCCCTTTCACTCCCAATTGAACATTCTCATGAAAAATCTTTCATCCAAACACATCTCGAAAATAAATCCAGAACTATTACATTTATTTCAATTTTGAGATGCATTCCCACTAGATAATATTAAATAATTGTGCCGACTAATTTTATTCAAGGGAGATATTTTACTTGGGTATGTCTTAAGATCAGTTTAAAGAAAAAAATTGTATCTTTCATATTCAATTTTGGATGCCCATATGAGATTACGAGGATCAAACACAATTACAAAATTGTAATTATGTAAAGAAAAAAGACAAAAATAAATATCATTTGATATATCGTTAAACAATGGACCAAAATTTGGATTGACGTCAAACAACAAAACTATCATTTTCCAACCCAACAAGAAAACAATATAGATAATATTAGGTGATAATCAATAAAACTCTAATATAATCCACAATATATTGATTAAGGGCACGTTTGACTTAGCTGATATTTTTTTCGGATGTAATCATTTAAGAATTCAGATATGTGTCATTGCATCATGCCAAAGTAAACTATCTCGAATTTTCATATGTATTGAGATTTTAAAGATTTGACTTCGCACATTCGAATATTTTAAAGATTGAAACACCTTCCAAGCCTTACTAGAGATGTGGTAGAGGAGGGCACCACTCCCTATTTTATGCTCATTCTCTCTCTTTCATTGGCACAAGAAGGCATGATAGTTGTAATTAATGATAATATTTCATGAAGTTGGAAAAGATAAGGAATCTGTCTTTTTTTTCGCAGTCAGTCATCGATATTTGAGGAGTGGCACGGACCGTTCAATCCATACCATTCTATTAAGCACACTGACCACATGTTGGTCGATCCATCATCGAATTCAACTAATCCAATAAGGTAATTCCGAGTTGCGTACCTAGTAATGACACAAAATTTTGAACTCGAAACTTTTAAGGAAGGAAGAACCGCTTATCATTATATCCCAACTCCTCTTGGTGGGACCCGATTGTAGTTAGCATTTAAAAAGTAGAGCTGTAGAGTTCTAGGTATCGTTGAAGACATTAATTTTGTATGTATTTTTTTCGTCGAATTGACAAATTAGTTTAGTATATATTTGAATGAAATAGAACATAATAAAGATATTGAAAAAGTTAATATGATATATTAATTTTAATTTATATGATAAATTATTTTTAGTGGATGCTTGAATTGTAGAAATAAAATATATTTTAAAATAATAAATATTGAGTATAAATCATTTTTATTAAAAATTCTTAATATATAATTAAAATATAATAATTTATATTTAAAAATATTTAAAATTACAAGTAATAAATAATATTAAATTAACCATTTATAGTAAATATACTATATGTAATAAATAAATTTTTTTATGTGAGTAATGCATGAGAAAGAAAATAAAGGAAGAAAAAGAAAAAAAAGTATATTTGAAAAAAAAGAAATGTCACATAAAAAAGTGATTTTGATGAAAAAAACAATGGGCTACATATTCTATCATAAAGATAAAATTGAAAGGTCATGATCGAGATCACACGATGCTCAATTTTCAAATCGAATTTTAGTCCGGTAGATAGACATTACATTTGTGTGAGTAATGCATGAGAACGAAAATAAAGGAAGAAAAAGAAAAAAAAAGTATATTTGAAAAAAAAATGTCACATAAAAAAGTGATTTTGAAAAAAAGAACTGCAAGGGCTACAATGCTCTGATTCCATCATAAAGATAAAACCGATAGGTCATGATCTAGATCACGCGATGCTCAATTTTCATATTGAATTTTAGTGTCGTTTCGTCACACTCAGTTTCCACACCGAATTTTAATATCGGAATTTTAGTATCCAGGTCAGACATCACATTACTTGATGAAATCAATTGGAATAAAGTCGCAATTTCACTCATCAAACATTGTCGTAGCATTTGAAAAGTAGAATAACAGTTCTTACGAATTCTACCTGAATGTTTGAATTGATATATTAATTTGGGGTGTGTTTGGATGGAGTAAAATGTAATAATGAGGTTGAAAATATTGACGTGATAGATTAATTTTAATGAATGTTTGAATGAAATATAGAAATTGTAAATATATAATATAAATTTTAATAGATAAAACATAATATAAATTATTATTTTTGTCAAAATATTTTATGTTATAATTTATAAAATATTTTAAGTCGCATAGTTTTGATTTTTAAAATTTTTACTATATTGCAATTCTTAAATACATATATTTACCATAAATTCATGTTTAGATATTTTTATAATCTAATTTCTTAAAAAATAATTTTATTATGTTAAACTTTCGGAAAATCGAAGTCCCACGTGATTGGTGAGTGTGATTCCTAATCAATTCAAAATGGTGCACCTTAGTCATGAACCTCCCACCATCCCAATGCGCTTAACTTATCATCATTTTAAATTTAGTTAATATATATTCATAAAAATTGAAAAAAATTATAAAAATGATATATATCAAATGATTGCAAGACTACTAATTAAAAATAACGTAACTCAATATTTTATTAAAATAACATTAAGATTACATATAATATTTTTTTAAAAAAGCTATTTAACTACTATTAAAATAATAAATAATTTTGTATTAATTTTGAGAATCATAGCATTCTTTATGTAGCTTACTACAATTTTAAAACTAATTTAAGAGTTACCATTTGAAAATAAGTCTTAAGATAGTTTGGACGAACATATCTATGTGATGATTTAATAAGGGATGGGACATGTGAAAGTGAAGGAGAGCGAATATTATTTTTCACTCTTCTTATTATCATTTTATTTTGTATATTTATAAGACAAATTTTTATGTCTAATCATAGTTTGGTAAGCGAAGGAGAGAGTGAATGAAAAATAAGTTAAATGATATAAAGGGGTAAAATGCAATGTTGTCAGACCGGCCGACCCAGTCTGGCCAGTCGGACCGATGTTCGGAGTCTAAAACGGCTCGTAGGTCCGTTGAAATTCGGGGAAAATTTTGACTCATTTTGACTCGATCAAATTCGGTCAAAACCTAAGTTCAACCGAACATGACGAATTTAATCGATTCGGCTCAATTACTGAAATGAAAATAAAATTTAAAGATAAAAAATATTAAAATATTTAGATATTATATATATATAGAAATTTATTATTTTAATGTCCTATTGTTACATGTTTAACTTTTTTCACTATTTTTTTATTTATAATTACATCACAAGAATTTTTTATTTATGTTGATGACTTAATTTATGTTACTTTATTATATTATTTAATCTGAATTATTTTATTTTACTTTATTATACTATATTTTATATTTTTATTAAATAATATATTATATATTAATAAGGTTATAATAATTTATTTAACTTATTTTATTAATTTATGTTATCCGATTCGATCATCTAATTCGATCGGTCTAATTGATTTGATGATTAATTCGGATCGATGGTTGAATCGAATTTTATAACATTAATAAAATGTTGAGTTTGGGGGTGGCAGTAATAAGGGCTCTATAAATGTTGTGGGCCCTCGGGCGGACATTCCGAAGATCGGCCCTCGGGAACCGGTCCCACCTCCACGTGCGCATCAAACCAAAGAAACCTGCCACGCTTCGTCAGCTTGTCAGTGTCCAACTTTCCTATTCATCGCCCTTGTCTCTCCGCCGTCAGATGCTTCATCCAACGGCGTCAACCACGGAAGAATCTC
Organism: Pontederia crassipes; assembly: GCA_030549335.1. Lineage (NCBI taxonomy): Eukaryota > Viridiplantae > Streptophyta > Magnoliopsida > Commelinales > Pontederiaceae > Pontederia > Pontederia crassipes. The sequence continues at coordinate 69,981,299 of CM060191.1, read as the reverse complement.
GTGGCGGAATCTTCGCATTACAATCTTATTCGCCGTCAAAACTCACAAGTGTATACCCGGATCGGCGCAGCTTGCGTCTCAATTCGACGGATGTTAATAATCTCGAATCCATTGTTGGAGCCACCATTTTAATCATAAAAATGTCATTTATAAAATAATCTTAAACTCGAGCCGGCATAAAAAAAATTCACAAGTGTAATTACCTCCAATATTTTTTTAAAGAATAAAATAGCTTAGTATTGTATTCTTAAAAAATATAGATATTTTTATTCTTGCTTATGTTTAAATAAAACAGAATAAAATTGTAAAATATAATATTTAAGTAAATTATTTTATTATAAATAGTTTATGTTGAATATTATAATAAAGATAAAAATATTAATATAAAATTAAATAATAAAAAATAAAGAATAATTAAAAAGTTAAAGACAAAATAAAATAATTATTCTTCTAATTTTAAAATATATATTCTTCTGAGGATAATAGAAAGGTTTCGTCATTTTTTAAGTGATTTTACGACTTTTACTGTTTGAAAGACATATTTCTATTCTAGAGAGTGTTTAACTATATTATCAGATTCCAGTTAACAATCTCATGTTTAATTTTTGGAGCCACCATTTAGTTAGAGGAATGTTATTCTGCTATTTACCTCAATTTTAAATTTGTAAGGTGCTAGTAGATCTGAATACTTAGATAACCTGTAGGCATAAAAAATTTCACAATGATGCATATTATGATCAAAAGGTCATAAATTGGAATAATACTAGTGACATTTATGTATTTTTTTTATTTTTACTTTGCTTATCTTAAATCGATGGATCTCTTTTTGTAAGCGAAACAAATTAAAATAAATGTGATATAGTTGAATTAGTTGAGCTTTATGATAAATTGATTTTCAATCCACGAATCATATAACATAACTCTTAACGTCGCACGAATTAAAGGATCCGCATCGCTTAAAATGGGAGAAAAAAAATAAAGTGTGGTTGTAAGTTGTTAGCATAGTTGTGGCAAATGGAAATAGTTTTGGATTTAATTATCAAAGTTTATTATTTTGCGCACGTTGAAACGTTAAATTACTCTAGCGTTAACAATTTTAGACACTCGTATATTAAATTTCTTTTTTTTTAAAAAAAAATCACGTGCAAATAAATTAATAAAAATCACAACTTATAACGTAATTATGTGCAATGTCATCCGAGATTTTTCAAGGAGAAACTACTCACTTAAACACGTTTTCAAGATTTATATGTTTATTTATTATCTAAACAACATATGCCACGTGTAGTCCTCCTCCAAGAAGGCAAATCAGAAATAAAAATTGTATCATTATTTGTTCGTATCTTTGCAGAAAACATCATGACAGCTTGGAAAATATAAAATGTAAATGTTCTTTTCTAAAGGAAGAATACCCCGTCTCTTTTTTTTTTTAAATGATCGGATTAAAAAATATTAATAAGATTCGATTTGTTTTATTTAAGAACTTTTAATCTCTTATACATAATAATTATTTGATAAATATTTTTTTTTTTAAAAACACAATATTCTTCCTTAACAAAACAGATACTATCATTAATTATTTATGCTACTAAAACTAACCATCCAACTAAAAAGCAGCTGTAATGCTGTATAGCACATTGGAACATGTTACATCATGAAAATAAATACTAAATATTTTGGAAAAAATGAAAAGTGTGTGGCCCATGAACACAGAATGAAGGATTCATGCTGATATAGAGAGCACAGAGACTTTTCTTTATTGCATTTAACTCTCCCTCCCCTTCATCCAATGATTTTTTTTCTTTTTGATGGGCATAATATTATTATACATCTCTGTATTTGCATAATTGAAGTATGAAATGAATTAAATTAATGAATAGAAAACACTTAATTTATTGTTAATTGTGAATATGTTAAATGCACATGTTTCCTATACTTAGGAAATGTAAAAAAAATTGATATAGGAGGAAAATGTATGACAAACAAATGCATCAATTAAATGTACACCAGATCTGTTGATTTATACGTAGCGAAGTACGAGTTTGGTGTAATTAAATTTACTTCCTGTACAGTACCGTGCAAATGTAAACCTAAAATTAAATTAGAAAAAAAAACTATAAGGACACCTTGACATGTGAATTATTAGATGTACAATAAATATACTTTGAATATCGGATTATGTGACGGTGCGTGCTAGTAATCTCAGTTTCAGAGTCATCTTATTGCACATGATTTATTCATACCTTACATGTTCAAACATGAACGTCAAATTAGTCAGATATTAATAATTTTCAAAGTCGATAAATCTCGACAAAAAAAATATACTTACACGTACAAAAAATATCGAACAAATACACATATAATAAATTTATATCTTATATTTATATAAAATCATAAGGTCTCTTCTTCTTTCATTATTCTTTCTATTTTTTTGTCAATTTTTAATTTTTATTTCAATCTCGTATTAATTTATTGCATCATTTAATTCTTTATATTGACACTTAAGATTACTACAAATATCATATTAATTAATTACATTATTTAATTCTTTTTTTTATGAACACTTGGAATTCTTATTATTAATTTGTGCATAAAAATTTTACATATATTGCATATTTACTTTTTATATTCCGTTTAAATTTTTATTTATAATAACAAATAATCTTATGTCTTATATAAAATTGAAAAGTTTCAAATTTCTCATTCTCTCAGCATTGTTATTTTATCCTTTTTTACTTATTTACTTTTTCTTCTTTCTTTTTTTGAAAATCTATTCAATATATTGTTAAAAGATATAGTTAAAAAAATAGGAAAATGTTATATCCTCCTAAAATTTTAACTTAAACATCCTCCTAATACTCACTTTTTTTAAATTGTTCCAGAAAGTTGTTAAATTTACATTTATGCCATTGTGACTCAATTAGGATGTTATATCCTCCTAATTAGGAGAATATAGCAAAACCCAAATAAATATGATATAATAATACAAGATTTAATTTAATCAATTGCAATGAACTCGGTACAGGTAGATAAAATGGCACAAGTCGTAAGTAAACGTCTAAGCCTGTGACGAGCAGACCAAACCGAGAATATAAATACATCGGTAGGGAGATCGTTCCAAACGAAGAGGCGGCATTTGGCACTCCAAGCTCTTCGCGTCTCCCAGGAAGCGAGAGATTAGAAAAAATTGGATCGATCGATCGGTCCAACGAAGCCTTTTTCCTGCTAGTTGAATCTAAGTTCCCCTACACATAGATTTTGAGCAGAGATGGAGTCGGAGAGGGCGAAGGATGTGGGGATCTTGGCCATGGACGTCTACTTCCCCTCTACTTGCGTTCGCCAGGTGCGGGTTTTCTCTTACCGACTCCATTGATCTCCGCGCAAACTTCTTGTGATTTGAGCTTTGGTTGGGTTGTGTCTTGCTGTTTCAGTTCTGAGAAAAAAAAAGAATTTTCTTGCTCTGTTGCGTAGTTTTGGCATTCCTGGATTCGTTGTTTGTCCTAAAGTCGCCGTTTTTATGAGTCTATATGTGAGTTCTAGAGATTTCGTTTTTCTAACAAATTTTAGATTATTTTGTTTTTTTTTTTCAATTTGGATGCTAGGTGATAGTTTCTTCTTCTGGCGTCTCCTTAATGCATCGGGGTTTGGTGGAGTGGGGTTGGGCTAAAAAAGTTTCCCTTTTGTACATATAATATGGTAGATGGTTCAATTATAAATTATCTCGTTCTTCTTTGCGTTAGCAGATCTATTTGTGTGGGGTATTTTTATGGCCACCAGTGAGCTGCTTTGAACTGGACATTCATTTGACTGATAACTGGTAAAACCTGAATACGGAGATAACATGTCGTTTAGCATGGCTACATACGAAGTAGTATGTTTTATTTTGGTTGGTGAAGTTCATAGTGGTAGAATTTAGCTGCAGTTAATATGAAGCACATTCTTGTTCTTTCTTTTTTCTGGTCCCCATCCTTCATAGTGGGAGATTGTCAATCTTTTATGAAAGTATCTTATATTCTCTTGGCCATTGCAGGAAGATCTCGAGGCTTTTGATGGAGCAAGTAAGGGGAAATACACCATTGGGCTAGGCCAAGAATGCATGGCCTTTTGCACAGAGGTGGAAGATGTGATTTCTATGAGGTGCTCTTCCAGTTATTCTCTATATAGTTTTCTAATCATTATGTCACATTCTGACATTAGAATATTAGTACTGTTATAGAACTACAAGAAAAGAAAAAGGAAGCAGGTTTTGGACTATATTTTTCATGTTTCTCTCAGTAACAAATATTGATTGTCACATTCCTGAATATGTCCTGTAGTTTCGTACTAATTATGAGCTTTGTCCAGCTTGACAGTTGTTACCTCACTCCTTGAGAAATACGAGATTGATCCAAGACAAATTGGTCGCTTGGAAGTTGGCAGTGAGACAGTTATAGATAAAAGCAAGTCTATCAAGACTTGGATTATGCAGATTTTTGAGGTTTGTAATTCATCATTTTCTCAAATTATCCTCTTTGTTTGATAAGTATGTCTAACGCTCGTCCATACAAAGTTTGCCTAGATGAACGATTTTCTGCATGGAACATGATATAGAATTCAGGCATATTGGCCTCTTGCTAAGCAAACGCATGTTGCTGGAAGCAAAGCATTATGTGCATCCAAGCATACTTCTTTTACTCCCAAGATTAACTAATGATTGATGATGGCCTTTCTAATTTCATCTTAAAATACAGGAATGTGGTAATACTGATGTCGAAGGAGTTGACTCAACAAATGCTTGCTATGGAGGAACAGCTGCTTTGTTCAACTGTGTAAACTGGGTGGAGAGTAGCTCCTGGGATGGACGTTATGGACTGGTTGTTTGCACAGATAGTGCGGTATGTCTCCCCTCTTTATATCCGTTATTTCTCTTTCCTGTTGGTTTTTATTACTCTGGTTGCTCAAGCGGTAATAGGTTGCATATAAAGTTCTATAGACTGCATATGTAAGTCGTTCAGTCAATATTAATTTGGTATATCATGTGACCATTTACTTTTGATAATAATGTGGTTGCCATGTACTCACAAAATATTTTATTTTCTCAAGGTTTATGCAGAAGGAGCAGCTAGGCCAACTGGTGGAGCAGGTGCAATTGCAATGCTGATTGGACCAAATGCTCCAATATGTTTTGAAAGTAAATTAAGGGGAACTCATATGGCTCATGTTTATGATTTTTACAAGCCAAATCTTGCAAGTGAATATCCGGTTCGTTTCTGCATCTTTCCTCATGTATTTGCCATTTAGGGAAAATACTTCTGTTGTGAATATTTTCTTGGTATTCACTGTCCTAATAACATATTAGGTTTTTTTTCTCTGTTGTAATATTTGCAAGTCACAAGTCATACAATACTTTTATCAATCTTGCTGCTTAAGTGAAATAAAATTCTACAGAAATATGAAGATTTTCTGATGGAAACTTTACCAGTCCAGTTTATGTCTTGTGTTCGACTTTCAGATTTTTTTTCCTTTTTTTTAGTCTAGTTCAGTTTTTTGTTTTTTATGTCTTCTCCTTTTAATCTCAAAACTTCCTTGTAGGTTGTTGATGGAAAGCTGTCACAGACATGCTACCTCATGGCTCTTGATTCTTGCTATCGACGATATTGCAGCAAGTAAATCTTATGAATTCGGAAACCTTTCTCCTGTTTTCCATGTACTATTTTGGTCATAAAACACATTTTTATTCCTCTAAATTATAACATCACAGGTTTGAGAAGTTTTTGGGAAAGCAGTTCTCTATTTTGGATGCAAACTATTTTGTTTTCCATTCTCCATACAACAAGGTAGGTCCAGTCATTTCAAGCAATTATATGAAGTATCTACAACAACAACAACAAAGCCTTATCCCACTAGGTGGGGTCGGCTACATGGATCATACGACGTCATTCCGCTCTATTAATAACCAAACAACAACAACAACAAAGCCTTATCCCACTAGGTGGGGTCGGCTACATGGATCATACGACGCTTCGTTGATCCATGTTCATAAGATTCGACAGGATTTTACGCTGGCTGTCGGGGCCTAACACAACCCTCCTCCTTTATCCGGGCTTGGGACCGGCTATAAAACATAGGCGGAGTTATATGCCACATGAATATTATACAGAATTATAGATAAAGCACACAAAAAAAATAATGCTCCGTTTAATGTCAGTGCATGCATTTTTACCCTTTTGTTAGAAGTTCCCTTCTATTTTTTATATGATTACTTTTCAATCATTTTTTTAGGTAAAGTCATTGCATGCTTAAAGCATGAAGTTGTGGCACCGAGAATCAGCAAAACTTAACAACTCCAATTACATGGAACAAAAAGCAATAGACATAACAGCAAAACCTACAAAAAAACGGATAACGTGCAACCAATTGACATACAACAGTCATTCCCAGACATTTTGATTAGTCAACAAGAGTATAGATTTTAAGAATGGACAATTCTTTCATTGTCCATCTCCATATGATAATATAAAGATAAACAATGTGATGTAGAGTACCAATGGAATGAAATAGAATGAAAAGTGATATATTTTTTCTTACAAGTACCCAATCGTTTGTTCTTTACTCTTCAGAAGAAAATTACAGACCATTTTTTTAGCAGAAAATTACAGATCATTTTGGCTTGTTTTTTCTTAAAACTCTTTGTTTTGCTTCATGAGGCAAATTCAAAGCAAAACTAAAAGCATTAACATGTAAAATGTTGCATTTGCATCAAGCAATCAAGAACAACTTAAGAGCAAGCAAGTAAATGGCAAAGTATGTGTGTCTATTTGTCATTCAATAGCAGAACATAAAAAAGGACAACAACACATACCATTTGAATATTAACGCATATGGACTAAGGAAAATTCTTTTTAAAGCTTAGACAGATGAGTATAAGGTCAGAGTGGTATTGAAAAACTAACACTAATATATAAATAGCAATGATGAAATTATATATCTTGCATTTTACAATCGCAGTATTTCTAATAACCATATTGTTAGAACTTGGGCAAAAATAACATTGTGAAGCAACCACTTTTAAACAAGATACAGCAAACTCACTTAAAAGAGAGGCCAAGAGACTGCTCTCCACTGTCAAATATGCGCTTAAAAGAGTCTTTAAAAACTGGATGCCCAAAGCTTTCAGCAAGAACAACAAGTCCACCAGTTCTTTCAACTGCCACTTTCATTTCTGCAACACCAACCTGGTCAAGTGCTGAAGATATTTATTATATGAAATATCTATTCTTTGATATTATATGAAATATCTATTCTTTGATATTGCAGATATCAGATAGATCTACTGGTTAAGTTGTTTTCCCATTATTGCAGCTTGTGCAGAAAAGCTTTGCTCGTGTCTTCTTCAATGACTTCTTGCGTAATTCCAGGTGATTATCTTTTTAATTATTTTGTTCCCTGTAAACATGTTGTTGACACCTGATAAGTAATTATTCTGCGAACCTGCTGATTTTTATAGCATTCTTTGAGCAAACTTGTTGTAAACTTTTCCTTTCTAAAGCTACAAGCGTGACAGTTCTGTTTGACTATTTTTGTGCTTGCCCAAAATTCTCATCTTTTCTATTCATGATGAAGAACTGGCTTACAGCTATTCCTGTATCTGTCCAAATTTCATCATCTTGAGAGCTAAGAATGGTTTATTACCCCAGTGAATTGAATGGTTCATTATTGTGCTTCATAGTTTCCTATTGACACTCCCCTCTCTCTCTCTCTCTAATGGTAGAATACACAACAAATAAATTATCATATCTACTGACCATTCTGGCATATTGCATGACGTAGAATATTTTGTATTGTGTAACTTTTTTTTTGCAATAGTGAAATTTGAGCCTAAAATAGCGAGGCGCTGATCTGATTTTTGTTTCATAGGGAATGTGCCCATAGAAGAAAAAACAATAGTTCTCTCTCTCAAAAAAAACTGAAAAGGAAAAAAACCAATCGTCTACTTTTCACAGACAATTAACCAATATTCTTTTTCCTTTTTCCAGTGAAGTTCTACTGTTCTAGTATCAAACTATCAGTGGAACCTTTAACACTGATTGATTTAAAACATTAGCTGTGCTCTGTTTTTCTGGCTTCTTAAATATAGAAATTTATAACACTTGTTTTACATATTATTTATATTAAAATCTGGTAACATGCAAATAATCTTTGTAAATTGTATTATTATTCATTATCTTACCAGCAGATAGACTAATTTTTTATTGCTTGTTTTCTTGTTAGTTCTGTTGAGAAGGATGCAAGAGAAAAACTGGAGCCATTTACAAAGCTGACCAATGAGGAAAGCTATCAAAATCGTGACCTTGAGAAGGTTGTCCATCGTGTAATTTAATTATTGAAGTGATATTTACTTATTCATAGTTAATGTTGTACTCGTCAAACTGACAGGTCTCTCAGCAAGTTGCAAAGCAGTTGTATGACACTAAAGTGCAACCTGCTACTTTGCTACCTAAACAAATTGGGAATATGTATACTGCATCTCTTTATGCTGCACTTGTATCTGTTATCCACAACAAACACAATACACTGGTTAGTACCTTGATAGTTGTACAATTATGTAGCATAATATTTGGGCTTTCAATTGACTTACCTTTGATCTTTACATGCAGATGAACCAGCGGATTATTATGTTCTCATATGGTAGTGGACTATCTTCCTCCCTGTTCTCATTCAAACTTCAAAATGGTCAACATCCTTTTAACTTGTCAAACATTGCATCCATTATGAATGTATCAGAGAAGCTCGATTCAAGACATGTGGTACAGTCTTTCTTCCTTGAATTTGGTTATGTAGATTCTATTTGCTGGTTTTTTTTTTCATTTTAAAGGGTGGGGATTAAAGAAATCAGTGGATACCTTCGGTGTTGCCAAGAAATATTGCGCTTATAGCAAATTCTGTTGTTGCAGTTAATATTTATATGTTTTCAGGAAATCTCTACCCTTGATAGCACATGCAAGTCTGAACTGTCTTTCTCCAGAAAACAGACTTGCCCACTCCCATGCATGCACACACACAGACTGCTAGTTCTGCTACTGCAGTTGACACACAAATTCTGCTGTTGCAGTTACACACAATGATACAACAGACACACACACTGCTGCTGCAATTGACACGTACACACATGCTGTTTTAAGGATAACAATAAGCTGTCAATGCACATATTTTTCCTTCATTGTTATTAGCTGCCTACCTTTTATGTATAGTCTAACTGTCGAGAGAATCTCACGGATCTTAAGAAAAAAACCTGACAGGTTGATCCGCCCCACCACTTGAGTCCTTGGCCTGAAGGAAACTAGGAAGAAAAAAGTTTGTTATGTATCACTTGTTTCTTATAGACCTGAAGGCATTGAGCTTTTGTACAACTGTTGAACACCATGGATTCCATTACTGCTGAATATGGTGTTATTTGTGCCTAGTGTACTATTAAGATTATATCTCCAGGTAAGAACTAATTCTAATCTTGTGCTCTTTCAGTTTTCACCCGAAAAGTTTGCAGAAACAATGAAGTTGATGGAGCATAGGTATGGAGCCAAGGATTTCGAAACGAGCAAAGATACAAGCTTATTATCTCCTGGAACCTTCTACCTCACCAAGGTTGATTCTATGTTTCGAAGATACTATGCCAAAAAGGGTACTGCGGACACCATTACCAGCAACGAAATCAAGATTCTAGCCAATGGCCACTGATGATTTTGCTGCAAATCATGGAGGGTGGATTAACTGATCTATTGCTGTACCTCTTTAATGTAATTCCTGCATAAAACTCTTTTCTAATTTGACGATTAGAGGCAGCTATTTTTTTTTCATTGTTATCTACTATAGTTGCAGGATATTTTTCAAACTTAGTTTGCTACAATAGTTCTTGCTAGCAATGAATCTTCTTGCATTTGCACTACTGTTGTTTATCAGAAAAAGATAAATCAAATTGGTTATCTGGTTTCCAGTAGTAGTTGCCGGTAAGGAACGAACTTTGATCCTCTTACAAGTTAAAGTTTTTGCATTACATGTTTGTTCCCGTTTGGTCTTTGTTAAAAACACTAAAACTTTACCTTGGTGTTTTGGATGATTCGAGAATTTCCGGATTTTAATGCTTCGAAATGTAGTTTGAACTCAATTGCAATATTGACATATTTACTGTAACCTGTGTCAAGAATCTTTCCTCCAACCAAACCTTTTTCCGGCCTACTGTGATTAATTAAGGATTCTAAGCTTCTAAAGTTTAACCACTTTTTTGAGAACCTGATCAACATGAAAATATCCTAATTGGCTTTACTAGTTTTCACACTTTAAAATAAAAGACACACTCGCAATATATCAATCAGTCAGCTTGTAAGATTTCTTATCATGTCCTAATTTTAAAGGAAAAATTCAGAATCTCAGTCAGTTTGGTTGAGGAATTAAATGTTCACTAGTGTTTGGGTGTCGGAATTTGGGCAAGAATTTGCCCAAAGTTCCGATTTATTCACCCAAACACTTGAACTGATGGGAATAAGTTCCTATCAATTCTCGTCACATGATGAAACTTGGGGGAACTTTGGTTCTCCCTTGCCTTTTTTTTTTATTTTTCATTTTGCTTTTTTTATTATATTTTAATTAGTAGAATATTATTTTACTATTAATATTTAATTAGTAGAATATTATCAATTACTATTAATGTTAATATTATTTAATAAACTAGATTTGTATTATCTTAAATAATAATCAATTATAATATTTTATTTATTAGTATATTATCAATTAGCTTATAAAAAAGTTATAATATATTATATTATTAATAACATATGGAAATAATAAATTATATATTATTATTTTTGTAAATTATGAATTATAATATTAACATAAATATTTTTTGTAAATTATAAAATATAATATAAATATAAATATTTTTCATAAATAATTATTTTAATTATATAAATACATAATATTTCAATTTATTATAATTTTATATTTTATAAAATAATAAATTATATTGTCAGTTTTTACTTTTTATCCAAACACCTATTAAAACTTATCTATCAAATCAACTTTTCAAATTCTCATCATTACACTTTTCATTCATACACTACACCTAAACTTTTCTATCAAATTAATTACTTCTCGAGAACTAACGAGAACTACAAGTTCACTACGTGCAGCACCTCATCAATATGTAGGCTCTTCTCAACCATGGCTGCAACAGATTCTCAACCGATGCCATTGTGAACGTACAAATCTAAAATAAAAATTAGAAACAACATAGTATAAATTGCAGGAAGAGGGAACGCAAAAAAGTTCAGATCCCTCGACAGACTCAAGTGCAATGACGACGTCACGAGGTTCTCGCCGTCGAACCTAAGCCTCCTCCATACCTGCATGGATCTATGGGGTGCATGAGATTTCTCTCGTTAGAGTATGTTGAGGCTCATGCATGTTATGATCTTATAACATGATTTTTATATGTCATGACATATGCATTTCATCATTATAGAACATAAGTCATATACATGCTATGAGCTACTTATGCATACTATATGACATGTGAGTATATCATCATAGCAAGATAAGATAACACGTAACATCATAATCTTTAAATTAAGCATATCATAACTTATCATCTTACTTATTATTATGCTATTGCATATTATATCTTATCATCTTACTTATCATTATCCTAAAGCATATCATATCTTATCATCATACTTAACATTATGCTAATGCATATCATATCTTATTATCATACTTATCATTATGCTATTGCATATCATGATCTTGTCTTACTTTATTTTATCATCTTTCATCATGTCATGATATGATGTGACAAGTGGACATTTACATTGCATCCTCATATGTGCATACTTTATCATACTTCTTTAACATCTTTACTTTATGTCACAAGTCATTCATCATTCATTTTTTCATCTTTCATATTTACTTAGATACTTTCTTATCTTGTTGATTGAGAAGTTCATGTTGGCTCGTCGATCTTAACTTGATTTTACTTAACTAGGCCGAGATCTTTTTGTCTCGTTGGAGGCCACACCTTGTCCACTCTTATGTGGGGTTTTGATCTCCGAGAATGCCACACCTTGTCCACTCTATGATGGGTCTTGGTCATCCCCTAGTTCCTTTATCAGGATCTTTTATCCCATGAGAAGCCACACTTGTCCACTCTTATGTGGGGTTTTGGTCTTCCCTGAGAGCCACACCTTATTCCCTCAAGGGGGGTCTTGGTCTCCCACTTACGTCCGACGATATCAACAAGACACTTTCATCAATCCGTCTTTTAATTACATTCATCAATACATACAATTATTCAATACATGTTGCATGTTTTAATCCTATTTAAGATCATACATACTTCAAATCATGCTAAGTGTGGACATTCAATCATACCAATCATCTTTCAGAATGAACGACCATTTTGGTTACGATCGGCCGCTAGACTAGTATCGGACGACCGTTATGGTCCTTTCGGATGACCGAAACAGGACGTTTGATTCGTCCGCTAAACACAAAATGTGATGACTCTCTGAAACGGACGACCACTGGGATACCGATCGATCATTATGGGTCTTTCGGACGACCGAAACTGAACATTGGTTCGACCGCTAATCACTGAATGTGATAACTACCAAATCGGACGACCGCTGGGAATATCGGTCGACCGTTACATGGCTATCGGATGACTGAAATAGAGCGTTTGGTCGAATGCTAATCACAGAATATGACGACCCTTCCAAAAGGACGACCGTTAATGTATCGATCGATCGTTAATGTATCGGTCGCCCGTTCTGGGACGACAGAATATACATTTTTACATTTATTTCTTTCCAATCTTGCATTCATTAACATATTGAACACATATTAGCTTCCAAATATCATATAAGACATTTCTTAACATTATTAGCATTCTAATTATGAACCACATGTGGTTTTCACATAACAACATCTAATATGCTAATCAAGTTTATAAATTTACATGAGCTTTAAACAACTTCATAATGAGTTAACATAATTAACAATAAACATTCTAGTTCTAGACATGATTAGCAATAGAGTATTATTCTTAATAAAACAAAAAGCATCATAAAGCAAATGTGACTTTCCCTAATCATCCATAGGTTATACATAAACACTTTCACTATCTTAATCTTAAATATTTTAAAGGATTTGCCTAAAGAACATTAAGAGTTACTAATCACATTAATACGAACAAATAAAGGATACCATAATGAATTAAACATGGATAGCCATAAACACTTTAATACTAAACACGATTAGTAATGAAATAATAACTTTAACTAACCATTCAATAATGCAATTAGATCATGCTCATTTCTTATCATGTAACCTAAGAAGATCCAAGTTAGTCTTCAAATCCTTAATCATTCATTCATGCATCATTCAATATTAAGATTAAGACTTTGGATCCCCTCAAACATACCTTTAAGGTCTAAATCAAAACCCTATTAATCTTAATCTTAATTCTTCTTCTTCTCTTTTCTTCTTTACAGCTAGAGTGTAGTGCTCTCTCCCTCCTTCTTGACCTGTTGCTGTACTTGAGAGTGTGGGAAGGAGAGAGAAGAGGGGATGAGTAAGGGAGGTAGCTAATGTAGCTACAGTGCCGAGTTACTGTAGCACAAGAGAGAGGGTGAGAGAGTAAGTTGAAGGTTGGGTTGATCCCTTTGCTTGCTGTAGCAGTGTGATTGCAAGAGAGAGAAAGTGAGGCTCCTGTTGCCATTTCTTAGTGAGCTGAGAGAGTGGGAGCACATGAGAGAGTGAGGGAGCTTGGGGGTCATTCCTTGCTGCTGTGCAGCCGAGAGAGAGGGAGTGAGGCTCCTTCCTGCAGCTGCTTCTTTGGAGGAGAAAAGGTGCCGATGTTGATGCCTTGGTGTGGAGGTTTTGGGGCTGGCCGAGAGGGGGTGAGTAGGAGGGAGGTAGCTACTGTAGCTACAGTGCCGAGTTACTGTAGAACAAGAGTGAGGGTGAGAGAGTAAGTTGCCTTGTTGAAGGTTGGGTTGATGCCTTTGCTTGCTGTAGCCGTGTGATTGCAAGAGAGAGAAAGTGAGGCTCGTGTTGCTATTTCTTAGTGAGCTGAGAGAGAGAATGGAGTGAGGATGAGAGGAGGAATGGAATATGTCACTCCTTTGCTGTAGCCGAAAGGTGGTAGGGAGAGAGAGAAAAGAGTGAGATGTTAGGTGGAGTCTAGAGCATCTTAGGGCTTTTATATCTTATATTTAGAACTTATTATGCTAATGGGCTTCATTATGGACCTTTAAATAACTTTAGATTTCTTTTATCTATTTTCTTTTTTTTCTTTTATTTATTTTTTAAGAATATTACATGAGGTGACGAGGGGGTTGTCACCGGCGAGGTCGAGGTCCAAGTCCAGGTCGGCGAGCCCGGGAGGAACGCGGCGGCGTCACGCATGGGGGAGTTCCTGCCTCCGAGGCACAGGTGGTGTGGGGGAATTGGTGCTGCCGGGAGCCTCGCACCGCTCGTGTTGCGGTCGGAGCCTGAGGAGGGGGACGTCAGCGGTGGCTGTTGGGATCCCAGGAGAGAGTGGCGGTGGGGGCGGTGGAAGATGGGACCGCTCATGAGATCGCCGTCGGTCTCCGACAATGCCATGGCGGCAGCAGCGGCTGCAACCTCGTTTCGTCGCTCGAACATCCAACTACTCCAGGGAGGTGGTGCTGATAGGGGTAGGATGCAAGCGATGGGGGAGGGGAGGGGGAGGAGGAGGCGGTGACGAATCTTGGGGGGAACATCACAGGGGGAGAGAGAGAATGGAAGTTCAGTGTCAGTGTGAAGTTCTGGAGTAGGGGAGAATGGGCAAAAGTTCTGCCCTCTATCACATTACGAGAACAAAGGGTGAAAATTTTCCATAGGCAAGAGGTCGGAATAAAAAATAATCTGAATTATAATTTTCTTCTATTTTCATTTAATAAAAATCTGTATTTATTTTTATCTAATAAAATTATACGTCGTCTTTTTCTTGTCCGAAATCCTAATAAGCTTAACACCGGATCAAAATATCAGACATAATTGCAACAAGTGCACTTAAACCTTACCGTTCCAATGTAACGCTCCCAAATCGCACCCCGTCATATGACAAAATACACTTCGAAGACGCTATGTGTTATCCTTACGTGTACATCATGTTGACAAAAAAACAAGACTTTGACTGATCAACTCAACATCGATAAAAGCGGAAGACTAATAAAGAATTTCATGAGTCCAAAGAAAAACTAGTACATCAAACTAAAGGACTCAATATACCCATGTGCAGCCACCTACGAGCTCGATCTGTCACCGTTGGTCACCTTTATCATTCTGACATTGGCTTACATTTAAGAACATGCAGGGGAGAAATCTCACAATGAGTTTTGCAACTCAATATGAAAGTAAAATAAATATCATCATAATATCATGATACTAGATAAGAATCATAAGAATATCATCATCATATAGAAAGAAAATAAATATCATCATCATATGAGTAAAAGAAGTCCTATAGCTTAGCATATGGATAGAGAATTCATAAATCATCATCTTCTTGAGATCGTAAGATCGAAAATCATGATATATCATAATAAATCATCATAAAGAAGGCAAAAGTCGATCATCATGATTATGAGGTCATCTTCATATAAAGATTCATGAGAGATAATTGTATGAAGATAAAAAATCATGAGTTGTATAATCTTCTTTAGATCATATTAATAATAGATCATGGAAATATCATCATAAGTGTGACAAGAGTCACTAATCATCATAAAGAGATTTCATTATTAATATGCTTCATTTTCTTCATCATCTTATTATTCATCTTTGACTTATAGTGAGATATATTTCAACCCACGGGGAGGCTTGCCTCAACCCGTCCATCATCATCATCATAACTGACAAAGTCAGCCCATAACTGACCGTAGTCAGCCCATAACTGATCGAAGTCAACCCATAATTGATCGGAGTCAGCCCATAACTGGTCGTCACCAGTCCATCATAAAAAGAGCTCTCCATTTAACATTTTTCATCTTTTATCTTGCAGCTTTTAATTTATCTTTCATTAGGACATAAGGATCATGATTAAGATTTGATCATCATAAGAAAGGATCAACGAATCGTACTAATCAAGGGTCCTAATCATCATTATATATATGACTTAATCAAAGCTACAAGATAGGATCATGTAGAGAAATCAGAAATATATGAACATCATACTCATCATCGTCATAAGATAGATCAAGATCAATGGATATGGATCAGTGTCGTCATAGATTTGATTGAATCTAAATTAACTCATCATAAGGTCATAATAGGCATAATCATCATTATGACATAGATTAGGATTACGTACATGAATCAGGAGCATTAATAACATAATCATCATCATCAAATTTTGAATTAAGTATGTAATCAGGGATCAAAGGATTATAAAATCAACTTAATCGCTTTGGAACCCGAGCCAAGTTGGGTGAAACCCGGGCCGAGTTCGTAAGAGCATCATCGGAGAAAAATCAAGACATGGCCCGGTCCGGGTGTAGGTCATACCCGGGCCGGGTTCATACTTAACAGCTCCGTCGGCCGATTCGACGAATCGGTCGACCGCTCGACAGAAGTCACGGCCAAGCGTGACTTTATCGTAGAACTGCCCGGGCCGGGTCATCATCAACCCGAACCGGGTTCTTTTTCGTTGCACAGCTTCGCGCTCGCGACAATGGCTGACTCGGCTGAGTTCCATCGAACTCGATCCGAGTATGGACCTGCCCGGGCCGAGTTCTAGGAAACTCGGGCCGAATTCCTCTTACGCAGAACTGCGCAGGCACGCAGTTCGCATTCCGTTCATCTTTTCCGACGATGATCGGCACAAATTAACATCTTAGAACATTATATAATAATCAGGAACTATCTAGACCATGCTTCAAATCTAAAATCAAGATTCTATCACGAATCTATCTTAATTCCATATCTTGTGAAGTTTCCGTTGAAACCTCACATCCTTGCTCTTCTTCTTCGTGTTCTTCCTCTTCCTCTTCTTCTTTATTCCGGCCGTTCTCCTCTGTCTAGGCTCGTCATCTACATTTATCGATGTCCAAATCCCCGGTTGGTTTCCTATTGGGCGGTGGCAGCCCGACATGGGAGAGGGGAGGGAGAGACGCACGAAAATTAGGACCGACTTGTGGAGAAAAATAAAGGGGCTGATTTGTTTAATTTGTCCTCATATTTATAGGGGAGGAATTTGAGAACAATTGAGACTCCAAGATTTGATTTAATTGTTTTAAAACTTTTTTCTATTTATCTTTTCCTTTATTTGATTTTTATCTTCCTATTTGTTTTAATCCTTTCCATCCTCTTCTTTTTCTTTTTCTTTTTCTATTTCAACTTTATCTTTTCTTTTTTAAGTTGGCCGAGCGTTACATCCAATTTCTGTATTTCACTAAGATCAAACCTGATATTTTGCTTGTATGGTCTATGTGATGAACAAGTTGCTGAAGGATTGGCGGTAAAGGAGGGGAATTAGAGGGCACACGATGATTTGCTTGTTTGAATACAAATTTTAATCATGGATAATGTAGGAGAAAGAATTCCCCTCCAAATGGATAAAATTCTTTCAATTTTGAATTGAAGGAGAATGTATTAACATGATTTACTCATTGGTAATTAAACAAAGCAAGTGTTGAAAAAGCTCATTGAACAATGTCTCACAAGCGTGTTAAAAAGCTTATGGATTCCAACTTCCGAACTGTTAAGAATGCATCAATGCTTTTGCTTCCTTGTATCATATTATCAGAAATCTCGGAAACATGTAGCAGGAAAAAGGAAAAGTGCTAGAAAATACAACGGATCTGATAGAAGATGAAAACAGAAAAAGAAAAGATACCATGTTGGTATTTCCTTTTCATGTTCTTTGTGGCTTTGTGTACCGAAAATAATTCCTTAGCTTACTGGAATTAGTACATTAATTGCATAACATTATCAGGTTTAACGATTGACTTCAGGGATTGCCGAGTAAGATTTTGGTGGTATTTTCTGCTCAATCAAAGTTCAGTTTTCAGCTTTCTTTTCTAGGTCCCTTGGTACAGTCTAATGGTATTGGATACCGATATATCCGTAGAGCAAAACAATGTAAGGATCTGACATCAATTACTCATTTGATCTTATGAACATGAACAATGTTGAATTTGAGTTTCCGACATTGACATAAGAATTGCCAAATTTACAAGAAACTGAAAGAAGCATGAACCAGGTCTGAGTTTGCCATTTTGCTTCCATAACATCCTACCTTAACATTGTAGTGGCATCGACTGGTCTGCAGACACTCTGAATGAGATCATTGGAAGATGTGATTGCCTCTGGTTCATTTTTCCTTCAACGATCATTTTATTTCCTTGTGAAAAATCACCAGCTTTTTTATACAGTCACTAGCAACAAATAAATGAATAATTGGCACCTTCTCTATCACCATGTCTGCAGATAAGCATCTGCCCATGAATGGTAGCACCGTGAAAGAATATTTTGGGCGTGACCCCGAGTTTGAAACTTTCAAGGACACCTTCTTCAAATTGCAGACAGAAAGTTCAGCTCACAAATATCAAACCTCCACCATTTTCTGGTTCAGAGCCATATATCTCCACCTCTCTTTTTCAACGAAATCTGCATCCAGGAACCTGGCAACGAAAGTCCAGAGCCTGTAGGCATCCTCGAAGTTGGTGAGGAAGCTGAAGGAAGCATTGACAACATGTATTCCAAGCTCAGTGCCTTGTTTCCTTCTGCTGCCTGTGACTGTTGCTTCTGCAACCCTCTTCTCTAAGACTTTATCCTTCTCATCTTCATATTTATCTGAGAACACGATACTTTTCAGGAAGCCACAGCTTAGAGAGATGCTACTTCTATCTGCAAGCTTCTGCACAAGTGCGGGCTCAACCTTCTCGCCTTTCCAGTCGAACACATTGAAAGCTAGTGCGTGTCCTCTGTCGAATTTTACTCGCGGCCCGTAGATCTTCACCAGAGAGTGGCCACTTCCTGAATGAGGATGCCGCAACCTCAGCAGAGCAAGCACCAACCAGTTTGTGATGTACCTTAGCCTGCTGCTAATGAGGAGTAGGCCCAAGGAGTCGGCATGCTCCAGTCCTCGGCATTCTATCTCCATTCTTTCATCCACAGCTGCTGGAGTGCTGGTTCCATTCCTCTCTACTCTTGCTGAATTATCCAATTCTAATTCTACGATCTCAGAGGATACTTCTTCTTTCTGCTTCTGTTTGTGATTAGAAGTGCTTTCACCGTATGCATTGCGTATCTCAGTTGCAGAGATGTTGCCGTTCTGTACAGACATGGGGCCATTACCGACATCACGACCTTCTTCCAACTGATTTGTTGACTGCTGGGCATCCACTTCTGTGGTTGAGTAGTCCTCAGAGAGCTGAGACAGGCTTACAGTTGGAACGATGCTCACAATTCCAATGCTCCTGACCACGTTTGATGTCTCCAAGAGCTTTAAGCTGGACTTCTTGATGAGAAGCCCTGCGAAGCCGGACGGGTTGTCGCCGAACACCTTGAAGAAGGAGCAGATGATGAAATCTGGCTTAATCAGCGAGAGCCCGAAGGTGTCCAAGTCCTTGGGCCCGAGAGCGCAGGCGTCGAGCACGACGTGCCAGCCGTACTCCTTGGCCACGCTCATCCACAGATAAGGGTACCTCGAGCCGGTCATCTTCGACAGCAGCGGGAACACGAACAGTCCTCGCCTCCTCTTGTTGCTGCTCTTGCTCAGCTTCTTGGTGAGCTTGGTAGAGTGGATCCTCATGCTCGGCCACGTGAAGCTCGCGGACATGACCTTGGCGCCCCTCTTCTGCGCGCTCTCAGCCATGGCATCCACGGCCTCGCTCTCGTAGTCGTACACGCTTAACAGGCTCTTGTTGGTGTGGAACGGATACGACTCAGCCAACAGCTTGAACGCCGTGGTTCTGTTGGCCGTGCAGACCATGCTGTATTCTTCGTCCGACACGCTGAGGAAGCGCATAATTCTCTCTGTGATGGCGCGCTCCAACGCCGTGTCCTGGCTACGGTGCTGCGCCTGGGACACGAGGCTGGCGAATTTGTAGGAGATGCTGAAGAAAGGGGGCTGCAGCGTGGTGGAATCGGCCGCCGGCGGAGCAGTGGACGTGCTGGCCGCCGACGCTTGCATTTGCGCGTGGGAGAAGAGACTGATCCCGGCGTAATCGAGGCAGACGTGCTCCGACAGGTGGTTGTACTCGTCGCGTCGTATCGAGTCCGCCTGCTGCGTCTCGGCGAACTGGGGGTAGACCGAGACGAAGCTCGCGAGGGCGTCGGGCAACGCAGGCAGCGACTCATGGTTGGTGAAGTGGGTGTTGGGGAAGAGGGAGGAGGTGGTGGCCTTGACGAAGTTCGAGCGCGAGGTCCTTGTGGTGGTGGTGGTGGTGGTGGAGGTGCTGCTGCTGCTGCTGAGCTTAGCGTTCCTGCTCTCGGCCATGCTGCTGAAGACGGGAGCACTGAAGCAGCCGGCGACGCACGCCTCCGTGACGTCCCGGACGCAAGGAGAGAACATGGAGTCCTCTGCCTTGCCCTCCTCAGCTTCACCTCGCGTCGCCCTTCCTCCGCCCCTTGCGCTCGCGGAAGGTCCTGAGGGCCTTCTGACGAGGTTGAGGTATTTGTTGAACAAGAGCATGTTGTCTCATGGGTGGACTGCAGGCGAGCGGCTCGGTCAGAGTTACTCACAATTGAAAGCATCTCTTTAATTTTTCTTCTTTTGCTGCTGATATCATCCAACTACAAGTGTGGTTTTGTCTTTTAAGAGCATTGGTCCAAACACAGCCTTATCAAGTGTTTTCTTAATCTGAAAAAAATAATACTTCTTTTGTTATCATTATACAAAAAAGAATAATAAGAAGAATTTGGTCCAATATGAAGACCACAACCCAAAACTTGCTCGAAGATTCATCCGGCAGGACAACCAGCAATGATGAATGAACTCACTGTCCAAATTGGTTTAATCTGCATCTTTCTTAGGATAAGAATGGTTAAAGTAGTCATGGTTTCTTTATTGTTGTCTGACTGATGCATGTTGTAATATAATCAATGAATCATGATCCACAAAAGGGAGTAATGCAGAATTATCAGAGCTGAGCTCCTCATTGTGGCTTGCAAATTGCAATTATATTTAGACCTCCCTCTCTCTCTCTCTTCGAGCACAGATCTTATCAACATTCCATGTGGATGGGTCGCTCCGAGTGCATAAATTCTGGATGCAAGCAAGAAAGCTTACAACTGCACGGGGACAAGTTGTCAATTGTTACGGATGGCTGCATGCAGCTCCTGTAGGACCGCTGGGGGTTCATCCTGCCTCGTTAATCCTGACACCGACGGCCGAGATGCAACTTCCCGCGGCGTTTTCCGACGATTCGACCTTGTGACATCCCCCAAGCGTCTGAATCCAATGAGTTCAGACTGAGTTCTGAGAAGCTGCCGTTCCGAGGCTTGACTTGGTTTTGCTTTCACAAAGTGTGAAAGTGAACTTTCAGGTCGGCAGCAGGCAGTTTTTGACATTGTAAGATTTCCTGAAAACTGGATCGCCGCGAGTGAGTGCTGACAGCAAATCCAAAAGGGCGAGCTATACAAGTTCAATTTGGAGTGTCCTGCTCGATTAAGCATTTGACTCTTCTCGATGAATAGTTCGGTTGATGTGGCATGATGATCATCCAAAAAAGAGTTTGAGCTCGGCAAGACTATCTATCTGTGGGTGTTTCTTATTGACCGAGGTGCAGCAGCAAAAGTAAATGCAAACAACTTGCTTTCTTCGTCTTCATCATCATTATCATCATCAAGAACCTGGGTTTGGTAGTGGTGGACTCTGCGTGCGATGGATGGGACCGAGTTCGCATGTTTGCAAAAAAGTGATGGAGAGAAACAAGGAAGGCCATGCACACAATTTAGTCAGGATTACTGTGTCCACTCTATTCCGGAAGGTAGATCTTGTCATGCAGTGGGATGATTGGATCTCGTGGCCTCGTTGGTTCTAAACTTTTCATTGGCTGTGTGTGTGTGTGTGTGTGTGTGAGAGAGAGAGAGAGAGAGAGAGAGAGAGAGAGAGAGAGAGAGAGAGAGAGAGAGAGAGAGAGAGAGAGAGAGAGAGAGAGAGAGAGAGAGAGAGAGAGAGAGAGAGAGAGAGAGGGAGGGAGGGAGGAGAGGGGACCTCTGAGCTCCAATTGCAGGACAGTTCAGTAGTTGGAGCTCAGAGGTTGGAGCTGCTGTTGCATGATGCAGAGCTGATCCTGGACAAGTCAATGGGCTGACTGGAAGTGGAGGGGGCAGCGTGGGGGCCGTCCCCCTCCCGCCTACCCCATGTCGATGCCTCTAGTGTAATGTAAGGTATCAATTCCCACCAAATTCAATCATTTGGTGGTTGATACGCATTACCTCATTGGCATCATGTCACAAGAGTCTGATCCCCAAAAAAAATCATGGAAGGATATTTGAGTGGCTGATTGATTCTAAAAACAAGATACTATTTTTTCGATTGCCACTCATTGTTAGGAAGCGATGTCAATCGTTTAATCCAGTTGACATTAGGAGTTATACATATTGGTCACGGATTGAAGTCTTGACCCACCATCAAGTCCGACTATTTTGATGTCGTCTCGAGCAGCATGTCTAACTATGACAGGTGAAATTCTTAGCAAAAATTTTTTACATCCACAAAGATTCGAACTCGAGATCTTTACTTAAGCGTACCTGGTGGTAAAATAAGATGCTATTTGATGAATATTTGTAAATATATTTTTTGAAAATTTTTGGTTTCTTCTTATCTTAGGGGAAAACTTATTATTTTTAAAAAATAAGATTAAATAGTTTTAAAAATTAAAATAGAATGATCTATAAAATAAAGTGAGATACCGAATGCTTGTCGAACTTGCAATATTCTAAACCACCTTGAGAAGACATCTTTGCTACTTGTAAAAAAAAAGGCTTTCTTAGTCCAAGCGATTTCAGCCCCAAAACCCGGAATTAATATGTGGACTTTATTATTTTTTTGGCACGTGTTTATTTATCTATTTATTTTTTATTACGATCACACTTTTGGTTCTCGATTTAGGGCATGTTTGGCAAAAACGTAAAAAAATACTATAAAATTTAAAAACTCGCACTTTTTGAAAAGTGTCTTTATCATGTGTGGAAAAGTCATTAGTAGATTTTACTGGCCGTAGAATTTTTTTTTTTACAAAAGTGAAGAATAAAAAAAAGTTGGACCAAATGATAATAGTTAAGTGATATGAAAATGATTGATGTCTTTCCATTTGTCATATGAAAATTTTTTTCTCTACCAAATTGACATAAAATTATAGAATTTTACTCTTTACATTTAACATCCAAACACTCAATTGTAATTTTTTTTTTCTTTTGTTTTGGGAGGAAAAATATACTAGACAATCTCAAATTACTCCAATGATGCCAAACATCCCTTACTGTGATTTCGTTCCCCCCGTGTATTCCTCTTTGTCTTCTTCTCGAGAATTAAATTTCTTCATGTACAAAGAACGTGTCAAACATTTCTTATGCCCTCTCACACTGGTTTTCCTCTTTTTTTTCCTTTTTGTTTTTTAGGAAATGGACATTTCATCACAACAGTGTTCAGCATTTTCATGGTTTTGGTAGCTGATCAAACTGCAAAGGATTAGATATTTGGAAATATCATTAAAAGTTATATCCACCTTTTGAAGACAAATGAAGAAACCAGTGGAAAAAAAATTAAATATCACAAATTTCTTTGTCTTATTACAAAGTAAATACAATACAATAAGGGTAAAAGAATTATCCAATTCATTTTTATAGAGTAGGTCGATCGATTTATTGTAGTGCGTATTGTACGTTCATTTCTTTCATAAAATAATTATATATATATATATATATATTAAAATGCTATTTAAAAATTTTTTAACAATTATTGACATTAATTTTTTATATAAAAATTTCATAATATTTGAGAATACTAACAATGGGTGAGAGGACATTGGGAGGCCCCATGGTTCCCACCTTGTGGATGGGGCCGGGGAATGTGCAATTTGTAAACGCTACTTAGAATTGTTTAGCATTTTTTTTAGTGATAGGATTCAATTGGATAAACTGACTCGTTCAATTTTGGCTTGAGTATTTTATGATTGGCAATCTCGATGCTAAGAAACGATGTCAATATTTATAAGGGAGATGATTATTACAAAATATATACATTTTAATAATGTAATCAACATTTTGTATTATCACTAAACCTATTTATTTGAATCATTGTTACACTTTAGATTTGATAACTTAATTTTGTTCTTAAACGAGTAGTTTGGAAACAGAATCGCGATTCCTCCTAAGTAAATTGCATAATTGAATTGATAAATTAATTTAATTTGTGTTTGGTTGAGGTGAAATTTGATAATGAGAAATAAGATAATTGGTGTAATAGGAAAAAGTATACGTGATGGATGAATTTTTGGTGGATTTTAAATTAAAAATAATTATTATAATTATAAAGTATAAATTTATTATTAATTAAAATAAAATTATAAAATAAAAAAATATGAGAAATTTTTGTTAAAAAAATATATTATTTAAATATAAAAAACATTTTTTAAATTAATTATATTTAATGAAATATTAAATTTTTAATAAAATAATAAGTAATAAATAATATTATAGTAATCTCTTATTAAAATTGTTTTATATTTATTAAATAATTTATTTTATGAAAAATATGATGTGAGAGAAAAGAAAAAAATGAATTTTTTTAAAAAAGTAAACCGTCGCATAAAAAAAAGCCAACAACTCCCGATTCTTGAGGTAGAACCAAGGTCATATGACCTCAGTTTCACCCCTTTTGTTCCCACCTCAAAATCCGATTTCGAGGAGTGTGGTGTGGTTGGTGGAATCGGACGGAATGCGATTCAGTCCCGATTCAGCAAATAACGCCGCCAAAAGTTTCTACATGTTGGAAAAGGCACAAGCCCAAGCCCATGACCCAATCCAATATTACTATGAAAAGGGCTTAAGCTACGTACAAAATGAACAATAAGATAACGAACATATATAAAATGCATGATATGCATTATGTGCACATCAAGATTTGACATAATGCTTATCTATGTTTCAATTTTATTTTTGTCTTGTTGCCTACTTAATGAGCAGCATACTCATTATCCTCTATGCATTAGGGGTAGAGATATCCTTAAAAGAAAAAAAAATCAACAAAGTGGGGTCGAAATGGGAGGTCTCGTGATACAACTTTTTCTAGTTAATGCTCCATCTTTTGTACTTCATACAGGAACTACATTACAACCATCTTCCATGTTTTTTTTTTTTGTAACAAGAGTCCAATGCAATGATATACATTTTTATTCAATACCGAGAAGTCACAAGTTTAATACCTAGAAGTTACGAGTTCAAATTCTACAATAAAATGTATGTGCTTTTTTATTTTTAATCTTCATTTTATTTGCATTAAATTCATGGATCTTCCTTTGTAATAGAAAATTTATCCACGATAAAAGTTAATATATATATATATATATATATGCAAATAGTTTCTCCATATGTAATATCTAGGGTTATTTCCTTTTTTTTCGCATCTAACTATAAAATGTTTAAATTTAACACTTAGATCCTCCAATTAACTTTAATCTAAATTTTCGTAAGCTCTTTTCTTCATAACTATGAGATGACATTATTGCCTCTTACTTCTTAATATGAAAAATTGTAAACAAAAATCAAAATATTGATATAAGCATAATATTGCGTAAAAATATTATTATCAAATAATACTTTTATCCGTATTAATTTTTTTGTTTTTGAAATATTTTTGTTGCAATATGAAACTAAGGGTAAAAATTATATTTCAAAATTAAATTTAATAAAATTAGCTTAAATTTAATGAAAGGACTTAATTGTCAAATTTAAATAAGTTATGATACTAAAATTTTTAAATGTATAATTTAATATTAGATGCCAAACGAAGTTATAATTCAGGGGTGTTAATGGAAATAAACCTAATATGTGTCAACAAAGATATTTTTATACCCCAAACCTGCATGATTATGGATCTGCGTGAGAACGTAGTCCTCTTAATTAAGCTGAAGCCAGTCATAGGGCAACTCTCCTTTGGCGGGCCACTGGATTAATTGAGTGAGGAGAAAGCATGCACTTCCCTTCCCCCCACCTCCCTCCCTCTCTCTCTCTCTCCTCTCTCCATCACCTGCCGAGAAGAGCCCCATGACTGGCTTGCTTACTGGAAGCCGGCCTGGCGTACGTCCTGGCCTACGTCGCCGTCGAGTCGCCGCTTCTCCTTGCAGTTCTGCGATCGTTCCGTGTCCATGGCGTCTTCCTTTTATAGGCCCATGCTTGCAGGGCTTCAAATGGCAGATTTTGGAACAGTGGCATATGCGCCAAGAACCACAAGCAAAGAAGGGGGAGGAGAAGGGTTATACCCCGGATATCCTTTGTCACTGGTTAGCCTTCAACGGCATCATCACCTCGCTAGCTACGTGATTCTTCTTCCCATTATCTCTTGACTCTTGATCCTCTCCCTTGTAATTATACTATAAGTGCGTTCTCTCTCTCTCTCTCTCTCTCTCTCTCTCTCTCTCTCTCTCTCTCTCTCTCTCTCCCTCCTTTACTGATATTATGCATAAAAATGAGAGAGAGAGAGAGATGCTTTCAGGCAGCAGATATAGATGAAGAAGGATCGAAGATATCGTGGAGCCAGACAAATATGGTTCCCTTCTCCTTTTTTCCTGACCAACTTTGTGCAAAGGACTGAAAGGTGGGTCTTGAAGAGCATATCCTGTCGTAATATTCCTCTGCTCTCCTTCTTTCGGGCATTTCAAGCGGCCCTTTTCGAAGGGAGACGCGAACATTTCGATTAAGAGGGTCGATTCATTTCACTCAGTTTTGGGACTTCTGTGCGCTCATAAATATTGTTTTAAAGAAATAAATTTTAAACTATGTTTTTTTTTCTTTTTTGCTGTTCATCTTCCTGTATTTGACAAACAAAAAGTGGGCAAAGATCAATGAGTTCTGGTTGACCCAAAGAAAAGTGCATGTTTTTGTGTGACATGCATATTGACATGTCAATATCTATTGAGACCACCCTTTTGGTCTCCCTAACCTAAAAAAGATTTATCCATCTATCTTTCCATCTATCTCTATACATAATATATATATATATATGATAAAAGGAATATATAACATCATTATATATATATGATAAAAGAAATATACAATGTCATTTTAGACGGTAATTTACAACATTCCAAATAAGTCGATCTACTTATTGTATAACACATTCCCATATATATATATATATATATATATATATATTAAAGATTTTTTTATCATGATCATCAAATTTTATTTTTGTGATCCAAAGAGTTGGTCCGATGCCTTTGAAATACAAGATTAACAAATGGAAGAACTGAAGTTGTGAAATGAACAAGAAAAGGTCTGGTTATAAAATAGATTCTGTGTGATATCTATTTTAAGCAACTTATTGCTCCACCGAATCAATCTGGCTCAAACATGTCGAGCGTATGAGAAAGTCCTGAACGGACTATGATGCTCGCTGCCTCCGACCTTTCTGCCATTATGCAATTCACATTTGGGGTAAAAATTGGTCAGCAATTTGTGTAAATGAGCTCAAATCTCCATGCAGAAAAATGTGGAGAAGAATTCGCGTTAACAACAATTTCTCAGTTGTACTACTGTAAGAGGGTAGCAGTAAGTGCCACTAAGAAAAACAAACAAACAATGTCTTCCTCATACTAACATAAACTGTAATGGATGTTTATTGGTCTACAACAAAATCAGTATAAAGAAGCTAAGTTTTGGGGGCAGATTTTTTCACATCTAAAAAACTTCTACATATAGAATTAACTTTGGCATCAGAAAAGAGGCTAATTTAGTTGAAATGACAAAATTGGCAACTCAGGTGAAATCCATTATACTACAACACAAGTATGAATGGGAAAGAATTCCAGTTTCAGGCTGAAAGACCACTGTCAAGAAAATAACCAAGTCCCATAATTCTGCAAGAGATTTAAACCTTGGTACTGTGGATATGATCTAATGTCCAAAGCCAACCGAAAAATAATAATGATCATGCTTTTTGCTTCCCCTTTTGTAACCGATCTAGCTCTGCCTCAACTTCTTCGAGTTGCAACCTTAAAATGCGCACTTTCTGCTCCAGCTCCTCCACAGTGCCCCTGGCGAGAGATGGTTTATATGGAGATAAGAAGTGTTCAGAGAATTTTTTCAGGGCTTGAGCACCACAAACCTACAGTCGGTCCACGAAAGAATTACTCAGTAATGAGCACGTCTCAGATTCCACAATGTAGCATTTCAAATGATTATTCAAGATAAACAGGTTTGATACCTCTTCAGGAAGTAACGGCAACTTGGTAATATGGAAGTCATCATATAACATATAGAATTGATCAATATATTTCCGTTGCATCTTTACTCGTGCCCTCAATAATTTTGATTCAACAGCTGCATCGGAGAAAATATGAGATTATGTGGAGGCCAGAAATACCATATCCAGTAAGAATTAGGGTTACCAGTTTCAATCAATCATACCTTCATCATCAAAAATTACTTGATTAATGATGATATTGTGAGTATCGATCTCAAATTTTGCTAGCTCTTGGACCAATCTCTCTGTTTCATATAGAGAAAGAAACTCGGGAATGCAAACACACACAAATGTTGTCATATCCTGTCACAAAATGTTTGAGAAATTATTTCTTATAGGATGTTGACCAACTATGCGTATAGGATTTCAGACTAAATCAATTTGTCGCAAAATGAGAAAATGTTTTGAATCCTCACAGGATCTTTAAATTGTCTGTTCACTTGCTCAATCACATCCTTCATGCCCTCGAGCTTTCCTAGCATAGCATCCTCACTGAATTCATCACCAAGACCGAAGAGACGAGTAGCCTAGCATAAAGCATTGGAGAACTAAAGCTAGTTAACTTAAGCTAATACTGAACACACAAAATCTTGATGGCACGGTCAAGAATCATAATCTTCTGCAAAAAAGTAAGCATACTCATGATCCAGATGTCTGATGATGATAAAAATCAATTTCTGATGATGATAAATATTAGTATGCCATGCTAATATTGATGTCAAAGTCTGATATCAAATTCTTGAAATCAATTATTCACCAAATCATGTATTATCGACAAGGGAATCCTACTTGACAAAAGGACAAGGTTATAAGTTGTCCATTGCAAGCTTCATCACGATTGAAAGAATTACCGAGAGAAGCTACAGTATTATCACATTGTGTGTAGGAGTGAAAATCAGACAGGGTCAGTCTACTTGGCATGAGGCCCAGCCGGCACATGTTTGACTTTGGACTGGGACAAGTCTTGCTGAAAGTTCAGCCCTGCTCAATCGGAGGGTCAAGCAGTTAATGCGAGTACATATCATTTTTTTTGCCGAGAAAAAACACACAAACATATCATTTTATCACACTCTCCCTTTGCTGATGATCATAAACAGTACCTTGGAAAGAAAAAGTAAAAAGCAAAACAAGGCAGGCAGGCCATATCCTACCCTAGTTCCACCTATAAAGCTGTAAGAGGGTTTGAACACTGAATGACAGTGACAGGGAAAGATATGTTACATTAACCTTATCATTGTAAAAAGTACAACTAACAGATAAAATAAGTGTTTGATAGGTAAAACATGTCAATTGGATTTTAGGAGCAAATGTCTCGATAATGCTATATCTCATTATGGAAAGTCTAGCACAAAATACAGAGTAGCAAAATCGATTCAATTTTTTTTGTAAGGAAAATCGATTTCACATTAACAATCAAAATAATGGAGTATGTTGAAAAAAAAATGCCATAAATGTAGAATAAGAGAATCAGTTTGCTCAATATGAATATAAAACACAATGGGGCAAGAAGGTATGAATAAACATTTTGAATTTGACCACTTGATGAAAATAAAGAAAAAAAAGATAGCAATCTTTCTGATCTGAAAATTAGTTGATAAGCATCTTTACAATACAATTTTTTGAATTTTTACAGCGCAATTATCTGCATTTCTGTACGAATGGGTTTCTATTGATGAAAAATCAATAAGCAACTACCTGGCTCAACAAACCTCCAAACTTGTTTTTCAGGGCCATAAATTTTTCAAGTCCTTTCTCCAGTGTAGATGGGAATTGCAACAAACGTAGCGTGTGGCCAGTTGGAGCAGTATCAAAAACAATGACCGAATAGTCCATCGTTTGAACTAATCTGCATGTGAAACACATGAAAGGATGGCTCAGTGCTCAACAGAGAACTAGCTATTCATGTCTTCGGAGGATTTAACAAAATTATGATTTCTTTTCATGGCCCGTTAACAAGAAAGTATCAACTGGTAATTCCAACTCTCATCCAAAAGTAACATAACACACCCTCCAACATCCAAATGTGAATGTTTGTCTTTACCTAGCTTGTCTACTAATATATCAGTCCAATATTCAAGTTCCACAAACATTGTGAACAGGATCTGGATTCTAAGATATATTAGTTGACCAATGTCAATATTCTTCTTTAAGAAAGATAATACGACAAAAAAATACTTTAACTTCAAGTGAAAGAACCATCACAAAGTTCAACCAGTGCTAAGAATTAAGAATCAATAAGGCCATCTCAGAATGATATCTTTAATAAGATGTACATAGAAAATCATAAAAGGACACACCAAGGGTTTGCCAAAGCAGCACAATCCCTTGGTATGACTCATGGTTACCAAAGTACTAAATAACACAAGTTTAATGTCTATGTGAAGCATGTTTACGAACCTTTAGTAAAAAGAAACTAGAATAACTGTGAGTACTGACATAGTATATAACTTTAGCCATAGATAAAAGGACCCAAAGAAAACTAAAGTTCCAAACAAACGTTTTCATGAACAAGCAGCTATCTTCTGATAGAAAGAGGACAAAACTCTGAGTTATAGTGACATGCCATCCTTGTCTAGACTTTAAATTCATTCCCTTCAATTCCCTCTATATTCTGTCATATTATTCAATCTGGACAATATACATAACTATTGCGTTGAAAAAGAAGAATGCATAGATAAGTTAGTGATTAGACCTTCTTTTGTACTCATATCTGAATAAAAATGGAGAAATAGACATGCATAGTAAACCATAACGAGAGATACTAACTTTAGCATTTCAGCAAAACTCATTGCTTCATCAACTCCAGGAATAGCATTTGTCAAGTCTGAAAGAAAACTTTCCATGCCGTCATCATTTCCTAACTCTTCACTCTCTACTTTTGGATCAACTTCCTAGCAAAAGAGAAAGGCAAATCTAATGCATCATTGTTGAAACTATGTATTTCCCAAACTCCTTTTTTTTTCAAAACAAAGCATTGTCGAAACAACCAATTTCCCAAAAGTAATGACAGCTAGAAAATAGGTGTTGATACCATGACAGATTTCAAATGTTTCACAAATTTGGGAGTGTGACCAAAGAAACAAAGCATGCATAATATCTACAACTGTACTTAACGAGACTGTCCCAAGCTGTATACTATCCACTCATTCAGAGGCAACATATAGTAAAGTAATTTAGAAAGAATTCAGCAGATCTAATATAACAACAACAACAACAAAGCCTTATCCCACTAGGTGGGGTCGGCTACATGGATCATACGGCGCCATTCCGTTAATATAAAACGCAGATCTAAAATCACACTTAAAGAACTTAAGTACTTAGCAAATTGCAGCAAAACTCTACTATTTTGCTTAGTACGGAGTTCACATGGCAAGATAAAAGATTTCAACAGTCATGCTTAGAATTTCGAGTACAGTAAATAACAAAGTTTTTTTTATATATATTTGAAGCCTGAAGGACTATATGACACTGTTTCCGCTGCAAATGAGACATTATCTGCCTAAGGAGATAATTTCGTTAAAGATTATCCAAATACGTATCTAAGATATTTGGTGTCTTCTCGTTGCATATTCGTTCTGCTTGCAATTCGAGATCGAGATCATTATGCAGCAGGCGATTCAAAATCACACACACCAAGGTAATCAACGAGCACACACCAATTGAATCAACAGAAACAATATTAAGATCCACAGAATTCGCAACAATATAATACCACAAAGCACGAAATAAGGCGTTTTTTATTTCCATATCAATCACGATTGTACCATGGCAAAGAGGTTGGAGAAGCCATTGACGAGGGTGGGGATCTTGGTGAAGCGTTGCTGGAAAGCGTCAGAGAGATTGTGGGCGGGGTCGGTGGAGATGACGAGCACCGACTGCCGAACCTGCGACAGGAGCACGGCCAGGATGGAGCTGCAGGTCGTCTTACCTACGCCACCCTTGCCGCCAACGAACACCCACTTCAGGCTCTTCTGATCCAGTATGTTTCGAACCGTCCCCTCCGGCACATCTCCGGCCATCTCCTTCGTTGTTGTTAGATGTTCTCGTCCTACAAATGTTCGTTCTTTTGCGCAGCCGAATTAATATCAAGTAAAAAGAAGCCGACTTGGATCCTTTTTCTTTTCCTCTGAGGTTAAGAAATTAGAAACATTGACACATAATTTTTAAATATGTTTTATTTCTTTTTGTGAAATTGAAATAAAAGGAAATAAAGAATATAATAAAAACTACACCCCTTCTTTTTTCTATATTCTCAAATTATTTGGTATATATCATGTTTTATTATTATTTTACTCACTAAAAAGGTGGTTCTGTATGTGAATTATCTATTTATTAATGTTATGTGAACCTTAATTTAATCAAATGTTAACAAAATACATCTTTTTTATATAATTATTTTACAATCGTAAATTTAAATTCAATTATTAATATTAGATTTCGCGCGTGGTATGAATAAATGATCTATTCAACACATTTAAGAATATATGAATAGTTGACATATATTTATGGTAAATTACATCAAATACCCTTCAACTTTAAAATTTGCTTAGTGATACCCTCCAACTTCTACAATTTTTCGTCGACGTGGCGTCCACGTGATCATCTCCTCTCTCATCCACGCAAATAGTCATATTAAAAGATGGCATCGGGTGAAATGTATTAAAAGATGAATGACATTTGTGTTACAAAGTAAAATTGGAGGGTATCACTGAGCCAACCTTAAAGTTGGAGGGCATTTGTGTAATTTTATATGCCACGTCGAAGCATGCCAACTATTTGCATGGAGGAGAGAGAAGATGGCCACGTAGATGCCACGTCGACGAAAAACGGAAAAACCGGTTATCCCAAATAAAGAGGACATCGAGTGAAACACGTTAAAAGATGAATGACATTTGTATTACAAAGTGAAGTTAGAGGATATCGCTGACCAAATCTTATTGGTGTAATCTATCTCATATATTTAACATATATCTAACCGCTTGGGATAAGATTTAATTATATTTTTTCCTAAAAAAACATCTCATCCCTTAATGATTAGTTGAGAGCTCACATCATCGATCTGAATCAATAATAGATTTAATTTCTAAAACTTTTTATCTCGTTGTAGTTTATTAGATTCATTCACAGACAAAATTCGAATTATTCCATACAAATAGGATGCTTCCTTCACTTTAATTGTAAAAAAAAATATATGCTTAGAGAATATCTACTAAAAAAAGTCAGATCAATTTAAGTAAATAAATATTATGTTATTATCTTTATAAATGTAGAAAAATTTTAATTCCTTCTGCCCAAATAGAAATCTCAGGAATTACATATAAATTGTCGTACCAATATCCCAATAGTCGCATAGACTATGAACTATCATGATCTATATATGGATGTGAATAAGGGTGTTGTGTAGTGTACCAATATCCCAATAGTCGCATAGACTATGAACTATCATGATCTATATATGGATGTGAATAACGGTGTTGTGTAGTGACTCAACACCGTCACTCGAAGATCTAAGTGGTCACGACGTATTAGGTTCGTGAATCTCCCTATATACCGAAAAAAAATGATTTATTTATGGATGTAGGCAAAAACATGCTGGTTACCACATGGAAAAAATGAAAACAAATTTGATTACATTGAAAATAAAACATGGCACAATCAGACAAATGAAAAATATAATATATTTAACGCTCAACTTCTGTTCAAAATAAACTGGATACAACAAAAGATCTGGTAGTACACCACCTTCACGAATTATTCAAGCAATCACACTTGGAATGTTGCATTTTTCTCATATTGAAGTAATGAAACTAACGGATGGATAAAACTGCAAAACCAGAAGGACCCATTCCAGAACTAGTCAGGCTGTCCTCGGGAAACACCATATTTGTGCGCTCCATAAGAACGAGTTTATGCAGCAGGTCGCAAGACTTCGGTGTCAGAGAAATGCCTTCAGTGCAAAGTGAATACTTCCTCTTAATTTCTTTATTTCAAAATCTTGTCACTGTTTCTTGTTGATGAACATAGGGCAGACGGCGGTCATGAGACAGCTGCTGCTGAATCTCAATAACAATTGATATAACCAGATGGAATCAATTGAATGACCATATCCACCCCACTGTACAGTTTTAACTTCCAACTGGTGGCCGCAAACGCCAATATGCGGTGAAACTAGAATAGAGAGTTGTACGTAAGGACGGTTGCTGCCAAGGATGCTATACAGACGAACAGAGAAGAAAGTAATGTAACATTGAGGAGCTTTTCTTCTCCAAGAAAACCAGCTGCGGTGATCATGCCATCTGCTATAACTCGAGCCAATGTTCCAGCTTCAGTCGACAGCAGGCCACCATTGTAAGTTCCACGAGAGAGACGGGACGACATAACTTGAGAGAGAAGTGATAAATTCACACCTGCATATGAATATCATAGAAGTGTGCATGTCAAATAGGGAGCCTGACTGCAAAATACTTACTAATATACAGGAATCTACAGTAGAGAAATTTTAAGGTATCAATGAGTATATATTAGTTACCCTCGAGGACTTCAGCTGCAACAAAAGTGATTAATGCGGAGATGACATACTGTGGCACAGTGTACGAACTGGTGATATGGAAGCTTAGCAATACACCTAGTAATACTAGAATTTCAGATCCTAGCAAGATTTGCCTGCCAAAAGTTAATGAAGGTCGGTGAGCATCAGAGAACCATCTCGAACAAGTACCACCACGGCCCAAATGTATAGTTGAGAAGCTTATAGTCATTAAAGTCTTAATAGAAACATTAATTGAGAAACTTGTAGTTGAACAACAAAAAGTAAAGTTATAAAATGAGTTCATGACTTTGGCACATCAAATTCCAGGAACACGAATACTTTTGAATACATGTCCAATGAAACAAGATGACCATTTAACCAGTTAACAGTATGTTTTACCTGTCTTCAAACATGTTAGTTATATAAGTTCCAACAACAGCATTGACAGGAAGAACTGTCAGTCCCAGGATGGCTAGAAATATTGCCACTGAACTTGTTGACCATCCAAAGTAGTAACTGGTAATGACACTAGACTCGGAAAGTAAAATTTCCATGGCGTATTTGAGCATGAAATAGATCAACAATTGGACCTGCAAAATTACAAGATATTAGTTG
Source organism: Pontederia crassipes (assembly GCA_030549335.1). Taxonomy (NCBI): domain Eukaryota; kingdom Viridiplantae; phylum Streptophyta; class Magnoliopsida; order Commelinales; family Pontederiaceae; genus Pontederia; species Pontederia crassipes. The sequence continues at coordinate 69,945,687 of CM060191.1, read as the reverse complement.
AAAATTTCTGAAAAGGAGATCATAATTAGAAACATCACTTTAACTGAAAAGTTAAAGAAACATATTTTTTTTCCTTTTAGCACCACTAGCATAGTAACTCAAGCTACTGACTTACATATGGGCGCTCATACCTAGTTACCTACCATATTCTTAAAAGGATGCATATGCATGCAAAATATCATCATCTCAAGAAATTTCGTAATTGATATTTAATGATGTGAGAGATGTGACAAATAAAGTATATAGAATAAATTTTTTGCACTGTTAAGCAATGGGAAAATGATGTGAAACAGGAACAACTTGATAGATAAAGAATGATCTGGTATTTCATACATGAAGTAATTAGTAATAGTTCTTTGACATGGAAGCCTATCACTAACAGAAGTTAAATAGCTGATGCATATTCTTAAACAGTAAGATTTCTTGGGTAGAGTACTTAGTATAAGTAAGAAAATAGTGATACCTGATAATGAAGTGTGTGCAGTTATGAATGGATATAAAAAGCAATTAAGGGCCTCCAATGAACAATGATACACAGAGTGGAGTTCCTCACCTTTACAGATGGTGTGAGTAATCTATAGGCTGAAGCAACTGAAGTTGCAGGCATGTGGGAATCTTCAGAACCCTCTTCACTCTCATCGCACTCTTCATCATCTTCGTCGTGTTTCTCTTCTGAAGTTAGGAGCAAAGGTTGCACGAGACCACTTTCTAGCACTTCATTCTCCCTATGTCCTGTTATCAAGACAAAATGAGCTTGCTTGTTGAATTACATAAGCATAGATATCAGCTAAACTATCAACCTTATGCATTACTTATATCTATTGACTACACGCATTTGTTGGTCATAACATTGCAAGATATAAAACAAGCGTAGACAAAACTGTTTCCTACATTCTAATTATTTAACTGATGAAAATGTAAATTCCATAACATTAAGCTAATAAGGTAATGAATCAGATAAAATGTAAATTCCATAACATCAGATAACATCCAACAAGCATATCTACATCAGCACGCATCATCTAATCTCTAAGCTAATGAATCAGTCATATGTTAACAGAAAATTCAGCCTCATGACCACCATTTAATAGAGTTGACAAAAACATTCAAAATCAGAAAAAAACATCAGCTGTAATAAATAACTGCATGGTATTTCTTGTTGTCCCTATAGTAGTATTGGTCTTATTGACGCTTCCTTTTCTACTTGTGTGTTTGTACTACAAGTAAAGAAAAATCAAATAAGGATTGAAAGCTATATGGATGGCACTATGAAAATGTGTTCTTAAGCTGAGAATATTTGACTTATGAAGCTGTGCAAGAGGTTGCCCTGAATCATTCATATCAACATGTAAATCAATGAATGAAATTAGATGATATAGTTATCAAACCAGTATCAGCATTCGCATCCTCTGGTGAGGCTTTTACTTCACTATCACGAACTGGCTCTCTGAACGAAATCCACAGCCATACTAAATATGCTAACCAAGCAAATGCCATAACCCATCCAGGTAAAGTATCTTGATTAATTGTTAACACAGATATCTTGAAATTTGTTTGAAGTAAGCCAGCAAGAGCAGGACCACAAGCCATCCCTAGTGCACTGGCACTAACAAAACCTGCGGAAGCTTGCATGCGGATCTTAATAGGAACACAATCACTGATATAACGTCTGTTCACAGCCCTTGCAGAACCCAATCTGCATTTTATGTAAAAGATGTCATGCACGGTAAAGCTTTAAATTTCCCAGCAAGTAAAAAGACAAATAATCAAATAAGATGATCTTGTTGACATTGGCACAACAATTCGGTTCAAATAAAAATCTCCCAGAAATGAAAAGAACAATTCCAGAAAGAAGCGCATACCAGTTGAGGTAATATAATTAGTTTAATCCATCAGTTTGAGTTTCAGCAGAAAAGGCCATAAGTAAAGATGATCCAGCAGGTTATGGTTCTGACAGTATTTATTTTTTATTGTGACAGTAAAAGAACTATCAGATTTCTAAGTTAGCTGAATGGCACTACGTGATCTCGACATGTTGAATGTGCTATTTCCTTGTGTGGTTATTGTTCTTTTTTTTTTTTGAGAGAGAGAGAGAGAGGATATTGTTCTTTTTTTTAGAGGTGTTTATTGTTCTTCTAAACTGAAAAATCCTTATTACCACAATTTCATTTTTTGTATCCATAACAACTTTCATAGCTTCATCACAGAGAACATTTTTGTGAATAGCATGATCATACAAAGCAATCCACTCAAAAAGTAAAAGGATGAAACATTAAAAGGGGAAAAGTTGTCCTAGTTATCTCTAGATTAGATTCCTATACCAACCAAAATAGCATGCAAGTGTCTACAAGCAAATATTTATACAGCTCCAAAATAGCAGAATATATAATCTACTTACCCACATAAGAGACGACCAACGAGAAGAACAGTCAAAGAGTTGAGATCATAAGCCAGTGCATATAAAATATTTCCAAAAAAGAGTACGATACTGCTAAATATAAGCGGTCTGAAGTATGACTTGTTAGACCATGCACTGAAATATACTGAAGAGAAAACTTGTGCAACAGCCATCGACCCTATTATAACCCCACAAACTGTGGCAGCTGCTCCGAGGCTCATCGAGTAATCATCTGCAGTTGGGACGATCACATATGTGTTCACCATATAAAGGAAAGTATTGGCCAAGTTCAAGAGAAGAGACATAAAATGGTATCTCTTGTCTTCAGCCTGCTCTTCTTCTGGACTAGGAATCTCTTCTTGACCACCAATGAGAGCATGTTGTCCCAAAAATTGGAGGAAATTAGTTGAACGTGTGAGTTTGTCTACTGATGCTTGGATCAGATAGATCACTGGATCCTGCAACCAGTGACACAATCAGATAGAAACATCAGCAACAGTTAATATATTATGAAACCATTCTTTGCACTGGCAAGCATATGTTATTATCACAGAAAAATTCTTAAGTTATTTTAACCTTTAGAGCATTAGATGGCTGATCATATATCGATAGGTAGCTTCCATGACGTTCTTGCAGATCTGAGAGATTTCGAGACAAAGCCCCTACAACAGCACTGATTCCCTGGTTTTTTTCAAATTGACAGATTCAGAAGATATGTAATTCAAAGATAGCATGTCATGCTATATAAAATGTAAGTTTAGATGAAATACTACAATAACCCGAAACAACAATCTTCTTTAAAGAACTAGAAGCAATAATGATTAGGATGAAAATGACCAGCTGCCCTCTGAGCTCATTTCAAGCATGCTACCATCTGTAAGGATTAAAGTGGAGAAAGTACCACGTGCTTGAAGACTTGCTGAAGCTGGGAATAAGGATGGTTTGACCTAGTACTTAGGTAATAGTCTGTGAATCTATAGCCAAAGCGTTTATCAAACTTCTTCAATATTTTACGAACACCAGTAGCATTCAAGTCAACAAATCTAAGAAGCTTCAAAAGATCATGCCCAATTGCTGTGTATGCTTCTCGAAGTTCAGATATCTTCGAAATATCTGGTTGATCGAGAAGAGTAGTACGTTGCTCTCCCAATTTTTGAATCCTTTTTGCGAGAATCCCTTGTTGTTCTAACAAAAATAGAGTCATCTTCTCAATCTGTGAATAATGGTGAATCAGTTCAAGACCATGAATTAGATACAACCCTCAAAGATTTTCGTAGAACTAGATAGCTGATAAAATATATGCATACTTCATCGTCGAGCATCTTTGAGAACTCCTTGACAATGCGTCGACGATCTTTCCCACCTTGTTGTATTTGCTGAACATACTGCTTAACTTTTTTCTTCATCAATTTATAGTTAAGATAATAACTGCAAGTATAAAAGAAATAGTTTATATGAGCAATATATCACATAAAGTAAAAAATAAAATCCCTGAAATGAAAAGTTCTTTTTTGTTACAAAAAGGGTGAGGCATAGTCAGTAATGCTTGGCGATCCTAAGATTCTGCACATAATTAAGTTATATAAAAAGTTTTTTTGGATCATTACCATAGAAAGAGAACAAAGTATCTTGAAAGACAAAGGGTCATTAATTTTAATGCAAAACACCCTCCTAAGGACAATGAGTTTGACTTCAATTGAACAGCGCATACTTAACTTATATAGAAATTCAGTCTAAGAGAACTTAAGTCCAAAGAAAACTGTGGGATAACCCCAGACAAATGAAAACATTTTGACTAGTGCATATGATTTGAATGGGCATTTGTTGAGAGATAATACCCAGTGCTAAGTCTAAAGAGTATAGAACAGTTCACATAAGCTTGAAGCATTGAACCCAAATGTACCAATGGGCACTTCTATACCAATTTGCTATTATAACTACAGTACAAATCTACACTTGTGAAATTTGAGGATGGGAAAAGAACATACCCCTCCCATTCTGGCACTCGATTAGCCATTAGTTTCTTCCCAAAGTTAACCATCTTGAAGTAGGATATATGATCCTAGCTGCAAAAACAAAATTTATGGAAGCCATTACCATCATATAAAAAGAACGGCACACTTTTAATCAGAACGACAGAAGCCATTTTTACTTGATGGTGAGTAGTCACACGGTATAAAAAAAGACGATCCTGTGACTAGTAGGCGAGATGAGGCAATAAATTAAGTAACTTGATTGGAATGCACATGATTCTTTGCATATCTTTATGCTTGTACTTTGAAATGCACATTATACTTTATAATTAATATTTTGCATCACAACTTATAAACCAGGATTCATCTGGTTGTCATTCTTTTATCAAGCAAACAAAGACTAGTACGAACTAATAGTATCCTGGTTATCGTCGGAGTTCATACTTGCCACCAAATTTAACTGTAATGACCAGTATATATTAAAAAATCTATAAAGTTTGAAGTAAAACAACAAAAAGGTCCACTACGATAACGAAAAGGAAGAAAAATTCAAAACAAGGGTTAAGTTGATTAAAATCCATGTTCCAACCCTCCTCCCAACTTTTACTTTCATTAAGCAAATCAGTTTCAGTTCGAAAATGCAAACCATGATGGTTTATCTTCTCATCCAAGTTTCTATCTTCTGATACCTCGAATCAGTGACATGCAAACCTAACTGACGAATCCGGACAGCATTGCACTTAGGAAATTAGCAGCAAGTTTTCATACTTCAATCCAACACATTAAGCTGAAAGAATCAGAAAGCATTTCAAGGCCATATTCGTGCCTCCAGAGTTGGAGAAAAAGAAAGAGCAGAAGAAAACAGATTAAAGAACAAAGATCAAACAACATCAAAGCCTTATCACGATGCCATTCCGCTCTATTAGATATTCGTTGATACATGTTCATGAGATTCGACAGATGCCAGAAACAAAGAACAAAGATCAAAGCTTCAAGAAAAAAATAATTCAACCACAACCCCGTCAAACCAACGCCCTGCTTTTACGATCCTAAGAAATCAAACAAATGCCAGAAACAACTTCACAGAGCACAATCTAAAGGAGAACCCAACAGGGGACCGAGTAGATTTTTTCACCGCACCCGAACTCGTCACAGAGAGATCTCAAGATCCCAACTTGGATGCAGGAATCCAACCAAAATCGAGAAAGAATGTTTTGCAGCCCCTGAACTTGTGACGATCGTATCACCAAAAACCTTCTCTCGCCGCTTCCACTACCAGACCACCACGAAACACACCTCGAATCCAGCCGCAAAGGGATGGATTCCCAACAAACCAAACTGTCGCATCAGCGATTGATGGAGAGCATGGGAGTTGGTTTCTGGTCTACAAGAGCGGTGGTGCTCGATTTTGTCGTCTTGGCTCTCTCTCTCTCCCTCCCCGTCATATTTATAGTGTGACGTCCGTTACACGAGACGATGAGATGCCCAAAAGAACAATAATTAACTAAAAATAAAAAGCACAAAACCAAAAGATTACTAGTACTCGTGATAGGCGATTTGGCAGGACCTCTTCAATTTTTTGTGGTCTGAAGTGGAACTGGGAGCATCAATTGGGCCATAGCGATGACGTTGCTGTCATCTTATCAGGAAAATAAGAGGCTTTTTAGCAGTATATTTATATATTTGAATTCGAGAAAAAAAATTGGACTGCAAACAGAGATTTGGATTGCATAGAGTGGCACAAAAAGGAGCCATCTTGTTTCTTTAGTTACAAAAAAGGAGTCACCTTTGATGCACTGCACCAATAACTGGAAAAAGTAGTGTAAAGCGACCTTTTTCTTCACGCAATATCTGCATTGGAATCTTTGTTTCTGTAACATTGAAAACTAATTCCCAGTTATTAATCGCTCGTTACGAATTAGCTGCCCATTTCTTAGTCTTGGAATACATGTTGATTCTGTGTTATGAACATGAGATTTGATCCGTTCAAGCGTTCCTTGAAATAGGGGAAGGATGACAGTTGTTGAAGAGCAAGAACTGGAACATGCAATGATCAGGTAAACCTTCTCTGTTTACATCTTCCACTGCATTAATATTTTAGTCTTATTTTAATCAAACGATGGCATATAAAGAGTCAGAGGACTGAGGCCATGGCTGATTGTCAGATCTCTAATGAAAAGTTCAGTTGAACATCGATTGATTTCTTTAATATCTGGAAGTAGAAGGGGACTCCACTTATTGGTTGAAAGACAGATAAAGAACAGTTGTGAAATACATTTTATAAATACTTTTGCTCTTAAATCCATGTAACAAGCCCTAGATATTTGGAATTTATCAAGAATTTTAGGTATATTCCGAAATTGAAGGCCCACAATAATAATGGAATTAAGATTTGAGAAATATATTAGTAAGCTTTCTATACCAAAACAATGCAACATGGTCAGACATGTTGTTGTGCATATATGTGAAGTTGTAGTAGCAGAAGAAGAGACGGTCCATGTCATTTGCTGTCAGGAGCTTCTGAGTTCAAGATAGATTTATAATAATGTATTAATGCCTGATGAACTTTTCGTTCATTTTTGTTTTATTTTACTTTGTTTGTCAGCTGCATTTTAATTCTTATGTTAAATAGTATTTTATATATCATTAAAATATTAATAGTCAAAGTCAAAAATAAAATTATTCTACAAAAATAACATAATTTTAGGAGGGTTAATAAGAGGATCCAAAAACAAAGTCAAATATAAAACTATTCAGTGGAAGCTTTCATTTCACAGAGCCAGTTGGAGGTCTTTCATTATATTATCAGGTACAAATGCATGAAGTCCTCCGTATGTTTAATTAATTTTGCATTAGCAATGACACTTCTTGATATTGTAGCTGAGCATGGACCTTATATTTCAGATATTAAATTTTCACGTCAAATTATCCAAATATCACCATTCTTATATTTCGTCAAGCATGTTTATGGTCGTGCTATAGGTATAAAATTATGGGAAAATGGGTCAAATTTCTTTTATTTCTTTTCTATCATGAAGAGTCTTGATATGCACAAAGTTATATTTCTTTTAATTATAGTCTCAATAGATTTTTAAAAAATAAAACTATAGGGAAATGGAGTTATGGTTGTTAATTTAATGATCTCTTGTTAAATATGCACTCGAGCAGGCTTATCACACTTCTCATTTGAGAACTCATCTTGAGAGAATAAAAAAGGAACAGTTAGCATTTTAAAGGAGTAAATAATTATTGGTTACCTTCTAAGACATGATACTGGTTTCTTTTTGCAGGTACAGCTCACATGTTAGGATCTTCGGCTATGGAGCTTGAAGCATAGAGCATTCTATTGGGACTCAAGGCTTGCTCAAATCAGGGTCTCATCAATGTCAAGATCAATTCTGACTTCAAAACCCTTGTGGAGATCTTCTTAGACCAGGCGCGTTGTCAGGATCAAAAACTTGATCTCAGATATCTGCATCCTATTATTGCATACCTCATGTTATGTATTAGTATATTGTCCTCGTAATATTAATCAACGAATTTAAAAAATATGTGACCCAAAATAAATTCACATATGTGAATCCACCATTGATTTATAAATCAATGATAATCTTTGATAAACACTTTTTAAAATGAATTTATCATAAATTTATTACTACCATTGATCAATGGTGGTCCATATATATGGACCTACTTTGGGTCCACACAATCCTTAATCTCTTAATCAATTAGCAAACTTTCTTACTGCTTTTGACCGAACAAACAACGATCACTTTTGGGAGGGCATCTATTTTTGTACTCAGATCTTGATGATCCTCGTTAAATGAAATGAACTTTTCTTTTTTTAAAAAAAAATACATCTACTTTTTATTTTTTAATCTATTTTTCGGATAGATTGATAGGTTCCTACTTGCGCCTCCTCCAAAAACTTTCAGCAACAACAGTACGTGAAAGATTTATTATACATATTTTTCCTCGGAAGTCATTCACTTATGGACCTTATCACTTTTATCATTATGGATCTTATGGCACAAGTTGTATCAATCCAGTCAAATATGCATTTATCAACCAATAAAATTTCCATGGTGATTGCATATCTTGATTTTCATCCACCAGAACAGATCTCTATTATAGTGATAAGCATCGAACTCTGCTCTTTAAAAAAACACAGTTAGCTACTTCCTGAAATTTTATAGCCACCTTGACAATCCATAAACGCCAAATGTGATTACCTGTTCATGCTGTCAGATTATTTTTCACAAGATCACTGATCCATTTCATATAATTTTTTCCTACTGTAAGAGTCTTGGGATATGAGCAGCATTTTTTCCGACAACAACTACAGCAACAGCAAAAGTACAAACAGTCCTTGAATGCAGCTCTCCACATGCCTAGTTGATTGTGGGGGCGGCAATCACTTCTTCTTGGTTTGTTTCTCCATCAATGGGGATAAGGATTCACATGTAGGGCATATAGGACCATGTAGGACTGGCAATATGTTATGGCACTACGTGTGGGGTATATACGGATATACCTGCATATGGATGTACATTACATCTATAAGAATTGGGAGACCCAACACAAACCAAAATGGCAATAACAAGTTGCATATGACCATGAACATCTCAATGTACTTGGCAGGGAATCGAGATTTGTTAGAGGAATCTTTAAATCACCATGTTTACAATAGAAGCTCATTTTGTTCTTTTTTTATATAACAAGAATACAATACCAGAATACTTCTATAAGATCTGTTCTAGATTAGGAGCTTAATTAGGTGGCATGGATCATTAGATCTTGAAGTATCTTGATCCACCAAGCATACCTCCACTAGTAGCTGACAAAAAAAAACACTCTAGTCTCTATCCCACGCTGCGCATGATCAGTTTTTTTTATATACAGTGATCAGGCCCCTTCAGAAAAGTCATAGACAGTGAGCTGATCTGCTGGCCAATAGATAATAATCCAACACATGAGTAGGAGGGTGGACTTTTCAGCATTTTCAACTAGCAGAGAACCAAGCAGAGCATAGTACCTTCTTCCAAGATAACAAACAAGCTATATATTGTGTTGCTCATCTGAATCACTAAATGTAGTATACGCTACATGATAATCTAATGACTCACATGCATGTTACAACTATAGATACCCACACATAATTTTGTTCTCATTAGGAGCTGCATATACATATGATAGGAACTTAATCATGGTAGCATGCCAAATACAATGGGGAATATATGGAATCTGATAACTTGGCATACTGCCAGGGTAATGTTAAAAAGTAACAAGAATCCTCATGATGGCAACTCAAATTCTTTTTGTGAGGATAATAAACGTCTAAATCTTTGGACAAATTGATAGCAACGTGGCCTAAAACCACTGAAGAGCTTCACAAGAAAATGAATGAGATTTATCATAAGTTTTAAAATAAATCTCTAATTATTCAATGTGATGTAACAAAGCTCATTCTGTGCATATAGACTCCAACAATTTTTCAGTTTCTTCACTCACAATCACATTCTCCATTTTCAAGCGATGACGCATACCGAGGCTCTTCTTGCCAGAAACTGCATAAGTCCTTACAAGAGCTTCAAAGACCTCTTCCCCAAGACCCTTCTTTACCTGTTGTAGAAGCTCAATGAACTCCTCAGCTCCTGACACATCTTTCTTCTCCTCAAAATAACCCATAATAGCCAGGATAGCTTCAGATGATGGTACCCAAATCCTGGCATGAGTTTTTCCCTTCTTAATTGCACGGTCACAACACCAATGTGCCATTTTCATGTCCCCTTTATCCAGATAATAGTCCATAAAAATTTCCCATGTTTTGGCATTGAGTCTGCCTCCACGCATTTTTGCGTGCTTCTTGACGGCTTCAGCCTTATCCAAATTTCCTTCTTTAGCATAACCTCTAATCATCGCATTAGCCACACGGATATCGTATGTTGAACACTTGGATTCCCATTCCTTGAAGCATGCCTCCGCACCGGGCAAATCCTTCAAATTGATCAGCACTTGAATCATATTTAGATAACTCATATTTGCCATCTTAGAACGTGCAAGCTTAAGAGACCTCCAGACTCTGTACACCTCAACTACATTTCCAGTCCGTCCATACAATGTTATAAGGAACTGATAAGCTCCAAGATCGTGATTTGTGTTCCTTTTCTCTAGTTCTTTCAGGGCACCTTCTGCCTTCTGAAACATGCCAGCATCTACATAGATAGATGCAAGATTACTGTATGTTGTCCAATCAGCAGCTACTCGCCCATCTCTTTTCATTTCTTCGATAACTCTTTCAACACCAGAAATGTCATTCATAGCGGCCAGAGATCGCATCCAGACATTGTATGTAAAACAATCTGGCATCACATCATTAACCTTCATTTCTTGTATGATACTAGGGACCTTCTCTGGTTGATTGGTTTTAGTGTATAAAGTCATCAAGCTGTTATACGCCATCGAACTAGAGGCAAATCTCAATTCCTTCATTTTCTCCATGAGGGATTCAGCTTTTTCAACCATTAGCTCTTTGCAATAGCAATTTAGTAGTGCACCATAGGTAAGGTGGTTTTTAGAAGACTCTGGAAGATTGATGAAATACTCTTCAGCAGAAGAAATGCCTCGAGATTTAGCAATGAGATCAAGACGAATTGCTTGATCACTCACTGTAGGATTCATGCCCCTCTTAGCCATAACTTCTGAAAGCTGAATCAAGAAATGATGTCACCTCCAAGAAATGATGTCACTGGTAGAATATATTTTTAAGGAAAATTGCTTCAAACTATACCAAGGAGTTCAGATATATAATCAACAAAACAGTACCATAAATCACTTCTGCACAGACCTCTTTTTAGTTGTTTGGAATGCTAATGCAGATTCATGGATTTACATTTTTCAAAGAAGCTAAATGAAAGTTATCATTTTTTCTTTTTTGAGAATGAAAGTTATCATATTAAAGGATAACAAAATTACATAAGAAAAATATGAGTAAAATAGACAATGCAGTTAAACTAAACAAGTTGCTGCATTTATATATGCCACACCTGCTATTAACTAATTCAAAGATTTTTATAATACGAAAACTACTTTTTAGATGATAAGAATGCTAGATCTCCAAGTCACTTCACAGCTACCACTCACTACATATTGCTCAACCATTTATTCAATGACAATATGGTAGAGAGACTACAAACAACTAATAAACAAAGCTAGAACTCTTGTAAATGAGTAACAAGGAAAAGTGTTTTGGAAACCGAGGTAAGAAGTGACAAATGATTAGGAGACAAAATTCAGGATGACATTTGTAACAGCTGAAATATCTAAAGGTCAATGATAATTCAAATATAAAAAGAACCCTTGAAGATGGTATTAGTTGCATAGGAAGAAGAAACATTTGTGTTGGTAAATATATAGACAGCATTGCTGCAAGTGTAACCTATCCTACAACAATTAAATGAATTCAAAGTAAGGCGATTGAATCTCCCAAATGCTCAGTGAAGACTCAAGACAGTTGGATAAGTTGTTCCTATTCGAGAATTCCTTCATTGTAACACACTTGATAGAAGTACCAAGAACCAAGGGTATGAAATTATCTGGAAAGAGTCAAACTTTTATTAGCAGCTTTTTTCCTCTAAGTTATCTCCCTACAGTCTAACTGAATAATATTAAGCGTTATTTTCGTTGTCAGTGTTAGCTCTAAATTTAGCAGTACCTGAGTATGGTTAGATGTGGACGGAGTAACGACGAGCTCTACAATTTTCAGGTAATATCAACCAACCACTTTCCCCTAAAAAAAGAAGAAAACAAACATTTATCATTGTATTCTTACCCTCTATCTATGTTATCTCCCTACAGTCGAACTGAATAATATTAAACGTAATTTCGTTGTCGGTGTGAGCTCTAAATTTTAGCAGTAGCCGAGTATGGTTGGATGTGGATCATGGAGTGACGAGGAGCTCTACAATTTTCATGCAATATGAGCCAGCCATTTATCCCTCTGCATTATTTTACTCGCAGGTAATCAACTCATGCTCACATTGATGTTCTTATTAACAGATAACAAAAACAAGCCAAAGATCGAATCCTTTCGTCTACATCAATCAGGGGATCGAAGGAGCGTCTGGATATCAAAAACTACACCTTGAGAGCAGGGCGGATTCGGTTGTGGGTTCGGAGCTTGCGGACGGTGACGCCAACCTCCCATTTGAAGACGCGCTTGCGGCTCTTGAGGAAGTCCTCAAGCTCCTGGCGGACGTTCTGCGGCGAGCTCCCCTCCCGGAAGAGGCGTCGATAGAGCGCACCATCCAGGTACTTGCTCGACCTCTTTGCCACGTTCTTCACCCGAGTCGCCATTGCAGTCGATCGAGCCACCCTCCGTCAGCCGCCTTTCGCAGTGCCGCAGCAGCAACAACCAGGGTTTATGTTGTCTTGGGCCCTTCTGTGTGGTTTTACAGGCCTTTGATTTGGGCTGGGCACCAAAGTAATAATGTCGCCTTTTAATTTTATTAATGCTATTTTCCCTACAATTATATTCCATTCCAAATTCACTATTTTCTTTTTTTTTTCATCTTAAAAGACTTTCGATATCCAGAACTATTAATATTTAATTAATCTAGAGTCAGATTGAAAAATAATAAATATGTATGTTCCTCATTAAAGTGGTGACTCAAAAAATTAAACATAGGACTACTAAAATCTAGCGAATCACTTGGAAGATAGTCCCGTTAATTGATTGTGTCAATCTATTCTTCTTTTTCAGCTAGCACTTTTCAAATTTTAGAGTAATTTATTTATTGTGTTGCATAAACATTTTATTACTCATGTACTACTCAAACTTGATAAATATTTAAAATATAGTTTGATTTGTAAAAGTATAAAAAATATATATATTAAATAATACAATCTCATTAATCATAGCAAAATATTTGAGGAGCAAATATTGTTAACTACTTCAATTTTATATAGTCTCTGTGAATGAATGGTTAGGCTACATTTTGGCAATTTGTAGATTATAAAATATCCAATTTGATGTTTAGTTTTTTTTTAAGGTATTCAATATAGGTGAAATTAAAATGGTGATGTTTAATTAATTTTCTGTTGAAATTATATATATATATATATATATATATATATATATTAAAAATCTATGCTCGTGAAAACTTTAGAAACAAAAATTAAAGCATTTGTTCAAAACACAATTATATCTCTTTCATTACCACCAGTGAAGGGTAGGTCTTAAAAGATGAGAAACTGAGACGAGATATTTTTGTCCAAACTCAAACATGGTTGGAATGATAAGGCTTACATATGAGGAGATTAAGAAAATGTTTGTGGTGGGGCTTGGGGTTAGGGAAAGCCCTGGGCCCAAATGAGTTTACTGTGAAAAAAATTATTGGGATCGAATTGAAATTGATGTCTTAATCATATTAGGAATGTCCTTATTACATACGGTCTGCCCATTGAATGGACTAAGACTTTCTTAATATTCATACCAAAGAAAAAAAAAATCCCTCTCAAGTGACTAATTTTAGACCTATTTCTCTCTACAATGTATTATACATAATTACTACTAAGCTGTTAACTCAAAGACTTAAACCTATTATGGATAGCTTAATTGATCAATGCTAGTTTGCATTCATCCTTCATAGGTCAATATAAGACAACATCGTAATAGCTCAGGAAATCATCCATTCTATCGCTTGTGGAAATCATCCTTAGGAAGATGGGTTTTTCAAATAGTTTCATATTCTTGATCTTTACTTGCATCAAGTCTCCTACTTTATAATATAAATGGTATTGCCTCCCATCACTTTATCAGCTCCAGGGGCATTAGACAAGGGGATCCTATTTTCCCTTACTTACCTCTTACTCTCACATGTGTTTACTTCATTGATCAACTAGTAGGTTACTAGTGGTTCTATAATTTATTACTTCATAAATAACTTCACCCTAAGCCACTTAATGTATGCAGATGATCTTCTTATATGCATTGCCATCACAAAACCAAATTGTATTGCCCAGGGCTATGTTTGGCTTGAAGCAAAAAGCCAGAACTTGATGAAGTTCCACACCCTAAACACCTTGCAAAGTTATGGTGGGACCCATAGAATTTGAGTTCTGGTCAAAGGGGTTTCTTTCGCAAAGTTCCGACAAAAAAGTACTAGTATGAGGTCAAAACTTTCAAGTTTTGTTCCAAGCTCGCGAACAAGTGGGCAACGATGACAAGAATGGAACTAGCATCCAAACAACTAACAGAACTAACAAAGATTTAGTTGTCGTGTCAGACGGAAAAATTCAAGTTCTTTGTCAATTTGTCTAAAAACGTGCGATCGAAAAATAAATGTCACATCTCAATGTTCTGAGAACTAAAGTTCCCAAGTTCTTGACAAGCCAAACATAGCCCTGAAAAAAGACTTCTAGAAGTATGAAAAGTTGACGAACTAAAGGGTCAATCATGCTAAATCTCAAATCTATTACCCTTCTAATGTCAACTCTAGGAGGAAGCACAACATCCAGGGTATTCTTAACTTCAAGGTTGGGTGCTATTCTTTTCTCCTACCTTGGTGTACAAATCTCATACAAATATATCCCAGCTAAATAAAAAAATATAATGGATAAAAAAAAAGAATCACAGGCCGAAAACAAATGCTATTAAATCAGGCTAGTAAGGCTGCTCTCATTAATTTTGTGCTTAATTCTATTATAGTATATGCACTCAGTTCCACATTTATTGCCAAAATGGTAACTTGGACGCTCACCGAGAAACACAATAGGTCATTTTTTAAGGATCATGGTGGGGGCATAAGAGGGACACACCTTATCGATTGGGAAAGTGTTTAGCTACCCTAGCTTTGTGATGGCCTTGGCATAAAAAAATTAAAACATGTTCGTACCTCTCTGCGTGCCAAGAGAGTCCTTCATTTGCTTAACAAAGGGAAACTCCCTGGGTGCAATTCATTGCACAGAAATATGGTAAGGTCCACCCGTGGTCTATCCCAAACTCCTTGAGCTACTATATTTGGAGTTGGAAAACTATCATGAATACATTGGATACCATTAAGTTTGGACTTCTAGTTCAAATTGGGAATGGTAACAACACCTCAGTTCTTCAAGACCACTGGATTTTCTCTGTACCCCTTGTTTGGATGCTTACTTACTTAAATGTCAATTTGTTAACAAATACTTTCCCAGTAAGTGATCTTATTTGTGATAACTACTCAAACACAAATATGCTTACTGTTATGTTTGGACTTGCATTAGTAAATTTCATTATATCAATTTATTTACCTTTTGATGCCTGTGATGATACCTAGCATTGGGTGAAGGATATCCATGGTGTTGCTACAGCTAATTGTATTTATAGATTTATTGTGGACAGCTCTTTATCATCACCTATGCTTGGAATGTCATTTTGGAGTTTCCTGTGGCAAATTACCACTACCCCAAAAATTAAAATCTTTTTGTGGAAACTTGTGCATAAGCGGCTCCAATTTATTATATCATTTTACGTTTTGTTCCTTCATGTAATCCAACTTGCAAGCTATGTGGTTATCATTTAGAGACTATTGATCATCTCTTCTTCGTGGTTCATTCTCCCTCCAATTTTGATCCATTGTTCAAAATCATCTCAATTTTAATTTTGAATTATGGTCTCATCGGCATACTGGCTCTTGGTTGAACGAGGGGCCAGACTTGACTCCTAATTTAAGAGTAAAATTGAGATCTCTTTTTGCCGCTTATTTTTTAGTCATATGATTTGCTAGGAACGAGGTTGTTTTCAATTTCAAAATAGCAACTGCAAGGTTGGTCTGGAAGAGGGTATTGTCCTACTATAATGAATATGCTAATTGCCAAGTGCCTGAGTAAATTCATCCCACGACCGTTTCCTAGTCCGGTGGGGGCCCCTTTTAGTGGGGTGGACAAAACTGAATATTGATGATGCTTTCACTGACATGAAAAGTATGGGGGTTGGGTTTTGTTCTCCGCTCTCAAGATCTTGTCTTTATTGCTACAGGTGCTCTTGTGAAATGGAGTTATTTGGTGTTGGAGACAGAAGCTTGGGCTATGCTTGAGAGAATCAAATACACCATTCAAAGGGATATTCGACTAATACACATTGATTCGGTCTCCGAGCTGCTAGTACGAGCCATAAATACTAATGTTGCTTCTCCTTGAACCAACAAGCATGTCATTTTTTACATCAAGAAATCACTTACCTTTTTTGACAATTGCACCATCACACATTGTAATAGGAAAGCAAACAATGCAGCTCTTTTTTTTGCGCAGCTTGCTTATCGTTCATCTCATGACATATTTTTGAAGGGCCACCCCCCTTCGGGGGTCCTCTACCTACAGTATTTTGATAACTCTCGTCTTCTTTTTTAAAAAAATTAAAGCATTCTCTTTCGTCCATTCTCCCTATCTTCCTTTCATGTTTTCATTTACCAAAAATTATATAATGGTAAGATAGTAATTGATAATTGTCCTAAAAGGGGATATGGATTCTCAACTCAAGGTAGAATCCTCATGTAATGAGATAATCTCATATTTCTCTTTTTATATATATAATGAGATATTTAAATTTCTATATGTACATGTACTTAAACTTTAGGAGTATATATAATGGCGTCTTTATATAATGATGACGACTATTCATTTGATATGAATAAAGATTATTCTTATTTTATTATAAATTATATCACATTTTAAAAAATAAGAAAACATTGTTATATGATTTTGAGAATTTAAAAAATGTCATGTATTTTGGAAAAAATGAAAATAAATATTTTTTTATAGTTTATGCATCTTATGAATGCCTGAGGTAAAACTCAAATTTGATTATCTTATTAAAGGAATCATGAAAAGATATTACCTTCGAAGTTTTTCAAAATTACACGAATGATCCCTCAATTTTGAGTCAATTTTCAATTGGTCCCCCAACTTCAATTTATAATCAGAACGTCCTACATCTTTCATTTTCTTGCACGTTTAGTCCTCCTGACCGGTGATCACAGGTTCCCCGGTTGTCTTGCTTACGTGGCTGATTTTTTCTCTCATTCACGTCAGCTTAAGTCGGCCACGTCATTATAAAATTTTTAAAAAATAAAAAAAGATGAGATTGCTCACGTCATTAAAAAAATTTGAGTTGCGAGAGAGCTCTCGCCGTGTTGGAGAGAGAGGAAGGGGGGCGACCGCCCCCCTCCGGTCGAGCAGAGGGGGCGGTCTCCCCCTCCCTCTCTCTCGCCGTGCTGGAGAGAGGAGGGGGGAGATCGCCCCCTCCCTCTCTCTCGCCATGCGGGAGAGAGAAGGTCCGGGGCGAGCTCGACCAGAGGGGGGCGGTCGCCTCCCTCCCTTTCCCGCAACTCAATTTTTTCAAAAATTTTTTAATGACGTGGACAATCTCATCTTTTTTATTATTTTTTAAAATTTTTATAATGATGTGTCCGACTTAAGCTGGCGTGGATGAGAGAGAAAGTCGGCCACGTAAGCAAGGCAACTGGGAACATGTGATCACCGATCAGGTGGACTAAGCATGCAACAAAATGAAAGATGAAGAACGTTCTGATTATAAATTGAAGTTAGGGGATCAATTGAAAATCGACTCAAAGTTGAGGGACCATTCGTGTAATTTACCCTGCATTTTGAAAAGGAAATGAATCAAAAAAATTATTCGACCACTCTCATGATTATTTTTTTCAAAATAAAAATGGTAATGATAACTCATTGTAATCTAATTCTATTTTGTATACCATCATCGTTAATGTAAAATTAGAAAGACAATGTACAACAACACAAAAATGATGACTATGAAAAGAGAACATGACATGATGTTGATAAATTTATGTACCAAAATTTAAATAAGAGTTTATTATATGAGTGTCTCAAATGGGAAATATATGTATATCTAAAGAGAAGTGAGCCCATAAAATATACAGTAAACATTGGAAAAAAATTCATTTATTAAGTTATCATGCTTATTAATGGTTTGAAATTGTCAATTACTATCAAAATTTGTGCATAACTTTATACTCGTGAAAAGTTTAAAATTTTTATATTATTTATATCCTTATATTTATGAATGATCCATCGTACATATCAAATTCTTATGTTATAATATTCTAAAATTATTTTGGACTTTAGGATTACTACCTTATGGTATCACATGAGTGTTAAGTATGTATAATATTACAACGGCTCAATAATCTTGTTATTTAGATATTTTTATTGTGTATTTATATATTACATTTATAAGATTAAATATGACAATTCGTTATAATTGTACTTTTTTTTGCAACAAATTTTCCTCCTTTTCTTTTCCCCTTAACCTTTCTTTGGCCTTGACCTTGAGATGAAGCTCATCTCATATGCCTTTGAGAACTTTGTATCTTCGCAGATTTACATTTCTTCTTGTTGTTTTTTAGTATTCTGAATTTTATATTCATCAATAAATAATAAATATGGGTTTTTTTTCCCGAATCATGAAATAACTTGAAATTTAATAGTTTGTGATGTAAAGAAAAAGATTCTGTTTTTAACAACTAAAATTTTTCACATCCTCCGTGACAAATATAACTTCTTCATCAACAACAAGAGACGAAGCGTATGTAAGGATTCACAAGTTGCTTCGCTATCGCCCTTCAAAGTACTGATTCATGCAACAGGTAAGCTACTTGACGCGATCACACGATTACCTCCCGAATTCGCTGTGATAAAAAGGCCAGAAGCTCGAGCAATGAGGCTCTGGTAATAATGCACAATGATCTCTCAAAAGCAACCATGCACAAGAGAGGGGGGGAGGCAGGAAGAATTTGACACCATCCTTCTGAACTCTTTCAGACCAATGCTTCTTCTTCTTCTCGGTTAACTGACAGTTCTTGTTGCTCATGTTTCTGCCTGGTTGTTTTAGGGGTCGCAGGAACTTTGTACTCGGGAAGAAGTTTCAAGGAGATCCCCATGGCGATCAGTATGAGTCCAGTGGCATGTTGTTCGGTTAAAGGCTTCGTGAATATCAAATACGATATCAGAAGTGTTATCGCCTTCCGCGCCGTAGTGACCTGAAGAATTCACAAGGATACTGTTGGAGTCAGGGACAAGCCATGAATTGTTGTTGTATGGCACATGCATAAGCACAAGAACAATAAGATTTACCATTGCCGTGGTCGCGGCACCGAAAATGGCAATAAGAGACAACACTGATACTTGCCCCACGAACGTGGCCATCGCCTCGAACACTAGCACGGCATAGACATACATGTGCTGCATTTTGATACAACAAAATTTCAATGCACGAATGATACATTATGTGGATATTTTGAAAATCCAATGTTGTAAAAGCATATATAATCATAAAAAATGGCAATGATAATGTACATTTTGCCCAACAGACCAGTTCATGTTTACTGCTAGCATGGTAGAATTTCTGGTGAGTAAATGCATACTTGATCAAGAAAACAGAATATCTCACCTCCTTGCAGGAGTTCCAGGCCCTGAACATTTCCCCTGTAAAAAGCATGGGCAGAAATAAGAATGGTAATCCCACAACCGTCGAGCAGAAGAGCATCTCCATCTAAGACATGAACCAGAAAGTTAAACACAGAACTTTCATGTTGAGAAGGATGGAAATTGATGGCACAGGGTCTATGATAATGTTCACGCCCACGATTGAAGTTTCAACTATGAAAAGTGTAAAAAGGGTACAAGCATTTCTTTTGTACCTGGGTGGTTTCAGGATTCATGGTAAAAATGGCCTCCTGCAGGTTTCCGAGAAAGGAATCCATGACAAGGGCACCAGAGACCATGATCACTCCTATCATGCTGAAATTTGGGGATGTCTGGGCATCTGCCAAGGTGAAAAGAATCAGACCGACAACTAGTAGCACCGCGGAGATGTACTCATGTGCCGGATACTTGCGCCGAAGACCTGGAATGAATGCTCCCATTATCATCACTGGCAGTACCTGAATTTCACCGGAAACAATCTTAATGGATGAAGCTACTAATTCGTAGACAAAATGAAGTAATCGTCACAGGATTAACTTATGAGCAGACATAGATAATAATAAAATGACAAGCACTGCATTGGTCAAAAACAGATTTTTAAGATGCAAGATAGCACCTTTATTGCATGTCTAAGTAATGTTTAAGTAATGATAAGCTACTAATTCACTGACTACAATTGTGAAACAAATGTTTAAGGTGCAAGATGGCACCTTTACAACACGTCTAAGTAATGGATTGTTTTTAGGGATGTCTAAGTAATGGATAGGGATCGATCTTTCGGGACTAGCGACAAAAACTCATAATTAAGACTTCTGAGACCATCAAAGGTATCGCAGCAAACAGTAATTCGTATAAGTTCCAATTTCTAAACAGAGAACGGGGCCACGTTAAAATTGGATCAGAGAATAAGTTTTAGGTGGAAGTACAGGAGTGCACGCAAAGGTCAACCTTCGTGGACTTAAACATCAGCTGAGCTGGGTAATTTAAGAAGGCCAGCGATCCCTTCGTCAGTCCATGTGATCCCATGAGTACCATTGACAATTTCCAATACGTCCTCCACGGATTCACCATCTGCTTCGTCGTGAAACCTTGCAGGCGTATGAGCGCCAGGTACACGAATGCTTGCACAAATGTGAAGTACCAGCCGTAGCTGCAAGCATGATGACGACCCAGTCAGATAAAAAAAATGGATTCGA
The DNA here is from genome assembly GCA_030549335.1 of Pontederia crassipes. Lineage (NCBI taxonomy): Eukaryota > Viridiplantae > Streptophyta > Magnoliopsida > Commelinales > Pontederiaceae > Pontederia > Pontederia crassipes. The sequence continues at coordinate 69,924,619 of CM060191.1, read as the reverse complement.
CAAAGTAATCAGATAAAGATCATCCGCAAAGTGTAATATATATACCTGAATTGCAAGCGATTGTAGACATATTCCTGAAACATAAGCACAAACAGACAAAAGTCAGACGTTAGGAGTGATTAGAATTTGTGCTGATGAAAAAAGAAACACACAGGAATGCATCTGCATAGATGAGGATTTTAAACCTCGAACACCGGGCTAAATTACTACACAAAAGCACAAGAACACTTAATTGCTGTGAACAAAAAAAAACCCAAAAAGAAGCCGATTACGCAAACTTCAGAGGCTAAGTTCGAAAAGGAATAAGAAAATTTTAATCTTTCCAATTACGAACTAGATACACTGCAATGACACAAAGAAGAATATAAGAATGGAACAAGCAAACGGATGAGGCAGGAGAAAAAATCAACTTTTTTTCTTTGTTTTCGCCTAGTAACAAAGAAATATTGGATCTCTTTCCGAGTATTGACACGGTGAAAAAGTATTAACATGGAAAACAGATCGGACTACCTCGCAAACACCATTAACAAGGTAGCCGAAGAAGAACCCAGACGAGCACAAAAGGAACTGCTGCCACTTTGTCCTCTCCGTCAACGATATCCCAAACAGTGTCCTCCCCTGCTCCTCTTCCTTCATCTCTCTCTCTCTCCCTCCCCCCCTGCGCCCTCCCTCCCTCTCTCTATTTGAACTCTCACTTTTTTTAGGAAATAAACAAATCTCAGACAACCGAACGCCAAGAACAACGGAGCAAAAAGAGAGCGATTCGTGGAAGAAGAAAAGAATCCCCCGTTAACTTTCTGCACCGCCTCAAACGACAACCGCTGCACATCAAATTTCTCCCGGAACTCCGCTCCACAACTCGCCGCCGATTACAAATGCCGGGCGCTCGGCATCAAATCGTCTCCCGGTTACGTCCGCGATTCATACTCTGTTTTCCCCCTGTCATTTAAGGAACGGCGATGGAATGCTACGATGGTAATAAGTAAGCGCATAAATGTGGCGAAGCAGTGCGAGATACTCCTCGCGTTTTCTGCGCTGTCAATTAAATTTGGTGCCTGGAGTTTCCGTTTTCACCCTTTCCATTTGTTCCGCTAAGATGTCAGAATCCGTCCGATGTAAATTTGACGGCTCGGATCCGGTCGCGTGAGATTGACATGTCGTCCGCGGGGAGCAAAAGTAGCGTGGCGCCGATATATCGGGACGATGTCGCTCGGGCGAATATATCGCGTCCGAGCATGGGGAAATGGGGACTGGGAACGGACGCTTTGTGACACGTGTGACCCGGCGCAGTTGGCACGAATTTTGACGCGGCTCAGGGGTTTCGGGGAACGCCAAGCGGCCATGCAGAGCAAAAAGTTGAAGTGAAAATTATTTACCAAATAAGATATTTTATTTGGGGTTTAATGTTTGTACTGCTTCTTTTAATATTCCTTTAAAGCTGGCGTCGTCATATTCTTATTAATCGTTTCGTTTTGATAAATGATGGATTAATTAATTAAATAATTTTTTTATTCACCGAATGGTAATGCACACTAATTTTTTTCCTTTTATTTGATGAAGTGAAGAAAATTTCATCTTTTTTTTAAATTTTGTTTTTATTATGTTCTCTCTCTATATATATATATATATATATTCTTAAATAAAACATAAAAATTAGTAAAGTTAAAACTGATAATTATTGTTGACTCGAATAACTTGATTAATAAGTCATGCTTAAAACAAAATTGGACCAAAAGATTTATAAAAGTGGGCAAATTTTGTGCAGTAATAGGACAGATACTACAGCAAACATGAACAATGCAGGAGGGGGCGTACGTTATTGGCGTTCTTGTTTAGCGCACCATTTTCCCCTCTCTCTCCTTCTTTTCTTCTTCCCTTCTCGGCGGGTACTTCGTCGGTGCACAAAGTCACGATTCATGAACGCACCCTCATCAGCCAAAATTCACATGTTATTAGCTTTTTTTTTTTTTTTGGGGGATAAGTAGCTGTTTTAAATTTTTTTTATTGACTTCATTGATATCACTACACGGAAAAAGACTGTACGTTATTTGCTAATTAAAGACTGCATGTACCTTTCAAATAGAATATACGCAACAAAACGGCGTACACTGTACGTTATATATATATATATATATATATAATTTAGAAATTTAACCTTCGCCTTTTGTTTTTCGTAAAAAAAAAAACATAAAACATGTCATTGGGCTTTCTCTCTGATTCTATGTTTGTTAGAATTTTTAAAAAATATGATCTACGTTGCTTGTACAAATCGTGAATCAATACAAGAAATTTGTACATAATTAGCAATATAAAATAGGGTGTAAGTAGTTCGAGTCGGTCAGATTTTTTGTCCAATTTTTTTAAAAAAAATCAATCATTATTTTTTCAGACAGTTTTTAAATTTAAAAAAACTGCCCTAAAACTATTTTAAAAAAAACTAAGATCATCCTCTAACGGATCAATTTTTCGAGTGTAATTTTTAGGCCCTACTTTTACTATATCTTTAAATATATAATAATTGACATTAATATCAAATATTTAATTATATATTAAATAAAAAATATACTATTAAAATTTTAAAATTGTTAAATTAGGGTTCAATAATGTGATAGAAAAGTATGAAATTTTGTAAAAAAAATATTATATATATAATAAAAATTTGATAATATATGAATCAATTATATAATCTATGGTTTTTCGGGTGGAGCCTAATTTTAATTTATTACAAATTATCCTAAATTATATTCGAGCTCTAATTTTTTATGTTTTTGTTCAGATAGATTTTTTTCAGGTCGGATTTTTTTTTAGACCCCTAGAAAATATACAACTTTTTTACCATAATATTTCTCAATTTTTTTTTTACGTATTTTGTGTTGTGTAAAACCAGTCTAATTGATTATGGAAATCGCCCGCATGGAAAAAGGGCCCAAAAAAGAGCCCAAGGCCCAAAAACTGTTGGACTGAATAGTTCGTGTGTTGCAATTGTTGCTCATTTGAATGACAATTTAAATTCTAAAGTTAAGAGCGATGATGATAAAATTGAGCCGAATATCAAATCGATCAAGTTGGACGATCGAACCAAATACAAAAATAGTATATTATAAGTAATTAAATATGTATCAAAAGTAACATAATACTATCATAGATTTGTAAAAAAAACAAGATAAAATTATATACTAATATAATTACATAATACCGTAATGAGATAATTATTGCGCAATGCATTGCAAAATTTAATTAATTAAGGAATTAATTACATAGCAGGCTGACTAAATTATTTTAAAATGAGATAGAACTTCTTCAGTAATTTTATTTGATAATACCGACTTATACATGCATGCATGAGAAATAATTGAAACTCCAATTAAAATGCTCATTAATGTGAACAAAACTAATCAATATATGTTAATTAATATGCTAATTAGTGAGTCATGGTAATTATTAATACTAGTTCAAAATTATGTGCGATGCACGGATGATGAATATTACAAAAATTATATAATATAAAATCATAAAAAATAATTATTATTAAAAGATGATTGATATTATAAAAAATGTAATACATAATTGTAATATTATAATTTTTAATAATTATGAAAATTAATTTATTATCACTTAAATATGACAAATAGGTAAAGATGAAATTTTGCTCGGCCCGCATGCAGCCTTCGTGAAATTCTACCGAGCTCGGTCCGAGCACAATAATTGAGTTAGGCTCGGAATAGACAGTATCAAGATGCCCAATAAGATGCTAGACACGGTTCGACAGTGGGCCAAGGAACCAGACTTAATCTGGTGAACACATGATTTATTATTAAGTTATTTTTATTATATATTTAAATATTTAATAATATGTTATAATTATATTACATATAAAAAGTTTATTATATATCTAATAATCGTAATACCATATATTATATTATTTTTAATATCATATATTATAATACCTTAATTATTTTAGTATTAATATAAATTAACTTTGGACAAAAGAAATGAATCGTCCGACCATGCAGGATTGGCATAATGACAACTCAACATAACACGATTGATTTTTAAAAAGGGTCACGTCACAATCAAACATTATTTGACAGGCCTAAGCACGACATGACATGTTTGTCCATCTTTATAAATAGATTAGTCTATTTTAAAAAGTTTAAAATTTAATTTAAATATACCAAAACTCCAACATCTAATTAAATTATTTTTCTTCTTAATAATTAATGTTTTCAATAAATATACTTATTTTGTTATTTATAATATTTTAATTACTTTTATAAGGAAATATTATTTTTATTGGACTCAAATTAAATTATTTGTTTTAAATTTTTTTAAATTTTAAAATAAAATAATAACTTCCAAAAATGAAATAGTATAATCTTGTATTATACTTGTACATTGTCTTTCATAAAGAAAAGAATATTTATTTAATCATACTGAAATTTAATATTTTTTCTAAAATAATACATTATCTTTTAAGAGGAAAGTATTTTTTATTATACTTGTCCATTATCTTTCAAAAAGGAAAAAATAATCTTAATTTGGACTCAATTTCTTAAACTAATGTTAATTTTTAATTAAAAACTAACTCATTATCTTTCAAAACTAAAAAATAAAATAAAATAAGCTTATTTAGTTTATTATACTTCTAGCTTCGACAAAGGAAAGTTTATTTATTGTAATCATCATAAAATTGAATCATTTATTTTTTATTTCTAAAATAATAAAATATTTTTTTAAAAAAGAAAATTTTGTTTATTTTAATCATACTCAAATTGATAAAAAAAGAAAGAATTAATCTTAATTTAACTCTAATTGAATTATTCATTTAAAAAATGAATTACTATTTACTTCTACTTACTCTTTAGAAAGGGAATATTATTTATTTGAATTATACTCAAATTGATAAAAAAAGAAATTTTAATTTGATACAAAATGAGATCTTCATTATAAGTTATTTTTTAATTATAAAATCAACAAATTATCTTTTAAAACAGAAATATTTTTTACCTACACATTATCTTTTAGAAAGAAAATATTATTTATTTTATCATACCCAAATTGATAAAATGTGAATATTAATATTAATTTGACTCAAATTGAAATCCTTATTTTAATTGATTTTAATTTCGAAAATGACAAATTCTCTGTTTAAAAATTAATTATTATTTACCTGTACACTATTATTTAGAAAGAAAAATATGATTTATTTTAATCAAACTCGAATTGATAAAAAGAAAATATTAATCTTAATTTGACTCAAATTAAATTATTTTAAAACAAAAGAAGTTTACTTTTAATTCAATTATTTTTTGGATGCTTATAATTATTTTAATCAAACAATATTTCTTCTAAAGAAAATAGAATATTTAGATATTAATAGAATTTTAACTCCTACTTAGTAAAAAGTTCCATGCATGCGACCACCTCATGCCTCGCCAGCGCCAAGTTACCTAACTAATTGAAATTCTTATTTTAATTATTTTAATTTAAAAATAATGAAACTCGTAATATATTAATTTATCTTATTTAACTAATTTTGTAGGGTTAGTTTTATCTTTTATATTTTGAGCATTACATTTTAGAAATGGAATATTGCTTATTTTAATCATACTCAAAATTATAAAAAGAAAATATTAATCTTAATTTGACTCAAATTCAATTATTTATTTTAAATTATTTTTAAATTCGGAAAATAATAAAATATTTTTTAAGCTGATAATCACTCATAAATTTAATCTTCTTTTATTTTCTTACCCTATATAACAAACTATTATAAGATAATGTTTATTTTTTGAAAAGTTTGAATTATATTTGTATATACATTAACCTATATAAAAATTTGACACATATATGGTGTTATGATGTCGCACTATTGTGCTTTAAAGAAAAATAATTTATTTAATATAAAAATATATTATTTTTTAAATATTAAATATTATTTATTTTATTATATTTTGTGCATTGTCTTTTAAAAAGGAACGATTTTTTATTTTAATCATAACCAATTGATAAAACGAAAAAATCAATCATATTTTGACTCGCATTAAATTGTTTATTTTTAATTGTTTATTTTTAAATTCTACTAATAAGAATATGCTCATAAATTTAACCTTCTTTTATTTTTGTTACCATATATAACAAACCATTATAATTTATCTTATAAATTTATTATACTTGTCCATTATCTTTAAAAAACTAAATATAAGAAAAGATTCATCTTAATTTGACTCAAATTGAATTATTTATTTTAAATTATTTTTACTTCCAAAAAATAACAAATTATATTTTAAATAGGAATTATTATTACATAATATATTATTTTTATTTCCGACGGTTGTATTCGTCGGAAATAATTCCGTCGTAAATTGGGACGGATTTCTATCCGTCGAAAATTACTCGTTGGAAAATGGTAATTTTCTTGTAATGATATTATTTATCTTTAACATTCCCAAATTGATATAAAGGAAAGATTAATCTTAATTTGACTCAAATTAAAAAGGAACGATTTTTAAAAAGGAACCAATTGATAGAAGGAAAAGTGATTTTTTTATTTTAATCATAACCAATTGATAAAACGAAAAGATCAATCATATTTTGACTCATATTAAATTGTTCATTTTTAATTGTTTTTTTTAAATTATACTAATAAGAATATGCTCATAAATTTAACCTTCTTTTATTTTTGTTACCTTATATAACAAACCATTATAATTTATCTTATAAATTTATTATACTTGTCCATTATCTTTAAAAAAGTAAATATAAGAAAAGATTAATCTTAATTTGACTCAAATTGAATTATTTATTTTAAATTATTTTTAATTCCAAAAATAACAAATTATATTTTAAATAGGAATTATTATTACATAATATATTATTTTTATTTCCGACGGTTGTAACCGTCGGAAAATCCGTCGGAAATAATTCCGTCGCAAAATCCGTCGTAAATTACGACGGATTTCTATCCGTTGAAAATTGCTCGTTGGAAAATGGTAATTTTCTTGTAGTGATATTATTTATCTTTAACATACCCAAATTGATATAAAGGAAAGATTAATCTTAATTGTACTCAAATTAATTTATTTATTTTATAATATTTTCTTTTTTCAAAAATAAAATTTTTTAACAATGAATTATTTTCATCTATACATTATCATTTAGAAAAGAAAATATTATTTATTCTAGTCACACTAAAAAGAATATGCTTCTAATCAAAATATGCTAAAAAATTAACCTTCTTTTATTTTGTTAACATATAATTAATTCAAAATTAAAATAATTTTTCATCAAATTAACAATAAAAAACTTAATCTAAACATTTTTTTGGTATACGAACCCTAAACCCTAATGAAATATTAATGTCATTAAATTACACTTATTTTGTATATTTGGATTTTGATTAGAATATGAAATAGATTATGATTATTGTATTTTAATGATTAGTTATAGAGTTGTTTGCAGGTGATGAACTAAATTAAGTAGGATGATTAATATACACGGTTTTTCTTATTGTAATATGATAATATATATTTATATATTAAGACGATATTATCAGTGTTAATATTAGGATAAGTATTAGGATTAGTTATATTATTTTCATAATTAGTTACGTTTAGGATATAAAGTTAACATATGTAAATATTTTTATAAATATTACGTCAACTTTGGAGGATTAAAATTAGGATTAGTTTAAAAAAATTTATATATTTGATTATTTAAAAAATGTAATCCGATAGGATGTAGTGTGATTAGTTACGTTTTTTACTCAAAGTTAATATATATAGTACTTATTTATATATAAGGATTATTTTATTAGGGATAATATTATAATATTAGTTCTATTATGATTAGAATTAGTTATGTTTAAAACACAAAGTTAACATATATAAATTAATTTTTATTAAAATGACACATGTCAGTACTTGTCATGTTCTCGTACCCTTACTTTTACATATACTTATATTTAGGACAGCCCACCATAGTTTCTTTTTCATATTTTATACATCTACTAATAGTTTTAATCATTTATCCTACGTATACATCTATGACGAAATTATAAAAAACATAATACCAGCGCTTCTAGACTTTGTACTAGTTCTTTGAGACTGGGTTTTGAAGTGAAACCGGAGTTCCTCCTAAGTTATAATGAATTAATAGATTAGTTATTAACGATGGATTAATTTTTTTTATGGATTTTGAATTAAAAATAATTATTATAATTATAAAGTATAATTTTATTATAAATAAAAATAAAATAAACAATAATAAATTTAAAATTAATTATATTTAATGAACTATTAACAATTTTAATAAAATAATAAGTAATAAATAATATTATATTTCCTTTATTATAAATATTTTATATTTATTAAATAATTTTTTTTATAAGAGAAATATGGAAGAGTGAGAGAATAAGAAATGAAAATAAAAACATGTGGCAAAAAAATGAAAACGATAACTATAGTGCTTTGGTTCCAAAAAAGTGAAACTAGAGTACTTGAAATCAAGGTTATGTGATCTGATGCAACGAATTGGTTCCACCTCGAGAATTAAGTCACAGCTTAGTATTTAAAGAATCAAACTAGAACCAACTCTAACTCCATCCTAATTTTTCAATCAAAGGGAACCTTAGTACTTGTTCATCTTTTCCATTAAAAAAATTATTTGGAAAAATTACATATTTTAGACATATGAACAGTGTTTTTAAAATCGGTTCGACCGATTGAACTGCGAATCGGTCATCGGTCCGATCCGATTAGTGTATAAAAACTATTGTTGCATAAAATTGGATTGAACCGAGTCAATCCGGTCAATACCGGGTTGAATCGAAAAACCGGTTCAATCTATTTTTTTTCAAAAATAATTAAAGAGAGGTGAATAAATGGAAAAGAAGAAGAAGAAAAGTGTACGAAAATAGAGAATCTAGAATAATAAAAAGAGGAGTAATATAAGTGATTTGATTGTGAGGAATAAATGGATGTAAATAATAAAAAAAGTAATTTGAATTTGAAATAAAATTGGAAAGATAGTAATAAAGATAAATTTGAAAAAATATCATGAACATAAATAAGAAGATGACCAAATTTTAATTATTATAAATATTATACAATAAAATATAAAAATGGAAGTAAATTTTATAGGATAATTTATACAAGAAATCAATTAATATGGAAAGAAAATATGAATTTGAAAAATAAAATGAGGGCAAGATAATAGTAATGAAAATCCAAAAAAGGAATTTATTATGAAATTAATAAATAATTAAATATAAATTTACTTAATGATAAACAATATATATTCTTAAAATGTAAAAAATAAATTATTAATATTTGATTAATTTAAAATGATGATTAATATACTTTTATTTCATTATTTTTTTACCTTTTATACTTTTGTTTGTAATATATTATTCTAAAGTAATAAAATAATATTATTTTAATAAAAATTCGATTTAATCCGATCGAATTATAATTTAGTTGGCCGATCGATTTGTTCTGATTTTAAAAACATTGCATATGAAAGCATTTTTTTTACCAAATTCGAAAAGTGGTATTCAATTGCAAACTGAATTTTTTTTTTGTTCCAGAAAACATGTTTCAGCCTCACGTTCACATGGATCAGCTTGGTGGCCTGTTTCCTGACTCTTTCCTCCAAGCTTTTGGCGATAGGTATCCAGTCCACATCGTACTTGGTGCCTCCCTACATGTCATGACAAAAAATGTCAGACGTAGACAAGTACAAACACCAAAATAGCAATCAAACATTTATTATTTAATTTTTTTTATCTCAATTAGGAATCAGTTTCCTGTCTCCTTCCTGCCCTGCTATTATTGAGGATAAAACAAGATGTGCTACAAGACCCAAATTTCCATGATCAAATATGATCACCATGGAACAACTAAAATGAAATTATATTTCTTTTTTTTGTGTGTGTGTGTGTTTCGAATTTAACTTTTGGCCTTTGTTAGTCATAATAAACAGAAGGCAAAAAGGAAATTTTCTCTTTTTTTTTTGCATTTAAAAACCCTTCCATTAGTTTGAGTGGGAAGGAACGAATTTTATTACTATCTTTTGAAGTTGCAAAGCTATCAATCGACCTACAACATGTTTTGGCGCCCAAAGGGTCCAACACCTCAACCCCCACAAAAAAATTTAACCTAAATTTTCTTTAGGTACTAAAAAAATGACCATGCGGATCGCCACGTCATCATGAGCTCCCGTCAAAAAGAGTAGCTCCAGAGTGACACGTCAGCCGCCCCGTCGACCTCGTAATCCCAATTGTACCCTGCCGCCGCCGATCCGACTCCGGCCACCGTTTGCTGCAGGACGCTGTCGTCGTAGTAGTAGTAGCCCTGCATCCCAAAGTCCATGGCGTCGAATCCCATCACGTCGAAGGCGTCCCTCCCGAACGACGTCGCCGCCGCCTCCGGCATCGCCGATTCAGCCAATGAGGGGCAGGAGGAAGGAGAAGCCGCCGAGCTCTCGACCGGGACGGACGTCGCCGTGTCCGCCTCCGAGGACGGCCTGAACTTCTCCGCGGCCTCCGCCGCGACCCTCGCGATCTCCCGGGAGCTGGAGCAGGGCGGCAGCACCGGCAGCAGCCTGGCGGAGTCGGCGAAGTTGAGGCACGCCGAGCGGCCCCGCAGCGCCATGGCGGCCACGTCGTGGGCCCTGGCGGCCATCTCCGCCGTGGGGAACGTGCCGAGCCATATCCGCGACTTCTTGTTGGGCTCCCGGACCTCGCAGACCCAGCGCCCGGAGGCGCCCCGCCGCCGCACGCCCTTGTACACCGGGTGCCTGGTCTCACGGAACTTGGTGCGCCCCGCCGGCCGCTTCGGGGGTGCCGAGGACACCGTCGTGTACCACTCGCCGGCGGGGGAGTCGGAGTCGCTGCTGAAGGAGGAGGCGTCCATGAACTGCGATCGAGCTGCGGAGGGAGTGCTCTGTGTTGTTCTGGTGAGATCGTTACTGATCGGTTGTGCTTGGCTTTGTGGAGACAGTGGAGAAAGCGTTGGTGAGTATAAATAAGTAGGAGGCGGGGCACGTCGTTATCGAAACGCGGCACACGGAGTTGTCGCAGGTGGGGCGGTCGAGTCCGTGCCATGCGACTGCCAGGTTGGGGAAGAAGAGAAGCCAGCTGGACTTAAAAAATCACTCCTCCCCACCTGACCACTTCTTATAATAATATAATATAATATAATATAATATAATATAATATAAATGTTATATTATATTATATTATATTATATTATATTATATTATATTATATTATTTCATTTTTGATATGGACATTTATGTCCGAACCTTTAAATTTTAATAGATACTTCTGAAAATAAAAGTCCCTTGTCCTTCAGTCTTTCAGGAAAAAAGGGTCCTTGTAGCTTGTAGTCAATTAATTACAATACAATTTGCTTCTTTTTCTTTTCCCAATAGAGGTCTTTATTTCTTGATATATGTTAAAAAAAAAGATGTCAAAATATAATATTGCAGGCCCAATAAGGAAATTTTTATTATTTATTTTATTCTTAATGAATGGATAACTCTGAATTTAGAGTATTTTTTATTCTCTTATTTTTTAGAAAAAAAGTCTTTTTTGTACCAGTGTTTTTTTAGTGAGAGCTTAAATAAGTCAAAGTTATATATTAAATAAATTGTAGTATTTATTTCTTAATATATTAAATTATATATTTTTTTAAAAAAATAAATTGTGGATATTTATAGGGCGTGATTTGTAGAGCGTGGGACGTGGCGATCGAGCAGGTCGTTCGTCCCTTTGAACAGTCGAGTGACGACGACGGCGATGGGTCGGTCGCGTTGCCCCCCTCCAATTTTTTATATCCCTTCCGTGGCACGAAGGGGGCGGCGCTTGCTGGCTTGCCTCCCCCTCACCGGTCAGAGGAGAGAGAAAGAGTCCAAAATATACCCCTCACTGGAAGCTTTTTAGTTATTGGGACACGATAGATGGATGCATACGAAGTCACCAAGCGTTTATAACGCGTTTGTGATGCGGATTACATCACAGAGGCACAGAGGACACACCACACCGTTACTTAGCCCATAAGTGTCGGGCGTGTGGGAAACCATGTGCCGGTTACGCATAGCTATAAACCTGCCGCCATAAATGATAAAACACCAACAGCCGCAACCGTAGGGTTATTTGTAACACTGTACGAGCAGTTAATGCCCGATGTAACAGTTTTCTTAGCTCCTAAGCGTTGGGGTCGACGAGGTTTGGATTTTGGATGTCATACGTATGACAAAAAGCTAAAATCAAGGCAACAACAGCGCGCATGTAAAATGAACACATTACAAGGATAGTCTTCGATATTTTAACGATTCCGTCCGACGAGTTTATTGACAAATGTCCTCATTTTCTCTCTCGCATAGAAAGGGGGCATCGCCCCAGCGAATTAGGGGGGGCCGTGTTCTCTCACAAGCAAGGGGGCATCAGACTTCCTTTGCTCGCCGACAGAGGGGGGCCAATGCCCCCCTTTTTTCTCTTGTTACGCACTGACGAGCACGTGCGAGAGAGAGAGGGGCGTCGACCCCCCTTGCCGGCTCTCTCGCATGCGCTGACAAGCACACACGAGAGAGGGGGTACGAGCTCGTCGGCTCCAATGTGCGACGACAGCTTGATTGTTGTCGGTTTTTATTTTTTATTAACTTTTAATAATATTTTATTATATATTTACATTATTGTATTACTTTTTCTTTTGCCACATTAGTCAGGTGAGGACTAAGCATGAAAGAAAAATGAAGCTCAGAGACAATCTAGTTATAAATTAAAATTAGGATATCGTCTAATTATCACACCTGAAGTTGGGGAACAATTCATAGAATTTATCTGGTGTAAAAGTAATAGTTGGGTGCTAATAACTCCGCATCATTTTGGTCAGGGTTTATTTATATTATTGATCTGTTTGAACATCGAATTAATCAAGTATTATTAGTCCTATACGCTGATAGGTCTCCATCGAAAGAAAATCTTATTGAAATAAGATATTGTTAAGAATATAAAATCATAGATGTTGTTATTCCTAACGACTTAAGCTTTTAGGAAAACTAACTAGCACATCAAATTTAACATTGTATCAAAATCAGAAGTCAAGAGTCAAACTTCGTTAAGATCTTAATTAAAAATATATTTCCTCCTTTTATTGTCCACATGGTTGACTAGGCTAGACTAAAGTTGTCAGCAGTCTATACGCATGAGAAAGAGTGTTAAGAATATAAAATCATAAATATTACTCTTTTTAACGACTTATGCTTTTAGGAAAACTGATTAGCACATCAAATTTAATAGATATTATGCAATAAAAAAATAAAGTATGTACAAAAATAATTTTCTTGAATGTATGAGGATAAGAAAATTAAGGGGCAGGTAAATAATAATCCATTTTTTTTTCGGTCGACATAATTAAACTACTTTGTGATGAGCTGATTAGTTTAGAGAAGTTACTATAACTCTAATAATAATTAACGACCCTTTTGTAGATATATTTTTTACTACTTAATTAGGTACGACTTCTTTTATGATATATTTTTGCTCGGTAAATTTTCCATTATGGAAGAACTATAAATTTTGTTTTTGTCCTGAAAAAGATGTTTTCATTATCACAAGAGATCAATAGTTCACTAACATATATGTTAGGAATCTAGTATTGAAATATAATTTCCTGGTACTAAATTATTATAAGTTTAACTCTTATAATTAATTCACTGATGAAGCATACGTGTTGATTCAAATTAAAACACGATTTTGTGGGATTACATACATTGTAAATATTTTTGGACATATTATTATTGTAGGATGTTAAGGGCTTTTGTCGGATTAAAATTTTGTTATTGACCAATGATCATTGTTTTTAAATACATTTTAATTGTGTTAGCCACAATTATATTACTTGAAAGTTAATTCTATTTTGTCATTTAAGCTATGGAGGAACACAAATGAACTAAATCCGTTTGAGGGCTGGTAAAAATAGAACGTCCTAGTGGTAAGAGCAAATAATCTATAGTCAGACAATCTTAGTGTTGTCGTTGATTCTCTTGAGTCTGACTTTTCACCATGTCACTGATAGAAAACTCATGATAATAGTAAATGAAACATGCAAGTGAAATGACGTAAGCTCAAGATCCTTCATTAGTTTGAGGATAAGACCTATAAAATGTGGCGTCCCATATCATCTCGCTACAAAGTAATTAGGCATATCAGAATGTTACATAAATGAACTATACAGTAAGTTATATAATGATATCAATTACTAATAAAATAACTAATTCAATAAGTGCCAAAGCATAATATATATTCTTTTAGAATAATAAATTCAATGCCTATACAAGTTGACTAGAAAATTTAAAAAACACTATATAAATTTAAACTCGATCGTCGTGAGCACATCCGTCATTCACGCTACCAACCATACATATAGGATATCAATCACTAGCAATTACGATAAACCATTAGAAATATCTTGAGCTTATGAAGAGAGTCAAAATTTACGCAAATTGCATATCATTTTCGTGAAAAGACTAATTATGTTTTCTTATGAAATTGTTGATCAATGAAGGTGTCTTTGAATATTATGTGTGCTATTTTTTTTATTTGTGTTAAGAGATCGACACATTAAGAAAAAATAAAATTTAAATAACTAATGAGAATGATGATGCAAGAAAAATCATGCATTAGTTTATATTTAACATGCATATTAAGAATATTTTTTTTGTTTAAGAAAGGTCATTTAACATGCATTAGTTTTTTGTGCTGTGTTGGGGACAATATTTAATAACTTTATTTTTTATTTTACTTATATTTGATAGTTTTACTTTTTTTTGTTAAATTCGACGCGATTTTTTTAGTTCACAAACTTTCACATTTCTTTATTTTTGTGTAAGCATTACGGGAGATATCCTTAAGAGAAATCAAAATGACGACAAAACTAAATATAATAAGAGAATGCTATCTTAAAATAGAAAAGAAGATGTTTGAGAATTAGGAAGCACAAACATCTCAAATTAAAAATAAGAGCATCCAACTTTATTCCCATGGTACAAGAAAATTGTGCAATTGAAGACATTGAGCTAATATTTGTCACAACGAACTGAGCAAAAGCCTTTATGAAGTTGTTGGGACAAATAAAGAATTGGAGGCTAAGATCTAAGTGAAGAATGATATTCTTCCACCTACTGAGTCTGAGTCAAAATTTAATATTGAAGAAAAGTTGTGTCAATTAATTGAAGTTATAGAAAAAGATCCCACTCTACAAGATCAACTTATCAACAGTCTACCATCACAATTGGCACAGGTGAAAACTTGACATGCAACTATTATCTCTCCCCATCCTCAAGTTCTAACAAGTTTGATATCATGGAAGCAAATTTTCAAGCATGAGAGAAGAAAGTTGAAGAGTTAGCATATGAAATTGCTTATACTACAAGGGATACTAATGGGGACACCTTTGCACCAATTATATGCCCATGTCAGTTGTAATACTTTAATCTAGGAATAATTATTACCAGAAGACATGAATTACTCAATGGAGGGTGGAGACTAGTTGAATACATCATGTAAGATGATCAAGTACGAAAAAAATGCACCTTCGGAAAATTCAACAACCATCCCCCACCATCACTTCTAAGTTATTCATTGATAGAAGAACACACATCTCAGGCATCACAAAATTTTGTGCATTGGATAGAGAGGAGGAACTAGCAAATGTACGATTATCATGTGAGGGACACTTCATGCCATACATGTCATCATCGTCACTAGAGGATTAGACTTGGGTTGTTTCTCCTTTTTTTTGCACTTTACCATTTTTGTATTATCTATTTCTTCTCTTTTATATGTACAAACCTAAAACTGGGATAATGCCAAGTTCAAGCTTGGGGAAGGAATTTAAGAGCCGTTTGACACATTACCGATTTAATTAATCGATAAATTAGATCACTACTTAGATAGATTATCACTATTTAAATTACCGGTAATATCACATTATAGTGTTTGGCAAGTATTGGTAATATAAGCTATTATTAAAATAACTAGAGAACAAATTACCAAAATACCCTTAAAATTATTTTAGATTTTCATCACATGATATTATAAATAAACAAAGAAAAAACATAGAAAAAATGAATATAATAAAATAAGGTGAGACAAAATTAAAAGTTATTTATAAAGAAATTAAATAATAGAGAAGATGAGATTGGATGATATTTATTTATTAATAAAATATTTAAAATTAATATTTTTGATTGATTGGATATTATTGTCAAAATACATGTCAAGCAACTGGTAATCTGGAAAGCCACCTCCTCTGCTTGCTATTTGGATTACTAGTGATGTGGTAATTAAGATTATCAGTGCAAATAAAATTACTAGTAATCTGTCACAGCCAAACAAGATAATATGACGAGCCCTGAAAATTGTAAATAAAATAACTGATAATCCATCTGGATTACCTCATATCAAACGGCCCCTTAGTCTATTTTGCATTTGCATGGCATATTTACTTTCATCATCTTTAGTTTATTGGTTATGTTTGTTTATGCATATATTTATGAAAAATGAAAAAAGTCTAAAAAAATTGACATCTCATTCCTTCTTGTTTACTATTTTATTGTCTTAAAGTTTTTTTCAAAACGTCGCAACATCTATGAAATTCAATCATTATTTATTTTTATAAAGTGTCATGAAAGTATTGGGATTTGGATTGAGTTTATTGCTATATATAAGGACTAACTTTTAAATGATGCATTTATATATTATTTACTATGATGTTAATCTTGATTATAATTGCACCTTTATTTAAAGCATAAAGTCTTTTTATGAGCTTATGATTCTGCTAAAAAAAAAGTGAGAAATAAATGTGAAAAAAGGTTAATTGAACCACCCTCCCCTCCCTATAAATGTGTTATCTAAAATCTTGGTGTGTCCGGATGATTAGATCAAGATCCTTGCCTAACAACCTAAGGGCGACTGCTTTAGAATTTATCAATCGAAAGTTGTTATCTGGACCACCTTGCGCAATATGGAGAAGCACGTGAGTACTAAAATAAAAAAAAAAGAATAAAAGTATGAAAATAAGCTCATAGAAGACTTGAGGTTCAACATTGATTCTCTTATTAGATTGATTAATATTATTTGTATATTTGCAGGAAGAAGATGTTTAAAGGTTAATAATTATACAAGGGTAGGTCTTGGTTGAGAAGAGATACTCCGACGACGGTCGTGTAAAAGACCAGTGAGAGAAATCATTGCTTTTGCGGTGGAGCCTTGGTCTTATCTGAAATTTGCTTGAGGACAAACAAAATATTAATCCTAGAAGAAATTGATGCAGAAAAAATCATACATTAATTTAGGTCATTTAACATGCATATTAGGAATATTTTGTGTTTAAGATATGGGAGAATTGATTTTTTTATAAAAATTCTTTGATAATTGATTTCTTCCTAAGTTCGAATAATTTCATTGTAGAAAATTAAAATGACAAGAAAATGGCCGAAAACAAAAGGAAACCGTAGAAAAAAGCTTCTGTCACGACTGTGCTTCCATATCGCGCGCCCAAGCCACTTGAATGCACAGTTACTTATGATCGTACCTTATACAGTCACGGACTCTCACAATGACTGTTCCATTGAGTTCACGGTCATGAGCACGTGGTAGAAGCCAAAATGGTCTCGGTCACGGGCATGACGGAGCATGTCATTGCCATGCTAACAACGATTAGGCAGTTTCACAGCAGATTCTACTACCCTTTTTTTATAAACTTTCGGTTTCATCCTTTGGGGACGAGAAAACTTATAAAATGAGGTAGAAAAGGATGTAAAAAATCATCCTTGGAGTAATATTTTGAAGATTAGAAAGAGTAGAAGTGCAAGAACGACGGTGAAACTCTATCGGAAACTCGAGAGATGTGTACAACATCTGCATGAGTTCTTTGTGTTCTTTTTTTTGAACATTTTCATTAGATTTATTTTTTTATTATATTTATTTCTTTAATAGGGACATATTAGTTGAACCCTATTTATGTTTTGAAATCTTTCTTAATAATAGCTTAGTTTGAATCTTTAATAGCATTGCAATTGTATTTAATGCTTTCCTTTGATTCTATTATTTATGATTTAAATGCTATTTGAGCAGAAGTAATTATTTTGATAATAAATTTTTAGGATTGAATTTATTTATTGGATGCCATAGTTAGGAAACTTTAAAGAAATATAATTTGTGAAGTTATTATGGTGACTTGAGAAAGTTCTTAATTTAATTATGATTTAATGATTTTTATTACTTAGATAAGTTAAAAAATATAATGATTAATTTATTCTAATTGTTCTTAAAATAATAGTTAAAGCTTGAAATATTGGTTAATTAATTTTGGGGATTCAACTTTATTGTTGATTTAATTAATTCTAAATTGTGAATATCACATTTTAGTGGTACTCTAATCATCAAATCATTATTTATGTAGGTGATTATTTTTGTTATTCTTATCTATTTATTTTATCCGCATTCAAAAATAAAATTTTCTTAAATTTTCAATTAATAAATATAAAATATAATATAAGATAAAATTACTTGAATGACTAGTGAACTTATTAACGTTTGCTATCATTTTGATTGCATCAAATGAATATGATGTTTAATATATTAGGTGCAAGAATATTGCACTCACATATTATTTGACCTAAAATTAGTTCCACAACTTTTTAGATGAAAATATGATAAAAAAATTAGTATAATGATTAATTCAAACATTGTCTCCATTGACTATGATTACATACTAGAAGACGAAATATTTATTGTATTTGTTGACAACTATGTGGAATTCTCTTTAGTCATTTTCATTATCTATTGAAAATAAAATTAATAATTTTCAAGCATTTACTAGTTGTGAAAAAAAAATAGAAGAAGAAATTGTGAAAAACTAATTAAAAAATATGGATAAAAGGCAAAATATCTATAAAGAATGAAGAATTTCTACATTTCATATGTAGTATTATCATTTTTCATATGCCACAACAAAATAGCATGATCAAATTTTTTTTTGTTAGTGTGAAAATATGTATGTTCGCCTACAAAGTATTTTCACAAAGTCAACTGAATCGATGCCATATATATATAAATTTAAAACGAGAAGAAGTGCGAGTCCAGCCATCTGGTGTAAAAAATTTGGATTAGCTTAGTTAGAAATTGAACTTAAAATAGTAAACACATGTTTTCTAAATATATTGAAGGAGACAAAGAGAATTAACTTCTGATATTTATATATGTAAAAAAATAGACTATAATAGATATTAAAATAGAAAATCTATAAACACAAATACAGGTGTTTGTTTTTATTAAAAAGTATATGCCAAAAATATGAATTCCATAAGGGAAAAATATTTGAATTTATTTGTTCGATTTCAATATTAATTTAAGGTAGGTTTTATTCATTTTTTCCTTTTTAACAATGAGAAGTAAATATCACGATTTATTCGTCCGTTCTGATATTTCGCTCGTCTAACCCGTTACGTTACACCGCGCTCCGATCCCAATCCGACGAGACACCAACAGAGAGCAAATACTTCGTTTTTTTTTTTTACTTCAGGAAAGTGTCAGCGTGTTACGGCGGCAAGTCGCAGTCCCACGAGGAATCGACAAAAACCCACTTTTTTCGGGACATCGAACGGGTAGCAAATCTCCAGCTGGCAAGGGTGTACACTCACACACAAACCCCATATTTATATGTGGATATAATAATATATAGGGGACCCTTGACCGGGCAATTTTATTTGCAGCTGGACGGCGACACGTGCGCGTACGTCAAATGACAGTTAAGATGGCAGTTGGCATCATCCGTGCAAGTGCAACTGAACTGTGCATGCATCTCGATCTATGACGTACGGCAGTTAAACGCGTTGGATGCGATGCCCATCATGGGCGGTGACAGCTCGGACTCCGGGAAAAAGCATCTATCCGTTTTCTCCCCTTTTATGCGCCGTACCAATCGATGGGAAGATATATATATATATATATACACGGATTTAATTTCTATGAGCCTCCTAAAGTTTTGAGCGTTAGATTGATCATCGATGACTTGAATCGCGCGCATATTTACACTCGTCCAATTCGCCTCTGCCCTTCTCTCCTACCCGCTCTTCTTGAAGCCCTCGTCGCCGCCCACTCGCCTCAGACGATGTACCTCCCTTGTCGGCGCCCTCGTCCGACGCTCGCTCCTTCATCAACCCCGACGAGCTCCGTCACGACCTCCGCGCCGACCCTCGCCGACCTCCGCCGCGAACTCCCGTCGACCTCCGCGACGACCAGATCTGCATGTGAGGGGCCAGATCCAACCGTCGCCGACCTCCGGGAACCCCCACCTCTGCGACCACCAGCGCTCGCCGACCACGTGGTGACCCATGCTGCGATCCCCTGCCAACTAGATCTGTGTGTGAGGGGCCAGATCCAATTGTAGCCGGCCTCCGGGACCCCCACCGACCTCCGCGACCCCATCGAGCTCCGTCGCTGACCTCTGTGACCGCGACGACCACCGTCGCTCGCCGACCCCGTCGAGACCCCGCACCACCACCGCGCGCCAACCCCTGCCGCACCCCTGTCGACCTCGCACGACCGTCGACCCCACACCACCACCGCGCATCGACCTCGCATGGACACCAACCCCTTTGCGGCCGACCCTCGCCGTTGTAATTTATTGTTAATACATGTTTAAGTCATTTGTAATTTTTTATTTTTTTAGGATGATTATTGTCATACAATATACGATATAAAGTTGTTGAAATGAAGTCTACTTTAAAGTTCAATTTTTCACTCTTGATGTCGTGTTAGATTGGATTGTCGAATCAATTTGAGTTGGAGAGCCAAAGAAAAGAACAAATCGTGCGGAGTCAATTTTTTCTCGCAAAAGAAAAGGAGTTCGCCTGCTCAGATCACACGCTTAACACATATTAGAAAACAAACCCTTGCCATGATATATGACTGAAATTGGTAGAATGTCAAATTTGATAAACCAATGTGATCAAAATTGTACAAGTAAAATTCGTCTAATTTGAATTACAAATTTTATTAATCTCCGTTACATTCATCTGTTACATTCATGGTACGCTTGGTCTCCGCGAGGGCATGATGATTTGTCGGGCAGCGGCGGTGAGTTGTCGCAGTAGTGGCGTCGGGGGTGGCGACGTGTGGTCGCAGTAGCGGCGCGACATTCACGACATTTGGTCACAGTAGCTGCATGGCGCGGGTGAGGTCGAGTGCCAGTGATGGAAGACGAGGAGGTCGAGCGTCGACGGGCGTCGGGGGGGGGGGGGGGGCGAGATCGGAGCAAGAATAGAGCGAAGGTCGAGGGTAGGTGAGGGAGCGGGCGTCGGGCGAGGGAGGTACAACGTCTGAGGTGAGTGGGCGGCGACGGTCGCGACAGGGTCGCCGCACGGCGGTGGTGCGGGGTTGCGGCGGGGTCGGCGAGCGTCGGTGGTCGCGGGGGTCGCAGAGGTCGGTGACGGAGCTCGATGGAGTCACGGAGGTCGGGGTGGTCCCGGAGGTCGGCGACGGTTGGATCTGGTCCCCACGCGCAGATCTGGTCGTCGTAGAGGTTGGCGGGGGTTCGCGGCGGAGGTCGGCACGGAGGTCGTCGAGGGTCAACGAGGGAGCGAGCGTCGGACGAGGGCGAGGTGCAGCATTTGAGGTGAGTGGGCGGAGTCGACGTGCGAATCGCAAAGGTTGGCGACGTCGGGCGGCATCAAGGAGAGAGAAGGGCGGAGGCAAAATGAGCAAAAAAAGAGGCGTTGGTTAGGGTTTATGGGAAAAAATGGTAAAAAGAAACACATATTAAACCCTATATATATAATTATTAATAAAATTATAATTTATGTAATTGTGAGATGTTAGAAGGATTTTTAGAAAGATTATTAGGAGGATATAGCATTACTCATATATATATATATATATATATATATGTATATATATATATATATTGATTATTGGGAATCCGATAAATTACACCGTCCTTCAACTTTGACGTTTGCTCAGTAGTACCTTCCAACTTCACTCTGTAACACGAATGTCTTACATCTTTGAACTCGTTTCACCCAGTTCCCTCCTTACCTATGATCGACCGTCTCCTCGTTGACGTGACGTCCACATGGCCATTTTCTCTCTCCTCAATGCAAGAAGCAACATGACCTCATATTTCTTTCTCTTATGTGGCATGATTAAATAATAATATAATAAATAAAAAAATGATAGAAAGGCACCACCCCTTCCCCTCAACCTCCGGCGCCAGAAGGGGGCCTCCCTTTGCGTCGCCGGAGCTCACAGAGGGAAAGCGTCACGCCCCCTCTGTGAAGATCGACATGCGTAGACAAAAAGGGGACGTTGCCGGAGCCAGCACACCTTTTGCTCTCCGTGCGTCGCCGGCACACAAGCAAAGGGTGGGGGGCGTCGCCCCCCTGTGCGGGCTCCGGGCTCCGACACGCATGCAAAGGGTGGGGGTGTCACCTTTTAATATTCTTATTTTTTATATTTAAATGTGGTTCATTTTAAATGCGTATTCTCTTATGGTTATAATTTTAAATATCTATTATTTTAGATTGGCTTTTAATTTAACACCTTTTGATGTTTTTCATTATTATCTTTCTACAACAATTTTATATGTAATTTTATATTTTAATGATTTACACACATGGAGAAGATTCATAAACTTTTATTTTAAAAACATTAAATGTTACTAATTATTTTAATGAAATGTAAACTACTATGTATCAAATACAAATTATCAATGACATTTGTTACATTGAAGAGCTTCCTTATTAGGTGGAATTTAAACTTTTCCTCGAGATTATACAAACCTTTGCTTCTCATTCTTATTACTTTGAAGTGTTTTATTTAATTATTTTATCACTACAAGAAAAAATGCCATTTTTCGACGGGTAATTTCCGATGGATAGAAATCCGTCACAAATTGTGACGGATTTTGCGACGGAAATGTTTGCGACGGATTTTTCGACGGTTAAGACCGTCAGAAATGAAAATAATAAATTATATAATTTATTATATTATTATTTTATTTTTTGATGATTAGGAACGTCGATATTTTCGACGGATATCCATTCATCGCAATTTCCGACAGTTACGACCGTCGAAAATGAAAAAAATAAATTATATAATTTATTATATTATTATTTAATTTTTTGACGATTAGGAACGTCGATATTTCTGACGGATATCTATCTGTCACAAAATCCGCCGCAATTTCCGACGGTCGTAACCATCGGTAAATGTATAATAATATCACATGAGGAGTATTTTATTAATATAATTAGCGACGGTCCAAACCGTCATAATTTCCGATAATTTCGACCGTCGGTAATAATTACTGACTGTTAAAACCGTCGGTAAAATAAAAAATAAATATTATATATAACTAAATATTTTTTCGACGGTGACAACCATCGGTAACTTTAAAAATAACTAATATTTACTTTTCCAACGGCCAGAGCCGTCGGTAATTAAAATTTCATTATCCCGCTTTCTCCTCTTTCCACCTATATATATATATATAATATCCAAATTTTCTTTCCTCCTCTCCTCTCTCCCTCCTCTCCTCTCCTCTCTCTCTCCCTCTCCCGGCCGGCGAGTCTCTGACCGGACGTCAATCGGCGATCCTCTCCCTCGGCATCTCTCTCTTCGTCGGTGTCTCTCTCTCTCTTTCTCTTTCTCTCCGACCGCGGGCCGCTAATTTTTTTTATTTTTAAAAAATTCTTTGCGACAGCTGTGACCGCCGAAAGATCGACGATTGCGACGACCGTCAAAAGCTTCGACAGTTGCGACCGTCGAAAGTTCGCCGGACTTTTCCGACGGTTACAACCGTCAGGACTTTTCAGACGGTTAGAACCGTCGGTCGAAATTTTTCGGACGGTCAGAACCGTCAATATTTCCGACGAATTTTTTTCAACCGTCGCAAATCGATTTGCGACGACCGTTTTTTCGACGGATGGATTTCGTCCGAAAAAACCGTCGAAAAGTGTATTACCGATAGTTTTTGGGCTGATCACAGACGGTCAAAACCATCTGTAATCAACGTTTTTCTTGCAGTGATAAAAAAATTCAAATTTTAACTATTTATATGCATTAATTTATGAAATTGAAAGATGGAGATTAATTTACCCTCATAGTATCTGAATTTTGTTGGCACGAACCATCTTTCGTAGACTATTTTTACCCCTAGATGCTTAGCAAAAAATATATACATGGTGCAATGTTGCAGCTGACCTGCTCATTCGTCTCAAACCATCTATCCACGTTTTTTGTGGGAACAACAAGCTAACAAAATGGTATTATTTTATTTGGGAATTTGTTCAACACACGACATCACCATGCATTTAGACTGAGGAATTTATTTGAGAATTCCCCGGCCTTATCCACCTGATACGTTGTGATAATATTAGTTCAAGTTATTGGTTTGGCCTACGACGTGTGCCTATCATCACTAGAGGTCACCTAATTAACCTAATATATATCATATATGCATACATGCACATACTGACACATGTAACTTATAATAATCAAAACTGAGTTTTTTTTTTTAAATTAGCCCGCTAGAAACAAACATTACATGACTATTTTGTCGTAGTGGAAAAGTAGTTCCCACTATTAAGAGTCAATTCACTACAAGACTTTTGCGATTTTTCGATGAATATATTCATTACAAAATCTTCGAAATTCATCGCAAATATGTATTTCTGACGTATAATAGTCAGTTGAAAACAAAGCATTGGAGAGAGTTACCGACGATCTTCAAATGTCCCTTCGAAAGTTTCGGCGAACGTTTGTGACGACTAATTTGCCTTCAAAATTTTGATGGGTATACTCCGTTTCCGAAGGCAAGGTCGACCTTTGAAATTTGTGATGGACACAACTCATCGCAAATTAAGAAGGAATGACTTTCTTCGAAGTTTCCGATAGATTTTATCGTCGGAAGCTCCTAATCAGTTGCCAGACTCGGAGGAGGGAGGGTTCGCCCCTTTGCAGGTTCCGATGGGAGAACCCATCGATAGTTTCGACGGGCACTCTCCCGTGGAAACCTTCGACGGGTGTGACCGTCGAAGCCGGATGACACTAGTTGAAACCTTGGACGAGCACCCAGTGTGGTCCCAACTTCATTAGAATTACCCTTGTTAATTACATTCTGCAATGGAAGTTTAGTGCTCCCAGTGTGGTCCGAGTCTACATATTTCATTTCTCATCAATTTAATTAGGACCAATGTAGGTAAATTTGCCCTTTTTTCAATTTTATTGTCAAATTTTACTTTGTAATGAGACCATTATCTAATTCTAACCCCACGTCGACAACGGAGAGGCTGCCCCCTCCCCCTCCCCCTCCCCTCTCCCCACCGGCAACAAATGGAGAAGGGTGTGTTGATCGTTTCCAACTTCTCCGCCCCCTTTACTGATGCTTATGATGACACTCAAGCAGATCGACCTCCACTATCAGAAAACTAGCGAATAGCGACGCAATATAGTGTCTCATATGTATGTGACGCTAAGTCGACGCCAAGAGCGTCCTGATAGCGTCTAAGTGGAGTCACAACTATGCGATGCTAAGTGCCTTCCAATAACGTCACCTTAACATCAACTTAGCATTTACAACCTTTCGCTGATTTTATTGCACGCGAGATGGGGTAAATGAGTGGTAGATCGTAGCGTTGTACTAGCGTCTAATGTCGTCGACGCTAAACAAGCATCACATTAGTTGCAACGCGATGTTGACGCTACTAACGAAGTCGATATGGGCGTCGAACCTTTATGTTGTTTTAGCGTCGAGATATGCGACGCCACTTGATGTCTCAAACTTCCAACCGCTATGTTGACGCTACACGAATAAAATATTCCTAAATACATATATATGTTACCTACATATATATTCAATACTTATCTACACATGTAACACATACAACACTTAATTGGCGCTATTTTGACACTACACATGTTAATATATATATATTTGTTACCTATATTATATATGTTACTTATGCGTACAATATATAACATCTCTTAATTATAGATATATTATTTTTATATTCTTATTTATGAAATTATAATAGTTGAATTAAATGACATAATTTATTATTTATTATAAAATAGCATCGAAGGTGCGCCACAAGAATAGTCGACGCTATAGAGGCACTACTTGCGTCGATATAGCGTCGCATATCTTCGAGCTAAGCGGATTGAGACACTATTTCGGTGCTAGATGGTCGCTAATATACTATAGTGACTCATTAGCATCTCTATAGCGCCACAATAATGAATTGCTATAGTTTTAATGACTTTTTATTATTCTCACGTAATCGGGCACATATAGACATACATACGCATATATACTTTCACTTATAATACATATACATATACACATTATTGTTAATTAATATCGCATATATATATATATATACACATATACTTATAATACATATAGATATACATGTTATTGTCACTTAGTCTCGCAAATATTGACATATACATATACACATTATTATCGTATAAACCTATTTCAATATCATCTTAATATAATATAAACTTATAATATATAAAGTTATAATGCATAAACTTTAAATACTGTATGAACTTATAATATACTCTAAAGTTAAATTTAAATTAGGAAAAAAAATTGGAAATGACGCCACTATGGTCACGGAATAGCGTCGCAAGATTTGGCGCGTCATTAGCATCTAAGTAGCGTCGCATATTAAGGAGGCACTAAATTCGAGGTAAATCGCTAACTCCTCTTCTCCCTTTTCACTGTTTTACGCGCTCACCATTTTTTACTGCGACCTCCAACGCCCTGCTCTGCTCAACGCCTGACGCCCACTACTCCGACGGCCGACACCCGACTCTGATGCCTTGCTTTGATAACCGACGCACTTGCTCCGCTGTCCGACCTCAACGCCCACTGCTCCGACGCCCTGCCAAACGCCGCCCTCCTCCTCCAACCCCGCCTCCTCTGACCCCGCCCTTCCCGCCTCCTTCGACGTCGACGTTCACCCTCGTCTGACCCACGCCTCCTCCGTCCCCCCCTCCATGCCTCCCCCGACGCTAGCGTCCGCCGTCCTCCGACCCCGCCTCCCCCGACGTTGTCGTCCGCCGTCCTCTGACCCGGGCTCCATCGACACCATCTGCCCTCGTCTGCTCTGCTCTTGTCGCCCACTGCTTCAGTCAACGCCCTTCCGCTCTAGTCGCCCATTGCTTCGGCCGCCACCCTTATGCTCCGGCCACCCACTATTTCGGCTGCCGCCCACCGCTTTGGTCGCCACCCTTCCGCTCCGGATGCCCACTACTTCGACCCCGTCCACTGCTTCGGCTGCCGTGCATTGCTTTGACCACCGCCCTTCCACTCCGGCCACCGACTGCTCCGTCCACTGCTTTTCAGGAAAAAATTGATTCAATGAAAAGTATAAATAATAATTTATTTTCAGAAGATGAGGAGTTATTTTTAGAAGATATTGTTTTATTTTCAAAATTAAAAGATAATTTAAATCAAAGAATTCAATTTGAGTTCAATGAAAATTAATAAGAATAAAATTATAAATATGAAAGTAATTTTATTTTTGGCAAATAAATAATTATTTAATAAAATAATTCGAGCAAAAATTGAGATATTTGTATATTTAAATTGTGCTTTAAACTTTTTTAAATAGACTAACCTATTTATCACATTTAAATAATAATAAATTAATTTTGATAATTATTAGAAATTATAATATTTCAATTATATATTATATTTTTTGTAATATTCGTGATGTGATTTAGCACTAGTTATAATAAAAAAAAACTAGGTTCTGATATGAGGTAAAAAAAATCAAATTGAGATTCAAAAGTTGGATTCCTAGCACGTACTCAAGCTTATTAGAAAAGGGTGATGACTGATCTAATTTTTTTTAAAAAATGTGAGTTTGGATTAAACTAAATAACTAATATATATATCGCCCTGGAAAGGAGTGGAAGTTACCATAGGAACCAAGTGGATTGAGCGAGGTCATCTCACGCTCGTGACCACAAAGGCATACCATGACGCCGCAAGCTCATGCCCGCAAAGCAACCATGATGCATCACCAATATGATATCGGACATTCGAGTGCTTAGGACTCTTTTTCTTTTTCGAAAATTACACACGTATACCAACAGTAAAATCGGACTGCTGATTTTTTAGCAAATTTTGACTGATCGACTCAGGTTGATCATTTTGGGGTGGACTCGTCCCCTAGGGCGTCCACAATATATTGTACTCTAACTATTTTGGATTTTTAATCAATAGATAATATAAGATATCTTTTTATTAAAAAAAGTATTCGAATAATTTAATATTTGAATAGAAGTGATATGAATAAATTTCTATTAAAATGGTAATTTTAAACTAAAACTTTAAATTCTTAATAACATGACAATTTTTTTCGCGTCTACCAATAACTTTCAAATATTCTACAGATCTCCCTGAACTATGCCGCTTTTTTCACTTAGATCCATCCGTCAATGTCGGTTAACTTTTTCGTTATTTCTCAATTTTTGAATTATGAAATGACCAAAATACCATCGCAAAGTTGAGATAATGTGCTTAAAAAATGGTGGGGGAAGGGTGTCACCGACGATGTCCTCGCACGCACTGACAATATCATGGAGAAGAACATTTTTTTATTTTAGGCGCACTTATCTAAACTTTGGAAGAATATTTTGGTTATTTCATGATTCAAAAAATGAAAAATAGTAAAAAAAATTAACGGACATTGACGGATGGACCTAAGTGAAAAAAGTGACATAGTTCAGAAGAGATTCACATAATATTTAAAAGTCATCGATAGACGCAAAAAAATTATAGTTAAAAAAATGTCAAAAAAAAACCTATTAACATATCAAGATACAACTCCATCATTGCGACTATAAAGTTTTGAACCATTTAATATGCACAATGTCACAGCAAAGAATCGGGCCAAGACTAGAGATAGATTGTTTAATTTATTTAGATCGCACAAACCACACTTTGTAATTTTGTTGGAAACACACACGGATTTTGTAAAATCTAAACAGGTGCTTCGCCGTTTCGGCCATGGTTGGGAGGGCATCTTCTGCGAGGCCAACGGCGCCTCGAGTGGCATCCTTTTGTCCTGGCGCGGCCAAGAGGCTCAGGTTACCTCGCTCCTTATTTCTGCTCAGTTCATTCATGTTGCGGTTACTATTGACGGCTTTAGTTTTTTTTTAACTGTTGTTTATGCTAGTACGATCTCCTCTGTGCGCTCTCGTTTATGGACTGATTTATGTGATCTCGATACCTCGAACATCCCCTGGCTCCTCATTGGGGACTTCAACACCCTTGGGTCCCCCTCAGACAAGCTTGGGGGTTCCCCCTTCTCGCTTACCAGCTCTATTAGAGCCTTTAATAACATGATTAACTCTCAATCTCTCAACGATATCAGGCCTTCCGGACCCTATTACATCTGGTGTAACAACCGTGCAGATTTTGCGCGCATCTTGTGTCATCTTGACCGGGCACTGATTAATAGTCATTGGACTGAACGATTTCCGAATCTTACACTTTCCATTCTTCAACGTTGTGTATCTGACCATGCACCTCTTCTATTTAGGACCGATCTCCGTACTTGGCGATCTAAGTCATTCAAATTCGAGCACTTTTGGCTCTCCCACTCCGCGCCCTGCGTCATTGTCGCGCGGCATTTGGTGTCCCAAACCTCTAACACTTCTACCTCACATGCCCTAAACCTTATTAAACGAGACATCATAAAATGGAACAAGGAGTCCTTGGAAAACTTGGAAGTCCATGTGGATTTCTCTCTTCAGGAGATCACTTACGTTGAGAACCTCGACACGCTTCGGGGTCTCTCTGCCAATGAGCTTGGTCGTCTGCGCTCTGCGTACCACCACCATGCTGCGCTGCTTCGGCAGATTAGCTTGAAGTGGTGGAGTAAATCTCTTGTGTCTTGGCTCCGACAGGGTGATCGAAACACACGCTTCTTTCACCTCTCCGCTGTCATACGTCACAAGCATAACACTATTTCCTCGCTCCTGGACGGATCTAATAACAATATCACTAATACTTCCCAAATCCAATCCCTCTTTGTCGATCATTATCAGAACTTGTGGAAGCCTTCGCTTCCTCTTACTATCCCCCCTGATTGTTGGCCACAACTCCCCTCCCTTGATCCTGCTTGGTATTCCTCTCTCCTTGCCCCAATCACTTACCAGGAGGTTCCAACACTCTTCGGAGCATGCCACTTGGCAAGGCTCCGGGACCTGATGATTTTAATGTCGAGTTCTACCAGACTTATTGGGATATCGTCGGTATCAAGATTGTTGAAGACATCTCTAGTTTCTTTAATACTAATCAATTACCTCCTGAGTGGACTAGCACATCCCTTATATTTATACCCAAAACTGCCAACCCTAAGCATGTTAAAAACGTTCGACCTATCTCTTTGTGCAATGTGTTATATCAATTATTATCTAAGATACTTGCTAATAGGTTAAGACCCACACTCAGCTCTCTTGTTGACCAAGACCAAACTGCTTTTATCCCTGGACACTCAATTCTTGACAATATCCTTATCACCCAAGAGCATGCTCACTCCTTAAAGTTTGGACGTAATAAATATATGATGCTCAAAGCTGATCTTGATAAAGCTTTTGACCGTATCTCCTGGCCCGCGATATCCTCCATATTCACCTTCATGAACTTTCCTGACCAGTTTATTCACTGGATCCATCTTTGCATATCCTCTCCCTGCTGTCATTGTCTAATCAATGGAGAGCCTTCACAACAGTTTACTAGCCACCGAGGTATTCGCCAGGGTGACCCGATTTGACCCTATATATTTATTTTAGTAGCCCATGTCTTCTCCTCGCTTATGGCTCAGCATGTGGCAGCCGGCCTAATCTCCCCATTCCGGATAAACTCATTTAGCTTAACTCACCTCCTTTTCGTTGAGTACCTTCTTATCTGCCTCAGGGCAACCAAAAAGAACTGCCAGAACCTCAGGAAAATACTTCAAATCTACGAGCTCACTGATCAGCACGTTAACCCACAGAAGTCTGAGCTCTATCTACCTAAGATGAATCTCCGTCGGTGCCAGCTGCTTAGCGCCACTCTCGATTTCAACCTTGGCAATTTCCCTTTTCATTATTTTGGCGTACCTATCTCTCCTAAACATATTCCCTCTCGTGATCAAAACTTCGTGGTTAACAAGAGCACGTCGAGGCTTGCTGGTTGGCGCCAAGGCGTGCTTAGCCAAGCTGGTCGCGCTACTCTTATTAAGTCTACACTCGCGACAATCCCAATTCACTCTCTCAACATCATTAACTTATCTGGTAGTCCCTTGGCCTCCATTGAGCGGTTGTCCCGCTCATTCCTCTGGGATCCTGGGGGTCGCCGGGGTATCCATCTCATCAATTGGCATACTGCCCAGCTCCCCCGTAGTGTCGGGGGCTTGGGCATCAGGAACATGACTACCATCCGTCACTCCCTGGTCGCTAGGCGAATCCAGTATCTCCTTAACAATCGACCCTCTATTTGGGGGAACCTTGTGAAATCTAAGTATGGAACAATCAACACTTGGGATAATGCTTCAAGCGCTCACGTGGCTGACTCTTGGAAGCTTATCCTCTATTCTGTCAGTACTCTCCGCACTGGCTTCACCAAATATATTGGGTTTGGGCATTCGACATCGGTCCTCTAGACCTTTGGAACTTTACAACTCCTCTCATTTGGACACCCACGTATATTAATATGGAAATCTGCCTAGATAACCTCTTTGCAGACCACTTCATCATTAATAATAATTGGAATAGCTCCCTCCTACGCTCCTCCTTTGGCCCGCTCTTATGTTCTTGGATTGAACACATTTATCTCTCTTCGTCAGCCGATGATGATGCGTGAGTTTGGATGAATGATACCTCAGGATGCGCTAATGCTAAGTCAGTCTACAACCTTGTTAGTCGCCGCTCTATGCCATCGTTTCCCATCGGAGGGCGCCGTGGCAGCATGTTTGGAAGATTCCTGTCTCCCCCCCTCCCAAAATACACTTCTTCCTCTGAAAACTCTTGCATTGTAAACTACCCACTCTGGACACCATACTATTTTTTGATAACAATATTGATCCATCTTGTCCGCTTTGCGGTCTTCACCTTGAAACTAATGTCCATTTATTCTTTTAATGCCCTGTCGCGCTTCAATTATGGACTATTCTCCAGGATCGTTTGCATATCCCTTTTCTGCACATTACTTCATGGCATCTCGGCATTTGGATTAGTGAAGGGGCAAATCTGGATCAGCATTCTAAACACACCTTTTTATCCAATTTTGCACATTGCCTTTGGGGACTTTGAAATCTTCGGAACGATGCTCACTTTAGATCACGCCGTGCAATCGTGGATTCGGTTTGGGAAAGGGCTTTGACCGGCTTTCATGAGTTTGCTGGCGTCCACACACCTGAGGCACTCCGCCCCCTCGCTAGCGCGAGTCCGATGGGAGCCCCCTCCCCTAGGCTGGCTTCTCTTAGCTCGGACGGCTTCTTTGAGCCTCTAGGGGTTGGGGGTATAGGTTATCTTTCTCTCTCCCGCACTAACTCTTTCCTTTTTGCAGGTTCTGGGGCTGTTGGTGCTCACTCGGTGCTGGAGGTTGAAGTTAGGGCTATGCTTGCAGGACTCCTGAAGTGTAGGGATGCTGGCCTCTCCCACATCCACGTCTCCTCTGATTCGGCAACCCTTGTCCAAATCGTAAATCGCAACCTGCCTTGCCCTTGGCGGATCAAAGGAATTATTTTGGATATTAGAAACACTCTTTCAACTGTCAGCCTTACCATCATAATTTTCAGACCTTGAAATGATATTCGGACTGCAAATTACCTAGCACGTTTGGATCGCACTCTTGCTAGCGATAATTTTTGGCTGGGCAGACCATCCTTGGGTCTTGCTCAATTTTTGTATTCCAACTCTTTTGAAGTATCTTAACGACAAGTAATTTCTTTTCTAAAAAAAAGACAAAAGACCGACTTTTGAAGACATCATGTGACTTGGCCGCTGCCTCCTTTTTATCCACCAAAAGATTCTGATCCAAATCCGGGAAAAAAATAAAATTATTAAGATAAGTTGGAGAACGGAGTTTAGTTAGATTTGTTTTGGGGCCACGTGTGGTGATAGTTGATACCCGTTGGATTCTCCCGGCGTCGCTAAAAAAGGGGGCGGCGATGACAGTTGGAACCCAATCCGCCATCACTCCGGTTCTTAACTGGCGGATTCAGATTTGAGATTATTTTTTTTAATATATCTATATGTGTATATTATTGTAAGAGGGATTACTATAATGTTTTTTATTATATTAATAAAAAATGTTATGTGCTATAAGTAATTATGACATCGATTGATCTCGTGGTTATCCAAAAAGAAAAAAAATCATCTTGATATCGATGAAAGTTGATTCAATTGATGAAAAAAAAACAGTTTTTTTCTTAAAATAAAGAAACTCGATTTTGATAAAGAGGGTCAAAATTTTCAAATTCTATACTCGACAAATTACTCGCCAATAAATTTTTTTTCTTGATTTGTTTTCTCAGAAATCCCAAATCTCAATCGATAAATATGCTAGCCGTCGTAGCATTAGTTAGGGCACATTTTGTTTTAACTTTATTTTCTCCTTTTTTTATTGAAAGAAACTTTTTGTGTGGTAGGACTTGGCTTTAGCTGTTAATTGACGGGAAATCACGTGATGTTTGTAGTTTAAATTTGTTTGGGCTAATTAAGCACGGCCACTTAAGTTGACTAATTTAATTTGGATCACTTTTGTTTGACATTGTTGTTGACCAACGTTTTTTGGCCACTTGTTGCGCATATAATTTGGCGATTTCAGAGAATTAAAAATAAAAATGGGACCGCTAACCTTATCCTATTTCAATATTTTCTTTTATATTGATACTTTTATTAATAAAAAACATTTTTTCCCTCAAAAATTCTTACAGAGTCGCTAATTTTAGTCTGAAATAAAATCTCAATTGTAATCTCATATCTTTTTTTTTAATTTTTCCTTCGTTAAATATGTTATTGAAAAAAAGGAAAAATGATTTGATATAAATAATTAGAGAGTTTGGAGTGCTGCGTTGAGAAGAGTTATTTTCACAAATCACCCTAAATTATTATAATTTTTCACATTTTTTTTATTCTTAAATTATCACGATTTTTTCACTTTGATTTTTCGTTGACTTCTATCGACTTTTCTATTATTTTCGATTTTCTTCATTTATGAAAAATTAAAAATACACCTCCCTTCGGCTCGGACTCTACCTATTTCACTAGATCGCCAGAGGATTCTCAGAGGTCGGAGTCGCAGAGGTCGAAACGAAAACATAAGTTCAAAAGGATGAGTATTTCGACTTTTCATAAATGAAAAAAATCGAAGATAATAAAATTTTTGATAGGAGTTTAAAATAAAAAAATTATGATAATTTAGGATGAAAAATAAGTTCATAAATTGTGCTTGAAAAGTCGTAATAATTCAGAGACGATTTATAATAATAACCCGTTGGAAAACTCAAAGGAGGATCATTTGGTTGATGATTTAATAGCCGCCTTTTCCAAATTCCTCGTTTCCTCCAACTCCGAAGTGCCTCATGGCGCCCCGTTGCCGGGCGTCGTGGTCAAACCCTGAGGAGCGCTTCGATCCGTCCTCCGCCATTCGACTACAATCCTGGTGC
The DNA here is from genome assembly GCA_030549335.1 of Pontederia crassipes. NCBI lineage: Eukaryota > Viridiplantae > Streptophyta > Magnoliopsida > Commelinales > Pontederiaceae > Pontederia > Pontederia crassipes. The sequence goes on along the minus strand of CM060191.1, from coordinate 69,889,873 downwards.
CGGAGGAATCGAGAGCCCGTCGGAGGACGGCGCGATGGTTCTGGTCGAAAAAGGGCTGCACGTGTCGCTGATACCTTCCAACACGCTCAAGCGTTGGTGACGCTAAGGTTTTGCGTGTGGGGGAAACGTCTCGTGACACTTTGGACCCCTCCCGAAGTGGAGGATCGAGTTCGTGCCGCCGGACGTCGTCGTCTGGACGCTCGAGGCGTCGTGTCTATCCGGGAAATCAGCGTTCGGCGTCGAGATAGAGTTGTTCGTCGGGAGAATGTCGTCAAGAGCTCTGCCGGACCAGGCAAGTAAGTCAATTGTTATCGAGCTTGACTTCTTCGTTTCTGAACTGTTCCTCTGTTCCTCTGCTCAAAACTCGAATCTTGAACCTCTTGTTTGACCGTACGAAGAGGAAATCCGTTTACCAATTGAAGCTGCCTTTTAGTCTTCTTATTCGCTTGAACTTTTGAATTTCTGCGTTTTTCGATCGGCATGGTTGAATAAGTATTCGAATTCATCATGGTGAGGTTCCTAATAAAATTCATTATGGGGAGATTCCTAATGATCAGAAATTTTAATTCTAAGCAGTTAAGTGGCATTTCACCTTCATCCGAAGTGCCCAGTAGTGAACTGGGTGTTTGGTACGAGAGAATACTATAAGAATTAAAATTGTTTGGTCAAACATCCTTTATGTTCCTCATCAGCAGAGTTATGTTCATCATCAGAAGAGTGAGAAAAGGAAAAAAAAAAAAAAAGAACTTGAACAAATTCCTAACATAAAAATATTGGATTCTCTACACCAAACAGCAGCTCCTTCGTTCAAGGCCTCTCCCTGCTACTTCTTTGGATCGATGAGAAAATACTCCAAAACTCCTTGGGCATTGAAACGCTTCATACTACTTAGATCCTTGTTAATCTGCAGGATCCCGGTATTTATTGGCAACGAGTGAAATAAGTTTATGAAGTGACTTTTTCCCATAGGAAAGAAATGTCTACACAATACAGGATACATGAATATAGTTGGAAAGAAAGATCTTTTCTTATTCTGAGAAAAGGAAAGAAAGAAAGGTATAAACCTTAACACCTCCAAAATCGTCCATCTTGCCACGTAGGCAGTCAGGTTAACTCTGTGAGCGCTACAGCTTACTACACTGTTGATCATGACCATTCAACAAAATGTATACGTGACATTAATATTATAAGAAAATTTAATCAATGACTTTAATGCGGAAGTTTAAACGTTGGAATATCAAAGGAGATAGATGGTTAAATACAGTCAATAATAAAATAAGAAGAGGTCACAATGTTCAACAATTTAACATCTGTGAAGAAGTTCGATAAGTGGAATAAGATGATATCTTTAGAGAGTAACAACGTTCATTAAGCGGAAAATAGTAGAGAGGACTTGATGTAGTCATGTGCAGCGTTCTTCAAGCCATGTGCCTTCCAACACTTCATTGAGTGGAATTCTCACCTGCAAAATCCCAATGCAGGAGAATCGAATACCTATGAGCAAAGATGTCCAATACAATAGAAGCTTAGACGATGAAATAAGAATCAATAATAATCATACAACGAATAGATCAACAGTGAATAATGATATACCTTGGCTTCTATACATTGACTATAATGGGACATATATCATGCTTCAACTATATCATTATCTGTGCTCTGTTCTTACTATGATTATACTTTGTCTTTACAGTACTATGTGTTATCTATATTATACCAGGTTCCATGCTTTGCTATACTATGTTCTATGCTTTACCCTACAATACTTTATTTTACATTGCTTTGTTGTGAGTTGCACTACGTCTTTTATATTACTATAATGTCGTTAAAGTTAGTTATCCTATGCGAGCTCGACTTTATTAAATTGGGATGCTAGAGGTACCTCTTTGAATCTATAAAGCCAATAAGTCCATAATGGGGATGTGATGTGACAATGCATCATCCATTTCAGAATGCAGGTGGGAAAGGGTCTGCATCCCATAAACAATGATCATTTAAGAACCTGTAGGTTCACTGTCTCCTCAGTTAGCTACATGTCCCTCTAACTCAGTACTATATTCTTTGGGGAAGGAGTGTGACAATGCATCACCTTTTTTCGAGATACAGGTGGGAGAAGACCTGTGATCTCAGGAACAGTGGGCGTCGAAGACTAGTAGGTTCGCTGTCTCCTCAGCCAGCTATCTGCCCCTCTCTATGCAATACCATGATCTTTGGTCTATACATTGGGACGACACATAGCAATCCCATAGTTTCATCTTTACTTTAATTGTCTTTGCTTATCTTTAATGAAGTGTAGAAATTAGGAGAGAGAGAGATTTCCTCTTCTATGAAGCGACAATCTTACGTTAACTCACTTTTATTCTTGACGCCAAATACCCATTCCTCTTCCGGTAAAGTAAGGCTCTTTGTGTCTTTAGGATCTTAGACGAGACTATAAGTGATTTTGATGGAGACAGGGCCTAACTTACGAAGGATTGGAATCAACGGAAAGGTCCACCCTTCTCTTCGACAGAACTCGAGCCGGATTAAGGGAGACTCAGGCCGGGTCATTATCGAGGCATTGATGTACGTGGTCCGGTCCGAGTTATGGTCCAACTCGGACCGAGTCACAATCAGGAGTCATTGCGCATGGCCCGGTCCGAGTTGAGGTCCAACTCAGGCCGGGTCGTAGGTAGTGCGCCAATCGCCACCCGCTCGAGCTCAAGCCCGATCCGGGCGACTGTTCGATGAGGCCCGGGCTAGGTCGAAATCTGACTCGGTCAGGTTTTTAGGCGGTGGTCTCGCGACAACGTCGACGAGACGATTCGGTCCGGGAACCCGGACTGCATCTAAGTATGACCCAGGCCGGGTCGTAGATAACTCGGGCCAAGTTCCCGACACGCAGATATGCACCGGTCGTCTTCCCCATTTCCGACGAGCCTCCGACCGTCAAATCGGGAAGACCACAATATGAAAAATAACTCTATAACATTCAGAATCGTAACAATAACCTAATATGCATCAATAGATCTATATTTCTTCGCCTAGGGGGATTTAGAATCTAAGGTACCTTGCTTTCGACTGTTGGAGTTCACCGGTGATCGATTCGTCGTCGATCGTTCCTGGCCGACAGAAAGGTTCGCCCGATCCTTGTGAACACATCGAGGTCGAGCTTACGACGTCATATGTCTGTCGTTCGTCGTCGTTGCCGTGCTCTGCTTCGCCAGTCGCGTGCGTGCGTCAATCGCCGAAGTTGAAGAAGAAGAAGAAGGCGACGGGGCGGCGGCCGGGCGAGGGTGTCCAAGGGGCGCGAGGGTTGCCCTCGCGTCCCCTTTCATAGCATCGGTCGTGGGACGCGATCACTCCCTCCCTGGTCGGCCGTTTCCCTTTTTTTTAATCCGATTTCAATTCAAATTCTTTCATTAATTGCCTTGATTTTCTTTTGATTTTTTATTTCTTTCCTGCTTTGGATTTTGCAGACGTTACATAAACTCATAATCGCCTGGATCATTTCACCATGGAGCTATACTGCATGGCACTAGGCACGCCCCCAAATAATAATATATCAAACACTTTGCTGTTTCTGACCATGTATATGCAAAATTTAAGCATACGAGTCAAAATAGTTTAGTTAGTAAAATATTTCTTCGCAGCAATTTGCCATAGGGTTTAGTAGCCCTGACACCGGTGGGTATCAACAAAAAAAATTGCAATTTGGATCATTGAATTCCATAAATTGTTAACCTTGGCATTGACTGGGGGATCAAATTCTACAAAATGTCAATATTTTTTTAGAATAAAAGACCTGTTACGAAAAGAGGGAGAGAGGGATCGCATGAAACACAGAAGAACGTGAAGAGGAAAAACGGCGGCAGCTCTTTGTTATGAAAAAAATGATGATTACAATGATGAGTCTCTGTGTAGACCTCTAGGGAGTTTATATAGGCACTCCCTTTGACAGATGATAGTACGAATGTGACTCTAAATAAATCCTCTAAAAATAGGACACCTATCTCGTGATAATGAAATAAATCAAATCCGAATCACATATAGAATACCCCTAAAAATTTTCATTACGAATATCATCGGCGAGACCCCCGTAGGAAAATTCTACTGAAGCGCCTGACTATGTAGGGAGACCAACTGGGTTCAGATTCAAGGCATTATTAACAAGACCCAGTTATGAGGTTTCAATATAAAGTTTTGCCATTCCCAAAGGAACACGAGTTGTGGTGAGCTTAAAAGCCCCGTCTTTTTAGCCAACTCCCCAAATAGGTTTGTTTCGGAGCACTTCATTACGAATATCATCGACCTAAAACACATATATCATGAGAGAAATTTTAGCAGAAATGAAAATTTTAAGAAATGAAAATTATATCCGATCCCAAGCCCGGATAAAGGAGGAGGGTTGTGTTAGGCCCCGGCAGCCAACGTAAAATCCTGTCGAATCTCATGAATATTAGCCGACCCCACATAGTGGGATAAGGCTTTGTTGTTGTTGTTGTTGAAAATTTTAAGAAATGAATACTTGGCCCAGTGACAAGTGCAATCTTGCGAAGTGGCATTGGGAGCGGCTACCCTGAGTAAACAAATGAATACAACAACAACAAAGCCTTATCCCACTAGGTGGGGTCGGCTACATGGATCATACGACGCCATGTTCATGAGATTCGACAGGATTTTACGCTGGCTGTCGGGGCCTAACACAACCCTCCTCCTTTATCCGGGCTTGGGACCGGCTATAAAATATAGGCGGAGTTGAGTAAACAAATGAATAACTAAATAAAATTAGAATCATACCTGACAACTGAAATTGAATCGGTAGATCAAACCTTCTCTCCACCTGCAAGAAGAAACCCTGGTAAGTTATAGGCGTATCCTACACATTGAGTAGCAATTGGATTTTTTTAAGCTTCACATTGTGTCATATACAGCCATGCTTCGAGTGAGCTGCAAAACACAATCTTGGAGCTTTAAGATGATACGAATCATATGATCATATAGCAATTCTCTCTGATTTCTTTTATAGAAATAATTTCTGAAAACACGAGGGAAAAATGTTGAAAATAAGATCTTGAAAGTGAAATGAAAGAACACATGCCACCTAAATCACCGTACTAAGAAAAAAGCTAAAACAAAACAAACAGGCAACTTTAGAATCTTTTCTTCCTCTTGGGGACAAGCCAAAGCTCCACTAAAAAAGAGTTGAATAGGAGAAATGACAGTTATAGGGCATTCTATATTTCCCACAACAAACATATCAGGCTAGAAGGATATCTTATGAATGCATGCAAGAGATGTGGAAGCTGTGTACTTTGATCGTTGCATTGAGTTAATAAGTTATTATCAGTATTTGAAATAAAAGCTAAAAACAGTAAACAAAGAAACATGAAATACTAACATTTTCAACCAGGGCCATTGATGTACAGATATAACTTTTTTGAACTCTATTCTATCAAGATACAACATCGTTGCCAAGATTTGGTTGCTAAATTCATCTATGTGCTGACCAACGGTACTGCAAAATGCATAAAGAAACATGTAAGAAAATGATCAAAGAAAAATAATAGACATCACTAGAAAATTTCAGGACAAATATCATGGTGCCTCACAAGTGCATTCCATAGGTCAACCTACTGCCAAATTCCTTCTCCTGGAGTTCCATATGGCACTCTTGGTGTACTAATGGGCATCATATAAATCTGTCCTCGTGTGGCCTTTTTTCTGAGGTCCTATATGACAGGGGATAAAAAAAACAATACAAAATACTCAAAGACAATAAATCAAGGTGACGAAATGACATAAATAGAAATAAAATCTCCAGAGAGAGTTCAATCACATCTCAAACAGTATGCTTATGCAGTAATAATGCATAAGAAGACTAACTTTTGCTGCTCTGGTTGAAGGACTAACTAAACCAATCTAAATTTATTTATCGTAAAAATAAAGTTCGAATAGTTCATTTCAGCTCCAAATTAACTCGAATGCTTTGGATTCTCCAGTGTCCAACTGTAACGCCCCGAGACTCACGTGACTTTCACGTGCTCAGAGTCGTCCCAAAGGCGCTACTCAATTTTCTATAAAACATTTTTTGCGGAATATAAACAATAATTGCGGAAGACTTTTTCAATAATAACAACTAATAATCCATTATATTCAAAATAATTAAAATATTAATAAGTTCACAATTCTAATAAATGCAGAAATAATAAAAAACTAGACAACTCAATCTAGAACATGTGCAACATCTGTCTATCACTGAGCATAGCCACCTGCAGGATCATCCTCTATCGAAGTACTCTCACCTGCACGGATCCAGGTACAGGGAAATATCCATGAGTATAAAAAAATACTCAGTACGTAGGGTCTAAAAGACAATCAATATGCTCAATCGAAAATAAGATAAAATCAATAATGAGTCGATTGAGCAGTCAATACAATAATCAATTAACAATTTATCAATATGAACAATATATCAGGCTATGGTCAACAGACCAATGTAAATCAATAACAATTGTTCCAATTAATAATTATCAATTGCCTGATTAATAAATCAATATTCAATTAACAATTTCCAATTCAATAATCAATGGTCATTGGCCAATAACGATTCAATTCAATAGGGCAATAGTAATTGCCAACTCCATGCCAATATATCCAAATGACCATGATTTAATTCTATTTACTGCAATTCCAATTTCAATTCAATTCAATTCGATTCGATTTTCAATGTTCGGAGTTATCCAATTCAATGAGGAGCGCTCAGTCAATTAAGGGACACCATGCCACTTTCATGCAGGCCAGTGGGGGATCAGTGCCACGGCAAGCCCAATACGATTCAATGGGTTCGTGTATGGTGGGGGACGAGTGACCATACACAGGACAGCCATAGCTTTTACACTATCTGCCACATTCAATTCAATTCAATTCAATTGGTCCCGGCTTAGTGGCAATCAGTGAACATGGGCCCAGTAGCTTTCGATTTTTATCTTGTTTACCTAAAATGTCTATCTTTAAATAAATTATCAATTTGATCAGATAAATTCTGAACTCAAAACTAAGTAGGTCAACAATACAATCAAAATCAAAGTTCGTCATAATATAAACAGATCAATCATCAACAATATAATCAATACATCAAATTAATTAATAACAACAAAAATAATCAGTAATTAGAATTTACTCAAAAATAAATAATAACCCTCGGTGTGCTCCCTGTTCATTACGGCCGTAACATCACTTTTTTTTTTCTCTCTCCATCTTCTCTGATTTTTACGGCCGTAAATTCTCTCTCCAAATTTTTACCCCCTATTTCATTACTGCCATAAACTTTTACACCCTATTCTATTACCCCCTTTCTGTTACGGCCTTCAACTTTTACACCCTATTCTATTACCCCCTTTCTGTTACGGCCTTCAACTTTTACACCCTATTCTATTACCCCCTTTCTGTTACGGCCTTCCTGTTACACCCTATTCTATTACCCCCTTTCTGTTACGGCCTTCCTGTTACACCCTATTCTATTACCCCCTTTCTGTTACGGCCTTCAACTTTTACACCATATTCTATTACCCCCTTTCTGTTATGGCCTTCTTGTTACGGCCTATCCCGTTACGGCCTATCCCGTTACGGCCTATCCCATTACGGCCGTAAGACTCTACTCTTCGGCCGTAACATTTTTTTTTTATTTCCTTTACGGTCAATCTATCTCCCCTTTTCTCTCTCTTCCTTTTCTCTCTCTCTCCCAACTTCTCGGCCGTAAAACCTCATCTCCAATTTTTTTTTCTTTTAATTCCATTACGGCCAATCCATCTCCCTTTTCTATTCTATTACGGCCGAAATTCTTTTACCCCTATTCCATTACGGTCGAAAACCCTAACTCTTCGGCCGTAAAAACTCTACTCTCCTCTCTCTATTCTTTTCTCGGCCGTAAGACTCTACTCCTCTCTCTACCTTTTCTATTTCATTACGGCCGAAAATCTAACTCTTCGGTCGTAACATTATTTTTCTTCTTTTACGGGCGTAAACGCCCTTTCTCTATTTACCCGTAAAACTCTTCCCTCGTTTCGGCCGAGAACATCACGTGTAGAACAAATAATTACGACCAGAAAATTACGACCGTAACCAATCCAATTTAAAACTAAATTGCGCCGTAAAACATCACGACACAATAACCAAGCAGAATCCCCCCTACGTACCTCGTAGCCGTTCGACGTTGAATCATGCGCCTTTGCCGTCGGACACCAAGAACCCATAGAAAAAAAAAACTCTTTTGACGATCGACTCTAAGGATTTATTTATAGGGCTCTTAAATCTTTATCTCCAATTCATCTATAACTTACAATCCTAATCAAAATTTAATCTTTTAATTAATCCCTTTTAACAATTTTGATTTGTTTTAATAATTAAATAATTCCGAATTTAAATAAATATCCCATAATACACTTTTATCCTTAATTAAACTCCTCCCCTATTTTCCTTTACTTTCGGAATTATTTATTATAATAATATTAATGTTCATTTTTCTCAAAATAAATAATAAAATATTATTTTTCTAACTCTCAAAAATTGGGGTCGTTACATCATAACCTCCTTAAAAATAAATTCGTCCTCGAATTTGCATAAAGGAAACTACATCATCTATCTAACAAATTTGAAAAATCTTTTCTGATTTCAACTTTTCGTTTTAAAATGTCATCTTCATCTTCATGATGTGTCCTACGTATGTTACTAATCTCACTATGTTAGCCTACTATTTTTGTCTCATGTGGACTACCTTCAACATTTCTTGATGAAGCAAATTTTGTCAACATCCTTTTGAATGTGCGTCAGTATTCTCATGACAAGAATTGTCATCAATGAATTGTCCATCAACCTCGCTCCAGCTGATAGGTGAGCAATAATGCCTTCCATACATGACTATGAAGTGGCATGCCTATGTTAGAGTGGTGACTGTTGCCACATACTAACTTCGCTAGTGGGAGCTGATTGTTCCAACTATCACTCCGGTCTAATGCAAGTCCAGAACATATATATATATATATATATATATATATATTTTAAGGTCTGAATTGTCCATTCAGACTACTCATTCATCTATGAATGGAAGGTGATCTAGAAGTTCAACAACATTCCAATTGCTCTATAGATGCTCCATCAGAATTGGTCTATGCATTGTAGATTCTTATCCGACGCGATGGATATCAACACTCCATGTAGTCGAATAACCTCCTTAAAAAAAATGACCATGAGGCTTTCGATGGACTAACCTTTCTCTAATGGGTATGACACTGGCTATTTTAATATATTGATCCTCTATTACTCATATCACATTGTGTCCATGTCAAGCCCTCTAATAACATTCATCGTTATCTTTTTTTTTTTAAATACTATTGAGGATTTTCAAGCTCTTGTAATACACCATGCGACCTCTGATGCTTCACTTTCATTTGCCGACCTTCCATAGTAATTTCGATTGCATGTAAGATGTGTTGCTATCCTTGCACTATCACTGTTGGTCACTAGACTGACTTGAACGATACAATTGCTCATTGCTCATATTCTGTCGGCTCACCGCCAAATGAGCAAGTGACCTTTCTGCTTAACATATGCTCAATTGAGTTTGCTTTGACAAACTCGTAATCTTTTAATAATTTGATCCTTTTTTTTCGACAAATGTTCGGAAGTGTACCTCAACTTTGGTGGTTCGTGGAGAATTCAAACTCTTCACCCTACACATTGTGTCACCGATTCTCGGGGTGAAGACCACAATTGCTAATTCGATATCTAATCGTCTTAACGTGTTGGCAACTATCTTCTTCCTATATAGCATCAAGACTCATGCCATGCGGGGGTTGTATGCATGGTTGTGGGCGACATAACCTCGGCCTGAAGGTCTTTTCAAAAGAAGGACATCGTTGTCAATTTCTTCTCCAATTCTTAAAACCTATTTTTAACCTTTCTTGAGCCATTCAAATTTTTATATCTTTTTGTCCTTCTTGGTGAGATTCGTCCATGGCAATACTATTGTGTTGTAATCTAGTGCGACTCTCCGCTAATATTCTGCAAGTCTAATGCGACTGTTCAAAAATATCTTGCAAGTCTAAGGAAGTTTTTTTTTTCCTCTTTAACACGTCCATTGGTTGAATCCATTTGATTATAGCATTCATCTTTTGATATTCCATCTATGCGATATTTCTGGAGAACATTATCTCATTCTGCCAAAATTTGTATTTCGATCATTTGGCGCATACTCATTTCTCTTAATGTTTGCAGTGCAATCTGCAAATGTTCTGCATGTTCCTCTAGGCTTGACGAATATATATTGGAATATCATCGATCTTGGGTTAACCAATGTAGTAACAACTATACTATAATTTTTTTTTAACATACTTGGATGCTGTCCTTCTTCCATACCATTATGTGTGCACTTCATCACTTTTTCTATTGAGTTCGAGTGCTCAACTTTTTACGGTAAATTATGAGCACCAACTAATCGATAACCTCCTTAGAAATATTGTCATATCATAACATATCAATCTATTTGGGTGATTTAAGCATCATTCTTGGAGGCCTATTGTTGTCGTAGAGGTTCAACCCATTTTGATTCATCGCAATCTCTTGCGAAGTGACTCATTTTGTCACAATTTAGGCATGCACCCATTGCCCAATAACATTCATCGAGATGCATTTTGTGGCAGTAATTATATGATTCTCTATGTGGTGGAGGATCATTCCGTGTTGGATATGACTTTCCTCGGTTGTAGTTTTCGTGATGCCGCTTCTCTCTTCTTTGATGTTTTCTATCTTTACTCCAAATATGATTATGATCATTATATATATATCCTCTTGATTCGGTTGAGTTGCGTTTGTTATGTCGTCATTTTCACGCATGGTAGCAAACTCTTTCGCAACTTGAAGGGTATGATAGTTACAACATTTTACCCGTCCTCGGAGGCTTGGCTTGAGACCTTTCACCCATTGCTTAACGCGATTCCTCTCTGATTGACGTCGAGTAACATACTTCTCCAACTTTAAGAATTCGATCATGTAGTCCTCGACTGTCATGGTATCCTGTTGTAGATCTCGATATTCCTTCCATTTTCTCGCTCTTCGGGAAATAGGTAATAGCGATCCTTGAATATCTTTTTAAACTTTCTCCAAGAAATTAGGTCCTTTTCCGGAGAATGTGCAGCCTTTGTTGTGTTCTATCAATGCCTAACGTCACCTGTTAAACGCCTCGTAGCACATATAGTCTTGCAGTTCTCACCGCAGTCTTTCTTCACTAGGGTTTGGCCAATTTCTTCTAGCCACCTATAGGCTTTCTCGAAGTCACCCTTCCCATCAAATTGGGGAGACTGTAAGTTGAGAAAACGCTTAACAATCTCTTTTCGATTATCGTGAAGGGGAACATCATGACTCTTAGTATTACTATAGTCTCTGTACATTGAACAAGATTCATATGATGATGATCCATGGTTCGAACGTTCCTCTTGATGTTCATTGATTCATTCATTATTTACTTGTGGGCCTTGGGCCGCTTGACCATCCTCCTCTGCACTTTGAGGATTCGATCATCGATATCTATTTCTCAGTTCATGATAAAATCGATGAGAGGTCATCAACTTGAAAGACATCTGTGCTCACTCAATAATAAACAATACAATACAATTCCATAAGTAAGTAGTCAATGACAATGTCATAATGAAAAACTTACTTGACCCTACTGGATGGCTGCAGTGGTTGCTCGTGACAGTTGCACATGGACTCAATTCTATCTATTAGAGACAGCTAAGAAGTGTCTCTCCTTAGGCTCTGATACCTTCTGTAACGCCCCGAGACTCACGTGACTTTCACGTGCTCAGAGTCGTCCCAAAGGCGCTACTCAATTTTCTATAAAACATTTTTTGCGGAATATAAACAATAATTGCGGAAGACTTTTTCAATAATAACAACTAATAATCCATTATATTCAAAATAATTAAAATATTAATAAGTTCACAATTCTAATAAATGCAGAAATAATAAAAAACTAGACAACTCAATCTAGAACATGTGCAACATCTGTCTATCACTGAGCATAGCCACCTGCAGGATCATCCTCTATCGAAGTACTCTCACCTGCACGGATCCAGGTACAGGGAAATATCCATGAGTATAAAAAAATACTCAGTACGTAGGGTCTAAAAGACAATCAATATGCTCAATCGAAAATAAGATAAAATCAATAATGAGTCGATTGAGCAGTCAATACAATAATCAATTAACAATTTATCAATATGAACAATATATCAGGCTATGGTCAACAGACCAATGTAAATCAATAACAATTGTTCCAATTAATAATTATCAATTGCCTGATTAATAAATCAATATTCAATTAACAATTTCCAATTCAATAATCAATGGTCATTGGCCAATAACGATTCAATTCAATAGGGCAATAGTAATTGCCAACTCCATGCCAATATATCCAAATGACCATGATTTAATTCTATTTACTGCAATTCCAATTTCAATTCAATTCAATTCGATTCGATTTTCAATGTTCGGAGTTATCCAATTCAATGAGGAGCGCTCAGTCAATTAAGGGACACCATGCCACTTTCATGCAGGCCAGTGGGGGATCAGTGCCACGGCAAGCCCAATACGATTCAATGGGTTCGTGTATGGTGGGGGACGAGTGACCATACACAGGACAGCCATAGCTTTTACACTATCTGCCACATTCAATTCAATTCAATTCAATTGGTCCCGGCTTAGTGGCAATCAGTGAACATGGGCCCAGTAGCTTTCGATTTTTATCTTGTTTACCTAAAATGTCTATCTTTAAATAAATTATCAATTTGATCAGATAAATTCTGAACTCAAAACTAAGTAGGTCAACAATACAATCAAAATCAAAGTTCGTCATAATATAAACAGATCAATCATCAACAATATAATCAATACATCAAATTAATTAATAACAACAAAAATAATCAGTAATTAGAATTTACTCAAAAATAAATAATAACCCTCGGTGTGCTCCCTGTTCATTACGGCCGTAACATCACTTTTTTTTTTCTCTCTCCATCTTCTCTGATTTTTACGGCCGTAAATTCTCTCTCCAAATTTTTACCCCCTATTTCATTACTGCCATAAACTTTTACACCCTATTCTATTACCCCCTTTCTGTTACGGCCTTCAACTTTTACACCCTATTCTATTACCCCCTTTCTGTTACGGCCTTCAACTTTTACACCCTATTCTATTACCCCCTTTCTGTTACGGCCTTCCTGTTACACCCTATTCTATTACCCCCTTTCTGTTACGGCCTTCCTGTTACACCCTATTCTATTACCCCCTTTCTGTTACGGCCTTCAACTTTTACACCCTATTCTATTACCCCCTTTCTGTTACGGCCTTCCTGTTACGGCCTATCCCGTTACGGCCTATCCCGTTACGGCCTATCCCATTACGGCCGTAAGACTCTACTCTTCGGCCGTAACATTTTTTTTTTATTTCCTTTACGGTCAATCTATCTCCCCTTTTCTCTCTCTTCCTTTTCTCTCTCTCTCCCAACTTCTCGGCCGTAAAACCTCATCTCCAATTTTTTTTTCTTTTAATTCCATTACGGCCAATCCATCTCCCTTTTCTATTCTATTACGGCCGAAATTCTTTTACCCCTATTCCATTACGGTCGAAAACCCTAACTCTTCGGCCGTAAAAACTCTACTCTCCTCTCTCTATTCTTTTCTCGGCCGTAAGACTCTACTCCTCTCTCTACCTTTTCTATTTCATTACGGCCGAAAATCTAACTCTTCGGTCGTAACATTATTTTTCTTCTTTTACGGGCGTAAACGCCCTTTCTCTATTTACCCGTAAAACTCTTCCCTCGTTTCGGCCGAGAACATCACGTGTAGAACAAATAATTACGACCAGAAAATTACGACCGTAACCAATCCAATTTAAAACTAAATTGCGCCGTAAAACATCACGACACAATAACCAAGCAGAATCCCCCCTACGTACCTCGTAGCCGTTCGACGTTGAATCATGCGCCTTTGCCGTCGGACACCAAGAACCCATAGAAAAAAAAAACTCTTTTGACGATCGACTCTAAGGATTTATTTATAGGGCTCTTAAATCTTTATCTCCAATTCATCTATAACTTACAATCCTAATCAAAATTTAATCTTTTAATTAATCCCTTTTAACAATTTTGATTTGTTTTAATAATTAAATAATTCCGAATTTAAATAAATATCCCATAATACACTTTTATCCTTAATTAAACTCCTCCCCTATTTTCCTTTACTTTCGGAATTATTTATTATAATAATATTAATGTTCATTTTTCTCAAAATAAATAATAAAATATTATTTTTCTAACTCTCAAAAATTGGGGTCGTTACATCATAACCTCCTTAAAAATAAATTCGTCCTCGAATTTGCATAAAGGAAACTACATCATCTATCTAACAAATTTGAAAAATCTTTTCTGATTTCAACTTTTCGTTTTAAAATGTCATCTTCATCTTCATGATGTGTCCTACGTATGTTACTAATCTCACTATGTTAGCCTACTATTTTTGTCTCATGTGGACTACCTTCAACATTTCTTGATGAAGCAAATTTTGTCAACATCCTTTTGAATGTGCGTCAGTATTCTCATGACAAGAATTGTCATCAATGAATTGTCCATCAACCTCGCTCCAGCTGATAGGTGAGCAATAATGCCTTCCATACATGACTATGAAGTGGCATGCCTATGTTAGAGTGGTGACTGTTGCCACATACTAACTTCGCTAGTGGGAGCTGATTGTTCCAACTATCACTCCGGTCTAATGCAAGTCCAGAACATATATATATATATATATATATATATTTTAAGGTCTGAATTGTCCATTCAGACTACTCATTCATCTATGAATGGAAGGTGATCTAGAAGTTCAACAACATCCCAATTGCTCTATAGATGCTCCATCAGAATTGGTCTATGCATTGTAGATTCTTATCCGACGCGATGGATATCAACACTCCATGTAGTCGAATAACCTCCTTAAAAAAAATGACCATGAGGCTTTCGATGGACTAACCTTTCTCTAATGGGTATGACACTGGCTATTTTAATATATTGATCCTCTATTACTCATATCACATTGTGTCCATGTCAAGCCCTCTAATAACATCCATCGTTATCTTTTTTTTTTAAATACTATTGAGGATTTTCAAGCTCTTGTAGTACACCATGCGACCTCTGATGCTTCACTTTCATTTGCCGACCTTCCATAGTAATTTCGATTGCATGTAAGATGTGTTGCTATCCTTGCACTATCACTGTTGGTCACTAGACTGACTTGAACGATACAATTGCTCATTGCTCATATTCTGTCGGCTCACCGCCAAATGAGCAAGTGACCTTTCTGCTTAACATATGCTCAATTGAGTTTGCTTTGACAAACTCGTAATCTTTTAATAATTTGATCCTTTTTTTTCGACAAATGTTCGGAAGTGTACCTCAACTTTGGTGGTTCGTGGAGAATTCAAACTCTTCACCCTACACATTGTGTCACCGATTCTCGGGGTGAAGACCACAATTGCTAATTCGATATCTAATCGTCTTAACGTGTTGGCAACTATCTTCTTCCTATATAGCATCAAGACTCATGCCATGCGGGGGTTGTATGCATGGTTGTGGGCGACATAACCTCGGCCTGAAGGTCTTTTCAAAAGAAGGACATCGTTGTCAATTTCTTCTCCAATTCTTAAAACCTATTTTTAACCTTTCTTGAGCCATTCAAATTTTTATATCTTTTTGTCCTTCTTGGTGAGATTCGTCCATGGCAATACTATTGTGTTGTAATCTAGTGCGACTCTCCGCTAATATTCTGCAAGTCTAATGCGACTGTTCAAAAATATCTTGCAAGTCTAAGGAAGTTTTTTTTTTCCTCTTTAACACGTCCATTGGTTGAATCCATTTGATTATAGCATTCATCTTTTGATATTCCATCTATGCGATATTTCTGGAGAACATTATCTCATTCTGCCAAAATTTGTATTTCGATCATTTGGCGCATACTCATTTCTCTTAATGTTTGCAGTGCAATCTGCAAATGTTCTGCATGTTCCTCTAGGCTTGACGAATATATATTGGAATATCATCGATCTTGGGTTAACCAATGTAGTAACAACTATACTATAATTTTTTTTAACATACTTGGATGCTGTCCTTCTTCCATACCATTATGTGTGCACTTCATCACTTTTTCTATTGAGTTCGAGTGCTCAACTTTTTACGGTAAATTATGAGCACCAACTAATCGATAACCTCCTTAGAAATATTGTCATATCATAACATATCAATCTATTTGGGTGATTTCAGCATCATTCTTGGAGGCCTATTGTTGTCGTAGAGGTTCAACCCATTTTGATTCATCGCAATCTCTTGCGAAGTGACTCATTTTGTCACAATTTAGGCATGCACCCATTGCCCAATAACATTCATCGAGATGCATTTTGTGGCAGTAATTATATGATTCTCTATGTGGTGGAGGATCATTCCGTGTTGGATATGACTTTCCTCGGTTGTAGTTTTCGTGATGCCGCTTCTCTCTTCTTTGATGTTTTCTATCTTTACTCCAAATATGATTATGATCATTATATATATATCCTCTTGATTCGGTTGAGTTGCGTTTGTTATGTCGTCATTTTCACGCATGGTAGCAAACTCTTTCGCAACTTGAAGGGTATGATAGTTACAACATTTTACCCGTCCTCGGAGGCTTGGCTTGAGACCTTTCACCCATTGCTTAACGCGATTCCTCTCTGATTGACGTCGAGTAACATACTTCTCCAACTTTAAGAATTCGATCATGTAGTCCTCGACTGTCATGGTATCCTGTTGTAGATCTCGATATTCCTTCCATTTTCTCGCTCTTCGGGAAATAGGTAATAGCGATCCTTGAATATCTTTTTAAACTTTCTCCAAGAAATTAGGTCCTTTTCCGGAGAATGTGCAGCCTTTGTTGTGTTCTATCAATGCCTAACGTCACCTGTTAAACGCCTCGTAGCACATATAGTCTTGCAGTTCTCACCGCAGTCTTTCTTCACTAGGGTTTGGCCAATTTCTTCTAGCCACCTATAGGCTTTCTCGAAGTCACCCTTCCCATCAAATTGGGGAGACTGTAAGTTGAGAAAACGCTTAACAATCTCTTTTCGATTATCGTGAAGGGGAACATCATGACTCTTAGTATTACTATAGTCTCTGTACATTGAACAAGATTCATATGATGATGATCCATGGTTCGAACGTTCCTCTTGATGTTCATTGATTCATTCATTATTTACTTGTGGGCCTTGGGCCGCTTGACCATCCTCCTCTGCACTTTGAGGATTCGATCATCGATATCTATTTCTCAGTTCATGATAAAATCGATGAGAGGTCATCAACTTGAAAGACATCTGTGCTCACTCAATAATAAACAATACAATACAATTCCATAAGTAAGTAGTCAATGACAATGTCATAATGAAAAACTTACTTGACCCTACTGGATGGCTACAGTGGTTGCTCGTGACAGTTGCACATGGACTCAATTCTATCTATTAGAGACAGCTAAGAAGTGTCTCTCCTTAGGCTCTGATACCTTCTGTAACGCCCCGAGACTCACGTGACTTTCACGTGCTCAGAGTCGTCCCAAAGGCGCTACTCAATTTTCTATAAAACATTTTTTGCGGAATATAAACAATAATTGCGGAAGACTTTTTCAATAATAACAACTAATAATCCATTATATTCAAAATAATTAAAATATTAATAAGTTCACAATTCTAATAAATGCAGAAATAATAAAAAACTAGACAACTCAATCTAGAACATGTGCAACATCTGTCTATCACTGAGCATAGCCACCTGCAGGATCATCCTCTATCGAAGTACTCTCACCTGCACGGATCCAGGTACAGGGAAATATTCATGAGTATAAAAAAATACTCAGTACGTAGGGTCTAAAAGACAATCAATATGCTCAATCGAAAATAAGATAAAATCAATAATGAGTCGATTGAGCAGTCAATACAATAATCAATTAACAATTTATCAATATGAACAATATATCAGGCTATGGTCAACAGACCAATGTAAATCAATAACAATTGTTCCAATTAATAATTATCAATTGCCTGATTAATAAATCAATATTCAATTAACAATTTCCAATTCAATAATCAATGGTCATTGGCCAATAACGATTCAATTCAATAGGGCAATAGTAATTGCCAACTCCATGCCAATATATCCAAATGACCATGATTTAATTCTATTTACTGCAATTCCAATTTCAATTCAATTCAATTCGATTCGATTTTCAATGTTCGGAGTTATCCAATTCAATGAGGAGCGCTCAGTCAATTAAGGGACACCATGCCACTTTCATGCAGGCCAGTGGGGGATCAGTGCCACGGCAAGCCCAATACGATTCAATGGGTTCGTGTATGGTGGGGGACGAGTGACCATACACAGGACAGCCATAGCTTTTACACTATCTGCCACATTCAATTCAATTCAATTCAATTGGTCCCGGCTTAGTGGCAATCAGTGAACATGGGCCCAGTAGCTTTCGATTTTTATCTTGTTTACCTAAAATGTCTATCTTTAAATAAATTATCAATTTGATCAGATAAATTCTGAACTCAAAACTAAGTAGGTCAACAATACAATCAAAATCAAAGTTCGTCATAATATAAACAGATCAATCATCAACAATATAATCAATACATCAAATTAATTAATAACAACAAAAATAATCAGTAATTAGAATTTACTCAAAAATAAATAATAACCCTCGGTGTGCTCCCTGTTCATTACGGCCGTAACATCACTTTTTTTTTTCTCTCTCCATCTTCTCTGATTTTTACGGCCGTAAATTCTCTCTCCAAATTTTTACCCCCTATTTCATTACTGCCATAAACTTTTACACCCTATTCTATTACCCCCTTTCTGTTACGGCCTTCAACTTTTACACCCTATTCTATTACCCCCTTTCTGTTACGGCCTTCAACTTTTACACCCTATTCTATTACCCCCTTTCTGTTACGGCCTTCCTGTTACACCCTATTCTATTACCCCCTTTCTGTTACGGCCTTCCTGTTACACCCTATTCTATTACCCCCTTTCTGTTACGGCCTTCAACTTTTACACCATATTCTATTACCCCCTTTCTGTTATGGCCTTCTTGTTACGGCCTATCCCGTTACGGCCTATCCCGTTACGGCCTATCCCATTACGGCCGTAAGACTCTACTCTTCGGCCGTAACATTTTTTTTTTATTTCCTTTACGGTCAATCTATCTCCCCTTTTCTCTCTCTTCCTTTTCTCTCTCTCTCCCAACTTCTCGGCCGTAAAACCTCATCTCCAATTTTTTTTTCTTTTAATTCCATTACGGCCAATCCATCTCCCTTTTCTATTCTATTACGGCCGAAATTCTTTTACCCCTATTCCATTACGGTCGAAAACCCTAACTCTTCGGCCGTAAAAACTCTACTCTCCTCTCTCTATTCTTTTCTCGGTCGTAAGACTCTACTCCTCTCTCTACCTTTTCTATTTCATTACGGCCGAAAATCTAACTCTTCGGTCGTAACATTATTTTTCTTCTTTTACGGGCGTAAACGCCCTTTCTCTATTTACCCGTAAAACTCTTCCCTCGTTTCGGCCGAGAACATCACGTGTAGAACAAATAATTACGACCAGAAAATTACGACCGTAACCAATCCAATTTAAAACTAAATTGCGCCGTAAAACATCACGACACAATAACCAAGCAGAATCCCCCCTACGTACCTCGTAGCCGTTCGACGTTGAATCATGTGCCTTTGCCGTCGGACACCAAGAACCCATAGAAAAAAAAAAACTCTTTTGACGATCGACTCTAAGGATTTATTTATAGGGCTCTTAAATCTTTATCTCCAATTCATCTATAACTTACAATCCTAATCAAAATTTAATCTTTTAATTAATCCCTTTTAACAATTTTGATTTGTTTTAATAATTAAATAATTCCGAATTTAAATAAATATCCCATAATACACTTTTATCCTTAATTAAACTCCTCCCCTATTTTCCTTTACTTCGGAATTATTTATTATAATAATATTAATGTTCATTTTTCTCAAAATAAATAATAAAATATTATTTTTCTAACTCTCAAAAATTGGGGTCGTTACATCATAACCTCCTTAAAAATAAATTCGTCCTCGAATTTGCATAAAGGAAACTACATCATCTATCTAACAAATTTGAAAAATCTTTTCTGATTTCAACTTTTCGTTTTAAAATGTCATCTTCATCTTCATGATGTGTCCTACGTATGTTACTAATCTCACTATGTTAGCCTACTATTTTTGTCTCATGTGGACTACCTTCAACATTTCTTGATGAAGCAAATTTTGTCAACATCCTTTTGAATGTGCGTCAGTATTCTCATGACAAGAATTGTCATCAATGAATTGTCCATCAACCTCGCTCCAGCTGATAGGTGAGCAATAATGCCTTCCATACATGACTATGAAGTGGCATGCCTATGTTAGAGTGGTGACTGTTGCCACATACTAACTTCGCTAGTGGGAGCTGATTGTTCCAACTATCACTCCGGTCTAATGCAAGTCCAGAACATATATATATATATATATATATATATATATTTTAAGGTCTGAATTGTCCATTCAGACTACTCATTCATCTATGAATGGAAGGTGATCTAGAAGTTCAACAACATCCCAATTGCTCTATAGATGCTCCATCAGAATTGGTCTATGCATTGTAGATTCTTATCCGACGCGATGGATATCAACACTCCATGTAGTCGAATAACCTCCTTAAAAAAAATGACCATGAGGCTTTCGATGGACTAACCTTTCTCTAATGGGTATGACACTGGCTATTTTAATATATTGATCCTCTATTACTCATATCACATTGTGTCCATGTCAAGCCCTCTAATAACATCCATCGTTATCTTTTTTTTTTTAAATACTATTGAGGATTTTCAAGCTCTTGTAGTACACAATGCGACCTCTGATGCTTCACTTTCATTTGCCGACCTTCCATAGTAATTTCGATTGCATGTAAGATGTGTTGCTATCCTTGCACTATCACTGTTGGTCACTAGACTGACTTGAACGATACAATTGCTCATTGCTCATATTCTGTCGGCTCACCGCCAAATGAGCAAGTGACCTTTCTGCTTAACATATGCTCAATTGAGTTTGCTTTGACAAACTCGTAATCTTTTAATAATTTGATCCTTTTTTTTCGACAAATGTTCGGAAGTGTACCTCAACTTTGGTGGTTCGTGGAGAATTCAAACTCTTCACCCTACACATTGTGTCACCGATTCTCGGGGTGAAGACCACAATTGCTAATTCGATATCTAATCGTCTTAACGTGTTGGCAACTATCTTCTTCCTATATAGCATCAAGACTCATGCCATGCGGGGGTTGTATGCATGGTTGTGGGCGACATAACCTCGGCCTGAAGGTCTTTTCAAAAGAAGGACATCGTTGTCAATTTCTTCTCCAATTCTTAAAACCTATTTTTAACCTTTCTTGAGCCATTCAAATTTTTATATCTTTTTGTCCTTCTTGGTGAGATTCGTCCATGGCAATACTATTGTGTTGTAATCTAGTGCGACTCTCCGCTAATATTCTGCAAGTCTAATGCGACTGTTCAAAAATATCTTGCAAGTCTAAGGAAGTTTTTTTTTTCCTCTTTAACACGTCCATTGGTTGAATCCATTTGATTATAGCATTCATCTTTTGATATTCCATCTATGCGATATTTCTGGAGAACATTATCTCATTCTGCCAAAATTTGTATTTCGATCATTTGGCGCATACTCATTTCTCTTAATGTTTGCAGTGCAATCTGCAAATGTTCTGCATGTTCCTCTAGGCTTGACGAATATATATTGGAATATCATCGATCTTGGGTTAACCAATGTAGTAACAACTATACTATAATTTTTTTTTAACATACTTGGATGCTGTCCTTCTTCCATACCATTATGTGTGCACTTCATCACTTTTTCTATTGAGTTCGAGTGCTCAACTTTTTACGGTAAATTATGAGCACCAACTAATCGATAACCTCCTTAGAAATATTGTCATATCATAACATATCAATCTATTTGGGTGATTTCAGCATCATTCTTGGAGGCCTATTGTTGTCGTAGAGGTTCAACCCATTTTGATTCATCGCAATCTCTTGTGAAGTGACTCATTTTGTCACAATTTAGGCATGCACCCATTGCCCAATAACATTCATCGAGATGCATTTTGTGGCAGTAATTATATGATTCTCTATGTGGTGGAGGATCATTCCGTGTTGGATATGACTTTCCTCGGTTGTAGTTTTCGTGATGCCGCTTCTCTCTTCTTTGATGTTTTCTATCTTTACTCCAAATATGATTATGATCATTATATATATATCCTCTTGATTCGGTTGAGTTGCGTTTGTTATGTCGTCATTTTCACGCATGGTAGCAAACTCTTTCGCAACTTGAAGGGTATGATAGTTACAACATTTTACCCGTCCTCGGAGGCTTGGCTTGAGACCTTTCACCCATTGCTTAACGCGATTCCTCTCTGATTGACGTCGAGTAACATACTTCTCCAACTTTAAGAATTCGATCATGTAGTCCTCGACTGTCATGGTATCCTGTTGTAGATCTCGATATTCCTTCCATTTTCTCGCTCTTCGGGAAATAGGTAATAGCGATCCTTGAATATCTTTTTAAACTTTCTCCAAGAAATTAGGTCCTTTTCCGGAGAATGTGCAGCCTTTGTTGTGTTCTATCAATGCCTAACGTCACATGTTAAACGCCTCGTAGCACATATAGTCTTGCAGTTCTCACCGCAGTCTTTCTTCACTAGGGTTTGGCCAATTTCTTCTAGCCACCTATAGGCTTTCTCGAAGTCACCCTTCCCATCAAATTGGGGAGACTGTAAGTTGAGAAAACGCTTAACAATCTCTTTTCGATTATCGTGAAGGGGAACATCATGACTCTTAGTATTACTATAGTCTCTGTACATTGAACAAGATTCATATGATGATGATCCATGGTTCGAACGTTCCTCTTGATGTTCATTGATTCATTCATTATTTACTTGTGGGCCTTGGGCCGCTTGACCATCCTCCTCTGCACTTTGAGGATTCGATCATCGATATCTATTTCTCAGTTCATGATAAAATCGATGAGAGGTCATCAACTTGAAAGACATCTGTGCTCACTCAATAATAAACAATACAATACAATTCCATAAGTAAGTAGTCAATGACAATGTCATAATGAAAAACTTACTTGACCCTACTGGATGGCTGCAGTGGTTGCTCGTGACAGTTGCACATGGACTCAATTCTATCTATTAGAGACAGCTAAGAAGTGTCTCTCCTTAGGCTCTGATACCTTCTGTAACGCCCCGAGACTCACGTGACTTTCACGTGCTCAGAGTCGTCCCAAAGGCGCTACTCAATTTTCTATAAAACATTTTTTGCGGAATATAAACAATAATTGCGGAAGACTTTTTCAATAATAACAACTAATAATCCATTATATTCAAAATAATTAAAATATTAATAAGTTCACAATTCTAATAAATGCAGAAATAATAAAAAACTAGACAACTCAATCTAGAACATGTGCAACATCTGTCTATCACTGAGCATAGCCACCTGCAGGATCATCCTCTATCGAAGTACTCTCACCTGCACGGATCCAGGTACAGGGAAATATCCATGAGTATAAAAAAATACTCAGTACGTAGGGTCTAAAAGACAATCAATATGCTCAATCGAAAATAAGATAAAATCAATAATGAGTCGATTGAGCAGTCAATACAATAATCAATTAACAATTTATCAATATGAACAATATATCAGGCTATGGTCAACAGACCAATGTAAATCAATAACAATTGTTCCAATTAATAATTATCAATTGCCTGATTAATAAATCAATATTCAATTAACAATTTCCAATTCAATAATCAATGGTCATTGGCCAATAACGATTCAATTCAATAGGGCAATAGTAATTGCCAACTCCATGCCAATATATCCAAATGACCATGATTTAATTCTATTTACTGCAATTCCAATTTCAATTCAATTCAATTCGATTCGATTTTCAATGTTCGGAGTTATCCAATTCAATGAGGAGCGCTCAGTCAATTAAGGGACACCATGCCACTTTCATGCAGGCCAGTGGGGGATCAGTGCCACGGCAAGCCCAATACGATTCAATGGGTTCGTGTATGGTGGGGGACGAGTGACCATACACAGGACAGCCATAGCTTTTACACTATCTGCCACATTCAATTCAATTCAATTCAATTGGTCCCGGCTTAGTGGCAATCAGTGAACATGGGCCCAGTAGCTTTCGATTTTTATCTTGTTTACCTAAAATGTCTATCTTTAAATAAATTATCAATTTGATCAGATAAATTCTGAACTCAAAACTAAGTAGGTCAACAATACAATCAAAATCAAAGTTCGTCATAATATAAACAGATCAATCATCAACAATATAATCAATACATCAAATTAATTAATAACAACAAAAATAATCAGTAATTAGAATTTACTCAAAAATAAATAATAACCCTCGGTGTGCTCCCTGTTCATTACGGCCGTAACATCACTTTTTTTTTTCTCTCTCCATCTTCTCTGATTTTTACGGCCGTAAATTCTCTCTCCAAATTTTTACCCCCTATTTCATTACTGCCATAAACTTTTACACCCTATTCTATTACCCCCTTTCTGTTACGGCCTTCAACTTTTACACCCTATTCTATTACCCCCTTTCTGTTACGGCCTTCAACTTTTACACCCTATTCTATTACCCCCTTTCTGTTACGGCCTTCCTGTTACACCCTATTCTATTACCCCCTTTCTGTTACGGCCTTCCTGTTACACCCTATTCTATTACCCCCTTTCTGTTACGGCCTTCAACTTTTACACCCTATTCTATTACCCCCTTTCTGTTACGGCCTTCCTGTTACGGCCTATCCCGTTACGGCCTATCCCGTTACGGCCTATCCCATTACGGCCGTAAGACTCTACTCTTCGGCCGTAACATTTTTTTTTATTTCCTTTACGGTCAATCTATCTCCCCTTTTCTCTCTCTTCCTTTTCTCTCTCTCTCCCAACTTCTCGGCCGTAAAACCTCATCTCCAATTTTTTTTTTCTTTTAATTCCATTACGGCCAATCCATCTCCCTTTTCTATTCTATTACGGCCGAAATTCTTTTACCCCTATTCCATTACGGTCGAAAACCCTAACTCTTCGGCCGTAAAAACTCTACTCTCCTCTCTCTATTCTTTTCTCGGTCGTAAGACTCTACTCCTCTCTCTACCTTTTCTATTTCATTACGGCCGAAAATCTAACTCTTCGGTCGTAACATTATTTTTCTTCTTTTACGGGCGTAAACGCCCTTTCTCTATTTACCCGTAAAACTCTTCCCTCGTTTCGGCCGAGAACATCACGTGTAGAACAAATAATTACGACCAGAAAATTACGACCGTAACCAATCCAATTTAAAACTAAATTGCGCCGTAAAACATCACGACACAATAACCAAGCAGAATCCCCCCTACGTACCTCGTAGCCGTTCGACGTTGAATCATGCGCCTTTGCCGTCGGACACCAAGAACCCATAGAAAAAAAAAACTCTTTTGACGATCGACTCTAAGGATTTATTTATAGGGCTCTTAAATCTTTATCTCCAATTCATCTATAACTTACAATCCTAATCAAAATTTAATCTTTTAATTAATCCCTTTTAACAATTTTGATTTGTTTTAATAATTAAATAATTCCGAATTTAAATAAATATCCCATAATACACTTTTATCCTTAATTAAACTCCTCCCATATTTTCCTTTACTTTCGGAATTATTTATTATAATAATATTAATGTTCATTTTTCTCAAAATAAATAATAAAATATTATTTTTCTAACTCTCAAAAATTGGGGTCGTTACATCATAACCTCCTTAAAAATAAATTCGTCCTCGAATTTGCATAAAGGAAACTACATCATCTATCTAACAAATTTGAAAAATCTTTTCTGATTTCAACTTTTCGTTTTAAAATGTCATCTTCATCTTCATGATGTGTCCTACGTATGTTACTAATCTCACTATGTTAGCCTACTATTTTTGTCTCATGTGGACTACCTTCAACATTTCTTGATGAAGCAAATTTTGTCAACATCCTTTTGAATGTGCGTCAGTATTCTCATGACAAGAATTGTCATCAATGAATTGTCCATCAACCTCGCTCCAGCTGATAGGTGAGCAATAATGCCTTCCATACATGACTATGAAGTGGCATGCCTATGTTAGAGTGGTGACTGTTGCCACATACTAACTTCGCTAGTGGGAGCTGATTGTTCCAACTATCACTCCGGTCTAATGCAAGTCCAGAACATATATATATATATATATATATTTTAAGGTCTGAATTGTCCATTCAGACTACTCATTCATCTATGAATGGAAGGTGATCTAGAAGTTCAACAACATCCCAATTGCTCTATAGATGCTCCATCAGAATTGGTCTATGCATTGTAGATTCTTATCCGACGCGATGGATATCAACACTCCATGTAGTCGAATAACCTCCTTAAAAAAAATGACCATGAGGCTTTCGATGGACTAACCTTTCTCTAATGGGTATGACACTGGCTATTTTAATATATTGATCCTCTATTACTCATATCACATTGTGTCCATGTCAAGCCCTCTAATAACATCCATCGTTATCTTTTTTTTTTTAAATACTATTGAGGATTTTCAAGCTCTTGTAGTACACCATGCGACCTCTGATGCTTCACTTTCATTTGCCGACCTTCCATAGTAATTTCGATTGCATGTAAGATGTGTTGCTATCCTTGCACTATCACTGTTGGTCACTAGACTGACTTGAACGATACAATTGCTCATTGCTCATATTCTGTCGGCTCACCGCCAAATGAGCAAGTGACCTTTCTGCTTAACATATGCTCAATTGAGTTTGCTTTGACAAACTCGTAATCTTTTAATAATTTGATCCTTTTTTTTCGACAAATGTTCGGAAGTGTACCTCAACTTTGGTGGTTCGTGGAGAATTCAAACTCTTCACCCTACACATTGTGTCACCGATTCTCGGGGTGAAGACCACAATTGCTAATTCGATATCTAATCGTCTTAACGTGTTGGCAACTATCTTCTTCCTATATAGCATCAAGACTCATGCCATGCGGGGGTTGTATGCATGGTTGTGGGCGACATAACCTCGGCCTGAAGGTCTTTTCAAAAGAAGGACATCGTTGTCAATTTCTTCTCCAATTCTTAAAACCTATTTTTAACCTTTCTTGAGCCATTCAAATTTTTATATCTTTTTGTCCTTCTTGGTGAGATTCGTCCATGGCAATACTATTGTGTTGTAATCTAGTGCGACTCTCCGCTAATATTCTGCAAGTCTAATGCGACTGTTCAAAAATATCTTGCAAGTCTAAGGAAGTTTTTTTTTTCCTCTTTAACACGTCCATTGGTTGAATCCATTTGATTATAGCATTCATCTTTTGATATTCCATCTATGCGATATTTCTGGAGAACATTATCTCATTCTGCCAAAATTTGTATTTCGATCATTTGGCGCATACTCATTTCTCTTAATGTTTGCAGTGCAATCTGCAAATGTTCTGCATGTTCCTCTAGGCTTGACGAATATATATTGGAATATCATCGATCTTGGGTTAACCAATGTAGTAACAACTATACTATAATTTTTTTTTAACATACTTGGATGCTGTCCTTCTTCCATACCATTATGTGTGCACTTCATCACTTTTTCTATTGAGTTCGAGTGCTCAACTTTTTACGGTAAATTATGAGCACCAACTAATCGATAACCTCCTTAGAAATATTGTCATATCATAACATATCAATCTATTTGGGTGATTTCAGCATCATTCTTGGAGGCCTATTGTTGTCGTAGAGGTTCAACCCATTTTGATTCATCGCAATCTCTTGCGAAGTGACTCATTTTGTCACAATTTAGGCATGCACCCATTGCCCAATAACATTCATCGAGATGCATTTTGTGGCAGTAATTATATGATTCTCTATGTGGTGGAGGATCATTCCGTGTTGGATATGACTTTCCTCGGTTGTAGTTTTCGTGATGCCGCTTCTCTCTTCTTTGATGTTTTCTATCTTTACTCCAAATATGATTATGATCATTATATATATATCCTCTTGATTCGGTTGAGTTGCGTTTGTTATGTCGTCATTTTCACGCATGGTAGCAAACTCTTTCGCAACTTGAAGGGTATGATAGTTACAACATTTTACCCGTCCTCGGAGGCTTGGCTTGAGACCTTTCACCCATTGCTTAACGCGATTCCTCTCTGATTGACGTCGAGTAACATACTTCTCCAACTTTAAGAATTCGATCATGTAGTCCTCGACTGTCATGGTATCCTGTTGTAGATCTCGATATTCCTTCCATTTTCTCGCTCTTCGGGAAATAGGTAATAGCGATCCTTGAATATCTTTTTAAACTTTCTCCAAGAAATTAGGTCCTTTTCCGGAGAATGTGCAGCCTTTGTTGTGTTCTATCAATGCCTAACGTCACCTGTTAAACGCCTCGTAGCACATATAGTCTTGCAGTTCTCACCGCAGTCTTTCTTCACTAGGGTTTGGCCAATTTCTTCTAGCCACCTATAGGCTTTCTCGAAGTCACCCTTCCCATCAAATTGGGGAGACTGTAAGTTGAGAAAACGCTTAACAATCTCTTTTCGATTATCGTGAAGGGGAACATCATGACTCTTAGTATTACTATAGTCTCTGTACATTGAACAAGATTCATATGATGATGATCCATGGTTCGAACGTTCCTCTTGATGTTCATTGATTCATTCATTATTTACTTGTGGGCCTTGGGCCGCTTGACCATCCTCCTCTGCACTTTGAGGATTCGATCATCGATATCTATTTCTCAGTTCATGATAAAATCGATGAGAGGTCATCAACTTGAAAGACATCTGTGCTCACTCAATAATAAACAATACAATACAATTCCATAAGTAAGTAGTCAATGACAATGTCATAATGAAAAACTTACTTGACCCTACTGGATGGCTGCAGTGGTTGCTCGTGACAGTTGCACATGGACTCAATTCTATCTATTAGAGACAGCTAAGAAGTGTCTCTCCTTAGGCTCTGATACCTTCTGTAACGCCCCGAGACTCACGTGACTTTCACGTGCTCAGAGTCGTCCCAAAGGCGCTACTCAATTTTCTATAAAACATTTTTTGCGGAATATAAACAATAATTGCGGAAGACTTTTTCAATAATAACAACTAATAATCCATTATATTCAAAATAATTAAAATATTAATAAGTTCACAATTCTAATAAATGCAGAAATAATAAAAAACTAGACAACTCAATCTAGAACATGTGCAACATCTGTCTATCACTGAGCATAGCCACCTGCAGGATCATCCTCTATCGAAGTACTCTCACCTGCACGGATCCAGGTACAGGGAAATATCCATGAGTATAAAAAAATACTCAGTACGTAGGGTCTAAAAGACAATCAATATGCTCAATCGAAAATAAGATAAAATCAATAATGAGTCGATTGAGCAGTCAATACAATAATCAATTAACAATTTATCAATATGAACAATATATCAGGCTATGGTCAACAGACCAATGTAAATCAATAACAATTGTTCCAATTAATAATTATCAATTGCCTGATTAATAAATCAATATTCAATTAACAATTTCCAATTCAATAATCAATGGTCATTGGCCAATAACGATTCAATTCAATAGGGCAATAGTAATTGCCAACTCCATGCCAATATATCCAAATGACCATGATTTAATTCTATTTACTGCAATTCCAATTTCAATTCAATTCAATTCGATTCGATTTTCAATGTTCGGAGTTATCCAATTCAATGAGGAGCGCTCAGTCAATTAAGGGACACCATGCCACTTTCATGCAGGCCAGTGGGGGATCAGTGCCACGGCAAGCCCAATACGATTCAATGGGTTCGTGTATGGTGGGGGACGAGTGACCATACACAGGACAGCCATAGCTTTTACACTATCTGCCACATTCAATTCAATTCAATTCAATTGGTCCCGGCTTAGTGGCAATCAGTGAACATGGGCCCAGTAGCTTTCGATTTTTATCTTGTTTACCTAAAATGTCTATCTTTAAATAAATTATCAATTTGATCAGATAAATTCTGAACTCAAAACTAAGTAGGTCAACAATACAATCAAAATCAAAGTTCGTCATAATATAAACAGATCAATCATCAACAATATAATCAATACATCAAATTAATTAATAACAACAAAAATAATCAGTAATTAGAATTTACTCAAAAATAAATAATAACCCTCGGTGTGCTCCCTGTTCATTACGGCCGTAACATCACTTTTTTTTTTCTCTCTCCATCTTCTCTGATTTTTACGGCCGTAAATTCTCTCTCCAAATTTTTACCCCCTATTTCATTACTGCCATAAACTTTTACACCCTATTCTATTACCCCCTTTCTGTTACGGCCTTCAACTTTTACACCCTATTCTATTACCCCCTTTCTGTTACGGCCTTCAACTTTTACACCCTATTCTATTACCCCCTTTCTGTTACGGCCTTCCTGTTACACCCTATTCTATTACCCCCTTTCTGTTACGGCCTTCCTGTTACACCCTATTCTATTACCCCCTTTCTGTTACGGCCTTCAACTTTTACACCCTATTCTATTACCCCCTTTCTGTTACGGCCTTCCTGTTACGGCCTATCCCGTTACGGCCTATCCCGTTACGGCCTATCCCATTACGGCCGTAAGACTCTACTCTTCGGCCGTAACATTTTTTTTTTTATTTCCTTTACGGTCAATCTATCTCCCCTTTTCTCTCTCTTCCTTTTCTCTCTCTCTCCCAACTTCTCGGCCGTAAAACCTCATCTCCAATTTTTTTTTCTTTTAATTCCATTACGGCCAATCCATCTCCCTTTTCTATTCTATTACGGCCGAAATTCTTTTACCCCTATTCCATTACGGTCGAAAACCCTAACTCTTCGGCCGTAAAAACTCTACTCTCCTCTCTCTATTCTTTTCTCGGTCGTAAGACTCTACTCCTCTCTCTACCTTTTCTATTTCATTACGGCCGAAAATCTAACTCTTCGGCCGTAACATTATTTTTCTTCTTTTACGGGCGTAAACGCCCTTTCTCTATTTACCCGTAAAACTCTTCCCTCGTTTCGGCCGAGAACATCACGTGTAGAACAAATAATTACGACCAGAAAATTACGACCGTAACCAATCCAATTTAAAACTAAATTGCGCCGTAAAACATCACGACACAATAACCAAGCAGAATCCCCCCTACGTACCTCGTAGCCGTTCGACGTTGAATCATGCGCCTTTGCCGTCGGACACCAAGAACCCATAGGAAAAAAAAACTCTTTTGACGATCGACTCTAAGGATTTATTTATAGGGCTCTTAAATCTTTATCTCCAATTCATCTATAACTTACAATCCTAATCAAAATTTAATCTTTTAATTAATCCCTTTTAACAATTTTGATTTGTTTTAATAATTAAATAATTCCGAATTTAAATAAATATCCCATAATACACTTTTATCCTTAATTAAACTCCTCCCCTATTTTCCTTTACTTTCGGAATTATTTATTATAATAATATTAATGTTCATTTTTCTCAAAATAAATAATAAAATATTATTTTTCTAATTCTCAAAAATTGGGGTCGTTACACCAACCCAGTACGAAAATCCGTCACCGGGAGAACCCCTAGGATATCCCGAACAATGGATTTCGAGTGTCCGATACGAAGGTTTAATAGTTGCATGTCTACTTACATTCTCAAACATTAAATGATCGAAGACTCCAATTTGCCTATTCATAAAGGATTGCCAATCGATTTGCAAAGAACCCTAACCTTAAACAAAGGCTTCGACGGACTCAGCCGTAGAAACCTGCGGTCACATTCAGTGCGTCTGGACCACAAACACCTGCTCATTGCAACACAAGTTCGACTCATTCGCATCAAATCCTACAATGCGAACAATCTAAAAAATCCCAAAATTGAGATATACAAATAGGCATAGTAGAATCAACTGGTCGCATAACCTAAAGACTGGGACTTGAAAACCACAAATCACTTGCTGCTTAAGCTGAGAAGGAAGCAGTATTAAGATAGCGAGATATCAGCAGAAAAACTTGAGTAGATGAATTCTGAGCATAAATAAATTTTTTTTACCGGATGCGAGAATAGTCAACGTTGGCGGTCACGCACGCAAGATATCGTGCGAAGGTCTCCGTTGTCGCCATTGCCGGCGGCGTCGAAAGAGAATTTGAAAAAAGTTGGTGTTGGAGGAGGAAGAAAGCGGACAAGTGGGAAACAACGAATATTGGGCTTTATTATTTGGGCCGAGCCAATTTTTTAGGAGCCATTTTGCTGTATCTATTTCCCATCTAATTTTTCATACGTACGTACGCCTATATATATATATATATATATATATATATATATATATATGGATTAATGTACAATCACCTTCTACTCTGAAGGGATGCTGAGCGTAGATCAACTGATCAATGAATTTGATCAGAAGTGATTAAACTTCATTAAAAATATCAATTTTGATCGGTGAACGATTGAGATACGCTCATCATCCTTCGAGAGCGAAAGTTGCTATGGAGGTATATTAAAAAAAAAAGATAAAATGTAGGTATTTCCTACCTCACTTTATTTTCATCCAATTATGAAAAACTATTTGAGAGATTCGTTCAATGAAGATGTGATGATATGAAAAATAAGGAACAAAATGAGGTAGAGAACACCAAAATTGAACTCATTAAAAAAATTAATAAAATATTAATTAATTATTTAAATATATTTGCGTTTGTATTTCCTTCTTTACAGAAGTTTTGTAATTCGGTTATTGACTTAAAATGGGCTCTTAAAGGATGGTGTCAACAATATGTGCGAATCAAACCTAAAAGTTATCATTACACATTTACACCACTTAATATTTAAGATTTTGCACACACACCATAAAGTAGATTTATAAAAGGAATTTATTTATATTTGGAATATTATTATTTTAATTGCCTGAGTGAGGTGTCAGCTGACTAATATCACTAGAAAGATAAAAACATTAGAAATTAAATTGCGTCTCAATAATATCCTCTAATCTTTTCGCAGTTCCAATTTCTGGCTACTATTTTTTCATAATTAGGCCAAAACTTAGAAAATGATGGACTTGAGTTTTGATTAAACCCAACGTTCCTGATTCCAAAAGATCTTTTTTCCTGAGTTGAGTTGCATATAATTTATACGATTTTTTTAAAATTAAAAAGAATTATTTTCTTAAATCTCTTATAAACTATCATGTTTGACGATATTCCTAAACTTTATCATATTTTTTATTTTAATCCTTCCGTACGATTATGCTAACTTTTATTTTATTTTTTTGTTTGTAAAAAGATTAGAGTGTTCTCCTCACGTAATAATTAAAATATATGTGCTATTTTCAGTATTTAAAAAATAAAATAAAATAATAAATAATATAAAAGAGGATGACAACGATGAAGAGGACTATTTTTAAATTTTAATATTATTTTAATATTTTATTATTCTTTTGTAAATGCTAAAAGATAGCACATATATTTTAATTATTATGTGAGGAAGACACTTCAATCTTTTCACAAATGAAAATAAAATAAAAGAATTAATAGATTGAGATGGAAGGAATTATAAGGTAAGTTCATAGTTTGAATTTACATGTAGAAAATTGTATTAATTGAGAGGAAGTTTAAGAAATAGCTCTATTAAAAAAATAATGAACTCTCAAAATTGTGTATTTTTGTGCTGCCTATTTCTATTTTTTTCTTTCAGTTTTCTACCTACAATGAACTCCAATAAAAACACCTTTTATATAATTTGATTTTATTTAGGATTGTGATGGGAGGTCCATAATAAAAACAAAAAGAAATGAGACAAGAAAACTCATAAAAGAATTCTAAATATCAAATGCATGATGCTGAATTCTGAATAAAAGTATGACTTGATTCCAGCGACTCAAGTGGGATGTGTTTTATTTATTTATTTTATAAGTTACAAAGACAGATGATGACATAATAGAAAAAAAAATACATATAAGTTTCACAACAATTAATCCACGAGTGAGATAATAATATTTTTTCTATTTAAGGTCAAGTTACCATAATAAAATAATATTCAATCTTCTTTATTACATGCAAATATTAATTGAATAAAAAGCTTGATCATTTTGAAAGGAAAAATAAAAGTCACATATATTTCTTAAGACACATACATATATGACAATCTAATCATTCTTAAATGCACATTTATTAATATTTTTATTGCTTTTCTTTCCATGGTGATGTATATGATATTGTGCAAGAGACCATTATATCATGTTTTGGATCTACTTGCACACTATAATACATTTTGCCTAACACGTTTTTTGTCCTACAAAAAAATGCAAAGGAATTAAAAAAAAACTTTTGCTATTTTGGATTTTTGTCCTTTCCTCCTATGTCATAAATTAATATACTTTTGTGCTCTAGACTTATTCAAATTTGGCGTTTGTATTTTTACGATTTTTAATTGTGCAATAATTTTCTTTATCATTTTAATGGAATAAATGTTAATGATTTATGTATTACTAAATAAATAAGCTTATTTAATTTATTTTAACGAAAAGAATAAAACAATAGATGGACCATCACCGACAGGGCATGAGGGATGTACCCTTAATCTTATATATATATATATATATATATATATATATATATATTATGTTTTATGGACATAAACGTTATTTCATGATAAAAGCAAAACTTAAAAATTGGACGGTGTCATGAACTATGGAGAATATTTAATGGAAAAAAGATACAAATTGATACCATATTATTAATTTATTATATGTGTCGTAATACGATAAAGAAAAAAAATTAATCCACAAGGATGACCTTATAATTATTATTTTTAAAAAGGATGTAATGTATGTATAAATTATTTTTTATTTACATATATTAATTAATAATTAAGTAGTTAACGTTTGAAATCAAATCTAAAGTCGTAATAACAATTTACGCTTTAAAAATTCGAAAAATTATTTATATTAAATCTAATTAATACTTTGATTAACATATAAACTTTAGATATCCATTAAACTCTTTCTATAAAAAGTTTTCTTCTATATTAAATTTCCCTTAGTTTCAATTTTCTTTTAACTAACAAAAGTTATACATTTTATATGACTGGGTAAAATGGAGGTGTGAAGCGCTTGTTGTCATACCGTGTGAAGCATAATCCCAACCATCTAGGTAAAATTCGATAGCTCACACGAAGGCGTGCAATTCACAACGTCCAGATGCGATTCAACGGCCTACATTTCGTGAGAAACATCAGAACTTAGAAGATGAGGGCAGACTCTTGAGGCACTCCACTTTTGCCCTTTCTCATCCATGCGCTCTCTCTATTTTTACCCTTTTCTCACATGCAAAGACGACGATGATGACCTCAGGCAAGTGCAGGTTCACATTTCTTTGACAACTGTATGGAGACGCTCCATCGGGAGTCAACTGAGGCATCACACCACGGAGGGGTTGTTTGTGTTCACAATGAATGTGGCGCAAGACTTCTTCGTCGTAATGTGATGCGGAAATTGATAATAGTAAAGTTAACAAGTGCACTAGTTGCTCAAGTAATAAAGTAAAAAGTATAGGTTGTCGATCCAATGAGAAATTAGTTTACTTATCTATCAAATTTCATAGGCTAATGAGAGATGACATGGTTTTGGATAAACAAGAGTTGCAGAAAATAAAGTTATAGAAAGGTAAAGACTAAAACTAACAATGTGTAGATCCTTAGAATGATCTATAATGATTAGAACAATTTGTATTTTCTGTAAAATCAAGCATACACATGAAGTTCAAATTTAGTCTTCAGACGGATTAAGGACACTAGAAATATGATCTCTATAAATAGACTATCATAAAATAATAATAATCTAAAAGTATTCCGTACGGATATACTCTCAGTTATATTGAATTTAAGAAGCAATATGTTCTAACCCTTAAACTATCTAATCGCCCGCACTAATCAATTATGCAGACTGCACAATCTAATATTCTACACGGATTTTATTAGATGACATGTATTGCTTCAACATAAAAATAACGAATTAATCAGAACAAAAAATTATGAATTAAGAATTGATTACACTACACAGATAATAATCAATCCAGAAATCATTAAAATATGAAAGAAAGCATTAAGCATAACAACCATGTTCATAAAAACTAAATTAATTGTTATTTGATTAATTAGAAACCATGGATTATTCATAGACTAAAACTATTGCATCTAAAATAGAAAGTAAATTAAAACTAATAATCTAGAGTACTAAGACAGATAAATAAAACATAGAAATCTAAAATATCATCCTAACAATATGTAGAACAAAGAGTACTCTTCAGAAGCAACAATGAAACTGTTGCACAATCCTCGCACGAGTCTTTCGCTCAGAAGTCTTCTCTTTTGTCCTTCAAAAATTCTCCTTCGTTTTTGTGTTGAAAATTCGGTTGTATGCCCTAACATGATTATTTATGACTGTCAAACGTCCCTTTTTATAGAGGCTCAAGTTTTCATGAGGTTTGAGAATAAACGAAAACTTTTTCCACGTGAAATAAGATAAATTTGGAGTCCTATTGATTCTGATAGTTTGATCTTGTAAAACTCCGAAATTTCTGATATATTTTATTTCTAATTGATCCCTGAGACTGCTGAAAATTTAATCCCTCTTTTTATGTGTGAATTAAATAATATAAGCCAAGTACAATACACAAGAAAATAATAATAGGCAAAAGGGAGACCAAATTTATGTGGAAAAGCCCTCCAATGAGAACGAAAAAAACCACAGAGCAATATCACTAATCCAAGAATATAGTACAATATCTTTCGGGTTTTGTCCAAACCCGATTAATAATTCACTGGGATAAATAATTCTTCTTAGAAAAATACTAAAATAATAGTAAGAATAATATCACATGATTACTATAATTCTCTGTGATTGTAGTATCAATAAAACCTCAGAGATCCTCCCCAATCTAACTATGTTCTTGAATCTTTGCTCTTCAAGAAGCAATCTTCTGTTTTCTTTTTCAGCCATCTTTCTTTCTTCTTTTCTTTATTCATTGACCAAAGAAAAATACTTTTTCTTTTTCAATAAACTCTCGGCAACACCCAAGCAAGAAAAGAATAAAATGTTTTCTTTTATTTTTCTTCAAGTGCGGCTCACAAAATCCCAAAAGAGAGAAGCACAGCTATTTTAAGTTAATTAGGTTTAATTAACTTAAATAAGTTTCCTTCTTAATGGGCTGGATTAACTCCAAAAAACCCAATAAGGACATACAGTAAGAGTTGGAGTCCTTGTGCATTTAGAATTCTTTCGAAAATAAATCGTGAGTCAAACTCTGTCTGTCATGCCCCATGTAGTTGATTTAATGGTTCAATCAGAGTCGCAATTGGAATTTTTCTACTGCCATCACGGGGCGTGAGGCGATTCGGGTGATTTCTCTTCAACCACGCAATTTTGTGTGATTTCACGGCCGGTGACAAAGTGCTAATTGTTGGGTCAAAGTTTTAATGACATATAAAATTATATTTTGATGAAATAAATCTCAAACAAACTTCAAAAGATTAAAGTTAAAATGCTGAAAAAGTTTAAGAAAAAGAGATAATTTTATGCACGAAATTTGATTACATAATTGACTATTATATGATTAGATTTTGGATTAATGATAAACATCAAAGTTGTAGAAAATTTTGTTAGCTTTTTATAGACTTCAAAATCATCTAATTTATATAATGGTGCAGAAAGTTATGATCAAAACAGTGCAGGTCGGTCAACCTACCGGTCTCCGAGTCAAATGAATAGTAGAGGTCAAATTTGAAGGAGTAATTTGTGGAGCAAATTTTGGATGAATTTTTCACACACTGAAGGCTATAAAAGAAGTGTCAAAGCCAGAGACAAAAGCACACATTCACCTATTGAAGAAAAACTTCAACTTATTAAAAAAAGATTATTTCTTGAAGTTTTCATTTCATATCTTTCTCTCTTCTCTTCTTATGAGTGTAGAATTATAAAGGAGAGAAAAACTTTTGTTCAAAAAAAATTGAGAGAGCTCCTGTGAAAAAGATGTTCAAAATCTTACCTCTTGAGCGAGAGAAATATATTAGCTTCTTACGATGAAATGTTGCCTTATCTCTCGAAGCGAAAAAAATATGGTTGATGTAAAGGACTTTCTTCCTTGCCCCATTTGGAACAAAGGAAGAGATTATTAAAATCTCCGACGGTCTCGAGGTCGAGAAGTCAAAACGGGGACGTACGCCAAATTACGGCCGAACCTCGTCAACAACCATCGTGCTTTGTGTTTGTTTTTCTCTCTTCCCCCCCTCACATTGAGTTTGATATAATATGAATTGCTTTATTTTAAAAGGTTTAAAGAATTAGTTTTGTGTTTCCGCAACGTGTTTTTATGACATCGACATTTTCGATTGAACACCAATTCACCCTCCTCTTGGTACCTTTTGGGATCCTAGTATTAGAGCGGATTGCTCTTTTTTTGGTTTTTTGAATCATCTTGTTTTCAGATCTAATTGTCTTTAGATCTAATCGTTTTAATATTTAATCATCTTGTTTTAAGATTTAACAATCATTAAGAGTCATGGTATCAAGTGGAATTAGTTTTGCCGAAGGACAATCAATTAGTCGTCCTCCCTTCTTAAATGCATCAAATTTTGCATATTGGAAAATTAGAATTCAAACATATATTTATTCTATTGATATCGACATGTGGGATATAGTTGAAAAATATTTTTATGTTCATGAAAAGTTACCTATTGATTATAAAGAAAAAGAAAATATTTTTTCAAAACTTGATTGGAAAGCCAAAAATATATTTATTGTGCTTTGGATTCAATGGAGTTTAATCGGATTTCAAGTTTTAAAACTGCAACCGAGATTTGAGAAAAGCTCATTACTACTTATGAAGGAACCGATAAAGTTAAAGAATCTAGATTGAATATTTTAAACCACCAATATGATTCTTTCAAAATGCATGATAATGAATCCATAAATGATATGGTTGCTTGGTTTAATGATATTTTGAATGACTTAGCCTCCTTGGGCGAGCCAAGATCTAATCCCCAAAAAGTGAAAAAAAAGATTCTCAGGTCTTTCTCCTCCAAATGGCATACGAAGAGAACCGTGATCAAAGAAAATGATCTGAACAAATTAGATTTTGATGTAGATTCAAAAAGATCAAGAAGAAAAAACCCTCGAGATGAAAACATTAGAATTGAAGACAAAAACAATAGAAGAATATTCATGTGAAGAGAAAGTGTATGAAAAAAACTCGCACTCTACACAAGAAAATTAGATAAGTATCTCAAGTTGGTTAAAAAGAAATACAAGAACGAGAAGTCAACAAGAAAATCATACAAACACCACGAAGAAGAAAAATCCCATAAAGGTAAAAAAAAATATGAAAACTCTAGTGACATCAAGCTCTTCTAGTGATGAAGCATACATATGCTTAATGGCACACGACGATGAGATAATTTTTAACCCTTTAAATTCAAATTATGACTCATCGAACTCTTCCGAAGAATTTCTTTCTTTAGATCTGAATAAAGAACTCTCCTCTCTTATAAAAAAGATATTTTTCAATTAAAGAGGAAAATAAAAAATTAATATGTGAAATTGAAAAATTAAAAGAAGAAAAGAATGCATGTTCTTTTATGCAATGAGGGAGCATCCTGGACTCGGGATTGGGGATTAGCTCACTTTTCCATAGGTTATATATTCACTTATGCAGCTTTCTTGATTGCTTCCACATCAGGAAAATTTGGAAAATGAAAAACTAAAAATCGAAATTGATACTTTGAAAATCACGCATGCATGTGAAGTTATAAAACTAGCATGTTCTTTGAAAAAAAATAAAGAAAGAAAATGTCTCTTTGAAAGATACACAAAATAAAATTATTTCTTATGCAAAGAAAAATAATATTTGAAATCGTCCCTACGATAGAAAATCACATTTTAAATATTTTACATGTGAATTTTATGGGCATTATGCATATCAATGCAAAATGATAAAATCAACACAACATTGCATGATTTGGGTTCCGAAAGAAACACTGTCTAATAAAATAAGACCCAAAGAAATTTGGATACCAAAGATTACATAATTACTTTTCAGATGTACCTCACATGCAAAGCAAATGACAAGTGGTAAAGGCACAAATGTTATAGTATCACTTAATTTTTTTTATTACACCAAAAAATTTCAAAACTATTATTTTTTTAACAGAAAAGAGGAATATATAAAAGATTATTCACAGTGATAGGGGGAGCATGATTAAACATTATTTTCATATATCATGAATATCACATTATTTTATCAAAGTTTTTATGCCATATTTTTAATATATCTTTGTTTTGACTTTAATAAATTAGTTTTTATTATAAAATAGTCATAAATTTAGGGGGATCTATATTTCAAAACTTGCAAATACTTTACATATCGATTATATGACAAAAGAATAAATTTTTTAAAAATTTGATTAAGGGGAAGTTTTATATGGTTTCTTATATGCTTCATTTATAAACTACTTTTTGATGAAACAAAATGAGGAGAAATATAAGAGAAATATGACCTGAATATATTTTATATGAAGATTACCTTGCAATTAATATTTATATGAATATATCCCAATGTAAAGAAAGTTAAGAGTTAGAGGGAGTAAAATTATTTTTTACAAGATTTTACAACTTTTTCGCCAACTTATATATTTTTCATATTTCTCGGTTTATCTTCATAAAAAAGGGGGAGATTATTGGGTCAAAATTTTAATGACATATAAAATTATATTTTGATGAAACAAACCTCAAACAAATCTCAAAAGATTAAAGTTAAAATGCTGAAAAAGAGATAACTTTATGCACAAACTTTGATTACATAATTGACTATTATATGATTAGATTTTGGATTAACGATAAACATAAAAGTTGTAGAGAATTTTGTTAGTTTTTACTCTAAGATCATCTAATTTGAATAACTATACAGAAATCTATGATCAAAATAGTGTATGTCAGTCAACCTGCCGGCCTCCGAGTCAAATGAACAGTAACGGTCAAATTTGAAGGAGTAATTTATTGAGCAAATTTTGGATGAATTTTTCACACATTGAAGACTATAAAAGGAGTGTCAAAGCTAGAGACAAAAGCACACATTCATCTATTGAAGAAAAATTTCAACTTATTAAAGAAAGATTATTTCTTAAAGTTTTCATTTCATAACTTTCTCTTCTTTCTCTCTTCTCTTCTTATGAGCATAGAATTGTAAAAGAGAGAAACACTTTTATTCAAAAAAACTGATAGAGCTCCTGTGTAAAAGAGGTTCAAAATCTTATCTCTTGAACGAGAGAAATAAATTAGCTTCTTAGGAGATGTTGTCTTACCTCTCGAAGCGGAGAAAA
Source organism: Pontederia crassipes (assembly GCA_030549335.1). NCBI lineage: Eukaryota > Viridiplantae > Streptophyta > Magnoliopsida > Commelinales > Pontederiaceae > Pontederia > Pontederia crassipes. The sequence continues at coordinate 69,848,242 of CM060191.1, read as the reverse complement.
TGTGATTGATGTAAAGAGCTTTCTTCCTTGCTCCATTGGAACAAAGGAAGAGATTAGTGAAATCTTCGACGATTTCGAGGTCGAGAAGTCAGAGCGGGGACATAAGTCAAGGTATGGCCGAACCTCTCAATAACCACCGTGTCTTTGCGTTTGATTTTCTCTCTCTCTCCCTCTCACATTGAGTTTGATATGATATGAATTTCTTTATTTTAAAGGGTTTTAAAGAATCAGTTTTGTGCTTTCGTAACGTATTTTTGTGAAATCGACATTTTCAATTGAACACCAATTTCCCCTCCTTCTTGATGCCCTTTGGGATCCTACACTAACGGCCGGTGAAGATTACTATATTGATATGGAGCATTTTGGTCGACCCGTTAGGCGTAGATCACGTCTCATTAGTTGATGATCGTCGCTTTCAAACCTTCTGTGATATCCATGAAGACTATGTAACGGTCGGTAATATAATTGCCGGAGTGTGTAATGCCCCGTAATAATTCTTCCATATCCGGTTAGTTGTAGGAGTCATGAGACATGCGATCCGTGAGAATACTCTGTAACGTTCGTGAGAAACATGTCCCGCTTCGGGTGACTAGTCGACGCTCGATCCGTGAAACGCAATGATTGATGTAAGATTTGGTCTTCATGTTTGTGGGAAGTGTTTAACGGCCCGTGAAATCATAGTTTCTTCGTTCGAGTGCTTCTGGTAGAGCTGTGAGGACAGGTGTTTGTGGTGTGAGTCCGTATATCACGGTCCGTGAAGAGCTGGTCACGACCCGTGGAATCCATTTTACTATGTAAGTTGTCCTGTATGAGCCGTGAATGTCGGATGATGGGATGTGAGATGCACCTTTCACGGTCGTGAGAAGTGTATATCGACACGTGAAGAAAATTCTTTTGAGTTTTTCATAAGCTAATTAGACTCTATTTCATGTTATTTTCTTTTCTTTCGTTCCTCCACTATTTTCATCAATAATTCCTGCAAAATTACACCAATTAGAGGTAGGTGGCTACTAGATAGAGGCTGTTGGTTTATTAGCGCCGACAATATCTGGGCGTTAATGGCAAATAGATAAAGGGAGAGGGGATCACCGAACTGGAAAATTTTTTAGTCTCGCAATTTTCCAGTTCGGTCATTTAAAAGAGTTTCGGACTTCGTTCTGGTCCACATCGGTCATTCGATTCGATCGTCTGAAAGAGTTTCAGATATCGATCGTCCGATTGAGTTTCGAACGTCCGACATAAATGTCGCTATACTCTTGCCGAGCTGAATCGAACGTCCGAAAGGATTTTGATCTTCCATTTTAGTTCGACTGAGCCGTAGGTCATCGCAGAATCCTTATATTTTCAATCAGTTTTCAATACAACCAAAGGTCGTTATAACTCTATCTAACATTATACTTAACATATAGCATAATTTCGAGACAGGTCATAACATAAAATCATCACGAGCAAGTACATCAATGATCACTAAGGAATCCTATTGTAATACACGGATCATAATATAACTTCTCGGATGTATTTTATATAATTTTAGAAATATTTTCTCAGATCATTTGACATATAAGAATCCTTTTTCTATAATCTGAAACGTATGGTAGAGATCACATCAACATCAATTTAATAATGATCATTCTTAGCATGCAACATCATTCGACATTTCAGGAATTTAAGGGAAAACAAATCCATAAACCTATTGAATCACAAGGTGAGAATTCTACCCAAACGATCATGAATCTTAATCCTATTGTGGCCCTTAAAACATACATTTTCATCAAGAATCTACCACATGACCTAGATCCCAAATAAAACACATGTTCTTGCCGATCTTTGAATGCCCTCTCGTTGGATCAAACTTTAGCTATGTCCCCTTACTCCTTCTATGTTGCCTGAGCCCGATGGACCCATTGTCCTCTAGCCGAGACCGATGAGGGGGATCACGAACAGACATGAAATGAAGAAACAACGAGAAATGAAGAAGAAACATGAAAAAGGAGAACATAGAGCTTTTATGGTCATGAAGTCCCGGGGTTTCATGCCATAACTCTTCATATCATGAGTGGAGAGGAGGTTACAAGATCCAAGAATTATTATGGTTGATGGTGGTGAGTGAAAAATTAAAGTCGATATTTTACTATTTTTGTCCATTGAGATTGCCGATCTGTCGTTACAAGGTAGTCAAAATCGGGATCTTCTATATGATCGAAAGGAGTCCATAAGATCGAAGATCGTGAGATCGGATCGAGGATCGTAAGTTCTTACCTATATACTAAAATATTAATTTAATATATAATGTTATATTAAAATAGCTTTTAATAAATCTATAATTATTTAGATTATAGATAATATTAAATTAACTATTATTCCATTAAGATTTCCCTACACATGTATACATATATTACTTATCTAACAATAATTTAATATGAACTGACAAAAAAATGATAACAATATGATTAATTTGAAGTAAAATTATATAAAATAGATTTTAATATATATTGAAATTACATTTATTTTGTTAAAAATTAACTTTAAAATTTTAGTTATAACCAATCATCAACTTATTCTTAATTTTATTTCTCCAAAAATCATGTTGCACTTAGTCAAAATTTTAAAAAAATTGCAAAAAAAAAAGGAACAATATTAGTAGGATCGGTAGGATTTTACGATCTACGATCTAGATCTTACGATCCTACCGATTCTACAAAAACAATCTCAAACATGAGATCGAGATCATGTACCTAAGTAAGATTGTAAGACCGTGCGATCTTACGATCAAGATCGTGATCTTGACAATTATTATTATAACGGGTCCGCTTTGAATTTCGGACGTCAACATTAATAAAAAAATTAAATTTTTATAAAAATTCGAATTCGATACGTTACGGACGTGATAGCAGCAAAGAAAGGGATACAAAGAGGAGGTGTCCCCAAGGGGTGAGGTTAGAGCGATGGCTGCATGACAGTCCCAATGCGCCCAGACGAATCTGTTGTTGATCAAATTCTAACAAGATGTACCTCAATCGATGGATTGCATCTTGATGGCACCTGGATTTCGTTTGGATGGTTGGAATCACACTTCACACGGGGTGTGTGCTTCACACCTCATTTTACCAATTTATATATATATATATATATATATTAATTTTCAACTCAGTTCTAGTTCTCTCGAGTCATTTTGCAATGTGAAACTGCATCAAAATCCTCATCCCTTTTCATCACAAATCAACCAACGAATCGAGTTGTTTTGGATGAAGCCGAGCCGCAGTTCTTAAGGCTGCGGTGATGCGACAACATCGATCGTGATGTCAATCTTCCAAATTGCTCTTATTATCGTCTTTTTTTTTAATCTCCAAAAATATTCAGCAGTTGTTTACGATCTTGCTCGCCTGCTACTGTCAGTGTCAGCTGCTGCATGCATGCATGTGTTTTGTTAAATTGGCCATAACACTTTTTCTCATGATTTGATCTACGCATATGGACTCAAACGTTGCCACGCCATCTCTTACTGATTTGATATCTCACGCTCTCTCTCTCTCCCATTCCCTCATCTCTCTCCCCCACCTACCAAAGTTCCTCATAGAATCGGCATGCATCCTTGTGTCAAAGGCAAAACTTTCGTTTTTTTTTCTGTGTACAGTTACATAATCTTAAGACTTGGAATCAAACTTCTGTAGCTCTCTCTCTCTCTCTCTCCAACATAATCTCCATCTAATAATTCAGCAGAAGACCGTAATTAACTAGAGTTAGATTTTACACGTAATAACAACGCAACTTTTCGCTGGTACGTGTTTCTTTTTCTGGGTTTCTTATTTTTTTTTAAAACTTTCTGTCCTCGAATCTTGATGCTGTCTACTAATTATTCGTTAACAGTGTTTTCTTGTGAGGCAGCAGTGAGAAGGAAACAAAGGCGTCCTGGGCCATTTAATCTTGGCACCATTAAGCCATGTCGTGACTTGTACATGGCATTGGAAACGTTTCATGCACTGCTGTTGCATTCTACTGTTCCCTGTACATGGCATTGGAAACGTTTCATCCACTGCTGTTGCATTCTACTGTTCCCCCCCCCCCCCCCCCCCCCCCACCCCACACCTTTGAATCATTTTTTTCTTCTCTTGTATTTTTTCGGTTTAGACTCATCGGTGTTCAAGATTATTAACCTCCGACTAATACGATGTTCGGACGAAAACGGTATGAATAAATTCTGATCAAAATGATAACTCTAAAAATCAAAACTGAAACTAACAGCACCCAATGATCCTAAGACACTTTCACTATTCGGTTGTGCCCAATCTTTCTCGATTCTTCTCTTGTATTCTTTTGTTTATACGTACCGGCCACTGCAACGTTAACCCAAACTGTGCAATGTGCATGCAATGCGTGATGTATTGTTGTTATATTGGAAATGGAAAAAGAAAAAAAAATAAGAATAATGCAACAAAAAGAAAAGGTGGGAAATTAAAATTGGCAATGTTATTAAAACCGGACCGGATCGGTCAGTTCAACCGGTTCAACCGTGAACCGGATAGTGATCCGGTCCGGTTAAGTGTCAAAATCTGTTTTGACATTGAACCGAGCAAAACCAGTTGAACCGGCAGATTTTGAAAAAAAATATGTAAAAATGATATAAATAGGAAAGTTAAATGAGAAAAAAAAGGAAAGAAATATAAGAAAATTTAAAGAGGAGGAAATATCATATCTATACAATTAAATGTATACAATTAAATAGAAATTGAAATAAAAAGGTAAATATTTAAAATTGAATAATATTAAAATAGAAACTTATCAAAGGGCATAAGAGGAAAGTGTTAAATAAAAAAAGAAATAAGAATAATTTAAGATAAAATTTACTAATATAACATCTATCATCGTTAAATAGTAAATATTAAATTATTAATAATTTATTTATATTATCATTATAAAACTTTTAATTAATAAAAATTATGTTATATTATTTTTTAATATTTTTATTAAGTTATTAGTACAATATTTATATACTATATCATATAACTTATGCTATATCTTTATAATTATTATAAATAATATTATTTTAATAAAATTCGATTCAATCCGGTCGAATCCGATCGGACCAACCTAGTGATGAATCTGATCCGATCGCTGGTCCGATTATGAAAACATTGAAAATTGCTTGTGCATGATTGCAAACTCCAGTTGGAGATTCGTGGTACTACTATATATCACTCGATCATTTCGTCTGATAAGACATCTTAGTTTTTGGAGATGTATTGGTTAAACTATTGGGTGCATTGGGTTTTTTTTATAATAATATTTAGGGAAAAAAAGAAGCTGTTAATTAAGTGTATAATTTCAATACTTGCACATGCAGTTGCTACTGTGAGAATAGTAAAATAAATCCAATGTTTATTTGTTTGACTATCATAACATTAGACACAAAATAACACGAATTTGACACAATCAAAGTTGGATTAATTTGTGTACAAGAGTAAGATTGTGATGCAGCAACTAACTAGAGAATTTGATCGTTGGACATTTGTCAACGAAGCTTATGATATATTTCATGGTTTTTGGCAAAAGAAGAAAAGTCAAATATATATTTTAAAACACCCACCATTAGGCAATGGCGGATTGACACGTGTTTTCGTTTTGTTCAAGAATTGGTATCTATCCACAGTGTGGCTCCATTACTGAAAAAAAAATGTAGCACAACACACAAATTAAGTTCTCTGATACTGCACTTGGCACACTTACCATGTCCCTAAGCTAATTAATATAAGAAAATTATTAATTGGCAGACAATTGGAATGCTTCATTTTGTTCGAATGCAATTTATGACTATGAAAAGAAATAACACAATTGATGAAAATGACGAGTAAACCTATAAATAGCTAGCTCTTAGAATGGGGGACGGCCTCTGTAATGTCCGCAAGTGTGCATCTGTGTTTTTTTGTGCATGGAATGAAGGCAAAGAGTTCGCAAAGTGTTCCGAGCAGCCGACAAGCTTGTGGCCTGAGGCCCTCAAAGCTGTGTCATGGCTTCAAAAAGATGGAGCTGCAACCAAGATAAGGGGGGGGGGGGGGGGGGGGGGGGAGAGAGAGAGAGAGAGAGAGAGAGAGAGAGAGAGAGAGAGAGAGAGAGAGAGAGAGAGAGAGTGCCACTCATATATCACGTCAAGGATTCTCTTTTGGAGGGCCTGAGGCCATGTTCACTGGGGGAATGATGCATGCAGTGTGGCGCCCTTGGAGGGTGTAATGTTGCGGTCCTAGCAACAGGTGATGGATATCTATGGAATGGCACAGGACAAAGAGGGGATGAAGCTAGCAGTGGACCACTGCCCCTTTGTTGGCTTGTCCATGTTTCAAATTGCCATGCATGCAGCTGAGAGATTTGTGTCACATTTAAGATGTATAGGGGGATAAGGCCTTCTCGCCCTACGTCTGTTCATGTGTGTGTGGATTGCAGCAAGTGTTGGAGTTGTGGTACTGTAGATTATCAGGCTACCTGCAATTTTGTTTCCTGTTACTGAACAGATTTAGATATATTTAGCTGCAGTGAGAAAATCTAACGAAAGCAATATTGATGCTTCACTGGGAAGATTAATTAACCGATAACTACATATACTGCAATCATTGAGAGTTGGAATGTAACAGATAAAAGAAGAAGGAAAAAAAAAAGAGGAACTGGATTTCGTGGTCCTCATCTGGACCACAGGGATCCAAAGCTTGCATCCATATGCTCCTTCTGCAAATTGATGGACAAGTGTATGTCCTCAATCAGCTGCGCGAATTGTCCATATTTTTCCCCAGTGCAGCGAAGAGGGGCCGGGGGAAAAGCCAAGAGCTCTCGACGCAACAGTGGTCACTCTGAACAAAGCACACTATCGCCAGGTCTCCAGCGACTCAATCGACATTTTTCTTCAGCGAATGCCTGGGCTTCAGATACTGGAGACATGAATCGAGTTTGCAGGTGCAAGAGTTTAAATTTTCAGACAGTACTATTAGAAAGACGATCGTGGGGGGAACTACGATGCATCATGTCAGTGCAGATTAATTTAGCAGATGCGAGGGCTTTCAGACACCTGCAGGAATACTGTACTAATTTAGATGCAAAAAAGTGTATATTGATTTAATTATTCGCACCTGCTCTGATCCACGAATCTATTCTAATTACGGCCGTACCGGTTGTATGTTCAAACTTTAAATGCTTCGTTCGTTCGTCGTCCTGGAGAACTCCTCAAGCTCCATAAAGCCAATTTGCCTCATGGCTTCAGCAGAGTTCCGGTCTCGTGCTGCCATTGATTTTATTATTAACTCGCAGATGCCGTCCTCTCTCCTTCGCACCCCCCCAAAAAAAAAACAAGTAGATTCAACTGCAGACGCTTACCTGGATCCATGTCACTTGCTGTCACAGTAGGAGCCTTCATTTCCCGGTTCACGTAATTACTAATCACGCATCTGAAACATGTAATCTCTGCAATCTCCACTCCATGTACGTCCTTTTCATCTGGCCATGGCTCGTACTACTAATGAAGCTCCACCAGGTTGCTTGATTGATTTGGCTTTTGAGATTCCGAGGAATATAATCCTTATCTGGAAAGATCAGCAGTATCTTACAGCTAAGTCCAGTACTCCAATGCAGGAAGACTAAATTATCCAAGCACCATTTGACAAGAAGATTTTTTTTTCTTTTAGATTTCATCTTAAGATTAGAGCAGATTGCAAATCTAACATATCTCCATATTTTGCCGCCCATGGTATTCATATTTTTGGATCTTTGTTGAGTTGAGCAGTTTATGCATTTAGCACGATTCATGAACTTTTCTTTGAACAAGCTTTGGTGGACAAAAATAGATTGGTCCCTGGGCTATCGTTAATTAGCCATGCAGCAAATTGAAGGTGTGATTTTTGCCGACATTTTTTTTTTCTTCCTCATTTCATATCTTTGTTGTTCATATAAGTTTGGTTGTCATTAATTTTAACCACTTGGACCACATTTTTGTGCTCTTGAATGGCTCTTGTCAGCAGCACTACTTCTGCTGAATCCTTCAAGTCAACTAACACGCTCGGCGTGCGTAGATGACATCTTTTGTTCGGCGCACAATGATGCACATGACTAATTGCATATATGGACGTAAAAGAAGATCAGGGATTATTTCTCACAGATGCAGTCCCTTTTTTTCCCTGTAGCACCCTTTAATTCTCTCGTTCTTCTTCAATTCTGTTCCACATTCGTTCAATTACAATTGCAATGCGTGGATGCAGTAATTTTTTTAAGTCCATTAGTTTTCAGGATCAAAGAAAGAAGAGAACTCGATTAGTTCAGATTTAAATAGTCTGCCATCAGCAGAGAACTAATGGAGTTTTTTTTTCCCTTTCCAGACAGAACCATTTGAATCCTATATACAATTCAATATAACAATCCTTGAAACTTTGTGTATCTCTTGAAACTCGATTTAAGGACCATTAGTTTATTAATTTCTCTGGAACTTGTAACAGCTTCTGATTTACTAATAAAGCGAAATGGCGTCGTATGATTCATGTAGTCGACTCCATCTAGTGGGATAAGGTTTTGTTGTTGTTGTAACAGCTTCTGATTTGACTACTTTTACAAAAGTTGCTTGGTCAGATCAAGCAAATAGTGGTTATATCTTTTACTGAAAACTACAATGTCTGACCAAAATCTTTTCTGATTTAGCTCGAAAGTCAAGCATATGCACAGATTTGATCAGATAAGTCTGGACAAATTGAGAAGATCTCGTGTGACCAGAAGTGATCCTTTCGGCAAACACTGCATTTATCAGAAAAATAAAAAAAGGGTGATCGATGAACTCTGTCAATTAGGCTAAGGTACAGATCCTGTTAACAAAGCTGTTATATCAGTCCAGATGGCTCGGCCAACATCCCAGCATATGCTGATGTGTATTTGCATAGGTGCATTATTAGCAATTTATCCAATTCGGGTGCGTCCAACACTCCCACTCTGCATTCCAGCAACATACAAAACATGCACTGTTCCTGAGAATTTTCTTCATATTGCTGGTGTCTCACATAAGTACCAGTGATTGCTAAAGCCAAACTAGGTACTGTTCACTCTTCGCGACATGTACATGAATCATCCAAGACTTCGGCTAAGAAGCAAGTCTTGTCCCGTGTTGCAGCCGGCGAGCTTTTAACTAGAAGAGGCAAGATTGGGGAAGGAGATAGTAAAGTGGCAAGGCCAAGGCTTGGCCTTTCGATTAGCAGCTTGTTCTGACCCCCAAAACCATCTTTCAGATGAAATTGATCCATCGAAAGCCCCCAAGCGGCAACATGCAAACAAAAAGACCCGCCGTTTAGCTTGAAGTGTGGAATCAAATTGTTCACCGGCCCTGTTTGTGAATGCTAGATTCCCCATTCTAATAAGCCAAAGCACGAGCCTTGTTGTGAACTGTGGTCACTTGCAGTCCTTGTCAAATGGCTGTGTGTGTGTGTGTGTGAGAGAGAGAGAGATAATTTTCTCGTTGTCGGAACATTAAACTTTCTCACGTACAGTTGACACTAGAAATCATGCATGCATTGGTACTTATGATTATGCATTAACAGCAAAACAGAATAAGATCAAAGTCTCTTCAAAGACCTGGAAGTGAGATATGGTATCCATTGGTATTTGGTACCACTGCCACCAAGTAGGAGGACAGTCAAGTTTCCATTAACTCGAGAAGAAATAAACGAAAACTAAAAAAAAACAAAAAAAAAAAAAAAACAAGCATCAATCAACATGCTTCTGCTCCCGCCAATTCTGACCTCACATCATGCATCTCTTCCCCCCCCCCACAGTCATGATATCCTTTATATCCTTATCAAAGTATCCCCCGCACATTTAAAAACTTCACTTGGAACCCCTCAAGCAAGCACTTCACCACCTCTCCCCAAGTCCCCTATATATACCTGAACTCCGATTCTTCATCTCTCAACCCTCTACTCCTCTTGTCCAAGTAGAGAGAGAAAGAAAGGGAAGGAGAGAGAAGTTGACTCCATATCTCCACAACCTACAGAGAGGACTAGTCCCTCGTCTGTGTGTGTTTGTATGTACTTCTTTTAGCTCACCACCAGTGTCTCCCGTAGCCATGGCCCAGTCTGAGCAAAGCCAAGGCCTCTACGTGCCATTGATCAAGAAGTGGCCGAGCTCAACTGAGGTGCCGTCGCCGCCGACCTTAACACCAAGGCCATCCAAGGACAGCTTCAAGGCCAAGGCCTTGGTGGAAGCGGAGTCTATACTCTCCCTCTCCCTCCCCATGGCCCTCACCGGCCTCCTCCTCTACTCCCGCTCACTGATCTCCATGCTCTTCCTTGGCCGCCTCGGCGGCCTCGCCCTCGCCGGAGGCTCCATGGCCATCGGCTTCGCCAACATCACCGGTTACTCCGTCCTCTCAGGCCTCTCCATGGGCATGGAGCCAATCTGTGGCCAGGCCTTCGGGGCGCGCCGCACCTCCCTCGTGGGCCTCGCCCTCCAGCGGACCGTGCTCCTCCTCCTGTTGTCCTCCGTGCCAATAGCCGCCCTGTGGATGGCCATGCGCCATCTCCTCCTCTTCTGCGGCCAGGACGACGACATCTCCGCCGCCGCCCACGCTTACATCCTCGCGTCCATCCCCGACCTCTTCTTGCAGTCCTTTCTCCACCCCATTCGCGTCTATCTTCGGACGCAGTCTATAACTCTTCCTCTCACCTACTGTGCGGCCGTCGCCGCGCTCCTCCATCTCCCTATTAACTACCTGTTCGTCTCCGTCTTAAACTACGGTATTCAGGGCGTCGCATTTGCCGCTCTTTGGACCAACTTCAACCTTTTAGCGCTCCTCCTGGTCTACATCTACGTTTGCGGCGTGCATGAGAAAACCGGCGGCCTGAGCTTCACCGGAGAAAGCTTCAGGGATTGGAAGCCCCTGCTAAACCTCGCGATACCGAGCTGCGTCTCGGTCTGCCTCGAGTGGTGGTGGTACGAGATCATGGTGCTCCTCTGTGGTCTCTTGCTCGACCCCAAGTCCACCGTCGCGTCGATGGGCATCCTCATTCAAACCACCTCTCTCATCTACATTTTCCCTTCGTCCCTCAGCTTCGGCGTGTCCACGAGGGTCGGTAACGAGCTCGGCGCCAACCGGCCGGATCGCGCCCGGCGGGCGGCCACCGTCGGGCTAGCGTGCAGCGCCGCGCTGGGCGTTCTGGCGCTGGCGTTCACGGCGGCGGTGCGCGGCGTGTGGGCGAGGATGTTCACCTCTGACGCCAGCATTATCAGTCTGACGGCGGCGGCGCTACCACTGGTGGGGACGTGCGAGCTGGGGAATTGCCCGCAGACGACCGGGTGCGGCGTGCTTCGGGGAAGCGCGAGGCCTCGCACCGCCGCAAACGTCAACTTGAGCTCCTTCTACGGCGTGGGGATGCCGGTGGCTGTGGGGCTCGCGTTCTGGGGAGGACTCGACTTCCAGGGCCTCTGGATGGGGTTGCTGGCGGCGCAGGCCACGTGCGTCGTGTTCATGCTGTCGGTGATACGTCGAACAGACTGGGCGCGGCAAGCGGAGCGCGCGCAGCGGCTGACGGGAGGAGTCGTAGACGATGACCCCATCGTCGAAGTCATCGTGGCCGGGGACGACGAATGCGATCAGTAATCAAGAAAAGGTTGCATGGCTGATCAGGGCGACGATATGCTACATGCAAATGTCGATCAAACTGTCCGCCATTAACATAGATGATAATTTTAGTTTCCTATTTTTCTTTTTTTTCCTTGTTGGATTAATTTTCAAGATTCTAATTTGTAGTTTCTTCCTCTTTAATTGTAAGTAAACAATTAAATTGTTTCGTAAAAGAAAGAGGCTGCAATTAAGAATTATATGATGCTCCAAGGAGAGGTCGTATATATGCATTAATGTGCCATGGCGGGTTCACAAAAGCTTGCATTATATAATACAACCAGATGAATTTTGGACATTCTTCAACTTCATTATCCAACTAGGACATAATTAAGATGTATATTTGCTACCATGCTTTTTTACCTCTCTATATATATACACTCGTACATACTTGATCATGATCATCGAATTATTCGATGATCTTGATCTTAATCACATTTACTATTTAACATATATATATTTATTTTATTAATCTAATAAGTAAAATTAGTATTATACACTCGTCCTACGTCAATCTCTCTCTCTCTCTATATATATATGTATTATTTAGTTAGTCTTTACCCCATATTTGTTATTGGTTTTTTTAACCTTTCTTATGGTATTATTCTTTCTCTATTGTTCAATATTAAATATAGTAGAAATGTCCCAAGTCTATTCAGAAATATTAAGACAATGACAAGAACCTAAAAAAATGGTGTACTAAGATCGATTATACAAATGATCTTTCTTCGGTTTTAATTAAAATTAACTGTGTGCATATATATCATTATCTAAGACGTGACAACATCTCAAGAAAGGGAGATCACAGATAGGTTGTGTGTGTGTATATATATTGACCTACACGATGAGTTAATGCATGGGGAAATTAGTGCTGGCTCTACGTATGGTGTCAACTCTTCATAGGTCCTCGGCTCGTGTTCAATTATCTTTGTATTAATTATAAAGAGAAAAGAAAAAAAAAACAGGTCAAATATATAATTATTTTACTTAATAGGTGGGAGAAGAAATTAATTAGCTCTTTTGTTGCTTCCATGCTGCATTCCGAAAGCACGATGGATACTTTTTTTTATTTATTTATAAATTTGTTTATCTATCTAACTTTGCCTATTTTTATAATATTGTTTTTGTTGTAACATAAAATAGCTTATCTCCTATGGCGTGGAGATTGATCATTTGGTCGGCTAAAGATTATATAATGTAATTGTACCTTCGATGATTAATTAAGATTCACGTATTATAAATTTTTTTCCCGATTGAATATATTGCCAATGCGAGGATTTTTCAAGTGTTAAATATTAAGTTCTCGTGAAGTTTAATCTTAATTAATGGTCCTCATTAACTTCGAGTAGAATTTAATTTAGAGGTGCAGGTGCGGAAGTCCAAGTAGATTCCAAGTTCCAACTAATGAAGCCACAATGCTTGTAGTCTTTCGCAACTGATTTATTTATTTACTTAATAAACTCTTCAATTTGATGATTATCATCCACCAAAACTCGTAAAATTAAATGGTCTCAAATTTCAATTTCATTGTGAAAATTATGTCCCTCTCATTTTAAAAAAATACAAGAGAAATCAATTGATGATATATATATATATGGATTATATAAATCGATTGACCTATTATATATATTATATATTATGTTTCATTAAAATTATATTCATACGATAAGTCCATCGACATATAATATACTCATTTTATTTATGAATATTACTATTGTCACTTCAAAACATATTATTGTCATTTCATTTTACCTAAGGATAGAAGTGTTTAACACTTTCAGCACTCATTCGCTGAAGTGACGATAATATATATATATATATATATATATATATATATATATATATTGAAATGATTTATGTAGAACTAACCTTAATTTTAATTAAGTTTTTTTGTGTTAAATAAAGAGAAGATTAAGCATTATTGGAGGTCATCCAAATACAACGAGTGGACCTAATTCAAAAGACGGGTTTAAAATAGATAGACATATAAAGTAGCATTGTAATTATCGAAGTGCTAACATGCATGCATAGATATAAAACCATGGAGATTACACGTGGCACATCGAGAGTTATTTCGGTAGGACTACCTTAATTTCCTTGACTTTAGCTTTAAATTTCATGTTACTTTTTTTACCCCGATTGATAAAAGAAAGGAATATATGTATTAAGTGGAAGAGTTAATATTTGATCAAATTATGCCGGGAATAGAGCGTCCATGATAAAAAAACAACAAACAGAATTTTTTTTTAGAAAATGAGCATAAAATTTTTTTAACAACGAGAATAATAGAAGAATATTTTGACAAAAAAATTAAACTTATTTTTGAACAAAAAGTACATGATAATATATAAACCCTAGCGACTCAAGTTCTCCTCCGAGGCACATTAATATTTGATTTATTAGTTAACTCGTAAACAAAGCCGTTGATCATAAATTAAGGAGGGTAAATACTTATGAGTGATGATGCTTCGAATAGTTATCTTATGCATATTCAAGTTATTGAGTATTCCAATATTTTTTTACTTCCTTTTGAATCAGACATATATTAATTATTAACTATAGAAAAAGAAAAAAAATTCTATCATAGTCATATCCAAATTATTCAACTCTCGATTGGCACTTCGCTTGCTCGTAAAGAGATGGCTGCTCCCGGATCAAGAACGATAGGCACCTTGGCGATTCCAAGGGTCATGGGAATCTCATCATTTAATGGACTTCATATATAAAGTTTCAACTGCCCGGTGTGTGCTCTCTATACGAAACCATTGCCCGGCTTTTGCAATGGTCATATATATTATTAGAGTTTAATGTATGTATTGAGTGTTTTACATGTGAAACCTGTCAAAGTATATGCATAATTTATTTTTTATATTTTTTCTATGAATAATTTAAGTGATTATTGTTAATAATAAAAATATGTTTTAAATTATTGTCAATAATTATGTTCATGATTTTCAAAATTTTATAAATTTATTATCCTTCATAATAGATATACATAATTTTCATAATTTTTTACCTTATAAAATTATTTTTTGTTGCCATGAATCATGATCATCTAAATTATTCATAAAGAAATATATCGAAAAAATAAAGTAAACTATGTGTAAAACAATTCGCTCAACACCTATGTTAAACCCATATTATTATTATTAATTAAATAACACTTAAAAAGAATGAAAAAGAACAATTTTGTTTTCCATCACAAGATTGTCAAATTGTATGCATGGCTTCCAAACTTTTTAGGTTGAGGCTCGAGACCACCATCCAGCTCACTTGATGATGAAAAGCTATACATAAATGTCTATTTTTCAGCTTGCCATGTGACATCTCGTCCATCGAAATTAAATGCTGCAATTAAACAAAAGACATCATGGCCTTCAAAATTTCTGAAATTAATGAGCTCGTGATAGAGAAGTTTCCATTAGCCCAACCTACAAAAAATTTAATTGCATTATTGTATGCATACACGAGGAGAAGAAGAAGAAGAAGAAGAAGAAGAAGAAGAAGAAGAAGAAGAAGAAGAAGAAGAAGAAGAAGAAGAAGAAGAAGAAGAAGAAGAAGAAGAAGAAGAAGAAGAAGAAGAAAAACTGATCTAAGAATTAGAAGAACAATAATGCCATTGTTTTTGTTAGCCACATTAATCATCATGCCAAACAACTACATTTTTTTTATAAACAGTGATCTAATAACTAAAACACAATTAAGAAGTGGAAGTGGACTTAGTGGAGCTGATGGGGGTCAACGCAAGCTCACCATTAATGACGAGTAATGCACATTAAACTAATGCATGCATATGTTTCATTTAAGTCTCTCTCACGTTATGAAGGCCATCCAATGGGAACGTTCATATCATTGTGATAAACTACAAGTACGTAATGGAATCGAAACCAAACCATTTAATAATATTTTCTTCGTCACCAATCAGACTCGAGCTCGATTGTAGTACAAGTCACTTCTTGGCACTGTGATTGGGAGCTTCTAATAAGGAAACACATATAAAGATCACTTCTCTGTAATATATAAGGGGCCAAGTGACCCTTTGTAACAAGGACGCGGCTTAACGAGGACGCAAAAATTATAGACTAGTAAACCAATTGGGTAAAGACTAAATATTCATACATATAATTTACACAAATATATTATATGTTATTAATTATGTATAAGAAATAAGATATCATGCATGCATGCATAAATATATAGGTGCAAAATATTATATGGTTGTCACTTGAGGGGAATCAAGGCGTGTCTTGTGGAAACCGGCAACATCTGTGTATGGGACTCGGGCTTTTGACCATGTTTGCAGTCTTAGAAATATTTCCTACTTGAACTTGTAAAAAAACTTTTCATTTTTTTTAATGATAACTTCTTTTATAGAGAAGAGTACACGAGGAATGTAAGATGATTTGGAGATCATATTCATTTTGTGTTTTGACTAATTGTACTGTTTCCTCGTGTATTTCGATCTGAAGTTTTTGTGTATGTATTTTCGGGTACTCCTTTAAGTATTTCGTCTAATAGGAACAGTTCTTCTAATTCTATAAATTTTTCTAGAATATGTTTTTCTCTTGAATATGATTAAAAAAGTTTCGAATTGTTTGGTATTTCGCCAATTAGTAACTCAAGGTTCCAAACATTTATTAGATGAGAGAGATCCATCAGGGCAAAAAAATACTATAGATACAAGATATAGGAGGGAGGCCAATGCTTTCTTTTTTTTTAATTGTTAAGGCTTCATAATATTTCCAAACCAAACTATATAATTCCATAATATTGGATCACTATAATTATATAGAGGAGTCAAGATTTTTTAGAATCATTTTTTGTCCTCTAAAAAATAAAAGAAAACAAGCCTCCACAGTTTTTCTTGTCTCTGAAAAACATATATAATCTTACCATTAAAACTCATTAATGATAATTCAGGAAAAGTTGTATCAGGTAATTAACCTTTTTTTAAGAAAAAAAGGAAGAATCTTATTGTCAAAGGTTTTTTTTTAATGGATCAAATCTATGGTCCCTGAAAATCTTATAGTTCACAACCAGATCCAATGGGGACTAGAAATTGGTCCCGGACATGTTATATAAAGGGACACTTGAACTGGTTCTTAAAAGTTCTTTAAAAGATCAGGTCATTGCATGGGCATATGTAGCCTCTAGTCTCCAAAAGTGATATATACAGTTGGCCCCCTAATAAATGAAATTACAAACGGCACTTATTTTATTAATGACCAACAATTATTCCTTACTGAATTTTACTAAATTAAAAAAAAATATTATTCAATTTTAATTTTTTTTAATTGTCACTTGGAGTAGTCGTTATTTGATTTAATTTAATAGTGTGATAAATTCAAAGATTTATTTAATATTTGTGGGCCGCTCGCTTGCATAATCAACTAACAAGTTTCTGCCGCAATTGGATGGCCCATTGGGCAATAGAAGAAAAAGGCCCAAAAGGTTTTGAACCTTGTGAATTAAACCTACACAAAAAATGCATTGAACAAAACATCTAAAAAAGTACAATTTGAAATCTAAGTGTGTGTGTGTGTATGTATTAAAAATAAAATCTACTCATGCTCTCCTAATAAAGTCAAGTCCAGAATATCATGTATATTAACACAACATTTCGATAATTTCTTTATTGACTCCTAATGGTATCTATATTTTATGAGAATATGACTCGAAATTTTATTGGAATTTAGGTTTAGAATGAGAACTGTGATCTTTTTTTTAATTAGTACTTTTTTTTCATTTTGTTAGGATTATGAATTGTAACGATCCTAATTTTTAGATAATTAATAAAAAGATATTTTATTATTTTTATTGTGAAAATGTGGGTGATAAAAGGAATTGGAAAAGATAGGGAGGAGTTCGAATAGAGTAAGATTTGAGATAAGATTAGTTAGGAAATTTATTGGTTAAATTCAGTACTCTTTAATTTTGAAATATTAACTGAGGTTCAATCGAGTATTAATGATCAAATTCTATCCGAAAATTTATAGTTTGGACCTCAAAAAATTCCTGGAATTTGCTATCAACACAATAGATTTTTTTTGTATACAAGCAACTTCTTTTCCTCTCATTTTCACAGGAATTGAGTCATTCCAGCAAATGACCGATATACATCAAAGATCATGACCTAGTGATTCGCAGAGGAAAACATAACTTCCCCATAGTAGCAAAACCCATCTTGATTTTTGTGTTGCCCGATCCAAGATCCCATGAGTCCGAGACTGAACTGGATCAAGTTCAATGAACCCGGCCCTCCTGAGTTTCAAGTAAGCACAGATTGAGTTCCATTCACTCGACGTAGCATGAATAGAATAGGTAAAATTGGATCGGGTTCCGGACCTATTTCTACGATCGAGAACATGACCGATCGAATCGAGCTAGTGTGAATTAGGTTCTAATCATACCCAACCCATGTTCCCCCATGAAGTGGCTCGCATTTCGAGGGTTCAAAGCATTTTTGTATATTTAGCTATAGTTAATTGTACTGATATTATTATTGGCTATTCTTGATCATACTATTATCATATATGATAATATTATTGATCTATTTAGATTTTGAATTGGATCTCATCTAACCTAATTGAAAAAATGATAAAAATATATGTCCTAGGTATAAATCGATTGCCTCCGATTGGGTTCATGTATACTGACCACTCGAGACTAATTAATATGAATTAAAGAGACAAATAATAAGTATCGAGCTCATGTATATTGATTCCTCCAAGCCGGAGCTAATTGAATTAAATTGAACAAGTCAGACAATATGTAGCTAGGGAAGACCAAGACTGTCCTAGTATGGTCACTAGTCTCTTATTGTTGAATCAATATTGTCATTAATTAGGCTTATTGTGACACTAATCCATGGTTGACCTACATGAAAGTAGTGTTCTCTTAACCAACTCATTGTTCTTCATTAAACTAGTGTAATGACTCGCGCGATGCGCGGACGATGTAAAATTATATGAATCATATATTTATAAATTAAGTAAATATTAGTTTGATATATTTTAATATTAGTTAAAGAATATGATAATTATAAAATAGAAAAATAGTTTATTAGTCTATTTCATCCATTTGTGTTCCATTTTTATTTTTTAGAAAATAATATTCTAATATATTAATTTGTTAGTCTATTTTATATCTATATGAATTTCATGATACATATAGTAATATATTATATTGTTCCTATCACTAATCTAATGATATGGAAACATGTTAGATTTTAAATGCATAATGAATACTTGACAATAGATTCATGCAAATGTTAGATTATCCTCATTTTTTTATCACTTCTTATATATTATTTTGTGTTCAAGATAACATAGATGGTTCTACATTATATACAAATTATTTTTTTCAAAATTTTTCATGTTTCTTGAATTTTCAAAATTATATATTAATAATAGATCATTCTTTATAAAGTTGTAAATTAAAGTTAAATAATACAAAATAATAAATAATTTTTTTAGAAAAATCGTAATAAGATTCTATGTTGCTAAATAGAAATTTATTCATTTAAAAAATAAATAGCAATTAAGGAATGCCCTCCTCGGATTAGGTTCTTTGCCAATTTTTCTCTTATAAACATTTAACACTTGAAATAGAACTCAAATATGAGTGTGGATTCAAGTGACTTGCCATAATAAAAACTATCATATAATTAATGCAACATGTTAGAAATGCTTGCGTTCCTTCTGTGACATATGAGTTTGAATGGCCCGTTTAATGCATATCCTTAGATAGAAAAAAGGGGTGACATATTTCATAATTATATAATACTTCAAGAGCTTATAAGAAAGTTGGAAGAATATAATAGTAAAGAAATACAAAATATACTACAAAAACTATTTCACTTGTACACAAATAATACATTGAGAATAGAAAGAAAAAATGAATTATACAATTTTCATGAATCTACTATACCAGATAAGAAAAAAGTAATTGATTTAAACAAACAAATTATACAAAATGAATAATTTGAATAATAGAGACCTCATTTGAGTAAAAAAGCTTGCACATAATGTTAATATAGTGATACACATAATGTTAATTATTAAAAATAAACAAATACATAATTAAAAAAATTAACTTGTAAAACAAAAGTTTCACAATGACGAATTATTATTCAAGACAATCTATACTCGTTTTTAGAAGCTTTCTATATGATGTTGCTGTTTTAAAAAATAATTAAAATTAAAAAATAACTCTTTTCATAATTTGTTTAAATAATTATTCATTAAAATTAAAACACCAAAATGGTAGCACATATCCGCTTCTTGTAAGTCTTGATTTTTTTTTCTTTTAAGCACTTGCACTCAACATTTGAAATGGGTTTGAAATGCTAATATACTTGTATACAACTTACCAAGTAAGGGCAACATGTTAAAATTTCATGCCTTCCTATCGAGCAATTAGTGCTACAAGAAAATCGCGATTTTCCGACGGATAATTTCCGACGGTTCTAAATTCGTCGCAAATTGCGACGGATTTTTCGACGGTTCCGTTTCTGACGGATTTTTCGACGGTTATGACCGTCGGAAATAATTTATATTATTATTTAATTTTTCGACGATTAGGAACGTCGATATTTTTGACGGATATCCATCCGTCGTAATTTCGGACGACTTTTCCGACGGTTACGACCGTCGAAAATAAAAAATAAATTATGTATATTTTATATTATTATTAAATTTTTTCGACGGATTTTCCGAGACCGTCGGAAATAAAAAAATTAATTATATTATTATTTAATTTTTCGACGATTAGGAACGTCGATATTTCCGACGGATATCCATCCGTCGCAAAATCTGCCATAATTTCTGAAGGTCGTAACCGTCGGTAAATGTATAATAATATCATATAAAAAATATTTTATTAATATAACTAGCGACGGTCCAAACCGTCGTAATTACCGATGGTTTTGACCGTCGATAAAGATTACCGACGGTTAAAACTGTCGGTAAAATAAAAAATAATCATTATATATAACTAAATATATTTTCGACGGTCACAACCGTCGGTAATTATAAAAATATTTAATATTTACGTTTTCGACGGCTAAAACCGTCGGTAATTAAAATTTTATTATCCCGCTTTTTTTTCTTTTCCCGCTTTCTTTCTAAATTTTTTCCCTTGATATATATTCCTCCTCCCTCTTCTCTCTCCCTCCTCCCTCCACTCCTCTCTCTCTCCCTCCTCTCCTCTCTCTCTCTCCCGGCCGCGAGCACGCTCTCCCGCGCCGGACGTCGGCGACCCTTCCACGCCGGACGCCGACGACCCTCTCCCGCACCGGCGACCCTCTCCCGCGCCGACGTCTCTCTCTCTCTTTCTCTCTCCCGCTCCGCGCTGGCGTCTCTCTCTCCGGCCAAAGGCCGTGGCCGTTCGGATCCGGACCCCAGCGGCCGACCGACCGCCAGGCGGCCGGATCCGACCTCCAGCGTTCGGATCGGCCGCCGGGCGGCGGATCCGACCTCCAGCGGCCGGATCGGCCGTCGGGCATTCAGATCCGGCCGCCTGGCGGCGGATCCAGCCCAGCGGCCGGATCGATCATCCGCGGCCGGAGCTGGCCGCGGCCCGATCCAGCCGCTAATTTTTTTATATTTAAAAAATTATTTGCAACGGTTGCGACCGTCAAAAGATCGACGGTTGTGCCGCCCGTCGAAAGTTTCAACAGTTGCGACCGTCGAAAAGTTACGACGGCTCGAACCGTCGGTCTTTTCCGACGGTTGCAACTGTCGAAAATTTCGACGGTTCGGACCGCCGGCCTTTTCCGACGGTTGCAACCGCAGGGAACTTTTCCGGCGGTTGCAACCGTCGGAAAATTTCGACGGGTCGAACCGCCGGGGACTGTTCCGACGGCCAGAACCGTCGATATTTTCGACGAATTTTTTCAACCGTCGCAAATCCGTCGGAAAAATCGTCGGTAATTGTGTTACCGACGATTTTCGGGCTGATTACCGACGGTCGAGACCGTCGGTAATCAGCATTTTTCTAGTAGTGTAGCCATGTGAGTTGCATATTTCTTTATAGAAAGATCTATATAGAGACATGAAATGACATATTTAATATTTTTTAATATAAAATAATTCATTTATGAAAAATTAATGGCACAAATATAGTAGTAAATAAATAATAAATACTCTAAAAATTATTACACATGCACACAAATAATATTTTAAGAACAAATAAAATCATATTAAAATGATATATGCATATGATAATGCTTAAAGACAAAAAAATTTCTTATATTTAAAGAACTTAAAGAGTTATAGAAGTGCTCTATAAAATATTATAATTGTTCTTTGATAATGAATTAATTCATAGAAGAAGCAACATTAATAGATATTACAAAGCTGCAGAGGCAAAATAAAATGATTCTCTTAAAAAATAACTAAAAAGGAATTTGTAATTGTGCACGTTGATCAACAGGTGAAGGCGCATAAAGTAAAATCCATGAACCATACCATGACAGCTCGGGTGCATAACACAACGTCGTGTCCTCCATGCATCATTCGAGGTCTAATGATTAAGTCTAATACACTAATGGATGTGGTAGAGGCTTGTGCTTGATAGTATTTATAGGTCGTCATGAGACAGTTGCTAATGAACCACTAAATCTAATGACATATTTTGTTATTGATTTTAATGTGTGTTTAATGGTGGACAATTATCAATTAATTACCATTTACCAACCACGCAACAATTGATAACATGTTTTGTTATTAACATTTTCATAACTTACAAAGTTAGTTATTAATTAGGGAAGACCAAGCATGTCCTAGTATGGTCACTAGTCTCTTATTGTTGAATCAATATTGTCATTAATTAGGCTTATTGTGACACTAATCCATGGTTGACCTACATGAAAGTAGTGTTCTCTTAACCAACTCATTGTTCTTCATTAAATTAGGGGTTTAATGGGGTGCTCCCAACTTAAGTTGGGAGCACCTCGCTCCTGAATCTTTCCACCGTCCGATCGAGGCACAACAGGGGGATGGCTTTTTTTATATCCTTTTCTCTCAACTCTTCCCACCACGGTTCGATCTCTATATGTTATGATTCAACTCTCCCTCTACACGGTTTGATCCCTCGGGCGACGGCGGCAGCAAGGTCTTGCTTGGCGACAGTGGCGAGGTCTTGCTCGGGCGTTTGCGAGGTGCTCGGGTGTGGGCAAGATCGAGTGAAGGTGGCGGAGAGGTCTTGCTCGGGTGATCGCGAGGTGGTCGCAAAGGCGGCAATGAGGTGCTCGGGCGGCGGCGAGGTCGAGCAAAGGGAGACATGCGGAACCCAGACACAAGGGCGAAATGGATCCAACGCCGACGTCAAGTGAAGACGGCGACCGATGCAAGACGTGACGCCAAGGAAGTTGATGGATCGAAGCATAGGGCGCCTTATGCAGCGAGGTACTCGGATGGTGGTGAGGGATTGCTCGAGTGGCGGTGAGGAATCACGACGATAGCTCGCGACGGCGGTGAGGTCTCATGAGAAGCTCCGACGGTAAGGTCGGTCGAAATGGGAACGATCGAACTGGATCTGGAGGTTTCGCTCATGGGGAGAGGTGGGAGAAAAGGAGAGAAGGAGAATTGGATGCATCTCCACCGTTGCATCTCGACCAGACGGTGAGGAGATTTGGGAGCGGGGTGCTCCAGCTTAAGTTGGGAGCACACCCCATTAAATCCTTAAATTAGATAATGTCGAGCATTAAATTAAATTGGCACTGAATCGATCACGATCATTGTATGGAATTCATGCTAATGAATCGAATTAAATTGATATGTCCAATGACCAATGATTATACAATTGATAATTGATTTCTTTTGACATGCCATTGATAAATTATTAATTGATACATTGATATAGATTGGCCTATTGCTCATCTCTGATTCATTCTTTAAATTATCAAATTGATTATTGTATTGGATACTCAATTGAGTTTTTCATTAATCATATCTTATTTTTAATTGAATAAATTGATTGATTGCTTATTGGACTTTACATACTAAGTATTTTTTACTTATAAATTTTTTGTACCCGCATCCGTGAAGAAGAACAATAGAGGATAGGTCTGTAGGATGCCTCAGTCGTTTAGTTTTCTATTTTTTTGCATTATAGGAATTGTGAATTTATGGATATTTTACTTTAATAATTTATTTATTAATAAAAAGTCTTTCATATTTATCATTTTATTTAAAAAAAATATTTTACAAAAATCAGTAACCTATTTGGGATGACTTGTCTTAGTCACGTGAGTCTCTCGGGACATTACATGAATATATATATATATATTGCGTGTGCGCGCACGTGTCACGGGGTCATTCTCGGACACTAGACCACGTGCGACGACTAGGCGGATAGGCACCTAGCCAAGCCTGTTTTGAGTTTGCAGCGGAAGTTTTATGGTCGAGACGACTTTGCTGAGAGTCGCTCTTATAGGCATTCAATCACGGACATGACTAGAGTGTTGGACTACTCGTCACGAGACCGTGGTATTAGCGCGTTGCGGCACAAATGTAAGCGCTTGGACGCTTAAAGTCCGAAGGGGTGATGAAGGGACCACGGGACGCCACGAAGGAACACCGATGTGGGTTGCCACCCCACGCTCAAGGCCATGACACTAGAATTAAAGGAAAGCTTACTTGTATTAAATATGATGAAACATAACATACAATTGGGTCTCGGAAGGCACTAGTGGACTCCTCCCAGTGTACCGTAGGTATAGGAGTCTTGTTACATATTGAAGATGCAAAAGACGTACCCTACGGGAACGTCACCTACTTGACCATTCATAAGGACGGCCTTACAAGATAAATGCCCTAAGGGCGGATAACTTGATACTCCACAATATTACGCAGTGCGGGGCGGCTGCATGTGTTCCATTGTTTCGGCGCTGAGCGACCGAGGGCTATAAGTTGAGCGGTACTGGTGCCGCGAGGCTTCACGCTTCGTGTCACGGAAAACGTCTCGTGACATTCTTCCCCACCAAAGTCGGCGACGCCCCCGACGCCGCTGTCCGGGCTTCCTCGGGGCCTTCGTCTTGAATCTTGACTTCGCTTGTCTCGTTCAATTTTGTCTTCTTTGCCTTGACTTCGACTTCACCAGCATCACGCAACGCCAGGAATGCCCGCTCATTGGGGTCTCGTTGATAACTCCTCCCTCGGGCCTACTTCGCTCGCTGATCCTTCGTCCAATCCGAGGTCATCACTTGTGCAGCGCCAGTGGAGTCCGCCATGTGCGGTCTGACTTCATCAAGAAACTATCCGT
Organism: Pontederia crassipes; assembly: GCA_030549335.1. Lineage (NCBI taxonomy): Eukaryota > Viridiplantae > Streptophyta > Magnoliopsida > Commelinales > Pontederiaceae > Pontederia > Pontederia crassipes. Next base: position 69,823,344 of record CM060191.1, on the reverse strand, counting down.
CCATCAAGTCTCTGTTGGCTTCACTTCTCTTCGACTTGCGCAGCGTCAACTTGTGTAGTTTGACTTCTTTGGGGGTGAAACAACTCTTGTATGCCTTCAGGAATGGCGCGGAGAAGAGTTGTATCAGGGTCGTGTAGAACACGATGAAGAGTATCACCATTCGACCTACATGACTTGACTCGATGCCTTCATGTTACGGATGGCCGTAGCATAAGGTCTCTCTTCCGTCGAATGCGAAGTACGGGATCATCCCACCCTCGATGATCATTCTTGAATTTCGACGGCTTGAAACAGCACAAGCTCTCCGATGTCGATGCTTGTAGCTTGTCTGCTTCGAGTGCCTGAGGTCACTATGATGAGCGATGAGAGTCTTCCCACGGATACTTTGGGACGCTTCAAGTCTCTTTGTGGGCTTGACTCAACGTCTCTATATTGTAAATGATTGCAACATAGAGTCTTCCATACCTCTGTCGAACGAAAAGCGCAGGACCACTTCCTCCTTGGTGATCACCTGATGTTTCGGCAGTCTTGAGGCGGGACAATGTTCTTTGATATGACAATCCATGCCTTGTCCATCCAAGTCGCCATAGTGGGCGACGAGAGTCTCCCCACGTTCCCTTGTGGTTCAACTCGCTATCTTCAAGTTGCAGATGGCGCAAGGTTCTTTGGTATAACATTCCGCACCTTGTCCACTCCCAGTCACGATAGTGAGCGACGATGAGGGTCTTCCCACATGTGCCTGTGGTTCGACTCGCTTCTCCTGCTTCGATGGGCAATCTTTATTTTCGGCATAAGTAGCTTCCTCCTTGCGACTTAAGTTTCTCTCCCCCACCATTGCCCTTGCCCAAGGGCTTTGGTGGTATGGCACTTGTCCTGATTGACTTGGCAGCGTCGACTAGTGAGCGGAGGTTGGACGATCCGGTCGTTCCAACTCCTTCCTAGTCCAAAGCTTCTAACCCCTTTATTTGAAGAGCACAAACACTGGGTCTTCATCCTCCTGGGAATACTGTAGGCGGAGCTCGGTGATTCCTTTCACTTCCTCCTTCAACATGCCCATCTGGCTGATGCTGAACAATGAGATCTTGACCTCCAGTCCCAACTTGTCAGGGTTTGCATAATTGATGAACTGCTTCTTCCGTTCCATGTCTGGGAAGTATGATTGTCACATTCTACATTGTCGCGATGGCAACGCCATCTTGAGTTTGCCACATCTTGCAGGGTTCTTGGGATATGCCTTCTTCCGATCCTTGGACCTCCTTTGAAGCTTTGACAATCCCTTTAGGGTATGGACGGGGCGAGATCGTTGTGCTCGTTCACGAAGAGGATGCACCTTAGATGCTCGTCCGTCCGGACCTTGGACAAAGTAATGCCATTGTGCCCGTCATCCTAGATCATACACCTTTGACATACTCATCCACCGAGCGGCTCGACCCTTGCGAAAGAATAGCCGTTCCGGGCCTTCACTGATCCGTGCGGATGCTTGTGAAGATGCTCCGCTTAGATAAGCGGACTGCGGTTGGTGAACTCGTGGCATGAGCTCCCAACATTACCTCCATCTCCATTCGAAGGGACGACATCGCAAATGTGTCCTTCAAAACCTTCGCATTGCGATCCTTGGAGGCCGCTTCGATTACTCGAGGCGATGTCCGAAAGGAAAGGGCACTCCTTCCTTCGATTGGCGGCAGAACACTTGACAGCAGCATGCCAAGGTTCGCCGATGCTCGACGCTTAGACCATTTGCCAATTTGGTCGCTGAGTTGAGGCGTCGATTTGCATTGGCATGTATTAAGTTCGTCCCACTCCTCGATGGATGACATCGCGCTGCTTGCGGGGCGACACTTGACGAGGCAGGCAAGGCTGACAGCTCGTCCGCGAGTGTTTGCAAGTAATCAACGCTTTGCTCCATTCCTGAAAGTCATCGTGGCGTGGCAGGCGATGCTGCGACACGACAAGATGCTTGTGATTTGATGCTCCTTGACCGAAAGGATGATATTCTTTGGCCGAAAAGGGATCATGAACCTTGATATGTCTTTAAGCCAACTTCTCCCGTGAAGCGGTTGTGCATTTCACGTTGCATGACTGGGCATGCGATGCGACATCATGAAATACCGAGCAGCGCCAGGTCGCCATGATAGTGCATGACCGACAGTCCTTGAATTTGACACGGGTCCTCCGAGTTACATGACGCTCGTGTAAGCGATCTCATGATATGAGCAGCGCAAGACCATCATGCGGAGCATATGGCCACTCTTTGACGCAGCGCGATCCTTCAGGATTCCCGACTGTATACCTGTGGTGGTTGATCTGCTCGAGTGAGCGATGCATGACCGTCCCGGTTAGGCGGGGTGATCAATCCGTCATCATGATGCATGACGAACGTTCCTTGACACGACACGGGTGTATGCGGAACATGCTGCGGGGCACGACTGGGCGTGCGGCGAGGAGGCTTGCCATGCATTCCTCGTTGGCGTCCACGATCAAAGACCATGGTACCAGTGCGTCTGGGCGTGATGGAGTATTTGAGCGGAAGCACATTTCCTACGCCAGGGCACGTTGTGACGACACAAGCGAGTCATCGTCGCTGGGTAATCCGAGCAGGAAGAACTGCTCTGATACCACTTGTCACGGGGTCATTCTCGGACACTAGACCACGTGCGGCGACTAGGCGGATAGGCACCTAGTCAAACCTGTTTTGAGTTTGCAGCGAAAGTTTTATGGTCGAGACGACTTTGTCGAGAGTCGCTCTTATAGGCATTCAATCATGGACATGACTAGAGTGTTGGACTACTCGTCACGAGACCGTGGCATTAGCGCGTTGCGGCACTAATGTAGGCGCTTAAAGTCCGAAGGGGCGACGAAGGGACCATGGGACGCCACGAAGGGACACCGATGTGGGTTGCCGCCCTACGCTCAAGGCCATGACACTAGAATTAAAGGGAAGCTTACTTGTATTAAATATGATGAAACATAACATATAATTGGGCATCGGAAGGCACTAGTGGACTCCTCCCAGTGTACCGTAGGTATAGGAGTCTTGTTACATATTGAAGATGCAAAAGACGTACCCTACGAGAACATCACCTACTTGGTCATTCATAAGGACGGCCTTACAAGATAAATGCCCTAAGGGCGGATAACTTGATACTCCGCAATATTACGCAGTGCGGGGTGGCTGCATGTGTTCCATTATTTCGGCGCTGAGCGGCCGAGGGCTATAAGTTGAGCGGCACTGGTGCCGCGAGGCTTCACGCTTCGTGTCACGGAAAACGCCCCGTGACACACGCGCGTCATTTGTGTCCAGGAAGGATTCTCCTCACGGTGTTCCTAATAATGTATTTTCAATTCTTCAAATTAGAAGAAATTTTCACTCTAGTCTATTTTGATGACAAGTATAGGGATGGCAAAGGAGGAGGAGACATGAGAGGAAAAAATCTCTTTATTTTTTCATCATTTTTTTTTCTTTCAGCTTAGAACAGAGAAAAAATGAATTCAGATCATCCATTCGATTAGGTGCTGACCTGATTTGTGCAGGGATTGAACAAATTAAAACCAGCACCGAAACCGGTCCTGATCGATAGCGAGATTGGGTCAGATAAAAAAAATCAAGAATAAAATCAGAAATCAATTAAAATTAAATCATTTCATATAAATTAGATCTTATATAACTTAATATGTTATTATATTTTAGTTATGAATTGACAATTGAACGGTGAATGGAACTAGATTTAGGTAAATCATATTAGAATACTTTAAAATTATATTATATTTTGTTTTAAGGATTAATTCCTTAAATCTCTTTGAACTTATCATATCGCTCTTCTAAACTATGTCACGATTTTCACTTTAGTTCATCTGTCATATTCTATTATTTTTTTATTATTATTTTTATTTACTAAATGACTAAAATATCCTTCCGAAATTGCCCCCTTAGTGGACATTTATTTCAAGTTGTAGGAGGACAATTTAGTCATTTCTTAAATGAAAATTTGAAACAAATGAAAAGTTAAGGGAATATGATAGTGAAAATCACAACATAGTTTAGGGATGCTCTACGATAAGTTCATATGTTATGAGCAGAAGCAAAAAATCACAATAGTTAAGGAGATGTTTAAAGAATTAACCCTTATTTTAATCGAACTTGGATCTCAAATCAAGTTTTCTTAGCGATGGACCTAGTCCACCTAGAACTAGTCCCAAACCAGTTATATACTAGGGACAAACAATTATTATATATGTTTCATTTAATCATGTTTCATAAAAATATAAATACATAAATGAAGGATATATTTGTTCTAAAAATTTAAGATTAATATCTTTAATCTAGAACTATATTTTTTCCTGCATCTAACATTAAATTATAAATTATAATTTTTAAAATTTGTTCAAATTTGACAATTAAATCTTTCCCTTAGCCTTTGTTCAAAATTATGCTAACTTTTTTAGAATAATTATGAAATAACATTTTTACCCTTACTTTTTTATTAAAAAAATATTTAAAGTTAAATATTATTTAATAATAATATTTTTTATGGCATTATGCTCATGTCATTTTTTTATTTTTTTATATCTTGTTCCTATAATGTAAGAGTAACGGTAAACTTAATATTTTATAAGTAATAAAAATAACTTAGTTCCTCGTGTGGGGCTAATAGTTTTCATTGGAGCCGTAGCGAAAGCGAGCCCAAGAAACCACCCGGCCTCGTACATATGTAACCCACACACCCCCCTCTTCACTTGTTTTGTTTACTTCATCCGAAAGAACTATAAGTGTCATGGCTTAGAGATAAAAGAAGATGTCCCCAAGGCCTTTTAGTTTCAATCCAGCAGAATTCGACATCCATCGTGATGTCGAATGTCGAGGAGGAAAGCCACAGGGCCAGAGATAATTCTCAGCTTCGTTAGCATATTATTTTTAATATTTCAGAAGTTTGATTGTACTTAAAATAATATATTTAAATTTCTAATGATTTTTTCTTTACAATTTATGATGATTATGTAACGTCATGAGATTCGTTTGTCCAGAAAGGTTGTCTCAATGACATTTAACTTTTTTTAAACTTTTGACCGATGGCTTACATCAGCAGAAGATTCAATTTCGATGAACTTTACAATATGCTGAGATTATTTACACAATATCTAATGATATATGATTTATGGGTTCACATTTAGACTTTATATCCATGTGCATGTCACTCATTACATGAATCATCAATCATCTCACCATCGTTGTCGTCTCATCCTAAAATTTAATGAGTATACACTTTGTGTGCATTATATGCATTATCCATTTCAATCATTATGAACTATATCAATAACAATAAATATATGCATAATGATAAAAAATTATCAATACTATCATATCAATCCATTTCAATCATTGATATGCATTGTCCATTAGCCGCGAAGATCTATTGGTTCGTATCAACAATTCATTCATTTTTTAACGTCAACCAAAATGATTGAAATCAATATCTTTTCAATCAATAATACTTTACTTTAACTTCAATTATAAATGTTGCAATTCATGTATTCTTTTCATTCAATTCTCTTTTTTATACTTCAACGGTAAATGCGCTTTTACTTATTCTTTAACTTTTATCTTTTAATTAACTTCAACTATAAAGGATATTTCAAACACAAGGGCTACTTCAAATACACTTATTGTTTATCACTTGTTCTTATCAAATTAAGCAACCACAATGGTTAATTCAATCATATAGACTGCTTTGGGAGCTCTAACAATTTTAGGTCTATTATATTATTAATCTTATTAAACCTATGACGTATAACTTTACAATCATAGATGCACAAGACGTCAATCAATAGTCATAGTCATAAGATAAATACCATCACAATAAGGTCAATATTATAATAATATGATAAGATATAATCAATAGTATAATTATCATAATTAAACATCTTTAGTGGGGTTTCCTACAAATAATCTTTGTAGATTATTAGTACATTGAAATTAAATTGTGTGTTACCATATTATCTTATTTACGTTGTTTTAATTGTAACAGTGTTTTCAGAACCAGACCGGACCGTCTGGTCCGACTAGTTCAATTATGAATCGACTATCAATTCGGTCTGGTTTGATTTAGTAACTCAATTTTGACAAAAAAATCGAGATGAACCGTAAAGAACTAGAAAATTGGTTCAACAAATAAAAAATAAACTAAATAAGAGAAAATGGAAAGTATTGAAATTGAAATTTATTAATATAAAAAAGGAAATAAAAAATTGGTAGAAGAGAAAATTCCAAATTATAGGAGATTTAAAAATTAGTAGGCACAAAAAAGGAAACATAATAATTAATAATTGATAGAAGAAAAAAGTGAAAGTAAAATTGAATAATAGGAAAGTTAATTCATTGGATAATAATAATAAACTTGATTTTGAATAAGCATTATTTTCTAAAGTATAATAGATATTTGAAAAATAAAACCAGTCAGCTCAAAATGAAAATGAAAGATTAAGGTAAAAAATATTATTATAAAGTACAATAAATTTTTTTTCAAAAAAGAGAAAAATGTGGAATGATAAATCATAAGAAAACAAATTAAATTTAATAAATAATTATTGGAGGAGAATTAGAATATACTAATAGAAAATTAAAAGTATATAATATTAGATCACTAGTATTATGTAAATAATTAACATATATATTAGTGGATGTAAATTTTGAATAAAAAATAATTTTAAGACATAATAAATAATATTTTCATATTAATTTATCACTACTAGTGATTTATTATTATTTATATATTATATTTGTGTTAACTATGATATTTATATTCAAGATTATTATATAAAAATATTATTTTAATAAAATATGATTCAATCTGATTGAACTCGATGGAATCGTTCTGACTGCGATCTAGTTAGCCTTCCGCTCTGATCTCTGATCTAGTTATGAAAATATTAATTTGTAGGCAATCTACATTGGTTAACAATACTAACTACCTCTAAAGTGGCAATCTATCTTGATTAGGAAGAGGTGTCCATCCAAGTAAAAATTGAATTTTATCTTCTTTTCATTTCTGTCCTTTCTAATATTAAATAAATAAAATATAAAATAACATAAGAAAATTGTATAAAAAATTATTATCATTATTATATTTAAATTATTATTTTATAACTATTATTCACATGAATTGTATATTATTTTAAATATCATATATCTATTATCATTATTTTCATTTAAAATAATATATAACTATATTCATTTAATTTTTTTAATTCTATACTTTTTTTCTATTCAGATTAAATTAAATTTAGCTTGACAATAGTGATAAAACATATTTTAGTAAAAAATGTGGGGTTGATTTCTTAAATCACCTCTTAACTATACATTTTTTTTTTTGCGGTCACTTTAATCCCTCCATCTCATTATGTTAATTATTTATGAAACGACTAAAGTACCCTTCTATCCTATCTTTTAATATTTAAACATATAAAATCATATATAATAAATAAATAATAAAAAAGGGTGCTGCCCTCTCCCTTTGCTGGTGTTGGAGGGAGGAGGGGCGTCGCCCTCGGAGAGCTCGGAGGATCACCCCTAGCTAGCTCACAAGGGCCCCCCCTTTTTCGTGCAATAGCCATGGAGGCGGATGAGGTTAGGGTGGTGGAGGAGAGGATGAGGATCTCTTTGCAGAAGGACCGGGTGCCCGCAGCCATGAGGTGGTGCAGTGCAGCTGCTTGACGGCGACTGTCATCGAGGGACGCCAGACAGACTGATCCAACGACGTCGCCGCTGATGTTGCGTCACGGATCGAACCCGCCAGTGGACTCATGGAGCTGGTCAAACATGGAGATGGTGTAGCCTTTTTATTTTTATTATATATGAATTTAAACATTTAAATATTAAAATATATGATAAAAGGGTTGTTTAGTCCTTTCATAAATAAAAAATCTAAAACTGGAAGGTTAATAGAATGAGATCGATGTATTAAAGTGAAAATCACAGTATGAATGTGCTACGATAAATTCATATGTTAAGATTAGACGTGAAAAATCGCTATAATTCAGGAGAGATTTAAAGAATCAACTCAAAAATATACATTATCGAGTAATATTTTATTATTAGTAAATAATATTATTTGAATTGCTGTAGAAATTACTTGTATATTTGTATATAGTAAGAAATCTAATGTATATTGCTAGTATTTTAATAAGGAGTATTTTTTTTCTTTTTGATTGTTTCGATCATCCAACCAATGCAACGTTAAAAATTATACGCATTTATCGCACGTTGAAATCTCGGCCTACCATTTCAAACCGACACAACACATAAAAAAAATTCATTGCAAATGAGGATCTCCTCAAATCAAAGTTTTTTTTTTTTAGTGTGCCACGGTTGGGAGTTTCGTGGATGCACTATAAATCGCGTGACCTTAGGCTTTGGAATAATTCGCACGCCATCTTGCATTCCACTACATCAAACGCATAATGAGAAGTTTCGCATAAAGTTAACTCATGTCCCCCGGATCACAAGCACTAGGCATATTTGGTGGACATATTACATGGACCTGACCAGCACATCAACTACATGGAAACTTATATATCAAGAGCAAACGGTACGGCGTTGCAAAGGCACTGCACAACTAAGAGGTTATTAATAAAAAATATATGATAATAAGCTTGAACCACACATCGCATGTCCTTTGCATAAAATTATGCAGCACAAGAGGAAGCAGCTCATGGTGGTGCATATTCTCAGTGACATGTAACCATGTAAATATTAATAAATGATAGAAAAGCCATTGCAAATGTTGTAGTATGGGGTTGTCATATAATTTATTGCAGATGTCGATGACGTGAAAATTTATTTTTGTTTTGATCCTATATGAAAATTGTTCTTTGCTTCGCTTCATAAAGCAACTATTTATACCACACCACAATCTCATGATCTTAAGACTTGAAGCTTTTTCCAGTTACTTTGAAATGTAGGATTGAATGATCCAAATTTTGATTCAACTTCATGCAATTTTTTTTAAGGTTATAATACAACATAAATTCTCTATCTTAATATTATAAATCTAAAATAAGGAGTTTTTTTTTTCGTAAAAGGTACGATCCACTTGACCGTTAAAGCCAGTTTAATGTAGTTTTCAATACACAAAGTATTGCAACCCTTGGAATAGTGATGTGGCATCAATTTGTCTACAAGTCACATGCTTAAGTAGAAGGAATGGTGAATGGCAGGCATGGAAACAAAGGTAAAAATTAAAAATAGACATAACCCTTGTTTTTGGTAAACAGAACAAGACATGCATGATTAAGATGTACAATATAAAATAATGCGCCAGAGATCATAGAAGAAAAAAGAATATAGGGGAAGAGGTCAAATTTGTTAGTTCAGAATTCTGATTCCAGTAATGCTTTCTTGTATCAAACGAAAGATAATAGAGTATGAAAGCACAATAATAGATGGACACTGGCAGCAACACTACCTTGTGATACTACTCATAGGACGAAAGAGAGAGAGAGAGAGTCCTCCCATTCCAGAAAGCATCCAAAAGAATAATATACGAAGAAGGTTTCAATTTGTAACAATTAGTAGATGCCCATTGCAGGGGAAGATCAGGGGAATAAGTTTGATAATTAAAAGTTTAAGAGCAAAGCAACATACACGAGGATAAGTTGAAACATAGTAGATTTACAAGTTTATATTAAAGAAAGTGAATCAGAGGAACTGTTTATATATTATTAGATAATGCTCTTTAGATACATAAATCTTCTGAAAATAATTGTACAGCAGCAAAATAATTGATGAGGAATGCAGAGACCCACAGCACTTCACAGGCCAAATCAACAAGCCAATCAATGAGCCATGCAAGAACTACAAATGCATAAGAGATTTAGAAACAGGCCTGAAGTTTGACACCTTTCCTTTTCCACTCGTACCATTGCCACGTTAGTTCGTCATAGAAGTTCAGTGAATATGGACCACATACAAGTCTCGATGTTATCCCAATAGATTTGTTATGCCATGTACAAAAAGAAATGGAAAGAAATAACAAAAAGTAACAGAGATATATGTGCTTTGTTCAATGATACTTGTGACAGAACATGTTGCACTGGACCAAATAGTCGTTGGCCACAGAAAAGACCTTCACAATGTGCAGCCAATTATACAACTGGAAGAAAGTGAAGGGCAGCTGAAGCACAGCAAACCTAATTAATGAAGATTGCAATTGAAAGTATTCGAAGTCAACAGCCACAAGGTAGTCAAAAACGTGCTCTGAATCATAGACGAGTCTACCCCGGCGAAACGTGCTCGATTCCATCCGGAATCGCATTTTGCCGAGACGCGGTAGAAACGCGCGTCTGGACGTAGAATCGGCAAAATCGCGTCTCATTTTTTTTTCCTCCTCCCGCTTGTTCGCCCACGTGAGACACGTGACTGCCTTTTTATCTCCCAAATCGCATATGCCCTAATGTCTTTTGTCTGCCCCAACTTTCGTTACCTCCACCACGACGTCGCCGTTCCAACTCTCTCCGTTCGTCGACGACTGCCGGCGTTCACTTGCCGCCGTTCCAACTCTCCACGGCGCCCTGCTCCTGCTGATACTCTCTCGCTCTCTGCCCGTGCTGCTACGCCCTCGCTCCCTGCTCGTGCTGCTACGCCCTTGCTCCCTGCTCGTGCTGCTCCAACTCCGGCGTTCTCTTGCTTCCGTTGCTGGTAGCTTGGTACTCTCCTTCAGTCCCTCGCTCTCTCTCTCTGTCTGTCTCTCTCTCTTTATGCGGCTGCTCACTGTCCATCTCTCTCGTTTCTATGCGTGACCTCACTTTGCCTAAGGATGCTCTGCTCGTGTTCAACCCTGTAGCCACCGCTCACATCGTTCGCCTGCTGACCTCCTACAGCTGTTCGTCTTTGTCGGTACGCCCTCCTCCTCATGCTCTTTCTCTGCAAGTTTATGATTGTGCTCATCCTCCGTCCTTCCTCTTGCAAATCCTCTTTTTTTTATGTGCGAACAGCCGAACAGGTTCCTCTATTTGTTTGCGAATAGAGGATTCTTATTTCTTTGTGCCTCCATCTATTTTTTTATGAATGAAACCTCCCTCGATTTTTTGATTGTTTGTCACTTAATAATTTGCAAGTAGAAAATTTTAATGGCTTCTGCTGGTGCTGGTGCTGGCTCTGGTTCTAGAGTTGGAGTTGGAAATTCAAATGAAGTTGGAAGTGGAGCATCTGCAAGTGCAACGGCAACTGCAACTGTAAACACAAAAGTGCCAAGAAAAAATGCACCAGGGAATAGAAGTGATCCAGGATGGAAGCATGGGTTTATAATAGATGGAGATAACAAAAAAATTAAATGCAAATATTGTCCTAAAGTGATTTCAGGAGGCGTTTATCGTTTAAAACATCATTTAGCTTGGACCCAAAAGATGTTGGGGGCTGTCCACAAGTTCCTGAAAATGTTAAAAAAGAAATGTTTGACATCCTGTACAGAATGCAAGAACAACAAGCACGAAAAGCACAATCATATGAAGCAAAAGAAAGTGTTGATGAGCATGATTGTGGTGCACAAGCGGGTGAAAAAAAGAAAAGAAACAGGTACAGCAGAAGGAAATGAACTTGAGAGTCAAAGTATTGCAAAATTTTTTTAAAAAAAAAGTTGTCAAGCTACCATTAATTCCATGTTCAAGAAGGGAGCAAGGGAAGAAGCATGTGATGATATTGCTAGTTTCTTCTATAATAATGCAATACCCTTCAATGTTGCAAAAAGTGATGAGTTTCAACGTATGTGCACATCCATTGCAAATCATGGGGCTGGTTTCAAACCACCTTCATATCATGAGATTCGAGTCAAATATTTGAAGAAACATGTGGAACGTACTAAGGAAATTGTTGAAGTACACAAAGTTGAATGGAAGAAAGTTAGTTGCACAATTATGACTGATGGATGGACAGATCGAAGGAGAAGAACAATTATAAACTTTTTGGTGAATAGTCCAAAGGGAACAATATTTTTTAAGTCCATTGATGCATCTCATATTTCTAAGACAGCAGATAAAATTTTTAAAATGATTGATGATGTTGTAGAAGAAGTTGGCGAACAAAATGTTATTCAAGTTGTTACGGACAATGCGGCAGCCTACAAGCTAGTTGGGGAAATGTTAATGGAGAAGAGGAAAAGGCTTTATTGGACACCATGTGCAGCCCATTGCATTGATTTAATGTTGGAGGATTTTGCAAAAAAAAAAATCGAAATCCATAAAGAAACTATTACAAAAGGGAAAAAAATAACAACTTATATCTATTCAATGACAGCCCTTATTGTAATGTTGCAACACTTTACCCAAGGTAAAGATTTGATTCGTCCGGCTGCCACTCGATTTGCCACATCATATCTTACTTTAGGTTGCTTACAAGACAACAAGGGTGCATTGATGAGGATGTTTACATCAGATGAATGGAAATCTACTCGGTATCAAAAAACAAAAGAAGGAAGACAAATTGAAGATGTTGCATTGGATAGTAGATTTTGGAAGAATGTTGTATTTTGCTTGAAAGCTGCTTATCCATTAATTAAGGTTCTTCGTCTAGTTGATTCCGATGAAAAACCAGCAATGGGTTTTATTTATGAAGAAATGGATCGTGCCAAAGAGAATATCCAAAAAGCTTATAATGGAGTAAAGAAATGGTAAACTTAGATAACAAATTATCAAACTGATTTATTTTGTACTTTATTCAATGTTAGAATGCAAACTAAGTTTATGTGTTTCATTTTTGAAGCTAGGAGCCTGTATGGAATATCATTGATGCAAGATGGGACAACCAACTTCATAGGCCCTTGCATGCTGCCGCATATTATTTGAATCCTAGATTCCAATATGATCCTACCTTTCGTGCCGACCATGAAGTTAAACGAGGATTGTATGATTGTTTACAAAGGATGGTGCCTGACACCCAAATACAAGTAAAGATTGATGTTCAGCTTGAAGATTTTAAGCATGCAAAAAGTTTTTTTGGAAGTGCAATAGCAAAAAATGCAATTCATGCTAAAAGTCCAACTGATTGGTGGGATTCATATGGCTATGAATATCCAGAGGCTCAAAATTTTGCCATAAAGGTTCTTAGCTTGACATGTAGTTCTTCAGGATGTGAGCGCAATTGGAGTGCTTTTGAAAGAGTAAAATCCTTAAACCATATTACCTAATTAGTTTATTCATAGCTAACTAACTTATTGATTGGTTACTTATCCTTTGTAGGTTCACATGAAGAAAAGAAATCGTTTAAAGCAAAATACCATGAATGATGTTGTTTTTGTGATGACTAACTCAAAATTGGATAGGAAAAGACAAGTTAGAAAGACACCCGAATACAATGTAGATGACATCTCCTCTGATGATGAATGGATTGTGGCTGAAGGGTTAGAGGAAGAGAATGTAGACAATGATACTGATGACAATGCAATCCAAGTTGGTGAAGATAACCAAAGTGGTGAAAATGTTGGTAGCCCACTTATTGAAGATTTGACTCTTCCAGAGGATGAAGATGATGCAATAGATATGGATGAAAATGAAGATAACTTGGTAGATGAAGATGAGGGCCATGAGGATGAGGCTATTTATGATGGAGCTAATTTAAATGACTTACTCTAGTTGTACGCTTGTAGCCTCTAGGCATATTACATTTGACAATTTGTTATTTTGTATGAACTTGGTTTTGACAATTTGCTATTTTGTATGAACTTGGTTGATGGTTTGATGATTTCAAGTAGAAAATTCTGCTTCATTTTAAAAAAATGTCATATATTATTTGGGTCTATGCTAATTAATATATAAAATATTTTTTTGGTAGAATCGATCGTGTCGTGTTACGTGTATACGATTTCGTGTTTTCTCAGCTTGTCCGTGTCGTGTCCGTTTTACGTGTTTGACAACACTGAACAGCCATATGAATTCAAATGAGATGCTCAAGCATAGTGAATTCTGCACACGAACAAGCCAAGGCACGCTTATCAGTGACCACTAATAATTGGCGGGGCATTACTATTGATTGTTCTGCCTGACCACATGCATGCAATGCCCTGCCATTTGGGATATCAGCTTCAAAGAAACAGTGTTTAAGCGAACTATTTTTTTTTTTCATGCTTACAAAAACTCTATCGAAACTCCGCCTATATTTTATAACGGGTCCCAAGCTCGGATAAAAGAGGAAGATTATATTAGGCCTCGACAATCAGCGTAAAACCCTATCGAATCTCATGAATATGGATCAACGAATTAGCGTCACAAGATCCATGTAATCGACCCCACCTAATGGGATAATGTTTTATTGTTGTTGTCTTTAGACATGCATAGAATCAAATTGCGTACCTGAAATGCCAAATTGTCACAGTGTCTGACCATGTGGAAGCAACGTTCCAAAACAAAGACCAAAGTGAGACAAAGTACATAGAATTTTGAATTTTATAAGATGCATACACAAGTAGAATCTATTCTCTCTCTCTTTTTTTTTTTTTTTTGCTCTGGCACAGAATAGAATATCAAGCAAGAACGAGTTTAAGCTTTCATCAAGTTGCAGTTGCAATATCTACAAGATGAAGTCAAAATCGATCATGAAAACAAAGTGGAAGAAGATCACGATTGAAATTGGAAGCATAGAGTTCTACGACATTTACATGGAAATAACTTGTCTGATTTCCATTTTACATATTCTGGACAAGCAAGAGTTAGATTTCAGATTAAGCGTCGATGTCACTGTTTATGTTTCAGAAAGACAGTGAAACACAACAACATCTCCATTGGGTTAATAGCAAATACGCAGGTTCTCAGTCTACTTTTTCTTGCTAAACAAGCTTGGTAATTTGCCTCGTTCCAATCTCTCAAGCAGCTTCTTAGCACCTGGTACATCCATATCAGAAAGTTTCTTGAGGTATCCGATTGCACCATGCGAAATCATCACCCTCTTTAGCTTTCTGCTTGAAGACAGATTAAGAAGGCAGGATACTGCATACTTCTTGGCAGTGTTCTGAGGACTGGGATCAAGCAACTGGACTAGATTAGGAACACTCTTCTCATCCTTCTTAATTTCCTTGGCGTTCTGCGGGCAGCTGATCAAGCTTGAAACGGCTTGCGCAGCAACCTCCCTCGCAGCATTGGCCTTTGTCTCGAGCATTTTCACAAGCAGTGGTATGCAACCGAATTCCCCAACTAGTCTCTTCATGTATATCGAGCTGGATATCCTGCATATTATGGCTGCGGCGGCCTGCTGAGCTCCCAAAGAACCATCCTTCAAGGCATGCACCAGACGAGGAAGGAGACCAAGGGACACCAAGTTTTCCATTGACACTGAACCTACGAGGTTCCTCAATGCGCCAACTGCTGGTTCTTGAGGCAAAGGTCCGTCGAGGTATCGCAGCAGGCACTGGATGCCACCTTCAGAGACGACCGATCGTCTCAGACTGTCGTTGTTCGCCGTCAAGTTCTGTAAGCATTCGGCGGCGTACTCTTTAGCCCCCAGAACGGTTCCGCCATCAAGAAGGTTGATCATGACCCGAACTATGCCCTCGTCGATGAGACTCTGCCGCACTTCGGGCACGGCGGAAATGTTCTTCAGTGCGCCCGCGGCCGCCGACTGGCAGACGGAATCGCCGAGCTGACAGATCTCAATGAGCGGTCGAGCCCCTCCGTGGCCCGCGATTGAACGGGCGGTGTCAATAGACATGGACAACCTCTGGAGTGCGATCACGGCCTTCTCGCGTCCCACGGCGCTCCCTGACTCGAGGAGCCTGATCAACGGTGGCAGCACGCCCTCGTTCACCATCATGCCCTCGCAATTCCCCGACTCCGACAGTAAGCAGATGGCTGTCGCCGCCTTCTCCCTGATTTTCGGCGTGGTGGCTGTGAGCAGCTGGACGAGGGCGGCGACGTTGCTCCGACCGAGGACGGCCATCACACTCTTCTCGTCCTCCCGAAGCGCCTCTAGCAGACCATCCAGCGCTCGGTGCTTCGCCTCCACGTGTCCGATCTGCAGTCGCCCGAGCATCTCCCTCAAGCTCCAGCCGGAGGCCTCCGCATCGTCGCCGCCGCCAGATGGAGCGGCGGGTTTCGGCGCGGCGGATGATGGAGCGCGCGCGGCGGACTCGCCGAGCACGCCGGTCTTTACCAGCAGCGCGCAGTCGCGGAGGTTGAGGTCGAGCCTGCCGGCCAGGGCGTCCAGGTCGCTCTGCATCTGGAGCTTTCCCACCGTCGGGTCGTCGTTGCAGCGGTCGGCCAGGCGGACGGCGTCGGAAACGGTGGCCGCCACGGACTGGAGGAGCTCACGGCAGAGGGCGTGGCGGGCGAAGCAAGGGTGGCTGGACAGGTTGGAGAGGCACGGCGGCACGCGCTCCAGCTTGGACTCTATCAACTTCCACCGTCCAACGAAGCCCTTGGCCTCCCGCGCCCGCTCCAGCGCCGCCGGGACCAGCCGCAGCGCCTTCGCCAGCCATTCCTCGGCCGACCCGGCGGCCGGTTCCTGCGCCTCCTCCACCATCTCGACTGCCTCTCAGCTGGTGCTCGGTGTAGTTCCGTGACCTGTAGGAAGACGACGATGTTGTGGAAGAGTTAGATGAGTAAAGGAACCTGGTGATGATGGGATCGGTTAAAAAAGACAATTTTTTTATTCGCGCTCGGATGGTGGTGGCGAAAAGGAACACAGAGGACGACGTCTAACCACTTCACTTAGAATCTTCTTCCTCTCGTTGCACACAGGTTACGCATGACCTCCACCGCCACCACCACTACCACCACAACCTGGGCCTTTGGTTTAATTAGGCCAATAGAAGCTGCGAGGACATGGAAAAAAGACGACACTTTTGAGTGGAATGGTGTTAGTTATTAATGGAGAGCGGCCAAATCGCAGGTCTACTCTTCCTGCGGTAGAAAAAAGACCCCCCCGAAAAGGCGCCCAGGAACGGAGCCGCAACGGTAAAGTGCAAGTGACGAGGCGAGGGGCAGTTGGGTAAAATGCACCCGGAGCACGAGCGGGTAAAAGGCGTCGCTCTTTCCTTGACCATGACACGAAAAGATTTAAAAAAAGGTGACCCAGATCTACCGGAATTACATCGTTGCCCTTAGGAAAGCTTTAGGCAATACTTTCGAATGCTCCGCCGAACGAACGCCCTCGCCGGCGATGGTCCGACACACATTCCTTCCGTTAGCATTCAGCAGAGGAGAAAAAAGGCGGTGTTTTTTTTTTCATATAAGGAAACGATCTAAATTTACCTCTCCCCCCACCTTCCTGCGAACCTCGCTGCCGCAGAAGCAAACGCTACCACCTATTGACGGAGATCTCCAAGCTTCTTCTCCTCCTCCTCCTCTATCACCCGCCTCCGAGAAAAACACACGCTCTTCTTCTACGGCAAGTGACGCGTCGGCAACGGTCGCATGCAGGCTGCAGCCTCAAAAATCTCCCTCCCTCGCCAATGCCGAAGCCTTTCGAAGAAGGAGAATGAGAGGAGAACGAAGTGGTGGTACATGGAAAAGTTTGAACTCGAGTGCCTAGGGATTTTAACCGATGCATAAATCGTAGTGAGTGAGATAAGTATATCATGCATATATATAATATATATTATTCAAAATTATGGACGGGGATGATGACATGATGATTCGGGATCCCGACCGTTGGGATGGCGAAAAATTCGAATTCTAATTCGTGGGCCATGGAGGTAACATAATTGCTAAAGTTACCGGGGGGAACACGTGGCTTTGTCTTCGGCGAGGTTGGGGTGTCCCGCAGGAACTCCAGTGCTCCGGCGCTGACAGGGACACGCCCTGCGCGGGAGCTGAGGGAGGACGCCGGGGGACCGGTGGCGTACGATTAGGGATTCCGAGTTCCGCAAGGCGGGCGGAAACGGAGGACGGGTGCGATCTCGCCGCCTGGAGCGCGTGGGATACGTGGCGCGCGCTGGGTGGTGACGGCTGCATCGCGCTAAAAGCCGCCTAACGCTTGAGACAAAGGCGCCCGCATGGCATTTTGAAACGTGAGGTACATTTTTGTTTTGTTTTTTTTTTTTAAATTATGATTGGTGAAGTACTCTTCTTTTTTATATTGAAGAAATAAAATAAAAGTACTCCATAAAATCATAAATTTAAAAAACAAAACAAAAGTTACTTTATTTTATGAATTAAAAAAGGATGTCTCACATGGGCGCGTACTTCGCATGTCTATTTTATCATATTTTTATTAGTATTTTATTATAGCTATTTTTATTATCTTTTGCTTCATTGAAAACGTAAATGAATTGTGATTTGTTTTGTGAATTTTTAAGTGGATAATTTATTATAGTAATTGGCTTTTTAAATTTTTGATGACAAGTTATATCATGCATGTTCAAGTGGTAAATACATAACAAGAGTCGTGCGAGGAGCTGTATTTTATGATTCAGAATGTACAAAACAAAATACAAGCTATTTTATTAAAAAAATAAAACAAATCACAATTTTCTTAATTTAATAAAAAAAGAATATTAACATTTCTAATAATTTTTTGGGTAAAGTTTTATCTCCTATTAGCCTGATTTGTTCCGACACACCAATGTATTGTAAGAAAAATAATATATCATTAATGGTGGCACTAGTCTACTTGCATTAATGGCCACCTTCTTACGTCCAACCAGTAAACTTTACGTTCTGACAACGGAGGAAAAGGAGGTAAAAAGTGGTTCTAGTTGTCAGTGAAGTTAAAGTTCTCCCGAGATATTTCTCGTTCCACAAAAGCATGGAATGAAAAGGAACCCGACCAGAAATCGTTTCATTAATTGGCAAAGTACGGACGTCCTAAATGAAAAGAAAATAAAAGGAGCAGAACAAAATAACTTAAGGCCGTGTTTAAAAATGAAATCAACCGATTGAAGTTGGGACGGGTGAATAGTGATTTCTTAAGTAAAAATTTTGAGTTCAAATTTTTATAAATGTAAAAAAAATTCACTAAGAATTTCACTCATCATAATCAGACGTGTTATTCGGGATGACATTAGATTAGTCGAATTCAACGATGAATCGAGACTCCAACCTTAATTAATGGACATAATTCTTAGCGTCATAACTTCTCAAAAAGGTGGCAACCAAAAAGAAAATGAAATAATGAATTTTTAATTTTTTTATGAATAGTTGAATTAAAAAATTAATTAGAAGTGTATTTGAATGGAGTGTGATAAGATAAAATAAATGTGATGGATTCATTTTAGTGAGTGTTAAAATAAAAAATAAGTAGTATAAATATAAAATATAATTTTATAAATTAATAAAAATAAAAGTTAAATTATTTTTTTATAATTTTTCGTTAAAAATATGTATTTAAATATAAAAATAATTTTTTATTAATTTTATTTAATGAAATATTATTTTTAAATAAAATTATGTTAATTAATTGCTATAAATATTTTATATGTAATAAATAAATTATTTTATATAAGAAAGGTAAAAATGGAAAATAAAAAAATATTTAAAAGAAAAATGGTCAAATAAAAAAGTGAAAATAAAAAAGAAAGCTGACTCCACCAAAAGGACAAGCTAATCGGAACTTACTACCATTCCCAAGAACTAAGTTGGAATCAACTCCAATTCCAACTAAATTCCATTACCAAGCAGGGCAAGGAAAATATGAAGAGATTTAACTGCAGGGAAGATGGAACTCCAATGCTCCTGCAGTTTTTTTATACATTTTTATTATATTAAGAAGGAATAATAGTCCCAACTTGAAAGCGAACATAAAAAAATTAATTTTTAAACCTCATTTAAATTATAACAATTTTTTGCTTATCTTTTTAAATTTTATTATAATTTTCACGTAAGTCCTTTTTATCCGATTCTATTATTTTTTATTTATAAAAAAACTAATCTGCCCTTGCATCTATTCTAAGAATTTTAAAAGACTATAAAAACTAAAAATATTAAAAAATGAGGATCTTCAATATTATCGACTTTGTCAAAATATTTTATTTTATTTTAAATAATAAAAAGGAGGACAATTCGTGGAAAAGGTATTTTAATTTGTTCATAATTAAAAATAATAATAGATAAAACAGTAGGTTTTAAGTAGAAATTGCGAAAAAAATTAAAAATGCAATGTAAGTTCATAATTTTAGATGTGAAACTTAGGGGGATATTTAAAAATATAACAAAAAAAATATGTATTCACATTTGAAAGCGTTGATAATGTTTTGAATCTGAAACTAATTATAATCCTTTTGTGGTCCCCCACGTAGTCAGACGTTTCAACAGATTTCTCCTACATGTGTTATATTTTGAAGATTAATCAGAGTCTCAATCGGTCTGCAATTCCTATCATATGTAAGAGGGAGTGACTATATAAACTCCATATGGGTCCAAATAGATATTCATCATTGTAATCATGATTATTTCATAACAAAGAAAACCACCGCTTTCCGAGAATGTAACTCGATTTAAGATGAATCTCGTAAATCTCTGTGTTCTTCTATGTTCGTACGATCTCTCTCCCTTTTTTCGTAATAGAAAGTTCTACCACTCACAAGTTCAAGCAATCAATTTTGATCCTTCTTATGAAGATTTAAGCTGGGACTGCTTTGCAAAGAGTGATCTTGGAGAAAGATGACTTACTACTTATGAATGTTAGATGTTTGGTAAAAAAAATTAAAATTGTTTATCTTGACATAAATAAGCAAATCACCTCAAGTGCTCCTGTTGATGAAAATAGCCAACAATTACTTTTTTAATACAGATTTATGCAAAAGCATTATCAAACGAAGCCTTAAGGCCGTATTGATAAGTATTTTATTAGTTAAAATTTACTTTTAAAAATAAATAATTACACATTTGAATAAAACTACTTATATTAATAATAATTAGCTACTTATGATATAACTAATTGACTTAAATAAGGAGCCCTTCTACTCTTTATTTTTTATTTTATAGATAAATTTGATATCTTCTTATAAGTCATTTTCTAAAATTATAACACTGAAATGTTTACAGACTAATTTATAAGTTGCTTATGAGCCTAACTAAAGGAGACTTACTCCATCAATAGATTCAACTCCATTGAGGTCTCAATTCGATCAGTTGCGCATGCATCTGGATATAGGGTTATTTCCTCTAACCACCCTTAAATTATCGCGATTTTTCACATTTAACTCCAAACTATGAACTTTATTTTTTGGGTACCTAAACTATCGCGATTTTTTTAATTTGATCCTTTCGTCTAATTTCGTCGACTTCTCCATTATTTTTTACTTTTTCACATTTGTGAATAGTCCATTTATACCCCTGCTCTGAATTTAATTCCATTTTTATATAAAATAATATAATAAGGATATAAGAATAATTAAAAAAACAAGCCATGTGGGGTGGGGGTGTGGGGTGGGGGTGTGGGGTGGGTGGCCGTTGCCGCCCCTCCTCGACGTCGACAAAGAGGGGGTGGCGACTCCCCCCCCCCCCCCTTCTTTTTCCCTGCGCCGAGACGAAGAGGGGGGCGATGACCCCCCTCCTTTCTCCTTTCTCTCTCCCTCTTTCTTTCCCGACGCAGGAAAAAAGAAGGAGGGGAGTTGCCGCATCCCTGTGTCGACGAAAAAGAGAAAGCGCCCCCTTCTCTCCCCTCGTCTACGTCGTTGACGCAGAGTGGGGGTGGCGACCCCCCCCCCCCCCTCTTTCTTTTTTTTTAAATTATTTTATTATTCATTTTATATATTATTTTATATAAAAATAGAATTCAATTCAAAGTAGGGGTATAATGGACTTTTTATAAATATGAAAAATAAAAAATAACAGAGAAATCAACAGAATTAGATGGAAGGATCAAATTGGAAAAATCGCAATAGTTTAGGTACCCAAGAAATGAAGTTCGTAGTTTGGAGTTACCCCCACGTGGCGTGTTTTTTCTTTCTTTAAAAAAATTATTTTTTATTCATTATTATATATTATTTTATATAAAAATGAAATTCAATTCAGAGCAGGGGTATAATGGATTTTCATAAATGGAAAAATAAAAAATAACAGAGAAGTCGACGAAATTGGACAGAAGAATTAAATTAAAAAAATTGCGATAGCTTAGGTACGAAAAAAATGAAGTTCGTAATTTGAAGTTAAATGTGAAAAATCATGATAGTTTATGAGTGGTCAGAAGAAATAACCCTTGGATATATGAATTTTGCAGCCTTGTGAAATCACTCATCTCTGCTTTTTCTGTTTAACAACGAAAACAATAATCATACTTCATAATTAGTTGAATTCCATATTTCTAATTTTGCACAAGACCACGACCACTTAATCATTTCGCTAAATCAAATAGCTAACATTTCCATTATCTGTTAAATATAGGTCAAACTTGAACAAGGAAAAAAATTAATTTCTTAAAATTCTCTTTAACTATAGCGATTTTTCACGTTTGTCTTTAATATATAAACTTATCGTAGTGCCTCCCTAAACAATGTCGTGATTTTCACTTTAATCCATCATTTATATTCGATTAATTTTTTTATGTTATTTTTTATTTATTAAATGACTAAATTGCTCGCAATAAAAAAATTTGATGTTTATTTCAAATTGCAAGAGAGCAGTTTAGCCACGAAAATGTTAATACTAGATATGACGGATAGATTAAAGTGAAAATTATCACATAATTTATGAGGACGGTATAGTAAGTTTATATTATAAGAGCAAACACGAAAAATCGTTATAGTTAAAAAAAACTTCAATAAAGTTCTTCCGATAACTGTACAGTCTTTTTGTGTGCCAATATGTGCATAGAATCATTGCTAGTCTTCTTTTCTTGTTTTTTTTAATGATTTCATTCAAACACATATCAAATTAATCTATCAAATCAACTATTTATAAGAACTATAACCAACCGATCCTAATTGCCAAATGCAGTCGAAGGAAGTTTAATGAAAAGGAACCCGACGTTTAATTAATTGGTAAGAACGTTGGAAATGAAAACAAAAATAAAGGAGCAAAACAAAAGAACAAAATGAATTGAAGGAAATATGAGGGGATTTAAGTGTAGCGAAGATGGTAACTCCAATGCTCGTGCAGTTTTTACGATACATTTTTGTTATATTAAGAAGGAATAATAGTCCCTACTTATGAAAAAATTAGAACTATTTTTCGTATTTAATTTTGAATTATAAACTTAATTTTTAAAATTTTAATATAATTTCTATTTAAATTCTTTCGTCTCATTCTGTTAATTTTTTATGGAAAAAAATACTAATCTACCCATACGACTATTTTAAGAATTTAAAAAAAGAATAAAAAATATAAAAACTAAAAATGTTAAAAAATGAGGATATGCAATATTGTCGACTTGTCAAAATATTTTATTTGATTTTATTTTAAATAATAAAAGAGAGGACAATTCGTTGAAAGATATTTAATTTTTTTCATAATTAAAAATAATAATGGAAAAGTTAAATAGAATGCTTTAATTGAAAATTATCATAAAATTTAGAGACTCAATATGGTAAGTTGATAATCTTAGATGCGAAACTTCGGGGGAGATTTAAAAATATAACAAAAAACTATGTATTCACATTTGAAACTTTAACCACTCGCAAGTTCAAGCAATCAATCATTGATCCTTCTCAAGAAGATTTACTCCACCGGTGGTGGATCTCTTAGTTTTGCAGGCTGCTGAAATCACTCATCTCTGCCTCTTCTGTTTAACAATGAAAACAATAAGCAAACTTCATAATTAGTTGAATTCCATGTTTTCTAATTTTGCACAGGGTCACGAACACTTATTCATTTTGTCACAAAAAAAAAAGAAGAGTGCTAAATCAAATAGCTAACATTTCCGTTAACACCACGAGAGTTGGGGTAGAGTGGATGGATAACAGTTCCTCACCGCTTAAGCGAAGGTCTCAAGTTTGAATTCTGTTGATGCAGAAAATTTTTGCTAAGAACCTCATCTATCATAGTCAGGCATACTGCTCGGATGATATCAGAATAGTCGAATTTGATGATGGATCGAGACTTCAATCCATAATCAGCGCACATAACTTTTATCGGCGCCGTTTTCGAATACTGAGGTGACAACAAAAAAAATCATTTCCATTATCTGTTAAATATAGGTCAAACTTGAAAAGAAAAAAAGAAAGCTTCAACAGAAAGAAATTCAAATTTTCCAGTAGCTGTACAGTCCTTTTTTGTGCGCCAATCTCTACATGGAATCATTGCTAATCTTATTTCATGTGCTTCATTCTCATCCTATCCCCAATTCCTGCACTATCTTTGAAAGAAAAAAAAGGAAACAATTGCAAAAAATTGCTGAATCTAAAACAAGTCCAATGAATCTCCTAATAATCTAATGGAACGAGAAAAAAAAAACTCCTAATAACGCATGGGACAAAGGAGGTTGTGGCCATGCATCACAATAATTGGAGAGGAGCTAAGGAATCTGTCCCCAACAGGCAAAAGGATGCATCCCTTTTGCCATGCCAATTCCTCAACCAGCTGTGTTGGCTTAGCCCAACATACAATAGCAACATATCTCCACCTCATGAATACAAAATGACCAGTCCCTGTTCTAGGACCGGCTGGCCAAAAATATACACTGATGTGGTATTTTATATATGTATTTCTCCTTCTTCTTTTTCAATCTCTCTCCTCCCTCCTCCTCAGCATATATAGACTCCAACATTACAGATGGTGGATGGGTACATTGATTCAACACACCACAATTATTTGGAGCTCAGCTCTCTGCCAAGGATTCGAGAGTTTGAAGACAAATGGCTCTGACCCTTAAGTAGATTGATCATGTGAGCTGCCCACACTTCCTTTTGTATGAATGAATAAAGCATTTTAGAGCCCCAGTAGGCGTCGCTGTTCATCCAGCAAATGTATAAGGGGATATATTGATAGATGTGTGTGTGTAGTGTATACACGTACATGTACACACAAAAGAAGTGGTGGTCTATCCCTCCCTCCCTCTCTCCCTCTCAATGTGCCCAAGCAGCTGAACCCCTTATGAATCATGGCCACTCGTGCCGACATGTCTAACTGATGTGGGCTCAAGGGGGGAATTGCTAAGAACACATTTGAGCTGCAGGCCAGCACATTACAGAGTGGGAGAGAGTGATTAAGGAAGGCGGCTCCACCAGCAATAAGGGCTGGAGTTTGATATTTTGCATGCACCAACTTTGTGCCTCTCTCTCTCTCTCTCATGAGCACATCATATGACCTTTTGGTGAGATCAAATGGGCTCACTTTCAACCCATGCGAAGGAATAAATTAATACCACAAACTTACCCTGGTCAAAAGGAGAGAATTAGTTGAACTATTTTCTTTTGAGAGAGAGAGAGAGAGAGAGAGAGAGAGAGAGAGAGAGAGAGAGAGAGAGAGAGAGAGAGAGAGAGTTAAACTTGCGTGCCCCGTACGGTATAAGTTAAGATAATATATCAATCATTAGTCATAAAATACTAGATAAAAGACATAACGGATAGATTTGGGTTTGGTGAACTACCTGGAATTTGGTTCAATAGAGATGCAAAAGAAAACAGGGGACCTTTGGCTATATATATCGCTTTGAAGGCACTTGTACTAATGTGCTTGCTTTATCACAAAAAAGGAAAAAAAAGAGACAAAGATCAAAATCTTAATTGCAACATGAAGTTTCTAAAACCGTGGCAAGATCTAAAAATGCGTTGGACTTGCACCTCATGCGTGGCAAAGCACATCTGCACATGAAACAGAGAAAAGAAAGAAGAGGAAAAGTAATTCCTATCCCACAGCAGGTGAGCAAGGCCTTCAGGACTTGAACCCTTCCAAAGTCCACTCTCCCATCATTGGTCTTTATTGCCAGCCCATCTCTCTCTCTCTCCCCCTCCCTCCCTTCCTCCGTGTGTACTAAATGAAGAAAGGTATAATTTTAGCATATACAAGCCAAATATTCCGAGCAGCCATCTCTTATTAACAATAATATGAACATGATGATCATATAATAAACCAATGATGAGAGCCCACCCTCTCCACTAACCAGCTACATTTTCTTCTGCACGGTTTTTAAGAGAAATCTAACAACAATAACATTACTACAAAATTCTGAAGAAAAAAGGAGAGCAAGCCCCATCGATCAAAACTCTTCTGCCTGTTTAACGCCAGATACACTCTGTGAACAAATACATTTTCTTGACATATCAACTATATGTTTCCTGGAGCAGCACATAGAATATGTTATATATCATTCGTCCATTTTTATTCTTTCCCATGGATGTGCATGGAACTCCCTACTAAATTGTAGATATACACACAAAAGAATAGCAATAGGAGCAGAATGAAGTGTTCCTGGAAAAAAAAGAACAGGGGAGGAAAAAGAGGAAGGGGAGCAGCAAAATATTAATCACACATATTGCTGATTGCCTCCTGCAGTGTAGCAACTTTTTTTCCACTTCTTGTGCCAAAATGAGTGCTTTCCTCCTCCTCAAAACAGCTCCCAATCAAACCGAGTGGTTGGGGTGGACGACGCAGTGGTCGCGGTGGTGGTCGCAGATGTGGGCGTGGAGGTGGACGGCGTAAACAGGGAATCGAAGAACTCCCAATTGGCCGTGGGCGTCGCCGGCGCCGTCAGCTCCTCCGGTTGCCTCTTTTGCTGCTTCTCCTGTAAATGAAACTGTGTCTGCGGCTGCTGAGGAGCCTGCTGATGGTAATAATGACGATTTTGTTGCTGGATTTGTGGCTGCTTCGGCTGCGGCTGCGGCTGCGACTGCGGCTTTTGTTGTGGTTGCTGCTGTTGCTGCTTGTTAACGTGACCGTTGGCTTTCGGCGTCGCATTCTTGGCTTTGATCACATCCAGCGTCTCGACATACTTCTGCACTCGTTTCACCTGCAATTGAGATGCAAAGGCTTTGATCAGACACCAATCGAACAACAATCCGAAATCCAACCGAACAGGCTCAATCTTTCTTCACCTGCATTCGCCGCTGCAGCTTGACATCGCCGTCGGCGACTATGCCGTCCAACTTGAGGAGCTCGTTCATCAGCCGTTCGATGAGGACGACCACGTCGTCCTCCACCACCCTTCCCCCCGTGTTCACGATTCCTTCCAATGCTGACACCTATCAGTAAGACGACCAGACGACGGTGAGCACCCGCGCGCCACATGGCCTAGGAAGAAAACAGATTTGCTTTGCGTTTGTACCTTGGACGCCAGCTTGTCGACCTCGAGGCTGACGGCGGAGATGGACCTGGCGGCCTTCTCCATCTTCTCGACCTTGCGCTCCTCGAGCAGGCGCTTGGCGCGGGCCACAGGGTCCTCAACGAGCACCAGCTTTGACCGGTCCTTCACGCCGGCGGTGTCGAGGAACGCCGCCGAGTCCCGCTCCTTGTCCTTGTAGATCAGCTTCTGGTCCTGGGGGTGCAGCCCCGTGCGGCTCGCCAGCTCCTTCTTCAGCTCCCCTGATCCAATCGTTACACACATGTTCGATCACCTCCATCAAGCTAAAGAAAAATGAGACTTTGACATGCGCTCAAGGACAACTCACCGAAGGTGGCCTGCGAGCTGATGTAGATCTCGTGGTACACCGCGTTATGCTTCACCTTCACCCTGAAGACCGGGACGGGGCCGGTCGGCCTGTCGGAATCCTCGCGCTTCTGGACCAGCATCCCGCACGGCCGGACCTCCCATCTCTCTTCCTCCGCCTTCTCTGCCGCCGCCGCCGGCGCCTTCACCGCCGGGGAGAACTCCTTCTTAACAGGACTAAATGTCGTCGTGGTCGCCAGCCTCGACCTCATTCTTCCTTCTTCTAATACCACTACCTCTACTACTTGAGATCTCTCGAGAATCTAACAAGGAGAATCTTCAGTCTGCGAATGCGCAGGAACTCGATCCAGGCGTCGGAAGATAGATTTGGCAAGAATCTACCGCTGCGAATAATGTTACAGCAAATCTTGGAGGCAGCAAGAAAAATCTCTCCTTGTTCTTCTCATCAGGTCCCGATTTCTGACCTTTGCCTGTTTGGGCGAAGGCGAGGGAGGGCGAAACGAAAGCGGACAAGGGCGAGAAGAGAGAGATGAGAAGTGGAGAGAGACAACCAAAGAAGTATATATCTATGTGTATATATATAACATATTCATATAGTTTAGAAGAACAAAATAATTAATATAAAAAAATATTTACTAAACCATTATTATTTAATAATATATTAAAGATAGAGAGAGTTGTATGAAGAAAGAAAACTGGAGGAGAAAAAGAAATAAATGAAAAAAATAAAGAAAAGAGAAGAAAAAAAAGTAGAAGAAGGAAGAGTACAAGAAGGTGAAAGAAATCTCCCACCAAACTCCGCAGTCACTATTCATAATTCACCCGGGAAGCTTCCGTTCAAAGGTTCTGCCGCCTTTACCTCCAAGTTAACCAATTAATTATTATTTAATTAATACGTATTAATAGCAATAATAGTTATGCAATATAATTATTCTGCCAATCCGGATTTCCTATTTGACGATGATACCATTTAATACATATACATAAATAAATAATAATAATGACAATAATAATGAATCACAATTCCTTAACAAAAATGTGGCCATTGACTCCAGAGAGAGAAAAAAAAAGAAATATTTTTTTAAAAAAAATAAATAGCCACGGATCACAACGTGATCTCTTCCCTCCTGATTCCCGAACCGGGCAGTGTCGGTCATCGGCCACACCACGTAAAAAAAAAAAGAAAAGAAAAAGGAAAGGCCGATGGGACCCGGTCCGGTGGTCTTTTGTCCTCCCACTTTACTCCGGTTCTTCCTGTCGCCTCGATTCGAACCGGTTCGTGGTCGCGGCGCCAGAACCGGACCGGCCAAACCGTTCCACCGACAGCCAGAGGCCACAGGTCCATCGCGATGGCCACGTGGGCAACGAGGAACCGTCCGATCTGCTGCGATGAGCGTGGTGGAAAGGGACAGTACAACCTACGGCGTATATTATATGAATTTGGAGGCGGTGGGGCCGCATCCACCGTCCGATCCGGGACAACGTACTACCCACTCAAATGAGCTGACGTTTTGATGAACAAAAAAATTAATAATTATCACAATAAAAGCGAGGGGGTAATAAGAAGATATATATTTATATATATGTTGTGTGTTTTATTATGCGAATGATGGAGAAATTGATCAATCAATTTAGAGCCCGATGCGAATAAAAAAACACGAGGGGGAAAACGTGAAGTTATTCTTATTTATACCTTTTTTTTTGTTAAATCATCATCTTGTGATTAGAAATTGGAAGGTGAAGCTTCTTTGTCGCCTTTTAATAAACAAATCTCGGAGAATAATATTTATTTATGGTAATTAAAGACAAATATATATATTACTAAATTTGTAGCTTGGTTTGATGTCATTCAATAAATCAAAATAGTAAATCAAAATAGTGCAAACCCGCAAGGTTTGACCAGTCGTTGGAAGGAAATTTGTAACATATAAATATTTATATCATTGGAAAATGAGATCTAATGGCGAAGAGAGGCGGGGAAGGAATGGTCAGTGGAATAATTCATCCACACTTAGTGATAGGGCTTGTTGGAGCTGCTGAGCATAACGAATCGAAGCCGAAGGTGGATCAAGGCCTGGCTTCAGTTTGGAGGCTTCATAAGTATGCAATTGGTTACCGCCAAAGCAGTTTCTCAGGGAGCCCGGCTCTAAAGTTGGAGCGCGCAATTGTTAGAGCACGGGATAATGAAGAGTAAATTCTAATCTAGCAACGCCAAACCTATCGCATGCTTCTGACCCGATTGATTCTATAGCCTTACCCATTATCAAAAGTTGTCTGTGATTCTAGAACAATCCATTGATTTAGACTCCTTCCCCCTTCCCGAAAGCTTTCGATGGGATAATAGCCTCATATTACTGAGTAAAACTTGTCTTTAACGGGATGGTCCCATAACAAGCATAAGAATACGCGAGCCGGAGAATTCGTTTCAGAGCCCTTACAGATCAATGCGCGAGAGACTTCATTATCCATTTTTATGATATAATAACTTTTATTTATGGTGCAAGAAAAAACTTAGCCATAAGAAAATCTAACCAAATCGAAAAAAAAATCATAATTTAAAATTCCGATTAAAAATTAAGTTAATTTTGAAATAATTAAAATCACCTTTTAAAATTAGGATTTCTAATAAAAATTAGGGGACCCGATCCGGATTAAGTTTATTTTTAAAATGTTATAATTAAAATATTACCTCGATTTTCAAATGATGTTTTATAATTTTATATTTTCTTTTACCCATATTTATTAGATTAGATATATTGTTATGTATCTAAACTTGAATATTATCAAGTTATTAATTTATTTTAATAAAATACATACAAAATTGATTAGAATACTGTAAATTATAATGTGATAATACGTTAGTTAGTTCATTTACATTAAAAAGTTGAATTTAGAGTTAAATTTTAATGTATTTAATGCCTATAATTTTTAAAATATTTTATTATTTTAAAGTAGGTCTCCGATCGAAAAAAATCGAGGTCTCTTAGCTCGAACTATTTTCTACAAATTTTTTTTAGGAATTCACTCAAAATTTAAAAGCCATTTTTTTTCTAAAAAACCGCCCGACTTCTTTCACCCCTAGTTTTATTCACTGTATTTCTAAATTTGTTTCTTTTTTTTACTTTATTATTTTATATGTGAGAAATAAAAACTAGTCTTATAAATTCATTGAAGCATTTTAAAAATCAAATGAGTGCCCGTCCATGTTGCACGATAATAAGATATATAATTCGAAATCATGGTATCATATTTAAATTGTTTTGATGGCTTTAACGTGCAATTATGAGTTGGTTTAAGACATGTGCCAACATAAAACGTTGATGATTTGAACTAATTATTGCACATGTAATTGAGCCTTGGACAGCCTTAGTGTAAAGTTTATGGGGTCAGTTAATTAACTAATGCACAACTTTAAGTATACAAATAGTTGAGCCATGCTTAATTTAGTTCACAAGAGTGGCTTTATGTATAATCTTGTTTAAGAGCTCAGCAAACAACCACATTAATTGTGAGTTTGCAAATTATAAAGTGGTAGATGGGAATTAGGAGTGTTATAAGTTTATTTATTTATTTATTATTATGAAAAGAAGAATAAGCCAAGCTACAAGTTGTTGTAGAGAAGCTACTAATTAATGACGCTTACTCTTATTATTCAAATGATCACTAGGATACTTAATTGTTCCGTGGACCAATTGTGAGGCGTTGGAAAAAAAAGGAATTTTTATGCCCATTAGACTTAAAAGAAATGTATGAAAAAATAAAATAATATATCACATTACACATGACTTGGTCTTTCTCCAAGGCAAAAAGATGATTTCTTTATGATACACCATTAGACCGTCAATTAAATATTACTTCATCAAAGAATCTTATCAGTTTCAGAGTAAAAAAAAAAGCAAATATGAACTCACGGGTTAAGTTTTTTTTCCAATAAGAAAATATAAAATTTAATCACAAGTAGCAAAGTGTAGGTCAAGCAAGTGCAAGATAGAAATAGTGAAGAATTAGATCAGTAGAACAAATTTTGTTTATAACTTAAAAGAATTAGAGCCTTTTGGTTGAAAAGTTGGAAAAGAAAGGGAAGAGAACGAGAGAAGAAGGGAGGAGAATAATTAATTTTATTTAGATGATATGCGAAATGGGAAAATGAATGAAATGAACATTTCATAATAATTTTATTTTTATATAATTTATTATATTATTATTTAATTTTTTGATGATTAGGAACGTGGATATTTTTGACGGATATCCATCCGTCGCAA
Source organism: Pontederia crassipes (assembly GCA_030549335.1). Classification (NCBI taxonomy): domain Eukaryota; kingdom Viridiplantae; phylum Streptophyta; class Magnoliopsida; order Commelinales; family Pontederiaceae; genus Pontederia; species Pontederia crassipes. The sequence goes on along the minus strand of CM060191.1, from coordinate 69,791,625 downwards.
TTTCCGACGACTTTTCCGACGGTTGTGACCGTCGAAAATAAAAAAATTAATTATATAATTTATTATATTATTATTTAATTTTTCGATGGTTAGGAACGTCGATATTTCCGACGGATATCCATCCGTCGCAAAATCCGCCGCAATTTCCGAATGTCGTAACCGTCGGTAAATGTATAATAATATCATATATAAGAGTATTTTATTAATATAACTAGCGACGGTCCAAACCATCGCAATTACCGACGGTTTTGACCGTCGGTAAAGATTACCGACGGTTCAAACCGTTGATAAAATAAAAAATAAATATTATATATAACTAAATAAAATAAAAATTTTTATTATTTATGTTTTCGACGGTCGAAATCGTCGGCAATTAAAATTTCGTTATCCCGCTTTTTTTTCCTTTTTCCCGCTTTCTTTTCACTTTTTTCCTTTATATATTTTCCTTCCTCCCTCTTCTCTCTCCCTCCTCCCTCCACTCCTCTCTCTCTCCCTCCTCTCCTCTCTCCCTCTCCCGGCCGCGAGCACCGGATCGGCCTCTCCCGCGCGCCGGACTCCGGCGACCCTCCCACGCCGGACGTCGGCGACCTTCTCCCGCACTGGCGACCCTCTCCCGCGCCGGCGTATCTCTCTCTCTCCCGCTCCGCGCCGGCATCTCTCTCTCTGCTGTCGGCCGGATCCGGTCTCCAGCGGCCGGATCCGGCCTCCAGCGGCCGGATCCGGCCTCCAGCGGCCGGATCTGCCGCCAGGCGGCCGGTTCCGGCCTCCAGCGACCGGATCGGCCGCCAGGCGGCCGGTTCCGGCCTCCAGCGACCGGATCGGCCGCCAGGCGGCCGGTTCCGGCCTCCAGCGACCGGATCGGCCGCCAGGCGGTCGGTTCCGGCCTCCAGGCGCCGGATCGGCCGCCAGGCGGCCGGATCCGGCCTCCAGCGCCCGGATCCGATCGCCAGGTGGGCCGGATCCGGCCTCCTGGCGTCGGATCGGCCGCCAGGCGGGCCGAATTCGGCCTCCTGCTGGCGGCGGATCCGGCCTCCTGGCGGCGGATCCGGCCTCCAGCGGCCGGATTCGAACGCCAGGCGGTCAGATCCGACCGCTAATTTTTTTATATTTAAAAAATTATTTGCGACGGTTGCGACCGTCAAAAGATTGACGGTTGCGACGTCGGTCTAAAGTTTCGACAGTTGGGACCGTCGAAAAGTTGCGACGGCTCGGACCGCCGGCCTTTTCCGACGATTGCAACCGTTGAAAATTTCGACGGCTCGGACCGCAGGCCTTTTCCGACGTTTGCAACCGTCGGAAATATCAACGGTTCGAACCGTCGGCCTTTTTCGGCAGTTGCAACCGTCGGAAAATTTCGACGGGTCGAACCGCCGGGGACTGTTCCGACGGCCAGAACCGTCGATATTTTCGACGATTTTTTTTTCAACCGTCACAAATTCGTTTGCGACGAGCGTTTTTCCGACGGATCGATTCCGACTGAAAAACCGTCGGTAATTGCATTACTGATGATTTTCGGGTTGATTACCGACGGTTCGGACCGTCGGTAATCCGCGTTTTTCTAATAGTGTATGAACTCACGGGTTAAGTTTTTTTCCAATAAGAAAATATAAAATTTAATCACAAGTAGCAAAGTGTAGGTCAAGCAAGTGCAAGATAGAAATAGTGAAGAATGAGATCAGTAGAAGAAATTTTGTTTATAACTTAAAAGAATTGGAGCCTTTTGGTTGAAAAGTTGGAAAAGAAAGGGAAGAGAACGAGAGAAGAAGGAAGGAGAATAATTAATTTTATTTAGATGATACGCTAAATGGGAAAATGAATGAAATGAACATTTCATAATAATTTTATTTTTTATATATTAAATTTATAAAATAAAATATGAAAATATATTTCAATTATATTTTTTCATTCTTTTTCACTCCGATTTGAATAGAGGAAAAAAAAAAGAAAATATTGAAAAAAAATGAATGAGAAAGTCCTCTCATTTTTTTCCTTCATTTTTTTCTCCACCAAACTTCCTTTCTTATCTTTTCACCCCAACCACCCAAAACACTATTTCATTTCATCGTCATTTTTTTCTTTATAATTGGAAAAAGGGAAGATAACAAGAGAAAATCATTCAATGAAAAGTTTGTGGAGCTAGATTGGCTTCATGATTGCAAACAAATGTCACATATCAAATGTGTAATCATAGTGTTGACTTGGTTTTTATTCCCTCATCAGCATAAAGCATATGAGTATGTGAAAAAAAAAACCCATGAATTAAGTCTACATCGAGTAATATGGGAAATGAAACATATATGTGACTCAAATTTTACACTTCTAATATTACTAAATATCCAAGCAAAGAAAAGTAGATAAAATTAGATTTTTTTTTGGGTTTTAACTTTGATAATATCTAGGCATATATATAAACTCAATGGAAATTCCAAAGGATTCAATCTACTACGCAATTGAATGCATGATTATTTCTTCTTTTTTAGCAACAACAAATAATTCACACTTGATCAATCAGAAGCTGCCAACCCATTAATAAATTTTGGTCCAAATTCCAGCCAGACTTTGATTCATGGGGGGATCAAAATTTTCCAAGTTGCAAATTGGTGCAGGTAGAGGGTCACCATTGTTGTGAATCCACATCTGACCTCCATTACCATCCAATCCAATCCATCAGCATCATCAACTCTCCTACCCCAATTCATGCTCACAAGGGACCTGGAAACTAATTCATATTAAAGATGGAAACAAAATTCTAATGCCATATGAACCGGAAAACGTTGGTTGATGCGTCTGCATGCAATCTGTTGATATCTCGAGATCCTTGTGATCCACCTTTCTCTCTGATTTGAACTCCCCAACTGATCAAGGCACAAAAATTAAACAAAGAACAAACAAAAAAAAAATGCAGTGGAAGTCTACTACGGTCAGCATCCTCCTTCATATGGCCCTGCCATGCATGAGGTCGTCGTGTGTACATGTTCTCGTCCAGAAGGAAGCCACCTTTCTTTTTTTTTTTATTCACAGATTTCCAAGTCCACGCATGGAATGAAAGCAGCCATGAAAACACTCGAAAATTGGGTTCTCAGTGTGCATTATTTATTTGCTTTCTATCAACCCATCCTTCCTATCTATAGCTTCTAAATTCAACCCTAAGTTTATCATTTTACCATAGTTCGAATATCGAATTAGTCAAATATTAATAATTTTAATCGTAGGACTAAGTTTGATAGAAAGAAAAAGTTTGAAGATTAAATTTCGAAATTGTCCACTATTTTAAAACACGCAAGTATCAACATAGAAAATAATGACACTATTATTTGATTATCCTTTCGTACAAAATATGATAGTCATGTGCAAATTATTTCCTAAGAAATGTTGAATTCGATAGAAATGGCGTACCACACGTTTGGATGCATGCATGCATGCCATGCCGGGAGGGTGGGGGCCTGCTACATTATTGCTTAAGGTTGCATCAACAACAGGTTAAGCATGCATTATTCAATGACCTTACTCCTCTCTTAGGTGGCCAACACGTGAACTTGTGCTGATTGAGAAGGGTGTACGAGCTGAGAGAGCTCTTTTCTTTTTTGGGTATTACGTTTATATACGAGTTTAAGGTATCCTTAAAGGTCATGCCACTGAAATGATAGGGCTTCAAATTAAGGTTCTTTTGCCATTTGCCAATTAAGTGAAGCAAAACATCCAAAGGAGACCTCGAGAAGCCATCAGGATTGGCGTGACAGTAAAGGACTTGCGTTCATGGCGTAAGAGGAGGAGGAGTTGCCAGTTGCTACAAGCACAAGTCACCTGCACAGGTGGCTCAACTCGACTGGCATGGGGGTATCTTGAAAGCATTTCCAATGCTCATGCTTCACTGCATCTTGGATGATCATGTTAAGCATGCGTTCCTAGCTTTATGTTTCATAATTTTACAAGTTCCAAAAAAAAAATGAGGGGAAAAAAAACAAGAAGATGAACGAATATGCACTCGTGAAAGGAGAGTTGCATGTATAGTTTACTTTTTTCTAAATATGATATTATTGAACAAAAAAAAATCATGGACAATAATTATATCCTCTTCTAAGAATTTTGATGGAAGAAAATTAAACAAGAATGTGCTTCACACGTTTATTAATATGAGACATTATACAATTCAAATTATATGGAATGGAAATGTAAGTTATGTGCTCCTTCAGTTTTCTTTATAATTGAATATATAATAATAATTAATTCAACTTTAATTAAGCACCTAGGACTAAAATTCTTATGATGTTCTCAGGATTTGATTTTCATACTCTTATATGGGTCAATTCACCATTTAAAAGCAGTAAATGCTATAATAGAAGAACAGTGTCAATTCTTCTCTCTCACACACAATTTTCCTGCAAGATCATGTCCATTCTGATACCAACTCATTGCATGTGAAACTTGTAAAATATTTAGTAGCTCATCATGAAGAGGGCTCATTCACCTCAAGCCGCTGCAAGTATAAAAAGATGGCAGCATTCAGGCTGGTTGGCCTTATGTTACTTTCTTCGGAGTCAGGGTCATTTGTTTAGTGGCAGCTTTATCCGTTTGTCACATGTAAATAATGCAGAACACGACATGGGACATGAGAAGGGAATGAGATCTGAGGTTCTACTGAATCGTTGAGAATATATGAGAACAAAATTGCCAGCAAACATTAGTTTAAAGACCAAAATTGTGTATAAAGTACTAACTGAGGATGTTGGATTGCAGAGACCGGTGTCACACTCATTCCAACAAGTCAGTCCTATTGCTGAAGAAGAGATTTTCAGACCAGAAGAGAAAGGGCACTTGGCATTTTAGTTCCATCTCTTTCCTAGCTGCATGGTTGCGAAATTCCATGCCTAGAAGCTTTCTGGTCATTCCGCAGAGAGGTTTTCAGACAAAAGAGAGTGTCAGTAAACCCAGATGAGCATTTTAGTCTCACTGCTTTGTCCCATGCAAACTAGAGAATCTTCTTCCTCTAGTGGGCTTTCTGAGCTTTAGGCCTGGCAGCTCTTGCTGGCTTGAAAACATATCCAAGGAGGATAACTGATATGGGGGCGATAGTGCCGACAAAGTACACACTCTTGTATGATGCAATGGTTTCGTTCAAGCTCAGTACCTTCATAATAATGAAACATGTCAACGAATTCCGAAAGAATAGACAAAGGTATCTACAGATTGTTAATTAGGACAAGGATCTAGATTTTGATCTGGATCAAATGAAGATATATTAGTTTTAATAAGAGAGCCTGAGTCCAAATTGATTTGCTGTTTTCACTCGTCTTGAACTGCCCTGTGATTTATCTTTTGTCAAAGTGCAAATTGTTGAAAAATCTCCCTTGATGGGAAAAAATGAATATTTTTTTAGGGGAAAAAATGAATATAACATGAAGAAACAGAAACAATATTTCACACTAACGCAAATTATCGATTTATAGATGGTATCACAGGGTACAAGGACAACTACTTCAGCTACTTACCATGAAACCAATGCAAGAATAGTTGAGACCAAGTACTGTGTAGAAGAAGTTGATGAGTGTCAGCATCTTTCTAAGTAGGCTCTTTGGAGAAAGGGCCTGCTGCCATCTATAGAGTACTGCTCAATAGAAAAGGCAGCACACGAGTTAAAAAGAAAGTGGGTACTTCAAAAGGTTATTGAGAAGAGCACAAATAATGTCCATAAAAACCCAAATTTGAAGAGAAAAGAATGCAAGATTTACTAAGACATGTACCTCGTGAACCAGCAATCAAGAATGCTGATTGAACAAAGAAGATAATATATCCAGGATATAGTCCCTACAGGTAAAAACTTAACTGTCAGTAACCTTTGGCCAAGAAGGTCGGAATAATGCAGAGCAAATAACAAAGCAACCATACAATAGAAGATGTCCTGCCATATCACTGACCTTAAGAAGGCATTAGTTTGTAGGCATGTTATTAGCCAAACCCGTAATTGGAAGAGACCTCATCCCAACGACAGGTCCAAGTTTAAAATTCAATTGTATGTATTTTAAGCTGTTATATTGTTTAACATCAAGGAGGATTGACCTCATGATGCACACCTGTTTGATTCTTTAATGGCATTCATCAAAATAAATAAACAGATTTAATACTTGAAAAAACGGTGGCAGATAGGTCCGAATGTAAACCAAAGAAATCTTTTCAGTTTCAATCCTGAAGTTCAACTCCCTGAGAAATGAAATAAACTGTTTACATTGAAAGGTCCAAAGTGGACAGTTAAACTCACATGCCAAACAGCACTAATTGTCTGTGTAGCAAGCAGCTGGAAAAATCCAGGTTTTTTCCCTTTCTGAATCAGCCTCTCATATACATCTACAAAAGAAGAAAACATCTGTGTTTCATGCCAGAACTGTAAAAGTCAGCAACCAACTATATACACACAGAAAAGGATTTAATATGTGATGGAAACATGTAATAATCAACGGGTTGCTCATCATGGATGAGGTTTTGTAATATCAAACTACATTCAATACGCATGAATATGGGGGGGAATATGAATAAGTGCACCATCAGATGCACCAGTTTGAATTGAAGTCAGTGGTAGATGAATATACCAGCATTAAAACGAAAAAGGTCATAACAATATAACAACATAATGAGTTGACAATAACCAATTTCATGCAAGTTCCTTTTACAGATATATATGATGGAAGATTAATACACTTGTAGCAAAGAATATTTTTATCAATTAATTCATCAGTTCCTTCTCTCCTTTTCTGAGGCAGGACATAAGATACTATAATTAGCTAATGTTACGTGATAAAAACCCAGGATATGGCATCTAATAAGGTAACTTCTGCAATCAATGCTCAAAGTTAAAGCTGTGCCCTCATGCAAACAAAATATCAATGAGTCTCTAGAAATGTCTAGAAGCATAGTTCATGGTAAGATATGTGGAACCCAAAGTTTTCAGCAAAGCGCAAATACTTTAACACATAAATGACAGCAAGGAGAATAACATAGTTATGGATGAGAGAACTGTGTCTGTTTAGATAATAGAATTCAAGGTTTGAAACAGAGAATATGATAGGTTGATAACAACAGCCATTGATGGGAGAGAAACAAAGTCACAAACTTACAATGACGTAACCAGGTGCTGACTTGTATATTCCACACAAGTGGCAACTGGACTGCACTAGTTGCCAATTCCACACCAAGAATATCAACATTTCTTGCACGATCCCACTGTGGCTTAGGAGGAGAAGAATCTGACCAGCCACTGAAACCAAGACCTGATATGATAATAGCAGCCTCAGAGATGGACCATACAAAGTAATACTTCCAGCGTACAGTAAACCCTGACATGTACTGGTAGAAGAGCTTATGCCAGAAACCCCATTCATAATATATAGGCTCATTGAACCGCGAAAGAGGAAAATGTGGCACCAAGTAGAAATACAATCCCATGCAAATTCCAGCTTGAAGCAAAGCACGTAAACTAGCACCAAAGGGTGATGGTGTTACTTTTCCCTTTGAAAGAGCCCAAAGCTAGAAAATTAAGAAAACAATTAATTTAATGAATAATAGATGAGCTAAAAGTGAAAGGTAAGAAAGAAATCTTCACAAGAAACATCTGAAGAGTATTAACATCCTGATGTTCTTACCCCTTTCTTTTCTGTCCACTCAAGATAATCCTTCATTTCATATACAGGTCCTGCAAAATGACTTCCACAGCAGAGACAGTAACCAATATATTCAAGCAAAGAGGGACAATTAATCAATCGACGTTTCTTTTGAGTATCACGCAAATCTTCATCTTTCAATGACCCATCACTGTAATTTATTGCACAAGATATAACTTTAAGCGTTAACACCATCAAAGCTCCTGCATGAAACAAAGGGCACTCTGAGTTTCACTAGCAAAATACTGTTGTGGTTAATATTTTCCTTACTGGTATTTCTATGATTGCTTATAACTTATAGATGAATGAAGCTGGAAAAAGTTTTGCTGATTTTGTGCTGGTCTCACGTTATTCATATTTTATGGAGTACAATATATATATATATATATATATATATATATATATATATATAAGGGTCTCACGTTATTCATATTTCACCCCCATTTTGTCTTATATATATATATATATATATATGACAAAATGGGGTGAAACACCCCCTTAACCGTTCTACTATGCAACGTCCAAATCTCAACCCTTGATTTTAAACGAACGATCCATATTAAAACCACTCAAACTTCCCTAAAACCACTAAATCCCTATCGCGAGAGAGAAAAAAAAGTAGACGTTGTCCTCTTCTTTTATTGTGTTCGTGTCCTGCAAAGAAAAAAAAAGGACTATCTCCATTCTCTCACCAATCTTGCTGTCCCTCAAGGCCGATCTTATTACCGCCCAGTTGCCGTCATCGACCACCTCATCTGATCCCCATCGAATATTCGGAACTGGTCCTTCGACAAGCGTCTCATCGTAATATCTCTTGCCCAACGCATGTTCCAACTGTATTTTATCTTAGTTTTTTTTTTCTTTCCTCATTTTTTTATGTAAACGTTGAATACAACCAATAAAGTTGGGTTCTTTGAATATATGTATTGGCAGAATAATAAAATGTGTAATAGGAGATGCATGCGAGACATGACAATCATCATGACCACTTCAATATGTATATTTTTTTATTTTCTTTGGCAAACAATTAAAGACAACTTTGCACGTGTTTGCATATCCTAATCATTTGAAACCCAATTCATGTCCAAGTGGTACAAAAAGCCACATAATTAATAGCCTTTCTCATGTTAAAAGAGGATGTACACTACCTTTGCCTAATATATAATGCACATTGATTTGCTCATAATTGTTTTTTCTCTTTTGAGCTATCAAAACATGATACAACTTTAGAACTAATAATATCTAATTATTGATTTTCTCTTAAAATATTGGCATAAGCGAGGGGTCTCAGTTGAACGCAATGTATAGTTACATGCATGATGATATAATTAACTAAACGTCCAAGCGATCTTTATACGTAGTAGTTGAAAGCTTACGGAGAGAAGAAACCTTCCACTTGTGCATATTTAATTCCATCATGCATTATAATTTATAATACATGATATTAATGATAATAGTAATATAACTTCGTCTATCACTTTCTAGATTTATGAATATTTTCTTGTTAAACATATTAAATTTGTATTTACGTGAACGGATGTTTCAGTCATGGAGGCAAATCCATGTTCCAGAGAAGAACAATTGATGAAAGAATTTAGATCTTCACGTGAGAGGTATATACAAACATCCCTTATTAATTTTTCCATTTTTACGTATATCATATATATTTGTTTATTAAATTCTTTGTTACAGCTCTGAAAATATTGTTAAGAATGGCAATAATGAAGAGGCACAAATTGAAGATGATGGTTACGTGAGATCCTATCAAATTATAAACCACATATTGGCATGACTTTTGATACTGATGATGAAGCATATAAATACTACAATATGTATGCTAGATTGATAGGTTTTTCTGTCAGAAAGTCTTATTCTCATAGGTCAAAAGTGTCCGAAAAATTGTTAGCAGAAATTTTGTTTGTTCTAAAGAAGAACACAAGGATTTAAAACGCAGCGGGGGAAAATAACAAAACAAAAAAGAGAAGTGAGAGATGATTGTCGTGCACATTTTTATGTTGGCGAAAGAAACGATGGAAAGTGGAAAGTAAGACAATTTATTGAAGAACACACTCATCTTTTGGCTACTCCTTCGAAGGTAGTGCAGCTACATTCACATAAAAAAATATCAGATGCTTTTGTACAAGTCATGCATACTTTACACACTACTGGAGTTGAAAGGGTAGACCAAAGAATGTGGGAATAATTAAATCTGGTGTTGAACTAACTATGTCACAAAAAGAGGCGAAAAAAGGAGTTGTGCCATATGTGGAAAGAGTGGTCATGGCAAAAGAAATTGTCCTATATTGAAGGTAAATTTTCATCATTATATTTGTGTGATAATTGTGCATATCAAGTCATACTTTATTAATTTTATGCTTTTGTTTAAAACTATAGGGTCAAGAAGTTGAACAAGGGAAATCTTCAAATATGAATGTATGAAGGTAATTTTTTATTTTGTATTGTAGTTGTTATATACGTGACAGTAATTTTTTGTTACTCTATTATAGGTCGACTGATTAATGCTACTGGTGTAACATGTTCATGCTCAGTTGGAATCCAATAAGAAAGGAAGGCTCAAACGATCTTTTATGAAATTTGGTGTCGCAAGAAATTTTGATTATATCTATTAAATCATTTGAATGCTCCTTGTTCAGGATATTTTCTCTTAACGATGTTATAATGCAATATGCTTTCTCATTGTGGGCCATCGAAGTTCTGCTCATTTTCTTATTGTGCATTAATCTTAATAGGAAAATGATGTTTGGCATGTCAAAATAAATGTATTTGTAAGCCTGAACATATCCATTATGTCCATGTGATCAATAAAACACAATGAAGGACCCAGCTTCTAGTCGCACAGATAAGATTTAGAATCAAATTTGAATCAAAAGAGATATTTGAAAATTATATCCATAAAGAAGCAATACTCCTCAGCACAAGTGCAGAGACATCATACAAGTTCACAGGTATTGAAAATTATATGTACAAGCTAGTTCTCATGACATACATCAGGAAATAATAATCTTGAGAACAAAAAAGTTTTCACATTGTCATAAATTTTGTTCCTCCTCAGACCTTTTATTCACAAATTTGATCAGCCAAAAAGTATGCACTACATAGATAATCTTCATATGCTTTCCCTCTTCGTTTTTGCTTTCGTAAACACCTCATCTGTGGAAAACGTATCAAGAATGATTAAAAATGTAGGAAATAAATATGATTTGAGTAGAAGGAAAAAAACACAGAATGCATCAGAAAAATAGGGAGAGTTAAAAAGATTTAAATTGAAATTCATGTAGCATTGCACATGCAATATTATGTAAACCATCAGTAACCCTGCACACTCCAACATGCATATGATCACTTTCTTGTAAATGCATCAAAGCCTTAAATATAGAAGGAAAAAAATGTAAGAAGATGCATCACAAAAAGCAACGTTATCATAGTTTGTAAAATATCCTTTTGCCTCAAATGCATGCACGATAGAAAAAATTGGTCAAATTGAAGGCCTTGCTATAAAACCTGAATGATTCAAATTTAAAGAAAATAATCTGGAGAGTACTACTAAACAAAAAATCTAGGATGGAAAAAACACTTAGATATGAAGAGTTTCTTCCAAAGCAGACTACATAGAGCTCCAGGCAAGAATGAAAAGCTTAGGAGAAAATGGAAAAAACTCTTAAATGATTCAGGCAAGAAGTCAATGATCAAAAGAACAAAATATTTAATTTTCAACGTTATCTTTATACTACGAGAGACATCATCGGCAAAACTATGGGCTATAGAACTACCTAAGCGAACGACTCCGAGAGAGGGCTCGTGTTGCAGGAGTCGTGCTGGATAGCGATGGTTCATGGAGGAGAGGCGTGGTGCTCGACCGTGATAGGATCTCGTCGAGAGATGATAGGATCAGGCATCATGGCGAAGAGCGACGTGATCAGGGGAGAGTTGGATAGCTGCTGGAGGAACAAGATCGGGCGAGAGCAGAAAGATTGGGAATCAGCGAGTGGAAAGATTAGGGATTGGCAAGAGGATTAGGGTTGGGCATTTTTTTCTCTCTCCAGTCCACGACAGGGACAATAGGACACAAAAGTTTTAATGAACAGGGAAGTTTGATTGGTTTTAGAGAAGTTTGAGGGACGACAGCATTGGCGAGAGGATGGAGATAGTCCCTTTTTTTTTCTTTGCAGGACACGAACGCAATAAAAGAAGAGGACGGGGTCTGCTTTTTTTTCTCTCTCGCGATAGGGATTTAGTGGTTTTAGGGAAGTTTGAGTGGTTTTAATATGGATCGTTCGTATAAAATCAAAAGTTGAGATTTGGGTGTTGCACAATAGAACGGTTAAGGGGTGTTTCACCCCCATTTTGTCTATATATATATATATATATATATATATATATATATATAACAAACATTGAGAATGAAAGCCCAAAATATTAAGCTAACTTTAACAGAAAAAGTTCATAAATAAGCTCAAGAATTAATTGGAGCAAAAGTAATAATGCTGAAAGTTCTCAGGCTAAATTCCCGCCCACCTCAACCCACCCACCTCCACCAAAGTTAAATAAATAAATAATGAAACAAGTTGAGGATAAGAAATGGCGTACTAAATCATTGCAACATGGCTAGATAAGTTCACTACTGGAAAATCCCTTCTGTGGCCACAGGACATCATTCACAAACAATCATTAACTTTCCAAAAAATTCATTCAACAAAGAATGACACTGTGGGAATGTAATTACTCAAAGTAAAACAAAGAAAAGCACCTAAGATTATGCTTCACCAAACTTATAAATTTGTGTTATTAACAATGCCAATGATTTGCGTGAAATACTCTTCGACGTAGTAGGTTAATAAAGCAATTAAAAAAGATGTACTTATCTTGAGTCTCCACCAAGAAACAATTCCATATTTGCCTGATCAGTACACATCTATTCCATACTTGCCTATTTACTTTCTTATTCTGACATGTAAAATTCAATTCCACAGCCCTAAGGAACAAACTAGAGGTGCATCACAATTAGCTACTTTGAATGCTGGAAGAAAACAACCCAATATTGTGTATAGATTGAGATTTGTCTCAGAACAAATCAACTAAGAAAGGCAGGTACTACAAGTTCTGCATCTTGACTGTAACACCTAAAAAAAAAGGAACAATAAACAGATCGGTGGACCATATTGCCCACTCAAATATAGGACCAAAAGTCCCACTACCTCATTAGTACCCAATAGGAGACCCATTTAACCACTAAGAAACCAAATAGCCAATGAAATAGGCCTTCTCCCACTCAGCCTCTTTGATGAATCCTCCCTTACGAAAATATAAAAGGTTGAGAAGCTATTTTGTTGGGTTTTTCTGTTCACTAATATTCCAGCAATGAAGGGTTTGAAGCTAGACATAGGGAGAAGAAGAGACAGCAGCCATGGGCAGCAGCCATGGAGAAGGATTTTGAAGAAAGAGAAGAGGATGGCAAATGAAATTAGGACTAAAAGTATGTAAGGGGATACCAATCCTTCTCATCTTTTCTTATTTGATTAGATGATGGATTGATGATTATATTATTATTTTGCATTTAACGAGTCATGAACTTATGGTGATGATCATAGGTTTTAATAATGGAAATGAAGATAACTATCTGTCCAGATTATATAGCTTCTGTTAGGACCAGCTTTTGGATAGGTTATAGATATTAAAAAATGTTATACAATATGAATAGAAAGGTATTGAAGTCTAGTTTCTGTATAAACAAGAATAAAGTTAATCCAAGTTGTATAGGCAAGGTTATGACCCAATAAATAGCTCCCTATCATGTTGATCCGAATTTCAGATTGATATACTCATTTGCATAGGGACATAGAATATGTTAATCTGGTCTAAAAATCACGTATGATATATGTACTCGTAGCTATTGAAATCTATTTTTCATAGGAACCAGAATCATCTCAATTAGAGATGTATAATTGGTGTTATTGTTCAAAGATTGAACTGCTATCAAACTGTTTCGAAAAGCATTTTAGCTTACTTGTAAGTCAATACATAAAATTGTAAAGATTATGTCATTCCATGAAATTTTATATGTATATAGATGCTTAAGATATCTTTCAAATGAATCTGGATTAACTTAACTTGGATGTGTGAAGAAAGCTATGGTCCTTTCTTCCTTCGATTGGCAAACTGTTAAAATGAGACCAGTTAAGTGTTTTTTTTAAAGAGAGCAAAGGATAATTACCATTTGTAATCATCTGTTTTATTAAAGGTTGCTATATTACAAAAATGTACATACAAACTTAGTCCTTCATTCATTCACCCACTATCTTCTCAGCCACTGCTACAATGTTCTCACCATATAACCTCTCACCCCTAAAAATACAACCATTGCGTTGGATCCAAATAACCCATAGGAAAGCAAAAGGGGCCACCCGATGCCTCCTTGTACAATACAGAGATAGTACAGAGATAATTTCTGGCAAATTTATCCCTAAGACCTATTAATATCTATATTCAAATAAAATTGGAACGAATAGAATAGCATTTTTATAAGTGAAGAGATAGTCTGAGAACCACTAACATGTTGAATTTGTCCAAAGTTATGATCTAATACTTTGGATAATGTTATTCATATGATTGATAGTTAATATTATAACTGAGTTTGCAAAGGAGGGATCCCTAGAGTGTTATATCAAAATATTCATGATGCATAAATGAATGTTTTGCTATTGTTCTAAAAATGATATTATGTTCCATTTAAGCTTAGAATCTTCATATGCTAGATAATGAGAATGGTTATGATATTGTATGTCTGATGTTCGAAATGATTATGTGATGGTTATATTGAGTGAGAATGTTAATTATTAAGTTGCAAATTGATTGCTATACTGCTCGACGAGAACTTATAAAAAACATGTAGAGACACATTCTATAATAGTTTTGGGCATTCGAAATAACTTTCGGACGTCCAAATCTCGTAAAATGAAGGTCTGATTCTTAGAACGGACGCCCGAAGTTTCAGACAAGTAGCGAAGAAGAATGCTATTGAGGTGAAAATGGGTGTCTAGTTGCTCACCAGATGATTGCTCAATCAATCGCCCGAATAGGATCGATTAATCGTCAAATACACTGGTCGACCGGAGGAACCAGGAACAGAATTGAATTGTCTCATCGTACTCGACCGATTGACTGCCAAACGTATCGATCGATCGCTCGAAAGCTCCCATAGATTGAATAGCTATTTATTTGATATGATTTATCACCTAGTTGTTCGCGTTTGCATGCTCAGTCGCAAATAGAAATTAAAAATAAATGTATTGATTGATTGAATGAACCTTGTTATAAGACTAGAAACTAAGAAGCCATTCATATTGGAAAATAGAAAGTAGATGCCTCCGTATTGATTATATTGGCTCATACTGAGTAATTGGGAACCAAAGATTCCATGTGGTCTAGCTAATCATCATTGAGACTAAGGCAAATCAATCCTTCGACTATTGTTAAAGGCTCATACTATTGCTTGCTAATTGATTCAATTGAAATTGATAGTTGTCACTTTATGAGAAATGGGGATGATTTATTCGGAATGGATTAAAGGAAGTTATGATACAAACTTCCACTCATCAAGTATCAATGAACAAGATAATGTGTCATCTTCTATTTCTTAAGTATGAACTTATTGGACCATGGATCATATTGGGCAAAGTGTCATATTGTTATTGTTCATGCTATAATTGATGAGCCTAAAAGTGCACTTAAATAAGTGATAATGCTGGAGAAATGTCTCATTTAGCAACATATTGAATTGTTATTGAAATTGAAAGATCGTATCTCCTTATTATTATTGTTGCATATACATACTATTATTGCATTCATCTGTTTATTGTTAATAAGTGCATTATGTGCATTGAAGGATGACATGAGTCATCCGAGTTATCACGACCTTACATGTTGGGCGTAAGCGCATGAGATGGATTTCCCCCACATGTATCTTGGAGGGCATAAGAGAAATTAGAGATGCTAATAATCTTGATGATCGATGATGATGATGACGTATGATGCTTGCACACGTCCATGTTTAAAAATGAGTTAAGTCATGTAATCTTTTGAATAATTGTTCAAGATTTCAAGTTATTAAGCTTTCGTTGTATAATATTGTGTGCTAACATTTTGCCTATTTTATGCTTATAGGTGAATTCCGAAGAACATAGGTTCATTGTCTTGTGGCGTTCCATGAGCCACCTCGCGGCGCGTCGGATATCGATTCGTCCGTGTGGAAGGTGCCACTTTTGGGACATTACATTGATGTTTTTTCAGTGATTGTTCAACATCTTGACCTTGCTTTGCAAGATGTGATTGCTCTTAAGAAAAAAAAAAGATCTACAAGCACATGCCATGACCATGTGTTGTTCAAGACCAAGAAAGATAACACTATATCGGTAAATTACAAAAGTTCAAACTTTTACATGAACAAATTGTTCAACTTCGAGAAAAGTCCAATCATCAAATGATAACTTTGCGTAAAAGCCAGATACTTGAATCAATTCATTACCGAGAGAAGACAACAAATGCTGTGACTAAGGTTTTTCAACAGTTTCATCCTCTAGGATCAAACTTGTTATTAAATGAAAACTCATTCAGGTATCAAAGCTATTGTGTAGTCAGTAGTGAAGGTTTCCAGTCAACTCTCACAAGTTTGAATTTCTATATCATTTCATTGTTCCAGACTCATGGACTTATGCTTTGAACCGAAAAATGAAAATATATTCATCCTCCGTAGAGAAGAAAAAAGAAATCAATTCAACACAAACACATCTCCGTGCAGTATGGGAGATTTAAGTCTTCTCATCCAAACAAAAGAGAAGTTTCGTTTACCTGTCGCATCAATTCCTCCTTCCTTCCATGCTTCCCCACTCATATAGTAAACGTGGCTACACACAAAGCAGATTTTTTTCATAAGTAAATGCACAGCAAAAGTATTTTACGCATATGCTTATTTATTGGAAGTACAAATCTCCTATTTAAAGTGCCTTTGAAAGCCTACTTTAGTTCTCTCTACCTTTTTCTTCCTAAGGAGAATTCTATCCTTATAAACTAACGAAAAAAGATCAAGAAAAATTAGCTCTGAAAGCACGCATATGTGAAACCGAAGTGCCACCTTTTCTATCCATCGATGCGAATTTCCCACCAATTACCAGGTCTCGATGTTAAGAATTTTAGTAAACCCTAGATCGAGAATGAAACCTCTTACCAGCCGATGAGGTAAACGAAGCCGGCGATGAAGGTGAGGATGCCGACGTAATGGCAAGCGAGGCGCATGAAGGCATATCTGAGGACCATGGGTGTGAGAAAGTGGAGATTCGAAACAGCACCGAAGGAGACGTAGGAGAGCGCGACGCCGGTGCCAGCCGCATAGAGGTGGCGCACGAGGGGGCCGCCGGGCATGAGGTGCCAGAAGAGGCTCACGGGAATCGTGGCGACAAAATAGAGTAGGAATCGGAGCACCGGCACGGAGAGGCCGATGGCCGAAGCTACCGAAGCCAACTCCAACTCCATTGTGGCTGCCGGCGGTCGCCAAAGCGAACGAGAAAGCGAGAGAGCGAGATGAGGAGGTAGGGAAGACGACCCCGACGCCTCGACGCCCCTTCAATATTGCGACGACAAAGTTTACACTTTACATGGTGGGGCCCGATAAGATTTATCCAACACATACCGTGGAGCGTAAGTGGAGCACAACTTAACCGCGTTTCGTGTGGCGACGCGCGACGTATGACGTGGGTCTCGGGACTGGGAGTCACAGGAAATGGTGAGCGCTCATAGCAGCGAGCAACCTTGTGGTCCGAGAGGCGCGTAAGGGAGTCCGGTAGCAAATATAGGGCCGTGGGTGAATCCTAAACGAACCCTGCGATGAGTGTGAGTGAATCCAGTACAAATGAGCCAATGGCCCAGTGACATGTAAGAACACTGGTCAACATTATGCGGATTGGGAATCTAACGAACAAAGTGGGACCCGGACGAGCTGGACAGATCAAAGAGGGAGGAACCGAGATCTATTTGATGTGCAATTTGTCGTGGTACAGACACCCGGTACAACTCTCGAATAGATCACGCAGGTGTCGTATTTACTATTTAGCCTCATGTTAAATTTGCTCTTTTGTATGAGTGGTTGTCCTCGGTCCTCACTCATTACGTTGTGTTTAAAAATAAAATCGTAATTCCTTACTCGGTTAATAGTTGAATTGATAGATTAGTTCGATGTGTCTTTAAATACGACGAATAAAATAGTTGAAGTGATGAAAATAAGTAAATGTGATGAATTAATTTTTAATAGGTGTTTGAATTAAAAATAATTATTATATATGTAGAATATAATTTTATTAAATAACAAAACTAAAAGTATAAATAAAAAATATGGAAAAATCTAATTAAAAATCAATTTTTAAAATATAAAAATCATTTTTATTAAATTATATCTAATAAAATATTATTTTTTAATGAAATAATAAGTAATAAATAATAATATATTATTTTTTATTATAATATTTTATATTAAATAAATAAATTTTATAAGCAATATCAAAAAAGAAAAATATAGTAAAAGAAAAAATATTGTAAAGTTAAAAAAATGGTCAAATAAAAAAAGAAAAAAAAAGTGAAGCCGCCCAAGGATGGTGACCCTAGTTCCACCTCAAAAAAAGATGAATTTGTGCCTCGGGAACCAAGCCATCTTAAGGTGTTTAGAGAATCAAGTTGGAACCGACCTTTAGTTCTAGTTTGGTTCTCATACAAAACGCAACTTTAATGTTTTAAGTTTTTTTTGAGTTTTTTATAGTATTTTGGTAAACTAAATGTTGGATTTGTCATCACAAATTTATGAACAATTGTTTAGGATAGAGTGAAAAAATGAAATTTAAAAGTTGATGTGATTAATTATTTTAGTGAGTGTTTAAATAAAATATAAAATTTATAGATATAAAATATAAATTTAATAATTAATAAATATTGAGTATAAATTAAAATATTATCTTAAAAGATATATTGTTAAAATATGATAAATTATATTTAATAAAATATTATTTTTTACTAAAAAAATATTTATATAAATAATATTAAATTAACCCTTTTATAATAAATATATTATATTTAATAAATATTACTTATTTGAAAATGCATGAGAAAGAAAATAAGGGAAGAAAAAGAAAAAAAGGAAGAGCATATTTGAAAAAAAAAGAAATGTCACATAAAAATTAGTTTTGAAAAAAACTCGCACTGCTATAGTGCTTTGTGGAACTCATCGGTGGGAATTGAGGTCACTTGAATAGCATCGCTTCATGGAATTATTCAACTAATCTATGGAAATTGAGGTAACTTGAATACAATGGTGGAGTTAGGAATATTTTGAGTGTGTTCATATATGTATAGTCTGAAAAGTTCGCCTCCTTCTTTTCGTAATTATATATATATAAATTTTTAGAACCCAAAATTAATTAAGTGTTTATATTATTATATATTAAAACATAATAATTTGTAATACTATTTATAACACTACAATTAAAAAGAGATCATGTGTACAATGTAAAAAAGAGATCATGGATACAATTTCTCTTGATTTATTAAAAAAATAACTTTGACAATTAACAAATAATTAGTAAGTGTAATATAAGATAGTAAACATAAATATTTAATTATACTAATATATTAACAAAACAATATTGCATTATTATTTATGTATATCAATTATATATAATAATTATAAATCAAATGAGCATACATAATATCATAATTACCTAATTATACAATGATTAAAGGTAATATATAATTAAAAATAATTAAAAATATAAAAATATAAAATAGTAAAACATAATGTTTAAGGAGAAAAAATGAGTTGATTGGATGAAAATAGAGGACAAAAATATTATAACAAAATTATAAAATTTGAACTATAAAAATAAGTGGTAAAAATTGACTTTACCACTTAATTAAGAAAAATAATTGATTAAAGGCAATATATAAATAAAACCATCAAATAAAAATATTAAATATAATGTCCAGAAGAGAAAGAATGAATTGATTGGATAAAAATAAAAGGCAAAAACATTATAAGACAAATTTGAAAGATTAGGTGTAAATAATTAGATATCAATTATATATAATGACTTTAAAAAACTAGTGTAAAAGAAAAAAGTGATTTCAACTTGGCTCAACATTGGAGTGCACAAGTGCTACTAACCAACAAGCCAATAACAAATATGGTACTAATTCATGCACTTGTAGGCGCGTGAACCCACGTAGCTCTGCTCGTGCTTGAATAGCACCACTTCATGGAACTAATCAGTTGGAATTGAGGTCACTTGATACTCAATTTCCACCTCAAAATATTAATATGATTCGATCAAATGTCACGTCATTCGACAAAATCGATTGGAACCAATGCTTTGATTCCTGTCGCCAAACACTATCCAAAAGAATAAAGGTCCAATAAAAAAGTTGGTTATGAGTCGGTAGTATTTTAATTATGTGCAATCCAATGATGCAGGCGCATCAATGTTTGAAAAATATATTAATGTATTTTAGATATGCGCAATTCGGTGGTGCAAGTGCAGCAATGTTAAGGTTGGTCAAAACAAAAACAAAAATTAATCCTAGTAAAAGGTGAGTGGTTGTTGTTATAACCTGGCATGTGTTAATAACAGTGTTGTAAAATCCGACCCGGCCCGGTCCGATCAATGTGTAAAATGTAAAAATAAAACATACAAAAATTATTAAAACTTTTTAGAAATATTATATATATATATATATATATATATATATGTATCTTTGCTTAAAATTTATGTTTCAACCTTCTTATTTCTTTATTACATAGATAAAATTTTATCAATATTTTTATTTTTTATAATTGCCTCACACGATTTTTTATTTAGAAAATATTTGATTGATGATTTAATCTATGCTTACTTTATTATATTATTTGATATGACTTATTTTATTATACTATATTTTTATAATTTTGCTAAATAAGATATTACATATTAATAATATTACAATAGTCACTTTAACTTATTTATTTTTATTAATTTATATTATTCGGTTCGACTATTCAGTTCGACCTGGTCCGACTTGACCTGTTAGACAATTCATGTCAATGGCGGGATCGAGTCTTACAACATTGGTTAGTAATTGCTAGTGTCACAATTAATTTATTACTAGGGTGAGAGGATAAGCATATCTTTTTTTAAGGAAAAGTTATGCATTAATTAATTGGGTGATCAGAATCGTGGTTTAACAAAAGTTGTTGGAGACCAAAAGGAGGGTGTTACTCCCAAAAAATATTATCATTACTACATTTGCTTATTATGGCCATATAATTAGTAGCATTGTTTTTAGATCTTTGACAAAATATACATTTAAATTTTACAAAAGAGGCAACAAGATTATGTATTTCATCGACAAACGACCATAGCATGGAGTTTTGAATTTTGTACTAATGATATAAATTAAAATGGAATCTTGAGTGCTACTTCTAGAAGAAAATGTTTGAGTCAAACTTCATGAGTGGTTGTTATACATTAAGCAATATATTCAGCCTTGTGTGTCTTATCACCTTCAATAAGTAATATGATGTGAACTTTTGATCATAGATATCACCTCCAAAATTCGTATATGAATATCTTATATCCTTCAATATATCACCTTGGTATATCTATCTCAATTGCATTGTGTCTTTCAAATATTGTAAAATTCTCTCAATGGCCTTGCAATGGCTCTTTATAGTATTACTTTAAATTTTGTTAACCAAGTTTACTATGTAAGCTAAATCATGTTGTATACATAGCATTGCATATATCAAATTACTCACAGCTTTGCATAAGATTCCTCTAAAATTTTTTGCCCCACATTGGGATATTAATGTTTACTAAGTTTTCTTCAATCACAAGTGACATAGACATGAGACTACAATTTACATTCTGAATCTACATAGTATCTTATTAATATATTGTCCTCGACTTAAACTCAACATTCTTGATTTTGTTGTCTCAAATATTTTGAATGCCCAGTAATGCATCTTCCATGTTATATGTCATTTCAAATTATTTGCTCAATTTATCTTTTACTTCATTAAGCATTATGAGATCATTAACAATGAGCAAGATATCATCTACGTAGATGGTATCATAAATTTTTTCTTACTCTTCTTGATGTACATGCAATTAGATCATTAACAATGAGCAAGATATCATCTACGTAGATGGTATCATAAATTTTTTCTTACTCTTCTTGATGTACATGCAATGATTCGATTTGTTCAATTTAAATCAAATTGCACTATTGTCACATAAAATTTTAAGTACTATTATTTAGACAATTGTTTTGAGCCATATAATCACTGCTTAGGTCTACAAACTTTATCCTCCTAGACTTCAACTTGAAAACTTTAGGTTGATGTATGTATATCTTTTATTAAGCCATCATTCAAAAAGGATATCTTAACATCTATTTGGAATAACTCCAAATTCATATACGTGATAGATTATCACTAAGATCATTATAATCAATGCAAACTTAGCCATTTTGGTTTGTTAGATTAACCCTTGACAACTAATCTAGATTTATGCTTATCAAGATAATCATCACCCCGATACTTTCTCTTGAATATCCACTTGCACCCTATTGATTACCTGCCTTCCAACATTCTTGATTTTGTTGTCTTAAATATTTTGAATGCCTAGTACATGCATCTTTCATGTTATACGTCATTTCAAATTGTTTGCTCAATTTATCTTTTACTTCATTAAGCATTATGAGATCATTAACAATGAGCAAGATATCATCTACGTAGATGGTATCATAAATTTTTTCTTACTCTTCTTGATGTACATGCAATGATTTGATTTGTTCAATTTAAATCAAATTGCACTATTGTCACATAAAATTTTAAGTACTATTATTTAGACAATTGTTTTGAGCCATATAATCACTGCTTCGGTCTACAAACTTTATCCTCCTAGACTTCAACTTGAAAACTTTAGGTTGATGTATGTATATCTTTTATTAAGCCATCATTCAAAAAGGATATCTTAACATCTATTTGGAATAACTCCAAATTCATATACGTGATAGATTATCACTAAGATCATTACAATCAATGCAAACTTAGCCATTTTGGTTTGTTAGATATAACCCTTGACAACTAATCTAGATTTATGCTTATCAAGATAATCATCACCCCGATACTTTCTCTTGAATACTCACTTGCACCCTATTGATTACCTGCCTTCCACTAATTCACATAATGTCCATACTTTGTTTTGATCAATTGAGTCCTATTTTCATTTTTCCATGATAGTCAACTTTTGACTCATTAGAAGTCATTGCTTCATTATGAGTAATATGACATGTATTATTCTCTATATCATCATTAATACAAAGTCTCGTACTCGTACGACACATAATCATTCAAATGTGCAAATTTTGCACTCGTACAACATCAATTCAGTGTGTGTATAATTGACTTCACCATCTTCTAGAGTTATCATATCATCATCCTCTTGAAGGTATTATTTTTAATTTTCTAAAAAAGTAACATGCATCTTGAATCTCTATATCACCTTTTATTTGGGTGGACAAATTTATACTCTTTGAAATTTTGACTATAACTAATGAATCTACATATTTTCATTCTGAATAGCTTGCCCATCAATTGACAAGGAACTAATACATGTGCTTTACATTATTATTTTTTAAGATGACCTAACTCGAACTTTCTATTATTTCATAACTCATATGGCATCAATTATACGATCTTTATGACATTCCTATTTTGTATGTAACCCACAATTAATACCGGTTCTCTCCAAAATTCTTTGGATAGACTCAAGTAAAACAACATATCTTACCACATTCATCAATGTCCTATTTTTCTCGTCACTCCATTTTGTAGTGGCATATATGGCATCGTAGTTTGTCTAGTATGCCTTCTATGATGTAGTTACTTTCAAATTTTCAAGAATTATACTCTCCTCCTTTATCCTTAAATACTTGATTGGTCTTTCCAATATTATTTTTACCTCTCTAATTTCAAAAGCTTCGATAATTCTTTCAAAGAGGTAAATATGACAATGATTAGAATAATCAATGAAATAATAAATAATTTCTTACATATGCACCTAGGAACACTCAATGGTCTACATATATAAGAATGAACTAACTCTAACAGTTCTATTGACCTTGTTCTAGTTGGAAAAGATATACGAATCATCTTATCGTCAAACAATGCTCACATGACATTATTATTGCACCAAATATGATAGGTACTAAGTTCACTTTAATTATTTGATTCATTTGAGAATGTTTTAGGTGTCCTCAATCAAATTTAAACACAAAACACAGAGTATACTCATTCATTTATCCATTGTTATTTATTACAGGCATACAAAATAAGTCGTGTCTAGATACAAATCTTTTCATGAGATAAACCTTGTCTTTGTCTATTGTCACACGACCATTTAGAATGTAACTTCTAAATTATTATGTAAAAGTTTGGGACGAAGTTTAAGTTTTGATGGATCTCTAACGCGTACAAAACATTTTAAAGTATCATGAACCAGTGTTGTTCAGCACAAACTTTCCACACATGGTGTTTCCCATGTAGATTCTCCGGTTTCTTTTTGTAGCTCTTTGAATTCTATCAAAGTTTTTTTAATTTTGACAATGTGATGGTTTGCTCCAAAATCAATCAACTAGCCATTTATGTCTATCATTGCAACATTGCACTCAATCACACTAATGAATTTTATCTTACTTGAACTTGCTCCTTTACTCTAGTGTCCACCGCTTTGTTCGCATTGTGGACTCTTATTTTGATTTTGCCCAAATGCCATAAGACCATTGAACCTAAAATGAAATTTTTCACAAGGATAACAAACTTCACGTTGAGTCTTCATAATTTTGGTATTGAATTGTCTTCTATTTAGATTGAGGTTCTTTTTCTTATGTATAACGTGAACCTCATTCTCTTGTCCTTCTTCTTTTTCTCAATGTTGAAGATTTTTATTTTTTTTCTTTCCTTTAGCCATGTCTTTCTCAATGGCCATGGTGGAAGGCAATTTTGCCACTTGCTACCACTGCCACATGTATTGGGGCAACATTGTCAATATATTTTTTAAAATTATTATGAATTAGACCGTAAAAGATTCTAACTTAGCAAGTTCAACAACAACAAATTTGACATCATTTACCTAAAACATCAAGTAAATATGCTTAGTATTTAAGAAATAAGTTGTTTATAATAAAGTATGCTACAATTTTATTTAAATGTCAAACTTTATAATAATATTATTATTATAATAAACTTTACATAAAAAGATTATTTTTAAAAAATAAAAATATTGAAATTTGATTAATGAATCATCTTTCTTAAAAAATATTTAAACTGTTAAAAATTTGAAATTACAATTCGAAACTTCCAACGCCAATAGAAAGGAGCTAGTGAACTTGTGTTTTTTCGCTTTGCTTCCAACGTGAGTCTTGCGACAGATCAAGATGACATATGTTGTACCATTTTTTGTAAATGAAAGATGAAATGGAACATTATATGGTGATAATGATAATAAAATGATTATGTTTTAATGATGATGAACATGGAACAATGATGAATTTTGAATTTTTCAAAACGAAAGATGATCTCTCAAATAGTAAATCGATTTTATTTTCAAGTTAAAGATAAAACTACTATATAAACCTTATGAATGATTTAAGATGTGATCTTTTATCGTGACCAAATATTGATCATGTATCACTACTTATTACATCTTATTGCTAGTCAAAGATGAACTTTCAAACCTTGAGATCATATGATATAAATTGCATTCTATTATTGTTATTTGTTGATTATTATTAATTTGCAAGGTAAAATGTTAGTTATTCATGCTTATGTTAAAGGATCTTTTTTATAATTAACTTATTATGATTTCACACTTAGCCTTATGCTAACTAAAGAATTTTATCTTTTATTTTGATAACTGCATGTACTTGATCTTTTATCTTTTATGTTGATCCCTATATGTACTCGATCTTCTACATGGTTCGTTGATGTGTGTGTGACAAGGTTATTCTCAAGCACATGAGCAGTGACTAGACGAAGGAGTACCTAGTTAAACTTATTTCGAGTATGCAATGAAAGTATTCTGATTAAGGTTTCAATCACAGACATAATGAGAGTGTTCAACGAGTTATCATGGGACTGTGGTACTAGCGCATTGAGGCACCAATGCAGGTGCTTGAGCGCTTGACATATGAATGGTTGCTCAAAAAATCATGGGATACCAAGAAAGGTCAACGATGTGAGTTATCACCCTATGAAATTCTCCCCCATCAAAATTAGCAATGCCTCTGACGTTGTTGTCAGGACTTTTTCGAAGTCCTCGTATTCAATATTGACTTTGCTTGTCACATTGAAGTCTGCCTTCTTTGACTTACATTCTACTTCTCGAGACTCATTGAGGACTCCTTCTTATAACTGCTTTACTTACTAATCTTTTATCCAATCCATGGTCGTCACTTGTGTAGCGCCAACGGAGTTAACAAACTGAGTGATTTGACTTCAACAAGTAACTATTTGTCCATCAAGTTTATGTTGACTTTAACTTTTCTGAACTTGCGTAGTGTAGTGTCAACTTGATTGGTTTGGATTGTAAGGAAGGGACTGCTAAATGACTTCATGCATAGTTCAGAGAAGTTGCTTTTGGATCGTGGTGAACATGATAAGAGTCTCATCATTTAATAGACATGACTTGACTCGATGTCTTCATGTTGCAGATGACTGCGACATGGAGCCTTCCGTCCATTGAATGCAGATCATGGATCACCTCACCCTTGGTAGTCGCTTAGGATTTCGACGACTTGAAGTAGGACAGAGATCCTTGGTTGGATACCTTGGGACTTGTCCGCTTCAAGTCGTTTGCTGAGGGCGATGAGAGTCTTCCATGTCCGTTGTGGACTTGACTCATTCCTCTTTAGGTGGGTCTGACTGCTGTAGAATTTTCTAGGATACACATTCTTTTGATCCTGGAACATCTTTTGAAGCATTGTCAACACTTTTGGAAATAGATGGGACAATGTTATCACGCTCATCAACGAAGATGATGCATCTTTGACACTCGTCCATCTTGTGGATTTGGATAAAGTGATATCGTTGTGCTTATTAACAAAGATCATGTAATTGTCATACACTTGTCCATTGGTGAGTCACTATTGAAAGAGTAGTTGTTATGGATCTTTAGTGATCCACGAGGATCGTGAAGACATGTTGACAAGCGAATTATTGTTGGAGAACCCATGGCTAGAGCTTCTAACTTCACATTCGAGAGGACAATATTAGTTATGTGATTTCCAAGCTTTGGATTTCGTTCTTGTAGGCCGTTTCATTTCTCAAGACGTCTTAGAGGAAAGATAGGACTTCCTTCGATTGGTGGACACTTGACACTAGCATGCTAAGGATTCGCCAAATATTTGACACTCACACCATTTATGAGATTGGACGTTGTGATTGAAGCGTCAATCGTATTGGCAAGCAGCCAGTTCATTCCATCTCTCGATGTCACACGCCTCTTGCGGGAGGGCAAAACATGTTGGGCTGACAACTCGCCCTAGAGTATTTTGCCACACGTAAATTTCTTTTTAGCGTACACAAATTTACACTCGAAGGTTCACACACCATATCAAAATATAGTGTGTAATATGCTACTAAATTTTGAAAACATTCTTTATTTATAGCTAGAAATATTGAATTAATAAATTATGTATTTTCATAATTAATTTTTTAATATCGTGATGATATATTAATTATAATATGTATGTATAACTTCAACAACCATTGACATTATTAAGTTTATCATACTATTAATTCTATGAATGTTAATTCATTATAATATTGTCATAATATTATATTTAAATATATTGATGTTTTTTTATTAATCGTTAATATAAATATTATCATTAAGGAATCTAAAATTTTTACTTACACATATTTTATATATCATAACTTGATATTTTCAATTTCTCATTATATATAAGTTATAGTATTTAATTTTTTTTATGAATATATATAACTTTTTTTTACCATAGAGAGACCTACACTCAGATGTTTGCACGCGTTCTTTCGTATCAAAGAAGACTTCGATTATGCCATTGAAATTGGAAAGCACCTTCTATTGATAGTTGCAAACATTTATTTTAAAAATAAGAAAAAACAAAATTTTGAATATCATGATATTATATTTATTTATTTTAACAAAAAATAGTATATATTAAATATTATTCATACCATATATTAAAATTTTTAAAATTATTTAAAATAAATTTATTTTATAAATGGATTCGTTAGAGGATTCCACATGACAATTGATATATAATAATAATAATTATTATTATTTAATACATAAGTAAAAATTTTGAATTACATAAAAAAGTAAAATAAATAAGATAATGATATATTCTTAAACTCATAGGAGTAGTTAAATTTTTATTTATACTGAATATTTTGTTACTAAAGTTTGTTAAGTATATATAAATAATGACATGATTCAAATATATTTGTTTTTTTAATACTAATTATTATATTATCTATTATTATTACTTAGTAAAACGTTAAAATGACATATGACATCATATGAATATGGCAAGATTAATGGAGTGTAACACCCTGAGTGAAACATGATGTCTCAGGAGCGTTCGATTTAGATTTACTGTCCAAATTACTTTCACATTTTCTTTCTCTCTCCTCTCTCACATGCACTCTCTCTTCTCTCGGGTGATGATGCCGCCGCCAATCACCTCCTTGCATGACCTTCTCCTTCGAGCATCGTCGTCGGACTTCTGCGAGCATTGCCCTCCCCTCGGAACGCCACCGACGACCCCTTCCTCCAATCCCCGCATCTATCCTCTCCTCGTGAGCGCAGACCCCTTTCTCCAATCGCTGCCCCGTCCTCCCCTCTCTCAGTCTCGTCCTCCAATCGTCGCCCCTTGTCCCAATCCACACCATTGTTGTCGATCTAGATCCGTGCCATTGTCGGGCAAATCCGTCATCGTCGATCGTCGAGAGTCGTTTGCCGCAGTCCTTGCTTGCGCCAAGTGTCAATCGAACCTGATCTGCCATCATCCCTACTTGTGTCAAGAGAGAGGTCATCGTCCCTGCTTGTGCCACCGACCGCCGTCGTCGATCGCCGCCGCTCCTAAAGTCGTCGACCACAACAACTCTCATTTAATCTTAGACCGTTCGCTTGATCCGATGGTCCAAATTTGACATTACACCATGTTTCACCAAAGGGGTCTTACACCTCATTAATCCCATATATATACACTAAGAAGTTTATTATTTTCTACAAATCATCACCAATCTTCTTTTTTTTTTCCTATCACAAACAAGACTACGAAAAATGAAATTGCGTCTGAAGATTGAAAAGAGCTAATAGTAATGATTTTTTAAATAGTCAAATTTTTTTAAAAAAGTATCTTCTTAATCTCAATTTCAGATTAATTAATTATCACTAATCTTAGATATGAACCCCGGAATGAGTATTTAAAAAGCTATCTCTTAACTCAGGAGATAGGCCCAAAGGCCTTCCATTGTTTTGAGTAAGAAAGGCCTTCCATTTTTAAAACTAATGGGGAGAACTCATAATTAATTATTTCTGCTAACTTAGGCCAATTGACGAGGGTTCTTTTTATGTTGACCAACTAATCAAAATTAACTAAAAATAAAAAAAGAGAAAAAAAATCTTAAAATTAGGGAAATTCTCATAATTTTTATTTGACCAATTTATTCTTCCTATACCAGGCTCTACTTCCTTTCTCTCCACTCCTGAGAGAAAAAAAGATTATTTTTCATTTTTTTAGTATTGTCAGTCTATTACGTC
The DNA here is from genome assembly GCA_030549335.1 of Pontederia crassipes. Classification (NCBI taxonomy): domain Eukaryota; kingdom Viridiplantae; phylum Streptophyta; class Magnoliopsida; order Commelinales; family Pontederiaceae; genus Pontederia; species Pontederia crassipes. The sequence goes on along the minus strand of CM060191.1, from coordinate 69,762,071 downwards.
AATAATATCTATTCTAAAAATGATGACAACTTTTACCTATTAAAATTTATAGAGGAGTAAATAAAAACATTAGTTTAACAAAAAAATCTCATTTATTTCTGTAATATGTAAAATTTAGAAGAAAAAAACATAATATATTGTTAAAAATAACAATATTTTTTTCACAATATTATATTATGTGTTAGCTTTCTGTTACATTTCATATAAAGGCACAAATCATAGCAGCTATTATATTCTATAAATATAATAACTTGAAGAACATTTTGTTACTCCATGCAATACAATGACTTCGAGGTTTTTTCTTTATATAATTTATATCATTATGATTGTTGTGTTTAAACACAAAATATGCAGTATAATAATAAGAATAAAATGCGATGAAAGAATAAAAATAAGAAAAATTCTGAATTTAAAATTTATTATATACCATAAATTGATAAGGACGTTCATGGATTAACTTAAAACTAGTTGAAGTTGAATCAAACTAAATTTTAGCAGGACAAGTAAGTTTGATCATTTTTTACTTTTAAAAAGAGTAAAAAAACATGAAAAAAGTAGTAAAATGAAAGAAGAGAATAGTATTAATATTATGAAAATTTTAAGATAATTTCATTCAAGATAGATAAAAATGTTGTTATTGAAATCATGATAATTTCATTCAAGATATATGGAAAACATTGTTATCAAGATCGCAATCCTACGTAGGATCACTGATCTCTATATCTTAAAAAATATTTTAGATATAAATTTATATTGTAATTTATTTTTAAAATATATATGATTTTATAATTCTTAATACAATCTTCAATTTTATGGACTCCTCCTGGTGTAATATAATTCTCAATCTTACAGACTATTTGGAATAAGAAAACAATAGAATACAAATATAATAAATTAATTGATAGACAAATTTGTTTTTCTTGTTTGAATGATTGAGAATATTATAAATTTTATTCAGAAAACAAATTCTGAGAGATTAATCCATAATATAAAAAACATAATAATACGCAATCAAGAGTCCCGGATTGAATTTTTATACACTCCCAAAATTGTAGTGACAACAAAAAAATGCTTTTTTTTTGTTGAAATCTACTTATAAATTAAGAAGTATATTATGTGCTATTTTATTTTTAAAAATTATGAGATAAAGTTTTGGGCTTATATTCAAAATAAAGAGTTTGAGACTTATATTAATGAATTAGTAATTTCAATTTTTAATTTTGATGTTTCGATTTAGTAAAAAATTCTACTATGGATAAATATTGGTGCTAATAATTTTTTATACGAAAATATATTATTTATCAAAATTTTAAGGGAGTAACGAGCGCCTTTATTGTTTTAACATTAAAAAAGTAGACACTTTTTTAAAACAAGTGAGGATAGAAACTCATCAAATGAAAAGGGCAAATGAGTCATGTGCTTTTTCTGGCATTAGCGCCATCTCACTTATCCATTATATCAATAGACTCTACTTTCTCATTCTTGGTCACAGAAATATCCAAATATGCAATTAAAAATGTCACCTTGCATATGCCCCAATTTTATTCTAAACTAATGATCAAATGTATAGGTCCAAGTCATTTATCCTAAACCTAGAGAGATAGTTATAAGGAAATTGGATGACCTTAGGAATCATAACAACCTTGGCAGGGTTCTTTATTGGAATAAAAATACCCTAGGTAAGCATGGAATTGGGCCTTTTGAAACACGAGGAACAAAAATCCAAAGCTTAGAATTAAAATGTGAACAACAAGGTCTTGATGGGACCGAGCTATGCACTTTTAAAGTCACCTATAAATGACACCTAGTCTATCTTAGGCAAATTAACTTAAGATGATGGAGCAAGTATAGGATCAATTGCCTCACTCATGGAGATAAAAATATAAGTTTTTCATAAATCTACCATTCTCAAGTCCGGAAGGAACCTCATATCAAGTATAGTCGACAATCAAGGGCAATCTATCTATGATAAACCTAGTATTAGAATGACATTTGCCCAACACTATCAAGACCCATGGAAATCAAAATCGAACACCTTGGCTGCCCTGATGTGCCCTTTGGCCAACCCTTTCTGATGTAGATCTCATATGGTTTAGCCATCTAACGACATAAATATCTAAGATTGCAATTAGGAAATGCTTATGGACTCTTGGCTTGGACAAGGCCTTTGGGCCTCATAATTGAATTTTATAAAAAATATTTGGGCATTATGGGTAAGGACATTAGTGCTAATATTATCAATTTCTTCCACAATTGAGTCATGCCAATGGCCTTGCACCTCATTGATCTTTACACCTATTATGCTATGACTCTAATTGTACCATAATAACATACAAATTTATTGTTAAAACTGATCCACATATTGATCCAATGATCCACCTACCTCTACCACATGTCTTTCCGTTGGATCTTCTTCTCCCGTTTCGACTGCTCTCCCATGACGTCTCCTGATCATCTGGGACGTGATCACAAGAGAGAGGACGTGGGAAGAAATAGTTAGGGTTAAGGGAGATTTTGGTTGGAAGTAAAGTTTACATATGTGTAAGTAAAAAACGATAAGGTAAGTTAGAACTTTCCAATGTGATGACTCCTTTGATTTAGTTTTTAATTATGTAAGCCAAATCTGATTTGATCTTTTAATTTAAATTAAATAATAAATTTTTTTATTATAGGCCGGGCATTACAGTCTTTCATCTTAAGTCGACAATCATGAATGTGGTCTTTGGCATGCTTTAATGATTATGCTAAAATACAATTACCTGAGGTAACATCTCCTAAGATCACATGTTAGTTCGGTGGGAGCCCCTGCCTTCCGAGTGGATAAAACTGAACTCCAACCGCTTCTTTAAGGGAGTTGGGGAGGTTGGGGTGTGAGTTATATTCTTCGATCTCAAGACTATATTTTCTTGTCCGTAGGTGCACTCCGACGCATTGGCGCGTCAATCTTAGAGCTTGAAGTCCTGACTATCTTAGGAAGAATTAAAACACACTCTTTCAATTAGGTGCCAACAAGTTGATCGTGAATACTCGGGAGGCTTTAGAGCACAACTTCACGTTATAAACAACATTAACATCTTCTTGCATTTTTTGAACAATGGAGTCTATGTCACCGATACAGATAATCGAATCACTCGGTCGATTATATTGCAAATTATGACCGTGTGAATTCTAATATTTTTTTGGTGAAGGACCCTCTTATGAACTTTCTTAATATTACTTAGACACTTCTAGTTGCTATTTTAAAAGATAAGAAGCTTTCATTTCAAACAAAAAAAAAATTTGGACCAAGGAGACTCCTTTGTCCAACACATATTCGCCAAGATAGAAGCATCCATTTATAATGTGCCTCCCATATTAAATTAAACTACCGAGTCTTTTCAATATGATTAAATAAATGTACCAAACCAACCTTATAACAAGACCAAGTTGTGACACCAATGCAAATAAAAAATTGTGGCGGGCGTTACCTTAATGATTAAAAGACTATTCACATTCTTTATATTAAAACGCGTAGACACCGTCTGACAGTATTAAATAAAGAAAACGTTTTGTACAAACATTGAATAATTCTCTTCATAAAATAATTCATCCTTTTTATTATTCATTAAAGATTAGATAATACCGAAGATTCGATTTGTACATTATTTTAATTCTTTCCAGATAACCAAATATTCGTTTTGTACACTATTATGCACGTGTCACGGAATCATTCTCGGACACTATACCACGTGCGGCGACTAGGCGGATAGGCACCTAACCAAGCTTGTTTTGAGTTTGCAGCGAAAGTTTTATGGTCGAGACGACTATGCCGAGAGTCGCTCTTATAGGCCTTCAATCACGGACATGACTAGAGTGTTGGACTACTCGTCACGAGACTGTGGCATTAGCGCGTTGCGACACTAATGTAGGCGCTTGGATGCTTAAAGTCCGAAGGGACGACGAAGGGACCACGGGACGCTACGAAGGGACACCGATGTGGGTTGTCACCCCACGCTCAAAGCCATGACACTAGAATTAAAGGAAAGCTTGCTTGTATTAAATATGACGAAACATAACATACAATTGGGCCTCGAAAAGTACCGTAGGTATAGGAGTCTTGTTACATATTGAAGATGCAAAAGACGTACCATACGAGAACATCATCTACTTGGCCATTCATAAGGACGGGCTTACAAGATAAATACCCTAAGGGCGGATAACTTGGTACTCCGCAATATTACGCAGTGCGGGACGGCTGCATGTGTTCCATGTTTTCGGCGCTAAGCGGCCGAGGACTATAAGTTGAGCGGCACTGGTGCCGCGAGGCTTTACGCTTCGTGTCACGGAAAACGCCCCGTGACATTCTCCCCCACCAAAGTCGGCGACGCCCCCGACGCCGCTGTTCGGGCTTCCTCGGGGCCTTCGTCTTGAGTCTTGATTTCGCTTGTCTCGTTCAATTTCGCCTTCTTTGCCTTGACTTCAACTTCACCAGCATCATGCAGCGTCAGGAATGCCCGCTCCTTGGGGTCTCGCTGAGGACTCCTCCCTCAGGCCTGCTTCGCTCGCTGATCCTTCATCCAATCCGGGGTCATCACTTGTGCAGCGCCAGTGGAGTCCGCCATGTGCGGTCTGACTTCATCAAGCAACTATCCGTCCATCAAGTCTCTGTTGGCTTCACTTCTCTTCGACTTGCGCAGCGTCAACTTGTGTGGTTTGGCTTCTTTGGGGGTGAAACAACTCTTGTATGCCTTCAGGAATAGCGCGGAGAAGAGTTGTCTCAGGGTCGTGTAGAACACGATGAAGAGTCTCGCCATTCGACCTGCATGACTTGACTCGATACCATCATGTTGCGGATGGCCGCAGCATAAGGTCTCCCTTCCATCGAATGCGAAGTACGGGACCATCTCACTCTCGATGATCATTCTTGAATTTCGACGGCTTGAAATAGTGCAAACTCTCCGATATCGATGCTTGTAGCTTGTCTGCTTGAGTGTCTAGGGTCGCTATGATGAGCGACGAGGGTCTTCCCACGGATACTTTGGGACGCTTCAGGTCTCTTTGTGGGCTTGACTCAATATCTCTATGTTGCAAATGATTGCAACGTAAAGTCTTCCATACCTCTGCCGAACGAAAAGCGCAGAACCACCTCCTTCTTGGTGATCACCTGATGTTTCGACAGTCTTGAGGCGGGACAAGGTTCTTTGATATGACAATCCATGCCTTGTCCATCCAAGTCGTCATAGTGGGCGACGAGAGTCTCCCCACGTTCCCTTGTGGTTCAACTCGCTATCTCCAAGTTGCAGATGGCTACAACGTTGAGTCCTTCGTCCGTCGAGCGTTGAGAATAGCTCCACCTTATCCTTGGTGGACAAGAGATATCTCGACGGTTTGAGGTGGAGCAAGGTTTTTTGGTATAACATTCTGCACATTGTCCACTCTCAGTCGCTACAGTGAGCGATGATGAGGGTCTCCCCACATGTGCCTGTTGTTCGACTCGCTTCTCCTGCTTCGATAGACGATCTTTGTCTTCGGCATAAGTAGCTTCCTCCTTGCGACTTGAGCTTCTCTCCCTCATCATTGCCCTTGCCCAAAGGCTTTGGTGGTATGACACTTGTCCCGATTGACTTGGCAGCGTCGACTAGTGAGCGAAGGTTGGACGATCCAGTCGTTCCAACTCCTTCTTAGTCCAAAGCTTCTAACCCCTCTGCTTGAAGAGCAACAATACTGGGTCTTCATCCTCCTGGGTACACTGTAGCGGAGCTCGGTGATTCCTTTCACTTCCTCCTTCAACATGCCCATCTGGCCGATGCTGAACAATGCAATCTTGACCTCCAGTTCCAACTTGTCAGGGCTTGCATAATTGATGAATCGCCACTTCTTCTGTCCCATGTCTGGGATGCATGTTTGTCACATTCTACATTGTCGCGATGGTAACGCCATCCTGAGTTTGCCACATCTTGCATGATTCTTGGAATATGCATTATTCCGATCCTGGAACCTCCTTTGAAGTTTTGACAATCCCTTTGGGGTATGGACGGGACGAGATCGTTGTGCTCGTTCACGAAGAGGATGCACCTTAGATGCTCGTCCGTCCGCACCTTGGATAAAGTAATGCCACTGTGCCTGTCATTCTAGATCATACACCTTTGACATACTCGTTCACCGGGCGGCTTGGCCCTTACGAAAGAGTAGTCATTCTAGGCCTTCACTGATCCGTGGGGATGCATGTGAAGATCCTCCGCTTAGATAAGCGGACTGCGGTTGGTGAACTCGTGGCATGAGCTCCCAACATTACCTCCATCTCCATTCGAAGGGACGACATCGCCAATGTGCCCTTCAAAACCTTCGCATTGCGATCCTTGGAGGCCGCTTCGATTACTCGAGGCGATGTCCAAAAGGAAAGGGTACTCCTTCCTTCGGTTAGCGGCAGAACGCTTGACAGCAGCATGCCAAGGTTCGCCGATGCTCGACGCTCAGACCATTTGCCAAATTGGTCGCTGAGTTGAGACGTCGATTTGCGTTGGCATGCATCAAGTTCGTCCCACTCCTTGATGGATGACATCGCGCCGCTTGCGGGGCGACACTTGACAAGGCAGGCAAGGCTGATAGCTCGTCCGCGAGTGTTTGCAAGTAATCAACGCTTTGCTCCATTCTTGAAAGTCATCATGGCGTGGCAGACGATGCTGCGACACGACAGGATGCTTGTGATTGATGCTTTTTGACCGAAAAGATGATATTCTCTGGCCGAAAAGGGACCATGAACCTTGATATTTATCTTTAAGCCAACTTCTCCCGTGAAGCGATTGTGCACTTCACGTTGCATGACTGGGCATGCGATGCGACGTTACGAAATATCGAGCAGCGTCAGGTCGTCATGATAGTACATGACCGACAGTCCCTGAATGTGACACGTGTCCTCCGAGTTACACGACGCTCATGTAAGCGATCTCATGATATGAGCAGCGCAAGACCATCATGCGGAGCGTATGGCCACTCTTTGACGCAGCGCGACACTTCAGGATTCCCGATTGTATACCTGGGGTGGTTGATCTGCTCGAGTGAGCGACGCATGACCGTCCCGGTTAGGCGGGGCGATCAATCCGCCATCATGATGCATGACGGACGTTCCTTGACACGACACGGGTGTATGAGGAACATGCTGCGGGGCACGATTGGGCGTGCGGCGAGGAGGCTTGCCATGCATTCCTCGTTGGCGTCCACAATCAAAGACCATGGTACCAGTGCGCCTGGGCGTGATGGAGTATTTGAGCGGAAGCACATTTCCTACGCTAGGGCACGTTGCGACGACACAAACGAATCATCGTCGCTGGATAATCCGAGCAGGAAGAACTGCTCTGATACCACTTGTCACGAGGTCATTCTCGGACACTAGACCACGTGCGGCGACTAGGCGGATAGGCACCTAGCCAAGCCTGTTTTGAGTTTGCAGCGGAAGTTTTATGGTTGAGACGACTATGTCGAGAGTCGCTCTTATAGGCCTTCAATCACGGACATGACTAGAGTGTTGGACTACTCGTCACGAGTCCGTGACATTAGCGAGTTGCGACACTAATGTAGGCGCTTGGGCGCTTAAAGTCCGAAGGGACGACGAAGGGACCACGGGACGTCACGAAGGGACACCGATGTGGGTTGCAACCCCACGTTCAAGACCATGACACTAGAATTAAAGGAAAGCTTGCTTGTATTAAATATGATGAAACATAACATACAATTGGGCCTCGGAAAGCACTAGTAAACTCATCCCAGTGTACCGTAGGTATAGGAATCTTGTTACATATTGAAGATGCAAAAGACGTACCCTATGGGAACGTCACCTACTTGGCCATTCATAAAGACGACCTTACAAGATAAATGCCCTAAGGGCGGATAACTTGGTATTCCGTAATATTACGCAGTGCGGGGCGGCTGCATGTGTTCCATATTTTCGACGCTAAGCAGCCGAGGGCTATAAGTTGAGTGCCGCGAGGCTTCACGCTTCGTGCCACGAGAAACGCCCCGTGTCACATGTACGAATTTTTTAAACACCCGATAATCATATCATAATAATAAATCATAGTACCTTACTTTATTTTCTTCCAATTCTAACTAAAATTATAACATATAATTTAAACCTTTAGGGGGTTTATTAATTTAATGAAAATAATATATCCAAATTCCGACCTCTCTCTATAAAACGCCACCGGTGCGTGCACGAGTTTTTGATAGAAAAGACTTAGACCTACGACTTCCCACCCACGCAGGGACCCACAAACAAAAGGGAAGCTCTTGCTCGCAGGCGATCGGTGGCTGAGTTATGATTCAGGTGCCGCAGGGTGTTTCTCCCGGTCCCCTTTCACAAAAAGAAATTCTGTGTCTCAACCAATAAGATGCTGAAACGTGTCCGTGTGCCAAGTTCAACCACACTTCACGATTCGTATTTTGGCAATCGGACCGCTTCGAGGCATGCCACGTAAGCAGTGGGTTGATCGGTGGGTGCCCGTCGGCTGGGACCGCCGCGGGGGGTCGTAGCCGGTCAGCGCCGCTTCGTCTCCTTCGAGTTCCCGCGATCTATAAAACAAAGCGCCTCGTCGGACGGCGCCGCTCCTCTAAAAAAAAAGGGGGGCTTCGAGTAGTCGTAGAGGCGAAGAAGAGCTCGTCGGCGTTCGTTTTGGGGGTTCGATTACCGTCGATTTCTCTCAAGGTTTCAGTTATTGGCCTTTGCGAACTCCAATTCGAAGGGTAAGGGACACATCCCGCACGCAGTTTTTGTGTTCTTTTTTCGATTTCTTTCTTTTTTTGTTGTATTTTGAGGTGATTACAGTTCCGTCTTTTATTTCTAGGTTTGAAATCTCCACTTCTGATGATCTATTGCCAGCTGAAGTTATCTATTTTCATTTTTGTTTCAATTTGTTGATTGTAGTGCTTTTGGGGGAGCCGTTTCCGTTATTTTAATCTGATGCTAGAAAGATTAGGGTTTATACCTTTAGGTCGTTCATATTTTTCACTTAGCGATTGCATTCCTTCGTCAAGGTGATCTTTAGTACCATTAGGGTTTGATTGCTTACTTTCTTGATGGCACCGTGTGATTTTAAGTGATTGTAGCTGTAGTTTTAGCTACATTTATGTCAATTTGTTTGATTCACGATGTGGCTTAGTTTCGGATGTAATGACAGGAACAAAGATTGGTAATTTTTATCTTAAAAATTAGGGTTTTGACGTACTTCATTCGGAGGCTGGAGGCAATTTAGGAAGGGCTGGCACTGGATTGCTACCTGGATCCGACCCGCAAGTTGGGGCCCACCTCCTCGGTGGCCCCATCCCGAGTCACCGCCGGAGGCAGGGGGCCGTCACAGCAAGCTTCCTCTGCCTCTGGCATCTTCTTCCAAGCGGATGGCCAGAATCCTGGTTCTGTGAGCTCCATGTCAGGGAATGGACGTTCTGGTTTGGGACATGTTGCTGGTGACATGAACCACGGGGTTTTAAACAGTACAGGAAACTCTTCAGGGCTGAGTGTTGGTGCAAGCTCCCTTGTCACAGACGCTAACTCAGCTATCTCTGGTGGCCCTCAGCTGCAAAGGAGTGCCAGCATCAATAACGAATCTTACTTGAGACTTCCTGCCTCACCGATGTCTTTCTCATCTAATAATATATCAGGATCCTCTGTGATGGAGGGTTCCTCCATTGTCCAACAGAGTCCCCATCAAGAACATGTTCAGAAGCAAGGGGCTTCAAGTGCCACTTCTCAGCTATTGTCACAGGAGCCAGGCAATTTATTGAATGCTCAGAAGAAACCAAGGCTGGAAATAAGGCAGGAGGACATCCTGCAGCAGCAGATGATACAACAGCTATTGCAGAGGCACAACTCAGTGCAACCACATGGTCACCAAAACCTTCAGTTTCAGGCGATGCTGCAACAGCAGAGATTAATGCATCGTCAGCAGCAACAGCAGCAGATAATCCAATCCTTTCCTAACATGCAACTGACTCCAATGACCTTCCAGCAACAACAGCTCAGACAACAATTGCAACAACAAGCTGTACAGTTGGGTACACCAGTTAAGCGCCCTTTTGACAGTGGTATATGTTCCCGCCGCCTTATGCAGTACTTATATCACCAAAGGCATCGGCCACAAGTGAGTTGATTCCATCATTTCCATGTATGATCTGATTTGCCACTGGGTTGGAAATTTCATTACTCTTCAATAACCTATTTCTTCCATCACTAGGATAATTCTGTACAGTACTGGAGGAAGTTTGTGACAGAATATTTTGCTCCACAATCTAAGAAAAGGTTGTGTTTGTCCATGTATGATAGCATTAGCAATCATGCACTTGGTGTGTTCCCTCAGTCAGCTACGGTAAGCTTATGCTATGCAAATGTTTTTTGGTTACTTCAAAGTATTTCTGTTGCTTTTCATCCTTGATCATATCATGAATCATCATGCCTTTCTTGTCGAGTTACATCCCCATCTGTTGGAATTGTTATTGACCTTATGGTCATAAGGTCATCTCACTTGATTCTTGGAATTCTATTAAAATAGGTTTCTGGCTGTTTGCTTCTTTGGAGATCGAAGCCATTGTGTTTGGTTTAATGAATCATAGCGTTTAGATTAGATCTTATTCTATAAAATCTTAGCCTGGGAACTGGAAGGTCAGGGATTTCCTTGGCTTGCTTCTGTCATCTTTTATATTTGGTGATACTTATGTTATATATTTTCCCATTATGTTGTCTTTAACATAGTCATATCTCCAATTCTACTCTTTCATATCTACAACCCCCAATCTGCCCTTGCTGTAAGACTGTCATATGTCAAATTGCTTAGTTAATACCATAACTAACTTTTTTAACATGCATTGGACTTGAATTTTGCTCCAATATTCATATCTATCATCATTTTGGTTTAGCCCTGGTGGTTCCTTGATTGTGTAAGAATTTTTTTCAATCTTAATTATCTCTTATTTCCTTCTTTTTAAAGTAATTCTTAAAAATGTAATCTCCTATGCCGGTAAAATGATTTGTACTTTTACCCTTCTAGACGAGTATATTCTCAGGCCCGTTATGTAAGATGATATTTTCTTATCAATATTTTGCTGGTTGCAGGATACATGGCATTGTGACTTATGTGGTTCTAAATCTGGAAAGGGATTTGGTTAGTAAACATTATCTTGTTAATCTCCTTTAGCATAGCTACTTGAACTCATGTTCTTATTTCTCCTGTCAGGTGGTTAAACTCATTTCAGTCATTATTGTATCTTTTATCAACTGCTTCTGTTTAGTGCATACAGTAATTTGTTCTTTCTTTCGCTGCATGGAGGTTGCATTATCTTTGGTGCATTCAAGCTTAATTCCAGTTCAAGAACCATTTTCTCTTCCTCAAAAAAGAAAGCCTTTAATCATCAATTCTTTGTGTTTTCTTCTTCTTCAAGAAAAAAATCTTTGAACTAATCATGGAGTATTGATTCCACCTCTGCATCTGTAATAGGTTTGCCAACACTAGATGGAAAGTATTTATGTCATAAAAGGCTTGTCATACTTCTAGGATGACGCAATATGAGTTAAATATCTAGAGGCCTTCACATTTCCTTGGGTCTTATGACAGAAACTGTGTGATGCGATTATCATAATGAATAAATATGAAAACTGAGAGATCCAGATGGATAAAACTTAGTGGGCATTGCTATTACAGTTGTCCGCTCATGAGTTCTAAGAATGCTAAGTAAAAGAGGCTTCTTACTATCAGCTTTATGACTGAACTCATAGGATCTTTCTCTCAAAAGAACTCATCGGGTTTTTGCTCCAAAAGTGAGCGAATGTTTCATCTAGGAGCCTAGAAACTTCTAATTTACATGTGTGAGAGTCAAAGGTAATGTGGATTAATCTTTTGTCTGATGGCATGATTCAGGGTACTGACCTTTTGAGTATCTCGTTTATATGTGGTGTCTTTTGACTGACTACATCTTCAAAGGGATTGAAAAGTGTTTCAGGACTTTGGCAGTGCTAAATTTCTGCTCTTGACTTTAGAGGTTGTGTTTTATAGTTTGAGTATCTCGTTTAAATTTGCTGCTGCTGCAACAAGCTTATGTTTTATAGTTTTATAGCCGGTCCCAAGCCCGGATAAAGGAGGAGGGTTGTGTTAGGCCCCGACAGCCAGCGTAAAACCCCGTCGAATCTCATGAACATGGATCAATGAATATACGGAATGGCGTCGTATGATCCATGTAGCCGACCTCACCTAGTGGGATAAGGCTTTGTTGTTGTTGTTGTTGTTGACTTTAGAGGTTGTGTAGTTGCATAGATCATTGATCATTGAGCAGGTTAGGAAATATGTGATGCGTATTTGTACTTGAGTCCGTGCTACATGATAAATTTTATCAACCTCCGTATCTGCCACTCTCTACTTATTAGCATCTTGATAAGGGCATCAATTTGGTCAACAGCTTGAATTTGCATCGAGTAGAAAACATTGCATTCTACGTTTTAAATCGGGTTTTATGTTTCATAAATGGTCGAACTATTAATTCCTGTGTTGAGTAGTACCTGCTTCATGATTCTATAAACATTTGATGAAAAGTTTGATTTATCAAGAGAACACAGAAGAATTTAAGGAACTTACAAAAAGTCTCCCTGCAATAAAAAACATGTAGTTTCTGAAGTACTTTTCTCAGTCCTTTATGTTGTTATGGTGCACTGCACTGGTTTACGATATATGGTTAAGCAATCGTATATTTTTTTTTGTTTTTTTCCCTCTTTGGACGTTCTTTTCTTGGGAGTTGAGAGATTTTTAAGTTTTGCATGAATGCGATTGTGTTTTCAAACTCTGCGTGGTTTCTGTACATGTGCCTTGATTAGATTTGATGGGAAAAATAATTTGGCAAGTGTGGCTAACATTATGGTCATCTTCTTTATATTTCAGGTAAAATATCCCCAATGTTTATGTGACAAGCTGCAAAGATGTTCTATCATCTTTATTAAATGCAATACTAACTCTTTAGGTTTTGTTTTGATGGTTGGTTTTTTATACATGTAAATATCCATAGGTTTACAGTCTTTTTTAATACGAACGGATAATCTTTTCCTCCCTTAAAAAAATTGCCTTTTGATCTTTTGTTTAGTTTGTTGTTTCTTTTTATGTTTCTCATGTCTTGGGATAAATAAGTATTGAAATAGTCCAATAGTGTGAGTTTGACTGCTTAGTATTGTACACATTGCAATATGGCTTAAGATTTCTTATTTTGAGGAGGGTTTCTTAAGGTTGTTCGTCTATGATAGTTGTTTTTGGTTGTCTGAATTTTGGATTATGAATTATATTTGTGTAAGTTGTTTTTCTACCAGAGAATATCATACAGCTAGGGTCCTTGTACTTTCTCTTCACTAATTGTTAACTTGAATTTTTCTGACAGAGGCGTCTTTTGAAGTTCTTCCGCGGCTATGTCAAATTAAATTTGATCGTGGCATTGTTGATGAAAATTTATTTCTGGACATGCCCCATGAGTGTCGATTATCCTCAGGGGTTATGGTTTTGGAGTATGCAAAGGCCGTTCAGGAAAGTGTTTTCGAAAATTTACGAGTTGTTCGTGAGGGGCAACTGCGAATAATATTTACACCAGAATTAAAGGTTTGATTCAGCTTGAACAATAGTTTTTTTACTTGGCCCTAGGTTTTTGTATTAGGCTTTGGTTTGCAGTAGTTTTTCCTGTTGTCTCTTTAATACAATGCCCTTGTCATGGTTTATGCTTCAGATTATTTCTTGGGAGTTCTGTGCTCGACGTCATGAAGAATTTCTTCCTCGAAGGCTTCTAGCATCTCAGGTATTAATTTTATGCTTTTGTTTGCCTGCTTTCACACGGGCTTGATACCTTGATTAAATTTTAAGCAGTATTGCCTTTTATCTATGGTGCCTGATTTTTCAGTTGGGTCAAAAACTTCAGTCAAGAGTAGTTAATATAAAAGACTGTGTTAGGGAGACTTTAGTCTTAGGGATTAAATTGCCTTTAGAATGTTTCAGTGAGATCTTATTTTATGATGACACAAAAGGTGGTATGACCTGTCTTTATGAACACTTAAAACACGTGGATTCATGATTTGCTATATCTCTTCAGTAATGAATTTTGTAATGAATTCTTGGTTGTGTATGATGTCTTAGAAGTTGATAGGCCAGCATTATTCTTTTACCAAAGTATCTTTATTATAAATACAACATGGATGCATGACTGGCTACATTTCTCTTTAGTACTGAACTTCGTATACTAACATTCTGTACCTGTTATGAACAAACATGTTGTCTTTTGAAATCCATAAATCTACATGGGAATTTCTTTAGGGTTTGATGTACGTATACATTTTAGCATGCAGACATTCCGTTGCACAAGTCTATGCATTTAAACTTGATTTCACTTTGGAGGATACATGTAAACCTATGTTAAAAGCTTCTGACATCCTTCTTACCTTAAAAGAAATATACCAGCATTACCATAAATCTAAGCCGACCCCACCTAGTGGGATAAGGCTTTGTTGTTGTTGTTGTTGTTGTACCATAAATCTACATGCGAATTTCTCTAGGGTTTGATGCATGTATACATGTTTAGCATGTAGACATTCCATTGCACAAATCTACGCATTTAAACTTGCTTTCACTTTGGAGGATACATGTAAATCTATGTTAACAAAGGTTCTGACATCCTTCTTACCTTAAAAGAAATATACCAGCATTATGCATGATATTAAGTAGGTGATCAAATGGCTCTATAATAAGGGAGAAACTTTCGGTTTATATATTTATGTAATGATCTTTTTATATTCCTTTTATTTTCACTAATCACGGAAGCACTAATTTTCTGGCATACGTTGCTAGTCTGTAATGAGGTGTTGTACGATCGCATGGTCTTTTGAACTTTTAAAGGCACTTCCTGGATTAAAACTGCATTAATCTAATAATTAGGTATCCATCATGGGCAATGGTCAGAAACCCATAATTACATTGACATGTTTCAACTGGTGATCTATATCTTTTGTTTTTATTGTCTAGGTTAATCAGTTATTGCAAGTTGCACAGAAGTATCAAACTGCTACTAGTGAAAATGGCTCATCTGGGGTTTCACATCAAGATTTGCAAGCCAGTTGTAATATGTGAGTGGACCTTGTCAATACTACTTGTAGCTACTGGAGTTTCTCCACAATCTTTGAATTGAGATTTAAATAATGGATTTGGTAGGCTTTTCTATTATATTATCCAGATATGTCCATGTTGTCTTTATAACAATATAGTTTATTCCTCTTTACCCTAAAAAAACAATGTAGTTTATTATGATAAATGAGGTTTCAACATCATTTCCATTATATTATGTATTATTACAATGAAGGAGATTCAATTTAGACTGCTAAGATTGAGATTATTCAAAATAGTTGAATTCTAATCTACTGGTATGCCATACCATGTAGTGCAACCAATGTTGTCAAACTCGTAAATCGGAGTTGACACGGAAAGGCCGGGTGAACACGTAAAACGTGAGATCGTAACACGACTCGGACGATTCTACCAAATTTATATTTTACATTAAATTGATTTTATTTCTTGCTTTACCTAATTTATCTATAAATTAATAATTCAATATTGTTCAAAAAATCTAGTAATACTTAATGATTTAATAAGTTATAATAATTAATAAATTAGCAATACATTACATGAAATATCAGAAAACCAAAACATTAAAAAAAGTATGAAAAAATATGAACAAAAAACTCTAAAAAAACGTATACTCTCTGCTGCAGCAGAGTACACAGTCTTTTCCTCCTGGTCAGTCTGCAGCAGCTCTCTCTATTGTCCATCTTTTGCAAACCCAAAAAATAAAAGACTGGATCCTCTCTCCTCTGCAGAGAGGACGAGTTTGGAACAGGGAAAGAAGAGTCTTTTGCAAACCCACGAAACAAAAGACTGTACCAGCAGAGAGGACGAGACTTCTACGTACCCAAAAAAAGTTTCTGCTCTAGAGGGAAGAGAGGGAAGGACTGCTCTATAGGGGAGAGGGAAGAAGGAAAATGGCAGGAGAAGAAGCGACAGAGAAGAGTAACCAGCGGCAGCAAGCGGCAACCAGCGAGAGGGAGAGGGCTCACACGCCGTTCGTGAGCAAAGAGGGCGCCCTCTTCTGCTTGCGAATGGAAGAGAATTTGTCGGAGCTGTGAGGAGAGGTCAAGGGATGGAGGGAGGGAGAAGGCACGAGAGAGGAGAGAAACCTGGCGAGTGGCAAGGAATAGGCGGCAACGGCAACAGAAGGGCAGCAATGATCGGCGACGGCAACAGCAGGGGCACAAAAATGGAATGAATGGTTAGGGCAAAATGAGGTACACACTCGTAAAAATGAGCTACGAATGGTTAGGGCAAATGAAAAAGGTTGGCACGGCAGCATGCCGTGCCTACCGAGTTTACGATCCAACATTGGAGAAAACCGAGTTGACAACCGATCCAACTCGTTTTTCCCTGGTAAGATCGTAAAAACAGCCGATTCTACGTGTTAACTCGCGATTTTGACAACATTGAGTGCAACACTGCATCTATTCCTTTACCGAATTTGTTTTTTTGTAATATAACTTAAAATGCTTTTGTCCACAAAATTTCAATAAGCTTCTGATGTCCAGTATGATGCTTATTATTTTGTTACTCCAAGGTAATTTGATGCTTGTGATTTGAAATTTTAAACTTCCTTCCTAAGTTTATTTACATGATGATCACCAATGACTCTTGAGTATTGAAGAAAGTTAATATATTGAACGGATTCTTTGGGTTGTATTCCAGGATTTTCAACGATGAAATTTATTTTGCCATTTTAATTTAATAAAGCATTTTGTTTCATCGCTCTTAAATGCATCTTTAATGTCTCCTATAATTGTCAACCTGTAAATTTTATCATTGATGAATAACTTTATGCATTGGACCGTAGGTTTGTAACAGCTGGTCGTCTACTAGCAAAGAATATGGAGTTGCAGACTCTTAATGACATGGGGTTCTCAAAAAGATACGTTCGTTGTTTGCAGGTATTCAGGAGATTATATTGAGGATCTGGGCATTATTTTGTCAATACTTATTTCTCATATCATAGTTGACGAATTTCTTTTTCTTAATTAGATATCTGAGGTGGTAAATAGCATGAAGGACCTAATTGATTTTAGTCAAGAGCACAAGATTGGACCAATAGGTACGAAAATGCTGATTTTTCAAATACTTCACTTTTTTACTCTACATGTCTGTTGTTGTTAACTAGATTAATTTCTCAAAACACACAGTTAAGATTAAACAATTATGTGTTATTCCCCTAAAAAAACAATTGTGTTATTTGTGGCTTGAGCCTTGGTCCTTTGCTGTGGCTCAAGAGTTTTTTCGAGAGAAAAAAGGATGTCAACCAGGGTGATTGACATCCAGGTATGTCATGCATAAAAAAAGTTGAAATAAAACATCAAAAAAGAGTTGAAATAAAATGACTTGCAGTTGTTCATTTTAATCCCTCAAAAAAGTTGTTCATTTTAATCTACATTGTCATGCATCAATTCTTGCTGCTACATGCCAATAACATAGCTCTGCCTTCTTGCATGTCACTGTATATGTAAATACTAATGTCTCTGGTTTGCCAATAATGTTGTTGCTACTTGATTTTACTTCTACTTGTTAATTTGACCTTTTTCTCTGTTGCAAGAACTTGCTAATAAATGAATCTTTGTCTTCATGGTGCTCTTTAAAAAGTTAATGGAATTGGCCAATTGTTGCATAACAGATTACCACATTTATGACTTGGGCGTAATCAATTTTCCTTGGATTTATACATATGGCATTTGTACTATTTATATCAATCTACCATGTGTGTATCTGTTTCTCTGTCGTTTCACTGTGATAACCATTAATAGTGTTGATACTTTAATGTTTTCACTTCCTGTTATTTCTTTTACTTTCATTTCTCTTTTGTTATGGATGTACACTAAAGGGAACAAGTAAAATTTGTCAATTTCACCAGTTATGCTTCATCTTTTGTTTTGCAAGTTCTTGAAGTATTAATTTCTGTATGTGGCTGCAAATAGCAGTTTGTTTCTAACATCTCACTGCTTATGTTTCGAAATTCTTCAGAGAGTTTGAAGAACTACACAAGGATGGCTGCTTCAAAGATGCAAAAGCAGTTGGAATCAGAGCAGTTGGTGTCTGCACATGGACCGCCTGCTGATCAGAGCACCCTGAATAAATCTTTGAGCATCCAACCAGGGTTAGGCAATAATGTGAACAATACCTTGTCTCCTGGTCGCGTTCTTAGCAACAACATGCTGAATGATGCAGCTCTGAACAACTATCAGAACATATTTAAAAGTTCTCTAAACCCAGCCCATAATGTGCTTCAGCAGGAACTGTCAAACAGCATCAACGGCCCAAAACATGCACCACCTATGCAGTTTCCAGGGACAGCCTCATCGATTCTGCCTAATCAGTCAGGTAGCGGTCTACCTGGTCAGCATCAGCAACAACCTCCGCTAAGCGGTTGCTTGCCTCAGCAAAATAATTTGCAATCCTTTCAGATGAATCAACACTTGCAACAGCATGTAATTCAGCAAATGCTGCAGGATATGTTGAATAACGACAGGGGAGGTGCAGAAGGGGGGTCCCAGAATGCATCTAACGTCAGTGGTAACATGGCTGCTAGCGAAGTTGTCAGAGGCGGCTCTGCTGGTGCGGCAGCTAGAATGGGCGGTGGATCAGTCACTCATGGACCTGAGTTGCAAAATGTGCCTATTAACATGTCTAATAATCCAATGGTTTCTGTGCCAAGCAGGAGTAACAGTTTCAAGTCGCCCAGCAACCCGACCTTCAGTGGCAACAGTCTCAATTCGAGACCAGACCTGCCCCAAAACATGGATCTACCAGAACTCGATCACTTCGCCCAAGACTTTGTGGACAATGTGATGTTCGACGGCGATGGTTGGTAAATGCGGGATTAGTTGGGAAAGGTGCAGGAACGTTGTTCTCGACTGTTATTTTTTAAGTTGGAAGTAGTAGTGAATATTGTACAGCTGCGTTGAGCCAACGTGTTCCTTCTCTGTTATGTCTCGAAACGATGGTTTTGTTCCTTCTTTAACTTGAAGTTTGGTGGCTCGCCTCGTCATCAAACCCGCCACGTCATACACAGCCCCAACCGCCCCTTCAACCCAAAAAATGTTTTATATTTCCTCGTAGTTGCTAAACGAATTGTTGCCAGGGCAAAAGTTCAATGCCCCGGCTATTGTGAAACCTCCCTTTTAGCTAATCATCGTTTTAAACAGTGTCGAGTTACTAGAGAGTTTCTTCATGTGTTAGGTGCTTAATTGTCCTCTTAATGCTGAATAAAGGCTTCTTTCTGATATGGTTACGAATTTTATGCATCTAAGCAAATTTATCTTTAGCCATTCTGCTTGTTGGGACATCAACTAATGACGAAGTCTTTTCTGTCGGACATCAAGATCTTCACAAAGTTACTAACAACCATCGAATTCGGCTTTCATTAGAATCTTTGCCATAAAATAAAGGAAACTATTCAACTATCATAAAACAAATATGATGTTATGGCGAATTGGTGATGCAATTAGTGTTTGGTTATGTTTTCATTTCTAATGAACTTCGCACATATGATCAGATTTCATGGCCAACTTTTTTATTTTCTGGCATTTAAGCTATTTGATAAAATAATAAGATAAATAAACTGTCGAATGAAATTCAATAATAGACAGATCGAATTTGTGTGTAGCACCATACAAATATGTTATACCTTGTTTTTCTTTTTGTTCTCCAAATTTTGTGCTTCACGTTCCATTTCTCCTAAATATCTCTTACTTTTCAGGACGAAAAAAAAATCTCTGATCTCCAAAACGTTGCACCAAAACAAAAGTACACATCGAGGCCAGTGTATATTAGCGGAGCCATAAATGGGCACCAAAACAAGATCCAAAATAGATTCAGTATACAAGTTAGTTTTCAAGCAACATGTGGCCTCCATCAATCGCTAACATTTCTACATAAACAACGTCACGTTATTAAAAGAAATTACACCAAGACAAGAATGGAGGGGAACAACTAAAAAACTCACCCTTTTGCATTACATGACAATTGGCATTTATATCATATGTACAAACATGAGGCTGCATAAGGAAAAAAAAAGGCCTTGTTTACTGTATTCGATCTTTGCTAATCATTACTTTTCCTGCCTAAGATCTTTGGGACTTATCAAGACAGAATCAACACAGAGACCCCCTTTAGTGTGTGTGCAGTCTATCTGTCTCATAGAAAATCCAACCTTCATTGGTATGTCAGAGTTCTCTACAATAAAATCTCCTACATGGTAATGAATCCAAGCACCAGGTTCATCCAAATAGCATTTGGATTGTGCTTGCTGTCCATCAGAAGTTGATAACTGAAACCGCACAGGCTTGATATCCCATCCATGTACGTGTTCCGGGTTACAAGTGCGACGCCCGAGTCGCTTGGCAGCCCTGCCTAGATGAAGTCGGAAGAATAAGCTATATGTTCCTTCAGGGAAGCAGAACTCAATTCCTCCATTGGCCTCAAGCCACCAAGTGTGGGTAAGGTAAGCAACGGTATGAAACCTGCAAAAAGTAATAAGTACCCCATATTAGTTTTCTTTTTCATTATTGTGACAACGGACTTCCAAACAGAAGTCGAATTCCACATATGTTACTACAAATGATGACAACAATCTGGTTTGCTAAACGTAGAAATGACATCCAGGTTCGAGAAAAGCATACACGAACAAGCTTCCTTTTTCATTCTTGTGCTAATGGAATTCCAAACAGAAGTCTATACAAATGATGACAATAATCTGGTCTGCTAAACGTAAAAATGACATCCAGTCGAGAAAAGCATAAAAGAAACAAATCTGATTTACATATGTCCAATCTGAATGCATTCAGAAACAAAGGAAAGGGCCATTTTTTGAGTCTTAAGAGGGTCACTTGGAGATGAATGAGGTTCGTAAGACATGTGGACCACCAAAACCCAGGAAACAATTTTCATGCATCCGAGGAGAGGACTCAGAAATACAACATCAAAAAACTGCCAAAACAAGGATCCATGCTTAAGAAAAACTTTGGCGCTTCGAACTGTTATTGATGTAGTCTGAAAAAAAAGTGACAGTAACTATTAATAATGTCTTGAATCCTACCCCAATTGAAAATCCAAATAAAACGGTCCCCAATTGCAGTTAAGACACTTCACAATTAAAGACGCTCTCGTGCTACCGGAGTCTCGAAATTAATTTAATTCCATATATTGTAATATGTGTCAACTCCGCCTATATTTTATAGCCGGTCCCAAGCCCGGATAAAGGAGGAGGGTTGTGTTAGGCCCTGACAGCCAGCATAAAATCCTGTCGAATCTTATGAACATGGATCAACGAATATAATAGAGCGGAATGACGTCGTATGATCCATGTAGCCGACCCCACCTAGTGGGATAAGGCTTTGTTGTTGTTGTTGTATATTGCAATATGTGTTCTATTTTTTATGGATTAATGTATAGTACTAGTCAGATTGAAATTCCTATCATCCGTAAGGGGAATGCCTATATAAACTCTTCATGAAGTAGGGTTAGAAAATTAATCTTCTCGTAATCCTCTTCTGAATTTTACTATCTAATAATATTTTGTCGTCATTTTAAATTCTCGTTGTGTTTTTCAGTGTATAATTTCTCTCGCACGAATTCCTAACAGAAACAAATATGGTAACAAAACGATTTTTCCTACAATTATATATTGAATAATCCTTGACGAACGGATTTCCTTTTGGAAGTAGAAGTTAAAATAACAACCATGTATGCAAAGGGACGCTTTAACACTCAGACTCAGATAAAATGGGAAGCTTGTTAGGATCTTCAGGCAACGTATAGCTGCAAAATCGGCAGGGGACACACATACCTGAGGAGAAAGAAGAAAAGAAAGAACCCGTATAGCAAGCACATGAAACTGAGGACTTAAAAAAAAGAAGGAAAAGAATCACAGGAATGAAGTAAAAAAAAAGTAGCATCACCTAATTGAAAAAGCAACTTGAAGAATACTACAGCTTAAGAGAAGAGAAATCCCAGGTACTAAAGGTGTAAATGCATGTTTTAAGGCTGACAGCAAGAGAACTCATTAATCCAATACCTAGATTCCTCAGTAACAATATAATTCCAGTATCTCCTATCATCGATTCCGGTAATAGAGAAAGCCTTGGACGAAATTGACATGGAAATCTGACCTCTATTCTTCTCCAGCCAAAATTTCTGCATATTCAGACACGAAACCCATTAAGCGAAAACCATAATTGGAACTCATATAGGGTAAACAAATTCACCATATGCACCCAATATATTCATCCAATTTAACCCCCAAATCAAGAAAAAAGTGCACTTTTTTTTTCTTAAATCAAAGGCAAGATTACGCCCTGACCTCGTACTGATTAATAACCAATGCAAAGACATAATTCACTTCTGAGCAAAAGAATCCCTCGTCTTTTCATGCAATCAACAGTTTGAGCCCCAAAATAGAAATACCGGCCAGGGATACAACTGATACCTTATTGCCCCCATCAAAGGGATTAGGCCGAGAGAGCCGCGCAAAGATCTCCTTTTTGCAGGGGCGCCAAGTCTCCGGCTCCTCCTCGCCGAACGCCTTCTCTAGCAAATACTTATAGTTTCTTGGCAGCTTCGCCCCCCAAACGAAGTCCGCCGCGGCGGCGCCCCGGAACGCTCGGCTGAGCTGCGCCAGCCGGCATATCTCCGGCGGGTCCAGCCGCAGCATCACCTCCGCCACGCAGCTCTCCGGCAGGTCCCCCATTCCCGTCCCGCCATCCCACGAGGCCACCCGTTGTTCCCCCTCCGACCATATCACGCTCGAGACCCCAGCGCCCATCTAAGACCCGCGGCAACTCCTTATCGAATCGGATACGAAGGTCGCGGCTTTCCGGGTCTCTAGCAAGGGAGGGTGGAACGATCGAGGAGCGGGAGGGCGGCGCGCTTGAGGGAAGGCGGGAGGTTTAGAAAGAAGAGGAGAAGTAGAAACCCACCATCCATTCCAGTTCGCGCGAGCTCGCAAGGATTTGCGTTGAGATCTTTCGTTTTTTTTTCTCTCTTCTTTTGTGTTTCTTTTATTTCGAATCCTTCGGCTTTTACTAGTTGCGCCTGCGATGTGTTTTTGTGGAAGCTGCGGCAAAATTATGACGATGGAGAACTTTTCCAAAAAGAGGAGCTTTTACTTTTTAGTTTTTTTTGCTGTGGTTTGTGTTGTGTTGTCCATTACACTGCACAAGGTGACATCATTGGATGAGGTCGTTGACTCGGAAATATATATGGCATATATATATTTTTTGTTTTTCATATTTTTTTTTCATTTTTTGTACTGGAAATTAAATTACCAAAAATGATAGTTTAATCATCAATTCTAAGTTTAAATATGTTAATCAAGAAATAAAAAAGGTGACATTATTGTCATTTCAAAAAATATTCACAACTAAAAAAAAAACAAAATGATAATAGTTGATCGTTATAATTGAATCTGTTATCGAATTATTTAAAATTGATGTGTTTGAATATTAAGGTTCTAATGAAAGCTTACAATCTGTTTTTATTTAAATTACATGTGTATTGCATATTATATATAGTATTAGCACAGGAAATATGCTTGCTTAGCGTGCTACTCATACATTTGGATAATTTAATTCCATGAATTATGGACTCAAAAGACGCAACCGCGGTATATCTAAGTTGGACGTTTCGATTTGTGTTCGTGAGCATGCATTTTATTTCCGTTTTAAAATCAATCTATTTGCAGCAATGAACAATGCATGCCATAGATTCTGATAATATATATATATATATATATATATATATATATATTATATTAAATACATGCAAATAAAATGATATATCATGATATACCAAAGTATCGAAAAATATAAGCGTGATAGAGACTGACATAAAATTAAACATTTTTTTTATATCGAGATGAGATTAAAATGGTAAATTTCACTTTAAATTGGGTAAAAGTAGTTCGGGTTGGTTTGGATTTTCGATCTAAAAAAATTAATCGTTATTTTTCGGGTCAGTTTTTAAAATTAAAAATCATCCTAAAACCATTTTGAAAAAATAAAAACCACTCTTTAACAGATCGGTTTTTTCGGAGTCTTATTTTTATATAATTATATTTTAAAAATATATTCAATAACTTAAAATTAATATAAAAATATTTAATTTTATATTAGATATAAAATATACTATAAAATTTTTAAAATTATTAAATTAGAGTTTGATAATATGATAGAAAAGTATGAAATTTAATACAAAAAATATTATATCTATAATAAAAGAATTATTAACACATATATTAATTATATAAATCATAAATCATAAATAAAAATCGAGCTCCACGGGCTCCTACGATTTTTTTCGGGTGCGACCCTAATTTTAGCGAGTGAATTTTAATTTATTAAAAACCACCCTAAATCATATTCGGACCCTTAATTTTCGATTTTTTTGATTCGATTGTTTAAGATCGGATGAATTTTTCTGGTTGGTCGGGTTTTTATTAGGACAAAGAATGGTTTATATGTATGAAGAGGTGTTGAATGTTATGCTGCTTTGATAGAAAATGGTGAATCGAGACCAACAATTCATCAGATGAAAGTGTTCTTTCCGCCTTTTGGTTTTGGGGTGTCTGTCCCATGCATATTATCACGAAGAAATGTGGAAAAATAATGGAGGCCAATGGTGCGTAAAGGCAAATAAATGACCATCTCTCTCTCTCTCTCTCTCTCTGCCTCTCTGCCTCTCTGCCTCTCTGCCTGCGTGTGTGTAACGCAATTATAGATTTGTTTTCTTGTGCTGACCAAGTATTGGTACATATAAGACAAGTGGAAATGGAAAGTGCCGAAAGTTTTATGCTTTTATCATCATCACAACATCAATACAATTCGCACTTCTATTATTATGCACTCATCTTCATGGAAGTGAGCTACCGATGATATTAATTGATAGTTTGATGTGTTTCCTAATTCGTTCTGCGTTCTTTTTTCTCTATAAATTCTTCAACTTTTGATCACTGTTAAATTTTCTGAAATGATGCCTAAAGTATTGTGGAAGTATTGCATCCATATATCTGATTGAATACAAACAAAGCAAGCGATTAAAGAATCTTTATGTTTCCTTTTTCTGCAGGGCGTCCTCGTTGGCTTTCTTTGTCTTTATTTCTATATTATATATATAAATTTTTTTCTGTAAGTTGCAACTGTTCACGTAAATTTCACATCAATATATTCTGTACATTATTAGCTTGCTTCTATTTGTTTGGAAGAAACAAAAACAGGATTCTGTGACTGTGATGAGTGCGCGTGCAGAGCGACGGTACTGTTGTTAATTAACCAGACATGCAGAGTTCAACAGATCAAAAGTTGATATATGTAACAAAAATGAAGAGGAAGAAGAAAAGTAGAGAGTTTCTGCATGCTTGCAGCAGTGACATGCACTGAGGCAAATCAATCTACTTGGCCTCAAGATTGGAAAAGGATTGAAGTGCTAACTAGTGAATTGCATGCATATTGGAGCTAATAATTACTCGGTGCCAAGCTTGTTTTTCTGAATGGAAAAAAAAAACTTGATTATTTCCAGAAAAAGGAAGATGAACTGTTGTTGATAGATGCTGCGCCAGCATTAAATTGAAAAATGTCACCAGCTGATTCCGAGAGCCACAAATGAGAGAACAACGCCCAAACCACATGTTATTTGTGGAAGGAAGGAATGGCTGTAAAAAAAAAAAAAACAGTTGCAGAAATATATCAAATCTCCGAAGAATTAAGTTTGAGTTTTCCTTTTTCTTCTGTATACACTAATCTTGTTCTTTCTTTTATAAGTGTCTGTCATCCTGCTCACCAACTAATCAGCAGCAGTTAAGCATCAGAATCCAAACAGAAAAAATGTGGTTTAGTGGATACCCACAAGAATGGCTGCATGCAAAATAATCCATCCCCAGGTGCGTGGATACGAGTCATCTGACATACGTAGATGGATTTTGGCCTATCGTTGTGCTTTTGCAGCCACATATTAAACTAACACATTAATATATATAGAATAGAAGTAGGTAGCTAAATAATTATATTTAGCAACTGTCCTAGGTGATAAACTTGCTTGCTTAGGTAAAGTGTTCAGAATTGATGTTGTGAGAATATTAGCTGATATATATACCATCAGCCTCAGTTGGCAAATCAATTATATCAGAATTCTATAAGATCCTACATCTTTAATTGTTCATGTTCACCTGTTCAGAATGTAGCCAAGAGTACTTAACACATGAATATCATAAAATGCAAAATCTTTGTACTTCTGATTTCTTGACTGAGTTGTGGTATCTTTTCTCCTCCAAAGTATTTGACAAGTATAAACAGGCAATGTTAAATCCAATCTGGGCAAAGTAAAATCACTTTATAAGTTGAAGAGAATTATAGGGCTACCCAAGCAAGACATGTAAATACATTCCGGGTTGTGGTTCTGTTAAAGAAATGAGAAAAAAGAGTATGTTGCAGCGTGCATTTGAGCTTTTAGATGCTGCACAAATGATCTATCAAAAAATGCAGTGCCTTCTTAGCGAAAATGCAAATTGTATCACTGTTTTGAATTTGTGGGCACTTTACCATTATCAGCGGATTATTTTGTCCAAGACAAGTTACAAGGAAGTCATATGAAATTGTTGAAGTAATCACAGAAATGTGGAGCAGACTACAACCTGACGACTCGAGACTTTCAGCAAAATGTCTTCTGGATCGAAGCAGAACTGGAACTTCTATGCTTATGCAGTTGGGAAAGCAACTGAAGCAGACTTGATGCAGTCACTGCAGAGATGAATAAATGCTTTAATTACTTCCTTAAAATGTCTCCTAACTACTGTTTCCAGTATTTAATTAAGACCTTCCCCCCCTCCACTAGCTGCCATGTGAGATTGGTACCTGGATTTGACAGGTCCGAATCAAAGTACCTATCAGCTGATTTACTCGAAGCAATCACCACTTGTCCAAGAGGCATCCAAGCAGGAGAAAAAAAGTGCATATCTTTGACAACATCCAAATTGCTATCAGAGACGCAGCAGGCAAAATATCTTTTTAAACTTTGAAGCCCCTTTGCACCTCTGAGTCAACAAACAGGGACCACTGAGGATAAGAATGGAGAGATACATGTTTCCTGTAACTCCTCATCCGGCCAATAATTGAAGAAGTTTTGGACACGCAATATTAAGTAATTAGATCATTTGTTCCTGTCCTGTGAAACTTTTAGAAGCTGATATCAGACCCTTATCCTTGAACCTTCAGCATCTGGTCCTGAATTTATATAGTTTCATATTCCTAATCACTGCTTTGTAACAACAGTCAGAATGACCAAAAGAGATATGTAGATATGAATGAAGTTCTAGTTGCAGTTAAGGAACACAATTAGCTAATATGCATTTATTTGGTATTTTTTAAAATGAAATCTTTTTTTCTCACTTTATTTTATTTGGTAATCAGAGGAACTTTGATCAATGGGAATATTATCTAATTGATCAAAATGTTCTGTAGAAATTTGGGGAAAAAATTAATTTCAGGTGACACGTCTGAAATATAAAAAGAAGAGTTTAAAAAATAGGATTTAAGGTTTAGGCTTGACTATATCGAGTGATGAGCTTACTTTTGGGTGTGGAGTTTAATCTAAAAGATTGTTTTTTTTTTCGGTCAAAAAAGAATGCTGATGAGTGTAGTAAAAAGAAATAGAAAGAAAAGAGACATGTCCATTAACATACAAGTCCAACTACATTTAAAAGTGGATTAGTCTTTCTAAGTTAGTTTTCTATAAAGACACTAAACACAAAAATAATTTTTAAAGTATCTTTTAAGTAATTCAATGTTGATTTTTTCTCTAAAAATGTCCTCGGTCTCCACTGATTTGTCTTCTTGGATGTAGTCCTGTGAAATTGCAGGTATGGTCCATTCCTTTTCTAATGATCTGTCACTTGTTTCACATTTATCGCTATCTTTTTTTTATTTTTATAAATTATTTGTGTCAGCACTCACCATCCTAAAAAATAATCTTATGTTGATTCCATTTCTTTCACCCATCAAGCATGACATTATCTTCTTCCAGGAACTATTTTGAAGACATTTCTTTTTTTTTTCTCCCACTTAATTCATGCATGTAAGGAGTGTTATACTTTAACAATTATAAGTTGCAACTTTTACTTTTTCTTACAAGAAGAGCAAGTTGAATAAGCTAAGTAGCACACAGAATTCGGCCTTCTTCATACCAAAACTGGATATGCAGATACAACTTGTAAGACTACAAAGTTGACCTACAAATTGGATCTGAAGCCTACAAAAGGTTCCATTCCCAAGTCTGTCTTCCTTGTCAAAAGTTTCACAGCAGACATCGAAAAAAAAAGGGCTGATTTATCTGAATCAACTGAGATTTGCAATGTTTCTCTGCGACCAGTTCTTTCTTCCTTGTCTCTTATTGATACCATGGTGAGAACTGGGAACTTCAAATGCTGAATTATGTTTCCCTCTTTCTTTTATAATGGACTGTTTTATGCATAATGTGTGCATTTGTATCGATTTGGAACCATGTCCATCTCGTGTGATATATGTCAGCCAATAACAAAATCTCACCTTAAGTAATGTAGTTGAATTAGTTGCATTACATGATGCTAGGTGGGAAGGATGAAGAGCAGATGAGGAAGAGGACAAAAGCTTGGAGAAAGAAAGGAAGGTGGATCATGAATACAGATGCATTAACTGTTACATTACTGTGTTTTAATTAAACAGTACCATGCATCTAAAGCAAAGACCCAATAATTTAATTAGTGTCCATGATACAATATAATATCCTGACACACAGAAGGGCTCATGATAATACGACCCATATGGATCCCAAACGAAAGACCTTTCATCTTACAACACTGAAAGAAGACTCATATCACCCAAAGACTTCATCCTTGCACACCGGGCATGCCTGATTCAAGAATATATATGTGTGAGAATCCAAGATTTTAAGAAATGCTTAACAAACTAAATGGAACCATGATATGAAGCCCATTTTGTGTGCTTATACAAGCGGAGCTGGATCCCATGGTTTTTTTCCTAGAGACAAAAATAGTTGAAGCAAAAAGTACTAAGAGATGCACAAGAAACAGAGGGCGATAAGTTTCTTACTTTATTTATCTTGAGCCAAGTGGAGATGCATTCAGCATGGTAATGATGAGCACAGGGCAAAGTTATCAACTTGTCCCGATTTTCGTAAGCAGATTGACATATAACACATCTGCGGACAGAAATATCAATATCAATGTTCCAATTAAAGAACATTCTTACAATCACGTATCGTCGACAATCAAAATTCATGTCATTCGAAAACAAAGTAAAAATATAACCCAAATCTTAACTAAAATATGGAATGTTTTTTCTTGGGAATGGAACGTCGATGAATAACTAAGAAAATGAAGTAGATAAAATAGAGAGAAGATGAACACAAAGATTTAACGTAGTAAAATTCTCTTAATCAGTTTGTATAAGAGGAATACATCCATGGATAAAGGAGGTCATCATCAGAAGAAATTCACTATAAACAAAAGAGAGTAAATCCTAACCCTCATACATAATGGCCCAAGCCCTTTTGCTTCCGTCATTGATCTTCATTTTTTTCGTTTACAATTTTGGGTATATAATACATAATTCAAGGAAAAGAGGGAGAGGGAGGCCAAGACGGACACTTGGCGAACTAATAGAGCAAGATCTATTGGTGAATAATATACCGAAAGGTTTGGTTACTAATAGAGCGGAATGACGTCGTATGATCCATGTAGCCGACCCCACCTAGTGGGATAAGGCTTTGTTGTTGTTGTTGTTGTAATACATAATTCAAGGAATATCGGCAAATTTCCACCTTAACATGAATTTTATAAAACTCTAAAAAATAAATACTCAACATGCTCTTCTTTACCGAATGACCCACATGGGCCTAGCTTGATCTTTGCATAATGTTTGACAAATCTGAACACTATTCGAATTTAGCAATAAGTAAGCTCTTTCTCGTCATATCTGCTGGGTTGTCATGAGTGCTGATCTTCTGAGCTTGAATTTTTTTTTCACAATATCATGAACAAAATGATACCTCACATCAATATGCTTTATCCTTTCATAATACATTTGATCTTTCGTAAGATGTATTGCATTCTGACTATCACAATATATAATAGTAGCTTCCTCCTTCATAATAAGCCATAAGTAATCCTCTCAACTAGATAGCTCATTTATCGCTTTAGTGATGATCATGTATTCACCTTCAGTGGTGAATAATGATACTATATCTTGCAAAATAGTTTTTCAACTCACAATATAATTAGTAATAGTAAAAATATAACTAGTGAGGAATCTTCTTCTATTAAGATCCCAGCAAACTCTGAATCAACATAGCCAATT
Source organism: Pontederia crassipes (assembly GCA_030549335.1). NCBI lineage: Eukaryota > Viridiplantae > Streptophyta > Magnoliopsida > Commelinales > Pontederiaceae > Pontederia > Pontederia crassipes. The sequence goes on along the minus strand of CM060191.1, from coordinate 69,731,605 downwards.
AGACCAGCTGAATTTCTACCAAATTTCAAACGCACATAATAAGTATCTCTTAGATATCTCAGTATCCGCTTAACAACTTCCTAGTTCTTCTTTTTTGGTTTAGACATATATATACTAAAAATATTGACAACATGAGATATATTTGAATGAGTGCAAATTATTGTATACATAATGCTATCAACTACATTACAGTAAGGTGCTTTCGACATGTATCTTTTCTCCTCATCAGACTGAACATAAAGCTGGATGTTTAAAATGTGTAGCAATTGGGTTGCTTATAGCTTATAGCAATTGGGTTGCTTATGTTTAAAACACACTAAAACTTTCTCAATATATTTCTATTGAGAGAGAAAATAGTCTTCTTGCGTCTTTATTTTTGGAAATTTCCATTCCCAATTTTTTTTGTTGCTCTAAGATAAAAAATTCATCTCAAATTCAGAACTTAAACTTATTTTTCAAAATATTAATTTCAGATATGCCTTTTGCTACAATTAACATATCATCAACATAGAGAAATAGATAGATGAATGAACCATTAACAAGTTGATTCAAGTAAACACAACTATCATACTAACTTTTGGCAAAATCAAACTCAACATGAATGAATTAAACCATTTTACCATTATCAAGGAAAGGACTTCTTCAGATGATAAACTTGACCTTCTCTACCTTCAATATCAAAGCCCTTTGGCTACTTCTTCAATATTGTCATGTAAGAATGCAGTCTTATAACATCTAATTGCTCACGTTCAAGATTATGCAAAGCAACAATAGCAAGTAAAGTACATATAGAAGTATGCTTCGCATCAGGAGAACACATTATTAAAATCAACACCCTTCTTTCTTTTGCCACCAATCTTGTTTTGTACTTTGTATTTAAATTATTGATTCCTTCTTTCTTCATGACACCCATTTGCAGCCAATCTTCTTATTTAGTGGTTATTTTACAAGTTCTCAAGTGTCATTCTTCTGTAAAGATTCAATATCCTCCTGCATTGTTATTAACCACTTTTTGCAATCAGAACTTTGAGTAACTTCATAATAAGATTGTTATCCTTCTAGTAGAGTTCTGTTCATTCTTTTTGCGACTCCATTTTGCTACGAAAATCTCACTCACAACTATGCGATGCTTCACAATACCTTCTTTGTCACAGAATTCTAGTCCATTATCAGTTCTCAGCTTCTTGATAACTTTTTCCAAATAACTTTTCTAATAAAGTCTTCCACAACTTAAATGTTTCAGATCCATCATCTTTATGCTACAGAAAGTAGACCCAAACATTTTTAAAGAAGTCATCAATAAATGTCAACAAGTATCTCTTTCCTCCCTTCGAAGGAACTTAAAAAGGACCCCATAAATTTAAATGGATATAGTCAAGGCTCTTCCTGCTTTCCAAAAGCTGCTGCCGAGAAGTTGCATGCCCTTCTCGCTCATATGGCCCAAACACATATGCCATAATTGAAATGGATGAGACTATTGCTAAATCTATCACGGTCGAACTTTGAAGAACATACAAGTTAACTATTTTGAGGCTTTTCATAAGCACAAGAGCTCCACGAGAAATTTTCATTTCATTAGATGACACTTCGAGTGAAATGAGATTCTTCTTTAGACCAGGAACATGCCTGACTTCTGATAATGTTTTAACAATTTCATCATGCATCTTAATATGGATGGACCCAATATCTATAGTCTTACAAGCAACATTATTTCCCATAAGAACGACTCCACTTTCAATAGATTTGTATGTGGAGAACCAATCTTGATTGGGACACATATGGTACGAGCATTCAGAATCGAGAATCTATTCATTTGATGATCTAAATTTATTGGATGTCGTTACCAACAGAACATCTTCATTATCACTCTCAACTATAATGGAACCTTCTTATTTCCCTTCTCGTTGATTCTTTTATTTTTGCTTTGTAATTTGTAGCACTCTACTTTAATATGACCCTTCTTCTTACACTAATTGCATTCTTTATCTCTATTCTTCGACTTGGACCTAGATCTATTTTGATTTTGATTTCTCGCCTGATGCCTCTTGCGATCGGACCTGAGGCTTGATCATGGTTTTATACAAAGATGGTAGCAGACACAGAAGTAATAATGTCTCATCATCAACCTTGGCCTACGTTCTTAAAATCATTGTATACGATTTAATCGACATACCTTCGGCCATATGAAATGGTTTTTGTCTAGAGATCTGTTGCCGTCTTCTTTGTGAGAATTTCTCGTTCGTCTGGTACAATTGGATCGCAGACATGACTCTCATCAAATTCCTCCCAGACGGATGTCTCCATGGAATCCGACTTTTGACCCGACAATGCCTTCTTCAACCCATTCTAAACTAGGATGACAAGCATCCAAACTTGTCACAGACCGAAGTTTGTGTTTTCGTTGAACTTCTCGATGTCGATCTTCATTGTAGTCATCTTCAGAAAATTGATTTAGAAAAAAACTAAGTTCTGATACTAGTTTCTTAGGAATAGAACACCGAGGATCGATGAGTAATTAAGAAAATGAAGTAGACAAATTAGAGAGAAGTTTAACATAGAGATTTAAAGTGATAAAATCCTCTTGATCAATGTGAACAAGAGGGAAACATCCATGAATAAAGGAGGGTTATCGAGAAGAAATTCACTATGAGTAAAGGAGAGTTATCGAGATGAAACCCTAACACTCGTACATAACGATTCAAGCCCTCCGCTTTTGCATCCTCATTTTTTCTTTTTCTCATTTTTTTTCTTTCACAATTTTGGTTACACGGTACATAATTCACATCAACAATTTTATCACTATATGAATCTCTTATGTAGCAATCTCTTGTTCGAAACTGCACAAGATAAACATCTTGAGGTCAGTGTAATCTAATTCCAAAAGAAAGAATCATATCAATTGTCATCCTGTCAGTAAAGTGAATCAACCATGAGATTTCATTTTCATTTTTTGTACTTTGCTGATATTGTGATTTATAACCTACTTCTTTCCAAGATATAAAATTTCAAGAGCAATAAAGTATTTCGGTATGTCAAATCCTGTATTGGCATGTTCCCATTTTGGTGAACATGCATTACAAAGTTGAACTGCAATCCACTCGTTACACCAGTCAATAATATTTCTCTTTAGAGGATTGTACATAAAATTACTATAGCTAAAAGGATTTAAAAAATAAGATAGCAAGCAATCAAAAGTTAGTTGTCAGAATTTCTGGAAGAATACTGCTGTTATGTTATATGTGCATATTTGATTAATCATGAGAAAATATCATACTCATCATTTTTGTCTTTCCTTGAGAAAAATCCTCCTGACTTGTACTTTGAACGAGGCAAGTAAGATATCAGCTCCTCTGACAGGCCTTTGCTTTCATTGCCTACTCTTTCCACTAATAATTGTCGTTCCTGATAGTACAAATTAACACAAAAACGAAAGTTCTGTAAATGCAATGCTTGATCTTGGCGGTAATTCTATGTAACCTGCATCATACTTGCCTCATATGTCATATAATCTGGATCAATATCATCATGCTCCATGCCCTGAGTATCATACAAGCATGGTAGTTAAAAAGAATAGAATATTACGAACAGTAAGAAGATACAAAAATCATGCAATTGGAAAGATCTAGTATTCCAGTGGACGACCTGCAGAGAAGTGCCTGTGGAATTTAGTTGTTCGTTCGCTGACGAAGGCCCTGCTGTGTTTACACCTAATGATAAATGCCCAGTAGATTATCAGCTTAAAATCTATATAAAATAAAAAGATTTCTGGGCTTATCACTTAATAGGACGTGATAATTATTATGGAAGCTACATCTTTAGCAACAAACTAGAGAATTGTAAGTTTGTACCAGTAAATTATTAGGCAAAAGTATCTAGAGCCTAGGACCACTCTCAAGAGAAAGAAAAATAACATATGTATGCGTATGAGCTATCTGAACAAAAAAAAAATGGTGTGTGGAGAGTGAAAATATCTTACTTCTTATTAAAATCATGCAAATAATATTGGAATACAGGATTCCTTCCCCAAATAAGAAGAATAATAAGGGAAGAAGGGGAAAAGTTCCTATATTGTGGCTGATTCAGGTTTTATTATTGATTGGACCAAAGGAATTAATCAAATTTATACAAGTTATATTGAGAAGACCATTAGATGCGCCAGTAAGAAGAGTAGATCAAATAATTTGGAGTTCGATTAAAAGAAGGAGAGAGAGGCCAAGGCGGACACTTGGCGAACTAATAGAGCAAGATCTATTGATGAATAATATACCGAAAGGTTTGGTTACTAATAGAATGAAATGACGTCGTATGATCCATGTAGCCGACCCCACCTAGTGGGATAAGGCTTTGTTGTTGTTGTTGTATACAATTTATACTGAAAGGAACCAAAAGGTCACTAAAAAAACACATGTACCTGCTTCTGTTGCATTCAGATCATTCAAAGAAGTATTAGCAAACAGATTCTCCACTGCTTGAAATTGCCGTGCTAAAGCTTCATCAGACAATAATTGGGAGTGAAGGTTCATGGCCATTGAAGAGTTTCTGCTATTGCTGCTTTGGCCAACTTGGTTACTGGATCCCGAAGACCCAGCTGGAGCATTTTCCTATAATAATTACTATAAGAAGTTTGGATAATTGCCAAATAATGAAAGAAAATGCTACCTTTGTTTTTTATGGAGAATCTAAAGGATTCTACAAGGAAAGATGAAAGCAACAAAGAGGGCAACATAATGTTAATTCTAGCATATTGGAACAAGAATAAAAGAAAATTATTTTGCAGCTTCTAATAGTACTCTTTCATAAACAAGGCTTCCCCAGTGATACCTTATGCTCATATCCGAATTTAAATTTCAGCTCTTCTGTGGGGTGATTTGAGATAGAATAGGCTTTTCTAACTTGCTTAAATTCAGAAGTAACGAAGCATGAGTTTTGTTCCAGAAAATTCCAACTTTGGCAACTAGACAAAAGGCAGCGGTATATGAATGCAATCTACCAAAAATCAACAAAAGATGCAGGGTTTAATATATTGTACCTGATCCTGAAGAACTTCTGCAAGTGCAAAATCATGATCAGAATCAATGTCATCAAATTTCCTTTCCATCACTGGGGGGATAGGAGTATTTGCATAATGAACAGACACTTCCTGCTGCTTTTCCTTTACTTCAACTTGGACTTCCACCACAGTCATCTGACTCCAAATCATTAACCAATATAAGCTTAGCATTAACCAATAACTTTTCACCACATTAGATTTAACTCATTTTCTATATATTTATGTAAAGTCTGAGATGAAGCTTTTCTAGGAGCAAAGGCCAGAACTGCTAGTCTGTTAACTTTTCTAGTCAGTGGGAATTCGTCAACAAGTGCAAAAATGGCACAAAATAAAAGTCCTTCAAAAATCCCGCATAACTGTACTTTCCAATCCATACATATATTAGTTAAAAGTTTGAGTCCAATTCTGAACTTGAAACAAATCCACTTCACACACAAAGCTTCACAGAAATCGTTCCAATTTAGCCTCAATTCTGTTGGATTTTTCTTCCTCCTCCAGAACGAAAACTCGATCTTAAGAATTCTCAACCAGAGATTTCAGAAGAGAAAGGACTCACCTCTTGAGGTCTTCTACTCTGTACTCTTCTCCTCCTCTTGCCTCCACTCGACCACAAAAAATGATATTGGAAATCATATAATGAGTGGTTGGGTAGCGCCAAAGTCCAGTTCCAATCGCATGCAGTCACCAGACCGTCTGGCCATTTGTCTTCGTCGACCAACCATCCGCCAATTAACTAAAGTGTGTTCTTTTTTTACTCTCTAAGTGTGGTCCATGATGTCCATTACATGAGAACACTGTGTTTAACTTGTAGCTTTAGTTTTTTTACGAAACTTCCATAGAGGCGGCATGTGTTGCTGCAATACGTGTCCTGTCGCCCATGATTAATCATGCTGTGACAAGTGCTCTATAGCCCATGATTTCCATGTCGCTCATCTGCAGCTATCTCCACTCAACAGGATTCGGCCAAGCGACGATTTTAAATGATGACAGATCGGTATATTTTTTAGTCTGACGATCCGCAAGCACAGCTTTTTGTTGGACCTGTTTGTGCTGAGACGGCAGATCAAACTGGGGCAGTTCGACAACTTGAGCACAAATTTTTTAGCATGGAAATGTTTGTTCATGATCATATCAAATAATTTGCAGATGCATGATAATGACATCTTCAATGTACTCTACTAATTTATTTGGGGATTCAACGTGAAGAAGTCAAGGATCTTTGTTTTGTAATGTTCGGAGGTCTCAAAAGGCATTATTTTTTTTATGAGTGATACCATTCTGCACAGCGTATTCTCAACCTGTACTGCTAAGCATCCACAGCATGTTAAAGACAAATGGAACGTTGATGCATGTTTACACCCTTGCCATTAGATGAATGCTCTTACTCAGCATAAGCTTTCTGAATAGGTCTCTTGCATAATACTGAATGATCAAACCAAAGCGATAACAAGTAATTGAATTCACTTGAATAGTAAATTACCAATGCATGATGCCTATTTTTTGTATAATTTCACATCAAAGCTTTACTAGCTCTTCAATTCTGTATGATGTATCATGTGGACATGTCTGGCTGGAGGTATCACAACAATCTCAGCACGTGAAAACATAAAGTTTACTGAAAATTGACTGAACTCAGGAAACTTATTGGAAGAAGAATGAAAAATAATGTATTATTGTAAAATTCAAGTGTTACACTGAAGAAAATAATTAATGAATACAAATTTTCATGGATGCTGAAGAAGATAAATTTGATAAATAGTTTCATTAGGCACTGAACTACAGTTTTCAGACTTCTATATCATGTTTGCTGAATGCTGACAACCAAAGAATAAAAGAATGGTAAACTGTGAAACGACAGAAAAAAGTTTTCCCTCTATATCATAAACAAATGAGACTAGTATTGTGTATGTGATGATTGATGAGTATAAAAGAATCGGTATAGAAAACTTTAGTTGAATCAAGGCCTTCAGCGAAATGGTGTTGTGTATCTAACTTGGCTGAGATGTGACGTTGGCTGAAGAAACTGCATGCAGAAGCTGATATAATCATCCACTTCAGAGTAATCCCATAAAGCTGTTGGTGTATGACTAACTTGGCTGAGATGTAGAGGAGCTGCCTGCAATGTCAGCTGGTATCCAAGCAGAAACTGTGTACAGAGGCTGATCTAACCACTTCAGAGTGATTCCATTGCCTTCTTCTTCTTTGCCTTGCTTCTCGATACTGTAGTGTTCGCCTGAGTACATCCTTAGTATCATTCTACTCTGAAACATCTCTCTTTTGCCAATTCCAGCTGACTTAAACCCTCCGTCCTCCATCAGCTTCTTCCAACGATTAAAACTCTCATGCCTTTCGACCCTCTCGCTCCCTTCACAGGTAACTATGTTTCTGATCTCCCTTGCAAACATCTCTTCAACCTTTATCCTAGCTAGGCTATCAATTGGCAGACTATGATCTAGTGAATCAAATATGGCTGCATAGTATCTGAGCGAGTTTGCAAACCTTGCCTCCCATCCAACCTCATTGTGCATCGACTCTTGCTCGGCCATTAAAAGTATTGCCGGGTTTGTGCTCCTGATCAGACCCAGCAGGTCCATCAGTGCCCCGCCATTGCCATCGTAAAGTGCCTTGTGCATCACCATAACGCAATTCACAGCAACACACTCGTCCCTCTTCACATGAAGCATCCAGAGCCTGACATCTTCTAGCCTATCCACGACCGCGTGGAACTCAAAAGGAAGCTTCAATTCCTCTGCAAGCCTGGCTAGCCGGAGGCCCGCATCTTGAAGATCCTGCCTAGACTCTCCTATCCCTGTGATTCTGACATGGCTGGGGGGATTAGGCCTGGAAGCCAATCCCTGGAACAGGCTCGGCCACTGCAGGCCCTGCTTGATGTCAAAGTCTATGATGTGCACCCTGTCCCTGCCTTCGAACGCCCGCAACAACCGCTCGTTGAGCGCAAAATGAATGAACTTTGGAATTGGGTTGACGTAGTTGAGCAGCCGGAGCGCAATGGCATCATCATCCTCTGCTGGATCAATTATTACCTTCGGTGGTGCAACGGTGAAGATGTGAGGCCAGAGCCTGACGGCACGGAGGGCTAAGGCTTCAGTGAAGTAAGCCACGACACGATGAATCGCCGTTCTCGTAGGGGACGCCATCTCGCCAAGCCTAGCTAACATAAAACTTGTTCCTTCATAGTTCCCTGTGGTAATGGACACTGCACATGTTGTGAGCAAGCTCACCAGCTCAAGACCCTGTTGCTCCGTTTGGGCGCTTTCGCCTTTGCCTCCTCCTACTGATATCGCAGCAAGTCCCGATGAATAAGGATTCCCAGACCCATTGAGGCTTGTGTTCTCCACACTGTTCCTGTTCAGCTCCGGCGATGAACTGTGAGCGCTGGACCACGGGCTGGAACCCGACTGTGACTTGTCTTCAGGCCCTTCGCTTGCGCCAGGGTCGCTGTCGGTTCCCAAAGATCCGACCAATGTATCAGTGGGAGATGTCAGAGCCGGAAAGAATGCTGCATTGGGCACAAGAAAGACCTTCTCTTCCTCCTTCTGCTGATCTCCCAGAAATATGGATTCTTGGGTGCACCTAGAGAACCATACCTTGTCCTGATCGCCGCTGCTGCTACCTCCGCCGACTGCTAGCCGAGCAACCTCGGCCGTCCTCGACCTCTTTGCCTGGTTCTCTTCGGGCGAACTCCGCTCCCTCTTCAAGTTCCTCCGTCGCTCCCAAAGCGCGCCGCTCCCGCCTTCAGCGATGTCCAGCATTCGAGGTTTCAGGGCCACTAAGGATGACGATGAAGAAGGTGTTACTTGGTTGTGTCTAAAGGCGCAGCTAGCCGTGGATCTCGCCTCAGCCGAGGGCTTCTCCAGGGAGAGGGACGCCCGGGGGACGTCCCTCGTGGAAAAGCCGCAAGGGAGGTCGAATCGCTGGGTGCCCATCTTCTGCTGGGCAGGGCACTGCTTCTCCTGCAGCTGGTACTGATACGTTTGGAACTGCACAGAAGCTTCACTCCTCAGACGGTGCCTTGGCGACAGCAGCGATGATGAGCACCCAGCCAACATCCTCTACTCTCTCTTCCTATTTGTTCTCTTTGTTCTTATTGTTATTATTATCACTATTACTGTCTTCTTCTTTGTTAGCTCAAGAATCCAAAGCAAATCAAAACGAACAAAACAAAGCTCAAGTATATTGGTTCTATCCGTTCCTTTCTATAATTTTATTTCTTCCTACGTTCTTGTAACACTGTTTTCTATCTCGTAAAAGATCCAGTTTAGTTCATCAAATGCAGCAAGGTCATTTGTTCAGAAAGAATAACGCTTTGTAGTGCAAGTTTATGAACAATTTCTGAAAACCTCAAAAGTTCTGAAAACTTCAATAGTTTCAATAACGAACAAGTATAATTAAAAAATCACGATTAAAACTTTTCTTTCTCTCTGAAAAAAGAATGTAATGTCAAAAGAATCAAAGAATTAATGTTCTGTTAGACATTTGAAAAAAAAAAGAGACTCGGAAAAGATTACCATAAACGAGGCCCGAGACCTAGCCATGGGCATCCCACGGTAGCTCTCTCCATCTCCATCACCGCAGAAGCCTCAATACCACCAAACAAAACCAGAACAACCTCAGACACGGAATAGTGTCTAATCTAACAAAAGCGCGCATGGATACATGTGGACGAAGAAGAAGAAACGAATCAAACAAATGCAGCGAAAGAGGAGAGAAAAGCCATCCGAAAACCAAGTTCCTAAGACTCAACAAGGACCATGACAATGTGAGAAGATATAAGAAGAGAGAGTAGAGATTTATGATGTCGCAATCATCTTCGTCCTTTCACTTCACTCCTTCCTTCCCCTTCGTTGCTCTGCTTCCATGCATTCTTCTCGCCCTGCTCTGCTCCGCTCTCTCTCGCACCGTGTTACCTCTCTGGCTAATGCTACGGTCTCTGTCATTAGTCCATGGAAAAAACGCCCACTGTTGTGAAAGGGGAAAGAATCAAAAAAAAGAAAAGAGTAAAAAAAAAAGCCGGGGCGTTTTGGGATTCTCGCGGTACGTGCGCGATTCCGAGAAGAGGGGCCGTTGGATGGGGATCGGAAGGCCACACGGTGGGGTTCAATCCGACCGTTGGGATTACGCCCACGGGGGCGTTTCCGTCAATGTGACCGTTGTGGGGAAGCTTCGTTCGCCCCCAGCATGCTCCTCACGTGCTCTCGGCGTCCCCCACGTACCGTTGTCCGTTTCAGTGACCGTTGCCTTCCCACCGAGATCCGCAGACCGGATCTCGCAACAAGAGCTGCGCATGTTGGACCCCGCTCCAAGATCCAACCACAACATGACACGCCGGAGAGTTTGAATTACGATTAGCACTCGACGGTGTGCGTTGTTCGGAGCACTTCAGCCGGATCTTGGATTTCTTTTTTTAGATATGGCGGTCCCCGTGCTTTGTCCTTGATCACGGAAAATAATAATAATAAGTTATGGCGTATATTTTGTCCCCCCCCTCGATTCTGGCAAATCGATTTATATAATTTCTGGTATACGAACAAAGTTACACGTGGAAAATAATGCGAGAAATAAATTTAAAAATATTTTGTGTAAGAAAAAAATGTTCCAAACTTCTTGGTCTTTCAAATTTAATGGGTTAATCATGTCTACATTTATAATACTATGATTTTCCTTTCATTTTGGCCTTCAATTTTGATGTACATGATTTTCCTGTTGCAATAACTTTCGAAAATAATGAAATTGAATAAAAGTTGATATATATTGCAATATTTCAGCCGGGTGTAAACCAAAAAATTAGAAAAATCGAAAACCTAAAAACAAACAACTTGACGTGAAATTGTTACGTTTTTTTATATTAAAAATAAGTCTAAGATGTTTTTAAATTTAGGAAAACCACCCAAGTAGTCGGATAAAGATCTACATAGTTAAAAATATACAATATATATTAGTAATATATTTAAATAATTATAGTTCATATAAAATTACTAAATAAACATAATACTTATCCCATATATATTAATCATAAATAGTACTATCGCAATGTATAATATGTGAATGCCATTAATTTATGAAATAAAACACGTCTTGATATCATTAAGTTTCTAATGTAAAATGTATAGAATTTGGAATCATGAAAACATGATTCGAAAAAATCCATAAGGATTTTGTTATTTTAAAAACCCAACAGAAAAAATATAGGATGACTTTTTGAAAAGAAAAAATTACCCAAACTATACTACTTTTACACTAATTTCAGCTCCAATTAATTCTATACAAAATTATGTTTACTTCGTTAAAATTAAATTTCAGAATAAAATAATATAATGCCTTCAAAATTCATTCTCCTATTACACGATAATTGAACTCCTCGTGGGTCCGCATTACATACAACTATCTCTTCTTAAGTTTTCACGTATTAATATAAGATAAATAATAATAAACTTGTAACGCCCCCAAATCGCACCCGTCACATGGCAGAATACGTTTCAAAAACGCTACGGATCATCCTTACGTGTACATCATATTGATCAAAATAAAGACCTTGACTGATCAACTCAACATCATAATAAGCGGAAGTCTAATAATCATTAAATAATAAAAAAATGTGACATCATAATATACGGAAGACTTGAAAAAAGAACTTTATATGAGTCCCAAAGAAAGCTAATACATCAGACTAATATGCGTAAAAAAGAAATTTATCACATGAACCTAAGGGACTCAAGACATCCATGTGCTGCCATCACGAGCTCGATCTGTCACCGTTGACCACTTTCATCATTCTGATTTGATCCTGCATTTAAGAACATGCAGAACCTCCCTATGAGATTTATAATTCAGTATGGAAGTAAGATAAATATCATCATAAAATCTTGATACTAGATAAGAATCATAAGAACATCATCATCATGTAGTGAATAAAGCTATGAACATAAATGACTTATAAATCAATGTGTCATCTTCTGAAAATCATGAGATTAAAATATCAAGATAGATCGTAGTAAATCATCTTAAAATGTCAAGCGCCGATCATCATGATTATGAGGTCATCATCATATAAAGAATTGTGAGTAATCATCGTATGAACATAGACAATAATGAAATGAATTATCTTTATTGGAGCATATTAATAATTGATCAAGAGATTATCATAAGAATGACAAAAGTCAACAATCATCATAAAGTGATTTCATTGTTAATATGCTTCATCTTCTTCTTCATCTTATTATTCATCTTTGACTTATAGTGAAGTATATTTCAACCCACGAGGAGGTCTGCATCAACCCGTTCATCATCATCATCATAACTGACGGAGCTAGTCCATAACTGACCGTAGTCTCCATACCTATCATCACTAGTCCATCATAAAAAGAGCTCTTCATTTAGCATTTTTCATCTTTTATCTTGCGACTTTTAATTTATCTTTATTAGGACATAATGATCATGATTAAGATTTGATCATCATGAGAAAGGATCAAAAAATCATACTGATCAAAAGTCCTAATCATCATCATGTAGGCTTAATCAGAGCTACAAGATAGGATCATGAAGAAAAATCAGAAATATATAAAACATCATAATCATCATCATCGTCATAAGATAGATCAAGATCGATGGATATGGATCAATGTTATCATTAGATATGATTGGATCTAAATTAAGTCATCATAAGATCATAATAGACATCATCATTATTAAAGACATAAATAACATAATCATATCACGACTTAGATCAGGATTAAGCACATAAATCAGGGGTCTAAACATCATAAAATCACCATAATTCGTATCGAAACCCGGGCTGTGTGGCAGGAATTCGGGCTGAGTTCATAAGGTATTCTTCGGAAAAATTGGGTTAAACTCGGGCCGAGTTCGTGTTACACCTGGGCCGGGTCGGGTCGTCGTCGAGTCGAGGTGGCCGTCGTACCCAACATCTTCGTCATGTATGGAACTCAGGTCAGGTCATCATCAACTCGGGGCCGGGTTCGTCCTGTTGCAGAGCTCGGAGAGCGTGACAATGGAGAATCCGGGCCGAGTTCCGACGAACTCGGTCCGGGCATGTCTTAATCCGGGTCGGGTACGGAGAAACTTGGATCGGGTTCGTCTTGTGGAGAAAGACTGCGTCATGCAGTACATTTTTCGGTCAACTTTCCGGTGATGGCTGACATCAATAATCATCATTATTCATAATACTATAACTAGGGATCAAGTAGAGCAAGCTTCAAGTCTAACATCAAGATTTTAGGATGAATCTACCCTACTTCCATACCTTGCGGGTTTCTGTCCAAGAAACTGTTTATTCTATTATTATTATTATTCTTCTTCTTTCTCTTCCTCTGGACGTTCCTCTCTGTCTAGGCATGTTGTCATCGGTGTTCATGTCTCCCGATTGCCCTCCTGTGGCAGCAGCAGTCTGGCGCGAGGGAGGGGGAGAGAGATGCACGAAAACAAGAGGAATTAGGGCCAGCTTGTGGGAAAAAATAAGGGGTTGATTTGGCCTCATATTTATAGGAGAAGATTCAGAGTTATGGTTGGAAACAAACTCCTCCTCAAATCTGATCCAGATTTTTATCTTTTCCCCTTTTAATTTTTATTTTATTTTCTTTTAATCTTGAGAGAGGCATTGCAAAACTAATTTCATTAAAAAGCGAAAGCTAACACATATATCAATAATAAAATATATGTTCTAATAACATAATCTCGCACCCACTGCATCACCACGAACTTAGCTAACACTCAGCCTTTATCTTATATTGATAAATTATTTGTGAGATTTAAATATGGAACATAAAATGAATACAATTGAATAAAAGCAATTACCTCCAATACATAAGACAATACAATTGAATAAGATACCTTAATAGAAGTAATTTAACTTTCAAATATAATTATGATAAAAGTCAATTAAGAATATAAATAAAGTATCTCAATTTTCATTTCCTTATATTCTTTCTTTCACTACAAGAAATTAGCTAACTAGCGACAGAAAATAGCGACACAAAAGATGTGACGCTACCTCAACGCCAAAAATGCATCGAAACAACAATGCATTTGGGCCAACAAACATGCGACGTTGGTTGTTTCACTATAACATCGAAATAGCGTTGCTTTTGCGTTACAATGGCTCAACGCTAGATGTGGCGTCGTCTTGACACTATAAAGTCACTATTTTTATTCGCGAGGAAAAGCAAATGTGTGCTAAAATGTAACGCCACATTGAGATCACATAGTAGCGATGCTAAACTACATGCGTTAGCATAACAGTCGGTGTCAACACTTTTGTGACGCTAACGTGGCCTTGTCGACACATTTCACCCAACGTCATAATATCGTCAATCCTCAATGATACCAATGTGTTGCATAGAAAAGTACGACTACGCCATTGGGAGGCTAATGTGTCACTATTGTCGGTGCTATAACGAGACTATCATGTCACACAAGTTAATTAATATTATTATAAATGTATTTGTAGAGGTATATAAATACAAGTACACATATATGTACGTACGTATATGTATTCATAAATGTAGTCATATATGTACATACATAGACACACACACATATGTGGCCAAGCCGCTTGTGCCATGACTCAGAGGATGACATCTCTTGAGTCATGTTTATCTCCTCGGTGCAGTGTTGTGCTTCAGTCTTGTAGAGCGTACCATCTTTATTTCCTTTCGCCAGTAGGAGTGAACCTCGCTTGAGTTTCCACACTCTCCCTTTGAAGTTGCTCTCATAGCCGTCAGCGTCTAATTTTCCAACTGAAATTAGGTTAAGACGGATCTCTGGGCATAATTTTGCATCATGTATTGTTCTTTAACTAAATGTCTCCAACGTCAGCAATTTGGGACTCCGACTTATTCCCCATCTTTACTGGCCCGAATGCTCCCTCTTTATATGTTGATAATACATCTCTACGAGGGGTAACATTAACACAATCTTCTTCCTCTTCTTGAGTAAGAAAGTATACATCATCTGATGTAGCAACTGCAACGTTGTTTCCACCACTGCCCTTCTCCTTTTCAGCATCTTCAAACCCTTCATGTGACTGAGCACGCTTTAATTTTCTGCACTCCTTCTTGAAGTGTCCTGGCTTGCCACAATGATAACAGATGACTTCTTTCCTCGACTTCGACTTGACTTTTGATCTTGATCTATCGTGGTTGCGAGAGTTTCTCTATTTGTTTCTCTTGCCTTCTTATTTCTTCATTGAACAAACTATCCTTAATAGTTTCTAAGGATAGTTGTCCACCTGGAGCAGAGTTATTCAGAGTGATAATGAGCGTTTCCCAACTATCAGGTAATGAGCTAAGTAGTAGTGCTTGGATCTCATCTTCAAACACGATCTTTACTGAGGATAACTTGTTAATCAATTCCTGAAAACTACCAAGATGTTCTGCAACAGAGTGATCATCCTTGTACTTCAGGTTAACAAGTTTCTTCATCAATAACACTTTATTCTGCGGCGATTTACGCTCATACATTTCTTGCAATTTTTTTCATACTTTGTCGGGTTCATTAATATTTGCGATATGATGAAATACCTTATCATCGACCCATTGTCAGATTTGTACGACTGTCTTGGTCTTAATCCTCCCCAACTTTTTATCATCCATATCCTCGAGCTTTGCAACATCACATTCGATTGGATTATAAAGGTCTTTGCAATTTAAGTAATCCTTCATCCGAGGCTTTCAGATAGAATAGTTTGTTCCTGTGAGCACAGGCATCCGACTGGGGGCATTATTGTCTTCCATTATAATGTGCACTTTCTGACTAAGCTCTGATACCACTGTTGGGAAAAAAGGCTGAACTGATAATTGCGGAATTATCTTCTTTTTCTCTTTTTAATGCGCACAAAAATAATGAGATGATGACAATAATATAGTGGAATTAAATCAGACCAAAGATGCAGAGAATTAACATGAAAAACTTCTCAACGTGAGAGGAAAAAATCACGGGAACAAGGAAATCTTTCACTATGAAATAATAGTAGGTTACAAAGTATTTTCTCTGAACTACGCAGAGGATTACAATAATAATATCAAGAATTAATCTTGGATGCCACAGAATAAATGTCTCTCGAAACTGAGGATAGAAGTCAGAACGATCTCACTGAAAAATGAGGAATAGATGAGAAGGCTGCTGAGAAGTAATGATTGAAGTTTTGTTGAGAATGGATAAAAACTCGTTCCCGAATCGAATCCCAAAAATTTCTTCTCTCTCTTGGTGGTTGTACGTCCTGCGCCGGTGCCTGTGTACATGGCTGAAGTATTCGTCCTTTTATAGCTTCAAAAAAGACGTCTCTATCTTGGATATGGGTATTGATTTCCCTCTTCGTCTCGGACAGGTATTTGTTCTTTTTTTTGTTTTCAACTTCACGTCGATTTTTTCTTTTACTTCTCCTTGTAGATGTCGGACTCGCATAACAATAACGAGCCCAACACTTAGTGCTGGTGCCGCCAGGATACAAGCTGTTGTTCCGATGGCCGAAGAGCCGGGAGTTCGTTTGGTTCGCGAACGTGCCGCACCAGGAGCTGGTGGCCGAGAAGGGCGGGCAGAATTGGGTCAAGTTGGAGGGTCACAAGTCTAGGTTCCCCGGCGGTGGCATGATGTTTTCTTGCGGTGCCGATGCATACCTTAACGAGATCGGCAGGTGGATTCCCCTCGGCGACGGGACTATCAGGACGGCCATTGACACTGGTTGCGGGGTAAGTACGAACGTAACTATAGAAGTAATGAAATGCAGGATTACTGAACGTTCAATTACTTACGTAAAAATGACACTTGGCTCGCCGGAGCGGCGACTTCACGACGATGATGTAGAGAGATGGATTCGTTCTCTATAACACCTAAAATAATATGTTTTGTTTTCTATGCCAATTTTTTTATTATTAGAAGCTTCACGTATTAGATAAGATTAAGAATGTATATATCTTGGTAGACGATTGCATATAATAGAAAATTTTATAGTGCATAAAGCACATGAAGAGCTCGATTTCCAGGGTTTGACCATGAACAAGAGTGTTGATGGTTTTGATTTGAGTTGGATATTTTTATCAATTTGTTTTTGTAACGGATGTAATCTTCACATAAGGAAAGGAATTCAAAATCAATAAATTCAATGTCATTAATGAAAGAATTTCAATCGAATTCGAATTAAAAAAAGGAAACGTCGACAGGGGCAACGGCCGACAGGGGAGGGATTTCCTCCCCTAATCGCGCCCCCATGATCGGCCGACCAAAGGGCTAGCCGATGCTATAAAGGGGACCATTAGGGGCGCCCCTGCGAACCCTTGGTTACCCTCGTCCGGCCGCCGCTACGTTTTCCTCTCCTTCTTCCTCCAATCCGGCGATCGACGCACATCCGAGCAGTGGAGCAGAGCAGAGACATTAGCAATGAACAGCGAACAAATCGACCTCTCTTCGACGCACCTCAACCCTCCTCGACGTGCGCAAGGGCCAGGCACGTCTTCCTACACCGGCCAAGGATGATCGGTGATCCTCGGACGACGATAGTGATTCAGCGAACCCAAAAACCGACGAACAAAGGTACTCTCGCTTTTAAATCTCATAGACGATGAACTAAGGATTATTTGATGCGTAAAGATGATTCATTATGATCCTGAAGTAGTAAGCAATATTTTTCGTATTCTGATCCTCTCCATTGGACGGCCGGAGGACAGTCGAAAACGGAGAAGAAGTTCGACGGCCCTGTTTCATCGCAAGGACCGGTCGACCGATATTTGGAACGGTCGACCGGTCCATGTACAGAACTCTCACAAGTTCATATCGCTCGGTCGATCGGCCTCACCATGGCGGTCGATCGATCTATCTATCAATCTGACTTCATGATCGACCGACCGGATCTCCAACCGATCGATCGATCCGATGCACGGTGAGCGTCCGCAGCATCCGCATGATTTTACAACCGGTCGACCGGCCATCAGGACGGTCGACCGATCCTATAAGTAATCGGTCGACCGATCTTATGCGTACGGTCGACCGATCCACAGACACACCTCAAAGAACATGGTCGACCGATCCAAGAGGATCGGTCGATCGGTGTCAGAGAACGATTGACCGGGTCACCAGGAACGGTCGACCGATCTAGACTGAAGGTCGGTTCTGACCGACCGGTTCAATCAAATTCATTGGTCTGAACCAATTGGATTAATCCACTCCAATCATAATCGGAGACGCAAACCAGTTCATCTATATTGGTTGAGTCTTATTGAACAAAGATTAACGCTCAGATGGGCCCTGATTTATAGATCACATGATAAGCAAAGATAACTAAAGTAAAGATAAAAATATGAGATTTCCATGTGCTGCCCCCAAAGTATAGAGCAAAGATCATAGTAAAGTACAGAGAGAGATATGTAGTTAGCTGAGGAGACAGCGAAGCTACTGGTCTTCTATGACCACTGTTCCTAAGATTTTAGGTCTTCTCCTACCTGTATCTCGAATGAAGGATGATGCTTTGGTCACACTCCTTCCCTCAGAGATTAAAATATTATGCCAAAGGGACAGGTAGCTAATTGAGGAGACAGTGAACCTACAGTTTTCTAATTGACCACTGTTCCTGTGGTGTAGGGTCTCTTCCACCTACATTTCGAATTGGGTGAGGTATTAACACCCACCCCTTTTTTTCTTTTTGGGCTTATTGGCATCAGAGATTCAAAGAGGCATCTCTGGCATCCTAATTAATAAAGTCAAGCTCGCATATGATAACAAACTTTAAGGATATTACAATCAAGTAAAAGACGTAGTGCAATTCACATTAAAGCAGAGATAAAGTAAAGGATTGTATAGTAAGGCAGAGATATTGTAAAGTAAAGAATGAAACATGGCATTATAAAGATAATGCAGAATAATGTAAAATAAAGTATAGTTATAATAAAGAACAGAGCACAGATATGATCATTGTTAAAGTATGATACATGGTTCTTTATAGGCAATGTATAGAAGTCAAAGTATACAATTGTTCATCCATGACTTATTGTTTCTATGATTATCATTGCTTCTTATTTCACCGTCTATTTGCTATTGTACTAGGCTTTTTGCTCACGGATATTCGATTCCCCTATAATGGGATTTTGCAGGTGAGAATGCGAACTGACGAGGTGTTGGAGGGCACGGAGCTTGGAGAATGCCGCACATGACTGATATTCTGCTTCAATCTTTTATTGCTACATTTATTTCAAGTTATTGTAATTTGTTTAGAGACGTCATGCTATTCCGCTCATCGAACTTATTTTTCACATGTTGGACTTGATGCATTTCCGCACTTTGCTATAAGCTATGTTAACCACTTTCCGCCTTGATATTTAACGTTTGAACTTCCGCATTATAGACTATATAAATTATCAAATCTTTCTTGACATTTCACCATTTGAACTTCCGCATTGAAGTCTTTGATTATATTTTCTTATTATATTAATGCCATGTATGCCATTTTGTTGAATGGACATGGTCAATAGTGTAATAGGCAGTGTAGCGCTCCCAGGGTCAATCTGACTGCCTACGTGACAGGAGGGACAATTTTGGGGATGTTACAGCTTTAATTTTTTTATTATTTTTGAGAATAGTGGTTGCTACTCCAATCGAAATATGTTTGTTTATCTGGAGGCTCTCTCCTAAAGTGACGAATAAATCCAAAGTGAACTGATAGCATAGAAAAAAATTATTTTTTGTTGGGAGTCTGCCACCATCAATTATGCGATATGGGACGAACTAACCAGATTAGTTGGAATCGATGGTGAACTGACCTCCAACGTAGTATCACACGAGTTGAATTATCGACACCGCTTCTCAAGGATTTCTCCAGAATTGCGTTGCCACTGACCAAGCTTACAAGAAAAGGAGAAAAATTTATCTAATCACCCAAGTGTGAAGAAAGTTTTCAAGAGTTAAAGAAGTGGCTAACTTCAGCACCAATCCTGACGTTGCCATCGGACAATGGTGGTTACGTAGTTTACAGTGATGCTAGTGGTACAGGATTTGGATGTGTACTGATGCAACATGGGAAGGTAGTGGCATACGCATCCAGACAATTGAAAAAATATGAGGTCATTTATCCAACACACGACCTCGAATTGGCAGTCGTAGTGTTTGCTCTCAAACTTTGACGCCATTATTTGTATGGAGAAGAATTTGTGGTCTACACTGACCACAAGAGCTTGAAGTATGTCTTCACATAGAAGGACCTAAATATGCGCCAAAGAAGATGGATGAAGTTCTTAAAGGACTATGAGTTCTCTATCAACTACCATCCCGGTAAAGCAAACTCTGTAGGAGATGCACTCAGTCGAAAGTGGGAAGGATCTGTTGCCTTCATGCGACTTCGAAAATTTGAGATGATGGAGGAACTTTTCAAGTGGACACCGAGAGTAAGACATGACGGATCACTAATGATGATGCAGCGCATAGTACCGGATGTGATTTGAAGGATCATCGAAGCACAAATAGAAGACTCAGAATATCAGACGATGATGATAAAGACTAGCCTAGAAACTACCAATTTTAAGATCTCTCCAAATGGTGGCATCAGGTACCGTGATCGTTTATGGATATCGAATAACCCAGAACTCCTTAGGGAAGTACTAGATGAATGCCATAAATCAGAGTTTGCAATTCACTCAGGGAGTACAAAAATGTACAAGGATGTGCATAAGAGTTTCTGGTGGCCAGATATGAAGAAAGATATAGCAGAATATGTCTCCAAATGCATAGTGTGCCAACAGGTCAAGATAGAACATCAGAAACCTCAAGGAACCATGAAGAGTTTGGGCATTCCACAATGGAAGTAGGAAGAGATATCGATGGACTTCATCACAGGCTTACCTCGAACTCAGAAGGGGCATGATGCCATTTGGGTAATAGTGGACCGACTCATTAAATCGGCTCACTTCATACCAATCAAGATAAAATAATCTCTCGAAAGTTTAATGAATCTATATGTGCAGGAGATTGTCAGGCTTCACGGGATTCCATCAACCATTGTGTCTGATAGATATCCCAGATTCCCATCTAGGTTCTGAAAGAGCCTCCAGAATGCTTTTGGGGCAAGACTTCGTTACAGTACAGCATTCCATCCTCAGACGGACGGACAATCAGAGAGGACAATCCAGATACTGGAGGACATGCTGAGAGCATGCGCACTGGATTGGCATGGCAGTTGGGATAAGCATCTACTTCTTATAGAATTATCTTACAACAACAACTTCCATGCTAGCATAATGATGTCTCCCTTTGAAGCATTGTATGGTCGCCCATGTCGCTCTCCGGCATGTTGGGGTGAAGTTGGAAAAAGAAAAATCTTGAGCGCAGAATTACAGAAACAGACTCAAGAGTACACGTACAGGGTTGAACTAATAAAGAAAAGAATGAAGTCTGCTTAAGATCGTCAAAAGACCTACGTGGACAAGAAGCGCCGAGAACATAGGTTAAGGCGGGAGACCAAGTCCTGCTCAAGGTCTCCCCCACCAAAGGAGTAATGCGTTTTAGTAAACGGAAAAAATTGAGCCCAAGGTATGTAGGTCCATTTGAAATTTTGGATATGGTCGGAGACTCAGGTTGCAGGTTAACGCTACCCCCCCAGCATATGCTAGAGTACACAATGTTTTTCATGTCTCTTTACTTCGGATGTACAAGCACGACTACGCTAACGTGATCCAAATTGATGAACCAAACCTCAAGGAAGATCTAACATATGAAGAACAACTCACAGAGATATTGGAATACCAAGAACACCAACAAGGAAAGAAGAAGGTGTCACTAGTCAAAGTAGCATGAAAGCATCACCAAGGAAAAGATGCCACGTGGGAAGTAGAGTCAAAGATGCGAGAGAAGTTTCCTGAACTATTCGGTAAGTCCCAACTCTTATCAAAATTCGATGACGAATTTTTTTAAGGGGGTAATAATGTAACGGATGTAATCTTCACATAAGGATAGGAATTCAAATTCAATGAATTCAATGTCATTAATGAAAGAATTCCAATCAAATTCGAATTAAAAAAAAAGAAAACGTCGACAGGGGCAACGGCCGACAGGGGAGGGATTTCCTCCCCTGATCGCGCTGGGCCGATGCTATAAAGGGGACCATTAGGGGCGCCCCTGCGACCCCTTGGTTATCCTCGTCCGGCCGCCACTCCGTTTTCCTCTCCTTCTTCCTCCAATCCGACGATCGACGCACATCCGAGCAGTGGAGCAGAGCAGAGACGTTAGCAACGAATCGACCTCTCTTCGACGCACCTCGACCCTCCTCGACGTGCGCAAGGACCAGACGCATCTTCCTATACCGGCCAAGGATGATCGGTGATCCTCGAATGACGATAGTGATCCGGCGAACCCAAAAACTGACGAAACTAAGGTACTCTCGCGTTTAAATCTCATAGACGATGAACTAAGGATTATTTGATGCGTAAAGATGATTCATTATGATCCTGAAGTAGTAAGCAACATTTTTCATATTCTGATCCTCGCCATTGGACGATCGGAAACGGAGAAGAAGTCTGGCGGTCCTATTTCATCGCAGGGACCGGTCGACCGATATTTGGAACGGTCGACCAGTCCACGTACAGAACTCTCACGAGTTCATATCGCTCGATCGACCGGCCTCACCATGGCGGTCGACCGATCTATCTATCAACAGACAAATCTGACTTCACGATCGGCCGCCGGACCTCCAACCGGTCGACCGATCCGACGCACAGTGAGCGTCCGCATGATTTTACAACCGGCCGACCGGTCTTATGCGTACGATCGACCGATCCACTGACACACCTCAAAGAACATGATCGGCCGATCCAAGAGGACCGGTCGACCGGGTCACCAGGAACGGTCGATCCGGTCGGTTCTGACCGACCGGTTCAATCAGGTTCACGGTCTGAACCAACTGGATTAATCCACTCCAATCATAATCGGAGACGCAAACTAGTTCATCTATATTGGTTGAGTCCTATTGAATAAAGATTAACGCTCAGATGGGCCTTGATTTATAAATCACATAATAAGCAAAGATAACTAAAGTAAAGATAAAAATACGGGATTGTCATGTGCCGTCCCCAAAGTATAGAGCAAAGATCAGAGTAAAGTACAGAGAGGGACAAGTAGTTAGCTGAGGAGACAGCGAAGCTACTGGTTTTCGATGACCACTGTTTCTGAGATTTCAGGTCTTCTCCCACATGTATCTCGAATGAAGGGTGATATTTTGGTTACACTCCTTCCCTCAGATATTAAAGTATTATGCCAGAGGGACATGTAGCTAACTGAAGAGACAGTGAACCTACAAGTTTCTAATTGACCACTGTTCCTGTGGTGTAGGGTCTCTTCCACCTACATTCCGAATTGGGTGAGGTATTAACACCCACCCCTTTTTCCTTTTTGAGCTTACTGGCATCAGAGATTCAGAGAGGCACATCTGACATCCTAATTAATAAAGTCGAGCTCGCATAGGACAATAAACTTTAAGGATATTACAGTCAAGTAAAAGACGTAGTGCAATTCACATTAAAGCAGAGATAAAGTAAAGGATTGTATAATAAGGCAGAGATATTGTAAAGTAAAGTATGAAACATGGCATTGTAAAGATAATGCAGAATAATGTAAAACAAAGTATAGTTATAGTAAAGAACAAAGCACAGATATGATCATTGTTAAAGTATGATGCATGGTTCTTTATAGGCAATGTATAGAAGTCAAAGTAAACAATTGTTCATCACTTATTATTTTTATGATTATCATTGATCCTTATTTCACCGTTTATTTGCTATTGTACTAGGCTTTTTGCTCACGAGTATTCGATTCTCCTGCAATGAGATTTTACAGGTGTGAATGCGAACTAACGAGGTGTTGGAGGGCACGGAGTTTGGAGAATGCTACACATGACTGATATTTTGCTTCAAGCTTTTATTGCTACATTTCTTTCAAGGTATTGTAATTTGTTCAGAGACATCATGTTATTTCGCTCATCGAACTTCTCTTTCACATGTTGGACTTGATGCATTTCCGCACTTTGCTATAAGCTATATTAATCACTTTCCGCCTTGATATTTAACGTTTGAACTTCCGCATTATAGACTATATAAATTATCAAATCTTTCTTGACATTTCACCATTTGAACTTTCGCATTGAAGTCTGTGATTATATTTTCTTATTATATTAATGCCACGTATGCCATTTTGTTGAATGGACATGGTTAATAGTGTAGTAGGCAGTGTAGCGCTCCCAAAGTCAATCTGACTGCCTATGTGGCAGGAGGGGCGATTTTGATGATGTTACACTTTTAGTTTTTTTATTATTTTCGAGAATAGTGGTTGCTACTTCAATCGGAATATGTTTATTTATCTGGAAGCTCTCTCCTAAAGTGATGAATAAATCCAAAGTGAACTGATAGCATAGAAAAAAATTATTTTTGTTGGGAGTCTGCCACCATCAATTATGCGATACGGGACGAATCTAATCAGATTAGTTAGAATAGATGGTGAATTGACCTTCAACGTAGTATCACACGAGTTGAATTATCGACACCGTTTCTCAAAAATTGGGAACCGATAAAAAAAAGAAAAAAATAAATATTAATCTAATTAAGATGAATAGATGACTATCATTTATTTAAAAATTGAGAGATTTTACATATTATTGACCAGTCTATAACTTTTACTTTTCATTGGGAGGATAATATATATATTTGCATGCGAGGTGGCTAATTATTTCTTATAAACAACATGTAGCAAGCTGGGGAGCGTACCTTCTATCCCGGAACATCCTAACCATGTCCTTCGCGCCCAAAGACACCCACGAAGCCCAGGTGCAGTTCGCACTGGAGCGCGGGGTGCCCGCATGCTCGGGGTACTCGTCACCTTTCGGCTCCCCTACCCGTCGAGGGCCTTTGACATGGCGCACTGTTCTCGCTGCCTCATCCCCTGGCATCTCTACGGTACTCTCCCAATTGCATGTCATACCCTCTAGTGGCCAGTGAGCTCATATGCCCTGCATGTTGACAGAAGGGGAGTGCCTAATGGAGATTGATCGGATCCTACGTCCTGGAGGGTACTGGATTCTTTCAGGGCCGCCCATCAACTGGAAGAGACACTGGAGACAGTGGAAGAGGATGAGGGAAGATCTCAACAAGAGGCAGTCCGCCATCGAGGCCATCGCGACCAGCCTCTGCTGGAAGAAGATTGTAGAGAAGGGGGACATAGCGATCTGGCAAAAGCCACTCGACCACGTCAGCTGCAGAGTCGCACGGAGCTTCAAGCAAACTCCAGAATTCTGCAGCAGCGCCGGTGATGCTGCCGATACTGCATGGTACGTATGCTCCGACAACGTGGATCTTCGAACTGAATTATTGCTTCCAGTTCTTGTGGCCAACACTTGAGCTCATGATGTGATGGCGAAGGTACACAAAGATGCAGACTTGCATCACCCCCCTGCCCGAGGTGGATTGGGAAGGAGACGTTGCGGGAGGGGAGGTGAGGAAATGGCCCGAGAGACTGATGGCTTTGCCTCCACGAATCGCCAAGGGAAGAGTCGACGGAGTCACGCCCGAAGCATTCAACCGAGATGTAGAGCTGTGGAGGAGGAAAGTCGGGTACTACAAGACGGTGATATACCAGATGGCGCAGAAGGGGCGGTACCGCAACCTGCTCGACATGAACGCGGGGCTCGGCGGCTTCGCTGCGGCGCTCGTCGATGATCCCGTCTGGGTCATGAATGTGGTCCCAACCGCTGCACCGATCAACACGCTCGGAGTCGTCTACGAGCGGGGGCTGATTGGAACATATCAGGACTGGTGAGTTCTACTTCTATCCCGTGCTGTATCCACCATTTCCTCTTAGTGGCATACGAGCTAAGATGATGCATTTGAGACCCCAAAGATTGAAGTTGAAAACTACATTGCTGAAATTTTCTTTGGTATTTAACGTGTGAGGCGATGTCTACTTATCCAAGGACCTACGATCTGATTCATGCTGATCGTATATTCAGCATGTA
This sequence comes from Pontederia crassipes, assembly GCA_030549335.1. NCBI lineage: Eukaryota > Viridiplantae > Streptophyta > Magnoliopsida > Commelinales > Pontederiaceae > Pontederia > Pontederia crassipes. The sequence continues at coordinate 69,705,545 of CM060191.1, read as the reverse complement.
CAAGGAGAGGTGAGTAATTAAGCATTTCAATTGCTCCCTCTTTCCTAGATTTGTAGGGTGGGAGTTCTCACGATAATCTACCTCCGCATCGGGTGCTCATGTCAGATGCGAGGTGGAGGACATTTTGTTAGAGATGGACAGGGTTCTAAGACCGGAAGGCACAGTCATCATCAGAGATGATGTGGACATGCTTGTGAAGCTCAAGAGCGTTGCAGACGGGATGAAGTGGGACAGTCAGGTTGCAGACCACGAAGATGGTCCGCTCCAGAGGGGGAAGCTTCTTTTAGTTGTGAAGACTCACTGGGTAGTCTCAGATCAAACCCAGGAGAAAGCCAATTGAGCAATGCACCAAACCAACCGAAAGAAGCATGTTTATGCCTGGTTCATATCAGCAACTGATATCATTTCATTTGTTCCTGGTTTCTTCAGCAGAGGTTTCAAGGCATTAGTAGGGTCGTCACAATATCGCAAGAGAAATTATGACAAGCCAAAAAATGTTCATCATAGTAGAAGCATTTATAAGCCATAACAAACAATGCATGTATACCAGTTGTAAATATAATATCACAACGCACGTAGTCGTATCCTCATGGCAGTATAAATGCATTATTACCTCAATGTTAAACATGCCCGAGGACAGCCTCCAAGCAGTTTGGGATTGTACAGATTCGGACATGGGAGAGTGGGTTATAAAGTGAAAGATAGTCCACCAAAAGAACGAAACCAGTAAATACATAGACATTAATGCGTAACCATGGAAGACATGCATGTCATCTTTTCCCATGCTTGCTTTATTTAATTTTCTTTTATATCACGAAGCATTTATATGATAATGGAAGATCCAATTATGTATATTATCCCCATGCAACAACATGCATGAACAAAAATTGGGCGCAAAGATCAATGGAAACTGGCATACCCACTTTGGTAAAAGGACACATCCCCCCCCCCCCCCCCACCCACTCCAACTACATCCAGAAACAATCTTGAACTTTTGTTCACTATACTTCATTTCAACGCTACACTAACGTTTTGAATCCCATGAAACGTGTTGCTGAGAATTGATAACCTGTGTTCGTAAAGCATGTTCAAATTAAATCTAGAAACAGTGATTCTTGCTTAATATTCAACCCCAACTCGTTAAGAGACATCCCACTTTCCTCATCAGTGAATGCGCGGCGAGGATAACCTCTTACCTGTCAGGAAATAAGAATATTAGAACTGAATCAAGATCCATGTATATATAATAAGAACTTTTATGACAAGTTCCATAACTTTCAGATCAAGCATGGACTGATGAGGGGATTGGTAACTGCCGATGTAGCAAAGGCAAATCACAAGGAAGAAGGGCTTTTACTCTTGGTAAAACTATGAAGGCACGTCAATAAATCAGTCTCCACACCAAGATATAGCAGCAAGGTTTTGACCAATTAAACTAAAATACGCTACAAAAATTCAAAGCTTGTTCACGTTGCAGGAGTGTTTTTCCAGGGTTCCATAAATAGAGATGCAACTAAACTGGAGGGAACACAGGCAAATATGATAGGAAGATAACAAATTGGAATTGCTCGCTTTCTTCAGACTTTTATTAGATCTCATGTAGCATCAGATCCCTAAAAGAATTACGTGTTTGGTGTTGTTGAAGAATTATACAGAACCAATTTTAAATGTTCTGTCATAGTAGCCGGCAACTCCAGGTTTCACTATTTCTCACGAGAGCAATATTGCACCAGATTACTATTTAATATTATGCAAATACCAGAAAACTGACTTGAACATTAGTAACAAAAGCTGAGAAAATTACCAAACAATAACTGGGAATTGATTGTTAACCTGAATCCTAATTTTACCAAGATAAACTGATTCAAGATATGGACCTTTAGGCACTAGTATGTCATCTTGTCATTTCAAATTACTTACAAAAACTCAAACCAACTCCAACAATAAATACCTATATTTCACACAAGCAAATCCAGTCTCAATAGATCTGACTGTCATAATTATGATTTGATGAGGTCAGATTGCCATCATGATCTTCACATATTCTCTTTCTATTGCAAGTCTTGATCAAGTGAAATGTCCTTACTCCTGAATGTGCCTATGAATGACAAATATCTGGCAGATTCTCACTTTAAGTATTGTTCTCGTTAAGCAAACCCCATTCACCTATGGATCTATGTTTTTTGCATACGCCAGTTATCTTGAACATCATATAAATTGCCATTTGTTAATAGGGGTGATGTGTATGCCTAAATTGCAGAACAAGAAAATCAAATGAGTTGATAACAGTATTTAGATTACAGATATCGAAAAAGACCTTCACGTAGCATGGCAGGTAGCATGATGCTCAAAAACACTTCAAAGTTTTATTTGTAAAACGTCAGCAAACTAATTTCTAAGAAGAAACCAGAAAGGCATGAAGCAAATGATAGAATGCCTACTTGGGAATTTAAAATTAATTTAGGCACTATGAAATATAACTGCATAACAAAGATAAAAAGAAATATCCAGAGTTGATATTTTACCAATTTGTAGGAACCAGGCTTAACAATCCTTCCAGTGTCAATATAATCAAAAACTAACTGCATTAAAGGCAGCACCACTATTTATAATACTGAAAAAGAAGTTTCCTAATAAGACTACAATCAGTTATTTACTTGAAGTTTGTCAGATTTCAAAAAGCGATGCACAAAACGACTTCCATCAGGCAACCGAACAAGAAGAGTCACAGCATTTTCATCATCTGAAGATGGTTCATCAGGGAGAGAAGCTTCTTTTGCAGCAAGTTTCTTTTCAAGTTCCTGCGAGATGATTAAATGTTTTTTAAAGAATAATAAACAAAGTGAGTTAAGTTGCGAACCAAAAATGATGCTGAACTAAAAGCAGTATCAGATGCAACAACCATGACAGATCTGTGTTCTTGACGAGTTGGGGTATGTTTCTTTGGAAGGACATTCAATGGGATATTCTCTAAAATATCACAGGGATATGCATGAATTCTATTTTCTACCATATAGTTCAATCAACTTAGCAGACTACCAAAGCTACTTTAATAGTAGGTCGATGAACTTAGCTGAACTACTAATACTACTTTTATAAGTAAGCTTAACTTCATCCACAGCGAGAAATGAATCCTTGAAAGTTTAAACCTTAAAAAGCTGAAAAATGCATATTTATAATAAAAAAAGTGAAATTAGAATTTAAATCTATAAAGTATCTTCAGTTTTCTCACTGTCATAATACCATGTATATTCAACTTCTCCTCCTATATGGCAATGTCACCAATGTCCTCACTGCTCACACAAATTATCAAAATATCTAGTAGGGATAGAAATCTACCAAGCATACAGATAAAACTGAAAGAATAATGAACAAAAATTTAAAAAAAAAAAACTAGAGGCAAAAGGAAAAAGCAAATTGAAAGGTTTCTCAGGACTTCAAAGTAATTGTAAGCAATTCATTCAAGCATCTTTTCACTGCCACTATGAAATCATGAATTTGTAACTTTTACCACTTCTTCCAGCTGTTGCCTCTGATCTTCTTCCTCTTCAAGTTTCTGTTTTGCAAGAGTGGCTTCTCTCGAAGCAATTTCTTCTAAACGAAGGTATTCTGACTCTTGCTGCGACTTCAATTCTTTTTCTTGGTCAGCTCGAACTGCTGCAAGATACTCAGCATCCTGAACGCCCAAATACGTTATAAGTACTCTGGTCGATCAATATTCTCGAAACAGTGCTATTAGAAAGAAAATATGAAACATGTTGCTCCCGTAACAGGCGTTGGGGTGTTAGTGTAGTTGAGGGTGAATTAGGTATTCTAGGACGTTGTCTTGAGTTTCTATAGGAACCTGCTTCCACGCCTTGATGAGATCCATATGCAAGACGATATCTCATTTCTTCAGGAATAGCACCGAACATTGCAGCCTCAAGCATGATAGCTTCATCGCGTTCTTCAGAAGACATAACACCCCACTTGTATATAACAAAGGCGGATAAGAAAACACATAATAACCTGCTAAAACCATATCTTACGACTACAATCACAATGTCCGAGTACCTCATCGGTCTGAAATGCATGTTCATTATACGAGGGTTGGGGCAGTTTGCCCTGCATATCATGTTGCCCAATGTCTGCTGTTTTCGACTTACCAGAAGAAATACACCTGGAGCGGTTCTGGACTGGAGGTTGACGCGAAGTTTCATTTCTAGCTGAAGAAAATCCTTGCCTCCTACTACAAATAGACGTGCAGTATAAGCAATGCAAATAACATAAGTACCCTATAAAATAGCACATGCATGTTCGTCCTCATACAAGCAATAGCTCATCATCTCCTCCTAGAAAGCCAACAACAATGGGTATTAAAACTACATCATGGTTTTTAGCTGTATATGTCAAACATCCCAGCACCACAATAGCTACATATGACATTGTTGCTTCACCTTGACTTTCAGGATCAGCTATACGAATTGTCTGGGTAAAATAAGGATTAATGATAATTTCAACAACTGTAGATAATAAATGCCATCTTTATCATAAAGTTTACAAGTTTTTGGTACATCAGAAAATATTGGTCCTTTATGAATAAAAGAAACTTCTAATTTACCATTTGTTAAACTTCTTAAACCCTACCTGAATCAACGTAATTTAAAAACACAAATAATAAAAATCTTGTTTTGTTTAATAAGGGTAAATTTGTCGCCAATTCAGAAGTCAAAAGATCAAGAAACATTCATTTCAAGGGGCAAAAGCATGACTAGGAACATCTAGTCCTTCATATGAATTCTGTACAAGAGAAATGTGCAAGTACAAAAAAAAGTAGAATGCATAAACGTGGGTGACAAAAAACTGTCAGTGGTAGAAGTTTAGGAAACATGGAATGAACTCCGTGCCTTTTGAAATAGACAGTCTTTGCTAGTATGCATTCAATTACAGCTGACATAATTAGAGATCACAAGTTGTAATTTCAACAATTATTTGGATTGGAGAAGAATACATATCCAAGTACTAAACGAGTTCTTATAAGAATATGGGTTTTTCCTTTATCTCAAATAAAGGCAAAAAAGATATCCACCTTCCATTGGGTGCAATAGTTCTTCCATGCCCTGCTTCCATAATGGAGGGCCAAATAGAATCCACTCCGATATAGGCACCCTGTTGCTGAGGTTGTTGTTGTTGTTCTTCTGCTGTCTACAATGAACAGGAATGAAATGTGACCAAATGAAGAAAATGGAATGAAAAAAAGGAACTTCAAGGAGAATGTAATTATTTTTGCATATCATTACTCCTTAGGTATTTGTTTATTACTACTTTGGTTCTATCAGAAGAAGATAAGACAATTGGCAAGGAACAGGCAGAGAAATGAGATATTTGCTAGTATACAAAATTTGAGTACATCAAATTGCTTGCTTACATGGTGCTCAGTTTCGTGCTTAGAAGCTTCAACTGCGGCTCTTATCATTTTCTCTTCGATTTCATTGTTATAATAACCATCATTAATCACTGGAGAAATCGATGGTCCAGGGTATCTCCTGGAGGATTCATTCGCAGATGCAACAGATATATGATTAGCAGGAGCAGTTGGAGTATCATCATCAGTGCTAACGATTCCCTGAATCTCTGGGACTTGTCCAAGTTCGCTTCCAGTTACATCCTCAATTCTAGGTCTTAGAAAAGAACCTGGTACTTGCCTTGTCTCCCTCGGATGTGAAACCCATGGATCAAAGGTTGAAAAACCAGAATTTCCAATACCTCTATAGAAACTCTGAGGAAAAATTGAATTGAGAAGAGAAAATGGATTTAAAGATTGATTAATGGGCATCAAATGCACCCTCCTAGGACCATTGAAAGGGTCATGAATGTATCTTGGGGCACGTGGTAGCACTGGATTTGTGCTGGATGTTCAAATAAAAGTATTGGAATAAGTAAGAGCGGATAAAAAAGAGCGGATAAAACAAATATCAAGTATTGAAGTCTAATGGAAAAATTCACACGTAATAAGTATCTACTTCACTAAAGTGTGCATTGATAGCTCGATTCAGGTCTCCACCATTTCCCTGATTGACGTCATAAACAATAGGTAACTTCGCATGTAAATGGTGCGTAATTTTGAAGTTGAATCACCAAATAATTAATATGAAAGAAAACATGACAAGAAAAAGGACGTTTAGCTTCAATATTGAAGTTGAATCACCAATGTAAAACCAAATATAAACGGAGACCAGTTGCCCCCCTAACTGGCAACATTTCCTAACTAAACAAATCCTACATCAGGCACAGATACATTTCTAAGCCAATTACGAGACTTTATTACGACGTCATCTAAATCTTACAAGTTTTGGATTGAGTAGTGTAGACTGCAGAAAATCGGCATGGACAAAGATAGCGTCACCAACCAAATTTCAACAAAACTGGCATGACCTCGATCAAGAATGTGATGACAAGGTTAGCGGATCATCAAGAGCTATGGCAGAAATGAACGACAATCACAACATTGTTTACGAACACACGAAAACTAAAACCCGAAGCTTATACGAATTTCGAATAGACAACTCAGTTACTAGACAAAGCTCAAAAATCTAATCATCCAGATGCAATTAAACTGGAACAATCAAGCATTTCCACCGCATTCATCGTGGTGCAATCTGCGAACTCACAAATTAATCAACAAGATCAAATTTCGCGGCTCTAATCAGAACCCTAAAGTTCACACCACGGGAAAGGGGGAAAGCGATGAGCGGAGCTACCGCGAGCTTCTGCACGGCGACGGCCTCGGAGACGCCGGTGATGCTGACGAAGATGTCGATCGCGTCCTGCGTCGGTATCACCATTTCCAAGGTTTCTTTCCCTTTTCTTGTTCTCCTCTGGCGATCGCCCTCCGGTAAAAGTTCCGAGATGGAGAGAGAGGGAGTAAAATTTGGGAGTTGTTTAGTGACGGGAGTTAAAAGTGCAAACTAATAAGAGATGCGAGCGGGAATCGCTTTCTTTCCACAAAGTTGTATTGATGCAAGAAGCCAATTTAAATAATGGCGGGCCAAAAAAGAGAGAAATAGCGGATAGAACAAGAAATAAATTATAAAAAGAAAGTTCGATTATGTATTCTTTCTTCTTCTTTTTTTTTTAAAAAAAGAAAGATTATAGATCAAAATATAACAAGTTCAAGATTAAGTTCCTACAATGTCCACCAGGAAAAGTTTTTTTTAACAAGATATGCAGAAGTTACATTTTTTTAACAACAATGTATCTTGAAAAAAAAAGTCATCTTGAAAGAAAAAAGAAAAAGGCACTGAGATGATAAAACGTTGTTTCATACTCTGATTACAAGAACTTAGAATTAAAAAACACTAGGAATATGTTTCCACAATCTTTGATTCGTTTTGGCTATAGGTGCCTTCCATTAACATGCTTGTGTTTCATCTCTCTGTCATTACTCTGCCGGGCTGCCTTTTGCCTTGAACATGTATCTCTCAGCTCGTGATCATGAGTAACTAAAGGAGCCTTGTTATGATGTTGTTTGTGCTTGATCTTGTGCAAATGGACATGATTCCTTTGGTCGGTATGATGATGAGACTCATGCCGGCTATGCTTGCGAATATGCGAACTAGGACTGATCCTTCGCTTCTTATGTTGATGATAGTTATTTGTCCCATGGTCATATTCTTCACGATGTCGAGAATGTGGTTGTCTGACATCTTTGGCATGCTTTGAGTAAATTTTGTCCTCGCCATGGGATCCAAATCTGTTATCCCACCGGTCATAAAGTGGATCAAAGAAGCCTTTCTGATGTAGCAGCCACAACAACACTATACCTGGCAAATCGAAGTGAGAAGAGAATGAGTATACATAAAAAAAGGTACAACATGGATTATATATGCTAGCACATAATGAGGAGTACCAGTTGGGAACAGCGCTAAAACTAGCCCAAACATCAATATCCAGCTGATGCACACATATTGTAAGTGGCACGTAAAGTCGAAGAAACTTGAACATTTGTTTCTGCTTCAGAGAAAAGGAAAACAACTTTAGATAAGATATGGAAATCCAGTTGGTTAGGGCACCTAAATCATGATAACCACGGACAACCTAAGATGTCCTGCTTCAGTTGGCAGCTATGCTAAGGCCCCCATTTTGTACATGAAGAAATAATGAAAGGTTTGCTTAGCTAGCTAACAATCCATAATCAGGAGAAGAATATGGTTGACATACATATACATGACAAGAAACAAGATTTTCAGGCAATATTGTTTTTGACACTCAGTTCACGCAAACTCATATGAAACAGATGAACAAAACATTATGACAACCTCTTGCAGATGTAAGAGCGCATAAACAGGAATTTATGTCCCGTCGCCTACCAGACAGTAAATTGTTTTCATCATGTACATCCATGCTGTAAAACCTGGCCCGGGCCAGCCGGTCAGACTGGTGTCGGGCCATGAAAATGACTCGCAGGTCACTTCAAACTCGCCCTTGAGGTTGATCCGCTTTTACCCGGGTTCAACAGGCTAACCCGACGGGTTTGGGTGACCCGTCGGGTCAAGATAAAAAATAAGTTTGAAAAAATTTAAAAAATTAGGACACATTACTTGTATATATGTTTGTTTAAAATTCATGCTCTAACTTTTCTTCATTTTACATAACCGATATTTCTTTATCTTATAATTATGAAGATTTTATCACCTTTTAGATAATAATTATTTAATTGATAGTTATTTTATTATATTATTTGACTTATTATACCATTTTATTTTACTTTATTATGTTTTGATTTAATTATTTATTATGCATCATACAAAAATATTAAGAATACGAAAGAAATTTATTTAACATATTTTATTTTTTTATTAACTTATATTATCAATTCGATCGATCAATTTGATCGGTACGACCTTTCGGTTCGACCCGGTCCGACCAGTTCAACCTGACCTAGCCATCAATCCAGGTCGATGGCGGGGTTGGGTTTTACAGCATTGATGTACATGCATACATCTGATATAGTTCAACGTAACTGATTTGGTAAGCCTGCATAGTCCAGTACACACTGATATGTATTGCCACTTTGAAGAATGTGCTACAAACTACTAAAGAAACAAAATACATACTGAGGACCTAACAATACATCACACCTTTTGGATAATCAGTTTTTTAACTTCGAGGATAAGTAAAACTCTGTGTTGCATTATCTGCTTGCTTTCTTTACATTTTAATTGAGCACCCAAACAATTTTTTTTGTTCTGGTGAATCTTAAGAAAATGGTTATAATTCGAGCTTCCAGGGTGAGCAGTTGAGTTTTTTTAATCCTGGAACCAAACAAATGAACTAGAAGATCTCGCATTTTAGATCACCTATTAAAATGACATGATATAAATTTTGTGATTTCTATTTGCAGACACTTCACCTTCATGTGCTCATCTGAACTCTTTCAGACTATATATCAAGTTCACCAACTTTCCTCCACAATCTACCTTCAGTTTATTTACTCAGCTTCACAAAATTATTCATAATGAAAACTAGTTAGAAGTACTTTGAGATAGTGAAATATAAGATCTTTCATCTACACAGAATATCTTTATATAGGCACGGACTTGATAGATTGAATAAAGAGGACACACCTGCATGTTTTACCAGTAAAGAAATCAACCAAGCCATCCCACATTGCATGCCATGCACTTTTGATAGCTTCAAGAATACCAAGTATTCCATCCTTCTTCACTTCGTCAGCAGCAATTATCTGCAACAAATGTGAATAAACTTTGACTGAATTGACACAGCTATTTAAGTTTAATTTCCTTATTTTTTTATGATGAATACTTTTGAGAAGCCAATAGTCCATAGCAATAGTGGCTTCGTACTTGAGAAAATATTTAAAACAAGTGAGTTACATTCTGTTTCTTGTCCAGGGAAAATATGATAATCAAAAGAAAAATTGTAAACAATATAAATGTAGTTATTTCTTCATACTTGAGTTATCAGGGAATGCTTACTAACTTGTTGTACTTATTTCTTTTCTTACTCCTTTTTCTAATTTGAGAAGAATACCTCCTGTGAGGCAGTTAATATAATACTTTCCTATGGGAGAAGAGCTCTTGGCGTGACAGATTGAATCACTGGCAATAAAAGTCATACAGATGAAAGCATAGAACATAACTAAAAAGTTACGGCACATAACCTGTGATCCATTATCAAGAATAGTAGCTGTGGTAATAAAGTGGCACTCAGCATGGTCGAGTACACTAAAATCAGATGCTTTTAGAATAGCTGCATGAAGACAGGAAATGTTCAATAAACCTGGAAGCTTAACAACATGGAGGACTCTATGCTTCCCCTTTTTGGTTAATCACAACTCACCTGTACACTGGTATTTGGCAGCTTGATCAGTTGAAGGGTAGAGGTAAAATGAACGAGTAGCCTCCTCACCAGCTTTCATAATAAAGTATTGTTCCTAACCAAGCAAACCAAGAATTAGGTGACAACAATAATCATGCTCATGATTGCTTTTTAGAGGCACCATGCAGATGATACATGTCCAATTAATAGTGAGTTTGTCATACATTGGGAATGCATACTTGAGAGGCGAGCATGAAGATTTTCTAATTCAGTTATTTTGGATCAAGTTTTAGAACCAATGCAACTGATTAGATTTCTTGCACTATTACACAATGGAAAAACACAAAGATAAATACTCGTTGCCAACGCAAGAAAAGGCATTGTAGTTGCAGGTAATCAGTTGCATCTCATGCTAAACATATAGATCTAGAATTTCAATTTCATACCATAAGTGTTTAATGAAACGAATAACGTTGGACTTGATTGTGCTGGACTGTACAAGACAGTGTCAAAGTCTGATATGGAAATGGTGGACCAGTACGCAAATCTAAAATATAATATACAGGACATGGTTCCATTTCTGAGAGGAATGACTCGGCATATTGCCAGTAACTAGAGTGTCATGAAGCAGTCCTAGCAAAAGGAACAAAGGCATCCACAACCTTGTTGACTCCTGTGATCTAACATGAGTCAGCACAAGTGGTTCAGAATAACTTTATTGACTGGGATGGTGTGATAAGCATATATCTAGCAAATGCATATAAACCAATTAGTAAGAAATCTCGGAGCTTTGTTCTTAGAACATAGTTGCAGCACTAAAAAACCTTTCAAAAGCAGTAGGCCCAGGGATGTCATAATGTTACATCATGTGGTACCCATTTATATGATCACAAGTCTCCACCACACAAAATATAAAAATATGTGGCTGTGCACAGACAGCTTTTGGCTACTTCCGTCAAGACTATAACTGCTGCATTTATCCAAGAAAAATATGTTACAAGTTTAGTGATGATAGAAAGTACCTCCATATAACTGACACCACCCGAACAATCAAACTGCAATATGCAAACAAATTTGATGTAAAATTAGATAAAATGAAAACCCTTGCCTCAATCTTCAAAGCACTTGACACATAAGAATGACATTCAATTTGAGTTCTATGAAGCTTAAGGAAGAAGAATATACACACTGTTAAACTGTATGACGCTTCCAACTTGCCAACATTCTTAGTGGTAATAGTTGCAGTCCCAAATTGAGTCAGGGCTTCAAATACAGGTATCTTTATGTTCAATATCTTCCCAGGACTCCTGGAAAATAATGTCGTATTTTCTAAAGATATTATGGCTGTATTCAAGAATCATAGTTCTAATCATAAGTGTTCAAGAAAAAAAATAAAACCAATATTTCTGAACACTAAAACGAAGAAGCTCATATAGTAGGAAGGATCTATGAAAGAATGCTACGAGCAAGGTAATATTTTTTCCTGATGCAAATGCATGTATCACCAACAAGCTAGCTTTATTACTATGATTTGACAATCTATGCACCAGTAACTCTAGACTGAAAATGTTATGTAGCAATTGAAACCTCTCAGACATCTTGTCTCAGGTATACCTGTAATCTTAAACTAAACTACGTACGCAAAAACTTATGATATCTAAGAAAAAGAAGCACCGAGTCAGCAATACTGTGGATGCTTTTCCAAAATAATGTAGATTGTAAAAGACACTAGCACTTAAGTAAAAATGTACCTTTGATATACATACTCTATATCATCTGCACTCAGTTCGATCAGCAAATTAGTATTGAGGACCTCAGTTATTCCAACTGAAAAAGAATGTGATCCTGCATTCTGCAAGACAGTGAGCATAAAAGTTCAAAACAATACCTACAAGGAGAATGAAGATAAAATACGAAAAGAAATTTCAATACATAACTGGATGCTGATTGATCCGTTCAAACCTTTGTTCTACGATATATAGGGGCGGTTGGCTCCTACTTAAACGATTTTGGTCAGCCTACAAGAAAATATATTTTTACTTAGGAACTCATAAACCAATTAATTATAAAGAAAAAAATGTGTATTCTAAATCTCAACTTCCACTTACTTCCCAAAAGTGCCATAGTTGATTATGCAAGCAACTCCAAAATGGTGAAGAACAAAAGTTTGGCTGACCTCTAAAAGCTTCATAACCAACACCAATCTTGTTGCATTCCAGACCATCTAATGTAAACCGCACTCGCTCCAAGAGCATCCACTTAGAGGTATCAGACCCAAGACCTTGTGGTTGACCAGATGCCCCATCGTTCCCGTCCTGCCAACATTTGAAACTTTTAGCAAGCATTTCAAGAATCAGTTTCACTAATACAAGAAAATCCTGGCATATACACCAAAATTCAGAATGTTATAAGAATATGTGGAATATAATGCATCTTTCGGCCTTCATGTAGATAGTGATTCATAATAAGATAATCAGGAAAGAGGAAATGCAAACTAACACTTGTCTGTATAAGAACAACTTTTGTTTAATTTCCAAAAGACCAGCATAAACGATGTTGTGTGGAACATAGACTATATCCTGAATAAATATTTGAGAGAAAGCATGACTAAGTATTTAATTATTTCCCAAGTAAATTTATAAATTTACATTTCATCCAGATTTAATGAAAAGGGGTTGATGGCATAAATATAATGCATAAAGAAACAATAAAAACTTGTACAATGTTGCATTCAAGAATCATACATAAGATGTTTGCCTGGTGATTAGAATGAATCACCCTAAGTGGCACTAACACACAATTGTAACCCCATCTCTGAATGACAAGCCAAAAGAAAGTAATGCCCAACCAATTAGTTAACCCAAAAAATATCACCAAAGAAACACAGAAGTCAACATAAGAACTGTGTTGTCACCGTACCCGTCGAGGTGTCACAAGGTAGAAGTCTTCAAAAGATGGGAGGCTTGTGTAGCCAACGAAATCACCAATCAGATTTACTCTTAAAAAATTGTCATTAGATAATACTGTTCTGTTTTCAGGACCAACAATCACTTCCTGCAAAGAGCCAACATGAATTGCTTAAGGCATAATTACATGCAAGGTCAAGCCTTAAATCTAACAATACTTATGAGTTATGAGTAGGCATAGCATCAAAGTGAAAATCACAATCACCAATGTAAACAGTGGAGTGACAGCTGATTTCAAGATTTTAAATTACAATAATAAAATTATTTTACATTTCAAAATAAATAACTGGTATTTCCAAGTAGGGACAGGTTTATGCTTGCTGACTATTTAAAGACCATCTCTAATTGGGTCATTTGTCTATAAACTATCCAACCTAAATCACAGTTCTTATTGGTGCGATCTTAAGAGACTAGTTTTCATATAAAACCAAGAATTATTCGACGGTGATCAAATCATCATGATCTCAAGTTCTCAACCGTAGTCCCAAACTAGGTGATTCAAGTAAATTGCTGAACACATAGATGGCGATTTTTATCTAATTTATAGAACTAACTATATGTTTTGTGAGTAGTTACATGGACACAAATTTCTTTGCAGGTTTTTTTTTAGAGGTTCTTTGCAGGCATCTTACAAAACCAAACATGCAACAACATCTTCTCCCTGCGCATTCAGCATTCAAACGGTGGAAGCATTAACCAAAAAAATTATGCAGGTGTTGAAGAGAGAGTTTCTACAATCCACCTGGCAATGCTCCTATATATTGACAAGTGGATCAAACAAATCTATCATCCCACCCATGTAATTGGAATTTTGCTAGCACCTGACCTACTCCAGCTGTAAGGTATTCCAAATATCTAAGAAATCTATGAAGAATGCAATTGTGCAGTTGATTGTTTTGTAGTTTTACCAGTTAGTTATTGTAGATTGCATGAAAGAACCTGGGAAAAATAGGGTAAATACAATACATAGCAGCCTTGTCATAAAATCACAAAATGAAGACCACACAAAGAATAAATTCAAGGAAACTCACCGAAACAGATGATCCTTTTTTAACTTCAATGTGGACACTAAATCCAAGTGATCTCTTGCCAATGCCAAAAACATGAAACCTTTTTAGCAGAAAATTTTGGTTATCATCTTCATATCAGAGGGGAACAGGACGGAAAATAATACAACAACAACAACAAAACCTTATCCCACTAGGTGGGGTCGGCTACATGGATCATACGGCGCCATTTCGCTCATTCGTTGATCCATGTTCATGAGATTCGACAGGATTTTACGCTGGCTGTCGGGGTCTAACACAACCCTCCTCCTTTATCCGGGCTTGGGACCGGCTATAAAACATAGGCGGAGGACGGAAAATAATATCTATCTATTTTTATGAGTCTTAAAGGAAGACCAGATACAGACCACAGATATTCACGTATGAAAAAGGAGAGCAGACAGAAAATAGAGAGTTAACGTGAAACATTTTAATGATTTAAAAATATGCAAAAACTCAAAACATGACTGACAATTATTTGTAACAGAACTTCAACATGACTGTTGAAGTTCGACATGATGACTGGTGATACACACCAAAAGGCATGTTAGCAAGAAAACTAGGTTTATTATGTAACATTATGATATAGTGATAACATCTTTTGTAATCACTGTTTCATGTAACTAAAAGTTTATGTAAATTCCTTGATGACAGCCATACCAATCACCTTGAAACCGAAGACAATGAGCTGTATTAGCCTTTCCTTTTGTCATCTTGTCGACTGTCATGCATAAAAGTATTTATACAATCAAGAAGAATACTATAAATACAAACTACCAAAGTTTGACACACTTACAGAAATTTCCACAAGACGATGGAACACGACGTTGTGGTCCACATGCACAACAAATAGGCTAACAGAAAGACAGACATTTTTGTAAACCAATTAAATATATGAAGTATGTGAGCACAGTGTCTCAAAACATTAGAAGATTACTGTAAACAGTGCTCTCATTTCAATATGACAATTCTAAATAACAGCTAAGGCCCAACAGTGTCATCATTCATCTTCCCACTTGTGAAATGGCCTATCTACAGCTAAGACCTAAAAGCACTCGAAGATCAAAAAGAAATCCACAGACTCTGGTATCCTTTAGTATTATTAGGATAGATATGGTTTCTGACTTTGGTTTTAATCTCATTTGATAGTGAGAATTTTAAGAGAATCTATTATGCATTTACACCTTCATGAAGGAATCATGGGTTTGTCATCATAAATTAACCATCATATGTATCTAATTATGACATTTTAATTATCCATCTCAAGAACTATCCAAATCCACATTATTTGATAACTTAAAACTTCAACAAATCACTCCTTTCCTTAATCAACAAGCTCAACTCTAAAACAATTTACACCATCTGAAGCATCCATATCAAATGACGATGCAGAGGATAAGAGGAGCAATTTATTCAAGGTGGTGAAGAGCCATCAAAAGATTGGAGCCATAGGCATTACTTTACAAAGTATTATGAGTAAAACAGTTTATCATTATTTGAAGCATACAGTTATTCAATAGAAAAATCAGCATATATGGATTTATAAAGATAACCTCTATTAGTTATTTATAAATATTGTGCTCTTTTAATCATCTCAATGACTACACAATTTGAAGAGCTCATCTATCAAGATCTTTTAAGTAATTTATCGTTTCATGTCCGGTTAACATGGGATGAAATGTTTATTTCAATATAGAAATATTTCTTTCAATATAGAAATATCATTTTTCTATGAAATGACAACCATATTGAAACAGAAGAACAAACATTAACATATTCAGGAGAAATTGTAAAAGAAAGGATTCTAACCTGGGTATGTTCAATAATATGACCATCTTGACCCCGCAACCTGACAAATACTAAAGATTACCTATCAGTGAAAAAAAGTAATTTTTGAGAAACATGAGAATCACAAATATAAAACTAATTAATGGAAGTATCAGATAGTTGACAGAACTATTGGATCTATATGCAGCATTATTTAGTGCTAATGAGACCTTGATGAAGAACATACTTTTTATTCACATATTGAAAGAGCTTTTAACAAAAGAAGCTTCCAAAGGAGATACCACATTCTAAATTATGATTATTTCAAAGATATGGTTGAAGACATGCATTACATAAGCATTGAAAAATTACCAATAACAATAAAAGAGATTAAAAATTGATAATATTCCACAACAAACCTGTAAATGGAATATGGTATACTCATATATAATTTGGAGCAATGTGTTTTTTGAGGTGAAATTTGGAACAATATTATAATGAAGGAAATGAAAATATTCACTTACAAACTACAGAAAAAATAGCAGGAGGAAAAAAATGATACCAATAATGAACTAGTCTAGAGTCTACTTACCATTTCACCAACTTTTATGACAGATAACAAGAAACTGTACAAGGCTGTTTACCTTTCACAAACTTTGACGATACTTTCACTAGCATCAGACTCGCATTTTCGGGTTTTCACATACAACTCCTCAGGTTTATAAGGAACATCCTAGAAAAAGAATATTCTGCTCAGGCATACAACAAACATCCTAAAAGGAACATATGTAAGGGAAAGCGAGCCTCCTAATTTTTTAGAGAGAAAACAAACTGATGATGGAAAATCATATGCAATTATCCATCAGATTCTAGTTCAAGCTCACAGGATTCATCTATATTTTTTAGTGTACAGCAATTCAAGAACAAAAATGTAAAAAAGTTTCAACAAGGATTCTACCAGGTATGAGGTGGTATCTTTATATGCTGGTGGTACATGGAAACAGTACTAAATGCTTACGGCTGAAAATTTTAAGTGCAGTTAATTATATGTTTTGTAAAAAAGAGGAGAATTACTCTATTAGTAAGGCTCCATTTAATCTACTCAGACAGTTAGATCAAAGGTTTAAGTAAAAAAGAAAGTAATTGAAATTGTTAAATTACTACTTTCAGAGTGTAAAAAATTAATTTTCAGAATTGAATCTGAGTCAGTTATCAAACACATTAAATACTTCAAAAAAACATTTTGACATGAATATAAAACTTTCTCTCTTAAGCCAAACCATCATAAACAGAAGTGCAAATGCACACCAAGGGAATATAATATAGTGATTAGACTTCAATACCCTTATGTATGTCAATTCATAAAGAGCGTATGCGGCAGACTTATTGATCCTAATAACTGGAGGTGAGCGTAAAGCCTGCATATTCTGAGTGTCATTCTCCTCCACCTCCACCAACTCTGCAACAATGGAAGCCTCTCCTCCACTCTGCATATCATAAAAAAATCTTTTGCAATTCCCAAATACTTGACAGCGTCTCAAACAAAAAGCCAACTTAAAGAGGAAGCTCCGGAGAAAAACCAAAAGGAAGGTCTTTTTCCAGCATTTGCGTTGATAAAGAGAAAGATAGGGAGAGAGACGATGCTTACAGAGCCGCTGGGGACGGCCATGTTGATGACGACCTTTCTCTGGCAATCGAGCTTGTCGGATTCGGAGACCTTGGCGCATCGCTCGAGCTTGGACTTGGAAAGTATCTCCAAGGCGACAGACGGCGGCGGGAGGCGGAAGAGAGGGACGAGACCAAGTAGGAGGAACTGGAGAAGCCGGCGCAAACCTGCCGCCTTCGCCGGCGACATCGGAGGCGCCATTGATGCCGTCCTTGTGAGGAGAAGAGTGGGAGTTCGGAGAGAAATGCGAGGGGAAGTTTCCATTAACCGCCGCCACGGGAACTAAAACTGAAAAATAAGTAGGAATAATAATAAAACCGAAGCACGAATAGAAACTACAAATAAGTACACTGGCGATAAAATGGACTGACATTTTTCCGCCTTATATTATTTATATCCATAAATAAACTCTTTTTTTAGAAAAAAATATTTAGATTATTTACTTGGACCTATATTATGATTTTTCATATCTAATCATAAAATATAATCTTAATTTTTTATATCCCTAAACTATCATAAATTTTTCATTTGTTAATTTTTTTATTATTTTTTTATCCATTTATGAAAGTATTATATTACCTCTCCCTCCAATATTAAATTTTTTGTGTGTTTTGAAGGAAAAGTAAGTTAGTTTTTTTTATAAATGAGAAAAAACACAGATAACAAAAAAATTAATAAAAATAGATGGAATGATTAAAGTGAAAAATTCACGATAATTTAATGATACAAAAAATTAAGTGTATATGATAAAAAATTCGTGATAATTTAAGAGAGGTCTAAAGAAATAACTCAAATATTTATAAAAAAATTTAAACAATATTTTATGTTATAAGATGGCGACCATCGCATATTATGAGTTATCGATGCGAACTTTTTTTTTTGTTAATATGTATGATGTATCTGTATAATTTATCGCTTGACTACCTTTACATGTTCTACTATTCTTCAATATAAGTAATCGTGATAATTATTTTTTAAAAAAGGTAATTTAAATAGAAGGTATTAAATTTTTTTAGATAAAGCTCAGTTGGTTTCGTTGTGAGTTCTACTCGGGCTCTATTTGGCAATATTAAAATTAGCATTTCAAGTAGCGTTTAACGATTCAAACGTTAATTTTTTTATTTGGTAAACGATAAAAATAAATAGCGTTTACCGTTTCATTACGAAAATATTGAAAAGCCACTTCAACTAGTATTTAGCGTTTAGAGATTGGCATTTTATAATTTATTTTAATTTTATCCTTATTCAAATACATTATTTCTTTATAACTTATCTTATTATTTTCTTATTTTTTATTTTATAATCATTTAACTATATTTCTTTTTATATTAATGCTTAAATAATTGCAAATTATTTATAGGTTAACAATGAATAAAAAAAGTTTCACAATTAATACTTTTATATCATGGGTACATTATATAAAATTTATTGTCAATATAAATTTCTATATATTTTAACAAAAATTAGTTGTGAAATTTTATTCTATTTAATTAAGATATAAATATTTAATTCATTTGTATTATAATACAATTTGTATAGTGCTTAAATTAAATAATTTGTTATATGTCGGATTATGTCATTTTATATTCATAAGCTAATTCTACCGCTAAATTTATGAAACACTTATTTATTACAACCTCTAATTGCTAGTCATTATTTCGCTACTCGCTATCCGCTAGTTAATCCACTATCCGCTAATTAAATCGTTATCCGTTTGTCAAATCGTTAATAATGCCAAACAGAACCTTAAAAGAGACCAAACAATTTTTTAGAGTTTAAAAACTCAATCTTCACTATCCGCTAATTAAATCGCTATCCATTTGTCAAACCGTTAATAATGCAAACAGAACCTTAAAAGAGACCAAACAATTTTTTAGAGCTTAAAAACTCAATCTTTTGTCGGCTGACTCGTTTCATTTTACATTTTCTTGCCTAGCGACAAAGCTTCATTGTCAATTGTTTGAAAGATAAATATAAGTACTACATTATTTAGGAATTCACTTATTATTTAAAAATTAACTTATTATTTATTGAAAAAATATAATTTTTTTATGAATATGAATTTACTTTTTTAATATTCACCGAATAATATACTACTAGTCAATGTTGTCAGGACCGCATCAGACCGAATAACGACCCGGATAAATAGATGTTCATTTCAGGTCAAACCGATCGGATCGGTCGATTGGATCTGATAGTAATAAAATATTATATTTAATATGATATACTAAATTAAGTTATTATATTTTGATTATATACTTGTGTCAAAATGTAGTTATATAAAAGAAAATTAACAATCATAAATCATAAATTTAAATTTTAAGATTTGATGTTAAAATTATTACGCACTTAATAAAGTAAAATCTTATTTAAATTTATTATTATATATAAATTTCTATTCTTTAATTTTTTTGTAGGTCACATCTTTATTTTTTATGTTAGAAGTAACAAATAAATATTTTTCTCCAAAATATTATGACAAGATCATATATTTTATAAATAAATATATAGTATAATTAGTTGTTAATATTAAATTAGAACTTATTACATATTAAATTAAGGAAAATTTAAATTTATATACATATATATATATAATACTATATTATATTAAGTATATTATAGTATTGTTGTACATTATACATATAACAAAGAAGTTTGAACCATCCATCCCTAACTAATTTATCTAATGAAATAAATATTATATATAATATAATAAATATATAATTAACTTATATTATAATATACATTTATGATATTAAAAATTGGGCACCACTATTGCCATGCCAAAATACACTATTGCCACTCAGTTTTATCTCACAAGGATAAAAGTGTTGAACACTTTTAGCACTCACATTATAGGGCGGCAATAGTGTGTTTTGGAGTAGCAATAGTGGTGCCCTAGAAATTTTGAATAAAATCACAATCCATAAATTAAAGTTCAAAGTATAATAAATTCTATACTAAATGAAGGCAAAAAGAAAAAAATAATGTGTACAAGCATAGTTTTAGTATGAAGATGAGAGTAAAGTGACAAGTATATTAATAACGGAGGAGAGTAATGTGTCAATATCATTATTTATGGAGAAAGTTCCTCTTTGAATATTTTTCAAATTATAATAATAAACTTTAGCAAAATATCTACTAACAAAAAATATTAAAAAAATTGGTTGGCCCATAAATCGTGATTCAACCTAGTTGTTTTGACCAATTTTGATCGATTTTCTACTGGTATGAACTAGTTCAATCTAGTTTTGGAGTTTATAATGGGTCGTCTTATGATCGGACTAGTTCGACCAACTAGTCCGGTCTAATAGGTCGGTCTAGTGATAAAATATATTTGGCATAATCGTATCTAAATTATTTCTCTTGGTTAAGTTTTCACTTTAGTTTATAAAATAATGAATTTAATGTGTGCGCTAGTCACTTAACTCTGCTCCCTACATCTGTAGCCATCGGATGTAGGATCTACGGCAAATGAAAAAAATGTGGGATCCACTATAGCAAGTCGTCCAATTCAACACGATTCATGGTTGGTTTCAAAGACTCTCACGGTTCACCCTCAATGTCGTCTCATTGTCATCTCCCTCTATGTGCCCTCGTCTCCCTCTACGATGTCAGCAAAGAGGTCCTCCTCTAGTCCCTCTCCCTCTTCTCCATTGTCTCCCTCTACGACGCGATTGGTTTGTCATCGTCGTTCACCTGCTCGACATCATCGCTCGCCTGCTCATCATTGCCACTCCATCCAATTCAACATAGTTCATGGTTGGTTCAGCAAAGATTCTCAAGGTTGACCCCTCACCGTCGCCTCGTTGTCATCTCCCTCTACGTGCCCTCGCCTCCTCGCCTCCCTATGTCAGCAAAGAGGTCCTTATCTGGTCCTCGGCCCTTTTTTCCATCGTCTCCCTCTGCGACACGATTGGTTCACCAATGCATTCGTCTGCTCTCCAACGTCGCTCGTTGCTCGTCGTCACTCACTTGCTCATCACGTTGTCGTTTGCTTTGCTCAATGGTTCCGCACTAGATCTCAAATGCTTGAGATGACGTGAGGCAATGAGGCGAGACAACGCTAATCTTTAGATGCTCGAGACCATGACGAGGGCTTAGCTAGGGGACGAGGCGGCGAGAGGGGAGATGAACCGGTTGTGAACAATCTTGAGCTGTGTGGTTTGCTATAGTTATTTTTTAAGAAAAAAAGGTTATGTATTCATTAAGTAATCGCTCCGTTGGAGTCCTCGTACAAAATATGAAGCAGTCCCGGAGGGAGACTGTCTAACAAAAAAAGGTCCGTTAACATTAGTGCGGTCTAATAAAGCTAGGTAATCTGCAACCTTGTTGCGACCCCGAGAGTAGTACTTGACCACAGCATGCCGCACCAAGTCCAGCATATACCAAATGTCCTGTATAATTCCTTTTATATGCCAAAGGTAATGAGCATTTCTGGATAGTATGTTGATCAGCGTAAGGGAGTCAGAGTAAGCGGCAATGTGTGTAAGCGATCTATGGTTGCACTCCTTCAGCCCTGCCAGCAACCCGTAAGCCTCGATCTCGAGCACCGTATCAGCAGCGGTTCGAGACGCCCCTGCAAAAACAAACGAGCCATTGTGAGTGGGGAGGGTAGAGGGGCATCCCAGCGGGCCCAAAGAGGACCTTGGGGGTGAAAATTAGTTACCTCAGGTGCGTGGGAATCAGTGAAGTCCCGAAAATCAGTCAAAGCTTTCTCCCATACCATCCCTACGGTTGCATGCTTGGACTTGAAGTGTGCCGCGTTTCTAGAATTCCAAAGCTCCCAAAGACAAAAAGAGAAGAGTGATAGTAGGACAGAGAGTGATTGCTTGTTCAACCCTGCACCTTCGTTAACCCAGGAATCAAGGTGTCAGGAATCAACAAGTTGAAAGGAGAAATTTAGTTGGTGTTGAAAAAGATCCTAGAGCTGCAGAGTAAAAGGACAGTGGAAAAATAAATGCGGATTTGTTTCAAGGTCAGTGCCATAGAGGGGACAAGCGGGATTAATTGTGGCATTAAAATGGTGGACAATGTCCAAGGTCGGAAGTTTATTGTGGAATAGTTTCCAAAGAAAAATATGGATTTTAGGAGCAACTGGAATATTTCAGATTTTCGTCCAAGCACGCCCTCCACTGGAGATGGCCGGCAAAGCATGGCGACGAACAAAACTATAAACCGATTTAGCATTAGCACATCAGTAACCCAGACCCACGCGTCATCATAGGGCGCAGAAGAAATATAGATACGCTTGATAGCCTCACACAGATCAGGTTCGAACAGAGTATTCAGTATGTCTACTTTCCAAACACCATTATCAATGAGATCGCTAACAAGCAAATTGTTAAGTGGTTGTGAAGAATTGATGAACGTCGGCCATTTACTGAGAGAAATTTGACTGATCCAAGGATCATCAAGGAGAGATGTGTTGTGACCAGTGCCAATTTATTTCTGGAAGCCGAGACGATGGTCAAGAGTAGAGAGTAGGAGAGGGTTTAATGCTTGAATGGGGAGTGTCCCACAAGTTAAGGCGTCCATATTTGGCATTAGAAAGTTGGACCCAATAAGTGTTACACTGATTCAGGAGTGAGAGGACCCATTTAGCCATAAGAGAGGTCTGAACTTACTTAGAGATGTTTAATTCCTAAGCCGCCAAGCGATTTCGGAAGCTGGACGGTATGCCAGTTGATTAGGTGAGCAGTGCGATGGTTAGAATTAGAATTGATTAGGTGAGCTGGGCGGTATTGTGCGAGAGTGCTTTTCAAGGGACTCAAGGGTACCCTTAGCCAGGCAAGTGGTACTAAGCCAATGAGTCGGGATAGCCGATAGCACGGATTTAATTAGGGTGGTACGCCCTGCTTGGTTAAGGATCTTGCGACTCCATCCAGCAAGCCTGGATGTAGTCTTATCGATAATGAGCTATTATCACGGATAGATAATTTGGCAGGGAAAACGAGAGTCCTGAGGTAAAGAAAAGGAAAATGCCTCAGCTTAAAGTGAAGAGTGTCCTTAAACAAATTTTTCCTCTCGGTACTTAATTTTGGAAGGTAGAACTCAGACTTTTGAGAGTTAACTTTTTATCCAATGAGATATTCATAGATTTGAAAAACCTCTTTGATATTTTTGCAATTCTTTTTTGTTGCTTTTAGACATATCAATACATCATCAGCGAAGAGTAGATAAGTAATGGTGAAATTATGATAATCGAAAGGAATAATTTTACCAATGACTTCATAGGTGCTCATGAGAGAAGAGAAGACCTGGCTGACGAGAATGAAAATATAAGGTGAAATGGGATCGCCTTGGCGAATCCCACGGTGTGGGAGGAAGGATTCTGAACTCTGTCCATTGACGACGCATATAAAAGTGGTGGTTTGCTATAGTTAACCGTGTCTTTTTTAATCTATCGCGGATCTTACATGTAGAGAGCATGGTGTGACTTTTTTTTATGTGTGTAGCACACTCATTAAATCCTAAAATAATTATCCCTATATATGTACGTGATGGCACAACTCTCGTAAAAGAAAAGACTAGTATATTATCTCCCAGAATAAGACAATATATTGAATCTTAAAATATGTACAGTCCTTTTACAGTAAACTTCATCTCATGAAAAATCAAACTATACAATTTTCTTCAAAATGATATTACGATGAAAAGATTTTTTATTATTATTTATCCAAGTTTGATGTTTTTCATGACAGAACTGGTTATTTAATTTGAGGGAGATTTGTTGCAGTAACGCATCCATGAATATGCAATTGGATTTTGGTAAAAGCTATTGGATCATATTAAAAAAAATAAAATTATGTCCTCTATGAATTTTTAAGAAAGCAATACATGTATTTAGAAATTTAATTATCCGCGTGAATGTTGATAATAAAGATGTAATTTCTTGCAATTTTGTATTTATATTTAAATAAATAATAACTTAAATTTTACGAAAAAAATAATTCTAAAGTTTTTCAACATTCAACAAAAGATCTTGAAGGAGTTGCAAGGAACTTAGAAACTGTTTCTAATTTTCATCCTGCCAATCTATTGATGTTGTAGTCCATGAAATGCTATCTTTATCTGAAAATCTTTTTAGGTCATCCACAAAGTGATTATTGATTTGCACGGAAAATTTGATATGAAGAGAGAGTATTTATTATGTTAAGCCGGAGAGAATGATACCACACACATAAAGCTAAACATATTATTTTAATTAATTTGAATATTAATGCAAATGTTATCAAATATGCCATTGTCCAATTTCATTATAAAACATTATGACTAAATGACAAATTTTGAGTAATCTCCATACGTTTTCCTACCAACTTATAACATAAATTTATGCCACATTGATTAATAATGTTATCCTAAGTGAACAACTTATAATACAATAGAATATAGCCTAATACAATATTTATAGCCTA
This sequence comes from Pontederia crassipes, assembly GCA_030549335.1. NCBI lineage: Eukaryota > Viridiplantae > Streptophyta > Magnoliopsida > Commelinales > Pontederiaceae > Pontederia > Pontederia crassipes. The sequence continues at coordinate 69,680,362 of CM060191.1, read as the reverse complement.
CCTTCTTTTTATTTTTTTACTCAGCACACTTAAGGAGCTCACCAACAACAAAGGACATAGTGACACATCTCATTTACGACCTAATTTTTTTTTAAAAAACTCATTTTAATTGACATAGTGAAACTTAATGTAATTTTATTAAAAAACATTGTTAATTTTAATTCTTTACTTTTAATCTTCAACTTTATATATAAATGCTTCAAGCACGTGCAACATATTGATTGGAATCCGATTGAAATTTTCTAAAATAAGTTTACAGTTAACTTTAATGTTCATGTTTATATAGAAAGATTATAAAGACATTCTATAAACTGATCTAAATGTGTCACTATGAAATCATTCATATGTATATACCAATAATTTTTTATTTTCCATTTATTTATTTTGATAATCAGTACTATGTGCTTCATTATAATTTTTTGTTAAATTTGTTTCCTTGCCATCATCATTTATCCCAATGAGCTCCCTATTTTCTCGTTCAAATTAATTCATCTCCTTAAAACGTAGGAATATTCATAGAGTTTATATTATTCAGACTTTCTTGATGCATAGTTCTAATAATTTGTATTGTTGTGTAAGAAATTTTATCAAATTTTAATTTTTTTTTAAAAAAATTTGAACCACCCCTAAACTTTGTTAGAGCTTAAAAACTTTTTTTTTTGCCGGCTGGTTCCATTTTTTCCCACTTGCTTGCGTATGGAAAACTTGGAGTTGATCTTGGAATTGTAGGAATGGAGCCAATACCTAAACTGTATGAAAAAGAAATTGAAAGAAAAATATCGAAGTCTTAGTTAAGAATTAAAAGAAACAAATAACTCATTATCAATGCGTTCACTAATATTTGACAATGAGAAGACACAATGTAACATACCCACATAGGACCCGAACAGCAGCCTGATAGTAAACCTTTAATTAAGAGACAAACTTAAACTTCGATATGCCTAAAATAAATCAACGCTACTACTTCCGTTAACAAGCAATAATATACGTTAAGATGATGAATAAATCGTTGACATGCACACATCACGAAGCGAGACCTCGAAAACGACGAAAAGGAAAGGATCTCCATTATATTGCGGATTTTAGTTCTATGTAAAAGACAGTTTGGTGAATGAGCCAAAAAATTGATATATAGAGTTGAATGCTGAACAGTTGATGTTAAAATCAAGTTAGAAAATTAAGCATCCTTGTGGAGAGCACAAACAACGCACAAAAAAAAAAGGAAAAAAAACTTTAAAAAAATGGGTGTAAGGACCAAAATAATTTAATGCAAATTGACTACTTAAATTGAAATCCAAATCGTATCTCATTGAAAAGCTGCCACTTTTTCCATGAAATGTGAAAGGAGATCCTCCATGCTCATTACTTGGTGATCCGAACCATCTCTGACGCGAACACTTACCTACAAACAGAAAAGCAGTATATGTCATTATTAATAGATTAGATGATGATCGAGTAGACATCCAAGAAAGGTCCATGATCCATTGCAGCTGAAGCATCATTGTACAGATAAGGGCATTGTAAACTGCTTCTCCATGTGTGCATGTCCAAGAGATGTAGCGAGATGTCTCACCAGGCTAAGGCTAAAATAAAACAAAATAATAAGTGCAACCTAATACCTTGCCATTGTTTGCTTCCTCCTCGCCTACAACCAATATATAATTGTATTGTGCCAATTGAGCCTCGCGGACCTGCAGATATGACATTTACATATAGGTTTTCCTTTTCCAGACATTTCAACATAACCCATAACAAGCCACGCAAAATCATTTCTCAATGTTCATATCTAATAAAACTTAGATTACATGCCATAAATAACCATATCATTTTGGTAGCAGTTAGATGACCCCCAAAATCATTGATTAAAGTTCTTGAGCAAAGCTAGAATGCTCATAAAACACAAATTAAAAGGGAATTGGATCCTCTAAAACTATCATATAAACCCACAACCGAAAGACTAAGATTTTTTTTCTTTCAGCTATCGACTTCATTGAGTTTCTTATAAATCAGAGAGAGCAGATTTGTTGATTGAGTAGAAAATTCACGAAAAAAAAAAGAAAATCAGATGTTTCAAAACAGGTTCAAGATAGTATTGCACTATGAGGTAATATATGCATTAGTCAAAACTCATAATACGCTGATGCATGCAAAATCTAACATATAATTAGCCTTGCATTTAATCTTATTTCGATTCATTTTCTTATAACATGCATCATTTTATGAGTTTGTTTACTTTAATTTTATAAAATAAAAATCTACCCAAGTTTTGTGTTTTATTAGCTACGAAGTAAGAAAAAAAAATTACGAAGTCACTGAGAAAAAATGGCACTCAAACGGAGTTAAAATAGAGTCAAAAATTTAAAAAAAAAAGTAAAAGCTGCCAAGACTATAGTAATGGGCATAACAAAAAGGTCGTGGCAGATCCATAATGGCAGTAACAGCAAGGGCCGTGACAGAGTTGTAACGACTCATTAAATACCCAGTTTTGTGTAAAAAGTTGCTTTACTTTACTTTTAAGTTGAATTGATCCTTTACTGCAATAATTTAATGCAAATCGACTCACTGAATTGATCATTTACTTTTAAGTTGAAGCATTCATAATGCAATTTCAATAACTCTGTGTTTGTGTTGAATAATTGTGCGGTCTATTAGTTTTTACCCATTGTTGGATGATTGATAGTTTCGGATGTACATATTAATGCATCTTAATATCTTATTAAACCAAGGATTGACTCGCCGTTTGCAGTTTTAAGTTTAACGAGAATTAAGATAGTTTAATTTACTTGGCTGAGAGGTCATTACCTTAGGTACTCTTAATCCGTCTGAAAAATCGAATTGATTTATTATCGTTTATAACTCAACTGTCATCCATCATCCTAAGGCTCAACACATTTATTTGATTTTCTCTCATTTATTTTTTGCAACTTTAGTTTTCTATTTTGAATATTGGAAAACCATTATTTTCTCCCAGTAAATTATTGAGATGGATTAAATTTAACTAATTCATCGTGGGATCGACAACTTTACACTTTATTACTTTATACGACTAGTGCACTAGCTAGCAAATTTATTTGTTACAAATTTACTACATCCGCCTATGTGCCTAATCAACTAATGGATTTAATATTTTCTTCCTTTAGAGTGGTATAACTGTCAGACAATTTAATAAGAAACAAGATTTTTCTGACTTAGAAGGGAAAGGAAAACCTTTTTCTGTATTTTTCTGTCTGTCAGGTCGGTGTCGACATAATATCCAGCATCATGAATCTTGTCACGCACCTACAAAAGGAAAACCAACTTAGCTGTATAGGACATTAGAAACTGAGGTTAGCAAATAAAAAGGGAAGTTGTTGAAGTTTTGCAATAACAAGACAAAAGTGGAAATTGCAGGAAATTGTTTGAGCTTCACAGTAGCAAGAGGAAAGAAATTGGAGGAAACATATAACTTGGATAGCCCTCAAGAAATAAGGGAAAAAAGACTTGGCACAATCCAGAAAAATGAAAATTATACAGAAAAATAGCCACTAGATGAAAAGAATTTGAAATTTCACAAGTATAACAAGAAAAATGCATACCAAGATCCTATTATCACTATTATAAAAATAGTGCTGAGATGTGATAAGTAAATTAATTGTTGGCGATGTGTGAGAACTCACTTTCACTAAATGGAAAGAAATTGGAGGAAACATATAACTTGGATAGCCCTCAAGAAATATTGGAAAAAAAGACTCGGCACGATCCAGAAAAATGAGAATTATACAGAAAAATTGTCATTAGATGAAAAAAATTTGAAAGTTGGCAAGTATAACAAGAAAAATGCATACCAAGATCATGTTATCACTATTATAAAAATAGTACTAAGATGTGATAAGGACACAATTAATTGTCGGCAACGTGTGAACTATCACTATCACTAAGATGTCACTAAGATGTTACACAATTATTCTTGTAGCTTCCTTTTTTGAAAATATTGATATGATGGTTCATGGTACACAAATCCACAGAAAGATTTGTCATACAAAAGTACACATAAAAGTTCTCTCTTAGGGGAATAAGCATCAAAGTCATTATCAAGCAGGTGATGTAAGTTATAAGGCAGTCATATTGTTTTTAACATTAATGATAGCATGTCTCAGCATTATATAGGCATAATCCCTAAGAACTTGAGAAGTGCAAGTCTAAGAAAACTTTTGCATGACGTGGATCCAGTATGCAATTCAATTACCTGCTCCGCATATGCAATAGATTTATTTGAGACGGGACAGACAATTGCTTGACGGGGGCTAAGCCAAAAGGGCCACTTTCCTTTGTAATGCTCCAAAAGAATAGCAAGCATGCGCTCCACAGAACCCAGGATGGCCCGGTGAATCATAACTGGTCTTTCTAGTTTCCCTTCATCTTCTGCCGAAAAAGATAATTTGAAACGAAGAGGAAGCACGAAGTCTAGCTGTCACCAGATATCCAAAAGTAAGGTCATTGAGCATTCAGAAATAGTTCTAAATTTTCTTTTGAGACAGAAAAGGGTTAAACATTTTTCTAGTCATCCATGTGTGTTAACTATTAAACAGGATCTCAAATTGTACAGCATAACTAAGACATAACCTGCAGAGTTGCACATTGGAACTTTCTCTTTAGAGCATCATAAACACCAATATCAATTTTTGGCCCGTAGAATGCACCATCTCCTTCGTTTATCTACAAGATGAGTAGCAATGACTATCATCATAAACTAGCAACCTTACAGAATAAGCTCATAGTAGAATTACAGTTGGCAGTGCAAACACATTCAGATAAAATGCACAACATTTCTTATAAAGTGTAATGATGAAGTAAAATGTTAGTATGGATAAGAATATTATTTTTAGCTAACTGCAAGTCACAGTTTAATGGCATAAACAATAACCTAAATCTTGTTTCATTACCAAGAAACATTGAACTTTATTGATAAGACTAAGCTTGCTACAGATGTTCTAAAAGGAAGTCTAATATTATAATGCATAATATACAATTCCATGAACGCAAAACGATACAGCATAGGTTGTGTGGAAATCCTGTATTTTCTAGGTGTGGTGCACAATCAATAAAAGTAAAGGTACACCATACATGTGAAAGAATGATGTTGAGGAGTACAATTTCAGGTGTCAGATCAGACAATATAAGAAAAATGCCGCATGGTTGAAACAATGAGTGCATCCTCAAAGTGAAGTAACAGAACTTTAAACCTTCTGGAAGAAATATAGATATAAAAATCAAATATAGCATTTTTACAAGACAGATATTTGATATTTGATGTTTGGAAATGTTTGTTCATAAGAAGTGGATGTGAGACAATCTCGACAACCGGAAAGGAAGAGAATAAGTTGTTATTGTAATATACTGCCATCCAGGTCTACATGCATGCCATATTATGAAGAATTTATCTTCGATAGATATGCTCAAAGTATAAAGGAAACCTAAACAACTTTAGTAAATACCTACAAGTGCCTACCTTTTCTCAAAAGGTGAAAGGGATGACTAGATCATGCTAGCCATCCATTACAAGTGCAAGATGTTGGAAAGTAATTATTAAATACCTGCCATGGCTTTCCAAATTCATTTAGAGCATCTGAAAGAGCAGCCTCAGCTTTATTCCATGTTTCCAAGTCTCCCAAGTATTTCTCAGGCCGCTAAGATACGCAAGGCAAAATAAAAGAAACTGTCATGTGAAAGTTTTTTTCTGAAAAGGATGTAAGAGAGATTACATAATTTTACTTGCATGTGGGAGACATAATTTAGAATCTTGCATTGAGGACATAACTTTCACAAAGTTGATAAAATAGATCTCAGACTAATTAATCCTTTCTAAGCCTGCATTTGTTTTGGGGAAAATATTCTGTTCATTTTCCTATGTTATGCAACGGGGGAATTTGACAATGGAAAATGTTTTTCCAGATGGAGTAGTCATCCTTCTTCCCTCCAAATATATACATATGTTGTATACACACACATCTTCTTTTGGAGGTCAAAAAGTAATATAAAACTTTTGAAAAATAAGTTTTCCTTTTTTGACAAAAACAGTTTTCTCAAACTCTCCCAATGAAATTTATATAACATATTTAATTTACATTTTTTAGCTTGTCTTTCTACACAATCAAATACAGGACAAAGTCATTTTCCTGAATAATGTTTTCCCCATAGTTCTATAATGAAACTAGCTCTGTGTTCTTCATTTGTTATTCAAATACTATAATAATGCTTGCCTTCAGACATTATTTATCAATGTTGATATTAATGGTAATGAGAAGCATTAAATAGTTCATAACCCATCATAGTTCAACATTCAATGGATTGTATATTATATTTTGGTATACAGATACTGTTCAGCATCACCTTTAATTACAACACATCTATGGAATTTAGAAATTTTCAACAGGTATTGTGAATTTCCTTTAATTCAGTCCATATATTGGCCAGGCAAGTACAACAAGAAGCACAAATGTACATACGCAAATTGTGTGCCAATTTGTCAATCGACACACATCCATTATACTATTACATGGGATTGTGCAATGCAAGTTAACAATGATTCGCAACCAAACAGAATCCTATGATTTCTTTATCGAAATGGATCCAAGCCCCCAGTAATTGGCTATAACAACAGAGAACTCGACTGAAATAATTATAAAAGACAAATCTATTGATTATTTATTTTAAAGCAGGAAAAAAGTCAAAAGCTAGAGAAGAAATTGAAAGACTAAAACCTTCTAAACCTTAAAAGCTTAAGAAATAATAATGTATAACAATCCAAGTCAAGATTTCAACAAGTCATGACGAATAAAGTGCATTAAAGGTCTAGCAAAGAATCAGAAGTCCATGCAAAAGAAATAAAAATAATAAGTAATTCACCGTTGATAGCTCCAGCTCAAATGTAAATCCAAATATACTATAAGTATAACTAATGAATTCCAGCACGTTCTTGACCTCGTCCTTTATCTGCATTCATAGAGAAAAATATTTCAAAAAGGGATAATTGTCCATGAATTCCATTACCAGTGTAAATCAGTTACATTATACAACCACAACAACCACAACAACAAAGCCTTATCCCACTAGGTGGGGTCGGCTACATGGATCATACGACGCTATTCGTTGATCCATGTTCATGCGATTCGACATGATTTTACGCTGGCTGTCGGGGCCTAACACAACCCTCCTCCTTTATCCGGGCTTGGGACCGGCTATAAAACATAGGCGGAGTTAAATCAGTTACATTATACAAGAAAAGATATTTCAAAACATCAGCAAATGATCAGAATAATACAGAAGATGGAAAGAATAAACAAATAACACATTTCAGCAGCACTTAGCAATATTTTCTTCATATGTTTTCTCTTTTATTTCTAAAATGAAAATAACTCCCGATTCTCTCATGACGTGTGTGCACTGTGCGTTGCCAATGCTGCAATGAAGTGACCAGAAAAACTTCTCCAACAGTTAATATAGGCATCAGCACAGAGAGAAGATAACTTTAAGGGTTGGATACAACAAAGTGATAAAAGTTCCAGCAGCTGCATGCCTAAAATTTAACGTAGATGGAAGAACAGAAAAATTATTGAACAAGGATCCCATTTCTAAAGAATATTAGTACACATGATACAACTCTAAGCATTGTGATACAATCAGACACTACAGAACATTGCGAATGCGAAAAAATTTCAATGAGATTTCTTCAATTACTAAAGCACAAGCAGAAAAGAGTGTAGTATACTTCTAAAGCACGGAATGAAGCATTATTAACAATAACTACCCTGGACCGCATGGAGGACACGCTAACATTATCGACAGAAGAAATGAAAGAGAGACTAGGATGGCAGAACATGGTTGCAGAGGAAGATTAAAAAAATTGAGGTCTACTAACGACAAAGCTACACAACTTTAGTTGCGGGAAGATGATGCAAATACCAAGTTTTTTCATTTATATGCCAACAACAGAAGAAGGAACAACTATACAGACGATACAAATCGATGGTAAAGCATTGTGTGGTCAAGAACAGGTTGGGGTGGGTGCTGCTACATACTTCAAAGATTCAATTAAAGGAGGCAGATGCGGGAATTGAAATGGGCAGACCAAGAGGTGGACCAACTGGATCCTGAACAATCTATGGCATTGACAATAAACTTTTCAGAAGAGGTGTTGTGCGCAATGCAGGGTTTAAAAGCTCAGGTTCTCCTAGTTCTGATGGTTGGATCTGTTTCCATGACTGTCTTGAGAGTGTTTACCTTTGGGAACCATGGATTCAAGACAATCAATTGTTTCTTCCTTTTCCTAATCCCTAAATTTGTATCAATTGATCGTATTAAGGAATATACGCCCATTGCACTATCCAACGATGTGTACCTTATAGTGGCTAAAGTGTTGACAAACAAGTTGAACAAAACTCTAAGCTCCTTGGTACATCGAGTATAGTCAGCTTTTATCGGTGGAAGACCTATCACTGACAATTTCATTATGGATCCTAAGATAGTTGCATATTGGCGATGGAATAGTAGGGGTGTTCACCGGGTCGGGATAGTTGCATATTGGCGATGGAATAGTAGGGGTGTTCACCGGTTCAAGTTGACCCAGTGAACCCAACGACCCGACCCGACCCAATTCAGTTCGGTTGTTGGGTCCGACCTGATGAGGGTTCGGATCGGGTTCGGGTTGGGATTTCCTAACCCGAGTCGACCTGACCCGATGACCCAACTTTTGTTATTATTTTTTTTACTTAATTTTAGTCCTATACTTGATTTAAAATTTTAAAAAATATATATTAAAATAAAACATTTTAATTATGAAAATAATGCTCAAATATTCAGAAACATATTTTATATTTTATAATAATTATTGACTATTTTTATATTAAAATAAATATAGAAACAAAGACAATTTAAAAAAAGAAAGAAAAAAAGGGTGGTAAGGTGACCCGACCCGACCCAACCCCGAACCGGGTCGGGTTGGGTTGGATTTTCTGGCCCTAGAGGCCTTGACCCGACCCGACCAACAAGTCGGATTTGTTCATGGGTCGGGTCCTACTAAAGATCTTCTTTGGAAAGTAGACTTCTTTTTTTTTTGAGAGGGGAAAGTAGACTTCTTGAAGGCCTATGATTCATTGGAATGGTGTTCTCACAACATAAACATGTTTACCTGAACTATGGATATCATGGATGAAGAGATGTGTGTGCACTACAATTTCAGTGTTTATCAATGGAGGGCCGATCACCGATGGGTGGAACAACATCATGTACGGCAGGAGTACCCCTTGGCACCAATGATATTCGTATGGAATTCTATCTGGCATGCCAGGCAGGACTTTATCCGGCTTCTCCCTGCACCGGGAACAAGGTACCCTGATCCCAATTCTTACAACATGCTGATGACACATTCTTTACTGAAGTGCAGTGGTGGCAGCTAGAACAGTAGCGACCTTGGAGCAAATTTTTGGTCACTTTTCGGGGTTAGCAATTAATCACTCCAAATTCTCCTTCATCCCGTTTTGAATGAATGATGAGATCATAGAGTGTGCAGTGAATCTCCAAACAACCCAATCCTCATTACCTCTCAATTATCTTGGTTTGCCTTTGATTGGCAAGAAAATTGTAGTGAGAGACTGGACAACAGTATTGGAAAGGGTGGAGAAAAGGTTGGATGGCAAGAAGTTTAGACTTCTTTCTCGTAGTGGCCACCTTATTCTTGTTAAAACAATTCTTGCAGCATTGCAGTAATTTTACGTGTCCATCTTTTGGATGCCAGAATAAGTGTTGAAGAGAATTAACCAACTCAGGAGGATTTTTTTGTGGAAACACTCTAGGCCTAATAGCAAAGGAATTGCACTTGTGGCATGGGAGGATGTATGTCGCCCGATGAAAAGGGGGACCATGTGTTCTATCTCTTATGAAGATGAATATCGCATTGCCGTCGAAACGGACATGTCACATTATGGCATTGATGAATATCTGTGGTGTTCTGTCTTCTTTGCATCTCATGGTCAAATTTTATCTTGGGAAACAACAGTGATTGTAAGATGCGGAAGTTCTTCCTTTTGGAAGTGTGTGACTGGAATTATGAACAGGTTCAAGAATATCTTCCCAGTTTCAATTGGGTTGCTGATTTTTTTTTCCTTTTGCCCTGATGATTGAACAACAAAAGGTTAGGTATCCTCTTATGTTTCGCAACTATATGCTTTGCATTGAAGAATATCTGTGGTGTTCTGTCTTCTTTGCATGTCATGGTCAAATTTTGACTTGGGAAGCAAGAATGGTAATAAACTGTGGAAGTTCTTCCTTTTGGAAGGGTGTGACTGAAATTATGAACAGGTACAAGCAGATCTTCTTAGTTACTGATTTTTTTTTCCTTTTGGCCTGATGATTGAACAACACAAGGTCAGGTATCCTCTTATGTTTCACAACTATATGCTTAGGCATCAATGGTTTATTGCTGGCAAGGGGCAGGGGATTGAAGGAACAGAACGTGGATGCCCAGCTATGATTATTATCTGTCAGACCACCGGGTAGAGGAACTGATGCTATTGCTTGAAAGACTGGAGTTTCGTTCCTGTACAGTCAAGAAGGATCGGATGACAATGATCTGCAGGTCAATTCAGTGTTTGAAGGGTTTGCTCATTATTAACGTCTCAACAAGAGGTTAACGAGGAGTTACTGGTGCTGATATGACAACAAAAGATCCTGCTGAGATTTAGATTATTTGTTTGTCTCCTGAGAAAACAATGCCTACTTCAGCATATCGGGTAAGATGGGCCCCTGACGCCAGCTGTGCAGTGTGTGTGGTGGTGGTGGTTGGGTGGGTGGGTGGGGGTGGGTGCAGAAATGGAATACATGAATCATTTATTTTTTTAATGTAATATAGATTTGAGTGTGGACTGCCATACTTAATGATAACCTCATTAGAAGATCAGAAATAGAGTTTGGGGAAACCTTTAGAGGAGTTGGACAATATGCATGTGAAATGTATCTTCCAAATGAAGGATAGCAGCAATTAGTGTACTATCTCCTCAAAAAAAGCAATTAGTGTACTATGGGCCATATGGAAACAAAGGAATGCATATTCCAATGGAAATGAAGAATTTATATAGAAAATATAGTGGGATGACGGGTGTTTCAATTAAAGAATAGGAGAATGATTAGTGATATGCCTTGTTCCTATTGTGTAAAGCACTTGTCAATAAAATGGATGGTTAACAAAATGTCTGCTATCCATTTTACCCTCTAAAAACTCTTAGCTAAAAGAAATTCTTGAATTGATTTCCTTAGAAAGACCCAATCCAAACGATAAAGATCTCAATGAAAGAACAACAGTTCTTCCTAATATTAGAAATGATACCTCAATATGGTTTTTTTTTATAATGTACAACAAAAGGAAAAACAAAACGAGCATATGAGACTTCCATGTGAATTTAAGGCATCACTAAACAAAATGGAAGGCTTAGAAAGAGCGGCAGTAACAATATGAATCAAACATATCACACCTGGCTCTCCATGCAAAATATATGAGCATCATCCTGCAAACAAAATTTAGCTAAGAGTTCTGAACCAAGGACAAAATTGATAGGAACACAGATAAGCATATAGAAATCAACCATTGCAATGATTATTACCTGTTGAAACCTTCTAACACGAGTTAAACCACTCAGTGCACCACTGAGCTCATTCCGGTGAAGAACCCCAAAATCAGCCAAACGAAGTGGTAATTCTGAACAAACAACCCCCAAAGAATGAAAGAGTGACATAAAGAAAAACTCATACACAGCAGCACCAGGAAATAGGAAATTATGAAAAGAAAACCAAATAAAACTACTACATACAAGATCTTAATATTATGGGTTATTTCCTTTAACCACCCCTAAACTATCACGATTTTACACATCTAACCCCAAACTACGAACTTCGTTTTTGGGTACCTAAATTATCGCGACTTTTTCAATTTGATCCTTCCGTCCAATTCCGTCGACTTCTTCGTTATTTTTTATTTTTCGCATTTGTGAAAAGTCCATTATACCCCTGCACTGAATTGAATTCCATTTTAATATAAAATAATATATAATACAACAACAACAACAACAACAAAGCCTTATCCCACTAGGTGGGGTCGGCTACATGGATCATACGACGCTATTCCGCTCTATTAGTAACCAAACATTTCGGTATATTATTCACCAATAGATCTTGCTCTATTAGTTCGCCAAGTGTCCGCCTTGGCCTCCCTCTCCCTCTTTTAATCGGACTCCAGATTATTTGATCTACTCTTCTTACTGGCGTATCTAATGGTCTTCTCTGAACATGACCAAACCATCTCAAACGATTCTCTACCATTTTCTCACTAATAGGAGCCACTCCGACTCGTTCACGTATATGGTCATTCCTAATCTTATCTAATCTTGTATGACCACACATCCATCTCAACATCCTCATTTCGGCTACCCCCACTTTACGTTCATGTTGTCCCTTCATAGCCCAACATTCACTACCATATAACACTGCTGGTACGATAGAATTTTTCTTTAACTTTATTGGGTACTTTTCTATCACAAAGAATTCCAGTGGCTTTCCTCAACTTACACCAACCAGCTTGAATTTTATGATTAACATCGTCATCAATCTCACCATCTTGTCTTACAATTGATCCTAAATATTTAAACTTTGTCACTTGAGGAATTATATCCTCCCCTAGCCTAACTTTCAAATCGTCTCTAAGTTGTTTATTTATGAAATTGCTATGCATATATTCTGTTTTATTCTTACTTAAACAAAAACCCTTTGACTCCAACGTATTTCTCCATATTTCCAATTTTGTATTAATCTCTTCTCTTGAATCCGCTAAAAGTACTATATCATCCGCAAATAGCATGCACTTAAGTACCTCCTCTGTGATACTCTCGGTTATAGCATCGATAACTAAATTAAATAGATACGGGCTTAAAACTGATCCTTGATGTAGGCCAATTCCTATAGGAAATTTATTTGTCTCACCTCCGGGTGACCTAACCCTAGTCAATGCCCCATCGTACATATCTTGTATTACCTTAATGTAGGCAACATTCACCCTCTTCTTTTGCAAGGCTTTCCAAAATACATCCCTTGGTACCCGATCATACGCCTTCTCTAAGTCAATGAAAACCATATGTAAGTCTCTTCTCCTACTTCAATACTTCTCCATCATCCCCCTTAGTAAATACAACAACAACAACAACAACAACAAAGCCTTATCCCACTAGGTGGGGTCGGCTACATGGATCATACGACGCCCCCTTAGTAAATAAATCGCCTCTTTAGTAGATCTTCCTGGCATGAACCCAAATTGTCTCTCAGAAATACTAGTATCCATTCTCAATCTATGCTCAATCACTTTTTCCCATAATTTCATTGTGTGACTCATAAGTTTAATCCCTCTATAATTTGCACAATTCTGAATATCCCCTTTATTTTTGTAAATAGGAACTAATGTACTTAATCTCCAATCATCAGGCATTTTTTCGACCGTAAAATCTCATTAAATAGTTTACATAACCACAACACACATTTTTCTCCTAAACATTTCCAAACTTCAATCGGTATACCATCCGGTCCAACGGCTTTACCATTCTCCATTTTCTTAAGAGCTTCGCTAACCTCCGAGACTCTAATTCTACGATAAAATGACCTATTAAGCTCACATTCGCTAACTGTCAAGTAAGAAAATACAAATCAAAAGAAATTACATATAACAAGACAGGTTTCTCGATAAATCTCTGGAAATATTTATGATTACAACAACAACAACAAAGCCTTATCCCACTAGGTGGGGTCGGCTACATGGATCATACGACGCCATTCCGCTCTATTAGTAACCAAACCTTTCGGTATATTATTCACCAATAGATCTTGCTCTATTAGTTCGCCAAGTGTCCGCCTTGGCCTCCCTCTCCCTCTTTTAATCGGACTCCAGATGGAAATATTTATGATTAAAAAACTAATTTTTAGACAGGTTAGAAAAGGGAGAGAATAATGAAGCCAGAAAACTCAGTGTTTATGCTTGAAAAAATCATTTGTGAAATAAATAATTCCAGGGGAAAAAGGGATAGTTGTACAGGTATGAGTGTAGTGTGTATACTACGACACAAAATAGACCTACTCTATGTTTAAAATATAAGTGTTCACTGTTACATATATCATCGTTTATATTTTGGACAGAGTACACTTACTGTGTGTGTGCTACACACATTACACTAGACCTTCTGCACAATATGCTCCTTAACCCCATAGTTTCATATATTTGTAAACTCGGTTTCCTGAATGTGGTTCTCGTTGTCTTTGTATATTCCTTTGTCACTACCCAGTCTATGCTTTTTGAGGACATCAGGGCACATACACTGTAGAGAATAATTAATCACTTGATATCCCTCAATGGTGCCTTTAGTATAACGATATATAACATCAATCCAACCCTTTGTTTCCTATGATACAGTACCCCAGTACCCCCCATCTTGTGTATACCTGATTGGATTGTTTGTCCTTTTTACCTTTAATCAAGTACACCATAAAAATTCTTTAAAACCACCGTGTTCCTACATTTTTTAATTAATGTTTCATGCTAGATTGCAGAAATAAACGTGGAGTAACTCCCGATATAGCGGTAAAAGCAAGACCTCCCCGAAGCATTTCATCGCTTACTACAAACTATAGCATGTCTAGTACTTCTGTCATCACAAAAGTAAATGCCCCTTTCTTGTTTGTCTGATTTATTCTAGAGTCCTTTCAAATCCAAATAAGTATAACGACTAAGGAATTGACCCTTAGTTTAAACAGTTTGTATTCTTCAGTAAGAAGCAGCCCACCTCTATAGGAACGAACCCTGTGCTGAAACATCAAACAATGTCCAGGACAGTTCATCGGCTTCAGCCCGAATTCTTGTGTCTCCACCTGCATTGGAAAGGGTTTAACAGAAGAATGCTAACATTTTTTTTTTCTGAAAGCAAAATGCTAACATATGAAAAGATTGAAATGCAATACATTTATACATCGACATATTATCCAGTTCAAATTGTTGAGCCCAGAGAATTACTTAGAAATAATCAAGGTTCTTTCTTTCTGAGCATGTCAGGATTTGAACTTAATACCTCGAAAACAAACATATTTTCTTTGTAGTTAGCAGCATGTCCTGAGGTTTCCCATAATTGCATGTTGTACATATTGGGTGTCACAACCTGAAAAAAATGAAGGTTACCAACTAATAGCATCGCTTTCAAAAAAACAACTAATATGCATGCAAAGCTAGATAGTGAAACATGTAGTGGTTCAGTAGTTAAACCTCATCATATCCCCTTTTCCAATACTCAGATCGAATAAACTCCATTAGCTTCTTGTAAATTCTAGCACCATGTGGTAGGAAGAAACAACTTCCAGGGCTGAATTGACAATAACATGCAGTTTATCAATAGGAAAATTGGCACAGAAATGGAGGGAAATAAGTTAAATTCACCTAAGCGGATGGAAAAAGAAAAGATCTTGATTGACTCCAAGTACTCTATGGTCATATTTCTTCGCCTCCTCGAGACGGGTGATATATTCCTGTGAAACAGAAAAATGAAGAGGTGTGCCTTCAGATCAAAATGGAACGTGATGTAATAACCTAAATGCAAAGTGTTCCATTAAAAAAAGAGAAAGATCATATTTGCAGATTTGAAAATATTGCAGGCAACATACATGCTTCCCCCGAGAAAAGACAACAGTGTCCCAAATATGGTAAATATTTTTGGCAGAACAATATGGTAAATGTTGTTTATACAAGGCCCAGATTTGATTATCCACATTAAAATGTTAAATAAAATATATTTTTTTGAGGAGATTAAATAAAACATAAGGACAGATAAACTCAAGTTAGATGAGCATGTCTGTTACTATGGTCAGTCATGTCATTTAATAACAGTCCAATGTCCTAGCATAACATCACACTTTCCCACGCGCGCACATAGAATCCATCACCACAACTAGATAAATTTTAAGAAACATGTCAACTTAAAATGGCTTGTAGGCTGCTGTGGCAAACCAAAGCTCCCCTTAAAATCAAATTTTTTTCCTCGCTGATGTTGCACCGCCGCCTCCTAATAAAAATGTACAGATCTCGATGGTGCAGTGATTCCGATACCATTTGTGTCCTTTGTGGTGAGGCTGATGAAGATTCTGCCCACCTTTTTTTTGGGTGCTGTATGGCATGTCTGGGCGGCGGCTGACATCAACTGGATTGATACAACATCGGAAGGCGCTTTCTGGCGGACTTTCTGTAACGGTAACAATATGACACAGGGTCATGCCTATAGGTTCAAGAGACAAAGAGCCCACCCAGTGGCATACATCTGGGCTATTTGGATGCATCGAAATGGCACCCTTTTTAGTGGTGGGCGTGCCTACGTTGACAACATCAGGAACCATGCGAAAGTCATTTTTGGAGAATAGAAAATGTGCTGACTTTTTGGGCTGTCATTTCTGTCTTCTCTGTGTTTTTTTTCTCTCTAAACTGGTTGTTGGGTTTTTCCAGAACTGTTTACCTTTGTAATATGTAATTTCTCCTAAAATTAATGAAACCTTGGACGACTACCACCTTGCTGGTCGTCCTTTCCCATTTCAAAAAAAGAAACATGTCAACTTGGAAATCCTTCCCTAAGAAATTTTTTATCTGAAATGCAGAATGATAAAAACCAGAGAATAGCTCTAAGTCCAAAGGATAAGAAGTTTTAAGCATATAGCAAGTTGGACCAAAAAATTCAGAAATACAAGTGCTACAGCCCACAGCCACCATCCAAAGAAAGTTTTGGTGAATTTTTTGGTGAAAGAGAGACCTAGATTAATGGTCATTCAATATGCTACCATCCAATCAGGTTGATGCTGGGCCAGAGTACAAAATTATGAGTAAATGATCACTACCTTTCTGGGTAAACTATGCAATTCAAAATATCATTTGAAAAAATAAAGAATTATATGTTAGTCAAGATATAGAAGACAAGCATAAATGAGACTCACATTGCATGAGAAATTCAAATATGCAAGAGTATTCAAAAGGGTAATGATTGACAATTTGGTATTTGAATGCCCTCTTGACATCAATTGGGAAAGGAAAAGAATCTTATGTGTTCGGAAATAAAAGAATAAGATGAACTACCGTGAATGCATGTGTTATTAACACAGCATAAAATTACGGGCAAGGATTTACATCAAAAGCTATACCTTAAGGCGTTTTGAATCTGGAAAGGAAACTCCATAAACTCTTTGGAGGCTCTCCCGATCAGCTTTACCACGCCAATAGGATGATGAAGCCTGAACATGAATTAAGATTAGGAACAACATGGCAATTCTTCTTTAAAAACATGATAATAAAGAATATTTTTTCCAAGTCAAAAGAGAACCTTTAAACAAGCAAATGCTTTTACGAAAGATGTGTTAGGTATATGTGGCCCACGGCAAAGATCGACTAAAGGACCACATCTATAAACAGTGATGGCTTTGTCCTCAGGCAAATCGTTGATGATCTCCACCTGCAGTAAGTTCAATTTCATGAGATGAATCAAGAAGAAAATGCATATGTTGGACATGGATATTAAAGATCTCGTGTGAAAAATAGATTACAGTAATCAGAACTAAAACATAAAAAAATCATGGTCAACAAAACCAATGTCACAGTTACAACCACTTGTCAATTATGCCATATCAACATATATCACCACATAACAAAAGCATAAATATAAGTGTCACTTGCCTTAAATTTGTTTTCAGCAAACATTTCGAGAGCTTGATCTCTTGACACTTCAATTCGTTCAAATGGTTGTTTTTCCTGCAATAGAAATTTAGGAGGAAATTGTTTAAGTTCTAAAGCATTTATACATATCAAATGGTTAAATTAACTCCCTTTGTTTACCTTCCATGTTAGATTCATCATTAGATTAGCATATGTATACTACGAGATAAAAGGCAAGGGAGACCGCAATAACTGTATTTCAGACGCTCTTGCAACCAAAGGTAATAAGGAAAGGATTTTAAAGTAACTTAGGCTGTCAAAATTAGGCCAGATATTCAACCAGAGAGGATTCTGGTTCAGATCAAACAGGTTAGGCTAAATAGCTGAACTGGATGATAATATGTGCTATATGTTATATATATTATATTATGCCATAATATATTCAAATGTAATAAATTAAGAAATTCTCAACACCACCAAAAGAGCCAGGAGTGGCACAAAGAAGATGCCATCAGTGAGTCAATCACCAGTTCTCTGCTAATTATTTTGTGAGACAGCCTTTTTTCATCAAAACCTGCTACTGATGCATGAAAAAAATATGCATATTTTATTATGCATTTCACAGCATTTTTAGAGATAATTAATTTTAAATTAAAATGAATTTGATTAAATTTCAAATTTATCTTTTAGAATTTCTTGCTACACAACTTTTGTTTTGATTTGGTTGAGGATATCAAAAGATGAGGCTGAAAAGAAGACAAAATATAACAGGAAAAAGGAGTTGACGAAGATCAGCGAAGTTCACAGCATTTTCACCCTTAATCCCTCAACTTTGATTTGATCCCTTAACTTCAATTTATAACAAATTGGTACATCAACTTATAAATTTGTAACAAAATAATCCCTTAACCTACAATAGCAGGTTCCTGAGTTACTAAGATGCTGATGATGCATGGATGCAAATAAAATATAATATATTTATTAAAAGAATATATACTTATTTATTTAAAATTAAAATATAAAATATAATGTCAGCACTGCCCTCTCTCTTTCTCTCTCTTTTTCTTTTAACTATATATATATTATATATATTTTAAATAAATGTTTATATATTATTTTAATAAATTATATTTCATTTGTGTTCCACTTATGTGAATGTTATGTGGAATCCGTGTCAACGAACTTCTGACCCCCACACCCTTTTTTCTTTTTATTTTTATATTTTATTATTAACTACCGCCTATGTTTTATAGCCGGTCCCAAGCCCGGATAAAGGAGGAGGGTTGTGTTAGGTTCCGACAGCCAGCGTAAAACCCTGTCGAATCTCATGAACATGGATCAACGAATATGGCGTCGTATGATCCATGTAGCCGACCCCACCTAGTGGGATAAGGCTTTGTTGTTGTTGTTGTTGTAATTCAACAACACACGTATTCATCATTTATTATTAACTAGTTCATTATATGTTATTTTTTAACTATATGACATTTTATTTGAGTTCAGCTTATCTGGATGATATGTGGGATTCACATCAACATCCTTCTGCCTTCCTCCTCTCTCTTTTTTCTATAATTTTTTTTTTTTTTGAGGGGAAAAAGGATGAGCACCAAGTTAGGGTGTCATCCGTATATATATATCACTATAAAAGAAAAAGTACAAGTGTGAGCCCTCAAGAAGAGAGCAGCAAAAGGAGAAAAAAAATACAATCACCGGCCAAATCCCCACTCCTGAAGAAGGAATGAGCAGTGGTAATCGCCTCGAGCTGGCAAGTCTCACTACAAAAGATAATCCGGTTGCGCTGAAGCCAAATAGCCCAGGCACCGGCCAAAAAAGTCGCCTGTCGTCCGCCGAGGGCTTTGGGAGAGTGACAGCTCCTCCAGAGAAGTAGGAGGACCCCGAAATAAGCTCAACCGCACCTAAACCTCCTGGGCTATAGTGCAACCAAAGAATAAATGTGCAATGTCCTTCTCCGCGTCACCACATAAAATGCAATACGTGTCAGCCTAGGGTGCCCACCTCGCCCCATATCGCCTAGTGAGAATCCGACCGTGCCGCATAAACCAAGCAAAGACCTTGACTTTAAGCGGCACCCTGAGTCGCCAAAAACATCTGAAGTTTGCCTGTAGGCTGTCCGGGAACTGACAGGTCGGAAGGAAGCGGAGATAAAGACTGCGAGCAGAAAAGGTCTCATAGACCCATAACCAACCGTCGCTCCCGGAAGTGTCCGAACGGAAAGGAGCGATCCGCTGATGGAGGACCATAAGCTCATAAATGCATGTGTCAGAAAGGGTTGTCCTGAAGATGGGGGTCCATGAGCCGGTGCCAATTATATATTATTTAGAAAATTTATTATACTTTATTTGAATTCACTTTACAAGGATGCTATGTGGGATTCAGAACAGCAGCCTAGCCAGCAAAATTGACTTGGAAACTTATTATTGCAAGTTGGGTGGACTATTTTGTTAAAAACTTATAAGTTGGAGGACCAATTTGTTACAAAAGTTTGGGACTTCAACAGAATGACTTTATTTTGGGGCAGGGGTGTTAAAGAATGACTTCATTTTGGGGCAGGGGTGTTACATGGAGAACATAGTGCATCATGAACCTTTGAGGATTTTGGGAGAGACTCCATGGTGTTTCATCTTTTATTCGTGTCTCTTACTTCTTTTTATCTTAGATTTCGTCCTTTTTGGGCACCATATTGTACATTTTTATGTGTCCATTAATACAAATTGGATGACTGTCCTTTGTCGCAGTCATCCTTCTTGCCTTCAAAAAAACATTAAAGTTCGAGGACCAAAACGGGATCGAGTCGAAGTTGAGGAACTACAACAACAACAAAGCCTTATCCCACTAGGTGGGGTCGGCTACATGGATCATACGACGCCATTCCGCTCTATTAGTAACCAAGACCTAGCATTAACACAATATATTCGTTGATCCATGTTCATGAGATTCGACAGGGTTTTACGCTGGCTGTCGGGACCTAACACAACCCTCCTCCTTTATCCGGGCTTGGGACCGGCTATAAAACATAGGCGAAAATTACTCCCAGAGAACAGTGTTCACGGCTATGAGCAAGACAAGTTGGAAATTAGAATACCAGTTCACAGCTGTGAACCATACTTCACACCTGTGAATGAGACGACTCAAAAACTTTGAAAGTACATATGTTTCAACAGTGAAGTTGGAAGTATTAAGACAATATAAATATGTGAACAGAAAGCCTCAGGGGAAGCAGAATATCTCAATTTTGCACATGAAGGGTAACGATTCCCCAGCAAATGAAAAAAGAAAAACATAACTAAGCCCCATCCAAACAACCTGTTGGAGTTTACCAATAAAACCTAAAAGAAAAAAATGATAACTCAACAAAGAAAATCGTCCAAATTTTCTACACGTTTCAATCACTGAACAGGAGAAAAAATGCTGACAGTGCGTTGTTTTGCTGCTTAGAATCGGATTAACCATATAAACTCAAATCCCTGTTTTAAAGAATGACGAGTGAACATTCCTTTGTCTTTGGGCAGATGATAAGGTATACATCAAACTCATAAATATAAGAAAAGGAAAGGAGAAGAGAGAGAGAAAGAGAAAGCGAAATAATCATACTGCAACAGCCTTGCTTGCTTGAGATTGAACTTGTTTAAAGTGATCCTCGTTCAAAGTTAAATCACCATAGAAGGCATCATAGTAAAAGCCCTAGAAAGGCAATTGAATCAGAACGTAGTATAAATAAATCCTGGAAGGCAAGAATAATATGCCGCATAATTATAAGTCGCAACTAAGGCATATATGAAAGAACTTAAATTAATAATCAAATATTAGACATGGGCTTTCTTCACAGTAGATTTCAATTTTAATTTTTATTTATTTTAAAATTTGATGACCAATATTATATGACAATCAACGTCAGGGTACGAAATAAATGATTTTGAAAGTGGCCCTTAAGATCCATTTAAGGGAATAAAAGGTATCAAGAAATGTTACCATATTTATAAATGTTTACCTCGCCTCTTGTAGTGCATGGACCAATGCACAGTTTGCATCCATACTCCATTTCAAGAGACTGAAATAAGAAACAATGAAGGTGTTAGAACAATTTATAATCTAAAACATCTAGGTAAAAAAGTAAATTAGAAAGGAAAATACGACCACATTAACAACACCTCTCAAACTCCATAGAAATAACCGATAGATGCATCAGATAACATCTATTAGTGGCATTCACCAAGTGTTTCGTATCAGAATTAGAGATCAAATTGATGGCAACCAAAATGGTAGTCATCCTTTTCCCTCTCAAATGGTTGCTGATGTGTGGAGTTGTGAAATCATTTTTTGGTTTGGTGTACATTTTTTGGTCTGGTGTAGTGTGATGTTATCATTTTGATTTCTTGGCCATCTGCTACAGTGGTTTTCTGGTCTCTCTCCTTTTTTTTTTTTTGAGGGGAAAAAGGATGACCACCAGTTTGGTTGTCATCCAAGTATATATATATCACTAAAGAGAATCATCATATACAAGTGAAAGCTCTCCAATGGAGAACGGCAAAAGACAACCAGCTAACCAAAACCCCACTCTCGAAGGAGGTAAAACAAGTGGGAAACAATACTGTCCACCTGACATCTCTCCCCACAAAAAATAACCCGATTTTCTGGTCTCTCTATCAAACTTATTGTAATCCTTACTATTATTAATGGAACTCTTGGATGACTACCCTCTTGCTAGTCGTCCTTTCTCGTTTCAAAAAAATATTAGAAGATTAAGCCAATCATAGCATCACATGTTTGCACCTGTCCAAGGATGTGAGCACTAGAATGCCAAAAGGTATCACGACCTTCAGGGTCATCAAACTTAAACAACTTCAGTTCACAATCTCCCTCCAGTGGTCTTGTCATGTCCCAAAGAGATCCATTCACCTAAAGTAGTAATAATAATGAGAATTACAAGTTATCTCCATATTATATATTGACCATATATGAACAATTTGATAGAAAAGAAACAGCATAATACAAATAAACATTTCATACAAGTTGTCAAAGATCATTCCTACAATTACAAAGTTGTGTACTAATGATTTGAGTTTTCTACACCAGAAAATGATAGATTCAACAACAACAACAACAAAG
Source organism: Pontederia crassipes (assembly GCA_030549335.1). Lineage (NCBI taxonomy): Eukaryota > Viridiplantae > Streptophyta > Magnoliopsida > Commelinales > Pontederiaceae > Pontederia > Pontederia crassipes. The sequence continues at coordinate 69,657,492 of CM060191.1, read as the reverse complement.
CCTTATCCCACTAGGTGGGGTTGGCTACATGGATCATACGACGCTATTCGTTGATCCATGTTCATGCGATTCGACAGGATTTTACGCTGGCTGTCGGGGCCTAACACAACCCTCCTCCTTTATCCGGGCTTGGGACCGGCTATAAAACATAGGCGGAGTTCAGAAAATGATAGATTCAATTCTGAAAATTGATTGCTTCCAGTTAAGAGGTGAAAAGGTATCTTCCATGCTTTCAAGATCCAAAACAACAGAATGAATTCCACAAAACAACAGAATTAAGTTGATATGTTTTTCAATGTTTCCAGTATCAAAACTCTTAAAATCATCGGCGATGGGTTTTTTTTTTCACAAAGGGATGCCTATATATCCTAGTACAAAAAAAGATGGAAGAAAAATTAATGAATGTCATTGGAAACTTTAACCAGTTCAATCAAAATAACAACAACAACAACAACAAAGCCTTATCCCACTAGGTGGGGTCGGCTACATAGATCATACGACGCATTCGTTGATCCATGTTCATGAGATTCGACAGGATTTTATGCTGGCTGTCGGGGCCTAACACAACCCTCCTCCTTTATCAAGTTGGTTAAAATTTAATTTGAATTACTGAATTAAAGTCTATAAGTACCACATGAATGTCCTCAGAGAAATAGACCAAACACAGAAAAGTCATTTCATGAAAGGCAAAGAAGATAGCAGATTATTAAAATTCTTCACATTTTTTAACAAATTATCGTATTCACTAAGCACAGGATATATAAAAAAACTTTTGCTATAACTTTTAGCTCATAGAGGGTAGCATCACAAAAAGCATAAAAAGTTATAGATATCTACTTCAGAGAGTATCACAAGGCTGCAAAATACTGAAACTATAACAGATCATGGGTCTTTCTTAGAGGAAAATCAGAATTTTTAGAAGAATATCAAGGCAGTGTTAATCATCCTACCTTTCATTGCATCAAATAAAAGAACAAAGTACATATTACAATAGAGATCAAAATTTTCCCCTAAACATCAGGGAGAAAGGAATTATTAATATTACAGCTTAGTGATAAAAAGGGGCACGCCTAGTTTGATAAGCGATATCAATGATGCACCTTACCTTAGCTACAACAACTCCATACACTACAACAACCCCTCAAAGAAGAATGTTAAGTTTCAAGTAGGTACTTTGAATAGTTGACTTGACATTTTGTAATGTTTGTAGTGCTTAAAATATTTTTAAACATAATAGTTTCTTCTCTCCATTGTCCTAACTGATAATCACTATACCAACATGAAGAATCAATCCATCTTCAATCAAAATGATTCTATACCTATGGAACACATAAAATAATAATTCCTTCAAAAAAAGTTAAAATAAAATGACAGATTGGAGAATCAAAACCAACTACTTTTTCTATGGATTTTTTTTCTATGGAAACTTAGGTCAGACATGGACATAGCTTCTACACTAATGTGTCATTGCTAGTTAACGATAGCCTAGAATGTCCTAAAGATTTATTGAATTGAATTAAACTTGAAAGATTACAAATAGAATGGGGCGCAATAAGTCAGGATGTTGTCAAGTTAAGAAAGTGGTAAAAAATATATATTACTAAAGATGCAAGATTTAAATTTAACAATGAGGAAATTGAAATTTAATTGAACCAACATTCACTAACACACATGCTCACAGTATCATAGATCTGTATTTTTATCATAAAATAGAAGTATACTTTATAAATTCATAATGTTTGAAACAGTAACAACAAAGAAATGGAAAAAAAAAGTCAAAAGAAACTCACAGGATCACAGGACATCCTGGTGTAATATGCATGCAACTACCATAACTCTATACCGAGAAAAGGTATGTAACTAACAACCAAATTAAAGACGAAATCTAGATGAAAGCCAAACCATATCATAGATGTGATAGGATGATCCTTACTTGAGCTATTAAAGCACTTGCAGCAAGACCACTCGAAATTTCTTTTGCAATGTCCATAGGTGACGATATCCCCTTCTTGGCCTCCTTGACTGTGCCATCAGGTAATGTCACCCTAGGGAAAGTCGTAAGGTACAACTTAGGTCAAAAGCACTTCTTCGAATGTTGTTTTATCACAATCTCAGATCAAAAGTTCAATTCCTGAATATATTGACTCCGATTAATAGCAGAAACTCCCGACATTCCCCCAAACCACCATCGCACCAAATTCAACTTACAGTAGTTAAAGCCTAAATAAATAGCATCCCAGTCATGTTCAGCTATGAATAGTGCTCTACTCCAAGACCATAAACCCTAAAAAGAGCATATAAATCCATAATTTATCCCATTTTTTTGTTAAAAATATATGAAACATATGCTCCCCTCTCCGTCGAAATATTGGCAACATATAGAAGACGCAATTGAATCATGAATGCAACGGCGTCCGTGCAATCACTTGATGGGTTCGGGTTCGAGCTTGAGACGCTCGGCCTTCTGCTGTGCCTGGATGGCCTCAAACAAGCGGATCCGCTTCTGGATGACTGAATCAAGGTACGCCGAGTCCCTTTGGCTGGCGGCCTTCGGGTTCGCATCAGAGAACGAAGCAGAGACCGCGGGGCTGCTACCGGCGGCGGCGGAGCTTTCCACCATTCCGTCGGCCGGAGGATATGTCGAGAGGAGGGAGGAGAGTATTCGCCGGAGGTGCAACGGCGAAGACCGAGCACCGTAGAGGGATGACGGTGACGAGCAGCGACGGAGGGCGAGGCAATGGAGCATTCGATGGAAAAGGAGAGCGCGAAGACGAGAGCGGCTGTTGCCTATTATGCTTGGAGCAGGCGGCGACGATTCAAGGGCGGGGATTGCGTTGGAGAGAACTAATGGACGGCTGTAAATAGAACGTACGTCGTAAATGGAAACTGCAATTTCTCAATTTCTTCTTCGAGGCCTACTCGGAAGTTGCAGACTTCCGCCAATTTTTTTTTTATATGTATCATTGAAATATTAATAATCAAAATTAAAAAATAAAATTATCTTAAAAATAGTAGCAGTGGTAATAAAAAATACTTTTTTCTCTCATAAGCTATTTGTTCGACAAGTATAATCATAAGTCTTTCAAATTAATAGTTGAATTGCCAATTTTATTTAAGGAGCCTTTGGATGAATTATAACGTAAACATGAAATTTAAAAAGTTGATGTGGTAGATTTATTTTAGTGTATGTTTGAAAATTATATTTATTAAGATATTAAAAAGGTAATGAAATAATAAATAATATTAAATTGATTTTCTAATAAATATATTATATTTAATAATTAAATTATGTTGTATGAGGAATGCAAAAAGGGAAGAAAAAAAAAAGAAAATCAGAGTTGTCACGCCAAAAAATGGTTTTGAAAAAAAAATTGCCTCAATTGCTGCAGAGATTTGTCAAATAGTGAAAATCTAAATCTCACCTCCGGTTTCAATTTCTGACTCCACCAAATGTCAAAAACCTTTGGGATGAAGAATGTAGATAGATTATAGTTATTTTATTTAAAATTTTTAGATTCACCACATTATTTTGTTCGATTATGATTGATTATTGATAATTTTAATTATTAACATATATTTTGACAAAGATGTTCATTCTATATTTTTTTAATTTTAATATTTTATTAATAAATAAATATGATTTAATTGTATCTTTTTTATAATTAAAATATTTTATAAATAACTCTTTATTTTATCTCATCTTATTTTATCTATATTCACTTTTCTATTTTTGTTTTGTTTATTTATGATATTATATGATGAATATGTAAAATAATTTTTAGGAATATTTTGATAATTTTTTTCAAACTATATAGCCATTATTTATATTAATAATACTTGCCAAATACTATAATATAATATTATTAATAATTTAAATAATAATATTTTTTAAATGATGATCTAAATTATTGATTAATTAAATCGATACATTAAGTCGTTTGGATACCCTCATATTACATGGAAAAGGCCCATTTTCTCCCTTACTACAAGTGACGACTCAAACATTTACATTTACAAGCGGCAATTAAAATGGGCGTCGGTTCGGACATCAATGTAGTGATCTTTTAAAAAATTTAATCTCATATTTTTTATCCTAGTTTTTTTTGTTCAGCCATGATATTGGGTTTTTTTAGGGTTCTTATTTTGATCAACATTTCTAAGGATTTTCTCTTCGTAATGTGTATTTTTATATAAAGAATGAAACTTTCTCTTCATCTTTTTGTGAGATAGAAATATGAGGGATATAAGTAGCTTTTTATAACAACCTTCTCATTTAAATATTTGGCCGTTGAGCTTAACGGCTATATTTATTTGAATTGAAATTTAGTTATTTGAATTTTATTGTGAATTTTCCTTCTTTTAATATTTTTTTCATGTTTTATTCATATTATAAGTTTGATTTTAAATATTTTAAATTAGTTATACATAATAACTTTTAAATAGATTATTAGCTATTATAATTATGCAATATAATTAACAATATATATCTTTAAAAGAAATAATTAATAAAGTATTTGTGATTATATAGTTCTTTTTTTAAAGAAGAAATGTCTATAATGAGCTTATCCAAACAGCCCATTGAAATATAATCCAAAGAAAAATATTAGGTAAAGGAATCAAATTTTGAAAAGTGAATTCCCATTGGAATTCAAAACCACCCACGTATTGTTTTCAAACCATTGCCAAACAGGCCTTAAGACTCTTTATTATTAAGTTAATATATGCTTCTTAAACGTGGTTTTCTAATGGCATCATTTTTTTATTTGGTGTCACTAGGGTTTTGAAAACTATGCTCATTCTATGTGTCGAACAAACTTATCACCTTTTTTCCTTTTTATCAAAGCAAAAAGATGAAGACCTAACTTTGTTGTCACGTTCAGTTAATGTGGACCTTTTTCAAGCATGTAAAGACGAGGTTTTTGACTTGGCATGACATTTTTCTTCCATGGGATTGACATATTGTTATAGTATATGTTAGACCACTAGAATCTTCTTTAATCCAGAGCCAGAAAGTTGAAACATTATTGGATCCAATTAGACAAAGGAGAATGAAACAAAAAGGGAAGAGATACCAAGGAAAGTTGGATGATGGAAAGAAGAAAAAATGGAGGAGGAAATTTAAAAAAAAAAAATAGAGAAAGATTGATTGGAAACAAGGAGATTGAAACAAATATATAAGGAAATAAAATTAATAACTAAAATTATTTTGGAAACAAGAAAGCTTATTTTTTATGTTCGAACTGCAAGTTAATTACCACATGAGTTCAATGTTTGATCCGGTTATGAAAAAAACAGAATGTTTTTTTTTAATTTATTTCACAGCAGTTACAATAATATATATATATATATATATTAAAAATACAATAATGTATCATGTACGATGATTATTTCTAATCTAGGGGAGAAGTACCTGAATGTGCATTTAAGCACCCTATTGAGCTTTTTACACTTTGATTTATCAATATATGATGAGACATCGAAAATCATCTTACACGAAGTTCATATAAAACTTAGAGTTATTTACATAAATCACTCCTAAATTATAACTATTTTTCACATATAAATCTAAACTACAAATTTATGTTTTTATCCTAAATTATTACTATTTTTCCATTTAATCATTCCGTCAACTTCTATCAACTTTTCGGTTATGTTCAATTTTTTCCATTTATAAAAAGTAGAAAATATTCCTCCTTTCGACTTTATGTTTTCGTTTCGACGTTTGCAACTCCGATAAATATTTTTTTACTTTTTATAATTGGGAAAATCAAAGATAACAAAAAAGTTGATAGAAGTCGATGAAAGAATCAAATTAAAAAAATTACGATAGTTTAGGAATTAAAAAAAATAAGTTTGGAGTTTGAAGTTAGACGTGAAAAATCGTAATAGTTTATGGGTGGTTTATGAAAATAATCCTGAAACTTTACAAATTATCTGATGGGATTCTCATGCCTGTTTGTCACAGTTGGAAATATTTTAAAAATTAAAATTATGTAAGTTATAATTTCTCTTCAAAAGAAAAAGTTACAATTTAGCGTTTAATTTTTAAAAGTATCAATTATGTGAGGAAAAAAAAGAAATATTACATCTATAAAATTCCCCATGACAACTTAAAATACATCAATCATCTCCATGCCATTTAATTATTGCCACTTGGTCTAACTTTTTTGTTTTTCATTCTTTACTTTTGCAAAAAAAAAGTATACATCTAAATATTATAGTGTAAAATTTATTAATGGGTAGCACATTTATAAATATGATATCTCTTTTTAAAAATTTAAAATTTTAAGATAATCCATAACACATTTATTTTATAGATAGTAAGCTGATCTAATATAAATTCAGTGTCTGCGTTTGCATTGGCGCTCCCTGACGTCTTTGAGTCGATCGACCTATTATATAAATATGATTTTTGTAGCACCCCGAAATTCACCTCCGCCAAGTGACGCGATCTCCTCTCGTGCGCTACTTTTCTCTTTCCCTTTTTTTTTCTTCTATTCTTTACTTTGACTCTTTTATTAACTCGACGGTCAAGAAAAGTGACACGTAAGTGAAAAACTTATCAAATGTAAAATAATACATCAATAAAGGAAGTACGGAAGCAAAAGAGGTAAATTGTGATAAACTGTCTCGATATGAAGTATAGCGTGGAAGCAAAAAGATACATCCCATAAGTAGCAAGGATAAAAGTATAAGTACTAAATATAAAAACACATGCGATCGATAATGACTTGATAAGACCCATCCAAATAGATATACCATCTAACATAATGGATAAACACACGATTCATACTAGACATGACCATAATCATATGCACATGCCACCCAAAGCGAAGTCGTCGTGCACACACCATCACGGCACGAGCAAACATCATGTACTTATGAGGATCACACAGAGAAGCAAGTTCAATCATTAACATAAAGATAAGTGTGAGTTCGTATAAATCATAAATAAGTTCTATCAGAATAAGCATGAAGATATCATATAATGAAATTTAAAAGTGGATCATACAGTAAAGAGCAATCATAACATAATTCATGCCTTTTCCTTTCTTTCCTTTTATTTCTTTTATTTTTCCATTCTTCCATTCTTTCGTTTTTTGTTTCTTTCCTTCCTTCCTTCATTATTTCTTTCTTTCTTTTTTTCTTTAAAAGAGATCTTCATTATTTTAGGGAAATATCATTGTCAACACTCGTAGTGCTACTATCTAGATCATTATGGACCAGTGGATGATCAGTGTCACGGCCAGCCCCGTCGAGTTGGGATGACCTCGTCCAAAGAGGAAGCATCCGTAAGGAAGGAACTCCCATCTAGATAGGACAAATGGTAACCCATGAAGAAATGCTTTGCTCAAGGTTGACTTAATGTTCTCCATCATAGTAGACTTCTCTTTCGACATATAGATCGATCAAGATCGTAAGGAGCAAAGCTCCAAATCATCATGGACCTCTCTTTCAATTCAAAGATTGATCAAGGTCGTATGGAGCATAGCTCTAAATCATCTTTAAGTTCTTTTCTTTTCTTTTTTAACAAATCAGGTGGACAAAAGCTTAGTAAATGAGAGGGTTCGATTCAAGTCGAATTTCTTCTGTCCACATACCGGACGCCCGAAAGTCAAACGGCCGTCCATCTTTAGTTATTTTCAACGATCGTCCGAAGAGGAAGCGGACAATCGTTTATCATTTCATAGAGGTCATCCTTGTTCTTCATATAGTTCATGAGAATCATCATTCAACATTCTTGGAGGATCATAATGACGTTGGCATCACATTCTTTCGGTTCCATTTAATCATAAGAAGGGTAAACATGATCCTGGCTCGGGCTATGCCTGACCCGACCTGACCCGAGTATCGATCAGAGAAGACGATCGGATCGACCTTTCTGACCCGATCGCGCACTCAACTCGGCTCGAATATGACCCTGCCCTGCCCCGGGTTCATGCTCGAATTTTTCGAGATTGATTTTGTCAAACGCTCGGCCCGGGTTCTCCCTGCACTCGGGCCAAGTTCTGACCAACATAATGATGAACTTCGATTTACGAACTCTTGTTTACGTAAATGATTCATGATTTTTCTATCCGTTCCAATGATTCTATGCTCTGCCCATGTCTTAGATTTTGTCGCCATGAACTTGATGTCTGCAATTCATGCTCTAAAGATGTAGATAGACGAGAACTCATGCCTATATGTGTAGAAGATGAAGCATATGAACTCTAAAATGTCTAATGTTGTTCCTACGAATTACACGAAACTGTTCATTTTCTTTAGTAGAATTCGATTTTTGCCTAGACCTTTGCATGTGTAGACTTCTTCTTTATAGTTTAGATTATCAAATGATGTTTTAGTTATGTTCATAAACCCATTATGTTGATGCATGATCACTTGGATTATTGGAAAGAATGACACAATTGAAAATTATAAACTAGCGCAGTTTTCTACAAACAAAGAACCCGGCCCGGATTTCCCATAACTCAGTTTGAATCAAATCACCCTGGACCGAGTTCTTCTCAGCTCGGCCCGGATCTGCCATTAACGCCCATTCTGAAATCTGCTCGCACTAGCAACCGAATAGCACATAGTAAGTTTTATATCCTTCCTAGTCACGATTCTTCCTATTGGTTCGGTTCTTAAGCATGCCTATCATCCAAAAACTCAATCTATGAGATAGATCCCGAAATTACACCTTTTAGCTTACGAATCTATGGATCATCCGCGTGTTTGGTCCTCGGGCTGCCGGCTACTGCTGTCCGTCACTATCCCTTGCGTCGTCCAAATTGGGAATGCTTGCCGAAACACCTTCCCCAGCTACTGTCCATGCGCGTCGTCGGAGGAAAACAGAGGGTGAGGAAGAGAGAGAAAAGGAAAAACAGGAGAAGGAGAAGTGGTGGATGTTTTAAGGGAGTTGGCTTGTCCCTTGGCCTCCCCTGTGTCGTAACCTGCCCGCAATGAAGAGGGGAGAGGAAGGGGAAGAGAGCAAAGCTCTCTCTATGCCTTCGTTTCTTCTCCCTCCGCCCCTTCCTTTTCTATTTTTTTTAACAGTCGGGCATTACAATTTTGATCAACAATAATATATACTTTAGATCAATAGACTTATAATCCATGTAGTATATACAGTGTCCCTGATATTTTCTCTTTACTTGTAGCTATAACATAATTGAGTTAACTTGAATCATAGAAGGAAGTGTACTTTCATATGTAGAAGCTCCCCTAGTTTGGAGAGGGACGAGACGATACTAGCAAAACTTAAGTAATAAGATTTGATTGGATTAGTCACATATGGATCAAATTATCAATTTGTATTAATTGCTTATTTCCTAGGTCATTTGGGCTACAACTTTCTCTTTGTTGGTTCGATATAATTATGCTAACTTTCGGATACGCGTGGAAGGGCACATGCATTTGGACCACTTTCTCAACTCTCTTGACTATGTTTGGCAAGTTTAGCAATTTAATAACGGATAATGATTTCATCAACTAATAATGAATCAATTAATCGATCACGATCACTAATAAAAGTTTATTTGAAATAAGTATATGATAAATTTAATGAGTGAATTAGTTCATCTATATTGAATGGCATAAACATATATAAGATAATAATTTATTCAAATTTTTAATATTATATTTAGAAAACTTTTATTTGTAATGCAATTATTTATTTGTTACCTATAGATTCGATATTCTTAAAAAATAATAGAATTTTTAACTTAAAATCACACTATCATGTTTGTATTTATTTAATAATTATATAACTAAAATAAATATAACATTATGCCAAAACAATTTAAACGCTAAAAGTATAGATCTTGAAAATTATTTTAATAATATAAGAATTTGGAATAAAAAGCTATCGTCTAGCTTTTACATCAAAACGTTACCATCAAATTTAATTTGTCAAACACTTTATCTAACAATTTGATTCGTTAAACATTATTTTAAGATCTTTTTTTTTTAATTGTCAAACAGAACCGAAGCCTCATGGGGGAAGGCAATGACCATGGACCATTGCCGAGGGCTCTAACGGCTCTATGCAATCAAAATTTTATACAAATAATTTTTTAAAGAAGTTTTTTCTCGTCGGACTAATTCGAAGTCTAAGAAGATAAAATAGTAATGATTTATTTTTTTAATCAACGTAATAATTATGGGACTCGAATCCATACTATTGACACTCGTCGAACGATTTAGAATTCAACTTTATTATGAGTTTGATTTGTTAGAAGAATATCTATGTTTCGTTTTCATTCAGTTGCTATTTGTTCTTAACTACGATGGGAAGATTCGTCCAAAGAAGCTAATACATTTTTCCTCTTTTTTTTTTCTTTATTTTGTACCAAGAAAATGTCGCATTCGAATGTAAAGTTTTGACATCTTGCTAGAAGAAGAGTACGGGAGAAAACTACATGTAGCAAATCCTACATGCGTTTGAAAAAGATTACGAATCCAGTCACAAGAGTCCACATGTGCATTCGCGTATATTGAAACAGATATTTGGAAAAAAAGGAATTAAGAAAATATTATGCTTATTTGTTGATGTGAAACGTAAAAGAATGTGTGAAAAGACTGGCTTTCGATAAATTAGGAAGTAAGACAAATATTTCAAACGATTTATGATAAGGTAAATTGCATAAAAAATCTCAACTTTCCATTTATTCTCAAATTTAGTCCGAACTTTTATTTTTTTTTTTTTTCATAAAATGTCACGAACTTTAATTTTATTTTCAAATTTAGTCTAAACTTATATTTTTGCATAAAAAGTCATGAACTTTAATTTAAATCTCAAATCTAACCTAAATTTTTAGTTTTAAAATTAGTTATAAATGTAGTCTATTATTGTATTATTATTAAAAAGAATAATTTAGTTATCATTACGTAGACAAGTCATAAAAAAAAGATTAAAAATAAAAATTTTTTGACAACTTTGATAGTAAGTTAGTTTAATTTTTTAGCCTATTTTATAATTAGACCATTTTTTATTGGATTTAAAATATCTAAGGCTAAAAATTTAAACTAACTTACTATTAAAATTGTCAAAAATATTTTAATTTTTAATCTTTTATTTTTTATGACTTGTCTATGTAATGATCACTGAATTATTATTTTAAATAATAATACAATAATAGGCTACATTTACAACTTTAGGTTAGATTTGAGACTTTAATTAAAGTTCATGACTTTGTATGCAAAAATATAAGTTTAAACTAAATTTGAGAACAAAATCAAAGTTCTTGACTTTTTATGCAAAAAATAAAAGTTCGGACTAAATTTGAGAATAAGTCGAAAGTTGATGCTTTTTTATGCAATTTACCCTTTATGATACGAAGTTCTTTTTTTTCTTAACCATACAAAATATTTTTAAGTAAGGGCGTGAGAAAAAAAACTGAAAACTTGGAAAATCTAAAAAATTGATCCAATCCGACATAAAATTTTTATATTTTTTAAATTAAAAAAACCTAGGTGATTATTAGATTTTTAAAAAAAAATACTCAAGGAGTCCGATGAAGATCTACATAATTAACATTATATAAAAATATATTTCTATTATACTTTAAATACTTATAGTATATATAAAATTACTTAGTAAACATAATATTTTGCAAATTATATATTTATATGCATAGAAAATCTACATGTCATATATAATAGGTAATTCATATCATTTTATAAAATAAAAACCACTTCATATTATCAATATATTTTATTAAATACAAAATTTATAAAAAAATATAGACCCCAAAAACATCACCCCATCGGAATTTTTGTAATTCTAGAAAAACCATCCGAAAAATATGGAGTGATTTTTAAAGGAGAAAAATCCACAGAATCCGTACTACTTGTACCCCTAATTTTAAGTTTTACCATCGAGTGTCTTTATTATTTATTATCACCTATACAATATTAATATCACTTTATTTAATTTTTTAGGTGCATCTCGAATTTACAAGGGGCCTCGGATATTTAAAATATTCAAAATTATTAGTATACGACTAATTCAAAGCCAGAATGAAAAAATGATAAATATGCAAAAGAGATGATGATTTCAAGAATAGAATTGGCATACAACAAACCATTTGTGATACAACTCCGCTAATATGTCAACTTTAATTGTTAATATTTTGGACAATGGGGTCATAATGTCACTTTATTAATTTGAGAGGAAATACTTTTATGTTAAATTTTTTCCCGATAATTGCAACTGGTTTCCAGTATTCAAAAATCAAACTAAAGACTTAATTTTTTGTTGATTTTGAAACACAATTTTGTTAATTGATTAATATCCAAAATTATAATATTTTATTTATTTATTTTTTGGTTGCCACTTCAATGTTCGGGAAGCGACATTAATCGTTCAACTCAATTGACGCTAAGATATTATGCGCACTGATCACGAGTTGGTGTCTCGATCCATCATCGAGCTCGACTATTCTAATATCACATCGGGTAGCATGCCCGACTATGATAGGTGAAGCTTCCAGCAAAAAAATTTTATATCCACAAAATTTTTTTGCTTAAACGGTGATGAGCTGTTATTAGGGGTGAAAGTAGCTCGACTCGGGTCGGATTTTTGGTGTAAAAAAAATCAATCGTTATTTTTCGTATCGATTTTTAAAATTAAAAAAAACCACCCTAAAACCTTCGAAAAAATAAAAGCCACCCTCTAGGGGGTCGGTTTTTTCGGATGATTTTTTCGAGATCTTACTTTTATATAATTATATTTTAAAAAAATATATAATAATTTAAAATTAATGTAAAAATATTTAATTTTATATTAAATATAAGATATACTACTAAGTTATTAAATTAGAGTTTGATAATATGATAAAAAAGTATAAAATTTTATTAAAAAATATTATATCTATAATAAAAGAATGAAAAACATATATATTAATTATACAAATAAAAATTATAAATAAAAAATGGCCTCTACGGGCTCTTATAGTGGGCGGGGTCCTAATTTTGACGGATGGATTTTAATTTAGTAAAAATTATCCTAAATCATATTCGAATTCTTAATTTTTAAATTTTTTAAGTCGGATGAATTTTTCGAATTGATCGATTTTTTCTGCTGTCCACTGATAAATTACATTATTTTATTATTTATAATAGCCCCCTGCTTTCTCCTGCCCACAATGATATGACATGATACGAGCGTAGCTTGAAAAGAAACGCACGATAAAATTTGGGTTGTCCGTGGGGACAAGCGAGGTGGCGTCTCTTTCCCTCCCTCGTTCCCATCATTGGCCCACTTAAGTTGGTGGATTCCCAAAAGATTCACGCCACCGTTATATATATTGGAATCGAGGAACAGACGAAAAGAATCTATGCGTATCGTTCCGTTACGGCCGGAGAGAAGGGAGGAGCTGGGAGAATTCGTATGGGGAACTCGTTGGGTTGCTCGGCCTCCGGGGAGCGGCTCGTGGCGGCGGCCAGAGACGGCGACGTCGACGAATCCCGGAGAATTCTGGAACTCAACCGGAGTCTCGCCAGGTACTGCACCTTCGCCGGGCTCAACTCGCCGCTGCATGCCGCCACCGCCAGAGGCCACACTGAGGTTGCATACATGTTGTGCTGTATCTCTCTGTTTGTTTTCTGTTCTGCACTACAACTGATAAATTGGAAATTTTACAGCATATGAATTTTAAATGTTCGAGTATGGTAATACCATCTGCAAATAGAATCTTCCACGTTTATTTGCCGGGTTGATACCTGAGTGAAAGAACATATGTGATTCCAGGAATTAAACTGTTTCCGGATTCATATTTTGGTCGATAATCAGATTCCTCAAATCACTCGAACTATGAAGTTGATTGGTTGTGTAGGAAAAATTATTGGTTGGAGAAATAAAGTTACTCTGATCTTAACTGAACAACTCACGAGCCCTTTAACATAGTTAAATCACACTTAATTTTGTTACTATCTCTTTAATTTTGAAGTTGCAGTCATAAAAGTTTTATAAAATGAATCTACCCAACCTTAAAACACTGGGATGCTGTTATGTAATGTTCAGATGCGCTCTTTTCTGTTGGATGCTGTTATGTTAATGTTCAGTTTAGCTTAAGAACATCCCAGGCTTGAACCTTGTACCTGTGAACACTTTGTAAAGGTTCAGGATTTGACTAACATGCTGGTGAATTCGCTTATTATTGTAAGTTCATTCTCGCTTCATACATGTCTAGATTGTTCGCCGTTCAGTTTGTGATTGATCTAATTTTACTACTGAAGAGATGTTATAATACATATTTCTGGATGACAAATTCTTTCTACTCTTTTGCAGTAGATGTTGAACTAACGAGTTATTTTCTCGTCAGATTGTTACCATGTTATTGGAGAACCTGGCTGACGTGAACTGGAGGAACTCCTGCGGGCAGGTACATCCTAATCAAACATTTCCATTTTGTTTCAAGCACCCAAATCGTTCAGTGCAGCTTAAAAATTTCTATTCCCGTATCACTTGATTGGAAGACTGCACTGATGCACGCTTGCCGACACGGGCACTGGGAGACTGTGCAGACTTTGCTGCTGTTCAGATGTAATGTATGTGCTTATATGTAAGCGTGGCTTCATGATTTCTTCAGTTTGTCTGATAACTTTGGTGCCTCAATATTCCAGAAATTTGACCGTGGTTGGATCCGCAGGTTCTAAAGGTAGAGTACCTGTCTGGTAGAACAGCATTGCACTTCGCAGCTGCTGGTGGGCATGTCCGTTGTATCAGATTGTTGGCTGCAGATTTTGTCCCTGATGTTTCTCATCTAAGCATTGATTCCTTGAAGGACGACGGAAATGTAAGAATCATTGATTCAGTGACAGCTCGCGGTTATGATAAATCGTAAGTTTGATTCTGAAGCTGGTTAATGCCTTTTCTGAAGTCATCTCCATGAACGTTTTGCTCTGTTTTCCTTGTCACAGTGCACTCTCTAGGTATGTTAACAAGGTTGCCTCTGGGGGCATGAGTGCACTCCATTTGGCAGCATTAACTGGGGACTCCGACTGTGTGCATCTGTTACTTGATCTTGGTGCTTTTGTCTCTGCAACGACACAGTTCTATGCTTCATCCACAACTGCAATAGGTAACATTTCACAATCGATTGTTTCTTCCACAATGAGCACCATTTCTTTATCGTAGCAGAACATCAGGAAAGTTTCTTTCGAATGTTACTGTAGGCGCTGGAAGCACTCCTCTGCACTATGCAGCATGTAGTGGGAATCTCAAGTGTTGCCAGGTAAATTAAAAGTCCACAGAACATAACAATTGTTGATGAGTAATTGGTGATGTATCTGTTAAATCTGAATTTATCACTTTATTCAGATTCTTCTTGCTAGAGGAGCTAGCAGATTTACACGAAATTATGACGGGTACAATTGATATTTGCTAGATTAGCACTCGGTTGTTCATAGTATTCTTCTTTATGTCTTTTAATAATCTTGTCATACCTTCTCTATTGGCTTCTCAGGTTGCTTCCAGCTGATGTTGCTAGAACATGGGGATGCTATTGGCTTGTTCCTCTGTTATCTCCTCATTCTAGCCTTATCATACCCATCTTTCCTCCATCAGATTACCTATCACTGCCTCTTACGAGTATTCTTAAAATAGCAAGGTACTAGAGATCGCAGGAGTGGTCTTATAAATGAATTTATTGTCTGAATCTCAAGTATCAGTATCCGTGATGTGCTGTATACTTCTTAAATTCTAAATCTGATTGGCGAATTCAAGTTTTCTGTAATATTTTGTATATAACAGTCAACAAATGCAGCACTTATTGACCAGGATATGCATCTGTACAGGGAGCATGGTCTGCAATCTTCACCTGCCACTCCTGACGAGAGTGATCTATGTGCTGTTTGCCTTGAAAGAGCTTGCACTGTAGCGGCTGAAGGTTGGCCTCAACTCCCCCCTTCCGGGATTTCTTGTACTTCCTATCTCAGCATTAACTTGCCAAAAGGATGCTCTTTTAAAAAGGATCAGCCACACTTAATGACTTTGTTCTCTTAGATTACTACTTTACAAGTTATCGTTTGTATCATGCCTTAAATGCATAATTGAATCTCCCTTTTAAGAACATAATCTTCAGAAGATAGGCCCTTCATATAGTTAGAATCACCAAAAAGCAATTTATGAGCACAGGTACGCCAAAATAAGTTTGTTGTGCTTTTCATAGCCTGGGACTTCCTGCTTTAATTTGCAATTGTGCAGTTTGATCAAGTTCAACTCTCTCTAGTATAGCCATAAACTATTCTCATGCACCTTGCCTCAAAATATTACATATATATATACACACACATATATATAGTCTGATTTATCTCCCTTTTTGAAGTGTTGAATGCATATCTCCAACTCACCTGGTAGAATTGTCTCTCAGATAAATCCATCAGCATAGGCAAATATCCAATAATCACTCTTCGCCAGCTAGTGAGCGACTGTTCTTAGTTCTTACGGTGTCATAAACTCAGGGCAAACTGCCAATAAGCTTTTACCTCTATGAAAAAAACTATAGGTCTTCGTCAGGTTAACTTTTAACGAGTAGGTAGGAAGGAATAATTTGCCGTTCATTTCTCAGGTTGTGGGCACGAACTCTGCACCGGATGCGCCCTTTGTCTTTGTTCAGCCAGCAACACCAAGTCTGAGCTTGCTTCAACTCCTGGTTCAATTCCATGTCCTCTTTGCCGGGATGGAATTGTCTCCTTCGTTCCTCTTGCGAATAAGTTCAAAAGTGAAGACACGAATCCATGTGATGGATTCGATCTCCAGCCCCGTGGTGAGAAGACTGCGTGCCTATCCGACTTCCACAAGAACGGTCTTGCAGCGTTTTCTTCCGAGCTCAGGGGTCCAAAATCTGACAGCACAGGCGAGAACAGCACTTGGCAATCTTCCGACTCGGAAACAAACTTGGATACGAAGGAGGAACAAAAACTTGAGGAAACAAGCTGTTCAGCAGCATCACGTGCGAGTGGAAGCAGCAGCCCGAGAGGACCTGAACGCAATATCGACATAAATTCCTGACTCGTTCTTCCCGATGAAAGCGCCTGTATGAAATGTACAGTGTTTGTGTTCATTTGCCTTGTTCTTTGTCTGTGGGACTGTGATGCTTGTACAAAGGTTTCATGCTCCTTGTGGTCAAGTTTTCAATATATGTACAGACATAGATTTCAAGTTGCAGCAAGTTAGTGACATTTTTTTTCATGTAGTTGACAGTCGGCACTGCTATTGGTAAATTATTTCCACCTGATATGCTGTACAGGATTCCTGGAATTGCTTGTATACATGGTATCATTCTATTTTCAATTATTATTACTAAATAAAAGTTGAGCGCAAAGATAGGAAAAATTCTTCGGAGGTATTGTTGATGAGACTAATTAACTAACTCATATATATATATATATATATATATATATATATATATATATATAAGAAATATACAACACCATTTTGAATTGTAATTTATATAGTTACATCGATCTATTGTAAAGTTAACTTTTTGTTATACAATAAGTCGATGGATTTATTGTATAGCGCGCTATACGCTTATAGCTTTCATATATATATATATATAATATATACATTCCTTATATAAAAATTATATTTTGCGAGATTATCTTCATCCAACTTTTCTTCTTCTTTTTGAGTTTTTTAATTCCTTTAGCGTTATCATTATTATGACTTGGTCTCCTTTGTAATGCAGACAAAATAGAAACATAGCATCATAAATGATGCACGAGCTAACTGGCTGGCCATAAGCAGCTTCACGGAAAGAGCGAACGAACGAGCCCACGACAGATTGCTTGGTGGCGTGTTCTTCATACTTCTTTTTCCCTTTTGGGGTCTCGTCCCGTTCTCCGGAGCTGAACCGGTGAATCAAACTTTGCTGCGTTGATTTGAACACAACCAGGAAAAAAAAATTGGAATATTTGCATAATCATGCAGCTACCCATGCCCTAAATAATATTATAAACTATAAGCCGTAGATTATTATGCCTCGTAAAGAATAAGAATAATCTAAACCATGTAGTTAAGATTCAAAGACGTGCATGTACTGTTTTTTTTTTAAAAAAAACTAAAAGTCCAAATCAATGTAAGTTATTTTAAACGAATTTATAAAAGTGTGATGAAACCAGCATTTATTAGTTATATTTGACTATTATATTTATTTGACCATAAAGTATGTGATGTGAGTTTATAATTTATATATTGCAGTTAAGAGTTCAGGCCTCCACTAGAGGCATACACTTGGTGATGCCCTCCTCGTTTCCACACAGAAGCCCACTCGCACCTCACTTCGCAGTTCCTCGTCTACTGTTCTTCGCCTCCTCCTCCTTCATGGAAATATCCCTTCTTTAATTCTAATTCTCGATATGTTCCATTATTTATAAGCTCCCTCGCCATTATTAACTACGTACTGCCCTCGACAACAAGAACAACCATACAATATATATTACTACTGTTGTCGCCGGCGGCGGCAGCTTATAACAACTACCAGTTTCTTCGACTGGCTCCTACACGTATGGCCAAGATGGCCGCCGTGAAATGCCACGAGGAGCTCTCCCTCGAGGTCACCGTGCTCTCCGCCGAGTCCCTCGAGAACCCCTCATGTCCTCTCCTTCCTGGTAGCCGCCTGCGCCCTTACGTCTCGCTTTGCTGCGCCACGGAAGCCACTGCCACCGGCAACGACGTCGGCCGCCGGCAGCAGCAGCAGCAGCAGCAGCCCCTCTACCGCACCCGCGTCGACGAGGACGGCGCCCGTAACCCCGCCTGGGGCGACACCATTCGCCTCCCGCTGCACCCTTCCTTCTTGCATGCGACGACCTCCTCTTGTGGGGGAAGGAACGAGGATGCCTCCGCCGCCGGGGTCGTTGTGACCGTGCTCTCGAGGCGGGCCTTCCGGCACCCCGCGCGGCTCGGGTGGTGCCGTATCTCGCCCTCGGACGTGCTCGACGGCGTCCGTCCGGCGTCGATGAAGCGGCGCCTCAGCTACGCCCTGCGGTCCCCGCGACACGGCGGTCGTGGCCACGGCGTCGTTCACGTGGCCGTCCGCCTCCTCGGCGCCCATCTCGACCGCCTGGTCGCTTCGCCGTTGGCGGCGGCGCCCGGGGTGGCGGTCGGCTGGGAGCGCGTGGCGGTCGGTGTACCGGTCGCACGACAGTTCACGGCGGCCGAGATGGCGCCGCTGCTTGCTTAGACGCGGTGGACCTTCGGCGGCGGCTGTCGCGTTGACCGTGCGTAGCGTAGTGCTGCCGACGAGGAGCACGTTGTGTTGACTTTGGTTGGAAATCCCGTGCCGCGTCAAAGGACAAAGCTTTCGGCGCTCCGATTGGAATCTAACGGCAATCGGGAATTTCGTGCTGCACTGCTACATGCAAAAAAGAAAAAGAAAAAAAAGGTGTTACTTAACATTTTACTCTTTAAAGTTGTAACAACGAAGTTGTATGAACAATTGACCAATTGTCCAAAGATTTACAATTCAAATGTTTTGAAATCGTACTTTCTTGTTCAAGATTCAAAATGAAATCAAACCCCCATATCCCCTTTAAACAAAAATAAATAAATAAATGCCCATTTATATACTATGGTTAAAAATAAATAAATTTGGAGATGTCGAGATTAAACTCTGATTTTGTCTGACAGAGTTAAAGTATTTATGCTCTCTAGCATGACAAAATGATATCAATCAACATGTTAACAAGTATGTTCATCTAATGATTCCTGCTCCTGAAAAATAAATCGGGTTAATTTTATAAAGATTCCTTGAACTATAACGATTTTTTACGCATAATTTTAGATTACGAATTTATCATATGATGTATCTAAATTTTATCTAGATCTTTCGTTTGTTTACTTTTTTATTATTTTTTATTTCTCTTATTTATGAAAAATAAAAAATGTCCTTTCATAATTTGATATAAATGACTTTTTTTTTTGCTTTCGATAAAAAAGTTAAAATCATGAGAGGACATTTTAATCCTTTAACAAATAACAAAAATATATAAAAAATAAAAAAGTTCACAAAATATAATAGAACGATTTAAGTGAAAATCGTGAAATAAAATTAGAGATGACATACGATAAGTTCATACATCATGATTAAGCATGGAAAATTATTATAATTTAGGAGAGATTTATATTAATTTAACAACTTATCTTTATCTCTTCCAAGGCTTCTTGCTTTTATCTAAAAAAACATAAAAAAAAAGTTTTGAAATGGAATCGAAATTTTGGTGTTAAAAATGCAATTGAGGCGTGAAAATGTTAATTGGTTGGCTCAGTTGAAAGCACAGTTGAGTCCTAAGTGTTTATTGGATGTCAGTAGCTTCAAGTTTTGAAATTATTATCTTGGTCAGGGAATCATTACTTTATCTTCTCAATTTCGAATTAGTCAAGTGCTAATAATCTCGGACACGAAAGACTTATCGTAAACTCAGGCCGGCATAAGAAAAATGCTACCTCGGCTGGTTCCGACGTGTTTCCTGCCATGACGTGAACGAAGAGAAAAAGAAAAAAAGTTGGGGGCGTAGAGAAGGAAGGAACGAAGAAACTAGAGCGATGACAGAAAAGAGACGGCAAACCTTCAATTATTAATAAGTTTACGTACAAATAATGACGGATATTTATGAATAAATCAGATACATTTATTAAAAGTAAAAATGTTAATCTTGTTTAAGCTTTCACGAGTTGGATTTGCACTCTCGTATTCCTCTTCGATGGATATATTTGTACAAAAAGCAGATGAAAATTTTCCGATGCTACAAAAGTTTGAAAGGTAAAACCAATTAAGATCGATGGATTAATATTTTAAAATGGAAAGAAGAATATGTTTTATATTTGTATGTAGTAAAAAAAAGTGGCACATAAAATTAATATTCAAATCTCATATAATATTTTATTTTAAAAATAATCTACTTGCTATATGAGCCATTGGACTTCATCAAAGTCAAATATTTTACTTATTTTATTGTTGCTTTATTCAGCCATTCAGATATTAATAAAAAAATTAAGAATTTTATGTGCTAAATCAATAAATCAGAACACTCCAAGTGCATAGAGAGCTTTATTAATTTACTAAATAATTAATATTACAGTCATCGGACAAAATCCGATGATTTGTTATGTATAATACATACTCCACAATGCACAACAATACACTGCACATTCCTTGTTATTTTTAAAAATGACTTCAGTCTTTGTATGATCGATTGTTAATTAATACGATTATTATCTCGTAAATAAATCAATTGAATGAACAAAAATGCCCTCAAACTCAAGAGCAACCTGAACATTTGGTTAAATGAGTGGAGTATATAACACATATTCCCCCTCAAACTCAAGTTTTAATTGGAAAGAGAGCTCTAATACATGTTTTGAAACGTTAATAGGGGTGTTATGATATGTGTTATTTTTTTATAAAATGCATAAGTTTCTGATATGAAATTGCAAGCTTCATGCAAATAAATTTCAAATTCTATTATTGTGTTATTATGAGTGTAAATTAGTTAGGTTCATATCTCACATTAATAAATTAGTTATGTCATATGAACCTTAGATTTCAGTTTGAATAAATGTATAGTAATTGAAGAAAAATAAGATAACAATGGAACCATCTCCATTTGGTGAGTCTGCTACAGTTGAGCCGGACGTAATACGTAATACAATCGTAGTGCATCCCATTCCCGTATTATCATTGTAACGTCTCTAAATCGCACATTGCCACGTGACATAATACGTTTCGGGATTATTCTTACAGGTATATCATATTGATAAAAAATAAGATTTTCACTTGTCAACTTAACATCATATAAAAGCAAAAGACTAATCATCATATTAATACTAAAAAGAGTATAATATCATAATATGCAGAAGACTAAGAAAGCACATGAGTCCAAAGGAAACTAATATATCAATCTAATATGTGGACAAGGAAATCTATCCCATCATGTAAAAGACTTAAGACACTCATGTGCAACCATCATGAGCTCGATCAATTATCATTGGCCAGCCTCATCATTCAGACCTAGTTCTGTATATATGAAGACATAAGAGAGATAAAACCTCCATGTGAATTTTGCAACCTAGTATGCAAATAAAATAGACATGACATAGAGATCATGATAATAGGATGAATACTAACTCATAAAACATCATCATAAAGATCTTATAGGAAGAGTAATCAGAATCATGATCATAAAATGAATAAGCATAATCATGACATAATAATCAAGAGAGCATAATAAGAGTTTATCATGTGAGTATGCTTTCTTCTTCTTCTTTCTTCATCTTAGACTTATCATGTGTATATTTCAATCCTTTGGAGGTCTACCTCAACTCATCAATCATCATCATAATTGGCAGAGTCAGGCCATTACTGATCGTAGTCAGCTTGATCGAAATCAGTTCATATTTGGTTGTGTCCTCATAAAAAGAGCTTTCCATTTAACATTTTTCGTCTTTTATCTTGTAGCTTTTAATTAATCTTTATTAAGACTTAAATTAATATTACAAAATAGGATCATAGAGAGTAAACAAGAAGCATTAATGACATAATTATTATCATAATCAAGATCTGGAGTAAATACGTGAATCAGAGAACAAATGATCATAAAAATCATCTTAGTAGCATCAGAATCAGGCCGAGTTCATCGCATATTTTTTATGAAAGATCTGGAGTAAATCGGGGCCAGGTTCGAGTCATACTCGGGACAGATTGACTCATCATCGAGTCAGGGTAGCCATCGCGCCCGACTGCTTCGTTGTGGGTGGAACTCGGACCGAGTCATCTTCAACCTGGACGAGTTCGCCCAGTTGCAAAGCTTTGAGATCGCTAGCAATGACGGATCCGGGCCGAGTTCATGAAACTCGGTCCGGGCACATCATAATTCGGGCTGAGTAAAGAGAAATCTAGGCCGGGTTCATCTTATAAAAAAAGACTACGTCGCGCAGTACGATTTCCGATCATTTTTCGACGAGTGCCAGTCATAAGCAATATTGTCGACATCATAAAGTTAGGGATAGACCCAGAAACATTAACATTATGCTTTAAGTCCTACAATCATGAGTCTACGACGAACCCACTTTATTCACATACCTCGAAGTTTTTGTCCAAAAACAAATTCGCACGTCCTCTTCTTCCTCGTCATCTTCCTCTTCTTCCGACTGTTCCTCTCTGTCCAGGAACGTCATCCACACCCACTGATTCCTCTCCTATCGTCTGACAGCAACTCGGTGTGAGATGAGAAGATAGAGATGGACGAAAAATGGAAGAAAAATTAGGGCCGGCTTGTAAGGAGAAAAAATGGGCTGAATTATTTGATTTGGCCTCATATTTATAGGGGAGTGAATCAGAGTTTCGGTTGGAAACAATTTTACTTTAGATTTATTTCATATTTTTATCTTTTCCCTATTTTTATCTTCTTTGATTTGGGTTTCATCTTATCATCCTTCTTTTTTCTTTTTTTTTAATCCCGGGTATTACATCATAAACCTCTTAAAATAAAATTATTTCTTAAATTTAGTCAGAAATTAGAGTTTACCAAATAGTGTAGGGAATTCCTTCGCTTCGTCATTTTGATGATGGCTCCAAGCCATCTTGTCCAGTGGAACATCCTTGTTATTATGACGTTGAACATTGGTCTTTAGAATCTGGATGGATCGCTCCTTATAGGTCAAGTCATATTTGGGATTGAGTTCTTCATACCTTATGATATTTGCATCACCATGCTTATACTTTTGAAATATTGAGACGTGAAAAATATTATGAACTCACCCATAGGATGGCGGTAATGCTAGTCTGCAAACACCCTTTCCAACTAGCTCGAGTACATCTAAATGACTAACATATCTTGGGCTGAGCTTTCCTATTTTACTGAACCTCATCACTCCTTTGGTTGGAGAAACCTTCAAAAGCACCTGATCACCTGTCTTGAAATTCTGTTCATGTTGACCTTTATCAGCATAAAACTTTTGTCACGCTTGAGCTGTCTTCATTCTTTGTAGTATTAATTCGACCCTTACTGAATATTCTTCTATTTGTTTAAGCTATTTAGCATTCAAAAAATTTTTTTCACCTACCTCATTTCAGCATGAAAGTGAATGACATGGTCTCTCATACAGGTTGTGAAGAAGCCATGCCAATGCTGGAATGATAGTTATTATTATAAGAAAATTATAATAATATGAGAACTAAGGACCAACATGATTTTATTGAATAGTCTCACATGGACAAAATATGAAGGTGGTTATGGACTTATATATAGCTACCTCGTTCATATATCAATACACGTTTTAAATTCTGCGAGTGGAAAACCCAAATAGAATTGATTGGGCCGAGGGTTAATAGTGTTGTACTAGTAATTTTAAGTTCGAGTCTTGAAATCATGACGTTGATAAAAATAAATTATTTTTGTTCTATCTTTTCGACTCTAACTTAGTAAGGGGTTAATAGTTCTGAACATTGAAAATGGTCACACAAAAAAAAAACTATCACTATGGGTTGTAGCACCTAATGTGCTTGAACCATATTAACTTCTTAACCGATGATTATAATTTTATTGGTATTTTAGAATGATTATTTTACTTTAAGTGACATAATTTCCAATTATGCTATGATTCGATCCTATTGATGTGCTCAAATTCAGATGTTGGGTTGCATGATAAGTCAAAGAGTAAACACTAATATTGTATTGAATTATAGATTTACTGAATGTAAACACTAATGCTGGAAGAAATCGGGATGTGGTTCTCAACCCCGTGTGATTCCACCTTTACCAAAACCATTTTCACTGTGTTTCCTTTTTTTTGTTTTTGACTTTTTTATGACATTTTTTTCTTCAAATATTCTTTTTTATAAGATTTTCTCTCTCTTACATTTATCACATAAAATATTTACATATTAAATATAGTATATTAATTATAAAAAATCATTTAATTTTATTTGTTATTTTGGGAATTTTTTATATTTTTCAAAATAATTTATTATAAATATAATTAATTATATTTTAGTAACATAGTTTGTTATAAAAATTCCTTAACATAAAATTTTAATTTATACTTATTATTTATTAATTAATAAAATTATATTTTATATCTATAATTTCTATATTTTATTCAAACTCATACTAATACTAATCTATTATTAACTTTTTCAACCTCATCGTTACGTTCCACTCTATTCAAACATATGCCAAATTAATCTGTCAACTCGAAAGAACTACGATTATACTTTTCAAACACTACCTAAAGTGTCAATTAGGTGCTAATGCAACCCAACTTGACGTACCACTATCAATGTTAA
This sequence comes from Pontederia crassipes, assembly GCA_030549335.1. Taxonomy (NCBI): domain Eukaryota; kingdom Viridiplantae; phylum Streptophyta; class Magnoliopsida; order Commelinales; family Pontederiaceae; genus Pontederia; species Pontederia crassipes. The sequence goes on along the minus strand of CM060191.1, from coordinate 69,632,218 downwards.
GGACTATAAAACGTATCGAATTGGCTGACTAAATATTGTTTGCCTAATTTTATAAAACATTATTTTGAAAAGTGATGCATATATTTTACAACATATAATTAGACATTCAGATTTAGTTTGAATAATTTAATCATAGCATGCATCGATTTTTAGATTGTTGCAATTCTTGTGGATTCAAGTGGAGCTGGAAATGCTAGTTGTTGAGGAGCTGGGAGTTGTGGCTAATTTTGTGGTATGCTTAGGATCTGAAATGGTGGCTGTCCTTGAGGAGATCTTCCTTGGATTTGACCTTGGTTTTAAGGCGGCCCCACATAGTTGCTCCCTCAAAAGTTTAGATGATTTTTGTGTCCTTGTCCATAGCTTCCTTGCATTGAACTGATTCTCGGATTTGGATAATATGGAGCAATAACATTCACTTGATCTTGTGGCACATCTAAAACTTCATTATTTAGCTTCGGACAGGTCGCACACACAAGAAGCTCCTGGGGTGAGGTAGGGATTAGGGGCACTAGATTCTAAAGAGAATATGTCGACAACTAAATTTACTTTCTTAATTGCCTTTTTCACTATCTCTTCAACTCGTGATGTAATGAGGTCCTAGTTATCAGTTGTTGGTAATTTTAGGTTCCTCTAGTTTTTTCCTGTTTTGCCTTTGCAGCTAGTTTCTAAAATTCATTGCAACTTTTTCAATGAGAAGATATCCTTCTTTTGCATTTTTGGTCATAAAAGTCCATCTTACGGTTGAATCCAGAGAAGTTTTGGATTCGACTATTAAGCCACTATAGAATGTTTGAACTATTGTTCACTTTTGAAATCCGTGATGAGGGCAGAGTCTTATCATATTGGTGAACCGCTCCTAAGCTTCATGAAGGGCATCTTTGTCATACTTGTAGAAAGATGTGATTTGATTTTTCATTTCAACTATCTTTCCAGGCAGAGTAGTAACGTCACTCTCTCACACAATGTATGCATATCAAGTAGGAGACTTCACGGGCCATTATATTTCGGCCAAGATTGTGAAGAATGTTAAAGTCGTGCGATAAATACGAAAATTGATTTATTCACATGCCGTGAATTCCCTGTCACAACCCGTGACTAATGTTGCAAACTTTGAATATGACTTTGATTGATCCGTGTCCAAGACTTCAGGGGGCGTGACGAGCACCGATTTCAAGATGAAATTTTATTTTTGAAAGAACTACCAATGCACAAGGACACCAACACTTACCATATGCCCGAGAGATCCATTAGAAACAAATTAGGACAGAAAATTTTAGAATTTTACTAGACAAAAATCTCAAAATGATTTGGACTTTGAATTTACCATATTTTACATAAAAAGTTTTTGTTTCTTCTCTGATCACATGAAAATTCGAATATCAATAAATAGGGATGTCTGACAACAAAAATAACTTATGCTAGGGCATGCAAGCGAACCTTTGAAGTCAATAACGTGAGAAAACTCATAAGGTTCGTTGGGACAAATCTCTGCATAATTGACTCTTGACGAGGATCGAGCAACAGTTAATCAACGTTCTTGAGAGTACCCTTCGTTCTACTTTATGTTTGAATGATCTTAGACATCAATTTTGTATTTTTGTCTCTTCTATAATTCAAAAATTTTAAGTATCTTTCTACTAAACATCTATGAAAGTTTTATTGTTTAAGACAAATAAGACCTCAGCTTATTTATTTTAAGTTCAATTTTCTTTTGATTATGCATGTTGTTATAACTATTTTCCAAGGATTAATTGCACTCTTTAGTTGGCTACTATCTTGATAGAAATAGTTAATTATCATTGCATGATTTTTGTGAAATTGATTTATGATTATTACGTCAAAACATTGCATAACACACTCTAAGGATCTTTGATAGAATACTTGTTGTGCGGTCTATTGAACATTACCTTAGTATAAATGTTAATAGTTTAAATTTTACAATTGAAAGCATCTTTATTTATATTTAACTAGCTTACAATTATAGACTTAGTCATTCTCATTAAATATTAAATTAAGATAGTTTGATTTATCCTGGTAGAAACTCAATAATTTGAATAGACTCTCATCCGACATTAGAAATGAACTTGATATTTTCAAGTGAATTAGTTTAACTAATGTTTAATTTTTCATCTTAAGGACATATTTATCGTTAGTTTAACTCAGTTTTAATCTTTTATCTTTCTGTAAATTTATTTTTTCTAAATATCATGTATTCAAAATCATGCTATCTTCTATTAGTCTCTGAATTAGATAGATAAATAGAATATAACATTTACTCTTTCACTTTATTACTTGAATGATTAGTGCACTTGTTAGCATTATATTGTTATAATTGTTTGCATAAGAAAGATAGAAGATAACTTCAATAGCATCTCATTGTTGAACGAACACTAAAATATTAATGTAACAATTGTCATTATCCATTTATTGATATTAACATTGAGCATTAAAAATGAATAATGCAATAAATTCAATTAATATAAAATTGGATATTATTTTATTGATATTTATCGTCATGCATAATTATTATATTATAATATGTTTTATTATTTTCATTGTAAACTATCATTATTAGTTATGATCTTTAAATAAAATGAATGATAAATTATCCTCTTCTCCATTTGGAACTTCTTAGTAATGGAGTAATGTTGGTGTTTGTGTACTCATAACGTATTGGACACAATGTATGCCCTCATCTTTAGTATGTCATGAAAATAATTAGCATAATAAGCTTTTGGATATGAACTTATAAATGTTATGTGTCTCATATACTTACCTATGATAAATAATATGTATATCATTGTGATTTTGAGTTTTATCATGTTATTGGGAATTCATCATGATATCACTTTGCTTGATTATGCTTTTGTGATGCTTAATTAAGAACTATGTTTTAGTTTATATATTTATGTTGCTTGTATATCATTATATCATAATGTTATTAAAATGCCCACTGTTTATTTTCACGCGATGCCACTCGTGACGCATGTTTATAAGGCTATTTTAATGTGAAGTAATTTACCACAACAAAAGGTGACTAATTTTTGTTCTATAAATTATGCTTTTAGTCCATAACATAATTATTTTAATATATAATTGAAGCGACTCTCCTACTATATCAAGTTTAGAAATTTTGTAACTATCAAATACATTTTCTACTAATAACTCTAATGAATCTTTGATGCAAAAAATATATCTTGAATTAGTTCTATATTCATAAGCCACAAAAAAGATATTAAGTATATATAAAAAAACATGATTTCGATTGAGCATAATGCATTAAAAAATGCTGAACCGAAGAGTAAAACGAGCAAAGATCATAGGCCCGTGTGCTTTTACTATATCGGCCAAGTTATTTTGGTAAAATCATGTAGACCAAGATTCAAAACAAACAATATCACTTAGTGATCACATTTTGCATTATATGAATTTGTTGTAATCAAGTTTATTAGGTAGATTGGGGATATCATATAACAAAAAATATTACAAAGGGAAAGTGACGATTGGAAAAAGTAACCGAACATAATATCGTAGCTAAAAATCTCACTTAGTACACGATTCAGGGTGATTATAATAATATATATTTTCCATAATTTTAAAATATTATAATATAAATAAAAAATGAAAAATTTATAGGTCTACAATTGTAACACCTTAAAAAATGATGATGTTATGACGACATAATCAAAATGGCGCCTATTACACAGAGCAAATGCTTGAATTTTTGTAGTTTTTACCGAAGGGATACGAACTCGAGTTGTTTTCTTTCTAAACAACAAATATGATTCCATTGCAAGAGTGATGTATTTTTCCCTTATAATAAGGCATTGTCCATAACCGGATATATTCTATTGCTTTGCAAGACACATTCTTAAGTGAAGAGTTCTTTCAATGAATAAGAAGAAGATGATTATGTTATGATGATCAGAAAATTATGATCATGATGTTAAAGATGGAGAAATTAAATTTTTAATGGCATGACGATGTTACTAAAGATGGAGGAAATTAAATTTTTAATTGATAAGCCTCGTGATATTATGATAATCTCAAATGAAAGAAATATAGCTCTTAAACGAGAAACCTTGACTATGATTTATCGATGATTTCTTTTGAGCGTAATTTTATCTTTATATTATTGCACAAAAATAGAGTATGATGTTTCTTATAAAGTTCATAAGTTGATTATGTTTTCCCTTATGGACATGAGGCCTTAAAATATTTATTAATATATGTTTTCCCTTATGGACATGAGGCCTTAACTTGATTATGTTTTCCCTTATGCTTATAGTTAGAGGACACATTTTATTACTTATGTATTAATATATTAAGCAATATTATTTACAGGATTATGGTTTCCTCCTATGTTGTATGACTGATGGTGATATGTATGGTGTTTTAGCTTGCGTGACCATGTGCACATGAATGGATCTGTCAGTAGTTTATTTTATAAGTCTTTATGACTTAATGATGTATTCGAGGCTAAACATGTATTTGATGGAACTAGTTATTTTTGAATTTCCAATCTTCCATATTTATGTATAATTATCCTTTCCACCTTTCTATTATTGTCTTTGGTTATTATTTACAAGTCAAGATATAAATCCATGTAACCATATTAAAAAAATACTTTAAAAATCACACGCGAAAGTTAAATTTTTAGGTGTCACAAAACTACCTTATTCAAGACTAAAACAAACATTCCTAACTCGAATGGAAAGTTATTGTACTTTTCATTTGTGAATTTGTAGTAAAGTTATTTTAATAGTAGAAAGAAACTAAAATGTAAAGGGTTTACCTGAGACATGGGCCAAGTTTCCTCCCTTTTAGAACCCTTCCGAGTAAAATGGGCCCCCAAGATTATACCTTGGCCCAGAACAATTTCAATTGACATAATTTTATGGTTTAATTTTGTTTTCAGCTGACTTGTAAATGACTGCTCTAAAAACACATTAAAATTGTAAAAAATATATGTAAGCAACAAAAATTAATGTTCCCACGGAACAACTCCATATTGTTTGTTCTCGAATCTCAAATTTAAAATATGATCAAGTTCGATTGGTTTGATTATTAGTAATTTTAAATTAGATTCTTATAGTCTCATATATACATAAAAAAAAGAGAAAACAATGGTAATTTTAAATTAGATTCTTATAGTCTCAAATTTAAAATATGATCAAGTTCGATTGGTTTGATTATTAGTAATTTTAAATTAGATTCTTATAGTCTCATATATACATAAAAAAAGAGAAAACAATAGTAAATTCACAACAACATAAGGATTTATCACGACGAGGATTCAGGAGTGATGTGAAGATGGAATCATGGAAAGGTATTTATTGAGAGGAAGAAAAAAAAAGCAGATTTGAAGAGAATTTGGAGACTTCAGTGCTCAATGTTCAAATTTTGAAATTATTATTGAGATGGAGGTCATCCCTTCTGAAGTAAACTGTAATAATTATTATAATTGATTGCTGGATTTCACATTTTCATTTGAAAATAGATTCCACAATTCACAGTGAAAAAAATAACATTGAATATGTAGATAATTCATTGAATCTGAACCCAGTTGTAACCTTATATTGTCCCCTTTTTTTTTTAATAAGTAGATTTTCCTTACGGGATCTCGCTGTCCGGTCAGCGAGCATGTTGGGAGTAAGGGGGGATCCGAGTGATCTCCTGTGGGTGGTGCAGGAGGCGGAGTTCCCTGGGCGAAATTTTTTAAAAGTATTCTGTATGTAATTTATTTTCTTATCATGAGATATGTGTCCTATTTTGTGGGAGAATTAATTCAGAATCATAATCGGTCTATAATTCCTATCGTTTGTAAAAGTGAGTGTCTGTATAAACTCCCTAAGGATAAAGTAATATGATCTTGTAATCCTTTTTTGTTTCTTCCATATAATAAAATTCTATGTCGTCTTAATTCTCTCGGATTTTCTCGTGATGTATAATTTCTCTTGTGCAAAAATTCTAATTGAATCTAAGTAAAAGACACCCCGATTTTTTGAAAGCGACATCGATCATCTAATTTACGTGACGCTAAGAGTTATACACATTGATAATAAGTTGAAGTCTCGACCTATTATTGAATCTGATTAATTTGATATAATCCTTATGATGAGTGAGATTTTCAGTGAAATTCTTTCAGGTTCATAAAAATTCAAACTCCATAACCTTATTTAAATAATGAGGAGACTCGACTCCAACTTCCATTCCCATGCCTTTTTGTTCGATTGATGCACGTCGCAGGATAGATAAAACATATAGAAATTTTGAAGGAATGCTATTTTTTTAAAAAAAAAATAGGAAACTTTAAGCAGCTGATGCAAAATTTTAATTTTGGTAATTAATTATTCAATTGATTAGCGACTTCAAATTTACTCAATTCATCTTATCCTACAAAAGTAGCATCAAATATGAAGCCAACTCTTTGTAAACTCCGGGTTCGACCTTTGGAGTCATCGTCTTGATCAGGGCAATAAACTTTTTCGCTTTCTGTTCTGATATCGGATTAATCAGATGTTAATAGCCCTGAATATTGGTAGGTAGTTACCGAAATATGAAGTCAACTCATATAGTGGTGAAATCTCTATAAGGAAGGTGATGAATCATGTTTTTAGGAGGGACACGAAGGTTAATTACTTGTGAGTCCTCATTATCCACGCTCTGTCATAATTTCAAAATTTTTGAAGACTCTTGGGTAACTAAAATAGAATTGGACATAAAATTATAACGACCAATTATGATTAAAAGTTTATCGTTACTTCGAAGGCTCATGATTAATTGGGGAGACAAAATTTGTCATGTACTTGGCATGGCGAAGAAAATTTGGTCACCAACTTTTTTAATTTAAAATTCAGGGAAATTTTTATCTTCTTTTTTCAGCATTTTATTGTCTTTTATACATACACACAATATATATAAAGCAAAAGATTCTAAAATAATAAAAAAAATTTTAAAAAATGACTCGATCCCTATGTATAAAAAAATCCAGTTTTTTTTTTCTAATTTTTAGAAATTGAGTCAGTTTATAAATTTAAAGAAAAAAATCATCCAAAGAACTCGGTAAAGATCTACATAACTAAAGAATTTAATGGGGATCATACACCTCATATGCGTATGATCTCCATATGCTCGCCTGTCCACGATCGCATTTTTTTTCGTTGTCTATTCCGGGCTCGGCGAGGCAAGGCAACATTGATTTGGCGAAGAATACACACGTCCCAATTGTGACTCTCTTTCTCTCCTCCCTCCCTGCTGCGGATCTTTCCCTTCCATCTCTCCTGGTGCGGCTCTTTCCCTTTCATCTCTCCTACTGTGACTCTTTCTCTCCTCCCTTTGCAGGCGGGCGTCTCAGAACAAACGGCAGAAAAAAACTCGATCGTCTCAGAACAGACGACAAAAAAAAACTCGATCGCTCGGCAATCGGACGTATGGTGATCATAAGCATATGAGGCGTATGATCCTCACTAAATTCATAACTAATATATATATGAGTAAAAGGAATATACAACTCATTTTTTAGCTACAACTTGCATAGGTGAATCGACCTATTGTAAAGACGAAATTTTGATATACAATAAGTCGATCGACCTATTGTACAGTGCACTGTACATTCATAGCCCCGCATATATATATATATATATATGTATGTAAATTCACTTAAACAAATAATATTTATGTTATTATATATATAATTTATATAAGTATAAATAGTAGTATTAAAATAGTATCAATTTCTTATCACAAAAATAAAAAAACTCCTAGAAAGGCAAAAATGGATAAATCTTTAAAACTAAGAAGTCATCCAAAAATATAGGAGAATTTTTAAAATAAAAAAACACACCCAACTACATGATTTCGCCCCTACATAATTTATACCATTTACCATTTCTAACACCCAATTAAACAACATTATTATTATTATTATTATTATTATTATTATTATTATTATTATTATTATTATTATTATTATTATATTGACTTATTTTCACTGGTCTCACTACCCCAGATTTAGGCGAACGGTGTTGATAAATAACATAACAAAAACGAAGTTTCCAAAATTCAACATATTTTTTAGTAGACTTCAAATTTCTTTTTTTAATCATTAAGTACATGTATTCAAGGTCGATAAGTATAACTAGTGATAAAAAAATGTAGGTGTTCTCCATCTCGTCTTGTTCTATCTCTTTTTCATTATTAAATATTCATTCAATTGTAATAAACCATTTAAAATATTCAATCCTGAATCCTTGGATAAAAAAATACCAAAATTAAATCCTAAAAAAATCAAAAGGCATCGATTGCGTTAAGGAAGCAAACGTGTTTGCAGCACACACGGCACACTCATAAATATCTGTTCGTGACATAAAGAAAAGGTGCATGCTATCGATCGCTGATTAATACATGACTCCTAGATATTTATATATATATATATATGTCATCACCGGGGACTGGAGTGCATAACACGTATACATTTATATAATTAGAAGAATTTAATCGTAAGAAGTTATTATTAATCATTTTATAAATTTATTTACAAGAGATATTTCCAAGAACAACTTTGTGTATGTCTCTCTCTGCGGCCAATAATGATTAAAGAATGCACAAGGGTAATTAGGAAGGTGGAGCCCAAAAGTAAGAATTAATTCATAAGAAACCTTCGTGACGTCTCATTGGTGGAAAAAAAAACACAACTCCGAAGGTTTCGAAGACAAATTGCTAAGTAAAAAATACAAGGAAAATCACTTGTTCATCCGCGTGAAGACTTTCCGGCTATCTTTAAAATTGAGAAAATTAATTATGTCATAAATCTCGATTTTCAAAGAGGATTTAAAATTACTCAAACTATAACATGGATCTCTTTTTTTTTATTTTTGCACGGCTACGAAATAATCCTGCACTAACATTGAATTTTCCAATTCAATCTTATTTAATTGTTTATATTACGCTGTTGTAAATTAAATAGATTATTTTGTTAAATTAATTCCTTTACCGCTTCGAAATACTTCAATTACGGAAATGATTTAATCTATAAAAAGGGGCCTGTTTCACGTACGACCCTTGTTCAATAACCACGCCGTGGACACGTCGGCAGTGGTAGTGGCTAAACATGAAATTTCGGACGGTCCGTTCAAAAGCCGTGACGGCTCTGACCATTCGCACTATCGTCACGATAGGGCTCGGGCACGGTGAACACGAATCTGATATGACACAGTTCGTTTTGATATGAATTATTTTTTCTCGTGCCAACGATTGCGTATGGCGTAGAAACAAACACAGTCTGCATTAAGATCACACAGCTTGCATTATTTTAATTTGACAACATGTTCATGGACGAGTTCATGGATGCTCCGCTGAAGAAGGACAACACAGACCATGTTAAAAGAAATACGAACCATGTGAAACTTTTTTTATTACTCTTCACTACCTATAAAATACTGTCTAACCTTCCCCTTTATTCACACTTCCTCCTCTTTTCCACATGGTTCCTTCATTTTTTTCTCTCAATCTCCTCTCCTCTCCTCTCATGTTCTCTCTCAATCTTCTTTTTTTTTTTCATTAAATAATTAAAATAGCATTATCATAATAATCGATGGTAGACTCATTTCTATGGTATTTTCATTTAAATTGATCTAAATGACGTTTCTTACGAGTATTCTTTCATAATTACTTAATGAAAGTTTGAAAATCTTAATTTCTACGAGGCAAGAAAGTTCAAATAAAAAAAAAGAAGAAAAACATACTGTCCGTCCCAATCTATTCATTTTCGACACGATACGACCCGCAACACGATCAAACATTTAATGGTGATCGTGTCCCCTTCTTCCAAAGTTGCATAAATATATATATATTTTTTTGAATATTATTATGCAATTTTTCTATATTTTAAATTATTAATAATATATAAAATATTATTTAATATAGGAGTAAAATGAAAAATTAGGTGGAAGGCTGTAAATGCAGTCGGTGTCAAAAGAGCCCGTCCAATTTCGTCTAGAAACGTCTGCCTTTATCTCCACTTCTGCAGAAAATTCCAACTCTTTTCGGGGACAACAAAATTAATCACTCTTTTGCTACTTCCTTCATAAAAATAATATCCATGCGAAAAAATAAATTACCATTTCTTTTTACCGCTAAAGACCTTTCTTTTAACCTTTCTGTTATTTTACAGCAACGAGAAGAGGTAAATGGGGAAAAAAAAAGAAAATAAATTACTATGTTACAATTTACATTTTACAGTCTTGGCGATGAGACAAAAAGGTAAAATGGAACGAAAATTTTAACCCCTTTTTTTATTATTGTTCTGACGTCCGGATTCTCCAGAACGAGTCTACAACACGTGACGAGCCCCGCTGACTCACGTGCACGCCCCGTCCGGTTCCCGTTCTCGTCCTCCGCCTCGGTCGGATCCGTTGCAGATGGGGCGAGTCGGCCGAGGGCAGTAGATGACCCACGACCGCTTTGGCTCCGGCGAAGCTCCGTTTGGTTCGGACGGAGGGTCGTCGGGCTCTGGCTTCACTTCCAGAGGCGGACGAGGATCCTCCACGTCCATGTCCTCCCCGTCCTCCTCCGGCCGCCCCCGTTTCAGGCCCAACGACACCCCGAAGAGGCGTGGACATGGGCCGGGCGCGGGCGGCGACGAAAGCAGCGTGGCGGGGGCGCTCGTCACCTCCTCGGCCTTCACGGCCGCCGCTGCCGCCAGGGCCTCTTCGTCGTCCATATCCTCGTCCGCATCTTCAGCCGCCTGGCCACCCGGCATCAGGTCCAACACTGGTGCCGCGGACATGTCCTCCGGCGGCGTTGTCCCCTGTCCGGCGCTGCCAAGACCATCCTGCTGCCTGGCTGCGCACTGCGATATCAGAACCGAGATGTGGTTGCACAGGCTCTTCATGTGAGTGAGCTCGCGCGAGAGCTGCACGTTCTCCTTCCGGAGCCGCTCGTTTTCCTCCTTCAGCTCCGTCCCTCCGCCAGCTCCCGCCGTCGCCGACGGAGGTCCGGGGGACGAGTTCGACGATAAGACCTGTTCCTCCCCTGAGTCTGTGGGCGATATTGCTCTGGTGATCGGCACGGCCAGAGGAATCGCCGCCACAGGAACAGCCGGCGGCGCCGGCGGCACCGCCGCGGCAGCCGCTGCCGCCGCCGCCGCCGCCGCCGCCGCTGCGGAAGTGGCCGTAGGTCCGATTTTTCTTCGGTGTATGTCACAAAGGAGGCGCTTTTCGCCTCGCCGGAAGCAATCGTTGGCGAACTCCCATCGATCCGGCACGATCTTCCTAAACCCCTATTTAAAAAAAAGGATAAAAAAATTTAGCCAACAATCCCAGAAGGTCAAACAAAGTCGGGTCTGGATAAAACGCTCTCTACGCGAGATCCGGCCTTGCAAACTCACGTAGGTGTTGAGCTGCCGGACGAAGCTGGAGAAGTTATTGTGCTTGAAGTACTTCGGCAGGATGTCGCGTGCGAACTCGGCCGGACGCCACACGATAAACGTGGTTCCATCCTCGTTCCACGAGATCACGTCATCCACCGCTGGATCCTCCACCAACTGGTACGTCTTCGTCAGGAACGGTGTCGGGAGCGACCGCTGCCCATCCGGCTGGAGACCCGTCGCCGGCGGCGGCGGTGGAGGCGTCGGCGTGACCGACGTCAGTTCCCCAGCGGACTCGGGCGCTCGGGCCATCCGCACCTCTCCGATGGGAAACCGGTGGAAGAAGGTATGAAGCTTCTGGAGGCGGACGCGGAGAGAGAGAGAGACTAGAGAGAGAGAGAGGTGAGACCCTTATTTAAACTTTCTAGAATCTTCTTCTCCGACCATAAATCATATACAAATTAAATCGCAGAAGTTTTCCGAAAAAAGATCGCAGACATCAAGTACAAGAAGAGACGGAGGAATTGGGAAAAAAAATAAGAAAAATCATTCAACAGTATAAACATTTTTTATGCGGACGTTGATCTTCTCGCTACAGTGCCCGGATCGGACGGCGCACAAGGGCCCGCATAGAACGGCGGTGTGAATTGTGTCTCACGGGGAGGAACGGGAAGGGTGTGAGAGCGAGAAGCTTCGACCGGAACTCGGAGGGTTTCTTGGACAAGGTCCGGTCCGGTTGAGTCGCTGAACAAGAGTCGGGTGTCAACGTGGCGGTACGCTATTGGCGATGAACGGTGGGGAGTAGATAAGGTTACTTTGACCAAGGTGGAGCACCATCGCATTGGGCGAAGGAGGATTCGACACGTGTGCGTCGTTAGCAAGTGGTGAGAGAAGAAAATGGAGGGGAGTTGAGTGTGCACTAAAATAAGGGGCCACTTTAGGAGGATTGGCTCTAGCAGGCCTTAAATGGCCATGAAAGATTCTAGAAGGGTTGTTTTGGAGGAAGAAAAGAAGCACTCTTTCTAGAAGTGTTGGTGGCGTGATTAGAAGTTTCAATTACATCATTATTTGAAAATGGAGCTTTGATCTAAAATTTAAGTGATTGATCTAAAATTTAAGTGATAGGATAAAAGGAAAAAAAAGTTTGGTCTTGACTCGATTTAAATTGGGTTGAATCGTGCTTGATTATCTTTTTAAAAATGAAATTAGGAAAATAATAATACAAATATATAAAAAAATCAAGGAGATATTAGAATATGGTAACCATTATTAAAATTAAAATTTGAACGATCTGAAACTTGATGTTTTATGATTTGCCTTAGGATCTTTGCGATTGACTAAAGCAAATAATTTTTTAAAAAAAATCCATAAAAATAAAATAATTAATTATCGTGTTGAGTGAGATGAAGCCATGTACCACATCCAATCAAGGTAATTGGATACTTGAATTGGGTCGAGTCGTTAATCCGACGAATAATTATTGATAAGTAATAAGTATATTCAAAACGAAAATAAGCAATCATAATTTGAAAGATTAACAAATCATAAAATAAAATGATCTAATATAAAAATTATATTAATTCGATTATTATAATTAGTAAACGTTATTACCGGATCCGTGAATAAGTGCCACTTTGTGATGTACGTAGATGAAAATGGGAAAAGATAAAAAAAAAAAAAAAAAAACAAAGCAACAACCGAATGATGGTTTCTCACTCAAAGGCCATCGTTGCACAATGTGTTCTTTTGCGTGAGTTCTCAATCAATAGATATGTTACATGGTAGCACTATACAAAATAACAAAGCAGGTGGTGCGTCAGCATATATGCAACCAAGGAAAGAAAGCTAGCGCATATGATATTTGTGTTAAAGGAGTAAAGGTCGCAAGGGAAAGGTGCTCAAAAAGCAAGAAAAAAAAAGGCAATAGATGAACCATGCAGTCAAAACAAAAGGGCAACAGATGGGGGATTGATTATAAAGCTAATAAAAAGAGGTACTTTAAGTGGAGACGAGAATTATAACTTCTAAGCAAGAATAGGATAAAACAAATATAATATATTTTATTACAGGATATACTTTACTCGTACATGGTCGTTGGGAGTTTTATAGTTAACACAATAAACATAATATAGAGAGGCTCCTCTCCAAGAACATGGCCTGGAGCTTCAAACAGCTCAAAGAGAAAAAAAAAAAAAAAAAAGAAAAGCTTGCAGTTTTGCATACATAATAGATAATGAGTTCAAGACCTTCTAGATAAGAAGTCATATCGCAAATTGTTTGGCACCCGACTCACCAATTAAACTATCCCAAAAAAGGAAAAGAGAAACAGCACCATCAAATTGCACAAGTAACGATCTAATATAATGCATTAGGCTAATGTGATTTTTCCTGGATTCTCAGGACTGAAAGTGTCGCATGAGACATCCCTCTCAAAAAACAAAAGATGAAGCATCCACCTTAAAAAAGAGAAGTGTAGTGTGAAGCATCACATCAGATTGCAATTGTTTAAAAGAACAAATAACCATTCTTATAAGTAAATACCTTTAGAAGAAAGTTCTTAAACTTGTGGCACGAGTCAACAATCCAAAAGATATTTCCATATCAGAGTTTCTTTTTTTAAAATTGAACACATCTATTGTCTTGCCGATCTTTACCATTAATAAAACTGGCATCGGGATTTTGCCATTCAAAGGTCCACAGTGGACACTCAAAGCAACAAATTGTTTTGATCTAAGATAACTTCACCACTCCCCTAAGGTGGAATATTTGCAACAAGAATATAACAGTGGGAAGCCGGCTCCTAATAGATAATATACTTGATCTTGCGAGTAAAATAATATCATGGTGAAATTTTGTTGCTCTAGGATAACTTCAGAAGTATGCATAATCACTGGAAACTCAAAGGTGAAATTTTGTTGCTCTAGGATAATTTTGTTGCATAACCACTTGAAACTCAAATATTTCACCTGTTCATGCTGTATCAGCACACTAAACACAATATCCTTCTGGCAAGCAAATGTGTTGATAAATCTACTTGAGCAGCTAACACATCTATATATCTAAGTATACCTTGAAATTTATTTATTTTCCTTTTTTTAGAGAGAGAAAAAACTTGTAATTTGTGTTGTGATCAAAACTGAACGTTTTGTTTAACCATATATTGATTTCTTTAAAAAAGATGACATGCATTTGAACTAAACCACATGGATTTAATGACACTACCAGTCATCTCATTCTTTTGAAACCATGTAACAGCAAAAAACTACAAAAACCACATTTCTTCTGAAAGAAAACATAGTAATTTTGGCAGGATTCCTAAGAAAACGAAGAAGATTGTTAGTAACTTAAGCAGAAAGGTAAATTAGTTGAGGCTCAAGGTTTAGATATGCATCCTAGACCCCAGACAGTGATCTATACTGCTTTTACTAGGTTTAGAATGAATCATTCATCTTTTGGAGTCAGTGCAACTAATAAAATTACATTGCATTGTTTTTCAATATACTTGGAACTTTTCACGTGGCTTTGAAAATATTCCGCCATAATAAATATAGAGTTGAACATTATAATATGAATGACGTGTTTTGAGATTATACAAGTACAGTTGTTGCATGACAATTGTTCTGCGGAGAATTTTTTTCCTTTGATGAAGTCCTCAACTTATGACACCTTATATCTGTAAATCTTTTAAACTCATTCAACATTTAAGCAATCGTAAAAGTCGCAAAATAAGAACAAAATAATCCTACCAAGAAAAATTCTTGGATGCATGATATCATTAAAGCTCTTAAAAGGAAGAACCATTTAACTGTTGATCCTGATTTACAAAAACGAATATAAGTTTACAGGAAGTAAGATTCTTAGATTCCTTCCAATTTGCTCTTGTAGTCCTTGGTCATGATGAGGTCACATACTTATTCGTTATCCAAGACTGCATGATATCCTTAAAGCTCTTAAAAGGAAGAGCCATTTAACTGTTGGTTCTGATTTACAAAAATGAATATAAGTTTATAGGAAGTAGGATTCTTAGATTCCTTCCTATTTGCTCTTGTAGTCCTTGGTCATGATGATGTCACCTACATTTTTTTTGAGGTCACATACTTGTTTCTTATCCAAGATACGCTATGATCAGACAAACACATGTTGTTTATGCATTTCAAGTTAATGTGGCCATTTAACTGTTGGTTCTGATTTACCAAAACGAATATAAGTTTATAGGAAGTAGGATTCTTAGATTCCTTCCTATTTGCTCTTATAGTCCTTGGTCATGATGAGGAAACCTACATATTTTTTTTGTGGTCACATACTTGTTTCTTATCCAAGATACGCTATGATCAGATAAACACATGCTGTTTATGCATTTCAAGTTAATGTAGCTATGCTAGTTGGAGACTCATATTTCTTTCTCTTAGACCTGTTTGGATCGAAGGGAGAGGAGTAAAAGAGGGAAAGGGGCGGAAAACTTATGTTTCACCCTTGTTTGCATAGTTGTCACTCAGAACAATGCTGTCAAAATCGAGTCCCAACTTGTAGAATCGGATGATTGTAGTCCTACCTCGGAAAAACATTTCTGATTGTGCACAGGTTCATTTTGGAGCATGTCCACCAATCCCACCTTTTTTCCCGACCCAAAGACTTGGTCACACCAAGCGACCCAACTCAATACCCAATTAACAAAGAATCACCCGCTCCCTAATTACCTCCACTGCTTGCCTTTGCCGGTCATTCTCACCGCTATTCGTGTGTTGCTGCTGCCACAGTGCATTGCTACTGCCTGTCGCATGCGTTGCTGCCGCCTTCTACCATGTGTTGCTGCTGCTGACGTGCATTTTTCTGCTGTTGCTGCTCATCGTGTGTTGCTGCTATTCTTGCTTTCTGGCACTCCTTCGCTCCTCAATCTCCTTCTCTCGCCTGCTATCATCACATGTGCCAAGCTTCCTGGCTCCCTGCTCATGCGTGAGCCCTGTTCACGAGTAGGGAGCACTGTGCTGTTACACACGCCAATCTCTGCTCATTGCACAGGCGGGGCTCCCTGTTCGCAATCAGGGAGCAACACAAGGCTCCCTGCTCACGATCAAGGAGGCCTGAGCAAGCAGGGAAACCTCCACGCACCTTCCTGCTAGTGCAGGGTTGCGAGCTCTGCGCTAGCAGGAAGGCTGCCTGCACTGAGGTCTACTTGCTCGTGCAAGCCTCCCTGCTCTGCTCCCTGCACGCTGAGGGCATCTGCATGCTCGCGAACAGGGACACAGCCATGGCGAGAGGTAGTGGAGTGTGAACTATGGACAGTTCACAACACCAGCGGGTAAATTACACGAATGGTCCCCCAACTTTGAGCCGATTTTCAATTGGTCCACCAACTTCAATTTATAACCAGAACGTCCTCCATCTTTCTTTTTCTTGCACGCTTAGTCCTCCTGACCAGTTATAGTGGGTTTCCCGGTTGCCTTGCTGACGTGGCGGATTTTCTCTCTCCTCCACGCCATTTTATGTCCGCCACGTCATTATAAAAATTAAAAAAAAAAAAACGATGAAGTTTCCACGTCATTAAAAAAATTTTAAAAATAAAAAAATCAAAGCCGGAGAGAGAGGAGGGGGGCGGTCGCCCCCCTCTCTCCAGCGAGAGAGCTCAAGCTCGCTGGAGCTCGAGCAGAGGGGGGCGACCGCCCCCCTCCTTCTCTCTCCCGCGCTCTCTCCCGCAGCAGCTCGCTGCGCGGGAGAGAGAGGATGGGGGGCGGTCGCCCCCCTCTCTAGAGAGAGAGAGAGCTCGAGCTCGAGCTCCGGCGAGCTCGCCGGAGCTGGGCGGTCGCCCCCCTCTCTCTCTAGAGGCCTCTCTCTCTCTGGAGAGACCAGAGAGAGAGAGCTCGAGCTCCGGCGAGCTTGAGCTCGCCGGAGCTCGTGCAGAGGGGGGCGACCGCCCCCCTCTCTCTCTGGAGAGACTAGAGAGAGAGCTCGAGCAGAGGGGGGCGACCACCCCCCTCTCTCTCTGGAGAGACTAGAGAGAGAGCTCGAGCTCCGGCGAGCTCGAGCAGAGGGGGGCGATCGCCCCCCTCCTTCTCTCTCCCGCGCTGCGGGAGAGAGAGGGAGGGGGGCAGTCGCCCCCCTCTCTCCCTCTGGAGAGAGAGAGAGAGAGCTCGAGCTCCGGCGAGCTCGAGGCGGTCGCCCCCCTCTCTCCCTCTCCAGCGACGACTGGAGAAAGAAGGAGGGGGGCGGTCGCCCCCCTCTGCTCGAGCTCCGGCGAGCTCTCGCTGGAGAGAGAGGGGGGCGGTCTCCTCTCTCTCCGGCTTTGATTTTTTTTTTAAATTTTTTTAATGACGTGGAAACTTCATCATTTTTTATTATTATTTTTATTTTTATAATGACGTGGCGGACATAAAATGACGTGGAGGAAAGAGAAAATCCGCCACATTAGCAAGGCAATCGGGAAATCCACTATCACCGATCAGGAGGACTAAGCGTGCAAGAAAAAGAAAGATGGAGGACGTTCTAGTTATAAATTGAAGTTGGGGGACCAATTGAAAATCGGCTCAAAGTTGGGGAACCATTCGTGTAATTTACCCCAACACCAGCGCAACAGCACGCTTCTTTATTTAGGATTACATAAATAATAAATAATAATCCTGTTTTATTTTAAAGAAATTGCAATATTATATTTTGGTTTGCACTAATTAATATATAAATATGTACTTTGGAAAGCCTTGCAAAAGAAGAGGGTGAGTGTTGCCTATATTAAGGTAATACAAGATATGTACGATGGGGCATTGACTAGGGTTAGGACATCCGGAGGTGAGACAAATGAATTTCCTATAGGAATGGGCCTACATCAAGGATCAGCTTTAAGCCCGTATCTATTTAACTTAGTTATCGATGCTATAACCGAGAGTATCACAGAGGAGGTACCTAAGTGCATGCTATTTGCAGATGATATAGTACTTTTAGCGGATTCAAAAGAAGAGATTAATACAAAATTGGAAATATGGAGAAATACGTTGGAGTCAAAGGGTTTTCGTTTAAGTAGGAATAAAACAGAATATATGCATAGCAATTTCACAAATAAACAACTTAGAGACGATTTAGAAGTTAGGCTAGAGGAGGATATAATTCTTAAAGTGATAAAGTTTAAATATTTAGGATCAATTGTAAGACAAGATGGTGAGATTGATGACGATGTTAATCATAGAATTCAAGCTGGTTGGTGTAAGTGGAGGAAAGCCACTGGAGTTCTTTGTGATAGAAAAATACCCAATAAAGTTGAAGAAAAATTCTATCGTACTGCTATAAGACCATAGTGAATGTTGGGCTATGAAGGGACAACATGAACGTAAAGTGGGGGTAGCCGAAATGAGGATGTTGAGATGGATGTGTGGTCATACAAGATTAGATAAAATTAGGAATGACCATATACGTGAACGAGTCGGAATGGCTCCTATTAGTGAGAAAATGATAGAGAATCGTTTGAGATGGTTTGATCATGCTCAAAGAAGACCATTAGATGCGCCAGTAAGAAGAGTAGATCAAATAATCTGGAGTCCGATTAAAAGAGGGAGAGGGAGGCCAAGGCGGACACTTGGCGAACTAATAGAGCAAGATCTATTAGTGAATAATATACCGAAAGGTTTGATTACTAATAGAATGGCGTCGTATGATCCATGTAGCCGACCCCACCTAGTGGGATAAGGCTTTGTTGTTGTTGTATGTTTTTGGTAGAATCATCCTTGTTGTATTGCGTGTTCACGATTTACATGTTTTTCCCCTTGTGTCGAATCCATTTTATGTGTTTGACAACATTGATTCAGAGGAAATGGGGGAAAATGGCCGGAGATTCTCCTTTATCAGACCCCCATTTTTTCAACCCCAAAACAAAGGGGATCGGAGTGGACATATATTATTTTGTTAAATTACTTATTTGCTCTCTTTAATGACAAGGAAAAAAATATTAAAGGGTATATTTGTCCATTAAAATTATTTATCATTTTTTTCTCTTCCTTCTTCCCATCTTTACCAAACGAAGTTAACTTTTTCCCCTTTGTTACCCACCCTTCCTTTACCTTACCCTTTGTTCATTTTTTCCACTTCCTTCTTCCCCCATCTTTACCAAATGAAGTTAACTTTTTCTCCTTTGTTATCCACCCTTCCTTTACCTTACATTCCCTTTCCTTTGCTTCTTCTCCCTTCCCCTTACAAACAGAACTTTAAGCTTGGTGCACATAAAAAATGCCAAGCATATATCATTATTTCTAGGATCCAGGTTGCTTCCTAAGTTAATCTAATAATATCAATGATCTTGCAAAGACAAATTGTGGCACTATATCATTTTCTGTAGTCCATCCAAATTAACCATATATCACTAAATGATGCTGGACATTTCATATTTATTTTTTTCTTTTTTGAGAAAGTGAAATTTTGTTAACTACCCTTCAAAACCAATGTAAGGGATATTCAATGTTGCTAGTGCATCCAGAATTTTATTGTAGTGTCACTTTCGCGGTCCAGTATTGGGTGTTCTTATGCAACATGATATTTCTTCATGCCCTTGATCTTTTGAATTTAAGTTTAACTTGCCAGTCTTCTTTGAACTCCTAAGATGTCACTCCACCATCCAAATATATTTGTGGCACCCATAAACTTACTCTCATTCAAACCATGAACAAGACCAAGGCACCAACATAATTTTTTCTTTTTTGAACGAAAAAGAAAATGACCATTCAAATCAATAATCTTTGAAATAAGATTCATAGCAGACCTCAACAATTGGGAGTTTGGACTCATTATTTGTTTCAGATTTAAAGAAAATGGGGTTCATGATTTTATCATCGTTATAATTTCAAGAGTTTTTGTTCAAAAAAATAATAGCCACTATAGGATGAATATGTGTCAACAAACTTAATCACTAAATCTGCCATAACTCGCATAACTTTGTATTAGTGAAAGGAACATAAGAAACAACTCAAGAAGAACATTTTGTGTAGAATACCTTGAACAGTTGTGAAAATAAAACAAATCATTGGCCTTAATGAAGGCAATAACTAAATCATTCATACTTAATATTACATGAAACAGACCATAACATGTATTGGTGAAAAAGAAGAAACATAAGAAACAAACTCAAGAAGAACCATCAATCCCTTGAACAATAGGGAAATTGAATAAATCATTGGCCTTAATGAAGTTAATGCTCAAGAAAACAATACTCAAACTCCCGATCATGACAAAAATATGAAGCTGTATCGATATAAAGTGAGGCTTAGCATGGTAAATATAGACCAAACAAACGTTATCCACCACGCCAGAAACAAAGCCATCTCCTTTATGACATCAGAGCAGTCAGCAAAACTACCAAAGGGAAGTATGCCACTAAACAAGTTACCTTTAATTTGAGACAACCCAAGGAGCAGCAGCACCATGGTTGGTGGCGCAAAGAACTGCAGCACCACCAAGCAGAGATAATGGTTGTTCAGGAACACTTTGGCCCTACCGTAGTCCATATCAGCTACCCGACCGATATGCAGGCGCTGATACCAGCAGACGATGGACTCATTCAGGTACATTTGAACGTTCAGTCGGAGCGCCACCAGCTGCAGGACAGCAGAGGCCATCAGAGCCCAAAGTCTGAACTCCTTAAACCATGTCGAATGGATGTCACCTCCAGCAGCCATGACCGCCACCGGAACGACCCAGAAGAGCGGGGCAACGACGGCAGCGAGGACAGAAACGTAAAGCAGGATACGGCCGAAGGTACCACATGACACTACAGCAAGGTTCCACCGGAGCTGGTCCGTACCGAGCCAAAATGCCCGGGCCACCCGGGTCGTCGGAACGAAGAGGAGCCCCGATAAAGCTCCGGCAACAACGGACGCGGCTACAGCAGCGGCGCCGAGCTCGAAGTCGAAGATGGAAGGAGATAAAGAGGAGGTGAGGATGAGGGCAATGGGGACACCGAGGATTCCAGTGATGAGGGCGAGCTGGCGATCCGACCTTCTTGAGGCCGATCGCTCGAAGGAGAGCCTAGCGAGGAGGAGTAGGATGTGTCCGGAGGCAACAAGCGCAGCAACCGCGGCAGTGGCAGTGGCAGTGGATGCTCCGGAGGGTTCCTCCGCGGGAGGTACGAGGAAGACTACGGCGAAGTTGGCAATGACGACGGAGGAGGAGAGGAAGGCGGTGTTGTAGCCAGGGAAGAAGAGGCGGGACTGGAGGTGAGAGTGGGAGAGGCCGAGGCGGAGAAGCTGCGCCTTGGATTCGTCGAATGCGGGGGCGGAGGATCGATTCCTGCGTTTGGAGCCGCCACCTGGAGGGTTTTGGTGGTCGTCGGAAGCGGAAGGGCGGCGGATGGCGAGGCGGGGGCCGTCGCCGGAGGGGGGTTGGTCGGGGTACACGTAGGTGTGGAGGCCGTGTAGGATGAGGGAAGGAAGGTGTACGGCGACAGAGAGGAGGGCGGTGATGACAGAGGCGGCGGCTTGGAGGAGGAGGCGGTGGCGGAGGAGGGCGGCGAGCATGGCTTTTTGGGCGGGGCTACGATCGGATCTGACCGGAGGTCCCGAGGGCTATGAGACTCTCGTTACTTTGTTGAGGTCGCGTGCGTGGTCTGGTTAGCGGGTCGGTCGAGAAAACCAGCCCATGCAGTCGAACCGGACCTGTGGAATCGTCACTTCTGCTGTTATCTCGGTGGGAAGAGATTTCTTTTCTTTATTTTCTTAACTAATGTTGAGATTTCTGAGAAAAATATGCATGATAAGAAAATTTTAAAAATTAAGACGACATAAGATTTTATTTGATGGAAAATAGAGGAGGATTATAAGATAAATTACTTTTTATTTGGACGTCTAAAGAGTTTATATATGCACTCTCTTTTACATACGATAAAAATTTCATACCAATTGAGACTCTTTTACACACAAGTTTCTAGTTAGGATATCATTTTTAAGGCATCATTAATAAATCTTCACGTTGAATTGAATCTTCAATCAGATATTTATCACTCTTTATCGTCGTAGTCCCAATTTGGGACTACTGTCACCTATCAATATTTAATAAGTTCAAACAATATTAAAACATGCTAGCAAGAATTGATTTGCTGAACATATCCATTGTATTATCTTCTGTGCCGATCTTCATCTTAATCCTCTTTTCAGTATGGATAAAATGATACATGACGTCGATGTATTTGGTTCTTTTATAATGCACTTGATTCTTGATTAAGCATATTTCAGTTAAATTGTCACGGAACACTATAACCTAATTTTATTATAGTACAAGATATCTGACAAGGTCTTTTAACTAGATGTCTTTCTTAGCAGCTCTTATCAATGTCATGTACTATGTCTTTGTGGTAGATAATGTAACTAATAATGACTGGAGTGTGGCTTTTCAACTCATAACAAAAATGTCAAGAGTGAAGACATAACCTGTGATTGATCTTCTCCCATCAACATATGCAACATAATCTGATTTCGAATAACCAGCAATCAAATACTCTTTACCACTTCTGTAGATGAGGTTAATGTTAGACATTCCTCCCATATATCAAAAGATACATTTTACTTTTTGTCAATGCTCCTTCCTTGAATTGCTCATAAATCTGTTAAGCACACTAACAACATGCGTAATATCAGGTCTTATGCATACTATAACATGTATCAAACTTTCGATTGCATTGACATATGAAACTCGAGACATGTGCTAATTTTCTTCATCGACATATGTTCACTTGCAAAAATATGCACATTTGAAACTGATGTAGTACTTAAGGTCTTCGCTGCAGACGAACATGGATAAGATAGTCTGAATATAACTTTTTTGAGATAAAAAGAGTTTACCTTTTATGTGATTCTTGTAAATCATCCCTAAAATTTTTTTTGTTGCACTAACATTCTTCACATTAAATTATGTGCTTCTTCAAATTCCGAATGTTTTTCATGTTTTTAACAGCAATCAACATATCATCAACGTACAAGAGATTGTAGAATCATCCTCCACCTTCTTGTAATAGACGCAATAATCATATGAGCTCCTACTAAACCCTTACCGATCATAAACCTATCAAATCTCTTGTACCACTATCTCGGTGATTGCTTCAAATCATATAATGACTTCTTCAACTTGCAAATTTGGTTTTCTTTATCCGGGATAGAGAACCCTCTGACTGACTCATGAGGATGTCTTCTTCAAGTTCCCCATCTAAAAAGCTTTCCTTACATCTAATTACTTAAGCTCCAAGTTCTGATGTGCTACAAGGATAAGTAACACATGGATGTAAGTGTGTTTGACAACTGGAGAGAAGATCTCGTTATAGTCTTCTTTTTCTTTTTGTCTATAACCTTTAACAACTAGACGTGCTTTGAATATAATGCTTTCAGTTTTTGGACTTCCAACTTTCTTCTTACAAATTCATTTGCATTTGATGACATTTCTACCTTTTGGTAACTTGATTAACTCCCAAATTTGATTTTTGTAAATAGACTTTATCTCTTCACTCATTGTTGTGATCCACTATTTTGATTCTACACATGTGATAGCATTCTTGTAGCTTGATGGCTCTAACGATTCCATATCTTCAGCTACTTGGAATGTATATGAGGACCTACTTATCTACGTGCATGTCCAGTAAATAGACTTGTCGTCGAAAAAGAAAAGCTTCTTCTACTTGCTCTTTAGGTCCTAGTTGTTCAACTTGAAGAGATTTTTCTGCTCCATTTTACATTGGAATTAATTCAAATTACACACACCCTCCTCTACTGGTTTTCTGCTTGAGCATGAACATCGAATTCTCCTTGAGGATAGACATTTCATAGATATATTTCTGAATAATCTTGTGCTATGAAAGAAACCAAATTCTAAAGCCTTTTACACTTGCACCACATTCCACAAAGACTTCTTATTTGATCATTAGTTCTAATTTTCCTTCGCTAATATAGTAATACACTGGGCAGCAAAAAACTTTTAGATTAATATAATCAGCAGGATTTCGTGACCATACCTCAATAGGAGTTTGAGACCAATCGCAGTTGTAGGACTCTGATTCACTATGTAACATATTGTGCTAATAGTTTCAACCAAGAATGACTTGTTCAGACCAGAATTAGAGAGCATGCACCGTGCCCTCTCCAAAATAGTATTATTCATGTGTTTTGCTACAGCATTCTACTACGGTGTGTCTCTGATGGTGCGATATCTTGTAATGCTTTTATGCTTGCAGAACTGATCAAATTCAGATGAACAGAACTTCAAGCCATTATCGGTACGAAAATGTTTCATCTTTCTCGATGCCTAATTCTCCACCAAAGCATTCCACTGTTTGAAGGCTTCGAATGCCTCGCTCTTGTGCTTCATCATGAATACTCATGTCATCCTTGAGTAATTATCTATCACATATAGGAAGTATCTACAATCTTCTGTAAATGAAACACGAGAGGGGCCTCAACAATCAACCACATCTATATTTCGTAATTCTATCAATAAAGTATTAATCTTTTAGAGTGGTACCTTCTTGCATGTAGAGGGCGAACAAATGTTACTTCAACGACAACTTATTGGTCAGACTTAGTCATATAAAGACTCTTAACTTTCGACCACAAGCCAACCGTTGTTTCTTAATCGGCGATTTCAGTAATCATCTCGTCCGCAAGACACAACAGGATCATAGAGTGCGTCTTCTCCTCCGATGTCGTCATATTTGTAAGATTGACCTCCTTTTTTTGCCCCTTGAGTCTCCCTCCTTTGATTTCTTCTTCGACACATTCGCGAGCGGTGCCCAAGCTCCTTGTTATTTCAGAAATGCCCGCATCTTGATCTGGCAAAAACTGAAATTATTTCATTTTATGAATTTCTTGATCTTCACGTTGTGCGATACCATCTTTATGCTTGATGGAGGATCGACGATGAAGCCTTGCTCTGATACCAGTTTGTTAGAATTTCTGCATGAGAGAAATTATGCACCGTAAGAAAATTCAAGAAATTAAGGTGACACAGAGTTTTTTTTATGAAAAATAGAAGATGATTACAAGACAAAATACCTTCGATTTGACCCTTAGGAGTTTATATAGGCACTCTCTTTTATAAATGATAGGAATTTCATACTGATTGTGACTCTGAATTAATCCCTAAAAAATAAGACACCTATCTTGTGATAAAAAATAAATTAATTTTGAATAAGCGAAACCCCCGTAGTGCGAGGGCACCTTTTACTTCGGAGTGTTTTGAAGTCCAGGCGGTTTTCAATTGGGGTATAATTCAAACCATTATTAATAATTAAATTATTGAAAGTTATTCAAAAACTTCAAAGTTGCGTGAAATAAAATGTCTTTGATATGAATCATGTTTCTTTTATATATGATAAGTCCTTTTTTTTATCACGTTTTAATAATGACCTCCATTAATTAGTGGGATTTCATGGGTAAAGTTTTAAAACTTTGTATATCCATTTTGACAAACGTTAATACATGAAAATTTAATTAACGCAACCATTCTCATAAAAAATATAGCTTAGTAATATTTAAAAAATAAAAAAAAACATTTGAAATAATGATTTACACAACAAAAATATGTGATACATTGATGAAATCCATATACTATGAATCTTTGATCATACTTTTTTCTCTCTTTATTTACATGTCACACTATTCTAAGCTTATGTCATTGCAAAGTCACGGTCTTAATTTCTAGAGGAGTTTGGTGTTGCTTTCCTTTTAACACTAGTTATTACTGGTTAAGTAAGCTCAACACATGTACTATGGTTAAAAGTAGATTTTCATTTCCATCATCTCACTTTTAACGTTTCTCATCTTATATTTGAAATGAAATTCCTGTAGTTCTTTTTGTCCTGAAATTTCTTCCTCCAACACAAAAATTAAGAGTATGCACATTTTGATCTCGAGAAAAAAAATAGATATAAGAGAATAAACAAAATGTCATGATATGTAAAAATTAAAATTAAAAGATATGTAAATTACTTTTTGTAAAAACTAAAATTCATCTAATCTTTGCAAACATTGCACAATTTTACATAGGATATCACAACCATGCATTATCCACTAATCTTTTACCACTCTGGCTCGGGTTTTGAAGCCAATTTGTGATCCATTTACAAGGCGAGAAGCGAGAAACATTGCCGATGCCACCACCACCGCTGCCCGTTTTTGTTCTCCTTCGTCGTCCGTGGTCGTCCTTTCCCTTTCTAAACCCTCCGTTTTCCTACGGTGCGGGGCAGTTCGGATTCTTCACCCGCCTCTGCCGTCTGATCAAAGGAGATGGCCAAGAGCGACGTCGAGAAGCTCTTCTCCGTTTTCTCGAAGACCCGGAAGAACATGACTGTGGTCGATGAACTCCTCCTCTACTGGAACCTCATTGACATGTAACGCCCTCGAAATCATGTCGAGAACGGGCCCCGGGTGCGTTGTGGCAACAATATGATGTACAATGCAATGACTTAAAAGATGTGGACAATATGCAACAGAAACATAAACATAAACATAAAATTGGATAAGAATATGGCGGAAACATGATTTGATAGTAGTAATCCAAAATATGATGCCGGCTAAGGATCGTCGATGGTACAAACGATCGAGGGCAATAACATCAACTATATGTTCGTACATATAAGTCCGTGGGCTGAAACATAATCATGCTAAGTAATGATAACATATAACAAAAGGACCGTGCCATGTGCACCTTCGTCAAGCCCCGTCACCGGCCCAATCTCACTCTTCCATACCTGCACGAACTCATATGCAAGGGAGGCCCACATCTCATTAGGGTATGTAAGGGCCAAATAAAATAATAACATAGAAATAAAATGATATAAAAGTCCATAAATTCAAAATCTTAGGAAACGTAAAAGGCCAATTGTAGGAAATCCATTCTTCTTCCATAAAACAATTCATCAGCATTAGCTACATAAAGTATTATATAATACCAATCACTGGCTAGCCAATACACAATTGCATTAAATATTCAATGCCCCATATATAATATGATAGCCAATTCTAGTCATATCCTGGGTCCATAAATCTTCTTACAGATTTTACGATTATCAATCAATTACGCAAACAATTTACTGTGCATTCCATATGTTGTTGGTACTTGGGAATCCCCGAGGCCCATAGTGGTTGGCCAAGCTTGGTAACTTTTGGACCAAAACAATTCGATTACCCACGTCGGGGTCCAATAACAATAATATAATTTCTCGGGTATCAAGTTTCAATCAACGAACATGCGTATTCAATATAATAGTTCATTTTACTCCTACAGCTTGGCATGCAAATTCGGAGTCCAAGTATGTCATTCAATAGCATGGTCAATCATCTCAAAACAATCATCATTAGCATGGAAGAGCCATATAACTAAGCATTACATCAATTCATGCTTATCTATGTATATTGTCTTAGAAAAATCATAAGAAAACATCTATAATTCAATGGGAAATCAATAATGTGAAGGACCATAACTCAGCTGAGTAAAATGACAAGGGAAAAGATCTAACACTGAGCATGGTTGTGATGGCCAATGGTCACGGTTGTGCCTTTAATGGGTCATGACCGTGCTGGCGGAGGGGCACTAGCACATTATGTACGTGTCATGGTCACCCTCCCCATTCATCATGGTCGTGCTCTACAGTCACTGCCCGTGAGCAACCTATAACGACCCTCACAAAACCTTTGACCTTGGATGTTCACCTTCTCACGGCCTGTACACAAAATGATTGATTTCATCTGTCCCCGTGTCACGACCCATATAGGTAGATCATGGACCTCACAGAACATATGCCATGAAGGGATTTCATCTCACGATCTGTAACCAAAATCTCACGGTTTGTGAGGTCACCTACCCTCTTGGTCATGGTCGTGCCGACGAAAGTCACGACCATAGCCCGTGCCGAAACTTTTTTGACAAAACCTCCC
Organism: Pontederia crassipes; assembly: GCA_030549335.1. Taxonomy (NCBI): domain Eukaryota; kingdom Viridiplantae; phylum Streptophyta; class Magnoliopsida; order Commelinales; family Pontederiaceae; genus Pontederia; species Pontederia crassipes. The sequence goes on along the minus strand of CM060191.1, from coordinate 69,603,964 downwards.
CTGTTTTGGTCGTCTAAACTCATTTCTACAATAATACATGAATGATACACCATTTGGAGGTTTCGAAAGGGCCCAATACACTTATTTATGGAGAATTCTCATGCATTCACATGGACCATTTTCACAATGATAAGGTTCATAGCATTAAAGGAAATAAAAAATGAAAGAATTCAGAGGCTTCGGACCTCAATATTCTAGCTAACAATCCAACATAAAGCCATCACATAATTGCTTCAAAACTGGTGATCATTTGGAAGGAAAATAGAAACAAAGTGGGTTCCCCTTTTTACATACCTTGTGCCCTAAATCGAGCTAGTGTTGGTTCCTCCTTCTCCGTGCCTTCTTCACTCTCCAATGAAACTCACCCTCGATGCCAGCCGTCCCCTGCACCTCCTCTTCCTTAAGGTGAGACTTAGGGCATAAAATGGCAGCTCAGATGGTAAAGGTGTGGCAGCTACCGAATGGAAGAAGAAAGGGGGAAAAAGAAAGGGTTTTAGGCTCTATTTTCTGCCCCATTTCGTAGAAGTCCACATTGCCCCTCCAACTAGTACACTTTATAAGGTATTTTTGGTCACTTAAAGTTCAAGGTATTATAGACACCGACCACGTCCTCAACGAACTCGAAGAGGTCGATGCCTCGAACCTGTTTAACATGAAAACAATCAAATTTTGTTTCCAATTTTAAGCTCAATTGTGGTCTGATTTCTCGTGCAGGCTCTCATAATTTCTGACTTTGGGCCGAAGATTTCATCGTAGATAGCTTGAGGGAGACTAGCTTAGCAGTAAGATAAAGGTGAAAGCTTTATATGATTCCATTGTTGGAATTTGAAAATTTCAAATTTCAAATATATTACTTTGTGAACTTTGAAAATTTATGAAATGTTACAATATTAAATGAAATGTTACAATATATTACTTTGGAATTTGAAGTATGAAATATAGCATCACATATTTTCATCAATGAAATGTTACAATATTAAATGAAAAGACATGTTCACATGTGTTATAAATGAAATGGTGCCATTGACGAGTTATCTCGTATGAAATGATATTCTTAGATGAAGTGTTACATCATTTCATCAAAAGGTGTGTCCCTTGAGATATGTTCACATATTATAGGTGTGTCCTTTCGTTATGAGGTATGACCTCATATGAAAAGGTGAATCCTTTCATTAATATGTGTCTTTTGAATGAAAAGACACTAGACACATCCCTTCGTGAAGCACCCTTTTAAGCTTATAAATAGGGTTTCCCTTCTTGCATTTTTAAGCAATCGAAAGCAATGAGAAGGCAATGAACATGTATTGAACATGTGATAAGTTCTATGTGTACATCATATGAAAATGCATTCAAGTCATTACAAATTACTAGAATAAGAGACTGAGTTCTTCAACAGTTACTAGTTGAGGAATTTGATGACTTTGTTATATCCTGAGAGTATTATTGTCATAAACTCAATAGCAAACTTCATGTATGAACAAATAATTATCTAAAGATAGCATTTCGTCGTGCTTCGAAGTCTTGATTTTTACTACTCTTTCCATCTATTCACTATTTTCAACAATTTTAGAGAATTATTTTGTTGAGATGACAAAAGGGATAGTTGATACTTACAAGATAATGGATTAAGAGTACGTGAAAATTCATTCAATTTGATTATGTGAATTTCAAAATTAAGGTACACTTTCATATTCATTTTTGCTCTTAAAGTATGATTTGACATTCTTTCTTTTCTAATATTTTGAACATTACTATAATAAATGTTTGAGATCTTGTTTCTTGTACAAAATCGCAATTTTGATGTTGTGTTTTGAGCTTATTTGAGTTATGTGCTGAGAAAAGAAAATGATATGTCAATATATCTATTTAGAATATTTAAATCACACTTTGTATGTGATGGTAATTTTTATTTGATTGTATCTTTTAATGAGTCTTTCAAATGTGCCTTTATTTTTTCGAAATTTATTACTTAAAATTTTATGTGGCTAGTTAATTATTTATATCAATTAACATGTACTTAACAGTACATATTTTTTAGAATAAACTATATTTGAGGGTGCTACTGGTAAACCCTACAATTATAAAAAGGCAAAATGAAATTTTGTCTAATGATATTAATGACGAACATCACGTGTGATTAGAACATGATGATAACATGTTCAAAAAGTACACGACCCTATGATTGAGAGTGTTGCTCGTGAACATCTTGCGGAGATAATAAAGCAAGTGTCATCTTGTTTAGTGATGTTACTGATAAACATCACAAAGAAAGAATAGAACATGCGTCCTACATGTTCATCAATTGTTCAAAAATATAGTGATGTTAATGGTAAGCATCATAAGAAAAATAAAACATGTGTTCTTACATGTTCATCAATTGGGAGAAAATATAGTGATGTTATTGTTAAACATCACAAGAAAATAGAACATGCATCCAACATTCGACGAATTATCGAAAATGATATTTGTCGCAAATAATATTTTGATAGACACTACAAAGAATGGAAACATAAGATGTCATGCTTAGAAGAACGTTCGATAACAACATTCACCACAAGATGCTACTGAAAAATATCTTGTATTCGTATGAAAAATAAAATAAATGGACCCAAAGGTGAGGGATGGAGGCAATGAAATGTTGTCATATTCATCTAAGCGTTAGAAGTTTTTGAGAAAAAAAAATGTTATTGGTAGACATCTCAAGAGGTAAAACACATAAATGTATGCTTGTATGGATGATTAAAGAAAATTTACTCAAGATTAGACATGTGGGGGTGAACATTTAAGAGGAGGACATTCAATTATAGGATGTTACTAAAAAAAATATCCAAGAGACCACAAGATATGGTGCGATCAAAGGCAACGATATTATAATATATTGTTGGTGTAATTAAATTATGATAGATGAAATATCTAAAATTTCACTATTATAATTTATTATTGGATTTTCGAATGTAATCATTGTGTAATTAAATTATAATTGATGAAGTATCTATGATATTTCAAAATGATAATTTATTACTAGATTCTCGGATATAAAAATATATTTGGACTTTAAACTCTATTTGAGTTTACATGTCATATGAATGCTTAGAGATACTATATTCCTAAGGATCTTGAGTTGAATCCTATTGTTTGAAGAGTTACTAATGCGGATTGGCCATTCACGTACAAACTAATCTTGAACTTTAAAAAGTATTTGATATGACATATTATCTGAGGAAATTGATCACCTATATGGTCATAGACCAAAAGATGATTATATATCTAAAATAATAAATTATGTGGGATATTTTATTGATGATTCAATCTCAAAATGATTTTATATGCATTCATAGAAACAAATTGATCACTATGATATGACGTTTGGAATGTGTATAGACTGAAATAAAGTCTACGAAAAATGACAACTTGAATGTTTGCTTTCTTGATCAGTGTGAAAAACTGATCATGAGAATAGATGAAAAAACAAACTAGAAGACCACGGAAAAGTTTGTTTGTGGATATTTTATATCTATTGAATATAAAGTGAAATTATACTTGTGCCTATGTGGCAAAAAAATGTTTGAAAGAAACATTTAGATTAGTTTTTGGAAGTAAACTACTCTTGATAAACCTTAGTTGAAAAGTTTATGAAACTATGTAGACAAAAGAAGATTTAGGATACAATGTGAAGAAATTGTATCGGTGGAGTTTGCATGATAACAAGAACTCCTAGTGATTACATGGTGTAAGAGCTTTTGGTAATTTCATTAAAATCATAAATGTGACTATCGAATATTGATAAATGAGTTTTTTATCATCTTGTTAAAATCATAAATATAGATATAATTCTTTTTTTGAGTAAAGAGAAATAAAGTTGTGATTATCTTAAAATGTGGGAGTGCACCACCTCAAAAGTCAATGAGAACATGCATGTGCAAATGTATGTAAAATTATCTTGTGCTAAAGGAGTGAAGTTATGTGTTGAATTTCAATGAAATATATTTTTTTGTTGAATTTGTGTAATATCAACATTTGGAAAGAAGAGAAATGGTTTGAATATTTTGAATTAAAATGTTGTGGTCATGATTAGTGACAAAATTTTATATCCTCTATTTAAAAGTGTTTTATATTGGCAAAAGTGTGCGACGTTAAGTACTTAAATGCCAATTTAAATCTATGATTATTAGTAATGAAAATCCTTTCTTATTCTAGTAAAAATCTAGTCTCAAGATTCAAAGGGTAACAAGTTACTTAATAATCGGTGCACTAAGAAGAGGATTTAGCAACTATTAATTGAAGATGAGTTGAAAGCTCTTAATGGATGGATATTTGTTATCCTAAATCGATATGTGTTATCGATGTATTCCACCTATATGAATATAGAAGTGGTGCCGCTTCAAACAAGAGGTTTAAATGTTTACTCTTGTAAAAATATTTATAAAACCGGGATGAGCACATGACCGTAATAGTGCTAGTTATTATAGTCTCTTATTCGAAATATTGTGCACAATCGTGTGTGTGACATTTTCGGTTCAGGCGTTAAGGGTAATGGTTCAAATTTAATAGATACATTTACTTGTTTGAACTTTGAAATGTTTACACTAATGGAATGTTTAAATTTAACGATACACCATGCATGATTGTGCAACTTAATATTTAAAATTTGCAACCTTGTAGGGGATTGTTGGAATTTGAAGGTTTCAATTTTCAAATATATTACTTTGTGAACATTGAAAATGTCTTTATACTAATTAGTTAAGTACGAAATATATCATCACATCTTCTCATCAATGAAATATTATAATATTGAATGAAAAGACATGTTCACATGTGTTATAAGTGAAATTGTGCCATTGATGAGTTATCTCATGTGAAATGATATTCTTAGATGAAGTGTTACATCCTTTCATGTGTGTGCCTTGAGATATGTTTACATATCATAGGTGTGTCCTTTCGTTATATGGTGTGACCTTATATGAAAAGGTGAATTCTTTCATTAATAGGTGTTTTTGAATGAAAAGGCACTAGATGCATCCCTTCTTGAAGCACCATTTCAAACCTATAAATAGGCTTTCCCTTCTCGCATTTTCAAGCAATCGAATGCAATCAAAAGTAATGAGAATGTAATGAACATGTATTGAATATGTGATAAGCTTTATGTATAAATCATATGAAAATGCATTCAAGTCATTGTAAATTACTAGAATAAAAGACTGAGTTCTCCAACCGTAGCTAGTTGACGAACTCGATAACTTCGTTGTATCCTGAGAATATTATTGCCACAAACCCAATAGCAAACTTCATGTGGAGACAAATAATTCTCTAAAGATAGCGATTCATCATGTCTCGAAATCTTGATCTTTATTATTTCCATCTTTACTACTTCTCTTTCCATCTACCCACTATTTCTAACATCCATGCCATGTATTACTAAGATGTTATTCTTTATACATGAAGCAATGAAAAAGAGTGTGCTCAAGTTGTTAACAAGCAAGGGCAAAAAGACAGAGTTGCAACTCGGCTTTAGGTTTAGCAACTTAGGTTTTTTTCTTCTCAATCATTAGTGGAAAACTATCCACATATGCAAGCTTCCATAAAGTTACAAATATGATGGTTTTGATGAATTTGTGCTGTCGGGAAGCCTGCATTGATTATGATTGTAGGTGTCAATGGCGGAGGAAAGACTACCTCACTTGGCAATCATTTGACCCTTGATTCTGTTGAGATTCTTTGCAGATGCAAAACTTACAACAGTGTTAAAACAACTTGTTAGTTTTAGAGTTCCTTGTTATTTTTTCTTTCTCTCCTTTTACTTCTGTAATGTCTCTGGAAATGTTGGATTGTCAGCATAACTGTATATTTTGTTTGTGTTCATCATCAAAGACGCGATGGATATTGATACTAAAAAAATAGCCAACTATTTCGACTGAAATCATGATGGCTATGACTCAGTTTGATTTTCTTAAAATTAAAGGGGATATTCAGAATTGTGCAAATTATAGAGGGATTAAACTTATGAGTCACACTATGAAATTATGGGAAAAAATGATTGAGCATAGATTGAGAATGGAGACTAGTATTTCTGAGAGACAATTTGGGTTCATGCCAGGAAGATCCACTACAGAGGCGATTTATTTACTAAGGAGGATGATGGAGAAGTATCGAAGTAGGAGAAGAGACTTACATATGGCTTTCATTGACTTAGAGAAGGCGTATGATCGGGTACCAAGGGATGTACTTTGGAAAGCCTTGCAAAAGAAGAGGGTGAATGTTGCCTACATTAAGGTAATACAAGATATGTACGATGGGGCATTGACTAGGGTTAGGACACCCGGAGGTGAGACAAATGAATTTCCTATAGGAATTGGCCTACATCAAGGATCAGCTTTAAGCCCGTATCTATTTAACTTAGTTATCGATGCTATAACCGAGAGTATCACAGAGGAGGTACCTAAGTGCATGCTATTTGCGGATGATATAGTACTTTTAGCGGATTCAAGAGAAGAGATTAATACAAAATTGGAAATATGGAGAAATACGTTGGAGTCAAAGGGTTTTTGTTTAAGTAGGAATAAAACAGAATATATGCATAGCAATTTCACAAATAAACAACTTAGAGACGATTTGAAAGTTAGGTTAGGGGAGGATATAATTCCTCAAGTGACAAAGTTTAAATATTTAGGATCAATTGTAAGACAAGATGGTGAGATTGATGACGATGTTAATCATAGAATTCAAGCTGGTTGGTGTAAGTGGAGGAAAGCCACTGGAGTTCTTTGTGATAGAAAAGTACCCAATAAAGTTAAAGGAAAATTCTATCGTACTGTTATAAGGCCAGCAGTGTTATATGGTAGTGAATGTTGGGCTATGAAGGGACAACATGAACGTAAAGTGGGGGTAGCCGAAATGAGGATGTTGAGATGGATGTGTGGTCATACAAGATTAGATAAGATTAGGAATGACCATATACGTGAACGAGTCGGAGTGGCTCCTATTAGTGAGAAAATGGTAGAGAATCGTTTGAGATGGTTTGGTCATGTTCAGAGAAGACCATTAGATGCGCCAGTAAGAAGAGTAGATCAAATAATCTGGAGTCCGATTAAAAGAGGGAGAGGGAGGCCAATGCGGACACTTGGCGAACTAATAGAGCAAGATCTATTGGTGAATAATATACCGAAAGGCTTGGTTACTAATAGAGCGAAATGGCGTCGTATGATCCATGTAGCCGACCCCACCTAGTGGGATAAGGCTTTGTTGTTGTTGTTATTATTGTTGTTGTATGTAGTGCCAACACCAAATTTATTGTTCCCCACTGGTTTGCTTGCGGTGCTTAGCATTATATTAAAAGTGTCATACTTAAAAACAAATCTTACTGCAAATATAGTTTCCATAAACACATGCTGAATGCTTCTTGAGTAAATCAACATATAAGCCACAACAAGAACTGCAACTACTTTAGCCTCGTACTCATTCCCATATGCACAAAGTTATGCTAGCCACTAAGTTTTTTTATCATCATCTGTGAACTTCCTTAAATTTCCATTTCCTAACTTGTGCCATTGTGTTATGAAGACCTTTGTCAACGGGATATGGCAAAATAAGTAGACATTCTTTGTGTCATTGTAGAGGATTTTGATTAGACCAAAATCAACTATCAAATGATACTTATATTAATATTGTTAGGAGTATAACATTTTGATTGGTGGACACACACTAACTATGGAGACTACTCTCACCTACACTACACTCACTACTTTACCTCTCACCTCACACTTGACGTACACACTCAAGTAATAGAAACTATTGCACTCACTACTACACCTCACCACACGTACACAACCACTACCTCACCATACATGGGATGCTCCTACACTTCTTGATGGATACAATAGCATATATCTCATGCCTACAAGGTACTTGGTTTCTAAGTTAAATCATCAGTTATTGGCCAATGGATTTGAAGTCCGGCCAATGGATTTGAAGCACCTGAAAAGTTCATGAAGATAAAAGTTGTGGGCATAAACGTAGAGATTTCTAGAGATAATTATTTGGTGCCGGTTTCTAACACTTTGTCAACGGGATCTGGCAAAATAAGTAGACATTCTTTAATGCACCTGACACTACAAGAAAAACTCTGATTACCGACGGTCAAAACCATCGATAATCAGCTTAAAAATCATCGGTAACACAATTACCGACGATTTTTCAGACAAAATCAATCCGTCGGAAAAACGCTCGTCGCAAGTTGATTTGCGACGGTTTAAAAGAACCGTCGGTAATTGCGACGATTTGGACCGTCGAAAAATTCCGACGGTTCCAGCCGTTGAAGCTTTTCGACGGTTATAACCGTCGAAAAAGTCCAGCGATTCCAACCGACGAAAATTTTCGACGGTCGTCGCAATCATCAATCTTTCGGCGGTCGGAACCGTCGCAAAGAAGTTTTTAAAAATAAAAAAATTAGCGGCCGGATCCGGCCGCCAGGAGCCAGGGGGCCAGATCCGTTGCCAGCGGCAGGATCCGGCCGCCCACGATGGATCCGGCCGCAGGCATCTGGATCCAGCGCTAGTGGCCGAATCCGGCCGCCCGCGGCTGGATCCGGTTGCCAGGCGGCCGATCCGGCCGTCCGCGGCCGGAGAGAAAGAGAGAGAAAGAGAAAGGGAGAGAGAGAGAAAGAGAAAGGGAGAGAGAGAGAGAAAGAGAGAGAGACACGCCAGCGAAGAGAGAGACACCGGCAGGAGAGGATCGCCGACGGTCGACGCTTGACGTCCGGCCATAAGCTCGCCGGCCTACAGAGGGAGAGGGGGAGAGAGAGAGAGGAGAGGAGGGAGAGAGAGGAGAGGAGGAATTATATATATATATATATATATATATATAAGATGAGAGAAAGCGGAAAAAAGAAAAAAAATGGGATAACGGAATTTTAATTACCGACGGCTCCGGCCGTCGGAAACATAAATATTAATTATTTTTAAAGTTACCGGCGGCTGCGACCATCGAAAAAATATTTAGTTATATATAATGTTTATTTTTTATTTTACCGATGGTTTGAACCGTCGGTAATTATTACCGACGGTCGAAACCGTCAGTAATTATTACCGACGATCGAAATCATCGGTAATTGCGATGATTTGGACCGTCGCTAGTTATATTAATAAAATACTCCTCATATGATATTACCGACGGTTACGACCGTCGGAAATTGTGGCGGATTTTGCGATGGATGGATATCCGTCGGAAATATCGACATTCCTAATCGTCAAAAAATTTAATAATAATATAATAAATTAAATAATTTATTTTTTATTTTCGACGGTCGTATGCGACGGATGGAAATTCGTCGAAAATATTGATATTCCTAATCGTCGAAAAATAAAATAATAATATAACAAATTACATAATCTATTATTTCCATTTCCGACGGTTGTAACCGTCGGAAAATCCGTCGAAAATGGAACCGTCACAACATCCGTCGCAAATTGCGATGGATTTCAAATCGTCGGAAATTGCCCGTCGGAAAATGGTAATTTTCTTGTAGTGGTAGACTGAAAAATGAAGGGGTAAAGGTATATTATCTTCACCCATCCTCACACTGTACAATCCTCTGAAACCTTTACATTTTAATACTTGCATACAACAATAAATAAAAACAAAATTTACCGACATTGTAATACAAAAGAACGTCATAATTGAACATCTTTCTTTTATGATGGAAATGAGAACGCCCTGAAAGCATGAACTGCTTTGGCCACCATCCAATAATTTTGTGGGATTGAACTTAGCACTATACTGACATGGCAAGCAACCAAGTATGTAGCAATGTAGCACAATGTGCTACTCAAATTCAATGTGTTGTGTCATTTGTTATTCTGGAACAAGAGATATTAAAAACATAATATTAAGAATATAAAATCGTTGCTCTTCCCTGAGCTTTTAAGAAAATTGATCAACATATATGTCAAGAGTTCAAATCTCGTTAAACTTTTATTAAAAATATATTTTTCTCTCTTTGTTGTTCACGTGATGAGTTGGACTAGACCAAAGTTATCAACAACCCATACTTGAGGAGGAGTGTTAAGAATAAAAAAATATTAATGATGATTTTCCTAAAAATTGGTCAACACATCAATTTCACATAGATTTCCCAAGGACCAACCACAATGGTTAATTATACTGCCACATGTTAGACACTTGTTGACTGTTTATATACACCATAATTCAATTGTATGCTCCCAAGGATCAAGGTTTTTACATGAAGAATTGTGGATAGATCTAATTCCTATGACATTGTAATTGTCGCCAGATATACATAGCATCTTTAAGTATGCAATGTACATAACAGACAATGATACGAACTCCTCAACAAGTGTATATCCAATGATTGTCATATTAAAATGTTACAACATTCTGCGAAAAAATTTCCACTACAAAGTATATTGCAAATTACTGTAGGATCTCGTTTATGTGGCAAAGGGTCAGGAGCTATAGACTATTATCTCTGTTTTCCTCTATGTTTACTAATGCTGGTTTTCCTGGAAACTACTCATAAGACCTTAAAGGGTATTTCATTTACATCAAACTATGTATAGGCAGATGGGGATACTTTCAGAGCAGCAGCAAGTGAACAGCTGAAAGAACAAGAGCTGAAAGAACAAGAGCTGAAATTGTTGTGGCTGAAGGTGAGAGGTCAAGGCAACTTCAGGTTAGTGCCTCATGATATTTATTTGAAGTTAAGCATTTTATGATCAAAGTCCTTTGTCATCTTAAACCTGTGATGCCTTCATAGTACTTTCACAGGCAGCAAAAACGGGCAAGGAGGAAGGCTATGATGTGGTCCTATGTGATACATCTGGACGTATGCATATTCTCATGATTTAAATGTTTTCCTTTCTTCTAAGGAAGACAAATTTCTCAGGTTTACACGCAAATTAGTAAATTACAGCTTGATGGAGGAGTTGGTTGCCTGCAAGAAAGCTCTCTCTAAAGTCATTCCAGGTTCACCGAATTTATGACTAGACTTCTTGACTGTTCTATGCCACCAACTGAATTTCTCCAGATTCTTCAATAATTCTTATGTAATTCTTTTGCATGAGGACTCTTTATTAGGGATTAGGGAATCATCTCTCACACAATCATACATACACACACAAAATAAAAACACAATTTTCAGATCTCCTGTTGACCCAGCTGGCCCATGCAGGGTAATTTATGACCCAAATCTTGTGTGTGTATACTATCATGCTTCCTTTCTTATTGGTCAAATTGATGAAAAGAGACGTCAGGGTTCTCTAGTCTGATGGTTAGGACTTAGGACACTGGGCTTTGCATCCATTAGCCTAAATTCAAATCTCGGTAGAACCTTTTTACTTAACTTTTTTCCATGAGGAAAATGGAAAGAGAATGATGTTTATAAGATATAAGTAGAGAGAAGCCAGAAAATCAAAGCTTCTTCTTGATACTTTTCTTTTCTGGTTAAACTTCTTGTTGCTTTGATGGACATCCAGGAAACATAATTTGTACTTGACAAAAAAAAATCTCTTTGTTGTTTCCCTTCTTTTGTTGTCATTTTAAGCTGGGTTCCCAAGTTCTATTGAAAAAGGGTTCCCAAAACCATGCAGGGAAATTCATACTGAAAGAGTAATTGAAACTTGAAAGATAAGAACCACAAATAATCTTTTGCATTCAATTTATTCTCCATCCTCAATATACATGGTATCTGTTCAATTGAGCAGCATGATTGACATTTTGCAATCGACAACTAGAAAAGTTTTACTCGTTATCTTTTTACTAATTTTTTTACAAGATCATTTTACTAAATTAGCAATCATTAAGGAAACTTTGACAGGAAATATTGCTTGTTTGGGATGGAACAACTGGCTTGAATATGCTGCCACAGGCAAGAGAATTCAATGATGTAATCTTCTTGCCTGGAACATTTTAACTTCTTGATTGTTGTTCCTATTTGTTTCCTTCAATATGTAGGTGCTTTCTGCAAATTTAGTGTATTATGGTCTTTGTTACATATGTCAAAGCTCCGGATTTGTCTTGTTCTAGGTGAGACTAAATGTATATAACTTCTCAGCCATCTTATGGATTTTAATCAGAGTATCCTGTTTAGACAACAGTTTGGATTTCCAATTTTTCTGAGGGTCATTCAGTTTTATTCTATATTATAAGTGATTAACAATCATAACTCAGCAAATGGGAACCATTAGAAGAACTGTTGCCAAGGAGATAAGGTTCTAGTGCTAGAAAGATGAACTACTAAGCACACACACTATCCATGTAACTGTGGAATAAACATTACAAGAAAGATAAATACACTTGTATAGTAATGAGCAAATACTCATTTGCCAGATATGCTAGTTGATGAGTTGATTGAAAAGCAACAGTCCTACCAACATCCAATTTTCTTGAGAAATTACTGTTTAGTAATCTTTGATGGACATGATTAAATGCATGCAGGCTAGCTGGTGCAGTTAGTATAAAAGACAAAATATATTCTGCAGGCAAATGCCATAAAATGTAATCAGAGTTAAATTTTGTTACTTGACATTTAGATCTATTAAGTATGGTTAATTAAATGAGTCAGAAGTTCTAGAAAGGTCTTTATTAGGAAGGATGTATTATGCATTCAATCGGATTACTCTGTTTAGAGGTGCAATTATGCTGAATTGTCCATAGTTTCCATTGTTTAAATGCTGTCTTTGTTTCCTTTCATCAATCTTGGTTGACATCTATCACTTCCACAAGTTTCACTCTTTAATACCTTGTTTTTTTTTCTCTCTTCCTTTTTTATTCCCTTTAGCCATTGCCTTTTTTTTAACCATCTTTAGCCATTGTATTCATGACATTGCTTCACAGGCAATTCAAAGTGGTTTGATAGAGTTTTAAAACCATAATTATAGTGGAATATTTGGCATATGATCTCTGAAGCATGAAGCCCGGCTGAGAGGAATGAGCATATCAAATGTTCATGGATCTAAAAGAGTTTTTTTTTATTAGAACAGATTTCTGCTCTCCGTCTTGTTTCTCTTTTTTCTGTGACAAATGAAGAATTAAAGGAGTAGCTATATTTTTTTTCCTTTTTTTTCCGTCTTGTTTCCTTTATCACATTTTTGAATATGAATACAAGTTCAAGAACCATTCTTAGTATTTGTGAACAAACTCGCATCAAATATAGCTGGCCATTAATGTTATACAGGTCAGTGTGGCTTGGAATTCCTGTCAAGTTTGTAGGTGTTGATGACCTCCAACCATTTGATGCTGAAACCTTTGTTAATGCCATTTTTTTCTTGAACAATAGGTCATTCTTCAGCAAAATTTTGTACAGTTATTCATTTTTTTAGTTATGCACCTTCTTAGGATGATTCAATTTTTTAGCCTAGAGTTGAATAATTCAATAGGTCCAAATTGTCGAAGATTTCCTTTGATAATTTGTAGAGGTGCATGTTCTAGAGAAACACAAATGTCTTTGGCAGTTGGAACTTTGGCTGGTGACAAATAAATGTAACCTGGTAGCAAATTATACTAGAGAATTCGGTGTCAGAGGGAATGCTCGCAGAGCATTGATATGAATTGAATGTTCAGCAACAATGATGATTCTGACCTTAAGATGGAACATGATCATGGGATCGTAATAGACTGTAGCACGCTGATTAGCTTGCTACCCGGAAGTTTCGTAAAAAGGAAAATTTTCAAACACAACCAGTTATTTGTTCATGTCAAAATCAAAGGTTTTTTTTTTTTTTGAGAACTCAAAATCAAAGTATTAACTTGACCTAAAAGTTTCAGCAGTGAGATGCAGGAAAACAACCCAGTTGACAACTTAAAGAGGAGAGCCATTTGACATCCTATATTGAAATATAAAGCGTTGACATATTCTTTGAGCATTACATTTCAATATTTTGTTACATCCTCTCGAAAATTACAATAGAAGGTTACATGAAATTGCCCTCTTTATTTCTGTTAAATTGTACTCGTTAGTCATCCTCGATTTAAGGATTTGGATTATAGCCGTGCGGGTTCTTGCTTGCCCAGTTCCACTGATCTCTGCACATTTCTTCGATTCCATATTTCGCCCTGCGGGTATATGATTTTCAGTAGTCAGAATAGACATGGACAATAATTTACGCAATCCCTGAAAGTCCTCTAGGGTGACTATCATGATTTATGTTCTATTTGTCTCAATATAATCAAATTGCATTGATAGCATATTCTTGGTTTTAAATATGCATACCTCCATCCAAGTTCCTCATGAGCTTTCTCTGTCGAAGCATAGACTGCTGTAGCATCACCTGGCCTCCTTGGGCATAATTTGATGGGGATTTTCTGTTAAATGTCAATAGGAAAACTTTAATACAACATGGTCTTGATGATACTAGATCTTTGTACATGAAAAAAAAAATGCCGTTATGTATACCTTGCCAGAGGCCTTCTCAAATGCTGCGACCATTTCAAGGACAGATGTACCTCGTCCAGTCGCCAAGTTGTAAGCAACACAACCTTTAGATAATGAAGGCGACTTATTTTACAAACCTCATGTATAATGGAGGGAATTTTTTGCGGAAAAGAAAGAGGAAGATTGGCAGAAGGTATAAATATAGAGAGGGCAAGGGAAAGAAGATAAACCAATATTTTCTTTATCAAAAAGCTTCTGAAGAGCTGCTATATGACCATCAGCTAAGTCCATAACATGTATGTAGTCTCGGATCTGATTAAGAAATAAGACAGAGGTTAAAGCATCAGTTCGTCTTTACTGATTCACATAAATTCTATCTATAATAACATTTACATGGTCAACATTGTTTAGTTTCAGCAAGGTAATTGCTTGTGAAGTGATGATGCATTGACATTGTTTTAACTAAAATAAAAAGAGTGAATCATTTTCCTGCACAGTGAGTCTGTGAATTTAATTATAGAAGTAAACATGAGCTATGCCATTCAATTGGAAACCATGGAACTAGAAAACATAGTAAATGAGATCCGAAGGTCCATACCGCACTGCCATCCTTCGTTGGATAATCATGACCGTACACATTCAACACAGGCAGCCTGCCAACAGCAACTTGCTGGATATAAGGCATCAGATTATTCGGTATGCCTTTAGGATCTTCCCCAATTTGGCCACTCTCATGAGCCCCAACAGGGTTGAAATACCGTAGATGAACAATTCTCCATTCAGGATCACTCCTCTGAATGTCACGAGCTATTTCTTCGAGAAAGAGCTGGTTCAAGAATCAGATTCAAGAAAAGTACAAAATGATGCACAATTTCATGCTATTCGTACTTTGCTATCAGTAATCTCCCATGTTCTTAGCAAAAAGAAATCGAAAAATGATTCTGTTTGTTTTCGGTTTCATTGATCTTGTTCAGAAAGTGCACAATTCAATATATAGTAATCCAACTTATAGGAGTATGAACAAGATCAAGAAAAATGTTCAGAACTAGTAACATCTGATTAATTTAAGAATTCGTAAGAGAATGAACCGAGAACTTGAGCATTTCATATAAGCCAACAATTTGATTAACTCCTAAAGAGTATTTAAATTTTGTTGTAGTTAGGAAATGCTTACCAAAATTTTTACATACCTTAGTCCTACCATATGGGCTCATTGCTTTAAGCTCAAAATCTTCAACACAGGGCATCTTTTCTGGTTGGCCGTAAACAGTTGAAGATGAGGAAAAAACCATCTGCAAAGAAATGCTTTTCAATTTAGGTAAACTGAGAGAAAAATAAGCAACAAGAAGCAGAGGGTATATGTATATGAACTATTATTCGCTAACATTTCCACCGAGATCGATATGCATATATGTAATCAATTTTAGTTTCATAGAGGTACATTCATAAAGCTTAGAGTACATATATTAAAAGTACACTTCATATATGAATTAAAGGCATATTATCTTCCCTTGCCCTCACCCTAATTTTCACAATCAGATTATTCCTTTGTTTACCTATGAAAAGTACTTTTCACAAAAATTATATTAGAAGCAGAGCATATCTTTATTCCTTTATTGATTCCTCAGCGTCACCCCCACTTCGAATCGAAGCAAAGGAACAAAACGCTTCATTCACCCAATAACTTGTCCACTAACATCTTTTTCATATGAAGCTTGATGCATCTTTTTCATCAAGCATTGTTGTTTCATGTAAATATTCTTTTAAAGAAAAAAAAACTGACTCTAAACAACAACGATAACGATTGCTCCTTTGAACCAAGGAAAAAAAAAATTGAAAAGTGGCTACCAAATAGTTGCTTGTGTAACTGTCTATCTGAATAATATACATGTATATATACATAATATACATATATATACAATATGAATAAAATATGCATATTTCTTCAGTTATAAGTTGGTTCCTGATAAGATAAACTAGCTGATGAGGCGAACCTTTTTTGGCCCATACTTGGCCATAAACTCGAAGAGATTTATCGTCCCAATCAAGTTATTGTTATAGTAGAGGAGAGGCTTCTCCACACTCTCGCCAACTGCTTTCAGTCCGGCGAAATGGATCACGGCATCATATCTACAAAACAGGCATAAGCTACATTAAGTGGAGTGCAAAAGAGCACAAAAAAAAAACAAAATAATAAATATTTTTAATTAAGATATATCACAGTTATTTAGTATAGAAGTAAAACACGTTAACCTTTTTGTTGTGCATATTAGGCTAGAACACCTTCTTCTTATGACAATAATAATTTATGAAGGATAAAACTGAAATGATATTATCGAATCTTATATTTGAGCTATTGTCATTTGGATTTATCTCAAAGCCTTGATTATTATATAATTGATGATATGATTTGAGCGATCGATATATTATGAAATTCACTCTATATCTCAAATGTAGTGAAGTTCTACCGAAAGAAAAAAAATTATAGTGGTGAAGACAAAGAGGACTGTAAGTAACGTAAAATAATCACAAGATTTATATTATAGGACAAGAACTAGAACTCCAACAATTAATTGCCTAGATTTTGAGGGCTCGGCTCTCGAGCTCTTACTAGGGCTTGGTAACAGGACGACAATATTTCATATAAGACAAACCATTCAAACATGTAGAAGGTCATATTTCATACCTAATACGGATTGATTCAAGGCACATAAAAATAATCTCTAAGAGTTTTTTTTTGTATAAAGCAAAGTTGTTTGAAACATTGTTCAACTTTTCAGGATGATATATGTTATTGCACTTTTTTAGGGTTGCACCATTTGAATCCAAAAAAAAAGGGGCATATTAGAAGGCGATAAAAGCCATGTAGTTCGAAGAACGATAACGTACTTTGCTCTAGAAAAGATCTCCTCCAGGTCCTCCTTGTTTCTCAAATCTCCCTATCAAGATGAACAGGTTTCAGAAATTATAAAAAGGAAATACAACATCGAAGGGAAAACAAAAGTGAAGAAGAAGGTATAAGTACTTGGAAGAAGTGTAGGCAGTGGGCGAGGTTGGGGCCGGCGAGGCTGCGCACGCGGTCGAGGGCCTCGGGGACGGCGTTGTCGAGGTTGTCGATGACGGTGACGGCGTGGCCGCCCTTGAGCAGCTGCAGCACCGTGTGCGTCCCGATGAATCCGGCGCCGCCCGTGACCAGTATCTTCATCTGCGTCCCCTCTTCCGCCGGCGTCGGCGTCATTGATCGCGTTAAATCTGACGAGTGCCCGAGGAGTTCGAAATGGTGGGGAGAGAGAGAGAGAGAGAGAGAGAGAGAGAGAGAGAGAGAGAGAGAGAGAGAGAGAGAGAGAAATGAGAGAGGAGTCGGGACGAGTTATGGGCTTATGGGAGCGCCGCTGCTTTAATAGTGGAGGAGTTGAGGGAGGGAGGGAAAAGGCACGAAGTAGTACTCGGATGAGGAGGACGTGGTGACTGGTGAGGGTCTGAGGCAGCGATGTCGATGTTGGCTGTGGTGTTTTTTTAAGTCGTAATTTGTAACGGAAATAACCCCAAGACAGCCAATAAGGGACGGTCCCTTTTGCTGTGCATTGCTTTTTAGCCATCTCATTTACGCGCGCGCGCTCTCTCTCCCCTCAAACAATATTTAAACCATCTAATTCTCAGCCTCTCTCTCTCTCTCTCTCTCTCTCTCTCTCTCTCTCTCTCTCACAACTGTTAACCCATTTCATCCTCGGCCACAAGTCCTCATTTCTGTTAATATTCTCCCTGTTGGAATTGAACACTTGTCTCGCACCGCTCTATAAGTTGTCAAGAAAACAAACGGTTGTGGTTTAAACGTTGACTTAGTACGACGAGTTATTAGTTTGAAATTAATATGTATGAGGTGTGCATATTTTTTGTGTCCAAAAACTTGTGATTGCACGATATAGTAACAATTTATTGTTGTATAATGTTAATAAATCGGGTCGATATCTTTGACATTACTCTGTCACTTTGTTCTCATTTTGTCGAAGTTAACAGATTTCAGGGAATAATGTTTTGCTCACATAAATGTTTAAATAAGGAGCAGCCGAAAAAAAAAGTTGCACCATGCATTCATAATCACATTTTATCCTTTTAAACTCACATATATGATTCCATGCACGAGAAGATAATGTCAGATGTTGTCCTACATTAGCAGATAGCCTAACTCTTTTTTTTATAAAAAAACAAAAAATATATCGTACCATACCTAATATCGCAATACATATATTTGATCATAACCAAATGTTGTGTGCTTAGTAATCATTTATGGATTTAATGGCCATGCTCCTTAGTTATTTAGGGAGCATAATGCTCCCTATCTTCTGAGCCGCTGGATCTAATTTGGACGGCAGATTGGTAAAAGTGCAGTTCACAACTCTTTAGTGTACAGTAATCTCGGTTTGATGGCGGTTCAACTCCTCCATGCCGGTTCAAGTTCAATAGCACTTTTATGCCTTATTTTCTCTCTCTTCATCCGGCGATTTTTGCCCTAGCGAACGCGACCGACCTCCGTTGGACGCGATCTCATCGATCCTCGCCGGACGCGACCTCACCTATCTTCTCTACGGCTCCGATCACCTGTCATAGGTCCGTTGATGGCGCTGTTTGCATCATCTAGCCGTCATCGTCAAAACGCTCCTCTTCAGTTCCCTTTGATCTCCATTGTTGATTCTTCTCTCCGCTGCCACATCCAGACATCGCCACGCCCTCCAAACCACCATCGACGATCGCCTCAGCCGTCGGCAGCCTTGTGGGACCCCTCATCTCACCCCGGGATCAATGGGGCAACTTAGCCTCCCTGTTCGCTGCTGGTGCACTGGGCATCTGGTTGAAGAGGATGTAGGTTGGATGACATCAGGTCGGAGAGGACGTGAGTCGAAAGCGCGCTGAGAGGCGCGCTGGTGAGCACCTTGGTCGGCCTGGCTCGCTTACCTTCTCCTGACGTCTGTGCCGCTGATGCGCTTCACCGCAGATCCTATGGTCTGACGAGGAGGTCGCTGGCGGCGGCGTGGAGGCCGTCTAACGAGGAGGCTATGGGCGGTGGCATGGAGGTCGTCCGATGAGGAGGCCGTGGGCGGTGGCGAGGTTGCAACAGAGGCAACTTCGGTGGCGAGGACACTCTCTGACGAGTTCAGGAGCCATGACGACAATGGTTCAACAATTGAACCGGCATGGAGCAATTGGATCGGCATCAAACCGGATGATCTAGGCTGTTGAACCGCGCATTTGCTAATCTACCGTCCAAATCAAATCCAGCGGCTGAGAAGATAGGGAGCATGGCCATTAAATCCATCATTTATATGCATCTTAATTACTCTTTTGCTAGGGGACGTAGTTTATGGAGTAACATTTGTAGTCTTTATCACAATGGACTGGAAAAGAATTTCTACGTCCGTTAAAGGGAGAGAAAAAAAAAACATATTCACCCATGTACTTTTTCCAGTATTCTGAATGACTATAAAGTTGTTTATTTTAGAACATCAAAAAATATTGGATATATTAAAAATTTTATCTAGATGAATGTTTATTTCTAATAGCACTCATTAACTATGTAGCGATTTTTACTTTAGTCCATTCGTCATATTTTATTAATTTATTAAATAATTAAATTATCCTCTTATGATTTGTTCATAGAGGTAGTTTAGACATTAAATAAAAAATAAAAAAATTAACAGAATATGATGGATGAACTAAAGTTAGGAAGACCTACAGACTTAAAAATCGATATAGTTGAACACTCGTGTGCTATATGGGCAATTTGCAATATTAACTGTCATATTTTGTCTGAAATTGTCATCTGTAAGAAAATAGTATTGGAATTTGGAGATCAATGCTATTGATTATAGATAGGTTTGCATAAATTAAATATTCCTTTATTTTATACTTAACAAAATGTGAAGCTGTTACGAAAATTATATCTTACCTTTTTTTCATTTTTCCCTAGTAGAAAAAAAGATATTATATAAAAAAAGGACCATGACTCATAATAATGAGTTTTCGCTTGAGAAATATAAAAGGTAAGACGGCAGGAGAAGTTGAAAGAGGAAAGAGGGCAAAAACACGTCATAAAAGGAAAAAGCAGGAATGATGGAGGAAAAGTGGGATGAGAAGAAAAAAAAGGAAATGAAGGAAATGGAATAAAAAGGAAAAATTAATAGAAATGAAAGGATTACAAGGAGGAAAATAAACATAAAAGGAAGGAAAAATAAACATTTAAAATTAAAAACTGAGTCATATTATACCTTAAGTGATTTTTTCCAATTTCATGAAGAAGCCATAGATTTAATATAAAAAAAATAAGGGTTCATTTTATAAACCTCTTCTTAACTACAATATTTTTTTTGTATCTAATCTTAATATATGAACTTATTATATGGAAACACTAAATTTTATCACAATTTTCACATATGTTCATCCTCAAATGATGTTGACTTTTTCATTATTCTTGATTTTTCTATTTATGAAAAAAAGTATCTTTTCGTGGATTATCCTCTCTTCTAATGTATAAAAATAAAATAAAATAATAAATAATATAAAATTAAAAATTAAAAATTAAAAATTAAAAAGGGGAGCGATGTTCCCTCCCCCACTTCCTTTGGAGGCCTCCCCCTCTCTCACTGGTGGCCGGAAGGAGGGGGTCGCCTCCTCTACTCAAGGGCGCTCATGTTGATGGGGTAATGGAGGATTATTGACAAAAGGTGTGATAGGTTCCTTTATTAATAGAATAATATTAGTAATAGGAATAGTTAATTTTCCCTTGATTAGCATTAGTTATTTATTTCCTACTTTTATTAACACTCTTTTTTTATTTGTAGTTCTCGACTTGTTTAAGTTTACCCTATAAATAGGGCATCTTGAAACTTTTTTTTAATAATATATAAAAATAAAATCTTCTTTTTGATAATTGTTTAAAACAATTATGTTGGAGACTTGATCCCCTCGAAACGATCAACTTTGTCTCCTAGTTGAAATAGGAACTTATCAATTGGTATTTCGATCTTCATCGGACAGCTTTGATAACCCGGGTTTTTGGTTGGACCAATAATCTAATTATCCTTATATTCCATTGTGATCTATCGCGTCATTCATCTGAGAAGATTTATGTCTTTAACTCGATATCAAAGGTCCAAGCTCGGCATAACAAACTTATAAGAATATTTCATGACCTCTCGGGGATCATCCAACTCGGAGAATGCATCACTACTCGAATGTATGACTCAACTTGAACACATCAAACGACTAGAACTACAACAAAGCAATGGGAACAACGACAATACTCTAGGTTCTTCACGAGGCAAAGAACATGAAGACGATGAACATATTGACCGGTATGCTCAAACATTCATATGAGAGTAGAATTTTCACGATGGGATGAAAATGATCCTGTTGGATGGACTTCTCGTGCGGAGAAATATTCAGATATCATCACACCCCTGAAACATCAAAGGTGAAGCTTGCACTTGATGGTGATGCTATTCAATGGTTCATAAATGAGACGTGAAAAATTATCATGGAAAACCTTTTTCTACATAGTTGTTAGCACGATTTGGACCCCTAGAGTTCGAAAACGTACATGGGGAGTTGGCAAAAATTTATCAAACTACTTCAATATTAGAGTACGATTTTAGCGATTGTCAAATCACGCGAAAGAATGGAGTGAACGTCAATTGGTTGAAATCTTTGTTGAAGGACTCTTTCCAGACATTCAGCCACCATGGTTGCCACTAGTTCTTTTGCTCGAGTGGAAGAAGAACGTATGAACGATGAGAGGCATCGATCAAATTAAAAATTTAGCAAGCCACTTGGAAATAGTAGCACGACAATATATCCGCCCAAAATTGGAGGTTTTAATTCTTCATCCTCTTCTTCTAAAACTTCTACAAAAAAGTAATCTCAACAGGATATAAAGGAGCGTGCAATTAAAAGTCTATGCTTTCATTATGATGAAAAATGGCAAAGAGGAACGTATATAAAAAGGTCAATTGATAGCCATCAAATCCATTATGGAATCAGAAGATTGCAAAGACTTGTGACGTTCCAGAAGAAGAAGAATCGGACGATGATAATATACTCGTCGAAACTTCAGTACAAGCCATGGTAGGATATGCTAACCCTCAAATAATGAAAGTCGATGAATTTCTAAAAAATAACATATTATTGTTTTAATTTGACATTCGAAGCACAAATAACTTCCTTGAAACTAAGTTGGCTAAGAGATTGGGACTACCAATTCAACCTTGTGCAAATTTTGATGTCAAGCTTGCCGGCGGATGAATATTATCATGTGACAACAAATGCTCTCGTGTTAGGCTCATTTTACAAGGGCATGTGATATTCGTGGATCTATATCTTATATCTATTGATGATTATGAAGTTGTGCTCGATATTGAGTGGTTACATACCTTGAGAGAAATTACTTTAAATTTCTCAAAATTAATAATGAAGTTTGAATTGGAAGGTCAAAAGGTGATGTTGAAAGGAAAATGTTGTAAGATCAATTCTATATCAAATCATCGCATGAAAAAAATACTTCGGAAGGAGAAAAGATGTTACATAGTTCAACTCCAACTTATGGGAGTAACACACTCATCGTCAACTATTGAGAATGGGCTCGAACCCTTGCTTTCAGAATTTTCAGATATATTTGTAGAACTAGAAGGACTGCCACCTTAACGTCCACATGATCATCGAATACCTCTTTTATCAGGCTCTTCTCCGTCTAATGTTCGACCATATCGTTATCATCATTTTCAAAAAAGCTAAAATTAAAAAAATAGTTCAAGAAATGCTTGAAGCAGGAATAATTCAACCTAGTGTTAGTCCTTATTCTTCTCCGGTGTTATTGGTAAAAAATAAAGATGATTCTTGGCGTATGTGTGTGGATTACAGAGCTCTTAATATAAACTCACTATCAATGATAATACCCTATTCCAATGGTCGATTAGTTGCTTGATGAACTTGGGGGTGCAAATTTATACACCAAGATTGACTTGCATTTTGGGTATCATAAAATTTGAGTGCATGAAGCCGATGTCCAAAAAATTGCTTTTCGAACTCGTGATGGTCATTATGAGATTTTGGTCATGCCCTTCGAGTTAACTAATGTTCCATCTACTTTTCAGAGCTTGATGAATGACATCTTTCGACCATACTTACGAAAATTTGTGCTAATATTCTTTGATGATATCCTCATTTATAGTTCATCTTTACAGGAGCACCTATCTCATTTGAAGACAATTTTTATCATACTTCCTTAGCATAAACTATTTGTTAAGAAATTTAAATGCAGTTTTGGTCAACCGCAAGTAGTAACTGCAAGTACAGTATCTTGGTCATGTTGTCTCTTACGAGGGAGTTTCAATGGATCAACCTAAAACTCAAGTAATGCTTGAGTGGCCCATTCCTCGTACAATTAAAGCACTTAGAGGGTTCTTGGACTTGACAGGGTACTGCGCAAGTTTGTGAAGGATTATGGTAAGATAATTGCACCACTGACATCTTTGCCAAAAAAGGATTCCTTCAAGTGGAATGATGATGCAAAAAGAGCTTTTGATCAGCTTAAGCTTGATATGCCCACAACTCCAATCCTAGCTTTGTCAAATTTTGATAAATTATTCATCATTGAATCCGATGCTTCAGGAATTGGAATTAGTGTTGTGTTGATGCAAGAAGGTCGACCAATTGCATATACTAGCAAGGCTCTAGCAAAACACATCTTAGTTGGTATGTGTACGATAAAGATATTATTGTCATTATTCATGTTGTCACTAAATGAAAACCGTATTTGATTGGTCATCGATTTTATATTTGTACAAATCATATAACATATATTGGAGCAAAGAATTGCTTCCATGCAACAATAGAAGTTGGTCTCTAAATTATTGGAATATGATTATAAGATTACTTATAAAAGAGGAACTAAAAATCTTGTAGTTAATGCTCTATGTCGTCTTCCTAAGCATGGAAGCTTATCTGCTATATTTGTTTTGTTCATCGCTCTTTTGGATTCTATTCGTCAAGAATGTCAAGAAGATGCTGCTATCAAAACATTAATTCAAAGGTTACAAGATGAACCTCTTTCAATTTCATCATATTTTTGGCACTCCAAAAATATTCTCTATAAAGGTATAATGGTTTTAGTGCCAAACTCAGCTCATAAGCTAACTTTATTAAATGAATTTCATGGTTCCCAATGGCTGGGCATTCTAGTGTACTTCGCACATATAAGCGTGTTTCTTGATAATTTTATTGGACAAGAATGAAAAATGACATTAAGAAATTTGTTGCTGAATGTGATGTTTGTTAGCGTCGTAATGGGGAAACAATTGCAAGTCCAGGATTATTGCAGTCACTTCCAATTCCTACTAAAGCATGGTTAGATATCTATGGATTTCATTGAGGGTTTACCCTCTTCGTATAGAAAAACTACAATTTTGTGGTGTGGACCATCTTACTAAGTACACTCATTTTTGTGCCATGTCTCATCAATATACAATTGATGTTTTTGTTGAAAATATTGTCAAATTGCATGGAGTGCCATGATCAATCGTGAGTGATAGGGATAAAATTTTCGCTAGCCAATTTTGGAAGGAAATTTGTTATTTACAACAAACTCGATTAATGATGACCACATCTTATCATCCTCCAAATGGACAAATTGAAGTTGCCAATAGATATTTGGAATTTTCTCAAGCGATAAGTCTAAAAATTGGATGAAGTGGCTTCCTTGGGCAAAGTAGTGGTACAACACAACTTATCACTCTTCGAAAAAATTTACTCCTTTTAAAACTATGTATGGATATCCTCCTCCCACTATTGCTCAATATTCAACAGGTGCTACTACTGTTAATGTTGTGGATATTGAATTATGTGATCGAGATCAAGTACTAAAGTTATTGAAGGATAATTTTACTAGCGCTCAATCTCGAATGAAACAATAAGCTGACAAAAAAGCAAACTGAGAGGGAATTTCAAATTAGAGACTTAGTTTATTTACGTCTGCAACCATATAAACAACTTTTGATTGTTGTTCGAAGTTCAATAAAATTATCGTCTCAATTTTATGGTCCTTATAAAGTTTTGGAACTAATTGACTCAGTACCTTATCGTCTTGATCTACTTCAACATCTCGTATTCATCTAGTGTTTCATATTTCTTGCCTTAAGAAGAAGCTTGGGGTAATGTTTCTGTGCAACATTACCTTCCTGAATTGGATTTAAATGGCAATGTTCGTGCAATGCCGAAAGTGGTTTTGAAGCATCATTTTATTCAACAGAAGAATCATGCAGTTACTATGTAGTTACTGAATGGTTGATCAAGTGGATGAATTCCCCAATTGAAGATGCTACTTGGGAATGTTATCAATCTATGCAAAGAAGATTTCTTGAATTTGTTGATGCTCAGCCTTGAGGACAAGGTAAATCTAAAAGAGGCGAGAATGATAGAATTCTTTATTAATAGAATAATATTAGTAATAAGAATAGTTAATTTTCCTTTTATTCGGATTAGTTATTTACTTCATACTTTGATTAGCACTTTTTTCTTTTATTTTTAATTATACTAGGACTTATTTGTGTTTACCTTATAAATAGGGCTCCTTGAAACTCTTTTTAATAATATATGAAAATATAATCTTCTTTTGATAATTGTTCAAAACAAATATTTTAAAGGCTTGATCCTCTCGAAATGATCAACTTTGGCTCCTATGTGGTCTATGAACTTATCAAGGTGGACCGAAGGGAGTTCCAGTGGGTGCTAGAGGAGCTCGTGCAGGGCCACATTGATAGGATGCGTGATGAGTCTGATGACCACCTTCACCTCCTGCGGCTCAGCGAACGATGGTGAGGAGGACGGGTCTTCAACCACTACTTGGGGCTTAGGAGACGTCATTGGTTTGGCGCCGGATCAGACTAGCTTTCACTGTAGCACAAGAGGTCTAACCTCGAGGGAGAGATCCTCACAAAAATGTTGACCGCCGCCAGGACGCTCTACTTGTAACGCCCTCTGAATCCACGACATGTTGCGAGCGGATTTTGGAGTGCATTACACGGTGAACAATGCAATTATTGTCATCATGACAACGAAATATAACAAATATATGCAGCGGAAAATTATGAACATTCAAAATTAAAACAAACTAAAGTGATAAAACATAAATGATCATATTGTACTAAGCCCAAATAACATCACGAGCTAGTGCTAAACCTAAATATGACATGCACCTCTAATTACAAAGTTCGAAAGTTATCTTAATATTTTTTGTCTTTACTTTCCTTCCACTAGATTTATGGTATTCCTTTTATATTCGGAAAAAAGAAAAATCGTGATATGCAACAGGCACCAAAAAAATGCATGAATTAAGTTTATTTAAAAGAATTGAAAGAGAGTGAGAGTGCCAAAGAAGCAAGAACTGGACATGTGGTGCCAAATAAACATAGCAAATAAATTTGTTAATTAAGCGTTCATCATATAAAATAATAAAGCGAATAATATGGTATTGATCCGATGAATAATTCAAATTTAGCTTATCTCGATAATTTATTAAGAGAAACAATAGTTTTACAAGTTTCAAACAGAAAATAAATAATAAATAATAATAGAAATATAAAAATGTGTGAAACCTTGATATTATGGATGATTAAAAATAGAGTTTAACTTGATAAGGAATGACTTCAAGTCTTAAGACTGAATATATGAAGTATTGACATCTCAATAGAGTAAATCAAATCATCTTAATTTTTCATTAAACTTTAAAACACAAATATTTGAATCAATTCTTAATTTAAGAAAATATTAAAATGTATTAACACACACACATATATATATATTCAATTATCAGTAATTCTTAGATAATATTGAGTTACTGAACCTTGTTATGAATATTTTAAGTTATAAGTTAAAAGTCAATTCCCAAATTATTCCACATTAATGATCTTGACCATATGATAACAAAAAATTATGACATTAGAATTTGAGAAAACAAGGGAAAAAATGAAGACAACATTTTCATTTGATGAAGCAAATGAATATAAAATTTTAATTAAAAAATACACATTAAAATTTATGTTGCATAATTAATTAAGTAGTATATGATGATGTAGGACCATCCTCTTTCTCTCTCTGCTTGAGGATGTAGATCTCGACTGCGTTAGGGTGGTGGTGGTCCGATGCCTCTAATGCGGCCGAACGAATCGACGTGTTCATGGGATGTGCTCCAGGTTCATGATCGTTAGCAATGGGTCTGGGTCGTAGCATTGATGTGGAACAGAGCAGAGGGAGGGGAGATAGCGACAGTGTGATGACTGGTGATGGGGTCAATGGTCTTGGGAGGCAGAAATGATGGAGGAATGGGTGGAGGGAATGGGTAATGACAAAGGGAGGGGCACAACGAGGTCCAATGATGGAGGAGGAGGGTGAAGTTGGGATGACGATGGCGGTGGCGCAAGGGATTTGTCGATGACGAATGGAGGGATCAAGTCTATGGAGAGAGAGAGGGAGGAAGGAGAGATCTAGTCTCAGAGGCAGGGATAGACCCAAGTAGTGACCAAGGGGGGCCTTGGCCGCCCCAAATTTTTTAAAAAGTTATTAATATTATAAATTAAAATGTGAATTTTAAGGCTAATAATCACATTTGGCCCCCGTTAAATCTACTGTAGTGTGATAAATTAACAATAACATTCCTTTATCATATTGGATTCTCTCCTTGTTGGTTGTTGGCAATTCTAGAGGTCAGGTGTTCAAATTTTCTTGAGTTGTGTTTAAGCTATTTTTTATGGGCCCCCTCATTTTTCAGTCTGGGTCTGCCCTGCTCTGAGGGAGAGAGAGGGAAAAGAGGATCAAATTCAACCATTGAGAGAGGGGGAAAGAGGACTAAGTTCTTGTGAGATTTTGCATCAACCGTCAGATCGCATCTGGTCCATTCAAATCGTGTCTTCTTCTGAGTTGTTAGATCACACATTATAAGAAAATTGAGATTTTCCGATGGACAATTTTTTACGAAAAAAAATCCTTCGCAATTTACGATGACACGGATAGCAATCCGTCAAAATTTTCGAGGGTCCTGACCGTCAAAAATAAAAAAATAAATTATAAAATTTATTATATTATTATTTTATTTTCTGACGATTTGGAACGTCAAAATTTTTTACGGCTCCCTATCCGTAGCAAGTTCCAACGGTCGAACCCGTCAGTAACAAAACAAAAATTAAATTTTATATAATATATAACATTATTCAATATATAATATAATTAGCATTGTATTATTATAAATACCGACAGTTCGCACCGTCGAAAGTTTCGATGGTCTGGACCGTCGATAATCGTAAAAATAATTAAATATTATAATCTTATATATCATAATATATAATATAATTAGTATTTTATTATTATAATTATCGATAGTTCGGGCCATCGAAAGTTCCGATGGTTTGGGCTGTTGGTAACCGTAAAAATAATTAAATATTATAATCTTATATATCATAATATATAATATAACTAGTATTTTATTATTGTAATTATCGACAGTCCGGTCCGTCACTAATCGTAAAAATAATTAAATATTATAATCTTATATATCATAATATATAATTAATATTTTATTATTATAATTATTGATAGAATTTTCGACGGTCTGGACCGTCGATAACCATAAAAATAATTAAATATTATAATATTATATATCATAATATATAATGTAATTAATATTTTATTATTATAATTACTGACAATTCGAACAGTCAAAAGTTTCGACGGTAACGTAAAAATATTATTTTATTATTAAACTTTGTGACGGTCAAAATTGTCGTTTATTGAAAAATAATCCCGCCTTTTTTTTCTTTTTCCACTTCCCACTCTCTTTTTCCGCCTATCTATTCACGTTCTCCATATCCACTATTTTTCCTCTACTCTCTCTACCTCTTTCTCTCTCTCCTGGACGACAACGTAAGGACGACCCTCCCGGCGCGCCCTCTCTCTCTCTCTTTCTTTCTCTATCTCTCTCGCCCGTGGCAAGCGATCCTCTCTCACTCGCGCCGGCGGTCTGACCCAGCCGCGCGTGGCCTGGAATGGCCGCATAGTGGCGGATCTGCCGCCTGGTGGCTAGATCCGCCCGCGTTCACCTGGATCAGCCGCCTCGCGACGGATCTGTCGCCTGGCGGGCTGATCCGGCCACGCGTGTCACGGGGTAGTTTTTCGCTCGATCGATCCGTGCGGCGCCTAAATGTGCCAAACGTCTAGGCAAGTTCTTTTGAGCTATTTGTGGAAGCTTACTTATGTCACTTTCTCGAATGTCATAATTTTGGAACGCTCGGTCCCAAGCGAACGTTTCGATGGAGGCGTTTGTAAGCAAAATGGCACCTCGACGGAATGCTCGATCGTTTGGGACGCTTGTGTGGGTTGCCACCCCATGCTCGAGGCACGATGCTAGATTTAGGAAGCTTGAAACCTTTGTTGAGTAAATATGAATGATTACAACGCTTCGAATGAGCACTAGCTGGTCTCCCCTACTATACCGCAGGCTCGAGTGGTAGATATGTGACAGGTGATGTGGAGAACAAGTCAAGGAGGTGCACTTTTTTGAAGTACAGAATGACAAAACTGTCATTATCACACTTGAAAAATAAATTAAGTACAAAAGTGAGTTGAAAAAGGGAAAATACATAGAAGTAAGATAACTCAGCGTGCCCCGGAAAAAACTCCGGGACATTCTCCTCCACTCAAGTCAGCGACGTCCCTGGAGCTACAGTTTGAAATTCTTTAATCTTCTGCTTGAAATCTCCTCTTGACCTCACGAGAACATTGTATGGTCTCTTGGAGTCGAAGATGACCATCGAATTGGTGAGCGGGATGACACATGTAGCAATGTGTCACAGAAAGGAGATGTCCGCCACCGTCTCGTAGTTATCCACTAGTGTCACCATCACATCGAAGCTTCTCGACCACTTGCTGATACGAACCTTCACTCTTGGAGAAATTCATGTGGTTGAGATAGACTTAGTGTTCACCATTTTGAACGTGGCGTTAGTATTTCTGAGTGGCAGCTTTAACTTATTCGTGATCACTTCTGACATGAACAACTCCGATGCTCCCATGTCAATGAGGGCGTTGAAGACTTGCCCGTTCAACTCTATGTCCGCATAAAGACGCGCAGCCGATGATGAACCCTTCGAGGCTTTGATGGCGTTGAGGACGTGCATCGAACTGGGACACGCCTCCTCTTTTTCCTTCTCGTCGGGGCAATACATAGTGTTAACTGTCGCCTTTTGCGGGCAATCGCTCGTCCAATGTGGACCCTTACAAATGTAATATGTCTGTGGCGACTTTCCATCCCTCTTGAATCGGTAATTATTGAGCATCTTGTCTTGGTATCCCTTTCCTTTGTCTTGATAGTGCAGTCTGCCTCCTTGCGACTTTGACTTCTCTCTCTCACCATTGCCCTTGCCTGAGGGCTTTGGTGGTGGGGCGTTTGTTTTGATATGCTTCACGAGCGACTCGACAGTGACGACTAGCGAGCGGAGGTTGGAGTAATCCCGTCGCTCGAACTCCGTCCTAGCTCATGGCTTCAAACTCTTCACAAAAACCGCCAGCAACGTGTCTTCGTCCACCTGAGAGTTCTGTAGGCGGAGCTCGGTGAACTCTTTCATGTACTCCTTCAACGTGTCCTTCTGGCAAATGTTGAATAACGCAATCTTGACCTCCAATCACGACTTGGCGGGATAGAAGTAATTCGTCAGCTGCCTCTTGAAGTCGTCCCATCTCTCAATGGGATCGACGTTTCTACGTTCCAAATCATCGCAATGACATCGTCATTATAGACTCGCTGCATCTTCACCATCCTTGCTTTTGAGGTCACGTCCAATGCCTCCATGTACCTATGGACGTTTCATAAAAAGTCATTGATCTCTTTTGTCGATCGCTCACCTTTTAGGGCCTCGACTTTGACACATCGATTCTTGCCTCATGTTGGACGGATGTCTCGGGACGCTACCCATCTCCATAGTGTCGCTTGAGCTCTTCCTGTATGGTATTGAGCTCCTGCTCCAAATCAAATCTTATGTTTGAGAGACCATTGTCCAAGGTCTTCCGCATGTCCATGATTGTCGCCTCCATGGACTCGAGCCATGTATACAATGGCGCCATCTCGTTCCGAACTGTTGTGAGTTCTATTATCTTCTCCAACTTCCGTTCGTGCGTTGCGAGTTGATCTTACATCTCGCTCACGTCCAGTTGAAACTGATCGAGGCGTTGCTTGAAGGCGGTCATGACGTCCTTCGAGCGGACGCGCCCTCACTCTTGGCAGCCTTTCTATGGTGCGGCGGGTTCATTCGTCATCTTCGAGTTTGACGTCATTCCTTCTTGATCATCGAACGTCAACTTATGCATCTCAGGAAAGCGGGTCTGATACCACTTGTCACGGGGTTATTTTTCGCTCGACCGACTCGTGCGGCGCCTAAATGTGTCCAACGTTTAGGAAAATTCTTTTGAGCACTTTGCGAAAGCTTGCTTATGCCACTTTCTCGAATGCCACGATTTTGGGACGCTCGGTCCCAAGCGGACGCTTTGGTGGAGGCGTTTGTAAATAAACAGGCACTTCGGCGGAATGCTCGATCGCTTGGGATGCTTTGAAATGCTTGTGTGGGTTGCCACCCCACGCTTGAGGCACATACTAGATTTTGAGAAGCTTGAAACCTTTGTTAAGCAAATAGGAATGATTACAATACTTCGAAGGAGCAATAGCGGATCTCCCCTACTATACCGCAGGCTCGAGTGGTAGATATGCGATGTGTGATGTGGAGAACAAGCCAAGGATGTGCACTTTTCTGAAGTGCAGAATTACAAAACTATCACTATCACACTTGAAAAATAAACTAAGTACAAAAATGGATTGAAAAATGAAAATCCACTTTGTATAAGAAAGCCCCCAGGACAGGTGCGGCCTGGATGTGTCGCCTGGCAGTCTGATCTGGCCGCGCGCGACCTAGATCGGCCACCTCGCGACGGAACGATCGCGCGTGGCTTGGAACGACCGCTGGCGGCCAATTTTTTTAATTATTTTATACATTATCTGAGACGGCTTAGGCTGTCGAAAAAATTCACAATTGTCAAAACTTTCGATGGTTGTCACCGTCAAAATTTTTCGACGATCACAACCGTTGGAAGTTTTTGACGATTGCGACCGTCATAACTTTCGACGTTACTGTTGTCTGAAACTTCAGACGGTTGCAACAGTTTGAATTACCGACGGTCGTCACCGTGAAAATTTTTCGACAGGTGCGGCCGTCGAAACTTTCGACAGATATCTCTTGCTCGTCGGAAAAGTGTTTGTGATGAGCATTCTTCCGATAGATCATATCCGTCGAAAAAATCGTCGGAAACTTCCTTTTTCGACTTCGCAAAAATTTCAACGATCGTCATAAAAGTCGATTTTTCTTGTAGTGACATCTAGATCTGGACGTAGATCGTGTCTTCTCGATCAAGCATGTGGTGTTTTTTTTGTCGCTGTGAGAATGAATTCTTGTATCTATGCTCGCAAGATTAATTATTAGTCATAATTAAATCATATTTTCCTCCGGTACGTAAAGTAAATTAGTAAAGTTAGCACTAAATATCCAACTCTTATGTGGTCCATGTGGGAGTTCGTTCATTCATTCATTCACTTTTTTTTCTTTTTCTTGCAAAATATCTATTGGTAGGTTGACATGAATTATTTTATTGTACGTGTCTGTCCACTGTCGTCCACATCTCGGTGCTTATTCTTTCTGGTATTGCGTTATTTTCAATGTCCATTGAGAGTTTCGTAAGTTAGTTAATTATCACTCTTTCCACGTTTCTCCATTCATAAAGAAATAAATGATTCGTGCATATTCCGTAATTTCACTTCAGTGGTTGATCTACAAGAGAAAAAAAGAATGAGAATGCAAATAATTTATTAATATCACATCTTCGATAATTATTTTCGTACAAAACGTTTTCTTCGATAATAAGATAATACGATCAAAATTAATTCGATTAAACTTTAGTTTTTTTATTTTTTAAAATAATAATTTGTTTACATTTTTAAACAGTTTATTTTAGTTGGCGTCATAAACTTTAGTGCCATACACTTATTTTTATGAACTTTCCAGTTTCCGCCCTTTCATTTCTACTCAGATCAATGAGTGAATAATAAATAATGTGTTTGATTAATAAATTTAATAAAAGCTGTATGAGAAAAACCATGATTTAACTAATTGATAACTATAAATATAGATAGTTGTAGATATATAATTTACATGCCCATATGCATCGCTCTTTTCTTATAACATAATAAATAATAATACATTTTTTGTTACTTTTTTCAACTAATATTTTCAGTTACCCATAAAATAAATAATATTGTAATATTAAAAACGAAATATAAAGTGGGTCATTGACAAATATAATTAATGAATTTAATAGTCAATTAAGAGATTAGAGCAGCTTAAGTTTTTTTTAAAGAAAGCCTATGCCCTAATTTGGGTATTGAATTTAGGTCAGAACTTGACCGAAGTTTCAGAACTTGACCCAAACAGATAACGTGACGAGAATTTTAAAAATTTTTGTCACGTGACCAAAGTTCTCACTGACGAGAACTTTACTTTTTTTTTGTTTTAATTCTTCATTATATTTCAATTAATAAAATATTATTACTTACTCATTAATATTAAAATTATTCATTAAACTATTTTAATATTATCTTAATAATAATTAATTAAATATTTATTTATTAATATATCATTGAGTTTGTAAAATAATAACTTTAACTTAATATAAATATTTTTTGCAAATTATACTAGTGATGACATATGAAAATAATAAATTGTAATAATATTATTTTTATAACAATAAATTATAATATTAACATAAATATTTTCATAAATTATAATATTAATATAAATAACTTTCATAAATTATTATTTTAATTAAATAAATATATAATATTTCGATTTATTATAATTTTATACCTCATAAAATAATAAATTATATATTCATCATTATACTTTCCATCCAAACAACACCTAATCTTTTTATCAAATCAATTACTTGAGAACTAATAATAACTTAAAATTCTCAATCCAGCCCAATGGATTGCTGACCAAGTCAACTGCATGAGCTATTTTAAACCATTTATTTAATTTTGTAATCATGGTTTAATGTAATACAGATAACGCTAATTATATTGAAATTGAATCATTTCATTTTTTTAAAAAAAAAGATAACAATAACTAAAAGGATAAAACTAAATTTTAGAAAATAAAATTTATAAAATTATATAACATATAATTTTAAAAAGTAAAATGGAAATTACTTTTTAATCAATGCTTCACGTAAATAAAAGTAGAACCATCAGCCGATGTGCCCCAAACAAACGTCGACGACCCACAGTGACATTTAAGCAAACGATGGACGCGCACCGACGAAACGAACCCGCATACTTTTTTTTTTCTCTTTCCATTTTATTATTTCCACCTCGAACTCTCCAACCGTTTTCTATTCTCCGCTCTTCTTCTTCTGGATCCCCCTTCTTTTTATAATATCCCGTCGCCGATACGTCGAGTCGAGTCCCCATCCGATACGACAGCGACGAACGCCTAAACGCGCAAAGGGAAAGGCCGAAAGAAAGAATCAAAATCCCATTCCTTTGCTCCCCCTATCATTCTTCGATATAGTCGAGTTCGAGGGAGCTCAAGCAGGAGCGGAAGCCGAGAGGAGGAGCTGAAGGGGCGTGCGTCAATGGCCAAGCTTTACGTGCAGACGGTGCCGCCGCCGGATCTGAACAAGAACACCGAGTGGTTCATGTACCCAGGCGTGTGGACGACCTACATCCTGATCCTGTTCTTCGCCTGGCTTCTCGTGCTCTCCGTGTTCGGGTGCACTCCGGGGACGGCGTGGACCGTCGTCAATCTCTGCCATTTTGTGGTAAAAAGAGCGATCTTTCTTCATATTTTTTTTTATTTCTTTCCTTCATAATGTTATATAAGATATTTGTTTTTTTTATAAGAAAGATTGTGGATTTTGGTCGGGGAGGTTATTTGCTCCGTTGTTTTGATGGCAAAAGGTTCAATTTTTCTATGTGCGTTTGTTCATGCTCTGCTTCTTTTCAGATTGAGAAGGTTGCGACCTGTAGGCAATTCTTACCTATGCTTAGGTTTGTTCGGTATAAAACTATGCTGTGATCGCCGGTCACGAGCCAAGGAAGCCCTTTAATTGAAAATTGCAATTTTCTCTTAAAAAACGTACCAGAAAGATGTTGCTCGAGTCCCAATGGTGAGCTGATTGCTGTAGTTTTTCCAAAAATTGCCCCGTCATAACAGGCGATTTCCAGAAATCCTTTGACATCAAATTCCAAACACTACGGGTTTTGTGTTCAACATTTAAGATTAGATTTGGGGGTCTTGTCTCTTGTGGAGTAATAAACTGTTGAAAACTTCACTGACTATTGTGATTGAAATTTTAAGAAGCATACTGATAATGAGAATGTGTCTGTGGTTAAAAAAATCATCGAAACAAAATTCTAATTAGAAAGTGTCATTTCGTTTCTTTTAAACAGATTTCAATGCCTTGTGTTTGCTTCCGTTTTCCTGTCTCTAGCTTCATTTACTTAAATTTACTTTTCAGTTCTTTACACTTTTGTTATTGTTTTCATCTTCTTTCATACTATGATAAAATTTCTTACAAAATTACTAGTTGAATTCCTTTTTCAGGTCACCTATCAGTTTTTTCACTGGAAGAAGGGAACTCCATTTGCTGAAGACCAGGGCATCTATAATGCTTTGACCTGGTGGGAGCAGATAGACAATGGGAAGCAATTAACGCGTAACAGAAAGTTTCTAACTGTAGTTCCTGTTGTCCTGTAAGTATCCTGTGTGTACCCTTTCACTCTATGGGTTAGTGCAATCTCTCATAGCTTATACTTTGGTTAGGTATTGTTAGTAATGATCACAAAAACTTGGTTATTTCTGCCCCTTAATTTTCCTCATATTATTCATCTAGGTGGTAAATATGGTTCTAGCTAACTACATTGCAGATTAATAACTGAGGACACACAATTTACTCATCATTATGAAATGAAAATTCCAAACAGACTTGCTTGATGCCTAAATTAATGAGATCATGCCATGTGCAGCTTGTTTGGATCCAAACTAGGAGCATGTCCATATGGTTTAGCATGTTCACAGGTTTCAGTACCTTAGGGTTTCCATTATTGATATCTTCAGAACCTCTTGGACAGTGAGCTCAGGTCCAAATGTGGATTGCCATAGACTCATAGAGATTCATAGCTAGGATCTCAAATACATTTTACATGATAATTTGAAGGCAACATCACGTACTAGTGATGCTATTCTATTGAAGTATAGCCACAACTTAAAGACTCATCTGGCATTAGACAAAAAAAGCTCATATAACATTTTTGCATAACTCATGAAGCTCTATTCCTTGAAAGATGGGATCGGTAATGTCATTATTTTATAGATGTCGCTTAACATATGTAGACTACTTCTTAGTTCTTTTTTTTTTTTTTTTTTGAGGAGATACTTCTTAGTTCTTAACATAATAAAATTATTTATATTCCCTGAGATGTTTAAATCTCTTCCTTGGCTTGATGTTTACAAAGGAAAAATGCACAACTTAGTTTTTTTATAGCACAATGTGAAAGAAACATGAATATTTGGTGAGGATCGGTAATGTCATTATTTTATAGATGTCGCTTAACATATGTAGACTACTTCTTAGTTCTTTTTTTTTTTTTTTTTGAGGAGATACTTCTTAGTTCTTAACATAATAAAATTATTTATATTCCCTGAGATGTTTAAATCTCTTCCTTGGCTTGATGTTTACAAAGGAAAAATGCACAACTTAGTTTTTTTATAGCACAATGTGAAAGAAACATGAATATTTGGTGAAATGCCATTATCAGAAAAGAGATTATGCTTTTGGCATGCAGATGCAGTCACATAAGCGATCACTTTAGAAAACTTCCTGTCATGGCTG
The DNA here is from genome assembly GCA_030549335.1 of Pontederia crassipes. NCBI lineage: Eukaryota > Viridiplantae > Streptophyta > Magnoliopsida > Commelinales > Pontederiaceae > Pontederia > Pontederia crassipes. The sequence continues at coordinate 69,566,553 of CM060191.1, read as the reverse complement.
GATCAACTTTTTGTGTCTAGAGACTAAATATAGGGATGCCATGTTTCATTGTTAGTGAATCGTGGTTATACTTTTAAGTCCATTTTTATGACCATGAACATTTTGACCACCATGGTATATAAACTTAATAAAAAACTTGGTCGACCATTAGAAGACTTCAGTCTGCAGAAGAATTATAATTTCACATGACCTGCAAGTGCCCCACCAAAATTCATGTATTCTATATAAATTGATTTGTGAATATGTTATTTGGTATGAAAATCTTTGAATCATTCCCAATAATTTAGATACATGGTAGGGATCCAATCAGTAGGTGGGCATTGAATGGGAAAAACTAGTCTTCTTGTTGAGTATGCTTCGTCTCTGATACGAATTTATCAGGATTTTTATATAGGGATTCTAAGACAAGAATGCAACCTTGTCCTTGATGCAGTCTCTTGTAAGATATGCATTTTTCTTTCTTCTATCCTAAGGGAGAAAGGGATGATAAGCATTTTTTTTTAATATTTTATGCTTAACCCTTGAAAACAACAACAACAACAAAGCCTTATCCCACTAGGTGGGGTCGGCTACATGGATCATACGACACCATTCCGCTATATTAATATATTCGTTGATCCATGTTCATAAGATCCGACAGAGTTTTACGCTGGCTATCGGGGCCTAACACAACCCTCCTCCTTTATCCGGGCTTGGGACCGGCTATAAAACATAGGCGGAGTTTTAACCCTTGAAAACAAGTATTTCTCAAAAAGCTAAAATAATACATGAGAACAAATTATAACCTTTGATGTCATCCATAAGGTGTAAGTGTACAAATAAAATATAATCACATTGTGTTTTTTTATCTTTCAACTGGAGCAATCATATTATATTTCCACTTTGCTGATTTTTTAGAGATGGCACTTTGCTGAAATTTTATACTTTATTTTGGAGTGCGCCTATATGTAATCGGTGGCTTGTACTAAAGATTTCTCAAGGTGGATGACATACTCCTTGATGGGAAGTTTGAGTATATTCTGGTTTAAGGATTCTTGATTGCTTAATAGCCTCAAGCTATATTGAAACTACCATATGCATTTTGTATGGCCGAGACATGTTTCCTCTCTCTTTTCCTTGGTCCAGCTAGCATTGAGTTGATATCCATATTACCCTTTCATTATAGTGCAATTAATGATTTTCTTTTACGTCGTTCCAGGACATCTGCCAATTTTCTTTGCAGCAATTGGTTTTCTTAGATTTTGCTTTCTGGCTATGTCAAATTTTAAAAGTTTTCTTTCTAATTATGTCAGGTATCTGATAGCCTCACATACCACTGACTACCAAAACCCTGCTCTTTTCCTTAATACAATCGCGGTCTTCATCTTGGAAGTTGCAAAGTTCCCGAATATGCACAAGGTCCGCATCTTCGGAATTAATGCAGATCATTGAGAAAACCATAATCTGGATAGCTCAGTGGAGCTCATCAGGTCAAAGATAACTTGATCTCATACCTTTCTATGAATAAGTAAATCATGCACTACTAGATTATATTTGAGGCTTATCAGCAAGTGATACCGGTCTCAGTGTGTCATAAGCTTGTACAGAACTATTGAGGATGTAGAATTGCTGTTGTGCTGTTTCTTCTATATGTAATCTGCTTGTACACTTTCATATTCCAACAGCCGAACTATGAGATGTATTCGCAGCTCCACTGTTGGATTAACATTCTCCATTTTACTGTTATTTTTTGGCATGTCAAATTTCCTGCACTACTTTTGAGCATAAATTAGTCTGCGGGTATCATGCACATTCTATGAGCCAGTACCTCTTGTTAGATTTCTGTCTCAAATGGACATGTGATCCCTCTTGTTCTTTACATGAGCTTTGCATAGATAATTTCACTATTTCGAACATTAGTGTTTTGCATTTCTGGTTAGAGTTTGAAACATATCTTGATTTGATTTGATTGGAACTATGTTCACATGATCTGATTTTTCCAGAAATTTTGTTTCAATTCGACGACCTCCATCCGGGCTTTTATTTATTTATTTATTTTTGTGACCACTCACCCCATTAGACCCTCTCTCTCATATTTTTTTTCTGTTTTCCGATTTTATCTTTTCTTTCAAAAAGTTTAATATAACACAAAGTGTACTTTTAAGTTAACTCAATAATTTAACATAATATAAGGATTGTTTTATAATTTTAATACCAGTAACTACGTCATTAATTTCTTAAAATATTAATTTATCATATATAATACATTTATTGATATAAGAATTTTTTATATTTTTTACTATTTTGATATATTAAAAGATAATTTATTCTATTATATATTTAGATATCTATCTCCATTAAAAATACAATTACATTTTATTCAAATACACAATTGAAATATAATTTTAAAAAATATTTTCTTGTTTTCATCACGATATTCTAACTCATCCAAACGCGATATCAAATTAATTATGGAGAAACTCGCGTTGTAATTACCAAGAAGTCAAGAACATCTAATAATAACTTCATAACTATCATGACAAATGCTAACTAATTAAAAATATTAGCGTTAAAATTTTAATAATTTATTTTTTAGTGCTAGCTAGCGAATTAATTATTTGAAAAAGAGTCGTTTAATCTGAACGGACAGACGTTGACCGGCCCAGATGTATCGGATCGTTCGGAAAGATCCTTCGCGCCACAACTTCCCTCCAAACTTTGCGCGCCAAAACTGATCTGCGTCCTTCCGCCATTTTTAAGGACTCGCAATGCAACCCGTCCTCCGAAATCGTCTCTCGCTCTCCCCTTCCCCATCTCTCTCTCCCCCTCTCTCTCTCCACCCCCTCTGGCATAGAGCCATGGCTCCCAGTATAGCGTTCAGGAAGCGGACCCGAGCGAACCGCACATCTCCTGCAGGACAAAGAGATCGAATCGACGACCTCCTGTGCGAGGAATGCGGCTCCGGGGACGCCGACGATCAGCTCCTCCTCTGTGACAAGTGCGACCGGGGTTTCCACCTCTTCTGTCTCCGCCCCGTCCTCGTCTCCGTCCCCAACGGCCTCTGGTTCTGCCCTTCTTGTTCCGCGGACAAGAAACCGAAACGTAAGCTTTACAGCCCTCTTTTTTTGCGGACGCTTCGTCTTCCTTTTCACGAATTGGATTCACCGACGCTGGCGTTCTCGTTTGATTGCAGAGTTTCCTCTTGTTCAGACGAAAATAGTTGATTTCTTCCGCATTCAACGGTCGTTCGGATCTGAGACGGTCGAGTGCCGAAAGAGGAAGAAAAGAGCAGGATGTTTTGTGGTGGCCAAAAAGAAGAGAAAGCTTCTTCCTTTCAATCCCAGCGACGATCCTGAGAGGAGGCTCCAGCAGATGGCGTCGCTTGCCACGGCATTGACAGCCACTGGCGCCGAGTTCAGCAATGAGCTCACCTATCGTCCACGCATGGCGCCGAGATCTGCCAATTGTGCTTCCCTGGAGCTAGACGGAATGCAGGTACGAATCCTTCGACGCATTTGTTGAGAGGCTGACTCTCATGCTGATTCTGAAACTTCGTCTTTTTTCCCAAATGTGACATGTTTCTAGGTTTCAGGGACTTCATCTCCTGCTATCTATGCTACAACCATTAGATGTTTAATTTGTGTAACTTCTGAATTCTAATTTGTAATTGGTGCGCCATAACTTTAGGTGTTACCTAAGGAGGATACTGAAACCTTGAACCTCTGCAAGAGGATGATGGAGAGAGGTGAATGGCCTCCTCTGATGGTTGTGTATGATGCGACAGAAGGGTGAGTTCTTATCATAGGGTTCAAGTAACATGAAAGTAATCATTTTGCGGCATGCATTTGTTCTGAATGCCCGTTTGGGTATCTTTTATAGGTTCACTGTTGAGGCGGATCGATTCATTAAGGATCTAACTATTGTGACTGAATACGTTGGGGATGTTGATTACCTAAGAAACAGAGAGCATGATGATGGTGACAGTATGATGACTCTCTTGTCAGCAAAGGACCCATCAAGGAGTCTTGTTATATGTCCTGATAGGCGAAGTAATATTGCTCGGTTCATTAATGGAATCAACAACCACACAAGGTGAGGAGTTCATCACCATACTAAGTTCCACAACCTTGTCTGAGCAAATGCTAGCTGTTCATTTCTTTTAGTATAATTGGCAACTTTGGTAAAATATGTTCCTTTTCTTAAGCAGGGAGGGGAAGAAGAAGCAAAATCTAAAATGTGTCAGGTTTAATGTGGCTGGTGAATGCCGAGTTCTGTTGATTGCGATAAGAGATATAACAAAAGGGGAACGATTGTACTATGATTACAACGGATACGAGCAGGAATATCCCACTGAACACTTTGTTTAGATCTCGAGTCATTTGATGGTTTGAGCATCATGGAAGACCCTTTTTTTTTTGAGAAAATTAGAGCTCACAACTGACATGTAAATCTTATTCTCCCAGGCGAGAGCTTCCTCCTGTTCCTGAGATAATTTTTGTAGCCATACTCGCCACTTTTTGCTGTAGATCAAAGTCATATCAGGAAAAAAAACAGAAACAGCTATAGTTTTTCTGTAGATCCATGTTGCACTGTGTCATATGAGTATGTACTTGTGATTGCAAAGAAGTTATTTTGGCAATGGTTAGGTTGAGAATGGGAATAATCTGGTCTTTTTAGCGCTTTTAGTATGAAACAAGCTTTCAGTACAAAGTACACAAGAATTTATGATGTTTACAAAGGCCTATGTGACTTGGGTGTTTGCAGTAAATCTTTTGATGTATTGCCTGTCAGTTGGCTGTTCTGACTGACGGAACTTTATAATTCAGAGAGCATAGATCGTCCTAAGACCTCCCACTAGCTGGTTCATCTTTCAGACACTTGAATCCAACATCGTCTTCCGTCATGGATCTTGACATGTGCTGCAGTCGGTGGTCGGAAGGCTTCTTGGTCGTCGGAGGCCGGCTTGGAACCCGGCACATACATGGAGCAATAGAGAGGCCATGTGCCGCAAGATTGATCATATGAAATCTTAATCAACTTGTTTCATGATCATTGAGGCAAGAGTTCGTAGAACTTGTGGCTAAGGGTAAAATTAAGATCTAAAGATCTTAATCTTTTATGACTTTATTACAATTAATTTTTTTTATCTATTACAAAAATTCTTATAAGATTTTTTTTTAAAAAAATGCTGCTATATTTGATTCTACAATTCTATTTTTATTTTCTTCTTATCAAAATATTTAATCAATTAAATGCTTTTTAATTGTCATCTTATTATCCCTAATTATCACTTGAATCAAATCTTTATAAAAAGTAAAAACCTGTCGGGCTTATAACGTCAATATAAACTATTAAACTGGAGCTGGTTAGCAGGACTAAATCCTCTAAAATCATCAATTTCGACTAAGATTGATCTTTTCTGCTCTACATCCTAACATTATTTATTGTTCAGATGCTAATAACCATGAGTTACTACCATCTTCTCATTTCTGTCTTGACAAATTGAAGTACGAGGGCAACACATTAAGGCGTATCAACAAAACAGTTTGGGTTAATTTCTTTAACACCCCTCGATTATAATTTTTTTTCACGTCTAATCTTAAACTACCAATTTATAAATTTTAATCTCCGACACTTAAGTCCTTCAGCTAATTTTAATATAAATTTTGTTAATTTTTTCTTCTAATAACTATGAAAGGACATTTTTTCCCTTACTTAAGTTTACTCTAAATTTAATTGAACTTAAGTGTCAAATTTAGAAAAATTTTGAGAACTAAAATTTGTAAATTTATAATTTAAAATTAGACGCGAAAAAAAGTTATCAACTACCAACTTCTAGATTCGATCTGATATTTTAGTTGGACTGAGGTTATATTATTAGTTCGTTTGATGCATTGTATCTAATTTATAAGGCCTGCGTTCTTGTAACATCAAGTTTCAAGCGTCCATCATCAACTAAATAACGGAAAAAAAAAAGAAAAAGAAGGGTGAGATGCATGATCTTATTTTCACTAGACATGTTTCCATGCCTCTACAAGATAAGGTTTGTATAGTATTAGAAAAGAACACCCAAAGCCAGGATCAGTTAAGAGAGGCGAATGCAGCTGCATTCTGAAAACAAAACCATGACAGTGGAAATCGCTCTGCTTCTCATTAGTTCTCATTTCTTAAGGTGAAATCTGGATAATGTTTTTGTTCTTTTGATCAGTACAATGTTTTTTTCCCATTTTAGTGAATATAAATCTTTTCACCGGGGAAGGTCACGTGGAAAAAAAACATTGCAGATGTCCAAGAGATAAAGAGAAGGTGATGCTTTCCTACAAAAAAAACAATGGTTAAAATTGATCATTGTTCCTAGGCATTAGAGCTATCTATGGATTTTGGAACACACAAATATGGATATTTTTATATGAAGGAGAGACCTTTATTTGCTGCCGTTGATTAACTCGAATTACATTATTTGAAGATTAGTATTGCATTCTTGTTGTCTCCTCAGATAGAATTACTTTCTTGGATCACAATACTATGCAATAAAATGAATTTCATAAAAGAAATAAATTGTACATGACACCCAGTAACCAAACAAGTGCAACGATCCCTCTCTTCAATGGTGTGGTTCTATTTACAGGAGAAGAGATAACCAGAAGATTTGACTTTCCCGTGTTTCCTTCGAAGAAAATTAAATGAAAAAGATATGATTTCTTGGACTGTTAATCACCAGGTGATCAATTTTGGGAAATGGCACATTAAGCACAGTTGAATCAGAACATGGATATGTCTTGCTAAATATTTATGTCCAGATTTTAAGCTATAGAGGACACATTTGCAACCTCTTTAAGCTCTACATGGACAAATGACACAAAGTGGTACATCTAATTAGACCGAGAATGTTTCGCTTCATAAACTTTTCTGAATAAATTACATCCACAGAAATGAAAGAGATCAATTCCATTTGACATGCAACATTTAAAAATTAACTTGATTCACCTACCTGAATCTACATGAGTTGTCCATGGCCAATTTCTTATCAGAGGGTGACAGCCGGATTGCCCACTCCATTAAGGCCTACCATCAACCTCCTCTTCGCTGTTTTAGTCCTGTAACACCACACTTCAAATGCCTCACTTAAATCAGGATATGTCAACTGCTCAGTCATCTTCATCCAGTCAGCTAGTATGTCTGCTTGATCGCTTGACGGCAATGCCAACACGAGCGAGGTAATTGCGCCTTCTGTATTCTCACACAGGTCGCTGTCCATCTTATAAGGAAATGTCTCATCTTCCAAAGCTTTTGAGTCTAGTAATGGCTTCATTTTTCTTAGATAAGGAAGCCATGATTTCAAGAAATTGACCCTGGATGGTGCAGGAAGAACTACACTGCCATATCCGACAGAATCCAGAGCCTTTCCTGTCAATTCTATTAGTTTAAATTTCACTGACCACAAGCTTGAGCTGTATTTCTCTTCTTGTATGACTGCTAACATGTGATCAGATATGTCAATCCAGCTGGAAACGAAGTCCTTCATCATATCCATTTTCGGTAGTATATTACACATCCATTCAAGGTCAGATAGGCTCTGTAGGAGTGATTGTTCAGCAGCCTCTTCTGACTGGTCAAAACTTGAAGGCAAGGTACTTAGTGCCATCCCCAAAGTGGTAAGCACCTTATCAAGGCCTTTCCTAACACTAGATTTCACATCCTCGTCTACTGCAACTAGTGGAGTATCCTCATCCTCTAGAAGCATGTATTCAACTTGTTCCTGGGCAGAAGTCTTTAAATCATCTCCAAATGGAGGAAATGAATTTGTGACTGTAGTAGAGAAGTTAATTGCAGATAAAAATACATTCTTTGTTGAATTTGTATCAACTGGTTGTATCCGTGCTAATAGGGGCATCACTTCTGGGCCTAGCGTTGGTACAACCCTTATAATTTCCTCCTCTTCATTTTCCTCCCATGGGACAGCTTCCAAGTACTGAATACAGCTCTGAGTTATAGCACCACACTGCAGAGAAATTGCAGCTTGTAGCACACCAATGGCAGACTTGACAGAATCCCAAGAGTTCAAAAGTGACTCATCACAAAGATAAAGCAATTTTAACAGTTTGACATAATGGTCATACTCAGATCCTTCACAATGAACTTCAATGCAATTATCTGATTCAAGATTTGGACATACAGGGTGGTTATTAGAAAGCCAGTCTGCGAAGTACTTGCTTTTTCTCGTAAGAATAGCTGAATGGCAGTAAAACCACTCTGTCCTCCCATCCTTATTTCGCAAACGAATGGTGATGTCACTTGTTGCTCGGTCACCAAAATTGTAAGCCACTCCTAAGTCTTCTTGTTCCATCCGTATGCAGATAGTCTATAAAAAATCATTCTTTACTTGAGCAAAATGGATTACCTTTGATAGGGATGCTAGTTGTCTGCAAGAAGATATCTTCCATGCATAATTATATATGATATTATAAAGATTAAAAAAATTCTGCATCATATAACTAGGTTTAAAATTCTGCATCATATAACTAGGTTTCTTTCATATAAAGGAAAATGAACTTTTTACTGTGCATGAAGAATTCCTTTTCCTTTTACATATGGAAAATGAACTTTTTACATATAGAAACATCATGATCGATCTTGTACAACTATTCATTTGTTCACAAAATGAACCTTTATTCCCAGACCCAACAATCTGATTATAACACTAATTTATGAAAGAGAAAGAAAAACATTTTTTCTGAAGTTGAGCAATAAAATATGGAAACCATTATTTAACATATGATATTGTTAGTCAATAAGATATATGTCATTAAGAGGCAGCACAAGCATGAGAAAAGTACACATTGAATACAGCAAGATAAAGCATCCCAAAGTTGAAATCTTGGAAAGTCAATAAGCATGTCAAAAGTGAGTTTATGTCTGGGATGATAGATGTATTCACATTCATAACAACAACAACAACAAAGCCTTATCCCACTAGGTGGGGTCGGCTATATGGATCATAGGACGTCATTTCGTTGATCCATGTTCATGAGATTCGACAGGGTTTTACGCTGGCTGTCGGGGCCTAACACAACCCTCCTCCTTTATCCGGGCTTGGGACCGGCTATAAAACATAGGCGGAGTTATTCACATTCATAACAAATCAAGAAAATTTCAATTGTTTTCTTTAACCAATATGACAAATTTGATTTAGACTTGCAGTGGATGAATGATAACCAAGTTTTAGACTAACAATGAACAACATATAGATGTTGACCTTATAATACTACAAAAAAGTTAGGATGGGTATGCTACACTACAAAGTTTTTAGCTATCCAACAATGCTTCTGGTAATCTTAACCACTTCATAGAATGTTAAATGATATAAGGTAAATACTAAAAGAGTAACAGAAATCCATTGGCCAGCCAAATCTCTTTGGTAAAATAAGAGTGGAAGGATACCCTTGCATATAACCCCTAGTCTTCATTGCTCTTGACTGATCAGGCCCCAGCCTACTAATAGAATGTCTCCAAATTGTGCTATTTGCAGGCGTCAAATGCTGCACACCAAATTTTAAGGTGTAAATCATGGTTTCTTTACAAGCAATTTCCACCTGTAGACATAATGAAGAGCCAATTGGTATACATTAAACTAAAAGTTTCAAATGATGAACTAACAACAATAATTTTGAGGAGGGTAGGAAAGAATCATATATGGGTAGGGATCATGCTGACACAATTACTTGGGAATGAGAAACTATTGTGTCCATTTTCAACTTTTTCGACAATCATAAGACCAGGTGAATAGAGAGTATTCATGTCAACAATCAACTCAATAAAGTTAAGAGCATTGCCTAGCTGCATTACCGAAAAAACATGTAATTTGCCAAATACTCTGACTCTGAAGTCAGAAATGGATAGAGATGTGGTTCTGTCTTTGTTATTCAGGCTATCTGCAATATGGATTTCCATAGAAAAATTGGTGTTCATATAGAAGAAAGAGAGGCCTAGAATGTGTTCTCTAAACTAATCATTTACGAAACACATCCACCAGTGAAAATACATGCTTCAGCATAATCTTGATTTCTTGTTTTTTGGGGGGTCTAGATCCATTGGTGTCTAGGTTACTAGCACTTGATTACTCTGGTGTTTGGACGAAAGAGAAAGGTAAACCCTGTTCAAATTGGTGACTCTAAGAATTGAATTCCGGACTAGTAGCTCCCACAATCTTCAGACCTAGAGTTCTCAATACGAAGAACTCTCTCTCTAAACAAGTAATTCAAGAGTCGCATCCATCAGCAAACTTACACACTTCAGCACAATCCTCAATCCCAATTTCTCTTTCCTCCGTCTAGACCAACCAGTGACTCTAATCCAACAGAAGTAGAGAGATATTAGCTTTCATCGATGCTGAGACCACCTGAGCCAGCTAACCAACTTGCCAACCAAACTTGGTTCACAATCTTGATTTCTGATGTAGATATTTATGCTCAACCAGAGAAAGGATGCCCTCTAGTTTGAGACCTATAATTTGGTTAGTTATACGGACAAACATAACATTCAGCTGGACAACCCCAACACTTATTGTTTAATTTTCTCAATACCCATAACCACAGAGGAACAGCCAGAGAATGCATCACTCCAGCTTCTTACTCCAACAAGCTTCATCAAACAGTACTCCAACTGATAAAACTCGCTTGTTTTGATTCCTCTGATCGCTCACACGCCAAAACTCAGCACCTCAAAACAATTTTCTTTTGTCAAGCTTCATGCCAAACAAAAGGCAAAAGGTCTTCTACTAAACAATATCCCCACGAAGGAACCGGCACAACTTGTGTTTCGACTCGAGAATTGAAGCTACATATACTGCCACCACAAAGCCAGAAAAATGTGAAATCGCATAAGTTGTCCTTGCCTGAACCAAACATAAACTATTCCCAGCTCATTAACAATAACACAACCGACTAAAAGAAACAATTGCGTCATTTTTCATTCACTGGGCCTGAAAACACGCAAATCGGATTTCCTTACAGGGGAAGGATCGAAAGCCCTCCAAAGCCTGATCACGAAGATCCCATTCTCACCCTCTTCCCTAGACTAGGATCTTTATAACAGAAAAGAAGGGAAAAAGGTGCCATTTTTACGGTGAAACAAGTAAAGATACGATCAAAGAACCAAGCAATCGTACCGGAGAGAAGAAAGGCGGCTCATTTCTGGAGCGGGGGATCAATCCGCAGATGGATAAGTGAAAAAGTTGTCTCCTTTATTCAGCTCCTCATGCGCCGGAGCACACTGCTCAGTCAGAGCGGCAGAGGGAGAGGACCAAAGGGAAAGAAGAGGGCAAAGACCAGACCGGCCAATGCCTCTCTCTGCGGCTAATTGTATTTATGCGTCGCTTTCCATGGATATTTCATAAAAGAGGTGGCATCAAAGTTTTTTATGGCGTTCTGAACTCGAGCATCGATAAAGTGATTGGTGGAAATTAATGATTGCACTGCGCTTTGTTTGAGTAATAATTTTGGCTACTTTTCAGTCACAAACCAGGTTGTAATTAAGTAACAATGTGCTTTAGATTAATTAAAAGTAACTTTACATTTACAAAAATCAGCTTCCTCTTTGTCAAAAAAAAAAAAACATGGGTTATTTCATTTTCCTCATGTAAATCACACTCAAACCATTACGACTTTCCTCACTTCATCTCAAATTATGAACTTATCTTTTTATTCTTAAATTATTATTATTTTTTCACTTTAATCTTTTCGTCTACTTCTTTTTTATTTTCTATTAATTTTAATTTTTCTCATTTATAAAAAATAAATTATTCATATTTCCATAATACATCAAATAATAAATATAAAAAAGGAAAAATAAAAAAAATGTTCCTTGCAGGGGGGCTTTCCCTCATCTCTTGCCAACGACAAAGATAGACCTCTTGCCGATTTTTTTCTTATTTTTTTATTTTTTATATTCATTATTTCATGTATTATGTGATGAAGAATAATTTAGTTTTTTCATACAACAACAACAACAAAGCCTTATCCCACTAGGTGGGGTCGGCTACATGGATCATACGACTCGTTGATCTATGTTCATGAGATTCGACAGGGTTTTACGTTGGCAGTTTTTTCATAAGTAAAAAAAATAAAAATAATAGAAAATGTAGCAGAAATGGACGGAAGAATTAAAGTGGAAAAGTCGCGATAGTTTAAAAAAAAATAAGTTCGTAGGTTTATTAAAATAACTCAAAAAATATTTCTCTTCTTTTAAAAAAGCAATCAATAATTCCTAATGCGAGACTAATGAAAAAAAATACGCTCCCATATTTTTTTTCCATTTTTTATGTGTCAACTAAAAAAAATGAACTACAACAAAGATTATTTGAAATACTTGGTAATGCATTTTCAAATAAACGCTCTCTGTTTTTTGTGAGGTGGGAAGTTTGTTGAAAGAAGAATAAAAAGGGAAAGCACACTAATAATTTAACTGTGTTTCATCAAATTTATAATGAAGAGATAAATAAAGAAAATATTCTTTTATTTTCTAATATTTTATATTATTACTTCAATATCATAATGTGATGTAAATGAAAGGAAACCTTTAATTAAAATACTTTTTTTCCTTTTAACTTTAATTAATTAAATGTATTCGAGCTCTCCTTCCTTTTACTTTAGTTAGGCCTCCAAACAAAATTAATTATTTCTCAGTTCATTTTCATGTCCCCTCCTCCATTATCCCCCAACCAAACATAGCCTAAATATTAAAGCTTAAAATATTATGGTTCATAGAAAATATTTATTTTGTTTCTCTTCTATTTTAGTTCTAAATGTTGCATCTCATATTTTATTTCTTTAACATCACATTTTTCCCGGTATTGTTTTTTTTTTGTCAATATAAACAAGACCTTTAGTTCTTTGTTATAATGTATTTTTGGGTAATTTTGCAGTAAATATTTAATTTCAAAATAAATTATTATAGTTTGAAGAAAATTTAATTAAATTGGATATTATGTTAGGAGAAAAAATGGTCGCTAGCACATATTAATCAAATTTTTATTATCAATTAGTTAAATTATTCTCTAGTAATAAATAGCTAATCGTGTCAAAGAAAGCATGCCCCAAATATTTTACGTTAAACTTGATATCTAAGAACAAATCGGGTGAATATTTCTACACTTTGAGTTAGATATTGCTACCAAAAAAAAGTATTTTAAAATGTTCTTTTCTAGTTATTACTGCAATATAAGATTTTATGTTTAAAGCCCAATTTTTTTTATTCGATTATATACTAAGGTTCATAAATCTGATGTAAAAAAAAATTAAAAATCGAAAATAAAAGAGCATATACGTTTTACTCGTGAAATTTAAACTCCTAATCTCTGAATCTTCAAACGATAAAATTTCGTTCTTGACTACGATGACTTGATAATGTTAAGTTCTACTCTTATTTTGTTCATTGAGAGTAGTTTTAAAGTTAATTACCCGACAACAATGGGCAAGGGCATGACATGGGGGTGGGGATCACGTGGAAGCATAGTGTATGACATGAGCAAGTTGGCATTAGATTTATCTACTGGATCTCCGTATAATCTATTAATTAAATGCCAGGAACAATGTCCACAAGTGTTAATTAAGATGTGCCAACTTGGTGGAAAAAGTTGAGCCGAGGCCCGCTACTTTTTACCTAAAAGTGTTAGTTTACTTAAATTAGACATCTTTAGCAAGATTTATATATTTAGTAGCTCATAGATTATTCTCTTTTGGCTCAGTCATGTAGCATATGACAGTGCCCAAAAGTCAAAAAAGATAAATTGAAACGAGAGATATGTGAGTGCCTTTGCTAAGAGCATTAAATAATAATAATAATAATAATAATAATAATAATAATAATAATAATAATAATAATAATAATAATAATAATAATAATAATAATAATAATAATAATAATAATAATAATAATAATAATAATTTTTTTCTTTCTCGTTCATATGAAAATCTAAAAGGTAAAATCCTAATCAACCAACTAAATCGTTGGCCATGGTCAAGTAAGATCGCCATTGACCAGAATTAAACCTGATTTGGATCAAATGATCCATGCTCATTCACCACATATCGGGATCAGTTTAGTCAAAATTGATCTTGACGATGCGTATTTATGAAGGAAAATTAGGAGGTAAAATCCTCCTAAAAATGTCAACTAACAGGCCACAAGAACAAACTAAGTTGAAGTAGAATATTTGCACAGCAGTAAGAATGAAATCTTACGAACAGACAACACCTTGAAACTGATATTAACATTGATTTAATTTGGCAAATAACGTAAAAAAAAAACTGGAATGCAAAAGGAGAAAAGAACCAGCATACACAGCCCGAATTCTCATGGAATGTTAATCTGAAGTTAATACAAGTCTACGGATTCTATCACCCTCCGAGCTTGGATTTGCAAAGCAGTCTGTCTCTCCTCTGGACCAAGAGTTGAACCAAATTGACCAGCCGCCCATATGAGAGAAGCGCATTTCTCACCTAAAGTCTTCTGCAATTCTTCAGATATATTAGCCAAGGGAGAGCTCTCACTCCGGTTTACATGCCCGATTAATAACAGTAGAAATTCGCCGCATTTCAACCTGCAAATAAGTCGTACTTAGAGCATTGTAAATATTTCAACTTTCAAGTCTACAGCATTATTCAACTATTCCCAAAATGGACCAACAAATCATCAGTCGTTTGGAAATTACTAGTTCTTTACCAGAATAAAAAGAAAGGAAAAATGATTAATGTGTTCAGTTACAATCTTTTCATGCATAACATATACACTTTTTTGGTTCTTCACACTGGGTTATTGACAATCACATAACTTTTTTTCTTTTTGAGACGGACAATCACATAATTAGATGTCGTCTTTTAAATGATTTGAAGTTTATACCTTTTGAAGGGTTGAAATTTATAAATGACGTCACATGCATGTTAAGATTCTTCCACTTGAAAAGAACAGATAAATGATTTAGAATATCAGAGTGAGACAATTGTGGCACTTTATTAGAGCTCAACTTGAAAAGAATAGGCAAATGATTTAGCATATCAGAGTGAGAGAGACAATTGTGGCACTTTATTAGAACACATAAAAATCAAACCGCGAAAAAGGAAACTGAAGCACAATGTCAACAAGAGAGCATCACACAAATTCAGATGAAAACGACTTGACTACCTTATGTTGTCATCTCCTTGCTCATCCTTGATAAGTTCTATAACCTTTTCGATTGCATGGCATTCCCCGAAATCCTGGAAAAGTAAATGCATTTATCAATAGTGGAACTTTCACACAAAAACAGAAAGAGAGATGATAACATGAGTTTTTCATGGCATCAGCACATATTTCAGTCAAGACATCTGTATCTCATGTGAACAACAGCTTTCTCATTTGTTTACATACAGTCTCAGTTAGACACACTCATTATGTTTATCATATTACCACTACCACAAAAGGATGTAAAGCAAAGATTACCAAGCACACACCTAATCACCTATACACGTTGACAGATTATGTTCCATTTATAGGGTTATATCTTTTAAGATGGTATGAGGTTATAGTGTATCATTAAGCTTTAAAGGCAAGATAAAAAAAGGCTAGTATAACTTTCGAAAAAAAAGACTAGGACAAATAACAGAGATCATAAGATAATTAATGTATATCTTTGTGGTGCAAAAAGTCTATCAAGTGTAACACAAATCAAGCATAATTTGTAATCATGTCATACCAGAAGGGTAGCTAATAATGCAATTAAGTATTAGTATCACATTCCAAAGAAGAACACAAAATGGGGGGATGACTGAGATGTGCCTGCATGGTAGTTCAAAATTGCAAATAGAGCCAAACAATCAATTAAACAAAGTAATTGACTAGAATCATGTGCATGTCTAACCAAAACACATATATTAACAATAAAAGAGGCATAGTGCATGTCTAACCAGATTTGTTAACAATGATTTCAGCAAAAAAACCATGATGTCGCAAAAAAGAAAACAGTGCAGTTGGGGTTTCCTTTGTTGAAAGGTAAGATGTCACAATCACGAGGAGTGCTTAAAGGCATGCTTAGGTTTGAATGTTGTCATCTGGGTTCTCCTTATGCAAAGGTTAATACAAGATAATGAGGACAAAACACATTACTTAAATCAAGTTTCCATAGACTACACTTGACACCTCGTTAATTTGTCTTACCATTTGATTGGATGAAGATTCAAGCATTAATGATATCAAAGCATCCAAGCATGCCCCTTGTTCAAGTGTTCCACGTGTTGACAATATGTTAACTAGCACCTGCATCAATCACAGTGCCCTCTGTCTAAGCATCAACATATCCTATAAATAAGAAAAATATGAAAGGATTTCCACTATGGAAGAACACAATATCCAGAAAGCAGACTAATTCCTCTAGCACAAGTAGTTCCAGTCCACAATTTAAATTGCAAAAAGTTTACCATATAAAAGAAAGAGTTCTCATTAGAATTCAATTGTTAAACTTCAAGCAAACGCCTAAAAAGAAAAACAACTATGAATTTTGGTGTACCTTAGAGACAAAACATCAAAGTTAGGTCCAGACTTAAAGTTGTTTTTTTTAGACAAAACCTAAGGCTGTTGTGCCTTAGTTTTCAACCTGGAATATAAGATCATCCGAGGGAAATTAAGAACTTGAAGCAAGAGACCTAATAACATACTTTCCATGACGACTCCAATAACAAAATCTGATAATTCCATGTAGTATTTAAATGGTTGAAGAAATTGGACTACTCGTTACTCTAAAATAAGATGTCAAAATAGTATAGTTTCTTTGCTGAGTTCAATGTTATAATCACAATCATATTGACATGTTTACTGAGATTATAACCTTAAGAACTAAAATTTCCATACATTGAGACTTTTATAGTTAGGCATACTTATCTTGCATGACATAAAACTGTGTACCTTGATTGCTTTGTGTCTGTGAGCTAAAGCTGCACTGCCGCTGTGGAGCAAACAACATCCTTCCAGGACTCTAAGAGCAAGAGTAATTTCAGATTTTGTTGCAGGACTGACTATCTTCATTGGTTCTGCTCCAAGAATATGATCTAAGCTAATAGCAGGGTTGTCCTTGGACTGTTGCAAAGTATGCTGAAATAGAACAGGAACCACTGATATAGAAGACAAAGCTACGTGTCAGCTGAATCACTTTATCCAAAAAAACTTTACCCGAATACATTAAATCATTCAGGTACAATAGAACTGCATGCTGTAATTTATAATATTTTCCATAGGCCAAAAGTCAATACAACTGAACTATCATTTAAAATCAAACGGAGTATAGATAACTGCATGCTGAAGTTTTTTTTTTCTTTGATGAGAAGTCAAAGGATAGCTACCAAGCAACAACAACAACAACAAAGCCTTATCCCACTAGATGGGGTCGGCTACATGGATTATACGACCATTCCGCTCTATTAGTAACCAAACCTTTCGGTATATTATTCACCAATAGATCTTGCTCTATTTGTTCGTCAAGTGTCCGCCTTGGCCTCCCTCTCCCTCTTTTAATCGGACTTCAGATTATTTGATCTACTATTCTTACTGGCGCATCTAATGGTATTCTCTGAACATGACCAAACCATCTCAAACGATTCTCTACCATTTTCTCACTAATAGGAGCCACTCCGACTCATTCACGTATATGATCATTCATAATCTTATTTAATCTTGTATGACCACACATCCATCTCAACATCCTCATTTCGGCTACTCCCACTTTACGTTCATGTTGTCCCTTCATAGCCCAACATTCACTACCATATAACACTGCCGGTCTTATAGCAGTACGATAGAATTTTTCTTTAACTTTATTGAGTACTTTTCTATCACAAAGAACTCCAGTGGCTTTCCTCCACTTACACCAACCAGCTTGAATTCTATGATTAACATCGTCATCAATCTCACCATCTTGTCTTAATCCTAAATATTTAAACTTTGTCACTAGAGGAATTATATCCTCCCCTAGCCTAACTTTCAAATCGTCTCTAAGTTGTTTATTTGTGAAATTGCTATGCATATATTATGTTTTATTCCTACTTAAACGAAAACCCTTTGACTCCAACGTATTTCTCCATATTTCTAATTTTGTATTAATCTCTTCTCTTGAATCCGCTAAAAGTACTATGTCGTCCGCAAATAGCATGCACTTAGGTACCTCCTCTGTGATACTCTCGGTTATAGTATTGATAACTAAGTTAAATAGATACCAATTTATGCTACCAAGCATGCTGGAGTTTTTATGCTATTCATTTTTAAGCTGAGGTGAGTATTTATTGATTCGTTATGGTCTAAAAGTGCCTCCACCTCGATATTTTGGCTATTGCAAAACTGGATTTGTTTTTTTTTTTTTTTTGAAAATAAAAACCGGATTTGTTAGTACCAGATCTATCTGTGCATAAATGGATACATGTCGGTGAATGAAATAACTGGTTTAGAAAAGCATGGGATTGACCTTTAATGCTAAGGTTTCAGAAGAAATACAGAACTCTACGCAGGAACCTAAGCATGACACATTTTACAAGGTTAATGCCCAATAATACTTTAAAACCACTGGATCCATATTAGAATTTTGGCGGTCGCTTTGACACAGGCGGTAAAACATTATGCAAGGTTCGATTTCGCAGGCAAAAATCTGTGAAAAGGGGTTTTCCTCTTTTCTAGGATCAACTGAAAGCAACAAGGTGAAACATCCACATTTATGAATCACCTTGTGAGGCATGAAATGCAATAATTTCTGAGATGTATATCTATTCCAAGTTTCCAACCATGAAAAGAATTCGTTTTAAGAACTTTGCCAAACTTCTAATGCAGTTTTGGATTTGGATCTTTTAACTCGGTGATGAAAGATACATGCTCAATGTGAAAGTGTCACTCTGCTGGCTAGTATGCATTTATAATGTTACCGGTGCGGACCCATGATGCAGCCTCCGACTCTCTCATGCGTTGCCAAACAAAAGCATGCGCCATTCCCCCCTCCAGAAATATCAATTGTTAATTGAAATATAAATCCTAATATTAACATTGAAGCGTCCTGGTCACTGTCTTTCGTATCAGACAAATTACTCGTTAGTGCTCACTCACTGTTATTTCTATTCTCCCCAGATTTAGTTCTCATTTTCCCACTCATCAGTCACGAACCAAATTTCAGCAATCCAATTGAGAAATATTTTAAGAGCAACGACAAGAACATTTGAACTCATAGAATCAAACAATACCGCAGAATTAAATCCTAAATTTAATACCTTGGAGCTCAGGAATGGTCTGTGAGTGGCGAAAGAGGCGGATGTACTCGTCGGAGGCGGCAACGGTGCGTAGGAACCCGAGAAGGCCGCGGAGGCCCCTCGTGCGCAGAAATGAGAAGTCGGCCGTAGCGTCACGGAGGCCGGAGCGCAGCGCCAGGGTCACCTCTCGGTAGAGCTTGCGCCGGTTCAAGGCCGAGACCAGCTCCCCCACCGCCGCCTCTTCCCTGGGCACCTGCGACGGATACGGCGGCGGAACGCCCGATCTTGTCGTCACAACGGCCTCCGACGTTCGACTGCTCTCTTCCTTCGGAGTCATGATTCCGATGCCCCCGCGGAGACCACCACCTCCGTCTCGCGGTGTCGGGCGATGTTGTTCTCCGGCGTTCAAGAATCGAACGCGACGTCCGCCTGGTGCCGTACAGCTTGGAGGGCGTTGTAAAAAGCCACATTGACCGGGCTTAGGGCCTTGCAAACAGGCCCATTCATTTTTATTATTATATTTAGTGTTTTCTTCGTATGTTTATATACATGTAAAAGGAAATTGCTCGATAGCATTATTTGTTCAAGATTTATAACAATTATGATGTTATATTAAAACTAAAACATTTTATTACATGTATCAGCATTCGTAATACTTATACGAGATTTGTTCTTCCTTCTGTCCGATTATTAATTCCATGAGAAAGTTTGACGTCCACCTTAAGCGAAAAAAATAAATAAAATACTTCAAGTCTCAATAAAATGATTGTTTCCGCGCAACCTTTTGGTCTTCATTTTTATTCTTGAGCATCACTAAAACTAATTACGATATTGAGCGAAGAAAATTACATTACCTGAAAGCTTTAAAAAAACTATTCCACGATGAGGGACATATATGGTAAATACTTTGATGTCCTTTGCAAAATGTACTTTACAAATTTATAAAAATGCAAAAAATATGGCTTCGCCCGGACTCGAACCGGAGACCTTCAGTGTGTTAGACTGACGTGATAACCAACTACACCACGAAACCTTGATGTTAAAGCATGATTACTCTTACTAAGGTAAAAATACAGACCAAGCTACCAATAATTCATTTTATTGAAATGGATGAGTTTAAATTCAAGTATATACCATTAATGACACGATAAATATGAGAACGAAGCGTCACCAAAGTTGATCTTTACATTGTCGGGCAATGTATATTGTTTTTATAAACATGATCACTTGTGTAATTATTAGTAATGTGTATTACTTTATTTAGTATGTAAAATTAGTCTATTGATAATTCATGTGGATTATTTATAATATAAAAAATATTATGGATTAATGTATTTTTTTACTAATATATCATTGATAAAAGTAATTATGTTTGGATACTTATATAACATATTTTGAATTTTGTAAACTTAAATTACAAATATATATTCCGCCCCTATAAAATTTAAATCTATGAAATAATTTAGTATGTTTTATGGAAAGATGACAATAATACATTAATAGTAATTATTATGAATTATTATTAAACTACAACAATTATTTAGAAAACAGTATTATTTATTGCTAAAAAATAATCATAATAATAATACAATTTATATAATTGATAAATATATCTTAAATAATAATCCTATTATTGTTACTAATAATAGTGGTATACAATAGTACTAAATAATAATAATAATAATAATAATAATAATAGTAATAATAATAATAATAATACTTATTTAATTAGTTTTAAAATTTATTTAAGTAAAATTTTAAATGACGAATGTAAAAAGTAAAACTAAGAATAATACCCTTCATTATCATTTCTTCAACATGCAATGAGATTGTAAAAACAATTTATACTCCCACAAGTGAATAAGTAAATTTGATGGATTTAAATAATTTAGCACAATATTATTTGTTGTTGAAATAATTATTTTTTCAGAATTTTTCATTAGAAAATTATACTATATATTAATTTCAAGCTTTTTGTGAATTTTGTAAATAATATTTTTTGTCATTCGATTAATTTGAGTCACTTGGGATCACACGCCTGATTATGATAAGCTCACAACATAAATATTTTACATATGCATAATTACTTTACCCCTTGATCTCAAATTTCGTTCATAGTAGTTTTTTTTTTGTTAACTCCTATGATATTATGTTTTTTTTCCTGAAATGTCAATATATGTGACAATGTCATGTGATGGCTAGTTAGGAGATGTTATGGTACAAGTTGAAATCCAGGAACATTTATCGTGAAGCTTCAGATTGATGTAATCGAACGAAAAAAAAAAAGCCTTTTCAGATTGGAATTCCCGTGATCATGCAAAAAATATTGTTTTGTTTCCTTTATTTATGAAAGTGATAAGGGCCAGACGATTTTTCTAAACCCAAAAGTATAATTTTTGTATTATTTTTTAAAAACCTGATACTTTTATCAATTATATATATATATATAATTTTTTTTTCTGTGAGATTTAATTCTAAAGTTGCAATCTACGTGTTTTGATAAGGTTGGGTTGGTGCCATCTGAGTATTGGATCCATTTTTCTATTAGAAACATGCTGTTTTTTCATCCAACTGTTGAGATGGATTTCTAGGCTTCCTTTGGTAATACTTAGAAAGTATAAAAAAAAAGTAGGTGTTAGCTGTTTTCGGCTGCATTTGAGAGAGCGATTTAGAAAAAACATCATAAAACTGAAAAAGGTGTTGCCGTTGAAAGATGGGGTGAGCAATTTTTGGGGAAAAGAAAAAAATTGCTTCGAATTGTAGAAATTTTTGAAGAAAAGCAACTATAATATTTTTACCGAACAAAAAGCACAAAAAATAAGTGATCTTTTTTAAAAAGTACTCTTCTCACCGTTCTCCCAAACGCAGCTTTCTTCGACAGAGCATTTGATGAAACAAAAAAAAAAGTAAAAGAATAATTGTGCTTCACTTATTTCTGTCAAGAAAAATAATTTTATTTTTTTTATTGAACATCTAACATTAAAAAGAAAAAGTAAGTCATCTTTCTCGAACAGCATCCTTTACTCCCAGACTCAACCCTAATTAAAGATAGGGCGATGATAGAGAGCATCCTCACATTAGACCCTTTTTAATATAAATGATTTCCAGTTCAAATAAAGAATCAAGTGTAGACTACAAAATTATATTAATTCGACAATTCATATATTAATTGAATAATTTTACCCATGTTAAAACACATTATATCAAAATAATTATCTATATCTAAGTCTCAATTGAATTTCTTGGACAAATTGATTCAGGCATACCAGAAAACTCAAAATCTTATCGCAATCGGATTAATTTTTAGGTTTCTTAACATTTTTTTTTCTTTTGCATTTTTAAGGTGTTGGACATATTTTTCTATCTTCGGATTAGTCGGACACAAAAAAAAAGATTTTTTTTTTCTTTTGCACCTGAAACAACTTAATTTTGGTTTTTAATTTCTAATTTTTTATAAATTAATAAAAAGTTACGTTTTTGGCAAAAACACCAGACTCAAAAACATAAAAGCCCAAAGTGACAGTTTGTCGGGTGCCGTCGGACCCCAACTGGAGGAAGCTTCCTAAGGAGAAGAAAAGGAGCGCCCCATCCAAAATGGAGGAAGCTTCCTGCGACGTTGACGCGCACGTCGCCATTAGAGAAAACTCAGTTTTGTTGCACCTCGAGTTGGTTGGCGACACCGCCTCAGCGACTTCGAAAGGTGTTTGCTCTCGTCCAATCACCCCACACTATATATCAAATCAAACCCTTCGATCGGACGCCCCGCGAATCAATCCGCGTTCTGTTTCGATCTGAATCTCATCTACCGGCAGCAATGGCGGATCAAGCACGAGAAGCGATGGCGGCGGCGGCGACGGAGTACGAGGACCTCCTGCCGACGATGGCGGACAAGCTGGAGGCGGACGAGTTCGTGTCGGAGCTGTGCGGGGGGTTCCGGCTGCTGGCGGACCCCGGGCGGGGGCTGATCACGCCGGAGAGCCTGCGGCGGAACTCGGCGCTCCTCGGCATGGCCGGGATGGCGGCGGAGGAGGCGGAGGAGATGGTGAGGGAAGGGGACCTCGACGGCGACGGGGCGCTCAACCAGACCGAGTTCTGCATCCTGATGGTCCGGATCAGCCCCGGGATGATGGACGACGCAGAGGCGTGGCTCGAGAAGGCGCTCGCCAGGGAGCTGCAGCGCCCGTCGCCGGCGGCTGCTTGAGAGCGGATTTAATTATGTTATGGTGGGTGATGTCTTGCGTGTCGTGAATTCGTAATACGCGATCAGTTCATCGTTCACGTCGTCGTCGTCGTTCTTGTTCGCTCCATAGACCTGCAACTCCTCCTTGTTAATAATTAGTTTCGTATTCGTTCTTTTTTGTTCTCTTAAATTAAAGTCTCCTGATCGTCTGCAAATTGTTGTTTATTTTCTTAATATTACGCAGCACATAATTTTGATGTTGAGAACGGAGAAGCTTACGATCAAACGAAACATTAAGATGATTTAACGTTAAGAATATAAAATAAATAATGTTAACGACTTAAATTTTTAGAAAAATTAATTAGCACATTAAATTTAATATGATATTAGAATCGTTAAGAGTTCTTAAACATTTATTAAAAAGATAATTTTTTCTTTTACTTGTCCATTTGTTGAGCTTAAAATAGATCAAAAAATTGTCAGCCATTCAAGTATAACGAGGAAGTATTAGAAATATATAAAAATATAAAATAAATGAATAAGGTTAAAACAACATGCAAAATTGAAATTGAAAGGCTGGTCCTGTCAAGTTTCAGTGGCCCGGGACCTCACGTTAACGAAATTATTTGGACGAACAGAAAAGAAAACACGTGCTTCATTGTTCTTTTACTGGTTTCAATGATTGGAGATTAAAAATAGGGAGAAAGAGCATGCAAAGTTTACTATATAGTAAAATATTGAGGGGTTAAGGAGACACCAAATCATTTTCTTTTCACCAAACCGACTTTGGTAGTAATTTAGATGGACTATTGATTATTTTATTAAAATTTTTTAAGATTCATCATATTATCTCATTTGATTATAACGAATTATCGATAATTTTAATTCAATAATCTTAATATTCATTTTGACATACATCTTGATAAAAATATTCATTTCATCATTTTTTTAATTTTAAAGATTTATTACTAAATAAATTTTCTTTATTATTTGAAATCTTTTACGTTCACTTTTCTATTTTTATTTATTTATTTATGAAACTATGTGATGAAAATATAAAATAAATTTAGGGGCATTTTAGTAATTTTCTCTTTAATTATTTTAGCCATTATTTATATTAACAATACTTGCCAAATATTATAATATGACATTATTAATAATTTAAATAGTGATAATCTATTTAAGTGTTGATCTAAATTACTAGTTAATTTAATTGATAATGCTAACTTCTTCGTGGAACAATCATCTATCCTTGTAATTAATTATAAACATGTGTCTTATCTTCATTTTTTATTTTATTACTGTGACATTTCAAAACCCTTTTCTGTTACATGTGATTCTTCATAATAAACCATTCGGGGATAATTAAATGATAATGCCATTAAAAATTGCATATCTTTATGGCCATTTTTTTACGAATTAAAATTCCTCATATTTTTTTTTATGAAATTTGTGACAAAGAGAAATGTTCTTCCTAAATACCAATGGACAAAGCATCCGTCACTAATAACGACGATACAAGTTGTCGATATTTTATCTGACGGTCCTAACCTTCAAAATTATCGATAGATAGAATAATCGTCAATAATTCCAACGACAAACTCGTGGGTAATTGAACTTATAATAAAATATAAATTATATATGTATTAAAATATTGGCATACGATTAATATTTTAATATTAAGATTACTAACAGTCTTATGTCAATCCTCATTAATTTCGAAAGCTAAATTCTGCCAATAATTGAATTTATAATAAAATATAATTAATACTATATATTAAAATATTGACATATGATTAATATTTTAATATTAAGATTATTGATGATTCTAGCCTTCGAAATTAGTCATAAATGTTAATCCGTCGATAATTCTGAAAACTATGTCCATCTCTAATTGAATTTATAATAAAATAAAATATAATACTATATATTAAGATATTCGCATAATAGGTTATCAACGGTCCTAAAATTAAGACAGATGTCAATCCTTTAATAATAATTCCAAGGGCTATGACCCATCAGTAATTGAATTTATAATAAAATACAATATAATACTATATATTAAAATATTGACATATGATTGCTATTTTAATATTATGGTTATCGACGATTCTAACTTTCAAAATTATAGATGAATGTCAATCCATCGGTAATTCTAAAGGTTATGATTGCCAATAATTGAATTTATAATAAAATATAGTATAATATTATATATTAAAATATTAGAATATAATTAATATTTTAATATTAAGGTTATTGATAGTCCTAATTTTTAGAAATACCGATAATCCTAGCCTTTAGCCAGATCCGACCATCAGACCAGCCAGATTTTTTTTATTTTTTCATAAAGTTTCCGTAAAAAATTTTGAAGGATGAACATCCTTAAGAAGTTCGAATGGGTAACCTTTGTCGGAAGTTCTCAAGGACGGGCGCCCTTTAGAAATTTCGACGGGTAACTCCCATCAAAACTTTCGATGAACATTTTTCCAACGACATTATCCCGCCATAAATTAAATTTTTCGATGAATTTCATGGGATTTCTGACGAATTTTACGGTGAGAACAAAGAAAAAAAATGTTGTATTGATTATTTTAGTTCACATGGATTATTTTTTCACTATACTTTACAAAGAATTAGACTTTCAAATTGTTTTAACTACTTGATTGTATTCATGATATCTGGATCAAGTATTAATGGGGGCATTTATTGTAACACCTAGTAAAAAATATGAAAATAACAACTAATGATCATACGTCTAAAAAATTCATATGGTTCTTATTTTTGTTAATTTGATGATTACAAAAAAAGATCTGTGAAGTGGACTTATATATGAATTTATGGATGAATAAAGCAATTTGACGATGTTGATGATTGTAAAGCATCCTTTGATCATGATATATATATATATATATATATATATATATATATATATATATATATTACATGACTGTTGGAACATGTTGGGATTGAGTTAGATTTGAAAATTGATTGAAAATCTAAGGAACTACAATGGTATTCACTTTTGTTGAAATTTTCGGACGATCAAAAAGTTCAAATTGTTTCAACCGAGAATAGCCATAACATTCCAAACATTCGAAAATAAGATCGGACGTCCGAACTCGATCGAATCAATCTTCCGTGGTCAAACTTACGCGACCCAAAGATTGTATCGGGATAGTTAAAACCAAACATCCAATCTCTCCAAAATGATTGTCCAAAGAGTTGAATCGGACTCATTCCTTATAAACCCTAGAAAGATTGGACTCCTTGGTCTGAACCTTCGAAAGTCAAAACATAATATTTTTGGAACAATAAAGATCGAACTAACGGGAGCCTAGCTTGGGCATCCAAAATTTTTGAAAGTCAAGCCTACGTTCTAATCAGATAAAGATCATACATCTGAAATCCTAACTTTCACGTTTAAAAAACTCAATCAAAGAAGATGCACAAGTTATTCTACGAATCCAAATCGAATTGATTGTTTTTCATTTGATATCAAACTCCTCCCAATGAATTATGCTACTGATTGAAAATGTTTCCTTGATATTATATTAGTGATTTATTTGACAAATACCTTTGATGATGGTTGATAATTTTTTATGAAGTATATGAAATTAATAAATATCTAAAGCGGCTCTTAATCATATTAATGATTTATACCATTAACTTGATGATAAAGAATGAACCTTTGAACCATATCAAATAAAAATTGACATCCATATTTATTTTTTTATCTTCTTATTGATATATATTATTGATTGGAGCCACCCTTATTTTTTATAATTTATTTTTGCCTTTACTATACAAAATAGTGATGAAGTTAAAGGAAAATAAATTAGTTAAAATGTGGGTTGCCTCTATCTATACTTATGCAAGTAGAGAACTAAAAAAATAACGTCTAATGGAGAGACAAGTAGTGGAACTAAAGTCAACACAATGAGACCCGTAATCCAATGAAGACAAAATAATGTGTTATTATTTTGATGTGCGAGACTGCTCGTTAAATAATAAAGAAGATTAACTTCAATAGTGATACATCTGCCCCTTATAATAGGGTTTGTCATGGCATTGATCCCTAATTGACACCATAACATGTGTTGCATTGGATTAGAAGGCATACACGTAAAAGTGTATTACTCTTCCAATTAATAATTGAATAATGCTACTTATGATGTTGATATTAAGAGGTTGATGATAATGATATGGTGGAGATTTTCATTATGATCCTCTGCATGTTGATGATAATGATAAAGGAACAATGTTTTTTATAACATGAATATTTTTTTTATGATCCTTTAAAAAAAATGAAAGATGAACAATAAGTTAATTTAAGCAATGCGTCTCTCAAATTTTCTCAAAAGGTGACCTTATGATTTCTCCTTTCACTAATTGATATTGTTTTCAAAAGATGTATCATGTTTTCTCTTATCACTTTTATATCATGGTTATGCCTTACTTTGAGGTGTATGGACATAATGATCAAATGCTACTAATTGAAGAATATTAATTCATCGAGCATCGATATCAAAGAAGAATCATTGATACAGTGATTCCTCTTATCAAAGCGAAAGGGACTTCTCATGTTTATTAAAACTATATAGAAGATTCATTGGTCATCTCTTTCAATGATTATTCAATGACTATTCATGATCTCAACGATCAAGGTGACTCAACATTTTTTCATGTCTCTATTGATGTATATGGCTAGAATACATGAGATTATTATTGATCAAATTGAATCATTATATTACTCCCTTGGTTAGAATTATTTAGGTAGGACATCAATTTTGATTATTATACAAAATAACATTAAATGATTCATTGCCTATCGGAATCATGACATCAAAGATGAAAGTTTGCACATTATTAAGTCTTGAATAATGACTTACTGACCGTAAAGGAGTCAAACTTATTGAGATCGAAGAATTTTTATTCTTCAAATATTTATACTCAAGAAATTATTTCATGATTTATTATGCTGTCACATTAAATTTTTTGCTATGGAAACCTTTTTTTGGTCCACAAAAGAGTCAATATGCAAGTCCACATAGTGAAGGTTTAAAATTTTGGCTCGTTTATTACCTCTTGATATTAAGTAGTAATCTAATAAAAACATTATTATTTATTAAATTATTAATAATGTATATTACTTTACAATGTACAAATAACCAATTCGGTGAGATAATTAAGTTTGCTTATAAGTTATAAAAAAATACTAAATGACATAATCTTTTATTATAATATTCTTTATCATTAATATCAAGTAAAAAAAGTATATTTCTAGTGGCAACTAACTCTAAAACCACCGAATTTGTAAATTAAGTGAACATAATTAATATTTATACATTTTTAATTATTTTAAATGAGAAACAATGATAATATGTTTATTGATATGGGTAATATTCAAAATAACTATTTAACTAATAATATTATTATATCTTGTGTTAATAATAATACAAGACGAATAATATTTAATTATAAATTGATATTATTAATTATAATGACGACCATAATAACGTTAATAATATTTTTGTTGTTGCTGCTGTTGTTATCATTAGACAATTTTTTTATACTTTTTTTTTGTGTACGATTGAAAAGAGTACTTACGAAAAGAAGACAAAAGTTACATTAGCGACAAACAATTTGAATGAACCCTCTGAAAATGTAAGGAGACGCCCAAACGTTCAAAAAGGTGAACTTTCCTGCCAGAATGTCAAAGCAATTTAAGTTTATATTATAATCTGAATTTTTTTGTAAGAAAATACATGTAAGGAGACGCCGAAGAGTCTAAAAGATGAACTTTCCTGCCAGAATGTATCAAGAAGTAGCTACTAATTTTACATTTGAAACTCTGCTCACTTCAAGTGCTTCATCCTTCAAAAAATACAGACCACGCTTGTCGTGACTTATTATAATTATCTAGGTCACCTGTGTTACAATACAACACAGATCTAGTGCAATCTATACCCGCTTTGTTTCGGCATAGGGACATTGACCAATTGAATTACTGCTAAAATCAACAGCCACTAGAACAACAAACTTTAGATCCGGTAGTACTTTAACGAAAGAATCAAAACCATCTTCTGATTATGAATATCATTTCAAAGAATCCTCCATTAAAATCTGGTCTGGTCTCTTACAGCAACTGGTCTCACTCTCTTCTCTGGGCTTTACATTTAAAAGGCAACATAAGCGTACCATGCACAGATCATTCATATCTTACCTTCCGAATATGCATTGATCCAAACTATTCAGAACCAAATATCACATGATCTCAGACAAGCCAAACTTCCTACCGTCAACTCCCTGAGCAATGGCAATACACATGCTTAGTGACGATGGACAATTTGGTATTTTAAAATTTTCATGCTGCAGCCTCACATGATATTTGACAGCTTCCATGACACATTTTTCATAGAAGTTCCCATATGACATGAATTAGAGTTTTCGAATCGTCTCTTACCTCCGTTGTTGAGCCACTCAGCTTTCAACCTCGAAACTCAACTTTGGCCTATAACCAAGTAGTTTCATCCGTGCTGTGATTTCATCCAAAATGGTGTAGATCTCCTCAAATCTAGCATGAGATTTGTCATCGACTATGAATTTGTGTATCCTTCCATCCAACTCTATAAGACTGTATCCAGCTGACTTCTTATGTTGCTTCCCTTTCATCAGTTTCCAGACCTTGGAAACACAATCCCACTTCCCAGATGATGCATATATATTTGCTAGGATCACATAGTTCCCTGAATTCCAAGGTTCAAGCTTAAATAGAAATCCTGCTGCTATCTCTGCCAAGGGGACTTCACCATGAAAACTGCAAGCTCCCAGCAGAGCACCCCATACAACTGAATCGGGCTCCATTGGCATACTAGTTATGAGACTGTAAGCTTCTTTCAGTAGCCCAGCACGCCCCAATAGGTCGACCATGCAACCATAGTGCTGCAGTTTCGGAGTAAGAGCAAAGTCTTTCTCCATGTAATTGAAGAAATGATGCCCTTCATCAACCATACCTCCATGAATGCAAGCCAAGAGGACACCAACGAATGTAATATCATCTGGAACGATCCCTCTCACCTTTCAGGAATCAAGAATATTTTAAATTTATTTTTCAAAAGAATTTATAAGCATCTCAATGAAAATATTTGCTATCATATAGCATGCTCAAAATTTTGTCTGTAACAATGACTAAACAAGCACAAGGAATAGACTCACCTGCATCTCGTGGAAAAGCTTGAGGGCCTCTCGCCACCTTCCATGAACTGCTAACCCCACGATCATAGAATTCCACGAGCACAGGTTCCTTCTGTTCCCCATTTCCTCAAACACTCGCCAGGCGTGCTCGATGTTCCCACATTTCCCATACATCTCCACAAGTGCATTGCTTACGAATGCATTACCCTTGAGGCCGTGCTCCATTGCGTAAGCTTCAATCTTCTCACCCAGACCCATAGCCCCCAGATTCGCGCACGCAGGCAGAACACTCGCCAGCGTCACCTCGTTAGGCTGCACACTCCCATCCTCCCACATCCTTATGAAAATATCCACAGCCTCACTGTACATTCCGTTCTGCGCGTAGCCGGACACCATGGACGTCCACGAGATCACATTCTTGGCGGGCATCGTCTCGAACAGTTCCTTGGCCGCATCGAGCAAGCCGTGCCGGGCGTACCCGCCGATCAGAGAGTTCCATAGGGGTGCATCCGGCACGGGCGTTTCGTCGAACAGACGGCGAGCGGAGGGGAGCAGGCCTGTCTTGGCGTACAGGTCGAGGAGTGACGTCGCGAGGAAGGGGTCGAGGGGAATGCCGGAGAGGATGAAGCGGCCGTGGAGCGAGGATCCGAGGGCAGCGCCGGAGGCGGAGGCGGCGGAGAAGAGGAAGACGTAGGTGAAGCGGTTGGGGGCGGCGTGGCCGCGACCGCGGTGGCGATGCATGTGGGCATAGAGGGAGACGAGGCATGGGAGGAAGTGGGAGGGGTGGGCGGCGTAGGCCTGGAGCAGCTTGTTGTGGAGGTAAGTGGAAGGAGGATGCGGGTAGGAGACGAGGACGGCGTGAGCGTAGGGGAGGTTGGGGAGGCGGAGGAGGTCGAGCAGGAGGTGTTCGATGTTTGGCACGTCGTTGCG
The DNA here is from genome assembly GCA_030549335.1 of Pontederia crassipes. Lineage (NCBI taxonomy): Eukaryota > Viridiplantae > Streptophyta > Magnoliopsida > Commelinales > Pontederiaceae > Pontederia > Pontederia crassipes. The sequence goes on along the minus strand of CM060191.1, from coordinate 69,535,017 downwards.
CAGGGCGTAGGCATGAATCTGTTTGATGCGGTTCATGACGAGCCCCTACTACAACTCACCAAATGCCACGCTTCTCGTGTGTATGGCAAATAATTAATGAATGGATGTGATAGGATGGTGGGGCGAGTGATGGCGTGGTGTGTTATTAGAAAGTTTATATTTAGATAATAAATTATATAAGATGTGGGATAGGGTAATGAAAATTTTATTTGTATAAAAGTCATTTTTATCCTTCTTTATATATTTAAAGTATTTATAATCGTTAATTAGAAATGAGCATGAATCGGGACGATTGGTCTCCGTCGTTCTCACCGGTTCGAATTTTTTAAATTTTTTCCGACCCGATGGACAATTGAGTCAGGATCGAGTCTCATTTTTTTGACACTCGACTAGGTCGGGTCGGGACCGAATCCGAGTTTTACGTCCTGACCTGATTGAATATATTATATTAATATTAAATTAATTTTAAATGATATATTTATGTTTATTTTGAATAAAATTTTATATTTACTAAAAAGTTTTATTTAATAAAAATTATAAATAAATATGTATTCATATTAGAAAAAAGATAATATATGTGTGTGAGAGAGATGGGTGGTTTAATTTGGTAATAAGAAAAATAATTTAATTTGATAATAAAAAAGGGAAAGATGTTAATTTGGTCTAAAATAATCTATCACTCCTCATTCCACCAATTTGATGGAATGAAAAATGTGATGTTCGGAGGGCTTAGCTATTCCACCCCACCCCTCTTAACTTAAATAAAAAATATAACCACACATTCTGTAACTAATTTCATTCCCTCATATTCCATCCCACCACTTCATAACCCTCAATCCAAACAGACTAGTGTCCTTTTTTTCATACAGCGGTTCACTTCTTCCGCTCCGTTCCAAATAAAATAAGTTAATTGTTAAAATGCTATATAAACATTAAGTCTACATTATTATAGAAACCAACGTGACAATAAGAATCCTATTTTTTTTAGCGGTCATTTATTTCTCCGTTTTAGATTAAATTAGTTAAATATAAATAGCGTCCTGAATATTAGGTATTATCTTATTGGACGCATGAAAATATTTATATTATTATTATATCATATGTTTTAAATTTGATATCATTATGAACATCTATGTACTCATAATAAGATAACTTTTCATGTTTTATACTACGGATCGAATTAATTAAAAAACGGAGACATCTTATATGATCAAGAACATTGTCAATTAAAAATTCACATCAAAATCACCTATAAATGTTGGGCGGTGCACTTAGTTTTTTAGATTGCAAGAAATGTGAATGTGCAGTTGAACACATATAAGAAGTGGAATATGTTATCAGTAACAATCATCCAAACGATGTTAATCTAACATGCTTTGTTATATAATTGATGTTAACATGGTCAATGGACTAGATACACTAATAATCTAAGAAGTTATAAACTTGATTAGTAGTGGAACAAATAGTTATAAAGAAAAGCATATTGAGATCAAGAAACACTATATTTTGATATAGTGGAAAGAAAAGAGATGACATTAATGTATTTGCTTACAAGTGATTTGTTTATTTATTCTCTCGTATAGATAATTTAATTGGAATATTCATTATCACATTTTGATTTAATGGGATTCGAAAAATTTTTGAATTGAAAGAAAGTTTTATGAATAATGAATTTCATAGTTGATATTAAACGTTTGTTTAATTAGACTTTAAGATTATTGAGTCAAGTTAAAATATCACGAATAGTGAACTTCAGAATAACATCTCTATTAAACACTACACGAAGAGTGGGAGTATTGAATATTATAACACTACAAAAATAGTGGGAATGTTGGATACCGTGACCGCAACAATCAAATGGAAGATGTTAGTTGTGATAGCTACGGGTCGCGGAATGTCACGAAATGCGACTTTGGTAGATGACTTACGAAAGTAACCTGATATGTCAGCAGGCGTAACATGTGGAATAAATAGAGACGAACGAGATGAAATCATCGTGCTATAAAAGACTCAAACAAGTAAAAATGGCAACTTATTGGAAGTCCCCAAATCATCCTGGCTGTTTTTCTTTGTTACTACAACATCTTCATTAATCTCTATCATATTATATGTTTTTAATTTGAATATCATTGTGAAATCTGTGTACTACTCGAAATAATAAGATAACTTTTCATGTTTTTTTACTACGGATCGAATTAAGAAAAAAACGGAGACATCTTATATGATCGAACCTGAAGGTTTATTATCAGCAAGGGAAGAAATTAAGTACACATGGCATGTGCCATGTATTTATTTTTCATGGGGGCCTACAATTAAAGGGCCACTTATTGAAGACTCAGAGCATTGCGACAAGCTCACAGCTTGCCATCAACCTCCCGGAGCAGCGCGAGCAGTTGAGCGCGGGAGATGGGCTTGACGAAGAACGTGTCGACGCCCGCGTCCAGAAACTTTTGCTTCTCTTCCTCCGTCGTGATGGAGGTTAAGCCGGCGATGGTGACGGCCGCGCCCATGCTTCGCAAATTCCTCGTGGCCTGCAATTTTTTTGAGACAAAAGTTGATCGTTAAATATTAGTTCCAGTTATAATATATTGTTTCTTCTTAAGACTATAATAATGAAGCATTATGACAGAAAAATGAAAGATAAAGACAAAGTTTGAAGTACGTGGATTTCCCTGACGCTGCATCTCCGATTTCACGAAGTTTGAAAAATTAAAGAAAAATAAAAATGTGGCTGCTGGGATTCGAGCCCAGGTCTTCACGGCCACAACGTGAAATTCTCACCACTAAACTACAGCCACATTGGTGTTATGTGGCTATATTTATTTTAGTATACATTTACCTCAATACCATCCATAATTGGCATTTCCTTGTCCATGAACACTACATGAAAGCTCTCCTTCCCTTGTTGGAACAAGTCGACGGCTTCCCGGCCGTTTACCACCTCACTGCACTCGACCCTGAGGCTCCTGAGCATGGCCGTGAGGAGCATGCGACTCATCCTGCTGTCGTCCACCACCAACGCCCGGAGCTTATTCTTGAAGTTGGAACGGCCAGCTTGTTCGCCGCTCGGCGCAAAGCCCCCCGGTAGCCCGCTGCCGGCGTTCGAAGACGTGCCGCCGACCGACTTGGCCTTGTTCGACATGTTGACCGGAAATGCTTGATGAAACGAAAATGCCACTGCGCGCATGCATGCATGCACCAAAGATTAAAAAATGAACACGAATATAGAATAAAGTACCGGAATCTATCGAAGGCCTGATATATTGTAATAAGAAAATATGAAAGCAGATGTTTTAGTTTCATATATATGCTTTAATCATCAGATACATGATTCCATAACAGTGCAATCGCAGCTCAATTAAGGTACATGCATCCTTGTTGTATCTATATACATTTGCTCAGAAATATCTTGTCTAAGCTGTTACTTTTCACATTTATAGATGTCAATATAATTTCAGGCTTATCAGACTCAGACATATCACAAGAAAACAATGTACAAACAAATATCAAGCTTAAGTTTTTGTGATAACTTTTAATATGGTAAAACAGAACATGAAATTAAAAAAAATTAGCAAGGACCAGACAGAAAACTGTTTAGGAATTGTTACCCTGTAGATCTTGGGAAGTTGTAACTCAAGAACACTTGTGATGGCTTTGTGAGAGTTGAATATATATATATATATATATATATATATATATATATATATATATAGGAAATGAGGGGCACCTTCATTAGATGAAGTTTTGGATATACTGAGATAGAATGAATCCTTGCATTGATGAAAAGAGAGATTTGCACAATCAAATCACAGTACAAAGACTACATATTGGTTCAAGGGAAATCTTTTCCTGGGTTCATTAAGATTTTATGATTCATTGATATAAAGCTGAAAATTATCATATTCGACGAGGATTCACTTCGGAATTTAATTATTTCGATGCACATAAAATGACTGCACTATTTTAATGCATGTGAGGCAAGATATATGTCTTTTAACATGTAAATAGTTAATACGTATTGATACTAGTATATATACATTCTCTGTCACTCATTAAAATTTGTTCTGACGGTTTTGCCCTTTGGCATAGCGGTATTCGTTTTCTCCCTATTTCTATCTAATATATGTTTTGACTTTGGGTTTAATTCCAAGTTGGTAGCATCGTGCTACCATCATCTGGGCCGTCCGATCCTTCATCCGCCGTGTACATTCATTGATCTGTCTCGGCCATCTGATCCTTAATCGACGGCCGAGATTAAGTTTTTTTTCAATGACCTCGAGCAGCCTCTGCCCTCTCCTCTCTCTCTCTTCTTCTTTTTCTTTTTTCAATGACAGCGTCTCTCGATCTCGGCAAGACGGCGGAGGAGAGATAGAGAGGAGAGGGCAAAGAGGAGACGACACGATCGGGACGAAAAAGAGAGAGAGAGGAGAGGGCAGAGGCTGCCCGAGGTCATTGAAAAAAGAAAAAAACTTAATCTCGACCGTCGATAAAGGATCGGACGGTCGAGACAGATCAATGAACGTACATGGTGGATGAAGGATCGGGCGGCCATGGTAGCACCATGAGTTGGTAGCATGGGAATTAAACCCTTTGACTTTTTATCTTTCATATTTGAACTTTGAAGTATGCAAAAACCTAAGATGCAATTACCCTAACCATTAAAATTTTCCATTATAGAATTATGCATTGCGATCAGAATAATTAGGGATAATATATAGTATGCTTTAACAGGCTAAAATGAATATACAAGACCTATTATAAAGTTGAAATTTTGCTATTCAATAAGTCGATCAATTTATTGTATAGTGTGTTGTACTTTTGTAGCCCCTACTTTAGTATATAGATATATGTGTGAAAAATGAATGTATATGTACTATGTTAAGTGGGGATGAGCAAATTCGAATTCGGAATCGATCGTCCCGATTTTGATCCAGTTTGTTCTAGGTTTTTCTTAAAAAAATTATCCAAATCAAATCGGGACAAAAATCGAAATATTTCCAATTGTCCCTATTTGATAATAAAACATAAATAAAATAATAGAAAATATTATATAAATATGATTATCAATTAAATTACATATATTATAACATAATATAATGTATATCTAAGATATATAATAAAATATAAATTTCATTTAAAATAAATATAATATTTAAAATAATTTAATATATTAATATAATGTATATTATCGGGTCAAATTGTGGTTCAAATTTTCGTAATTCGATTCTAGTCCCGACCTAATTTTGGCTCGAAATTGAGAAATACATATTAGCGTGGGTCGAAAAGATCGAATGATCTTGGTCCATTCTAATTACATTAATCAAAACAATAACATACCACAAATTAGTCATCTTCAAATTCTATATCATTTTTTAAAACTGGAGCTATCACCGGTTCATGATAGAAATTAATCACGATCTACACTACAAGAAAAAGCCGGATTTCTGACGGTTTATTTTTGACGATCCGACATCCGTCTGAAATATCGACGGTTTTTTCGACGGATCATGCAAACCGTCGATATTTTCGTCGGGTATTTTTCGACAGTTCTAGCCGTCTAAACTTTCGATAGTTCAGAATTCGTCGAAAATTTTCGTCGAAAATTTTAGTTTTTCAACGGTTCAGACTGTCCAAAGTTTTGACGGTTCACTTATCCGTCGAAACTTCCAACGGTTTTAGCCGTCGAAATATTTCAACATTAGTCCGGTATTATTATTTTAATTTTCGACAATTTTGACCGTCGAAATTTGCGACATTTGATGGAATCGTCAATATTTCGACGGTCGGACCCGTCGGAATGTTATGAGATTTTAATTAATTAAAATATTATACTTTAATTGTTTTCAACGGTCTTAACCGTCGAAAATGAAAATTTATAATTTATACAATTCTGTTCAGTTGAGATATATATTATTATATATATCGACGGCTAAAACCGTCGAAAGTTTCTACGGTTTAGAGAACCGTCGAAAATTTCGACGATTCATCCTGCGAGTTTGACCGTCTTAATTCGAATTAATATTATATAATATTTACCTATGTTGCGACGGTTACGACCGTCGGAAACTGGCTATATAAATACCCGACCCCACTGTCACTTTGTCCGTTTTCGATCCCGCGTCTCTCTTCGCCCTTCGCATTTCGTTCGGCGGCCACCTCCTGCATTGCCTTCCCTCGCCGCCGCCCGAAGCTTCCGTCGCCAGGTCGCCACCAACTGCAATCTCCGGCGCAGGTAGGCTCCGATCCCCGTCCTCTTTGCTCTCTCCGGTGGCCAGATCCGGCCGCCCTCCGCGCGCGGCGGCCAGATCCGGCCGCCCTCCGCGCCCGGGTCCATCGACATTTTTCTGGTTGTTAAAATTCATTGCGACATTTTTTCTAAATTGGCATTCCTTATAATCTAAATTGCAAACCTCCTACGCAAGTGATCTCAAATGTGCTTGGGACTAAACATACGATCCATATAAACCTTTATAATCTATTTCTTATTATGAGACTATCAGAACTAATTTCAAGTTAAGCAAAGGGAGGCTTATGAGTTTGAATTTAGGGGCATCGTAATTATTAGTAATGTTGGACATGATCCTATTGTTCGTTGGTTTTTTCGCAGGGTGCAAGAAGAGATCACTGCTGCTGCCACCGCCGCCATCACAAGTGATCCAAGGTAGAAGGCATCTCCAGATCTCAGTCTTTTTACATTAGGAATGCAATTTTATCGTTATGGCTGCTCTCATATCAAACAAGGCCAAAGATATGTAAGCAATGATGGTTGAAGTAACAAAAACAAAAGCATGAGAATGTGACCAGTACTTCTTTGTTCCATTGTCGGGTGTTTAGCTTCTTTTTATTGTATCCAACTTGGTTTGCTTTTACATTATCTTGGAGATTTTGCATGTAATTATCAGTTGCATTCTTCAATTTGTTATGCTTTGCTTGTGTTGTTGCTTACGATATATGTGCTTGCAGAAGTATGTATTTATCTTGAAATGCCATAAGTTTTTATGAAATGTTTAGTAAAATCGTGTGCTTTGGTTATGAAATAATTCATAATCCATGTATGAGGGGATAGAAGTGGAGATTGAGTTTTCAAAACGGTAGTATTTGTACTTCAGCTTTTTTTAATACTTCAAAGGAAATTTGTCACAATATATATATTTTTCCTAACCCTGTCCCAAATTTTAGTTTAATTATTATTCCTTTCCTCGTCGAATTTCATGGATTATTGTAGTTTGAAGAAAACATATAAAAGTGTTATGCAGATGCTGTCCATAGCTTTTCCGTTCTACGTTGTATGGCTTCAACACATTTTAGATTTCTGCATTGTTCACTATGCAGGCTTCTTTGACTTTGTCTAATTGTCTCGATCCAAAATAGTCCCCTCGAACAAACATGAAAATCAAGTATTTCAGCTCGCTATACATGCATGATTGTTGTTTCATAAACCTTTTTTTCGCTATACATGCATGATTGTAGTTTGTCGCTATCACTCTAAACGACGTAAAATTTTTATGATTTTTTCGTTATACATGCATGACGTAAATTTTTTTCACCTAAATTTTTTATGATTTGCATATAATGCAGACATTATGTCATACTTGAACGATCGTCAATGGATGTACAATAGAAATAATCCTGGTCGTTGAGGTTTGACACAAGAATTCATAGATGGCGTTGACTATTATGTTAGTGTGGCTTGTTAGTCTTTCCAATATCAGTCTGAGGGAACAATTAGGTGTCCTTGTTTGAAATGTGCTAGCACAAAGTTACAGACGCTAGACCGTTAATGTTCACTTATATAGAAAGGGTTTCAAACCTAATCATACGTACAACCAGATGAGAATCTAGGGTAAGTGTTATTTTATGTATTTCGAATCTTTATTCATTTTGTGATTCACCCATCGCATTTTATAATTTTGTATTCTTTCATATTTGTACCGTCGAAACCTACGGCTGCGACAGTTACTAAAGTGTTGCGACATAGGTATACTGAAGCGTGGCTTACATGAAGGAAAGTTCCTTATGCTACGAAACAGATGCTATTTAATGAATTTCAGGTGTCCTTAGAAGTCAACATGGTTATTAAAATTTATCTTCGTAATACTTTAATTATTTTTATTCACATGCAGGCTGATGTGTGGTGGGAGCCCGAGAATATGGAACAAATGTGGAAGGCTTTTAATTCCCGGTGCTCGAAGAGATTGTCCGCGATGCTTTCAGAAGCTCGAGGTGCTAGGGCATAGCCTAGTTGGATCCCCGAGGCCGTTTGGATCGATTTACTATGAAAGTGGTTCACCGAGGAGCACAAATTAAAATGCAAAAAAGCAAAAACAAGTCGAGAGTCCGACCAGGGAGCATGCTTGCATTCGGGCGGATGTTTATCCACGAGCACGATTGCTAAGAAAATGGTAAGGTCTTTCAATATTGTGTCGACAAAATAGTATACTTTATTCTTACAAATTATTATCCTATTGCAGGAGAAAGAGACGGGTAGACCACCTACTCAGGACGAAGTATTTCTCCGAACTCATCAGAAGAAGAACAGAGAATGTGTTTCAGATTATGCTCGGGAGACATATGTATGTAAAATTATGTGCCACTTTTTTTTTCTAAATTTCAAGTAAATCTATAAGATAGTAAAATTGTCGTTTATAGTTAATTTTTTTAGCTCGTTGATTTTTTTTCCTAATTTCAGGAGACTTTCAAAACAAAAGAAGTCGATCATATTACACAAGCCACGCAGGAGGGGAGCACACCGCTAACCCCAAGACAACTTTGGACGGACCACGTCGGCATGAAGAAGGGTCGCATTTATGACCTTGGATATTCTGTGAGTACAACAGATATTGGATATGATCGTAAATCTACTTCAGGTACAGCTTCCTCTGGTCAAGGTATACAACAAATGATGGATGAGATGAGGAATTCGATTAGGGAAGAGGTCAGGCAAGAGGTTATGCAAGAGCTCAGGAAGGAGTTCGAAGAACGTGAACGTCGTACCAAGTTTGAAATGAAGAAAATGGTGCATGCCATCATGTGTGGCGAATTCAACGACGAGGACGCCGAGGTAGTTTTATTTGGTTTAATTTTTGTGGAATTTGTTTTAATCTGTACTCTAATATATGTGATGTAGAAGATGCATTAATAGTTTGGATGAAATTTTACTCATTAGATCAGCATGCACTTTGACATCAACTATATATTGACAATTTTCATGACGTAGAGGAAAACCAATACGATTGTTACATTGTTACTGCATGTTGCTATAAACAGATAAACATATAGTTGTCTCTCTGGGTTGGTAACTATGTTCAGTGCATACCTGGTTATAGCATTCACCTGTTTCCTAAGTCATGCATTATCTATAAGAACGTCGCCTAGCATTTTTCGCATCTCAGCATCTATGTTATTCGGATTACCGGCATCTATGGATATATTAGATTGAGAAAATTCATCGTTTTGGTCCTGATCCAGACCTGTATCATCATCCCTCGCAAGAAGCTGTGCCTAGATACAAGGAACAAATATCAGCATCTTAAATATATAAAAAGGTAGAAAGGAGCTTGTGCGACCACCCAAAATATGCATGGATGTCAGAATAAATTCACATAACCTCAGCAAGGATATCTGGAGACAAAAGAAATATGTATGAAAGTAGTAGTTCTTAAAAAAAAAGTCGAAAAATATGCACGATATCAAAATGTACCATAGGATGTATGCAGGATTCTGAATTGTATGAGACATTCTGACACACATGGTTTATGTTAAACCTTAGCAGTTACCACAAGGGTATCTCCATGTACTACACTTAGAGAACTTCGATGATTTTTATAACAAGGCAGATTGGTTCTATATGAAATTTTTCAAAAGAATTCCACCTCATAAATATGTACTCATACTGATACTTTATTAGCAATATATAAGTTCTAGATTTTGACATGTTGCACTAAGTGACAAGGTTATGCCACCAACTTGAACCATAATATGAAAAAAGAACAGAACTAACAAATATAAAAACACCTCAATGAAGGAACTTACCTCAGCAAGGAGAAGGCCAATCCGATTATCTGAAGTTTCAATAAGTTCTAAAGCATCAGAAAGAGATGAGTGACTTAGAATTAGCAGGTCCTCCTGCTCCTCAAGCAAATTAACACTGCATTGCTTAAGGCGATCTTGAAGAATCTTGCATTCTCGGGGAATTTTTTCTTTTGACGATTTTCCATGAACCCACAGTTGCCTTTCATTTTGAATAACTCCCTAGTCGAGTACATGGTAAATCAGAAAGGAACATAGTGGACGAATAAACAATCACTTGAATCGAGATCTAAAAGATGTCCAACTTGTTGTTTCCTACATTATTACTTCCCATGAACCCACAGTTGCCTTTCATTTTGAATAACTCCCTAGTCGAGTACATGGTAAATCAGAAAGGAACATAGTGGACGAATAAACAATCACTTGAATCGAGATCTAAAAGATGTCCAACTTGTTGTTTCCTACATTATTACTTCCGGCTCAGCAAAGTTAACTCCAACATATGAAAGTGATTTTCTTTTTATCAGTTTTCTAAACCAAAAAAACAGTAAAGTTATACAAGTGCCGTTGAAAGGATTATATAATATAACAAATTATATATATTGTTAGAATATAGAAATATGATGCTATCAGGTTGTGATTCCCAGCAAAAACTAAAATTATCTAATCGTCTATTACAGGAAGTTAAGAATTATACCTCCAACTCAGTTTTTTCCTTCAATGTTTGGTTCAACAACTTCTTTAACTCTGCTTGAGAATTTCTGAGTGATTTTACTTCTTTCATAAGAACTTTCATATCTGCTTTTGATTTTACTTCTACTTCTTCCAGGTGTTTTTTTGTGTTCTGCAATTCATCTTGTTTATTATCTAGCTCCTGCAGCAATAGTTGTTTCTCTGACTCTACACGAGCTTTTTCATTCTGCAATGGCCAAAAATGATAGTAAAGTATTTACTGACTTTCTCAAATATCTTTGCAGGTTCCGTGATGTTCGAATTATCTTGTGAAGAGCTCTACAGATCCGACGGGAAAGGCGAGACTCATCTTTGTGATGGTTATATGTGCTTTGTAATGGTGTTTGGACAATTTTATGGTTACAAGTGTTTGGACAATTATGTTATAAATGTGTTTGGACAATTATGTTTGGATATAAATGTGTTTGGAATGCGAGACTCAAATATCTGTTGTATTATATGTTCGGACATTAAATTTCAGCATTTTTTTAATATTTTTTTTTGTTTTCGACGGTCAGAACCGTCGAAAATAGCTGATAATTCATTATCAACAACAAATATTTCGATACTTATCGATGATTCTGACCGTCCGTGCAAGCTTTTCGACGGTTTGAGCCGTCAAAAATCAGATGTGGAGTCGACGGGTGAAACCGTCGATATGAGTGCTTCGACGGTTCAAACCATCGATACGTAACGTATCGATGGTTAAAACCGTCGATACGTATCGACGATTTGAACCGTCGACACTCAACCTTCGACGGCCGAGCCCGCCATTTGGACCGTCGGTATTACCGACGAATGTTTTACAACCGTCGCAAATCGATTTGCGACGAACATTTTTCCAACGGATCAATTCCGTTCGAAAAACCATCGGTAATACGGTTATCGACGATTTTTGGGTTGATTATAGACGGTTTTGACCGTTGTAACATTTTTCTTGTAGTGCTGGTTCAGTCTAAATTTTAAAACCATTATTGATGACTAAATATAAAATTATGGAGGTTAGAGTCAATGGATAGCAACTAGTCCTTATGGAAAAAAAAATAAAATTTTAGGAGTTAGTATTCTAGTTACACAAATTTTGGTCGGGTAATAGTGAATTCTAATCCTATATATATGTTCTGAAGGTGATAAGTGAACGTGACAATTAAAAAAGAAAACACAACTAAATCTAGTCAACGGCAAAGTTTAAAATTGATTTTAAAAAATAACACACAGCTGAGAGAGACACAACTCATGTGGCACATCCTTGTGAAAACTTCAAACACTGTTATCTGAACACCCAAGAGCTGGGCCTGGGCGCATGGGTGGTTGAAGCGTGAAAGTTATGTAACCTGCCGAGGTCGACTAATATTTAAAAGGTGCACATGCCATAAATATGCCTAGTTACTTGTTCTTTCATTCACCCCCTTATCATTCATCTATCTCCAGATGGGATCTGGTCCCTCTAGTTTTTTTTATGTACCCACGTTCATTCAATTCCTACCACCATTTTTTCTCCTCCCACATTAACGAATTCGTCATTTTCACTATTACTACCCTGTGAAACTAATTCATCGAAATAATTTAACAGAAGAGACTTAAGATCTATGAATCTATTAGGATTATGACAAATACGTAAAAAGAGCTTATCCCTTGATTCCAATTATATATATAGCTTGCACAGGGAAACGAGAGGACTCATTAATCTTGATTGACTGAAAAAGAGAGAGAGAGAGAAAAAAAAAGAGAAAACAAATATTAGCCAGTGAAGTTAATTCACAACCTCGACCCGTCCTTTTTGTTTCAATCCGAATCTGTCCTTCCTCTCTCTCTCACCTACCCGTCATATTAACCTTTCAATGAGGAATCTAATAAGGTCTCAGAATCTAATCATGGAATAGATACAAGGTACAGAGCCGCACACCGCACAACTCATCCTTGCAGACCACCACAGCATCGACATGGATGCCCAGCAAAGAGAGCCAGAACCGAGAGAAGAAGAACAAGAAGAAGAACGACAGCAGCTCACGACTCCTCTCCGTAAGTTCTGATAATCTCGGTCTCTATTCCTTTCCTGGTCTGTGACATCTCATGACAGTGATGTGTGGGTTCTCTCCTATGTATGTGACCGTGCAGTATCCTCCGTATACCCTTCGACCTCCGAATCGCCGGCGTCGGCGTCGTCACAGCCTCCGGCGCAGCATAATGGCGAGGAACCGGAGAACTCGCCCATCGAGCAGGTGGCGCTCACCGTGCCGGTCGACGACGATCCCTCCATGCCCGTCCTCACGTTCCGCATGTGGGTGCTCGGCACCGTCTCGTGCGCGCTGCTGTCGTTCCTCAACCAGTTCTTCTGGTACCGCAAGGAGCCGCTGTCCATCACGGCCATCTCGGCGCAGATCGCCGTGGTGCCCCTCGGCCACCTCATGGCGTCGACCGTCACCGACCGCGTGTTCCTGAAGGGCACCCGGTGGGAGTTCACCCTGAACCCGGGGCCGTTCAACATGAAGGAGCACGTCCTCATCACCATCTTCGCCAACTCCGGCGCCGGCAGCGTCTACGCCATCCACGTTGTCACCGCCGTCAAGATCTTCTACCGGAAGCACATGACCTTCTTCGTCTCTTTGATCGTTGTGCTGACGACACAGGTTCAAGTTCATCTACGGTTACCTTATTTCATCCTTAATTTGCTGAGATTGATGCTTACACATATCTTGTCCTTTCTTCCGGACTTCCACGTTGATTAGGTGTTGGGCTTCGGATGGGCAGGAATTTTCCGGCGATATCTGGTGGAGCCGGCGGCGATGTGGTGGCCGTATAATCTTGTCCAAGTCTCCTTGTTCAGGTACGCCTTACAACGTCTGGCCGACCCTTCGCTGGCAACAATTTTGTTATTTTCCTTAATTTGGCACATTTATAAATTATATGAATATATTTCACATATATTATATATATATATAAACATTATAGATACTTTAGCTGTCATGACCATTGGGAAGGACATAAAAATGATTCTAAATCTAGAACCATACATATTGGGAAGGACAAAAGGAGGTCATGGCATTAAAAGATCCACGTCTAAACTATCAAAACGATGAGCAACGTAGAGATGTTAGATTCCGTGTGTAAATATTATCCCTGTAATTTCAGTTCTTTCGTGTGCATATGTGCTGATTACGACGTTGCTATTCTGATCGATAACACTTTTATTGGATTTTTCTCTTTGTTGGCCACTATGCCAACAGTTTGATACAAAGTGAGAATTCCATTTGGTAGGCCACAAATAATAATAATTATTATTATTATTATTATTATTTGGCTGCATAAAATTATTGAGATTTTTACTATTGAGAAAGATGTACTACAAGAAGAAAAATCGTGCTTTCCATTCATTAAATTAGTAAATCATACTTTCCACCAAAATAGTAGGAATTCATACTCACTATTCGAATTATGAAAAATATTTTTCATGGTTTGAGTCGTGGAAAACTTTTCTCACGACTTAAGTCGTGCCCATGAAAAATAATTCGTTGAAAAATTCATCGCAAATTACGAAAGATTTTCGATCGTAAGAAATTTTTTGCCAGAAAAAACCTTTCTTTTACGTGTAGAAGAGTTCTACTACTAAATGATTGACATGCACCATTTAGTTCAATTAATCATCGATATTTTTTTAGAAAATGTATTTATTGTTATTGAGATTTTAAAGAAAACACAAATATACGCAAACATCAAGACTAAAATATTTCATTTGGATTGTAAATAATGCGTGCAATAAAATACAATGGACAAATATAACGCAAAACGATTGACGAAGGGCCAGGGCCAGTTGTAGCTATGGAATTGCACGTGATTTGCTTCGTGTCCTCGTAAGATACTCAGATCTAAATTGTGCAAAGTCAACCTCACAAGTGAAACTTGCACCCTTAAACTTAAAAATTGTGACATGGAACATCATTAATCGATGTCATTGGGTCTTTTTTTCTTTTATTTTTTCTTTGGGAAAGGAAGAGTTGCTAATTATCTATTATAGAAGAGGATAAGGAAATATCTTCATAAAGATGTTAAGGAGGCTTTTAGTTGAATATTGTGAAAATAAGATATGCTAATTATTCTTTTCGAAAATTTTAAATCGTTAAAAATACTCTTCTTTATGATTGGGCTGTTAATAATTTTTAGTCTAGTTCGGATCATCACATGGAAAATTAAGGAAGGAATTTTTTAATATGAGATCAACGATGTTTGAATTCATGATCTCCTGTGAAAATAAATGTATTAGTTAATTTTTTTCAAAAGATTAAATCATTAGAATGACAGTTTTAGATCTTTCTGCCTATAGACCAAGGAGGAGTTCTTGCTCACATTTGTCAAAATTCTTCAGCTCTACTAACCTCAGTGGTAGATATGTTTAGCATCATCCACCTATCAAACTGAATATTTTGTAATTTTCAGGGAATTATGGCAAGAAGTACCACGTGTAGCCCCTGCAAATAGAAGAGAAAAAGCTCATACCCCGAGTTTCTTAAAAAATCATTTTAAGTTTAATTTAACTCAATAGGAAGGAGAGGACTTTCACTAAACCCAATATTCTAATATTCAAAGCAGACACCTCAGGATCATGATCCATCGAAGTCGTAGAAAAATGTATAAAATGATATTTGTTAATATATGTTTATCAATAGTTAACAAATTTTTTATTTCAATTTATAAATTCAAACTTGTCAAATTTAACTATTAATATCGACTTACACTAGAAAAAAATGAATATATTGTCTAATTTTTTATTTTCATATTATTTAATTTTTTTCCATTCAAGAAATATCAAATGATAAAAAATATTCCCTTAAGGAAAATAGTTTGAAAATTGAGTTATACTGATAATTATATTATAGGATTCAAACACTTTTAATGATTTACATAACTCACTGTGATATATTAATTGCTCATTGGATCTGGCTAGTGAAAGGTTGATAGATCAACCTCGATATGAAGCTGACAATAGTGACAACTACAGTCATCAGTAAAATTGGTCCAACTTGGTATCTTAGTTCAAAGAACCCACAAGATGTCATTTTGTTCAACAGTCATTGAATTAGTTTTACAACAATCATTACTTTCGCTTAAGGATCTCATTGTTCTTGATGATTCAATGTTTAACAGTCATCAATCAAGAAAATTTTGGAAACCAAGTGTTCTAATAAGCGGCTAAGAACTTTTTTTTTTTGTTTCAAAATTTTGATTCGTGACCTACGAATTCCTTTGGTGCTTGCAGGGCACTGCATGAGAAGGAGAGCAAGCCAAAGGGTGGCATGACGAGGAACCAGTTCTTCTTGGTGGCCTTCATCTGCAGCTTCTCCTACTACGTCTTCCCGGGCTACCTCTTCTCCATGCTCACCTCCATCTCCTGGATATGTTGGATCTTCCCTCACTCGGTGCTCGCGCAGCAACTCGGCTCGGGCCTCTACGGCCTCGGCATCGGCGCCATCGGCCTCGACTGGTCGACCATTTCCTCCTACCTCGGCAGCCCGCTCGCCAGCCCGTGGTTCGCCACCGCCAACATCGCCGCCGGCTTCTTCTTCATCATGTACGTGGTCACGCCGACTGCGTACTGGCTCAACCTCTACAAGGCGAAGAACTTCCCGATCTTCTCCGACGGCCTGTTCACCTCCACCGGACAGGAGTACAACATCTCTAGCATCATAAACTCCGACTTCCACCTTGACATGAAGGCCTACGAGAAGAACGGCCCTCTCTACTTGAGCACCTTCTTCGCCGTCACTTATGGCGTCGGCTTCGCGTCGCTCACGGCCACCATCGCCCACGTCCTCCTATTTCATGGAAGGTAATCTTTTAGATAAGTACGTATCCAGCACTGTCAACCAAGTATGTTCTTATGATCCGACTCAGGTCCCTTATATTTCAACGCGAGTCTGTTTGGTCATCTGCATTTCTGCACTGGTAGTACTAACAAGTCTCAAATTCTTGGCAGTGAAATTTGGAAACTGAGCAAATCTGCATTCAAGGACAAGGAGATGGACATCCACACGCGGCTCATGAGTAAATACAACCAGGTTCCACAGTGGTGGTTCATAGCCATTCTCATCGGGAACATTGCTCTAACAATCTTTGCATGCGAGTATTACATCGACCAGCTTCAGCTGCCATGGTGGGGGGTGCTCCTGGCTTGCGGCATTGCGATTTTCTTCACTCTACCTATTGGGATCATCACAGCTACCACAAATCAGGTAGTTTGACAAGCTTTCTCTCGTGATATTATGCCTATTGAGTTATGTTGTTGGAGGGTTAAAGCTCTGTTCGGCGATGAAACAGACACCAGGCTTGAACATCATCACAGAGTACATCATCGGCTACTTATATCCCGGACGGCCTGTGGCAAACATGTGTTTCAAGGTGTACGGCTACATCAGTATGACACAGGCCCTGACATTTCTGCAAGACTTCAAGCTGGGGCACTACATGAAGATCCCACCGAGAACGATGTTCATGGCTCAAGTAAACTCTTTACTTCAGTCCTGTTCTGACGCATTTTGTCAATTAGTCTATTCAGCAAAATGATGTGTATCTCGTTAAAGAAACTGCATTACAAACTGAACACAGTTCCACTTTGCCTCTATCGAAATTTGCAGGTTGTGGGCACGCTTATCGCTGCAATTGTGTACCTGGGCACAGCATGGTGGCTAATGGAGACGATCCCGGACATCTGCAACACTGCGCTGCTGCCTTCCGACAGCCCATGGACGTGCCCGAGCGACCATGTGTTCTATGATGCCTCCGTCATTTGGGGTCTCATCGGGCCACGATTGATCTTCGGAGACCTCGGCACCTACTCGGCGATAAACTGGTTCTTCCTGTTCGGTGCCGTTGCCCCCCTGCTCGTTTGGCTTGCCCACAAGGCCTTCCCAGAACAAGAGTGGATCCGTCTCATCAACATGCCAATCTTGATTGGCGCCACGGGGATGATGCCGCCGGCCACAGCAGTCAACTACACTACTTGGATCATCGCCGGCTTCTTCTCAGGCTTTGTGGTCTATCGGTATAGGCGCGATTGGTGGCAGCGACACAACTACGTGCTTTCCGGCGCACTTGATGCTGGTCTGGCATTCATGGCCGTGTTGCTGTATCTTAGCTTGGGACTAGAAAACATAAGCCTGAACTGGTGGGGAAATGACTTAGATGGCTGCCCGCTTGCTTCTTGTCCCACCGCAAAGGGAGTCGTTGTTGATGGCTGCCCAGTTTGGTCATAGTGATCGGCTGGTTTGTGAAAATATATCACAACCATACAAGTGGTAAAAGTATACTAGAGCAGTGTTAGATGCATATATATTGTTGATGTTATTTGAAACTGTATCAATCATTGGATTGTCCATCAAACACTACACCAAGGAACTTTTTCAATACGTAATATTCCTGTCTTCCCTTTTATCAGAAGTTCAAGATCTATGGAGCATGAGTCATTATTAACTGCGGTTGACAAATATTATATATAATATATAATTGAAATATTATGATTTATAATAATTATCAAAACTTTATTTATACTTGTATAATAATTTATAAAAGTGAAATAGTATAATATTTTATTATACTTATCCATTACTTTAAAAAGGAAATATTATTTATAATATATAAAGATGATATTTGATATTTAATCCTAAACCCTATAGTAATATATAAAGATGATATTTAATATCTGATTAATATCATTGAATAAAAAATTATTATACACAATGAAAAAATATTTATGAAATTAGACAACATCTATTAGTGCTAGTCCTAAATTTCTCTAATTAAATTAAGTTTTCTTAAATAATTAATTATTTTCAACTCAAAATGATTTTTTAGTTTAAATTATTTTGGACAAAATTAAAATCATTGCTTTAATTTTTCTAAGTTAAAAGATACATTATTTTTTAAAAAATGAAATATTTTTTATTATACTTCTACATTGCCTTTTAGAAATAACATATTATTGATTTATTTTTTAAAATATTATTCATTTTAAATTGTTTTTTATTACAAAAAATATATTTAAAAGAAATTATTTTTTACTTATACATTGTCTATTAGAAAGAAAATATTATTTATTTTAAAATATTATTTATTTATTTATTGATAGGACCGAACACGGTACGATATAATCCGTTTGTCCATCTCTACAAATAGGTTAGTCTATTTTGAAAATTTGAAAATTCAATTTAAATATAGCAAAACTCCAACATCTAATTAAATTATTTTTCTTCGTAATAATTATTTGTTTTCAATAAATAGACTTATTTTATGATTTATAATATTTTAATTACTGTTTGAAAGGAATATTATTTATTTAAATTATAGCCAAATTGATAATAAAAGAAAATTTTAATTTTAATTTGACACAAATTGATATATTCATTTTAAATTATTTTTAAATACGAAATTAACAGATTATCTTTTAAAAAAGAAATATTATTTACCTACACATTATCTTTAGAAATAAAATATTATTTATTTTAATCATACTCAAATTGATAAAAATGAAATATTGATATTAATTTGACTCAAATTTAAATCCTTGTTTTTAATTTCGAAAATGAAAATTTATCTTTCTAAAAATTAATAATTATTTACATGTACATTATTTTAAAAATAAAACTATGATTTATTTTAATCATACTCAAATTAATAAAAAGAAAAGATTAATCTTAATTTGACTCAAATTAAATTATCTATTTTAAATTATTTTTAAGCAAAAAAGTGTACTTTTAATTCAATTATTTTATGGATGCTTATAATTATTTTAATCAAACAATCTTTCTTCTAAACAAATTAGAATATTTAAATATTAATAGAGTTTTAGAATATTTAAAAGAATTCCATGTATGCAGACACCGCCAAATTACCTAACTAATTAAAATCCTTATTTTAATTTCGAAAATAACAAAAGTCGTAATATATTAATTTATCTTATTTAACTAATTTTTTAGGATTAGTTTTAAAACTCCTACTCTTACTCAAATTAAATATTAATTATATTTCTCTCTCTCTCCCCCCTACTCTCTCTCCACCGTGCAGCCAGATATTAATGACAAATTATCTTTTAAAAAATTAATTATTATTTATATGTACATTATTTTTAAAAGGAAAACTATGATTTATTTTAATCATACTCAAATTAATAAAAAAAGATTAATCTTAATTTGAGTCAAATTAAATATGTTAAATTATTTTTAAGCAAAAAAGTGTGCTTTTAATTCAATTATTTTTTTGGATGCTTATAATTATTTTAATCAAACAATCTTTCTTTAGAATATTTAAATATTAATAAAGTTTTATTATTTTTAAGCAAAAAAGTGTACTTTTAATTCTATTTTTTGGATGCTTATAATTATTTTAATCAAACAATCTTTCTTCTAAACAAATTAGAATATTTAAATATTAATAGAGTTTTAGAATATTTAAAAAATTCCATGCATTCAGCCACCGCCAAATTACCTAACTAATTAAAATCCTTATTTTAATTATTTTTAATTTCGAAAATAACAAAAGTCATAATATATTAATTTATCTTATTTAACTAATTTTGTAGGGTTAGTTTTAAATATTAATTATATTTCTCTCTCTCCCTCCCCCCTCCTCTTTCTCCACCGTGCAGCCACGTATTCATGACAAATTATCTTCCAAAAAATTAATTGTTATTTACCTGCACATTATTTTTAAAAGGAAAACTATGATTTATTTTAATCATACTCAAATTAATAAAAAGAAAATATTAATCTTAATTTGACTCAAATTAAATTTTTTATTTTAAATTATTTTTAAGCAAAAAAGTGTACTTTTAATTCAATTTTCTATACTTATAATTATTTTAATCAAACAATCTTTCTTCTAAACAAATTAGAATATTTAAATATTAATAGAGTTTTAGAATATTTAAACAATTCCATGCATAAAAAGCAGCCACCATTTTGTCAAATTACCTAACTAATTAAAATCCTTATTTTAATTTTTTTTTAATTTCGAAAATGACAAAAATTGTAATATATTAATTTATCTTATTATTTAACTAATTTTGTAGGCTTAGTTTTAAAACTACCCCCTCTCCCCACCTTAGTAACTTAATTTGTAGGCTTATTGTTTAAATAAACTCATCGTATATTATCATCATATATTATAATTATGATTAATTATTATTAATAGATGACACATGTCATCACTATAATAAGCCACTTGTCATGCTCTCATGCCCCATGCTTCTACCTCTACTGTCATGCTCTCATGCCCCATGTTTCTACCTCTACTTTTATATATATATATATATATATATATATATACTCAAATGGCTTGAGGGAAGAGAAAAAAAAAGGATGAACTTGCCATGTAAAATCATGAAATGATAAAACCACAAATTAAATGATAGATATTAGGATTAATCACCACTCAAATCCATGGCTTTCCTAGATTCGTCCCATAACAGAGTTTGTCCTATTTCAGCCTACACATGGAAGGAAGAATGAAAGATCTAGTTAACTATTCCATTTTCCAAACAAAATTAGATGCGTGCTATCTATTGAGGACAGATCTGCAGCAAGCACAAAGATGTTCTATCATCTATGGCTTGTTGAACTCCTGCTTCATCAGTTAGTACTGACCGCGCAACTCGAAGATCTTGGCATCATACCTTTCGCGAACCTTTTTACGTTCAGCGACCCAGGCCTGATGCATCAGATTGAAGGCCTGCAACCAAGCGAGATCCTCGAGGGACCGCTGCCTCTTGGCCGCTTTCCTCAACATCTTATTCCTGCGCTGAAGATCGTGGAGAGCATTCTGACCGTCCTTCTGCCTCAACCAATCTAGGAACTGAAGGAACTGTTCGACGGTCATCAGACGAAGGGACTGAAACATGCCGTGCTCGACCCCAAGATTCATGACGCTTTCCAACTCGTCAGTGCCATTGAAGGGTTTCAGAATCTTGCACTTCTTACAGAAGCCGGACGTGGTGCACCAGTGGGCATTGATGTTGGAAACAATAAACTGGCCGACGTTCACGTTGACGGCCTGCAGACTTCGAATACAGTCATTGATCTTGGCCTGCTTATCCGCGTTAGTCTCCACGCCGCCGTAAACAACCGCCGATCTATCGATCACGACAGGAGGGAGAGGATTGTCGTCGTCGGTAGCAGCAGCGACTTCCGATGGCGCCATGCAGGATGGTGCAAGGAAACAAAGAGGCCTTATATAAGTCTCTCTCTCTCTCTCTCTCTCTCTCTCTCGTGAAGAGCAGCGAAATATACCAAGAAACGCCAGAATCGATCCAGAACGACATGTCATGCGGTGTAATCTTAGATTTTGTTACATTACCAAGAAACGGTATAATCAAGCCAGATCGAGGTGTCGTGTCACGCTTATAATCTTAGTTTAGATTTTGTTGCAGTACCAAGAAACGCTAAATCAATCTAGGTTTCTTACGGTACCAAGGGAACGGTCAAGTCGGACTCAACTTAGTCATATGATATATAGTTAAATATTTATATACTAGAATATGATAATATGATAAAAAGTTTTAATTAAAAGATATCAAAAACCCAATATGATTATGCTTTTCATTTTGATTATATTACATTGTAATAAATTCATATTATATACATATCAACTTAAACTAGAAAAACGAATATATTGTCTAATTGTTTAATTTTATTGTATTTAACTTTTTCCATTTAAGAAATATCAAATGATAGAACAAATATATTCTTTAAGAAAAAGATTTGAAAATTGAGTTAAAGTAGTGATTTTATAATAGAATTTATACACTTCAATAATTTAAATAATTAAGTGTGACATATCAATTGCATGTTATGTTTTTTTAAAGAAGAAATGCATTAAATATTAGGAGATGCCATGTCTTGGTAGAAGCATTTGTAGGATCACAAAGGGCACCAAGAGGGGGTGAATTAGTGTTCTATCTGAAAATATTGATTTCACAAAAATTATCACGGAAGCACAAAATCGATTTATTAATTCTTTTAAATCAAAGCAATTCAGATAATAATCATAATATGAGAGGGAGTGAGAGAGAGAGAGAAAATCAAACACAAATACACGATGGTTGTTGATGAGGTTCGGCCACACCTTGGTCTACATCTCCGCTCCGACTTCTCGACCTCGAGAACGTCAGAGATTCCACTAGCACTTTCTTTGTTCCAAAATGGGGCAAGGAAGAAAGCTCTTTACACTACCGTCTTTTCTCCGCTTCGAGAGGCAAGACAACCTCTCATTCTAGGAAGCTAATTTATTTCTCTCGCTCAAGAGGTAAGATTTAAAACATTTTTTACACAGGAGCTCTCTCTAATTTTTCTGAACAAAAGTGTTTCTTTCTTTTACAAAACTAAACTCACAAGAGAAGAAAAGAGAAAGAATGAGAAAGTTATAAAATGAAAACTTCAAGAAATGGTATCTCTTTGACAACTTGAAGCTTTTCTTCAATAAGTGAATGAGTGCTTTTGCCTCTGGCTTTGACACTCCTTTTATAACCTTTAATACGTGAAAAATTCGTCCAAAAATCATTTCACAAGTTCCTCCTTCAAATTTGACCGTTACTGTTCATCTGACTCGAGGCCGGTCGACCGCACTTCTGGACCGGTCGACCGATCTATGTGACCGTTTCACATTTTCTTCAACTTCTGCGCTTGATCGATCGACCGGTCCGTTGACCGATACATCGACCGGTATCGGTTCGACGTCATTCGGAGCAGGGTCAGTAGTTATCGGTCGACCGGCATCTTCTGTTCTGTCGACCAGTATCTTCTCAACCGGCCTTCTTTGCGTCGATCGCAGGTTGACCAACCTGCACTCTTTTGATCATAACTTTCTGCACGGTTATCCAAATTAGATGATCTTGGAGTCTATGGAAAGCTAACAAAATTCTCTACAAGTTCCATCTTTCTCCAAAACTAATTAGATCAGTGATAATTATTTAATCAAAGCGTAGTGCATAAAGTTATCCATTTTTCTTTAAACTTTTTTTAGCATTTCAACTTTTATCTTTCGAGGTTTGTTTCATCAAGATATAATTTTATATGTCATTAAAAACTTTGACCCAACAATCTCCCCCTTTTTGATGAAGACAAACCGAGAAATATGAAAAAGATATAAGTTGACAAAAAAATTGTAAAATCTTGTAAACACAATTTTACTCCTCTTAATACTTAACTTTTTTTAAAGTACATTCAAATCATATTTCTTCCCCTTTTGTTTCATCAAAAAGTCATTTGTAAACGAAGTATATAAAAAGCCATATGTAACTCCCCCTTAATCAATTTTTTTTTCAAAAAAATATTCTTCTCCATTTTGTCATATAATAGATATGTAGAGTATTGAAAGATAACTCCCCAAAATTTATGGCTATTTTATAATGAAAACTAATTTATGAAAGTCAAAACAAAAATATATTAAAAATATGGCATAAAAACTTTGATAAAATAATGTGATATCTAGGATATGTGAAAATTATGCTCCCCCTATCACTATGACCAATCTTTTATGTATTCTTCTTTTCTTTTAAAGAAATAGTAGTTTTGAAATTTTTGGGTGAAATAAAAAAGTAAGCGATACTTTTACCATAACCTTTGTGCCTTCACCATTTGTCCTTTGCTTTGCATGTGAGGCACACCTAAAAAATAATTATGTAATCTTTGGTACCCAAATTTCTTTGGGTCCTAATTTGTTAGACAATGTTCCTTTCGGAACCCAAATCATTCCATGTTGTGTTGATTTTCTCATTTTGCATTGATATGTATAATGCCCATAAAATCCACATGTAAAACATTTGATATGCGATTTTCTACCATGTAGATAATTGGATTTCCAATATGATTTTTCATGTCCAAAATGATGCTTCGTTACATGAGAAATAGTCTTATTTTGTGAGTTTTTCAAAAAGATCATTTTCTTTCTTTACCTTTTTTAAAGTGCATGCTAGTTTTACAATTTCACATGCATGCGTGATTTCCAAAGTATCAATTTCATTTTTTAGTTTTCCATTTTCCAAAAAATATGCATTATTTTCCTCTTTTAATTTTTCAATTTCACGTATTAATGTTTCATTTTCCTCTTTAATTAAAAAATATCTTTTCATAAGAGAGGAGAATTCTTTGTTCACATCTAAAGAAAGAATTTCTTGGGAAGAGTTTGATGAGCCATAATTTGAGTTTGAAGGATTAGAGATTACCTCATCGCCGTGTGCCATCAAGCATATGTATGCTCCATCACTAGAAGAGCTTGATTAACTACTTGTTTCACTTGACTCTTCATATTTCTTCTTTTTACCTTTTCGAGATTTTTCTTCTTTGTGGTGTTTGTATGATTTTCTAGTTGGCTTGTTGTTCTTGTCTTTCTTTTTAACCAATTTGATATACTTATCTAATTTTCTTGAGTAGAGTGCGAGTTTCTTTTCATCCACTTTCTCATCACTTGAATCTTCTTCTATTGTATTTGCCTTCAATACTAATGTTTTCTTTTTGAGGGCTTTTTATTCTTGATCTTCTTGGATTGAGATCTCATAGGTTAAAAGTGAGCCAATAAGATCGTCAAAAACCAATTTGTTTAAATTTTTTTCTTCGATCACGATCCTCTTCGTATGCATTTGGAGGAGAGAGACCTGAGAATCTTTTTCACTTTTGGGGAGTTAGATCTTGGCTCGCCCAAGGAGACTAAGCCATTCAAAATATCATTAAACCGATCAACCATATCATTTATGGATTCATTTTCATACATCTTAAAGGAATCATATTGATGATTCAAAAGATTTAATCTAGATTTTTTGACATTATCCGTTCCTTCATAATTAGTAATGAGTTTTTTTCAAATTTCGATTGCATTTTTGCAATTAGAAATCCGATTGAAATCCGTTGAATTCAAAGCACAATAAAATATATTTTTGACTTTCCAATCAAGTTTTGAAAAAATCTTTTCTTTTTCTTTAGTATCAGTAGGTAACTTTTCATTGACATAATAACATTTTTCAACTATGTCCCACATGTCGATATCAATAGAACAAATATATGCTTGAATTCAAATTTTCCAATATGCAAAATGTGATGCATCCAAAAGGGGAGGACGACTAATTAATTGCCCTTCGACAAAACTAACTCCACTTGATGCCATGGCTCTTGAAGATTGTTAAATCTTAAAACACGATGATTGAATCTTAAAATAATTAGATCTAAAGAAAATTAGATCTGAAACAAGATGATTCAAAAATCTAAAACAAGAGCAATCCGCTCTGATACCAATTGTAGGATCCCAAAAGGCATCAAGAGAGAGAGGGGGGGGGAGTGAATTGGTGTTCTACCAGAAAATATCGATTTCAAAAAAATCGCCACGAAAGCACAAAATCAATTTGTTAATTCTTTTAAATCAAAGCAATTCAGATAATAAACATAATATGAGAGGGAGTGAGAGAGAGGGAAAATCAAACACAAATACACGGTAGTTGTTGATGCGGTTCGGCCACATCTTGGCCTACGTCTTCGCTCCGACTTCTCGACCTCGAGACTGCCGGAGATTCCACTACCATTTCCTTTGTTCCAACAAGGAAGAAAGCCCTTTACACCACCGTCTTTTCTTCGCTTCGAGAGACAAGACAACCTCTCCTTCTAGGAAACTAATATATTTCTCTCGCTCAAGAGGTAAGATTTAGAATCTCTTTTACACAGGAGCTCTATCTAATTTTTCTGAACAAAAGTGTTTTTCTCTTTCACAAAACTAAGCTCACAAGAGAAGAAGGGAGAAAGAATGAAAAAACTATAAAATGAAAACTTCAAGAAATGATCTCTCTTTGACAACTTGAAGCTTTTCTTCGGCTTTGACACTCCTTTTATAGTCTTCAATGTGTGGAAAATTCGTCCAGAAATCATTCCACAAATTCCTCCTTCAAATTTGACCCTTACTGTTCATTTGACTCGGAGGCCAGTCGACCGCACTTCTGGACTGGTCGACCGGTCTATGTGACCGTTGTGCATTTTCTTCAACTTCTGCCCTTGATCGGTCGACCGGTCCGTCGACCGATACATCGACCGGTATCGGCTCGATGTCGTCCGGAGCACGGTCAGTAGTTATCGCTCGACCGACATCTTCTGTTTAGTCGATCGGTATCTTCTCGACCGGCCTTCTTTGCGTCGACCGGTAGGTTGACCGACCTGCACTCTTTTGATCATAACTTTCTGCACGGTTATCCAAATTAGATGATCTTGGAGTCTATGGAAAGCTAACAGAATTCTCTACAAGTTCCATTTTTCTCCAAAACTAATTAGGTCAATGATAATTATTTAATCAAAGCGTAGTGCATAAAATTATCCATTTTTCTTTAAACTTTTTTTAGCATTTCAACTTTTATCTTTCGAGGTTTGTTTCATCAAAATATAATTTTATATGTCATTAAAAACTTTGACCCAACAGCATTCAAGGACATCGCGAGCAGGGCCATCTTCCCAAAAGGTATGGCAATGTGATTGCGGCGCATAGTCGGCCAAAAAGTGGACATAAGACTTTGCGGTTCGGCGCATATGTTTTGAAGAATCGCCCTTATTTGCCAATCCACGTGGTTCCATCACGAATGGCCAAATCTGCTTCTACCAAGAAGTTCCAGCGTTAAGAGTAGGGATGTTCATGGGTCGAATTTGATCTGACCCGATCTGACCTATCCAATTTTGATCGGGTCGGGACGGGTCGGGACGGGTCGGGTCAGTTCTCTTTGGAGGGATCGATTTGATCCAATCCGACCTGGTTCGAGTCGGGTTGGATCGGGTCGGGTGGTCGGATTACTCGTCACCAATTTTTCTTACATTTTCTATTATTTAATATAAAAAATATGACACAATATTTATTTTAAAAGCATAAAATAATTTGATAAACATTTATATATTATTTTACACATCTAAAATAATTTTTTTAATATTTTTTAATTTTTAGTACAAAATAGAGTTTGAAAACTAAAAAATAAAAAATCGGGTCTTTCGGGTCGGGTCGGGTCAACTCGAATCGAAAATTTCTGACCCGTACTTGACCCGGGGTTGGGTTAAGGTCGGTCGAGTTAAGGTCGGTCGGGTCGGGTCTGACCCGACCCAAATTGGTTTGGGTCAGATCGAGTCATCGGGTTCGCGGGTCGATCCGACCCGCTAAACACCCCTAGCTAGGAGGGAAAAGAGCATATGTAAATGTAGCATCAACAGACATAATAAAAAAGCTTGCACCCTTGCGTTGTCATTGCTCGGTAATGAGCCATGTGAGTTCGACTTGAATCAGTGATGATGTTTTGAACTATGCGGAGACTCCCGTGATCTGAAAGGGGAATCCCTTCAAAGTTGTAGATAGTTTTTAACTTATTGTAATTAGCCAAAGTATGCACCCATACCACAGTTGGGGGTTATGTAATTAGATCGAAAATAGGCACCATTCTGTGCCAAATACTAAAGAGACAAGGCATAAAGAGTTAGGAGTTTGTTTTGGAAGAGATGTCTAGGTAGTATCCTTCTAATACTCAATGCCCCAATGCTAAGAATAGGGATGTTCACGGGTCGGGTCAGGTCACATTCCTTAGGAGCAAAATATCCGACCCAACCGACCCGGTTCGGTTCGGGTGGTCGGGTCACTCGATCACCCTTTTTTCTTTTAAAAAAATTTCCTCACTTTTTATATTATTTAATTCAAAAATTTTATTTAATATTAGTTTTAAGGAAAAAATAAAATTTATGAGTATTCTATAATTAAAGCTATTTATTTTGATTTTTTAAAATATTTTAAATCAAAATTTAGTACTACAACTAATTAAAAAGTAAAAAAATAAATAAAAGTTCGGGTCGGGTCAACTCGGGTTGAAAAATCTCAACCCGTACTCGATTCGAACCCCATCGGGTTGGGTTCGGGTCGGATTGAGTCCGATCTGACTATCAACTCGACCCGATCTAAACTAGATCGGGTTGGGTCGAGATCCCACCCTTGCTAAGAATGTATACGCATGAAAGTGAAATTGGATTTAGTTTGCGAGGGATTCCATACTTGAGGCGAGAAAGGGCAAGCAAAGGAAAATGATTTGGTAAAACTGTGCGGGTCCAAGCCCAAAGCGAATAATATCCTATGCAAGTGAAATGATGTATATATAGTATCAAAGCCTTCCGCGTGATCCTCTGTGCATGCTGGGGTGCGATCACTCAATGAGGACGTTGAGTCCCCTAAGGAGGGGTTGGGGGGAGTGCATGAGGCATGTTTTAGATTAGTCCCAGATGCACAAGTTATAGAAGAGATGCTAAGTATATATGGAAATATGACCTTGGCTCAGGACGTGATAGAAAACCGTGAGCCTAGGGAGGGGGCAGAACGGGTAATATCCTTTCAAGTATAGAGGTGAGTCACTACACCACTCTCATACTAGAGGATGTATTTTGGTAAAATGTGTGGGCTGAGGCCCAAAGTGGTTAATATCCTACGCGAATGCATAGATGTTACAAATACCGACCTATAATTATTATATTTTGATGAGATGAGAGATGCATAGATCAGAAGATGCATTGGACATTTGAAAGTCCGCACATTGATTATAGTGGTTAGTTTTGTCCCAAAAACAATATATAATGATCGAAAACACTCTTAAATCTTATGAACGAATTTTCAAATGGACAAAAAATATAGATTGATCAATTTTAAAGATTTTAGTGCACTAATTTGTAAATGTTTTCTTTCTCTTGTGCTTGAGTGATCCATTGTAAATGAGGAAGTGTTGAGGAAAAAAAGTTGCATATCTTATTAAGAGCTTATATAGGATTGCAAGGAACCAAGAGTGGTGTGGATTAGTTTTTAACTCAAATATTAAACACTGAAGCAATTAAATCAACTCTAGAGGAAAGTAAGAAAGTAAACTTTTTCCGTCCAAAATTTTGGCATATGTTTAAAACATAATGTTTTCCTCTCTTGGCTAGTCAATCTCAAGATTGTTGGGATTTCACTAATCAAAATCATTCTTCTTTCTTCTTTGACTAGGAGGTGAAGTAGAGGTTTCATCGGGTTGGTTTGACTCAATGAACACGAATAACCGAACCGACCCAAACCCTTTTGGATCAATTCGGATCTCCCATTGGGTCGAACCCGGTCCGACCCGAAGCTGATCCGAGAAAATGGTTCAGTGGGTTGAATTTTTTCAACCCAATATGAAGTCACCCGACTCGTACGATATGAACCAAGTAACATGAGTCAGTAGTCACAATCGCCTAAATCACACAACACAAGTCCTCCTCGAAGTTGTCTTTCACAGTTTCTAACCCTAGACGACTGACTACAAGTCTACAATTCTTGATTTTTCCTATTTGGATCTTCTGCTCTTTGCCTCTTCCTTCAGAAATCAACATGGATTCTCTAGTGCTTGCAAGTGGCATCCTGCACTATACTTGAGTCTCCAGTGTGTTGCAGCATTGATAAAGATTGTATATCTTTGTGTTTCCTCACTAGGCTGTAAAGCTTATAGGAGGACCTTCTCTCCTGTGTTTGATTTTCACAGGGCCAAATTAGTGATGGTGTTGAGTTGGTGTGCTGCGACGAGACTCTGGCAACAAGAAAGTACATGAACTACATGGCCTATTAGTGATCTATTTTCTTCCGCACTTATGAACTCATGATGTATTAGTATTTCAAAGATGATATAGCCATTTATGAACTTCCGCAATATATATTATTCTTCTTTCCACTGACATGTCTCAGTTTTTGACTGAGACGGTCAATATCTTGGTCAAGGCTATAGTGTTCGTAGCGTCTTCAGATTGGTCTTCATCATGTGACGTGGGTCAATTTGGGCCGTTACAGTTGCAAATTTTCACCGCAACTTGGTATCTTTGTCGAAGGTCATATCTAGACTATCACTATGCACAAAATTTTTTCTTTATTTCTAAGGAAATACGCCATATAGATTACTGTGTTACTTTGAATTGGTGTAGGTGGGAGCCCTAGTGGGAAGTGTCCATTGATGTAGCTGCAGACTTCTTGTTGGAGTACTTTCTTTGCCCAATCTCGTCCGAACTCATGAGGTAACCCTGTTATCACCGCTTCTGGCTAGGTTCATTCCCGCTCTTTTGCCAATCGTTTGCTTCTTGGTGTAGAAATTTTGGCTGCTTGATGGGAACATTTTATCATATAATTTTATCTACTGTTTGATTTTATTGCAAAACATAACAAGAGCTTTGGTTGGCATTCGTCTTGGATATTTCAATGTTTAATTTATACTGCATTTTGAATTATATGCATTCAACAATTAGTTTTCATGAATTATTTGACATTCAAGGATTTTGATGCTACTGTTTAAATCTTAGATTACTTGGATGGAATCAATGGTGAATCCTATTGTGTTGTAAACTCTTTATGATCATCTTGAACATGGTGGTGTCATTATGATGTTCGTAGTTGTCCTAACTCCTATGCTCGTGTAAAAAAATAGTAATTGGAGAAAACTGGATGGTTTGCATGTTGTAACATCCTTTCTTCGTGATTCAAAGAAATATTTCAAATCATCTTACTTCCATCTTTTCTCCATTGTGATGTTATTTAAACCATGAATACCATAGATACAATTCTGCGTACTAAATAAGTGATTTATGTTTTTGGTAAGAAAAATATAAAATTATGCATTAAGTTGGAGGTAATGAAAGATTTTTCCTACATGCGCATGAACCTGATTAAATTCATAAAAAAATCAAGAGGAGAGAGAGAGGGAGACAGAGAAAGACATGCAACTTGCTTTTGTGTTGTGTATAGAACTGGATGACATGCACCCAAATAATCATTCTTTTTTGGAACTTATTATTTTGTCTTGCCATGTTTTCATCCACTACAATTATACCACTATGCACTTACTAAATTCCATGTTGGTTAGTGGTCATGGTTGATTTGCCACATGGGTACTACAATTATGTCCTTTTCCTATACTATCAAGGTTCATGAGTTTATGTGCATTGCCAAGTTATCATTGAAAACTTGCACTTAAAGTTGATTAAGAGAGTTAATAAGTTTTACGAACTTACTATTTAATTATTTTTCCTTTTTATACATGCTCATAAAAATAATTATGGAGAGAAAAATTTTGACGCAAAATACTAGAGGTGTGTTTGGTTGGCATAACTTGCTCAAGTTCTGCCAAACACCTTATGTGATCAAAATTTTGGTCACGTGACCAACTTAAAGAACAAAAAGTTCTTTCTTCCGGCAAGAATTTGGAAAATTCTTGCTAGAAGCAAGAACTTCTCTTTTTTTTTACATTTTACTTCTTCCTTTTTTTTACTTTTAATTATTTTTTCTTTGTATGATGCATAATAAATAAATTAAAACATAATAAAGTAAAATAAAAATAGTATAATTAGACAAATAATGTAATAAAGTAACTATCAATTAAATATTATGATCTAATAGATGATAAAATTTTCGTTAAAGAAATATTGGTGATATATCATGTAAAATGAAGAAATGTTAGAGCATGAATTTTAAAACATATATATGTAATGTAACTAATATTTTTTAATTATTTTCAAGCTTATTTTTTTTTATTTTGAACCCGAATTTTGATCAAGTTTAATTGGATCAAAGCGAATCAACCTCAAGAATGAATATGAGATGACCCGCAAACTATTTTGATCACCAAATTTTACAGCATGGCTTATTCCTTTCTTCCATGTGTTCGGCCAGCAACCCCTTTCCTTTTTTTCTGTATCCTTTCCATTCCTCCTCATTTCCTTTTATAGCCGACAAAAAAAAAGAAAGAGCTTACTTTCCTTTCCTGTGGTTCAGCCAGCATAGAAAGAAGGCAAACATTAGTCTTTCCTTCCCTTACTCTTTCTCTTCAAATCGGCAGCAAAAAGGAAAGAATTTCCTTCCACCCTCTCTCTTCAAATCATTGGATAATAACCACAAGGTTACCGTTCTTTATTTTTCTTATTTTTCCTCCTTTTTACCGACCACAAGGAAGTAAAAAGCTTCCTTTGTTTTTCCCCTTGAGTCATGCAAGGTAAGTCGGCAATGTCTTCTCCTCCCCTTCAACACTCAGGTAAGGTATTTATATATTTATTTTTGCACGATTACATGTGACGTGGCAGCTCACCATTTAATTAAATTATTGTGAGATGAGGTGTCATGCTAGTGGTTTTTTTTGCTTTTTGAGATAAGTCGGTGCAATCACATTGGATATCATCCCAAACGTGATTAATTATATTAATGATACCTATCATGTGAGGACAAGAAGGCCAATGCTATTATGGATACTAGACACTCAGTTAACTAACATAATTAATTAGTAGATGATTAGCTTAACTATTATAGTGAAGTTAATTCAACTTATTGAATAATGATATCTTAATGTATGACTAATATTAATAAATCCACTTGGACGGTTGGTAAATGGTGATCAACAATTTCAATATTCTACATATACAAGCTATGTTATTATATAATAATGTGAATACATTGTATAACTAATTTATCCATTGGGTCACCTATTTAACAATTAATTAGATTCACTTATTGACAATAGTTACTAGCATTAAAATCATACTTATAATTTCAATATTACTACTGGAATACTTGCAATATTAATTAAAAAGATGAATGATTCCTATACGATTTACTTACATCAAGATACACTTATATCAAAGAGACTAATTAACTTAATTAATTATATACTTAAGTTAATTAGAAAATGGATAACTATTGAAATATTATAAATGTTAAGTGATTATTTTATTTAGACAATTTTATCGTTTACATATATCCTTATATGTTTTAATTTGATTTATATGGTCAAGCAAAAAAGTCGCGATCAAGTTCGATGCGATCTTTCACCCTACTCTCTCTCTCCCCTCTTCGCGTAGCATCACGATGCTGACGATAACATGAGCACGATTGGCAACGGAGCTCTATGCGGTGCGACCTCTTCTCATCGGCGACGTTCCTCGCGTTCAGATCTGCGCGTCGCCGACCAGATTTGAGCACCTTGCATGCCACCGCCGACACCTTGCATGCCGGATCTTCGAGCACGCCGACATCCCCTTCACCGAGCACGATGGCCACGAACATGATGCCGAGCATCCCCTTCGTCGAGCATGACGGCCACAACTCTGGATCTATCGATGCCAACCTCTTCGCGTGTATTGGCCCTGAGGTCGACCTCGCTGTCTCCACTGAGCCTGCCTCCCTGCTGAGCCCGCCTCGTCTTCGTGGTCGGAGAGACTATCGCGAGAGGGAGCGTCGCGCGGAGAGGGAGTGTCGTGCTCGTTGCAGTCGACAAATCTGGATCTCACTTGAATCCGACATGCTTGGAGAGGCTGTCGCGAAGGGAGCACCTCGCGGAGAGGGAGCGCCGTGCTCGTCGCCAACGACAAATCTGGTGAGAGGGTGTCGCAGTGCGTGGAGAGGAGAGGATCCCGACTGAATGGCCGCGATGAACCAGACCACGATTGAATGACCGCAACTGAACCGGTCCTTGCATGCTTTCCCCCTTGAACCGGCTGCATCCCACGCATCCGTCCAATGGCATCGGACGGATGCATAAGGGTTACTTCAAGCAATGCTAAAAGTATTTGTTGAGATGTTTTCATGATCTGGGACCGGCGATGAACAAGTTGTTTATGGTAAAATAATTTTTTTGTGATTTATTCTTGACTAAAGAACACAACTTAAAACTTTGTTTAGCTGCTAACCCATTGCAAGGGATTAATATTACTTGCTTTGCCGATATGCATCATGCTAAAGACTTTGTTAATTGTTTGCAAGTTGATTGAATTTATTATATTTCATAGTATAGAAGTTGACATTGCCAAATATTTTCTTTGTAATGGAAAATGTTACTATTTTAACTATAGTTTAGAAGTTCTCTTGTCAAATATCACTTCTCTCAATCTTTTTTATATCTCCTTTTTCCAGTTAGAATAAGTAACTAAGTAAGCAAGTTTTATTGTTTCAAATATGCTTCTTAACTAAGTGAGTTTGACATTTTCAGGAAGAAGGCAAGCTATGGTTAATCTCATGGGTGGTCTTTATATTATCTGAGAAGAAATTGAGTATGCTAGTATGTGAAAAGTGAATATTGAAAACTATGTTGCTGCCTTGATGATGTTTTGTTTCTTTTCTTGTTTAGTTGATTTGGAATATATGGTGCAACATTTGTATGTGATTGATACAAATTCAACATCATATGTGTAATGTGTTAGGCCACTGCTGAACTAATTTAACTACTCTTTTTCTCTATTCAACGATTTACTTTCAATGGTAGTTATTTATGGCTTTTGGACGAGCAATAAATAATTTCTACTGATCATAAAAAATGAACAAGCAACCCGAAAACTTGTCCCGAATCGATCCGACCAAAACAAGGTCAGGATGATTCGGCTTTTAGGGCCCAAATGAATCTTGCCCGACACAATTCGAGAAGTTCATTCGGGTTGGGTTGGGTTCAAGATCCGGTTGTTCCCCACCCGACCCATGAAGAGGCCTAAGGTGAAGGCAATTTCTTCAAACTTTTCAATTACAAGTGTTACATAACTCAAATTCTTTGAATCATTTTTCCATTACAATGATCTGGATTTTAATAAAAAATGAGAATGCTTTATAAATTGAAGCTCAAGAATGTTCTTCAAGATCATTACGACGTAAAATAATATTTTGCTGTTGAGAGACTATTACTTTAAGTCATTTGGGATCTATTTGATAGGTTCTTATTTTTCAATTAGTTGTTGGGTCACTACAAGAAAATTACGATTTTTCGACAGACGAAACAATTCCGATGGGTACACACCATTCACAATTTTAGACAGATTTTACGATGGCTCAAATTTTCCTTCAAAAATACAAATGATTGCGGCGAGAATCCATTGGGTACACCGACGGGAGGTGCCTTCGATATTACTGACAGCATGTGCTCCCGTCGGTACCGAAGGCCAAATCCGTCGGTGCAACAAATTAAAGTATAATATCTCATAATAACACAGGCAACATTGTCCGCGTAACGTTCCGACGGGTGACGCCGTCGGTAGCAGCCACGGTTGCGGACGGCATTTCCCATCGGAACACGTTCACATATCGACACCCAACTCTCTAAACAATTTGCGACACTGCGCTACCCTCGCAGATACTGACAGAGATGCAGCTGTCGGTAGTTTTGGAGGGTAGGACCCATCGGAACAGCTTCATATATTTATCACATGACATAAAATTGTCGCATTTACATGTTGCCACAGAGTCTTTCCCTTGCAGCTATCGACAGATGACTTTTCGTCGATAGTAGTGAAGGTTGACCATCGTCGAAATGTTAAGCTAAAACTAATCCACCCATCTGTGCTACTTTACACATTTCGACGAGGCGGAGCCTTCGCAGTTACCGATGGAAGTCGGGCCATCGGTAGTTGCGAAAGTTCCGCCCCGTCGAAATGTCCTTGTATGACATGGACATAGTGTGCGTGCTGTATCAAACGTTTAGACAGGACGATGCATTCGCAGTGATCGACAGATGTGCCGCCGTCGGTAGTTGCGAAGGTTGTGCCCCGTCAGAACGCCCTTGTAAATATGACGTTTGCGAATGTGTTATATGAAACGTTGCGACGGGAAGGCGCCTTCGCATGTACCATGGATTCGTGTCTAATTAGTTTTAGAATTTTTAGTTTCATACATTTTAATTTTAATCTTATTGTTTGGGATATCAATTTGTGGGGACTTCAGTTTTTAATTAAAATAAGATAGTTTAATTTACCAGATTATTTATACGTATGCCAATTTGTTGAGACTATAAATTTATTCTTGTCAAATTAATAACTTAAAAAATATTAATCTATCTTAAAAGATTAAATTTATCTTTTATGGTTCAAATATTTATCCTGATCTATTTTCATCCTAAGATCTATTATCATATTTTTAATATTTTATTTTATAATTGGAAAATCTATTTTCAAAACTATGTTTTCTTCTCCATTATTAATTTATAACATTAGATATTTAATCAATAATATTCTTCGTGGGTTCACCACTCTTACTCCTTTTACTATATCATTTGAACGACTAGTACAGTTAGTAGCGGATTTATTTTGCTAGATCATAATATTTATTGATCATATCCTAACGGAAAAAAATAATTGGCAATGACCTTTAAAGCTATTGGCATAGGCCCACAAGTCATCTCCTTTTATTATAATCAAAACTCTTTCTACAGTGCAACTTATAGAAACATTGGACGCGCAATCTATATAAGTATCTTGTGACTTCCATAGCGAATCATATCATAAATCCACAACATAAACAAAGAAATACATATATATTTTTACACATGGTCATGGCTCAAAAAAGTTTTATTTCTTTGTTTTTCATTGTCCTTTTTGTCATGCGCATATTGTTTTCTCCTATACTTTCTAGAGAACTTGCACCCACTTTCGTCCTTGGCATCCGATAACTTTTCTATAGGTCAATTCTTATACTATTTGCATTTTCTATTTTTTCTTTCTTTGCGAATACTAACTTGAAATGTTGCATGCATGTAATTTCCTCATATGGAGATGGTTATGGCAAAAGAGAACTAGAACAACCTTTTTAATAAAGAAGACTCAAATGACTTTTTGGACGCTATTAGCATAGTAGGTTAAAAAAGCTGATGTAGAATAATAAACAACAAAATCCTTTTTCTCATTATTGGAAAAAGAAATCATGATGACAGAACTAAACTTAATGTATCTAGAATCGCCAAGTAATAACAAATATGTTATACATATCACAATACTTATTGATCATTTAGAAAAGAAATAAAAAAGATTATATTTTTAAAATCATTTTTATGGCCAAAAATATTATTTTATGAGAATCATAATATATTGTTGAAGGAACAAATTAAGTGCATGATAACCGTTTCTTTTCCTAAAATGACAATGTACGATTAAGTAATATTGACCATTCAATCAATGGATTGAATTATGTGCATCATCTACATTACCTAATTCATAACTATACTGATGGTAAGTTGAAATGAGATATGCAAAGTCTCAAGAAATGCAAGCTACACCAGACGAAAATAGGCAAACCCATCAACCCAGAGGATTTGACCAATACAATTGGAGAGGAGGTTGAGTCGAGAGAGGATACCGATATTGCTGCCATTTTTTACTATTTGTCTTCTGATGGATTAATGTTGAATCAATTGTTTTACAAATGATTTGCTATTATGAATGAGGTTTTATGTGCTATTATGGAGTACTCTTGGCTCTTGATAGTTTTGGAAGGAAAATTGTCATCTAGTTGCCTTTTTTATGATTTTGAAACTTTGATAGCTTAATTAATACTCAAACTAGAATTAAAAGTGTTGTCATAGGTCGACATTGTGATTCAAATGATGTATGACCTAAATACGAGTTTACAAAATGAGGATGGGGATATTTCAAATGAGATTGTGCAACATCCCAATTGTCCAGTCATGGTTGTGGATTGCGCTAAGAGTTGTAATGGGTGAACATCTACCCTTTGGTCGTGGTCGTGACATGGATGTTCATGCGTGTGACTGCATACATCGTCATCGAATGTCAGGAATGACACCGTAGTATATAAACTTTTGTAATATTTTAATAACTATTTTGATGTTTGACACTAAACGGAATAAAAAATTATTATATTTTTAAAATAATTTTTATGATGAGAAACATTGTTTTAAAAGAATCATAATATATTGTTGAAGAAACAAATCAAGTGCATGATAGCCTTCTATGTTTCTTTTTCTAAAATGACCATGTATGCATGTGCGATTAAGCATGATCGACCATTAAATCAAGGGATTGAATTATGTTCATCATGTACGTTAGCTAATTTGGTTGATAAGTCAAGTGATGGCCACTTGAGATGATATCTGCAAGCTCTCAAAACAATGTGAGCTACACTAGATTAAAAATAGGCAAATCCATCAGTCCAGAGGGTTTGACCAATTCGACCACCAACGAAACTATATTAATGAGTTCATTGAACATTGGAACAACAACTCAACAAATGGTTTCCCTAATAGATGACTCCAAACTTCATCCATAAATTAATTGAAAAATAAAAGAATTTGAGTTATGCATTCAAGAATTTTCTTTCACCTCTTGGCCAAGTAAGGAAGATGATCTAATGATGTTTCCTCATGTGAAAGAAGATTGATTTTTATTAAATGAAATTTGGACAATCTTGAGATTGACTAGCTGGGAGAGGAAAACATATGCCAAATGTTGGATGGAAAGAGTTTACTTTCTTTTTTTCTTCTATTGTTATTGCTTTGCTATTTAATAATTGAGTTAAAAACTAATCCTCTCCACACACTTTTGGTGCCTTGCGATCCTTCGTAAAGTCTTAGTAAAATATGCAACTATTTTCTCTCCATACACCCGCATTGACAATGGATCTCTTGAGCACAAGAGAGAAAATATTTACAAATTAGCGCACTAAAAGCTTTCAAATTAATCACACTATGTTGCTTTTGTCCATTTGAAAATTCATTCGTAGGATTTTAAAGTGTTATCGATCATTCTATCTTGTTATGGGGACAAAACTAACCACTATACTCGATATGCAGACTTCAGTTTAATTTTTAATTTTTAATTTTATACATTTTAATTTTAATCTTATCCGTTTGGGATACCAATTTGTGGGGACTTCAATTTTAATTAAATTAAGATAGTTTAGTTTACCAGATTGTTTATACGCATGCCAATTTGTTGAGACTATAAATTTATTCTTGTCAAATTAATACCTTAAAAAATGTTAATCTATCTTAAAAGATTAAATTTATCTTTTATGATTCAAATATTTATTATACATCTTCGTCGAATGTCAGGAATGACACCTTAGTATATAAACTTTTGTAATATTTTGATAACTATTTTGATGTTTTACACGAAAAGAAATAAAAAATTATTATATTTTTAAAATAATTCTTATGATGAGAAAAATTATTTTCAAAGAATCATAATATATTGTTGAAGAACAAATCAAGTGCATGATAGCCTTCAATGTTTGTTTTCCTAAAATGACGATGTATGCATGTACGATTAAGCATGATTGACCATTGAATCAAGGGATTGAATTATGTTCATCATGTGCATTAGCTAATTTGGTTGATAAGTCGACTGATGGTCACTTGAGATGATATCTGCAAACTCTCAAAACAAT
Source organism: Pontederia crassipes (assembly GCA_030549335.1). Lineage (NCBI taxonomy): Eukaryota > Viridiplantae > Streptophyta > Magnoliopsida > Commelinales > Pontederiaceae > Pontederia > Pontederia crassipes. The sequence continues at coordinate 69,495,084 of CM060191.1, read as the reverse complement.
GTGAGCTACACCAGATTAAAAATAGGCAAATCCATCAGTCCAGAGGGTTTGACCTTTCGAGCACCAATGAAACTATAATAATGAGTTGATTGAACATTGGGACAACAGCTCAACAAATGGTTTCCCTAATAGATGACTCCAAACTTCATCCATAAATTAATTGAAAAATAAAAGAATTTGAGTTATGCATTCAAGAAATTTCTATCACCTCTTGGCCAAGTAAGGAAGATGATCTAATGATGTTTGCTCTTGTGAAAGAAGATTGATTTTTATTAAATGAAATCTGGACAATCTTCAGATTAACTAGCTAGGAGAGGAAAACACATGCCAAATGTTGGATGGAAAGGGTTTACTTTCTTTTTTTCTTCTATTTTTATTGCTTCGGTATTTAATAATTGAGTTAAAAACTAATTGTCTCCACACACTTTTGGTGCCTTGTGATCCTTCATAAAATCTTTGTAAGATATGCAACTATTTTCTCTCCACACACACTCATTTACACTGGATCGCTCAAGCACAAGAGAGAAAATATTTGCAAATTAGCGCTCTAAAAGCTTTCAAATTAATAAACCTATGTTGCTTTTGTCCGTTTGAAAATTCATTCGTAGGATTTTAAAGTGTTTTCGATCATTCTATCTTGTTTTGGGGACAAAACTAACCACTATACTCGATGTGCGGACTTTGAAATGTCCTCTGCATCGTCCGATCTATGTGTCTTTCATCTCATCAAAATATAGTGATTATAGGTTGTATTACTGTACTATTTTTGTCATAATTTTTGCATAGACATTACATTGAGTTTATTCTCCATTCTTTAAAAAATTAAGAATATGATTTATATTTCATATATGCATGTATTTACCTAGTTCCATGTGGAACATAGTCAAATATTTTGGCAGAATTTTATCGAGATTTTATTGAATTTCCTTTTAAAATCATTCGTCTGCTTCTTGCACCTATCATCCCTTCTTTATGAAATTTGAACATTAAATACTATTTCTCTCAGTTCGTCCATCCATTATATCCACGGATTTTTCGTTAGCTGGCCTTCATAGTTATTATGTATGATTCTGATCACCTATGATACATAAAATGATGTCACAAAATAAATTCGCTAATAAGTGCACTAGTCGCTCAAGTGATATAGTAAAAAGTAGTAAGGAGCGTCGAACCCACGAGGAATATTATTAATATTCAATTATCTGACTTTATAAATTAATAAGAGAGAAAAAACATAGATTTTGAAGATAAGTTTTCTAATTATAAAGTAAACATTAAAAACAAGATAATAATAAGATAAGATAATGACATTGGAGTTAGATCTTAAGATGATAACAAATCTAGGATAAATATGTGAATAAGAAAATATAAATTAAATTTCTTAATATGGATTAGAATTTTTATAAATTATTAATTTGACAAGAATAAATTCATAGAGTCCACAAACCAATAATTCTAATATTTAATCAAGCAAATCAAACTATCTGAAACTTAATCAAAACTGAAGTCCCACAAACTTGTATTGAATGATATAAGATTAAAATTAAGATGCATTCAAATGAAAGTTCTAGACTATTAATCACTTCACAAACTGGTATAGATTATAGACCACACAAATTTAAATTTTCACGCACTAGTTATTAAACCTATGCCAATTTTTAATTTCATGATAAATCATTTAATTCAACTAAATGAAATATGAAATCAAATAGGCCACAAACATGTAATTACTTAACTGAGAAATTCAAATAATTAAATCAAAATCATTAACACAGTTAAAAATTGTTCAAAAGAAATTCAATAATAAGATAAGGTTCACAATATTTCTTTTTCAAATAATAATCTCATAGAATAAAATAACTAAAAACATGGAGTTCATCCTAAAATTGTAAAGATATAATAACATAACAATAATAAAATAGGAAGAATTACACCGAGAATAAAAATAGAGATCTCAAATATGGGCAGCCTCTCAGACTTGATTAGAGTCTCGATCAACCTCTAGCTGTCGCACGTCTCTTCTCTCGTGTCCGCAGAAATGTGCAATGTAAAAAACTTGGACTTTAAGAAAAAATTGAGATGATGGTCTCTTCACGTATTTATAGGTGCGAAAGGAGTCTCAAAGTAATCACGACGGACAATCGTATGGCTGAGTTGAATTTGGTTGGATAAAAGTCCAGATATCTCCCTTCAACTTCACGCCCTTCGGCCAAACTCAACTAACTATAAATCTCGATCAGAAGTTGGCTCCCAATAATCACCCTAATTTGAATGGTGATTAGATCCCTTATCCACTTTAGCGCCTTCGTAAATTTTGGCTTTGTTAAATTCTCTGCTTGGGATGAAAGGTGATAATCTCCTCTTTGATTTGATTCTCGTGTGGTAACAAATACTCATGTGATAAATATAGGCCGGTAACATTTGTTCAATACTGATAAAGTTTTGGCCTCCTAGCATCCAAAAATGAATTTAAGATGATTTTAGCTCCCAATATTGTATCCATATTTGTCCCCTTAAAATCTAAATCTTTGGCGCCATGCGGCGTGTGTTTTCTTGCTTGACAAAGTTTGTGTTGATAATGTAATATCTATAACTTGATCCACCTAAGTTTATATAATTTAATCATATATTATTGATTGATAAGAATTATGATAAGTGTGTGAGCATATGTTCATTAACTCCATAGAATCTAACACCTGAAATTGATGATAAATGACTAAGGACAAGGAAAAATGACTTTTTAAAAATATTAGAATTTAGAAAATTAAAGTCCCGGTAATTGTTCCTATACATTAAAGTATTTTAAATATGATTTTTAATATTTTTTAAATAAATTCTTATTGAGGTTAAATGATAGCGCAAAATTGAAAAATCAGATAAACGATCGATTTTGTTCTTGGACAAAAATTTAGATTTCGATTCTTTGGAAATTTATTTTCCTAAATATTTTCTTTGAATCCAAATGGGGGTAGTTCCTTATTTACATGTAATGTTTTAAGTAAATGAATAAATTAAATAAATAATAGGATAAATGACAAGCCATTTACTTGTGGTAAGTTTTTCTGATTTAGTTTATAATAAATAAAATAATATAAGAATTTAGCTTTTTATTTACATCTTAGGGCTTCCTATTGGGTATGTTGTATACTCCTTTTCTATGAATTATCCCTATGAAATTCAGATAAAACCCTGTTCTTCTGAGCCTCCAAGATCTCTTTGTGCTTCTATGTCCATGTTCTTGTGGTGTGGATCAAACCCTAGTTCACCTACATGAAGTTTCCTCTTTTTTGGACATCAAACCTTATCAGAAAGTTGTCAACATGTTCTCGGCATCTTAGATTTCTTCAGAAATTATGAAATTTCGTAGGTTGAACCCTAATTGAGTCTATTTTCCATAAGATCTGGAATAGGGTTAATTGGATTTGGATATGAAAAGTTCTCAGTCAATTACTCCGAGTCGCTCTTTCTATTTTCTACGATGAGTAGTCCGAATTGTAAATACTATGGTAATTTAAATGCTTGTTCTTAATATATAAAATTTATATGTCTTAGATATGTTAAAGTTATCTTTGTAATCCAAGCGGAATCATTTTTATAGACATGTACAATGAAAGTTATGAGTTTTACCTCACTCAGTCTGTCAGAATAGAAAAGTAGAAGAGAATAGAGACAAATCTCTTGGTTTTCTGATAACTATATATGAGCAATAAAATTATGAGATTTATATGAGTTAAACCTCACTTAGTCATAATTTCGGATTTATTGATTTTAATTATTAATTCTCTGAATATCTTAAATGTGGATGGATTAATTAAAATTTGATAATTATTTTGTAGGAAATACACAATTATCCGAGGGATTATATTAAATGAGTTATTAAAGCTGCAATTCAATTGCAATGTGATGTATCGACCGAGAACTCCAAATCAAATACAAAGAAGTTTATCGCCCCGAAGACTCAAATTCAAATATTTTTATCGTCCGAGAACTCCAACACAAAAGGTTTATCGGTCGAGAAACACCATTGTAATCAAGTTATCGGCCGCAAAATCAAAGAGTTTTATACTTATTGGCCGATATCTTTGGGTAAGTTTATCATTAACCAAGGATTCCTATCGGTCATAGTCATCATCCAATCGTAGGGTGCAAACGAGTCTTGTGGCCGAGATTCAGAAAGTGATATCATCGTTTTGGCCGATAACTCAAGAAGGAAGATAAAAAGAGTTTATCTTTTTGGGCGTAACGATCAAAGACTCTTCGTTTTGGCCGAGATTTAAAAGAAGGGTGTAAAGATAAGAAGAGCTTATCCTTGGGCGAACTTATCATTTTGACCGATAACGTATCAAGTTTTATCCAATGAATTTAAATTCGACCCGTACGATATCACGACCGTAATCAAATTGAAGGCCGTCCGCACCTATAAATACGTGAAGAAGCCGTCGTCCCAAGGTGTGCTATGAAGTTTGGTTTTTTTTTCCACAGTTGAATCGTGAGCTCTGCAGGCTACGAAGCTTCGATTAGAAGTTGATCACGACTCTGATCAAGTCCGAGAGGCTGTCCGACTGTCTGCCCATGATCCGAAGCTTCGACTTTTATTCTTGGTGTAATTCTTCCAATTATTATTTTTATTTTGTTATTATCTCTCCAGAATTTCTAGGATGAACTCCATATTTCTATTTATTTCGTTTTAATCTTCTCTGAGCAATTAGTTAATTGTGCTTAGTGCTTTTGATTTAATTAATTAGATTTTTGAGTTGAGTAATTACCAGTTTTTGGAGTATTTAATTTTAGAATTCATTAATTAAATTAATTGATTTTATATGAAATTAATAATTGACATAAATTTGATAACTAGTGTGTGGAGAATCAAGTTTGTGTGAACTATTTATCTATACCAGTTTGTGGAGTGATTAATAGTCTAGGGAATTCAATTTAATGCATCTTAATTTTAATATAATTTTGATGGGATGTCAGTTTGTGAAGACTTCAATTCTTATTAATTTAAGATAGTTTAATTTGCATACTTAGATTGAGGGAATGCCAGTTTGTGGAGATCGCAATTTAATCATGTCAAGTTAATAATTTAGTGGGACTCTAATCCATCATTAAAAATTAAATTTATCTTTTGTGGTTCAAATATTTATCCTGATCTATTTTCGTCCTAAGGCCTAACTTCAACGCCACTATCTTATCTTTATCTTATTTTCTCTAATTTATTTCATAAAACTCATTTTCAAAATCCATGTTTTCTTCTCTTATTAATTTATAAATTCAGATATTAAATTAATAATATTTTTCGTGGGTTCGACACTCTTTACTCCTATTTACTATATTACTTGAGCGACTAGTGCACTTGCTAGCGATTTTATTTTGCTACATCATTTTATGCATCAAGTTTTTGGCGCCGTTGCCGGGGAATATTTTATTAATTAATTTCTAATTTTTATGAATTATTAGGATATGTAAATAAATTGTAAATAATTCTTTGTAAATATGTACTATTTGTTTTAATTATTTTTATTTTTTGTGTATAAACTAACATTTTTCTTTTGCAGATAAAGGTCGCGACAACTTTAAATTTGTTGACTTTCGGCTTAAATTCTGACATCGACTGGATTTTTCAGATTACGTGAACTTATGGTTTTACGACCGAGATCTAGTTTGTCGGCTTTACTGGTTTTACGGCCTCGTTTCTGACCTCTAAGCTTTCAATTTTGCGGCCGCAACATTGATTTTAGTGGCTTTACATTTTATATTGTTTGTTACAGTCGAGAATTTATCTCATGGTTTTTTTACCGCCGAGAATGAATCTTGTTTTTTTTGCGGCCATAAAATTCCTTTTAATATTGATTGGACCTTCTTCAGCTTTAATGATTTCGAAGTTTTTTTTTCTTATGCCTGCAAAAAAAACTTTAATCCTTTACGGCCGAAATTTCACTTATCAATGACATCGAATTGATTTTTCTTTGCGCATTAGATTGATTAAGAATTCGAGTAATGCTTGGTTTTGCGGTCGATATTTCCTGAACATTCGTTTTACGCCACCATACTGAAATGACTCATTTCGGTCGGTTTATATGTGTTGATATTTTACCTCACGTTTGACTGAACTTTCATTGTTTTACGACCAATATGAATTATACTCTTCCTTGGCCGTAATGAGTCATTTTGTTGATGTTTCGTTCAATTTTTATTTCGGCCGAAACCCTGTTCTGTTTTACGATCAAAGGTTGTCAACTTCGGTTCTTAACGCCTAGGATCTTATATGTGAGGAGTTGATTGCCGAGATGATTCATCGCCGTGTTAATTTTTACGCCATCTTATGACGTTGTTTCGGACATAAGCCAACAAGTTTTACGCCTTCACGTTGATTAATCCCTTTCGACACTGTTCCATGGTTTTTGCGGCCGAACGAGCCTCGGATTACTAATCTAATTTCATATGTAAATCTATTTCTGTATTGCGGCCGATCAATCTTATTTCCTCTCTGAAAATAATTTTTGCTAATGTCTGATTATTAACTTTACAGCCGCAAATTAGTTCTGATTCGTTTTGTGCCGTTTGTTACATCATCGTTAATTCTTCCAAGTTTTACGGCCGAACGAGTGCTTGATTTTTACGACCATCTAAGTGATTTACTTTCGGTCGATATTAATGTTTGGCATTTGAATTGGTTTTCGAGTTTTGATTTTTCGCCGTATTTGATAATTTTTCTGTGAATTTTGGTGGCAGTAATTAGGTTAATTTCTCTCGGACATTAATTTTGATGACCTAATGAATTTTCGATAATAGCCGAAAGACTTTTTATGTTTATCAATTTAAATCTTATTTCTTCGTGACCTATTATCTACATTTCTTTCTTCTTATATATATTTTTATTTTATTCTTTTATCTTACTGAAAATTGGTTGTTGCAGGTACTATTGAAAATTTAATCACAATCAATCCTGGAATCTTCTTATAAGCGCACTAGGAGTTCAAATCCAATTTTGGAATTTGATCCTAAAATTGAAAGAACTGCTCGCCAATTAAGAAGAGATATAAGAAGAATGGCTGAATAAGCACGCAACAATAAAAAACTGGAACAACAAAATGAACTAGTTCCACCACAAAATAATCGGCAAGAAGATGAAGAGGAACTCTCTATGAGAGAATATGTCTCGGCCAGATATAATGACCGAGAATCATACATTGTGCTGCTTGAAATTAATGCCAATAATTTTGAGATCAATCCGACAATCGTGAGGATGATACAAGCATCTCAATTTGGAGGAGGATTTCATAAAGACCCTCACGATCACCTTGACAAATTTTTTGCCACTCTGAGCACTTTTAGAAATAATAATGTTTCTTCTGAAGTTATTCGTCTATTATTATTTCCTCAATCTTTACGTGATAAAGCTTCCACATGGTTTAAAACTTTGCCTGTAGGATCGATTCACTCATGGTTGGAGCTGTATAAAAGTTTGTTGGAAAATATTGCCCACCACAAAAAGCAGGCAAATATAGAAGAGAGCTAAAGGCATTTCTTCAAGACGATGATGAGACATTATATGAGGCCTGGGAACGATATAAGGAACTGTTAGCCAGAGTTCCTGATAATAGAATTCCAAAGTGACAAGTGATGAAAGATTTCTATCATGGATTGCGAGATGCGGATCAAGATAAGCTCGACCAATCAGCAGAAGGGACAGTGCTGGGATCTAAACGCCCTAGTGAGATACAGGATATAATTGAAGTTGTAGCCCTCAAGTCAAGCCAAGAAAGGAGATCATCTCACCGAACTCAGGATGTACATGCCGCACAAGGAATATAATCTTCGAAAATAGTGGCTCAGCTGGAGTCACTTAATAAAAAATTCGAGCAGATGATGTCACTAATGGGAAATTCAAGCAATTATTGCTCTACAGGTAACACTTCATATTCAAATCAAATTGAAAATGCTAACTTTATTTCCAACCCATTTTTCAGGAGCAATGATTATGGTTAGAGACACAATCCGAAGTTTGCCTATAATCAAAATCAAGGCCAACCTTCTGGTCCATCAAAAGATTATATTCTGAAAAGACAACCTGATGCTCCCCAATATCAATCATCAAATTACATGCAGAAAATGATGGCACAGATCATAGACACCATGCAATCATTACAAAAGAATATGGAATCTCGAGCCACGAGTTAGGATGCATCAATTCGAAATTTGGAAAGGCAATTGGGCCAGATGGCGACACAACTGACTGGACATACACCGGGCTCTCTCCCAAGCAACACAGAGAAAAATCCAAGAGGAGAAGAGCAAAATAGGCCTTGATCTTCATTAGGACTAAGTCAAGTTGACGACTATAAATCAGAACTATTTCTATCCTTTTTCAATTTTCTTTTCTTTAGATTAGTTTAATTAGTTGTTGATTAATAGAATTTGTTTCGGTGATAATTTTATTAGACATTTTATTTTATCTTTTATGGAGTCATCTAATTAATTTATGTGCGAGGGAAGAACGTCGGACACCAAGTTTGCGCCCGCACTCCAATGGATTTGACCAAAGCAGCTGATCTCCAACATACAATTGCGGCCCTCTCTCTCTCCCGTTGTGGCCGAGAAACCAGCCTTAAGCAAATCTCGGTCGAGATAGTCATCCACACCACCTTACGTCTGAAGTGTCTCCGTCCTTTCCTCCTTATAGTCGCCGTCTCCGCCGCTACCCTACGCCCAAAGTGCCACGCCCCTGTTCTTTACTGGCCGAAGTTCCTCACAGCTCTCATCCTTACGGTCGAGACTTCAGCTGACCACCGATTTTGAGATCTTTATCGAATTACGGCCGACACTTTGACATATATATTGCGGCCGAGACCTTACAACTATTGAGGCCGAGTACTTCACCACCCCATCGACGATAAATCCGGTTGTATCTTTTTCCTTTTCTTTGATTTTCATTTCTTTATTTTCTCTGTTTATTATATTTGTATCTCCTCCCTTGTTGGCCTAAGACTGAGGACAGTGTCAAGTTCAAGCTTGGGGGAGTTTATATTTCATTGCATTTTTCTTTATTTTTCTTTTTATTTGCTTACGTTTGCATTTATTTCTAAATATCCAAAAAAAAATTGAAAATTTTAAAATTTCTCCAAAATAATACCATTGCATGCATTTATTTTGCTACCATCTTACTAACTTTCGTCTTACTGTTTTAATTATCTTTAAGTAAAAGTTCAAAGACATACCATTAACTAATAAAATTTGAATGCTTTTCGTTCTTATCACTCACTATTTTAGTATCAAACTTATGGACTGTGTGCCTATGCTAAATAGAATTATGAATGTCTAGACGACAAAATCATTTTCATGCATTTTCATTTATTTCTTTTAAGTCTTGATAGTAGTAGCCTTCCTATTGATCATATCAAGTACTTTTTGAGCTTATAAAAAAAAAGAGAATAAAAAGAAGGGTTAGTTAAACCCAAAAAAAAATGAATAAAGTTATGTGTAAGTACAACAGTGTTATCCGGAACCAAGGTGTGTTCGGGTAATTAGATCCGTAGGGGTTCATACCTGGCGACCTAAGGGCAACTGCTCTGTGCTGCTCTGTGATCCATCGATCGAAAACCTGTTACAAGGACCATCTTGTGAAATATGGAGAAGCACATGAGTACTGAATCATGGCTAAGTTCGAACCCTTCATTCAGAACCTTAGTTGTTCGGGCAAGTAAACTCGAGGGATGCTTTATCACCTGGTGCCTTAAGGCCATCTGGTCTAGGAGTCATTAGTCCAAAGCCCGCTACATGGACTTCCTTGTGCAATCCTGCTTGAAGATTAGAACTTTTAAAATGATTGAAAATAAAAGTGAAAAGAAAAAGAAAAAGAAAAAAAATTAAGCTCAATTAGTACTTAAGTGTTCAATATTAATGTTATTATTTGACAGACAATTTATTTTTCTACAAGGCTAAATTTAAGATTGTTTAAATTTGTATAGCATTCAAAACCTCTATGAGGCTAAGTGCGTGGAAAATGATAAGGTGCTGAGTAGTAGGTGTGCAGAAGAACTGTGTGAAAAAATTAGTATGGAAGCTATGAAGGAACCCTCTTAAGCTTTACTTTGATTTTTTGCTTGAGGACAAGCAAGACTTTAAGTTTGGGAGAGTTTGATGCATGCAAAATATAACATATTTTAGATTATTATTTTAATTAATTTTTCTGTAATTTGATCATGGCATGCATCATTTTTAGTCACTTTTAGTCGTAATTCCGGATTTATCGATTTTGATTACTAATGTTTTGAATATTTTAACCGAAGAGGGATTTACTTAATTCTTATAATTATTTTTGCAGGCAATATGAATCGGTCGTAAAGAATTAAATTTCGGCCGAGATGATCTCATGATTGGATAAATTACATCTTACTTCGTTGGGAGTAAAAACGAATGCAACTTGAGTTTTGGGCATAACGATCAAAGACCCTTCTTCGTTTTGGCCGAGATTACAAGAAGAAGTCATTGTTTTGACCAAGATTTGAAGGGAGTAAAGATAAAAATATTTTATCTTTTTGAGCATAATGACGACAAGAACCCATCATTTTGGCCAAAGTAAAAGAGTCTTCCTTACGGCCGAGATTTGGAGGGGGTAATGATAAGGACTCCTCTTTGTTTTGGCCGAGATTTGGAGGGGGTAAAGATAAGGAGCCTATCGTTTTGGCCAAAAATTGAAGAACTCATCATTTTGGGCATAATGAAAAGGAGTAAAGATATCGTTTTGGCCGAGATATGGAGGGGGTAATGATAAGAATTCTTTGTTACGGCCGAGATTCGAAGGAAGTAAAAGGGTTTCATTTTGGCCGAGATTCAAAGGGGGTAAAGATAAAAGAATTTCGTTTTGGACGAGATTCAAAGGGGGTAAAGATAAAAGGATTTATCTTTTAGGCGTAATAGTTAGAAGAATTATCATTTTTGGCCGAGATTTATCCCGTGAATTTAAATTCGATCGTACGATGTTACGACCGTAATCAACATGAAGACCACCCCGTCTGCACCTATAAATATGTGAAGAAGCCTTCGACCCAATTCGTGCTCTGAAGTTCAGGTTTCTTTCACAGTTGAGTCGTAAGCTCTGCAGGCTATGACCAAGAGGAGAGAGGTGCGATGGCTGAAAGTTGATCGTGACTCTGATCAAGTCCCAGAGGCTACCCGATTGTCTGCCCGTGATTCGAAGCTTCGACTTTTATTCTTGGTGTAATTCTTCCAATTATTATTGTTATTTTATTATTATCTCTCCAGAATTTCTAGGATGAACTCCATATTTTTATTTATTTCATTTTAGGAGATTATTATTGAAGGGAAACTATTTGGACCTTATATTATTTGTTTTAATCTTTTCTGATCAATTAGTTAATTGTGCTTAGTGCTTTTGATTTAATTATTTGAATTTCTGAGTTGAGTAATTACCAGTTTGTGACTATTTGATTTCAGAATTCATTACTTAAATTAATTTATTTTGTTTGAAATTAATAATTGACATAAATTTGATAACTAGTATGCGGAGAATCAAATTTGTGTGGTCTATTTATCTATACCATATTGTGGAGTGATTAATAGTTTAGGGAATCCAATTTAATGCGTCTTAATTTTAATATGATTTGATGGGATGCCAGTTTGTGGAGACTTCAATTTTTATTAATTTAAGATAGTTTAATTTGCATACTTCGATTGAGGGGACCGCAATTTAAGATAGTTTGTGGAGACCGTAATTTAATTATGTTAAGTTAATAATTTAGGGGGACTCTAATCCATCATTAAAGATTAAATTTATCTTTTATGGTTCAAATATTTATCTTGATCTATTTTCATCATAAGGCCTAACTTCAACACCATTATTTTATCTTTATCTTATTTTCTTTATTTTATTTCAAAAAAACCATTTTCAAAATCCATGTTTTTTCCTCTCTTGTTAATTTATAAATTCAGATATTTTATTAATAATATTCCTCGTGGGTTTGACACTCTTACTCCTATTCTATATTACTTGAGCGACTAGTACATTTGCTAACGATTTTATTTTGCTATATCATTTTACGCATCAATGGCTTGTCAAAAATTGGTGACGGTTGGATGTGTGTTCACCCACATTCATTGATTCTCACCATGATAAACACATCATGATCACACAATTCGAGTGAGATTGTTCTTAATTGCAAAATCCGTTCATCATCATAATAATAATCTTTTTATTATGAACTTTTTTTCTATTTCAGGTCAATTTAGTTTTTCTTAAAATAATTTTAGTTGTTAGATTTAGGCACTCATTTCATAAATAGAGAATTTTGAAAAAAATGACCTAGGTGCATTTTGATATGGCTTGTGTTTTCAACATGGACTAACTAGTCGGCCTATTTTTGCAGAAAGTTCTTTTTCAACATGATCCATATACTTCATGATTAAAAAAAAAATTAAAAATTGCGCCAACAACCACATACCACTTTTATGACATAGCTCGGGCAATCATTATAACTGATCGTATTGCAGCAAACGACCTTTTTCGGCGATCCAGAACCATCAACATTTGTGCTCCACCATTGATCAACGTTTTTTCGTCATCATTTTTTTAAAGTCATTGTTCTGTTACAAACTTTACCCGACTAGGCTAGCACTGAGGACAGTGCTTAGTTTAAGGTTGGGAGAGTTGCATTGATGCATTTCTCATGTTTACTGCATTCACATGTTTTATTATTTAGTAGTTGCATTTTTTTTTGCTTTTACATGCATATCATCTAAAATCCAAAAAAAAATTAAAATTTTTAATATTTGGCATCAATTTTAAAAGACATCTATTTGACTTAAGAAATTCTACGCCGAAGTTTCTATCGTCTCATTGCCATAGTATTGGGTTATTGGAAAAGTAGAATGATGCCAAATAGAAATATGATACATGAACTACAATTCTTTATTTAGCTTGCTTTTATTTTAATTAGATTGGATTGGTGTAGTCTTTTATTGAATGCTTTAAGTACTTGTTGAGCTTTTGAAAAAAAAACCTTCCAAAGAAATTGAATAAAATGAAATGTGTTATCTCTGGCACCTTGGTGTGTTCGGGCAATTAGATCCATAGGGGATTCTTGCCTGACGACCTAAGGCCAACTGGTCTGGGATCCGTCGATCGAAAACCTATTACATGAACCACTTTGAGTAAGATGGAGAAACACGCCAAAAAAGAGAAAAAAAATGTGTGAAAAAATGCAATGAATGTCATGAATGTTTCTCTGGCACCTTGGCGTGTTTGGGCAATTAGATCCGTAGGGGATTCTTGTCTGATGATCTAAGGCTAACTGGTCTGGAAACCATCGATCGAAAACCTGCTACATAGACCACCTTGCGCAATATAAAGAAGCACATGAATGTTTGAATTGCTATAAAAAAAACTAAGCTCAACTTGCACTTATGTTTTCAATATTAAGATTATTGTATCATAATCTATACTTTTTTATGAAGCTGAATCTAGAAGTGTTTAAATATGTTTGTGTCAGAAATTCTATGAGGCGGGAACAAGTTGCAAGAGGAGAGATGCTTTGGCAATGAACGTGCGAAATAGCAGTATTAGAAAAGTATTAGTCATTAGGTGAAGTTTATTGTGGAACCATTTTCACTCGGTTCTTACTTTGAAACTTGCTTGAGGACAAGCAATAGTTCAAGCTTGGGAGAATTTGATTCATGACATTTTATACATATTTATTTCATATCATTCGGTCTATTTTTCATAATTTTATTCTATCATATATAAACTTTTCCTCATTTTTTTATTAAAACTTTCAAAGAATTAGTTGGTGCCTAATTTCTTATTTTTATTTCTGCAGCAGCCAACACGGTCCGTATTTTCCAACAACACAGTCCATGTTCCTTGCAACATGGTCCATGTTAGCCAGCAATCACCATATCTTCAAAATCTGAAATATTAGGTGGAAATCATTCTAACAATATATAAAACGACCCGGATATCATTGATGACACAATCCGCGTTGATTCTCAAAGGGCAGATGCAATTTCGACTATAAAAATGGGTCCATATCACCTCACTTAATCATCAAAGTCTAGAATTCAAAATCCATTGCAAAGGCAAGAAGAGAGAGAGCCTCTGGTCATCTACTCGGTGGAGATTCTTCCAGAGGAGTTTAGATAATTTTGAAGAGATTATTTCTCCTTTTTTCTATCTTTTAATCTCTTATTTATCTCTCTACTACAATCTTGCTATCTATGTAATAGAGTTTTGATTAGGATCCATTTATGTTGGACTTTTTAGATCGTTGAATAAGATTCACTATTCTGAATTTTCTGAATATGTATGCTGATTTTAGTACTTTCTTCTGAGTATTCGATTTTAACTGGTTGGTATTATCGAGATTTGTTCTTTTGATCTCTCTCAGTTGATTGATTTTTTGATAATAATTTCATATCCCATCTCTATTTACTCGGTTGAGATTTAGAGATTTGTGGATCATTAACTCACTCGGTTAAGATGTTTTTGAGATATGATTGCATCGCTAAAGCATCTTATCAAAAGTTAGTTAGAGATTGATTCGGTTGAACCTTCTCTTTCTAATATTGTGATAAGATAGTTAGGTCATCTGCTTTGAGACCTTTACTTTTTGGCATCCTTTCCATCAGAAAATTTGGATTTGTTTTAAATCTTTTATTGAAAGATATTGTTACTCTCATCTTGTCTAAACATTTCTGATTTATTTATTTTGAGACTTTAGGCTGGATCAATTTTAATCTTCTTTGTTTTATTTATTTTGAACCAAATATTATCTCTTTTTCTCATCTGATTAAATTAAGATAAAAGATAAAGATAGACTAGTCATCATGGGTTCGACACTCTTCTCACTCTTTATTACTTGATTCAACCTAGTGCTCTTGCTAGTATTTGTGCTATATAAAATTATCTCATCAACAACCCAACAAGACGAGACATATCACAGGCAAAAAGGGGAAAATTTTTTTGGAATCTGACAACCCGACACGGAAAGGACATATCGGCCGCAAAACTCCGATTGAAAAACTCGCCATGCATGCATCTTATCGAACACGTGCATGCATCTTATCGAACACGTGCATACATTGCGCCCGTACTCCGATGGATTTGACCGGCCATCACACGTGTACAGGTAAGTTTACGGCCGTGTTCATCTATAAATAGTAATACTCTTTCATTTCATTTGCAGGTCATCCACTTTGCGCACCTCCTTCCTTCCGACGTGCTCAGATTTCGGCCGCCAACCCGCCCTCTTTATATTGCGGCCGAGAGCCGGGACGCAAAGCGAGTTTCAACATACCTTTCCTGACTGCAGCCGAGAATCATCGAAGACTTCGTACCGGCTGCAAGCTGCAACCACTCCATTCTCGGCCAAGATCTTCATCGATAACAGATTGCGGCGGAGAGTCAAGCCGAGACTCATCACCGAGGCTCAACATCTTCATATCGACCGAGATCTTCCACCGACTTATGGCCGGAGTCCTTCACTAACATCACTATCTTCGGGCAGGATCTTTCTCCACCGACACCATTTGCGGCCGAGAAGCCACCTTTCATATGGCCGAGACTCTTCACCAAGGCCGAGCACTTCACCACCGGGCAAATTTTATAATGAGGCGATTTGCCAATATTTGGAGGGGGCGTCGCGATCGATGACATCCGGACGCTCAGTCCACACCGCAATCTTCACAATTAATTTCATATCCGGGAGATTATTATTGGACCAAGCTTGCTTACCAAGATCATTTTGAAAGAATGGTCGTTGTACGAGTCAATGCCACCAGATTTCCAGACACCAAAATTCTGAAGGAGTACAATTTATTTGCAAATATTCATTTATTATTTTCTCAGATTGGCATTTTAGATTTTGTTCAACAGTGGTGGCCGACTTATGAAGTCTTTACTAAAGAATTCTTATCATCTCTCGAGGTCTTCAATTTGGATGGCAGACAATACGATCAACCTCGCATTTCTTTTCAAGCTATACGGGCGACCCTTCACATTGACCTTAGAAGATTTTAATAATATTTATGATTTTCCCAACTATGGGGCTCGTTCTATTCCTACGGACTTTCATGCTAAAGATTTTTGGAAACAGATAACTGAAGAAGATCGATTGGTCTGGAGTATAGCCAAAGAAAGTACAATCCAAAATCATGTCCTGCGCTTCATCCATCGCATGCTCAGTAACACCCTTAGTGGACCAAAGTGATAGTGATGGAGCCGTCTCAGAGGGAGAGCTATTCTTGATCCACAGTATGCTCCACAGAACACAGGTCAATGTCGGCGCATTCCTCATTCGTCGTCTTCAACGCCGTACCACTCTTCGGAGCGGTAGTATCAGTATGGATGCCCTTATCACGCCAATAGCTCAACATTTCATACTAGACCTGGATGATCTTGAAGCTGTTCCAGGAATCGCCCACCTAAACTGACGAACCATTTTGGCCATGGGCCTTGCCAAGACCAACAATGCAGGGGTTAAAGTTTTTATTTTTAAAGAGAGTGATTTGGAGGTGCCTTGCAGTGATCGAAATGTGTTTACACCAATTAATCATGATAATTGGTTACTTTTTAGGCATGTCATAGCTCCAGTAATCCCACCTGCAGGATCGGACAGCCACACCAGG
This sequence comes from Pontederia crassipes, assembly GCA_030549335.1. Classification (NCBI taxonomy): domain Eukaryota; kingdom Viridiplantae; phylum Streptophyta; class Magnoliopsida; order Commelinales; family Pontederiaceae; genus Pontederia; species Pontederia crassipes. The sequence goes on along the minus strand of CM060191.1, from coordinate 69,478,443 downwards.
ATGAGCCTTTCTCCTGGTTTGATTCTACTGATTATGCGGCAGCCCAACCCTAACTTCAACAGCCACAGGGATTCCAAGTTTCATCATCGACAGCTTCCCAATATGCCACATCAGCCCATTCACCTTATATGCCGGTGTCTTTGCCGATTACATCTCCTGCACATGAGAGCTTTTATGATTCTTCATTTATACTGGCCACTCCTTCTGAGGAACGCGATCCGATGGAAGTATCTGCCCCTTTATAGGAATCTGGGCAAAATCACTATATAGCACCGGAGCCCACTTTTACTTCAGCCCCAGAACAGACTTACTATCAACCTCCGCCACCTCAACCTGACTATGCTTCCATGCAAAACTTATGGGAATCAATGTATGATGAGCAACTTCGTCAGGCAGGGGAGTTTCACACTTTTCAAGAAGAGCAACTTTGTTAGACAGGGCAGTTGCACGCTATTCAGGAAGAGCAACATAGACAAGCCCAAGATTTGACCAACATCCGAGCCGATTTTAGAAATATGGATGATCGTCAGGGTCGCTTCGAATCCCTCCAAAATCAGCATGCGCGCATGACGAGGCGCATCCACGAGTATCATATGCGCTAGGGACATCTCGGCTACCACCCACCATCACCACCCCACAGATAGTAAATCCGGTCATGTCTTTCCCCTTTTCTTTATTTTCATTTCTTTATTTTTCCTTTTTATTGAGTATGTATCACTTTCCCTTGCTGGCTTAACACTGAGGACAGTGTCTGGTTCAAGCTTAGGGGAGTTTGCATTTCATGCATTGCATGTTTGTTTCTTTTTACCTCTGTATGCATTTATCAAAAAACAAAAATTGAAAAATTTCCTAAAAATACCATTGCATGCATTTATTTTTGCTACCATTTTACTAACTTCTGTCTTACTGTTTTAATTATCTTTAAGTAAAAGTTTAAAGACATGTTGTTAATTGATGAAATTTGAATGCTTTTCGTTCTTATCACTTGCTATTTTAGTATCAAACTTATGGACTGTGTGTCTATGCTAAATAGAATTATGAATATCTAGACGACAAAATCATATTCATGCCTTTTTATTTATTTATTTTTTTAAGTCTTGATAGTAGTAGCCTTTGTATTGACCATATTAAGTACTTCTTGAGCTTAAAAAAATGTGTGAAAAAAAGAATAAAGTTATGTGTAGGTACAAAAGTGTTATCCGAAACCAAGGTGTGTTCAGATAATTAGATCCATAGGGGTTCATGCCTAGCGACCTAAGGGCAATTGCTATGGGATTCGTCGATCGAAAACCTGCTACATGGATCATCTTGTGGAATATGGAGAAGCACATAAGTATTGAATCATGGCTAAGTTTGAACTCTTCATTCAGAACCTTGGTTGTTCGGGTAAGTAAACTCGAGGGGTGCCTTATCACCTGTTGCCCTAAGGCCATCTGGTCTAGGAGTCATCAGTCCAAAGCCCGCTACATGGACTTCCTTGTGCAATCCTGCTTGAAGATTAGAACTTTTAAAATGATTGAAATTTAAAAAAAAAAGAGAAAACGAAAAGGAAAGAAAAGGTTTTAAGCTCAATTAGTACTTATGTGTTCAAGATTAATGCTATTATTTGACAGACAATTTATTTTTCTATAAGGCTGAATTTGAGATTGTTTAAATTTGTGTAGCATTCAGAACATTTACGAAGCTAAGTGCATGGAAAATGATAAGATGCTGAATAGTAGGTGTGCAGAAGAACTGTGTGAGAAAATTAGTCAGTTAACAATGTGGAGGTTATGATGGAACTTTCTTGAGCCTTGCTTTGAATTTTTGCTTGAGGACAAGCAAGATTTTAAACTTGGAAGAGTTTGATGCATGCAAAATATAACATATTGTAGATTATTATCTTAATTAATTTTTCTGTAATTTAATCATAGCATGCATCATTTTAGATCACTTTTAGTCATAATTTCGGTTATTGATTTTAATTATTAATTCTCTGAATATCTTAATTGTGGATGGATTAATTAAAATTTGATAATTATTTTGCAGGAAATACACAATTATCCGAGGGATTATATTAAATGAGTTATTAAAGCTGCAATTCAATTGCAATGTGATGTATCGGCCGAGAACTCCAAATCAAATACAAAGAAGTTTATCGCCCCAAAGACTCAAATTCAAATATTTTTATCGCCCGAGAACTCCAACACAAAAGGTTTATCGGTCGAGAAACACCATTGTAATCAAGTTATCGGCCGCAAAATCAAAGAGTTTTATCCTTATTGGCCGATATCCTTGGGTAAGTTTATCATTAACCAAGGATTCCTATCGGCCGTAGTCATCATCCAATCGTTGGGTGCAAACGAGTTTTGTGGCCAAGATTCAGAAAGTGATATCATCGTCTTGGCCGATAACTCAAGAAGGAAGATAAAAAGAGTTTATCTTTCTAGGCGTAACGATCAAAGACTCTTCGTTTTGGCCGAGATTTAAAAGAAGGGTGTAAAGATAAGAAGAGTTTATCCTTGGGCGAACTTATCATTTTGACCGAGAACGTATCAAGTTTTATCCATGAATTTAAATTCGACCCGTACGATATCACGACCGTGATCAAATTGAAGGTCGTTAGCACCTATAAATACGTGAAGAAGCCGTCATCCCAAGGTGTGCTCTGAAGTTTGGTTTTCTTCCACAATTGAATCGTGAGCTCTGCAGGCAGAGGTGCGACGGCTGGAAGTTGATCGCGACTCTGATCAAGTCCGAGAGGCTGCCCGACTGTCTGCCCATGATCCGAATCTTCGACTTTTATTCTTGGTGTAATTCTTCCAATTATTATTTTTATTTTATTATTATCTCTCCAGAATTTCTAGGATGAACTCCATATTTCTATTTATTTCATTTTAGGAGATTATTATTGAAGGGAAACTATTTGGACCCTATATTATTTGTTTTAATCTTTTCTGAGCAATTAGTTAATTGTGCTTAGTGCTTTTGATTTAATTAGTTGGATTTCTGAGTTGAGTAATTATCAGTTTGTGGACTATTTAATTTTAGAATTCATTAATTAAATTAATTGATTTTATATGAAATTCATAATTGACATAAATTTGATAATTAGTGTGTGGAGAATCAAGTTTGTGTGGTCTATTTATTTATACCAGTTTGTGGAGTGATTAATAGTTTAGGGAATCCAATTTAATGCATCTTAATTTTAATATGATTTTGATGGAATGCCAGTTTGTGGAGACTTCAATTCTTATTAATTTAAGATAGTTTAATTTGCATACTTAAATTGAGAGGATGTCATTTTGTGGAGACGGCAATTTAATCATGTTAAGTTAATAATTTAGGGGGACTCTAATCCATCATTAAAGATTAAATTTATCTTTTGTGGTTCAAATATTTATCCTGATCTATTTTCGTCCTAAGGCCTAACTTCAACACCACTATCTTATCTTTATCTTATTTTCTCTAATTTATTTCATAAAACTCATTTTCAAAATCCATGTTTTTCTTCTCTCATTAATTTATAAATTCAGATATTGAATTAATAATATTCTTTATGGGTTCGACACTCTTTACTCTTATTTACTATATTACTTGAACGACTAGTGCACTTGCTAGCGATTTATTTTACTACATCATTTTACGCATCAGCAGGGAAAGTACTCAATTTTCATGGGATGATATGATATCCTACGAGATAATATATGTTCCCCGCAGAGATGATATGATGTCCTACGGAACGATATGAGACCTCTAGTCAGGGATGATATGACTTTTGCAGGAAATGTACCACATGATTTGGGATGATATGAAACTCTACGGGGTAATATGTTCCTCTGATCAATTAGTAATATGACATGTGCATTATGCGTACGTGCATATATGATATGATTTGATATATGACATGATATGTTACATGATATGATACATGATATGATATGTGAAATGCTATATGAAGTGAAACAAATATGGGAGACACTATATGATATGCTAGAGATGTTATTTCATTGAGATTAGTTAATGTTGTATCCTTCGTAATATGATATTTGTTCATAAGTAATAAGATGATAGGTTGTTTCCTATAAGTTTTTTAAATGCTAAATTAGTTTATCTGAATTGAATAAGTGATAACACATATGAATTTTCAACTTACTGAACTGTGGTTTGCTCATAATAATGTTTTAACACTTTTCATATTAGTAGACCAGTCATGTGGCCGTGTTGGAAATCCCCTATCGGATTAGAAGCACTTTTTAAGACTTGGTCTCTTCATGTCTTTTTGTGAGGATGTGTGACTCCTCTTAATGTGTTATATGGTGTGTAAAAGTTAAATGTTTCAGAAACCTTTTAGAATGTATGAGCTTGAATTAGCATGTGTATTTACTACGAGATTGAATATAAGTATGTTGTGAACAATAGTGTGATAACTTTATTTCATATGTTTTTACATGATAATATGATGCTTCCGCTATAAGAATTTGATCGATCATATTATGTCACGGTTTACGAGTTAGACCAAGGTTTAAACCGGGGTCGTGACATATAAACTTAGTTGGCCCTAGTTTAGCTACCGATAAACCTTTGGCTCCCTTGGAATGATAAGAGTGTAATCGTAACCAATTGCATTTAGCTCCCACAATTGCCCTTGCAATTAAAATCTTTTGCTCCCTAGGAATGATAGAATGCAGTTTTGGCATCTGGAGATGAAGCTTTAAGTGAACTGATTTCCAAAGTTTGTCCAGTTTACTTGTTTAAAATTAATGCACTACAAAATAATTACAAGAATTCAATTAATCCACTCACAATTAAAATATTCAAAGAATTGATAATTAGAATCCATAAATCCAAAATTTTGACTAAAAATAACCAATTTGGGGAGTGATTGATAATTTAGAATTTTTAATTTTATACATTTTAATTTTAATCTTATCCGTTTGGGATACCAATTTGTGGGGATTTCAGTTTTAATTAAATTAAGATAGTTTAATTTACTAGATTATTTATACGTATGCCAATTTGTTGAGACTATAAATTTATTATTGTCAAATTAATAACTTAAAAAATGTTAATCTATCTTAAAAGATTAAATTTATCTTTTATGGTTCAAATATTTATCATGATCTATTTTCATCCTAAGGTCTATTATCATAAGTTTAATATTTTATTTTATAATTGGAAAGCTATTTTCAAAACTATGTTTTCTTCTCCCTTATATAACTTAAGATATTTAATCAATAATATTCTTTTGGGGTTTGACACTCTTACCCCTTTTACTATGTTATTTGAGCGACTAGAGAAGTTAGTAACGGATTGATTTTGCTAGATCATCATATTTAAATATCGGTCATATCCTAACGGATAAAAATCATTGGCAATGACATTTAAAGCTATTGGCATAGGCCCACAAATCATCTCCTTTTATTATAATCAAAACTCTTTCTATAGTGCAACTTATAGAAACAGTAATTGGACAATTGTTACTAAAAATTTGAAAATGATATCTTGTAACTCACATGATGAACTAATTAAAAATAAGTAACAACAAAGGTATTTGGACGTGCAATCTATATAAATATCTTGTGACTTCCATAGCGAATCATATCACAAATCAAGAACATAAACAAAGAAATACATATATCTTTTTACACACGGTCATGGCTCAAAAAAGTTTTATTTCTTTGTTTTTCATTGTTCTTTTTGTCATGCCCATGTTGTTTTCTCCTGTACTTTCTAGAGAACTTGCACCCGCTTCATCCCCTTCGTCGTTGGCATTCGGTACTTTTTCTATAGATCAATATTTATACTATTTGCATTTTTTGTTTTTCTTTCTTTGCGAATACTAACTTGGAATGTTGCATGCTATGGAGATGGTTCTTGGTTACTCGAATCGAAAACACTTCAGGAAGATATTTATGACGCTATGGTAAAACAAGGGGACTCTTTCATAAATGCATGGGAGATGGCAAAAGAGACCTGGAACAACATTTTTAATAAAAAAAACTGGAATGACTTTTTGGACACTATTAGCATAGTAGGTCCAAAACCAGCTGATGTAGAATAATAAACTATGAAATCCTTTTTCTCATTATTGGAAAAAGAAATCATGATGACAACTTACCTTAATGTATCTAGAATCGCCAAGTAATAACAAATATGTTATACATATCACACTACTTAGTGATCGTTCAGAAAAGAAATAAAAAAAGATTATGTTTTCAAAATCATTTTTATGGTGAGAAATATTATTTTCTGAGAATCATAATATATTGTCAGGGAACAAATTGAAAGCCGTTTCTTTTCCTAAAATGACAATGTATGCATGTACGATTAAGTAAGATCGACCATTGAATCAACGAATTGAATTATGTGCATCATCTTCATTAGCTAATTCATAACTATAATGATGGCCGGTTGAAATGAGATCTGGAAAATCTCAAAACCATCTCAAAACAATGCGAGATACACAAGATGAAAATAGGCAAACCCATCAGTCCAGAGGGTTTGACTGATACAATTGGAGAGGAGGCTGAGACGAGAGGGGATGCTTGTATTGCTGCCATTTTTTTACTGTTTGTATTAATGTTGCATCAATGGTTTTACGAATGATTTGCTATTATGAATGAGGTTTTATGTGCTATTATGGAGCACTCATGGATCTTGATAGTTTTGGAAGGAAATTTGTCTTTTACTTTGCTTTTTTGTGATTTTGAAACTTTGATAGCTTAGTTAATGCTCAAACTAGAATTAAAAGTGTTGTCGACATTGTGATTCAAATGATGTATGGACTAGATACGAGTTTAAAAAATGAGGATGGGGATATTTCAAACGAGATTGTGCAACATCCCAATTGTCCAATCATTGTCGTGGATTGTGCTAAGAGTTGTAATGGGTGAACATCTACACTTTGGTCGTGATCGTGGCATGGATGTTCATGCGCGTGATTGCATTCGTCGAATGTCAAGAATGACACCTTAGTATATAAACTTTTGTAATATCTTGATAACTATTTTGATGTTTGACACGAAAAGAAATAAAAAATTATTATATTTTTAAAATAATTTTTATGATGAGAAACATTATTTTCAAAGAATCATAATATATTGTTGAAGAACAAATCAAGTGCATGATATCCTACGATGTTTGTTTTCCTAAAATGACGATGTATGCATGTACGATTAAGCATGATCGACCATTGAATCAAGGGATCGAATTATGTTCATCATGTACGTTAGCTAATTTGATTGATAAGTCAACTGATGGTCAATTGAGATGATATCTGCAAACTCTCTAAACAATGTGAGCTACACCAGATTAAAAATAGGCAAATCTATTAGTCCAGAGGGTTTGACCTATTCGAGCACCAACGAAACTATATTAATGAGTTGATTGAACATTGGGACAACAACTCAACAAATGGTTTCCCTAATAGATGACTCAAAACTTCATCCATAAATTAATTGAAAAAGAAAAGAATTTGAGTTATGCATTCAAGAAATTTCTTTCACCTCTTGGCCAAGTAAGGAAGATGATCTAATGATGTTTGCTCTTGTAAAAGAAGAATGATTTTTATTAAATGAAATCTGGACAATCTTGAGATTAACTAGCTGGTAGAGGAAAACATATGCCAAATGTTGGATGGAAAGGGTTTACTTTCTTTTTTTCTTCTATTTTTATTGCTTCGGTATTTAATAATTGAGTTAAAAACTAATTGTCTCCACACACTTTTGGTGCCTTGTGATCCTTCATAAAGTCTTTGTAAGATATGCAACTGTTTTCTCTCCACACACCGTCATTTAAACTGGACCGTTCAAGCACAAGAGAGAAAATATTTACAAATTAGCGCTCTAAAAGCTTTCAAATTAATAAACCTATGTTGCTTTTGTTCGTTTGAAAATTCATTCGTAGGATTTTAAAGTGTTATCGATCATTCTATCTTGTTTTGGGGACAAAACTAACCACTATACTCGATGTGCGGACTTTGAAATGTCCTCTGTGTCGTCCGATCTATGTGTCTCTCATCTCATCAAAATATAGTGATTATAGGTTGTATTATTGTACTATTTTTGTTATAATTTCTGCATAGATGTTACATTGAGTTTATTCTCCATTCTTTAAAAAACTAAGAATATGATTTATAATTCATATATGCATGTATTTACCTAGTTCCATGTGGAACATAGTCAAATATTTTGGCAGAATTTTATCGAGCTTTTATTGAAATTCCTTTTAAAATCATTCGTCTGCTTCTTTCACCTATCATCCATTCTTTATGAAATTTGAACATTGAATACTATTTCTCTCAGTTCATCCATCCATTCTATCCACGGATTTTTCGTTAGCTTGCCTTCATAGTTATTATGTATGGTTCTGATCACCCATGATACATAAAATGATGTCACAAAATAAATCCGCTAATAAGTGCACTAGTCACTCAAGTGATATAGTAAAAAGCAGTAAGGAGCGTCGAACCCACGAGGAATATTATTAATATTCAATTATCTGACTTTATAAATTAATAAGAGAGGAAAAACATAGATTTTGAAGATAAGTTTTCTAATTATAAAGTAAACATTAAGAACAAGATAATAATAATATATGATAGTGACATTGGAGTTAGGTCTTAGGATGATAACAAATCTAGGATAAATATTGGAATAAGAAAATATAAATTAAATTTCTTAATATGGATTAGAATTTTCCTAAATTATTAATTTGACAAGAATAAATTCATAGAGTCCACAAACCAATAATTCTAAGCAAATCAAACTATCTGAAACTTAAGCAAAACTGAAGTCCCACAACTTGTATTGAATGATATAAGATTAAAATTAAGATGCATTCAAATGAAAGTTCTAGACTATTAATCACTTCACAAACTGGTATAGATTATAGACCACACAAATTTAAATTTTCACGCACTAGTTATTAAACCTATGTCAATTTTTAATTTCATGATAAATCATTTAATTCAACTAAATGAAATATGAAATCAAATAGACCACAAACGGGTAATTACTTAACTGAGAAATTCAAATAATTAAATCAAAATCATTAACACAGTTAAAAATTGATCAAAAGAAATTCAATAATAAGGTAAGGTTCACAATATTTCTTTTTCAAATAATAATCTCATAGAATAAAATAACTAAAAACATGGAGTTCATCCTAAAATTGCTAAAGATATAATAACATAACAATAATAAAATAGGAAGAATTACACCGAGAATAAAAATAGAGATCTCAAATATGGGCAGCCTCTCAGACTTGATTAGAGTCTCAATCAACCTCTAGCTGTCGCACCTTTCTTCTCTTGTGTCCGCAGAAATGTGCAATGTAAAAAACTTGGACTTTAAGAACAAATTGAGATGATGGTCTCTTCACGTATTTATAGGTGCGAAAGGAGTCCCAAAGTAATCACGACGGACAATCGTATGGCTGAGTTGAATTTGGTTGGATAAAAGTCCAGATATCTCCCTTCAACTTCACGCCCTTCAGCCAAACTCAACTAACTATAAATCTCGATCAGAAGTTGGCTCCCAATAATCACCCTAATTTGAATGGTGATTAGATCCCTTATCCACTTTAGCGCCTTCGTAAATTTTGGCTTTGTTAAATTCTCTCCTTGGGATGAAAGGTGATAATCTCCTCTTTGATTTGATTCTTGTGTGGTAACAACTACTCATGTGATAAATATAGGCCGGTAACATTTGTTCAATACTGATAAAGTTTTGGCCTCCTAGCACCAAAAAATTAAGTTAAGATGATTTTAGCTTCCAATATTGCATCCATATTTGTCCCCTTAAAATCTAAATCTTTGGCGCCATGCGGCGTGTGTTTTCTTGCTTGATAAAGATTCCGTTGATAATGTAATATCCACAACTTGATCCACCTAAGTTTATATAATTTAATCATATATTATTGATTGATAAGAATTATGATAAGTGTGTGAGCATATGTTCATTAACTCTATAGAATCCAATACCTGAAATTGATGATAAATGACTAAGGACAAGGAAAAATGACTTTTCAAAATATTAAAATTTAGAAAATTAAAGTCCCGATAATTGTTCATATACATGAAATATGTTAAATATGATTTTTAATAATTTTTAAGTAAATTCTTAGTGAGGTTAAATGATATCGCAAAATCGGAAAATCAGAAAAATGATCGATTTTGTTCTTGGACAAAAATTTAGATTTCGATTCTTTGGAAATTTATTTTCCTAAATATTTTCTTTGAATCCAAATGGGGCTAGTTCCTTATTTACATGTAATGTTTTAAGTAAATGAATAAATAAAATAAATAATAGGATAAATGACAAGCCATTTACTTATGGTAAGTTTTTTCTGATTTAGTTTCTAATAAATAAAATAATATAAGAATTTAGTTTTTTATTTACATGTTAGGGCTTGCTATTGGGTAAGTTGTCTACTTCTTTTCTATGAATTATCCCTATGAAATTCAGATAAAACTCTGTTCTCTTGAGCCTCCAAGATCTCTTTGTGCTTCTATGTCCATGTTCTTGTGGTGTGGATCAAACCTTAGTTCACCTACATGAAGTTTCCTCTTTGTTGGATATCAAACCCTATCCAAAAGTTGTCAACATGTTCTCGGCATCTTAGATTTCTTGAGAAATTATGAAATTTCATAGGTTGAACTCAAATTGAGTCTATTTTCCATAGGATCTGGAATATGGTTAATTGGATTTGTATATGAAAAGTTATCAGTCAATTACTCCGAGTCGCCCTTTCTATTTTCTGTGATGAGTAGTTCGAATTGTAAATACTATGGTAATTTAAATGCTTATTCTTAATATATGAAATTTATATGGCTTAGATATGTTAAAGTTATTTTTGTAATCCAAGTGTAATCACTTTTATAGACCATGTACAACGAAAGTTATGAGTTTTACCTCACTCAGTATGTCAGAATAGAAAAGTAGAAGAGAATAGAGGCAAATCTCTGGGTTTTCTGAGAACTACATATGAACAATAAAATTATGAAATTTATATGGGTTAAACCTTAGGAAGTCTAGATTCATGGAAAATTATAATTACTTAATTATCTTAAGTATTCTAGAAGTTATGACTTTTACACCCGACATTACTCAGTCTGTCAACAATCTGGGTAAATGAAAAATATAGTTGTCTTGATGAAATTTATAGAGCCCTTATACAATATACCTTAAATGGGAAATTCTAAGAGGATTAGGTTTCGTAAAGATTATTACGATGCAAAATGATGATTGTATTAATATCACATGTTTATTAATTATTATGCATGATGTTTCCACCACCACACTAATTCCTAGTGTACTAATGTGCACTAGAGGTAAACCATCATTGTTATAGCTCATGTTATGTCCTTGGAATGTCATTTGATATGACTATATGTTCTGTATGATCAAAAAGTGTGTGGATTACTTTTAATGCAATTATATGATATGTGTTCTAAGTGATATGATATGGTTAATGCATGCATTATGCATCTTATCTGTCATGCATTTGCATTTTCTCTGTCGGGATGATATGTCTTATGCAGGGAAGGTACCCAATTTTCATTGGATGATATGATATCATATGGGATAATATATGTTCCTCGCAGAGATGATATGATGTCCTACGGAACGATATGAGACCTCTAATCAAGGATGATATATCTTTTGCAAGAAATGTACCCCATGATTTGGGATGATATGAAGCCCTACGGAGTAATATGTTCCTCTGATCAATTAGTAATATGACATGTGCATTATGCATACGAACATATATGATATTTGATACATGACATGATATGTTTCATGATACGATATGATACATGATATGATATGTGAAATGCTATATGAAGTGAAACAAATATGGGAGACACTATATGATATGCTAGAGATGTTATTTCATTGAGATTAGTTGTTGTAGTATCTTTGGTAATTTGATATTTGTTCATAAGTAATAAGATGATAGGTTGTTTCCTATTAGTTTTTCAAATGCTAAATTAGTTTATCTGAATTGAATAGGTGATAACACATAGGATATGAGTTTTCAACTTACTGAACTATGGTTTGCTCATAATAATGTTTTAACACTTTTCATATATGTAGACCAATCATGTGGCCATGTTGGAAATCCCCTATCGGATTAGAAGCACTTTTTAAGACTTAGTCTCTTCATGTCTTTTTGTGAGGATGTGTGACTCCTCTTAATGTGTTATATGGTGTGTAAAAGTTAATCTATCTTAAAATATTAAATTTATCTTTTATGGTTCAAATATTTATCATGATCTATTTTCATCCTAAAATCTATTATCATATTTTTAATATTTTATTTTATAATTGGAAAGCTATTTTCAAAACTATGTTTTCTTCTCCCTTATATAACTTAAGATATTTAATCAATAATATTCTTTGTGGGTTTGACACTCTTACCCCTTTTACTATGTCATTTGGGGACTAGAGAAGTTAGTAGTGAATTTATTTTGCTAGATCATCATATTTAAATATCGGTCATATCCTAACGGATAAAAATCATTGGCAATGACATTTAAAGCTATTGGCATAGGCCCACAAGTCATCTCCCTTTATTATAATCAAAACTCTTTCTATAGTGCAACTTATAGAAATAGTAATTGGACAATTGTTACTAAAAATTTGAAAATGATATCTTGTAACTTACATGATGAACTAATTAAAAATAAGTAACAACAAATGTATTTGGACGTGCAATCTATATAAATATCTTGTGACTTCCATAGCGAATCATATCACAAATCAAGAACATAAACAAAGAAATACATATATCTTTTTACACACGGTCATGGTTCAAAAAAGTTTTATTTCTTTGGTTTTCATTTTTTCATTTTGTCATGCCCATGTTGTTTTCTCCTGTACTTTCTAGAGAACTTGCATCCGCTTCATCCCCTTCGTCGTTGGCATTCGGTACTTTTTCTATAGATCAATCTTTACACTATTTGCATTTTTTGTTTTTCTTGCTTTGCGAATACTAACTTGAAATGTTGCATGCTATGGAGATGGTTCTTGGTTACTCGAATCGAAAACACTTCAGGAAGATATTTATGATGCTATGGTAAAACAAGGGGACTCTTTCATAAATGCATGGGAGATGGCAAAAGAGACCTGGAACAACATTTTTAATAAAAAAGACTGGAATGACTTTTGGACACTATTAGCATAGTAGGTCCAAAACCAGCTGATGTAGAATAATAAACTATGAAATCCTATTTCTCATTATTGGAAAAAGAAATCATGATGACAGAACTTACCTTAATGTATCTAGAATCGCCAAGTAATAACAAATATATTATACATATCACACTACTTAGTGATCGTTCAGAAAAGAAATAAAAAAAGATTATGTTTTCAAAATCATTTTTATGTTGAGAAATATTATTTTCTGAGAATCATAATATATTGTCTGGGAACAAATTGATAGCCGTTTCTTTTCCTAAAATGACAATGTATGCATGTACGATTAAGTAAGATCGACCATTGAATCAACGAATTGAATTATGTGCATCATCTTCATTAGCTAATTCATAACTATATTGATGGCCGGTTGAAATGAGATCTGCAAAATCTCAAAACCATCTCAAAACAATGCGAGATACCCAAGATGAAAATAGGCAAGCCCATTAGAGGGTTTGACCGATACAATTGGAGAGGAGGCTGAGAGGAGAGGGATGCTTGTATTGCTACCATTTTTTTACTATTTGGATTAATGTTGCATCAATGGTTTTAAGAATGATTTGCTGTTATGAATGAGGTTTTATGTGCTATTATGGAGCACTCATGGATCTTGATAGTTTTGGAAGGAAAATTATCTTCTACTTTGCTTTTGTAACAACCAACAAAAAGATAAAAAAAAAAGAGAAAAGAAAACAAATCATGATGAGTGGCCGAGCAAAGCACATGGGAAATTAAAAATCAAATCCCACTCAAAGTTTGAAAGGAAAGAAAAATTAAATCTAATCTCTTCAAATTTAATTTTGAGAAGAAGATTAGATTAAAATAAAAACCTTATCTATATATCTATATATATATATATATATATATATATATATATGTATATGAGAGGTATTCACGAGAAAATTGAGGGAGATAAAAATCAATTGGCCATTAAATTTCTGGTTCCAGCAATCTCACGAATCCTTCCCGGTTTTCCTTCGTTCCCCTCCTACGCGATCCAAAGTAGGGAGATTTCTGCGCAAGGACAGAATTCGAGAGGAGGAACAACAAGAGAACCGAGAGGGAACAAGGGCGGATTCGAACGGATTTTTAACGAATCAAGGGTAGGATCCATCGCGTCCAGGTGGGTGAATCGAAATCACCTTGCATGACCTCTGAATTATCCTAATTCATACCCTCATAGTTATGAAAAGAAAAGAATATGAATATGATTCAAGTTATTATTTTTAATTGTTTGATTTCTTGAATTCTTTGATTGGTTGATTGTTGCATGCATAGTTATTTTCTGTTTGTTATATTTCTGTATTATTGATTGCTAGGGTGTAAGATTTAGAGGGGATTTCGTTTTCGGTCTTATAACACAATTTAATAGAAGTATTACGGCCGTAAGAATTGTTTGGCCGTAATTTTCTTACGGTCGAGAAAAGGGATAGAGAGGTAGAGAATTTCGGCCGTAAAAGGAATAGAGAGAATAGAGTTTCGGCCGTAAAAGAAGAGAGAGAAGAGAATTTCGGCCGTAAGGAAAAGAAGAGAGAGAATAGAGTTTCGGCCGTAAAAGAAGAGAGAGAGGAGAATTTCGGCCGTAAGGAAAAGAAGAGAGAGAATAGAGTTTCGGCCGTAAAAGAAGAGAGAGAAGAGAATTTCGGCCGTAAGGAAAAGAAGAGAGAGAATAGAGTTTCGGCCGTAACAGAAGAGAGAGAAGAGAATTTCGGCCGTAAAAAAATAGAGAGAATAGAGTTTCGGCCGTAAAAGAATAGAGAGAATAGAATTTCGGCCGTAAAAAGAATAGAGAGAAAAGAAGAGAGAGAAAAGAAGAGAGAGATAAGGGAAATAGGTTGTCACGGCCGAAGAGTTAGATTTCGGCCGTAACGGGATAGGCCGTAACGGATGGGCGTAACAGGTGATGGCCGTAACGAAATAAGAGTTGAATTATTACGGCCGAAGTAGAAAAGAAAATAGGGTTTTTACGGCCGTAACGTAATAAAGGTTAATTTTTTTACGGCTGAAAAATGAAAGGACTCTCGGGCGTAAAATCCAAAGAATTAGGGTTTTACGGCCGTAAAGTGAAGGAGATTCTTTGGGCATAAAATCCAACAAAATTTACCTATTAATCTCTCTTTATTTTTTTATATGAATATTATTGATTTCTTTATAATTCCAACATGAACTCTTTGTCTTGATTTACCTCATACCGATCATATCTCCTTCATCACATGATACAAAGAATGAAAAGATAATAAAGTGATTAATAAGTTCAGATGAAAGATTAATGATGGGTTGCCAGTCCAAGCCAAGTGCATCAAGATAAGGGTCGCTCCCTTGGTCATGGTTTGATCACCCATTGACCCGCACAAGGCCGTATCGTTTGCTGGGCATACCCCAAGAATTAAAGGCACCTCAAAGTCACCATGATTGTTAATTAATAACCAAGATCGACAAGCATGTTCAAGTTCAAGTTCAAGTCAAGTCAAGTATGTCATGATTCCAAGTTTACTATGTACTATTGATCCTAATGATTCATGATATCGCTGATCTTATCCTTATTATGATCCATGATACTATATGTTATCTTTCATGTTCAAGTTAAGCCTGATTAATTATCGCTGATTATTATATTCATGTTATGCATTGTATATCATGTGGTTCCCCACTAGGCTGTAAAGCTTACGGGAGGACCTCCTCCCCTGTGTCTGATTTCCACAGGACCAGGTCAGTAACGTGGTGGAGTAGGCGTGTGGTGATGAGGCTCTGGCGATAGGACAGCACATGAACCATAGGGCTTTTAGAGTGTTATTTAGTTTTCATTTACCTTCCGCATTTTAGATTTATGATGTAGAACTTATTTTATTTCTTTTAGACTTCCGCAATTAAAGTTATAATTTATCTTCATTTCTTTTCTTCCGCTGACGTGTCTCGGTTCTTGACTGAGATATGGTCAATATGATGGTCAAAGTCATAGCATGCCGTAGCGTCTCCAGGTTGGTCTTCGCCACGTGGCGGGGGTCGATTTGGGGGCGTTACATTTATGGTATCAGAGCCTAAAGTCAGGACTCTCTTGACGTCCTAGTGTATAGAATAAGTATGATATTGGTTCATGTGCTATCACCGAGCAGTCGCCACACCCTCCACCGTAAAGTACAAGTAAGATTTTCTTACATTAAGTGATTCTTTATTGATGTATTGATATGTATTTCACATGAATGGTTGATTCTTAGGAAGGTCACTCTGTATGGTAGGAATCAACTTAAATGTGATTAGTGATTAAACAAAAAGGATCATAAAGGTTACGAACAAATTGGAAAGGAATAAACAATAAGGATGTGGATAAATATACTCATGTGAAGAATGAGTCTTACAGATATTTAAAGGGTAAAATATAAGAAATGATTATGTTTCTTATAATCCATGTTTTTCATCTCTTTCATGATTGCTCTATTCACGGACTTCTTCTGCTGACTGCAGCAGTATGAAGAGGAAAATGAATAAGTATATCAGTTGCAAAGAGATGTAGATTTAAGAAAGAAACGAAGGAATTATAAGAGTAATTAAAGGATTCGACTCACACAACACGTAGGTGTGAGATGATTTCAAATAGTAGAGGTGAAACCAATCATGCATAAGTTATGATTTATGGTGATGACTTAGGTGGTTCCATTGATCTACCAATATAAGGGTTCAATAAATTATCTTATATGTTTATGTTGATAAGTATGGACCCATAATGCTTCTTGCGCCTTAGACTTCATATGATCCCTTTATTATGTGGATAATGGCCCTAAGCAAATCTAAACTAGTTATACGAAATTCTTAGTTGGACTACTTTATGTGGAAAAATAATAATCAAATTATTAATTATGTTCAAGTTATGTAATATCCGTACACAAGAGTTTAAAGAATTAGTAAGCTGTCCAAGAATCATGTATAAGGTATGGATGGACAAATATAGAAGCTTAAAGGGTTTAGAAGTCACATTAGCTTGAATAAATATTAGGAGAAATTTTCAATAAGTAAGTGATTATTTAAGTTAACCGAACTTTTAG
The DNA here is from genome assembly GCA_030549335.1 of Pontederia crassipes. Taxonomy (NCBI): domain Eukaryota; kingdom Viridiplantae; phylum Streptophyta; class Magnoliopsida; order Commelinales; family Pontederiaceae; genus Pontederia; species Pontederia crassipes. The sequence goes on along the minus strand of CM060191.1, from coordinate 69,461,222 downwards.
ACCTAGCATACTCACACACATATGTACATATAACATAATATACTTATAAATATATAAGGATAAATAAATAAGTAAACAGATTTAATTAACTTAGTTTAGTATATAGTATATTTGAAATTTTATTAATATGAAGTATATTTTTAAATAGCCATTATTAAAGAATGAATTCTTTATCATCGCAATGTATATATATTTTCAAAATAGACTAATATGATTAATACAAGAATTATATAAGAACAAGTAAGACATGAAAGGGTTACAAATGAATGTGAGAAATTTTAAAAGAATTTAAGGTCTCTTAATTGAGATATGTTTGAGGAGGATATGAGCCTCCAGCCATTAAGTATTAAAAAAAAAAATCAAAACGTCAAGTGAGGAAATCTTTAGAAAGTATGTGGGGTTAAGGTAAAGTATGAGGAATTTTGTAAGTCCCCTACAAGATGTCTGAAAAAGCAAGTTATGCACCCGGGAGGGATGATTATGCAAGTTTTAATATAATTATAGTTTTCATAATAATGTCAAACGTATAAGGTATTCAATCATATAATCATGGTTGATGGTTCAAGAGGGAAAATAAATCATATATATGTTTAGATAATGGGTTAAGTCATTGGATGATACATAGAATGTCCTCTAAGATGCAAGATATAAGATGATATATAGAATGTTCTCTAAGATGCCTCTAGGTCAGTATGATGAAAAATGTTCAAGATTTTGTCTTGATCAAGTGGATCACTTATGATTTGATCATGTCTTATAAAGGAATTAGTTCTCCTTTCCAACTTTAAAGTTATCCCGACCCTCTCCCATGTGCTACAAGATATCGTTAATGCAAAAAGATCATGAAATGATACGCAAAGAAGAAGAATGCTTGCTTGTATTCTGTTTGATTGATTGTTTTGTTTTCTTATCTTATTGTTTGAATTCATTTCATGTGTTCACTTGCATTCATGATGTTTTACTAAGGACTTATGTTAGAGAATGTGCATAAATGATTTTGTTCATTAAAAACTAGATTGTACTATATGATCAACCCCTCATCGTAAATATCGTTCGACCTTAACATTAATTCAAGTGCTTCAAGATACTCAAGGAAAGAACTTATGATGATAATATATAATCACTAGCCTCCTATGGAATTATATGAAATGACATTGCAAGAACCAAATCAATGTAGTCAAATAAGTTATTCCTTCCACTCAAAAAGTTAAATGATTATGATGATGTTTAGAGTAGGGTCACATCAAACATAGGTCATCGTGAAAGTTATTGATTTAAATTGACCTTATAAAGATGATTATTGGCATGATTCCATCACCAATTTTATCGAATCATATGATGATGCCATTATCTATGATAATGGACAATGTTCTTAGTGATCCTATTGATTCTTACATGGCATAGGTCACTTGATAAGGACGATGACCCTATGGAAATTACTTTAAGACAAGAGATTCATAAGACCCAGGGCTCATTTCTACATGTTCCATTTCTTTTGTAACGAAGAATGATGACTCTATGAATCTAGAGCTATATTAACAAGTTGTTAAAAAAAATAACTATCAAGACATAAGTGTTGGTTACCATGACATATTTAAGGCTAAGTGCTCTCAAGATCGATCTAGGGAGTGAGTACCAGTAGTTCGAGTTGCTGAAGAGGAAGTAATGAAGATAATTTTTCCTGACAATGAATGATTACTATAAATTGAGCGATGCCATTAGTCTAAGAATACCCCTCAAACTTTTAGGCCCTCACGAACATTAAGTTCAAACTATGCCTACATTTATGTAGAAAAGATTGAAGTGTTCATCGATCAAAAGAGCCTTAGGTGTGCTTTCTGTTAGTAGTACGTTAATATGTGACAATGAAGATGACACGAAGTTTGAAAGATTCTGAGTTCTCCATGAAGCACCATTTTGGTAAAAATGAACTCGATTGTACATACACTCAGACACAAGTGATGTTCACTAGGCTTCATGAGGCTGCGTATAAAATATTGGAGGAACAAAGCATGTGAAAACCAAATGATAAAGTCCTAAAGAGAGCAATAATATGTGAATAACATAAGCATGGGTTGCTGTCCATTTAGGAATAAGTCTTATAAGAAGTATTAGATGAATATTATAAGCCTGGGTTACGATCCATTTGAAAAGTACAAAGAAGTATAAGGATGTAACCATAAGCCTGTGTTGCGATCCATTCGGGAAGGACACGGATGTATATGGATGAACAAATAGTAATGACATGAAACATGGAGATACGAAAATAAGTCCCAAGTATCCAGCATGTTAATGTGGAAAAAAAAAGAGTAGAGCATCAGAAATTCTATGAGATGATGATGCATGACGTTAAGAATTCGTAGACTTATCTTCACTAAGTACCTAACGCACATAGTGAAGCACAAGGTGCAACGTCTGAGGAACAAGGACGTAACCATGGTCAGAGTAGCTTGGCGTTACCCTCATGACGATGATGCGACATGGAAACTCGAGTCGGAAATGCGCCAAGTTCTCTCATCTTTTCAGTAAGCCCTCTACTTAGTGCAAAATTCGAGGACGAATTTTCTTTTAAGGGGGTAAGAATGTAACAACCAACAAAAAGATAAAAAAAAAAGAGAAAAGAAAACAAATCATGATGAGTGGCCGAGCAAAGCACATGGGAAATTAAAAATCAAATCCCACTCAAAGTTTGAAAGGAAAGAAAAATTAAATCTAATCTCTTCAAATTTAATTTTGAGAAGAAGATTAGATTAAAATAAAAACCTTATCTATATATCTATATATATATATATATATATATATGTATATGAGAGGTATTCACGAGAAAATTGAGGGAGATAAAAATCAATTGGCCATTAAATTTCTGGTTCCAGCAATCTCACGAATCCTTCCCGGTTTTCCTTCGTTCCCCTCCTACGCGATCCAAAGTAGGGAGATTTCTGCGCAAGGACAGAATTCGAGAGGAGGAACAACAAGAGAACCGAGAGGGAACAAGGGCGGATTCGAACGGATTTTTAACGAATCAAGGGTAGGATCCATCGCGTCCAGGTGGGTGAATCGAAATCACCTTGCATGACCTCTGAATTATCCTAATTCATACCCTCATAGTTATGAAAAGAAAAGAATATGAATATGATTCAAGTTATTATTTTTAATTGTTTGATTTCTTGAATTCTTTGATTGGTTGATTGTTGCATGCATAGTTATTTTCTGTTTGTTATATTTCTGTATTATTGATTGCTAGGGTGTAAGATTTAGAGGGGATTTCGTTTTCGGTCTTATAACACAATTTAATAGAAGTATTACGGCCGTAAGAATTGTTTGGCCGTAATTTTCTTACGGTCGAGAAAAGGGATAGAGAGGTAGAGAATTTCGGCCGTAAAAGGAATAGAGAGAATAGAGTTTCGGCCGTAAAAGAAGAGAGAGAAGAGAATTTCGGCCGTAAGGAAAAGAAGAGAGAGAATAGAGTTTCGGCCGTAAAAGAAGAGAGAGAGGAGAATTTCGGCCGTAAGGAAAAGAAGAGAGAGAATAGAGTTTCGGCCGTAAAAGAAGAGAGAGAAGAGAATTTCGGCCGTAAGGAAAAGAAGAGAGAGAATAGAGTTTCGGCCGTAACAGAAGAGAGAGAAGAGAATTTCGGCCGTAAAAAAATAGAGAGAATAGAGTTTCGGCCGTAAAAGAATAGAGAGAATAGAATTTCGGCCGTAAAAAGAATAGAGAGAAAAGAAGAGAGAGAAAAGAAGAGAGAGATAAGGGAAATAGGTTGTCACGGCCGAAGAGTTAGATTTCGGCCGTAACGGGATAGGCCGTAACGGATGGGCGTAACAGGTGATGGCCGTAACGAAATAAGAGTTGAATTATTACGGCCGAAGTAGAAAAGAAAATAGGGTTTTTACGGCCGTAACGTAATAAAGGTTAATTTTTTTACGGCTGAAAAATGAAAGGACTCTCGGGCGTAAAATCCAAAGAATTAGGGTTTTACGGCCGTAAAGTGAAGGAGATTCTTTGGGCATAAAATCCAACAAAATTTACCTATTAATCTCTCTTTATTTTTTTATATGAATATTATTGATTTCTTTATAATTCCAACATGAACTCTTTGTCTTGATTTACCTCATACCGATCATATCTCCTTCATCACATGATACAAAGAATGAAAAGATAATAAAGTGATTAATAAGTTCAGATGAAAGATTAATGATGGGTTGCCAGTCCAAGCCAAGTGCATCAAGATAAGGGTCGCTCCCTTGGTCATGGTTTGATCACCCATTGACCCGCACAAGGCCGTATCGTTTGCTGGGCATACCCCAAGAATTAAAGGCACCTCAAAGTCACCATGATTGTTAATTAATAACCAAGATCGACAAGCATGTTCAAGTTCAAGTTCAAGTCAAGTCAAGTATGTCATGATTCCAAGTTTACTATGTACTATTGATCCTCATGATTCATGATATCGCTGATCTTATCCTTATTATGATCCATGATACTATATGTTATCTTTCATGTTCAAGTTAAGCCTGATTAATTATCGCTGATTATTATATTCATGTTATGCATTGTATATCATGTGGTTCCCCACTAGGCTGTAAAGCTTACGGGAGGACCTCCTCCCCTGTGTCTGATTTCCACAGGACCAGGTCAGTAACGTGGTGGAGTAGGCGTGTGGTGATGAGGCTCTGGCGATAGGACAGCACATGAACCATAGGGCTTTTAGAGTGTTATTTAGTTTTCATTTACCTTCCGCATTTTAGATTTATGATGTAGAACTTATTTTATTTCTTTTAGACTTCCGCAATTAAAGTTATAATTTATCTTCATTTCTTTTCTTCCGCTGACGTGTCTCGGTTCTTGACTGAGATATGGTCAATATGATGGTCAAAGTCATAGCATGCCGTAGCGTCTCCAGGTTGGTCTTCGCCACGTGGCGGGGGTCGATTTGGGGGCGTTACATTTATGGTATCAGAGCCTAAAGTCAGGACTCTCTTGACGTCCTAGTGTATAGAATAAGTATGATATTGGTTCATGTGCTATCACCGAGCAGTCGCCACACCCTCCACCGTAAAGTACAAGTAAGATTTTCTTACATTAAGTGATTCTTTATTGATGTATTGATATGTATTTCACATGAATGGTTGATTCTTAGGAAGGTCACTCTGTATGGTAGGAATCAACTTAAATGTGATTAGTGATTAAACAAAAAGGATCATAAAGGTTACGAACAAATTGGAAAGGAATAAACAATAAGGATGTGGATAAATATACTCATGTGAAGAATGAGTCTTACAGATATTTAAAGGGTAAAATATAAGAAATGATTATGTTTCTTATAATCCATGTTTTTCATCTCTTTCATGATTGCTCTATTCACGGACTTCTTCTGCTGACTGCAGCAGTATGAAGAGGAAAATGAATAAGTATATCAGTTGCAAAGAGATGTAGATTTAAGAAAGAAACGAAGGAATTATAAGAGTAATTAAAGGATTCGACTCACACAACACGTAGGTGTGAGATGATTTCAAATAGTAGAGGTGAAACCAATCATGCATAAGTTATGATTTATGGTGATGACTTAGGTGGTTCCATTGATCTACCAATATAAGGGTTCAATAAATTATCTTATATGTTTATGTTGATAAGTATGGACCCATAATGCTTCTTGCGCCTTAGACTTCATATGATCCCTTTATTATGTGGATAATGGCCCTAAGCAAATCTAAACTAGTTATACGAAATTCTTAGTTGGACTACTTTATGTGGAAAAATAATAATCAAATTATTAATTATGTTCAAGTTATGTAATATCCGTACACAAGAGTTTAAAGAATTAGTAAGCTGTCCAAGAATCATGTATAAGGTATGGATGGACAAATATAGAAGCTTAAAGGGTTTAGAAGTCACATTAGCTTGAATAAATATTAGGAGAAATTTTCAATAAGTAAGTGATTATTTAAGTTAACCGAACTTTTAGACCTAGCATACTCACACACATATGTACATATAACATAATATACTTATAAATATATAAGGATAAATAAATAAGTAAACAGATTTAGTTAACTTAGTTTAGTATATAGCTTAGTTAACGCTCAATCTAGAATTAAAAGTGTTGTCGACATTGTGATTCAAATGATGTATGGACTAGATACGAGTTTAAAAAATGAGGATGGGGATATTTCAAATGAGATTGTGCAACATCCCAATTGTCCAATCATTGTCTTGGATTGTGCTAAGAGTTGTAATGGGTGAACATCTACACTTTGGTTGTGATCATGACATGGATGTTCATGCGCGTGATTGCATACATCTTCGTCGAATGTCAGGAATGACACCTTAGTATATAAACTTTTGTAATATCTTGATAACTATTTTGATGTTTGATACAAAAAGAAATAATAAATTATTATATTTTTAAAATAATTTCTATGATGAGAAACATTATTTTCAAAGAATCATAATATATTGTTGAAGAACAAATCAAGTGCATGATAGCCTTCGATGTTTGTTTTCCTAAAATGACGATGTATGCATGTACGATTAAGCATGATCGACCATTGAATCAAGGGATTGAATTATGTTCATCATGTACGTTAGCTAAATTGGTTGATAAGTCAATTGATGGTCACTTGAGATGATATCTGCAAACTCTCAAAACAATGTGAGCTACACCAGATTAAAAATAGGCAAATCCATCAGTCCAGAGGGTTTGACATATTCGAGCACCAACGAAACTATATTTATGAGTTGATTGAACATTGGGACAACAACTCAACAAATGGTTTCCCTAATAGATGACTCCAAACTTCATCCATAAATTAATTAAAAAATAAAAGAATTTGAGTTATGCATTCAAGAAATTTCTTTCACCTCTTGGCCAAGTAAGGAAGATGATCTAATGATGTTTCCTCTTGTGAAAGAAGATTGATTTTTATTAAATGAAATCCGGACAATCTTGAGATTAACTAGCTGTGAGAGGAAAACATATGCCAAACGTTGGATGGAAAGGGTTTACTTTCTTTTTTTCTTCTATTGTTATTGCTTCGGTATTTAATAATTGAGTTAAAAACTAATTGTCTCCACACACTTTTGGTGCCTTGTGATCCTTCATAAAGTCTTTATAAGATATGCAACTATTTTCTCTCCACACACCCTCATTTACACTGGATCGCTCAAGCACAAGAGAGAAAATATTTACAAATTAGCGCTCTAAAAACTTTCAAATTAATAAACCTATGTTGCTTTTGTCTGTTTGAAAATTCATTCCTAGGATTTTAAAGTGTTATTGATCATTCTATCTTGTTTTGGGGACAAAACTAACCACTATACTTGATGTGCGGACTTTGAAATGTCCTCTGCATCGTCCGATCTATGTGTCTCTCATCTCATCAAAATATAGTAATTATAGGTTGTATTACTGTACTATTTTTGTCATAATTTTTGCATAGACATTACATTGAGTTTATTTTCCATTCTTTAAAAAACTAAGATTATGATCTATAATTTATATATGCATGTATATACGTAGTTCCATGTGGAACATAGTCAAATATTTTGGTAGAATTTTATCGAGCTTTTATTGAATTTCCTTTTAAAATCATTCGTATGCTTCTTGCACATATCATCCATTCTTTATGAAATTTGAACATTGAATACTATTTCTCTGGATTTTTCGTTAGCTGGTCTTCATAGTTATTATGTATGGTTCTGATCACCCATGATACATAAAATGATATCATAAAATAAATCCGCTAATAAGTGCACTAGTCGCTCAAGGGATATAGTAAAAAACAGTAAGAAGTGTCGAACCCATGAGGAATATTATTAATATTAAATTATTTAACTTTATTAATTAATAAGAGATGAAAAACATAGATTTTGAAGATAAGTTTTCTAACTATAAAGTAAACATTAAAAATAAGATAATAATAAGATAAGATAATGATGTTGGAGTTAGGTCTTAAGATGATAACAAATCTAGGATAAATATGTGAATAAGAAAATATAAATTAAATTTCTTAATATGGATTAGAATTTTTCTAAATTATTAATTTGACAAGAATAAATTCATAAAGTCCACAAACCAGTAATTCTAATATTTAATCAAGCAAATCAAACTATTTGTAACTTAATCAAAACTGAAGTCCCACAAATTATATTGAATGATATAAGATTAAAATTAAGATGCATTCAAATGAAAGTTCTAGACTATTACTCACTTCGCAAGCTGGCATAAATTATAGACCACACAAATTTAAATTTTCACGCACTAGTTATTAAACCTATACCAATTTTTAATTTCATGATAAATCATTTAATTCAACTAAATGAAATATGAAATCAAATAGGCCACAAACGGATAATTACTTAACTGAGAAATTCAAATAATTAAATCAAAATCATCAACACAATTAAAATTTGATCAAAAGAAATTCAATAATAAAATAAAGTTCACAATATTTCTTTTTCAAATAATAATCTCCTAAAATAAAATAACTAAAAACTTGGAGTTCATCCTAAAATTGCTAAAGAGATAATAACATAACAATAATATTAATTCAATTATCTAATTTTATAAATTATTAAGAGAGGAAAGACAGAGATTTTGAAGATCAGTTTTCTAATTATAAAATAAACTTTAAAAATAAGTTAATAATAAGATAAGATAATGGTGTTGGAGTTAGGTCTTAGGATCATATCAGATCTATGATAAATATGTGAATCAAAAAATACAAATTAAATTTCTTAAGATGGATTAGAGTTTTCCTAAATTATTAACTCGACAAGAATAAATTCATAGAGTCCACAAACTAGTAATTCTATTGTTTAATCAAGAAAATCAAAATATCTTAAATTTAATCAAAACTGAAATCCCACAAATTGGTATTCAATGATATAAGATTAAACTAAGATGCAGTAAAAAGACTATTAATTTCTCCACAAACTAGTATAGATTAATAGACTACACAAATTTAATTCTCCACGCACTAGTTATAGATGAATTCGATCAACTTTCAGGTTTGGATCTCTTGCATATTTTCAATCTCATAAAGGAAATGAATTCGTGATGCAAATTTTGAATGCGCAAAAAGACAACAAAGAATGCTATAATATCATTATACACATTGTTTTTCAAAATTTGAATGTATAACTCTAATTACTAGATATGTCTATCATAAAAACATAAGGAATGATCCATTAACGTATATTAGTAATTTGATTTTGAGAAACAAAATTTATGTCTCTTTGTGACTAACCTCTTCCGGTGTAAATTGTCACAAATTTCTCCACCCCAACCTCAAAAGGTTTAAAATGTTTAATCAAATCTAATTGTGAAATTATATTTAATAAAATCAGCAATACAACAAAAATGGAGTCCATCGTAAATCTTAAACCCTTATATTTTCACGACTACACTAAAAATATTGCTCATGTAGTGAGAGTTGTTAGTAGATACATGTAATCTCAAGGGTAGAACCATTACCAAGCACGAAAGTGTATCCTTGGATACTTGAACCAAAGGTAGTTGTCTGTTCGGTAAAATTAATTTGGATTTGAAATATTTATTTTGGTGGAAATTAGGTGGTGACATAGACATTGTTAAAAGAACCAAGAAAAATGTGTGAACACTTTAAGTTTGAATGTTCTTAATTGCAAAAATTGATGCTCTTCTTATTATAAAATCATAATATATTGTTATGACAGAAAATTAGAATGATTTCGTTAAAGTGGTTGAACAAAGTACAAAAGAATTCGAGGCTATATGTAGAGAATTAGAATGTTACTCACATAGGGAGTGTTTGGCACCTAGAACTTGGACGAAAACTTGCCCAAGTTGTGGGAAGTTATGCCAATCAATATAAAAAAAAAGTGAATAAAAAATCAAAATTCTGGTCAAACATCATGTTTTTTTTAACCTTTTACCTTTTTACATACATATATATATAATATTATTTAGTCTAATAATATATATACTTATTTATTAATATATTAATAGAAAACTATTAGAAATATATTTATTTAGTTCTAATAATTAAAAATATTTCATTAATTATTTATAATATTTTGCTTAGTATTATAGTATAATAAAATTATAAAAAATCATATTAATTAACTGAATTGATGTAAAAATTATAACTGATAATGTATCATAATATTAATTAAAAACTTAATGTATAATATTATATCTATTGTAACAAATTTTTATTAATTTTTAGTTGTTTTTATAAAAAATATAAAAAATCTAATTTATATTATATTTGGATCTTAAGATATTATTACGTAAATTATAATATTAATAACATATAAAAAATTTAATATAATACGACAAAAAATATTTTATAATAAATTTTCAATTAATAATTGCATATAATATTTTTTATATGCTAGTAATTATTATTTTAGATAAATAAATACATAATATTTTTATTTACTATAATTTTAATCCTTATAAATAATAAATTACATTATTAGTTCTTATTTTTTATCCAAACACCCACTAAAACTTATCTATCAAATCAACTTTTTTCAATATTCATTATTACATTTTTCATTCAAACACCAAACCTAAACTTTTCTATAATTTTATAATTAGTTCTCGAGAACTAAACTTAAAAGTTTTCATCAAAACACAATCCTAATGAAAATTTTAGTATTTCATAATAGAAGAAAGCTCGCCAAACTGACCATCTATTATAGATCATTGTAAATATTGAATTTTTGTACTTAAACAAAATTTGAGGTTAATTAAAAGAATTCAACAGACATGTTGACCAAGGTGATCGAGGTCATAAAATAATTAAAATTTTATGTGACCTCAGTTTGTCAGTGTACCTAGTTTAAAGGAAGAGCACAGAACACACGCAATTCAATCATCCAAACTAAATAGGTTTAGAGAGGAACAACATTTTTAGATCAAAATTTATCTAGCGGTATCCAAAATCCTATCCACCTTTTTTTCTTTCACAAGATGCGACAAGTTCAAATTCTAACTAATTAAGGAGGGATTGAAAACTCATGGAAGACAAATGAATTTTGTTTTCATGATTTCAACATCAAGAATTTGAAGAAATATTATTCTTTAGGCATTCTTTGTAACCAAAAAAATAATAAAAAATATGGGCAATCTAAATGGTCCTTCAATGAAGGAAACAAATGTTACAGATAAAATGTATTAATCTATATTATTAGTTCAGCTTAAACTTGGTGTTGGATGGGGCCGCTAAAATATCGTCAGCTGATGGTTGTTTTGCGATCAGGCAAGATATGGAGATGTTAAATTTGATGTGCTGACCAATTTTTCTAAAAGCTTAAGTTGTTAAGAATAGCAACATCTATAATTTTATATTCTTAACACACTCTCTCTCACGTGTGGGTCGCTGACAACTTTAGTCTAGTCCAGCCCACCACGTGGCCAACAAAGGGAGGAACTTTTTTTAAAATAAGAGCTTAACGATATTTGAACTCTTGACTTCTGACTCTAATACCACGTTAAATTTGATGTGATGATTAATTTTCCTAAAAGTTTAAACCGTTAGAAAGAGCAATATCTATGATTTTATATCTATAACAAAGGAGAGCACATTGAATGGTATATCTTAGATATTTACCAATGCATTTGAAAAATTGATAACAAAACTTGTTTAATTTGTTGAGGAAACTTTATAATATGTTATTAAGTTTGTTACATTTATGCTAACTACTTCAAAGGATGGATAGGAAAATAATGGGTGAGATTAATAAATACAAAAGTAGGATAAGAACATATGCTCCTAAACTAAAAAAATTGTTTATTGTGTGCAACTCTATTTTTTTGTTAATAACTATTCCCAACTATTTTTATGTAAATAATTTCTCATTGTAAGAATCTACCAAATAGCGACGTGCGTTAGTGACTCAAAATGTTGTGATGCTAATTCGACGACAATAGCGTCTAAATATATACGTCGTTGGGTCGACAAAATGTGATGCTAAGTGTCTCTCCATAGCATCTACTTAACGTTACGTCATGTTGGCATCCAACACCATTGCAATGCTACTTAACCGCTATTATCCCATGCCAAAATTGAAAAATGCACAATAGATTATAGCATTTGCAAAAAAACGTTTTCATATGTGTTTCCTCATAATACTTTCTAGGCATTGAATAGAGAATATTCATTATTTTCTGAACTATTTTAAATGCTTCCCTGAAGAAAATAGTAATCAAAACTCTTTCTCTAGTGCAACTTATAGAATTAGTAATAGAACAATGGTTACTAAAAATTTGAAAATGATCTTTTTAACTCACATGATCGGCTAATTAAACATAAGTAACAACAAAGGTATATATTATTTGGACGTGCATTTAATATGCCAAACCTCATGCAAGCTATATAAGTATCTTGTGACTTCCATAGCTAATCATTCATAAATCCAGAACATAAACAAAGAAATATTTTTTTACACATGGTCATGGCTCAAAAAAGTTGTATTTCTTTGTTTTTTCTTGTTCTTTTTGTCATGCCCATGTTGTTTTCTCCCGTGCTTTCTAGAGAACTTGCACCTGTTTCATCCCCTTCGTCCTTGGCATCTGGTGCTTTTCCTATAGATCAATTTCTATACGATTTGCATCTTCTATTTTTTTGCTTTGTGAATACTAACTTGGAATGTTGCATGCATGTGATTTCCTCATATGGAGATGGTTCTTGGTTACTCAAATCGAAATCACTTCATAACGCTATGGTAAAACAAGGGGACACTTTTAGAAATGCATGGGAGAAGGCAAAAAAGAACTGGAACAAACTTTTTAATGAAAAAAATTGGAATGACTTTTTGGATCTTCGATGACCCCCTCCCCCCCCCCCCCCCCCACACACACACACGCACACACACACACCCCTTCCCTGCACCAAGGAGGGGTCACCCCCTCCGCTACGACCTCCGACGAGTCGCCCGGAGGTCGCGGAGGGGGGACCTCCCCCTCCTTGCCCTAAAGAGGCCATCTCCCTGATCCGCAGCAGTGGCCGGCAAGCAGCAATCGATTGGGAGATCCAACAGCTTCCACCACCTCGGCGAAGCAGCCCACTCATGGAGGTCATCGACGGTAACATCGCAGAGGTGGGAAGGTTGAAGTGCACAAGAAAATTCTCTTGTTCATGTCTTCGACTGGGGGCGACAAGTCAACGTCATTTCGACGGTACAAGCAGGGAAAGGGGGTCGCCTGAGTGCCGACGGCCGGAAGGAGAAGAGGAGGGGGTGGCTGCCCCCACCCCTCTCCTCTCCATCGTCAGAGAAGAGAGAGGGAAAGGGGCGGGGGCCCCTGCGCGCAGAGGGGGGGCGCCGCCCCTTCCCCCTCTCTTCTCACGAAGGAGAAGAGAGGGGGAAGGGGTGGGGGGCCCTTCCCGCTCGGTGAAGAGCAAATGGGGGGGCTGGCCCCACCCCCCTTTGTGTGTTCCTTTTTTAATTTATTATTATTATTATTATTATTATTATTATTATTATTATTATTATTATTATTATTATTATTATTATTATTATTTTATTATTTTAATAATTTTTTGATGTGGTGGGCAGTCTGCATGGTGGTGCCATGTCGAACGGTTGCCCGTGTGGTGGAGAGAGGACGTCGCCACGTTAGTTGGTCAATCAGGGAACGAGTAATGATTAGTGAAAAGGGCATTCCATGAAACAAGTTAAAAGATGGAGGGTAGTTTGGTTACAAAGTAAAGTTAGAATATAGCATTGGAAATTGTCAAAGTTTAAGGGTATTTGACGTAATTTAGATAGTTGTTTCTTTTCCTAAAATGACAACGTATGCATGTACGATTAAGTACGATTGACCATTGAATCAACATATTGAATTATGTGCATCGTGTACATTAACTAATTCATAATTATACTGGTAAGTTGAAATGAGATCTGCAAAATCTCAAAACAATGTGAGCTACACTGGATGAAAATAGGCAAACCATCACTCTAGAGGGTTTGACTAGTACAATTGGAGAGGAGGCTGAACTGAGAGGGGATGCATGTATTGCTGCCATTTTTTACTATTTGCCTTCTAATGGATTAATGCTGTATGAATAGATTGTTTTACAAATGATTTGTTATTATGAATGAGGTTTTATGTGCTATTATGGAGTACTTTGATATCTTTGAAAGGAAAATTGTCATCTCGTTTGCTCTTTTGTGATTTTGAAACTTTGATAGCTTAGTTAATGCTCAAACTAGAATTAAAAGTGTTGTTGCAGCTCGACATTGTGATTCAAATGATGTATGGATTATATACGAGTTCGTAAAACAAACATGGGGATGCTTCAAAAGAGATTGTGCAACATCCCAATTGTCACATGTTGTGACATTCCAATCATGGTCATGGATTGTGTTAAGAGCTGTAATGGGTGAGCATGTACCCTTCAGTGATGTTCGTGACATGGATGTTCATTCACGTGACTGAATACATCATCGATTAATGTCAAGAATGACACCAATGACAATAATAATTTAGGATATCAACTTTTGTAACATTTTTATAACTATTGTGATGTTTGACACAAGTTTGTTGTGTTATTAATATTTTGTGATGTTTATTAGTTTTTTATGTGCATTGCTCTTTATTTTTTATTGTTATGAATGCTTAGATCATTCTGATGAATGTGAAGAATGTATTATATATATGCATTGTAAATTATATAGGTCGGGAACGGAAGAATAGGGGTAAAAAGGAGAAAAGAATTGGTATTTAGTGCCTCTTTAGCGTTGCAATAACGACGCATTAGGTCTAGGCATCATATGAAACATACGTACTTAGTGTCACTTTAGAGTCGTGATATTTAGTGTCGCAATAGAGATGCCATACGATGTCATATGGCGCTATAATAGCGTCAAGGCAGCGTCCCAACTTAGCACCACTTGGGCGTCTACATAGCGTCTCCAATTAACGACTCTTGGGCGCCGAAGTAGTGCCAATGGCTGCAGCAAGAAAATCGGTTCAGGGATTGCCTTAGGGCCACATTAGCATCTAAATTTAGCATCATCTTGGTGTCTCAATGGCGTCGACATTTTTAGTGCCTCTTTAGCGTTGAACGAGCATCGCTAATTATCGCTTCACAATGTGACTCATAGCGTCAACGTAACATCGAACTAGCATCAACGTGTGATGCATGTAACGTTGTCGTTCATTTTGGTGCCATGGTGATGTTAACGGTTACCGAACATTGGCGTCTCTTCTTCAAGGAGTTGTGTTGATGCTAAAGTATGGCTATTTTATTTAGCCACGTTTTAGCGTCGCCATGCTGATTTCTTGTAATGGAAAGACATGGAATGGGTCGAGTAATGACGAGTTGAAGGGTTCAAATTGTGGGCACAATTGTGAATGAAAAGGAAGACCTTTCAGCCATGTAAAAGGAGATCAAAGTTCATTATCAAAGGTGTAGAAATGTGGAGTTTCATATACAATTGTGACATTATTGTCCATGGGCAGTGGATGAAAATATAACCTTAGATCTTTGATGTAGAGAAAACTCAAAACTATTTTGGCTATGTTAGACATACATTTTACTTTGATATATATATATATATATATATAGAGAGAGAGAGAGAGAGAGATAGAGAGAGAGAGAGAGAGAGAGAGTTTAATGTAGGTGTTGAGCATGTTTAAGTACGTGTTGAGTTCCTACTATCATCGCACAAGCGTGAAGATGGTGAGATACGGTCATTACAGTGACTTCAAACTCATAGCTCCATTCTTTCGTTTGCTCACGAGTCTGACAAAGAATATCACGGCGGAGCCTTGTTTTATCCTTTGTTCGCCTTGGCTATTGATCACATGCGTGTCAGAGGGTGTCAAGGCCATTACTGTAATATTCTAAAATTTACCCCTGAATCAATTAATTAACCTAACTAAGAATTAGTTAAGTTAATTACTATCATTTATATAAAATAATCTAATGATATTATGCTAATTGCCTCCAAGTTAAATAGTTTGAAAGTTTACAGTTGGTTTAGTAAGTTAACATTTTTTTTTGTTTAAGCTCAATTGAATTGTTATATGTATTTTAATTATAGAAATATTAATTAAAATATAGGTAATAATTAATTAAGAATGCTCGTTAATTGAGTAGAAATATATAGGCTAATTACTCTATTAAGTCTTATATATAATTTAATTCATTCATAATAATTTATGAAATAATTGTGAGTTTATTAACTTATGAATTAGCTCTTAGGATTCACTATGTCAATGAAAACATTGCAATTGATATTATTAATTTCCTTGAAGCAATAAATCGAATTATTTGCTAGTTAAGTGAATTAATTATTTAATTAGCTTTCTGATGTATTCACACTTATCTTTCATCCATGCAACCCACCAGCCAATAGACTAATTCTTATCTTCTAACTCACCACCATATTCCAACATGACACGTAGTTAGATATAATATTTATCACTTTTGTATACTAACGGAATGAGGAGAGCTAAGATGAAAAAAAAAAAAAGAAATGAAGAAATGAGCTCTATGTTAGGTGTCGGTCGAACCAATGGAGTTAGGAAAGAGAGGAGAAGGGAATTAAAAAAAATTGAATTAAAAGTATGCATAAGATGGATTTGTTTAATCTCATTAAATTTTCTCAGAGTGATTATATGGAAATAGCATCATTATATTGATTGAATTGATAAGAGAAATTAGAAGAGTTGGTTATAAAAGAAGCATATGTTTCGGTTTTTAAATTTTAGAAGATGATGGTTGAGTTGGATAACAAAATATTTTATTATCAATTCAAAAATTCTAAAAATGGGATCAAATGGTCCTTTGGAGGTGTGGTTTACAGAGCAGAAAGAATTATTTTAAAATCACCCATGTTTAAAAAGTTGTGTGTTAATTAGTTCGAAGTGCCTTGCTGTCCTGGCAAAAGAAGAAGGCCTAGTTATAAATTATGTTGTAAATTTTATACATCAAAATAATGATTTTTATAGATCTAAACTTATTTGAACGAAGGTTCTAAATCAATTTTAATAATTTCAAAAAAAAATTGTGTCGGAAAAGTTATGAGGAGAATAAATAGTACCTCTCAGCTTTTAAAAGTATGAACAAGATAATAACATGATTCACGAAAATTTCTGTAGATAAATTATGAGTAAAACTCTATAATTAATATATGTTTTACATTTTAGAGTCTATTATTATTGAGATTTGGATTCAATTTTATTGGATATCCACAGAGAAAGTTATGCTTTCATATTTAAGGTGCTATCATCCTGTCTTCCAAAAATGTTATCTGATTTTAAAAATTATGTATTAAATCTAATATTTATAGGATTATTTGATAATTTGCAGATACCAATGTTAGGCTTCATTTACAATTGAAATCACTCGAAAATGATATGTCTAGTGAAAGATATAAATGATTAATCGAACCTCACTATTAGAATGAAAAGTATTTGTTAAAATTATTGTGCTCGGTGCATAGAGATATAAATTTAAGAAATTTTATGAGTTGAACCCTAAGAAGTCCACCTTTAGAGAAAAAAATTAAAAGTATCAAAACGTGAGTTGTTTATTATTTTATATAAATAATAAAAGTAATATCACTCTGTCAAATTATAGAAAAAATAGGAAAGTTAGGCTCACTATTGATTTTCCTGAAAACAAGACAATGAAATAAAATATGAAACTTCTATATATTAAGAGTTATGTAATATGGAAGTAAGAAAAATTAAAAATATAAAATTTTCATATGAATATAAAAAGATATGAATTTTCCTTTACTAGGTATGCAATCTGATATAAGACCAACTCTTAATTACTAAGGTTATAAGTTTAAATACATGAGATTACCTTTGTAATCATTTATGTTCATGTATGATATGTTACTATTCAAAATAAAGTAATAATATGATTGTTATTATTATGGTTATAGGATTAGAGGAGTAAAGTAAGAAAAAAAGGAGAAACACTTTTTTATTAGTACTCACATAAGTTGATTTCTTCTATTCTATGTTTATGAATTCGGTGTGTGACCACAAAAATAGTGATGTGAAGGGTGCAGAATAATAAAAAACACCGTACCTTGTATGAAATGGTCACATTTCAGGAGCAACTACCCATAGACATATTATTACTCCCACATAAGTAGGTACCCTTACGTCACAAAAAAAATACCGAATAAACTTTAAAATTTATAAGTCATCTACACTATCACGACAAGAATCGCAAGTATACGACATGTCACTATACGCTTTAGGTCATCCCAAGGGAAATGCTAATTTTGAACCAAAGCAAAATACAAGTTGTTGAAAATAAGGAATGGATTCAAGTAAAGATAATAAACTAAAATTCTTAAAGCATACGATTAAACTAATTTTTAAAGTTTTTCTAATTTTTATGAAAGAGATTTAGAACAGAGAGAAAGAGCAAGATAATTAAGTGACATCTAACACTAAAGACTTACAATGGATGTTTTCACTTAATATTAATGTTTTGTAACAAGTAAATTATAAATAAGGTGACAGACAGCCTCAGCATGCACATGAACATATATTGATATTAGATAACACTCGGCTCATCTAGTGGCACTCTCATGTACATTGATGGCCGAGCTTGCGCATGCTGATAGGGTCAACTATTCAGCTCGGGCAACACCCTCGTGTGAAAAGAGCAAGTACAAGAATCGAGTTCTCTCAATAGGTATTGAGCATTGCCCCATGCGGCCTCCTGGGTCCTTGAATTGATAACGGAAGACCCAATCGACCTCTTAACCGGAGTTGGATTTCCATTTGTGAAGTCGTGTGAGAAACCTCTGTGGCCGAAGGATGCATGAGAGCAGATGTGTTAAGGCAAGAGAAGTCCTACCTACAAACAGAGTATGTGACCTTCAACGGCATCCCTAAATATAACTCTGCAATTGTGTGCTCTCTCGAATCCTCACAGATATAGAGGATGAAATTTCCTCTAGGTAGGAAATTATTGAATCAATAAAATAGGATTTTAAGATTAGATAGAAAAAAGATGGTGATGCAAAACAAGGAGTGAATCGGATTCAGCTCCAATTCATGCGGTTGATGATTCTTCTTCATATGATTGAGTTTTTGTCCCACCTATAGGCATGCATACATATCTTCAATGAATGATTTTCCTATCGGGTGAAGAATCAGTTAACACACATAGCATTATCGAACACCATCATAGAAGCATAAGCATTGCATTACCAAGATTCAGTCAAGTTGTAGCATGATGGCTCTGTTCAGCTTGTTACCTCTTAGTACTGAACAGAGAATGTGATTTCCCTCTTGGGTTGAACATGAAACACATCCTAAAGCTCAATCAACATCCATAATCCATTGCGACAAATTAAACATGATAATACAAGCAAAAAATCATAAAAGTAGCTTAGAAATTGATGGGTCAATCTAATAGGAAAAACCAAAAATCAAACAAAGAAATAAGAACATCTTAAGATCACACATCCCCCAACCTTAGTGGGTTGGTTAGTTACAAGCCAAATCCATGAGTGACACAACACTCCGAATTATAGCAGAAATCATCAAAGAAACACTCACAAGAAGAACACTCTTCTCCTTTGCCTCTTCTGTCCTTGATGAAGAACCTCAGGACTCTCGAACCAGAATACTTTCCCCTTCAAAAATGAGCTAAAAAATCCTCCTCAGTCGTTGCCTTCACCCCTTTCTTTTGTAGCCCCCTGCCAGTCTACTGCAACATTGTCCTTAAGAGCCTCCAAGTATAACAGCCGAAGCTTCCTTCCTATCATGTATGGAGCAATTTGTCGACTAGTCCCCTCCAAAAATGGTGCTATTTGCTATTTGGGCCAATAAATTGAGGACAGATCGACACCTTTTCCTTCACAAGCTGCTAAGGGAATCGGTCAATAACTCTTTCTCAGCTAGGTTGAAGATCTTACAAGAGATTAGGGTGTGTTTGTCTTAGCTAATATAAAATAACTGATAAGTTAAAGTATTTATAAGTAGCTTAATGGCTGAAGCTGATTTTTCAAAATAAGTAATTACGTGTTTGGTAATAAAAAAAACTTGTAAATTATTATTTTAGTCGAATGATAAAAAAATCCTTAATATTATAATAGATGAATATATATATGAAGAAAATTATATATATTACAAGGGCAAAATAGTATATTCATTGATCAAACTAACAATTTTCTCTCACACAAAATAAGTTGGTTCAAGTTTACTTTTTCTAGCTTATAAGCAAGTAAAATAAGTGTCGATCAAAGGTTAAAGTCGGATTCATTTAGGCGTCAGATGCATATTGAACAATAGTTAAAATATAAATAAAGTTTCTACACATCAGTGGCAATGATTGTTATATGTATTATATATTTTCATCCTTGTGAAAAATATATCTGAATGATTATTTGGTTGTGCATTTGAATATCATATATGATATGTTATGGATGGATTTTATAAAATGCAATCGTATTTCGTTTGAATGATATTGGATATGATTCATCTTTTGCAGAAAGGCTTGGCAGGACACGTTAGGAGATAAATCCATATCCCAAACAAAATAAGGACTCAAGTGTCTAGATATCACCCACAAAATCAGGGGATTTAAATCTTATCATATTTGCAATTAGATTTAAACCAGGAGAGAAGAGTTTTAATAGATAAAAACAAATCTTGCATTACTCCTCTCTTCCCTCAAACCTCACGAACTCTCCCCTTCTGAATTTTCCTGGAACGTTCGGCAACGTCCAAAGGTATCGAGATGTCCGATTTCATCAAGGGAATTTGTCCTCCTTTCTCCATGCCTCTGTATCGCAATCCATAACGAGTTGATGAATGTTCTTGGCTAGATTTCAGGGGGCGAACACCAAGAAGAGAGGGAATAGGGAGAACGTGATCGATAAGTTTCCACTGAATCGAGCAAGGATCAATCGCGAATAGAGGTGGGTGAATTGAAATCACCTTTCATGACTCTTGAATAGATTAAGATCCTGCCATAATCGATTATGTCAAGAAAACAAGTTATGAAGAAGTTACGAAAGCCCTGTTTTGCCATGTTTTTTCTTGATCTTTGAATTGCTTGATTGTTTTCTTGTAGGAAATTGATTGTTGTTGTTGTTCTGCTTGGATGATTGTTAGGATGTAGAAATTAATCGATACTAAAGTTCTGTTAGAGATTTAAGAAATTTCGTGTTTAAATCAGCTGGAATCTGTCGTTGTCACAGTCGTGCCACCTCCTGGCACGCCCGTGACACCTCTGTCACGGTTGTGCCACAATGTGGGCACACCCGTGACATCGCCTGTCATCACTAAGTAAAAGGTCGATCGACCGAGTGTCCAACCGACACAGTCGTGCCATCCTTCTGGCACGCCCGTGCCATGACCAAATTCTCAGTCGAACGTCTAAGCATAAAACTAGTCGACCGCCCTCATCCTCCATCACGGTCGTGCCACCTTAGGGCATGCCCGTGCCATCTCACATTCCCACTAGCATGCTTGTGCCATTAAGATTACAATCGTACCCCTCCCATCGGCACGGCCGTGCCACTATGCTGTCACGGTCGTGCCAAGCCATAGAACAGCCCCTAATTTAGTTCATACTCTTCCCTCGACCCTGATTTGAATGTTGTCGATTTGCCTTATGATTAGACATGATTATGACTAATTTTAATGCCAAGTCCTCATTGAGATTCATCCCTGATTTCAACATGAATCCTTCTACTGATTTACTTCCTATTGATCTTATCATGTCCATTGTATGAAGAACAAAGAATAACAAGTTTTTCTAAAGTGATTAATAAGTTAAGATGGAAGATGAATAATGGGTTGTCAGTCCAAGCCAAATGTCTCAAAATAAGGGTCACTTTCTTAGTAACGGTTTGATCACCCATTGACCTGCACAAGGCTGTATCGTTTGCTCGGCATACCCAAGAATTAAAGGCACTTAAAATCACTCTGATTTCTAAGTATGAACCAAGAAGTATGAACAAGACAAGCAAGTGTGAACGTCAAGTCAAGTCACTGATATTCTTATGCTATGCTATGATTCCAAGCACCATTTGATTCTATTGATTTATTATATCCACTTGTTTCTCTATTATGATTCACGATGTCTATATGCCCCTCTTTTCATTCAAAATAAGTACTCTACCTTACTTCTGATTTCTCTATTCAAGTTATGCATTGTGTTACTTATGTGGTTCCCCACTAGGCTGTAAAGCTTACGGGAGGACCTGGATCTGATTTTCATAGGACCAGGTCAGTGACGGTATTGAGTAGGTGTGCTGTGACGAAACTCTGGTGACAAGAAAGCACATGAACCATAGGACTTATTAGTTTTCTTTTCCTTCCGCATTTATAAATTCATGATGTAAAACTTTATGATATTGTTTAGAGATTATGTAACCCCTTTTCTAGACTTTCGCAAATTTTATATTATCTTTTTTTTCTTCCGTTGATGTGTCTCGGTTCTTGATTGAGACTTAGTCAACAAGATGGTCAAAGTCATAGCATTTGTAGCATCTCCAGGTTGATCTTCGCCACGTGGCGTGGCATGATTTGGGGCGTTACATTTATGGTATGAGAGTCTAAAGTCGGAACTCTTTTGACGTCCTATTGTATAAGATAGTATGGTTATGGTTCATGTGCTTTCGCTGAGCAGTCGTCACGCCCTCCAACGAAAAGAACTCTAAGTCAAGTTTATGTTCATGATATAGTAAGGATTGACAATGTATTGTTTTCTTATGATTAGAGGATAAGCATGGCAAGATGATCAGGAAGGATTCAGGAGCGAAAGGCCAGAGCAGCTCTTGATGTGCCAGGCCCAGAAGGCCCCCTTCTTGAGAGATTTGCCTAGCAGGGCCATGGACATGGTCATGGCCAAGGTCATGCTCCAGGCCGCGGATGAGGCCGAGGCCGCGGTGCAAGAGTACAGTCATTAGATGAGCACTATGATGAGTTTACCCCTCCCGAAGAAAGCCAGACATGGGGCAGCCCGCCAGCACATCGACGGCATGAACGAGAATCTAGACATGAGCCGTCGGAAGACACGATCCAAGCATTTTTTTAAGCTACACCCATCTCAGTATGATGGTAAGGCAGACTTTTCAAGGCCGAAGAGTGGATAAAGACCCTAGATCACATTTTCAAGTTGATGAGGTGCGCTGACAGACGCAAGGTCTTATATGCCACATACATGCTTACTAGAACTATGATGGGTTAGTGGAAGACTACAAGGGCCACCAAGTTTAGAGGGCAAGAAGAGGAGGAAATAGCATGGGATGAGTTAAAAAAGGCCTTCAAGGCTCGTTACACACCTGAGCACGAGCGCATCGGAAAGCAAGAGGAGTTCTTGCAACTGCAACAGGGATCAATGACACGGACTACCACACAATTCATCCAACTTGAACAGTATTGCCCGATGTCATTCGAGTGGCGTATTAGAGCCAACAAGTTTATTAATGGGCTGCAACAAGCACTAAAGACTGAAGTCCTGACAGGGGACTGTGAGGATCTGGAGAAGGCAGTAAGGTTGGCCACTCAGATCAGGTTGAACGCAAGGCCAAAACTCCAGCTAAACCAGCAGAGCAGCCCAAGCCTTGGACAGATAATCGCTGACAGTTTAGGAGGGACGATCATCGCGATTGTCGTTACAGGCCGCACCCACAGAGGGAAGCCCCACGCCAAGCTCAGACATAGCCACGTCCTGCGCCATTACAGCTTCAGCCATTAAGACAACTACCATCATTACCATATCAGCCATAAGTACCATAGAAACCTTTGTGTCCTCACTGTGGCCGTCACCATGATGGAGAGTGACGTAGACTGAACGACTCATGCATTTAGTGTGGATAGTTCGGACACTTCATCTGAAACTGCCCACAGGCTGCTGAAGAAGGCTGGGAGAACCGGGGAACAGGAGGCGTAAATCCTATCGTGCAGGGCCGTGTGCACAACAATGATGTCATTAGAGGTACTCTCCTCATCACTAATTTATATGCCACTATTTTATTTGACTCAAGGGACACATACTCAATTATTTCGGAGACGTGTGCCCAAACTCTTATATTGCCTCTACAGCAGATGCCCAATGCTATGCATGTGAGCACGCCCATGAGGACTCTCCATGCTGCTAGGTACATCCCGAATGTACCCATCACTGTAGAAAAGAAATTTTTTTCTGCAGATCTCATCGTTATCCCCATGGTGGATTATGATGTTATTTTGAGGATGGACTGGCTCTTTTATCATGACACAGCATTACACTATAAGGAGAAGAAAATCATTATAGGAATGCAAGGCAAGCCCAAGACGGTAATCAGGGGCACTCCATCAATGAATAATAAGATCATCGTCTTAGATATTAAAGCACAGAAGTTACCTCAGAAAGGATGTTGTGGGTATTTAACAAGTGTGGTAGATGCACCTATCTCTGAGCTCCAACAGATAGATGTGGTGCGAGAATTCTCATATGTGTTTCCAGAGGACACATCCGGACTACTGTCGAAGCGCGAGATCGATTGCAAGATAGAGCTCCTACCAGGGACAACACACATCTCCAAGGCACTGCATGGCACCTACGGAGATGCAAGAACTGAAGAAGTAGATACAGGAACTATTAGATAAAGGATTTATTAGACCGAGCGTCTCAGCCTGGGGCGCACCGATCTTGTTCGTCAAGAAGAAGGATGGCTCCATGCGACTTTGCATCGACTAGAGGATGCTCAATAAAGTGACAGTAAAGAATAAGTAGCCCTTATCCCGCATCGACGATCTTTTCGATGTCTAAGGCATCGGCATTTTCCAAGATCGACCTATGTAGTGGTTACCACCAATTGAGAGTGGCTGAGGAAGATATATCGAAAATTGTTTTTCGGTCAAGGTATGGCCACTATGAGTTTTTAGTCATGTCATTTGGACTGACGAATGCTCCCGCGACATTCATGGATTTAATGAATAGGGTCTTTCGACCATATTTAGATCAGTTCGTTATCATGTTCGTGATTGACATTCTGTCCAGTCTAGAACAAAGTGAGAACACCTTATGATAGTATTGGAGACTCTAAGGCAGCACAAGCTTTATGACAAGTTTTCAAAATGTGAGTTCTAGCTGGAGGAGATTATATTTTTGGGGCACATAGTATCCAAGAAGGACATTGTCGTAGACTTGACAAAAGTAGAGGCGGTGACCAACTGGCAAGGCCGAAAAATGCATCCAAGATTCAAAGCTTCCTGGGGTTGGTAGGATATTACAGGAGATTTATTAGGGACTTTTCAAAGATCGTTGCGCCCCTCACAAATCTCATGAAGAAGGTTGAAAAGTTTATTTGGACAGATCAGTGTGAGCAGAGTTTCTAGACTCTGAAGGACCGTTTGACTTCGGCTCTAGTTCTCACCATATTGACAGGCAGCGGAGGTTACGTGATCTACAGCGATGCATGTGGGACAAGTTTGGATTGTGTACTGATGCAACATGGCAAGCTGGTGGCCTATTGATGAATGCAAAATACAACATATTTTAAATTATTATTTTAATTAATTTTTCTATAATTTGTTCATGGCATGCATCATTTTTAGTCACTTTTAGTCATAATTCTGGATTTATCAATTTTTAGTATTAATTCTCTGAATATTTTAATTGTGGATGGATTAATTAAATTTTGATAATTATTTTGCAGGAGAAATCGAATATATGATTATTCGAGAATTATATTTGATCAATCCGATTGGACGTATCAGCCGAAATTCCGAAGAATTTATCCTTACGATCGAGATCTCCGATTCAAATATGTTTATCGATTCAAAAGAGGTGTTACGGCTGATAACTCAAATGGAATCATCATTTTGGTTGAAATTAGAGAGAAAATTTGTGTTTTTTGCCGAGATATAAAAGGTAAAGATAAATGATTTTATCTTTTGGGCGTAACAAGATTAAATTCTTTTCTTACGGTCGAGATTTGGAGGGAGTAAAAGGGTTTATCTCTTTGGGCGTAAAGATAAAATAATTTCGTTACGGCCGATATTCGAAGGGGGTAATGGCAAAGAAATGTTGGTTTTGGCCAAGATTCAAAGGGGGTAACAATTAAAAGGATTTATCTTTGGCCGAGTTTATCTCGTAAATTTAAATTCATCTGTACGATATTTTACGACCGTGATCAAATTGAAGGTTGTCCGCACCTATAAATACGTGGAGAATCCGTCGTTCCAAAGGGTGCTCAGAAGTTCAGGTTTTTTTCCACGACGAGTCATGAGCTTTGCAGGCTACGACCAAGAGGAGAGAGGTGCGACGGTTGGAGGTTGATCGCGACCCTGATCAAGTCCGAAAGGTTGCCCGACTGTTTGACAGATTCGATATCTCTATTTTGGGTGTAATTCTTTCAATTTTTATGATTTGTATTTTATTATCTCTCCGGAATTTCTAGGATGAACTCCATGTTTTTAGGATTATTATTTTAGGAGATTATTAATTAAAGGGAAATGTTTGGACCCTATTTTATTTGCTTTAATTTTTTCTGATCAATTATTAATTGTGCTTAATGATTTTATATTAGTTAATTAAATTTCTGAATTAGGCTATACCAGTTTGTGGAGTGTTTAATTTCATAATTCATTATACTAATTATAATTGATTTTATTTGGAATTAATAATTGACATAAATTTGATAACTAGTGTGTGAAGAATTAAGTTTGTGTGGTCTATTAATCTATACTAGTTTGTGGAGTGATTAATAGTCTAGAGAATTTAATTTAATGCATCTTAATTTTAATATGATTTTGGGGGTACCACTCGTGGAGACTTCAATTCTTGTTAAATTAAGATAGTTCTATATGATTAGATTGAGATATGTCAGTCGTGGAGACCACAAGTTAATCATGTTAGATTACTTTAGGGAGACTATAATCCATCTTTAAAGATTAAATTTATCTTTTATGATTCAAATATTTATCCTAATCTATTTTCATCCTAAGGCCTAACTTCAACACGACTATCTTTATCTTATTTTCTTTATCTTTTAAAACTCATTTTCAAAATCCATGTTTTTTCTCTCTTATTAATTTATAAATTCAGATATTGAATTAATAATATTCCTCGTGGGTTCGACACTCTTACTCCTATTTACTATATTACTTGAGCGACTAGTGCACTTGCTAGCTATTCTATTTTGCTACATCACATCAAATGCATCAAGTTTTTGGCGTCGTTACCGGGGAATATTTTATTAATTAATTTCTGATTTTTATGAATTATTAGGAGATGTAAATAAATTGTAAATAATTCTCTGTAAACATGTACTATTTTAATTATTTTTATTTCTTGTGAATTAACTAACAATTTTCTTTTGCAGATAAAGGTCACGACATTTTGAATTTGTTGACTTTAGGCTCAAATTCTGACGTTGATTAAGTGGACTTATGATTTCATGACCGTAATTTATTTGGTCGGCTTTACTGGTTTTACGGCCTCGCAATATCGATTCTGAGTTCTAATCTTCTATTTTACGACCGTAATTTTATCCGAACGTTGTTTTACGTCATGAATTGATTTCGTTTTGGCCAAAGTGGTTTGTTCTATTTGATTTGATTTCGTTGTTTTACGGCCGTAAAGAATCGACTTAATTCAGTTTCGACCGTAATGATTATTTGTCGCCTTAACAGTTGGATTCATATTTCAATTGCTGTTACGACCGAGTCCTGGATAGTTTTTTGTTTTACGGCCAATTGAATCATGTCGATTTCATTTCGACCATAAAATTCTAATCTTCTGACTCGCTTCGGCTTTAATAGCAATCTTTATCTGAATTTTACAGTCGAGATTCTCTTTACCCACGTGATCGAATTGATTTATTTCCCTTGCGCACGGATTGATTAATTATTCGATTTTGCGGTCGAGAAGTGTTTGCGGCTGACTTTGATGAATTCGTAATTTGGTTCAAAATTTTAATTTAACGCTATCTCGGTCGTAATCTAACGAGTTTTACGCCGCGTACCTATTCACATTGATCGCTTCATGGTTTTTACAGCCAAATCAGATTATTTTATGTCCTACTACTCTAATTTCGGCCGGGATCTTGTGTTTGGCAAGCGGTCAAATCTAATTATCTTCTCTGATTACTATGCGGCCGTAAATTGGGTTTTGTGCCAGTGTGTTGACGTCATCATTAATTCTTCCAAGTTTTATGGCCGAACGAGTAAAAATTGCATGATTTTTATGATTATCTATTTGATTTACTTTCGATCGAGTTATTTGGCATTTGAATTGATTTGTAGAGCGTTTGGCGGCCATAATTAGGTTTCTGATAAATTCTTTTTGGAAATTAATTTTAATGACGAATTTTCAATTCTTAAGGATGAAAGACTTTCTATTTGTTAAAATCTTATTTCTTCGTGACCTATTATCTGTATTTCTTTTTTCTTGTATATATTTGTATTTTATTCTTTTATCTCTCTTACTGAAAATTAGTTGTTGCAGGACTTGAGTGAAAATCTAATCACAACTAAGTTAATCCTTTGGATAAATTTATATGTCACACATTCTGATCAGATGTTAATTTTTTATTTTATTTAATTTTTTCTGACACTTGGTTGTTGCAGTGACGAATTGAATATTTAATCACAACCAATTCTCTATTTTTTTTAAATTAAGTTAATTTTTTTATTATTTTTATTTAATTAGTTAGTTGATTGGCATTTTAATTAATAGTTTAAGGAGTCATCTAATCGATATTTCTTTTTGTGCACGGAGAGGAACTCGACTAATCATTTCTTCGGATACGTGGACCGAGCGATGCATGAATTAACACGTCGGGTTCATCTCGGACATGACAAGGCGAGACGTATAGCAGGCCGTAAAAATCAGAAAATTTTCGCCGAGCAGATTCTGACATCCGACACTGAAATAACTTATCGGCAGCAAAAGCTCCATGCACGAGCTCCGAGCAGATTGAATGCCATGCATGTGTCACATCGAAGATTTGCACGAGTACGCCCTGCCACCACAGCCCCGTTCCCGTTACGGCCGAGCTTCACCTCGATGACCACGCCGTAAAGAACAACTCGCCATGCATGCGTCTCATCGAACACTTGCACCATTATGCCCTGCCACAACAGCCCGGTTATTTTACGGCCGAGATATGACAAGGCGAAAGGAAAAATCACCTTGGAATCGGCCGATCGCTGCGCTCCTTGAATTTGATGTGACCCTTCACTGCGCGCATCACGTGGGAAAGGTAAGTTTATGCCTAAAGTTTCCTTTAAATTCTTTACCCCTTCCACATCCTTGCAGATCAAGCACCACCGCCTTACGGCCGAAGTTCCAAAGCTCTTCCTTACGGCCGAGACATATTACGGCCGAAGTTTCAACGCCTCTCGCCCAAAAGCCCTTACGGCCGAAGCCTCACCGACCTAACCTCAGCTCCCTTACGGCCGAGCTTCCATACCGAGCCAACTCTTTACGGCCGAAGTCTCACGGCGTCTCCGTTGCTCTTTTACGCCCGAAGTCAAACGGTCGTTATCACGCCGCCTCTTACGACGAAGCTGCATTGCAAGGTTATTCATCGACATCTACTCCTTACGGCCGAGCTTCATCAATTACGGTCGAACTTTTCTCTTTACGGCCGAGGTTCATCTACTCTTACGGCTGAACTTTTCTCTTTACGGCCGAGGCCTCAGCCGCCCAGCTGCCGTCTTCTCAAAGGCATTCCACCGCCATGGACCGGCCGAAGTTTTTCATCGACTTACGTCTTTACGGCCAACACTTGAGCATATGTATTACGGCCGAGAGACTTTGCGACTGACCGAGGTCTCTTCCTTACGGCCGACACATATTACGGCCGAGATTCAGCCGCAAATTTCACCGACGACATGTCTTTGCCTTACGGCCGAGTCATCCAGCTGACTTGGGCCGAAACTTCAGCCATCGAGCCGCAACCATCCTTTTGACCGAGCCACCACATTTTTGTTTTACTGATCTCTGCGAATATAGCATGAGACGATTTGCGAATATTTGGAGGGGACGTCGTGAACGACGACATCCGAATGCTCAAATGACACCACCGCCCTCACAATTAATCTCCTACCCCGGAGATTATTATTGGACCAAGCCAGAGTATCAAGCTCGATATGAACGGATATCTGAGATTCGAATTCATGCCACCAGATTTTCAGATATTGAATTGCTGAGGGATATAATTTACTTGCAGATATTCATATATTATTTTCTCAGATTGGACTCTCTGACTTTGTGCATTCCTGGTGGCCAACTTATGAAGTACTAATTATGGAATTTTTCTCATCCTTGGAGGTTTTTAATTTAGATGGCAGGAATTATGATCAGCCTCGCATTTCATTCCAACTTTATGGGCGACCTTTTACTCTCACTCTAGGAGAGATTAATAATATCTATGGATTTCCCAACCATGGATCTCCTTCTGTACCTGCTGACTTTGATGCTGAAACTTTTTGGAAATAGATAACAGAAGAAGATCGATTGGTTTGGAACACAGCTAAAGATGGCTCAATTCAGAATCCTGTTCTGCGTTATGTCCATCGTATGCTAAGCAACACCTTAAGTGGATGCAGTGATAATGATGGTGTCATCTCAGAGGGAGAGTTATACCCCATCCACAGCATGCTTCACAGAACTCCTGTTAATGTGGGTGCCTTCCTCATTCATCGATTCCAGCGCTGCACTACTCATCGTGGCGGTAGCATTAATATGGGCGCCCTTCTCACACCTATCGTTCAGCACCTACAATTTGACTTGGATGATCTCGAAGCTGTGCCAGGAAACACTCACCTCACTCGTAGGACTATTCATGCTATGGGTCTCGTGAAGACCAACAACTTAGGGATCAAAGTTTTTATTTTTAAAGGCCACCATCAGGAGGTGCCCTGCTCAGATAGAGATGCTTTCACGCCAATTAATCCAAATAATTGGCTCCTTTTTAGGCAGGTCATAGCTCCAGTAATCCTACCTGCAGGACCATCTACCTCTGTCGGACAGCCACACCAGGATGAACCTTTCTCCTGGTTTGATTCTACTGATTATGCGACAGCCCAACCCTACCTTCAACAGCCACAAGGATTCCAGGCTGCATCACCGGCAGCTTCCCAATATGCCACATCCGTCCATTCACCTTATATGCCAGTGCCTTCTCCGATTCCATCTCCAGCACAAGAGAGCTCTTCTAATTCATCGTTCATACCTGCTACTCCTTATGAGGAACGCGACTCGATGGAAGTATCTGCCCCTTTACAGGAACCTGTGCAGAATCACTATATAGCACCAAAACCTACTTTCACTTCGGCCCCAGAGCAGACTTACTATCCACCTCCGTCACCTCAGCCTGACTATGCTTTCATGCAAAACTTATGGGAATCAATGTATGATGAGCAACTTCGTCAGGCAGGGGAGTTTCACACTTTTCAAGAAGAGCAACTTCGTCAGTCAGGGTAGTTGCACACTATTTAGGAAGAGCAACTTAGACAAGCCCAAGAGTTGACCAACATCCGAGCCGATTTTAGAAATATGGATCGTCAGGGTCGCTTCGAATCCCTTCAGAATCAGCATGCGCGCATGACGAGGCGCATCCATGAGTATCATATGCGCCAAGGAAATCTTGGCTACCATCCACCATCGCCACCCCACAGACAGTAAATCTGGTTGTGTCTTTTCCCTTTTCTTTATTTTTATTTCCTTAATTTTCCTTTTTTTACGTATGTATCACTTTCCCTTGATGGCCTAACACTGAGGACAGTGTCTGGTTCAAGCTTGGGGGAGTTTGCATTTCATGCATTGCATGTTTCTTTCTTTTTATTTGCCTATGTATGCATTTATCTAAAAAAAATTGAAAAATTAAAAAAAATTCTAAAAAAATATCATTGCATGCATTTATATTTGCTACCATCTTACAAACTCTTGTCTTAGTATTAATTATCTTTAAGTAAAAATTCAAAAATATGTCGTTACTTGATGAAATTTGAATACTTTTCTTTCTTATCACTTGCTACTTCAGTATTAAACTTATAGACTGTGTGCCCATGCTAAGTAGAATTATGAATGACTAGACGACAAAATCATATTCATGCCTTTTTTATTTATTTCTTTTAAGTCTTGATTAGTAGTAGCCTTCTTATTGACCATATCAAGTACTTTTTGAGCTTATAAAAAAGAAGGGTTAGTTAAACCCCAACAAATAAAAAAAATGATGAATAAAGTTATGTGTAGGTACAAAAGTGTTATCCGGAACCAAGATGTGTTCGGGTAATTAGATCCGTAGGGGTTCATGCCTGGCGACCTAAGGGCAACTGCTCTGGGATCCGTCGATCGGAAGCCCGCTACATGGACCATCTTGTGGAATATGGAGAAGCACAAGAGTACTGAATCATGACTAAGTTCGAACTCTTCATTCAGAACCTTGGTTGTTCGGGCAAGTAAACTTGAGGGGTGCTTTATCACCTGGTGCCCTAAGACCATGTGGTCTGGGAGTCATCAGTCCAAAGCCCGCTACATGGACTTCCTTGTGCAATCCTGCTTGAATATTAGAACTTTTAAAATGATTGAAAATAAAGTTGAAAAAGAAAAAAAGAAAAAAAGAAAAAATTTAAGCTCAATTAGTACTTATGTGTTCAATATTAATACTATTATTTACAGACAATTTATTTTTCTACAAGGCTGAATTTGAGATTATTTAAATTTGTGTAACATTCAGAACCTCTATGAAAGTTAAGTGCATGGAAAATGATAAGATGTTGAGTAGTAGGTGTGTAGAAGAACTGTGTGAGAAAATTAGTCAGTTGACAATATGGAGGCTATGATGGAACTTTCTTGAGCCTTGCCTTGAATTTTTGCTTGAGGACAAGCAAGACTTTAAGCTTGGGGGAGTTTGATGCATGCAAAATACAACATATTTTAGATTATTATTTTAATTATTTTTTCTGTAATTTGTTCATGGCATGCATCATTTTTAGTCACTTTTAGTCATAATTTCGGATTTATCAATTTTTAGTATTAATTCTCTGAATATTTTAATTATGGTTGGATTAATTAAATTTTGATAATTATTTTGCAGGAGAAATCGAATATATGATTATCTGAGAATTATATTTGATCAATCCGATTGGACGTATCGGCCGAAATTCTGAAGAATTTATCCTTACGGCTGAGATCTCCGATTCAAATATGTTTATCGATTCAAAAGAGGTGTTACGGCCGTTAACTCAAATGGAATCATCATTTTGTCCGAGATTAGAGAGAAAATTTGTGTTTTTGGCCGAGATATGAAAGGTAAAGATAAATGATTTTATCTTTTGGGCATAACAAGATTAAATTCTTTCCTTACGGTCGAGATTTGGAGGGAGTAAAAGGGTTTATCTCTTTGGGCGTAAAGATAAAAGAATTTCGTTACGGCCGATATTCGAAGGGGGTAATGGCAAGGAAATGTTGGTTTTGGCCGAGATTCAAAGGGGGTAACAATTAAAAGGATTTATCTTTGGCCGAGTTTATCTCATAAATTTAAATTCATCCATACGATATTTTACGACCGTGATCAAATTGAAGGTCGTCCGCACCTATAAATACGTGGAGAATCCGTCGTTCCAAAGGGTGCTCTGAAGTTCAAGTTTTTTCCACGACGAGTCATGAGCTTTGCAGGCTACGACCAAGAGGAGAGAGGTGCGACGGTTGGAGGTTGATCGCGACCCTGATCAAGTCCGAAAGGTTGCCCGACTGTTTGACAGATTCGATATCTCTATTTTGGGTGTAATTCTTTCAATTTTTATGATTTGTATTTTATTATCTCTCCGGAATTTCTAGGATGAACTCCATGTTTTTAGGATTATTATTTTAGGAGATTATTAATTAAAGGGAAATGTTTGGACCCTATTTTATTTGCTTTAATTTTTTCTGATCAATTATTAATTGTGCTTAATGATTTTATATTAGTTAATTAAATTTCTGAATTAGGCTATACCAGTTTGTGGAGTGTTTAATTTCATAATTCATTATACTAATTATAATTGATTTTATTTGGAATTAATAATTGACATAAATTTGATAACTAGTGTGTGGAGAATCGTTTGTGTGATCTATTAATCTATATCAGTTTGTGGAGTGATTAATAGTCTAGAGAATTCAATTTAATGCATCTTAATTTTAATATGATTTTACGGGTACCAGTCGTGGAGACTTCAATTCTTGTTAAATTAAGATAGTTCTATATGATTAGATTGAGATATGTCAGTCGTGGAGACCACAAGTTAATCATGTTAGATTACTTTAGGGAGACTATAATCCATCTTTAAAGATTAAATTTATCTTTTATGGTTTAAATATTTATCCTGATCTATTTTCATCCTAAGGCCTAACTTCAACACCATTATCTTTATCTTATTTTCTTTATCTTTTAAAACTCATTTTCGAAATCCATGTTTTATCTCTCTTATTAATTTATAAATTCAGATATTGAATTAATAATATTCCTCGTGGGTTCGACACTATTACTCCTATTTACTATATTACTTGAGCGACTAGTGCACTTGCTAGCTATTCTATTTTGCTACATCACATCAAACGCATCACCTATGCTTCACGACAGTTGAAGAAGCATGAGGTCAACAACTCCACACATGATCTGGAATTGGCAACAGTGGTTTTTTGCTCTGAAGATCTGGAGGCATTATTTTTATGGAGAGTCATTCGAGATCTTCACCGACCACAAGAGTCTCAAATACATTTTTTATCAGAGGGATCTTAATATGAGGCAATGCCGATGACTTGAGCTCCTGAAAAACTACGAATTTGCTATCAATTATCACCCTGGTAAGGCAAATTCAGTAGCCAATGCATTAAGTATGAAGTGAGAAGGCTCGCTAGCCTATATTAGATTACGCGAGTATGAGATGCTGGAGGAGATTGATAAATGGTGTTCCAAGTTGGACACAAATGGAGCTCTATGGATGATGCATCAAATGAAGCCAAGTCTGATAGATAGGATCATAGCAGCACAGAAGGCTGACTCAAAATATCAAAAGGTGCTGACGAGATGTTAGAACAAATTGGTAGATTTCCAAATCTCTGTAGATGGAGGAATTAGATATCGGGACAGGTTATGGGTTCCCACAGATACTACCGCCTGACGAGAGGTACTGGAAGAGTGCCACAAGTCGGAGTTCGCTATACACCCCGGTAGTACCTAGATGTGTAAGGATGTACAGCACAACTACTGTTGGCCTAATATGAAGACGGAGATAGCAGAGTACGTGTCTCGATGTCTCGTGTGTCAGCAAGTCAAGATCGAGCATCAGAGGTGATGTGTGCAAATTAAGCGTAATTTTACTAGCAAGTATACTAGATCGTATTAAGTAATAAAGTGTGAATAGGAATCTCGAACCCACGAGGACTAGAGATTAATAATCTTCTTCTCTAAAAGTTATTGTGGAAAAAATAAACGAAGAATCAAATTTCAAATTATCAATTGAGAAAAGGAAGTGGAAAAAACAAATGAAAATGATGTCCAGTAGAGGAAAAATTAATAATAATGATGAGTTAGGGTCCAACTTCGTATCTCCCGTTATCTCTCAATTAATCAATAAATCACCAATTAAACTTCTAATGGAAAGAAGTTGCTCATAAATATTGATCTAAAAAACTTGAGAATCAAACTAATCTGATAAAAGTGCCATTAAAGTCGTTGAAACCTCAATCACTTATAATTTTACTTTAAACTGAAATGTATTAAGATCCAACTAATAAACATAAATATAGTGCTAAAAAAACTTGAGAAACTAATTATCTCAAATTAAAATAAGATTATAGTTTCTGAAAACTCAATCCGTAATAATCCAATCTTAATTGAGATGCATTAAACACGAAAGAGGATCGTTAAATATAAAGGACTCAAAATCTCGAGAACCTAACTATTTTAATCAAGATTAAGTCCAACCAGTTGGGAACTCAATCCAACTGAACATAACCATGTTCAAGATGCATAAAGTACAGATCCTTCCAGATCCATAATTAATAATAATTAAGTCCGAAATATAGCGATTAGAAATCGCTATTTAACGCTCGGCCCGGGTCTTTAAAACAAAAATTGATTCGGACAAGAAAATACTCTGACCCAGCTTGAGTTCTTGATAACTCGGCCTGTATCAGACAAAAACCTTCGATCCTACGTTGCGCAATCAACACGGCCCGAGCAGAGAAGAAGTAACCTGAGTTCCGATAAACTCGGATCGGGTACAAACAGCTCGGTCCGGGCTCCGCAAGAAAAAAAAGCAGAGATTAAATCTGAGTCAAGAACGCGGCTCGGGTTTAAGGCTACCTGGTTCGGGTTCTGTGATTATAGAATTCGTGGATCAATTAGAATTTTGGTAGAAAATTTAATGGCTAATCATGCAAAAACTTGCAGAATAACATGACATGAAGATTATATGATATTCTAATATTAACCATGCACGAATTGCAATTGAACAAAAGTCAAATATCCAAATGAATTGAGAGATAAATAGGGTTCAACTTAGTTTTCCCTAGCAATAAAACTACTCTATACAGAATTGTTTTGACATCAAATCAATAATGATAAACATGAAATTCATCAAAAGTATTGCTAAAGTTTGTTTCCAGGAGTCCGGTGATGCCTATGTCACGAGCCTCGGTCGTGTGGTCGTCTTAGAGGATTGCCGGAAGCACAGCAATGTAGAAATTTCTCTCGAAAATTAGGCAGCTAAGGCACGAGAATTCACGAGTAAGGGATGCAGACAAAAACCCCCAAACTGTAGTAAATATAGGGGAGAACATTCCCTTAGGGTTGCACATCATTTTAAGATGTTAATTTTGTGTTAAACAAGGAAAAATCCGAACCATTTGATAATATACGTCTGATAGGCCAACCCGGCCTGGGTTCGTTTGTCGCGTAAAGTTCGATTCGGGTTTGATCTCACGATCGGTCGGCCCAGGTGTAATGATGACGCGGCCCGTTCATGGCATTTTATGCTTCGATTTTCGCGCTCTTTTGGCCAATTGCTCTGCACCTCCAAATTGATAATTCTGATATCAAAATAAATCAAAAGTTGGTAGCTTTTGACTCTAACAAATTTTAGAAAATTAATTAATACAAGAGATGCATGCCATGAAAAAATAACCTAAATTATGCATGTAAAATATGTATAAATATGAATGCATCAAGAGGGCATATGGCAAGTTGAAGCCACTGGAGATTCCTCAGTGGAAGTGGGATAAGATTACCATGGACTTGTGTCCAATCTGCCGAGATTTAAGAAGGGTCATGATGCTATATTGGTAGTCGTGGATCGATTCACGAAGGCGGCACACTTTATTCACATAAAATGGAAGCAATACGTAGAGAGACTGCTGGATCATATGTGAGAGAGGTGGTCAGATAACATGGTATCCCAGCCACTATAGTGTCTGATCGAGACCTCAGATTCACTGTCAGATTCTAGAAGAGCATGCAGCAGGCCTTTCGCACATTGCTTAATTTTAGCACAGCGTTCCACCCTCAGATAGATGAGCAGTCTGATAGGATCATTCAGACGCTAGAGGATATGTTGCGAGTATGTACACTAGATTGGCAGGATAACTGGAATGAGCATATTCATATGATCAAATTTACTTATAATAACAGTTACCAATCTAGTAATGGTATGGAGCCTTTTGAGGCTACGGCCGACCTTGTCGTTTACCTGCTCATTGGGGTGAAGTAAGCATGGAGAAGATTATGAGCAAGAAAGAAGTGAAAGAAGCACTGGAGTATATGCTGAAAAGATTGAACTGATCAATCAGAGAATGAAGACGGCTCAGGACCGACAAAAGAGTTATGCTGATAAGGGCATACGAGAACAGATCTTCCAAATTGGCGACCAAATTCTTCTGAAAGTATCCCCTATGAAAGGGGTGATAAGATTTAGCAGGCGAGAAAAGTTTAGTCCTCGCTATGTAGGTCCCTTCGAGATACTCGAGCTAGTAGGCGAGGCAACATGCATACTATCTTTACCCCATCTTATGGGAGAGTGCACAATGTATTCCATGTATCTATGCCCAAGAAGCACAAGCACATTGCAACAAAAGTTCTAAGAATAGAGGAGACAGATCTAGCTACATACCTGACTTTCGTTGAGTATCCGACACATATATTGGAGCGTAAGTTACAACGTCAGAAGAATAAGGATGTGCCTATGGGCAGAGTAGCTTGACGTTTTCATCATGGTGAATACATGGGAGCTCGAGTCAGAAATGCGCCAAAAATTTCCACACCTTTTCGGTAAATCATCTACCCTATGCAAAATTTGAGGACGAATTTTCTTTTAAGGGGATAAGAATGTAACAACCGACACAAAAAAAATGAAGAAAGACTCGGCAGGACACTTTAGGAGATAAATCCATATCCCAATCAAAATAAGGACTCAAGGGTCTAGATATCACCCACAAAATCAGGGGATTTAAATCTTATCATATTTGCAATTAGATTTAAACCCAGAGAGAAGAGTTTTAATAGATAAAAACAAATGTTGCATTACTCCCCTCTTCCCTCAAACCTCGCGAACTCTCCCTCTTTTGAATTTTCTTGGAACGCCCAGCAATGTCCAGAGGTCTCGACAGGTCCAATTTCATCCAGGGAATTTGTCCTCCTTTCTCCACGCCTATGTATCGCAATCCATAGCGAGTTAATGAATGTTCTTGGCCTAGATTTCAGGGGACGAACACCAAGAAGAGAGGGAATAGGGGGAACGCGATCAATAAGTTTCCATCGGATCGAGAAGGATCAATCGCGAATAGAGGTGGGTGAATTGAAATCACCTTGCATAACTCTTGAATAGATTAAGATCCTGCCATATTCGATTATGTCAAGAAAACAAGTTATGAAGAAGTTACGAAAGCCCCTATTTTGCCATGTTTTTGCTTCATCTTTGAATTGCTTGATTGTTTTCTTGTAGGAAATTGATTGTTGTTGTTGTTGTTCTGCTTGGATGATTGTTAGGATGTAGAAATTAATCGATACTGAAGTTTTGTTAGAGATTTAATAAATTTCGTGTTGAAATCGGCTGGAATCCGCCGCCGTCACGGTCGTGCCACCCTCCTGGCACGCCTGTGCCACCTCTGTCACGGTCGTGCCACACTTTGGGTACGCCCGTGCCATCGCCTATCATCACTAAGTAAAAGGTCGGTCAACACCGGTCGACCGAACGTCCAACTGACACAGCCCGACACCGTGCCATCGCCTGTCATCACTAAGTACCATCCTTTTGGCACGCTCGTGCCATGATCAAATTCTCAATCGAACATCTAAGCATAAAATCGGTCGACCAACCCCTTTGAACCGATCGACCGCCCTCATCCTCTGTCACAGCCGTCCCATCTTAGGGCACACCCGTGCCATCTTACATGCCCGCTAGCACGCTTGCACCACTAAGGTTACAATCGTACTCCTCCCATCAGCATAGCCATGCCACTATGCTGTCATGGGCGTGCCAAGCCACAAAACAACCCCTGTTTTAGTTTATACTCTTCCCTCGACCTTTATTTGAATGTTGTCGATTTGCCTTATGATTAGACATGATTATGATTGATTTTAATGCCAAGTCCTCACTGAGATCCATCCCTGATTTCAACATGAATTCTTCTACTGATTTACTTCCTATTGATCTAAAGTGAAGAACAAAGAATAACAAGTTTTTCTAAAGTGATTAATAAGTTAAGATGGAAGAATAATGGGTTGCTAGTCCAAGTCAAGTGTCTCAAGATAAGGGTCGCTCCCTTGATCATTGTTTGATCTCCCATCGACCTGCTCAAGGCTGTATCGTTTGCTCAACATATCCCAAGAATTAAAGACACCTAAAATCACTCTGATTTCTAAGTATGAACCAAGAAGTATGAAGAAGATAAGCAAATGTGAACGTCAAGTCAAGTTACTTATATTCTTATGCTATGCTATGATTCCAAGCATCATTTGATTTTATTGATTTATGATATCCACTTGTTTCTCTATTATGATTCACGATGCCCATATGCTCCTCTTTTCATTCAAAATAAGTACTCTACCTTACTTCTGATTTCTCTATTCAAGTTATGCATTGTATTACTTATGTAGTTCACCACTAGGCTGTAAAGCTTATGGGAGGACCTCCTCCCTTGTGTCTGATTTTCACAGGACCAGGTCAGTGACGATATTGAGTAGGTGTGCTATGACGAAGCTCTGTCGACAAGAAAGCACATGAACCACATGGCTTATTAGTTTTCTTTTCCTTCCGCATTTATAAATTCATGATGTAGAACTTTATGATATTCCTTAGAGATGATGTAACTACTTTTCTAGACTTCCGCAAATTTTATATTATCTTCTTTTATTTTTCTTATTTCTTCCGCTAATGTGTCTCGGTTCTTGATTGAGACTTAGTCAATAAGATGGTCAAAGTCATAGCGTCCGCAGCATCTCCAGGTTGGTCTTCGTCACGTGGCGTGGGTCGATTTGGGGGCGTTACAAATAATGATACAGAGTATATAAATTTCATTAAACAATGGTTGTCCTCTACTTTTGAGTTGAAGGACATAGGTGAAGCAACATATATACTTTGCATAAAATTTCAACAAGATCATTCAAAGAAATTCATTACTCCTTCATAGATACCTATATTTAAAAAGTCCTTGTATGTTTTTGAATGAATAATTGTAAACTCATTGATACTCTATGGCGAAAGGTGAAGTTTTAAGTCATAACATGTGGGCAAAAACATCAAAAGAAAATAGTGATATAACCTTTATGCCAGCTTAGTCGAAAGTATTTTGTACATAATGTTATGTACTCAACCCGACATATGACATGCCATTGATGTAGTTAGTTAATATAAGTCCAACCCGAGACATCAACATTGGAAGGCTATCAAAAGGGAACAGTTGACTACGTACTATACTATCAAGTAGAAAGTTTAAAATTATCCAAATACACATATGATGATTGGGTTAGAGAAATTGATGAACGAAAATCTATCTCTGGTTACATCTTCCTACAATGTCGCTATAACATGGAACAACAAGAAGCAAGATTACATATCATTGTCAACAATGAAGTTGAATTTGTGGCATGTACTAAAATTGTAAAAGGTCTTGGTTAGGCAAATTCCTTCACCATATGAGAGTTGTAGATAATGCATCAAAAACTAACCTATACTGTGATAATGAAGTTGTCATTATATATGTCAAAGATGAGAAATATGATTGTAAACGGAACCACGTCGACACTAAGTACAAATTTGTACGAGATGTTCCGAAAAGGATCATGGTCTATATGTGTTTATGCATCAAAATGTGGTTGACTCATCTACGAAGC
This sequence comes from Pontederia crassipes, assembly GCA_030549335.1. Taxonomy (NCBI): domain Eukaryota; kingdom Viridiplantae; phylum Streptophyta; class Magnoliopsida; order Commelinales; family Pontederiaceae; genus Pontederia; species Pontederia crassipes. The sequence goes on along the minus strand of CM060191.1, from coordinate 69,419,927 downwards.
TTGTTCTAAGAGATGTATTTATTAGATATGTAAAATTTATAGGATTATATAATTCTAATTGTACTTAAACAATTATTGTTAAATGAAAATATTTCAAGTTATTATGAATTGTTATACACAAGTGGAGTAAGTCAAAGACGAGATTATTAAATCACACGAATAATTGTCTCAGACACTTAGAGTATAATTGGCAAAGTTTAAATAGTTTAAATTCATAATATAGTATAAGATCACCCCGATTTATTGAGGATAATTCAAGCACGAGTTTCTTCAACTCAGTGTGACCTGACAAGGGGAGCTAGATATGAGATCTCATTTATAGTGCCAAAAATTTGGACGACTAGTGGGGGACTCAGATTAGACGTCATAGATAGGCGACTGGATTTAAGTTTGTGCGGTATTATTGAGTAAGGCATGCACTCCGTCAGTGGGAGTCTTTACTATAATACTTGAGTGTATTACCAAGTATGCTAAGTTGACACTAAGACGTGATGCTCTTCACATGTGTGAGTCTTTAAGAACCGAATAAGTCTAGAGATTATCCTTGGTATTGTTACTTTAGCTAGGTACTCAAAGGCTAAAGTTGTATGCAACCCATCGAACTTCATATAGAAAAGCAACTAACTTAGAGCTGAGAAATATGAAGGCGAGAGAAAAATTCACTGGTGCTACATAAATTTTATATGTTGTTGGATAATTATGAAATATGCATATAAATTTGAGTAAATCATGGAGTTAGACGTCAGTCGTCTAAGATGTGCAAGCAATGTGCCTCTAGGACAAAGCAAGTATCATGATTGCTTGAGCAACAAGAATGTAGTACTGGATCGCATATTGATTGAGTGACCATGAATTGCTTGGGTCTCAAGTTGATTGAGTACTATGTATCTTTAATAAATTGTAGTATATGCTTTCAAGTGATTAAGTAATTGTGTATTTCTAATGTGATTGAGTAATTGTGTATCCTTAATAGATTTCTCTCATATTATGTTATATGAATTTACTCGTAGGACTAATCTTATTGTTAGACATACGCCCTTAATGGGCCATACGAGAACAATCGAGTTTAGCTCCAAACTCACTCCATATATGCAAGCATGCATTTACCTAAATTACATAATAAGTAGTTCAGTAGTTCTATAAATAGAGTTAAAGTTCTGCATAGCTTGTGTGGACTAATGTTATCATCTTTGTCGAAAATCTGCTAAAATTTGTAGGTACTTTGAATCATGATATCGTGTCGATCTTCTCTAGTGATCATCATCTCAACCTCGATACAAGAACAATATAAAAGAACCTTAAACATTTCTGCCCCTTGATTTTCATTAGTTATTATAAAACCTTCATTTTGATTAGGCGTCTTTATCTCAACGGATGATTTTAATTATTATGAAAAAATCAACATAAATTTTAATGGATGCCTGTGATTTTTTTAATAGATTTTTTTGGGTTGGTTAAATTTTCTAGATGACTAGGTTTTTAGCCTCCGGGTAACCGATCGACTTGGTACCATTTTGAGAGTTGTATTCTCATTTTACCCTTCCTCTTAAACTTTGGCCATCAAACTTCGGATCCCTTCGGGCCGAGCGCCATGAAATTACCATGAACGGACTACAACTCGAAATTATTAGATACAACACCAAAAGTTTGGCTGTTGACAGCATTGATAATATATATATCATCAACAACTTTGTTTATAAACATAATTAAGAAGAGTCTACAGCAGCAGCTGCTCGGACATGGTGATCATGAGAAGCACTCTTGAACTCGAAGAAATGCTTCACCTTCACCCTCGCCGCCCGCCCCATCTTCTGCACCTCTTTGGCGATCCCCCTGATCTCCTTCTCCATCTTCTCCCCCGACGACGACTCCACGGCCACCGCGCGCGTCCCGCTCAGCTCCTCGGCGATCCTCTCGAACTCGTCCATCACCTCGCCCACCAGCGCCACCTTCTTCTTCCGCACCAGCGCCTTCACCATGCTCACCAAATGCTTCGCGAACCCGCCGCCCTCGGCCACCCCCTCGACCACCCGCCCCTTCTTCGCCTCGTCCACGGTGGAGTCGGCCAGGAGCCTCCTGACCCCCCGCATGAACCTCCTCACGTCCCGCGCCATCGCGGCCGTCGCGCTCTCGCATCGGGAGACGTCGAGGAGGGCCGCGGCGTAGCCGGTGGAGGCCCTGCGCCCCTAGACGACCTGCGGGGAGGTCGCGAATAGAGCCCTGCGCCGCGAAGGCGAGGGAGTGGAAGGAGGTGTGTGCCGGAGGACGTGCCTGGGGGATCTGAGATGGAAGTAGTGCTGCTTGTTGGAGAGAGGTGACTGGGGCGGGCGCAGCCGCGACCTGGTGCCTGTGGCAGCAGCGGAGAGGTGATAAGTATTCGACAAGGAAAACCTGCTACTGGCGAATCTGGACGTCGGTGACTTCAGAAGGCCGGCGGCGAGGTAGATGTGGTCTATTGGGTTTGTGGAGGCCGAAGGAGTGGTGGTCGACTTTAGGGTGGAGACAGGAGTAGCGGAGAGAGCATCCACGGCGTCGTTGCGCCCGGGAGGGAAGCTTGATCAGGTAGGGTTGGGTGCAGGGGAAATGGCGGAGAAGAAGGAAGAGGATGAAAGGCGCATGGCGAGCAAAAGGAGCCACGGGAATGGAATAACTTGAGAACAACTTAACATGGAGGGGAAGGACAGACAAAAAAAAAAAAAAAGGAGAGCTGTGAAGCAACTGAGTGGGACAGTCTTGTTAGTTGTTGGCAACTTGGTCAAAGTGTGAAGGGGTACAAAATATATATAATTCGAAAAGCCCTTTAATTAAAAAATTGTTATTCGCTAAATAAAAAATTACTTTTGATCAAAATTTAGATCAAGTTAGCTGCATTTACGCTATTAATTCAAGACATCATACGAAAAACAATAATTTTTTTATTTCCCAAATAAGTAAAAAAATTCAGTTGAAACTTCTCGGTGCATATGAATATTAGCACTCGACTAATCCGATGTTCAGACGAAGTCGGTATAAATAAATCCTCGTTAAAGTGATTATTTTAAGAATTGAATTTAAAACTATTAGCGATCAACGATCCAATAAATAAGTACAATTTTAATCTTATGGATCATGCAACTATGGTACTGGTGAATTTTCAGGAGGAATTATTAATAAGGATTATTATGTAATGTATATTACTAATGAAAATTTTGTTATGTACCTTGAGCGTGTGGCATGTGTGCAATCTAAAATTCCACATAAATTATTGCTTTTGTACTTTTACTTCGTATCTCCGACTGACGCCAATTAGATATACAAGAAAAGGTCAACTTTTATTAAATGGCATTAAGATTTTTCATGCACGTTCGTCGTGATCACATATTTAAGATCTCACTAAAGTACAAGAACATTTTTTATTTCGTATGGCCGCCGTTCGCCCATCTATCTTGTGTGACCATACGGGACTAATCAAACGTGGGGTATTTGATTAGATGGCCAGACAGAGAGAGGGAGAGAGAACGTCGAACATTTGATTATATGGCCATGCAGAGAGAGGGAGAGGGAGAGAGAGAGAGAATCTCTTCTTCTCCACTAGTTCCCCGTAAATCCGACGCAGCGACGGTTCAAGTGTGTCAATTGTTTAAGATATTGATGGCAGTGTGTCTGTCGCTTTAATAAATAGATTTTGCACGGGAGAATGATAATGGGAGGATAGAGATTCACTTGAATCTCCTCTCATCTCATCAGGATAACATTTTTTTATCCATTGTCAAAAGTGAAAAATGATCTCTGATTAGCTTCGAATTATAAGACCAGGAACTGTTTGGCTCAAGATTAGTAAATTCATGAAACTAGGATATTACCCGCATGATGTGCGGGATGATGCGTTATATTTTTTAAAATAAAAAAATATTTTCTCAATGCATATAGTTCGAAATTTTATTTTTTTAAAAATAAATGTTCTTATAAAGTAGTGTCAAGGAAATTATAATGGTCTATAAAATTTTATTTAATTCATGTTAAAATTTAAATTCATAATTAATGGAGTTTCAGTTGGTAGTCTTTATCTCGAGAATTATCGACAGTGTTTTTACTCACTGAGTTTAGTGATTTAAAAGATAGCTAATAATAAGTCTCTTAGAAATTATTTCATATTATGTGTCATTAGACTACCACCATCTACTAATTTTTTTAGTGTTAATTATAAATTTTAAATCGATAAAAGATTGTCCATTTTTATAAAAATCATAACTTTAAAAATTATTGGAGCATGATTTGATATAAGAATTTTAGTAGTATATAATTATATATAGTGGAATCAATTTTTCTGTAATTTAAACTTTGACTATATACGTGTAATTTTAGAATAATTATTACAATATTAGCTTGGCCATGAATGACTTTTGAAATATTAAATTACAGTTTCATTGTTCTTTTTTAATAAATCTTATCATATTCTTCATAACGTGGACAACTCTTTAATTTTTTAAATATATTTATTGACTAAAAATATTATTAAGTTTGCTGATGAAGACGTCAACAACACAAAATTTCCTTTCCATATGTTTATTTTGATTTTAGAATAATTATGAACATAATATGATTTTGACTACTCCTAAAAATTAATCACTATAATGATTTTTATAGTAATTATGTAACATAAAAAGGTTAATAAGTCATAATTAACATAAAAAGGTTAATAAGTCATAATTAAGGTTGTGAATAATGAAAAATATGACATGAGATTAGTTAATAGAGTAAAGAAAAATTCTGAAATGTAGACAAAAATCTATAGAAAACAGTGAATATAGTTGTTGTGTAGAAAAATATTATCGCTTTAATACTCGTACTATCAAATAATATAATAAGAATAATATTTATTATACATATAATATGATTATTCTCACCAATTGTAAGCTAATTATTTACATGCACAAACCATAGCACAGAATCAATGTGTGTTCATTCACAGAATCCGACCTTGTGCTACACATGTGCGTGCTATCACCATTTTATTACTACTCTCATAAAAGATTTTTTTAGAGACAACTTTGAAAAATAAAATATTTTTTATATTGGCTCATATATCTTAAATGATAAACTATCATTATATTTATAATCTTTAAAGTATAAACCAAGATAAAATGAACAAAGGCTTGGGATAGTAAAAACAGCAAAAGAATAATTATGATGGTAATATACACACTAACAAATATTATCTCCTTATATTCTTTAATAAATTTAAAGTATAACAACTCTGTTAATTGTTTTCCCATGATTATTATTATTAAATAAAATCAAACTTGTCAAATAAGAAAAATGAGGAATTTAGTCAAATATTTTTTTGAGATATCATGCTAATGATATCTTATAGCTACTCCTCAAAATTAATCATTTAATAGTTTTAATTAGTAATAAACTATTCAATCAATTCATAGATTATCTTATCATGGACGTCTGTCATTTTATAAGATAGTCAAGTGTCATCCCCTGTCCGGCTACCTAGTGGAACGAATGGCATTGATTAAAGCTATTATGTGTGATAAGATAGCCACTGAGAACACTTTTATAAGATAGCCACTGAGAACTCTTCCTATTATTTATGTGTGATAATATCACCTCAACTCTCACTTATGCTTCAAGCTATTATGATATTATTTTAGATATCAAGGTTAAAACCTGTATGAAAAATTGCTGATAGTTTAAATGAGAGGTAATATACACAAAAAATATTGAAAGAGAAAGAGAGAAGTTGTGCGTTCGAAATAAGAATCCATAACAAAAATGAATTATGAATGCTCATATGTAGACAAAAAGAAAAGGTCGATATTATGATATAATTTATATTTTAGTTATATATTATTTTATTACATAAGGTTTTTGTGGTTGAGGCTAACAAAAAATAAAAAATGAAAATGATAGCTTAGAGGAACTTATTTTTGTTAATTGCTACTTTGTTAGTGGATATAAGAAATAAGAATATGCCAATAAATGCTTCATTCATGTATTCTTATGGAAAAAGAGAAAATGATATTTCTGTGAATAAGAGACAAAATTATGAGTATAACATATTTACCTTGCATACACTTTAATCAATTATTATTATATTCACGAACAACACTAATCAATATCATTATAGTACACTGCAACGAATAATATTCAAAATAGTAACAAATCATGTAAAAAAATCTACTTGGGATTGCTTAAGTATCTAAAGGAAAAAACATGAACTTACAGTGCCTCCGACAATGAAACTGCAACAAAAAATGCTTTTTCCATGTCATTATTTATAGCATCCATTTTAGACGGTTATAGTGAGCAAGAAACGTGCTGCTATCATTCCATATGGTTATGCTCCTATGCAGTTATCAATTTTAAAAAAGACATTCACATATAATTACTTAAGTATATTGTTAATTTTATATACCATTTTAAAAACTATTATATTATAGCACGTTTGTTTTTAAAAATTCTGAAAGAAGTACTTTAGTATAGTATAAATATTAATATTATCCTTAGTCATTTTTGTTATCCCATTTTTATTGCATACTCCTGATTAGCATGCATTTTGTATTAATATTTAATGAATATATATTATTGTCAATTACATAATTAATTATTTGATAGATGGTTAGTACATATATATTAATATTTATATTATTTAAAATGGCATGTTTAATTTTATGAACATGAATCAACGAAGCGTCGTATGATCCATGTAGCCGACCCCACCTACTGGGATAAGGCTTTATTGTTGTTGTTGTTTGGCATGTTTAATTTTATCTTGGACATGTGGCATTATATGGATTAGAAGTGTCAGTTCCTCCTCCACAGTATGGCATGTTTAAAATATGCATTATCAAACATTATTATTTATTTAATATTTTTTATAGAAATAATATTAATATAATTATTATTTCATACCACCAATAATTTTAATTCATTGACAACAAAATATATTTACGTGAAACGGTTATGGCATCCACTACAATTAAATTATGTCTAATTATATTTATCATTAAACATCTTCTTTAATTTATCTGCAAGTTCTTATGTTAACTACTAAATGTTTGTTTTATAATATTATATTTTTTTTCCAATTTTATTGTGATAGTCTATTTATAACAATATAAAATTAAAAAATAATTTCAATACTTTATAATTGCATGAAGTATTAGTATATTAAAATTTTAATTAGTTATAATATGTTTAAGACACATATTCATCTGCTTACCATTTTTATCAAAATGTTATGTATAACTTTTAAACCAAAACTTATTTTGATTCAGTTACTATAACTATCACTACAAGAAAATCACGATTTTCCGACGGATAATTTTCGACGGTTCGAAATCCGTCGCAATTTGCGACGGATTTTTTGACGATTTCATTTTCGACGGATTTTTCGACGGTTATGACCGTCGGAAATGATTTATATTATTATTTAATTTTTTGACGGTTAGGAACATCGATATTTCCGACGGATACCCATCCGTCGTAATTTTCGATGGATTTTCCGACGGTCATGACCGACAGAAATGAAAAAATAAATTATATAATTTATTATATTATTATTTAATTTTTCCGACGGATTTTCTGACAGTCACGATCGTCGGAAATAAAAAAATAAAATATATATTTTTTATATTATTATTTAAATTTTCCGACGGTCGTAACCGTCGGAAATGAAAAATTAAATTATGTATTTTTTATATTATTTAATTTTTCGACGATCAGGAACGTCGATATTTTCGATGGATATCAATTTGTCGCAAAATCCGTCGCAATTTCCGACGGTCGTGACCGTCTGTAAATGTATAATAATATAATATAAAGATTATTTTATTAATATAACTAGCGACGGCCCAAACCGTCGTAATTACCGACGGTTTTGACCGTCGGTAAAATAAAAAATAAACATTATATATAACTAAATATTTTTTACGGTCATAACCCTCGGTAATTATAAAAATAGTTAATATTTACATTTTCGACGATCGAAGCCGTCGGTAATTAAATTTTCGTTATTCCACTTTTTTCCCTTTTTCCGCTTTCTTTCATCTTTTCCCCTTATATATATTTTTTCTCTCATCACTCCCTCCTCTCCTCTCTCTCTCCCTTCTCTCCTCTCTCTCTCCCTCCCTCTCCCGGCCTGCGAGCATCAGTCATCCCTCTCCCGCACCGGACGCCGGTGACCCTCCCGCGTCGACCTCTCTCTCCCGCTCCGGATGCCGGCGATCCTCCTGCGCCGGCGACCCTCTCTCGCGCCGGCCAAGAATTCTTCCTCTCCTTCTTCCTCTCCCGCGCCGGCGTCTCTCTCTCTTTCTCTCTCCGGCCAGAGGCCGTTGTCGGCTGAATCTCGCCGCTGGCGGCCAGATCGGGCCTCCAGCGGCCGGATCGGCCGCCGAGCGTTCGGATCCGGCCTCCAGCGGTCGAATCGGCCGCCGAGCGTTCAGATGCGGCCGTCTGGCGGCGGATCTGGCCTCTCGCGGCAGGATCGGCCGCCGGGCGGCCGGATCCGGCCGATCGACCGACTTGCGGCCGGATTTGGCCGCGGCCGGAGCTGGCCGCGGTCCGATCCGGCTGCTAATTTTTTTTACATTTAAAAAATTCTTTGCGACAGTTGCGATCATCGAAAGATCGATGGTTGCGACATCCGTCGAAAGTTTCGACAGTTCCGACCGTCGAAAAGTTGCGACAGTTCCGGCGGTTGTGACCGTCGAAAACTTGCGACAGTTCAAACTGCCGGCCTTTTTCGGCAGTTGCGACCGTCAGAATTTGCAATGGTTCGAACCGCCGGCCCTTTCCGGCAGTCGCAACCGTCGAAAATTTACGACGGTTCGAATCGCCGGGACTTTTTTGGACGGTTCTGACCGTCGATATTTTTGACGGATTTTTTCGACCGTCGCAAATCGATTTGCGACGAGCATTTTTTTGACAGATCGATTCCGACTGAAAAACCATCGGTAATTACGTTATCGACGATTTTCGGGCTGATTACCGATGGTCCGGATCATCGGTAATCAGCGTTTTTCTAGTAGTGTATTTAGTTGGCTATTAAAATGAACCACCTTATTTCGTTTAGAAGTTTTGTAATTATTATAATTAATTATTAAAATCAGTTACTAAAATTAGTTTTTAAAATAGCCACGCCAAAATAATTAGATTGATAATTTTTTTTATTTCTTATATATATATATATACATATATATATATATATGGCAATCTAAAATTTATTGTCTAGTATTAGTTCTTATGAAAAATTATATTTATAATTCTTGAAATGTATTGCGTATTTTTTTTGTCACTTTGAATATTTTCTAAGTGAAAATAACATATATATTTAAAATTTCCTTTGAAAATTAATTATAAGACTATTAAAATTTAGTATAATATATAAATATGAATTTTAATTATTAAAATATTTTGGTTGTACTATATATTTCTATAATGTTTTTTTAAATGTTTTTAAATTTAATAATAATTATCTATGTTAAAATTTTTCATTAAAAGATTGAGGGTGTGGCATGGGACTATTCTCAATATATATAAAATAGATTAGTGATTAGTTATGACTCTATTATAATGAATACTTAATTATCATTTGAAATAGTAATTTAAGTTTAACTCGTGATATGCTTATTCAGAAATAATTAATTCAAAAAATCATAACAAAGATTCATCACTTGGACACTTGTTAATTGATGGTTATGCCAAAATGTCACATTCTCATGCAAAGTACTCTTTTTTTAATATAATATAGATATTGATTATATTTTTTATGAATTTGGTATTCATTAAAAAGTTATTATTTTGTTATGTTTTAATGTAAAGAGGGCATTATATTTTTTTAAAATTGCAGACACATTTTGTTTGGAATAACAATTCATGCTTTTGAGAGGAATAATTAAACCAGGTTAGGAGGAAAATCTAGATGTTGACTGGAATAAACAATATTTCCCCCCTTTATGTTTGGTAACATTTATCCATGGCTTATTTGTTTGAAAGATGAATAGCATGAGAATAAAAGGTTTTATTCTTTAAACAGATGAAAATTTTAACTTAAATTAACTACTCAGTCAAAACAATTATTACACATAGAAATCTTAAAAATTAAAGTTCAATTATTCTTCTTAATTGCCGGAATAATTATTCTTTTTTTATTTTCACTTCATTCATTACTTATTTTTATATTATTCCTTTCTCAATCAAACGCATCAACTTTTTCTAAATTTTGAATTAAACAACCCCATCTCGATGCAATTTTACAACGCAACATATTTTTATTTTGGCCTAAATTTTTATTTTCGTCGACGAAGATTTTATTTTTATTTTGGCCTAAATTCATTACTCGGCCTTTTAAAATGAAAATAGAATCTATGGAGATTAAATTAAATGTTTTTAGAACTCGTGGTATTACCATCATAGTGGATGGTAAACACAAAAATCTAACAGAATATCTTGAAGTATTCTTGTTTTTGCCCTGTTTTTCCTCTCTTCTTTATTTTATTGAAAAAATTAATAAATAATATTTTATTATTTGTATAAAAAATGACCGGCAATATTATTTTATTATTTAGTTTCAAATATAAAGAAAAATTGAAAGGAAATTGGAAAAGAAAAATGAGTTTGAGTAAAATTAGATTTGAAATAAGATTAGTGATGAGATTAATTACGTGTCTTTGGAATTAATTAAATTCCAATTAGTGAGAAAGGATTAAGTGAGTTTGTAGGGTCACAATTAATTCAGAATTAATTGATCGACCTAAGAGAGTAAAAAGTCTATCGAAAAAAAAAATTTAAATAGGGTCTAAAGTACTTGCTAGAACTTTCCATCAACAGAATTTTTTTGTACAAAAGTTCTCTCTTTCTCTATCATTTTCAAACAGAGGTACTTCAAATATCGCATATCATTTTGAAGCCCCAATATCAATTGTGCCTGAGGTGATTTGCATGTGTTTCAAGACAACATCACAGAGAAATCCTTAACCAAATCTCGTCATTCGACTGTTCGAGTAATAAATAGACAATAGAAATTGTCAATGATTTTCAACCAAATTAAGGCACGGGTTTGTCTATATTGATAGTATTCGTCGATATAGAATCTTGAACTTTTTTCCTTTATATAGATAATAATTTGGTATAGTTTTCATATCACATTGCATCGTTATTGTATACAATAGATGAACGAAAAATCATGTCATAAGCACATCTTCCTTACAACGACAGAACCTTATGTTCTTCTCGACGTAGGTTTTGTTCTGCTCGGTTTGAGTTCCCTCAAATTTGGAACCGATTTGGATTTAATCTAAGACCAAATTGTCGAAACTCGGCTGAAACTTCAAGTAAGAGTGACTTAGGTTTTGCAGCCTGAGTGTGACGTATTCTAAATTGAATAGATCTATATCATGTGTCAAGATACTTGGCCTAGTTTCACTCGGCCAACATTAAACTTTTAATTTAGGAACACAACTCAGATTACCCATGATGTGGACCAAGTTTCGAGGGTTCAAAACTTATTTTTATATATTTATTTATAGTTATTTGTATTATTGTTATTGATTGTTTTATCATATTATTATCATATCTGATCATAATTGATGATTATGTTATTGATCTATTTAGTTTTTGAATTGAGTTTTTTCTAACCTAGAAAGGACAAAGATAGACATCATAGGTAAATAAAATAAAAATCTAAAGATGTTGAGCACATGTCTACTAATTTTCTCCAAGTTGGGATTGATTATTAAGTGAATTGAATTGAATATGTAATTATGGGATTGCTACATCAATCTCTAGCAAAAAATATGGCCATCTTTTGCATTGTCACTCATTCTCCACCATATACAAAACTATTAAATCGTTATTGATCGGACTTTTCATGACACCGATCTCCTTTTGGCTTACACGAAAGTAGCATGATGTTCCCTTTGATTGAGCACTCTTTATTAATTTGGATAAGATCGAACGTTGAATCTAATTGATAGAATTGATATTCAACTGATAATTGCATTTGAATCAAATTGAGAATTGATATTAAGCAATAACCATTTATTATTGAATTAATAAATGTTTATTGATCAAGCCATTGATAATTGAAAATTATTACTTGTTAATTGATATAGAATGATTTATTAATTTTAGCATGATCCGTTATTTAAATCGTTAAATTGATTATTGTGATTATTACTCAATTGACATTTCCTTGCTTATATTATATTTCGATTGAGCATGTTGATGGTATATTAGACCATATGTATTGAATATTTTATACTTAATTTTTTCTATACCTAGATCCATGCAGATGAGGAAGAACAATGGAGGATGACTCGGCCGAGTGATAAATGATTAATGCATATGACATATAATTGAGTCATAGTTATTATTGTTTATTTTATTACACATTACTTTTAGATCATGACCAAATGAATATTTTAGGTTATTTTTAATATTTTGATTATTAACTTTGCATTTATTTTTTTCATTTTAGAATTCGTTTTATGGAGAAGTTGGTATTTTCCATATCTAGGACAATTCTAAATACCTTTCTATTAGGATATTCAATAGAATATAGCATTTTGATCAACTCAAAATTTTAACTAAACTATTTGATAAATTCATAGTATAAAATTTAAAGGTCAAATTTTTATAGGATACTTCTAAATGTTAGCAAATGCGTATTTATTTGTAAACATACCCTTCTTCATTTCTCTAGATAATTGTTTTGATTTCTTGTTTTTTATTATAACATATTTTGCTTTTATTTTTTAAAATTATTTTACATCTCTATATATTTTATCAAATTCATGAGATCTATAATTTTACTTTACTTTGATTAATATTTTTCTTATTTATGAAGATATTTTTTTAAAATAAGTGACACATTTTAAAAACAATGAAGTTACTAATTATTATGTTATCAATAATTATCTCCCATGCTTTAAGAATATAAATTGGGTTTAATGGCTCCTACCTATTCAATTACATAGGAGCTTTCTATCTAGGTTCCCAGTTGTCTAGGTTGTTAAGCACAATTCAATGGACAAACAAAATTGTCTGGTACTGTCGACCTGTTTGGTTCAACACGAGCGGCGACCTCGGGTGCTCGTGAGCATCGACCTTGTGACCAAGATTGTCCTAGGATGTTGCGATGGCAATGATGAAAGTGAGCGAGGTCGACGCCGATGGTGAAGAGGTTTAGGGAGGCGACGAGGGTGACAACAATGGTGGCAAACGAAGTCGAGGGTAGCGATGGCGGTGAGGTCGAGGGTAGCAAGAGAGAGAGTGGTGACGACGGGCATGGTCGAGGGCGGTGGTGGTGGGTGAGGTCGAGGGTCGTGACGACGAGCAAAGTCTAGGGCGAGCGAGGGAAATGACATCAACAGGTGAGGTTGAGTGAAGAATTTCAAAAGTTTCCAAAAACTGAGGATACAGATCAAGAAATTGAATGTCCTTGGGGATCTGACATTAATCCTCGCATACCTACTAATTGAAGTATTCGAGATGTATTTCCCCTAGAGAGGACTTAGTTGATCATGATTTTTGTTTCATCTTTCTTTTTCTTTTGATTTGTTTCAAGAAAAATATCGTCCGATTCTTTTTCTATTGATTTTTTTTTCCAATGGAAAAGCTATGATGTTGATCGAGGACTGCTGCGATGAGGGTCGTTGCAATGTCATTCAGGATCGGGGGGAATGGCGATGACTAAGATCGAAGGATGACCGTGTCATGTGGGAAAAGGGGTGCGGCGGCGACTGAGATTGAAGGAGGCTGCGACCTAGAGGAACGAAGGACCAATGGTGCAATACATTAGGCCAGGCCCAAGTTGAACCAATGATTCTTAGACTAGTTTGTTTCCTTTATTCCATCTGAACCATGGCAATGTCGTGTGGGAAAAGGGGCGGGTGACGACTAAGATTGAAGGAGGCGGCGACCTAGAAACGAACAAAGGAAGGGGGAACAAAAGACTAATGGTGCAATACATTAGGACAGGCCCAAGTTTGAACTGGTGTCTTATGCCTGAACAAGCAATTTCTTTTCTTTATTCCATTTGAACTACGCCATTTTTCAAATCAGCCGTCTTTCGACAGTGGAGATGATAGGTAGGATTATTATACCTATTCAGATCATTAGGATATATATATTAAATCCATATAAATTATATGACTTTATATTTGTATAGTGCATTTCTGCTAGTTTCTAGGTATCCGTTAGTGCAATAGATATATTCACGTAATCCCCTAAAAGCTATTCGCCATTCATTAATAAAATTATTATCAAAGACAACCTTAAACTTTAAAAACTTAACAAAGGGCAATGACCAGAAAAGGAAGTTTCATTGCCGATAGAAAGTTGACGTTGAAATCAGCATTCCGTAATGTGCTAATGTTTTCACAAACACATTAAATTTCTGGGAAACAATCTTTTTATAGAGAAAGCGGAGACTTGCTTAATGGAGCATCAAAGAATCCGTAACGGGAACGGGTCAGCCGAAACTTTAAAAATTTGGCTTCCATTAGCAAAAAAAATTGGCTTTCGAATTAGATAGTGTATTTTTAGTTTCTTTATATTAAATTAATGATATATTGTAAGTGGAGAAAAAAGTATTGAACAAAGATAAATATTTTTTTGAACCGCAGTTGGTGTTTCTTTCTCTATTTCTTAATTATGTTACCTACTGTAAAAATGCATGTAGTCGCAATGTTTAAACAACCACTTGGTCTGCATCCTATTTAGTTGTGCCTTCAAAACAATCTGAAGTTTTTTCCCCCGATTACCATATAAAGAAGTTAAAAATAAACTCAAGACTTCGTTTCATTTTTTGTTTTGAACTTTGATATCCTCAAGAGGAATCAAAATCTCCCTCCACCAAAGAGTTGAAGAGTTTATTGGTACAGATGTTACCTGTTGATGATAACTGTTGTCATGTTGAAAAAGTTAAAGCCCCGAATCTTGGTACATTTGCTCCTCTTGTTTCAGTAAGATTTTGGAGATGCTGATGATGCGAATCTCACAACCAAGCAATACATATTTTTTATCTTAATGAATATATACCATGAGCAACCAAATAATGATAAAAGAATAAAATCTTTTGAGACCATAACAAGATAATGTGACATAAGACAAGAATAGTTATTAAGCTACCGACATCTCTGTTCAGTTGATAACTAGGTGTGGATACCTCTGGAAGATACTTATGGAAACTAAAGTGAATACAAAATGAAAAGGAATGATATATATAACTTATTGAGGGACTAACCCACCACACAACTACTGTTAGAATCTATAAGAGAATCCCCATCGTGGATTAGATATTTTTGGTTTGAGAATATACTAGAGAATGCTCATTGGCATGCATTTTCTTCTTTTTTGGATTTTTCACCACTTGAACTGCTTGTGTTCAGCAGGGAACATACTGACGACGGATATTTTTTTACCAGATTACCAAAGATGGGAAGCCAAAATGTGAGGACAGCAGCTAAGTGGTGGCAGGCTAAAAAAATAAACTACACAACTTTCTTGATCAAACATTCAGTGGATCTGTCTCTGTATCCCTCTCCTTCAATGATGTCCAATCTTGAGACTCTGCCAAGGAATACCAAGGATGTTTAGTAGTTAGCACATGGTGGATTGAGTATGAATAATGTGTCTACTCTAAGCAACTTTCTTTAGTACATTAATTGATTTAAACTGCTTATTTATTGATTTAAGCTACTTCTGGCTTTTCCAATATTTGAAGCCAAGAACAGAAATTCGACTGAGACCTGACTATCATGGAAGCTAAGAACAAGAATATAGAAAAAGATAAATCAGCATGAACTCAGAAATTTTAAGACCACTCCAATAATAGAGAACTTTTCACTTACTTGATCTGTGCATCTCAGAAACCAGCATCAAACGCCTTTGAAGAAGTGATGCTAATAAAAGGAAAACTCCGCACATGCCAAACATGACAGTCATGGGGAATGCATCCACCTGCCAAATTCAATTAAGCAACCATTTCATCAGCTTTAAGGATAAACTTGTAATCACTTGAATAAAAGTAAGAAGGTCTATAAAAATAAAGATACATGAATGTTATTATCAGCTTATGATACAATAAAGGATCTGGTAAACAATAAAACTCCATGTGGACAAATTAGAACAAATGATTGTCCAGATATATATGTAGGAAAAAAGGGACTGGCTACTTACATTGTAGAGCACAACACAAACAAATATATTAAGAGGAATGCGGAAGAAGTTCATGATGGTACTCCTTGACTCCTCAGGAATGTACTGGGATCTCATCTTCATAATGGATGGCCAAAATATTCCCACACATGCTTCAAAGATACAGAAGCCAACAAGCTGGATACAACCCCCAAATGAGATGCTTCCACCTTTTTCTTGCGAAGGTGTGACTAAGAACTGTGGTGTAACATGATTAGTTTCAAAACAATTGCAAAGAAGGAATCATGTGACTAAGGAATGAGACATTACACTGGTGACAACAGGAAGGAAAAGAGTCGCCGCAGAGATTGCAAATACGATTTGCATGTAACTTTCAACTCTAGGAGCTGGGCGGGTCAAGAGTCGAGATGCAGTTGAGCTTCCCATCATAGATGATAGCATGAAAGTTGCAAAAATAAAACCATGAGGGATGTCCTCGTTGTTTGGGCTTAGTGCAGGAGTCCAAAGGAACACAAAGGTGTACATTGAGCCTTCAAAGAGTGACTGTATGGCGCCCAGCAACGCAATTTTCTCATCTGAATGACACATTTTTTACCATATTGTTGTTGAACCATAATTGATAACTGATATTCATTTAAGTATTGAAGCAAGAATACTAACCAGAAGTAATTGCTCCAGCAGCAACCTTAAATTGGGTCATCAAATCTTTGTTTTCAGAAGGGTCTCCGTAATTTTCAGTCCAGGTTGATAAGATAACTATCATACCAATTGAGAGGAAGGATGCAGCAGCATCAAAAGGGGCAACAGGTCCAAATCCCAAGTTATCAGTAAGAAGATTAGCAAAGAGCCCAGCAACAATTGCAACAAGACCATTGCCAAGAAATATGGCTTTGGAGAAGGTTATGGAAAGCCATTGTGCTTCAAAACCCCTCTGTCACATAGCAAAACAAAAAGATATAAACACAAAACAAAAGGAAACTATCATATCATATGAGAAAGGTCGTGATAGAGCTACTAACTAAAACTTGGCTACAAATTAAGTAATTGATCCACTTAAGAAATTAACTAAAGCCAATAATTCTCGTTCATCAAAATTAGTGTCTAAATAATCACCCTTATCTCAGAGAGTTTAAATAAAGTTTACAGAGCAATTAAACAAACAAAATATCAAGACTAAAGGCCAACAACTAAAGAGCAATGACTAAAGCGAAGAAGGCTGATAACAAAATACTACAGGTTACATGCTTAGGCCCATAAGACTAATCATCCAACATCAATACCTCAAGGACCAAGTCCTTCAAAGTTCTATCCATGGGTTTGTCGTATTAAGTATTAACAAATTTCTTAACATATTTTCAGATATGCAGAATATATAGACTGTACAATATCAAACATGTGATGAAAAATCAAATTATCTCTTGCAGTTAGGACAGATCAGATGCAGGCAATTATATCTTGACTTCACCAACCAATAAAAATGGATGGGATAACCATAATCTAGACGTGTGAATTTACAGTATATCAGAAGCATCATATGGTGGTGATGTAGTCATATAAAAAAATTATATGCAAACTATCTTTGAGATTAGTGTTTTGTGATTAGAATGAAAGTATAATTCTTCTAGAAGGTAATTTATACACCTGATAAATTATTTTCTAAACAATTAGCATCGTTGCAACAAAGAAAATGTAAATTGGTGAGCTGGTCAGCTATTTCATTGACTACAATTGTAGTAAACATGGTTTAACAAACAAGTTATCCTTCTACGGATCCAAATCATATATATGTTTCTAGAAAGGATCCAAACCACATCATGCGACTACCTTATTGTGTTCTGCAACAAGCCACGATTCAAATGCCGAGAACAGAAGGGACGTCGCAATTCCTCCTAATATACGGCCCAGCATCAAAACCTTAAACTGAGGAGAATGCTTGGTGATACAGCTCAGTATGTAAGTGATGCAGTAGGTGACACAAGCCCTCTTCCGACCCCTGCAACAAAGCATGACTCAAGTCTATTTCCAGAAAAAATTTCAAATATTTAGGTTAAAAGGAGAAGCTTTGCGAAGTTGGAACCGAGCTTACTGCTTGTCGGCAAGAGATCCAACGATCGTCCCGAACAGCATGGACGATCCGAATCCCGCGATAAAGAGATGGCCGATGTCGCCCTTTCCGTACCCGTACTGGCTGTACAGGTAGTACACGTACGGCCCCTGAAGCCAGTCTCCGGCTGCCGCCGCAAAATATAAACGCCAGAAACAAAAAGGCAAGCGGAAACGATCAGTTTACTCTCCCCCCGGCATCATAACGACGAACAAAATCGAAAATTTTGCATAGTAGGCACAAGCACTCTGCCATTGCATAACAAATCCAAGCGCACCGTTTCGAAAGCATAAATAAGGGTAAACAAAGCGAAATCCAACGCAGGAAACGAGGGGAAGAGATCAGATCTGGAAGAAAATGCAACGGGACCGGGAATGGCGACGAGATCTGAGAGGGGGATATGGAGAGACGCACCCATCATGAGGGAGTAGACGAGGAGGTAATTGTTCTTGAAGGCGTTGAAGGCAGAGGAGGTGGCGACGCGGTCTTTGCTCGTCTTGCTCAGCTCCAACAGCGCCACCACCGCCGCGAGCCCGCCGAACAGGAGGAAGTAGAACATCTCCATCTTCTTCTCGCCTCTGCTCTGCTCTGCTTCGTTCGGAGGGGGAGAGAGAGGAAGGAAATGGATGGGTTGTTCCCCCTTGCGGCCTCTGTGCGCTTATAGTGGAGTGGAGGAGAGAGAGAGGGAAATGGCGTTGTGCCATGTGCGCAGTGAATGCGAGACCCTATTTTTTAATCTATGTTTATGTACGAGTTTAATTAACAGGGCGTGCTTAATTAGTGCGTCGATTTATTAATTTAGTTTAAGGTTTGACGGTGGAAAAACTTACATTTTTTCTGACATATTGTGTTTATTTTATTATTTTTTTATTTTTTATTATATTGTGTTTATTTATAGCGTTGGAGATAAGAGAGAATGGAAAAACGAACGAGTGGAAAATATCAGAGCTTTATAAATTAATATTCTGTTGGAACTGTATTTGAATATTATCCTTTTATTTTTACTTTTGAGTACAGGAGTTTTGTATTTACAAGTTTGATATATTTGGACATGGTTTTAATATGCTATCAAACGTTTTCGTATAACAATTTTTCACATACTTTTTTTTATTTTTTCTTTTTTTATTAATAATTTAGATAAAAGATAATAAAAACATGATTCAAATAATCAAAAAATTATATTTTACGATTATCCACATTCTTATTCTTTATAATAAATATAATTTTTTCTAACTAATTATTGTATAAAATTATTATTTATTTTTAATGATTTTCTAAATTATTGACATAGAAAAATATCGAAAAGAATAAAAAAATATGTATAAAATCGTTTCACAGAAAATATTTGACACACATATTAAACCTATTTGAATAATTCAAGTCAGGCAGTTCTTGAAAATAAGAACTTCCATATAGGCGTACAAATAATTATTCACGAAAAATGATTAAAGTTTGATGAATATTATAAATATTGAACTATTTCAATAAATAAAAATTGACAAATATACCATTTGAATCTATTAATAAATTTAAAATAACTAAAGGAATATGAATAATTGTTTAAATAGTTTGAATCATTTTCTACGTTCTAGATCGAAGTGATTTATATTATTATAACTTTATATATTCGAAGAAAAATAAATATTATAATAACTTATACAATCTTATTAGTATATCGTAAAAGAGATTGGAAAACCAAACAATTATAAAATAACAAATAAATTTAAAATAACTAAAGGAATATGAATGATTGTTTAAATAGTTTGAATCATTTTCTACGTTCTAGATCGAAGTGATTTATATTATTACAACTTTATATATTCGAAGAAAAATAAATATTATAATAACTTATACAATCTTATTAGTATATCGTAAAAGAGATTGGAAAACCAAACAATTATAAAATAACAATAATAAAGTTAAAAACATCTGTTATAAATAATAAGTTCATCGTATAAATAGTAATTAATGAGAAGATTCTCAAGACGGGATTTGAAAATAATTTTTTTTCTCCAGAAATTAGGATTTCAAATATATGAAAATGTTTATCGCTATCATTATTAGATATTAATGAATATGTAGATTGGTTTATACCTCATTAAATTGATTATATCTTCTTAGATGAAATAATATATATATTTATTTAAACAATTTAATAATAAAAATATATGATTTAATAATTATGAATTAGTCATATTTATTAACATGACTTAATCATCATTATCGGGCAAACCGATGTCCTTAATTTTAATTACTTTTACTAATTAATATATACTTTAAATTAATATTATATGACATGCATTAAATTAATACTATAATTACTTTATTAATTTAATAAGTAAAACTAATGTCTACGACGGCTCTAGGTCAAATGCTCTATATTTTTTCCCTTATTATTGTTATTATATTTATCAAACACATAAAAAGGGAGTTTTAAGTAACTTGATCAAGTTTGGACAAAACACAGCGTCATAGTCTATGCTCGATTAAATTATATGTAAACCAAACGACGCTTTAAGCCTGTCTTTAAATTAAGATTCGCAATTGAAAGTTCCAATAACAAAATAACAGGTGCAAATTCGAACACAAATTTAATAAAATCTCAAAGCGACAAAGGTCGTAGGGTATAATTATTATTGTTATTAATGTATAAGCCACTTACGTCTTGGGGCCCTCGTTGGGGGGGAGAAAAGAAGGAAGCATAGGCTTTGAGAAAAGTCGGCAAGATCCATTTTTTGTGTAGGGATGGTCTCAGCTTTTAGATCGGTGTCGGTGTGGTGTGGTGTGTGTGTGTGTGGGAAATACAAAAATATTTTCTTTTTTTTTAGGAAAAAAAAAGATATTGGGGGTGACATAACTTTCATGGATATTTATAGGCCCCGTACATGGCACGGCTTTGTTTAGAAGCATGTTTACGAACAAATGTCGATTGCTTTCGCACTAACATGTAACTGTTAATTAACAATTAATTGGTAACAGTTTCGCCAACTAACTCACTCTTATCACAACTTGGTTAGGCTGTTTCATGGATATACCTATGCTCATGGTTTTCCCATGTAAACATAGTCGAGAATCTTTGACAAGCATGCTTGAATCATTCATAGAGAGAGAGAGAGAAATTTTAATTTTGAACATTTTTTTTTATTTTTCGAGTGATATTTGTTTATTATTTTTGAGTTATTTTCATAAAACTTTTCTAAATTATTGTAATTTTTCACATTTAATTTCAAACTTCGGACTTATATTTTTGTATTCCTAAACTATCACGATTTTTTCACTTTAATCATTTCGTCGTTACATTTTCCGTTATTTTTTATTTTTATCATTTATGAAAATATTAAATTACCCCTCCCTCCATAACATATTAAATATAAAAAAAATGGGGGAGGTTAATTTAATATTTTTCATAAATAATAATTTCTTTTTTACCACTTTAACCTTTCCAAGGATTTTTTATTTTTTATATTTGTTATTTCATTTTTCTAGAGGGAGGGATAATTTAATATTTTCATAAATAGAAAAAATAAAAATAATGAAAAATGTAACAAAAGTTTATGGGAGGACTAAAGTGAAAAAATTATGATAGTTTAAGGATAAAAAAAATAAATTCGTAATTTGAATTTAGATGTGAAAAATTGTGATAATTTAGAAAAATTTATAAAAATAACCCTTTTAAATAATCAAGTATGAAAGCACTTCATTTGTTTCCCAGCATCCATCATGGCAGCTGGCCTAAATTTCGGGGCAAAGCATTAGTAAATTACATAAATTAATTATGAAAATAGTTATTCCATTTTTTTTCGATTATTTAGGGATATTATGTTGATAATAAAAAGAGAATGTAATAAGGATAGGATTTTGTTCTCAAAATTTGTGAACGGGCATTTGGATTTAAAATTTAATAAATCTAAAAATGATTTTTACGAATTAAGGGTGAGAGTGATTCGGATCGGATCTATTTTTCAATTCAAAAAAAGAATCCATTATTTTTTTAATCAATGCTTTAATTTACAAATATCATCTTAAAATCATTTAGAAAAAAAAATCATTTGTTCAGCGGATCAATTCTTTTTGGATGGTTTCTTTGGACCCTTATTTTAGTAGATCAATATTTAAAATATATATAATAAATTAAAATTAATATTTACACATTTAATTTTATAACTAAATATAGAATACAGTATTAGAACTATAAATTAGAGTTTATACTTTATAGGGACATATTAAACTAAATAAAAATGATTGTACCAACAATAAAAAATTATATAAATAAAAAATGAACTCAACAAGTTCTTATGATTTTTTTCGAGTGGATCCTAAATCTTATTCAGTCTCTTATTTTTTATTTTTTAAGCTCAATTTTTTAGAGTCGAATAGATTTTCGGTTCGGATTAGTTTTTTTAACTCTTGTTATGAGTTATAGATTAACTTCACATAGAAATTGACGGACGGATTTTGCGTTCAAACGGTCAAATATCGTTGAGTTTCTGTATATTTATACCATATAAATTGATTAATTTTTTTTACATGTAAAGTTAAAAATGTCTCAGCAATCCTACATAATATACACTCCTAAGAAGTGTTATTAGAAGCGGACCGAACCGGCTGGTCAAACCGGTTCGACCGTCGACTGGATAATAATATGGTCCATTCCAAGCATTAAAATCGTACTCTTCATCAAACCGGATTGAACTGCTTCAAACCGATCAAAACCGGCTAGAATCGGCCAAAATCGGATTGAATCGCGATTTATGGGCCAGTCGATTTTTTAAATTTTTTTGTTAATAAATATTTTTTATTATCATAATTTTGAAAAATATCTAAAAATGAACTTTCTTTATAACAATGACCCATTACTCTCCTCCCTTATTAATACTCGTCATTTTACCCCATCTTCCTTCTATTAGCAATGTGGGACTATGTTTGTATATATTATTTGTTCATTATCTCTTCATTTTGATCTAGAGCTTGTTACACTTTGAACTTTAATTATGGATTATAATTCTATTCAATATTTTTAATGTCATAAATATATATTATAATATAAGTTAATTATATATTTATTATATTATATATAATATTTATTATATTAAATAAATAAATTAGGGATGAATAGTGCAAACTTCTGTGTTGTATGTATAATAGACTTAATATAATATAGTATATCTATAATAATATATATACATAAATTTGAATGTTCTTTACATAATAAGTTAAAATTTAATATTAACCACTAATTATACTACATATTTATTTATAGAATATATGATTTTGTCATAATATTTTCGGAAAAATATTTGTTCGTTACTTCTAACATAAAAAAATAAAGATATGAAATACAAAAATTTAAAGAATAGAAAATTTATATATAATAACATAATAAAATAAGATTTTAATTTATTAAGTGTGTAATAATTTTAACATCAAATCTTAAAATGTAAATTTATGATTGTTATTTTTCTTTTGTATAATTACATTTTGACATATGTATATAATCAAAATATAATAACTTAATTTAATATATCATATTAAATATAATATTTTATTATTATTCGGTCCAATCGGTTCAATCGATTCGATCTGAAACGGACACCTATTCAAATCGTTGTCCAGTCCGATCCTAACAATATTGCTCCTGAGACAAATTTAAGTAGCATAAATATCACGAGAACATTTGATCTCGACCCTTAGTGGAAAAATAACAGTGGGGGCAGCAATGAAATGGACGTGGTTTCATCATTTGCATTTTATTTTATTTTCTGGTCATCCCTAGAAGTAGTACCGAGCGGCACTAGAGAGTGCACAGCCCATCATCGAACTCAACTATCTAGTTATATTCGGTCGTACATAATCTTAATAAAAATATTTTGAACTCAAAATTTTAAACGAGCCGCTTATCCCTCCATCTCAACTCGTAAATAGTTTGTTCATCATTTGTATTTTAAAAGAAATTAAATTTAAATGATGGTAAATGGCCTAACTTTTTTGGGTCGAATGTATGGCCTAACTTTGTAGGCTTGTGAAATTATCTTTAAATAGGTATGCTCATGACTTCATGTGCCCCCTCGGCCCAGTTCCATTAATTTCGGAAAAGTGAGCTTGACCCAGTTGGACTGAGTTTGGATCGAATTTTTCAGATAAACTCATGTCTCAATTATAGTTTGTTTAAACTTTTTTAAAGAAAAAAACAAAATAGCAAATTTAAAAAATAAATGGGGATACTAATAATGAATGTTTATAATAGTAAAAGAGTTACTCAAAAAATTGTATACGGCCTGAAAGGAAAATTTCTGATCAAGATTGGCAGGAACATTTCCTTTTATAAAACTTCAGACTATTTTTGGTTCTTCTCTCGTTCTTAAGATGGAAAGAGAAAAATGAGGATTGCAGGAGGTAACAAGTTGATCGCACATTAATTTTATAATCTTAACACTTTTTTTTAAAAGTGTGAACTGTTGATAATTTCGATTTAATCTTGCTATGATATTACATGAAATTAAATGTGCCTTATCAATCTTTTAGAAACTTAAATTATTAAAAATAATAACATCATTAATTTTTCATAATCTTAAGAAGTCTTCTAGCAAAATATTGTGTGCAAGATTAAGGGCATGTTTGATTAAGTTTATAAGTCAGTCAAAAAAACTTGTAAACAATTTTAAATTTTTCTCTCTATTTGGTAACTGAAAAAAAAAACTAATGAACACTTATGTTACCTGCTTATAAGTCAAAAGAAATAAGTTGAAGAAACTCAACTTATTTTATATGAGAAGAAAAAGCTAATCACTTTAAACAATGAATGTATTATTTTTCTCTTAACATATACATAACTTTTCTTCACACATTCTCTATTTAATATTAAGGACTTTTAAACATTTGACTGAAATAATAACTTATAAATTTTTTATTACCCTGATTATTTTTTAAAATCAACTTCAGTCACTAAATTATTTATCTAACACTTCAACTTATCAAATATTTTATATCAACTAAGCCAAACGGACTTTAAATTTTGGACTGATACGTGACAGTTCCATATATCAGTTAAGACTCTCAGACATCTAATGATGATAGGGAGTTCAATTAGCCAGCTAAAAAGGGCGAGTTCAATGAGTAGATTGGTCTCTTGTTTCTCTTTGTAAATCCCACCCATGATCTCTGATCACTATGGCAAACTTATATTCTTGTCCTTAAAAAAGGGGGTAGGTGTTCCATGATACACTGCAACAGGATGCTGTGACCGTGATCAGCAGAAAAGGTGTTCCATGGTAGAATAATTAAGAAGGGTCAGCAAGGTAGTTGAGAGAATGTTAATTGACTCACGATAAGTATATATCATGCTTCTTCACCCCCAGCTGGTCCTGCCCAAGTCTCTTATGACGCCTCTGGACTGCTCGGGGCATGCATATGCTTCTGCAGGCCAATAGCTGATGCTCCTTCTGCAAAACGTCCAATTTAAATGTTGGCCAAGGAATCCTCCATTGAAGAGAGAACTGCCCGAACCAGGAGGCAACAACGATGTTGAACAGTCCAGAAAATGTCATGAATGCGACTACAACACTCAAAGATTTAACAATGACCGAGTCCATCAAGTATGCCAGTGATGCTTGTTTCTAGAACAAAAAAAAAAAAGCATTATAGATATCCTATTTATTTATTTATTTATATGTTTGTTTTATGGTTTCATTTTTTGAAACGTAAGCCTTGGTTAGGACTTAGTTGCTTCATAGTATTCCGCTTCCTTGTACCTGTGGCAACCTTTCTTTGCTTTCATCATTTTTATCAGAGGCCGTGAGTGGGACTTGGCCATGAGGCCTGCTACTTGGAAGTAAAATAAGGACGCCCCGAAGCCTTCTTTGGGGAAACACCATAATAGCTTCCACCTAATTCCGGGTACGTGCCACACTATTTTAACACTTAGCATGTATCCTCTCCTCGTGTAGTCATGTTTCCAGACCAGCGTCGCCCGTGCATGTGAAACTTTGGTGCTGATCATCCAACACTTCCTCCTTGCAGCTTGTGCAGAGCTCAATTTGGCAGAAGAGAGAATTGATGACGACCCAAGAGGAGAACCCAGGGGAGGACAGGGAGGAGGAGGAGGAGGAGGAGGAGGAGGAGGAGAGGGCGGCCGAGATCGATTACGTCTTCAAGATAGTGGTCGTCGGCGACTCGGCGGTGGGGAAGTCTCAGCTGCTCGGGAGGTTCACAAAGGACGAGTTCTACTTCGACTCCAAGTCCACCATCGGCGTCGAGTTCCAGACACGGACCCTCAACCTCAACAAGAAGCGCATCAAAGCTCAGATTTGGGACACCGCCGGGCAGGAGAGGTACGAATCCATTCCGCCACCTTCAGACATTGTCTTTTAACTGGTAGAACAAAAAAAAAGGGACAACCTTGTGAACTCATTGGAGCTCTAACTAGGTACATGTCATCTTCTGTTTCTCTTCTGGATCACCATTTGAATTCTTGTTGATTTTATCGCATTAGCATTATATGTTCATTGGAAAAGTAAGATATACCACGCAACTAGCTCGATAAGTAGCTGGGTTTTTTTAATAATCGACTCTTTAGTTTTAAATATGAATCAGTATGATGGAAATCAAGTAGTTTTGCTTAAACAAAAACAAATCGTTGCGACACCTACTAAAAGCTGTCGCCACAGATCAAGACGCAACCTCGGGTACCTCTGATTACTTCCTGATAACTAGCATAGTGTGTGTCATTTTCTCTTCTTATTAAAATAATCAGAACACTCATTTACTTTTCTAGATCAGATTATAAGACTTCGACAACAAGATGTGGTACAGGTGTATGACTTTGAGCCAATGTTTTGAAAACTAGAATTGACCAATCGATTCAACTAGTCGGATCGTGAATCAGCCGTCACACTGATCTGGTTGTCATTTAGAATCGAAAATATCAAAAAACAGAATTGAACCGAGTTGAATCGGTGCAATTGAACCGATTCAATTTGGTTTTTATTTTTTAATTACAAATGCAAATTTAGAACGGTAAAAACATATAAAAAGGAAAGAAAATAAATTATTGGGAAAGGAAATAAATGAAGGTAATGGTGTATAAACGAGGTGAAAAATTTAAGGAGAAGAATGAGTGAAAAAATTGAGGAAGAATAGGAAGTGAGAGAAAAAGTAAAAAAGGAAATAATTAAAAGGAAAAAATAAGAAAATTTTGTTTAATATAAAGATATGAAAGGAAAGTTATTAACAAAAGAATAATTAAAGTAAAAATAAAAAATATATTAATAGAAAAATAAAAAGAATACATATAGTTTTTAACTAGAAGAATAGAGGTAAATTTTCTAATTATTTTTTCTTGAGATTTATTCGATTAAGTAATTTATTTATAGTATCTACATTAAATAAATTTGAATAAAATTATATGGTTCAACT
Source organism: Pontederia crassipes (assembly GCA_030549335.1). Taxonomy (NCBI): domain Eukaryota; kingdom Viridiplantae; phylum Streptophyta; class Magnoliopsida; order Commelinales; family Pontederiaceae; genus Pontederia; species Pontederia crassipes. Next base: position 69,392,260 of record CM060191.1, on the reverse strand, counting down.
TTGAACTCTTTTAAATATAATATATATGGAACTCCAAAATTGTTTTTTTAGTAATATAAAAATATTCTCATATTATTTTACTATAATGTGTCTATCCAAATATATTAAACTTATATAAAATTGGAATAGATATTAGATAAGTTTATAAAAACATATTTATTGTAAATAATACTTATAAAATAATAAAAATTAAATTAATGTTGAATATCAAGAAAAAAATATTTTTTATATTATAATCGATGTAGCCGACCTCATCTAGTGGGATAAGACTTTATTGTTGTTGTAATATTATTCATAATATATCTTTGAAAATAATATAATACTCTAATAAAAATTCAGCTCAATGCAATCAAATTGATCAAATCATGACCTAATGACCTAGTTGGCACAGATTCGAAATTGCATTCGGTTTTAAAAATATTGTTTTGAGTAGGAAGTGGGGCAAAGTTGCATGCTATTTCCCATTTGGCTTTTAATGAAGTATCGACGCGTGATCGGATAAGTTCATTTGCCATTTTGGTACGAGTGCGAGCCAAGTGAGTGGGTGTTGCTTTCAGATCAGCTGGCTTGCTTGCTTGATAAGAATTAAGCCAGGTCTTTGGATTTTGTTGTGGATGGTGAAAAAGAAAATAAATAAATTAGTAGACAATTTGAAATCTGAAATGTAGTATATAAAGAGGGAATGTGGCAAATAATGACTTATAATTTCGACATATTGATTGCAAAATACACAATGAATAATAATCCATTTTTTCACTCAAACTTATTCGTAATATTGAATGAACCAGAAGCTTTGAACAATTGTTTGGTTTGTTGAGCACCTCAAAACTTACTTGCAACTGCAAATATCAAACATCCGATGACAAAAAAGAGCAATATATCATGATCCAAACATATTTTACTGTTGATCTGTTTTTCGAATTATAGTTGAAGAGAGAGGTTAGTTGGCGCATAAATAATTAATGAGCCTGTAATCTTATGAGAACTAATAGTCCCTAAACATAGAAACTAAATATAATTAGAGATATGTCACAAGTTGGAACAGATATCTAAATTCTTGGCCAGCCTAGCGTCTGATGTCTTAAACATGTGTCAACTAGCCTAAGAGAGTTTCCCCATGTCCCTTGAGGGAGAAACACAATACTTTTCAACGTGAAAGCACATCTTCCACTTTAACGAAGGCATCTCGAATTGAGGATCATGTACTCATTTACTTTTCTATTTATCCACTGGACCTCCATTCAAAGGTTCACTAATGAGGCAATTGAAATTGTTTGTTCTTGTTCCTAGTCAAGTGAAGCAGTGAATGGCAGTAGTACATTCAGATGGATTCATCCAAGTCCAGCGATGTTTGGCAAATGCTATAACAATAGGAAACATAAATAACAAACCCAACCAAAGTAGATGGTTAACTATCCGCAAACTTGCCTCCATTCTGAATTTCTTGTCAGCATTCTGCATTTAATCAGGTCTGGAAGAAGTTTAAAACATGAACAGATACATTGTTATAAGCGATTAAACCAGCGCATCCATTTTCATTTCTTTTTTTTTTGTTTTAATGTAGGTATCGAGCTATCACAAGTGCTTATTATAGAGGAGCTCTGGGTGCCATGCTAGTTTATGACATCACCAAGAGACAGACATTTGATCATGTTGCAAGGTGGCTTGATGAACTGCGAGCAAATGCTGACAACTCGATTGTAGTCATGTTAATAGGAAACAAGTCTGATCTTGCTGAGAAAAGGGTCGTTTCAACTGAAGATGCTGTTGAATTTGCCGAGGAACAAGGGCTGTTCTTTTCAGAGGTATCTGCACTCAGTGGGGATAATGTGGAGAGTGCATTCCTAAGGATTCTAGAGGAAATTCATGGAGTAGTCTCAAGGAAAGCTCTCGAGTGTGATGAAACAAGAAGGAATGGAGGTGATGATGTCCTGAATTTAAAAGGAACTAAACTGTCGGTTCTTTCCGAGGTTTCAGCAATGGAAACTAGTGCTTTGAAAAGAGGAACACAGTGTGCATGTTTGTGAATGCTTTCTGTCAATACCCAGAATTTATCATTTTCTTTTTGTGATCCATATGCACTTAGGTGGTTTTGTCCCTGTGATCCATAATCTCTAAGGAGATCTGTAATAACTCTGCAGTGAAAAAGAAGTAATGATTCACCCTTTACTGTTTTCCTTATATATCAAGTATGTTACTTTCTCATACAAATTTCAATTTCCTTTCCTGACTTTTTAAAAGATTCTCCAAGTTTCAGCATTATTTCCCATTAACATTCTCTCTTTTGAGGTCAATTAAGACACTTATTAGGGACTAAAATCACATAACTAAATAGCTTTGAAATTTAAAGCCTAGCTAGATAAGCTGAAATTTTCGATCAATAGTCAAATTTTCACAACTTTGAACACAATCAAAGCCCACGCAAGAAAGAATCTCTAATTGCTAAGTTAATCCAAGCTGAGAGGTCTAGTGTCATCAAAACGGAATCTTTAGTTTTGGGCATCCCTCTAAATTCCATCTTCTTTCAGTCCAAGAACTCATGCAACTATAACACACAGCTTGTGCAAACATATGTTTACCAAGCAAACTTCCCCATTCTTTCGAGGGAATCATTTTATTTTTCTTATTGGATATATCACATTTCTAACTAAGAACACGTTTCTGAACAACAGAAGCAGTAGGAGCAACTAAGCAAAATGAAGGAAATATAAAAACTTGAAAAGGAAAGAAAAGCACCAAGTCTTATTCGCTCCAGTACGACTCGTCGGCGGGCTTCCTTCCTTCGTCGTCTTCCTCTCCAATCTCCGCCTCAGCATTCCGGAACATCCGCACATCCTCCACAACCGCCCGCCGGAAGAGTCCAAGGTCGACTGCTCCCGATACCATGTGATATCCCCTCGCCTTCAGCTCCGCCGGCGGATCGTGCGGCATAGCGAAACCCCCCAGATAAGGTCCTCTAGCGCCGCCGGTTCCTCCACCTCCGGCGACGCCGCCGCCTTCTGCGGCCGCGTCGGCTGCAGTCGTAACCTTTCTCGCCGTCAGCACTCTTCGTTCTGCCTCCCTCAGCGCTGCCCTCACCTTGCGATTCCCTGGATCCCACAGGTAGCCCATGCTCGCGCTCAGGTCGAGCGGCCCCATCTGGACCACGTCAACTCCCTCAACCTCAGCGATCGCTTCGATCTGCGCCACGCCAGCGGCGGATTCCACCTGGCACATCACCAGGAGCTCGTCCTCGCAGCGGGCCAGGTACCCGTCGTCAATGCCGTAGGCCGAGGCGCGGACGATGGTGTGGGCAGCGCCGCGGACGCCGCGCGGGGGGTAGCGGCAGCAAGCGACGGCGTTGGCAGCGGCATCGGGGGTCCCGATCGCCGGGAACATGAGACCCTGAGGGCCCAGGTCGAGGGCCTTCTTGGCCCACAAGGGGCACGACTCCGGCAGGCGGAGGATGGCGGGTGTGCCAGAGGCCGCGAGCGCGCGGAGGCATGGAAGCGCATCCGCCACGCCACCCATCCCGTGCTCCACGTCCACAACCACATAGTCGTAGCCAGCGAGGCCAGCTATCTCGGCCAGCGTTGGGGAAGAGCTCATCAGAAAGAGCCCATACAGGGTCTCTCCGGCGGCCAGCCTGGATTTCAGTGTCCTCCTGCTTTCGCCTGATTCTACTACTGCCGGCAGGGAACAGGAGGTCGATAAGGACCGGATCGGCAACGGAGTAGTTCGATTGGATGGGACGGAGATGGCGATATTTGGAGGAGACCGGAAAGCAAGCGACGACAGGTTCCGGAGAGGCGTCAGGAGTTTCTGGGAGAAAAAAAGGAGTGTTTTGTGAGGTACGGAGACGGAAGCGATGCCTGCCGGCGGCGTGAAAGGAGCCGTCGCCATGGAACCTTGGACTGGTCGCTCTCCAACAGTGACAAGTCCGCGACGTGTCTGGAAAAAGGACAGGCAAAAAAAGTGCTGCGTGAGAGCTGTGAAGATGGGTTGGATTGGGTCTATTCATATTTAGCCGGCCCAATACAAATGGGCCGGTCCAAGGAAATAATACAAAACTGGATAAACATACTTCTATGTAAACATTACATAAGTATTATGGCAAAAATGGTTGTGCTACTATTGTAAACATTAAACCCCAAATGTTATATATGTTATTATTTATTAATTATTGAATATTTTTGTCTCTTCAATTATTTTTCTTCAGGACATTAAATAGAAAACTTTAATATTGTTAATTGAGACCGTGTGTATACATACAAATGTAATTACGTGACTTATTAGATATTTTCTAAGTATTAAGTCTTTTCTTAGAAAAAAATTTTATGAGAAGGGAGATCCAAAAAGAAGGGCGGCAAGTGGGGGTCTCAAATCTCAACTCAAGTCATCCATCCCACCCCACCAACTCGGATACGAGAGCACTCCAACTCCAGTCTACGGGAACGTGGACCCTCATGGCCGATAAATATCAGCGATTCAGCGCAAGGTGAGAGAGCTATTAGAGCATCTTCGTCCTTTTCTTTCTTCTTCTTTTTCTTCTTCTTGCAGCTGTCGTTTCTCTTGTACCAGGCCATTTTGTTGCAGTCGGATCCTTCTCAAGTCAACAACATGATCCTACATGGCGGTGCTTCTGCTGTTATTGTTGGTTGCCAAAGCTTAGTCAAGCATAATCTCCGTCCTTCCTCCTCCTCCGCCATGGGCTTCTTCTCTGCAGAACTCAACTCCGTTGCCTCCTTGCTGACCGTCGGACCGCGGCCTTCTGCCGTTTCCCGGTGTCGGCGCCTCCGAATAATGAGCGCTGCCACCAAAGAAGTTAAATCGCCAGGTGTTTGTTAGATTCTGCGCTTTGTTTAGTGAGAAGAATAATGACTTCTTGAGGTGTTGATGCTAGTGAGTGCGTGGTTCTTTGGGTTGCTCACCAAGTGCTCATGTTGTGGCGTGATGTTTGGATTCAGCTGACGAGGACTGGAAGATCAAGCGTGCGGTTTTGCTCGAGAAGAGGGTAAATTCTTGATTGAGTTGATTCAGGCTGTCAAGTTATTTATGGGAGCGCTGCAGACTGCGAATTGTTCAATATGTCTGCATGGGCGCAAAACTGAACATTTCAAGTCTGATAGGCTTAAATTCTCTCAATTTATTCAGAATTTAATTTGTTAGAGCTTTCTAATTATTGGGGTTCCAACGCCTTCAATTAGAACCGTGAGGCCGCAAAATCCATCACGGGGTCACTGACTGCATTTCTCATCAGGGATTTGCCAATTTCGGTGGTTTGTATGGCTACAGAAAGAAGGATCTCCGATTGTGACATGAACTTTATTAACTTGATATAGAGTCAGGTTTTATGGTCATATTTCCTGTACCTTTTCTTACTCGCCCATACATAATTCAAAGCTACAAACGGTTGCCTGGTCTTGTTTCCTGTACTATTTTGGATGGTGAAGCTAAGTGATTTGTTATGCTGGGGCTTTGTGTTTCTAGCATTTCCACTCTCCGACTGCATGACAAAACTTGATTTGGTTCAGGTACGCAGTGTTGATGTAAAGGAAGCATTCCGTCTTCAGAACGAGAATAACTTTGTCATTTTGGATGTCCGTCCCGAAGCAGAATTCAAGGAGGTATTTTTTCTCTCTTAACGTAAGCATAGTGGACTCATCAAATCTGGTGGATATCATCAACAAGAAATCAAAATGTCCCTGACATCTATGGACACTTTTTGCTGAAATTGAATTTCTCATCTCACTTTTTGAAATCTTCAAATGTACTCATTGCTATAGACAATGCAATTCTGCCAACTTCCTAGCTAATATGGGAAGGATGGCTCTTTTGGACACTTTTTGGACGGGTCCCTCCTCAGGAGGTCCTCAACATTATGTACTCGGACATTACGGAATATTATAACAGATAATCCTTTCTTTTTTAAAAAAAAAAGAATTTGTAAGATACTTGTCACATCGAGTAATCATCATTTACAATATGCAAAAATAAACATACAACTTCTTGCAACAGAGTAGGAAACAAAGCAAGCCTACTTACCTTTTGCCTGTCCCCATAAGTTCTGTTCATCTATGTAAGTACCTACTTCTAGGATGCACATTGGACATCTAAACATATTAGTCATCCTTCATTTCTAACTCTTGTAAGATCTTTTGGTTTCAATGCATGAGATAGATAAGCATTTGCAGCAATCTTAAAAGCATTAACCTTTGAGTATAATTACATTAATATTGTCTGAAAACTGGATGATTGATACTCTTGGTAGGCATATGATAAAATGATCCATGAAAAGGAAACAAGAGCCTCTATTTGCCTGAATGTTCCTGAAATGGAAACTCTTATATTGAAGCTTGTATCGATTGTAGGGTCATCCACCAGGTGCAATCAATGTACAAATATACAGACTCATAAAGGAATGGACACCATGGGACATAGCTAGGCGTGCAGCATTTGCATTCTTCGGCATATTTTCTGGAACTGAAGAGAATCCTGAGTTTCTGGAAAGTAAGTTACTCAGGCCTCAAATCAGATATATTTCATTACATGAGCATGTGGGGAATTATGAATCACAACTATCGTCCTTTAAAAACAGCTGTTCAGTCGAAACTTGACAAGGATGCAAAAATAATAGTAGCATGTTCATCTGGGGGCACAATGAAACCTTCACAAAGTCTTCCAGAAGGACAGGAATCCAGGTAACTTCAACGTCGCAGATTGTTTCATCAAATTGATCCATTTTGTTATCAAATGCGTCAGAGGTCTAAATTGCAACCGGGGTGATCTTCATCCTATTTTTTTTTATTTTTTTTCAATTTGATGTTCTGTGTGAAAATAATGGTTCTGTATGAAGAAAGGTATTGTTCATATCACATTTGTCTCGAGGCCCTAAGTCTGTTTTCATTCAGGTCCTTAATAGCAGCATACTTGTTGGTCTTGAATGGATACAAGAACGTTTTCCACATGGATGGAGGGCTCTACACTTGGTTCAGAGAAGAGTTGCCAGCCGTGGCAGAAGAAGAGTGATCCGATGCGCCTTGTAGCTCTTTTTTTTTGGGTAGTGTACTTTTGTTTAATCATGTAGTTGTATCAAGAATCAAGATGTTCTACATAAAGTTTGTACAGTAATTCTTCAAAACTCAGCTAATTACTAGACAATAAGTTGACATGTAGGGGATCACATGGAACCACGTTTCTTGAGCTTTGAGCTTGTGGTTTAAGATTATTTTTCTTTGGATCAAATATTGTTAAGTTTTTTTATTGAAAAATTAGTTCATAAGTACAAAATCATTTAATCCCTTGTAAAAGAAACGAAGTGACGGAATCGAGCAAGCGCCGGCGGCTGCCGCCTCCAATTCCACCGCCGGCAAGTTTTAGGGAGCTCAATTTCGGCGACCAGCCGCTACACTCGGAATCGAGGGACTGGTCGTCCCTGACGAACGGCCCGCTGCTTGCCGTCCTCCGCCGCCTCGACACCCTCGAGGATTTCTTCGCCTTCCGCGGCGTTTGCCGCTCCTGGCGCGCCCTCGCTGCGCCTTCCCCAGCCGCCCTCGCCTCCCAGCACCCCCTCCTCCTCCTCACCCGCTTTCCGGGCTACACCGAGGCGTTTTTTGACATCGCCCGCCGACGGCTCTACGTCTCTCAGCTCCCCTGGAGAGTCTCCTCCCGACGGTCAATCTCCTACGCGCACGGCCACCTCGTCACCGCCGCCGACGACCCCAGCGCCAAGCTCCTCCTCTGGAACATCTTCTCCGAGGTCCGTGTCCGCCTCCCCAAGGCTCCAGAGCCGTTCCGCCGCGTGCTTCTCTCGTCGCGCCCGGACTCGCGGGACTGCACGATTGTTCTATTCGCGAAGAGGCGGCCGACCCTGCAGTATCTCCACGTCGGAGACGCTCTTTGGACGGTATATGATCGGAGAGTGCCGCACGACATCGACGACATGATATTTTTCAAGGGCAAACTCTATGCTTTGACTTCCCGAATGCTGCTTTACATCATGCACCTCGAGGGCGGTCTGGAAATTGAGTGTGTTGATGTTGCAGAAAATTATATGGGCAACGTATCGACTCACCGCGATCGGTGGCTTGCAGCGTCTGGTGGCGAGCTTCTGGTCGTCTGCCAAAAGTTCGCTGCGGGCTTCGATGTGTTCCGTTGGGACTTCGGAAGCCATAGTTGGGAAGAGCTGCTGGATTTGGGAGGGAGGGCGTTGTTCATGGGTTCGGATGGCTTCACGGGGTCTGTCGACGTAACTGGGTTGAGCATCACCCGGAACTCCATTTACTACTTGGGGCATCGGAAAGATGAGTGGTATGAGTACTCTTTGAATGACAAATCCGTCAAGGCTGTCTCTCCTACCTCACCTGGCCTTCTAAGAGGCCAGAGCTCTCTGGCCCCTGTTTGGGTATTGCCAAGTATTTGCTAAATGGTACGCTCACGTCTGGTTGATAATTAGATTTGTGAACAGCTTCTGGCGAAGCTTTTGCACAAGTAGACTCTTTCATTCTCGTAATCTATTGCCTTATTCATCTTGCAAACTATTTGGTATTTAGCTAACTGTCTACTAATATATCTCCCCTAGTTCTGTTCCTACATAAATGACACTACAAACTCTAGAAATAGACGATATGCAGTTTACCATGCTGCCTTTTCTCTTTTGTTTTTTAGACTTGCTGTGTTTAATTCTATAATGGTTATTGTTTACATTGATTTCTTTTCAGCTGGCACATTAATGAGATTGTTCTTCTTGTGGAAGTCTCTAGTATTGGGTGAACCAGTTTCTAATCTGATTGAGTTCTCCTTTTGAGTGATACAAATAACAGAATCTTCATATATAGGAATTCAATCGCTCTTGGTTATCCCTTCAGAGGTTGGAGTCTTAAATATACTAGATATCCACTAATTATGGTTTTCTCTTCTTTTTTTTTTTTGTGTGGCTGACTTCTGGATGATACACTTAAGGACTTGCTTTTATTCTTCTCCGCTCATCCCAAGTTGTGTGCCACTTTTGTTGTCCACATAGTTGACGAAAATGCAAATGCCATATTTTTAGAGCCAACAAAGAACCGATAATAAACACTTTATAGCTTGACATTATGAGTTATACTGTAAAGGTACATAGACATGGTTGTTCACAATTATGCTTATGGTATCTGCATAAATTTGTGCATTCCAGTCAGTATTGTCAGACGCGACTGGACCAGTTAGTTTGATCTGTCTGATCGTGAACCAGTGCCGTATCTGGTTAAAAACCAGAGAAGCAGTTGGACTGGATTGAGCTGGTAAAAATCGGATAAAGATCCAGTCTCTAACCACTATATTGGACGATCAAACTGTCCTGATTGTCTAATAAACAATTAAAACAAAAGGCATAGGGTTGCTGATACCTTTCACGAGTCCACAACCTTGGGCATGTTTGATATCTTGCTGTTGCTTTTCTTCTTCTTAACTACCTACTAGCGCCCTAGAATCGATTTCACACCTGACCTCTTTGTTTTCCTCTCTTCTTCTTCATCATGGCCAACCATCAGGTCGCCTTTGCACCTTCTTCCGCAATTTAGTCATTTTGTTTTCTCCACATAAGCAGCACCTAAAAGGATTGAAGTATTTTATATATTTGTTTCCTTGACTTACAATGCTGTAGCAGCAGCTATTTATACAAAGAAAATAACTAGCAGCAGATAACAGAAAATAAGTGGTGCCATGCAGTCCGGGCGCTGGAGCTAGAAGACCGCGTAACGTGTGAGGTCCGAGTGTGGCGGCAGCAGTTGTTGACAGAGTAATATGTGTTGTTACGCCCCCGCAAGCTCAACTGGGTCGTCGACACAGGCGGAGCTTGTTGCAAAGAAACTGATACAGAGCACCGGATAAAAGGTTTAGTCATTATGTCGGCGAGCTGATCTTTGGAGGAGATGAAGCGGACGGTAAGGCGTTTGTTGGAGACCTCTTCGCGAACAAAATGAAAATCTACCTCGACGTGTTTTGTTCGTGCATGGAAGACAGGGTTGGCACCAAGGTACGTGGCACCAAGGTTATCACACCAAAGGAGTGGGGGTGGTCCCGTTGGAAGTTGGAGCTCATGTAGGAGAGATCGTAACCATATGAGTTCAGCAGTGGTGTCAGCAAGGGCCTTGTATTCCGATTCGGTGGAGGAGCGGGAGACAGTGTGTTGTTTCTTGGCTGACCAGGAGATAAGATTGTTGCCTAGCTAGATGGCGTAGCCGTCAAAGGACTTGCGGTCGTTGGGGGAGCCGGCCCAATCAGCATCAGAAAATGCTTGAAACTGAGAGGTGGTCGAGGGTGAGATCAGAAGGCCGAGGTCCTGCGTGGCATTGAGGTATCGAAGGATCCGCTTGACGTGGCTCCAATGGTCTGTGGAGGGGGAGTGCATAAACTGGCAGGCACTATTAACGGCATAGGCAATGTCTGGCCGTGTAAGTGTGAGATACTGAAGGGCTCCAACGGTCTGGCGATACAAGGTGGGATTGGAGAAGGGGGAGGAGGAGGTGCAAGTGAATTTGGCGTTGGCAGCAAGAGGGGACTTGGCAGGCTTGGAGGCTAGCATGTTTGTGCGACGAAGGAGGTCGCGATATATTTTTGTTGTGAGAGAACGCGACCGTGGGGGGAGGGAATGACTTCGATGCCGAGGAAGTAGTGAAGGGGGCCTAAGTCGCGAAGAGTGAACTCACGTTGCAGGTGAGTAATGACTTGTTGAATGAGTGTGGGGGAAGAACCTGTGATGATCATATCATCAACATAGGTGAGAACATAAATAAGATAGGAGCCACGGTTGTGGATGAAGAGTGAGGTGTCGGTGGAAGAGGCTTGAAAACCGAAACACAAGAGGGAGTTGGCGAGGGTGTGAAACCAGGCGCGAGGGGCTTGCTTGAGGCCGTAGAGAGATTTTTGAAGCCGACAGACGTGAGTGGGGCAAGTGGCATCAACGAAGCCAGGTGGTTGAGACATGAAAATAGTTTCAGAGAGGGAGCCATGAAGGAATGCATTGCTAATATATGGAGAGTCCAATTGTTGGAGATAGCAAGAGAGAGAAGAACACGAATAGTAGTCGGTTTAATGACAGGGCTGTAGGTCTCAGTGTAGTCGATGTCAGGAGATTGGTGGAAGCCTTGGGCGACTAGGCGGGCTTTGCGTCGCTCAAGGGTACCATCTGGTTGGTACTTGGTCTTGAATAACCAACGACAGCCCACAATATTCATATTGGGATTGCGGGGGACGAGACTCCAGGTACCATTACGCAGGAGAGCGGAGATCTCTTCGGCCATTGCAGCGCGCCAAGGTGGGGAGGCTTGGGCGGAGGTATAGGAAGTCGGGGTGTCATCCTGAATGACAACAAGCGCTTTCAGACCAGCAAGACTATCAATAGGTACACAAGGCCGTAGACGGCGGGCAATTGGAGTGGTAGAGGGGGAAGAGGGGGACTGTGGAGAAGCAGACGGGAGCTGAGAAGGAGCTGGAGAGGTGGAAGGGACTGCAGAAGGTAATGGCTGTATAGGTAGAGCAAGCCAGGGGAATGTGGGGGACGAGGAGGGGGTTTTGGAGGTCGGTGGTGCAGCAGTGGCATAGGGAAAGAGATGCTCGACAAAGGTGACATGGCGAGCGATATATATATGGCCAGTAGGGGGATGAAGGCAGCGATAACCTGCAGTTTGTGGAGGATACCCCAGGAAAACACAAGGCAAAGATTGATTGTCAAATTTATGGCGGTTGTAAGGGCGTGTTAGAGGATAGGCGAGGCAACCAATAGTGCGTAGAGAGTGATATTCTGGAGGCTGATGATGGAGTAGAAAGTAGGGAGTGTGGTTGGCAAGAACAGGAGAGGGCAAGCGATTGATGAGGTGGACAGCAGCTTCGGCCGCGTAGTGCCAGAAACGCCGTGGGAAGGAGGCATGTATAAGTAGTGTTAAAGTTGTGTCGACAATATGACGAATTTTACGTTCGGCCGTGCCATTTTGCTCGTGAGAGTGTGCACAAGCGAGGCGATGATGGATGCCATGTTGGCGGAGGTAGGGAGCAAGAGCAAGAAACTCACCTCCACGATCTGTCTGGAGATTAACAAGCTTAGCATTATAATGACGTTCGAGGAAAACATGAAAGCGAGGAAAGAGCGCGAGTACATCAGATTTATTTGTTAAAGGAAACAACCATGAATGACGACTATAATACTACAAAATAGCGATGGCCGTCGGTGGAGGCTTGCGGTGCAGGACCCCAGATGTCGGCGAACAGAAGCTGCAGCGGTTTGTCGCTGGTGTTAGGAGAAGCTGGAAGATTTATTCTAGTAGCTTTACCCTGGGCGCAGGGAGTGCAGTGAGCTGGTGGGTGATGGGGATGGCGGATCGAGAGCTGCTGGAGAACAGTGTTGGAGACACGAGCATGAGGATGACCGAGCCGCGCATGCCAGGTATCTGATGTAGCAACGAGGAGTGCATGAGGGGGAGGGTCTGGAGGCAGATAGTAGAGGCCTTCCTTAGTTCGGCCGTGGAGGAGGGGCATCTTGGTGCGAAGATCCTTCACAATAAAATACAACAACAACAACAAAGCCTTATCCCACTAGGTGGGGTCGGCTACATGGATCATACGACGCATTCGTTGATCCATGTTCATGAGATTCGACAGGGTTTTACGTTGGCTGTAGGGGCCTAACACAACCCTCCTCTTTTATCCGGGCTTGGGACCGGCTATAAAACATAGTCGGACCGGCTATTAACTAGAACTTGTTAATAAGTCATCATTAAAACTAGAAAAAGAAACATCAGAGGCAATATGCTCGTTTACATTGCACAAGGAAAATCAGAGGGGCTGACCTGTAATAATATACATCACTCTGACGAGCTGATATTTCCTTCTTTGGATCGCTTAGACCTTGAACACAATAGTCTTGGTGCCTTTTCCAAGACAAAGGTGAGTTGAAGCATTTCTTCTGACCAGCATGGATAGACAAAGACATATTACTCTCGTTAAGAATATTGCCATCCGACTGAGATCTTCTAACTAGTGTCCTCACATCTTCATCAATAAAATGGTTAGGGAAAAACTCAAAAGAACAGTTGTTGTCTTTGGTAAATTGACGTACAGATAACAAGGGTTTAGCAATGCAAGGAACATGCAAAATGGAAGAAAGGTGTAATGGGCGAGAAGGGGAGGAAAGGGAAGAGGAACCCACATTGTGGATTGCAAGAGACATACCATTGCCAACGATCACCTGTTCATTGCCGGTGTATGGATTGGCGATTTGAAGAGCATCCAAGTTGGGAGTGGTGTGATGAGTGGCGCCGGTGTCAGGATACCATGCATTATAGTCTCCGAGGATAGACGTCGTGGGGGAAGTTGAGGAGGCCTGGGCGTGTACAGCAGCATGTGCTTGGGGGTTGATAGAGCCAGGGTGGCGGTAGCAGCAGTGGTAGGGGGAGTGTCCATGGTTACCACACACAGGGCATGGATCACGCCGTCCCTGGTAGGTGCGTCCTCAGCCACGACCATGGCTGCGGGAGCGATGACGAGCTGTGAGTTGGAGGAGAGGCAGCAGGAGGTCGTGAGTTGGTGTAGTTGGCAGTGGGAATGAAGTTGTTGCTGTCGCGTTGGTGTTGAACTCGAATCTCATGACTTAACAAAATACTATGTAGTTCAGCAAAAGAAACAGGGGCCAACCGAGAGGAGAGGGAAGCAACAATGGTGTTGAAATCGCCATGAAGGTTGTTGAACACAATGGCGTTGAAGTGAGAGGTGCTTAAAGGGCGGCCGGCTGCAACGAGCTCAACAGAAATGTACTTTACTTGTCGCAGGTACTGCGAAATGGACAGATCTCCCTGTTTGAGGTTCTGCAATTGCATTTGAAGTTGCAGGAGCCGAGTCTCTGAAGGGGCTCCAAAGGCCTGATGCAGAGTTTGCTAGACGTCGTGAGCGTTGTGAAGACCGACGACGAGAGGTAATACGTCTTCAGACAGAGAAGCCAGTAACCAGGTTAAGAGGAGCTGATCGCGCTTCATCCATTCTTGGGCGGCTGTGGAGATGGAGGAGGCGCCACTAGTGGAAGGAGGCATCACTTGTGGGCACGGCAGGGAGCCATCAATAAAGCCAGCGAGCTCAAAACTGTTGATGACAGGGAGGAGCTGCGTTTTCCATAACAGATAGTTGGAAGGGGTTAGTTTAATGGAGAGAAAGTGGTGTGCGTGATTAAGTGTGGGGAGTGGTGGGAGGGGAGTTTCGGTGGCTGTCAGAGAGGAAGAAGATGAATTAGGCGGTGTAACAGGGGATGTGGACATGTTGAACCACGCTCTGATACCATAAAAGGATTGAAGTATTTTATATATTTTCCATGGCCGTCGCCATCCTTGTCTCATTTTTTTTCTATGTTATATTTTCTGCTATGGTGCTGTCCCACTCTTCCACTCGCAATGTGCCATCGCCCACTGTGTTCTCCTTTTCCACCATGCCAAGTGTGTTATAATCTGTTCTATGTCTTTGTGTTTCTCCTTGTCCATAGTAGTTGGTGAGTGTATAAGTTGAAAATAAATGTGCATGAGAGATGGGATGAAAAGTCGACCCCACCTAGTGGGATAAGGCTTTGTTGTTGTTGTTGTTGTTGTTGTTGAGAGATGGGATGAAAAGTAGTATATATATATATATATACATACATGATGGAAAGTAATATATACTTTTATTTTCAATTAAAAGAAAGTAATATATATCTTAATGACATATACTTCAACATTATTATATTAGCTTCTGGTTTTTTTTGGAAGTGAAAAGGTTGATTGCCATGTATGCAATCATCCAACTTTATTGTTGTGGGTTAATATGTACAAGTTCATTGGTTTGTTACACAAGTTGAATAAAATTCATTCGTTGCTTGTTCACTAGTGTCGCATCATGTGATGTGCCATTAACATCACGTGCTCCACATAGCATTGTTCTCCTATGAATATAACCTCATTTCTATGTGACCAGATTGGCCATAGATATGCTAGAGGTGTTGTACGTTGCTGATTAGATACATATGTGATGTTTTGTTGTTGACATCCTCCACTCCTAAACGTCCTCCAAAACTCTGCACTGTATCAACCCATTGATAATCAGCCTTAATCCACACTGTTTTCGCCATCAGGCATGCGAAAAACAAATGATCAAAGTCTTCAACTGCACCCTCACATAATACGCTTGTAACGTCCATTTCTCGAACCCATCGTGCTATATATGTCTTGGTCGGAAGCTGCTATCGTCTACAAAGCCATGCAAAAGATTTAATACGGAGAGGAACCTTTAGTTGCCATAAGAGACTGCAATCAACTCGCATGTTTCTATCTTCCAACTGATTCTCTCTATCGAGTAACTGGTACACTGTCTTGACCGAGAAGTAACCAGCATTCCGTGTCCATGAATCTGGCTGAGACTCATCCGGCGCAAAGCCCTCAAGGCTCTCAAAGAGGAGCAGGAGATCCTCAATGCGGCTGATCTAAGAGAGATCCTGTAAAATTAGGTGTCCATACCCCATTGGATAGCATAGATCCCGACCAGCAATCAGCCACCATTGCCTGGCGATTTTCAGTTAATGCATACAGTCTTGGAATGATCATATATGTGAACGAGTCGGAGTGGCTCCTATTAGTGAGAAAATGGTAGAGAATCGTTTGAGATGGTTTGGTCATGTTCAGAGAAGACCATTAGATGCGCCAGTAAGAAAAGTAGATCAAATAATCTGGAGTCCGATTAAAAGAGGGAGAGGGAGGCCAAGGCGGACACTTGGCGAACTAATAGAGCAAGATCTATTGGTGAATAATATACCGAAAGGTTTGGTTACTAATAGAGCGGAATGGCGTCGTATGATCCATGTAGCCGACCCCACCTAGTGGGATAAGGCTTTGTTGTTGTTGCATACAGTCTTAGAAATTTCACCTTGAGAGGCTCTTCTGAGGCCCATGCATCCTTCCAGAAGAGAGGTTCAATTGGTTTGACTTGAACTGGAAGCTATTTTAGTTCGATGTGTGGTCTGATTCTAACAACATTATCTCCAACTCCGTGCAAACCTATGTTGCCATCTTGCTTTCTTTATAAGATCTAACCACAGTGAATCCAAATTCATAGTCTGGAAAAATCTGCTACATGCTGGAACCTTATGCATGCAATCTTCCTTTATAAAGTTAAGTATCACAATTTTGCTTTTTTTTTATAATTATAACTTTATGAGATTGCTGCAGTGTTAAAATAGTCAAAATGTCAAATATAGGAGTCATGAGGTAACTTCCGCTTGTTCTTTTGTTATTGCTAGAACCAAAATTAAAATGATCTTTAAGAGTTCTTATCATTGTATTAAATGATTTTTTTGTTTGCATTGAAGTAACTACTTGGATCTTTTCCAATTAAATTTCTTTGAATCAATTAGTTTGTTTTAGTGGATATCATTTAATTTTGATAGATATTCTGCTATATCAATCATTACTATGCTATCTGCTACTGCTATTTTCCTTTCTTTGTGATATCTACATTCTAGGATTTGGCTTAATGTTATAGATGTCATATCATGTCTATTTTTCCTCTAAAAATGATGCTCTCTACTACCTTAATGTGTGCTCTGCAACTTCGGCCAAACCTTTATATTTGTACTAGAATAATGCTGAAACCTTTAACAGACATGATTTGTTGTGACTTCCACGTAATTTTCAGGAAGAGTCTATTCATCATACTGCAGGTTTTGTGTGTCTTTTTTTTTTTTTTGAAGGCTTATCCCAAGGCACTCCTGTAACCCCAAGATGGCAACAATAATGCGCTCATATCCAAAATCATTTCTATGCTTAGAAAAATTTGATAGAAGTGCACTTTCTGTTTCTCCTTTGCATTTGGATGGTTTACGAGCCCTTCAAATTGGTGCAAAGTGATCACATCATTTTACGGTTCTTGGTAATAGTTATTTTTATCTTCCTACATTTTTGTTTACTATGAAATCTGTTTTCATTTGAGCTGTCGAGTTTTTGTTCACTGCCTTAAATAGTTGCCAAACTTAAGGGCTTCAGTTTATTTGGTTTCTTTGTTTTATAATATTTTGTGTATTTTTTCTGTGTGGGATTAAGGTTCTGAAGCATTTAAATATACAATTTACACCTGGATTTTGAGAATGCTGTTAAGGAAACTTGGGCTGCTTTGTTTATGGTGTGTGTGTTGGTGTTGTTTATTACTTCACCGATTTTTGCTTTATGTCCTAATCTGCTGTATAAATATATGGTTGGTTCAGTTGGTTGTGGAATCAGCCCTGGAAAGGGGAGAACCCAAGTTTTGAAGTGCCACTGTTGGGAGGGATGATACCTTTAACACTCTAAGCCCTGTGGTTATGCAAATAATCAGCCACTAGAAATGACGCGATCTTTTTTTTAATGTGTGTATAAAAATATTGGTTTTGAGGAGGGAAGACCCTACTTTTGCCTCCTAAAGAGCTAACTTAGGAGAGCAGGGAAGAAAATGAGGGGGAAGATAAAGGGAGGGAAGGGAAGGGAATTTTTACATCCCAATTTGGGGTTGAAACAAAATAGTACAAATGGAGGGGAAAAAATGGAGATTCCCCTCCATTAAGATTTTATCCAAACAAAGGGAAAGAATTTTTTGCCTTCCCCTTCCCCTCTTATACTCTCACCTCAATCCAAACATAGTGTTAAGTAGGAGAATGTTTTTCTCTCAAACCTTAATGTTATTTCCAAAGATGTTTATGTATGCATGTACACCATTTAGCACATCATTTGAGTTATCCAAACTGGACACTTGTCGTGTGGCTGGGTGCATATTGGCTTGTTTGCATAAGGTATTAATTTTCTTTTCTACAGAGGATGGTAAATATGCTGGAATACTATGTTCCTACAGTTTTTTGTTTTATTAAGCTTAACTTATACAGGCTATAATACTCATTTGTTTTGCTGTTTGTAGGCTCAGGTGTCAGAATCATGCTGATGCTTGAAGTGAAAGGGTAAACTGATATGGTTCCAAGAATAGTATTTGATACGCAAGATTGCTATTTTCACATATAGGAGATGAATACAAAATAATTGTTTTTTCTGTTCACTTATTAATGGATCTTGACAAAAGTTCACGGTCAGATCTTCTATGACTTGAGATGCTTTAGTTTCTGTGTCTGGTACATTTGATGCTACCTGATCATTGGCCATTTGGCCCATGAAAAAAGACAGACTTAAAAAGAGGCATTGCAGGCCTCAATCAAATGCAGGATCATATTCAATGGAAGGATGGTTTCTTTTCCACATGTTCAACAAGGGAGTTCAAGATAAGAGACGGAGAGACATAAAAATTGTGTGATACTATGTTGTCAGATCAAAAGAATGATTAAGTAGTTTATCTTTAGCTTGGTATATTAGGGAAATTGGGCGGGCAGGAAATACAGGCAACTAAGAGGTGGGATTGATGCCATGCTGCAACTTATGCATTGTCTGATTTTGGAAAAAACTCAAGATATCTTGTGTTCTCTTTCACTGCTCATGCCTGTCTGCTTATGGGAGCTGGCTGGTACAGCACATATTTCTTGCCTCAGCTCATCCACGTCAAGCATACCGTGACTCAAGTTTTCATTCCCGGACATATCACCTATGTCATGAAAAAGAAACATGGGTCTTCATCAGGCGGAGGTTTGACTAATTTTTTTACTCAAGAATTTTTGCTCAATTTCAAAGGCGAATCTTTGTGATAAAATGCTCAAATTGTTTGTAGCAGTATTAATGAATATGAGAGGGCCATCTTTCTTTGTGCATTTTATTTGAAATATTTGTAATAATTTTCCTTGGGTAATTTGTTAGGGAACCTAGTTCTTTTTATTGTACCAGTGGAGGTGTTTATTAATCCCCGAAAGAGTTGTAGAGAATCCAATCACCTATCAATTATGTACTTGATAAACATTAGCTTATTAGTTATAAATGTGTTCACAGTTATGTTTTTTTTATTATTCTTATATCATGTAGGGGACAAGTGGAACCTGCATTTTTTGGATTTTACAAGGAATCCACCATTTTAAATTTATTTTTCTGTGTACTATTGGCATCCTATTTGACATGGCGGGTTCCACATGCATATGCATAGAAGGACCCTCATTTGAGAATCTAGACTTCCAGGATTTGGATTCTTGGGAAAGCCTCTTATTTCAATAAGGATAATAAAGTAATTTATTAATTATTAAAAATATGAATGAATTAAAAAGAATTATCGAAGAATTTGGAAAGTAATAAAAAGATAATTAGAAAAGGATTATGAATTGAAAGAAAAATTAATCCTATTTGAAGTAGAAATTATAATAAGATTGGAATTAAAATTATAATTAGATTGAAATTAGGAATTCCAAGTTGATATAAAAGTCTAATCAATATGGAACTTCAAAATAGGATAGCATTAACAGTCATCTAAAGATATTTTAACTACTAAAATAATATTAATTATTATTTTAGTACATAAGTGAGATAATATTATTATATTAATTTATTTCGAAAATTAGAGAAAAAAGAATAAATAAAAAGATAAAATAAAAGTATAGTTAGATCGAGAGAAATTATGAATTAGAAACAAGAGATAAAAGGGAGTTTGAGGATAATTTAATTTGTAAGAAGTATTATTAGAAAATAATTAGTTAAATTCGGATAAATTTTAATTTAAATAATTAATAGAGGGTTAATTGATTATGAATGGTCATGGTTAATTAAGAATTAGTTCAATTCAATAGAAGTTAAAAGCCTGATTAAAAATTATAAACGTAAAGGGAGGCTGAAACCTTAGCAAACCACTTTAGTTTTATGTCAACTGAGCTTTCACTTCTTCCTTTGTTTGACGATGGCTGATTCCGAAGCCCCACACAGGATATCGTCATCCAAGTGTCCAACACGAATTTTGAAATATAATTAGTGAAGACCAAAGTTTGGTGTTCGTGCAACAAAGAGAACATGATTTAAGGTCATTTTTCAATCAACTTAAGGTACGTAATGAGATCTAGCAATTTCTGCCGATATAGACTTTAGGACTTTTGTCCTTTATATAGAGATTATTGTATAATTGCCCTGTCAAATAAAATCTCTATTGCATAGAAACTTAGACGAAGAAATCATGTCGGAAACACGTTTCTCATTGATAGAGAACTCGACTAGGGTTCTATCTAGCTTGGTTCGGATTCCAACAAATCGGATGCGAATAGGAATCAACCAGGCCAAGTTCATGTAAACTTGATCCAGGTTATATGCAGCGTGTCCCGGGTTCTAGTAACTCGAGCGCAACGCATACTAGTGACATAAATCGAACCGGTTCTAGCTTGTGTCGTTTGAGTTTCGATGGTTAACACGTGATTGTATTGAACTGAGCCGAATCCGGCCCGAGTCCCTAGTATACCCGGCTTTGTTGGGTCAAAGTTTTAATGACATATAAAATTATATTTTGATGAAACAAACCTCAAACAAACCTCAAAATATTAAAGTTAAAATGCTGAAAAAATTTAAGAAAAAGAGATAACTTTATGTACGAAATTTGATTACATAATTAACTATGATATGATTAGATTTTGGATGAATGATAAACATCAAAGTTGTAGAGAATTTTGTTAGCTTTCCATAGACCCTAAAATCATTTAATTTGGATAACTGTGCAGAAAGTTATGATCAAAATAGTGCAGGTCGGACAATCTGCCGGCCTCCGAGTCAAATGAATAGTAACGGTCAAATTTGAAGGAGTAATTTGTGGAGCAAATTTTGGATGAATTTTTCACACATTGAAGGCTATAAAAGGAGTGTCAAAGCTAGAAGCAAAAGCATACATTCACTCATTAAAGAAAAACTTCAAGTTATCAAAGAAAGATTATTTCTTGAAATTTTCATTTCATAACTTTCTCTTCTTTCTCTCTTCTCTTCTTATGAGCATAGAATTATAAAAGAGAGAAACACTTTTGTTCAAAAAATTGAGAGAGCTCCTGTGTAAAAGAGGTTCAAAATCTTACTTCTTGAGCGAGAGAAATAAATTAGCTTCCTAGGAGGAGAGGTTGCCTTACCTCTCGAAGCGGAGAAAATGTGGTTGATGTAAAGGGCTTTCTTCCTTGTCCCATTTGGAACAAAGGAAGGGATTAGTGAAATCTCCGATGGTCTCGAGGTCGAGAAATCAGAGCGGTGACGTAGGCCAAGGTGTGATCGAACTTCGTCAATAACCACCATGCATTTACGTTTGATTTTCTCTCTCTCTCTTCCTCTCACATTGAGTTTGATATGATATGAATTGCTCTATTTTAAAAAGTTTTAAAGAATCAGTTTTATGCTTTCGCAATGTATTTTTGTGAAATCGATATTTTTGATTGAGCACCAATTCACTCCCCTCTTGGTGCCCTTTGGGATCCTACATTTTTGTCTCCGAGATTTGGAATTTATATTTAATAGAACACGACTCGGATTCTACTAGACTCGGACAAGTACTAATCACTAAGAAAGAAGAGAATAATTGGATCGCAACTCCAGCTTATTTTTTCTAGTGCAGGCGAAGTTTTGAGGGTTTAAAAGACATTGCTAAGTATTTATTTATTATTAGTGGTATTGATTAATAGTATTGATAAACTTTTTTTATTATGAAATTGATATGTATTGATCCTAATATTAATTATGATTACTATATTAATTATTGCTAAGTAATATGATCAATGATGTACATTAACTATGAATTGATTGGTCTATTGTTTAATTAATCACTGTGGCCCAAATTGATAATAACAAAGATAGACATCATAAGTAAATAAGATAAACATTAAAAATTATTGAGCTCATGTCCATTAAATGTTCTTAGGATTGATTGCGTATTGATAGTTAATTGAATTGAAGGAGATAGTAAATACCTAGCGAATCGACACATCTACCCCTTGCGAAGACTATGGTTGTCCTGGGTGTGGCCCTCGTCCCCCACCATACCAAAACTAATTGAAATAATCGGTCATGGATTAATTCTCCGTTTGCCTGCATAAAAGTGATATGATGTCCCTTAATAATAGGATAAATTACATCCAATGCCCTCCAACTTTCGACTTTGCTCAGTGATGCCCTCCAACTTCACTTTGTAACAGCGATGCCCTCCAAATTTTGACTTGTTTCACGCAATGCCCTCTTTACCCGAGATAGGCGGTCTCCCGGTTTTCGATCGACGTGGCATCCACGTGACTAAATCCTCTCTCCTCCACGTAATTAGCTGTCCGACGTGGCATGATCCCACATGGCATCACATACTTCTCTCTCCTCCATGTGATCTGAGTTACTGATTCGTGCGATCCAACTTCCCTTCGTGTTCGCCATTTTGATTTCATTGCAGGTGGTCGACGGTTGAAAGCGA
The DNA here is from genome assembly GCA_030549335.1 of Pontederia crassipes. Lineage (NCBI taxonomy): Eukaryota > Viridiplantae > Streptophyta > Magnoliopsida > Commelinales > Pontederiaceae > Pontederia > Pontederia crassipes. Next base: position 69,369,934 of record CM060191.1, on the reverse strand, counting down.
CGGATCGGGGGCCGCTTCTTCGGTGATTGTGTCGTTATCTTTCCCTGTAGTTGTTTCTTGTTCGCCGGCGACCCCTAGTCTCGATTCCAGAGGTGTTTTTATGCTAGCGGCCTGCTAGGGTTCCATATCCCTAAAAATCTTTGCCTCGAAGAATGGCGTCGTGGAAGGGGGTAAGGAAGTATGACTGCGGAGAAGAAGCAATCATTAGGACGTCGTGGACAGAAAGTAACACTGGCCGTATGTTTTATGGCTGTCGTAATTTTGGTGTGAGTTCCCAAATTTTTTTCCCCTTTCTGTTTGGTTTTCGTAGTTTCATTAGGTGACACTTTCAGAGGATTTAATGTTGCGACTACTTCGAGTGGCTAGATCCACCCATTGAGAAAAGAAGTGGGATGATGACGAACGGTCTTTTGCGAAAGATCGAGAAGCTTTACCATGCGCTCGAGGAGGAGAAGGAAAGGAATCGACTATTGGAATTCCAAATAGAAGATCAAAGCGGTTATATTCGAAGATTCGAAACCGAAGTTGAAGATGTGAAAGCGAAGTATTATCAAATTTTAAAAATTATATGTTGTTCAGTTGTTCTCCTTTTCTATGTCATGAGTCTTATGTAGACAATCAGATTCTATTAAGTTGTATTTTGGAAATGTATTAGTGGCCTATTTGAATATTGTATTAGTTGAATCTTCTTTTCAATGAGAAATATTATTGTTAGTGACATTTGTTTTGAAATGTCCGTCCGTTCATTGTATATGATTTGTGGTCAACTGTATATAAAGAAAAACAAGCAGAACACAGAAGCTCAAGAAGAAAAATAGAACTACCCTCTAACTTTAAAATATAAAAAAGAACTAGCCTCCAACTTTCAAATATGAAAATGTAATACCATCCATCTTTGTATCGTAACCATCAGTGCCCTCCGTCTTTTTGAGAATAAAGTATAATGCCCCCTAACTTTGTCCATTGTAAACACAGTGCCCTCCAACTTATATGAAGTTTAGTGAATGCCCTCCAACTTTATGTATTTGCGACAATACCCTTCGCCTGTTTTGGGCTCAAAACATTCGAATACAAATAATTTAACGCAGTGAGAGTGTAGTTTTGATAACTATATCATTTTGCGAAATAGAAACACATCAAGATACATATCAAATCCACAAACATGCACAAACATTAATATCCAAACGTTAACGTATAACTGTTTGCCAACATCCACAAACTGTTACTATCCAAATGTTTGCCAACATCCACAATCGTTAATATCCAAATGTTACGTATAACTGTTTGCCAACATCCACATCCACAAAGGATAACAACAAAAAACATCCACATAAGCATATGTACATCTTAAGAAGAGTTCGTCATCAAGTGCGATGCCTTTTCCCAGTGTTCTTTTGCTTTTTCTGCACAGTTGCCTGAGAAGCCTGAGATGCACCATCAGCTTCAAACGGAGCCTGAGATGTCTGAGATGCCTCACATCCTGTTGGAGCCTGCGATGCCTAAGTCGCCGTGCTTTTGCCGCTTTTTCGATGCATAAAAGAAAAAATCATTACTTGATAAAAAGGTAATAATAAAAGGGACAAATTTCCATTGAGCACTTACGTGTGATCTTTTGTTGTGACCAACCTCTCCGCAAATTGTACATTTCATTCGAACCCTTCCTCTCTTGGATAATTTTCCTTTTTCGACTGAAGACTTCTTAGCCTTTTCTAATTCTTCTACTTCCTTTCTCCTAGCTTTTTGCTTTCTTCCTCTTCTTGTGTTAGCAAATGATGGTGGATTGATCGGTGTTGGCTCCTCCACGATCGACCACTGATCGCGTCCATTCAAAGGCTGTATGGCATGTTCATAAATTTTTAAGAAAGTTTCTGTGGAGTAACACGTATCTACATAAGTATATGGGTCCTCGTTGTTTCCAAATATACACGCAACTGCGTGTACACATAGGATCCCTATTAGTTGCCATCATCTACAGCTGCAAGTCCTCATATCCATGTCAACTACGTACTGGGCACCCTCGGAGTACACTTGTACTTTTGGGCCACCTGAATAAGCAATGAAAACCAATCAAGATAGATTGGACAGTACGATTATTTACAGACAAATGTGGAAATGGTTCAAACCTGAATAAGTAGGCTCCCATAACATGATATCTTTCTTAATGGCTTCTACCTTTTTGCATATTTTGGAACATATGAGCCCGTTATATTTCTTCATTGCCTCTCGTTTCCTAAACAGACTTACCATCAATTTCGTACGGATTATTTCCATCAATGTTATTATCGGTTTCTCCCTCGCGTCAAGAAGGTACTTGTTGTAACACTCGGATAATTATTCAGCAACATGTCACATTTTGGCACCTCTTAGAAACAGACCATGTTCCATGAATCAGTTGGACTTTCTCGAATCCATTCCCTTGCCTCCAAGGACTTCTTTTCTAGTTCATCTAGAAAGTATTGCATTCTCTCTAAAAATGCAGCTCTAGCTATGCTCCACAATAACTCTTTGTATTCAAGACTCTTGAATCCCTTGGACCTAAAATTTGCCCATAGGTGTCGAAAGCACATCCGATGTTCAGCCGACGGGAGGACGTTGCGAACGGCATTAACAAGTCCCTACACATTAAATCCATATTTTAGTAATGAAGTTTAGGAATTTATTTTGTCGAATGGTATACAACGAAGATTTACCTTTTGTCGATCGCTCATCATCGTCCAACCTCTACCATTGTTCATATCGAGGTCCCCGCGCAAATGCTCCAAAAACTATGTCCATGTAGCTATGGACTCATTCTCCACATATACATGCGCAATTGGGAGCATGCAGTCATTAGCGTCAATACCTACAACTATTAGAACAAAATGTTAGAGAAAATAATTAGATAAATAAGACATTTTAAGATGTTAGACAAATAACATGTTAGAAGCTGTCTTCCAAAATCCCCTTTTAAGAAGCACCCATCTAGGCAGACTAGTGGTCTGTAGCCAACTTTGAACCCATCGGATAGTGCTTTGATGCATACATACAAACTCTTCCACTGGAGATCTTCAAATAGACCTGTCACCGTGCTCCCCGAGTTTGCTCTCAACATCTCTGCCCGATATCTGTACAGTAGCCTATACTGCTCTGCACCAGCTCCATGAATTATCTTTAACGTCAAGTCTTTGGCTCTCCACGCACACATCTGGCTTACTGTATAAGTCATGTCCCTCTTCACTTGGTCATAGAGGCCCTCCCATCCTGGATCACTACAAAAATCATGTCTGCAAAATCCTCTACCCCAGCCCTAAAATTCTCTTCCCCAGTGCCAAAATCTTGTGTTCTACTCCGTTTGCTCTTCTGAATATTCTCTTGAAGGTCATCATCATCATCTTCAATGTTGTAGTCTTCATCATGCAGTTGGTCTTCATTCTCAGCATCAGTGTCATCCCTAATGTCTTTGTTCTGTACACAGAGTGTCACATTCCGCCTCTGGATCATCCAGCCTTGCATTTTTGATGAACTAGCGCTTTCAACGACAGGTTCAAGCTCAAGCTCAAGCTTAATTTCTTTCACAACCAATCACCTAGGAGGTGTAGGAGGTAGTGGCAAAAAATGGTATATGTCCTTTTCTTTCAGATGCCACACGTACAAATCAACATGTCCTACTTCAGCTGCTTGGGCACACATTTCCAAAACCCTTCCGTCGTTGTCAATGCTTCTAAGTCCTGTTGTCCAGTCCTTCCCTAGCTCAACCCAGTGATAACACACTAGCCCCTCCACGCTAATGGTTTTAACCATGCTATCGATCTCAACCAAGGATATCAAGTCAGGATCTCAATCATAGTAGGTCTCCACCTCCCCATTATGATAACCACATTCACCTTTTTCACTGTTGAAATGAATATGCAAATTGAAAAGTCTAGGGACTGCAATAAGTACACAATAATTAGAATTAGAAGCAAAAAATTAGATCAACATAGCATTACCCTAAACCCTAATGAAAGTTACTTCTGATTCTTCTAAAAAAATAATTAATTACCTTTGCTTCTCCTCCTTCCATCTCCTGTCATTGTCAGCTTTCTAGAAAAAGAATCGTACAACTACAATAAATAATGAACAATTAAGATTTTGGGGGACCACATTAGGGTTTAGGATTTCGTTGGGGGGACCAGATTAGTAACAAAACATACGATTTTTTGTCACCTAGGGATAGAGAACTTGTCGGAAGGGAACAATTTAAAATTAGGATTACGGTGGGACCTAGAAATGAGGGTTTAGGGTTCACAGTAAATCGACATCAAGCAGACGACGTACGAAAGTATACGAACGAGTGCACATACCGGAAAGTAGATGGCGTCGGTGTCCTTCCTTCCTCGCGGTCGACGACGGCGAATGCGAACGGACAACGACGCTTGGGCGAAGACGGCGATCGACGAACACGAATGACGATCGGCGAAGGGCGAAGGGAGAATGACGAACTGTGAACCACGAACAATGTTTCACGTGAACAGCGACGAAGAGAGGAATAAAGAAATAAATCCACGTTTTGCCAAGTTGATGAACTTAATGGGTTTAATATGTGATGCCACATGGGATCATGCCACGTCGGACGGTTAATTATGTAGAGGAGAGAGGATTTAGCCACGTAGATGCCACGTCGACCGAAAATCAGGAGACTGCCTATCTCGGGTAAAGAGGGCATTGCGTGAAACAAGTCAAAAGTTGGAGGGCATCACTGTTACAAAGTGAAGTTGGAGGGCATCACTGAGCAAAGTCGAAAGTTGGAGGGCATTGGGTGTAATTTACCCCTTAATAATATAGAACTCTCATATTACAAAGTGAAGTTGGAGGGCATCACTGAACAAAGTTGAAAGTTGGAGGGCATTTGGTGTAATTTACCCCTTAATAATATAGAACTCTCATATTACGTTCGAAATGATTGATCGTAACTTCAAATATTGAATTGATAATTGAATTGAATTAATAATTAAATTATTATTTGAATTGCGTCTTTGTGACTGATGGACAATTGATTTTGTACTAGTGGCTGATGAACAATTGATTTTGTCCTAGTGGTTGATGAAACATTAAATTACGTACTAGTGATGGATAAATTGCACTCTTTCTAGTTGATGGATAAATTAATAAATTATTAATTGAGACATTTAATGATCTATGGTCAATTGATAATTGATTTAAGATAATTAATAACTGAATTGAATGATTATTGGTCATCAATAATTAATGATATAGATAGTTATTATGATTGATCAATTGTTTATTGATTTTTCATAGCATTGATATTTTACTATACAGTTCATATAATTATTGTTATAAGTAATCCTACATACTGAGTTATCTCATTAAAAAATTTCACTGTACTTGAATCGTATAAGATGATAGAGATATGACATATGCACATAGGAATATAGAGTTCATTATTGTATAAATGTGGGTCCATTTGAATAGAGTTTAAAATGCTTCCACTATTATAATGATATATTGTAAAATTATTGTTGAGTGTTTTATTGATATAAGTTAGCATGTTAACTAATCAAAGTAAAAAAAAATAGATTATAAAATAAAAAATTAAATAATGTCGATGAGATAACCATTTATCTCTAGGGGTTACAATGGCATATCTTGCCCTTTAACAATGATAGGCGATTGAAGAGCTCTTGGAAAAAAATGAGCACTGCACTCATCTCGAACACTTCAAAAAATACTTATTTGCTTGAACTAATTTTATCGATGGTAAAGTTCGATAGAGAATGTTGGATTTTAAGAAGTTGTTTGGATATTGGAATCTTAGTTCTTCTGAGTTTCGAATGAATAGTTAAGTTGACATATTAATTTGAGGTGTATTTAAATGGAGTGAAATTTAATGATGAAGAATAAAATAATTAATGTGATAGAAAGAATAGATATGATGGGTCAATTTTAGTGAGTGTTTGATTTTAAAATATGTATTGTAGATATAAAATATAAATTTATTATAAAATTAAAAATGTATTTAAAAAATTTATTGAAATTTTTTTCTTAAAACATATATTATTTAAATATAAAAATTATTTTTTAAGTAATTTATATTTAATGAAATATTAAAATAAATTAATAAGTAATAAATAATATTATATTAATTCGTTATAATAAATATTTTATATATAATAAAATAAATAATTTTATATAGGACAGATAAAGAAAGTAAAAATGATAAAAGAAAGTAGAAAAGTTAAAAAGAAAATAAAAAATGTCCAATCGCAAAAAAAAAAACGTAAAGCAATAAAAAGAACAATCATGTTCCGACAAAACTGGAATCGTGGTCGGTTCCAACAAAAAAAGAGTCTATTAATTCCAATTGCCAAATGTTATAGGAGTTCGTTATCTTATTTGATCATGCACTTAACATTACGACGATGTGTTCACACTGCGTCTGATCTCTCGAAGGCATATTTTATAGGATTTAATGACCATGCTCCTTAGTTATTTAGGGAGCATAATGCTCCCTATCTTCTGAGCCGCTGGATCTAATTTGGACGGCAGATTGGTAAAGGTGCGGTTCACAACTCTTTAGTGTATAGTAATCTCGGTTTGATGGCAGTTCAACTCCTCCATGCCGGTTCAAATTCATCAGCATTTTTATGTCTTATTTTCTCTCTCTTCATCCGGCGATTTTTCCCTAGCGAACGCGACTGACCTCCGTTGGATGCGATCTCGTCGATCCTCACCGGACGCGACCTCACCCATCTCCTCTACGCCTCCGATCACCTGTCATAGGTCCGTTGATGCCGCTGTTTGCATCATCTAGCTGCCATCGTCGAAACGCTCCTCTTAAGTTCCCTTTGATCTCCACTGCCGATTCTTCTCTCCGCTGCCACATCCAGACGTCGTCGCGCCCTCCAAAACCACCATCAATGATCCCCTCGGCCTTGTGGGACCCCTCATCTCACCCCGAGATCAATGGGGCAACTGGCCGCCCTGTTCGCTGCTGGTGCACTGGGCATCTGGTCGAAGAGGACGCGGGTTGGACGACATCAGGTCGGAGAGGACGTGAGTTGGAAGCGCGCTGGTGAGCACCCTAGTCGGCATGGCTTGCTTACCTTCTCATGACGGTTGTGCCGCTGATGCGCTTCATCGCGGACATCCACCGGATCCTTTGGTCTGGCGAGGAGGTCGTTGGCGGCGGTGTGGAGGTCGTCCGACGAGGAGGCCGCGGGCGGTGACGTGGAGGTCGTCCGATGAGGAGGCCGCGAGCGGTGGCGAGGTCACAACAGAGGCAACTTCGGTAGCGAGGACACTCTCTGACGAGTTCAGGAGCCATGACGGCAACGGTTCAACAATTGAATCGGCATAGAGCAATTGGATCGGCATCAAACCGGACGATCTGGGCTATTGAATCGTGGATTTGCTAATCTACCGTCCAAATCAGATCCAGCGGCTGAGAATATAGGGAGCACCATGCTAGGGAGCATGGCCATTAAATCCTATTTTATAACTTGATCAATTCCAAAATGACAATATCAAACACCAACTAATCTACTTGATAAACATTAGCTTGTTAGTTATAAATGTGTTCATAGTTATGTTTTTTTTATTCTTATATCATGTAGGGGACAAGTGGAACCTGCATTTTTTGGATTTTATAAGGAATCCACCATTTTAAATTTATTTTTCTGTGTACTATTGGCATCCTATTTGACATGGCGGGTTCTACATGCACATGCATATGCATAGAAGGACCCTCATTTGAGAATCTCGACTTCCATGATTTGGATTCTTCGGAAAGCCTTTTATTTCAATAAGGATAATAAAGTAATTTATTAATTAAATTAAAAATATGAATGGATTAAAAGAATTATTGAAGAATTTGGAAAGTAATAGAAAGATAATTAGAAAAGGATTATGAACTGAAAGAAAAATTAATCATATTTGGAGTAGAAATTATAATAAGATTGGAATTAAAATTTATAATTAGATTGAAATTAGGAATTTCAAGTTGATATCATATCTAGATAAAATTCTAATCAATATGGAACATCAAAATAGGATAGAATTAACACTCTTTTATTTTAGCTATTAAAATAATATCAATTATTATTTTAGTACCAAAATTAAGTGAGATAATGTTTTTATATTAATTTATTTCGAAAATTAGAGAAATAATAAATAAAAAGATAAAATAAAAGTATAGTTTGATCAAGAGAAATTATGAATTAGAAATAAGAGATAAAAGGGAGTTTGAGTAGAATTGAATTTGTGAGAAGTATTGTTAGAAAATAATTAGTTAAATTCGGATTTAATTAAATTTAAATAATTAATAGAGGGTTAATTGATTATGAATGGTCATGATTAATTAAGAATTAGTTCAAAATTTAATAGAAGTTAAAAGCTTGATTCAAAATTATAAACATAACTTAAAGGGTGGCTGTAAACCTTAGCAGCCCACTTTAGTTTTCTGTCAACGAGCTTTTACTTCTCCCTTCGTTTGCACGTGAACTGAGATATTTCAAAGCACAAGCGATGGCTGATTCCGAAGCCCCACACAAGATATCGTCATCCAAGTGGCCGACGCAAATTTTGGAATATAATTAGTGAGAAATCGTCGGCCAAAGTTTGTGTTCGTGCGGCAAAGAGAACATGATTTAAAGTTAATTTTTCAGTCAACTTAAGATACATAATGAGATCCTTATATCAGTAATTTCCATCGATATAGACCTTAGGACTTTTGTCCTTTATATAGAGATTATTGTATAGTTGTCCTATCAAATAAAATCATTATTGCATCGAAAATTAGACGGAGAAATCATGTTGGAAACACATTTCTCATCGATAGTAGAACCCGACCAGGGTTCTATATATCTAGCTTGGTTAGGATTCCAACAAATCGAATGCGAATAGGAGGAATCAACCGGGCCAAGTTCCTATAAACTTGACCCGGGTTGTATGGAGCGTGTCCCGGATTTTAGTAACTCAAGCGCAACGCATACTGAGTGGCATAAAGCGGACCGATTCTAGCTTGCTTTGTTCGAGTTTCGATGGTTAACACGTGATTGTATTGAACCGAGCCAAATCCCATGTCCCTAGCATACACGGCTTGGGTTTTTGTGGATCGAGATTTGGAATTTATATTTAATAGAACTCGACTCAGGTTCTACCAGACCTGGACATGTTCTAATCACTTAAAAAGAAGAGAAGAATTGGATCGCAACTCCAGCTTGTTTTTCCTAGCGAGGGCCAAGTTTCGAGGGTTTAAAAGATTGTTAAGTATTTATTTATTATTAATGGTATTGATTAATAGTATTGATAATTTTTTTTATTATGGAATTGATATGTATTGATCCTAATATTAATTATGATTATTATATTGATTAATGATAATTAATTGAGAATTGTAATATGATCATTGATGTATGTTAACTATGAATTGATTGGTCTATTGTTTAATTAATCATTGTGGCCCAAATTGATAATAACAAAGATAGACATCATAGGTAAATAAGATAAAAATTAAAAATTATTGAGCTCATGTCCATTAAATGTTCTTAGGATTGATTGCGAACTGGTAGTTAATTGAATTGAAGGAGATAGTAAGTACCTAGCGAATCGACACATCCACTCCTTGCGAAGACTATGGTTGTCTAGGTGTGGTCCTTGTCCCCCACCATGCTCAAACTAATTGAACTAATTGGTCATGGATTAATCCTCTGTTTGCCTACATAAAAGTGATATGGTGTCCCTTAATAATATAGAACTCTCATATTACGTTCAAAATGGTTGATTATAACTTTAAAGATTAAACTGATAATTGAATTAACTTAATAATTAAATTATTATTTGAATTGTGTCTTTGTGACCGATGGACAATTGATTTTGTACTAGTGGTTGATAAACAATTTATTTTGTCATAATGGTTGATGAAAAATTAAATTACGCACTAGTGATGGATAAATTGCACTCTTTGTAGTTGATGGATAAATTGATAAATTAGTAATAGAATTAATAATTATTAATTGAGACCTTTAATGACCTAGATAATTAATTTAAGATAAATAATAAATGAATTGGATGACTATTGATCATCAATAATTAATGATATAGATAGGTATTATGATTGATCAATTGTTTATTGATTTTTCATAGAATTGATATTTTACTATACAGTTCATATAATTATCGTTATGAGTGATCCTACGTACTGAATTATTTCATTAAAAAATTTCACTATACTTGAATCGGAAAAGATGATAGCGATGTGACATATGCGCATATAAATATAGAGTCCATTATTGTATAGATATGAGTCCATTTGAATGGAGTTTAAAATGCTTCCACTATTATAATGATATATTGTAAAAATATTGTTATTGAGTTTTTTTATTGATATAAGTTAGCATGTTAACTAATCAAAGTAAAATAAATCAGATTACAAAATAAAAAATTAAATAATGTCAATGAGATAATCATTCTCAAAGGATTACAATGACATATCTTGCCCTTTAACAATGATAGGCGATGGCAAAGCTCTTGGAAAATAATGAGCACCACACTCATTTCGAACACTTCAAAAAATACTTATTTGCTTGAACTAATTTTATCGATGGTAAAATTTGATAGAGAATGTTGGATTTTAAGAGGTCGTTTGAATATTGGAATTTTTTTCTTTTCGGATGAATAATTAAATTGACAAGTTAGTTCGAGATGTGTTTAAATGGAGGGAATAAATAATTAATGTGATAGGAAAAAATATATGTGATTGGTCAATTTTAAGGAGTGTTTGATTTTAAAATAGGTATTATAAATATAAAATATAAATTTATTATAAAATTAAAAATATATATTAAAACGTTTTCTTAAAAAATATATTATTTAAATATAAAAAACATTTTAAAGTAATTTATGTTTAATGAAATACTAATTTTTTTTAATAACTTAATAAGTAATAAAAATATTATATTAATTCTTTATAATAAATATTTTATATATAATAAATAAATTATTTTATATAGAAAAGATAAAGAAAGTAAAAATGATACAAGAAAATAGAAAAGCTAAAAAGAAAATAAAAAATGACAAATCACAAAAAAAAACTTAAAGCAATAAAAAGAAGAATCATGTTCCACCAAAATTGGAATCATGGTCGATTCCAAGTTCCAACAAAAAAAAAGAGTACTAATTCCAATTGCCAAATGTTATGACCCCGTTTGTTTCGAGAATAAGACTGTATTAATGCTCTTATTCTCTCTTGTTCCCTTTTATCTTACCAAACAGGTAAAATGATAATCAGCTGTGACCCACTGCATTAATTGTGCAAGGAACAAAAAATGGAGAGCACCAAGTTCTTTCAATTGTTGGGAATAGGATGATCTCGTTGGATTACGAGAGAAATTTCTAATGGATTACAATATGCTAATCCTAAAAAAACAAATTCTTAAAACAAACAGGGCCATATAGGAGTTCGTTATCTTATTTGATCATGCACTTAACATTACTACGGTGTGTTGGCACTGCGTCTAATCTCTCGAAGGCATATTTTATAACTTGATCAATTCCAAAATGACAATATCAAACACCAACTAATAATCTTTCTGTTTTATGATTAAGGCCGATTTCGGAACTTGTTTCGTAATTACGCCTTTAATATGGAAAATGGAAAGAACATAAAAACAATTATGTTGCTCTTGTCAATTTTTTTTTAAAGAAAAAAATGTGCAATTTGACACAGCATAAAAGAAAAATAAAACGACTTAACTACAATTAATTAATTATCCAAAATAATATACCTGGACGTTCTGGGCCTTTTGGCGTTTGTGAATTGAGAGGATTGCGTTGAGGAAATGTCACAGTGTAATCCCCATGGGTTAAGCTGGCAAATCTTAAAATAATGAATGAGATAGCATGGCTTTTTTTTCCTTTTTTTGTGTTTCTTTTAATAAGAATATTCTTTATGACTAGTTTTAGAGAATAATTGAGATATATATACGCATTTATATTAGCTACACTAAAGTTAGAGTCATAGTGTCATACATTCCTTTATCTTTAAAATGATTTTATAAAAAGAAAGATTATATATATAAGATTATTATATACATATATACGGTGTATATCATTTTATTCTTCTCTCATTTGCCATATGCGTTCGGGGCAATCGAATCCATCTCGCATCCATGCAATGTGTGAGGTATAACATGACAATTAAACTCCTGGACATGTCTCCTCTCGGTTCTTTCCTGTTATAATTGAGTGGTAGGACATGCAGAGGGAAGAAGACAGAAACCCGCCAACTTGGTGCCAGCACTCCTGTTCGCCCAAAAATGTTGGCATGCTAATATATATTGATTAAATTTACTATTTAATTAATAAAATAACTTGATATATAATTATTTAATTAGTTTAATAAGAAAAATTAGTATTTCACACTCAATTCTACGTTGGGTCTCCAGGGTCACTTGCATGCACTCATCAGCTTACTTGGTTCGCAATTTGGAGCTCTCACATGGCTTCTATTTGTCCGCTTACAGCCTCAACAACTGGCTACAACTCCGGTCGGTTCCACTCCCTCGATCTATAAATACTTCGACCTTGACATGAAACCGGCCATCCACCACTCAAAGATCCATTGAATTGCTTGCTTGCCTGCAGTAGTGAGAGAAGCCATGGCAAGCAAGGGTTCAGCTGCCGCAGCTATCATCCTCGCTTCAACCTCCTCTTCTTCACCCTCGCCGGTGCCTGCGGCACGTCATGCCCCACGCCGACGCCGCCTCCTTCCTCCAAGGGCAAGTGCCCCGTTGACACCCTCAAGCTCGCCGCCTGCGCCAACGTGCTCAATGGGCTGATCAACCTGGGGATCGGCAGCTTACCCAAGCAGCCCTGCGACTGCTGCACCGTCATCGACGGGCTCCTCGACCTCGAGGCCGCCGCGTGCCTCTGCACGGAGCTCAAGGCCAACGTCCTCGGCATCAACCTCAACGTCCCCATCAACCTCAGCCTGCTCCTCAACTACTGCGGCAAGAAGGCTCCCACCGGCTTCCAGTGCCCTTAAAGCTCTTTACACTTCGTTCTGCATGCATGCAATTGGTCTCCTGCCATATATGATCAATCCTTTCATTTTTCTGTGGTTGTTATGTTTTTGTCTCTGATGGATTCCTCCCGTCCCGTGTTAATCGCTTCCTTAGTGCATGAAAGCGCAAAGCGGCGAAGCTGATCATGCACGTCATGTATCCGTTATTGTTTTCTCCAGTGATTCGTCAATAATAATAAGATTGTTTGACTTGTGCAACGACCATATATATGTCATTAGTTAGAATCTCAGCACACAGAACAAGAACAAAAATGAGTACCAAAACTGATATAAAATACATTATAAATAATAAAAAGCATATATATAATAAATTTGGATATTTGAGTGATGGTATTTTTATTATTGTATATTTACTTTAAGCATATATCTTCTTCTTTTTTGCACAACATATGCACTTGATAACGGACCTTAATATTTACGACGATCAAAAGTATTGCTATATATACATAGTAATATTGCAAAAGGTTTAAATATAATTTACATGACTTAAAATTTTAAAATGAATAGTTAACTCGTCTAGATATATCTTAAATTTAAACATTTATAGAGTTACTAAAAGATAATAACTCATTTGATGGATTTAAAAAGAAAATTATAAATGTCTGTACTATTATAAACAAATTATACCAATTGGAGTTGGATAGAGTGAATAGTAAGTAGTAACTTCTCAAAGCTTAAGTAAATATCTCAAGCTCGAATGTTTCTTAACACCAAAAATTATCTAGCGCGACATCAGAATAGTCAGGATAAATTATATAGATCGTTCTTTAACTTTAAGTATTTTAACTACTCGAACTTCCAACTTTAATTTGTAACTCAAATATCATCGACCTTTGATTTTCATATCGTCCTCCTGACTAATAGTCAATTCCTCGATTACTATGATGATATATCACAATAAAAAGTATTTAAAAATATAAATAATAAAAAAGGGGTGGCAGCCTTAGGATGCCGCCTTGTTAACATCGGAGCGAAGAAGGGGGCGCCAGAGAGGAGATGGGAAGGGGGTCCAGAGCCCCGCTTTTCTCCTTTGCCGAAGAGGAATAAAAGGGGGTGCCGACCTTGTGAAAACTTTCGAGAGGAGTGGCATCCCCCTTTTCTTTCTCACGCACGAAGGAGAAAAAGGGGCCCACACCCCTCTTTCTTCCTTGTGGCCGGCGATGGAGGAAAAAGGGGCGTCGACCCGTGCGAGCTAAAAAGGGGGCCGACGCCCCCCTTTGTAAGCTCGTGGCTAGGGGGTCAGCGACTTCCTTTCTCCCTCGCGGTCAGCGAGGAAGAAAAGGGGGGCGTCGCCCCCTTGTGCAAGCTCATGGCCAAGGGGTGTCGCCCCCTTGTGCGAGTTCATGGCCAAAGGGTGGCGCCCCCTTTCTCCTTGACAAGCGACGCTGGCGAAGGGAGAAAAGGGGAGCCATTGTCCCTTTTCTCCTTTGCTGGTACTGCGTGTGAGGAAGATAAGAGGGGCGCCAACCCCCATACGAATTCGTCGACGCCAAGCAGGGAGGGGGAAGGGGACCAGCGCCCTCTTGCTCTGCTCTGGCGCCGACAAGGAAGATAAGAGGGGCGTCAACCCCCATACAAATTCGTCGGCGCCAAGCGGGGAGGGGGAAGGGGACCAGTGCCCCCTTGCTCTGCTCTGGCGCCGGCGAGGCGACAGGCGCAAGGCTGCAACCCCTTATTTATTTATTTTTATTATTTTTTATTGTATCACGTCATCATTGTATCAAGAAATTAATTATTGTCGGTCAGGAGGATGATGCGTACAAGAAAATCAAAGGTCGAGAACATTGCAATTACAAATTAAAATTAAGAAGTTGAAGTTAAGAGATCGTTGAAATATTGACCCAAAGTTAGGGGATGAACTGTGTAATTTACTCAAATTGTTAAGTTTGATGATGGATCACCCATGATCCGTGCATATAATTCTTAGCGTCAGAGAAAAAATAAACTATACTTTATATTTGTTGCTCATTTTCTTACCTTAATGTAGTTTTGATATTTAACGAAATTATATATAACAACTTTGATTAACATTATTTAAGTGTCTAACTTATGCTATTTAACCTTATGTTGAAGAGTTGATTATCAATAAATAGATCCTCATTCGACTCGAAAGAGAAAAAGAACGCGCCCAATATATATTACACTTGGAATTTGTTTTTTTTTTTCGATTACAAAAGAGAACCATGGAACTAATATAAAAAAATGGATTAGACATAAAAGAGTTCATAAGTCTTGGAACTGAAACTTTTTAGCCTATGAATGGATGGATGAGCTCCTAGGTCATTTTCTTTTCTTTTTTACGCTTTGAACCGTTGAAAGTATATATGGTTACTTGAGAGAAAAAATAAACTCGATAAATGCAGATATAAGCTGAGTATAAAATGGTCAAGCAGAAGATGAAACTAACAGGAACTATGGCGAGGATCGATGAAGAAAAAGTGTTTTCTTTCGTGTTAATTATATAATCATATTGATCATAATCATATGCTTTTTTATATTATTTATCATTTATATTAGTTTTGGTATTATTTTTTTTCTTTTTGTATCCTAATTTTAACTAATGGCATAAATGAGGGTTGCAGAAATATTCGAACAATATATTATTATTGAGGGGTATTCCAAAAGTCCAAATCACTTAGAGAAAATAATAACGGGATAAATGACGTGCATGATCAGCTTCGCCGCTTCACGCTCTCATGCACTTGAGAAAGGACGCGACGAAGTGGAGTCTGATCGATCAGGTCGAAGGAGAGGAGGATTAACACGGGACGGGGAGGGCTCCATCGGAGAAACAATAACAAGCACAGGATCGATTGCAGAGTCGAAGTTTAAAGAGCTCCAATTAAAAGCACTGGAAGCCGGTGGGAGCCTTCTTGCCGCAGTAGTTGAGGAGCAGGCTGAGGTCGACGGGGACGTTGAGGTTGATGCCCAGGACGTTGGCCTTGATGGCGGTGCAGAGGCAGGCGGCGGCCTCGAGGTCGAGGAGGCCGTCGATGATGGTGCAGCATTCGCACGGCTGCTTGGGGAATTTGCCGATTCCGACGGTGATCAGTCCGTTGAGCACGTTGGCGCAGGCGGCGAGCTTGAGGGTGTCGATGGGGCACTTGCCCTTGCGGGAAGGAGGGTTCGGGGTCGGGGTGGGGCACGACGTCGTGCCGCAGGCGGTGGTGAGGGTGAAGAAGAGGAGGTTGAATGTGAGGAAGATGGCCGCTGCAGCTGAGGCCTTGCTCGCCATGGCAAGCTTAAGATATATATAATTCTATATAACTACGTATTTCTTACTGTTTAATCTGGAGATTTTGTTGCAGTGGATGCTTAGCAAGCTTTGCAAATGTGCTATTTATAGGCAAAAGGAGGAACCCGATGGCTTAATCGCTTAAGCTTTTCCTTTGTCATGCATGAACCGGTGGGTAGAGGGGGGGAGAGCAAAAGTCCATGTGGTGATGATAATTAAAATATATGGACTAGATGCATTACAAGTTGGCTGAACAAGGGGTCTAGCTGGATCATTTGTGTATTATATTCCCTGCATGAGACATATGGACTCATAAATTTGGTGCAAAGGGATGGTATTTAACTTGTTAAATATGGTGATTGGATGAGGAATTATTAAGTACATATGTACTTCGCGAGAAGCCTAGCTCATCTTCAAAATGTTCGAATCTCAGGTTAAATACAAATTAAAGAAGCTTAGCCTTGGGAACACATCAATGGTGAGTATACAAAAAATGCATTAATATTTCTGCACGAGAGAAATTATGCATCACAAAAAAATTAAGAAATTTAAGATGATACAAAATTTTATTAAATTGAAGAAATAGAAAAAAATTACAAGACATTATTTTTTCTTTGGACACTAGAGAGTTTATATAGGCACTACTTTCTACATACAATAGTACAAACTCTGAATTAATCCTTCAAAATTAGGACACCTATCTCGTCGGAACCCGATGGTGCAAAGGCGTCTTCTATTTTGTAGCGTCTTGGGGTCATATGAGTTTCCGGTTGGATAGAATTCAAGGCATTATTAACAAAATGAAAAATCAAATGTTCATAGTCTTTAATGTATAAAGAGTGTGAACGAACTAAAGAAAAGCATGCATTATAAGCAAATTCTACCGGCAGAAGATATATAAACTCTAATTAACCGGCTTTCATGTATAAAGGTGATAAAATATCCTCAGCCAAGGATAGAGACACGAGTCTCCAAATTATGTATACAAATGATGTTAATGTCTAATACATAAGTAGCATATAAATATTTGAATTATTACATTTTTCATCACAAGTGTACAGATGTTTGATATATAACTCATAGATATATTTCTATACAAATTACAATGTTGCACTTTTCTTCCTATAGTTACAAAATAATTCATTACTTTTTTTCATTCTAAACTCACCGGTGTCCACAGATAAATTCATTATTTTACCAATCATACATGATTGCTATATTCTCTTAACTGATGATAGATGATTGAGAGTGGAATATTACTCTAATTAATAAATATTCACAATTAATATAATCCATTGACAACTTTTGGCTAGAGAACCCATTTTGGAATGTTCTTCATTTTTTGTACTTAGACTCTTCTGAAGTTTATATTAAAAAGAGTCTAAGTACAAAAATTGAAGAAAATTGAAGAAGGAACTCGTAATGATGTTCTAAACAAAATGATCAGTATAATTTTGTACAAAAATTGATCATTTTCCTCTAAACAAAATGATGTTCTCGAGAGAGAAGGAACTCATAAATTTCTTGTTTTGCAATCAAACTGATCACCAAGCTGCCAAAATATTGTTTGGGTAAGAATTGTAAGAACAAGTTTCTTGTTCTCGGTTTATTAATTCCCTTGGCTCACTTGTGAGTTTGTCAAGTCAAACAATTACTTACGTACAAGTTTTAATAAATCGGCATTACGTAGTCTCGCTACTGAACAAGCTTCGGCTTGAATTCTTTAATCATGTTCGTTAGAAATTGTCCTTAGCATTATTCGGACAGGTCTTAAAAATGCAAAAGGACGTGGATCGATTTGCACACTTGTTTTCTTTTCCTTTTCTATTCCCCAAGTGTCCAACATGATGAATGATTATTATTTTATATTCTGAATTATATACATACGTGCATGAAGTATAAATGATAACGGGAAAGAATCAACTTAATTTCTTCTGCGAAGCATGTGATATCCTTTTATTATTCTGACTTGTGTGTCGAATCCAATATCCAGAAATAATGGTCGGTACAATTTGGCCAGAGTTGTTGTATACAGAGCCATGTATCATAATGCTGAATCATAGTCATCCCCAGCCATGCATGTTCGCGAAGACTCATAATGCTGTTTGCACAGTAGCTCTGCAGATACTGCAAGACAAAGTGGCTACAGCCTACGGTGCATCGGCCGATCGGCATCTTCAGAGCTACTGTATCCTGCAATCAAATGATCAAATATAAATAATTAGCAGAGAGCAGATGCATACGAACCACCAACCACCCCACATACATGGCGTTCTAATAATTATACGAGTAGCTTCCCTGCATGGATGCACAGTTCCTAATGACACAGCACTTTAGTTTTCTTCCCTTATCTTTCCCCTTATTGCAATTTCATTATTCTCTCTTTTGTTTCTTAATTACCAACCACGTTAGGTAGACGAGATCAGAGAAGAAGAAGAAAAATAAGAGGAGGGGGGAATGAGAGATAATATAGAGGTGGCAAGCAACCTGATGCGAATCTTTCCATGCACACACCACCTGAATCATGACCAGCTAACACTCTTGGGCTTCCTCATCCACCAACTGTACGCAAGTAAATGAACCTATACAGCATATCGCCATATATCTGCTTCCCCTTCCTTGCCCTATAAATACTTCATCTTGACACATGAAGGCAGGCATCCATCACGAACACTGAAATACATCTATATATATTTCAGTACTCGACCTTCGGTGTTTGTGCAATGGCTACCAGGGCCTCAGCTGCAGCTGCATCCATCTTCCTCACCTTCAATCTCCTCTTCTTCACCCTCACCACTGCCTGCGGCACGACGTCATGCCCCACCCCGACCCCGAACCCTCCTTCCCCCAAGGGCAAGTGCCCCATTGACACCCTAAAGCTCGCCACCTGCGCCAACGTGCTCAACGGTCTGATCACCGTCGGAATCGGCAAGTTCCCCAAGCAGCCATGCGAGTGCTGCACCATCATCGACGGCCTCCTCGACCTCGAGGCCGCCGTGTGCCTCTGCACGGCGCTCAAGGCCAACGTCCTGGGCATCAACCTCAACGTCCCCGTCGACCTCAGCTTGCTCCTCAACTACTGCGGCAAGAAGGCTCCCACCGGCTTCCAGTGCCCTTAAAGCTCTTTAAACTCTGTTCTGCATGCAATCGGTCTCGTGCCATGATCGATCTTTTCGCTACCTGTGCTTATTATCGTTTCTCCGATGGAGTCCTCCCCTCCCGTGTTAATGCTTCGTTGCTTCCTCAGTGCATGAGAGCGTGAAACGGCGAAGCTGATCATGCACGTCATATATCCCTTATTGTTTTCTCAAGTGATTTGGATTACCCCTCAATAATAATGTATTGTTTGACTTGTGCAACGACCATATATGTCATTAGTTAGAAACTGAGCTCAATGAGTACCAAAACTGATATAAAATAAATTATAAATAATAAAGAAGCATATATGTAATAAAAATTGGAAATATATTTGAGTGATGGTGTTGTTATTATATTATGTACTTAATTTAACAATGAAATAAGTTCAGATGGTATAATCTATGTTTTCTTCTTTCTTTTTTTTTTGCACAAGATATACACTTGCTATAGTACGGACCTAATTAACTTGACTCTTGAATATGAACTCAAAGCCTTTTAAAAGTCTAATTTAAATTCACGCCATCGTTTAATCTATAATCTTTTCCCATATTTGGCTGCACAACATATTATAGCGTGTAAGCCTTTTTTTCCTCATCACATCATTAGATTAAAAAAAAATAGAGAAACTAAAAAGGATCTTTTTAGAAAACTTCAGAAAGTTTGCGAACCTCTTTTGATTATAATCCATTTCTAATATTTTTTCTCGAATAATTGTGATCAAGGTTCAATAGAAAAAGAAAAAAAAACTATCTCTTCATCGATCCTCGCATAGCTCCTTTAAATTCATTCACTGCACAATCATTTTTCTGCTTCACCATTTTGTATTCATCTTACGTGTTTATTTATCGAGTTTTTTTTTTGTTAAATTTCTCACTCACCACGGAGACAGAGACCGGAGAATCGGAGATAATCATGGCACGAAACGGAAGAGGAACGGCAGAGCTCGCATCCACCAGAAGCCTTTCGGCGGGAACTTGCCGCAGTAGTCGAGGAGCTGGCAGAGGTTGATGCCCAGGACGTTGGCGTTGAGCGCCGCGCAGAGGGATATTTGAGAGAGCTGAGCCCTTGCTTGCCATGGCTACCGCTACTAAGTAGGACAGTTCTCACAACTCACAAGCAACTGATCAACCGATATTTGAGAGAGAGAGAGAGAGAGAGAGAGAGAGAGAGAGAGAGAGAGAGAGAGTTTGGTTATTGCAGGGTGACCTCGTACTCTCGTAGTCATCCTTGGAGTCGGAAGGAACACTCCAAACTCCAAAGGCACGACCGCTTCCTATGGCCTATGGGAGTGACGCAGGCAAAGCGTGCAACGACTCGAGCGACGTCGCAGGGACGTTGCGGAGGAAGCGGCGACGTGGGCACATGTGGGGGCGTACGAGCATGTTCACCGCGCCCCCTATATATGCTGCTCAAATCCGAGCCCCTCAGCCTACCAACGATATCAGCCGAAACGCAGCCGAAAAGTTACACTTGTGACATTGTGCAGGGAAGCCATGGCAGCCAAGGCAGCAGCACTGGCAACAGTTGCCCTCCTCGTCACGTCCAACTTCCTCTCCATGGCCGGCTTCGCCGGCGCAGCTGCAAGCGCCGATGAGGGTGCGTCTTCCCTGGCGCAGCAACACGTTGCAACCTCGAAGATTCTGGACAGGTGCCCCCAGCACGCCCTCAAGATGGCCGTCTGCTTCAGGGTGCTCGGGGGGCTTATCGGCGGGCTCATCGGTCAGCTCCCGGAGCAGCCGACGGAGTGCTGCTCGCTGATGGGCGGCATGGTCGACTTCGAGACGGCGACGTGCCTCTGCACGGCCATCAAGCTCCACATCATCGGCATGAACCTCAACCTTCCCATAGCCTTCAGCTTGCTCAACAACTACTGCGGCACTAAACCTCCAACCAACTTCCAGTGCTTTTAGGCACCCCATCCATCCCTCTTCTGGTTCAACTCTTCATTTGTGAATAGGGCCGTGAATGTTGCAGTCGATTTGATCATTTGCATTTTAACCTTCAATTAATATTCTCAGCAGACGTTTTTGGAGCTTTTGTTAATAGAATTGGCTTGAGTGGTTTTCCTATTTTTTTTTTTGTTTGTATGGCTGCATGGCAAGAGCTACTAATTACTTTTAACAAAAATGCTAGATAAATACATCTTTTAATTACATCGTTTAGGCTTGAACTCAATTCTTATATTTCCTTAATTTTCCAGCTTTGAGCTTCATTAACCAATTGAGCCAAACACTAAATGAATTTGCATGTTTTATTACCATAAAAAGTACACATTCTTCACTTTAATTCTTATGACGGAAGAACCTAGTTAAATGCAATCCATTGGTATCAATTGGAAGATCCTGTGCCTAGTTTCTTTATCTCAATGTTTTGTGTGTATAATGCAAAAAAAAAAAACATGAAAAAGTTTTTTAAAAAATATTGATGAAAATCAAATGCAGAACTTTCAATTTGTGGGCTTGGGCTAACTTTGTTTGATTGACTGAACAATGTTTGTGTCTCGAGCAAAAGAAAAGATGAAATAAAAATTCCTGCATCAATCTTTTTCCCATAAAATTTTATATTTTTATATATATTAAATTCGTATAGGCACATAATTATTTTTAAATATAATTCATATCCTAATCTTCCAGTTTTCTTGCCAAATCTATCAATTTTATTTTTCATAAAAGTGTAAAAATAACTGAAATAAAATAAAATAAAAACAAGTGTCCAATCAAATAAAGGGAAATCCAGTGGACGCTCAAGCCCATCAGGCTAATGGGCCGTAACCATAGCTACTATATTTTATATTTTCTATTTATTCGTTTTTTTCCTACCCGTCTAAATAAGCGTCAAATGAGAATAAAGCTACAATTAAAACGAAATATACCGAAAAACGTACTTTTTATTTTGTAACAAAATATTATCTAATAATATTAAAGCTTTATTTTAAAAAAATAGACGTAAAATATTTTATGATAATTCGTAATATAAGTAATGAACCATTTACAAGAAACGGCTCTAAACCATGTCAGGAGTGCAGGGCTCCTTGGTGATGGTTTTGGTTCAAATCCTGAGATGAGTAAAAGGAATTTAATTTGGGTTGTCACCAAGATGCAGGTTCTTGTAGATCACTATCCGTCCTGGTACTTTCTACTCTCAACTACGTTAGACTTATTGTTTTTGACTGAGTTACTTTGCGCCACCTTAAAAGAATTTTCTTTATGATTATCATGAAATACTAGAAGACGCTGAATTTGTTTCTTTTTGTTTGATAACTTCGTCTATATTTTATAGTCGGTCCCAAATCGGATAAAGGAGGAGGATTGTGTTAGATTTCGACAGCCAATATAAAATTCTGTCGAATTTTATGAACATAGATCAACGTCATATCAACGTCATGTAGTCGATTCCACCTAGTGGGATAACACTTTGTTATTGTTATAATTCGTAATATAAGTCTATGACACTGATACACTTTTATTATTTATCTTTCCCTTTTTTATCTGTCTCGAAAAGTTCCAATGGCTCTGTGTTCCCCAACAGAGATGCCTCCAATTTCCCTCCCAATCTCCTCTCGCCGTCTTCCTATTCGTCACACGACTGGCCACAAATTTCGGCACCATGCGGAGCCAACGCCTCTCCTCTTCCTCCTGTCCGCCGCCTTGTCGAAGCCCATCTCCGCCCTGTCCTTCCCCCCGCGCGTTGCTCGCCTGAGGACGCGATGCCGGAGCAGCGGCGTGGACCCCAGGGAACCTTCGCAGGGTGGGGAGGAGATGGTTTCGGGCATGGTAGAGGAGCTCCTGCGGCGGGACGAGAACAAGCAGCTGCTGGATGGACTCGATGCAGCGTCGGAGAGAGTCGAGCGGGCGAGAGCGGCGCTCGCCGACATCGAACGGCAGGAAGCAGACGTCTTGAGGGCTAAACAGTACATGCTTCAGCTGCAGAGTCGAGAGGCGGAGGTGAGAGGAAACTTATATATTAACAGTCACAATTGCATCTCCCTGTTTGTTTAATTATTAGCACTCTTGTTCCAACATTTGAACCATGGAGCCTCTAGTAGTATATAAATGACACAGATACTGTTGGTTGGAAAAACTTGAGATAACAAGTAATTGACACAAGTGAAATTTGATTCAAAAGCATGAAGTGAGTTATCAAGATGGAAATGTTAGATAATTGCAATGGCTACATATCGTGGAATATGTTTGATGAGACCTGATTGCAGAATATGATTCTTCGTCACCTTGTTTCTTCTCGGTTTACTTGTAATTCATTTCTATTTACATTTTAGGTTTCTCTTTTCAACTTTTATGTCATTGAGATTTTGAGCATCAACTTAAGTTCAATTAGGTTGCAAGGTTGTCTCTTTTGAATTTGGACAATCTAAATTGATCTCAAGGTTTTAATGTGGTTGATGTGATCATATTGTGCTGAGTGGACTTTGTAGCCTTTGTTTGCCCTTTTTTATCTTCGTACAATAGTAAGTACAAGAAAGTTTATCTTTTGTTGCATTGCATTGTTTCACTTAAACTACTCGGATAATAAAAAGGAAAAGACTAGTAAAGTAACCTTGCTGCACAATCTATGCTGTAATCAAGTAAATCTATGCTGCAACCTGTGCTGTTTCACATATATAATGAGTATGTAGTACAATCTATGCTGCTCCATGCTGCGCATAACATAAGAACTGGGGTCTGTATGTGAGATGAAAGTTATTATTACACATGGACCCCCGTTTCCATATGTAATATCCACAACATATATTCTGTGAAACCATGTCTTGTTTTTTATTAAGGAAAAACTTTCAGTGTGCTTGGATGAGAAATATTTTACTACATATGAAAATCGTTTAATAGTTGCTAATACACTATAAAGTTCATCTTCTTGAATGCAAAATTATATATCTGATAGAATCCTTAAACTACAGTTTTCTTCGGGGAAACTTAAGTTATAAGTTACTGCATTCTTATAACCATTACATAAGCCAATAGATTTGGCCAACTTGCTATGAAGTTAAACCTCAGCACAAATATGAGCAAATGTAAAACATTTTCCATTCTACCTTCTCTGTGGATTTTGAGACTCCATTCCATATGATGTGTCAACCAGATATGCAGTTGACAGAGCTCACATAATAACTTACTCTGTCACCATTTATACAATTTCCTGTAAACACACTTCCTAAGGTAACAAGTCCTAAATATTGCTTTTATGCCATGCAAGATTGCAGAAACTCAGAAGGAATTATTAGAGGCAAGGGGGAAAGTGGAAGAAGCTGAAAGATTCCTGTCATCTAAGATGGTTGAACAAAGTTCCAGTGATATTTCAGCTAAACAGATCGACAAAGGAGCAGAGAGGTCGGAATCTGTAAAAGCTGCTGTAGTTTCATCCGTGGTCGGAGTACTTGCTAGTCTTCCCCTCTACTTATATCAAGATAGCACCTTCCCTCAGCTCGCTCTTCATCTAGCAGTCACTTTCGTTAGCTGTTTGCTTTTTGGCGTTACCTTCCGCTACACAGTGAGACAAGATCTTGACAACATTCAACTAAAGACTGGAGCAGTTGGAGCATTTGGCTTGGTGAAAGGTATCACTCCTGTACTTTCTTGCTTTGGCACGTTCCTCTCAGCTTCCTTACCAGGAGAATCAGAGCTCTGCTTCACTCTTTTGCAGGTCTTGCTGCCGTGGAGTCGGGTAAAGCTTTGGAACTAAGCAGCGAAAGTATTGTGGCACATTTAGTTCAAGGAACCATATCTGCATCAGAGAGCATCTTTATTTTCCTATCTGCTTCCATTGCTCTGGATTTCTGCTTCAAGATGGGATTTCTAAGTCCTTTTCCCATGCGGAAATAGTCCTGTCGTGGGCATAAGATTTGCTGTTCGGATTAGATCTTTGACATCAAAATGTCATTACTCCTTGATCCATAGAAGAAAACATCTTCCAAAAGTTGTGCTCATCTCGAATTGGCCGAAAGAAAATCACATCTTGTAATTTGTATATTGATTGCTTGTGCAGTAACAGCTTATTGCACAGGTGCTCAGCTAGACCTTCGTACAATTGCACAAATGTGAGACAACATGTAAACCGCGCGCACGCAGACCTGGAGAGCATTTTGGGCCACTATCCAGATATCGAAGGCCCAAACGATGGCTATTTTGACAATTATTTTTGGACAACTCAAAATTTCATTTTTTACGACGATTTGGCAAATGGACATGCAAATTGAAAGATTTTTTAATTATTAGTTATCATTACTGGATTGATTTTAAAAAGAAACATTTTAATGGTATGATCAGAATTCTTAAGTTTACCATTAAATTTTGTGGCCAAACCGGAATATAATATTTGGGTCAGGAAAAACAAAAGAGACGGACGGAGATGATGCGATGATGCCCCTAGAAAAACGAAGAAAAAGCGAGTCCGTCGTGGCCGCATAGCGCACGCTTCAAAGTTCAATCCGCTATCTGAAGCGAACCACTAATTTGACGCCAAGTAGTCGCAGCAGTCGTCTCTTGTTTCTTCATGTTCCACCCGGTTCAGTAGCGGTATCGTGGAGTGCAGGCGCCACGCTCCTTCTTCTTCGACTTCTCTCCACTCCTTCCTCGTACTCCTACCAAGCTTCAGACTTGGCGACCATGGCGACCACCACTTCGACGCTCCGCCTCCTCAACCTCCTCCCGAACCCCATCTCCTCCCCCATCAAACCTCCCTCCACGAAGGCCTCCTGCTCCACCGACCTTTCCTCCCTCAGGCACCATCCCGTCCTCTGCCTCTTCCCCAAGCCGCCGCCTCTCGCCGCCGCCTCCGTCGCCCTCTCTTTGCCCTTGTTCATCAGTCCTCAGGACGCGCTCGCCGTCGGCGGGGAGTTCGGGATCCTGGAGGGGCGGACCTTCGCGCTGGTCCATCCGGTGGTGATGGGCGGGCTCTTCTTGTACACGCTTTGGGCGGGGTATCTCGGTTGGCAATGGCGGCGCGTGCGCACCATCCAGGATGAGATCAACGAGCTTAAGAAGCAAGTTCCTGCCGCGGCTGCGCCGGCCCCTGTAGCTGCCGGTGCCGACGGTGGCCAGGGCCCTCCGCCGCCGCCTCCGGCTGCCCCCTCACCGGTTGAGGCCAAGATCAAGCAGCTCACAGAGGTACACACTTTTTCCAATCGCACACATCTTTTTGCTGTGATTTTTTGCGTCCTGATTAGAATTTCTGTATGACGTCTTGTAGGAGAGGAAGGTGTTGGTGAAGGGCGGGTTCAGGGACCGGCACTTCAATGCAGGATCCATACTGCTGGGATTTGGAGTTTTGGAGTCGGTCGGAGGTTGTCTTAATACCTGGTTTCGGACCGGCAAGCTCTTTCCCGGGCCTCACCTGTTCGCCGGCGCCTGTAAATATCTTGGCTTCTTCCTGCTAGCATAACTTTTTTTTTTTTCAGTGAAAACATGCAATTTTTTATTGGCAAGAAGAACAAAGACAAAACAAATAGCATGGATTAATTTATGTTGCTTCAGCCTACATAAATATTAGCATTAGGCATTGGAATTTTAAGATTTCATTGATGGCAATTAGAAAGTAGCATTACAGTTTTAGCAACAATCATTTCCTTGAAACCATCAAACCAAAATTTGGAAGTTCAATTTATTCTTCATTCTAGTTAACTTATGTTTTCTTCCGTTTATGTGCTATCATTGTCTGAAAAGTATAGTTTGATTTCTCTAGATTGACATACTGTATTGTTTTTTGTTTAAATCATTCATTCATGTTTGTTAAGTTCTCAGCATAAAACCTACCTTTTGGTTATCATCTATTTCAATAATCTACTCAAACCATGGAGTTTTTTATGTACCACCAAATACAGAAAAAAAAAATGTTAGTCTTCGAGAATCTATTTTCTTTGAAACTCATTTTCCCTCATTGAAACAAATACATCTTAAGAATGTGTTCGTCATATCATTGCAATGCAGTTCATGAAACTTAACTCTCCATGCTCATTTTGATTGCTTCGCCGCAATGCACTTAAGTATATCTTAAATATCCTTGCTGATTGGGAACCTTTTCATGGTAGATATTAGCAAAGTGATAAACAGTGAGGAGATACTTTCCTCTTTTCTCTAGAATTTAAGTGTATGAAATTTTGAATGGTTATTAAACTTCCTTGTGCACTTATGTTTAAAGATACAAATATCTTTAGTGGTAGAGGCATTCCATGTTTAGAAGGTGATTACTCTTTGACATAATGCGTTTTAAATATGTATGAACCTTTTTTTTTCTTGAGGGATCTTTTTTAATAATCTTTGTCTTTTGGTATATACATTAGTCGGATTTTAAATGAACATTTCTCTGGGTAACAACAAGAAAATGATTATATACTTAATGTTCGAGTGAAAAGAGAAATGTGAGAAGTGTCGTAGAATAAGTATCATCTTTTAAGAAATCTAAATGATCTAAATGTATATACATTAGTCCAACCTTAAATGAACATTTCTATAGGCAGCAATAAGAAGAAATTATATACTTGTATTTTTGTTCTAGAAAAGAGAGAAATGCGAGAGGTATTGTTGAGGAATTATCGTCTCAATCAATCCAAGTAACTAGCTTCGTCAAAACAAAAAAAAAAAGCCAACTCACTGGAACATATTCTTGTGCATTTATTGTCAGTGTCAATGGGATCATAGTTACTTGGCTCGTGCATAAATTTGTCATTTGTTCTATGGAAAGGCTGAAGCATTTATTTTACAAAAATATTGCGGAATCATTCCATTCCTTTCTCGTGGTCAACCACAAAATTGCAATGTGGAATTTGCTTTTGGCTGGGAGTGCTCAAAGTGATGTGATAATTTTTTTCCTTCAGCGAAACTTTGATCGTTGAATAGTGATGAACTGATAGATAAAATACTTCTTTTTCTGCAAATTTTGCAGCCATAACAGTCTTGTGGGCAGCAGCAGCCGCACTTGTGCCAGCCATGCAAAAAGGAAATGAGACCGCCAGAAACTTACACATTGCGTTGAATGCTCTGAATGTGGTGTTGTTTATTTGGCAGATACCAACTGGATTTGATATAGTGCTGAAAGTTCTTGAATTCACAAAGTGGCCCTGAGTTAGGCTGTTTATCACTCTTTCTTTGCCTTCACAATCTTGTGATTGTTAGGTATTTAGGTGTATATTTTCTTGTGTACCTCTTACTACTGGAACTTCATTTTCCTTTATTCACTTTGTTGTAAATGGAAGTAAACTACTTTCACTTGCCCTCCTCCCCATGACATGCCAAATGTAGAAAATGTTTCCTTTTTAACTAAAGATCATTTATTTAAATTTGTTATTTCCATAAACTTCCCCTAAACCATCGCGATTTTTCGCATCTAATTTCAAACTATGAATTTATTTTTTTATCCCTAAATTATCATGATTTTTCACTTTAATCCTTTCGTTTACTTCTATTACATTTCAATTACTTTTGATTTTTTTCCATTTATAAAAAGACTAAATTACCTCTTCTTTCATAACACATCAAATAATAAATATAAAAATTAAAAAAAATTGGGGGAGTGGAATTTAGTCTTTTTCATAAATGACAATTTTTTTTACCATTTTAATCCTTTCAATGATTTTTTTTATTTTTTATTTCATGTTTTTTTAGAGAGAGAGGTAATTTAGTTTTTTCATAAATGAAAAAAATAAAAGTAACGAAAAATATAACATAAGTGAATGGAAAGACTAAAGTGAAAAAGTCGTGATAGTTTAATAATTCAAAAAAAATAATGATAGTTTAGAGATTCAAAAAAATAAATTCGTAATTTGGAGTTAAATGTAGAAAATCGTGACAGTTTAAAAGATATTTATAAAAATAACTCTTTTTTAAATATAATTTCGGACATGTGCTCAACTACTACTTCAATTGGGCATGATTTTAATTAGGCTTAAATGTCTAAGATCAAATGACAATACTACATTAATATGCATCACGACCAAGTGACTGATTCAAGCAGTTAGTGACCTAGGCCTTTGCAAGGAAAGATCCGCAATACTGGAAAGCACATTTGTTAGGATGTTGGAACCTTAAACACTCTCTGGA
Organism: Pontederia crassipes; assembly: GCA_030549335.1. Lineage (NCBI taxonomy): Eukaryota > Viridiplantae > Streptophyta > Magnoliopsida > Commelinales > Pontederiaceae > Pontederia > Pontederia crassipes. Next base: position 69,340,455 of record CM060191.1, on the reverse strand, counting down.
TATGAGGATACATAGGGTTCATGTGCATAACTAGTTCAATCATGTAAATGCTTAAAATTACAAATAATTCAAAAGATTGAATTTCACGTTCTATAATTGTTTATTATTATCCATCGTGATGCCCAAATTAATTTATAAACAACCATTATATGTTGATCTTCTCTATAATTTGAGGGGACTTCTCTTCTCCGTTAAACGATCAAAATGTTTACGTTAAGAATATAAAATCGTTGTTCTTTTTTACTATTAATTTTTTTAAAAAAATGATTAGTATATTAAATTTCAACATGTTATTAAAATCGGAGTTCAAGAGTTCAAACTTATGTTATTAAAAAAAAACTAGTCCTAAATTCCGTGCATCGAATATTACAAATAATATGTCATATATAACTAAAATATTATGGTTTATAATAATTATCAAAACTTTATTTATACTTGTATAATAATTTATAAAAGTGAAGTATTTTAAATTTGAAAAATAACAAATTATCTTTTAAAAATGAATTATTATTTACTTGCATATTATCTTTTATAAGGAAGATATTATTTACATTAATCATACTTAAATTAATAAAAATTAAAAAATAATCTTAATTTAACTCAAATTAAATTGTTTATTTTAATTACTTTTTAATTCAGAAAATTATTTTTTAAAAAGAAATTATTTTTACTTGTACATTTTTTAGAAATAATATTTTTTATCTTAATCATACCCAAATTGATAAAAGGAAAAGATTAATCTTAATTTGACACAAATTGAATTACTTATTATAAATTATTTTTAAATTCTGAAAATAATAATTATATTTTATAAAAGGAATTATTTTCCCTTGTAATCATACTAAAATTGATAAGAAAAACCAACGATTAATTTTATCTTGACTCCGAATAAATTATTTATTTTAATTTTTCAAAAAATAATAAATTATATTTTAAATAAGAATGCTTATTCACTTGCATATTATATTTAAGGAAATAAAATATTGTTTATTTAATCATACTTCAATTCATAAAATGAAATTATTAATTTTAATTTGACTTAGTTTAACACATTTATTTCAAATTATTTTTTAATGCCGAAAATAATAATTATCATTTAAAAATAAAATATTTTTACTTGCGCATTTTATTTTAGAAAGAAAATATTATTTATTTTAATATGCTATATATGTCATAATCATGATAGTTTGCATATACATATGCTATTATTACTTATCGATATGGGTTATTAATTGATTTTTCCCCATGCAATTTGACAAATAATATGGGATCCTGCTGAATTTTCTATAATTAAGATTATAAATGTATCTACTTGTATAATCCTAAATAAATTATAATCCTTGCATATGTCCCTACTCAGTCAAATTATTTTTTTTCCAGTAAAAGTAAACTAACTTTACATTTGAAAAAAAATATTTATTTTTCAATGGTACATATATAATTATCTTATATAACTAATTTGAAATATTAATCTTCTCTGTCTAAACCATCCTAATAAAATTGTAAGAAAAAACTCTTACTTCTACTCAAATTAAATTTATCTTACATATATAACGGATTGAAGATGATGATATTATATGGATTAGGATTACTAATTGATTATACTCCATGCATTCTCAAAATAATATTTATTTATTTTAAATTATTTTTAATCCGAATATAGCAAACTATATTTTAAGAAAATGTGATTATAATCAAATTATGCTTATAAACTTAATCTTCTTTTATTTTTATCACCTTTTATAACAAAATATTGTAACACAATTTTTATTTTAAAATTTTAAATTATATATATTAATTTATATAATTTTTTTTACACATATCGTTATGATGCCAACTTATGCAATAATCTTATATATTTTATTTCCCTAAACTTAACCGGATAATAAATATTTATAGATTAAGATTATGTTTAGGAATAGGAATTTAACGTATTAGGATTAGTTATATTAGATTTAACCGGATAATACATATTTATAGATTAAGATTATGTTTAAGATCAGGGATTTAACGTATTATGATTAATTATATTAGATTTAATGTGATTATGATTAGTTATGTTTAGGACACAAAGGGTTATAATTAATTATTTATTTTAATCATACTCAATTTGATAAAAAGAAGATTAATCTTAATTTGACTCAAATTAAATTATTTATTCTAAATTATATTTTAATTCCGAAAATAATATATTATGTTTTAAAAGGAATTAGTTTTATTCGTAATCATACTCAAATTGATTAAAAAATTAATCATAAATTGACTAAAATTGAATTATATATTTTATATTATTTTTTAATTCAGAAAATAACAATTCTTTCTTTTATTTGTTTTGATCATACTCAAATTCATAAAAAGAAGATTAATATTAATTTGACTCAAATTAAATTATTTATTCTAAATTATATTTTAATTCCAAAAATAATACTATGTTTTAAAAGGAATTATTTTAATTTGCAATCATACTCAAATTGATTAAAAAATTAATCTTAATTTGACTAAAATTGAATTATTTATTTTAATTTATTTTTAAATTCGGAAAATAACAATTCTTTCTTTTATTTTTTTTCTCTTATATAACAATTTTAGGATAATTTTATTATCTTAATTTAACTGTTAAATGAATTCTAACTCCTAATTGGTATTGAATTTCATGCCCATGTACTAGCTGTTGGATAAAATTGAAGATTATTCTTTAAAATAATTTTATTTATCTTATTTTTTCATATAGTGTATTTTATCTTTTAGATTTAAACTTTTTAATTTCGTTAACTTTATCGAATTATAAATTATAATTATGATTAATTAGATGACACATGTCATCACCATAATAAGCCACTTATCATGTTCTCATACCTCATGTTTTTACCTCTACTTATATATATATATATATATATATCCCTCCTTTCCACTTTCTAACATTTATATTTTTAGAATTCCATTGAAAAAACAGATTATTTTTTTTGTTTGGTAAGTTGTTTACATTTATCTCTTTTCTTAGTTTCGAAAAGAAAAAAAGAGTGAAAAAGAAATCACATATTCCTTTTTCTGGGCCGTGTAACATGCCGCAGCCCATCAATGGTCGATCAGGCATAAGAAATAGTTTTAAATTCAGGTGAACTAAATATATCCTTAAGTAGGGGGTCAGAAAAATCCGATCAACTCGAAAAACTTACTCGTCTCGAAAAAAATGAAATAAAAAAATTAAAAAATTAAAAGTCATAATATAATTTAGAATATTTTTTAATAAATTAGAATTCATCCGTTAAAATTAGGGCTCCATCCGAAAAAATCGTAGGGATCCGTGGAGCATATTGTTTATATATGATTTTTTATTTATATAATTAGTGCATATATTATAAATTCTTTTATTATAGATAGAATACTTTTTGTATAAAACTTCATACATTTTTCTATCACATTATCAAACTCTAATTTAATAGCTTTAAAATCTTAATAATATATTTTATATTTAATATAAAATTAAATTTTTTTATATTAATTTTAATTAATTTTATATATTTTAAGATATAATTATATAAAATTAGGTTTCGAAAAAATCATCCAAAAAACCGATTTGCTAGAAGGTGATTTTTATTTTTTTAAATGATTTTAAGATAATTTTTTTTTAATTTTAAAAATCCGCTCAAAAAATAACAATTAATTATTTTTATCAAAAATCTGACCCGACCCAAACCACTCCTCCGAAAGTGTCCTTTCAATTGGAAATAGAGAATGGAAACATTTATTTTGTTTGACGTTTTCTAAACATCTTAATTTCGATCTAAATTTTCAAGTTGGCAAGCAAGAATGTCAATTTCAGAGGAGGTGCTGTGTGTCATTTGTAATATAATTGTGAATTAAACTGTACATTTAAATCCAAAATTGTGAAAAATGATGAATGACTAAAAAAGAAAGAAAAAAGAAAAGGGTGTACGCATCCTATGATTTGGGTGATGTTAATGTTAACGTTAACCAATTTTTTTTCTCTCCTAGCGAGACGTCTGTCTTGTTTTGTAATTATGGTCCCACTGCCAAGAATTTAGATTAGAGATAGATGGTTGTAAGTAAATGCAGGTGGCAGGTGGATTCTGCTGCCAAATCCACAGCCAGAGGAAAAAAAGGGATGGTCGATAGAAGCACACCAAGTTGCAGTCTTGAATAGTTCCCCATAGCTGTTCATATGCAAACATGCTCTGCACTCAGGACGTGCTCACACTTGGCTCCAACCGAGTAAAATCCATGAGCAGCAATGGACAGAGGAAGCAGGGGCTTTGCTCAACTCCATGTGCTACCAAACAGATTAATCAGCTGTTGCTTATTTTTCAGGCGTTCGCTTTTTCCCTGTTCCTGCAATTAGTTTGCCTGTGCTTCTGCTTAATTAGCATCACCATTTTTTTTTTCTTCTGCTCGTTCTATTGCTCCCTCGTGACAGCCACATGATTTGTATGTTGAAGTGTTGAACAGACCATCACCAGGATCCGTGCCACCACGGAAGCTGAGTGGCGTATGAATCATGGGAAGAGAGCTATGAACAGCAAACTCTCTGTCGTAGCTCACTAGCTGTTACGCACTGAAAAGGCAGTCATTCGCCAAAGGGAGAGCGGTCACGTCATGTGCACTTTTCACTGCACGATTTTGCTCGCCATCCTTCCAAATCACGGATCACGACATGTGCCGGACGATGCTTCGGAGCAGTGAAAAAGCGAGCAACTTGGTTCACAGTTGCAGTGCAGTGCAGTGCACGAATTAGCAGGTGCACTGTGACGATCAGCAGCAGTGAGGCTCTGAAAAAGACCATGTGAGGGGTTGTTTGGAGGAGGAGTTCTTCCGTTGATCTGTCATTAACTTCTCTGCCTGACCAAATTAAGCTCTCTGATTCTGTCATTAACTTCTCTGCTTGACCAAATTAAGCTTCTCTGATTTTTAATGGTCTCCGCAATATTACTGCAGCAGCAGCAGCATCATGATTCATGATAGATATGCCTGCAACATGAGATTAATCAGACCTTCAGTGTTGATCTCTGATGGTTGTTAATAGAAGGGGATCATTTTGGATTGTCTCCATTGCACATTCCTTTCCTTTCAGAGTCTTTTAAGATTATTCCTCCTAAAAAAACTATATATATATATATATATGTATATATATATATATATATATATCCAAAAGTTAGCTAACTCTACCTCTAAATATATATATGCTTAATTAAGCTTCTCTAACTCTATCTATAAATATGATATATGCTTAATTAAGCTTGCCGACGTTTGAACACTACACCACAGTGGCGCCATTACCAATTGGACTTATTCTATAATTACTGTTCTTCCATATGCCTCGGTGAGAGACATTACATCAATTTCTTTTCACTTTTCGAGACATTGCATCATGGAGTGCAAACGATGGCAACAACCACAAAACAAGTCTTACAGTCTCAAATCATTTGCAGTCCATTTGGATCTTCTCATTTAATTTATAACTTAGATTTTTCTTCTCTCTCTCTCTCTCCCTCCCTCTCTGACCCGGAACCCTTTTCTTTTTGCATCCGAACTTTACTTTTAAACATGTTATTAATTTTGTTCAACATTTCATGAATTTTACTACTACTTTTTACAAAACATGTATTTATTAAATTACACTTTTAACAGTCTGTATTACTATATACAAAAAAAATCACAAATTACTTGATTATAGGTAATTTGAAAATAACATGTTTAGTAGTTAAGAAGTATAAACTTATCATTCGATATAGTAAAAAAAATTAATTAAAACAAAGGACACGAGAGGCAAAGTTTTATGAATAGCTTTGTAGTAAAATATCGACAGCAGAAAGATTCATAGTTAGATGAAGATAAGAGGAAAGAAGCCCAAAACTTGACGAGTAAATAAATCAACTGAAGGGTAGACATATTTCAGAAATGGTGGATGCCAAATCTTCTGAATGTGCAACAAAATGACTGAGAAGTCGACGTACAAAACATCAAATTACCTGCAAACCAACAAATCTTGTTCAAGGGGTGTCAAAAACTAATTCAATACTGTAAAACTTATGATCTTATAATTGTTAGCTCGGTCTATAAACTTAGATAAAAGTGAATATTGACTTAAATGCATATCAACTCGATAAAAACTAAGTGGCATTTTGGTTAAAAATGTCGCACAAGAATCATTGGTTAGCACTTCAAGTCATTTCACACTCACAATAAAAGTATAATAAACGAAAATATGGTAGGACAAAAAATAGTTAGAACAATAAAGCTTATTGCAAATAGTATTTTAGTATTAGATTGCTATTTTTTACTATTTCATTTTGTGGACCATAATACTTAAACAACAATTAAATAATATGATGAACAAGTATATTTCAAGATTAATTAAGCATAACATTCACTACGAGAAAAAAATAGATTTTCCAACTGTTGAATCCATCGCAAATTCCAAAAACATATGTCGAAAATGTCATTTTTCAACAAAAAAAAGTTCGAAAATGTCTCGTCGCAAAAATTTTGGATCCGTCGGAAAGTTTTGACAGATATTTTCGATGGGAGAAGGCCGTTGGAGGTTAGGACAAGAGCTACCCATCGAAACCCCAGAATTTTTCGACGGGTTTGTCTGTCAAAAACTTTATTTAAAATATAAAAAATAGGCTGACCATCGCATGTGATTGGATCCGAGCCACGGGTGGCCGGATCAGCCATGAGCGATCACATCTAGCCATTGGCGACCGCATCTTGCCGCCTGTGATCGGATATGGTCGTGGTCGGCCGATCCGGGTCACAGGCGGCCGAATTTGAGGTTGCGACTAACCGGATCAATCGCCTACGGTCGGCTACCACCTACAGATGGCCAATTCGGCCGTCTTTGGTCGGAATCATGAGAGAGGGAGAGGAAAATTCATTCCGACGGACCAGGCCATTGAAAATATTAATAATAATATATATATTAAACATATGCTTATATTATATTATTATATAATTTTATTATTAATTATCCTACCGACGTCTCGATCCATCACAATTATCGACGGATCAGATCGTCGATAAACCCTCGTCAATATTTGGAAAAAAAATTTCTTTCCATAGCCAATGTCATAGAAAATTACGAAGAATTCTCATCTGTCAAAAATCGTCCGTAAAAAAATCGCGACTTTCTTGTATTGATTAATATATCGTGATATGCTTCTCAAATTTATTATTACTGACTAATATTATATCACTTATATGTTCAATTTATGATATGAGTTTTGACCTAAAAGGAGTTTAGGTGGAAGCTCAAACTCGGAAACATCCGAGTATTAGAATCTAAGAACCGTGACTTAGACATTGTCTGATCATTCCAAGAGTCCTATAGACAGCGATGAGCCTAAACCTTGATAGCCTACTTTGTGAAATGGAGACAAAGAGACAGAGAGATCCTTGAACAGATATTGGCAATCCTTTTCCAACAGTCGTGGCGATGTTATATAATTACATGCAGTGCCGGCCATGGCCGCATGCAATGAATATATATCTCATCAACCGCCAAGTTAATTTATCGATATATATTATATATGTTTGTGTACCAAATGCCTGAAGAATGATATTATATATTAATTTATGGATGAAGACAATTTAGATCACTGCCAACAATCAAGTCCAACTCTCTTTGCGGAGTTATCCGAGATGTAATTTCTCTTATAAAGTTAAGAGAGTTTGTTTCTGACCTTATATACATATATAAATATAAGCTACGATTAAATTTTATAATAATAATAATAATAATAATAATAATAATAATAATAATAATAATAATAATAAAGAGCGTTTGACAACTTGAAAGGCTCTAGCTCCACCAAGTTCACCCAAACACCCCAATGAGACTTGATTTTCAAAGTGAAACCAAGCTGCATTAATTGCTCTAGAATTAGGGTTGCATAATCTTGGTTCTTGGTTCCAGAGTTTTTAGTAGAACCAGACGTTTTTGCATTTTTTGTTATTTAACGTTTTTCTTTTTCATTTTACAAACTATTTTTTTCTTTTATCATTGTTTTACCTTTCTTATATAAATTAATTTATTTACTAAATATAAAACAAATTTTATAAAGTATGAAAATAATATTATTTACTACTTATTATTTCATTAAAAACTTAATATTTTATTAAATATAATTTATTAAAATTATTTTTTATTTAAATAACGTATATATTGACAAAAGTTTTTAATAAAAATTTAGATTTATACTTTATTTTATTTTATTTTTTTAACAAAAATATATTTATATTTATATTTATAATACCTATTTTTTATTCAAATTATCACTAAAACTAATCGATCACATCTATTTTTCTATTGCATCAACTACTTGGTTCCTCATCGTTACGTTTCATTCTATCCAAACACATCCCTAACTAATCTGTCAATTCAACTATTCACTTGAAACTCGAAAGCACCACCATTTTCGATTGCCAAATGGCCTTATAGAGAATTGTAAGGATAAATTTAACTAAATACTTTCCAACTTCACTTTGTAACTACACTCAATTTCTTTCACCAACTACTCTTTCGATCGAGAATAGTTAGTTTCATGATCATTTGTTGATGTGATATGTTATTTTAAAATAAAATACATATAAAATAGGGGGGTTGGCCTCCTTCGTGAGCTCGCCTTCGAGCGGCGAAAAATGGGGGGGAGGGGGGTCTCAGCAAGCTCACAAAGAGGGGCAGATGCACCTTTTTCAACGCTCATGACAAGCTCACAGAGGGACCAACACTCCCTTTTTGTACATTCACGATGAGTGCGAAAAAGGCCCCCTTTGCAAGCTCGCAGGCAGGACTGACACCCCCTTTTTCAACGCTCGTCAGTGAATGCAGACAAGAGACGCGGAGGGAGAATTCTTTGGCATCGGAGAAGAGAGGAGACGGGGGTCGGCACTCCTCCTCCTTTGCACGTGAATCGACGCACAAAGGAAGAGGGGGCGGCCCTCTCCTCCACGACGCTAAAGAGAAGAGGGGAAGGGGATGGCCACCCCTCTCCCTCTCTCTCTGTCGGTCGGTTGGTGATCATGCAGTTGGAGGGAGAGGGAAGCCGGAGCGAGAGGGAAAGGGGATGTCCTCCCTCCTTTTTTTATAGATTTTTATATTTTCTATTTATTTTTGGAAAATAACGTCACATCTTAAAAATGATTGAAAAATTAGATATTCCCATCGAAAAGGTATTTAGTGAAAGAATTTAATATTTGTCCTAGTAGGAAGGATCGTCTCGCTACTATCGATTTCGCATCCAACACGCAATTAAAAAAGGCATGGTTCATGCAAATTAAGGATAAAAAATTGCGGCCGATTCAGTAATCACCTGGTTCAATCGTCGTCGAGGGGGTCAGCTGAATCCTCCCATGCTCCTTTTCTTCCTCTCTCTCGACGGCAAATACAATGATCCGCTCTCCATAGTGAACCCCACTAGTATGTCTCCCCGCTGATCCGCTCTCCATTACCATCGTTGTTGCGCTCTCCCCTCTCCAAATTTTGGTGCCCCCTTCGCACGTTCTGGTGATCTCCGCATGACCTCCGCTCCGACATCCTATTTACATGGCCTAAGAATGTCACATATAGCCGTGGCAATGAGTGGGCGAGGGATGGCCCCTGGACCGGAAGTTCTTTATTTTTATGGGATCGTGAGGAGGCGAGATGGCAACGAAGGGTGGCGACAATGAGGATTGCGTGACAAGGAGGTGTGTTCACCTGTGCGGCAAAAAAGGAAGTTAGTAAGCTTGTGACGATTCAAAAGGGATCACCAAGTTCGTTCCCCATGAAGACAAGGTTAGGGAGTTTGTCGAAGGGGATCACCTCGGTGGCGAGGGAGTCATTCCACTGCATGGTGTCTAGTCACTCTAGTGGCAAGGAGATCACAAATCACCTCGTTCGTGCACGGCGATGAGGAGGCTAGTGAGCTCATTCTGGTGACTAAGGAGGTCATTCTACGACGCGTCGTCCGACGGAGACAAGGGGGCAAATGGGGCGACGTGCTAGGACAAGACCTTCGCAAGAGAATAAAGGGGCAACGGTGTGGTAGGATTCGGCCGACCCTAGTCACGACTAAACGGGGCACAACTTTTCTCTCATAACCACGCATTTTTTTTTAAAAAGACGTCGGATGTGAAATCGACGGTGACGGACGTAGGTATGATGGTAAATCCTTAGTGAGATTTGTTAATAATAATTATTATTTTCGAATGGGTAGGGAAAGATAATAATACCTTGCCAGATGTGCCTTTTCTCTTTCAGGGATATTAAATGTGTTCTCATATTTTATCGCATACACTTCTTTTATTGCATCCTCTCATTTTGATCTCTATACAAGTTTTCTTTCTTTCTTTCCACGTCCTCGTATTTGATTATTTATTTCCCTCATATTTTCTTAATTACTTTCTGTCCACACAAACACACACACCCCTTTCCATACGTAATTTTATCTTATTATTACATTACGAAGTTATTTAATAATGAATAATCAATTTGGAATGGAACTGATTGTATAGATATAGGTTAGATGATCAAATCTTATCCACAAATTTATAGATATAGATGTAGAATATTTAACTATTGATAAAATAATTCGAAACCTTAAGCTGTATATTTGTTAAATTTACAAAAAAAAAGTTAGTAAAGAATAATATAAACTTATTCCTTTTCATATAATTAAAAAAATAGATCAAACCTTATCCTTATCACTTTTTAATAATTTCTATTTGACATTAAATAGTGTTTTGATTATCAAGATAACTTTTGTATTTATAGATGATCGAAAAATGACAACGAGTGCACTCGAAAATCATAGAAAAGTAATAACGACAAAATTGAAAATTACTGGATGGATTAATTGATCGATCAAGCATCCAACATTATTATTATTATTATTATTATTATTATTATTATTATTATTATTATTATTATTATTATTATAACATATAGTAATAAATAATAATAGATGTCTCCGGGTGCACAGAGGAAACATAAGAACCTCCGGGACACCTGTGACCTGTCCCTGGTCAACCACATTAAAAATAAATAAATTAATTAATAAAAGAACCGGGACAACATGACGAGCAACAGCTCGCCGCCAAGAAGAAAGCTGACTTGGATGCATGCTCTCCACGTTAGGGCCCGAACACAAGATGTTAATAACTTGCATTGGATTCTAATATATTGAAATAATATTTTTTTTATTTCTTATTTGAATTGATTTTTAACTTTGAATGCTACCCTCGTCTATCTTTATTATTTTTACAGAAATTATATTGTTAACAAGTGATGGTCAAATTGACCAGTTGAATTTGCTGATATATTTCAACACAGCAATCACATTTCTCATGCCATTTTATAATAGGATTTAAACAACATGTGGATTCAAAATGCTCCAGGCCTAACATTGATTCATAGATTAATTGTGATATTTAATAAATATTTTATAACATGAATTTATAACAAATTTATATCTACCACTAATTTATACATCAATGGTAGATCACATTTGGATTCACACAATCTCCAACCCCTTTATAATAATAGCAACATAGATTAAATAAATCAGAGTCATCAAAATTGGATCTATTTGTTCGACAGATTCAACTTTGAACCGATTAAAAATTAATTTTGACAATGAATCAGAGAAAAAAACCGTTCAATCAGAAAAAAAAATCAAACAGCATGTGGAATCCAATTCAATTCAAATTTTGAAAAAAAATAACAAAAAGGGAAAAAAGAAAGAAATGAAAGGAAGGTACTTGAAGAGGAGGAGAAAATGATGTGTACAAAATTAAATAAGAATAGAAATAAAAAAGGTAAGTATTTAAAATTGAATAGTTTAAGATAAAATCTATTAGTATAACATCTATCAACATTATATAATAAATCAGTAATAACCTATTTATATTTATATGCTAACAATTATTAAAACTTTTTAATAAATAATAAATCTATTATATTAATATTTTTATTTTGAATAGGTTAATGATATGATATTAATATATTATATCTTTAAAATTGTTCTAGATAATATTATTTTAATAAAATACTGTTCAACTTCAATCCAATTCGATCAGATTGATGAAATCACAACTCGGTAATAAGTATGATTATGAAAATATTGAAATAAATTGTTGTCCCTTGCATTCTAGAATAAGTAGAAATTTTGCTTTAAAATAGTTATCTCGTTTATATAATGTACGATAATTTATTAAAACTAAAATTATTAAAAGTTTAAGAAGGAATATATACACCATATGGAAATAGAAAATAGAACAAGTCCAGTGCCCTCTCTAACTTACTATATACATAAATTATTGATATACAATAGGCGGATCAACTTATATAACAAGTGTAGTATATTCATTATAATCATGTATACATAAGCATGGAGTATACTACCCACTGTTATAATAAGTCAATGATCCACCGATGTATAGAATTATTAGTGTCTAACTAATTTCGTGTTCGAATGAGAATGATATAAATAAATTTTGTCATGATTCTAGGAAACTTGGAACTAGTAGAGACATCACCTTGTTATCAAGTTGTGCCAAATCGTATTTTTGTTATGCCGTGAGTCAAGACATATTCTAATATGGACAATAGCATCAACAATTCCGTCGCTACTCCATTTTAGTGTCACAATAGCGTCGCCGTTTCATGATGCTAATTTAGCATCTCGGCACGCCGATGCCAATACGACACTATATTCTAGCTTAGCGTTGCAATTCTTGAGTCACTAATCTGCAATGCTATTTGACATATTTTACAAATTAATTATTTACCAAAATTGAATTAATGTGGCGTCACATTAGCAACACAATAGCATCGTCAAATTTGTCACTAAGTAGTGATCCGTGTGCTCATCAAAGAACGAATCTGGATCAGTCATTTAATTCGACGGTTCGTAGCATGTTTATGTTGTGCGGACGTCGCCTTTTCCCCTTTTAACCACTCTCCTCCTCCTCCTAATATTATTGTTGCTCCGACGCCGCCCAGATGCCTCCTCCTCCTCCTCCTCCTCTGATGCTGCCCGACCGCTGCCTTCTCCTCCTCCTGTTGCTACTGTCCCGACGCCATCCAGGCGATCCAGTCCCGTCGGATCCGGTGCCTCTCCTTTGACGCGTCGGTGGCCCCATCTTCTCCGTCACAGAATTCGCGCCATAGGAGATGGCTGCTGATGTGAAACGACCACCATCCAGGCATGCACGACGGTTGGCGGCGAACGCGTCGTCTTCACCAAATGAGGATCGCAGTGAGCAGCAAGTTGTAGGCGACGACATTGAGGAGATTAAACATATGTAATATATTGTAATGTGTTGATTGCATCGATTTTATGGATCAATATTAAATGTAATAACAATGTATCGATTGTATCAATAACAATGCATCAATTGTTTAATTTGGATCAGCGTCGATTCTTCATTGTGTAATGTAATGGTTCAATAACAATGATGCCGATTATGTAATATAATGGTTGAAGTAACGAGAACATTTCTCATATGAACATATCAAATGTTGCGTCGCATATTTTAGCGCCACTTTAGCGACTCCATAGCGTCGCAATACTAGCAACGTATTGGCATCTAATTAGTGCCACAAATGACGGCAAGAAAATGGAGTAAGCGATTGTCTTAATTAGCGCTATATTGGAGTCTACACTTAGCATCGCATTAGCGCCTCTCACTACGCTTCGCCTCGACTTGTGATGCTAGTACCGTCAGCGTGCTCTTTGGCGCCATGGTGATTTTAATGGCTACCGATTTTTGACATCCCTTGTGTGTGACGCGAAACGTCGCGTCGACGCTAATGCGTCGCTAATATTTTTAGCTACAAGTTAGCGATAGGCGGCGTCGTAGATTTCTTGTAGTGATCGTCCAACCAACCATTACATGGAGTCGTCCAGCTGCTTTCAAGATCACCTCGATTTATATTTGTCAAATATTATTGACATCCGGATACATGGCATGCTCCTAATTAAGGCCGTGGTATTATCCTGATCACCACCAAGTGCATATGCATGTACCCCTTGCATGGCGTAGGTCCACGGCACACATGCATGGTCTGTCTTTTGACTCGAAATTTTGGTAAAATACTTGATACTACTTGGCTTGATTCACCACAAGCATGCAGAGCACACAAGAATCCGAATGGTTCAATTGATCCCAAACGATTGAACCAATTGAGAGGTTCCAAACAGACCCACCCAACATCTTGTTTTGGCAGGCACTACGTATCACTTAGTTAATTATTACGTACGAATGCTTTTTGTTTAAACATTAATTATATGAACTATATATCATATAATTCCAACAGATGGGCAAATTACACATATATATCCCTTCATTGGCCTCTCGCGGGGTGCAATGGATGTGTCTCCGTTTCTGTATATATATTAGCTTGTGTCCTCCTATTAGCTTATCCAAGGCATCCCGGCACTCCTCCATCATCTCAGATTCAGGTTTACTTCGGCTTGATCCATAGTTTAAAGCTTCCAACAATGAAGGTATGCAACATGCACAAATCTGCATGCCGTAGTTTTCCCTGTTCTTGTGTAACACAAATGCATACAAGATTTGCTCAAGGAGCTTTGCAAGTTAGTAAGAGTATTTCACATGTTGCAGATCCTCAACTGGGTGCATCGCAAGTTGCACCTCAACACCAGTTACTCTCAAGTTTCTCAGAAGAATGGTGTTGTCAAAGGTGCATAAACAGTACTGAAATATGATTTATTCTGATCTGCATGCCGTGGCTAACAAACTTTGGCTCAGAAAGCTCTTTATTTGATTATTGTGGCAGATACTTATGTTGGAAATGAAGGGAATTTAGGGAAGTCGGCGTCCCCCAAGAAGGCGCTTGAGCAGGACACCGAGGCGCTGCTGCTCCAAGACGTGCTGAACGGAATCCTCACCATCGGCACTCTCGGCCACAACCACTCGTTTCTCGCTGACCAGACCAACTGCCACGCTGCCAAAGAAGAAGAACCAGATTTGGAGCAACTGGAAGATCATGACCAGGATGTAGTCATGCAGGCAGAAGAGACAGGAGCAACTGACCATGCTGCCGTCGGCGCCGGAAAGCATCTTTTGAGGGTTGTCGAGTTATCTACGATCAAAGCACGAGTAAGTTTGGAGGAGCAGAGCGTAGGCCGGAGTTCGGCGGCGGGGGCGGCCGTAGTGCCGGAAACCAAGGAGATCCTGGAGCTGCCCTTATTGATGGAGGACAAGGAGAAGTTGGAGCGCAGGACCACGCTCGCGGATCTGTTTGCAGCTGAACCCATCAACGCGAGCGCCGCCGCCGGTCTAGGAGAGAAGACGTCCAAACCAAACAACTACATCAGGATCAACAGCAGCTCAGGCCAGCAAGAAGGAGCAGCTGACCAGAAGAAGCTGATCATGAAGCAACGCAAGAAAAAACAGAAGCCTTCCTCTTCAACTCCCATGAAGTTTCAGAAGGTACGCATGTTTCCGCTCTCTCTTAGCTGCGATGGGGTTAAGGTTAGTTCATGCACGCATTCCGGCCCCTCACTATCATTTTTTTTTCTTCTCTCACTCTCATTTCTGCTGTTTTCACTGCGATGTCGTCATTGGTTTTTGTTGGTGTGAAATGGGTAGCTGATAACAAGAGTGTTGAAGAAGAAGATCTATCCGACGGATATGGTGTCGGTCGCCGCAGCGGCGAAAGATCAAGATGCTGCCAAAGAGAGAAGCTACATTGATCAGAAGCCTCGCCATAGCCCCTTGAGGGCTCCTTGGTAAGACCTTCCTCTCAGGTATCTTACTATATATCCAGTGATCACGCAACTTTCTCGCTCATGAACTAAGGGTTGATGTGGATAATGATTCTTATCTGATATTTCTCCTCCCTCGTAATAAAAAAATAGTAATGCATATAGATCATAAGTATGCACGCAAAATTAACTAGGAAATCTAGGAAACATGAGGGCCATGCATCAGGCCGGCTCCATGGCCTAATCCTAAGAAGTAGGAACAATACACACAAGCCTATGAATCTTTACAATTATGCGCATGGGATTCACGTAAAAGTTAGACATGATCGAGCACATGCATCGGTGGACCAGAAACATTCATGGGGGTGCGATATCTGTGCGTGATCCACACACATCCACAAGCGATGATGCAGAGAAAAGGAGGGACAAGTAGCAGTACTTGGTGGGAATCCCTGCAGCTGCCTATATATATTTATATATTTGTGTGTGTGAATTTATTGATTTCTGCACTCGCGTAGCGTAAAAACTAAAGATATAAGTCTGATGAGTTCATAAGCCAGTCCCATTGATCCCTTTCTTTTTTTTTTTTTTCGATAAGCCAGTCCCATGATCCCTTTCTTTATTCCCATCTTCTTCTGGTCGGTTTCTTCTACGTAGGTCGCAGCAGAATGTCCTTGCAGATTGCATGGCGTCGTCAATCGTCATGGAGAAAATAAATATTAACATTTTTTTATAATAACCTGAAGCAGTTCGATATAAATATAATATAATAATTATCGTAAGCTGTGGTGTGTACTGCTTGATTCCGAGACGTCGCACCACTTGTCGTGATCTCACCGAAGGCGAATAAATATGAAAGTTGCATGCTTCGATTCCGAGGTTCTGACTCCCATCATTTCGAGCTCCATTTTACTAGGGGTGTAATATACGAGGATCTTTTATACAAGAGTAAAATATATCAAGATTATATGATGTTATATTAAGGAGCAATATTGTGTGAACCGGATCAGACAAGAGAACAAGTATTCATTTTAGGTAGGATCGGTCAAATCGATCGAATCACAAATCGAATCAAATAATAATAAAATAATATATTTAATATGATATATTAAATTATGGCATTATATTAATGATGTTAAAAATTAATTATATAAAATAATAATAATAAAATTATTAAAAAACTAATGTTAAAATCATTACACATTTAATAAATTAAAATTTTATGAAAATAAATTTATAATATATTTTGTCTCACTATTTTTTTTGTATTACACATCTTTGTCTTTTATGTTAGAAGTAATATTATGATTATATATAAATAGATATATAATATAATTAGTGGTTAATTATCTAATTTGAACTTATTAGATACTAAATTAAAGAAAATTAAAATTTGTGTATTATAAATATTATATATATAACCATTATAATATTATTGTATGACATACATATGACAAAGAAGTTTGTATCCTTCATTCATTACAATTTTACCTAATATGATAAATATTATATATAATACAATAATATATAATTATTTTTTATTATAATATACATATATGATATTAAAATTTTTGATAAGATCATAATATATAAGATATAGTTGAAAGTTTAACAAATACTAACTAAATGAAATAAAAAAAAAAGAACAAGTAGGTATAAAAATATAGTTCTACATTCATTATAATATTAAGATAAAGAGCAAAAAGATAAGTATTAATAGAGGATGAGACTAATGGATTAATATATAATTTTATGGAGAAGATTCATCTTTGAATTTTTCCAAAAATAAAATAATAATTTTTAAAATATTATCTTATAAAAAATTTAAAAATTGACCAATTCATCCAAAACATAATTTAATCCAGTTCAATCTGATTTTAATTGGTCTTAATCGGTTCAATATGATCTAATTATAAGTCCAATTTTTGAAATTATAATAAATCATTCGATGGTCCGACCAACCGATTTGATCCGGCCTGGAGGTACCACATATCCAATGGAAATATACCAAGATTGGTTTCTGGTAAACTGGCACGTCTTTTTATTCAACTAAAGATTGGTTCCAGGAAAACTGGCATGTTTTTTTTTTTAATTCAACTTCTTACTATTTTCATGTTGTTGGGAGCACCGAGTAAACTGCGTGTCCTTTTTCTAGCTTCTTTTGTGAATACTATATATGTTTTATAGTGTGTCTCTTTGGCAATGTAGATCAGAATTTGGAAAACACCGGTAGATTCTTGCTCGTATCTATTTTTAGTTTTGATTTTAAGTTCCACTTCACTCAAAGAATAGTAAGTGGATAGTAGCTCATCACTGCTTAAACTAAAATATCGAGTTTGAATCTTTGTGAATGTTGAAAATTTTTGTTAGGAGCCTCATCAACTTGTGATTAGTGCACATAACTTTTAGTGTCAATTGGGTTGGACGATCGGCGCCGCTTTCCGGACACTAAGTAATTAATCGAAAAAAGAATCGTCATAATTAAATTAGAACCTAATAAAACTCAAGTTTTACTTATTAAATGCGCCTATAAAAATATAAATAACAGTACATATATAGTCCTAAGACAATATATATCTTAAAAAATATAGAGACAAGAGTTTGTTAATCCAACCATCATAACGATGAACCATGCATACGCAAGGAGAATAATTATTTTACATAGAAAAAAGAATTTATTTCTCTCTCTATACATATATCTACATCTATATGTTATCATCATAGAGGACACTGGGCCCAGACTTACTGGATAATGCAAATTTGCTTATACAATGTTGGCTTTTGCAATATATATATATATATATATGAATTAATAGTTCGTTCAAAGTACCTTCTCCTATATGAAGAAATATTGAGCGTATTTTAATTGTTGATACATTGATCAATAATTGATATTTTTAAATGATGATGTTTAATCACTTATTTATTGATTAGTAGATTAATGATTGAGATGCGTGTATATATATATATATATATGAGTGTCTAATGTCCGAGTAATTTGTATTGTGCATTTATTGATGATCCACTTTCCTTCTTTGCAGAATTGTTCGAGTGCACGCAGCACACGTGCATCTGAGCAACATGTCAAATGGACACGAACTCCACTCTTCTTGGCGATGGATCCGAGGGGAAGTGGCCGGCTATAATATATTTCAGCCAACTTTGTAACTCTGTGTTACGTACTCTTCCGTCGTCGTTGCAAATAAAAGTTTGTAGAAGGTAAATAATTTCTCAAGAGATGTTATCTACGTACGTACGTGCCATATGTATATGTATTATTGGAACATGTTAGATCATCGTGATCTGGTTCCAACTATTTTATAGGTGCAAAGCCACCAGTAGAGTGGATGCTTAAATTGTGCATTAGGGCTAAGACCGAATTGTGAAGCAGAATATATGTATATTAATGGTGCATATATTTATATATATATATGCATGGATGCATCCGGGAGAAAAAAGAAATACAATACCCATATTTCATTTCAAAACAAAAAAAAACGAACTATGTAATTAAAAGTGCTAAATATTACAATAAATAAATTAACCTGTTACGTACTTTGGAGCATATAACAACATAACGTGTACTGTAGTACTTGTTTTAGTTATATACATATATTAGATGGATAAAAAAAAGACGGGTTTATCAAGAAAGGATAAAATAAAAAAATTATCCATCAAGCAAGATTAGTTGACTACTGCCGGACTAGAACAATCTGTTAGAACTAAGAGTAGTTCGAACAAACAACAACAAAAATTTTTATGGGACTCACGAAAACTTTTGTTCTAATGCAATGGTCACATGATCCAAAATTCTTAGAAAAAGGTTCTTACAATTGGCAAGAACTTACTTGCCATGGTAACAACTAACCTCTTTTATTTTTTAATTTTTTCGTGTAGGTCCTACTTTTAGACTTACTAATCCTATTTTATATATTATATGCTATATATATAGTTAAAATTATACATGATATAATTAAAATTATATTATAATCTCATTAACATATTGTTTGTCTTATAAAACCCTTTTAATCAAAATGAATATTAATATATTGTGCCATAACTTAAATGTTTAATAGAAGCCAAAAAATTAAATTAAATTAAAAATATATAAATATATACAGTAATAATATAATTCTTATCTAATATAATTTTTTTTATAAAATAATAAAATATTCTTCTGGTTCTTACTTTTTATTCAAACACTCACTAAAACTTATCTATCAAATCAACTTTTTAAATTCTCATCATTACATTTTTCATCCAAACACTAAACTTCAACATTTCCATCTAATCAATTAGTTCTTGAGAACTTAAGTTCTCGCATCCAAACACTGCCAAGAGCTTCACTTAAACACGACTGAAATGAACTAATTAAACTAATTAAAAAATACGAAAATGCTAAGGTGGTGATAAGGGGGAAAACACTATTGAAAGGTGCAACTCACCCATGAATGAAAATTGGAATTTAATTAAACTAATTAAAAAAACGGAAATGCTAAGGTGGCCATAAACGGGAATTTCTACATCAAGATATGACCTCGTTTTCTTACTCCAGCAATATTTATTTAATTATGGCATGAAAATGGAATATTTCACATTCTCCTTATCATGTTTGGTTTTCTCATTAAAATATTGATAGGAATGTAAAAATTCAAGAAATGTCATTAATTGGAATGACATTGTTAGGAATATAACATTTATGAGTTTGATTCACACAATAATTTAAGAAGGAATGTCCAAGTGATGTCATCATCGTACATTCAATAGCACTAGATGAGAGCCGATCGGCAATACATCGATTAATGAAGGCAATGAGAATTTCGGCACAAGATCTGGGAATGTGAGAAAATGTAAGATGTGGGAATGTGAGAAAGACACTAGTTGAGAGAGTAATGAGATTCCAAAATTTAGTAGAAATATTATTTTAAGGGAATATTATATTCCTATTTGCATTACCAAACTTCACAAAATCTATATATCATTCCTGCCAAGATTCTAAGGAATCTGAAAAAAATAAAATGAACCAAACGTCTCCTTCAGCCCAAGACTCCGAAAGGCTTTCTGAGTCGGCGCCACACACACACACACTATATATATACACCTTTTTTTTCTTTTGGATGTTGGACATTGAGGACCCATAGCAGAATAAGATGATTTCGCTAGATTTTTTTAGTCTTCGGTTGAATTTTTCTTAAAATAGTTGTTTCAATAAAAAAATGTGTAGACTAAAATTCACAGGAAAATGACTTATTCATGCGGAAAATAAAAACGAACTGAAACCTCATTCACAGGAAAAGAAATTTTGTTGTTGTTGCAGTTCAAATCAAACTCCAATTTCTTGTGGGCCCTGTGTAAGTGCATGTAAAAAAAATATAAGCTGTGTCTAATTCAATCCAAACAACCTTAGTGTTTGGAAAGTGATCAACATTCTTAAATAATAATAATAATAATAATAATAATAATAATAATAATAATAATAATAATAATAATAATAATAAAGTTGACATGTCAAAGGCCCGGCTTTCCTATTTTTCTTTTAATTTTTAGTTAAATTTTAGCCCAAACAGACCGACAACAATTATTTGGCCTCATTCGGTGATTCAATTGGAATTCATTTAAAGATTACAATTCGAGATCATGTCTTTCTTTTGGATGAGTCCGTCGACCGTTAAGTTATCTTATCTTTTTTATTTTTTTAAGCTTCAATTTATATGTATATAACTAATAGAAGCTAGTCTCCCGAAATGATGTAATTTCACACTTCATTTAAATTAACCTATTTATTTTTTAGTGCTTGATCGAGATGCTAATAATAATTTCGCACTAAAAAATTGAGCCGTCGGAGTTTACCCTTCACATCACTCTAACATTCGTATCTATGATATATTAGAGGATAGGAAGTCTTTGTAATCAAATTTCAAAACTTTCATAAATGTGTCATAGAGTATCAAGCGTGGAATGACAAGCCACACAATAGAACGTTTCGATCAAGCATTCTATCTAGGCACTCATTTGCTCACAAGATGAATGTCGTTGCCAATATACAAAATTTGCGACCACAAGCCCCTCTTAGATCCTATGATGAAGAATTTGCTACAGCAAGTAAAGGATGGCAAGGATAGCTAATTTCAGGTGGAAGATGAATTGGTCTTCACCAAAAAAATGTCACATCTATGTTTCATTGTTCGACAACTTGCAGTGTGCCATCAGGAGTGCCATGACTCCAAGTGGGTGGAACATTCGGGCATCCGCTACACTTTAGCTTTCATCGAGGATAAATTACTTTTGGGCAACGATGAAGTATGGTGTTAAATCTTTTGTAAAGACATGCCTTATGTTGGAATGCATGGTCGTCGGAGTCTTCACTCGGGTGTCGTCAACAGGAGCTGCTGCTGCAGAACGAAAGCAATTGCAAAGTTTTTTTCTATATTGTAGCAGTTGTCCGTGTAACAGCGATTTATAGTTTCATATGTTGGTTCTTTTAGTATAAATAGATACCATCGAGCTATAATCACTATTGGTCGAATAGAATATTATTTCCATCTTCTTCTTTCTTAAGCTTCCGCACCACTTCTGCTTTCTATTTTTTCCATTTTCTTTCCACTTCCTCTCTTCCGGTGATCTACGAGCGATGCCTATCGGAGCTCAGATTCTTGACATGGTATTAGAGCTGAGTTGTTGGCGATCCACCTGAGCTCCACATCATCGTGTGCCATCGGATTTGGAGTCTTGCCAGCGTCCATGACTCCTGTAAGTCCAGGAGACGTAGATCTAGCCGGATCCACTTCGCACAGGCCGTGAGGTTTTTCATTTTTTCTTCCTTCTTTTTGGATCTTCTTCTTTCTTCGTCTTTCTTGTCATCGTTTCCTCTTGCTTGTTTTTTCCCTCAAGCTTTTCCCACGGACAGATCTACTCGGCATTTTACTCTTTGCAGTTTTACTCGGCGTCGATCTTCTCCGGTTGTTCTCGAATGTTTCCCTTCTATGTTTTCTTCTAGTTTTTTTTTTCTTATTTGTTTCTGTGATCTTATTGCTTTCCTCTCAATTTTTGTTTACCTGTACCTATTGTCTCCAATTCATCGTTCTTCACAAGTTGATCATTGCTTTCTTCACCTCTTTTGATCTTCTCTGATCACGCTCTGTTTTTGTTTTTCCCTTCCAACTACAGATCAAAGCTTGGTTCCTTTCTCTTTTTCTTCCCGATTGTTTTTCTTTGGCGCATCGGTGAATCATCTTCTTGAATAGTTTCTCTTCCCGCATTTATCATTCCTTTGTTGCTTCTCCATTCCTCTATTTCTTCTTCCACTTCTCCTTCGGTGATTACCGGTTAGTATTACTTCTTTTCCTCCTTCTTCATTGCTTCTCGGCGGTGTCAAAATCGCCATTTTCGTACTGTCTTTTTCTTCTTCTCATAGTTTGCCATTTGTTCTGTTTGTGCTATGCATTGTACGTGTCTTCATCTTCTAGCCTTCTTAGTTTTTGTAACTGCCTTGATCTCTACTGTGGTGTTCGGACCATGATGAATTTTGTCAACGATGGAAGCTCCATTTAAAATGTTCCTCAGGTCATCGGTGATGGAATAGCAAAGAGTTCCTCAGGTCGTTTCTCCGATGATGGAGCCATGTTTGTGTTCGACGATTTGCCATGTCTTGATAGCCTCGACGACTCCAAGCAAGGACTTCAAGTTGTCGCCGTCCAACTTCTTCCCGATGTCAACTTGAGGGGGTGTGTTGGAATGCATGGTCGTTGGAGTCTTCACTCGAGTGTCGTCAACACGAGCTGCTGTTGCAGAACGAAAGCAATTGCAAAGTTTTTTTCCTATATTGTAGCAGTTTTTAGTGTAACAATGATTTCTAGTTTCATATGTCAGTTCTTTTAGTATAAATAGATACCATCGAGTTGTAATCAATATTGGACGAATAGAATATTATTTCCATCTTCTTCTTTCTTAAGCTTCCGCATCACTTCTGCTTTCTATTTTCCATTTCTTCTGCTTTCCACTTCCTCTCTTCCGGCGATCTATGGGCGACGCCTATCGGAGCTCAGATTCTTGACACCTTATTTGCTAATAAAAAAAGGCATTTATCAAGCGCTTGATGGACTTTGGAAATGTTTTTATGGACTTCATTAAGTGTATAGGGGCATATATCATCATGATGGTCGTAGATTAGTTTCTCCAAGTATGTCATTTTCATCATTCGCTCCGAGTTACCCTACAACTAAAGCTGCGAAGTAATTTACGATGCATGTGATAAATTATTGTCGATTCGTATGCAACTTCTGGAAGGAGTTGTTCAAGGGCTCCAACTTGCATTTCTCCACTATACCTCACCTCTAGATCGATGGTCAAACATAATAGGTGAATTGTGTCCTAAAGATTTAATTGCAACACTATGTCAATAGCTATTAGAAGGACTTGGCGAAGATACTCAACATCACTCAATTTATTATAATCTCCAAAGGAGCGAGTTGACTAATATGAGCTCCTTCGATATAGTGATGGGTCAACAACCCATCACTCCTTAGACTATTGTCACTTTCTATGGTAAAGTCTCTGTCGCTCATCGCATGACGAGAAAATGACATCAATAAAATGATATGACCGGAGTATGTTTGCATAAGAGAGTGAAGAGCATGAAGAAATTGACCAACACTGCCTAATGGGACAACAATTTTGATATAGGAGATCTAGTTCTTATGAAACTGATTTAGGGTTGCGCGGGAAGAATCTGCACAAGAGCCTCATTAAATGTTAACAAAGGTTTTATCAAGATATTGAAGGAGGTAAATAAGGTGGCATACAAGATGGAGCTTCCGTCTTAGGTGCAACAACACCATATCACGTCTTCCATATCAACTTGCTCAAGTTATACATCACCCTAAAGACCCCATTCGTGGGATGTCAAATCGTGCTATGCCGACCATCCGTCAATAATTCACTAATCAAATTAAAGAAGTCATCGTCGTCTGGGGATCAAAGCGAAAAAAATAAGTACCTTGTTCGATTAATTAGACATTGACATAAGTTGGGAGTTTGCAGAGGCATTGTGGTAGTTGAATAAGATTGAAGAGTTTCAACGTTGTATCGTTGAGGACATCATCGACTTTGAGTGGGAGAAGAATGTGACAGACTTTTTGCAACATGTTCGCTGACGGACAAGTTATATTACTTTTCCTTGTATTGAAACTTCAACCCATCTTTGTAAGTTAGATTTAGTCTGGCACGTTAATGACATCTTGTAATTTCACACTCAAAAAGTGCGCTCTAATGCTTATCCTCCACATCATATATTACTAAACTAACATTTATTTCGTATGTTAGGGGAGTGAGCTAGTCCTCAAGTGAAGCTTTTGTAATCACACATTCTATTCTAAAAAAAAATTAAGCTTAAATCTAACATCGAGTCTCAAGCGTGGCGTGACAACCCACGTACAGAATGTCATAATCAAGTGTTCTGCATACACGCTCGTTTCTCACAAACGTCTCTATCAAAACATTCGTTCGGAACAAGCATCCTAAAAAAAATAGTGACATTTGAGAAACCACAAAGCAAGCTTCGTGAGTAAAAACATCATGTGACACATATATAGGTAAATGATCTCTTATTTCGTACAATAGGAATATTTTTTCTCAGGAAACTTAAATTCTAACACTATAAAGAAATGTCAATTTTGGGACAAAGATTTTACGTCTACACCTTTCTCGCTAATTTGGTCACTATTCACAATAACGTAATGAGAAAATGGCAATGAATATTAGCGACAAGATTGGCGACGAAATGCTTTAGCAATGAAATGACCACAGGGAACAACTTGGTTGAAAACTCACAATTGTCTCTTTAAAAAAAATATAGTTCTAGTGACAAAATTATTGAGCAAAGATTTTGCTCGCTAATTTCTCAAATGATTAGTTTTCTTAATTATTATTCTTTGCTCGCTGAATTTTTTAAACTCCCATGCAATTTTTTTTGTTTCTTTGACACTGCCACCCTTTGAACTTGACGTATGTCAAGAATTGTACTTTTTCACTTTTGACGTTACC
Organism: Pontederia crassipes; assembly: GCA_030549335.1. Taxonomy (NCBI): domain Eukaryota; kingdom Viridiplantae; phylum Streptophyta; class Magnoliopsida; order Commelinales; family Pontederiaceae; genus Pontederia; species Pontederia crassipes. The sequence continues at coordinate 69,314,683 of CM060191.1, read as the reverse complement.
AGACCATGCCTCTTGTCCTTGACGTCGTCAGATTGTTTCATTTGCATATATGTCATCGAATCACGCTTCTGGAATATTATTCAACAGACTGAGCGGGGCACCTTTCCTGGAATTAGTTTGGAAAATATGGAGGGCAAGGTCACCCTCCATGTGGAAGGTTTTAAAACCCGGCCCGGCCCGGCCCCACTGATCGGACCCAGCTAGTACGGTTGGGTAAAACTCGGATTGCCCTTTGACCCATGTTGAATTAGTCAAACTCGGTCAAAACCCGAGTTTGATCGGCCATTTTTTGAAAAAAGCTCCCTTTTTGGCAAACTAGGGCAGCTCGAATTCTTCAATAGTGCAGTTGGGCGCCGCTATAGTGCCTAGACAAATGGACGCTGCGGCTGTTCGACGGACGCGCCACACCACCACGCACACAGAGTCGTAGACGATCTCCATCGGCGGCGCTGTGACTATTCGATGATGATGGACGACCACTGCGAAGCACACGTTCCATGACCAATGATCTCCTTCGGCAACCACTGCGGCGCTACCCTCGATCCGATGAGCTGCCTTTGAGTTTGATCCTTCGGCAACCGATGGCGGTGAGTTTCATCCATTCACAGTTGCTTCTTAATTCGTTATCCTTGGACCCTATTCGCCTTGTCGACTAGTGACTGGTGAGGCGGCATGATGAGGCGAACGCGTGACCTTTGGTCGACTAAGATGGCAAGGTCACGCTCTGGCGACACGACCATTGGTCGGCCAATGCCCCCTCCAGAACAAACCCTTGGCCGGCCAGGGCTAGTGCGCTGCCCCTGACTAGCCAGGGCACTCCTTGGCCGGCCACGATGCACTTTGGCTGGCCATGTCAAGGCTCGTCTTTGATCGGCATGAGGATGCATCTAAACTTAATTGTTTTATTAATTGATGTTGGACATATTTAAGTATATTTATTTGTTATGTCATTATTATTAGTGATACAATATATGTTAATTTTATACATATTTCTATTATTTTTATTAATTTATTATAATCCGATTTAACCATTCGATCCGACCCGACTCATTGATCAATTTAGGTCAAAGGCCGGGCTGGGTCTTATACCATTGGTTCGGTCCCCTCATCTTTTCCTTACAAAAAATGCATAAAATTTAGCGATAAAAGATCTCCTCCCCTTTTTTCGCTAATTTATCATTAATTGATTTAGAGGCTAATCATCGACAAAATGATGACAATATATTTGGTAGTAGAAAATGATGATTCTTGTAGTCTCCTTTGCAATTTGCATTTGTACATAATATATTATTTAAAATAAGTTTAATCTCAATAATATATATATATATATATATATATATATATATATATATATATATATATAAGTAGAGGTAAAAGCATGGGTTATGAGAGCATGACAAGTGGCTTCATGACAAAATGACATGTGTCATCTATATAAAGTATTAATATTTAAGATAATAATATTACTTTGTTTCAAATTATAGATAAATATCTATAATTCAAATAACATGGAAACAAATCAAGATATGTAATCTAAGATGACACATATCATTATCTTATAAAACTTATAATAATATACAAATCTAATTTATTTTCACAAAATAAAAACTTATCTTATAATAGTTAGTTATATAAGGTAACAAAAATAAAAGAAGATTACATTTATAAACATATTTTGATTAGAAACAAAGTCAATTATCTTATAATAATTAAATTTTCCGGAATTAAAAAATAATTCAAAATAAATAATCCAATTTGAGTGAAATTGAAATTAATCTTTCTTTTTTATCAATTAGAGTATGTTGAAAATAAATAACATTTTTCTCTAAAAAATAATGTGCAAGTAAACAATTCTTTCTATTTAAAACATAATTTGTTATTTTCAGAATAAAAAATCATTTCAAAGAGATAATTCAATTTGAGTCAAATTAAAATTAATATTTGAGTATGATTAAAATAAATAATATTTTATTTCAAAAATATAAGCAGTTATTTTATGGATTAAAAAAATTAAAATAAGCAATTCAATTTGAGTCAAACAAAGATTAATATTTCATTTTATCAATTTGAGTATGACTACAATAAAAATAACTACTAATCTAAGATGGCACATGCCAATATCTTATAAAAACTTATAATAATATACAAATCTAATTTATTTTTACAAAATAACAACTTATCTTAAAATAGTTAATTATATAAGGTAACAAAAATAAAAGAATATTACATTTATAAACATATTTTGATTAGAAACAAAGTCAAATATCTTATAATAATTAAAATGTTCAGAATTAAAAAATAATTCAAAATAAATAATCAAATTTGAGTCAGCTTGAAATTAATCTTTCTTTTTTTTATCAATTAGAGTTTGCAGAAAATAAATAATATTTCTCTTTAATAAATAATGTGCAAGTAAACAATAATTTCTATCTAAAATATAATTTGTTATTTCAGAATAAAAAATCATTTCAAAGAGATAATTCAATTTGAGTGAAATTAAGATTAATATTTGAGTAAAAATAATTATTACTTTTTTATAATAATTTAGTCCAAATAATTTTAAATAAAGAATTAAAATTTTGAGTTCAATTAAGATTAATCTATTCTTATATTTTATTTTTCAAAGACAATGGACAAGTATATAATTTTAGAAAACTAAAAATTATCTTATAATGGTTTGTTATATGAACTAAAAAAATAAATGGATACTAAATTTATGAGAAGAATTTAATTAGAAAGAAAGTTTTTTACTATGATTAAAAAATAAATTTCCTTTGCAAGATATACAACTAATAAATTTTCTTTCTGAAACATAATTTGTTGTTTTAAGTGAAAATAATTTAATTTGAGTACAGTTAATATTAAAAAATTAATTTCTAAAAGATAGAATTTTAATTTCTAAAAGATAGTGGACAAGTATAATAAAATAAATCATATTTTCATTTTAAAAACATTTTATTATTTCAGTAATAAAAAATAAAAAATTCCATTTTATTATGATTACAATAAATAAAATATTAAATTTGAGTATGATTAAATAAAAATTCTTTTCTTTCTAAAAGGCAATGTACAAGAATAATAAAAAATTATACTATTACATTTTTTAGAAGATATTATTTTATTTTCAAAATTGAAAAATAATTTAAAACAAAGAATTCAATTTGAGTCAAATAAAAATAATATTTCCTTATAAAAGTAATTAAAATATTATAAATAATAAAATAAGTCTATTTATTGAAAAAAATAATTACTAAGAAGAAAAATAATTTAATTAAATGTTGGAGTTTTGGTATATTCAAATTGAATTTTGAACTTTTTAAAATAAGCTAACACGTAGAGATGAACAATGGATCGTGCCATGACGTACTGGACCGGTTAAATCATGTTTGATTGATTGCGACACGACCCATTTTAAAAATAAATCGTGTCATGTTGAATTGACATTATATCAATCCGACATGATTGGTGTATGATCTGACCGAGTTAACCGAGTTGGCTTATGTCATGTCGGATGACTCATTTATTTTGTCCAAAGTTAATTTATATTAATAATAAAATACTTAAAGTATTATAATATATGATATTAAAAATAATATATGGTACCATGATAACTAGATATATAATAAACTATTTTTTAAAATATAATATAGGTATAACATATTATTAAATATTTCGATATGTAATAAAAATAAATCAACAATAAATAATGTGTTCACCGGCTTAGACTAGATTTCTTGGCCCGATGTGAGCCCTTAGCATCTTATTGGGCACTCCGGCACGGTCTAGACCGAGTCTAACCCAACTATTGTGCTCAGACCGAGTTCGTGTTAGGCATGGCTGGTTTGATAGAATTTCATGAAGACCGCGCTTGATAGAATTTCATATTTACCTATTTGTCATATTTAAATAATAATAAATTAATTTTGATAATTATTAAAAAGTATAATATTATAATTATGTGTTACATTTTTATAATATTGATCTTCTTTTGATAATAATTATATATTATAATTATAAAGTATATAATTTTTGTAATATTCGTGATCCGTGGATCGCACGGGATTTAGGACTAATTTTTCTTAATTGGTTCGTGTATTCACAGAAAAAAGCGATGAAGCATTTTAGTTAAGTATATTAATTATTTTAGATTTGTTTAGTAAATATGCCAAACATTTTTCATTGGACGTATACTTTTTCCACAATACATATTAATTAAAATTTATAAGGTAAAAAGGTACAATTTCATCATTCTCAAAATACAGTTAAAATTTTCGGTGCACTAAAGATAAATTATTTCTTAAAGATAATAATATATTTGTGTACAGAATTTAGATCAATTAAGTAGGTTTGCACGTTTTGTGATGCTAAAGCCCAAAATCAATATTTTTAAAATTATTAATTTTTAATTTGATTAGAAATTATTGTTTTCTAGTTTGATTAAAAAAGAAAATTAAACTAAAAAATATAAATTTTCTTGAGACATCCATGATGCTTCCCATAGATTTTCTTTGGAGGAAGAGTTTAATTGGAACGGGATAAATTTGTGGGACAAGTTTAGAAAGTCAACATCATTTTAAAATATAATTCTTTGTAAATTAAATAAATTTTAGATTGATGATTCTTAGCTCATTAAATAATTTAAAATAAACTTACAATTAATTATTTCGATAAATTAAAAATTTATACTCGTTCTATCTTTCATTTTTAAATTTAAAATAGATAAATTTACTTCAGAATAATGAAACATTTGTCAAATTTAATATTCCATAATATATACATTATAATTTATATATAAATAACAAGTTAAAGTAATTTAACTCATTCCAATAATTTATATTAAAATATATTTTTTTGAGGAAGCATCGTCAATTTCACAAATCTTTTCATAAAATGTCCTCCAACTTTATTCGTTTTCTAGATTTTATTTTCTAACTTTACTTTATAATTAAAGTTAAAAAGTCATCCAGCTATTAACTTCTTTATTAACTATCATTTTCACTGTGTATAGATGGTTTTATCGATCATTTTACTTGTGCGACAAGCCATTTAAATATAAAAAAACATAAAATAATAAATATTATAATTAAAAAATAAAAAGGAGGGTGCACCACCCCTCTCCCCTTCAGCCTTCTCCTCTTTTGTAGTCACTGACGCCAGAGGTGTTTCCCCCTTCCCCTTGCGTTGTAGGCGCACGCACATTGCCGACGTGCATAGAGGCGATGCCCCCCACCCTTGGCACATTGCGCAGAGGGGAGCCATCATTTCCCTCTGACACCGGTGAGGTCGTCAAACGTTAAGAGGGAGGAGGTGGTGCCCCTTTCTCTTTTTTTTATATTTTATATTATTATTTTATTTTATTTTTAATTTAATTTTAATATTTCTTTTATTTTTAGTGGCTTCAAAATGATTCATAAATTGTGCATATAATGAAAAGAGCAATTTACGAAAGAAATTTAATAATTGGAAGGTAATTTAACTACAAAATAAAGTTGAACGATAAAATTGAGAAGCCAATAAATTGAAGATCATTTAATGAAATTTATCTTTTTTTTATGATTATCGCATACCTTTACTTCCAAGTCTTAAATCATCCTTCATCATTAAAAAGACAAATAGGGCCCATCTAATCTAATTGCCATTAATTTATTATCTGTCCTTTAGCAAACATCTATTTTATAGGGAAATCAAGAAATGGAACGAGTTAAATGTAAAATTCTATGACATGGGTATAAGTTAATTTTATTATTATGTAAAATAAAATAAATGTTAATTATTATGATTAAGGAAATGATAGCCATACTACCCAATCGGATCCGGATCCTGGTCCGGGGAAAACTATCCAAGACCCGTTATTCCCTGGTCCTTCCGGTGAGTGGGATTCCTGGGGATCATCCTGGCAGTCAATTTTGATCTCAACGGTTAAAATTTGAGCAGCCACCGAGCAAATTCCCTACCGCAACGACGGCATTCGAAGCCGCTCATGTCCTCCTCCGTCGTCTCCCGCTATCTCACCGTCGCCTCCGCCTTCGCCGGCCACTGCCGCAGCCTCAACCGAACATACTCCAGGCGCTCCATCCGTCCACCAACTCCGGTGACAGTACTGTCTCCTTCAGCTCCGTCGTGGATTTCCATCTCTACGGTCGCCCCAGTCTCCGTCAGATCCGGTCGGCGACCAACGCCGCCTCCTCCTTTCGCCATGGCTGCAGAGGCTAAGGTATCGAAGGGGAACCAAGGCTTGCTTGTATTCCCCAGCGAGGAAGATCTTGCTGTCTCGCTGGCCAAGCACACGGCGGAGCTCTCGGAGAGGTTTGTTCGAGAGAGGGGGGCCTTCACCGTGGTCCTCTCCGGTGGATCCCTCGTAAAATCCCTCAGGTTTGGTGCTAGAAAATCCGATTCTTTCTTCTGGGAAACTTTAGGGTTTTGTACGATCTGAATCTTAAAAAAACAATGACATCTTTAGAATTGGTGGTGTTGAATTGTAGGAAACTGGTTGAAGCGCCGTATTTGGAGTCGGTGGATTGGGCGAGGTGGCACGTATTCTGGGTGGACGAACGAGTGGTGCCCAAAGACCACGACGACAGCAACTACAAACTGGCATTCGATGGGTTCCTGTCAAAGGTACTCAAATGGCTACCAGTTCCGGTTCCTTCTGTTCTTGCAATGAAATGATTATCGATTGATTGTCTACAACTTAGCCCTGCTTTGATTTCTCTGCTTGATTGGATTATTTCTAAAAGTTTAGCTTGGTTTTAAGTTGATCACAACCTGGAAATGGGCAGCCGGTGGAAGTTTGCTTGAATTATTAACTTGCAATTAACTGTTACTATGACTTATATAAGACTGCCCAAAAAAAGAAAAGAAAAAAAACCCTAAAATATACGAGATAAGCATATCAATTTAGATTTGGCAAAATATTATAGGTGTCATATAAAATTTGACACCGCCCCCTTTTTTTTGTAAAGGAAAGATGATGCACTGAAGTAGAAGAACCTCAACTTATTTGGAAAACATTTGGGATATGAAGGCAACAATTGTTTCTCTCGATGCGAGTTAAACATATCAATTTAAATTTTGGCAAAATATTATTGTTCTAATGTAAAATTGGACACCAACATCCTTTATTTTGTAAAAGAAACATGGGTGCGGTGAAGTATAAACTTGTTTATAAAATGATGAAGAATTGAAGACAATAATTGTTTCTCCCAATAGGAGTTAAGAATATCAATCTAGATTTGGCAAAGATTATTGGTGTTACATAAAATTCGACACCCATGTCTTTTTTTTTTGTAAGAGAAAGATGGTGCAGTTAAAAGTAGAAAAAACTCTAAACTTGTTTATAAAACAATAGAGAATAGACAGAAAATATCTCTGGACATACTTTGGTAGCATCTAATATACATACTTTTGGAATGGGATGTCTAGCATATGAGGGGATATGTATTTGATTTGCTTGCAGTCGTCCAAAATGTTGCTTCACTTTATCAACCAATATTAATGGATGAGCAATTCCTATGTAACCTTGATATGGGCAAATCTATTGTGTGTTTGAACAATTCATTTAGATCAAAATGCAAGTATAATTTTGCACAAACGAAATGCAGGAAAAATCCTCCCAAATAAGTGCAAGCAAACTGTTGTGTTAGTATTCTTGTCACCCACAAGCATGCATTATTTGTTGCCTTCATCCTTTAAAGAAGAAGATTTATTGCCATCATTCAGTTATGAAAAATGAAAGGGATGTTGTTGCACTCGAAAGTAAGTCTGCCACTGATAGATTCTTTTATCTTGCATCAGAATGTGTTTTCATAACGTGGTACCTGAAAGTATCAAGACGACAGAGATTGCACCAGGTTACAATCAAATCTTGGTGAACATAAAGGGATACTGCCTGTATCTCTGAGAATTCCCTACTCATCCTGAATTTGATTCAAGACTTATTGAGTTTTTGAATACTAATTTTAAATTAAGAAAAAAAAAGAAATGATGAACATAAAGGAACAAACGAGCTACAGTGTTATACAATCTAGTGTATGATTCTAGCTTTCGAGTTATTTAATAAACATTACTGCTGTTTTTGCTGGAAAGAAATATTTAATCTGAAGTGGGTCTGTGCTTTATTCAGGAAGATATAATTTTGGATCATGGCACATCTCATTGTTATTTAATCTATCGAATTCTTGCCTCGACATATGAGCCATGTTTATTTTTTTTTGAGAAGATAAAGGATGTGAGCCAGGTGCTCACATCCATTTTTTATTCATTATAAAAACTTGTATCTAACTCCGCCTATGTTTTATAGCCGGTCCCAAGCCCGGATAAAGGAGGAGGGTTGTGTTAGGCCCCGACAGCCAGCGTAAAATCATGTCGAATCGCATGAACATGGATCAACGAATAGCGTCGTATGATCCATGTAGCCGACCCCACCTAGTAGGATAAGGCTTTGTTGTTGTTGTTGTTGTATAAAAACTTGTATCTATTACAACGTATTCTTTTGGACTTGGACCAGATTCATGTATATGCATTCCTTACAGGTTCCAATTCCTCCTGGTCAAGTTTATGCCATCAATGATGCCTTACCAGCTGAGGGTGCTGCTGAAGACTATGAGACCTGCTTGAAGCATTTGGTCAACGTTGGAGTGGTTGCTTTATCAAAGTCGACTGGCTTCCCTAGGTTTGATCTTATGCTTCTAGGGATGGGACCTGACGGTCATCTTGCTTCGCTCTTCCCTGGGCATCCTCTACTGAATGAGAAGGAGCGGTGGGTAACCTTCATAAAGGACTCCCCTAAGCCTCCACCAGAAAGAATAACATTCACATTCCCTGTAATAAACTCCTCAGCATATATTGCAATGGTAGTCACTGGAGCTGGAAAAGCTGGTCCAGTGGGTAAGGCTTTGGGGAGTGAGAAGGGCTCATCCGAGTTGCTGCCTGTTGAAATGGTTTCCCTCGATGATGGAGAGTTCACTTGGTTCACTGATGGTGCAGCAGCCTCAATGCTTAAAGATAAGGCAGCGATGTGAGCTTCCAAGTCTGAAGGTGATCTTGTAGTCATGGTTGCAATAAAGTATATCCAAGAGTCGGTTTATCCAGATGAGCTTGGATGTATCCTTAAGCACATTTCCTGAGATGTGTGACTAGAGGTATAAGTTATCATTCCCCATCCCATGTACTGACTTCCTTTATATCTATCAACTGTGGGCATTCCTTATAAGGGCATTAGTTCCAACCTGTGGGTGCTGAGAAGTTAAAATAGTAAAATTGATAATCCAATGGCTTATTATGACTTTGGAAATCCTAATGATTTGAAACCTTGATCAAACATTCAAACTCATGATTATTTTCATTCAGATATTATATTGTACTGTTAGATCCTCTTATTGGTTTAACTGATCAATCATTGGTGAATGGCTGGAGGATAACTTTTTAAGTTGCAGTTTTCTATGACCCATCTTTACATGGGGTTATGGACGAAAGTAAATGCCTTCAAAGGTTGCTTCAGCTTCATCATGGATGAAGGAAACAAATACTCGAACCCAAAACATGAAGGGGGACAGCCCTCCTGAGTCCGGATTTGTTTAAGTGCACCTCTCCAGTCTCCACGGGGCCTTTTCATGGATCATGTGCAGGGCAGGCAAGAGCATGTGATCCGGGAAAATGAAGGCATCAACTCCCATGTCTAGTTTTGATGGAGTATCCAATAAATTAAGGCACAGGTGGAATAAATGAGGGCTGCCACATCCTGTCCCTAACTTTTCACTTTCGTAGGCTGAGTCCAACTAGTTTTGGGGCACTTCCAATAAATGGGAAAAGCTTCGGGCCAAGCGTGAATGAATTGATGGTGGATGACAATGTTATCATTCTAAAATATTACCATCACTTTATTTTACTAAACAAGAACAAAAATATTCATAAATAACGTAGAAGAGTGGATAATATTTTTTTGGAATGATAATAATATTATATTTTCTTATACTTATCATATATTTTAAATTATTATTTTAAAATAATAATCCAAATGATTAGATTAAATTAATGATCTCATATAATGTATATTCGAACCAATAGTTCGGTCATTCTATAGGTTAATATATAATATATCTCGTTCCTAATAGGAAAAAAAAAAGATTGAAATGTTTTTAGACCCATATTCCTAATCCAAAACTCAAGTGGCAGTCTATTCATTCATGATTCACCTGCTGAAGCGAGCGGGGATCCAAGGAGAAGCAATTAAAGGGGGAGGCGCCCTCCCGTGGTCATCATTTTTCGCACATTCATACCCGAATTTAAGCATCCATACCAAACACATCATGTAAAAAAAAGAGAGGGCCATGATTGATGGGTCTCTGTCTCCTTTTTTTTATACATTTCTTTTTTTTCTTTCCTTTTTCTCTTTTTTCTTTCTTGGCCAATTTGAGTCTCTCTTATTTCCCTCTTGTCCACTACTCTTGAAAGAATAGTGTTTTTTGGTCCACCCAATTGCCCAATATCATTTACCTTTACGGTGTTGATACGACATACAATACTTGCTAAATAATTTAAACATATCGATCAATCAAGTATTTTTTTCTTAGTCTCGATAATTATTTATTAAGAATTTAATGTTTGTGCGAAATGGTTTTCGACGTATATTTAAACCCTTATGTCAAATATACCATTCAATTTTTAAAAAAAATACGGGCTCTGAAATGGAATTCGACAAACTCATTGGGGGCAACGCCGACTATTCAATTTTTAAACGTATAATAATAGATTATTGCGAGAGATCAGTTGTTGATGCAATGTCACTTTCTAAATTGTTCTATATGACAGAACACTTCTCCACACAATGATCATTTTGACTCAAATATTAAAGTTATTTTGCTATCAACTAATTCTAGATGTATTAGGTAAGACAAAATTCCGAGTGATATATAATTTATCTTAATGATCTTACTAATATAAAGAAAAGTAATTTCAATTTGGTTTAATAATAATAATGATAATAATAATAATAATAATAATAATAATAATAATAATAATAATAATAATAATAATAATAATAATAATAATAATAATAATAGAAGGAACACTATTTGGCTACCACCATCATGTTTTATTCCTGTCACATGACATGACCCATCCAATCCATCACCATCTCCGCTGCCCCTTTACAAACTGCATCACGCCACTAATAAAGTGCGCCATCTCCATTTCAAGTCGCCCGTCACCGAACCCACCCCTCGTTCGCATCCCCTCCCGTCGACGTCGCGGTCGCCGTCTCCGTCGCCGCTAGAAACCGTAAGGGGCCTCCGCCGGTGCCCACTGCCGAGCGGAGAATCGTTCCGGCGATCCATGGTGGTTTGGCGGCGCGGGCGGGGCGCCGGATCAGCCAGTTCACTGGAGGAGGCAGTCTTGTCGACGCCGGCGATATTCGGCTGCGGAGAGATAGGCCGGCGGTTCCCGGTCGTTCTTGGGTACGGGCGCGACAGCGGTGGGTATGATCTCGCCCCGGCGGCCGCCACGACCACTTCTCGCTTCCTCCCGTAGGTCGAGTCGAAAATGGCGAATGAATTATTACCGTAAAAACGTCATTTTGGTTAGTTTCTATTGCCCTGATCGCTTTAGAGGAACAAGGGGGAAGGGTAGGAGAGGGGATTAGATGAAAGCCCAGAAACGATCGAGCATGCCGACTTCATCCGCTCAACCCTCGGTTTCTTCCGATTCTCCCGTATCTTCGTCGCCTCCCAAGTCTTCATGGAACCACTTGAGGTCGCTTCTGGTCATCGCCTCCGGTCCCGTCCCCGGTGGCGATCGGTAAGTTCCCTGAATCCCCGGAGTTGACTCTTTCTTTGTGTTTTCACTAATCACCTCTTAGTTTATTTTGCTTGATGTGAAACAATTGGTTCTCCTATGATTAGTACAACGGAAAGTGTAGGAAAATGTCAACTATGGAGTTTTGTGCAGTTGATCAGTTGCTTTTGCTTTCAGTATTCCACATTGTTGTTCTTGCAATTGAATTGTTGAAATTTTTTTTTGTATCATTGTCATAGCGTCCTTCCTGTTTCAAGTCTAGATATCAAAGGAAAATATTAATCTAATTTGTTCAGTTTCGGTTGCTACAAGTCTAATTTTCTTCCTTCTTTTCTTCAGATAAAGTTGTCCTGTGGCACTTGAAAGTTGAAACCTCTGTTCCTGGAAGTTCAGGGACATACACTGTTTTACTGACATAATCCTATTCCCTAATAATAATAAGAATAGTTTATTTTCTTTAATTAGGATAAGTTTCTTATTTTCTAGTTTGATTATAACTCCTTTTTCTTTTATTTCTACTTTTACTGGGACTTGGTTGGGTTTACCCTATAAAGATGGTCCCTTGGAACCTTTTTAATAAGGTATATGATAATTAATATTCTTTTGATAGACCACTTTGAGAGGCCGGATCCTCTCAAAGTGGTCTATTGGAAGCTTGATTCCCTCGAAGCGATCAAAGTAGAATCTTAGTTGAACTAAGAACCTATCAATTAGAAAAGAGTTTTCAATCTTCATGATAGACCAATAACATAGCTATCTTCGTCTTCTGTTGTCATCTATCACATCCATTGCTACCACCACATTGTATCACTGTTGTTGACTAACCGCTATCATTAACTCATTATATATTTATTTAATAGTTTATATCCTTAATTTAATATATCAATTGTGCAGGTAAAATTTATGGCTTCACAAGATTTATTGACTTTAGAGAGGCCAATTGTTTTACTCAAATCGAAGAACAATTTCAACAAATTTTACAAGTATTCAACGATGAAAAAAAATATCAACAGGTAAATAAGGAAAATCACGTAGAAAATGAGCTAGCAAATATTCAATAATTAAGTGTAATTGTAGAGTATCAAACTCATTTTGAATTATTATCAAGTCATATTAAAAATTGGAGCGAATGTCGATTGGTGGAAACTTTTGTTGAAAGCCTTTTCCCCGATCTTCAACGGGAAATGAAAGCTGTACGACCGACTACCATAATTTCTGCTATTTCTTTTGCTCGAAGGAAAGATGAACGTTTAAATGGAGAGAGATGCCGATCAAGTTGAAACTTGAACAAATTATTCAGAAGCAATAGTGCTATATTATTTTCATCAAACGCATAAGACTCCATTTTTTTCAAAATCTTTGCTAAAAGTTAATCTCATCAAGAAGAGAAGGATACCGAAGACAATTCATTTGAAATTCAACCTTCAACTTCATCTGCTAGAAATCTTTTAAAAATGACATCTATAATTCAACCATCAAACGAGCAATCTATTACAAAAGGCATTATTGTTGGAAAGTCATTAATTATGAAGATACTAATAAAGATTCATTTATACTTGTATCAATTAACTCAACCTCGAAGATATTTGAAGACTTCAATGCCAAAAAGACCAAGAGACAAATTTGTTCTTACAAAAAGAATTAGGTCAACTTCAAATTCTCTTCCTCTAGCCTATGCAAGTTTATACAAATGCTACTAATGCATAGTCAACTCTACTTTCTGAAGATGGATCTTTATTTTATTCAAGTTATCAAGAGACATCATGTGATCAAGCATCGACAAGAAAAGTTCTCTCACATTTTTCTACATAGCTTTGAGGATAGGGCTACTTTGAAGAGGGCGTAAATGATAGGATCCTATTTCCTAATAATAATAGGAACAATTTATTTTCTTTTTTTTTTAGCAGAACAATTTATTTTCTTTAATTATGATTACTTTCTATCTTCGTAGTTTGATTATAGCTCCTTTTTCTTTTATTTCTACTTCAATTAGGACTTGTTTGTACCCTATAAATAAGGACCCTTGGAACCTTTTTAATAAGGCATATGAGAATTAATATTTTTTTTGATAATTGCTTAGAGCAAATATCTTGGAGGCCTGACCCTCTCAAAATGGTCTGTTGGAGGCTTGATCCACTCGAAGCGATCAAAGTAGGATCCTAATTGGACTAGGAACCTATCTGCTTTGAAATATTGTATTATGTACCCAAAATTGTGAAAGAAAAGAATGAGAAAAAGAAAAAAATGAGGATCTATGGCCCAGCGAAGGGCTTGAGCTGTTAGGATTTTATCGCCTTGAATTATTGTGCGGACTTTGAATTAGTGTACGGGACTACAGATCTTTAGGTATGGGGGTTAGGATTTTAGTCATGTACTCTCTTTTGCTCATAGTGGAATTTTTAGCTTGTGAACGTTTCCCTCTTGTACACACTAATTAAGAGGGTTTTAGCACATCAAATCTCTGTGTTCATTTTCTTTTTTATTTCTCTTCTTCGTTGTCTTGATTATTCATCCATCCTTGGTGTCATATTCCCGAAGAATTAGTGATTATTGTTACAATGTCATAGTAATAGAGCTCATTCTGCCAAAAGATTTGTTTGCTTAAATTCACATTTGAAGTGACAGTTCGATAAAAGATTAGTATCGTGTCATTGCTTTGTCTGCTGTCCTATTTACGGCCTAACTTAGAAGACCTTGTTCCATCTGAGTACCACTCACATGATTGAATTCCGTTGTGGTAATGATCTGTCTATGTTAATATTATACTGATTGAATATTCTTATTTTTTGTTGGCTAAGATATCTTAGGTTTCTTCTTATTATCGGACTCATTCATTCTGGTATTTACCATGTTTCTTTTGACATATACCATGTGTTTTAGATTGTATGATTTCCATTTAGCTTAGGCATCTGGAGACCTTTTGCACGGGTGATTTTAGTGAGCTGTACCTTGCAAGAATACAAATTTATTGTTCATGTTGCTGTGTTCAATTATCTTCTTCTTTGATGTTGATTCTTGAGCCATCACAAAACTTACATGTGGGATAATGGGACCATTTGCAGAGGAAGCTTAAAATCACCATGGTCTAGAAGGAAAAGAAAGCATGCACTTTCTCATAGATATTGGCAATCTTTATTTACACCAGATGGAAGGTTCCATGATGGTGGAGTAAAGTTATTAAAGAAAGTTCGTAGCGGAGTAAGTGCTGTGTTGACTTTATTACTGATACATATATAATAGACTTGATTTTCTCTTCCTGGTAATTCTTGGTATCATTATTTTGATGCCTCTGTTTCATGGGTTTTACCAAAATCATTAACATCTTGTTTGGGCAGGGAGTTGAACCAAGCCTAAGGGCTAAAGTGTGGCCATTCCTCTTAGGAGTGTAAGAATCTACTATTTGCTTGTGCTTTAGCTTATGTGAAGATTATTTCCATCCCTGCTAGATCTTTTACGTCATTGTTTTCTTTCCTTATATGTGTTATGCTTAGTAACTTCTCGATATGTGCATATCTTGTATTTTTTATTTCATAATAATAAGCATTTTATTCATATTATTATTTTGTGATTGTCTTTTTTCTTCAAAACCCTGTGCAGCATACTTTTGTTTATTTATCATAAACACTTTTTATGATTGTACTGAAGACAATTATTAGTTTCATAAAAATGATCTCCTATCTTCATTTCTTTTAGTGTCTGGGGTTAGACAATATGTCAGTGATTGTGTTTTTTTTTTCACACAACAAACAACAACAACAACAAAGCCTTATCCCACTAGGTGGGGTCGGCTACATGGATCATACGACGCCATTCCGCTCTATTAGTAACATATATTCGTTGATCCATGTTCATAAGATTCGACAGGATTTTATGCTGACTGTCGGGGCCTAACACAACCCTCCTCCTTTATCCGGGCTTGGGACCGGCTATAAAATATAGGCGGAGTTTTTTTTTCACACAACAAAGAATGCCAAATTTGTTTTATAATGCTAAGTTCAGTCGTTCTATCAATTATCTAAGACTAGATGCAAATATGATAGTTGATTCGTTTATATGGATACAAAGATCAACTCTTCCAATTTTATGATTATTTCTTTTTGTCTTTGTTTTGACTCGTTGGAGTTGGTGGGTTAGTCTGTTATGGGTTCAGGTTGTTACATTTCTGCAATGTTCTATCTTGTGCAAATTCAATTCACATTCCTTCTAAAAGAAAATCAAATGACAATAGAGGAGAGCATATCAACTTAACATTGGCATGTCAAATAATTCTTGGTCATTTAGTTGATTTATTTTCTTACTTTTTCGCAGATATGATTTGAGCAGCTCTGAGGCAGAAAGAACAACCATCAGAACAAGGAAGAAGTAATGAGCACAATCTTCTTTTTTAATCTGAAATTATCCTTTTCCATTAATTATGACAAGTTTTAGCATCAAGTTTTACTTAAAACTGAATCTTTTAGTCTGAAATGTCACAACATCATGTTGTTTTGTGCTTCCTTTGTCCAGGAAAGCATACGAAAAGCTAAGGAGAAAGTGCCAGGAAATCCTAAATTACTCAGAGAAATCCCACAGCTTGAAGGTAATTGATGATGCTGAAAATGAAGACAGCCCAAGATTTACTGAGGTCCCAAAATCTCATGACAAAGATGATGAGATTCGTAGTCCTCCATTCAGTTCTAAAACGAACTCTTTCGACGGTAAAGCAAACAAATTAGTTTGTAATGGATTAACCTCCTCCAATTTGCGTGTTGATGAGGAAAATGAGAGATGTGAATCATGTGATATTCATCATTCAGTTGATGTTCATTTGTCTTCCTTAAACACATGTAATTTGGAAGAAGTAGAAAACACCAATGGGGTTACTCATATCGAGTTATCTGCTTTGGGTACAGAATCTTCAGATTCTGATTCTTCAGTTGGAGATGAACCTGAAATCCTAATGGTAGAAGGTGATATGCAGGCAAGTCCAAACCATTTGACGACTCCACTTCATGAAGATACTTCTAAATGTGATAGGACATGTGAAGATTTCAAGACATGGCAGCGTATTATTCATTTGGATGCCATCCGAGCCAATTCAGAATGGGTGCTTTACTCCCCATCCCAAGCTGCAGTGTCTGAGGAGAAGGCACTAGGGTTGGCCACATCAGTTGGATTAAAAAATTATGATGACTTGTCGCCTTGCATGATTTACCATGCTGCTCGCTTGGTTGCGATTCTTGAAGCATATGCTGTTTATGATCCAAACACTGGTTACTGCCAGGGTATGAGTGACCTTTTATCTCCCATAGTTTCTGTAATGGAAGAAGACTATCAGGCTTTTTGGTGCTTTGTTGGTTTCATGAGGAAGGCTCGACACAATTTCCGGCTTGATGAGGCTGGAATATGGAGACAGCTGAACATAGTTTCTAAAATCATCAAGTGTAAGGATTTGCACCTTTATAAACACCTACAGCATCTGCAAGCAGAGGACTGCTTCTTCGTCTACAGAATGGTAGTGGTTCTGTTCCGGAGGGAGCTCACCTTTGAGCAGACATTGTGTCTGTGGGAAGTGATATGGGCAGATCAGGCAGCCATACGAGCAGGGATTGCGAAGTCTGCATGGGGAAGGATAAGGTTGCAGGCTCCACCTACAGATGATTTGCTACTTTATGCCATTGCATCTTCTGTTTTGCAGCGAAGGAAACTTATTATTGAGAGATACAGCAGCATGGATGATATAGTGAGAGAATGCAACAGCATGGCTGGCCAACTGGATCTTTGGAGGCTTTTGGATGATGCCCATGATCTGGTTATGTCCCTCCATGAGAAGATCTGATATCACACATTTAGGTTACCCTAGAGTCTTCAGTTCATCTTAATAGATGACGGAACAATCTTTTTATTATATAGTGTCCCTCAATGACTGCTCTAATTTTCCTAACATATGTTCTGTATCTTCTGCAACTAACTAGATTGAAGCAATCCGAATATTTTATATTTGTACTTCCTAATGTCATCTTAAAGACATGGAAATATTATCTGGTTGCAGATGGACTCTGGCTCAGTTTTTCATGTAATATGCTGATTCATGTTGTTCTGCTATATCTTTCAAGGAATTTGGAATATTTTGCTTACATGAGTCAAGTTCCTACATAAAGTAGATGACTAAGTGCCTATGTACCTTGGGGGTAGTGTGAATGTGCGTTAGGAGATGTACATTGTGGGTTCATGTAAGAAGGTTTCAAGAAGAGATTCTAGATTGCTTCATTGGTTATTATGAGAATTTGTAATTATTGCTTTTGTGTTTCTTTTCTCGTATTTGCAAGATCATGGTCCGTTCCTTACTATCTAGACACCCAAATCTCTGGTTTGTTTTTATCAGCAAAATTGATGATTCTAAAGCACATAATGAAGGTCATGAACTATAGTTAACAATCTATTTCCTCAGTCAATTTGTCAAAGGCAGCTGTGGATCATAGTGAATCTGCAATATAAAGTTATTATGGATCTATAGGGCATTGCACTTATGATGTGAAAGAATTGCCAAAGCAGCAACTGCTGCCAAATTATTCTAGTGGTCTCAAGCAATGTTGGACTTTTCACCATTTTCTTAGTTTGATTTCAATTATGGGGCAACGCATGAGTGACGTGATACTTTATACAGAGGTTCTTTTGCTATTGGGCACAGAAAGATTTTCGTTTTTATCCAGGAATAATGAAACTAAGTGATGCATTTATGACATTGAGTTGTTTCTAATATGCTGGAGTCTGAAAGTATATACTTCAGAAGACAAGCTAGTTTTTTACAGACTTCTGGACACAAATCAGGAGTCCCAAGTTGTGTGCAAGGCTCTCATCCATGACTGCTGATGCTTGGAGAAACATTAAAGTGTGGCCTTGAGTGCACTCAGGTTTGACCTTTGACCAAATGACTTGAATGAAATGATCAGCAGTCCATCTAAAATGTTGTCGGGGATATGGTAATGACCCCCATAAGAGATTGTGAGCTGTATCTTTTGCTTGAAAGATTATGATTTCCAAAATTCAGGCATGGATGACCTTTTGATAACAAAGCATAACTGAATGAGAATGAAGTGATTCAAGAAATGCCATGATTTGCTAGCTTGTTCTTATGGTTATCATTCCTGTGTCACAAGATATCTAGAGCAATTGTGCTATTTTACAAAATTGGTTATGAGTAATATAACAATTTCATAAAAGGTAACCCATTGTGTGTCTCCTGTTCCTTCAAATATTTGTGGGAGTTAAATTGGTTTAATATTTTTCTATTGAAAGCTTACTCCAAGCATCTCGCTCTTCAATGCTTACATTTTCTACTTTCGTTGTACTTAGATGGTCTTCATTTTCTCTTACTATGAGGTTGCCTCTGTGGGAAAGAAATCTCAAGTTTGCATATTTTTCTCCTAACCTGCTGATATTTTTCTGTAGATAACATGCTGCTATTTTTCTCCTAAAAGACATTGTATCTTAATACATTTTCTCTTTGTCAATGATGTACTGTAAAAAATATTGCCAGCTTGAACTCTTTCAGTGCAGTGTTTCACTTTCCTGTCATATAATGTTCCAAAGCAGATTTCTGAAACCCAGTATATCCCTAGCAATTTCTGAGTACCACTCAGCAAAATCTTCTCATGTATTTTCATCGGAAGATACTATCTGCCGAAGAATCTTTTCAGAAATCGAGCTGAAATATTGCATTTTGGGCAATCCCTTTGAATATCAATGTTTTAGTATTCGTCTGCCTAAACGACATGTAACCACAAAACTTTGATTACTTAAGCAGCATGTGAGCAAATCAATTATTACACTTCTCATAGATGGCGGTAAGATGTCAAATTAAAACTGGCAGTTTTCAGATTGTGCGATTGTAAAGCATTGACCTGGAGAGTTTAAAAAAGTACAATGTGCGTGAAACTGGCAACACGTCACCTCACTGTGCCATGGTAGGAGACATGTCTGGCTAGAATATACTGAGCACACAGTGAAGTGGTCTAAAAAGTCATAGAAATCTCCTTGTACTCCTCCGGCTAGAAGTTTACAGCAAAAGCATGATATCATTAGAAGTGATACTTTTTTATTCTTTTGTTTGCAAGTCTGGTGATATCTTGTCATGTTGTTGCTGCTTTTGGCAAAGTAATAACTTATCAGTTCTAGAAATTTTGGTTATTACGTATGTTAAATTTGACAATTCGAGTCTAATGAGACTGCTGTGTTTAAAATATACAAGTGTAATGTTATGTTTCTTGTGCTCATCCACCGATAACCAGTGCCTTATTTATTAATTCCACACCTCAGATCTGCACCCATGCCCCAAGTTTTAAGCCTGATGCCACAAGATATGCTTGCTGACTCGTTGGTTCTTTATATAACTGCAAGTGGGATATCCATTGAAAGATTCTCTACTTGGAATCTTTGCGGGTATATTGTCATTGTGCCATAACAACTGACAGGATCTATTTGTTTATTGAGAATAGGGCAAATATTTTATGTTTGTCAAATCTTAATTGGTGCCTTCTTTCTTGGATGTCAAATCAGCATCTGAAGTTTCCTGGTTTCTACCTCGCTGTCGGGGGTATAAAATAAATTGGAACTCTCTGCTTTTATTTCATATATATATATTAGCTGTATATCAGCAATAATAGACTCGTCATATCCTAATCTATGATACTCTATGCCAACATGTTCCTCTGACAGAAGCCTTGTTTCTATTGCTAGTGTCATGCTCAGCATCTAAATTATTTTCTCCAGTTGCAAAGGAGGTCCATTGATTGGCCTGTCTATAGTGAATCTTCCACGAATATTGTGAAATTTTGAAGGTGTGCATGTATCAGAACAGATTCAGGTGTCTGTGTGCATCCACAAATGGAACAGAGCCATGTCTTTCTATCATGAATATTGAGGTAGAACAGGTCGAGTGAAGGCCATGTTCAAATGAGTAATTCATCTTGTGTGACTAGATGGATACATAGAGGATGACGGGATATGCAGCCTTAGATTTCATCATAGACAAATAATAAATAGTAAAAACGTGTACAGAATTAGATGTGTCCCTTGGTCTATTTCCTGGTCAAGAAAGGCAAAAATATTGCTAATCTTTCAGGCTACCGAACTGGATACTTAGATATTTAAATTCATAGATCTGTGGATCTCACGATTTCGGATCTTTTAACTCGGATCACATAACATATATAAATTTATAGATCTATGATGAGTGCTAAATTTAACTACTTGACCTTTCATGTGAGATTTTTTTTTTTGTGGCAGAAAACATATTTGCTAGAAAATATATACGTAATCCGAAAATTGAAGTGGGGAAAAAGTTTAGGGAGGCGTGTGATAATATAGAACTAGTTGCAAAAATATAGGTGGGTATGAGGAATTGACACAAGTTTGACATTTAACATAATTGTTTTGTGCACTTCATCACTTAAAGAAACCATGATTTCTTTTCGACATAAATCGCGTCCATGGAAATCTTTCACGGCACATCGCATGTCATTATTATTTCCTCCACTTTGCTTTCAACATCGAGTTAATTAGGAAGCCCCTCTAAATCTCCATATCTTGGCTCCTGTAAGAGTCCCCGAATCAACCACGTCACTCTTGGCTAAGAAAAGCAAGGCAAATTAAGCTCCTGGCCACCTCGTTCTAATTTGGACTTGGCATCTTAATTGTGAGGCAGACAACATATATATATCTACTATCATCATCATCATCATCATCATCAAGTAAGCTACTCGACACCCCCACATGCTATGGAGGCCTTCAATCTTCAAATCACTTTTGCTATCAGGCGAGAAAACCATGAGATTCATTTTTAATTATGATATGATCTTGGGCTACGTCATAAACTCTATGAACTTTACATAATTACACAAGAACTCTCGAAATCGATCTCAATTGCGACTGTATAAACATATCAACCCACTCTTTCAATTCTCGGTTCCTTATATTTCTTTTTATCTAAGTAACGAAAATGGCTTACTCAGCTATATACATCCACACGTGCCACGAGATCATTTTCGGATAAATTGATTGAGATGATTTGTCGACAATCGCTCTTATAAAATTTTGATCATGGATATAATGAGGGCGTTCAACGAGCTGTCGGACTATGACAATAGCGCATTGTGACACTAATGCGGATATTTGATCCAAATGGTCAGATGAAGAATCAAGAAAGGTTGTCATCTCACGCTTAAGGAATGAGTAATAGAATTAAAATGCTTATTTGCATTAAGTAGGAATGCGAAATGCATATGCGCTTAGGGAGATATTAGTGGACTCCTCAATTACAATATCAGGGAATGCAATTTTACTTGTCCCTGTTATTAAGAAATTACCACTATTTAACGGAAGTTAAGTCCTAGTACAAAAGAAAAATATATTAAAAAAACTAAAATTTTAGGAGTAAACCTTATAAAATTTTACCATAAAGATGGAAAACTTGGTACTACTCGGTGAGATGGCCACACATGGACATTGAACGAGCCGCAAACTTAAAATTAACGGAATTAAAATAGATGTTTTGCATATCGCGTCATGTGAAAATGTTGCCCCATTGCGGTTGGGGATATCTTTTGTGAGAGGGATCCTGTACAAGGATGCATTAAGCAATTCGTAATCTAAAAAAAAAAAAAGAAAACGTTGCCCCATGTCATAGGCACATGTTCTAATGTTATATAAAGAAAAATTAGAAAAAGGTAAGCCAATGTAAATCATATTTCAAAAAATGGATTACCATGTAAAATAAATAATAAAAAAGTATTGATAATATCTGGGCAGAAAGTAATACAAATTAAAATATTTTGTCTACTATTATAATTTAACCATACTTTGGTAACAACTTTAAATAACATAAAATACTAAATATTATACTATAATAAATATATAACTATAATAGTCAATAAAAGATATATATTTTAAAACTCTAACTTATATATATATATATTAAGGATGTAAGAAAGAATGAATAAGTTTTAAAAAAAAACATATTCAACTCGAAAATCGAATAGAAAAGAAAATCATTTTTTAATTAGTATAACAAGTATAATTAATATTTCCTATTATGTTATAAATTTTTGTTTGATATATTCAAATTTTTGTATCAGCTCCTATATTTTAGTTATAATATTAAAGTATAAAAATATATTTTAGAGGTATAAACGAATATATTAAGTAACAGAAGCCCATTTAGTTATTTAAAATATATTATAATTAATATATTATAATTACTGAGAATGCGCATTAGATGATAACTTCATCTCAGAATATATTATCAGTCCTTTTTTTCCCTTTATGATAATTCAACCAATCCAGTGTCCATTTTCTCTTTGTCTACTGACAAGATACCACATAAGAGTGGGAAGATTATAAATACAAAACTAAGTATTATTAACATACTGTCTCAGCAATATTGCAATCCATTGTCGATCAGAGTTAGTAATTCTTGATTCGATTTTTAAAATCATCAATTTAGTTACAATTTATCATTCCACTTTCATTCGAATTAATAGGTTTCGTTTGAGAAATGTAACGATTTAATAGTGGTGAACCATTTGATCAAAGACAATAATTTAATTAACAAATCATTGTTAGTGAATAGAGATTAATGTTTAGATATTCAATTAGAAAAATTAATAAATAAATGTTTGATAAACTTAGTGATTAAATTAGTTCATCTATATAAAATAACATAATTAAACATAATAAATTATCCAATTATATATATAATAACTTTTATTTGTAATATAATAGTTTTTCTTTTATTTTTTTACCCTAATAAACTTTTAAGTCCATTTTAAATATAATATTGTATCAAATAGTTCAATTCTAAAGCTAATAGAAATAACTATTATATGACCTCAAAATAGTTATATATGTACATAAATGCGCATATATATATATATATATATATATATTACATGTATTTAATAGCACAAGGAAAATTTTAAAAATATAAATATAAAAAAGTATTTCGAATCTTCAAAATATTTAATTGACTCGTCTAATTTAATAAAATCTATCATTCTCCCCAAAAATTCATCTGAAATTGGAACATCCTCCCCTTCAAGTATCTCCCGCGTCACAAACTTTCCAATAGATAAAAAAGCCGACTGAATGCTGGCGTTAATATTAAACTTTAAAGGCCACAACTGGCTACCCTTTGGTTTCATCATCTGGACATTTACGAGCTGGAAATATAAATATTTTAGACATTATAGTCTATGAGTATTTTATAAGGATTCGAGGTTTAAAAATTAAAATGATCTCATTAAATAATTTTATATGAGTAGAATAAGAAGATGATCATAGACTTATATAAAGTTAATTTTAAATTCATACGTATTGATAATTCATAGTGAATAATATTTTAATTATGTCCGAGGGTGTTACATATTTAAACAAATATTTTATGTACATATGGCTCGATGTATATTGTATGATATCCTGCTTGCTTGCACCTTTGAGAAACTTGGTGGAGACGGAGAAAGTGACACATAAACTATACATTTATATGTCATCATATGGGCTTGTTTGGAACATTGACTTCGTCAACTCAGCTTACTTAATTATTTTTTTAACTCGAGGGCGATATATATAATTTAATATTTCACTGAAACATATGACTAGACACAGGCAAAAGTCATACAGTACTGAAACATATGCCCAAGTTCAATTAATATTTGACAAAGACTTTACTTGAAGAAGTCCCACGTCAACTCACAAGTATATTATGCTTCAAGTTCTGTTGTCATATATCTCTTTTGTTTTCAATAAATACTATGCAAATATGGTTGCCATTAAAAGCTGCTTTCAACAAATTATTGGCAGAAGTCTGAAAGTGTAAAATGTCAAAAGTTAATTAATCTTGTTCTTTTTTTTTGTTTGGACTTTCGAGATATTAAGACTTGTAGCTAATTAATTACAGCAAACCATCCATGATTCATGCCATCTAAATTTCACTTTCCTTTCAAAGATATCACCCAGCCCTTTCAACAGTGGTTGGCCCCCCCCACTTGGCCATTTCAACTCTTCAGTGGTTGCCATTATTTCTTGCAATTCGAGGATAAATGAATCCTTAAGCAATGTATTCAGCCTTTTTTCTTCCAATTATTATTAATTTTAGGTCACCATCAAATTTGTATTAGGATTTGATGAAAAGTTACAAGTTTGATGTAGTTCTATATATTTAATTTCCTCTTTGCCTTTTGTTTGCATATCAATATAAATATTCTGATCAATCTTAATTTTTATCGTGTAGATTTGATGCACATACTCCTTATATGTACTAAACGTTATGCTCAAAGGATGTCTTCTTCTTAATTTCATGGCCCATCCTCTTTCTTATATCTTTCCAATTTTGTTATTGCATATATATTTTTCATTGTGCAGGTTCAATATCAACTTTGTTTCGATTTTGACGTAGTATGTCATTTCTACATCTTCAGCATGATATCCCTTGAAGCCAAAAAAAAAAAAAAACTTGTCAACTCCGAAATTTGGGAATATTCTTCTTCATATCATCACTTAATTTGACATGAAATGAGTAGTAGGAAGGAAATGGCATCCGTCCCAAGATCATGAGAGATGGGGAAGATGCCATTCACAAAGTACCCCCTTTGGCCTCTCCATACAAAGCAACGGGTTCAAATTTTGACATGTATCTACCTTAAGATTTTGAGTATTTATATTATATTCGTGGTGTCCTTAACTTGCAAATGAGTGCAGCGTCCACCTCCATCTAAGATTTTTGCAAATCTTACGGTCACGACCGAAAACGTTATCTACCTTTACTCAGATATGGGACAAAAAAGATCCTGTCGACGTGAGGCTCATCAATCAAAAATCTCCAGTGGGACGAGAGAGAGAGAGAGAGAGAGAGAGAGAGAGAGTGATGCATGGAAATGGAAGGCCAATTATTGTCTAAGTTACACCATGGAAATTTTGAATTAGTAAAAGTATTGTCGTTTGAAAATAGTAAGATCCACAAAAGTACAAACTCTTACAGAAGCCATTCTCATTCCATCCACAAAAGTAGAGACTCTTGTTTGAATTATGTGTGTTAAGCCCTAAACCTTATTCACATCCATATCTACATGATTAATAACATAATGTACAGACTCTTACAGAAGCCACTCAGACCATTAATTAACCATATATGTATAAAGGAAACTAATAAAAAAAACAGCAGCAACTATAATTCTCATCAGCAAGGACTTATTTCTTTAATAAGTCCTATGGAATCTCCAAACACAACACACCCCAGATAACTAAACAAACCCTATGACTGTGACCTCATTCCATCCAATCGCCTGGGTCGCAGCTCGACCGTGAGCGGCGCCGCCATCTCGCACGATAACCTGAGCACCTCTGAGAGGTCGACGCCGGTTGTCCCGGCGGCCGGCCGCCATTCGTACTCATGCATAAGCGAGGCAACCCAAAAGGCGACGGTGGCCACAGCTAGCGGCTTCCCGGGACAACTCCGCCGGCCAGAGCCGAATGGTGCTAACCGAAGGTCCAAGCCGAGGACCGACATCTCGGCGGCTGAGCCGTCGGGTCCCATGAACCGGTCCGGGTTGAAGTGGAACGGGTCTGGCCATATACAAGGGTCATGGGTGATGGCCCACATGTTCACCATGGCTGTGGTGCCCGCGGGGATGAGCTTCCCATCCACGACCACGTCGGACGTGGACATCCGGGCCCATGAGAGGAGGGGACCCGGCGGGTGCACGCGAAGCGTCTCTTTGACCACGGCCTGGAGGTAAACGAGAGATCTGCTGTCGGATTCGTTCACCTCCCGATGAACCCCGACCACGTCGTCCAGCTCCTCGTGCACCTTCGATTGCACGTCGCTGTGGAGCACCAAACGCGCGAGCACCCACTCGATCAGCACCGCCACAGTGTCTGTGCCCCTAAACACCATTTCCTATAGTGAAAAGAACAAAAACATTTGCGGCACGATTACTTTAACAGTTCTTGTATAATTAGTTAGCAGTACAGTTTAATCAACAATGAAACATAAGTTTAATTACCCAGAGGATGGCGACCATGTCGGAATCTGACAACTTATCGGCCCCCTGCAGGGAAAGCAGGACGTCGACGAAATCCGCGGCGGCGTTGGAGCCCAGTGCACGGCGCGCTCGGTGCTCCTTGATGATCTGGTCCACGAACCGGTGCACCTTGGGGACAAGACGGACGGAGCGCGACCGGATCCTCTGAAGATCTAGGCTGGCGAGAAACGGGAGGTGGTCCGACCAGTTGAGCTTTCCCAGGAGGTCGTATCCTTCGTCGACCATGCTCCTCAGCTCCTTCACCTCGTTGCTCTCCATGTGGAGCTTGTACCGCCTGCCGAAGACGGAGGACATGATGTTGCACAGAGAGGCTCTCCTCAGGATGTCGCGGACCCCAACTTGGTGCCCCTCCCCGGCGATGCTGGCAAGGGCTCCCACCATCTCGGTCGCGATGTCGGCGCGCTGGTGCGCGGATGCAGCGATCTGCTTCGGGCAGAAAAGGTGGGTGGCCGCAATCCTGCGGAGAGCGCGCCAGTACGGACCATAAGGGGCGAAGCCAATGGCCCGGTCGAACATGAGCTCGTAGGCGGACTCCTTCTTCGGTCGATCAGCGAAGTAGGAGCTGCTCAGGATCTCCTTAGCGACGTCCGGGTCGCACGTAACGACGACCCTGGTCTCGCCAAGGCTGAAGGCCATGATCCGCCGAGCACCGTGGGCTTTCGCGGCCGTCGCAAGCTTGCGGTGCGCGAGGCCACTCATTAGGCCCATGCTCCCGACGAACGGGAGCCCCCGAGGTCCCGGGATCATCCCTGCCGAGCCCCGCGGCCTCCCCAGCTTACTCCACCAGTACCTTCCCCAAGAAGGACCCCCGGGGGAGCTCC
Source organism: Pontederia crassipes (assembly GCA_030549335.1). Taxonomy (NCBI): domain Eukaryota; kingdom Viridiplantae; phylum Streptophyta; class Magnoliopsida; order Commelinales; family Pontederiaceae; genus Pontederia; species Pontederia crassipes. The sequence goes on along the minus strand of CM060191.1, from coordinate 69,286,995 downwards.
AGTGGAGGATGACAGCCACGAACCACGTCATGAGGGCCACGACTCCAAGCGCAAGCAGGCGCGACGGCTCTGCGACGAGCTCCTCGCCACAATTAGCAGCGATTGAAACGTATATGCCCCACCTTCTATCTACGACTGATCTCATTGTACAAATATAGCAACTATATTACCTTCCTCTTTGGCCTCTGATCTCTTCCTCAGACTTGAACCCTTCTCCAACTTTATACAGACTTCTTATTTGCTCTAGCTCAAAGAGGCCTTCTATTATATATAGGCCTATAGGGAGAGGAAAGGAGCTACCATCACGTATATATGTTGGAACTGGTTCATGCTCGTGCCTCTCACGTTCGTGTGTCTCTTTGTGTTGATCGGAGATGTTTAAGAATTCAACAAAAAAAACATATATATATATATATATATATATATATGCATGATACGTAGGTACCGAAAGAGTATATATACGTACGTAGTGATGAGTGTTATACTAAGTGGCAGCGTGCACATTTATATTAGATGTATGTACCTACTCCAGAAACGGAATTAAGAAAGCACGCCAACGTGCATGTTAATTACCAAAAATCTTAGTTCTCCATTCTTGTGACAATTCATGAGGCAATTCTCGAATGAAGCATCATCGATCTGCCCTTGGCCCCTTGGCCCCTTTGTTTCTGTTCCTTGCGCCACTTGACTACGTTGCACCATGTACCCTCAAAGAACAGGTCGAGGCCTCGTCCTGCAACTTGACTACGTTATTAATTAAGTGGTTTGGCTAGGCATCAACATCTACACTAAATCACGAACCATTTTAATTAGGAGTGGCCAGTAGAAGGTTGTGCTTGTGGATAGAGGTGAGATTTGTTTTATATATGGACTGTACTACAAGTGAACTACTGGTCATATCCCTTTTTTTTTGTATACATAAAGACATTACTTCCCGACATAATATGGCCCACTCCAGAGCACAAAAATGCCCATCTAAATCTTCACTGGCATCTTGCTTGCCATGAACTATTATTATATTCATTTTTTCCTATCCTTTCACGATCCTAATAAAACCCTTTAGATTCTCCATGTCATGGCTCTTGAAAGGGGCCTTTACATGAGACACTTCACGGTAGGAACACGCTAAGAAGTGGACGGCAAAGCTCACCAATGCCCTTGTTCTAACTTTCAAATCATCCCATGTCATACATGTATATTATCATCAAGAGCTTCTGGCATCATAAATAGCAACTCTACAGTCTCAAGCTATTGAGGCCATTATGACAGTTGTTCTTAATTATTTCATTATCTAACGTGCCTTTGTTCCACAGCGTACATATAATTTGCTTTTCTTCCCTTGTTATATAACCAATTAATTAAAGTGGCCACCTGGTTCAGGTACAAGCATGAACACTGGTTTCTTAAAGTTAAGGAATAATTATGTTATATGAAACTGCGGTTGCAAAGTCTTAAGATTATAGAATGTTAGAACCCAGTTTATCAGTTTGTTTAAAGTCCAAGCCACTTTGAAGCGACGTGAACAGCAGAAGTTGCTAAATTAATCAATTACTAATCACACCCAGTTGCTATATATTGACTGAATAATGCATATTATTTTATAAGGAGAACAACCAAGTTAAATGATCATGTACTGGTATGTAACATGGTTTAGTAAAGAATTACAAAAAGTGACTTTTAGCGATCATAATTAACGAAGAGATTCAAATATGATCGTTAAACATCATTTTTAACGACTAGAAAAAATTTTGATCGTCAACAATAAGGACCAGAAAAATTCTGGTCCTTAATATTCTCATGACTGATCGTTAAAAGTCAACAATGAGGATCAGAAAAAAATCTGATCCTTAATATTCAAATTAACGACCATCATCTTATCGTTAAAAATATGAAAGAAGAAAAGAACAAGTAGGTTTAGAAACATAGTCCCACATTCATTATAATAGTATGATGAGAGCAAAGAGATAAGTATTAATAGAGGAGGAGACTAATGGACTAATGTAGAGTTTTATGGAGAAGGTCCATCTTTGGATCTTTTCTAAATTTAAAATAATATTTTTTATTAGATTATTTGTTCACAAAAAAAAAACTTTAAAAAATTGGTCGGTTCATAAAAATGTGATTTAATTTGATGATGTCTTTAGCGACTAGGTGAGTGGTCCTTATAAGTTATATAGGGGACCAACATACTAGTCGCTATTGAATTTTTAAGGAAGAGAATTACAATGGTCCTTAAAAAGAATCAACGGCCAGTTATTCACACTGGACGCTAAAACCTTTTAACGGTGGGACCTATAGCGAAGAGTCGCGACCGGTTTTTTCTTGTCATTGATGAGTATTAACGGCAAGATGACAATTTTTAATGACTACATATCTTTTCGCTAATGACCTAATTTCTTGTAGTGTTAGTTAGATACTAATACTAAAAAGTATTGAATGGAATTTGATGGGTGCAATAAAAAAAGATTTAATGGGGGTCATACGCCTTGTATGGTGCGAGCGAGATGACGGCGGCTGTGAGACGTGATCGGCGAGGCGAGATCGACGAGGTGTCGGCAGCTGTGAGATGCGAGCGGCGAGGCGACGACGGCGGCGAGGCACGAGCGGCTTGGCGACGATAGCTGCGAGGCGATCCGATCTCTTCCTCTTTCTCCGTGATTCGGCGATGGCGATGAGACGAGGGCGGCCGATAGTGAGGGATCCGACGAGGCGAGGGCTGCGATCTACTCTTCCCTTTTCTCTTTGATCGATGGCGAGGGCGAAGATCGCAAGCGGCTGCAACTCGATCGTGCACGCAGAGGTCACATGGCCAACGATCGCAGGGGATGCTCGTGGGTGGCAAGCTTGAAGGAGGTTGGGCACCGGCGGCGATGATGATGCTCAGAAGTGCCGGTGCTGGCAACAACGGCAATGCTCTGAGGGGAGGTGGGGAAGATGAGATCGGAGAAGGGAGGTAGATCTGACGCTCTTATGCATATGAGGGTCATATGCCCCAGTTACTTATAGTGGAATTTTATCATATTAAATATTTATGATCATCTTCTTTTTGTTTTATTTACTTGTGTTCTATTCCACTGTACTATTTAACAACTCGCAAGCAATTCAATATCTGAGCATATTTATCTGAAAAAAACAACTCACGTTGTCTTTTTAACATCTTTAATGGAAATAATTCAAAATTCACCGATTAATGATGTCCAACTTTTCTTCCATATAGCTATCAGAAACTATCACAATTTATTCTTCCCTTGTGGTCATAACTAGTCAGTCACAGCTGCCGGCATTCGAGTCATTGTCAAGTCCATTTATAATGAACGGAACAGCTCATCAATTGCATCCACTGATCCAAGCACCCCAAAGTTACTATAGCTGAATTGACTAATTTCGATATTTAACACCATAAATATAATTTTTTTTCAGCTTGGAAATTGATTCTTTTGATCAATGCCTTTCAGATGACTTGAAAAGAATGGCATGTATTGTTTGTTCATTATAATTAAGAATCAAAATACATCTATTTTTCTTCTTGATGCATCGTAGAAATCAATTATTCCATAACAAAATATTCTTTTCGTGAGGATATCCACGATCTTAGCTTTATGCATTTTCTTGTCCATTGCCCCCCAAGTGGTCTTTGGCTACTTGACCTCTTTCATGCTTCAATCATAAACTCCATTTACCTTAGAGGTGCTTTGTTGGCAGGTACCTATCAATCTGTTAATTGGTGTCTAAGGCTTTGATGGCTACCCCAAAATCACTGCAAGCAAAAGTGTGAATTGTGTGCCCATAAATTTCCTGTGATTAAAAACTAGAACAATGTTAAACTGATGTATGCACACGTGAGCCTGCAGCATGCCATGGATGGATTCATCAGTCTGACTTCTTGTTGCGTGTAATGTGTATTGCTTATGATTGACCGAGTTATAACGATGTAACCAATATAGTGATGGTGTATTTTTCAGCCGTAATCAGCTTAATATATCACATGTTATGAAAAAAAGAGCTATGAACATGCCCTAAATCTTTCAACTCAATTAAATTAGTACCCATAGGCATTGGAGCTCTTTTTCCTGTATGTCTTTGGGTTCTGTGTGTTCTTGAAAGAAATATGTTTGAATACACTAATATTTATCAAAAGTTTCACAATGAAATTCAAAAGTTTTTTAATATATATACGGAAAGAAGTTTGTGTGCTACTATGCCACAACTTTATTATATGATTTTGCAGGTTTTTGTTTATTTGTTCATGTGAGGTGATTAACTGTATGTTCCTTACACTAATATTTGTTTCTTAATTAACATAATTAAAGCTTCATTATGTAGCGTCTGCCTAATCTTATTAATCCATCTTCTTCTAATAGGAGATGTGAACTCAATTAAGTAATTAGATTGCTGGAAGGACCCAAGAAGATCCAAGGGGCCAAGTTCATATTTTAAAAATATAAACATAATAAAAAAATATTAAAAATCATTCTATATATGCGTATATATTTTACAACTTTGTATAACTTATTTTCTTTGAATTCATTTAGAGGGTTTTAGAAAAGGTTTGAGGGGTCATGTCCTCCCCAAATTGTACTTAGCTTTAACTATATTTTTGGACATCCAGGGGTCCACTCAAGAAAAGAAGAAATGTACTAATCAAACTAATGACTTCATAAATTAAATTCAGAAGCATTAACTTCTATGACCTATCAATTCTAAAATACAGTAGTGCTAATTAATCGGGCTGATCAAACTTGATTGCCTGATCCTATTAACATTTGACCTGTGATTAAATATTTATAATTGAGTCCCACGGCAGACTTACACATCTTTTTCTCCTACTAATAATCAATGTTATTAAAATCGAACCGGACCGTCCGGTTCAACTAGTTCAATCGCGAACCAGTCAGTTCAACCGGTTCAATCGCGAACCGACCAGTTCAATCGCGAACCGACCGGTGATCCAGTCCGGTTAGTTCAATGCATATTTTGAAAAAAAATTAAAAAATGATAAAAGTAGGAAAGTTAAATGAGAAAAAAGGAAAGAAAATAAAGAAATTTAAAGAGGAGGGAATATCATGTGTATACAATTAAAAGGAATTGAAATTAAAAAGGTAAGTATTTGAAATTGAATAATATTAGAATAGAAACTTATCAAAGGACATTAAATAAAGAAAATAAAAAGAAAAGAGTTAAAAAATAAGAATAATTTAAGATAAAATTTATTAATATAACATTTATCATCATTAAATAGTAGATATTAAATTATTAATAATTTATTTATATTATCATTATAAAACTTTTAATTAATAAAAATTATGTTATAATATTTTTAATAAGTTATTAATATAATATTCATATACTATATCATATAACTTATACTATATCTTTATAATTATTATAAATAATACTATTTTAATAAAATCTGGTTCAATCCGATCGGACCGATCCAACAGTGATTCAGTGATGAGTCCGGTCTGATCGATGGTCCGGTTCTGAAAACATTACTAATAATATTTTGAAGAAAAAAAAAAGAAGATAAGAAGTAACCAGCTTTAGAGCGGCCCGGGATTGTCAACTGTGCGAGGTGATCATGGTCGCACGGGGGGGCGGGGTGGGGTGCATGGGGAGTGGCCTTATTCTGTCGGTGGAGACCGGGGCCCGCCGTTCCGGACGGTTCGAGCTCTTCCAAGTTATGGGCGTTGATAGCGAACCCACGTACGCTCCCCTGCAACAGAAATCCCCACCAGCCACCGTCGGCGTCGCACGGCCGACCGCCGGTTAAACGGAGGCTGACATCATAAATTGATTAAAAGAAGGCAGTGGGCAGGAAAAATCGAGTTTATTTTTTAATTTTTGTTCTTGGAGATCAAGTATATGTCCAAGTTTAACTCTCTCTTTGTCTCTCTCTCATGATATACACCTTACTTAAACATTTTGTGTTAGATTTTGATATCCAGAATTAGTCTTTAGCGACTCTAGGAAGTATATATATATGAGCCCATTGTAAAATAAATAGCTGTTGTACTAACAAGCTTCTTTCTCTTTTCCTTATCCTACGTGACCTAACAGGCTAACACCTAATTTGTAATGAGGCTTTAAGTACAACATTTTTCTTATGTTTTCTTTTTTCTTCCTGTAATTTGAACTGTCAATAACGTCTGTATGGGACTTCACTGAGTGGACCATAATGTTCTCACGGATTGCAACAAATTCTACTCAGCTCCCAGCGTGACCGGATCTCGAGTCCTCCGAACTTGGTTTTTTGTGTGCAAATGGATGCATGGCGAAATTACTTCAGGAGAGACACTACAAGAAATTAGATCTAAAGAGATATATAATCATTAAAAATTATAGATCATTAATAAATTGGGTCATTTACAAAGAGATATATAATCGTTAAAAATTATAGATCATCAAGAAATTGGGTCATCAATGAAAAAAATTGATCACGATTCTTCATTATAAGTCTTGCCGTTAGAAGTTTTTAGCGTCAGTGTTAATAAGTGACTGTTAATTCGTTTTCTTCCTTAAAGTTCAATAGCAATTCCCTATATAATTTATAAGGACCACTCAATTGGTCGACATAATTTTTTTAATGACTAAATACTAGTCATTTTTCTTGTAATGCGAGTCAGATAAGATCAAGTAACGTTAGGGTTAAGGGTCAAGCCTTTCGCAAAGAAAAAAAAAAGTATCAAACTAATTCTTTCCAGTGATAAGAGCCAGCTAAGAATGTTTGAAAACAATAATAATAATGAAAGAACAGGTCTACACATCCAAGGTACTTTAGAGTGGAATTGCGAATGCAGATTAGTTTAAGGTCATCGCTAGAGGGGTTTTCTCCCTCTATCTAATCGTTCGTGGTTTGCATATAATTGTTTAATTAGTAGCTTTAATTATACTTTTCCTGCTAATTGAGACATCGAGCTGTCCTGGTGCATGCATCTGTTCCTTGTCTCAAGGTTTCGTAGCAAATGACGACATGGGGGGGCTGTTCCTTAGTCCGTAGCATTTGTAAACAATGACGTGCACGTGTAACGTGCAAGCCATATGGAAACAACTCGGACACCCCCTCCCTTAACTTGAGACTTGAGTTATCTTAATTATTTTCTTGACTTGGTTAATTATCCCCCACCCACAATGTTGTACCTATTAGTTTGAAGTTTTCATCCAGGTCAAGTCAAGCAGCAGCTTATTCTTGTCCGCAATTCATGCAGATATGTACTTAATAAACGCTCAAATGGCAATATGTTCATCTTATGGAGACATGTTACCTGCATTATTAGCACATCATGGTATATGCGATTGTGTATTCAGGCGTCCAATGCTTACATAAGATTGTTTTTTGTTACGTTTTCAGAGTTCAGCTAGTTTTGCGATCTCCTCCATCAGTTTAAGAACTAATTAATCAATTATTGATGTGTTTATATAAGTTCTTTTTTAATGCAAAGTAAATTTGTAAAAAAATGTAATGCACGTACGGAGTTTGATTATGATATATTTAAGATCAATGCTGATGCGAGGTATTAATTATATCAGTATCACTTCAACAAAAAAAAGTTGACAAAAACAAGCAATGGATCTCATTTGTGTTGCACTTGCATGTATCTAAAAGCTGTCCGAGTTTTACTAGAATTTTATTTGCTTTTCGTTAAGCGTTTGACTACATCTTTATTCAATTTCTTTTATTCGTATTTGAATTTTATGTGCCCCTATTTAAATCCTTCCGTAATTTCGAAAGTTTTACCCATCAATAATGTATCAACGGGGATTTGTCATCCATAGTAACGAAGGATATTTTGGCCTTCGGTAATTCGGAAAATTTTTGCTATCCATCACAATTGTCATCGAAAAATGCGAAGGATTTGTGTCCTTCGAAAAATATCCGTCGCAAATTAAATATTTTCTTGTAGAATTTAATGTCGAACTTTGTTATTATAATTAGGTGAGGAGTAAATTCTCCTATTTTGTGTAGGAATTTAACTTTTGGTGTACAAGTATGAGCTATAGCGCTAGGTTCATGTTGTAATCATTCAATTGAATATTTTAAATCATTGATCCTACTAATTAATAAAATTGAGATTCTTTTTCACATCTTGCTAATGTTTTATTTCAAATGACATGCATACATATATTATTTTAAATTGTCATACTCTTTTTTCCGAGTTCAAATGGAGGTTGCCAACCATAAATTTTGATGGCTTGATAAACTTGTCTCCCTTGTTTGCTAGATCTTAGTCTGGCCATCCACCTGTACCTTGTTGCAGATGCATATGTTGTAAAGATGTGAAAGTTTTGTTCAGTCCAATTGATCCAAGGGGCCCAAACGGATTTATGATCACTTTAATTTGCAATGTCACAAATTCGGCGTTTGCGTCAATAACAGTCTTCGACATTGTACCTCTCCATCCATATAATGATCAATATTCGATTATTATTATATGTGGAAATATATATATATATATATATTATTGTTCTTCCGGATATGAAAAACTATCTAATTATTATGTGACATAAATGTTACATTGATACATCATCAGGAACATGCATATTAATGAAAGTTTGATTAATCAAATGATGGTGACGATGATATGATCATGGGACAGGACACATCGCAAATCTGGTAAGACATGAGATGTGGGGCGAGCTATTTATTAAGTGATATGATATGTATCCTGTCACAAACATGTGAAGTGGCAAGGAATCATCCGAATTATAACTTGATCAATATCTTGGCATTGTATCTCAGAGTCACGCGCAAGGAGTTAAAGTTTCATCTCTTCTGAAAACAAATCAGCAATTTCTACTTGTTGGCTATTTTTGTCTGGTTTGCAACCTTGGACGAAAATAACATGTCAACTCCCTCTATACCAATACATCTTGTAAATTGTCTATCTTTACCCAAGATATAGCCATCTAGCAAATTAAAGCTACAGCCGACGAAGAAGAGGTAAATTGCATTACAAAAAAATTCAATTTTTTGATGACTTAATTGGTCGAAAATTTCACAAGTTCCATCGAAAATCTAAACTTTTCATTAGCTTTACGCTTGTCGCAGAGCATTTTTCGACGGACATAAAAAATTCTTCAAAAATTTTGGCGATTGAATCGATCAAAAAAATAATTTTCAAAAGTTTCAACGGATAGGAGTCTAGCGGAATTTCTGACAGGCGCACATTTATAAGAACTTTCGAAGGCTCCGACACCCATTGTTAAGTTATTTTTACCCAAAAAATTATTTAATAAATAAAAAATTGAATAAAATATTATTTTTACCAAAAAAGAAATTATTAGTTTATTAAAATTAAATATAATAATTTTTTACACAATTGAATAAATTTTGATTAAAATAAAATTTAAAAATTGAATAAAATTTATTATTAAAGTTTGTACATAATTTCCTAAATTAAATATTTTATATAATCTTGCCATCATCGTTATCCTATTGGCCACACATCACTTGTCCCATCATGACCTCAATTTATCTTTGTTGAACTTTTAGCATTTGTCATCCTTGTTGCTCAAACTCTTATTGTACTTCATCTCAAATTTCTTTTCGTACTCCTTGTTATAGGACCGTCAATCATTTTCCACATGCTATATCTTTCATCCAGAAGCCGTTGTACATCCTAACCTGAATAGTCAGACACCGATCTACGACCAAATTCAATATTCGCATAACTAAAGAATGATCTGAGATCTTAGACACGACCTTTCTTCACGCCGACATGATTCATTCAAAGTTGTCGAGATATCATCGACGTTGCTCCCTTCTGCGTGGCTTTGTGCAATATGCTCAACTTCTTTTACTTTGAAGCACTCCTAAAATTCATTATTAGGCATTTTGTTAATAATAATAAAATTATGAATTTTTTAACTATTTTGAACCTATTGTCTTACATATGTCTTCCGATCAAATGATGAAACTTATTATTTAATTTTCTTTTGATGTGTTTTGAGAAAAAAAATCATCTTGAGTTGGTGTTTAACCCATATCTTTTTCCTACAAATAAAGAAAAAAATACCACTTTGCGGAGAACTTGATCCACAAAATTTCACTAATCCAATTGGGATGTTATCCTCAAGTCCATGCATATGAGAGTATCAAAGATAATCATTTTGAATATATAGAATTAAATTATTCACATTTGTTCTGTGTGCTTAGCGGTACACAACAAATTAGCTTTCAAACAAAGATAAAAAATAATCTAATAATAATTCAAAATTGTCAACAAATTTTGAACTCATATAAAAACATGAAATTCTCTAAACCATGTCTCTCTCATAGCATTAATATCATAATAATATAATATATGATATAATGAAACTTTCGACGAATTCTCATCTGTCAAAAGTTCTGAGGACTAAATTCGTCAAATATTTTAATAATATAATATTAACACTAACATTTGATTAATATTATAATAACATAATATGTTATAGAATAAATTTGACATCCAACGAATGTTTTATCGTTCGTCGGGTACGAAAGAAAAGGGAGTCATCGATAAAATATTTCTGATGTATTTCTTTTCCATCACTATTTGAGAAGGATTTATTATTTAGTCGCAAAATTCCTTTGAAATTGTGAAAAATTGACGATTGTTGGGACTGATCCATCTAAAAATTATCATTTCCTTGAAGTGTTGTCTCTACCATCGAAACTTTTGACATATTCTCATTCGTCAAAAGTTCTAACAGCTAAATCCATCAGATATTTTAATAATATAATATTAATGCTAACATTTTATTAATATTATAATAATATAATGCTATAGAATGAATTTGACTTCCAACGGATGCTTTATCGTTCATCGAAGTACGGAAGAAAAGGGAGTCATCGATAAAATATTTTTGACGAATTTCTTTTCCGTCACTATTTGGGAAGAATTTGTTATTCAGCCGAAAAATTCTTTTGAAGTTGCGAAAAATTTATGATTGTTGATAATGATTCATCGAAAAATTATCATTTCCTTGAGGTGTTGTCATTTGAATATGAATTTAATATTCAAGTTTCATGTATTCATCTGACATATTCTTTTATCTTCAATTTTTAGAGTTACCAATTTCACCAGTATTTATCTTTTTCACTGTCCAAAGATCAAATTGGTCAGGTGTTAATAATAGTCTGACGATGAACTTACAATTGAAATGAAAAACAAGGGCAGCAACAATAGACGGCCATGGAGAAGTCGGGCATCCTGAGTTGGCAAGATATAGAGAGATGCCCTGTTGCAGTTGACACAAGCGACAACGACGACGAAGACACCAACAACATTGAAACCAACGGACGGGGCAAAGACATAGGTAGAGGTGAGGGTGGTGGTGGATGGCAAAGAACATACACATGAAAAAAAGAGAACAAAATAAGGGTAAGAACACATGTTGTTCCTAAAATTCATTTATTAAAAAATGCCATCATGAACTAATTCATCGAGAAAACGCGTGGCTTTTTATATAGGCATGAGACAAATTTGCATCATTTGGAATGTGGTTTATCAATTAAATCTTGTGGAGAGAAAGAGACAGGAAGATGGTGTTTGGAAGAATGATAAATTAATAAACAAATGATTATTCAAACACTAATTGGAATAGGATTAATCTCTCTTTCTTCTAAAACCACTTAACAACACAAAAACCATTGACCCATTTTTTTTCTTTTTTTTTTAACTATAATGCATATTTAAACCACATATTATCATTTTCAAAATATAGTATTTTAGTATTTTATTCACTTCCATCTAAACACATTATAAAATAAATGAACAACCTAATTTTAGCATAAAGAAGAATAATTTATTCTTCTATACTGTAGTTTTATTTTGGAACCAAACACCACAACCTGCAACTCATGTCATGTTCAAATGGTATTTGAGCAACGTGTAACGAGCTTTTGTGTTGGAACCCTAAGTTTGTAACGTCTCGAAATTGGACCCCATGACGTGATGAAATTTTCTTTCATCGCCACTTCCTTCGATACATCTTTGATTCTTTTGTTAACCCAGATGATCAAGAAGAGTGACACATAAGTAGAAGACTTAAACTAACAATATTAGTTACAACAAAGGATATAAGAAATGCGGAAGCTAAATAAATTAAGTGTACGTCAAAGTGTCTCAATAAAAAGTTCATGCCATAATAAAATTCAATAAGTCCCATAATGGCTCCAAATACAACTCGATAAAATAAAGACTCAAAGTGACTCTAGATAACAATGTGCACACGCCACTGAGTTGTAACTGCCACACACACATCAACCAACTCGTAACTCGTCTCATGTACCTGAGAATCACACAAGGAAAAAAACTCAACCGTTAGTATAAAGTTAAGTGTGAATTCGTATAAGTCATAAAGATAATCCATTAGAATAAGCACGAAGCAAGCATAGTAAAGAGATATGGTAACAAATCAAAGGATCATCTTGATTTTATGTCTTTTCATTTCATTTCATGCCCATATTCATATTCATGTTCATAAGGACAAAGTCCTTTCATTCATCTTTATCATTCATTTCATTCCATCTTAACCGTGGGTTGAAAAAGCTCTCCACTTTTAGGGAATACCATTGTAAAACACAAATGTGTAGCTACTTAGTAATCAATGTCATGATAGGTGCCTCCTAAGGGTGGATGACCTCACACTAGATGATAACATTCCTCGATGGAGATAACCTCGTACTAAGAGACAACATCCATAAGAGGAGTTCCTCACATAAGGCTGTCAATAACTCATCAAGGAAAGTGCCTCACATAAGGTTGTCATAACTTCCCATCTAAGTAGGCAATGACAACTCCCATCTTTAATTTTTATTAAATTATGAATCTATCTTTTGATCACATAAATCAATCAAGACTATAAAGAGCAAAGGTGGGTCTAGATCATTTTTGAGTTCATGTCATTCAGTAGCAATCAAGTAGATAGAGGCTTGTCAATGCGTGAGAATTAAGTTTAGATCATATTCCCTCTATTCACAAATTGGACGACTGAAAGATCAAGCAGTCATCCATTTGGGATTCATTCAGTAGTCATCTGAAAGAGGTTTAAACATCCATTTGGTCTGTTTCTATCGGTCGACTGAAAGTGGTTCGGTACGTCCGCTTTGAGCATCTTTCTATTGTTCGATGGTCATGTAAATCGATCGATAAAAAATCTTTCGGTTGTCTATTATTGCATGATGTTCTTAGACCTTTGGTCGAGAGTTTCGATTGGTCAAAACTTGACCGGTCATTCGCTAGAACTAGGTCCGTCATCTTCGGTCGATCGGAGATTGTTCGTCATCAATCCCTCCGACCATTTTTCTAATGAAAATAGTCTAGATTAGTTGACCGACTGATTATCCTCGTCATCTTTAAGTCTTGACATTTTTCAATTTGATCGTCTGAAAGAGTTTCAGACTTCTATTATGGTTCAAATTGATTGTCCAATTTAGTTTCCGACATTCTCTCCAGTAGTCGCTATACTCTTGTCGAGTTGATTCGGGTGCCCGAAAGAGAATCGATCGTCCATTACAATCGGCAAAGCCGCAAGTCATTGCGAATCCTTAAGTTTTCAATCAAGTTTTCATTCAAAAACATATAGAAAACCTTCGTAAACATATACCTAACAATTTAACGCGATCACATAGAACAATCATATTGTATGTCTTTAATAAAAATAATTCTATTCAGAGCATCATTATTTCTAACATTTTATCCCTCTTTAATCCAACACATCGGCAATCTATAACATCATATCCATTCAAAATTTGTGATCAATATTAGTCTATTCATAGTACTTCATAGGTATACATCATTCATTCATTCTTATCATATAATCACATGCAAGCATCATTCAGGATAATACATTTCAGCATGAAAATCATGATCGAATTATCACCGAAATTTAGAGCATGTTTACTACCATTCTATCATGGATTTCATATCTATCAATGTTCTTAAGAACATGCAAATCCATTCAGGAAAAATTCATATGACCCAGATCTCGAATAACACACCTTTCTCGAATGCTTTTCGTTTCTTCCCGCACTGGATCGTCCTTAGCTTCTTCTTCATCATCCTCCCACCTCGCTTGCACCTAATGGACCTGTTGAGCCTCCTCCTTCAGCTTCTGGACGAGCACGGATGAAGCAAGAACACAAACAGACTAGAGAGGGAGGGAATGAGAGAAAAGAAGGGGCCAAGAAAATGGATCATAATAGGGGTTTAAGATCATTCAAATTGTGGGGGCTTCATGCCATTAATCACCTCAACCATGAGTGGGTGAGTGGAAGGGGATTACCAAATATCTGGAGTTAATAGGATGTAAATGGGAGAGAGAAGAATCAAAATCGGTTTCTCTTCATTTTTGCCCATTGTGCTTCCGGACGTCCGAAAGTGTTACGGTCGTCCGATAGAGCGTTGTTGACATTGCTGCTCAACCACGACAATGGGTGCCCTCTTTGATTTCGGACATATGAAAGTCCAACATCAGCATTACAAAAAGTTCTAAATTCTCTTAAATTTTTGGTGCATTACATATTTAGTATGATGCACAAGCAATATTTGTTGTATACTTTTTAGTCACATTTTTAAATTCGTCCAAGGGACATATAGTTGGCCTAAAATAAGAGATTTCCAAAAGAATAATAATATTATGGTTAACTACTAAGAAATATAGAAGTTGTGGTCAAAACAAAAAAAAATATCCAATTGAATTTATTGTCATCCAATTTTCATTCAATTTTCTTTCTATACATGTTTTTAAATTCTGATTTATAAAAATTAATGATATAAAAAAGTTTGACTCTATGATAATATGTTAAATCCTTCCCTCATATGTGCTATGATATTACATGCATTAATCATTTTATCAACTTGGATCAATAAAAAATTGACACATAAGCAAAAGTGTAAAACAATGTAAAAAAAATTATCACAATAACGTCAAAAACTAAATAAATAACATCATAATTTCAATTACATAATTATCAAATATCATCCTAAATTTGACATTTTATTATAATTTAATGTTCAATATGAAGACATAATATAACACCTAACTTAAAGTCCCTAGTGATGTATGTAACAATAACTTGAGCCACATCGTCACGTAATACGAATATCAAGTATCTTCAGGGAGTAATACAAGGGGAAATAATGTGTTCATAAGCAATGAAACTTAATGTGTGATAACATAATATTATTAAATAATTTGAGTAAATTACACGGATCGTCTTCCAATTTTAGGTGTGGTAACAACACGATCCTCTAACTTTAATTTGTAACTAGAATATCTCCAATATTTAATTTTCTAGCATGCGTCATCCTCCTGACCAGTAATAACTAGTTTTTCGATTATGTTATTAATGTGACGCAATAAAAAATAATATAAAATATAAAACTATAAAAAATATCATAAAAATTAATAAAAATATATTATAAAAATTAATAAAAAAAGCAGTGGCAAGCTCACGAGGGGGCTTGCGCCCCTGTGTGAGTTCGCGCAAGGGGACGTCGGTCCTTGTTTTCTTCCCCTATGCATGCTCTCCCTTTTTCTTCCTCTCCGCACGCGAGGAAGAAAACAGGGGCCGACGTCCTCTTGTGTGAGCTCGCGCACAGCGAGGAAGAAAAGGGGGGCCGACACCCCCTGTGCAAGCTCATGCGCACTGGACCCCCCTTTTTCTTTCTCACCACGCGCGAGGAAGAAAAAGGGGGCCGGTTCCCCGTGCAAGCTCACGCTCCCCCCCCCTCGCACAAGGGGCGGCCCCCTTTTTTCTTCCTCGCCGCATGTGAGGAAGAAAATGGAGACGCCACCGCCCCTTATGTGAGCTCGCCGGTGCGTGGGCTGGGGGTTGGGGTGGGGTGGGCAGCGCCTCCTTTTTCTTCTTTGCCGATGTGCGAGTTCATACAAAGGGGCGCTAGCCCCTGTCGCGAGCTCACCGGCCGGAACGCGAACTCGCACAAGGCGATGTCGACCCCCCTTGCGAGCTCGGCGGCACATAAGCTCGCACAAGGGGAGTCAGCCCCCTCGCGAACTCACGCATCGACGAGCTCGCACACCAGCCGTTCATGCCATTTTTTAATAATCTTTTTTATTAATTTTATAATATTTTATTATTTTTTATTACACCACGTCAGTAACATAATCGAGAAATTGGCTATTATCGGCCAAGAGGATGACGCATACAAGAAAGATAAAGTTCGAAGATAATTTAGTTACAAATTGAAGTTAGGAGACTGTTGATGTTGACCTTAAGTTGGAGGACGATCCATGTAGTTTGCCTAAATAATATAAATTATTATTATTATTTAAAAAAATGAGCATGAAAAACTGACATATAAAATGCTTAAGCATAATAAATATGATAAATCATTGTAACAATGAAACAATAATAATTTATCAATTAATATTCAGTAGATTTTTTTTTTCGATTACAAAGGGAGGTTAGACCTAATGCAAGAAAAATAAAGAATAAAAATAAAGGGGCACATATGTTTTAGTGGTCAAATTCAAACTCGAGATATTTTTCATCACCGAGTGACTTAAGGATAAAAGTAAAATTTTATATCTTTTCTTTGATGGCAATAATTATGCATGAGTGTTCCGATCAAAAGTAGTAACCTAGGGTTAATTCAATAAGCCATATAATCATGACGTTTAGTCATATGAAATTAATCCATAAAGTATTAAGGCACAATAAAAAAGATTAGTCATAGATGAAATCAATGGGAATTATTGTATAATTATTTTGTCGGTGTTCCTTTCGATAATATCAATGATCGTAAATTGGTATATTCGATGATAATAGTCATGCTAACTTTAATTATCTTTTCTTAAACCAGATAGAGCTCTTAACTTTTACAAAATATAACATGCGAAATAACATAATTATATGTTACAAAAGTTAGTGAAGGATTGCATTAGAAAAATGCCATTTTCTTTGGGAAGGGTGCATCACATTCATTGGGTGGAATCTCTTTTGTTATTGTGATGGAGAGCCTCCTACAAAAGCAGCAATGATCACTTGTGTTTTATCTTCACAATTCCATAGTTCTATTATTTTTTTCCCCGGCTACACCACTCCCCTCTTCGGTAACAATAATGATAACAACAATCTCCAATGTATATAGGCGATGGCACCTTTAATTTATGACTTTTATCTTTATAACTTATTGCCATATTTATGATTGTCTTGATTGTAATCCAAATGAAGGAAGAGTAAGGCCAATCAGTAGGAAGGTTAAGGATTGATAAGAGATCCAATGTTTGGTAAGGATACATAAAATCTTAAACTTGTGCTTTCTAATTATTTTTTGTTGTGAGGACTTTATGAATGGACATTCAAAATGTTCAATAGTAAAGGTTCAAGTGTTTGGTTAATGGATGATAAGGGTAGAAGGTTGAGATTTTTAGATGACTGAAGTCTGATTCAAAAGGTTTGAACATTTGATTATGTTATATGGAGGCGCTTTAAAGTTTAAAGCATGAATCATTAGCACCTACATGGGATCACAATAAAAAATTTACAATAGTATTCTAAACAAATAAAACCAATTATGATTCATCATATGCAAGGCAACTATTATAAAAGGACTAAAATCACCATGATATAAATAAAGAGTTTTCACATCCAAATTTGCAGAGATATATTGAAAGGCGAGCAAGGACGGAACTAGAACAAGAAGTTAGCAGGGCTGTGTATAGAATATAAAGGTCCGGTCTATATACATATAATTATATTAAAAGAAATTTGATCAAATTAAGAAAATATAGAATAATACTCATAAATAAATCAATACATATGAAAAAAATAACTTATATCTATAACTATTATTTTATTTAAATTAAAATACATCTTTTATTATTTATTATGCGTATTTTTTCTTTTTGTGTTTATCATGTTTTCAACTTAAATTTTACTATAAAATAACCTATTATATTTAACAATATATATATATATATATATATATATATATATATATATATATATATATTACAAGCATGCATTTGTAAGAGTAATATAAACTATTCATAAATTCAAGTCATTCAATCAATTTTTTTACATAATAATTTAAATTTAAACTATTCAATTTGAAGGTTTTAATATAAAGAAACACCAACCTTTAGAGCGGAATTATTCTATTGATTCTTTTACGTTGTATCGTACTACGGAGTCAAGACGATAATCACTGGAGGAAGATCGTCACTGTATCACAATCCAAGTATCGTTTCAGACTTTGACAAGGTTGCAGGGATCACCAGTGGATAGCAACACTTCTCCAATATATCACACACACGGACAAGGCAATGAATCACTCTTATATAATAGTTGAAGTAAATCTGCATGTGCAGTTTTCACAACTTACCATCCATGCTTATCACGTGACATCAACATGGATAATTCCATGTGATTAAGTGCTTAATTTTTTCATTACGGGCGTCAGTCCAACAATCTCCCACTCGCACGTAATGAGATAACACTCATGTATTTTATTAAAAAATAATCGAATGTAATAAATGGATCGTGCGACCCACGAGTACATTAACAACACAATACCGAAGAATTGTGACCCGTTAGGGATACACAATTACTCAACCACTTGAGAGCATATACCATGACATGTTAGGGATACATAGTGCTCAACCAATTTGAGAGCCAAGACTATAAAAGTCACTCGATCAATATGCGAGCCAGAACTATTTTCATATAGTCGCTCAAGCAATCATATTACTCGCTTTTGCCTTAGATACACATTGCTTGCACAGCTTAGATGACTTACGTCTAACTCCGCGGTTATTCAATTTTATATGTATACTTTATAATTGGCCAACAACATATAAAATTTATGCAGTACTAGTGAATCTTTCTCTTGCCCTCATATTTCTCGGTTCTAAGTCAGCTGTTTTCCTAGATGTGGCTCGACTTGCCGCATACAATTTTAGTCTTTGAGTACCTCACTAAAGTAACAACACTAACATATCACTTTAAAATATAATCAAGAGTCTAAAGGCAATCTCCAGACTCGTTTAGTCCTTAAAGACTCATACATGTGACGAAAGCTCGATAACTATTCGTCACGTCTTAGGGTTGACTTAGCATATTGCGATGGAGACTCCCACTGAAGGACCGTATGCTATTGCTCAATAACATCGCACAGACTTAAGTTCAGTCACCTATTTATGGTGCCTGACTCGAGTCCTTCTACTAGTCGCCCAAAATTTTTGTGCCTTGGATGAGATCTCATATTTGGCTCCCCTTGTCAGGTCACACAAAGTTTGAAGAAAACTCGTGTTTGAATCCTCCCGAACAAATCAGGACAATTTCCCCACTCGCTATGCTCTAAGCGTCAGAGGCGATTATTTGTGTGATTTGATAATCTCGTGCCTGACTGACATACTCTACTTGTGTATAACAACTCATAATAACTTAAACAAACAAATGAAAATACTTTCACTAAAAAACAAGTGTTTAAGTATAATTAGGAATACATAATCATATAGTTTTTACATGTCTAATAAATACATCTCTAGGAATAGGCTTCGTAAATGGGTCAAACACATTCTGATGTGTAGACACATATTGAATCATGATCCTTTTTTGAACATCTTCATTTCGTACAAATTTTTACTTAATGTTGATATCCTTCCCTTTAAAATGATATTTCTCATCTTTGACATATGCAATGGCAGTTTGAATACCACAGTATATGTTAGTCTTTGAAGCATATCAGCTACTCTCAGATGGCGAAAGAATTTGCCTAACCAAAGGCCTTCTTTTGCAACTTCGGTATACGCCACGAATTTAGCTTTCATTGTTGACAATGCTATGCAATCTTGTTTCTTGACGCTCCACGTCACAGCGCCATTGCTATGCAAGAAGACGTAACCGGATGTGGACTTGTGTTCAACAACATCGCTATCCCAATCAGCATCCGTATATCCGGCTAACTTTAAGCTTCCTCCTTGATAGCATAGTGCGTAGTCAACAGTTCCCTTCAAGTATCTGATAATCCTTTTGACAACCTTCTAATGTTGGTGTATTGGATTAGACTGATATCGACTTATTAGACTAATGGCATGACATATGTCGGGTTGAATACACAACATGACATACATCATACTTTCGACTGCGTTGGCATAAAGAACAGAGGCCATATCACTCTTTTCTTCTGAAGTCTTTGGACACATATTAAGACTTAAAGCTTCGCCTTTAGCTATAGGAGTATTAAGGGGTTTGCAGTTATTCATTTGAAAACGTTCGAGAATCTTTTTTATATAAGTTTTTTGCGAAAGAGCAATGAATATCTTTGAACGACCTCGATGAATTTTTACTTCAAGTATATATGCTGCTACACTCATGTCCTTCATCTGAAAGATAGATGACAACTATTGCTTAATGGTATATATATACTCCTTATTATTCCCAGCTAGCAAGATATTGTCGACATATAGAGTTAGAAATGAAAACTTATCTTTGGAGCCACGTATATGCACACAATGGTCTTCATCAATCATAAAAAATTCGAAGGAAAATATTGATCAATGAAGTTTCAAATACCACTGCCTAGATGATTATTTTAGTCCGTATATAGACCGTCACAATTTACATACTTTGCGCTCTTGACCTTTTACAACGTAGCCTTTAAATTGCTTCATGTGAATTTCTTCATCTAGTTCTCAATTTAGAAAAAATGTCTTTACATTCATTTGATGTAGTTCTAAATTCATATGAGCAACTATAATTAGGATTAAACAAATTGAAAAAAAATTTGCAACTGGTGCAAAAGTTTCATCATAATCTATACCCTCCTTTTGGGTATATCCTTGTGCAACAAGACGAGCTTTATATCTTTCTATGAATCTATCTGCACCACATTTGACCTTGAGAACCCATTTATTCCATATTGATCTTCAATTGGGTAGGTGATCAACTAAATTCCAAACTTGGTTATCTTTCGTAGACTTCATTTCTTCTTCCATTGCTTTCATCCATTCTTCCCTCGTAGGATACGAGAGAGTCTTCTCAATTATTTTAGGCTCATGGTCGTCTTTTGGACCAATTATAAAAGCTTCCCCTTCAATATCAAAACAACGATGTGGGATACTTTTCGATTAGTCTGACGTATTGAACATTCTAGCATTTCTTGTTCTTGAGTTAGACGATGATTCTCTCCCACTCGGATCAGTATTCTGAGGTAAGGAGACATACCCCTCAGTAGATTGATCCATTGGATGCGCCAACTCATGATCTTCTTCATCTTCGAGGTGAAGATCTTTATCTATTTCACCTTACTTAGTAAAATCATCTTCTAAGAATGTAGCATCTCAACTCTCTATCTCTATTACAGTTCCATCATC
Source organism: Pontederia crassipes (assembly GCA_030549335.1). NCBI lineage: Eukaryota > Viridiplantae > Streptophyta > Magnoliopsida > Commelinales > Pontederiaceae > Pontederia > Pontederia crassipes. The sequence goes on along the minus strand of CM060191.1, from coordinate 69,265,671 downwards.
ATTTTCACCTATAAAAACATATTCTTTGGAGGTCTCAGAATATCTTATAAAGATACACTTTTTTCCTCTAGAACCTAGCTTTCCATACTTATGAGAAGTATGAAGTACATAGGCTGCGCACCCCAGGATCGCAAATAATGAAGTTCAGGCTTTCGGTCTGTCCAGAGTTTGTAAGGAATAGAATCTACGGACTTTGATGGAACACGATTCAATATATAGGCTACAGTCAACAAGCAATCGCCCCAAAAAGAAATAGAAAGATTTACTTGCGCCATCATTGATCGGACCATATCAAGTAGAGTTCGGTTTTGTCTTTCTGAAACACCATTTTGTTGCGGAGTTCTAAAAATTGTTAGTTGTCTAACAATATATTTTTCATCACATAATTTTCTAAAGAGATCAGACAAATATTCACGACCACGATTTGTACGCAAGACTTTAATCTTGTGATCCAATCGATTCTCAGTCGTATGCAAGGATCGTTTGAAACACTCTAATGCCTCATATTTATGTGTGATTAAATAGATCACACCATATCGTGAATAATCATGGATAAAAGTGATGAAATAAGAGAAACCATGTCTAGCCTTAACATTCATAGGACCACAGATATCAGAATGAATTATTTCTAAGAAAGAATCAGCATGTTTGCCTACTCCAAATGATTTTCTTGTTGCTTTATCAGCAAGACAATCTTCACATGTGGGCAAAATCATTTTAGCGAGATTGCCTAAAAGGCCTTTTCTACCTAGTCGATTCATACGATCTTGCCCAATATGTTCAAGTCTGACATGCCAAGTTTTGACATCAATATTTTTATCAAAAAATGATACAAATGAACAACTAAAATTTTAAAAATCTTTAGAAATTTCAAAAACATAAAAACCATCATGCTTGTAAGCAGTGCAAATACAAATATTGTTTAACATCACATCAACATAACTTGAACCAAATGTCATTACATGACCAAGTTCATCTAAACGAGATACTGAAATTAAATTTCATCAAAAATCTGAAGCGTAGAGGACATCATGGAGGTACATGAAACATCCTTCGTAAATGTTCAATTTACATGTACCAATGCCTTTGACATCCACACGTGCGTTGTTGCCAACGTAAATCCACTTGGTTCCGGCACTAAATCAACGAAAATTCACAAAGACATCGCGTTCATTTGCTATGTGGTCGGTTGCTCCTGAGTCTACAATCCACGAAGGATGAGAGTCAGCGACTAATGCACAACTAGAAACACAAACGAAAGTTTGTTCAGAAAAATATACCTGTATTTTCTTCTTCGGCTCAGTGCGCGCACTCACGAGCGAAATGTCCACGCTTGTGACAATTGTAACACTTAAATTTGTTTTTATCAAACTTCCCACCGCGCTTACCACTTTTGCACTAGTTTTTACCTTTATTTTCGGTCTTGTCTTTACCCTTCTGATTGTGCGGTCTTTTACGTTTTGAACTTTTACTCGCACCTTTCACACTGGATTCAGTGACATATGTTTGACCGGAAGGTTTAGTTGCCTTAAGGTGCTCTTCTTCCGGTTCCAAATGACGTGCAACATCGGTAAAAGTTTTGATATTATCGTTATGAGCTAAGTTCAAAATCATTTGTTCCCAATGTGCAGGAAGGGAATGAATGACAATTTGCACTTGTTGTTCATATGTAAGTGGAACGTCAATACTTTTCAACTCACGAATCATGTTCGACAATTCATGCAAATGCTGTCGCATAGTGTGATTCGAGCGCATACGGTACGAATCGAACTTAAGATTAAGTAACCTTAATTTCATGGTTGATATATTAGCAAACTTCTCATGAAAGGCATCCCACATGGTTTTGACAGTTTCGTGCACTTCATACTCACACATTAAGAAATTGTCCATACTGCTCAGCAACATAATGCGAGCTCTTTTGTTTTTCTTTTTCCATGCATTGTAAGCTTTCAAATTTCTTCTGTGTTGAGGTGTAATGCCAAATTTTGATTCAGGCATGGTGTTTTTTATGCATTCAATAAATTTCTCTTCTTTGAGGATGTATTGTACCTTCTTATGTTAGACGTCATAGTTGTCACCATTCAACTTGTCGTTCAATTCAGCAATTATTTACTTGGTTGCCATTTACTCTAAGATCATGTTAAAAAATAAATGAGTATTAGAACATTATACACAAATCTTCTCGCATATATTTTAAAAATTATAAAATAATAATATTTTAAGGTAGTGACATCGAGATGGTAGCAAAGCTTCCACTCATCTTCCACTATTCCAAAAACATTACCAAGTTATTAAAAATAATATAAGTGTGCCAAGGTACTATTCTAATAATTTCAGAAAAAAGAGCATTCAAAATTATTTAAAATATATAATGTGATTAACATATCATTTTCAAAAATTTCGGCCAAATAAACAGAGTTTTGTGATGGGGGCTCTTCCTTGTCTATGCAAGGTGACAATTAGGGAACCAACACCCCTTCGTCTTGACACTAAAATAATTAAAAAAAATGTTATCGTGTCATGTGAACATAGTAAGATTTAGAGATAACGTTAACTGTATACTAAGTAAGCCAATAGAGAAAGAGGGTACTAAATTTCTCACAATCTCTTTTCGGTACTTTCCTACACATGCACATGTCACGCACTACTCAATAAAAATTACTACCATGATCATCATATAATTTAAATATCTTAGTCCTATGTGGACTACTTTCATTATGGAAATAATTAACTTAGGTCTAATTTATTAAATTCCAAGTTCATGAAACATATCACATTCATAATTGACATATTTATGCATAACACAAACACAACATAAAAAATATTATGAATTACAAAGCATACAAATAATTATACAATTCATTTATCACATAATGAAATTATTTGTCACATGCTTTTAACATAAATGCATGATAATAAGCATGGTCATTATTAATTCATAAATTTACATAAAATGTAAAAATAATGTTACATGCTTATAAGACATATATGTATAACACAAGGCATTTAAATAATTAAAATATCAATTTTCATAAAAAAATTGAAAATTATTTGTCGCACATGCCTTAATTACATATATGTAGTGAAAATATTCATACAACAAAAAATAACGTTGTCTTATCATACATATATTATTAATTGCATAATATTAACACAAAAATAAAAAAAAATGCAATATCATGTGAAAATACATTTGTTACATCAAAAAAACTAATTTTGGTAAGAAAAAATATATGCACTTCAAAAATTTTCTTACAAAAGAAAATATATTATTTATAAGTTCCATATAATAAAATGTACCTTTAAAAAAATATTGTGCACTACATATTTTATTTTCACATATAACATAATGTAATATAATTATGTTCATAACATAATATCAAAACATATTACAATATATATACATGACATATTTAAATTTGTACACATGACATATCAAGAAATGTTCATAATCATGTCATAGATTGCAAGAAAATTTCTGTAAATTTTCAAATTATCATAACATAATTACATGCAAGGCATTTCACATAAAAAATATGTCATATTATGTCACAAAACTAATATGCATAATAATTACGAAAATTAACTAAAAATGCATAATATTTGTCATGAATCATAATATAATTTCAGAAAATTTTCCAAAATTTTTGGATCATAAAACAAGCAATGTTTTATTTTAATATAATCTTCTCGAAATTTCTTTAAGACACTATTTTTTTTCAAAAAAACATATTACTGTTCATTTGGGCTCCAATAGAAGCCCAACTACATGCTACAGCCCGCAACAACTTTTGGGCCTGATCTGTGCTGCGTGCAATAGGCGCGGGTGTTGGCCTGGCCTGCGACCCGGATCGCTGGCCACGACCACGCCAGCGCGACGGGTCTCAAGCCCGTGCGCCTTGCACCAGCAACGTGCGGCGTAGCGGGCCAGAGGCAAGCGCGACTTTGTGCCAGCAATGCGCTGCGCTTGCGGGCCACAAACCCGCGCGCAGTGCGCGATTATTGTAACGTGAGGCACTGTTCATACGAACATATTTTTTTTTGAAAAAATTACGGGAAAACTTATAAAAAAGTTTAATTTTTTTTTATTATGGTCATATCACCGTGCAAAAATCATAATTTTTGAACAATCCTGTAATAAAAAAAATTAACGAAAAGAATATTTTGACTCTGATACCAATTGAAAATTTAAAATACTAATCTTTATAGCGGAATTATTCTATTGATTCTTTTACGTTGTATCCTACTAGGGAGTTGGGAGGATAATCACTGGAGGAAGATCGCACTGTATCACAATCCAAGTAGTACTTCGACAAGGTTGCAGGAATCACCGATGAACAGCAGCACTTACGTCTCCAATATATCACACATGGACAAGGCAATGGATCACTCTTATATAATAGTTTAAGTAAATCTGCTTGTGCAGTTTTCACAACTTACCATCCATGCTTATCATGTGACATCAACATGGATAATTCCATGTGATTAAGTGCTTAATTTTCCCATTTACGGGCGTCAGTCCAACACAAATCAGACTATTCATAAAAATTAATTCCTACATTTTTTTACCATTCAATCAAATTTTGTATGTTCATGTTAGCTTTGGTCATTTTCCCTTCTCTTGTCGTCCTCTTGGTTTGGAGCCTCGCCTACAAGCATAATTTTCTCAAGTGTGGATGGGTTAAGTAGGCATTGGAATGTAAATTGATTTATTTCTCTCCTGCCATCTTTTGAACTTTTGACATCCCAATCTTTTTTTAGGTGTTACAACATTCATAATAATTACGTTATATAAAAAATAAAAAAATAAGAGAAAATATAGCAGGCCTTTGGATTGGAAAATTGGTTTTCCTGAATTAGGAATAATATGTGTTAGAAACTTAGAATAATTAATGTGTCTGGGTGTGATTTAAGTTATTATTCTAACGTTACATGTTTGAAATGAGAATAACACAGATAAATTCAATAATGAATCACCATTATTAATTTTAATTGCCGTAATCACACATTTAACGAAATTGTGGGTGGAGATTGCAGCAAGAATTTATTACATGCACACAAAAATTTAACCAGATATCTTACGAAATACCTGAACCAACACTCCTCGATCTAGCTGATAGCATTGGGCTCAGAATCACACATTTGGGCCACAAAGTCCATTAAACGCATACAAAATGTCCGTGTCTGTGAAATTAGTCCAGTCCAAATATTTCAAAATAAGTGTGTGCCGCCGATTCGCCGACCTTTCTCGCGGGAGTCGCAGACTCACAGAACCTTAATCACACACCTAGTCGCAGAGCTCGTCGTCCACCGCCAGCAACTCTGCACCTCCTTCGCACGGTATTTACGCTGCGCCTACGTCGTTGTTGACAAGAGAGGGAGGGAACCTTGAGCCGGTGATCGACTCCGTATGTGTAACGCCCGAGAGTTATCAAAGAAAAATAAAATAAAAGAAACAAATTTAAAGAAGAGTTTGTTTCCAACCAAAACTCGAATTCTCTCGTGTATATATATATACATATATATATGAAATTAAAATCAATAAATCAGCCCTTTGTTACTTCATATATATGAAATTAAAATCAATAAATCAGCCCTTTGTTACTTCCACAAGCTGACCCTAGATTTTCTCCCTTTTTGTGCGCCTTTTTTCTTGTTCTCTCGCCCTTGATCAACCGCTGCTAATAAGGGACACGCCAGAGGACAAGGATGTTGTCGGACGTGTACCTGAACCGAGAGGAGCAAGCAGAGGAAGAGGAAGAAGAACGAATTAATTTTTTGGACAAAAACTTGCAAGGTATCGAACTAGGGTATATTCATCGTAGAATCTTGATTTTAAGCTTAAAACATGTTCTATTTGATTCCTAATTATAGTACTATAATTTATAATGATTATTGATATAGGACATCGTCGGAAAGTTGATCGGAAAAAGTATGACAAGGTCTTCTCCGCAAGACGAATCCGGCCCGAGTTCCTGAGTACTCGACTTGCCATCGGAACTCGGCCCGAATCCATCATTGCCGACGCCCTCCGAGTTCTGCAACCAGACCCGGCCCGAATTGAAAATGACCAGGCTCAAGTTGTATTCACGACGAAGAGGTCGGACGCGACAATTGCCCAGACTCGAAGACGACTCGACCCGGGCCGGGTGCAACCCGAACTCGACCCGGGTTTAGCTTAGTTTTTCCCCTAAACAACTCTGATGAACTCGGCCCGAGTTCCGATTAGATTAGGTGCATTATCCCTGTTCCATGTGATTAATCCTAATCTAACTATGATGACGATTATGCCAATTATACTCCTGATTTACTCTTCATGATCTTATTTTGTGGTATTGACTTAAAGTTCTTATGAAGATTAATTAAAAATTGCAAGATAAAAAATGAAAATCGTTAAATGGAGAGCTCTTATTTTTATGATGGACTCATGACGACTAGGTTATAGGCTGATTACGGTCAGTTATGGGTAATTGACCTGGCCCTGCCAATTAAGATGATAATAATGGACGAGTTGGGGCAGGTGATAATCATGTAGTTATTCAATTATTTTAATATAATTATCATCAAGATTGATGTGTTTTATATTATTTCATCTTTAATCATCAAAGATTTTAGAATCGACATTATTATTTGTTTGTTTCAGGAACAGTGAAAATCTAATAAAAGTTTGACAAAAACACATCTATAGAGACTCAATATGGGCAGTCAGTATTAAAGTCTTCCTGCCAGTATTAAAGGTCAAGCTCGCAGTAGAAAATACGGGCTAGCCATATATTTACCACTTTGCCCATATTAAAGCTAGTTAGGTCATATTGATATCGCGCACTAGAAAAAATGGGCAGACCGTATTTAAGCCAATTTGCCTGTATTAAAGTCCTTCACATTGTATCGCGCTTCAAAATCAATACGGCTTGATCCAACAGACCATAATGTCTCATCCTAGGCCTTATTAGACCTATTTTGACCGTATTGGACTAATTTTTGGAGTATTTTGGGCATTCTTGTAATCCTAATTTGATGGGACTATAAAAGAGATTTTTCGAGACGAAAATAGGGGTCCAGATCTTATTTTTAAGAGGATCAAGATGACTGGGACGAACGTTTATTTTCCTTTGCATCTCTGTACTTTTCTTAGACCTAATCTCATTCTCTTTTTATGAACTTTTACGTTTTGATGATTTCTTCTCCTATGTTTGGCTAAACTTCTTTTTCTCGGGTTTGATAAAACTTAGGGTTGATCTTTAGAGAATATCTTTATTTAATTTGATGAGTTTTTTTTTGTCTTTCATGTGGTTGACTAAATGCTTATATTAGATTGACCATCTAATTAAGCGACCTAAAATTTTCTTGATTACGAAAGTATTTCATCAAGATTAGTTAAAATGAATGACATGAAATGTATTATTTCTTAGAAATAAAGATAATAATTTCACTTATGAATATTGGTTTATAATGCAATTAAAATAATTTAAATAACTACGAAAGTATGCGTTTATTATTTTAATTAGAATTGTGTTTGCGTGAAAAAGAGATGTATGATTTTTGAATATTGAGTAGAACACTAATGATTTTATTATATCTAAATTCCCTATGATCAATACTCTAGGTGGATTCAAAACCCTAGAACTTTTATTCTCATTTGTTTTTCGTAATCAATTCTCATTCTTTCTTGTCATTTTCTACACTCATTTCAGCACTTCACTTTTATTTAGTTTTTATTATTATTTCACCTCTTTTGACCGTTTAGATATCATTTAGAATCATATAATTCTAATACTTGAATTCTTCCATGTGGGATGATATTTTATATACTACGACATTGACTCCATATACTTGTGGAAGATTTGTCAAATTTTTGACGCCGTTGTTGGGGAAGAGCGTCAATATTAGAATTTTGATTTTAATTATTAATTTAGACAAAAATTTCTTTTCTTTTTGTATATGCTCCGTAGAAACAGGACACTTGAACCATATATTCCTGAAATTAAAAGACAGTGCCGAGCAAATCGAAGAGCAAGAAGAGAACAATAAATGACCAACAATCAGAATAGAATACCAAACATGGAAGAAGGTCAATAACAACAGCAACAGCAGATGGAGAAAGTTGAACCTCCAATGAGGGATCTAACCAGAAGGTCTTACAGAGGCACCACCCCGAATATAGTGGGCCCTATGATTGTTGCAAATAATTTTAAATTGGAGTCTGGACTCATTCAAATGATGCAATTGAATTAGTTTAGAGAGGAATGCAATGAAAACTCTCTATCTCACATCAACCGCTTCCTCCAAATGTGTGCCACCATCAAAATGAATGAGGTTGAAGAAGATGCTATCAAGATGAAGCTTTTTTCGTTCTCTCTCAGGGATGAAGCACAAGACTGATTGGACTCCCAACCTCCTCTAGCATTTAATACATGGGATGAGTTATTCCAAACTTTTATGAAGATATTCTTTTCTACTGGAAAATTCATCAAGTTGATGAATGAAATTACATGTTTTAAACAAAAAGACAATGAATATTTGGGCAATGCATGGAAGAGATTCAAGAAGCTACAAAGACGGTGTCCACACCATGTTGTACCTACTTGGCTCTTAAGAGTGACCTTCCACAATAGTCTTTCCCCAAGTTTGAAATTCAATGTAAATTCAGCAGCTACGGGAGGATCCATCATGAACCTCCCTTATTCACAAGCATGCAAATTACTAGACCAATTGACAACTAATGATGAAGACTATGATGAAGAAGGACCATCAAGAGCAGTTGGTGAATTGAGTGATAAGGTGAATTCTTTAGTTCAATTGGTGGCAACTATGAATACATCACAACCTATTTGTAACAATTGTGGAGGACATCACAATACCCTAGATTGCATGCACCATGAACAAGACAATGTCATGACAAATACAAACATGAAAAACAATCCATATGCCATTACATATAATCTAGAATGGAGGAGTCACCCTAATTTCTCTTGGGGAAATCAAATCGAGCCAACTCAGCAAGCAAGGTCATCACTTTCAGGCATTTCACCTCGGCCATACTATCAGACTCCATACCAACCACCATACCAACCACCCCCACGACCTCATGTGGAAAAGAAATAATCTTGGGAGCTTGCAATTGAAAAATTGACGAATGCAACAAATGATAGATTTGAAAAGATTGAGAAAGATATGGAGCAACTAATCACATCCAACAGAAACTTGGAGTATCAAATGGGACAAATAGCCAGCTCCATAAATTTTAGAGAAGCGGACAGCCTACTGAATAAGACTCAGATGAACCCTCGTGACCTTTGCAAGACAGTGGAATTGCGAAGTGGTAAACATTGGGGCCACTTTTGAATAAGGCCACAAGCAAGGAAAAACAAGTGGTGGAAAACAATAAAGGGGAGCAACCAATAAATGATTCTGAGCCATCAGAGCCTCCATACAAGCCTCCACCTCCTTATGTACCTTCAATTCTATTTCCATAAAGATTTTAAAAATCTAAATTGAATAAGTAGTTTGAAAATTTTGTTCAACTATTCAAACAACTGCATATTAATATCCTTTTTGCAGATGCAATTGCTTAAATTCCTGCATATGCTAAATTTTTAAAAGAAATAATGTCAAAAAAGTGATCATTGGAAGAAAATGAGACAATTGCATTGACAGAAGAATGTAGTGCAGTGATTCAAAGAAAACTATCGCCCAAGTTAAGACATCCAGGGAGTTTTTCTATCCCTTGTACTATTGGTAACTTGAACATTGTCAAGGCTCTATGTGATCTTGGGGCAAGCATATCATTGATGCCTCTAATCATCTGCAAGAAATTGGGGTTGAAAGAGTTCAAGCCCACTACTGTGGCTTTGCAATTGGCCGACCATGGGTGTTTTAGAGAATGTTCTATTGAAGGTGGGCAAATTCTTTGTACCTGTGGACTTTATTGTCTTGGACATGGAGGAAGATCAAGAAATACTAATCATTTTGGGTAGACCATTTTTAGCTACTGCTGAAGCCCTTATTGATGTCAAGAATGGAAAGTTGACCTTCACCGTTGAGGATGAAAAAGTAGAGTTTGACCTTTCACAATATCCTAAAATTCGAATTCCTACTAATCAAGTTCTCTTTGTAGATTGCATTGATGAGAAGGAACAAAAAATTTTGCAAGACATAGTACAGAAGAACTCTTTCGAAAGCACATCGCTGAAGTCAATCGAAGTGAACGTAAAAAATTGCATGAATTGATTGTCACATTAGGAGTTGACATCGACAAGAAGATTATTAATGTTCACTGATCAAAAGCTGAAGCTTGGTCGATGAAATTGAGAGGAGGAAACCACCAGAACTTCCTGATCCATCGGATGAGCTTTCAATGCGTCGGGCCAATGACTTAAGTAGAGGTGCTTCTTGGGAGGCAACCTAAGATCTTTATCTTATCATTTTGTTCTTTGAATTATGTTTTTGGAATAAATAGCCGATCATCAATGCATGTATTTCATTGTAGGATATCGACATGCCAGGAGGCGATTGGACCATGATTTACAAGATTAATGACTAACACATTGAGCATAGTGATTGATCGACGTTCCCACCTCTACCACATGGCATGTGGGCTTTCTTTACCTCAATCCTAGTTTTATGTTTTGACATATTAGAAACATTAAGGACAATGTTTATTTCAGATTTGGGGGAAAAGGAGGTTAGCCAAGGTTATCATGAGTCTGTGTGTTGTTATGAGTTTCTACTAGTCATTAGTGATTTTAGTCGTGTCGTTAAGTATTTACTTTTGCATGTGTTAGGTGAGACCAGCTGTCATGTATGAACCCTCCCTTTTTTTATCCATGTTGTTGGCATGTTTTGAATATGCATGGGTTAATGTACCTTATCATATATATATATATATATATATATATATTTGTTTGCATTCTCTCATATCGTCAAGGAATAGTGCATGTTATCAAGCATAAATTAGGAAACATTATACATGACAATGTTGATCCTCTAGTCCGCATGATTGATTTATTTTGAACATTTCTGAAGAAGAACATAAAAACATAAATGACTTTGACATGGAACCAAAGCGAATGACATGTAGACTGACCTTGCACATAACTCCATCTGAGATCTTACATTTGCACCCACTTGTATGATGCTCAATTCTGATCTACTGCATTGCAGAAATAATAAATTACACAGTTAATACATGTCTCATAATTGTACTTCTCTTCTCGAGTACGTTGGGGAATGTTTTTATTATTTATTTAATAAAGGACCCAAGTGCTTCACCTAAGCATATGAAAAAGAATTAAAAAAAGGATGAGGAAAATTATGGGCAACTTCTCTTTTCTATAAATAACTACTCATAGTCCCCTCACTTGAAGAAAACATGAGTATGCCACATATGGCACTTCTAGCACCCAAGGCAAATATTCTCGGAAGAATGACGAGGTTCGTGCCAGTGGAAATATTCTTTTTTCTTTTCAATTCCCCAATTTACAAAAGATGAGAAGAGACAAAAAAAAGGTAGATGAAAAGAGGGTTAGTGGAACCCTAAGAACAGGTAATTGTTCTCTACATGTGCAGATCAACTTTGAGTGTTAATGCAAGTTGGGGGTTAGTGTAAGGTCTTATGAGGTAGTTATGTGGAAGGTCAGTCTGCAGGATGATCTTATTTGACGTCCATAGAGCACATGCTTCAGTGGTTCCAAGTCAGGGGTTTAACAAGTCTTTAATACATAAATAATGTTCATGTAGAGAAATTTGAAGGGTATGGAGATATAATGTCACATATAATGTGATCAAGAGAATTTGAAAATTTTTGTATTGACCATAAGTTCCTAATTGTTGCTTGAGGACGAGCAAAGAAATAAGTTTGGGAGAGTTGATAATCGTGTAATTATTTAATTATTTTAATATAACTATCATTAAGATTGATGTGTTTTATATTATTTCATATTTAATCATCAAATATTACGGAATCAACATTATTATTTGATTTGTTTCAGGAATCGTAAAAATTTGGCAAAAGTTTGGCAAAAATACATCTATGGAGACTCAATACGGGCAGCCAGTATTAAAGCCCTTTAGGTCATATTGAGCTCACAGTAGAAAATACGGGTTGACCGTATTTTTGCCACATTGCCCGTATTAAAACTAGTTAGGTCATATTGATCGCGCACCAGAAAATATAGGCAGGTCATATTTAAGCCAGTTTGCTCGTATTAAAGTCCTTCATACCGTATCGCATTTCGTAATCATTACGGCTTATTCCAATAGACCGTAATGCCTCATCCTAGGCCGTATTGGACCTTATCGTATTGGGCTAATTTTTGGAGTATTTTGGACATTCTTGTAACCCTAATTTGAGGGGACTATAAAAGAGATTTTTGGAGACAAAAATAGTGGGTCTAGACCTTATTTTTTAGAAGATCAAGATGACTGAGACGAACGTCTATTTTTTCTGCATATCTATACTTTTCTTGGACCTAATGTCATTCTCTTTTCATGAACTCTTACGTTTTGATGATGATTTCTTCTCCTATGTTTGGCTAAACTTCTTTTTCTCGACTTTGATGAAATCTAGGGTTGATCTTCACGAAATATTTTTATTTGATTTGATGAGTTCTTTTGTCTTTTATGTGCTTAACGAAATGCTTATATTAAATTAGCCACCTAATTAAGCGACCTAAGATACGAAAGTATATCATCAAAATTGGTTAAAATGAATGAAATGAAATGTATTATTTTTTTAGAAATAAGGATAATCATTTTACTTATGAATCTTGATTTATAATGTAATTAAAATAATTTAAATGACCACGAAAGTAGGCATTTATTATTTTAATTAGAATTGTATTTGCCTGAAAAGGAGACGCATGACTTTTGAAGATTGAGTAGAACACTAATGATTTTATTATATCTAAATTCCCTATGATCAATATCCTAGGTGGATTCAAACCCTAGAACTTTTATTCTCATTTATTTCTCGTAATCAATTCTCGTTCTTTCTAATAATTTTTTACACTCATTTCGTCATTTCTCTTTTATTTAGTTTTTATTATTATTTCATCTCTTTCTGACTGTTTAGATATCATTTAGAATCATATAATTCTAATACTTGAACTCTTTCTTGTATGACGATATTTTATATACTACGGTATACTTGCGGGAGATGAAAATATACTCCAAATAAGTCAAAGATGAATAATAAGATGACGATGAAGATGTAAATATATAAATAAAGAACCTTATTATGATTTTATTCTACTCTTTTGTGATGATGTGATTATGATCTCCTTGATCTCTTATTCATATACCAATTTATATGTTTTTCTTTACATCATGATTATTTCTTTTTATATTATAACGTTCTTATGATTCATGTATAGTATTGATTATTTTTTACTTTTATACTAAGTTGTTAAACTCATAGGGAGGTTCTCCCTGCATGTTCTTAAATGTAGGACTAAATCAGAATAATAAAGGTGGCCAACGGTAGTCGATCGAGCTCGTTGGTGGCACATGAATGTTTTGAGTCCTTTAGATTGTGATATATTTTAATTTTTCATATTAGTTGATGTATTAGTTTTTCTTTGAACTCAATCTTTCAAATATTATGATGCTACTCTCTTTTAGCATTATTTAATGATGATTAGACTTTCATTTTATATGATGTTGAGTTAGATCGATTAAAGTCTCATTTTTTATCAATTTTTCCCGTGGCGGAATGCGATTTGAAGACGTTATAGTATGTGAGACCATGGTGGGTGTCTATAACCAGTTCGGCGTCGCCTTGTCCTCCCCAGGCATCTCCGTGCTAAATACTCACCTCAAGTGCGTGCAACTCCTCTGCTTTCTTATCTTATCCTGATTAATAATTATCCGTCATTTTCGAGATTTCCTCTGTTCTAAACTTGGGTTCCGTGTGCTTGGGATTCCTTGAGTGCGCTAGTGAGGATGTTTAATTTGTTGCGGAGGACTCCAAAGTCCAAATGGAAGTCCTGTTGCGTCTTCAGTTGAGTTGTCTATATTGATGCAGAGTTGGCTAGGCAATACATAAGGTTGAAGCTTTTTTTATTTTCTAATTGTCCATTTTCATAATCTAAATAACCTGGATTAGATCAAGAGGGGTGTTTCTTATAGTTCTTTGCTTTTTGTTTGACAAAAAAATAATGGCTAACTTTTCCTTTATGTGGCATGGAAACTCAGAATCTTGTGTGTCTTTCACTCTTTCTTTCTTATCAATTCCATGTCGTGTCTGTTCAATTCAACAATATATGCCCGAGAAGATAAATATCTTGTTGAACTATGTTTCTAATCATTACATTTATGAATCATGATCAATGGAAATTATGTTGTCTGAGATATGATATTTTAATTTAACATGTACAGGTAGGTGACCTTTTTATGGTGAAAAGAAGGTACATCAAATAATTCATCAACACTGTTGTCTTTTTACCTTCCATTGATTGGTTAATGCAGCTGATGGCATCAAAGTGTTGAAAAATTTCTTATCGGAAGCATTCATCTTAAAAGAATGCTTTTGATCAGGCATATAAAGATACCTTATGATGTCCTCGTACCTTGTTTTTTTATTTTCCATCTGTGAATTTCTGATTTTGCACACTGCTAAGAAATAAGAATTGCATCATTTCTTTTCTTTTTTCTTCTAAATCTTAGAAAGAACCTTCTTGAACATGAACAAAATTTCTCTGATGAGTTGAAGCTTATATGGAGATCCCTGTGATTCTGCTGCTGTAATTTAAAGATAAAAATGGTGCATCTAGCCAGAGTGGAAAGCTTGGATAAACCAAAGTATTTTCACCATGTCAGTTGTGATATCGTCTTAAACATGAATTATATTTCAACTGATTTCTCATGTTGATGAGAATCTAATCGATCCTCTTTGGGCATAAAAAATGAGCTATTAGCTTGTCACATTTTTTTTTTCCTGTTTAGTTGGTATGGCACTTAGCTAGACATACATATGTTTTTTGCACGTAGATTGCAAGTTTAACATGCATCAAATTTTATGTTTTGATGCAAAGAGAAATCTTTCTTGGATACCTACTCATCCATCTCTTTATGTGGGCTTGATGGTAAGCACGGATGTGCTAGGAAAAATTCAGCTCATCCATTGTTCTACCATAAATGAAATTATGGACTAAAGGAATCTTGAATTACTCATCCACTGTTTGCATGATATTTCAACAAAAGATTCTGTAATGCAAGCTTTCTCATATACTATGTTAAATTTTGTTTCAGGATAATTAATGCACATGAAGTATTTTACTGCCAAGCAATATCTTATGTTTTTTGGCTCATGAATATATATTTTATTTTTTGTATACATGTTTCTTCTACTTTTTTTTTTCTTTATGTGACTTCTAGGAACCTCTGTTAAGTGGGCATCATAAATGTTATTGGTTTTAAAGGTATTAAAGTTTCTGGACGTTTTACTTAAATGCTTATCTAGAAGCTGAAGTCCCATATTAAAGTTAGAAAACTATAGTTCCAAATCTAGAATTTGATTCACTTAGACTACATGCACTTCAAAATATTTGGATTACTGCAAAATCCCCAGTAAGACATTTCAGGTTGAGTATGCCTTGATGCTCTAGGATATTAGAGATCTTTATATCCAGTCAGAAGATGATACTCATAGCATTTTAAGTATTTACTTTGGTCTGTGATGTTATTTCTCTCAGTGCAAACCATGGCAAATGACTTCAGTTCTAGTAACTTGAGGATCATGCTCTATTTCACTCCTAATTCCTAAATAAGAAAGATATTTTCAAAAGGAGCACCTTCTTTTCATTCATCCATTACAAACATCCTCTCTAATCTCAAAGTTTTCTATTAAATTTTGAGTGCACTTATGCTCCTTGTCTGTCTTAGCATGTTGCAGATATGTAGAATGGCAATTCAATCCATGAGAATTTCCATGAATTCACTGATTTCTTAAAATTACTACTACTGCCGAGACATCACTCTGTAGCTTTGGACATTGCAGTTACAGGTGTATCGAGAAACGAAAACATATTCATACAAAGCCTTAATATTTTCTATTTACATCCACATTTTTTTTTCTATCGCATCAACATCTTAATTTGATCAAGCTCTATAGATAATGATCCAGTTCTGCTTCTTGTTTGAGGCAGGTAGCTTATTATCGGATGGGTTATTCGTTGGGAGGCCAAAATTCCCACCAGTGTAAATTGGCAGAAGAATTCTCCAAAGACCAACTGTTCTGGAAACAAAATTGTGGCGTGGCTATTGAGGTTAAGGAGCTTGTAAGGTGGCAAGCGTAGAGTTCGCCTTCTTGCTCACTGAAGTAGTTGTACCTCTTATCTTCATCGGAAGAGGACGTTATCGACTTTGGATCTGGTTCTTCTTTCAAAGACAGGATCACGTCCGGATTAAGTTTGCTATTAGCATCTGCTCTATTTGAAGCATCCTCCCTCTTGACCATGTCACTTGGGAGTTCCAGTTGTTCGGACAAACTCTGCAACTGCAAAGGAACAGCAGAAATGCTTCATTCAGAGAGCTGAGCAGTGAATTGTAGGATCAGAAGAAATGTTAACGAATTTTAGAGCATCTAACCTGCTTCATGAGAACTTGCTTTTCTTTCTTCAGCGACTCGAAGTTAGAGAGCAAGGCATCGTAGTCGTTCCGCAGGGAACTGTACTGCCTCTCAAGCTGCTTCGACTTCCACCGCGCTCTCTTGTTCTGGAACCATATAGCCACCTGCCGTGGCTGCAGCCCGAGCTCCTTCGCCAGCTGCAGCTTCTGTCGCGGTTCGAGCTTCGTCTGGTTCTCGAACATGGACTCCAGCGACTTTATTTGCTCCTGGCTGAACCGCCGCTTCTTGTCACCCCGGATCTTGCCGCCCGGCAGAGAATCCATCCAGCTGTAGCAGTCTCCTTCCTCTGTCGCACAGTGATCCTCACTCTCCATCCTCTCCTCCAAACTCAAACTCATATCCGTGGCCTTTCTTTCTGCAGGCGACAAGGGGTGGAGGGGCTTCTTAATTCTGCAAATGCGGCTCAAAGGCTTTTAGAAAAAGCCTCGGACAAGCTGTTCCGCGGGAAGATATACAATACACTTGTTACGGAAGGATTGCATGGACGTCTTTTTAATTCTCTTGATGGAACAACCGAGCCAATGGTAGCTGCTATCGTGGGAAATTTAGCTTCCGGACATCATTGTCAAGGTGCTTGTTGCTTACGATCCAGTCTCTCTCTTCTTCTTCTAATTTCTCTTGCTGGCATATTTATATATTAATATGTAATATATATACATATATATATATATAACTTCCAGATGGCAGTCTATAAGCTCCAAATGTTGGGCCACAGGGTGAGTGCAAGTAAGATGTTAAAGTCCCACAAACTTTGTACTATGTTAAGTGCTGCAAAGGTTGGGAGAATTGGGTTTCGTATTCTCGCCTAAGTCCTAGCATTCTGTAGCAAGCAAGACCGCAGGTGCAGCGGAACTCGGAGGTTGGGAAATTCGCTAATAAGGACAAATGGAGCACCGAGGTGGACTCTACGTTGATGGGGCCCTCTCATTTGTTTAATAGCAGGGAGGTTACTGCGTGGAAATTGAGTTGGATTTTAATAATGGGGGGCACGAGGAGCTGTGCCTGGTGGTGGTGGGATGGCAATGGGGAAGGGGACGTGTGGCCAGCTGTACCTGCGGCGCGAGGCCATACGTGTTGCTTGATGTGTGGAGGGACGTGGCCGGCCATCAAGCGTTGGTTACGTCGTCCGTCCGGCCGCAGTGGTGCCCGGTCCACGTTACGTTTTGGTGGGGGGAGGGGGGGTCTGGCTGTGGTGACGGTGGTGGTGGCGTGATTTTTTTCTTATTGGCCGGCATTTTAATTAGGTCTCTTTGTTACGAACTAACTGCGAAAGATATTTGTGCAGTAGCAGCATGTTCGCTGAAACTATAAGCAAAGCTTTGAGAACTTGCGAGTTCTGCAGGGTTCGGACGCATTTGAGCGTGTTGTGCCATTTCGGGTAATGTTTAACTTCGAAATTTCCAATTCGAATAGCATGGTTACTCAAGTATCTTTTAGTTCTTGATATGAGGACTTGAATATCTTCTTTCTGATACTAATAGTTTCAGAATTTTGAGTATAATAAAGGTTTCTTATTTTAAAATTCAACTTGTTAGTCAATTGAATCGAAGACAGATTTGTTAGTTCCAGGCACGGGGAAAAGAATAGGAATATAGACAGACACCCAAGTCTCGCTGGCTGCAGTTCAGATCATTACACGATCTAATGGTCCAATCGGCAGTGCTGATCTGTACCTGGCATTTAATGGAACATTTAAGACTATTTTACCATTCATCTCCTATTAGGCAGCTCTTTCTTATGAGAAAAAAATATGCACAATTTCTCGAGGGCGGCTACGTACTGATAAGTTGCAGGCTTTAACTTTTTCTTAGGCTTCTCGGGGCCTATTATCATGTGTTTTCCGTAAGCTTCCTTCCTCTTGTCGGTAAGGCTTAATATGCTACAGTGTATGTAAATATATAATGTGAATTTGTATATATGTTCGAGTGCTTATTTATTTATTTATTTATTTATTTTGGTCTTAAGATTTCGATCACTGACTGTATGCCCCCAAAAAGTTAACTGGGGTCTTTAAACGTATTAACAAATGTAGTAGAGTGTATGTTTTATATTTATAAATAATTAATGAATATGAGAAGTACACAATTACCTGAATTTTATGTCATTTTTTTTTCTTTTTTCGTCAATCTAATTTTGTATCCTTAGAAATTATCATTGCAGCATAGAAAACAATTGACGATGGCTACTACATCAACCATAATCATTTTTATATTTGATTTTTTTTTAGAATTTGAAAATGGCAAGAATAACCTTTTCTGTGATTTCACGTGTTGTTACGTTGATTTCTCGGTGTAATTATGCCTACAGGATGACGGTAGAGAATGCGAAGAAACACAAGTAAGCTTCGTCTATGCCCTCAGAATTTTTTATTTTGGATCAGTTTAGTCACCCATTTTCATTTGATAATTGAATTATATTCGGTGTCTTCATATATTCTTTTGTCTTCATTGTTCCTTTGGTTGATAGGATCAAGCTACTAGTGTCGTTTGTCAAAAATCATATTGCGCAGCGGTAAAGTATAATTTCATTAAAAATAAATAAAAATCAAAGTTCGAAAATCACAAGTACAATCTGTGTTTTTAAAACCGGATCGAATCGGTCGGTCTGATCGGTTCAATCATCAATTAGCCATTGGTTCGATCCGATTTAGTATTAAAATTATTTTGTTAAAAAATCGAATTGAATCGGGTCAACTCAGTCAAAACCGGATTGAATCGGACTTGTTTTTTCAAAAAGAGTAAAAAAGGTTGAAATAATGGAAAATAGATAGAAAGAATGAAAGTATATTATAGTATTAATGGTGAAAGAATATGAAGAGGAGAAAAAATAAGGAATTAAATTTGATAGGAGGAGAAAAATATGGGATTAGTTTTTATAGAGTGAATATATAAAATGATATTAGTAATAAGGAAGTTACATTTGAATTTGAAATAAAAGATAAGAATGTAATAATAAAGTCAAATTTAAATAAAAGATAAAATTGTCATAAGATAAAATTTAATTCATTATAAATAATTTATATTAAAAATCAAAACATGAATAATATAATAAATTTTATAGGATCATCATGAAAAAGGATATAGATAATACTAAAACGTGGGAAAATAGTATAAAAAATATTCAAATAAAAAAATAAATTTATTCATGAAATAACTAATATATAATTTAAAAAATATAAAAATAAATTTCTACTATTTGATTAATTTAAAATGATTATAATATGCTTTTTATTTTATTACTTATTAACTTTTATATTTTAATTTATAATATATTTTCTTGAAGTAATATAAATAATATTATTTTAATAAAATCTGGTTCAATCCGGTCGGATCCGATTAAACCGTTCGAACTATGATCCAGTTGGCCGACCGATTCGATCATCGGTCCGATTTTAAAAACATTGAGTAAAATTTACCAAAGAAAATAGTGCATGAATTCATTTCAAAGAGTATGCCGATTCATGTTTTTCGATTAGTATTGTGTACTTGTCAAACAACCCAACACAGCTTTAATTAGTCTATATTCTCTAATCATGATTTTGATTCCTCTTAAGTCTCATATGCAATATAATTATTTGTCATTAATCTTTTGGCCTATGAACCTTTACCTATAGACACTAGTATTATCTCATCTCAGACCTTATCATATCCGGCTAGAATATAGATATAGTCCAATTCAACACTATGGTTGGTGTTCTCATTTTTTTTTTTTAATTTGGTTGATGAGTGAGGATGCGTAAATCAAGAATGTTTTTATCATACACGTTGTTTGGCCTAAAATTAATCTCTTAGGCTATGTTTGGTTCTAGAACGTTGCCCAAATTCTAGAACTTTAATCAAACTCATTATGTGCAAATTATCGTTACGTGATGTACGATAAATGTTCTAGTCATAAAGTTCTTGCTATTAATAAGAACTTGAAAAATTCTTGCTAATAGCAATAACACTATTTTTTTTTATTTTTTTTTGTTATAGGTCTAAAAGTAGGTCGAGCTACTTTTAGACCTATAATTTATTATTTTAATAATATTATTATATGTATGTAATATATTATATACATATATATTATATACTTATAATATATATTATATTATCATAAATTTGTAATTTATTTAGGTATAATAACAAAAGAAGTACATTTATTATTTATTAAAATTTACTTAGTGTTATAATAAAATATAATTTTCTATTATTATTATGAAAAATATATTTTCTTGTTTAAATGTTGATGTAAATATTTTTATTTATTTTACTTATCATATATCATAATAAAAATTAACTAGTATTATATTAGTATAATATAGTTAAATTATTAATTATGGTATTCTAAATAAGTTACAATTATATAATAATATAAGTATATATTATTTAGTTATTTATTAATACATTATTAATCATATTATAAAATAATTTATTAAATGTTATTAATAAAAATTTATAAAATATTTAGTTCTAATAATTAATAAATATTTTATTAATTAAAATATTCAATTTTTTTTAAAAAAATATATTATATTTGGATCTAAGATGTACATAAATTATAATATTAATAATATTTAAAAGCGTTAATCAAAATAAATAAAAATAATATTAATAATATAATGATTTATATAAATTGTAATATTAATAATATTTAAAAGATTTAATCAAAATAAATAAAAATAATATTAATAATATAACGATTTATGTAAATTATAATATTAATAACATATTATTTTTTATTATAATTTTATACCTCATAAAATAATAAATTATATTCTTAGTTCTTATTTTTTTTATTCAAATACCTCCTAAAATTTATCCATCAAATCAACTTTTTAAATCATCATCATTATATTTTTTCATCCAAACACCAATCTAAACTTTTCTATCAAATCGATTAATTCTCGAAAACTATTTTTTTTTCAAAATTCTCATTCCAAACTCAGCCTCAACATCCATATTTTCTGTACGCACTATATATATATATATATATATATATTTGACTCGGTGTCGGCAACTTGTGTTTTCTTGAAAGAAAACAAAAAAACCAAAACAAAACAAAACAGAGCTAAAGGTGTTAACATGTAGCAAAATTCATTCCATGGCCATGACCCTGCGTTTGGGATTATAATGATGCAGTCGGGACTTCCTCGGCTCTCGTCGCTTTCCGGATCGCCATTTCTCCCTTTGTCTCTCTCTTGGCATCAACAGTGGCGTTGGTTGGCTTCTTCCCTTCGTCTGCCTTCGCTTTTCCGAATCCTCCCGTCCCTCTCAACGTGGAGTGGAGTGGAGCGAGAGCCCTCTCCCAGTCTTCCTCCTCCTCCTCCCTGCCCCACCCCCACCCCCACCCTTGCTCTCTTGGGGGCTTAATTGCTCATGATATCACACACTGTGTTATTGCGTGTAAACATTTCCCAGCTCCACATATCTCCTACCACGTCCACGCCAACTTAATGCTCTGTGTCTGTATATTTGTATATATTGTGCATCTATGCCACTCAAATTTGCGGCTGGGATGGTTGATGAGTTGTTAGGCCATCGCTGTCATGGCAATGGATTTTTGTTGCCAGATCCAATAATTTTTTTTATTAATTTAATGAAGCTTGCTTACTCTGAAGCTTAATATTAGTAGCTATTTATTTTGGAATTCGTATTAGGTTTTTGTCTGAATGCATCTATCTTAAGATCGGACGGCGAATTGCTTTCCGCTTTTAAATTAAAATTAAATGAAGTTGTATTTATTCTTTTAACGTTCACAATTCTAAGATTATAATCATTATGGTTGCGTTTGAATAAATTACTACAAGAAAAATGTGTCTTTCCCCGATCCCAATCGTCACAAAATCAAAAAAATTCGTCGAAAAATATATTTTTCGATGAGAATGATTCTAATAAAAATGCTCATCGCAAATATTTTTCGATGGCAGCGAAATTTCTCGCGGCTCCGAGAAAACATTTCCACGGTCGGAGCTATAGGAACATGCCTTTGAACTTCCCCCAGTGGTAGCCTCGGGAAATTTCGATGGCTCCAACCGTTGCGAGGTCATTTTTTTAAATAAAAAAAATTTGGCCGCGGCCGGAATTGGCCGTGCGCAGCGGATCCACACCACAATCCCCGGCTGCGCGCGGCCGATCCGCCTGTGCACGACCGGATCCGGCGTGCGCGCGGCCGCCGGATCTGCCTGCGCACAGTCGGATCCTGCGAGAGAGAGAGGGAAGGAGGGAGGCCGCGCATCGGACGGAGAGATTGTAACAACCAACAAAAAGAAAAAAAATCAGAATTTAAACGCACGGCTGGGAAAAGAAAAAAAACCATATCCTAATCAAAGTTAGGAAAGAAAGAGAATAAAATCTTATCTCTTCAAATTTAATTAAGAAAGGAAGATTAGATTAAAACAAAAACCTTTTATAAAAACCTCACCCTCCTAAACCCACGAGAGCCTTTTGTTGGTTTTGATTTCTGTGCGGCCACGCTATAGACGTCCAGAGGCGAAGAACAAAGGAAAAAATAGGGGAGAGTCAGGGGAGGGAGCCATTGATCGATTTTCTGACGAACCGAGGAACGAATTTATCGTGAACAGAGGTGGGTGAATCGAAATCACCTTGCATGACCTCTGAATTATCCCAATTCATACCCTAATCATTATGAAAAGAATATAAATAAGGTTCAAGTTATCATTTTTAATTGTTTGGTTTCTTGAATTCTTTGATTGGTTGATTGTTGCATGCATAGTTATTTTTGTTTGTTCTATTTATGTATTATTGATTGCTAGGATGTAGGATTTAGAGTAGGGCGGAAGTACGTAGGAGGGATCCGTTCTTTGATTATTATTTGGATTAATATTGTACGTGATGGTTTAAAAAAAAGGGTTCGGCCAACAATGTTCCGCCACCGAAGGAGAAAGAAAAAAGAGAGAGAGAGAGAGAAAGAGATTGAGAAAGGGAAAAAAACGAGTTCGGCCAACTGGATTTTTGTGCCGAAGGAAATTCGTGCAAAAGACTTTGCGTTGAAAGATTATCGAAGGAATAAATAAAAGTACCTTATGTGAGCTTAATGTAGAGAGAGAATGAGGGGATACAAAAGACAAATAAAGGGGTTACACCTAAATCATGGAGAGAGAGATAAAGGGATATCGAAAAAAAAGGGACATTACATGCGGGCGTAAGGATTACGAGAGAGAAAAAAATGTTTTACGGCCGCAATGGGATTGGAGAAAAAAAAGGGACTTTCTGTGATAGTAGAAAGAGGAAGAGAGAGGGAGTAAAAAAAAAGGGCCCACAAAATAGTTCTTGATTTTCTATCCATTAGTCTTCCCTTATTTTGATATAAACATTATTGATTTCCTTATGATTCCAACGTGAACTCTTTATCTTGATTTATCTCATACCGATCACATCACCTTCATCATATGATACAAAGAATGACAAGATACTAAAAGTGATTAATAAGCTTAGATGAAAGATTAACGATGGATTGTCAGTCCAAGCCAAGTGCATCAAGATAAGGGTCGCTCCCTTGATCATGGTTTGATCACCCAATGACCCGCACAAGATCGTATCGTTTGCTGGACATACCCCAAGAATTAAAGGCACCTAAAGTCACCCTGATTGCTATTTAATAATCAAGATCAAGAAGCAAGTTCAAGTCAAGTCAAGTATGCCATGATTCCAAGTTTACTATGTATTTATTGAACCTCATGATTCATGATATCGTTGATCTTATTCTTATTATGATCCATGATACTGATATGTTATCTTTCACGTTCAAGTTAAGCATGATTATTTACCGTTGATTATTATATTTATGTCGTGCATTGTATATCATGTGGTTCCTCACTAGGCTGTAAAACTTACGGGAGGACCTCCTCCCATGTGTCTGATTTCCATAGGACCAGGTCAGTAATGTGGTGGAGTAGGCGTATGGTGATGAAGCCCTGGCGATAGGACAACACATGAACCATAGGGCTTTTAGAGTGTTATTTAGTTTTCGTTTACCTTCCGCATTTTGGATTCATGATGTAGAACTTATTTTATTTCTTTAGCAATGATATAGCCACTTTTAGACTTCCGCATATTTAAAGTTATCTTTTATCTTTATTTCTTTTCTTCCGTTGACGTGTCTCGGTTCATGACTGAGATATAGTCAATATTATGATCAAAGTCATAGCATGCCGTAGCGTCTCCAGTTTGGTTTCCGCCACGTGACGGGAGTCGATTTGGGGACGTTACAGAGATGGCCGGAGGTCGTCGCACCGGTCGCTCGGAAGGGCGGATATGGCCGCGCTGGTGAGGGAGAGAAGAGAGTGGAAAAGAAGAAGAGAGAGGAGGGAGGAAGTGTGAATGTCATACGCGCAAAATAGGTAAATAGGATCTCCTTTATCTATTATTTTTAAATGCGAATTAACAGTTCAAATGAATTAAAATTTTATGGATGTTGTTGAATTTATTTTTCTTTTTTTATTCCTTTAGTTTTAATCTGGTGAGAAAAAATATAAAAAACACGATATTATAAATAATTATTAAGTTAATATAAAAAACATGATACACAAGCAACTGACACTATCTGGACTGCAACTCTACCATAACGCCGCATGCAACCGATGAAAAAAAAAGAGAAAATTCCACTACGATGGCTAATCAGATAATGACGTTGTAGTACAGGCCCATCACAACTTTGAGCAATGTGTGCAATCTACTATGGAGGCTATTCAAACTCGG
Source organism: Pontederia crassipes (assembly GCA_030549335.1). NCBI lineage: Eukaryota > Viridiplantae > Streptophyta > Magnoliopsida > Commelinales > Pontederiaceae > Pontederia > Pontederia crassipes. The sequence goes on along the minus strand of CM060191.1, from coordinate 69,240,345 downwards.
CACCTTCACCATATATTTGATATTGATACATATAAGCAAATAAATATCATATCACTTCCAACTTTAGCTTCCACATCCATCAAAATTGGGATAAATTTGTATATTTTTTTTGTCATTTATTTTTTTTATCATGTTTATATTCTCATTTTCTAGTTTGATTTTCAATGCTGAAGATAGTATTGAATTCAAGTTTGGGGAGTTTACATTTTCATGCACCATGCCTATTTTTGTATGTATTGTATTATGTGCTTACATCTTATGTTTGCATATTTGATCTACGGTCCATATTGAAAATGCATAAACGTTAAAACTTTATTTGAGGACATCTTGTTAGTTACCAAAATTTGAAGTACTCTATGTTTATCATTCATCGCCTTAGTATTGACTATTTTGGAAAGAAAATGTCTTGTGAAACTATGAAAACTTTGATAACAAGTTCTTTTTCATATTCTTATTTTTATTATATATTAGCCTAAAAAAATTATGTTCTTGTTCAAAACTCAAAATGTTAATTGAGCTTATGAAAAAACAAAAAAGAGGGTTAGTTGAACTCCATAAAAAAGGAGATAAATGTGATTGATTGATTGATTGATTGAGTGAGTGTGTGTGAGAGAGCGAGAGAGAATGAATGAAATAAAATATAAGTTCATCTTAGACTTTGCTATTCAACAATGATATTCTTCTATGATATGATTATTTTCTTATTATTTTGAGATGAACTTGAACGAGTTTAAATATGTTTGATATTCATACATTCTACAAGGATGGGTTATTTGAAAAAAAATGAAAAGACACGATAAATGTATAACAATAAGTGCTAATGAAAGTAGGTGGAAAGTGATAATTGACTTTCTTAATTGGAGCTTTGTCTTGAACATTGCTTGACGACAAGCAAATATCTAAGGTTGAAAGAGTTTGATTCATACATTTTACAACATATAATTAAGATCGCATTTAAATATATTTTTATTAATTTGATCATAGCATGCATCATTTTAGAGCTTTATTTGATTAATTTTTTTGACAAGTGATCTATTCTATTGTGTTGATATTTTGCAAGTAAACTACATAAAAAGAGATGGAGAAAATTTCAAAAGAAGAATCGGGCAAAATAGAGTATAAACAATAGTCGAAATATTAAAGTTATACATTTCATGGGCCATGATAGTGGCATCACAACTATTACAAGCTATTTTTCATAGTGCATGAGCAGAAAATCACGAACCATTACATCAGAATTATCACTAGCAAAAATTCATGATTTCACGGATGGTGACATATGCACCACGACTGTTACAATTAAAATTCATGCCAAAGAACATCATCAAATCACGTCATTACATACCTATCATAGTCATTACGAGCTTAGTTCAACGAAGAAATTACGCCTTGGACATAACAATTACAAGGAATTACATGACATATTAGTGTCATTAGAGACAATGATCATAGATCATTGTAATTTCTTCAAGGTCGTGATGACTTTAAGTTACCGAGTTTGAGATGAAATCACCCGAATCATAGCCATTACAAACAAAGGAACGACCTGTGACGAATCCGAATTAGACACTGATTGAGCATTATCAATGCATCATGAGTCGTGATATGCTATGTCAACTCCGTTTGATCGCAAATCCAAACATGTTGGTTTAGCTCCCAAGTAGGAAGAGGTTGTGCCTTACCTCTTGATGTGTCATGATTTGTGCATGTGTGTGAAGTGCAAGAGTGTAAAATAAAGTAAAAAGCAATTTTGATGGGAAATCGGTGAGTAAGGTACACTCGATTGAAAATGTTTTGAATGTAAAGGTAAGTCTAAGAAAGTTGTTTGAAATGAGAAAATGAAATATTACTAAATTAGAAATTTCAACAAAGTAAATTACACTAATTTTTAGGGGTTTTTAATATAAGCATGGACAAATATCAAAGTTAATAAACACTAGACTCTGCGGGATTGTTTCAGAATTTTTGTTTCTTAAATCGATGTGAAACCAATAAAGTAGCAGTAGATGCCTCATGCATGGGCATTCCCACTCTCGTGGCGAATGTCATCCAGCGATCAAATCAATTTTGTGCTCATCGGTTACTGGACTTACATGCATGGGGTTATCGCCCAAAACGTACGTGTCATGTTCTCACGATAATAGAACATTATAAAATATCAAGAACCTAGATGGGGGCATGCGTCCACATATGCCCACATATGAATTTAGAGGAATTTCAATTAGTAAGTTAGGGCTCAACCAAACTCTCAGCCCATACTGAATCCCAATAAGTGTTAATCTCTGTCGTCGCACGCAAGCAAGAAGGGGGGGGGGACCCCTTTGCGTTTAAGCGCATCGTTGGTGCACATAGGCAAATGAGGGGGGTTGGGGTCACCCCCTCGTGAGCTCCGGCGAGCCATCGGAGCTTGCAACAACGCACCCCCCCTTATTTTTTCTATTTATTTTTATTTATGAATGTTAAACTATTTTATATACATATTTTTTAATTTTTTCCCCTTATTTTATGGCATTTAAATTTATAAAACACTAATAATTTAGGTTTTATGTTCAATTTATAAAAATTATAGAGAAATTCTACTAGATTTTGTAACGATTTTTTTCTTTCTATTGGATTTTATCACATGTAATTAAGTTAACTAAATGCATAAAATAATTTATTTTTTAAAATTGGCGTTGCTTGAGAAATTAGTGGAGGGAATGTTTCGTTCCTACCAAATAAATTATTAATTGCATGCCTACTTGATCTTAATTTATAAATAATTAATGACGATAAAATTTAATGGTCATTAATAATCAGTTTTAATGATCGGAATTTACTTTTTTTAAATAAGTAATTTTCTCTTTCGCTAATAATATGTTTAATAATGTCCATTTTTTTTCTTGCCACTATTGACTATTTTTAATGACCATTTTTTTGTCTCGACATTAATAGTTAGTCGTTAAAGATCTCTTTTCTTGTAGTGTTATTAGAATATCTTTTATACAAATACTAGTTTCTTACGGGTTCTCCTATTATATATAGTATGAGTGCAAATAAAACGAATTTGGAAAAGATAAATTTGATACCTCAATTATATTTTTAGATTTGTATTGGTCTTCTAAATTCTTTTTACATTGATGTTTTTTCAAATCATAGTATTTCTAGTGCTCTTTAAGATTTTTATTCGAATTTCACGAACTTTTGTTTGGGAACCTTGTAAAGTCCTAATAAGGGACTATCCAAGTTATTGTGTCTTGCGACAAGTTATTATTCGATTACATTATATAATTGTATTTATTAAATTCATAACTAAACAATGGAATAACATTTAGGATTATTTTCATAAATCATTTTTAAATTATTATGATTTTTCACATCTAATCTCAAACTACGAACTTATTTTTTTAATTCCTAAACCATCGTGATTTTTTTAATTTGATCCTTCCGTCGACTTTTGTCAATTTTTTAATTATTTTTTATTTTTTCCTATTTATGAAAAAGTAAAAAAATACTCTTCGGAGTTGCAAAGGTCGAAACGAAAATATAAAGTGAAAGGGAGAGGTATTTTTTATTTTTCATAAATGAAAAAATCGAAGATAAAAGAAAAGTTGACAGAAGTTGACATAATGATCAAATTGGAAAAATCACGATAATTGAGGAATTTAAAAAAAATAAGTTCGTAACTTGAAATTAAATGTGAAAAATCGTGATAGTTTAAGTGTGGTTTATAAAAATAACCCTATGCAATGGTTGCTCATAATGGTACTCCAAACTGACTATTTTACCTACTTTAATTTTCTTTCACCCAACTTTAACTCCCTCGAGTTCCAAAGTAAACTTCTCTCTTCCCCTAGATTTTCTCTATTTTTTTAATCCAAAGTAAGTATATTGAAAGTCATGCTAAACAATATGTCAAACGATCGGACAACATAAAAATAGAAAACAAATAACATATAGAAGAAAAGAAATTAACAATACATTTTACTAAAACAATGCATCATAGTTCTAGTATGCTCAAGAAAAAAGTTTAATTGTTGATAACAAATTTAAATATTTAATCAATAAAATCTCATATGCTACTAGTACTTGAAATCTTTAAAATTTAATTTTTTAAATTAGATCTTACTTTCTTTAAATTACAAAATATTTTCAAGATAATAAACCCTAAGATTAACTGAAAAAATGATAAACCCGCGCCCCAACACATGTAAATATTTTCTTAGCATACAAATTCACCAAGAACAAATTTGAAATTACAAATAATTTTCACTTGTTCTCGGTTCTCAAATAATCTCAAAATTGTCAAGTAATCCAGTTTCGCCCATCAGTTTAGCAAAAAAAATAATGAACAAATAAAATAAGCTCAAATCTTCGTTACTACAATATGAGAAACATAAAATATAGATAATCTTTTTTCATGAAGAGAGATCATGACAAACGAAAAACCAATAGCGTCTAATCTTGACAACAAGATAGAGGCGACCATATATGGAGTGGTCTACCGAAAATTCAAACAGATCTACTCTCAAGATTTGATATTTTAATTGCCACATTTTTTAATGTTGTTTTAAAAAAATCTCTTATTATAATAACATTATAAATTTAGTGGAGTTTACCATGATTTTAATTTTATAATATTAAATTTATGGAGTAGTAGAGTACTTAGGCTATAATTCATTTTTTTTTGTTGGAGATAGGTTTCTCGGCATGATCAATTTCTCTTAGCATTTTTTAATTACGCATATGTTTTTAACCTTTAAGCTATAAGTTTGTCTATATGGTCTTGTGACTAGCTCGAAGAAGTTTTTTTTTAAAAAAAATAAAGCATTCATTTCATTATGTAATGTTACACAAAGAGTGTGACCAGCTCAATAACCTCACTCACCTTCTTCTCTACAAAACAAGCAATGTTATTAAAATCGAATTGGACCGATCAGTTCAATCATGAATTAGTGACCGGTTTGATTTAATTCAATATCAAAATCGGAATTGATCTTGAACCAATAAAAATTGGTTGACCGGAAAAACTAGTGAAGCGACAAATCGGCCAAAAACCAGATCTACGTCAAACACTAAGAACTGGAAAAAAATAATATGAAAACAAAGCCAAAAAGAGAAAATACAAGAATGGAAACAAATGTGAATGAAGAATGATATAAATTAAAATTTAAAGGGTAGTAAAAAAGGAAATAGATATGGGAAAATTTATGGGGAACGAGAAATTAATGAAAACAGAAAAAGGAAAGCATTAAAAAATAAAAAGAATACGAGTGATTCATGGCAAAAGAAGTTAATATTTTATCAAATACAAGAAGTAAAATGACATTAGAGAATTAACATGGTATTAGTTAATGAAAATAGAAAAAATGTTAAAAATAAAGGAATCAAAATTAAAGGAATAGATAAAATTAATATTAATATGTCAATATTAATAATTTCGAGAGTAAATCTTTTATGAATATTAATTCTTAATTAATATATTTATGTTGTATATTATTATTTCTAGGTTATAATTATAATATAAATATATATATATATATATATTAATTTGTGTTATCATTTTAATTTTTAATAAATAATATTATTTTAGTAAAATTCAGTTCAATTCGATCAAATCGGTCGGACCATGATTCAATCAGCAATTCGGTTCGATCTCCGTTCCGGATAATAAACTCAACCAAACATGTATAAATTCATTGGGCGAGTCAAAGTAAAAGAAATAAGCAAACGAAAGCTATCGCCTGTGGCAGAGGAGATGCCTTACAGACGAAGGACGGGGGATGTTCCGCCGCAGTAGGATTGCCACAACGGAGGTTGCAACCGGAGATGGCGAGCGTTGCGATGGTGATAATGGCAGACTCTTAAACGTACTGTAGCTTTCATGGCGGGCACTTCATGCAATTAACTACTATTGGCTGCTGATCATGACACTGGAAGCTGTAGGGTGTACATAGTGCATGCTATTGCTATCTACATGATGATTGGCTCCCTCCACTGTGCTGTGTTGTAGATGTGGTAGAAGAAATTAATTTGGTAGGACAACCGTTCATGTATTGGTCATTGGCAGCTGAGAGAAATTATATATAGGAAAAAATTTAGGCTTATTTAAAAAGGGATATATCTTTCTAGGAGCTAAGTTGTTGAAGACGACGAGATCTCGTAGCATTGCCGATGTCATGTGACCTTAATGATTATGGGCATTATTTACAAATGTCCATCATCGAACTTAATTAAAAAATATTTGAACTTCTGATTGTTATGATAAAGATAATTAAGATTAAAATCTTATATAAGATTGGAGAAGAATTAAAAATTAAGAATCATAAGATTGGATTGATAATCGTAAGATCTTATTAATTAATAAAAAATATTTTTTTATAAGTTTGTCAAACTCAAATTTTAAAGTACACATCACTAAATTATAGTTTTATCTATTCCAAATTACACATAACTAAATCACAACATAATATACATGAGTAAAAAAAATTTATTAAACTTCACCTAAATTAATTATTATGATAAATATATTTTTTATTAATTAAATAATTACATTAATATAATGAGATTGTATATAAAAATGAATAAAATCATAAGATCATGCGATCAAAATTAAGATAGTATCAAGATCTTACACAAATTTTTCAAAAGAATTATTGAGATCAATCAGGAGTTCTAATATGGTAAAAATCTTAATATATAAATCGAAAACTTCACAGCTAATCTTGTGCTTCAATCACTTCCCTTAAGAAAATGCCAAATCAAAACTTTATTTGATTTTAGTAGACATAGTTGATTACGTACCCCATTTCTATTAAATATACTAGCCACATTTTGATCCTATTTATTGTAACAACTTGTATGTGTGGAGCACAAGTCAATATTGAAGGTGGTGCACTTGTTTTATGGCTGACTTTGAACCGAAGCACCAGACACGATGTCTTCTTTCACCTACAATGACCACGCAATAGAACCAATGCATGACGATTGGGGAGGCCAATGTTTTTAGCAAGGTGATACATAATTGCAAATTGTTGATACTTTATAGTAATGTTCCTTAATTTAGATTTATAAATTCATTTAATAAATCTCAAGGGTTAACTGAAGTTAGCGGTACCATTAGATATTGAACAAATAAAAATTTTAGAATATTAAATACAGATGTGTTAACGTCGATTTGTCAAATAGAATCATTATTCATCTAAGCCGATCAACTTAGTTTTCAATCTTGATTCTCATTTTTCATTCCATGTCTCTCTATGCATCTCTTGTACATGACTAATTAAAAGGCACATCATACATGTACTATTTAGAGGGTGTGCCGGCACACCCCTTGACTTGTAGACCAAGTAGTCGAGAGTTCAAATTTTCCCATGGAAGTTAATGTGCCCTCCTTTATTTTTAAATTTATCTTTACTTTCTTGTAATAGACCTGATCGTATATAACCGAAAAGACACATTATACATGTATTATTATTAAGTATCAACTCAACCTCCTGATGTTTTTTTTAATATTTGTGATTTGATGTTCATCATTTTATAAAGTAATATTGAGATTCAAGGGTAAATTACATCAAATGTTCTCCAACTTTAAGGTTTGCTCAGCGATACCCTCCAACTTTACTTTATAACACAAATGCCCTTCATCTTTTAACGCGTTTCACCCGATGCCATTTTTACTTGGGATAGCCAGTTTTCCGGTTTTTCATCGATGTGACATCCACGTGGCCATCTCCTCTCTTCTCCACGCAAATAGTCATATGACGTGACATGCTCCGACGTGGCACATAAAATTACACCAATGCCCTTTAATTTTAAGGTTGGCTCAGCGATATCCTTCAACTTTACTTTGTAACACAAATGTCCTTTATCTTTTAATACATTTCATCTGATCCCCTCTTTACCTAAGACAGACGGTTTCAATACTTAATCTAAAGTCATGTTTTATTTGTATTTGTGCACTATCTATTTGATAATTTTGAAAACATCCTAAATGTTCTACTCGTGCTTGACCATTATTTGTAAAATTAAATATTTCATCATTTATATTTGTTAATGCATCATAGGAAACGTTTCAAGCTTAATGCTTGATGTGTATTGTAAATGATGTTTCAAACTCGCAGCTCATTTTCAACAAATGTGTCATAGGTGATTAGAGAATAATTGATCATTAATAGTCGATAAATGGTAGTGATATGTTAATGCAATAGTTAATGCAATACATGTGACTTTTGATAGTTGATTAAATATCATATAACATTCATAATATTGATAATGATGAGTGATAAATATTATAATCGATACATGACAATTTATACTTGATCAAAATATTTAGCAATTATTTTATTGTTACTTGATTTACCATTTATTGCCTACCGTTACATTTGATTCCTATTTTCTGTATAAAAAATGACACTTAATAAAAAAAATATTGTCACACCCACTATGTGACTAAGTTCTAATTTCAACTATTACCTTCCTAAATTATGTTTAGCAATTCTATAAATAAAATCAGCAAAACATTCTCCCTTATTTTGTGTTATTTGTCAATACATACAAATGATGCATATATATATTCATCAAAGTTTAAATAAACAGTTATAAGATACATCATTCACATATTATCATTATAATTTTTTTCCACTAACCACCTCACATATAACACCCCACAGGATCAAGTTTTATACAACCTTACAAAAAATTTTCTTACCAACTTAATTATAACATCTAGGATTATCTATTACATGCATGTCTAAAAAACAAAAGTGAAGGAAAAAATAAAAGTGAAAGAAAAAATAGCAATGCTCTGGCGGTTCGACCTCTTCTATATGCCTCAAATCAAGCTTTGAGTCAACTCAACTCGAGAACTTAGAATCATCTGAAAAATTCAACAAGGGTAATGTGAGCGACAATCATTTGCTCAGTGAGTGAAATAAAAGTACAACATAGGAGAACAATACGAATGCATATAACATTTAAATAATTATATTTCTTTCATATGAAAAAATATTTAAAGCATAACTCATATCACATAACTTTCCAAATCATATGAACTTTTACATAAATATAAATTATTCAAGATATCATCATATTCACAATTAAACACCACATATGTGTCGTAGCACATACTCATCATGGGTCAATACGTATCCCTCTATGATCATGTGTCATACAGATAACCAGAGCTTCATAATCAAGAGTATCAGATACGCAGAGCAAATCATAGGTCAATACATATCCCTCTATGATTATGTGTCATACAGTTAAGCAGAGCTTCACAATCAAGAGTCTCAGATACGCAAAGCAAATCATGGGTCAATAAATATTCCAACCATGATTATGTGTCACTCAATCATGATTCTCAGATACACAGAGCGATCATGGGTCAATACGTGCACGCAGAGCAGCCCCCAAAGGGCAAAGACACCCGATATACGTCCCAAAGATTTCATGTATATCGAATGCGGTCCCAAATACATTTGTCAAACAGCATGACTAATGAACACTCGGAGTTTAATAATATCAAAATACACATATCATAACCACATGTTATTATCAAGTAAAACTTATTTTCACTTCACAAGCATTGTTTCCTGAAAATATTTTTGTATAAGATGTTACTCCATCTCATATGAAATCCTTGAAACATATCATAAATACTTTTCATAGCTCAAGATATGTTTCAATAATAACAATAATAAGCTTTGCTTGAGATAATACCATAAATAAAATAACTAACATATAACATTTTGCTATGTTGTAAATTTACCCACTTACCTTGTGCTTTATGTTTTCAAAGATGTTTACTAGATTTTTCTCCTTTCACTTGTAGCTTGTTGTAGCTTGTTGGTTTCCTACAAGCGATGATGCTATTTTATTTTCTAATTACTAATAATAATAATATGCAATGCATGCTAATGCATGAACACTTATTCACCTTAAAATGCATATAATCCCTTCTAATACTATTTCACATTCCCAACTATTCAATTTTCCAAAGTTTAACTAGGTGTTGTCTTAAGATTCCAGACTGAGTACTTGTCAATGAATAATTCATAACTTCTTAACCACAAAGACAAATATCATGATTCTAAATAAATTAGAAACTACACTTACTAAGGTTTTCATCCCCCCAAATATCATTAACTAAGTTCAAGTGAATAATTCAAAACCTTCCAGGAAATCTGACCTAGGATTTGTATCCTAACAAAATGTGTCACTGAATGATTAATTTATATCTTTAATAATACTTATTCATTTGACGAGATCCTAATTTTCCTAGAATCTAGACTTTAATAGTGTTTAGGCATAAAAAATTGTAGAATTTAACTCCTTGTATGACCTTATAACAAAAATAATTAATTAGGGTCGTTATCTGTCCATGTCCTGGAATCTCACAGAAGCATCATTATAAAATGAAAAATGCATTTCTCCCAAAATACAAATCCAAATAGGATGATTCTACTTCTCACTGAACTCTTAGAATGTATAATTAATCATATCCAAATTCCAAACTCTAATTCAATATATTCGAACTGTGCCCTAATTCACAAGTTGAACTTGTATCAGACTCGAGACAGGATGAGTGACCAGCGAAGTTAAGTACATAACTTCCTCTATAAAACTCCTTTTTAGGTGATTCCAGAGTCCATGGAAAGCTACTTCGAATGAATTAACCATACAAAATTTCATAATTTATGGTGTGATAATCATGAAGGAAAGATCCTCTCAATCAGAAGAATAATTTTTGGATCGAAACCTCACCTTGAACATCCTATCTTGTCGATTTTCCCCAAGTCGTTTTGCTCGAGTTCTTCCTCTGGAATTTTTTGGTCCGTCAAATGATAGAGTTAAGTTATTTATATATTTGTTTCAGAATTTTCGGACGTCATACGACGGTTTGGAAAAATATCCATCTAAGCAGCTGTTCACCTGTCTGCTTCAGCTGCTTAGAACTTAAGTGATGATCAATCACATTTTTTTGTCATAACTAAGTGTTTTAATCCTAATTAAGCTTAATTCTATTTAAACATATATATTATAATATTTAGAAATTTTACAATTTATTTTTAATAAACTTATATAATTACTTTTGTAAAATTTATCGATAGTTAAGTAGTCATTATGCTCTAATCAAAATATTAATTACTATATACAAATATCACTAAATGAACATCCAAACTAACTTAATATATTAATTAAATACATGATTATACAGAAATGACGTTTGTAGAGCACGTCCGTGATAGATATTTGCATCATAGTCATCACATTTAGCATACCTATCTTAATTGTAGTTGATCATTGAACATTCATCCTTGAAACTAGTTGTATTTGGCATGGATTCGTCATGCTTGCTTTATTTGTATTTGATAATTATCCATTTAATCTACATGGTTAATTCTATTACAAGTTTCATATTCATTTTTATCTTTTATACTAGAGGTATCATAACTAATGGAAATTTCATTACATCGTACTTAGAACCCCGCATGAGAACTTGTTATATATGATGGTGGCATGTGCGACTAATGTCCGTGATGACGTTGATTTGTACATGAGGCAAAGACATTTATTAGTAACTCCTTATATTAGTTATTCAAATGATGTTAGTGATTTTAAAAGAATGATATTTAGTTTTTGCACTTCTATATGAGATTCGGTTTAATTAATACTATTGTGTGCATGTGTGTTAAATCGCCAACGTCAATTATAAAATTGAAATAGAAGTGTTAATGTTTGTCACAATATTGGTAGCTTTGCTCAAAAGTGCTTAATTGTCATGTGCCAGGAGGAAAATTTTGAAAGCATCATAGTTCAAAGAGCAATAGGTGTGTGAGTTGCCCTGATGGCGTGGTGATCTCAAATGTTAAAAATCTCACATTTGGTGACTTGGCATTCGAGCACACTTGATAGGGTGCTTGAGCAAGCAAGTTACCCCATTGCGTACCCTTGTCCATGTTGGATCTCTCGTGCACAATTGTCGACAGGAGCACAAATTCCAACAAGCTTCAATGTTAACAACGGTTTGTTACCTATGTAATTCCAGGTGATTTATGCCAATAATGAACCCAATCTTTTAGGAAATATTTTTTTTAAAACAAAATATCATGATTATCTATTAAAGCATAACGAGGAAATATTCATATGCATAATATTGAGGAATTTATGAGGAGAGCTTTCCTCCCAAAAAGTGCTTGACTCATTTTCCCAGACAATACAGAGCAAAAAAAATCAGCAACCTAGTTATATTCTCTATAAATGTGTTTACATTTTAATTCTTGTAAAAGAGATATGCAATGCCATATATTTCTCATGATGTTAAGGATGCGCCAAGGGCAAGGAGCCGTCCTGTCAACGATCTTTGCAAGCATCTTCGAGTCGATTCCACACTCAACAAACTGAAGGTCATGTTGCACGCACTAATGAATTCCATGCGTTAAACCCCTAAGTTTCCGTAGCTCCGCTCTAGAGCCAATCCTTCCTTGTAACTTAGAGAACTTGCATATAAGAGGCCACCATTAGAGGATCTGATAATGAAGCCGACACTCCTAATTGTTCGATTCCGATAAAGGACCATCTGAGTTGAGGCCCACCCAACACAACGAAGGGAGCTTCCACGGACCCAAATGGGTCATGGGGACTGATGGTGCATGCCTCAGACAAGTTTTGTCTAACAAATTTGTTGTGCCCCGCCAGAGTCCACTCCTTCTAAGCCAGATATTTCATAGCATAAAACCAAAAAGTGATCTGATGGATTTGGAGCGGAGCACCTTCCTTGATCCAACTACCCCAATGTATAATTAAAACACCAACCTGGTAAAAGCTAAAATATACTTATGATAATATATTAACATACGTGGTTCTAAAATTTCTACTGACCTAAACTCGATTGTGTTATCGATTCATAATTAAAACACCATAATTGTCTATTAATTTACGTAAATTGTAAATTATACTAATATGTTAAATTATCGAGTTTCAATTTATTTTTTATTTTTCGGCATGATCCAATTTCAACATTGGTTGGGATCAATATTCAATAACAATTCCAAAAATTTCAAACCTTGATAGAAACTAAGATTAGTGAATTGATCTGTTTTGCTCGGCGAAATGGGCAAAGCCGCGGGCTCGGGGGGAGAGAGAGATCTTGGGCTCTCAAGTGCGCACTTGCACCCTCCTCTGTGCAACGTCCGAGTGATAATGATCACTCTTTAATGCACAAAAAAATAGCTCAAGTTCAATGAACTCTGGCTAACTTAAAAAAGGTAATAATTAGCAAGCACAATGGAACAATCCGAGTATTAAGATTTTGATGGACAATTTTTCGACGGTCGTCGATCCTTCTCAATTTCAAAAAGATTTTGTGACGGAAAAATGAATCCTTACCAAGTAGAAACGACATAATTTCCGACAGTCATAGCTATTAGAACTTCTGACGGATGCGTGTCCATCGGAACTTTTGACAGTTAAGATCGTCAGTATTCCAATTTAATATATTATATTAGTGTACTTAGGCTAATGTTGCTGTAGTAGTTTATATTGTAAATATTTTGACGGACATACGCGTCGAAACTTTCGACGAATAAATATCTGGATTGTGAGAATTCAAAATTATGATATAATATTATAATATATAAATGAATGTTAATATATTATAATAATATTATTTAGCTTTCGACAGATGTACTCATCCCCGGAACTTTGGATTGAAAATCATTATGATTCACATTAAAACAGGAAAAAAGTAGTTTGGCAAGAAATGACAAAATTAATTAGCTAATAATTTGCAAAAGAGTGCATGGTTAAAAAGTATATTGCGAGAAATAACACTTTTTAAAACAATGCATGTAATGTTTTTAATGCTACAATAAATAAATTGTTGACGTATCACGTATGCACTCTAACTACGAGTTTACGAGCAAGGCAAAAAAAAGAAAAGAAAAAAGAAATGCAGAAGTATCCTGGTACACGTTTACTTACCATTTAAGTGCAATTCATCTCGAATTTGATGTAACCTCTTATGAAGAAAATAAAGACACTGGGTATGCACGTGAACATCTTCATTTGTGAATCCATAAGTTTAATTTTCACATTATTTGTACAAGCTTTTTGTTTATTAATGTATGGTAGTATTTGGCAAAATTTTGGAACATCAAGTTCTAAATGTCCAGCATAGCGTCCAATTAGTTTGAGATATATTTGGATATAATAAAAATTTAAAAGTTGACATGATAAATTAATTTTAATAATTATTCGAATAAAATATAAGTATTATAAATATAAAAAATTAATTTTATTCATTAATAAAAATAACAATAAAAATGAAGTTTTTTATTAAAAAAATTATTTAACAAAATATTAATTTTTTATGAGATGACAAATAGTAAATAATGTGAAATTATTTTTTTATAATAAATATATTATATTTAATAAATAGATTAAGTGTGTCAAGCGGGTGACAAGATAACTAGCTTTGAAACTAAGAGGTTGTTCCAAGTAATTCGTGTTACCAAATAAAACTATTGAGTCAAGTTATTTTCAGAATTTTAATGGCATAGAAAGGTTAAAGAAAATGCCAGCACCCCGGATCTATTACCGATCTCCTATTCAACTCGGATATTGCATAAAAAATTTGTAGGTTAATAATGAAGAAAATACAACTCTAACATCTACTTTCGGGCTTTATTGGGCCGTTTCTTTTAGCGCAGTGTAGGATCACAAATTATGAACGGCCCACACAGTGCAGCTCAATGTATGTGGCCGCTTAATTTCATGCCTTTTGTCGAGTAAGATCATTATTATGAAAAATGAGGAACAAGAAGATTATGTTATTTGGGCTCAGTAGCGCTATGTGGGTTGGGCTGTCGGTTTCACTTCCCGCACATCGAGTGCTGGTAAAAAAGAAAGAAAATTATATTATCACAAGACAAAGAAATAGTGGCGAAAAATTATGCACATAAAAAATATTTAATTTCCTTCTCTCTTAGACGCGATTTGGTTGTGGGTTATCTATTGGATTAAGTAGATAATCTATCTCTTAGGCGCTGTTTGGTTGTGGGTTATCTATTAAATTAAGTAGATAATCTATGGAATACAATAAAATGCGAGATAGATTAAGATTAATGAAAGATAACGCGTGTATATTTTACAATGTATGTTTAATTTTGTCGGCCACTTATTTTTTTGTATTATGGTATTCTACAAAATGGATGAATACAAAAGTAGGCACAGGATTATTTGTAATCTACAGATTTGATAATCCTTATCGAAAATTAACTCTTCTACATCACTAAGAACTGATAATCACTAAGAACTGAGTTAGAAAAGATAGATTTGTTTATTTTATCTATTGCACGTGTGACATGAAGCTTCTTTATTATTCACTAAGCTCTTTGGTCGTTTTCATGGTCCGAACAAAAACGTACAACAACATAAAACATACAAACGTAATCATAAATCCATAATCAACTCGAAAGAACAACAGAAAAAGTGACCAGAAAACAAAACAATTGACACCCATTTTAAATCAGAACTATATGTTGTTTCGAATCACTACGTTAATGGCGCTGCGTCTTCTCCTAGCTACTTAATGTGCAGCCACCTCCCTTCGCTCGGCACCCCGTCGTGCACCACAAACAGCATGTAGTACCCCGGCGGCGCCAACACGCTGTTCGCCGGCGCGTGCACGTCTGCCGAGTACACCCAGCTGCTGTTGTGCCGCAATTCCTCGACGTCCAGCGCCAGCAGCCTCTGGCTCATCGAGAATGAATGCGTCGCGAACGCCGACGAGACAAGGGTCACCATCACGTTCCCCTGGTCCGTCAGCCCCATGCTGAACCAGATCGTTAGCTTCTGCCCGTAGGTGACGTTCCATCCCGGCTCTATCCCGGTGATCCATGGCTTTGCGTTGCTGTTGGCGAACATGTACGGCGGAGAGAAGGCCTCCAGGCTCAATTCCGTCGGAAAGAGCACCCCGGTGAAGTTGTAGTATCTGTAAGGCAACGTTAGTGAACCACCAATCAATGACGCATAGCATTCGTGTGAGATGGATGGAATCTTACTTGTGCGGATTGCTTCCGCCGACAAGAACTCTGCCGTCCGGCACCAAGTGCGCGGTCGAGTGGTACATCCGGGGGATCGTTGTCGAATCCATGACCTGGAACACGGACTCCTCGTCGCCGCTCAAACCTGTTCTGTAGATCACAGGGTGGAGCACGGGGAATATGGCGTTATTCCAACCGGCGGACCCTCGCGCGGCGCCGTTGATGATAAGCACGTCGCCCGTCGGCAACAGCACCATGTCTCCCATCACTCGGTTCAGCGGCATGTCCATCATCACCCACGAAGGGAACTCGTCGGTGATCACCAGTCTCCCGCAGGACCTAGTGGCCGGCACGAACGTGCCGTTCCAGACCAGCCACGACGCGTACGGCGCCGCTCCCCCGCACACCATGACTTCCGCCGCGACGTGCGAGTTGTTGGGGCTGAGTTCGAGCGGGAGGAGCACCGACGACCCCGAGCTCGGGTAGTTGCGCGCCGCTCCGCCGGGCATGTCCGGGAAAGTACGCACCACGCGGTTGTTTAGGTAGTCGAGCAGGATCGACTTGTTGTTGGCGAAGATGAACAGGTTGCCGTCGGGGGACAGGTGGACGAAGGGGTAGAGGTGGTTCTGGTACTGATCCCTCGCGTGGTAGAGGAAAGGCAGGTCGAACACCGTCCGGTCCTTCCTTCCGTGCTTGGGGACGTACTCGTAATTGTATTGGTCCTCTCCTCCGACGACTATAACCCTGCCGTCGGGAAGAATATGATCCGTGGCGTACCACCTCTTCACCTGGAGGCCGCTGGCCACCTCTATCCAGTCGCAGGTGTCGCAGGGGTAGAGGTACCGGACGACGCGCTCGCCGTCGTTGTATCCGCCCGTCTGCACCAGGACGCCGTCGGCTGTCAACGCGCCGGAGGAGCACCACGTGTCCGTCCGCACCATGAGCGGACGCACGTCCCCGGTGGCCAGGTCGACCTCGACGGCGTGGGCGGTGCAGTCAAGCGTGGCGGCCTCGTCGTGGGAGTCGTTGCGGCACCGGCCGGAGGGAAGAGAGATATTCGACAGGCCGAAGTCGGTGCGGTCGAAGGCGACCATCTTGCTGTTGGGCAGCACGACCATGTGCATGGCAGAGATGCCGATGCTTCGGTGGATGAGATCCCATTGGCCGCCGACGGCCGGTTGGCTTCGGCAGAGAGGGAGGAGAGAGGCCACGGCGGTCAAGAGAAGCAACAGTTCAACGCCCTCCATTAGGTCTCCTACTTCTTGCTTTCTACCTTCGATAAGACTCGCTTCACGTTCCTTTGCTGCAATTTATAGAAGATTTCGTAATTATCGTGACATAATATTTTTGGTGGGATATGATGTGATTTAATTAATTAGAGGTCATAATTTAAACCCGGTAGGTTTTGTTAAGTCTTAATTATTTGCTATATATATATATAACCTCAACCCTAAAATTGTATGCTTCAAGATACATCTTATTAAATTTTCAGTAATACCTTTTCTGATTTCTTTATAATTTGGTGATTTCTTTGTGCTTTAGAAAAGTGAACTTGGTGTATTATTATTATATTATTATTGTTGCAGTGAAAGCGTTCTTGGTATTCACATCTAGAACTTTAACTTTGGCCATTTGAATAATTGAAAAAAAATATCATACCTGGTAAAAGATTTGGGTTATTTGGGCATCTTATTTTGTCAGTCATTTCTCTCCTTTTTTTCCTTCTCTCTTTTCTTCTCTGGGCAGAGTTGATTTTACTTTCTAGTTTTAAGACACAAATCATAATTCTGCAAATTATAATCCAGCCCTCCATCATAAATATGAGGAAATTAATTAATTCACATAAAGATAACAATTATTATCCTGTAAAAAATACATAAGAAAAATATAAAATCTTATATTGAGCAATATAAGAAGAATTACCAAAGCAAGGCCTGATATGGAAGCATTAAAGAAGGATCAAGATATGTAAAACAGGTCTTTTATAATTATACAAGAACATCCATCCATATATGATGATACATGTTGATTAAACAGCTACTTTGTTCTATGAACAAGCATGTTTTGGTGGATTGCATAAAGAAAATATGAAAGCTTTTAGTATTAGAATCAAATCTCATCTGTTAGTTCACAGGGAGGATTGTGCATGCTTTCACTACAAAAGACCTCTGACTGAGGCACGTTCTTTTGTTTGGTGCAGTTGTGCAGCATAGGTCCTCAATTTGATGCTACAAAATTTTTATGAAGGAATAGCTGATGACGCAATCTGTCATATATATGTCAAAAGTGTATATATATATATATATATATATATATATATATATAAGTTAGTATAATTTCCAAATGATCTAAAACATATACAATTGTACTGTGTGTATTCCTACGCGTGACAAAAATTAATTATACTTCATATAGTCATATTCAAGAACATAAATCCTGAAGAGCATGATGATGATATGATGAATTAATCCACCAAGAACGATGGGCAAGAATTGGAACATATCCATTTCGGAGTTCTGACTAGAATGTTAAATTTGTTCATCATTTATTTTACTGGAACCAAAACATTATTATGGTCCTTTATATCTCCAAAAAAAAAGAAGGATAACATGGTCCTTGGTCCTAACGCTGTCATGACAAAACTGCCTGTAAGAGCAACTTTTCCCTTTGTTTCTTTTTAGGAACTACTCAGGCATAAGTTGCATGTTAATAATAGAAAAAAACATCTCAGTTATTGCATATAAACTTATAAAACTAAATATATATATAGCTTTGGGTGCATGTGTTCCCCATATACATCAGGTATATGAAAGCTGGATGTTAAACTGCAAAAGCTTTAAAAAAAAAGTTAGGTGCTTGACCACCAATTTTGATTATCTAATTCAATGAACTTGCCCATCTAATTAAAGAAAAGAAATAAATGAACTATATATATATATATATAGTTGTGACACATGCAATATTTTAAACAATGTTTGGAGAAATAAAGAGAAGATATCTCTTTGAGATGTAACATTTACACAGTCCTTTCCAGAGAAATGACTACTTTGTGGGGGACAAGAACATGTAATTAATTAAATGGGGAGCTCCCGGAGTTGCATTTTTGTGTCTGAGTTAATTAGGTTTGGTTTCCTACTGAGAACGCAACATGCATGTTCGCCAAAATAAAAATATCTGAAAGAGCACAGTTGAGTAATTTAATTTTGTTCCATTGGCGAAAGGCGTGGAGTAGATGAAACCATGGATCAATAAATTTGAAGTGAATGCATGCTCTAAGTAGTTAAGGAGTAGATTGGAACTTGTGGAAATTAAGTGAATCATCAGGGAGCCAAGGAGGAGGAGCTTATTAGCTTCTAGACTTGGGATTATATGAAATTAAGTTTATCTTCTGATATTACAGTTTGTTCATTATTTTAGATTCACCTGATACTACCAGGAGCAAGTCATCTCATGTTAATTCCTTGTGTGTGTGTGTACATGTATACTCATAAGAAAAGGCGAAATTATATCCTTATCAATATTGTTGTAACGTTTTTTTTTCACTATTTATTTATGTGCACCACTGTTAAAAAATAATATATGAGTAACAATTTCTAGAATAATACGATTAATTGCAAATGTCGTCAGAAGAAATTTCAGGGGCTCTTGTTCTGACCTCTTTAATTTTTAGTACATTTAGATATATCAAATGCTTACATACATATCTAATCCTAAAAGATACATACATTGAGTTTACATTCTATCAAATAAATATTAATATGTTATGATGAAATATTTATCTTAGCAATATATGAAGCACCACTGGCAACAGGTGACCCGACGCCACTGAGGATTTTTTTTTCTTTTGATAACAAGCCATCAAATATCTTGTGATCGAATCAACTCGTAGCAATTAAGTTAGTCTTGGAGGTTTTCAAGATGGAATTTCCTAAAAACACTACTTGTATATATATTGTAGATGAAAATTTTTACATTATGCCAATCCTTGTTTTTTTAATGTCACCATAAAAATATAGAGAGGCCATTTCGATCTCTTAATATTGGCGGTAGAGGTACATTATTTGGCTCCGAAATTGAAGAGTGAGGACGATAATATATATAACCTAATAAAAATAGTTGTGCAATTAAGTCACCTATTGATTAATAAATGCAAACTAGATTTCTGGTACTTAAAAATGTTGCCATATTATGATTGACAAGTCGATGCCCGCAACATGCAGCTAAATTCTAAGTTGTATTTATCCACAAAATCCAAATTCGAAATATCTTAATTTTTTCCCCCATGTTAACCAGAACCCATCTGAGGATTGAAGTGATCATCCATCAACGCTGAGTTCTTACCGAGGACAAGTTATTAATTGGAACGTACGTACGTACGTCTTCAAATATGCAATCATATATAATTATGCAACAGACACTAAGTACGTAGATGATTAAGATCCACTTGAATATATATATATATATATATATATATATATATATATATGTATATGTAAATGTATGTATGTATGTAATGGGAATGCCTTTTGCATTGCATGCCCAGGGGACGGAGATCGCCCATTGAACAGTTAGAACTTTATCAAGTTTAATAGCAATTAACATGAATGTTATTCTCAGTACATCTCGAACAAAGTTTAACATAATTGAAACGAGGTTGGAGGAAAGAGGAAGAATGACTATCGCAAGAAAACATGCAACTGATGCTTTCTTTTTTGTTTTCGTATTTGCATTCTGTGATGATGAGCTCAGATGACAGACAAGTGATGCTTGTGATGGGAAAGCATAGTTGCACCCTGAAAAGATCAGCAGCAGCGTGGGGGTGCATCAGATGCAACATGACGTTTGTTTCACTGGTTCCGTGTCCCTGTAAAAACCTAAACATCTCTCTCTCTCCCTCCCCCTCCCCCCCCTTTATTTTGTTTGTTATCCTCTTGTGAGCTGTGACTTGTGATCGAACAAAGCCAAGTTAACCTTAAGGCTGCACCCGGGCGTAGCGTACCTTTGCACCACAGATGATCGACACCTTTCGCAGAAGCAGGAAGCCATCTCCACACGTGTTTCCCCATTGATGATATGAGCTTCTTCCTCCCCGTGTACAAGAAAAGAGGAGATGGTGGATGTAGAAATGGTAATGGCGAATATTGTGCATTCATTGTGATCGTCATGGGAACTGATTCTGGAATCTTAGATGCCAAATAACTCACAAGTGCAAACTTCAAGTGGAAAAAGTTGATTAATCCATAAGTGGCATCATTCTTTTCTTTCGAGAATGGAAGAGGACAAAGTCAGCACTGTTACCAGGTTTGCAGCTTTCGGCCGTGAAGCGTTCAACAGATTAGATCAAACATTGGAGTGGTGGCCTTAATTTTATATAAGTTCCATGGTTCACAAGTAACAAGAGCATCTCTCTTGATATGTGGATACATCTAGCTAACGATTATATTTAACACCAAACTAAAAAGTATTAACATTTGGTTTGAGATCAGTAATGGCTTCTTGAGTTTTGGGTACTTGGAGCTCACTGTCTTGTTCCTATTAGAGACTTGAATGATGTAATCAAAGGATATAAGAGATGTTTACATGCCTGAGTTCTTACAAGTCTAAGACTCAGATTTAATAAGCACAAAATGTATAAAACTAAGGCTAAGAGATGAAGGCATTACATATATGTGGAAAAAAAGCAAGGGCTCGAACTAATAAGTTCGAAACTACATCTATATCTAGTTTGCCTTCTCCCTGGCTGAGTAGTGTTAAGGTTAACCTTCAGATCTACATACATACTAGCAAAAGTCTGTTCGATCACTGTAAAATTACTATCTGAAGTCGGGTACAAAACTGCAGGAAAAAAAAAAACTAACAAGTAACAATATTAATAGAAAACTAAGAAGCGAGAAGAACGATTTATGATATTTTCCAAAATGAATAGTGAAACAGACGAAGAGCACTGAGAAGTATACGTTGGTTCCTTGAAAAGAAAAAAAAATAACAAAAGAAGGTATATATTCTGAGAGAGGATCAAATCAAGATAAAAGTATAAAACGATCACAAAGGTTTACATTTTCTGAATGCAATGATTAAAACCTTTTCCATTCACATTTTTTATCTTGTCGGATGAGAAAAAATAAGACATAAAAGAGGAGATCATGAGTGATAGGCACTCAAAACCCTTCATAATTGCACCAATCTGCAGCTGTTTCCGTCAGAATAAAAAAACAACAAAAAAAAACAAACAAATCAAAACAACCTAAGGAATTATCTAGTAAAAAATCATACAATATAAACCAAAAGAGAAAATAACACAGCAACGCCATTCTCAGTACTACCTCAGATGTTCAGATTTAACACGGCAGCTCTTATCAAACGGAAGTTTGAAGCTTATGATTGAGGGGAATGAAGCCTGGTCCGAGATCCTTTTGCCATGTATGAGATCTAAGAATAGAGTTCAAAGATCCATAACCATCCCAGAACAAAATGACAGGCCTTGAGCCAGACAACATTCCCCCCAAAGGAAAAGCTTCCTCACACTCGACCTGTGCTGCTGCTGCCTTACTTAATTCCTGGTCTCCTTGTAATCACCATGTCGCTGTTCACTTCTCTCTCGTCATCACCGCAAAACATGGGCTTGCTTCATGAGGGAATTAGAGGAGTGAGAGCGTGCAGTCAGTCTAAGAGGCAGCTGCAGGTATATAGAGTGCGAGAGGGTTGGTAGAGAGAGATATAAGGTGAGTGGTTATGATGAATGAAATGATTACAGATGAGATGAATGTGAGAGAGAAAGAGGGAGCGGGGGAGAGAGAGAGATGGGGAGTAAATACCATAACTCAGTCTTCCAAAGGAGGGTGGTGGTAGTGTGATGTCGAATTTATGACTGATAGAAACTACACAAGCGCGCGCAGAGAGAGGAGGTGGGGCGGGGGGGAAAGAAAGAAATTACAACAGCAAAAAGACATGACACAGCGGCAGTGGCAGACGTACCCCGCACCAATTAGGGTTCACATCTTTGGCCCCCGCCACGGTTCCTTGCTTGCAACCAATGAAGCGTCGCATACAACTCTAATATCTAAGAAATGACCACGACGCCATGCACACCAACCAACCTCAACCCCCCCCCCCCCCCCCCCCCCCCCCCCCCTCTCTCTCTCTCTGACTCCCTCTCTCTCTCATGTCGCATCTCTTGTATGCACGTGATTCCAGTGGTTGGCACCAGCTCCTATAGTTAATTCTCGCTGCAGAGGAAGAGACCTTGAAGTTGCTGCGCAGAACGCAAGGCAGGAGTTGCAGGGGTCTAATTGAAACTGTTAAGCCTGAAAGGGTGATGCATGAGTTAGTAATTGTTAATACGAAACACAAACTCGAGTTAAGCTCTCATGTGCATGTATATATGTGGATGTTGGGAGTGGTTGAGTTGAGCAGGGCAAGTGGTGGTACGGGGGGAGCAGAGTCTTCACCCACCACCATAATGTCTCTGCCGCCCCTGTATATTATACATTTTCTTGTGCCGGGCTTTCTGCTTGAACTTTAGTACACATAAGGAGGATGGCGAGCATCACATTGCGATCACAAAGCAAATCCATTGCGCTCCCCAGCTTTACAGGTTAGATCTGAGTGCTCATGTATTTGGACTCTTCTTGGCTTCCTATTGTGTGTGATGCATTGCACGGTTTGACATATGGTCCTTTTTATCTGTTATTTTGTCGGCTGCTAGTCTTATGATATTTTTGTTGTTTAAGATATGTTGCTTTTGTGCAGCTTTTGGCTATATACGATCAGAGAGCTTAACTCGAGTTCAACATTGCCACAGTTAGCAGCCTTACGGCCCCTCCCCAAAACAGAGCTTTCTTTCCTAAAGAGGAGTTAAATTTCAGCTATATATGTTTATCACAAAAGAAAATACAGATCAACCATAATTAAGGTGCAGTGGATAGAATTCAATGCTTCGAATTCGAACCTTTGTAAATATAAAAAATTTTCGCTGAGAGTCTCACCTCCAGACATGTTGCCCGGAATGATATTAGAATAATCGAGCTCGATGGTGGATCGAGACTCTAACTCGTGATCAGTGCGCATAATTCTTAGGATATATTTGGCAATTAACTAATTGAGGGGTGGGATGTGATGGTGTGATAAGAGATGGGGTGGTAGATTGTGGTATGTCATTAGAAAGATCATGTTTAAATAGTAAATTGTATAAAATAATGGTACTAGGAATGAGAGTTTTATTTAATAAAAAATTATTTTATCCATTACAATAATTTATAATATTCAATGAGTAATAAATATTATTACTTTACCACTTAATTTATTTTTCTCTTTTATTTTTTGTTTTGCCTATTTTCTATTTTTATTATATTATTTATTTTTTAAACTATTTTATTCATCTATTTTAAAAAGTAAAAAATAATATATATATATATATATTCATATAAAAATAAAAGATAATTTATCAATGAGAGAGATGATTTAATTTGGTAACAAGAGAATGATTTTATTTGATAATAAAAAAATGGTAGGATTAGTTCAGTCTAAAATTGATTATTCCTTGTCATTCCACTAATAATTGGTGGAATGATGGTGGAATGAAAAATGTGATGTTAGAAGGACTTACCTATTCCAACTCCACCCCTCTTAACTTAAATAAAAAATATAACCAAACATTATTTAACCAATTTCATTCCTCCATATTCCACCCCAAAATAGACCCTTAGCGCTAGGTTAGATCATCGGCATTGCTTTCCGGATACTGGAGTGGCAATCGGAAAAAAAAGAAGGAAGAAAAAATACAATGCTATATGCAAATAATGAGTGAACAACATTAAATTTTTATTGAGGTATTTAAGATTTTTAATAAAAAAAATATTGACACTATATAATAAAAGATAAAATTCTCCTTCTTCTTTTATTTTTTTCTTTTTCACATGGTGACTTTTAAGATTTGAGCAAGAAGAAAAACGAGAATAAGAAGTAGAAGAGCGCACCCCTCCAAGCTCTTCAATCCAAATAGACCCTTAGCGCTAGGTTAGATCATCGGCATTGCTTTCCGGATACTGGAGTGGCAATCGAAAAAAAAGAAGGAAGAAAAAAATACGATGCTATATGCAAATAATGAGTGAACAACATTAATTTTTTATTGAGGTATTTAAGATTTTTAATAAAAAAATATTGACACTATATAATAAAAGATAAAATTCTCCTTCTTCTCTTATTTTTTTTTCTTTTCCACGTGGTGACTTTTAAGATTTGAGCAAGAAGAAAAACGAGAATAAGAAGTAGAAGAACGCACCCCTCCAAGCTCTTCAATTCAAATAGACCCTTAGCGCTAAGTTAGATCATTGGCATTGCTTTTCGAATACTGGAGTGGCAATCGGAAAAAAAGAAGGAAGAAAAAAATACAATGCTATATGCAAATAATGAGTGAACAACATTAAATTTTTATTGAGGTATTTAAGATTTTTAATAAAAAAATATTGACACTATATAATAAAAGATAAAATTCTCCTTCTTCTCTTTTTTTTCCCACATGGTGACTTTTAAGATTTGAGCAAGAAGAAAAACGAGAATAAGAAGTAGAAGAACACAACAGAAAGAAAAAGAGAATGAAGAAAAAATAAAAATAAGTTTTTTTAATTCAAGATCCAAAAGGTGTGTGAAGGAGATTGGGTCCGTCTTCTTCTTCTTAATTGTTTGATATGTTTGAATTAAGAATTTTAAGAATGTCTTTCATACGTGATGTATTAAGATTGTATATATTTATTATTCATTATGATGTGTCCAAATTCATAATTATTATTGCACTAAATATTTGAACAAAATTTATAAATAATATATAGTTAGAAAAATCTCTCTAGTTTTCACACTATTAATTTCATTTGAATATGTATATAAATAATTATGGTCACAAAATCACACTATCGTCTTTGGTAGAACCGTGAATTAATTGATTCACCATAATTCATAATGATCAAATTAGGGTTTAAAATTTATCAAATGATTAGAAATTACTGTTATCTTTCTATAACATTTTTCAAAAAAGGACAATTATAGAAGAAGTTATTAATATTTGAATGTATGTGTACAAAATATTACACAAAAAATAGATTTTAACTTTCGTATCAATTTTTGAAAATAAATATTAATAAGATAAAATATGTAAATTGTATATATGACTATTATGGAAATATATTTTATAAAAAATTAGAATCATCAAAGTTGGTGTTTATAAGCCAGACTATTAAATTTTTATTGGTGATATTTCAAGATAGTCTAATTTAAAAAGCGGGATATTAATTTTTTGTTATGATTAATCATATTAATATTTTGAATTTTTCTTAAATGTCTATATGCATTTACAATGTATTGATGTGTTAGTCCATAATATTTTATGGTATTTTGTTCATTTTGTATGATATATTTTTATGAAACTATGATTATCATATTGATCTTCACCTAAGCATCGAATTATCATGTAAAATCATGAGTAAAAGATTGTATGATTTAAATATTTAATATTGTTGGAAACATACACCCATATGGGCTTTATCCACCGAACTATCCATCATGCGTGTGCATGCATGAGCAGTTATGGCAACTGCACGTAAGCAGTTACTTGCCCCCTCACATATATGAAGCCCATGCTTCACACGGACAAAGGAGGATGTTCATTCGGAGGCCGCCAGGCTGCTGCCCAGAGAACTTCACTCGAGGGGCTGCTGTCCGCACGAGGCGCACTAGATGTTGCGACAAGATTTCGACGTAACAATGTTCTAAGGTACTTTGGATTGTGATATAGTGTTTTCTTTCTGTTCGTGATCGAGTTCCCGACAACGATACAGAAATAACGTAGAAAAGACTTTGATGATCCGTCTTCCGCTGTGAGGTATTCCAAAATACTTCTTATTTATTTATTATCAATTCCTTCAATTGATATCAGAGCCGAAATGTCTTTTCTCGTTTATTTTTTGGATTGTGCAATTTTTTGCGCCTTCAGTTATAGGACCATAACTAAAGAACGAAATATTTTTCATTGTCATTTTTCGTACAAATTCACCCTGAATTATTGTACACTAGTTTTAATTATTTTCCCGAATTTCAAAAAAAAAAGAAAAATACGTCACTGTTCAAAAATAAAATGGCGCTATAGTGCCGTCGGCACTGTATCGTGCTACAGTGAGCGCGCAGGCCTATGGCCTGCTGCGTGGCACTATTTGGTGCGGCAGGGGCCTCAGCCCGCTGCGCGGCACCACCCAGCGCGACGCTTTAACAATTATTTTTTTTTTTGAAAATTAGATTTAGAAAAACTCGGAAAAATATAGAAAAATGAGAAAAATGTGTTGTTTGGCCTTAGAAAATTCTGAACGTTTTTCTGATAAATGTGTGATATATTTGTGACATAATTGTATGCATTTTTAGTTATGATGCATTTTTTATGTTATTATGTCCATGATAAATATATATGAGGAAATTAGATTATTTCTAATTTATGCACATTATTGAGTAAGAAAATTATGAATAATTTTCTGAAAATTTCAGAATGTTTAATATGCATATTTTGTACTTGTGCATATGATTTTTGCATATTATGCCATGTTACTATGTGTAATTAATAGTAATTGATATTTTTATAAATTATCATGTCACATTTAATTCTAAGAATGAGTGATATGTACTTAGTTAGTTTTAATACAAAATAATCAAATTATGTTTGATTATGAATTTTTTGTATTATTGAATAATTATGTGGTGAATTAATATGAAATGGAAATTATTTTATACAAGAAGTGATCATGTAATTTACTAAGAAAATTTTTAGAATAAATTTTCTGAAAATTATATGACATTTGTTTTATGCATATTAGTTATATTATGCATATTTATTAGTACATGAAATAGTCATGTTATTTTGTCATGCATTACATATGATTATGAATTTAAGTAAAATTCTTTCATGTGTTATTACATGATATGTTTTAAGTGTAGTATGTCACACTTAACTAAATTTTCATATGAATTAGATATTCATATACATAATTATGTTATATTTACTTAATGTGTATTTAAGTGTGACACTTATGTAATTTGATATGATAATTGAAATATGCACATTATTAGCTCACTATGTGATTTGGGCTATATAAAAGGAATTTATTTTCTTTATGAAAGAACATGTGCATATATGACAAATTAAACATAATATGAAATTATGTTACATATTCGGCATAATATGTGTTATGTGAATTTATGAGTCATTAATTTTCATAGTTATATTAGTGAGAAATATAGTACAATCTTTCTCTGTGGACTTAACTAGTGCACTGTTAATACGGTCTCCAAAAAATTATTATGTTTACATTGCGAAGTGATGACATTTTTTCAATTATTATGGTGACAAGGCGAAGGGGTGATGGTTTCCTAATTGGCACCTTACAAATGTAAGGAAGAGCTCCCATCACAGAACCCTGATTGTCCTAACCATATTTTTTGAAAATGACATGTTAATCACATCATATATTTTTTAGATGATTTTGGATGTTTGTATTCCAAAATGATTAGAATAGTGTACCTTGGCGCAACATATTACTTTTAATGAATGATAATTATTTTTTCGGATAGTGGAAGATGAGTGGGAGCATAGCGACCATCTTGTTGTCATTGCCTTAAAAATATTATTATGTCATTATTTATGAATATATGCGACAAGAAGACATGCAAAAACTAACTCATTTCCTATATGTAATTTTTTGACCATAAATAAATGACACAAAAATGATTTTTTGCAATATGACAAAGTCAAAAGGAATATGTAAAAAATGATCCATAGCAAAATATGATATCTGTCGAGCATGATCACTATCATAATTCTCACGATCTTGATGTAACGAAATCATCAAGAAGATAATAACTCTTACATAAGTTTTTCTTCAACAGATATGTTCTATATCTGTATGTGATAATAAACTTGACGACCGAGTTAGAGAATCCTGGTCATAATTTTTGACCATGTTATAGTTACTTATTTTTAATAAGTACAGTAAGCTTGCGCACATAATTGATGTTTAGTGAAAATATCAAATATTTTGACATTTATTTGAAGAACGTTTGTCATTTCAACTACGACATATGTTGTCCATGTCAAAATAAGAAAATTGCTGCAAGTTTTCGACAAAAATCGTAGTCCAGTGAATAATGTATTGATAATAAGAAGGACTGACGCTACTAGCATCGATGTGGGAAGCATGATGGCAAAGTTGATATAAACAAAACAAAGTGCTACGCTTGTGGCAAATACGATAATTTTTCGCTCGTGATTGCATTGAGTCGAAAAATATTGATATAATCGTATAGTAGTTTTGTTTAAATGATAATGTTGATTTGTTGTCGAACATCGTCCTTTTCGTGGATTGAGATTATTGGAACAACTTATCATGCAAGTAAAGAATAATGAATTCTTTATATGACAGCCTACAAGCTCAAGGACATAGTTGGAAACAACATGAAAGTGGGAGTTAAAAAGATTATGACTTATAAAATTTTCTTTTACAATAGATGGATCTTTTTCTCTCATTGTCCTACTATACCACTATTTTAAAGTGGATATGTGTATAGTATCTACATTTGTTATTTGGACAAATGTAGCTGTGTATTCACGTTTATAATTAAATTTCATATTTAATTAAATTTCTTTACGAGAATTTTTTGAAAATGATTTTCTATGTCTTGATTACTTTAAGTATTCAAGTTGAATATTTATGTCATATGTGATATAAATAAGATGCCAAAAGTTTTGACTAGTCAATTCTTTACATTTTTTAGGCACTATAAATATAGACTAGCTTGATAATATTTTCTCGCTAATGTTATTTTGCCTACTTTTGTGACAATGTCTGATTGACGAGAAAATACGAAAATTATTTATGAATAGAAAATTATAATAATTCATTTTTATTGAATATCTAAGGTTTTATATGGTTTCTTTCATCACCTGTCTAAGGTTTTATATGGTTTCTTTCATCACCTTTCGCATTATAAAATCATATATATGATTTATCTAAGTTGGTAACATGAATTATTTTATATATATCCATGATCTTAGATGGAAATTCAATTATGATCGCAAGATTAATGGCATCCTGACTAAATTGATAATGCAAAATGGTTGAGACTTATTCAAATAGTCTAGTGATGAAACTAATATAGTTATGCGACTAACTATATTTCGCAATTATAAGTATTGCAGATACAATGAAACCATAATCTTCTTGAATGTGTGGCACAAATGAAATTCCAATTTTGTATTTGGAATATTGTTATCAACGCTACCTAAATGTTATTGAAATATCAAGTAGAGATGTGACATTCATGCATATATTTTCTTGGTTGAACGAGATTAAGTAACATCTTCACTTTAGATGTTGAAGATTTAGAGTTGACTATGTATGCGGATTGATTTGTGATTTGTCCATATTCTCTTCTCACACCTCACTTCGAGTGGGAGCAATTCACAGTCAACTCACAATTAATGTTCATTTGTTGAAACATATGAGTTGTGTTTCACATTGTCAATGTCAAATGACTATATGAAATGAACATGAGCCTAAAATCTATGATGAAGGGCTCTCTCGATCTAAATAAAGAAAATGGATTAATGCAAAGAATTAGAGTCTAAAGAAGTAAATCAAGTCAGGAACTTGTAAATTCATCCGTCTTGCCGAAAGGTAAGCATTCAAAATAAGTCGATATGGACGATAAGAGATTTAAAAGTGACGAAAAATAATAGTCGCAAAAGGAGTGCTGACTTTAGAGAAATTATTATATTTTTCTCTCGTTCGTCAAAACTCTAGCTATTGTTTCACTATTAGATGAAAATTACATAAAGCTATTTGAATGCTTAAATGTAAAAGTATTGAGCGCAATATGTAATTTACGACGGTCCAATTATGGATTTAGTATTCATCTAAATAATAATATAAGTATCATTATGTGTATGTTCATTTTTATGGATAAATATGTCATCATGACATTGTATGTGAAACAATATTTTATATAGCTAGAAGTAATAAGGGATTTCTTCTATTAATGAAGAATTTAATGTCTTTCTATAGAAATGACATGGGTGTTAGAGTTATTCACACCGGGTGTGAAATTTACGTAAGAATTGTTCATGTAAATTTATTGCTTTGTAGCAAAAGTCGTCTGTTATAAAGACGAATTGAACATTCTACGAAAGGCTATACACTCACCGGCACCCTTATTAAAATAGATAATTTTGAATCTCATGTTTTTCTCTATGACTCTATAAGTAACAAAAGGAAATATCCTTTTGTAAATATGGTTAGTGATTAGACATGCACAATAAGTTGAGCAGTATGATATTTGTGTCATTGGTCAAAATGAAAATTTTACATACTAATGCAGGGCGCCTATACTGGATGGCGATTAAAAGAATAATATGATACCTTATGGGCATGTTGACTCTCGTTTTGCACTATAATGGAGATCAAGCTATAGATTAGCTTATCAAATAGACGCCTCTTAGGATAGCGATATTAATAAGCAAAAATCTATCTCCAATTATGTCTTCATGTTATAGAATGACATTGTTGCAAAGTTAAAGCAAAACTATATAAAAATAAGCAACGATGAAAATTGAGTTTATGTTATACTCAATGATGGTATGGAATCCCTCTGGTTAAGTAACTTTCTTTTACTCCTGTATTGACAATGGTCAAGTATGTCCTTTTGTTGTAATATGTATGTCACTATTGCTTGATAAAAGGATGGATCATTATAGGGGAAAATACATTAATGTCTAGTATCTCTTGACAGTGTTAAGAAGATACAGTTGATGAATACACATGTAAGTATGTTTGACTGACGCATTAACATGCGCAAAGCTTACGCGATGATGTATTCTATATCTTCTTGTAATGAATAAAATTATGTTAAATTTTATTCTAGACTTAGTTGATATTTTTTTACAATGCATGTAGAGTATGTCAATCAGGCATGAGATTATCAATCACACGGATAATCGCCTCGGCGCTTAGTGTATAGCTAGCGGAGATGAAATAATTTAGCTATAAATATATGATCTAAGATCGTCCTAATATGTTCGAGAGGATGACACGAGTTTATATATAACTCTGTGTAACCTGATAAGAGAAGCCACATGTGAGATCTCACGATGCCAATTCTTAGGCGTCTAGTGGGAGGACTCAAGTCAGGCGTCATGGGTAGACGTCTGGACTCCAGTCTGTGCGGTGTTACGAGTTTATGACATACGCTCCTTCAGTGGGAGTCTCCACCGCAGTACTTGGTTATGAACCTAGTATGTCGACCCTAAGACTTGATGAATACTTTATAGTTTTTCATCAGAGTGTGAATCTTTAAGGATTGAACAAATCCAGAGTTTGCCCTTAGACTCTTGACTATATTTCAAAGTAATGGGTTAGTGTTGCTACTTTAGCGAGGTACTCAAAGGCTAAAATTGTATGCGGCCCGTCGAGCCACATCTAAGAAAGCAGCTGACTTAGAACTGAAAAATATGAGGATGAGAGGAAGATTCACTAGTGTTGCATGGTATTTGTGATGCAATTGGCCAAATACATAAGCATACAAATACGGATCAATCGAAATCATGCATGATAAAACATGTGTCGTCTGGAGTATGCAAGCAAGGTGTTTCTAAGGCAAAGCGAGTAACATAGATGTTTGAGCGACTATGTATTATTGATAAATCATGGTATAACATGAGCTCACATGTTGATTGAGAAGTTATGTGGTCATAACTTTGTCTCTCAAATTGATCGAGCAACTATGCATCCTTAACAGGTCATAGTATAGGCTCTCAAGTGGTTGAGTGACTATGTATTCCTAACAGGTCATAGTTCTCCGTGTTGTGAATGTACTCGTGGGTCGCACGATTCATTTACCATAATGGACATTTACTAGAATCAAATATGAGTAAAAGCCCGTTGTGTGCGAGTGGGAGATTGTTGGAAACATACGCCCATATGGGCTTTATCCACCGAACTATCCATCATGCATGTACATGCATGAGCAATTATGGCAACTGCACGTAAGCAGTTACTTGCCCCCTCACATATATGAAGCCCATGCTTCACATGGACAAAGGAGGATGTTCATTCGGAGGCCGCCAGGCTGCTGCCCAAAGAACTCCACTCGAGGGGCTGCTGTCCGCACGAGGTGCACTAGATGTTGCGACAAGATTCTGACATAACAATGTTCTAAGGTACTTTGGATTGTGATATAGTGTTCTCTTTTCGTTCGTGATCGAGTTCCCGACAATGATACAGAAACAATGTGGAAAAGACTTTGGTGATCCGTCTTCCGCTGTGAGGTATTCCGAAATACTTCTTATTTATTTATTACCAATTCCTTCAAATATATTGATGAATATAATAGAACACAAATAGGAAAAAAAGTGCCTCAACACATTATAAGATTAAAAATAAGGAATGATGTCTTTTACCTTATGATGTCCAAGACTTCAATAAAAAAAAATAATACCTTTTACTAACAAGTGATTGAGATTTTCTTGAAGCACTAACAACCAATGATGTTGAATTTTCAATTAATAAAAAATAAATTATAGGCACCGCATATGATAGGATGAAACAAAGCGCACTTCAAAGTAAAACTCACCCATGGCTACTGAAATTGGAGCTATCTAATGACTGAATAAGTAGAAAGGAAGCTATTAACAAAGAGCAAAAAAAAACAACAACATAACTTCAAAAATATTTAATGTTAATACAATTCTATAAAAGGTAAACTTTTTATATGTGTAACTAAAATCTAGTAAAATTTTTATAATTTTATTAAGTCTGACACAAATAAGAAAGGATGATTTCTCCTTCTCAATTGGTGAAGAAATTTCTCTATTTCAAACAAATTACAAATGAAGTATCCGTGACAAATTGAGAAGAGTATCCGTCACAAATTAAGGACATACTATTCTTCTCAATTTATGATGGATACTTCCGTCACAATTTGGGAATGATGGACACTATTTGTTAAATTTGAAATGAAAGCGGGTCTATCATGATTTTTGATGAATTTTTTTATGGATTTCATTATCTTCGAAAATTGATTTTCAATAACAAATTTCAAAGAATTTGCAACCTTTTTTTTGAAATGAACTCGTGGGGCCTTGGTCATGGACTTTACCTTAAACTTGAATGATTAATAATCAAAGTAATAATACTATTAGTTTTGGTAGGTATTTTTAATATACTACTACAATATTATTAAATTTATCACAAATTTAATTCAGGCCCCTCTTGAATTTATCCCTTCAATGACATTTTTTGGACTATGAAACTTTTGGGTAAATTCTATAAATTTTTAATATACTACTACAATATTACTTAATAAAATGAACTATGAAACTTTTGGGTAAATTCTATAAAAAAATCTAAAACTTTTGGGTTGTTTGCAAATTTAATCTAAACTTATGTTTTTCATCCAAAAAATAATCAATTTTTAAATTAGGTAGAATTCTAATATCTATTATAATTTAATAAATAATATTTTAAAATATTGACTTGATGATTTTTAGGCACAGAATTAATTGAGACACTAACTTAGTATATTTCTAATTTTTTATATGTAAAATAATATTTTTAAAATTTATGTTGCTAAGCATCAAGATTGCGTAAAATAAAAAATATAAACTTTTATTTCTTTTGAATTAACAGTTCATAATATGTCATCACTTATATATGCATAATTGTTAAATTAATATTTAAAATTATTAAAAAATATTATAGAATAAATCTATTTCTAATTTAAAAAGTTGCGGTCTTTCACTCAAAAATAAAAGCCAACAATAATATGGAAGTAAAAACTTGTTTGCATATAACTTAAGCCAACAAAAAAAAATATTTTTCTATAGGCTAAACACACATGTACACCAACCAAACATGTAGTTTTATCAATACTAAAGAATAAGTGACATAATACTAATAATTGAAAGTATGTATCTACGGTAAATTATTGGCTCAATTGATACATAATAAATACTAGTGCTTAAATGCTAAAATTAATTTTTAAAAATATATTTATATTTTAGTTAATTTATTTTATATCGACAATAATTAATTCTAATATTATGAAAAGCATTGACTTTTTATATTTAATTTATTAGGATTCAATTGGAGCATAATTTAGTTAACTTCTATGAGTTATAAAATTTAAATTAAAGAACATCTTAAGTACTTAATTCGATATCTAAACATTGGATTTATTAAAACTATTTTTGGGTTTTAAAATTTTATTATTATGTTTTTATAATATATTTATGTATATAAGCGGAGAGAGAAGATAAAAATGAGAAAGAAAGCAAGATATGTGATGATAATATTTTGAAAGAAGAATGGTCGATAAGTAATCTCGTTAATCAAACAAGTTATCAGCAAAAAAAGAAAACAAATGAAGTACATATTCTCTAATAATTTGTCATTCCAATAATTTATAGGTCAAAATCTTCTTTGCCAAACATTAAAAATTTCTAAAACTAATTTATAAGGTGGTTTGATCATAAGATCGTGAGATTGAATTGACAAATATATTATATATTTTAGAAATGATTTAACATATGAGATTATATAAAATTTAATTTTTAATAAATTTATAATAATTGATATTATATATAACATTTAATTAACTTCTATCTATTAAGATTTCTTATAAGCATATTTATTACTTTTGCAACAATAATTTAATATGCATTGACAAAAAATGACAGTAATAAAATTGATATGGAGTACCATTATACAACAAACTTTTGATATACATTAATAGTAAATTTATTTTGTGGAAAATATTTTTAAAAAATTTCAATAATCTTTTTCTTAATTTTATTTCTCCAAAAATCAGTTCGTACTATCTAGATTTTGATTTTGATATGATCTTACAAAAATTATCACAAATTTGATATCAAGATCGTATATCGTAGTTGAGGTTGTAAGATCATACAATTTTACTATCAAGATCATGATCATGATAATCGTGCTTATAACTTGACTCTTAAATATCATAAGTGTTTAACATCAAACACATCATTGCCTATTTGATAATAAACTAACTTTATATTTTTAGAATTGGTAAATCTTCAAACTAACAACAATAGCGAAGAGGGAATACATTATATATAACAATATAATATATTATTATTGTGCATTATAAACACGTCATAATGTTTAGGATTTCCATATTTGTGGAGTTGAGAGAAATCCCAAGTGTGGATACCACCTTAAAATTACCATACTTTACCGACAATATTATAATTTAATCTTTTAGTTGTCCTTTCCAAATATTATGGGTAGTGTTTGGATGCAAAAATTTAAATTCTTATTAGTTCTTGAGAATTAATTGATTAAATAAAAATATTTTGAGTTAGTATTTGGATGAAAAATATACAACAAACAACAACAACAAAGTCTTATCCCACTAGGTGGGGTCGGCTACATGGATCATACGACTATCGTTAATCCATGTTCATGAGATTCGACAGGGTTTTACGCTGGCTGTCGGGGCCTAACACAACCCTCCTCCTTTATCCGGGCTTGGGACCGGGCATTGATTATGGCGTAGATAAAAAAGGATATATGCTTTTTTCTGACAAAACCTCTTGTGTGCTTGAAAGGGAAACATGAGCATCAGCAATACCACTGTCCAGATGGAAAAATATAACGATAAAAATTAAAAAGTTGATTATACAAATAAGTTTTAATGGATATTTGTATTAAAGATAAGAACTAATAAAATTATTTATTATTAAAAGTTATTTAAAAATATTATAATATATTTAACTTAATTAATAATAGTTTTTTTAATTTTAGTCTAATGTAATACTAAATAAATTATAATAAACAAATATTAGATCAAAATAAATTTATTTTTACATACTGTATTTTAATTATTTATTATAATTTACTTATACAATACTAAAATTAACTCATTTTACTTTTGCATTATAAAAGTAAAACCTTTATTTATTTCATTTAATTGTAGGTAACTTAATAATTAAATTAGTTATTGTAATTAATTAATTAATATTATCTTTTCATAACAATAAGTATTATTATTTAAAATTAATTTAATATTATAAAAAACATCATGCACCTCCTTTTTCTTCCAAATAATGTTTAGATGAAGATGAAGACGGAGGGGAGATGGGAATGAGGTGCAACCGATTAAAGAGGGATCAGGAGGGCTTAAGCCTTGCCTGACTTTCCGACAGAAATAGAGGATTTCTTGGAATGAGAATGCCTTCACCCCTCAACAAACAAAAAATCATACTTCCCAAAATGGATCGGGTCGGGTGAATTAGAGAATAGACAGACGTCTGTTGACATTCCTGCCTTCCTTCTCCTTTCAGGGCCATCCGAATGCAAGAACTTAAGTTCTAGTTCTAATTTGGTGCTTGAATGAAAAATATAATGATTAAAATCTACAAAGATTGATATGATGGATTAGGTCAAATGATTGTTTGGACCAAACTGAGAATTTTGATATATTATTTTAGTTATATGAAGTATGAAATGTTATAAAAATATAATATAAGTATATACTAATACAATTAAATAGATAAAATCACTTAGGTTAAAATAATGCTATAGATATTTATTAATAAAATGATGAAAATTATTTTAATTACCATTTGTTATTTATATATGATTATATTAATATAACTTTATTTTTATAAATAATAATATGTATTTTAATAAAATAATAAAAATGGACTATAGAGAATATAACCTTATGCAAGATTAATAAATTGTTAATATATCATTCATTTTTAAGATTCTTTTGTTCTAATCTTATATTACACAAATATTTTCTTTATTTCATTTATAAGTAACTTAATAAATAAAATAAATTTACCAAGTAGTATTACTTTTTATGAAAATATTATTATTATTATTATTATTATTATTATTATTATTATTATTATTATTATTATTATTGTTGTTGTTGTTGTTGTTGTTGTTGTTGTTGTTGTTATTGTTGTTGTTGTTGATGATGATGAAAAACCTCACACACATCATATATGTTTTTCTTACCTTCTATAAAGTTGAAAAAAAGAATTGGTTCACGTCTCCTTGGCGGAATCATTCAGTACCACTTGGTTCTTGAGTAAAGATTAGTAATTGATCATCAAAGTTATAGATATTCTCAATATAGTCACACAAATTTTATTTATAATATCACGATTATTGAACTTTAGTCCCGGTCATTGTAACTGCATATTGCTCATTTAGTGATGGATTACTTACGTAAATATCTACGTAGCACCACATCAACATTTTCTCTCTCATTCACCTCATACTTAAAAAATTTAAAATGACACATTACTATTTTTCACTTTCTTCCATTCAGACTTAGTTTGCTCTATTAGAACATTCAATTTTTTTAAAAAAATTAATCATGATCATCACTAAAAAAATTAAAATAATGAAAAAAGAGATAGAATGAAATAATAATAAATAAAAAATAAAATGGGCAGTAATCTCATAAAGGGGTTGCGGGCCTTACCCCCCTCTAAGTTTAGCAAGAGGCGAGAGTCTATTTATGATGTTGGTGTTCCTTTTCTTAGCATTTATTTATTTATTATTTAAAAATTTTAAATGGAAAAAGAGAAAATATTGATGTGACAATATTTTTTTTCTTAAAAAGAATTAAGTGATTATAAAAGTCTGAATGTTCCTTAAAATATATTTTTTTAATATTTTATTTTCTTGTTTTGAACATTTTTAAAATTTATTTTAGTATGACTGAAACTTTTAAAATGTTAAATAAGGGACTGCGACCTTATAAAGGAGCTACCACATTTCACTAATAATTTAATTATTTTTTATTTTATTCTGTATTTTTATTTTTTTATGATATTCATGACGGAAATTTTTGAAACGTTAAATTATCATGTTTGAAAATTAAAAAAATGAAAGTTTGAGTGGAGGAAAGAAATGCTAACGTAACTTTTTTATTTTTTTAAATTGGTAAAAAAAATGTTGACGTGATACGACGTAAGCAATCATGTAACTTCAATAACCTCGACTCCAACATTTATAAAATTTGATAAAAGTAAAAAATTGAATGACCATTATTAAAATTTACTCTTTAATCATCAGATGAAATTTGAAAGAAGTAATTTGTGAAAATTAAGGTGACCACCATTTTGATTCTGATGATCTAAACGAAATAAGTTGCATAACATGAGTTAATTCTAATTCTTGTGCTGTCAAACACAAATTAGTTTAGATATATTTTCACATACTTAAATTCGTAAACTTTAATTTCTTTCTATGTCACATCAATCAAATATTTCAGGATAAATTACACTAAATATCCTCCAACTTTCAAATTTGTTCAGCAATGTCTTCCAACTTCACTTTGTAACAACGATGCTCTTCATCTTTTAACGCATTTCACCCGATACTCTCTTTACTTGGGATAGGCGGTCTCCCGGTCGCGGAACTAAAGTGGCGCTGACATAACGCAAATATGACGCTGAAAGAACATCTTCTCTTCTCTCTACATTGACGTGATAATATTAAAAAAATAAAAAATGCCACCTCACGCCAGCAAGGTCGGGGGCTCCCCCCTCTGACCTCACCGGTGCACGGGACGCCGACGAAGAGGCACAGGGGAGGGGGGTGGGTGGGTGGGGCACCCCCCTGCGAATACTTCAAAGTACTTCTATTTGAAAGCTACCAAATCATGCTAATGAAAAGACAGGAAAAAAAAAGCAAAACAAAACTTGTTAGTAGGGATGTAAGAAAAATTTGACAAACTCGAACAATCTATTCGATCTGAAAAAATCAAAATTTAAGAATTCAAATATGATTTAGAGTAATTTTTTATAAATTTAAAATCATCCGCTAAAATTAGGACTCCACTCGAAAAAATTGTAGAGGCCTGAGGAGTCCATTTTTATTTATACATTTAATTCATAAATTATCTAATTCTTTATTATAGATATAATACCTTTTTTTATAAAATATCATACTTTTCTATCACATTATCGAATTTTAATTTGACAACTTTTATATATTAATAGTATAGTTTGTATATAATATAAACTTAAATAGTTTTTATGTTAACTTTAATTTAATATATATTTTCAAAATATAATTATATAAAAATAGGAGTCCAAAAAAATCACTCAAAAATTTGATCCGTTAGAAGATGATTTTTATTTTTAAAATGATTTTAAAATATTTTTTTAATTTAAAAATCAACCCGAACAATAACGAACGATTTTTTGAACCGATATTTCGACGGGATTGCATAACTGGGCTGACTGTTGGCTCGATAACTCACTATTCATTTTACACATAAAAATGGGTATATAAAAAAAAGGATTACTACGAATTTTTCAAATCTCGACGAAACAAAGATAATTTGAATTCATCTTTCTTAATTTCAAATCTAGAGGATTTTGAATGTGCTCCTCTCCTAAGTCCTAACAATAATACGTTCGGATTACAAACTCGGAATACGAGATTTAAGTCATTTCGCTTGAACAAAGCTCATTTTCTTGTAACGATTCACTTTACATTCGGTAGGTTTTTGTTGGGACATCATAAAACCACATATGTAATATAATAATTCAAGAGTAGGAATTCTTTCACACAAAAAAAGGACAATTAGAATTTACAAGTTCGAGTTCCAAATTATTATTACACAGTTTTTACATGAACCTACTCATTTAATTTGATAATATAACTCCGGATGAACCTACTCCCAGCAACAATTTACTATCTACGTCTTTTAAACTAAACACTATGAACTAATCTTTTATAAAGGAAATGATCCAGTGACTTTTGAGATTTAGGGCTCATTTGGCTTAATTGATATAGAATAATCGATAAGTGAAGTGCTGATAAATATTTTATTTATTAAAATTTATTTTTAAAAATAAACAGTTATATGGATAAAGCTACTTATATTAATAGTAACTAGTCAATTATGAGATAATTATTTGACTTATTTTTTAGAAAAAAATAAGCAATTCTCTCCCTGCTTAAAATTTAATATTTTTTTATCAATGATTTTTAAGTTACCAAACATTGAAATTTTTTTAAACTAACTTATAAATGCTTATAAGCTTAGGCAAGTAACCTTCTTACTTAGGTGTGGCGTGATTTGAAAATGTCACCATATTTTTTTGAAAGGGTTTGCAATTTTCGACGCCAGCACAAAAAAGTTATTACCTAGAGAAAAGAGACTTTAACATGTAAGCCAAGATTCACATTAATTATTAGACAATTGAACAGAAAATGCTTCGCCTACGATCAAAATGTCTGAACCAAATAGTTTTTCGGATTGCAATCCAAAGAGAAGGGAAGCGAAAAAGAAAAATGAAGTCTTAGAATTTACGAAGAAACTGAAAGCCTTCATTCACGACTGTCCATCGTTTTAGTTTCTGATCAGTACTCGACTGTCCGGAAGAAGCGCCGCAGGGACTGCACGAGTTCCGCCGTGACGCCGGTGCACCCCGCCAAGTTCACCGTCTGCAGCCTCGGCCGGTACCCCCTCTTCAGGTCGACCACGCTTCGGTCCGTGACCCTCGTGCAGCCGGCGAGCGAGATGGTCGATAGACTTACTGGCAGGTGCTTCGCCAGCCTCGCGACGCCCACGTCGCCGATGTTGCACCCGCCCACGTCCAGCGCCACCAGATCCGTGCACCGCCTCGTGATCACTCCCACCCCGTGGTCAGTGACGCGCCTGCACCCCTTCAGGTTGAAGTACTTGAGCCTGTCGCAGTTCTTCGTTACAGCGCAGACGCTCCTGTTGCCGATTCCAGTGCTGCCCGCCAAGTTCATCCTGCAGATCCGGTTGAACGGTCCCAGCTCATCCATGAAGTACCGCACGCCGCCGTCAGTGATGTCGTACATATTTGTAAAGCTGACGTTTTTTATTCGTTTGCAGGATTCTCCCATCCACATGAGGAATCCGTCGTCGAGCCCTCGGCAAGAGTCGATCCATGCGGTTTGCATCATCAGGCAAATCGGGAAGACGTTGCCCCACGGCGTTCGAGTAAAGTTGCACTGCATCAGTCCCAGCATCCGTAGCGTCCCGGTACAGTTGGCGATGGCGAACATGAGGCCCCTGCAGGTGAAGCCGTCGCACTTCTGAAGAGCGAGGCACTCGAGCCGCGTCGCCGATCTCGTGATGCCAAGGAGGCCTGCATCAGACAAAGCAGCGCAGTCGCAGATCACCAACTGCTTCAGCCTCGAGAAGGCCACCGGGAGGATCTTGTAGAAGCTACTGTCGGTTAAGCCCAGGCAAGATGTTAGCAGGAGATTTTCGAGGCGTTTCAGGGCTCCCATCCAGCGGTACCCGACGGCGGACACGCCG
This sequence comes from Pontederia crassipes, assembly GCA_030549335.1. Lineage (NCBI taxonomy): Eukaryota > Viridiplantae > Streptophyta > Magnoliopsida > Commelinales > Pontederiaceae > Pontederia > Pontederia crassipes. Next base: position 69,197,938 of record CM060191.1, on the reverse strand, counting down.
GAGATGGCCTCTAGCTTCAACCACTTGATATGGCCGCCGAAGCGAGCGATGGACTTGAGGACGAAGTCGCCGAGCTCCATGGACGAGATTGTCAGGGCCTCCAGCTTAGGTTGGAGGGTGACAATGGAGATGATACCGTCGCCTGTGACAAGAGGGCATGCTTCCACATGAAACAGTCCAAGCTGCACCGAGTGCACCGCGAAAGCGTGGAGCGTTCGATTGGTAATCTGCATGGCCAAGAGGGTTAGTTCAACGAGCAAGAATTGCCACAGACCATGAGAAGCTTTTAATATGTTCTAACCTTGGGCAATGACACGAATTGCAAAGACGCCATTTTTGTGCACTTCCTCGCGAGATGTTCGAGGCCCTCGTCCGTCACACACGGCACATTACAAAGGTGCAGCTTCTCCAACGCGATGCAGTGGTCAGCGAGCGACTGGATGCCTCGGCTGGTGATCTCGGGACAGTTGACGAGATTGATAGATTTGAGACCGCTGCTGGCGTACGCCAAGATCGAGAGGGGCGTGTCACGGATCCGTCGTTGGGTTGGCGCGGGTAGTGCGCTCCCTACGACGCGCAGGTCAGCTAACGTCCCGCGCGCCCCCATCGACATGGCCATGAAGGCCAGCGTCACGCCGCTGACCTGATCTCCGGTGATGCGCCGGGAGAAGACCGGCGCCGGTCGAAGCGGCTTGGGGATGTCGACGAGGTAGTCGGACCTCAGCATAAGGGCTTGCATCACGAACCATTTCCTCGAGACGCCGGCGCAGCCGGAGCGGTCTCTGGCCGCCGGGATGTAGCCGAAGATGCGAATCAAAAGATGGTCAGGGAGTTGATTTATAAGGTCTTCTCCCTGCTCATGTACATCTGCTGGCGCCTCAATTCTCCTCCTCTTCTCCGGGCGCTCCGATGGTACCCACGGCGACGAAGAGCGTCCGCGCTTAGGATGGTCTTTCTGCAACTTATATCTGTTGAAATCAACATAAAAGAGAGCACAGAAAATGCAATCATATATCATCAGTAACATGCAAGGTTTGGAATTCTTGATGCAGCAAACAAGAGGTGCATGCATGAGGTAGATTCATTAAATGGTTTTGCATGCATATATGTGCACTTACGATCGAATCTGCCATGATTCAGATTTCAAACGAAGTTTATGGTGTTGGTCTATACACGTCTTGCTGTCCGGAAAGGTTTCCCAAGTACCTGTGATTGTGACCACCTACCTGTACAATCTATGCTTCTAACATGTCTCTCTAACACTGCTGCACTAATGGCATCATCCAAGTATGCTTCAGCGCGTGCGGTTTATGGGCTAAGCTTCTATGATACATTCCCCCCTTCATATGTCTAAAAATTCTGGACCTTAATGAGTGGTTTGGAATCTCTAGATACAATGCATCGAATGAGTTTGCAGGTGCGCTCGTAAACCATATATATTTCCATGATGTATTATAGATTGTTTTTTTCCGACGTTAACGTTTCATTCTAACTAAACCAATTCTAGACGAAAGTATTAAAGATATAGTAATTTGACAAGCTTCCATAAAATTACAGTACAGCATAATAATGCAGGCATATGACCCATAATTTAAAGTTAATCGCATGTTTCCTGTTTATTGGTTTTAATTTCAACTAATCAATAATGTGATGCGTGCCTATATCTTATGTGCAGACAACCCAATACATGCATAATTCAGATGGTCCAAGTCTGAGGTCACGCATATGTCAAGTGAAAACAAATGTGGAGAATGTATAAATAGAGAAACTTTTGCATAAAAAAGGAAATGATTGGTGAAGTAAGATGTATAATTAGGCCCTTGTTCAATGTATCCAGTTCCTAAATGGACCTCCTACAGATTAGGACAACACCACTAGTCGCCACCGCCATGACCGTTCTCGACCAAGGCCGTGGTCCATAGTTGTAAGAACACATGACAACCTTTCCTCAGAATTGAACTGCACTATATCACCAACTTTAAAAGGGAGAAAAACAGTGTACTGACCAGTTGTTGCATTACTTTTGGCGGAACGCTTTCCCAAATGCGGACTCGACGGCGACACCGCTGGAGCTTTCCCCTGTGCATTTGGAAAAGATGAGAGAATTCAGAATTGTACATAAAAATTTCCAGCAAGATTGACATTACATGTGTAACTCCACCTATGTTTTATAGCCGGTCCCAAGTCCGGATAAAGGAGGAGGGTTGTGTTAGGCCCCGACAGCCAGCGTAAAATCTTGTCGAATCTCATGAACATGGATCAACGAAGCGTCGTATGATCCATGTAGCCGACCTCACCTAGTGGGATAAGACTTTGTTGTTGTTGTTGTTGTATTGACATTACATGTGTATGATCAGCCCTGCTCAGTGACATGCTTCAAGAAGGGAAAAAAGAACTACGTTTTAACTGCAGTACTTGATCATGCGAGTGCATGCATGTGATTAGGTATAAGTCACTGGTTCTCCCTCCATGTTTAAACTTCTTTTATGATTACATAAAATGAAACTAAACTCTCGTTTTCCAAAAGTATCAAATTTTAAATCAAGTGTTGTTGATATAATTGATTTGCAGGGTTACAGTCTTAGTAACTCGTGGAAGATAGTAGCTCCATATTCGATTCTAGAAGAATATCGTATTGCTTTTGCTTTTTACTCTGTCTAAATTAATCAAGTGTTAATAATTCTAAATATGGGAGGTTGGAATGGGTATAAAAAAAATCCAAATTTTAACTAAACCACTTCGGAGATATAGTAACATTTTCTTTATCACACATGGTTGTGTCCTTATTTTCCAATGTTCCAAACTGACATGTCATGTATACTATGCATGCATGTGGGCGATCATGACACCGATTCTACGGAAATTTGACTTTCCTCCGTCATGTACGGATATTAGATATATAGCATGTCCACCACCTTTTCATTCATGTAACATGTAGAGAGAGTAGAATCAAAAGCATATATCCAACTCATTTTGCATGCACCTTAATTACATGTACGGTATATATTTCGAGCTTTTCTTAGAAACACGAAATAAGAAAAATATTATGGACCTTGATAATATAGAAATCATTTCTTACAAAACCTTTGTCTTATATGATTTTCCATTTTATTTATCTTTTTCTTTGCTCTTGGCTCTTGGAGAACAAAATGTTTCTTTTATATCCAATGATATATTGTAGACGATTGTCTATCTCCATTTTTCTCTTGTTTCTTTATCCAATTTGCTTGGTTTCTCCTACTTCATTATATGAGGGATTACATGCCGAGAAAATGACTATGTAGGTAAAATATTTCACTTACACAAAAATTAGTCCATCTCTCTCCCTCCCTCCCTCCTCCTTTTTTGGCCCATTTTAATGCATATGGGAATAAAAATTCAAGAGTTGCTCTCACCGCAGGATCATGTTACTATGTGTGACATGGAGAATTCATAAGACTTTTTAATCTTATAATGTAAAAAGTAGAACTACTTGGATAAAAAGTTGGGAATAAGACCTTGCTCCAGATCTTATTCCCATCCAAATGGGACCTAAAGTTTGTGTTAGCTTCTTTAAAAACAAATAAAAAAATTGTGCCATCATTATTTAAGGTAGAAACACACAGTTTGGCTCACACAACACTATACACTCATATAAGATAAATTTAATTAAAATTTTGTGTATGCACCAGGAATTCAAAGCAAAAAGGCAAGAACATGTGGTCCCTAATTGTCATATGATTCTCATGTGTGTTTTGCCTCTGGATGCACCATCTATTTAAGAAATCTACAATGCACTATATATATTTACACACACACACTACACACACAAACACTATTGATTCATGCACAAGAACATACAATTTCATTAATAACCTTGAATTTAAAGATCATAAAAGAGTATTTTACCTTAGAAGCACTCCAAAGTAGCAGTTGCGATTGTTGGACCATTGTAAGTTTTAAACTGTATAATTCCATTTAAAAGAACAAATGAGTGAATTACTTTAAAATTAAAATTATGACATGGAGCAAATTATAACCAGAATTAGAGGATTGATGTGTGTTCAAACCAAAGCGGCGGTGATCGCCCATATGCTCATATTGAAGATGTTATTATAATCAAAGAAACAAGACCAGCTATATGTGAAATTGTCATCATCAAAAGTAAAGGCATGTATCCTATAGGACTACAAGATAGGATAATCTATCCTAAAAAACATGAAATTTTTTACATATATTTGATATAAAATATGTATTGAGATCACTCAGACTATTATGGTGGGAATAAAAAAATATCTTGAGCCAACAATGGGAATTGCAGCACTAGAAGTAATATAAGGTTTGATAGAGGTTGTAGAACAAATTCTTCAAAATTAGATGGAAGAGGGTCTACCCCTTTGCAAATAACAATGCAAATTATCATTCTTTGAAAAAAAGAATCAAACATTATTTCATCTGCATAAGTAACAATATTTGAAGCACATACCTATATATGCAAGAATCCTAAAGAACAAAGAAATGCAGAAATTTAGGAATACGTTGGATCGTAGAGATCCTAAACCGATCCTTTATATAAGCGGAGTTTTAAGTAGGAATTATTATTTTTTAGTATATCCAATCTTATCTGGAGCATTAAATGCTCACCGTATCAATTATTTTAATTATCTAATTAGTGCACTTACGAATTATATAATAGAGATTGTATATAGATGATGATTTTCTAATAATGGAAAATAATTGATTCTCATTGGCACCCAAAATTATCATGAATGATATATTTTCTTCATATTCAATATCTTAATAATTTAATACACTTTGTACCTCTATACAAAGTATATAAGCACAGTCTTCAAAAATAAGATTTTGATAATGTATGAATCCTAGATTAATCAAGATGCTCACCAAGAAAAAAATTTCATAATGCATGGATCCTAGTCTAATATTTATTAATCAGTTATCCAAATAAAGTTTAGACTCTCCCCGAGTAAAGGCAAACGCATCGTAATCATATAAGATTTCTTTCCATATTTTGAGACAAGTACCAACGTTTCTTGGGGCCGGCATATATAGGCGTTACACCCTCATCATCAGTCTCGACAATCTTAGTATCAATGAGGGCATCCTTGTCAACCTAAGTATCATGCACCTGACGAAGATGCTTTTGATGCATGATTTCGACACTAATAATATTTCATGATTGTAGCTTATTGAATCTCTTGGTGTTTGGAATGACAAGGCGACGGCGAAAAACAATCCTGGTACTAAGTAAAGATGATGGTCCTCTCTCGCAACAAAAGTTATATTTTCTTTGGTTGTTTGCATAATAAAATTGGTGCTTTCTAGTAGGACAATGAAGGTGAATTTCTATGTTTAACTAGCCCCTTTCGTGATCATGGGATTCTCCATCACTTGAACCCACATATGCATGAGCAAAATGGTTTCAAATGAAAATTTTGACTTGTTCCTGATACTAACCTTGCCCTACTTGCTCATGCATATGTCCATAGTTAGGCTTTGAAATTGTTGTGTACTTAATAATTTATTTCCCTCACATATGGCTAATACCTCTTCTCCATTTCAAGAGTTGTTTGGTCATGCACTTGGCTGTGCTACAAACCCATATTCATGTCCATGTAATCATGACAAGTTTGCGTTTCATGATACTAAGTGTGCATTCATAGGTTACCTTTCCTCCAATCGTGACTATATGTGTTATGATCCAATCCCTAAGTTCTATGTTGCACGTCAAATCCAATTTGATGAAAACTTATTTCCTTTCACTTTATCTTCCATTGCATCTCGCTCTCCCCAAGTTGTACCATGGACACCTTGGCTTAATGTTCCCTTCATCTTAGCTCGTCGCCCTCTCTTGGTACAACTACCTAATGTTATTCACCTCGAATATGCCAACTTCTATGTCACCACCAAAAGGAGTCTCCTACCATCTTTCCCACACAACACATGACCTTGCATCTAAAACTAGGTGAACCACTGATAATCGCATATCAATCGAATATATTTAGGCATTATCATTGATGCATACATTTTACAACATATAATTAGACTTACATTTAGGCTTATTTCGTATAATTTGCTCATAGCATGCATCTCTTTCTACATTTATTCGTATGAATTCTTTGAAACAACCATCTACTTTAGTTGGCTGATTTTACGGGAATTATGGATAAAAATGGCGGAGAATCGAAAGAAAAGAATGATAACGCAAAACGGAGTCCAAACAGCTTCTAAAAATATGAATCAACTTCCTTCACGGGCCGTTATGAATTTATAACGGTCATGAAAGGTGTGCTCACGACCCGCACTCCGCCGCTCACGATGTTCACAGGAGAAGTTGTAGAGAAGAAACGAATCTCACTAGCTATGAGTCATATATCACGGGCCATGAGACACAAACTCATGCCTCAAACACCCGACTTCACGACCCTGGCAGAAGTAGAAAAGAAATCTCATGGTCGTAAAGCACCCCTCATCACCGTGAAGACCGAGCCTCACGCCGTTCGCAAAGCTTCATGGATCAATCAGGCAACTTACGGGCCGTGAAAGATGATTTACGGTCGTTACATCCGGATCTTCACGGATCCCGCAAAACTCATGGCTCTTACAACAATCAGGTCTTTGACGAATTAATGGGCCATGAGAGAAGTCTAACGGGTCGTTACACATTTCCCTCATTCTATCATCGACCGTCATATTATTTTCACGAACATCACAAAAACTTTGGAATCGACAAACCATCGGCTAACGGGCCGTGATAACACTTTAACGGGTTGTTGATCATCGAAGAGACTGCAAGGCAATTTAACGGGTCATCTGGAGTACATCACGAGTATCACAAAACAACCAGCGTTTTAGAATTAAAGTTCATGGGCCGTTAGTTTTCATTACGAGCCGTGAAAGAGATAAGTCGTGCAAGTTTAGGAAAGAAATCACCCGATTCACGATCGTGAAGTTTGTCTCACGCCCCATGAAAACATTGAAAACTCCTACTCCAACTCTGATTAAACTGTTAAAATCAATTCAGGGGGCGTGACTGACTTTGTTTTCAACACAAAAATGTATTTTTAGAAGAATTCTCAATGCATAAGGACTTCAACTCCTACCATGTGCCCTAAGGATCATTTGGAAATTAATTAAGCCAGAAATCTCATAATTTTACAAAGCCAAACTTTCAAAACCAATGTGACTTTGAATTTACCTTATTTTATATGGAAAATATTTATGTTTCTTCCTAAGCCACTTGGAAATCGGAGATCCTACAAAAAGAGACGACCTGGCAATCAGAATTAATCATGCTAGGGCCTGCAACCGAATCCAAGTCAAGAACGAAGGAGCACTTCTGAAGAACTTTGACTCGTGCGAGGATTGTGCAGTGACTTTTCATCTGCAGAGTACTTCTTATTCTACATTATGTTGAGATGATACTTTAAATTTCCCTATTTTATCTATCTTTTGTAGTTTCTTAGATTATTAGTTATAGTTTTACTTTTCTATTTTAGTTGCAAAAGTTCTATCGTAAGAACAATTTTTTATTTCTGATTAATCAATAATTAGTTTAGTTTTTATGAACATGATTGTTGTGCGTAATGCTTTACTTCAGAATTTAATGATTTTTAGGATGATTATTGACCGTGTAATGTGGTCAATCCTTAATTCATCATTTTCTGTTCGAATCGATTCTTAACTTTATGTTGAAGCAATCCATGTCGTGATCTAGTAGAAACCGTGTGGCATATTAGATTATGCGGTCTACATGAATTGACCCGTGCGGGCGATTGTGTAGTTTAGGGATTACAGCGTATTGCATCTTAAGTTCAATATAATTGAAGGTATATCTGTGCGGAATATTTTCATATTATTATTGTCTTAAGATAGTTAATTTACCCGTGCGGGATATCATATCTTTAGTGTCCTTAATCCGTCTAAAAGCTAAATCTGAACTTAATTCTTATACTTGATTTTACATAAAATTACAAATTGTTCCCATCATTATATATCATCTTAAGGACCTACGCATCACTACTGCACTTTTTTACCCAAACTTTATGTCGTCTCCTATTAGCCTCTAAAATTAATTTAGTTAAGTAAGTTGATTCCTCGTGTGTTCGACACTCTACTCATTACACTTTATTACTTGAACAACTAGTGCACTTGCTAGCATTTAATGTTATCAATTCTTGCATCAATCATTTCTTTTTATGTGTAATTATTTCATTTCGATTGATATTATTAGTCATTAGTTTTCACGACTTTAGAATCTATTTCACTTGCATTTCAAGATTCACGATGATCAGATGGAAAATAAAAAAAAAGAAGGGTTGAAAGAACAAGTTTTGTTTCTTTCCTACGATCTTGTACCGTGGGGAAGTCAAATAACCCATATTTGTCGAGACCAAATCAAAGCAGGAGAATGTCATAGGTTCTGGACAATTTCTATGGTCAGATCATAGCAGACATCCTCAAGTCGTATTGGTCAAGATCAGACCATAACTGAAAATGAAAAGGAAAAGGGTGTTATGTACAATTTCTATATTCCGCATGTAGTAGACTCTAGCAAATTGTAATACACTATATCTGTCTGTAATGCAGGAGATACATATTAGCTAACTGTAGCACCGCTGATTCAACCATTTTGGATGAGTTCAAATCGTATTCTATTAGGTTTTGGACTTTGGAGGGTATTTCGGATATTTTGTAAATCTAATTTGGGTGTAGTATAACAGAAAATGTTGGTGTTGAATTTAAGGGTTTTTTAATTATGGTTTGGAGACAAAGACAACTGCGATAAATTTTCTCTCTTCTCTGCATTTGTGTACTCTTTCTCAACTTAATTTTAATCTCTTATAATACAAACTCTTATTTTGATGATAATTTTCTCGGTAATGCATGACTAATTTTTTTCTAGGGTTAAATGAAATTTAGGATTTGATTGTAGTGATGATTTTTATAAATTCTGATATGCTCTTTGTCATTCATAGGTTTATGATATATTTTTATTAGACTGATCATCTAATCAAATAGATTAATTTATTTTTTATTATGAAATTATTTCATCACATTAATTATAATAAAAAAGGATGATCATTTTATTCATGAAATCTTGATTTAAATGCGATTAAAATAATCTAAATGACCACGAAAGTAGTTATTTATTATTTTAATTAGAATTATATTTTCTTAAAAAATGAGATGCATGAAGTACTCATGATTTAGCTATCAATACCCAACGTGTATTAAAAGCTCTAGAAATTTTCTTCTGATAATAACCCCTAAACAAATTTTATTCTTCATTTTTTTTCCAAATTTTATGCTCTTATTTGGTTTCTCACCTAGTTTTATTTATCGTGCACCTCTTACTAACCATTTAGATAACATTTAAAATAATCTAATTCTATTACTTCAGCTCTTATGTGTGAGATGATATTTATATACTATGACATTAACTTTATATACTTGCGAGAGATTTGTCAAATTTTTGCTCCACAGACAACTTGCAGAACTAAAATCAACCACTACTCTATCATTCTTCCAAGGATGCTCCATATTGCTTTACACATAATAACAAAATCATTTCATGGAAATAAATTATGATTAATGCTCTTAACCACAATGGTGATTGACGGTGCATACTTGCACCTCAAAATAAATATCATGAGATGCAAGTGGATAAAATAATATTATTTTGTTATTATATTCCAAGAAGAAAAGGATTATTTAGTTTTAAGAGTGATAAATCAAGAAAATATAATCAGAAGAGGATTAGAGTTGAAGTAAGATTGGCTTAGGACTCCTAATGAGACTTAAATTAGGATTTATAAACTAAAATATTCAAAAAAATAAAATAATACACATAATAAATTATTAATATATATTAATAATTCTTAATAAAGTTAAAGAAGGAACTAATATTAATTATTATTTAATTCTAAAAATTTTAAAAAAATAAAAGATAAATTATGGATAAGAAGTATGATTAAGAATTCTAATTAGATAGAACTTGGGAGGTTTTTTCTTATAAATAGGATCTAGTGATCTCTTCCAAACCACTTTTTTCTTCCTTCAATGCCTGAATTTTTTCTCCTCTTTAAGTCACATTTTCTTCCTTCTCGGTTACTACAACTTTTGGTCATCTCTTCATGGTACATCCCTTTGTCAAAGAATGTCAAAGTCATTATTGGAAGCCCATCTTTTCACCAAAAAATGTGCACGAATTATTGAGTTTAGATATTTCTGCCTAAACAAGGTACGTTCATATTTCTAAATTCACTTTTGGATATGCTTTAATAAAATAATAAAGTTAAAGAAATATTAATATATGATTTATGTTGTCCTATGATAATGTTCATCAAAATCTTAAAATTTTGGTAACAAAAATCTAGGCCAAAGTTGAAAAACATCATCGGAGTTCTGCTTTGTCAAAATTCAATTCGAGTTCTGCAATATTTTTTTCATTGAATTCGACCCGGATTAACTCGGTCTGAATTTCTTGTAACCTGGCTCGAGTTTGGTATATGAGTAGACAATGGATTTTCGAACGTTCGTTGTTGAACCGACAACCTGGTTCGCGTGCTGGAAGACCCGATCTAGGTAAAAAAGGATTCGTTAGCATGTTCAGCGCTGAATTGTGAAAACCCAGCCCACATTTTTCTGCCACTCGATTCGGGTTACATGGTAAATTAGAAGGGAAAAGAAATACGAGCGACCTGAATCGAACTTTCACCCAGTCCTTCACAAGTTCAACGTCCTTTTATAAAAATATTATCACATAGCTTATTTGGTGTTAAAAGATTATTTTAGACGCTACTTCGCCTTTTCCCATTTTTAATTTTGTTAAGTTGATGTACTGACTAGTTTTTCTAAAAGCTTAAGTCGTTAGGAAGAGCAACATCTTTAATTTTATATTCTCAACACTCCCCCTCACGTGTGAGCTGCTAACAACTTTGGTCTAGTCCAAGCCCAACACGTGGACAACTAAGGGAGGAAATTACTTTTTTTTAATAAGAGCTTAATGAGATTCGAACCTTTGATCTATGGCTCTGATATCATGTTAAATTTGATGTGCTGTCCAGTTTTCCTAAAAGCTTAAGTCATTAGGAAGAGCAACATCATTAATTTTATATTCTTAATAATCCCTCTCACGTGTGGGCTGCTGACAATTTTTTGTCTAGCTCAAGCCCAACACGTGAACAATTAAGGGAGGAAATTAATTTTTAATAAGAGCTTAACGAGGTTCGAACTCAGGACCTCTGGCTCTGATACCATGTTAAATTTAATGTGCTAACCAATTTTCCTAAGAGCTTAAGCCGTTAGGAAGAACAACATCTTTAATTTTATATTCTTAACAAATTTAATTATTGATTTCAAATTTGGACAAAACGTACAGTTGCATTTGCTATTTCATTGATCTATATTTTTTTCCCATCTTCATCGGAATTTGTCCATATAAAGTTCAGTATATCTTTATTTAATTATTATGTCTTATGTATTTAAATAGTCAATGCATACACATATTCTCAATTTAATACTCCCGATGGCATTTATGATAAAAACAATAGTAAACCAACAAATATTTATGGGCTTATGGGCCATGCACCTAAGAAAAGCACAAGAACCCATTTTGTCACTGTGAGCTTAAGGGACGTACGTGAGATTTATAGAGACATTTATTTAATTACATAGAACTTTAAATAAAATAGAAGTTTTGGGAAAATTAAAAGAATAAACAGTACGGAAAGTAAGAGTATTTCAATTTGGGGCGTAATTACAAACGTGTTGTTCTCTAAATTAGGTGTGATAACTACTCAGTCATGTAACTAAATCATCCATGAAGTTTATAATTCTTGCATGTCATGACAATCGTCGATAATAGGTTTCCTAATTACGCTATCGACATGACACAACAAAAAGTAATAAAATAATACAAAGAATATAAAAAATAATAAATTAATAAAAAAAGAAGCGGCAAACCCCTCGCCAAAGACGGAGGAGGGGGAGAAGGGCTCACCCGACGAAGGTGGCCAATAGCAGAGGAGGCGGCCGGAGAGGATAGGAGAAGGCAGTGGCGAAGTCAGAATCATTTTTCAGTCGATTCGCCATTTATCATTACTTATTAATTATTAGACAAAAATTTAATAATATTATTTAATATTGAATCAAATTTAGTTTTCATTGCATTTTTTAAATAAAAAACTGAGATAAAAAATCTCTAAGTAAATATATTATTTTCAACCTAGCATTAATCATAAAACGTGATATTTTTTTCCCATGAAAACCATGTTCACCCCTAATTTCAACTCCCATAACTGGTGTGTCTCACAAATTTCAATTATATTTTATCTATAATGATAAATTCACGAGTTAAATATACATAAAAAATTTAACCACATTTTGATTTATAAATAAAATTGCATGCTTCCTTACTATAATCGACTTATCTAATCAATTCAGTTTCTTATGATATGATTCAAAATCTTTTTGAGATATTACATCCATATACCATAGGCAAGGAGTAAGTACGTTGTGAAAACACTCCGAATAGAATTAAGACAGTCTTCTGTTCATCAACATAAACTTGAACAGACCTTCTATTTGATTTAGCTGACTGATAATGAACCGACCAGAAGCAATATATTCCAAACTAAGATGAGAGAAAATGTCAACAAAACAGTCAATCATGATATTTCATCTTGAACTCCTCCAATCATAAAGTTTGAGGCTGTCGTCGTCTCCTTGTACATGGTGATCTTTTTTCTCCCTTTTCTTCTCTTCTGTTTATTTACTATATGCTTATACTAAAATCAAGCTATGACCGGCACTTTACTCAAAGGATCCCAAAACGCCCAAGAAAACCAAAAAGCAATGCAAAGGTAGTTAGACCACAATAAGTAGCCAACGCAAGGTATCCACTAATTTAAAACAACGATTTGGTGAGTTCCTGTTTGACATGAGTGGCATTTGGGCTAAGTGCTGATACCTCATGTAGCATGCCGTGTGAGGCAGGACCTTAGTGGGACGTATGGGTACTTGAAAGCAATAATCATGGCTATGTCCTGGAATCCTTGATCAATGGCCATTGGAAAGAAGGTTACAGTAGTGGAGCACCTAGACATTAGAAATAGTTACAATTAATAACACGATGTAGCACTTTCCTCAACAGCAATTTGAACCTTTCAGTGGTTGGCAAGAAAGTATAATCAATTTATCTTGTCAAGGCCTTGTGCAAGGAAATAATAAAGGGTCCATGACAAACAAGATTCCTCATGAGGTGAAGTGAATGATGTCTTTTTTGAGACACAAGAAGAAAGAATGGACGATATGCAACTGTCTTCTCTTTCGCTTTCGCTTTAGCTTTTTCATCATTTATCTGTCTCCCCACTATGCGTATTTGACCCCAACTCCACCCATCCTACATTTGATTTCTCAAAGCAATGATAATAGGGTGTCCTCCTCATTCAAATTCTTGTATAGTCTAATGAACCCTGATCAATATGTTTTCAATCTATCTGCTGAGGTATAACGTTTTGGAGTTGAATCTTAAAACACTGTTTCACCGCTACTAGCAGTGATCTTAAAAGTTCAGAAAGCTAACAAACAATTGTTAGATGTGCAACAGGTAAGTAGGACTGTGTTCCAAGGCCGGCGACTAGTGTTTCAGGAATTTTGCCAAGAATAGTGTTTTGCTCTTTCACGCCTGTTCTATATCATTCATATGGTTGTAATCTTAGACACCTGAGACCCTCTTAATTGGGTTATTGAGTTATTCAAAAGAAAGTTCAATTGCTTAGTAGTATAGTGTAGTTTCCTCTAGAATATGAGTATATGAAATTCTAATGCAGCCCTTCTCTATCATCTCCATGTTCATGAGGAGAGTAGTATAAATTAATATTATCAAGTTCAAGAGTTTAAGTAAACTCAACTTTTGCTCTGTAAACTCAAAAACTTTGTGTCAAATAAAATTAATGATAGAATAACTATTATGTAATTATAATGCAATATCTCCTAAAAAATCATAATACGATATATGTGAGATAAATATTAAAGTAATAAAGATAAGTATTATTACTTACAACTAATAAGTGGTAAATAGCTATCAAACATTAAGTTTATTAAGTTAAAAAAATGAGTAAAGGTGGTTACATTAAAAAATTTATTTATGATATTAGTTTTATTCTCAATCACAAATATATTAGTTAATTAAAATATTCGACATTTTATAAACTTTTTTATATATAAAATGAAGAATCATATAACTCCATAAAAGTCTAAATTATTTAAGAGTATATCCTTTAAGAATTTGATTCTATTGTACAATTGTGAATCATTCAAAAGTGCCACTAAAAGACGCTAGAGAAGGAATTTTATGTCACGATTCAACGAAATGAAACAATGTCTTGTAGCATGGTATAATTAATTACTGAAACTGATGGCAAGATTTATTAAGCTTACAAGATCAAGAGTACTATGCCATAACAAACATGTAAAAGGTGAACCATGATTGTATGAACTAGTCAGAAATATATATATTCCGATTCACTGCACATTAAGCCTGCAAGTTCAGTAAAGATCAGTAATGTTCTTGAAGATTGTTGACGTGGGTTAAACTGCCTCATGACCAGTGCAATCCACTATATATAATGGGGAAACTAAATTAATATGTGAAAGAAATCAATTCAGATTTCAGAACGCCCATCCATCAACGTCCTGAATTATTGCCATGGAAACACCAGAAATTGAAGGCTTTTGCATTCAATATATTTTGAGGTCCACAGGCAGTTGATATTTCCATTCAATTGCTGCTAATAGACAAAGGGGACATCACTATTGGCATTGAATACATGGCTGAAACTGTGCTACAGCTTCCTCTCGAGCTTTCCCTGGACAGCAACACATCATATATATATGTTCCTTTTCTTCATGGCCAACTGTCCATAATTTCATGGACATCAATCAATTTAGCTGAAAAATATCATTCCACGAAAATAAAAGTAAAGAAAGAAATATTAAAAATATCGAAACACTCCAAGTCAGTCTATAAGACAACCTCATGTATTTTTCCTTAGACAGAATCTATGGTCACCTATGCCCCTGTTTTTACATTGTTTTCCTTCTGAGGTGCAGGACGTTGATCAATGCTTCAGTCGATAAACTATTGTGCAAATCTTGAAAAAAAAAAAAACGAAAAAAAATACCAACGTTAAGTGGCCCTTTCACCATGAATCATATAAAAGATTTGAGCAATCCTTATTTGCATTTTTTAAGACAACATTCCATATCTATATTTGACTGTTCAAGCCAATATTATTTGCTAGATTTGTGTTTGCAGGCTCTAACTCCGCCTATGTTTTATAGCCGGTCCCAAGCCCGGATAAAGGAGGAGGGTTGTGTTAGGCCCCGACAGTCAACGTAAAATTTTGTCGAATCTCATGAACATGAATCAACGAATGCGGAATGGCGTCGTATGATCCATGTAGCCGACCCCACCTAATGGGATAAGGCTTTGTTGTTGTTGTTGTTGTGTTTGCAGGCTCTACTTAATTACTTTATTCCCTCAAGGAAACATTTATCAGGCATAGATTGACCAACTGTATGTCTATGGTAACACACAATACACAGTAGCAACTAAAAAAAGATAATTAAACAACACTTATCCACCATGGCCACTTATCCCACTAACATCAATTGTTGGTCATAATATTTTGAAGGAGTTAAAGAGCGAATCAATATGGAGTCCACACTTAAGCAAATTGCACCAAGTAATCAATGCCAATGAACAGAAACACAAGTGAGAGAGAGCCCCACCACTCCCATGCACTAAGATACATAATAACAACAAAGGAGCCGGGGAACGACACTGTACTATTCGCACCCAACCGAGGGGGGTCCCGGAGAAGTGGACAAGCGCCCAACCCTCTCCCCGGGGGCGTTGTCCCCCCGGGTCCTGTGTTTGGTGGCTGTCTGTCCCATGGCACATTCCCCTCGCTTTACATGCCGCCTGCCTGCATGCATGCTCCACCCACCCACCACTCCCATCCAAATTCCAAACCCAAAGCCCTACCGCACGCTCCTCCTCCTCCTCCTCCCCATCCCTCCTGTTCCTTTTGGCTTTAATGCAGTCTTTGTACGCCCTAGCACGTACACTTGTCTCGCCGCCTCCTCCTCCCCCGCCCTTCCCCGTCGGCACGTGCCACCATGAGGTCCTCCTTTTGACCCCCTCCCCTCTGCCTACAACTCGGGATTTACACGACACCTGATTCCTTTTTCTTTATAGTAGAGTACTTAATAATGCCGCATTGAAGGCTCTTCTCTGTTTTTTCGGCCGAGTTCACGAAAAAATTTCGGTGGTAAAAGCTACTAACATTCAATTAATTCAAAGTCTAAAAAATAAAATAATAATATTTTATTCCTGACTAACATAATTATTCTAAGATTTAAATTTGAGATGGCAGTACCATGAAACGCTTGGAACTCAATCTATTATCACTTAAGCCAACAAGCGATGCATTAAGGTCTCAAGTTCGAATCATTATAAATATAAAATATTCTTATTATGAACGTAAAACGATTTAATTGGATTAGTTAGACGCGACTGTGAGTTGACATGTCGTCGCACTGCTTTTTAAACATAAGGGACTGGCTAAAAAATAATAAGCATCAATTCCATTAATTGTGGGCAGACAAAGCTTAAAATTTTGCTCTTTTATGTGAGAAAAATATAGATACGTATAGGTTTTTGTTGTTTCCTACTTACTATTATGTCGGACAATACTTTGGTGTCAGCAGACCCGTTATTTTCTAATCCCCAAGTTAAAACCCATCCGGGAAAACCGAGTTCGTGTGAAACCCGCGAGGGGCTGAAGAGTACACATCAGTTAGCCGCTAACGAGTACCGAACCGAACAACAATTGTACCACCAAACCATTCGACTACTTTGCGTACAAATAGGGAATTCTTCTCACAAGCTCTCCAACACAAACATAAAAACGAGTAGAAGGAGAACATGTCGATCGTACCTTCGTCCCTGCGCGACTCGTCTCTAAATCTTCTACGCTTCGCCACAGCCACCTCTGATCCCTGGCCCTTCTCGTCGTGGTGATTCCTCACGTTCTTGTTGTTCGTATTCTTCGGATCTTCCATCTTCTTTTTTTTTTTTTGGTTCCTTTTCACCGGTTCTTCTTTGGGGCATTCGGTCGAACGGCTGGTTGTTGGATGGGGGTGCACCTGCACTTACGGCACGGCGGCGGGCGGAAGGGGGAGTCGACGGCTGCGGCGCCGCCGCCGCCGGTGCCGAAGGGGTGGATGGCGATACGGGTGGGGCAGGAAGGGGAGGAGCAGCAGCGGTTCGTGGTGCCGCTGGTGTACCTGAACCACCCGCTGTTCGTGGGGCTCCTCAAGGAGGCGGAGGAGGAGTACGGGTTCGACCAGAAGGGGGCCATCACCATCCCCTGCCACGTCGAGTACTTCCGCCAGGTCAAGTGCGTCATCGACCGCGACACCGCCGTGGGAGCCGCCCCCGGAGGCGGTCACCACCACCACGGCGGGACCGCCGGCGGGGGCGGCGGCCACCACTTCCATCTGTGCTTCAGGGCCTGAAGAGAGGCCCCCACCACCACCACCACCGTAGAACCCTGACAAACCCTAACCCTACGAGAGAACAATGAAGGGAATGGGACGGCGGTTTGTAAAGAGGTTTTAGCCGGCGATTATGTCCATAACTTTGTCAAATTTCCTGGTTCTTTTTTGTTCCTTGTTTCTCTTTTTAGTAGTTCTTTATGTTAATTGTGATGATAATGATGCTGATTAGATTAAGAAAAAAAAAATGGCAAGCAATGCACTGTGGCTTTCAATTTTCTCTCTTTTTTTTTCCTCAAAAAAGAAGCATCTTCTTCGGGTTAAAAAATTCTGTATAATTTCTTCTTTTTTTTTCCATTCATGATTGAACGTTGTCCAATATCGATATAGCTCTTCTTCTAATTTAGTTAAAACTCACTCGTAACATTTAATTTCAGCTTTCAATAGCTTTTATAATTATAGCCATCATTTATCCCCATTCAAGATTGTGTGACTATAATAATAATAATAATAATAATAATAATAATAATAACATATTTTCTTAAAATTTCTCTTCTCGCCCATCATGGTCAAACGAGTCGATCCAGACGACATCATATAGTCGCTACGCCATGCGTTGATCGGGGCGACATCAGATAGTCGCTACATTGGTGAATGTGTTCCTCGTAGTGCCTGATCGGGATGACATCAGATAGTGAATGTGTTCCTCGCAAATGATGTCACAGCATTTGCTTTTGAGTGGGTGGCAATGAAAAAGGAACTAACTACTAATATTAAACAAGTGATGAATGTAAAGGATTAATTTTAAATTTAATCAATCATTACATCTTTTTTATTTTTCAAAACAGCCGGTTCATGTTATGACATGCACCAAAACAGTGAGCACAAATCCAAGGCAAATAGGGACTATTTTTTATGTGCCCACTTTGGTGTTGCAGTTAAAAGAATTGCAAGTACAACATCAATACGGTGATTAATTAACAACGCGAGGGCTTTGCCTAAGTACACGTTCAGTACCGTTCTGTACGTTGACTTGTTAACATATTTAACATTTCATGTATTTAGGATAAATATGTAAGCTTTCTTTAGTTGCTCAATCATTGATATATATGTATATATAATATTTATTTAGGATTTTAGGAGTGCGATTAATTAGCCATATTTTACACGCCAAATGTAAATAGTTAATAGACAAGGTTTCAAGTGAGCATATTCTGTTTTTTTTTTCCTCTCAGCATATTAATTGTGCATTATTTCAATTAAAACTCGGAAAGTATCCAAGTTTGGAGTTCAAATAAGGAATAATGATATTAATATATATATGCAATTAAAAACATGATACAAAAATATTTGAAATCTTAATTTGATTATATAGTCTAAGAAAAAATTTAAACATCTATTTTCTTAAGAATTCAACCTTTGGATGTTTGAATGGAAATCGAAGATTAATTAATTCAATCATTTCGATTATTTCGGTCAGTCGGCAAGCCTTACATTTTATTCTCATGAGAGAGCTGAGAGGCAGAGTTTTGAGCCCTTGCGGGTACCAAGAGTTGGTCGGTCGAAAGATGACATCAGACTTTAGTTTGAGAGTTGTATATTTTATCGTATAAAATGCTGCATGTGCATGACCTTTTTATAGTTTTAAAATAACAAAAAAAATTGCAACGTCTTATTATATTATTATGTAATTATTATTAATTCACTGAGACGGGCGAGTTGGTTAGACGACTTGGGAAAGGAACCGTTGCACGTCCGGGGCTCTCTCATGCATTTGCTACGTGGTGGAGGTGGAGACTGGCCGGGGCCATCCAAACCAAGTCACAAACCGCTTGAGAGAGAGAGAGAGAGAGAGAGAGAGAGAGAGCTGCATGCATATCCGCATCGATGACATGCTTAAAAGCCGTTGGCCGTTTGTTTGGATAAGTGTTTGAAGAAAACACACCACTTCGGCAAACACAGTGTGTCCACATATACATGCAGGAAATATATATCAGAGAGAGAGAGAGACACACACACACAGAGAGAGAGAGAGAGAGAATTAAGAATAAGCAGCATATATGCGGATAAAGAGAGACAGAAGTTGACCATTAAAACGTTCCTCATACACAAGCGAGAAATATTTTTTTTCTTGCTATACGTAAACTGATGGTAGAATATATAAAAGGTAAAATAAAAAATTAAAAATATTATAATGAAACTTAAATCAATTTATTTTCCTTCACCTTAGTCTCGCTGATCACAAGTGACAAATTATGAGATCGTATATAAGAAAATCTCGTCCTTTTTTGTTTGTTCATTTGATATGGTGTCGTTGTATAAAGTATAAAGCGACACAACAACGACGTCTATATATATATATATATATATATAGTATAAAATTTGCTAATTGTTTATTAAACTATATATATATAGTTTAATAAACAATTAGCAAATTTTATACTTATTCACTCACTATTGAGAAAATTTTGAATTGTCGGCATCTTTATATATAAAAGCAATAGATAAATATATGTATGAAGGTTTGAGGGGCTTGATCCATCATAATCATAACTAAAAAAAATTGAAATAGTGGCTTTGAATCTTTATTTGAAAAAAATAGTATAGTAGCAATCGATATATATATATATATATATATATATATAGAGAGAGAGAGAGAGAGAGAGAGAGAATAGAAATGACGTGCCAACACAATAATTGCCATTTTATTGAGCTGCTCGTCATAGTCTACAATATCGGACTTAGAAAATGCATCACGCTGACGTCATGATGATTATAATTATAAATATCTTTATATATAAACGATAGGGTTTTAAGAGGATTTAACCTCCACAATGACACGAATGTAAATTAGTCAACTTTTTGGGGTAATTAAAATATGTGAGTATTAAAAATATTTTTAGGTTGAATTAAGTTTTAGGAGGATTTAACATTTTTTCATAAACAATATTATAATGGTTCAGCATCAAGTCTTGATGAAAGATAATAATAAGTGGATTTTCATTATGTAATTTATGTAATAAGTTAGATTTGTTGTACTGCATGCAATATTATTGTTAAATTATTTTTTACTTTAAAATCATATTAAAAAAATTTAAAAATGACATGAATACTATTATATGTTATATAATAATGAATCAACAACAAGTTGGTCATGGTTTCAACTTAATTATAGGTTAGCCTACAATAGCTATCCATATTAACTCGCTATTCATATTGATTAGTACTCTAAAACAATTGAGGCAAACGATGGGGCCCAACATGTCTCTAGAATGTCTCTTCATAATTAATATTCTCAAGTAGGTTTTGGAATCAAATGTAACCAAGTTTTAGTGGTATAACTATACACTATACATTACTAATTACCGATTTCATTTTAATTTGAAGACGATAAGCTATTAATTTGATTAGTGGATTTATATTCTAGCTAGCCATTACTACTGAAAATAAACTATTTCGAAAAAATACACTTTATTTTAAAAAAGGGACATGATTACCAAAAAAAACTTTTTTTATTATAAGTAGATTATTTTTTCCCGTGTCGCACTAATTAATTAATCTGTTATTCATACTAAATATCTAAATTAAATTTGTATCAAATTATTTTTTTAAAAAAATTGAATTAAGATCTTAGAACATAATCCTGCTATCCTACACTTCTTCCCTTAATGCCACTCTTTAAGGACTCTTATATCCTTTTTTCCTCTCATATTTACCTAAATAAATTAAATGCTACTTTGTCTTCACTAATTTTTTTTCATGGTATCAATAACAACACACTATTTATTTACTATTAGTTTTTAATTCGTGAAAATTATTTAACAACCTTTAATAATATTATTTTGTTGTTTATTTAGTTTTGAAAATCGTTTAAATTAATTGGTCGTATGTAGATATATCTATCTAACTACAATGTAAATGGTTACCCAGATGTAATTAAATAATTTAATAAAGTATTATTTGATAAGCTTGTATCTATTGTTGAATCTAGATTAGTTTCTTAAAAATATTATTTAGATAACCAATATGACCATTAAAAATTGGTAATCGTTTAAAAATATATAATAACAAATAAAATGAACATTTTTAATTATCTCAAACAGAAAGATTAGATGTCGATTGATATATTTATTTATAATATTGAAAAGCAGGCAGTAAAT
Organism: Pontederia crassipes; assembly: GCA_030549335.1. Lineage (NCBI taxonomy): Eukaryota > Viridiplantae > Streptophyta > Magnoliopsida > Commelinales > Pontederiaceae > Pontederia > Pontederia crassipes. The sequence continues at coordinate 69,176,213 of CM060191.1, read as the reverse complement.
ATTTTACAGTGAAAATATAAAAAATTATAGCATTAATTTTGCAAGTAAAATATATAGTATTATTTATATAATAGAATCTAAAGAAGAAAAAATTGATATGGAACAGACGTTTCATCTTCTCATATATTGTAATAGAATAATAAATATAATAGTCTAGACAGAGAGAGAGGGGCATAATGGCACTAAGATTAGGGCATCCTCCTGCCATTCCTGATTTGTTGGTATGGAACTTCGTGTGTCAAAGGCCCCACAAAACCAGTAGTTGGTCTGTCGTCGCCGGCACATCTCCCCCACAAAATTGCGTTATAGCATGTGACATGTTACTACTATAATAATTTGAGCCAATATGTCAATTTTAAATGCTATCTAAGTTGTTATTATTATTATTATTATTATTATTATTATTATTATTATTATTATTATTATTATTATTATTATTATATAAAAAGAAGGTTTTTCACACGTAAGAACATAACCGGTCAAAATAATATCCAACGAAAGATGGATGCGGAGTCGTAACGCACTGCGTTCCAAGTGATTGATGGGCTAGTAGTCCGAGATTAATTTTTAGAGTCGTCATGTTGACCAGAGGTATTATCATAATCGCTTGAGCTTCGAATATCGGATTAGTCGGATGCCAATAATTCTGAATATCGGTAAGTTGTAATCGAAAAAAAAAGAATAATTAATATATTATATAATATTAAAAATAATACGTTAATTCAATTCCATCTGTGTGCTCCACAAATTAAACTTAGTCGTGCTTCAACTTATCTTCTTGCAGGTGCTCTCAAGTGTGATGGCTCAGTGCTTTGGTCGAAAGCGTGGGGCGTTCTATTCGGAATGCAAAAATGTATGGAGTTAAGGCTTGTACAGGTATGGAGTGCAAAAAAATGTTCTTGTAGTCATAATCAACAAAACAACCAAGTGTCCACAGAGACTATGGACCGTAATGCATGAGCTGCGATAGTTTCAAATGTACTCACTGTTATAGAGAAATTAATTATATTATCAACTACCTTACAAATCATGGTCGGATCACATCTTTTGATTCTTTTTGGATGGAGACCCCTAATCTATCTTCATGGAACTTCTTTTTGGCCGTCAAGTTGGGGATCTTGGGTCTGTAGACTGGATGGGAGGTCCTAAGACTTATGTATTTTATACATCGAGTGCTTTCGTTAATAGATAATTTACTTTTTAAATACTCATGCTTAAACTTATTGGATACTCTTAATGCTGTTCCTAGAATCTTAATATCACTCTTCTTTATCTATTATATCCTCAAATGAAAGGTCTCCTTCTCAATAATTATAAAAATAATAATATGATATGTTCTTACTGTTTATTATTGAGAAAGTCTTTCTTCTATTTTTATAATTTATTATGTTTACTTTTTATTCCCTGAAGCAATTTATTTAATGTATGATAAGCATATTTTTTTATTGATGATAAATAAATATTTTATTTGACTTATTTTAACTAAATTTGTCATAGATAAATAAATATTTTATTTGACTTATTTTAACTAAACTTGTCATATTTATTTGCTTTCATTACTTTTCATAATTATTATTTTTAGATTAAATTTAGTGGAAGCATAAATTCACTCGTGATAAATAATTTACATTTCAACACTGAATAGTACCCCCAAAAAATAAATAGTCTAAGATTATTTGGTTATTGGAAAAAAAACTTGGAGATAGAAAAATAATTATAGCCTACAGAATAAGTTATATTAATTAATATTTAAAGAAATAAAAACTCGTGATGTATTTCTCTTTATCTAAGAAAGTAAAATATGTTTATTAGTCAAATAAAATATTGTATAAGAAATAATTAGAAAAAATAAAATATGATATTCATGCAATGAGCTATATTTATTTTCTGTGATTATGTAGAAGGAGATCTTTCATCTTTTCATTTTTATATTACAAAAAAAAATAGATGACATGATATAATAGGTAAAGAGGAGCGGCATTAAACATTTAGGAGTGCCATTAAGACACCCAACTTATTTCACCTTTAATTTTCATTTGATTCACCCCCGTCGATGTCAACTAAAAAGTTATATCCTTCATTTTTTTTAGATTACTAGAAAGAGAAGATAACGTAATCGAGCAAACACCGGACCGGTTCCAAGATTTTGGTGAAACCCCAAAAGGTGTCTAGTTTTTTTATTTCCACTACACATGCAAACAAAATCATGCATCCTTTCAGGGTTATCCCATGAAATATATATATATATATATATATATATATATATATATATATATATATATATATATATATATATATATATATATATATATATATATATATACTCACTACTAGTGTGTTTTCATTTTTCATCTATATCAATATTTTTAGAACCGGATCGACGATCGGATCGGACTTTTTATTGGATCACGTTGGAGACCGATCCAACCGAGTACGACTAAATTTAATCAAATTTTATTAAAATAATATTATTTATAATAATTATAAGAATATAATATAAGTTATATGATACAATATATGAATATTGTACTAATAACCTATTAAAAATATTAAAAACTAATATAACATAATTTTATTTATTAAAAATTTTAATAATTATTAACATATAAATATAAATATATTAATATTAATTTTTATTTATTAATGATAGATGCTATATTAATAAATTTTATCCTAAATTATTCTTTTTTCTTTTTTCATTAACACTTTCTTTTTTCCTTTATTTATACCCTTTAATAATTTTCCATTTTAATGACAATCAATTTTGAATATTTACCTTTTTTTATTTAAATTCCTATTTAATTTTATACATATCATATTCCCTCCTTTTTTACCTTTCTTATATTCCTTTCCTTTTTCTTTTTTCTTTTTTCTTTTTTAATTTTTTAATTTTTATTATTTTTTTAAAACTTGATTTGAACCGAATTAAACCGGTTCAACCAGCTCCGTTCAATCGATTTTGATCGGTTCAACATCAAAAATAATTTTAATATTAAATCGAATCGAATTATCGATCGGTTCGCAGTCCGGTCCGATTTTGATAGATGCTTCCTATGAAGAACTGAGGAGGAGGGTCATGGATATCAAGTTATATATGTCGATTGGATGTTTGCGCAGGACGAGCACAAATGAGCCTGTTCAAATTAGATATGTTGTTGTTTTAGACGCATGCAATTGAGTGGCTTCTTGCCCTTTATACTTATGACTTATCCATTTTGAACACTGTTCATGATCGCTCTGACCTAAAATATATGTTTGACGTATTACCGATTTAAGTAACTGATAATTTAGATTACCACTTAGATAGATTGTCACTATTTAAATTATCGGAAATATTACTTTACAGTGTTTGGTAAGTATAAATAAATTACTGGTAATATAAATAATATTCAAAACGGATAGTGATAAAATTATCAAATACCCTTAAAAATTATTTCAGATTTTAATAACATATTATTATAGATAAACAAAGAAAAAATAGAAAAATGAATATATATATATATAAAGATAAGACAAATTAAGAGTTATTTGTAAAATATTTCAACTAATAAAAAAGATGAAGTTAAATGATATTTATTTATTAATAAAATATTTGAAATAAAAAGTTTAATTGAAGGGATATTTTCGTTAAAATATATTCCCACCTGCTGGTAATCTGGAAAGACACCTCCCATACCTGCTATCTTGATTACCAGTGAGATGGTAATCAAGATTACCAGAGTAATTAAAATTATTAGTAATCAATCGTAGCCAAATAAGATAATGTGGTGGGCCCTAAAAAATTTAAATAAAATGATCGGTAATCTATTTAGATTATCTCATACCAAACAGCCCCTAGGGTTTTAGTTTGTTCGCATAACAAAGATGCATGCATACATGTGGCAAAAAAAAATAATTGAAACAATAGTACAACAATTTTTAAAATCTTTACATGATTAAGAAGGTGTTTTCTTTTCTAATTATATGTTCGCAATACTTATTTCACGAATGAACTATGTAGGAGCATGCCACGTCGGACGACTATTTGCGTGGAGGAGAAATGAGATGATCATATGGACGCCACGTGGATGAAAAATCGAGAAACCGTCTGTCATAGGTAAAGCGGCATCAGGTGAAACATATTAAAAGATGAAGGACATTTGTCTTACAAAGTAAAGTTGGAAGGTATCGCTGAGCCAACCTTAAAATTGGAGGGCACTGGTATAATTTTATATGCCACGCTGAAGCATGCCACGTCGGAGCATGACACGTCGGACGACTATTTGCGTGGAGGATAGAGGAGATGGTCACGTGGACGCCACGTCGATGAAAAATTGGCTATCCCATGTAAAGAGGGCATCGGGTGAAACACGCTAAAAGATGAAGGGCATTTGTGTTACAAAATGAAGTTAGAGGATATCACTGAGAAAACCTTAAAGTTGGAGGGCATTTGGTGTAATTTACCCTCTATTTAGATTATCAGTGATATGATAATGAAATTATTGAAGTAATTAAAATTATCAGTAATCAATCGTAACTAAACGAAATAATATGATGAATTTTAAAAATTTTAAATAAAATAATCGATAATTTATCTAAATTACCTCGTACCAAACGTCGACAAATTTGATGAGAATTACTAGCTCTCGAAAGAGTGAAGTGTTCTTGAGATTACCAATGCCATAACATAGTCATGTTTAGGGGTGTAAGAAAAAGTCGATTTAACCGAAAAACCTACTTGATTCAAAAAAATCGATCCAAAAAAATTAAAAATTAGGGACCAAATACGATTTAGGAAGATTTTTAAATAAAACAAAATCGACTCGCTTAAACTAGGGAAAAAATCATAAAGACTTGTGGAGCCCTCTTTTATTTATTATTTATATAATTAATTTAGATGTAATCAATTATTTTATTGCTGATGTAATAATTTTTATATAGCTTAATAGTTCTAACACGTTATGAAACTCTAATTTAATAATTCTAACACTATATCCTATATTTAGTTATAAAATTAAATAAGTTAATTTTAATTTTAATTTATTACATTTTTAAAATATTATTTATTTAAAATAGGAGTCCAAAAAAATCACTCGAAAAAATTGATCCGCTAGAGGAAAATTTTTGTGATTTAAAAAACCGAAAAAAAATAACGAATAGTTTTTTGGGACCGAAAAATTAATCCGATCCCAACCACTTTCAAGTGTTGTTGATATTTTCTCTTCTTTTTAAAAAATTTACGAAGAAAAAAATCTAAAACAAATCAGTTAAGAGTCATCTCTCAGTGTAAGATTTGGTGTCATGATTTTTTTTTTCTCCATAGACAGTGAGTTTATGGACCAGATGTAAGATATATGATATTTGCCGCGTCTATAACTACATGCTTTGCTCTCCTTTTTATTGTTACTATTTTCACATCTTTAAGCACGTAACACTGATAAGTTATCGCGATGGCCCTTGTCACTAATATGAATGTTTCATTAATTTATAAGAACTTATTGGGATTCTACATTTCACTAATTAAGATTGCAATTTGAAGGAATGATTAATAATTAACCCGGCCATAAGAAAAAAGAATAGGGAAGATGAAGAGAACGCATGATGCAATAGTATTAAAACCCAAAGGTCTCATCAAAGTAGCTATCAGATAGTTCGCAAGTTGACGAGACTAATTAATTTTCCTCTAAGCACAATCAATGCAAAAATATTCTAACTAGGGCCACTAAATATTTGGACGACACCTACACATCTTGAACCATCAACATTCGATACCAATCGAAATTTATGTCCACTGTTTCACCTCTTTTTTTTTAAACAATAATATTATAAATGGTAAAATGGACATATTATTTTGTTGAGGGAATTTAAGCGGACAAGTTTATAGGAAAAGGCACTTGCGACCACAAAGTTTTAGGATGAAGAATGTGTGGAAGTTCTTATTAAAAAGCAACGACGGCAAAACATGTGGAAAAGGTTGTGAATTTTTCTTTTTGAAACATTGCAACCAGGTGACTCCAAATTGGGATGTGGATCCTGTGCTCACATGTACATATCAGAACGATCTGATGGATCTCGAACACGTTGGGTTCGAGTAGACGTTTCTAATTGTTATACATTGTGTGTGTGTGTGAGAGAGAGAGAGAGACTGCAAGCGATACTTGTTCATCGAATTTTTTTGTTGCCACTATAATTAGAACTGTGGTAATGGAAGATCAATTAATAAAAAAAATGATGTAAGGGTTGATGAACTAATAAGCGTAATCTTCAATCAATCAGTTGGTGATCCATTTGTCAGATGTTCAGCCAAATGACACTTTGATGCATCCGTCCGAATGGACATTAGCTGACACATATGATAGTGGAAAAAAATGTCATGCGTGGATTAGGTTAATATTCATGTTTTGGCCATTAATATTTAATGGCCTGCAGCTAAAATTCTTCTCATTTTGTTTAATCTTTTTGTTTTCCGCACATAAGATGGCAGAAATGTCAAGGTTGCATTCAGTGGTTTAGTTCAGAAGTTCACACATATATTTCAGTGACTTTAAATCCAACAAAACAAAACGGCCAGCAGAATTGTGCAACTTGCATCTTGTATCTATTTGCTAATGTCACTGTTGAACTCTGAAACTGTTGACATTAATCCATTGGCCCCTCTCAGCAGGTTGGTCACTGGCACATTCAATTTCCATTGAACAGGGGACCGAAAACATTAGAACCCTTTAACTTTTGCATGATTACTGAAGGATGACTTGACACAAAATAGAAATGAGGAGCCGAATTATATATATATATATATATATATATATATATATATATATATATATATATATACAACAACAAAGCCTTATCCCACTAGATGGGGTCGGCTTGCCTCAGACATATATATATATATATATATATATATATATATTGCTGACTATCATATATAGAGAGCTTCGTGGGAAGCGCGTGCCAAATGATTTTACACATACGTTTCTTTATTTTTTTTAAATATCTTTCTTTATTAATAATTTAGATAACCATTGATTATAATAGAAACATAATTCAAATCATTGATAATAATTATATTCATTATTTAAAATTTTATGAACTTATGCATATTATTATTCTTCGTAATAGATATAATTATTTTTTATAACTTTTTACGTTACAAGATAAGTTTTTGTTATTATCAATCATCTTCTAAACTATTGATGAAAAAATATATTAAAGAAAAGTACGTGTGAAACCGTTTGACATGCGCTTCACACAAAAAACGCTTTTACATATATATTGTGTGTGTACTCGCAAAGAATTCATGTTCTTTAGTGTATTCTTAGTGTTCTTGTTTCATTAGGAATCTACATGCAGAGCATCAAAGTCTTAGAAGGCTGGACTACCATGTGCAGTAATTACACATCACAGCTGAAAGATACATCTCCCGAAGTGAAAGCAACAGGTACATAAATTGACAGGCTTGTAGATTTCTTTGTTGAAGAACATTTCACAATTATTTGGCCTGAGCTATGAGTAGGTGCTTAGGATTTCGCATACGGGTTCACATGAACAATTCTGATGCCAGTCAAGTTCTTACCACACATCAAATTCCAAATAGTTGATGGTTATTAGACAACGCATAATCTTGCATAAGGTCATTCTATCACTTTAACTATTCATACTATGGCCCATCGCACACCTCATCACCATGTAGAGGATAAGAGGAAACTGATAGTACAATTTTCTGGACGGTATAGACCCTTGCTCTAAATCAAATGTAAAGGGGGGAGAGAGAGATCTTTGTTATATAATATTAAACTATGTATTCGCTTCTCGTTTGTGACAATTGATTTGGATTCAAGAGTTCAAAATAGTATGTGAGACATGTAGAACGCATTGGAACATTGCGCTGCTTGCACATTGATCATCCTACTCATCTGGCGAAAGATTGTACTCATGATGCAGTGCAAATAGGCTTAGATAGATAGATAGATGTGTTCATTATCACGTCAATTGATCAATGGTCCAACAGTTTGACGATGCACTCAGGGCAGAAGTTAAGATCATCACGAAACAAGCAGTAAATTCAGGAAATTTCCAGTATATCTAGGAGCAAAGTTCCAACTTAAAGCTGAGAAATTCACAATTGCAAGGGTACTCAAGAAAATTTTCAAGGCTATAAATTACTAGAGAACCTTCCTTAAGGCTTCTTTGAACACTTATCTTTACATGCATTCTCTATGAAAAAAAAGTTAGCAACAGTTAAAAAATGAAAATAGAAACGAATAAACAGAGAAAAATAAGGGTAAGAGTGTAGAAAATGCAAACCCTACTTTTAAATGGCCATAAATATTACAAACAATTACAATAATGGTCATAGAACTTAGTGATGTCTCACATTCGAGCTACGTATAGTAACACCATGCAAATATTTGGCATACCCAAGAAAACTGAGTTTGCCATCCGATTGTCTAATCCATTCTTTCAGAATTGAATAAGCACTCGAACCAACATTTAATTCCTGCATAGTAATTACGGTTTAGTTTCACATTCCAAGAAAATGAACAATACTAATGAAGAACAGATGCTAAAAAAAATTGCCTTACCTGCGCCAGCTCCTCAACTGAGATGACTCGATTGCCATCTCGTTCGAAGTATGAGAAGGCAGTATTTGCTATTTCTTCCCATCGTTCCAAAGCTTCAAGTTGATAGGGGCTAATTGCAGCAGCACAAAATTCCTCGAAGTCCATCTTTCTATATGAAAGTGGCTCCAACTGGTTTCCATAATTAGTTGCAGAGTTAGTACTGAATGTAGTTATAGGGTCACTATATCGATGTCTAAAGGATCCTAGATACTCAAGTAAACAGGGAGTCAAATAAATCTGACATGAGGCAAAGTAAAACAATATGTGAAAGATCACCAAGCCGCACGGCAAACACATGTTTAAAGAGGACCAAACAACAGATCATTTCGCCATACCGTTGTAATCATGAAAAAATAGAAAGAAGAACAAATCAAGTGACAATCTGCAGCTCACTTCAGTATTCAGATAAACTTGTCTGTAAAAAAAATTTACAAAGAAAAATAACACATTTCATGCTGAAAATTGACGATTAAGAATACAGTAAATACAACTAATTTCCAAGAGAAATTGTATGATGATTGTATCCATATAACATTAAACAGATCCAAGAGCGAGCAGAAATAAGTACAAAATAATAAGTTATGCAGGAAGAAGATGTCTCACCGCATTCAAGATGTCAGGAACCCTGGATTCCTTCATTGCTTCAGTTGCATTACGCATCAGTGCCTTGAATAAGTTTGCACAAATGTTAAACATATAATAGAAGATATATGAATTATGCAATGCATCAGACTAGAAAGGTAGGCATACCATCTTAAAGTTTTCAAAAGAGACACGCCCATCTCTATTTGGCTCAAGCAGCTGAAATTGCAACCTTAGATAGAAGAGTTCATCCTCTGTTAGAGCTTTGGAAAGCGCCTGCCAAATTTCAGAGCATGGAAGAATTACCAAAATAATTCCAGAGTTATCATCTTAGAAGAAGCAGAGACTGGTCAGTATAAAATTAAATGTATATGCATACAACAACAACAAAGCCTTATCCCACTAGGTGGGGTCAGCTACATGAATCATACGACGTTGATTTCATGAGATTTGACAGGATTTTACGCTGGCTGTTGGGGCCTAACACAACCCTCCTCCTTTATCCGGGCTTGGGACCGGCTATAAAACATAGGTTAAAAAATGCAGAAAAAATGTCCATCAAGTTCAAGCATATACCTGAACCCTTCCTTCATATGAGATCAATGTACCACCTTTCACGTCAGCCAATGTTTTTGGTGTTACCTCCATACAGTATTCATTTTGGTTACTGATCAAGTGGTTTAGGATTTTGAGGTCTACTACCTGAACCCAGTATTCATATGAGATCAATGTACCACCTTTCACGTCAGCCAATGTTTTTGGTGTTACCTCCATACAGTATTCATTTTGGTTACTGATCAAGTGGTTTAGGATTTTGAGGTCTACTACAGTAAATGTATATGCATAGCTGTGAAAAATTATATTGAAGTCAATGTATGAACCATAACACTTGTATGTCTCATTGTTTCCATTTTTTTCTCTTACTCTTAGTATTTAGAAGCCTATTACGCACTTGCTAATCTACTTCAAGGCCAGAGCGCTGAAATAAAACTCTTCCACAATGTGACACCTCAGAGGTTTGAGCATTAAAAGAGCATACATCCTACTAAAATAGAGAAGCAGATCACCAGAAGCTTCATTCGCAAATCGCAACTTCAACACATATAACCTCTTTTTTTAGAATTATACCAGGAAAGCACATTACCAATTTGTCATTTTTATACTCATGCAACCAAGCAAACTGACAAAATAATTGAATCATAATAACCTCATACAATCGCCAAATATGGTCTTTTACAGTATATTTGCTAAATATTATCTGGGTATTTTTAAAGGACCTTAATAAAATGATTAAACAGCATAAGATATCCAACAATCAAGTATTACAGTGGATGTATAATGTATACCTTCAATGCAGCTCGTTTAAGAGGGCTGGATCGAGCATACAACTTGATTAATTTAAATATTAGAATATCCAAAGGAATTTTACGTTCATCATTCCTCAACCAACGATGAGCTGCCACCAAAAATTGAAACAATAAGCAAGATCAGCATCTTAATAATTCTAACATCTGACCTAAAGAAATGTGAAAGTAGTAACAAAAATAAACCAAAAGAAACAAGTAAATGTGAAGACAAGTCTCAAAATGATATGTATAAAATCTCCAGAGAAGAAAAGTTATGATTTAGCAGTAACAACTTACTTAAAGCCTGAGCAGCTGTCATTCTTTTCCTATAGTCCTTATTCAAAAGCCTCTTTACAAAATCTTTAGCCTCATCAGAGACATTTGGCCAAGGAGTGTCATCAAAATTAGGATCTGCTCTCAACACTGATCGAAAGATTCCTGATTCTGTTCGTGCCCAGAAAGGCCTACTTCCACATAACAAAATATATGTTATGACACCAATGCTCCACATATCTGCTTCTAAACTATACGATCTATGAAGAACTTCAGGTGCAACATAATAGGCACTCCCAACAATGTCATTTAATCTATCATCTGCAAAGAGTACAAAAGAGTTCGCTTGAGCCGAGACAATAGAACCGTGTATCATAAATAACGCAGAAGGTAGTATTATTGTCAAAAAACAAGGTCAAGGAAAAAGCCAAGATTACAAATAGATTTACCGAAATAGATATCTACCTACATTTCAAATTTTCTTAGAGGTCTACATGATCTGAAGCCACAATGCTTCTACCCTACTACAGACTTGGATTATTGAAGCGAACATGTATGGAATAGAGAGAAAGTCCCTACACCTTTGAACAATCAAACGCCAGAAAAAAAAAAGTAATTTTATCTGTTTACCTTTGGTGCCTTTACATGCAAGCATAGCATGACATATTAAACTTCCAAATAGCTGTTCATATATACCAATGCCAGATACCAGCTAGCATGCTTCATTTAGATGGCATTTCAGTTAAAAAAACATTGGTGGACTTGAGGTAAACATAAAAAATATGAGTAAAGGACTACGCCAATCGCAAAAATATCTTCGTGGGTAGATGTGCAATTCGGTTTCAACTGATGGGTTATAAGCTCTCCTTGTTTTGTTTATTTTGATTCTTGATATAATTGGGTTGTGAAACCCGACCGAAGGAAAAGTTGAAAGAAGGGAAAATTTAGCCTATCCAGATATTTGATTATTTTTTTCTGAGATATTTTCTTATTCAACAGGGAAAAGCCCAAAGAAGTCATCCTACTGATGGTTATGAATTGCACAAATTTCCACAGAGTAATGGTAACATGATAAGAAGTCACCTTGCATCCTTCATAGTGTATTGGAAAATGGAGGATCATATCTAACCATTACCTGGTTTAATGAAATCTGAAAGACCAAAATCAATCAACTTCATAGGGGCATTATCACTTCGAGTTGTAAAGAGAAAATTCTGTGAGAAACATAAAAAAAGATATCAGTAGGAAATAAACGACAACTAAAGTTTTCAAACAAGCTAAAATGAAAGGTGATTCTGTTTCAGTTGATAAGGCTACCAATATAAGATTAAGCTGATGGTACAAACCTCTGGTTTTAGATCACGATGGACAACACCTTGAAGATGACAAAAGGCAACTACATTAAGTATTTGCACGACAATTTTCTTTGCATCTTCCTCGGTGTACCTTCCACCTCTACGCAGCAGAAGAAAAAGTTTCAAGCTCATGTCCAGATTGCTCTATAAAAGAAGAGAAAATACTCAAATGTACCTGGCAAGAATCCTCTCTAACAATTCTCCACCTTCACATAATCTGTAAAAAGAGGGAAAAGGATTATAGTATCATGTCAACTGCTGGATGAAATCTGGTTATAAGACAAGCTTGAAATGACTGTAATATGCTCATTGTCATGAAGAAGTTATATCAAAATTCATAGTTAAGAACACAAATAAATATTCTGCTGTTTGTGAACAAACAAAATTATTCATTACCCACATAGATCTCGGGGACTTTAAACAACAATAGCGATTATGTAACAAGGAATTAAAGACTGAAGGTCAACATGGAGACAGGTTTAAATCAAGTTAGTGATGTTTATGCTAAAGTCTCCAATTGTGTCAAATTATAATGAAATAGTTATTTGGACGTACAACTTTACAAATGTACTATCTTAGTAATACTTAAGTTTAGTTAAACTGAGGTGCAGCAACCAATTTGTAAGAAAATATATAAGATACAGTATCAAGAAACCAGGGTTATCATGCATGCATAAATAATGTCATGTTCCAAACCAATACCGTACACTTCAGATTGTGCTTTTCTTCCATAAAGTTTGTCAACTACTCTCCCAATTTCCTTTTACTATGTTGAATAAAAAAATACTCCAAAATCTAGGGGACATTGATGCATTATTTTGGCCCTTCTTCATAGTCATATGTCAACATTGTGCATAAAATCCACATAGTAGCTCTAATTCTTACATCATCTTAATAGAACTAGAAATCAAAAAAGGAAAAAAAATAAGACATACTCCATGATTATGTAGACGTTAAAGGCATCCTCACATGCTTCATAAAATTTAACAAGATTTGTGTGCCCAGATAAAGCTTTTAATAGTTTGACCTCCCTACGAACATCTTCAATTGAGATTGGAGTGGTCATCTGCAAAATAGGAGAGAATATTATAACAGTCAGCAAGATGATAAAACCCCAGTGCATTATTCGGCAATGATCTAGCATTGGCATTCATTGGTTCACATAATTTTGAGCTTTGGATGCACTAAGAAAATAGTCATCCTTTCCTTCTTGCAGCTAGAAAACAATCAACCTTGAAATGCAGATATACTTTATCTCATGAAAAAAAAATGGAAGCACATGTTACCAATAAGAAAATCCACCAATTTATAGGTGAAAGATGAAATAGGAAAACTGCAATCGTCCTCCATGATAGGCATCAAGGTTTGCCTAATTTTATTCGATAAAAGAGGCACAAGCAAACTCAGTCATTCTACGGGTACATTTTATTTGTTCAAGATCCATTTCGAATCAGATAGACCGAATAATATTCTTTCATCTTTAGGTCAAAACAGTGTTTTTGTAGATGATAGTCAACAACAGTGTTTCACCGTAAGACTGTTTCATAGTTGGCACGGAGGTGTACGCCAATCACTCCAAGGTTTAGCACAACAGAGATCGAGGTGGAGGATGCCATTGGCGATTTTTTGGCCGGTGCTCCGGCCATTTTGGCACTAGTGCATCCGACTTACTTTTGGGTGGGGAGAGATGCCGATTTACTTTTGGGTGGAGAGAGATGTTTGGTTGATCATTTTTTGTACTCAGCATCTTCTTTTTGGGATCGGGGCCTTGGCTTGATGAGATATTTTCCTTTTGTTGCTGCTCTCCCTTTGAGAGCCTACACTTGTACTGATTACTTTCATTCCACAGTTATATATATTTGGATGACACCCACACTTCTGGTGGTCATCCTTTTTCTCCTCAAAAAAAAAAAAAGGATAGTCAACAACAGCCGAACTCCACTGAAATGAAGAATGTTACCCTTATACATATAAAATAGATGGTGCTCCTATATCTAATACATGTAAATATTTAAATAAGCATCATATCATGGTACATTCAGGTAAACATTACAGTGAGTTCATCAAATACTGAAAGAAGATAGGGATTTGTAAAAAAATGATAACATAATCTAGATTACCTATTGTTAATAGTTACATATTTTTTAAGGGAATTAATGGTTCTTTTAGCAACATATCATGATTTTTTTTTTTTTTTTGAGAAGGGCAACATATCATGATTGCAAAGGGCCTTCAGTTTTAGTTACCAAATCTGAATTTGAATATTGTTCCATAACATAGATTATCGGCTTTGATTCATTAGAGATTAATTAAACTGGTAACTGCTTTATCCTAATTTCTTTGTAGGTGTCTTATGGAGGGACCTGGGAGGTGAAAGCATAGCGAACAGTCCATGGTGCATCAGGAACACTATTTTGGACTTTTCAAACTTGATTCCCTTTATTTGTAAACTTTGAATGTAAGCATATCCACCAGAAAGCCAATAGCGCAGTGAATATTTAGTAGAGGACGTCCATTGGGATGTTTCTAGGAGGTAGGTCTACCTCCATGAGATCCTTTGTGATTACGCTGCTGGTTATATTGATAAAATGATAATGGATCACCTCATTCTATCTCTCTCTCTCTTTCTACACACACTATAATCACAATTATGTCTAAATGCAAGAAGCAGGTAACAACAACAAATTCATACGCTTGTCTAATGTTTGTTGATTTGTCATCAACCGTTTCATTAAGAACTTCAGCCTTCAAATAATTAGGCATGGTGCCACAAGAAGGAAATCATATGCAAAGAAAGTTGTCTAGGAACAAATATACATGCAAACAGACAGATCCAAACACTTTGGAGACCGACTTTCTGTGTCAGCACTATCTATACCCTAAGCCAAATTGAATGACAATAATATTAAGAGTGACTAATATTATAAGAGTTCAATGTTTCAGGAGATAGACATAGCATTAACACAGAAAGATATGAATACACTCTTCTTCCTTTTGCTCTTTTTCAAGGTATCATCTAAACAGTGCAAACCCAATACTCAAACTAGCTAAAGTAAGACATACGGGCAGGAGAAAATTCAGGGAAGAACAATCTAAGTTTTCAAGTTTAACATTCCCATTTGATGTTTCAGTAAAACACGCATTGAATATGGGTTGCAAAGATTGAATGGAAGAGGAAACATAAACAAGAATCCCTTTATAACATACCAACGCACCTTAGATTTGGATATCATCTTAACAGCGACGACCTGCCCCTTGATGTCCCCCTTCTTCGCTGTGGCCAAGCACGTATGCCCGAAGTGCCCCCGACCGACCTCCTTCCCCAGTTCGTACTTCATTCCAAAATTCTTCGAGTACCCGAAGCTCTTGTCAAGCTGCCGATCCGGCTCGCCGGTGCCATCCTCCGGTATCGTACTCTCCTTGGGCGGCTTCGAGGCGCCCTGCCTCTTGGCAAGTGATGCCTTTATGTGCTTCGCAGGGGACGGCGGGGGAAACGGTCGCCGGAAGAGTCGCCGGGGCGTGGACCTACCGGGCGAGGGGGAGACGCCGGGGGGCAACGGGCTGGCGGACCCCTGGGGGAAAGGGCTCGGCCAGGAGTTGGCGCCGGCTCCGGACGGGTGGGCGGGGGTGGACGACGCGCTGCGGCCCTTGCGGGACGGCGTCACCGGGCGCTCTCCGCCTCCGGCGGCGGCAGGGAGACCGTTGGGCGCCTGGACGGAGACTGGGACTTCGATCTCGTCATCCCCTAGCACGGAGACGTTCTTGCCATGGCACTGACCCATGACCCTCTCCCGCCGGCTGCTCCTCCGGAGACTGAGCCACCGCTGGTCGTGTCCGGCGGAAAACGGCGATCGGACGGCAAGATCGCGGCCACGATTCTGGCGGATCGCCGGCGCTCTGGATTGGACGTTGTGGTGGCGGTCAAAGTGGATGCATTTGAGGTGAAAAATCGAAGAGGAGCAACAGAAAAAAAAAAGGGAAGAAGAGACAGAATCGTAACGGAGGAGGCGTCAGGTATTTATTTATTTGTTGGGGGGCTCGACGCGAGGGAGTGGAATGTTAATACAGAGTCGAGTAAGGGGGCAATTAGAAAAAACTTAAAAAATTTAAAAATGCTTACTATAATAACAATAGCAATAAACAAATAAATAAGAAATAGAAAAGTTCGAGTCAGAAGTCAGATCAGATGTTAGATTTTGTGTTTCTTTTATTTATTTATTTTTTTGTTCTTGTTCTAAATTGCGGTTTTATTTACCCAATTCGTATTTGTGGTATCCGGCCAACTCACAGCAAACAGCAGAAGAGGCCGCTAAAATCGTTTCCTCAGCAAGACGTGGCGGACAGCCATTGGTCACGACTGGTGTATAAGGCAGGGAGCGAAATGGGAAATAAATAAAATAAATAAATAATTCTCGCTGTTGGATTCAGAATCCGCTCCAGGAACACGCAGCGTCGTGCAGTGCGTTTTCAGTTTTCCCGTGTCCATTTTGAGGACAGTACAAGACGAAATTACGGTTAAAGAAAGGTACAAATTAATTTCTCTTTACAAATAGAAATATATATAAGAAAGTACAAATTAATTTCTCTTCCCAAACATATATACAAATTAATTCCTTCTCGCATAAGTAGGATAGCCTCCAACTTATATACAGTGCGCTCTTAAAATTGAATTATCGATATCGTTTTCATACTGAAAACTAATATATATATATATATATATATATACATCAAAAGAGAATGATTTTTTTAAAATGAATGGAAACAGTTGATGATCATAATTAGGGGTGAAAAAAATTGATCAAAAACTACTCGATTGGGAAAATAGAATTAAAAAATTAAAATTTTGAAGACCGATTTATTTTTTAAAATATAACACAATAAAATAATGTCTTATATTAAAATAGGGCCCCAAAAAAAAACTCAACTAGTTAGAAGGTGACTTTTTTAAGAACAATTGTAGGATGATTTTTAAATTTTTTTATAAAATTGATCCAAAAAACAATGAATTTTAAAAATAAAAAATCGTTCCAAAAACGGAAGCACTTTTCAGTCCTAATCATAATTAGCAATTTCCCTTTTTCTTCTACGTTTGACGTTGAAGTAGTGTACGTATGAAATCATGTATTCATATTAGTAGGTGTTAACTAATTAAGTTCATATTGATACATGGACGTGATCTGATTTGGAGACGTAGTTTGACCGATTTCCGAGAAGCTACGATCCATTTTAATGACGATGGTCCGACGTTTGTTTAATGTCAATCGAGATCAAACAAATGTGGTGTGGTGTGGTGTATTAATAAATATACAATCTGGCTTTCAAAATTTTAGCTAGTAATGAACGTTAGAAGTTGGAACAATATTCTAAATCAAATTCGTGTCATCCATTGAGAGCTTTTAACGAATTTTTTTTTAAAAAAAACTAAATAAGATTATTTTCTTAGACCTCCTTTAAATTATCGTAAATTTTCGCGTATAATCCTAATATATAAACTTATCATTACGTCTTCTTAAATTATTTCACGATTTTTATTTTACTCCATTCGTTTATTTTTTTTATTTATTTTTTTCTAATTTATTGAGATACCGAATATGATAAAATCGTTTTGCTCAGTGGCTCATAAATCTAAAAGTTGAAAAATCAATTCGATCCCAACCATTTTCAGGGCCGATAGTCCAACGAAATTTCTAAAATATAAAACCTACTCGTTGATTAAAATTTATTTAATTGGTGAGAACTCATTTATGTCAAATATCAATATTTATAATAAAAAAATAAAAACAATAACACTTATGGGGTGTTTTCTTATGAGTAATATTTCTAGATTACCGACAATACGGAGTTAAATTACCTGGGTCCACCACATTTAATTTATTTATTTTATTTTAATTTGCAGATAATTTGAATTGTCTAACAATGTATATTGCTTATGAAGTGACAATCGACATTGACTGAGATGAGCGTATCCATATAGATTGTTACACAAATGATAATTTATTTTTATTTTCTTTCTATTTACACCCTTTTCAATCTTTGACAAATAAAATATAAAAATAATATAAAAATTCATATAAAAATAATAAATAATATTATTGCAATCATAATTAATAATAATTATTTATTTAAAAGTTATTTTATTATTATTATTCACATGATTTGCATATTATTATTTAGTTATTATTTTATATATTATATACATTACCATTATTTTCATTTTAAAAAGATATGAAATATTTATAATTATATGCATTTGATTTATTAATTTTATTTGAGTTTTTAGTTGGATTATATAATATTTAACTTAATATTAGTGATAAAGGATATTTTAATAAAAGTTGTATAGTGTCATTAAAAGTGTTGAAAATATTATTTGTACATAGTAAATAAGATAATGCACATTGCTGATAATTTAATTAGTGACAATCTTTTTATTAAGATTGTTAGGTAACTTGGAAATGTAATATAGTAAACGTTTCCTTAAATTAAGAATGATATTTTTGCGCATTCTTTTCTTCAAAATGTCTTTACACTTTAATAGAAAAAGAGATAAAGCAACAATAAAATATGTGCTACATCCATTTGTACATTTTTCCCTTTTATTATTCGAAAAAAGTACATCAAATTCCCTTCAACTTTTAAGTTTGCTTAGCGATGCCCTCCAACTTCACTTTGTAACAGTGATGTCCTCCATCTTTTAACTTATTTCACCTGATGTCTTTTTTATCTATGATAGACGCTCTCTCAGTCGTAGAGCTGACGTGGCACAGAGGTGACATTGACAAGACATTTTCTCTTCTCTCCAAGCTTATGTGGCAATATTAAAAAAATAAAAATGCACTATAATAATAGAAGGGAAGGGGGGAGGGGGTGGGGGAGGCCCCCCTTCTCCTCGCCGGCCGCAGGAGAGGAGAGGGAGGGGGTGACGGGGGCGAGGTCACAGACACAACCCCCCCCCTCCTTCCCGCACGCCGGCGAGGAGAAAGGGGTCCTCGCCCCCTCGTCGAAGCTAGAGGGACTCGGCATGCGCCCCTTCCATCATCCTCGTGGTATTTTTATATTTTAAATTTTTAATATTATCACGTAAGCTTGGAGAAAAAAGAAAATATTCTGTCGGAGTCACATCTGTCGACATGTCAACTCTACGATCGGGAGACGGACTATCCTAGATAAAGAGAGCATCGGGTGAAATGAGTTAAAAGATGGAGGACATCGATGTTACAAAGTAAAGTTGGATGACATCATTGAAAGTTGGATGATATTTGGTGTAATTTTTTCTTTATTATTCTCAAAGAACTATCAAAATGCCTAATAGCAAAAAAAATTAACAAAAAAAAACCAAAATGAGATAACTTTGAAAAAATAAAAGTATTTTCTGGCTTCTTATCACTTCATCGAGATAAACTTATTCAATTATTGCACATGTTTTAACAGGGCAACTCTTAAAATAAAATAAATCCTTGAGTTTGACAATCGCATTGTCGGCAAGGGGTAATGCGATGAGATGTTGTGAGCATGTTGTTTAGCTTTTGCTATCACAGGGAAAAAAAAGAAATATGAACTTTTGTTTTTCAATTTCATCACCATCCTGAGATGGAATCAAGATCGAAAGAGATAATGAGGATGACAATTTGTTTCTAATTTTAAATTAAAATAATTTAATCATGTAAATTATTTGTAAATGCATGTATCTTTTTTAGGATGCACAAAAAAATATATGGAAATTAATTTCTCGAGCAAAAAGGTTTGACAAATAGCAAATTAAGGAATGGATAATATATAAAATAAATTAATGAGAACAAAAAACTTGAAAATTGAGAAGTGAGAACCCATTACGACTATAATTTTGGCAACAAAAAATAAATTAGTCATCGCAGACTTTGAAATTTCAAAATTCAAAGAGTAAATGTCAATTGGGGTGAGTAGCAAAATCATGGCATAGCTTTTCATATTCATCATGGTTCTCGCTGGATTGTTGTTGCAAAATTAAACTTCTTCCTTCTTTTCATGTCCCCGTAAGTTTAAATTGCATTAAATTACACTTGTTAAGGCTGACAATATTCTCGAACAAAAGACAATCATTGAAAAAAAAATAGAAACGAAAAGTGAATTTAATTTATGGTTTTTGGTGTTCATCATAGTCTTTAACGAGATTAATAATTTTGATTTTGATCTGTTTCGTAACCAAATATTACGTTAAAATTTGATGTGCTAATCATTTTTTCTAAGCTTAAATCATTAAAAAGAATAATTTTTTATACTTTAATACTCCTTTATGTATGAAATACTGAAACTTTTGATTTAATCATCCTACTATGTAAATAATAAAATGAGAAAAACAACTTTTAACAAGAGTTGAACAAGATTTGAACTCAAAACATCTGACTTGAATAGTATATTAAATTTGATATGCTAATTAATCTTTTAAAAACTTAAATGCTTAAGAAGATCAACATAAATAATTTTATATTCATAACATTATATATATATATACGATGAAGTAATGACATTTTCATAATTTACAATAAGATATTCAAATTACTATTTGAAATTAGGGAAGGGTGAACGTGAGAAAGTTCACATAGTAGAGGGATCAACGTGCAAAATGTAAAACACCTTTGATCTTTCTTTCACGTAATAATAATAATATATATATATATATATATATATTAAAAGTAATGGCAGAAAGAAAGAATCAAACTCCAATTGACGGAAGGTTCCAATGTCCGGAATATTAAATCAAAAGATGGCCATGCGGGATCTGTTCGTAGTCAAATCCACACACAGCAGGAAACATGATAACAAAAGTAAAGGAATATGAAATGGCACCACCACCTCCTCCTCCTCACTCGTTTTCTCGTGGATCGAGTAAATGCTCCTTCCTGCATGCAGCGTCTCTCTCTCTCTCTAATAATGTCAAACTGATCGCAGATTTATGTTGTTTTAAATGGACTGATCTCTCTCTCTCTCTCTAATAATAATGTCAAACTGATCGCAGATTTATGTTGTTTAAAATGAACTGATTTTCCCAGTTTCAGCGTCGAATCCGTAGGACTTTGCTTAACAGTGCATTAAAAGTATAATATACTTCACAGATATTTGGTAGGCCGAGGATAAAATATATACAGATGGTTGAAATAAAAGGAGAAAGATTGGTTCAAGATTACTTTTGAACAACTATAATACTTTACATCTTACAATCTTTTGCTATCTCTGATTCTGATTGATCTTGATATCATCTCAAGGACCTTAAGACTATGTTTGGATTGAAGAACCATTCTTCAAAGTTCTCAAAAAATTATAATGTGAAATGAAAGTTTTCATGTAGTGTTTGGATAAAATTCTTGTCCAAGTAGAACTTGGACTGGCTAAAAATCGGTGGACGTCCATGGCGGACGACGAGGAATGGATGATGCTCGGCAACCTTTTTTTGGAATCTCCATCATCTCAGTCAAATAGCGATAGCAGTGGCGGTAGCGGCAGGGGTGGCAGCAGCGGCAGCGGCGACGGCGGCAACGACGGTGGCAGCGGCAGCGGAGCAGTGGCGACGGCGGCAACAACGGTGGCAGCGGCAGCGGAGCAGTGGCGACGGCAGCGACAGCGGCAGCGGTGACGACGGTGGCAGCGACAGCGGCAGCGAAGATGATGGGGGGCGGAGACGGTAAGAAAAGTAGGCAAAGGAAGAGACGAGGGAGAGAGAGGAGAGAGAAAAAATGGGTAAGTTTATGTCGGCTGCAAAGTTCTCACGATTGGTGAGAACATTTTTTCAGGAACTTTGGGAAAAAAAGTTCGGCAAAGGTGTCACGTGACGAGAATTTCGGAAGTTCTCGTTGTGAAGGGTGTTTGGCGGAACTTTGCCCAGTTCTGAGCAAAGTTCTGTTGCCAAACACAGCCTAAGTGTAGACTTATAATAAAAATTTAAGCTTGATCAAATGAACTTCATATTGTTAATATAATTATTTCAAAACCATATTGATGATAATAATGATTAATTTAGAGCTCTTATATGTGTTGATACAATTTAGGTTAAAAATTAATAGAAGTATGACTCAATGATATGTAATTTAAGGTTTAAATGTGATAAATATGTATATATATTATTAATCGATAGGATCTTATAATTCTCAATTCAATTTTACAATCTTCGATCTTATAACTTTCTTACGATCTCACATAAGATCTTAATTTTAACAGTCTTGCTTTTGAAGTCTATTGTTGCTAAAAAATATATAGTAGTTTTAGATTCGATACTCAGAATCTCCATTTTGATTAGAAATATATATATTTTTTGCTCTTTCATCTTGACTCCGGATTAATTAGGTGTTAGTAGATCTAGACATCGAAGATCTCCCGTAAATTCGATACAAAAAGAAATGCATAAAATCTTCTTTAAGATTAAAAGCTTTATGTTCCTTTTTTTTTTCTATATCATCAATGACTCAAACTGTTCACTTAAACTGTGCTTTATGCAATCAGAATCAATTCTCAATCGAGATAACTTGGTTGACCAGATAACCCAGACACGACTCGCAAAGCGCGGAGATCGTAAGAAGATTGCATTGCTCTTATTTGATCCAAAAAAATTTTTATCATCTATTTATGTATTTATATATTAAATGCATGTCATATCTGCAACACTTTGGTTGCTCGTTGAATCATTCGAAAGTGATAGTTCCGGAGGAAGTAGTACAAGTTTTTTTAAGTCGATTTCTCTTTGTTTATTAATTTGCTTGAGCAAAATGATAATTAAAAAAGTTATAAAAATTTTGCTTTTTACAAGACCACATAAAAAGAAAAATAAAATTTTAATCGTAGGGTGATCTTTATATCTTCTTTCATAAAGTCTCACGATATTTTAAATTCCCTGGTATCTTGAGCAAACTTAGGATGTTCGTAGGGTTAATGTGCTAGGTGGAATCAAAAGTCCATTTCAACACCAACCTCTTTTTTTTTTTTTTTGCATGTTCTTGGAACCCTATTCAACTGACTTAAATGTTATTCTCTAGATTATTTTTTTAATGATATGAAGTGTCCTCTAAATAGTTCTTTTTTTGTTAGTATTCTCATGTAACCCTTTCTTAGTGTAGACTTGCAAGTTGAATAAATCATAAATATCAGGCCAAAGTAGAGTAGACCAACAACTATCATTATCATTATGTGATCTTTCTCTTCTTTTTTTTTTGTCCGGGCTAAATGTAGCCAATATGAAGAAGGCAACAAGTGATGGATAATAGATGCAACGGTAAGAGGTGACGATGGTTGCACCTTTCAAATTATTTTTTCACTTTATTTTATCTCACAAGAATAAAAGTGTCCAACACTTTGGCAATAGTGGTGCCTATATATGATAAACGTGATTCATTGATTTTTTTTGTTGGAATTTACCTTTCCTCCTATTAATTACGATTTTATCCGACATGTATCACTTGGAAAATATCACAAATCCAAAGGTTTATTTCTTGAATTAAAAGGTGTTGTGCAATCCTGTGAGGAAACTGAGAATCGCAAGTGGATATGTCTTTTGACTGATTCTTGTAGCAAGTGGATTGAAGTCTATGTGTCAAGTCCTGCATCACAAGTGCAACTCTTCCGGTACACAAAAGAAAAAAAAAAGGGATGAGGGAGAAAGATCGATTCTTTAACCTTATGATTTTAACAGTGATTGCTATCACATAATCAATGACGAATAGAAATAATCCGAGGAATAAACTCTACAAAGATGTGAAGAAGTTTATACCCGTGAGAAAGGCTTATTGAGTTGACCGTCGATTCCTTCAAATCCAGGCAAGATGCGTGCTACAATTTCGTCAAAATAAAGCTTCTAACTACTGTTGAAAAGCCCTCTAAACTTAGAGGTCCTAAGGGGGTAGAACTTTCAAATTTTGAACAAGATATGACGTCCCTTAGAATATATGGATCTAAATATGTATAGGTTTTGATTAAAGAAGAAAAGAATAATATATTGAATTGTTTCCACCAGGATTCATGACGATAGTAAGGGTTGAAGGCATGAAAAGATGCTATGAGGTTACTTGAAACAACAAGAAAAAGATGGCATGTCCAGAAACCAGCAGAATAACACAATATTTCGAGTTCTTGTTTTATCTCACTGAGGAAGACTTTAAGAAGCTAAAAAGAAGACTTAGGTCCCACATATTCAATTAATGTTGCAATTAGTGCACCAGAAATTACTCATGATCTGCTCATATGAAAAGTATATATTCGGAACTTGACAATTATTTTGGTCCCTGAATCAGGCAAATAGATGTGAACACAGAGTTGAAAGATGAATAATTTGAACATCAGATTGCTGAATGTTTCTTCACGTTACCTAGGCGTATCCACAGTGTATAGCTGCTGCCAGCATTTGGTCCCAAATAGATGGAGACTTTGGTCAGATCTGAAGCACTGAACCGAGAACCAGACCTCAATTCTGCATATATCAAATGAATTTGCACCAAGAAAAGCTCACTTTATTAGCTTTATCCAAAGAACACGTAAATCTAGGAAAAATAATAGTACCACAGTGTTGTTCATGTAAGTGCAAATACAAAATAAGTAAATGCCTTGGTCTGCACAGTCATCTTACAATCTCGGATGTAGAAGCATATCTTTATTTGTGAGCCACAAAATTTTTATAGAAACCTAAATCTGATGGATGACATGTTATGGCTAGTTAAAACTCCCTAATTTTTGAAATATTTTTCAAGAATAAAAAGGAGAGCACAAACAATAAGAGACAAAATATTCAGAAACAGAAGTTGGCATAAACAAAGATAATTCTTCCATATTTTGGGCTAGGTATTCACAATGAAGAAATGCATCCCATGGTCTAAACTCTAAAGTTGTTTCATAGAAAAAGATTCATACATGTGTTTTTGTGTACTCTCTTAAAGTCCAATTTATCAATATAGAAACATGTTCTACACAGGGAAATCTGATTCACCAGGAATAATTTGTAATCAAGAATAGAGTGCAACCAAACTATTGCTTTGTGCTCGCAACTACCTTAGGAAACAAACCAGATCACCAAGTCTGGAAAGTTTAGCAGTAAATAACAAAATACCAACTTTTGTTTTCACCACTTTGAAACTAAAACAACACACTAACTCTAAATGGACTAACAGAAAAATTTATCAAACTCGGAATGATTCTCATTGTCATTTGAGGTTGAAAACCTGACATGAGTTCTTTGTTCATATTTTCAGAGTGGTGTTACCTGGCACCAAAGACACTGGGAGGGAATTGGAAGATTCATAGAGTAGGATTAAACTTACTTTTTTCTAACAAAACCAACAACAACAACACCAAAGCCTTATCCCACTAGGTGGGGTCGGCTACATGAATCATACGACGACATTCCGTATTTGTTGATCCATGTTCATGCGATTCGACAGGGTTTTACGCTGGCTGTCGGGGCCTAACACAACCCTCCTCCTTTATCCGGGCTTGGGACCGGCTATAAAACATAGGTGGAGTTAAATGAATGGGTTTAATGGTTGTGCTACCCTTTCTAAATGGTAGCAACATAAGATGTCGTCACCTTAAATTCATCATAGATGATGAATCTATTAATTGAACAGTTTTATCAATCAATCATCCATTATAAATTGTACGGTGGTAGCACAATCAATTTTTCCAAATTGAATATGTTATTTAGTCATCAGCAAGAATAACATCATTCCAATTTTTTCAATCGTTAATTCTCTATGGTTGTGATTTTTTTATTAATTTTTATGTAATGTGAAGACATAAATGATATTATATTATTAATTACCAACAAATCATACGCATGCTAATTACTGAAAAATCAAAATTAGTAATTAATTATATATTAATAAAAAATGAAAGAAAAACTTATGTATTCTTAAAAGATAAATGTATCAAGAAGATTGAGATATCTCATTTTTCAAAAATCTGAAAGACATGTTTCATGTTATTACTGCAATTTAAAAAAAAAAAGTTTCATGTTATTGACGCACAGCATTGAATTCAAGTAGCAATTTAAATAAGCTGACCCAACTTTCCGTAGCATGTCTAACTGGATGAATTTGTCATCTGTACCAGAAGTTAGCCTTATCTGCTGTGCTTAAAGTTTATTTTCAGTCAAGTGTGGATTCCGGGGCTACTAGTTCGAATTTTCACAAAACTCGGAGAACCCTTCTAACTTAAAATATTTGGAACTGTAGGCTCATCGTTTCAAGCCAAATTAATCAAGTTCACGTATACCAATTCCAAGGACTAAGTTATTTGGAATTCCAGTGTTTGCACTTATTCCGCAAGGAGGCATCTTTAGGTCTTTGCTTAACACGGTATAATTACACCAACAAGTGCACATTAGTTCGAAAAATATGAAAGATCGACAATATCACTATGTCTGAACTTTGAGCAGATCACTACAGCACGAGTTCAATGGGTGCACACTACAGTAAAGAAGAAGAAAGGTACAATTTTGGCACGGGAAGTTCCTGAATAGAGCGCTACCTTTGAGCTTGCCGGGATCAGATCAGCTTGAAAGGGAGGGGCCACGGGGTGGAGCGGGGCACCTCGATGCGGTCCTTGATACGCCCCACCCTTTGCTTCAGCTTCGGCCGCGCGTTCCCGTAGGAGCCCTTGAATCGCTTCCCGCGCTTCGTCTTCTTGTCCCCTCGCCCGCACGACTCCATCTCCGCAGCCGACGGAGACGAGGACCCAAAAGCGGCGAAGGCGGAGGAGTTGGAGGAGGAGTGTAACGCCCTCAGCTGCCCCGTCGCCCCAAGCCACCGCTGCAACCCTGTCCGTGTCGCCGCCCACCCCGTTGCCATTGGCAAAAGGTTTCACTGTTCGCCGCCGCTTTCGCCCGGTCCCCAAAAACCGTTCTTGGATCTCTGGAGAGGGTTCTTTAGTAGTCCCGTCAGGGCCGACAGTGAAAGCCCATGGGCTGAAAATTAAAATAAGCCTACAACACTTTCATAGGCCGCGACGCATATATTTTACTAAAGTGTTATATTTAAACCTATTTTACTAATTCCTAATTAAACGTCTGCAAATGAATAAAAGCAAGTGGATGTTTGGATGCACCTCTAAGTTACAAAAATGCAAAAAGAAAAAGAACAAATTTTCCAATTTATGATGTTAGAACATATTTAAAAATGGATAAATTTCATTAAATGTCCTCCAACTTTAAAGTACTATCCTTCAACTTATTTCATCAATTACCCTTTCGACCTTTGATCGACGATTTCCCGATTGAACTTTCAAATGGTAGTCATATGGCGATTTTTTTCCTCCACGCAAGTCTGTCATCCAACGTGATATCAGTAAACAACAATAACAACAACAACAACAACAACAATAATAATAATAATAATAATAAATAAATAAATAAAATGAAGGTCGCCTAGAGCCCTCGGAGGGAAAGAGGGCCACTCATCCCTCTCTGTACCTCCGATGACTCGCCAAGAGGTCCCTGCGCCCCCCTCCCCCTGCGATCTCTGGCGAGTCGCCCAACGAGAAGCAGGGCCTCCTCTGTCAATTAAGACCACGATGAGGTTATCGACGTTGGCGACGGTGGGGAACTCATGGTGGTTGTTGAAGATGTTGGTGATGGCCACGACAGTGGGGTTCCCCATCGCTGTCGGCCCCGAATCCGCATGAGGCCGTCCACCAAGCGCACCTCATAGGTGAGGCGTCGTCCACTAGGTCCACGCACGTCGCTATGCAGACCTCCTCCAGCATGAAGTCCTAGCCGTCCGCCTCCATAGTGTCCTCCCGCGAGAACATGAATGGATCCGCTGTGGTGAGGATGTAGCATGGGACCAATAACGGTTGTAGCGTGTCCCTGGGCATCTTGTCACCGAAGACTCGCCAGAATAACCCCCCGGAGGTGGACCGGCAGAGGAGGCCGTCAAGGAGGGAAAAGTGTCCCCCCCACCTCCGAGCCTTTTCCCTACGCTCGTCGGCGCATGGCGCACTGGAAGGGGGAGGGTCACCCCTGCGACCTCCAGCAAGTCCCCCCCCCTCCTCGTGTTCGCCATTTTTTTTAATATTATTTATTTTTTAATGATGCCACGTTGGATAACTGCTTGAATGGAGAAGAGAGAAAATCGTCACGTGAGCGCAACGTCGACACAAGATTGAGAAACCCACTATCAAAGGTTAAAAGGATATTAAAAGATGAATGGTAATCTTATTATAAAATGAAGTTTGAAGATAGCATTAGGAATGAGTCCAAAGTTGAAGAGTGTGTGGTGAAATTTATCCATTTCAAAATGGCTGCAAGATAAAGGGAAAATAACATTATAAAAGCTACTACAAAAATTAAAAAAAACACGTGCAAAGCATTGTAACGAGTATAAAAATTATTATATTAGTATTCTTGTAACGTCCCGAGACTCACGTGACTTTAACGTGCTCAAAGTCATCCCAGAGGCGCTACTCAATTTTCTTTAAAATATTTTTGCGGAATAAAATCTATAAATGTGGAAGAATTTTTAAAAATAATAACTAATAATCCATAATATTCAAAAGAACTAAAATATAAATATGTTAACAATTCTAATAAATGCGAAAATAATAAAAACTAGACCACGATCTAAAATATGTGCAACATCTATCTATCACTGAGCATAACCACTTACAGCATCATCCTCTATCAAAGCTCTCTCACCTGCACGGATCCAGGTACATGAAAATATCCATGAGTATAAAAATACTCAGTACGTAGGGTCCACTAAACAATCAATACGCTCAATCGAAAATATGATATAATCAATGATGACTCAATTGAGTAATCAATACAATAATAAATTAACAATATAACGATTTATCAATATGAGCAATTATATCATATTAACAATAGGACAATAAAGTCATATATCAATAAGAAGGATTAGGAAAAGGTCAAATAACTTATCAATATTGATTTAACAGTTAATGATATCAATCATGCCTGATCACTATGGCACTACTCAATTTAACAATTTTCAATTCAATATCAATGATCATTGGTCAATAACAATTCCATTCGATTCAATGGGCGGAGGCAATGCCAATCAACGTCAGTATCCAAATGACCATGATCTATTCAATTCAATTCGATTCAATTTTAATTCAATTCAATTTACAATATTCGGAGTTATCCAATTCGATGAGGAGCGCTCGACCAATTAAGAAAAACTCCATATTTCTTTTCATATAGGCCAGTGGGGATCAGTGTCACGGTAAGCCACCCAACAATATAACGCTAACAATTATTCGTGAATGTTGGGGGACCATGACCAAACACAGGACAACCATAGTTTCTCTAAAGGATGATGGCGCCTCAAACATTTAGATACACTATCTGTCCCATTCGATTCAATTCAATTCAATTCAATAACAATATGGCCCGAGGGCTTGGAGACAATCAAAGAACATGGAGATCCAGCAGTTTTCAGCTTTTATCTTGTTTACCTAAAACGTCTATTTTTTAGCAATTTAA
This sequence comes from Pontederia crassipes, assembly GCA_030549335.1. Classification (NCBI taxonomy): domain Eukaryota; kingdom Viridiplantae; phylum Streptophyta; class Magnoliopsida; order Commelinales; family Pontederiaceae; genus Pontederia; species Pontederia crassipes. Next base: position 69,146,596 of record CM060191.1, on the reverse strand, counting down.
TTTAGGTGAAATAAGACCCAATCATAAAGACTATTGGATCAGTATCATAATCAATGCTAAGATCGAATATGATAATAAAATATGATCAAATATGATGACAATATGATTTGATAAGATAATACTATTATCAAGTATGATAATAATTAATCAAGTCTGATGACAATTTAATCAGGGTCAATCAATAAAAATACAATCAATATATCATATTTAAATAATAATAAATAGATAATCAGAATATACTAATAATAAATAATAATAAAAAACTAATAAACAACTCTCGACCTCTCTACACTTTTCATATTTTTTTCTTGTTTTTATTCTCTCTCCAATTCCGTTGTGGGCGAAAAACTCTTTTTACCTTTTTTTTCTCCTAATCATTACGCTGTCACTAAAGTCTCTTCTTTCTTTTATTTTCTTATTGCTTCCTTATTTTTCTTCTTCTCAATTTTTCTCTCTCCTATTCCCTTACGCCCTCATCGCCCTTTTTTTGTTTTATCTTCCTCTCTCCATATTGTTTTCCCCGAGAGATCTCCTCTTTCTTTTCCTAATTCCTCCTTTTTTTTCTGCGTAATGTTACAGTCCCCTTTTGTTTTTTTCCTCAAGATTCTTTTTTTTTCTTCTCTCTATTACATTGCGGGTGAGATATCTCAATTCGCCCCCTTTTTTTTCTTGCTTTGATCTCTCCCATCATTTCCTCTTTCTCGACAAGAACAATCTAACGGCGCAAAGATTTCATGAAGTCATTATTTTTCGTTATGGTTTTCTTCCTTTTCTAGGAGGCAAACTACCTTTCTAATCAATAAGCCAAAATCAGCCGTTTCATATAAACATAATTACACATCATAATAAATCTACGGATCCCCTTTACGTATCTCGTTTCATGCCTAGGCGTTCAACATCAAATCACGCCTGGTCGTCACGTCTCTACCACCGAACACCGAGAACCTAAGAGGAGGAAACTCCTTGACGACTGACTCTAAGTATTATTTATAGGGCTCTTAAATCTTTATCTCCAATCCATCTATAACTTACGATCCTAATCAAATTTAATCTTTTAATTAATTCCTTTTAATAATTTTGATTTATTTCAATAATTAAATAATTTCGAATTTATCCCATAATACATTTTTATCCTTAATTAAACTCCTGCTCAATTTTCCTTTATTTTCGAAATTATTAAATATAATAATATAAATGGCCATAAAATAACTCGACTCAAACCAACCATAAAATAACCTCCTAAATTAAATGACTCCTAAGTAACGTTTTGATACTCGACTCAAACCAACCATAAAATAAAAATAGATGTCAAAACTGTGTTTCGGAGGTTCTGGGAATGCTGGAGCATGCATCTTTTAGAAAACCAGCTAATTTTTAATCGATTATCAACATTTTATTTATTTTTATATTATTTGATTGGATTGATTAAATACTTAATGTTATGAATTCGTCACGAGAGAAATTATGGATCCAAGAACATATTTATCAAATTAATTTTCTAATATTGACTTTAGAAAAGAGACAACACGAAAATAATTAGTTTGTAACCAGATTATGTTTTTTCTTTTCTTATATGGGGCCCAATCGAAAAAAAAGGTAATGAGATTATGAGCAGAGTACATTCTCCCCAGTTTTAATAGAACAACAAATTTTTACTCAGGTTATAACATCCGCCAAGCCATCGATTTCCACAAGGTTCTCAAAATTTCATCCTAGTGATATTCTTCTTTAAAAAATTGCTCCCCAGTCCTCCGCGATTCTTGCTATTCATCGAATTGGGTCTGTTTGCAAATTCTCTTCATTCTTCATGCATCTGTAAATGGAGAATTGTTCGACTGAAAAATCTCGTGCCTTTTCTTCATCTCTATTGTTCCGATGCCTGAAACTCCAATATCGTCTCTTCCACTGCCGATTGCACATTACTAAAACGTGACATTGATCTATGTGGCCAATGCTGCAGATACTGGGCGCAGAGCTTCCACTTCTTGATCTATTGCTCAGTTCGCTTTTGATACTCTGTCAGACCCTGATGCTCGTGGGGCTCTACAATCGTGGCCTGGCTGAGGATCCAGATTCCATTAGACACATATCTGCCCTCAGACATGGTTTAACCTCCAGTCACTACAAAAGGGATATGGTGTTTTTCTTATGACAGAGTGTACGATCGTGGTCAGGTTCCTGGTGCTCTTTGTGTTCTTCAAGAGATCGGCGAGACAAAACTGGTATCGGAAGTAGGGAGGAGTCCTATGCGTGAGCGGCTTCCGAAGTCCTTCAAGCAGGATGTGGTGCGCGATGGTTCCAGCTTAGGTGGACATTTCCAGGGATGCAATGTTTTTAGACCCACCGGATTTTGTTGGGTGCTGTGAGATGCTCGAATGGGCTTTAAAACTTCTGAAGGTAGGATATATTAGATTGCATATTTGCATGTTGATCGTCGTGTTAGGCATGCCCCCTAATAATAGATGGTACCATTAGTATTTATCAATTGTCATTTTCATATGTAGTGTGATAAAATGGATGATGTCTCACCTATGAGTTTGCCATTGTCAAAAACTTGATACAATTATAGTTACTGATACAAAATGTTGAATGTTGAAAATTAAGATTGCAAGGCTGCTTCAGCAGGGAAGTAGTCATTTGCTTTGTGGCTTTTGTCCAATTTGTCAAAGATTTTCCCCATTTGGGCTGCATTGATTACGTTATATTGTTTTCTATTTATTGGTATTCAGCTTTGTTTACGGAATGCTGGTGCAACTTAACCATCACAAAGAAGGAAAAAATCTACTTTTGTAGTTCCCTCCTTTTAATGCAAAGAGTGGAACATTCCTTTTCTTTAACATTTGGTAGATTTGATGACATTAAACTATTTATTTTATTGCAGGAGGAAGGAGCTAGCAATCTTGCACCTAATCTTCAGTCACAGATTGAGGAAACATCAGAGGATATCATCCTTTATTACATTCTTGAGCTTCTCGCATTGCCTCTTGACGAGGAGCACAGAAATGATGGCCTTCGGCATGTGTGTAGTGTATTGTGGGTTGTCTGGCAGGGAGGTGCTGCTGCTGTTCGGGAGGATTCACTCGAGAAGCCTTCATGACTGAGTCATACCTGCACATGACAGCAGCTGAACAGGATTGATCGTACGTTCCTGATGAACTTTCCATCCTCACTGTGTACTTCTAATCTTGACATATAGTACTGTTATATTTTCTGTGTGAAGTAGATATATTTGCTACAAGACCAAGTAATATACCTGCTGAAATCTTTGAGGCATATGGTGTTGCACTTGCATTTGTTTGATCTTATAGATCAACCAAATCTTATAGATTCTTATAGATCCCGTTGGCAGCTTGAGGTCGACATCACCTGTCTTTTGCAATAGTATTGTCGAGGATATTAAGCACTTGTTTTTTGAGTGTGAGGTGGCACGAGAAGTGTGAGCAATCACCATAAGTCAATGGCTTAATGTATCATGGGTAGAAGCATTTTGGAGCTCCTTTCGGAGTGGTAATGTGATGGGGAATCAATGGAGGTACTAACCATATCTACTCTGTGGGCAATCTGGTCACAATTTCAGGAATGGGCGATGCTACACAGATAACATTGTCATGCAAGCTGTAGAGTTATGTAACATACGGTTGTCGTGTGAGTAATGATGGAAGGAGAAATTCAGCATTCAATTACTTTTATTGTAATTATGGTGTAACCTCTTTTTATCATTAATAAATCTGGATGTTTTCCAAAATGGTAGTCATCTTTTCTGCTCTAAAGAATAACTTGCTTTGGTTGCACAGGCCTTTACGTGTAAGAAGCCTGACCTTATATGGGCAGCGGAGAATCACTTTGAGCAGCTATATAAAACCTTTGTCAGGCCAATAAGGTTCTTTTTCCGAGAATGCTGCAGAAGTTGAAGTTGACTTTACCCTTCAGAGGGGCCTCTGTTCATTTCTTGTGGGCAACATTGATGCATGTCATAGGTGGTTAGGCTTGGATACTGAGAGTTCACCATACAGAAACCCAATGATTGTTGAGTTTATTATGGTTAACTCATTAAATGTGATATTGATCAAGGCTTTGATCTTCTTCCTGGACTTTGTAAGCTGCTGGAGATTTGGTTAGCTGAGGAATTCTTCCCCAGATTTAGAGATACCCAAGATTTAAGTTTTAGGCTCGGATATTATTATTACTAATTCCATGGTTCTTAACTATCTTGAACGGATGGAAGGTAATCATTCACGTTTAGCTGTTGCTGCTGCTATTGTTAGAATAGGAGCTGGAGCTACAACCACTGCACTTGGCAGCGTTAAGTCAAATGTGCTTGAAGCGGTAAGGAAAATTTTTCTGATGATCAATAGAGGAGAGAATTTAATTTCAGAGGAGAACTATGTTGCCTCTAGTATGGCTAATGAATTGCATGACAACCAGCCTATGACAAAAGTTGATCAAGTCAGTTCTGATATGCAAGTTGATGCATCTGAGAAGTCTCACTCTGAAGATTCAGATAAGCAAGATGTGGCATATATCACAGAAAATGTTATTACGAGGATTGCATCTGCTCTGTGGTTGGATTATTAGCTATTGCAGGGATTAAATATACTTCTTTTAGAAACACAATTTCAATTTCTAACAAGGAAACAGGTTCTGCAGCAACTGCTTTTTTCTCCAATAATGGTAAGTTTTTCTGGACATTTTATTATTTGCTTGTGGATTATTCTTATAGGCAAACAAACCATTTAACCATGAACAGATCCTTAAATTTGTGTTTACAAGGATTTGGTAATCATGTACAATATGCAAGTAATTTCAAGTCCACTGATTGATGTGGCTTCATAAAGTTCACAAGCATCATTCCTAGTTCCTAATCCATCAATATATTTTATTTTTTATGTCTACTTACTCTCTCATATCCTTGATGTGGTTACTAAAATACTTGTTGACAGGAATGTGGCGGGGCTTAAGAACAATTTCACATTTTAAAGACCGCTTTGTCTGTGGCTTCTTCTCCTTTATTTTTTAGTAATATGTAATTGGATCAATGGTGCAATTTTTTTACTCCAGAATCACTCTCTGGGTAAGAGAATAAATTGAAGATTTATTATTACTCAATCATATGGGAATGAACATGACAATTTGCTTGCATTCAGACAGATTCCAATGCTTTTAATGGTTACATTTGAACGGAATCTGATATTTCTTGACTGGAAGTTGTAGATATTGAATCTTAATTCTGTTTGAATAGAGAACAACCTTTGCTAGCATATCTGCCCGAGTTTCTTTATTGCATCTAGTTGCACTTTGTAAATAAGTCCTTGAGTGGAAAACAGCAAACTTCAGTCAAGTTAAATGTTTGATGTCAAAACATGAGGCAGAAATTTTGCTCAAGAAGGTTCTATTATGATTTTGGCTTGTGAAAAATGAATGCATGCACATGTTCAAGTTTATTTCTCCAGTGAAAAATATAATCACATGCCGTCTCAAAGAAAAAATCACAATGAGATGCTTGTGAATAATATTAAAGTCCATGTATTAACTTATGTTGTTTCTTTCCATTTAACACATTTGGGGATGTTTAGGTGTGATCTTTGTCATTTTAATATGGCAATCTCATAATTTAACACCTTAAAATTTCTCTAAAAAATTTGTAAAAATAATATTATCATATCATCATTCTTTTCTATACTTAATTTCTTGAATTATATGAACACTTAACTATCATAAATCTTCGTGCAAATTTCTATCACCTGTTCGCATGGTATCCATGTTATCGTATTCTTCCTCTTTTCGCACCATGAAATATTCTGACTTGTAGTTCTCGTATGTATTCCTTTTCAGACACTTCTACTGATGAATTACTGGAGGAAGTTCATAAGATGGATGTACGGCTTGCTGAAACTCTTGTCCGGAAATGGCAAAACGTTAAAACCTAACTTTGGGTCCAAATCATCTTCTTGTGGAACTTCCAGAGGTCAGACCTACTCAGTTGTTTAGTGGTTTTAACAAGCTTTTGGATGTCCAAACTCTTAAACATGATGCTTATCTGTCACTAGTTAAACAAAGATAAATTCCAGAAGAGTGGAAGTCAGTGAGATGGCCAACCATAGTGAGTGAAAGTTTATCGAGTTCAGAACTTGAATGAAATAATGAGCGTGTGTGATGGACTCACCTTTTGACTTATAAATGAAAATATGCTATTCTATTTAATAGAATCTATGTATTCATTTGTTTTTCAATTTAACTTTCCTTATAACTGGCTCATGAGTTTCCCTTTACAACTGAAAAAAGAACGTGAATGAAATAATTGTCTGTGGATAATAGTCAGAGGAACAATTTTGGTTCTAATGGCAATTTCAAATGAGCATTTACAGATGACTCCAAATGCAGTACTTGTTTAGATTCCAGTGAAAACGGTTCAAACAAGTGGCACAAGATTGATATAGATCAAGGTTCAAGAAGCTATGTAGAAGTTTTGTAACATAGGCAACAAAGCATAATTTTCGGAGGGAAGGGCATCCTACAAGTTAATAATATGAACTTTGGTTGATCAACATAGTATGAGGTCCTGATATGTTTTTTTGTTGTTTAAATCTTTTGTGTTAAGGAAGCTGAAAAAAGAAATGTATTATGCTTTTTATGTGGGTTCTAGCCAAATAGTTTGGTTATGTTCTTTGACTTCACCACATTCCATGACATATCTTTTACCAGTGCACTTAAGTTATTTTCTGTATAACAAATGCTAAGATAGAAGGATCTAAATTTTGAAAATTCTTTGGCAATAATTACACATCATCCTTATAAGAAAAGGTCATATCATTCTAGTTATAAAGTATGTCAAATTTCAGAATGGCCATTGACTTGCTATGACAAACTGTCATCTTCAATGTTGTATTGCATGATAGGAATTTTAAAAGAATTTGCATAATAATATCTCATATGCTGAATTTCTATATATGTGTACATTCAGCTGTCGGATTAGAAAAATTCAAAACTGGTTATGCGCCGCACCCTGAATTTGGAACTAAATAGACATTTAATCTAGCAGGTTCTTGAGGGCCAGATGCTGAAAATATGGACTGATAGGGCTGTAGAAATAGTACAAACTGGTTACTGGGAGTGCACATTGCTAGGCGTCACTATTGACAGTGTGACTATATCACTAAATGGCTGTCGAGCAACGGTAGAAGCAAGGATTGATGACGCCGCTCAATTGATGGATGATGTGAATCCAGAGCAAGGTTGTCCGAGAGTTTAACTAAACTAATTTTGTGTTCTGTAAACTCATATTGTGAAGCGTATCATAAAAACTTAGAGTCTATGTTTCAAATATATTTAATTAAAAAATAAGTATATTGCCAATAACATTACTATATTTATATCTATGCTATATAATAGGCAGTAACGGTGAGCATGTTAACTTTATTTTATAAAAAACTTATAGCATTGGTATTTGCCCAAATGGATCATAGTATAGTATAACAATAAAAAAGACAACCAATAAATTTTAATAATTTCAACTATATGTTCTATTACAAAATGTGATATTTGTGAAATAGGTGACAATAATTGTCTTTTGAAAAAAAAAGCTATTTGAGCTAAAAAATAAGGGCTATTTCCTCAAACCTCCTGAACTATCTGGCAATTTTCCACGTCTGCCCCTGACTTTTGAACTCACGGTAGCGCCCCCATGAACTATGTTGCATTTTCCACTTGATCCATCCATCCATCAAGTTTCGTTAAATTTTCATTATTTTTTATTTGTACGATTTATGGAATGACTAAACTGCCCTTCTCCCATATATTTTAATATTTTAAAATATAAAATAATATATATTATAATAAAAATTCTCCGGACGCACGTCGTCGGCACGCGTGAGGGGGGGGGGGCAACGCCCCACTTTCTTGCGATGCATCGGTGGCGACGCCCGCGGCGCAAAAGGGCATGCCCCCCCTCCCCCTTTGCCTCTGTGTGCTGCGTACGTCACCAGAGACACGTAGCAAGAAAGGGGGTCGTCACCCCCCTCGCCCGCACCGATGATGTGCGGCCGACACACTTTTTTGTTTTTTATTATAATATATTATTTTAAATTTTAAAATATTAGAATATATGGGAGAAGGGCAGATTAGTCATTCCATAAATTGGAAAAATAAAAAATAATGGGAAATTTAACAGAACTTGACGGATGGACCAAAGTGGAAAACGCGAGGCCCAAGTTTTATTAAAATGCGTCACACTTGGACAAGACCATGTTCCCATATATGTATATGTCCAGTATTTCTCCCATGACTTATGCACGTGGGATTAATTCAATGTGTGCCTCATGCATCAATTATGTAACATTTCCATTGTCTGCTTTGGGCCTCGGCCCGCAAAACATATCACATCTAGACAAAGTCATGTTCTCATATATACTCAACATCTCTCCCATGACTTATGCATGTGGGACTAATCTGACTCAATGCCGACATAGTTTAGGGGGCACTACGGTGAGTTCAAAAGTCAGGGGCATACGCGAAAAATCGTCATAGTTCAGGGGCGGTTTGAGGAAATAATCCAAAAAATAAATAAAGTTTGTATTGCAAAGATATAGATTATGAAATAAAAGAATGAATTTCCTAAGTTGTGGTTCTACCTATCTTATAAAAAAATTAATAAGTTGGATTGTAGGACAATCCTGAAGGCAACACTCAATAAATGCAATAGAAAAAAAATCTAAGAGTTATGACTCAGAATATATAAAGTGAGATTTATAAAAAAAATATAAGATACTAAGATACAAAAAAGAAAAAGAAATCCGATCATGAAATTGCCATTGCCTAGGGCAAGCTGATGGTGGTGAGTTTGAGATAATCACATGAGGGTGAATTAGTATACTAAGCAATTATAACATTGAATTAGTTATAATGAGACAAATGATGAAATGATTATAACATTAAACTAGTTGCGACAAAATCAATTTCTTAAGAGTGACAATTTTTTTTGTGATTAAAGGGATGAAGAGATTCAATTGCTAGGATAGGAATAATATTTAGGAGAGAAGCAACCATATTCATCTTTATCAATTAATACCTTTAAATCCAAGCTTATTTCATCATTTTTTCACCTGGAACATGGACTCGAAGATTTTTTTTTGAGGAGATTCTACCTGGAACATGGACTCAAAGATTGTACAGATAGACTCGTAAGAGTCAACCGAGTTTAACTAGTTTAAAGTGTTGATTCACGAGTCAACTCGAGTTTCCGATTTTGATAAGAGTTTACTCAATTTTGTACCGTAGTATTAACAACCTTGATCCGGAGCACAATGATTCATACAGCACAACACACCACCAGATTTGAGATGGCATGACGCAAGTCAGGCTGGAAGATAATGGAAGGAGCAGTTCTTATATCATAATGAATCCATGAGTACTCTGCTGATGATGTAAATATCATTGTATATCTTTTCTGGTGTTTTGTTTTCTAAAGTTGATGAATTGGTTTTCTGAGTACCCATCAGCCCATTATCATCCAACCAGTTTGAAACTTTTTGTTAAATTTCTACAATGGGAAGTACTTAAAGTTGATGAAAAGTGCTTTGGCAGTTGAAGTTTCACATTAGTGTTTCAAGTTTCAGCTAACGCAAATAATGCAGGCTGAAGACAAACTGCAACACATATTCAAGTTTCACTGGTGAGGCATCTGCAAGTCAATGGTTACATCTTTTATCCTTTAGTTTTTTTTTCTCCATCTCAAATAAAATGTAGCAACATTAATAAAATTGTTGGACTATCCATCAACTTCAAAATTGCTTTTAGAAACTTAACTGATAAATCTGTTCATGAATAGCATGTGATGAGATTAAAGTTTTATTGAAGTTGCCTCTGCCATGCTCTATTATGTTGTCACATTCAAGTATATGATGCAAATATTTCGACAGAAATAAAGTTCCTTAGGCAGATCGTAATTGAGATTATATTTGATGCTTCATCTCCACAATTTCTTCTTTTGAAGAGTTTCTCTCACTTGGTTAAATTTACAACACACTTACATTGTATTCTTTAGAACACCTGTAGTCAAAGAATCACAAGAAAACATAAGATTTGTGAATGCTACTAGTTGAGGTCAGTCCAGTGAAAGTTTGGAGACATGTATGTACTAACTGCCTCTTAGCATTTATGTCACTTGAAGGACTTCCCTTGCATCCAGCTGAAGGATCTCCTGTGGCTTTGCTGGGGTGTGAAGCTGAGTCCAAACATCTCTTTGAGGGCCTGTCCATCACCTACAGGTCCAACCAGCTTGTCCACAACTGATGCACTATCTCTGACATGTTGCATGTCAGTTGCAGTCCATATTTTCCGTGCCACTTGCAGTCTCCTTTGTTTGGAGTTCAAATCAATTCCCCACATTGCATAGAGGTCCATCTTTTCATCCGAGGTCAATTTCTTCTGCATTTTCCTGTACAACATCTCCCGCTCATGGCGAAGGTACCTCAAGCTGTCAAGAAGGCAGATAACACAGTGAGCTTTAGGATTCAACTACCACTCCTAATGTAAGTGTACAAAAGTCGTGCATATTCAGCTATAAGTTTTACCTTGATGCGAGGTTAGTGGCATGGCCATCTTCAGCTAGTATGCTGTCCGAATTTCCATGTGAAAGACTGGATTTCATGAAGGACAACCTTCGAAGCTCTACTTCTATGTAGAATGAATCAACTGGATCTCCTTTGAAAAGTAAGAAAAAGTAGGTTCTGTGGACCAAGGAAACATTGCAGACATGCCAAAGCTCTACAATGCCCTGCTGCTTTTTCTCAAATTCCAGTGCCCATTTTGCAGGGGAGTCCAGGAGCCTCTGCACTGGATCGACAGCAACATCCTTCATGGTTCCCTTTTCTCCCAGGTCCTCGTTCTCCATTGGTTGAGTCTCCTGCAGTAATCACACCTCCCGTGATACATGTCAAATTACATAATGTAGGATGTACCTAATTCTCTAGTTATCAGTAAATGCAAAGAATTCACACCTGATATGCAGATAGTTGTTTCTGATTTTCTGCTTCGGTTGCCTCCTCATGTCCTTCAGAAGAGTTATCAAGATTCATAACATTGTCTTCAGGGACACAAGGTATATCCTGTGTTTTAATTGAATCAGCCTGTTCTTTGGAGGCCTGAGGTAGTGTGTCTGTGGAATCATTTTCCAACACTGGAGTTCTTCTTTCAGACACTTCAAGTTTTCCAGAAAAAGCTTTTGGAGAGGTCTCTGGCCCAGTTTTGTGATCTGGTTCGGCATTATCTTGTTCAGCATCTTCACCAGAAGAAGGTACCCAACTGGCCATCAGGTTTGGCTTGCAACTAGTACTTCTAATAATTGGCACATCCTTGGGACTAATCGATTTTTGCATTGAGGGCAACAGAGATATATCAGAAAATGATTTAGCAGAACTAATTGTCACACACTCTGGGACTTCATCCGTAGCAGATTTCGAGTGCGCATTGTTTAGGATAGGATCTCCAATTTTATCCTCACCAGTCAGATGCAGCAGGCTATAGTCCTCATCAGGTAACAGAAGATTAAATTCCTCATCTTTGTTCATGCTGAATTCGTGTATGTCAATGCACTGGACTTCCCTGCAGTTGTCTTCAGAAATCTGAGATTTTGCTTCATAATTCTCCTCTATTCCCTGTTGTCGTATCACTCTGGTAAATGTGGAACTGCAGACTGAATGAGTAGGTGAGCTAACTGTCTGTTCATCTGTTTCTTCAGAATGCTGTGAGTGATGCCCATTTGGATGATAGGGCTCATACAATGCACCGATTCTTGCAGAACCAATGTATGGATTTTGATATGCAATCCCAGATACTTCAGAAACTGAGAGTGCATCTTCAGATGCATTATGCAGGGATATGGACGACTCACTGGACTCATCCTACAGAGAAGAACATGAACAAAAATGAATATATATTAGTGTTGTTTGATCATAAGCTAAAAGGCAATACCCATTGTCGTGAAGTTTGATCATCCCCCACAGATCGGAGGAGGTCCTCGAGTCGAGACTGAGCAAGATCCCTTTGCTGTCTGAGCTCTTTGATCTCCCTCTCCATCTGAAGAGAATTAAGAAGTTTAATTATTTGAGACATATTTATTGGTTTAGAAGACTACATACAGTAACTAAAATGACATGAGCTTTGTGAAAGTTTCAAGACATGGCCTTCTAGTTAGTTTGCTTTGAGGTTATGGACCCGAAATCACTTTACCACGAATAGACTTCCTCGGACAGTAGGGTTGCTGTACACTAAAAGTGAATAATTCTATGGTTGATTACACTATTGATGATGCTGAACTTGTTGTAGAAGAAGGTAAAAACACTGACCTTTTTTATCTTGACATCTTTATCTTTCAGAGCTTCGTCATGAGAATCCGAGGGGGCTGATCCTGAATACCTCAGCTCATTTTCTAATCTAGCAAGTTCTCTTTGCAGGTGCTTTACCATGGCTATATCAGACATCATCACGTTGACTTGTGCATTAGTAGAAACTTCTTTTGCACAGCTCGCGAACAAGAGAGTGTTTCTCGATTGCTCGGTGTGGCTCCGGGCAGGACTCATTGTGCAGATTATGGCTGTTCTTGCATTGCCTCCTAATGCAGACTGTAAGATCCGCGTTAACTTTGAATCACGATATGGAACGTGCCCATTCCTCCCTTTGCTGCATGACAAGAATGGATTCAGAGGATGGTAGAACAGAAGAAGAAGTTTTTTAATCTTTGATTGACATTTTGTTGATCTTGGTGATAGTAGATAGAAAAGGGAAAACTTGGGGACAGAAAAAACTTGAAACATCAGGAATCAGAATGAAAGAACCATCACAACCTTAACTTGCGAATAACTGTACCCAAAGTGAGCAAGCTGCGGTTGATGTGGCAGCCTTCTTTCAGCCTAGTACCGGCAGACAGTGCTTGAGATGCACGTTCACTTCCTGCCAAATCTACAAAATTCTGTGTTTGGAAGAGAAAAACTTTGCCCAGTTAGATGTTCATTTAAGCAGGAGTTATTGAGAGTTAGTTTTCATAATCAAACTTACCACGGTGGCTGTCAGGGTGCTCGAGGATTCTCTACTCACAAACTTCCTAGCAGAACTTTCAATTGTCTGCACTTGTAAGTAAACAAATTAAGCAGAGATATTTGGTTACTGCATAAACAATCAATCAGTCAGTCGCAGTGGGTCGAACCAGTCTGAGTATTTGATGAGATCGTGAGCTCATTTCGTTCAATGATGTCTCTCCTATTTGTCTTTGAGCTATGAAAATAACAAGTTATAGATTAGTAAAATGATCACTGAAAGCAGTGTAATGTATGATTATTAATAGAAGATTTTGTTTCATTGTTATACCTTCGCAAACAGAAAGAAGCTCTCTGAGATGGTCCTGATCCCTCAGAGTTTCCTCTGTGAGTTTCTCCACAATTGTACCCCTCTATGAAAGTTTGATGGGCTGAGTTAAATAGCTACATAACCCATAAATTATACTAGTAAGACAGAGCATCATTCTACCTCTGGATCATCAAGAAGCCTAAGAGGGGAACTATCTGCACTGAGGAGATCCCTCACTGCTTCATTGTATATCTCCATTGCTGAAAATTTCAAAGTGAACTCCCGCTCCTCATGCTGCAAAAAGGGTTGAAAAAAAAAGGATTCATAAACAAATTCACTTTCCTTGCTTTTGAAAAGGAAATTGGAGGGAGATCCACTTGAATTCACAGCATCTTGAAAAGAAACTGAAAGGTTACACAAGTAGAATGTTGAAATCGAATTGTTACCTTCTTTATGTAGTCATAGATATCCTCCACAGTACACTCAGTTATCCCGGTCATTGTGTATGTTTTTCCACTACTTGTCTGTCCATACGCAAATACACTTGCTGCAAAAGTAGCTGTCAGATCAGATATTGCATTCTAATCCCAACCCTAAATGAGACCAGAAACATAATTATTCCCTTACAGTTGATTCCACTGACGACTGAAAGAACAACTTCTTTGGCCCCTTCCTCGTAGACTTGTTTTGTGGTGCTCCGGAATCCAAATACTCTGTCTGAATAATACATGAAAGAAAGACTAAAGTGAAACTGGATGCAAGAGGAGCCAAATGTAACAGGAAGAAAGACAGACATTATAGAAACAACATTATATGCGTTTCACAATTAGATCACTTTGATATCATGTTAGCTATATTATGCATTCCCTATTTAATCTTTTCAATATTGAGTATAGAGCATCGTCCAAGCTTCATTAATAAAAAAAAGGGGAGAATCCATGAAGCATATACTGCATATCACACAAACAGCACCTTGCTCACATGAAGCCAATTTTACAGTGAAAAGCCTACAAAACAGAGGTTTCAGTCACAGGCATTGCCCAATTCAGGGAACAATTCAGAGTACTCACCGAATGTGTAGGCTGATGGATACATGGATCTCTCCTGCACGCCATTCTTGAAGACGACCGTGGTATTGTTAATGCAGTCCCACTCCGCCGGATCGTTGCGCTCAATCTCCTTCGCATTCAGCGGCCTAATCCTCACAGAGACGCATATCTTCTCGTTCCTGACGCCGCCGCCGCTGCCGGGGGGTGTCTCTGCCTTGTGCCACAGTGCCAGCTCGTCGGAGCTGCCTGTGATCCCCGTATCTCTTTCTCTCATACCTTCCTCCTCTACACCATGAATCAAAAGCAATCCCGTTCCGGTATCATATTTATAAAACCGAGCTCGAAGAATCCATTAAAAAAAGGTTAAAAAAACTACCAAAATAATGATAAAGCATCGCCTTGCTCCCTCGCTCACATGCACGCAATGACATAATATACGAAGCAAAAAAAAAGTAGAAGCGAGTCACGTAAAAGGAAGCCTGAGTAGGTGCCGAGTTCGGGTCACTGAGACCGTTACAACCAGACAACCCACGTTATGAGCACGGTAGAATTCGCACATTCCGGTGGACAGGGCTTTCACGGCAAGGTAAATATGATATTTTTCTCAGAAAAATTCGATCTTTACAGATACTAAGGTTGCCTTTTTGCGTCCAGAGTTAAAGTTAAAAGGAGCGTAGTGCAAACTAAGAATTCCCGAAAGCAGACATATAATAGTTCAAGATTTGAAAAAGTATGGAGGGCAGGTGATCCTGGGATTGGCTCTATTCCTGGTCTTACATTACTGCGACTGATACCTTTAGATGGCGTTGCAACCAGAAACCATAAGATCATGCAAGTATGATGATCTGCTATGGCCATTGGCTTCAACTTTTCAGTAATAAGTCTCACTTGGCGAGCTTGTTAGTTGTTGCAAGGAGGGAGGGGGAGAGAGAGAGAGAGAGAGAGAGAGAGAGAGAGAGAGAGCGATGTGAGATATGCAATGCAATGCAGAGCTTTTCCGAAGACAAACCTATATGAATTGCTCAACTACGGCAGCATTTTCTCCATCTCCTGCAGGCCTCAAACGGAAGAAATGTAAGACTGCCTCCAGAGGAAGGTGACAAGAACGCTGTGAACGATCTGGTAGCAGTTCCTGGGAGATCAGAGAAAGAGGAGGGAGAAGGAAGAGGAGACGGTGTGTTTTAGTCCTGGAACAAAAACAAACCGCGTCCTTTCCTGCAAGGCCCTCCCCCTTCCCTTATCTCTTGGAGGAAGACAACTTTGAATCCATCCTGATCCACTCTTCCTTTACTATTTTTTACTTTCTTGTTCCTCTGTTTCCTAAATTTATACATTAACAATGTACATGTATATAATAACATGGTATATGTCTGCCTTATCCTTCGCTCTTTTGACACCCAATTGTTTCAAATAAAGCCTATTTATGTATGTGATCTCTTGATAACAAAATGTCTTACTATTAGTCCACAAAACTCTTATTGTTTCGATCTGCAAACAAGTATCATAATTAACCTGTGGTCCTACTAACAGTGAGAGCCTACTGAATTCATAAATGTCATTAACATTTCCTCTACAATGCTGTCTCTGTATTCATGCGTGTATCTACAGAGATACACATGAAATATCTTGATTACAGAAGATAATAAAAAGTGGAAGGTGGAGTTGTTACTTGATTGAAAAAGAAAAGGATTTGGAGAGTAGAACTCTTTTCAGCTTTCCTCCTCCTCTTTCCTCTTTGATGTGTCAGATTCTTATAACAAAAAAGAAATGCAAAGAATTATGTGCTCCTCTTTATTTCTGTCGGCAGTTGGCTACAAGCGTTCTTTTTCCACGAACACTCACAACTTGGCATGGTTCAGAAACTGAAACAAAGACAAAAACTGGCACTATTTACCCCAAAAAAAAAAGACAAAAACTGGCACTGCAAGAGAAGTTACTGAAATCAGATTTCCCAATGGACTTTATCCAGTGTAGCAAAAATGTCAAGAGGGATCTCAAAAGATTGTTATTATTATGTCTCTGTTCTTTCCTGAACTTAGGAGGACAAGTGTTCCAAGCGGGTGTAACTGTTGCCAGAAGTTAATTGCGGAAAGTGGAAACAGTGTAGAAATGTATTATTGTTGGAATCTTCACTGGAGAGTGGCATGTTTCTTCTACAATATATGCAGCAAGCACATGTTAATATTATCTCATGAGCTCGTAGGCGCCTTCGTTCATATGGAAGACCTCTATTGCCACATGCCTTTGTCCTCTGAAACGTGTCTTGGCTTCGAAGTTGTTGTGGAAGGATGCATGTATAGCTATTGCCAGGATTCACTCATTCTTTTGTCTGACTTTGCAGCTTGCATTCTAAAAGCGTCTGATATCTCAACTCATTCTCAAGGAAGACAGACTACAGAAAGCTTTGAAAATCTGAATCGGCGACGAGGAATCTTTTCACTGTTTTCAAACATGTTCCCGGAAGTGTAATATATATATATATATATATATATATATATATATATATATATATATATATAACCCTCAACCTCGTTTGATACTTTGATATCTTTATTCTTCCTATTTCATTTTCCTTCATCATCACATGAAAAGATGGTGTGATGGACTTGTAAGGAGGACTCTGCTCCTAGCTTGATTGCAGCCAGCACCTGCATTGAATTATTCAAATTAAACTGACCATATTTTCTGTGCTAATAACTAATTCTGATTAGGTAACCACACACTGAATCTCAAGTCAAACTCTCCCAAGAATTAGTATTTAAGATTTACGTTTTCGTTCATCTATCGGATTATATATGTATGAATAGAAAATAAAATATGAATTAGTTGATCAGAGAAAAATGATATACAATGTATAAAATATACACATATTTTACCTACATAATAAATATTCTCATATTGTTTTGAAAAACTTGCATTGTTAATCATACTGTTTTTCTTGTCAACAAAATAACATCATTATCTTTTTATAAGTACAATTTGTGTTATAAGAGAAAAAAAATGTATTTTATCATTGACATTTTATGTTAATATTATCTGTCTAACCAATTATATCAATCTAATTCCAAAGCCATTTTAGTTAATGCTCAGTTCAATTCTAACAATAATTGGAAAAAAAAATACCAAGTTGGCCAATATGTTGTTTTGGACCATAAAACCCGATAATTGTACTTGGGCTTTCAAAATTATAGCCAACTCATGTTGATGATAAGTTCAAATTTTGAACATTCATTTCAAACAGTAAATAGTATAATATGAAAATTGTGTGTGATATACAAATGAAAGGTGCTATAACTATTTTGCATAAGATTTGGTTAGAGATGCATATGATGGGTTATAATTAGGAGAATGATTTATTGCTATGTTGTCCAAACTTGTAAAACTCATTCAAAATGGCATTGGTTGGATCAAAATATGATTTTCATGAAATAACTAAGTGAATATATGATTTTTTAATAGAACTTAGGATTACTTAATTTACATGTACATATAGGGAGATATGTGTTTTTCTTTCGTCAATTGTCAAAATTCATTAAAAAATAGTGCAAGTCAGATCAAATATGAATGAATGTATGTTCTTTTAATAGAATTTAGAATCACCTAATTTGGATTCATATAAAGAGAGTGAATTTTTCTTCTTATCAAGATATTAAAATTGAATGAGTTTGAGATTAATTATTATAGAATTTTCTGAGGACAATTTGTAATAATTTAAAATCTAAAAAGTTATTGTATAATTCCTCTTAATGTATACTTTTAAGGAAAAATAGAATATATGAAATTTGAAGCTGCAAATGAACCTAATAATTCGTTGACTGAATGTATGTTGAATCTATTTAGTACTAAAAATTTATACTTTGAAAAAATACGTTTATTCAAATAAATTATGGTTCATGATGTCACTATAGTGAGACTTTACGAGAAGTATAAAGTTTAAACATATGTACTAAATCCTCAAAATCTCATAATAAACTTTTTTTTTACAAAATGTTTTTAAAAGCTTATTATTAGGAAGTAATAAATGTTTTACCATGATGGACATTTAAAAACATAAGGATTGGTGAATATGTAAAATTAGAATTATATGAGTTATGGTAAGTTTTAGAATACAATTGGAATTAATACAAATGAAAAGTATAAATTTATATTTTGCAAACAAAATATCTTTATGATACCAAGTATATAAATATTATCTTTAAAAACAAGTTTGATGGCAACATGATAGTGAAATTAAGTTGAGATTGTAGAAGATTTCAATTATCACCAAAGGTTTTGATGGCAAAAGGATACCAATTAGACAATTAGTATTGGATGAATCTTTTAATCTATTTATATGTCCTTATGTTACATTCAAATTGGAGCACAAAATTTATTTTTAAAGAGCTTAATGATGTAACACACCAAAATTTTGAACTCTCTCTCTCTCTCTCAAAATATGTACTTTAAACAAAGATCCCAACGAATAGAACATGGTTTTTTCCATTTGAACTTATGGCTACTTAGAATTCTTTACAATGATGTAGGTCTTAATGTTAAATTTTGTATTTCTTATTTTCAGTATGCTAAATCTTTTGACGTGTTAATGAAATCAACCTCAAATTGTTGGTACAGAATCGTGGTTTATTCATATTCATTTTATATCAATTTTTTTATTAAACATACTAGTATATTCTCTGTAATCCGACCTAGAATCATGTGTTGTTCTCAGATTAAATTCTTATTGAAAGAAAAGAGAATTTGGTCCGAGAGTGCAAAACCCTACCCGACTTAGGTTGCACTAGAGTCAATGTTGTGTCTTTCAAGAGGATTTTGGCTAAGTTTTTTTAGTATAAACTTGTGAGATGTATATGAAATAATCTTGTCGAAGTCTAGTTGTTGTACAAATAAAAATATATGTAGACAAAGTTATGAATGAAAAAGTGAGTACATGTCCCAATGTCATGGATAAGTATAATGTTGAATTGATAATTAAGTCATAATTCATGTAAAATAAATAGAAAAATATGATATTGATATGAGATTGATTGCTATTTAATATTTCAAACCTAATTGACATCACTTTAATTGTGGTTGCGTACATCAAGATATAGAGATCAACATATGCACCTCCTAAGATGTCAAGAATTTGAAAGTGAAATTGGAGGCAAGTGATTTAAAATTTATTATTATAATATATATAGCAATAAATTAAATAAATATATGGTGAATATTTCATACTCTAGTCACAAAAATGGAATAATTAGTAATATTATATGTATATTGAAAGTGTCAATTTTAAATGCCACAACCCACATTTTGTGCATTTACAAAAATTAAACGGAATGAAGAATTGATTTTTGTATTTATTGGGAACTATGTGATTCGAGATAAAATATGACACTTGTAGGCAAGGTTATTAATATTGAAATCATACAAAAATATTGAAAGAGAGTCATAAGATCGAATTGAGGATCTTATCTAATAATAAACAATATACTTTAAAACTAATAAATGTTTTTTTGATAAATTTGTTGCACTTAACTATTAAATTACACCGCACTCAGTCATTTTTCTTTTAATTTTTAAATCAAATTATATCAAAATATATTTAAAATGAAGAAAATGTATTAAATTTCATATAAATTAATTTTTATTATCATAAATATATTTTAAATTAACATTTAAATAATTATATTACTCATATGAGATCATATAGGTTCAGATAAAATCATAATATCTTGTGATCAAAATTAAGATTTACTCATTAAGATCATAAGATCCATATCAAGATCCTATTAACCTTGATTGTAAGGATAAATCTTTTCATGTACAATTTCAAAAAATATTAAGATCAATTAAATGAGAGGTTTCTATTTTAAGTTATGAATTTTATATCATACATCATTTAACTGTATACAACTATCATCAACTTTCATTGTAAATACGGTTTTTATGATACATCTTAATTGTATTGTAATCATATATGAGAATTGAAGTCAAAGTTAGTGGTGATGGAAATAGAAGATGAAATTCAAATTACTTGATGTTCCTCATGAAATCATCTACGAAATTATATTATGATTGATAAATTTGGAGCTTTAATATGATGGTATAATGGTTTAATAGCTTTTTATGTCTCATATTAATGTGTTAATAGATCTAATAATTATGTGAGTTATGATTTTCATTTGTGGCCGCTCATACAATCAGATCTTGTTTTCATGATCCTAATGTATTGATCTTTTTATACAATAATCAATAATGTATATAAATAAGTTTTTTTAATCTATGAGTTGGAGTTTCCCAAACTCTCATTTGATCCTTCAACCGATTTATATCATACTATAACATCACTATAACATCGCTTGATGTTATTTTAATGAAAGCTCTTTATGCCCAAAATGGAATATTTTGATGGATTATCATATCAACATTTAAAACTATTTCTATGATTTGTTGTACTTTATTCAATGACACCTTTGAATGATTATATTATGATATCAAACTCCCATATGATCCTTTCGATAATCAATTGACATGATGGTAAAAATGAAAAAAAAATATTTTATAAGATAGAAAAGATAAATAATTTTAATGTATATATATATAATTAAAGAATTCTTCCATTATAAGTTGACAATTGATATGGAAGTTTGGGCAGTCCTCCTCATACTTTATGAAGTAAAAAAAACACATTTCTCATGAGTTAATGGTTACTATAAGAGTTCAAAAATATTTTATGGAGTTGAAAAATAACTAATAAAATGATGGATGAAAGTAAATAAGTACATGATGTCCCCTTAGGATGATGTCTAAGTAATTTTCACATTGTCCTGTGATATCACCTTTTTTATTTTTTATTCATAGATATATTTTTTCACATATTTTTCTTTGACAAGTTAAAATCTTTTTTGCCTCTGCATAATGCATAATGACTTTTGATGCATTTTTTGGAAAGTTACAAAAGTTAGAAAGGCAAGTCACAAGAGGACTTTATTTCTAAAACTAGGTACTTATAGAAATTTGAATTCGCTTAGTGCACCACCATAAGTTTAAATTTCAAGCAATTTTCGTTTAGCTCGTCACCAATAGGAAGGACGTGATATATTATATCTATTTATTTTTAGGATAATTTTACTGTATGTTTTTTTTCTTTTTCATTTCTACACTATATTAAACATTTTTATTAACAATTGCATTTTATTTTTTGAACACTCTATTTTTATTGACAATAAGTGAGACCAAAACTATAAAAAACAACAAGCAAGAACAAAATCTTTTCATGATAGTTTTGAGTTTGAACTCTCGATTACAAATTTATTTGTCTGCTGATCAAAAATTATTTTTTTTGTATTTTTTATTAATCCATGGAAAAATAGATAAATATTGAATTCTAAGAACTTAAGATATCGTTCGATTGGAACTAAATTGGAACTCAAACCGCTTTTCCAAATGCGGAATCACGATTCCAATGGAACTATGTTTTTTTTTCTTGGCATGACTTTTATTTATATTTAGTTTCTCTTTTTTTCTTTTTTTTGTTATTTTCTCTCTCACACATGTTACTCTTATAAAATTATTTATTTATTATATCTAAAATATTTATAATAAAAAATAATATAACATTATTTATTACTTATTATTTTATTAAACAATTTTAATATTTATTTAATTATAATTAAATTTTTAAAAGTTTATTTTTTAATATTTGAATACTATATTTTTTAACAAATTTTTTCCCATAATTTATATTCATTTTTTTATTAGTAATAAAATTATATTTTTTAATTATAATAATTATTTTTAATTGAGAACTTATAAAAAAATCATTTATCACATTAAGTTTCTAATTTTTCATCATTACATTTCACTCTATTCAAACATATAAGTTTCTCATATATCTCGAACTAATATATCAATTCAACTATTTATTAAAAATTAAAAAAAAAGACGCACCCATGAATATAATTTAGCAGATCAGACGTGTTCAGAATGTTCTTTAATTTGCTCAAGTGCTACACATTATATGCTAGACAAAGTTTGCTTTATGTTGTCACACCGATGACTCATGAAGATTGATTTATTATTGATTTAGACGTCAATGACATGCGTTGCACTTAGAAGATGATAATTAGTGGCTTCGGATCGGAATTTAAAAAAAATTAACACGCAATTATTGAGCAGAACGGTCTAAATGTGTTTATGGCCAGGTATATAAAATGTACTTAGAAATTGAAATAGACCGGACACATTATTCATTTATTAAAATTATCGATATTAATATCTTTTAAATTTTGGCTTTTTTAATTATTTTTAAAACTCGACGATCATGCTGTACTAAGAAGTTACCATTTTTAATTAAAATCGAAGCCTTAGTCGACCTGATCACATAATATCTGATTAAAAAAATATTAACTTCATAAAAGAAATATCCATCTTTTTGTTCGAGCAAGAAAAGAGAGAGAATCTAGGAACCTTCCACCACCACCATCCTGTCCGTCTCTCTCTCCCTCTCCCTCTCCCTCTCCCTCTCAGCAGTCTCACACACTCTCTCCTCATGTTTGAGAGCCTGCCAACTGTCATCCTCCAAAATCCAACCCACATTATCTAATCCATGTTTGGATTTTGCGCCCCCTAATCTAATTCTAATTGGAACACACAAATAAAGGAAAAGGGCGGCAAATTTATCAAGAGCCACACAACCGCAGCAATCTTTTCCTCCCCGCGACTCCCCCCCTCAAAAAATCTTGTGGTCGACATCGATCCGCAACCGCATCGGACTTCACCGCGAACCACCAATCAGCGCTGGCCACGTTCCCCAGACCCACTGAGGACTCTTCTCGAAACGCCCACCACCACCACCAACAAATGCCCTCGCCGGGACCCACCGGGGGGAAAAAATTAGACCAACTTCGAAACGCCGAAAAGAAAAGAAAAGAAAAGGAGGGCGACGCTTCAAAAAAATGTCGACCACCAACTCCCCAACACATCTTATAATACTCCCAACGTCATCGCCGCCACCGCCACTGCCGCCGCCGCCGCCGCCGCTACTTCTACTACTACGACTACTACTACCGGCACCGCCGACCGCGTGCCTTCCCCTTTGCGATTTATCCTTGCGGATCGTTTTCGAGGCGTCGCCTCTGGCCGGGTGGAAGAAGGCAGCGGCTTCCGGAGACCGGAGGGGGGAGAAGGGGAGATGAGAGGAAGGGGTGAGGTAGCGGGAGGGAGATGAGAAGGGAGGTACGATGCGAACCATCTGCGACGTTTGCGAGAGCGCTCCGGCCCTCCTGTTCTGCGCTGCCGACGAGGCCTCCCTGTGCCGATCCTGCGATGAAAAGGTCATCTCTTTGCTTGGATCTTATGTTTTGTGTTTGTGTGTGCGTGTGCGTGTTTTGTTGCCTCTTTTCATTTGATTCATGGAGCTTTGGTGGGTGGATTTTTGTGACCTTCTTCTCCGGCCGATCGCGATCAGTGGAATTCCATCAATTTAGTCGGTTTCTTGTCGCATGCTCAGAGTGGAATTCGCTAGTAATAACATATGGAGCCTTATCGAAATTATACTATCGCAGTTTTGCTAGATCTTGGCCTAGGATTTTTCTTAAAGATGTCACGTCAGAGTGGAGTATCTGAACGAAGCCTACAAACTTATTTTTAAAAAAAGTAATGGCAGATTGTGAAATGCTGTTTGTTGCTTATACTGGTGCAAAATACTGCAAGGGTAGTAATTTCTCATTCATGCATATCAATGCTGTTTTACAATATTTTTAAAACAGCTGAAGCTTTAAATAAAAGATGTATGCCCAAAAGTTCAAAGTTGATACAGCCAAAGCTTTTGTTGAATAGCTTGTCAATGCCAGAGAAGACTTACTAGAAAATTAGGCTGTCAAATTGACATTAGTTAACAGACCCGCCTGCATGCTTTCTATTAGAGGTTGTGTGGCATAGTCCTGTTCAATGAAAAGGAAGAACAAAGGTGAGAGGACTTAGGGATGCAAGGAGGGGACCGTGAATGTCTTGATCAATAAGAAGGAAGAGAAACGGAGGAGGGACAAGAGAAGAAGATTAAAGGAGGAAAAGGAAAAAGAAAACAAGAAAATCATGCCTATAAAAGAATATGGAGAACAGAGCTATTGTGAAATAAATAAAAGAGGATTGAACCAGATAGAAAAACAAGGAGATGGATCAGAGGAAAAAAAATAGAGAAAAAAACAAGAAAAAAGAGAGTAAAATAAGAGAAAGAAGGGATTTCTGACAAGAAAAAAAAGAGGATGGATAGAAAGAGTGTGATGGAAAAAGAAAGCTAAAAGAAAAATGACTAAAAATTAGTTAATTTTGAAAAATAACTTTAATGTTTTGCTAAGCAGTAACAGGTTTTGAAAAAATATGATCAATGACTTTGTTATCAATACACTATTATTAATTATTTTATTTAATGTTTAATTAGTTATATTATTTCTTTTAGTATTGTAAATAATATTGGCTTAATAAAAAGTTCATTTCAATCCGATCAAATCGATCGAACTATGACTGAGTTTGACACACTTCTATAATAAGATGAACTTTAGTCACTTGCTTGGGCTTAGCGTGGTCATACAAATCAGGAACGGATTAACAGAGATATCTATAAAGAAATGGATGAAAGTATGTCTTATATTTTGACATGTTAAAAGATTAAGCATTTTTTTGCCCTGTAAATTTTTTACCCACCATTATGCAGAGATGAGTATGCAATATAATGAATTGGTAATTGTAGATGCAAAATTAATTTATAGTAATTTTTTTATGAAAGGCATGTGTGTACCATTGTTATCATGTTTACACAAAATCCCACAATTACTTGTTATGTACCCTTGTTATCATGAAACTAGTTCTTGCAACCAGAGATGACTATATTTAGCATTAATGTTATACAGAGCTAAAGCTTAACTTTTCCTATTAAAGAAAAATATCTGATTAAACTTTTTGCTTCTGTCCCATGGAACATATGTGAGAATTCAAAATTTGCTGCAAATTAGATACTATAGCATTTGGTTGACACCGTAATCCGTCCTCAAAAAATAAGTTGTCACTAGTAAACACTTTAAAACATGGCTGTTCCTTTAGAAAAAAACATGACTTTGGAATTTTGAAAATCTACACCCAACATTTACTTTGATGTATTTTTGTTGATTGAGGATCTATGATGGTTGTATGATGCCTTGAACAACCTAGACATCACTTCCTAATTTTTTTTGCAGGGGAATCACTATCTCTATTTAAAGCCCAACTTTGAGTATCATAGGAACTCCGCCTATATTTTATAGCCGGTCCCAAGCCCGGATAAAGGAGGAGGGTTGTGTTAGGCCCCGACAGCCAGCATAAAATCCTGTCGAATCTTATGAACATGGATCAACGAATATGGCGTCGTATGATCCATGTAGCCGACCCCACCTAGTGGGATAAGGCTTTGTTGTTGTTGTTTGAGTATCATAGGCTAAATATATATGTTCTGAAAGTACATTGCAATAACACTAAAGAGAATGTAAATAAACCTGCAGTGAAGAACATATATTAGCTTCTTGATAGGATTTAGATATTTTCTCATTGTAAAAGCAAAGCCCTAGTTCATTGAAAAAGAACAATATCTTGTACAAAATATATGAAGGTAATATATAAAATACTTGAATAAAAGATGTTTTGCATTGGCACAAGACAGTTATAGTGTTCCTTAAAAGTGTAAAAAACACATGCATGCCAGTTTACAATAATTCAGAATAGTGCTATACGTCTGTAACTGTATTTTCTACCATGTTACTTGTCACTCGTATATTATGTTCGATTTCCTTTCATGCCAGTTTTTTTTTTCATTTTTCTTTACTTACTCCTGATGAATCTCTCTGTACTTGTTACTTTTGTATGTGAATATTTTATGGATGTATGTGAATATTTCTCCAATACTTTGCATGCTTTGACACAATGCACTTGCCTTACATTTGTATACATTATTATTTTTTCTGAAGTTTGAACTCCGCCTATATTTTATAGCCGGTCCCAAGTCCGGATAAAGGAGGAGGGTTGTGTTAGGCCCCGACAGCCAACATAAAATCATGTCGAATCTTATGAACATGGATCAACGAATGCGGAATGGCGTCGTATGATCCATGTAGCCGACCCCACCTAGTGGGATAAGGCTTTGTTGTTGTTGTTGTTGTATTATTTTTTCTGAAGTTTGATATGTGCTGATTTGCATGTGTGATAGTACCTAAATTTTTGCACGCCTGATCAGTTATTTATATGAATGAATGTAACTGGTTATTCTTTCAATTGATGTTTTCTTTGAACATTTCATAATGAAAGTCTTGTTTTTATTGCACCTTAGTTGGATTGACTTGGTGTTACAACGGTTATGAAAGGATCTCTATTTTGGAATAAATATGCATAATGACCTCTATTTATTTATTTTTTAATTGTGAGATATACATAATACAGGTGCACATGTGTAACAAACTTGCTAGCAGGCATGTGCGAGTAGGTCTTGCTGACCCCAGAGAAGTACCACGCTGTGACATTTGTGAAAATGCACCTGGTTTGTATCTTTTAACGCCCGTCAACCTGTCTTCTTATAGATATATAGTTGAATCTTACCTGAGCATTTTCAATCATCTTTCCAGCTTTCTTTTACTGCGAGATAGATGGAAGCTCCCTTTGCTTGCAGTGTGATATGATTGTGCATGTCGGGGGAAAAAGAACCCATGCAAGATATCTACTGCTGAGGCAAAGGGTTGAGGTTAGTTGATATGACACCTGCTGCTGAACAGTCAATCGTGGTTTTTTCAGACTACTGACCTCTCAATTTGTAGTTTCCAGGTGATAAACCTGGTAATGCAGAAGACTTTACAAATCAAGCCAAGGATGCTATAGCACTTAGGCGGGAACAGAAAACTGTAGCGAGGGACAAAATGCCAGTGTACAAGGTTTCTGCTGATCCTGGTTTAGATGGTCAAGGAAAGGCTGATTCCAAAATGATTGATCTCAATACAAGACCTGTTCGAACTCATGGCCAGGTTTCCAATACTCAGGTATATTAAAAGTCCTTTTTTTAGAAACGTAGCAGTTTGTTATTTTGTTCATTACCATTGAAACTTTTTGTTTCGATTCATGGAAGAGTCAGCGCATGGACCTCTCGAACGACAACAACCATGACTCTCCTGGCGTGGTCCCGACAGGGCCGTTCCAAAGTGATGCAGATAAGTGAAATGCCATGTCTCAAGCCCCTTAGCACCTGTAGATTTTGTGCTCTTTTTTGGTCATTCAGTAGTTCAGGATTTCAATCCTGTCTCTCTTAACGTAATGGCCCTGCATGAAAAATAGAACAACCAACAGATACTGAATTGAGATTGTCATGCAATGTGTATCCTGGATATATAGGTTCTGTTCTTGTTTTCTTGGTGTTTATGCAAAGTATGTCAAGAGATGAAGTCATTCAAATTTGCATTTTTTTCGTTCTATTTGTTTGTGCATCTTGCAAGTGCGCACTTGCAGCGGTTCTCTCCAACTATGACAGCCAAAAAAGGCATCGTTGCTAAACCATGTTTCTGGTTCGTTTATTAACTGGTTGGACAAGGTGTAAGGCAACATTTTTTACATCTTCGGATTTGATGATAACTTCGGGATTGTTTGACTAAGTTTACAAGTCA
Source organism: Pontederia crassipes (assembly GCA_030549335.1). Classification (NCBI taxonomy): domain Eukaryota; kingdom Viridiplantae; phylum Streptophyta; class Magnoliopsida; order Commelinales; family Pontederiaceae; genus Pontederia; species Pontederia crassipes. Next base: position 69,118,551 of record CM060191.1, on the reverse strand, counting down.
CTCAAAATGATTTATAAGTAATTTTAATTTTTTTTCCCCTGTTTGATAACTAAAAAAAGTTGATAAGTATTTATTTTATTTGCTTAGCTTAAGTTTGATTAATAAATGTACCATTTTGTTTTTAGAATATACCTAATCTTTTACATATTTCTTATATTATAAGACTTATAATCTCTTTTATTATTAATCGTTTATTTTCAAAATCAAATTCAGTCGTTAAATTATTTATCAGTTAAGTCAAACTGCTCTTAATACCTTTTTTGGCCCTTGCAAACTTCCTCTCTCTTGTTTATTTTTGTGTTACAAGAAGAAAAGAGAAATCACTTGTACGAAGTTTCTTTTAATGAAAATATTGTTTCCAAAGTTATACCTAGAGACGCACCAATCGTTTAATAGAACTTTTCGTCATTTTTTGTTTAATTTTCTAATTAAATCTATGGGTAATATGAAAAACAAGTGCCACAAGTGTTATGTTAATTGACTTTTTTGTTCATTATTTATTTCTTAATTGCCAGAATTCTTCAGAAGAAAACATCTTTTTCTCACACAAACATAAAAATTCCTTTCTTTCAGTTAATAATTAAGAAACTATACAAATTGCTTGAAAGAAAAATATTCCACTCCCCATAGGAAAAAACTGCACTTTTGTTTAAGTTGAATATAGTGTACAATGAAAAGCTGATCGTATGAAAAAAAAAATCAGAATTCAGTATGGCGAACACTATAATCCATGTACAGGTCTGAAAGACACATGCGACTGGATGGTTTATTGGTATTCGTAAAAAAAACAATTCTCTTTGATAGTATTGATATTTTGAATCAGTCAGATGCCATTAGAGGAAACAAATCATTTCAGATCACTTCCAAGTCTCTAACAAGGAGGTTCAACTAAAAGAAAAAATAAACAAGCCAAATAGCCAATGATTTGGATCTTGTCTCGAGTTTGTCCATCCTCAAAATATGCTTCAATGGAATTATTGGCAAATCAGATCATTAGAGTTATATTCTAGCAAAGCATTATTGGTGAGAACTATATATATTTTTCTTTTTTTTCTCTCTCAAATCTAAAACCTGAATGTAACGTCCCCAAAATCGCCCCTCCTGTCACGTTGGCAGTCAGATTGATCCCGAGAGCGCTACATCGTCTACTACTCTATTGATCTTGACTATTCAATAATTTGGCTTACGTGGCATTCATAATAAAGAAAAGAAAATCAAATCAAATACTTTAATGCGTGAAATGACAAGAAACATTTAATAATATATAGTTCAATATGCGAAAGTTCAAACGTTAAATACTGAGGCGGAAATGCATCAAGTTCAACATGTGAGAAAAAGTTCAATGAGCGGAAGACATGATGTCTCTAAATAAATTACAATAACATGAACTAGATATAGCAAGAAAGTTTGAAGCGGAAGATCAGTCATGTGCAGCGTTTCTCCAAATTCTGTGCCATCCAACACCTCATCAGTTAGCATGCTCACCTGTAAAATCCCATGCAGGAGAATAGAATACCCATGAGCAAAAGAGCCCAGTATAATAGCAAGTAGATGGTGAAATAAGGACCAATGATAATTATGAAATGAGGATCAATGATAATCATGAAGTAAGTGTATCAATCTCTGACAATATCAATGTCTATGATTTATTCTTTACTATATCTATTCTTTGTCCTTACTCTGCATAATCTTTACTATACTATGTTCTATGCTTTACTGTACTTTACTTTACCATACTCTATGATTTACTTTACGATACTCTGCTTTACATTATTTTACATTACAGTGCTCTGCTTTGCATTGCTTTACTTTACAATACATTGCTTGGCCTTGCTTTACATTACATTGCTTTACTGTGAGTTGCACTACGTATTTTTACATTAGTATAATATCCATAAAGTTAGTTGTCCTATGCGAGCTCGACTTTATTAAGTTGGGATGCCAGGGATGTCTCTCTGAATTTTTTAATTCAATAAGCCCGAAAAGGAAAAAGAGATGGGTGTTAAGATCTCATCCAATTCGGAAGGTAGGGGGAAGAATTCCTACAATGCAGGAACAGTGGTCAATTAAGAAACCTGTAGGTTCACTGTCTCCTCAACTAGCTACATGTCCCTCTGGCACAATGCAATAATCTTTAGGAGAAGGAGTGTGACCTTTGCATCACCCTTCATTTGAGATACATGTAGTAGAAGATCTGAAATGAATAGTGGTCATTGAAGACAGTAGCTTCGCTGTCCCCTCAGCTAACTATCTATCCCTCCTTTGTTTTAACTTTAATCTTTACTTTAACAATGGGGGCGGCACATAGCAATCTCATATATTTGTCTTTGCATTATTTATCTTTGATTATCTTGACATCGATGATTCAGAACTCAACTGAGAGTTAATCTCTGTGTAGTATGACTCAATCAATATAGGTAAATTGGTTAGAGTCTCAGATTCTGATTTAAGATAAGGACTTGATTCACTGTCGGAATCGATCGACCGTTTCTGGATCGGTCGACTGCTCCTCTGTGTTCGGCCGAGCCGGACTGGTGGACTTGAACCGATCGACCGTCCAATGTGGGGCCGGTCGACCGCTCTGGAATACCGGTCGACTGGTCCTCTTGGATCGGTCGACCTTCTGGTGTCTATGGATCGGTCGATCGTGCTTATGAGCTGGTCGACCGGCTACTCTACAAGATCGGTCGACCGTTCTAGTGATCGGTCGACCGGTCATATGATTGTCGAGATGCGCATCATGCGAAGGATCGGTCATCCGCTCGAAGAGTCGGTCGACCGATTTCAAGACTAGATCTGTCTGACGACAGATCGGTCGATCGACCGCCCTGCGTGGCCGATCGACCGATCGGCAGGAACTCCGGCGAGTTCAACATATGGATCGGTCGACCGTTTATAAAATTGGTCGACCGGTCCCTGCGATAAAACAGGGCCGCCAGAATTCTCTATTGATTCCGGCGGTCCTCCGGCCGTTAGATCAACACGACATGAATACAAAATTTGTAGGTAATACTCTAGGGAACATAATGATGTAACTCTTTGCATCAAATAATCCATAATTCTTCGTCTAGGAATTTCAAATGGCTAGAGTACCTCTGTTTCCGTGTTTAACGGTCACCGGTCACTATTCGTGTCATTCGGTCGATCGCCGGTCGTCCTTGGGTGACGGAAGGTCGCCCTTTGTCCTCACGGAGGTCGGAGGAGGTCTCTGGGTGTTGAAGGATTGTCCGACTGGTCGTTGTTCGTCGTTGAAGTCGCACCCTGTCTTATTCGTGCGCGTGCGTCGTGCGTCGATCGCCGGCGGTTCGCAGGAAGAACAGACGAGGTGGCGACCTGCTGCTAGGGTATCCAAGGGGTCGCAGAGGCGCCCCTTGTGATCATTTTTATAGCATCGGCCGGCCTGGGTGGCCGGCCGATTTTGAGCGGCATCAGGGGAGGAAAATCCTCCCCTGTCGGCCATTTCCTTTTTGCTTTGTTTCCTTTTTTCTTTTTTTTTTCCGATTTGATTTTGAATTCGTTTTGAATTCTATCCATTAATGGCAATTGATTTCCTTTTTATTTTTGTGATTTGCTATTGATTTCTTTATGTTCAAAATGCATCTGTTACATTATTACCCCCTTAAAAGAAAATTCATTCTCGAATTTTGATAAGAGTTAGGACTTACCGAATAGTTGTGGAAACTTTTCTCGCATCTCTGATTCTACTTCTCATGTGGCTTCATTTCCTTGATGATGCTTCCATGCTACTTTGACTAGTGACACTTTCTTTCTTCCTTGTTGGTGTTCCTGATATTCCAATATCTCTATGGGTTGTTCCTCATACGTCAAATCCTCCTTGAGGTTTGGTTCCTCAATTTGGATCACATTGACGTAATCGTGCTTGTACGTTCGGAGTAGTGAGACATGAAAGAGTTGTGTACTCTAGCATATGCTGGGGGTAGGGCCAACCTGCATGCTGAGTCTCCATCCATATCTAAAATCTTAAATGGACATACATACATTGGGCTCAATTTCCCACGCTTACTAAAACACATTACTCCTTTGGTGGGGGAGACCTTGAGTAGGACTTGGTCTCCTGCTTTGAACTTATGTTCTCGACGCTTCTTATCCGCGTATGTCTTCTGACGATCTTGAACAGACTTCATTCTCTTCTTTATTAATTCAACTCTATCTATGTACTCATGTGTCTGCTTCTGTAATTCAACACTCAAAATATTTCTTTCACCCACTTCGCCCCAACATGCCGAGGAGCGACATGGCCGTTCATACAATACTTCAAAAGGGGACATCTCTATGCTAGCATGGAAACTGTTGTTGTAAGAGAACTCTATAAGGGGTAGATGCTTGTCCAAATTGCCATGACAATCCAATGCACATGTTCTAAGCATGTCTTCTAATGTCTGAATGGTTCTCTCTGATTGACCGTCCGTCTGAGGATGGAAGGCTGTATTGTAGCGAAGCCTAGTCCCAAAAGCATTCTGGAGACTGTTCCAAAATCTTGATGTGAACCTGAAATCTCTATCAGACATAATGATTGATGGGATCCCATGAAGCCTGACAATCTCCAGCACATATAGATCCATTAAACTTTCAAGAGATTATTTTACGAAGTGAGTCAATTTAGTGAGTCGGTTCACTATTACTCAAATGACATCATGCCCTTTCTGAGTCCGGGGTAAGCCGGTGATGAAATCCATTGATATCTCTTCCCACTTCCATTGTGGGATGCTGAGACTCTTCAAGGTTCCTTGAGGTTTCTAGTGTTCTATCTTGACCTGTTAGCACACTATGCATTTGGAGATATATTCTGCAATCTCCTTTTTCATATTCGGCCACCAGAAACTCCTCTGCACATCTTTATACATTTTTATGCTCCCTGGGTGGATTGCAAATTCTGATTTGTGGCATTCATCCAGCACTTCCCTTCGGAGTTCAGGGTTATTCGGTACCCATAAATGATCACGGTACCTGATGCCACCATCTGCTGAGACCTTAAAGTTGATAGTTTCTAGACTAGTCTTTATCATCATCGTCTGATACTCTGCATCTTCTACTTGTGCCTCAATGATTCTTCCAATCATGTCTGGTACTATACGCTGCATCATCATTAGTGAGCTGTCATGCCTTACTCTTAGTGTCCACTTAAAGAGTTCTTCTATCATCTCAAATTGTCGAAGGCGCATGAAGGCTACAGATCCTTCCCACTTTCGGCTAAGTGCGTCAGTCACTGAGATTTCTTTTCCAAGATGGTAGTTAATAGCGAACTCATAGTCCTTTAAGAACTTCATCCATCGTCTTTGGCGCACATTTAGCTCCTTCTGTGTAAAGACGTACTTTAAACTCTTGTGGTCAGTGTAGACCACAAATTCTTCTCCGTACAGATAATAGCGTCAAAGCTTGAGGGCAAATACCACTGTTGTCAATTCGAGGTCATGAGGATAATTGACCTCGTGTTTCTTCAGCTATCTGGATGCATATGCTATTACTTTCCCGTGTTGCATCAGTACACATCCTAATTTTGTACCACTAGCGTCAATGTAAACCACATACCCATCGTTGCCCGATGGTAATGTCAGGATTGGTGCTGAAGTTAGCCAATTTTTTAACTCTTGAAAACTTTCTTCGCACTTGGGCGACCAGATAAACTTTTCTCCTTTCCTTGTGAGTTTGGTCAGTGGCAATGCAATCCTTGAGAAGTCCTTGATGAATCGTCTGTAGTAGCCTGCTAAACCAAGGAAACTTCTGATCTCGAAGACGTTCTTTGGTTAAGTCCAATTGGACACAGCCTCTACCTTTGCCGGATCCACTGCAATCCCATCTTTGGAGACAATATGGCCTAGAAACATCATCTGTTCTAGCTAAAATTCACATTTGAAAAACTTTGCATACAACTTCTTGGCCCGCAAAGTCTCCAACACTATCCTTAGATGTTCATTGTGTTGCTCTATGCTTGGTGAGTAGATGAGGATGTCGTCAACGAAGACGATTACGAACTTATCCAGATATTCGTGGAAAATTTGATTCATGAGATCCATGAATACTGCCGGGGCATTTGTTAACCCAAACGGCATTACAAGGAACTCATGGTGTCCATACCGTGACCTGAAAGCTGTCTTCGGAATGTCTTCTTCTGCTACTCTTAATTGGTGATATCCGCTCCTCAGATCGATCTTGGAGAACACATTTGCTTTGGACAGTTGATCAAACAGGTCGTCAATGCGAGGAAGCGGGTACTTATTCTTAATGGTGGCTTTGTTCAATATCCTGTAGTCAATACAAAGTCTCAACGATCCGTCCTTCTTTTTAACAAAGATGACAGGTGCACCCCATGATGAGACACTAGGTCTAATGAAGTCTTTGTCCAACAATTCTTGAATTTGGTCCTTCAATTCCTTCATCTCTGCTGGGGCCATGCGATAAGGAGCTTTGGAGATTGGTGCTATGTCGGGTGTCACTTCAATATAAAAGTCTATCTCTCTTCTGAGCGGTAGACCACCAATATCATCAGGAAATACATCGGAGAATTTTCTCACAACTTCTATGTCTTGAGGGGTCTGGGTCGGTCCTGCTACTTTGGTAATACTAGCCAGATAACCTCGCCTTCATGGCAGACACTATTATCTTTGATTCTTTCTGTGCAATGTCTCTGACTATAACTTTATCTGTACTATGTGTATCAATAATCACCTTCTTTTACTTGCACAAGATATAAGCATCATGGGAGGTTAGTCAATCCATGCCCAAAATAATATTATAATCTTTCATAAGGATAATGATAAAGTTTGCAGGAAAGTTCTTTGTTCCTATCTCTATGGGTACATTAGGAAGATGTTTTGTAGTAACTAAAGTTCATTGTGGGGTCAAGATGTTCATCTTAGGCTCTAGGTTTGTTGCAATTAACCCTAATGTCTTGACACATTCTTCAGATATAAATGAATGGGAAGTGCCTGAATCAAACAATACTATGGTAGATAACTCGACTATGGATAGCATACCTCGAATGACTTCAGCGTCATTCTGTGGGGTATCTTCTTCCAAATTGAAGAGTCTCCCTTGCACTAACTGTGCTGCCCACGTCTTGGGCAGTTCACTGCATAGTGGCCAATTCCGCCACAGTAGTAGCATGCTCCGGATTTCATGCGGCATTTCCCTGCATGGGTCCTGCCACAAGTATTACATAAAACCCGCTCACCTTGTACGAGTGCTGCCTGAGGAGCTCTGGGAGGCTGTTGCCTTTGCTGTTAAGCTGGGCGCCTCTGCGCCTGTTGAGGGGGCTTTTGATTCTACTGCTGTTGCTGAGGTTGCTGTTGTTGTGGTGGAGGAGCTTGTTGTGGAGGACGTTAGGGCTATTGCTGCTGAGGGCGATTGTACTGCTGAGGCACTAGGTAAGGACGGGGCCGATTATCCCATCGCTGGTGTTGACGTTAGGACTGTTGTTGCTGAGGGCGATTGTACTGCGATTGTCTTTCTGGAGAGTGTCTCCAGTGAACAGCACTTTCTTGCTTTCGGGAACATCAAGCATATCGAATTTGTCCTCTATTGCCTCCATCCATTGCTCCGCCACTACGAGACCTACTTCTCCATTAAACATTGGAGGTTTTGACCTCCAGAAGACTTGTAATGTGCAGCTAGAAATCACTTGACGTCCTTGCTGGATTGGTGGTTCTGATGGAGGAGGAGAAGGTTGAAGTGGAGGTGGGTATGATGGAGGTGGGGGAATAAATGGGGTCTCCCCTACATTGTAGGTCTTATTCTCACTGGTAGAGGCATGTTCCTTTCTTTGATACGACATCTATAAAAAGACCATGACAATAATTGAGAAAAGCTCATATAATCAAATATCTTTAATCAGAATAAAAATCTTAGATAAAATTGAGACCTTACGGCTTAATATCCGTTTAAAGCAAAAGTTAATATCACTGTAAGGTTAGTCAAAGAAAATAATAAATATATGTCTAAGGCACACTAAGGCCTTCACATTAAGAAATATTAAACGCTAATCACTACGTCTGGGAGGTCCTCCAGGTTCATTTTCGAAATTCTTCGGAGGAGGAGGAGGGTTCGGGCACTCATCATCAAAATGTCCCTCTTGACCCCAAAGACTACAGTATTCCTCTGAATCTGTCTGACTGATAGGAGTTGGATCTCTGAACTGTGATCCCCTTAACGGCTCGAGAACTTCTCCTTCGTCATCTGAAGATATACAAATTGGATTGCTTAGTCGTCCTCCTATCGTCTGCAAGTGTCACCTCCAATTTATTTCTTCACGTGTCTCAATGGAGAAGAAGTGGCATGGAGAGAGTGACTCTAACTCTGAATCATTACTTCCCACCCTCTCTAGATACGGATACGCCTATTCCTCTGAAGTAAGTTGTGGTGGATTTATGTATCTATCTTCTCGACCTGGTGCGTATTCTACATCCAGAATAGGAGGAGCTAGTGGGCGTGTACATGTCCCAACTATATGACCTCTACCTCTACGTACAACTCTAGTTATCATGCGACGTGGAGGCATCTATAAAACAAGTTAATTCAATAACATAAGTATAATTCACATAAGAATATACTTGTTACTTACTTGAAGAGTGGAGCCGCAGATGCTTGAGAAGTTTGCACATGACTTTACTTTGAGCTAAGAAACAATATGAACAATAAATACTATGCATGAACATCTACCCTACTATGATCAATGAGGGAGTCAAGAATTTGGGCTTTGATACCAAACTGTAACGCCCCCAAAATCGCCTCTCCTACCACGTAGGCAGTCAGATTGACCCCGGGAGCACTACATCATCTACTACTCCATTGACCTTGACTATTCAATAATTTGGCTTACGTGACATTCATATAATAAGGAAAAGAAAATAAAATCAAAGACTTTAATGCGAAAGTTCAAAAGGTGAAATGACAAGAAACATTTAATAGTATATAGTTCAATATGCGAAAGTTCAAACATTAAATACTGAGGCGGAAATGCATCAAGTTCAACATGTGAGAAAAAGTTCAATGAGCGGAAGCTATGATGTCTCTAAACAAATTACAATAGCATGAACTAGATATAGCAAGAAAGCTTGAAACGGAAGATCAGTCATGTGCAGCGTTTCTCCAAGCTCTGTGCCCTTCAACACCTCATCAGTTAGCATGCTCACCTGCAAAATCTCATTGCAGGAGAATAGAATATCCATGAGCAAAAGAGCCCAGTACAATAGCAAGTAGACGGTGAAATAAGGACCAATGATAATTATTAAATGAGGATCAATGATAGTCATGAAGTAAGTGTATCAATCTCTGACAATATCAATGTCTATGATTTATTCTTTACTATATCTATTCTTTGTCCTTACTCTGCATAATCTTTACTATACTATGTTCTATGCTTTACTGTACTTTACTTTACCATACTCTATGCTTTACTTTACGATACTCTGCTTTACATTATTTTACATTACAGTGCTCTGCTTTGCATTGCTTTACTTTACAATACACTGCTTGGCCTTGCTTTACATTACATTGCTTTACTGTGAGTTACACTACATATTTTTATATTAATATAATATCCCTATAGTTAGTTGTCCTATGCGAGCTCGACTTTATTAGGTTGGGATGTCAGGGATGCCTCTTTGCATTTTTTAAGCCAGTAAGCCCGAAAAGGGAAAATGGGTGGGTGTTAAGACCTCATCCAATTCGGAAGGTAGGGAGAAGAATTCCTACAAAGCAGGAACAGTGGTCAATTGAGAAACCTGTAGGTTCACTGTCTCCTCAGCTAGCTACATGTCCCTCTGGCACAATGCAATAATCTTTAGGGGAAGGAATGTGACCTTTGCATCACCCTTCATTTGAGATACAAGTAGAAGAAGACATGAAATCTTAGGAAGAGTGGTCATTGAAGACAGTAGCTTCGCTATCCCCTTAGCTAACTACCTATCCCTCATCTGCTTTAACTTTAATCTTTACTTTAACAATGAGGGCGGCACATAGCAATCCCATATATTTGTCTTTGCATTATTTATCTTTGATTATCTTGACATCGATGATTCATAACTCAATTGAGAGTTAATCTCTATGTAGTATGACTCAATCAATATAGGTAAATTGGTTAGAGTCTCAGATTCTAATTTAAGATAAGGATTTGATTCACTGTCGGAATCAGTCGACCGTTTCTGGACCGGTCAACTGCTCCTATGTGTTCGGCCGAGCCGGACTTATGGACTTAAACCGGTCGACCGTCCAATGTGGGGCCGGTCGACCGTTCGTGTCTATGGATCGGTCGACCGTGCTTATGAGTCGGTCGACCAGCTACTCTACAAGATCGATCGACCGTTTTGGTGATCGGTCGACCGGTCATATGATTGTCGAGATGCGTACCATGCGAAGGATCGATCGTTCGCTCGAAGAGTCGGTTGACCGATTTCAAGACTAGATCTGTCTGACGACAGATTGATCGATCGACCGATCGGTAGGAACTCTGGCGAGTTCAACATATGGATCGGTTGATCGTTTATAAAATCGGTCGATCGGTCCCTGTGATAAATCAGGACCGCCGGACTTCTCCATTGATTCCGACAGTCCTCCGGTCGTTAGATCAACACGACATGAATACAAAATTTGCAGGTAATACTCTAGGGAACATAATGATGTAACTCTTTGCATTAAATAATCCATAATTCTTCATCTTGGGATTTCAAACGTCTAGAGTACCTCTATTTTCGTGTTTAACGGTCGCCGGTCATTGTTCGTGTCGTTCGGTCGATCGTCGGTCATCCTTGGGTGACGGAAGGTCGCCCTTGGTCCTCACAGAGGTCGGAGGAGGTCGCTGGGTGTTGAAGGATTGTTTGACTGGTCACTGTTCGTCGTTGAAGTCGCGCCCTGTCTTGTTCGTGCGCGTGCGTCGTGCGTCGATCGCCGGCGGTTCGCAGGAAGAACAGACGAGGTGGCGACCGGATGCTAGGGTATCCAAGGGGTCGCAGAGGCGCCCCTTGTGATAATTTTTTATAGCATCGGCCGGCCTGGGTGGCTGGCCGATTTCGTGCGCATTAGGGGAAGAAAATCCTCCCCTATCGATCATTTCCTTCTTGTTTTGTTTCCTTTTTTTCCCGATTTGATTTTGAATTCGTTTTGAATTCTATCCATTAATGAAAATTGATTTCCTTTTTATTGATGTGATTTGCTATTGATCTCTTTATGTTCAAAATGCATCCGTTACACTGAATGACAGAGATAAGGCCAGGCTGGGGTGGGGCTTTTGGATATTATTTTGAAGGACCTCCACCAAGTTTCGGATACGTAGACAAGTCCTCTCAAGTCTCATCTGCAACTGATTCTGGGCACAGATATTGCCACTGATTTGAATGATCCATTGAGGCCACCAATATATATAACGAGAGTTAACATTTGATCACAAACAAAATGGTCCAAATTTGTGTCCCTGCAAAGTCGAGCAACGACAATAACTAGACATGATGAGGTGGTGCCATAAGTTGGCCTTGTTCATGTAGAAACTAGAAAGGCAAGAAGATTGGTCTACATGAGTTGGCCTTGTTCTCTGTTCATGTATGTATGGTCTGGAATATGACCCCTCAGATCTCCTCCTCGTTCACTATGCTACACCTTTTTCTTTTGTTTCGGTCACAAGAACTTTTGAAAAATTTATCTTTGTGAGGCACATTTTTACATTCTCTTATGGACTATTAGTTAAACTCTAAAAACCGAAGAAAAAAAACTTTTCTTTCAATATATGTGCATAGAGATGTCATGGCGTAAACTTATTTTGGGTTTAGACATGCACATATAATGTTATTGTTAATAATGCCTTGAATCATATCTCAATTGAAAATTTATTTGACCCCAAAACACTCCGAAATAAAAAGCGTCCTCGCACTACGGGATATTATATATGTAATTCAGAATTGATTTATTTTCTTATCACGAGATAGGTGTCCTAATTTTGAGAGATTAATTCAGTGTCACAATCGGTCTGTAATTTCTATCGCATGTAGAAAAGAGTGTGTATATAAACTTCATAGAGGTTCAAAGAGAAAGTAATTTGATCTTGTAACCCTCTTATGTTTCTTCCATCTAATAAAACTCTGCGTCGCTTTAAATTTCTCGAATTTTTTTGCGGTGTATAATTTCATATATCCTATCAGTGTATGTGTACATTGCACCAAAAAAAAATCCACTTATAACATAATATTTGAGTTTGAGTTTATACTATCATAACCTTATTGATCGAAATTTACTGATCAACATTAATTCTTCTTAACAAATTTCAACAAAAAAGAAAAACGGGGTTGGGGGTGGGGTGCTAATCCCATTTTTCTTCTACAAAAATATCATTTTTCCCCATACGATGTACAAATATATAAGTTCCTTCCACACCAAACGAATGTCGTAGCTCAACTGCACAATGACATTTGACCATATTTATAATGAAACTTATGTTTGGTGGATGAGTTCGAAAATAAATGAGGGTGGGTCTTGGTTGTCATCCAATTAGTTAAGATTCAATATAATATGCACAATTGCATTTATATATAATATGGAAAACAGAATAAACCAACGGCGGCTTAGTTTAGACCATATATAATTATTGTTTAGTGGTTCTCTACCTCAACGCCTGCTCCGCTCTGTTTAGGTGCTTAATAATAATTTAATAAGGATTGTGATAATTTTGTAGGTGAGCTATATGATCTTGAGGAAAAGAAGGAATAATTTAGCTAGTCAAGAAGACTGTTCTATATCAATCTCTAAAGATGGTATATCAAATGCAGTTTGCTTCAATCAAAATGCAGACTATCCAAGCTTTTTTTTTTCCTTATGCCAACGTTGGAGTAGACCTTACAAACTGCAATTAAATTTGAGTTCAGAACTGTTGAAATTGGTTGTCAAATAATAAAAGTGCGGATAAATTTTACTAAATATTCTTCAACTTTAATATTTTTTTAACGTTACTCTTCAACTTCACTTTGTAATCAAAGTACCCTCCATCTTTTAACTTATTTTATCGATTATCCGTTTGACTTATGATAGCTCATTTTCTCATTGAAATGTCGACTTTGGTGTCTACATGGCGACTTTCTCTCTTCTGCGCACGCCGCCACTAGGTCACCACCCCCCTTCTGTGTGCGTTGGGAGTCGCCCCCCCAACCTCGCCGGCGGTCCTCGGGGGACAACCTTCGACAACATCCTTTTTATTTTTTAATATTATTTTTTATTTTTTTTAATGATGCCACGTGAAATGACCACTTGTGTAGAGGAAAGAGTAATTTGATTACAAAATAAAGTTGAATGATAAGTGTGCATCCCATTTTGAGTGGGAAGAAAAGAAATCTTGACGCTCAAATTTCCGAATTGAAAGAGGTGGATGTTATTAAAATTCTAACCACGAGAGTTAATATGAAAAAAAAAATGCAAATGTACAAGGAAATTAATATTGTTTGAATTTTGTGTGTGTGTATATAATTATATGAGAAGCTGTGGGTGGCCCGAGCCCGTTGATTTCTTTTGGGATGCCACGTGGCTCACTTTACGTGATATGAAAACTTTGCCACTAATAATTGCTTCTGGTATCGGTCCATGAAAATATCTGATAAATTAAGTTAATTGTATCATATATCATGCCTTATTCCCAGATACGTAAACTCTATTAGTCAACGCAGCACCATGTATATATTAGTCAACGTGCAATTAAATCTCGGATCTGGTGTGTTTTAAATGCGAGCATGGATAATAAAATCAATCCAAGCCTATTTATTTTTATAAATCTTGACATGTGGGAGGGATGAATGTATTGCTTTACATGGGTCCTTTAATTTTATTCAAAGATTGAAATAAAAAAAAAAACAGATACTTATAAATGACAATTTAAATCACGATTTTAATTTACAACTCGCTCAATTCAGTGTGTGTTTAACGAATTTTCGATTGACGTTTTATATTAAAATTACAAACTGTACTTTTAATCCAAAAGTCATTTTACATGCTAATTAGTTGCAAATCACTAGTTGGCGAATTAAGGGCAACTTGAGTTGATAAGAAGGCCAATATAATCAAGTATTGAAATATCGATCACGTTAGGTGGAGAACAATAAAGCTGTATTTGGACGATCGATTCAATTTGAAAAAAAAAATGATTTGATAAATAAGTTAATTTTAGTAAGTGTTTGAATAAAAAATAAGAACTAAGGATATAATTTATTATTTTATGAGATATAAAATTATAGTGAATTAAAATATTATATATTTATTTAGTTAAAATAATAATTTATGAAAATATTTATATTAATACTATAATTTATAAAAATATTTATATTCATATTATAATTTATCATTTATGGAAAATAATAATATTATATAATTAATTAATTTAATATTATTATTTATGAAAATATTTATATTAAGTTAAAAAATTTATTTTATAAGTTGAATGTTAATACATTAATAAATAAAATATTATAATTGATTATTATCTAAGATAATATAAAAATAGTTTAATGAATAATATTAAGATTAAATAGTAATTAATAATATTTTACTAATTAAAATATAATAAAGAATTGAAAGCAAAATAATTATAAGTTCTTCATGAAAGAGATTAATTTTGATACATGATAAATAACTTTTTAAGTTCTGATCACTGTCCCTAAAACATTCAAGAAGAAAACAAAAGAAGAGCAAATATCAATAGTTAGGACATGAAACTAAAATTGTGGAACTAGGTTCGAAAATTCTCATATTATTCAATCATGTTATCAAAAGGTGTTCGAAGTGGAGTGCTGCTTAATATCTGCATAATTGAGCGGTCATAATAATTATCTTGGTCAGTTTCTCCATTGATTTCTGTTACAGTTCAACCTAAGACTTAAAATTTAAGCATATATAGGGCATAAAAGTGGGCATATATACTCTTGAACGTATATAATTATAGTAGTTAGCAGACTCCATAAAAAAAATCAATGTTTAACTCTTCTCTCAATGTTGGTGCTCAAAGTAATTGAGTCTATTAATATTTAATAGAGTGGTAATCCATATTATATATACATATATAAAGAAATATCCTCTAATTAGGAGGATATATCCTCTAATTCTCTCACAATAGTATTAAAGGTAATTTTATTAATCGTTTGAGATAAATTAAAAATGTTAGTATTAAAAGAATTTTTAGACTAAATTTTTAAGTGGATTTAATACTTTTCATAAAGAAATGAATGGGACTTGAGAGCCGTGTGCATATTATACAATTATTGGAAGATAATCCACCAACTTTTACACAATTCTCGAAAAGACACGCAGTCCGCAGTGAAATTTCTCAGCACAAAAAGGCATGAAAAAAAGATGTTAATTAATTAATTAATGCTTGGAACTTGGAACTTTCAACTCATGCTCTTGGCCACCTCAATGGCACACCAAAAAGATATGACAGAAAAAAAAAACATGGCATGTGGCCTTCACACACCCCACACGTAATGATTTGACCTCTTCGTGATAAAATAAATAAAATTAAAATAAGAAAAAATAAAGATGGAGGGGTCAAGGAATATTTGGAGGGCTCGCGATCTAAATAAATAAGAAATTATGATTATATAATATAATATATATACGTTCATTTCACAAGTAGATCAAAATATTGCATCGTAAACCAGCATATGAAGATAGGGTGTAAGAAAAATCCTACTCACCTAAAAAATCTAACCAAATCGAAAAAGTCGACCCGAAAAAACTGCAAACTTGAACTCCGACGAAAATTAAGTTAGTTTTTTCAAATAATTAAAATCACTCATTTAAATTAGGGCTCTTAACCAAAAAACCGGAGGGCCCGATCCGAACCAAATATATATTTTATAAAATATTATCTCAACTTTCAAATAATATTTCAAAGTTTTTCATTTTTAACCATATTTATTAGATTAACTATATTGTTGACTTATTATGTTATAGTTAAACTTGAATATCATCAAGTTATTAATTTATTTTAATAAAATTTGTATAAAATTGGCTATAATATTTTAAATTATAATGTGATAATATGTTAGTTTAGTTTCTTTATGAACTTAGAGTTAAATATTATTTTTTTAAAAAACATAGTTTGCGATGTATTTAATGTCTATTAAGTTTTTTTTTAAAAATATTATTTTAAATAGGTCCCCGCCCGAAAAAGCCTAGAACCCCTAAGTCGATTTTTTTTCTCTGGAAAAAAATTTAGGGTGATCTTTTACGCTCTAAAAAATCACCCGAAATTTAAAGGTCGGTTTTTTCGACGTAAAAACCACCCGACCCGAATCACTTTCACCCCTAGATGAAGAGATAATTAACTATGTGATTTAAATCATATATATATATATATATATATATTATATTTGCTAACTTTCCTTAGAATTGATATTATTAATATGTTGATTTAGTTGTAGATAAATAAATGTGTAAATAAAATCCTAACAATTTGATAAATTTTTTAGGCTCAAAAAATATTTTAAAAGTAAAAAAATTAAAAGTTTTTTCATAATATAGAATTTTTTTAATATAACTAAATGGACCTAAAATTAGAGGCAATTTGAAAAAGTTGTAGGGACCATAGAACTCTTTCTATTTATATAATTAATTGGAATAAAGAAGTTTGTGAATTCAAAATGAGTCCACAATTATGGATCGTCGTTCTTGGTGAGATCGATGGCAATCTTCAACTCACACCTAAAGCATGATTTGGTTCAACAGATGAGGAGAAAAAAATCCAGGGACTCGCCGACTTTGGTGTGAATTGCGTTTGAACCAATTTTTTCTACTCCTCATGCTGAGTCAAATTACGCTTAAATCGTTAGGATTTGTTTGGCAAATAATTAAGGAGGGATGGGATGGAGCGACGTAGTGAGTGATGAAATATGGTGTGTCATTAAAAATTTCATATTTAAATAATAAATTATATAAAATGTGGTGTAGGATAATAAAGATTTTATTTGTATAAAAGTGACTTTTAAAAAATTGCACTATATTTATATGTACATTAATTATATTTAAATCATTTTGAATTTATTATTAAGTTTTTTTTTCAAAAAAATATTATGTTAAAGTGTGGTCGGAAAAAAAATCGTCCCATAAGCGGGTGGGTTTTTTTCTTGTCTAAACGAGTTAGATATGGCGAGTGATTTTTTTCTTTTGAATTGTAAATCAATCCACTTTCACCATATACTGTAATGATGATAATTTAAAAAAAAAACAAAAAATATTTTATTGACCAGTTGAGTTACTTGGAAGTCATTTATTTTCGCCGGGAAAAAAAAACAATAGAAAAAATATATTGGTCCTCCTTCGGTTCGCATGCGTCCACATGGCCCCACCGACTGGCGCCCCCGTCACATGGCCGGCAGCTCCCGGTCGTGGCGGTCCCGGTCTTCGCGGTCTTGACCGAGCAATTCCTCCCTCCCTCCCCGCTGCTGCCGCTGGGCCCGACCGCCGGAGTCCCTCCCGGGCCCGCGCCCGCGTCCGCTGTCTCCGGTCTGGCCGAGCAGTCGTCTGCGTTGTGCCCCCCATCTCCCCTACCGCCCCTTAGTTGTCAACTGCGCATTGCCCCGCGTCTGCATGCACTGCCCCTTCGTGTGCGCACTTGCATGCAATGACTTAGACCTCCTCAACTTGCGACATCATGTTCCCAGCTCATCTCCATTGATTCTTTTGCTTCTCCTCCACCGCAGGACTTGCTATATATCGCCATTGGCTCCCCATTTTGGACCACCGTCCACATTGACCAGCGAGGGCCTCCTCCTCCTCGATCTCGTCCTCCTACCTAGCTACTGTTAGCGTTCAGCCGATCGAGCAGGAGATTTCTCTGAGCAGATCGAGATGGAAGATATCGAAAACCTCAAGGCCACCGAGCTGACGCTGGGGCTTCCGGGCGCCGCCGCCGACGCGCCTAAGAAGAGGGCGATCTCCGAGATCGAGAGTACCGAGACCCAGGCTAAGGACGCCGACGTTGCTTCGGAGGGCAGCGTATGCGAAGGTGCACCGGCGGCCAAGTAAGCTTCCGTTTCATGCTTATGTGCATGGATATCATATATAGTAACATAGAGAGAGAAAAAAAGATCATGTCTTGTTTCTCGTTCGATCTAACTGGTTTCTTGATGGAAAAACGTGCTGTCTGCAGGGCGCAGGTGGTTGGATGGCCGCCGGTGAGATCCTACCGGCTGAACAGCTTCAGGGCAAGGAAGGCGGAGGCCGAAGACGACGTGAAATCCGGGATCTACGTGAAGGTGAGCATGGATGGAGCGCCTTACTTGAGGAAGGTGGATCTCAAGGTCCACAGGGGTTACAAGGATCTGAGGGTGGCCCTGGAGAACATGTTCCAGTGCTTCTCCTTGGGCGAAGGAGAAGGGTACGGCGGATCTGAATATGCCATAACGTACGAGGATAAAGACGGTGACTGGATGCTGGTTGGAGATGTTCCATGGGAGTAAGTCCTTTTTTTTCTTTTGTCCTCTTCGTTCCTGTTACTATATAAGTGTCTAGGAATCTTACGATTGGATTACATTTTCCATTATCGTGTAGGATGTTCGTGTCTTCGTGCAAAAGGATGAGGATAATGAGAGGATCTGAAGCAAGAGGTTTAAGCTCAAGCCCGTCGTGAACTCGATCTGCAGGAGGAGACGCGTACGTGCGTGCATGCATGCATGCATGCATGGGGATATATGGGATCTGAACACACACTGCACAGAATGGAGACTCGTGAGAGGAATTAACGATGGTAAAGAGAAGGAATGCTTCCTATATCTGAAACTTGATTCTACAAGATCACAGCATGCAACTCGGCAAATAGATCGAGAGGGAACTCGATCTATGCGTTGGATTCCTTGCATCATATATCAATCATATGTATGCCTCCTAAAAATATAGAGAATGAAATTAATGAGCTGCAGGCAGGAAAAAAGTTTTTAAATCAACATTCTTGTTATAATTATTTGTCAAGAAACTTGACTATGTATGATATGTATTGGATCTAATTGATTATATTTATTTGTTACATCGTATAAGTTTTGAGTACTGTATTCCCCGTCTTCAACTACACAGCAAAAGAATGCCAGTGTTTAAGGATACACTATTTTCCTGTGTGCATCAACGACTAAACAAAGGGTGTTATATATAGATTTTTTTTATTATCAATAAGAGGTGGGAAAATCGCAATAAAGGCATATCGATTTTTAGTTTGTATTATATATATATATATATATATATATATATACATATATATATATATTATTGGGATAAAACACGGAGGTCGATGAATAATTAAAATAACGAAATAAAAAAAAGATGAATAGAGAGATTTACATGATAAAATTCTCTTGACGAACAAAAGAGAAATATTTATGAGCAAAGAAGATCGCTGTCGGAAAAAAATTATTATGAGTAAAAGAAAGTACATAAAATTCTAATCATCATGTATAAATATTCATACCGCGGGAAGCTTCGCCTTCGTACCCTAAGTCCTCCGCTTCCGTCACAATTTTTTTTTTCTTTCATAATTTTAAGCACATAATACATAATTCAAGACATAAAGTAAGATGCATTTTTTTTAGTTTTTTTATGCACCCTACAAGGCTACAACCAGCTCGTATGGTATGAACGGGTCACATAACTTTTACATATGATGCTTATCAAATAGAGGACACTGATGTGAGTGATGCATACAATTGAAATTGAATGCGCCGAGAAATTAAATAGGACATTCAAAAAAATTTTTTTTGATGCACTGGTCCTCCATCTTGCATGAACATTACATATATTTAATAAGATAAGAGACCACGTCTCTCCTATGATTTCTTTTCACTGCACGTTGCTTGTGTCTATATGTAAAGATCTAAAGTAAATAACACTTTACATTGGAACTCCTAAGACTAAAGATGAAATCATGAGAACATGTTCAATCTCAATGAGTGAAATTAACCCTCTGGTACGAGACCACGCTCGATGTCAGTTTGCAATTGGATTCTAATTAAAAGCACTCTCTATGTACTTAAAATTATGAGAAAAAAAATGAGAAAAAAAGGAGCTCAAGC
Source organism: Pontederia crassipes (assembly GCA_030549335.1). Classification (NCBI taxonomy): domain Eukaryota; kingdom Viridiplantae; phylum Streptophyta; class Magnoliopsida; order Commelinales; family Pontederiaceae; genus Pontederia; species Pontederia crassipes. The sequence continues at coordinate 69,098,509 of CM060191.1, read as the reverse complement.
CCGGAGCTTAAAATTATAGCGATCCTCTTTACCTGTGAATGTCTTTCTTTTGTTCATAATAATAAAAAAGATTTTATCACGTTAAATTTTTGTATTCATTTTTTTTCTACTTTTATTCGTCGGTGTTTTATTCACAACAATTTATATATGTTTATCATCGGCACAAAAAATAATAATAAATGTAAACAGCAAAAAGTAAATCAAAATTGTGGGAATGGGAACTGGAACATTGGATTATCATCAATTGGGCTGGGACGATAGGTTTTTTTTTTTTTTTTTTGGGGGGGGGGGGGGGGGGGGGGGGGGGGGGAGGGGAGGGGGGGCACGTAAATTATTCCACTAGCAACCCAAAACCACAGGAATTATAGATTCGGAGTTCCAGAATCATGCTCAATTTGATTCTTTGCTTTGTTAAATTTAATGTAGAAGGAATATGTAGCTAGTTTGTTTACTTAATTATGGATACATATTTACATTTAATTAAGGCTTTCACATGTAAACGGTAAAGTTATCACTTTATGATTCCATACTTGCGACAAACATGTGGATGATGCTTTGTTTGTCTGCTGAATTAGAGGGGAATTATGCTACTAATGTGAAGTGTGAACTTCTTTTTTTTTTTTTGAAAAAAAATAATTTATTAGTTAGATTGCATTATCTTCCTGTGTACCTTATATATATATATATATATATATATATATATATATATATATATATATATAATTGATTCTTCAACTTAGATGCTCGAATCAACCATGTGATCCATAAGGATTCTCACATGTCAGTCATCAGCGTTCGGTGATAAAAATAAATAAATCCCCATGAATATATAAGAGGATGAATTGACTCTAAAAGTTAATCTTTTAATTCGTGGCGCCAAAATTAACAAAAAAATCTGATAATATTATATTATCGTGTGGTAATTAAAACACATTCTGATAACATTGACTTAACTGTATTAATTAAGAGGGTGGAGTCAAATTTTAAGATGCCTCTTTTGTATTTCTTGAAACCATCGACACTTTGTGGAAAAATGATACTGTGCATTTAACGAATGTGTACTCTTTTTCCTGATGTGAAACTCATTCCTTTTTTTTTCTAATTATATTAATAACATTCGTTTCCCTCCCTTTGGACAGTTTTTATGAGCGTGTGAAATATAAATAATAATGATTAACATATAAATATAAATATATTATTATTAATTTAATATATATTATTTAATGATGATAGATTTTATATTAATAAATTTTATCTTAAATTATTCTTATTTCTTTAACACTTTTCTTTGTATTTTCTTTAATTATGTATGTCCTTTGATAATTTTTCATTTTAATGTTATTTAATTTTAAAATACTTGCCTTTTTTATTTTAATTTCTATTTAATTTTATACATATCATATTCCCTCCTCTTTAATCTTCCTTATATTTCTTTCTTTTTTTCTTTTTTAACTTTCCTATTTTTTGTCAATTTTTTATTTTTAAAAAATAAGAATTGAACCGAGTTGAACCAGTTCGGTTCAATCGATTCAATCGAATTTTCCTAATTTAATATAAAAAATGATTTTAACATGCAACCGATCACCGGCCGATTCGCGATTGAATCGGCCGATCCGGTTTTGATAACATTGTGTTTTAGGTATAATATTTGTATAAGAAAGATAAGAATACATTATTGATAATATATGTTTCTACATTTTAGAAAAATATAAAGTATATACTATTAGTAAAACTGGGATACATAAGATCGGGCTGTTATTGACTAAAATGAGTCATCATAGTTTGTTTCTCCAAATAAGAAATAATTGCAATTATGGGCTTATATTTGGTCCGTCGGGCCGTAACTATAAAAAAATGGAGATTGACAAAAATGTAAATGGTTTTTTTTTTGCAATTAGAGCATATAAATAATTATTTTAATTTTAAAATTTATTCGTATGGTACTTATGTTATGCGTGTCTATACGTAAGTGATAGAGGTGGACGCGATCGAGCAAAGACCCAATCAAGTGAAATAATGTAGAAATGAGTGTGAAATAATGTAGAAAAGTGTACGAGAGTTCATCTTAATACTTCAAATTTTTTATATTATTATCATTTCTTTGATAAAATATATATTGCTAGTAACAAAGTATACTAAAATGAGCAACAGATGAAAAGAACAAGTGTTTGTTTTCTTTAGTTCAATGTCGTCCTGATCATTTAGTTGCTCTCACCTGCATGCATGTGACCAACTGCAACCTAAATTGCAGCACATCAATTATCACCTAACTGTAAATTTAATTGGATTTGTAATACCCAAACGCAACCAACCAAACAAAAAAAGGGTACTGACTTGCTGCATGAACCATCAGTCCACGGGAACTTCCTTGGATCATGCAACCCAAACATCAACAACAAAAAAGAAGGAAAAAAAAGTTTATATGAAGGAAAAGAAATAAAAAAAAAGGAAGAAAGAAACATTTGCTTGCTTCTTACTCGCATAAAGCTTAATGCAGTTGCATGCACCAAATCCAACATAGATCTTTGGGGGCCCCCACACAAGCACAACAAGATCTAGTCAGATGACCAGCAGCATCTCAAGCTTTCGCCATGCGCAAGCAAAGCTGAAAAAACAAGAACGCATGGCAGCCATGAAAAGTCTCGGTCTGGACAGCGGTTGATCTTAAAAAAGGTTTTTGGAGTTGGTTTGCTTCTCTTTTCTTTTCCTTTATTTTGGTATAAATTAAGTTAGCATAATATTGTTTTAGTGATCTCGTATATATCTGACCTGGTTTATAGATCCTTCTTTAACCTTCGTTCCATCATTTATTAATTCCATGGGATGAATATTTCCACCCACTCTCCTGCAGAACATCTAAAGGAGCATCTGCATAACCGTGCAGTTGGGAGTTATGCACAACACAAAAGGCAAATAATTCGTATCTTCAAGATTATAACAATGCCATATCTACGTTTTGTTTCCTTCTACCCCCAAAAATAATGGACCATCTAAGCAAAAGTGTAAAACACCCTTCGAGAATGCAAAAGTGCAAAACACGTTAATTAACCCCTCTTCCTAGGCGTGTTCACCAGGGATAGACGTATCTGACCCGACCTGGTCATTTGGGTCGGGTTCGGATTGAGAAATTTCAACTCAATGGTCAGAGTTAAAAAATTTAAATCCAACTCGACTTGATAATTCGAATTTTTTATTTTTTGATTAGTTAATCTAAGTATTTTATATCATTTAAAATTTTAAAAATATAAAATAAAGTATTTTACATGTAGAAAAATATTTACATATTTAAAACAATATTTTTTGCATGAAAAATAAAATATTGCATTTTTATATTAAAAAATATGGTTGTTTCCTTAAATTTCTCATAAACTATCACGATTGTTCGCATCTAACATCAAAATATGAACTTACCTTCGATATTTCTAAATTTTACTGCATTTTCCACTTTAGTCCTTCCATCGGATTCTGTTAAGGTTTCTATTATTTTTATTTTTTCCATTTGTTAAAAGACTAAAATGCCTTGCCATTTAAACTCTTCTCTATTTTAATGTTAAATAATAATAATAAATCATAAATACTAAAAAATTTTCCAATTTATTATTATATGTTAATGCCCTTTCTCGGATGAAAGCTTCTATATTTATTAGTTTTTTTATATTATTTTTAATAATAAAATAAAAAGTGTTCATGGAAGGACATTTTAGTCATTTCATAAATAAAAAAGCAAAATTAACAGAAAAGTTAACAGAATAAGACGCAAGGACTAAAGTGAAAGATGCAATAAAGTTTAAGGATATCATAAGATAAGTTCATACTTTGAGGTTAGATATAAAAAATCGCGATAATTTAGATGAGGTTTAAGAAAATAATCCTAAAAATAAAAGAAAAATAAAAAAATAGTGATAGAATAAACCGACCACCTGACTCGAGCCGGATTGGGTTCGGCCTTAAAAAAATTGAAATATGACTCAATCCAACCCAATTAAACTTGATCGGATTGGGTCGAGTTTATTCATAGGTCGGGTCAACACTCCTTCTTCCAATTGAGATATTTTTAAATTGAAGATGATATATTTGATTTTAAAGTTATAACCTAGGGTTGAATCCAATGATATGATCCGACCAATGATTTAAATATTTATTATTTTATTTTTTCAATTAATTTTATTTTTATATTCTATTTACATTATAAAATTTTCTAAAATAAAATATTTTAACTATTAAATAATAATTAATTATTCAAAAAGTTTTTTTTATGATTTAAAATGAAAAAAAGAAAGAGAAAAAAGAAAAAATATGGTCGTGTGGATCGGATCGGAAGCCCACTTTTGAGTCGACCTAATCGAAGATAGTCGGATTAGATCGAATTTAGGATTGAGTCAACCCGACCGGTGGATACTTCTAATTTAACCCGTCAATTAAAATATTGATGTGATTAATTTGATACTTAAGTATCTATATTATATGTCAGGAATTGCTACACATTAAATGTTTTATTATATGTCTATATTCACATGTTAGATTTGACCTTGACTGAGACCCTCTCATATTAATTTTAATTGAGAATAATAGACCATAAGATCTGAATCAATTTGAACTCCATCGTCCGATTATTAGATTAATTTTTTATTATTTTTTACTTTCTATTGATAATATCTAATATTAACCATATTTTTAAGAGCAACATTTAAGATTTTGCAACAGCTAAATAATGTACCACATATTAAATAATTAAAAGTAATTTAAACTTTAAAATATAAAAATGGATCAACTTAGAAATAAAATAAAATAATTTATCGAATCACCGGGTTGATCGATTTTGAACCTTCGAAACCCTACCAACTAATTGATGGTTAATCCTATGTTATGTTATGGTTTGATTTTGTAAAATATAATTGTATTCCATTTGAATGAGTATTCAATACGATTCATCTTCTGATATTCGAGATATACTTGTTATATGATGCATCATACATGTGCATCTGTCTGCATTTGCATGTATGGTAGTTGGAGTTAAGTGCTACATCGTTGATAGGAGCCACCTCTAGAATTCAATCCATCATTTTGTTCTCTAGAAATGGAATGAGGTAGACTAGAACTGTCATGCGAAGCTAAAGTACTATGTCATGAAAAATCATGATAGGAGTCACCCCTAAAATCTGTAAGAGTCACCTATGAAATCCACTTATTGTTATATGATCCGTTCCCCGAAAGGGATGAGATAAAATGGAATTAAGTGCTACATCACTGATCATGATGGGAGCCATATCTAGAATTCATCTACCGACAATACAAATTGGCTAATTGGTGATCCATGTATTTATTTATATGAGAGTGTTGCATTTGCATACATTTGTTCGACCCGGTTTAAATGATATTGATACAATTTGAGATGATTTTGATAAAAAAAAAGTTGTATATATAATTTCCTAATAAATAAAATGTTGGTTTTGATACTATGATTATTGCATGCTCCTTCAAGTCTCCCTGAATAAATTAGATGGTAATACATAGGTTATGAGTTATCAACTTACTGAGCTATTTTTTACTTACTTTATTGTTTCTAATATTTTTTAGATCAGAATATGTATTTGGATCGCATGAGTCGATATCTTAACAAGGTTATTTATTTTGATTTAAGGTATTTCAAAGATTGGTGGCTCTCTGTTCTTTTGTTAGGATGTCTAGAGAGTTGATTGCATATTATTTATGTCAGATTTATATTTTTTATTGAAAACAAGTTCATTTGTAGAAATGTAAAACTTAAGTAATATTGGTTTACTCTAAATGATCATAAATTGAGAGAAATGTTTATTAATGTTTTTATTCCTCGTGTTATATAAAAAAATTAGTTACATAATGGTTCTATAATTTTCCTCAATTTTATTTGATCACCTGTAATGAGTCGCGATCTTTGGTTAAATTAGGGTTGTGACAACATAGATATCCTTAAACTCATAATAGTACATATTGGCTCGTGAGAAATAGAGGAGAAAAATAAAAAAAATGATTTAAAGTGGTCAATGTTGAAGAACCAGTGGCTTATGCATTGAGTGTTACTAAAGATTTTAAAACACCTAATCCTCCTCATATTTTGAAGCTATCCAAAGTTTTGATTCTGGTTAATAGTAATGTAAGAGGAGATGAAATCTCTACATAAGAATGATATTTGAGAACTTGTAAAATAATCAATGAATAGAAAGATTGTTGGCTGCAAACGAGTATTCAAGATGAAGGAAGGAATCAATAATGAAGACACAAATTATAAAATAAGATTAGTGGCAAAATGCTATAATTAAATAGAGGGCATTGATATAATGTGTTCTCTCTTATTATGAGACATACTTTTATTCGTACTTTATTGTGGTTTTGCAGAATTTTGTACTTGAGCAGTTAGATGTGAAAATTGCATTCCTGCATAGTGATATTGAAGAATATAAAGGTAAAGAATGCCAACTTTGTCATCTAAAGAAGTTCTTTTATAGACTTAAACAAACATTTATGTTGAGTATTAGTTTTAGAGAAGTAAATTGTTGCTCTATGTTGATTGTAGCAAACGACATTTGAAATTAATATTTTGAAAAATAAGTTAAGTTCAAAATTTAAGATATAAGATCTTTGAAGCAGTAAAAAAGTTTTTGGAAATGAAAATCTCCAAAAATAAATGCACATAAAGCCTATTCCTCTCTCAGCAAAAGTATATTGAAAATAATCATGGAGCGTTTAAAAATGCAAAATGCAAAGGCTGCGGTAGTACCATAATTGCTGCACATTTTAAACTCTCAATTTCATAATCATCATAGTATGACAATGAGAAAATATATCTGTCAAAAGTTCCTTACTATAATGCAATTGATAGCATTATGTATGCAATAGTTTGCACTCATTCATATATATATATATATATATATATATATATATATATATATATATCATGTTGCTAGTGTTGGTAATAAATATATGTCTAGTACGAAAAAACATTGGAAAGTTGTTAAGTGGACACTGAGATATTTAACATGTACTTTTGATGTATATTTAGAAGTTGATAGAAATTCAGTTGGTACGATTAGTTATGTTGATTCAAGTTTTGCAGGAGATCTTGATAGAAGAAGATCTCTCAATGGTTATCTTTACTATTATTGATTATATTGTGAGTTGAAAATATATTTTACAGGATACAGTAGTATTATGCACCACTGAAGTTAAATACATGATCATCACTGAAGTTGTAAAAGAAGTTATATGATTAAGAATATTAATTGGAGAACTTACTATGAAACAGGAAGTTATTGTGATTCAGAGTGCAATACATCTTAGAAAAAATCAAATGCATTATAAAAAGACTAAGTATATTGATGTGAGGTATCATTTTATTTGAGATATTGTGGAAAAGAAAATTGTTCAAGATAAAAAGATCAGCACCCAGGATAATTCAACAAATATGATGACAAAGAGCTAAGTTGCCAAGTTTGAATAGTATTTGGACTTGGTAGGCATTTTGCAAAGATCAAGTTATGTCCTTATGGGTCATTTGGCAAAGGAGAGCATGATGAGCATTTAATTTTGGGAGTTTTATAAAATTCAAGTCAACGTGAAAATTTATTGATGCGTTTTAAATTATTGTATCATGTATCTAAATATGTGAAAGAAAAATTGAGAAAAAAGAAAAAAATGATGATTTTTTACAAAAGCAAAGATGGTTAGAGTTTTATCACGATGTACTAACTTTTATTCATAGCGGATTCCTTTTGACGGTGATCCTCTTTGTCTATGGATGTTTCCCTTTTCTTCACACTGATCAAAAGAATTTTATCACATTAAATCAATGTGTTCATTTTTTTAGTTTAACTATCTTTAATTATTCATAGATCATTGGTGTTCTAACAATTACAAAATCTTGAATAAAAGATATTCTTATGCTACGTAAGAGAAAAACACTTTCATATGTTCTGTTGTAACGCTCTAAAATTTTGCCCTCCTGTCACATGACAATTGAACTTATTTTGGGTTGCATTACCTACACATAACTCTTCTTGGACTTTCACAATTCGACATGGCAATAATACAAAGATGCATAAGTTGACTAATTAATAATAATAATAATAATAATAATAATAATAATAATAATAATAATAATGATGATGATGATGATGATGATGATGATGATGATGATGATGATGATGATGATGATGATGATGACGATGATGATGGTGATGGTGCAAAAGCTAATAATTCTTCTATAATGAAAAGCCCTCTCACTATCACATGTTATAAAACATCTATAAAGTCAGAGTGGCAACAATGTAATAAAATAGCAATTCTAAAGATAGATTCCAATGTGCAACTACATCATTACGAATTCTACTGCTACACACACATCCATCTATGACTTCAATGACTTGTGGAGTTCAAACACAAGAATATAAAATATCCGTGAATAATTACACACAATAATGAGATAACACAAGTGAATAAAATAACTTAATATAAAAGTAAAATTAGCATTTAAGTCAAAATTATCGTATAAGAGATCATATCATTTATGCACTTTACTTTTCATTTCTTTCCTATTATTTTCTATACTTTTTCATTCTTTTTCGTTCTTTGCTATACTTTTTCATTATTTATCTTTTTACAATTTTTTTGGTGTGTTGTTCTACATTTATTTATTTTAACAATTCCTAAAAACTTCTATATTCATCATCCTAAATGAGCTCGACTTCTTTTATTATGGATCAATATGAAACTTTCATGTGACTATAAAAATGAGACAAGGTGGATCAAACCAGGACCGGTGAATATTTACTTACTCACAAAAAACTTGAGCTTCTCATGATCATCCAAATAAGACCGCAAGGATCATTCTTTTTTTAAAAAACCGGCACAGTGGGATTATTAATACCCACCTCATGATGTTGTCGTAGTGGGGATATTAATACCCACCCAATTGGTTTATAGCACATGTGGATCTTATTATAATTTTTGTCTTATCCTATTTATTTATCTTTTCCGTTCAATTATCTTATGACAATACAGTGATAAATTGATCATTTGACACATTCACAAATCAATACAAAATTATATATGAAATTAGGGCGGACTTCAGACTTCCAATCTAGGCTGGGTTGATTCCAAACTCAGACCAAATCATGGGCGACTTAGGCCAGGTCCTTTTCAATCCAAAACCTATATTTTTCTTCGGTGAAACGTGGGCCAAATTCCTAGGTGGCTCGGATTGAGCCACATAGAAATCATAACCTATATTCTCTGCTTCAATAACCCGAGTCGGGTATCCAAGGAGGTCGGGCCAGGTTAATTACTTCATTTAAGTCGAGCGCCCTACAATGCATTTAAGGAGAAAATCTGGGTCAGTCCCTTATAACTCAGGCCGAGTTCAATCCGACTCAGTCTGGTCGCATCTTGTACGTCTAATTGCTGAAGAACTCGAGTCGAATTCTTATATCTCAGGTAGGGTTCCTATACAAAGAAATTCCAGTGTCATTTTTCTAAACTTTAACCCAACTTTCTAATCGAATTAGGCATGCTTTTGACATGGACAAAAGAGATTCTTAATGTTGAATTTTTGAAATTAGTTATTTTATTTTATCTTAATTTCCAGAATTAAAATAATACTATTTGATCGCTGAATATTTTAAACATAAAACTTTTAATTTCACCCCAACTAAGAGGCCTTCATAGCTTATAATCAGATTGAATATAAATTTTAAATTTCATACATCAACACCTAATTCATAGGATTTAACTTTTCTTTTCTTCATTCAAATTCTATCTCATCATAGTATTCACGGGTGAACTACAGAGATCGTCCTTCAACTTTGACTCAATATCTCAACGGTCCCCCAACTTCAATTTGTAATTAGAATGTGCCCCAATTTTGATTTCTTGCACGCTTCGTCCACTTGACCTCTGATAGTGGGTTTTTCGAATTCCTCGCTTACGCGGCCGCCACATGCACCATTTCTCCTTCATCTACGTCATTTAAGAAATGAATAAAATAATATAAATATACAATAAATATTAAAAATAAAAAGTGACAGCCTTGTGTCTATCACCGCCATCACTCGTCGGAACCGATGAGCTCAAAAAGAGGGGGGCATCATCCTCCACTCTCTCGTGTGCACCCACTAGCGTCGACGCACGCGAAAGAGCCGGCGTGTGAGGGGTGGGGGAGGGGGGCATCGCCGCCCTCTCTCTCGCGTGCGCCCGCAAGCACCGGTGCATGCGAGAGAGCCGGTAAGGCCCCCCTTTCCTCTCTTGCGCATCGGCGAGTGCACGAGAGAGGAACATGGGGCGTCGGTGCCCCTCGATGAGAGGGGGGTGCAAGACCCCCTTTTCTCCTTTGCCGCATTGCACGCAAGGGAGAAAATGAGGACCGGCACCCTCTTTCTCCTCATCGGGGGGCACCGACCTCCTTTTCTTCTTCGTCGGCGTCACAAGTAGAAAAAGGGTGCTGACACCCCTTTTCTCCCTCGCGACTAGCGAAGGGGGAAAGGGGGCTCCGGCCCCCCTCTTCTCCTTCGCTGTGTCGCACGCGAGGTAGAAAGGGAGCGATGGCCCCTTTTCTCCTTCTCCGCGTCGCACGTGAGGTAGAAAAGGGGCGTCTGTGCCCTCTTTCTCCCTTGCGACTAGCAAGGGGGAAAGGGGGTCCGACGAGGGAGAAAGGTGTCCCCTCTGTGCGAGCTCACCAGAGCTTGCACAGAGAGGGGCAGCCCCCCTGTTCCTTTCTCGTGCGCTCGTCGATGCACGAGAGAGGAAAGGGCCCCCGACGCCCTCTCTCTCTCTTGCACGTGCCCGACGAGCACGCGCAGGAGAGAGAGGGGGTGTTAGCCCCCCTTGCCAGCTCTCTCATGTGTGTTGGCGTCGGCAGGCGCACGCGAGGGAGATGGGGCGATGCCCCCCCTCCTCGTTTGAGCTCGTCGGCTCTGAAGAGCGACGATGGTGGTAGCCTATTTTTTTATTTTTAATATTATTTTATTATATATTTTTATTATTTTATTATTTCTCAAAAGATGTGGATGAAAGGAAAATGGTACATGTGGCAGCCACGTAAGCGAGAAAATCAGAAAATTTTCTATCAGCGGTCAAGTGGACGAAGCGTGCAAGAAAATCATAATTGGGGGACATTTCAGTTACAAATTAAAATTGGAGGACCATTGAAATATTGAATCAAAGTTAGGGAACGATCTATGTAATTTATCCTAATATTTACTTATCTTCTAACTATTACCTCTTTTCAAGATTAAATAATTATTCTTCTTATTTGCATAATTTTTAGAATTAAAATAATAAATTTATTATTATTTTATTTCCTAAATAATTTTAATTTTAAAACTCTTAATTTTAACCTCAGTAGGAGTCCTTATTAAATCCTACAATAAACTTAATCATTAACCCTATTCTAACTATATTTTCTTTGCTCTATCTATTGTATACATAAATATTCATGATTTTTATAATTAAAATAACTTATTATTAATCTTATATTTTAATTTTTGAAATAAAATAATTATAGAATATTATTTTATTTTCTAGATACTTTTGGACAAAAAACTCTTATTTTAAAGAGTCCATTATATCTTAAACTTATGGTTATGAGAAAAGGGACGCTGCTTAGTGCCTTGTGTTAAGCAGGTTGCTTACCTTTATCGTGCACCGTCGAATGAGTCCGATGGTGCACATTTTTTTAACTCTTTAATCTCCATCGTCCATGCTGTCTTGGATGATCGAGATCGAACGAGTCCACTCTCTCTCCGCCTTCTTTCCCTCTCGATCTGGCTCTCTCGACCCAGGTGGCCGACGATCTGGTGGCTGGCGGTTCGGGCGAGAGCTCCGACGGCGATCCAGGCGTCCCTAGCTTCCGATCATCCCCAAACGCGCACGAGAGAGACACGATCTAGAGAGAGAGATAGAGAGAGAGAGGAGCGGCCAGCAATCCAGGGCAAGGGCATTCGTCGATGATCGATCGGGGGCTGCCGACGTCGAGGGCAAGGGCGCTCATTGGTGATCGATTGGGGGCACAACCGGGGATCAAGGAGAGGGCGCTCGTCGGTGATCAATCAGGGACACAGTCGGCGATCAAGGAGAGGACACTCGTCGGCGAGAGAGAGAGAGAGAGAGAGAGAGAGAGGAGGGAGGCACGACTGCACGAGAGAGAAGAGGTAGGCACGGCTGCATCGAGAGAGATGGAGAGAGAGGCACGACTGCATCACATGAGAAAGAGAGAGAGTGGAGAGAGAGGAGAGGAAGGGAAGCTGCATCTCACTCGAGAGAGAAAAAAAGAGAGCCATCCATCCGGCGGCCAAAATATGCTTTGCAGGACGCTAAGCAACGACCCTTTTCTCTATGGTTATATTCAAATTCAAATTTAAATTTCTAATCTTATTATAATTTTAACTTATAATCTCATAAGGACTTATCTTATTTTTTTTGTTCTTCTTCTTTCTCTTATATGATTATGCTTCTCTTCGTTTTCAAACTTTCCTTATTTTATCTCTTTTTTCTTCTCTTATCACTCATCTATCTATATTTTTATTTTCTTTCAAACTTTAATTTTCTTTAACAAATTCTAAATTTTGAATTTATTTTAATTACAAAATAATTTTAAATTAAAAAAATTCTGGGTGTTACATCTTTATTCCCGGAGTCTTGGACATTTCAAATGGAATAAATTATGAGCTTAATGTTTTCTGTGTGAATGATTAGTGTCAAACGACGAAACAAAAAAGTTCTAAATACAATGATCACTTGAATAATTATAGTTGTAATTGCATGCTCTAATTCTATCCAAAGATTATCAATATTTTATTATTAGCATTGATATATGTATCCTCCTAATAATCAGTCTAAAAAGTCTCCTAAAAGATCACAATGGCATGCGCCAAAAATTTGTCAACTTTTTGGACTATAAAAATTATATGAGTGTTAAGAGGATTTTTAGAAGAATTAACATTTTTGTTTTATTATTGTAGTCCAAACAGATGGGAGAACTAAGTCAGAAGCTGCAGAATTCAGTAATTAACTAATCATAATAATTAACTAATAATAATCTTAATATTAATGGTTGAGATATAATTAATCTTTTTAGATAATACGAGTTTTATTTTTTTCTATCACGATCGTTAGTCTTTAAACCTAAAAAAAGAAATACTTGACATATTTATTATTCTCAAGTAATTAATGCAGTAGTTATTCATGCAAAACGTAATTTTCTCTTAATATTAATGGTTGAGATACAATTAATCTTTTTAGATAATATGAGTTTTATTTTTTCTATCACAATCGTTAGTCTTTAAACCTGAAAAAGAAATCCGTGACATATTTATTATTCCCAAGTAATTAATGTAGTAGTAATTCATGCAAAACATAATTTTCTCTATACACGAAGTTTATTTATATTCTATTAGTTAACCTCAGCACCACAAACATTTCAGCATTTTTTTTAGTACCGTATGCTTAATGTAAAAAAATTGAAGTATGAAAATAAAGAATACATACGAGATTTAAACTCGTAATCTCTCGATGTGCCATTAAACTACACCCTTGTTCTATATGAGTATTTTTCTTATGGCATGCTATTTATTTAGAGTTATGAAAGAATAGGAGTCGTGGAGATGTGATAAGATAATGTGCAAAAAAAAAACTTTCTTTTTCCATGTACTATTTCCTTTGAAATTTGCCAATCCAAGTAAAGAATATTCAGTACTGTAAGATTTGTTTATTTTTTTTAATCGGAAAAAGGAGAACCGCCACAACTCGTACCAATGTCTGCATGTCATCATTAACAATCCAATAACATTGTTTCATGATTAAAACAATATGAAAAATAATAGCAGGCGTACAATAAAGGGAGGAAAAAGAAAAAGCCTTGTCATATTATCACTGCTTTCTCTTCAGTCTCTCTCGTCTGCTCCTGATATCAGAAAGGGAGAAGTTATTGGCTCGTCTGCTAAAGCTCATGGGATCACTTGTTCTCTACTAAACTCCAATCTCTCTCTCTCTCTCTCTCTCTCTCTCTCTCTCTCTCTCTCTCTCTCTCTCTCTCTCTCTCTCTCTCTCTCTCTCTCTCTCTCTCTCTCTCTCTCTCTCTCTCTCTCTGAACAGAGGAAATGTTAATTTATATCAAATATATGAGTGTAGGAAGAAATGTCCAGCGAACTAGTTAAATCGATATCAGAACACCAAGAATGGCGTTTGATTGGGTACTTTGAACATATCAAAATTATCCCCCTTTTGTTCTTTTGTGGTGACACATGACAAACTATCCACACAAGAATTGAAATAAAAAAAAGTAGAGTAAATTTTATTAAATACTCTTTAACTTTAATTTGTAACACAAATGCTCTTCATCTTTTAACTTGTTTCATCGAATGTCCATTTTATCTACTATCGCCGGTTCCCCGGTCATCCCGTTGACATGGAGTCCACACGGAAATTTTTATCTCTCCTCCACGTAAGAAAAATTTGACGTGGCATCACTTAAAAAAAATTAAAATATAAGTGAAAGCTCCGGCGGGCTCCCCCATTGCAACGCAAGAGGGGTGGGGGACGTTGCATGCCGGCTCGCATAGGCGGAAGGGGAGGGGGGGGGGGGGGGGGGTCCACGCGTCGCCAGTGATGCGCCACCCTCCTTTCAAGTCGTCGGCGTGCAACGCGAAAGGGGGGCATCACCCCCTCCCCCTTTCGCTTCGCGCGCCAACGAAGCGATAGAGGGGGGCTCCACCTCCGCGCGATGAGCGAGGGGGGAGGAGGTCGTTGTACGCCGGCGAAGCGAGAAGTGGGGGCGGCTCCCCCTCTGCGCGTCGCCCGACCTTCGCACGCCGGCGAAGTTGGAGGGCATTTGACAATTTACCCAAAAAAGTAGCAATTGGCATTCGGTGAATACAATGCCAAGATTATTAAACATATTAATAATATGTATGTATCATTGCCACCTTTTATGTTACTTGCACAAGAGCATGCTTAAGAAAGAAAGAACAGGCTTCCACACTGCACATAAAGTACAGTGAAAGACAGTCCGAGGCATTAGCACCCAAACCTAACACACCACCAACACCGGAGATTTTGTTTGTCAGGATCTGAATTCAAAAGCCTCCTTCTCAGTCCAATTTGGAGGCAGGCAATTGCAGGATGACAAGTTCTCCAAACTCCAAGCATAACATATATATGCTTTATCATTAATGCATGGCATGCAGGTTGATGAATCAAACAGTTTATTTTTTTTTATCTCCTTGCCTTCCTGCAAGACGATGAGCCACCAACTGAAAGCAGAACAGATCAACGCTTTAAAGAAAGAAGAGGAAGTTACAGCTTAGTGCATTGTGTGTTTGGATCATGGTCCTTAATAAACATACAACTTTTTTTTTTTTTTTTGCATGGGCGACGCAAACACTTGGCCATGGCCCTTGACGACGCCTGCTGAGTTTTGTGGCCTCACTGATCAGCCACCAAAAGGACGCATGTGAACGCCCCTGACACTTAGCAGTGTGCTGTGTCGGCTATCGCCATATTCGCAAACCCCAAACCATAGGCTTGGAATCACTCTTTCTCTTTCTCTCTCTATCTCATCATCTCTTTTTCCTGTTCCTTCCCACTTCTCCCCCGTGAGTCTTCCATGTCTCCTGCCTAGTTATGTAAAATCAACACTTTATTCCTATTCTTTTTGCCGAATTTACCGGCGTATTTTTGTATACTAACTTTTTCCATAAAAAATCAAAGTTTTGATCTACTTTGGAATGCTACATTTGGGGCATTGAGGTCCTTTGATGGATGGTTCATCATTTCAATCACTTGGATGGAGTTCATAATTCTACTTTAGAAGTTTGATTAATTATAATTAGATGAAAGTGCTAAATGCCTTCAACATTTGATCCACTTCCAAATATCATTACTATGCACACTTTCCTCTCATCAGTGTTGTTGTTGGTGAGGTGAAGCCTTTGATACAAGACAACCATTTTTTTCCTAAACATTAATATGAATTTTTTTTATGTATATCTACATGGACAAGATTAACACAAATGTGAAAAATAATAACATTTTTTTATTAATTTTAGTATAATCACCTTTTCCTATTTTATATTTGATGTGATAATAATATAAAGTGAGTCAAAGCCCCTCCCCACCCACCCAACCTCTATAAATATGAGCTTAACCTTCTTACCCGCCAACACTTGTTAGTTAGTGCACATACACAACCTTACAATACATAGAACCATATCAGCCCACATCAACTTACAATTCCTGCCACCAGTCATCATGGCGGAACAGCCATGTCGTCGTCTTCTTCCGCATCCCTCACTGCACGTTCTACTACTAGTGGAGCTACTGCTGTTCCTGCTGCCACTGCAACTAGCGACAGCTCGCTCGCATCCAAGGGCCCGGGGCCACGACGCTTTGGCCAAGTCCATCCTCTTCTTCGAAGGCCAGAGGTCCGGCAGGCTCCCGGCGAACCAGCGAGCGAAATGGCGGGGCGACTCGGCGCTGTCCGACGGCTCCGAGGCCGGCGTCGACCTCACCGGCGGTTACTACGACGCCGGGGACAACGTCAAGTTCGGCTTCCCCATGGCCTTCACCACCACAATGCTGTCGTGGAGCGTCGTCGAGTTCGGCGACTCGATGCCGCGCGCGCAGCTGCACCACGCGGCGGCGACCATCCGGTGGGCCACGGACTACCTCCTCAAGACCATCTCCCAGCCCGGCGTAATTTACGTTCAGGTCAGCAGCAACAAAACGATTGGAGCTTTTATAGCCCACTGATCGACTTGTAGTGTGTTAAAAGAAAACGTGGACATGTAGGTGGGAGAGCCTCTGCACGACCACAACTGCTGGGAGCGGCCGGAGGACATGGACACGCCGAGGAAGGTGTACAGCGTGACCGCCGACAGGCCGGGGTCGGAAGTGGCCGGAGAGACAGCGGCGGCGCTGGCGGCGGCATCGATGGTGTTCCGGGAACTCGACCCGGACTACTCGGAAAAGCTGCTGGCGAATGCCATGAGGGCGTTCGAGTTCGCTGACACGTACAAGGGGGCGTACAGCGATGACCCAGGGCTCAAGGCCGGCGTGTGCCCGTTCTACTGCGACTTCGACGGCTACCAGGCAAAGTTTCACATGCTCTACTTGTTATCTTACTTTTTTGTGTGAGAATTAAGACGCTTACATAGGTCCGTCAAGTAAGAAGGAATCTTTTATTAAGAACAAAGAGAAGGAAAGAAAGAGGAAAGCAAACAAAAAAAAAAAACATGTTTGCTGCTTTTGGGTGCTGCTAATTAACGTGGAATTATAATATAAAATATTTAACGTGGAGTTATGAAAAGCTTCGAGTTTTGGGAACAGGGACACACAAGAAGAATTCAGGAAACAGAGCAATGTGGTTTTCTTATAAACTAATAGTAGTAATAATAATAGTAATAAACGTTTTTTTTTTCATTTAATTTTAACTGTTCTGAGGCTGAAGTTTATTTTTATTCTACATGCTTTTAGATGCGTTTTTTAATATTCATGACTAAATGAGAGATGAGTGAGCTAAAAATTTTTAGAATTAACATTATTAATAATTTTAGATGAAAAAAAATGCAGTCTATATAATTGATACAATGGTGCAACCCACTTGTTTTCTGTAATTATAGTCATTGATCGTCTTCGCACAACAGAAACCAGACTTACATCTAAATTTTTGCAAAAGTTCATCGAACGTGCACGAGCATCTTTAATTTGCACAATGCCAAATTTTTAATAGTGACTAATTAATGCTTAATCTCTTGCTTGGAGTAGCGGTTGACTTCGGAAGGACTTAATTAGAGTGGTTGCTTGAGTGATTGCATGGATTTCAACCTTGAACAACTGGTACATATATATATCTATATATATGTACGTATATATATGTGTTTTCTACAATATAAGTTAAAGAAAAAAAGGGGCATTTTAATCAACAATAAATTCAATCATGTGAGTCGGATGAGGAGCCGGTGGTGCCCGTGAACCCACCCCCCAATTGCTTCGAAGTTAATGGATGCGAAATGGATTCTCTCACGGACGCACCTCAATTTTGGCTCCGTCGCCACTAGTTGTTTTGTTTAATGATGGCACTTAATGTTTTAATTAATTGCTAGAAGGTGACTTAAACTGCTTTAATTAGGCTTATGGGGCGTAACATTTGATGAAGAACATTCAGCCAACTTAGGCTGTCTTTGGCGTGGACATCAAATTAAACGCTTTGTTGGAAATCTTTTTAACATTCTTTTATGTCGGATTTTAATTATTTCCCACAATACAATTTCTTTTTATTAATCCTTTTTTGTGCACTTTATATGTATTTATCATTCAGGATGAACTCCTGTGGGGTGCTGCATGGCTGAGGAGGGCCTCTCAGAATGACACTTTCCTCAGCTACATCCAGAACAACGGCAAGATCCTCGGCGCCGACGACAACATTAACGAGTTCGGTTGGGACAACAAGCACGCCGGCCTTAACGTCCTCGTCTCCAAGGTCACCTTTCTTTTATTAGTAATTGTCTCTGCTTCAAGCTTCAAGGTGATCAACTGGAAGTGACATCTGGTTAATCAATCAATTTGCAGGAGTTCATGGAGGGACAGGTGCTCTCGTTGGAGTCCTACAAGGAGTCAGCTGACAGCTTCATGTGCACGCTGATACCGGAGTCCTCGTCCTCCCACATCCAGTACACCCCCGGGGGGCTCATCTACAAGCCCGGAGGGAGCAACATGCAGCACGTCACCACCATTTCCTTCCTCCTCCTCGCCTACGCCAATTACCTCTCCAGATCGTCCCAGACCGTCAACTGCGGCAGCGTCGCCGTCGGCCCGGACTCCCTTCGCCTTCAGGCCAAAAAGCAGGTACCGAGAATGTTAGATCTTATATCACCTTGTGATAATTTGTACATATGTAAAATGCGTTTAGAAAGGTAAACTCATGCTCACCTTAGTGTTTATCCTTCAGACCTTTCACTTTAAGGTCTTACCGATTTAATCAAAATATTGATCACTTTAAACTTTAGATCTGCACAAATTTAAAATAAGTTTTGCTCAGATAAAATTATTCAATCAAATTATCTTAATTCTTGAACCTCTATACTCGGTTTATTTTCAGTTTTTACTTTGCATTAGATTTATGAATCTTCCTTGGTACTCGAAAAAAAGATCTAATGACATTTTGGGGCAGGTGGATTACTTACTGGGGAGCAATCCGATGAACATGTCCTACATGGTCGGGTACGGCAGCCGATACCCGCAGAGGGTCCACCACCGGGGCTCGTCTCTGCCGTCGATCTCGGCTCACCCCGAGCCCATCAAGTGCAAGGACGGCTCGGTCTACTTCGAGTCGACGGGCCCGAACGTGAACCCTCATATGGGTGCGGTCGTGGGCGGGCCGGGCGAGGACGACGCCTACGACGACGACCGTGCGGATTTCCGCAAATCCGAGCCCACCACTTACATCAACGCTCCCTTGGTCGGGGTCCTCGCTTATTTTGTGGCCAATTGAACCCGGCCCTCCATTTTCATACCATTCAATGCTTCTTTTTTCTTTTCTTTTTTTTTCCTTTTGAGGGTTTGTTTTACGTGTATATAGATTGAGTGCATAGATTGCATACAAAGGGAATAACGATACGGCGTAGGAGATCATATTATGTAAGGTTGTGATGGGGCTGATTTAATTGCCTAATCTATACGTCTGGAGGGTTGGAAGGTTTGTTTGAATGATACTCCAACCCGAAGCTTTTTAGTTGTTAACCAAAGACTTGAATCTTCAATAAAGTTGATTGAAATTTTCCCATAATTGATCTCTCTCTCTCTCATTACGTTTCTGCTTTTGTGTGTCTGTGTGGAAGAATGATAGGTGGCAGATACTTTTTAATTTACAATGTTATTGTAGCTGATTATATTGTGGCTAATTCAATCTTGTATTTGTTCTCATGTAACAAAGATTAAATAAGAGTGACTTCTGTGAAAGGGCGACACGTATTTTATTTATTCGCCGAGGCACCGTCTGGTACGTATTTTCTTTAGTAGCAAATACGTTTTATTAAAATTAAAACGCTACTATAAATAAGATTTAGATGTTCGAACACAAAACGATATAAACTACTCATACTATCTTATAGAGTACAACGATTTCATATTTTATTTTTATTATACCCTCATTTTTTAAATAAAAAATTATCTAATTATTAAACATCATAAATTATATTTATTTTAATATATCACATCTTTAATGTTACTTATAACCCAAATAAGATTTTTTTAGTTTAAAGTAATAAATATTTTTATATTAAAATAATCTTTTAAAAATATTACTATTCAGAATAAAACATTATAAATTAGTTTTTATGAATATGATGTGCATACAAATAATCATAAATTATATCTTGTGTCTATTTTGTCATTTTATACAATACACCAATTTAAGTATGTTTATCAAATGATTTTTATTGAATTTAAGTATGTTTATCTAATCGTTGTACGCTAATTAAATGGTTATCCTTTAATCGAACTGCTATCCTTATCAATAAGAGCAAAGATTGTTGAAAACTAATTACAAGAAAAATAATTTTTAAAAGTCCCAAATTTAACCAGCATAATTGATTGACAATTTGCGATCATAATTAAAATTATGCTACATAAGTGGTACACCATCTTCCAAAAGTTAATTTGTTGGCGTTACAAGTAAAATAAAAAAAATCAAATTTTGTGAAAATATGAATAAATGGCATTGCATAAGAGCAAAGCAATATTGCCCCCACAAACTCTTCAGATTAATTTTTCATATTTGAAATATGCGCGTGAATGAGTTTTTTTACGTGAATCGAGACGATATTTTTACTGGACTCGCAAGTAGGGAGAGCACGGGTCGGGACCGGTCCGCAAATCCGGGTATTTTTTTCGGCCCGGTTACCTACCGGGTCAGGATCGGGTCTCACTCTTTGAGACCCGGCTGGTACCGGACCCGTGTTATAAAAATTCGACCCGGTATCATATATTACAATAATATATTAAATTATTTAAAAATATTATATTTACATCTATTTTAATTTAAAAATTATAGTTTATTATATATATTAAACATACAACATATTATATTATTATATATATGTATTTTAATTGATAATTATTATATTTATATAATAATATTAAATATTTTTTAATATTATATTTAATTATTTTTATTAATTATGGTCGAACCGGGACATTTCCGATTTGTGACCCGGTTCGATCGGATTGTCCCAGTCCCAATCTCGAGTCCCGGCCAGGACCGGATCCGGAACCAAAACGTGATTTAAAAAACTCGGGCAAAATCGGGTCGGGACCGGATAGGCCGAAACCCTACTAGTAAGCTCACTTTTTGCAAGTTATTTATAAAATAAAATTCTATGCATTTTTTTTGTAAATATATAAAAATGTTTTCCTTGATTACTAACCGCCGGGCTTCATGCATCGACCTGCACACCAAACACGAGCAACGAAACTGATGAAGCAGTAGTAGCACACCAAACACGAGACGCCGCGGGAGGAGGAGGAGGAGGAGGAGCGGCGAAAGCGTGCAACGAAACTGATGAAGCAGTAGTAGCAGCATCGCCGGAGCGGCGTCACTGGCCCCCACGTCGTCGGTTGCCGCGGGGCTTCGGCGTTGGGGTGGCGCCGATGCAAGGGCACCCGCCATGGGCGCCATCACCCTCGACCTCCGTCCCGGATTCGGCATCGGACCCTTTACCATTGGTAACCATCTAAGAGCGATCCTCCTTATTCTTATCCTCGATTTTGGAAGCTTCTGATGTATCAATTAGGAATTTGCGTATACTCTGATCATTAAGAGGGTCATCGTCTCATCAGCTTCTGTGCATCAGATATCATTAGAGAAATTTTGGAGTTTCTTTTTTGTTGAGAGCATAATTTGCAACGACATTAAATATCATTAGGGAAAATTGGAATTCTCCTTTTTTAGTACCCAATTCATCCCATATGCAAGACCATTAATGTTGGACTAATTCGGAGTCCGGAGGAAAGAGCTAAACAGTAATACATATTGAACTTGGAGCTACTTCTACTAGCACCTTTTAACCAACTGAGCCACCAAAATATGGTTATAATTTGTTTAAGGCGTTAGCCATCTTTACAGAAACTTGTGGAATTTTTTTTTATTGAGAGTATATCTTGCAAAGTGTTTCCACCAAAGGTTATCCATTTGATAATACTTACATAATTTTGTTTCCCAATTACTATGATTGCTTGTGCTTTATGACGTTATAGATGATTTCCCCATATAGTAAGTTTTGAAGCCAATTTGAATGGTTTGGAAAGGAAATTTTGCCAAACCAAACTATTTCTTTTGATGAAGAATGTGCGAAAGCTCGTCAGTTGCAAGAAATGACAACTCCATGAACATGGTTGTTGTGGCGTAAGGAGATGTGTGGAAAAATGTCTTGGAGTTATGCACATGAATGTGCCATGTGGTGTCAGAATGTTGGATATGGAATGCCACTGAAGGTGATATGTATGATGGACAAGGTGTGACAAATAGGAATAGATAAAACACAATTTTTTGAAAGAGTTTTGCTCAATGCACAACTTTTCTTTTAAAGAAGAGTGAAATTTTCATTCAACAATTAAGTAGTTAGGGTCTTGATATCCTGAAGCTACTCTCACAGCTTGGATTCTATTCAGTTTTCAAATAACCTTCTAAACGTTGCTAACCTCTTATCTTATTACAACATACTTGATAAACATAATTAAACCTCTCATCCTATTCTTGATGGTTACGTCCTTCAGAAAATTCCTAATTGCAACTAGCTTCGTAGCTCATAGAAGCATAACAAATGATTAATACCATAAAAAAGTATTCAATCCACATCCATTCCAAAAGTCGCAACAAACATAAATTAGCAACAATATCTCAACTCCAGAAAGGAATTCGAGCTACTGATGCATTAATAAAAGGATCAAATCTCAGAGTTATGATAACAAAGAACTGATTTTAGGCTACACCCACTCTACAACTAGAAATGACCCACCAAAATCCATCTCAAATGACGATACTTGTATCTTAGCCTTCATTTCCATACTTTATTTATAAAATGTTCAGAATTGAGACATGGAAAAAATGAAGAAAAACCGAAATGGTTGCTCTAAAGCTTCACATCCTCACTCACTTCCTCTCCATTTGCACTATTTTTCTCCCTCATTTGCATTTGGGTGGTGGCTGATGTCCCCCGCCCCTCCTCTCTCAATCTGATCAAGCTTAGCCATTATATTTCTGTCTCCTTTAGTCACGTACCCTTGAATTTTTTTTCTCAAAAGTTCCATAGAAGATGCATTCTAGCTGTTATTTCATCAAGAGCACTCACTATATTTGTTGAGGAGAAGGGTGTGATAGAGATTCTGGAAACTTGCTTCTATACTTATTGTACCCAAGTAGAATGAAATTAAGATCATATAATTATCACATTTTGTCCCATTTACTGTTGAATTACCATTTGATACAAGAAGTAGCAAAATAGTGTATATGAATATGAAATGATGCAAATGTGCCTAAATGGGCACAGTATTCAGTTCCAGTGCAATACAATATGAGGTAAAATACATCTATATTCACTTCAGTGATCTATACCTGAACTAAACTCCCTTTGACAGTGTTATATTGAATCTATCTCACGCAAACATTGATGTTTTTGTTAAGTTTATGATCCTAGATGTCAATTATTTTGTGCATGGAATGATCATTGCAATCATTCTAGTCAGGTTGAAAAAACATGATTTTCTTTGTATTTAGTTTTGCAATTTGCATTATCAAGCTGTAAAGCTAGTTCAATTAACTGTTCTGACATTGTAGAAATAGTGTTATGGTTCTACCCTTGACTTTTCTGTTCGCATGGTAACCGACCTAATCCTCCATAGTCCATATCATATCCATCACTCACAAATTCTTATTTGTATTATTTCTGTATTGCAGTTGTAGTTTGATCCAAAATCTATTATTTTTTATTACCCAAAAAAAAGGTCTCTATTACCCAAAAAAATATGTTCATTTTTCTTTTTCCTCCGTTCTCTGAATTGGTTTAGGCATGACATTGCATGAAACATTTGATCAAATTGAACACCAACCCAATATATATGATGTTGTGCACGTGAAGTATCTCGACGACGTATACTCTTAAAAAAGGTATCTTGATGAGGTGCAAGTCACATACTATTTTTCAGTTTTCTGTTTGATTTGGTTTTATTTCTTCCGGGACAAAAAAGTTTTATTTGCATTATTTTTGCAGGATAAAATGACGACTAGAAAAGACTAACACAAGAGCAAGAGCACCACACACAATGTTTGGAAAACTATTCTTTCAGCATACTGTCAATGATGAATTTCTATATCTCAAGAACTTTACGAATTTCTGTCTCCATAAACCTGTAACTTCTTGTAGCGGATTTACAAAATTCATCATTGCCTCAAATTATTCATGTTTTTTTTTTAATTCTATCATGAATCTTGTTATCTTCCTATAGTCCATTGATAGCTTCTTACAAAATTTGAGTAATATGATTTGTGGGGAAATATTTCCTGTTTCAATTCTTAATTCAAGGACGTGTTTCTATTACTAAAAGAGTTTAGCTTTTATGTGGCAATATATGGTTTCGACTTATATCTGGTAATTTTCCATGATTAATATTTTCATTATTATGTTTCAAGAAACATTGTTCTTTTACAGACTTCACCGTTGAGATTATTGTATTTTCCCTTTGTGAAAAGTTGTCGTCGTCAATGCCTATTTGTTTTCAAATAATTGGGGATTAATGATAAATGGTTCATCTATCAAATGATGTGTCATTTCATTTAGAACCTTAGAGATGTGCAAGTTGAAAAAAAATTTGTTTGAAGTTTACATCTCAGCAAGTAACCGGTGTTCAATTTGCTAGCTGAAAATGCTCAATTTACTTCATGCCTTTACACAGATGTCTTCTTCTTATTGGCAGGAGCCTTTGAATTTAGGCATTGTTATTAGTTTTCATGATCATGGTTTTCATCTACATTTTGATCCGTGGTCACAAGTAAGCATTATTCTTCTTATTTTAAATTAAATATTTAAAATAAGCATAAGCATTATTCTTCTTATTGTTATGAAGAATGGCTACATAGCTACTGCTACCTTCTTTCAACCATTAAGCTTTTATTTCTGTAACTTATTGTGTTGTTTTCTTTGTCATTGCTCAAGTGTATTCTTATGTTCACTCGCTGATGCCTTGCAGGATTGTGTTCGGTGCTAATTTAAGGCTCTTCGCTTGGTCTACTTAGCATGTTAAGCAGGAGCTCTCTCTCTCTCTCTCTCTCTCTCTCTCTCTCTCTCTCTCTCTCTTGTATATATGTTTCTATCGAGGGGTCCTTCGTTAATTTTAAAATTTTCAAGTTATCTTTTGTTCATGGAAGCATTTATCCACAATAGCTTTGGCCTCTCTTATCTGTTGCAACCTTGGGACAATAATATTATTTATTAACAATAATCAATTTTCAGTTAAAACACATATCTTTATTCAATTTTGTTTTAACAAAAGAATATATGTTGCTTCATAGGATCTCTCTATTTATAAAAAGTATATATCTTTTGTATTTAGGAGCTAGTAAATTAATAAACCTTATTTTAGGAAGAAAGAACGCTTTCCAAAATAAATAACATATATATGTGTATAACTCCGCCTATATTTTATAGCCGGTCCCAAACCCGGATAAAGGAGAAGGGTTGTGTTAGGCCCCGACAGTCAGCATAAAATCATGTCGAATCTTATGAACATGTTGTATATATGTGTGTGTATATAATAAATACATTGTTAAAAGCAAAGTAAAGCATTTACAAAGGGCAAAAAATAATGCAAAGACATCCTAAATAAAAAAATTGTCCTTTTTTCTCAATGCCACCATGCTTCCATCACATTTAAGTTCGATGATCTAATAATTGTTCGGAGAAAAAACATTATAACAGGTGTAGAACAATATTTTTTATGTTGTTCAATTAGTATGCATTATCCTATGAGTTATTTAATAACAACTTCAGTAAAAAAAATTATGATCATAATTATAATTAATTAAATAATAAGAGAGAAAATGTTCATAACTGGAGTGTAAAGCAACGTGGGCTAAATCCCGATTACCATCTTCTAAGTTTATTTAAAAAAAAACAATTTATTTCCATCCATCGATGGCCGCGTTTTGCTCTTCCAAAAATAATTCTAAAGCGGATCGTGTTAAAATGGGTGTTTGATACGAGAATAAGAGCTAAACTAAGATGATTGTTCTTAGTTTTACGTTCAAACATTTCAAAATAATTTTGATCAATTTTTTAACATTTTGAAATCACCTCGAAGAAAATAAAAATTATTATATTTTCTTCTCAAGAGTAGAAACAAATATTTTATTATGTTTATAGCTGTTATATGCAAATACTAATTTTACTTTTGTTCTTAAAAAAAAATTTGGGAGTTGTGTGGACCAAACGAGGTCACACATGTGAATTATTATTAGGGGATAAGAATTATGTTAGGACAAAAAGTGACACATATATGAAGTATTTATTGAGCATTAGACATTTCACTAGGGCATCATTTTCACCTTATACTTGTTATGTTTGGAGTAAACAGAATTATGTTACGAAAGATTGGTTATCATAGTTCCACAAGTAGGAAAATGCCTTGCCCAAATGACACCACCTAAGGTGTATTTCAATTACCGTTGTTATAGAGGGTTTTCCCTTTTTTTCTTATCATTTATGTGATGTACACACATCGCTTTGAACTAATTGATGTTTATGATGATTGTTTCTTGTCGTAAAAAGACAATCATCCATCTTTACATTCTCTCTCTCTCACCCCATATCATCATAAACATAAAAAAAAATATCAATAAATGGACTGCAGTAGACTTGTGTCCCCTTCCCATATCTCTGCTCTTGTGCACAATTATTTTTTTGGCAAAGAGATTGCAAAGCTTTGTTATCCGCCCTCTTAATGGATCATCGGCACTTTGATCTCTGGGGAGGGGCATCATCAGGAGCTTCAAATTCCATGTAATCATGAATTCGCCATTCTTTACTTCATTTCGCATCTTCGCGGCTTCCTATCTTAGCATTCTATTCCAACATATATGAGTCGTCAAATGATAATGCAATGATAACTTATATATATATATATATATATATATATATATATATATATATATATATATATATATATAAGCGTGAGATCAGACATTTTGATCTCACTCTCAAATCAATGAATCTCAGCCGCTATAATTATACATCAACGGTTCAGATCTCATGAGACTAAATAAAAGGTTGAACCTGATTTTTTTTTTCATTTGAATCAGGTTCAACTAAGATATCGATCTGGACCGTTGACGCATGATTATAATGGCTGAGATTCATTGATTTGAGGGTGAGATCAAAATCACGCTAATTTTTCTTATATATATATATATATATAAGCGTGAGATCAAAGATTTTGATCTCACTCTCATAATGAATCTCAGACGTTATAATTATACATCAACGGTCCAAATCTCATGAGACTAAATAAAAAGTTGAACCTGATTTTTTTCATTTGAATCATGTTCAACTAAGATATCGATTTGGACCGTTGATGCATGATTATAACAACTGAGATTCACTGATTTGAGGGTGAGATCAAAATCACGCTAATTATATATATATATATATATATATATATATATATATATATATATATATATAGTTCTTATCCCCTTTCCTCAAATTTGTGGAATAGAACTCGGCCTGATCCAATATTTGGGCGAGACAGGCTCAATGCTGGGTCCAAGTGCAATCCTGCAATAGCTTCTGTTTGTAATGTGGATAGGCCCCAACATTTCACTTATTCTCTCTCACAGGCCACTAACAAGCGCGTACAAGGGAAGCTACTTGATTCACGGTCGATAAATTTAAGAAAAATACAAATGATTTAGTTAAGTATGTTCTCAATGACAGTGCTTGGACATAGAACAGGACTATCTATTGTTCCCATTAATTCATTCCAAACATTCATCTTAATAAATAATTTTCAATTACACATGATATCCTGATTAGTTTTTTTAGTAAAGAAAAGTTAAAAAATGTTTTGTTCATAAATAAAGTAGTAGTGTCACCATAATTATATCCTAAATAAAAGTTAAAATGCATAATCTAATTCTAAATATATTCGTATTATTAAACTATTATTAATTATTATTAGACTTTTTGTATTAATTAAGATACCAATTAAAATAAATTATAACATTAATCATACATCAAAGCAAGTTTATATTATTGTAAATAGAGTTATTGAATGTATTATCGTTTACTAAATCGTCGATTAAAATTTATAATAATATCTTTGCTGTAAGTATAAATAAATAAGGCTAATTGCATATCACTTCTTTATCATATTGTATCACATTTTTTTAATAATGTCAAAAAAAATTAAATTCAATGAAATATTTTATTTCGTTATATATATCGGATTAATATATTATCGTAATTATAATAAAACTTAATAAACATTTGATTTATTGTTATTAATTAGACTATTTTTCTGGAATTGTGTTAAATATCTTTCTCATTTAATTTTATAACTTCAACTCGTTAAAATAATAAAGTTATCCTTTGGGTTCTCATTTTCTATCCAAGGACTTATATATTATTATTTTTTTGTTATCAAGAACTTAAGGTGAAAATCTGTGTTTTCACCTCAATATTTGGCTAATCCAAATCGGAAAGAAATGATTTTTTTTCCTTAAGTCCCTGTCTCAACTCGAAAAAAAATCTTTTTTTCAGTCTGGATTACCCAAATATGTTGAAGTCCCTCTCTCAAGTCACAACTCAACTCAACTCAACTCAGTACGACTGCGACTCAGTAATCGTTGACTTGGACTCCCTCGGTTGCATGGTAGTCACAATTAAGAGGGTTCGTTCAAAAATCGTGTTGCACCGCTCGCACATCATGTGAATGAATGGTTGGCCAAGTTATGATGATCCCAACTCATTTTTATGAGAATTGAAAAGAGACCCCTCGTTTCTTGTCTTTGCATTGCATCAGTGTCAAGAACAAGACAAGCTTTGCCTTTTTCCTCCATTGGCATTTTGCACCCTCCCATTCAACACCTCGTTTTTTTTTTCCACCTAATCTCTGACTCCACATGCAACACGCCATTGCACCTGCACTGCATTTGCACCTCCCAATTCTGGCAGGCACAAGGCCGCGGATCAAAAGGATTGGTCTGCTGAAAACTACGTGCTGAATGCATATGTACATAAGAAAAACAAACGTTGGATGCATTCGTGAAGGGAGAAAAAATATCTTATATAAATGTATGGCTTTGGAAATAGCAGCTACAGCCTATAGCTAGAAAAAATTGTGGTTGTTGTTGCTGCACTGATTCAGCTGAAACGAGTAGAAAAGATAACTTTTCAGGGGGTCGGTGCAACACATGGATTCGTAGACCAATTCAACACAAACGACGTGCATGGGAGATCTCTGCATGTGTGTGTGTAATATATTATTGTAAGCTTCTGTGCAGCCGTGATTTCCTTGAAGTGCCCAATGAGCACATCACAAGCTGCATGTCATGTGAATTTCAAAACTGTTTTAGTTGTACAAAGTGATTCATTAATTTCTTTCATCGCCAAGTTAGGTATGTCGTACATATTGGCCTCCAGATGGAGTCACCGTTGGGGCTCAACTTAATTGGTCGCCTGCAATTAGCGAAAGCTTTGGCATTTGGTGTACTTTAGCCACCGAAAATAAGTAGGCAGGTAGTAATAGATGCAAGAAGACTTGACCAAAGTGTTAGATCTCCTCACCCACTTCAAGAGCTGATCTTTGGAGGACATGTAGCCCATGGATTAAGATGATAGGTTGATCGCCCCTCGTCTCATGGCTGGAGAAATAATTGGCAAAAAGTGGGAGACAGATCAAGGCTAAATAGATCATGTGGATGTTGGAGAAATAAATGGCAAACGTAGCTGATAGATCGGAAGCTAAGTAGTGGAACATTTGAATATCTCAAATTGAGTTATACACACATGTATTATACGTTGATAATGACTTGAATCTGAACTTAATTATAATTTTTTGTGGTCACCCTATGTAGTCAGACGCTTTAGCAATTTTTTTTTACGGGATCAAGGGGATCCCCTGTGGGAGGGGTGCAGGAGGGCTGAGCGAAATTTTTTAGGGGTATTCTGTACGTGATTCGAAATTGATTTATTTTTTTATCACGAGACAAGTGTCCTATTTTGAGGATTAATTTAGAGTTACAGTCGATTTGTAATTTCTATCATATGTAAAAGAGAGTGTCTATATAAACTCTATGATAATTGAGATATTTCGTATTCTTGTAATCATCATTATTCCATAATAAAAAACCACTGTCTGAGGACGTGGATGAACCTCATAAATCGATGTGTTCTTCTGTATTCATGCGATATCTCTCTCCCTCTTTCCGTGACATTATGCATTATTATTGTCGTCCAAAAAAATCACAACAATTAAATAGCTTGATACACATGCATCTAATAATATGGGTTTCGTTTTGTATGATTTGATTTTTTGTAATGAGTACGGAAGATTGTGAGTATTATAGTGATTAAAAGGAGTACTTCCATTTGATTTATATTTTTGCAGTGGCTAAGGTTAACATAAATGTTCCTATGTGCATACACCTCGATCTCCTCCTTTAAAAGAACTCTATCAGTAATTGCTGCACGTCTCGGGATTATTTCAAGTACCAACATCCATGTTGTATAATATAATACAAGGTTTAATTACTTTTGAAAAAAAGAGAGTATAATACAAGGTTTATTTGCCATTATACGCATGTGCGATTGTTACTCTTGAAGACCTACAACACCATCGTTTTTAGTGCCTTGGGAACATTAAATGTGCCCGTAAACAACTCCAAATCTACTTCAAGTGAAAACACGAAACTCGAAGTTACAAATTGCCAACACCTTTATTTATAATTAAAAGTTTTGGTATTAATTGATCTCAGTAAATTTCGATCAATTCAATTTCAGACAAAGTGTTAAATATTTCATCTGGTAAATATTATATTTCCTAAAAATCATATTACTACGTCTAGGCTTATCATTTAATCGATTGTTTTGATTTTGATCTTACAATGCAAACTATTTTTTTCCCTCTACAGATGAGTGAAATCTACACAACATTTTGACCACCAGGGCGAACTCACTCTCCATGAAGGCGTGAAGGGAAGACTTCATGGAGGTCTGCGACGTGTTAGGCATTAAACAATTAAAATGCCTAAATAATGTTTAACTGTACAAACCTTAAAAGAATAGTTTGCAGCCATTGGGATGCACTAAATTAAACATATATGTTTCTCTCTACATATAACCTAATGAGGTCACCCATGACCTAATCCCCTCCGAGACCATAATGTCGATGAACTGCCGTTGAACACGGTGCACGGATTGGCTAACGACGATTGGCCGTCAACATGCAACCCTGAGTCAATTTGCAAAGAAAATAAACCAATGACACCTCGGGGCTGCATGCATGGTGTTCTTTGTATGAGAGCCGTATGGACTCATGCATGAGAAAACTAATTTAACTCCTATTCCGCAATAGGAGAAAAAATATGCCGATAGTACATAGAATAACGTCATGCGCTAATATTTTTCCCCCTCTCTCTCTCTCTCTCTCTCTCTCTCTCTCTCTCTCTCTCTCTCTCTCTCTCTCTCTCTCTCTCTCTCTCTCTCTCTCTCTCTCTCTCTCTCTCTGAAGAGCTAGCGACGAATCTGCCGACTGATATAAAACTAATGGTGGTTGGCCATGACTTGGGACGAATACGCCAAATTGCAGCTTTTCCCCACACTTGGATGTGGGCCAAGTCATGAGGATTCTTCCTAGTATTATACGAGCAATTGGCCAAGTGTACCCATTAGTTTTCTATAGTTCGAATGAAGGAAGAGCGGGGAACAGAAAGGGAGGGAGAGAGGGAGAGAGAGAGAGAGAGAGGGTCGAGCATTTTTGGATGGTTATCTCTACACTGTTTCGCCATTTACTAATGCTTATCCACAGAGGGGATTGGGAGACTGTGCCATGTGTTTTGATGAAAAAAGCAAACAAAAAAAGTAGAGAACAAGCAAAAGCTTCCTTTTAAATTCCAATTTGCTTCCATTATTGCATTGCTTTTGTGTGTGTCATGTAAGGAATCAAATCGTGCTAAGTTTGTTGCTAGCTTTATCTTTTATATATTCAACTCAGGTTCCAAAGAAGGCTACAGTTAGCCTAACCGCAGTTAAGCACTTAATTAGAAATATGAGGTGGACAAATTACAATTGTTTACTACGAAATTACAAGTGATCGGCTCCCTTAATTTGAATAGTTAATTTGCTGATTAGTCGTTGGTGGTCGAGCCATCTTATGATGGTTACATATGAGAGTAGAGTAATCCAATGACCGAGGAGCGAAGTGATTAATTCGGTCTTAGATGTGTTAAATTAGAGGAGCTAATTAGTTATTAAAAAAATTAAGCTATCAAGAAAACAACTCATTGTGCTACTAACGTAATCCACTAAGTGAAAATATATTTTAATAGAAGTCACAAACTCCAAATATTTTGATCTCATTCTTATATCATGTTAAATAATATGACCCGACGATCGATTACAAAAGTTTAAATTGTTAGAAAGAAACTCATCAATATATTATATATTCATATTTCAACTTGGGCATATATAATTATGTTATTTGCCTCAATTGACTGACTATTTTAAGTTCGGATGTTCGAGTCATCCAAACACTTCAATCTTTTTTTCTCCTTTTGTTTGCACATGTCTATAAATATGTTCAATAATCACTTGAAAGTAACAAAAATAAGTTTGGAAAATTTTAAATATTATTTTCACATTTAAAATATTTTATTTTAAAGATTTTACAATTTAAAATCAAATTATAAACTTGAAATTAAATAAAGTTAAAAACAAACGCATACACAAAATATTTGGATATATCATCGGTCGACATGGGTTGAATTTTTTTTTAATCCCTCGAGTCGAATCGAGTGGTCGAGTTCATTGGAGCACCCTTAGATTTTCTCAACCACCCTCTGAATTCCACTCTATCATTGATCTTTACTTATAATGGAATGGTTCCCCAACTCTTGATTCATCTTAAATTGGTGTTCCGTGTTTACTTTGTAATAAAATAGTCATAATGGAAATTGTTCTCTAGCTGAATCAATGACATAAATAAGGCAAATTTTTTACTATTGATCAAGAGAGTTATTTCCACTATCGTTTGGTGAATATTTTATTAGTAAATATTAAGGATCAAAGTGAGACTATGTTATCACAAAGTAAATATATATAGCGGATCAACGTGGGATTTGGAGTAAAATTGATGGAGCTAATGTGAAAGTTACTCCAGTTTAATTTATAATAAATCTATTAGTATGTAGATGATAACTTAAACAAAGGTCAATCAAGTACCCATCAAATTATGTAGTAAAAGTAAAAGGATAGAGATTTTTTTTACTGCCCACAAGACTACGAAGAGAAAAGGTAAATAAAAAATAAAGTGAGTAATTCCGCCATAAAATAATTGAATGTGAAGTGGTCCACATTTATCATTTAATTTGTTGCTCACGAAGTCGGCATACTCCTTTTACCATTTCTTTAATTATTTGATTCGTATTCTATAGTGAGTAAGATGTGATGCTAATTTGTCCTTTAGGTATTATTTTCATAATTTGATAGTGTTCACCTTTCAAAAGTAGCATTTCAGAGTTTGGAATTTTGGACTAGCAATTATTTTATGTTCAACTCGAGTGAGGATTCTTAGCAAATAATTAATTTATCGCATCATGACGCCATATCATTTTTTATAGATATGTACTAATTTATCTTATAAAGTAAATAACTAAGCTGATTCCATACATTCTTGTTTACTAATTGAACCATAATATATAATAGTGATTTGATTATATATGAATAATATAAATTGGAGTTGTCCTTTTTCATGAGAAATATTCTGTCTTTTATCTTTTTAATAGTGAGACTAAAATTGTATGTACGTTGTTTGATTTATTTCTATTCAGGAATTTTAATCTAATTTATATATTTTTAATCTGATGAATAAAAAGATAAAAAGATAAAAGAAATATGTTCCATTTTTTAAAGACCAACATCATCAATATGCAACTTATTATGTATCAAGACATTTCTCTTCTCCTACTTAAGTAATGATTATGCTTTTTCTTAAAAAAATATATATGCTAAATGTAGAGCAACGCAGCCTACATTTTTCATTTTTGCCAAAAAAAAGTTCGAGTTCCAGTTTTCCTAAATACGAAAGAACAAATATCTCAACCATTTGTACAAAAAATTATTGATTAACAAGTTACACATTAAATATAGTTAAAACTTAAAAGTTTAGTGGTAACTATAATAATGTGATGCGATCACATCACAATGATAATATGTTGAGTGAGTTTATTCCGAAAAGAAATAATATCTTATTGGTTTGGATTATCAGTACCTTTCGAGTGATTCCAAAAATCTCTAACACAAGAAACAATTTTCCAATTAAATATATATATATATATATTTCCCCCTTCTTTTACACGCGTTTTTTGTACACTCATGTGGAAACAAAGAAAACATTGCGTGGATGAGAAGGACGTTTCATCTTCCTAAAAGCATTTTGTAGTATTAGAATTCACCACGTAGTTAGATATATGCTCCATCAATTAGTCCCATCCATGCATGCATGCTTTGCATCCTTCCTTCCTTCCTCACGCTCAAGTCAAGTGAAACTAATCAAATTAATGAGGCTGCTGCATGATATGAAGCACAACATGCTCCTCCATTTCCATATGGGCATCCATTAAATCCTCTTTTGGAAACTTATTATTGATTATTTATAACTTTGGGTTTGATCTCAAGTAGGACAGCTTACATGTTGCTGTATGCATAGATATTCAACAGGAGGTTTTAGATCAAGTCATGCATGAAGAATTAGTTTAATTCCGGAAAGAGAACCCATACATCTATGTCATTTAACATTCTTCTATCGAACTAGTTGATCGAATGCTTTTGAATTAACAAGAAAAAAGATAGTGATAATAATTGTATTAGGTTTTGTGTTACATATTCTGCCTGTCGACATCCAGATATATATAGCACATAATTAAGTCTGAGAAACGTGATATCTGTACACACATGATATCTATCTATCTCTCTCTCTCATGTGGAGCACTCGAAATAATAACTAAAGCTGTTTATTGATGGCTTGTGACTCATTATTGCACCCAAGATACTAATGGAATATGTAGGTTGGCAGACAGATGGGGACCTCGTCACAAATGGAGAAACAAAGTTTTCTTCAGCTTTCATCGGCTGCAATTTTAGTTTCTTGGCATATTAATTGGCATATCGATCGATGTGGAGATAGCAACGTTCATGCATTTAGAATTAATGTGACCAAGGTTTTAATGGTCACTAAGCCGACACATTATATATCTCTCCTTAAAAAAGATTGATATGCATGATCATTTTGATTTATATATGCCTATACTTTCTTTAATTGGCCACTATCTTTTTCTCGGTGAGTACCGCTAGAAAAAAAAAAAAAGAAAAGAAGAATCAGTGCGAAGAAACTTAGAGATGTCATGGAATCCCTTATTACAATCATATTTATGTCAATTTGTTGGCTTGAACGATAGATGAGAGAGTTAACATCGAAAAACAATAATAAACCTTCACAATACCGTCAATGACGATCAACTTCTCGAAAAAAAATATATAAGGTTGATAATTAATAATTCAGAACACATACATATACACTTGATCATAATTAATATTATCAAAATCGGATTGGCCGGCAAACTCAACTAGTTCAATCACGAACCGGCTGATGATCCAGTTTGGTTTGATATCAAAATCATTTTTGACATTGAACGGAAAAAAATCGATTGAACCGACCGGTTCAATTCAAATTTTGTAAAAAAATAAAAATGACAAAAAGAGGAAAAATAAAAGAGGTAAAAAGAAAGGAATATAAGAAAGGTAAAAATGAGGGAATATGATATGTATAAAATTAAATGAGAATTGAAATAGAAAAAGGTAAGTATTAAAATTGAATAACATTAAATGGAAAATTATCAAGGGCATAAATAAAGGAAATAAAAAGGAAAGTGTTGAAGAAAAAAAAAGAAATAAACATAATTTAAGATAAAATTTATCAATATAGCATCTATCATTATTTAAATAATAGGTATTAAATTAATAATAATATATTTATATGGTAATCATTATTATTTATCATTATTAAAATGATTATTTTATATTAATTTTTAATATTATTAATAGGTTATTAGCACAATATTCATATACAATATCATACAACTTATATCATATCTTTATAATTATTATAAATAATATTATTTTAGTAAAATCAGTTCAATTCAGTCGAACTCGATCGGATCGGTCCAACTGCGATCCGGTAAGAAATCTGATCCGATCGTCGATTCAATTCTGAAAACATTGATCATAATCATCATATATCAATCACATGAAAAAAGAAGCTTCATATTTATTTGATAAATCTTTGGTAGCCAAAATCATATACAAGTATTTTTTTTATTCTATAACGATAATCACGCAATTGATGTTTCTTTAATGTTGACAGTGAATGAGACAATATACTTTGTTTCATAGCAACGATTAGTAAATTAATATTTTTTATTCGATAAGTATAAGCATTAATAAATGACTTATTTCTTTAAATCACTCCTAAACTATTGTAATTTTTCACATCTACTCTCAAAGTACAAACTTACCTTATTACATCCCTAAACTTTATTGCATTTTCCACTTTAGTCCTTCAATTTGATTCTATTAACTCTTCTGTTATTTTTATTTGTTTCTCATTTATGAAAGGATAAATATACCCTTTCACGAACTCTTCTCACTTTTAATGTTAAAAAATAAACTAAAAAATATAAAAACTTCTATCGAAGGGAGGGTATTCATATATAATAATAAATTAAAATTTTTATATTTTTAGTTTTTTTATATTATTTTTAACATTAAAATTGAGAAGAGCTCGTGGAAGGGAATTTTTGTTTTCATAAATGAAAAATAATAATAATAATAACGAAAAAGTTAACAGAACTAGACGGAATGATTAAAGTAAAAAATGCTGTAAAATTTAAGGATGTAATAAGGTAAATCTGTATTTTGATGTTAGATGTGAAAAATCACGATAATTAGGAGAGATTTAAGAAAATAATTCTTCAAATATACATTATTCGATGACAATAATTATGAAAGTTGTTCTTTCAATGTCTATTATTTTTCACATGCATTCATTCATTTTTTTTTCTAAATATCAAAACGATACAATCATATACTATAAGGTCGGTATGGATGAGTGATAAATACTCTCTCAGGGAGTTATGCATCATTCTCTTTAGTGATTTTTCTTTTTTTATTGTTGTTTAGACTGGAGAGTTTCGCACAATAGGAACATAATTTTGTTGTCATCAGAATACACAATTAGTAAACATAATTATACAATTATGCATTCATTTTTTTATTGTTGCTTTCATCAGAGTACATAATTTCACTATTTTACAATGTTGTGATCTCGTAGAAATTAAAACTTAATCATAATTTAAGTCTCGATATTCACACTTTTTACCATGTTTTGTTTGCATTCTCTTTAGTTTCGACCAAGTATCAAGAGATCAATATGTCATTTTTATTCCTTAAGTACTGGCGACTTTTGAAGGAAGAGAACTTTTTTTTCTCTTGGATGATTATGTTTTTTAATTACCATCAGACTAAACATCGAATTTTTTTTCCAGAGGTGTTTCATGATTTTTCAAGACTTTGTCATTCCTGTCCAATTTCTAAACTCTCGAGTTGATGTAGAAGGTAACTTACAAGTCATCTAAATCACTCATAAAAAATATTTAGTCTTAATAATACGACAATAACATACCACTATCGTATTTTACTACAAAAAAAAATATGTTTCACACACAACATTAGTTTCCGTTTTCATTAAAAGAAAATTAGTATAATTCACTGTTATTTTATTTACCTAACGATAAATTATGGTAATAATATAATTAAATTATTATTTTGATTATGTGAACCTATTTAACTATTTACTAGGGAATGACTTGGATATTAACTGAAGTTTTGACCTATAAAGTTCTCTGAACACACAAAAAAAGTTATTTTAAATCCCTAGAAAGGTAGAATCGTCTGCTGATATTGTTAAATTGCACCATGAAGAATGAAGCCGAATTATCAAACGATTCATGTAACTATTTAAGTGTTCAATTATATAATATTCAATTCTTAACATGCAATCAATATGTGCCATTCATTTCTCTTAGTTGCACAATTTTACAATTTTTATGCTTATTATCAAACTCAAACGGATGTAGCTTAATTAAATGAATCGACCATTTAGATTCTTTATAAATGATACTTGAGCTAGCCTCTTTTTTTTTTGTATATATTCTCATGTGACTTTGTTTATATATTACTCCCACTAGCCCATAGATAATATAGCCAGGTGGAAAGTTGACGGTGGTTGGCATCACAAGCCCACAATTTTATATTATTCACGTTAATAAACACGTAGTAGATAGATGCCATGAAGCATATATATGTTCCCATGCAGGGCAATGGCAATATGGCATGGGGGTTGTAAGTTGTAATGTAAGAGGATAAGGTCGATTAATTGGTCATGTCCCATCTCTGGTCGTACACGGCGTCGCGGCCAGACGAAATGACTCCATACTTCCTGTTCGTGTTAACCACATTAGTTTATTTTATCATTTGTTTTAAAATAAAAAAATTTGATCAGCTTTTTCAGATTTTTTTAACACCGACGACTGGTGAAGAGTTGAAGCATTAGGCTAAACGACAGGTAGACTTTTCAACCAATGTTATTAAAATCGGATCGGATCGATCGGTTCGATCGGTTCAATTATAATTCGACACTTGGTCTGGTCCGGATTGATTCCAAAATCGCTGTGAGTTACAAATCGAAACACATCCGGTTGAACCGAAAAAACCGGCAGACCGGTGAACTGGTAAAAACTCGGTTGAACTTAATTTTGAAAAAAAAATCAAGTTAAGATGGAAAGTAAGTTGAATGAAATGAAAAGAAAAATAAATAAAGAAAGCATTAATGAAGGAATCGGGTTAACCAGATCAAAATTTACAATGAGAATATAAAAATAAATGTAGGGAAATAATTAACAGGTAGAAAACAAATTTGAAAGTAGAAAAATAAATAAGGCGTAAATTAGGAAATTACACAAATATAAATATAGGAAGATAATTAATAGGTAGAAAAAATAAATTTAAAAGTGAAAATATAAATATAAAATATCAATAATAATAAAATAATTGATTAAGTATTACGTTTTCAATATAATAAATAATTTGAAAAAGAAGCCCAATTCAACTATAAACGTGAAAAGAAGGGAAATAAGAAATAATGAGAAAAATGAAAATAAAAAAGAAAAATGTGGACGGATATACAATTAGAAGAATAATTGGAAATAAAAAAGAGATGAAAAATAAAAAGTGAATTAAATTTAAATAAAGTAATATAAAATCACTGATATTATATTAACAATAAAAAATTAATAATAATCCATTAGATTTGGATAATTTAACTTTATACAATATGTCAAAAATAATTTTATATTAATTTATTATTATTAGTAGTTTATTATAATAAATATAATATATTTATTCAAGATTAATATAAATATTATTATTTTAATAAAAATTTGATTCTTTACGGTTGAACCCGATCAAATCGGTCCAACCACGACTCAGTTGAGACACCGGTTGGGTGGCCGATCCGGTTATAATAACATTGTTTTCAACTTATAAGTTGATTTCTTCTTATTTAAGGCAGACTTTGAGTTTCAAATTTGTTATACGTAAAATATTTTATTGATAGTTTTATTTATGATTCGAGACGATATATATATTAGTCGGATGACAATAAATTTAAATATTTATCTGCACATTCTAAATATTGTGATGACATAAAAAAAAAAGTGTGATCTCTAATGGTAGGTAGATTTAATACACCCTTTTGAAATCCATGCCATGTGTCACGAGCGTCACTCATTGAAAGTTTCGATTAAACGATGAGATTTAAAGCAGTGAAAACATATTCGAAATAGGATGAAAGATAATTAACATAAAAACAATAGTGAAAAGACTTTTAAAATATCAATTAAAGTTCAAAAATATAAATGTGATGGCGAAAAACAATAATTGCATAATACAATTCACGAATAGAATATTATACGAGCGGAATGTCATACTCAAACATAAACATAAAGAGAGCTCATCTTAATATGTCATAGTTTAAAAACTCAATATGATAACATTGCTATATAAAATATAAAATAAATCACTTGGCAGAAAACTCATTAGATCGTACTAATCAATTTCATAAATGTTATATCAAAAGTCCATAAATATTTTTATCGTGAAAATACAAGATTTAAGGCGACAATCAAATTCGTCACTAAAATCCATAAACAATTAAATGCATTCGATAAAAGAAAAAAGGTCGACTCTATGTGTAGTTCTTCGTCATGAACATGCCACCACCCTTAATTGTTCTCATTTGAGATTATATATATATATATATATATATACTAATAA
Source organism: Pontederia crassipes (assembly GCA_030549335.1). NCBI lineage: Eukaryota > Viridiplantae > Streptophyta > Magnoliopsida > Commelinales > Pontederiaceae > Pontederia > Pontederia crassipes. The sequence goes on along the minus strand of CM060191.1, from coordinate 69,057,770 downwards.
GATTATATTATTATTATTTTTGTCATTTGATCATTTCGATTACACAACCGAATAAAGTATCCTAAGATTATAAAATTAATAATGTCACTATTTTTAAAAATTTAAGCTTTTAAAAAATTTGATCTAACATATTTAATTTCGCATGATATCCAAGCTGAGGGATATAATTATTCACGACAAAAAAAAATATTATTCAGCTAGACTTATATTTCTTTGTTGAATTCAAAAATTAGAAAAAAAATGTGGATTTGGTTGAGAAGAGAAGAACAATAAATAAAGTAGAAATTAGAAAGAATAATTATTCAAATTGTTAAAAAAGTAGTTTTTTTAATTTTTAATGTGCAATAACTCTTTTGATTGAATAGTTAAACTAAATTAATTTTATTTATCCTCTTTGGGATGTAAAATCGTTATTCTCATGTTTATGCATCTTTCAAATACCTTCTTAGCGGTGATATGAATTAGATTAAAGTTATCAGCAACTTGTGAGGAATATTAAGATTATAAAATTGAAAATATTACTCTTCTTATCCATTTAAACTTTTAAAAAATCGGTAGCACATTTATTTTTATCGAACTATAATTTTTATTAAGTTAATTGTAATATCCATGTTATTAGTTCATGAGTATAATTTAATCTTACAAATAAAATATTAAAAAAATATCCTTATATATAGCATTTGCAAACTTAACAATCTTATTAATTCAAAAACAAACTATTACTCACATTAAACGACATTAACTCCGTTCCTATGTATTAAACAGTGATATTTAAAGAGATACACATCATTCTTTGATTTATTTTCAGAAAATTATGAAAAGCTTAATCAACGATTTCTTCATCAAGTTTCCGATCCAAAAAAATCACTCCATGTTTTTTAAATTAGTTCTTTAAATTAAAAGTTCACCCTAAAATCATTTTCATTTTTTTCTTTGGGCCCTACCTTAGTATAAAAATAATTAAAATTAATAAATAAAAATCTATTTTTATAATCAAATATAAATTTAGGAATAAATTTTAAAATATCACATAATAGTTTCATAATGTGATCGAGGACTACTAAATTATAAAATTGAAAACTGTTATATCAATAAATAAAAAATGCTCTTACCAATTTTTCGAATGGAGAAGTGGATCAATTTTATTATATTAAAAAGATATCTCTAAAACATAGTTGGACTCTTTTTTTTTCATTCGGATTGATCAAGAAATTATATCTAAACCTTTGGGAAAAAAAATTTCATTTTTAAGAAGGGAAAGCATTTTACCACTTTCTTTAGTGTTATAATTATGAACAAGTTAATATATGATTTTAATTTAATTTGTGTATAAAAGTGAATGTCAAAGAATGCTTCCTTTAATTTTTTTAAAATATATATATACATACACACATATATATCTATATATATATATATATATATATATATATATTCGGGGCGAAACAAACACTAACTCCAAATGTATTCCTGCATCATTTGGAAAACTTTCAACATTACTGTTGCAGTTCAGGTGGAACACAAACACATGAAAAGTTTCCACAATTTTTGTAGTTAACGTCTTCCAATACTTATTCAGATTCAGATTTTACATACGATCGAAGGGGAATAAAAATATCGTGAGATTGAATAAAAAATAATAAAATCTCACTTATCGATAAAATATATTTTTAAAATGAATATTTTTTTTGATACATTTTGCCTCACTTAAATATTAAACTACACATCATTTAATCATATATTTTTTTTATAGATTCTTAAATCAAATCGCATTAAAATATATATTAAATTATCTAAATTAATAATTATTATAAATATATATTTATTACTATTACAATAAAATAATATCGTAAAATTGTGTGATTAAAATCAATATCGTACTGAAATTTTATACATAAAATTCTCAAAATAAAATCGAATACTAAAATTTTAAAATATTATCACATCTTTGTTCCTAGCATCCTCACCTAGGTGAAAAAGGATTGAAGGTTTAGTAAAATTTAACTAATTGACTATTTGAACACAAGTAAAATTAATTAATTTTAACAAAGTAATTAAATTCCATATTGCGAGTTCTCGTCAATTTAAAGATCCAGATTTATTATTCCAACTGACTATATGCTTTGTACTTTGTTTTAATGAACGGGGGAAAAAAGGAAAAAGGCATGTGCGCAATTGCACATCTTGTTCACTTGCGGACTTGTACCCCAACAGAAATGGTCAGATAAATATTGATATCACTGTGCTTGGATCTTATCCGTTTTTTATATGATATAATTGAGAGTTGTATTGCCAAGTTGCTCTCTCTCTCTCTCTCTCTCTCTCTCTCTCTCTCTCTCTCTCTCTCTCTCTCTCTCTCTCTCTCTCTCTGCCCTACTCTCATAGGTGGACCACAATGTCAACACAAAGTTCGTGAAGGCATGACAATGTACTAAGCTGTTTATGTACTTATCTCTTCTTATTTTTGATAGAATAGAATAAAATAGGGTCATGATTCATGAATGGCATCTACTCATCACAATATATTCCCAAACTCAAAATAGTGGCTTTGAATGATAATTAAAAAAAATGATACAAATGCATAGTGGGAACTTCTCCCTGTTTTGTTTTTGTGCTAATTAACAAATGGGTGTAAGGAATATAAAGAAAAAAAAAACAAGTAGACTTATTGCCAAATTAAAACTCAATAACAAGTCTTAAATCTTGAACAACAGGGTTAACTTTCCTCTGATGAATTAATGATGCACCATTAAAGTGCTTTTATGTCAAGTGGTGCTCAGAAAGATACAAATATCTTTAGCCCACAACACTGTTTATGATCTATACTTGTTTCACTATAGAAGCCAGCTTGAAATGTGCTTTTATTATTATTATTATTACTGTATACAATAAAATATCTTCTCTATCAAATAGCAATAGCAGTAGCAAGTACGATCCGTTAATTTCATATACTTTGCACAATTACACAATCTTAAAAATTTAATATCTTAGGTTCTTATTCCAAGCTCATAACTTGTCTCATTTTTTTCCAAGAGACATTAATGGTAAAACATTGTTATTTAAAGAATAATAATACTTTATAGATTACTCTCACTTGCTTATAAAAATATGTAATATAGCTATTTGTAGGGGTGTAAGAAAAATTTGGCGAACTCTAAAAACTTATTCGACTTAAAAAAATTGAACCGAAACAATAAAACGTTTAGGGTCCGAGTACGATTTCGGATAGTTATTAATAGATTAAAATTCACCCAATAAAATTAGGACTCGTAAAAAAAAATCGTAAGGACTCGTAAGAGCCCGTTATCTATTTATATATTTAATTCATTAGTTGTCAAATTTTTATTATACATAATATTTTTTGTATATAATTTTATATTTTTTTATCACATTATCGAACTCTAATTACGCAACTTTGAAAATTTTATAGTATGTTTTATATTTAATATAAAATTTAATTTTTATTCTAATTTTAATTTATTATATATATTTAAAATATAATTATATAAAGTAGGGATCAAAAAAAATTATCCAAAAATTAATCCGTTAGAGAATGATTTTTATTCTTCTAAACAATTTTAGAATATTTTTTTATTTAAAAAATTGATCCAAAAAACAAGTGGTTTTTTGGACCGAAAATTCGTTGACTACTTTCACCCTAGCTATTTGACATATTATCCTAATATATCCTCCTTTTTTAATAAAAAATTATTTACTTTAGACACCATTTATTCGTTTTTATTTTAATATTTCACGTCTACTCATCAACATAAAATAAAAATATCTTCTTGCGGTCTGACCCTTTTCTCCGCCGAAAACGAAAAAAAACATTTTTAGTAAAATAATATGTTTAAAAATATAACTACATAAATAAAACATCATAATTTAATTATTATGAATATTATATGCATACAAGAACGAGTATACATTATATTTTAACTTTGTTTTTTTTAATTTTTATAATTAGTTTATGTATCAAATAATTCGCCGCAACTCTGTAGTTGAACTATTATCCAAATTAATTTTGCTAAATAGAACAATAGCTACTAATAATGATGATGATGATAGTATTTATTTTATGCAATGCATTTGCCAAAATTTATGTGCAACTCATGAGAATATTAAATTGTTGTTGACTTTAATCTAAAAAAGTAGGGGCATGCCCCCAAACATTATCTTCTTTAATTATCCAAGACTAATTTAGTTCAACATTCATATTAGACCTTCAAAATTGGACTCAAATCAATCTTCGTAGTTCATTATCTTTTTTAGGGCATGCCCCTCAAACATTATCTTCTTTAGTTATCCAAGACTAATTTAGTTCAACATTCAGATTAGACCTTCAAATTTTGAACCCAAAATCAATCTTAGTAGTTCATTATCTTCTTACTCTGTCATCATTTGGTGCCAAGTAATGAGAAGTTATTCTGCTTTTTTTAGCTCTTCCCTTTTTTTTTCCTTCTGTCAGCTGGTTCTGTTACCCCAGATCATAAAAAAAAGAAAGAAACAGTTATATCATAAAAAAAAAACAAAACAAAACAAGAAAAAAAGGGGATTGAGGACTCAAATGTTTACTTGTATGTGCTGGCAGGTTCCCAGAGTAGAATAAATTCCAGGAAACCCCCCAAACACACAGCAATGCTCCTCTGCTTCTCTTCCACCATCCCCATCGCTTTCACAACCCCTCCTGCTCTGTTCTGCTCTGCTCACACTACTAATTTACTAAAACTAATCAAATCAAATCCAATGCCCACCACTTCGCTGCTGTTGCTGCTTTAATTATTCCACCACCTCTCTCTCTCTCCCCCCCTCACTGCCCATTTCTCCCCCACTTCTCCCTCCCCCCCTCCTTCCAATCCAATCCAAACCATTTGACCAGCTTCTCTGCCATCCCCCATCCCCTCATCTGAGCAGAAGACATGAAGATACTGTGCGACGTCTGCAGCAAGGAAGAGGCCTCGGTCTTCTGCTGCGCCGACGAGGCCGCGCTCTGCGACGGATGCGACGGCCGCGTCCACCGGGCGAACAAGCTCGCCGGGAAGCACAGCCGCTTCTCGCTGTCCCCTCCCACGGCGCAGTCGCACCCGGTCTGCGACATATGCCAGGTCTCGCTTTCTATTTGACGATCCCAAGACTGGTTTTTTTTATTGATCGCCTGTTCGTTAGATTTCGTGTTGTTTTCTTTACCGAAAAAAAAAAGAAGAGAAGGATTCGACTTTATCGTGTTCTTTGGGGTCGTGCAGGAGAAACGAGGATTCCTGTTCTGCCAACAGGACCGGGCGATTCTGTGCAAGGATTGCGATGCTCCTATCCATGGCGCGAACCATCTGACCATGAAGCACAATAGGTACCTTCTCACCGGCGCGCGGCTGTCCTGCGCGCCCATCTCGTCCGCGCCTTCCTCGGAGACAGAGGAGACCGCCAATGTTAACAGCGATGCCCCTATTAGCAATCCAAATAAGGCTTTGGCGGCCAAGAATACCTTCGCCGCCGCTCCCGCCAGTGCGACAACTATCAAGTCTGCCGCGGCCACGGTTTGCATCAATCAAAATAGCAACTTGGTCGCGGATAACGGTAGCAAATCCCCCAACACGTCCATCAGCACGTCAACCACCGCGACTAGCTCGGCCGCGGCCGCTGCGGGGAACAACAACGGCACCGCCAGCAGCATCTCGGAGTACCTCATCAAGATGTGCCCCGGCTGGCACGTGGAGGACCTGCTCGTCGACGACGCAACCGTCGCGCTGGACGGCTTCTCCAAGGTCCGTCCCCACCCAAAACGTATTCGTTTCCGCGTTTACCTTCTAACCCCCAGCCAAAACACGTTAAAGATCGAATTTTGACGGCGCAGGTCGACGAGTTGCTGCCTTTCCTGGAGGCGGATCTGGACAGCGGCGGCTTCGACGCGGTGCCGCAGGAGTTCCCCGTCTGGGCGCCGCACGTGCCGCAATTCCCTCCGGCGGCCATCTCGGTCAAGACCTCCGGTACCCGAGGCCCCAGCGACTGCGTCCCTTACCAGCCGTGGGCGCCCGGCAAGGAGATCGGACTCGACTACCAGCAGCAGGTCGCGAAGTCGGGGCGTGAGCGATGGCGCGAGGACGCCTTCATGGTCCCACAGATCTCCCCTGTTTCCAATCCCAACAAGAGGCCGAGGCGCTCTGCTTTGTACTACTGATCACGAAGCTTTACGAGTTTCTTTTTTTTAGCCTCTTGCTTCCCTACGCTTACTCTGTTCACAAATCACAGGCCCTTTTTTTTTTGGTTCCTTAATCTCTCTAATGTTTTTAGCTTTAGAATTAATGTAATATGGAGCTTGTTATAGTTGATGTTTCAACCTTTTGTATAAATTTGCAACTTTTTTTTCTGTTTTCATTTGAGAAAGTTGTGAGGGAGTATTATGATTCATGAACAAGCAAGCAAGATCTTATTCGCAATGATGATACCAAATCTTAGATGTGGAGATCGACATTTAAAGGGAAAGCTCTTCAAGTTGGAGCATGGAAGAGATGAGAGGAATCCTCTCGCTTTGGATTTGCAACAATTAGTTAGCACGCCACTGATTTAATATACTCATTATTATTGTTAATGGTCTTATGACCTTAATAACATACAAGACATATTGCTCTGTTTTGATGTGTAATATTTAACACCTAACATACACGGTAATGGAAGTCATTAAACATATAAAGGAAACATAATATATATATATATATATATATATATATATATAATGCACATTGCGCGTCTAATTTAAACGTTCATTAAAAAAAACAAGGTGATTTTAGCTTTAAAGTTTTTATTTCCATTTGGCTGGTTCATGATTTCATGAGACATTTCGATTTTTTTTCCGACACCAAAAAATGAATAAATAAATAAAAGGGAATCGAGTGAAGGATCTCAATCGTCATTCTTCACTGTATTATGTTAATGCAAACGGAAGTAAATTAATTGTTATAAACCTCTATTTATTATTTTCGGCAATGTCATGATATCGTCATCGATCAAATTGATTTGAATGACCCCCAATTGCACAAGCTAAATGAAAGACATCAATTCGCACACGCCAAAAAAAATAATAATTGCAAAATCAAGACATCCAAATTAATTGGGGGCAAGTAGTTGAGCAAACTTGAACGTGCTACATAAAATGATGCACATAAAATAATATAAATATTAAAATAAAATCTAAAGTTTTAGCTAATTAATCGTTTGAACCGGAAGAGAAAACATGATGTGCATTTCAAACTCAAATAAAAAGTATCTTTTTTCCTCTTTTTAACACACCAATTTTTCTTGTAACGACCTACACAGTACAGAAATTTGAAAATATTATGAAGGTAGTAAATTTTTACAACAATAATAAAGTCTTATCCCACTAGGTGGGGTCGGCTACATGGATCATACGATGTCATTCCATATTCGTTGATTCATGTTCATAAAATTCGACAGAGTTTTACGCTGGCTGTCGGGGCCTAACACAACCCTCCTCCTTTGTCCGAACGTAGTAAAATTTTAAACTCACAATTTAATTTGATGATGATATAATTCAAAATAATTTGATAAAATTTGTTTCAATGGAGCCCGGACAAAGAAATGGACACGAGTTGGCCCAAATGCGAATGCCCAAAATGGGCGAGCCTAGAAAAAAAAAAGGACGACGTCAAGGTCGACTCTAATAAACCAAACGTCGAACACATCGCGTGCCCCCCAATGAGATTACGGTCCGCGTGGCCCGTGTTCGCCCGCCAAAAACACTCGATACCGTTCCACCGCCTAAACCCTAGCGCTTCCATGGCCGCCGGCGATCCGGCGACGACGCCGGAGAGCGCTTCTCTCGAGGAGGACCCCGACGAGAGCCTCTGCGCCGCAGCCCTCGAGCGCTGCACCCTCGTCGACGCGGATCCCCCGCCGGCGCCCGCCATCGAGCGTCCCCTCTCCGGGGAGACGCGCGTCGAGCGGGCCTGGGCCCATTGGCGGAGGCTCGGCTCGCCTAAGCTCCTTGTGGCGCCGATGGTGGACAATTCAGAGCTGCCGTTCCGGATGTTGTGCCGGAAGTACGGCGCGGAGGCCGCCTACACGCCCATGCTGCACTCGAGGATATTCTCGGAGAATGAGAAGTATCGTCTGATGGAATTCACCACCTGCAAGGTGATATTTTTCGTCTTTTCTCCGGGTTTGAATTTGAATTGTTACATTTCTTTAAAAAAAGAATGGAAATGCGAAACAGGTATAAGTCAGGTACTCTAAAAATGCCATATTGAGGAGTTTCTGCGGGGATTCTGGTGGCTTCTAATCTTAACCTTGATGTGCTATGATGAATAGGATAAACAGTTGTATAGTTGTGTTCCTGTAGACTACTACACTTCACGGATCCCCTTAGGTCTAGTAACCAAATTGAGCATTACACACTAGAGCAATACTTGCATCCATCAATACAGGAGGACAACTGTTATGCTTCCACTATCTGATGCACACTACAGAGGGGGTGACGAGGATATGAATATATTATTTGTGCCACGAAGTCACTGGGAATGTTATGCGGTCAAATCCCTTGTTTCATTTCTTTGCGTTCAGGCCATGTTTCTGTTCTTGCTAGGAAAAGTTATCTCGCTCAAATATCAGTTTCCAGCTATTATGTGGGAGTGATTCTACATTTTTTTCATGCCAGATTTGTTTGATTTCTATGCAAAGCTGCCTAGTAAAAGTTCAGCTTTGAAGGCATATATCATTACACCTTTTTGCACTCGGTATTTTAGAGTTTCTGCACTTGACTTTGTTATGTAAGAATTAACTTCAAATATTCCAATCAAAATACTTAGAACAAAGGATTCTCCAGTGAAGGAGTGGTAAAAACATGCCTTTTCTTGTTAGGTAATTTTTCTTTGCTTCCAATATTACTTTGAATAATGCCAGCTCTCATTAAATTAGAACAAAAAACAATGATGCATTTTTATCTTGAGTTTAAATAAGGTGAAAGTACCATACCATGTCAATGATGTTCCAGTATCTGCAAAGTTGCTGTAGACTTCCAGTGTTAATGTAAATATTATTTGTGTAATTTGATCCTCACAAGTTTAATTGTGGAGCCATAGTTTGATGACCTTATAAATTAAAGTGTTTTGTATCTGTATTGCTAATGTAAAAGAAATCTTTCTTATAGGAGGATCGTCCGCTCTTTGTCCAGTTCTGTGCCAATGATCCTGATGTTTTGTTGGAAGCAGCAAAACTGGTGGAACCATATTGTGATTACGTGGACATAAATCTTGGGTAGCATTCTGTCTCTATCCTTCACAATCCTATACAAGCTTAACATGCATGAAAATCTTAATGATTTTCTGTGATGAAAAAAATGTGTACTTGATGCAACTTCAGTGTTTTACTTCCTTTCTGGCTCTAACACATATTGTGATTACATGGACGTATTTGGGTAACATTTTGTATGTATGTGTTTCTCAGTCTTATGTAAACTGAATAAGCATGTGGATCCAAAAATGATATACTGTGATGAGAAAAATGTGTTTATTACACAACTTATTTTGTTACCGGCTAACATGCTTCATCTTGATTTGCTTACTGCAATATATAATGGACTTCTGAAGAACATATATTGGCATGATTTTTCTAAAAAAGCATGCGTCTGACAGCAGACTTGGATGATCTACTTCGGTCCTGAATACCACACTAATGAGCTGTTGTTATCTCGACCAAGAAAAATAACGTTTGTAACGTAGTGTGTTGCTATGTTACCTCCTTGCAAAAGCCATTTGGTACACTACTCAGGTGTATCATTATTCTTAATCTTTCAGGTGCCCACAACGTATTGCTAGGAGGGGGAACTATGGAGCTTTCCTTATGGATAACCTCCCTATCGTGAAGTCACTTGTTGAGAAGCTGTCGCTCAACCTTCATGTTCCTGTTTCCTGTAAGATCAGAGTATTCCCAAAGCTACAAGATACTTTAGCATATGCAAAGATGCTTGAAGAAGCTGGATGTTCTCTCTTGGCTGTCCATGGTCGCACTAGAGATGAGAAGGATGGCAAAAAGTTCCGTGCTGATTGGAATGCCATTAAAGCTGTAAAAGATTCTCTAAGAATACCTGTTCTGGCAAATGGAGATATACGTCACCTGCAAGATGTTCAGAGCTGTTTGGACAAGACAGGTGTCGATGGCGTGCTTTCAGCGGAGCCTCTCCTTGAAAACCCTGCACTTTTTGCTGGATACCGAACAGCACAATGGATAGAAAATGGTGATGAGGAGACGGAGTATGTTGGGGAGCTGGATCAGGCAGATCTTGTGATGGAGTATCTAAAGTTGTGTGAGCAGTATCCAGTGCCGTGGCGAATGGTTCGATCTCATGTTCACAAAATGCTAGGTGATTGGTTTAAAATCCATCCACATATAAGAGAGGAATTGAATGCTCAATCCAAGCTCACCTTCGAGTGGCTCATGGATATGGTGAATAGACTTAAGGAACTTGGTCAGGGAACTCCACTTTACAGAAAGGATATCGGATCTAAGAGAGACATGACTAATGGACTCTCTGCATGCGGATTGTAATTTCTGTTTTGCTTTGATATTGTTGTGTTGCTTAAAAGTAACAACCATATGTTATAGACATCAGGGATGAGACCACTATTCCATTGATATGCGCCTTGTAAGTTGTAACAGGAAATATTTAATGTGAGAGGGCATTCTAAAAGGGCCCTCAATTTTTTTAAAAAAATTAATTGTGCTAGAGCCACCATGATTTTTCTCGGCACATATCAGTGCAACCTTGTGTCATGATATGTAACATGATTCTGCAATCTGCATTCACCAGTGAAGTGACAACCATGAATCATAAAATTCTCTGCCCAAAAAGTGGATTGGTAATTCAGAACGAGTCTGATGAAATTTTTTAGCTTTAACAGGGTAAAGGAATAAGATTGCTGTGCGCTTCTCTTTCTTTTTCTAAACAAAAGATATTATATATTGATATGATGAGAGTCTAAATACGAAATCCTTCAGGGAAGTCGCTGCCAAATTAGCCTTTTGTTGGCATGTAAACATCTAAAGTTATAGGAACAATGCTTTTAGCATTGCAAAAGCTTCACCCTTCAAGGTGGACCAAAAAACATCTCGAAGTTGACCCTATAAAAACGAAAGTGATATTAGAATGCTCCCATCGACACAAGTTTTGGTTGATGGGGAAGTCCCCGATAGTAGTCTATGTATTTCATGACCAGCTGCGGTTCCCAAACGACAGCTGCGCTTCTCGCTACACGTCAGGTGACACATACCCGACTGTTGGGGTACATCTGATGACTACATGGTGCTTTTCTAATTGTGACCATTACAATCATATTGATTTCAATAACTATAATGTATAATTTGGAAACATCGAATCGAATCATTCTAATCGCTGGTAGACCTGTTAAAATATTTTACTAGTAAGTACGAACTAATGAGCAAGATAAAGCATGTAATGTTATATCCTCCTAATTATCTTTATAAAAATTCTCCTAACATCTCGTAATGGCATGAGTTGTAATTTTATCAACTTTTTAGAATGTTTTTGCACGTGAGTATTAGAAGGATTTTTAGGATGATGAATTAGGAGGATGAAGTGTTAGTCTTTTGAAAATGATAGCACTAACATTTGGAAAGGACAAAAAGGCTTTTGTACAATGAATAAATCAGAAAAAAAAGGTTGAAGATTGTTCAAGAGTAACCTTTTTCATTTTGTGTGCGTTTACGTTCTTTCTATGTATGACGCCTATTTTTTTCATTAAACTTCCGGTATGTTTATATTCTTCTTAATTAAATTCGAATTAAAAAAGAGAGAAGAAAAAGTTCTCTTTTTTTCTCTTCAACATCCATTTTATTTTCAATCTCAAATCGACATAAAAAAAAGAAAAAAAATATTGTTAATACATTTTCATTTTTAACTATATAAACTAAACATATAACTACATATATATAGAGAATAAAATCATCATTTAATATTCACTTCTTTTTTATTTATTTAATCAACCAAATAAAATTGATTATTCAACTTTGTCTTCTTTCATGTTTCAATCTTTACTTTTCTTTTTTCCTTAATCAATTTTGAACCAAACACACTTTATCTTTGAAATAAATATTGGAGGAACAAACGAACCAGACAAAAAAAGACAAGCTAGATATATTGGAGGAACAATTGAACTACACAGCGAATCGCAAGGATTCTTTTGAAATAAATGAGATATTAATGTCTAAGTGAACCCTGTTGAACGGCCCACCTGAGGCGAATAAATTCCGTTTCTACTTTGCGTAATAATATACATGCTCGTTACAAATATCGAAAGGAAAATAAAAATAATTAATTGCCTTACCAAGGGCGCAAGAAAAGCTAGAATATAAAATAAAGTGCAGCTCAAATGCTACATCATCTTAGGTAAAGTTTCCACTCAAGATGCATCGGCGAAATCCTCGGGCCGCCAATCGGATTTTTCTGCAGAAAGTATCCCTTCTTGATCCTTGGAAAATGTCAATCGGACTTCCCAGTGCAGCGATTTCAACAAGTTTTCTACTTCGCCTATTGTGGCAGAATCATCGCGAACAATTATTTTGCCTCCCGGCCTAACAATTCTGTCAACCTCAGCTATGACAGGAACGATCTCACATCTGAAAAATGATGAAACAAAGAGTAGCTCTTAGAGGGATGGCTTATCCACAAAGGATAGATAAGCAAATCCAGTTTACCTCTTCTTTATCCTTGAAAAAAGATGATCAGCATGCAAAAGGTCATATGTTCTAGGATAGGTGCTGAAGGATTCACACCAATCATGATAAATACCAAAAAATCCGCGCTCGTAGATAATGGGTAATGTATCTGGATCGTCAATGTTAACGACATTCATGACCCACACCTTCATATCCCTAAGTGCAGCAGCAAACCTGGAGGCACATCATAAATTCAAGTCAGGAACATTTGAAATTGCTACAAAGGAAACTCCAGGAACTTACCCTCCATAAACAGCTCTCATGTCCATAATATTTCTCACTCTGGACCAGTTAATTCCTAGGCCATTCAGATACGACTTGGAGACAACTCGCTTCCAATGTTCGTAGTCAGCTGTGAAATCCTCAGGAGCCTGTTTTCCGTAAATTCCTGTCTGAGAACTATTTAGCCAGTAAGGGGGCGCCTGCAATCGCCGTGGCCATTCTTCAGGCCAACTTGTTCCCCTTTCAGATGCATCAACCGGGACTTGATGCATGCAAGCTTTCAATGGGATATACCTGAAAAAAAATGCACATTAGAAAACTGAAACTAAAGGTTGTTCTCATAAAGAAAGGAAAGTGCAACGCTCCTGCTACAAGGTCAATGTAGAAAACTGAATGGTTGCAAGATGACACATGATGCATGTTTTCTCCTTGGCATGTTGTGCAAGAAATCATCAGAGAAAATAAAGAACAGTGAAGATTCAGCTAAAAATATGGATACCCTAATAACTTGCACGTTGTTATCCATCTAAAATCTAATGCTCACTGGTTTCTATCTAAAATCCATCTAAAAATTATTGTAAGTTCTCATTGGTCCATTGTGCAATGTCTCTTGCAATTTATCAGGTAAACTCGGTTTTATGAATATTTATTTAACAATTAATGGTGAACTCCAATAAGCCGTTCACTTTTTTTCTTTCTATAACAGCAAAATGAACTTTTCAAATTATTATAAGAGCAATGCATGGTCTTTGTAGAGTTAATCAGATAATTCAATTTAAACTCCTCGTTGTTGAAGTTCCATTTCTAATGTTCGTCCACTAATTCTATGTATTTTTTTTTTCTTACACAGGTTGACTGACTCAATCAGATAATAACACAGGAGAACATTTAAAATGAACCCCTTCAATGTTAATGTTTCTGTTCCTATATTTCAGCCAATGTCTGCTTCTGGAGCATAACAATAGCTAAAATCTAAGCAAATAAGAAGACAAAATCAAATTTCCCTTTATTGAAAGCTTACCAAGCGGCATTTGGGTCGTCATCTTCGTTACACATAGGAGGGCTATGGTGCTTTCGATTTTGGTAGCAATCATTAGAAGTAGGCTTCCGGAAAAAGGCCACTCCCACACCATTCAATTTATCCTTGTTGATGGAGACTAGATCCCAACACATGTTCCTAGTAAGAATCTTCATGGCTGAAACAGAAAAATCATGCATGCAACTTAGTTCTCCAATGTGGAAAAACAACAGTAATAATTTTCTACCTACCATTCCAAATCTCTACATCTTCCTTAAGCTTTTGATATACTGGTGTTGCTGACCAGACAAAATATCCTCCAGGACGTAAAACACGGTTCAGTTCCAAAAGAAGGGCACCACCTATAAAAGAGAACCAAACATGCTTAGTTGTAATTCAAGATGAGGTATCATGCACTAAGATTAAAATGATTTTTTTAAAAGGAATATTAAAATCATAATTTATTTGATAATCTAGTTAGGATTACCATCAGCATGCCATGGAACACGGCAACGTGCACAATGCACAATATCAAAAACCTTGCTCGGAAAAGGAAGTCTCTGGGAACCCATTACAGCAGATATTGCTGGAATTCCTCGTTCAAGTGCAAATTGAACTTGTGCTTCATGTTCATCTTTGGGAGCAAAGGACATTGCAAGAACATCTCTCTCAAACAGATATCCACCAAAGCTGGCAACTCCACAGCCCACATCTAGTATCACTCGGGTGTGTTTGCCCCATGCAATATCACGCACAGACTACATGAAAAAGGTCATAAATAATAGTTCGCACAAAAGGATCGACTGTTCTTCACAAAAAAGCTAGCCCAATTTTACAAACGGTCTACGGGTTAATAGTTTTCTCATTAGACAAATTTCAGCTTTGACTTATATACAACTTACAATATATTGTTTACTGCATTTTCACCAAAAGCATTCCAAACCATGCACAATACCAACTTACAAAGTTCATAACGCCACACAAATTATAGTTATAAATAAACAATTGTAATTTCATGAATCAAGAATGATGTATCTGTGTCCACAGATTTTAGTAAACATAAACTTCTGCGAGAGTCAAGATAAAGAGTTATAACTTGTCCAAATGACAGCTTTTCTTATGTTGCAAATAGTAACTTATATTTGTACATAAGTTTTCCACAAGTTTTCCAATTCTAGATTCTATCCAAAACACTCCTTTTCCATTCATAGAGATTTCTTACTGTTCTTATTTCTAGTGATGGATGAATTAGTCAACAGGAAATGTTACCAATTGTGCAGGCTCGAATCCCATTGGTTACTTAATATTATCATTGTCTTCAATCGATAAGTAAAAGGAAATGGTAGTAATTCAGTAAGTTACATGCTAGAATGGTAATCATGACTTTCCCTCTCAAAAACTGAAAATTAGTATTATGGCAGAAATCTATACAACTTTTTGGAACATAGATCTGTCCATGACAAACCAGAATAAACAATGCAAATAGTTTCATTGTTGCGATGTCTTATTAAAAAGGTACTGTCCAGGAGTGGAGCAACAATCAAATATTCATGTAGTATGCAAAGTCTTATATCTGCAACTGGTTTAACAATTTACAGATCACGTTGTGGTTATTTTTATGTAATGTTGCTTTATCTAAACTCCGCCTATGTTTTATAACCGGTCCCAAGCCCGAATAAAGGAGAAGGATTGTGTTAGGCCCCGGCAGCCAGCGTAAAATCCTGTCGAATCTCATGAACATGAATCAACGAGACGTCGTATGATCTATGTAGCCGACCCCACCTAGTGGGATAAGGCTTTGTTGTTGTTGTAATGTTGCTTTAACTAAAGGAACTAATATTGGAAAGAAGCATTTAAAAAGAAACAAGCTACGCCTCAATTCTCACCTGCTGAATGAAATCAATATAGTGCAGAGCCCCATGTATGAATTGTGTTCCACCACCTGGAAAGGTCAGAAACTCTCCTGTAACTTTCACCCAATTTTGGTGTCCCTTAACTTCCGCAAGCTTGGTGTGAGGTACATTGTTGTACCATATCTGCAAAGAACACAGAAACAGGATAACAATCAGTGTTCCACTCAGAAAACATAATTCATAAGCCTTCCTACTGTAAAATTGGACAATTTCAACCTTGTCTCTGCTCTTTGGCCACTCAATTGATCTTTTGTATCCATCCGGATGGGGCACTAGGCAGGTAGGGCTTTCCTCAGGGCAATGACGCTCACGGTGCTCATAGTGTCTTAAGCTGTGGAGCTTCTTAATGGCCTTGATGTTGTCAAGACATGGAATGTAGTCGGGACCGGCTGTAACGTTGCAGAGCTTCCACTCGTAGGCCAGTAAATTAGCAATATTTCCCCCTGAATCGCCGCCACTATCAGATTGCGATTCCTCATCCTTCCTCCTCTCCTTCTCATTGTCAGACTGGTCTGCTTGCGTTGCCCACGGCCTCTTTTCACCATAGCTTTCATTGGATACCTCAGTTGGCGTGCCATCGGGAAGGGACTCTGCCGCATTGGGGTCGCTCAGCTTCTCTTCGTTCTCACCTTGCCGACCTTCCTCGACGTTAGCTGCGTGGTTCTCCTCTTCCGTCTTGCGCTCAGATGGTTTCTGCTCGCCTTCTTCGTTGCTGCCTTCTGTTTCCTCATTTTGGTGGCTGGCATTGCCTCCCTCCTCTGTGCTGCCATCGGATTGGTTTTGGTTCCCATCCGTCACCTCCTGGATCTTCTCATCAAACTTCGAATCTGAGTCCTCGTGCGTTACCTCCTCTGTCTTTTCCTGATTTTCATCATTCGCACTCTCACGCTGCTGCTGCTGCTCTTCTTGCTCTTGCTGCTGCTGCTCTTCTTGCTCTTGCTGCTGCTGAGAATCTTGCTGCCTCTCTTCCCCATCGCCACCTGGCATCTGCTCATCATGCTCCCTCTGATGCCGTTCGTGGATGTCCTCGCTCTGCTGCTCCTGGTTGTTATTGATGTCACCACCTTCCACCTTACCATCTTCTTCTTTTTTGCTCTCCCCAGTGCTCTCTTCCCGGATCTCGTTCTCTCCACTTCCATCCTGCTGCCCTTGCCGCCGGCCCTCCTCTTTGCGGCCCTCCTCAGAACCACCGCTCTCTTCCTCTTCCTCCTGGGCGGATCTCTTCTCCGGCTTCGCCACCACCGACCGCAGCTTCGTATCCCGCTTCTCCTCCTCCTCCTCCTCGCCGTCCCCCTTAATGGCGTCCTCGGGGAGGTCTCCCTGGGTGTCGTCCATCGCCGGAGGCGGATCTCTGTAAGCGACGACGCGGGAAGCACGGGATCCGGAAACGACCTTCGAGTTGGCGGCCCGAGAGTGGCGCCCGGATGCGGCGGCCTCGGAGGTGGCTTGCGAAGGGATTATCGGGGACGACGTGAGCATCCAGACGCCGAGGCCGCAGAATGCGACGAAGATGACGATGGTGACGTAGTAGAGCGGCGACGACGTCGACGCCCCCGCCGACGAGCGCTTGCCCATACGCTGGTTCTTGCCGAAGCTGCCCATCGCCCCTCAGCAGGTTTGCTGCTGCTGCACTCTCTCTCTCTCTCTTGCGCGCGCTCCCGCGGACGACTCTTATGATGGATGGATGGATGGATGGTCCCTCCGCCCGTAACGTACTACTTCTCGGTCGCAGCGCTCGGCTCTAATAGAATGAAGAAGCAGGTCAAGGACCGGTTCCAAGATCCATTCCACCAGGAGCGGAGACGGGAAGGTCGGATCGGCCGCGAACTCCCACGGCAAGATCCAAAATATTAGTGAGGAGAGAGAGTGCGTGTGTGTGACTGAGAGAGAGCAAAATTAAGTAATGAGGAAGGAGGGAGAAAGGAAAGGAGAGAGAGAGAGGAAGGAGAGAGAAAAAGGGATCCGTGGGAATGGGATGTGCGTGTGTAAGACAGCTGTTCGGCAAAATGCCTCCGGTTTGCTCTGCCTCGGACCTATTGGTCCGTGAGACGTGACGGTGCGAGATTATGGTTTGATTTGAATTTGTCCGTGGATTGGGCAAATTTTTATTTTAAAAGTATTCAAATATATATATATATATATAATTTTGCATAATTGAGAAGAATTTTATTTGGTAGTTAATAATAAGATGTGAAAAGATCGTCGGTTGGTCGAATACCAACATTGAAAATATTATTATAATAAAGTCACATCAAAAAATCTATAACTTAAATAAAGTAAAACAGCACCTGATGTATAGATAATCCTTGTAATAATTATTTACATAACATCGATATTGAATTACGAATCAATTTTAGTAACTGGAACTTGTTACAGTTGTTAAATTGCAGAATCACACTGCAATCTGTGGTGCTTGGAATTTTGATCTCTTTGTTTGGGAAAAAAATAATCTCTTAACAGTGAAAAAAAGTGAGGAAATTACGGAAAAAATAGCTTTCTATTTTACAACTGAGCATGAAAAAATTTTAATGAGAGGAAACAAAATAACCTAAATATCCTGTTTGATGTTAAAAAATTATCATACAAAATTGACACTAGGTTGTGTCAGTTATCATATGAAATAGGATTTATGATGAACGAGTATATTTTCACAATATCTTACCTTTATTATTATTATTATTATTATTATTATTATTATTATTATTATTATTATTATTATTATTATTATTATTATTATTATTATTATTATTGGCAACCATTAATCATTTAGAAGAGACACTTAGGACAATTTGGAAAGAATGTAAATTGACCTGTTTTGTCGTTTGGTCGTCCTTCTTCTGCATTATTTTTAACAATAGGAAATTTGATAAAAAAAATGGTCTGTAATTTTATTATAATAATTATGACAAGAAGATGTCCACATCGCATGTTCGGCGGCAGATCTGATCCAGAGTCGGAAAGAAAGAGAAACAAAATCGCATTTATTTCCCAATCTCGGAATTAAGAAATATATCTTAAATGGTTATCTATTTCCCCAAATAAAAAAAAGAAATAAAAGGTCGGATGGAGTTATTAAAAATATGCATGAAAGAAATCTGCAAGCCAATAATTATGTGTATATATATATATATATGATAATTAGACCGATTAAGGATAATATATGAGTTGTTCAATGTTTGCCGACAACGGCCAATTATGCTTGTTGAAATAAAGATGGGGTCGTTATTGCATTAATTCTATTTTGTCGCAATGAACGCACCGACATTTTTTAGGTAAAAAAATTGGGAAAAATAGTTGTACTGCAGTGACATGTCTCAACGCATATATATCAAGGTTTTAATCTCTTATTCTATAAATTAACCACAATAATATTATGGATAATTATAAATATGTTAGCACTGCATGGTGTTTTTAAAATAGGACCCGTCAATTCAATCGGTTCAATCACGAACCGACTATCAGTCCGATCCGATTTAATATCAAAATTTGGATTGTAAAAAAACCGGATTGAACTTGATCAATTCGACGAAAATTGGGTTGAACCGAAAGGTCGGTTCAATCTGTATTTTTTAAGTAAAAAAGTCAGAATTAATAGAAAAAAGGAAAGTATATTATATTATTAATGATGGAAGAATAGGTAGAGATTATAGTATTAATGGTAGAGAAATA
Source organism: Pontederia crassipes (assembly GCA_030549335.1). NCBI lineage: Eukaryota > Viridiplantae > Streptophyta > Magnoliopsida > Commelinales > Pontederiaceae > Pontederia > Pontederia crassipes. Next base: position 69,038,207 of record CM060191.1, on the reverse strand, counting down.
GGAGGAAGAGAAAAAATAATGAATAGTATATTATAGTATTAATGGTAGAGAAATAGGAGGAGAAGAAAAATAAGGAATATAATATTATAATATTTATAGTATTAATGGTAGAAGAATAGGAGGAGGGGAGAAAAATAAGGGATTAGATTTATAGAATGAATGTCAAAAGGATATTAGTAATAAGGAAATTAAATTTGAATTTGAAAATAAAAGGTAAGAAGGTAATAATAAAGTCAAATTTAAATAAAAAAGAAAATTATCATAAATTTAAATAAGATTATAAATTTTAAATAATTATATTGAAAATTAAAACATAAGTAATAATAAATTATAAGATGAACATGAAAAAGAAAATAGATAAGATGAAGAAAATTTTAAAATTATATAATAAAACGAGGGAAGATAATAATAAAGAAAGATTTAAATAAAAAATTAAGTTATTCATAAAATTATTAAATAATAAAATTAAATTATAAAATAATACATATTTTAAAAATATAAAAATAATTTATTATTATTTGATTAATTTAAAAGGATGAGTAATATGATTTTTATTTTATTATTTATCACCTTTTATATTTTAATTTGTATATATGTTCTTGAAGTAATATAAATAATATTATTTTAATAAAAATCTGGATCAATCCGATTCAACTCGATTGAATAGATCAAATCATAATTCAATTGACCGACCGGTTCGATGATCGGTCTGGTTTTAAAAACTTCTTTTTTAAATTTAGTTGCATGTTTTTTTATTTTTATAAATAACATATATGTACAGTTTACATAATAAAATCTAAAAAAAAGGTAGATTTCCCTTTTAAGACTTGTTTTTCTTTAACTGGAATTAAATTATGAATTATATTTCTCTGTTTTTTTTTCCGGACGATGTTAATTGACCCGCCAAATAATTATATTAATTGATCGAATCGATCAAAAGAATTTTAATCATTATTCACATCGTAAACATCCGTTAAATATGATTAAATTCACAAAATTTGAAAATATGTTAAAATAAAAATTAAATATGTGTTCAAAATAAAAAGTAAATGTTAAATTTTAACATGACAAAAAGTTTTGTAACAACATTAAATAATTAAAATATCAAATATAATTAAAGAAAAAAGTTATAAATTCATATGCATATAATAGGTTTTTTTACAAAAGAAGTGATATGATGATATATAAACGTTTACTTATCAATTAATCAAAATTTTGACCAACATTTTAATTAACTATATATATAATTAAATTTACTATCCATTAATTCAATCAAAATTGAATCGAATAATTTTATTCACGTAGGGGAATTAAAAATTCTGCCGACAAAACGATTAACTATTCTCATCTTCTCTCATTGTTATCACTTATCAGAGAGTGGGCAAATTGCCATGTGAGGTAACATGCAAGTTCCGAAAAGCCCACAAGGGATGATTTAGATGCTACAAGAGTAGCTTTGTCGGTGCATTGCATAATGTCACAACCTAATAAGTATGTGTCTCTATATAATTACGCGGATCAGACCAAGGTCAAGTTGAATAAAACTATACGCAGTTACGCGGATCAGACCGAGGTCTAAGTTTGCATGACTCGGGGGGAGACCACAGATCCGAAGACATTGGCGTGCACCACTTATGGCGAGGAGCTGATGATGTCACATCAAATCGGTCCGATCTGATTCGGAATTGGAATCATTAATTGGAAAATTTTTGGAAAGGAATATGGATGGACCATATTTAAGAAGGAATATTTATTGGATGATGCCAGCCCATTTGGTGGGATCTTGAGGATGGTTAATCTCTTTTTCCAAAAGGAAAAAATAATAATAAAAGTTAACTATGATAGGATAAATTTTAGTAAATGTTTTTGAACTTTATTTTATAATTAGATTAGTCTATTACTGACTTTTCACCGCCAGACTACTCTTTGCATCGGATATAGTCAATTTCTCAATAATTTTGCTGATGTGACAAGTTATTTAAAAATAATGTATATAAATGATATTAGAATAATATAACAACATAATCATTTATAAAAATGATTAAAAAATAAAGGTTGTGTCCTTCCTTCGCCATTTAAGCGTCGACGCCTAATTGATAAGAGTTTGTGACTTACCCAATGACAGAGTTAGGAAAGTTTATTAATAGGTTCACCAATAAATAATAAATAATATAAAATAGAAGTATTTTTTTATGAAAAACAATAATTTGTAATATTATTTATAATAATAATATTATATATATTCATGTCTTTTATAAATGAGTATTAGAAAGCAAAAGAATGGATAATATATTTCAATTAAAAGGATAAATAATTATAATATATAACAAATAAAATAATAAAATCGTTGAGCTAATTAGTTTAAAATTTTGTTTGAGGTTTTCATATTTTTTTGTTTCCATATTAAAAAAGTAAAAAGAAGTTATGTAAAAACATTTTGCAAAGATAATAAAAATATATCATAATAAAATGTTTATTTATTTTTTATAAAAAATAATATATATATATATATATATATATTCATGTCTTTTGTAAATGAATATATAATATATTTCAATTAAAAGGATAGATATTTATAATATATAAAATATAAAATAATAAAATCGTTGAGGTAATTATTTAAAAAAATTGTTTGAGGTTTTTGTATTCTTTTGCTTCCATATTGAAAAAGTAAAAAGAAGTGATATAAAATTTTTTTCTAAAGACATTAAAAAATATAACATAATTAAATGTTTGAGATAATTATTCTAAAAAGAAAAGAGATGCTAAAGAAGAAAAAATAAAACTAATTTTTTTTTAAAAAAAAGACTAAAAATGTGATGATGGAAACTCCTGGTTGTAGAAACAATTCCACTTCCACCATGTCTAATGATGCATGCAAAATACAACATATATTTAACTATGATTTAATCTCATTTCGTATCATTTTCTAATAGCATACGTTATTTTATGAATTTACTTCATTAATTTTACAAAAATAAAAATCTACCCAAATATTGTATTTTATTATTTAGAAAGCAAGAAAACTAAATTACGAAGCTAATGGAGAAAATCACGTTCAAATCGAAATTAAAACATAGTCAAAAAGTTAAAAAGAACGAAGATATGCATGATTGAAAATGTATTGTCACGGGTCGTAAAGAGCTTTTCACAGGCCGTGAAGAGAGACGTAAAACTCAATAATGGATCGTTAAAATACATTTTCTCACGCCTAGAAAGGTGGCTGATGCCCGAGACACGAGTCGTGAAGAAAATTTTATGGACCATGAAATTCATATTTTTCACACTAGAGGGGTCGTGAAAATGCAGTCACATGCCATGAAATTTCAATTCTAATGCGATTCGGACACTGTTTAAGCTATTAAAATCCTATTACAGCTCGTGATGAAGCCCAATTTCAAGATTTGGACGAATTTTTGGAAGAATTTTAATTGCACAAGGATTCTACTCATATTATATGATCCTAAGATGATTTGAAAACATATTATAATCCAAATTTTGAAGATTGACAATGCCAAAATTTCATAATTAATTCATATTTGAATTTTCCTTATTTCACATATAAAATGTTTCTATTTCTTCTTCAATCACATGAAAACCTGAATCCCTATAAATAAAATCTTTTTACCACTTGGAAAGGGTAGATTAGAGATGCTAGGGCCTACAAGCAGAACTTTGAAGTCAAGAACGTGGAAGAACTTCAGAGGTCGCGTTGAAATAATTCTCCACAATTGATTCTAGACGAAGACTGGACAGCAGCTTTTTCGGTGTTCCTAAGAGTACTCTTCATTCTACCTTCTGTTATGATCATTTTATGCTTAATTGATACATTATTTTATCTTTAGTAATTTGGATCATTTAATTTTATTTTCTGTTTGAGACAATTGTAATAGTTTTAAATGATAAGATAAAATGTTAAACATTATTTCATAATCAATTATATTTCAATTTTTTTCGAATATGCATGCTATTATTAATATTTTTTCAGAGATTAATTGTCTTCTATAGTTAGCTATAATCCTTGTAGGAGTAGTTACTTTTGATTGTATGATTTATGTGGAGATTCTTGACTTTTAAGTTCAAGTACTGCATGTCACAACTCGTATGATTCTTGGCGGATATTGGTTAATCTCATGTTTGATTAAATTATATATTTGATAAAGTAGTCTTAATCTAATTTGAATTAAGATAGGTTGATTGATCCTAGGCGGGAATCAATAATTTGAGTAGACTCTAATCCGTCGTTAGAAACTAACTTATAATATTTGGTCAATTCAGTTTGTCTACAATTTTTTTTGTCATCCTAAGTCATATGCATCAGTAGATTAGATTAGATTAATTTAGTTTTAGTTTTTACTTTTATGTAATTTTATTTTTTTTGCAACTCCTTTTTACCCAAAATCATGGTGTCTGTTATTAACCTCTGAAGTTAGTTTAGTTAAGTAAGTTAATTTCTCGAGAATTTGACACTTTACTTTATTACTTGAGCGACTAGTAAACTTGTTAGAGTTTAATAGTTATCAATTCTCACATCATCTAACCACAAAAACCAATGAGTAACTTGTGAAATCATTAAAACATAATTGATATTTCAGTCCTTGCACATGCACCCATAGGCAAGCACCTACCCTTTTGAGAAAGAGAAATTATCTTGTCTCTTGAAGTGGAGAAAAAAAGATGGTGTAAAGAGTTTCTTCTTTACCTAATTTGAAATTAAAGAAAAGTGTTAGATGAATCTATGATGGATCTCCAGATCGATAAATTAAAGTGATGACATAGGACAAAGTGTAACCAAATATGTCAACCAATCTCTCACCTTCTTATTTAATTTCTCTCTCTCCCTCCCTATGTTAGTGTTTGTTATTTATGTAATATTATGTTGCACTTTAAGTTTCATGAATCAATTTTTAATTTCCATGACAATTTCATAAAATTGTTTTCATTGATAAGACACCAATTCACTTCATCCTCTCTTAATACCTTGTGATCCAACAATTAGTATTAGAGCACCGCTACTCTTTTTTTTTTAAGATTTAATCGTCTTTTAGAGCAAGACATCATTTTTCGAAAAAAAATGGCATTTCATTTTTCACCCATCAAATTTTAAAAACCATTTTGACCCATCGATTTCCTTTTTTTTTGTACAACTATTTTTAAATTTTACTCACTAAATTTGATTCTAAAAAATGCATTCTATTGTGGTCTCAATTTTCATTGTTCTACTTCTCATGAAGTTTCACAAATTTTGTGAGATAGGAATGAATGGAAGCAACTTTACAAAAAAAGTGATAATCTTACAATCATAATATCCGATAATGAAGTCTTATACTTAATGACAAATAGCGACAATGAAGAGGTAACATCATGAGTTTATTTTAGTTGTGAATAAAAGATCATATATTCTTTGACATTATTGTGATATTGATGGTCATTTTGTATACGAATGCAAATTTAGAAATTTCATACATATTGAGATGAACTTATGTGGGTATTAAAAAGAATCATAATAAATGATATTTGACACTTACAGGTTTAGGCACCAAAATTCAAAATATCTTTTTCTTATAGTAGTGCCTCACAAAAAAAAAAGAAACTTGCATGCAAAAAGATGCGAAGACACAAAACTTGTGATAAAATCAAGATTTGAACTTATTTTAATATAATATATATGTATTTTTTTATTATAATAATGTGTGTATAAGCTAATAATTGAGAAAATGTTAAAAATATTTGTGCATGTTAGGATTATTATTGTTCATCCAACTTTGAAAATGCATATTATGCCAAAACTTGTTCATTTTTTGACGAATTAATGTGAATATTTTTATTTGATTGTACACTTACTTCTCAACATTTTGACATTTGAGTCTAACATGATGTTTTATAACTGAAGATTGTAATAAATTAATTTTGAAATTTTAATGAACATGTTAAATAAACTCATGTGTTCGAATTTCATGTATCTCAATATTTTAGTTGATTGCCAAAAAAGGAAAAATAAGAACTTTTGGAGAATCAAAAATTTGATAACATATTTAAATTCTTTTGACTTATTTAGTTGCAAGATCCTTATATTGCTCACATGTAAGTAGGTAAAAAATATTTGTCATCCCCAACTTTTTTTTTGCTTATAAGTAAGTAAAAAATCTGCTTATCAACTCTATTCTTTAGTTATCAAATTAACACTTATAAGTCATTTTCACTAACTTATAAGTTTAGCGAAACATGCACATAATATGGACCGGATTTCGATTAATTCGACCTTGGTTTCTTTGACATTAGACATCAATTCGGTCCATATTTAACTCCAGTCACCCTGAGTTCTAAAGAAAATTGAATGAAAAAAGAATTGTGGGAACACATCTCGCGTTCCCCTTCGAGTGAACCAAAAGTGAAGATAGAAAAGTTATTGTTAAATTATTAATTATTTTAGATTATGATAATATTATTTGTTGGATTCCAAAAGGCACTAAGAGCGGGGGTGGGGAGGTAGGGTGGGGGTGTGAATTAGTGTTTAAAAATGAAATCTATCGATTTAACAAAAATACATTGCGGAAGCTAAAATCGATTCTTTAGACTTTTTAAATCAATGCAAGTCAAATCACATCAAACACAATATGAGAAGGAGAGGGAGACAAAAAGCAAACACAAATGAACGAGGTAGTTGTTGACGAAGTTTGGCCACACCTTGGCCTACGTCCCCGCTTTGACTTCTCGACCTTGAGATCGTCGAAAATTTCACTAGAACTCTTTCTTTGTTCCAAATGAGACGAGGAAGAAAAACCTTTTACACCACCACATTTTTTTCGCTTCGAAAAGTAAGACAAACCTCTCCTCTTAGGAAGCTAATCTTTTTCTCTCACTCAAGAAATAAAATTTTGAACTTTTTTACACAGGAGTTCTTACAATCTTTTTGAAAATTGTTTCTCTTTTACAATAGGAAGCTCACAAAGTAGAGGAGAGAAAGAAAAGAAAACTTAAGATGATAACTTGAAGAAAAAAGGTCTTCTTTTGATAACTTGAAGTTTTTTCTTCAATGCTTAGATGGATGTCTTTGCGTCTAGCTTTGACACTATTTTTATAGGCTCCAGCATGTGGAAAATTTCAGAATTTGTTCCGCAATTTTCTCATTCAAATATAGTTGTTATTGTTCATTTGACCCGAAGGCCAGTCGACCGCACGTATGGACCGGTTTTTGTGACCATTGTACGATTTTTTCAACTTCTGCGTTTCATCGGTCGATCGATCTGTCGATCGATGCATCAATCGGTATCATCCCGACGTCGACCGTGGTAGGCTCAGTATTGACTGGTCGACAGGCATCTCCATTCGGTCGACCGATATTATCTCGACCGGCCTTCTTTGCTTCGATCGGTAGGTTGATCGGCCTACATTAGTTTGAGCATAACCTTTTTGCACAGTTATCCAAATTAAATAATATTGAATTCTATGGATAGCTAACAGGATTCTCTATAATTTTGATAGTTAATTATTTATCTAAAGTTTAGTGCATAAAGTTGTCCTTTTTTCTTTAAATTTTTTCAATATTTAACTTTAATCTTTCGAGGTTTGTATCTCAAAATATAATTTTATATGTCATTAAAATTTTGCTCCAACATTATTATGATATTAAACTTATTATGATAGCATTGATCGGATATGTCTATGTTCGATTAATTGATGTCTTATACATCTGACTTGAGATTTTGTGTGAGGTGTGATAAGTTAAGGCACAAAAGCAAAAGGGACTCGAGTGTAAATAAGGCTATGATACGTAATTGAGTTGTCACATGAATACATAAATGAATTTTCTTTCTAAACTCAAAAAATTGAAAACTCAAACTACTAATTAGCAAAGTGCCCCCCAAACAGCATGTGGCCATCAGGTTGAGAAATGACCCCATTTCAATAAGATTCAAAATTAATTTAAAAATTATAAGTTCTCAACACACAAATCAATGTTGCAAGTGTACAATTATTAATATACTATTTGATTGATTCATAGGAAAAGTGCACAGAGTTATTGATTCATACGAAAGGTGCACAGAGTTATCACACTTGATCAAAACTAATTCGTGCATAAAATTTAATCTAAGAATTTATAAAGAGTAAATATACATTACTAAAATTTAAAATTTTAGAAAATACATGTTACTCTAATTTTTATAAGCTTTTTCATATTAGGTTTATAAAATGACAAAAACAAACAAGTAGATGAAAATCAAATTGTCAGAAGCAAAAATGGACCTTAGGGGATTGGGGAATATGGAAAGATATTATTTCTTAAAAAAAAGAGAAATGACATCTCATAAGAAGGATCACACGTTTATGGTGATCATTTTATAAGGTTCTGTCACTATCACGCAATAAAATCCTAAACACTATGAGGTTAAACTAACTCCTTCACATATCAATTCCACCATCTCTTGGGTGGGGTAGTTCTAAATGATATCAATTTGGATGGATTTACCTCTTAACCTTACCTAACATACACTTCATCTCAAGCTTATTCTCTCAAGCTCACTTGATAGTGATTAATAACCTTTTAGACATACACTAGAGTTCAAGTGACCTCTCGACCTCCAATGAATCTCTAATGATGTTGAGAATATCCCTCTCAGGCAAGGCTTGATGATATCAAGTAATCAAAATCACAACACACTTAGCATTAACTCATACACAATGTAAATAAAGAATGTGCACATAATTGCAAAAAAATCAAGAACAGATATCAAACTAAAAAAGTTAATGCATAAGCAAATCTTAAGATAATAACATACATCTAACATTCTCTAAACTTAACTTGTTGTTTAGCAATGCATAATCAAAGTTTCAAAACCAAAATTATGGATGTTCAACTTCACAATGACTATAAACTTCATGACAATTCAAATCATAAAATAAAAAAGTAAGAATAAAAAATTTAAAATACAGATAATGCAGCTCAACTTTTCTTATGAGTGCCTACTCCATGTAGTAATGACCAAACTCTCCAAAAGCAAAAAAAAAAAGAAAGAAAAAAAGAAAGGGGAAGATAGAGAGAGAGAATGCAACCACCTCCTCTATTTATCCTCTAGGATTTCTTCACTTTTACTGCATTCATTTTATCATTATCTGCCTTTTGTTGATAGAAAAAAGAAATTATGCAATTGTAGAATAATATTTTTGCCTTGAGGTTTCAGTGTTTTTCAAAGATAGAGAAGTAGGGTCATCCGTCAACATGCCTCATGTAGCATCCTTCTAGCTACTTCAATTTTTCTTCATGCAATCAAAACACCCGTACCCATGAAACTTCAATAGTAATCTAAACTCTTGCAAATGCATCAAAAAAACATAAAAAGAATAGTTATTTTCATCAAATATCACCAAATTTCAAATATAAAAAAGGCATAACAAGACTTCAATCATGCAATCCGTGAATTAAGCCCATCTAACATACAATTAAAAATATGAGAATTAGGATAAAGTGAATGTTCAATATACTTTAGATATGTGTGAATTTTCTCTACATCAATATTCAAGATTTTAAAACAAGTTAAAAACAAATAAAAATAGACATCATGAATTAAACAATATAAAATTTATGAGCCACATAAAATTGGGAGAGCCATGGAAATAGTATTTATGGTTGAAGCAGTCCTTATAATTGCAAAATAACTTCAAAAAATAAAGAATACGAAAAAATAATTCTTGTGATTGAAGCAACCTTTATGCTTAAAGTTAAAAAGTTAAAAACTATAAGTTATAAAATCAAAGAATAATCGAGTTGTATTCGTTCAAGAGGCAAGACACACCTCTTATTACAAAAAAAAACTTTTAGATTCACCTCACTCTCTTACAACTATTCACAATTTTATAAAAGGAGAGAAAGAGAGAAGGATTTAAAAAGAATGATCAAAAGTGTACTTTTGAACTTTGTAGAGGGCGTAGGATGATTTTGCATGCTTGGTTTATTTTTTTCAAACTTTGGCTTGCATTTTATTGGCTTATTGGGGAGTTATAGCCATTGAAAAAATCTTTCAAAAAAATTTAGATAAAAATTAATCATTACTATACCTTTTAGTCTCAAACCGATCAATCAGTCTGGTCGAGCTCATTATAGTCATTGAGATTTCTACCTTTTGGCTGATTGACTTCTTTAATAGAGTAGGGGCGTAGGCCAATAAGTTAAGTAGAACCTCGTCAACAAGTCTTGAGTTTGCACTTTATATCTTTTTCATTACTCTTGCATCAGATCGATCGGGATCCTTAGTCTTCATTTTATATCTTCATCTCGCAGTTTTTGGTTGAGTCGGATCAACCGATCACTCACCATAATTCATCCGAAAACTCTCATATTTTTTTCTATCGATAGGTTAGTCAACCGATTTCATAGTGTGCTCATGATTTTTTTGTGTCATCCACTTATCGTTCGACTAGTTTCGGTTAGTCGACCTTGGCCGCACTTGAAATTTTTGTTTTTAGTTTTGGCACCACAAATTATTTAAGATATTTCCACATATTAATCTTACACCTGCATAATCGTCACTTGAAGATTTATCAGTAACTTTTCAATCATTTTTATTTGTTATCATCAAAACATGAAAATGAAATTCAAAGTTCAACAGTATGTTAACTGATCAAAGTCAAAGAAAAACCTAAGTCGTAGAATGAGGAAGCACCGAGATAGCCTTGTAGGTAGGTTAATCTCAAGATGTTACACAATGTTGTTCATCCATGGTGCACAAAACTTCTTCTAACTCATCTTAATTAAAATGTTAGTATCATCGTCCTTCTTTCAGATGGTGGTTCTGATTGATGCATGTATTTCTATACATATTTGATATATGTCATTTAGGTTATTTTTGATAGTTTTTGTCAATGCATGCATTTATTTTTTTTATTTTCTTAAATTATTTTGAGGTAGAAGCTATCCACTATGAACATCATTTCAGGGGTATGGAGCAAAGGGATTGAAAAAATGTGAAAAAATGAAGCCAAAGTAATGCATATATCCAGCCTTTATCAGAATCTGGTCCAAGTGATGCTATACTCGAACTGGGCTATGTGCACATACCAATTTCAAGCCAAGCTCGATCCGACATAACTTGGGCTGGGTGACACTAAACTTAAGTCAGGTTCCCTTAACATGAAATGATGCATCAACGATCGTGATTTTCTGAAAGATATTGTCATGTGGATTTGAGCCCCAAAATCAATTTCAAATCCTCATATGCTGCCACCCATATAAATACTAATGTACCACACACTCAAGGAGAGTGCACTATCGGAGTTTGGAAACCTAGCTGCAGGGGAAACGAGAGAATAATTTCTAATGCATGCCACTACAAATCAATTGAGAATTGAAGAATCAAAGATTTTTTACATTTCCAAGTAGACTTGGCCAATGCTCGTTCTAGGCACATCGTCCACTACTTGAGAGTTTTATTTATTATTTCAATTATTTTATTATATTTTCTCCTCAAAATTAGTGTCAATCTGAGTAACTTCATTATTTCGAAAAGACTAAACTTGCACCCCGATTTCTCTTAGCTTATTTTATGATATAGAATTATGTGAACTTGCATATGATTTCCACTTGATGCTCTTATCATAGCTCAATAAAATTTGTGTTAATTATTAGTAGATTCACAATAGATACACATGAATATTGTGCATGATAATTGATCGAACACACACCATTCGTATCAAGTTATTTATTTTCATTATTTCAGAAAGATTAAACTTGCATATCAATTTCCCTTATTTTAGTTGATGATTTAAAGTTTTGTGAATTTGAGTACAACTTTCACTTAATGCTTTTACCATATTTGGATGCATATTAATTATTAGGTATTTAATAGTATTTATGTGTTAATATTGTACATGATAATTGATCATATAAGCATCAGAATAAATTAACACGGCACTCGGGTCAAGCCACGATTGATCAACTCGGGCAGGGTACCTTTTCAACTCGGGCAGGGTACCTTTTCAACTCGGGCCACTCCTTGTGGATCGAGTCGAGTTCGTCTGATGGATAATTAACAAGGCAAAACTCGAGCCGGATTTCCTTGAACCCTGGTTGGGTTTGATTGTGCTGTGGTCTATTTTCGATCATCTATTTGGAGGTCATTTATTGTTGATTATTAATTAACTTTTTTAATAATTAATAACATAAATTTGCATGTGAAAGCATCCTAACTAAGGTAGATCAAGTTGACTTGATTAGTTGCTTTTATCTATTCTTAATTTTGGATAATTAGGCTGTCTTAATCGAAACATATATTTTTGACGATCTTTCCATCACTTGAATTGCAAACAAATTAAATTGTTAATTAAGAAAAAATGGTGGTTATAGAGATCTAAATCTTAATTTTCTCTCTCATTAATAAGAGGTCTCAACACCTGAAATTGACATCGTCTTTATTTTATTTTATTTTGAATCATAAATCTATCTTCCTAATTAATTAACTAATGTTAAAAGGTAAATAAGTCACTAGTCATCCTAGGATCCACAACTCATACTTAATTTTTATTATTTGATTCGATCTAATATACTTGTTAGAATAATTGCGTTCATAATTTTCCCATGAAGGATGGTTGGACGGTGTTGAACGCCCACGGAGGGTGGCGTGGTTTGTAGTGTTTCTAGCTCACCTAGTGGGGATGGGGGGAGATAATGTCTTCTCTCTCCTCCATTTTATCATGGGCTATTTTTTCTATTTGAAAATGACTCAATTTCCTTGACAAATGAAGAATTTAGATATTACAATGCATCGTTAAGAAAAGGTTCCAACTTCAAAGTTTGACATATTTCCTTTAGTTTTCCTCCTCTCTCATGTTCAATATGGATCCTCACTCTTCCGAGCTCTTGCATGCACAATGTTGAAAGGCAATGCACACGGTGCCTTCTTGCACCTCAACAACGAGAAGGAAGACGCCTATGCACTTCGCATCCAATGAGAGAGAGAGAGAAGAACATGGACACATCTTAATGAATTTTGGAAGAGAAGAGAGAGTTTGAATCCTCATCAAGGATTAAGGTTCAACTCGGTGGAATTATAGGCTCCTTCCCAAATGGGTGTGGTCATCCCTTTTAAGAATTGACTAATTCCATTTTTATTGAATCAAAATAGACTTTTCTTCTTTTTTTCATGTAATCTTTTTTATGGGACTATTTCTATTTTTTCCTTTTTCATTTTTTCTAAGTACTTATGAAATTATTTATTATATTTTGTTTCAGAAATATTTCATAATATTATGTCAATAAGTTTTTAGATCCATACTATATTATCAATTGTCATTAACTAGTTTCTTATTTACAATAATTAGTAGTGCTTTTAAGTAATCACTTTTTGAATTAAGTGTCAAGATCATAATGTTATCATGAATTATTATGCATTTAAAAGGATGAATGCAATTGAATATTTTTAGCATCTACGAAGATGGATGATGTGCATAAATATGGATATATGGAATTGAAACATATTATTGAGATTTGTCATTAAAGATTCATGATGAATTAAGCTCTTGTTGCTTATCGTTTATCATTTTATCTATGTTTTATGCTTTATTAAATTGTTTATTTTTATGACCTTTACATACAATTAGTGGGAAATGAGTCTCCCATACATCTGAGTTCATGCAGGTATGGAAGAGTGAAATGAAGTTGATGGTGAGCTTATGATGATGGCTAGCACATAGTGTCGGCCCTATATTGGACTTTCTTATGTCATAGTATTTATGATCATGTATTTGTCAGCCAATGGGTCTTACTATGAATTAAGTTGGGTTATGTCATATGTCCTCACGCATGAGGAACACTATGGAGTTGGTTATCTTTTGTGGACTTTGACTTATGTTATTTATTTAGACTATTTGATGTAACACCTTGTGATGTCATTTGGGCATATCACCATGTGGTCCTTTATGTTGACATATCACACATTTTTAAAATATGAATATTTCTGTTTTAAACCTAGAAACATTGTTGAGAATGAATGGACACATAAGCACCCTAACCGTTATTTGGATCAAGTCTTGTTGGACATTGTAAAGAAGAAGACTCTTACATTGAACAAGAATTAGAGCTAAAAAGAAACTAAAGAGAAGATCTAGGATGACTCAATGACTTTTCTCCCTTGGAGTTTATTTCTCTTCGTGCCACCTACAACCAACATTTAGCATACCTAAGACAGATTAATTTAAAATTGTAGAGTAAGTCTAGAATGAACTAGCTAGTTAAAGCATGGAGATAAGAATACCAAGTTTTTCTACCTTTCCTCCATGATTTTGGCATAGAAAGAATCGTATTACCTCTCTTACTGACCATGATTGATGTGATCACTAGATCTCTCAAGTCACTGATCATGAAATTAAAGAAAATCTTTGGGATTTAAGCCTGGGCAAAGCCCCAAGCTCAGATGGATTCATTGTAGACTTTTATAAAAATTATTGAGATATAATTGGTAAGGGGACTATATAAAATATAAAAATCTCTTTTACAACTAGTACCATGCCCAGATGGATATAAGCCCGAGCAAGGCCCCAAACCCAGATGGATTCATGGACTAAGACCTCTCTCATCTTTATCCCTAAATATTGAAACCCTTTAAGGTTTTTTACTATAAATCCATATCCTTGGGTAATGTGCTCTATAGATTGATTTCTAATATTATAGTACAACATTTAAAGCCCACCCTAGAGCATCTTATAGACATATAGGGATAGAAAAACATATCATGATTAAGGTGGACATGGAGAAGGCCCATCAATCGGGCACATCCTTAGGGCCATGAAATTTCCTTCTTTATTCATTATGTGAATCATAGCATGTGTTAGGTCCCCGGTATTTACATGTCTTATCAATGGGACCCCTTCACACCATTTCAAGAGTTAAGGGGAATCAGACAAGGGGATTATATTTCTCCCTACTTTTTTTATTCTTATCTCTCAAATTTTTTCCTTTCTTCTTATCCGGCAAAGAGGAAAAGGTTGCTTCCAAAACCATTATCCCATTTTCTTTAGACACTTGCTATGTTATCCATTTGATGTATGCTAATGATCTTCTCATATATATTAGGACTACAAAAGGAAGTTGTTTGGCTCTTAGTAACACCTTTCTTTCTTATAAGCTTTCAACAAAACAAAGGGATAATGAGACCAAAGCTGAGATCTTCTTCCTCTGAAATCTTGCTCATAAAACAGTTAATTAACAATACTCTTCCCTTTTACCCACTTGGGGGTGCAATATCCTTTAATACATTCCTCATAAGCATCAGTCATCCATGATAAACAAGTTCTCTGATAGGACCTGGTTGGACGAAAAATTGTTGAACTAGGCTGCCAAGTCCACTCTAATTAATTATGCGATAAAGTCCATCACAATTCATGCTACGAGTGCTACTTATATGTTAAATGGTATTATTGAGGCAATCGAGAAGTACTCCAGAATTTTTTGTGTGATCACACTTTTGGTAAGAGAGGGTTCACTTAATAAATTGGAAACTACTAACTTATCTATGGACTCAGACGGGTTGGGTATTAAGTCTCTTAAGTTCATCCGGACAGCCTTGATGGCCAAGAGAATAACCATAGGAGAGACCTTATTAGAAATAAGTATGTTAGGATATACTCGTCATGTCAATTTGAGGATAATGCCAATTTTGTCTGGTACTGGAAATCCATCTTAGTTTTTATACAAGAAATAATGCTTGGCATAATGAAGCAGATTGGTAATGGTTGTGGAACATTGGTTTTATTTGATCCTTGGTTGTTTACAATTCCTCTTGTCTGGATGCCCATTTATGTTAACATGGATGCTAATCTGGAGTCTTTATTGGTATGTGATTTATTTTCTGATCATATTTGGAATTGGAACTATTGTATGATCTCTTTGGTAAGGATTTGGTGGTTGAAATTTTATGTATTTATCTACCCTTGAGTGATAATCCCTATGATGACTTGTGAATCTGAGTGTCAAATATCCACGGGATCCCGAGAGCTAAATATATTTATAAATTCATTGCCTTCCAAAGCTTGCCATTGACAATTCATGTATGGCTCTTTTGGCATACTATATGGAACATTTCGGTCCCTCCTAATCATGCACCTTTTCCTCTAGAATCTAGCTCATTCTTGTCTGCCCACTTTGAATATCATTAGACATTTTAATCCTTCCATTAATCCTAATTGCTCTTTGTTTGATCAGGAGTTAGAAATAAAATCACCATATTTTCTTCTCGTGTTCTATGGCTTTCCAGCTCTGGTTTCTGTTCCAAACTCGCTTAATTTTCACTTTGAATTTATATTCGATTGGCATGAGGGCTCTTGGCTTTCGGAGGGCCAATCTTTCAAACCTAGTTCAAAAAGGATTTCTTTCATTATCGCAATGGTTCCATGTACCGACGAAGTGAGCAACCGTCTTGATAGTTTAGACTCAGGCTTTGAGGCTATAATGATATGTGCATGCAGAGTCTGATTCTTAGAGCCTGGTTAAGATTATCGAAAAGAAGAACACCCCACCTTGGCATTGACAACACTACGTAAATGGCATTGGTGCTATGCTATATTTATTTCAAGAATGGTTTGTTAGAGCGACAAATTGTTGCAAATTTTGATTACAATTCCTGTAGAGACACTGGAGTCTAACCCCATCCCATGGGCTGTGTACCAGGATAGTTATGGATGCTTCTTCAATAGATAACTAATTTCATCTTTTTATTTAACCCACCCTATGAGATTTTACAAAAATATGGTCTTGAGCTTGAAAATCTTTACAATATTACAATAACTTCAATATGAGAGAAATTTTACAATTAAAAAATAATACTCTTTGATACAATCAACAGTAAAAGATATTTGATACTTGTCCAATGTATGATTACCTACAAAATAATGTTAACAATTTCACCAATTATTACTTTAAGATAATAAATATATCCTATTAATTATTTAATTAAAATTTTATCTATGACATTCAATTATTCCAATTTGAGAACATTTAATGTAATCTATATATTTTTTATCTGATAAATAAAAAGATGAGGGACAAGATGTTTCTCTTTAAAAGAGTGACATTATTATTAAGTCCATATAATTTTATCTACAACCAATGTTGATTCAAATAATATTTAATTATATTATCAATCTAAACTATGAGAACTTAAAGCATTGATTTTGTATTTAAAAAAATAAAGAAAGAAATTATTACATTTTATTATATGCATTATAGTAACTTCTTGCTTTAACTTGTGAATGGATGCATATCCATATGCAAGTTATAACATCTGCTTCGTCATCACTCTCTTCTCATTTTGCATGAGTTCAAAGTATAAGAGAGAAACTCATAGTGAATATAACAATCATAAGTTTTTAGCATATGCATTATACATGCTTCATGAATAAAATATAAAGTAATCATTATCAATAATTACGAATAATTATTATGTGATTTATTATATACAAATATTTTTTAAATCATTTTTGAAATTTTGACATGTTTCATCGTACAGAAAAATATAATTATAAATAAAAAAATAAGAAAATATAAGTCTTATATTTGGTGAAATATTTGAGACCAAGAAGATTTGAAAATAGCAAAAGAGACTACAAAACGAAAACAAAACAAGGTAAAGATAAAATAGACCAATAGAAATCGAGGGAAGGACCCAACATTTTTAATATTACTAGAACAAAAATTATTGCCCATCACTTGGAGGACCTCAATTATTTATGGATACCACATGTGACTTTCTGATCCCATATACTAAACATCTCAGACATTTTTTAGTGAACAAGAATGCACACAGAGACTTGCTACTTCAAGGCTTCAAACAAAGGCTTTGTAATATGTGCTTGGACTATAAGAATCCAATTAGTTTTCCTGCTTTCCCTTCCAAATCAATAGGAACACTGGTTTAAATTTGAAAAGTAGTAAGAATAACTATCAGTTTCAATCTCATGATATTTATTCATGGAGAACAAAAAGATGCACAAAGATGCAGTGATAGACTCATGCACAAAAATCAAGCTTAAAAAGAAAATTGTGCAGTATAATGTTCATTCAATCAATTGAGTCGATGCATGAATTTGAATATATCTCAAGAACCAAGAGATGAAATTTCGATAACTGTCAATCGTGTAAAGTATTTAATTAGTGAGAATGTATTGAAAGCAGACAATGCTATCAAATTATTGCAGTGTCTGATATCAGTCAGAGTTTAACTCATATCCCATAACCAGCAGATATTTCCACCTTTTGGTCTATTGTGAATAAAAGGTCAGGCAAGTAAAGATAAAACAGATGCTTCCTTGTAGGCTTTAGATTTTATGAAGTCTAAAGACATCTTTTTTATTAGTTTGAAAAAAATACATATAAATGTATCTAGAAAAGCAACACAAAGCCTACTTCCTCCTATTCAGACAAGAAGAGAGAAGTCAATTCTGTCTCCATCAGATGACAACAAAGCCAAGCAATGAGTTTTTTCAAGTGCCACAGTGATGCAGATGGTAGTCACTGGTCACTGGTCACTGGTCACTGATCACTTAGGTAGGTATGCACAGAGAAAAAGTTAACAGGTAAGAACTGCTGAGGTGGAGGACGTTGGAGTTCCCAGTAGGCCAAGTTACTGCCAATCTGCCATGAACATGACATAATTTTTTAATTATCTGAGAATTAATCTCTCTCTGTTTTTCCACCCCCCCAGAAAGTTTTATTTGACTATACGACACTTTTTAAAGAAATTTGAACTCGAGTTATCTCCATTCAGAAATCTTTGTTCCGGACATCCAAACAATGTTAACTGCTTATTATTGTAAAGGTGGCATCTTTCTTGTGCCAACTTCAATTCTGAGACGAAGGATTGCCAGAAATCAAACAGTCACATGCAGATGCCCAAGCAGCCTGACCAGCAGCACCGTGTTGTTGCTATCTCTAGTGAAAGGTATAATTTAGCATCACATGGTTAATGGTCCAACCCTGCTAGCTAGCTGCAAGATGTCCTCTTTCAATGATGAAGTGCCTTTTCCTGACTTCAATGTTGTGCCAATCTCTGTAACAAGTTATGCATCACATACGTCTTATATCTTCTTTCTTCTCTCCCTTCTTCCACAATTTGTAACAACAATTGGCTTCAGTTGCAAGGCCAAACTGCAAAGTAGATTCCATGTCGACGCCTCCTCTTATCGAGGCTTAATTCATCCGCTGCTCATTGGAATGATATTTGGTATTACTCCTATAATTAAGCGTATGACATCTTATGATCCAAACGAGTTTGTTGTCCGTCATATATATAGAAGAAAGTAAAGCACGAGTGCATCCATTAAGCCCCTATACGTACATGTATTCCACCGCATGCACACCACTTTTTTTTTTTGTTTTTGCAGGAGCTGAAAAATTACAACACAGCACTTGGAATCTGTGAGAGGAAAAAAAAATGACTGATTCTGGAATTGGCGAGACATTGCATCTTAAAGGTACCCACAGGCCTTTCACCAATATAGAAAAGATTAGCTGGAAACTTCAGCTTTCGCACTCAGTTCCTCAAATGGAGCCAGTTCTTTTCCTCTGGCTTTTCTTCCTCGCCTCTCGTCTCAACAGAAGCTTTTATAGCCTCGCTGTTGTGCTCTTTCTCTCCTGCAACTGTTGTCTTCGTTGTTAAACAGCAAGGTGAGAGAAAGGGAGGGAAGCCAGGGAGGGACAGATGGGGAGGGGGAAGATAGAGATAAAGAAGATAGAGAATCCAACCAACAGGCAAGTTACCTTCTCAAAGAGGAGGTCGGGGATCATGAAGAAAGCTAGGGAGCTAACAGTGCTGTGCGATGCCCAGGTGTCGATCGTGATGTTGTCTTCCACCAACAAGCTCTCGGAGTACTGCAGCCCTTCTACTAAGTACATGCAACTTGCAAAAACCATATGATCAATTAGCCTCCTTTAGTTTGATTGATTTCCAGCATCGCTGACTTGGTGTGAATACTGAACAGCATCAAGAGCGTTTACGATCGCTACCAAGAAGCAACCAACACAGACCTTTGGAGCGCTCAGTACGAGGCAAAGGCTGTTCATTTCCTGTTTTGTCGAGTATAAACAAGATGGCTGATCGTGTTAATGCTGGTTTCTTTCTTTTTGGATGGAGCAGAGGATGCAAAATAATCTGAACAACCTGAAGGAGATCAACCTTAACCTCCGCAAAGAAATAAGGTAGATGGAATTCTTGCCTGATGCATATTGCCACTATCAAAAGCTCAGACAAAAATAAAATGCTTGGCTTCGTGATATGATTAGACAGAGGACGGGTGGCGATCTGGATGGCATGGACATTGACGAACTGCGCGGTCTTGAGCAAAATTTGGAGACAGCATTGAAGGAAGTTCGCGGCAAGAAAGTAAGTGATCAACTACTCATTGCATATGCCTCAGGTTCCTACTTGCTCAAAGTTCTGACTGGTTCATGTGTAACTTTATCTATGTATACGGCTGCACTTGACTTGTTACGAAGTATTAGGAAGGGCCTCAGTTGTTGTTCTGTAGTACCTTCAGATAACTCTAGTTCTTTGATGACAGTCAATCTGATTCTGGTCCTCGAGTATGCCCTGATGGCCTGAAACAAGATAAAACTGAGAGGATGCAATATTTGTGATCTTGTTTCTGGACAACTTCTGCTATGTTCTTACTAGGATGTTAATTGCACATTTTGATACTTTGGTTTTCATTTATATTGCAGTATCATATGATCAGCACTCAGACTGAGACCTACAAGAAGAAGGTACTTGGAACTTTTAACAGCCCCTTGTACTTTGACGGCTGTGCTCAGTTTTGACACATGAAAAAACTCAACATTTTAGTTCATACACAGAAGCCGAACATAATGATAAAAAACAAAGTTCCGTCATCTAGCATTAATTTGGCTCACTTTTAAGTGTTGTTCAAGCCTATTGAACTTTGGACCATGACTTCGATATAACAACATCAACAACACCAACAAAGCCTTATTTCACTAGGTGGAGTCAGCTACATGAATCATACGACGTCATTCGTTAATTTATGTTCATGAAATTCGACTTAGGTTTTGCCTAGTTTAAGTGAAAAGTGTTGTACATCTTTATTGTGTAGTTTTACCTATCTATTTTTGTCAAAAACAAATATACATACATTCAACACATCTTGTTACACCATTTTGGTTCATGCACTGTAATTAAGTGTTACAACCATTTTGCATAGTGTAATCATTATAAAATTTGAACTTTTTTGTGTTTTTTTCGGGGTATTACAATGGTTTGCCAACTGATTTTTTTTAAAAAAAAGTTAGGCCTCGTATTTAAATATTCATAACAAAAAAAAAAACAAGAATTACAGTAGAACATGAAAACACTCATTTCCATGACTCGAATCTTAATTACATCGTCTAAAACCTTCAACCACAATTATACAAAAAGGGCACTTGTAGAAAAACTTAATTTGTCATTGACAGTACTGCCAATAGATGAGAATTGGGAAGGACGTGATGCCGATACTCGTATTTCGGATCCCTCAAACACCCACATGAAAACATTGGGCTTGTTAAAATCATGTTAAGAATCAGAACCTGTTATTAGTTTATTTTTTTTCTGACTGTAAAGAGATAATTTCAATTAGCTTATACGTAGTCTAGTCTTTGAGTGCTTCTGAAATAGTGTTTGGTTGAAGGGCAGAAAGAACACACACAGACACTTTGCAGTAGCATCTCATTGGAAGAAACCTGCACGTTCACCTTGTAGTTCCCAACTTCCCAGTCGTATATATTATTTTCAGCAAACATCATAACTCTGTCCATTGATGATTATATGCATATATATGTGTGTACATACCTCTGGTGGATGCAGTTCAAGAACGCTCAAGAAACTCACAGGAACCTGCTGCACAGATTGGTACATAACGCCATCATACCTCTGCTCTTCTGTCTTTGATTGATTAGGGAAGGAAACAAAATTAGTGGTGTTCTTCGCTTTTGCTGCTTTCAGGAAGAGATGAAGGATGAGCAACCGATGTGTGGGTTCGTGGACGACGGCTACGAAGGTCCCCTTGCGCTTGCTCATGGAGGAGGAAGAGGAGGAGGAGGAGGAGCTCACAGTCACATGTACGCCTTCTGTGCTCCGCCCGACCACCAGACAAACCTGCACGGAGTGGTGATGAGCTACGGCGCCCATGATCTGAGCCTGGGTTAGCAGCTAAGCTTGTTTAGTTGCATGGATTAAGTATTTTGGACACCCCGATTAATAAAAGCCAGACAGCAAGAGATGATTAATACATGGATTAAGTAGTTTGGATTACAACAGTGATCAGTTGGGAAGCAAAGCATGTTCATGTTGTTTAGGAAGATGGGACCTCTTTTTTTTCTATCATTTGTTGGTACTATTTTGATCCTACTGGAGAATTGTGGACTCTTGAATTGGTGGAAAATTTGCGTGACGTGAGTTATTGAATAGAATTTTGTTGTTTTGATTCGATGTTGATCAGGTATGGACAAGAATTGATGTCCGGGGGATAATATAATCATTAAAAAAAGATATTGAAACACGTCCTAATTCTTAATCATTCTCGGTTATTAGCAACCTTATCACGCGATGTCGTCGGATCCCTAATCGCTCCAAGCCGATCCTTCGCTCCGCGCCGATGCCTTAGGAGGGGAGAAGATTGAGATCGAAGCAAAAAAAAACTCCTATCAAGGAAAGGAAGTTTTTGCCCCACGAATGAAATTGGATTAAGGCATATTCGATGTCATCGACCGAATACCGCAACTCGAAAGCAGTGCAGCTACAGAATTAAACATGCATCGGAAGCAGCACGCTCTTTGTCGGTGATTATTTTTATTCCACTCTCTGTTTGGTAAAATTCGGACGATTAACGTCTTATTCCGCGACTTATTATCGAACCAAACGGCGACTAGAAGTTTAGAGTGTATCCTCAGATTTTGATTTGAACATAAGTCACAACATGTGATTTTCAAGCGAATTTTGAGATTTAACGTCATAACTTCCTTTTCACGGTAAAGAAGATCATGCACCTAGTGTGAAGAAAATTAAATAGGAAGTATAAGCATAATTAATAAGAATCCACAAAATTAATCAATACCTCCGAAGTTCAAATTAGAAAGAGAAGGGGGGTTAATATTTGCTCTTACGAAAGGATTATCTTAACAATAAATGATTAATTCTAAGTCGGGATAAAAGAAATAGAAACAGACCAAAAAGACGATTTCTTAACTAGTAGGTCTTGTGGACTTGCAGTTGAACTTAGATAATTTATTTTCATTTTCTCCTATGTATTCAAATGGAATGCTTGGCGTGTGACATTTATTCATGAAAACTCAGTCTATTAAGCATTTTTTGCCCCAACTCTAATGAGCATGTTAAAAGACGAATTATTTTATCTAATCTTGATGTTGTGTATAACCTTTCCGAAACTTTATTCTCTTGGCACCTGATAATTGATTTATTTTGGATTGACATTATTTTATACGCGCTTATTCTTGAGCTTTATTGATCAGCTTAATCGTATCAAATAAGGATAATTAACTTCTTACGTTGAAAGTCAACATGGAACAATTTTCTAAATGATTTTAATAGATCGAGTGCATAAGGGAATTGACTTTTTAACTTTTTTTCGAGTCATTAAAAAACTAACTTTCAAATAATTTTATGTCAATTAAATAAAGAGTTCTAATAACTTTGTGCATTTTATGTCACATGAATATTATTGCAGCATATGCTTTCATCCTTACTATGGAACTAAAGTTGTATTCCAGAGCAATCAATACATATGGCTACTCTTACAACTGTTATCTTATTATCTAATTTTTTATCTTTGAATTCTTCTATTTAGCATGCTCATAACAAAAGTGAAAAGATAATTTATCATAGGATCACATAATGGGATAACAATTTTCTAAAAATAATTGAACTCGGACCGATAAAAAGTCAAACTCGAGCTGAGTGTTGTAACTAAGGTTGTCAAGATCGGGATGTTATATAAAATCGGAAAGGGAGTCGTAAGATCAAATTGAGGGATGTAATATCTTACATATTAATGAAAAAAAAGTAAATTTTAAAGCATAAATATATTTTGATACATTTTTTCATTTAAATCTTAAATTATACAAAAATTTTTTGTCTATTCTTAAGTCAAATTATATCAAAACATATTAAAAATGAAGAAATATATTAAACTTCATCTAAATTAATTTTTATTATCATAAATATGTTTTTAGTTGATATTTAAATGATCATATTAATCATATGAAATCGTATAGAATCATATAAGATCGTAAAATTATGTGACCAAAATTAAGATCGTATTAATATTTTATACATAATATACTCAAGATAAGATCGAGATCGGTAAGAGCTAATAAAAATGTAAAATTGCAATGTAGATCGTCTTGAAAATAATGTGCTTGTGTTTCATTTCGGCTTCTTTCACATACAACTTTTGGAATCCTAATCGGGTGGCATGAAAATTTAGGTCGGTTCATCCCGGATGATCATCGAAAGCTCGAGCACTTATTTTCCTATCCTAACTTAGAACTCGGGCCTAGCGGAAGTAAAATACGGGTCAAGTTACCAAGAGGGGTTGGGGGCAAGTGGTAAACACCTTGTCCTTGCATCAGATTTGAAACATGTCGTATACAGAATATTTCCAATGGAACCTCACCTATCATAGCCGGGTAGTCGGACATGCAACTTGAGGCAACTGTAACGCCCAAAATTTCACCCACGTGGCAATTGGACTTATTTGGACCGGTGTTACCTGCAATTCTATCTCTATATGTTGGACCTTGATCCATAAAGAAATAACAAAATAAACTAACCATTCACTATCATTAACCAATTAAACAAGAGTGCGAAAAGTAACATAACTAACATCATATGAATGCGGAAGCTAACATGTCAATTGTTCCCAAGTGGTCCTCCTATCTAATTCTATTACATCAAGAAGCAACTAAAATAGAAATGAAATAACAGAAACAAAATATCTATCTCATGTGCAACTGCATCACCACAAACATCTCTAGTTGTACAAGCCTCCATCCTTGTCTGTTCAGTCATATGTGGAATTCAAACACAGGAATATAGAATATTCATGAGTATAAAAATACTCAATACATAAAATAATACAAATTAATAAGAAGACTTAATAAAATAGGCAAGCTTTCAGTATGAGAAAAATAATTCTATTCTTTCCTTTTTATTCCTTCCCTTTTCTATTCTAGTCCATTCTTTCAATTGTGTTCCTTTCTTTTCTATTCTTTCAATTCTATTCCTTTCTTTTATGTTCTTTCAATTCTATTTTTTCTCTACATCTTTTATTTTAACACATTTCTAGGAGACCTATGTGTGTTGTCCTAATGCGAGTTTGACTTCTTTTATTATTGACATTTATGACACTTTCATGTGAGGGTCAAGGTAGATCAAACCAAGATCAATGGACTATTACGGGCCCAATAAAAAGAGAGATCCTTTACTTTGATCTAAAGGGTGATGGGGCTATTAATACTCATCTACGCTTTTTCCATTCCATTAACAATAAGTACACATAAAGTCCTGTTTTACTTCTTTTGTCTGTTGACCTAATGAATGATCTTATTGTTCAAATTTAATAGAATTATCATAAAATAATAATAATCAAAACACAAATAGTAATCAGACAACATTTAAACTCCAATCTGCTCTGCAAGCTGCAGCATCGATCAGAGCCATCAGCCTATCTTCACTGTTCTTCCCACATGGCTTTAGGTCCGACGTACACGTCATGCTCTTGCTCAGGAAAAATTAACGTGCGTAGGAGGAAAGAAACATGCAACGTCTGGTAAAGTTAACGCGGATCCGCAGAACATGTATGTTCCATCGTCTGATTTTGTATAGTATGCTTTCTTCTCTCATTGTTTCATCTTTCTCGTGAGAAATAGGAGAAGAGAAATACCACATACATAGATTGGGTTTCATATTGTAGAACTTGTATAGGTTGTCAACTTTTTTTTATTCTCGTTTTGTGTTTTTTGTACTATCAATTAGCACTAATTTATAAATAATAAGTCAGTTAGAACGACGACCATAGACTATCTAAACTAATGACTTAAAATTTATCATTTTTCAATTACATAAAAAGTTACTTAAACAAAAAATTATATTAAAATATAAGTCAATTAGCTAAAAATATAATATAAAATGATATTTATACTAAATTAATTCATTACTTTATATTCTGTTACGAACTCAATTAAAATTATGAGCACGGTTCTTGATGTGACCTTGGAGGAAATTGATAAATATTTGGAGGACTACGCACAATCCGAGTCGGCTACTAGTAAATCGGGTCGGGTTGTGATGGAATCCGGACCGCGTCCACCGAGACCCGGGTCAAGTTCTCAGTGTTACTCTCCTTCTTTTCCCAATAGAACCTGGCCCGGGTCCGAGGTGGCTCAAGTCAGGTTAGCTGATGTCTCCATACTATATAATAGCGATGACTACACGGGCCGGGTGTAAACCCAACTCAGATCGGGTTGTCGTAAAAAAGATTCGACAGCCCGAAGTTCATCGTGACAGAGCCCGGGTCGGGTTCCCTCCGAATTCGAGTCGGATTCAGACAAAAGCCGTGTGGTTTCGAATTTATACTTGAACCCGGGCCGGATTCATCATTACACGCGTCGAGTTCCATCGAACGTAATTTTCTGTATAGTACTTCCATTGGCACAAAATTATATGGATCTAATCGTGCATTATAGGAGAACGTAATCATGAATTCATCCATCATCTTATCTTTTCCATTAAGAAATCATATCCAAAAGTGAATCTGAAATCTTATGTACTTGGACAGTTTCAGACTACCTGAAACCTTAACTTTGGGATGCGATTTTTGAGAAGTTGGAAATGTTCCCGACGAGAAGTTCGATGTCCTTTGATATAAGGTCGACCGAAGATTAGATGGCCAGCTGGAGCTCTCATGCATGCACATCGAGGTGAGGGAAACAAGGGTTCAAAATGGAGAGAAAAATCTATTTTCTGGCAAAAGGGAGGCTGATGACTGAAAAGGAGTTATTTATAGGAGAGGAGACTTTGACTCCTGGTGATTTAAAAATCTAATCCAAAATTTAATGCTTAACCTCCCTCAACTCTAATTCTGAATATCATTTATAATCTTAATTAATAATCTATGTTAAATACTTTATCTATCCCTTTTCTTTTCCTTTCTTTTCTTCTTCTCAAAGTCCGCTCTATGCACAACTTTATCTTTAACTCCTTAACCTTTATCCTTTTTCTTTTTAAACTGAATTTTCATAATTAATTAAATAAATAATATTTTATTTATCTAATTAATTAATTTAAGAAAATCTTAGGATGTTGCAGCATCAGATTAGTCAGATGATAGTGGAGAATCTGGAGATGATAGTGGATTTGGATCTTTATCGGACCACTCCGGATACTATGGTGGCAATCGGAAAAAAAATACAGGTCAAGTTTTCACATCATCGACATCAAGCTAAAAAACATTACACAACTCGAGTCGAATTTTTCTCAACTCGGCCGAATTCCGACACAACAGAGCTATGGTAATATTTTTCAACTTTAGTCAAAACTTTTAGTATTAAAATGGGGTGCTTTCGGCACATAACTTAGGGTACTTATTCATGGAGTATATAAGTACATTATGGTGATATATAAATTCTCTTATTATAGTCTTGACCAAATCTATTAAGCCTATATTCAAAAGTAATTCAAAATCTACACGTGGCTTCGCCGTTAGACTATTTTAACAGCTGAACTTAAGTCGAACTTTCAATGTCAACTTTTATTTCCAACCGCGACTTCGACGTCCGTGTGTTCATGTATTACAATTCCCATTATGTATATTGGACAAGAATTGATTTCCCAAGGATCATTAGAAAATTTGAAATACATCCTAATTCTTTACCATTCTTTGTTATTAGGAATCTGATGAGTAGTAGAACTTTAAAAGGTATCCTCAAAGTTTGGCAATTCTGCGGCATAACTGGCATATGATTTCCAAGTGGACTTTAGAATTGAATGGCATAACTTCTTTTTTCATGGTAAAGAAGTTCATATGTTTAGTATAAAGAAAACTAATAGGAAGTATAAGCATAATTAATAAGAATCAATAAATTATACGAGGTTCAAACTAGAAAGATGAGAGGGGTAAATCTTTACTCTCGTGAAATGATTATCTCACTCAGAATTTTGCTTTAATTTCTTATAAGAACATTTCATTTGTTAATTACATTCTTTTTCACGCACCCACTTAAACTTTAGGAATAACTTATGATTAATTTGAAGTCAGAATAAAAAAATAGAATAATGTAACAAACCCAAAAATTAAATTCTTAACTACTAGGTCCTATCGACTAGTGTAAATTGAACTTATATAATTTATTTTCATTCCTACCATATACATTTAAATGGGATGCCTGACGTGTAACATTTACTCACGAAAAAAACCCATAATCCATGAGACTTTTTTTTTTTGCCTCCACTCCAACTATTGGAACAAAGTTTTTAGGCTTTATATAATTACAAGTCTCAAAAGATTAGAGTTATTTTTAGAGTATCAAAAAGTTTTAAATAAAAATGAGTTACTTTATGCATTAAACTTTTGATTAATATTTGTCTATGTTATCATGATATTTAAATTAAATGGTGAATAGTTATAAATAATTCTTGTACCTTTCAAAGAATTAAGAATCACCTCATTTGAACATCTACATAAAAAATTGTCTAAACAAGTGAAGCCAAAAAAGTTAAATTTGAAATTGATAATTGGGTTATTTTCATAAATCACCCCTAAACTATCATGGATTTTCACATCTAACTCCAAATTATGAACTTATCTTTTTTAGTCCCTAAACTATCACAATTTTTCTAATTTGATTCTTCTGTCGACTTTAAGCTCAACTTTTTCCATTTATGAAAAGTAAAAAATACAATTCATTCTCTTCACTCTGCTTTCCTCATCCTATCGACGGCAAGCGCTTCACCGGAAAAGGGCTGCCTCCTGTGACCTTGGCACCGGTGGAGATCGGCCACCGTGGCATTGTGCGAATGTCGAGACGAGCGTGACACTGCGCGGCGGTCACGTAGGCGTGGTCGTGATCATGTCTCCATTGGATCTTATTGCCGCTGCCGACCCATGATTGTCGCATGTGAAGATCTTGTCACCGTTGTTTCCTAAGCTAACGCATGAGGGAAAGGAGGGTGGTCGCCCCCTTGCTATGACCTGCACCGATCCCACCCACCCCCACCCCGTTGTGACCGGCGAAGGTCACAAGTCATAGTAGAGGGTGACCCCCCCTTTCTCTGCGCGTGCCAGCACAGGGAAAGCACCAGCCCACACAGGGGGAAAGGGGGGGGTCATGGCTGCCGGCCCATGATCAATTGTCGGCAGGTGGAGATCAGTGTCGTAGTGCTGTGCAAACATCGAGACGAGCATGTTGCTGCGCGACGATCGCACAGGCATGGTCATGATCACGTCCGTCATTGTATCTTGTCATCGTTATCAAATCGCGATCGTTTGGGTGAAGATCGCTGCTGCCGG
Source organism: Pontederia crassipes (assembly GCA_030549335.1). NCBI lineage: Eukaryota > Viridiplantae > Streptophyta > Magnoliopsida > Commelinales > Pontederiaceae > Pontederia > Pontederia crassipes. The sequence continues at coordinate 69,008,645 of CM060191.1, read as the reverse complement.
CCTTGCTGCAACCAGCAAAGGCTCCTCCTGGGACTCGAGGGCGGCGAGCGAGGTCAACAGCCACACGATGGTCCGCCGCTTCTTCCTTTTCTTTTCGCCCTTTCCTACTCTGCCTCCGGCAGCAGGCGCATCGTCCATACCTCTGTCGAAGGCTCCTTGCGATTGGCGCAGCTTGGGCATATTGGCGACAGCGGCATCATTCTGGAGAAGGGAGAAGTAGTAGGAAAAGTCTTCATCGGCTATCGAACCCCGTGTTTTTCTTTTTTCTTTTTTATTTTAAATTTTTAAATATTAGAATAGATGAGAAAAGGAGTATTTTTTACTTTTCATAAATGGAAAAAGTAGAACTTAACAAAAAAATTGACAGAAGTCGGCAGAAGAATCAAATTAAAAAATTCTCGATAGTTTAGGGTCCCAAAAAAATAAGTTCGTAGTTTGAGGTTAGATGTGAAAAATCGTGATAATTTAGGGGTGGTTTATGGAAATAGACCTTGATAATTTTATGCACTAAACTTGTACTTAATATTTAATTAGTTTATCATCAGAGTTTGGATGAAAGAATATCAAAGTTGTAGATATTTCTATTAGTTTTTCATAGGATTAAAAATTATCTTATTTGGATAATTATATATATATATATATATATATATATATATATATATATATATATATATATATAAGAGTGCAAGTCTACAAGCTACGGGACAAATAGATGATTTTTTAAAGATAAAATAGACGACCGAAAATCTACCAGAACGTCCGTAAAAATGCGAGAGTTGAAACCTTCTATAATGAATGATTGATTTATAGACGGACACCCATAATGTGAGAGTAACAACTATATTTCAACAGCTAATTCAGAACGGATGCCCAGTGAAAGAAATGGACATCCGTTTTATTGCAAAAAAATATAAAATGACTAGTTTTTAATACCAACGAATATGGGGAAGGTTGAAGTATAAAAGAGGTAAAAAAACATATAAAAAAAACATACTTCTCAGGAAACTAAAGACGAGTAGTTGTCTAAGTTCACTTGAGCTCCAAATTGTAAAATTTTCATTTTTTTTTATCTCTTACTCTTGTGATCACGTTCAAAATCATAAAAGAGAGATTAGGGAGTGTTTTTTGTAATATTATGATAGTTGCTTAACTCATGAGTGAAAAAAAATTGTCTTTTCTGTTGATAAGAAAAAGACGAGAAAAGCTTCTGAGTAGAAGATGTGTAACGACCCCGAATTTTGAGGATTTAATAAATGAATGTTTTATCATTTTTTTGTAAATATTGTTATTAATATTATTATATTTAATAATTCTGAAAAATAAAATAAATTGGAGAGGAGTTTGATTAGTGATGGGATTATTTAAATAACTTCAAAATTTATTTAAATTGGAATAAATCTGACTTAGTTAAAGAGATAAAAAAAGAGAATTAATTTTGAGAGAGATCAGATATTATAGTTAGAGTTAAATTAATAATTTATAAATCTTATAAATAAGGAGTTGGCCGACTAAACTTAAAAAAAAGGGCGAGTAGTTATTTTCTGTGCGTGGCGTTCTTCGGCGACGGTCGCAATTCTAAGACGTCAGCAAATGATTCACATAGGTTTGTATGGGGGAATCAACTTTGTATAGTATGATTATTTTTTTCTTTATGATCCATTACGACCGGTTTTGACACTTTGTCAATATGAGAGAGAATTGAAAAAAAAATATATAATGTTTGGCGTCGAGGAGGAAAAAGAAGGGCTTAAGGTGAAGGAGAAATTCAGAAAAAAAAATAGTTGGCGGTCAAAAATAAATTAGCCGTAACATGATTGGAGAGAGAAGAAGTGAGGGCGTGAAAGACTTGGAAAGAAGAATTGAAAAAAATAAGAAAGAATTTTATGCCCGCAAAAGAAGTAAAAAACAGAAAGAGAGAAGGTGGAAAAAATGAACAGAATCGGAGAGAGAGAAAAAGGGGTAATGGATGTGGAGAGAGAGGAAAAACAACCTCATATTAAGATTACAGCCATAATACGAGAGATATGTGAAATAAAAAGGAAAAAAAGGATGTGATGTTTGGCGGCCAAAACAGTTGACTGTGAAAGAAAAATAAAGAAAGAAAGAAAAACGTGAGATAAAAAAGAATATAGACATTTATTAAATATTTTTTCTTTTATATATGATTTTTTATATAGTTTATTTATTAAATTTCTCGGTCAGAAAAATAAAATAAAATATATAGAGGAAAAAGATTACAAATAATTGCTGGTCAAAATTCGGCATTGGTAGAACAAGCTAACGATCGAAAATAGAGTTAATTTTTCAACCAACTTGAGTACGTAGGAGGATCTCATGGCGTCAGTTTTTCGCGACATGGACCATGAACTCTTCTCCATTTTATAGAGATTATATTATATATTATTTGCACATATTAGATATTATATGGCATAGATAGGATGATCGAAAGTTATTGGAAACACAATTTCCAGATGGCGATAGAACTCGGCTCAACATCTGTTCTGCCCGGCCCGAGATCAACAGAATACAGACCGAATCGTAGTAGAAATTGGACCGAGTTCTATGTACTCGGTTCGAGCTCCCATAGGCACGGCCCAGTTTCCTTACCCGAGTGCGACGCGATATTAGATCAATAGAACCAAATCAGATTCCGGTTTATCCGGCTAGTTCCGAAGACTCATTGATAATGGATTGAAACCGAGCCGATCCGACCCGAGTATTGGATGACTGATATGAAATTGGACAAATAGATTTGACTCAGATTTTACCAGACCCGACCCGAGTTCTGATATAGAAATTGATGAAAGTGAAATAGATGAACCGACCCGAATTTGTCTTAGTGTGGGTCAGATTCCGAAGATTTAAAGTATACTTTTAAATAATTATAAGGTTAATTGCATTGTTTAATAGCATTGATTGTTCATGACCATGCATCGATATGTATTGGTCTAGTGATTGTGATTGTTATGTTGATCGATGATAATTAATTATAATTGTAATATGCTAATTGATAATAATTAATTATGGATTCATGTCCTATTATTCAATTGGCATAAGTTGATATATAATGGGATTATTAATATTCATTGTGCATCGTCCAAGTGACGATATAGAAGATTGCTACCATTGAATTGTTAAATTGATAATTGAGACAGTTATGGTCGATGGAGGCCCTCATAGTCAATAGATATTCTCGTGATCGATTGAGACTCATTGGGCCGATAGAGACTCATGGAGTCTATTGTTGATGAATCATGGAGGCCCTTGTGGTCGATTGAGATCTTTATGGTCGATGGAGACTCATGGAGTTGATTGTTAATGATAATAGTTAATTGAGATCCTTGTGGTCGATTGATACCTTTACGATTGATGGAGACCATCGTGGTCGATTGAGGCTTTTATGATCGATGGAGGCCCTCGTGGTCAATGGAGATCCTTGTGATGAGGCACATTGTGATCGATGGAAACCTGTTATGGTCGATGGATGTGTTCTTAATTAAATTGAATTATTAATTGAATTGTTAATTTGAATATTTGAGATGTGATAGAAAATGATTTTGTTTTGAATGCTAAATCACCTTCTCAATATTATGAATGAGTAAAATATTTTATTAAGCTTGATTTGAAAAGCGAAAACTTTTTGTATTGTGCTCTTGATTTTATGAAATTTAATCGTATTTCCACTTGTTCTATTTCAAATTAAATTTAGAAATACTGATTATTACTCATGAGGGCACCGATAAAGTTAGAGAGTATATATTGAATATTTTCAATGACTCATTTAAAATGGTTGATTATGAATCCATAAATGATATACTTGTTAGATTCAATAATATCATTAAAAAGTCAAGTGATAGAGGAGCAAGATTTAAATTAAGAACTAATTATCAAATTGTAAAAAAGTTTTTAAGATCTCTCTCTCCACGATGGCACATCAAAAGAATCGTGACAGAGGAGCAAGATTTAAATGAGTTGGATTTTGATGATCTTATAGGTTCGCTTTTAACATATGAGATGTGAATGAATAATGAATAAGGATAAATAAGCTCGACCAACAAATTACTCTTCTTTTTAAGGAGCTTAATGAAGAAAAAAGTAAAGAGTCAAGTGAACAAGAAGTTGATGAAAAGAAACTTGCACTCTACGCAGGAAAATTTGATAAATAGTTGACGAAAAAATAAAAAAAGAAAGATGAGAGCCAATTAGAAAATTGTGTAAACATCATCAAGAAAGATATTCAAGTCTTACAAAGAAGAAACATTTGAGAAAAGAGAAGAGAAAAAATATGAAGAGTCAAAGTGAAGAAGTGACTCATTAAGCTCTTCTTCTAGTAAGTATGCATACTTATGCTTGATGTCATGAGGTAACTTCTAACTCTTCAAATTCATATAATAATGAAGATGAGATTTCATTCGATATAGATAAAAAACTTTCCATTCTTATAAAAAAGATATCTTTCACTTAAAAAGAAAAATGAAGTATTATTAAATGATTTTGATAAATTAAAACAAGAGAATTATGCATATTTTATGTAAAATAAAATTTTTTAAAAAAATTTTGTTTCTTTGAAAAATAAATATGCATCTTTCGAATCCTTAAAATGTGAAATTTATGATTGATATATTTGTTAGAATAAGTAAATAAGGAAAAACTTTTTTGAAAAAGGCACAAAATGATAAGAAAATTATTTCTCATGCATTTAGAAAGAAGAACAATTCTAAAAAATATCTTGGACATAATTATTCATATTTTTTAAAATCTAGACATTCCTCTGACAAATATTTGAAATAAGATATTACTTATTTTGCATGTGAACTCCATGGACATTATGCACATCAATGCAAAGTAGAAAAGTTAATTCATTATGGAATGATATGGATTCCAAAAGTAACATTAACTAACAACGTTGAACTCAAAGAAGTTTGGATACTAAAATTCAAATAATTTTTTATTGGGGTGTCTCACGTGGAAAGCAAAGAACAAGTAGATATGAAAGTAGGAAGACATAAAATTTATGGTAAAATCATCATTTGAACGTACAAGTAAAAAAGTAAACTTATTTTGATGTCACACTTATTTGTGCTATGAATTTGCTCACTAGTTATCATATTTTGTGCACAAGCTTATTATTTTGACAAGTAATTTTTTGTGTGCATACTTAAATTATTTTTATTTGGAAACACTTATGTTGCTTATTATATATAAAAATGAGCATGTATAATCAGTTATGTTCTTACTAGTTCTCATTTTGACAATTGACCTTTCGTGATTTTTAAATTGAAAGAAGTCATAATTTTGACAAAAATATTTTAGAATTTGAAAACATGAATTTAAGGAGAGATTTTGAAACTTAATATCAAATCTATATAAGATTTTTTTAATTGTGATAATATATTTTCAAAATATCTTTTTCACATGTCAAATAAATGAAGTTATATATTTGTGGCCATCTTTGTCATATTTATTATCACGATTATCATTTGCAAATATCATTTTCACACGTCAAAAGTAAATACACATACAAATATGTTTGCAAATATCCTAAACTTGAATTATTATTGTTTACCTATGAAAGAGACCTCGTATTTGTTACAAGTACTTCATCATAATTTTTGAATATTTTGTACTACGAGATTTATGTGCATGAATTTATTATGAATTTCAGCTTATTACATTATGTCATTTGGGTATACATGCATATTATGATTTTTTTATAAATTAATTATGTCATATTAGTGTGGCATTTGAAAATTATTGTATAAGCTATTTAATTAAAAATTTTTGTACTTGTGCACATGTTTGAAATGAAGCATGTTACTAAGAAAAGCATTTTTAACTTGCCATTTTTGTGAAATATCTTGACGTGACCTTTGCATTTTCATATTTCAAATTATCATATCATTCAATAAAAATTCTTTTCTCTCATTCATAATTTGAAATAACTATCATCATTTTAAAACATAATGAGTATATAAAAAGACTAAATTTTGAATATCTTTATAGTTTTATTTCTTATTTTCTTGTCACCAATTTTGACTATTATCTCGTGACAAATAAATAATGAATAAAAAGAAAAATAAAATGACAATAATGATAGTGGAGCTTATACAAAAGTTTGAAATATTAATTCTTCCACTTACCTTGAACATTATTTTGTTAAATAAAATCATCAAAGACTTTTATATTTTTGTCAAGTTTAAACTATTTTATATAGTACAATTTAGAACTGAAATATCATTATTTTCTCAAAGTTTTATCAGATATTTTAATTCTCTTACATGAGGTTTTTGAGACATGTGATTTTATAATATTTACATAATTTTATTTTTATGAATCAATGTTAGACATAGAGGGAGTTATTTTTGGCTATCACGTATATATACTATACTTGAAACAACTTTTATGATGTGACAAAAGAATGGAATTTATTTCCATCTCCCTTATGATATTTTAAATATTATTTCTTATATGACAAAAGTCGGGGAATAAAAAATTTAAAACGATGGCATATATGGGGGGAGTTAACATTTGTCTCGCACTTATGCTTAATGTGCAAACTACTTTTTTATGATACAAAATAGGAAGAAATATAAGAAAAATGTGATAAGATCATAAGATAAATTTATAAAGAAGAAATATAATCCAAAAGTATATAGGCTTCTAATTTATTATGTGGACCTCATGAATATAATCTATATGAAAAATATCTTAATTACAATTAAAACTTATGTGCATATCTATCATCATAAGAAAACTTTATTTTTAGGTGGAGTAAAATTTCAACTTTAATATCTTTTCCTTTTTCACTTATATACTTTTCATATTTCTTGTTATGTCTTCATAAAAAATGTTTGAACAAATGTTTTATGTCTTATATAATTATATTTTGATGATACAAAGCTCGAAAGATTATAATTATTATAGTATCGAAAAAGTTTAAATAGAAATAAATTACTTCATGCATTAAAATTTTGGTTAATATTTGTCTATGCTATCACGATATTTGGATTAACATGTGAATGTAAAAGTTATAGATCATTCTTGTAGCTTTTTGAGAATCAATAATCATCTTATTTGGATAATTAAATAAAAAGTTATGTCTAAATAAATGAAACTCAAAAGGTTAAATTTGAAGTTGATAATTTTATGCACTGAATTCGCACTAATGTGTGATTACTCTATAATTAGAGTTTGGATGAAAGGCAAATGTCAAAGTTATAGATAATTCTATTAATTTTCTATAGAATAAATAATCATCTTATTTGGATAACTACGCAACAAGATACTTATAAAAGAGTGGGGTAGCGGATGCCCACTTTGAGAAACAGACACCCTAAGAAAGAAAAAAAATGATCAAAATGTTGACAGGACGTCTGCAAAAAATGAGAGTGAAAATCCATTATATCGGATGACTGATTTATATAACGAACGCCCGATATATTAGAGTAATGACTATATTTCAACGGTTAGTTAAGAATGGGCACCCGGTGAAAGAAATGGATGCATGTTCAATGAAAAAAAGGGTACAATTAGTTTTGAATACCAAATATTACCAGGAATGTTGGAGGCTGCAAAAGATGTCCAAACTTATTAAGAAGAAACGTATTTCTGAAGAAACTAAAGAAGAATAGTTGTGAAGTCCACTTGAGCTCCAAATTGTAAATTTTTCATTTTTTTCTCTCTTACTCTTATGCAATGTTCAAAATTATAAAAGAGATATCTTGGACTTTTCTTATGATATTGTAATAATTTCTTAACTCCCAAGTGAAAAGAGTTGTGCCTTCATATTCTTGACTAGAGAAAAGTGTTGAAAGCTTTCGAATATGAGAGGTGTACCTTACTTTTAGAAGTGGAGAAAAGGTGTGAGGTGTATTTCTCATCCCATTTGAAATAAAAAAGTGTTAGTGGAATCTTTAACGATTTCGAAGTCGAGATGTGAGAGGAGACGTACGACAATATGAGTCAAATTTCGTCAACAACTATTGTGCATCTTGAGTTTGCCTTTTCTCTCCCTTTCCTTCCTTCTCTATTCATGTAATTTAATTACTGTTGTGTTAGTTTAAAGTTTAACGAAATTACTTTAAGTTTTCGTGACAATTTTTATGAATCAATTTTTTGGCTTGACGGCAATTCACCTTCCCTCTTTTGGTGCCTTTTGATCCAACACTAACGGTCTTGTTGAGATGAATGATTTCATCTAAGCTTTCATGTAATGTTTCAAAAAAATTATCCTTCTATCACGTGATAATTGAGGTTATTTTGGACCGACATTATCTACACATACCTCTTCTTGAAGTTTAACTAATCAATTTAATCATATCAAATAATGATAACTAACTTCTTACATAAAGTGTGGAAGTGGAATAATGCAAGCAAATTAACTTTCTACTAATCATTCAAAGACTAACTAACTTTGATCAAATAATTTTACATTAATTAACAATAATAAATTCTAATAACTTGGTTCTCATATGCATCTTTAGGTTATCATGAATATTAACATCACATGTGCCTCCATTCTTACTTATCCATGTAAATCATATGTGGGATTCAATCACAAGAAAATAAAATTGTAATGCCCCCAAATCGACCCCCGCCACGTGACGAAGATCAACCTGAAGACGCTACGACATGTTATGACTTTGATCATAATGTTGACCATATCTCAGTCAAGAACCGAGACACGTCAGCGAAAAATAATAAAATAAAAGAAGATAACATGAATATGAGGAAGTCTAAAAAGTGGCTACATCATTCCTAAAGAATATAATAAGATTTGACATCATGAAGCTATAAATGCGGAAGGAAAAAGGAAATTAATAAGTCATGTGGTTCATGTGTTGTCTTATCGCCAGAGCTTCATCACCACACACCTACTCCACCTCGTCACTGACTTGATCCTGTAGAAATCAGACACAGGGAAGAAGATCCTCTCGTAAGCTTTATAACATAGTGGAGAACCATATGATATACAATGCATAACATGAATAGAATAATCAGAGATAAATAATAATTCTTTGAAAGGGTAACATGGCAGCATCATAGATCATAATAAGAATCAGAGGACATCATAAATCATGAGAATCAAATGATGCTTAGTAAACTTGAAATCATGCATACTTGAAAATCATAACGATAACTTGACTTGACTTGAACATGCTTCTTGATCTTGGTTATTAATTAGCAATCAGGATTACTTTAGTGCCTTTAATCCTTAGGGTATGCCGAGCAAATGATACGGTCTTGTGCGGGTCAATGGGTGATCAAACCATTACTAAGAGAGCGACCTTTATCTTGATGCACTTGACTTGGACTGGCAACCCATTGTTAATCTTTCATCCGATCTTATTAATCACTTTGAATAACTTGTAACTCTTTCTTCTTTTTTCAATGAATACAATGAGATCAATAAGAAAATAAATCAATGAGAGAATAGATCTTGGAAATCAACGAGGGATCTCGTAGTGTCAGGAAAATATGATCAATTGTACATAGGCAATATTCAGATTTAAAAAGATAACTAATTAATAAATCTAATAAAAGATTCTTGGAAATCGGTATGAGGTAAATCAGGAAAAAGAGTTCATGTTGGAATCATAAGACAATCAATAATGTTCATATCAAAATAAAGAAAGACTGATAGGTGGAAAATCAAGGGCTGATGTTGAATAACTTGTAACTCTTTCGAATACAATGAGATCAATAAGAAAATAAATCAATGAAAGAATAGATCTTGGAAATCAAAGAGGGATCTCGTAGTGTCAGGAAAATAGGATCAATTGTACATAGGCAATATTCAGATTTAAAAAGATAATTAATTAATAAATCTAATAAAAGATTCTTGGAAATGGTATGAGGTAAATCAGGAAAAAGAGTTCATGTTGGAATCATAAGGCAATCAATAATGTTCATATCAAAATAAAGGAAGATTGATGGGTGAAAAATCAAGGGCTGATGTGGCCGGGCACGGCCGTGACAACCTAGTGGCACGGCCGTGTCGATCTGAATGGCACGATCGAGTACATAGATGGTGGCACGGCGTGCCATAAGAGGGCACGACCGTGACAGAGGGTGAGGGTGGTCAACCGATTCAAAGTAGATCAATTTTATCCTAGTCGTGCGGTTGGGTACTTGGTCATGGTACGACTGTGCCGGAAGGATGGCACGACCATGACCGATCAGGCACTCGGTCGATCGGCATCGGCCGACCTTTTACTTAGGTTTCGTCGTCATGACACGGGCGTGCCGGCAGGGTGACATGGCCGTGACGGTAGTGGCATGGGCATGCCAGGAGGTGGCACGACCGTGACGTCGGCGGATTCCAGCCGACGAAAATTGCATGGATCTTTAACATACATTCGTCCTAACCTAATTTCTACATCCTAGCAGTCAATAAGATAGAAATAGAACAAATATAATTAATTCAAACAATAAACAAATCAAGAATCAAACAATTCAAATAAGAATTCAATAATCAAACAATAATCATAGGGAAACTTGATCCTTTTCGTTTCGTAATCAATTAGGGCATGCATTAGGACAATTCAGAGGTCATGCAAGGTGATTTCAATTCACCCACCTCGGTTCGCGGTTAATTCATTCTTCGGTTCGTCGGAATTTGATTAACGGCCGAGTCCCCTGTTTTCTCCTTGTTTCCTACGTATGCTGCCATGTTCTTCTCCCCTGCCCTCTCGCTGATCTTCCTCTCTATCTCTGCCCTTGCATCTGGGAGCAGAGGATGAATCCCTTCTGCCTCTGCTCACGCATGAAAGGGACGAACAGACCAACCGCCGTGAGGGTTGGGAGAGAGAGGGTTTTATGCCTGATGGATTTCTATCTATTTAATTCCTCTCTTATTTAATCTTGTGTATTTATCTCATCTAATAAGATTTCTTTCCTACTTAGATTTGATCTACTTCTCCTATTGATCTAAACCTTATGTTTCTAACCGGCCTCTCCTATTTCAATTGGGATTTTTATTTAAAATTTTCTTTTATCTTTTGGTGGCTGTTACAGTTTTAAATTCTTTGTTTCTCTCTTTTTTTTTTGTTGGTTGTTACAAAAAATTTCATAAGCAATCATGTCTTGTACATGACATAATACAAAAGAATATAAATTCATAATTTAAATGAATCAAACTTAATTATATAACAATAAGGGGACAAGTGGTAAGCAATCATATGCTTTCACTAATAAGCAATGAAATCTTACTTATTTTACTCTTCTTCTTATTCCTATATTTGTACTTGTTCATGGTTATGTTCTTATTCACATTCATGTTTTTTTTAGGTGGCACTGTATATTTTTACTTTATATACATATGTCTAAAGACTTTTACGTGTGTTGTTATAAGCTAGATCTTCACCTTTTATTAAGAATATATAGTCATAATGCTTTCATGCAGTTCTTAAAGTCTAGAATGACTTGTTCAGATCAGAATTAAATAGCATGCACCATGCCCTCTCCAGAAGAGTTCTGTTCATGCATTTTACTACACCATTATGATGTGGTGTATCTCTGATGGTGCGATGTTTGACAATGTCTTCACTCTTGCATAATCGATCAAATTCAGACGAATAGAACTCGAAGTCGTTATCAGTATGAAAGGATTTCACCTTTCTCGATGTTTAATTCTCCACCAGAGTCTTTCACTGTTTGAAAGCTTCGAATGTCTCGCTCTTGTGCTTCATAATGAATACCCATGTCATCCTTGAGTAATCACCTATCACAGATAAGAAGTATCTAGAACCTCCTACAAATGAAACACGAGAGGGGCCCCAACAGTCAGCGTGTATGTAATCGAGTGTTGCCTTTGTTTTGTGCACGACTTGACTGAGTTGATGTCTTTTTTGCTTGCCAAAAATACAATGCTTGTAGAATTTGATTTCAGATATAATCTGACTATTCAGAAGATTGCGCTTCCCGGAGATATCCATCCCTTTTTGACTCATATGTACAAGTCACACGTGTCACAACTTGGATGCTTCTGATTCTGATTTGGACGAACTACCTACTGTAGTCACGTAAAAAAATATTGTGCCTTGTAGTATGTACAATGACTTTTACCTGACTCCTCTCATGACTTCAACATCATCCTTAGTGACCATGAAACATCTCCTGCAGCATCCTTCCGACATCATTTGGAGTCCAGAACTCCTAACGATATCAAAATTTTTTTCAGTTGCGAAACATGACGGACCTTTGTCAATGTCCTCACCGGATTATCATGACTTCTGATCTGAATTGATCTAATTCCAATTATTTGTAGGCTGCATCATTACCCATGATGACATATTCGCCATCAATATTCTGATAAGTTGAGAACCACTCTCCGTGCGGAGTCATATGATAGGAACATCCTGAGTCGAGAACCCAGCTCTCCCTCAATCATCTCTGACCACACACTATGAAAGCCAAATCGTCATCAGATTCGCTATTCTGATGAGCTACTATAGCAACCAACCATTTCTTTCTTCTTCTTGTTGGGGCAGTCATTTTTCTAGTGACTCGGTTCTTTGTAGTAGTTACAGATGTCATTCGGATTGACATTCTTCTTTAACTAACTTTTTTAGGGTTTGTCTTCTTTGCGGTTATTATCAACCCTGCGGCCTGAGTCTTCACAGTCTTGCCAGACACCCTATGATGAAGTTCACGAGTATGTAGACTCGATCTTACTTCTTTCAGAGTAATTGTTTCTCGTATGACAGAGGAAGAGACACTAACAGAAGGAGGACATCATCTTCATTCTTAATCTTCACATCTATGCTTCGTAATTCTATCAACAGATTATTCATTTGATCAAGATGATTTTTCAGAGGGGTACTTTCTTGCATGCAGAGGGCGAACAAACATTGCTTCAACAGCAACTTGTTGGTTAGAGACTTCGTCGTGTAGAGACTCTCAAGTTTCGACCACAGTCGAGTCAGTTTTTTTATCAGTGACTTCGATAATAACCTCATCCGCCAGACACAACAAGATCATAGAGTGCGCCTTCTCTTCCGGTGCCGTCAAACTTACGAGGTCGAACTCATTTTCTTTATTTTTCGAATCTTCTTTCTTTGGTTTGTTCTTCGGCATGTTCGCGAGCGGTGCTCAGACACCTTATTATTTCGTAAGTGCTCTCATCTTGATCTACCGAACATTGAAACTATTTCGTGTCATAAATTTTTCGATGTTCACGTTGTGCGATGCCATCTCTACATTTGATGGAGGATCGACGATGAAGCCTCGCTCTGATACCAATTTGTTAGGATTTCTACACATGAGAAAATATGCACCGCGAGAAAACTCGAGAAATTTAAGGCGACGCAGAATTTTATTAGATGAAAAAAACAGAAGAGGATTATAAGATCAGATTATTTTCTTTTTAGATCTCTAGGAAATTTATATAGGCACTTCCTTTAACAGATAATATGAATTACAAACTAACTGAGACTCTATATTACTCTTAAAAATAAGACACCTATTTTATGATAAGATAATAAATCAATTTTTTAGAATTTATAAGGAAATAAAGATCAAATGAATTTTTAGTTGGAGTATGATTTAAAACATTATTGACAAAATCGGCGATAGCATAGATCGAGTGCACCCACAAGCAGGTCGGGAGGGTGGGCGGCCACCAACGTGTAAAAGATGGATTGAAGAGAGAAATTAGTACATCGGATCGAAGGTACATGAATTAGTATGGTTTGGAATTGGAGAGAGAACATGACTAAGTGACACACTAATCCCTAAATCAATTTTCAGAATTTCTGGATTCTTTATTTTTACTTTATCCTTTTAATTAAAAAAACCGAAACAGGAAATTATTATTTCCATTTGTTATATTTCTATTGCAATTCGAAGTTCGAACACCTAAAAACTAGAATATCTACGAAACAATTTGATTAAAGAAAACAATAAAAAAACAATGTCGTTTTACGTGAAAAGATAAAGCATCTCATATTTTTAGCAAAACATAGTTTTGTCAATTAAAAACTTTACTATTTTAATGTTAAAGAGATTTTTATAATGCGTGTATACTTCTACAATTTTAATGTTATTTTTAAGTACAATTTTATCATCAACTTTTTTTCTATCCATACATAGAATATTTTATAATATGAAATCAAAATTATTATAAAGACGGGAGATTAAATATAGAAGTGATTTTTTTTAAAAAAATATAGGGATGCCACTACATCATGATCACCTTCCTAGAACCATGTAAACCCACATCCACTATACCTTGCAAACAGGGACAGACGCATCACTTCAGATCCAAATCCCTTGCAGCACATATCATACACACACAATTAAACCCCACCTTGCCATGTACGCATACCCTCGTCAATAGATAGGGAGAAGGGCATCGTGGCACTCCCCGTCAGGTCGCCGGTGGTGCATTACGTGCTCGGGGACATGCTTCAGATCACGTCCACGCGCATCAAATCTCATTGGAAAAGCAACATGTCCCTGAGCCGAGAGCAAGATATCCGCGTGGTTTCCTGTGCCCCCTCCGCTGCCTTCAACAGTGTCCATGGCCATCTCTGAGTCGTACTTCGTACCACGCCAAAACGTTTACACTTGCAATAATAAAAACAAAGAGAAGAAAAGAACCCGAGTAACAAAAGATTTGCGTCCAAGCATTTATTGTTGACTGACCTGACAGAGAGCTCTAATGATGAGTTTTGCCGCCTTTCTCTTCCACTTCACCTTCATCAGCCCCAGTAGTATACATGTGCGACGTCTCGTTCTTTCTCATCTCGGCAGTCGGCAGCAATGGCGATCGCTTTGAACCCTGAGGCCCAAGTTTTCGTGCCAACTATTCCCGTCTCCAGCGCTCCATATGAGACCTACTATTGTTATCCTACTCCTGTCTCATACAGCTGCAACCCTCATCCTCTTCCTTTTCCAGGAACCTTCTACTTCTCTTCATATCATAGCAAGATTTCCTGTGTTGCCTTTGAGGTTCAAAGCTTTCCTTATCCTGCGATTTGCTATCCTTCTCCCGGGACAGTTTACTACGCAAGTTCTTGGTGCCCTGGGAAAGAGTATGCCTACGGTACCGGGATCTCCTACATGTCTCTCCCGTGTCAGTCACAGCAGAAGGCTACCTTGACTCCGTTGAGCGGTCAGGAGGAAGAGTCTAAGGGCGAGCCTGTTGATACCACCAGCGCCATCAGGGACAGCACCAAAGTTGGCAGAGAATACAGGGATCATGGGGTTAAACATCGCCGGGGTGTCTCCATGGCTAGCAACGCCAAGTGTGGCTCTCGGAAGTCCTTCCGTCGGTTTGAAGTTGATGATTCGAATACCTCTGGACAGGGGAAGATGTATTTGCCTAGTGCTGCGAACCGGAGGTTCTACCGGCGTGGCGGAAACAGTACGTTCCCTGCAGAATTAGAGTTCAAAATAGGGGAGAATCCACCAACAGATGCCGGTGATGAGAAGACCACGGTCATGATCAGGAATTTGCCCAACAGCTTCACGTAAGCTTTTTCTGTGTCTAGGATTCTTTCATGAAATTATACGTCTGTTTTCCTGTTATTATGGATGTGATCTGATTTTCCAGAAGTAGTCCTCACCTTACGTTTCATGGACAGAAAGAAAAAATTGCTAGAAATATTAGAAAATCACTGCTTTGAGGAGAACGAAAAGATTAAAATGCAAGGCAATGGACAGTCATCCGAGTTAAGCGACGGTGGAGCTCAAGAAGGCGCTGCTACTCTCTCTCAATTCGATTTCTTGTATCTGCCAATAGACTTCAGGTAAAAACTCCGTTGTCCTTTATGTTTTCCATGCAGATACTTCGTCAACTAAGGTGAAATAGTGAAATAGCTTGTAATAATGTTAACCCTCTCAATGAAACCTGATACGCATTTTTTATAACGAAGATTTTCGATCGACAAAATAAATGTTCATTATAGATTTCTTCGTAAGTCATTCGTGGAATTCAAGAAATCACCAGATTTGTTCTAGCAGTTTTGCATGGAGTGCATTTATTAGGGTTTCTTCGGGTTGTCCACATGGAGTGTTTCATCATGCGACATGCCTCATCATATTGTTATATCACTGTTGATTGGTTACTATTTAATTACGTCTTGAATCTTGATCATCTTGGAAGTTAAAAAAGCCCATACCGATGCTTGCCCTAGGACTGGTAACAACATGGGTTACGCCTTCGTCAACTTCACCAGCGCCACTGCAGCATGGAGGTTCTACAAGTACCTGCATAACCATTCCTGGAAAGCGGATGGCTCTTCCAAGACCTGTGCGATCACGTACGCCAGGATACAGGTTGACTCCTATACTCATTTTGCTCTTGCAGCAGTACTAATTTCTTACGTTCAAATTGCATTCGAGACTGTAAAGCATTGGTCGGGATTTAGTGCTTCTTCGTTTTTCTAACTTTGAAGCCATCATTCCATGGAAGAATCCTCATTCTTGGCATAGTTTGTTTATATACCCTCGATGTATTCGTAACGTGTTGTATGAAATGTTGAAGGGTCTGGATGCACTGGTCAAGAACTTCAGCGGCTCCACCTTCCTGTGCAACAACGAATCCTTTCTTCCTGTACGCTTCACCCCACCTCGCGACGGCTCTCGTTGTGTCTCCCAGCAATCACTTGGCAGAAGGCTCTCCGTCGCTCCAAGAGTCGGCAGATACTGATCCCGATCACCTTATTAATATAAATATTATGTTTGCTTTAGCTATTCTGAACTTCCAATCGTTCTAAGTTCTATGTTCTATCTTATGTATGAATCTTATGTACTCCATTGTAATTAACTTCAATCCATCATCTGGGCCTGCAAGTTTTAAGCTTTCCTCTCCACATAAAATGACTCTCTCCATGAATGCTAGCTGCAAAAAAATGTGTAGGATAATAGTAATAATAATGCACTTCTACTGTACGGTATGAATATGCATGTGGCAGATCGCCGATGGATGGGAAAGAGGCCTGAAGGCATTAAAAGCTCCCAAGGACATTTCCTTTAAATGGCCAGGGGAGGAGCTTGAATCATGTACTGTTTGTTTCTTACTCTGTTCATGAAATCTTGATGCTGCCGCCGTAATGATGTAACGAGGGGGGCAATGTGGTGTTTGTTACATGATTGACACCTGATTAGATCTGACAGTGGTGATCGTGCTGTGGATTTTAATGCTCGAAATGACCTTGAGCAAAAAGCCACGGCCTTTCATTGCGGGGATCCTCCTGTTCCTTTTGCTTCTGATCTTTTGATAAGAAGCTTTATCTTTTCTTTCGTTTCGGATATCTCCTCATGAGGTGCAGGCGATCTAACTTGCCTTAAATGCCAGTATTGTGCTGCCTCGTTCATACCATCTCGAAGGGCAAGGACCCGAGATCCCATAATTTTCAACCTAATATTTAGATTAACACTCGGTAGTAGCAGGAGAGAACTTTTTTAGAAATTTTAGAAGGGTGTGTTAAAAAGAATATGGCTTATCATTTCATAGCATATTTAAGAATGGGGTTAAGGAATTTCTATTCCGAGAGCATAATATTTGTTTAACTCAGTTGCTTTTGTATTGTGGCAGGAAGAGATTATAGAATAACACAGGAAGATTTCGGATGAGGATAAAATAACACAAAAGACTTTGGTAATGAAATTTTTTGGATGATTGTATCTTTTATCCGATCCCAAGTTCCCAACTATTAGGGTGTTTATACAGGACACTGGTGTCTTTAATTGTGAGAAGTGCAATTAATTGTGAAAAGTGCAATTGGAAAAGCATTATTAACAGTGTTCTCTCCCAAAATTTTATCTTTTTGTGAAACACTTTGGATAAATTTCATTTAATATTCTTCAATTTTGATGCTTTTTCATGGTTACTCTTAACTTCACTTTATAATTAAACTTGCTAAATTATTTTAAAATAAAAATTATATTAAAATAATATTAAATTTTTTTAAAAAAAAAGAGGAACGGGACGCGCCCCCTCCCTCTCCCTTCGAGCGTCGCCAGCTCGTGCTCAAGCACGGGAGGGAGAGGGCCCTCCCCCATCCTCTTGTGCGTAGAGGGGGAAGGGGCGCCTCTCCGGTGCCGGAGAGGAAGGATGATGGTGAAGGCGGCAACGGTGAGTGTTTGGGGGTCGGGCTCGAGGACGACGACACATTGGCGAAGGTAAAATCGGAGGATAGCGTTGAGAAAATGAATATTTAGTGAAATTACAGTTGGCAAAACTTATACTTAACCATGCTGTCGAATTTAAATTTGAATTTAAATTTGATCTCCTCTAAAGGATTTATATTAAAAGTCTAGCTGTTTTACGTGGGCTTACAGTGTTTACTTGAGTTACTTTCCACAACTAGAAGGATCCGAGGCCCAATACACATTTTGTATTGTACTGTTAGGCCCATTTAATCTCTACTTGTAACAAGTCGTTTAGGCGTTTATCTGCGTCAAGTGGGTATTAAACAGATTTAACTTTTTTTTAATGTATGTCTTCGGTTGCCTAACCTAGGGATGTCTGAAAAAAAATCAAAGTATTAACAATAATTGTACTTGACATTTTTAAGTTTCGAATTTTTTTAATATTATTGTGCCTTCAAGTTATATAAGAAAAAGATGCTGCAAATATATGCAAGACTGATTGCCATATACTTTGGGGCTGATTTATGAATAAAGTTTAGAATATGTTGATATTCCAAAGGATATGACCAAATAAGACGTGGAATAGAATTAAATGAGTCAAATTTTATTTTTTGCAAAACCATCTAGAAGTCCGTGAAATCATTATATATATCTCAATTAGAAGAATATTCCTATTTTTCTAAAACATTAGGTTGAATATATTTTACTTCTTTTCATTTCTTTTCGTAATTTTATTTTTCATTATTTATCTATATATTAATATATTATATTTATTATGATTATTATAATAATAAATATAAATTATTTATAATAAATTATTTTAATTATAAAATATAAAATATATTTAGAATACTATATTCTTTAGAATAAAATTTGTTATTCTTAAACAAATATTCTCTTATCAAACGTCTTTATGTCTTACAAGTTCATTATTGTTATTCTTTAGATTCCAACTCATATATTCCTATTGTTCATGTGTCGACACCATCGATATTCCTCCGGATATGAGTATCTACGTTATATCTCAACATTCATCGATTTAGTGTGAAGCTTCCTTCCACAAAACACTTTACTTTCGTCATCTTTGGACGCTAATCTTTATTTTTTAAGTTCAGTGGCCACCTTGTAATCAAACAATACGTCATAAACATAACTTTGAGATCTAAGCATCTAAAAGATCAATATATGCCATCTAAAAATAATAATTACAACCAAAACGAAAAGCTTTTTAATGATCAATCTTTTGATAGTTATTGACATGTTCGCAACTAAATAAAAAGCATTCCGCTATCTTTCCCCGGATACCCATCCATGAGCCCTAACTATGCGGTATATGCATCATAAGCACATTGGACCGACAAGTTAACGCTAGCTAGGACGAGTAGTACGTAATGGCCTATAGCTATGACCTAATCGCCTCGATCGTAACCTCTTTTTTTTTCCTTCCTTTTTCTTTTTTAAAGGAATCAGTCACTGTATCGACATGATCACATATGTTGCGATATACATTGGACCACGTACCGTCGTGGGGACCTTGAAAAGGTGGTAATGGCGATAGTTCCCTTCACCATTACCACCTTTTGATTCGCACGTATGGGGCCACAAAACCTAACATTAAATTCTCGCAAATGCTTCACCTTTTTCATTTCCTTTCTCCATATGTAATAAATATCGTATCCAACATTTGTCTCCTGGCCACAATGAAATTAATGGGGGGGGGGGGGGGGGGGGGGGGGGGGGGGGAAGCGTGCAAATTGATGCTCAAAATGTGCAAGAACGTTATCTTCTTTTGCCCACCATCGTCCAACATGAAGCCAATTATATACCCAAAAACAAAATAAATTAAAAGCTCCATGACAAGAGAGTGGAACAGTAGAGTGGATGGATGGATGGATAGTTGGGTCCCCCCCAATTCACATGGCTCGACCCGATGCCTCCTCTTGGCTCTGCTGCTCAAAGGGATCGACCTTTCCATCCCCCATGTACATGCATGATTACATCACTACATAAATTATCCAATGTTTTCTTGACTAATTAAAGATGGTTTTAGCTGAAGAGTTGAATTAAATTTTTCTATCTCAAGGTTAGTTGTCGTTGTTGAGGCATCTTTTAGCACCTACGTTCATTGCAGCACCACATTCTGAATAGTGAAAACAAGATTGAATCTCTCTCTCTCTCTCTCTCTCTCTCTCTCTCTCTCTCTCTCTCTCTCTCACTCTCTACCTTTTTTGGGTCCCAAAAATCTTTGCCGCTTGCACAGGAGCATGGCACGAGAATTGGCTTCGTGAGATCAGTTCAGTTCCACGTTGGAATCCCATTCAACCGCAGCGTTCGGTTGGTGGATCCTCCCCACCACAAGCCGCACGCCTTCCCCCCGTTTCCTAAGGGGCGTGTTGTTGCCAATCTAATAAATAATCTGCTTAACTAATAAAACGAAGAACGATCCGTTAATTTCGATGGTTAGTAGTTTGATCCCTAATTATATTGAGATTCTATATATGATCGCATATGATATTTTTCCGGATTGCTATTTGATCCCATAAGGGACACGTCTATCATTTGGTCTAACTAGTACGGTGTTAGACTTTGAGTACAAATTTATCCTGGAACTCGAACTTGTTCAAATACAATATTTTTTGTGTAGGAGAAGGAATTCGAGTAAGTTTATAATAAAGTAGATATTATCTAAATGTTGGATTTGCCATAAAAAAATAAAAGACAAAAAATAAAGGGAGAATTAATAAAAATTAAGAACGCTTATAGTTAATTTCGATGGCTAATAGTTTGATCCTTGTATTGAGATTCTAGGATCACATATAAATTTTTTCTTTAATTGCTACTTTATCTGAAAAGCGGATCGATCGATCACTCAACTTATGCGACTCATGAACCACAAGTTAGGATCTTAATATGATGTTATCCTGAATTGCACCACACTATCATGGATAAATTTCTAGCAAGAGCTTTCATAGGAACTCAGTTGACATTGATAAGAAATCCTCAACCGTGCAAAATTGGTGTAGTAATAAAAAGATCGTACTCGTAGAGAGAGAACTCATGTAGTTTATAATAAACATGATATTATCTATTAGATATGTGGTAAAAAAGTAAATACAATAAATAAAAAAGATAATTAATCTAGATTATGGTTCTAAAACTATGAAATATGAACTTCATGATTTGAGATCTATTCAGGTTGCTCCCAAATTTTGAATCCATTTAAAAAAGTCGATTATCATGTATTCCTCTTACAAGGCAATTCAATTATGATTACATACAGAAAAAACACTCTCATGCTATATCATGTTGATATAATTGAACTAAAACCGAGAGTAAGAAATAAACAATATAATGGATGCTTATTTCTAAGAGGTGAATTTTTATTTCAATTAACAAGACAACTAGTTACACAATATGTTTTTCATTATTTGATGGCATAGATAAATCAAAATGGATAGCTAATATTGTATTTAGTCATCATTAAGCAAAAGAAACTTAAAAATCCTAACCAAATCGATCAATGATTCTAAATTTCATCCTAGAACAAGAAAGATTTAGCCACTCATGATTGAAATCACGATCATAGAAAAGATGGAAAAAACATATATTATCATTTGATTATAAAATAAAGGTTCATATGATACAATCATCAAAATCGAAAAATAGCTCTTGCTTGCTTGAAGTTGAAATGTTCTTCCATCCACAAAACTTGATCCTAGAATAAGACCTAGCTGCCCAACAAAAATTCATTTCAAATCTTATATATTCCCTTATGTGGGCATCTGTATTTTAAAACTAAATACCCTATAAATGATGTTAAACTTTTGAGTCAAACTCTTAAACTCAAGTTTAGGTAAGGAAATTGAGTCAAATCCACATAAACTCTTAAATAAATACTCTTAATTTTTTTATAAATATTAATTTAAAATTTTTTGTAGAATATTATAAACTTTTATAGAGTCTATGCAATTCTACATGAGTTTATACAATTCTATATGATTGCATATAATTATTTATTTTGCACAACAAAAAAGTTTGTAAAATCATAAATATTTTATTTCATTAATGTATTTGTGTTTGACAATGGAGTTATTGTCATAATTAGAAAATTTATTACAATTATTTTATTTATTTATATTTTTTATAACTTTTTTATCTTAATAAACATAATAATTGATAGTTAAGTAGTATTTATTAGTTATAAGTGATAGTACTTATTTTGATTATTTTTATATTTGTTTCATGAGTAAAATATATTAATTATTTATAATTTGTGGATCATAGATATGTATTTGTAAGTACATAAAAATTACTTAAATAATTGAACTTATTTGATACATAAACTATACGAATTTAAGAGTCAATTCTACGATATGAGTTACCGAATAAAAAATGAATTTTTCTAAACTCTCGAATTTGAGAACATTGTACCTGATAACAAATGGATTTGGCCGCGGCCGGCCGGCCGCGGTCGGATCCAGCCGCCTGGCGGCCGAATCTGGTCGCTGGCCGTCGAATCGGCGGCCGACTAATTTTTTTATATTATAAAAAATTCCTTATGATGGTTTTGATTGTCGAAAGTTTCGACGGTCGCGCGATGACCGCCGATATTTGCGGCAGTCGTCGGGACCGTCGAAAGTTTTGGCGGTCGCGACCGTCGAAAGTTTCGACGGTTTCGTCGACCGCCGCAAATATCGGCGATCGTGACCGCCGGAGACGGTCGTGACCGCCGGACTTTCGTCGAAGTTTTCGACGTTTTTTTTCCAACCGTCGAAAATTGATTTGCGACGACATTTTTCGCACGAATCGATTCCGTTGAAGAAATCGTCATTTCCGACGGTTTTCGAGAAACGACCATATGTAATTCCATCTTTCTTGTAGTGAAAGCACAAAAATCCGACAAATAGGGACTAGCCAATTGTTGGATTTAATACCGTCATAAAATGACTCGATACGATTGAGTCGTGCTGCTTGGAGCATCCTTACTGAGTTCCTGAAATTCACATTTCACTTTTTTTTCTTCATCGATTATTCGAGTTCCCATCAACAATACAACCAAGAGATGTAGATATAAAAAAATCATAGCAATTAAATATAATAATGTAATGTCTTTAATTAGATTTGAATTTCAAAACGACTTATCACTTCAACCCAACTCCCCCTTGATTAGGAACATATAATATTCTCAGTTTTGAATCTCATAATATATAGCCAATTTTTTTATGAAAAAAAAAACCGTTAGTCATTATTACTAACTCTAACTTACGGGGGTGGCCCAAAGCTCGCTTAACAATAATTGGCCGTCGGGGATCTTTTTAGGGTTTCCAGTTCATGAACCTAAAGATCTGCTTAGATACGGGTGCTATCTATTTAAATGTTGTCGGATTGTCTTCATATGCATGGTTTTGTTGAAAGGGGAATAATTAATTATAAATAAATTATCTGCTGCTATAAGGCTTTCGTAACGAGTCTGGCGAAGGAGAAGGACCTACGTCTACATGGACCCCAGATCAAAGCCTATATATGAAACCTGCCATTATATTAGCTTTAATTCCATGTACCTCATCTTTGACGCAATGGGGGGTTCGCAATTCGCATCCTATGCAAAATTTTTTAATTATTAGTAACATGATTAATGCAAATTTATCGTCTCCTCCTCAGCTGCAAATCCAATGCCTGTGTCAATTTATACGTTTTTCCAATTGACATGAAGTGTACAACTTTATCATGATATACGGTCAATAATTAGTTTACCAGTTTATATAAGGATTTCAGTTTTACTAAAGAAATTTTCTTATTTATTTATTCATTTGTGCAGTCAGATGTTTGGCGTTGAAGTTTATAATTGAATAGTCATCAAGTTTCGAATAACAAATTAGTCGATCAATATTTTCAAAAACTTCTATATATCGATGTTACGTTAGATGGGTTCTAAAATCAATAGTCTCAAATCATGTCGATCAATGTTTAACAAAATAATTTTATGTAGATTTTTGTAAATTATAAATAAAATGTCCCCAGCTCTCGTTAGAGTGTTTGGTACGTGTTTGCTACGAGAATAATTATAAGAACAAAGACTTGTTCCTACGATAACAACCGAACATATTAAGTTCTTAATTAAGATAAGAATAATTTTATTCTCATTTCTAATGTAAAAAAATTAAATTCTCTAACCAAACACCCCCGTGAGATTAAATTCTTAATGTATGCCATGGTTTGCAGAAAATCGCACATTGTTCGTGTAGTTAGTGTTGTCATTCATTAGCAATTCAGGAAAAGAGTATTGGCAAGCAGTAAAGCGACAAGTTATGACTTCACTTTGAATAGCTCTGTCATCAATTGGAATACTACACTCCAACCATCAATTATATCTACAACAGAAGCAAAATATATAGCATTTACAGAAGTTGCTAAGAAAGACATCTGGTTAAAAGACTTAATTGAAGATTTTGAATTACATCAGGAGCCGATTATAGTACATTATGATAGTATGAGCGCAATATATTTAGCCAAGGATCAAGTGCATCAAGAGAAAGAAGATTGGCACCGAAGATAATTCAGCTGATATATTCATCAAGTCTATTCCTCATAGCAAGTTCCAAGACTGTTTGGATTTGCTTAACATCAATACTTGATAATAGTCCCAAGGCGAGACTGACGATGACACTGCATGATATTGAAAATATTTGTTCTTTCAAGATGATTCAAGTCAAGGTGGAGATTTGTTGATAATACTTTGAATCTAAGCCTAGTTGTAATCTTACGTGAGTCCCTATATAATCATAAGCTTTAACAGATATCTCTATGATTTTAAATTTTTATTTTTTATTTTGTATTAGAATTCCTTATATAAACTCCATGCTAGATTATTTGCATCATTGTAATTATTATTATTTCATAACAAAGAGAGCTATCGTCACCCGAGAACGTAACTTATAAGAAAATAGGTTGATAAAAAATACTATTTCGTTGTCCGAGAATAGTTCAAATAAAAATGAAACTCTAAATTTGATGTCCTTATCAGTGTATATTATCTTTCTTGGCTGGCATCTATCTAAAACTAGTATTAGAAGTGGGTGTTTTTTCAGCAACGGAAAAAAAAAAAGAAATGGGCGTTTTTGGTACCGTTATGATCCTAACAAGTAACGTAGACGGTAGACCGTTGTATCAAGTTTTTTTAATGATATTTCCAAATCATGAAGCTTTTCATAATATATTACAACTTTGAACCAACAAGAATATTATTTTTTGACAGGAAGATATTAACTTGACGGGCAATTAACACAAAAACCGTGTTATCCAACAATAACAAATTCAATTAATAATAAATAAACTAATCATTTTCTATACTCGTATCTGTACATTAAACATGACCAATTAATCAAATTCGATCAGTCTCCGTCACAATAAACAAAGTTAGAATCATCATTTTGATCCCCACCCTGTTTGCAATTCAACTTGAATAGAACTAAGTGCAAGTGTCAAATCTCTCTCCTTTTTCTTTCTTTCCTTTCCTTTTGTGCGTCACCAAATTTCTAAACCAAGTCCACTTTAAGAATATATTTTTAGACAGGTCTACGTTGTTTCTGATTAATTGGCTTTTCTGTGTCCCAATAGAGCAACAAACTGTACTTGACTTGATAGAATTCTGATGAAGGTAGTGCCCACATCATAAACTCGATTAGACACACACACGCATAAAAAAAATTGTCTATGCATATAAAATCATCTCACAATCTCTCACCCCAATAATGCACAAGATCTCATTTCTCTTATTTGATGCT
Organism: Pontederia crassipes; assembly: GCA_030549335.1. NCBI lineage: Eukaryota > Viridiplantae > Streptophyta > Magnoliopsida > Commelinales > Pontederiaceae > Pontederia > Pontederia crassipes. The sequence continues at coordinate 68,982,762 of CM060191.1, read as the reverse complement.
CTTTCACAGATTCTCAAGATAAAATGAGTTCACAATGCAACTTTGGTTCATGGAAAGGAAGAGTGTTCTTCCTCCTACTTGATTGCTGGACTATTTTCCGAAGGGGCTGTCCTTATTAATTCTTTACCCTCTCATGAACACATGACAAGCAAAATGAATGATTCAAAGACTACGTACGCCACCGTCATAAAATATAAGCGTAGAACAGCTGAGAAGATAGAGTCCCTGTTACTAGAGGATAATAATTTCTGATGAAGAGAGACCGCCAAAAGTACTCCAATCTGACATGTAAAGACTTCCCCATGAGAGGAATTCTAATTCCTCCTTTTGTCAACAAAACAACAGTTGAACTTACGGCTTGCTACAAGTGTGCATTTGCTGTCATTTGATCGTTGCACCCAAGTTGGACAGGGTTGGAAACAAATATAATAAAATAGGTATATGTCATCATCTCATATCACCAAACCGGTTATGTTTAAAACACAATTCAACTTACAAGAATAGTAAACAAACATAAGGATAGCACACAACAACCTGTAACCTCTTAAAAAGAAAGCAATCCACAATAATTTTTCATGATGGAGCACAGGATCCAACAAAGTTGTATCCTCCGGAAGATAAAATGGGCAGGATAAGTTAACAGATAATATCATGTTTATATTTTATATGTTCTTAATTTTATATCCACGCTTTAAAAAATCCTTCCTTTATAAATAATGAAATGTATCCTTTAACAACTTGAAGTCTTGGAATCAGGAAAAGATACGCTTCAACAAAACTTTATTAACAAGATAAAACGATACTGTGCTTCAAAGGATTTAAAATTGCAGGTTTTCCAATTGTTTACATGGTAAAGGAAGCTGGCGTGTAACATTTGAAAGGATGCACTGTAATTAAGTTTTAGCAAACTCAAAAGCAAGAGCAAAGTATCTTTAATTAGAAGGACCTATGGATGATGTCTCGTGGAGATCAGTCATGTGGCTATCAAATCAATCTCATCCACGTAGTTTAAAAGACAAGAAAAACAACTTAATTAGATTAGTAAATTTCCCATAGAGAAACTTGCAGTTTGCAAACTTTGCAACAGTAGAAAAACAAAAAGAATATGTATCAAAATCAGTGAAGATAGTTCACTTACATTTGTCAAGACTACAATGGCTTATGCATTTAATTTAGATCATTGAAAGAATAGTCCAAATACTCTGATAGAATTACTTACATAAGAAGTATAACGAAACTTCTTGCTGTTTACATCTAATCAGTTTTACATATTAGCAAGTCTTCTTTTATCAAGCACAAGCATAGAATGATTATTGTTAATGATTAGTTCGGATCAAAAGTTGGCTACGTAGCAAAAGTACATATATACTACTAAAATATTCTCTGATATTACATGACTCATAACATATTACCTGAAAATAACAAAATAAAACCATGTTGTGCTTAATTAAGCCTCACTCATAAACTTGTATGTCAATAGCTCTATCATATGTCAGATTAATAAAAAATCTTACGCATTGGACTTAACACTGTCACCCCAATTTAAGAGCAAGTAATTTCTCAAATCTAGTTCCATGCAATCAGAAGTGCACTTTTAAGCACATTGCTTCACTAAACTACATTTTCATCCTAAAAACAGATAGTTACCTCAGTGATACTGCAATCATGATGGTCACAGATCACATATCACAGTGAACAATCAATTGGCATATATGTGGGGGATTATATAACGGGTACATCAAAAGAAAAAAAATATTTTTATATAGTGTCAGATGAATGCTAAACTTGTTAGAGGATTAATATATTGTCCATTGTTTTGCCTGTTTCTTCACTGTGACAAGACATCCAATTATAGATTCTCATTAGATATAATTTAATATAAGCTAGAGAAAAGGTGGGATGCACAGAGAGAAGAGGAAAGAACAATACCTACAAGAAAGAGGAACATGGCATGTACAATGCTAAACTTTGCAGGTGATTAAATTATCAAGGGCACAGAAATCACTTACCTCAAAAAAGAGGAGACCAAGAAATAGTTAAAGGTCACTCAGTTGATTGCCCAAAACAATACCTGTCTTCTGAATATGAATCTACAATAATTACGTTCTCCCGGCCATGACAATGCAAGACGTCCACTCCTCTCCTCCTTTTCAGGATCGCATCAGGCCAAAAATAGGCAAGTCAGAATCCATCCGTCCATCCATCACTGAATGGAAGCATGTAAATAAAGGTCTCACCGAAGGGTAGAAATAGAAGATCCACGGTGCACTGATTAAATACTCCTTGGGATCCGGTGCGTTATAAAACAATTTAATGGCAAAATCTGAAGCCACAAACTTTGTTTTGTGTCTTTACCCCTCAAAAAAAAGTATGATTTTTATGTTTAAGCTCATGAGCGGACAACAGTGATCACAAAGATTATAATATGCAAACAAGCAATGCTAATTATAACACATGCACTTAAACAATAGCAAAGTAGTTAGTAGCAAAGAACGAGGGAATAAGCAGAATGCCTAAAGATTTGCGTATTTAGACGGATTCGCAAATAGATTCTAAAGTTTACAGATGCCGAACGCTGAGGTTGTGACAGAAAGAAAAAGAATGGAAGCTTAGGGTCTTGGATGGTGGGGAAAGAATTGCGTGCCGGCCATGAAGGCACTCAATGGAGTCGGATACGAATCCAAGAACGCAGCCGTGGCAACGCTCCCGCCGGCGACACCGACGCTTGCAGCTGCAGCAGCCGCGGCGGTGGTTGTAATATTAGTAGTGGCAGGAGGAGGGGAAGAGGATTCGCTGAGGTGCTGGTAGCTCGGAGCAGACGAGTGGCGGGATTCTGGCTCCGGGCCGTGGTCGTAGAGGATGCCCTTGAACACGTGACCGCCGATGCTCACCGCCGTCTGGTACGCGAACTCGTCCTCCGCGTCGTCGGCCGTGCTCACTCTGACGCACCGGAAAGCCGCGTGCGTGCTGACCTCCGGCGGGTACCTCGCTCCTCCTCCGCTGCTACCTGTTCACAGACGGGTGTAAAACTCGCATGGTTACTTCGATCCTGCTAATTAATTAGCATCTGATGCGTTTCCACATCCAGGTCTCTGTAGAATGTTTCGATATGGACCGTAGAAGGAACACACAAGGTGTAAAAGGTAGCAAGTGAACTTTGATAGGAAACGAAAGGAGATGGAAGAAACGAATCACGCAAAAGATTTCGAGGAACAGTGGATGAGATACAGCGCACAGTGTCATAGTAGTCGCAGAATATTTTATAGTACCAGATGTTGTGGTGGTGGCCATCGGCAGACGGGTGTAGGCCGTGATGTCTCTTGCGCTCCTCCTGGAGGGCTCCCCTCGCCTTCCAGCACTGCCGCCGCCTCCTCGGCTGCTTCCCCTATCCGCTCCTGGTTCGGTCTCGCGATGCGTCGACATCGAGGCCGCCGCGGCTCGTTGCTGCTGGCGCTCTCTGCGCTTGGCGACGGGGACCCAAGTGCTCTTGACGTGGGTCGAGCAGTGGAACCCGCGGCTCTTGCAGCAGGTCCGGCACCGCAGGTGCGCGCAGTCCTTTTTGGCCTGGTTTCCGCAGTCTTGGCAGCTCACACCTCCTCCTGTTCCTCCGCCGAAACCTCTTCTCATGGACGTCCCGAGCTCATGCGGGGGAAGCGTGAGTCCTGTGCTCGAGGAGTACTCGTAGAGCTGCAGGTCCTGACGCTGGATCTGGAGGTGCTGCGGCTGCCAAAGTTCGAATCCCCGGGCCGCGGTGTAAGTCGCGATCTCGTCGGCGCCGGTGCCGTTGCTGCTGCCGCCGTAGAGGAAGAGGCTCTCCGCTTGTGCCGGGATCCCTGCTCGTTGATCCCCCTGCTGCTGGTTACTGGCATCAGTCAGAGAGAACCCTGCCATGGGCTTCTTCTCCTCCTGCTCCGCCTCCGAACTGAGATGGCCTCTTCATCTAACTCCACTTGGAAATCCATACAGACATGGATATATATAACAAGTGTTCTACATCAAGTTTCGACAACCCCTCCAATATAATATTAAACCTTAGATTCTCTCAGCTGGATGATGGGAGGCAAAGGGCAGATGTGGTGGAGGACTAGATGCCTGTTTCTGTATGATGAAGAGTATGTTTCTGGCAGCAGCTCCAGAGTTTTTTTGCCGTTGTTTTCCTCTCTCTCTCTCTCACTCTCTCTCTCTCACACACACACACAGTCTCACGCACTCTCTCTCTAACTTGTTACTAACTGTTAATACTACATATTATACGGTATGACTATTTCTGTAAAGGAACGCAGACAGAGAAGGCAGCAGCGGCTGCAGCAGTTCCTAGTTATATTTATCTTCCATCTAATCTTTCTCTCTCCTCTCTCCTCTCTCCTTTCTCCTTTCTCAATCTCCCCTTCCTTCTGCTCTGCTCCCTCCCTTTCTTGGGTTCCTAAATCAGAGGATGGGAATATTTGAGGACTGGGATCAGAGTCGCAGTCTCCCAACGCCGCCATGGAGCCTGCTGTAGCGCCCAACACCCATTTATTACTCACAAGTCACAAGTCTTACCCACTCCCTCCTTTTCCTCTCCCACCCTCTCTTTTTTTATTTAACATATAATCAATTCGACATTCGAGTTTCCAATTATATCCCCGATCCCCAAACATCGGTCTTTTACGCAAGCCTAACATTTTGTGTTTTTTTTTTCTTCTCTTCAGATAATAATAAATGGAGAGAGAGAGAGAGGGAAAAAACTATTCCTTCCAAATTTAGATCTCGTGAATCTTTGCATTCAAGTTGTGTTAGAAGCACCAAAGCAGACCCGCTCTGCCCACAGAAACGCGGTAGTGTGGTGATGCAACAACATAGCCAGCAACATGCCCGTCCATGTAAGATTAGGACCATGGGAATAGGGAGACACGTAGATTGCCAACACACACTTGTGATTTGTGAGGGCACGGAAAATTGACCTCACAATTGATTTTGCAGTGTTTGACGCGGTCGGCTTAATGTGTTTGACGCCTTTCTGATTCCTCTAAATGTGGGCATGCAACTGGTGGAAGTTGCCAACAATTAAATTTAGGCCCCCCTCCCAATTAATTGGATATATTTGAAAAAAAATGCACAAGAGAAAGGAAAAAATAAAAAAGGTACCTAATCCTCTAATTCTTTTTTAATTAGTTTTGGCCCTGGATTTTGATTCTAATATGGAAATTAGTTAGATGATGTAGTTAAGGACCCGCTCAGCTTTTCGTCTGCCTTTTCAGTACATGATTTCAGAACGCATGCCTCGACTCGAAGGCTATCATTTATGACCTCGGTGTCCCGAAATTTTAGGCCCTGCAGTTGTTAAGGCTTTCAAGATATTTTACTTGCACGAGCATTTAACATTTTACTGATAATGTGAATATTAACTCAGTTATATATATATATATATAATGTTAGTGTTGTTTATCTCTTTCCTATCTTTAGCATTATTAGATCTCTATTCAATAAGTTCATGATTAAATTTTCCAAATAATTTATCAAAGACTATAAGAAAAAATATGAAATAAGAAATACCTGCATTTTTTTCATATATGTATATATAAAAGATGACCTAACATTAGTAGAAAAAACAAATAGATTCTTGACATCGACCAATCAACATATTCATTGCATGCAAAAAAATAATTTTTGGAATTTGAAATAATGTGACGGGTGAAAAATTAATTTTTGAAATTTTAAATAATATTAAAAAATTATTTTGTCATCCCACTGATATTGATATCAAAATTAGCATCTAAGGGATTTTTATTAGAGATTAATAATTTAATTGGAGGATAACAATTATATATTACCGAATATGAATTTGTTTGTAAATTTGACAAGAAAAAAACATTTGATAATATAGCGATTGAATCATTTTATAAGAATATAATTTACATTCGTTCCTATATGCATCATATAAAAAGTTAATTTATAATATTTTTTTGATACTTCTATTTTTTTTACAAATATTACTTTAATATAAAAATGTTGATTCTTGTAAAATAAAATGTATAATAAACTTTTATCATGTCGCAAGTAATATTAAAGATGTGAAATATTAAAATAAAAATATACTATATTTAATAATTAAATAAATTTTATATTTTTAAAATAAAAGTATATTATGAATAAAATGTGAAACTATATACTGTATATTCTTTAGGTTAGTCTCATTAATCTCTATTATAATTTTTTTATCAAATACTTACACTAATGTTATTTTAATTTGATGAAAATTCTATTAATTATTTTAAATTAAAATCGGATCGGACAAATCGATTCAATCGGTTCGATCACAAAATGACACTTGATTCGATCTCAATTGACTTCAAAATTGGCGGGACTGTCGAGCTGCCAAAAATCTGGTTGAAAAAGGAAAAAATGGTGAACCGATAAAAAAATCAGGCCAACATCAATTTTGGGAAAGATGTTAAAATGGATAGAAAACAAAAAATATCAAAGAAGGCACGAATGAAGAAAAGCACTAACATGATCAAAATTAAAAAAGGAAATGCATAAAAAATGTAGGAAGATAATTAATAGGTAGAAAATTTTGAAATTGGAAAATGAAGAAGACACGAATTACAGCAAGACACAAAAGTAAATATAGGAAGATAATAATAGGCAGAAGAAAACAAAATTTGAAGTAAAAAAATAAATATAAGAAAATAATTAATAATCATATTATTATTATTATTATTATAATTGAGTAAACATAAACTTTTATTCTATAATAAAAAATTTGAAAATTAAGCCTAATTCAACTATAAATATGAAAAGAAGGGAAAGAAGAAATAATGGGAAAATAAAATAGAAAAAAATACATGGAAGGATATACAATTATAAGAATAAATGGAAATAAAAGAAAAGAGATGGAAATAAAAAAATAAATGAACTAAGAGAAATTTCAAAGGTGAATAAATTTAAATAAAGTAATATAACATCACAGATATTATATTAATAATATAAAATTAATAATAATCCACTAGATTTGGATAGTTCAACTTTATACAATATATAAAAGAATAATTTTATATTAATTTATGATTATTAATAGTTTATTATTGAAAATATAATATATTAGTTGTTATATTTATTCTATATTAATATAAATAATATTATTTTAATAAAATCCTATTCTTTATAATTACGTTCGATCGAATCGTTCCAATCACAATCCAATTGAGTCCTCGGTCCAGTTAATAAAATTCTAACCGAATTGATTGACTCAAATTCAATATTACTCATTCTCATTGATAATGAGTTATAAGTTTTTTGTATGTTGTCTTATAATATATTATTCACAATCTAATAGCACAACATTAATTATGAAAAAATACTACTGTGCTCTTAAATATGTCTCCGATACATACTACACGAGTCTGTAATTTTGTGATTCCAAATAAAACAATGATGGTAATAAAGCAAAGGGAAATTTTCATAAAAAAAAAAGTTCAAACTGTGATTTTATTATCAAGTCAATTTATTTTTGTGTAGAAAATTATGTTTAATTTTATTATCAAGTTTAGATTGAATTTTTTTTTACATTAAAATTTATGAAGATTTAAATTGATTACAAATACAGTCTATTATTATATTGTTATTAAAAATATTAATTCAGAGATCACCATACAGATAAGTGAATGGCATATCAAAAATTTAAATCGAAAAAATGATTAAAATTAGTATTCTATCATTTCATTTTTTTTGCAAATTTGACTTTATAAAAAGTTTAGCCTATCTAAATTAAATTAATATTATGATTATATGTAAAGAGGTAAAAATATTAAGGTGATAAGTTAATTTTCAATTATATGCAATAAAATTGTCAATCAATATTTAACCATCTTATATTATATACTTATAAAATAAGCTAAAATTTAAATTAATTTACTATTAAAGTTGTAAAAAAACATATATTTTACATGTACATAAAAATAAGATAGTTATTATCAAATGTTAATTAGAGGTGCAAGTAAAAGTTTAACCACCTAAAAAAACCTAATCAATTAAAAAAACTGACTCGTAAAGGTGCAAAATTTAGTCCCCAATTAAAAATTAGGTTATTTTTTCGACATAATTAAAATAACTCATTTGAATAAGGACTCCTAGAGAAAAAAAGAACCAAATATATTTAAAATTATTATAATTAAATATTACTTTAACTTCAAAATAATATTTCATAGTTTTACTTTTTCTCTTATACATATAAGCGTTTTTATTAGATTAGGTATATTGTTTAGATTAATTGAACTTGCATATTATCAAATTATTAATATATTTTAAAAAGTTTAAATACATTTAACTAGAATATTTTTAGTTATGCAAATAAACGTTACATTTGATTTATTTTACATAAAAAAATTGGATATATAATTAAGTTTTACACTTTTTGATAAGCTCCTAATGCGATCTATTTAATAGTTATAACTTTTATACAAATTTTAAGTACCGAAAAACTAAGCAGGTCAGTTTTTTGCTTTTAAGAAATTACGATGATCTTACCCGATTGAAACCATTTTCACCCTTAATTTTAATCACTTTAAGGTTGAAAATTCACGATATGTCATGTCACTTATCTATATAATGATTGTTGAATTAATATTTTCTAACAAAAATATGCTAATAGATCATATTTATAATCATTTAAATTTTTTTTTGTTAAATTTAAGGATAAAATTAAAGTTCATAATTTTTTACGAAAAAGAAATATGCATGATTTTTTATGCAATATTTTCTAAAACAAAATGACAATTTTTCGATATGATGTATGCATGCTAGCAATGATTTACATTCTAAAAATTGGCACGTCCAATTAGTGTAAGTTCAATAATAGACACAATGCACGATGCTTAATGTTAACTCATAATTTTCATTGTAAAGATATGTACAATTGGCAAAGTTAAATAATTTTTAATCACATGGTGAGATAGCTTATATGCACTAACTCCGTTCCATATATATATATATATATATATATATATATATATATATATGTATATATATATATATATATACACGAAAAAAAATGAATATACTACATGTTTATATATTGCATAGAGTAGTAGAACAATCGACTTATCATAAATGTATATTTTTTGAACAGTAGATCGACTTACTATATCCCAGTACTTAGTACCACTCGATATTTTTATCATCTTAGTAATATTTGGAGTTATAACTTTTCTACATAAAGGGAAAATTGAACTTATCATATGAACCAATCCCAATTGCAATTAATTTTCAACGAACTTTTTTTTTTCCAAAGCTCTCCTTGGCAAAGTTATTGATTCAATTAAAAATAACAATTCGAATAGAGAATAGTGATTTCATTAAGGATAATGGTTAGGTATTAGCGGACAATGAATAGCAATTTGTTCATAAATTTCATAAAACTATTAAATAAATATGATGATTGAACTAGTGTATACTTATATAATGACAAAAATGAACATAACAAAATAATTTACATCTATTCTTATAACTATCAAATTCATAATAATTAATCTATAATATTTTATTTTGAATAGTAAAAACTTTTAAAACTTATTATTTCTATATAAAAATTGGTTATTTCAAACTAAAAACTTTATTTGGATTGTGATGTGAAAATTGATAACAATATAATGATATCAATTACACTAGCAGCTCAAATAATAAAATGATTAATAGTAAAGATTGCCGATCCCTCGAAGAACTAATTTATTTTACTATCTAATTAGAGACAACATATATTGAATAAATGGTTTTCATAAACTAATTTATAGAAAGATAAAAATATTGAATCCAACTGACTATTCGCTTATCCTTAGGATGATTTAGAATGACTAAGAACAACTTTTATAAATTTGATTTAATGAAAAATAATTAAGTTCAATTTTTAGATGAATTAGGAAAACTAAAAATATGGTTTTTCTTATTGGGTAAATCAACTATCCTAACCCCGATAACAAACTGAAATACTCCACCCAACACTGTCATCAGTTTTATCGAAATTAAGATATTGTGTGTTGTAAGCTAAACTACTCAATCATTCTTTTATGGTCAATTAAGCAATGATACAATATAATATTCCACTTGATTCTATTAGATTATAAAATATATTGTTTCAATATAAAAGTTAATAATCATTTTTTTTCAAAAAAATGAACTAAGAATTGATCATATTACCCAAATAATAATCAACTCGAAAACACTCAAATTTGAAGAAAAACATTAAGCACAACAAGAATGTTCATAAATGCTAAACAACTTAATATTCAATTTAACAAAAATGCAGCAAATTATTCATTGCAATAAAACTTTTGCAATTTAAACTAAAAGATAAACGTAAATTAATTATCAAGATTACAAAAATAAATAAATTAATCTTTAAAGTGTATAACATCATCCCAACATAAAGTAAAATAATAAGCACTCTTAAGAAACGACTTGTCGAATTACTACGCAATCCTCACTCGAGTTCATTGCGAAGAATTTTGTTCACCATTCTTAAAAAAATTCCTTCGTGCTTGACTTCAAAACTTCAGTTGTATGCCCTAACATAAGGTTCTAATGTTGACAATACATTCTTTTTTATTGTACGCTTCAACCCCTTGAAGATTGAATGGAAATCGAAAGCTTTCCAAGCAATAAAGGAAATTAGGAGTTAATTTATTTCATGAATATTAACCTTAATTACTCATTTTCAACTTATCTAAGGGACATGGAAAGTATAAAAGTCTTTGCACAATTCAAACTCTTCCGAAAATATATTCCAAGCTCATATTCTGCCTCTGTCATGCCTCCTGAAGCCTTCATCATGACACAATAAAAATAAAATTAGGACTTGACCATTGTTGTCATGCGTCATGAGGTTGATTTCACATCCCACGAATTGGGTCTATTTATTGTTAGTATGTGCAACTTAATGCACTTCACGACCATGATGAAAATATCACAACCATTATACTGTGAAAATAATTTTCGATCTTTCTATGATATCCGTGAATGTATAGTAATTATCCATGAAATAAATCTTTCTCAACATGTCACGACCCATTATGATGTCGTTGAGGTCCGTTATAAAATATTCCAAATTGCTACAGGAGTCGTGAAATGGTGTAAGATTCGTGATAATCCTTTTGTTATATGGCCCTGGCCCGTTATCAGCTCCATATTTTATCAATGTTGAGTAGCATTTGTAAATTTTGATTCAAGTGTGTCACGGCCCATGAATTTTCTAATATGTGAAATACCCTTTAGTAAGAGGCATGAGAAATGTTATCATCTATGAAATTTCATGTAACGGTAGTGACTATCCTATATATCACGATCCTTGAAATCTTCAATCTAACATATTTAGCTTTTGTAAGAGTCATGGTCGTCGAGTGAGGCTCAGTTTTACTTGTAATGGTCGTAATATGTTTGATACGCCTCTTGAAAATATTATTTTTATTTTTCTAAAGATAGACTTTGTTTCATGTGATTTTTCTTGTATTCCTTTCTTTATAATTTTCCATAGATCTTTTATGTAAAATAGAACCATATGAAGGTAGAATATTGCTTTGAAAAATTCAAACAAATAAATAAAAATTTGATGCACTCTATGATCAAATTATGCAAAATAAATTTAAATACAAGGATAATTTTATGTTATGTAATGCATGCATTAGATTGTAAGTAAAATTAAAAATATGACATATTAAAATAAAAAATGCATTTTATGGTTAGAAATTAGATAATTTTTATTAAAGATAATTAGTTTATAATAAAAATAAAATATGAAACCATTATATTCTATATTCTATAACCTAATGAAAACAACTTATACCATTTTGTATTCAAATTTATAAATTCTAGTTTAAAAATATTTATCAAACACTTATATTATTATTTTGATTTGATAAAAAAACTATAACACTTATATTAATATTTTGATTCGATAAAAAAACTATCTGCTATTTAATATTCTACTTTATAAAACACGAGCATTTAGACTCCGCTAGCGGAGGATGGATAAACAAACATAATAACAAAGTAAAAATAAATAAATACAAAGATTTATTTGATGAATGTGAATAAGAAAAAAAAAGTTTGCCCACAAAGAATATTGTTGTTGAAGAAAAAAAATATTATGACTGAAAAATAATGCATAGCAATGGACTCCTGTGATCATATATGTCTAACTTTGAGGCAATTATTTGATACCAAAAGATGACATATAATTATGTTATTGATTTCCACTTGTTGTTTTCTTTCTCGGGCCAATCTATATTTTTCCCATAGTTCATTTTTTACATATATCTATTTGATTAGAATATTTTATCATTAACAATAAATATTTTTTACTCTGCAAACAATCAAATATGGTCGTGTTTAAGCTATTAAATATTTATTGTCAATATCATAATTATTAATTAGACTTAATGGGTAGGGTGGTTACAAGACTCACAAATAGCGACACAAGCTTCGCGGGGCTAATGCGTGATTGAAAATAATAGCGTCGATTTAGTGTCATCATGGCTCCAATAAAATGAAACGCCTGGAATCGATAGTCATTAGCATCACAATGATGCCAAACACATAGATGACGCAATTAGCGTCACCGGTCGATGCAAACCCGACATTAAGATCATAAGAAAAGTGTCATCGCGAGCAGTTGAATTGCATCGCTAGGGCAACAATAAAGTGGCACAGAAATTTGCGGCATTATTTCGACGCTAAGATGACGTTACATTTATCCCTAAGGCGATGCTACTTCAACGCTAAGATGACGCTAAGTTGACGGTACCTCGCGATGCTAAATTGAGAAGCAAAGGCGATGTGATGTCTTCGTGGGTCTCGAATGTGACACTAATGAGATACTAAACATAGCAACGCTAATGTGTCACTAACGTGACGCTAATGACGATATATTTAAAATAGCGTCGACAATGCTTGAGTTGTTAAAGAGGCGCTAACTATAAAAACGTTTGTCCTATTACAGCCATATTTTCTTTCCTTCCCACACCATACAGTTATACAATGCATATATTTGCATTCATCACCGTCATCATATCAAAAGATAACAATATGAAAACTAATAAACTGAACTAATAAAAATATAACTGTTGCGCGCATATCTAATAAAAGTACAACTAATAATCTGAACTAACAAAAGTATAATCATAGTATATTATGCAAAAGTTTTTATCCTATATTTGGGAGTCGTCATTGTCATTTCAGACATTCGATGCCGACGCGCTCGATCCTTGGTCTCGTGAGGATTGATTCTAGTGTTGAGTCATCGTCTGAATCGCTATCTTCTACAGTAGCTGATACGAGATGAGTCCCATGATGTTGTCCAACGTCACATCAGGTGCAGCGGATGAACTCGGAGTAGATGGGCCGCATAGGTATCTGAGTGGCTGTGTCTAGGCCACACAAGTATCCTCCTCGTGTCCTGTCGGCTACCTCCTCCCAAACAGTAGTGTCCTTTACAAAATAGAAAAATTATACAATTATATAAAGATTATAGATTGTATAAATTATATAACATCAAAAAATGCATAAACATATAAGGTGTTATATAAATTAAAAACATGAATCATTTTCGAGATACATTACCTGGTGACTGAACACTCGGATCATCTCCGTACTTCTCAGTCATCTTCTCATTATACGCATCCTAAAAAATTTAAACATTACACATTTAGAAAATCATTTGCACTAATGTCACCAACAAGGTGAACATGTCATGAGACTTACCAGAACCTATGAGCAGTGGACGTGACCAACTTGTTGGTTTTCCGACTCTTATGCATGGCCTCGTAGACCACACGAAAGTCGCCAGGACCATCTTATTTTTTTCCTGCAATAAAGTTTCAAATTTTATAAAATAAATATAAGATAAAAATTTGATTATTCAATTTTGTATCTATATTACCATACATCGTCGATGCCCGTCAAATCGAATCGACCCGCCTGTGTAGAGTGGGTCTCGGGCTTCGAAAATCTATTAACTCTTGTCTTTTTCGACTTTCTTTGCCATTGTTCATCGTCCTATATGAACATCAAATACTTATACTTTGAAAAATTATAAAATTTAATAAAAATAATTCAAATGTAACCTTACTTACCACTTCATACATAATGACTCTCAAATTGGGCACTTAATATGCCTTGGGCATCTTTGTATGCATTGCTTCAATCTAAAGCCGACAAACCTAACGACTTTACGAAACTTATACAGTCGATTTGAGAGGCGGTTTCGTAGTCATCTCCTCAAAAGCTCTCCGGATCATCCCTAAACTAAGATCCAGATGAAACTGATTTATCTTCTAAAGAATATTATAAAATTTAGTAATTTATAAATAATATAAAACAAATTATGTAATCCCAAAAAAAGATCATACCATAAATGCTCGAAAAGATGACATCTTTTCACGATTCTCTCCTTCCGGACAAGTGGGAAAGAAGAAGAGCACTGACATTCCACACGGTACTTTCGGGTATGAAAGCGATCCTTTAATTTACAAAGAAGGATGTTTACATGCATCAATACATAATCTATATTTACGAATACATATATAAGTAACATATATAATATAGTTAACAAATATATATTTAGGAATACATATGTTGAAGGTACACATATAATATTTAATTTATTTATTCATTAAACTATAGTATAGGTAACATATATACTTATACAAATTAGCGTCAAAATAGATAACATATATAGTTATACAAATATATATACCCTATAGTTAATCTATTTATTAATTAACATATACGTTCTTCAAACACATTGTCAAAATAGTGTCGATTAAGAATTGTATTTGTTTCTCGACATCTTGCGACGACATAGTGTCGCCTTAGCGCCTCATCAATTTAGTGTCGCAAAATTTCGACGTTAGCGTAAGACGTTGGGGTCACTACCAACTCTGAAACTCACGTCGACGTAGCATAAGGTCGACGCCAAGATAGCCAAAGTAGTCGACACCAATATCGTCTCTTGTGTTTGTGCCGCATTAGCGTCACTATTTTGTGAAGCTAAATTAGCGTTGCATAACGTTGACGTCAAGACAACGCACGATGTATACGCCAATATTGCCTCTTGTGTTTGCGCCGAATTAGCATCACAATTTTGTGATGCTAATTTAGCGTCGCATAATATCGACGCCAAGACAGCGCACCGTTGTCACCGCCAATGTCGCCTCTTGTGTTTGCATCGAATTAGCGTCGCATATTTTGTGACGCTAATTTAGTGTCGCACTGTGTCTATGCCAATACAATGTTACAATCTGTCGTTCATTTTTGTGTTTACGTGCACGATAACGGTGTCTCAATAAAGCTTTAGCGTCGACTAATTGTAACGCTATTGCGACGCTAAAGAAACTTTATTAAGAGGGAAATAATGTCACATTTTGTTGATCCAATGGAGACCCTAGTAGCGTCGAACTAACGTCGCGTTGTTTTGAGTCGCTAATGTTCATCACTAATTGGCAATTTTCTTGTAGTGTTGCTTACTGTGTTGGCATCCATCAGACAGTTTGCGTAAAAAATTCAATTCAGTAGTCGATTCAACGAAAAAGGTGGCTCAACAACGGGAAAAAAATTCAACCTCCGCCAATGCGCAGTGACTCCTTCATCTTGTGCTGCCGCCATCGTTCTCGCCCTCGACTATCCTTGATCTCGCTGTTCTCGTTCTGGCCCCTAGCCGCCTTTGCCTTGGCGGTTCTCATCTTGGCCCCTGACCATCCTCATCCTTGCTCATCAATCACCACCCCGACCTCGTTGCTCCCTCCTATTCTCAGCATGCAATTTTTTTTCTCTAACCGCCTTGCATAGCATGCCATTGGTTGGAGGTGGAAGCAGGGATTCCGTTGACCTTGTCGGTGCTCGCTTGAACTTAGTCGTCCCCTATTTCTTCGCTTGGCTCATTGAATCTCCCAGAAGTGGAGAGTGATGGCCCATCTATAATATCGACATTCACTGCCAACCCGCTAGAACGACCTCGTCGCTCCCTCAGTCGTTGCCGCCCTAGAAGCTTGCTTGTCGTCGCACCCTCGACCGCCATCCTCTCCCTAGATTTCGTCACCCTCCTTTATTGTTTGTTACGAAAAGAGGAAGAGAGGGATCGCACGAAATATAGAAGAACGCGAAGAGAAAAAATGACGGTGGCTTTTTGTTATGGAATAACGATGATTACAATGATGGGTCTCTGTTTAGACCCCTAGGGAGTTTATATAGGCACTTCCTTTGACAGATGATAGGAATTACATACGGACTGAGACTCTAAATAAATTTCCTAAAAATAGGAAACCTATCTCGTGATAAGAAAATAAATCAAATCCGAATCACATACAGAATACCCAAAAAAAATTTCGCTCAGGGGCTCCGCCCCCTTGCAACCCCCGCAGGGGGATCCCCCTGGATTCCCCCCTTCACCCCCCACAGACTCGCTGACCGGACAGTGAGACCCCATAGGAAAATTCTGCTGAAGCACCTGACTATGTAGGGGGATCAATTGGGTTCAGATTCAAGGCATTATTAACAGTTATCGAGGAGCTCATCCGTCATCCTTGATCACCCTCGTTCATCGTCCTCGTCGGCAAGGGAGTCACACCCTCGCTAGCAAGGGAGTCATGATCTCATCTCCCTCTCCTAATCATAGTTTTTTTTAAAGCGGCCAAATTTTTTCTGAACTTGTTAAAATGTGAACTTAACCGTCAAGGTGAACTGCGCCTTTTCCTTCCAATACACTGTATTGTACGTCTGTCACGATAGAAAGGAGTATCCACCTCATTAGAATATGGTGGAAGATCATTAATATTTATTTATTTATACAAAGACATAAATATATTAACATATTGTAAACAGTGTGTCAACCAAAAAAAGTTGGAATAAGGTCAAAAATGTCATTTCAGTATAAACACTTATTCTACATTCATGCATCTTTTAGTTCGGATTTTTGACCGAACGGTCATCAGAATTATTTCTTCATTTTGTTATAATCTTAAAAATTGAAAACAATAGGAATCGTAAACGTTGCCCATCTTGTGTTGAAACTATATATGAAAAAACATGCACAAGTTGTACGTGTTAATTATGTAATACATGTAATGCCTGCAAAAAATTCAGGAATATCAATTGGAAGGCCCACCTGTGATATAAGAATATGCTTACAACATTGTTGTTACAGCTGAGGACTAGTGCGAATTGAAAGGAAAGCACAGCAAACGCACGATGATGGAGAGTTAGATAAATTGGTATGATGAGTAGCTTGAAAGGCAGGGCGATAATAGAAAGAGGGGGGCAAACACGCGTTGGTAGATGACAAGTTGGCTTGTCAAATCGTATATATGGACCGCAAAACCCGGCGACCTTTATTTTTCTCTCTTATGGCGTGACCCCCCTCTCACCGTCTTTAATGTCCATAGCTGGTCCTCCTCCTCCTCCTCCTCGTCTGCTCCTCAAGGCTTCTTTATTTTAAAGCCCCTCCTGCAATCATATACATATACTCTTTAATTTAACTCATAAATTCACTTGTCCGCAGGCAGGATTCAAGTTGTTTTCTCCGCTGAATTTATTTGTTTTTATACTGATAGGAAAGCAAGAAAGATTATAGCCTTTTTTATGTTATCATCTCAAGGAGCACTACTATTTCTTATTAATGTAATTTGTTTTGTTTCATATATTTAATTATAATGTAACGACTATAACGCAGGAGAATTTGGACGAAACATATTTTATGTGCAAAAAAATTCAAGTGTTTTCTACCTGTAACCTGATAGGTAAAAATATATAATATACTTCATCTTTTCTCTGAAAGGTTAACATATACGTAATTGTCAAAATTTTGAGGTCACGGCGTCGACAGTTTCTTTTAGAATCTGTATTAATTTGTTTTCGTAGAGTTAAATCTATACATTTCGTGTGCATGTCATGTAGAGGTAGGAGTTAATTAATTAGGATGGTTATAAAAATAGTTGGAAGCAAGAAGCACAAATCAGTGTTTGATATGTACCTTTGCCTTGTCCGTTTGCCTTTTTTATTCCCTGGTAGAATCTTTGATAGATTTTTGTAGTAGTGGTGCACTGTTTCTCGGTAAGGTCCATAACATATGGTGGTACGAGAGATGTACATTGTAACACTAATGCAACTCTCCGAGAGCATATGTATACATTTTGTATCCAATTTACCAAATTAATTTTTAATTGAAAATCTTAATGAGAGAAAGAAAAGGCCACAGGTTTCTAATTTCATAAGACTCTGTGCAATTAATCACGAAAGCTTGATTTCTAATACTATTCTTATTGCATATTTTCTCATAAATAAATCTCTTAAAAACGTATCTACTTTTTTTCCATAAAAAAACCTAAGGAAAACATTAACGATTTACACTATCTTTGTGAATGAACTCCCGGTACCCCTTCATCTTATATGAGGTCCATAAGATAACTGCAGAATAATGTGACGAGGTATAATAATCGATTGATCATTCGATTTTGAAACAGATGGTCCATAGACGATGCATGAATATCTACAATTATTTTGGAATATTACTTAGGTGATTTTTTCCTTTTTCATATAACTACAAGCATCAATTTATTAAATAGACGTAGTCGAAGGGCAAGCAGTGGATAAACGAGCGAAAGTGAACTCACATTTAAAGGTAGAAAAAAAAGTCAAAAGTACAAAATGATCATTTCACGAGATGCAACCAAGAGATAAAAGACAGTTTCATAGAGGATGTTTACCACCACAACATCTATGTTGAAAATTTACGAACATAATTTTAATGCAAATATTTTTTTATTAAAATTAACACAATTATTATTGATAATGTCTTGAATCTAAACTTATCTTCTGTAATTCTACGTGGGCCCCTATATAATCAAGTGTTTTAGCAGATATCTTTACGGAGGTCTCGTTGCTCGGAGAATGAGTTTGAGAGGAGTTTAGGGGGTCCCCTACGGGACTCCGTGCGCTTTCAAAACTTAGACGATTTTAGAATTTCTATTCCTATTTTGTATTGAAATTTTCTATATAAACTCCATTACGACTATATTATTTTGTATTCTTGTAATTGTTATTATTTCATAATAAAAAAACCGTCGTCACTCGAGGACGTAACCTGATTTAAAGTGAACATCATAAATCTTTATGTTCTTCTGTAATTATGCGATATCTCTTTTGGCAACAATTATAGTAGTACTCTTTTTTTATTTCACATGTTATAAATATAATAGTTTATAAGGATCGTGTTGTATGATAGTTTTAGAGTCCATGAAAGAAATAAATAGCATTCTTTGTCGAGTAAAAGAAATAAAATGAAAGGATATGGTTTTTTTTAGCATTCTTTGTCGGCTTTTTCTTATTCTTCTCATTTACTTCTTAGAATTACTCTTGTCCTAAATAAATAACATAGAATCACGTAATTCTTTGAATCTTTTTTAACTTTTCTACACCATTTTCTTTTCTGCTATATCATTGTGCTATGAACTATTTCATAATCGATCATCACGTTAGTTGGTACCAATCGTTTTAGTTTAATACTCCTGTTCTATTATATTAAGGGCTCTTAGTGTAACATTTCAATTAAATAATTCACCTAGCTACTCGATTGAAATTAATCAGACTAGCTACATTTGTAAAGCTTGCTTCTTATGAATTGAAGATTATCAATTTGAAAGCAAGCAAGCAATTGTTAATTACATTGCAGTAGCTATGATATTCCATTTATGTTTGCAATATGAAAACCGTTGGGAATAAAACGTAAACCAGAGAAAAACATTCCCCAAGAAAGGATGTCCATATTCAAATAATTTCACAATGAAAAAATATAATACATGATAATAAATTCTAACCCAATAGATAAAAGTTTATTTCGTGAGACCTTCGCCAACATTCTAAGACTAGATCCCAATTAAGGTCTCGTTTGGCAATACGATTAATACAGGAATATAAATGCTGTTTTGAAAAAGTAGAAATATTGAGTTCTTGCTTGCAGCAGGAACAAGTTCATGGAATAGTTTTTTTTTACTTATTTTGACATAAAGGAAGACAAAAACATATGAAGCCGAAGGGAGTGTTTGGTACATGGTTAAAAATAAGAACAAATATGCATCAGAATAAATTTATTTTGTTCATTTTTTTAATTTTAAAAGTAAAAAGAAAAAAAGTTGCTCTCCCTTGTTCATGCTAATAGCAAGAACATTAAATTTTTATTTTTTTCCAATTTTTTTATGAAAAAATAACAAATTTTTTAAACCCTAAATTCTAAACCTTATACCAAACACCTTCGAAGTAATCAATGGATTAGATGAATGAACCGATCATATAATACAAATTAATAAAAGAATAAAATAACTTAAAAATTGATAATGTAATGTATCAAAAAATAAATTAGTGCAATAAACTATAATGTAATACATTTTATAGAAAATAATAAACAATAAAGTGAACTTAATTAGTCGATATTGAAATAGTCCTTAATTAAAGATGATATCTTACTTACTATGAATACTGACTCATTTCATTTATTACACACAAGCGTAAATGGAAAGAAACATAATGGCCGTGATTTTATTTTTATTCTTTTTTTTCTTTTCAATTACAGGGAGGAAAGATGTCCTTACATTTTTCTGAACAACAAACTACAAACAGCTGAACACCAAAAAAACGACTCCCGAAACAGAAGCAGGCGTCCGTGCGATTGTGTCGTGTATTTAGTAGCGTCTACGTGACATACAGCTCATCTCCACATGTCGCTAGTGCACCATGTCAACTCGGCTCTCCCAAACGTGGACCCATGCATTATATATATATATGGAATAAATATGAGCTTTCTAGTGTGATTTTGATTATTTCCTTGTAGGTTTTAAAATTATAAAGTTTTTATATGTGGAATCAAACATAATATGTTTTTCAAAATAATATATGCAGCTCTTGTAACGTCCACTTTTTTTCATGGTATCACTTTGCATGACATTTTATCATAACTTGGCTTCCATATATCGAGTTATTGTTCTTAGAAGGGGGGAAAACATGAAACGTGATAATAAAACTTCATTTGAATATATAATAATTAATTAAAGGCATTAATTAGGCCTAGTGCTTTCATGATATGTTACGCGGCGAGGCTAGTAATTAAAATTTGAAACTAAATGCGTTTGTGGACGTGAGTATTATGTTGGTGTTGGGAGGCTCAATAATTGTCCTGCTGTCCCTCCTTCTCGAGCCATGTGCGGCCCCCGGGGGAGTTGACTCCTTTTTACCCCCTCCCTCCCCCCTTCTTTTCCCCTCTCTCTCTCCCTCTCTGTCCTCACCCCCTTAACAAAAGGTGCGTCCGTCTCTCTCTCCCTCCCCCCCCCCCCCCCCCCCCCCCCCCCCCTTCTCTCTCTCTCCCCCCGCTCACATGCCGAGTGATCAGAGAATGAGGGATTGGATCATCTGCAAAGGGAAAAGACACAAATCCCTATGCTCAACTAACCACACACACCTCCTGCTCTCATCCTCTTTCCTTCTTGTTTTAGCGTTCCTAATCATAGAATAATTTGCTTTAAGAACCGTGCACGTCGATGGGGTTTTTGTCATTGTACATGTATCCATAGCACACAAAACCGGGGGGAGACGCACGCCGGGTGGTTCCTAATGTAACGTTCGGATACCCCGGTGCTTGCATGTATAGTTCGATCAGAAGACACACTAAGAACTCACTCATTACACAGCATTAGTGACAACCTCTACATAGTTGATTTGAACGCTCGTGCACTAGGGCCGCTAGCTACTAGCACGTACATGGGACCAAAAGATTTATATTTCCGGATGCATGGCCTCTGATAATGCAAACATTTCTTTTTTATATAAAAAGTGATCATAATTTGAAATTGTTTTCACGAAACGTTCGTGCGAGGTGAATCCTGTCAGAAGATGCAATCTATTATTATATATGTAACGCCATACAGAAAGGAAACTTATCACTGGCCGGGTCATGCAAGTATCCTGGTCTACAGTGTTATCTACACCAACTTGTATTGGCTTCTGATGGGTTGCCTTGGCTCTTATCGGAAGTGTTACAGATTGCCGACAGTGTCGTCTACCATGCACGCTCTTATCTTCCCCCCACCTACGCCACCGCCAACGCTATACTACCTTAACATCCCCATCAACATCACCAGCTGCATCTTGTTTTGTAACTCCAAAATCTACAAATCAGACACAACTGATGAGCCAGTACTTCTCCACAACCTTCATGCATATATATGATGTACATATGTAGTTGCATACTTATACGATGATAAGAGACTCTAATAAACACCTACAATAATAAATATATTGTCATCAATATAGTTGAAAGTCCACAATTGATAGTGCTTGGTTGCAGGCACAGCTTTTTGGAATGTAACTTGTGGAGTTTACTTCATGTTCTGACACATCAATCAGCATCCAGTTCTTAAGGAATTCTCTGTAAACTTGAAACTAGAGAACACAATTTAGAAGTCTGAAAAATAATTATGGCGATCGAATAGATCCGTGACCCAATTTGTCGAGCATTTGCTTTTGACCTGCTCATAGTGTTTTCGTTGTATCCTCATTCGTTTCGCAATATTGTACGACTTCCCGGGCATTTGTCTAATCTAAATGCCGGAGGAGTCAAATTCGCTCCTCGTTTGACATGGTCCAACTGGACCGTTGTGCATGAGTGCTTAGGGTTTTCGGTTTCTGAAAATACTCATCCTAAATATCATCAAGATAATTGTATATCTAATCATTAAACTTCTTTGAAAAATGATAGTTAGCAAAATAAATCTTGGAATTAAATACTGAGTTCGGAGCTCCTATATTTTATTTTTTTTGAAAAAAATTCTACCTTAGGATCCATGATGAGCTGATCAGGCTAACAAAATTTTATCAGCAAACTTAAACTTTTACGAAAGGATATTTAACTGATCCAGCTTCAAGTCAAAGTTTCTTGATTCACAAACCAACTTGAGGGCTAATACCATTACTCCAAAAGCAATTGCATGAATCTTCTGCACGCATTGGAAATTTAATTAACTACATGTAGTTTTTTTTTCACAAAATCACTACTTATTAGTGGTCTCTCATCCAGAAGGGCTTTATATCATAACCGAAAAAAGGGCTATAAATATTAGGAATAATTAAGTAACGTGTTTAGGAAAATGGAGGAGGAATGATGCTGTCTGCATCTACAATGTCTACGTTTTAGAGTGTCCACGTTTTTTTTTTTTGCCGTGCAAGGATCTTGCCTCCCAAACACTGGAAAAAGACTTGCTTCTTTAAAGCAAGTAAAGACATTAGTTGAAGACATGCTTGTTAATGAAAACTAAAGAGCTTTCTTCCAAAGTTTTACGGTCTCCCAAGCGTAAATACCCTCCGATATCAAACAAGTATTTTGCTGTGTACATTTCGTCTTATGTTTGAAAGGTAAGTTATTTTGGAGTCAGGCATACACACACACACACATATATATTAATCTTTTATATATGATGAACGATGGAACTTTTCTACCCTCATAAATTGTGCAATTAATTTCCGAACCTTAAATTGCCAAATTAGATTATACTACATGACTTAATTATATATCTAGAAGATATTGCATTGCATTATACTTATAAGTAATGTTTTAATATTCGGATGGAAATACCACATGACTTAATTACCATCTATTCATGGACATTACTATCCAATTTTTTTAGTTTTCATTCAGGTGGCTGGATCATTCGATTTTCTGTTTTCTTTATTTTGAGAATTTAATTGTTCTCTCATGTATATTTACATACACATATATCTAGAGAGAGAGAGAGAGAGCATATTCAACTTAAAACTTTACACTGGATAACAATTTAATTTCATAACAGTTTCTCTCGCTCAAAAAAAAAAAGGATTGCTCGTCATGGTGTCTAAGTTAAACAGAAAGAGATTATTTCTTTTGAACTTTTTTGTTGCAAGAAGATACTACTATATGTCTAACTTTAAAAAAAAAGAACATGGAAACCAGACTTCAATTTAGCAAATCAATATCGTAGTTCATTGAAGGATTAAGGACGATCATACGTACGAATGAATTATGAAACAACTTCTCATGTAAAAAAAATCTGATTACTAAATACTGTAGAAATATGTTGCTGCATTATAAGAAAAATCATTCTTCCACGTTAAGATAGTTTTTTTGGAAGCACAGCCCAATGCCTCGATCCCTCAGTCATGCACTTGCTAGTTTGCACATATATCATATATGAATTTTCCTACCTAGCTACTTGTTTTGGTTAGTCATTGAGTATAATAAGTGAAGTTTCTATATATGGCTGGAAGATGCAATGCCAACCATTATTAGGTGCTTCAGTCGAATTAAATGAAAAGGAATGTAGGTTTATATAAAAAAAGAATTCATGCATAATTTGTAAGAAGACGTGAACAGTATAAATGAGGACGTTCATATACTCTTTAAGGTCCCAACGAACCATTTTATGTCATATATTGATATTGACATACGTCAATGGTAATATATTATATCCCGAAAATTTTGAAGCTGGAGTTTCATGACGATTAGGTTGTCACAAAACATGCATTACAGTGTAGATAACATTTAATGTAAAAGCAAACTTAATTACTTCCATGACACAGAACATAAGCGGGAAATCAGGATCATAAAACCATTGGAACCAATATTATAACACTAGCTTAAGAATGCTGATTAGAGGAGTAGACACATGCTTTAAGAAATTATTTGTGCATTAGTAATCTATTGCACTGAAGCAAACTAAGTTAATGCTTTTCTGACAATACCTGCAGTCTGCATATATGGAAAGAAAATAATTTACTTTATGGTGTAAAATAAAGTAGAAGTTAATATCTCCACTCATTCCTACTTTGGAAATTGAATGATACTGTGTTAAAGATGTGAAAGAGAAGGAACATTAAGCAACAGAAATGATATAAAGGAACTTCCTGCTAATAATTCTCAAGAGAAGTAATCTGTCAATTGGCAAAAATAACTGACCTGGGAAATAGAAAAAGAACAATGGAGTTTGATTGCTTCCCTCATAAAAATGTGTCATGGAAATATATATGAATTCATAAACAGAATTGCTCCTCTCACCAAAACGCTAAGATGTCGATCTGTCTCTCTCTTCTCTCCACATTTCTAGGATAACATCTTCCTTCCAAAACTAAGCAGACACAGACGACAGTCGACAGGCCGATTGAGAGAAGTCGTAATCCATGCATTGACACCCACATACATCAGTAGACAGCAGTTGAAAGGCGCTCCATGGAATGCAGGCAGAAGCATTTAATGGTACTTTGCTTTCCACTTCTTGGGATTTGGTGCATTTCTGATGCATTTCGAAGGCATGTAGTGAAGGCCTAAGCTAAGTTCTATCTGCTAACTAGTCTAACAACAATCATAAGATTACTGACATAATGTAGTCCTAAGTTCGATGAGCCGAAGGCATGGTCCATTAATATTATCTGAAACGTATCGGTCTGCGATCTCTAAATCATGGCAGCAAAGAAAAAAGCACGGAAACAATGGGCAAGATGCACATTGCCTAACAGGAACTGTCGACCTCCGAGTAGAGAAGTTCATTAAGGTCTTGGATGGTGCGGAAAAAATTGGGTGCCGGCCAT
Source organism: Pontederia crassipes (assembly GCA_030549335.1). NCBI lineage: Eukaryota > Viridiplantae > Streptophyta > Magnoliopsida > Commelinales > Pontederiaceae > Pontederia > Pontederia crassipes. The sequence continues at coordinate 68,957,136 of CM060191.1, read as the reverse complement.
GAAGGCACTCAACGGAGTCGGGTACGAGTCCAAGAACACCGCGGCGGCGTTGGTGCTAGCAGCCGCGGCGCTTGCCGTGGCCGTCGTGACATTGGTCATGGCGACGGCGGCGGAAGAGGACTCACCGAGGTGGTAACCGGCCGGGGCCGACGAATGAGCTTCGGGACCGTAGTCGTAAAGAATTCCTTTGAACATATGCCCGCCGATGTTTACCGCCGTCTGGTACGCGTACTCGTCCTCGGAGTCGTCTACCGAGCTCACACGGACGCAACGGAACACTGCCTGCGTGCTCACCTCCGATGGGTACGTTGATGTCTCCGCCAGTGCTCCAGATCCTGCCACCCACAACAGAAACAAATCGAGCTAAGTGTCGTCACACATCTAGCTGCATAAATATATGATGCATTTGGTGTGTTCATGTTTCTAAGGTAACAACAGGTAGAGGTAGGGGTTCTGATAAGAAATGATAAGATGAGTGGAGGAAGAATTCAAGGATCACGCAAAGGATTTGTGCCAATAGTAAACAAGATAGAGCAAATAGTGTTAGAATAGTAGTACAAGATTTGATAGTACCAGACGTCGTGGTAAGAGGCAGACGGGTGTAGGCAGTGATCTCTCTCGGCCTCTTCGAAGGTTCTCCTCCACCACCGCCGCGACTGCTGCCGCCTTGCTCCGCAGCTCGGTCGCTCTGACGTTGCGACATCGCGGCCGCGGAGGCCGCGGCGAGCTGCTGCTGCCGCTCTCGGCGCTTCGCCGCGGGGACCCAAGTGCTCTTGACGTGGGTCGGACAGTGGAAGCCGCGGCTCTTGCAGCAGGTCCGGCACCGCAGATGCGCACAGTCCTTCTTGGCCTGGTTGCCGCAGTCCTGGCAGCTGAAACCCCCACCGCCGGTGCCGCCCAGGCCTCGCCTCATGGAGCCGCTCAGCTCGTGCGCGGGGAGGCTGAGCTCGATCTGTTGGTGCTGCTGAGGTTGCCAGAGCTGGAAACCTCGAGTGGTAGTATAGGTCGCGATCTCTTCGTTGCCAGCGCCGCTGCCGCTGCCGTAGAGGAATAGGCTGTCCGGCTGCGGCGGAGGGATGCCTCCTGGCTCCCCTTGCTGCTGATTCCCGCCAGTTAAAGAGAAGCCTGCCATGGGTTCAGTACGACTCGCTTCCTGATCCTATGAGCTGCGGCTATCGCCTCCTGCTCTAACTCCGCTGCTTGCTGATCCATGAACAGAGACACAGGAAGCAAGATCTCTACCACCTCCTGACCTCTTGAAACCTGATAAGCTCCCGAATTTACTCATGGAAGAAGCCAAAGAGGAAGAGAAGTTGGTATATATACGATAATGGTATGAAGAAAGGGTGGCGCAATAGAGTAGAGAGGGCTTGAGGGTAGTGCAGGGCTTGGTTTCTTCTTGCTTTTTACTCGTATGTATGTATGTGTTCTACTTTTGTCAAGAAACAGAAAGGGCAGCGGGTGCAGCAGCTGTTGCTAGTGGTAAAAGAGTGGTGTGTATGTCTCTCTCTTCTCTCTCCATTTATCTTGCCTTCTGATCCTTCTACTTTTCTTGGGTTCCTAAATGGGCAGTTCTCTATTCTGCTATTCTGCCTCATCGAATGGTAATATTTAAGTAGAGGAATCAGAGACGCTGCCTGCAAACGCCGCCATGGAGACGGCTGCAACCTCAGCCCCATTAATTGCTCACACCACCCCCTTCCCCCCTCTCTCCTCTCTCCTCTCTCCTCTCACTTTCCACCTCTATCTTCCATTGTGTAAACTCTGTAGCTCACCCACTCACACACAGCAATATATGTATATATATATTATGGAAATTAAGGTGATGACCTCTTGAACAAACCATGTCCAAGTAGTTGACATATGTTTGATATCGACGGCATGGCACCTTGATGTCACATATGGCGTGATAAGAACTATGTTCATATGTGCTGTGTCGGCGATATATGAGCACCGCGTCACTATCGATGTATCAACTTTGGGCTGTGTTTTTTTAATCTTTTGTGAGGGTTCTGCAACACAAGTATCATAAACTTGGCTTCATGACATTTTCCTTTCAGAAAGTGTTGCCTAAACAGAGATATGTACCGAAATCTTATGGTACGTTAATAAATAGATTGAGAGAATACGATTAGGAAATAAAGTGTGCTTTCTCGTTTTTTTTATTACTATCTTAAAATTCGAACTAGAGATATTTTTTTGTGTGGTGAAGACTAATTACCTATTGGCGATGGAATCAGACGAGTCATTGCACATAATGTCACTTAAGGAGGATTCTCTGACCAAATATTAAATCTGTCCACAGTCATCAACATATTGGTTCTCTATTCACTTTTTTTAAAAAAAATATAAAATTAGTTTACTTAAAATAAGGAGAGGCCAAATATGTTAAGATATAATTATTTTGAAAAGCGGTTTTTAATAAATAAAAAACTTTTAAAATTTCACATGTAAATATATATATATATGCGTTCGACACGAAATCCTGAATTTATTTTGAATATATGTGTACATTTTTTACTATTCAATGAGCAATTACATTATTTTTGTTTTTTTATAATCTGTAGATTATATGAGATACAATTGTTTTATCTTTTATAACGATATTTTTTATATTGTTTAAAACAATGCTTCTATATTAAATATTAAAACATATATGTGCATATGATTATTTTCATTTGTAACCTTAGATATAAATCTAAACTAAAAAAACAATTGTTATGATTAGATATCTTAAGTTAATATACTAATAAATATAAATCATATAGTCAAAGTGATTAACTGATTTAACACGGTTTATTTATTATTGTGTATAATTTAGGGATGACAAAGATCCCGGGTGAAGTTCAGGCCTACTCGGGCTAATTATTCATCTCCCATGGGAGGGGACAAATTTGACACCAAAATTATCTTCGCATATCAAAACAGGGATACATGCCCCCATCCCCCACAAGGTTCCATTCCTCCGAAATAATGTCAAATTATTTAAACTTTAATAATAGTTTATATTATTTTATTTATTGTGTGCAATTTTAATATTGTATAATAAAATATTACTTTGAATTATTTTAAATTTATTGTATTCGAATGTTTTAATATATAGATTTATTATTTTATTAGTTTTTAAAGAGACGATATGTTGTTAATTTTTATAAATATTAACTATTTTGTAAAAAAAAAAAACAAAAGTTCAGAGTCCTCATGAGGAATTTGACCTGCACGAATTAAGGGTGAGCGACAAGAGTGGGTGAAGGCTCTACCCCCTATCTTGAACAAGGATGAGTTTCATTCCTAATATAATTTAGGATTATTTTTACATTTAATTCTGAACTATAAATTTACCATATGATATTCCTAAACTTTACCATACTTTTCACTTTAATTTTATTAACTTTTCTATTATTTTTTATTTTTCTATTTATAAAAAGATTAAAATGTCCTTTCACGAATTGTCATATATTGTAATGTAAAAAGAATATAATAATAATAATAATAATAATAATAATAATATAAAGCTAAAAATATAAGAAAAAGAGTATCTTTAATATTACTCACTTGTCAAAATATTTTATTTTAAACATTAAAAGAGAGAACAAGTTTCATGGAAGGACATTTTATTTTTTTATAATTAGAAAAAAATATAAAATGATGAAAAGTTAACAAAATTAGACAGAAGAATTGCAATGAAATCTCGATAAAATTTAGGAATGTTATATGATAAGTTCATAGTTCAGAGTTAGACGTATAAAATTACTATATTTAGAGAGATTTAGAGAAAAAACTATATAATTAGACGTTATGTTTGGCTAAATTGACAAGTAAATAAAATACACTTAGGAGTAAATTCAAAAATTTTCTCATTGTTTGATGGTTTTATAGGCTGGTTGATAAGAGAATAAAAATTCATTTACTGTAAGAAAATGAATTATTATCAATTTGATCATAACTAACTACTTATTATTTATTTTATTCAAATGCTTATAAAATTGATTCCGAACAATAAATTTGTTATCAACATTTAAAACTTATTTTTTCTAACCTTAGTCTCTCTCAGTTCCAATTCGACTAATTTTGTCCGATTGGATTTGGTCTAAGTTGTGGGCATTTTGCGTAGCAAAGATGATCTAACACGAACTAGTTCAGGTCAAATAAGTTCAGATTGGGTGGTCGGTTTACTCGACACCCTTTTAATTTAGAACATATTTTATATAAATAATATAGTTAATGTTTTATTTTTAAACCATGAAAATAATATTTTATTTTGTTTAATATTTTTCCTATATTTTTAGGGATTTATTTCCATACTTTTAATTTTTTAATCACATAAAACTTGTAATTTTAATAAAAATAATTTAATTCAAATGAAATATAAAACTGATTCTTGGATCGACTTGAGTTAAAAAATTTCAATTCCTATCCGATCTTACTCTTATGGATCATATTCAAGTCTTCACCAGGTCGATGCTCTCTACCCACCACCTAATGTAATTCCCTCCTTGGAGGAAATCCCAAGGAGGATCAATAAAAAGACATTCACATTTGAGGTATTAGAAAATTTAGCTATCAAATCTGTTACTATTTTAGCAACTCTTGGAATGTACCTAGTCACGTTAGATATGAAGGATGAGAATGGATTTCAAGAATTTAGTAAAAATGTTAGTAAATCTTCATGGTGGATATAATGTTGTTTTGAGGCAATTGATGTTGATAGCAGAATCGCTCTCCAAGTACAAACTGGTGATTCCTAGCTCCAAATATTTCTTTAGTGCAAGGTTAAGCTCCAAGCTTTACTCTTTAAAACCAATTGAATGATTCTTCGATGCAACTGTAAAAATATGACAACCAAAATCAGTATGGATAATGGAACATGTATCTTCACTCTCTTTTGGTCTAGTAAAAAATTATCACAGTTCAATTTAAATCCATATGACGTGGACCCCAACTTAAATCATACAAACACATCTTGTAGTTCACCAAATATTGTCTTAATGGTAGTTGGTTTATATGAAAAAGAAAATTAAAGTTATTTCACATGTCTAGAGTCCCCATAGATAATAATTAGTTGTAAGGGAAAGAGGAAGCTTCTAGATGAGAGGCCAAGCTGATGATCCCCTTTAGAGCAATTTTGATGTATAGCTTTGACTGATTCTAATTTTAATTCTCCAACTTAAATTTGTAATCAGTACATAAACTTTACATAATTTATGGAAGATCCCTTTTACCTACGATTGCTAGTTTTTTTTTGTTGATTTGACTTTGATCATTGACACAAAAAAAAATGAATATATATATGTTTAAATTTAAAGTATAATTTTCACATATGATCCCTTACCCAGGTCCCTCATCTTGAGATTGTATCTAAATTTCCCAAATTTTATAGAATTTTCATCACAGATCGCCTTTACATAAGACTATTACTTTTTTTATTTCAAACTTTAATTGACATGTGAAGCCAATAAAAAAATGACTCATATGATAATCGATAAAGTTGTGTAAGCATCTTAATCGTTAAAAAAAAGTGTCTAATTAAAAAATAAATATTTGATAAACTTTATAGAACAATAACTCCTTTAGAAACAAGATTTTCTGATAAGACGTGTGAAGAGAAAAGATGGAAATATAGAAAAAGAAAACTCTTACTAGTTCTGACGATAAGGTGAAAGCAGAGTCAATCAAAGTCAATCAAAGTCAGATCTTCTAGCATCGGAATGCAAAGTAAGATTAGAGAAAGCATTCCATATGATGGATTAGTCGAGACATGTTCAAGTTGATAAAAGGAATGATTTAGGGAACGATCGATAGAATTTTTGTGTCTCAATTGGTCAATCTTTTAATGGTTAAAATACTTACATGACTATACTATTTTTTATTGACAAGTCAACTGCGATAAAAAAAATTGTGATCTCGGATAAAGAGAACCTCTAGTAAAAATTGTGTAAAGTTTGAGAATCTTTTAATTACAAATTTAAATTAAGGGGCCAAAATGAGAATAAATCAAAATTAAGTAACTATATATGAAAATTATTTGATTTTAAATTTATATAATTATCATGATTAAAGCAACGCTAATAAAAAAAACTGAAAAAAATCTGTGACAAAAATACGCAAAATTTGTGTACCTTTCGATTACAAAATTTATGTTAGAGGATCAAAATGAAAATTGACCAGAATTAAGGAACTACACATAAAAGTCACTCTTCCCTTTACCATAAAATCGTTTATCGGACTTCCCATAATATGTTGTTTTTATGCAAACAGTTCAAAAAGAGGGATCAAACTTCATGGTCATTTAATTGTTGTGAGTCGGTCCGATACGATAGATCAGTTGGGAACAGGCTGATAACATTATTTGTTCTTAACAGTTAAAGACAACTTTTCTTCTGAACTCCTTGAAGGCCTATGTGAATCGGGAAGTTCCTTCTCGCGTTCAAATGGAGAATATCTTTGTACAAGTGTTTTTGGGTTAACATAATTAATCAACTTCTATATTATGTTTCATGCTGAAGTATGTTTCTTATTGATTGTAACCATGTATGTCTTCCCTTATTCCTAAATAAATGCGTGCAAGGCTTTTGCCTCTAAATCCGTGAAAAAAGTGTGCTAGAACAACAGTACTGGTAGGAGAGGAACATTTCCGGTGTTGCATGCTAAGAATAGTTGATCCAAAGCAAGAAAATGTGTACATGTGAATATTTGAAGAAGCTAATTAAGTAGAACATGACCAGGTTAATAAGAACAATATCGTTGCCTTCAAATAAATAAAGTTATAGTGGTAACCATGGAAGTAAATTGGACAATCAAATGCTACATTATGTGCGCTTGAATACCATACTTCCATTTCGCCGGAGACGTTTCCAACTATTTCCACATCTTGCATATGTACCGAATTCAACGAGCAGCACTCCACATTTCGTGACGACAATGCAATACATATGCACCACACATGTCGAGTATACATATAATAATATGATATACCATTCGATTAAAAACAGTCAGACATCGAGTTGATTAAATTCCTAGTCAAGCCGTACAACGATCCAATAACTTTAATGACGGAATGAGAAGTAAAAGTAATCAATTCCTGATCATTACAAAATTTGAAATGGCTTCTAAAAGAAAGGAGGAGGAGAAAAGAAAACAATAAGAAATTACGGAAGTAAATGATGGTAGATATGATGGGTTTTTTTCCCATCTTGCATGGATTTATCTGGCGACGTTAGATGGAGGAGGAGTCCACGCGTTGGTAGACGCGACGTTGCGTTGTCAAGTCTGTATGGAGCGCATAACCCGCTGCTTTTTTTTTCCCTCCGAGTGACCGCTCCCGGCTTTAATGTCGCTAGCTGGTCTCTCTCTCTCTCTCTGTCTCTCTCTCTCTCCCCTCACGTCCGTTCAAAGCACCTCTTTAAAGAAGCTGAAGCAAACATCTCAGTCCTCGCCTACTGCTGCCTTCCCCTCCCTTCGGTACCTTCACATCATTCTTCTCCAATTTGCTGCATGCTTTGCAAAAAAAAAACTACTAGAGACCAGATCCATCTCAAGGTTTTGGCATCCATATATAGATTTTACACTTGTCACAATTTATTGTGGCCCGCCCCGGTAACTTTATATACATGAATGCATGATTAGGATTGGGAAGCAAGTATCATTGATGCATCGAGTGTGGAATAGAAAGTTATATTCCTGCAACTTTCGATGGAGGGGTTAAAGTCCCTGTCAGGAATTATGTTCACCTTTGCAAATGGTAGTATAGTGCAGCTGCCCCGTCGTAACAGAAGGTCGGACGTGACAGGGATGTCCCCCCTGCTTCCCCCGGGCTGAGCCTTAGTTTATGTAGTGCGACTATGTTCTCATATGTTGCTGTGCCCAGCGTCCGGGCTTTTTCATGTGCACAAGGTACATACATAAATAGATATATGCATAGTGATATATTAATAAGAAAGTACAATAATCTTATTATTGACTTAATTGTGGCTTAATTACGTATACAGTACTGAAGATGTATGTACGAAAACCATATAATTACCATAGAAAGAAGATAATGAGTTTGTAGCGTTTGATATATGCAGCATACAGCTAATAGTGATATCTTTCAAAATAGAGTATTATTTCCCAGGCCGCATATTCATTTTCCCTACACAGCTATATAAGAGAATTATACGAGCAAGTTCAGTCCCTCATGTTGATTGAATGTTAATAATTTAGAATACGAGTCTTAGAGTCATCTAAAGAATAAATCATTAGTATTTTATCTTTTCGATTTCGAATTAATCGGACGCTAATAATCTCGAACATTCCGTAGACCCGGGCCCGCATAAAAAAAGAGAATTATAACAACACCAAATTGAAGTCTTGAAGTATTATTGCTGACGGATAAATCGATATAAGCGAAAATTAGTTCGATGAACTCAACACTTCTATTAGATATTTGATTAGTGTCGTGCAGTATTCTGATCATATCTCGCTCAAGTTCAATGTCGCACAAATTAAGAACAGCTACCTGTCATAAAAGATCACGCATACCACTTTCTTGTAATGGACGCAAATGAGTTGGACCTTGGATGAAACTTGCAGATAATTCCAATCGATCTGAAACTTGACGTGTGAGAGGATTTACCAGTTAAATGTCTCCACACATGAAACATACACACAAGGATATGTGGCATAGCCATGCGTATCCAACTCATCTGAATGAGACAAAGTTTTCAATTAAATGTTGGATGTACAGATATTAAAGCCGCGATTGTTATTAGGTAACGGCGAGAGGGCTTGAATGTAAACTCCCTACTTCTATACAAATCAGTGAGCTTAATTAGGCTGCATATTTGGAAAACTGCATGAAATTAACAGGCCCTCAAAAGAAAGCATCTGTGAGCCAATCGTAGAAACGAAACAATTGTAGGGTATGCTTATTATATAACACATATAGGGGGTGCAAGCTGAGTGGAAGGGATTTCTCTATTTCCTGGCCAGCTGTGCCCAGTATACGTTTATGATTCACATGTAAGAACTGACTCCCATAAATAGCAGTTCAGTGTCATAGGTTGACAAAGCAACATCCTAGCAATCTATGAAGTCACAAGGTTAATTATATATTACAGGAATCATTAATCAAATGTTTTCATGCTTAGATGACCTTCAAATTATAACCATAAGTAAAGTCCACAATTAGTCATATAATAATAACATGATCATGGTCATGTATGTATGCAGATTAAATTAATTAAAGTCCTTGGTCCATGCATCCATGCATGATATAGCTACCAAACCACACTCCTCTTTTGTGTTTTTATATTGGTGTGTTGTAGAAATCCAAGGGCATCAGAAGTTGCTGTTCTTTGTTCTCGAGCCATGTGCGCCCCCGGGAGTTGACTCCTTTTGTCCTCCTTTTCCTCTATTTCTGTCCTCTCGCAGCTTCACATGCCAAGAGAGGAGGAGACAGGAGAATAAAGGATTTGATGATCTCCAAAGGAGGATGCAAATCCCTATGCTTAACTAATTATATCTTTTTTCCCCCTTCCATCCCTTTTTCCTTTTCCTTTCTTCTCTTTATATTCTTATTTTCTTACGAGTAATAATCATATCTTTTGTATCAGAATTGTCGACTTTGTTTGTGACTCTGCGCAGAGAAGGGTGGAAGAGTATAAGTGCCTTTTAAATGCTGTCCATGTCAATGAGGTGTACACCATGTATATGGGCAACTATTTAAGGGAGACATATTTCGGGCTTCGCAACCTGTTGCATTCTAAATGGCATTCTTGGAGTGCAAAGAGAAATGAAAATTTTAATCCTCACCCACACCACACAGGGAGGGGGGAGAGAGAGAGAGAGAGAGAGAGAGAGCCATTTAACAATATTGGAGCAGCATAAAGCTCTGCCATGATTTTAGAAGTAACTTTTTTGACAGCGTAGCCAGCGTCGTATATAGAGCGTTATAACAACGTCCTACTTTAGGAAGCATTGCAGCAGCGGGGGTACATGTCACATAGCAGTGGAGAGTGTGAGGTTTTATGTGCAACTAGACAACGCTGTGCAATTCTTGAGATCACCACTCGCTGGAACCTGTGATTACAGGTTGTAGAAAATGGAAAGTTTTATTTATTGCCCAATAATTCCCACACAGTACACGGTGGAGACAGGCTACGAGTGACTGGGATCTAGCTGTAAAATACTAGGGAACAAATTAAATTAAATTAAATTGCTTGCATGGGCAAAAAATATATGTTTAAATTAATATTACTTATTTTTAAAATTAATTAGGAAAAGTTTAACTAATTTATTAGTTATTATAGGAACGGGCTTGAGAGATTGTATTTTCTTGTAATCATAATAGAAAGATCCAGAGATATTTGTTAGATATAGAATTATAGTAATATCAGGACAATTCGATTATTTTAAATTATTGCTCAAACATTCATATTTAATGAGTATTATACACCCTATATTCTTTCATTTTCTCCCATTTATTAGTATCAATCGGTTGAATTTTTTCGTAACAACTATCACACGAGTAAAAAAATATTATTTGCAAGAACTCATACAATCTCCAAATTTGATCTTATAAGTTATGTTGTGTTTGACGATGAATAAATAATGTTTAGCAGTTTCTTAAATATCATAAACAAATAGTGTTTGAATTTTCAAATATAAATATTAAAAGAATATTTTTATGATCATTTAGGTGTTAGAGATTTATATTTATTTTTCAGTCTTAAATGCATGCGCTATATAAAACATATTACAAATGTTTATATTAATATATTTCAATAAAAAGATATAAAATTTTTTAGTTGTAAAATTTTATTTTGCCTTTTAGATATAAATAATATACTTATTATATTACAACAAAACTCATATAATACTTAAGTTAAATAATTTGCTCTATGTTCAATTATATCATTTTATATTTCACTACAAGAAAATTGACGATTAGCGATGCACATTAGCGTCTCCAAATATGGAGACGCTAAATCGACGCCACTAGCACCGTCATGGCGTCCCCATTGCTTCCCAACTATGAGACGCTATTTGCTTCTCAATAGTGTGTTTTTAGCTATTCAGGAAATATCGCTAACGATGATGCCTTGGAGACGTCAGGTAGACGCTATTATTGCGCGTCATGAAGCGAAAGTGCACAGGAGAACCTAGCACCGTTCTCGCGTCGAAAGCGTTCACGCTAAGCTCACGTCATATATAATGCGACTTTAGGGAGACGCTATCTGGCGTCACAAATAAAACGATGCTATTTAGACGTCAATTTGATTATTTGAAAATAGATAACTATATATAAACTATCTATATTTATATCACTATTTGTTTTATATTTAAACCCTAAACCCTATATATTATCTATACTATATATTAATCAATAAATAAATTAAATATTATATATGTATCTTCAACATATATATGTATTCCTACATGATTACCTATATATATGTACTACATGATTACATATATACGTATTTCTACATCATAGGAGTGTTCCTAAATATATAATTTGTTACATATATCATATATGTTATTTATACATACAATATATATCATATCTTAATTTTAGTGTCTCCGTAGAGACGCAATAGCGTTCACTTAGCGTTCAACTAGAGCCGTTGACATTGTCGAAGTCATGGTGATACTATTTGCGTCCCTATAGCGTCACCAAATTGAGACGCGAATAAGTTTTCGACGCTGAGGTTGCTAAATAAGTCTAGCGACTCAATAGCGTCTGTATTGCGTCGCAGTAGCCGACTTTTTATTACACTCGCTTAATCGGACACATATAGACATATAAATACGCATATATACTTATACTTATATATAATAAGTACATATATACATATTATTATCACTTAATCTCACACATATAAACATATATATACATATATACACTTGGAATACGTATACATATACATGTTATCTATAATTGACTCGCACATGTATAGATATATACATACACGTATATACTTATAATACATATAGATAAACACATTGATGTCACTTAATCTCCACACATAGACATACATATACATACGCATATATATATATATATATATATATATATATATATATATATATATACATATATATATATACATAATTTTGTTATAGATACATATACATATAGACTTGTAATTTTATATACATACATGATAAATTGTCGAAATGGAATAAAACAATTGGAACGAGGCACAATGCGATGAGACGCTGTATTGATAAATAAAATTACATACATAATAGAAAATTAGAAATAGAAAAAACTTAACGTCTCTCTGGCATCACAATTTTGAGACGCTAATTTTTAGTAGACGCCAATGCGACGCTATGATGTCACTACAGATGCTTAGCGACACAATAGGGCGACTATATAGCGTCTACGTATAAGCGTCGTGGAGGAATGAGACGTCAAAGAATTTACTTAAATTCCTACCCCCTCTTCTTCGTTTTCACTGTTTACTATTTACTATTACCCCTCCGACGCCCGATGCCCGACGCTGATGATCGACTCCTCCATCGCCTCTGCCTCCGCCATCTTCGCCTCATCTGTGCCTTGCGCCGACCTTCACCGCCTCCTCCACCGTGCCGACGTTCGCCTCCCCCGCCGCTCGACGCCTCCTCTGCCGCCCTGTGCCGACCTCCGTCGCCTCCTCCACCGCGTCGACGTCCGCCTCCTCCGCCGCACGACGCCTCCTTCTCCGCCCTCCTCCTCCACCGCCTCCCTCCACCTCCTCCACCACGCGCATCCGCTGCCCTCCATCACCGCCTCCGCCTCCTCCACCGTGCCGACCTTCGCCTCCGCCGTCCTCCGCCTCCACCGGCCTCTTCCACCGCGCCGACCTCCGCCTCCGCCGCCCTCCTTCTCCACCTCCGCCTCAACCACCCTCCTCCGCCGCGCCGACCACCGCCTCCGCCGCCCTCTGCTTCCACCGCCACCTCCACCGCGCTCCTCTGTCGGCCGCCGCCCGCCGCCCGCCGCCATCCCTCTCCGGTTAAGAAGGTACGAGCCCACCACCATGTTAAGTTAATTACTAATGCATGGAAGTTAAATACTACTTAATTACTTGAAATTATTGTTAAGTTAATTACTAATGCATGTTCAATTAAATACCACTTAATTACTTGAAACTATTGTGGTTAAGTTAGTTACTAATGCATCTTACACCAGGTGATATATTTATTATTATTGTCATTTCTTAATTAATTATATTAATTATTTTTTAATAATGTCAGGTGCTACGCCGCCGAAAGCACAAGCACCTAGCTCAATTCAATCAAACGAGCGGACTGCCACTGATCATACTGCGGTACACATCAATCGAGGTGAGAACATTACTGTACATATATTGATTATCACAACTTTAATTTGGTATGACACTAATGATTTATTATGTATTAGGACCCGTAGATTATGTCAGATCTTCTCAGCCTACCCCAACGGTACCGGATGATGATTTCTATTCGAGTGATGAAGAGAGTTTACACGATAATGGGGTGGTCACTGTGAATAATATTGCTCGACCGTAAGTTAAATAAATTGTACAAATTTTGTTATAGTTTTGATTATCATTGAAAATTAATTCTTCTTTGTAATTTGCAGTACCACTTTCATACCTGCTAGTACCATGCAGGATGTCAGTGCTCTCGTTCTTTTCCACTTATTGGAAGGGACAGGATCCTAGAAAGATGTCCCAATTCAAGTGCGGGATGACATCTTTCGAGTCTTTACGATACGATCTTCTATTTGGGTTACATAATTTGATTTATATTATTTTAAAATTACTGAGTTTTGACGTATTTTGTAGGAGGTAAATCGGTTTCATCCGGATCTTAGTTTAGGGACGATCCGGAGAGATTTTGAGGAGGTCGTTGCGAAACGCCTCCGAAATCGATTATACAAGTTTCGCAAGGTCGTCACGTCCGCCGGCCTCACTTTGGAGCAGGCATACAAAGATGCCCAAGGCATATTGACATTTGATTTGGGAGTCTTTATATAGGAAGTGGTTAGTATGTTTACTTTTAAATTATTTTTTATTAAATTTATAGTTTTTGAAAGTCTAAGTATTTGATGTTCATGAAGGACGGATGAACGATGGCAAAAAAAGTCGGAAAAGGCAAGAGTTAACCGTCTTTCGAAGCCCGAGACCCACATCCACACAGGGGGATCGATGCGATTTGACGAGCATCGACGGCGCATGCTAATATACATACAAATTCAATTTATCAAACTTTTGAATTATACTTATGTTATCAAATTTGAAATTTTATCGTAGGAAGAGAAAGAAGACGGTACCGTAGACTTTCGCGTCGTCTATGAGGCCACGCATAAGAGCCGAAAGACAAACGACTTGGTCACGCCCACTGCTCGTAGGCTTCTGATAAGTCTCATGTTAAGTTAATTTGGTTGTTGACGTTAGTGCACTATTTTTGAAATGCACAATGTTTAAATTGTTTATGATGAATATAATGCGAAAATGGCTGAAAAGTACGGAGAGGATCCGAGTACTCAGCCATCAGGTAATGTTTCTTGATTGGTTTTGTCATATTTTTAATTTATGTGTTTTTTCATATATAATTTATATATTATATGATTGTATAATTTTCCTATTTCATAGAGGACCCTGCTCTTTGGGAGGAGGTGATCGGCACGACACGAGGGGAATACTTGTGTGGCCTCAACACAGCCGCTCAGATACTTAGGAGGATCAGAAGATATGCAGGCGGTCCATCTGCTCCAGGCTCATCCACTGCATCTGATATAACGCAGCTATCACAGTAGCTATCAGAGCAGATATCGTGACAGGTATCGCAACAGTTGTCGCAGTAGTTGGCTCCGCTATTGCAGGCGATTCAGGGATTGATCCCGACGCAGAATCCATTCCCGCGAGGCCATGGATCGAGCACGTCTAGATCGAACGTGCGGAATGATAACAATAACTCCCAAACCTAGGTTAGAAACAAACCACGGATACAAACTATATTTTTGTTACTTATAGACTTATATATACGTATAGTTTCTTAGTTCAGTTTATACTTTTCGTATTCTTATGTTATATATTATGTATGTGATACTTTTATATTGCCTGTGATGAATATCAATGCATTTATATGCATTATATAATTGTATGGTGTGGAAAGGAAAAAAAATGAGGCTGGTCTAGGTAAAAAAATCTACAAGTAGCGCCTCCATAGCGTCACATTAGCGTTGCCGGCATAAACGACGCTATGTTAAATATATCATTCTTAGCGCCATATTATCGTCTCATTGACGATGCAGATACCATCATGTTTGTGTCACTTTAGCGCTGACATAGCGTCTACATTAGCCACTCGTGGGCGCTGGAATAGCGCCTCATTATTAGCGTCACGCAAGGTAGTCAAGATCGGAATTTTATATAAGATCGGAAGGGGTTCGTAAGATCGAAGATCGTAAGATCGGATCGAGGATCGTAAGATCCTACATATATATTAAAATAATAGTTGAATATATAAAATTATGTAAAATAATAATTTTTAAATAAATTTGTAATATTTTAAATTATAAATAATGTTATCTTGAGTACTATCCTATTAAGACTTGTTACAAATGACATAGTATTTATATAATACTATTTATATATCCTATTCAGAGAAGACCATTAGATGCGCCAGTAAGAAGAGTAGATCAAATAATCTGGAGTCCGATTAAAAGAGGGAGAGGGAGGCCAAGGCGGACACTTGGCGAACTAATAGAGCAAGATCTATTGGTGAATAATATACCGAAAGGTTTGGTTACTAATAGAGCAGAATTGCGTCGTATGATCCATGTAGCCGACCCCACCTAGTGGGATAAGGCTTTGTTGTTGTTGTTGTTGTTGACAAAAAATGGCAATAATATGGTGAATATGAAATAGCATTATATAATAATTCTTAATATACATTTATAATAGAGTTATTTTGTGCAAAAAATATTTTTAAAATTTTAATTATAACCAATAACCTTTTTCTTAATTTTATTTCTCAAAAAAATCATGTTGCAATTGGTGAAAATTTAAAAAACAAAAAAATTTAAAAAATTGGATTAGTAGGATCGGTAGGATCTTACGATCTTAACGATCTTACGATCTTGCTATTACGATCCTACCGATCCTACAAAAACTATCTCAAAGTTGAGATCGAGATCGCCGACCCTAGGTAGGATCGTAAGATCGTACGATCTTACGATCAAGATCGCGATTTTGATAACCTTGGCGTCACGTGCGCGTCGACTTAGCGACGCATTTCTACTGCTCCCAACCGAACACAACGCATCTTAATAATGTCACGATAGCGTCAACACGTGGCGCTAGTAGCGTCTCCATTTTTGTTGACTCTATTGCGACGCCATTAGTTACCGATTTCTCGCGTCCCATAATTGCGGTGCTAATTGGACGCCAATGGGACGATACACGTCATGGAGACGTAATAGTGCCTCCCTAACATCGCGATTCTTAGGTCGCTATTACTCGATTTTCTTGTAGTGTTTATAGATTAATTGCAACGTTTAAAATATCAACACTTATTTATCAACATGGATGAACTCAAAAATTTTTCAACATGGCCAAGTTAATATTATAAAAAATAAAATATTAAGTAATTAATATTAAAATATTAATTTAATAATAAAAAATAATTTTAACTTTACTTATGTGAGTTAAATTTTAAAATTTTAAATATATTACATATCTATCTAAATATTGTCTAATGTAATAACTCTAATTAAATTTAGGGGAGACTTATTATTTGATCTCTAATTTCAATATATAATTTTAATATTCTAAATGAATGTCTAATCACTAATCATTATTCTTTATTTACTATTCATTAATTATTTACTATTCATTAATTAAATCATTATTTGTTATCAAGCCCCTGTCTACTTCAATAGTACTAATAAATAAATCAATTTCAAAATTAAAATCGAATTCGTATCACTTGCAATTAGACTTGTGATGGTTTGACTTAGCAATCCGATCCGATTACTCAAAGGATGGCACCAAAGAATTAGAGTTCCGCTGGTGGATTAAATTTGGATCCCTATTTTCAAATATCTGGTAATCATTTTTTTTATTCTCATCACAATATTCAAAAGGAATCAAATAAAATATCAAATCTATTATCACGGGAGTTGCAACATTTAGAATATCTACCGCTAAGATCTGAGCATCCAAATCTATGGTTACAATAATGAGAGAAATTTAACTTTATGTGACAATTATTTTTCGAAACCCAAAAATTAAAAAAATTGACCCCTTTATAATCAAAATTGATGAAAAATATATTATGAGACAACTAGTGAACTTACTTGAGGATCATTTATTTTAGATCTTATTAATTCCAATTTCTTATTTCATGATTGACTCTTTTTACCCTCCTCTATGTAACTCCCTTCTCATTTTCCTTTCCCATAGGATTGGAACCGTCGCTGATCACCGAGGTCAAGATCCAAGATACACCAAACAAAGGGGTGAGACAGAATAGCCATCTTAATGCTTTCTTACACATGTTTTTCTCTTTACCTTTTTTTACCTTATTTTTTCCTTCTTTTCTCTCATGCAATGACCTCAAGGGAACAAGAGGTTGTACACAACTTGGTGCCTACGTTGTAAGGCCTCGAAAATTGTTGAAAATGGAGGGAGAAGAAGAATGTATTATCGAGGAAGAGAGATCAACACAACTACACAAGAAACAAAGAACCATAAGAGGTAGGTGAATATGCTTGATTAACCTATGTATGTTTTCTTCACCTTAGCACGACATACTAGCCATTAGATCTAAGGGGTTGATTGGTCCTAATTGATGGGTTCAATATTATGTCTTTTGATGTATAACTTTTGTGATGCATGTTGATATATGCTAGTTTAAAGCCTTATCTTATATGCGATCATGGCTATAAAGATATCAATTAAGGGTACAAATCATGTTAATTAGGCTTAGACTCTTGTTAAAGTAGGGTTTGTATTTGTAATTTCATTCTATCAATGATGCATGAAAAATCATGCATTATTTCATCATTATGCAATAACAATTTAGGAATTAATTAAGTTTAAATATGAATTTATTTGATTATATTTTGAAGTTTATTTATTTGAAATTGATTCTTATCCAAATTTATTTTGATTAATTAGGAATATAAAAACATTGAGTGTCAGGTCCGGAAGAAGTCAAAATTTAATTAACAACGAAGCTATAATGGGTGTGACAGAATTTGTCACTCAAGCGTGTGATGATTCTGTCATGGGTGTGAATTCAAGTTGTCATGGACATGAGAGAGGTTGTCGCAGTCATGAAAAAAGTTGAAAAATTGGTACTTGGGTTTTACAATCGCAAAACTTAGAGTCACATCAGTGAATCATATGCCAGAATAAGTTTTGAAGCGAGATTTTATCCATTTTTTGTTACAAATCAGTTCTATCTCTTTGCCCATTAAAAAGCTATAAAAGGAGATAAACTTCAACTTGAAAAAGGATCTCCTTTGCATTATTTTTCAATTCAAGAAGGGAGATCCCTAGAGCATTATTTTGAAATTCAATAAGAGGAAGAAAATCAAGAATGAACACGAAGATTTGTTGGAAACTCGAGACAGGCCGTGTTCAACATTCGCAAGAGTTGTTTATCTCTTTTTCTTGAAAATTTATATTAGATTTGATATATCTTCATTAGGTTAATTTTTAATTATGGCCATCTAGTTGAATCCTATTTATGTATTGGAGATTTTTTAATATTGATTTAGTTTGAATCTTTAATAATATGCATATTTGTGTTTAATGCTTTATGTAATCCATGATTTATGAATTGATTGTTATATGAGAATAAGTAGTTGATTTCATAATAGTTTCTAGATTTGATTTTACTTCATGTATGTCACAATAAGAACACCGAAAGAGACTTAATTTATGTAATTATTAATCCTTAATCATAATTCCATTTAAATGTATCTTTTGATTAATTAGATAATTTAAAATTTGAAAAAAAATATAGTAATTAAAACATGAAACATTGGTGACTAAACTTTGGGAATTGAACTTTATTATTGATTCAATTATTTCTAAATTGAGAAAATTCATTATATTCTAGTGGTAAATATTAGGTGCTCTAATTTTTAAATAATTATTCATCCAGTGATAATTTATTTTATTCACATTTGAAAATGATTATTTTATTAATTTCTCAATTAATAAGGTTAAAATGAAATCTTAATTATTAATCATCATCGAGAGATGGATAATTCTACTCATTATTTATTAGTTGAGTGACTAATGCATTTACTAGCATTTGCTATCATTTTGATGCAAATCTTTTGTGCCATTATCGGAGATAGTGTCTAATAACTGTTATCATTATTTTAATTGCTATTTGGTAGCTTTTATTCTTGTTTGTATTAAATTTCACGCAATTTCTTTTTAGTTTATATATGTACATTCACATTTCTTTAGCTTGTGTGAGCATTGTAGTAGATATATTTAAGAGACAACGTTGAGAATGGAGACAAAAACAAAGGCTATCAAGGATTATTATCTAGAATAATAAAGAAAGATGATTAAGGATATAGAAGTGCAACCATTTCAAATTACATATAATATTACCTAACCAATTTCCTTGATGCATGAAAATTTTGCAATTAAAGACATGGTAGTAAATTTTATCTACATGTCAAAAGAAAAGTTTGAACTTCAAGAGATTGCCTTTATGAAGTTGTTGGAACAAATATAAAAATTGAAAATTAACATCAAGAATATATGAGTGATGCTCCTCTACCTACTCAATCATAACCAAAATCCAATATCGAAGAAAAAATATGCCGGTTGATTAAAACTATAGAGAAAAAAAATCATCATACAAGGTCAACTTATCAACAATCACTACAACAATTTTGCCAAATAGCGGTATATTAGCGACTCAATACATGTGACGCTAATGCAACGCCAATAGCATCTCAATAGCGATGTCTTTGGACAAAAAAAAATGATGCTAAGTGCCTCCCCATAGCATCTAATTAGCATCACATTAGCGTTATTAAACTTCGACACTATAATCACACGCCAAAGCTGGAAAATGCACAATAGATTATAGCGCTTAATTGGCGTGACAACATGAGTTGTTAAGTTAGCATCACCATATTTGCAACACTAGTTTGACGCGAATTCAAGAGATGATGTTGGCATCGGCTACGTGTGTTGTACTGGCGTCGACAACTTGCGGTGCTAAATTAGCATCTCACGAACTGCGCACTGTCGCATCACCGAAGTCACACTATAGAGTTGCATCGCTGATGTGACGCCAACTTGTTAGAAGAACGCACATACATACATACATACATACATACATACATACATACATACATACATACATACATACATACATACATACATACATACATACATACATACATACATACATACATACATACATACATACATTTCAATAGAAATTCATATATATACCTATATTGATTTGTTAAGTAGGAAATGTTAATTTGTATAACTATATATCTTACTTATACAATATTTAAATTAATAAATAGATTAAATCTTGTACTATATATCTCACTTATACAATATATCTTTACCTACATATGTATTATATGTTACCTATACTATATATGTTAATTACATATGTATTCAAAAATATATATGTTATCTATATTATATACGTGACCTACATATGTATTCCTAAATATACATAAATACAAACACACTTGTATATACATAGATACAAATATACATATATAGTAATTATAGATGTATTGATGTATATAAACACACACACACACACACACACACATATATATATATATATATATATATATATATATGGCACACCTAGATACAAATATATATATATATATATATATATGTATGTGTATACTTTATATATAGAAAGAAAGAATAGATTTGTTAAGTAGGAAATGTTAATTGTATAACTATATATCTTATACAATATTTAAATTAATAAATAGATTAAATATTGTACTATATATCTCACTTATACAACATATCTTTACCTACATATGTATTATATGTTACCTATACTATATATGCTAATTACATATGTATTCAAAAATATATATGTTATCTATATTATATATGTGACCTACATATGTATTCCTAAATATACATAAATACAAACACACTTGTATGCACATAGATACAAATATACATATATAGTAATTATAGATGTATTGATGTATATAAACACACACACACACACACACACATATATATATATATATATATGGCATACCTAGATACAAATATACATATATATATATATATATATATATATGTTGACGTGCCTTGAATTATGTACCCTGTACCCAAAATTATGAAAGAAAAAAAATGAGAATCTGTGACGGAAGCGGAGGGCTTGGGCCATCATGATCAGTGTTTTTAAAACCAGATCAGACCGATCGGTTCAACCGCGAACCGGACGCCAGTCCGGTTCGGTTTTTCTTTAAAATTGGAAATGATAAAAAAACCGGATAGAACCAGGTTGAACCGGGTATTGAACCGGTTCAATCCAGTTTTTTAATTATTGTATTAAAAAATGTAAATTTAGAAATTTTTAATGATATAGTGAAATGAAAAAGGAAAGCAATCAATCATCATTAAAGATAAAATTCGTTTTGTTTTATTTTTGTATTAAAACATGTAAATTTTGAATTTTGAATGATAGAATCAAATAAAAAGGAAAGAAAATAAGTAATTTTAAAAGGAGAAAAAGGTAGGTGATGGTGTATAGTATAAATAAAGTGAGAAAATTAAGGAGAAGAATGTAGGAAGAAATGTAAGGAGGAAAAAAGGAAGTGAGAGAAAAAATAAAATGGAAACAATTGAATGAAAAAAGGAGAAATAATTTAATAGAAAGATATACAAAAGGAAAGTTATTTACATAAGCAATAATTAAATTAAAATATATATTAACAACATCAATGAAATAATAAAAATATTTATAAATATAAAGAATATTGATCAATTTCATTTTCTTGATGTTATCTAATTTATTCAATTTTTTATAACATATACATTAGAATAATAAATCTAATTAAAATTAAATCATTCAACTTAGTAGGTTTTAATTATAATAGATATGAATCAAGAATTGAAATAATTTTAATAGTATATTCATATTATTTTAATATAATGAGTCTTTTTTTTGTTTCTATTTGCATTCAAGTATACTAATCATATAAAATTACATTACATTTTGGATGAGTTTATTAATTAAATCATTTAGAAAATATTTAAATCAATGTTCAATATTAATAAAAAAATAGTGAGTATTTTTTATATTCTTTTCAAAGTTTTATTCATAATATATCTTTGAAATAATAGATAAATAATATTTTAATAAAAATTCGGCTCAATCCGGTTGAACTCGGTTAAACCGGTCGAACCATGACCCAGTTGACACACCGGTTCGATGTCCGGTCCGGTTTTAAAAATATTGATCATGATGGACCTTTGTATATGAGGGTTAGGGTTTTATCATGATATACTCTCTTTTGCTTATAGTGAATTTCTTCTGGCGGCATCCTCCTTTGCACGTAGATGTTTCTCTCTTGTTCATATTGATCAAGAGAGTTTTATCACGTTAAATCTCGATATTCATCTTCTCTTTTCTTTCATTATTTTGATTGTTCATTGATCCTTGGTGTTTTTCCTCCAACAAATCCTCAAGTCGAGGAGGGCTTGAGTAGGGGGCTCATGCCGAGTAGGTTTGAGACCTCGTGGGTCGAGGGGTAATCCAAAGTGATCTGAGTAGGGGTCCAGGACATCCATGAGGAGATTCGAGCAGGGATTTTCTAGGAGTGGTCAGATTTGTAATATTGGTTTGGTTTATGAATTTGAGAGCTCTTCCCTTATCTTCTATGCATGTTCTTATCTACGTGTGTTCCACGTTGGGCATCGAGGTGTGGCTTGCTGAGAGATATTACAAAAAGGATCTCTTCAGTAGAGTTCTTGGTGGCTGAACGGTCGTCTCGAGGAGGAGAGGTGCCATGCCGCATGGGTGTTCAACGAAGCAAAATGTAGACCCGTGACATATATATATATATATATATATATATATATATATATATATATATATATATAACATGGCACATTTAATATATATACCTACATGTCAATATATTATACATAAAATATATATATATATATCATATCTTAATTATAGATAAATATTTTTATATTCTTAATCATGGAATTATAAAGGTTGAATTATTTGAAATTATTTTATTACAAAAATTGAAATATAGTTATATAGTAAAAATTAATACAATTTAGCATCACTCTAGGAATGCAATGGAGTCGCAATGGTGTCAAATTAGCGTCGTCAAGACTCTCAATGCTATTTGACGCAAGTAGGCATCTCTTTAACGCCACAATATATAGCGACACTACTTTAGAGCTACAATAGTGTCGCTTTAGCATTGCAGCATGCTAACGCTAACTCAACGTCTCAAAGTGGTGGCGTTGTGTCAAAGCTAATGAGTCACTATAGAGTTTAGCCATGATGTAACACCTTTTTAGCGTCGCAATTTTGAATACCTATTTGTAGAACTTTAGTGGATCACTTAACATTTTGTATAATATCCCTATGGTTGTTAATTTACTTGATTATCACTTTTTTGAATTAACATCTCTTTAGCGTCGCAATATATCACATTTTGTATAACATTATTTTATCACTTGTTAATATATATCACTTAACATTTTGTGATTTATCATTTGATAGCATTCAACTTAGAACTTTAATGGATCACAAAGCTTACGCAACGCACAATAAGCCATATTTCATTATATATATGTATATATGCATATGTTGATATAATTAGGTAATATAAACTTATAAACTTTTGTTGATATAAACTTATAATATAAACCTATGTTGAATATATAATTCTCTTGATATTTTAATTAGGAAAAAATTGTCTTGATATTTTGTTGATGTATATGGCGTCTCTGTAGCATTGACTTAGCGTCATAATTTGCTTACGACGTTAATTTAGAATCACGACAGTGCCAACTTAGCGTCGTGTCTCCACCGATTTCGTGTGGTCTACGAAACTACACATAAGAGAAGGAAGACATTGGTCACGTTCACTGTTCGTAGAGTTCTGGTAGGTCTCATCACATTTCACTTGGTTGTTCACATTAGTGTAAATGATTTTTCAAATGTGCAATGTTTAACTTTTTTAGGATGCGTATAATAAGAAGATGACCATGAAGTACGGAGATGATCCTAGTACTCGACCACCAGTAATGTATTTCGAAAATGATTCACGTTTTTAATATTATATATATGTTTATAATGTTATATAACTTATATGATTTATAATGTTTATATGGTTATATAATTTTTCCATTTTGTAGATGACGCGACTATTTGGGAGGAGGTGACCGACATGACACATGGTGATACATGTGTGGTCTAGGAACAAAACCTCTCAGGTTTCTAGGATGAGAGGAGGATATGCATGAGGTTCATCTGCTACGAATACATCCGCCGCACCTGAGCTCACGTTGGATAGCATCAAGGGACTCATCTCGAAGCAACTATTGCAACAGCTTTCTCAGCAACTTCCTTGGCTCCCATCTTGCAGGTAATCCAGACCATGCTCCAGCCGCAAGTTCAGTCCCCACGAGGCCAAAGATTGAGTACGTCGACGTCGAATGTCAGGAATGACAACGATGATGATAATAATTTAGGATAGAAATTTTTGTATGATATTATATCTTTGATATAATTTTGTTATGATGTGTGATATGATTTGTTATCATATTATATCTTGTGGTACTTATTACTTTTCATATGCATTACTCTTTATTATTATCGTGATGAATGCATTATATATGCATTATACAATTGTATGGTGTGGGAAGGGAAGAATATGGCTGGAATGGGGCAAAATAATCTGCAATTAACATCACTTTGGCGTCGCTAATGCGACACCAAATGGTTAGACGCCATTTGAAATATATCGTAATTGGTGTCACATTAGCGTCTTCACCTTTAGCGTCAATTTAGCGTCGCACTCGAGATGCCACACGACGTCAGTTTGCTGCTACTATAGCGTCGAGACAATGTCGTCGTTAGCATCACCTGAGCGTCTACATAGTGCCACAACGTAGCGTCGTCTTAGCATCACAGTAAGGATAAATGTAGCGCCATCTTAGCTTCAAAATAGCGTCACCAGTTTCAGTGCCACGTTAGCATCGAGTTAGCGACGCATTTTAACTTATCACAATGACAATTTTCGCATCATCATAACATTGCAATAGCGTCAACATGTGACGCTAGTGGTGTCGTCTTTGTCCTTGGCGCCATTGCAACGCTAATGGCTACCGAACGTCTGCGTCTCTTCGTTGCGATGCCATGTCGACACTAATGTATAGCTATTTCTTTTAGACATGCTTTAGCGCCGCTTTAATTAGCAACACATCCTTGAGTGACTATTTGGTAGATTTCTTGTAGTGAATTTAGAATTAATCACAACTAGCACAATTGAAAACTCAACAAATGACTATTGTTGCCCCTCCTCAATTCCCAAATTGTAATGTCAAGTGACATCACGGATACAAAATTTTAATCATTAGAGAAAAAAAAGTTGATGAATTAGCTTCCCAAATTGTAATGTCAAGTGACATCACGGATACAAAATTTCAATCATTAGAGAAAAAAAAGTTGATGAATTAGCTTCCAAATTGCTTATGCCACGAGAGATGTGAACACCTATGCAACCATCATATGCCCATGCCACTAGCAATATTTTAATCCAAGAAGACAAAGGTTGAGGAAGAATTATTACAAAAAAAATGAACTACTTAATGGAGAATCAAGGGGACAAGCTAATGCATCTTGAAAGATGGACAAGTATGAATAAGAAACTCACCTTCAGAAAGTTCAACCATTCTAACATCATCTTTAAATTATTTATTGATAAAAAAGAACACACATACATTATCTCAGGCATCAAGTTTGACCACCATCTCATCGCAATATTCACTTCATCCACCATTAGAAGAGAACACATCTATATCATTAAAGGCATCAAGCACATCTAGAAAATGGAGGCAACAAATAATCCAATTCCACCTAAAGATTTCAGATTTCCAACAACACCAAAGAAACAAGCAAAAGTTTCTGCATAGTGTCATTCAATTAATGTGTGGAAGCCTATGATGTCAAGCGACGATTGAAATTTTGGTCGGAGACTACAACTTCTAGACAATGCTTGGATGGCAGAACTTAGGCTCAAACACTCAAGTTCCCATCATCATTGCTAAGAACTTTCCAAGTCCTTGCTTCAACATTTTTATTTTTTTGTTTTAATTATTTTTTAGTGTATGCATATTATTTATTTATTTATTAATATATTATTATTCAGCTTATAAATTAAATTATTCAATTTTATTAATAAAAAATAAAATTTAATTAGTTCTAATAAATAAAAACAATTTATTAATTATTTAAAATATTTTGCTTAGTATTATAGTATAATGAAATTATAAAAAAATTCATGTTAATTAACTCAGTTGATGTAAATATTATATTAATTATATTTATTTTATTATAATATGAATTAAATAAAATTAATATAAAATATTATGTATAATAATATATTTATTATAATAGAATTTTTAAATTAAAATGTTCAATTGTTTTTAGAAAAAATATATTATATTTGGATATTACAGTTTACGTAAATTTTAAATAAATAAATACATAAAATGTTTATATTTACTATAATTTTATATAATATAAAATAATAAATTATATTCTTAGTTCTTACTTTTTATCCAAATACCCATTAAAACTTGTCTATCAAATAAAATTTTTAAATTTTCATCATTATATTTTTTCTCTAAACACCCACTAAAACTTTTCTATTTAATCGATTAGTTATCAGAGAACTTCAAGATTTCATCCAAACACAGCCCTAAGGCACATACCATCATACCAAATCGTTTATTCTCCTAGTGACATTGTTCCATACTCTATTTAATTTTGATTTATTTTGTTTTTTTAGTTACTCTCATTGACTTGTAGTGATTTTAGTTAGGTGGATTTTTCTATTCGTGTTGAGTTGATTTTTCTTCTTACTTGTTGTCTTATATTAGCCGGTGAGTATTCTTTGAGTTCTCCTAATGAATACAATTTTTCAAGAACAAAAGACACAAACAAGATGTTATGACCGTGAGTCAACGCTTGCGATTGGCCTAAAATAATTCGCGCCCCAAAAATCATTGTTCACACCATAACATTCTTCATGTCATTAGAATAGTACTCGGATTGTTTCTTTTCCTTTTTATTTTTGCATCTTATTACTTTTTTCGTTAGTGCTTCTGTTTTAGTATGAGCTTAGCCTTGGGACACTTTCAAGTTTAAGCTTGGGGGAATTGAGAGTCTTCATGCATATTTATTTTGTGTTACATTGCATGTAAATTTTGAGCATTTTTAGATTAGTTTGGATCATCTTGCTTTTATTATGCATTGCTATTGTAAAAGAGAAAAAAACATCAAAACTTTCAAAACATTTCTTTCTTGTTTACTATTTTACTTTCAAATAGCATATATTCAGAACATTAATTAATTTATGAAATTCAATCTTTAACCTTTATATCAGGTATCACATGAGTAGTGGGCCATGGAAATTGGTTGCTACTGTGCAGAATAATTAATTCTTGAATGATGTACTCCTGATCAATGTATTGTTATATTTAGTATTGATTATAGTTGTATGTTTATTGAACACATTAAGTATTTTATGAGCTTTTGATTATACTTTTAAAAATGAATAAGGTAGTTGGAAAAAAGGTGCAAGTGTGTCCTTTGGAACTTGGGTGTATCCATGTATGTAGAACTGTATGAAATTCTTGCTCGATGATCTATCAACTAATATGAGGTCTATCAGTTGTAAGCCCATTAAAGGACCATCATGTGCTGGATGAAGAACACACATGAGCATTCTAATCATTGGTAATATTTTAAAAAAGAAACAAAGAAATAAAAAAAAAGTGTATAAAAGTAAGCTTCTTAAATACTTATGTTTGCAACATTGATGCTATTATTTGATAGGCATATTTTATTTAATAGGTTATTTAGGAATGACATGTTTAAGAGCTAGGAATTTTCCAAGGTTAAGTTTTGATTTGTAAAAAGATACTCCGATGATGATCGAGTAAACGAGTATAGTGGGAGAAAAGTATTAGTTTTGTGATGGAGCATTTACCTTATCTGAATTTTGCTTGAGAACAAGCAAACTACTAAGCTTGAGGAAATTAAATGCATGAAAAATCATGCATTATTTCATTATTCTGTGGTACCAATTTATGAATTAATTTAGTTTAAATATGAATTCATTTGATTAGATTTTAAAGTTTATTTATTTGAAATTTATTCCAAATTTGTTTTGATTTCACGTAGGAATACAAGAAGATTGAGTTTCAAATACAAAAGAAGTCAAAATTAAATTAAAAACAAAGTTGCCATGGGTGTGACAAAAGTTGTCATAGGCGTGGCGATTTTGTCATGAATGTGAATTCAAACTGTCATGAACATGACAAAGATTGTCATAGCCATGACAGAAATTGAAAAGTAGATACTTGAGTTTCATGGCTGCGAAACTAAGTGTCATGGTCGTGAATCATGCCAAAATCAGTTTTAGTGAGATTTTATCCAATTGTTTTATTGCAAATCAGTTCTCATCTTTTTACCCACAAAAAAGATGTAAAAGGAGATCATTTTAAAAATGGATGCCCTTTTCATTGTTTCCAATCCAAGAAGGGAGAATCTTTGAAGCATTTTTTGAAGGCCAATAAAAGGAATAAATTCGAGAACTATCGTGACTGTCGAAAGAGAGCATGCTCAACATCTGCAAGAGTTATTTATCTTCTTTTCTTTAACATTTATACTGGATTTGATGTTATTTTCATTATGTTTATTCTTTATTTGGGTCATCCTAGTTGAATTCTATTTATGCATTAGAGTTTTTCTTGATATTAATCTAGTTTGAATATTTAATACCATGCATGTTTGTGTTTAATGTTTTTTGTGATTCAATTATTTATGAATTGATTGATATTTGAGAACAAGTAGTTGGCATAATAGTTTCTAAGGTTGATTTTATTTCATGCATGATGCAATTAGAAAAATCGAAAGAGACTTAATTTGTGTAATTATTAAGACGACTTGAGAAAGACCTTAAGCATAATTCCATTTGAATATATCTTTTTTAATTTAATAAGCTAAAAACTCAAAGGATTAATTTATTCTAATCATTCTTAAGACAATAGTTAAAACTTTAAGTATTGGATAACTAAACTTTGAAAATTGAACTTTATTATTGATTCAATTAGTTTTAAATTGAAAAGATCCATTATATTGTAGGGGTAAGGATTAGGTACTCCAATATTTAAATCATTATTCATTCTGGTGATCATTTATTTCATTTCATTTTTACTTTATTCACATTTTAACATAATAATTTTATTAATTTCTCAGTTTACAAGGTTAGAATAAATCGTGAAAATGATAACTCTATTCATTACTTTATTATTCAAACAACAAATGATTTATGTTGTGCACTTGCTAGTGTTTGCTATCATTTTGACCGCATCAATTAACAAATGATTTATGTTGTGCCATTGAGTATTATTTGGTAGGGAAATGAGGTGATGAGTCATATGAAACTACATAAAAGTTGTACACCTCTAATTCATATATGTACCTTCCTATTATGGATTGTATTGCCTCTCATGTATGTGATATAGTGATATATCTTTTGATAAAGAATGTTGTCAATTCAAGATAAGCAATGATGTAGATAAATTATATATACTTTTTTCTTCTGTTGAACATGCATTTCTCTTGTATTTTGGCATGTTCAATATCTGAACACATGCAATTTATAATTGATTTTTAGAATTTATAATTTCTCCACATCTATTGTCATAAAAAGTGTATTTTGACATTTCTAGAATAGGATGTTGTTGTTTCCTCTTATTTTTCTGTGTAGATGTAGACATCCCAACTGACCTTAGTGGTGAAGAACGAAGGCAAAAATAACGTCGCAGATTGAAGAGAAGGTTGTAAGCCGGGGCACTTAGGGCGAAAATGGCACAATTTCTTGTCTTTGATAAAAAGCTGTCACTAGAGGACAAAACCCCAGGAGCGTCAAACTTGTAGATTCCCCTTTTGTTAGGGAAAGTAGCTTCCTCGAACTCTTTTTGGGTATAACACGACAAGAGAGCAGTGGATAGGTGGCACAGAAAAACCTTAGTATAAAGAGAGAAGAGAGGCGGCCAAGGAAAGGGGGCTCAAGATTCCAGATTCCACATACCAACGACAGATACATAGCGAAAAGGCAAGTGGCACTCGTGTTTTCGACTTTCTCTTTTCTTCTTTCCTATTTTAAGTGTCATGAACATTGATGTGTAACTAATAATCCAATTAGGATCAGAAGCTTGTTGATGGATTTCTCTTTCTAGACTTATTCATTTTGTGAACTTATGTAATGCAATAATTGTTTATTTTCTTCCGATTGAGTTTTGTTTTAATGCTTGTTTCTGATTATGCATGTGTTTATCTACGATGTCTGATATTCTCTTTGTCTATAGATCTCATGTGTCTTAGCTCGAGTAATCTCTTCCTCTACACAAGTTCCAAGATTGAGAGGTCAGATTTGTGCTGAGTTTAATTAATAAAATACACCGAGATTAAAGTTCATTATCCAATTCTTCTATTTTGCCGAAGACATTCCTTCATGTTTGGACTTTCTTCATTTTTTAGACAACAATGATTCTCACCCCGATAGGGTAATTCATTCCCTAGTTAAGAAATGTGAGCCAAGAGGTTAGATCGAAGTTAGGAAACGTCAAAGGAATGGCTAATGGTCTATATCAGACCGAAAGGCATACCTAGAGTGTTCTCCATTTTTCTAACAATGTATCTCTCTGTTTGAGTAGCTCGTGCTTCTAGACGTTAGCGATTCTTATTATAGAGAGTAGTTTATTCTTTTATTGCCGCATGCGAGCCAAGAGATTGGGTGGCAGGGGAGTTATAATAAAAAATCGTTAATGTTCAGTGCCGAGTATGACTGATAGGCTGGGTGGTAGGGGAGTTATGACAAAAAATCATTGATGGTGTGGATAATGCAACCTAATTGTAATCTTAGATGAGCTCTTATGTAGTCAAGTGCTTTAGCAATGGGGCGGGGAAGCTGTCCATCCCTTACAGGGGTCTGGGGGTCTGGGAGGCTCGGGGGTGGAGCCCTCAAAACCTAAACGACTTTAGAATTTCTGTTTCATATTTTGTATTGGAGTTCTCTATATAAATTTCATGATGGCTAAGTTATTTTGTATCCTTGTAATTATCAATATTCCATAACAAAAAGAGTCACCGCCATCCGAATATGTAGCCCTATTTTAGAGTGACACTCGTAAATCTCATGTGTTCTTTTATATTTGTACGATCTCTCTCCCCTCTTTTTGTAATAAATTAGAATCAGAGACATAGGGTTCGTCAGTGATTCTCGATTAAGCAAAAAGATGATGTCGCACAACGTGAAGATGAAGAAGTTCAACGAAAAAAATAGTTTCGAATTGTGGTAGATCAAGATGCGGCGCTTCTGACAGGGAGTTTGGGCGCTACTCACGAACATGTCGAAGGACAAATTAAAGAAGGAAAACTCGAAGGGTAAAGAAAAAAAAGATCGACCTCGCTAATTTGGCGGCAAGTGAGGAGAAGGCACACTCGATAATTCTATTGCGCCTAGCGGATGAGGTGATAATCAAGGTGAAGAAATGATGGTTTGTCCGTGGTTGAAACTCCAGAATCTGTATATGACGAAATCTCTCACCAACAAGTTGTTGAAGTAACGACTGTTCACCCTACGCATGCAAGAAGGTGCCCTCTGAAGAAACATCTTGATCGGTTGAATTGTTTTTTTTATGACATTGAGAATATTGATGTGAAAATTGATGATGAAGATGTTGTCTACTTTTGTTAATTTTGCTTCCTCCATTAGAACTTTGTTCAATTTATGATTATCGAAAATGAAAATATAACTTTGAAAGAAGTAAGATCGAGTCTCCATACTCGTGAACTGTGGTATAGAGCGTATGAAAATTTCATAGAGACTCAAGCCGTAAGATTGGTATCGACTGTAAAGAAGGGACATTCTTCAAATTCGAAGAAATCTAAATCAAAGAAGAAGAAGAGTACTGCCAAATATATCTATAATTACTGCAAAGAACTAGGACATTGGAAGAAAGATTGCCCGAAGAAAAAGAAGGCTTCCGTTGCTGCGATGGCACATAAAATTAAAAATTTCGAAGATGATTTAGTTCTGGCTGCTACTGATCAAGGATGTTTGGAGAATGGATGTGTTCTTAATTCGGAGTGCCCCTACCATATGATTCTGAATAAAAATGGTTTTCATCTTATCAAATTGATGGTGAAAATATTATCATGGACAATACTACGTCATGTCACATAATTGTGATCGATTCTGTGCAGATCAAGACTTATGACAATCTTGTGAGGATGCTAACAGATGTCCGTCATGAAGGGTGATACTACAGTTATCACTTGAGTCTTGGACTCTAAGGGTTGTCAGATCAATGTTGCTGGAGGTATTCTCATAACCATGAAAGGTGATACTACAATTATGAAGGCTCTTGATACATGCATATTTTGACATATAATTAGTCTTGCATTTATATTTTATTTTGATTAATTTTAACATAGTATGCATTTTATTAGAATATTTTCTTTTATTTTATTAAGACAAATATATAATCAAGTTTTGTGTATTTATTATATATGATGCAACGAGAAGGTGCAACAAAACTATTGGAAAAAGATACATTAAAATTGGAATCAAAAGGAAGACAAAATAGAAAATTCATAAAATTGTCAAGAGCTATGACAGAATTTTAGAGGTTGTGGAATGAGTTATGATGGATTGTGACAGTCTTGTAATGATCCGTGACAGAGGTTATGACATACTTGTAAGTGACATTGAAATGCATAGAAAAAGTGATAGTTCCCACCTTATCATGATAACGAATTTATATGTTGTGTTCATGCCATAACGAATCCACGGCAAACATGTTCTAACCCAATTTGAAATCTATTTAAGAGTGAAATGATTGTTAGGAATCATATGTTTTATGAATCAATCAAGAATATAATAATTTATAATTAAAGAAGTTTCATTTTATTTAAAAGTTTATTATGAGTATAATTTGAATTTTATTACATTGACATGGAAAAATCACTAATAGCATTAGAATTTTATGAAAATCATAGGTGCTCTTGAAACCTATAAGTACATATTCTTCGAGGCAAAAAAAAACTTTTGCTTCAAGCTTGGGAGCCGTACTACTGAAGGCGAATTTTGGAGTTCGAAAGAGATTGCTTGGAGTCGACAAGTTCTGTATTCTACTTTCTATTTAGATGCTTTTTTATTTAATCTATGATGCAATATATACTCTTATATTTTGAAAAGCATATATTAACTCCTTTGACTAGTATGAGTAAATATAGCTTATTAACTTTTAGAATTATATTACAAATTGGATATCAGGTAATTAGTTAATATAAGTTTGGTAGCACTACATTTTCCTTGAACTCTCGGTCAATGAGTTTTTATATGAATGTGAATGATTTGGTCAAATGATTATTTAAAATTATTTTTTAAAACTAAAGTATTATATTTTTTATAAAATCCTTGAGCTAATAAAAAGTAATCTAATCAAAATAGCCGTCAACGTGTTGGGAGTAAAAAAAAAAGGTAATAAATGAGCAAGTACTTTAATGTAGAAAATCTTATGGAATCCAACGATATCTTGATGCTTAATTCTTAAGGTATGGTTTGCATGGATAAAATCAACTCAATAGGACAAAGACCTGAGTTTGTCCTTAGATCACGTGTCTTGGCTTCCGATCCAACAATATCTTCGTGCATGCTTGTGTTATATTAGACGATTTTATTTGAGATACTTAAAATATTTGTTCATTGAACAATTGTCCACCCGATCATTCATCGTATACATAGTAGATATACATAATTGATGAATACTTCATGATCCATTATTTTTTCCATCGAATTCGTTCACGTGAGTTTAAGGGAATTTAAATATTACCTAATTACCTGTGTTGTTAGCGTACTGACAAAAGATGTGGCTCGGTGGGCACCGGCCCCGATATCCAATTAATTCTTAAGCTCAATCTAGACGGATTTAAACTTTTGTTTAATCGGTCCGTGTGGTACGGATTAATGATTTTTCTGTTTTGTTCGAATTTTGAATTCGTTTAGAAGAGACATATTTATTGCTCACTTTTCAGATGTAATCCGGTGTGATTGTAACAAAAAAATATAGTGGACCCCTAATTTCCAAAGGTTTAAATAAATCTTGTGTCTCCTCTAATTTTTTTTATTTCTTTAAAATCTTCTACTCTTGTTCTCGAATTTTCCCATCACATACGACTTAAACATTCCCTAAGCGCCTCCTGATTGGTTAAGTTGAATACTTCACATAAATAATATGACATCGTCTAATTATTTATAAAAAATAATAATGAGTTATAAACTTCAATTTATATATATATATATATATATATATATATATATATATATGAATGTATGTATGTATATATGTATGTATATCAAAACCAAATGGCATTTTTTAAAAATTTGAAGGTTAAGTGCTTAAACATAATCTCATGAGTTATAATTCATCAATTTATAGGTACGCGTCAAAATGAAACTTTCGGACAACGAATTTTACCATGCTTACGATGGTGCACTCATGTAAGATAAAGAACAGTGGTAATGTGGTAATTTTCCTAGAATTTTAAAAAATAGTTCGCATGGTTAAAGAGATGAGGTTTGGGACCAACATTTCATATTGCAATACTTTGATTTACGAACGAGATTAATCAATCCGACTAGAAGGCGCCACTAAGTTGGGATGGACGACTCAATTTATTTATCTTTGTAGAAAAAATAGAAAATAAAATTTCTGTACATGATAAGAACTGTTTTATCTATGGAAAATTATATGATATGGAGCTTTTTTTTTTTTTTGTTACAACTTACAAGGGGACATCCTAGATAATATAGCGATACTCATGCTGGATAATAAGAACAAGATGAAACATGATGTCACATACAGATGTGAATTGGGCATAGACTTGGGGGACGGAGAAAAACGGAAAAAACAGGCAAACATAAGATAAATAAGAAACATTTTCCTTCATTTAATATTAAATTGGTCTGCATCATCTTTTAATACTTGGACGGAGCTGACTTTTCCTATCCAAGGGTTACATGATTAAGGGATCAAATCCGAAATAAAATAATATATTATCTCTAGTTAAAAATATTATTATTTTTAAATAGTGTTCTCTACGAATAATCTTTATAAATTATCAAATAATATTGTGTTAAATAATCTGGGTTCATCACATTATTTTGTTCAACTGTGACAAGTAACGAATAATCTGAATTATCCAAACAATGCACATTACATATGGAGTGACAATATAGATGTTTATAAAAGAAGAGACATTCCACGTATTAAAATATTTTTAATTTTACTTTTTCAATTTAACATTTGCAATTTTATTTAAATAAATTATAAAATATATTAAATAAATTACAAAACTAATTAAATAAATTATAACATTAATCAAATAAATATTAGTATATTATTATCATATTTTAAAAATATATATTAATTATTTTATAAATTTTAATTTTATAGGTGAGAATATGTATTTATAATTTAAGTTTATGAAGTTAAAAAAAATTTATGCTTATAAATCTAATTCTTTTGATTAGGGGTATATGGGTAAAAATTGTATATTAACTCATAAATATTTATTTTCTTATAAATAATTAATATGAATTACCAAATAGATTATTTATGCATACTAATTTAATAAGTAATAATCTTTTTAAAAAATATTGTCAAATAATGTTGATTGGTAATGTAATAAATGCATCCCTAATTCTTCTAAAAGACTTTTAACCCGAGTCAAGCAATTTGACATGATGAATAAAATGTTTATTTATCTTAAAATTATTCATAAGTTACCATCAAGAGGAGAAAAGTTGTAATAATATCCTTTTAATTTCCAAATTAACATAGAAATATTGTCGAGATATTCGGCGGCGAAATTGAATACCGACATTTGGCGATAACTCTTTTTGGTATTTTTTTTCTCCCGGATTTCGAACATTTCATTTAGATGAAACACGATAAGACATTATTGAATTGAATGCCCACTTTCTTTTGTCCATTTCAAAGTAACAAGAGGTAGGGACAAAAAAAGTATGGCATGTAACTGAGCATGATAAGACATATATAATTTGTATATTAATCACATCTCATCGTATAAATATCTCTGCATCATGCACAAATGGTGTCAGAGCCACGTACACGCTAACCACGATATCAAGTTTCATTAAATAAAAAACTCCGGAATCGATATTTGACGCCGCCGTGTTAAGGAGTTATTGGAATCGATATTTAAAGCCCCACGTTAGTCGGGAATTTTTTTTTTTTTTTTTTGCTTCAATCATATTAAATTAATCAGGTGCTAATAGTTCTAAATATCAATAGATTGTTATTGAAAAAAAATTTCTAACAACAGATGAAAATCATCAAGGACATACTATTAATTTTGCTCTTCATTGTGACTTTGGATTAAACGATTGCAAATAATCAGAATGTTTTATTCTCATTTCAATATTTGGTCGCTAATCGTTCCTCACGGTTTTACGCAAATCACAATGTTTACACTCTTTAACCCAAATATTGTTTCTATATATTCTTGCGTGATTGATATTTTTTTTCTCGCCGTTATCTCAAAACTACATATCTTTTACTCACTAAAAAATATGACAAAGATACCTTTGGTCTAAGAGAACTGAAAAAATCTTAACAAATATTTTTTTCCGAACAAGTACACCATTAACATCATCTGTGAACAGTTGTCAAAACTAGGCGAGCACACTCAGGGAATTTGAATGAGAGGTCACAACTCAAAGGTGATGATGATTGCTTCTTATTAGAGTATGAATGAGTCCTTGGAATATATTGGTACTTGACATACCCAATAATTTGACCTAAAGATTCTCGAGTATACCTATTTCTCTTAGATATAGGCACTAACCTTACGACAACTGAATGGTAGTATCCAAGGCGACCTACACCATTAGCATGAAGTGGAGACAAAGTTTAGGTTTGTTAGAGCTGCATCACCAATCTTCTTTCCATTGGTGCATCATACTCATGCAACTCACAGAGTTCCATCACTTTGTTAAAGTCACAAATTTATTCCGATCAGATTAATCATTTTTGCTCGTGGAAGGTAATATAATCATTGTTACTCAACAATGGGACATCCATCTCTGTATGGCTGATTCGTACTCTCTCCTCATGGCTGTTTTCTTCTGACAAAGGATGAATTGCCTGTACAATATGTTCAGATTCTTAGTATTGGACAGATAGGGAACAAAGCTCACGTTATAAGTTCATTTAGGATTCCAAAATTCCCATTGGAACGAAGAAAAATGCTATCTGGATGCAGTATGCCTTTGGAGCAATAAATTTGTACTCCTCTAGATGGACATAAAAAAATTGTCAGGTGAAAGTAAGAGATGGATTTAATACTATGATAGTATAACAGCAAAAAGATCTCAGTTACCTGAAACATTATTGATGCTTATTATAAACCACCATCATGGGATCTGTTTACCTGCACACCACGTAGATTCCAAGATGTCCATTCAGCCTATAATAAGATTGTGGTGCTCTTGTGACCGGAGATAAAGGTTCACTAGGTCTTGCTAACATAATGCAAAGGAGCGAAAAGCTAACCATATGGGAAGATAAAACAGATGTTCTCCTGACAGCTTGCAGGTACTCCTCGTATGTCTACACGAGAATAGAAATATTGTACTCTGGAAAATCTCAATGCATAAAAAAAGGCATAATCACAAAATAAATGCAATATACCAGAGAATGAAATTGAGTACAAGGCGACTCGTCTATGATTAAAGAATCACAGAACTAATTCTATTTAAATCACAATATCACTTAAGAAACCTTTGGATACTAATAGATACAGGGAGATATTCAAGAGGTAGAAGTGAAGACACCCTTGGATAAATGGACCACAATTTTGAATTGGAAAGTCACCACATATTTAATATCAAGTATAAGTTCACAATTTATTGCAGAATTTCTTCCTGAATATATCATATACCTAAATTCAACATAATTGACATCAAACATCAACATAAATAAGGATTTTAAATGAATCTTCTTACCATATCAAGGATATCTTCCTCGCATAATGAACTAGCAAAACCTCCTACATCACCTGCATCCTTTCGATTGTCTAGTTTTTTGCTTAATCCTTTTGCTTTCATGTGAACTGGCGAGGCATGAGAGGAGGAAGCTACAGGATATCTTTGGGGCCTTAGAGCATGAGTATGTTCTCTGTAATGAGAAGAATGCTGATGCAAATATGGAGGATGCAGCAGTGTGGCCCCAACCAAGCCAAAATCCATTGAAGGATGACAAGGCACGTAACTTTCTGACATATTATCTTGAGAAATCCTGAAACGTCTCTTCTGTATAATGTCAATAGAGCGGTCATTCCTGCATCAAGCGGACATACACAACACCTTATTTATTTGTGCCACATAAATAAACCGCTCCGAACTCCTTTAGTACCTCTTCAGTTTTCGCTTGACTACTACTTCCTCATCAAACAGGGCACACAGAGCTTCACCAATATCTTCTGATAGTTCCTACATAATGCATATAATATAACTAATATCAAGTTGTAAAGGAGATGATTCAATTTGGTAGAAAACATCAGATATACCTGGCAGTCCCTACTGATCTTTACCGGCTTGAAATCATTCAAAGGGTTCTTAAGATGAAGGGTTTTCTGGAGAGGCAAGTCCTGCAACATCAACCATCTAACTTTGAAAGAGCGGCCCCATGGTTTATTCCTAGCACCACAGCTATTCCATACATTATCTTGCCGTAAACCCAAAGAAGATACCATTTGGGCATAACCTTGGAAGAAACCACTCATGTTCACGCTGAATATAAGAATCACTCTGTCTGAGTTCTGCATGACAGTAGGAATGTCAATAATAATGCATATACAGGTGAAGAATGATCTCCGAAATGATGTCATACATGAAAAGCTTCTTCAAGAATTGGTTCATTCATTACTTGAGTTGCCCATACGCCTTTCTCAACTGACATCTGGATATTTTGATGACTCAAGCTCTTTATGATAAAATATCTTGTAATATATTTTTTCCCAATTTCTGAATTCGTATTGCCTATGCCACCTAAAGAATTAATCTTATCTCCTGTTGAACAGGCATCACAGTCTTCATCATCCTTGTTGAATGACCTGTCTGCTAAGAGGCCAGAGGTTCAGTATATAAGAGTTGATCGTTGAGCAATATTCAGAAAGTTTAGTCCAACTAAGAATTCTAAAACCAACAAGACAAAATTTCTAGCTTTAGTAACAACAATAAGATGTCATCAGATGAACCAGGTAAACAAAAGTATTCTTGTGTAATAGTCATTCAACCAAAATAAAAAAGAAGCGCAAAATATCAATGAACTTAGGGTAACTGAAAATAAATGGAACCAGGCGACAAATCTTACAAATTGCAAAAATTAACTACATGATGAACATTAAATAATTTCTCCTAAAAACATAATACCTAAAATCAAATCGCATCCTTAAAGAAGTTATACCCCTACATACACACTGTGAAAGGAAAACCTCCATCTGCAGTGGTAGGTCAAGTATGGAAAAATAGAGATGAAAAGAAGCCACTGAAAAACATTGTGGTTTTCAATGCGGCTACAGCCAACATATCAAAATCAAGGTGCATTCCATGCATCTGAACATCTTGGATCAGGTGCTAGGCACTTACGCCATTCAAATATGACCTCACTATCAACAAATTAAGATTTTGTTCAAGCATACCAAAACACAAGTTTTTAAACTGCATGCAGACTAGTATATCTTCTGCATCAACATGGTCAAGTTTTAAGGTTTTAGAAAATCCTGATCAAGAAGCATGGAAATATTAATAATACTTATTTAAAAAATGAATACACCGTCACGAGCCATTATCAATTGTTGTGAACTCATGATACAAATACTCTAACTTGATAAGGTACAAAGGCTATTAATCCTAACTTGCACATCACATTAGTTCCCACATTTATTGTAACACCCCCGACCCAATCAAGATATTGTTCGCTTTGGGTCATTGGCTCGCACGAATTTAAAACGTGTCTTGATAGGTGAAGAGGGTAGCTGCATAAGCTCATAATCACCTTCGTGTTTTACCCATATGAGACTATTTAATGAGACCATCTTGGTTCTTAGACCTCGTGTCGTTACAATCTTCCCCCATAAAGGACTCAACGTCCTCGTTGAGTGGGGTCCGTGTTGGCCCATGGCCCGTGTTTCCCACATGACTCAAGTGAGCAAGAGAGGTTGGCTCTCATACCATTCTGTAACACCCCCGACCCAATCAAGATATTATTCGCTTTGGGTCATTGCCCGCACGAATTTAAAACGCGTCTTATAGGTGAAGAGGGTAGCTACATGTAAGCTCATGATTACCTCCGTATTTTGCCAACGTGGGACTATTCAACGTGACCATTTTTTTTTAGAGGAAAAAAGACAACTAACAAGGAGATAGTCGTCCAGGATTTTATTAATCAATGAGACCATCTTGGTCCTTAGACTAAGGTCGTTAATTAATTATACGCTACAAACAAATGTAAGCATCAAGTACTTCCAATATTTTGGGACTTCCTTTACTTCTATGACTCTTATGTCCCAAAAGGGGCTTCTGCCCAGATAGTAATATGAAGACTGTTTGTCTCATGTTCACTTGTTCAATGCTTCCAAGTGTTTAATACACCAGAAGAGGTACAGCGTTTCATATTTGTTTTCTTTCCTGGTTACGTTTCTAGGACAATTCCTTGAGCCATAACGGGTAGTTTCAAGGAGACTCCATAATGCCACAAGTAAACATAAAACTCAAGTAAATTCAACAAAGAAGTGCATAAGTAAAGAACCAAAATTGCCAAACTAATTAGATATCACCAAAATCTCTCTTAACTTTGGTCAATGAATTTCAATGTAATATGCTTACTTTCTGTCAACGATGAACCCACAACAGATGTATTTTCTTGTTCAGTATTGATCAGTAAATTCCCAAAGGCATCCTGAACACAATTACACAGAAAAATTACAAACACGGATTAGAATGAAGATGAGAAATCAAATTGAATAAATAATGACAAGATAATACACAATGATACATATGGGGTATAAATGTCCAGATACATGCATATGTATGAGAGGGAAATTGACGCAGGAGCTTTAATTTTATATTAGTTATTTTTTAATTAAAGCTGATAGTTTTAGTTATTAGTCCTCATGTGATAGGCTTGTGACCTTTTAATTATTTATAAGGGTCATGATTAAAAGTAGGTAAATCGATGGTGGAGATTAATTATTAGTTTTAAACTCTCGTAATCCTAGTATTTAAGACTGCAAATAGAGTTTTTAGCCGTCATTTTCTATTTTTTATCAAAATTACATATTTTTGTGGTTTTCTCATAAACCGTAATTGTTCTTCTATCAATCATTCTCATCTTCTAGCATGATTTCTCATTATTCTTGCTGGTTTTCACTTCTTACTGTATCAAATTGGTATCCGAACAAAAGATTCTACAAAGTATTAGGTTTTCTTTATTTTTGAACCATGATTGGACGTGGTAGAGGCCCAGGCTGAGGTAACCTTGGACAGCAATTAGAGATGGCAAAGATTTCAACAAATGATTAAAGATTTGTCGCAAGGTGTTCTAACCTTACAGCGAAAGGAATGTGTGGCATCCCATACGGAGATTCCGATAGGTGGCCAGAATCTAATATGCATAAGGTAGTTTGGAGGATGATACTAATCAAGGGTATTTTAATAATCCCTTTCATTAAGCTGGAGGATAAATTGATTCATTCCCTAGATCTGAACTGTGGTGGAATTAAAATTGAAGTTGTTGATTTCCATGAAAAGATGCATGTTGAAAACTATTTAGAATGAGAAACAAGTTTGAAAAATTATTCTAAATGGAAATCTATGGCAAAAAATAGAAAAGTGCTATTTGTGAAGCTCAAATTAAAGAGCATGACACTTCAATGGTGAAAGAGAGTTGAAGAGCAACGTGAACGGCAAGGTAAATTGAAAATTAACACTTGGGGAGCACATGAAGATGAAGCTACATTACCCGCTGATTACTCTATGGATTTATATAAAAAGTTTCATTCTTTGAAACAATGAGGTATGAATGTTGAAGGGTATACTTTAGAGTTTTACAACTTATCAATTCATGTTGGATTAAATGAAACTAATAAACAAGTAGATGCTCGTTATCTTGTCGGGCTTAACTCACCTATTAGAGATGAGATGCTGCTCGTGTGTGTACTCTTGAAGATGTCTGACAACGACCTTTATTGGCTAAAAAAACGAGTGTGGCGACATGGAGAACGTAGACTTTCAATGGGATGCTCAGGAGGTTAAATTTGATATGGTATGAGAAACCCCTCTTTGATTCATTCCCATCCAATAAAAAAAGTTGTTTCTTGATTATGTGTTGATTTCTCGATTAATTGTAAGAAAGAAAGATTTTCTTTTTTTCAATTTTTTAATTTGTGTTTTTTCACTCTGAGTTTTTTTTATCAATTTTGGTATCAATCTGCGTATTGGTCCCGCTTTACTATGCAAAAGGGTTCTGGAACTACTGAAAATACAAAAATAACTCATCTGTACATGGAATCAGTCAAGGAACTCATGCAAATAGACAACTTAAAAGTGATGATAAGGGGAAAGTTGTAATGTGTTCGTTGGACAAAATAATTCTACCACACGGATTTTAAAGGAAATATCACAAAAATTCAATGTTATACTTGTGGTGAAAAAAGCCATGGTTCTTATACTTCCCTAGAGCGAAAAGTTAATCTAGTAGAGCTACAAGATGAAAAATATGAAGAATCAGAACCAATTTATGATCAGTACATGGATGAATGTGAAGAAATAGATGTTCTCCTTGTTCAAGAAGAATCACTAGTGGTTTGAATATATCAAAAGAAGAAGATTGGAGAAGACAATATCTTCACGACATTTTTGGTGGGAAGGCATGTGATCTAGTTATAGATGGTGGTAGCATAGAGAATGTCATCTCTAAGAATGCAGTAAAGAAGCTAGGATTGGCTATTGAAATATATACACATCTTCACAAAATTCGTTGGCTTAAGAAAGCTAATGAAATTTCTGTCACTGCTCGATGTCTGGTGCAGTTTACTATGCGAGGTAATCTATAAGATGAAGCTTTATGTGATGTTGTGCCTATGGATGTTAGACATAATTATGTGGGAAAACCATGGTTGTATGACTATAGCATGAAGTACCACACTAAATCAAACACTTATTCTTTTCACAAGTGTAACAAAAAGTGCACCTTATATCCAATGGACGAGGATTCAAAACATGTTGCCAGTTCATAAAAAACTACAAGGTTAATGGCTTTTTATGTGTTGAGAAATGTAATATAAGAGTGTTTGTTGGAGATAATCAAATTAGAAAAATGTCTCACTGATCACCTAAAGTAAAAGCTGAAATTTCTTCTCTCGAAATCACATTGAAAGAATTCATGAGGTAAAAGCTTCCCTGGAATGAAATAATGAAACTTATGCCAATGCAACCAATCAACATTGACATTTTAAAGACTTTGAAGAAGAAGACTTGGTCTTTGTACACTTAAGGAAAGAGAGATTTCCTAAGGGCATTTATCACAAACTCAAGTCAAGAAAATTTGGAACTTGCAAGATACTAATTTACTAAAGAAAATAAGTTCAAATGCCTATTTCATTGAGCTTCCATGAAATTTACAAATGTCCTAAATGTCTCATATTTGTATGCTTTTGAGGGCTTTGATATGGACATGGCTAAAGGTTCAAATCACTTTCAAGGGGGTAAGTTCTTGTAGGGGTAACAATTATAGAAGATTCTTGCTTAAATGGTTGGAAAAACCTTACAGAAAGCACTTGGATCAATGAAGATGAGCTCAAGAAGATTGATGCTGAGATGTATGCTGACATTGTGCAAGTTTTTTCCAAGGAGTCAAAAATTGGAAGTTGAGGAGATTGATGCAGGAGCTTTCATTTTATATTATTTATTTTTAATTAAATTTGGTGTCTTAGTTATTAGACGTCATGTGATAGGCATGTGACCTTTTAATTAGTCATAAGGGTCATGATTAAAAGTAGGTTAATTATTAGTTTTAAACTTTTGTAACCCTAGTATTTAA
This sequence comes from Pontederia crassipes, assembly GCA_030549335.1. Classification (NCBI taxonomy): domain Eukaryota; kingdom Viridiplantae; phylum Streptophyta; class Magnoliopsida; order Commelinales; family Pontederiaceae; genus Pontederia; species Pontederia crassipes. The sequence continues at coordinate 68,912,683 of CM060191.1, read as the reverse complement.
GATTGCAAACAAAGTTTTCAACCATCATTTTCTATCTTTTATCAAAATTACATATTTTTGTGATTTTCTCATAAACTCTAATTGTTACTCTATCAATTCTTCTCATCTTCTAGTCTGATTTCTCATTATTCTTGTTGGTTTACTCTTCTTACTGCACAAAAAATGCATGTGCAATTTTCTTTTGAGGGTAGTGCATACAGGAATTATATAACCATACATACACTAAAAAAATGCATAAACCCAAGGTGAAAGTTATGAACACACCTCATATAAAAGTAAAAAGATTAGCTTGACCACACATTATAATCTTGTATATATTTGATACCATAACATCTATATTAAGCATCCTAAACAAAAAGTCAATCATCTAGTAGCATCATGATTGTATCAGGTGGTTGTAATTGTTTGAATGCTCTGAACAATCATTTCTTCCTTTTCAACTATTTGTCTTATATACACGTATAATTTTCCAACTGGGGTTAAATTTTAATCCCCATATCCTTTGAATAATTTCTTCTATAAAAATTGTATTTTCTAAATTCTTGTACTACTCTTCTATCCATTATGTAAACTCTTCAAGTATCTAGTATCTTATTTTCCATAATGAACCTCTACTGCTTAACTCTTTTGATCAAACAAGATTCTCACAAGGCCAAAGAAATTGAGTGATAACCAACGAGGGGGTCAAGTGGTAAGCAACTTGTCCTTGCTTAATGAGGCCTTCAGTTTGCCATATTTAGAATATTCCTGTTGAGTGCCTCACATATCATAGTCAAGCATACGACCCATTGTGCCACAAATTAGTCAGTGATAGTGGGTTTGGATCTCTATCCACCACCCAAGATACTATAGTGAAAACCGAAAAAAAATTTGAATGATAGTAGACGAAATATTACGAACATCTCATTCAAATTATATTTTAAAAGTTTACATAGTGCATCTCGCAGTCTACCCAATTGATTCTGAAATTGATATGGGATAGATGAGATAGATTATGTTAGTTATCTATATATTTTTATTTTTATCTCTCTAAATTTTTAGGTTATTCAAATTGTTTTAGCTTGATCTTATTTGGATATTGTTATATTTTTCTAGATTTTAGATTATTTTAGATTTGATTGTAAATGCCTGTAAATAGGCACAAACTCTTTCATTATCAGTAGTTCAATTAATATCCAATTATGCCATTAAACTTGTGTGATTTTCTTTCTTGATGGATTACGAGTTTATCAAGCTATTAATGGCGCTTTGAACCATCCATCTCTTTCAGGATTTATCCGAAAGTTGTAAACTCCTTAACCTTACGATGTCCGACTATGTTAAGTGGTATCAGAGCCTTTGAGGAGATTTACCTTATCGTCCTGGTGCTCATCTTCTCTCCAATCATCTATTTCTTATTTTATTTTTCTTCTCATCATTCGTCGTACATCCCAATATTCTATCATCCTAACTATTTACATATTTTCCTTCCTACTCGAATCGCATCCTTTATTTTTGTTTTCTTTAGTTTTCTATCTCCAATTGACCATATATTTTTCCTTTTTTTCTCTCTCATGAGCTATTAGTTACATCCTTTTTATCTTGTTTTCTTATTTCTTTCTTTTAATTTTATTTAATTAACAGGATGAGGATATATCCACCGTCATTTAATGGATACTTCAACATCGATAAAGTTTTACACTGAATTTCTAAAGTTGATCATTTATTTAATTATTGTGATATTTCATAAGTTCAACAAGCCATTTTTTTTTTTGAGGGGTTCAACAAGCCAAATTAGTGGCTCGTTTTCTTAGTGGAAAGATAATAAACGATTACAAGCTTGCTATCATAAGAATCTATTCAAACATGGCAAAAGATGAAAATAGTTACTCGTTAAATATTTTTTTCCTTAATCATATCATTATGTTATTTTTCAGCAATCAAGCAGGCATCAGCATGAGAAGTAAGACAAGTCTAAATTCATTTGGAGAACATCAAGAATTCGATTGAGAAAATTTAACAAAAATTGGAGAATATAATCAATCAAACGTGTCCATCACAATTTGTGCAACCTTGTGAAGATCAATTGTCTTTGTATGTTATGTCCACCCCAATTGAAGAGTTGCAAGAGAATATTGAAGATGCCATGATCTATCCAAACATTGAAGAGTTGGTTGCTATGGATTTTTTCTAAGCCGAAAGAAGATAAATTTATTAAAGAGGTGGATAAAAAGTTGATGTTAAAACCATTAGCTAACAAAGGAGCTTTGTTCCAAATGATTCATATGGATGCAAGATGCATGAAACTTTTAATTGATGCAGTTTTTTTTTTTTGCAATTTGTTTTTCCAAGTCAAGTTCTTAGGACAATGTCTTATTATTTGGTAATACTCTACTAGTGGTTTAAATGATTCACCTAACAAATTGAGAAAGAAGACTAGACTACTAGACGTGAAGCATGACCCTCCAGATTCAATTTTCGGAGTTCGATGTCGAACTCTTTCAAAGAGAGGGAAGCTTATGTAGGATATATAAGATAGATTCGTTTAGTTATCTAAATCTTGTTATTTTTATCTTTCTATATTTTTTAGGTTATTCATATTCTGTTAGTTTGTTCTTATTTAGATATTGTTATTATATTTTTCCATATTTTAGATTTGATTGAAAATGCCTATAAATAGGCACATACTCTTTCATTATGAGCATTTCAATTAATATTAAATTATTCCATTAAAACTGTGTAATTTTCTTTCTCGGTGGATTTCGAACCTCAGTTGATTTAGAGTTTATCAAGTTAATGATAATGCTTTGAACCATCAACTTCTTTCGGGATTCGTTTGAAACTTGTAAGCTTCTCCACTTTACGATCCCTCGCTACGTTAGAAACATTTGAACTAATATTGGATCTCAAAAGAATGCAAACATATCTTAGCCAGATAGAAGACATATTTGTGTCACTAGGAATCATATTATAGTAGAGTGCGATCAGTTAATGTCGTCGAAATAATTGCATAACATGAATATCTTTTATTTGTCATATCTGTATCTTATTTCTATTTTCTGAACATACCAGATTGTCTAGCTAGGCAAACGAGACATTTCTAATAATGCCTCCAAACCAAAAAAATAAGACGGAGAAAGATGGATATAAACAGGATATTTCAGAGTTACTAGTGCATAAACATAAACTATACAAAATTGTAAACAAAAAACCTTAAAGAGGTCGAAGAAAATAGTAGACTAAGACGTATCTTTCTCAGTCAACAAACTTCATGGTTAGAGTAGCTGGAAACTCTTTCTCCCCCAAGGAAGCTCCGATTCCATTTACCAAACAAAACAAAAAAAGGTTGCAACCCATTAGGACATTTCCTTATATTAGATTTTCTTTTAATTTGCCTGTTTTATTCGGTTGCCTACTTATTTTTCATAAGGTTTTTAGGACTATATTAATATTCTTGTATGGTTTCTTAGGAACAGGGCCTTGAATGAATGAAAATTTTGCCTTCACTTACTTTTAAGTAGCCAACTTAATAAGGGTTTAAGAGTAGTTTAACTTGACAGATCCCTAGCACAAACGAAGAAAACATTGGAACGCTTAGAACATTTTATATGTAGAATCTTAAAGAGAATTCTTACCCCATGATACATTGCTTGCATATCATCCAATCCATCTGTAATCATTTCTTCACTGAGCCTGGTAAACATCCCCATAGTCGTTCTGATAGGATTAGATTGCAGCCATTTACATAGCAATAGTATTGAACAACACCAAATATTCTCAAAGCGCTCAAACACGTCCTTTTGTTCCTCCTGAGCCAATTGCGTTTCTATTTTTTTTCTAAGAATTCATGGGATTGTAACGTAATTCCCAGATTCTCATTTGAAGATTTCGTTAATAGAAATAGGGAGCATAAAAAAATCACACAAATTTATTTTTGTATATGTACAAATCCATTTGCTTACATTTCAGCATCGAAATTCCCAACAATTATGCAAACAAAACAATAGCAGCAACAACGCACGACGAGACGCCTTGTGCATTGTCCAAAACATCGCCGTAACCAAAATCCAAAAGGCACGAACAATAGTTCTTGCTCAGACGAGTACGCTACGCAAACGCATACGAAAGGAGGAAGAATGAAGCGTGAGAGCAAAGGACGAAAGGGGAGAGCACTTACGATGGTGGCAGGTAATGGCGAGAGCGGCAAAAGGTCGAAAACCTCAAGTGCTCTACTCCATCGCAAAGTGTGGTCGTTCTAGGAAGCCTTCCGTTCCGTGTTGTCGGCAGGCGGTAGGAGTCGTCGAAACGCTTGGATTTGGCAGTAGGTACCCGATATTTATCTCCCTGCTACGCATTTGGGGAGTCGCCGGACCATTATAACGGGCGCAGTAACCTCCAAAAAACCGTTATAGTCCCTTCACGATGGTTGCAATGAAACAAGACATTTGCGTGACAAGAAATGTTTCTATCGTCTAAATGAAAATTATAACTCTCGATTATTTAATATTTTAGCTTTAGTTGTTTTTTTTCTGGGAGACAAAAATAAGATTAATCTGTAGTTTAACTTTAAATAACTGAGACCAAGATATTGCTTTTGCTCATTTGAGCACGAAAATTTCATCTGCCAGGGAAAAAATGAAGTAAAATTATTTAAACCGCTACTTCTTTGGAAAGGAACGTATACGAACAAGTGTTTTGACAAAGGAGAAACAAATATAATAAATTGAAACATTCATGGACAAGCGTCTCCGTGCAAAAGAATAACATATTGCTTCCTAACACCCAAAAAAAATTAAGAAAATAATAAATAAGATTACAACAAACAACATGATGCACTAGAACTCCAAGATATCTTTCTCTAGCCTTTACATCGGAAGGAATCAGAGTAAGTACACAAGAGCATTTTGTCCTCTACAGAACCCTCATGAACATACCCCATTACAGAGTGCAGACAGTTGCAAATAGAATTTACGGCAGGGATCCCATCAGCAGAGATCGCTGTGTCGGCAACGAAGTGGGACTATTACCACAACCATTCTCGCTGTGCATCTACAGCTTTAACATTGGTGGAGACCAATGGAACACCGCCGTAAAGAGAAACAAAGTCGTTGAGACACTTGGTCCTCCGATAGTTATGACCCTCTAAGCTGCTAATGCCAGTGTTCCCAATCTCATAAATCTTGCCTGTAGCATAAAACCATCAAAAAATAATGAGCAATCGTGAACTCAGATACTCCAACAAACAGTTAAGAAACTTTCAATCATCCTAGAGTGTTTGACTACTAATGTCTACGATTCCAAGAAAGGTAATAGTTCATTGAAAATTGACAAAAGTTGTTATTTTAATGTTTTCAAATAGTTTCCTAATAGTTCCTCAACTCTCATTTCACATATAAAATGTGGCAATTTGATGTTATTGACAAATCACAAATGCGAAGTGTGGCAATAACGATTAACTATTTATTAGTGTGACAATCACCCCAAAACCCATTACATTCTAAAGATAAAAATTCATAAGATGCATACAAAATAAGATTATTATCCAGATTTCGTCTCTATTTTTTTCAAGTGTGTAAATTGCCCTTGACGGTGCAAGAATCCATATGAACCACAAAAGGATATAAGTAACACCATGTACCTTGAACCCAAACTGGAGGGGCTCCGGTGGTGTTTGCAACAAGTAGGGACATTGCAATATCCTCACAGTTCCTGAAAGAAAGCTGTGACTCAACAAATTAAAGCGGAAAACCTGTAAAGATGAAGAAGTATCCTGCTCACCTTTCTCTGGTTACATAATCACGAATTGATGATGGCATCTTGTAAGTATACAGGTCTAAGTACTTCTGATGAAAAAATGAAGCTTTTGAGAGAATCATACTGTAAGTACCAGTCCACCATACTGACCACCAACCTCCATATTTGTAATATGGCATACCACTTTTCTGGAATGATGTGGATATAAGGTTAAAAAGTTTTTCCAAGAAGACAAATATATCAATGACCATATAACTCCATGAAAATAATTAATAAATGCTTTTACAACTTCAACTTCCATGGATTTCCCTTCTGAAAGAGAAAAAAAACAATGGATTTTGTTACATATCATATATGTATTTTTTTTTTATACCCACTCGGGGCCTCCAAGACTATTAGCACCTGACTAATACGAAGTCAAGGTAAACGGTAGAACAGTATTCCCCTAGCAAGTGGTGACTCTAGAAATCAAACCCAGAGCTTCTAACTCTCGTTGATCCTGGGACACAACCTTACACAACCTTGCTAACCTGTTGTGACAGCCAAACTTGGTTATATCATATATGTATTTTGAATCAATAGCAAAAAGAAAAATTTGAGAGAGAGCAAAGGATGATTACCATGTAATCATCCATTTTATTAAATGTTGTTATATTGCAAAAATGTATAGACAAACTTAGTCCTTCATCTACTCACACACTATCTTCTCAGCCAGTGCTACAATGTTCTCAACATATAACCTCTCACCCCTAAAAATACAACCGTTGCATTGGATCCAAATAGCCCATAAGAAAGCAAAAGGGGCCACCCGACGCCTCCTTGTACTGTACACTTGGACTCCATTTTGGCTCCCACATCTTGTTCGGAAGGAGTTCCAAAACTGGGTTAATGTTTGAAGGGTAAATCTTGAGGATTCAAATCTTTGCCACACCTCTCTTGCTGTCACACATTGAAAGAAAATGTGATCAATGTCCTCATCCACTGCACCACAAAATACACATATTGTATTCGCCTCGGGAACCCATCTTTGCCTATAGCATCGTGTTGGAAATGGATTGAACAATGTCATTTATCTATAGGAAAATTCTTTATTCAATCTTTGGAAATTAATGTTCTTTTCACAAGGAATGGAGAAATTTAGAAATAACTGGCAGCAAATGCACCATTGACTTAAGGACTCTTCACTGACCTCTGATCTACTTGTAGAATCACCTAAATTTAGGACATCTGACCATTTTAAATCATTCCTTCTCATGTTAACTCAATTGGAATTTGCTTCAAAAGTACTCAAAGAAAAGTAATTATTATAACAAACAGCCAGCTGATTCCAGATAAGGACAAGAACTCAGCAATTTTGAAGGTGAACCTAAGTGGTGTGGAATAACTGAGTATGTAGAAAAGTTTCTAACAACTCCGCCTATGTTTTATAGCCGGTCCCAAGCCCGGATAAAGGAGGAGGGTTGTGTTAGGCCCCGACAACCAGCGGTAAAACCCTGTCGAATCTCATGAACATGGATCAACGAGGCGTCGTATGATCCACGTAGCCGACCTCACCTAGTGGGATAAGGCTTTGTTGTTGTTGTTGTTGTTGTTGTTGTAGAAAAGTTTCTAACCTTGCTCTACATGTGAGGTTCAATAAATACCTTGAAAGAATAAAATGTGATCAGTTACCAAGGACAGATAAACTGGCAATATGTAAGATAATAAGTCAATGAAACTTAGGGTGAAGGTGATGTAGGATTTCACAAACAAAAAAGGTCCAAGAAGGCTGTTCAATCCAAAAGTTTATTTTTTCCCATAATTGGATATACACTCTCAAAGATGCAAATGAACTACTTGATATGGAGAAGTAATACACCAATATAACAGAGGAATATAGCAGGTTTGATTAAAATGCTAACAAAAAATGTTAACACGACACCTACATGAAATACATATCATAGCACATAGGTAAACTTTTCAAAGTGCATAGTATACAAATGCAGTGCTTTATTTTCTTGGATATCCAGTTATTTGTACTAGAATAGACTTCTGATGGTGTTTCATCCTCGAAAAACAATAAGCACTTCAATAATACAAGACGAGGAGAAAGCATTGCAGAAAGGTAGACACTAAGATAACATATACAAAGAGAACTCTCTTGATGATCCACAACTATTCATCACAAGATTTCAAACAGATGCAAATAAGTCGTTGTATGACCACTTCAACATGCCAAGGCATTCAAGATGCAAAGAAACTTAGGTTGAAGGTGATGTAGGATTTGACAAACAAAAAAAGTCAATGGAATATACACTCTCGAACATGCAGATAAACTACTTAATATGCAGAAGTAACACACCAAGATAACAGAGGAATCTAGAAAGTTTGATTAAAATGCTAACATTTTTTTAGTAAAAATGTTAACACGACAACTACATGAAATACATATCATAGCACCTCGGTAAACTTTTCAAAGTACATAGTATGCAAAATGTAGCGTTTTATTTACTCAGGTATCCAACTACTTGTAAGTCTAAGAATAGACTTCTGATAGCATTTGATAAGATACCAATTTGTATTAGTTAGTGGCTAGTTAATTAAGTAGTGGATAGTTAAAAGATACCACTTTATATGAGTTAGAAAGTAGTGGGTAGTTAGTTATATTTGTATTTTTGTTTACAATTATCGTAACTACCTTTGCATGTTATAAATACATGCATGGGTTTTAGATTTAAGGTAGCCTTTTGAAATGTGTTTACCAATTAGGTAATTGGCATTTGGTCCACTCCATACGGACTTATGGAGATTTATCATCTTGAATTGACAAGTTATTAGTAATAATTGTGTTTAAGATTCTTGTACTTTTACTATTAATAATAGTTATCCTAGTTTTATTTTAGTTGTATTTTTAGTTCGTATCAATTGGTATCATAGCCTCAAAGATCCTAGTAGCAAAACACAAAGAAGCAGCATCCATTCAGAAGAAATTGGCTTTACACATCACAAGAGAAAGCTCATTTCATAAGAAGAAAGGTTGGAAGTTCATATTGGTTCAAAAATTTCTCTCTTGGCCCAAAGTTGGAGTTAATCAAGTTTCAATTGCACCTGCAGAATATTATTATTAATTTTCTTTTCTTCGCCTTGAGGACAAGGCGAAATTTTAGGAGGGGTGTACTGATAAGATACCAATTTGTATTAGTTAGTGGTTGGTTAATTAAGTAGTAGATAGTTAGAAAATGCCACTTTGTACGAGTTAACGGCTATTAGAAAGTAGTGGGTAGTTAGTTATATTTGTATTTTTGTTATAGTTATTGTAACTACCTTTGCATGTTATAAATACATGCATGGGTTTTAGATTTAAGGTAGCATTTTGAAATGTGTTTACCAATTAGGTAATTGGAGTTTGGTCCACTCCATACGGACTTATGGAGCTCGAATTGACAAGTTATTAGTAGTAATTGTGTTTAAGATTCTTGCACTTTTACTATTAATAATAGTTATCCTAGTTTTATTTTAGTTGTATTTTTAGTTCATGTCAGCATTTCAGCCTCCAAAAGCAATAAGCAGCACTTCAGTAATACAAGACGAAGAGAAAGCATTGCAGAAGGGTAGACAATAAGATAATGTATACAAAGAGAACTCTCTTTCTGATCCACGACTATATTCACAACTATTCATCACAGGATTTCAAACAGATGCAAATAAATCATAGTCTGAGCACTTCAACATGAATGCATTCAAGATGCAAAGAAGCTTAGGTTGAAGATGATGTAGGATTTGACAAACCAAAAAAGTCAATTGGATAATACACTATCAAACATGCAGATAAACTACTTAATATGCAGAAGTAACACGCCAAGTAACAGAGGAATCTAGCAGGTTTGATTAAAATGCTAAATTTTTTTTAAGTAAAAATGTTAACACGGCACCTACATGAAATATATATCATAGCACCTTGGTAAACTTTTCAAAGTGCATAGCATGCAAATGCAGTGTTTTATTTGCTTGGGTATCCAGCTATTTGTAAGTCTAAGAAAGCAATTCAATAATACAAGACGAGGAGAAAACATCACAGAAGGGTAGACAATAAGATAACATATACAAAGAGAACTCTCTTGCTGATCCATGATTATATTCATAATTATACATCACAAGATTTCAAACAGATGCAATCATGCAAATAAATCATTGTCTGACCACTTCAACATGCCAATTCATTCAAGATGCAAATCCACATCAAATATAGCTGGAACTATGTATCATAATGCATACAGAGGGCAAGTTTTGTTGCTCGTTCATAAATTAATTATCAATCATATATCATTATATCATTTTTTTTGTGGGGAGAGATGTTAGCCTGAGCAAATTGTACACCACATCTCCTTCTTATTCGGGAGTGAGGTTTTGACTAGTTGGGATACTTTTGTCATCTTTTTGCGCCCTCTCCTTCTGAGAGCTTACACTTGTACATTCACTCTAATATATAGATGGATGACAACCACAACTCTGTAATCCTCTTTCTTCTCAAAAGGTCAGGCTTGCATGAAAAAAAAATTATATTGAAAAAAAAAAAAGAAAAAACTCCGCCTATATTTTATAGCCGGTCCCAAGCCCGGATAAAGGAGGAGGGTTGTGTTAGGCCCCGACAGCCAGCATAAAATCCTGTCGAATCTTATGAACATGGATCAACGAATGAGTGGAATGGCGTCGTATGATCCATGTAGCCGACCCCACCTAGTGGGATAAGGTTTTGTTGTTGTTGTTGTATTGAAAAAAAAGAAAAGTAGTTGACTGACCTCCTCAATAAGCCAATGCATGCGAGGGACAAATCCGACCATAGTATCTGGAGCAGCCTGCCACACAGTGAAGGCGAAATCCAAGGTTGAACAAGGAACAACTACATCATCATCAATTGAGAAGATGGCATCACTTTTTAGACCTTCAATTGGTTTGAATCTATTATTTAGGTCATCTTCTTCATTGAGTTCAAACCTAAAATTAGGCTTGTGATAGTTTTGGGATCTTAAGAGTACAATATCTCTGAGATAAGTTTTCAAACTCTCTGAAGGTGGATCATTTTCACTCCAAACTACATGTATTGCATCAACAAGATTACAAGAAGCATAGTGGGCTACAGCTTTCTTGAGAAGAGAATTGCGCTTCCAGGTATTTATTAGCACTGTGTAGCCACCTCTGCAATCGTAAAATGAGACTTAAGTTGCGCAAATAAAAAAATATTAAACTCATAAATGTAATGATCATGAACCAGAAACCATGTATTCTTTAACCATTTGATGCAAAAATATGCATGAATAAGATAATTTCTGCGAAAACATGGAAACAAGAATTCGTAATTCTTTTTGTGTCAGCTTTATATGACCATACTAGTCAGGCCTCCCGATCCAGAATATTGCAATAAGACAGAAAATCATGCTTTGAATGTTATAATTGACTAAAATTGTTCATCCCTATTCCAGTGTATAACCAGGTTAGAATTCCTAGATAGAAAGTCATTCTTTTTATTAATCCATGCCAATAGACCCTTCCTATTCCAGTTTGCAGCCAGATTATGTAATTGACTCTCTAGTGTTTCTTATGTCCTATCAGTTTTAAGTTGGGTTATCCTGTTTTTTTTTCCGAAAGAAGTTACAATCTGGGTTACAAAAATCATTCACATGTATTTTAATGCTAGTAATTTCTGCAGAAATCTCAAGCTGTAGTTGTATGTTTACACAGATTCTTAATCTCTTAATCATCTCATGTACAGGGTAACTGGATTCATGGGATCCTAGAATCTGAATTGCATCTCTTCAGCAATTGACTTATGATGTGTTTTTTGTCCATTAAATGTCATTCCTTGATCTGGAAAAATTCAAGCATCAAGCCTCTTCGTATATAGTTGACTCAGAGTATTAATCTTTTTTCAGTACAATATTAAACTTTTGAAATGGATCATCCAGATTAAAGGTCAAACTAACACATGCGCAAAAAACAAAAGACTGCAAGTATAAGAAATGCTTTATACTTCACCAGTATATAATTAAACTATCATCAAAATGGACTATATAACTAAACTGTCCGAAATCTCACCAAGCATGTTATAGAACCAAATCAAACATCTTGGGCATATCTACATGATTGCTAAGGTCTTGCGCCAGGCATACTTAATCAGGAAGAAGAACTTCGCAGTTAGCACACTAATCATGGCTCCACGCTATCCTACAATTTGCAATCTTGTACTTTTTTAGGACAACTTCTCCGTCCAAACCACCTATAAGGCTATATGATTCGGCAACGTAATGTCTCAAATACTAGCGAAAATGACACAGATGGTCCCAAGTTTTAAGAGGCATCCTTATCGGTCGAAGCCTGTTCAATGATTCAGTGGTACAGGGAGAACAAAGAAGCACAAAGCATCATTTTCGCGATGCATACAAATCCTTGCAAGTATCAATACAACAAAGACGCGACTCTTGCCACTGCTACCACCAGATCTTAGCATCAACATCGTATTCCCAACGCGAATGCTATTTATGCCAGAGCATCGAAATAAACAAACCAAAAACCGAGACAACGAGGGAAGGTTTGGAAGAACCTGGAAGACGACGAAGGGGGGGAAGCAGGCAAATGACCCCAGTTCAGGTGAGGCACAAGCAAGCGAGGGAGCAGGAGAAGCGCCGCGAACGCGCCCACGGCGAGCAAGATCCGGGCGCGGACGCAGGATGCAAGGAGCTTGCGCGCGCGGAGGCGGAGCACGGAGCACGTTGCGCGGGTAGCGAACGCGCCGACGCCGCGCGCCGCGGCCTTCTCCTTAGCCGGCGAGTACGGCAGGCCCGCTTCGGCGGAGTGGACGCCGGCGGCGGCAGCCGTCGAAGTCCCGGCGACGATCGTGGAGGTGGCGTCCCTGATCCCCATGATCGCCATCGCGGCCATGGTCACGCTCCATTCGATGGGTGGTGCTATAAATTCCCTTGGGATGGCCTCATGGCAGGTATCGATCGGGTTTTGGGCATCGTGTCGTTTTTGGCGGTGCTGTCTTGTTTAGCCTTCGTTTTTTCCTGTCTCCTTTTCTGAAAGAACCTTTTTTTTCTCCTTTTTTTTCTGTCTTGATCCGCCGATGCTTAATGCCGACTAATCACCCCAGTAATCTAATATTCGACTGAAAAAATAAATTATCATCAAAATAAATAATAATTTTAAAAATCACATACGAAATTATTAGCACCCAGCGATTTTGAAAATAAAATAAATCCGCTATTCAAATATGTTTTTTTTTTATTTTGAAAAGACATACTGAGATTTAGTTAACTTAATTGAAAATATATAGTGCAAAAAATTACTATAATTAAAATATATACGTTGACTTGGTAATTTACTTTCTTCCATTTAAAGCTCAGCCAGACTCTTAATCCTTTTAGTCCTTTTAGTCCTGCTCCGGGAAATCTTAAATATGAAAATGAAAGGTCATATTCCATGCAATGATTGGTCAAATAATTAAATGATCGCAATAGTTCTTTAATTGAGTTAATTGTCATTCTTTGACATAATTATATATTATAGAGCCTAAACTCAATTCCGTGATAAAATATTTCTTCGATTAATTTAACAATCATCCACCTTTTTATCATGAACAAACGGGTGCCACGTATGTTATTCTACATCATGTCGGGGGGTTCTGTCTCCATTGATAGATTATAGAGTTATGTCTAGTTTTAAATATGATCTACCCCATCTACATATCTGTGTTAGTAATTTTGCCCCTACCTTATATTTACTATTAACATCACTATATGCTTTATATATATATATATATATATATATATATATATATATATATATATATATATATATACATATGTCTCTCGTGCAGTATATTATATAAGTACTAAAATTAAACGACACTAATATTGGTTTGAACGCTTGCAGTATCTATTAACAAAACTGAGAAAATAAGAATTAAATTGTCCTGTGAAAAAAACGTCATCGCAATAATATTGCCCTTTGCCCATCAATTGAAATATCTCTGACTTTTTCCCTTTTTTTTTGGCTCATTCAAGCGAATTTTCGTAAAGAACAAATTTTTCCTTGAATTTAGTTATGGGAAGTAATTGAAATAAACAGATAAAAATATCTGACTATATTAGAAAGATTAAATTCCGAAATTCTTATTTCATAAGTAGTTTTGCAACCCTCGATAATTTGTATGCCTTGATTATTCTCGTCTGTGCCACGCCTTTGCATGCATGCATGCATGCAACCAACAAAAAGAAGGAGAGATGGTTAAGAATTATAAAAAAAAGGGAGTGATGGACCATCAAGCTGACAAAATTCACGATTCCTCACATGACCATTCTGGTCAAATCTCTAAAATTAGATACGTTGATTCAAGTTGTGTCCTCGTTTTCAAAGTAGGGAACTTAAGGAAATAATTAAGTATAAGTCAAGGACTCTTTTCTTCACAAAAAAAAAAAGAAAGGAAAAAAGGTCAAGTAAGAGAATTTCAAAATTAAATCATTTCGAATGTCTTGCTATATATATATATGTATATGTGTATATATATATATATTAAGGATATTTCAAACCCAGAATTAATTAGCAATGATTGATGTCCTTTATCATGTATTTAAATAAGGGAAAAAAAGAATTCGATCTGACGTCTTTGAGGAGGAGTAGGGACATGATGAACTGTAGGTGGGTCCGCCCTCAGCCAGGTAGCATGTGAGCCATGTTCGGGAGTCATATGCCTAACTTATTGTCTTCGCCATCTACCCGTTCAGTCAAATAGACAAATTATTGTAATATTTATTTCGATCAGGTCTTCCTACCCTTTTTTTTTCTCCTCCAGTGTGATCCATTGTTCACTAATCTTTTTTTTTACTCCTCGTTAATTTAACTTGAGAATTAGATTGCTGAAAAGTTTTACTCCTCGTTAATTTAACTTGAGAATTAGATTGCTGAAAAGTTTTATCACTCTCAAAATTCAATCTTGAAAAAATTCTTAAACCCACTTTTCCATCTCTCCTTTTGAGCGTTGCTTGACCTCCTACCCATCAACAAATAGATGACATAGTTATTACTTTTTAATTTGGCTGGATGGAAGTGAAAGCTGAACGAGGCAATAAGGATATGCCACCATTTTCATTGCCATGTCAATTGGAATGGATTACTGCTGTGAAACTTAACAAGAAATGCAGCTATCAGAATACCAACAAAACATCTGAGAGTTGACCTGACTTTGTTCAGCCGGTGATATCTGTAAAAACAAAACATCTTTATATCTATGACAAGGGATGATTCACAGAATCTCTATCAATTTTCTTCGCCAATGGACTGAGGAAAAGACCGAGTTCACAAGAGAGAAGAAATTTAGAGATAGGGAACCCTGACTTAGGAGTTGCTTTGAATCTACCACGAATTACTCAAAAAGAGTTTGCCATGGGTTTGGATCACATATCTATGACGAGGGATGATTCACAGAATCTCTATCAATTTTCTTCGCCAATGGACTGAGGAAAAGACCGAGTTCACAAGAGAAAAGAAATTTAGAGATAGGGAACCCTGACTTAGGAGTTGCTTTGAATCTACCACGAATTACTCAAAAAGAGTTTGCCATGGGTTTGGATCACATTGTAATATATCTGCAGCTCGCTCAAATTCCTCTCTCAAGATACTTATGGTGCACTTGTCAACTACTCGGCCAAGATCATGTGAGGTCTCGAAGGGATCTTCTATGCACAACAAATGACGGTCTTTCCCAGTTCTCTTTGTCCAGTTCTTGGATCGTTTGCTGTCAGGAAACAATCAAGTAACTATTGCTTAGGAAACGAGTGAGCAAAACACTCAGTAAAAAAACATGAAGTAGCAGTTAGAATTAGTTAACTTATAGTGATTAGATTCAATCCATGTAACAAGACATTCACGGAACTAAGTCAGGTTTGACCAAATACCAAAGATGCTAATGCAATAACCATAGATGAAATGTAAACTCAGTGGAATCGTGTATGTATTTAGCCATAAAAAGTTTATTTGTAAAGCTGCACCGAAGGAGGTTGAGCATTACCTGATAAGTTTTCCTGTGCGAACAGATATTACGTGATTTACATAATCGTGAATATAGGCCCAGTAGTGGAAGAATTCCCAAACTAGTTGAGCAATACTTTCTTTGTTCTGAGCACCAAAATCATGGAGAGTTTCTACTCGATCAAAGTAAGCACACTCAATACCATCCACATCAAGGAAGTAAGTTGCTTTCATTTCCTGACATGTGAAATAAAGATACAACATTTTTTTTAAAACGAATAAAGAAGTGGTATGTCCCTCATATATAATGTATAATCCAATAATGTAAACATAAACTTTTAAGGCTAAACTAAAAGGATACACATCAGAAGAATAGAGATGGTCATCTACAACTAGAATGATCATCATTCTAGAAAAGGGAAATAAGGACTATCAACATAATTTTTTTTTTCTTTTTTGTTGAGAACATAGAGGATGATTAGCAAGGTGGTAGTCATGCAAATTCCTTGTATAAGCTGTTGGCACACATACATAGGAGTAAGAGAGCACCCTAAATATTTGCTCTTCAATCCTCATGCATCTTCTTAGAATAGTGGAAAATGCTGTCTACTTAAGATGCAACATCGCTCCTCTCTAAAAACAGATTTGATTGCATTGTAACCACAAGATAGAAAAATAAGCCAGCATCCCTGTGGTTTATGGACATACATATGCTATTGTAAACGTAGACCACCATATCCAAAATCCCTCCTCTCAGTTAAGAGTCAATTCAATTGCTGTTTATGGCCCCAGCCCAAACAGCTCTGGCAATCGGGCAGCCAAAGAAGAGATGTGATGTGTCCTCCTCACACAACATGCTCGATATATGGGGTTTATAATCCTCTTCTGAGTGGTCAGGCAAAAATTTTAACCTTCAGCAGATCTGGGTGTGCCATATAAGACTGCAATCCATTAAAAGTTCCACATCCAAAGTGTCATCAGCATTGTACATGGCCAAGTAACCTGTGTGATTGAGAAGGCTCTCTGTGACCAGACCCAGCCATCATTCCTGCCTTCTGTATGTCATAAATCAGAAAGATGGTCCAGGAATGAGAAGCCCGTCAAAGTGCTGATCAGATAGTAGGCCTGGGCATGCCATGTAAGTTTGCAATCCATCAAGAGTTCCGCATCCAAAGGGCCATCAGCATGGTAGGAGGCCAAGTAATCCGTGTGGATGGAGAAGACTCCCTTTGACCAGACTCAGCAATTGTCAATTGTTCCTGCCCTCCGTTGGTCACAGAATAGAAAGACAATCCAGCAAGGAAACACCTATCAAAGTGCTGATTGGATAGTGAAGAGGCAAGCATGGGCATCTAGCGACATAATTTGGTTACTGAGTGTATCCATGTTGCTGGTGCTCATTGATGCATGTACATCTTCTCATACTTTCATATATATACATTGCTGGATGACAACTACAACTTTGGTAGTCATCATTTTTCTGCTCAAAAAAAAAAAAAAGTTGTCCCTCCAATCAAGGTTGTCAAGATTGAGATCTTACATAAGACCGAAGAGGGGTCATAAGATCGAATATCATGAGATCAGATCGAAAATCGTAAGATCCTACTAATCAATAAAATAACATATTTTAAAAGATATTAAATATTTTTTTATAAATTTGTCACACTCAAACATTGAATTAAACCTCACAAAGTCATATTTTTGTCAATTCTTAAGCCAAATTATTTCAAAACATAATAAAAACAAATAATATATCTTAAACTTCATTTTAATTAATTGTTATTATGATGAATATATTTTTATTAGTATTTAAATGATTATATTAATCATAGAAGATCGTATAGGATCGGATAAGATCGTAAGATTGTGTGATCAAAATTAAAACGGTATTAAGATTTTACACATAAGATCCTCAAGATAAGATCGAGATCCAGGGATAATAAGATCGTAAAACCTTTCCGCCCAATATTACATTGAGAAAAATGGGATTATATAGCACCCAACTCTAATCCATTATAGAGCAATACTTCTGTCCGTTTGATTGTTTTTTTAGAAGTCAAATAGTAATTTATTAAGTTGATATTGTATTTGTTAATGATCAAGATCACCAGTTATCCAATGATCTCGACAAGCCTTTTTGCTTATTTAATTATTTTGATGGCCACAATTTATTTGTCCAGATTGCCGGTTTAGCCTATTAATTGATGATGCGTCTTATGAGTTAGAGGATGAATTTTTTACCATAAAATGAATCAAATGTTAGATTATAAGTGTTACACCGAGCATAGAGCAGGATGCCCCATGTTACATCTCTACTTACCTCTATTATTTTATACAAAGAAAAAAATGTAATGGTATAGTTAGTTTTCCAAGCTAATTTTATTTCAAGCCCTATTTAGGTCAAATAGTCACTTCAAGATAAGATCATAAAATCCAGTACTCAAAGGTGCCCCATTTACAAGCAAAATAGTGTAGATAAGACATGTCATTCCAGAAATACACTTTTTAAAAACTGGAATGACCAACATTTTAAGGACACAAAAGTCAGGTGGGGCATTAAAGGCTAACAAACAAAATTTGACTGGAAAATGTGATAATCATAAAGTTTTGTGAGAACAAAAAGGAAAAGTAAATGAAAGATAAACTAGACAAATGAGAGAAGAGAAAACAAACCTGCAAACAAGGAAGAATCGCAGGCTTACGCAGCTGTAAGAAGTGAATACACATAAGCACATATCTGCAAAAGGGGCAAGCAATTTATTTACATTTTCAACTTGCAATTCCTAATGTAGAGCAACCATCTTATGACTCACGCATAACTGGAGAGGGTCCCTTGAAATGTATCATTCACACCCCTCAACTTGGCCCATTGTTTCACAATAAAAGCCAATTGATGCAACCTATCATCTATCCGTGCATAATCTCTAAGAAGTTTGGTGTTGGCCACAGCTAAAAGGTTATTGATACAAATATCACAAGAAATATTTGTTTCTGGGTCTATCATCTTGACAATCGGGACTCTAGCACTAGCAATTGCCTGCATTCATATCAATATTAACATATTAACAAACGAGAGAAGGTCATAAAAGCAGAAAACGCTAACCAAATTGTAAAGGGCAATTATCTACTCAACACAAGACAACACTAAAGGAACAGGATATTGTTAAAGGTGGTCTCTACAGATAAAGGTGGAAAAAATGACATGTTTAAGGCTCGCTAAGTTGTCATTAGAAGGTCATCTCTACAAATAAAGGTGGAAGAAAGGACATTTTTTAAAGGGGAGAAGAAAATAAGATTTTACTTGAAGAAAGAAAAAAGTCAAAAGAAAGATTCCTTAATGGGAATAGAAAAGCAGTTCTAACTCTGATCCATGCATCTTGAGCAGATGCTATTGGCAAGAATCCAAGATGAGACATTAGAGGCAGATGCAATTATTACTATGGAAAGGAATGAAAGAAACAAATAGTGTAGGAACAACTTTATCAACATAAACTAGAAAATCGTATAAGTGCAATTGCATCAGTATTATTCTGTGTGGACACATTACAAAGATCTATAATTGGGATTGATTGGGTGTACTGTCAATACTATGAACTTTGACATACAATTGCTAAACAAAATGCTTAAATATAAACAAAAACTTGTTTAATAAATGGCTTGTTACCTCCACGCCTAGAAAATTCTTGGACCATAAAATCTCTGTGAGTTTTGACAATATATTTTGCTTATTCATATTTGTATCATCAATTGAAAGGCAAACATCAATGTCGCTACTTGGTAAGCCAAATGAATTAGCACATGACCCAAATAGATGCAACTGAGCTTGGGGCCATTCTTCTTTTACTAACAGTGTAAGTGAACGTAATAGATGATTTTGCTTGTATTTTTCCTGTTCCGCTGGTAAAACAAGAGATCTGTATACAGAAAGAAAATGAGGTGTTGAATTCTCGATGTCGGACCGACAATGTACACTTCTTCGAAACATCCTCTTTGATGAACTTGAAACTAGGTCCTTGCCAACTGAATCAAATCCAGCATGCTGAGAGCAAAGTAAAACAAATATGACCATAGAGCAGGGAAAATAAAATGACAAGAAAAAGTAAAAACATAAAAGATCATCAAAATAACAAACATAAGGTTCTTTTATTCATTGGTGCAAAGATGAAATCCTTTGATGTACTTACATGAGCACCTTGGAACAACACTTGTAAAGTAGAGATAAAACATGCTTGGAAGTTGGATACTATGGATCTAAATTTAGTTTCATAAATATAATCACCAGGAATCCAGAAATATGCTTCTGCAAATGGTCACATGTTGACCTATAGTGACAATTGACAAACATATAAGCTGGCGATTTCAGTTATCTTTGTGTTTGGCATTCAGAACAAACTGACTGACTATTCTGCGACTACCTAGGTACTTGGAAAATAACTAAACAGAAATCAATGTAGGGATCACAAATGAAGGGGTGTAAAGGGAAGCTATTAGATTTAAGATAGAAAATTAACAACTTCAAATGCTTAAGTTGAACGATATACCTTAAAACTTAAAGATTTGTCTTTGAACATCAAAGAATCTGCTAGAAACTTATCTAAGAGATCCTCTTTCTCGGAAACACCTACTTTGAATAAGAAATCTTCCATTTCTTCCTCATTTGCGAGTTCTGTTTTAGGTGAATCTCCTTCCACAACATCAGGTATTGAATCGTCAACATGTGACGAGCTATCAGGTGCTGGCATAATTTCATTTCCATCTACATGCGCCTTAGTTTGCTTCTCAAGACAACCATTATCTTGATCTACATCATTAACTAAGACACCACTTTGCGGCAAATCGTCATCTTTTACTTCTTGCTTTCCCGCTTCCCAGTTATTCTTCTCATCTTTAGTAACAACAACCCACTGTCCTTTCACCTTCTGTTTTGCAATAGAATCCAAACGATCATTCCTCTGAACTACTGGTTGCGTCTTAGTCACCTGATGCTGGCAATCCTTCAAATTATTTTTTTGCAAATGCTCATAATGTTGATTCCTCGTAATTTGCATTTCCTGAATGCATCCATAATCAGCTGGAGTCGCTGGACTGTCATTGTCTCTACTTTGATTGCAAAACCTACCGCCACCAATGCCAGTATCACTAACACTACCAGAATTCTTTTTCTGATACCCAGCTCCACCATTGTTTACCTTGCTCCTCCTATCCCGTCGCGGAGGACATGGATTCGCTTTATTGATGGAGAAAATGGCAGCTCCTTCATCCACCGAGACTCCGTCCCGCTTCTTGTGCCGATGATTGCTTTGAGAACGAACTTCTAGTGAAGGATCTTGATAATCGGAATCCTCTACTCGGCTCAAAACAGTAGTAGGTATAATCATTTCTTCGGGCAGCCAGGGACCCGGCGGCAAATCTCGGGGTATCGGCACGTAGAAATCGGTGGGCGACTGCAGTACCTCCGCAGGAGGTGGCTTCTCCGGCGCCATCGCTCTAACGCGACGTCCGATAACCATATGAGGGAGGAACAGAAAGCTAGCGCCTTGAGGGCGTCGGTCGTCTGCTACATTGACCGGCTTCGCCTGGGCGCCCGACGATCCCTGGCAGAGGACATGAGGCAATGAAGCGGCCGCCGGAGCGCCGCCGTAGTCGGCGGCCTCCTCACGAGACGAAGAGGAGGCGACAGCGGAAACTTTGAGGACGCCACCGCCGGGCATCATTGGGATTTTAGAGACGAAATGCGCGGTATCTGAGAGATATCGATGAATGAATGATCGGATGCTTGGATTCTCTCGGAAGCCAACCAGAAGTTGAGCTTTGGTTTTTAGAGTTTTTAGACCCCAAAACATATTTAGACGTTTTTTTATTTGTCTTTATAAATTAATTTTTCGGCTTTGTATTCTTATTACTTTTATATATGTATAATATTTTCTTTTAACAATAATAATACATTTTATATTTTATTATTGTCGAAAAAAATTATATTTTGTTCATAGCTTATATAGTTTGCATTAATCTGCATGTACATATAAAATTGTTAGTTAATTATATATATATGTTAGATGATATTTAAATATAAAAAAATTACAGAATATTTATTATGTATATTTTTTTCGAATGATTTTTTTAAACTTGAGACGTCTAGATTTTTTTTAACGAAAGAAAACATCGGTTTTCTTTTGTAGGATTGGATCAAACATTGGTGCTTTTAAGTTTATTTTTTCCCTCAAATATAATTGTTAATTTTGCTCGATGACAGATAAAGATTATTAATTTACCTTCCAACTTTTCTTTTAGTATCACATTTTTTTTAAACTCGATCATCTTTTCCCATTCTACTTCTTAAAAATAATAATAAATGATACTGAGTTTGATTTATTTTCAAATAACTTATTTTCATTTAAGTAATATTAAGTTTGATTTTTCTTTAAAAACGTAGAAAGTATCTGCTTCCGGCTCAATCAATACTTAGGGGTCGTTTCGTACATTATCGATTTAATTAATCAATAATTTAAATTATTACTTAAATAAAATGTCATTATTTAAATTATCGATAATATCACATATAGTATTTAGTACCAATTGGTGATATAAGTTATCATTAAAATAGTTAGAGAAGAATTATCAAAATATTTTTAAAAATTATTTTAGATTTTCATCGTATGGTTATTATCAATAAACAAAGCAAAATATAGAAAAATGAATATATTAAAATAAAATGAGACAAAATTAAGAGTTATTTGTCAAAAAAATAAATAATAAAGAAGATGAGATTAAATGATATTTATTCATTAATAAAATATTTAAAATTAAAAACTTTGATTGAATGAATATTTTTATCAAAATGTATTAATGAGGTGGTAATTAAGATTACGTGTAATTAAATTATCAATAATCAATCACAACTAAACGATATAATGAGATAGGTCCTAAAAATTTTAAATAAAATAATCAATAATTTTATTTAAATTATATTGTTTAAAACGGTATTTAATGCATTATTGACACTAAAATAATATATAAAACCTAATGCAAAATGCAACGAAAATTGAGGGAAAAAAGAGGAGCAAAGGATAGGAAGGGGCAGTTTCCACTTTCCACTTACCAACCCCTTCCTATCTCGCCAGTCGCCTCCGCTCCCTCGTTGCTCCTTTTTGAGGTGGTGGTCCTGGTGGAGGCAGACTCTCTTCTGAGATAACATGTGCTTTTTTTGCCATGAATAATTATTATATTTCAATTTTTTTAAAAAGAAAACATGAAGGAAAGAGAGAAATATATAAAAGCTAAAGTTGAGAATGTTTAAAAAGTGGATGATTTGCACAATTAAATGCACGAGTGAACACGTGCCAAAATCAGATGGACGTTTAAAAAGCTTGATTGGGCACGTTTAAAAAGTATAATAAAGTCATCGGTTTATTATACAAAAAAAAAAGTTGATTTTATCTGTTAGATGTAAGAAAATTTACCTAGGTTAATATCCTATTACATTTTATTTATTAGTATAAATAATAAGAAGTTAATGATGGTGTTCTGTGACTTCCCTCTTTTTATTTATCAATTAATAAAAAAATTATGAATTAACGCTATGTTTGAATTGAGGTGAATGGAGGGTAGAGAGAGTGAGCGGAAGGGAAAATAAATTCTTTTTGTTTGGATTAAATTTTAAAAAATGTGAATGGAGAGGAAAATTTATTTTTTCTTTTTCATTTTTCTTTTTTTGTGCTATTTTGTTTCATCCTCAAATTGAAGTGTAAAAATTTTCTTTCATTCTTTCTCATTTTTTTCTCTCATTCTCTTCCTTTCCTCTTAATGAGTGTTCATCCAAAAATAGTGTAAGAGTTCTTAAATTAAAAAAAAAGGATAAAGACACGAGTTCCTTTCCTTAAAAAAGGGACATCTTTATTTTTTAAAATAATAAATTATAAAAAAAATAGTATCTAATCTAAGTGGCATTTTTAATATATTAGTCATACATTATAAGCTACTTAGATGGACTTAATATAATAAGATAAATGTTTTCTCAAAAAAATATTATATAGCATATTACTACATAACATGTCATCTCACAATTACGCGTGGTTTTGATATTAAAAGCAGAGTTAATGAGCAAAACTGAAAGGTATGTATAGCAAGTGAAAATAATTCAAGGAATCTAATTTCAATATTTTTCGGTCACTCAAACCCATTTTCCCCCTTCTTGTCCACAGATCCAATGGCTGGGCTTTTTTGATTGATTCATCTACACAATCACTGTGGATTCTTTGCGTTTTTTTTTATAAGACAATTTTGACAAGCCTCTCAAGTTTTTTTACAGCGTAAAATCATACTTCAAATTGTATAGACACAACTAAAAGTACGTTGTAATTATAAAAAATGAATACCTTCCAATGTATCACTAGCCGTTGCAAAGATTTAAATCATACCATTTTACAATCATACTACTACTAATAGGTATATCCTATACAATCTGATGTGATTAATATAATAATTTTAAAAAATAAAAAACAATATATTAATTATATTAATAAACCATTCAAATGAAACTTAATGCATTTTTTCATTCTTATTATGTTTTCATATAATTTTATTTAAAATGAATAGAAAGATAACTTAATGAGATGTAATTTAATATGCGAGCGACAAATGTTCTAATAAACTTTCATATTCTAAAATCATTTTTTAAAAAAATAACAAACTCAGATGAATAAAATTTATTATTCCTTGAATACAATTCTCATTCAAACAGCAAAGTTTCTCTCATCCCGAATGGTGTCACAAGACAAGTTTGCATTTGGGGAAGCTTTTCGTTGCTTCTGTTTTTTTTTATCAAATCATTTGATTTACTTTTTGCAAACTAGATGTTTGGTGACAATTTTAAGAATTGTTTTCTTTGGCAGCATTTATGGATTAGATCATTAGAGTACAAATTATTTGCTTTGTTGAAAGCAAGGCAAGCTTTCCTCTAAAAGAAAGTCCTGCCACGACAGCAAGACAGTGCCAAGACAGCAATTCATGTTTTCTTCAAAACTTCTTACTGTGAGACCTTTTAGAAAGCACATTTGTCTTTTCTAGTAAAAGCTATTTGATAAAAAAAATTATGAAGCTTTTATTCACAAATCAATTTTCTTCTTTTGCCAATGGTTGCTTTTTGTTTCAAAGCTGAAAACCTCCTGCTGTGAAAAAAAACGAACCTATCACAGAAAGCTCTCAAGTTTTTTTCTAAAATTTTATTTCTCCATGGCGAAGCCTATATCTTATCAAGCGCAGCGGTTGCATCCTTTACTTCTTTCTATCTTATTATTGACTCGAACTTATTAATCCATCCTTCAAATAGTTAAATAGCTTATGCTTTGAAGAAAATAGATCGAAAAGAAATATGTTGAATGCCTTTGATATTTATCAGGAATCACAAAAGTGAATAAGAGGTGCTGATAAATTTAATGCAACTTTGCGGAAATTATACAAGACTTTGGGCATAATGCATCAAGAAATGCAAACAGTGTCCAAGGATGTTCACTCTAAGAGCTAGCATGCATGATACAATGTGCACAACCAAAAGACACGAAGAAATTGCGAACTCTCGTTGAGGAAAATGCTGCCAAGCTACCAATGTGCTTGGAGGTATACCATAATAGTTTTATTTAGCAATTCATGTCAAACATCGTTGCACCTATCACAGCTACACTTGTTTGTGATATATGCTGATATGAACTGGAAAAAATAATAAAGGGTGGCAGTTAGGCATACATACATGAATATCAATGAGTGGAAATAGACATAATATATCATTTCGGAAAAGCCTAATGGGATGAAAAAATGAATTTGATGTGTTGCTTCACAAAGTCCTTATATACTTGGATATACAGAAACACAAGTGCACCTGAACCTCCCATTACTAGAGGTCAGCCAACCAGAAATAGTTACATTATGATGAGAATGGCTGAGCTCAAATATTCAATCCCTTAAGAGAAAAGATAACATCGAAGAGCTGTTGACAGCTTACCTGGGTCTCAGGCATTCATGCCCCGAAGAGCTGATAACCAGCACCAACTTTATGATTCTTTCTATTCACTCAGATTGCAACCCCGAACATATAGGTGGTCATATTTGATGTACTTTGTCCAGTAATGTCTATACTTGGTCATTGCCAGCTCCAGCCATGGCTTCATGTTACCATTGTAGTGGACGACAGCAGCATTTTCAATCTCTGAGCGGTCAATGCTTGGGTTATACCCCAAGCCAAGCACATGCCACGATTTATCTAGGGGATGTGTCAACTTATAAAATGTCAACAGACCAGGTGGCAGAGTCCCAAGTTTCCAGAGCACCCTATCTTCATTCTACAGGGAAAAGAAAGAAACATCAGTTAGGCATATGAAACATTATACATAAAGCTATTTGACTTGCGACATGACAGAAATTCATAAAGTCCTACCATAGTCTGCCATTTGTGGTAAATTCCAGTTATATCTTTCTTCTTCCACTCCTTGAGATCAAATATATTCATTCCATATGCCCAACCACAAGCATTGGGATCGAAATTACGGGCAATATGGGGATTTGAAAAATTGAGATACTTATCAAATCGGTGGAAACTCTCGCCACAAGTCTCCACAGCACCATTCACATTTCCATTAAGATTTACAGACCACAAGCCTGTCAAATCCTTCTGAACAACAATATCATCATCAAGAAACAAGATTTTGTCCAACTTGGGATAAACTTCTGGGAGATAAAACCTTAAATGATTCAACATGGAGAGATATTTTGGGTTTCTGTACTTTAAATTGGAAGAACCAGCTGAGAGAGTGGTTGGATGATCTGCCTTAAAATAGTATTCTTTCATGGCAGCTGACTCGAGTTGCTTTAGAACTGGACAATATGAGGAATTCAACCATTTGAAATCATCCACATTTTCCACATGAATGGTTGCCTTTCCAGGTGGGTTCAACAAAAACCACATGTTCATTGCTCCAAAGTTCAACTTATCTGTAACCAAATGGAAAACATGTTTCTCTGGCTCCTGCAATCAACATTAGTAACTCTTAAGAACAATGAGGGATTGGGATGTAGAAGAGCAGAAAAGGTATTATCAAGATAACAAATCGAAAACAAAAGTGATATTACCTTAGCATTCATGATGGTTGAGTTGACAACAACAGATGCAGCCAAAACATTGTCAGAGAAAAGTGCATAATGATAAAGATCTGGGTTTTCCAAATTTTCACTTCTTGGAAATTTTCGTTTCTCTAAAGGGAGGAGGTAGTAGTCTATAGTTAAGCGCATAGACAAGCAATGGATTCCATTAGGAATCGTCTTAGCAGCCAATTGGCTAAGGAATGTGCTCTGTTTCTTCAAGCCTCTAACTTGTTCGTCTGCTGATTGTAGCATAGCTCTTAGCCTTTCGGTTACTGCCTTGCAGTCATATAGTGCTTCCCTTGATTTGGACAAAACTTGTCCCATCGCTTTTATCTTTTCAGGAGCACTTCAAAATTTCGATGTGGAAGTTTTAGAATGTATTAGTAAAAAGAATGAATGAGCTTGGACTCTCAGAATAGAATAAGAAGAAAAGGGGCACAGCAACACACCTATGGTGCAGGTCAGCATCAGCATTAGCTTCTCCAACGGCACGCTGGCTTTCCTTGATTCGAGTCAATAGTTCCTGGTAAATATCGAGCCTGTTTTTTGATTTAGCAAGGATCGAATAGACCCTAGCCATGATTATCTGGTCACGCATCAAGCGAACATTTGAATCAGCATTTTCATTCTCATTGTCTCTCCTCCATATGCTATACTTCCCTAGGACTGCTGAATCCACTGCTTTTGAGCGCTCAATAGCAGCATTCTCAAGTCTAACCAGCGCTTCCTCATCCTGCTGAACCAATTCCATTGCTCTTTTCTCTCGCCTTTTCTCCCTCAGTTGCTGGAAAGCACATGGAAATGATTACAGGAACAATACTGCATAATTCTAGTTTAAACATAACTATCTTCAAGATTTTCATAAGGCGCACAAAACCAGAGCAACTAATAGAATATATATTAAGATTTGATCTTTGCATCTATGTAGCAGCACAAAATTTTAAAAGTACAATGCATATTTTTACCCTTCGAGCTAACTTTGTTGGTGAGTCAAGTATATGATGCTCATCTGCACGGTGGAAACATCTTTCAGTAATCAGAAATAACGGATAATGCAATTTACATGGAGGAAATAAGCAGCTAATGGTAACCATGAGGATTACTTTTGTCACTCTCAGTAGAGCGCAAAGAGCCAGTGAAGGTACTATTTTCCAATTGTGTTGATGCCATTTTTTCAACACCTGAAGCATCTTGAGGCATCTACAAAATCATGAATAAGTAATAATCAGTGAGCGCAATGATAAAGATACGTTATGTGAGGATAGAAATTTGAGTACAAAGTTGAAGAACTCTACATCTGTTACAGCTAATTTCTGCAAGTCAGCATCCTTGACTCCATTGATTTGCCACGATAAGGAGACATGGTTTTTCCTAAGGGAATCCAGACTCCACTGTCCCAAATCATGCTTGTTTGCAGATATTGATTCAATGACCTGTAGACATAATGTGCAAAGACTTAAAGCCAGAGATCGTATGAAGTATAATGATGGAAAATATGAGAAACAAGCATAACTGTGAAGAAACACGGTCCTTAATAATCTAGGCAATCCTTGGGTGCTGCCTATGCAGATATATGCCTGGTCCTCTGGGCACTAATACCACAGGAAAATCATTGAATTTCAAACGGTAGCATGTTTAGGATGCATCTATCTAATGGAAGGACAGGGCCATGACACTCAAACAACAAAGCACCTGTTTCGTAATGAATGACCAATGTCATATTAATAGTCCATCAGTCAATATTTTCTTAATGTAAGAAAGTTAATGGTGGATAAAGTGACATGTCAAGACAATATATCGTATATATACAGTTGACAATAAACAGCATGAACTCATAAACAGAAGGAAACATTTTCTTTTCATACTGAAAAATGTTCACATATTGTGAGGAGTTAATCAGGTATATACATTTATCACGTTGCAGTCAAATCTCAAAAAAGATATGACCATAAGATATCTCAAAATAAATAAGACCCAGAGCCTTTAAAATGAATAAATGCAAGAACAAATGAATGTCTTATCAGGCAATAGAACATGTACCATATTATTTGGGGAGTAACCAGAGGAAGAATATAAAGGTTCTTATGAAACCATCTGCTATTTGTCACTAACCTCTTTCGTTAGGATAGATTTTAGATGATGTGCAGCAAGTTGTTCCCTCCAACCTGTGTTCTGCAATAACTTTCTGACATGAGACATAAGCTATGTTTGTCAACATGTACAATAAAATAAAAAATGTTTAAGCAGAGTACCATTTGGCTTGACAAATTTGGAATTTCAACTTGATCTGCAAAATATGTATAACATTACTACAAGACATAAGTATTAATCACTACAAAAAATGAATACATAAGTCATAAAAGAGGAATATCTATAGTTTCTTTATCCACTCAAATAAGATTGTGGAATGTGGACGAAAGTTGCAAATTAATAGCAGCATTTTTGGACGCTTAATGCTTCATCAAAATTACCATGCATCGACAGATGGAAATAAGACTGACATTTACATACTTAAATCATTCTATTAACAAAATTAAAGTTCCTTCAAGAAATATCAGAAAGAAGGGAAGAAAAGTTCCCTGCATTTAAATACAGCAAGAGAACTTGTACGCTTAGACGGAGAAGTAAGAATGGATTTACGTCACCAGTAACATTGTCAAAACGTTCCATATAACACTATTGATAAGTTGACGCCAGATGAGATTAGGCATACCAAAAATGTAATGCAGATTATGATGAATCCGACTACTGTACGACAAAATTCGAAATGTATGAAAAACTAGA
The DNA here is from genome assembly GCA_030549335.1 of Pontederia crassipes. Classification (NCBI taxonomy): domain Eukaryota; kingdom Viridiplantae; phylum Streptophyta; class Magnoliopsida; order Commelinales; family Pontederiaceae; genus Pontederia; species Pontederia crassipes. The sequence goes on along the minus strand of CM060191.1, from coordinate 68,883,031 downwards.
GACGACCGACACATTTTTTCCTCAGATCTAATACATAACTTTAAAGGTATCCAACGTATGCCTAGTTAATCCCAAGAAATCCCACAAAATTTACGATCTACAAAACTAGATCAAACAATGTCCCATGCCAATAAGCCCAGATCTCATCTGGAACTAAAGCAATCGCCACTTCTACGAGATCACAGAAATACTGCACCAAAGGAACGGGAACAGGGAGAACAAGAATCAAATCAGCATACCGGGTGAAGCCGGAGGACGACCGCTGCCACGGACTGCCAATAGGAGCAAAGGGGCGAGAAGGAAGAGTAACAGGAGTAGCAGAGCCGGAGGAGGGCGGAATCCGCTAGTTCCACCGGCGCTTACTCTCCGTCCGATTCCTCCGACGCCGACGCCGGCCGCCGGGTTGCGTTTCCAGGACGGCATTCGGCTGATCAACCCTTCCAAATCCCTTAAAGACGAAGTTAAATCGACGGCGATGAGAAGAAGAGGGACATTGAATTGGATTCGAAAAGTTTAGAATTACTTCAGCGTTTACCAGTTTCCACCACCCTTTCGGCCCAGTTGCTAAAGGGGCTGTCGGCTACGGCGCGTTGCTTTCTTTGCGTACCCAAATCTCCCCTCTGGCTTTGAGTTGTTCACAGTGGAGAACGCAGAGAGAAGAAAAGCCGTGGGGGGGTTAGACATGATGAATAAACAAATGACATATATTTTATTTCTTTTACTTTCTATGTATGGAAATTGGTAAATATAAATTTTACTTTGGTGTTATGCAACTTATAATATTCACGTCATTTTGAGATGTATTTGTTGGATTGTGACTGGTGATTTAATAGGGACAACACAACTCCTCCATGACCTCGCTCCGTCCGAAAAAAAAACTTTAATCCGATTTGAAATCGACGTGGAAAGTCTCAATCCGATATCGGATTTTATGATATTCTATTATATATGTATGTATGTATATTACATATATATTACTTGTTAAATTAGTTTTCAAATGTGTTATTAACCTTCTATATATTTATGTAATTTATATCGATATTTTTATAGGCAATTCTTTTAAGTGGTTTTTAATTATATATTTTTAAAAGATATATAAATTGGGTTGTTCAGTTTTTATCTTAGATTATATTAGAATATGTATAGGAATAAAGCTTTTGTCTCAATTTAATGAGGATGACTGTACTTGGTCGTTGCAAGGAAAATTATAATAAAAATTCTTGTTATCTGACATTTCAATATAAAGTGAAATGAAAAATATATTAATAGTTACTAAAAGAATTTGATAAAGTCAAATATATTTATTGTCCCTAGTAAATTTGAATACTCACCTATGAATAAAAGAAGTTACAATTTATTTCCTTTACGAAATCATAATTTGTAAAAATTAGGAGTGAAAGTAGTTCGGGTCGGTTCAGATTTTCGGTCTAAAAAATCAATCGCTATTTTTTGGGTCGGTTTTTAAAATTAGAAAGATCATCCTAAAACTATTTTGAAAAAATAAAAACCACCCTTTAGTAGATCGGTTTTTTCGGATGATTTTTTCGAAGTCCTACTTTTATATAATTATATTTTTAAAATATATTTAATAACTTAAAATTAATATAAAAATATTTAATTTTATATTAAATATAAAATATACTACTAAAAGTTTTAAATTATTAAATTAGAGTTTGATAATGTGATAGAAAAGTATGAAATTTTATATGAAAAGAATTATTAACATATGTATTAATTATATAAATTAAAAAATCATAAATAAAAATCGGGCTCCACGAGTCCCTACGGTTTTTTCGAGTGGGGCCCTAATTTTAGCGGGTGAATTTTAATTTATTAAAAACCACCCTAAATCATATTCGAACCCATAATTTTTGATTTTTTGGTTCGATTTTTTCGGGTCGGATGGATTTTTCAGGTTGGTCGGATTTTTCTTACACCCCTAGTAAAAAAATATCACATTTAAAAAATATTGTAACTAAGTTGAATAGTCCTTTTTAACAAATATAATGTTTATTCTAAAAAAAATAACAATGAATGGAGAGACATAATTTGGGGGCTAATTTTTATTACGTTCATATGTGATGGATTTACTAGCAATACGAGTGTAAATAATAACACTCGCACCATCTCTCCCCTTAAAAGTTGTCCTCAAAGGAATCAATTTGATTACTTCGCAACTAAACTTGATGATGCATAGAATGCTCCTTCTTAGGTCTCTCCTCTCGAAACTCTCAAATGATATTAAAAAATCTCCAATCAGTGTACATGAAATGGGGTATCCAAGAAATATGATCATAAAATGTTATAAGAAGAAAATGAAATCTCAATCTAAATCATAACAAATTGATTATCTCAAGCTGATAATTCATTGATAATATAAACTGAATCTCAATCACGCAATATTGTATTAAAGATAACAATCAATCACGTGAAAATAGAATGAATATTGACATTAAAACGTTGATAGCATAGTAGAATAAGATAATACTTATTTCGACTATCGTTTCTTTTCTAAAGACTCCCTCGGATTATCTCTTCTTTTCATAGCATTTCCCACGGGCTTACGCATGTTCACATTTTTTTTTCCAAGAAAAATCTTCTATGATCAGATGGTGTATCAAAGTTAAAAAAATTGACAAACTTTAATCAACTTTTGAGAGTTTTGTATTTTTTTAACACAAGGTCGTGTAATGTTATGATTGCCTAACTATGATAGTGTGATTTTGTGTTGTTAAATTTATTCTTCTTTCGGGAGTTTTGAAAGAAAAATGAGAATAAAGCAATAGTACGTGCATAAAAGGTTATGCTCAAAAGAGTTAAAAATAAGTTTCAAATCATTTTGTGGAGCATGATATATGTATAAATAGATCTACCATGTAGCCGAAACCATCTTTCTTTTTAGCACTCAGTTAACCTTGAATGAAACAAGATTACAAGATAAACACATCTGAACATGATAACTTTTTAATAATTTGAGGTATTGATACTAAATTGAATTTGAAATTAAGAGTGAAAAGTACATCAATGAGTTCTAAACTAATTCTTTACCGATTATGAGTTAGTATAAATTATTTGAGAAACACATTCATTGTGTAACGCCCCCAAAATCAGCCCTCATGTCACGCTAACAGTCAAATTAATCAAAGGAGCGCTACACTGTCTACTACTATTTTGACTAGTCAACATATGACACACGTGGCAATAGAACTGATAGAGAAATAATAATGAAAGGATAATGCGGAAGATATATCATTGAAAATCAAAGGATGCCACATGACATGAGATAGTTCAAAAAAATAGGGAAATGCAGATAATTCAAATAGTTCTAGAAAATATCAACATATGCATGGCTAAAAAAGGGGAGTTCAGATGTCTTTGGAATATAATATTGAAATAAACTATTAAAGAAATAACAGAGCGGAAAGTTGTAATGTCTTGTAAGTCATGCGCCGTTATCCTCGATCTCTGCATCTTCCACAACCTCCCTAAGCAGGGTTCTCACCTGCAAAATCCCAAAGCAAGGGCAGGGAATGCCCGTGAGCTAACGTCCAGTACACATAGAGCCATAGATGAGTAAATGATAATCTCATGAAGTCTATACTTATAAAAGATAATCACTAATCCATTACTTTATTAATTGATTCTAATACCTTGACCTCTGTATTTGTTCTTTACTTTAACAATACCTTATACAATATCGTACCTTACTATGTTTTACTCTGTTCATTATCATACTTTGTATGCATTACCATACTCTATCATTCATCACTATACTATGTTATTCTCTGTTATGCTCTGTGTGGTACTACGTCTTTTACATTACTATGAGGTCCTAAATGTTCGTTATCCTATGCGAGCTCGACTTTAATTAAGTGGGAAGCTAGAGGTGTCTCTATACCATATGTTGTCAGGATGTTCATAAAAGGGAATGTGTATGCTTAGGCATACCCTTTTCGAAGTACAGGTGGGAGAAGACCTGCACCTCAGGAACAATGTCGTTACGGACCTGTAGGTTCACTATCTCCTCAGCTGAGTTACATGTCCCTCTTACATAAAGCAATATAATCCATATATCTCGTGGGGGAAGAGTACGTCAATACGTCACCCTTATTCGGAAGCACATGTGCACTGTCTCCTCAGCACAGCTACCTACCCCTCACTATACCATACTCTGATCTGTACACTAAGCGACACATAGTTATCACATTCTTTTATCTTTACTTTACTAATCTTCTTTAACATCTGTGTGATTTGCAATCAACATTCAGAGAGGGGGGTATAGTCTAATCTCCTTTTTCTGCGAACGAAGGGCATGGCCCCAAATGGCCAATCACGGATTTAGAAGCTATTATTAGAGTTTTAGTCACTCAAGGGCATTTTAGTCAATTTACATCGGATACCTCTTCCCTGTATCGGTCGACCGTCCCTACCGATGTTATTAGACCGGTCAACCAACAATCTTGGGCCGGTCGACCGATCGTAAGTTGGTCGGTTGATTCTTCTCACGCCGAGCCGGTCGACCATCCTCAAAATCGATCGGCCGGTCATTGCGGGTCCTGTCGCAGGATCGGTCGACCGGTTCTCGGAGATCGGTCGACCGACCTTGCGTAATTGGCCTCGGCAGCCTTCTGCTGGAGCAGTCGACCAATCCCTTGGGGTCGGTCAATCGACCATGAATCATGACGTAGCGTCGAAGATCGGTTGACCGATTCTTTATGCTAAACAGAGTCGTTAAATCACGACGCCTACAATATGAAAAATGTTCTTACATATCTCTATGTCATAATTGAATCAAAAAGCGTGACATTCGATCTACATTTCTTCATCTAGGAATTTTTACGTCTATAGTACCTCTTTTGATCGGATTTCGGTCGCCGGCATCGTTGGCATCGATCTTATCGGTCGTCGAACATTCTCGGCCTACGAGGAGTGCGAGTTGATCCTTGTCCACATCAAGGAACGTCGGTTCATCCTTACACCGATTCGTTTATGCGTTTGCCGCTCGTTCGTGGTTCGCCGATCACCAGAAGGGAAGCAGGGGAGAGAAAGAGAGGACTGTAATGATAGAGGGGAAAAAGTGAGGGAGTCCTCCACTCTCCCTCTCTTATACTGTGAATACACTCTCTCTTGAGAGGGTGTGTCGTGGCGGATTAAGTGGGGGTGAAGGAGAGAGAGTGTCGTGGGGAGAGGGGGTGAGGGAGAGAGAGAGGAGAGGACCGATTCTCTCGTTTCTTTTTTGTAATTTAGTTTTGAAGTTTAAATGAGGAGATAGAGCCGGTCATTACATCATTATCCCCTTAAAAAGAAATTCGTCCTCGAATTTAGATGAAAGTCAAGGCTTACCGAATAGTCTAGAAAATTTCTCTCGCATCTCTGAATCTAATTCCCACGTGGCCTCTTTGCCTTGATGGTGCTTCCACGCCACCTTGACCAATGTCACTGTCTTCTTTCCTTTTTGGGTCTCTTGGTACTCCAGTATCTTGATGGTTGCTCCTCATACGTGAAATCCTACTTGAGGTTCGGCTCCTCAATTTGGATTACGTTGGCGTAGTCGTGCTTGTATTTTCGGAGCAATCGACGTGAAAGACATTATGCACTCTGAAGTATGCCGAGGGTAACGCCAACATACATGCCGAATCACCAACCATATTTAAAATTTCAAAGGGACCCACATACTTTGGGCTCAATTTTTCTTTCTTGCTGAATCTCATTACGCCCTTCGTTGGTGAAACTTTGAGCAAAACCTGTTCACCGGCCTTGAACGTGTGCTCTCGTCTTTTCTTGTCGGCGTAAGCCTTCTGCCGATCTTGTGCAGACTTCATTCTTTTCTTTATCAATTCAATCTCGTTTGTGTATTCTTGTGTCTGCTTACGGAGCTCAGTGCTCAATAGTTTTCTTTCGCCTACTTCTTCCTAGCATGCCGGGGAACGACATGATCGGCCATACAAAGTTTCAAACGGGGACATCTCTATGCTTGCATGATAACTGTTGTTATAAAAGAATTCAATTAAAGGAAGATGGTTGTCCTAATTACCATGCCAGTCCAAGGCACATGCTTGAAGCATGTCTTCCAGTATCTGAATAGTTCTCTCTGATTGGCCGTCTGTCTGCAGATGAAATGCCATGTTATATCACAGTCTGATGCCGAAACCATTCTGTAAACTTTTCCAAAACCTGGCGGTGAACCTGGAATCTCTATCGGATACGATGATTGAGGGAATTCCATGGAGTCTGATAATCTCCTGCATATACATGTCCATTAGGCTGTCCAATGACTGCTTTACCTTGATGGGTAGGAAGTGGACTGATTTGATGAGTCGATCCACTACTATCCAAATAACATCATGTCCCTTCTACGTTCGAGGGAGGCCTGTGATGAAATCCATAGTGATTTCCTTCCATTTCCACTGTGGTATCCCGAGGCTCTTCAGTGTGCCTTGTGATTTCTAGTGCTTCATCTTAACCTGCTGACAAACTATCCATCTGGACACGTATTCTGCTATTTCCTTTTTCATGTCAGGCCACCAGAAACTTCTCTGCATATCTTTGTACATTTTCGTGCTTTCGGGTTGGATGGCAAGCACTGACTTATGGCACTCATCCAAAACTTCTCGCCGTAATGCTGAGCTGCTGGGTACTTATAACCGATCGCGGTACCGAATGCCACCATCTGATGAATCATTGGTTTCTAGACTTGTCTTGATCATCATGACCTGATAGTCAGAGTCTCGGGCTCAATCCGCTGCATCATCATGAGCGAACCATTATGTGTTACCTGCGGAGCCCAATTGAAGAGTTCTTCCATCATTTCATATTGTCGGAGATGCAAGAAGGTTACTGAACCTTCCCACTTCCGACTAAGAGCATCAACTATCGAGTTTGCCTTGTGAGATGATAATTGATAGCAAACTCGTAATCATTCAGGAACTTCATCCATCATCTCTGGTGCATGTTCATATCTCTCTATGTGAATACATACTTCAAACTTTTATAGTCTGTGTACACTACGAACTGTTCTCCATACAGATAGTGTCGCCAGAGCTTGAGAGCAAAGACTACAGCTGTTAGCTCGAGATCATGAGTAGGGTAATTGACATCATGTTTCTTTTTTGATGCATAAGCTACAATCTTTTCGTACTACATCAATACACATCCCAATCATGTGCCGCTAGCATCATTGTTGATTACATACCCATACCCACCACTGCCTGATGATAATGTAAGTATGGGTGCGGAAATCAATTGCTTTTTCAACTCCTAGAAGCTTTTCTCACACTTTGTGGACCAAATGAATTTTTCGCCTTTCCTTGTGAGCTTGGTCAATAGTAGTGTCAGTCTAGAAAAATTCTTGATGAATCTTCGATAATAACCTGCCATATCGAAGAAACTTCTGATCTCTGAAATGTTTTTCGGCTGAGTTCAATTTGACACTATCTTGACCTTGCCTGGGTCCACTGAAATCCCATTTTTAGAAATAATATGCCCAAGAAACATCATCTGATCCATCAAAAATTCACATTTGGAGAATTTCGCATACAACTTCTCTCACAATATCTTCAAAATAATCCTCAGATGTTCCTTGTGTTGTTCCACACTGGATGAATAGATGAGAATATCATGGACAAAGACGATCACGAACTTGTCGAGGTGTTCATTGAACGTCCGATTCATCAGGTCCATGAATGTTGTAGGATCATTAATTAATCCAAACGGCATAACCAGAAATTCGTAATGTCCATACTGTGATCTGAAAATCATTTTCGGAATGTCCTCATCTGCTACTCTGAGCTGATGGTACCCACTCCGCAGATCAATTTTGGAGAATACTTTGGCATTGTCGAGCTGATCAAATAAGTCGTCAATGCGAGGAAGGGGGTACTTATTCTTTACCGTAACCTATTGAGCATCCGGTAATTTATGCACAGTCTCATTGATCTGTCATTCTTCTTGACAAAAAGGACTGGAGCGCCCCATGACGATACACTAGGCCTGATGAAACTCTTGTCCAATAGCTTTTGTATTTGGGTCTTCAACTCTTTCATCTCTATATGAGTCATGTGGTACGGAGCCTTGGAAATTGGAGTTGTGCCTGGTGCCAGCTTGATGTGGAAATCAATGTTTATCTTCGGTGGTAGACCACTGACATCTTCCGGGAACACATCTGGAAATTCCCTTACGATATCGACGTCGGAAGTCTGCCCATGGTATCACCCTAATGCCTGTGAACTCAATCGCCTTGGTCACCTTCCACCAGTCTTTAGCGTCCTTAGTGAGGGTGTCAGTGGCAAATATCACTTGTTTGTGGTCCAGGCAGTCCAGAAGTTCGAACTTGTCCTCCATGGTATCGATCAACTGCTCGGCCACGTCTATATCTCCTTCGTCGCTATAGTGTGGCTTCAACCTCCAGAATTCTTGTATGGTGCACGGGGGAGGAAGCTGTCGTTCCTGATGTCCCGACTGAGGTGGGAGATTCTGACCCCTTCATCATTACGGCCTTCGTCCTCGTCAATTGGCTGTTGCATCTTGCTTGGAAGAGGGATTTCTGAGAGACATCACAATTGGTGAGAAGCTATAATGAAAGATGTTCTTTGAATCAAAATAACTTTCATTTCTTTATTGCCTTTGCCAAACCAATGAACAAATGTGCCTCACACAATGATAAATCTATCATAATGAGGTCTTATTTCAAAAGAAAAATTAAACATCTAATGAAAACTGAGAACTAGGTGGTCTTTTTCAATAATAGTAGTCATTGTAGAATCCTTGGGTGCTGTTTGGTTGCAGGTTAACCGGTGGAATAAGGTGATAATCGTAGGAATACAACCAAACGCTCGGAGGATTAGGATTAAGAGCAGACAAGTGACTCACAGATCATGATGGATGTTTAATCTGGTCGGGCCGTTGTTTTTTAGGTTATAGTATTTTTCAATTTCGGTGGAATACGAATAATCCATTGAGGGCAATGATGTCATTTTACTGTACAAGAAATTGATGGGAATAAATACAACGCCCGTCGTCAGCCAACCTTCTTCCCCCTTTTGTGCGAAACTAGGGCAGAAGATTTCGCACGTCGCCGCCGCTACACTTCGATCGAACAGGTAAGCAAGCCTTTGTTCCTCCCGATTTATGGTCGGTCGCTTTTGGTTTGTACTTCTTTGTCCGTCAAATCTCGGCGCAGACCACCGTCGAATGGCACTGACCTCCTGATTCTAGTAGATTGCTCTTCTATCGCTCGATCTTAAATGTTTGTTCCCTCTCTCTATCCCTCATGGAGTTTGTAGTCATATTTCTGATTCACACTGCCTTCCTCTCTCTCCACTAGCGAGCATGTTTCATGAAAATAATATATGATTGTACTAGTGTTTGTTCATGTAGTTGTATTATTAATGTGATGAATTGATGCTAAATTATAATGTATGTTCGTTCAGATTATTGGTGTGTTGTCTCAGAAGTTCCGCATTTGGTTCAAGTGTACTGTCCAACGGGAATTTACGAGAAGGTATTTGATTGTTCTTCATTCTCTTGTCATTGGTATTCGAATAATATATGATTGTACTAGTGTTTGGTATGGTTCTTATTTTTAACACACCGATTCTACTTTTTGCCTCTTCCTATCTACCTATTGTAGTTCAATAAATGAGTAGTATAGTGTAAGCAATGCACTGAAGTTATATTTCTGGAGCATGCCTCCTTTTTCATAGTTTAGTCTTGTTCAATCTAGAGTGAAATATCATATCTATCGAATGCTCCATGAATGTTTCTTTGCTTGCCTAAGATTTAAGCACATGTCTTTGACGTAGACCTCCTAAGCTAGTCTCCTATATTTTAGTATTTTTTTGCCAATTTTAATGTGGACCCAAAATCAGACCATGAACCAAGAGGTCGGCTCTAGAAACAGAAATGAATCACTCAGGAAAAGGCGTCTAAGCAACTAGAATGATTAGTTGGACGAAGTATTTATTGGACTTATGAAAATTGAATATTTGGATGGGAATCTGGTAAATGGAGTATTCTCGACTGACACTTGGAAGCACATTCTTAGTAGATTTAATGAGACAACGAAGAAGGATTATGATATGACCAACTTAAAAAATAGGCTAAAAAATTTGAAGAAGTTGTTCAGTCTATACCATAGTCTCAATAATCACAGTGGATGGGACTGGAATCATGAGAAAAAAGTACCTACCCATGGCGAACCTCGCATGTGGGAAGAGGTCCTAGCGGTAAGTGTAATTATTGTCTTCAATTCAATCATTTTCTTCATTCGCAGTAATTTCATTTATTTTCATTGAACTCCTTATTTACTAATAGGCAAATAAGGAGTACTCCAGAATCAAAGACAAGCCGTTTCCTTTTTATGACGACTTCTTATTTATATTTTCTAAGAACACCGCTACTGGCAGCCGAGTGTTTGCTACGACTATGTTTGAGTTGCCTTCTGATGATGTGGAATTGAACGATGACGATGACACTGATGATGCCAACATTACTTTGGATGATTTAAATTTCTCTCGGTCAGCAGGAATCAATCAGCAAAGTGTATTTGGTATGGCAGAATTCATGTTTGATAGTCCTTTGTTGACTGCTGCATCCGAGGACACCGTCACTGGTGTTTCCCCTTCACCCTCATCAGGAAAAAGAGCTAGAACCAGTGGAAGCAATGTGAAGCTACAAAAATCTAAAGTGAACAATGCTGAAGCCATAGAAATTATGTATGAGATAACACAGCAAGGTAAAAAAAGACTTCTACTGCTTGATGAGGTAGTGCAACGCGACAAGGAAGGCACTTCATACTCTAGGAATTAATGTTGGGCAAAATTGCAACAGATGGTAACCGATTGCACCCCCGAATTCAAGTTGGCAATGGTGGAATCATTCAAAGATGAGAGTAACTGCTGGGCTTTCATGACTTGCGATGAGGATATGATGAAACCATGGTTGTTGGAGCAATTGGATGATTATCGACAAAAGCGCACCCATAAGGGACATTCAGCTAGCAATTCGGGCAGCACCACTCCTAGTTTCACTGTTGTACACTCGCACTCATCATCAACTGACATCCGGAAGGAGATCAACTCATCTATTCCAACCACTGCATTTGGTTCAATGTTTGCTCCATTTAACAACTTTAGTGCCACATTTTTAGCATCATCATCGCTACCATGTACTGGATCTTCCACGACATTCTCTGTGAAGAGTTCTTTTGTTCCTCCTATATTGGGCACTCAATTCACTATGGTGTCAAGTGCCGTCTCAAGACCAAATGCTACTACTGGCATCCCATTCTCAGTTCGGGCATCACCGAGTGGAGGCTCCAGTTCTGTAGCAGCCTCGTCCTCGGTCTAACTTGACATATATAAGAAGTAGCAAATCACTAGTTTTTTGCCTCACTTTAGCTATTACTTATTACAAAATATTTTGCATCCCCTTTTGGCAGTATTTTAGAGCTTGCAATATGTACTTGTAATGCTAGGAGTCATTGCCCTTTTGGAACAATGTAGACTTAACTTAAGCTATGAAGTTGCTGACATGATATGCCATATGAATGCTTGTAACTTGAATGCCACATCTTTTCTTATGTGAATGCAAATTAATGAGTAGCTACTATTTTTCATATCTTTCATTCATACTATCGTGCAGTAGTTTCCTCCTACCCGGTTTTTAGTGTTGTTCGTCTTCTTTCAAATTCATGTGACTTCTTCTACCATATTTGTTATATGATAGATTCAAGTACTTTTTATGTGTAGATGAATAGACGTATGCTTATACAATAATTGGAGGACGAGGAGAAATTTCATGAGGATGTCATCAAAATCTTAATGGCTAGTGGTGTAATTAAAATTGTGTTCAGGGAGACCATTCCGAAGGTGTCATGTAGAATGTCCTTTCACGGGGCATTAGGTGATTCAGGACATATTAAAAGGCCACCCACAACGCTGTTATGATCTGTATAGGATGTCTCCTAGAATGTTTATGAAATTGGAGGAGTTACTGACATCCAGGGGGCTCATTAGTAATACACAACACGTGAGTTCATGCGAACAATTAGCGTTTTCCTTGTACTGTGTAGGACACAACATGACCAACAGAACCATAGCTGAGAAATTCCAACATTATGGTGAAACTATTTCTCATCATTTTAATCATGTTCTTCGGCCCATATGTTCCCTTACTCAAGAGTTTATCGTGCTACCTAGTCCACAAGCAGACGTGCACCCACGCATTCGAGACAATGAGAAATTCTTCCTGTATTTCGCGGTAAGTATAAATCCCTTTCACCTTTTATGTATTAGCTTAGACATGTTTTTATTACCGATGCGAAGTTCCCACTTTTGTTTAGAATGCACTTGGTGCAATTGATGGAACTCATATACCCGCCTTGGTGAGAAAGGTTGATCAACCTCTCTAGAGGAATCGCAAGGGGGGAATTTCTCAAAATGTCATGGTGGTGACTTCATTCGATCACTCTTTCCTATATGTTTGCACTGGATGGGAGGGATCTGCCGCGGACATGAGGGTTTTGTGTTGGTGCATTAAGAATGCCGATTTCGTGGTTTCGGATGGTATGTGCTTTACATGTTGTAGCACAAGGGTTGTAGTGTAATCGTCATTCTTAACTAGATTGACCATATTGCATTTCATAAAAGATCTCTTTGTTCATTGGAAAATAAGTAAATTTTATCTCGTTGATTCCAGTTATGCTAATAGTGAGAAATTTCTTGCCCCGCATCGTGGTATTAAATATCACTTATCAAAATTCAACAATAGCCAAAGACAGTATGAAAGTCCTAAATAGCTCTTTAATCATAGACATGTTCAACTTCGAAATTGTGTCGAAAATTCGTTTGGTATTTTGAAATCCCATTTCAGCATACTTCGGTCGACGATGTACTTTCCTATAGCGACACAAGAACGCATTGTATTAGCATGTTGTGTGTTGCATTATTTCATTAAGCGTTATCAAAGAACCGATGAGTACTTCAATGGGCTGAGACTACAACCGGATGACAACAACAATGTGAATCCAACATTTGGGAATGTCAATATTGGGACCGAGGAAAGTCGAAGGGGAGATATGCTTCGTAGTAACATTAGGTGCAACTATGGAACGCTCGTTGGAATCGTCGAGGTACAGTATATGTTTTATCCGGTGATTTAGTAGTCTAGTGGTTATACTTTAGCTAATCAATGATTCTTTTATAGGAACTATGGGAATGACTGAAGAAGTGGAGGAATGAAGTTTGGTGGAGTAATTACAATGTTCATTTTTTGCTTCTATTCCGGTGATGTGAATTTCTCGCAATTTCTGGAAACATACAAATGGTGTTGTTGCTATGAAAAGTTAGATTGTTATGGTTTGAAGTTAGATTGAATTCTGCATGAATTGTGTATTTCTTCAAGCTCCCTTTTTGTGGTTCCCACTATCATTAATCATGAAAGCATGTGATGATGATTGTACTTCTTTTCGATATCGAATGAAGGTGTTTGTTGTTGACTGGGTATATTAGGACATCATGCAATAGTTGTATCAATTAATGTAAGGATGTTTATTTGTTCATTTCATGAAAATGCTTGTACTTTGATGCTGATTTTCATTCTATGTGCTTCCCATTCCTACTTGTCTGATGCTTCATGACTGATTACAGGGCTCTTCTTCGAAAATTTCTGTTGACAGAGATCCGTTGGCATCATTTGGAGGAAGACGAACCAATAAATGAACTTTGGAAGATGTCGAACCAATGACCCCAAGCTACTTCACCTTCTCGTGGAGAGTGTTGGCAACCACCTTATTGTTGTGTGGTCTGCTTTTATAGATTTGAGTCATACTGTTTTGAAATAGTGTTAAGAAGAATTGGACGAGAGAATTGTTGTGAAATTTGTCATGTGTAATGAGTCTGTTAACAGAGAAGCTTGTTTTCTTCTTCTTTTACATTACTATGAGATTCTTGATGTTCGTTATCCTATACGAGCTCGACTTTAATTAAGTGGGAAGCTAGATGTGTCTCTATACCATATGTTGCCAGGATGCCCATAAAAAGAAATGTGTATGCTCAGACATACCCTTTTCGGAGTACAGGTGGGAGAGGATCTGAACCTCAGGAACAGTGTCGTTATGGACCTGTAGGTTCATTGTCTCCTCAGCTGAGCTACCTGTCCCTTTGACATAAAGCAATATAATCCATATATGCCCCCGTGGGAGAAGAGTGCGTCAATACATCACCCTTATTCGGAAGCACAAGTGGGAGAGGGTCTGTGGTCCAGGAATAGTAGTACTTAATACCAGTAGCTGTCTCCTCAGCACAGCTACCTGTCTCTCACTATACCATGCTCTGATCTGTACACTGAGCGACACATAACTATCACATTCTTTTATGTTTACTTTATTTATCTTCTTTAACATGTGTATGATTTGCAATCAACATTCAGAGGGGGGGGGGGTAAAGTCTAATCCCCTTTTTCTGTGGATCAAGGGTCCGTGAGTTACTTTACTATGTTAGGCATGGGTCCAAATGGCCAATCACGGGTTTAGAAGCTATTATCGGAGTTTCGGCCACTCAAGGGCATTTTAGTCAATTTACATTGGATACCTCTTCCCTGGACCGGTCGACCGATGTTATTGGACTAGTCCACCGGCAACCATGGGCCGGTCGACCGATCGTAAGTCGGTCGGTCGATTCTTCTCACGCCGAGCCGGTCGATCGTCCTCAAAATCGGTCGGCCAATCATTGCGGGTCTTGTCGCAGGATCGGTCGACCAGTTCTCGAAGATTGATCGACCGACCTTGCGTAATTGGCCTCGGCAACCTTCTGTCGGACCGGTCGACCAATCTCTTGGGGTCGGTCGACCGACCATGAATCAAGACGTAGCGCTTCGAAGATCGATCGACCGATACGGCGAAATCGATCGACCGATTTTTCACACGAAATAAAGTCACCGATTGGAATTTTCATTTTCGACCGACCTCCGGCCGTTAAATCACGATGCCTACAATATGAAAAATGTTCCTACATATCTCTATGTCATAATTGAATCAAAATGCGCGACATTCGATCTACATTTCTTCATCTAGGGATTTTTACGTTTACGGTACCTCTTTTGATCGGATTCTGATCGTCGGCGTCGCTGTCGATCTTATCGGTCGTCGGACGTTCTCAGCCGACGCGGAGTGCGAGTTGATCCTTGTCCACGTCGAGGAACGTCGATTCGTCCTTGCACCGATTCGTTTATGCGTTTGACACTCGTTCGTGGTTCGTGGTTCGTGGTTCGTCGTTTGCCAAAAGGGAAGCATGGGAGAGAAAGAGAGGACCATAGCGATAGAGGGGGAAAGTGAGGGAGTCCTCCACTCTCCCTCTCTTATACTGTGAATACACTCTCTCTTAAGAGGGTGAGTCGTGGAGGATTAAGTAGGGGTGAGGGAGAGAGAGAGGAGAGAGACCTGTCTCGTTTCCTTTTTTTTTAATTTCGTTTTGAAGTTTAAATGAGGAGAGAGAGCCGGTCATTACACATTGGGTAATTAAGATTACAAATCTTTGATCACTTAAATTTTTTGTATCATTAAGTCAATCCAAAGGTGATGTCACGTGATTTGAAACACACATATTAGTTATCATTAAGTCAATTTAATTTGTGCACGTCATTTGTATATCTCCTTATCTCTTTACTTAGCAGCATTGTATCTTATTATATTATTGATCCATGAAAATGTAATTGTCTTTGTTGTGCACTAGTGCTAGATTTAACAATGATCTTTATTTTCTTAAATCCACCAATATAGAAGGTTATTAGAAACTGACTAATCTAATATTAGATCAAAGCAAGACGATGAATCCTGACTACATTGATAATTTCAAGAATCTAATTCGAGACTACTTTCTCACGTCGATCCTATGATATAAATTCGTTAATCAAATGTGTGAATTAAACTTGATTAACTTTAACAACAATATTTATATATTTATTCTATAATGCAAAACTTTTTTGCATGGTCCTGCATCCAGGGCCGGAGCCACGTGGCAAGTGCACCGACTGAAATATTGTATAAGTAGAATGTAGTGATGCTTATTTCAAATTTAGTTAGATTGCCTGTGTGGTAGAGGTTGTCGCAGGATTGAATCTTGCTACTACCACTAATTTTTAAATGGTTTTTACTTAACCATGAATGTGTTTCGTTTCATGGCATACTTTATTTATTTTTTTAGTTTATTTTATCATGTTAGTATTTCAATATTTTTTATTTTATTTACCATGCAACCAATTTATATACTTTTAATATTTATGTCAATATTGTCATGAATTTAATTATTTCCAACAATTTGATATAATAAGGTTTAATGATGAACATCAATATTATTTTTTTATCGATTCTAATATTTCATTCTCTACATATAATTATGTATTTTTTTAACAAATGTATATTTTGGTTTATCTAATAAATTGTAGATAATCTGTTATGAGGAAAAACATATCATATTTCACAATGAACTGAAATAAGTATGAAACGTGACATGCTTATAATAATAAATTAATAACACATATTGAGCTTACATTTTGAAATTTTAATATTTTTATATATTAGTTTCAATATATTTACTTCAATATAATATTCTAATCTTTCATCTACCACATATAGGACAATATATTTTATAATGTTCTTATCATATATTTTATAATATATTTTTTATTTTATCTAATAAATGTTGATAATATATTATGAGAAAACATCATAGTTTCACAGTTAAATAAGTGTAAAAAATGACATGATTATAATAATGCATATCAAATTTAAAATTTAAAATTTCAATACTTATTTTCTATATTTAATATTGTATATAATGTATTTAAATATATATTATATTGTAACGTGCACCCACTAATAATTTTTTATGGCTCCGTCCCTACCTGCATCTTTAGTTTATAAAACTTGACATGTGTCAAATAATCAATATGTCTCTAACATTGTTCCTTTTTGTGTCCAAACTTTTTACAATATTTGCATGATCTCTTTTTTTTGTTCAGGTATCATTTGACTTTGGTTTTTTAACCAAGAAAAGTAGCTTGCTAAAGTTTTTTTTTTTTGTTCTTCTTCACACTAGAAGGGAATAAGGTCATCTAAAAAATGTTGTTGAATTCAAGAACAAAATCGAAGATATAACACTGTAATAATTCTCATCCATACCCATTATAATTTTACATAGAATTTGTCGAGACAAATAATCAAAGTAGTATTTCGACTGGTCTAAGATTTCGTGTGGGACATCTTTCTCGGATAGCAACTTTTGGCAAAAGCTTGGTTTTATTCGCAAAAAAATTGCTAAGCTTCAAGAAAAGATCTTTTAAATACAACCATTTTAAAAAAAGGCAATATTATTTTTTCTTACAAGATCCTAAGTTACAAAAAGCAAGTTTTCTCTTATTCAAAGCAACACCCCCCGCCTAAAGGTGAAAGAGCACAAACTAAGAAAGCTCTTTCCATATTACCTTTTTGGAATAATGATCAACAATTGCCATAATCTTGTGAAACCTCTTTTTTAAATCATTCCAAATTATACATGAATCTTGTTTATAAGTAACATTATTAATTAACCCTTTTGAAGTTGTATTTGTGACCCAAGAAACGACTAGTGCATCACATTATTTTCATTGAAAGTGTAAAAACTACCAATATGATCAATTTTATAATTACAATCAACAAAGTGCTTGTTCTTAGCCAAAATATATTATGCAGAAAACTATTCCACATTGAATAATTATTGGTATTAATTAGTTAATAAGGAACTAAGATCAGTCTTGACAAATATGACGAGTTATAAAACAAAGAGCTAATGACATAAGATTATTATAAGCGTTGCATATTAAGAAGCAAATTAAAATATTATTGCCATTAGTTTTAACACACAAAAAAATTAGATTGACTGATATTTATTATAGGACTGAGAGTAATTTTAAAAAACTAAGTAAAAAATGTTAGAATCAAATAGATCAAGTACCAATAAAGAAACAAGGAATAACATGAGGCTTAAGATTTATCCAATATGCTATGTAAGTCATGAATAAACATATTTGAGAGTTTGGAGGGTTGTGGTATTATGTCAGATATTTGCATCTAAATATGTTGCTACTTCATACCATATAATATGAACCAACTCGACCCATGAACAAACCGATTGAATCGGGTCAAGGGGTTTTGGAGTGTCAAATTCGACCCAACACGACCTGGTTCGAATCGAGTTGGGTTGAGTCGGGTGGTCGAGTTGTCCGACCACCCAATTTTCTTTTTTTAAATTTTTTTCTTATTATTTTATTTAATATAAAAAATATTATTTAATATTTATTTTAAAGCATAAAATAAGTTTTCTAATATTTAATATTATTTCTGCATTCAAAATATTTTATTTCAATTTTTTAAAATCTTTAAATCAAATATAAGCCTTAAGTGTAAATAAAAAAAGAAAACAATTAAAAAAATAAAAAGTCGGGTCAACTCGGGTTGGATTTTTTCAACCCGTACCCAACTTATGCTCAGGTCGAGTTCGGATCGGGTCGGGTCCAACCCGACCACCGATCAGAACCGATTCGGGTCAGGTTGTTCACGGGTCGACCTGACCCGGTGAACACTGTCACGATCCCGAATTAAACCTTAGTTTAATCCGGAGTTCGCGACTCATTACGGACGATCACATAAAATTGAAAAAGATTATGGAAACGTGATGTAAAATTTTCTTTTATAACATACATAAAAATAAAGATATCATAAAATAAACTACACAATTTATTATGATCCTTCATAGCAAAAACATAACCCTAAAATTTTACATTTCTTAAAACGATTTTGCTTCTTACAACATATAAAATATTACATATGCATACACATAATCACACCTCTCGACATCCTAATAGAAGAATACGAGGGACTCAAATCTTCCCATCTTACTACGAATCTTTCAAATACTATCACCTCGCATGATTCCCAAGAATTATTTGAAAAATGTTAGAAACAATAGAGTGAGCTAAAATAGCTCAGTAAGTTGATAACTCATAGCCTATGTGTTACCAACTAATCAATTCGGAGTGACATGGAAAATCATGCGATAATCATAATAGCAAAATATGTACTTTCATATATTAGATAATTACATATATAACATACTAATAAAAAAACATCACACTCAACTTATAATCAATATCATATAAATCATATCAAACATATGTATGCAAATGCCACATTTTCATATGAATGCATGGATCACCAACTGGCCAATGGTCGGTAGGTGGATTCTAGAGGTAACTCCCATCATGATCAGCGATGTAGCACTTAGCTCCATTCTATCTCATCTCTTCCGGGAAACAAATCATATAGCGATAGGTGGACTCTAGAGGTGGTCCCTATGGATTCTAGAGGTGGCCCCCATCGCGACTACTCACGATGTGGCACTTAGCTCCGCATGGCACTTAGCTCCAATCTATCTCATCCCATTTTTTAAGAACAAAATGATGCATTGGATTCTAGAGGTGGCTCCAATCGTGATCAGCGATGTAGCACTTAGCTCCAACCATCATATATGCAAATGCAAATGGATGTCGATGCATGACTCATCACATAACATTTGTATCTCAATATCAGAAGATGAATCATATCAAATATCATTTCGAACCGAACAAGATTGCACTTCTTGTATCCATTCATATCATATCACATATGCTTTTTAAATGTGCAATTATACAATACACTTTTCATAATTGCATTTCTCGAAATCAATTCATAACATATCCAAAACTTATTCAATACATATAATAATCGACGTCACACCGAATTCAAAAGAGGTGAATACATAGAGTAGGAGAAACCAACTTACCTCACATAAACGATCACACAAGGTGTTTCCTCATTTCTCTTTCTAACATTAATCTTCTTTCCTATAGCAATAATATATGTTCATATTATTATATTATAAAATGAACACCAACTTATGATGCTTAGAATATAACACATATATATCATTCATGTATTCAATCTTCTTGCTTTACCCGTCAAAAGTGTGTTATGATAGTTTGCACACTTGGTTAAAGAAAATTCATAACTCTTAATATCGACAACAAAATAAGATGATTCTAATTTTATTTAACCTTAAACTTCTTGAGGTGTAACTCGTAAAATTTCTAAAATTTATAACTTGATGAACTGAGTACAATAAATTTTATGATTACGAACACAATCTGCTCATACTTTCCTTCTGATAGATGTTTGGTTAAACATTAATAACGTTCACTAAAAATATCATTTTTGAGTGACTCTAATTTTAAATGAAACATAACATCAGTATCTTTAGTGCTCTAATTTATAAAATAATTTCATGACATATTAAATTTAATACATAATTTACAAAAGCAAATGATAGTTACCTACAACTGGATGGTAGCATCTTAAATATGAATGGATAGCTTTCTCTATGGACATCCAATAAATCTGATTCCAAATCTCAATAAAACTATACTTGAAATTGTACAACATATATTTATTTTATATTATTACTCTTCACAATTTATCCATAGAAAATTTTGTAAATACAAATGTTATTATATTGTTCATACTTTTAAAAAAAACTGATATACTATTTATTCTACTCATAACTTTCCGTACATAGATTATTTTTCAATGATTAAAATTGTTTTAGAACCTTAGTTCAGGTAAGTGTGGGATATAGAGAAAAAATCACAGTTTATCTTAAAATATAAAATTTACCACCTAATTTATAATTAGGCCTACTTGTTTTGCTCCGACAAGAAGACATTTCAAACTAATTAAAAACATAACTTTATAAACAGGGGTGATTCTAAAATAATTATTTCTTATCCGTAAATCACACCTCCAAAGGATCATTTGATCCAGTTTTTTAGAAGTTTTAAATTACAATAAAATATTTTATTATCCAATGCAATCTTCCGCTTCTAAAATTTAAAACTGAAACATGTGATGTTTCTAACCAACTCTTCTAATTTCTCATCAATTCAACTGATATAATGATTCTACTTATATCTAAAATTGCTGAGAACATTTAAAGAGATTATGCATACCTTTAATCTTTCTTTTTTTCCCTTCTCCTTCTCTCTTTCGTAACTCCCTTGGTTCGGCAGGCATGGAGTTCATTTCTTCATTTTTTTCCTTTTTCATCGTAACTATCCTCATTCGGCTAATATAGAGATAAATATACGTGTGCATATATATATATATACACACATACATATATATAATAATAATAATTATTATTATTATTATTATTATTATTATTATTTGAGGAGGTGGCTTGAGGCGGTGCATACTTGAATAAAAAAGATAATAATATATATCATACAATCATACATAAATATTATATAATATATATAAGTAGTTGATTGAATATAATACGTGGCCATCCAATGTAAACACCACACTAGAGGGAGGTGCTAATGTAAAATTCTAATAAAATAATAACTAATTATTATTTAGTTGGACATAAAATAAGAAAATCATCATAACAAAATTATTATCATAAATATATTATAAGTTTAAACATTGTCGGTTCACAATTGAATACGAAAAGTATCAACATATTAAAATTTTCACCTCCCTTAGCTTGGCGATACATAAATGTCGCATAATTAACAAATAATTAAGACGTCCACCTCAAGTTAATAAATAAAAATCAGATAGACACTCATGATTAAAACTAATTATTATTGTTATTACTATTAGAATTCGATGGTACATATAAGAATCAACTACTTAAGTTAGCTAATTCCTATATTAGAAAATTAAGCCTATATCAAAGAGTGAAACTAACTAAATTAGTCATCTAATCGATTAAAAATAATAATAATGGAAATTACAATTATAATCCTTAACTAAGATGAACTTAATTAATTTTTTTATGTTAAATAATTGAGAAGCAAATTTTAGGATGTTACATTTCATTAAACCTATATCAAAACAATAATTAACTTAATTAATTCATATTTAATCTAATTAAATCATTTATGATTATTTGAATATTACAAACACCCCTAAATTCATTGCATAAAAAATCAATCTATCTTACATATAGAAATAACAAAAACTAACTTGATCATGAATCTATCTTACATATAGTAAAAATAACTTTTAGCATCTCATCTGCTATTCAAAGTGATAAAATGGTTTTCTCGTATAGAAAACGATAAAATGAGTTTAATTATGACGACCTTATTTTTAACAATTTTGGATGATCCATATGTGTTGTTATCAAGGTCGAGAATATTTGCCAATTTAAATGTTAATGAGCAAGTTTCGTATTAACTAACATAATATAATATAAAGACATAATTTGTTTGTTAATTTTATTTTATTAAATTGATTATACATCTTAAATTTCCATCATTCTTTATTAATTGAGAAAAAAATGTATTTTATCATGTATGATTAAAACATAAATTTTAACTTCCCTAATCATAGTAATTTTCTTGTCAAAAGATATTTTGCCTGATGACATATGAAACTACACATATTAATTTGCAGGAGGCTTATATAAATTTTGAGTATTAATATTTTTAGTTATATCTTTTGGGTAAACATTACATTAAGATTTTATTAAGAATTTAAATGATATAAATTCCTGATGAAAATGTCAAACATTTAATTGTCTAGTAATGATGACGACGATGACTACTACTTAAATAGATTAATTTTCTTGTATGACTTAAATGTCTTGTATTTTCTCAAAAAAATATTCAATTGCTCAAATAGTTCTCCTTAAAATATATGATTTGATGGAATAAGGACGTAGTGTAGTGGCGCACCTCTCCACTTGAAAATTTAAAGATCATGAGTTGGAAATTTCATTAGTGAAACTTATGTGCTCATTTAATTTTAGTTTTTTTTTTATTTTTTACATAAAGTTCATGAACTTTTCTGTGTAACCGAAAAATAAAGATATAGTTTGACCTATAAATGAAATCATCATCCAACCATTAGCATGTTGGCACAAAAGTCATAAGTTTATGTTTGCTTGATGCAAATTCAAATTATCTTCTCAACTTCTCTAAAACATGTGAAATTTCATATGTGAAAATTGATAGAGATATAATGAAATGGGTCGAATGAGTAGGAAACTCATTATACAAAAAAATGTTTAAAAATGATCAAAATTTATTATTTAACTTAAGGATAATAATTATCTTTTGACCTTAGGGTTAGTGCAGAGGACACCCTCTCGGCCCAAGGTGCACGAGACTAACAGATAAAGGAACACATTCAACATTCTCTGAAAACAACAGTAAAAAACCAACCAAGCAATGAAATAGTAAATCAACTAAAATAAATAAACCGAACTCGGAGAACAAATTGTTCAAAAATAGATTAATCGGTCAACAAATCCCTCCACTCCTAATTGACCTTTCAGCTAAGGGAAAATAAAAGAAAAATGGCTACTATTGAATCATCCTCCTCCTTCTCCAAGTTGCAAAATGGAGTGGGTTGGGGTATGCTTCTTTGACAACATCTATGTCCTTTTATAATCCTAGAATTTTGTGCCACATATTATCTATTTACTTGCTCATGTCCACTTTTTCAGCAAAAAGAAACTTCCTATGTTAGTGGTTGCATTCTTTCGGTCTAAAAATGCAGAAATTTGTCTTACAGTGGTTGCATTCTTTTAAGGCAAGAAGCAGTGTCATCTCCCCACATGCCCTTTTTTGCTGCCTCCACTCCAAACTAAGTATTCATTTTGGCCCGCGTTGTTCTTCATCTTCATGGTCAACTAGGATGTCAATATGAAAATAGAATAAAATAGCAGTATATCATCCCAGGAATATCGAAATATTATTTTTATGAAAATAGATGTGGATAAATCATAAGAACTAAAAATCTATCATAATCATGTGTTTATCATCAAAATATGACAAAATATAAAAGAAATGCATACTAAACATAAAGCGAAAATACATATAACTTATCCACAACAAACTCTCTAGATTAACCGTTTGCTTGTCCTCGAGTAAAAATTAGAAACCTAAGATAAAAAGTTATAAAAACTACTACTCAATACGTTATAAATGACACACAATCTCCTCAGCTCTACGAGCATCCACTATTTGAGCATTATTTATTCATTTTAGCCTATTAATGCTCGACTTGGAATTACTAAAGCATGTGCCCCCATGTGTGACAAATGGGGTCACTTATGTAGACTAGCTAACATCATAACCATCCCCTCGGAACATGTACTCCTTTTTATTCTGTAATGGTACTGAAAAATGATCAGAGAATATAGAAAAATATTATTCATATTTACAATGTACTTTTTTGTTCCTTTTTCTTTTTCTCTTCCTTTTTTTTTATAAATGACACTTTGCAGTATCATCTCAATTGGGAATTAGGAAACTTAAAAAAAAAAAAAAAGTTCCACTCAACATATTTTCGTCTTTCTTTCAAGGATACTCGTCTTGAGTGCTAATGGTGTCACAATGACATACTCTTGTCTTCCTAAATTAGAGGGACAAAGGAGTAGTTATTCATAATAGAGAGAAGCTGCCCATAATTTTCTCCACATTTTCTTTCTATAATACTTGGATGAGGCATTTGAGACTTTTATTAAAGAAAATAGAAAAATAGCTCTCAATTCACAAAAGAGATGAAGTGCAGAAGTGAGAGCAGGTGCAGACTATACAACTTATCACTATTATGCTTCCTACAATACAACAGATCATAGTTCAATATCATGTAATGAAAGTAAGTACACGATTCAAGATGGGGTTATGAGAAGAGTTAATTTATGTGTCACGACTTTAGTCTCAAGTCAAAAAAAATTATTCATGTTTTTATATTTTACTTCAGGAATGATCATAATAGATTGGTCAACGGGATAAAATGTTAGAAAAATCATGCATAATATTTCCTAATTGATGCTTGATGACATAGTAAAAAACCAAATGTTGGGATTTCTAAAAGTAATAGCAATACAATATATTTCATAAATCAGAAAAAAATGCATTTATGAACAATGATATTGTTTTCATAAAATAGTGAGATTTGGGCTTAGAGAAATACCATTGAGCTCCCTAAACTTAAGCTCTATACTATCCACAATATTAATTAGGCTGAAAGAAGCTAAGTCTTCATATGCCGGGAGGTAGTGAAGTAGAAGCAAATGTTTGTTTCTTCAGTTATTTTGTAATTATTTTAGCACACATATATGAAATATAAATCAATGAATATTACTCTTGTTATCAGCAAAGAAAAATATTTTATTACTTGTCAAATTTGCACAATAAGTAAAAGAAATTAAAAATGAAAAGTAGGAGAGTGTGTATGGTATCTCTAAAGTTGGGGATAGATCTAGTAATTGGGATAGATTTAACAGAAATGTGAAGCTCCTTAACAATTAGTTGGGTTGTTTGATTCCTACAAAAATAAAGAAAAATAAAATGAATTTATTATGTTGGATTGGCTCCAACAAGCGCCATTATTCATATTTTTAGACTGGACTCAATGACTTTAAACACGTGTTTTAATTTAGTGGGTCTTCAATTGATATCTTCTTCGATAACCCTCAATGTTTTCCTCTATCAAATACGAAAATCCTTGAGCCATGTTTGATTCTGAAGCGATTAGTTCAATCAATCTTTAACTTTTTTAAAAGTAGTTTGAGCTTACGGCTGAATGATTGATTTTCATCTTCACTTTGAATGTATTCATGAAGGTTTTTTTCATGGTAGACTTTGTGTTTCTCATGACAAACAAAAGGTCTTTTTCATATTTGCATATAGATCTTAATGTATGATTGGTATAGTTTGAAGTGAAATATCAACCTAAAATAAGTTCCATCATTTTAGAAATTCCTCTTATTTTATTTCAGCAATCATTTCTTGATTGTCCTCTTTAAAAATGTGGATGTTATCTCTTGAAAATTTCCATTCTGATCTGTCTTCAACGATAAAGTTGTTTCCTTCATATTCATTTTTGCATTTCCTCTTTGTAGTCTTTATCTCACATCATCATAAGATGATATCTCTCACAGATCATTCATTGGTTTGTACAAAAGTGTATTCAGCTCCTCTAACTCCATGACTTTTAAAATATGTCAGGACAAGTTGCTATAGTTAATGAATTAAAAGCTGGAGGTGACTATTTAAATGTGGGGGCATAAATTGGTATACATGGGGCAGTTTTCTATGACTGAGATGTTCTTAGAGCTTGGGATCATATTCCATGAAGTTATAATGAGCAGTAGAATTGTCTTCAGTTGCTTAGCATTTTTAATTGTTTGCTTCAAATTCAATTTCACAATTGTTCTTTGGAATGTTTTTTATGTATTGAGTTGCAATCTTCTTTTTAGCATTCTTCATTTCATCATCAAAATTGATATTTTTAGCTTCTATGATTTGAACTTTGGTGGAATCAATTGGAGATTATGTCTTTCACTCTTAGGTGACATGATCTGACTTTGCTCCTTGGACCTAATAGACTTAATGCTTGTTGGACTATTTATTTTTTCAAGATTTTATTATCAGCCGCTAGACTTTCAGTTTTATCAAATAATTCTCTCATTAATTTATTATGCATTTTTTATTTAATAAGTTTCTCAATCATCAGCTTCATATTGAACTTCTCTTTGGGTGGGGATATATGATTTTGAAACTCCACTGACTGTGCTGACAAATTTTGATACGTAGTTTGCTGAAGTTGAATTTTTAACAGTCTTGATTGTGTGTGAAAATCTTTCACCTTAGTAAAACAACTTCTTCATCATCTTACATTACTTTATGATGATCTAGTAGGTTTTGCATCATAAATATCTAACTTAAAATTTTACATAGGTGTTGCTGATTGATATTAGTGTTGAAATTTAATTAGAGTGACATTTGCAAATATGACTGGAAGAGGTGACATTTGCAAATATGTTGGTGGGATTCGAACTGGTGACCTCTCAGTCTCCATGTGATTTCTCGAGAAAATTGATTTTTTTTCATTGGTTGCTATGCTCACTAAGTGAATCATTTTGAATATATGAATGCACTTGACTGCAATAAGGTTGAGAAGTTGGTTTTAGGTCGAACTTTACAATTTCATTTCCTATTATATCTTGAACTCTAGAAATCAAGTTGTCGCAACTTTATGTGACCAATTTGAAAACTTCAGATCCATCATATTCTCAATCTCAATAAATGATTGTTGAATTCATACAAAAACATCGCTATTAAAAATGTGAAATATGAAATGTTTTTGCACAATAGAAACTTATGATACACGTTATATCATAAGTGCAGAAATATAAAATTTGATGTAAACATGCAAGAACAATTTGTAGAATAAGTGAACAAAATTAAAATCTAAAAATGAAATAAAAATATAGATTCAATAATGTTTCTATTTTATATAAATTTAGAATGCACTTTGTATCATAAGTGCATAATATGAAGTTTGAAAATTAATAATTAAAAATTCATAAACAAAAGATGTACTCTGAGCAAAGATAAGAAATAATTTAAATTATAAGTAACCAAAATAAAAAATCAAGTGTGATAAATGAAAACTTCTTGTCCCTGACAATGACATAAAAATTTTGACTAGTGATATGCGTGATATGAGGTGAATGAATGTAATAATATATAGAATCACAAATAACAAATAAAAAATTGATAACTTAGGGATCTCTTAAGTCATAAGATTTCTCTATTTGTGGATGTGCCCCCACTTGACAAAAAATCTCGAATAAATTTAAAAATTTATAAAATTCTTATCACATACGACTAGACTACAAACACACAACATCATTGTAGTACTTTAGGGTCGATTCATAGAGACCACTAAAAATTCACACTTAATGGAAACTAATTTTAATGAATGGTTAAATCTAAGAAAGTGCTAAAATGACTTAATAAAATAAAGTGACACTAAAGTATATATCACAACAAATGAAATTATATCAATTTTTATGAATTTTTAGTGCAAGCTAAAAATAAGACAAAGAAACAAAAATTAGACACATATGAAGATTAATGGAGATTAATACTAAGACTTAAAGGCTTAATTTCGAGAATTCTATTTCTTAAACTAGTGAAAAATGAATAGAGTTCATATGTCCTTACTCACGGACATTCCCACTCTCACAGCAAATGTTATTTAGCAATCGAGTCATTCTGGTGCTTATGGACTTACACGAATGGGTAAGCTCTCTTACTATTGTTTAGATCTAAAAAATAAATAAATAACCTCATTTGAATTAGATTTCTAAGAAAAAAATTGAAATGTAATTGAGCAAATTCTATTTTAAATATATTAATAAATTGTATAATTATGAAAATTTAATCTAAAACATTCATAATAGCAAGTAGTTTTTAAGCATGTTTTTTCTTTTATTTTCTAAATATATTTTGCTGACTTAATCTAACCAAAGTTTATACTCTATACTCAATAAGTATAGTTTTCGCATTTAGTTTCATTTAATTTCTCAACTGATATGTATTATTACTGTTTTTTAGTTGTCACCTTAGTATTTCCACTGATTGGATAAATATTTAAATTCACTATCTAATATGTATCATCTAGGATCATATGTCTAACTATAGTAGACGAGTCTCACAATAAGCATACGACATGTTTGGAACTCGAGACAAAGGACGAACTACTTAACATTTGACCTCCACCCCATTGATGGCATGCATTATTATCTTATATAATAAATTTTGTTATCTTTCTGTTAAAAATGAAATAAAAAATAACATAAATAAGAAGTTTGGTTATGCCTAGGGGTGTTCACGGGTCGGGTTTGACCCGACCCGACCCCGGATCCGACCCGACCCGCCCGATTTTGATCGGGTCGGGTCACCCCATTTTTTAAGGGCAGATCCGATCCAACCCGACCCGGTTTGGGTCGGGTTGGATCGGGTCGGGTGGTCGGGTTACTCGACCACCATTTTTTCTTTTTTTTTTTAATTTTTTTTCTTACTTTTATCTATTATTTAATATAAAAATATTATATAATATTTATTTTAAAAGCATAAAATAACTTATTCAACATTTAAACATCATTTTACACATTTAAAATATTTTATTTTAATATTTTTTATACTTTTTTATACATAATATAAGCTTAAAACTAAAAAAAATTAAAAAAATAAATAAAAAACCCGGGTCTTCGGGTCGGGTCGGGTAAATTCCGACCCGTACCCGACCCGACCCATGGTCGGGTCGAGGTCGGGTCGGGTCGGGTCCGACCCGACCACGGATCCGACCCTCGGGTCGGGTCGTCGGGTTCGCGGGTCGACCCGACCCGCTGAACACCCCTAGTTATGCCACATGACATGGGACTATTTCCTTTACATTATCTCGAAGAAAATGAAGTCTTAGGAGCTGATGAATTGATGTTACCTTGTTAGACTCTTAAAGCGTGTAATTTGATCAAAATTTATATTTCTTCGAGCAACAAATGTTCTTAAGTAATTTTATATGAGCGAACAAAGATGTCAAATTATATATATATATATATATATATATATATATTACATTTTCTTATTCTTATTATAAAATATATTTCTTAATTCAACGTAACTGAAGATCCTACTTCTACTGGAATTAAATTAAAAATTTTATATATAATCTTAGTCCGTTATAGATAGTATTATTTAAGCATTTTTTATATTTGTTTATAAAAGAATTTTGCTGACATAATCCAACCAACAAATTTACTTATATATTAATCACATTTACTTTTCGATTATACATGTAATATTTGGTCAATATTTTTTATATTTACTGAATTTCATAATTAATTCCAACCAAAACTCCTAATTATACTAAAGTTAAATACACCTTCTCCTGTTTAGTCTTATTTCATTTCGAGTTATACATATATTATTATCTTATATTATATAATAGTCTTTTAGTTTATTTTTTTAATATCTTAAAAATAAACTAAAGAATAGTTTTTAAAGATGAAAAATTATAATTTCCTTTGCATCGCATGTGACTTATATATACATTTAAAACTTCCTAAACTTATGTATCAATTTTTTCGGAATGGTGTATAATATGTCTGAAAATAGCTTTTAATGAAGTCAAAGTGCATTATGATATATATATTTTTAGAAGTCAATCTCTCGAAAGAAAGCAAGACTGACGATTTAACTCGTGCGACATTAAAAAATTTACTATCATAAATTAAAAGTTAATCTAGCATCAATTTTAATTAATTTAATTTGATTGTCATGCTTCACATTCTTGACAATAAAAATAAGTAAAATTTCTAATGATTTTTTTTGTAGTCATAAAAATTTAAACTTAAAATCTTTCTTAAAGGCTGTGTTTGAATAGATGAACAAAAGTTCCATTTGATTCTTGAAATTTATTGAAATGATGATTTTGTTCAGGTCGAACATTTGAAAAAGTTCGAAATGTATTTTTTTTCTTGATTTGATGATGTTTAGGGGTTGAAAAATGAGTGAACGTCAGCGTGGAATATGAGGCTAATTAGGGGAGCACGCGTGAATTTGGAAAGTTCTGTCACTTCACGAAAACTTTTTCGACGGAACATTATGCGTTGACCGGAATTATAATTCTCATTGCCCCACCAACGTTAACCAAAAGTAATGAGCTATTTATCGCATCATTACGGTCCTTATAGTTATAGGTATATCCTTTTTAGTTGCTAAGGAAGTAATGGGTGCCCAAGTTCCTCACTCTGCGCGTCAGAGTTGCAGCGTTCAGTCACAGGGTCAGCAACCATGCGTGTCAGTCAACATGATAGCACGCATCACGTAAGTTGCATGCATGTTCTTTCTGGGTAAAATCCGTAAAATGACAAATGCTACCGTTCGACAAAAGATTCAAATCTCCTATCTTTCATTAAATTAATTATAGATTAATTCGAGGGTAAAAAGCAAACTGGATCGATCCGTTCGACAAAAGATTCAAATTTCCTATCTTTCATTAAATTGGAATTCGAAGAAAATCGACGAAAGGGTTTAACTGAAAAATGTAAAAAAATTCATTGAAAAGGAAAAGAAAATATATAAGTAAAGAAAGTAAGAAATATATTGAATCATCATTCATAAATAAAAAAAATAAAGGTAACACTAAAAATAAAATTAATTTAAAAGGAAATTAAGTATTTATGAAAAGGGAGCAAGAATTGAGAACAAAAAAAAGGGAAAATGTTAAAGAAAAAAGTAAAAGAATAAGAATAAGAAATAAGAAATAAGAGTGATTTATTGAAAAAATAAATTAAAATAATATTAATAGCATAACAAATAATAATTAATCAATAATAAATTGAAAATAAATTTTTTATCAATAATAATATATTTATATTAATATTTTATTATTAATATTTTATCAATAAATTGAAAATAACATTGGATATATGTGCCATATCAGCAAAACTATAAGGAAATCATTAAGTTAGAGTTTGACTTCTTAAACTATTAATTTAATTAATTTTTTGTCAATAAACGAAAATTTAAATGATAATAGATATGAACTTGAGTCTGGATAAAATGGAAAGAAATCCTGGGACATATGAGTTTTGATGTCCCCGTCGTCAGTTCTATGTAACACAAATTTTTTTTTAAATATTTTAAACTGTTATTCCCTCAAAATTTTAACGGACACTAGAAATAGGGGGTGCATGAAGTGACAATAGTAATGTTTTTTTAAAAAAAAAAATAAACAGACAAGAAGTAAAGAGTTTTTAGCTTTTCTCAACACATCACTTTCTCTTTTAGCTCGACCATCAATCAATTTCAATTAATATCCTTTCTCAACATTTAATCATTTCTTTATATAATACTCTCCTCATTTTATTTCCAATTTTATGTATGCTTACTTATCTTTCATCTTGCGAGATCCTATAAATTTGGGAAGAAATAACCATTCCGTATACATTTTGTCCTTTATTGTTTTTCTTACATCATATTTCAATGCTATTAATTATATATGCAGATTTTCTCATGATCAGAAAATATCATTGGACACATTGTTTCGTCACGTACAGGTCAAAATAAATTTAAAATAGAACTTTATCTTGGCGATGAATAAAGTTATCATTAAAACGAGAGCTCCATTATTTAATCCCCAAAAATCGAGAGCTCCATTATTCTCTACCGAAAAAAGTTGTTATGAAAAAAATATCTGTACGGACCAATTATTTTATTGATATAAAATTTAATGTTACGATCATCAAAATTTAAATATGTCATTATATTTTTTCAGAAGTATTCATATAAAACTGTAATTATATTGCAGTAGAGTTATGATTTATGGTTATATTTTACTCTATGTTAATAAACATGTTACTCATGAATTCACACAGATATCTATTATTATAGAATATAAAAATCAATCTCATGAATAATAATTTTTTTTACGATGAGTCAATAGAACGCATAACAAATAATTTTTCTTTTCAACTTGTTCTTCGAATGAAAGTACGATATAAGTTACCATGTTTTTGGATGAAGGATAAGTTCATTTGTTCTTATTTTTTTAATATTCTCGTAATTATTGTTGTGGGAGCCATGTGCTTTAAAAAACTATTTGGTAAAAAAAAAGAATAAAGACGTTCTTATTTTGCCGCTCTCAAGATATCGAATAACTCTGAACTCCCCAACAAATAATTAATTGGAATAAGCTCCTTATAGAAAGTTCTTAAGCAAGAATATAATATATGTCTTTAATATTTATTTCCGAATAAAAGAAACTTCGTCAATGGAGTGCTAAAAGATGAAAAGATTTCTCAATAATATCTGCCACGATCACCGCCATTACTTGGAAGTACAAAATAAATTGCGCCACCATTTGACGGCCAGGATTCACCCAAAGTTCGATCGCATCCATAACCCATTGGCTCTGATCGCATCAGAGGGTCGTAGATGGACCTGTTAACGTAGGCACCAAGTTTTCCTCTTTCTTGCATGTACGCGGTACGCCCATCGTCTAGTGGCATAATAATGAGATGAGCTGCCAATTCGAACACCATAATTTGGGGGCCTTGTAGCAAAAATCACACTTAACATAGGGGCTCATCTGCAAAAAGGACCAAGGTAAAGAGAGAACAAATCTTACGGACGTTATAAAGTGCGCGTTTTGGGTTCCGGAGTTTATAATTCGCTTCTACTCGTCTTTTTCTTTTTTGTTTGTTGGCTGCTTAATTGTTTCACAACTTTTATATTTATCAAAATTAAGAGTGAAGACAAGGATTCGATAGAGGATTGGACGAGGGATTTGGGGTGAAAGAACGCCGGCGATGACGACGGAGGAGCGGAGGACCGATGAGTCAGCGGGGGCGCCGGCGGAGGAGCCGCTGGAGACCGTCTACAAGACGAAGGTTGTCCAGTTCCTCGGCCGGCAGACACCGATCGTCCTCCAGAACGACAACGGCCCGTGCCCTCTTCTTGCAATCTGTGAGTCATTTCCTCGAACGGCCACAACGCGCTTTCTTCGGCCTTGACTCCGATATAAATTTCTGTTCGATTGACCTAATTTTGAGGTAGGTCGGCGATGTTCGATGATGGCGTTGTTCTTTTTTGTGTGCTTGTTTTGTAGGCAATGTGCTCTTGCTTAAAAACAATCTCAACCTGAGCTTGGACGCGTCGGAGGTCTCGCTGCAGAAGCTGCTTTCTCTGGTCGCGGAGAGGTTGATCGATTCCAACAGCAACGTGCAGGTCCGTTAGCCTCCGTCCTTTTTAATTGATCGAATTGTGTTGATAAGTTTTAATTCTTAGGGTTCGTGTTGCGTTGTGGTGCTGTTCCTTCTTACTATCTCTGTGTTCAGGATAAGGATGATGGGTACGTCAACAACCAGCAGCAGAATATAGCAGATGCCATTGACTTGCTTCCTAGGCTAGCGACAGGGATCGACGTGAATGTGCATTTTAGGAAGTGTGCATTCATTCTTCCTTTTTGATAGTTTTTGTTGTTCATCTTTTTTTTTGAAACGAATTTTGTTGTTCATCTCTCAATAAAAGTTATAGTTCATAATGACTACATCGATACCCTTAATGTGTTAATGATGCAGGATTAATGATTTTGAATTTACGCGGGAGTGTGCTATATTTGATCTCCTTGATATTGGTTTATATCATGGCTGGATTGTTGATCCACAGGTAATTATCGCATGTCTTTTGGTTTGTTGTGGCATTTGACAGTTATTATCATACTGAAAAAAAATGTTGCACTATTAGTTTGGCCTGCTCTTCGGAAGGACTTCCAGTTTAGTCGGTGCATTAACGTAATGTAGTTGATTAAATTCTTAAAGCCAGGGAATGACTTGGAAACAAAACAGCACCTATGTCTATATAATCTTTCTAGAAACTCCCTTAGGCAGATATCATGCTTCTAGAAACTCTTTTTTTCCTACTTCAGTACTTATTATTCATCAGTTCTGGCATCAGGATCTGAAATGCAGTCTTCTTCAGTTTGTAGTTTTGTGTTATCCTCATTGTCTCTCCAAAAGTGGAACATAATTTTCGGGTGCCTGCAAAATTAGTTGCTTTGTGTATGATATTCCTCATGCTATAAATGCTGAGAAATGAAAATAACACAGATATCATTAGAAGTAAAAGTGCAAAATTTTTTAACAGAAACGCTATTAATAACTTGCATATTTGAGATGAAAAATCTCCATTATAAATAGTCGTATGGCGTGGACCAAACTCCAATTACAAAGTCACGGAAACACTACTTTCTTAACAAACACATTATTTACTTAGGTAATATAAATTACTATTATATCATTACACCCCTTAAAATTCACCTGATCTTCAGGGGGGAAGGAGATTGATTCATCATTTTGTGCTGATTTCGTCAAACTTATGAAACTTCAACTTTGTGTAGAGATCTCAGGAATGATGTTTGAACCACAACTTTCAGCTTTTCTTCTTGTGAAATGAACTTTCCTCTCTAATGTGCGAAAGTTGGATTCTTCTGGTTGGATGTTGTTTTTTGTGCTTCCAATGTTGTGGCATCTACTGATATGCAAATCAGTGACAAGTAATTTGGCTATTAATGCTAAAAATGTTGAAAAATTTGTTTGAAAGATTTTAGGTGGAACACTTTTAGGATCTTGTAGCTCGCATACCAAAATATTAGACACTGAAAATGTAACTATGAAAATAAGATAAACATATTAAACTGCAAGAATCTTAGACGCAATCACTAGTAGTAACTTTTCTATTCGAGATGACGAATTTCCATTATGAGTAGTCCATATAGAGTGGACCAAAGTCCAATTACAAGCTTGGTATATACCTAAGGTTGTCTTAAATCTAGAATCCATCCATGTATTTGTAATATGAAGAGGTAGTTCCTCCAAAAAAAAAATTAAGTGGTAGTTACCAGTCACTACAACTATAATAAAAGTACTAATAGAACTGTCCACTAATTTCTTAAGTAATACAAATTACTATTATATCACATGCTTTCTCATCCTTGGTTTGCAATTCATCCTCCTTTAACCTTTTTTTTTTGAGGCGGGAAAGGATGAGCACCAAGTTAGGGTGTCATCCGTGTATATATATCATTATGGAAGGAAAATGTACAAAATGTAGGCTCCCAAGAATAGAGCAGCAAAAAAAGGAGGAAAACTGCCATCAGTCCTGTCCCCACAAAAAATAACCCGGTTGTGCCGAAGCCAAATGGCCGAAGCACCGGCCAAAAAGGTCGCCAACGATGTCCTCCAATGATGTCGTCTGCTGCTATGAACTCTGAGTGACTGCCAAAAAGTGTCTGGTGACAGGGGTAAGCCATATGTCATGCCCAGTCGCGCCCAAACCTGCCGAGATACATTGCAGCCAAAAAATAAGTGTGTGAGGTCCTCCTCTGCCTCACAACATAGGACAGACGTGTCAGCAAGAGGTGTCCACCTCGTCCTGTACTATCGGGTGAGAATCCTATGATGCTGCATAAGCCAAGCAAAAATTTTAACTTTTAAGTGGCACCCTGACGTGCCAGATGAGTCTGAAATCGGCCTAGATAGAATCCGAGATCGAGGTGGCCGGAAGGAAATGAAAATACAGGCTGTGAGCAGTAAATGTCTCAGAAATCCACACCCAGCCATCGGCTCGGGAGATGTCCGTCCGAAACGGAGCAATCCGCTGATGAAGTGCCAAAAGCTCTGTAATGCGCCTGTCAAAAAGGGCTGACCTAAAAGTGGGGGTCCACGACCCGATGCCCGGACTATCGGGCTCGGACCATGCCTTTGCAACTGTAGAGTCAGGATGTACCGAAAGAGTCAATAAGCGCGGGAAAGAGGCCGCCGGTGCCCCCCCGGGGAGCCAATCGTGATGCCAAAATGAGAAAGCCAAGGGAAGGGACCATAAATGGCCGGATCATGGGAAGGAGATAGGCAACGCCTCGCCAGAACGCGGATGCCCCACGAGGAAGAATGGCTCTAGAGTCCCAAGATAGGTCCTGCCGATAGCATACGAAGAACACTGACCGCCAAAGGCTATCTTGAGGACCCATAATCTGCCCAATCCACCGAGCCAGGAGGGCCATTTGGTGTAATGGAGGTCACGAACGCCGAGTCCGCCCTAGGAGTTGGGGCGACAAATGGTCTGCCACGATACAAGATGAATGGCTCGCTGGGCTGTAGCACTCCCCTGCTAAAAAAATCTGCTCTGCAGTGACTCAAGTCATCCCCGAACTTGATCTGGCATCTGAAGTACGGACATGAAGTAAATCGGCAGTGCTGACAAAACTGAATGGAGCAGCACGAGTCGGCCACCGCGTGAAAGCAGTCTCGAACTCCAACCGTGCAACTTATGCTCCATCCTCTCAATAACCGGTGTCCATCCACTAGAACCGATATGACGATCAGATAGTGCGAGCCCCAGATAAGTAATCGACAGGGTACCAATCGGGGTGCGAAGCTCAGTCGCACAAACATCTGCCTCCTCCTGAACCATACCAATCGGGTTGCATCCTCCTTTAACCTTTTATCTCTGTAGGATGTTTGTAATTCTTATTTCCCTCTCCCAACTTTACACTTAATACTTACTGTAGCTTTTCTTCTTATGTTTACAAATTTGAGATCTCGTCAATTGGGTTGCTACTAAGAAAGGGCTTTCTTATTTGTTGATAGAGTTTTTTATGACATTTTGAAATGTTTTTATATATCTATATTTTCCTTATTCATATTTTTTGAAATATTGGGGCTTCCCTACCAAGATTCATGCATTTGATGTTATTGAGAGGATAATTTGGAAATTACAGACAATAGAACTTATATACAAAAGGAGCACTAACACCAAGCACCAAATGTGCATCAATCATCTGACCACAACTTTGTCATGCTCAAAGCATGGGATGTAATATTATCTCTATAGCAGCGTTCGTCCCTAAAGACACAGGCATTTCTATGTAACCAAATTGCTTTTCCTTATTCGTATTTGTTTCTTACCCTAAAAAAAATGTCTTGCTTGCATCTCAATTTAAACATTCCTGCGATTTCCTATGTAATATGAGTAATATGAGGCTTGTCAACCTGGGGTAAAATTTGTCAAAAATTACTTGATAAATTTGTTTCATTTTCTGATCATGATTTATGTTTTCTGATTAGACAAGCTTGACCTTCATAGATAATTTCCAAATATATTTTTATGATACTGTACTTCTGCTATAATTGTTTAGAAGTATCCCTATCTTTTTACTTTACAACTATTTTGGAGTTCTATACTTGAAGAATTCATCGTATTGTTCCTTAACTTGGACCTAGGGTTTGATTCCAGAAAGTTACTGTGTAAATGAATGCTTATGCCAATCTATCTTTGGTCAACATAGTATGCCCTTTTATTTTTGTCTCAGCTGTTAAATTTGTAAATCTTTCGTCCTAAAAAATTTGTGAATCTTTCAATGAGATGCTGTTTCCAGGATACTGATACTGCTGCAGCAATTGGGTCTAGTTCTTACAATACTCTTGTTGCTGAACTTGTTGCCTTTGAAGCAAGAAAATCTGATGGAGATAAGGTTGCAGAGGAAGAAGATTTTGTTGATTTTGCTGCAGCTACGACTGCTACATTAGGAGTGCCCTCACCAAATCTTTCAAGAGGTAGATCATTTGATGATTGCCAAGTTCCCATCTCTGATAACCAAACAAGTAGAAGAGGTGACTTCGAAGAAGAAGAAGAAGAGCTGAAAAGAGCCTTGAATCTCTCCAGAGTTGAGGTTGCAAGCGCCGATAGTGTTTCTGTGTTGCCAGTTTTTTATTGTGCCATTTCATCTGCCAATTCAGATGAACATGTGCAAAACCACTCTGATGCTTCGATGAGTCAGATTGCAGATGAATCCAAAGTCGGTTGTCAGTCGGATAAATTTTCCCATCAAGAAAGCAATGAAACCAATAATTTAAAGAATAATGTCTCAACTGCTGAAACCACTTTATTTCCTTCTGTTGTTGCCGAAAGTGATGCCAACCACATCACACATGATGATTCCAAAATTTGTGAAGGATCTGGAAATTCAGGAGCAAATATCAAAGCTGAACCGTTGACACACGAGCATACACTTGCTTTTCAATCTCCTGAGGAAGGCAGTTCTGGTAGGTGTTGCAGTTATGAGGATCTCGTTATTGCTTCCAAAGCCAATGAGTCTGCCACACAAATTATTACTGAAGATCGTCCCACATCTCAGACTGTTCAAAGTGTCACAGATGATCCAGTTGCAGATATTTTTTGTCCACCCCCATCAGATAAAGATTCACACTTGAATGGAGAAACTTTATCAGATGTTCCTCAATTTACCACATCAAGCCT
The DNA here is from genome assembly GCA_030549335.1 of Pontederia crassipes. Lineage (NCBI taxonomy): Eukaryota > Viridiplantae > Streptophyta > Magnoliopsida > Commelinales > Pontederiaceae > Pontederia > Pontederia crassipes. The sequence continues at coordinate 68,844,274 of CM060191.1, read as the reverse complement.
TGAAAGTACTGGGAGTGAACCCATCTATGAAGGAGAAGAGTGCATACTTGAAGCTGGAGATGCATTATATAAAAATCGAGAGCCAGTCTATGAAGGTGAAGTGATTCTTGCTGAGCAAGCTAACAAAGCAGAAGTGGACCATCCTGCACATACAGCAGAGCTTAACACTCAGAATAGATGTAAGAGGATCTTTTGTCTTTCTTATTCAATATATATGCCTAAATTGATAATGTGATTTCTGAATCAGATACTCATTTAAGAATTATTTATTGACCATTCGTAGGGCAACTTGTAAAGAACTTTCTGGACCATAGTGCAAGTCAATTAACCTTCTATGGGTATAGTAACCATCACACTTGGAGTTTTTTCTTTGCTACATCTCTTGTCAGTCAAAGCAACCAAGTTACCTTTTCTTTATTAATTCTTGTTTTGCAGCCTTTTCTGTTTGCAAGAAGATCTTAAGGAGAGAGAACTTTGTGTATTTTTTCGAAATAATCATTTCAGTACCATGTTTAAGGTAACATGAAACTTTGATGCTCATCCTTTCTAGAGGAAACATGATCAACATATTAAGATGACTTTATATTTTCCTGTTTTAGGATCCTAACATTTGCTTTTCATGTTTTTTCTTCCTCTCAAAAAATTGCAGTTCAATGGTGAACTGTATCTCTTGGCTACTGATCAAGGTTATATTAACCAACCTGATTTGGTTTGGGAGAAGTTAAATGAGGTATGGTGCATTCCAGTAATGTTTGTCTTGAACATTGCTTGCAATCTCCTTAATTAGGGTTGCGACTCCCAGCAAGCTACATTGTTCTTCCGAACTTCTTTCTCAAGCTTGTCGTTTGGCTGGATTATTAGATGACTATTAGAGGTTTGGTTACTAATAGAGCGGAATGGCGTGGTATGATCCATGTAGCCGACCCCACCTAGTGGGATAAGGCTTTGTTGTTGTTATTAGATGACTATTAGGTTTTGACTCCACGCTCTGATCGTAATGTCCGACTTTTATCTTTCGAAATGGCGATATAATATATATATATATAATATGTTTGAGAGGAGCCTTATATATGATTTGACAGGAGACTGTCAAAACATTACCCCGTGTTTCTTAAAGCTCTGTATGGAGCTACAATTTGACATATATTTTACATAAAGAGACAGTTTTGACCTTCCTTGTGCTGACCACCAGGTGAACGGAGATACAGTTTTCATGACTGGCAACTTCACGGAATTTAAGGCTGAGAGCCAAGTCAGTGAATCATGGAATGAACAAAGTGCTATGAGCAGTACTGCAGTATGTATCTTGACTCCAGAATTTCATAATATTTCTCAATGCAAAATAGTGCAGGTTAACCTTTCTCCAAAAAGAAATAGTGCAAACTAATCATGTAGTTCTCTGTTTCTTTTTTTGGGTAATATACAGGACTACCTTGCAGCACTCGAGAGTTCATCTTCATCAAATTCAGCTTTAAAGTATGTTGTTAATGTATTTTGATTGTTTTTTTTTTATCTCATATCAATACCAGCTTTTAAAATATATTTTGGGTAAATTAGTTTGACTGATCAGATTTATTACCATCGGTTGCCACACTGGTATATAATCATCTGCAAGCATGCTTATAGACATTTATTTGTGCTTCAGGACATGTAGTACACAAACCTAAATATGTAGTTAACCATATCAAAAAGTTGTTCCTGGTTTCCAGATGCTTCAAGCTTAGTGCTTGATTGCCATGAAAACCAATAGTGGCACGGGTCCTTCAACTAAAAAATCACAACCACAACAAAGCCTTATCCCACTAGGTGGGGTCGGCTACATGGATCATACGACGCCATTCCGCTCATATTCGTTGATCCATGTTCATAAGATTCGACAAGGTTTTACGTTGGCTGTCGGGGGCCTAACACAACCCTCCTCCTTAATCCGGGCTTGGGACTGGCTATAAAACATAGGCGGAGTCAACTCTCAATATCTACATTATACTTAATTTGTAACTTTCATGGGCTTACTCAAGTGGCCTTACTCAAGCCAAATAACAGTAAAGACTGTCGCTGCATACTCAAACACACTTGACTAGACACTCCTTTGCCTAATCAGCACAAAAGGCTCCCTCGGTCAAGGTCTCCTCATAACACGTGCACGCAAACAAATACCCCACGCACACATGCACACGAACACGTATTAGAGTGTGCTCCTGAGCAGTGGAGCCTCATGCGACAACTAAGCTAAGGAGATGCCTAATCAAGCTATTTCGTATGCAGCGGAAGTCTTATTTGGGTCAACCATAGCAAGCGTCCCCTTTGGACAAAAGAATGCTTGAATGTCGTTTGCACCTCAAACCATTGTACTAAGGAACAAATCGCTCGCACAAGTGACCTTAGTCAAGCAATAGCACTAAGGATTGTCGTTGCATACTCAAACAGACTTGACTACACGCTCATTCGCCTAATCAGGTGTTCGGGTCATGTAGTTTGCAAAATATCGCTTTTGTGTGGAATGACTTACCCCGTGGTACGAGGTCAGGGAGAAGACATGCAGCTTGGGTGGGTGATCATGGATGAATAGGCACCTCTTTTAAGGGTCACGAGACAACTAACATTTTGTCTTTGTTTCCACACATGCTTGAAGGTAGTTGGTACAAAATTAAGAAAGTGTTAGTTTTGTATTCAGAGGAAGTGGTTGATGAAAAAAACTTTCTTAGGTAGGAGATCACTAAACGGCTCTCCCTTAATATATCGTAGGTATATGTGCTACTTTCCCGACGCGTGAGGTGGAGAAAAATTTTAGAGGTGCGATTTTTTAAGTGCACTTATATAAATTGTAACTAGTCAACTTTACAAAAGTGGAGTTTCAAAGGGAAAATGTTGGAGTTTTCATAATCATCAACACATGTTGTTCCGCTCAAGATTGCTTACGTGCCATCAAGCTGAAGAACTCCCCAACCACAATAACATATGACGTGCTGCAACCTTTACGATGCCAAAGCTTAAACCCTTGATGATGGAGTCTCAACAATGTGATGCCAACACCTACGGATCGATGAAAAGTTGGGTCCTCCTTGCATCTCTACTTTGGGCTATACGGTTACAGCAGAATAGGCGATTTTTTCCAAAATGACAGGTGTTATGTTGATAACATTCTAAATCAAGCATATTTTTTTATATCATGAGTAGTAATACTTGTGATACTGTTGTGTCTTCAATTGTCTTTTAAATATAAGGTTTTGGATGATTAACATCGTCGTTACTAATCCTTTTTCCTCTAAAAAACAATGTGATGTCAACACGAGAGTCCACCAAGTCTGATAGTCCAGAAGCAGCAACACTAAGAGCATAATCTACTTTGGTGAGAGAGAATGTCAAAGACTTCCTTATTGTGTCCGTCAGGTTTGAAACCCATTTTTTTCTACTTAGACATTGCATAACATATGCATATGATAATTTTGTAACAAGTCAAGCAAAAAATTGAAGCCCGACGACGGTCCTCAACACCCTGAGTCACTAAAGCATGGCAGGGTTGGCAAACCATAGAAAGCGTCCTTTGGAAGCTCCAACCGCCCCCCTTTGGAGAAAAGAATGATTGAATGTCGTTCGCACCTAAAACCATTGTACTAAGGGACAAATTGGCCTTAGTCAACCCACATAGCACTAAAAACTGTCCTGCTTCACTGCATACTCTGAACAGACTTTACTAGATGTTCCTTCGCCTAATAAGTGCACAAGGCTCTCCCGCTCAAGGTCTCCCCATAACACGTGCACGCACACAAATGCCCCGTGCGCACATGCACACGCACACGTATCACAAGGGTGATCTTGAGCAATGGGCCTCATGCAACAATTAAGCTAAGGAGCTACCTAAACAAGCCATTCTATATGCAGTGGAAGTCTTGTTTGGATCCTGTAGTTTGCCAAAGATCGCTCTCATGTGGGATGGCTTGCCCATGGTACAGGGTTTGGAGCAAAAAATTGAACCACAACGATAGTTCTTTTCACCTTGGGTAATTAAAGCAACACTCGTACCTCAAGCATGGGTTGGCCACTGCAAGTGTCCTCTCAAAGCTCCACCACCCTTTGAGAAAAGAACGCTCGAATGTCGTTTGCCCCTAAATCCATCGTAGTAAGGAATAAATCGCACCGCATAAGTGGCCTTTGTCAACCCACACAACCTTAGAGACTGGGGTTGCATACTCAAATCGTGTTGGCTAGACGCTTCTTTGCCTAGTCAGCGCTCCTCTCAAGGTCTCCCCGTAACACGTGCATGCACACAAATGCCCCGCGCACACATGCACACACGCACGTATCACAAGGTGATCCTGAGCAAGTAGAGCCTCCTACGACAACTAAGGTAAGGGACGACCAAGAAATACTTTGTTGATGCAAATTAAGTCTTATTTGTGTCTTCTAGCACCAAGAACATTGTCGACTTTCAGGAGGCGGAATGTCAAAGACTTTTAATACTTCGTCCGTCAAGTTCAAGTTGAGCTTTGCATTTTTTCTACATAAACATCGCATAGAGTATGTCTATGATAATTTGTAAATGGCTTTGATAATTTTGTAATAACAACAACAACAACAAAGCCTTATCCCACTAGGTGGGGTCGGCTACATGGATCATACAGATTCGACAGGATTTTATGCTGGCTGTCGGGGCCTAACACAACCCAAAAATTGAAACCCCAACGATGGTCCTCTGCACCTCGAGTCACTAAAGCTACACTCATTCCTCAGACATGGGGAGGCAACCCACAACAAGCATCTTTCCGAAGTTCCATAATGCAAAGTCAGGACTGCAGTCCACAAGCTTGGATAGTCCAAAGCAACAATGCCAAGATCATCGTCAAGTTTGGTGAGAGTGTGTTAGAGGCTTTTTGTATTGTGACCGTCAAGTTTGAACATCGTAAAAATCATAGGCACTTTCTTAAGCCATAAATATAAAAGCAAAAATAGGTCTTCTCCCAAAATAATAAAAAATTAAAAGCATAGGACAAAGAAAGATGTTGAATTATAAAGCTGAGAACAAAGGTAATTTTGCATGAAACTAAGATTGAACAGAAATAAACCTAGCACAAAACCTTAAATTACACCAGAGAAGGAGAATACAGTCTATGACTACTTGGATAATTGCCAGTAGATTAAATGGATATTTGCACATTGGTTGGAGCTTTTCATTATACCTTCTTTTTGGATGAGTAAGATGGCATTACTTATCACAAAATAATACATTTTTAAAGGGTATTAAGAAAGGACTATCAAATGGTAGGAACTAAATAGTAACAAAATATGATTCATACCTCATATCCCATAAAATTTAGGCAGTGTTTACCTCATACAGCCCTAGTCCTTCAACTAAAAAAGATGAAAGTATTTTAAAGTCACTTTTCTTTAAAAAGTAACTGATGGCAGTACATGGATAACAAACTATTTTTCTTTACCTTTCTTTCGGGGTTATTTTTCTTTACATTGATAGCCAAGTTATGACATTGTGCCTTGTATTTTGTACCAATCCAACTGCGTTCCTTTCAACTTCTCAAATTTTGTCAAATCATTCCAAGTAGTATAAGTTGATGCAAAAGTCTCTTTTTCCCATTGATTTCACTTTTAGGATTTTGGTGGAAATATTTGTTTTTTTTCTATTCTTTTCTACTACATCTACAAATGATTTTTGCCCCATCTTTGTCTCTTGCTCTTGATGAGCATCATTGTGATTTTAGTCCTGAAGGGTACATTGCAAAACCACTCTTCTCTTCTTTTTACTTCCTCAACTACTGATAATACTCATAGTGTACTGACATATATTCCGTGCTCTTGCTTTGAGACAATTTTAAGGTTTCTGGACATGTTTACAGAATAACTCATGGAATAGTTTATTCTAGCCTTTGAATCATAAAGCATGATAAGAAGTTCGCCACTGTGTTTGGGTTGTCTCTCAAGGTAATGAGTGGGAAGGGAAAATAGGGAAAGGGGAAGAGGGGGGAAGGTAATAGATGGAAAAAAAAATTAACTCTGTTTGGATAGATGCTCATAAAAGGAATGAAAGAAAATGGAGGGTAAAAATGAGGATATTCATGTCGTTTAAAAAAAAATGTTGTGTGTAAAATTTGTTTCCCTTCCTCTATCCTCCATTTTGGGTTGAAACAAGATGGACAAAATACAGAGCAATCTGTCTTTCATTCCCCTCAATTTCCTCTGTTAAGATCACATCCAAACAGGGGAAAAAATTTCCCTTTCCCTCCCTCTCTTTTGACTCCTTCACCCCCCCTATCTAAACAGGGCGTTAGGATTGGCCTTCACAGAGGAAAATTATAGAAGTTCACATTCTTTCATGGTAGTCCATGGACTGGAGTGATCTAAAGATGCACATGTTAGCATCTACCTGAAGGTGAATTGCCATTTGTGGATGGTTAAGCACGTAAATAGTTCATGGTAGTCCATGTCAGGTAGGATATAAAATACACGTTAGCATAAGGATTTAAGGGCTGTTTTCGGATCACTGTAGTTAGGGGTAAAGTTTGTAATTCAGTGAGTTGACCATAGATTTATTTCATCATACTTTTCCATGTTCAATGTGATGTTTGTAAATTTTTTGAACATTTTAGTGAACATGGATTTGTCAGAGTTGGTTTGTGAACACTTCGTTTTAGGTACTAGCAATGTCACAAACATCAAACATTAGTATTTGTTCTCTTACTGGTCACCAATATTATTTGTACTTTGGCGCCTTTGGTCATGGAAAAAAAATGACATGTTTCCTTATGTTTGTGATCCCACCATAATTTGACAGTTCGGATTTGCAACTTGCAATAGCACTTCAACAACAGGAGTTCGAGCAGCAACAGCCCCAACCCCAGAGACAAGTGCCTCAACCATCATCTGGTACCGGTCGTTCCAGACTAGTTACTGGCCCCCAGGTAAGACATTTTTATCATTTCCAATAAATCTTGTGGCAATTAAAAATGTCGGTATAATTTTTCATTTTTTGTAATTGTTGTTGAGCGGTGGGTAGGAATTCTTTTATTACTAGAGTTTAAATACATATAAACCGCGTTATTTTCTCTTTCAGTATGATATTTAACAAGATTTCTGATTAACTTCTCCAGGTGTCGAGGAACCCCAATGTGCCACAGAAGAGCGATTCTAAAGCGAAGGACAAGTGTACTGTCATGTAAAACTTGTCGATTTTCTCAAGTACAACAATTGCTTTACAATCGCCCCTAACTTGCAAACTTTGTGTAAATAAGAACTATTTTACAGTCAAACGGTATGAAATAATGTTAACGTCTTACAGCTTAACAATGCAAACCATCCAAGTACAAGAAAATAACTAATTTGAATGGCTGGATACTACTGTTGTCATCAAGAGTTGCCAACAAATATGTTGCCTCGAGTGGGTTTATAGTTCAATTCGTATTATATCGATGTCATCGAACTTTACATATGCGGCAAAAAGGGCAATAAGCAGTGGATTCTTCTTAAGGCACTCCACGAAGTCCTCTTGGCCGATGATTCCATCCCTGCCGGCGTTGAACAACTTCTTAAACTGCAAGCATTGTGCAAACCTGCTTGTCAGTATGGAGAAAAACAGGTTGGCTAAAAAATCTTGAGCTACGTTAGAGTATTGTGCAGCTCATATTTATATAAAGGGCAACGTACAGTTTCAACATCTGTACCAGGGACTATTGACAGCACGATGTCACCGATCTACATGGAAAAATTAATTCAAATTATAAAAATACATATATTCCATGAACCAAAAGAAAGTTTAAATATGCATTATCTGTTTACCTGTTGAAGTAAAACGTGACCTGTCATCGTACCGCTGCATCTAGTGAAAGCTATCTCACAGGCTCTAGGGAATAAAGATTGGTTCTTTATGTGTGCCGACCCTGTCAAGAACTGCAATTTGTTTCCCGATGTTAAGTGGTTTCAACTTGAGAACATACAATTCATGAAAGTAGCTATTCTCTGAGCAACATTGGCTTTCGAATGAAACCAAAGGCATTGTCAGGACTATGTGCCAGAATTCATACTCACTTAAGACAAGCTACCCCGATTAAGCAATGCATCAGTAGGGCCAAAAAAACTTGTTTTGTTTGAAAGAAAAAAAAAACATATACTATTTGTTTTCTATCTAATTGTGATAATTCTTTTGACATAGTTGATGGTTCAATGAAGAAATCCTCGTGCCCCCATAAATCAACCGAACCAACCGAATGCAAGCAAATGGGCCAAAAGGTTTGTTTCCCAAGTCACTAAGTTGGGTTATGATAGTTGATTAAATCCCACTTATTTTTATAATACTTATAGAATTACATCCTAAGAAATAGTTTTCTTTTACCTGACGAAATGTAATGGACTCTTGCATTTCCAAATCCAAATAGCCAAATATCTGAGAAATGAGATGGAATATATTAGTAAAGCAAGATGCCTAACATTTTTTAATATAAAGAGAGAAGAAATCTAGGGAAAAAAAGAAATGGCTTCTTATTTCGTTTGTGTGTACATATTTATATATATGTACATGTATTAATATTCTACGAGAGACTGTTGGGGAACCAAAATGTTATTGAAATACTTCAAAACAGGAAGTCTTCGATCACAAGAAAAAAAGAAAGCATTTTGAACATACATGAGTTAAGCAGTCCATGGTCTTTTCAAGATCAACGGATTAGCGATAACATAGCAACCAAGGGCTTGTCGTATCATGGCATACATATTCTTTTTCTATCCAATGTGGTTCTACTAGCATATTTAACAGAAACGTATGGAGAGCCAGTTTTTCATACCTATCAGAGATATGAGTTAATGACAAAGAGGCGAGGCCCATTGTTGAGAGAAAAGATAATTTAACATTGCAGATGAATGCCATAGAAGCCAAGAACAAGAGTTCGTGCAGTAGACATTCTTTACCACCACTTAAACATAAGAGTTTGCCTTGCTACAATTGACAAATAAATTCATTCAGGTTTGAAATACAATTCACCTTTTTAGTTAGATGATTCGACCCCAGCCCGAAAACAGCCAGAAAATCATGAAAATGAACGCGTCCACTGCCAGCACCTCAGGAGATTATGACAACAATGTTAGAAATTTCCATTGAATGCAAATAGATGCAAGGTAATAATCAACCTTCACGAACAAGTTTCTTTTGTGGTGCAAGTCTCAATAACTCAACCATGTTGCCTCGAGAAAAAAAAAAAGATTCCCTCAAAAAAAAAAACCCAAATGAAATGGCTGCTTAGACCAAATTTAACAATGCATGAAGATATAATCCATCAAGTCATCTAAAATGCCATGTAAAAGGCATGCATTAAAGAAAATTTCATTTGGATGCCATCGAGAATCATGCATCATATTATAAAGCAAACAAACACCTAAATTGTCTGCATTGAAGTCATTATTTGTTGGAAGCTTACGTTGAGTCTGGTTTCATAGCAAGAAATCGATCCAGAAATACCATTGCATCCGATGGACTTATGTCGAATGACTGCAAAGAGACATTCAGGTTACTTGTAATATATCTTTAAACATAGAAATAAAAGATAGACAGCTCAAGTTAAGGTTACATAAATTATATGACAAGAAAGCAGCCACATGAAAGGATTGCTGATGCAGCACCAAAATAAATAAAAAGTTATCTGCAGATTTCCAGCTGTCCAGAAGTTGTAGGAGTTTTAGTCATGTAAGATTTCTTTGGATTGAGTCATATTACTTAGAGGTTCAGATGTAGGAGTCTTTGTCATATTGGATTTATGTTATTGGGTTCCTAGTTGATGTCTTAGTTTATCTTCTTGTCTTCATAGTTGGAGACCGTATATACTTTGTTTCATAAGTTCTATAATTTATCAGACTTTCTTCCCTTACAAACTTGTGGTTTCCCTCATGACAAAGCTATTATTCCCTATGGGTCATCTCTTTCTGAAATTGTTTCAGAAATTTCAGTCAGAGGTTGCTACTAGCCCCAGTGAGAAGACACTGTTTACTTGTTCAGCTGGATGTGCTGCAGATGCAGAGGAAGACATTGCGCATTTATTCTTCAGTTGCACTGTAGCACAGGAGGTTTGGATGCGGCTGTGCTTGTCTAGGGGTCCTCCCTACACACAGGAGGTTTGGATGCAGCTGTGCTTGTCGGGGGTTCCTCCCTACACATTGGAGGCGTTCTGGCACTCACTCAAGGCCTGCAGCAGACATCGTCTGACGACCTTTTTGGCCAGTGCCTAGGCCATATGGCTTCTAACCGGATTATTTTTTGTGGGGAGACTTGCCAGGTTGAGGGTATTATACACCAATGCTCCTTCTTGGTTTAGTCGACCCCACCTAGTGGGATAAGACTTTGTTGTTGTTGTTGCTCTTTCTTGGTTTGGGAGCGGGGATTTGGGTAGTGGTTGCATTTTCCTTATTTTTGCTGCCCTCTTCCTGAGGGCTTACACTTGTACAACTTTCCCTTCACTTTGATATATATATATATATATATATATATATATATATATATACAACAACAACAACAACAAAGCCTTATCCCACTAGGTGGGGTCGACTACATGGATCATACGACGTCATTCCGCATTCGTTGATCCATGTTCATTTTATATATATATATATATATATATATATATATATATATATATATATATATATATATATATATATATATATGGATGACACCCTAACTTGGCACTCATCCCTCTTCTCCTCAAAAAAAAAATCACTAAATTCCAGCAGTTGTTTGGCATTGATCTTTATGCTGCACCAGTTCCTTAATCAGCTTGTGAACAAATCAATTTGTTGAAACCAATCATTATTTACCTTTAGAATTTTTTTAAAAACTTGCAGTATAATAAGATTTGCATAGCGCAGCATAATTATTTACCTTTAGATATACAGCTATGGTTGATTATGCCGGGGCTCATGAAGATAGAAGATCAACCACTGGTTAGTTATTGTACTTACGTTGGTGGAAATCTTGTAACATAGCGCAACAGGAAACAAGATGTGGTCTTACGCTCTAGCGCTGAGTCAACATATAGGGCAATGGCTCATACTACATGTGAACTCTTATGGGTCATCTCTTTGCTACGTGATTTTGGAATTTCTGTTACTTCTCCAGTACCTATGTATTGTGATAACAAGGCTGCAATATTTATTGCAAACAATTCTGTGTTTCATGAGAGGATTAAACACATAGAAATGGACTGTTACTTCATTCGTGATGTTATTAGTTGTGATGCTATTACAACTAAGAAGATATCCACTCCATAGTGAAGATCAACTAGCTGACATCTTTACTAAAGCACTTCCCAAGAAGAAACTCCTGGCTATATGTTCCAACAACAACAACAACAAAACCTTGTCCCACTAGGTGGGGTCGGCTACCTGGTTATATGTTCCAAGCTGAGCATAAATGATATTTACGCTCCAGCTTTAGGGGAAGTGTTGAGATATGATTTGCATATCTCTTCATATTTTTCCACATCTTTTCATATCTTCGAACTCCGCCTATGTTTTATAGCCGGTCTCAAGCCCGGATAAAGGAGGAGGGTTGTGTTAGGCCCCGACAGCCAGCGTAAAACTCTATCGAATCTCATGAACATGGATCAACGAATATATTGTACTAATAGAGCGGAATGGCGTCGTATGATTCATGTAGCTGACCCCACCTAGTGGGATAAGGCTTTGTTGTTGTTGCAGTATAATAAACTTCCAGAAAAAATGTGATAATTGGAAGGCAAGAAACGAAACAGTGAATCAGTTAAACCATGGAATATGATCATAGAACAGCTTGGGATGTGAATGAAAGAAGTTTGATGGGATATGATGAATGCCTATCAGCCTTCTCATATAGTACAAAATACAGCCATACATTTCAATACATTGGCAATTGACATCTTCTAAAAAAGTAAATTCAGATGGTTCATGCTTCAGTTTATTCATGCAGACTGATGTTCATAGGAAGATAAACAATTCTTTGGTTGGCAGGATCACTAACTTTTTTTTCTCTGTCTTTTTATTTTTGAGGGAATAATATCTTATTTGAGGTAGCAAAAACAGGTGCGACTACATATATAATGGATGACTTGATTTTTAAACCAAAAATTGTGGTTTTGGAATTATGAGCATTGCTTTAGCAAAACATTTCTACCCTGGAAACAGAATGTCGGAAGTACTACATGTTCAAAATGTACTTTTGCGCAAAGATACAGATAATTTCATTACAAAAAGAAACATATACTCAAGTTGTCAAATTAGTTACCAAGCTTCCTATTTAAGAAACCATTTTGAGGAGATGTTTAAGAAGGCATTACATTTTTTCCTTCTGAAACTTGATGGAAACAAGGAACTACAGCCACAAAAGGTACGGATAATGTGACAACAATATGGAAAAAAGATTTGATAGTAATTCCACATTTGTTTCAGCTCAGATTGGATACTAGTTGACTGATAAGTATTGTGATAACAGAACTTACACTTTCCACCAACGCCATTTCTACCATGTAGTGTGAGAGATTGTGCTGCAAATGAGCATCAAAGGAATAACTATGATCACACAGAAATAGTGAACAATAACAAACAAGCCAATCTTTCCAAAAAAAATGCAGATCTCTAAAAATGTTAGATATATGAATTACAAACACATTTCAATGGACTATGCATAGGAAACTGATATCCTTGAACCAGAAATGAGATCCAAACCAATTAAAAAGTAAGTGAAGCTAGTCCTAGTTTTACCATCTTTGAAACATCTTTGCATCTTGATGAATCAACCAAAAATCAGAAAACCTATACTCATGTGGTTTTACCTTCGCAATGTCAGATGCTCTTGAAACAAGTATCATGTCACCATAAGAATGAGATGTCTGCAAAACGTTTAGGGCACTTGCCATAGCATAGCTAGTCTGCAAAAGCCAATCTTAATTAGTATTACCTTCTCCTTGTTACCTTCTACAAATATCAGGCTAACAATCATACCAATGCAAACTGATGATTGACTGAAAAAAATTCATATGAGGATTGCATTTTTAAAGTTTTTTAATATTATTATTAGCATCAAGAAATGGACAGAAATGAATATTGGTAAAGGAGAACTAGTAATGCACAAATAAGTGTGAAAATAAAGAAAAATCTCTTGGTGATCAGAGATGTCAGCATGTTTCTCTGGGAAATTGCATAATAGAAAAACCTCACCCTCTTTGCAAAGTATAAATAATGGAAAAAGGTCTCAACGATAGGGTGCACAAAGTTCTGCACCTAAAGGAACCCCTAATGCCTTCTTATTCTACCAAACACATGAAGTTGTCGCATTGAGGACCACAATGTTAGTTAATCTTGCCAAAGGTCCTTCTCCAGGTAAAACAACACCTCATATGTAGAATTACTTATTCCCTTTCAAATGACTTCAAAGGGTCACTTGGTAATTTAAACTAACTTTTTCAACCAAAAACAATATAAGAATAATATATTTTCAGCTAAATAGAATAAAAGATCTGATAGTGCAATAATCCTTATTCGCCAGATAACAATTCTTCAATTGAAATGACCTCGAAAAGTACAATCAGACAAGTTAGCTTACCCTCTGTGCAAAATGAACCGCATTTTGTTGTTTGCTTTCAGGTGGGAAAACCACTGGGAGGTACTCTACCTGTTGAAGTTAAAAGGCATCATAAATATTACACCATAAAACTTTTTCTCTACTTACCTGATGAAAATTTAAACCATTTAATAACAAAGTAGAATACAAAAAATGCTTGTGAAAAAAATTAAAATGCTATGTTTTCCCAACTCCGCCTATATTTTATAGCCGGTCCAAGCCCGGATAAAGGAGGAGGGTTGTGTTAGACCCCGACAGCCAGCATAAAATCCTGTCGAATCTTATGAACATGGATCAACGAATATGAGCGGAATGGCGTTGTATGATCCATGTAGCCGACCCCACCTAGTGGGATAAGGCTTTGTTGTTGTTGTTGTTGTTTTCCCAAGTGGATATTGAATAAAGGTACAGCTAAACTGTAGGTACATAACGAAATGAAATCAGATTCAACAACCCATTAGATGGTGTGGAACACTATTTGATCTCTTATAACAATTTAGGTAAAAGAATAGAGTAGAAAATATGAGATATGATAAAAACATTTTTGCAGCAAATCAATTATTAGCATCAAAAGATTGATATAAGAAAATATTAAGATGTTTGATAATGAAATGAACATAACAAGGTTACAAGTACTGGAAGCAAGTCTTGGGAGTCTCTTTTTAAAAAGTGAACCTTGAAAGGAAATATAAAACATTGAAATCTGTCCACAAAGGAAATTTTACCATAAACATTACTGAAAAAATAAGACAAATTTTTTAAAGTTCTTTCTTTATTGGCGAAGTAGAAGTTTACCTCCATAAAATTGTGAAATTGTGTGAACATTCTGAACATTAGCTTCAGCAGTGAAATATTTCCCCTGATCAAGTAATATCAAGGTATCATCACAGAGGATATAAAGATAAAGTCGTCTTATGACAAAGTCTTACCATGACTGATCGAAATGTACGTAAGGATAACGAACAACTACAGGTTGCACCGGGAAACCTGGAATAAATGCACCCAGGCGGAATGAAAGAAGGAACCTCCCATTTGTAGTTGTGCCCTCAGGAAACAACATAACACGTGGAAATCCAATGGAAGAAGCTTTTCTCTGAATTCATGTCCTAGAAAGCATGTTTCTGTATCAAATAGCTAATAAATAGACCCAAAATTATCAATGATATGTATTAGAAAGCCCAGATATTAACGGGGTTTTCTATGGTTGTGCAAATCAGAGTAATAACCAGCAGCAGGCAGAAAATTACTTTATGACCCAAGCACACAGTTACTGCACCGTCTCTAGAAGTACAACATCACCAAAGTAGATGAAAGATAATAATGAGTAAAAAGGCTGTAGTAACAACTTGGAGAAATACACAGATATATTACCATGGATGGGCAATAATAAAGGCAACAATACTTTAGATGAAGGGTTTAGGTATGACTAGCAATAACATAAACATAGATATAAGAGGCCCACAAGCTTTTACCTTTATCTCATGAACTGCTTGTTTCCTAGATTGTGCTGAAAACCTATCCACATATATTACCTACAAATCATGGCAACACACGAAAAAGAACAACCCAACTTAATTCTTAAAAAGAGAAGAACCCTTTATAAATTTATATGTAAACACTTGCATAATAAATTTCTAGCACAAGAACATAGACTTGCCTGCATTGCTCTAATAATGGTTCCGACAAAGGGTAAGGCATCATGTGATTCTGAAGCAACTATAGTTGGAGATAGTTCATAGAAAAAATATATAGGTTCGATATATGAGACATGATTACAAACAACTATAGGTGCAATCTCCCTTGGAGCAGGTCTTCCTTTTCGTCTGATCCAATGATATCTGATGTAAATGATACGTACAAAAATCATATGTCAGTTAGTAGTATGTAGTCTGGACAAACATTTAGCGTAGAGGCAATAGCTAGCATTTCTATTATGTATTGGATGAATTACTTAAATGCTGGAGTAGGAAGCACTTTTTTTGAGAGAAATAGGAAGCACTTTTGATGCTTGTTCATGCAATATTTGAAAGAATCAAATTCTAGGAACATTCATTCATTTTGCACTAGAAAAAGAACTTTCCATATGAGCTACACCTACCAGAAAGCCACAATAAAGTGGAAGTTGCATCATTACCGCAGACTAAAAAAGTTAGCCCATAGATATATAGTCGGCCCATTCATCAAGTTCTTGTTAAGAGTGGAATCGGCCGTTCAATTATATAAGATCCAGAACAATGCATTGTATCTAAAATGTGATTGCTGCAAAGAACTTTGCGTAGAAAAAAAAACAATCAAACGAGGTGTCTCCACAAAAATTACCAAATTCCAGCCAAACAAGCCATCATAAGCCACTTAAAGACAAACACATTCCCACCACCCAAATTGGCCAGTTCGATCAGCAGTTCAGTCTTATCCATTCAACCTCCTATGGCTACTGTATTCCATTATAACCATACTATGCATGTACTGAGATCCGATTGTCCCATCCATCCCTAATTCAACCTTGTGATTTAACTAAAACATAATTCAACCTCAAGACGAACACGCGCTCTCTAACACCACGACCGGGTAACCTATTGAGAGCGCAGTTTTAGAATAAATATTGACTAGAAGAGCAAATATGCATCATATTACCCGAAAGCAAACAGGATGCACCGCGCGCAGAACCTGGTGATCCACATGACACCGCACCGCCAACGGGGCAACGGCCTCTGTTTGTCCTTCCAACGATAAAGTGCGAGCAACGTCGCAAGGTATCCCACGGCCAGAGCGAGGCCGAACAGCGCCAGGCGGATGGCCACGATCGGGAGGCAGACGACCACTTTGCACCACTCGTAGAGCCCGCCGCAGTCGGGCGTGTGGTTCCGGAACGGGTCGATGGGGCTCGCCGGCGGGAGTTGCAGCGCCGAGGCTCCCAAGAACTTGAACGGGTTTTCCCGCGACGAGGGCCCCGACCGGGACCGGCGGCGATCGAGAACGCCGTTGGCCGTCGGGAGGGGTCCGGCGTCGCCGACGTCGATGAGAACCTCCGGCGAGCTTCCGTCGAGGAGCGGCGCGGCGAGATCGCCGTGGGGAGACGCCATTTGTGGGGCGGCAGTCATCGGGCGACGGCGAAGGCGACGACCAGAAGAAACGAAGTGGACAGCGAGAGGAAGCGGATGGAATGGGAAAGTTGGAGGGAGAGGAGGGCGATGGGAATGCGAGGTGTTTGTTTATTTGTTTTCTTCGGATCCGAGGGGTCTCTATGACAATAGAAAAAAAAAAAGAAGAACAATAATGTGCCACGGCATTTTCTTACGCGCACTGAGGCGGGTACATTTGAACCGTGGAAAATTAGTGGGCCCGGAAGGAGTCCTCTCTCCGCCAATTGGAAGCTGTTGGTCTGCGGTTGAAATAACGCGTAAATTAGGCTTGGTTAGTCGGCAAAGTAAGTTTAATATTTTCTTTTCCTTGTTAATAATATATGGTTAAAGTTCTCAATATTTAAATAACACGATATGCATTCATATAAAACTGAAATAAATAAATGTTTGTCTCAATTTTTAATCCGGAATTCGTATCCATATGAGTTCATAATCAATGTGATCCAACTAATATAATCACAACTGCAATTAATTTCTTTACTATTATCCACATGTGATATATGAATGTCACATTGTGTGCTCAATTAACTTTCTTTGTATTATAAGGATGTACCAAAAACATGATTTTTTTTAGAGAAAAAAAAATCTAGTACAAAGCTTCATTTCTCAGCGTGACAAAATGAGTGATATAAAAAAAACAACATAAACCTTTCACTAAGATTTAATTCGTTTTAGGTATTATTTGGCTCCTTGAGAAATAAGAGTTTGAAATAACTGATAGACTACCAAAAATCTAACTAAAATTTATTTGGTAAATATTTTTTTTAAAAAAAAACAATTACAGAACAACAGTTTTTAAACTAATTTCATTAGCATATATAAAATATAGTTTGACACGTTATTTTTAATATGTCCTCAACTTTTGTAATAAAAAAGCTTGTTTAATTATTAAATGTCACGTACAATTTATTATTTTAACGTTTCACATCTTTAATTTCACTTATCAAAGTATAATGAATGCTGTTTTAAAATATATTTTATTTTTTACAATACAATAATATTTTAAATATTATTATCTAGAATAAAATATTATAATTTTTTAGGATACAAAATATTATAAATTAATTATAATGAATACTATATATAAGACTAAGCGAAAATTATATTTTTATATACATTTTTAACATTTTATAGCCATACATCAGTTCAAACTATATTTATCAAATATATTTTATTAAATTTTTATTAATAGCTAATGTTATTATTTAATTAAATTATTATTTCCTGTAATTAATTTTTTTGTCTGCTGATTAAGATACTACGTTAGTCAGATAGTAACATGACAACTTGACAGGACTCGCTTTTCTTTCATGCTCGTTGATTCCGTCCGGGATAGTGCTTCAGATGTAATTTTACTATTTTAGAATCGTGTGAATGTTTTTTCTTTCTTTTGCCCAAGAAATGTTGGAAGAATATATTTTTTTTTAACAAAAAATTTTCATCTAGCATGAACAATGTCCGAGTATATAATATTGAGAACCTTCGGAGGAAAAAAACCTCGTCCAAAACATGTTAAAAAAAAGCCATTCTTGGCCAAGAAATTCGTAGTAGTATTACATTAGAAATTTTCAAAAAATGAAATTAAGTGTTCAATTTCAAAAAAGAAAAACACAATCATTAAGGACATTTAAAACTTCTTATTAATTATAGCCGCCAAACTTGCTGAATCGACTTCCGGCCAAATTCGCATGAGTCTCGTCACGATAGCTTCTAAGACCATTAAACTAGATCCCGTCGTTATTAAGTCAAAATTTTAGAATGCGGAAAACGTTTATAAATATTTTTATACATATCAAATTTTACCGCAGGTCATATACGGCATAATATTTGACATACCGATTTTGTAAACGTTATAAATACGTTTACGTAACTAATTGATTAATTCTATTCGAATGAAACACTTTTTGGCATTAAATGCTGACATTCAAGCTTTAGATTTTTTTTTTTTGAAAAATTAATGCACCTCCATTGTTTTAGAAGGATGCTAAACGGATCCGCTAATTCAAATTATAAATGATTAAATTTTATTATTTAAGTGTGTTATTTATTTAAATATTTAATTACTACATAATAGAGATACATTCAACTTTCCTTGAAACATTAAGTGTTTTGGAGACATATTAACTTGGGAGCACCCTGCAACCAACTAATTTTCATGGCACGATTTAGGCACAACGGTTGGATTATTCTTTTTCCGTGGATTTAAATTTTTATTCAATATCCGATTAGCTGCTCCTTCCACCGGGCATTATCGACTCCTTTTTTGTCCAAACGTTGCTGAAGTCGCCATCACCCGCACCGGTTTTGCTCGCAGGCACGAAGATACTCGTGCCCCCCGGCAAGGTCGGCTCAAGGCATCGAGAGGTCTAAAGTAAGATTAAATGATGAGGCTTTTATATAATAAAAGATATTTTATTTATTTATTTATTTTTAAAATGTAAATTACTAATGAAACTTTCATACTTTACTTTTTTTAACATTTCTTTTTCTATTTATAAGGTAGCTAAGCCATTTAATCTTTCTCGGGACATTATTCATCTTAAATAACAATTTCTGACGAAGAATGTTCTTGAGACATTTTCTAACAAAGAATTTCTCTACAGCTGTCTTTTGAGTTTGTGCCAAAGAATTAATTCTTTTTTTTAATGAATAACCAAATTCATATCTTCTATATGAAATTTTAAAGGGACCATTTGGTTAGAGAATATCTTTTAAAGAATAACAAATTTTATTCTGGAGAATACACTATTCTAATTTTATTCTTATTCTGCCTCTTGTTGGTTGAACGAGAATAAATTTTATATTTTATAATCTTAATATTTTATTATAAATTTTTTACATTTATTATTACTATTATTATAAGAATTATAATATAATATTATATAGTTAAATAATGAAAAATAAAAAATAATGAGAAAAATAAAAAAGAAGTAGAATATCTCTATTCTATTGTTTTAGAAGAATAGAGATATTCTTCGAATGGCATTATATGTAGTGGTTTCACGATTTTCTAGGTGGTTTACGGAAAACGAAGTTTGACCAATTTATCCCTATTCTACGACGTGTTTGGCTATATTCTTCGATACTTATTCCCAAACCAAACAACCCCTTAGAAAATATGATAAGGTATATATATTCACAAAGATATGTTATATATATATTAATCCTATAAATACATAAGAGAGTTTGAATGATATAATTTGAATATGCGCAAATGAGTTAGAAAAGTTTGAAAATATACATTAATATGATATGATTCTAGAGGATAACTTCGCTCTTGTTTTTGTCTAAATCTTGTATGATAAATTTGAAAGCTCAATTGTTTTAGAAGAGTGTACATGGAAACAAATTTATATACTTGTAAAGAGTAAAAAAATATGATTGTTATTAATTTTTAAACATAAATGTTTTAATGAAAATGATTATGAAGATTGTCATGTTTTATGGAATGAAGAGAATATATCAAATAATTAATGGTGGATTGGTGGCCAAATTTTAAGGAGTACCAAAAAATATTTGAGTAGATGAGTCCAAAAAGTGATAATCAATTAAGACCCTCATTAATTAAAAAAAACAAATAACAAGAAAAAAGTGAATTGTATTAATTGGGTCAATTATGAGACTAAAAAAAGTGTACAAGATTTGTTGGTTGTTATAACTTATTATTAACAACTTTCATGTTTTTAATTATATGATTAATATAAATAAATAACATATTAGTTACTAAGGGGTCTCAAATAATTGGAGGTCTTAAATAATTGGGGGCCTCAACCAAGAGCTTTACTTGCTTGAGTCTTGGGCCGGCTCTGCCCGATGGTTCTGCTCGCGAAGACGGTGGTTGTCATCGCCGATTCTTCTCACGAAGACTAAAGATGCAGTGCCAAGGTCGAGCGAAAACATGACGGTCGCTAGAAGATGCGGCGATTGTTCAAAGACATGGTGCCAAAGTCGATCGAAGTTGCGGAGGTGCCGACTTCGAAGATGCAGTTAATCAAAAGACATGGCGCGGCGGTTGATCGAAGCTGCGGATGTGACGACTACGAAGATGAGTTTGGATGTAGGGCATAAGTTTTTAGTGCGACAATTTTTAGAACAAATCGGCTACTGAATCAGAAATTAAACCGGCGAAAAAAAATCAGCTAAAACAAGAAAACTTCCTAAAACAAGAAAACTGCGCCATTGCGCCTAAATCGTGCGGTAAAAATTAATTAGTAGGAGGGTGCTTCCAACTAACCCACGAAATCCTTAAAAAAACGTTCAAAGGCTATTACTGACTCCGGTTTCTAAATTTAGGGTCGGATTATTTTTAAGCACAGATTTAACTTATGACTTTTTATTATAGAAGAAGGGGATGGTTAACTTGAGAGCTCACTAATTCCATAATTTGGCTCGCACGGGCGCACGTGATTAATAATGTTTACCAGCCCACCAATGGAAAAATGAAGAAACTAATTATTTAATTTACCGAAAAATAAACTGATTATTTAATATTTGATTGATTATTAATAACGGAGTATTTGCCGACGTATCATGTATCATTTTTATATTTGTGCAGTTATACAGAAACTAATGTATATGGATTGTTAGGCACTTTGGAGTAAATTATTCTTCTCCTCAAATTCGAATATTTATGAATTTCTTCTGCCACTGTCACGTATGTAACGTGGGACGAAAATTATCGAATTTAATCATGGGCCTGATTATTATGCATATCTATTAGGCTCGCAGAATTAAATTTTCAACGTCACTTTCTGAATAGTAATCTACTGACTTATGAATAGTAGCGTAAATAGTTTCTTTTGACATATTTCACTGACGTGAGTATTAGAAATTACGTTATACCATATAATAATATATAAACAAAACAAAAGAGGACTAGGGCCCAGGCCACATGCCCCCATCTTTATTTTAATGGTTTATGTTAAAAATGTGGATGCTCAAATGCATGTGAATGCAATCGAATTGAGTTTTTTTTTAATACATGTGAATCATGCAATTGGGAGATCTAATAACTATAATTATTTTAGATATCAAAGTAAGATTATGAATATAATTATTTGAATTAATGTCATTTTCATTCTTCTTCCTGATACATCATATTTTCACCTTATCTCATTATTTTAAATATTTTCCACTTACTTCTTTTCAACTTTTCAAACACTTTTACTTCATCTCATTAAATATATTTATTTTTAATTGTACATTATTGTTTTAACACTACTAACTTTTATCTATTTAATTGAAAAAGAAAAACAAATTGGCCACGAACTAGGTTTGCCCATTTTATTTGGGTAAATTAAATAGATGAAACTTAAGGGGGCAAAGAGGCAAAGGGAATGAAATGAAATTAACTAGCACTTTCCCAACTGGCTGGGAAACCGTGAATTACAGAAACGAGAGTCCAATTAGCGTTGATCATATGATTACTAGATTTAAGTTTTAGATTAAATCCTAAATTCGAGTTAAGATTCAATTTGAATTTCAAAATAATCAATTTGATAAAAAAATTGTAAAGTAATAGATTATATAATAAGTAGAATTTTGTCTTGTTGAATAATATCTCAATTCCAAAAGGTAAGGTCATGAACGAAAAATCTCAACATTGTCAAAATTGGATCGGACAGGATAGTTCAATCGCGAATTGGCCGGCCAGTGATCCGAACTAGTTAAATGTCAAAATCGACTGTGACACTGAACCGAGAAAAAATCGGTTGAACCGGTTCAATTCAAAATTTGAAAATAAATTAAAAAATAATAATAATAAGAAAGTTAAACGAAGAAAAAAGAAAAGAAATATAAGGAAGGTTAAAAGGGGGGAATATAATGGAATTGAAATAGAAAAGGTAAGTATTTAAAATTAAATAATATAAAATGAAAAATTATCAATGGATATAAATAAAGGAAATAAAAAGAAAAGTGTTAAACAAAAAGAGAAATAAGAATAATTTAAGTTAAAATATCAATATAGCATCTATCAACATCAAACAATAGATATTAAATTAATAATAATCTATTTATATTTATATGTTAATATTTAATAAATAAAAATTATGTTATATTAATTTATAATATTTTTAATAAGTTATTATTACAATATTCAGATACTACATCTTTATAATTATTATAAATATTAATATTTTAATAAAATTTGGTTCAATCCGATCGAATTCGATTAGACCGGTCCGATCGCGACCTAGTGGTGAATCCAGTCCGATCTACAGTCCAATTTTTGGAAACATTGACAAAACTCTTCTAGTTGTTCTCCCCAATGTTTTAAAAATCAGATACTAGATTAATTGATATGCCAGCTCAATTAGATTCATTCAGGTTAAATCAGTTTTTATTATTAAAATACTGTCCTTAATTAAACTTTAAGAAATACAAATTTTGTGCAATACATATATAAAGAACAAAAAAATGAAGAATATTGTACTCACTAATTAGTTTTAGTCAAAAGATATTAATTTCCAAATATTTATTTATGATAATTTTATACTTTTAATTAAAAACAAATCATGCTGAATTTTTCTTCCTACTTCTTTTTATTATTAGTCTTAATTGTTCCCCACTACATGTAACTTTTATATATTTCCGTTCCTATTTGACCATTTGCGAATTATTACTCTTTCTTTTTATATATTTCTTTTTTATTATTTTATTATCTCTAACCTCTGTTGCATTTTTAGGTGTCAAATATACGTTTCCTTTTTTTTTTATCGCTCTTCCATGTAATCTTTCATTTATAACATATGTAGCTCTTATCCTTACTTTTTATCAAAATTTTCTCAAAACCTATTACATTATAACCAGTTCACAATTAAACCAATTCACCTATCAGTCCGAAATGATCTTAAAATGATTAAAAGATTGATAGTAATGCAAACAAAAAAAATTGTCATAAGTTGAAATCATATATTTAGGAAATATAACATTAACTAGTTTGATTCAAACATCATCCTAGAAAGAATTATCTAATCATCGTTATTTAATTTCGATGATGTGCACAAAATATGTAACATCCTAAACGCAGAAATAAAAATAAAATAAAAATCTAAAAGTTTGGTAGTGGCGAGGCGAAAGATGGTCCATTTTTGCCTGTCTGTCATCCATGGACAGAGAGAGAAAATAAGCCCTAATGCTTGCTGTCAGGTTCAGCAACTTAAGGAAAGGAGCGTCCACCACTCCCAAAATTCACCCCTTTGAGACATGGCATTTAAACTATTTTGAGTGTCCATATATCTTCTTATGGGATTTCCCGGTCCAACAAGGCAATAAAGATGAACAATAAACAATAATAAACTACTTCCATCAAAATACAAATTTGATTAATTCATAATAACCTAATAATTATAATAGTGCGAAAGATAATAATTATTCTTAAACATAATATAAAAGCATCTACAATATTAGACTAGTAACTATGATAATAATTTATCAAATTTAATAACAGACTCTCACGTGCAACTACATTATTATGCGTCTCCAACCATGACTTTAGTTACATGTAGAGTTTAAACACATGACACGAAATACTCGTGAATGATTACATTTATTATATGAGATAATACAAATAGATGAAATAGTTTGAATAGAAGAAAATTAATATAAGTCATAATCACCTAAAATACATGAATATTTCTTTTCACCCCTTTCCATTCTATTTCATTTTTCCATTATTTTTTATTCTTCTTTTTATCAATTCCTCTATATATATTGTCTTAGTGATCTCAACTTCTTTTATTACGGATCACAAGTGACACTTTCATGTGTTTAAAGGGTCAAATGAATCAAATCAAGACTATGTGAACTTTTATTTACTCTAAAAAAAGATATGAAATTCACATAAGCACGGACTGCAAAGATCTTTCATTCTTTAACTATATTTATAATAATCATTATACATTAAAGATGGAGAATCGTGCGAGCTGCATGGCCCTATACGCGGCCCATACGATTTTTTGTTTGCCTGGCCCGAGCCAAATGGTGCTTGACTGCCTGACATGAAGCTGGGCACGGCCCGGCACGAACTCGACAAACATGGGCCCAACTTTACATGATTGGGTCAATTATGAGACTGAAAAAATGTACAAGATTTGTTGGTTGTTATAATTTAATATTAACAAATTTACATGTTTATAATTATATGATTAATATAAATAAATGATATATTAATTACTAAGGGGTCTCAAATAATTGGAGGTCTTAAATAATTGGGGGCCTCAAATAAGAGCTTTACTTGCTTGCGCGAAAACGGTGGTTGTCATCGCCGATTCTGCTCACTAAGATTGAAGATGCAGTGCCAAGGTCAAGCGAAAACACGACGGTCGCCAGAAGACACGGCGGTTGTTCGAAGACGTGGCGCCAAGGTCGATTGAAGCACGGAGGTGCCGACTTCGAAGATGCGATTGATCAAAGACATGGCGCGGCGGTTGATCAAAGCTGCGGATGTGATGACTTTGAAGATGAGTTTGGATATAGAGCATAAGTTTTTAGTGCGACAATTTTTAGGGCAAATCGGCTACTGAATTAGAAATTAAACTGACGAAAAAAATCAACGAGTAGCTTCCTAAAAAAGGAAAACAGCGCCATTGCGCCTAAATGGTGCGGTAAAAATTAGTTAGTAGTAGGGTGCTCCCAACTAACCCACGAAATCCTTAAACTTATGACTTTTTATAATAGAAGAAGGGGATGGTTAACTTGAGAGCTCACTAATTCCATAATTTGGCTCGCACGGTCGCACATTAATAATGTTAGCCAGCCCACCAATGGAAAAATGAAGAAACTGATTATTTAATTTACCGAAAAATAAACTGATTATTTAATATTGGATTGATTATTAATAACTGAGTATTTGCCGAGGTATCGTGTATCATTTTTATATTTGTGTAGTTATCCAGAAACTAATGTATATGAATTGTTAGGCACTTCGGAGTTTTCTTATCTATACACAAATCGGAGTAACTTTTACATTTCTTTCTTTCTTTTATTATCTAATGAAGTAATCTCTTGCGTAGTTAAGGGGTTTGGGTTGAGTGATAATGGGTAATAAATAATTCTTCGTCGATTAAGCAAAATCTCAAGTTCGAATATTTATGAATCTCCTTGCCACTGCTACGTGTGTGACGTGGGGCAAAACTTATCGAATTAACCGGACGTAATCGGCCTGATTAGTATGCATATCTATTAGGCTCGCAGAATTAAATTTTCGACGTTACTTTCTGAATAGTAATCTACTGAGTTATGAATAGTAGCGTAAATACTTTCTTTTGACATATTTCACTGACGCGAGTATTACGAAATTACGTATAATAATATATAAACAAAACAAAAGAGGACTAGGGCCCAGGCCACATGCCCCCATCTTTATTTTAATGGTTTATGTTAAAAATGTGGATGCTCAAATGCTTGTGAATGCAATCGAATTGAGTTTTTTTTTTAATGCATGTGAATCATGCAATCGGAAGATCGAGATCTTAATAACTATAATTATGTTAGATATCAAAGTAAGATTATGAATATAATTATTAGAATTAATGTCATTTTCATTCTTCTCCCTGATACATTATATTTTCACCTTATCTCATTTTTTTAATATTCTCCACTTACTTCTTTTCAACTTTTCAAACACTTTTACTTCATCTCATTAAATATATTTATTTGTAATTATACATTATTTTTTACCACTACTAACTTTTATCTACTTAATTGAAAAAGAAAAACAAATTGGCCACGAATTAGGGTTTGCCCATTTTATTTGGGTAAATTAAATAAACGAAACTTAACGGGGTAAAGAGGCAAAGGGAATGAAATGAAATTAACTACCACTTTCCCAACTGGTTGGTAAACCTTGAATTACAGAAACCGAGAGTCCAATTAGCGTTGGCTCATATGATTACTAGATTTAAGTTTTAGTTTAAATCCTAAATTCGAGTTAAGATTCAATTTGAATTTCAAAATAATCAATTTGATAAAAAAAATTTGTAAAGTAATAAATTATAAAAATAAGTAGGATTTTGTCTTGTTAAATAATATCTCAATTCCAAAATGTAAGGCCATGAACGAAAAATCTCAACATTGTTAAAATCAAACTGAATGGTTCCACCGTGAACTAGCCGGTGATCCGGACCGGTTAGATGTCAGAATCGATTTTGACATTGAACCAAGAAAAATAACCAGTTCGTTTCAATTCATATTTTGAATTTTATTTTAAAAAATAATAAAAAATAGGAAAGTTAAATGAGGAAAAAAAGAAAAGGAATATAAGGAAGGTTAAAGAAGAGGGAATATGATATGTATAAAATTAAAGAGGAATTGAAATAAAAAAGGTAAGTGTTTAAAAAATTGAATAAGATTAAAATGAAAAATTATGAAAGGGTATAAATAAAGGAAATAAAAAAAAATTTTAAACAAAAATATAAATAAGAATAATTTAAGATAAAATATTAATATAACATCTATCATCATTAAATAATAGATATTAAATTAATAATAATTTATTTATATTTATATGTTAATCATAATTAGTTATCATTATAAAACTTTTAATAAATAAAGTTATGTTATATTAATTTTTAATATTTTTAATAAGTTATTACTACAATATTCATATACTATATCTTTATAATTATTATAAATAATATTATTTTAATAAAATTTAGTTCAATCCAGTCGGACCGGTCCAATCACGACCCGATGATGAGTCGAGTCCGGTCGTCGTTCTGATTATGAAAACATCGACAAAACTCTTCTCTTTGTTCTCCCCAATGTTTTAAAAATCAGATAGTAGATTAATTGATATGCCAGCTCAATTAGATTCATTCAGGTAAATCAGTTTTTATTATTAAAATACTGTCCTTAATTAAACTTTAAAAAAACAATTTTGTGCAATACATATATAAAGAACAAAAAATGAAGAATATTGTACTCACTAATTAATTTTAATCAAAAGATATTAATTTCCAAATATTTATTTATGATAATTTTATATTTTTAATTAAAAACAAATCATGTTGAATTTTTCTTCCTACTTCCTTTTATTATTATGTCTTGATAATTCCCCGCTACATATAACTTTTATATATTCCCGTTCCTATTTGACCATTTACAAATTATTACTCTTTCTTTTTTTTATTATTTTATTCTCCCTAACTTCTGTTGCAATTTTAGGTGTCAAATATACATTTCCTTTTTATCATTCTTCCATGTAATCTTTCATTTATATTACTTCTATTTTTTTTTACATTACTACACATGTAGCTATGTAGCTCTCATCCTTACTTTTTTATCAATTTTTTTCATAAAATGGGTTGAGAAAAATTCTTGGTTCAATCCAACTTTCACAATTCATTTCTAGTCATATTTTTTCTCAAATCAATTATATATGTCAATCAGATCGAACCAATAACCAGTTCATAATTAAATCAATTCGCCTATCAGTCCGAAATGATTTTAAAATGATTAAAAGTTCGATAGTAATGCAAACCAAAAATTTGTCAATCATATAGAAATATAACATTCACTAGTTTGATTCAAACATCATCCTAGAAAAAATATCTAATCATCGTTATTTAGCTTCTATGTGTGTACAAAATATGTAAAACAACGTAACATTCTACCAATAGGGTTGGGATGGAGTGGATAGCATTTTCTCGTCGCTTAAGTAAAGGTATCGAGTTCGAGCCTTTATGGATGCAGAAAATTCTCACTGAGAGTCTCACCCACCATAGCCAAGCGTGCTGCTTCAGACGACATTCCAAACACTGAGGTGACAAAAATATGTAACATCCCAAACGCATAAATAGAAAATAAAACATCATTATGTAACTTCGATGTGTGTACAAAACATATCATCTCGAGTTCTGAGTGTAGTAATGAAGGAAACCTTCTTCTGATTCAAGTATTTTCGAATCCCATTAAACCAAAATATTTATTGAATATTCCAATTAAATTCTCTATGCGACAAAATCAATAAACAAATCACTTGTATCTTTTCAATTAATGTCACATAGTTTCTTTTCACTATATCAAAATATAATGTTCCTTGATCTCAATATAGTTTTTTAACTGTTTATTCCACTACGCATCAAGTTTATAACTTCTTGATCATCATAGTGTATCTAGCCCTTTGACCATTTTCATGCCACTTACTTAGATCAACATCATTTGGATAATCAGTCTTAAGTGTATTAACTTGTATTTTTGCCTTTAATTTTTTTATAATTATTTAAGAAGCTAATCGTGTTACAAATTGTGATAGTCTGACATATATATATCCCATACAGAAAATAAAGGATAAAAACTTTTATACTTATTTCTCTCAAAGGTAAATTCTAAAAATAAAAGTGAGTTTTTTATTTTGTTGCAAATTAAATTTAAACCTTTTTTAGAAAAAATTAAACTAGTTGCATAGATAACTGTTAATATATTTTTGTTCAATTATTGTTAAAAATAAATTCAATTATTATTACATGGATAAAATCAACCAAAATTTGTCCTATATAAATCCAAAATAATAATATATTTAGATATGACGAGTTAGAAAAAATATTAGGCTGGTGACTTTACAATATACACATAAAAATCGAAGTCAATATCCAATGATTTTATTTTATTAAATTCTAACAACAAGGTACAATTATAGTTACTTAAAAAAAGTTAGAACCTTTTTAGACAACAAGATTGTCTCCCTCAACTTGTTGATTTGTGATCATGTTTTTCGTCATCATTGAGGGTGTAAGGATATGCTCGTGTCCTCGAGTCATGTATAAAAGATAGTTCCTAAAAAGTTTACACAACATTAAAAGAAAAGTGTAAGTAAAATAAAAAATAAAAAAATCTCAAAAGTAACTTGTATCAGAAAAGAATAATAATTATGAATATAGTTCCCCGACAATGGTGCCAAAATCTTGATGCGGTAAATTTATAACAAATAAATTTGCTAGCAACTACACTAATCATATCAAATAATAAAGTAGAGAGTAGAGTGTCAAACTCATGAAAAATTATTTAAATATAATATATCTCAATAATCCACTAAGAGAAGAAAAGTATTGTGATATGAAAACAAAAAATAAATATGAAAAAAATAAATAATAAAAATAAAATAAAATGGTGTTAAGACTTAGGATTATGGATTATTAAGAATTAAGTAGCATGAACAATGATGATGATTGGATTATAATGATGATAAATGAATTCAGTTCTCAAAACAGATTAGGATTACCTATATGGGCTTCTTAATTTTACCTTTCTAGGATTATACTAAAATCTTATCCATTAGACTTACTACAGAAGTCAGAGAGGACCTTGTATATAATATTGCATAAGCTTCCATTTCTTATGCATTGGATTTTATATTTTCCATTCTTTAGAAGGACACTGACTTTTCATTAAGTTTTAGTGATGTATGTACTGAAATACTATTATGTATTTCAAATCTCAACAATATCTTCCTTAGATATTGTTAGTGACTCCAACTCAATATTCTTGAGTTCTTATTTCGAGTCATTTGAATTTCAACATAACTTATTTCGCACATCCATTCTTCTAAATTCTTAACATTTCATTGATTTCGTTGAGGTTATGACATCATTTTCCAGTGAGCAAAATGTCATGTTCATGAACTAACATTACGACAAATTTGCTCCCACTATTCCGATGCACATATAACAATCCAATTTGTTCATTACAAGTTAAAATTGAATGTTCTTCATTAGCATTTTAATGACATTATAATTTCTTAAACCATATTATGATTTTTCTTGTATATCTTATTCTCCAAAAATTCTTCTGCCTGAAATAATCAAGTAGTCATATAAGTGAGTTAATCCCATTGGAATAACTTCAAATTTATACGTGTGAAATAATCCTTGACAATAATTATTTTGTGTGATTCAATAGTACCAACAATTAGCTACATTTTTTCGAATGCCCAATTGCACCCTATGTACTTTGCTTGCTTCCAGCAAGTCACATAGCGTCCATTCACCACCGATAAATTGAGTCCAATTTTCTCATGGCCAGTCATGATTCTAGACTCCCATCATTTCTGTGATAGAATTTGTACAATCCTCTTATTACACTGTGATGTTTATAAGAGGATTATACAAATTCTATCGTAGAAGTGATGACTTCTGGGAATCTGGAATCATGGGTGGCCAGTATGAGAAAATTGAACTCAATTTGTCGGTGGTGAATGGGCGCTATGTGACTTGCTAGTAGCAAGCAAAGTACATAGGGTGCAATTGGACATTCGAAAAATGTACCTAATTGTTAGTACTATTGAACCGCACAAAATAATTATTATCAAGAATTATACTAATTAGTCAAAATTGATTTTTAGATAACATATTATCTAGAAGCTAAGTATGCATCGAGAATGAAGATCTTCATGTGAATCATCGCTCAGATCATCATTCTCGATGCATACTTAGCTTCTAGAAAATAGATTATCTAAAAAGAATGGGATTAACTTCAAATTTATACATGTGAATCATCGCTAAGATCACCATTCTTGATGCATACTTAGCTTCTAGAGAATAGGTTATCTAAAAATCAAATCCGGCTAATTAGTATAATCCTTCACAACAATTATTTTGTGCGATTCAATAGTACATTTTCCGAATGCCCAATTGCACCCTATGTACTTTGCCTGCTTCCAGCAAGTCACATAGCATCTATGCATGCTGACAAATTGAGTCCAATTTTCTCATGCTGGCCAGTCACGATTCCAGACTTCCAGAAGTCATCGCTTCTGTGAAAGCATCTGTACAATCCTCTTATAAATATCGTGGTGTAATACAAACATCTCTCACCCGTACAGATTTCATATGTGTGAGTTTCGTTGTGGGGGCAGGAGGGGGGGGGGGGGGAGGGAGCTCTTGTTGTCAATTATACTTGTGGAGAGTGTATGGGTTCCTCCAAAAGTTTTTTTTTAAAACTTCTCTTTCACTATTCGACCTATGTCCATATGTCTCTTCCAGACTCAATTTTAATATCGCAAAGGATAATCATCCCTTTTTTTATTCTTACACCTTTTCTTTTTATGAAAGGTTGCATCATGACTCTAATTTAGATAAATTTATTTGTGGAAGCATAAATACCCTTTGGACACATACAATAAATCAGCATGTCACCAATCTATAGTACAACTTATTCTAAAACTGACTTGGATTAACACATGCAATTTTACATATCCTCTTCGAAGATGGCTCAACTCGAGCTTCCTGCCATTACTAGTTTGTATGGTATTAATTTTGTAGACTTTATGGAAATTCTTTGTATGCAACTCTCTCTCAAAAATAAATTTCTTTTGAGAGTCATGAGTGGGATAACATACACATTATTGCATTCATCAAAATTTCTTTCCACCAAATTATTTAGCTATAGCACGTACAAAATAACAATAGCATTCTTACATAGTGAATGCAATAATCACCCATTCCCTAGAGATATTCTCTTCTCTGTCCGTACTTTTCGAATTGGTTTTCCCAATTCCGTATCCTATTCCATCTTACATATTTTGTACACAAAAAATGGCTTTTATTTCTGAGAGATATTAAATTTGACAAAAGGAGAACCCATTAATGAATGTCATGAACTATTATGTCTTCTTACGTGTAACAAATCATAAATGTCTGAATGAATTACTTAACAATTATTTTGACAATCAAACAACATTCCAATGTAATGCTCTTGCACCTATATGTTGCATAGGTCAAACAACATTCCGGTGCAATATTCTTGCACCCAATATGTTAAACGTCATATTCATTCTAATAATTTGCAAATTCTTTTTTTAAGTGTGTGATCTCTTAACAGAGATAACAGCAATAAACATAATTTTAGAAGACACATTCATTAAATATTCATATCATGGAAAGACAAAACAAATCATCTTTGGGAACAAATTTTTTCATGACTAACCTTTTTGTTCTTTTCGATAGATGCACATCTAAAATAGAAATCGAGTTCAAACAACTTTCTTTCGAAGAACAAATTCAGAGATGAGATTCCGTCATGTCATTGAGTGTATAACTTACCAGTTGTCACTCATATTCCGCCTATGAATTTAACACTATCATTACTTAGGTAAGTGTGATTCTCATATACCCTCTGTCTTATTTATTCATTTCATTGAAGTTGACAGATTATTCTTTGACCATTATGATTTCCGTCATCATAATACTTTTGACAACTATATCAAACTTGGACTTTTTGGAGCTTCATTTATTTCATTATCACATACCGAGTCAAACTTTTCACCTTGTGATAATTTTCTTTGATGTGGCCAAATATCTTACAAGAATGGCATGCTCCCTATTGCCCATTATTAATTGCTTTTTAATAAGGTCAAGATGTTTCTAATGTGTATCCCAATGGACTTATTCCGCTTTCCTAATTTTTTTTCAGCTTTGAAGACAACGTCCACTTACTTTTTTAGCCAAACCATATTCCATAACTAATGAGCTGACAATTCTGTGACCGACTTAACAATTTCGTTAAGTCACCAAGTTGTGGCAACTTTGCCATACAATAGGGATTATGATAAACTATTCATGATTCTCTCTTGAAATATTTTCGGTGTGACAATACTTATATGGTTAAGTACTTAACCATTCTTGACAATCTCATTTATATGTTCTATATTATCAAATTTTCTTCATCTTACAAATATTATATCTGTACATAAAAAGTTGTACATTCTTCTTAGTTTCAAATTGTACTTTCCTTGATAATTCTAATAGATCATACATTATTTTATAGGTTTCTTTATTCTAATAAGATTATTTTGTTTGTCATTTCGCTCCTACTTTCCTTTTGCTTTTACATTGGCCTACTATTAGGTGGCATCTTCTGAAAGCTCGAACTTAAGAGAATCACATCATCTTAAATTGTCATATAATAGTTCATACCTAATTTTCCAACTCCACATAATTCTAAATATCATCTAGACATTTCAATTTTTCGACTTGGACAAGGTTGGAATAAGTTGGGTAATTATTTAATTTGTGTAATAATGTCAAAAGATAAGTCATAATTACGATAATATTAGGATCATTTAACATTTACTTTAATTAATAAAGAGTTTAAATTCTAAGTTAAATAGTGCGAGTAATAATGCAACAAAAGAGAACTCTAATATTGCTGCAGTAACAATATTATGCAAATCAAAGAAAACATGCATGTACTTAACTTTATATATTAATGAAACAAATGCAATATTAATTTCATAATTATGTTAATAATAAAGAAATTAAGTTTGATAATTAAATCCTTTTTTTTCTTTATAACCCAAAACAGAAATGCGTAGTTAAAGTGAAAATAATTCTAATACAAATAATGATTTCAAAATAATTGATGATTCTCTTTGATTTATAGGGACCACAGAATACGTCCAGGTGATATGGCATAAATATAATATATGTATAATATAAATTTATGACCTTTGACTTTCCTTCAAGAATAATAAAGCAAAACGAATATATTAATTAATATACAACGTTCTTTCGTATATACTAAAATCTAATTTGCACAAAAAAATGTGCTCTTTTGATTATACAGGCCTCGGTTTAGAAAGAAATTAAAATTATACTAATGTGGTGATTTAATTTCTAATTATTACTCACAACAAACATTAATCTAATTTAGCTCCTCTATAGACAAGAAAAAATTTCCTTTGGACGTTCATTATTTTTGGCATACCATCATTACTGGCATTGATTAAAATATTTAAAGGTAATGAATTTATATTGAACCCAGTCTTTTTTTTTTTAAAAACGACACCTACTTTGGGTATTAAATTCATTTAACATGCCATCTTTCGAGTTCCTGCGAGGTCCTAGTTTGGTAGTGGCCAGGCGAAAGAGGGGTCCCTTTTTGCCTGGCTGACATCCATCGACGAAGAGAGAAAATAAGCCTTCTCCTTGCTGTGAGCGACTGTTCAGCCACATCTCGCATCTACAAGATTATCTCCTCTTCATTGCCAGCAAGTTAACACTCCCAAAATTCACCCTTTCTGTAACGCATCGTTTCAGAAACAAAAAAAAAAGAAAAAGAAAAAAGGGGAGATGAAATGAAGATGCAAACCATGTGACCTTTCCTCTTCCCCCTCTTCATTACATTCTTTTCCCCTTCCTCTCCCCCTCTTGATTACACTTTTCCTCTTCCTTTCCTATCTTCATTACACTCCCTCTCTTTCTCCCTTCCACTCACGAGATGGAAGACCAAAGGACAAGCTACCACATATTTAAAGACCACATCTCTTCTTCCCCATTTGATGTTTCTTTGCATTTTTTTTCCTCCACTGTTCATGCGAGTTTGGTGTTCTTCTCACTGGCCCCGGACAGAGGGCAAGAGGACGACGTTGATAATTTCATCGATGCAAGAGATGACAGAGGACATGGCCAGGGTGGAACCACCGCAAGGACGAATCGAGAAACGTAGGCTAAAAAGTGTGAATTCGGGATCTTCTTCATAGATTATATTCTGGATGATTTTGCATGTTTTAGGACTGAACTAGAAATAGAATCCATGACCAATAATAGTAAGAAAACCTTCTATGTGATTGTTATAGAATTGCAAATTTGATACGTCAACTTTATGTGCTGCTCATGTGTTAGAGTGCATCGACATAAACTTAACGTCTGCGATTCATGCTCTAAGGATGTAGATAGATGAAACTCGTGGTTATATGGGTAAGAGACGAAGCTTACAAACTCTGAAATGTCTGATTACTTGTGCTGCGGATCACATGAACTTCTTCTTAATTTATTGCCTAGATTTCTAATTGCCTAGACATAGCGTGTATAGATTACTCTTATATAATGTAGATGATGGAGATGATCAGATGAAAACCTAGTTATGTTCACGAACCCATGAAGTTGATGTTTGATCGCTTTGATTGTTGAAAAGAACGAAATAAACCCATGCAGTTTCCTGCGAACAAAGAACCCAGCCCGAGTTGCCCATAACCTAGCCCGGATCAGACTACCCGGACCGAGTTCTTCCCAACTCGGCTCGGATCCATCATAACGACCTTTTCGAGCTCTGCTCGTACTAGTAACCCAGCCCGAGCACTGCCTGGCCCGACTCGGGTATCGACCGGGGAAGACGATCGGGTGGCTCGACCTTTCCGAACCGATTGCATTTCCAACTCGGCCCGGGTGTGACCCTGACCCGGCCCGAGTTCTAACTCGAATTTTCCGAGAATGATTCTGCCAACGACTCGGCCCAAGCTTTGCTTGACCCGACCCGGGCATCGATCGGACGATCAGGCGGATCGACTATTCCAACCCGATCGCGCATCCAACTCGGCCCGGTTATGACCCTAACCCGACCCGGGTTCCCACTCAAAATTTCTGATTTTGATTCGGTCAGGAACTCAGCCCGAGATCCTCTATACTCGGCTCGGGTCCGACCAACAGATTGATAATCTTATGATTTACGGATTCTTATTTATGTATTTGATATCCGATCTGTCTATGAAGTAAAATTGCACCCAATAGAACTGTTATCCTTTTTTACGATCAAACAAAACTAATAGAATGTGATGCCAACTTGATATGATCCTCCATGAACGATGAATGAAGACTCTCATGAACCACATGAAAAACAATGACGAGCCATTATGAGCCACATTTAGTGGTCGTCCGCTCCCTCTTCGGACGACCACTGAAAAGATCTAAAGACCGACGACTGCTTGACTTCCGGACGTCCGGTACGTGGACAAAAAGAATTCGACTCTAATCGAACCCTCTGATTTATTAAGCCTCTGTCCACCTAATTTATTATCGAATGAAATGAGCAATAGAACGAACAAGGAAAAGGAGGATTGATGCATTATGATGTTATAATGAAATGCATGTCAAGTTATTGGAATTATGAAAAGAAAAAGTTGGTTAATGCCATGACATATTACCAAGATATGAATGCTTATATGTTATTGAATGATGCACCAATTAGATGACTTCTAAGATGGGGAATTGCTGCCATATGATTGCTTAATCCTCCGTACTAGAAGTTCTTCTCATATGATTATACATGTTTAAAGTTGTAGAAGTCAGGTCGTGGTTTGGTACTTTAATTCTTATTAGTTGGTTAGGATATGTGGTTAATAATGATAATGATAGACATGTACGAAATGATGATTCTTGTTAAAGACCTAATGATGAGTTATGAATTGATGTCAAGTTAAGAAGATGGATAATTGTATGAAAAGGAAAATAATGCATGGCATGATAATAGACTAAAGTATGATATGGAAAGGGACAAAGCTATGAATGAAACAAAGGATATATGATGCATGAAATGAATATGAACCTCGTTTGAACGTTCTCTAGATGATAGTTAATCTTCGATGTAGGTCAAAATTAATTGTAGAATGTAGTGTTTCGGAAATCAATTGAAACGTAAGGACTTTCACAAATGACCTACAATTCTGCCTAGTAGAAACGGTTGACTGGTCCTCGATCAGGCGTCCATTATCGAATGGTAGAGTATAGTGGACCGTCGGTCGTCCGAAACTCTCGATCGAAAGTCCAAGGATATTCACAAGTTATGACGGACGATCACCCTCTTCCGGTCGATGATGGATATTGATAAACGAATGTCAGAACCTCTTTCGAACGATCGACGATGAATTTCAAACGGACGACCGCTAACCTTTCGGTCCTCCGATTTATGGACAGAGGGAAATGTGATCTTAAATTAAACTTCATGATTCAATAGCCCCTATCCACTTGATTTACATTGAATGACATGATTGTTAAAGATGACTTGGAGCCACGGCTGCTCCCTATCAACTTGATTGATCTAAGTGATCCAAAGAATATGATCTACGAAATGAATAAGAATAAGCACAGAATGGTCGACCGATCCCCTTTTTGATCGACCGTAGAATAGTAATAAATGAGTGTTCGCCCTCTTGTTTATCGGACGACCGCTGCATGGATCCAAAGCGGATGACCCTCGACTTTTGGGCGTTCGTTATGTGGACGGGAAGAACACGACTTTAACTGGCCCTTTTGATTTGATAAGCTCCCATCCACTTGATTGAAGTTGAATGAATATGATTATGAAATGAATGAAGATTGAACATCAAATGGTCGACCGCTACCTTTTCGGTCGACCGAAGGACTGATGAACGGACGTCTGTTTCCTCCTGTCGGATGACCACTGAATAGACATATAATGGGCGACCGTTTTACTAATGGTCGACCGTTATGTTGACAGAAGGGAACACGACTCAAATTGAACTCCTCTAATTTATAAAACTTCTGTCCACCTGATTGTTAAAGAATGAAATGAACTTAAAGAAGAGTCAAAGATTTGCTCCATACGTCCTTGACCAATCTACGGATTGAGAGATAGGTCCACATGATTCGGAGCTTTGCTCCATACGGCCTTGACTAATCTATGGATTGGGAGATAGGTCCACATGATTCGGAGCTTTACTCCATACGGCCTTGACCAATTTATAGATTGGAAGATAAGTTCACATGATACGAAGCTATGCTCCATATGACCTTGATCGATCTTTGGATTGAAAGAAAGGTCCACTATGATGGGGGGAAGTTGAGCGAGCCTAAGCAAGGTACTCCCTCATGGGTTACCATTTGTCCTATCTCATGGGTGTGAAAAGAAATGAACTATGAACATGATCTCCTTATTGATTTCCTCATTATGATTTTCCCTCATATCTGATTTGAAATGTTTACCCCATGCTTATTCCGACGGAACTAATTTATGATTTATACGAACTCACACTTAGCTTTATGCTAACGGTTGAGCTTTCTCCCCTGTGTGATCCCCACAAGTACTTGATGATGATTTTGCGAGTCGTTAATGTGTGTGCGGTGACTATAGCTTGGTGGCGGATACACATGGTTATTTAGAATATAGATGGGACCTATAGAGTTACACTTATGGCATGGACTTTACATGCTTTATGAATAAACCATTACCTATTTAGCTTCCGCATTTCTTTATTGTATTATTTTATTAGTAAGTCTTTCGCTTACATGTCATTTTCTTGACCATTAGAGTCAACGAAAGAGTCAAAAGAAGAAAAGAGTAGCGCACAAGAGGAGATCGCACCACGTGGAGGGTCGAATTTCGGGATGTTACACTTTCACACATGGCATTTAGTCTATTTTGAGTGTACATATATCTTCTTCTAGCATTTCCCAATCCAACAAGGCAACAAAGATATAACAATAAACCATAATAAACTACTTTCATAAAAATACTGGCTAATTCATAATAATCAATAAGAACCTAATTATTATAATAATGTGAAAGATAATAATTCTTCTTAAACATAATATAGAGCATCTACAATATTAGACTAGTAACAATAATAATAAATTAACAAATCTAATAACAGACTCTCATGTGAAATGCATCATCATGAACTCTATTATTGCACGTGTTTCCGACCACGACTTTAGTTATCCGTGGAGTTCAAACACAGGAGATGAAAATATTCATGAGTTATTTCATCTATTATATGAGATAATACTACATGAAATAGCTTAAATATAAGCAAATTAGTATTTAAGTCATAATTGAATATTTCTTTTTCATTCCTTTCCATTCTATTTAATTCTATTTCATTCTTTTTTATTCTTTTTTCTTATCAATTCTTCTATATATATTGTCCCAGGGATCTCAACGTCTTTAGTTCTTTTATTATGAATTACACCTGCACTTTATATATTTATAAAAAAGGGTCAAGTGGATCAAATAAGGACTATGTGAACTTTTATTTACTTTGTAACAAGTATGTCCTTCATTTTTAATATTTTTCACCAAATGCCCTTTTGACCGATGATCAATTATTTTTCGATCGCGTTGCTCATGTGGCGCCCATCCGGAGATGTTCTCTCCCATGTAAGCAATTTATCGATGTCACAATATTAAAAAATAAAAAATGGGATCCCGCCCTCATGTCACGGGGTCATTCTCGGACACGAGATCTCGTGCGACGACTAGACGAAGGGGTAACTAGCCAAGCCTATTTTGAATTTACAGTAAAAGATTTATGGTCGAGACGACTATATAGACATTTGATCACGGACATGAACAGAGTGTTGGATTACTCGTCATGGGTCCGTGACTTAACGCGTTGAGGCACTAATGCTGACGCTTGAGCGCTTAAAATCTGAAGGGGCAGTCGAGGTATCACGGGGCACCGAGAAGGGACATCGATGTGGGTTGCCACCCCACGCTCAAGACCATACACTAGAATTAAGAAAGTTTTCTTGTATTAAATATAATGAAACATAATATACATCTGGGGTAGAAATGACACTATTGAATTCCTCCTAATTTACAGTAGGTAGAGAAGTCTTATCACAAAATGGGAAATATAAAAGATGTACCCTACAAGTAACGTAACTTGGTCATTTATAAGGATGACCTACTTGCATGTGTTCCATGATCACTACAAGAAAAGTAATCTTTAACGACAAATTATAAGAATGGTAATGTAGTTTATCAACAACAACAACAACAACAAAGCCTTATCCCACTAGGTGGGGTCGGCTACATGGATCATACGACGTCATTCGTTGATCCATGTTCATAAGATTCGACATGATTTTATGCTGGCTGTCGGGGCCTAACACAACCCTCCTCCTTTATCCGGGCTTGGGACCGGCTATAAAATATAGGCGGAGTTGGTAATGTAGTTTATCAACGACGGGATAAAAAGATTTTCGTTAATAAAAGTATCACTAACGTCCAGCAAAAAATCTCATCATTAATAGGTTGGTTCCGGCCGTTAAAAATTCAAAATAGCGACAACTTATTAGTATGGTCGTTAATAATCAATAATTTAATTTAAAATTTTAAAAATAAATATGATAAGTTTGGTTGGCTTGTTGGCAGGTTATCTAAAATAATTTTTCCTCCTAGATATTTCATTACTTTCAATATGAAGATGCATGTGTGCACTACTTTTAATATCAAGATGCATTCTACACTGTTTGATCCAATCAGTGAACATCTGCAATGGTAAATAAAACTGGAGCCCTAAACTTGTCATACAAGCCGCCTCCCAAGAGTGCTCGTCCTCCAAGCTTTAATTTTCTCTGTCAAACCTTCTTCTCCTCCTCACCATGGTGGTTAGCAGACGTCCTTGCTTTCTTCAAGGAGTATGTCTCCTTAGCCAGCTGACCTAGCATCCAACAATAGTGCCCCGCTCACTGCTAAGTCCAAGGAATAGAGTAATCGCCATCAAGCTTGTCGATTTCTCTATTAATCTCTTCTCACATCCGTCGCTTGACGATTTCTTTGTTTTCTTAATAGCTTGCAAAGAGAGATTCTTGTAAATATGTGAAAGAAAAACTCATAGTGAAGGTGCCCATTTAGCTAATCATCTTATGTCATTTTGTTTTGATTTTCTGCTAGACAGATCTGTTGCTTTTCCTTCTAAAAAAATCTATTACTTTTACCATAAATTGTTCATATAGATCTTCAAGTTGAAAAGTTCGGAAAAGATTCTCTTGTGAATTCTGGAAAGACAAGCTTGTTCTCTAAGCTAGTTTCAAATGCAAATTTTCTATTGTAACACAAAAGTGGATGAATTGAAATCTCATTTGCAGTACGATTTATGCATTCTCTTAAATACGTATAGTTCTTAATTAAATGTCCCCTTTTAGCTCAAACTCCTTTTGACCTACGTAGCTTTGAAGTACCTTTTCTATTAAATATGTTATTTTTTTTCTTTTCCTCTTAAACATTTTGGGCAATTCAAATTCTTCCATTCGATTTACAGAATGATGATTATGTTGTTGTAGGTTGTTGATGCAATGAAGACTACAAATGTAAGAGAAGTTAAATATCCAATAAAAGTTAGTCCTAAAGCAACTTGGTGTTTTTTTAATATTATCTCTTTTTTTCATATAACTTATTATTTCCATTCTCATTCTCATTTAAGGAATAACTTGGTATTTTCTAAACTCTTGTATATTTATTCAGGCAATAAATATTCTTATATATGGGATGTGCTGTTCAAGGAATTCCTACTAGAGTTTCTTTAGCAAAAAATGCCTGTCTTGATTTTAATCTTCAAAAGACAAAGATACAAATGGTTGTTCAAGTTTTGGTTACTGATCCCAAAGAACTTGAAAAAAATTGTGAAAGGTAAACTTTCAATGGAAAATAATTTTGTTTGTCTTATTTTTTCACAAGTTTGTTTTTTTAGTTCCTTTCATTTTTTGTCAACATTTTGTCTATCTTCCAAGCTGATATAACAGAGGAGCGCATTAGTAAGCTTCTTAAAGTTGGGGCGTGTACTACCAAGAAAGGGAATAGATGATATGGCACCGAAGGCACAAACTTAATTCCTATATATCTTGACATTTGAATATAGGTTCATTATTCTTTCCATTACATTTACTATGTCGTGTTATTTTGATATTATTCATGGTGTTACTTCTTACAATTTGTAGCTTTCACTGCCTCATGAATGCTATTTTTTGTGAAACGTGAAGTCTTTATTTTTCTTACTTGATTAAGAAAATAGTTGTGTTAGTCCTCTCGGTTACTATTGTTATCTTTTCTATTTCATTGTCATTTTAGTATTTTGTTGAATCTCGGACCATTGCTATGACTTAGTTTTAGACTTTTTTGACTTTGTAAATACTTCTACTAGTTTCTTGTATGCAATGATGACGGAGGACAATAACACCGAATCACAACATATATGGATCTTGTTTCATGCAAAACTTAATTTATTGTTTGGAATAATTTTTTTACTTGTATCAATTATAATATCTTAAGCCATTTGTATAATATTTTATTTGATTTTATGGTCATTTTCTAGTGCTGAATTTTTATCCTTTCTATTGTATGTTGCAGGATCACAAAAACATACATCTAAGACACACCAGTGGAATCCTAGAAAGGCTTATTCAAAAGCTCCTCTGAAGACCAACCTTGAGAGTGCAAACAAGTATTAGAATGTTATATTCGAATATGTTGCTTGAGGTCCAATGTACGGGTAGTGAGAGAGTTTTTGTTGTTGTTTTTCTTATATCACATGTATTGTAGGATGAATGATGTATGACTTTTTTTTTCTATGAAAGTTAATGATGTTAAGTTTTTATATAATTTGAGACTCAAGTTGGAAATGTATCTACTAATAATATCAACTTTAAAATAAAATATCTTTGCATTATCATTCAATGTGTTGGGGACATCAATGAAAATCTTTTAGCCATCACAATAGTGATCATTATATATTTTTAATTATAAAAAATATGGTGGACATAAAAATGTATTGACGGAGAAGTTGGACGTAAAAAATTATAAATGACCAGAATTTTGATCTTGATAACAACCGTAGATCTGGTCGTTAAAGCAATATAGCAGCAAGATAATGAATGGCCACTAAACCAAATTAATGACCAGCCATATTGCTCCGTCGTTATTAACTTTTAACGGCGGAACCTATAACGATGGGTGATGACCAGAATTTTTGGTCGTTAATAATTTTTAACGACGGGTTTTTTTTTATCATTAACGACTGTTATTTCCTTCGTTAAAGATCTTTTTTCTTGTAGTGGATTTGACGCTGAGCTACTGAGAGCTTTAAGTTGAACAATAATGATGCTGCGATGTTTTGCACGTCATGTCACAGAAGAACGTCCCGTGATATTCTCCCCCACCAAATTCAGTGACATCACCAACGTTGTTGTCCAAGCTTCTTTAGGGTCCTTGTCTTCAGTTTTAACTTTGTTTGTCTAGTTTGATTTCGTCTTCTTTGCCTTGACTTCTACTTCACTAGCATCACACAACATCATAAATGTCCCCGCCGTTTCGAGACTCGTTGAGGACACCTCTCTCGCACATGCTTCGCTTACTGATCCTTCGTCCAACTCGGGGTCATCACTTGTGCAACGCCAATGGAGTCTGCCTTCTGCGATCAGACTTCATCAAGCACCTATTCCTCCATCAATTCTTTGTTGGCTTCGGCTTTTCTAGACTTACGCAGTGTCAACTTATTTGGTTTGACTTCTTGGGGTGAAACAACTCTTGATGACTTCATGAGTAGTTCGGTGAAAGAGTTCCTTCGAGGTCTTGGCAGAACACGTTGAGAGTCTCGTCATTCGACTTGCACGACTTTATTCCATGCCTTCATATTGCAAATGACTGCGACTTCAGGTCTTCCTTTCATCAAATGCAGAGTATGAGACCATTTCACCCTCGATGCTCATTTTGGAATTCTGACGGCTTGAGTAGCACAAGCTCTTTGATGGGAACATTTGTAACTTGTTTGCTTCAGATTCTTCGGTCGCTACTGGGAGCAACAAGAGTCTTCCCACGTTCATTGTGGTTCAACTTAATGTCTTTATGTTGCAGATAGCTACAATGTAGAGTCATCTATCTGCCAAATGAAGAGGACCACCTCACCCTTGGCGGTCATTTGAAGTCTTGACGGTTTGAGGTGAGACAAAATTCTTTGATATGTACACTCTTTATCTTGTCCATTTCGAGTCGCAATAGTGAGCGACGGAAGTCTCCCCACACTCGTTGTGGTTCAACTTAATCCTCCTACTTTGATGAGTTTTGTCTTTGTCCTGATAGAATAACTTTTTTTCTTGCGACTTGAGCTTCTTTCCCCCACCATTGCCCTTGTCCAAGGGCTTTGGTGGCATGACACTTGTCATGGAACAAGTGATTAGACAGTGACGACTAACGAGCGAAGGTTAAGCAATCACGTTGTCCAAT
This sequence comes from Pontederia crassipes, assembly GCA_030549335.1. Classification (NCBI taxonomy): domain Eukaryota; kingdom Viridiplantae; phylum Streptophyta; class Magnoliopsida; order Commelinales; family Pontederiaceae; genus Pontederia; species Pontederia crassipes. The sequence continues at coordinate 68,799,811 of CM060191.1, read as the reverse complement.
TCCGTCCTACTCCAAGACTTCCCCATTTGCTGAAGAACATCAACGTTGGGTTTGCATTCACCTGGGAACACTGTAGGCGGAACACAATGATACCTTTCACATCCTCCTTCAACATGCATCTCTAGCTAACATTGAACAATATAATCTTGACCTCCAGTCCTAACTTGTCAGGGCATACATAGTTGATAACTATCGTCTGCATCTGTCCCACTTCTTGGTGGGATCCATATTGTCACATTCCACGTTATCGCGATGGCATCGCCATCATAAGTTCGTCATATCTTGTTTGTCACATCTTGTAAAATTATCTAGATATGCCTTCTTTCGATCCTAGGACATCTTTTGACCCTTTCGACAATGTTGGGTATGGACGGGACAATACCATTGTGCTCATTAACAAGGATGATGCACCTTTGGTACTCGTCCCTCCGCAATTTGAACCAAGTAATGTCATTGTGCCTGTCGACAAAGATCATGCACCTTTTGCATATTTGTCCATCGGGCGACTAACTCTCGTGAAAGAGTAGGCATTTCGAGTCTTCACCGATTCATGGGGATGCTCATGAAGACGCTCCGCTTGGGCGAGCGAATTGTTGTTGGAGAACTCATGACAAGAGTTCTCAATGTCACCTCCATCTCCATTCGAAGTGACGACATCCCAGTGTGTCCTTCAAACCTTTGGACTATGATTTTTGGAGTCCGCTTCGATTATTCGAAGCGTTGGCCATAAGGAAAGGCATGTCTTCCTTCAGTTGACAACAGAACCCTTGACAACAGCATGTTAGGATTCGTTAAATGCTCAACGCTCAGATCATTTGCCAAATTGATCGTTGGGGTTAAGACGTCGATTTGCGTTGGCATGTAGCATGTTCATCCTAACTCTCGATGGGTGACATTGCACCGCTTGCTGGACGACACTTGATGAGACAGTCAAGGCTAGCAATTCGTCTCTAAGTGTTTGTAAGTAATCAACGCTTTGCTCTATTTGTGAAAGTCATCATAACATGGCAGGCAAGGCTGGCGACACAACAAGATGCTTGTGAATGATATTTCATAGCCGACAAAAGTATATTACGTAGTCGAAAGGGATCATGAATCTTGATACTTAACATTGAGCCAACTTCTTTCGTGGAGCGATTGAACACTTCACATTGCATCATTGGAAATGCGACGCGACGTTACAAAATATCGAGCAATGTCAAATTTGTCATGATAGTGCATTATTATAGTCCCTGTATGTGACATGGGTATTACGAGTTACACGATGATTGTGTAATGCGACCTTGTGGTATAGGTAATGCAAGACCATCATGACTTAACATGAGGACACTCTTCTTAGTTTGACGCATCACGACACTTCAAAATTCTCGATGTATTCCTGGGGTAGTGATCTGCTCGAGTGAGTGACGCATGACCATTCCGATTAGGTGGGGTGATCGTTCTGCCATCATGATACACGACAGACGTTCCTTGACACGACACAAGTGTATGAGAAACTTGCTACGGGGCACGACTAGGCATGTGACGATGAAGCTTGCCAAGCATTAGTCGTTGGCGTCCATGATTAGAGACCATGGTATCAGTGCGCTTGGGCATCGTGGGATTTTTTTTAGCGGAAATACCTTTTCTCTAGCCATGGCACATCACGATGACACAAGCGAGTCATTATCGCATGACGATCCGAGCAGGATGAACTGTTATGATACCATTTGTCACGGGATCATTTTCGGAGATGAGAACTTGTGCGGCGACTAGGTTAAGGGGCAATTAGCGAAGCCTATTTTGAGTTTACAGCAGAAGATATGGACGAGACGACTATGCCGAGAGTCATTCTTATACGCATTCGATCACTGACATGAACAAAGTGTTGGACTACTCGTCATGTGTCCGTGTCGTTTAGGGGTGTTCACGCGTCGGGGTTGACTCGACCCGTGAACAAACTTGACCCGACCCGACCAAGTTTGGCCGAGTCATGTTGGGTCGGGTCGGGTTGTCGGGTTAACCGACCACCATTATTCCTTTTTTTAATTTTAATTTTTAATAGAAAAACTTTTATTACTTTATTTTTAATATAAATAAAATATTTTTAAATACCAAAATATATTATTTTAAATATCTATATTTTTTAAATTTAAAATAGTTTATTTTATATTAATTTCAATTTTTAATGATATAAAACTCTTAAATTAACAAAACAAATCATTTAAAATTAAAAAAAGGAAAAACACGGGTCATCGGATCGGGTCGGGTCAACTCTCCAACTTGAACCTGACTCAACCCGACTCGACCCTAGGTCGGGTCATGGTCGGAGCTTCGGGTTCACCGAGTCGACCCGATGCGGTGAACACCCATTAGCGCGTTGAGCACTAATGCAAACGCTTGAGCGCTTAAAATTTGAAGGGACAACCGAGGTACCACGGGGCATCGAGAAGGGAGACTGACGTGGGTTGCCACCCAACGCTCAAGGCTAAACACTAGAATTAAGAAAACTTACTTGTATTAAATATGATGAAACATAATATACATTTGGGCCAGGAAGACAGTAGTGAACTCCTCCCTAATTTATCGTAGGTAAAGAAGTCTTGTTACAAAATGGAAAATATAAAAGACGTATCCTACCGGTAGCGTAACTTGGTCATTCATAAGGATGACCTTACAAGATAAATATCCTAAGAATAGATAACTTGGTACTCCACAATATTAGACAATGTAGGGTAGGTGCATGTGTTTCATAATTTGACGCTGAGCGATTGAGAACTTTAAATTGAACGACATTAGTACTGCGAAGCTTTACGTATCGTGTCACCAAAAAATGCCCCTTCACACTCACGGGGAGAAGTAGCACTCCACTGCCGTAGAGAAAGAAGGAGGGGGGGGGGGGGGATGGGCTTTCGTGCGCTAGCACAGAGAAATGGGGGAGGGGGCTTGTCCCCCTCTGCGATCTTCAACGAGTCCCTCTGTGATCTCCGACGCCTCCCTCTGCGACCTCCGATGCCCCTCGCACGTCGGCACAGAGAAAGGACAGAAAAAGATGACATTACTTGCATACATTCATGCGCGCGCACGCGCGCGCGCACACGCGCGCGCGCACACGCGCGCGCACACACACACATATATATGAGTTTAAGATGGATGAAACCAAACAAATTGGTTGCAAGTTACAACCGAACGATCTCATCCCTTGGATCGGATAGCGGTGAGATGGAAGGCCGAGATCTGTGCGCGTTGAACCCCTCGATTTTTTTTACATTGCCGGCTTTTTTTTCTCTTTGCCGGTTTGGTTTTCTTCCCCCCTTTTCCCCACGAAACCCTTTTCCCCAAATCATTTGCGCCCCTCCCCTCCGTCGCATTCCCCCGCCGTGATCTGCTGAGATCTGTCGCCGCCCGCCACCGTGATATACTCCGATTTGTCGGCGCTGTTGTTGCTCTCACTGATGCCATGATATGTCGCCGCCATGCTTGTTGCTACCCACTAACGCTGCGATCTACTCCGATGTGCCGCCTCTATTGTTGCTTCTCGCTGACCCCATGATCTGCCGTCACCGCCGCTGCTGTTGCTTCACACTGACGTCGTGATCTGCCGCCGCCGCTGCCGTTGCTTCTCACTGACGTCGTGATCTGCCCCGCCGCTGTTGTTGCTTCTCACTAACGCCGTGATCTACCGCTGCCGCTGCTGTTGCTTCTCACTGACACTGATCTACCGCCGCTACCGCTCTAGCTGTTATATTTGGTATGATTTTTTTCCTTTTTTTCAATTATTGCGAGATTTATATTTCCCATCCGTTCATTTTCTTTTGTTTTAGGGTTTAGGGTCCTTGGGTGTTATCCTTCCTTACCCATTTTATTTTCTACAACGAAAGTTTAGTTTGATCACTGATTCGTCATAATTCTGTGTCATGATATTTTTCTGATATTTTTCGCCGCCGCCGCCGCCCACTGCTATTTCGTGATTCTGCTTCGCCGCCCACCGCTATTTCGTGATTCTGCTTCGCCGCCGCCGTTGTCTCCACTGCTGCTGCTACCCCGCTTGCTGACGCGATCTACCGCTGCCCACAAAACTCTCTGCTGCTGCAGCATGGATGAACCCCTCTGGTAATGTGGCTAAAATGTATTCTACAAATTCATCTTTTCTGTGATGCAATTATTCTATGGTATGTGTATGCTTTATCAAAAGCTTTTGACATTTGAATTAGTTGGTTCAACAATTAATCTATTGATTTGATACTTTCAGTAATGGCTATGACTAATGTTACTACATTACAATGTGATTGCCAAAAATAAGTCATCATTAAGACATCATGGACTATGAATAATTCAGGTCGAAGATTTTATGGATGTAGGAATTATCAAGTGAACACATATCTAATATGTAGCATTTGGGCAAACTTGATTGTTTGCTTTAATTATTTAATATTAATTTGATATCATATCTAATATTTTATTTTAATTTTCACTTCAGCTAAGTGGAGCTTGTGATTACTTTCGATGGTTGGATCCACCTGCTGAACCTCGATACAAAAGTCTCATCAATGGTTTGTTGAAAAGAGTGAAACTGAGTGATCGTGCTGCTCAAGATGATCGTGAGAAGTTTGAAGCTCTCATTGAAGTCGAAAAAAGAAAATGTAAATTGTATAAGGTGATAATAGCATGTATGATTTTAATGCTATTATATCTTCTCAAATGAGATGGGATGTATAAGGCCATATGTAATTTGTAGTATTTCTCTATCTATTGTTGTTTAAATGAATGTAATGCATTATGTGATTTCTGTGATGAGGCCATATGAGAATGCTATGTGAGATTATAAGGCCATTATGAGAATGCTATGTGAGATTGCCATATGTAACTTGTATTATTTCTCTATCGTTGTTTAAATGAATGTAATGCATTATGTAATTTCCATATTTATGTGAAATTATAAATCCGCAATGTAAAGCATTGTATTATTTCCCTCTTCTTCTACACCGTCTTCAATTCTTTTCTTTTTTTTTTCAAATTTTCATTCTATGCAAAGAAACAAAACAAGACATTAAGTTGTTAGTTAAAAAATCACAGGAGCATTAAGCAAGAAATTTTCTTTATACCTTTTGAAGACAAGTAGATCTATAATGACCTTCCCCGCCACACTCATCACATATACGCTTCTTACGCTCGCATTGAGAAGTTGAAACTTCAACACCAGACTTAAGCCTTTGTATTTTTTTTGGGTCTATCTTTGGCCTTTACAAAAGTTGGATCATGAAAAATTGCGTCCAATTCTTTTGAAGTTTGGCTAAACATAGTAGGAGCATTATTTGAAGGCATTTGATTTGTGACATTCAATGTTTCGAACCGTTCAATAAGTTCTTTCATAACAGAAACTCCAATATCCAAGAAGTCAGGCGAACGTATGGCAAAATCATTAACTTTACACATATTTGTTCGCCATATAAATTTCTGAAGTGGGGTTATAACATGAGAATCAGACATACTAATATTGTCATGAATTGCACGTGCTTTTGAGTACCGAGCGTCCATTGTCCAGCGATGAAGTATGTATTCGTTGGGTAAACTTGTAATCCTCTTTTTATTAAGGACATTCAAAATATGGACACAAAATATACCTTCTTGCTCAAATTTTTTACATGAGCATCTTACTGAAATCTTATCTTGATTGCTATATTCCACAAGATTCCGTCTTTGATCTTCCTTCCCCATCAGATACACATAGTATACTACTTGATTATCATTTTTTGAAATTTTTTCAGTATGAAAATCATTAAGCTGTTTGAACTCTTTTTGGAAAATAGCAAACATACTTTGTGTATATACCTTCCCCGCATGCATTTCTAGAAGATGTCTTGAAATTAGAGAAGCCGTTGAGTTCAAGTTTTTAAAATCTTCACGTTCTTCAGCTTCACGACGCGAACGAAGAGCTTCATCGTACTGAAACACAAAATCTATTAGTGAGGTATTAGAATTGACATAATCATCGAAGAAGGCATTTATACTTTCTGATCTTTGTGAGGAAGACATCCCTGCAAAAAAGATATAGCATGGAACCCAATAGTGACTCTTATTGTACATATTTTCAACCCAATGGCCATCTAGTATCTCATAAGTTTGCTTCTTCTCAGTCCATCTCTTTTCAAATTCTTCAATATTTGATATGTGTATCCAATCTTTAAAGTCCTTCATGAAGTTGCCTCGTCCACACAAATTCTTTGTGTTAATCATTGCATTCTTTTTTATATGTCAGATGCAAAATCGATGCCTTGTACTTGGAAATACTTTGCGAATCACATTACCCATGGCAATGTCCTGATCAGTGATGATAGATATTGAATGCTTTTCATTCATGCACTCCAACCATGTTTCGAACAACCAAGTGAATGATTCTTCAGTCTCATCTGCGAGCAAGGCACAACCAAATAATATAGAATGTCTATGATGATTGACCCCTGTGAATGGTGCAAATGGCATGCAAAACTTGTTAGTTCTATTAGTATAAAAATGACAACATCTCCAAACGTTAGATAACTATCCCTCGATCTACTGTCAGCCCAAAAAACATTTCTTACGGTGTTTGTTTCATCCTTTTGCACCCTAAAGAAGAACTCATAATCATTCTTTTTTTCTTTTGAAATAAGAAATGACACCCATGCATTCATTGCCAACATTGTTCTTTCTTACTGCTTTCAAGTGGTTCATACATTCTTGACTTGTAATTGTTGGCTCTCCAAAATACTTAAGAACCCTGGCAATACTTGATGGTCCTATGCCAGCATTGTGTAAGTTGTTAATGACCCCCTTCGAAGTTTCACTTAGAATAAAATGTGAACGCATTTTCAGTACTTTAGAAGGCGTTGCCAAAGAATGGTTATGTTGTTCTTTAAATCTTTTTGCAACCCATTTTCCATCCACTCTTTCGCCAATGAATAAATGTGCACCGCATTCACTTCGTGTTTCTCTTCTTCGAAGTGATTCTTTGTCGTCATTTTGTTTAATGCCTTTATGCCCTTGTTTCGAACAAACGAGCACCATATTCGAGAATTTTCTACCTACACCTGCCTTATAAGAAACATGCTTTCGTACAGAAAATCCAATCGATCTAGCATAACAATTATAAAAATCATATCCTGCTTTCTTAGAATCAAATGTCATACCAACATATGGTTTGACTATATCAGTAAATTGTTTTGAAGCCTGACCTATGACTTCCATCTCTTGATCATCATTTCCAACATCTTGCACATTGCTATAAAAAAATGTATTATGAGTTAACACATGGCTTTACAAGTTGTAGTAAAAGGATTTTGATTTATACCTTTGTTGTATGTTGTCTAAGTAAAATGTACTCTCATCTTCACACAATGTCTCGCGCATGCTCATGGTGTTGCTCGTGTTAGATGACATTAATCGTTTGCACATTGTAAATGATAATTTGAGTAAGACAATGTATACAATATTAATTAGTTCAATAGTTTTTTTGCACATCAAACACCTAAAGAAGAATACACTGTGGCAACACCTAAAGAATACATTGTGGCCGTGAAACAACAGTAGGCAATAGCAGTCACTACGACGGCGATGAAGCAGAGCCGACGATAGCAACGGAATGCGTGCGGCGGTAGCAACAGAACACAACGGCGTGAAACAGCAGTGGAGGCGGCGGTGAAACAACAGGGGTGAAGCCGCGGTGGCAGCGAAGCAGATGCGACGACGGCAACAAAATGCGATGGAGGCAACAGGACACACCACGTTAGTGCAGTAGCCGGTAGGTGGCAGCGCGGTGGGCAGCAATAGATCTCATCACGGTGGGGGAACGCGACGAGGAGAACACGAAAATGGCGGCGACGGTGGTAGGATCAGACCACGGCAACAGAATGCGGCGGAGGCCGCAAGAACGCGGCGACGACAGATCTCATCACGGTGAGGGAACACGACGGGGAGAATGCAAAAATGGCGGCGGCAGCGGCAGGCTCAGACCACGGCGACGGAATGCGGCGGAGGCGGCAGGAACGCGACGACGACAACGGAGATGCGACGAAAACGGCAAACACGACAGGCTGGTGTGGGGGCACAAATGTTTCGTGGGGAAAGGGTTTCGTGGGGAAAAGGGGGGAAGAAAACCAAACCGGCAAAGAGAAAAAAAAAGCGAGCAATGTAAAAAAAACGAGAGGTTCAACGCGCATAGATCTCGGCCTTCCATCTCGTCACTGTCCGATCCAAGGGATGAGATCGTTTGGTTGTAACTTGCGACCAATTTGTTTGGTTGTAACTTGAGACCAATTTGTTTGGTTGCATCCAACTTAAACTCTTTCTCTCTCTTTATATATATATATATAAACTTTTCTTTTATTTGTCATTGATTCTTTTATTTATAATTTTAAAACTATTTAATTAATACTTACTTTATTATATTATGCAACTTTTAAATTATTTGATTTAACTTTATTATATTTGTTAGACATCTGACAAAGCATTTAAAATATAGAAAAATTTATTTAACATATTTTATTTTTTTATTAACTTATAATAGACTATTCTACAGTTCGATTTGACTCGATCGTTCAACCTGACTCGATCAATCTAGGAATCTGATTTTACTGCATTGCTTCGTAGCACTTCATATTCGAAATGAAACTAATTAAAATTAGGCAAAAAAAAAAAGATGGTATCCAGTATCCTAATATCCATGTGCACATTGCGTTGGAAAGCCCAAATATTACACTGACCAGTTCACTTTGCTACCTTTTGATCGTAATTAATTTGAGAAACATTTCGAATTTTAAAAATAAAAATGAAAATATAGATTTTAGAAATCTCAACTTTTTAGGTGATTTTTTAACCTGGCCCGGCCCATTCAAATAAGATATTCATTCAGAAAATTCGGTATGTTTTTCATATTTGTCATTGCAAGACCGTGTTTGGATTTTTTTGAAAAGAAAAAATATATATATTTAAAATTAATGTAAACCATATTTTAAAAGGTTGATTATAATGCATAAATCGACATGAAAATTACAATACAGTGTTTGGATACACATATACGAATAATTTTTTTATAGAATTATAGTAATATAACTTACTTATACTTTTGTAATATAAGTGTAAATATAATAAAAAATATTAAATACTATAGTATAAGACAAATATTTAAATTAGCTACAATAATTGTGTAGGATTTAGTGTTCTATTTTTTTGCATGATAAAGTAAACTGAGGTGTCTACTTTTATATTTTAATTACAAAGTTATGATGATTTGTTTTAAATTTTTGTTTAATATATGAAATTTAAAAACAATTAACGTATTAAGTAGGGGTTAAATAAAAGCGGAAAAATCCACACACATTATTTCCGAAACTTACTTGAGTAAGTTACACAAATGGTTCTCTTATTTTTACCTCCAAATGGTATTGTAACTTTGACTTTGGATATGGCATTAGCATCTTTGCTATGTATTCACCGTCAAAAAAAATATTAAGAATTACAGGTTTACCTACAATAATTAACACAATAAATCAATAGAAAATTGTAAAAAATTTAATATATTAAAATTAAAATATATAAGTAAAACTAAATAGAAAAGAAGGGCGGTGCGCTCCCAATCCGAAGTGACGTCTGAGGGGCTTAATATTTTTGTACCATCATAATATTGGAGTGGTCGGATAAATTCGGATTTATTATGTCATCGCATGTATAATTACATATCTAATTATAATGGGTGATGTAATTATGATGGGTGATAATTCAAATGAAAGTATTTTAGATACGATAAATTTTTAACTAAAAATCTAAAGACAAACAAGGGGCTCAATATAACAACAACAAAGCCTTATCCCACTAGGTGGGGTCGGCTACATGGATCATACGACGTCATTCCGCTCTATTAGTAATCAAACCTTTTAGTATATTATTCACCAATAGATCTTACTCTATTAGTTCGTCAAGTGTCCGTCTTGGCCTCTCTCTCCTTCTTTTAATCGGACTCTAAATTATTTGATCTACTCTTCTTACTGACGCATCTAATGGTCTTCTCTGAACATGATCAAACCATCTCAAACGATTCTCTACCATTTTCTTACTAATAGGAGCCACTCCGACTCGTTCACGTATATGGTCATTCCTAATCTTATCTAATCTTGTATGACCACACATCCATCTCAACATTCTCATTTTGACTACTCCAACTTTACGTTCATATTATCCCTTCATAGCCCAACATTCACTACCATATAACACTGCCGGTCTTATAGCAGTACGATAGAATTTTTTTTAACTTTATTGGGTACATTTCTATCACAAAGAATTCCAGTAGCTTTCCTCCACTTACACTAACCAGCTTGAGTTCTATGATTAACATCGTCATCAATCTCACCATCTTGTCTTACAATTGATCCTAAATATTTAAACTTTATCACTTGAGGAATTATATCTTCCCCTAGCTTAACTTTCAAATCGTCTCTAAGTTGTTTATTTGTGAAATTGCTATGCATATATTTTGTTTTATTCCTACTTAAACGAAAACCCTTTGACTTCAACGTATTTCTCCATATTTCCAATTTTGTATTAATCTCTTCTCTTGAATCCGCTAAAAGTACTATATCATCCGCAAATAGCATGCACTTAGGTACCTCCTCTGTGATACTCTCGGTTATAGCATCGATAACTAAGTTAAATAGATACGGGCTTAAAGCTGATCCTTGATGTAGGTCAATTCCTATAAGAATTTCATTTGTCTCACCTCCGGGTGTCCTAACCTTAGTCAATGTCCCATCGTACATATCTTGTATTACCTTAATGTAGGCAACACTCATCCTCTTCTTTTGCAAGGCTTTCCAAAGTACATCCCTTAGTACCCGATCATACGCCTTCTCTAAGTCAATGAAAGCCATATGTAAGTCTCTTCTCCTACTTCGATACTTCTCCATCATCCCTCTTAGTAAATAAATCGCCTCTGTAGTGGATCTTCCTGGCATGAACCCAAATTGTCTCTCAGAAATACTAGTTTCCATTCTTAATCTATGCTCAATCACTTTTTCCCATAATTTCATTGTGTGACTCATAAGTTTAATCCCTCTATAATTTGCACAATTCTGAATATCCCCTTTATTTTTGTAAATAGAAACTAATGTACTTAATCTCCAATCATCAGTCATCTTTTTCGACCGTAAAATCTCATTAAATAGTTTACATAACCACAACACACCTTTTTCTCATAAACATTTCCAAACTTCAATCGGTATACCATCCGGTCCAACGGCTTTACCATTCTCCATTTTCTTAAGAGCTTCGCTAACCTCCGAGACTCTAATTCTACGATAAAATGACCTATTAAGCTCACATTCGCTAACTGTCAAGTCCTCCAAATCACAACGGGAACCTTCACATCCATCATTAAATAGCTTATAAAAATACTCTTCTCATCTGTTCTTAATATCTCATTCAGTAACTAAAACTTTGTCAACTTCATTTTTTATGCATCTTACTTGATCTAAATCTCTCGACTCCTCCTCTTTATTCCTTGTAATCTTGTAAATCCTTTGTTCACCAGCCTTTGTCCATAACTTCTTATAAAACCCCTCATATGCTTTAGCACGAGCATCACTAACTGCCTTCTTATCCTCCCTTTTCGCCAAACGATACTTTTTCCAATTGTCAGAACTATTGTCCAAGTGTATCTTCTTGAAATAATTCTTCTTATTACGCACCTTTTTTTGGACCTCCTCATTCCACCACCAAGTCTCCTTATCTCGTGGTCCACAACCTTTTGATTTTCCTCAAATGGCTTTAACAACCATTTCAACATTTTTTGTCACATTCTCCCACATGATACTAGCATCTCCTTCTAACTCCCACACACTTTACTCTAATAACTTACTTCTAAAATCTCTCGCTTCTCCCCCTTTAACTGCCACCACTTGATCTTTCGATCAAAAACTGTTCGGGATTTTGGTTTTATACATTTCATTTGCATATCAAGAACTAACAATGTATGTTGTGTAGTCACCCCATGTTCAGGAATTACTTTGCAATTAGTACAACGTCTTTTATCAGTATTTCTTGTCAAGAAAAAATCGATTTGAGACCTGTGAGTTCCACTTTTGTATGTGATTAAATGTTCCTCTCTCTTCCTAAAATAAGTGTTGATAATATTAAGGTCATATGCTAAAGAAAAATCAATAATAGTTTGTCCTTTCTCATTCAACTCCCCAAAATCAAAACCACCATGAACCCTTGCATGTGGTCCTGCCTCTTTACCAACATGTCCATTAAGGTCTCCCCCAATATAAACTTTCTCGATTGTTGGTATACTTTCAATCAAACCCTCCATATCTGCCCAAAACTTCTCCTTGAGATGTGATTCTGCTCCTACTTGGGGTGCATATGCACTAATAATGTTCATAGTCTCCTTTCCAACAATTACTTTCACGGATATGATTCGATCCTCAATCCTTTTAACTTCCACAACATTCTTCCTCCATTCCGCATCCGCGATAATACCAACACCATTCCTTCCATTTACCTTACATGTGTACCAAAGTTTGGAACCATTTAACCTAATATCTTTACTTCCCTCTCCTACCCATCTAGTTTCTTGCAAGCATAAGATACTAATCTTACGCTGGTCCATTACTTGTGCCACCTCGAGGCGCTTCCCATTCAATGTCCCAATGTTCCAAGAACCTAATCTGACCTTAGTCTCATGAACTAGCTTCTTTAACCGCCTCCGTCCATTAGAGTGCGGTAGCCCTTGCTCATTTAACACTGCATTCAGGCGAGGATGCAGCGGCTCTTGCTCTCTATCACTGTACTCAAGCTGTACAGCGCGTTACTTACGGGTAACGACCTAGCATTAACACAATATATTCGTTGATCCATGTTCATTAAGATTCGACAGGATTTTATGCTGGCTGTCGGGGCCTAACACAACCCTCCTCCTTTATCCGGGCTTGGGACCGGCTATAAAATATAGGCGGAGTTAAACAAGGGGCTCAATATGATTAATTTTTTAGTTACAATACTTTTATTATATTATATTCTTATACAATTTTATATTTATTATTATGATCTAATTTTGAATTTGTAGACTTTTCCTATATAACACCCACTGTTTAAAAAAAATAGAAAAGAAAGAAACGGATGGAGAGAAAATGAAGGGAGAGAGAGTTCTGCTCTCTTTCCCCTTTGCCTCTCCTCTTCAATGGAGACTAACATTTCAGAAATGGAGAGGCAAAGGAGACTTCAAGGGACATCTCCATCTCCATAAAAATTTCTGCCCTGACCTCCTCTTATGATTTTTTCCTTCTCCCAACTCTCTCACTCTGTCCTCTCCTTCTCGGCGACATGCGTGACCAGGAGACGGAGGGACGACGCTGGCAATGACCTCGAGCGCAGGTGGCGACAGACAGCAGCGATCGACAACCTGAGAATGGAACATGCGGATGAACCACAGATTCATAGACATTAAGGTGTGATTTCGGGATCTATCTCTTATGTTAGGTTTATGGACGAATCGAAGCATGTTTATTAAGGATTTAGCTAGACGTAAATCTTTATTCAAATGCTTAGAAATCATATCATATGAACAACTGAAGTGCTAGACTCTTTTTTGCAAATCACGAGGAACTTAACTAAATGTTATATTCGTCAAATTCGAACCTGTGCAGACGATGCATGTTTAGGACGACTGTGTATGAGTTAGACTATCAAATATTGTTTTGCCTCATTCTTACAAATTTAGAATACCTTGTATGATACGTGAATTTATCTCTTTAGCAGTAACTTGGACGATGAGTTGATGCTTCATTTTATAGCCATAATCATGAAAAAACTTGCTAGATGTCTATCATCATTGAGAAAACCAAATGATAATAAAAGTCACAAAGTTTCTGCGAACTAGAAACCCACCTGGGCATTGATCGGAGAAGACGATCAGGTGGATCGACTTTTCCGACCCGATTATGCATTCTACTCAGCTCGGGTATGACCCTAACCCGACCCGGGTTCCTACTCAAAATTTTTGAGACTATTTTCGTCCGAAGCTCGGCTCGAGTTTCTCTGTACTCGGCCTGAGTTCTGACCAACAGAATATAAACTTTACAATTTATGAATCCATGTTTATGAAACTAATATATGATATGTACATGAAGTTAATTGTGCTCACAGAATCATGTTTGCCCTTCTAATGATTGAATTCAATGTCAAGAATGAAATGCCAACTTGATTATGACATTCATGAAATGATAAATGGCCGTTCGCTCCCTCTCTGGACGATCGCTGAAAAGAACTAATGACGAACGACCATTGACTTCCGAGCGTCCAATATGTGGATAGAAGAATTCGATCATAATCGAACTCTCTGATTTTACTAAGTTTCTGTCCACTTGATTGGTTAAAGGAAGAAAAGAACTTAAATATAATTCGGAGCTTCTGCTCCATACAACCTTGATCAATCTTCGAAAAGGGAGGTCCTTACGACTTTGATCGATCTTTGGGTCAAAAGAGAGATCCACATTGATAGAGGGAAGTTATTCTAGACGTGAGCGAGACACTTCCTCATGAGTTACTGTTTGTTCTATCTAGATGGGAGTCTCTCCCTCACGGATGTTTTCATCTTGCGCGAGGTCCTCTCAGCCCGACGGAGCTAGCCATGACACTAATCACCTACTAGTCCATGATGGTCTAGATAGTTGCACAACGATGCCGACAATGGTATTCCCTAAGGGTCTATTTGGTTGGAGATGAAATGAATGTAAAGAGTGGGAAGGGAAAGAAGGAGAATTCATTCCCCTAATTTGCTTGAGTTTAAGTTGGAGGGGAACCCGACTTTCCCTTCCATTCTTCTCCAATATTTCATTTTTCTTTCACCTTCAAATCGGAGTGGAAAGGAGGGGAAAGATATATTAAGTGTGTGTTTTCAATTTTGAACAAATAAATTAAACATATAACTATATATGTAAAGGAAAAAATCGTCTAAATAAATTAATCACTTAACATTCATTCTCTTCCATTTCCTTTAATGATATCAATCAAATATGTATAACTATTAACCTTCATTCTCCTGCATTCCCTTCCCCTTAATGAATTTTGAATCAAACATGCCCTAAAAGAAAGAAAAAATCTTTCAAAGAAAGAAAAGAAAGAATGAAAAAAAAATGAAGGAAGGAAGGAAAGAATGAAAGAAATAAAGAAGAAAATGACAATGAAAAGAAAGATATGAACCATATTATCCTCTCTACCTTATGATCCACTTTTACATTTCATTGTACGATCTTTTCGTGCTTATTCTAACCGTATTGATTTATAATTTATACGAACTCACACTTAGCTTTATACTAACGATTGATCTTGCTCCCCTGTGTGATCCCCACAAGTACTTGATGGTTGCTCATGATATGATGGTGTGTGCGCGGCGACTTCATTTTGGGTGGCATGTGCATATGGTTATGGTCATATCTAATATGAGTCGTATATTTATCCGTTATGTTAAATGGTATATCTATTTGGATGGGTCTTATCAAATCATGATCGACCGTAAGTGTTTTTATGCCTAGTACTCGTATTTTTATCTTTACTATTTCAGACATGAGACTATGGGATGCACATTTTTGCTTTCGCACTATGCTTTATATCGAGATAGTCTGTTGTATTTTTCCCTTTGGCTTCCGCATTATTCTCTAGTTATTGTATTATTTTAATTGATAAATCTTTCGTTGATGTGTCATTTTCATTGACCATTTGTGTTAACAAAAGAGTAAAAGAAAAAGAAGAAAATGGTAGCACACGAGATGAGATCGTGCCACATGGCAGGTCGAATTTCAAGACTTACATCTATAGTATCAAAGCTTAATGTTAGGACTCTCTTGACGTCTCAGAAATAGAGTTAAGTCTAAGTTATGGTCTATATGCATCCACCAAAACTACCGTCATACCCAATCGTCGCAAAGAAAAGTAAGAATATTTATGTTTTTAAAGTTATGATTATTTACTGAAATAAATTTGTTAAGTTTATAGATGGCTCCCACGACACGTTCAGTGGCCCGACGCGACAGAGGTCGTGGGCGCGGACATGGAGATAACTGTGTCACGGTTATCCCCGAGATTGCTATGGATGGACTTAACTCTGCTCCGCGAAGTCAAGTTGGAGAGGATGTGTATCAAGAGCTTCCTTCAATGCAGCCATAGCTATTGTCAACGTACTCGGTACCTACGTACCAGATGCTATTCCCTCCTCCAACTTTATTCCTATGACTTTTTTCTAAGCTTTTGATTAGGAAAGTTAATGATTTGATTAGAAAATAGTAATTCAACTATAGGATAACGATTTAATTATAGTATAATGATTAGCAATTAACGAATAGTGATATATTTATAAATTTAATAAAACTATTTGATAAACAAATGGTTAAATTAGTGTAATGAATAAAATAATAAAAAATAGACATAACATATAATTTGTGATAAATTTTACACACATCATATTCATAATAATTAGTTTATAATATTTTATTTTAAATAGTAATCTTTTTAAATATTATTTAATATAAAAATATTGATTGTTTCAAAATAAAAACTTATTTGAGTTCGTAAGTAAAATTAAATATGTGATATATTAAAATAAAAAATTATGGTATTTAATAATTATTTATTTTAAAATAAGATTATAATAGAAATAAAATATTAAATCGTTACTTCTACGTAGGAGTATTCCTTAAGGGCCTGTTTGGCCAAAATTTATTTTATCCCACAGAAAGTAAAATTATGTAATATTGGACTTTTTAAAAAGAGTCCTACTGAGGTTGAAAGAAATGCAAAGAAATTTTTTCATATAAAAGAAATAAAAGTAATAATCGAGATATGACAGTTGATTTATGATATAGTAAAAAAATAGACAACAAAAACTTTTTGCCCAATGAAAAAGTCTTGTTATGAATTTTCTTTCTTTGCACTCACTTAGGTCCATCATTGCTGTCAGAAAGAAAATTTTACGGAGGTGAGAGCTCCTAATTTTTTTTACCTCGGTTTAACTTCTATACTATGGTTTTAAATTTAGTAAAATTAGCATCCAAACACAACTTTGTAAATTTTAGTGAGATAGAAAAAATAACCACAGTTTTTCTTACTCTTTGTTTTTCCAATGTTCCCAAACAGGCCCTAAATCTCTTTTGAATTCTAACGAATTTTTGTGTCTATTTCTAATATATAAACTTATGGTAAAGTCCCTAGAATTATTTCGTGATTTCAGTCATATTTTATTTATATTTTTTCGATTTATTAAATAAGTAATAGCACGAGATCTGACACGCTGCCAGCCCACGTTCCTGGCGGGCTAAGAGACAAAAGCATGATGGTCAACAGCATGGCCATGAAGCGACGGAGATTTTTCGCGCTCTTTTTTATTATTATTTTATTTGTGGCGCTCTTCATCAGCATCATCCACTTGCACATCCATACTATTTCGCCACGTGTGCACAGTTTTTTCCTTTCTTTTTTTGAAAAGAAAGCTTATTATCTATTATAAGGGCGACAGCCGACGGTATTGTTTTATTCAAGAAAGGACGGGAATGCCACGTGATTAATCAGAATAAGTACACGTACATAATTTCGACTAATTTTTTAGGAGCCAAACCAAATGGATATATTATTCATGCATTGAAAATACAATATTAAAGAATAAAATTGTTCTTGTTGAGAATTTAAATTTTCGCATTTTTATTTTCTTTCTATCAATATATAAAATATAATAATAATTGTTTGATTGAAAAAAATCTAACCCCACAATGCTACACCTTGAAAATATCCTAACTTATTCTAGCGAACTAAACGACCTTAGTCTAAAATAGGGATTAGCAAGTGAAATTAAAATTTAGTTCCATTTAATTTCGTCAAATACACTTGTCTGATCTAATTTTCGAAGTGAATCAAGTCATTGAAATCAGGTCACTATTCATCTTTTATTTTTTCAACTTTTTTTTAAATGACGTTTTTTTGTTTTTGAAACTAAGTTTTTTTTCTTTCAATATTTCTCTTTTTTACCTTTCTCATATAAAATTTATATTTATTTAATATAGTTTATTTGTTATAAAAGTCAATTTAATATTATTTATTACTTATCATTTTATTAAAAAAACAATATTTTATTAAATATAATTTATTACAAAATTTTTTATATTTTTATTTGACAATTATTTTAATAAAAAATAACTTTTAGTATTAACTATATTAATTAATAAAATTAGATTTTATATTTATAATACTTACATTTTATTTAAACACCCATTTGTTCTTAACTATATTAATTAATAAAATTATACTTTATAATTATAATAATTATTTTTATTTTAAAATTGGTAAAAAAATCATTCATCATATCGTCTTAATCTCATCACATCAACTCTCTAGTTTCTCATTGTTACATTCCACTCTATACAAATACACATCAAATTAATCTGTCAATTTAATTATTCATTGAAAACTTATTTTCAAATGCATAAATAATAAATTATTTTCAAACGGTTGAATTTTAATTTGATCCGCCAAAACTCCTAAGTAAACCATTATTACACAAAATTTGTTTTGACCTGTACAAAAAGAAGTTTAGTACTCTTCTTTCTTGTTGATCGTAGTAAGATTGGTTCGCCTTCGACGCGTCCTTTTCTATAAGAACTACAGATTAACTGACTGACTACAAGGTCATCATAAGTTCGAATTCGAAACATTTTTTTTGTCAATACTTATTATTATTATTGTTTCGTTCCAAGCGACTATTCAAAATATTTTATGTGTAGATTATGCGAGGAACTCATGGCTCACATAACTTTATTCGGGAAAAAAAATAGCTACACCTATTTACACAAATAATTCACCAGTCCAAAGAAACGAAGAATAGATCTTGAGACAATCCAACAAATATGTTTATGCAATCTTGTCTACCTACTTGGTACATTGGATTCTTAGTAGCCGGATTTGCCTGCCAGCCGTCCGGGCAGCTATTGCTGAAGTTGGCCGGATGCCTCCCGCCGGTACGCCTCCCGGAAATCGTGCTGCCGCGGTATCAAGTTGCGCGTGGGGAAGCAGCAGTCGCACGGCTTCTCGCACGGCTGCGGTTGCTCCACCGGCGAATCCGAACTGGCCCGGCCCGTCGAAGCAGCGTCCTTGAGAGCCCCCCAGCACTCCACCCTGTCGAATTCGGGAATGTTGGAGTGGAAGTAGACCCACACCGTCGCCTCCTCCAGCTCCGGATAGTTGTTGAACAGGTTGCCATCTCCATGAACAAACGCCTTCAGCACCTGCATCCATTGTTCCAAAGAACATCTCAGTGCACGCTTGTGGAAGTAGTTGCAAAATGTTTCGTCCATTCCTAATGCTTTAAAGGCCCTAGGTCACGAAAATAAATACCACGGGCAGTTCCTTGCGGAAGATGTAGTATCGGAGGTTGGCGATGAGGTCGAGGAGGAAGTGGCCACCGCTAATGTGGCAGTGGACATGAAGGGACATCTTTCCTCGGACCATCTTCCATTCAGCAACCACTTCATCTCTCTGCAGCCGGTTGTACCAACCTTGGAGCTGATTTAACCAAAAACAAAACAGTTAATTCTCATCTCATCTCATCTCTCTCTCTCTCTCTCTCTCTCTCTCTCTCTGTTCTTGTTAAATCTACCCAAAACGTTTGAGAACTGGTACGTACCTGGGAACGGTTGATGGTGTTGGATACCGCGAGAGTGATCTTGGCCGTGATGTCGCTGTGGGTGAGGGTGTAAGCCCTTTGAAGCTTCCCCGGGTGGTTCTCCTCATCGACCCCTAAGAATTGCACCTTTAGCTTCGACGCCTCAAAGATAGCCGGACCAAATAATCTTGCAACCTAACGACCAAAAACACAAACGGACACACAAATAACTGTTTCTGATTAGTTAACTTACACTCTCCTTAATGATCAGAAGTCAGAGCGGTAAACTATGTACATCGTCAATAGCTGCATGTGACTTTTGACAGCCGCAAGCCAGCAACAACAAGATCACTTATTCAGTTGTGTTCTTTTTATCGTATTGCTGCCACAGAATTGAAAACGGACAGTTTGCTGCCTATCGATTTCTCAAAACATTTTCCATGTTCATTTTGTCAGTTTGAGAAAATTGCCACAAATGTTTCAGGAATATGTAGATCCAGACATCCACTGATACTTCAGGATGTTGCGTAAGAAGTTTGAAACGATGAGTAAGTAGTATTGGTCACTAGTTTATATTTAATAGCTGTAGCATATTGTGAATAAGATGCTCACATGTGAGCAGGGCAGAGAGATCAATAATTCGTGAGATAAAGATTCTGAGACAACTCCAACTCATCGGTTCCTGTAGTGATCTGAGCATGGGTCCATCCATAGAGTTGGGACGATTTGCTGATCTAAGCGCGAGGCTTTTCGACAAGTGGAGTACAGGAACACTTAAAAAATATGACATCAAATATAAAACCAACCAATCGGGACTAATCAAGATCTACCAAGTCCTAAGAAACAACAAATCGACATCGGAATTCCGCATAGGCAATCCAGTGCTCCAACAGAGAGGCAGCCACGAGCAATAAGGCGACGTGGCAAAACCCACGCCGATAGCACTATTTTTTCTTATTGGAGTAAAGGTTATATCAGTATATATAGCACTATTAATATTTAGCGCGTTTGATATATATATTGATCCGTAGGACTGCCAACAGTCCTACGTACGGATCAAATCTGTGGACATTACATCTAGCTATTCACCTTTGGTCCATAAATTTTTGTTCACGTTTGATATTTTTTCTAAAACTTCGCAAACAAAATGAGTTATGTAAATAATGATTATCATCCTGTGCTTTCAGGATGTTAAATAAAAGGCCGAACAACTGAACAAGAAACCGAAAAAAATAACTCTAGTGCAGATCAGAACTACTAATACGCTGGTTAATTAGTCTCATTGAGTTTAACACGAGAAGCAGAACACGGAAAGCTTTTCAGTGTTCACTTAACTAGCTAAGATAATCAACAGATTCTTCAACCTTTGGTCTGTGATCTACATACTTCTGTATCCAAAACAAGAGAAAGAACTGTGATCTATATACTTATTTAGAATCTTAGCAAGAACAACAGTCGCGCTACACCCAGACACAACAGCCCAAGATCACAGTATACGTACGTACCGGCACAATCCGACGCTTTCCTCTACCCCGTCGCGGCTTGCCGACGTCGAACAACGAACTCCTCTTCAGATCCTCGGAGCATCGCTGCATCTGCAAGTCGACAGGCTGCAGCAACACTGCCCCTACGGAGCACATTTTCACCGGCCAAACTGAGGCGAAAGAGAGCGAATGCGGCAAGTGGTGCAAATTGAGTAGTGCCGACGCAGGAAAAGAAGAGTTATGTCCAATTGGACGATGGTAGAGTTGGCCTCCCAAGCGCTTGCAAAAGCTAATAACTTGGAAAGGTGCAGACCTTTAGGCCACACAGGTACTCCTATATAGTAAGACTGCCAATCCGTGTTCGTTGTTCTTATTCTCACTGTGTCGCCCCCCTCTCTGATTAGAGAAGAGATTAATAATGACCATATATCATGCAAGGGGACGGGGGAACGTCTCACTATCCGGGTAGAGATGAAAGAAGAAGCCAAGAGACATCTCGCGGGTGGGACAAAGGTTGCAAGAGAGGAAGGGAAGGGGAGAGTGGGGTGGGAGATCCCAGCTTCATTATTAGGGAAAACGTTAATTAACCAGCACCATGGTTAGATGGTTAACCAAGTTAAATTCCTAGAATAATTAATTTATTGTATTTTAAGATGATTGATTTTTTTTCTTAGTAATTTATTGCTAGTTTAGTTTAAGAATTGAGATAAACTGATAAAGTAGACATAAAAAAGACTAAAAAGAGGGGAAAAAATTAAGCATGCTTCGACAATGATGTGACAGCTTATTTTTTTTCTTTTTTTATTCTTTGGTTAGGTGCTGAGTGGTCGCTGGACAAGTGGGCATGCACGTAACTTTGATCTAGGGGTGAGCAAAACCGGGTTCGGGACCGGGTTTCGGCCGACCCGGTCCCGACCCGGTTTGCTCCGGGTTTTAAAAATGCAGACCCGGTCCCGGACCCGGTCCCGGTCGGGTCCGGGACCGGGTCGTCCCGGTCAAATCGGGACAAAAATCGGGAATTCCCGATTGTCCCGGTTTGATCATAAAAATATAAAATAATAAATCGAATAGTAAAAAAATTAATGTTATTATATAGATACGATAACTATTAATTAAATTATATATATATGATAATATAAAATAATATATATTTAAGATATATATCAAATAAAATATTAATTTTTATTTAAAATAAGCATAAATATATTATTTAAAAATAATTTAATATTAATATTATATATTTAACCGGGTCGTGACCGGGTCCGGATTTTAATAATCCGGACCCGGTCCCCATCCGGTCCCGGCCGGGTCTCAAGGAAATGAGACCCGGTCCCGACCCGGTTGATAACCGGGTCGGGAAAAAACCCGGAACATCCGGGTCGGGCCGGGCCGGGGCGACCGGGTCGTCCCGGCCCGTGCTCACCCTTACTTTGATCAAAGCCGTTCGGGGAGGCTGCCACGGTCAACGGTCTTATTCACGTCGGTTCCCCTTCTATACGCCGGCAAACACGTTTCACGTTTTGGTTGATGGATGTAGAATTTAGACGAACGAACCTGCCGTTTCTCACGAAACTTTATATGATATTTGAACTTTAGTTTTATATCTTTTATATAAAAATAATTTTAGATGAACTTTTATATTAGTCAGACGTTTAAACTCGTTGTTAGGACGAGTTTGAGAAGGACATTTAAACTCGTTTTATATCGTTTTATGTGTTTCTATGATTCTCTCGCTTATGTGTTATACGATTGTCACGTGCGAATATTGAACCCTTTGATAAATTCTAGCCGGACGAGGATACGCGCTCATAAAAGAAAAATCTGTCAACCGTGTCTAGTCGTTTTGACTTTATACCAATATGACATTTTTATAAGTAACATGATAAACATGTAAAGGAAATAGATGGTACTCTCTAAATTTTCACACGTAGGTCTGAACAATTGACTTATTATTAAATGATAAATATCGTTTTATATTTCTGTGCAAATTTTTCATGATAACATTTCAACAGAAAACTTCACCTTTTTTTTTCTGGATCATGATTTATTTGTGCATCTAAATATAAAGGTACATAGGGCATAGAATCCTTAGAACTCTTTCTTGATGTATAGTCTTGATCTATATGTAAAAGTAAGTAAAAGGTGTATGACCCATTGTACTATATTTTCATCGGTGAATTATGCTCTACATACTAGTAATTAGAGTGTGGTCCTAATACAACTATTCAAATATTTGTGCTTAACCCCTTAGCCCGATCTTTATAACTTTTTTGAGTTTAATATCTGTGTAAATTAGTTTTTTTGACTAAGTCAATGAAAAAGTAGACATACCATATATATAATATATATATTATCTACATGTTTATATTTTGGTTATATTATCTACTTTTGCCATTAATTCCCTTCAATATATCCTTTTGAGGGGTCAAGAGATGTCTATTTCTATACATTTTAATTTTTTCTTCTTTGTATTCCTGTACATTTTAATATTTTCAAGGCCCCCAATTAATACCTCCTAGCTGCGTCCCTCAGACCTCAGCACTTGTTTTGAACTATTAATTCAGTTACTTGTTATTTTATTACATGAGTCGCACCATAAATTATAACTTGAAGCGTAATTTTATGTCAAATTAATCGAACCATAAAAACTAATGCTTTAAACTGGAGTAAAGGTAAGTAGTTTATACCCTCATAATTTAAATAAAAATCCAAGTATATTATAAAGTGAAGAGAAGTTTTATTCCACCCTCCAGTCTTAAATTACAAACTCGATCATTCAAAATTTCTAACTGAACATATGCAACAGGTGCTTCGCAAACTTTATTAAAAAAATGAATTGACCGGATTGAAAAAAAAAAGAGAACAATGCGGAGATTTTGGTAATTAAGTTGCAACTTGCAAACTTGTTTAGCGAACATTTCGAACATTTTTTTCTTTAAACATTTCGAACATTTCGGCCCGTGCTTTAAATTGACCTCATTTCCTCTAGTTTGCATAGAATTCTTTTGAAGGGAATTAATTTTCATTCCACTACTAAAATAAAAACAATTCGCCCTTCCTATCACGATGTGAAACTTGGCTTCCCGTTATATGAATAGCACTATAGATAACGAGGTCAATCAGATTTACTATGTACTTCAGGACCTACCCATTGTTTCAGTCTGTCCTTGTTTTTTCAGATCTAGAGCATATTCTCTTCACCTTCTTTCTTCCCATATCTTATGACATCTAAATTCTGCTATTTCCCTTGTGACGAATAGAGCAATGATTGCTTTCAATAAGCTAAGCCACACGTTTTTTAAAGGGTTTCTTCTTGTAATAATTTCAGATTTTATCTAACTAGAAGATTAATTTACTGTCATTAATATTATTTAATCTTATATTTTGATCTGTCAATATATTAACTTATATTAGTGAAAGGTTCAATTTCAATAACTTTATAATATGTAAAAGCTATTTGTACAATACTCAGTATTACGAGCCTATATTTATATACAATAATAAATTATATATCCATGTAATATTATTCATCAAAGGAGTCATCAACCATCTCATTATTGTCATCATCTCATTATATAAAAGTTTAAGTATATAAAAAATCCAATGAACATAATGCTCAGTACATACAATCACCCATCAATATCCAATATGCATAATAATAAATAAATATCAATACTATCATATTAATAAAGTTCAATTATCAATTATGGAATATCCATCATCCATAAGAAATGAGATGATTGCAATCAATCATCTTCAAACATCAATCGTAAAGACTCTAATCAACTATGTTATTAGTCTTTACTTTAACTTCAACCATAAAAATTATATTCATTTATCTTTTCTTATACTTTAATGCAGATTGATCATATGTTTTAAGTTATCATTCAACAATAATGATTGCTTCAATCATATATGGTGCTTTGAAAGCTCTCTCAATTTTAAATATCTTATTTTTTTTTATCTTTTTTAACATATAATGTATATCTTTATTTCCACTTTTAACTTTCTTTACAATCTTGAATACACAAAATATCAATCAATAGATGGGAACAAGGAGTGCAATGGTGCACACCATCACTCAAAAGTAGAAAGGTCACAAGTTCAAATTCCATCAATGAGACGTATGTGCTCATTTATTTTCCTTGCTCCATGATCTCCCTTTGTAATCGAAAAAATATCAATCAATAGATCATAGTCAGTCATATGACTGATAGCATCACAATCGTAATAATGTAAATATCACAATAATATAATCAAATATAGTCGCTAGCATAATTATCACAATTAAAAATACTTTAATAACTTAAATTTTTTTTATATCTTTGGAACTCGATCCGCATTAAGGGGAACCCTGGCCGCAATCCAATTTTATCTATTTATATTAGAAATTGGGCCATGTGGGACGAAACTCAAGACGATTTGTCCTGTTTGAAATCCTATCAAAATTCAATCAACAGAATCCATGTTGGGCCGAGCAAAACCTAGGCCAGATTGCCCATCATAATTTACAATTTTCCTCCTCGGCAGAACCCAAGCTAGGTCTGACGAAACTCGAGTTGAGTCGATTTGTTCAATCCCTAACATCTTTTGTTGATGAAACTCGGGTTGGAGTTTTTGGGAACTCGGTCCAAATCCTATTCACGTTCGACATATCCATTGCAATTAACCAAATCCAGGCTGAGCTAGTGGAAATTCGGTCTAAATTCTTTATGATTTTACCATGTCGTGCACGGGTCTTCAGAACCCAAGCCACATACCTTCAAACTTGGACCGGCTTCTACGAACTCGGTCCGAACAATTACGAGCCCTTCGAGCTCAGGCTGGATAACATAGAACCCAAGTATTCTTTGCAAAGTCATGTTTTTTGACATGACTTTTCGATTCCATTTCAAAATGATTAACTATTCAACTATCAATTATACATAAGATAGTGGTCCTTACAATCTATACCAACAAAAATCATCGATATAGGAATTCCACTACGTACCTTAACTTGACTAAAAAAATCAACCATAATTTTAGTTGTTTGTTGCTTGAATGCCAAACTTTGATTAGTGATTTCTCCATGATGTCACCTTGAAATTGGCGTTGACCCTCCTATGCCAAGACTTCAAAACAAGTCACCGGTTGTCCATTATGATGTCGCAGTTTGCGTGCGGAGGGGGCAATAATTTGGCCCTTGGTGTAAGGGACAACACGACACACTTGGGGTCCTATTTATAATTTTTTTGGCGAAGTTTGATTCTAATTGGACTCTCTTTCAAATTTTGAATTACTCTTTATCTTTATGGTCAAATTTTTTTGCCTCTCGTAATGTTTCTCAATAATTAATTCTGAATTTCATTTTAATCCTCTTCTTAATCTTAATCTCGATCAAATTTTATCATCATCTCTAACTCCAATTCATAACTTCTTCCAATCAAACCATATGCTTATTTCTTTCTTTTCTTCAATTTTCAAAATTAATTAATATAATAATATTTTTCACTTAAAATTTTGGATTAAAATAATAATTAATATTATTTTAATGACTAAAATATTTAAGTTATAAGACTCTCAACCCTACCCTAATTGAGAGTCCTATATTCATTAAACATTCCTTTAATCTCAAATCAAAATGAACTCCCTAATTTCAATATTTTTACTTCCAATAGGATTTAATTTTTCTTTCTTTTTCTTTACATTTTCTAACCATATTTTAAACCCAACTCAAATTCAAATTCCTTTTTTATGTAGCGTTAGTCATGTCTTTCTCTTCATATTTTTAAAAATAAATATTCCTATTTCTTCTCAAATTCTCCTTTAATTCATTGATATTTCTAGTTCAATTAGCAAGTACTTTATTGCTTTTATCAAAATCATGGGGTGTTACTGTAACACACCACAATTTGCATAAAAATATAACTTTTAAATTCTGTTGACATTGATCATTGGATCATGTTTCCGAGAGTGGACACCCGAAATCATGAAAGTTGACTAAAACTATTGATGCACCACTGTCCAGAAGCACAAAGAGCATAAAAAAATAGAAGATAGATTTCAACTTTCCTCACCATAATGGTAGAGATTACAGTGAGATTTCATGTAACCCCCTTCTTCACCCATGATCTTTGGGATTCAAAGGACAAAACCTCCACCTTCTATACCCATTAAAACCTATATACTTCCACTTTCCCTTCTCTTCACTTCTCACTTTCTCCTTTCCACCGTTGTTATTTTGGTGCTTACTCCCTTGTTGCCTGAACCAGGGGGCATTGGAGGAGGTTTGTTGAGAGCGCGGAGAACGCAAGAAGATGAGGGAGGAACAACTAGGGCAAGGAGGTCGAAAGAGCCAACTAAAAAGCGTGAAGAAGGTATGAGTTCAAGATCTAGGGGATGGAGTATTTTATTAGAGGAATTTTCATGCGTTTTACAGACCATGATAGGCTTAGATTCCCTGCTAGTAATGGGAAGAAATTATACCTTAAAGTTTTCTTATTGATCAAGATTTTTGTCAGCCATAATATGTTTAGTTTTGGATAATTTCAAATTGATTTGTAGGTGACAAATGATTTGATGATGTATAGATCCATGTTTTACATAAATAGTTGATAAGTTTAAGCATGATTTATGTTTTTGTAACTATGGATAAGTTTAAGTTTAAGATTAATAGAATTGTAGTTATGAATACACATATGATTAGATAATAGTGAGATGTTTACTTGTAAATTATACGTGATGATTGTATATGATTATGTTAAGATTGATCCCTGAACCATGCTTAATGTTAGGAATAAGTTTAAATATAAGTTTTGTGTGAAAAATTGTTTAAAAATCTAAGGACATTGCTGCGACTCTGTCGAATAGAACGAACAACCGGTCCCTACACCAAATGCTCGATGCTTATCGATGAAAGATACCATAATAGACGTCCGATCTGTTGATGAGACATTCGATCTACAATGCCAAAACTAAAACATGATGCAATGGTTGATCATGAGCTCTCACTGGTCGTTGACTGATACATCATGAAATGTAACTTAGATTGACCAAATGATCGGTAGGAGTTTTGGAGGTTCGAATTTTTTTGTCAAAGAGTTCACAGTTTATGTCAAAGAAGAATCGAACGTCTGCCCGACCTAATGGACATCCAAATCATAGGGGTGTTCACCGGGTCGGGTCGACCCGTGAACCCGATAACCTGACCCAACCCAAACCGGTTCGGGTCGGGTCGGATCGGTGGTCGGGTCAGACCCGACCCGACCCGAACTTGACCCGACCATGGGTCGAGTCAGGTACGGGTTGGAAAAATCCAACCCGAGTTGACCCGACCTAATCCGATTGACCCGATTTTTTTATTTTTTTTAATTTTTTTAATTACAATTAAGGCTTATATTTGATTTAAAATTTTTTAAAAAAATTGAAATAAAATATTTTAACTACAAAAATAATATTAAATAGTTAGGAAACTTATTTTATGGTTTTAAAATAATATTAAATAATACTTTTTATAGTAAATAAAATATAAAAATAGTAAGAAAAAATTTTAAAAAAAGAAATTTGGATGGTCGGATAACCCGACCACCCGACCCGACCCAACCCGAACCAGGTCGGGTTGGGTCGGATCTAGCCCGCCCAGTTCCCTTGACCCGACCCGACCCGACCAATCGTTCAAAGTCCGAATATGATCTGGCCCGCCCAGCCCCCTTGGACCCGACCCGTGAACACCCCTACCAAATCATACTCGAACTTTGAACGATCGAAAGATGAAATGTGATCGGGTGTTGTCCCTACTTAGTAGACGAATAATGAACCATCCCATAATGGGAAACAACAAACGATCGATGAATCATTCCAAAACTGATGATCACTATGCCAATTAACCGAGTGACTGATGAACCATTCAAAATAGGCGACCTCTCGACCCAGCAAGCGATGAGTAGTCAGACAAATGATTAATGTGACCTTAATTAATTATTGTGTCTCAATTTAACTCTATCAACATGATTCTTCCTACACTATATGATTCATTATGTTAATACGGAGCTGACTCTTGCTCTCTAAAGTTTTGATTGATACATGTGATCAAAAGATATAATGATAAGTTAATGACAATAAAAGTTAAAATAGAGAGTTACCGTTGCCTACAGAGGTTATACTCTTGTGTGAGACACTCGCTTTGTGGAGATTATCATCTTTGTGTGAGACACTCTATCTTCTTACATGATGTTATCAGTCTTGTGTGAGGCGTCCTCCCCTTTTATGGCACACTACCCTGCATGTTCTAAGTAGTTAATCACTTGTGTATTTGCATGATATTTTTCCTAAACGTGAGGAGTTCTTTCAATTAAATGAAAGATATAAAGAATGACTAAGGATAATGGAAGGACTTTGTTCTTATGAATGAGATGAAATGGAACGATGATTTTCCAAGTGAAAGATGATAAGTAATAAAGATAAATAAGAAATGAACTCTACATATTATTATTGCTTATGATGATCCCCATGAATCATGTGATGTATGTTACTATATTATTTTCATATTTATGCTTATGATTATCCAATGACATATATTGATTTCACACTTAGATTTTATGCTAACATAAGGGTTCTCTCCCCTATGTTGACCCTCGCAAGTACTTGATTATCTTGTGCAGCTCGATTAATGTGTGTGCGACATTTTTGCTCGCATAGCGTGTGCACATGATTATGTTAGAGTCATAGTTTGTCATGTGTGTATGATGTATTATATCATGAAATTTTATATGCCTTGATGTGTTCTATTGGATTACGTGGTACATTTTTATTTTATTTGTCATCTTAGATTCCACATTCATATTTATTTGCTATAATAATTTACTTTTATAAGTCTTCCATTGATATGTCACACTTATTGACCAATGAAAAGGTCAAGTTGTATTGAGGAATCGTAGCGCACTAAGAGAAGATCTTGCCACGTGATGGGGTCAAATTTTGAAATGTTATAATTACACTTCTCTTCACCTAATACAATTTCACTATAAGAAATTAATAAATTAGCGACACACGTATATTGACTCTAATGCGTTGCTAAACAATGTAGTGATGAATTAGCGCCGCCTATGCGCAACAGTCATGGCAACACCAAAGGCCCGATGCAATTTGCATCGCCGTTACTAGTTCGACGCTAAAGCGGCACTAGAGTGCTCGATGCTAATGCAACGTAGAGTTGATGCTAACATTACGCTATTTTGATGCTAGTATGGTGCTAAAACAATATTGCGGCAACGGTAGGGGAGAAGGGGTCCAGGGGATGGGTCGGAGGGGAGAAGGTGGTGATGTTGCTGACATTAAAAGAGGGAGAGAGATCGTCTTAATCAAAAGAGGTGTTACGAATCGTCAGATTAAAAGAAAGGATGGGCAGGATTCGTTTCTTTACAAGCACAATGATTGTCAGTTAGCGACGCCAATGATGCGACGCTATTGAGTTGCTAATATGGCGTCATGTTGTATGCAAAATAGTGTCGCAAGTTGGCGACTCAAAATATTGCTACGCTAAGTTAGGGTATCATGTCACATTGGCGCCGCACATTCGAGATGCTAATTTAGCATCATAACATTGCGACGCTATTGTGGCACTTGACACTAAAATGAAATCGTTGACTATTGTGACGCTGAAATGGCGCCAAACTATAAGTTATTTATTAACTATAAATTGATTAAATGTATATATATATATATATATATATATATATATATATTTATGTATATGTATATACCCATGTATATATGTACAAATGTATGTATGTATGTATGTATGTATGCATGCATGCATGCATGTATGTATGTATGTATGTATGTATGTATGTATGTATGTATGTATGTATGTGTGTGTATGTATGTATGTATGTATGTATGTATGTATGTATGTGTACATATGTATATGTGTATATATATGTATGTATGTATGTATGTATGTATGTATGTATGTATGTATGTATGTATGTATGTATGTATGTATGTATGTATGTATGTATGTATGTATATATGTATATGTTTATATGTATATATGTATGTATATGTATATATGGATATGTATATGTTTATCGACGTTGTTCGAAAAAATTGAGAATTATAAGTCAATCAAATGAGGCCATCTTTGTTTTAGAGAAAGGTAATTTCTAATATTTTTTTAGGCGCACGAAGCAAAATATACTTACAATTTTGCTTTTTAAGTTTGGATACAAAAAATTCTAACAAAATTAGCGTTTCTCGAAAAATTTTGAAAACTTTATGTCAACTAAACGTAACCATTTCAAGCGCTTCTGAAAGGTCCGATTTTTGAGAACACACACTTTTAGATTTCTCAAGTGGGGCGGAAGTTTTAAGGAATTTTTATAATTACGAAAAATAGTTTGAGAATCGGAGGAAACGGAAAACACGTGAAACACAAAAAGTTTGCACCACCCCTTCTCGAGCCCTTTGAAATGCCTATTTTTTTTGTGAAAATCCGATCGAGGACCGCGGAGAACCGACCATTTCTATTTCAAAATTTTCTCCATTTTATTGAATTTCTTCCGACCTCCGATCGTCACGATTCTTGTGCGGACAGCTCGCATCGATCTCTACGAGTTTGTAATTTTTATTTCGACTGATTTCCTGCGGACTCGTGTCGACGACCATCGGAAGCTTTTTTTAGGTTCTTAACTCTGTTGTCCGACCTTTTAAAATTGCCAAAAAATATTGAAAATGTTTGTTGCAATTGTCTATGGGAGGTAAAAATTTCATGATGATCCGATGGTCGAATCTCCGACAATCGCCATTTGAATCTCATGAAAAATGAAGAAGCACTATTCATCCAACTTTGAAATATGAGAATTAGAGAATAATGTATATATAGCATGGTATATTAATTTTTGTATATTAAATAATAGAATACTATAGTATAGTATGGTGTATAATATAATATAATTTATAGTATAATATATTTTAGTATAGTATAATACAGTATAGTATAGTATAATATAGTATAGTATAGTATTCTATAATATACTATACAATATATAACATATATTGCCAAAAGAGCACACATTAGCGTCTACTTAACGTCCGACGCTAATATAGCATCGCAAGTGTCGACGCTAATACAACGCAAGATATCAACGCTAATATCGTCTCTTATTTTAGCGTCGACTTACGACGTCAATACATCGCTACCATATGATGCATATTTTCTAATTTTTGCATGTGATAATAGCTCCGAAATAGCGTCGGGCGCCTCATTTAGCGTCGACATTCTTTGACCCTAATACGACGCTAAATTGACGCTATAGAGAGACAATTAGTTTCTACTTTTGTCGACTCATTGACGACGCTAATGTGATGCTATTCGTACGCGACGCTAATTCGCATTGTTATTCGACATTTTTCTTGTAGTGTTTATTCAAACAATTACAACATATCACATTTAAGAATTGTTTGGTTGCAGCATAACAAGTAGAATATTTCATAATCCACTATTAAACAACCAAGCATCTCATAGAATAATGTTAATGAAAAAATTCGACAACACAATTATCAATGAATATTTAATCCTATAGACTTATTATGCCCATAAGTCAGAATAACAAATTTTGTCACTAGAATACTGTAATTCTTGAGAATAAAAATTAATATTCCTTTTAATTTATTCTTTGTCCAAACAGCTCATTATTTCATACTTATTACTATCTAACAATTGTGCCTTCACCCATCAAATATTATCGTCTTCAATCAGACTATTGACTCACATAATTTATCAAAATAATTGGACTATTGACTATCAGACTATTGTCCAAACAGCACCATTCCTCTATTCCGATCTGGGTGCGGTCACGGGTACAGTCATCCAGAAACATTTAAGTCCTATACAATTATCATTTCATGCATATTTTTTTGTGTTATTTTTTTTGGTATTATTTCCTTAGCTGCATGGTAAGATTAGAGTTATTACCATACAAAAATAACACCAAAAAAAATTATGCATGAAATGATAATTGTATAGGACTGAAATGTTTCTGGATGACTGTATCCGTGGCCGCACCCATTTTCTATAAACGTGCTGATCAAATGCTTAAATAATTGGTAACCGTACTCTTGCTCCATCGATCTGTCTTGGCGTCTTGCGGTTGTGAACGGAGGAATTGATCAATTTTCGGCCACAGAGAGTGTTGATTAATAATTGGCACGTGCACTGTAGAGACGTGATTGGAGAAGCGCAGAACGAGATGAGATGGAGAGCATCTTTTGTGACAGTGACGTGGGCTAATAATATCTAGCGAGTTTGTGGACTCAAATTGCCCGCCGAGGAGCGGCTTCTTAATTTTTCTGTTTCCTCGCAGCACGTCACGACGAACACGCCTTGTCAACCAACAGTAGCTAGAAAAAAAAATAAATGGGCACTGCTATTGTCATTTGATTCGTTTTAAAAAATATTATTAATTGATTAATTCGAATTCTTATAAGAAATTTTTATTCAAATGCAAAATATAAGACTACCTAATCAAATTAGTTAAAATCGAGCTCTAAATTATAAACAATAGTGCGGTCCTTAATATTGCATGAATTGGACCATTCCGGACACCGAAGACTAATTAGCAAAAATATTACCATTCATTTGAGTACTATCTCTAATTAATACAATCCAAGAATACTGATTTTATTAACCCGATAAAACATACAAAACTCACCAATTATTATAAATGATTATGGTATTCTCAAATGCGAAAACACAGTAACAATTTTGGCAAAATCAAATATAATAAAACTATCAAAATATTTTGATACTAATATTCGTAAATATATATGTAGAAAATATAAATTTTCAGTAAATTAATATCTTATTAAAAAGCTATAAATTTATTTACTCTATCTACTTTTTCCTTTCCAATTATGATTTTTCCTATTTTATATGTTTCGATATTAATGTTTCTTTTGAAAGATTTATTTTTTTATTAATTAGAGATAAACTAATAACACCTTAAATTATTTTTTAAAATAAGTATTTTGAAAGAATGGCTTTCCCCTATTCATTATTTTAAATTTGGATCAAGGGCCTAAAATAATACTTTGTGACAACAAATTATCGTTTTCTTATAAACAGTGCATACAGTAAAATTAGAGCTTATTACTTGTTCCTACAAACAAATATTTTTATTTAAAAAATGATTTTGTAAGTATTTTATTTTGTGTGATTTTAATGTTGACTATCATTAAGTCTAAAAAAATGTATCTTGTAACAAAATAATTAATTTTTATTTAAACATGATTAAGGACAAATATAATAAAAAAATTTATTTACATCAATTTAACAAGAACCAAATCATATAAGAACTTAAAGAATATAGAATATGCATGTAAAGAAGATTAAAGCTAATATATATATGTATATATGTTTATTAATATTTTAGGCAAACATAAAATGAAGATGTCCCTTTTTTTTAATTGAATTATAGAGACAACTCCTGAAAGTTGTTTCTTAGAATTCTAAAGCACTTTCAAACATATGCACTCGGCCAAGAAGTAAGATAGAAACATCATAGACTTTTTAGGAGGGGTAAAGAGTCTCTCCTTAGCACTTTTGCTAAGAGGCTACTTGACGCCTAACAGCACCATCGGATGGCATCTGACGGTTTGCTTTTTATTTTCTTTTTACTTTTTTTACCTTCTAGATGTTTATATGTAAAATATGGGACAATCATTTTTATGAATTGCCCAAATCATTCCTGCCAAAAATAAAAGGGAATTACTCCATTTCAACCCTAACGTTCTCTCTCCTCAAGAATTCGACAACCGCTAAATCAAATCAGTCCCTTTGCTTCTTTGCCATGACTACATCACCTCCTTTCCTTTCAACCAAGTCGGACGCTTGTCGTCGCAATGGTTGCTACGTCACCTCCAATGCTTCTATTCAATCATGCTCCTCACACGATGGCTGTTGCATCTTTAAGATCAGTCGTTGGACTCATACATCAACTTGATAGAGTTGTTGTTCTTCGACCAGATCGACTCCTCTGTTTCTTTTGGAACAAGTCGGATGCTCCTTTTACTTGCATCGGCTCCTTTGTTTCTTTTGAACCAAGTTGGATACCTCAATGCGATTGTGTGAAGGTCAAACTTTCATGAACTTTGTTTTCGATGACCAAGTGTATTTTCATCTTATGCTTAATGTAACGCCTCCGAAATCAGCCCCACGACATGTGTCGCGAGCGAGTCCCGGAGCACGTTACACGATGGATAATACGATAGTTGACCCAAAGTCAACAAAACTAATGACAAGAATAAGCAACGAAAAATGAAAATCTTTTAAAACTATTCTACTTAAAAACATAACGAAAGCGATGAAACACAATGAGCCATGTGGCACTAAGCCCAATAATATCAAGTCTACCATGGCGGATACCCAAAATACATAAGGACTCAAAATTCACAATATAATGACTTCATAATATTCCTCATATGAGGACATACACCGTAATCCATAATGAAAAAGGCCCAAAGGAGGACTCGTACATGACTCATAAGTACTATAACATACTATGACCCAACGTAAGGCCGACACCATGTGCTAACCCCCATCATGAGCTCACCACCAACTTTAACCTACTCTTCCAAACTTGCATGAACCCGGATGCAGGAGATGCCCGCCTCCCATTAGTTGTATGTAAGGGTCATAATTAAAATAATAACTTGTGATGAAACAATAAAATATGACTAAGGAAATTCGATGGAATATATCAATGGTCTACATATGAACAATTAAATTTCATTAACGATTAGATTAACACATAATGCCCATGACGATAACAATAACCAATTCTAACCATTACATGATTGATGTATTGTGGTGTTTGATTATCCTAAATGCCATAAGAGGCTGGCCAGGCCCAATTGACATCCCGAAGTCGTGTCAATCCATAATCCCATACCCGAGTCTATGCACGATTGCATTAAACAATAACATAGTTTGATCCGTTGAGGGTCAATCTTAAACCCCAATGAGTCCGATTCAATACAATGTTTCATTTTAGTTGTACGGCTTAGCATGCATCTTGACTTCTATGTGAGT
The DNA here is from genome assembly GCA_030549335.1 of Pontederia crassipes. Classification (NCBI taxonomy): domain Eukaryota; kingdom Viridiplantae; phylum Streptophyta; class Magnoliopsida; order Commelinales; family Pontederiaceae; genus Pontederia; species Pontederia crassipes. Next base: position 68,763,609 of record CM060191.1, on the reverse strand, counting down.
CAAGCAATGGTATGAAAATCATAATCATAAAAGCATGATACATAGCATAGCATGGGATGATGTCAACTAAGGAACACTTGTTAAAGAAATCATTGCATTGAATCCTTGAAAACATGACTTTCGATCGGTTGGTCGACCTTCGCCTATTGGAGCGGTCGATCGATTTAGACTGGCAACTAATACCAGAGGTCGATCGCTCGTTCGATCAATTTGATGCCTCGTCCGATTTGAACAGTGATGTTCATGTATGTTAAAATCTCATGGACCAATCGATTACTCATGGGTCGATCGATCGATTTGAATAGAGGCATTCTAACCTCGCGATCGATCGATCGTTCGGTCAACCGATGCCAAGTTTGATTTGGGCAGTAGCATTCACACTTATGAAAACTCATGACGGTCGACCGCTCGTCCCGACTGATCGACCGATCGTCCCGACCGATCGACCGCTCGTCCCGACCGATCGGTTGATCGATCCATATCAAAAAATCATGAAATCGATCATTTTGATCCATCGTTCACAAACACAATCACGCCTACAAGCACGCTGGGCTCGACTTAACATGTCCCATATGTTAAACATCGATCAACAACAATGAAACCACGAGAAAGGCTACAATTTCCAAGACGGAAAAATTTGACCCCTTGTCGGTTCAAAGTCCATAACACACTCTATAAGTCACTAAATTGACTTATTCCAATTTACCTTCACATTAGACCCCTAGGAAAATAACATATAATTTTATCATATTTTATCCTTTTACCGTTTATCCTCGTAAATTCTCACAATGTCTAAGTGGTTACAACATTAACTAGTTCGACAATTGTGCACTAAACGACTAATATCTCCTTATAGACACCTCCTTTTGAGGTGAATCAAGTTTTGTAGAAAGATGACACAATCATCTATCTACCCCATAGGTTTCGTTCTCTGATTAGGTAAACACTAATTTTGGTGAATTTTTTAAATCTGTCATGCCGCTGCCTGAGGTAGTTTGATAGTGAGCCACTTTTTCTATCATAACTCTCAGCATACAATTCCAAATGATATGAAAGTAAAACCCCTCGAAACTAGACTCTGAACGATGATAACATATAAAAAACATAATGCAACAAGACCTACGAAACTTGGATAGATTATATAGGAACATGCTTCTAGTTCCTAGAACACATAACCATAATCATACATTATCTTAACACCGAGAAGTCACATGTTCGTAGACATTTAGGGAAGAAATGTGCATTCATGCCACATGCATCAAATCCACAAGCAAGACTTGTAATCCATGTGTTAGATGGATTAAAAGAGGGTTGTCCAAAAACCCTTGCACTCCAATCTTTCCTCTTTTTCTCTTGATCTCTGAAGTTGGTTGTTGTGAGAGGGGAGGAATGGGGGAGCTCGTCTGAGGTGCATGGGGGGAGAAATGAGAGAGGTTTAGTGAGAGGGAGGGAGGGTTTTAGGGTTAATTATTTTGTCTTATCCCGCATTACAAAATGACCCTCGGGCCACCCTCACTTTTAGGGGTATTACGGTCCAACTTTTTACCTTTTTGCTAAATGACAATTATAACCATAAGATGTTTTACTTTTGAGGATGTTTTAGTCCATTAATTAAATTCTGATTTTTGACTTTATATTCTCTTTTCTCTTTTGACAAAAGACCTAATTTTCCCCTCTATGTAAGGGCATTTTTGTCCATTCAAGTTTTTGGGTATTACACTTAATTTGCTAATTCATGGATTGAGTAGTGATCATTGTTTGAACAAGGAATTCAAAATGTCACTTTTTACTTTTATTTTCTTCGAAAAAATTTAATGCAAAGGTTCCTTTCTTTTTAGAATGTCATTAGGAAATATGCAAAACTTCGAAACGAAAGGCTCAAATGCGTAACATTTAGAGGGTGAGTCATATAAAAGAGGGCACATCCAGGATGTCTTTCTACTACGCCAATGCCAATAGCATTCAGATTCATTACATGGTCAAATGGAACGTTTACACACATAGCCTCATCTCTTTGAGTTATTTAATTATGACATCTTGCAAGTTTTGAACCTCAGCACCTCTCCAATCATGACCAATTGACCAATATTATATGGTCAAATTCACTCTTTTTCCATCACTACCAACCCAGCAACAATAGAGAATGCTATGCTTATACAAACAAATACATATAGCAAAACAAATATTTTGTTGGCAAGATTGAAAAAACTGCATTCAAATAAATGGAAAAAAGTGAAATAATACTGATTGAACAAGACAACTGTAAATCAAAGAAATCATATTCGAGCCTTCACTATAAAATAGCTACTAGACTATACTGGAATGCAAGTGATCCATAAGAAAACATCAAATAGTCAATTATGTCAAGACATAAAACATCAAATGCCAAGACACATCCCCATCAATCTTTTCATAACACATTGCTCACAAGCATATGCAGCTTTCTTCAATGGATCTACAAGAAACACAATGGAGATAGAGCAATAAGGGAAGCAACAAATATGCGGATGCAAACAACAATTGAGATCGGATATTTTTCCTCGGATCAAGCAAATGAGCGACAACAAAACAAAAAATCAAGCGGTGACGAATCAAGCCAAGCAGCAACATTAAAGGGCACCACATGAGCAACAAACATGCATCAAAATAGAATAGTCACGAGAGTAGATGAGATCAATGAGAACGGTGACGGAGCGACATCAAAATAAAATGGCAAGCAGCACCGGAGCAGACGAGAATAATGCGAGCAGTTGTATGAGAGAGAAACTTATGGTGTAAACTTAGGGCATTTATCAACAAAAAAATAACCATCGTCTAGAGAAATGAATGTCTCAGATAATTGCATTCAAGTCATAAAATGAAAAAAATAAGAAATTCGCAGATCGTCGGATGACATCCGACAGTGCGCGGCACCTCTAAGGAACCTCCTTAGCAAAAGTGCTAAGGAGGGGCTCATTACACTTTTGGGAGTTGTCTCTATAGTTTTTGTCATGCTTATCTTTCTCGAGTTGTTATAAAAAAATATTGGTCGATTGATATTGATTATGTGTTGATTTTATGCGTGATAATTAATCAAAATAATGTGTCAAAATCGGTCAAACCATAACCCTAGCCAAATCCGATTAACCTAAGATAAGTTCCTAATTCAACTTAGACTAATCTTTGCCATCTGTGTTGAGTTGTCTGAACATGGTTTCCAAGGACGAACATGGTTGGCTCATGGAAACGTTCTGCCAATACCCAAGTCGAATTTATGATAATCGAATTCAAATGCCATAAATTAGAAATTATTAGTTAACTTTTTAGTAATTAATAACATATACTTGCATAAAAACATCATAATTAAGTATGGATATACTATCTTTATTGAAAAATATAATTATAGCAGGAATACAAGATATAAACCTTAAGTTCATATCAAATTGATCTCTACTTAAGTTAGGCATACTAGTCTCTCTTCTCTTGCTTAATCATTTCATGTCTTTAGTCTCTACACTAAACTTGATTAATAAATGGTTGAATTAGAATATTATAAGTCATTACTACTAGAAGAATGATCTTCGTGTGTTTTTATTATTTAATCTGACATAGTATACTTGCTACTATAATTCTATTCACAATGTTCTCATCACTCTTGCATTGTGTTGAGTATCCAAGCACAATATGCCTGACATATTCATTCGACTCATACTATTATAATGTAGTCATTTTCATGTGACATGTTAGGTTCACATTACCATAGCCATAATAATTATCAGAGAATGAGAGCACCACATAATCCCTCATATTAATATGTGAACATTATGATATCACAAAATTACAATACATTTTTATTCATTTCGTATTGAATATAAGGTAATTAAGTTATCATTTAAGTACGAGAACCACATTCTCACGTGTGATCACAGATTTGAGTTGATTATCATGTCGTAATAAAATTTCACAAGAAATGTTAGATTTAATTTATACATTTTGTATGCTCCAAAGTAAATTATTTGATTTGACTTAAAGAGTTATTAACATTCAAAGCATCGAATCCATGTGTAGATCTATCTCAACATTTATGGATAGATGATCATAAATTATTGTGACATTGAAATTTGATGAATAAGTGTTTAGTTCATAGTGTTCAATTTGACTCGTTCACTTGCTCGAGTTTATCTTAATATATCTTTACACATATTTGTAAGATTAAATCCTCCAAACATATTCCATAATGCTTTAATGAGATTAAAGTTATCGAATATTTTAATCATATCAAGATAATGGATATTTTAAAGTCAATAAGTGTGCTTCATAGTATAATTGCATTGCATACCATTTATTAATTAAGTAACTCCTTGAACAATGTTATAAAATAGTTTAATCATTATAACATATCAATATGTCATAACATATCAATAATAATAAAAATATCATTGCTTTCTATATGCAATATTTATTATGTTACAAACTCTCACTTACATTAGAGTCAATTATATTTTATAAGTCTTACGCATACGAACTTACAATAAGATCAACCAAGTAATATATAAGTGAAGAATACATTCATATTGTGTCATTCACATTCAATCACATCATAAGCATTTGATATAGAAAAAAATGGAGCACTGTTAAATCAATCATCAATAGCATATCATGGAGAATTTAAATAATAATCAAGGAATAATTAACAATCAACCATAAGTAATGTATCAACAATAAATTCATAATATGTCAATTATTGATCATCCATCATTCATTATCAATCGCCAATGATCGATTATCAATTGGTCATGATTAATCTTGGATCCAAAGGAGAAGTTGTCAATAATCAATTTATCAATCGGCCACATTTATCGATTGACATTAGTTATTAACCAATTATCATTTTTTAATTATTTACATATTATAATTATCCAATTTTCATCAATAGAACTTATCATATCTTTTTTTCAACATTTGCAATATGAAGAACTCTCACTTATTAAGGAAACTCCATATTATATCTATATCTATCATCATCAGTGGATGCACACCACGATGCAATGATCTATCATATTTAGGAGCAAAAGTAGGATTCATCGTACTTAAGATCGTTAGAAATTTGTTGCATAGGAGGAGGGGTGAGTCATGTATAACATGATAGTCCATCATGTTGCAATCATCTATGTTATAGGTCTTAATCAATCAATTATAATTTGTTGACATCAACTATAGATTAATTCAATGATGATGATTGACAATCATGCTATAAGATCCGTGTAGGTGGAGAAGTCTAGGCTCGACGGTGGTGGGCTCATGACGACGACAATTGCACATGTAGGAGTCGGACCGATGGCCCAAGTTATGTCATCTTTTATATGATGTTGAACTATTATAGTGAGTTGAGTGTGTATGTCCTATGGTCCTTGAGTACTAAACTATTTTGTGAACTCTCATATTATATGTATTAATGTTGAACCCTATGTTGAATCAATATGTGATAATGGCCTAGCTTGATGGTATCTTGAATTTTATGTGCAATTAAAGTCTTTTTATGTGTTCAATATTTGTTTCCTATTTTATTATATATTTTATGTCATATTTAAATAGGTTATGCAATGTTGAAAAGGAATCATGAAAAAGTACATCATTTAGGATTCAACTTCTAAATTGGAACTAAATCATGAGTCATTTTAAAGTTGTAGAAATTAAATCATCATCAGATAAATGTGCAATTAAAATAATTGAAAATGCTATAATAGGATCAAATAAAAGCGCGACAAGGGTATAAGAGATTTTGGTCGACGCCTATGATAAGAACACGAAAGCTCAAACATGTCCGAGTGTAGCTAGATTTGAGCTTTCATAGTAATGTTACATTACAAAAGCCGAAATAGCATGCAACAGGGAAGCAAAAGAAAGAGGAATAGAACTTGTGATTTCAATATTTCCTCTCTGGCATCTTCAAAAGCATGGTACATGTGTGAAATGAAAAAAAGGAGAAAAAAGATAGCTTTTAGGGCCTTTTAGGGTCGTTTGACACATTATTAATTTAATTAACCAATTATTTAGATTGCTACTTAAATATATTATCATTATTTAAATTACCGGTAATATTACACTACAGTGTTTGGTAAGTAGTCCAAGCAAATAGAGAAAAATTATCAAAATATCCCTAAAAATTATTTTATATTTTAATAACATATTATTATAAATAAACAAAGAAAAAAAATAGAAAAGTGAATATATACATATGAGGCAAAATTAAGAGTTATTTGAAAAAACTTCCAAATAATAAAAAAGATAAAATTAAATGATATTTATTTATTAATAAAGTATTTAAAATAAAAAATTAATTGAATAAATATTTTCGTCAAAATGCATTACAATCAGTTGCTATGTAGATTACATGTGGTAATCAAAATTATCATAGTAATAAAATTATTGATAATTAGTCGCAAGCAAAATAAAATAATATGGTGGATCTTGAAATTTTTAAATAACTGATAATCTATCTAGATTACCTTGTCTCAAACGACCTCTTAAAATAAAATATATGTTTCATATTGAAATAGGTTTAGACCAAGACTCGGGCCTAAGGGCGTTTAGGTTTCATTATTTCAAATTATTTATTAGATGGCTAATTTACCATGAAATTGGATACAACTGAGAGGAAAAAATGATCAATTATTTTGACCATCTTGGAGGGCCTTATCGGGCCGGGATAATCCAACCTTTAGAAACAATCCAGAAAATGCCATGACTAAACTCAAACTTTGGGAGTTAAAAAATGGGCCTCTATAAAGGGGCTCATAATATTGTGAGTTGATGACAATATGGTTTTTTTTGTCTAATATCAATATATCATGCCAATTAGTTTATTTGTTAAAAAAATATTTGGTGGCATGCTTCATAATTTATGAAATATTTTATGTTGTGTAATTTGTTAAAAAACTTAAACTTATGATATTAATTTGTTAATATATTACCATCTTTAAATACATGTATTTATTGCAAATGTTTTTACAAATATTTTTTCATAATATATTTCTGTTTAGAAAAACCAATTTTATTATGTTAAACATATAGGCCGCGTTTGGTTTGAGAATCGAGGTGGAATCGCGGTTCGATTCCGCCAAACGCGACCCCTGATGCCACCAAAAGCGGTGGAATTGGGAGCTAAAACCGACGTGCACGTGACCCCCTTGTTGCGCACATGGAATCGGAGCACTATAGCTTTGTAGCCGTTTTTTTGTGTGACTCTTTTTTTTTGCGTATTTATTTTTTTTTCTTTTCTTCTTTTCTCTCTCTCACATTTTACCCTTATAAAATAATTTATTTATTATATATAAAAATTTATAATAAAGGATCTTATTTATTACTTACTATTTTATTTTAAAATTTTGTTAATTATAATTATTTTTAAAAAAATGATTTTTATATTTGAATACTATATTTTTTAACAATTTTTTTCATAAATAATTTTTAATTTATAACTTTGTTTTTAATTATAATAAAATTATATTTATATTACAATAATTATTTTTAATTCAAAATCTACTAACATCACATCAACTTTTTTTCATCACATCAACTTCCTATTTCTTCATTATTATGTTTCACTCCATCCAAATACATCTCAAACTAATTTGTCAATTCAACTGTTTGGCAATCGGAACCAAATGTTGGTTCCGCATGGTTTCAATCAATTCCGTCAAACGATATAACGTTTGGTGGAACCGGAGGTGAAACCCGATTCCACTGTAGCACTCGCTTCTTTTTTTTTAAGTTGACGTGTTGTCATTTTTTTCAAGTTCATTTATTCTTTTTCTTTCTTTCTTTATTTTTTCTCTCACACACATGTATCTTATAAAAAAATTATTTATTAAATATAAATTATTTATTATAATATATTAATATAATATTATTTCTTACTTATTATTTTATTAAAAAATTAAATATTTTACTACAAATAATTTATTAAAAACCCATTTTTATATTTAAATAATATATTTTTTAACAAAATTTTTAATTTTTACTTTTGTTTTTATTTAGTAATAATATTTTATTTTATATTTATAATATTAATTTTATTTCAAAGTCCATCAAAAATTGACACATCATATTTACTTTTTCCTATCACATAACTATCTTATTTCTCATCATTAAATTTTACTCAAACACACCCTGAACTACGCGAACTTTGTTAAACTCCCGTTCTAGTTGCCAAACGACCACATGAAGAACTTAGGAAGAATTACAGTTTCGTTTCCAAACGTAGCCCTAGAGGGCATTTGATTAGAGGAATTAGTGCCACCTAATTTTGCCAAACACCCTCTGGCGACCTAATTCCCGAGGCGGAACCATGCTGCAATTAAAGACTTAGATCGAGGGTATCTGATGGAATAGAACTTCACCCTCTTTTTTAAAGTTGACGACTTTCCCTTTTTTTCAAACTTCTTTTTTCTTTTACTATTTTATTTTTTAATCTTTCTAATATAAAATAGTTTATTTATTGTATATAAAATATTATTAATAAAATATTAATTAATATTATTTGTTGTTGTTTTTTAAAATTTTAATATTTCATTAAATATAAATTATTAAAAAAGTATATTTTTTATATTTTAAAAATATATTTTTAAAAAAATTTTTAATAAAAAAATTATACTTACTTTTATATTATTTTTAACAATATTATATTTTTATTTATAATTCGAAATTTTAATTCAAAACATATCAAAAATTAATTCATCATATTTACTTTTTTCTATCACATCAACTGCCTTATTCCTCATCGTCAAATTTCACTCAATCCAAACACATTCCGAACTAATATGTCAATCCAATTATTTATTTAGAACTCGGACTAGTTCCAATTTCCAAATGATCCCCTAGCCTCGTGTAGCTACCAGAACCAGGTGGAACCAGCCCCCTTTGATTCCACCGGATTCTCAAAACAAGGTCCCGTGTGTCACGCACTTAAGCTCCTTGACTCGAACTTCAACGTGCGGCTCAGTCAAATCCTACTCGATCGTCAATCAGCCCCATTCGGACGTGTTCCGGACGCACCCTGGATGCACAACGAAACACCCACCCACTTGGAGAGAAGAGAAACTTCACAAGATAGAGGAAAACTAGATAATATATTGAGCAATCTCAGATTGTTTATGATGATCTTATAAGCGTTGATTACATGTCCTTTTATAGGGCATAGGAGAAACAATTCATACTCTAACTATGGATCTAATCCTATTAGGCATGCAAGCCCCTTCTCTAGAAAAATCTCCTTGAACTAGGAATAGAAATTTGATCCTTTGGAAACTCTTGAAGAATTCGGCTAGCAGATGAATCCCTCATTGGATTCAAATTGGGTCGGGCGCCTGCCACGCTCGGGGCGCGCCCGGCTGGACAGTCCGAGTCCCACTCGGACTCGGGCTGTCCCATGCGGCCCCACCTGTTGTCCAAGTGTCACATCCAACTCCTTGAGTAAGTTCTAATCATAATTATTATTTCTTTTAACCATATTTAGCAATTCTAAAAATAAAATCGGCAAAACATCCTCCCTTAATTATCTTATGTCATTTGTCAATACATACAATAGATGCATTTATATATTTATCAAAGTTTAAATAAAAGTTATAAGATATCACATTCGCACATTATCATTATTGTTACACAAACCATTCCACATATAACACCCCACAAGATTAAGTTTTATACAACCTTACAAAATGATTCTAATAAACTCTAGTACAACTCCCGAGTTTAGCTATTACATGTATGCTTTTAAAAACAAATATGAAAGAAAAATAACAGTGCTCTGGCGGTTCGACCTCTTCTATATGCATCAAAAGTAAGCTTTGAGTCGACTCAAATTGAGAATTTACGAGTATTTGAAAATTTTAAAATGGGTACTGTGAGCAATAATCATTTGCTCAGTTAGTGGAATAAAAGTACAACAAAGAGGAATAATACGAGTGCATATAGCATTTAAATAATCATATTTCTTTCATATGAGAAGATATTTAAAGCATAACTCATATCACATAACTTTCCAAATCATATGAACTTTTATGTAAATACAAATTATTCAATATATCATCATATTCACAATTAAACTCCACACATGTGTCATTGCACATACTCATCATGTGTCAATACATATCCCTCTATGATCATGTGTCATACAGCTAAGCAGAACTTCATAATCAAGAGTATCAGATACACATAACAAATCATGGGTCAATACATATCCCTCTATGATTGTGTCTCATACAGTTCAACAGAGCTTCACAATCAAGAGTCTCAGATATACAGAACAAATCATGGGTCAATACGTATCCCAATTGTGTGCCACCCAATCATGATTCTCATATACGCAGAGCAAATCATGGGTCAATACACGCACGCAGAACAGCCCCCAAAGGACAAAGACACCTGATATACGCCCCAAAGGTTTCATGTATATCGAATGCGGTCCCAAAGACCTTTTTCAAACAATATGAATAATGAACACAAGGAGTTTAATAATATCAAAATACACATGTCATAATCACATATCGTTATCAAGTAAAACTTATTTTCACTTCACAAGCATTGTTCCCTGAAAATATTTTTGTATAAGATGTTACTCCATCTCATATGAAATCCTTGAAACATATCATAAATACTTTTCATAGCTCAAGATATATTTCAATAATAATAATAATAATAAGCTTTGTTTGAGGTAATACCATAAATAAAATAACTAATATATAACATTTTGCTATGTTATAAATTTACCCACTCACTTGTACTTTATGTTTTTAAGGAGACTTATTAGATTTTTTCTCCTTTCACTTGTAGCTTGTTGGTTTCCTACAAGCAATGATGTTTTTTTTACTTTTCCATCACTAGTAAAAATACTATGCAATGCATGCTCATGATGCATGAATAATTATACACCTTAGAATGCATGTAATTTCTTCTAAGTATTCATTGTTCAATATCAGGTGTCTATGTCCATAGGATATTACACACTTCAACTACTTATTACTACCCAATTTCCTAAAACTTAACTATGTGCTGTCTCAGGATTTCAGACTAAGCGACTCTCAATACATAATTCATAATTTCTTAACCATATGAGCAAATCTTATTATTCTGGATAAATTATAAGCTAAACTTACTAAGGTTTCCAATCCCCAAACTTCATTTATTAATTTCAAATGATCAAGTCATAAAATCCAAGGCAATCCGACCTAGGATTTGTGTTCTGACAGACTGTGTGTCACTAAAAAATATTTCTTCAAACTTACTTATTTAACTAGATAATAATTTTCCCAAAAACTAGATTTCCCTATTTTAGAGTCATAAAAATTAGAAAATTTAACTCATTGTATAACTCTATAACAAAAATAGTCAATTCGGATCGTGTTCTGTTAATGTCGTGGAACCCGACAGAAAGTTTATTATGAAATGAAAAATTCATTTCTCCACATCTATATATTCAAATTAGATGATTCTATTTTTCACCGAACCCTTGTACGTTAACATGTATAAATTTCAAATCCTAATTCGATTTACCCTAATCATACTCTAATCTACAAGGCAGACTTGTCTTTGACTCGGGACAGAGCGAGCGACCTACGGTGCTGAGTTTATAACTTTCTCTACACAAGTCCTTTTTATATGATTTTTGTGGTTATGGAAAGCTAACGTCGAGAGTATGAACCATGCAAAAGTTCAAGATTTATAAAGAACTACTCACAAAAATATGATCATATGAAGTTGAAGGTCAGTTTCGGATCCGCATATTTACCTTAACCCAGCAAACTTGTCGAATTTCCTCAGGTTGTTCGGCAATGGATCTGATCTTGGAAATTTTTCGTCTTGCAGATAATAAGAATAAATTATTTATATATTTTTTTCAGAATTTTAACATGTCATATAACAGTTTTAAAAAATATATTTCTAAGCAGCTGGTGAGCTGCCTGCTTGAGCTGCTTGAAACTCTATTGGTTGAAATAAATGTCCAATCATATCATTTTGTTAAAAATTAATGTTAAACCTTTAATTAACCATATTTAATCATAGTTAAACATATTTATTATAATATTTACAAATATTAGAATTTATTCCTAATAATCTTATATAATTTCTTTATAATGCTTATCAATAATTTAATTATGATTGTGTTTTAATCCAAAAGTTAATTGCTACACACAATAATTTAATTATGATTATGTTAAAATGATATTTGTGGAGCATGTCCGTGACACCAAGCTTCTCCACATCCAAACTTCACCTCCAAGTGCTCCTCGGTCCCAGAAGAAAGCTCGGCCCTCCAGGAATCCGTCATGTCCTTCTCGACATCGGAGATCGGCCGACTCATATTCCTATTAGAAGTAGGAATCCTTCTGACTCAGCACCTTTCGTCCAAGATCTCTAGAAGTCCACCTCCTCGTTGACCTTCAAGATCTTGGAGCTATCCTAGCATGAAGAATCCACCTGCCACTCGATCCGCATGACCATCCAAGTCCTACTAGCACTCGAACTTGCCCAGGGCATGGCCGCCACCTCGCGTCCATCCTTCTAGCTTGCATAGTCCCTCATCGGACTTGGATTCCTTGGCAGCTGTCCTCAACCTTCCACGCTCTGTTGTCCAACTCCTACTTGAACTAGGAGTCCTACTCCTATTAGGAGTCGGAGTGTGCCGCGCCTTCACGCCCGTCACACGCCCGTCACACGCCCGCCTTGTCTCAAGTATGCTCCGAGACTCCTCCTCGATCTCCTCGCATCCTAGACATCGCCGTCGTCCTCCAAAACCTCCTACTTTGGTTCCATGCCCCGGATCGCCTCGCGCATCCTGGTGTGCCTTGCATCGCCCGTTGACCCTGCGTGTCCAGCTTGCACCCGCTTCGTTCCAACTTCATCCTGGGATGTGGCAGAGGGCGAGGAGTGACACACGGGCTGTTTCCCAAGGCGGAATCGGTTTGCATTAATTGTGACGGAACTAGGTGACGTGACCCTGGGTCCGCCCAGCTCGTTTTTGGTGGAACCAACTGCTGGTTCCCCTTTTTTTACCACGACGTGACCTTTTATTTTGCAAAGTTCAATTTTCGTTACCAAATGGCCCCGCTAAGAATTGGGATCCTTGGGGACTGGAACAAGAATATGATCAGATTAGCGGAGGCGGAGCAGAGGACACATCCGAATTAATTTTGTTATGGATATCAAGTTAAACATCATATAGACCGTTAGATAACATTCAAACTTAAATTAGGCTTGAGTAATCTTAACACAATGCACCACACCATATTTTCTTTTCTCTGTATGTACATCCCATTAAGTCACAATAGAATAATTTTTTATGCAACACCATGCATACTTTTATTTTTTGTACTTATTTATTATATGCATGATTTAATGCTACATACTCTCCCAAAGTCCCTACCCCAAATCCGTTTAGGGAATAATGGGTGTCCCCCCAACTTAAATGGGGGACACTCCCCCCATTAATCGGCGCCCGTCCGATGCGCATCGGACGGGCGTAGATGAAAATTAGGTTTTTTCATGATGAACCGGACGAGGCGGGCACAGTTCAAGAGTTTGACGAGCGGTTCGACCGGTTCCAAGGGTATAAAAGGATAAAAACCCTCAGCTTTCTCATTTTCTTCTCTTCCCTCTCTCTCTCTCTTCGTTTCTCCTCTCCGCACCGCCTCATCCTCTCTCTCTCCTCTCCGCGTAGTCCTTGCCGGTCAGAGCCACGCCGACGAGCAATCGCCCTGCGACCGCCAGTCAGATCCACACCGACGAGCAACCGTCCTGCAACCGCCGGTCAGATCCACACCTACGAGCAACTGCCCTGCTACCGCCGGTCAGATCTGCGCCCACATCGACCCCTCGCCGACCCCATCGATCAGCCCCGTAAGACTCGCCAACCGCACTCCGCCGACCAGATCCGTGACCCCTCGCTGACCTCAAGCCTGACCAGATCCCCACCTGTCCGTCGAGCTTCAAAGACCCCCGCCTGTCTGAGCACCCACGCGAAGCCTCGGCGATCTCCGGTCAGATTTGCGTGCAGTGGCGATCCACCGGCCAGATTTGAGCGCAGTGACGGCCTGGCCATATCTGCGCGCAGCGGCGACCGCAAGCACGCCGATCTCCATGTGTCGCTGCAAACCCCTCCGAGTGTCAGACACCGACCCGCGTCGACCCCCTGCCTCGGCCAGATCTCGCACACCGCCACCGCTGCCGCCGAGCTCCCTCGCCCCGCCGCCGCCAAGCTCGCATGCACCCCCGCCGCCGAGCTCACGCACAGCCGCCACCAGCTCGCGCACCGCCATCGCCCTCGACATATGTTGTTAATGTTATTGTTAATCGTTGTTGTTAATGTTGTTAATCATTGTTGTTAATGTTGTTAATGTTGTGTAAATATCCTAATCATGTCAGAATTAGTACATGTCAAAATTTTTACATGCCAGAGCTCGACACTTAATTACATTAATTCTTCATGTTTTAAATTTTTTGTGTTAATCTATGTTGTAAACTAGTTAACCTTTTGTGATTTGTTGCACTTTTGTTAATTCATGCTTTTGTGATTGAATGCATCAGAATGTATCTCGCTTTCCTCTCTACATTCTCGTCTCGCTTTCCGACATTTCGCCAAACTCTCAATGTTAACTCTTTCCGACATTTCGCAAATTTCACCAAACTCTCAATGTTAACGCTTTCCGACATTTCACAAATCAAATTTTTTACAAGATCTTCCACACGTTTGCTATTGAATGCATCGAAATGTATCTCGCTTTCCTCTCTACATTCGCCAATTTGATAACAAATCGAATGTTAACAAATCTTCTCAATGTTAACAAATCAAATTTTTTACAAGATCTTCCACAATTTGATAATTCTAACATATCGTTCTGGGAAAACCTTATGAACATTTTGATAAATCAACAAAAAATTTACCAAAGTGTAACTAATCAGAATGAATTAATTAAGTTTAAACTAGTTTAGTTTCCAACAAACTTTACAGCACGAAAGATTAACACATGCGTAATTGCCACAAAATACGACATTACATAGCACATCCATTACATTACATTACAAATAAAATTATAAGATAAGAATATTTAAAACATGTTTCAACGGTGTGAGGGGTTGGCGGCACTCGTCGGCGATTGATGGTGGGTCCCGACGGGGAGCGGCAGCAGACAGGGAGGCGGGGTGCGCAGGGGTCGGCGGCGCTAGTCGGGCGGACAGGAGGCGGGGTGCGAAGGGGTCGGCGGGGCTGATCGTCGCCACTAGTCGGGCGGGCAGCGGCGTGCGACGATGGACGGCGACAGTGGCAGGGCGGGCGGCAGCGTGCGACGACGAACGGCGACAGCGGCAGGGTGGGCGGGCAGTGCAAATCTTGATGATGGCCGTCAGATCAACACGGACGCGGTCATGGAGGCAAAGATCGAGTGCGACGATGGTCAACGGGGGCGGCAGGGCATGCGACGGCCATCAGATCGACATGGACGAGGTCGCCGATGATTAGATATCGTCAGCTCCGTGCAGATCTGGGCGAACTAGGTCGCCGAGGACCCGATCCGGTCGACGTCGAACCCGATCTGGTCGGGGAACACGAGATCTCGCCGGCAGTCGCACTCGCACAGATGTGGGATGGATGCACTCGTGCAGATCGTGGATGCGGTCCTACTCGCCGGTGGTTGCACTTGCCAACGGAGCGAGAGAGCAAGACGGCGCAAGAGGTGAGGGGTGAGAGCCCGACGGCGCGAGAGTAGAGAGAGAGAGAGCGAGACCCCACCTTTTGTACTCGCCCCCACCGGATCCAACCGACATATGAATGAACTGGCGATTTTTCATGGTGAACAGCCATTGACTGCCCGGTTCATCATAAAAAATCGTCATTTGATCAGCGCCCGTCCGATCTGGACGGGTGCCTTGAAATGGGGGGGAGTGTCTCCCCATTTCAGATGGGGGGACACCCATTATTCCCATCTTTTTATACTTTTCTATAATTTATTTGATTTTCTCCATAATTGCCAACCGGACTATAGGGGTGAAAGTAGTTCGGATTGGTTCGGGTTTTCGGTCTAAAAAAATCTACCGCTAATTTTCGGGTCGGTTTTTAAAATTAGAAAGACTACTCTAAAATTATTTTGAAAAAATAAAAACCACCATTTAGCGGATCAGTTTTTTCGGAGCCCTACTTTTATATAATTATATTTTAAAAATATATTTAATAAATTAAAATTAATATAAAAATATTTAATTTTATATTAAATATAAAATATACTACTAAAATTTTAAAATTATTAAATTAGAGTTTGATAATGTGATAAGAAAGTATGAAATTTTATACAAAAAATATTATATTTATAATAAAAGAATTATTAAAACATGTATTAATTATATAAATAAAAAATTATAAATAAAAATTGGGCTCCACGAGCCCCTACGGTTTTTTCGGATGGGGCCCTAATTTTAGCGGATGGATTTTAATTTATTAAAAATCACCTTAAATCATATTCGGACCTCTAATTTTCAGTTTTTTTTTGTTCGATTTTTTTCGGATCGGATGAATTTTTTGGCTTGGTCTGATTTTTCTTACACCTAACTATAAATTAATATGCCTTTATCTTTCCATATTTCTACCGGTGCTGCCGAGAGCATGTTGGTGGCGAGAACAGAGAAAAAAAAAATTTTTTGTGGCTTGTTTAGGTGCAATCTGTAAGCATCTACACGAGTTGTTGAATCTATTTGAGGCTCCTTTGACCACAAAGCTGATCTCCTCAGAAAAATCTTAAACGTCGATCTAAACGAGTTGACGTCAGTTGTTGCCACCAAGGCACGCTTCTCCGCCGCCGCCTGATGCTACCACCCCCTCCTCCTCCGCCCCGCTTCGCCGCCGACCTCATCGCCGCCGTCGTCTCCGCCACCGCTTCCGTATCGCCGCCCAATCTCATCTTCTTCGCCGCCGCCGTCTCCGTCCTTTGTTTCCTTAAACCATCCGCCCCTACCTCCTCCTCCATCACCCAGCCCCGCCACCGTCGCTTCCTCCACTCGACCGCATCGATGCGACCCGCCGGCGTGACGTCCCCTCCCCGTGCGCCGCCCCCTTCCCTCGCCTTCTCCTCGGCGGAGTCCCTCTCTGAATGGCTCCGCCCCCGCCTCCCGTCCGGCGCCCTCGCCTCCTGGGGCGTTGCCCCGGGAACCAAATCTCTCCGGAACCTCTGGCTGGAGCTCTCTCATGGAGAAACCTGCCTCGTCGAGCCCCAATCCGACTCTAGCGATCAGAAAGGAGCGTCCTTTACTCCTCTCCGCGCCGTCCACGTAGCCACCGTCAGGATCCGGAATCCTCGGAACGGCGCCATCCTCGTCGAGTCCCACCAGCTGCTCTCCGACGGTAGCGTTCGGCGCCGATTCCGTCCCCTTTCGGAGAAGATGAAGCCCGGAGAGGCTGTGGAGGAGGCCGCCGTGCGGGCGGTGTGGGAGGAATTGGGGAAGGATTCAGTGCGCATTGTGCCGGGGTCGTATCAGACGAGGGTGGAGGAGAGGGATTCAGCCTCCTACCCGGGACTGCCGGCAAGGTACGTCCTGCACTCGGTCGACGCAGAAGTGGACGGGCTGCCGGAGGAAGAAGAGTTCTCGACGGAGGAGAACGGAGAGGGCGTTGAAGAGATGGCGGAAGCCGTTTTCGTCAAGCGACATTTCTGGAAATGGGTGAAAGAGGATGAAAATAGCGATGACAGCACGCAGCAGCCCTGATAATTGATCATGACGAGTAAGAACACGAGGATTTGCTTCTGTTTTCTGCATATGAATTGTTCCCTATTGGTTAGCGATCATATGCTATTCTTTTTGCTGGTTCAAATTGGTGATATATGGGAACTATAATTTGATTACACTACTTACAAGTAAAATTCTAACATTTTCCACTGGAGGAGGCAGGAGTTATTTTTTTGTTAACATGTTTTCATTTTGCAGGGCAACTTTCCTTAATATTCGTTTCATATGAACATATTGCATAATGATATATTAATAGCTCGGTTAGAACTAAAATTTTGTTCTTTCGTATTATGTCTTCTATTATGATGGCACTTGTAAGCTGATTCCTTATTTTGTCATTTGCTGTAATTTGTTATTTTGACATATTAGGATGAGATGCATAAGAGAAGCAAAAACCATTTGAAACTAATCGCAGATGTAACATTTCAGTAAAATATACAGATTTTAGCTGTTAGTGCTTGAACCTTTGATCAGGGCAAACTGATGTTAGTTGCTTGACATTTGTTTGCATTTTTCTGTTTTGTCCGTTATTATTATTATTGGAAGGTTCAGATAGTAGGATGAAAAAGGATATCCCATTGTTCTCAGACAATAGAGTTCAGAATTTATCATTAACATGGCATGCATAAATGACACATGGAACTTATCAAATGAAATTTACAATTCTGAAGTAAACCGAGGACATGGAATACGCTTGGAAATATGTTCGTGACTACGATTTAGCTTCTCTATTTGTGGTTGTTTCTTCTATTCTATTACTTCAATCATACTTCTAATTTATGAAGCAGTTTATCGAGTAGCTCAACCTTTGTTGTGGTATCTGCTTCAACTTCATGAGGCACGCATACGTTGACTTGGCGAGAGAAAGCACAATAATATCACTGGCTTAACATCCTTTCTAGGAATCAAATGCAAAGAAGTGTCCAAGTTCTAGGGGTTATCTTGCTAAAGTTTGGGAGTGTGCACGACGATTCCAATTTTTCTTCATATGTTATGAAGGGATGCTGGAGTGGAAAAATAAATGTTTAAGAGATATAAATATATAATCTTTGATTAATAGCAATTTTCTGTAAGGAGAGCTGCAAGTTATATTGACACATTTATGAATGCTAATTTCATAAATTATTTGTAGTTCTTGCTATAAAATTGAAGAGTGCCTTATTTTTCTTGATTGTAAAATTGCAAGAAAGCAAAAGTTGCCTTAGTTTTGCTGTAAAATTGCAAGAAAGCAAAAGTTGCACAACAAGAGACAAAAAGAGATGAACAAACATGCTACCCTTAGAAAATTGTCTGCATAATTTTACACACTGAAACTGTTTGATGTTACAGTCCTTTTCTTGCCTGTATTGCTCATGTATGATATTCTAATTTGCTGACAACTATTAAAGAATTTCTGAAACATGGTGAAGAGAGCTTATAGCTTTTGTTATTTGAGTTTTCTTATCTTCCCGTGTTGCTGAACCTATCATCCACTAGACTGACAGAACTGATGCTGCAACTCTCTTTAGTGAACTGGCTGCTTTCATCACATCTGACTCATTATGTCCCGCGGAGACGAATAGTCGGATGCCTACTGGTAGAGGGCACTTGTCCAGAGTGGACCTTTTTGTCGTTACTAGAAAAACAGCATCTTCCTTCAAAACCTGCATCAGTAGAAAAGGAGCATGAGATCTGCTTGCTGGTACACTTGTGATTTGCAGTTCTACAGCTGAAACTCAGAAACAAGCCATTGTGTGGGTTTACATACCCTGTCAACAATCTCTTCAAGAAGCCTCAGATCGCCTTTAGTGGAGCCAGTTGATATTTTTAACTTTAGAAAGACGATGGGTGATAGAGGATTGCTTGCAATGACAAGTCCTGGGATGTCTGAAAAAGCTGTATTTGCCAATGGAAATGAGATGAGTTGAGGAATGAATTGTAAATTGTCTTTGATCAATATCATTGCATTCGAATACTTGTCACAAACAGTTGTAACCTTGTATGCCATATTGAATTTCTAGGACTTACCTTTCAACACCAAAGCAATATTGCTTTTCAATGACGACAGGACACCCGGATTCTCCTCCAAGTAGTCAACAGCAGTAATTGCAGCACTCGCAAGGTATGGGGGCAAAGACGCAGAAAAGACGTAGCCAGAACTGCTAAGGCGCTGCAAAAGCAAAAGCCATCAATCAATTAAGTGCAATCCAACTAATATAATAAGGCTGCCAGTTCATACAAATGTTGTATAGCAGTACTAATAGTGAGGGAGGGATCAAAATACAATTATCTGTTATTTTCTTACTTGGTGATCAACAACCCGGACGCTTCCAGTGCAAAATCCCCCATCCGCGGCCAAAGCGTTCCCCATGCCAGCAGTAATGATATCAATCTTTTCAATCTACAACATTCAAAAGATGATGAAATTAGTATACTAATGCGAATAACAGTGAAGCTATACATATTTGTTGCTTGTATACTTTACGACCAATGCCACTTACAGGAATTCCGTACTGTTCTGCAAGGCCTCTTCCAGAGGTTCCAAGTACACCAAACGAATTGCTCTCATCTAATATTACTCGAAACCTGTGCTTCTCCTTCAGTTTCACAATCTCGTCCAGTGGAGCAATTTGACCAGAGTTCTGAAGATACATAAGCAAATTGTCTCAGGGAAAAATGTCCCAACAAAGAACTTCAACTTTGGTACACTAGAATTGGTGAAGTCCACAGAAATATCATTTCAGTTTTAATGTTGAAACAAATGAAAGTACATGAATGACAGTCGCATACCTGGTAGACAGCTTCCACAACTATGTATCGGCGTATCTTCTCAGCTTGCTTATTTCCTCGGGTAACTTTCTCCAAGGTTTTCTCCAAGGATGACATATCATTATGTTTGAAGTATACAACAGTACTTCTTGAAAGGTATAGCCCGTTTTGAACTGCCCAATGGACACCTTCATCACTGCAAAGTAATTACCTATCTTTAATTTGGGTGATGAAATAGAAAATATCACTTGATCTTAAGCAACATTCCTTGGCATGAATGAGTTAATAAATTAAAAAATGATCAAAATTAGAACCCTTGATGAAAATGTAAGCATACGAAATAACAAAGCTAAAAATTTGATCGGCAAAATACTTCATAATTACTCCGTGTCATTAGCAGAAGTTGAAACAAAAATGTAATATGGAAAAAGAAAGCACACTCACACAACAATGATATCTCCTTTCTTGCAGAAGGCCGGAATAACACTGAAAATTGTTGAAATTCCATAAGAGTAAAGGACCGAGTCTGGGGTGCCCAGAAACTTCGCAATTCTGGTTTCACAATCAAGATGTGTATCTGAAAGAAAAGTTACATCTTCAGAATCTGTAAGATGGCAAGAAAGACACAATATTGCAGATGTTAAAGGTGGCTTAGGATATTAATTGGTTGAGTTTTTTACCTACTGTCCCATAAAAACCACGAGGTCCACAAGAACCGACACCATATTTGTCCAGTGATTCAATGCAGGAACCCTGATACAACTTTGTCAATATGATGCGCTTAAAAGCAACAGATGTATGATATAGGAAATTGACGAACAAGGATCCTTACAATTATTTTTTCATTGCCTATCAATCCAAGATAATTTGCTGATGCGAAGTTCACAACTTCTTTCCCATCAATGACAGTATGAGGTCCTGCAGCACTGCATGGAAAAAACTTTATGAGCTCATGAGAACTAAGGACCACAATTGAGTTGCATTCAAACCACATAAGAACAGTCATAAACAGATAAGATATATTAGAATATCAATTAATGCATATATGATGGAAATAAGATTGTGCGGAACTATGGAAGGATAAACATCATCGTGTTATACATCAGTATTCACCCATAAAAAAAAACAGAAATAGAAATTTTTTGTTAAATTTAGTAACGTTTTTATCTGAGGCATAATACTATTGCAATTGTAATCCTTTCTTGGTTGAGTACTAAGAAAGAAAAACCTCCAAAAAAGTACCAAGAAAAAGAAAAGAAAATTATACCTTTATAAAATGAGATGAGCAACAAAAAGGATAAGATGCAGAAAATCAGGGTAAAAGGTCAACCTATTTCTCAAATTAAATAAATAGCATGCTAGTGAACTAGAAATTTCAATCAGTCTAACATGTATTTGTAAATGCCAAACTTTCAAGGTGCTAGAAAATACATAAAAAGAGAATATATAGAACATTACGTTTCCAAAATAGGATTTTGGGCTTGCATCTCTTCAGTAATAGGAGGATGAAGAGGTTCTGGGACCCACTCTTCACAAAGTTCATCTATTTCCTGCAAGCAGGTCATGGAATTTTTCAGAAGTTCATAGTAATCCACTACAAGTTCAATCCTGTAATGAACAACCCCATATAATAAAAACTTATAAGCGCGTAAAGAAAATATGGATAAGAAGCTTAGATATTTGACAGACAACTTCATATTCAGTACTTTCACTAAAAACCTTCATCACATATTGCAGTCACTAGGATAGAACTTACAGAAATATGATATGAAGGAAGACTATGTAAATGTTTGTGAATTGGTCATAGTATCTACTTAAGTCCGGGCTTTGAATGGCAATGAACTTTTCAGAAAATAAAAGTGAAACAAAGGATTCAACAAGAGTAACAATTTGACAGCAATACCGCGCCCAGGTAATAATCTAAAAATAATGATCAACCACTCACCTTTTCTGTTAGAGGTTTTTTTGGGTGCTTGTAACTCTTTTTGGAAAGTTGAAACAGAATTACCACAATAAGAAGGGCTTCCATGACCAGGTGACCTTCAAACATAAGATAAGAAACATAAATTCCCATCAAATTTTCATTCCAACAACACAAGGATATCAAATTTGCAGATACGAGATCATAAACGGAAAGATAAGTTTTTTTTGAGAGAGGAATGGAACCATAAGTTACCATCAATAGGAACCCCAAAGACAACCAATCGGGAGTTTGGAGCATTGAACCTCCCAGACGCCCAATCTATTGTCGCTAACAGTGTATCCATAATCTTGGAAATAATTGTTGTCATTACAAAAATTGCTCTAAAGTGGAGTAGCTCAATCTGGATTGACACAACAGGTGTATTAGCCAAGATAGAGAAATATCCACTGTATGCTGGTGTGTTCCAATAAGCTGAGACGAATCGTGCAGATCGCTAAATATGAACATATAAATAAACTAAACTAAATATGAACATATAAATGGTGAAAATTTCACTTTTTGAATCCAAATAAAAAGATTTTATAACGCCACAAGAATTTGCGTTCAAATGCAACGGAAAACTTCATTTTATCAATTCGCTAGGAAGCAGTAACAATCCAACAGCAGGAAATTACTCAAGGTAAAAGTGAGCTATTTCTGGTGAACTTTCAATAATTGGAGCTCCAGATGCAGTAGATCGGGAATGCCACAATCCCGTGCACAAAAACCGCACGAACAAAGCATATTGATAAAAGAAATGCAGAGCTAACTCATAGAATCCAGACACAAGGTAACCCAGGAGAACAAGAAAAAAAAAGAGACGATTTTATATACAATTCGGTGTCGAAACACTCGAAGAAGAAGGTTGATTCCAAAAACCGTACCTGTAAGAGAACGCCGAGAATTGCGGAGTAGCGTTTGCCTGTGGAAACCCTAGACGAGCCGATGGTTGGAGTACGGATGGGACTGCGAGAGTTTTATAGCAAAACTTCGGCATAAACGATACGTCGAGAGGTGGAGAGAGACAGAGACAGAGACGAGAGTCGGAACAATTCAAAGATGGCTTCTTTATTTTCTTTTCAATTCGAGATGAAAGAAAAAAAAATGATGAGCACACAAGTACCAGAGGTCATAATTTCCTGGATACTAAAATTTAAATGGACGACAAATGCCATCGAACTTTGGGATATTGGTGACAGCCTTCGGCGCGAGGGAAGGCGCAGGGCAGGGGTACTGTGGTAAAAACATATCTCGTGAGCGGGTGGAGGCGGATGGAGAGATCTTGGACCGTTAACGAACCGAAGGAAAAGTTGACGAGAGTTTTTCAAATGAACTTTAATGATATCTTTTTTTATTAATAGCAGCTTAAAATAAAAGGCATTAATTATTATTATCACTTTAAAATATATTATTATTACTTTATTATAATGAATCTAAAAGTATTAAACACGACAATAATAATGACGTAGTACAATGTTAATATTTTTGCTCATAAATGAAAAAATCTTTATAAAGTCTCATCCATAAGAGTTATAGTCCTTTTATTTTTAAATTTTATCCTTTGTGAACTATAAATAAATCACTAATTTTCTCGTCGCACAATTCAGAGGTCAAGTCGCTGAAGTCAAAATTTTCTACTCGTTGATCCCTTTATTACATAAAGAACAAGGATCTAAATGCGTTTTCCAAACAATTATTATAATCTTAATAACTAATATTTTTTTTCGGTCGCAAACTATTAATACTTGATTAATTCGATGTTTAAGACTCGAACAGTTATGATAATACCCTTAATCAACGTGACGATTCTAAAGATCAAACCAGAATTACTAATCCGTCGATCACTTGGACGCAGTCCGCTATCATTATGTCGACCTTCCGTTTGGTTCTTAATAACTAATAATTTAATAATAGCATTTGAATGAACACGTACGATGGATGGAGGCCACGGTTTTATGGGTGCCGGGTTTCGTTGTGGCGCGGCCGAGACGACGGTCGGTGTCGCGCCGTGAGAGACCCGGTCACCTGACTGAGGCCTCACGTCACGACTTCGCGTGCTTGGAAATGAGCTGGCCGTGCAAACTATGCATGATGAGCCTGGCCAGATATTAATATTGTTCAGGTTGCACAAGGCTGGCGAACTATTTAATGTTTTGCACATGACCTGTTTTTCTTTCTTTTTTCTTTTATGTTCGATTGTAATAGATTTTGTTGGATTAACTTTCAATAATCTATTGAATGCAACCAATTTTTTTTTATATAATCAATATACATTCAACATATTTGGATCATTGGATGGTAAGGGCCATTTAGCGTAATTAATCGATAATTTAAATTATCATTTAAATAAATTATCATTATTTAAATTATCAGTAATATCATATTATTGTGTAAATAATGATTAAAATAGTTAGAGAATAAATAATTAAAATATTCTTAAAAATTATTTTACATGTTCATAATTAATAAATAAAGCAAAAAATAGAAAAGTGAATATAGATAAAATAAGATGAGGTAAAATTAAGAGCTATTTATAAAATATTTCAAATAATATAGAAGATGCATATAAATTATTTTTATTTATTAATAAAATATTATAATTAAAAAATTGATGAAATAGATATTTTTTGTCAAAATGCGTGTCTGATAAATTATTCCCTTACTTGCTATTTAGATTAAAGTGATAATTAAGATTAATAGAGTAATTAAAATTATTATTAATCAATCATAATCAAATAAGATAATGTGATTGATTCTAAAAATTTTAAATAAAATAAATGATAATCTATCTAGATTACCTCGTACCAAATGACTCGTTATATCCAACCTCCATTGAATTCAGGTTTAGTTTTTAAAATTTATTCTTAATTATATGATCACCCTTCAACATTCAAATTTGTTAAATACATCTTGGTTATATTTTTTTTATTGCGTAATACATAACCTCTTTTATAATTTAGGTTAAGTAGTATGTAAGTATTTTTTTTATAATCAATATGCACCCAATATATTTGGATCATTGGATTGTCATTATAGGATTGAAATTCAACAATCATATAAGTATCATCTAATGGATTAAATTTATTAGATAAATATTAATTATATGACTTTAGGTTGCATATTAGTCATTAAAATATTAAATATTTTTTCAGTTTCAAAACATGTAATTTGAATCCTCTTATGGTCTTCTCCTATCAAGTCTTTTACTCACTTTTATCTTAAGCGACGACTTGATTTTGAGGATAGAGTGACTCGAACTAGTAGTTTCGTAATTTAAAAATAAATAAAATTAGTGATATTTGGTTAATTTATGCAGTGACAGGAAAAGAAAAACTCGCAATATTAGATAACAAAAACTTTAATTGGTAAGTTCAGGTGGGCCTATTAATGCAATCCAATTAACTCATGTTTGGACCGGGCCTGTCTTTGTGAGATCCAAATCATCAGTGATTTCCCTCCATAAAAAAAATATGTTGTGCCGAAAGTGTCCAAGCAATAACTTTTTTTTATCGGTCTCCGATTTTTTGGAAGATGTCGACAGTTTAATTCGTACGACACTAATAATTATGTATATATTCACATATTAAAAGTCGATTTATCATTGATGCTAACTAATTCAGTAAGTTCGTCATGCTAATAATAAGTGAAAATTTTAACAAAAAAATTCTACATTTAAAAATATTCAAACTCGGGATCTTAAAATCGTTTACTACTTCATTCCAAATAAGTAATAACTCTCTTTAACAATAGATAAAAGAGCCCTATGCCTACTTTCATATAAAAATTAATTTGATATGATGGAAGCTTTATTGGGTATATTTTTAAGCTCTTCACTAATCACTAGGTATTAAATATATCAGGGAATGTCCAGGTGGCACTTCGAGGGCATTCTCTTTCAGTTGGAGATGGACCTTGTATATATTCCCTTCGTACCAAAGTTGGATCGATTTATGGAGAATTGGATTCGATGCCGACTACAACCTGCAAAGTGAGCAAGGGAATAATTATTTTTTACATGTCATAATAATGTTATTAATAGCTCACGGCAATGTCGTCAATTATCATGTGGATGCCCTTTTTCTTCACATCAGAGATTATTGTTTTGGATTGCCATTAGAGGTCCCCGGTATTGGGACGGACACATGTACAATAAAAAGTTGGCCTCCCTAAATAAATAATAATAATACGTTTAAATATACTTTTCATATGTAGATAATATTTACCATTTTAATACTTGATCCTTTTAAATTAAGCTAAATATTATTAAATTAAATATTTAATATTTATATTTAATATTATTTTACCTTACTTTTTCTTTAAATTTTCTTGAACATAAATTTATTAGCACATGACTAATCGAGATAAAAATATATTTTCACAATTAAGTGATGTTTTTAATAATCAAATTTATGACTATTAACTTCGATCAATCCGAATATACAATTAATCAATTGTGCCAATCTTTCACAATAAAGCTTATTAAACGTGTGTCAACTAAACACTCAAAACCTATGTATACAGTCATACAGATGACTTGCTATCTCCAAATTTATTTGGATAGTGAAAATAAGTCATAATAGTGAAAATTAGTGTGGCGCTATTGAGTTTAATTAATTCTGTATAGGTCGTCTCGAATTGCACATGAATTTTATAATCCACTATTGAGTTTAATTAATTTGGTATAACTCGTCTCGGATTATATACCTACCAACATGAATTTTATATGTTTAGAGATGCTCGAACTCGATATCTTAATTGAACTCGATATCTTACTTAAAGGAAAGGTGGAGTCATTTATTTCTCCATCCCGCAGATGATCCGATCTTTCCTAATTCAAACTCTTAAAAGATCCTTACTATATGTCAGTACGGGAATGGAGCATCAAGATTTCCACCATTTGATGAGAAATTAATGCTTTGTTGCAGTAATTATTATTAACTCTGTCTATGTTTTATAGTCGGTTCCAAGTTCGAATAAAGGAGGAAGATTGTGTTAGACTCCGACAATCAGCGTAAAATCCTATCGAATCTCATGAACATAGATCAGACGTCGTATGATCTATGTAGCCAATCTCATCTAATGAAATAAGACTTTGTTATTGTTGTTTGCGTATTCGTGCCATATACACTTTTATGATAGCAATTTGGGTGACGGCGTCAACTACTACTAATTATTAACGTAATGCATGCACTGATGACGCGTCAAAGCACTCCTAAAGGGGGAGAGAATGACAGATACACGTAGGCTGTGCACCAATACAACACATCAATGACCCCGACTGTCATATGATCAAGTAAGGTGATATATTTTTTTTCCTAATTGCTAAAAGTTGGATATCAATTTAACATAATGAAATAAAATATAAAAAAAATCATAATAAAAATCTTAGTACGACATATCAGTTATGTATGTCATCTCACACTACAACAAGATTTTATGGATAATGATTATAAATGGAACATATTGATGAAGTATTGAAAAAAGGAAAAAGTTTATACTGGCGTTCGTGGATCATAAATCATCCCCATTATTAATCCCCTTATCACCATAGGTGGAACCGTGGAAGAGAAAAATATTTTCTGTCGGGCACAAGAAACATCCAAAAGTATTAATATTTAGGGCTATTTCATTAGATCTTCTCTAAATTATTATAACTTTTCATATCTAATCTTAATTTATGAACTCATCATAGTGTCTCCCTAAATTATTTCATGATTTTTCACTTTAGTTTATCCGTTAGTTCTGCTAACTTTTTCGTCAATTTCGATTTTTTTATTTATGAAATGATTAAACTACCTTTCTCTCACCTCTTCTAATATTTAAAAAATAAAAAATCCCACAAGGGGAGGGGGGCGATGCTGAGCGAAAATTGGGAAAGGAGCGTCCGACGAGATCACCGGGGCGTCCACGCACGAGGGGGTCCGAGCGAAAGAGCACCCCCCCCCCTCCACACACACACACACTTTTGCTCCGCGCCGCCGGACATGGAGGTGGCATTGCCCCCCTGCGAGCCATTGCCAACGATCGTAGGGAGCATCACCCCCATTCATTTTTATTTTTTATTATGTATTATTTAAAATTTTTAAATATTAGAAGAGATGAGAGAATGATAGTTTAGTCATTTAATAAATAAAAAAAATCAAAATTGACGGATGGAATAAATTAAAAATTTGTGAAATAATTTAGGGAGGCGCTACGGTACCATGAGTTCGTAGATTTCACTACAAGAAAATTACGATTTTCCGACGGATAATTTTCGACGGTTCTAAATCTGTCACAATTTGCGATGGATTTTTCGACGGTTCCATTTCCGACGGATTTTTCGACGGTTATGACCGTCGGAAATAATTTATATTATTATTTAATTTTTCGACGATTAGGAACATCGATATTTTCGACGGATACCCATCCGTCGTAATTTCCAACGACTTTTTCGACGGTTACGATCGTCGAAAATAAAAAAATTAAATTATATATTTTTTAATATTATTATTAAATTTTTTCGACGAATTTTCCGATGATCACGACCATCGGAAATAAAAAAATTAATTATATAATTTATTATATTATTATTTAATTTTTCGACGATTAGGAACGTCGATATTTTCGACGGATATCCATCCGTCGCAATTTCCGACGACTTTTCCGACGGTTAGGACCGTCGGAAATAAAAAATTAAATTATATATTTTTAATATTATTATTAAATTTTTTCGACGGATTTTCCGACGATTGTGACCGTCCGAAATAAAAAAAATTAATTATTATATTATTATTTAATTTTTTGACGATTAGGAACGTCGATATTTCCGACGGATATCCATCCGTCGCAAAATCCGCCGCAATTTCCGAAGGTCGTAACTGTCGGTAAAATAAAAAATAAATATTTTATATAACTAAATAAAATAAAAATATTTATTATTTACATTTTCGACGGCCGAAATCGTCGGTAATTAAAATTTCGTTATCCCGCTTTTTTCCCTTTTCCCGCTTTCTTTTCACTTTTTTTCTTTATATATTTTCCCTCCTCCCTCTTCTCTCTCCCTCCTCCCTCCACTCCTCTCTCTCCCTCCTCTCCTCTCTCCCTCTCCCGGCCGCGAGCACCGGATCGGCCTCTCCCGCGCGTCGGACGCCGGCGACCCTCCCACGCCGGACGCCGGCGACCCTCTCCCGCACCGGCGACCCTCTCCCGCGCCGGCGTATCTCTCTCTCCCGCTCTGCGCCGGCATCTCTCTCTGCTGTCGGCCGGATCCGGCCTCCAGGAGGCCGGATCCGTCCTCCAGCGGCCGGATCCGAACGCCAGGTGGCCGGATCCGAACGCCAGGCGGCCGGATCCGTCTACTAATTTTTTTTATATTTAAAAAATTATTTGCGACGGTTGCGACCGTCAAAAGATCGACGGTTGCGACGCCCGTCTAAAGTTTCGACCGTTGGGACCGTCAAAAAGTTGCGACGGCTCGGATCGCCGGTCTTTTCCGGTGGTTGCAACCGTCGGAAATTTCGACGGCTCTGACCGCCGACCTTTTCCGGCGGTTGCAACCGTCGGAAATATCGATGGTTCGGACCGCCGGCCTTTTCCGACGGTTGCAACCGTCGGAAATATCGACGGTTCTAACCGCCGGGGACTTTTCCGACGGTTGCAACCGTCGGAAAATTTCGACGGGTCGAACCGCCGGGGACTGTTCCGACGGCCAGAACCGTCGATATTTTCAACGAATTTTTTTCGACCGTCGCAAATTCGTTTGCGACGAGCGTTTTTCCGATGGATCGATTCCAACTGAAAAACCGTCGGTAATTGCGTTACCGACGGTTTTCGGGCTGATTACCGACGGTTCGGACCGTCGGTAATCCGTATTTTTCTTGTAGTGTGTATAATTAGGTGCGAAAAATCGTGATAGTTTAGAAGAGATTTAAGAAAATAATCCTAATACTTAATTCAATATGAAAAAATAGAATGAGCTGATAAACTTTTTGGTCGAACTTAAAAATATGGATGGGGTGTTTGTTTCAAGAATAAACGCTTGAATACAGTATTATTCACCAAATATTAAAAAAACAATAATAACTTGGGTCAAGAAATCCAATTGAACGTCTAGAAAATTGTGTTAACCCAAATTTGTTATTCCTGATTATAGCAGGAATTATTAAACCACACATGTTCTCTCAATCTTATCCTAATTACCCACTGTTTATCTTTTTAATCAAACAAAAACAAAAAATAAAAAAGCTTTGTGAATAACAAATCTGTATTCGTACGTGTTCTTTAATTTTATTCTTGAAACAAATACCCTAGATTCAAGTAATATGATTTGGCATTGCTGGACCAAGGTTCCATCGGAAAGTGAGAATAAGGGAGAGGGTGGTCGTTGGAGTCTGTGCTCGTTGATGCCGGTGTTCTCGGATGTCGTCGAAGCCAATGTTGTCGAATGAGAGAGACAGAGAGGTGGAGAGAGAGGGAGAGGAAGCCGAGCGGGAGCTCGACGCAAGAGGGAGAAAGAAATAAGAATGTCTCTAACTGTCGGAGCCATTGAAATTATTGATGAACATCCACCCATCAGTAGTTCCATAAAATTATAAATATCTATGCTATTTTTATTACAATAAATTCAAATCATAACTATCGATGGATTGGTGTCCGTCGATTATTCGACGACTATAGCTATCAGAAGAAGTTTCGACTTCCATCGCTATTTAAGAAGAAAATTGATCGTTGATATATTTTTTTCATCGATTTCGTCGCAATTTTAGAAGAATTTGTTATTCCGTTTCAAAATTCTTCTAAAATTGTGAAGGATACCAATCTGTCAGAAATGATTCGTCGAAAAATTCACATTTCTTGTAGTGTGCAACATATGTATAATTATGAATTCAAAATAAGCAAACAAGAAAGTGATTATGAATAATGGATGTATTATTTGTTAATTATTGGTATTATATGTCTAATTATTATTTTTATCTTTAAATGAATATTCATATGATTATGAACAACCATAAGTTATTTGTTGTTAAATTCATATCGACTTTGTATGCATGTTTCATATAATATTGCATGCAATAATTAAATGATAGTACATAAGCTAATGACATATGCATGATGACCTTACATATTGATTGTAATGTTCATTGAATTTTTTTTATCCGTAACAGTTTATTGAATTTTTTATTCATATATAACGGATAAGTATATGGTCATATACTCATATCGAAATAGTTAGTGGGTCTTGTTCTATTGGATTGCACATAAATATAAGTATATATAGATCAAATAATTAATAACATTAAATAAGAGTATATAAATGTGGACTCATAATTATACGTAATTGAACAAATTATAAACCACTTGTACTATGATTGAATTATTCTTATTTGAAGTTTTTCTTTATATTATTAACTGATGGAAGTAAAGAGAAATTCTGAATCATAAAATTGAATATAGCCTCTGTAGAGCGGTATGCTGAGCATTTTTGAGACGTCCGTTCTATGGACATTAGAGTCACACCTCTGACCTCCCTCTCGAGTGGCTACCACACAAAATGGAAGCATCACCAACTTTATGCCATGGGCTCAGGGAAAAGAAGAACAAAAGTTGGCACATTCTATTCTATTCTATCTCCCTACCATGCAATATCTGCACTACTTTCTTCGGGTGAAAGGAAGAGGATATATAGAAGCTTTCGGAACAAGGTCTCTTGTCCTCTATCCTCGACACGATAATAATAATTTAGACCGAAAAGAAAAATTGTCGAGTGGAAAGATAACAAGCACTTCGTTTATATTAATGGTATATATTCTCCTAAGAGAAGTATTATAAAAGTGGAATAGAACGACAATACATATTGTTTTCTAATATGGATTCTTTTTTGACATTTTACTTCAGAGACGATTTTGATGTCTTTTTTTCATAACGATTATTCTGTGTTTACGTACATAGAACGTACAATTCGATCGACTCATCCTAACTTGTTACTTTATTTTTTTTATTCGTTAATTACCTGCAGCTAAAGTTATTAATTATTGTTTCATGTAAAAATAGTTTCAAATTTATTCGATGCGTATTTCAATTAGTACAAGTAACACACGAAACACTTTTGCTACGATGGCGTAAATTAGTATCGAGTAGAAACATGATTAGTAAGTTAAAATAGTGAAAAACGTAATATAATTAATTCATCTTAAACAATGCAATGAAAACACGCATGCTTTAGCTTTTTATACTAATATTTGTCATGGCTAATCCGTAACTTTTAGCACCTTTGCATGTATTTGTGCACTAAAGTCGAAGATTCGACGTTAAGTAGCGGGGGATAAAAGAGCGACATAATTAAGCTTACATTACATATTAAAGAAGCCAGATGTAGATAGTAACTAAGACATGCTTTAAAATAGTCTTTAACTTCCTTCCCACTTAGAAAGAGAGATCACTTCATCTCTTTCAGAGCAATTTGGAGTTCACGTTAAGATCAATTCGACTTTGTTATTTGGCCAACATCTGCTTGAAGGTAAAGCAGCAACCACCAATCCAAACCCGAAACCACTACGCCAATATTATACAAATTAAAGTTTGCGAAACTGACATTTTAGTGACCAGCTAGTCACATCGATCTCAGAGGTCTACATGGCACTCGGGTTCGCCGAGCAGCGGCACCGGCCCGACGATCCCCTTCCGGCAGCCGACGAGCATGTCGCAGCGCACGTACATCCCATACCACGCGCTTCGGAACGGCCCCGACTTGTACCGCACGCGCCCCAGCAGCACCAGCTTCAGCCCCACCACCCCGTACGCCTGGTCAGTCGCCAGCCCGGCGGCCACGTCCCCGGATATCGGCACGTAGCCCCCGCCGAGCACAGGCGATATGGCCAGGGTGCTCGCCTTCTCCTGAAACATCGGCGGCAGCGCGACGGGCGGCGTGATGGGCTGGTTCCGGTACGACACGTAGGCCGAGAGCCGGTCGTAGTAGACGGAGGCGCGGTCGTTGGGGTTGCGGCTGACTATGGTGAACTGCATGCTGGTGGACATGACGTTGGCCGGGGACGTCGAGGAGGCGTTGGCGAGCTCGTAGACTGCCGCGGCGGACACGGAGAACTGGGGCTTCGAGGTGCGGTACACGAGGTAGAGGACGAGGGCGGTGACGCCGGCGAGCAGAAGGACGATTAGGAAGGCAGTGACGATGAGGCGGACGGAGTGGAAAGGTGAGGCATAGCGGCGGGCAGCAGTCTTTTCTCCGTCGCCCATGTTTTGGTTCTTGGTTCCTACTTCGTACAGAGAGAGAGAGAGAGAGAGAGAGAAGGGTGGTAGTGAATGAGAGATTTGGAGGAAGGTGAGCTGGGCCTTAAGATGGAGGTGAAGAGCAAGAGGGGGGTGGGGAGTTTGGTGTGAAGGAAAGGGATGGTAGTGGGCGAGTGATGTGTAAAAGAAGGTTCTTTCTGTCTTTGTTTGCATGGGGGTGCTCCTTTACGAGCCTTCTTTTGGCTCGGACCTCTATAGCTTTGCGTATTTCAGGGATGGATATGTCAAGATTGATTCAATTGGATAAGGGCATTAAATTTGTTTTATTTTACATCAACAAGTTAATAATCATGAATTTGCGTCTTAAAATCATGCTTCCAAATTTATAAATAATGTATCATTTATTTGAATGAAGTTACCTGAACTAGAGAGTTCAAAGTTACCAAAAAATAATTACAGTTGACGTCAAATATAAATAAAGTATTATTGATTTTAAATATCGATTCAAAACTCATTAAAGTGAAATGGGGAAAAAAAAAAGAGGAGACTAGTCTTGTTGTTCTCGTGTAGATTAGGGGTAATTTAAAAAAAAAGACGGAATACAGATCGAATGCTTTAGTTGACGTCAAGTTGTAAAATGTATGTTATTGATATTGAGTAGAGCCTTTATAAATTTTAGACATTCGATTTAAATTTATTTTATATAAGTTTATAAATGACACAATTCCTTACTGAACAAATTTCAGAAGTATCAACGCATAAATCCACTAAATTGGGTTTGAGGTTTGTACAAAGGATATCAGAGGTTATACCAAAGGAAAAGGGATACCAATTGTCCAGTCGATGCAACTTCCATCTTTAAGTTCTTTTACCTCCCTATTTTGGGTAAATTATTCGGATAATTCTCGAACTTTGAATTAATATTTTAACGATCTCCTAATTTTAATATGTAATTAGAATATTCCTCTACTTTAATTTTATAGTTGATAGTGGGTTTCCTGACACCTTGCTTACGTAATCGCTACACGCACTATTTCTCTTTCATCCACGTCATTTAACAAAATAATAAAATAAGATAGATATATAATAAAATAATATTAAAAATAAAAATGAAAAGGGGGTTGGCGGTCCCCCTTCTCCATCGGCGTCAGGCGGGGGGTGCCCTTCCCCATTCGCCCTTGCGACCCTACGCACACGTACAACGACCGTGCTTCGGCGATAGTCGTCGACCTATGATGCCCGACGATCGAGCAGCGTCAAGCAAGCGACGGTGGCGACCATAGTGCGGGATGGTGGCGACCATTTGCGCACTAGTGGTCGTCGCGCGGCGGCTATCATCCTCCAACGATAGCGGCCAGATCGGTCACGCAGGCGCAACCTTCGCGCAACTGCGATGATGTAATTCGGCATCCCATGTCAGCAATGGGCAACTGGCCTGTGGCGAAGTGTATTCTCGTCCATTGGTGTCCAGTGGAAAGATCTGCCACACCCGCTCGACGTTCATGCAGAGGCGGCGACGATCATCTACGCGACCATCTTGCACAGAGAGGGCCCCACGTGCATCCAACGGTGATCGTCACCGACGGCATCGGCCACCCCTACATGACATTTGCACATCAATGGCGTCATAGTCCGGCGTCCCACGCTGGCAGCCGATGGCGAAGTGCCTGGCCACCCTTTTCTGCTTCGTCGGCCATGAGCGAAGGAGAAAGGGGGCGCTGGCGCCCCCCTTTCCCTTCACCGGTCGCGAGGGAGAAAGGGGGGGGGGGGGGGGGGCAACCCCCTTTCATTTTCATTTTTATTTTTTATATTATATTATTTTGTATTTATATTATTTTGTTAAATGACATGGATTGAAGAGAAATGGTGTATGTGACTACATAAGCAAGGTGATCGAAAAATTTATTATCATCGATCAAGTGGTCTAAGCTGCAAGAAAATAAAAATAGAAGGATATTCTAATTATAAGTTGAAGTTGGAGGACCATTCAGATATTGAATCAAAGTTGAAGGAGAATCGTGTAACTTACCCTCCTATTTTCACATGTTTTGTGTTTATCAGCACAATAAAAAAAAATAGGTATGGTCAGTCATCCTTTTGTTAACTGGTTAGATACTGTTCCATAAAAAACTTGAATCCCATCTCTGAGAATACTATCATACTTTTACACATGTAAATGAAAATAATCATCATAGGAGTCTTGTTAAATCTTATCTAAGATGAATCTCAAATTAATATGAAAAAAGGTAAAGAAACATGGGTATTTTTTTAAAAAAAAAAGTGGAGCAAAAATTGCAATTTGAAAACAGTGGCCAACAACTAGGCAGTTTAGCCTTAAGCTTCAAGGTCGTTGTATGCTTATGGCAATTAGTTAGATGGAAGGATTTCGATTGCATTATTCGTCCATAGAACAAGAAAGGCCCGTCTTAAACCAAAAGCAAACCTCAGTTCTATAATTTAGTTCAGATTTGTGTGATAATATATTGAAGCTTAAAACATGTCTATTTCTTTATTTTTACAAATACAATGGTCAAATCATCTCATTCACCTTTATTTGTACAGATTTACCGACAAAAATGCTTTTTTTATCACATCTTGAGTGTTCTTAATCCCCTGCACACCCCCCCTTTTCTAGTTTTATTCGCGTGCTTTCTCTCTCTCTTTCTGTTGATTCTTGCTAAATGATACCACATGTATATCCGCTTCACGACCTGTCCTGTTTTCTTCAAGATATGTAGCACTTGGATATTTTTTTAAACTATTCAGAATGCTTCTAATTTTCATGCAACAACCACATGTTTGCTCGAACTATCAAATAAACAACTTATTTAATTTACCTACATCAGAGTGTTTTTAAGTGATGACAAGTAAACAGAAATAGCGATGATGAGACTTTCATTATGCTAAAAGGTATCATAACTAAAAAAAACATGTGAGGAGCTAAACATTCAAATTCCACGAGTGATCTTTCGTGTTCCGTGACAACATAAGCAATCCTTAGCGTCAAGTTAACTACAAAAGTAAAAATATCTTACATAATCATGAAAATGGAACATGCACGACACACTAGAAATAACTGAAAAGGTCAATTCAGAAAGAGAGCTATTTACATAGAGAAAGATGGCTAGGAAAAGCAAAATTATCCTATGAGATGCTAACTCACCATTACCTCTTGAGATCTCATTTCTGACAAACCACATTTTGCTATCAAGGACAAGGAAGCATCTGATGGTAGGATCAATATCTTCTGCTGAACATCTTCTATTAAGTAGTTGCCGCCATATTCATACATGTAAAATCTGTCTGATTGCATTCCACTATCCATGAAGTTTATTCTAAATTCCTATTGGGGCATCCCAATGCAGTTGTCGAATCTACTTTCATCTTCCGAACAAATTGTCCTTTTACTCGAGGACGCTGCTCTGCAAGTAGTTTTCGGCTCTCATAGCGTACCTGTTAGGAAATGTTAAGTTAATAATGACCGAGCACCTCATACAAGAAAAATGACTAACAGTGAGCTTATCTACTGCTAAAAGCATACTCCAAAACTTGTGGTGCAGTTTGTTGAAATGGAATGAAGATCCACATATATATCAGTATGTATATTATAAGCATCATTATGTCTAGGGTTCTTCTCAAGTCTCAACATTTATCATACTATTCACCAAATCATCAAAGTGACTTGAAGTTGTACCTTTTTCTCAAAACATCTATCTTTTCTCTTCAAACGGAACTTGTTCAGTGCTGCTTCCCTTTGGCTTAGCCGATGGACATCCGTCGTCTTGTTTCCTTCGTTAGGAAACATCTGAATATCAGGTTCGTGTTCTGTAGATGGTTTATAACCACTGGTTGGATCTATATTCCAGGAATTGATATGACATATGCTTGCACGATGGCTATTGTTTAGCTGAACCCTGTCAGCACTGCAGATGCTAGTACATGCACTTTCTACTTCAGTAGTCATTACATGTTTCTGTTCATTCACAAGTTCTAAAGATTCATCCTGCTTCTCTTCAGAATGATTTGAGAGACTCCTAGAATTACAATCATCTAGATGATTGCCCTGGACGGAGTCAATATGTCCTATTTTACATTGGACTGTTAAGTTTCCCTGAGCTGTCTCTTGCCACGTCGGCGAAAAAGCACTCCAAAAAGGATGACCTGGTTGTTGATAGAATAGTGGCTGCATCACTGGAGCATATGGACCATCTGGAGGCGTGCCTCCAACTGGCAAAGAGAATGGGATAACTCGAACTGGAGTACATTGAACCTCCTTTCCCTCTTGATCTGCAAATTCAGGGGCCATGGTCTTGTTATTTTTTTTTTTTACTTTTACATTTAATTTTGATCTGTTAAAGTTCAAAGCACCATTTTAGATCATGCAGATCCAAAAACTAATACCTTCTTGCCTTCTAGTTGACAAGTTTACTGGCTTTGACAAAATTGGCACTACTTTCTTATTAGAATACCTGCAAGAGAAGTTGCAACTTAAGTATTATAGTTATATCTAAAAATTTATTTGTTTTAGACAACTATTTCAAGAATACATGTGGCACATGTAAATGGTAGGTAAATAAAACGTATTGATGCTAAATCAAGAACCAAGTAATTTTATTTATTTCACATTTTACAACCACACAGAAATTTGATTAAAGTAGGTTATAATCTATACATAAAGTTAGAGGCACAAGTATCTAAACATGTCAATCACGATTTACCAAGAAATTGAACTAATATATAAAGACTTGATTGCAAATAAAGAGCAGAACTTATGATATCTTAAAAGGAATAAATACTTGACTAAACCTGAATCTTAAATAACAAAAAATTAATGTTCTGACAGCCATCTTTCATTTCATAGCGGAAGTTTGAGTCAGATTTCTTGGATCTCAATTTATTTGGAAATAAGGAATATGTTGTGATCCATCTCATAACATGTATGTTGTGACCTCACATCCATCAGATGAATGCTCATTTCCCATCCTTGTTACTCATTTTCTTTTTCATGGCCATCACTGGATCTGACGAGTGTTAGGGATCACAACATATACATTATGAGATGGTCATCTAATAATTCTAATATTTTTCTGAGGAGGTAATACACCTAATATTAATTTATTTTCAAAGGCTAGTTTATCCCAAGTATTCCATTATGGGCCTGAGACCATTATCACATGAAAAATTAGAAAAATAATTATACCTTGAAAAGGCTGATGAATTGGAATGATTCAACGAATTCAATTCTTCGTTCGCTGGCTCTTTGCAGATACTTTCTTCACAACTTCTCAAAGATAACTCCAAATGTGGCACAGTATTTGGCATATCACCGAGTTGACTAGATTCATTAATACCAGTGAAAACATTTGTGGAGGTAACTTTGTCTAAAGGTCCTTCGTTCAATCGATCTTGGTTATCCATCACATGTATTAAGTCGATTTCTTTAGAAGCTTTCTCTAGATCACTTTTTTGGTTATGATTCACATCATCAATTTGATTATTAGTTAGGGCTCGTGCTGATATCGGATCTTCATCCATAACTGCAGAAAATGCCAAAAGAATGTTCATGATTAGAATAGTTGATTAGTAAAGTGCTTAAATATTTAAGCAAAAAGTATTGATGGAAGATGTAGATAAATAACACCTTCATCTTTACTTTGATGGGCCACGAGCACACCCTGCAATTGTATACGACCATTTCCCTCCTGACTCATGTCATCCTCAGGATTTGGTTTCCTGATTTTTGCCAACTTAAGCTTCACCATATTTTGCTTCTCTGTGCATTCAGCTTCCATATCTGATCTTGTACAAGAGCTCTGCACATGAGGTGGCAAAACTTGCAGTCTACGTAAAACCCCATCAATTTCAAATTTACACTAAAACAAAATCAGTCAGATCTTTTGCAGCATTTGTCAAAAAAATGCTGCCATCCTTAGAGGTAGGGAATCACCAAAGTTTAACAGTCATAATTTTGTCCACATCAACTGAAATAGTACAAAATTTACTCTGTGACTTGATTATATAGAACAGTTGAACACAGATTCGGTGGACCACAACACAGGGTATATGCAGAACAAAGCCAAGTAAAAGTGAAAATATACACTGCATCCAAGATAAGGCTGGGGTTCTGAAGTAGTTTGTTATTTGATACAAACAATGTATACAAATCTATCAGACTGGCCTCGGACCCCGAAGATGTTATAGTCCTTTACCATTATTTCTAAGGGAGTCTTACTCCCCATAGTTAGAGAAAAGGGCAAAGATATGATGATTTCTGAGGGGAATCACTTACTTGAGCATCACTGTTTTGCTCGCTGCATTCATTAGTTTCCCGAACAGGAGGTATAAGGTTCTTAGAAAGTGTGTTTTTTCTAGAATTAGCACTCAGGTTGTGCTTAATGTTAATTTCATCTTGAAGTCCATGATTATCATTATTCCCATGGCTAGCCTGTTAGAAAAAAAAATGTAAAAGTTAAACAGACTCCCGAGAAATGATATAAAACATGGAAAAAAGATTCTTATGATAATGAAACCAAGATGGGTCATCGAAGCATACAAGTTGCCTTCTCCAAACATGCTGCCACAGGTTTCGAAGCTCATTCTTCCTGACCGGCTTAACAAGAAAGTCTGATGCACCTTTCAGCATACATTTAAAGATGACGCTCATAGTATCATGCGAAGACATCACTGAATGAATAAACAAAATGAGCATTCACATGCTTTAAATAAAAAGTTAATTCACAAATCTTGAATCAGCAATGAACGAAAGAACATACTTATCACAGGAATATTCTTGCATGCCTCATGATCCATTATCATGTTAAGAAGGCTGAAACCAGAGACTGAGGGCAATTCCACTTCGGTCAAGACAAGATCTACGCTTCGTGGTTTCTCCTTTAACGTGTCCCATGCTTTTAAGCCATCTGAAGCTGCAGCAACTGCATAAGAGTAACAACCATGAAGCAAATCTTCACCTTTAAGTCTTTAACAGACACAGAAGATAAAATATTTGAGCTAAATAGGACTACACCATGAAAGAGGTGACTTTAAGAAGTGTACATAACCATGATGGAGGTTAACAGCTTACTTCCATTCAGGGAAGTGTACGCAAACCATATAAGAGTAACTAACCAAATTATTAAGCAACTCTGCCTATGTTTTATAGCCGGTTCCAAGCTCGGATAAAGGAGGAGGGTTGTGTTAGGCCCCGACAGCCAGCGTAAAACCCTGTCGAATCTCATGAACATGGCTCAACGAGAGCGGAATGGCGTCGTATGATCCATGTAGCCGACCCCACCTAGTGGGATAAGGCTTTGTTGTTGTTGTTGTAACCAAATTATTAAGCAAATCTTCACCTTTAACCGAGACAAGAGATAAAAATTTTCACCTAAATAGGATTCCACCATGCATTAAACCATAGAAAAAGGTGACTTTGAGAAGTAAGCATAGCCATGATGGAGGTTAAAAAATTACTTCCGTTCAGGGAAGTGCACGTAGACCATATAATGTAATCAACTGGGCAAAGTAATAGTACCGTGGTGGAAAACTCTACTTGGAGATTAAAGCATCATATTACACTATTCCTATTTCCTAGTTTGAGCGTTTAATATCTAATATGAAGGTCTACATCCACATGAATGATTTCCCAGCAACAGTACTACTAACTCCTGAGACATAACATCTCCACACACATCTTGATTTCGTGAAAAAAAAAAGACGCTAAAAAGTATTCTCTCAGCAACCAAAACCATGGCAATTAGCTCCAAAGAAATAAAAGTCAAGAGGTGAGGCCGACAATAGACTTTAACTGGACAGGAAAGGGGGGATAGAAAGGTAAATCCCGTACTAGACGATCCTCTGGTAGTAAAAAGTTTTAAAATCATGGCTGTTCTGCAGACATTGAGCCCTTGCTTCACCAAAGGAGCAAATCATATGCAAATCAAATTGTTAATCCCCCTAAAAATACAAAGCCATAAAGAGCTAACAAGATATCAAATCTGCGTAGACAGAAAAATTACAGCTACAGAGTCTACAGACAAAACCTGTTAAAAAATAAGAACAACAATTAAAAGAAAAAGTAAATCCCTGAAATCAACAGAATGGGATCAAGACAAATGACTAGTTTGCTACAGAAACCACGGAAAATAATGCGATGCACGCACCATTCCTCACTCGCGTATTAAAACTCTCATATCACCTCTTCAACAATCGTTCATAACTCTCAACAAATTGCCGCCTCATGTTCAACTTTGTTACCGCGAGAGAGAGAGAGAGAGAGAGAGCGCAAACCTTTGTAGCTGCATTTACGCAGGAGCGCCGCGATGATCTGCCTTGTTGAATCGTCGCCCTCCACCAGCAGCACCCTCACCGGAACCCTCGGCAACAATTCCTTCCACCTCACCACCTCCTTCTCCATCATCTCCTCCACATCCTCCTCCTCCTCGCCCCCCTCCTCCTCCACCACCATTACCACATCATCTTCCTCTCTCCTACCCATTTACTTGCCAGCTCCCGTTCCCTTCTTCTGGACTCTGTTCCGCCTTGCCGAACTCTGTCTCTTCAGTTCTTTCTACCAAAAACCCGATCTCCCTTCCGGTGGG
This sequence comes from Pontederia crassipes, assembly GCA_030549335.1. Classification (NCBI taxonomy): domain Eukaryota; kingdom Viridiplantae; phylum Streptophyta; class Magnoliopsida; order Commelinales; family Pontederiaceae; genus Pontederia; species Pontederia crassipes. The sequence continues at coordinate 68,721,327 of CM060191.1, read as the reverse complement.
CGGTAAGCGGTACCAGAAGGATCCATTCCACCGCCGTAGTCCAAGCGGTTCTAAAACACACACAAAAAAATATAATAATAATAATATAATAATATGAGACAACAACTAAATAAGTATACAAAATCAAAAGATCTATCGCCTCCGAAAAAAATCTCCAGCATTGCGTGCGGGCCACGTCAACAGATCGTAACGATCTGACCTATGAGCCCGCGGGGCCCTGGTGACGTGTCTCCCTGTGGGCCTCCCATCTCGGATATTTTCTCGCGATCGCATCCGATGCGGGAGGCGAGAGACGCGCCACGTGGTACATCTGTTTCAGGGAGGACGAGATTTTTTTCCTCCTGTTGGGACGTTTGGGAAGATATCTCGATCCGGGAAGGACGTGGGGCTGGGAAGGTGACACGTGTGTGGCGTCGGAGGAAGGAGTGCGTTTGGCGCAAGAGTTTAAAAGTAATAAAGGGTGCGGAATAATTTGGGGTACAATTCGCGGGTGTGGGTGGGTTTAAGAGACAACGCATTGGCTGGAGGAGAAGGGGAAGGGGGGTGGGGCCCGGGAACGGTGAGGCGGGCGTGCGGTGGAGAATGGAGGGTGCATGTCGACGCGTCGTTCCGGTTGGCATCCATCGTGGTGGTCGCTGTCGTATGTTCGTGGGAGTACAAGGTAATCCTATTCGGCAACGTGCTAGGAACATAATAATATCGGCTAGGGTTGGACGAGGAGGCATTGAGATGGCTGACGGCTCAATTCTCGAGGCCTTTCTTCTTAATAAATCAAAATTTTAAAATAATATGACAATTTACATTAAAAGTCCGAATTACCTAAAAAATCTACAGTTAAATAAAATTTAAGAGACAATTTAGAGTATTTTTTTTAATAGAGTCAAATAGATCCATTAAACCATAATCTGAAAAATTATAAGGACTTTTAGAGTCTCTTTCTATTTTTATTTTTATTTATATAATTAATTCATAAATAATTATTTTCTTTCTTATTCATATAATATTTTTTATATAGTTTATGAAACTTTAATTTAATAGTTATAGTACTATATCCTATATTTAGTTTAAAAAAATAAATATATTAATGATAATTTTAATTTATTATATATTTTTTTAAAAAAAATATTATTCTACTAAAATAAGAGCATGATAAATCACTCCAAAAACTTGACTCCCCAAATGATGATTTTTATTAAAATAATTTTTATAATTTAAAACTTTTACTTGGAAAATAATGTATGACCTTTTTTAATCGAAAAATGTATGACCTAATTTACATAATATTGTTTTCATTTAGAGTGTGCCGAATTAAGGAGAGCGACTTGCAGCACGTTCTCAATTCTCATTCTCATATTAATCATTTTTCAATAATAAATTTTACTTTTAAATTTTAGATGTCATGAACGAACACTTGGTTCACATGTATTTATTTTTTTGGTTACAAGCATTGAGTATGATTTACACTTCACGAATTTTGAATTGTCCATTAGCATATTATATTTCTCTTTTAAAATCATTCAAGGAATATATTTTATGTTATAAGATACTGTATTTTTTTTATATTCTAAGAACATTTGATGGCTTCTTAATTGGGGATGACCGCCCTAACTTGAATTATACTATCTATATAACAATGGATTTAATGGGGGTCATATGCCTGCCCTTCACCGTCCGATTAAATCGGACGGTGAGCCTCCCTCTGACGCTCTCTCCCCCGGTGACGATCTCTTTGGCGGCGATCTTCCTCTTCCTCTCCAGATCTGGCCGCCCCTCTTCTTTTCCTTCACCCTCGATCTCCCTTTTCCTCTCCAGGCCCTGCAATGTGGTCGGTCATGACCTGATCGGCCGCCAGTCGATCTGGCTCGATCGCTGCCTGATCTAGTCGCCAGGCGGCGGCCGATCGGATCCCCCGTGAGGCGGCCTTCTCCGGCCTCCAGGTGGTGGATCCGCCACCTGGTGTGTAGATCGAATGGGAGGCGACTGCGAGGTGACGAGGCGCTCGTGGCTAGGCGGCGATGACTGCTAGATCCGATCTATCCCCCTTTCTCTCTGTTCGCCATCGTCGGTGACGAGCGAGGGCGGCCGATCGGGATTCGACGAGGCGAACGCCGCGATCTTCTCTCCCCCTTTCTCTTCGATCGACGACGAGGGAAGCTACAAGAGAGAGCTCGGCGACGACGAATCTCATGTCCTCCCCCGACAGCCCTGCCCTCAGCCTCCTCCTTCTCTTTCTCCCCGCCGTCCGTCTCCCTCGCGGCCAGCGTCCTCGCCGACAAAGACTCCTCCTGACCCTTCCGTCGGTGCGCTGCCGACGCCGGCCGTCATTCCGCATCAAAAGTGATGAAAAAAAGTGAGCAGCACCCACCGTCGGATTAGATCCAACAGTGGGCGCTGGGCGTATGGGGGTCATACGCCTGCTCAGGCGTATGACCCCCATTAAATCCTATAATAATATACCATATTTTTTTACAAAATATATAATAGCGACTCCCACACCTCTCTCTCTCTCTCTCCACACCTCTCTCTCTCTCTCTCTCTCTCTCTCTCTCTCTCTATATATATATATATATATATATATATATATCTTGAATTTTACAGTATTATACTATTATGACATATTATTATACTTGAGAAGATATCTATGTATATTTATGAAAAAAATGTATATAGTGTAATATGTGTTTATGATTGATTCCCATTTTTTATCTAGTTATATACTTATACATTTTTTTTCTTTCAGACCCTGTGTGGCTAATCATAATAATTGTTAGCAAAGTTTCGTTTTTAAGAATGTGACATCTTTTAGGCCATGTTTGATAAATGAATGAATAAGGGATGAATAAATCCTTTATTCATAGAAAAAAATTAAACATAATAAATTAAGATGGACTAACTCAGACAAGTTCAGTTTTTAAAAAATTGTCTTGAAATTTGAAAAAGAAAATATTAACAAATTTATTCACTATCAATAATAGCTAAACTTTTTTTTTCTCTCTTAAACATCACTTATCCAATTTTCATCCAAACTCAAATTTTATCCAAAATATCGAAGAATAACTAAATCAGATGAATTATTATTCCTGTAATATAAATAGTAATCTCAAACCAAACATGGCCTTAATGTCATATACATGTTACCAAGAGTGTTTCCAAATCTCTTTTCAAGCCATTAAAATTTCAAATTTTTAATGTCATAATATTTCTAAAAGATAATTAATAATAAATAATAAAATATCGTATCGTACCACTAAATTTTACTAATGATCGAGATATCTGACCCTCCATTTAAGTTGTCGCTACATTTTTCCATCAAGGACCAATTTTAGAAAGTCTGTTACAAAATAATGGACAACCCATAAATTGATTCATAATATATATATATATATATAATATATAAAATGCGGATGTAAAGTAGTTTATATCGTACCACTAAATTTTACTAATGATCAAGATATCTGATCCGCCATTTAGGGTCTATTTGGCAAACAACTAATGAAGGGATGGAATGGTGTGGTGTGACGAGTGATGGGATGGGTGGCGTGGTGTGTCATTAGAAAATCCATGTTTGAATAATAAATTATATAAGATGTGAGGTGGGATAATGAAGATTTTATTTGTATAAAAGTTATTTTTATCCTTCATTATATATTTAAAGTATTTATAATCGTTAATTAGGGGTGAGCATGAATCGGGACGATTCGGATTTTTCAAAATTTTTTTGACCCGATGGATAATTGAGTCAGGACCGAATCTCATTTCTTTGACATTCGACCGGGTCTGAGTCGGGACCGAATCCGAGTTTTACGTCCTGACACGATTGAATATATTATATTAATATTAAATTATTTTTAAATAGTATATTTATGTTTATTTTGAATAAAATCTTATATTTACTAAAAGTTTTATTTAATAAAAAATATAGATAAATATTTATTCATATTAGAAAAAAGATAATAAGAGAGAGAGGTGGTTTAATTTAGTAATAAGAGAAATAATTTAATTTGGTAATAAAAAAAGGGTTGAGATTAATTTGGTCTAAAATAATCTATCCCTCCTCATTCCACCAATTTGGTGGAATAAAAAATGTGGTGTTTGAAGGGCTTAGCTATTCCACCCCACCCCTCTTAAATTAAATAAAAAATGTAACCTAATTTCATTCCCTCATATTCCACTCCACCCATTCGTAACCCTCAATCCAAACAGACCCTTAAGTTGTCGCTACATTTTTCCATCAAGGACCAATTTTAGAAAGTCTGTTACAAAGTAATGGACAACCCATAAATTGATTCATAGCATATATATATATATATATATATATATATATATATATATATATATATAATGCGGGTGTTATAAGCAAATCGTATCAAATTTAATATTAATATACGTTTCAATTTTGGAAAAAAAATGATCGCCTTTGAAAAAAAAGAATATACCTAATTTAAATATATCAATTACAAAAAGGATAATTATATATTTGTGTTTTGAAAAAAAGAAAACAAAAATATGTCATATTTGATCAGAAACGAAACCTAACGCAGTTGCAATTTTGGACACCTTTCGTAATCTCTTTTAGTAGGCTCGCCGGCCCATTTGGGATAAACGTCAAAGTTTGGTTAGTTCGGCAAAGTATTAGTTTTTCTCTTTACCCTTTTTCTTGTTCTTCTTTCTTTTCTTTTTTTTTTTTTGGTAAATTTACTCCTTTTTTTCCCATCCTCTCCAATAGATGTAATCATGCAATTGCAATCTCACACGGTTATGATGACATGGAATCGATGTCATATTATAACTGCACATCACGTAAGCCCATCCTATCACTTATATTGCATGAAAACTATAATTCAAATATATTTTAATTTGTTGGTTCAAATGCCTGAATTAAGTTTAGATAAAAAAAATAATTATTTTAACTTTTTTAGATAACATAAAAAAATATATGTTATACTTAAAAATTAAAAACATTTAGAGGTTGTTTGGCTAAGCTTATAAGCCACTTATAAGTTAGTTTAAAAAAATCTCAACGTTTGATAACTTAAAATTTTGACAGATAAGGAGATATCAAATCTACTTATAAGTCAAAAAAAATAAGCAGGGAAGGAATGCTTATTTTTTAAAAAAAATAAATCAGTTAATTGTCTCACAACTAACTAGTTATTATTAATATAAGTAGTTTTATCCAAACGTGTAACTGCTTATTTTCAAAAATAAGTTTCAGCCAATAAAATACTTATCAGTACTTCAACTTATCAATTATTCTGTATCAGCTAAACAAAACAAATCCTTAATCTCATATATTGATGTGCCTCCATTAAGGATATGTTTGATTCAAAATTCATTAAGAAGAAGGGAGGCTAAAAAGTGAGAAGAAAAATTATGAAAAGGAAATATAGGAGGATAAAAGTGAGCAGTTACTCATGTTTGGTTGATATGAAAATGGAAGGGAATGAATATTAAGTAATTAGTTTATTTAGACGATGTTATTCTTTACATATATAGTTCTATATTTAATTTATTTGATTAAATTTGAAAACACATACTAAATATGTCTTTCTCATTCTTTTCCATCTCAATTTGGAGGGAAAATGAAATATTAAATGAGAATGAAAGGAAAATGAGAGACTTTTTCCTTCATTTTTTTCAACTTAAACTCAATCAAACGAGAGTCTCCACATTTCTCTTCTTCCTTTTTATTGTCCTTTCACTCCCAACTAACTAGATCCTAAGGCGATGTTTGGTTGTAGAATAGTTAATCTAGGATAAAAGTTACCTAACTCATGAGGTTGAATGGATTACGACAGATTATTTAATCCAGCAAAACTGAAGAATACAATAACCTTTAAAAGTTTTCTTGAGAGTCTTCCAACCGATATCTGGGGTAGATATGAGAGGAGAGTCACACTTTCTAACTTGTGCTACGCGGTGAGTCGGGTGAAAACGTGAATCAAATGCGATGCGAACTCGATAACATGGCGCGTTTAACTTAAATTTTAACATTTAATATTACCAAAAATATACATTTAATTATAGCAGAAAATAATAGACACAAATAAATAACCTATAAATAATACATCACGATAGAAAATTTAATAACCATAATATTTCAAGACGTCATAATTTAATCCATTGGCTAAGTTGGCGCTAATATTGTGGCACAATAAAGAATTCGACATAATATGTCCCCATAAAGTTCGTCGCGGCTTATAGATCATACATAACAGTATGCTGCCACGATTAGAATGTGTCGTGAGCTCGCGTATAGGGCTGAGCACGATCGATTCGGATCACGCCGATTTAATTTTTTGAGAAATATTCTTGGCCCGATGTACACTAGATCCTGGACATATTTTGAATTTTAAAAAAAACTTGTCCTGTTCTTGATCGGGTCTAGGTTGAAAGAAAAAAAATTCAACCCCAATTTCGACCCAATTAAAATTAAGATATAACTAAAATATAATTAAAGTAACATATTATAATAATGTTATGATAAACTTTACTAAATACTTTCTAACTTTAACATATTTCTCAACTCTATCCTTAATCAGACAACCCTCAAATTATTGACTTATTTCACCAACTACTTTTGATAAAAAATAATTAATTTTCTAATCATTTTATTGATGTGACATATTTTAAAAATAATATAAATATTATATTAAAATAAAAGTTAAAAAAGGAGGGGGTGTGCCTCATGTCCCTTCGATCGCTTGAGCGTCGACGGGTACCCTTTCCCCCTCTCCTTTCCAACATCGAAGAGGAGAGCACGAGGGCTGCCTCGGGGGGCTCCCCTCTGCACTATGAACGAAGAGGGGGGCCTCCACTCTGTGCATCGTGAATGAGAGAAGGAGGCACCATTCCCTCTGGTTGGAGATGAAAGGAGAAGGGGGCCTCCCCCTCCACTCGACGCTCAAGCGGTCGAAGCGAGCCCCTTCCCCCAAGAAAGCATATTTAATTTAATATTTATACAAAATTAAATATTAAAATAAGCATATCTAATTTAAAATATTAACTTTTATTTTACTAAGAGAAATAATTTAACAATAAAAAAAATTATGTTTGGAAACAACCAACTTAAAATAATAATATTAACAGTGATATAAAGTATAAAAAAAGAAAATACCTGAAAAATTTTGTTGTTGGGAATTTTATTTAGTGACAATGTATTCCATTTGTTATTATTGATCTAACTTAAATCTTTAACTTTATTGATGGCTAAGTCATCAATCTAAAGTCAATAATTATTTTGACCAAAATTAAATATGAGAAAAGAATATGAGTTTTAAAATAAGAAGAAGTCCAATTGACCTATAATAGTACTATTATAATTATAAAACTCTTAGGGTGCGTTTGGTTGAAGATGTATAATATTACCTGGAATGTATGTATGCCAAAGGAATATAATTTAAGGAATCACATTTCAAGTAAAGTTGAATTTCCATGTTTGTTTTAGTTTAATAAAGGAATCACATTCTCATACTCGCTCTCTTTCTCTTTCTCCCAAGTCATTGGAATATTAAAAAGACATCATTTATGGTGGTAATGGGATTCCAACATTTTCACATTCCTAATTACATTACTAAATGACACATAACAAAATATTAGAATCCATCATTCCTATCAAAATTTCTAAAAATGTAAAAAAGATAGAATGAACCAAGCACACCCTTAGTAGTATCTTCGAGCATTTGTAGTGTGCGTATGTGAAGTCGTTTGATTTTGGTGTTTATATTGATATTATTTATGTCTATGGAAGTCTTGATTAGGGGGGCATTCAGTACAATCGCTATTACTAATATATAGAAGTATGAAAATCTAGGGGGGCCATGGCTCCCGACGTAATGTAGTTTCGTCTTTACGAAATAAAGTTGAAGAATAGAATTGAGAAAGAAATTAAAGTTTGTTAGAGGGTATTTAATGAAATTTGACTTAAACCTAATTTTAAATTTTGTTTCATTTTCGAATCACAATTAAAATATAATTATAATAATATATTAATTTATTTAAATACTTAATTATAATACTAAATATTATTTATTTTTATTATATTCCTGATTTTGTTCCTAATATTTCAAGTCATACAAATTTTGAGACGGAGATCGAGTTTAAAAAAAAATAACCCCGCGAAAATCGGGTTAGGTGGGATCTAAGTGCAAAAGTTTCTGACCCAACAGAAACCAGGTTGATCCGAACCGGTTCTGTGTACGCGTAGTCGCGCTAGGCTAATCAACTATTATTGTCATATCGGCAGACATAAAAAAACTAGTTATTGGAATTGAAATTGAAGACTCACCAACTTTCTATGTGTTTTTTTTTTATAACTCGGTTGGCCATCCGACGAGGACGCTTTATATAATATCCCTTAATATTCGTACTATAAGATGAAGTAAATTTACAATGCTCCAATATTTTTTTTTTTGTTTTAGATATCTTGATTTGCCACGATTTTTAAGTGCATATTTATTGCATGGTAATAATTGCTTGCTTTTTTATTTTGTAAATTAACATGTAGCATTTACGGGTTCATTGGACTGGTCCGTTTTCAAATTCTATTCAATTTGGTTAACTATGAGCTAGAAGAAATTATGAAAGAAAATTTTTTCTTTTGTTTTTTAAATATAAATCACTCCGATTAGTATTAAGTTAAATATTATGCAAGTGTTCGAGGAAAAAATGTCTTTAAATGTACTTTAAATTTTACAGTAATTTTAAACTAACAGTCCAAATTGGTTCGATCGATAACAAAAAATAAAGGAAAAAAAAGATCATTTGATATAATCCGATTTTTCACATGGAAAAAAGTTAAACATGCACTATAGCTGATAAACTATAATAGGATGAATGCTCACACAAACAAATTGTGAATGTGATTCTCCTTATTTATTTATTTATTTATTTACGAGTGTTGCTATAATCTCCTAAAAATCAGCCTAAAATCCTCCTAATAAGACACAATATCATGTATTTTTTTATTGTACGAGTGTTAGGAGAATTATCAGGAGGATTTAACATTTTTGTTTATTTATTGGATGGTGAGTCCTGATAAAAACCAAGCTACGATGTCTCGCCAGAAGCTCACCGGAGAAAAAGACGGAAGGAAGAAAGAGGGTGCGATGAGTTGCAGAGGAAAGAAAGAAAATATCTATTCAAAAGTAAAAGGTGGATTACAACTACATAGCATTACAGCATAAGGAACCCTCTATTTATACCACTGAGAAATTGATATCAACCAAATTTGATATTAACTACTGTTACAAACTCAAGAAGAAAACGGGCTACTATAGTCTTCTGCCGCACACTGTAAAAGTCACCGATGTCGATGTCATGACTTCTAACACACCATCGCAAGTTGATGCCGGGAAGACACTGTACGGCGGCAACTTGAACTTATCATCGGCGACAGGAAACATCGACAGCCACTGTAAAGAAGATATTCGAGCAATTCATCAAACAGTTGGAAGGGTATAAGCCTGGCAAGCAGATTGTGCTGCGTTCTTCTTGATCGATGCCCCTCTTGTGGCCGCAGTAGAACAAGTTGGAGAAGACAGATGCCGTGATGTACGTCGAACACTTGATGGACAGAATTGCGATCCATCGCCGGATGACGACCTGAGGAACACTAAAATTGTGATCCATCGTCGAGAAAAATAAAATCGACGACCTGAGGAACGCTTCAAACGTGATCCATCGCCAAATGTCGATGACCTGAGGAACGCCTTAAACCAAACTTCCATCGAATGCATCGACGATGAACATCATAATCTCGACACTATAGTAGAAAATGCAAATGCCAAAGATTAGGACACAGATCGCTGGAGAAGTAGAACAATCGGAAGCCGATGAAGAAATTGAGCATCCAGAGTGAAGAAAACCAGAGTAGAAAATGTAGAGGAGAAACATAACAAAAAGAAAGGACGATCGGGGATGAGGAAGACAAAGATGCCGAATAAGAACAGTGACCGAAAGAGACATATAGAAGTAATGAATGAAGTCGATGGGTAAATGCAAAAAACAAAAGAAGAAATCGAAGAAGGAACAAAATGAAGTCGAATATCGATAACGACGTTGGTAATCTCCGGATACCGACTATGACACCAGTAATCAAGAAGACAGAATTCCAAAATGGATGTCGATCGTTGAAAGCGAACGTCGATCGATCGCCTATGGTTGAACGGAGAAACAACAGAGAGGAAATCGAAATTGGGGAAAACAATCGAAGGAAAGAAAATAGAGAAGTCACAAATAGATTCGTAGGAGTAGAACAATTCGTCGAACACATCGCCTGCAGCTACAAACAGATTTGCAGACGGCACAAGAACAAGAACAAGAGGATGTGCAGAGAAGCAAAAGAAACCCGATTGGTGACACAATCACAAGGAAAGAATAGAGGAAGATCAAAGATCGAAGATCGCCGGAAACAATGGAGCGAAACAATGGAGAAACCTGGACTTTCAGGAGCCATAGGCTATGGACGGTGCTTCACTCGGCAGACGCGGAAGAGTAGCTCCGATCTGCTTTCCGACAGTGCTACGGCGAAGCTCGATGATCAGAAAGGAGCTCAGCTGGACCGGGAATGTCTGTGCTCTGATACCATGATAAAAACCAAGCTCCGATGTCTCATCGGAAGCTCACCGGAGAAAAAGACGGAAGGAAAAAAGAGGGTGCGATGAGTCGCAGAGGAAAGAAAGAAAATATCTATTCAAAAATAAAAGGTGGATAACAACTACATAGCATTACAGCGTAAGGAACCCCCTATTTATACTACTGAGAAATTGATATCAACCAAATCTGATATTAACTACTGTTACAAACTCAAGAAGAAAATGGGCTACTACAGTCTTCTGCCGCACACCGTAGAAGTCGCCGATGTCGATGTCGTGACTTCCAACAAGTCCTTGTTATTCGGAAAGCAAAACCGACGATGTTAAAATGCGCGCTGTGCACATATTAGAGATCGTTCCACTATCGAACTCAACTAATGTAGTTAGATCGTTCCGCGTCGCATACCTTAGACTCCCAACAAAAAAAATTTGTAAATTAAAAATTAGTCCAGTATCAAGCTCAATTAATCTAGTTAAGTCATCTCGTAGCGCGTACTTGATAATGACATAAGAGATTTTTAATAAAAATTTTCATAAAAACTCAAACTCGAAATTTTAATCGCGTATCACTCCATCGTAATTCTTATTGGTTCGTCCATGATTTATTTTAAATTGGCAACCTGTGAATGAATCAATGGAATGTAGACTTGAGTCCTTACCTTCCTTATCGCCACTTCCAGAACTCTGTTTCCTTTCATACTGCTCTCTGTCACAAGGATCACACAAATATGGTTCGTGCATCCGAGATGACGTCGACCTCCTCCAAGGCAGATATGTAAGTCTAAGTTGGCATTTTAATAAAAGCGAAATAGGAGGAGATGTTTCCTTCAAGGACACCCCAAAGAACCGGGCAAGCAATGCCCACGTCCTTGCAATTGATAGTTCTCTGCACCTGGACACGAATGTAATGTGAGCTTGGCGGAGTGTAGCAGTTGGTAAGACTCAAACAAGTGGCTACACCTTTCAAATACGTCCATTTCAGTCTCGTTGAACCAAAACTAAAAGTTTGGTGCAACATGTATCAAGTGGTACATTTCGAGAAGCTTCAATGTATACACGTAGTTATAAGAAAAACGGGCAATTTGAGTGTTGATTCATTTTTACACGAATTGAGGTGAATTGAGAGTAAAGATGGAGAGGAAAAGGGAAAAAAAAATTTCTTGTTTGGATAAAATTTTAAAGGAGGAGAATGAAGGGAAAAATTTATTTTTTTTCCTCCATTCTTTCCATTTTGTGTTATTTTATTTCAACTCCAAATTAGAACGTAAAAGTTCCATTTTATTCCCTCTCATTTTCTTTTCCCACATTCTCTTCCCTTCCCCTAACAAGTGTTTATCCAAACATAGTGTTAAGTTTCGGGAGAGAATTTCATATATATGCCTATGACTAAGGAAGACTAGTAATGGATCTTCAACACGCAAAGGGATCACAATCGAAATTGTGATTCTTTGGAGTTTTACATCAATAGTTAAATTGATATATTAGTTTAAGTATGTTTCAATTAAATAAAATCTAATCGTGAGAAATGTTTGATTTAAAAATATGTATTATAAACTTAAAAGATAATTTTATTAAAACATATATTAATTTTTTCCATTAAAATTTGTTAAAAAAATATATTGTGTAAATATATTTAATAAATTATATTTGATGAAATATTAAATTTTTTAATGAAATGATAAGTAATAAATAATATTATATTAGAATTTCATTATAAATATTTTATATATAATAATTTATTTTATATAAGAAAGGTAAGAAAGAAAAAATGGCAAAAAATTTGCAAAATAAAAAAGGGGTCAAGTAAAAAGAAAGTGGAAAAAAAATCAAGTTAATAGGAGGCGTTTGGGAAATTACCTAGTGCCTTGCGAACGCTCCCAAAAAAAAAAGAAGAAGAATTGTGTTCTATGTTTTTGCCATGGGAAAATAATTAAGAATATGCTTGTGTTTGGACTTTGGTCAATCGAAGCGCATGAATTTACAAGGATGCAAATTAAGACATCATTGTGAAATGTGTTTTAGGTGCGCAGTCTTATTCGATTCCAATAGAATCGACAACGATATCGATTTAAAGGCGAGTTGTTTGCCGGTATTTCATACCTTTGTTATAAAGTCGGGATTATTTCTTGGTAAGGTTAATATGTTGATAAACGAATAACAGCACCACTAATGAATATGGTTTGATTGAGATAAATTACAGACATCGCCCTCCAATTTTGATTCAATATTTTAATTGTTCCTCAATTTCAATTTATAATTGAAATGTCACTCAACTTTGATTTTCTTGCACCCTTCGTTCGCATGACTAGTCATAATGGGTTTTTCAATTTTCTCGCTTACGCGACCGTCACATAAATAATGTCTTCCATCTACGTCATTTAAAAAATAATATAATAAAATAATATTTAAAAATAAAAATATCGCTCTTGGGTAAGGGAGCTCCTCTTGCGTGCACCCGCCAATGCCAACACGCGCGAGAGAGGGGGCGTCAACACCCCCTCTGGAACTCGTTGCAGAGGGGGCCGACTCCCCCCTTTCTCTCTTGCGCGCACGCGCTTGTGAAGAGAGGAACGAGGGGCGTCGGCCCCTGCTATGCGAGCTTCGGTGAGCTCGCACAGAAGGGGGGCCGGCGCCCTCATTTCCTCCCTTGTAGTCGGCGAGTGGGGATAGGGGGGACGCGTGTCACAAACTAAAATTCCTGATATAGAACTCTAGCGCGATCGGTCTTGGAAATTTCTCTGCATGAATATCCAAGTAGCCTGACCGGGCATCCTCACGACATCCGCACCAACACGCAACGGAAAATGAATGGAGGAGACAAGACACAAAGGAGAAAGCACTCTCGGAGTTGTGGGGGAAAGCAAGTATATTCGACTTTAATGTCCGATTGAATGATTACACAACCCGACCATGTGGGTCTATTTATACATAAATGAGGAGAGTAACAACTTTCACTCCCTCCGATATGGCCAAGATTCTAGGAACCCTCTCGATCTCCATGTTGATAAGCTGTGATCTTCCTCCTTGATATTCTCTGTTAATATCTCGGGATCTCCTCTCGATTCTCTAGTTGATCTCGTTGGGATATCCTCCTTGATTCCCTCCATCTGCAAAGCCCCCATGTTGGCGTAAGATCTTATCTTCAAGTTCCTTCTTAACTCCTCACCAAAAACCATCTGGGATGATCCTCGTAATCTTCCCGAGATCTTGTGGTTATCCTTCTTGATATCTGCATGTTCTCCCTAATCTGCTCAATAGGTTATTGTTTGGAATAATCCACCTGATTACCCCTCATCTTCTCCTCAAGATGTTCAACTAGAAAGATCCTCTCAATCCTCCTGATTTGTTAGGATAAGATAGTTGGCCCGATCCTGCACGATCTTGGGGGATATGATGCAACTCCATCATATCTTCGGTTGCCAACTTCCCCTTGCGAGTAACCAACGCGCGATCTTCGTGGCCAGCTGTCCTGCCTGAATTCTGTCATCCTTCCGGACACCCAATTTTGCTCGGGACGATATCGCCCCTCCCTGTTGCCCAATCGAGTGTTTTGCCAAACTAGCCATTCTACCAAAGTGCACAGAATGCCAAACTGTGCATTTTGCTAAAGTGGGTGTCGTCTGCGTCCCAGCTTTGCCCGCGCACCGTCACACGCTCGTTCTGGAACGTAGCTGAAGAATGGGGTGTGACATCCTCCCCCACCCAACCGCGCCGTCGTCCTCGGTGATGTTCGACCTCTTAGGTGTGGTTGCATCTCACGTCCACCTCTGTCTGCACTTGGCTTGGCTTGAAGGAATAACTCGGAAAAGCTTCTTCTCGAACCACCTCCTCATTGTGGCACCTTGTTGTCCCAAGGTGTAACCATCATCCACTGTTCCTTGGAGCATGGGGGCATCATTTCTTGTGCACGTCCCGAGACAAAATCGCACATCGATTCCCCTTGCGCCCTTTCGCCTGGTATGTGGTCGATGTCTCGGCCACCTCCAAACTTCGTTGAATTGAGAAATGCGTCCACCTCGATGCTCGACTAGGCTAGAATGTTCCATCTAATCATGTCCTTCGGTGTTGACTTTTTTCTCGTATGATCTTGGGTATGGCCGTCTGCCATGGCCCCAAAATCTGCCTTCATAAACAGCCATGTTTGTGGATAGGGCCCATTCGTCCTCGTTCACAGGAAGTCTTCGGCTTCCCTTGCCAACTTCAGCGAAGACCATCCTCTCGATGTCTCCACGCTTAGGACGGTCGCCGCTGGCTTCGACCGCCTCGCACCCGATCCCTCAGCAGATCCTCCCATGCTGGATCCGACCATAGAAGTCCCTTCAACTTGGCCACCTCGTTAGGCCAAGTCCTCGAACCTCCATCGTCGTCAGGCCTCTCACTGAGGTCGTTAGGACAATTCCGTCGGAGATGGGGACCATCACACGCCCAACACCTGAGTTCGATCCATCGCAGGAGCTTCCATCCTTTGCCATCCCAAGTGTTGGCCTTTCCTCCATTTGAGGCCGATTAGCTTGCATCATCAGACTCATCCCACGCCATGTCACTCTTCTGGATGTGCTCCTCGATGCAAGCACATTGCCGGGTGATCTCTTCCTCTACGAAGACGATCCGGTTGGTGAGTCGCTTCTCCGACCTCGCCACCTCTCTAGCCATCGCGCCTCTAAACTTCGGTTCACAAGAGCGGATGATTGGGACGAATCCTTCGAGTCTGAGCACTCGAGTCATCAACTCGTCCATGTTTCTCCGATACTCAAGAGAAACCTTCTTTTCTACTTGCTCGGTCGCAGAGTCACGTCTGCATGTCTTCTCCCTCGAGATCGTTGCCAACGCGTGTGACTTAAGCTCCTTCCTAGTCATCGATACTTCATGTCGCCCTTCTTGTGACACCAACGAAAGACCTTCACGGGTCAGCGTTACCTCCTCAAAGGTGTCATGTCAAGAGTGCCTTCCCATGTCGAGAGCAAGACGATGGTCGTCCAACTCGACGACCGTCATGTCGAGAGCATCTTCCCTTGTTTCGATCCGCACCGGAACATTTCTGGCTATACCGAGGATGGGCTGGGATGCAGTGTTTACTGTCTTCACAAGACCCAGCTCCCTGACGTACGAAACGTTCAAACGCGCCGCCTCTTGTGCCGCCAAAAAGGTATGTGTTGCCCTTATATCAATCAGGGAGGTCGTCGTGGAGCTCTTCACCCTGACCTCTGTGAACATCAGGCCCCTCGTGGCCTGCTTCTTGCCCCGGGTGGGGATGGTGCCTGCTGTGGCCGATAAGGCCATAATGGAACCCATGTGGGCAGTTCCTCCTTCGTCCGAAGTCGACGCCATGGCCGCTAGGTTCGCCTTCTTGTCGCTCTCCTTCGCGAAGTGCGGACCTCCGAAGACGTAGCACCGGACAGACTTCCTTGGGTCGCCTCTGGTCGAAGTCATCCTCTTCGCGTAAACTTGGGGATCGACGTGCACGTCGGCACTCCTCCTGCATCGAGGAATTGTCACTTCATCAAGAGGAGGTCGACCTCCATCGCCTTGATCTTCGTGTCCATGGCTTGTTTCATGGCTCAAAGTCGTGCCTCCATTCCTTGAAGTGCTGTTGCGCTCTCTTTTAGCGCAAGGCCATGTTGGCCCGCCGCAGCTTCCAGGCCGAGGACCGCCACGTCCGTGTTCTGGAACCATTGTCCCAATGCCTTGACTTGCCTCTCCAAGGAGCCCACTAGATCCTTGGACCTCCCACGAGTCGAATGCCTTCCCGCCACGGCTTGGCTGCCACCTCCTATGGCCACCGTGCTCGTGCTCGGTCCACCCTCGCCGGTGGCCTCTACAGTACGGCTCCAGGTTGTGGGTCCTCCGTCGACTTCTTCGGACATTGTCTTCGTAACTCGACTCAAAGATCACGATTTAAGCATCTAGAAGGTACTCTGACCCCACGAAATTTGAGGTGCGCGAGTTCATATCGGTTCTGATGCTACAATATCAGAGACCGTGCAAGATAAACTTGCTCTGATACCAAGAATGTCACGAACTAAAGTTCCTAATGTAGAACTCTAGCGCGATTGTCCTTGGAAACTTCTCTGCACGAAGATCCAAGCAGCTTGACCGGGCGTCCTCACGACGTTCGCACCAACACGCAACGGAAAATGAATGGAGGAAACAAGACACAAAGGAGAAAGCACTCTCGGTGTTGTGGAGGAAAGCAAGTATATTCGACTTCAATGGGGACTCAATCTCTACTCCGATTGAATGATTACACAAGCCGACCCTGTGGGTCTATTTATACATAAATGAGGAGAGTAATAACTTTCACTCCCTCTGATATGGCCAAGATTCTAGGAACCCTCTCAATCTCCCTATTGATAAGCTGAGATCTTCCTCCTTGATCTTCTCAGTTAATATCTCGAGATCTCCTCTCGATTCTCTAGTTGATCTCGTTGGGATATCCTCCTTGATTCACTCCATCCGCAAAACTCTCATGTTGGCGTGGGATCTTATCTTCAAGTTCTTTCTGATCTCCTCATCAGAAACTGTCTACGAAGATCCTCGTAATCTTCCCGAAATCCTGTGGTTATCCTTCTTTGTATCCGTTCTCCCTGATCTGCTAAGCAGGTTGTTGGTTGGAATAATCCACCTGATTACCCCTTATCTTCTCTTCAAGATCTTCAATTAGAAAGATCCTCCTGATCTGTTGGAATGAGATGGCTAGCCCGATCCTGCACGATCTTGACGGATATGGTGCAACTCCATCATATCTTCGGTTGCCAACTTTCCCTTGCGAGTAACCAACACTTGATCCTCCCGTCCAACTGTCCTGTCTGACTTCTGCCAACCTTCTGAACACTTTGGGATGAGCCAATTTTGCTCGGGACGATATCGTCCCTCCCCGTTGCCAAACCAAGGGTTCTGCCAAACTGGACATCCTGCCAAAGTACACAGAATGCCAAACTATGCATTCTACCAAAGTGGGCGCTGCCTGCATCCCAAGCTTTGCCCGCGTATAGTTCCACGCTCGTCCTGGGATGTAGCTGAAGAATGGGGCATGACACGCGGCCCTCCTTTTTTGCTTCGTTGATCTCAAGCGAAGGGGGAACGATTTGTGTAATTTACCCGATTTGATTGGTAGATAATTATTACTATTTTTTTCGTTCATATTGTTGAAAAGTTAGTGTTTTCATATGATTTTCGATTGGAGAAAAATGGATAAGTTCTCACACGTAAAGATAATATATGCATTTCTGCCTTATTTATAACTATTTTCTTTTTTCAAATATTATATTATCGAGCGAGAAATGAAAGACAAAAATAACTCATAGGGGTTCAACCCATTATATTATATTTTTATTAAAATGTATCTTAACAATAAAAAATAAAAAAATTTGACCAGTATAAAAAACATGATTCAACTCATTTTTTCGATTTTAATCGATTTTAGCTGATTTTAATTGGTTCGATCCGATTCAAATAGGAGTCCTGTCTTAGAACTTCTAGTGGATCGTGTCAATAATCACGGTCAGACAGAGTCGGTCTAGTGTGTCCTTGACAACACTAAATAAAATAGAATTGAGAAATAATGAAATAAATTAATAAAGCAATAATGCATTTGAATAAGGATAAATTAAAAAAATATATAAACAGCTAACAACATTAGAAGAAGTAATTTTTTTTATATCAAACATTATACTTTACTTATTTTTATTGTTTACTAAAAAAATTAGTGATTGCTTAGCTAATGTTATTTGAAACACTAATTTTAATGTTGTGAAACATAACCATCCCTTAATATTCGTACTATAAGATGAAGTAAATTTACAATGCTCCAATTTTTTTTTTGTTTCAGATATCTTGATTTGAGAAGATTTTTAAGTGCATATTTGTTGCATGGTAGATTAGTTGTTTGTTTTAAAATTATTGTGGTATTTACCGGTTCACGGACTGGTCCCTTTTGAAACTCTATTACATTTGGTTAACTATGAGCTAGAGGAAATTATGAAAGAAATCTTTTTTTCCTTTTGTTTTTTAAATATAAAGCACTCTGATTAGTATTAACTTAAATATTATGCAAGTTTTTGAGGGAAAAGTGCCTTTCGTGTACTTCAAATTTTACAGTAATTCTAAACTAACAGCCCAAATTGGTTCGATCGAGAACAAAAAAAAAAAGGTCATTTGATCCAATCTGAGTTTTCACATTGAAAAAGTTAAACATGTACTGAGCTGATAATACTGTAATAGGATGAATGATCACATAAATAAATTGTGAATACGATGTCCCTGATTTATTTAAAATTCACAACTTAGTGGATGAATCGATGAAACCTAGACTTTAGGCCTTCGAGAAGGTCTACATGACCTTCCTTATAGCCATTTTCATTTTTCAGGAATTGTTTTTGATGCATCTTATATCTATAAGAGATTTCAATGTTTAAAATTATAAGCATTTGATTAATTCAAAATTGAAGGAAAGATTAGTAAATATGCTCTTTGATTAAAATGACGATTCTAAAAAATTAAATACGAGACTATTTACAGCATATTGTGCTAATCAACCTTCATTTTCCAGGACTCTACTTTCGCTTTGCTCTCCGTCATTAATATCACACAAATATAAGAAAAATTATAAAAAAGCCCTCCAATTTTAAGGTTCGCTCAGCAATGCTCTCCAACTTCACTTTATAACATCATTCATATTTTAACTCATTTCACCTGGTGCGCTCTTTACCTGCTATAACCCATCTCTCGGTCGCAGAGAGGACATGATGCAGATGTGACATTGACGGGACATCTTCTCTCCTCTCTAGGCTGACGTGATAATATTAAAAAAATAATTTAAAAAATAAAAAAATTCCATGAAAACCTCGCCGACGCGTGGGAGGGGGAGCCTCGCCCCCCTCTAAGGTCCCGCTCCTCGACACATGCCCCCCCCCCCCCCCCCCCCCCCCCCCCCCCCCGTCGGTGAGCCAAGTGGCAGAGGGGAGATGGGCTTCTCCTTGACGGCGTGTGAGGTGGCCGAGGGGGGCTCGCCTCCCCCTTCAGGTACTCATGGCATTTTTTATTTTTTTAATATTATCACGTCAGCGTGGAAAGGAGAAAAGATATCTTGTTACACATCTGCGCGACGTCAGCTTCACGATGGAGAGATAGACTATAGCAAGTAAAGAGAGCATTGGATAAAGATGGAGAAGAAATTCCCCCCTCGGAGCTCGGGGGGGGGGGGGGGGGGGGGGGGGGCAGTGTGCGCCTCCCTTCAGGTCCTTGTGGTATTTTTAAATTTTTTTAGTTATTTTTTATATTGCCATGTCAGCGTGGAGAGAAAAAAAGATGTCCTTTCAGCGTCGCATATGCGTCACGTGAGCTCCACAACTGAGAGATAGGAAGAGTTTACCGAATCAAATGAGTTAAAAGATATAAGGAGGCCTCCTCGCCCCCCTCCCTTCTCCTTGTCAGCGCGCAGAAAAATAGCGAGGTCGTAGAGAGGGGGGGTCACCCTCCCTTTGCAACCTCATCGATGAGCGAGGTGGCAGAGGGGGGCGAGGCCCCCCTTCTCCTCGTCGACGCGTGCGGGTGGGGTGGGGGGCATCGTCCTCCCCCCATCCCGCGTCCTCGTCGGTGAGTGAAGCCACAAAGGGGGGCCCCTCCCGCGCGTCGGAGCTGGGGAACCCCCCGGTGTGGGCCTCCCTTTAGGTCTTCGTGGCATTTTTTATTTTTTAAATTTTTTTAATATTATTGTGTCAGCGTGGAGAGGAGAAAAGATGTCTTGTCAGCGTCACATTTGCGTCACGTCAACTCTCCGTCGGAGAGACATGCTATAGTAGTTAAAGAAGGCGTCAGACGAAATAAGTTAAAAGATGAAGAACGTTGGTGTTACAAATTAAAGTTGGAAGATATCACTGAATAAATCTTAAAGTTGAGGTGTATTTGGTGTAATTTTTTTCATAAATATAACTCTTGCACTCTCCATGACGTGGCAGATATGTATGTCTAAGTTCGCGTTTTAATAAAAATGTAGGAAATGTTTCCTTCAAGGAGATCCGGGCGATGTCCACATCCATTTAATCAAGAGTTCTCTGCACCTGGACACGAGTGCAATGTGAGCTTGGAGTGTAGCAGTTGGTAAGACATGGACTCAAACAAGTGGTTACACATTTCAAATGTCCATTTCAGTCTCGTTGGACCAAAACCCAAAGGTTGGTGCAACATGTATGAAGTGGCACAGTTCGAGAAGCTTCAATGCATACACGTAGTCGCAAGAAAAAAAAAAACGATAATTTCAATCTTGATTCATTCAAAGTTCCGGGGGAGGATTCCGTAATTAGTGGCACCATGTCATATACACCTCATACGACTAGCAAGACTAGTAAGGACCTTCTGGCTTCAACAGGCACACACACACACAAAAAGAAAAAAATTGTGTTCTATGTTTTTGCCATGGGAAAATAATTAAGAATCTGCTTCTGTTTGGAGTCTTTGGACTTTGGTCAATCGAAGCGCATGAATTTACCAGGATGCAAATTAAGACATCATTGTGAAATGTATTTTAATCGCGCGCTGTCTTTTTTTTCTTTTTTTAAGCCAATCCTGATGTATTGAAATAAGAGCGCATTATTCAGATATTAAAGATCGATCTATTATCAAATTAATTAATCTGATTAGATTATCTCGTATTGCGTATTTTATATTCATATGAATTTGAATTTAAAACCATAGAAGAAGTCACTTAACACTCAATCTTAATCATTGTTGGTGCGCAATTTTATTCTAGTCGAATAGAATAGACGACGAATCGATTAAAAAGCGTGTAGTTTGCCGGACTTTATTATAAACAAAGTCGGAATTATATCTTGGTAAGGTTAACATGTTGATCAAGAAATAAAAGCCTCGTTTGTGCAATTAGAAAAAAAGATGTGAAGTATTAAAAACTAGATGTGTATTGTGAAATTTACGACTTGAGAGAAAAAAAAATAGAGAAAAAATGTATATTAACAATAAAATATGAAATCTCTAAATTATAATTTTTTATAAGAGATTAAATAAAATACAAGTAAAAATTTTAATTCGCACCATATTTATATCGGAAATTATATCATGTGGACATTATATGCTCGTACGACGGAGATAGAAACTAGAAAGTTAAAGAAAAATGATACATCCCCATAAAACTTTGGTTTAATAATCCTCTTAACATTCACATTTTTTAATTACCCCTAAAAGTTGATTAATTTATCATGTATGCCATTATGAAATGATTAGAAGGATATAACATTACTCATTATATTGCACACCTTTAAGAATATTCTTCATTACATATTTACTGTTCAAATTTTCGTTTGATTAGAATTTAGAAACAGACACAGGTATTCATATGGCGTGTAACGGCGTTATTCCGTTTTCTAAACTTGGGAAAAGTAGGAGAAAAATCAGACTGAAATAATATTTGATAGAACATATTAGACCATTGATAATTTATGGGAAAAAGATTTAATGAGTAATGGCAGTGATAGACACTAAAATATAAAATTTATTGTCCTTTATTTCTATTATTATTATTCAATAAATACCTTCTTAGCTGTGTCTTTATGACGATGGACTATGGATAATGCATATAAATTACTTTACATATGTAACGCCTGCTTAACTCTTTTAGGAGAGAGCAAATTCGGGTTCGGGTTCGGGTCCGGGTTCATTTTGACCTGATCCTAACCCGGTTTTTATCGGGTTCAAAAAATTTGGACTCGGTATCGGACCCGATTCCGATTGGTACCGGATCTGGGTCGGTCCGGAAATGAAACCGGGTCAAAAAAATATTTAAAAATATAAAGAAATATAGAAAACTTGTGAGAATTAGCAAATTTAAATCATAATATAATCAACTAAACATCAACTTATTAAAATATTATGTCAATGTATCACATAATAATACAATAGAATTTTTTTAACACTTCAAAAATGAACAAATAATGATTAAATTATCAATTAATTAGAACTATATAAATATTATTAATAGGTTATTATTATTATAACCGGATCAGATTTTTATATGTTGGATCCGGTCCCGACTCGGAACCCACCGAATTTTTTGATTTTTGGACTCGGACCAGTCCGACTTATAACCGGACCGAGAATATTTCTCAAAAATTCGGATCAGTGCGATCCGGATCGACCGGATCAGTCCAGATCGTGCTCACTCCTAAACTTTTTACCCAAGACTGACAATACAACGATTCGGATAATGTACACAAGCCTTATCCGAAAATACTTTATTATTAAATAGTTTTATAATATAAAAATTTATAAAAAATAATTATATGTATTATGAATAATAATAATGTGTTAAAATTTTAAAAATAATAAATATAATTATTGTTGATAATTTGAATCATATTTTTATTATTATTTATTCGATATATATTTATATTTATATATATATGCCTAACCTCAAACAATGCCTCCAATAATTTCTCATCTTGCGCTGTAACCCTGCTCGTGGCAACACAGCTGATGCACCGCATCTTCTGCCACCAACGTCTCTGGGTTCCACGTCGACTCACGCTCTTCCCGTTTCCCGTATCAATCCGGCGGGCCCCAGTTCATAATGACCCGAAACGACTCTTCCGAAGGCCGCGTCAGCGAGTGCGCCAATTTTGGCGGTCCATTTAATTTTTACGCCACCCTTCAAAAACCGGCGGCCCCCCTCGCCTTCCCCACTCGTTAAATCCAAAGCGCCCGTCCTCCTCCTCCTCCTCCTCTTCCTCCTCCACCTTTCTCCCATTTTCTTCTAGAAAAAGCGTCAATTGAATCGCCCACCAACTCCACCATTTCCGCAAAATAAACAAAAGTTTTCACCTCACGACTTCCTTCCAAATGGCGACCATCTCTTCCTCTCCGACCATGACCCCGATCGGCCACCGAATCCACGACCGCCGACACAGCCTCCCTTCACCGGCCCCAGCGGCGATCCTCCCCGGCGGGAACGCCCGGACCCCGACGGCGATTTCGTCCGCTGGAGGGGCGAAGCGGCCCTGGTGGTCGCCGATCTTCCGTTCCACCTTCCGCGAGGGCGCCGGATCGGTGGATCCGGCGGCGGGAGAGGCGATGTCCGGCGGGGAGGATGCGCCGCCGGCGATGGCTCTGGATGCGGAGAGCGAGGCGATGGCTAGGCGATCGCGGCTGACGGCGGAGAAGGCGAGGGTCCTTAGGAAGGAGATGAGGGCGACGGAGGTCTGGCACGACGCCATGTACCACTCCGCCATCGCTTCCCGGCTCGCTTCCCCGGATCAGTGATTGGCGTTTCGCCGGCTGGGACTCCTCTATGTTTTCCATTTTCCCCACCTTTTCTAATATATGTATATTAATCAATGATAAGACGCTTTTAGTTTGTAATTTTCTTTCCTTTTTCCCTTTTTGTGTAAAAAAGGAAGAAAAATTTGCAACGTCTGGGAATAAAAGCCTTGTAGGGTGAACTAATCGCTGGGAAGCTGTTCCGCCGGGACATCTTAAATCAGCTACTCTTTAATTTCTTCTGTTTGGATTTATCCATTCATCTTCGATTAGGGTTATTTCTTATATTATCACTTCCAAAGAGTTAATCCGTTGAGGTTTGAATACTATGGATTAAAATACAAATTAGTGGTTGTTTGGGTGAGGTGGATCTGACTCGTCTGAAGTTGGGTAGGTTGAACTTTGAAGTGTGGATAGTAACATCTGAATCTTTAAAATATTGGTTTTCAGGATTTGGTTCATTTTCTTAAGCATCTCTCCTAAAGTGTTAGGATTTTTTTGCATTTAATTTTTACTTATCCTACAATATTCTTAAACTTTTTATCATATTTTTATTTTACTCCTTTTGTCAATGGTTAATGGCTTTAAGACACTGCCTGATCTCAACGGGGTGGATGAAAGACGACTGGTTGAGCAAGTCATATGAGTGAAGGCTGTCGATTCACAAGGATAGTACCATCCGGTTTGATTGGCGCGTCGACGGTTCGGTTCAGCATATAAATGATGAAATATAATATTTTTCCTCTATCTTTTCTCTCTCTCCTCACATGGCCGTCTCTTTTCTCTCCGATTTTCTTTCCTTCCGAACTCATTTTCTCCTCCGAGCGACGGCGTCCGATCTCATCGCCCATGCCC
Organism: Pontederia crassipes; assembly: GCA_030549335.1. Classification (NCBI taxonomy): domain Eukaryota; kingdom Viridiplantae; phylum Streptophyta; class Magnoliopsida; order Commelinales; family Pontederiaceae; genus Pontederia; species Pontederia crassipes. The sequence goes on along the minus strand of CM060191.1, from coordinate 68,696,614 downwards.
GACGGCCGATCTTCTCGCTTGATGGCCTCGACTTCCCCATGCAACCCAATCTTCTTGCGCGACGGCCTCGACTTCCTCTTGCGACAACCTATCTTCTCTAGCGACGGCCAATCTCCGACCCATTAAATAGCCAAGGAGAATATTACTTGCCTGTGAGAATGTGGTTTTTGCATTCGAAGTTCAAACGGTGTTATGGTAGGTAATGTTAGTTGGTGTCGAAATGGTTTGTTTTGTTTTTTCCCCTGTTGGTCCCGTGGCATTTTATTGTACAAAAAATATGGTGGGAGGGGGCACGATCCATGTGATGCACAGCTGTGTGTGCTGCCCCACGTGGACCAGATCTTGAAGTGCGACAACTCTATCATGTGTGTCTGAAATGTTCGACTATACAACTTTGTTCCTGGGGGCGAAGGTATCAAAATGAGCCCCCTGTTTAGTTTGAGGGCGGGGAGAAGTGTTACGTTAGGGGGGAGAAACAGTTGCTTCAACCTAAAACTGGGAATACATCAAAGTTTTAACATTTACATTCGATTAATAATGCAGTCATATTGTGGACAGCAGAAATATTATTTCCTTTTTATAACAATCCCATAAAAGATGATCGTCAAAAAGAGAACCTTAAAAACAATTGAGAGAAATAATTAAGATCCTTTTTCTAGATACTCACTCGGAGCCTCGAAATTTAAAATTATTAGTACATGATTAATCCAAAGTTGAGATAAAGAGTATACTGATATTTCCCAAGCAATGACTTCAAAAAAAAATTGGGGTTACTAACTATCAGTCTTGATTAAATAATTAAGATCTTTTAATATAAGAAGTCAATACTAAAATGAAAAAATTAGCAATGGACAGTCTCATATACATAATAAAACACCTCATAATGAGTAGCTATTCTCTTTAGAATTCATTTGAGCCAAGCCAATTATTCTAAATGCACTGTTATAAAATAGTATCATAGCCCTTAAAAATTAAAAGTATCAATTAATAATTTCTTCTAAATAAATTATAAAAGTGGCTAAAAAATATAAATTGAGACATAACTAAGGTCTATTTGACAATTAACTAATGAAGTGGTGGGTTGAGGTGATGTAATGAGAGATACGGTGGTGAAATGTGATGTGTCGTTAGAAAGTAAGATGTAAAAATAATGATACGAGAAATGAAAGTTTTATTTACTAAAAAATTATTTTTACTTTTTATTGTATATAATTTATTTATAATATCTAATTTGTAATAAATAATTATTTTATCACTTAATTTATAATATCTAAAGAGGAATTAATTTGATTTTAAATTATCTATTCCTCCTCGTTTTACTAATTTGACGGAATAAAAAAAATATGATATTCGAAGAGTTTAACTTTCCATTCATCCTTTTTATTATAAATAAAAATATAACTAAATATGATTTAACTAATCATCTTCCTCCATATTCCATCCTATCCCTTCAAATTCTTGGATTCAAACAAATCCTAAAAGGTGTAATCAGTATTTTTTGAAATCGATATCAATTGTAAACTGACTCTTGATATAGTTTGACTTTATATATGAACTTACTTTTGAAAAAGAAATGAAACGAAACCGAGCTTGTTTTTGGAATTATATAAAAACAGTATAGAATAAGAAAAGTATAAGAAGGAAATAAAGGTGAAAGAATAGAAAGCGTACGAAATTAGAAATTAAGTAAATTACGGAGTGTTAAGTAGAGAAGAAAATTAAATTTTATGTTCAAAAAATGCGGAAAAGATAAATAACAAGAATCTAAAGGAAAGAAATATTCACAAAATTTATAAATAGAAAAAAAAGACAAATTATTGCGACAAGTACATGTTTTAAGAATAAAACACACTTTATTAAAAATTTGTAAAAAGAAAAAGATGAAAAATTTTATTTTATACTTGATTACGATGATTAATTTGTAATTATTCATTTTTTTTTACTTTTTACACTTTTTTAAACTATATACTTTTGAAATACAAATATTATTGTTTTAATAAAAAAATTGTTTAAACTCAGTCGAAATCGATTAAATGGATCGAAATCGAAATATGACTTAGGCCCGATTGTAGAAACATTGAGTGTAACAAGGAAATATGTATGAACCTACGAACAAATAGTAATTACTTGATGAAACAATTATATAATAAGAAGTTAAAAAATTATTCAAAGGAATTAAACATATATATATCTTTTATGTGCAACATTTCTCCATAAAAAGATTGCATTTTGCACATTTATGAGCACTAACAAGTTAATAGGAAATGCTCTGTTTGACAATATCTTTGACGGTTCAAACGTTAATTTTTTTATTTGAACAAGTAGCATTTAACGTTTCGTGTGAAAATATTAAAAATCTATTTCTACTAGCATTTAACGATTTATAATTTTTTTCAATTCAAATACATTATTTCTTTCTCATCTTATCTTATTATTTCCTCACTTTTATTTTATCATCATTTAATTATATTTATGCTTAATTAATCACAAATTATTTATACATTAATAATGAATAAAAATTAATTTAATAATTAATATTTTTATATCATATGTGCATATATAAAATTTATTGTCATTCTAAATTTTATATTTTTTAACAAAAAAATTAATCGTGTGACTTTATTTTATTTTATTTAGATATAACTAATTTATCTATTGCATTATAATAGAATTTGTATAAGCTTGAATTAAATAATTTATCATATATTCAATTATGTCATTTTATTTTTATCAACTAATTGTACTTTATGAAACACTTATTTGTCAAAATCTCTAACTTTACAAATTATATTGAATGGAAAGACAATTTATTCCTAGGGACTAAGAATTGTGGGAACCCAAAACCAATCCATACATGCACTATTATTACTTTATAAATCCATGATAGTATTAAATTTATTGGAAATTCATCGATAACCGTTGTGGATCTATAAATTTAAGGTGGATCTGACCTATTTTAGACCAAAACAATTGTTACTTTTTTAAAAGAATTATTTTCTCTTACCACCCCTAAACTATCGCGATTTATCATATCTAACCTCAAATTACGAACTTCATTTTTTGGGTACCTAAACTATCGTGATTTTTCTAGCTTGGTCCTTCCGTCCAATTCCGTCGACTTCTTCGTTATTTTTTTATTTTTTACATTTATGAAAAGTCCATTATACCCTTACGTTAATATACTTTTATATAAAATAATATATAATAATAAATTTAAAAATAATTAAAAAAGAAAAAAAAAATAAGAGAGACGAGGCCCTCCCTCCTCCTTTCCCGGCGTCGGGAAAGAGGGGCGGGGGGAGGGGGGGCTCTTTCTCTTTCCCGACGGCGATGCACGACGACCCCCACTCCGGCGTCGGAAAAGAGAGAGGGGGAGGGGAGTCGCCGCCCCCTTTGACACGTTTTTTTTAAAATATTTTTATATTTATTATTATATATTATTTTATATAAAAGTAGACTAATGCATAGGCATAATGAATTTTTCATAAATGCGAAAAATAAAAAATAACGGAGAAGTCGACGAAATTGGACGGAAGGATAAAACTAAAAAAAATCGCAATAGTTTAGGTACCCAAAAAATAAAGTTCGTAATTTGGAGTTAGATGTAGTAAATTACGATAGTTTTGAAATGGTTAGAGGAAATAATCCTTTTTAAAAAACTAAATTTAGTTTCACTTAAAAGATGATTTTTAGCATAATCGTGTTAATATAATTAGAGGCAACTTTAATTTGTAAGGAGAAGAGCGGAAAATAAGGCAAAATGGCAGAACTCGGTACAGAAAGACGGAAGAAAAAAAAAGAGGGCGAGGGTATAACAAGAGATGATGATGATGATGGAATGAATAAATAAATAAATAATACGTATTTGGCTAAAATTAATGTCTTCTTTTTTCTAATATTCGAAATCACGCATGACCCCTCCTCCGCCAATAGAAACCCCAGTCCTACCATGGTTTCCTTCTGGCCCATTAAAGGCCCAATTCCTCCATTTTTTCGACTCGAGCCCGTATTGTCTGACAACTGAAACACCACCCATCCTCGCTAGAGCGGCATTACGTCGAACATATGTTACCGATACGACTATCACCACCACCTCACGCCTCCCTCCTCCACCATCACCTTTTCCTTCTCCTCGTCAAGCGCCGCCGCCCATTCTCCTCGTCCTCCTCCCCCATTCCACGCTCGTCAGCGCCGCCGGAGCCGTCTATTTCTCCTGCCCGCGTCCACAAGCTCATCGCCACACAGAGCGACCCCCTCCTCGCCAAAGAAATCTTCGACGTCGCCGCCGCCTCCTCCTCCTCTCCTCTCCACCCATCCTCGCTCCATTCCGTCGTCCTCAAGCTCGCGCGATCCGGCCACCTCTCGTCCGCCCTCTCTCTCCTCCGTCGCTCCTCCTCTCCTCCCTCCCCGGCCCTCCTGTCCTCCCTCTTCGTCGCCCTCTCCCGCCGTTCGCGCCCGGACCTCGCCCTCGCCCTCTTCCGTCGTCTCCTCATCCGTTCCTCCCTCCCCCTCCGCCCCAAGCTCTTCCGCCGCCTTCTCTCCGCCCTCGCGGCCCACTCGTCCTCCCTCCCAGCAGCCCTTGCGCTCCTGAAGTCCACCGACTCCCTCGGCTTCACCCCCTCAGTCTCCGCCCACAACGTCCTTATCCGTGCCTTTGCCCGTGCAGGCGACGTCGCTGTCGCTTACTCCGTCTTCAACCGTATCGCCAAGGTTGGTCTCACCCCCGATGTGGCCTCCTATCGCATTCTCATGCAGGCTCTGTGCCGCAAGAGCCAAGTCTCCACCGCCACGGACCTGCTCGACGATATGCTCAACAAAGGCTACGTCCCTGACGCCCTCACCTACACTACTCTCCTCAACAGCCTCTGCCGCAAGCGCCTCCTCCGCGACGCCTATAAGCTGTTGTGTCGTATGAAGGTGCGCGGGTGCAACCCGGACATCATTCACTACAACACCCTCATCGTTGGGCTCTGTCGCGAAGGCCGTCCGCTGGACGCGTGTCGGGTGCTCGAAGACATGGCCGCCGAAGGCTTTTGTATGCCGAATCTCGTGTCGTACACGACCATCGTCCACGGGCTATGCTCATCGGGCCTCTATGATCAGGCGCGGGGATACGTGGAGGTGATGGAGAGGAGAGGGTTCGTGGCACACTTCTCGTTGTTCCACGGTCTGGTGAAGGGGTTGTGCGGTGTGGGGAAAGTCGAGGTGGCGTTCGTGGTTATGGAGGCGATGCTGAGGCAAGGCATAGCGCCGCACGCCGATACATGGGATTTGGTGGTGTCTGGAATGTGCAACGATGATGAGAAAAAGGTGGAGGAGAGCATATTGCGAGTGGTGGATGAGGATGAGTGGAGGAGGAGCACGAGGATTCTGCACTTGGGCGGCCATGGCCTGGAGGAGTACATTTCCAGGCGGTTGCGCGGCAGGTATGGACTTAGAGATCGAAATTCCAAGCTGTAACTTATTTGTTCATCATCATAATATGTAATAGATAATTTATGCATTTTTCCAAACTGTTAATTATCTTATGATTTTTTTTTCTTTTTTTCTTTCATGTATATATTTGCAAAAACTCCGCCTATATTTTATAGCCGGTCCAAGTCCGGATAAATGAGGAGGGTTGTGTTAGGCCTTGACAGTCAGCGTAAAATCCTGTCGAATCTCGTGAATATGGATCAACGAATATATTGTGTTAACGTTAGATCGTTACCCGTAAGTAACGCGCTATACATATCGGGTACAGTGATAAGAGAGCAAGAGCCGCTGCATCCTCGCCTGAATGCAGTGTTAAATGAGCACGGGCTATCGCACTCTAATGGACGGAGGTGATTAAAGAAGCTAGTTCATGAAACTAAGGTCAGATTAGGTTATTTGAACATTGGGACGTTTTTTTTATTAATAGAGCGAAATGACGTCGAATGATCCATGTAGTCGATTCCACCTAATAGGATAATGTTTTGGTGTTGTTGTTATTGTTGTATATATTTGCAAAATGATGAATGATTTATAACTTCATATCCTTTGAAAGTTCAATAATTGTTGTACCCAACTGAAGGACTGCAATGTGCTATGATTTATATTGTTGATACCTCTGTATATTATAATTGTGTTCACCCAATTCATGCCTTAGCGAGTTATCTTTTTTTCTCAAAAGTATTCGGTAGTGGTATCACTCCAATTGATTGGTGTCGTCCTGGTGCAAGCAAACTTTTAGCTACATGTAGGTTGTTCCAACTTTCGCAAAATGTAAAAAAATTTGAGATATGCATAGTTGCAACATCATAGATCCGTTTTTTACTTGCCGCTCAATGTGTCTGGCCTTTGCGCTATTCTGAACGAGCATCTCTAATGTCATTTTAATTTGATCTAGTCTTTCTCTCTCTCATAAACACATTCCCAAAAAGGGTGCAATAGTACAAGAACTATCTGTAGAAAATAAAATGAATTTGGATGATTTTTTTTTTGAAAGGACTTTGGATGAAACTAATATTAATTACTAAGGTTTTATGAAAAAAGGAACTAATACTAAGATGTTGACATCTTCCTTTATCTTTTATCTCCAAAAAATAAAAATGATAAATATTTAAACTGCACATTATGACTCAAACATTTTACTATTGTTACATGACACGTAGACTCATATAAAGATTCAATCAACGAATCCTCTGTAATTGTAATATTTAATCTCCCCCTCATTCCCTGTTCTCACCTGAACAACATCATAATGTGGCCATTGGCATCACTATCATTTTGTTCCTCTTGATGAATGAAAACAAGGATACTATATTTGTGGGGAGACTGCAAATACTTCCCCCTTCATTCATCACAGAGAATTTCAAGAGTATGGTGTATCATTTTTCGTACTCTCTTATTGACGTTCATTGTCATCGTTCATGATCGACAGAGTTGTGGCAAACACTCATCTTTTGTCAAGCTCTTTCTCACAAAAAAAATCTTTTGTTAAGCTCCTCTAACTGTCTTCTTACTTCTTTATGACAAATCCACGGATAGATTCACAAATCATTTTCTAAGCTACTTCCTTTCCTTTAGTGGATTGATCTAATTTCTTCTGCAGTTACCAAATTTTAAGATGCCTTGTTTGCCTTATTCAAGTCTCATCGTTTGATTTAATTATTGATAATGATGTCATATGAAGTCAGATTTCAGTATGTGTAGTTAAAAAATGAAGCAAAATAACAGTATGTATAGTTCCTGAATAACACTACACATACTGTTATTTTTGCTTCATTTTTTGTGAGGAAATAAGCCATAGGTTCCATTTACAAATCATTTTCTAAGCTACTTCCTTTCTTTTAGTGGGTTGATCTAATTTCTTCTGCAGTTACCAAATTTTAAGATGCCTTGTTTGCCTTATTCAAGTTTCATCGTTTAAGTTAAGTTTGATAATGATGTCATATGAAGTCAGATTTAAGTATGTGTAGTTAAAAAAAATGAAGCAAAGTAACAGTATATCTAGTTCCTGAATAACACTACACATACTGTTATTTTTGCTTCATTTTTGCGCCATAAGTTCCATTTCCAATTATGAAGATCTTGCCAATATAGGTTAGCACAAGATTGTTTAGCTCAGGCTATGATTTGTTGAAGTTTTCTTTTTTTTTTTTTTCATTTCCATTCTAGTATTTCCTTATCATCATTCTTTAAGATAAAGTAAATGGGTCAGACGAGAATGTGGATGTGGTCCATTGGCTGACAACTCCACTTGTTGGCCAAGAGGTATGGAGTTTGATTCTTGTTGTGGGACTTCCTATGCCACTTAATTTTTAATGTTCAATCCTATATATTAGGCAACTCCGCCTATGTTTTATAGCCGGTCCCAAGTCCGGATAAAGGAGGAGGGTTGTGTTAGACCCCGACAGCCAAAGTAAAATTCTGTCGAATCTTATGAATATGGATCAACGAATAATAATATACTGAAAGATTTAGTTACTAATAGAGCGGAATGATGTCGTATGATCCATGTAGCCGACCCCACCTAGTGGGATAAGGCTTTGTTGTTATTGTTGTTGTTGTAATAGTCCTGTTTTGTAATCAGAGAAAAGTATATGGGTTAAACTTCCTGCTTATTTTGGATATTTATTGGCCATTCTAATAAAATATGTGAGTTAACTTGGGGGCAATCAGCTCTTCAAAAATCTCAATGGAAATCTGTTCAGTGTTTCTCAAAACGAAAGTATTATTTCTGTGGCCCTTGAATAGGTTGCATGTTATTGGGTCAATAGGATTCATAGTGCATGAAGATGGAAAATTACTTTTCTAATATCCTAGTCTTTTGATTTTGATACCAGATATTTTCTCTTGGATGTCCGTATGCATATTCTGAAAATAGTTGTTAATATTTAATTGTGCTTTCAAGGAATAATAACCACCTTATTTTCTGATGCTGAAGATAAAATATCTTATTGTATCTTCTAATTCTGAATACTTGTTTCTTATGGTCACGTAGACTATTTTACTATACTGTAGTTTTTTAGGGGATTTGTACTATAGTATCCTTACATATTGTGAAGCATGTTTTTTTAAGCCTTATGTTGTATGTTTCGTGATTCCTGATGTATATAAATAGACAGAAAAAAGAATTTTCAGGTCTGTGCAAATTTTTTTCTTGCTCTCCGATAATGAAATATTTTCTGCACTGCACAAGAAGTTTTTGTGATATCTGATTGATTTAACAATCCTTCTTGCTGGCTTGTATAGATGGATGTTCAAGTTTACACGGGACATTAGTTACAAACAGTATGTCATAACTTGTTGTATCTTTCAAGTTTCAACTTCTTCTCTGATACCTTCTCGGCCATCATTTTGCAACACAATTTATGACTTGACTAAATCATTGACATACGTGACATCTCGACCTTTATGATACACTCAAATTTCTTCTAAATGGGCCAGTTTCAAAATATCTAATTACTTATTTCTTCATTTCTAGTAAGTGGACAAATCTGCTTTTTCCTTTTGCACAATGAGCCACTTGACTACCCAACATTCACTTGTTAATGCCAGCACTACCTATTATTTCCCTATACTAATTTTAGCATAACTCCTCTGACATGTCGTTTTGATGGCCACCATGGAATAATTAAGCTAATAAAACACACATTGATGAGTTATTGTTTACTGTTTTTTTAAACCCTTAGACATTTCCAAAAAAGTGATCATGTTTACCTTTAGACATTTCCTAAAAAAATGAAGATGTGCTGAGAAAAGTTTTTTCTTACCACAAGAGAAGAAAAAAGATACTAAGATAATGCTTAACACACTTGCTACTTGCGAGCAATATTATCAACTTCGAGAGTTTTTTCTTTATTCTTCTCTATTCGAATCATGAACTCAATAAATAAATTTAATAAACAATTAATGTATTTGACTAACATGTGCTAATTGTTAAACTAATGAAAATAAATACGATCACTACAACTATTAAGTGCTAAGTAGTTATAGCTATCGAAGTAGAAAAATAAAAAAAAAATGATTAAAGGTGTGTAAAACTAGCAATCCTTCTTGCTGGCTTCTTATTATTAAACTGGTTAAATATCTGACAATTTTGAGATTTACTGTGTTATATATTATATCTGCCTTTGGGGAGGCTATAATGAGTACTTTTACTATATTATTAAAAGATCCTGTGATCAATCATCCGGAAAAAAAACCTGCATTCTGTAAACATATTGAATCTCCCTTGTTTTTGTACAAGAAAATGAAGAGCTTTTAGTCTTTTGGTGTGAAAATAAGCTTTACTTTTTTTCCTTTTGAAAAAAGCTACCTTTTTTGCCATGGGTTGAGCATTACTGAGCTTTGGCAGCTTAAGGTTTGATTTCTCTTGGCTTTGAGATGGCAGAACATGAGGCACCATCTTTTTCATATTTCACTTGCCAAACAGATAGACAGGCTGAACCAACTGACCATGGTAGAATGGTACGAAACAGCCAAGGGCATTGGCATTTCCTTCCAACCCTTACAAGTTCACCTTGTTAATATTACATAATACCCAAAATTTAAATGTAGACTGATATCAAGGTAAGAAAGAAAAATGCATACTTATATTTCAAAAAAAAATATAATAAACAAAAAAAAAACTCAATGTATACGAATAAAAACCAAGTCTAGAGAATTTGTAAAAGCTTCTCAATGTGACACTTTTAATCTTTGAAGCAAATGTTTCTCTTGTAATCATATAGCCTAGAAGTAAAGAAGGACTTTCGGGTCGTGCCCGGGTTCGCATGGTCCAAAATCATGCCGTGCCGATGGACACTTTGACGTGTTGGAGCTGCCCATTTTTTTTGTTTTCGGTGTGTGTTTTTTTTTAAATTAGAAAAATAAAAATAAAATTTAAAATTAAAAATGGGTCAAATAATTTTTATCCTAAAATTTTTCCTAATTAAAAATAACAAACATAATAAAAAATATTATAGCATATGATATTATGATTATTAGATATATAATAAATATATTTTTATATATGATATAATATAAAATTTAGTACATATGATTAAATATATGTATAATATAGTTAGAAGACTTATAATATATGATTAAATATTTAACTATATAATATAAAATGAAAAAAATAAAAAAATTGTGTTCGTGAGGTTGAGTCCGAGATGGATTGTGCTCGTTGTGATCGTGCGGACTGTGCCTAATTTCATGCTGGGCAGCTCGACACTGTTTGGTCATGCCGAGCCGGCATAAAATTGCGCGGGTCACATGCCGCGAGCCGCCGGCCCGCATGGTTCTAAGACATTCATTATCGAGGTATGCGGCCCCATGTCCTGGTTCGCTAAGTTAAAAGGAAAAAAATTATAAAAGTGCCAAAAAATAAAAAATGCATTCTCGGAAGCACCGGTTGGTCAATAAGAGAAATATCGATTATAATTTATGAAATATATACCTTTATTTAACAAGTAAACACCAACTATGGATGAAGCCTAAACATGATGACGGTTGAATAATGACATTTGAAAAGTCGAAAACTCGTTTGACAAATGAGGAACTATGATAAAACTAATAATTTCGGAATTATTTTTTTTATATTATTGATAAATTATTAAAATTAATCCTAGATTTTTTAAACAAATAAAGTGTGTCCGTATTATTTTCTCTTCTTCTTTTTTTCTTTATTTTTATAAGAAAAAAAGATATTTAAAAAAATGTAAATAGTTTGGACTTTCTTTTTCTTTGAGAAGTAGACAACAAGAGTTCGAGGATCATCTGCGAAGCTTCTCCTCCAGGAAAAAAAAGTGACGAACACACCCCGAAAGAAACCAAAATGGCCAAAAAATTTCCCCTCCACATGTTCTCTCTGGTTCAGTACGAATGGCGAAGCCCTAGTAGCTGATAAATATCTCCGCGGAGGTTAATGGAACCTCTTGTCCGGCAATGGCGCTCGCCATCTCGCTTCGCCTTGCCGGCGGCCAAGTCGCTCCGTGCGCGCATCCCTCTTTCCTCCGGCGGCCTTCTCTGAACCGCCGCCTGGTTCGACTTCCCTTTGTCGCTGTGCGGGCAGAGTTGGCAGCGGGAGCTCAGGCGAGGAAGGGCCGGCCGGCATTGGTGTGGTTCAAGAATGATCTCCGGGTTGACGACCACCCCGGTCTCGTCGCCGCCGTTGCCCAGCACGAGAGCGTCGTCCCACTCTATGTATTCGACCGCCGGATACTCGCCAGTTAGTTCTCCAATAACCCTACTTTTGTTGCCTTTTGACAATGTGCCATTATGCAGCCGCGTAGACGTTTTGTTGTTGATTCCCCTCAATGAATGTTCATTTGCATCATGCATCGTAACCAATCTGGGGCGTATACATAGCTGAGAGCAATGCGTATGTAAAGGGTCGTTGCCCATTTGCCCACGTACATGTCCTGTTGGGCCAGTTAAAGAGTTGAGATTTTGAGTTAAAGTGAAATCATCGTGTCATTGTTCAATATATCCAAATAAGGAAGCCTCTAATGATTTTTGTAGTATCAGAGGAAAGTGGCTACGGTGTGGAGCAAGCATAGTATATTTGATAATTGCATGAGATGTTTTCACTATGAGAAGGTTCCAATGATTTTTTCCATCCATTTCTTTCCATTCCAACGAGTGTTACTCTTGAATCTTGACGTTTGTTTCATAATTATTTTCCTGGACATGTTAGTGTGAGACTTAATGCACCTCCAAGTTTTGCTGGGAACGAGGAATAAAGTTAGATGATGAAACCAAAGCCATCAATGGGTTTCTTTGGGCAAATGCGTGAACAGAAGAACTCCAGTTATATGAAGATCATTGTTAGATGCAGATGCCCACAAGAGCATTGCTGGCAATGTCCGTGTAGCTTAGGTATTGATTCAAAGGTGTCTCAGTTGAAAAGAGATCTCGGGGTCGGAGGATGTATGGTTGAACACCACAAAGCATACTAAGGTTTCACTTGTTTCCTTTTTAGATACCCATTGATGGCGAATGAACCTGAGTAATTACAATATGGAAACAGTATACGCATTTGAACATTTTACCTTCTGCAAAAGAAAGAAAGAATTCATATCACAGATCACTCGCTAATTACTTGGATTTTGTGATGAGCAGTTCTGAATTACTACTGTTTACTGATAAAACTTCACTGTGTGAGCAAGTACTCAAGAAATGTGAACTTACATCTATATCATGTCTATTTCCTTGCCATTGTAAAGTAAAAACTGCATCGGGTAATTTATTTTTGAAGGGGAACTGCTCACTATATAATACTCAATTTTGAATACCTTTTATTGTTTGAATGCCTTTTAGTTATTGTGTTGTCATTGATTAGACTTAACTATTGGAAGACATGCTTTTCTATTGATGTTTACTTATCATTTGCAGACCTTTCAGATGATATGTTGCAAATTCTTCTTTTAGCCATAGAGGATCTGAAAAAGCTTCTGATATCTCAGGGGTCTGACCTGATCATTAGCTTTGGTACTGCAGAAGATGTCATATTGGAATTTGCCAACAAGGTTCTAGAACCATGGCCTAATTTTTACCCATTTCGTAGTATGTATATGATTGTTTTATTATCAAAGCATGAGCTTTTTTAACTCTCCTAAGAAAAGTATTGCAGATAAAATCTACACATATATATACAGAAGAGGAGGTAGATTATAATCTTCGTGAAGTGTCCATGGCTGTTGCATCAACAATGTCTACAACAACTTTTACATGGGGACGTCCTGAGATAATATTTTGGAGAACACTATTTTATGATGTTGAGGTTCTTCAATTCGTTTGTCATTGTTATTTTCTGTATAATCATATTATACATCATGTCATAGCTTCGTTTTCTGTTTAGAACTTGAAGGAACTTCCTGCTTCATATAGCGACTTTCTGAAATTGAAGGTACCAGTAACCACCCCTCTTCCAATGCCAACTTTGTCTGTATTGAACATGGAACTAAGAAGAGGTATGCTTCATATTTCCTTCAAACCATCCTTTTTCTTAACCCATATGATTCAATTGCTTGGACTTTCTGCTTATATTTGTGGTCATTTATATATTGTTTCATTTACATAATTTTAAAACATATCTTCCAGGTGGATTACCCACATTTGATGATTTAAAGAGCTACGTGAGCAAGAAACCTAGTAATTTGGATGTTAAATGGAATTATCTTAAAAGTTTATCTGCTAAATCCTTACTGACAAAGGATACAAGTGAAGCTATGATGAAAACTGGTGCTACAGAAAGGGATGAAAATTATTATGGGAAGGGTAAAGAAGCTCAGAAGACAAGATCTAAAAGTTCTGTATTTGCATCACCAGAATTAAGTCAAGTCAGTGGTGGAACTGATGTTGTCCTTAATGCTTTAGCTGCTTATTTGAGATATCTGGAAGGGACTTCAAGGGATGATTGGCAAGAGTATGTAATTGAGATTGTCCTGGTACCTGGGAATCTTATGCATAACTTTTGGAATTGCTGCCATTTGTTATTTCTGTTTCACATTAGGTCCATTGTGTTAGGTTAAACAATAAAACATACTGCTAGATCTGACCTTTCAGCATATTATGTTAAACTGCAGCAGACTTCTATGTTTATAATTCGAGAAACACATGTTATTATGAAAGAAAATTTAGATCATTATTTCATTCTCTTTGTTCGTACTGTTGCCTCTAAATCTTATGATAAGTCGAACAAACAAGAGCAGGGAAATCTCAATAAAATGAAAGGAGAAAAGACATGGATGTCTTATTTCTGTATCAGTAGGATCCACTGAATTACTTAATACAGTTCGCCAAGAACTTGAATCATATTTTGCATTTACTTCCTAATATGCTGTAACTTCTTTTTACATCAATGAAACTCCCGGATGACTACCTCCTCGCTAGTCGTACTTTCTTGTTTAAAAAAAAAACTTGAATCATATTTAACATTTCAAAATTATTTTTATTGGCTGGCTTCTGTTACAAAATGATCTTTCTTTTTTCCATTGCTCTGGAGTCATTGTTAAGCTATTACACCTCTTTTATTGAAACAAATTGGAACGGTATTTTATGCATAATATAATATCAGATTGCATGACAAATTACGGAATGCTGAAACCCGAGATGGCTCCTCATTTGGCGTCCTCTTTAAGTATGCCCTTCAATTTGGAACTATATCACGGAGGAGAGTTTACTATGAAGCCATTAAGTATGAGAAAGAACGCAATGCTGGCTTCTTATCACCATTTGGATATTCTGCACCTACTGTTGGTGCAGCAATTGATGCTGTCTGCTCCATGGAGGTATGCATTCATGTGGAGTCAGAAGTATTTGATAGTGCTGATAAGATAAAAGTCTAATGTATGCTAAGCTAGAAGTCAATTATGCGTTGTCTCACTATATCCATGTTTGTTCCTCACGATAAATCCTTTAACATTACAGTGGTACTGGATATTGGCTTTAAAAAGCCAGATGGGAAATGGAGGTGTACATCCTATAAAGATTTGGAGATGGAGGGGTTATATGATTCAGGTAATTGGTAAAATCAATACTTTGCTGCAGTATCTTGCTTCTTTTTATGTCATGTTGTGGTGAGAAATCCATTAGAATATCTAAATTTTATCTCTCAGGTAAGATTTTAAACTACTAGAAAGCAAACTCTTATGAACTAGAAACATGTAGTTAGATATATCTTTGATCACAGTGAAGTTGAGGAAACAAATTCTTTGTTCCCTTTATTCTTGCAGCATATTTGAGGCACTAACACAACATCTAATGAACTAACAAGCAGTTGAATATCGGAAGCCTGTTTTTTTTTCATAGTCACAGCTGTCAAGTGTATAAAATCTTGTAAAAAGTATGTGTTCTCAATTCTTATTTGTAAGTCAGTATACTTTCTCCATGGACTCATTCAAAATTAAATACATTATAGTATACAGCTCTTGGTTGCGAAGGTCCTCCAGTTCTTCTAGTTCATGGTTTTGGAGCTTTCTTGGAACACTTTCGAGATAATATATCTAACCTTGTTGATGGTGGACACCGGGTCTGGGCGATAACCCTCTTAGGTTTTGGAAAATCTGAAAAACCAAATGTTATATACACAGAACGTCTGTGGGCAGAATTGCTGAGGGACTTTATCATCGAAGTTATCGCCGAACCTGCCCATGTTGTTGGCAACTCCATCGGTGGTATGTCATGTATTTTTTTACTCAGTCAGGTATCAAGAATATTGATTTTTGTGATGATTTGGTTAAGATATCTTTTCTATCACTGGTTTTTCCTTTCAGGTTATATTGCTTCTTTGACTGCGGGACTATGGCCTGCTCTAGTCAAGTCTTTAATTCTTTTGAACACAGCTGGTTCAATTGTTCCAAACTATTCCTTCATACCACAGAAAGACGTGAGTCCTTTAAGCTTACATCTGAATTTCCCGATTGCAGGATTGAATCTCTTATAGCATTTGAGTTTCATGACTCTAGATTAGGTGGATTGTCTTTGGCCCAAACAGTTTGAATTAAAATCTTGAG
Organism: Pontederia crassipes; assembly: GCA_030549335.1. Classification (NCBI taxonomy): domain Eukaryota; kingdom Viridiplantae; phylum Streptophyta; class Magnoliopsida; order Commelinales; family Pontederiaceae; genus Pontederia; species Pontederia crassipes. The sequence goes on along the minus strand of CM060191.1, from coordinate 68,680,646 downwards.
GTTCGAGTTTTCTCACTTCTGAACTCATTAATTAATGAGGAACCAGTAAAAGGATTAGCAGCCATTTCACTACAGCATGCTGTGATATAATTATTTTTTTTTGAACTGTTAAACAATTATTCATGCACATAAATTATTCATCTGTATCTGGAGGTTGACTTCCCATCAGACATTGAAAATGTCTTAAGACTTCTAGATACTCCTTTACACATGGCCCCTTTTCAGAATGAGAAATTGTGCAGTGAAATCATTCTTAATGCACACATTACAAAAATAAGACTTGTATGTATATCATATTCAGGAACGGAAGACGTCTGGGTTTGCATATCTACAGGCTCGTTTGTTGTTGCTATACCTAAGATCAAGTGCCTCAAGCTTTCTTAAAAAATGCTATCCAACAGTATGTGTGCCTTAAACATTTTATGCTCGTTTTTCTTTTGCTTATGTTATCCCATCTTAATATATCTTATACTCACGTTCTTTTCAGAATACAGAACGGGCTGACAAATTTCTCATCGGTGATATGATTAGAGCTGTATCTTTACCAACATTGATATAGCGTGTAAATAGATGAATATTTGCTAGAAACAAGTGAGAAAGGACTAGAAATTTCAATAGCACTTTTTAACCCCAGCATTCCATACTTTTTTGAGAGGTAGCATTCCATACTTCCTAAGATAAAAAGTTTCTATCTAGAATGTATCACAATAAAGAATGTACTTATGTAACAATATTATTCGCAACTTGATGTAAAGAAAACTTGTGCTGCTTAGTATATTTTAACTAGGAAACCGGTTCTTAGTTTTTTTTTTTTTCAGATGAAAGTAAACTTGTTCTTAGTTGTCTCTGGAGCTTCTAACGTCATCTTGTCCAAAACCACATTTGATTGTTTGACCGTCAATCACAATGTTTTTTGCATACTCAAGTTGTTAGCTCTTAGAGCTAACGATGAAAATAATGACTCTGGGTGGTCGGAAATAATTGAAGCTTGTATTATCAGTTATACAGTTTAATGACAAATAATTTGCAATGTCCATGATTTCAATTTGGTGACTAGAACCGAAAGTTGAAATGACAGATTTTACAAGTTTGGTGATAGTGTAGGACTATTTTTTGTTAGGAATATGTCAGGAACAATTGTTAGAATTTCCACAATGTACTTTCCAATATCCTTAGCATTGGGCTGTTTTTTACTGTTTGCTAGTAGCATGATGAGAGTTAGGCATATTTCAGGAATAATATTTCAACTATAACTGTAGCAAAATGTAACAATTAAACCAGCATCAGTTTTGAGGCAATTACCAATTGTTAAGGAGTTGCCTAGTTGGTGCATGCTTTCAACCTTTTCGGTTTAGTCATAGAAACCTCAACTGTTGTGTGCCATCATTATAGGCCAATATATTTCATTGTACATGTACCACACACATTATGAAATTCTTTGGAGTTAGACTTCCTTGATAACTGTCAGTCGTATGATCCTGGTGTACCTATTGTTCTGGAGTGCATCACAAACTTTGACCTATCAGTTCCTCTTAATTATCTCTTCGGCTCTTTTGGTGGAGATGTCTTAGTCATACAGGTAAGTTTACCTGTGATACATGTTCAAGATATCTGATTTTGGGTTTATCCCTAACCTTCTCACTTTTTCCAACAGGGGATGAAGGACCCCATCACCAATTCAGAAGTATTCGTGTCCATGCTCCGGCAGCACTGTTCTGATGTCAAGATAAGAGAACTAGATGCTGGTATGTGGTTCAGATGTTCTTAGGAAATATGGACCTTGTTCATTATTTGATCTTTCATATTGAGTGCAATTTCATTCTTTCTGTTGTACTTTTCACTGGAACTATGGCTCTTCTCAACTTGCTAATTTAAGGAATTTTGTTAGCCACACGTTTTGTTTGATGATATCGAACCCTAATCTGCTCTGTCTTCTGGAATTGGTCTGTAGTCATATTTCCGATTCAGTTTCCTGAAATGGTTCCTCTAATGGGTTTCAGGCCATTGTCCTCATGATGAGCTGCCAGAAAAAGTGAATGCATTAATCAGGGAATGGACAAGCATATGTGAGGGTGTCGTCTACGCAGTGGGGAGGACTTGACTCTTGCAGTACCTTTTGCACTGATATTTCAGTCGTTTGACAAATCTGGAAAAATTTCTACACCTATAAATCAACGTCCTTAACATTGTGTAGTGTTATGTCGTTCTTGGTTGCGGCCGTGGAGGGGTTACATGTCCAAGAACGAGCTTGTATAATCCAATACAAACAGCCTAATTGATGAAACATCTTTATTATTCGATTTTTGACATGTTCTTGCTTTCTATCATTTCCTATTACTTATATGTTGCTATTAAAGAGGATAATAATCCAACGTTGATAGGAAAGCTCTGTTACGCACCAATGGCCTCTTCTCGAACTTTTTTGGGGTTGCTTTCTTTAAACAGTTTTTTTTTGCTTCCATTTCGTTCGACCCCCTCCCTCCCTATCTACCTCTATTAAAAATTTTATAAACATATATATTGATATATTAATTTTAAAACTAAAAATTATATTTGATTCAACTTATGTCTTGAACCAATGAAGACTGATATCTTAAAACAATGATAACGTCATATGCGTTAGCATCTCATTTTTTTCCCTCTGCCTTTGCTTGCATCCACTGTTTCTTTCTTCCGGACCTATCTACATATTCTGAATGCATAATCTTTGTCGTCCTCCGCCGTGCTTAGAGCTCAGCATTCTCACCTAATTATGCTCTATAAACTATTTTTACGAAAATGAACCCTCTAGTTACAATATTCGGTTTCTCCTGGAATATCTTATCCTATGGTCATAGGCACGCACTCCCGTTGCTAGTCCGTTCCCAAGCAGGTTTTGTGCTCATATGGCTCAATTGTGATTGCAGCCCTGCCAGTGACCACCTCTTATTCTTGTCGCTCGTATGAGGATAAAAAAGGGTAATATCAATGCATCAATTTGAGGTGGTCGTCAGCTAACCAGTTACCCAATTCGCCCTTACTTGATTATCGAATTAGTTATTAAGATAGATGCAGCAATTTAACTCCTAAATAGATGGAATATGCTGCGCTTTAACGCGTCGCAGGTAGACAGACTGGCAGCGGAAGGATGTTTGTATGCGCCGGCGCCTCCGTTAAGTTCTTGTTAGCCACAATTTAGACTACAGAGTCCCTAACCGTGTTTACAAGAACAAATGCCATTGCAGACACCAAATATGCAATTTAAAAGTATACCTCGTGTATATAATAGTTGAAGTATTGAATGATAGAATTGTGTTCCATAATGTAGCTAGATATATGCAACGTATTACGAAGCTGTTCATAAATATGAATGTATCAATTAAAGAGCTCATTTTCTTTTAACAAAGTTCGAAACAATATAGACAAATAATTAACCAAAAGATGACGATAAAAGTTCCTACAGCACAGTCCGAATGCAATATAATTCATGAAGGCAACAAAAACTCAAAGTAGACACTGGTGTGAGGTTTTGGAAAATAGATTTCAGGTAAATGTAATGTAAGCTTACGATGCAATCATACATCAAGCTTAAAATCCAAATTTACAACCGGCGTATCATCAGAAAATCCTCTTAGGTTCTTAGCAGTCCGGAGGGTTTGTAATATATGCAATGAAATCAAATGCACCAGTCTTTCATTTGATATGACAACCGCCGAATAAGGGAGGTTTAATACAAAAACTGGAATAACTCAAAATGCTTGACAAGGTTTTCGGCCCCTTTCAATAATGCCAAGATACATTTATCCTAAACCAACTTATTGGGTTTTCTTTAATACTTGAACTCTTTCCTATTCGTTGACTGTTGCACTGACCTGCTGCCGTGCCCGACGAGCACATTCAGCAAAGTTCTTTACGGCCTGTGCACATTTCAGCGGATCCTTGATATTTGTCTTGTAACATTGTAGGCAGGACTCCCTTTCTGCTGTACAGGGCAAAGGGTTCTGGTACGGCAACTTGAACTCTTTGTCACGAAGCTCTTTGGCTCTCTGAGTGAGCTCCTGCGTCATATTAGCCTCTTGTTTCTCCAGTTTCTCCAATACTCTTTCACTCTCAAGAAGAACAGAACGGATGCCTTCCAATTCTGGGACAACAGCAGGTGGTGGAGGAGGGACTGCAGGTAAAAACATGGGGGGCTGCAGTGGCCATCCGCTTGGACTCCGCTTTGGGACAGCAGGAGTTGGTTCTATCTTGTCAATGACTTGCTGAGGTTGCTCTGAGGTCTTTGGCTTTGGTTTCCTGGTTTTCTTCTTTCTTTTGTTCTCATCGTTGACAAGTTTATTCACTAAGTTATTACTTATTTGTATGGTGAAGGACTCTGCCATCACAGCCACTCAAGGATCTGGGAGAACATTCCAAACGTCAACCTCCAGAATTAAATAGCTAAGGATATCCAATTGTACGTAGTTTCAACGCAACGATCAATTTGATTGGAAATTAGTGAAGTAAATGTTGACAAATGTTAGCATTTCAGATAGCTAAAAAAAATGGAATAAACCATTGTATTGTAACAACTGCATGTTGATCTGGCAAGCAATATTTTATTCTCAGCATATTTCTTTTCGCGTTCTAACATGCATATTAATTATGAATAAAAATGGAACAAACCACCCTGATTGTAACCTGATGCTGTAACTTATCAATTATGAAAAAAATTGATGAGTGCATGGATTCTCATTTTTTACCCCCTCAAAAGAAAAGAAATGCATATTCCCCAACTATACAAAACCAACTTAGTTTCCATGGGAGTGAACTTTTTCATACCACATACCATTCGACAAAAAATGCTTATCACAATCCATACAAAACCAACTTTAGTTTCCATGGGAGTCAACTTGTTCGGACCACATACCATTGGAGAAACAAATCTCTTATCACAATCAACTGTAATCTGTCTACATCCTGAAAGCCTTTATCAAGGATTCCTGGATTTTACCATAGGAGGCCTAAAAGGAATTCAGGATACACACACACAAAAAGAAAAAAAAAAAAGATGAGCTGCACAAGATAATGCATAAATTGCAGCACCCATTTCTGTAGGGAACATGATTTGTCTGGAAAAGGTTATATTTTTTGAGAGCTGGAAAAAGTTATATTGGCTTCAGTTCAATCAATTAGTCCACTCTAATTAGACGTGAGTTTCTTTTCTTTGCTAAGAACTGTTTTAGGAACTACATAAAAGGATCAATAAGTTAAAAGGATGATAGAAAAGATATTCAGATCAGTCTACTAGAATTCTACTCCTGATATTTTGTTTCCGTTCTTATTAGTTATTATTCTCCACCTTGATGCCTTTTACAAAAAAACTAAACAGACCCAATCATCTGGCTTTATTGTTTTACTGTCTTGTTAGTACACAAAGAAAGAATGGCAGAAGATGAGACATCACCAGAGTATAAGGTCATGCATTAATGCAACCATTTTGGAATAATTTGCATTTAGATAAGCACAACATTGCTTCAACCATAAGAAGCTATGCATTTATGTGGTAATAGCATGGAAGAACAGGCTTGTTTTGGTTACTTAAACATAAGAATACTCGAAAGGAAGAAGAAAGATCTTATTGGAATTGTAATAATCTTTCGGACACACAGAAACTGTTCATCTGCTCTTCCAACAATAGTGTCCATGCAAGTATCAACAGTTGGACCAAATTATCTTTTTGTTACTGATTCTAGTGGCTCACAAGAGGATAGAATATGTTTTTTTATTCATCAGGGTTTTCGGATGAATGAAGACTAGAATACACAGGCACAGAAAAGCCTAAGAAGTTGCGGAGCAATGCAAGTGATCAATCGAATTAAAATGTTTCGACATTGCCAATGGACTCATAATTTCAAGGTCAAAATTGCAAGATCTAAAATTGCATAAAAGGTTTTGGTGAATTCTCATACTCCAAAATCTTCTACCATTTTGATTTCAAATGCAATCCCAGAAGACAATTCTTATGATGTGAAAGTCTAGAACAGAAACTTGCAAAGAGCATCGAAGCCCTACATAAGAGGACTCCGAAGCCACTAGATCGGATCACTATGGAGAGCTAAAGAAGATGTTCACCTGAGCTACGGTTCTTTGGTCGCAGGCAGATCTCAGACGGAGATCGACGGAGAGCGGCTGCGACGGCGAGCAAGAGGAGCCGGCGACGAGGCGGCGGAGCAAAAGATGGAGGTCTTGCTGAAAAAAGTAATTAAGAAAAATTGAATTCTTAAAGTAAAAAAGAAAACATAAAAGATAAAAGAAACAACTAATTGGGCCTTCACGAGAAAGGCCCAAATGGTGGCAGGGGTCCGTCCCTAAACAAATGGGCCGACGAGCGGCGGCGCCGCTGTCCGTTTAAAAAATGGGAGAGGAAAGACACTTCACACTTACGGTGTTTAGATGTCGCCAGAGAGTTTGTCGGAGTGGAATGCCGTCGTATGGTTCGTCTGAGCTTGAGTGTAAGATATTATTCGTTTGGACTTAAGTCCGTACAGTTTTTTAAAAACGCGTCATATCTGAATATATACTCATCATTTTTTTCATGATTTATACATATGAGATTAATTCAAAGACATCATTTTATGATACGCATCATATATACCCACCATCTTTTTCATGACTTATACATATGAGATTAATTCAAAAACATCATTTTATGATTTAAACGATCGCACTCCACTATGCACATGCAAGCATTACTTATTACAATTTTCGGTCCATGCACGTGCAGGCGCAGAAAGTCGCTTAGCTCCGTTTTTAATGTGCGGATAATATCACACGCTAATCGAGAATATTACATTGAGTTCGTCGTCGGAGTCGGATTAGAGGGAGTAGGGAGGCGGCCGACCAGGAAGAGAGATGAAAGAGAGATACGAGGGCGACTCGTCGGCTATTATAACTGATCAGTAATGAAACAAGATTGAAACCACCTGATTAGAAAATGGTGACTCAGTTTTCGACGTGAAACCAGCCGACTTTTTTTTTGTTTCCCTTCTTTTTTTTCCTCTTTTCATTTTTTTTCTTTTTCCCTTTTTTTTCTTTTTTTATCTTTCTTATGGAAAATAATTATTTATTAAAATAAAATATTTATGATAAAAGATTAATATAATATTATTTATTATTTATCTTTTCAAAAATTAATATTGTATTAAATAAATTAATTTAAAATGTTTTTATATTTAAATAATATACCTTTTTAACAAATTTTTTTAATTTATACATTTTATTTATAATAATTAATAAATTTATATTTTATATTTATAATGCTTATTTTTTTATTTAGACATCCACTAAAATTAGTCCATCACATTTATTTTTTTCCTTCTATCTCTAAACGCAGCATATAAGTGCTTTATAATTTTACAATTATAAGTATTTTTAATTCTAATTTTTCGATAATTGAAATCCGTAAAAGGTTTAAAGGATCCGTCCGTCGAAGAAACATAATTTAATATAGTATGATATTATGTCATATTTAAAAATTAAAGTACTTTATAATGTTACAATTTTTTATTTTTGACAACAGTAAAAAATTTCGAAGAATCTACTTGTCTAAAAATATAATATAATATATCATAATATTTGACCGTTTGAAATATTGACCTATTTTATAACATTATATGTATATTTTTTTTTATTTTGGTGGATTAGCCTTTCAGAATTTTCGACACAAAACTATGCCATATAAAATCCCAAAGATCCGTCCGTCAGAAAATATAATATATATTTATACTGGATCGTTTTTACATATTTAAGTATTTATAATATTTATTCTTTTATTTTCGACGGGTGAATTCTTAATTTTTTATAAATAATTATTTAAAAAAATTATTTGGAACTGTTTGGTATAAGGTCACAATGAACCAGAACGTTTTTATTCTATATATATTTTAATTATTTAAAAATTTTAGAAAAGAAAAAATGTTAGTTCTCTTTCTGTTCTCATGTTAATAACACTAAAATTTTACTTTTCAATTTTCAAAGCAAAAAAACATCTGCCGACAAAAATCTTCCTGGTCAAGTCCTTGTTTTAAGAGTGTTTGGATGAATAAACAAGAGGTTTTATTCTTATTTTGTTCTCATACCAAACACTTCATTTAGTATCTTCTGAATAATGTTTGATGAAAATAAGTCGATTGATTATTAAGCATAAAAAATCATAGTATAAAATCATAATATAGTAATTTAAAATGCTTCAATTTTTTTATCATTGTAGTGGTCAATAAAAATATAAAAGATAAAAATTAAGAATGAAGTTGGATGAACGACTCATCCTTGACTTTCTTTAAAGCTACTATATCAATAATTCCTTTCAAGTAAGGTGGGAGTCTCTCCCATATAATTGGATTATTCTCAATTCTAATAACATTATCCTTTTTAGGAATCGATCATTGAAGATGTATAAGTTATCTCATTCGATCGTCCAATGGATCTTTTCTTGTGGCATGTGCCTTAAGAAGGAATTTCTTTTCTGCCATTGATAGAAGTTGAAGCATGGGAACTTCACGGCGGATTGTTCATGTGCTCAGAGAAGGGATTCAATTGTGTTACTATTAGTTGTGATTCTACTGCTTTAATCAAGAGTTTGGAACATAAAGGAAGTTGCCCTTGAATGATAGATAATATTATGTTAGAGATTTGGTACCTCTGTGATAGTTGTATCCTTTTCCCTAATAATCGCACTATTAGAGATAACAATCCCCCAACAGATTATTTAGTCAAAGCTTGGTAGAGATTCATATTTTTGATCAATTTTGGGACGCTTACTTTGAACATTGATGAATGCTAGGTCTATTAATGTACACACCCACAATAACTCTTAAGAATTGACGTTTAGAATTAGCTTAAAGAGTTTAAGACCATCCATCTTCTGAAAGAAATCTTAATGATGGTCGCAACTCGCAATTGAAGTTAGTGAGAGAAGTACACTGTCAGCTTACACGTTATAGTTAGTTGTGTGAATAAATGCCCAAAGAAAAACAGAGGCCAGGAACGAAATCAGCAGGCATCATGATTCATGAGAGATGGACCTGATTGAGTTTGTATGAACACGGATGGTGAAAGATAACGGCCGTGACGGCCCCATACAAAACCAATATTTATAGGGAAGTGAAGCGAAAGCCATGCATCCGTCCTAGAAAACTAAGCCATTAACGGGCAGCAAGCACACATCCACCACGCGACGTTCATACGGAACGATCCAACATTATGGACTTCCATATCTGTTCAGATATGTTCTTTAGACATGTCAAATATTAAATACACATATATTTTATCATAGAGACAAAAGTTGAGTCTTCTCTTTTTAGTTCACTTCCCGTTTTGAGGAAGAGGGCTACGTTTCTCTCACAACTACTTTAATCAAACCTAAAAAAAATACATGTTATTTTCTTAAATTTTTTATATCCAAATTTAGAGGGTTATTGATGATAATAAAAAAATATATTTTCAAAATAAAAGAGGAGAAAAGTGAAAAAGATAAAGTAAAGTAAAATGCCATTGCCAGCACATTTATCTCCCATGCCCTCCTCCTTTCCTATATATAAGTTGAGGTAAAACCCGGCGCAGTCTGCCGGTGATCTCTCTCTGTCTCTATTCCTATTGGTCCATTCCAAAGCCGCAATGGCTCAGAAGCTCCTCCCTCACCTGCTCCTGCTGCTGTGCTTCGCCGCCGGCGAGCTCGCCTCCGCCGCTTCCCCGACGGACTTCATCCGCTCCTCCTGCCGCACCACGCGCTACCCCGACCTCTGCTTCCACTGCCTCGCGGCCTACGCCCCGGCCGTCCGCCGCAGCCCGCGGGAGCTGGCACGGGCGGCCCTCGCCGTGAGCCTGGAACGCGCCCGCTCCGCCTCGGCGTTCGTCGCCCGCCTCGGCGCCGGCGCCAACTCCCCCCGGTCCAGGGACACCGGGGCCGTCCGCGACTGCATCGAGAACATGGCCGACGGGGTGGACCGGCTCCGGAAGTCCGCCGACGAGCTCCGGGGAACCGGCGGCCCGGGATCCGAGGAGTTCGCGTGGCACGTGAGCAACGTCCAGACGTGGTGCAGCGCGGCGCTCACGGACGAGAACACCTGCCTCGACAGCTTGTCGGAGTACGGCTCCCCCGAGCTCCGGTCGGCGGTGCGGCAAAAGGTGGTGGAGGTGGCTCAGGTCACCAGCAACGCCTTGGCCCTTGTGAACCGGATGGGGTCCGGCTGACGGTTCGAGTTTAATTTGGGTTTTGTTGTCCACGACATGATCTATAATAATAATAGTTATTAAGTAAAGTTTGTATATGTTAATATGATATCAATAGCCCTCGGGAACAAGGTAACGGACCGCATAATATAATGCAGTCCACGTCCACGAGGAAGCAGTTTTTAAGTTTATGATTAAGTACGAGTAATTATGCGAGTTTAATTAAGGTGGATGGAGGCAGTACGAGGTTGTGCTTTGTAACTAATCATATATAATTTGATATAATATATATGGTTAATTTTGGGGTATTTACATATTGTGTTGATGTAGTCCACTTTTCCCTTTATTTTACATTTCCCCTTAAATACAGAAAGAAACATTTTGGATTTGAGTTTTATGATATAATTTCATTACTTTTGCTTTAAAGTGAACACTACATCATAAGAACTGTTGTGCATTTAAGTGATACTAAATACCAGTTGCTGCATTACAAATGGAAAAAAATACGACGTTAAGTTTAATTATTATACTGACATTGTCAGATTTTAAGATGAAAAAATAAATTTTAAGATAAAGTATTATTATACTGACATTATCAGGTTTTAATAAGTCGGACTATTATTCCTTGAAAAAATAAGTATTATTTTTCTTTAATGTTCTCTCCGACAGAAGAGAGATTCCTGAAAGCGTGCACTGTTAATAGACGATAACGTAACTTTCGTACCAAATTAATTAAGTCACAGGAGGTTTACATGAAAAAAAAGATAAAAACAAGTATTAGTAGAAAAGGTTTCAGCATAATAATTAACTTAAAAGCTATTGTTAATCACAAATTCGGATACACTAATGATGTTTTGGATGCATCAACGTCAAGAAATGGAATCACCTGCATGTAAGTAAGAGAGAGAGAGAGAGAGAGAGAGAGAGAGAGAGAGAGAGAGAGAGAGAGAGAGAGAGAGAGAGAGGTGTAGTACAATTAATAATGGGCAGGTCGTCTCGTGGATGCTCATAAAGGCTGTTCCCAAGTCCAACTATAACATCTTCCTCTTTCAAACCGCGCCCCTTTGCTACTTGCACCATCTCTGCTGCCCACATGAGGTGTCCCCTTGCCTCAAAGCAGAGCATTAACTCCATCAAGCGCAGACCCACTTTTAATTACATCAACGTTTGTTACCAAAAGGGGGAGCCAACAGAACGAATGGACTTGCCAATTAAGACGCATTTGCTTGCCTAACTACATTACTCCTTACTATGGAAAATGTAAACTTGAGCTAATAAAAGTTCTCTGTACAGCACGCAAGGATAACTTGTTCATGTGGAGAGAGAGAGAGAGAGATGAAGTTGGCATTGGCATGTGAAGGCTGCCCGTGCTTTGCAGAAAGAATTGGGCATCTTGAGACAGGGCACATGGTCTCTCGCAGGGCTCTTTTCTTCCCAATTCCTGTTGGCTCGGCTTTGCTTTGCTGAACCAATTGAGAGTGTTCCAGTGATGAGCGATGCTGAATAACAAGTCGGAGCATTTATTGTGGCCTCAAGATAGTGATCTTCCAGCAGGGACGAAACTTTGTTCCCCCATTTGCATTTAAGGCCCACCCCTCCCCTCCTGCCATTGCACCTGACATGGTTGCAGAAACCTTTCAGTTTCAGACGAGAAAGCTTCGTTGTGGAGACTCATGCCGGAGCAAATAATTGATCATGGCCCCCCTATCATCATTGAGAGACATTTCGGACTTGAATTGGTTTAGTCAATGACTAATACTGAATACATAAAGATGTTCTCATTTTGGGTTATTTGGAAGGGCTCATGTTTTTTTTTTTTCTTTTCAGTTATAGCATTTAATTGTGGGATGCATTGTGGAATTGTCAAATATCTTTATACTATAAGCTTATTTTCGTGTCATTCTTCATTTATTTAATTATTTATTTTTACATTTGTTGACTATTTTTTTTATAATCCAAAATATATACATCAAGATTAGTGTGTTTTAAAGTAGATGTACGACGGGTGAAGGTTAACTTTGATGGTCCATTCACCCAGCTCGGAAATTTCGGGGGCATGTGATTTATTATTCGACATTCTAATGGTTCTTGTGTTGTTGTAGGTGCACTTCGGCTTGAGGCAAACATAGTGACGAGGCTAAGGGCGCACTTGTTGGGATCCGAAAATATCGTGATATGAGATTTTGGCTCGAAGTCGGCGCAAAGAACTTGGTAGATATCATTACGAGCTCCTCTCGACGCCCATGGCAACTATGGATGATTGTGTTTAAACTTTGAGATATCATTAAATCTTTTGAATATTACAAATGTCCTCATTGTTATAGGGAAGCTAACCGCGCTGCTGACCTTGGGAAATATGGGTCGGCAGGCATCTTTTGACACCTTTTGAAAGGGAGGTTCTCTCAATTTTGTATTTAGACATTTCTGGTGCTTACGTGAATAGATAACTCATTTTCATTAAAAAAAAGTAGATGTAAGAGAAAATTAGTATTATGGATACTTACACAAATATAAATTAAATCCATCAAAATATAAAATTAATAAATGAAATATGTGGGACTCCAAAATTTTAATGACGAGCATTACTATTAGAAAAAATATACAACATCATCATGCCACCATTAACTTCAGCATATTTTAATGGTAAACTCATGTGTGGATTCTTAAAGGGGCTCCGCAAATCGTTTAATCTTTAAAATCTAACCGCAAGGATTATGATAATTTTGTCTCTGTCATGCTTCTCATCGTGAAACCAGTTAAAACTTCGAGTTCTTTAAATCATTTGATTTGCATTTGGGTTTGTTGGTGAGCCATCTATTAGCTGGGAATAGAATGTCGATAATAGATTTATAAACAAAATAGCAAAAAGAACAAAGGAGAAATAAATGAATACAAAAATTTAACATGACGAAAACTTCTTATTGGTGTGAAAACACATTCGCAAACACTGCTGAAGTAAATTTTATTGCGAACAAAATAACATGATTATAAACGTCATCTCCATTTATATAAGAAATAATTCATATTCAATTTTCTCCATTAAGTGTGATTTGTTATTTTTTACAATTACTCTATTATTCTATATATTATATATAGCTCATTGAAGGAGACAATACAGCGATATGAATTGTGGTAATTATAAAAAGAGGATGCCACGAGGTTTTGACATCGGGAGAAATTACTAAGGGTGCGTTTGTTTCGTTCATTAAAAAAAATGATTAGAATGTAAAAACTCTAAGAATGTCATTAGTTGGACTCACTTCCAACCAGACGTACACCACCTTGACTCCGGTGATCGCCCCAAACCTATTTCTTCTTCTTTCATCTCTCGCGTCTAATTCCTGCTTTGACGGTAGCGATAAGAGCTTTGCCAAAGCCCAGGTGGAGCCGTCAGATTTAGATAGGCCACTGATATGTCCCTTCCCCAACGAATAGAGGCTGCAGCCAAGGGATGAGAAAGAGGAAGGATGGCAAGGTATGTAAGAGAGGACGGTGAACACATTGAGAAATTGGAAGATGTGGGAATGTAATAAAGACACTAGTCGAGAGTGTAATGACCCTCGTTTATCTCTCTCTCTAAATTCAAAAGTGAAAATTGTGATGACCGATTTTCTCTCCCTCACCCCACTCCTCCACGAAACTCCCCCCCCCCCCCCCCCCCCCCCCCCCCCCCCCCCCATTCTCCCCTCACTCCCCTCCCACAACACCTTCTCACGAGAATATGACATAACTATAAAGAGGAGTGAGGAGGACTTCGGTGCATCTCTTTGGACTCCCCTCATGACCACCTCCCCCTCTTGCTTCGTTTCCGACGAACCCCGACGAGCGGACGAGCAATCGGCGGACCAGCGGACGACTCGACGAACCACACGAACACGAACAAGATGGCCCGGACGATCCAGCAGCCCTCGACTCCTTCGCGAGAGCTAGGTGCACGCTCCTCACCGATCGAAAATGTCCGACGATCGATCAAACGACAACAGTGACGCCGGCGACCTGAAACCGAACGAAAAAGGTACCACAGATGTATAAAATCCCTAGATGAAGAAATGTAGATCATTTGTCAAGCATTTTATTCCTATTATGACATAGAGTACCGTAGAAACATATTTCGTATTATTTGCATTGAGATTGGATGGAGAGAAGGAAGATGTGTGGTGCGATCCGGCGCACCAGTAACCCGGCCCGGGTCATGAACAACCTGACTCGGGTCATGACAATGCACGGCTCGAGTATCATTATACCCAGTCTGGGCTCTCTCGTTGACGGATGTCGTGAGATGATTGTGTGCCGACCCGACCGAGTCGAATCTCGACTCGGCCCAGGTCTTGAGAATCGGTCGACCGAACCGAGCACCAGATCAGCCGGGACGACGCATGAAACAATCGTCGTAACCCGGCCCGAGTCAAAGGTCGACTCGGCCTGAGCCCGACTCTATAGTTAGCCCGACAGAGATCCGGCCTGGGTCATTCCCACCCGGCCCGAGTCCTGTCGAGCAGAATGGCGCTTTGTCGTCATTTTGGGCCACGATTCTCCATAATTGGGCCCCACATCCGATAGGCCCACTTGCGGCCATATTCAACACAGTGAAGAATGTAGGAAACTTTCCATCCTCAGGAAAAGGGATGTGACCTTAACCCTTTCCTGACTATGATTTTCAAAGAAGATAAATAAGACAAATAAACTGAAGATAAATGAATGTGATAGCTATGTGTTGTTTATGGTAAAGGTCAAAGCATTGCACAGTGGAGGGACAGGTAGCTGCACTGAGGAGACAGTGTATCTACTGGTTTAACTGTCACTGCTCCTGGACCACAGGCCCTCTCCCACCTATACTCCGAATAAGGGTGACGCATTGAACGCACTCTTCCCGCACGGGGGCACATATGAATTATATTATTATGCCAGAGGGACATGTAGCTTAGCTAAGGAGACAGTGAACCTATAGGTCTGTAACGACCACTGTCCCTGGGGTGCAGACCTTCTCCCACCTGTATTCCGAAAAAGTTGTGCCTGAGTGTACACCTTCCATTTTATGGACACCCTAACAACATTTAGTGCAGAGACATCTCTAACTTCCCTACTAATTAAAGTCGAGCTCGCACAAGATAACAAACATCAAGGATCTTATACTAATGTAAAAGACGTAGTCCCACACAGAACATAACAGAATATGATAATGAATAACAAAGCATGACAATGGACAACAGAACAAGGTAATGGATAACAGAGAATGGTAATGGATCATAGAGCATAGTATTGTGTAAAGCATTGTTAAAGTAAAGAGTAAAGTCATTTATTATTGATTATCATTTCATCGTCTATGACTCTATGAGTACTGGGCGTTAGCTCACGGGCATTCCATGCCACTGCTTTGTAATTTTGCAGGTGAGAACCCTACTTAGGGAGGAAGAAAAAAAATGCAGAGTTTCGGGAAGGCGGCGCATGACTTACTACAGAACCACAGCTTTCCGCTATTTGTTGTTTGCATTTGAATTATCTGATGTTGTAAATATGAAACACTTAAATTTCCCTTTTTAGCTTTGCTTATGTTGAGATTCGCAGAACTATTCGAACTACCTTTGTTTCTTTATTTCTATTGAATTATCTCATGTCACGTGACATCATTTGATTTCCAATGATATCACTTTCGCATTTTCATGTCATTATTACTTCTCTATTATTTCTATTGCCATGTGGGTCATTTGCTGACCAGTCAAAATCAAAGTAGTCATAGGCAGTGGTAGCGCACCCTTGGTCAGTCTGACTGTCAGCGTGACGGAAGGGCTGATTTTGAGAGCGTTACAGAGAGAGTAATGAGATTCCAAAATTTAATAAGAATGTTATTCCAAAAGAATGTCACATTCCTATTTGCATTATGAAACTACACCCAACCAAAAAAAAATAGAATGAAACAAACACACAGTAAGTGTGACAAAACAGGATAGCCACATTCCAAAGTGTAATGAAAACTCCACTCAATTGTGCTTACTAACATCTGTTCTTGGAATAGGATTTTGTAATTCAAAAGATGATCCAAGGCGCTTAATTTAGTTGGAGAAAGAAGTTTCTATTATGTACGGTACGTCGGAATTTGAAGATTTGAAATTTCAAATATATTTCATTAATGAAGAGTTAGAATATTGAACAAAAAGATATGTTCATATGTTGAAATTGTGTCATAGATAAGTTCTTTCGGTAATGAGAGAATGTTCTCAGATGAAAAGTTGCATGATTTCATACGTGAAGATGTATATTCACATTTAAATAGTTGTGTTCACATTTGAAGAATTATATTCAACTTGAATAAATGGATCCTTTTATAAGATGTATCTCTTCATATGTGTCCACATATGAATAGATGTATTAAATCGTCATGAGGTGTGGCCTTATAAGAAAAAAAATAAGTGAACTCTTTCTTTAGTAGAGGACTTCGGTATGTGTCTTTGCTCTTAGACATGCCTATGATTGACATATAATTTTATAGTAGTCTTGTTAAATATTTTGACATCATATTTTTTCATAATAATAATTGATTACATTCTGTATCTAACTTGATATCATTGCTTTGATTATTGTTATTATAGATCATTTATTGTTTCTCATTTTGACATTATGTAGTATTACATTTACAATAATTAAAATAAGAGTTTTGCGTATGTTACAACAGATGATCCTGTTCCTAGGGATAATGATAATAATAATGATAATGATGGTAGAATAATTCAAATTACACAATAGTCACTAGTTTAAAATCACTATTGACAAAGTGTCATTCATTTAAGTATACTACTATGGGGATTTTGAGAGAAAATTAGTTCTCGAGAACTAATCGATTTGATAAAAAAATTTAGATTAGTGTTTGGATAAAAAAAATGTAATGATGAGAATTTAAAAAGTTGATTTGATAGATAAGTTTTAATTAGCGTTCGGAAAAAACATAAGAACTAAGAATATAATTTATTATTTTATGATATATACAATTATAGTAAATAAAAATATATAATTAATATTATAATTTATGTAAATAATTATCTTATTAATATTATTTTTATTTATATTGATTAAATCTTTTAAATGTTATTAATATTATCATTTACGTAATTCTTAAAATCTAAATATAATATAATTTTTTATAAAAATAATTAAGCAGTTTAATTAATAAAATATTTATTAATTATTAGAACTATATATTGTATGATTTTTAATTAATAACATGTAATAAATTGTTTTATAAGATGGCTAATAATGTATTAATAAATAACTAACTAATATATACTTTCATTACAAAATAATTAAAAAATAGATGAGGTTAGTGAGCTCAAAAAATAAAGAAAAAAAGTGAAAAGAACAAGGTTGAAAAGGCAGAAAGTAAAAAAAAAATGGTTCTTATCGAAGGCAAGAACTTTTGACCAAAATCACGTGAATTTTTGTCGCACATGTTGTTTGACAGCCTATAAGAAAATTATGTTTTAATTCGAAAATTGAACTCTAAATCTCGATAAAAAAAAGAATCAAGATCCGCAGAACATTAGTAATTTGATGCACAATTTTTAACTTTCTATACACGCACACTATAACAAAACTATTCATAAAATATATTTTCTTCTTAAAAATTTCCTTTCAGCAATATATATTTGATAAAATTACAGTGCAGTGCAGCTCAGGAAAACAGATAAAAGTCCTTATGATTTTAAAGGATAAAAAGAAAAAAAAACAGAAATATTGCCACTGTTAACAACAATTAAACGGGCTCGATGAATATTTTAAGCTTGAGAATGATTGCTTCCTTGGGGCCTGAGCCAACTTTTGCAAGATGATAAAATATTCAAAAATAAACTGCAAGGTCCAATAAAATATATAAAACAACATTTGTGAAATTTTATTATTAATTTTCTACTTTGTTTTATTTTCAAGATCCACACTGCGTTGATATTAATTAACGTGTCAATGATGATTTTTTGTTCAGTCATCCATCGGGAATAATTCAAGTATTCAACCACATATTGAGAAAATGGATGCATGTAATGTAGCAACACAACGTTCAAATAAAGTTTTAGATGAAATTTTTATTCTTCTATTTATCTGTTCATTTCTAGTAAAAAAATAATCAAGATACATTGACCGCAAAAAGATTTTAGCATCATTTTTTTTCTTTATTATAATTGAATGAGACCTTTTTAGGGTATTGCCGACTACACCTAATTAATTGAATAACTATGAGATACTAGAAATACTCATATCTCAAATGCACAAAAAAATTGACTACAATGGTAGCGCACTAGTGCACGCCTCAAGGGGGTTCCATCGTGAAAATTGTAATCCTCTTTATCTCTTTTTTTAACTTATGTTGTAAAAGCATATATATAATCGAAGAGAAAAATGTACATAGTGATAGCTTTCCATTGCCAATCATGATATTGCGCACTTATTGTGAAAAGCAATAGTTGAAAAGAACAACAACTATTATTATTATTATTATTATTATTATTATTATTATTATTATTATTATTATTATTATTATTATTATTATTATTATTATTATTATTAGTATTAGTAGTAGTAGTAGTAGTAGTAGTAGTAGTAGAAAATGTAGAAGTTGATCCAAACAGCCAACGTAATTTGTTTACCGGCCAGCAAAAATAGCACCGTAAAATTTTTTGGAGAGGGGAGGAAAAGGTCCACCGTTTCCCTATCGATAAGCCGGTAAGTTTTCAGTCATAATCATCTCAACGGCCACATCCTTCCTCTGTTCTCTCTTGACCATCCACCTCTTGCCCAAACACAAAGCAGACCACCTCTGTCTCTCTCTCTCTCTCTCTCTCTCTCTCTCTCTCTCTCTCTCTCCCCTCTCCAAAACTGTATAAATAAGCACATTCATTCAGCTTATCGTCGCCATCTCCTCATAAGCTTCTCCAGGTCTTTCGTGGAATAATAAGCATCCCCTTCCTCCCCAATAAAAGCTCGCCACAGCCGGAGCGAGCGAACTCATTAGCCAACAAGCAAAAAGAGAATGGGCGGCTGTGGGAGCAAACCAAAGACCATCGAAGTCGACGTTCAAGAGGTTCCCCAGACCGAAGCCGCCGTGCCGTCAGAGGTGACCCCCGTCTTCGACGTCGAAACCACCTCCGAGGTATCCATGGACAGATCGAATGACTTCAGTAGCATTTCATAGCTTTTTTCATTATAGATATAACGATGAACGTTCCGTGCATGTACAGGTCGTTCCAGAGTCGAGCGAGAACGCCGCCACGAAGGCGGCGGCAACAGCGGACGTCGTCGCCGAGGTGAGCGAGAGCAAGGTAGTCACCGAGGAGAAGGCCGCGGCCGGCGAAGAGACAAAAAAAGATGAACAGGACGTGAAGGCCGAGCCTGTGAAGACCGAAGAGAAGCCAGCAGACAGTTGAGATATAAAAGAAAGGAGATGGAGCGACAATATCGAATCCAACTACGTATCAATTTATTTGTTCCTCGAGGAATGTAGTACAAAATTATGTTCCATGTGATTAACCATTTGTGCACTCGACGTACGGACTGTTGATTGCTCGAGCTTAACTAACGTGCGTGCATGCATGCAATGCATCTGCATGCATGCTGTACGTACGTAATCCGGTGTCAGTGGATCGAAGGGAAACTATTCTTAATTTATTGCTAATGTCACTACACGTCTTAATTATGATATGACCGAGTTTCATAATTGAATTTTTCTTGGGTAACTAATTCGACTCCTTTAATTGTAGCCAGAAAACAAAGTGCTTATACGTTTTGGACGTGTTGTTTACAATGCGTTTCGACTTTCAAGGCCTTTTTCAGACGTGCATGGATCGCACGATTCGTGCAATTCGTGTGTGGATTCTGCTGAGATACGACGTAGGCCAGTGCGATGTGGTTCTTTCAACGCGCATGTGCGCGGTATGGTTCGACGTCGTGCATATATTGACGCGTGCCAAGCACGGGTCCGACCCGATTAACCCAAACTAACTAAACAAAAAATAACTCGATTCATAACACAATTCACTGAAAAAATATTAATATTAATACATTATTAACAAATTTTAAACTCCTATTATTCTAGATATTATGTAATGCAATTACTATTATTGTAATTTTATACTTGTATTCCTTCCTTTTTTTTCAGTCTAGTCTAATCTTTGTGAGGAGTTAGTACTAAATTCCATATTGGGACGAAAGTGAAATAATAAGTTCGAATCGAAATAATAAAACATTAAGCTCAGGTTCACAAAAGTCATACATTTTTTAGTCAGGTTTGAATTTGGCTCGAACTTAAATCCTTTTTTCGATTTGCCACCGTAGAAATGATTGGATAAATATTCAAATTCAATATTATTTGATTAATATGTGCCGCTCCGAATCATATGTCCGAATGACGCTCTTAATGAAATATTCTAAATTTCAAACTCAATATCTTCTTAAACGATAACAAGCGGCTAATTACTTGACCCAAACCAGACGGATGATCCATCAACTACCAACTTGTAGCAAGTTTATTAAGGGTTGGATTGAAGGATATGAAGGGATGGGGTGGAATATGGAAGAATGAAATTAGTTAAACCATATTTGATTATATTTTTTATTTAAGTTAAGAGGGGTAGGGTGGAATAGCTAAGCTATTTGAATACTACATTTTTCATTCCACCAAATTGGTGGAATGGGGAGGGATAGATTATTTTAGATCAAATTAACTTCTTTTCCTTTTTTTATTATCAAATTAAATTATTTCTCTTCTTACCAAATTAAATCATCTCTCTCTTCTCTCTCCTCTCTCTCTTACATTCATTGAGATATATCATCATATATTATTTTTTTCCTAATATAAATACATATTTATCTATAATTTTTTATTAAATTAAACTTTTTAGTAAATATAAAATTTTATTCAAAATAAACATAAATATATTATTTAAAAATAATTTAATATTAATATAATATATTCAATCGGGTTGGGACGTAAAATCTAGATTCGGTCCTGACCCAACCCGGTCGGGTGTCAAAGAAATGAGACTCCATCCTGACCCAATTATCCATCGGGTCGGGAAAAAATTTAAAAAATCCTAGTCAGTGCGGGCGAGGATGACCAAGTCATCTTGGTTCATGCTCACCCCTAATTAACGATTATAAATACTTTATTAAATATATAATGAAGGATAAAAATGACTTTTATATAAATAAAACCTTCATTACCCAACCCCACATCTTATATAATTTATTATCCAAACATGAAATTTCTAATGACACATCACACCACCCCACCCCATCACTCACCACATCACCCCATCTCATCCCTCCATTAATTATTTGCCAAACAAACCCTTAAATTAGAGTATATTTGGATTGAGGGTTACGAAGGGGTGGAGTGAAATATGAGGTGAAATTAGTTAACATGTTTGATTGCATTTTTTATTTAAGTTAAGAGGAGGGGTGAAATAGCTAAGCCCTTCAAACATCACATTTTTCATTCCACCAATTTGATGTTTTAGACAAAATTAACTTCTTTCCCTTTTTTATTACAAATTAATTTTTTTCTCTTCTTACCAAATTAATCCACCTCTCTCTCTCACACTAACTCTCTTTCTCACACATTCATATATTATCTACATATTTATCTATCATTTTTTATTAAATAAAAATTGTTAGTAAATATAAGACTTTATTCAAAATAAACATAAATATACTATTTAAAAGTAATTTAATACTAATATAATATATTCAATCGGATCGATACGTAAAACTTAGATTCGATCCCGACTTGACCCGGTCGGGTGTCAAAGAAATGAGACTCGCTCTTAATCCAATTATCCATCAAGTCGGAAAAAATTCGAAAAATCTGGGTCGGTGCGGACAAGGACGACCATGTCGTCCTACTCATATCTAATTAATGATTATAAATACTTTAATTATAGAATGAAGGATAAAAATGACTTTTATACAAATAAAACATTCATTACTCCATCCCACATCTTATATAATTTATTATTCAAACATGAACTTTCTAATGACACATCACACCACCCCACCACATCACTCATCACGCCACCCCACCCCATCTCTCCCTTAGTTATTTGCCAAACAAACCTGAGAGTTGATAGAAAAATGATCAGTTTAACCCATCTTTTATTAAAAAAATGAAAGTGAAAGATGCAAGCTGTAAGAATGGGAAATAAGGAAATTATAGCTTAGGAAGGGGAAGTGGAAGAAGAAAGAAAATAGAAGAATAGGTAATAAAGTATATTATGGAGGTTGAATTAAAAAATAAAATCAATAACAAGGATAGTAAATTAAATGAAGAAAAAAATGTGAAAACGAAAAATAAAGGAGTGAAAACTGTTAAAAATAATTAAATAATAAAATGTTCACATAATTAGAAAGCATTTTATTAATGTTCGATTACTTTTAAATATATTAATAAGTTATTATTCTCGTTTTTAAACTTGGTACGTGTGGCTAGTGAATATTACAAAACTTCCTCTAGATCTACGATAAAATTCACGGCAAGACTTTTTCCTACCAATTTAATGCTTAAACAATATTTTGCTTCTTCCATCCACAAAATTAGGTTCTTACTAATAAGATTTATGTACGCTTTATTTTCACTTTTATCATTCTTAATTTGTCGTCAGGGATGGAGCAAATGAAAATTGGAAAAGGCCAAATATATTATTTTCACTTTTATCATTCTCATGAACAAGGGACACACTGATGTTTTTTTTTTCAAATTATTAATTTCAAACATATAACAACAAAGTTATTTACTTGACCTTAGCTATTTATTATGTCTATTATACTACTACTAAAAGAACTCTACCAAAAAATTGAGATATAATGGATAGCAACTGTAACAACCATCATAAAAAGAAGAAGAAGAAACCAAATCAAAATCAAACGCTTAGAGAGATAAATGTTGGCATGATCATTAATGGGAGATAATGATCGAGTAATAGGGGGAGATAATAACAAAAAGTCCGGATATCAGAGATTAAGATAAAATGAAAAAAAACATTAAAACTGATTCTCTTCCCCCTCAAATCTCCTCTCTTCCTCTTCTCCTTCGGCCTGAATCTCGTATGAGATATGTAGGAAGAGATCCTTCTTGCTGTGCAAGGGTAGGCAATGTTTCCTTTCTTCCTAATCGATCCCCAACACCTCTTCACATCCTTTTTACTAGATGACTTGCGCCGGAAGAGGAAGGGACATCGAGAGAACAGGGAAGACGCGATCGATAAGGTCTCCAACAGATCGAAGCAAGGATCAATCGCAAATAGAGGTGGATGAATTGACATGATTTTGAATAGATCAAATCTATTATCATGCCCTGATCATGTTAAGGATATCATGAAGAAGTTTCATGAAACCCATGATTTGTTCTTTCTAATTGTGTGATCGTAGAATTGGTTACTAATAGGGTTCAATTGTGGTTCTATTTGAATTGCTTGGTTGATTGCTAGGACGTAGGAATTAATCTATGATGATGCTTTATGATTTTCATATTAAAAATCGGTTGCGACCTTACTTCGAATCGGCTGGAACCCATCGTCACGGTCGTGCCACCCTTCTTGCACGCCCGTGTTACCATCGTCACGATCGTGCCATCCTTCTGGCATGCCTGTGCCATCATTTGATCGCATCTAACTAGGGATCAATCGGTCGACCCATTAAATCAATCGCCCGTCCTCCCTTCCCATCACGACCGTGCCACTCTTCTGGTACATAACCTGGCCGCATGACCCATCACTAAACCGATCAGCTAATCCATTGAATCGGTTGACCGCCCTCACACTTAGGCACGCCTGTTCCATCTTACGGGCACACTCATGCCATCCCATACTTCACTAGCACGTCGTGCCACGTGAACGGCACGCCTGTGCCATCCCCTCCATACCCATATACTACCAGCACGTCCGTGTCACATGATAGACACGATCGTGCCATCTCAATCGGTATGCTCGTGCCACTAGTCTGTCACGGTCATGCCAAGCTACAAAACAGTAACCCCTCATTACATTCATCCATTTTTCTTATGGTTGATCATTGTTACGACTAAATTAATTACATGTTCTCTATTCCCGATTAAGATATGAATCATTTTACTATTTTACTCTCCTATCGAACCAATTGCTTCCATTGTATGAAGAATAACAAATAGCAAGTTCCTAAAGTGATTCATAAATTAAGATGGAAGATGAATAATGGATTACCCATGTCAAGTTCCTCAAGAGAAAGGTCGCTCATTTGGTCATGACTTGATAATCCAGTGATCTGCAAAAGACTATATCATTTTGTTCGGCATACCCTAAGAATTTAAAGGCACCTAAAGTCATCCTAATTTCTAAATATGATTCAAGATTAAGAAGTATGAACAAGTAAAACAAGCATGAATATCAAATCAAGAGAATCGTATCATTTACATCATGTTTATCAAGTCTACTGTTAAGTCTGTGCTTTTCAAATATCATGCGATCTCACTGATTTCTGCCATTTATTTATTTTCATTATTCATGATTTATGCTGACCCTATGTTCATTCTCCAACTAAGATAAGTTTATGTCATCATTTTTTATTTATTCTATTCAATTATGCATTGTATATTTTATGTGATTCCACACTAGACTACGGGAGGACATTCTTTAATGTGTTTGATTTTCACAGGACCAGATAGTGATGATGTCGAATAGGTGTGCTATAACAAGGCTTTGACGACTCGAAAGCACGTGAACTATAAGGCCTATTTAGTTCTTTATCTTTTCTTCCGCAATTATAAACTCCTGATGTAGAACTTATGATATTATGTAATCATTTTGAACTTTCGCAATTTATGTTATCCTTATTTTATTATTTCTTTTGTTGACGTATTTCGATTCTTAATTAAAATTTGGTCAATATAATGGTGAACGTCATAGCGTTTGTAGCGTCTTCAAATTGATCTACGCCACGTGGCGTAGGTCGATTAGAGGACATTACAGTAACTATTGAATAATTATTATGATTAATTAAATAATGATTGATAAATATCTGATGATAATATCTCTTAAAAGAGGCATCACAAATATTTCTTTACGTAAAATAAAAAAAATCCTGCATAGTTAAACTAGAGTTGTTAGGACGCTGGCCAAAATGAATTCGTCAGTGTTTCATGATTTTTTAAACTTCAAACACGCGTAATGGACCTAATTGTCAAACAAGATCGAGATGTGTTTTCACTCCGTTCCCCAACGTACGGGATAAATTGACATTAAATTTCGTTTTAATGTCAATTATCTTTCTTTAAAAAATATATTTATCTTTTTTTAATATGTATTTATGATCTAAATTTACATAATTCTATTTTTTAAATTTAATTATTGCTAAAAAATACTTTTAGAAAAGATGCACTTTAAATTCGATAATTAATAATTAATAAATTGTCAAATAAGACGTTATGTTATGGACGCGTCGACCTTACGGACACTCGGTCCTTATTTGCACGCCTCGGATCAACGCATCCGACACGCGAGCAGCGAATTGTTTCGGTAACTTTTTATTTTTATTTTTATTTTTTTTATTTCTGGTCAAAATATGCCAACAATATTTGGAGCAGACTCGACGCGATCGCATGACGGAGTCATTGAAAAAAAAAAGGAAAAAAAAAATTCTATAAATTTGTTGCTTCCCGAGCCGAGAGCAATGGTGAGAGTTACAGTGAGAAGCTTTGAGATGGACCGCTCCGTTCTGCTAGGCGTTCTTCTTCTAGTGTCAGCAATGATAGCGGAAGGCGGACGCGGTGCTCCCCCGCCGCCGTCGTCATCCGCGAGCGGCGCCGGCCGAGGACGGCTGCGGTTCCGGGGAGGGAGGAACGGCGGGGAGTTCAAGATCCTGCAGGTGGCTGATATGCACTACGCCAACGGTCGGACGACGGGGTGCCTCGACGTGCTGCCGCAGCAGAAGGCCACCTGCTCCGACCTCAACACCACCGCCTTCATCTACCGCGTCATCCGCGACGAGAAGCCCGACCTCGTCGTCTTCACTGGTACGAGTCGTGCCGCCACTTTTTTTCTGGTCAAAGACTTCACTCTTTTCCCTAAATATATGATGCAAGGGTACTCCAATTTTTTTGATGTATTCGTACCGGGTACATACCCGGTACCGTTATTTTATGAGTACTCGTGAGTACTCGTATTTATATGTACTCAATAATAAAATAATTTTTAAAAAATATGTACTTCAATGAGTACTCGTACCTATATTATTGAGTACTCCATATCAAAATTTTGTCAGATAAAATTCTAAAAAAGATAATAAATGATTGATGATCATGTAAGCACTAATACTAGAGAACGTGATATACATATATTTTGCTATATTTTTATCAAATGTGAACAATAAAACCTATAGATGTTAAAGATAAGAAGTCATAATGAGAAAGAAAACTATTAATAACTTCTCATTTAGACATAATCAGTAAAGTGAATAACTAATTACTTATTTTAAAAACTTAAACAAGATGAAGATACTAAAAATCTTATAAAAATTTATTTTATATATATATATATTATATATTTAATATATTATCGTATCCGTATTCTAATTTTTTAAAATTTGACGTATCTCGTACTCGTACTCGTACCCAATATCCATACCGTATCCGTACCCGTACCCGTACCCGTGGAACATAGCCCTAAATAGACGCAAGAACAGTAAAGACTGCCATGCGTCCCACTGGTAGGATTCGGTTCGAGTGATCGTGTGCGCTACAATTCCTGACATTCCCTTTTTTTAATTATTTGAATGATATTATTAGCAAATAGAGAACTAAAAAGGACAATACTTTCTTGGTTTTTAGCCTCTGATGAATTGTGAATTGTTCCGTCCTGTGTTACGGTCCTACGGATGAATCCAACTTTGGTTGTTTAAAAAAGGGGAAAAAAAAAGACAAAGAGCACTCATTTGATTTTTGCCTTCTTCTCAAATGGTGTAAACTGTAAAGAACTGCATTCTAGACTGAGGGGAAAAGTTTGCAGATTTTACAACTTAAGTATGAGTTTCCTGATGTGTTTGGAACTTAGGAAGTGATCGCTGCAGGTTTGTACTGATTAGAATGTGTTGGCAACAGGTGACAACATCTTCGGCTCTGATGCTGCTGATGCAGCCAAATCACTGGACATGGCATTTGCTCCAGTAGTCGAGCTCAAGCTCCCATGGGCAGCTGTCTTGGGGAACCATGACCAAGAGTCCACCCTGACCCGGGAGGATGTGATGACGCACATCGTGAGCATGCCCTACACAGTTTCCCGCTTGAACCCGGATGGTGTACAAATTGATGGCTTCGGCAACTACAATTTGGAGGTTGATGGTGCTGAGGACTCTGTACTGGCCAATAAATCTGTGCTCAACCTCTACCTCCTTGACAGTGGTGACTACTCCACTATTCCATCGATTCAAGGCTATGGTTGGATCAAGCTCTCTCAGCAGCTTTGGTTTCAAAAGACCTCTTCCTCCCTTCAGGTATATATGAATAAACGAACTTATTCCCTATTTATATTTTGTCATTTGGGGGCTCAATTGTGTCGATAGACCCCATTTCTGTCAGGAGACTGTTATAATTATGTATTTTATAGCCAATAGGGTGAATTAATAGTCAGATAGTCTCTAATTTTACACTTGCTGCGCAGCTCCTTATTTATGTGGGAGCCGTAAATGTCCTAATTCTATTTGCGGTAATGTTCATGAATGGTTCAGAATATTCTACTAATTCATATTTTTTGACCATTGGGGATAGAGTTACTTCACTAGTTTTTTTGTGAAAATATCCTTAATACTATAACTACAAAATCAGAGTGGAGAATATTTCAGAAGGAAGCGTTTAGAATTTAAAATCAGAAACCGCTTATATGTGAACATCAGTATAGGTTAACTGTTGCTGGACAAGTTATTTAGTATGCTTACCTTCAGTGAATTTTTTGTATGACGTCTCTCCATGCAGTTGCTTTAGATTTCTTATTGTGTATTCTGTGGGTTATTTTTAAGTAGACAGCATATGCATTTTTTAGCAACCTGCATGATGTAACCTATACTGCCTTGTACTGTTTCTCAACTTTCAGCAGCCGCAATCAGGCAAAAATTATGTCATTAATTCCACCTCTTTTTTTTTCCAGATGCATTTCTTAATTCCCATAGTTAGATTCCTGTATTTTTAGCTTTAATGTATGTAAGATTTTATCATCGATGCTACTGTAACATTTTGACAATCACAAATGCATCTGTGTATTGAATGCATAATGCCTCAACTTTGTGCTTCATAAACTATTTCCTCCATTTAGCATGCCATTGCATTTCTGCATAAATTTTAGTTAATTTGCCACCGGAAGAGAAATAACTAATGATGTTCCTGAAATTTGCTGCAGAAAGAGTACATGAGTGCACCAGTGCCTCAAGATGAGGCTGCTCCAGGTTTAGCATACTTCCACATCCCTCTGCCTGAATATGGCAGCGTTGATCCATCAAGCGTCATAGGTGTATTGCAGGAAGCTGGTATCAGCTCGGCATCAGTGAACTCAGGGTTCTTTACAACCTTGTTGGAAGCAGGGGATGTTAAAGCAGTGTTTACAGGGCATGATCACAAGAATGACTTCTGCGGGAAGCTTGACGGCATTCAGCTCTGCTACGCCGGTGGCTTTGGGTATCATGCTTATGGAAAGACAGGATGGCCGAGAAGATCAAGGGTAGTGTCAGCTCAGCTAGAGAAAACAGTTGATGGCAAGTGGGGAGGGGTGAAGATGATAAAAACTTGGAAGCGTCTCGATGATGAACACCTCTCGACAATTGATTCTGAGATCCTGTGGAGCAAGGGAACTAATGGTGCGTGCCATTTGCTTACTCCATTTTTACATATATCTTGCAGATTAGTATAAGAATGTGTTTGATTTTTTTGAATATTTTGATAACAAAGATTACTTGATGCCTTGTTCAGTGACAAACTAAAGGACGCCTGTTAGAGATTTTAAAGGAGAAAGATACTACATCAGATCGCAGCTAATAAAGAGGGATGTATCAGGTCCCAGGGGCCAGGATAAATAAACTTTACAGTTCAAAGCATTGGTCTAGAAATAGTTATTGAGATGTATGGGGCTCGGAAAAGAGTTAATTAAATAATTCTCTCGCATTTTCAAATTTGTTACTTCACGCTATTTTTTTTTTTCAAAATTCAGTGTTAATGGCCTTTGCCTCTCACTTGGAATTTGAAAGATAGGAGCCACATTGCTTGGCTGTTGTGATGTCTATCTTGCTGAAGTGTTTTATTATTTAATTAATTAATTAACCTCTGGGACCTGGGCTTGTCATCAAAGTCTTGCAACACCATCACCGAAAACTGAAGGCTATTAAAACACATGGATCGCATTCATGCCGTATCCATGTGCATGGTACTTTACCTCTTCCCTGCACAATATGTCAATTATCCATTACTGCGCTGAAAAGTTTAGTGGCCTCTGGCCAACCT
Source organism: Pontederia crassipes (assembly GCA_030549335.1). NCBI lineage: Eukaryota > Viridiplantae > Streptophyta > Magnoliopsida > Commelinales > Pontederiaceae > Pontederia > Pontederia crassipes. The sequence continues at coordinate 68,650,966 of CM060191.1, read as the reverse complement.
GCGTTCGTTGCAAACTTTGGAACGAAGACAGACGAGAACAATTAGAATGTGTCATAGTACGACTGTTGAATATTATAAGATTCGGATTTTAATATATATATATATATATATATATTAGATTTATGTACCTTTAGAGCACGATGTGCATTTTAACTCTTGATCTACTGATGTAATTAGAAATGATTAAATTACATCATTTCAAAATATTAATTATATCATTCGTTGAGCAAGATCAAGAATTGAGATACACTTAGTATTTTTTCAGAGCGGAAGATGCTATGAAAGTATATTATGTATATGATAAAAATGATTGCTTTAGAAGCTTGTATGCACTTAAATATATACGTATCTATTTATTTGGTCCTCGAAATGTAGTACAAAAATATGTTCCATGTAATTGACCATTTGTGCACTAGATTGACTATTGATTGCTCGAGCTTAATTGACGTGCGTGCAATCTGGTGTTAGCGGAAGAAGGGAAACTATTCTTAATTGGATTATTAATGCTACTACACGTCTTAATTATGATTTGTCTAAGTTTCATCATTTGTTTTTGCTTGGGTAACTAATTCGACACCTTTGTATATATCCAGGAAAACAAGTGCTATACGTTGGAGTTGTTGGACGTGTTACCACTATGCGGTCCAACAAGAAAGACGCACATGGATAGCATGATTCGTACAATTCGCGTCAATGTTATAAAAAACAATAAAAACAAGAAAGTAAAAAAAGGAAAAAAAAGAAAGTTTAAAGAGGAAGAAAAATGATACGTAAAAAAAAGGAATATAAATAAAAAGGTAAGTATTGAAAATTGTATAACATTAAAAAGAAAAATTATGAAAGGGAAGAAGAGGAAATTACCATGATTCGATATAAAGTCACCAATATCTTTCATCTTGAATTGTTTTGAAGGTGTTCGGTCTGGTTTCAAAAATATTTATTATGCGCATTTCGGTTCGCTACCATAGATGTATCGTATGTGAACATGTCAATATCTTAATAATTTCAAACTTCAATTTACAATTCTCCAAACTTTATATTTCTTTTGCGACGGAGAGTTTGCGACAGACAAAAATTCTTCGCATTTTTCGACGATATTTGCGACGGATAAAAAAAATCCTTCCCAAATACCGAGGGTCAAAACATCCTTCACTACTACAGACGGAATACTTCCATTGGTAAGTTACCGACGAGTATAACTATCGAGATTATCGACGGATTTATGTCCGTCGATAATTCTGAAGGCTAGATCCGTCAATAACTATATTCATAATATATATATATATATAAGTATATCTTTATTATTAAAATTACTAATGGGTATAGCCTTCAAAATTATCGATGAATTTATATCCGTCAGTAATTCCGAAGACAAGATTTGTTGGCAATTATATTTATAATAATATATATGTGATATAATATAAGTATATATATTTAATATCTTATTATTAAAATGATTAGCGGGTTAATTACCGACGAAATCACATCCGATGATAATTTCAAAGGTCGGATTCGTCGGTAATTAAATTTATAATAATATATATATATATATGTAATATTATAAGTATATATCAAATATTTTATTATTAAACTTATCGACGGGTCTAGCCTTCAAAATTATCGAGGGATGTAAGTCTGTCAGTAATTACGAAGGCTATGTCCATCGATAATTAAATTTAATATTATTATTATTATTATTACTACTAATATTTATAATATAATACATATTTCTCTTTTTACATTTATTTATATTCTTTTCTCGATGCATTAATAAAATAATATATTAAATAAGCTATCATTATTTTTCATTTTTCTCACAATTGTCTTTAATATTTTATCTTTTTACTCATTTTCCTTTTAATATATATGTATATATATAATATAAATGATAAATAAATTTTTGATATAAAATAAATAAAATTAAATAAAATTAAAATAGTTAACTTCTTATCCAAGATATAACAAATTTTATCATAAATATTAATTTTAGCTTACATCTTAGATTCACAAAATATAATTTTTTGTAAAAAGTACATTTACAATTTTTTAATCATTATAATCTTAAAACTAGTATCTAGGATAAGAAGTTAACACTTTTACATCTGATTTTTATAATTTAACTATAATTAATAAAATATTATATATTATCTATATCTTTATCTATATGTCATGACCCGAGCGATGCTCGGAAGATACAAAATTAAATAAATATCTTGATTATAAAATAAAAATATTAATTAAAATTTTAAAATTATTATTAAAAATGATAATTCCAAATATAACTTTTCTATACATCTTATAATCTTTTCCCTTAGAAATTTATATAAGTAAACATATTATAAAAAAGTAAATTTATTGGAAATAGTTTTTAAAAATGTACTGGATTTTATTTCATTTATTTTTTACTCTATCTTGGCACCTTACTTTTTTATTTATTTAACATTTATTACTTTAAGATTTTGATTTTATTGATGCTAATTTATACATGATGATATAGACTACTCGTTCCAAACTATATATCTTTCAATATAATATATATATAGTAATTGATATATACTTTAACAATCATATATTATAATTAAGTAAATACTACTTATTTTTATTGTTTAACAATGTCTATTACTTAGAATTTTATTTTATTTATTCATTTTCTATGTGACAACGTAAAAATGTCATATTCAACATATTTTACCTTTTATAATATGGATATATATTTTTATATAAAATAATTAGACGAGTCTTTATTTTATTTCATTCTAATATGTGATTTCATTAAAATTGACATGCTATAAGTATGTAAAGATATATAACAAAGAAAAATTAAAGTTATATATCTTATATCATACATAAACAAATGTTAAAAATATTATAACATTTTAAGTCAAATTTTTAATTATGTTTGTTATAATAATTTATCTTAAACATATACTTAATATTTTGTAACTTTCTTCCAATCATCTACGTAAACAATTCATTTACTTTTAAATCATATCATTAAAGTGAGTATAATATAATACATATCTTTCTTTCATTTATTATAATATAATATGATTTTATTAATATTTGTAATCATATATATATATATTAATACATATAATATTATTAATGTTAAATAATAATATTGTATATAAATATTGATCAAATGGTATTATTTTAATTACCGTCGATAATTTTGAAGGAAATAACCGTCAATAATTAAAATAATAATTTATTATTAATGTTTATGATATAATACATATTTTCTTTTATTTATTTTATAATATTTATAATATAATATGATTTTATTAATTTTTATAATCATATATATTAATACATAAAATTAATATTACTACATATAATATTATTAACGTTCTACAGTCGCAAGCTCTGAGGGGGAGATGTCCTTTAGACTTTCCGACGGTTGCTTCTGTTGGAAATACCGAAGGGACTTAACTTCCATCGATAATTTTTTACCGACGAGCAATTTTCTAATGAACATGTACCCATCGAAAAATCCATCGGAAACCAAAGTTTCTAACGGATAACGAGATTTTTGATGGTTTTTTCGTAAAAAATGAGCAAAATTCTTGTAGTGGCTTCATCCTTTTGACCGTCAATAGTCAGTCCCTCGATTATAATAGGGATGTGACGCAACAAAAATAATAGAATACAAATATAATTAAAATAATTAACAAAAGAGGTGACAACCTCTCGTCAAAAAGGAGGGTACCAACCCCTGAGTGAGCTTGCACAGGGACCAACACCCCCCTTTTCTTCCTCGCTGACGCCGCACGTGAGAGAGAAAAGAGGGCACCAGCCCTTGTCAAAGCTCACGCTCACCAACGAGCTCACATAGGGGCGCTAGCGCCCTCCTTTTCTTCCTCGTCGACGTTGTGTGTGAGCTCACATGGGCGCTCTTGTCTTAGGTGTAATTGGACTTGCAGTTGAGACAATGCAGATGGAGGAGGCATATCGGACATTGTCGTGATCTTTATTAAGTACTATTTGGATGGAGAATATCTTTTAGGAAATAATAAATTTTATTCAGAAGAATATAGATTTTCTTGTTGTATTCTTTAAAATATTTTATTATAAATACCTAACAATAATAATAAAGATAGAAATAATTATTATAATAATATATGGTTAAATTATAAAAAAGAATAATTAAAAAGATGAAAAAAAGAGAGAATAAGTCTATTCTTTTATTTTGATGAAATATAAATATTGTATTTTTGTGAATTATAACGATGGTATTTCGAATTTCAAAGTGATTTCGATAAAAATGATGTTCGGTCAATTTATTCTTATTTTCTTAATGTTTGACAATATTCCACGACATAATTCCATCCAAACGGCCAAGGCGTCCCAGTTAGGGACACTTGATCCTTCGAACACGACTGGGATCAACCCACCCGACGCGCGCGAACGGCTAATTGTTTCAGTTATTTTTTTCCGGTCAACAATTATTCCCCGAAAAAAACATGCCAACAATATTTTGAGAAGGCTCGACGCGATCGCATGCATGACGGAGTCATTGAAAAAAAAAATGAGAAAAAAAAAAAAAAAAACGAAAGGCGTGTTCTATAAATTTAACGCTTTCCGAGCCGAAAGCAGTGGTGAGACTTGAGAGTTAGAGGGAGAAGCTTGAGATGGACCGCTCCATTATACTCGGCGTTGTTCTTCTGGTGTCAGCAGTGATAGCGGATGGCGGACGCGGTGGTCCACCGCCATCGTCATCCCCGAGCAGCGCCGGCCGTCGAGGACGTCTGCGGTTCCGGGGAGGGAGGAACGGCGGGGAGTTCAAGATCCTGCAGGTGGCTGATATGCACTACGCCAACGGTCGGACGACGGGGTGCCTCGACGTGCTGCCGCAGCAGAAGGCCACCTGCTCCGACCTCAACACCACCGCCTTCATCTACCGCGTCGTCCGCGACGAGAAGCCCGACCTCGTCGTCTTCACTGGTACGAGTCGTACCGCCACTTTTTTTCTGCTCAAAGATTTCTCCTTTCCCTAAATAGAGTAGAAACTTACAGTTTAAATGGGGGAGGGGAAGACGAAGAACACATTTGACTTAGGCCTTCTTCTCAATAGTGTAAAGAACAGCACTTTAGACTGAGCGGAAGTTTGCAGATCTTACAGCTTCAGTATGAGTTTCATGATGTGTTTGGAATTTAGCAAGTGATCGCTGCAGGTTTGAACTGATTTGAATGTGTTGGCAACAGGTGACAATATCTTCGGCTCCGATGCTACTGATGCAGCCAAATCACTGGACATGGCATTTGCTCCAGTAGTCGAGCTCAAGCTCCCATGGGCAGCTGTCTTGGGCAACCATGACCAAGAGTCCACCCTGACCCGGGAGGGTGTGATGAGGCACATCGCGAGCATGCCCTACACAGTGTCCCGCTTGAACCCGGATGGTGTGCAAATTGATGGCTTCGGCAACTACAATTTGGAGGTTGGTGGTGCTGAGGACTCTGCACTGGCCAATAAATCTGTGCTCAACCTCTACCTCCTTGACAGTGGTGACTACTCCACTATTCCTTCGAGGATTGGCGGCTATGGTTGGATCAAGCTCTCTCAGCAGATTTGGTTTCAAAAGACCTCTTCCTACCTTCAGGTATCTATGAATAAATAGACTTCTTCCCTACTTATGTGTTATCATTTGGGAGCTCAATTGTGTCTATAAACCCCATTTCTGTCAGGAGACAGTTATCTTTATGTATTTTATGGCCAATAGGGTGAATAAATAGTCAGGTAGTTGTCACTAACTTTACACTTCAATTTTTTTATGAAAAAATATCCTTTATACTTAAACTGCAAAATCAGAGTGGATAATATTTCAGAAAGAAGACGTTTAGAAGTTAACATCCGAATCATCTTATATGTGAATATAAGTATATGCTAACTGTTGCCGGACAAGTTATTTCGTATGTTTACCTTCAGCGACCTGCATATACTGCCTTTTACGGTTTGTCAACTTTCAGAAGCCGCAATAATGCAAGGATTATGTCATTAATTCCACCTCTTTCTTTCTCTTTCTGGATGCATTTCTTAATTTCCGTAGTTATATTCTTGTAATTTAGCTTTAATGTAAAATTTTATCATCGATACTGCGGTAGCATTTTGACAATCACAAATGCATGTGTAATGAATGCATAATGCCTCAACCTGTATGGTCCCTGAGCTATTTCCACAATTTAGTATGTCATTGCATTTTTGCATAGATTATAGTTAACTTGCCACCCGAAGACAAATAACTAATGCTGTTCCTGAAATTTGCTTCAGGAAGAGTACATGAGTGCACCAGTGCCTCAAAAGGAGGCTGCTCCAGGTTTAGCATACTTCCACATCCCTCTGCCTGAATATTGCAGCGTTGGTCCATCAAGCGTCATAGGTGTATTGCAGGAACGTATCAGCTCAGCATCAGTCAACTCAGGGTTCTTTACAACCTTGTTGGAATCCGGGGATGTTAAAGCAGTGTTTACAGGGCATGATCACAAGAATGACTTCTGCGGGAAGCTTGACGGCATTCAGCTCTGCTACGCCGGTGGCTTTGGGTATCATGCTTATGGAAAGACAGGATGGCCGAGAAGATCAAGGGTAGTGTCAGCTCAGCTAGAGAAAACAGTTGATGGCAAGTGGGGAGGGGTGAAGATGATAAAAACTTGGAAGCGTCTCGATGATGAACACCTCTCGACAATTGATTCTGAGATCCTGTGGAGCAAGGGAACTAATGGTGCGTGCCATTTGCTTACTCCATTTTTACATATATCTTGCAGATTAGTATAAGAATGTGTTTGATTTTTTTGAATATTTTGATAACAAAGATTACTTGATGCCTTGTTCAGTGACAAACTAAAGGACGCCTGTTAGAGATTTTAAAGGAGAAAGATACTACATCAGATCGCAGCTAATAAAGAGGGATGTATCAGGTCCCAGGGGCCAGGATAAATAAACTTTACAGTTCAAAGCATTGGTCTAGAAATAGTTATTGAGATGTATGGGGCTCGGAAAAGAGTTAATTAAATAATTCTCTCGCATTTTCAAATTTGTTACTTCACGCTATTTTTTTTTTTTCAAATTTCAGTGTTAATGGCCTTTGCCTCTCACTTGGAATTTGAAAGATAGGAGCCACATTGCTTGGCTGTTGTGATGTCTATCTTGCTGAAGTGTTTTATTATTTATAGCTCATCTGTATACTGAACTATAAGTTGCCAGAAGAAAAGGTTTCTGCTTCAATACCTCCTCTTATGGATTGAAGTTTAAACTGCAAAACGTAGACAAAACTAAGTATGCGCGCTGCACTAATTTGTTTGAAAAGGAAACTGAAACGATTTCTTCAGAGTAGGACTGATGATGTGAGAGGTTTATCAATTTTTTCATACTTCATGTACATTTTCGGAAGATGAGGTTAACCTCTGGGACCTGGGCTTGTCATCAAAGTCTTGCAACACCATCACCGAAAACTGAAGGCTATTAAAACAGATGGATCGCATTCATGCCGTATCCATGTGCATGGTACTTACCTCTTCCCTGCACAATATGTCAATTATCCATCACTCCGCTGAAAAGTTTATTGACCACTGGCCAACACTAAAACCTGAGTTCCTTGCAAACTTTGATGGAACGAAGACTCAGACGAGAGCATTTAGAATGTGTTGTCATCAGAAGCCTTTTCCCCATATTTATAAAGTTTTAGTACAATGAATGTGAATATTATAAGATTTTAATTTTAATATATGACAAAGATGATGGCTCAGAGGGTTATATACACTTTAATATTGGATACTCAGTTGCCATTCCAATCTTTGGATGCTATTTTTACACGGAAAAAGTGGTACTGTGAGTGGGGTCACAGTCAAATGCATCTTTCTTCCCACTTCTAGTCCCAGTGCAATGTTAGTGGGTCTGTCCTGCTTAAAGAGCAGAGTAAACCTGCATCCTGCTCCAATAATGCCACTATCCCCTCAATTCCGGGGAAAAAGTTTTGTTCAGCTGAAGGATCGCATCATTTCCCATCCCTGCAGCATTCGAAGCTGTCTACCCACAGGCAGACCCCATCACAACGAAGTGCTCCATTGTTCAGCCTTTGTTTTTCCCCTCCCAAACCAAGAGACAAACTCCATCTTAAGGAACTCAGAGATCTCTTCCGTGCGAATGGTTCCAACCATAAGAGCTTAGTTTTTACTGGCGTTTCAGATTTGGCCATCTCAATGTGGACGCCTTGCTGTTGGACGTTCTTCGTCTTGTGCCTCTTGGTCCTCACTGAAGTCGTCTCTGCAAAAGACACCAGTACCTTCTAGTTCTAATTTCACGTTTTATGTTCATTCAACTGTTCTTGCACGTTTTATACTTTTTTTTTCTTGGTCTTACTGCTAAATTCTTCAGTCTAATTTCTCTCCGGGGAAATGAATTTCACACTTTATTTTAAACTTGTGGTGTTTAGAAATGACATTCTTGTCAACTTATGTGCCTTCATATTTAGACAAAAAGCACTGTTATTATACTTCCATGGTATGAAAGAATGGTTCCAGTAAAGATGCCAGAAACCGGCATGTAGGCATACTGTTGTATTAGGGAGCCTGATGATAGCTTCATGTGGTGTTAGAATATGAGTCAAAAAATAATTTGGTCAAAATGTCCGTATCACAAGAGCTATCAGCAAATTGGACTTTTACCTCTAGTTTAAGTTCATGCATGAATATTATGCGTTATCCTCATTATACTCATTCTGTCATGCACGAAGGCAAGAAACTATTATTCTTTACTTCGTTATAGTTGGCATCTTATACTAAATCCCATATTAAGTGATTTTACTCACAGTTCTTAATAATTTTTTTGCGCCCTGTTACTAAAGGTCTCTAATTTAGAGTTGAATTGTACACTTCATATGCTTACAGTTCTGAGTACAATCAGCAATTAGCATTTGTAGGCTCACATGTTTGAATCCTCTACTCTCCACAAGACATTATCTGAACTAGTTCTGATGATAGGATATCTGAGCTGAAAGAATATGGTTCAAATCAATTGCATATTTTTTTTCGAGCTCACGGAGTATACTGCACGCGATATGCAATCCATTTCCCCCTTTTCATCACTTGTGCAATGATTCAAAGTTCATGCTCAAAGCAGTACATGATATCATGATTAGCTACTGGCTTCTAAGCATATTTGATATTTGGAGCAGTAGGGTTACAGATTCATGCCACTGGTATTCCATGTGCTCCTTTCTTCTCTTTTTGTACATAGACTACTTTTTCGATATCAACAAAGTAATTGTCCACACCAATGGCATTTCGAACGTTTAACTGCATGATAGCCTGATACAACCTTCTCAAGAGTTCATGATGTTCTAATGGAAGCCTTTTGCTTGCCACTGAAAATGAAAATGAACATCCTTTCCCATTCTCCAGGTAATATTGCTAATGAAATCGCTGATATTATAAATCAGAACCGAACAGCAACCAAGTTAAAGAAGCTGTATCAGAGTCCCGGCCTCGGATGCATGGCCTTGCAGTTTATATCTGAATGCACCGCCAACTGCAGCACTGACAACCACCTGCATTGCCAACCTCCGGAGGTAGATATCACCGAAATCTATGCCCCGAACTGCGGGGTGGAGCTACCAACTGTCGATACTATAACCGGCAGACGTGCCGGGTGCCAGTGGAATTATCTCACTCCTCAGGAGGCCCTCTCTCGGGTTCTGTTCCCTGACAACGAATCGCTGGCTCTCCTGCACAACAAGGAAACTGATCAAGTCGGAGTGGGGTACATGAGAGGGCACGGTGGCCCATTCTTCTGGTCCGTCTTCTTCAGCAGCGGGAAGACCAACTCCACTTTTGTTCTTGATGGCGGAACGGGGATACCGCAAAGAAGCGGTTGCTACAGCGGGATGAACCTCCCCTGCAGCGCAGGAACAAAATTAAGATTTCTAGAGGCCCTCGCTGTTACCGCGTTCCATGCTCTGTTCTATTGCTCGATCTGTTTAACGATCCATTGAACTGCCATCCCAAAAGATGTATTCGAAGCTGAAAGCCAAAAGCCAGAAGATACTTGGCATAGTCAGATGCTTTGTTCAATTGTTCTGATATAGAGTTATTTTATACGAATTGTGCTACAAATTCTGCATTCGAAAATTGATCCCCCTGACAGGAGCGCGGAGAATGGACAGGGAAATCTGAGACGGCACCATGGTTAGATACCATGTTGTTGATTGTATCAATGGTTTTTGACATGCCACGCATTATTTGATTAGTAGGCACATGCATGTGGAAACAAAATCGTAGTATTAATTCGTGCCATGCGCAGAAGCATAGTCGATGGTTTCTGATAGCAGCAAAGCAAACGCTTCACTTTAATTTCGTATGGATAAAAATAAAAGTAAAGAAAAATTGCTTTCATTGATATTTGAACTCAAGACCTCCCGCTTACTAAACGGATGCTCTAACCAACTGAGCTATGAAAGCATTGCTGTTGAGTCGATTAATTGTTCCAATATTTTTCTATCATCATCAAATTGAGCTCATAGGCCCACACCGCCTTGCTTAATACGTACATTATTCTGATTCCGCAACGGGTGGGCTCTCTCTCAATTAAGTTCCAAAGGACAACGTCCAACTGAGATCAAGCAGCACTTACTGACTTCTGTCAATCCCATAAGTTGCAGGCCATTTCCCAGCCATCCATGTGAGTTACTTGTCCGGATAAATTACACGAATGATTTCCTAATTTTGAATTAATTTTTAATTGGTCCTTCAACTTTAATTTATAATCAGAACGTCCTTCATCTTTTAGTTTCTTGTACGCTTAATCCTTTTAACCGGTGATAGTAGGTTTTCAAATTACTTTACTTACGTGATAAATTTTCTCTCTCCTCCATATCATTTTATATCTGCCACATCATTATAAAAATTAAAAAAGAATAATAAAAAAGAATAAAATTTACACGTCATTAAAAATTTTTAAAAATAAAAAAAATCGAGAGAGCTGCTCTCTCTCTCTCCAGCACGGGGGGCAATCGCCCCCTCCCTCTCTCTCCAGCACGGCGGGAGAGAGGTCGCCCCCCTCTGCTCGAGCTCATCGGAGCTCGAGCAGAGGGGGCCCTCCTTCTCTCTCCCGTCGCGCAGGAGAGAGAGGGAGGGGGGCAATCGCCCCCCGTGCTGGAGAGAGAGAGAGCAGCTCTCTCAATTTTTTTTATTTTTTAAATTTTTTTAATGACGTGAAAATTTTATTTTATTTTATTTTTTATAATGACGTGGAGGAGAGAGAAAATTCGTCACGTAAGAAAAGCAATCGAAAAATTCACTATCACCGGTCAAGAGGACTAAGCGTGCAAGAAACTGAAAGATGGATGACGTTCTGATTATAAATTAAAGTTGGGAACCAATTGAAAATCGACTCAAAGTTGAAGGATCATTCGTGTAATTTACTCGGAAGGTCCAGATGTTGGCTACCAGTTTCCTTTGCTTTCCACCCAACTCACCACCTCTACTTATTGTTCAACCCTATAGCAGCTACAGCAGCTGAAGTAAGCATGGTAAAGCACGGGCACCTGTCCCCAGGATCCAGAGACAAACTATTATCTAACTTATTACCAACTTATATATGGACAATGTCTGTTTGTTGTTAGGTCTCCAACCAAATCTTGAGACCACTATTAGTTGATCACGAGTAAGAGGGATCATTGAAATTAATCTACTGCAACGTTGCAAACACATCATTTACAAGAATGATAAAGCTTGTTTTCGCAAAATCCAATTAACTTTGCAGAAGAGAATGACACTCTCACTGCATTGACTGCCTTCGGTACTGATCTCGGAATTTTTGGCCTCCAAGTGGTAGCAGAAAATGTCTGATTTAATTTAACATTTTCTTCAACTACTTCAGGATGGATTTTCCATTTCTTCCTTAAATCAAGTTAGAAATTGGGAAGTAGAATGTGACAATTAATTAACTGTTAACTGACAGATATGATTTCTTCTACATCTCAGTCCAATCTCTAAAAATGGACATTGGAAGCATTTGCAGTCTGAATCCTGGCAGTGTGAAGAAACAAAATTATCCGTTGTGCATAAGCTATACATGGTCTTTGTAGGTGACCTTAGCTAAGGATTCCATATATTTGTGGAAAGAAAAAAAAACATATCATTAACTAAACTTCGTCTGTGTAGGTGATTCAGAGATTCTAAACAGCATGCTGCATGCATGATCTGAAAAGTTAATGATTAGCGTTGTAAGCCACTTGAAGTTGCCACATTTCTTTTGTTGTGAGCATAACAAGAGCTATGTATTAACATATATGATATTTGATTGCCCTGTGACTGACTGATTACTCCAATGAGAACAATAAGAAAATGCATCCAGATCTCGTTGATTGGCTAAAAACTCCAGAAAACGAAGCTAACGAACCAATTAAAAAAAAAGGAGGTGGTGACAGTGGCAACCCCCCAGAATCCCGCAAGAGTAGATAAGAAGGCAGATGCAGGAAACCCTAATGGCTATGTGATGCATGAACTAAACAACAACCTCCTCTCCTACGCAGAGCTCTCGTAAATATTAAGAGGAACAAAACAAAACGCCGCCCCGCATCGAGCTCGCTGCCGTGACCCCTCTTGACTGCCTCCTCGCAGCGCCGTAAGTGGCAGGTTTTCGTAAATTTCGTCCAACTGCGCGCCCTTTTGGACTCCTTCCATCAGAACCTTCGGCAACGGCCACCAGATCACGTTTACAAAATTCCTCGAACCGTACGCTCCGAAATCGGATGTACGGTTTTGCCCCCGTTGTCGATGTTGATCTACGACGCCGCCCCTGTACGCAGCGTCCACCGGCAGCTCCCCGCGCCGCTGTCTCCGCCGTCCTCCAAATCAAAGGAAGCTTCGCCGGCGTCTTCGAACCGGCGGCTCCACCTGCCGGAGAAGCGTAACGACGAGAAGGACGACGACGCCGAGGACGCGAGCCGGTCGACGTAGTCCTTCAGCCATCCCCGCCCGTCTCCCCCGGCCGCCTCTGCCACTTCGTCCCCTGGCGGCGCAACCGAGGATTCGGCGTCATCGGGGGGCTGCCGCGGAGGCGGCGGCGAGGGAGGTGGTGGAAGAGGGAAGCCGATGGGGGAGCGGCAGAGGGGGCAGGAGGAGGCGGGAGAGCGGAGCCAGGCCCCGATGCAGGGGGAGTGGAAGACGTGCCGGCAGGCCGGGAGGAGGCGGAGCTCGTCGCCTGGGCGGAAGCGGGAGAGGCACACTGCGCAGTCCGGCGAGAAGGATTTGGTTGCGGTGACTACGGCGAGGGATAGGAGAGGGAGGGAGTCGACTGAGAGGGTCCTCGGTTCCATCTCGGGTGACGACGGCGACGGCGTCGAGTTGTGATACAGGAAAGGCGGAGATGGGGAGGAGGAAGAAGAAGAACTGTTGGTCGTCGAGGAGGAGGAAGAGGAAGAATGGGAAAGGAGGCGGAGGAGGAGGTGGATGGCGGCGGAGAAGAGGACGACAAAGATGAGGATTGCAGTGATGATCAGGAAGCTGGGGTTGTAAGCCGTTGCAGGAGGAGGAGGAGAAGCTGGTGGTGGTGGTGAGAAAGCAAAAGAGAGCTGTGGGGGGTCGCCGGAGACGGTGGCTATAGTGAGGGGTCGACGTTGAAGTAGCTGCGTACTACTGAGACGACGACGAGAGGGGAGCATAGTTTTGGGGTTCTGGAGGAGGAAGGTTTTGTTGTCTCTGTGGCTGCTGTGTTATTTTTCTTCTGCATGCAACTCACTCGACATGCATATCCATGAGAGGGAGATTTATATATATCAGACATCATTCTGCCCCCGTACTTTGGATCACGGCTTAGATAGCTTTCAAAAATGTCCTCGTCAATTTAGTTTGGATTTTTTTTATAATTGTAATATGGACTGAGTTTTTTCTTCTTATGGATAAAATATAAGTATTATTTTATTTTATTCGATAGGATAAAAATGTCCAACACTAATAGAAAAAAAATGATATTAGCATTTTTGGAGTGACAATGAAAACACCTTTATTTTTTATGTTTATATTGAATTGTGATAAATTCACGGTTCTAAAAAAAATAAAAAAATTGTTAACAAATTTGACTACTGAAAAAATAGAACTTAAAGATATTAATCAAACTTGGTTAAATTTACGTGCTCTTCTATTTTCAAACTCAAAGCAATTGCGGTATTAAACAAAGCTATTCGTAATTAAGTTGGTTTCGACAGTAGTTTCAAGTTACAACCTCAAAATGTTATTTTTCCTCGGTACCATTTTTTTCCCTTTTATTAGGAAAAAAAGAATATCAGAATGACGTCGTATAATTCATATAGCCAACCCACCTAATGAGATAAGACTTTGTTGTTGTTGTTATTAATAAAAAAAGAAGATTTATCACCACCGCCATTCAATCGATCTCTCTTTAAATCATTATTACTTCTACTAATAAATTATAAAGTGTGTGTGGACAAACCGACCAAGCATTAAACTGGAGATATTTTGACACAATTTCTATACTTTTCAGAGGTGTTTCCTCCAAAATTCTTAAATTTCATTTTCTTCAAATTCACCCCCCTACCAATTGATAGCCGACAAGAGTATTTTAAATCCAAACGACTCAGCCGCGGCTGCTGGTTGCCATGATTGGGATCCCTTTGGCCAAACTGCACAATATTTTTAACGTATGCATCATACACCAATGAGAATCTGAATGGTTGATGGTCGACTGAAATTAATTGCATGACGGTTGGTTCGGTTTAAAAGTAACGTGATAGTGTCCCAACTCCAGTCCTACTGAAACTGAACATTTAGGTACAAGGGGTCTTTAAGTTTTGACAAGAAAGCCTTTTTTCTCTCTCGACATGCACATTGTTAAATATGGATCTGATGTATGATGGAATTTGGAATTTGATATTAAATTGTAATATTTATCTCGAGCATTATCCAAAATTTAGCACTTTTAACTGACTTGCCATAAGAAGCAGAGAATGCTCCTTCATAACTTATCAGTACGTATATTGTGTATGTACATTGAAAGCAGAGTACACATTCTTGCAAAATGGCATTATGCTCCATTTGGATTGCCCAGTCCTGTGTGAGAGCTTCGTTTTGCCTTAACCAGACAACAAAGTTTGGCAATTTGATCAATGGCAGGACAGAACCCGACAGGAATGCGTTCTGACTCTTAACACGGTTACACCAGGGTTAGTTAACCCACGAGGATGTCCGGCGCTGCTATAGCTTGGCGCGAGGTTTCCAAGGGCATCCACCTTCAAATGCTTGCTCTAGAACATCCTCTATGCGCTTTACAAGCAAAATCTGTGAAAACAGGTATTGAGAATAACCAAAGAATTAGGCCACGATGTGAAGTTCACACCATATGAAGATGTAATCGTGCAAGTGAAGCAAGTTTGCCCCGCAACATTATCTTTTACATCCTAAACAAGTGCATAATTGGTTTCAGATTACAATTACAGAATAAAAAGATGAAAAATGCTAAAGATCATTTCAGGGATAATCATGGTTTTCCATCAGCTTATTTTGGAAGTGATAACACTCAAAATCAGCGTGACGCACCCTAGGCTGACAGAATCAGCAGGTTATTAGTTTCAACACTGCACTGAATTTCCCACATCTCCAACCAAGCTTATTTTAAGTTTTAGAACGTAATGATATTTCCGTAAGCTTATTCTTAAACATAAAAACACACGACATATTACTTCAGGCACTCAAGTGTTAATACTTAGAACATGTGAGTTACTAGAAAAGAAATTACCTCCAAGCTAGCAAGGATTGCTGATGGAACTTCAGCCAAGTCCTTCAAATTTCGCTCAGGCAAAATCACACGTTTGATCCCATAACGATGTGCTGCCAAAACCTTAAAGCAAATTAACACAGATATGAGTGTCTTTCACAACAAACAGGAGTTATCCTAAAGGAAATAACCAAAAGCATCATAGTGAGAATTTTCCTTAACAGGGTACACTGATGAAATTGAGAAACAAAAGCAGACATGAACTATATCATAGCCATATGATTACCCACTACAAGAAAGAAAATTCCATGGGCAATAGTACTCTACCACCTACCTTATCTTTGATACCACCTACGGGTAATACCAAACCCCTGAGAGTCATCTCCCCAGTCATTGCAGTATCTGCTCTTACTTTGACTTGACTAAACAGCGATACCAATGCGGTTACTAATGTGACCCCTGCTGATGGTCCATCCTTGGGCACTGCACCAGCAGGAAAATGTATATGAACATCCCGACTCTCAAGCAAATTGGCATGACCAGCAGTTGCAAGGTTGAGGTCTGTTGCTCTTGCTCTCACCTGACGCAATTAAGAAAGAAACCACTTAAATAGAAATCATTGTTTTATATCATGATCAACTTATATTAACAGTGATTAGTGACTTTTCAAGGAAATTTCTTTAAGAAAATATTTTATGGCAATAGGAAGTTGACTTCCTTCTCACTCATATCACGATTCTTCCTCCTATCGAATGTAATTAATAATGAGAGAATCAGATACACAACAGAGAATCATTACAGACAAGGAAAGCCAACAATTAAGCATCTATTAGGAAATAGGTAGACTAAACAAAATGAGGAAGCAAAGTACCCATGTGAGTGCAATTTGTGCTGATTCTTTGATGACATCCCCAAGTTGCCCAGTGAGATGCAAATCACCCTTCCCAACCATAGCTGTGGCTTCTACAAATTGAACCTCTCCACCAAACGATGTCCAAACAAGTCCAACGGATACTCCTGGGGTTGCTACGCGGTCTGCGGTTTCTCTATCATCAAACCTTGGAGGCTGCAATTTCCAGGTCAACAGTATATTAATATCTAATTACAAGTGAATATAAGTTTGTAGCAAAAGAGAAAAAAGAGAATAAAATTCACATAATGAACTACACATGAGGGTATATAAAAAAGCTTACACCAAGCACTTTTTCCAGCATAGCCTCATCAACAATCATGGCTGAAGAACTTGAAAAAGTATCTGCCACCTCCTTCCTATTAACATCCATTGGAATTTCTTCCATTTCAACTTCAGCGCCTTCAGATAGTCGAGTTCCCAGCAACGATGTTGTCACTGGATGCACATCTTTGCTAAGCTGAACTGAACAGTCTTGTTCAGCAACTTTAACAGCAGCCGCACGTGCAAGGGCAGCTAAGTTCCTTTCCAGATTCCTTACACCAGCTTCCCTGGTGTACCTCTGGATTATAAGTTTCACCATAGTCTACACAAAATGATTTAAGAAAATATTAAGGTCATATTGGACGCATACTACATAAACTAAGGTTGATTTGAGTGCCTTGATTGACAAGTAAGCCCAACCACACAAAAGTATTTGCACATATTTTGGGTACTCCCCCAAATGAAAATATTTTGAGCACAAAGATTTAAACATGTACATATCTGTAACTTCTTATAGAGTAGCCCGATATAAAGGTAAACACAGAAAAAAAGGCATCCACAGAGATGCTATCTTCAAATAATTGTTTTTGTCAGACGAAAGGTTTGTACAATTGAGACATCTCTTCATAAAATAAGCTCATCTATATTATGAACTAGATTTTCTGAATGTAAAATGTCATGTATTTAGTAGAAATACAGATAATATACATCCTACCTTTCTATCAGAATAACATATTGCAGTAAAGAGACTAGTGATATTGAAAAGAGAAACGAGGTTCAAGTTTTATTCTGTTCTTTTTCTGTTCTGATATTGATATTGCAGTAAAGAGACTAGTGATATTGCAGTAAAGGACCCAAAATCAGAAGAGGAAATTGTAGCTGAATATTGACAACAAGGTGGCATATATTGGTTTGTCAAGATGCATAAATACTTGAGTAGCCTCACAAAAAGGAACCAAAAAAAGGAAACATACCTCAGGAATGTGTAGGAAATCAGAACTCAATCCGTGTTGTTCAAGCACTCGTGGTATCAGATGCTTCATTGCTATTTTTAACTTTTCTTCAGGTGTATATCCAGGAAGCTCAATGACTTCCATCCGGTCCAACAATGGTGGAGGAATGGGCTGAGCCCTATTTGCAGTGGCAACAAATATGACCTTTGAGAGGTCAAAAGGAACATTCAAATAGCTAGTAACGTTAAGGAAACAAAAATACAACATGATTTTCCAAAATCAATAATGATCTTTCATCAAATATGGGATGATATCCACAAAGAAGCATTTGCCAACATTGTAATAAGCATGATTTGGTAAAACATATGCTAATGACTTGACAAATGGTATCCACACAGTCGATGAATTACACAAGGATACTGATCACTGAATGATTTATTTTGCTCTGGGTCAAGAACCTCCAGTAATGCTGATGCTGGGTCACCACGAAGATCAGAACCTGTTTTGTCAATTTCATCAAGCAGCATCACTGGGTTGTTAACGCCCACTCTCTGTACTTGTAGGAAAGAGACATGAATTATTCATCAACTTACCAATGAAAAATTCTCAGAGAAAGTTTTTTATCATTGAATCTAGGCACCAGAAAAGAAAATAACCTGAAGCTCAAAAGTTTTGATGAAGGAATTAAATCATGTATTAAAATCAATGCAGAAATCAGAAGAACATTTTAGCTTAAAGAGGGCACTACAGATAAAGTTAGAACTTGAAGTTCCTGAAAACAGGTTAGAGTGGCAATAGGCTTGCATATCTCGAACGCGACCCACATTCACAAATTTTTAGCCTTTGATCAGTTTTTGAGCTGGTCACAGATTATTATCTCCCTCAACGACCTGAGAACTGGTACATGTGCAATACTAGGAGAATAAGGTTCAAATTTGAGTGTTTGCTGATAAAATAAGCTTGATTTGGAAAGGATTTTCTTAGCAATATTTGCAAGAAAAGAAACTAAAGTTGACATAATCAGGAAAGGGATGCCATTTCAAGAAACAAATTGGGTTAAGCCTTTTAGAACTAGAACATGAGTTAGGCTAATTATGTTTTTTTTAGTTCGTGCAACGGAAGCAATTTGTCTCTAAAACTGTCGGGAATTATACACAGAAAAAAGAGTTGGGATCTTGTATTAATGTTTCCCTTTAATATTCGTAATGTGGAAAATTCCCATAAAAATATATAGAACAAATTGTTACTCGCATGGCCTAAGGATAAGAAGACATTAGCACCAATCCTACTTTTTCAATAAATAAACCTTGTAAAGGAAAAGAAAAATCAAATGGGATTAAAATTCTCCTCATAACATGTTATGAATAACAATCTACATGGCAAAGGTGTGGGCATAATGGACTTGTATGTAACACAGTTGTATGGATAAAATAGGGGGCTCCTATTTTAAGCGCCGTACATTGTGTGCCCCCTCCTTTTCGCCGTCGGATAAAGAATCTATGGTCCATAGAGGACCCACCTTATTAATATTCTCATCAAATCTGAATCATGGATATTTGATCCAGCGGCTAAAAGACAGTACAAGATGGAGGGACACCTTGTTAAATCATATATATCCACACTTTTTTTTAGAAGAAAAAGGATAACCACCCGATTATGCGGTTGTCATTCAGGTATATATATAACTATGGAATGAGAATGATATATACAAGTGTGAGCTCTCAAAAAGAGAGCGGCAAAAAATGAACAAGTATATCAGCTATCCGAAACTCGAGTCCCGCAAAAGAGAAGAGATGTGGTGTATAATATGCTCTGACTGACATCACTCCCCACAAAAAAATCACCTTAATTATTCAGATGTATATGTGTGTATATATTTGAAGATATTGGACCATTGGATGATCATTCAGTGACCCATGAATTCTATTTCAACATGGAGCCAAATGATTTTGCTCCACATTAAGCACTGTGCGAGTAACATTGTGTATATATACATATACAACACATGCAGAGTGCAGACTATCAATCATTGCTTTCTTTGAGAGAGAGAGTATCAATTTTTATCGGAACGACAAAGGATGAAAATACTACCAAAATGTTTGTTTAATGTTAATTCAATGCATCACATGATAGTTATAGTCTGTGCCTCTTTAGGTTTATCCACAATCTACATATTAAGGGTAAACTGAATCAGAGATCATAGGAAGATCAGTAAACATATAAATGACTTGTGTCTAAAGGAAAAGGTGTTGCTAGTTTGAAGAACTTTGAATCAAGATGCACAAAAAGACATCCATTACAAGGTGGACGCAATTTAATAGGGGGAGATATGTGATCATTTTTCCTTTTTTCCAAAAAGCAACAGAGCTAACTGAAGAAAAAAAAGGCAACAGGAATTTCTCAGGGCAAAACCTTTAGTCCATCAATCAGACGTCCCGGCATGCTTCCAATATATGTCCTTCGGTGACCTCTGATATCAGCTTCATCCTTGACACCACCAAGTGATATTCTAACAAACTTCCTGTTTAAAGCAGCTGCTATAGAGGATGCTAATGATGTTTTCCCAACACCAGGTGGACCAACAAAACATAATATAGGGCCCTGGACATCTGGTTTAAGCTGTGATGCATATGCATTTACAGGAGTAAGTTTTTATATATAGATGAATGTACAATCAGAACATGAAAATAAAGAATGGAAAGGAGTTTAGCCGTTAACCTTTCGAACAGCTAAGTATTCAATAATCCGTTGTTTAACTTTGACCAGGCCATAGTGATCACGGTCTAGACTCTCTTTTGCAGCTTTAAGGTCAAGCTCTGTTTCTTCACTGACATTCTGCCAAGGAAGATCCGCGAGAAGCTCTAGATATGCACGAGAACTACTATACCCTGGTTGTTGAGGCTGCATCTTTCTCAGACGCCTGCAAGTAGAATAAGTTCAGAATTCCCATTCATGTAATGTAATTCATGTAAAGCCTTTCACAAAAGGGAAATATAATGAATTGAGGCAAGACTTTTTAGGTATTATTAGGATTTACCGAGGGTCCGACCCAATCCGACTCAACCAAAAAATTTTTGGGTTGAACCTAACCCAACACGTAAAGTTTTGGATCCGGTATCAACTAAAAGAATTGCCACATGATGACCCGATACCTGACCCATGTGACCGAAGAAAATTAATATTAATATTAATTATTATTTTATATAAAAGTATGTAAGTTATTAAATGTTTTTAATACTTATTATTCTTAATCTTACTTATTTTATTTACAATTATTATATTTTATTTTAAAAAAAATTAAAGCTTGTTCTAAATTTATGGAAATATTAAAAATTAAGTACAAACCCACTAAAAGTCCCACCTGATTATCAGAACTGACACAACCCTGTGACCCCACCTGATTATCAGACCTGACACAACCCTGTGACTTAACCTGACCAATGTTTTTTCTTGGTTGGGTCTGGATTGACCCAAACCCCACCCGACCTAATATCATCCCATGATATTATCGTAGAACAATTTTTTTTAGAGGAAGGACATAATTCTTTATTATGTGAGATAAAGTGCAGACGTTTCTTGAAAAATCATGTTACCAAGTTAACACAATGACAAGGATAAAACTTGCTGTGAGTTTAGGGAAACATGAATAGGAGTTGCAAGATCCTGAGGCTGCTTCATAAGGAAAAAGACTCACACACCAGCTCGGTAACACATATCCAAACCATGCCACCAGTGCATCAATGCTCTATCCACACTCAGATGCTTCATTTTAAGCATAAGGAATAGTGGAATGGACTCATAATAAATATCGTTCATGAATCATG
Organism: Pontederia crassipes; assembly: GCA_030549335.1. Lineage (NCBI taxonomy): Eukaryota > Viridiplantae > Streptophyta > Magnoliopsida > Commelinales > Pontederiaceae > Pontederia > Pontederia crassipes. The sequence goes on along the minus strand of CM060191.1, from coordinate 68,629,288 downwards.
ACTCTTCCTAGTTAAAAGATGATTTAAAAAAGGCCATGAGAACAAAGAGTGTGGTGCAATAGTACACCCCTGAACTCATGAACAAAGAGATCTCTAGTTCGATTCTCACTAATGCGACTTATGTGTTTCTCCCTTCATAACCAAAAGATACCACTTGCCTTAATCAAGAAACCCTTAATAGATTGTAATAAAAAAAAAACTGAGGGATTTACCTGATGATAATAAAAACAAATTGTTTTCATATACGTAATGCATCTGAAAAATCTTTATTGCAAATGTAGTGGATATACTCGCCCTAAAAAAATATATCCACTATACGCACAATATAGATTAGAACTTCTTGATGGAAAAAAGTAATCGACAATTCACGGATGGATAGTGGGTCTGTGACAGCAGCACTTTTCTGTCCGATCTGCCTACAGCATTCTGAGGGGGCATGCTCACAATACTGATGATAACTTCTTGATGGACTGCTGACAGAACTGGGGGGCAATGGCTCCCCTGAATCAAAATTTTCATGTGGCAGGTTAGGAGGTGCAGGATCCTCAAGGAGGCATATCTCTTTGGTCTGATCACGGGGACACCACCGACGTGTAATATTTGTCAGGAAGAGGATGAGAATGTGCATAATATTTTCTTTGGGTGTAAGATATCAAGAGAAGTGTGGGATAGGCTCCGCATACCAAGCTTCGGGGTGACATCAGAGTGATTTTTTGTTATCTTTCAGGAAAGCTTGGCATTTGAATTCGTCCACGTACAGGTTCGGAAGGGATGTGATGAAAACTTTTGCAACAACGTGGGTGATTTAGTTGCAAAGAAACGCTGCAGTTTTCAGGGGAGATACAAGCTACGTAGAAAACATCATCTTCCACATCAATATCCCGACCAGAGACTGAAGCTACATCTTTTAGGCAGCCTTTTCTTTTTTTCTGCGGACAACATTTTTTTCGCTTCAGTTTCACGTTACTTTTGTTGATATGTTCCTGTGGATGCTTGTAACGCTTTTTTCGCACTGATCTGAAAGTAATGAATTTGGCCAGGATGATTAACATTTGGTTAATCGTCCTCCTACCTTTCTCAAAAGAAAAAAAAACGTATACTCACATCAACATAGAAGTGGAAATAGTTAAACCAAATAGATATTTTACACCTGGAACTGTTGATTATTGGTGTCAAACTCATAGAAAATTAGCATGATCACCTGCTCTAACAATAAGCAAAATTGTAAGGTACAAATAATCAATATAAGACATACTTACCTGAGTTCTCTTTGGGCATGCTTCCAAACGTTAGGAGGCATACCTGCAGTTTGCATTTTCCTCTCCAAGGCAGCAATATCATCTTCATCATCATCATTATCACCAAGTTCTTCTTTTATAGCTCTCATCTGAAGGAATATAATTAATAACGACCTTTCTCAAATGAAAGAAAGAAAGAAAGAAAATAGAACTTGTAAACACATATTAAAACTCTAAACATACAATATGAGGCAAATTCGTTTAAAAAAAAATGAGGCAAATTCAACCTGTTGTCTGAGAAGAAATTCCTTTTGTGACCTCGATAATTGCCCTTCCACTTTCTGGGTTATTTTTTCTGCTACACGAATTGACTGTGCAACAAACACACAGATTTTGTTAGCCTTGAGAAAAATAGGGCATACAAATTTGTATAATTTCTTTACCATTTGATCCACACAAAAATGTGCCAGTTAATTCATAAGTATTAAGAAATTGTAATCACAAAATTCAAAATTAAACCACGACAAGTATAACCTGCAAGTGTCTATCCACTAGCTCAGTTGCCTTCGATAACCGATCTTTAAGATCAACTGAGTCCAACATAGACAGCTGTTCCTCAAAACTTATTTCAAAACTAGCGACAAATATGTCAGCAAGTCTGTGCACAGGAACAGTGTCAAGAAGAACTTTCGTCCTGCCAACAGTTTTCTGCTTCTGAATGCAGTAAATGAAATTAGTAATTAAATAAGAAAAAAAACTAAAATAGAGATAAAAAACAAATTTAAGAACATAACAATGTCTTAATGAATAGATTACTTTTTTAACTTATCATAATTCTTAGATCCACAAAATGTTACAATCTAGAAGTTGTATATGTACTATATAGGGCGTGCTACCCTCTATTGTTATTATCATTATTATTTGAAAAATGATTCGAATGTTTGTTTTCTTATTTTTTTTAAAAGATTACTCGTAACACAGAGTAAAGCATCATGAGCTAATTTCTTTTAAAATTGCAGTTCTATCCTCCATTCCTTTCTATAAAGAAAAAATAGTGAAACCAAATTTCATAGTCCCCTGTGAAATTAGATATTCTGGGATAGCATGGGTTTTATCAGAACAATTTATCTTCATTCTCACAACTCCTTTTTAGTGTTTCAAGGGATACTAAGTGCAATCTTTATTCCCCAATCAGACAATATCTGAAGGTAAGTGTATAGGTCTAAAATTCTTCACCTGCTCAAGAACAGAAATTAGCTCCATGGCAGTTGCTTTGAATTGGCGAGATAATGAAACAAGGTCTGGGTCTTGTTCTGCTTGCTCCAGTTCTGAAATGATAGAAAAATAATATGCAAAACTATCAATCCACTTGGGTATTCAAGCATAGTATAAAAAAAACTAAGGATGTCACAGAACTGATATTGCCATATTGCCTTTGTTATTTTAAAATTTAAACAAAACGGGAATAGTCATAATATGACACTATTTTGAAGTTCAGATGATGCATAAGCAACAGTTTCAAATTACATGACTGTTGCCCCCTCAAAAACATTACACAGCTGCAGCCGTCTACCAGGTGTTTATTTATAGCAGATTTTTTAATAACCGAATGTGATGAGCTGAGTCAGCTGACCAAAATGATTTCCAATCAAATCAGCATGCTCAGGGACAGAGCTACGTGAAGCTGGCCTCGAGGGGGTGGTGGAGTTTTTTGGTTTCAACACACACAAAAAAAAATCATCACTTTTTTTATTTGCTGATGGGCCAAATCCACAACTGAGAGCCCACCAAACTAAACTTTAAATTTGAATAGAATTAAAATTTAAACCTTATAAAAAAAACTAAAGCTAATATATTTTCTTCCTCCCATTTTATTATACTATTTTCCTTTATTTCTTGCTGTGCGACTAATTTAAATGGATCATTTACATTCATTTGTTTATTCTCTCTACTACAACTTTTTTTCCCTTTTTTCTCTCTTTCCTCTTCAGCTTTGCTACTTTTCTTATTTGTCTATCATTTTGGTATATTTTTATTGTACTTTGCAACTAAGTAAGTACTTAAAATATGGATTATTTATATTTATATATTTTCTCCATTTTTCAAATGGACATCTATTCTTAGTTTTTTATTTAGATTTTTCAAATGATAATAAATGGTAAAATGGAATTAGATAAATGAAAAATAATAAAAGGACAGAACGGTCTTTTTTTGCAGCGAAGATAATAAAAAAATAAGTTTCACAAGAATATTGAAAATGAATTTCTTTCGTATCGAAAAAGAAATTATAAAAAAAATACTATTAGTTTATTTATAGGTATTTATAATTTAAAAGAGAGTTTTCAGTTTGATGAGCTATGATGTTGGCCCCTCCCATTATTTTCTCCTGGCTCCGTCCTTACTATGCACATTCTCGTCCTAATTGGATGAAAGATTATTGACCCTACCAATAGCAGATTTTGAATAACCAAATGTGATGAGCTGACTCAGCCGACCAAAATTACTTCCAATAAAATCAGCATGCTCTAATGTGAACATCAGTAAGCCAATCATCATGACTGAAGTATACTATGCACATTCTCGTCCTAATTGGATGAAAGATTATTGACCCTACCAATAGAAACCTCAACGTCACGTCTGAAACAATTAGTTTGGAGCAACAAATAATATTGAGAAAGAATCTGCATGACACAGTACTACAAATGGTTTAGCACTGGACATATTGCTTTGAAGATTCAGCAGCCATCTTAAGATAGTTGCCATATTTCAAAAGGAAATAAAGAGTAAATGAAAGGGAATAAATAGAAAAAATCTCCAACTCCTACGATTTGTGAATATCATTGTCACCTCAGTCAATTGAAAGAACAAAATCCCAGTAGCAAGGACATGTTGTTTGGCTATTTGTCAAAGCAGGTTTGCAACAACAACAACAAAGCCTTATCCCACTAGGTGGGGTCGGCTACATGGATCATACGACGCCATATTAGTTTATCCATGTTCATGAGATTCGACAGGATTTTATGCTGACTGTCGGAGCCTAATACAACCCTCCTCCTTTATCCGGGCTTAACCTTTAACAGATAAAAATAGATACACTCTTGCAAACACAGCAGACGACTGCAACAAGCAGGTTTGCAACAGCTCGAGAAAAATATATTTGTTCATCCTTTTCCATTTGCTGCCGACCCCACCTAGTGGGATAAGGCTTTGTTGTTGTTGTTTTCCATTTGCTGATATAAAAGCAAAATCATATGGCATGCATCTAATCATTCTGTGCACAACTGCAACAACAAGCATCTTACCGGCCTTTGTCATGTCAAGGCGGGAAATTCGTGCAACATAATATGTTCCTCTTGCACTGAGCTCTTGAACATTAAATCTGCACAATCCTTCAAGAACAACGATATATGTGACCCGACCACTTGGTTTTTCCACTCCTCGGGAGAGGTGCAAAGCTCTAGCTGCAACACCCCTAGAAAAGAAATTGACTTCTCGTAACTAAATACACACTAGAAGTTTACTTTATTTGTATATCTGAAACATTATGAAAACCAAAAGAAGCTACTTTTGTAATAATCAAATGCTTTAAACTATTCTTACAATACTACAAGTCACAATACACTACTTTGAAAGATTGACACTGCTCAGTAATCAAGAAAACGATGCAATCCATGTAGCAGTGAGCTTTTTTTTTTTTTTTTGAAACGAAGCAGTGAGCTATTTATTAAAAGAGAAGAGGATAAGTGAAATTATTCAACCATTTCGGAACTTTGGATGCAAATGGTAATAACAATCTTCACAGTATGTATTCATGAATCAGAGCATAAAAGGGAGCAACAGCTTAAGGCAGTAACATTCTTGAGAAGCAGAAGATTGGCATTCTGCATATTTGTACAAAGTGGATTTATTCTCCTTTTTTTCATTTTTGTTTTTTGTTAACAATTCATTCCATATCTGCTTTTATCTTTGCAACATATATTCCTGAAGATGTTCAAAGTAGGGAAGAAATAACCATAGTAGGAGCAAATGCTGGTCCTTTCTCTGATATCAGATTAATGATGTTCCTTAGATATTGGTGACTGTTTTGTAATAACAACAATCAACTTATCTGACTAACTTTTTATTTTTTGCAACCTGAAGCTGTATAAATGACAAAAGCAACTCAGCGAGGTAAATGCAATAATGTTTGCACTATACAATAAATTAAGTATAGACTTCTATAATAATTACAAATTTTGGGCATCGAGGGAAGCACCTGCTATGCCAGTGCATAAGTTCCTGCGGGTTCTTGGAGTCCTGCTTCTGAGAATCCGCAAGCAGGTCGGCTGCTCTTTTTACACCCTGCTCCCCGGAGTCGCTACTCATGCCTTCAATTCAAGTGATTCAAATAAAACTTTCCCTTTCAACTCGCAAGTTAACCACAATAATGTAAAGGGTTATTTCAACTCACCTGGGGAAAGCATTGAGCCGACGGCAGTGGCCTCGCTGTCTCTCACAGGAAGCACACCGATCAAACCTTTCTCTTCCCTCTGCCATAATTCTTGCTCAACCAGCTTCACACTGCACCCAGAACAATTTGCAGCACCAAACAATCAACAAATTAATTAAAATGTTCAAATTTCGCTGACAAACAATTAATCTGAAGAATCCCAATTTCCACGTTGCAGTAAGGATTATAAGAAAAATCCGATCAAAATTCCATCGTTTTGACTCCAAGTTAGGAAAAAAAACATCCAATTGAAGAAAATTAGGGCTTCCGAGGGCAAGGAAACAGATAGATAGTCGAAATCCAAACGCGAATTGAACCGGCCGCGAACCGGGCACCTGCTAGGAGACGTGCAGCGAATCCGAATGATAGCGCCCGGCAGCAGCACCTTGTTCCTGAACGGGAGAATCGCCAGGCGGCTCGGCAGTTCCACCGTCTCGGACATCTCCTCTCACCTCAGCTCGCCAAGAGATCGGACGACGACGACGACGATTCAGAAGAAAGAGGAATTGCGAGAGGAGCAGCAGACGGCACGGCACAAGATTGAGGGGGTTTTTAATTGGTAGGCGGAAGAGGGGACGCCAACGGCCAAAACCCGATCTCGGCATCCCAGATATTTATAAATCGCGCGATTCCTGTCACCGCCAACTCTTCCACCGTCGGATCGTGTCGGATGAGGACGATGACGATGCATCGATGACGTCCTCCGAACTCTGCGCCATGTTCGTGGCGCAGTTCTGTTCGAGGAGGACGATGTTGTGTGTTGGTTGGGCAAATTGCAAATTTCTACTTTAATTATTTATTTATTTCTTTATTTACTTGCAATAAAAAATATCCATTCTCATCGAAACATTCACACGTGCCGCAACGGCGAAACAAAGGCAAACGTTTTTCTTGAGATTCCAATGCCATGTGAATGTGAATCCATTGTTATTGATCTGAAATATTATGCTTAATTTAGAAAGCAATCCATTTTATGAATATATATATATATAATAATAATAATAATAATAATAAAAGATATCCATTTTTATTCACAACGATAATTATTTTTTAAAAAATATTAATTCCAAGTCGTAGACTTGGATGTTGACGCCAATATAAATTTTTTATTCGGTCTGAAGACCGCAATAAATTTTATTTGATATCCGCAAGTCCTGGGGAGACTTCGGGGTCTTCGATGATATCGAGCCGTTCAATTGCAAGCAGACGGCTGAGACTACGTGAGTCCCGTGACAAACGTTTGGACCGGCCCAGTTGATGGGGCCTGGCCCAATGATTCCGGACTCGCGGTGGGGATTGGTGGGACGTCGCTGTCTGGTGGACGAGCAAAGGCAACAACCGCCAATACGCCAATGATTATTGTTCATTCCATAAACTTTTTAGAATTATATATTACCTTTTAAAAAATAATTTTCAAAGAATATTTCTAAATTTGAATTTGGATATCACAATATTTTTTACGTTTTTTTTGGCGTTTCTACATTTTCTCACTTTAACATTTCTTTTCTAAAAACCAGTTTTATTCGACACCATGAAAATATAAAGGCTTAGATCTTTGAGATCGTCTAACAATTTGGAATTTTGTTAACAATTAACTTCATCTATTAATTTTGTAATTTTAATTTAATGGCCTTTTTAGTTTTGTCAATATTGAATAACAAACTTAGCTTAGTTTGGATTCATATTATATTTGTTGCTTGTAGCTAGTAACTAACTAGATTAGATGAGATAGTATGATAATTACTTTTGTTTTCTGTTCTGTACGGATCCTTATATATTGTATTACTATCAATGAAGAAAGTGAGCTATTCAACTCTAATTTTCTTGTTTATCATCTTTATCCAGAATTTTCTTATAGTATCATAGCAAGATCCAAAAGTTTCTCAGATGACAAGTTCATCCACGGGAATATCTTGCTTTGGAAGATCCCTTTAGAATACTCCCTTAATTCTTCTGACAATCCAAGGAATTTACTTATTACTCATCAGTTGAATGGAACCAATTACTTGACTTGGTCATGTGCCATCCGCAATGCATTGCGTGGCAAGAACAAGCTTGGATTCATTGACGGATCTGTGAAGCGATCAGAGGCAAAGGTTGATGATCCGACTGCTGAGCATTGGGAGATTTGTAATTCCATGATAATTGCATGGACTTTTAACTCACTAGAGAAAGATCTCCAGGTGAGCGTGGCATGTGCAAAGATGCCAAATCTCTTTGGGAAGATCTTCGGGAGCGATTTTCTCAAGCAAATGAAACAAAAATTCATTCTTTGAAGACTGAAATCTGTTTGCTCAAACAAGAAGGGCGTAATGTGGCAGAATACTACACAAAGCTCAAAGGTCTTTGGGATGAATTGGAGAATTTTATTAATCCTCCCATGTGTACTTGTGGCAAATGCACTTGTGATGCCGCAGACAAGTATGTGAAGCAGAAGGAGAAGGAGCGATCCCATCAATTTTTTATGGGGCTCAATCATGAAGTTTTTGGCACAATATGCTCCAATATTTTAAGTGCAGATCCACTTCCTAATATTGGAAAAATATACTCCATGATATTTCATGAAGAACAGCGCAAAGTATCGCAAACCACTGACGCAAGTGCCATCACTGCAGTATTCCTTGCAAAAGGATTTGTTGCATCAAAGTCTTCAAGCAAAATACTTTTATGTGATCATTGCGGCAAAGAGGGGCATACAAAATCACACCTCGAAGAAACTGATTGGGCTGGGTGAACAGCATGGTGGTGTTTACTATTTGCAAAGGTAGCAGTACAACCTCAAGCACATAGCTCAGTCTTTGAAGATTCTGCAAGATTATGGCATCCCAGCAGTTATTATGTTCTTAGAGGTGATAAGTTATCACAAGAAAATAAAACTAGAAACCTTATGTGATGTTTGTTGCCGGGCGAAACAAAGTAGAAGCAAACTTCCTATTAGTTTGAATAAAGCTGCAACTATTTTTTATTTAATTCATTGTGATATATGGGGTCCCTATCAGTGTCCTTCTATTGGTGCTAAATATTTTTTAACTCTTGTGGATGATTTTAGTAGAAGTACTTGGGTATTCTTAATGAGAGCAAAATCAGAAACATGTGGCCTTGTTATGAAGTTTCATCGTATGATACAGAACCAATTTAATAAAAATATTAAAATTGTTCGAAGTGACAATGGCATGGATTTTTATCCAAAGAATTTCAGGATTTTGTTGCACTAAACGACATTCTTCACCAAACATTATGTGTTTTCTCTCCACAGCAGAATGGGTGTGTTGAATGCAAGTATAGACATCTTCTTGATGTGGCACGCTCTTTACTTTACTCCAGAATATCAGGGACTAATTTCTTCGACATGCGTCTAATTTCAATCTTGCCGCCTACAGTGACTCTGACTGGGCTAGCTGCCCGCTCACTAGACAGTTAGTTACTGGTTATTTAATTACTCTGCAATCCCATCTCTTGAAAGACAAAGAAGCAACCAATAGTCTCTCACTCATCCGTCGAAGCTGAATACAGAGCTTTAGCTCTCACTACTAGTGAACTTATATGATTGTGTTCACTCTTATCCTCCTTTGATATTTCTCCATCAAGAATAGAGCTCTTCTGTGATAACAAATCTGCACTACAACTCTCCAAGAATCATGTTTTTCATGAGCGTACCATTGATTGTCATTTTATTCGGGAACATGTTCACTCCAAACAGATCATTCCTTGTTATGTCCTTACACATTTCCAGCTTGTTGATATTTTCACAAAAGCATTGGGGTGTGATCGGTTTCAGTATCTCTTACGCAATATGGGCATTTGTGATCTTCATGCTCCATCTTGAGGGGGTGTCTTGAATAACAAGCTCAGTTTAGTTTGGATTCAAATTATATTTGTTGTTTGTAGCTAGTAACAAACTAGATTAGATGAGATAGTATGATAACCACTTCTGTTTTCTGTTCTGTACAGATCCTTATATATTGTATTACTATCAATGAAGAAAGTGAGCTATTCAACTCTAATTTTCTTGTTTATCTTCTTTATCTAGAATTTTCTTAGTCAAGTAATATAGTAAAATGATTATAAATATGTAAAATAATAAATAAACACATTGTTTTGTTAGTGTAAGCATAATATTTTTTCGTAAATTAAATTACTGTGTTTATGATATTATGATGTTCAACAGTAGTATGTCACATAATCTCGACAATGTGTTGTATTTTCATTGTCCTTCTTTCATTAATGCGAGCAACACGAATGAAAGGGCAAACGAGATTTATGATATTTATTTTAAATTGGTTGATAGATGCTTTCTTTCATTATAAAAGTATTAATAATTATAATAATATGAAATAATTCAATCATTATGAAATTTATATAAGAAATTTTAATATAAAATAGGAAATAAAAATTCTAAAATCATTTAAATTTCTCCGTATGAAATAGACGACTATGATAGAAGTTCTTCTAGTATTATAAACTGAGTTTACGTTCAAGACATTATCAGTATTTATTATTTCAATTCAATTATTAGAGGATTAAAATTTACTTCTTCCCTTTAAGAATAAATTTAATAGTATGATTTTATATGATATTCGCTACTACAAAATTTATTAAAAACACTTTTTTTATCACCATGTCGGGTCACAGGACACGTGTGCAATTGTAACACTATTGGAGATGTTAGTCCATTTTTTTATTCACATATAAATGCATATAAATTTGAAGTTTGACTAAAATAACATAATAACTTTTCTAATATCCATCTTTATTACCTTTGTAAAAGTGAGATTATTAATAGCTAAACTAGATAAGTATTTTATATGAGTGCAAAGAAAATAATTTGAGACGTATTATTTAATGTTGCATGTCTTCCGTAAAAGAGGTTAATATCATAGCTGTAAAATTCGGCTCGTCCCGGCCGGTCGGACCGATCAGATGAGTGTCCGGCCATATAAATGATCTGTTGGTCACCTCAAATTTGTATTTAAGGTTGACCCGTTTCGGGTCAACATAAATAAAATAATTATGGAAAAAATTAAAATTTTTACAATACATTACTTATATATGTTAAAAAATTATGCTTCAACTCTTTTTCCTATTTTTCACATACAATGAATAATTTTTTATGTAATTATTATTTAATTAATACTTACTTTATTATACTATTTGATTTATTAAACTATTTATTTTACTTTATCATATTTTAATTTACTTGTTATGCATCTTACAGATACATTGAGAATGCAAAAGAAATTTATGTAATATATTTTATTCATTTTATTAACTTATATTATTCAATCTAATCATTTGATTTAACTCGATCTGACCATTCTGTTCGATCCGATTTGACCAGTTCGACCTAACTTGATCATCGATCCGAGTTGGTGGTTGGATCGAATTTTAGCATTGGTTAACAAAATAGTTATAGTGTTAGTGCTAATGAAATAGACGACCGTTGTAGAGTGAACATGTGAGAAGCTATTGGATGCAGATAAATTAAAAATTTGAGTCTTAGTTTGATTAAAATTTATTTCATTATAATAAATCTCTATCTCCTTTTATCTCTCCTCGCTTGTGTTCTAGTTTTCTTCCATTTGTGCACTTATTTCTCCACCTCTCATCAGTCAATCATGATGTTATCATTTTTTGCCAAGGAGTTGTGAAATGAGAAACAAAATTCAAGCGCCAAAGGGTTTAACAAAATAGAGGGTTAAAGTAAAATTATATTGAGGTACATAAAATTTTATAGTTATTTTTTATGTCATTTCTTAATAATTTAATTAGGTTAAAAAGGTTTAATTACAATCTTAATGATGTCTTTTAATTCCAAAAGAAAATTTCATGTGCTCTCATGTCAATTGCACAAATTTCTAGAAGGTTCAAAAGGAGAAGACCAACGTCAAAGTGTCCATGAGGGCAAACCCTAAGCGGAGCTTATGAGCCCAACTCAAGTTATGCAGTTTTCACATCCTCGTAACATTCGACATTCTGAAATCCAATCCAAGTTGTTAAACTTTTTACTTGGTTTTGGTATTAAAAAACTCTTCTTCAAGAGTGGCACATATCTTGACTTGCTCCACAATTGATCCAAAGATATATGGAAGTATCATAATAATTAATATAAAGAATGCGAGCTCACTTAGGACAATACACATAGTTGTTATACTTACAATTGTACTTAAATGAAAAAAATATAGCACAATACATACAAAAGATGAAAGAATGGTTGTACTCGATAAGATGAAAACACTTGTTACTTGTCAATTGATTCGCTCGATCATTTATCATTTGTTACTTGACATTAATTATTTGATATGTTTGATTTACTTTTATTAAAAAAATTATTGTCCATTGACATTATCTTATGTGTTGAGTGTCATTGCTCATGAATAATTTATTTTCTTTTATTTTAATCACAAGTAATTGATTTTGTTAATATAGATGGACCATATGCGACAATAATGTTCATAATGATGTTGAATTACACATAGGACCACCTTATTAAGGGTCTTATTATTATTTTGATGTATGAATTCATTTCATTTAATAAAGTTATATTCCATTCTTTGATATTGTCAAGTCGACCGGTCAAATTCTACAAGACTCATTCATAGGTAGTGCCATTCTAAAAGAAGCTTAATTGACATATAACAAAACAATTGTTTTTCAGAGGCGCAATAATTCATACAACAAAAGTGGGAAAGGGGATGCCCTATCAAATATCCCATTTTTTTTAAATCATACAATTTAAAAGAGTCCATACAAAAAAAAATTTAAAATTTAATATGATAGTAAATTGAAATTTTTAATTTTTAAAAAATTAATATAAAATATATCATTTGTCCTTATGAAAATAAAACTTCTTTGTTATCTATGATTCTTTCATCTTATCCGTCTTATGTTTATAGCATAAATATGCTAAAAGAAAAAGAGAATACAATAACAAAGAATTGAATAACCATGAAAAGGAGAAAAAAATAATAATCAAGGACATGTTAGGGCATCAAAGGGTACATAAAAGGAATTTATTGTAAATTGATAGATCAACATTAATTTTCTTAACAAATATTTATTATCACTAATCAAATTTGTTTGACATACGAAAATTAGGAGGATTGATCTATTTTTTGAAATCGTCAATTTGATCAAAATTCACATTTTTATTCATACTAGAAAATCATATTAGTCAAGTACTGATTGTCCTATATTTTATATTAAAAAATATATTTGTATCTTTGAAAATCTCAAGTATTCATAAGTTCAATCTCCTGGATCAAATTTTATTGTTAAAAAACAATGAAATATTTTGCTTTGAAATCTGCTTTTTAGGAATAAAAATCATTTGTCAAACTATTTATAGACAATTTTTAAAATTTCATAAAAAATCATATACGTCATGTTTGAATTTGATATTTTATTAATAAAAGGTTTTAATGTCACCTTTCTAAACCAACTTGAACTACCAAAAATGTCAAGTAATAAATATATCAAGCCTTAGTTGTAAATGACTAAATTAAAAGTGCAACAGTTTATATTGTCATCCTATTTGAGAATAAAGTATGTCAAACCTTAGTTGTAAATGACCAAAACACTACAAGAAAATGGCGATTTTGCGACGGACAAAAAATTTTCATAATTTGCGATGAATTTTTGTCCGTTGAAAGTTTCGATCGAACCGTCGGTAACTAAAAAATATATATTTTATTATTAATATTTTTGATGATTCAGACCGTCGAATCTTCTGACGGATGAAAATCCATCAAAAGTTCTGACGGTCCGAACCATGAGTAAATAAAAAATATACAAATTATTATTAATCTTTGCGACGGTTCAGATCGACGGACGATAATCCGTCAAAAGTTTCGATGGTCCGAACCATTGGTAACTTATATATATATATTGTCTATCGGAACTTTCGACGGCCAAAACTGTCGGAAAGTCAAAAATCCCGCACGACCGCCTCATGGCCTGGAACGACCCTCTCCAACGACGAGCGCGGCACGGACGAACCTCTCTGACGACGAGCACGAACCAAAAATCCTGCACGACCGCCTCATGGCCTGGAATGACCCTCTCTGACGACGAGCGCGGCACGAACGAACCTCTCCGACGATGAGCGTGAACTGGACGACGATGATGGATGACCAGCCCGACGAACCCCCCCCCCCCCCCCTCGCCCGTGGCCAGCCTAGAATGGCCACCTCACGACCAATTTTTTTATTAGTTTATACCTTATTTCCAAGGGCTTAGGTCGTCAAAAAAATAGATAGCCATCAGAACTTTCGATGGTTGTCATTGTCGGAATCTTCCGATGGGTACAACTATCAGAACTTCAAACGACCTCAGTCGTCAGAATCTCTAGACGGATAGAGCCATTAGAAGTTTTGATGGGTGCAACCGTCAAAAGATTCTGATGGCAACGATCGTCACAAGTTCCGACGGGTTCAGCTGTTGAAAGTTCCGACGGTTTTTTCTCACCCGTCGAAAATAATTTTGCGATGAGTATTTTGCCGACGGATCGTATTCGTCAAAAAAATTCGTCGGAAACTTTATTTTTTGATGGATTTCTCAAAATTTCTAATGCCCCTGGCCATCAGAAAAGCCTATTTTTCTTGTAGTGAAAAATGACATGTTTAAGTCAAGTAATAATGTCATAATATTACCAGACGGAGCGTTGGATGTAATTGAGTAAATGGAAAGTGTGCCAATTGATATTGTCATAATATTTTAGAATAAACTATTTATAAAAAAATTTTAAAAATTCTATATATGCACAGTGTGTCTTGTTTAAAGTAAATCTAAAAATATTGGTGTATGAATTAAAGACCAATGATGTATCAAATTTTTTTATGGTTATCAATATTGAGTAGCCTATCATGGAATCTGCATATTTGAATTTTTATATAAACACTGATTATGAATGAAATAATAAATTAGGCTTAAAAGCTGATTATTAGTTATATTTAACTTATTATCAAATGAATAACAAAATAGTTGATGTAAAATAATACTTGTCTCACACTCAAAACAATGCTTGTCAGAACATTATTTTTTCTATCATTGACATTTCTATCATCATTATTAATCTCTTGAAGTAATTGTCACAATTAAGTTGTGTTACATAATGATCTTTGATGCCATGTTATTATTTTTATTACTACTGGTCCCACACTCCATATATTAAAAGTGTTTGTTCTTCCATATGAAGATCATAATGCATCTGGTAGCTTGCATAAATTTTATTAATTATAATTTATTATACATAATCCATATGCCTCCTTATTGGGATAATGCTAGAGGTCATTATATCCATCACCTTACATACTTGTGAATAAGAAGAATCTCCTCCTCCTTGGGATTCATGCATGAGATGTAGATTGATTTCTAGTGTTGACATTACTAGTGATGAATGGTTTTACATGTCTAGGCTTTAGTGTCGGAGTTGGAGTTGTGCCATTTAAACATTTATATCAACTTTAGCATGGTCTTTGAGGTCTAAGAGTGCAAACAATGTATCTAACCTCAATGTATATCATATTATATGTTTAAAAGTTTATTTATCATTCTGAGGGTCATATTATAGATGAAATATGATAATATATATATATATATATATTCAATTTGTCAAGAGATCTCTCAGATATAGATTTGGAGATCCTTCAGTTTTATCTTAATCAACTAACATATCTTATAGACATGTATCTACTTTAGTTAATGTTGTTAGTGTGTTATATTCTTGTTTTATCAATCTTGTGTAGAACAAACTGTATTATATATTGTTCTTATAAATATACATAAGAACACATATTAGTGTGTGAGAAAATTATCTTAACTATCCTACTTGTTATATGGTATCAGAGCTATTGACATTCATGTCTTCCGCTGGGTCATCATCTTCCATGAGTTCTGCTGGGTCATCTTCCACTTCAGAGACCACTCAGTCAATGTTTCCTTCCTTTGGAAATATTAGTCATTTTCTTATTCTAAAACTCACACCCACTAACTATCTTCTCTGAAAGACACAACTTCAACCCTTGTTAAGCAGCCTCGATCTTGAAAGCTTTGTAGATAGCACTATCCCTTGTCCTCCAAAGTGTGTATCCTCTCCAAATGACACTCCAAATTCCTCTGTTGCTCCAAACCCTTAGTTGGTTGATTGTCTACTCTATCCGAAGAAGTACTTCTTGTGGTCGTCGACCTTCGCACATCCAATGCAGTGTGGCTGACTCTACAACAAGCATTTGGTGCTCCCTCCTCCACAAGGATTCTTCAATTCCAAATGCAGCTTCAAAATTTACGGAAGGGTGATTCTTCTCTTTCAAACTATCTTCGGGCAAGCCAAATATTTGGCTGATGAACTTGCTGCTGTCGGGCATCCACTCTCTCCTTCCAACTTTAATGTGATTGTATTCAACAATTTAGGGTCCGACTACAATGACATTGTGGCATCTCTTGCTGCTCGCAGTGATCCCATCTCCTTTCCAGAGTTGCAGAGTTCTCTTCTCAATCATGAGATTTGTTTGGCACATCAACAAGCTGTCATAATGGCTTCTACCATTCCTTCAACAAACTATGCTTCCCCTAGAGCCATTCTTCTCGTGGTCGATCACATTCTCGCGGAAGAGGTTGTTCTTCTCAATCTCGAAGGGGTCCTTGTCCCATATGCGAATTCATGGGACATAGTCCTTATAAGTGCCAGTTCATCTCTTCAACATGCAACACCAGCTACAACTACTCCTGTTGGAACTCTTGTCCCTCAAGCATATCATAGTTCCGCTGCATCTCTGCACTCGACCAGTCCTGCCTTTTCAGCTATGAGCAGCTACACCGATTGGCTGCCAGATACTAGTGCATCTCACCATGTTACCCCAGATATGCAGGCTCTTAGCTCTGCCACTCCTTATAATGGTGCTGACAACATGTGTGTTGGTGATGGTAAAGGACTTTCCATTCTTCATACTTGCTCTTTTGATATTCATTCACCATCTAAGTCTCTTGTTCTACGTAATGTGTTACATGTTCCATTCATGAAACAGTCTCTACTTCAGTTAATAAATTTTCTCTCGATAATAATTGTTACTTTGAATTTTATGCTGATCATTTTGATGTTAAGGACACTCAAACGGGACGTCTGCTTCTACAAGGCCCCGCTGAACATGGTCTCTATCATCTTTTGTGTCCATCTCGTCGTCCTATTTGTTCGCGTCCTCCTCCATCTGCTCACCATGTAGCTCCTTCAATGGATCTTCGTTGGCATCAACGACTTGGGCATCCTTCTTCTGCCACAGTCCGTAGTATTATGTCTTCTTCAAAATTTCTGCAGTTGTCTCCATCCGTTGCTTTGTGTGATGCATGCTTGCTCAGAAAATCTTCACGTCAGCCTTTTCCTCCCACGTTCACCCACAGCACCTCGCCTTTGGAGCTTTTATTTGTTGATGTTTGGGGTCATTCACCCACTCCATCAATTGAAGGCCATCATTATTTTTTGTTAATTCATGATAATTTTTCCGAATATTCCTGATTGTACCCTTTATTTAATAAATCTGATGTTTATGATATTTTTCTTAAGTTCCAAAAATATGTTGAACGTTTCTTTAATACACGTATTCGCACTTTTCATTCTGATAATGGTGGTGAGTTTCGTCATCTTCAGTCTCACTTTGCCTCTTGTGGAATTTTTCATCGCTTAATATGCCCTCATACTCATGCCCAAAATGGCTCCATTGAACGCAAAATACGGATGTTGTTGAAACTGGTTTGGCTTTGCTTGCTCACTCTTCTGTTCCATTTCATTTTTGGCCTTTTGCATTTCAGATTTCTATTTTTCTCATAAATCAACTTTCAACACCAATTCTTGCTGACTCCACACCTTATTTTATTCTCTTTCATCGTTCACCAGACTATAATTTCTTGCATGTTTTTGGTTGTGTTGTGTATTCATTTCTTCGTCCATATCGAAAACATAAATTTTCTTTTCCATCCACCATATGAGTTTTTCTCGGTTATTCTCCTCATCATCATGGGTATTGATGTTATAATCCAGTTGATGGTAAGATTTATTTGGCCTGCTATTGTCGCTTTATTGAGGACTCCTTTCCCTTTTAGGATGCCTTACTTTGTTCCTCTTCTAAACCATCCTTATTGGGTCCACCCTCATGTTCCCCTTGGTTGTCTCTTACTCTTTCTCCTACTCCTTCACTTCCTCCATCTACTGTTACACCCTCCATGTTTATCCCTCCTCTGTCCACTACCACCACCTCTAGTACACCTGCCTCTATTGTCCCTGTTACTTCATCCCAACACATGGTGTTGCGCACTCGGCCAAAGGTTGACTATAGGTCCTTGACAAGCCTTAAACCATCTGTGAATTCGTGTGTTGCTACACCTGCAAAGTCCATTGATCCTACATGCTTTACTACTTCCACAAAGTATCCTCATTGGCGTGAGGCGATGGCGACGGAACTTAATGCCTTACTTCAAACAGGAACTTGGGAGTTAGTTCCTTGCCATCCTAGCATGAATGTTGTTGGGTGCAAATGGGTTTTTCGTACTAAATTTCACCCTGATGGGTCTATTGATCGTCACAAGGATCGATTGGTTGCTAAGGGCTTTCATCAGCAACCTGGTATTGACTATATTGATACGTTCAGTCCAGTAGTTAAGTCGGTCACTATCCGTTTGGTTTTATCTCTTGCCATCTCTCGTGGTTGGCCTATCCATCAACTTGATGTGAGTAATGCATTCCTTCATGGCGATCTACAAGAATCACTATATATGGAGCAACCTCCTGGCTTTCGCGATGAGAATTATCCTAATCATGTTTGTCATCTACGAAAATCACTTTATGGCTTAAAGCAGGCGCCTCGTGCTTGGTTTCATAAGCTTTCTGCTCTACTTGGTTTTGGTTTTGTTTCATCGAAGACTAACACATATGTTCATTATGAAAAATGCCCAGATGACCATGTTTGCACTTGTATATGTTGATGATATTCTTATCACAAGTTCCACTGATATTCTCTTACAAGATCTTATTCAATATTTACGGTCTTGCTTCACTCTCAAGGATCTTGGTTAGGTGCATTATTTTCTTGGTATTGAGGTGATTTGAGACACCCATAGTATTCTTTTATCACAAAGGAAATATGTTGCAGACCTTCTAAAACGTGCAGGCATGCAACATGCCCGTGCCATCTCCTTTCCAATGTCTGCTCTGACAAAGCTAGTGCCTACTATGACTGATGCAATTCCAGATGTTTCTCTTTATCGTCAACTAGTTGGTGCTCTTAATTATCTAATAATTACTCGACCAGATATTTCCTTTGCTATTAGTGTAGTCAGTCAATTTATGCAGTGTCCTTCCACATATCATTAGCAAGAAGTTAAAAGAATTTTGCGCTATCTCAAGTCCACATCCGATTTTAGTCTTCGGATCACTCCTGGAAGCATTTCTACATTGGGCAGGATCCCTTGTTGATAAAAAATCTATCGGCAGTTATCTTATTTATCGTGGTCCTAACTTAATTTCTTGGTGTGCCAAGAAACAACGAATGGTTAGCAGCTCTTCTACTGAGTCTGAGTATCGTGCTTTGGCTGATGCAACTGCTAAGGTTATTTGGATACAGTCCCTCCTTTGTGAACTTCATGCTCCCCTTCCAACAATTCCCATTCTCTAGTGCGATAACTTAGGAGTGACATATTTAACTGCTAATCCCATATTTCATGCACAAAACCAAACAAGTGGAGATTGATTTTCATTTTGTTCGTGATGAAGTTAGCAACAAACGTCTCACTGTGAGATTTACTTCTTCAAAGGACCAATTAGCAGATGTCTTGACAAAGCCCTTATCTGGTGTTCGATTCATATTTCTTCGTGACAAGCTTCATCTCTCCTCCCGCGAGAGCCAATCTTGAGGGGGCGTGTCAAGAGATCTCTCATATTTAGATTTGGAGATCCTTCGATTTTAGCTTGATCAACTAACATATCTTATAGATATGTATCTACTTTAGTTAATGTTGTTAGTCTGTTATATTCTTGTTCTATCAATCTTGTGTACAATAATATATTGTTCTTATAAATATACATAAGAACACACATATTAGTGTGTGAGAAAATTATCTTAACTATCATACTTGTTATACAACTGCTATTATTTATTAGGAATAATGAATATGCAAAGTTCTTATTTCTCCTCAGCATGTCACGTGGCATCTAGGACATCCATACATAAATCAATGATTGACCGATTTTCTCGCAAGAAATGGACCTCTCTCTCTCTCTGTCTCTCTCTCTCTCTCTCGGACTTGATCTCTCTCACCCGTCAGAGAGAAATGATCCCATGTTCCCCCTCTCTCCCCCATCCTATCTCTCTCGGATCTAATCTATTAGTTTCTTTCTAGATGTAGCGGAGCTGCTCGTCCAACTCAACGGGTCTTTTGGCAATTGTCTCCATATCGACGACAACCCCAACCACCGCAACCTCACTGCCCTCGCCAAGAAGTACGATGACATCTTCCTCCTTCGCATGGGCATGCACAACCTCGTCATCATCTCCTTTTCGGAGCTCGCCCGGGAGGTCCTCTATGCATAGGGCATCGAGTTTGGCTCCAGCACCCAGAATGTCATCTTCAACATCTTCATCGTCAACCTCCAAAAGGACTTCGGTGGTGCAGTGAAGAAAGCCTAGAGGAGAAGGCGTCCTTTTCTCTGGTGCCCAGGTCGTCGGCTCCGTGATCGTGCCCATGTCGCCGTGACCAGATCGCATGCGCAAGCGCGCACAAGAGAGAGAGGGAGAGACTGATCGAAGAGAGATCGAGATCCTCAAGGGAAATCGATTGGAGAGAGATCGAGATATACAGAAAGAGGGGTAAAGGAGGGAGGAGAGAGAAAGGGAAAGCCGAGATCTCACGAGACTTTGCCTAGGGTATTTGAACCCCCTTAATCTGACCCGTTTGATCGCATCTAAACAGTTGAAATGTCGCCTCACACGGTGTGTGGTGGAGCCGTTTCACACATTCATTATTCCCTTGTTTATTATCATTGAATTGTTATGTAATTTTTTTCTATATAATTGATACTATTTAAGGTCAAGAATGGATGTGATATATCGAGGGCCATGTGGGCTTAGATTTTTGGAGCATTACTCTCTTCCCGAATTATGAATGATGATTAAGAACAAATGAGGTGATTTGGACTCCAAACTATGCCCACGGATGTGTTATATATGTAATTATTAATTTCATACTATTAAATGCACATTTAATAAGGAAAGTAAGAATTTTTTATTAGACGCATATACATTAAATGCAGCAAATATAAACAAATCTCATTCATGCATGGATGTCATAAACTTTTTTGTGTGTGTGTTTTATTGTGAGGTAAAATTAGATACTAAAGGTCTGGATTGTTTCAAAACAGCATACCAAATGAATCTTGGATTGAGAGAAAAGAGGAATTAATAGTTCTTATTTGAAATATAACATTATTATCAATAAACATTCTATATCCTTAGAATAATAACAAATTCACTGACCTACACAAGAAATTAAGCCTCCATAATTAAATTAATACAAATTTCAATAATAGATAATAACATTATAATTATTTGACTTTTACTGTGGATGTAAATTTTAAATGTTTATAACGTAATTAGAATGAGTTGATATTGACTTATGCTCTATTTGGCGTGTCAAAAATTTAGTGTAGGATAGCAAAATAGAGTTTTGACCACTATTGTATTGTTTGGTGAATGTATTTTTAAACCAAGTTTTGTCATATAACTCTAGGTTTCATCCATCAAGGTATATGGTATAGAGTTTAGCGGATGAATATTTATTTCAAATATATCTTTTCCTTTCATTTTAAAAACTCTTTTGATATTCATGTTTTACTTCTCCTTTTTGTCTTCTCAATATAAATTAACCATTTTAAGTTGATTAATTTTGTCTTTATTTTTCAGATAAAAACAATATCTTTAAATACTCTTAGAACTAATAAATAAATTTATATATTAGAATTAAAAAATCTTATACGTATAAGAATATAATTAGTACATCCATGCCTATTTATATTTTTTTACAGTCATTAGTAGTCCAACTATTATATTTGCTAAACATTTTGAATAAATATAATAATCATAGCTTTATTCACTAATTATTAATATATAACTAATTCTTCGAAACTTGCTAATTGACCTGCCATCTGCTTCAACCTTATCAAAGAGATCGACTCGCTTGTACCTATATGAAAGTCTAGTTCTTGCTTCATATATGAATTCTAGGTTTCTCTCTCACCTTTGATCTATGTACAAATGTCATGGAATAAATGATGCAAGAATATATGTATTTGAATACAACAATGACATCAAGCCTTATTCTTGCATTTTGTTCCCAATTCAAGCGAACTCATGTTTAGAATTTAGATTGAGCTAGATATGGTTCGAAATCAGGATTTCTTAGAAAATTTTGCATCAGACCATTCCAACCTCCAATAAATTAATTAGTTAAGTTGACATGAACTATGTAAGGAAACATGAATAAAAATTTTAAAAAATAACATGTGTTAGAATTTCTACATGAGAGAAATTATGCACCGCGAGAAAATTCGAAAAATTTAAAACGATGTAAAATTGTATTAGATGAAAGAAACAGAAGAGAATTACAAGATCAGATTGTGTTCTCTTTGGACCCCCTAGGGAGTTTATATAAGCACTTCCTTTAATAGATGATAGAAATTACAGACCGACTGAGACTTTGAATTAATCCTCAAAATAAGATACCTATCTCGTGATAAGAAAATAAATTAAATTCGTAGGAAAAATCTGCTGAAGCGCCTGATTGTATAAGGGGACACATTGGGTTCAGATTCAATGCATTATCAACAATTAGTGACGGATAAAATAGTTATAATGCAATTTGGCCTTTAATCCCGAGGAATAAATTATCATTGGGAATAATCGAATTATCACTAAATACGGGCTCACAAAAGTTACACATAATGATTGACACGTTTCCTCCCTCATAAGCACTCTTAAATATTCTCTGAGAGGAAATTAAATGTTAAAGATTGGTTAATGTTGAATAGCAAAAAATAATGAGAGAACATTAATGCGGCATCTATATATCCTTTTTTTGCCATGATTTATTGTAAATGCAAGTATATTAATTAGCATATATTCCTTCATTGTCTTCGTTAACTATATTTGATGCAACTATGCAATTTAGGCACATCCAATGGAACATTTCATGTAATTAAGACATATCACTGCATACAATTAATGTATTGAATGATTAAAAAATATTAATGCAAATAATGAGCTCATTATGAATCAAACTAATTATGTGAAAAAACACACGCTAAAATCATAATTAATATATGTAATAATTAATTATTCCATAACAGAAAAAGATAATAGAAATTAATGTTGGATATTGACTACTCGATGAAATATGAGAAAATTAGGAAAGTAATTCCAAATCTTGTGCACAAAAATGGTAAAATTCTCTCTTTCTCATGGCATGAGAAATAAAAAACAAAAAAAGAAATTGAAATCACTCTAGTATATCAATATTTTGCTGTCAAACTCCTAATGAAACATTTATTGTTATGTGCAATTTATGGAAATGTTATTTATGCCAAAATAGGCCATTGGCGCATCCCTTTTAAGTGCCCTGCATCTACGCTTTTGACGTCGTCTTCGCCTCGTGAGCAAAAAGTTTTGAAGAGGGAGAAAGAGAGAGAGAGAAGTGTTAGTGGAAATAATCACCGGCGAGCTCGCCTTCGTCTTCCTTTGGCCTCCACTTCATCTTATGTATTATGAGTTAATTATATATACACCAAGTTCCGGCTGTTGGCTCAGGCAATGGCGATAGAGAAACAAGACCCATCATACAGGTAATCTAATATATAGTTTATTATTAGGATTCTCGTAATTGGTCGTGTTTCTTTCTGATCTTTTCATTGACATCTGAAGTTTTTGGTGTTTGATTAAATTTTTTTGCATGTAGAAGTCATTGAGCGCTGAACGGAGATCTTTCACTAGTACCTCCATTTCGCATCATGGATCGATCCAATGTCCAGTTAGCTAATAGATCAGGTAGTATTGGATCTTTACTTGTTATGATCTTATATATTTATTTATAATTTGCATGGATGCTGCAACGTACATGCAGTCGTCCTTGCCCGTGCGGTCGCAAATACTAAAAAACGAGCAAGGGAAGAGGCGGCTCTTCCAACGGCGGTGATGCAAAGCCGACGCCTTTCTCCTATGTCCTCAACCTCAACAATGCCACAACTTCAATCCAACCCTGTTCCATCACAAGGTCGAACCCTATACCAGACCAGCCTTCTTGGTGATCAAACCTTGCATGAACAGGCTTTGAACCAATCCAGTTCCCCTCTCCGATCCCCTGTTGCCATGTTGGGACGTATTAATCGTCATGCAGATATGATGCACGCCAAGATCGATTCTCTTGTTCGACTGAAGGTATTCTTCTGCATGCATGTAGTCATTGTCGATATATGATTTTGTGTTGTATATATATGTTGATGGCTAACTAAAGATCGATTTTTGCTTAATCTTTCTCCATGAAGGAGGAAATCTTTCGTAAAGTATACGTAGAGAAGTGGCAAGCTCTCTTTAAAGACTTTGAAGCCGAAGCAGAACGAACTATTCACGCAAAGGATGAAGCATTGGTGCAGTTGACGAGCCGGTGCTTGGCGCTCGAGGATGAACTCTCCTGCAAGAACGCAGAGTCGGCGTCATGGAAGGCCCTGGCCGCGTCTGAGCTATCCAATAGAATCCGGCTCCAGGACCTAGTTGAGAGCTTCGTAAAGGCACCGGCAGCTCTGGCCGAGAGCTGCGGAAGCAGCGGAGGGGGCCATGCTGCCGGAGATAGGGTAGAAGTTGCGGAGTCTGTCCAAGTCGGCTCGCAGCCTGCGCTGCCCGGGTCGTGCCTCGTATGCCGTCGCCAGAGGGCCACCATTCTAATGCTGCCATGTCGCTGCCTCTCGCTGTGCTCCGGTTGCCAAGTGTGCGATGACGCCACGTTGTGCCCGAGTTGTGGCGAAGTCGTGAAGGGGCGCATCAATGTCATGATTCCTTGGAAGGGGCCCGTTGGCCCTCACCAACCTTAAAGCATATTTTTTCGTAATATTTTTGGATATTTTTACTTGACTCATGAACTACTCTGGATTATTGGTCGTTACAGTATCAATTTGCTTTGATACATTTTTTAAAAGAATAAGACTTTTTTTTTAAAAAAAAGTTGTGCTGTAAATGTTCCACTTAATTTTGAGTTAATGTTGTTTGTGAAATTAGGATAATAATGAAACCCAAAAAGGTTTTTGATCCACACATGAATAAAATTTGTTTGAAGCACATTAATTTCTCACTTATTAATTCCATTCTTTGTCAATTAAATGCTAAAATCAAATTACCCATCAGTTATTATATGGATTTGTATATGGAAATCATTAAATTATATTTAATTCTCTAGTGGAATTTCTTTATTTTATTTCTATTTGTTATTAAAAATTGAAACTCGGGTTTTGTTTGGTAATGTAACGCCCAAGGGATGGATTAGAATGATAAAGTAAGAGTTAATGAGATTGGATGTGGTGGATGTTTGTATAGATATAAATTTATGGCAGGAGTCGAACTAGTTTAATATACTTTTATTTGGATACTAAATCTAATATATGGATTATGAAAAGTTAAGATAGGTAAATGTCTTCATTTTCATTAAATAAATTTATTGATCTTTAATTTGGTTGAAAAGAAACAAAAGATAAAATAGTATAATTATTTTTTACCCTTAAATAATTAAATTAACGATTTGGTAGGCTTACTTTTAAATTATATGATGGACTTATGCATACCGATAAAACCACACTTATCTTTTTAACAATTTGGTGGGCTTAGTTTTAAATTACAAGTTTGATGAATTTCATTTAAGTTATTTGATGGACTTGGAATCATCAATCTAATCTTATTTAGATTTTAAATATTATAAACAAATATAAGTTCATTGGGCTCCTATTAAAATTTAGTAATTCCTCCTAAAATCTTGCATTCAAACAAAATCTAGCCTACATTATGTATTATGTATAGGACCTGTTTTGTTGGGAGTAAAATAATGGTAAAAGATGGGAAGGGGAGAAGAGAGGAATGCATTCCTTTTATTTGATTGAGTTTAAGTTGGAAGTGAAGGAAGAAAAAAAAAAAGAAGGGACTTTTCTTTTCACAGGTGGAAAGGAGGGGAAGTAAGTAATGATTATATATTTTTTATTATGATCATACCTAATTTAAATATGATTATATATACGAAGGACATAATTGTTTATAGAAAAATATTATTAAACATTTATTCCCTTTAATTGCTCCATCCCAAACGAGGTGAATATTAGACTCTGATTTTCTTTCTTTTTTCCCTTAGTTTTTTCTTTCCGTCTATTTATTTTTCTTCTCCTTAATAAAATTTGAATCAAAGAGCCCTTAATTTTTTTATATGCATACTCGTTAACCTCAAAATATATAAATTAAGATATATATCATGCATATCTAATAATAATTACAAATAATACTTTATTGCCACCTTGAAAAAAGAGCATTAATGTCACTCTTCACTCTTTATTTGTCTTACCATTTTATCCCCCTTTTAGTTTTTTTCTTTCTAACATTTATAATTTTACCCTCTCTTTTATTATATTCTAAAAATTTAAACTTATTCCAATAATAATCTGTATTACATTTTTGTGTTAAAATTGATTTATTTTATTGTTTACTATCAAACGGTGATAATTTAGTATGGACGTACGAAAAACTTTAGTTGATAATATTGACTTTCATAGTAAATTACTAAAAACAATTTATGCTACCATTATTTTTTATAATGAAATTTGTGCCTATTATCAACTTTAAAGAATATGTAAGAGATATAAAGTCTCAGTCATTTAATACCAACATAAGATGTATTAAATAAAATTTGTGCTAAATCTCAATGCACTGATATTAGAAAAATATATTATATATAATTGAAATATTATAACTTATAATAATGATCAAAAGTAATTTATTAGTATTTAAATATGATAAATAGGTTAGTTTATTTTGAAAAGTTTAAAACTCAATTTAGTTCTACCAAGATCCCAACTTTGACCTAAACTATTTTTTCTTAAATAATTAATTATTTTACAAAAATAGAATTCTTTCTGATTTATAATTTATTATTTCTTTTATAATTAATTTTCATTGGACTCAAATTGAATTCTCTATTTTAAATTAATTTAATTTTAGAAATAAAACAATATCTTTAAAATTTAAATAGTATAATATTTTATTATACTTGTACATTACCTTTTAAAAAGACAAGATAATTTATTTTAATCATACTCAAATTGAATATGATTTTTATCTTAGAAATAATATATTATCTTTTAAGAAGGAAATATTATTTTTATTATAATTTACATTATATTTTAAAAAGAAAAAATCATCTTAATTTGGTCTCAGTTTCTTAAATTTAAATTAATTTTTAATGTCAAAAATAAAATAATGTTTATTTCATCATACTGCTACGATACCTTCGACAAAGTAAATATTATTTATTTTAATCATAATCAAATTGAATAATTTATTTCTTATTTCTGAATTAATACATTTTTAAGAAGAAAAATATTATTTATTTTATTATACTCGTCCATTTGTTTTAGAAATGGAAGATTTAATTTTAATTGGATTCAAATTGAACTCTTTATTTTAAATTATTTTATTAAAAAACAAATTATCTTTTAGAAAAGACATTATTTAATTGTAAATTATCTTTTCGAAATAAAATTTTATTTATTTTAATCATACTGAAAAATACGCTTCTAACTAAATTATGCTATTTAATCTTCTTTCATTTTTGTTACCTTATACATCAAACCATTATAAGATATTTTTTATTCTATGAAACTATTATACTTGGACATTATCTTTAAAAAAAGAAAATATAAGTAAAAGGTTAATCTTAATTTGACTCAAATTGAATTCTTTATATTAAAGTATTCTTAATTTAGAAATATTAATTATTAAATAGTAATTATTATTTACGTGCATATTATCTTTTCGAAAGAAAATATTAGTTATGCTAAATATACTCAAATAGATAAAAAAAGAAAGACAACTTAATTTGGCTTAAATTAAATTATTTTTTCTTTCCATAAATAATAAATTATCTATTAAAAAGGAATTATTTTTATCTATAAATTTTCTTTTAAAAAGAAAATATTATTTATTTAATCATACTAAAATCAATATGATTCTAATCAAAATGTGCTCATAAATTTACATTTTTTATTTTTGTTACCTTATATAACAAACCATTATAATTTCTTTATGTAAAATTTAAGTTAATTATATATATATATATATATATTACCTTATACACCAAATTAATAAGTTTTTGTAATTGACTTTTATTTATTTTATTCTATTTTGTGCATTACCTTTTAGAAAGGGAAGATTATTTAATTGATCATAACCAAATTGAAAACATGGAAAGATTAATCTTAATTTGACACAAATTGAATTCTTTATTCTGAATTATTCTTCTAATTCTAAAAATAACAAATCATCACTTAAATAGTAAATATTATTTACTTGTACATTACCTTTTAGGAAATAAATATTATTTATTTTTATCATGCTCAAATTGATAAGAAGTAAATATTTTAATTTTGAAAATAAAAAATTATCTTTTAAATGGAAATTATTATTTATTTGCATATTATCTTTTATAAATAAAATATTATTTATTTTAATCAATAATCATACTCAAATTGATTAAAAACAAAAATTAATCTTAATTTGAAAAAACTGAATTAATTATTTTTGAAATTAAATTATCTTTTAAATAGGAATTATTATTTAATTGTATATTATGTTTTGTAATGAAAATATTATTAATTGGATTAACAGAGAAGCAGCAGGAGCGAGAAAATGAAAAGCTATTCAAATTAATAAGAAGGTAAGATTAATCATAATTTGACTCAAATTGAATTGCTTAATTTATATTATTATTCTTAATTCCTAAATAACAAATTATCTTATAAAAAGAAATTATTTAATTATTTTTACCTATGCATTATATTTTATAAATAAAATATAATTTATTTTAATCATAGTAAATGAATCCACTTCTAATCAAACAATGCTCAATAATGTAATCTTCTTTTGTTTTTGTCCTTATATAACAAACTATTATAAGATATTTTTCATTTTCTTTTAATCATACTATAATTGTTAAAAATAATAAACTTAATTTGACTCAAATTGAGTTGTTTATTTTAAAATATTTTTAAATTTAGAAAATAAAAAATTATCTTTTAAAATGGAATGATTATTTACTTGTATGCTATCTTTAAGAAGAAAATATTATTTATTTTAATCATACTCAAATTGCTAAAAAGACAATAATAATATTAATGTGACTCAATTGAATTATTTATTTTAAATATTTTTTAATTCGTAAATAGCAAATTATATTTTGAAAAGGAATTTTTTACTTGTAATCGTGCTCAAATTTATTTTAAATTATTTTGTATTCTGAAAATAACAAATTATCTTGTAAATAGGAATTATTATTTACTTGCATTTTATCTTATAGAAAGAAAATATTAATTTTTTAATCATACTCAAATTGATAAAATGTAAAAACTAATCTTTATTCGACTCAATTTATACTATTTATTTTAAATTATTTTTTAGTTCCGAAAATAATTAATTATCTTTTGAAAGTGAATTATTTTTTACTAGTACATTATCTTTTAGAAAGAAAATATTATTTATTTTTATCACACTAATTATACTCAAATTTCTATAAAGAAAATATTAATCTTAATTTGACTCAAATTGTATTATTTATTTTTAAATATTTATAAATTTCTAAAATAAAAAATGATCATTTAAAAGGAATTAATTTTTACTTGTACATTATCCTTTAGAAAGAGAATAATATTTATTTTAATCATATTAAAAATATGTTTGTAATAAAAATATGTTTATAAATTTAATCTTATTTTCTTTTTTGTTATCTTATATTACAAACTATTATAAGATATTTTTTATAGTTTGACAAATTAAATTTAAATTATATTATATTAATTATATAAAAAATTTGACATATATCATCGTGTCGTGTTTTCATGCTTTTACCTCTCCTTTATACACACACACACATATATATATATATATATATATATATATATATATATATATATATATATATACTAGTGACTATAAAATTAAATTTGGGATCTCTTGTTGATTTTAGAACACTATTTGCTATTCAATTGTATCAAATAAATTTGATTCACTCTTTACTATATTTTATTTATTCACTATTGTCCATATTATCTAAGAATAAGTTTCAAATGTAAGTTTTAAAAAATAATATATTTTGCTGCATCAATTAACCAAAAAACATCAAATGCAATAAAGATACAAAAATGTGTATACTACTAATAATAATGACAACAATTATTTTATTTGATATAATATTTTAGGTGAGTGACAATTCAAATTAGTTTACCCATAGAGTAAAATATTTAGTGGCAAATTGGTCCAAAAAAAAAATGAGGAATCACAACAATAATTTTTGGATGATCAAAATTAAAGTCATCAAAATTTTAATTTCTTATTATTTATTTAGAACCTTGTTAGAATTAAGTCTCCTTCGATCTTACAAGATTTTCATTTACAAAACTTCATGATTCTAGTTCGGTTTTCATTTTATAATCCTCTTATTATTCTAAATAAGTTTCATAATAAATTTACCTAAAATAAAAATGTTTGGATTCATGTCTTTTGAAGCATCCTAAGTGCTTTGCAAGCAATTATTCGTAGACTTGTTTTTCTTATGTAATTTCAAGCTTTTAAGTTATATTCTTTCAAGGAAATTCTTTAACTCTTTCTTATGTCTGCGATAATATTAAAGCCATGGTAGTTACTTAATAAAGTTCAATTTTTAACTTTATGGCTAATTTGACAAATAATGGAGGGATAGAGTAACTCATGAAGTGGATGTTTGTGAAATAGTAGATGATGAACAGTTAACAATTATGTTTGAATAGAAGTTTTGAATCACATAAAGTTCACCAATTTGATGAATTTAAATCAACAAATCATTTATTGTTTTTTTAATCATTCACATTGCGGTCGACATTAACATTAAGAGATTTAGCTCTCTTTTTTCTCTCATTCTTTGAATATCAAACAATCATAATTTATTTGAAAACTCGTTGATCAACTTCCTTTCTTTTTCAGGTGTCAAATTCGATTAAAACTATAATGTTTAGTTAATGAATTTAAGGATATAATAAAGCTAAGGGCAAGGTTAAGTTGGCATGCAATGGAGAGATATAGTGAGAAATAGAGTAAAGGATAGTGAAACACTATATGATGAATTGTCATAAAATTTATTTTGGGGCTAAAATTTTTTAAACACATAAAATCTCAATGATTTCATAATTAAGTTTAAATGCACACAAATCTCTATCCCCCTCTTTAATTTCAAAACTTCACCCACCGCAACACCAATTGTTTTAAAATGATATCTAGTTGACATTTTAAAAAAATGTCCATTTTTTAATCATCACAAGTCAATAATTCATTCATATTTTTAAGTGAAATATTTGAGGTTTATCTTAATCATTGACATTCTCTCATCATGAATCTCAATCTATTTGATACAACATATAAAAAATTACATTATTTCAAACATCTTTTTTTCTTGACTTATAATTTTAATTTTTATGAAACATATGTTGATTTTATATGACTTAAATAATATTGTAATTTTGTGAACTGTTATTTTTCAAGTAATTTACAAATATTATGATTTTTAATTTTGTTAAGGAAGAAGACACGTACACATTCCTAGTAATACAGTGCATAATTAAGCAACTCTAGGCATCAATATTAAATACAAACATGCAATTATGTGATCAACATTAAATTTTCTATATAATTATAATAAAAGTTTCAATAAGTGTTAATATAAACAAATGATTGTCTCCTACACATACAAAGTGTAATTGTAAATCTTTTAAGGCATAAAATTAATCTAAAAGGTGTCCTAAAACTATGACATATTTATGATGTCGTACATCTATGTCTAACATATCGTCCTTAATTTCAATACCGGGAGTATTTTTGTATGTGAGCACTAAATGAGTTCCAAATAATCTCTAAAATAAAAATGTCTATGATTATAGTTGTCAGTTATGAGTTTTTGAAAAGTGAAAACAAATATTTCCAAATTGAAAATTGCTTATTTCCAATTATATACCTTTAGTAGTAATAATATTTTAAAATGATCAACACAATTACCATTTCATTGAGAAAAAAAGCATAATATTTAGATTCAAAAGATTGTGAATCATAATATTTTATTACTTTAGTAGTAATAAAAGATTTATCATGTAGTATTGTAGTGTGATATATATTATTTATAACATATATTTACTCTATCAAATTATATACATACATCCATACATAGAGAGAGATCAAAATTTTGAATTCCCGTACATGATCATCATTCATACAAAAAATCTTAGTAGTTTATGTATATCATAATTAAATTACTTCCTATAATTTTTGCACATTACTTATATTTCAAGCTACAATAAAATGATGTTTGATTATTCAAGCAATGAATCAAAATTTTGAGTTCCCGTGCATGATCATCATTCATACCAAAAGTTCAGAAAAACAATGAATATTTGATTGTTATAAGCAATGTATAGTAACTATTAGATATGAGAGATAACATGAAAAGAACCTTGTTCATGACTTTGATTAGCTTGTTATAAAGATTGTACTCTTGAGGGCTTTTCAAATTTTGGTATGTTTATTTTTCCTATAAGATAAAATTGATGTACTAATGTGAAGGTCTTTTTTTTTAAATTGACTTTTGATTAATAAACAGCCACACTTTAGGATGAGATTGCGGAGGCATTCATATTAACACCCAATGTTTATTAATTTTAATCTTAATATTATTCGTACACTTAACGAGATATATAATAATGTTATATTTTCTCAAAAAAAAAAGAACATGATAAAGAACAACCACTATTTAAAGATAACAAAATGGTATGTATTAATATTTGTTCTATTCAACTATTATGTTTTCATAATGTTTTTATTTATATATTAAAAACATTACGTTCAATTTTTTTCACTTTTTATCAATCACATAAATATTATATTTAATAATCATTTATTTAAAATTATTTTCTTTATTTATTTTCATTAAGTGAATATGTTAGTCAAATATTTGTTGAGAATAAAAATTTAATCAATATGGAGAATGATTTATCAAATAATCATTTTTTGAGAAGATGAAGAGAAGAAATTATTTGTGTGTATTCGTATTAACAAATATTGTTTGTTCATTTATAGCATTAACAATCACATGCTTAATGAGATATATAATGACTTTGTATTTTTTCTTTTCAAAAAATAATTAAAATGTTAATTCTTCGTAGAAGACAACACAAAAAAATATGTCAAGGGAAATTAAATTGCATCAAGAATAACATGAGATATTTTTTAATTTAATATCAATGTAGACTACATGAATATTTTTTATGAAATTTTTTTTAAGAGTAGTTCAAATATAATTGTATTTACTTTCAAAATTTAGGAACCCAAACTACACTTTAATTTTTAGGCAAGTTAATTGATTTCTTCATATTTATTTTCGGATATTCAACCTTGAGAATAATGATAAAAAGAAAGCATTTCAGTTAGAAAAAAATTCATCACAAATGTTTAGATGGAGACTTCATGATATTTTATTGAGGATTATAATACCTCATTATTTTAATTTATCTTCCTCCTTTGCATTGATTATACACAATCATTTTTTATGTTCTTTTATTGTAAATTGTTAAAGAGGTCTACCTTTTTAAAGACGTGTTGATGGATACAATATATTCGATAAATTTACTTGTTTTTGTTTTTAATACCTTCTTAATTGGACAACAATAATGTAATGTTTTATAACTATTTTTCATACTGTCAAAATGAACATCAATCATGTTCCACTTGCGGTGGATTCATTAATCAAAATGAGACAATAAATATCTTTATCATGATCTTAGGAGAAGTTGAAGATATTTCTTAGTGAGGTAATGAAGGATTACAAACAATATTGAGTATAAGCTAAATATTTGGAGAAATTAAAATTCTTTGTAATAAATATCTTTGCATATTTACAACTACTACACTTCAAACAAAGTAACATTGAAAAGGGATTTCAAGCCAAACAAAATAATCATATTATTGTTGTGTAAAACCTTCTCAAGGTAATTTACAAATTTTGATTAAATTTACATTTATTTCAATTACATTTTAAAATTGTACTCTCGAAGATATGGTAGTTTAACATATCGAAAATATAGTTTCAATTCGAGACAACATTCTTCAATGCTTCACCCCAAAGAAGATGGATTATAACTAATATTATCATAACTGATTTCTTCTTAATTGATATGTTTCTCATGTTTTCCACAACATATTTCGAAAGAATAATTGCTAAAAGAATAGATTTGCATTTTTTTTATTTACTTATATTTTTTCATTCAATAAAGTTAACCCAATTTTGCTCTTTATAAACAAATAGTTAGCACATATTTTATTGTTTTTTCCTAAAAAAATTTAATACTATCTCTTTTGACTATTCATATATTTTTTAATTTAAAAAATTGAAGGTTTTTCTTACATGGAGTGAAGGTCCTACTCTTCCAGAATTAATAATTTCATAATATTACACTACATAAAAAGAACAATTACAAGAAAATATATACAAATAAGTATGCATATGCAAGCCTCATTGATTATTAATTGGAAATGATTTATTTATTATGTATATGAATTTGTCAAGTACAAGCGACGAAAATTTTTCATTTTCATTTTTATTTTTGATCTTTCTCAATAATATTATAAAAAGTTTCATATATGAAATATTTAGTGTGATTTTGGTTTTTCTATTATGAAAGAATTATAAAAAAATAAAATTTTGTCCTAACATGTTCAATCAATTTTCAAATAATTAATTTGTCTCCAAAATAATTTGTTTACGTTATATTTCTCGAAGTTCACAATGTTGAATGCATATTCTACTGACTAGAAGATTTTTTTCACATATTTAAATTGCGACAATGATGCCAAACTCCATGGAGACTATCCGTAATCAATAGCTACATCTTTTTAATTTATTGGTTGATGATCCATTTTGTTAATGACAACAATTGATTATGGTGACATCCATTTTGTTAATTCAATTGTATGTTATTTAGCATACGTTTCATGATAATCAAGTGCTTCCTCATGTTTGAATTAAAATATGACTAGCTTGATTTCTCAGGCGGCGTGATGCACGATGAAATTTGTAACATATAATTATTGCTATTGTTACTTTTTCTACCTAGTTAGGAGAGAAATAATAAATAGTCAACCTCAAATTTAATGCATAGAAAAAAAATCTGTCTATGAATCTACATGAATACTTTTTTGCTTATTCAGATCCTATATTCAAAACAAAAATAGTGAACTATACAAAATCGTTAGATCATCAATACATATATACAAAAAAATCATCTTTTTCGGTCGAGATCCACAAAAAATGTAATGTAATATTATGTTATTGAAAATCATATTTTGGTGATATCTTATTGTTGATTGTCAACAATAAAGTAATGTTATGTTATTATTGTTCAGACTTCTAGGTTTAAGTTGTGGTGTATGTCATTAGTTAAAATGAGACATTATTAAAAAATTTCATCATGATCTTAGAAGAACTTGAAAAGTTTTAATAGAGTAAAAATAATATTGAGTACAAGTTGAATTTTTAAGAAACTAATATTTAATCAGATTTGGGATGGTTAGTTTTAGGATTTAATAATTTCAGCGAATCGATTCTTACCGTAAAGTTGAAGCAATCATAACACAAATCTTGTAACTTATCGTTTGTGCTAGATTCTGTGCAGTCTATCAGTTTTTACCCATCGAGGATAACTATTAGTTTAGGAATTACAACTTAATGCATCTTAATATTTTTCTTAACTGAAGATTAACTCATCGTTTGTGGTCTTAAGTTTTGCGAGAATTAAGATAGTTTGATTTACTCAACGTAGAAATCATTCATTTAGGTAATCCTGATCCCTCTCAAGAATTGAATCTATTCATCATCGTTATAATTCAATCTTCATAGTTGTTCATGTTAGTTAATCATCATTATTAATCATTCATAATCTTTAAGTTCAACACCAATTTATTTTATTTTCTGTTATTAAATTTTTTGCATCTTTATTTTCTATTTTCATATCACAACACCTTTATCTTCTCCTAGTATATTATTAAGATATATTAGATTTAACTAGTTCCTCGTGGTTTTGACACTCTACTCTCTACTTTATTACTTGATACGACTAGTGCACTTGCTAGCAATTTATTGTTACAAATTTTAACGCATCAAGAACCAAAATTAATCATGTTGGACCCAAACAAGTTTGGGTACCAAAATGTAAATAATTTTTGTTTCTAGGTTTGCTTCACAAGGAATGAGAAGAATGATTCAAGCAAAGTGAAGGCACACACTTTTTGGTAAAAGTATCATTGAAATAAAACTTTTTTGTGCACATATTATGACATATCATATCTAAAAATGAGCATTTAATGTGTCCATTCTTGATTATGATTATACACAAGCTCAAATGCATAAAAGCCTTAAAATCTTAATGTTGACAAAAAATTATGATACTTTCTATGATTAAGTGTGGATGTGCATTTTGATTTGATATACAAAACTTTTGATGATTTTGTGACTTGAACTAAATATTTATTTTATTAAAGTTATATTTTATTTTGATGATAAATACTTGTATATAAAATTAAGATGATCTTACTTTTACTCATAAAGATCTAAAACATTTGGGTTTATCTTGATATTTTTAAATATTTGTGAGGAGTGCATAATGATGATATTTTGAATTTAATTTTGTGCAACAATTATTTGATATTTAAATTTATTTACTAGTTATCATATTTTTTACACAAGACTATGATTATTTTTTAAAAAAAGTAAATTCTTGTACAGACCATTCTATTTTGAAAATGATTATGTCTACATATGCTTAACCCTTAAAAATGTGAGCAAGTATAGTTGATTATGCTATTACTAGATTTTATTTAGACATTTGATGCATTATAATTTTGAAATTAAAAAGGACTTATAAATTTGAAATTTAAGCATAAGAACAACTTTTTGAAAATAAATTTAGAGAGAGTTTTAAATTTTGATATCATAATTTCTTTTTGACTTATGATAATGTACTTGAAAAATATCTTTCCTCACATGTTAAATAAAGTAAACTATATGCATATCTTAATCCATTGCCACATCTATTGTAATTGTCATTATGATTTGGCAAAAGAAAATGATATATGTGATCATATTTGATAAATATTTTATCTATTAATATTTTAGAATCATTTATGCAAAGTTAAGTTGAATACAAATTTAAGAAATATTTTGAACATCATTATGCTTACTTTTATGAATCTATATATGTTCATGATAATGCTTGAAATATAACTTCTATTTGTTATGCATATAAATTTCATGATCACCATTTTCATGTATGCGAAGTTGAAGAAACTAATCATGGTGAAATGAAATTATTTCTAAAAAGATATGTGACTAATAATTTTGGACCCAAACAAATTTGGGTACCAAAATTCAAATGATCTTTTACTTGTAGGTTTGCATCACATGAAAAGAAAAATGAAAATAAAGTTGAAATGAGATGGACACATAAAGTTTTTGATAAAAGTATTTTGTGTACGAAAAATGAAAATTTGAACTCATTTTAATGTGATGCATATTTATGCTTTGGATTTGTCTATTTATTATCATAAAGATAAACATTGACAAAATATTATGATTTTTATGCATACTAAAATTATCTTGCTTATCTAATCTTGTAAATGCCTTAAAGATTATAATCATTGCTAAGTTAACATTTTTGGACTATAATGCTAATTCAATATGAAAATCATATTTGATGAAATAAGAGCATTTATATCAATACTAAAATTTGCATGCATGATTCTTCACACTCAAAATATGTTGATTATGGTATTAAGCATGTACAATTGATTTATATGAACCTTGTATACTATTTTGCATCTTGATATTTGTTATCATATTTATAAGATGCCTATAATTTTGAAGTATAAAAGAATTGTATTTTTATGAGTAAAAAATATTAAATGGCTTTGTTGGATTGAAATTTAATTATCACGTGTTTTTTTGTTGATGGTACTTGATGTTTTAATATATTGAATTAAGAATTGAATATCTTTTGAATATTTAGAAATGCAAACTTATGAAAAATTTACAAATTAATATATAATATCTTCTTATTGACTTGTGATAATATATGCTTGCAAATTTTTATGTTGTTCACATGTCAAAGGAAAGATGATTATATGTCTATTTTTCCTCTTGTCATGTTTATTATTATGATTATTTTTTTTTACAAAAGGAAAAGACATATAAAAGTATGAATGCTAAGTCTTATAAATTTGAATAATTTTTTGTTTATCTATAAAGAAGACTTCATATTTATAATAAAACATGTTTGCCACAATATTTATATGACTCTTATGTTATGAGCTTTATGTGCATGAACATATTATGAATTTTGACTTATCATTTATACATGCACGTTATGATGTGGAATAAGATGATTGATTTGGTGTTCCATTTGAAAATTATTGCATAAGACATCTAATTGCTAAACTCTATGTTTATGCACATATTTGAAATGAATCATATCACTAAAGAAATCATATACATCTTCTATTAAAGTTGATTTATATGTTCATCTTTGTGAAATACTTTGACATGTATTTTATTTTTTCATATTTGAAATTATCATGTCATGTAATGAAAGTTATTTCTCTCATTCATAATTTGAAATAGCTACTTTAAGAAAGAGGGAGCATATAAAAGACTAAACTTTGAATACCTTTTAGTTTCATTTCTTATCACCAATTTTGATTATTATCTTGTGACAAAGAAAGAAAAGGAAAAATGAATTTGAGTGAGTGCAAACACAAATTTTATGGTAAATGTATTATTTTAAACTTGGATATACTTTTGTGTCACAATTATTTGTGCTTGTCTATTAGTAATCATAATTTGTGCACAAATCTATGCTTATTGAAAAATCAACTTTTGAGTGTATGTTTGACTTTGAAAATGCTTATGATATTTATTATGCTTATTCGTTAAAATTTATGAGTATATATATTTATTTAGTCATCTACTAGTTCTTGATGCTTTGTAAAATTGAAATTGAAAGAAGTTTTAGTTAAAATTTGGAAAACTTTTAAAATATCATATACCTCACTTGTATTTTTCTTGGAAAATGAACTCTTGTTCTATAAGATTAATGTGCATTAATTTATATGATCATGCTTTTTTATCACTTGAGTAGCCATATATCATATGACACATGTATGAAATTTGAAATGATATGGTATCATATTATAAGACGTTTTGACTTGTGTACTAATATATTTACATTTGAGATATTTATGTTATACCATGAAAAATATCAACTATATGAGTTATATGAACATGGATTTACATTTTCATTATTTGAAAAATTATTTTATTATCATATCTTAGTACAAATCCTTTAATTTTCAAATCTTTATGTTATGAAAATTAAATTTTGACTCGTTATTCACAATGTTATATTGTTATTGGTTCTTTCAAAGAAAAGATAAACATATAAAGATTAAAGTAACATACAAAGATAGAGAAACTTGATCATAATGATAGGGGGAGCTTGTTCAAAAGTTTGAAACATTATTTTCTCCCTTCTCTTTGAATATTGTTTTGTTATCATCTATCTTTATTGTGAAATCCTTGATTATTTGATATAATTCAGTTTAGATTTGATATATCATTGTTGTCTAAAAGTTTTATGCAATATTTTAATTCCTTATATGATATTTTGAAACATGTTATTCATAACTCCTAAATAAATTTGATTTCATTTTTACCTCTATGAACTGATCATAAACTTAGGGGGAGCTATTTTTGCCTATTGCATATATTATTACTTATATGGCAAAAGGGGGAGAAATATATTGTAAGGAGGATAACATGATTAAGGAAAAAATATATATTGTTTCTTATATACTTCATGTGCAAATTATTTTTTAATGAAACAAAAGAGAGAGAAATATAGGAGAAATA
Organism: Pontederia crassipes; assembly: GCA_030549335.1. Taxonomy (NCBI): domain Eukaryota; kingdom Viridiplantae; phylum Streptophyta; class Magnoliopsida; order Commelinales; family Pontederiaceae; genus Pontederia; species Pontederia crassipes. Next base: position 68,589,256 of record CM060191.1, on the reverse strand, counting down.
TGATAAAAACATAAGAGAAATTTATATGGACCTCCTAAATATAACTTTATAAGAAAAGTATCTTACAATTAAGACAAGAGGAAAAAATATGAGATATGATAAAAAAGTTTATATAGGAGAAATATATATAAACTCCTGATTTATTATGTGGACCTCTTGAATATAACTCTATATGAAAAGTACCTTACAATTAAGATTTATGTACATATCTACTATTGTAAGGAAAGCTTAGTTTTAGGGGGAGTGAAATTTCGATTTTGATATATTTTTCTTCCCAATTTATATACTTTTCATATTTCTCGGTTTGTCTTCATAAAAAGGAGGAAATTGTTGGAGCAAAGTTGTTAATCCTTATATAATTATATTTTGATGATACAAACCTCAAAAGATTGGAGTTATATTTAAAATGTCGAAAAAGTTTAAATAGATATGAGTGACTTCATGAAATTCAATTAATATTTGTCTATGTTCACATGAAATTCATATTAAGAAGTGAATATAAAAGTTAAGTGAATATAAAAGTTGTAGATAACTTTCTTATCTTTGTAGAAAATTAAGAATCACCTCATTGGGACAACCATATAAAATATTATGTTTAAATAAGTGAAGCTTGAAAAGTTATATATAATCCTCTTATCTTTTCATAGAATTAATAATCACCTCATTTAGACAACTGTATCAAAAGTCATGCCAAAAATAGTGAAGATCGACAAGTTCTATTTGAAGTTGATAATATTATGTGCTAAACTTTTATTAAATATTTAATTACCTTATCAACTGATTTGTGATAAGAGGCGAGCATGAAAATTGTAAATAAAAGTGTTAGCTTTTCATAGAATCAAATATCATCTCATTTGAATACTGGTATGAAAAGTTATGTATACAAGAGTAAATATCTAAAATGTTTCATTTGAAATGAATAACCTTGTGTACTAAACTTTGAATTAATATTGGACTATGATCTCATTAGATTTTGAATGAATGATGAACGTAAAATTGTAGATAATTCTGTTATATTTCCATAGAATAAAAAATGAACTCATTTGGATACTTATATGAAAAGTTATGTATAAATGAGTAAGGTCTATAAAGTTTAATTTGAAATTGACAATTTTATGCACTGAACTTTGATTGAATATTTGACTATGATCTCATTGGATTTTTGATAAATGATGAATACAAAAGTTGTAGAGCATTTTGTTATCTTTCCATAAAATTAAAGATCATCTCATTTGGATAACTGTGCAAAAGATTATGTATAAAAGAGTGTAAGTTTATCAGACTGTTAATGACAAAATGGTCGACCGAAACATTAACGGTCGACCATTATGGGTAAAAAAGGATGAACAATTTAAAATGGATGACTGAAGCTGTTGTCGAAACAATCATTAATTATAGAGAACAAAGACATTTTTAAAACGGACGATCGAAACATTAATGATCGACTGTTATGAGAGCAAAGGCAACAACAACGACTAAAATCCTTCTACGGACTATCATGAATGGATAACTGCGCAGAAAAGACAAGCGCAACGACTAGTTACTATTCAAAACGGTGGACCGTTATCTAAAACGGTTGATCGTTATAGAGGTGACAACACGACACTTTTGAAATTGATTTGCAACGGTCATATTTTCAAAAGAAGCCTATAAAATGGATTCAAAAGGTTGAAGGAAGATGAACTAAGAAAGGCAAATCATTCTAAAAGCTTCCTTCAAGTCCAAAGTATTTCTTTGAGCTTAATCTTGCAAATCATTCCTTCCCTCTTCTAGTTTATAAGTGTAAACATTCTATGTAAGAAGAGAGAATTTGAGAGAATTCTTGTGTTTTTGTTTAAAGAGTTTGAGAGCTCCTTGTAAGAAGAGGTGTGCCTTACCTCTTGAGTAAAGAAGAAGACATTGTGGTGTAAAAATGGTTATTCTCTCCCTACAAGAAAAGAGAAAACTAATGAATCTTCGACGATTTTGAGGTCGAAAAGTCGGAGCGGGGACGTAGGTCAAGGTGTGGCCGAACCTCGTCAACAAACCACCGTGCATCTCGAATTTATCTTTCTCTCTCTCCTTCCTACTCTATTGTGCATGTGATTTGATTACTATTGTGTTTATTTAAATATTAACGAATCGATTTTAAGCTTCCGCGATGATTTTTATAAAATTGATATTTTCAATTTAAACACCAATTCACCCCCGCTTCTTGGTGCCTTGTGATCCTACAAAAACGAGAAAGGTCAATATAACATTATTAACATTGAAGCATTGATGGTAGTAACAACTAATATTTATAAGGAAACATCATAATATTGTTAGCTTTAATTACTTTCCATTAAAATTATATTGCCAAATACTGTTCAACAATGAAATTACATCTTGATTTCATTCATTTTTTTCCATAAATAATAATGGAATCAAGATTAATTTGAACTAGAAAACTAGCGAGATTTTCATGCTGAAGACGAGATCAATGGAATTAGAGAATGAAATCGAATTTGTCCTCACCGTTTACGACTGTAAATCAAACCAATCATGTAACGACCAGAAAAAGATAAAAAAAAAGAATGCAATCAGAATAGTAAAAGGAGCGGCCATATTAGAGGAATTACTCTTATAAGATGAAAGAAATCTTACCATAAGTCTTTTCCAACAAAACCTCACGGTTTGGTCCTCCCTGCATCCGGAGTTTTGCCCCTGCACGCATGGAAAATAGAGGGTCATGGGCCTTGAGGCAAGCCGAGAGGACCAGCGACTCTTCATCTTTCTCCCTCTCACGTACACCTTTTTGTAGTAAGATTTTTTGATCGCTCTTCGCTGAATCGTGCAGGCGAGGAACAAGGGGAAGAACAGGGGAGAAATAGGGGGATTTGATCGTTAGGTTTCGGGGTTCAGATCGAAGAACGGATTGATCGCGAATAGAGGTGGGTGAATTGAAGTCACCTTGCATGACCTCTGATGTAACGCTCCCAAATCGACCCCCGTCACGTGGCGAAGACCAATCTGGAGACGCTACGACATGCTATACTTGATCATAATTTTGACCATATCTCAGTCAACAACTGAGACATGTCAGCGGAAGAAAAGAAATAAAGATAAATGATAACTTTAACTGCGGAAGTCTAAAAGTGGCTATGTCATTACTAAGAAATCAAATAAGTTCTACATCATGAATCTAAAATGCGAAAGGTAACTGAAAACTAATAAGCATTTTAAAAACCCTATGGTTCATGTGCTGTCCTATCGCCAGAGCTCCATCACCACACGCCTACTCTACCACGTCACTGACCTGGACCTGTGGAAATCAGACACAGAGGAGGAGGTCCTCCCGTAAGCTTTACATCCTAGTGGGGAACCACATGATATACAATGCATGACATGAATATAATAATCAATGGTAAATAATCATGCTTAACTTGAACGTGAAAGATAACATGTCAGTATCATGAATCATAATATGAATAAGATCATCGATATAATGAATCAGGAGGGTAACATGATGAGTAATAAATATGAACTTATAACGTACTTCTAATTCATGACAGTAACTTGACTTGACTTGAACATGCTTCTTGATCTTAGTTATTAATTAACAATCAGGGTGACTTTGAGTGCCTTTAATTCTTAGGGTATGTCCAGCAAATGATACGGCCTTGTGCGGGTCAATGAGTGATCAAACCATGACCAAGGGAGCGACCCTTATCTTGATGCACTTGGCTTGGTGATGCGTATGAAATGATGTAGCAAAATAGAATAGCTAGCAAGTGCACTAGTCGCTCAAGTAATATAGTAAATAGGAGTAAGAGTGTCGAACCCACGAGGAATATTATTAATTCAATATCTGAATTTATAAATTAATAAGAGAGAAAAAACATGGATTTTGAAAATGAATTTTAAAAGATAAAGGAAATAAGATAAAGATAAGATAATGATGTTGAAGTTAGGCCTTAGGATGAAAATAGATCAGGATAAATATTTGAACCATAAAAGATAAATTTAATATTTAAAGATGGATTAGAGTCTCCCTAAAATAATCTAACATGATTAATTTGTGGTCTCCACGACTGACATCCCTAAATCTAATCATATAGAACTATCTTAATTTAATAAGAATTGAAGTCTCCACGACTGGTACCCCCAAAATCATATTAAAATTAAGATACATTAAATTGAATTCTCTAGACTATTAATCACTCCACAAACTGGTATAGATTAATAGACCACACAAACTTGATTCTCCACACACTAGTTATCAAATTTATGTCAATTATTAATTTCAAATAAAATTAATTATAATTAGTATAATAAATTTTGAAATTAAACACTCCACAAACTGGTATATCCTAATTTAGAAATTTAATTAACTAATATAAAAGCATTAAGCACAATTAATAATTGATCAGAAAAGATTAAAACAAATAAAATAGGGTCCAAACATTTTCCTTCAATTAATAATCTCCTAAAATAATAATCCTAGAAACATGGAGTTCATCCTAGAAATTTCGGAGAGATAATAAAATACAAATCATAAAAATTGAAAGAATTACACCCACAATAGAGATCTCGAATCTGGCAAATAGTCGACAGCCTCTCGGACTTGATCAGGGTCGCGATCAACCTCCAACCGTCGCACCTCTCTCCTCTTGATCGTAGCTTGCAGAGCTCACGACTCACCGTGAAAGAAACCTGAACTTCCGAGCACGAATTGAAACGATGGATTCTTCACGTATTTATAGGGTGTGGACGGATCTTCCTGTTGATCGTGATGTACGGCCGAATTTAAATTCACGGATAAATCTCGGCCAAAAACGATAATTCTTCTAACTATTACACCCAAAAGATAAATCTTTTTATCTTTACCCCCTTTTAATCTCGACCAAAACGTCTTTCTTTTTTATCTTTACGCCCTATAGATCTCGGCCGTAATAAAGAATTTAATCTTGTTACGTCCAAAAGATAAAATCATTTAATTGTTACCCCTTTTGAATCTCGGCCAAAAAGTGATCATCTTCATGCCATTACGCCCAAAAGATAAAATTCCTTTTATCTTTACCCCCTTTTAATTTCGGCCAAAACAAAGAAGAGTCCTATCATTACTCCCTTTGAATCTCGGCCAAAATGATGAAATCTGATCTCGTTACGCCCAAAATTCAAGTTGTATTCGTTTTTACCCCCAATGAAGTAAGATGTAATTTATCCAACCATGAGATCATCTCAGTCGAAATATAATTCTTTACGACCGATTCATTTTACCTGCAAAATAATTATAAAAATTACGTAAATTCCTCTTTAGTTAAAATATTCAAAACATTAATAATTAAAATTGATAAATCCGGAATTACGACTAAAAATGACTAAAAATGATGCATCCCATGAACAAATTACAGAAAAAGTAATTAAAATAATAATCTAAAATATGTTATATTTTGCATGCATCACTTGGACTGGCAACCCATCATTAATATTTCATCTGAGCTTATTAATCGCTTTTAACAACTTGTGGCTCTTTGTTCTTGATTTCATGGATACGATAAGATCAATGTGAAATAAATCAATAAGGGAGTAAATCATGTAAATCAGTGAGGGATCTCTGTGGGGTCCGACAATAGGATCACTCATATATATATATATATATAATATCTGAATAAAAAGGAAAATAATTAACAAGTATAATGAAAGGTTTTCTGGGAAATCGGTCGACCGGTTCGGGGGAACGGTCGACCGGTAGTCTGTTGATCGGTTGACCGGTCTGTTAAGATCGGTCGACCGATAGGTCAAGTCGGGTTTAATTGGTTCGGTCGATCGGTTCGATTGAACGGTCGACCAGTGAGCAAGGATCGGTCGACCGATGATAGGGATCGATCGATCGATTGACATGTGCAGAAATACGGCGATAGGCAGGTTATCGGTCGACTAGTTGCCACAATACCTGCGGACCGGTCGACCGGTCGGCATCCAGAAAGTTACGAAACTTTCGAATTTCATCGTTTTTCTAATGCAATCTCATCCTAACCTAGTTCCTATCTCCTAGCAAATCAATCACATAACAACAGAATAATAAGAAGTGAATTATGCATGCAATTCAATCAATCAATCAAAGAATACAAGGAATCAATCAATTAAAATGATAACTTGAACCCGAGCTTTGATCTTTTCTTTTCATAACGATTAGGGCATGAATTTAAGACAATTCAGAGGTCATACAAGGTGATTTCGATTCACCCATCTCTGTTCGCGATTAATCCGTTCTTCGATCCTTCTGGACGTTAATGATCACGTCCCCTGTTTTTCCCCCAATCCTCCTTGTTCTCTGTCGGCTCTCTCTCTCCTGTTCCTCCTCTCGAACTCTGCCTATCAATCGTTCGATGCAGAGAACGACGTGAGGAGATGTAAAGGGGTCAGATAGGAAGGAGAGGAAAAAGACCTTACCTACCCTTGTGCAGAATTCTTCTTGCCTCTGCACATGCACGAAGGAAAATGAGAGGGCCAGAAATAGGGAGAGGGTCGTGAGTTTTGAGGAGGGATTAAGTTTCCTTAGTTTGGCTTAATAAATCCCCTCTCTTAATCTAACCTTAATCTAATTAATAAGGTACGGTTTTATCTCATGATGGCTTGTTCCACTCGAACTCAAATTTCTTTCCTTTCTTTTCTTTTTTTTTATCTTTATGCTGGTTGTTACATCTGAATTATCCAAATTCATGCCCTAATCGTTATGATAAGAAAAGAATATGACTAAGGTTCAAGTTATTGTTTTTAATTGTTTGATTTCTTGAATTCTTTGATGGGTTGATTGTTTGCATGCACAATTGTTTCTGGTTGTTCTATGGTCTGTCTTAGTGATTGCTAGGATGTAGGAATTAAGTTAGGATGATTGCACGTTAATGATACATGCAATTTTCGTATTGAAAGCATCTAGAACTTGCCGCTGTCACGACCATGCCATTCCCTGGCACGTCCGTGCCATTGCCGTCACGGCCGTGCTGCTCTCTGGCACACCCGTGCCATTAGCGTTATGGCCATTTCACGCCATGTGCACACTCGTGCTGACCCGATGGGACTAAGTAAAAAGCCGATCGAGATCGGTCGACCGAGCGCTCAACCGGTCATGGCCGTGCCACCCCTCCGGCACGGTCGTGCCATGACTTGCCTAACCGGACTTAGGATTAATCGGTTGACCGATCTCAACCCTTGTCAAGGGTGTGCCCTCGTATGGCACGCCCGTGCCATCACTTATGTATCTTGTCGTCCAGATCGGCACGGCCGTGCCACTATGATGTCATGACTGTGTCAGGCCACAAAACAGTATTAATTTTCCACCCATATCTTTCTTTATTTCGATATGAACATTATTGATTTCCTTATGTTTTCAACATAAACTCTTTGTCCTGATTTACCTCATATCGATCATACGAAACAAAGAATGACAAGTTACTAAAAGTGATTAATAAGTTCAGATGAAAGATTAATGATGGGTTGTCAGTCCAAGCCAAGTGCATCAAGATAAGGGTCACTCCCTTGATCATGGTTTGATCACCCATTGATCCGCACAAGGCCGTATCGTTTGCTGGGCATACCCCAAGAACTAAAGGCATCTAAAGTCACCCTGATTGCTAATTAATAATCATGATCAAGAAGCATGTTCAAGTCAAGTCAAGTCAAGTATGCCATGATTACAAGTTTACTAAGCATTATTGATTCTCATGATTCATGTTCTATTATGATTCTTATTCTTATTCCTATTATGATTCATGATACTGACATGTTATCTTTCACGTTCAAGTTAAGCGTGATTATTTATCTTTGATTATGATATTCATGTCATGCATTGTATATCATGTGGTTTCCCACTAAGCTGCAAAGCTTACGGAAGGACCTCCTCCCCTGTGTCTGATTTTCACAGGACCAGATCAGTGACGTGATGGAGTAGGCGTGTAGTGGTGGCGATAGGACAGCACATGAATCATAGAATTTTTAGAGTGTTTATTAGTTTTCATTTACCTTCCGCATTCTAGATTCATGATGTAAAACTTATTTTATTCTTAGCAATTTTAGACTTCCGCATATTTAAGTTATCCTTATCTTTATTTCTTTTCTTTCGCTGACGTGTCTTGATTCTTGACTGAGATATGGTCAAAGTCATAGCATGCCGTAGCGTCTCCAGGTTGGTCTTCGCCACGTGACGGGGGTCGATTTGGGGGCGTTACAAATTAGGTGAGTTCATATCTAATGGTCTCGGCCTTTCAGCTTTATTATTCTTCTACTCATTTTTTTATTTCATGAATATTAATTTTAATTAACTGATAAAATTTGAAAGTAACTAAGTCAGCTAATAATGAAATATCATAAAGTTAAAATTTAAGCAAAAGTATTTTATTGTATCTATTGAACTGAATTATCGGATACATTCTTGGTTACGGATAGCTATGTGAATAAAAGATGAAGTAGGTGAGCACATTTTTTGACTTACATACCAAATAATATAAATAATTGTTACATATCATGTCATAATCTGAAACATTAAACCATAACAAAAAATAATAATAAATAACCAGTTTCTAATCAGAGCGTAATTAATTTTATATTATAGCCACTACTTGTTATGATCAATGATTACGTCTAATTAATTACTTGATTATGTTAAATTATTACTTGGTAAAATTATACTTGCCTTGATTATTACTAACTAATCTGAATAATTATTTTTTCAATGATGATAAAATGATTAAAATGGTATGTATTAGAATAATAATACGACAAATCTTAATTAACCCAAAAACTATTTAATAAAATGTTAAATTATGTATATAAGTTGGATTGTAAAGTTAGTCTAACATTATTGCTTCTCCTACGAATTTTTGGAATATATTTTATTTCATTATATATATATGTAAACAATAATCAATCATCATATATTTTTAATTCACTCCATCGTTTTTATCTCTTTAAAAAAATAGTATTATCTTTTCGGATGTCATATTTTATTTAAACACCCATTAAAAATAAAAAAGTGTAATGTTGTAGTCTCTTTTTTTAAGTAAGAATTATTTAATTAATCCTAGTTGACGAAAGGAAGCTTCTCTAAGACAATTTTTTATCGTAAAATTTTCATGGATTTTTATTTTCACACGTTTCACTGACAAGTCACTAAGAATCTCCATACTGTGTGCGTTTGCTTTGTTTAAGACACCAATTCATAGTTCATTAATAGAAAGGAGGACTTGAGGGGCTGTGTGTAGAAGTTAAATGTTCGTCCCAAACATCATGATGAATTGATAGATTCTTTTGAAGTGTCATTGTCAACTCAAAAGAGACATTAAACAAATACCACAGCCCCCCTCTTTCCGTGACGTCTGTTCTTATATATTAATAATTATTTATAAACAACATGGTCACAGTGACATATATACCATTAATTATGTCCTTGATTAGGATCGCGAGCAATATTTATAATTGAATTTGATGTCGGAGACCGTTGTGTGCACGGCATGGCTTGGTGTCATTTAAAACCTAATCTTAAGTTGAAAAATGATTCCGCCTAATATCGACTCTATTTGACAATATTAAAAATAGCGTTTCGAATAGCGTTTAGCGGTTAAAACACCATTTCATATGTAGTAGAATTTAACGTTTTGAATGAAAATATTAAAAAATTACTTCTACTAGCGTTTAACTTTTAGTGTTTAGAGGTTTATATTTTTTCTGATTTTATCCTTATTCAAATGTATTATTTTTTTCGATTTATCTTATTATTTTATCATTGTTTATTTTATTGTCATTCAACTATATTCCTTTTATATTCATATTTAATTAATTACAAAATATTTATTTATTAAATATATAAATTAATTTAATAATTAATATTTTCATATCATGCATGAACTATATAAAATGTATTGTAAATATATTTTTTATATATTTTAATAACACATTTACTTGTAAATTTATTTTATTTCATTGAGATATTAATGATTTATTTATTAAATTTTAAAAAATTGTATGACGATTGAATTGAATAATTTATTATATGTCCAATTATGTCATTTTATGTTCTTCCACTAATTTTATCATTAAGTTTATCAAACGCTTATTTATTAATATCTTAAATGACCACTAATCATTAATCATCACGCTATTCGCTATTTAAACCACTATCCGCTATCAGACTACTATCTGCTCATCAAATCGTTAATAATATCAAACAGAGCCAAAATTTCATCTTTATCTTTTTTTCCTCGATGAACGAGGTCAAGTCCAAAGTGAAATTAACCTAAAACAAAAGCATCCTCGTTACGAACTGGAATATGGAATATATATATATATATATATATATATATATATATATATATATATATATATATATATATATATATATATAAGTAGAGGTAAAAGCATGTGGTATGAGAGCATGACAAGTGACTTATTATGGTGATGACATGTGTCATCTATTAATAATAACTAATCATAATTATAATTTATAGTACTAATATTACATATTTTTTACTAATTTAAACTAATCTAATCATGATATTATCTATATATCCTATCCTAAACTAAACATACTCTAATCTTCTATAATTAATAATATCAAGATATATCCGAACATGTCCTCTATTAACAATATTTAAACTAATTATAATTTATAATATAATAATAGCTATCCTATATGGACTTAAATTAATCCTAATCATAATATTATCCACATGTATATATCCTAATACTACATTATATATCATAAAACTAATCCTATTCTAATCTTCTATTATAAGATATTTATCTAACTATAATTTTTTTCTCACTTTTATTCAATAATTAAATTTTAAATATTATTAGTATCAAATATAGTGATAAAAATCAACGTATGAATTGAGTTTTATTTGTCCTAATAAATTATATGCAAATATTATATTAGGATTAGGATTCTTGATAGAAGTCTACGTAGAAATATTATATTGAGTTTAGTTAAAAGATCATGTACATCATAATTTTATCATAATCCTAAAAAATCATGTAAAATCCTAATTTTATCCTATAGATATCAATATTACGTATCTTAATATATCCTAATGTTTTACGTATCCTAAAGTTCAATAAAAAAACCTAAACTGATTTCTTAATGTCGTGATTAGTTTTGAGATTCAAACACCACTATGTTTGTCTCTACATGCAGCAAAAGAATTAATTTTAACTTTCAGCGTATAAAAAATTAACACTGACAATGTTCCAACATATTTCAAAATCTAATCATAAACAAAATTCTAATCAAATTCTTAGTCAATTTTGCCTTCGATTTTGGAAGGTAGTCCCTTAAATAAATTAATAAATTATGAACCCTAATGTGTTTGAAATTCTAATTAAAATACTGATATATAAAAGATGTGTCATCTAAAAAGATTAATATTTAAACTTACAATCTTAATTTTGAATCGTAGTATACACATATAATCCAAATATATCTGCAAAATTATTTCATTTTTTTCATAATTTTGGATTTGTTCAAAATATATAATAATTTTTTATATAATATAGTTATAATATATAAATAAATATTTAAATATGTAATACAAAATAAAAAATAAAATAAAATATATTTTGGTCGGGCCCAAGGAATTGTACGTGGGTCACATGCCTAACCGGCAGCTTATACGAAATTTCATCTTTTAAGAAATAAATTCAATTGTTCAAAATAATTTAAATTAGAGAATTTAATTTGAGTTGAAAATAATTAATTATTTAAGGAAAAAATAATTTAATTAGAAGTTGGGGTCTTGATAAATTTAAATTGAATTTTAAACATTTCAAAATAGAATAACCTATTTATGACAATTAAATACTAATAAATTAATTTTAATATAAATTATAATATTTTAATTATATATTACATATTTTTATAATATCTGTAGTCAGTGTATCGTACTGGATTTAGGACTAATTACTTCTAACACTTCAGTCATCAATAATGTTGATACATTATGAATTTAACTGCATAAGAAATCATGATTTCTTTTTTCGGGGGAAAGCTTCATCACCCAAAAAGAAATCACTCTTTTCTGTTTTTATTCCCCTGATCAGCTGCATGTCATGGTCTTGACCAAGGGCAGTGGCGGTTGGTGAATTGGAAATGTTCAAAGCATGCAGGATGTGGTGGCCATGGCGAATTGCCACCAATGGCCCCTTTGAGCCCATCCTCAAATTAAGACGTCTTGTCGCTTGTCCCTTTGCAAGCTACACATGCATGCATGACAACGTAGAGTCTGGATTCTCTTAGCCAATGGATTCGCAGTTTCTCTCCCCAGGAGCCACCCGCGGTTTTCTCTCTGCTTTTGGCTCCTTGTAGTTTATGTCTCAGTCCAGGCTGAATCGCTCTCCATATTATATATATAACAAACATTGCGGCATCGGAGACCCAAGCAAGAAGAAAGCATCCTCGGCAGCTCGTTTAATTACGCCATGGAAGCCTTCTGGAAGACCTCGAGTGCATCTTCCTCATCTACGATCACCTCCCACGCTTCCTCCATCTTCATGGGAACATCCGAGTTAGAGATTCCGGAAACCTCTGTGACCTTCGTTTACACTCCCCGTGCCACCTTCGGCAAGAGGTCGTCGAGGTTCTTCGCCGGCGGTTCTGCCTCTCAGCGGCACCACTTCCTCGACACGTGCTTTCTCTGCAAGAAGCCAATCACCGGGGAAGATGTCTTCATGTACAGGTTCGACCTGTTCCTTTTTTTTTTACCCTACGATGAGCTCCATCGATCATCTTTAAATATTTGTTTCAACGGGAGTTTTCTCATGGGGATTATGTTTTGCATGACGATGCAGAGGGGACGCTCCGTTCTGCAGCGAGGAGTGCAGGCAGGATCAGGTGGACATGGACGAAGCCCTGGAGGACGACCGAATCCTCGCAAGATCGTCTGCTGCACTGAGCCATTCTTCTTCTTCTTCTCCCATGAAGCGCAAGCCGACTTTGATCTTTGATCCCAAGGATCACTTTGGTGCTGGCACAGCCGTTGTTGCTGGCTGAAGTTAAGAACACAGCAAAAGAAAGAGTCTGTAGAAAGGCTTTTTCGAATTGCCAATTAGCTTTTGTTTTCAGTTTTTTTTTTCAACGATTCTACAAAAGATTCCTCCACAAAGAAGCAGCAGCTAATATGACGATCGAGAGGAACAGATGAAGAAAATGGGAAATATGTAAGAGTTCTTTGAGCCAGAAGCTTCCTTGGGTGCAAGGGATACATGGCACAATTTTTTTGCTCTTCTTTTTCTTCTTCTTCAAGGTGTAGAAGGCGTGATTCAATTTTTACCTTGTTGCGGTGCTGTAAAATTGCTTTGTCATTGATGACGAAGGTGGCGGTGGTGGTTTTGTGAGATGGTTGGTATAAATAACGTATGGCCATATATTTAAAGGACAAGAAGAAAATTCATCCAATATTAATAATAGGACAAATTACTTTGTCACCTTGAGCCTTTATAGAAAAATTATATCAAATATTTTTTAATTTTGACGTTTGTTCAGTAATGTCCTTCGATTTCTAACATAAATGTCTTCTATTTTTTAACTCATTTTATTTGATATTTTTTTTATCTATACTCGACGATCTTTTAATCACAAAATTGGCGTGACACTGATATAATATTTCTTTCCTTTTCACATACATGATAATATTAAAATATAATAAAAAATTAAAAAAATACGCGAAAAAGATTGTGGTCGAACTCTTGCGAGCTTTCACCAACGAGCGTAGGGAAGGAGGGGGTCACCTCCTCCCCTCCTTCATCTGTGTGTGCGTCGACGATGCACGCAAGATGAGGGGGTCCCTCCACCTCCCGCGAGCTTCGACGAGAGCTCGCAAGGGTTCAACGGAGGTTCCGACGCGTAGTTCTGATGTGACATTTTGTATATTTTAAATTTTTAATATTATTATATCATTATAATATTAATGTGAAAATTAGAGATATTATATTAGCATTAGTGTCACATTTAACTCTGTGATCGAGAGATCGTTAATTATAAATAAGAAGAACATCGAGTAAAATAAATTAAAAAATAAAAAATTTATATTATAAAGTAAAATTAAAATTAAAGAATATTTGGTGTAATTTTTTTTGTCGTTACATTTTTATGTTAACGTTTTTTCCCTTGACATCACTGTCTCAATCTCTGTCGTCGCCCACCGCTTTAGCAAGCGAGCGCATCCAAAAACTATGTGCTGCTCGCGCGGAGTACAAAAATGGTGGGGCCATGATGCCTAAGTTGACGAGTTGTAATGTTGTATAATCGATCCATCTGTAAAGTCGGCAACTGCGGATTCAAATAGCTGAATAAACGATCCATGAGAAAAATACAGTTCAAGCTTAAGGGCGTTTGGTTATAGAATATTTTTTAAAGAATAAATAATTTTATTTAAAAAAATATAATATTTTTCTTATATTTTTATTTTGTCTTTTATTTAGTTCGACCGAAATAAATTTTAAATAAATTTTATTTTATAATAAAAATATTTTATTATAAATACTTGACATATAATTATTATTATTATAAAAATAATAATATATGATTAAATTGTAAAAATAAAAGAAAATGTAAAAAGATGAGACGAATGAGATAAACAGCTATTCTTTTATTTTAATGGAATAAAAAAATTGATGTATCGTGAAATAAAAAGATGATAGCATGATTTTCTAAATAGTTTCATCAAAATCGAGTGTTGACCGACTTAATCCTATTCTGCTATATGTTTGACGATATCATCACTTTATTCTCCAACCAAACGTCCCTAAAAAGCTCAAGTCTGAAGGTTGAATGGTAAACAGGGAAAATAAAGTATTGGATATTTTCTCGTTTAAGAGAATTGATCACCAAAGACTACATGTTAATTGAAAAAAAGGCATGTTAATTGTACTAGACAATTTGGTGCCCACAGTCTGGGTGTATTTTTTTTTTTTTTTCTGATCATAAACGCAGGTCCATAGACCTATGGGAGTATAAATTTCTCCGGTGAAATTTGAATTCGTAACCTCTAGACCCGTGAGAGGTCAAATTCTGTACAAAATATTGTCATTGTCGAGCTAAGAAAAATGGCAGATTAATATCTATCAAGGCTTATACTAAGGACCTACAATTGCAATCCATAGTCTTGTCAAAATTCTCTTACTGAGAACAACAGAGCTTCTATCACGGAATGGACTTAATTCCTTAGCATGAGAAGCCAAGAGGAATTAAAACATGCTATAGCTGGCATCCTAGACAGCATTCACTGACCGTGATGGATAAGATTTTATATGATGCAGCTCCTCACATCTAGCAGCTCACATCCCAACAGACAATTTTGAATATAAAGAGGAAGATCCAAGAGGAACACAAATCAATAATTACAAAACATGACAGTTCTGTCCATTATATTACTTATCCAAAGGTACACATGTTTCTACAGTAATAAGAGGAACTTGTGTGAAACTTGTGGTATTTTCATGAGTACAGTTGCAGATATTGTACAAAATTCCTTGCATGAGCCTAGCTGAAAATCTGCTAATCAACATAGTGATGAAATAATGTTTGCTATCGCCGATAGTAATTATACATGAAATAATTAAGCAAGCAGTAAACAACACAGGTCATAATAACAGCGAAACAAGGTGCCCTTCCTTTGCAAATTGCAAGAATCAGGTCCTAGTTATGGAGTGTGAAAAGTGTTTCACAAGTGAACTGACGGAAATGGTTTCTACAATCTCACTGTCCACTAGAATGGTGCAGAGAACATTGGAGCCCATCAATAATATCAAGACCCACCATTTCTTCACTAAAGGATAATGGACTTAATCACAAACAACCTTGAGACATTAAAAAAAATCTTTCAAAACATAAAAGCTTCTTAGTTTTGATATCATATTGCATACAAGTCAAAACAAATCCTTCTGCGCGCAACACAAGGCCATAACACTAAATGAAGCTATGCAATGTCTATCCTTTCATCTACCAGCCTTCAACTCCAACCTGACGCACAAAACTCTGCCCGCCACTCCTTGGTCTCTTTTTCACCAAATTCCGGTCTTCCCATTAAACATAGAAAGAAGAAAGATCCAAATTAGGTGTTTTGTAGAAATCTTGAAACCTCAGTGGCATATATTATGCCAATGAGTTACAAGCATGGCATTGAATGGTATCAGTTTCATCTACCAAAAATTAAGAACATAAAAAGAAAGGCAATGCATCGAACATGTGACGCTCAGGCTAAGGCAAAATGTGGGCTAGACGGCTGAATATGGGCTGGTGAACTTGGGAGTAAAACCACTGAAATTGGGATAATAATCGAGTCATGATACATGCAACACGAACAATATCTCTATAAGATTAAAAGAAATACCTTAAAAGGTCAAACAAAAAAAAAAAAGAAGAACATTTCTTCTACTGATGAGAGCCCTCGGTGGTGGCCTCCGACGGCGTCACATTACCGCGACGTAGGTCATCGATCAGTCCAGACAACTCCTTTCGAGCGGATTCCCTCCCGAACATGAACCCGTACCTGATCAAAGACGGTGGAAAAAAAAATCTCGATCATTACAGTGGGAAAAGACGATTCGAAATTGAACCCTAGGATATGAATCCCAAGAAGTCCCAAAATTAACAGGAGAAGGAGGCGTCTGGCACCAGAATGAGACGGAGGAGAAGACCCCCGCTGCTATCACCGTCTGCAGCAGGGTCAGCTTCTTCTCCGCCGCCATGGCCGAAAACTCCGTCAGTCACCCGCCGCCAGTCCACCGAATGAACAAATGAACTAAAAATGGGCCGCGTAAACGGCGAGCCCATAAGAAAATACTTCTGGTTCGTTTGATTTTAGCCTACTGTGCTCATATTATATTAAGATATTTGAATTTGTGATAATATAATTATCGTTTTCTTCCTTTGTTTTACACGAATTCGTATAATAAATTTACTAATTCTTAAGTAAGGATAAAAATGATTAAACCAGTGCTCTTGTTGCTTGAAGAAACCATTCTGTATTTTCAATTAATAATTCCAAATATATAAATCGTTTAAGACTAGAAACCCGATCTATTTAAACGTCTATTTCAGTTTAATAATGTTTTAATAAAAATAACATAATTATCGATAACAAAATAAATTCAAAATAATCACAAACAAAAGTCATATATAAACATTGATGTCTACCTTTTTTCTTGGGCATCATTGAGAGGTGAATGGGACATGGCTACCTTGCTTTTCGCCTGTGTGAAGAACTCAAATTTATCTTATTCATGATCATGCGGTCAAATACACAATCTAACTCATAAGTAAATTAAAATATACTTGATCCCACCATCCGAGAGTCTAAAATAAATACAAGGACATATTCACTACTCCATTAAATTAAATTTACAAATTATTTTTATGTTTTTGCATTATTACATTTTCAATCCAGTTTAAAGTTGTTTGGTAGGTACAGAGAGAGGATCAGATCACCTGTTTTCTTGTCATTATTTTTTGGTCAGTTCTGTTTTCTTTCTCCTTTCCCTTTTTTTTTTATTTCAATGGTTTGTTCCTCTCCAATCACCAATCATGATTATCTAATTTCATTCCGCCTGCAACTTGCACATTACAATTATTTATCTACTTTCCATCCAAGTGATCTGGGCTTGAATCTATGAGAGAATGCTACATGTATTCCTTCTCATTGATAATACTGAAACAAAAAAAGCTAGAACAAACAGACTACGGAGTACGGCCAGTCGGCCACAGTTGGTGAAGCACTGAAGCTTCTGCTGCCTCCTCACTCTCCAATTTACATAAGAAAAGCCTTCACCTGTATGAGAAATATAACTTTATACAGTGCTCTGAGATCCCCACTTCATCCTGTCCTGGAGGTTTGGTGGGATGTTAAAGTTATTAACAGACGCATTCAAACTGTCAAAGTTTTCTGCTGGGCAGTGTTCCTTAATTTGTCTGAAGTAGTTGCAGAAGGAACCTCTTTGGTGATCTCCATTTGCATGATACTTTTCAGACATTCCACTATTTCATTCATGGATGGGCGATCTTTGGGATTCTTGACGAGGCAACTGTTTGCCAGCTTAGCTACTTCACGTGCAGCTGCAAGGGAATAGCCATTTCTCAGCCGTGGATCCATGATCATACTGAACTTCCTCGAGTCCACCGGGAATTGCTTCACCCACTGCAAAAGTTTCTGTTCATTAGTTGGACGTTTCGGTTCCAATGAACGCCTACCAGTAAGAATTTCGAGTAGAAACACCCCAAAACCCCATATGTCACTCTTTACTGTAAGATGACCTGTCTCGACGTATTCTGGTGCTGCATAGCCATAAGTACCTACAACCTGATGTAAACCAATGACAAAATATGAAAAGCCAATAGATGGTCGATGCAAAATAGGGATCAGGAACTAGATAAAAGTAGACATACCACTGTAGTTACGTGTGATCTTCCTTCTTCTGGTCCTTCTCTTGCTAGGCCGAAGTCTGACAGTTTAGGTTTGAATTCCTTGTCTAACAAAACATTTGATGCCTTAAAATCTCTATATATCACCTGTTCAAGTAGATGCATTGTCAGAAATTGCAAATGATGCATAGTTGTATTCTGCAGAAAATTACTTTGCAATCTGAAAAGAAGTGCACATAATAAAAGATTAAACGGAGTTTTTTTTTCAACTTGTTTTCTTTGTTGATATGATATGAAACCAGTTGTCAGTAAGATTGTCATGCATTTTCAATAAGAAATTATGGAGTTTTTCAAATTGGATAGCATCACCAAAGAGGTACCAGAAGAAAATAAGAAGTGTTGGTGATTATGAATTTATGATGGCTCAGTGAGATTAAGCAATTATAGTACTCACTGATTTGTCATCCAATCTAATGTACTTTTGGTTTCTTTAATCCCACTACATCCATTTTCTTATGCTAGTAAGCATAGCTGATTATTGTTGGTTTCCTTTGGTGTCGATAATTCTAAAATGATAATGAATTAAAGAAAATAGTTCACTCAAGTTTGGATCGTGGATGCCTCTTAACTGAAATCAGCCTTGTAGCGGAACCTTGCCTTTAGATAAGGCCTTGAATCCTTAATCCTGGCCAAAATGATTTTTGACAACTCCTTAATGGTTTGAATCCAGAAAAGATATGAACTACATATCATTATACTAAAAGAATGCATGAACTACCAACAAAGGCCATTCTGAGATTGGAATATCCATCAGAGCTTACTGTCCATTCACCAAATTACTAGCCAAACAGGAAAAAAAATTATCCGGTCTACATAATAAAGCTTTCAGATGAAAGTTTGTCTTATGAGGAACGCTAGTGACATAGAAGCAAGCATGTAAAGAGTTACACTATAAAACTTAAGCAACATATAGGAATTATGCTTCAGAAATAACCTGAACTTCTAGCCCTTCATGCAGGTAAGCTAATCCTTGTGCTGCACCCAATGTGATTTGTAGCCTTAAGTTCCAGGAAAGGGTAGGATACGCTCGGTTGAAGAGATGATCTTCTAAACTCTTGTTGGGCATAAATTCATAGACTAAAAGCCTCTGAACACCTCTTTCATCATCTGTGGAACAGTATCCAATAAGCTTGACCAGATTTGGGTGGTCAACCACGCCAAGAAATTGAACTTCTGCCAACCATTGCTTATGACCCTTTATATGCAAAATTGAAAATACACAATTAGATGGAGCCATTACAGATAACAGAGCCAAAAACTAAATCATCTGAGCTATTAGAAAGAGCAAATTTAACTAAATAGCAAGAAATATTTGCAAGATTCCAATCCAAAAGAACAAAAGGTGAGGCATCATACATTTCAGTGTTCGCACCAAAAGCTACACAAAGAGGGTTTTCTACCTCAGTGCTTTAACTCTCCATTCAAATCATATTTAGCTCAGCTACAATCTGATTCTTACCTGTAACTAGATTTCTCTGTCTATCATCACATTAAGCATCTGAGTTATTGTTACATGAATGATAATCTCATATTGAAGATGTGATGCCCTCTTATTGAAGTGAATAGTTCTTCTTTGTTTCCGGGTCAAGAGTAAACAATTTCATAACTGAAATATCTTCATTGCACATAGCATTTCAAGAACAAGAAGCACAAGGTTCTACCACCATGCTTTTCCCTTCTTCGCCCAGAAATAATTCAGAAAATGTACTAGAAGGTGCAATCCCCATAAATCACCAATTCCAAACACATGCAGTGTGATTTGACAAAGTTAATCATGCAAAGAACAATTTTAAGCTTTATTTAAAGAAACATTTTTCTACAAGTGCATGAAAAAGTTAAAACTTTTTTTTAAAAAAATTAATCTTAAGGAACTAAATCAAGTAACCAAACCACATGTACCTGCATGCCCTTCGTGTTAAGCCTCTTGATCGCCACCGGCATCCTGTCTCTTTCGCCGCCCAGGCGCCTGATATAGCCCTTGTACACGCTCCCAAACCCGCCTTCCCCAATCTTGAGCATTTTATTGAAGTCATTGGTCGCAATCTTGAGCTCGTCAAGCTCGAACACTCTCAACCCTTGCGCCCTCTCCTCGAATAAGGCCGGCATGCTTCTCGGCGACGGCGCAGAGCCCGTGGACTGGTTCGCTCGCCTTCCTACAGCCGAGCTGTCGGAACCGGTCGTGCTGCTGCGCGTCGCCCCAGGGGATGCCTGTGGCGAAGCCTTCGCGGCTCCCCGCTCTGCCGCGCCCTTCTTCGGTCCCTTCTTGAAGAGGCCAAGACATGCCATCTCGTGCGAATTCGGCGCTAGAAGATCCTGATGTCAAAAGAACTCCTTGGGATTCGACTATTTTTGTGCAGAATTCAAGGGAACAAAGAAGATGACTGGAACAGGGAATCAGATAAGGTACAAAGACAAGCACACTCTTCCAAGGAATCTACTCATCAAAGTCAAAAATTGCAGCATGTAAAGTAAAAGAAGCCTCCTCAAAGTGTAAAAGAGAAGAAGCTGAGCGTTCAGAGGAGCAGAAGCAACAGACACAAGGAACAACAAACAGGATCATACCACAATTCAAGTATGTGATTGTCCAAGCTGCCAGCAGCATCATATAAC
Source organism: Pontederia crassipes (assembly GCA_030549335.1). Taxonomy (NCBI): domain Eukaryota; kingdom Viridiplantae; phylum Streptophyta; class Magnoliopsida; order Commelinales; family Pontederiaceae; genus Pontederia; species Pontederia crassipes. Next base: position 68,568,213 of record CM060191.1, on the reverse strand, counting down.
TAGCCGGAGGGCGAGATGGGTGAGGGTGCGAAGAACCATGGAGCGGTCTTCCAGTGGAGTTGCCTGCGAAATTCCTCAATTCTGTTCACCAGGAAAGCTGGAGGGGCTTGAAATCTTCCTGAGCACTTCGTCTCTTCCCATTGTTCCCCTTTTTGGGGCCAAAGACGAAGACGCAATGGAAACTCCTCCTGAATGGAGGCAATTGCGTCAGCTTTGCGGGTGTGTGTTGAATGCACTTTTAGTCCAAATTCCATCCGTTTACACCCAAACAAGTTTCAGTAGAGGAAAGAGAACGTTGGCCCTCGTTCGTGTTCAAGGGTGCGAATCTTTCCATTAGGTTGCGTGTTAGATCCGACTTGATAACAAAAGGTTATGGAAAAAGTTTTTGAGATAATATACGCAAGAATCAAGATTATGAGCCCTCGATACTAAGGATGATGCTACCGCCGTTTCTTTCTTAATTATGTTGTCTACATTTCTAATTCTGTTTAGTTTAGTCTCCAGTTAGTTCTACTTCTTGCAATTGCGATTGATGTATGCAGTGTACAACGCGAGGGAATAATCATTAGTTAATTAAATCGGGATTAAAGACAACAAAGTACACGCACAAGTGCTTTTGCGTGTTTCCTTCACCAAACGTCCGAAGACCTTCGTAAGCTTAATGTCACTTCATCCCTGTGATGAGTTAGGCTCTTTCTTTCACGTCATGCGTAACTACTGAGGCTTCTATTCTCCCCCGTCAACATCAATCAATCAATTTTGGGATCATTATCACCGAAATAATATATGAGATCAGTGGGTTGGATCAACCGTCGACAAAGACTGGCAGCTGAACATATGATTCCGGCACATTGCAGCGACTACTGTGACACCGTGGTTGATGCTGATAAATTGAATGGATTAGTCAGCAATGATGCTTTCAATCCTCCAAGAACAACAGCCTCCATGACTGTTTATCTTAGACTTGGGCCATTAAACATGTCCAGAAAATCATAAAACTCAAAACTTTCATGTCGCAGCGTCGTTCTATCCGCGGGGAATACGTTCACTGACGCCTTGTACCTGTCGAGAGTTGATCACCTATGCACACATCAAGGTGAAATCAAAATGCAGTGGCAAAGCAAATGTGCATCCAAATCATGGTTGTCTTCCATCATGATCAACAATGAAGAACAAATCAAGCATTCTCTTTATCCACAATATGTACATCTTACGCGACTCAGCATCATTATTTACACGATACATCCCAAACTCCAAGCAGTTGCTCCAATCAAATTTCTATTTCCGATCTCAAAAAGAACGTGTTGTAGTCCAACATAGCAGAAGGCACAGGTGAGCATGACTAACTAACGGATGCAAGACCAACGGCAGCTCGTTTTCTCAACCTGGAACGTGTGGCACGGATTGCTTCCTCCATGTTAGCTTCCTGGGATGCTGCGTCTGAGTCATCTGTGGCTGGAGAATCGTCTGTTTCGATCTGTATAGGCTCCTCGATCGTTGGAGGTGACCTATTAGATCCTGAAACGACTGGGTTTGAGCCTGATGCTTGTGACTTGGCTGGAGATACTAACAGAGAGGGAGCCGACTTTGTGGATTGTTCCAGTCGCTGGCCTTGGCCTCTGGTAGGGCTGGGAAGCACTTTTGTTGCTTGTTGAGTTTGACGAGGCGTTGCAGGTTTGGATGCTAATACCGCTGTGGAAGGCTCCTGGTGCTGTGGGGCTGCAGGTTGAGCAGCAGCTGGAGACATTGCAGGAGGGTCATTGTGCCTTTTAACCTGATCTTGTTTCTGCGGGGGCTGCTGCACACATGCAGAATTGTTCATTTGCCACAAATAACAAGCATATCTAACAGTTACGACTTAAACCCAAGATAACCCTTTCAAGTAATCCAAGTTGGGGATCAAAGTGTGATGAAAGGTTTATTGCACACCACACGGTTACACCTACTCAATGCAAAATATTAGACTAGAAGTAATTAAACTACAAGATTACTTATTCTTAGATACGAGCAGCATGTCTTTGATCTTCATGTTGTTTTGCTAAAAATTCAAAATTGTATTTCCTTAAACTTCTGATCCTCCACTATTAACATCTTTTATGTATCTCATAATCAAATTCACAAGAAAATTCTTAAAAGATGATGGCATTTGAATTTGAGACAAATTGACATATGCATTCACTGATTGCTGTATGTGCTTTTCGTGGCCTTTCATTATTCTTTTAATTCATTCTTGATGCCTTGTACAGTTGCATTTAAATGACAATAAGGAGAAGTAGATAAGAAGAGTAAGTAGAGTCAAAATCTTCGATGATAACGAAGATTCTTTTCCACTAGCCTTGTGCAATCAGAACAAAAAATCTGCCATATTCATTTGTGAAATCTCAACTATCTAGTATCTAGACATTTCTGTAGCAGGATATATACTTGCAAGCAAATCAACAAAACCTCACACACTAATAACTCCATATATTAACAAACAAGAGAACTCAGAAGCTAATAAAAAAAATACCTGAACAGAACGCGTTCTTGATACTTGTGACTGCGAAGCAACATAGTGCAAAATCTCAAGAAACCTTGTCTGGCCATAGTTTGCAGCCTTCTGCCAACCAAGTACCACCATATCTCCAGCCCTTAACCTCAACTCGAGCAAATTCCGATCTATTTCCGTCTCGTGCTTTGCAATATAAGGTTTAAAGAATGTTTCATAGACATAAGTTGTTCCCTGTGACCACAAAATAAGCAGACACAATCGTATCAAAAAGTATATAATTACAATTCGAGTTAAGAAGGGAAAATACAGAAAAAGGTGCAATGAAGTTCACCAAAAACTAAAATACCCTTGTTCTAGAAGACCAAAGATATATGTAGAATGCCAATTTTGCTTCACTATACATAGGCAACCTTCCAGAAATAAACATGAAAACAGTTAGGCAAGCATTACCTGAATAAAAAAAGATGTTTTCAGATGTGCAAAACCAATCATGTCTGAAGAGGAGGCAAATTCTTTAAAGTAGCTTTACACAAACTAATACGGAGCTCACCATGAAATGAAAATATCACTAACCCCCTCGAAAACAGCCAAGAGCGCAACTAAAATCCTGTAGAAACATAACATACACATCGCTCAAATCCATAAAGACATTACACAAGTAAAATCAATTAACTAGCTTGTCTGCGGAGACCAACCAGTACTGACACCAGAATCGCAACTTTTCGATCTCTGGCTTGTTCAGTTCGACGGTCTTGTAGCACTCGTACGCCGGATATGCATATCCGAAAACCATTCTGTAACAAAACAGCAAGGAAAATATTAGTTTCCCCCTTCATAGGATCAACAAAGTCAGATAGCTGAAAAAAATGTCTTGAATTCTGGGAAGGCTTACACCAGCGCTCTACCAAGAAATGAGCCCATCATTTTGCTTCTGGATCACGAAATCAACCGAACCTTGTGATTTCCTCTGAAAGCTAAACATTAATCATGTTAAAAGGATACATTGACAAATCCTCAAACCTGCATCGTTATTATTCCAAATGCAATGGGGGAACAGACGTGAACAAAAATCGTAGATAAAAACAGGAAGGAGTAGAAAAGAAAATGCAACTAGTAGAAAAATAAATAAAAAGAAGCATCAAACAGAGTTAAAACACGGATCAAGAATTAAAAGCAAGAAATGGTATCAAACTTGTACTCATAAAAGCCGATCCAAATAAATTACCAGCCAAATGCAAATGCCGACGAACTGCCCGCTAAAAACAAACAACCACATCAACAAACAATGGACAAAAAGCACGAGATCAACCGCGCCACAACATCATCCAATCATCGGAACAAAGATACAAAAGACGACCCCTTTTGCTCCCAGCAACGGAGCCACCGTCATAAATCAGGTAGAAAAGGACGACGCCAAGAAACACAAACGAGTCTGCGACGAACGTAGAAATGTTGCAGGTAGAAAGGAACGGCAACCTCTATTCGCAGGACTCCAAGTCGGTTCGCCGGTGGAGCCCCAGCGAACCGCCGCGCCGTCGGGCTTCAGATATCGCAATCGAGGGAGACGTCCGGACGGCTGAGGAGAAGAATAAGAAGACAACGAAGAAGATATGATTAGTATTCTTCGCCCCCTTTGTCTACCGGTACCGTTTTACTTGCTAACGGATTTGGATATATTAAGGAAACGGTTCGAAGAAAAGAAAAATTCTCTCTCCAATTTTATCATTTTATAATTTTTTATAATTCCTCTTTCTTAAAATAAAATGGTTCGTCTTTCTACCAATTTCTTTCGTCTCTCAATCAAGAAATTTAATATATTAATTGTTTAATTGATTTGAAAAAAAATTAAAAGAAATGACAAATAATTCCCTCTTCTCGAATCAGGTGTTCCGCCAGCGCAGCGTTGGCCTCCCCGCGATCGTGCTTGCACGACGGCCCGGTCAGTCGGATGACAACCGTCCGATCTTCTCTGGTGCAAATCACGACCGTGTAATCAGTAAAAGGCGATGCAAATAATTTAGAGAGGGCACGATGTCTCGAGAAAGGGGTGCACCTGTGTTGGATTGGATGTGATGTCCTCCTCTCGTGGTTGTGTGGGATCGGGCTCACGATGCATGCAGCAATGTTACTAGGAAAACATAATTATTTATGCATGCTCCTCCAAACATAATAAGTTTCCATTCTCCTCTAATATCTTTTTTTCACTCAAATCAAAATGAAAACAAAGGAAAATGTATAATTAATACATATTTTTATATTTAATCTTATAAACTTAACATATAAATATATATATATATATATATATGAAGGATAGAATTATTTAAATAAAATTATTATGAAAATTCTCTTTTACTCATGTCTGTTAAATAAGATTAATTATTATCTTTGTCTCTTCCTCTTTTCTTTAGTGATTTTCAACCAAACATGCCCACCTAGACATAATGTAGTAAGATATATGAGTAAAATAATTGTGGAAAGCGGCCAACTTTTCGCATTGTGTCGCGCAGCATTCAAACTGCTCATCCATGTCCAACCAAAGCGCCAACATCTCTCTCATTGTTTTCGTTCTGTCCTCACACACGATGACGGCATCCTCTGGCCACTACACTCTCTCACCAAGGATCCTCTCTTTGTGTTGTGTGTACGTGTGTTTTCGTTATAATCTCACACGTGAAGACACCCTCCGATTGAAAGGCAACGACATCTTCCATTTGGAAGATGGTGACGTCCTCTAGCGACAACAGTCTCTCTCCAACGAATTATTCACCCCCGTCCGCGTATGGTGTCGTCAGCGCTCTCATCAAGTCCCTCTTCCTCGAGCACGAAGCGGGAATGAAGGGGTCACCGACCAATGCAGAGACCACATCAATAAAAGTGAGGCCAAGGTTGCTCACTGTGACGTACACCGTGATGCTGCGATCAACGGCCGTGACGGAAGAAGAGGCACTAGCAAAGGAATGCGAGAGTTTCTTGCGCATGACGGACGAGGCTCTGAGGTTGAGTGGGTTGGCAAACCTGTGGGACTTCATTTTGGGATCCTACACTTGGCGGAGAGAGAGGTTGGAAGCAATCAAAGAGAGAGAGTGTAACATCCCAAAATTTAACTCTGTCATATGACAAAATCTCCTCTCATGCGCTACTTTCTTCGATACTATTTAGACTATTTTGTTGACCCAAATGGTCAAGAAGAATGACATATAAGTGCAAGACTTAAAATAAATTATTACTAACAATAAAGAAAAATGTGGAAGGTGAATATAATAAGAATGAAAAGTACATTATATGTGGAATATAATAGTCCATGCCATGTGGCATACTTTGTAACAAATACAACTCGACCAATCGGTCCCGTACATGACATCAAAATACGAAAGACTCAACATAAACCCTATGATAACCATGTGCACATGCCAATCGAGCTAAAAGTCGCAACACACACATCAACCTGACTCGCAATCACCTCATTTACTTGTGGAGATCACACATGAGAGTAAACTCAACCATTAGCATAAAACTAAGTGTGCATTCATAATAGGTCATGAGAAAGTTATATCAGAATAAGCACGAAACAAATATATTAAGGAGGTCTGATAATAAATCAAAAGGAATCATGATTCATGCTTTTTTCATTTCATTTCATGTTCATACTCATTGTTCATGTTCATAAGGATAAAATCATTCTATTCATTTTTAGCCATTCATAATTTTTCATTTTATCCATGGATTGAAAGAGCTCTCCACTTTTAGGGGATATCGTAGCTACTTAGACCGTGATGGGGTGGTGAGAGATCAGTGCCATGGCAAGTGCCCCATAAGAGAAGGATGACCTCGCTCAAGATGATAACATATGTAGGTGGAGCCGTGGAGCATTTCCACAAATAGAACATGACCTCGACAAGGCGGTAACATTCGTAGGAGAAATGTCTCCATGGGAGTGTCTCTCACAAGACTAATAGCCTCTTATTTAGTGGTAGCACTCATCTTTTATCTTTATTAACTATGAACCTATCTTTTAATACTGTAAAGAGCGAGGGTGGCTCCATATCATCATAAATTGTTCGTATGGAGAAAGGAGAATCATGTGGACACAAGTTAAACAAATCATAGTTATTACTTAGGATCGTGTCCTCTGCCGAAAGTTCAGACGTCCATTAGTCAAACATTTGTCCATTTTGGGTAAATTCAATGGTCATCCAAAAGAGATTTAATGGTCGACCAAAAATGGTTCGGTCATCCGTTGGAATCGAAAATGGTTCGGTCGTCCTCTAGAATCACCTTTCGATTGTTCAAAAGACATTTAAAGATTTCAATCATCCATTATCGCACCATTCTCGAACTTTCGATCGAGAGTTTCAAATATTCAAAACTTGACCGATCATCTGCTAGAACTAGTCCATAAACCTCGGTCGATAAAAAATGAGTCTCCAACGACCATTGTATCATTTTTCTATGTGAATAGTCCATATCGATCATCCGAAATTATTTTGATCGATAAGTTATCGTCGTTGGTTTCATCTTTTGACATTTTCTAGTCAGTCGTCCGATCCAATTTCATATTTCTATTCAGGTTCATATCGATCGTTTGATCCAGTTTCGGACATCAATATGGTAGTCTCTATACTGCTGTCGAGAAAATTCAAACATCCAAAAAGATTTGATCTCTCATTTCAGTTGATAGAGCCATAGGTAGTTGCAGAATCCTTAAGTTTTCAATCAGTTTTTCAATACAAACAAAGATCTAAACATCATGAACAAATTTCTTAACATATGACATGAGGTAGAGACTAAATCATATTATAATCATTTCATTCGCATGAAGTACTTCCCCATGAAGATAGATTCAAAATTATTCTTTTTTTCTCATATGGTATAATACATTTCAATTTCAAAATGATGTCATCATTTGTTGCAAATGAGATTCTTAGATCAAGGGCATAGCGAAATCATCTCTTTATCTACTCTAACATTTGTCAAAAGTTCTATCAATCAACAAGTCAAACATGACATATGATCCAATCTAAACCTCTCAACCAAAATAAAAAAGAAGAAGAAAACTAGATCTAACAACTTGAGATGGTAACCATGCATTATCACTACCCATCCACATATATTTCCTAATTTTAATCTCGTACTTTAAGCATGCAAATTCTTTAAGAACTATTCCATGATCTAGATCCCAAATAACACACATGTTTCGAGGTCGTCCCATTCTTCTCCTCGTCGAATCAAGCTTTTCTGGCATCCTCTTCTTCCTTCTATTTGTCTACGCTCGAGTAGCTTGCTGGAGTTGTGTCGCTGTCCTCTGACTGAGACTAAGAAGAGAGCACAAGCAGAGAAGGAAAACAAAATGGAGAAGATGAGATGGAAGAAGAAAAAAGAGGAAAGAAGAAAGTGGGGGATTTCGTATCCATTGAAATCCAGAAATCATGGTTGTAGAAGTTATAAATCCCTAGAAATAATTAAGGTGTAATAAGGGAGAGAGAGATCAAAACTAATCTCATCGTCTTTCTTCTTGTTGCTCTTTTGGACGCTCAAAAATATTTCGGTCGTCCGGTAGAGCGTCGATTGAGATAGTTGATCGGTCGTGATAACGGACGTCCATTTTTGTTTTAGGCATTCGATAGTCCGATATCAGCATTGATGCATATAAAAATGATAGCAAACACGCTAGCAAGTGCACTAGTCGCTCAAGTAATAAAGTGAATGAATAAAATTATCATTCTCATGAGGATAATTAATAACTTAAATTCTATTTTAACTTTGTTAATTGAGAAGTAATCATAGTTTTGTTTTCAAGTGCAAATAAAATAAAAGGATAAGAATAAAAAAAATGATAAGAAATAACGATTTGATGATTAAGGCACCTAATTATCACCCCTAAAACATAACGGATTTTCTCGACTTAAAATTAGTTGAATCAATAATAAAGTTGAATTCCCAAAGTTAGTTAACCAATGTATTAGGCTTTAACTACTATCATATGAACAATTAGAATAAATTAATCCTCTCAATTTTTAACTTATCTAATTAATCAAAAGATGTGCTAAATCAAAAAATAAGATTAATGACTTTCTTCAATCACCTTAATAACTACACAAATTAGGTCTCTTTCGATTTCCTTAATTGTGACATGCAATAAATTAAGATCAATCCTAGAAACTACAATGAAAATAATCACTTCTTCTCCGATAGCAATCAAATCATAAATCATGAATTCAAAGAAAATCATTAAACACAAAATTGCGATGCTATTAAATATTCAAACTAAAGTAATATTGAGAAAGATTCCAAAACAAAAATAGGATTCGACTATAATGACCCTAATGAAGGAATAAATCTAAGAAGAGTATGAAAAGAAAATAAAGAACTCTTGCAGCCACTGTGTACATGCTCTCTTAAATTTATGACAGAGCTTCGTTATTGTTCCCATTATTTTTCTTTTTTTAAGCTTCAAATCTATGCTCTAGGGATCTTTTTTTTAGGCCATCTTCTGCCTCCTTTTATAAATTTTTTCGTCTCCCAAATGAAGAATCTGAAACTCTATCCAAAAAATGAATAAAATATGCTCCAAAATGGCCTAACCATCCGTTGTCACGGCCATGACAAGCTCTATCACAGCCATGAAAAGCTCTATCATGGCCATGACCAAGACCATGTTTTCTTCAATGTGCTCACGGTCGTGAAATGCTCTGTCACGAACGTGACCGAGACAATGTATTCTAGCTTTACGCGCTCATGGCCGTGAACCCGTTGGAACGATCATGGATAGAGGTATGGTCGTAACAACAAGAGACATGGTTGTGACTGTGCATCAAGCTGGGATGCGCGATAGAGGCACGATCGTGATCAGAGGTGGCATGACCATGACAGACTGCTTGTTGTAATTTCTATGGTCTTCGGTCATTTTCTTGTTGTTTTGATTCTTTGCAATAAAATTATTCAAACTTGGATAGAAATTAAATATTAAAGAAATTTTATAAAAATAAATCAATTCTCTCATTTATTAATCACAAAATATTCCTAATATGCAAATTAAATTACCTAAACTAATGCATGATTTTTTCTGCGTCAAGCATTGTAAAAAGTTTCAAAATTTTATGAATTTTGGTGTGTTACATTTTCTATAAACCTCCACCCAATCAAGATATTATTCGTTTGGGACATTGACCCGCATAAATTTAAAACATGTCTTAATAGGTGATAGGGATAGCTACATATAAGCTTATGACCACCTCCGTATTTTGATCATGTGAGACTATTCAATTAAATCATTTTGATCCTTAAGTCTTATGTCATTACAATTTTCCTCCCTTAGGAGCTCACATGGCCTGTGTTTTTCACATGACTCAAAATGAGTACACGAGGTAGTTTGGATACGCGATAGAGGCACGGCCATGACCAAAGGTGGCATGACCATGACAGACTGATTGCTGTAGTTTCTATGGTCTTCAGTCACTTTCTTGTTGTTTTGTTTTCTTGCAATAAAATTATTCAAACTTAAGTAAAAATCAAATCTTAAAGAAATTTTATAAAAATAAATTAATTCTCTCATTTATTAATCACAAAATGCTCCTAATATGCCTGCATGATTTTTCTTGCATCAAACATTATAAAATTTTCAAATTTTTATGAATTTTGGTGTGTTACACTTTTTGTAACACCTCTCGCCCAAACAAGATAATATTCACTTTGAGGCATTGGCGCGTACGAATTTAACGTATCTTGATAATCGATGGGAATAGTTACATATAAGCTCATAACTACTTTCGTGTTTTGACCAAGTAGGACTATTCAATCAAATCATCTGGATCCTTAAATCTCATATAATTACAATCTTCCTCTCTTATGGCTCACATGGCTCATGTTTCTCATATGACTAATACACAAGGTTGGTATCATTCTGTAATACTCTCGGTTCGATCAAGATATTATTCGCTTTGGATCATTAGTCTGTATAAATTTAAAATATATCTTAATAGATGAAGAAAGTAATTACATATAAACCATGAACATTTCAATATTTTGTTCATGTGAAACTATTCAATTAAATCATCTTAAGAACTCATATTGTTACATAGAGATCTAAAAAGAGAGAGAGGAGAGATAAGGCTATGTTTGGGGTGGCATCTTTTGTAAAAAGCTTGCTTTGAATGAAAGGAGGGGCAGCTTTGGGAAAAAGCAAAAAAAGTTGCTTTGACGTATAAGTTTTTTTTGAAAAAAAAACATCTACAGTAAATTTTATCAAACACCAATAAAAAAAATAAGTGAGCTTTGATAAAAAAAACCACGCAGCCCAAAAGTGTGCAGGAGGAGGAGAGAGAGCACGCACGACATAGAGAAAGAAAAAGAGAGAGGAGAGATTGGAAGAGCGCACTGTCATTGATGAATGGATGAGCGGTTCGGATGTTGCATGCGATATATGGGTAAAATATGATTGTAAGAAGTGGCCAACTCTTACCACACCGTGCACCATTGGACAGCGCTGCAGAGTAAACTTTCTAATTTCCTGCAAAATTATATGCACGCGCTCAATATCAATCAAGGTAACGAAGCTTTTGAGATATCAATCGTTATTTATTATACTTCTACGTTATTCATCTTTCTGTCGGCTCTGTTTCTAAATATAACCATCATAGATCGGCTATATAGTCAGCAAGTCGAATTGAATAGGCATGTATGAGTCTATTTTCACTAGACCATTGTTTTATGAGAATTTTACCATTTACCAATTTACCCTTATCATTCACCACGATGAGTAACGTCATTTTTGCCAAGATGATAGATTCATGATTCTCCTTCATTGTGTATTAGGATTATCGCTAATCAGTGCTTGTCTGTTTTTCAATGCTTTCTTGAGGGTTTCTTGCAACCGAATAAAACTGAACTATGCCTTGGCACTCAAACTAGTTTGAGTACAGTAGCATTAACTTTTGTGCAAATCACGGTTCAAATAGTCATTTCAATAAAAAAAACAGATTAATGCAAAGTTTTTCAATTAAATTCAATGATACTTTTTATCGAAAACAAGAATTCAATGACACCCATTTTGTAGTTTGTACCCTCCCCACACATTGAATCCCAAGTGTTCTACAAGCCAAGTGAAATTACAATGTAAGATATGCCCAAGATGATGATCTGCAAAAAGCAGGAAACTCTTTAGAAAATGACATTTCAAGTGGCAACAGACTCAATCTACATGTAGTTGTCACAAAAGGTGAGATCCTTCCTTCTTTTAGATACATATACACCTGTAATTTTCTCTATTATCACAAACCAAGCAACTGCTGAACAATGATCAGCATAAAGAAAGTGCGTGACAATGCTACTTCTCTGAATCACTACATATCCATGCTCATCCAGTATCATGTGCATTCCCGTAGAGACCATGAACAAGGATAAATCACCTAGGTGAAAGATAAGGCCACAGAGGAGGTTGTGACCAGACCAGAGAGCAAACCAACAAGGACTGCGCTGTTGTATGTACTAGGTTCAGTCTGCATAGAATTGTTCCGAAGATCGATGAACGAGTCGTTCTTAAATGGTCCGCCCACGAGTGCGCCCATGGCGACATTGGGATTTGGATCAGTAGATGTAAGGTACTGGAAGCCCTTGCAGCCAGTGGTGGCATCTGCTGGGATAGATGCGCCCCTGTGGTGCACTTGTTGCGGATAGTTGCTCCCATAGCCTACTAGGTAACTGAGCTTCATTGGGTTGTCTCCCAAGATGTAATCAGCCTGATTAAATAGGACAAATTAAAAAATGATTAGTACAGTGGATGCAATACCTAACAAGTTTTTCCACAATGGTTAGAAACCGTACAAGTATATAGCACATTTTGCATTGCGATTTCTTGTTACTAAAGGAATTACGGCATTCACAGTTCAGAGACCTTATGAGAAAAGATATGCCTGTTCATCCAGCTATATGTGATTATAACGTATAACAAAACTCTGTGCAGAAAGAGTAACCTGAGATGTAGCAAGTTTCCGGAGGTCAGTAGGACTAAAACTCTTTCCACTGCATTGCACTTCAGGTGTACGGGAAGTGAGCATGTAGTCACTGTATACCAAAGACAGGAAGGAAGCAGCAACAGGATGCTGAAGAGCATTCCATTGATCTATCCATAATAAACCACCTGCAATAAAATATGACATTCAGACCTTACATACGTAGAAAGTTAGGTTTTCATAATGATGCAAGACAAGCAATCTTCATTATAAGCTGTTTGTTTTTAACAGTAGGAGAAACAAAAGCTGAGCAAGTGTACCGTCTGTCCTACTGGAAGTGGCTGTTGGAGAGTCTGGTAAAAGACCACATACAACAGCCTCTGCTGTGTTTCTGTACAGTTGCAAACCCTTATTCTCAGCATTCGAGGGTTTCTTTGAACCAAAGAAATTAACTCTGGATAAAAGGACCTGTAAGAATTATTAGAAAAAAATCAACACCATGCCATTGATTATTTTGGGTATCAGATTTCAATTCTCACACAGTCCTTTCAAACTGCATAGTGCATAATCCTCTCAATAGCAATGTAGTTATGGATTACAGAAGTATGTTCCAAATTTCACAATCGTACACCAAGAACTGAAACAAATATAAAGCTATACCCAGGATCGCTTGGATGATGCGACAAATTTGCAACTCAGAGCATAAGTACTTAGAATCCAGCCTACATACCTGTGTTCCTGCACGTTTGTCATCCCAGCTGAACCAAGTTGGCCTGCCCCAGTCAGCAAAAGCATTACCGTTTTGGACAGTCACATAACTAAGATATGTCTGATCACCAGTTGCATGATAAAGCCAGCCAGCCGCCCACAGAAGTTCATCTTTATAACCAGTAGAGTTGTAGAAAGTTTGGATTTCAGGAAAACTGATACTGTAGGAACCTCTATAGGTATCTGCAAAAGTAAACAATTGCTGGGCATGCTGAAGAAGCACATCAGAATAGCTAGGGTCTGTATTTTTGAACACTAGGGAAGCTGCTGCCATAGCAGCTGCCGTCTCAGCTGCCACCTCTGTTCCTGGAGTTTTCTTGTCAATAAACTTGAGTGGTCTTTTCTCAGCCATTACTTCTGGCCTTTCCCAACATTTGTGATCAATTTCAGGATCACCAACCTATCATTCAGAATAAGTTAATTTTAATGACAATATTCAGCGTCCAATAGTACTCGATGGAGGAAAAATTTAACAAATACGGTGATTCATCCACAAAAAGTAGGGAAAAATAAAGACAACAATGATAGATTTTCTTCCTAGCTTCAATGATTTCAGAGGTACTAACAGATCAAAAGAAAAATAAGCAAGAAACTTACTACTCCCAGCCATCAGAAACTACTGGAATTATGCAATTTGAAGAAGCATTCTAGTTAGATCCATAACTCAAAAGTAGCCAGAAGTGGTTTAATGTTATCTTGAATAGTCCATCCTCATGTCCCAAAGAGCTTAGGCTGATTTTTCTTTTCAGCTTGAGAAGAAAAAAGGTAGAGATTGCAGTAGATGTTTCGTATTGTCGTGATTTTTATTGGTATGGTGAAATGCATGAATAAACAAGACTTCACTGATGCATGAACCAAGATCATAAAAAAAGGGAAAAAGAGCTTGCTGGAACAACAATCAATTCGTCGTGAACTTTGCAGATAAATGTGGTTGCATAATTCTAACACTTTGTTGAAGGTAAACAAATTCATGAAAACTTACAATAGTAAGCATTTCCCTTGTCACAAGAATTGAAATACAAAAGTTTACTATTCTAAATGGAAGAAAGGGAATCGAACTATATTGCAACCACACGCATTAAGGTCGACACTAAGGTTGTTGGATAAACCACAAAGGTCCTTGTTAAATTTGTTTCCTACATCATTCCAATCTACTTGGTTCATTTCCTGCAGAACCAGTTATTCAGTCAGGCTGTATCGTTATAACTCAACTATAAATTCGAAAGCTGATTGTGAGCAGAAAACTGCATTCTAAGCTTACGCTCTCGTGAACTTTTCCGTCAAACAGAGACTTTACACTTTCGTTATACCTGGATATAGAGCACATTATCAGAAGGATGAGCATTGATCAGATAGTCTGTGATCCACTTGAGAGAACCCATCGCAGAGTCCAGATGCTTCGCCGCCTTCATCTGATCCCCATACTCGAGAATGGACCAGGACAGCACCGTCGCTGTAAAGGCCATGGGGAAACCAAACTTCATGTGATCCCCTGCATCGTACATCCCCTTTGACAGGTCTAGTCCTGCTTCCTTCCCATCATTCAACGCTGAATCTCCTCTCCATGAAATCTTGTTGTCCACCAACTTACCCGCTGCAGACGCCAGACAAAAATTAGCCTACAAATATTATACACTCCTATTGTTGGAAATACATGAGATCTGAGTTTGCTGATTATTGTAATCTGTATCAGGAATTGCTGAGCACAGTAAGAAAATCGAGGAATAGTGACGAGGAGGATATTCTTTTAAGCAAAAGTAGAAAAGTTGAACCATTATTATCAAATTGCTCAAATGTTACTGAAACAAACAAAAAGAGAAGTCGGCAATATAGAATGAAAGATGCAAGAACGGAAATTGCATCGGAGTTTTAAGCGAGGGGCTACATTTCTGTACGTCGAAGAACTGCAGAGCTACTCCGAGCGCGTCACCATACTTCTGGTCGACGGCGCCCGGGGGCCCGGGAACCGGCAGCACATCCCGGTGGTGCGTCTTCTTCCGAATGGCCACGACGGCGGCGGTGACCACGAGTGCCACCACCACCAGCACGATCAGCCAACCCGTGCAACCCTTGGTGTACTTGGCCCCCATTTCCCCTAAATCTCAGAGCTTCCTCAGGAGGCCGAACTGATCAGCAGCTCAAAAATCTCCCCACCCCACCGAACAAGGCGACTCCGGACTCCCACAAAGATCCAAACTTTAGGGGTCCTCCTCACTTCTGCACCTCGAACTGCTTGGGGCTCGAAGCAGAGTGAGGGAGATATGTAAGGATTTCTGAGATCCAACGCGAGGCAAACACGAGTGAAGTATTAGAGGGTTAAATATCAGACTCTGGAATAATTTACCTTTTTTGGGGTTTCTGTGTTTCTAGAAATAAATGTGATATTTAGAATGTTAACACGTCTTAACTAATTCGGTAAATCGTAACTAAAACTGTTTGAAAAAAAAAACTTTTTTTTTTGCTGAAATCTGATCACAGGAAACAATTTTTATGTTCAAATTACTTTGTGTCTAATTACTTTTTTTTTGTCTTTTTCTACGAATAAGATTTACCAGGATGATCTACCGACACGAAGAATGCATGCAACGCCTGAAAAGTCCCCTGCTCACGTTGGCGCACGAAACAGGTAAATTGACGAGCAAAAATCGAGGAGAAATGTGGGGCCAACAAAACTCTCCACACGGAACTCAAGAAACCCGACAGCGGATCTAAGCAAACTGGCGAGACCTGCCACGCTGGAGATCTTTTGGTGGCATGTGATTTAACCTGGTCCTTTATAAATTATAATTATTGGAGTCAGCAGAAGCTGTCGGGAAGTAAAATTAAATATTATATATATCACCGTTATAATACTTTTTTTAATTATTGGACTCGCATATTATAATACTTTTTTGTTTTTTTAATGTAAATAATGTCGAATTGTGAAAGTGAAATAACGAGTTGGCAAGGGGGGTTCATTATTTTTTTTTGCGAGAAAATAAATAAGTATTTTGACGTAGGTTTCGAGGGAGTGATGAGCACATTAGATCATGCGGTGCACCAACAACAGTCCTTAAATTAAAATTTTAAGTTGATTTGTTTGGGGTTTACTTCATCCTCACTCCAACAAGCGACAAGCTTTACTTGGACTATTTTACCCATGACCTTGAAAAATAACAATGCTATATATAGCAATGAAAATTTAAAAATGCTTTTCTAATGAAAAGATCAAGAAATTCTAGAATTTGATATTATGAAATTGGACGTAATAAAAATACATTAGAGATACAATTAAATAATATCTTATAATTAATCTTCGTCTACTCCTCAATATATATATATATATATATATATTCTTTCGGACACAATAAATATATATATGTTAACTGAAACATACACTAATTTCACTAAAAAAAGGTCTATGAAATGCGTATGTTATTTTTTCCCATTTGTCAATTGAAAAAACAAAATATTTGATAAAATGAAATAGGCGAGGAATAAAGCTGGTGGTCTTCTGCATATATTGCAAACTAAAAGAAAGAAAAAAAACTGAAGTCATAGAGTGACATAAAAGATACTGAAATCTTAATGACCGCAATGGACCAACCGATGTGATAAAGTAATTAAATTATCAATTCAACTCAACCACCACAAGTTCGTGGCATAAATAGGGATTTTGGTAGGCCTTTGTTTTCTTTCAATCGAACGTTGCATTAATCAATCAATTTTGATTTGTAAGGTTGGATTTGACGTGAAAATAGTGGCCACCCTGCGAGATTGCGACCTATGATTATGACAAGCTCAGTACTGTACAAGAGAAACAAAAAAGTATGGTGTCGGTTGCACGGTTGACCAAATATAGCATGGAGAGTTAAGCGCGCTCACATATATATGGCATTGAGTTTTTCTACGAGTATTAGGAGGAAAATTAGGTTAAAGTTTTAGAAGGATAAAGAGTCTTCCATATGGCATTAATGAGGTGTAATCTCTTTTAGGTGTAACTTTGTGTAACAACTCTTCTCTAACGCAGCCTTCCTCTCCCTTCCCCTCTTCCCTGTTGTGCCCATCGACCTTCTGCCTTTTCCTTCGTTCCCATCGGCAGCCCCTTCTTTCCGCCCTCGTAAGCGTTGGTTCCCACGTCGTCGCCCCCCGCGACCCTCCCGGACCATGATGCCGTTACCGCTGACCGTCGTCGAGCTCCCGTCCTCTCCTCGTGAGCGTTGCCGTCGGCCCCTTCCTCAGAACCCATCGTCGCGAGCGCCCCTTGCGATCCTCTACAAGCGCCGACAACCTCTATCGATCGTCTCATCTTCTTCTTCTATCAACATTGTTGTCGAGCACGGATCCCGCCGACATGCCCATCCCCGACACCCTATAAGCCCATGCGTCGATCGCGAATAGATCTGTCGAGCCCTCGTCGACCGCTACACCCAATGCGTCATCCGTCCCGTCACCCTTGTTCACCGCCCTCGATGGTCGCCAATAGGGAGAGAGAAAAGGGAGATAGAGAGAGATAATGCAGGATGTATCCGAGTAGTAGATCTAAAATGGATGGTTGCGATTTGGACGTTACACATAGGGGAGAGCAAAATCGGGTTCAGGTCCGGGTCCGGACCCAGTCCCGACCCGATTTGTGCCGGGTTTTAAAAAAATTAAAATCGGTACCGGACCCGGTCTCGATCAGGTCCTGAACCGGGTCAGACTCGAAAAACTAGGAATAAGATCGGGAATGGAATTGGGAATTTATTAAAAATAAACAATGTAATATTAATATAATTAAATCAGATTTTATATAATTTTATATGTTATTATAATTATATTTTAGTTGTGAACGAGAATTGAATCGGGAATGGACAAATCATATTAGAATATTCTACAATTATATAATTTTAATATATTATTATTTTAACTGGGCCGAATCTCGGGTCGAAAATTTTAGTGTTGGACCCAATCTTGATTCGGAACCGACTATATTTTTTTCAGCTTAGAACCGGTTCTGAACCAATTGTACTCCGGATCAGCCGAGTCGGTCTGGGCCGGGTCGACTCGGACCGTGCTCACCCCTAATTAGACAAGGTTACACCCCATTAATTCCTATATGTATGCACGCTTTTTATGCATGGACAATTTTAGTACACATAAGAAGTTTAAGGCATGGTGTTTTAAGGAAGTACTCGAGTATATCATATTCCATGGCTTATATTTATAATTACATGTATAAAAATGTTTATATTCACATTTTCCTCATCGTGAAATTGAGCAAATATTAAACTTATTAGCAACTGCGTTGTGTAGTCAATGCACGTGTAACTTGGGCTTGCTATCATCACCTACGAAATGTAAAAGATGCATATATACTATGTAGCAACTGTTCCTTAAATCGTGTCTAAATTTACGTCGGCAAATGTTTTTTTTTTCTCTTCCCACCAGATAAATATTTTATGGGGTGTGAATAGAAGAGATTGCCGCATACTCATGTTTCTCTAGAGCTAGCGCATATATATATATATATATATATATATATATATATATATATATATATATATATATTGTGTTTTCTTAATTAATTCGACTAGGCACAGAACATGTCTAAGCAACAATAGCAAGAGTGGATACCTTGTAATATTCTCCATCAACGTGTGATATTGTCCATTTTGGGTCTAAGCCCGTACGATTTTCTCAAAACGCGTCACACCTGATGAAGGACATGCTCCCATATATACCCAGCATCTCTCTCGTGACTTATGCATATGGGACTAATCCAAAGCATGCCCCATGCATCCTTCTCCCTTAGGGGACTCAACGTCCTCGTTGAGTGATCACACCCCACCATGCACAAAGGTTCACGCAGAGTGACTTTGATATCATATGTAACATTTTTCATTAGCGTGTGATATGTCCGCTTTGGGCCTAAGCCCGCACGGTTTTCTCAAAATGCGTCACACCTGGTGAAGGACATGCTCTCATATATACCCAGCATCTCTCCCGTGACTTATGCATGTGGGACTAATTCAAAGCATGCCTCATGCATCTTTCCCCCCTTAGGGGACTCAACGTCCTCGTTGAGTGATCGCACCCCACCATGCACAGAGGTCCACGCGGAGTGGCTCTGATACCATATGTAACACCCTTGCACTTGCGTAGGATATTGTCCGCTTTAGGCCTAAGCCCGCACGGTTTTCTCAAAACGCGTCCTACTAGGCCAAGGCCATGTTCCCATATATACACAGCATCTCTCCCGTGACTTATGCATGTGGGACTAATTCAAGGCATGCCGCTCTGGGCCTAAGCCCGCACGGTTTTCTCAAAATACGCCCTACTAGGCCAAGGTCATGTTCTCATATATACCCAGTATATCTTCCGTGACTTATGCATGTGGGACTAATCCAAGGCATGCCCCATGCATCATTCCTCCCTTAGGGGACTCAACGCCCTCGTTGAGTGATCGCACCCCACCATGCACAGAGGCTCACGCGGAGTGGCTCTGATACCATATGTAACATTTTTCATCAGCGTGTGATATTATCCGCTCTGGGCCTAAGTCCGCACGGTTTTTCCAAAACGAGTCACTTGGTATCAGAGTAGCGCAGCGGCTCACCTCTATACTCAGCGTGATACTGTTCGCTCTGTCCCCACCATGGGCTCACGGTTTTCTAAAACATCACACCTGATGAAGGACATGTTCCCATATATACCCAGCATCTCTTCTGTGACTTATGCATGTGGGATTAATCCAAGGCATGCCTCATGCATCCTTCCCCCCTTAGGGGACTCAACGCCCTTGTTGAGTGATCGCACCCCACCATGCACAGAGGCTCACGCGGAGTGGCTCTGATACCATATGTAACATTCCCCACTAGCGTGTGATATTGTCCGCTTTGGGCCTAAGCCCGCACGGTTTTCTCAAAACGCGTCACACCTGGTGAAGGACATGCTCCCATATATACCCAGCATCTCTCTCGTGACTAATGCATGTGTGACTAATCCAAGGCATGCCCGATGCAAGCGTTAAAAAATTGTGAGCCCATTGTGGGGACAGAGCGGACAATATCACGCTGAGTATAGAGGTGAGCCACTGCGCTACTCTGATACCAGGTGACGCGTTTTGAAAAAATCGTGCGGACTTAAGTTCAGAGCGAATAATATCACACGCTGGTGAGAAATATTACATATGATATCAGAGCCACTCCGTGTGGACCTCTGTGCATGGTGGAGTGCGATCATTCAACGAGGACGTTGAGTCCCCTAAGGGGAGAAGGATGCATGGGGCATGCCTTGGATTAGTCCCACATGCATAAGTCACGGGAGAGATGTTGGGTATATATGGGAGCATGTCCTTCACCGGATGTGACGCGTTTTGAGAAAATCGTGTGAGCTTAGACCCAAAGCGGACAATATCACACGCTAGTGGGGAATGTTACATACCTCACTCTAGGTCAAATAAAGTAATAAGTGAACGCTAAATGTGTTGCATCTTTGTTTGAAAATTTTAACTTTTGATGTATTTATTTTATATAAAATAATAAGAATAAGAATACAATACAAATGAATATTTAAGCATGATCATTTTCTAATTAGATATGATAAAAAATTATGTGTAGCCGATTAGTTGACATTCAAGTATTATCAGTTAGAACTGACCAATTCTTATTTAAGACAAAACTAGTCAATTGCAACATCATTAAAAAATTGCATGATAAAATACGAAGAAATATTTATTTTCATATGTGCATATATTGCTTGATCTAGTCCATTATTATGCCTTGGTTTATGAGGGCCAACTTCAACTTGTTACATAATCTTATGATAAATATAATACATACGAGTGAATAAAATGGAGGATCAATGTCACTATATCAGTCGGGAGCCCTCTAACCAATCACATTATCATATGTAAGGCACATTGTACAATCCCAATCCACCCGATCATGAAATACATCACTTCGTCTATGGATAGTCTGCCAATTGAATTGTTCTTGAAAAAAAATGATCACACACGTAATATCTTCCACTTGACCATTTTAGCCATGTAATTTTGACACTCATATTCATTTGCAACTTCGATACTTCCACTATTGATGTAGTATTACAATAGAGATGATTCCTTAAAACTCATTATGTTTGACTCCCTGATTTAGTGTATCTAATAAATGTTCTTGTTAAAATTTTATTAATAAGAAATTAATTAACACATCACTAGTAGATATATAAATTATGGTCACTTCTTTTTTCTATAATACTTTGTATATAGCGATATTCAGTGTCAGTTGTGTTTTCCTTTTAGAACTATTTACTCAATTGTGTATCAAAGTTATCGCAGCTTAATTATCACAATACGTTGATAATGCCACTGCATAAATTGAACCCAAGTTCTATAAGAAAACGTTTGATGAAAATCACATTAGTAGCCCTCGTACTTCAGAGGTATTAAGATTTTTGGGTGTTTAACGACACATCCTTATTTCTTATTATCCCAAAAAAGTATTGCACCACCCAACATAAACAAGTAAGCTAATGTGAACTTTCGACGACAATATCTTTATCAAAATTTTGCATCTTAAGAGCATATCGTCTCAAGTGTATTAGATTGGTATGTTAGTTTCAATTCTGTAGTGCCTTTCAAATGTCATATAATTCTTTTTATAATTTCCTAATATGTCATGCCGACATTACTTTAGATCTACTAACTATGGTTATTGCCTTATTGGATATAAATCATGCCTTATACACAAAATAACATATATCAAGGAGTAAATTTCAGACATGATCATTTAACTTAGGGAGTATTTTCACTAAGGTCATTCAACTTTGTTTTGTAACACTGTGGCCATCGAACTTTAGAAATGTTTTAGCCATGGTCAACACGACCAGTTATAGCGAGTAAACCTACAATCCGCTGACGTGGCATTAACGTGGATGCTTATATGGCACCACGTTAGTATTTTATCTCTTCTCTATGTCAAATTAAGAAAAATAAAAATGCCACGTCAATATTTTTCTCTCTACTTTGTCCAAACTTAATTTTGTAGCTACATGGTCATCGAACTTTTCAAAACTTTCAAACAAGGTCATTCAACTTTTCAAATTTTCAATCATGATCATCATTAAAAACTTAAAATAAAAATAATAAATAAATAAAAAATAAAAAAAATAAAAAAATGAAGGCACTTAGACTGACTCAGTATATTTTTTTGGCACGACTCATTCAGATCGAGCCGCCCAAATTATTTATGTGTATTAAATATATAATATTATAGTAATTAATAATTTTTTAATTAGGGAAATAAAAAAAATTAGAAATATAACATACCAGTTATATTTTTGCCCTAAAATTTGAAATAATAAAAAATATTATAATTAGAAAAATAAAAATATATTTTCCCGTAAGATTTCATCATGGTCGAGCTAAATCGTACTAGGTCCTCCAGTAAGGTGCTGGGCATGACATATATATATATATATCTTCACTCAAATCTCCGATGAAAGATTGTCTTAATATTTATATGGAATAGTTCCAAATTCATATATGCAACTATTGATAAGATGACCTTGATTGTAAGCATAACTATCAAAGAATAGATTCTTTGTAAGTTTTTACCAACTTGATGAGTATAATTCTTAGTAACTAATATAGTTTTGTATTCTCAATAGTATCATAAGCTTAGTACTTTTATGTTTTGACAAATCACATAATTTGCAAAATCCATTATGATTAATAGAGTATATTTATCTCTTATGGCGGTTGTCCATAATTCCAACTCAAGCAAAGACATCACATGATTATATGAAATAATATATGTACAATCAATCCTCTATGTATACATAATATATGTCCATATTGATCATTATAAGCATTCTATTGACATGATCTATTAAAAATTTCAACTTTTTAATTTTATGACTGTTGTAAGAAAACTTATGATCATTTCAATTTTTGAGTCATATTTGATTTTTATAACCATCCAGAGATTATGTGCTATTTTTTAGGATTCAAGCACCCTTATTAAATTATTTTTCATGTGTAACAATATGAAACATCTCGCTTTTTGTCTCTCCTATTTGTCACGTGCTTTCTCGTGCGCTTTAATTTATTCTAGTGTAGCGCTTTTGTGAGGTATCATTTTTTAAATAATCATGTCAAGGTTTTCATACATAAATTCTTTATTTTTTTAGCTTCACATATCATAATTAATGCCATTAGATGTTCAAGTCTTGCTAGTTTCATTGCTATCAAACTTTGTTGTCATTCCGTGTTCATCGAGGAGGCTATCGCTCTGAAGTGATAACACCATCAAGAGTCTCACAAACTTAGACACATAAATTCATTCATCTAAGGCCATGATCAGGGGAGATTCACGTGATGTCTAGGAATCAATGGTCCTCTAGTTCAACCAATGGAGAAGCCTAAACACGTCAACGACGACTTGGCTGGCGGTCTCAAATTCGATTTCAATGCTCTGATTTGTCTTCCTAGTTAATGCCCATGGTGAACTATATCTGACAAAGGGTTGAGAAATTCACATGACTTCGATGACCATGCCTGTTGATTCTTTGGAAAGAAAGTTCAGAGGATATGTTTGAATAAGACTAAAGGAAGTTTTACACTTTGCGGATCACTAATTTCAAGTTCTTTGATCCACGAGAAGAGGAACTATTACTTGGAAGAGGAAGTTTATGATTTGATATTAATGTGTGTCAATGTATTCGTTAAGAGGCTCCATAGGAGGCCATATTCTCTTATATAAAGTGCCTTGTGCTATCCGAGTCTGCCCCCTCCCTATTATCGATGAAGCGTCACGTGCGACTTTATCGAGTTTGCTCTGACAATCGTGCGTGACAAAAAATGTCCACACATATAATAGGCTCCACAATAGTTGACTGATTTTATTTTGATATTGAAAATTTATTCTTTTAAACTTCAAATTAAAATAATTTGCAAATTATACATTCTACCTTTTTTGACACCAATATACAAAACATCTCATAGAACACAAAAATTGTCATGACTTTTTCGCATCATAAGTGGTCCTCTCAAATTGCAGAAGATATATTTCGTAAGAAATTGAGAAGAATGCATGTTTCTTTCCAATTTTCGACGAATTTATCATTCAAAATTTGTATGAAGACCCTTAATCGAGGGTATGCAAATTTCATAAATTATGAAGGTAAAAATCATCACAATTTATGAAAGTGTCCTTCATAATTTGTGAAAATTTGCATACACTTGCTATTTACTATGAGTTAATCGTTTGAAGTTACAACTAAAAATATTATTCATCACAAATTTAATTACGATGAATATGTTTTGGATGGACATAATTCGTCAGCGTAAAAAATAACTATTTCGGATGGATTTCAGAATAAAAATTCATTACTAAATACCGTGACATTAATTTTTCCAAGAGTTCAATGTATTTTCATACTAATAAAAAAATGTATTTTTATATAATTCAAAGCCCGAATAAAAACTTTATAACTTCGCTCCCAAGAATTGGGGCACAACTATTAATTACATGTGTAAATGAAAACTTTATGAACCAACTAATTCGTACCTAATAATATTCAAAATTAAAT
Source organism: Pontederia crassipes (assembly GCA_030549335.1). Classification (NCBI taxonomy): domain Eukaryota; kingdom Viridiplantae; phylum Streptophyta; class Magnoliopsida; order Commelinales; family Pontederiaceae; genus Pontederia; species Pontederia crassipes. The sequence goes on along the minus strand of CM060191.1, from coordinate 68,543,454 downwards.
ACGACTAAAGAAAGAGTACTTAAAATAAATGATTATATATATATATTATATTAAATCATTTTTCTTTTCGGTAACATGAGGGACTAAACCAACTGGCAATGCTAGAAATAAAAGTAGGATACAGGAGTCCCTAACATATCACAGAACAAAATATGATCAATACTCAGTGGTGGAAAATCTATTTCTTAAAATCGATCAGAACATTTCTTTCTCTTCTAATATTGTTGAAACATAGTTCAATGGTCTGCTAATGTGCTCTTGAATTTCTTGAATGACCTGACGCAGTTGTGGCCCAGGGGCAAACTGGTTTGAGAGTATTGCAATTACTGGTTCACAGTAAGACTGCTTGCCCAGGCGACATCTAAGCTTAGGAGTGCAGCTTTAAGTTCAGTCTCCGCTGTTAAATTTGATTGAACTGTTCTTGAGAAGTCCTTGATCCAATTACCTTCATTATCTCTAAAGAGGCCTCCAACTGAAGTTGTTTGTTGACCGTGCCCCATCCTTGATTGAAATGCACCATCAAAGTGTATGCATGCCATGTAATATCTTCTATGTGATCCTCTCTCATTGATCACTCTTGAAATATGCTGTTTGCCAAGTGGAACTCCTCTCCGCATTCTTGAGAATGATAGCAACGGGGTTGTGTGGCAGACTAAAGTTTTGATCAAGGAGCAATGCACATCGTCATTTTCAAATCAACCAACAAGCTGCAGCAAATACCGTGGGCCATCTTAATTCTGCATTCCTCTTTTGTGGCCCTACAGATTTGTCAAAATCCAGCTAGGTAGCAGTTTTGTAAAAAAGAACCCTGCAAGTTGGCAGGATTAGCCTTCGCCATATAAGAAAGATAGTTTTCTTCCGCAATAAAATTGTTGCAAATCATTCTCGCTAAGCGAGTTTGAGTTTGAATATTTAAAATTTCAAATATCCAGATGACAAAAAAAAAAACTTTGCCAAAATTGTGAATCAGGGAGTAGCACATTTATTTTCCCTTGGGTCTTCATTTCTAATGGAAGAGAGAGAGAGAGAGAGAGAGAGAGAGGAAGTGTTAATGTAGCAGGTGCCGCTACGGCGCCTTCCGCCTTCTGCAACCGATGCAAGCTGCAGTGCCTTCTTGTCGACGCAAACATCCCTGCGGACACCGAATGGCTCTCCTGCATCGGCGACTGCGTCTGCGCCGGTAACGGATGCTCCGTTTCTTCGTTTCTACTTGATTTTCCTCGCTTTCGCGTCCGTTCTATGTTTCTCTGATCGAATTCTCATTCTCAATGCATTTATATGCATATGCTTTGGAATGACTCATCGACTTTTATGTGTATTTGCGTTAATTACATGATTTGATTTATTTTTCTATTTTTGGCATCGGAGGGATTCAATTCATCACATTCCGACTGCCACAATTTTTTTCTGTAGGACTTATTAGAGCTCATCCGAAATTAGAAACGCTGAGGTCTATAGAAGTTCGCCTGCATGCGTTGAGCATGATGTAAATAATTGTTGCTTTGAGTCGACCGTTGTGCTCTCCAATGAATAATTACATTCTCTTTTGTGTAATCATTTAGATGGATTGATGATCGTGTAAGAACGCACATGAACAAGACCTAATTTTTTATTTTCGAGTATATACTTAGGGCATAGTTCGTTCAGTTCATTCTTGTACTCCTACCTTTGGAATTTTTCAGCAATGACTTAGGACCAACCGTAATTTCTATGGAAAAAATACTGTTGTGTATGAAAAGGGTTGAGGAAACGAGTGATAACCATGGCATGCAGTTTTGTGAGAGTAAATGTGGGCATACACATTTCAATAGTTTTTTTTAATCAAAAAGTGACTTATCTATTGCTTAAAACTCCAGTGGCATGATTGTACAAAAAATGGATGAGACGAGGAGGAGGGTATTTATCCCATGAAAGATCTGAAGGAGTAGTTCTTGCCAAATTTTCTAAAAAGTCTGCCGCCCAATTACTTTCTCTATAACAGTGGCAGAGCTTAAAGGAATCAAAAGTAACAATTACATCCCAGATGTTTCTAATTCTCCACGGGCAGCGTGTTCTTCGATTTATGATCTCTACGAGCACTTCTGAATCGACCTCCGCATGCACATTTGTGTACCCTTTTTGCTGGCAAACCATCAAACCCTGGAGAAGCACCCAAGCCTCCAATTCAAGTATAGATTCAGCTTGTCTGTGCATTGTTCCTGCAGCAAGAGAAACATAATTTGAGTCACGAATAATATATCCTGCTCCCCCGGTGCGAATGAATCCACGAAGGATCCATCCGTATTGAGCTTGATCCAAGACTCATCCGGGGGCACCCACCTGACCCATGTTGGGTCTTGGGGCATAGCTGCCTCAGAACTGTGGTGGTTAACATGTTCATTATAGGCAGCGACGGCTTTTTCCCACACACACGAGATGGTTGTCGACTTGGAACTAAAATGAAGATCGTTTCGCATTGTCCATATACCCCAAAGACAAAAGCTGAAGAGAGAAAGAAAATTCTGCTTGGATCTCTGGTCATAGACCTGACCTTCCTTGATCCAATCCCCTTGATGCCATACAACAACAACAACAAAGCCTTATCCCATTAGGTGGGGTCGGCTACATGGATCATACGATGTCATTCCGCTATATTCGTTGATCCATGTTCATAAGATTCGACAGGGTTTTTCGCTGGCTGTCGGGGCCTAACACAACCCTCCTCCTTTATCCGAGCTTGGGACCGGCTATAAAACATAGGCGGAGTTCAATCCCCTTGATGCCATGCATCTAAAAAAATCAAAATGGAGACCAAGCTCCCTTTGAAAAACATTCCAGAGAACCATCGATATAGGGACTGAAAAATAAGTGTATGTTTGTTTCAAGATGTAAACCGCATAGCGAACAAGAAGCATTTAAATCATTGTCAAAATGCAAAAAAATAATCCTTTGTAGGCAAACGATTGTGCATAAGCTTCCATAAGAAGACTAAAATTTTTTGTGGGACCTTTATCTTCCATAATAGATTCCAAGTCGACCATCCGAATGCTCGTGGAGGGCGGCCATAACTAGTAATGAATCTGTAAACCGTCTTGGCATTGGCACAACCATGTGTGTCAGCTGCCCACACCCACTTGTTCTCATAGGCACTATGAGCAGGAACAAAGATTGCCAGTATTCTCTCCACCAGAGGCATCCCAAAATAATTGCATAACAATAGAAAGTTCCAGGTATTATTTATCATGAGATCTGCCACATTTAAGTCCATCGTGTTCTCGTTTACATTTATAAAGGTAGGTGTTAGCATCAAAGGGGGTGCAATGAATCCAGGAATCTTTCATACCACTTGTGGATTGCCCATTACCAAATACCAGTTACCTTAATGAAACCATGCCTGAGTTGTCCCATTGCCTGTTGAATGATTTTCCACGACCAAGCTGGAGGCTTAATGTTGTTAGAAACCTTTTCCCATGGGTGTATGCCACCATATTTTGCCTTTACAAGATTAGCCCATAGGTCTTGCTCATCTCTTTGTAAAGATAGGATCCTTTTGGCTAGAAGTGAGGTGCGGGTATGTGCCAAATTTCTAACCCTTATACCTCCCTCTATTTGTGGCATTTGCACTTTATGCCAGTTTATCAAATGTATGCCCCTCTTTTCCCCATTTGAGCACCATAAGAATCCCCTGGAAAGCTTCTCTAAAGTCTCCATAACACCTGCTGAGACATGAATTGCCTCGAGGGTGTAAACTAGCATTGAGTTTAGTACTGATTTGATTAAGGTTGTCCTTCCAGCTTGATTAAGGTTGCAACCCTTCCATCCTGCAAGTTTGGTTGAAAACTTCTCCGACAGGATAAAAGGAAATTTACCAATCTTTATCCTGAGTGTCTATCTGAGGACTCTACTTCTGGTTTAATTTTGGTGGCAGATAAAGTTCCGACTTGAGTGGGTTTAATTTTTGGTTTGTGAACATTCCATATAATATGAAGACTTTATTTAGATTAATGCAATTTTTCTTAGTGGCTGCCAAGCAAATGATCAGGTCATCTGCATATAGTAGATGACTCATAGATACATTTCCAATTTTGAAAGGTCTAAGTGCACCCATTTGGACTTGTTGGTTCATAAGAGATGAGAATACCTGGGAGACAAGGATGAAAAGGTATGGAGACAGTGGATCACCTTGTCTAATGCCTTTATAATTGTTGAAAGGAGGGGAGGGTTCTCCATTGATACAACACGTAAACTTGGGGGACGTTACACATGCCATCACCCATTCAACTTTCTGCACTTTCTACAAGTTGGCACAATGGTTACTGGACATGCAATTATGGATTCACAACTACCAATGATGCACAGGTATGGTAGTTTCCTCCAAGTACCCATACTGGGTACCTATCCGGTACTAGTACGCTATGGGTGTGCCTACCCACACACATTCTACAAAAATTAATTTTGTAAAACAAGGTAGGCCTTATCTCAATTTCTGACTGGAACTGTTTGCTGTAAGTTTCTTCATTTTGCATAGAACAGCTCATGTTGTTCGCTAGATGTGTGTGGTAATTTTATCCTAATAAAAAATGGGTTTCTACCTGGTAGCTTGTGCATATCTATATGTGCTTCATTTATATTGTTGCTTTATATTGCTTGTTCTTTTCATAGCCGTAAGCGAGCAATTTTGTATGTTTACCCATAGTTGCTGAACTTGTCTAACACTGGGTCTTGGATACGCAAGGAAGATTTTGAATTGTGAAAAGAGATTCATTTGGATTAAACCAAATGTTCATAACATCCACACTTTTGATCAATATACCTAGCGGACATTTCTCCTTTCAAAAAAGAATTTGCAAGTACTTAAAGTAGGGTTGTTACTCTCTTGCTTGCAACTTTCTTTACTAAGTATGAAATATGTCAGCAACCTTTCATTTTGCAAGTTTGAGTTACTCTAACAACCTTCAAATTGTGAAGCTCTTCTGCTTACTTTTCCTTGGCCACGTGACCCACAGTTATTGCATTTAATTCTTCACACATCTTACATTTTCTCAGCATCTTCTCTTAGGATCTTTCCTCATTTGATTATTTCTTTTGATGCCTTAATGTTTGAGTCAACAAAGAAGCTGCTGGTTTTGATGCCTTTAGTAAATTTTCAGCATTGTAGGAATTCAACTTTATGAACTCTTCTTACGTTTTCCTCCAGAAGGAAAGACAATTGTTTTGTGAGTTTAACTAAATCATCTGGAATCCGAACTTGGTCTACTATGACTGAAAATAAAAGTTGCCACTATGAAAAGTATTGCAATATTTGTTCCAACTGTGGCACTTCTTTCATATTAGTCCATCACATCAAATGGCACACAACAGCACTTATAGAGCCCATTAGAAGTTCTCATTGATAATTCCAACATGTTTAATATTTTATTCAAATTATAAATGTTCGTCGATGTCTTCTCTTTTTGATGTCTTATTTGAAGCAAAGACTAAAGGTTACACATTGAGTAGATTTTTTTATATTTTGTTCGATCTTCTTTTATAGCCGGTCCCAAGCCCGGATAAAGGAGGAGGGTTGTGTTAGGCCCCGACAGCCAGCGTAAAATCCTGTCGAATCTTATGAACATAGATCAACGAATAATAGAGCGGAATGGCGTCGTATGATCCATGTAGCCGACCCCACCTAGTGGGATAAGGCTTTGTTGTTGTTGTTGTTGTGGGTATACACGTACCTACCATTTAGGGTATGCCATGTCAAAATTTGCTGAATAAAACACAAAAAAGACAGTACATGGCCGATGATGGTCGAGGCTCTAGTATTGGAGAACATCCTAAAGTAGAATGAAGGCAAATGAAAATAGATATCATTATCTTACAACATGCTTTATTGTGTCTCCTTCAAACATGAGCAATGGATCAGAAGGACAATAGAAATTAGAAGTCGTCTTCAGCTTTGGGAGAAAGAAAACTATTAACAACTCCTAATACCATAGATTTTGTGGGAAATGGGAAGTGAGCAACATGATATTTGGGAACCTAAAAGTTAGGTGAATGTTAGAAAAAAAGGGCTGGGGTGCATTTTGAAAAGTTGAAAACTGTGTCCCACTTAAATTATTTAAGTAAGGTAAAATATTTTTTACTAGCTTATCTTTTAAGAATGGACTTTTCTCTTAAAATGATTATTCTTTTAATGCTCTTATTCTTTATTGTAACTCCGCCTATATTTTATAGCCGGTCCCAAGCCCGGATAAAGGAGGAGGGTTGTGTTAAGCTCCGACAGCCAGCATAAAATCCTGTCGAATCTTATGAACATGGATCAACGAATATAGAGCGGAATGGCGTCGTATGACCCATGTAGCTGACCCCACCTAGTGGGATAAGGCTTTGTTGTTGTTGTTGTTGTTGTTGCTCTTATTCTTTATTGTCTTATTACACACTTTGATTCGGTTTTCCATGTGCTGAAAATTTCATAATTAGCTAATTTGATATTTTTATCTTATGAAATTTTATTTTATATAAAATATATTATAAATTTAATATATTCTCATATTCATACCTTAATTTTTTAAAGATTGATGCATCCTGTAACCTTGCAACATAAACAACTACTCATCCATGTTTATTTTGCTTGCCCATAAGAAAGACACTCCACGTTAGTCCATCATTCTTGAAACTTTTTTTCTCAATAAAAGATTTGTGGTTGTAATTTTTTTCAGAATGAACATCCAATTACACTTGTTATCCCAAAGGGACACCCCCAACATGACAATTCTTCATGCGGGTATGGATATACTGCGCCTGAAGACAGACATCCACCCAACTCAGCAACTGCTGGAATACATCACTAGGCTTGAGGTGATCTCTCAAACACCGATAATTGAGGAATTCAACAACCCCAGCCATGCATCTCTTGAGGCTGATCCTACAAGCATACAACCTAGACTGCTTCATGTGCCACGAAATCTGGAGACTCAATGCAATTTGTTCTCTTGGATGAGGCCACTTGTCCCACTAACCTAGGAATGTGTTGAAGACACACCCAGTGGGCAAACAAAGGAAACCATGTTATGCATCAGCAATCATAGCATTGCAGGTGACGAGCCCAATCTTCTAATAGCTGAATGAAGGTATAAGACCACAACTATATATCCAAATTCATCTGGGATGGATAATAACCTTGCGTAAGAGGCAACAATCCAATGCTAATCTCCAAGATAGCTACCTTGGATCCCACGTTGTGACACTACAGAAATGGCCCTTGTGGTTCATGCCTGGGGCAAGAAGAGGGAGCAGCCATACAATGGCCAAAGTGGCACTTCAATTTGGATACAAACTAGATCGAGATCAGTGGGGACCACTCTTGTTCACCCATGAATATTCATTATGTTCTTAGACCTGGAACATTAAAGGTTTTAGGGATGTTGAGCACCCGACACTCCCTAACAAGGTTGTCAATATGGAGAGTTAACGTAAACTCGTTTTGTGTAAGCTCATTTTCTAGTGTCGTATCATAAAATTGTAGAGTTTATGTCCTAGAGGTTGACGAGGAGAAGCTAATGACAATGAATTAATGATGATCACACAAGCGCTAATTAACAACAAAGAATGAAATTAAGTGCATTGGCCGCAAGGCAAGAGTGAAGTGATTGTAAGGTTGAACTAGATGCAGTGAAGTGTGTTTCTTGGAACAAGCAGTTGTGTTTTTTTTGTGGTAAGAGGAATGAAGAGGTTAAGTGACTAGGTTAAAATTATTTATTCAGGAGCAAAGCAACCATAATTAGGTTTCTCAATTAATATCTTGAAATACAAGCTTATACCATCAATCCGTCACCGGGACATAGACTCTACGATTTTATAGGTAGGTTCAGACGAGTTTAATGAGTTGACTTGCGATTCAGCATGAGTTCAATTCCATTTCTAATCTGATCCGAGTTAACTTAAGTTTGAACTCTAGATTCTGACTCGCGATCCCTAGGACTATATGCACGATTGTGGGGACATCATTCTCCTAGAGGGACCCAAACTATGAACCTATGATCGATGCTCTTAGGAGCAAATTGGAAGTTCGTGATTGACTCAGTTCCTCACGCATGACTCTTCTTCGTCTTCTTTTTTTTTTTTTTTGACGTGTCATGTGTGACTCTTTTGGCCATTATAGGGGCTGCTTGATCGGTTGGAAGGAGGAGTATGTTCAACTCATGGGCCCCAAATGCATGCTCTGGTGTCCAGAAAAGTGGATGGCTATGATGTTGTGGTCTCATGTGTTTATGGCCCTAAAACAAATGCTGGTAGAGACAACATGTGGGAGGAAGTTTGGAGACTCAGATTTGTGCTCCTTGTGCTCTGCACGTATCCCTTCATGTGAGTGTCTATTGTATGTATGTTATACATAAATATATGGATTTAATGGTTGTGCTTTGTGCTTATGTAGAGAGAGAGTTTGGACTTTGAACATTACGTCCCATATCATGCACCGCGATTTCAATGCTAAGTTCATTTATTGTGGAGGTTTTCTTGGTTTCTATCATGTAATCATCATGATCAAGCTCAGACATTATGAATTAAAATGCTTTTCGACATTATAACCTCTTTTAGGTCAAAACATTCTTGATTATAGTCAATGTTATGATGTGATGCAAAAGGTTTTATGATATTCACATAATATGTAATTTCACTATCGTTTACATCATTTACTTATTTGAGAACATTAGTGTTTGACATTTTCCTATCATTGACAGCGTCAAAAAATGTAATGCACCTTTACCATCTATTGCCCTTCAAGAGCAAACAAAGCTAAACTAAATATCTTTATCAGTTATACATATTCCGTTTTCTTCTCTGATGTGGTAAATTCATGATGTGTAACTAGTTATTTTGCACAATATATGAATAACATATGTATAACATAACATCACCAGACATGCCATGTCTTTCTGTTTTTGTCCCCTTATGATAAATGGCATAATTCCTGTAAACCTTGGGCATCTGTTATGCGCAGAATCAAGCATTACCCAGGCCTTGGGATTTGAATAGAGTTATACCGCCATAGATAGACAATGCCGACTGATGCATGCACTTTTATGACTCTATCCAGCTTAAGGTAGTTATGACTGTAAACAGACATATTAAGGCCAACTGATGTGTGCACTTCTATTAGTCTATACAACATTAGGTACAAAATGATTGGCATCTCAGGAATTTACCAACAAAAGACTTACATGCAGGCAAGAAGTTCAGAAGTTAGGAGTAAATTTACTAAAGTTGAATTCGAAGTCATTATCATCCTTTGTGCTGGAGTTATGTCCAGAAACTTTCTTGTTTGACTTCCAATCTGTTTAATGCTTTTGTATTTGGGATAAAATATAGCAATGATTTTTTGTGTGTGTGAAAAATACAACTCAAATTGACAGCAGCATTCTTATCATAGTTTGGAGCACCAGTAGGTCGCAGTTATGACAACCAACTGGTGTGTATGATAAAAACCCCCAATGGAAACCTGATGACTGCATCAACACAATTGAAGTTCTGTTCTCCACCAAGAACAATGTCAACTGTTCTCGACAAAGGATGATAATGACTTCTATTTCAACTTTAATGGGCTTTTCAGGCTTTTTTGAAACATTCCTTGAACTGCAACTAAAGATTTTCCATGCCAATCATCTAAAGAATATTAAATTCGCTTTTTCCTCAGGTTCCTTTACATCTTTATCTGCTGCATTCTTATTTACATATAATTTTGGAACATGATGTCTAGTTCTGTGCAAATAATGCAAGGATAATTGAGGAATTTCACTTGAACAATTCTTAGTTCTTATGTGATGACCTTTCTTTAACTCTTAATGTTACTCAGAAGAAGTTATTTCATTATGTCTATACATACTTCAAGATACTATATACCTAGAATTTTAAAGCTGCTTCGGTACATCTGACCTTGTGAAATGCCTCCCAATACAAGCTTCCTTTTATCAGGGAGAAACAATGGCATAATGATGACTGGATGGAGTAATAACTGCAACAATCATAATTATGCATCTTGTTTTTTTGCAACAGGTACTTTATTTTGATTAGAATAAAAGGTAAAAGTCCATTGCAATAGCTTAATTTTCATTCTGAAATATGCCTTTTTTTATTTAAAACAGGTGTTTCGATATGAGGTGTTGATGATGCTTCAGTTCGGGGAAATCAACTCAAGAATGTGTCCTGTTACTGAATGGAGATGTCAACTAATAATTTGTGTTTTTGCACTCTCGAAAATATCAAGGTTATTAGCGAATAGTAACTTTTCATATATTCTAAGTTGTTTTAAATAATCTCTTAGATCTGTAACTGAAAAAAAAAATTTAAACCTTTAATGGGAGAAAGCAAAGGAGATTATCATATTGATGTGCAACAACTTCACAGTTATCACTCACTTTTTAGTTATAATGTCAGTACTCAGTTGTACTGTTTCCTGTCATTTAAGTTGCACTGTGCTTTTATGAAACAACTTGGTTAGTTTGTTCTTTTTAGATTTACTAGTTAGTACTTACCATTGGCTGTCATGAATGGTACTTACATCTGATCTGTCAGTGTCATTCACTGCAAGTCTGCCTGGCGGAAGTGCAGAAAGATGATTTCTTTAGACTGTATCTTTGGTTTCAACTTTCAACTAGGACATTAAATGTTGCACCATTTAGTAGATTTCTTTTTTCTTTTGCTTCGCAGATGTAAAACTCACAAAGAAGCTTCTTCTACTCCTGTAAATGTCACATAGACTACAAACCAGGGATTATATTGTCAGTAGCATCTTGGGCAAGTACTTGAGGCATCACTATATTCTTTTTGGTGCAATTACTTGTGGTCGAGGTACCAACTCTGTTAAGAGTGCAAACTGGCATGACTTTTCCTTGTGCTGGTGAAGTGGGTTCTGATAATTTTTTTTGTATAAAAGTTCCAGAGATGGATGCATTGCATGCTTAGAAAAAACTAGTCCACTCCTTGATGATGTGAAATGCTTATATTTTGACGCTTAAGCATTGATGGTGATGCAACTGTAATTCTATCTCAGACATGCTCTTCTGTACAACTGTATGTTTGCATTTAATTTCTGTTGTGTTAGAGGAATAAGAGTGTCACTGGGAGACCCCATAGTGAGATGTATATGCTCCTTTATTTCTCATCTTTATTTTCCTTGCATTAGTTCATTTTGTAATAGAAAAAAAGTTCTGTTGTGAGAGAATGGTACAATTATCTCAATTCAGACTATTTCTTTACCTATTATGAAAAGGTTGTCATTTTTACTGCTGAAATCTCAAGTCTTTTTGTGAGTATCCTAAACTTCTGATGAAATTCTATCTTGTCAGCCGTCCCCGGCCTGTTAAAGTATTGCAAAGATTGCCAATGTCTCTCCTTGGTAGCTTTTGTATGTTTAAGTTGAAATGTTATCTTCACTTCTTCTACACTAATGATTCAAGTGACATTATGTTTTGTCGGTCAGCATTTAAATGTGAACAATTTTCTCCTCGTGGCATGATGAGTCGTGTTTTTCGTTGAACAGTTTCTTTGCAGAAAGAGTAAATTGACGCACATATGTAGTACCCAGGTGACCTCGGAAGGCCTATTGGCCTTGTACTGGGAACTTATAGTCACATATAATTAAATTATAATATGAATATATGTAATATCAGTTAATACTGGTAACTTGTAATACAATCATGTTATTATATTATTAATTGTATTTAAAAATAATGAATGAGTCATGTTCATTGATAATCCTTGTGGAAGGATTAAGTGGTAGCTTGGTCCCTGTGGCAACTGGCAACATTTAAAAAAAAATTAAACTCTGACATGGCAGAACCTCATTTACAAGGTAATTAGTCTGACAGATTCTTTCATCTTTCAAAATAACAGTTAGATCATTATATATATTTTTTCCCATAAACATGGGATTAAAGCAGAATGTAAATTTTACACCATACGACATAAATAATTATACGAAAAATGTCAGTTCTCCTAATACTTTGGCATAAAAATTAAGTTGATTGAATTACAGTGAAAGAGGTGTTAGACTTAAGCTGACATAGCAATGTTCTAATTATACTATATTGATTATTACATGTAAAAAAATAATAATAGGACGTAAGTCAGAGGTCACAGAAGCCAGTGAGAGGGATAGGGAAATGCCCTAAACCCTATGAAACGAATCTAAAGAGTAAGCCGAGTAGGACGAGGACCACCTTCCACTTCTCTGTTCATTTACCCGTACGGCACATTGCATGCCAAGCAAGTTCGGGCCTTTTCCGACAACTGATTCTGAGTGGGATTCAATATCTTTTTGCTGAAAATATCCACGTGCAAAAATTTACCCAATTTTTTTTTGTCAAAGTTATTTCCGAGGTAAAAGGTAAAAGTGGATTAAAAAAAAGACCAATTCTTTTTTACAAAGTTCAATAATCTAAACTTTAGTGAATATATGGCTACCCAAATTTTATGTATTTATGCTGTTTTTTTCTGGATTGCTATCACAATGTTGAATGATTATGATCTCGACTTACATGCGTGGTTCCGAGTTGAGTTGCACATTTTACTATGATGGGTGAGATATTCAATTACAACTTTTTTACACATAATTTTGAATTCTGAATCCGATTAAGCAAATATTACTTATTTTCTGTAGTAGACAGTAATAATCTCCTCAAGAGGTCATTGAATGGATAAAAACACTACTAGCTGATAAAGAGACAATAATATTGTTTTTTTTAAGTCACCGTAGTACTATGAGGCTAAATCTAACATGGAATCAGAATCTCATCTGAGTTTTTGTACTACCACCGCACAAATAATGGTTTGCATCAAATTGGATTCCTGATTCTGCAATTTTCTTACCGGAAAACACGTTGCAGTTGATTGAGCAGGACGTTGAGACCTTGCTGATCCTTCCGAAGCAAAAGACAAATACGACAACAGTGTCGGAGGAGCAGTCGGAGCTGGCTGGGTGGCCGTCCGTCCATGATGGCCGAGGACCACACGGCGGGCGGCGGGCGACGGGCGAGCAAAGCGAAAACAGCCGCGTTCTTGACGGCAACAGCACCGGCATCATAACTTCGCCCGTGGCAGCATATGGCCCGCTCTGCAAGTGCCGCCACTTGTCGTCTGTCGTGCGTGTGCACTGGCGCCCCCCGGGGGCAAGTTGGACTTTGGGCGCACATATGAGACCCGGGAGCTTGCGCTAAGCTAATTCCTCACGAGGCCCTGTGGCCGCTATGGACAAAGGACCTGCCGAGAGATCTCGGAGATAATTTTGGGTGGTCGCTGCGGGGGAACAACAGGGGGAGGGAGGGAGGCGGATATTGGTCAAGTTGTTGCATGGAGGCTTCTGATGAGAGCTGAAAGCGACCAGTCCAATGGCGGTGTTGCAACAGTGGCAGGGTGGTGGGGGGTGGTTCCAATGGGCAGGGTGCATTGTGCCATTTGGGTGGAGATCTCTATCAGACGACGCCGTGCACCATGCCGAGCGAGAGTTGCAGAGGCCCATCGAAAAATTTTCAATGGCGATTAATGTCTAATTCGAAACCTCTCGATTTGCGGATGTCGTCTTGTCTGAATCCGGAAGAAACGAAGGCCACTAGGAGTTTAAATTCTGGTGTCCGGGAGCGAGGAAGCTTGCCAAATGGAACGCACAAGTGTGAGGATTGCAGAAGGAATTCATGGAGCTGATCTCTGATGAGTCCTTTTCGTTATCTCCATCACGCACCTCCCCTTCATCACAAGATGCATCTTCTTTTTGTCAAACATCGCTGTTTGGCCCCTTTGCCGTTTGAATTCTTCTGCGACTTGTTCTTCGTCATGCAAGCTTTTGACGAGGCAGAGCAGAACGTGACTGTTGTGAAAAAACCCGAGTTCTTTACTAAGAAAAATAATGCAGTTTTATGGATCTGGTGAAAAAGAATTGATGAACAAGATCAATGAAAAGTTACTAGTACTCGACAAACAAACGGACACTTAATATTACATAATGCTGCCTTATCAAACATAGACACATGACAGCATATTTACGAAATGTACAAGCATTGGGATGCAGTGCTGTTGCTAGCGAGCAATGTCCAACTTGGTGGAGTGACCTAATTGCTCCATCTCCCACCTCAGCTTGGATGCCACCCCGTCATCATGCCTGGGCTCGTACTCCTGCAAGTGCAAGACCAGAAATTGCATGATCTGTCAGTGCTCAATGACCAACTTTGTTAAGTGCAGGACAAAGCTTACAAGGTTCAGTTCAGTTATGAGCCATTTGTACGAGTTTATGCACTTCTTTAACTGTATTACATATGAGAAGTACTCCAGTATAATATTGATAAGGTTGAAAAGTTTGGGCAGAGTAAAGCAGCATGGATCCTAAAATTGATAAGATTACATGACTGCAATTGAACTGTCCCTGGTACCAGGAATTACATGTGTTTCTGTATATATTTTATCAGATTACTTGAGAACTAAATCAAAGATCATACACGCAACATATAACATTTGATAAGAAACCAGATGTATGAGCTTGAAAATTGATACCTCGAGCTTAGACAACAACTCATGGGCAGTCTGCGCTGACACAATGATATGGCGAGCCGCAGGAGTAATGAAGCCCTCATCAACAGCTTTATCAATGAAGGACAGCAGAGAAGTGTAGTATCCATCAACGTTCAGCAGACCCACCTGCAGCTCATGTTGTCCAGGTTGACAATTTATTACAATTCGCATTTGTTGCATTCATTAGTTTTATTGCTGTTTTAAACCGTTGACCTAATTAATTGCTAAGATAACATTACAGGAAGCAGGAGGAAAACAATGCATACCGGCTTGTCATGAATCCCCAACTGAGCCCAAGTTATCACCTCCAAAAGCTCTTCTAAGGTTCCATAGCCACCTAAAAATTCCATGTCGGTGAGAAAGGACTGTTCTAACTTCTAATTGTTATCGTGTACAGTAAGATGCAGTAAGAAGATCTGCCATTGTTGACAGTTGACTTGGAAATGATCAATAATTTATGGTCGCCACCATGCCTCATGGTACTGTTACTGATAATATTTCTTGCAGTGATGGAACAATGTTGAGTGGACAAACATCAAATTGATCCTTTTTTACCATAACGTGGAGCGGGAGTTGAGCATTGTGGCTATGAGTGGTGGAAACTTATAGTGTAGCTCTTCACCACCGCCTAATGTTGTAAGATTAGGACTCAATATTAATTGGAAAAAGCTTACAGGTCAAGTCGAATTCGAATTGATTGATAATAAAATAAAGAAGTATTTAATTAAAATATATATTAGTAATTAATGTAGTTATATCAAAATATGATAATATGATTAACAAACTTTAATATGTAAAACAATAATACAACTGGTCAAACTTAGTTTTGAAAATATACATAATTTATGGACTCTTACTAATATTGATTTAAGACAAAGTACCAAAACTTAAACAAAATAAATAAGTTATCTATCCTTTTTATTTTCCATGAAGGTCAATCATTTGCAAATAAAAATGTGATTGTTATGTTATTTGGACTTCAAAATGTACAGGATTCCAAATCTTTCACTACCATTAATTTCTCCATATTTCTAACAAAGGAAATTTGGTTATTACATCACTGCCACAAGCTTAGGCAGTGGCCATAGAAGTCGGAATCGTCAATGTCGGAGATGCCAAAAATAAAAAAAGAGAGAGAGAGCAGAGTGATGGCATACCTGGGAGAGCGACGAAGGCGTCAGCCTGGCGCGCCATCTCGGCCTTCCGCTGGTGCATCCCGGAGACCGCTCGCACTTCTCCGATCGTCTCGCCGGTGATCTGAATTAAGTTCGCGGATCGAACTGTGAGAAGATATGCAAGTGATACCGCTACTTTCAGCTTGAAGTCATGAGCTGCCTCGGCATAAGAAAAGAAAGGAACATTGTTCCAAGATCGTGTGAACTTTTTTGAATCCTTTTTTTCTTCTTAGTGCATTGCTATTTATATTTGTGTCATATGCATGTTCGGACATAGTTATCGAAAGGACTCCGAGGTTGCAGAATCAATTATCAGATAATTAGCATTCTTCAAGTCACAAACAGGTGAAAGGAAGAAAAAAAAAAGAGAGGTGAGAGGTAGACGATACGCCAAAACCGAGAAGAGGGCAGTGAACGACATGTACGAACCTCTCTTGTCATCAGTGTCCTAGGAATCACTCTGCAAATGCAAGGAAGATTTCGCTCAAAACTCAAGATAAAACGTCTGATTCAGGAACACATATTCTTGTGCAAAACAGCACGCATGAGAGAGAGAGAGAGAGAGGGAGGGAGAGAGAGACCCAATGACATGGCGGCCGCCGCTATGGACGGCTCGCGAAACGAGACCCATGAGCCCGACGCTGCCTCCGCCATAGACCAAGTCAATGTTCCTCTCGACCTGTAGAAGCCATTGATGGTCCAGAGACGCGTGAAAAAAGAGCCGTAGTTAAGTGAACGCTATAGTAGAAGAGGTTAAAAAAACACACATATATAGATAGATATATGTTAATTAGTATTAGTGCTCTCTAAAACAGTGAACAGTTGTGTCTGTTCAGCACTCAGATCAGGCATGGTAACTGCTAAAAAATGAATGCTGAACACATGGCCACAAAAAAAAAGTATTTACCAGTTCGTCTCCGAGCTGAATCGCCGCCAGCTGATAGCTGGCCTTCTTCCCCGTGCAACTCCCGCAGAAGACGCACACCCGCTTGAACCGCGACAGCACAGGCGCCGCCGACGACGCCGACGTTGCCGCCGCCGACTTCTTTGCGTCCGTTGTAACAGCACCCCTCGCCTGCGCTTGGCCTTCCATCTCCTCAAGGCCGGAAATAATATATGCGGCGACGAAGACGATGAAGCTTATATATTTATGCCGTGATATGCACAACAGCTCAAAGTTTTAGACCGCTGTTGGGATCACTTCCTTCCTTTCCGGCCGTTGTAATTTTCCTAGTTGGAACTCCGAAGCCCTTTATATATAAAGATACGTTCTCGCATCTTGACTAGTTTAATGAAGCAAATGGAAGCAGCGTGTCTAAAACAATACTAACCTTATAACTTAACTGATGGAGTGTACATATATATATATGAGAGAAGAGAGAGAGAGAGAGAGAGAGAGAGAGAGAGAGAGAGAGAGAGAGAGAGAGAGAGAGAGATTGGTGTATAATTTAAGTGGATGCAATTCGAAGTTAGAGTTTCAGTCAAAAAACGATAGACAAGAATGTATTCTTTTGGAAGTACATCTAATTACAGGTACAGTGGAAGTCGAAGTCATTTAGGGTACGGTCGTATACTCGTATATGTTGGTAGGTGGACTGGGATCTGCAAACGTTTTAGCCAATCGAGCAATGCGTGTGGGGGCCGAGGCAACATGTAGGTGTGGGAATGTCCCGTGGATTGGTCGGACCCAAATGCAAGCTGTAGTCGAGTTAAGATGAGATCAGGTTGAGGTAGTTGGGATCGCCAGGCCGACCCTACCTTATGCACTTCTACTTCACCAAACATTGAATTGAGCCACTTTAGCGCAATTAATTAGCGGAGCTATGTCCTAGAATCGATGAGTGATAATCACGAGATTGATTCTTTGGATCATCAACTTAATCAAGATTCATCTTTAATCACACTTGTCGAATACCATTGGGTGATTAGTAATTTCGGACACTGATGATCGAATAAATATTGAATCGAGTCTCATTACTATTTCATTTTTTTTAAAAAAAATGAATTTGACAAAAGAATTTTATTAAAAAAATATCACCCCTATGGCAGTGATCCGGGATGATCTAAATTAATTGAGAATGACACTTTCGAATAAAGAAGTCACTATCGAAAAGGAAAAAAATAGTAATGACCCATCTAGTTTAAGTTCACAAATCATGTGTTCCTGTCCTTATATAAATTTGATTATATTTTCATACCGAAAAAAATGTATACATGTTTAGTTTGTGATCAATCTCACAATACACTAGTCAGCAAATTGATTTGAAAACGTATTATTGCATGTTAAGGACACTTTTTCGTTATAAAATTTATAAGTTGCGGGATTGATTTATTATAAAATAAAGGTTGAAGAAGTGAGAGAGACTAATGGTGCAAATTATTCGTGTAATAAACTTGTTTCTAGCCAAGTCGTGCTGAATAAATCTAGCCATATCTCATGGCTCATTCACAAACTTCTACGATGAAATTTTCAACATCTTATTTCCTTATGAGCACTGTCACTTGAACGATCCGGAATTTGATTGACAACTAATTTAAAATAAAAAAAATGATCGACTTATTGTATATGTCATTGTTCACCTATCATTTAATGCAGTATACTACAGCATATGCTTGCATGTAGTATACTCATTTTATCTTTAAAATAAAAGGTATACCTAAATGTTTTTATACTCGCAGATAAATCTCTGCAACTAAAATTCTGATCTGGCGAACATTCTTTCTATATCAATCAGTTATTTAATTGCACAAAGAAAATGCAACTAATTTTAATGCATAAAGGAGTACGACAAGAACCAATTCATTCATCTGTTTCTTCTGTCACTGAAAAAAGGAACATGTCATTAAAAAGAAGCCTAAGGGCACTATTAACAATGTGGCATATGCTGTCATTTAATAATCCCCTATGCTGCATTTACTTCTAGGTACCATGTAGAGTTCGTTCTATCTTCCTTCACTTCTCCTTTCTTGAGAATATGATCATATGTTTTTCTTTTCTTTTCTTCATTTTGGATTCGAAAGGAGATAAATCCATTTACAAGTTAGAACTTACAAGTTGCGATGGAACGATGCCTGTGTTACTGACGCCACTGTCTGAAATCTTATCGCCTGCTGGGGAGAGATTTAATTATAGATTCCAGGCCAACATTAATTGAAGACCGACAGCGAAATATATAGCATTGCTGCATCTTAGTAAAGTGCCGCTGCCATGAGTTGTAGGTACAGTATATATCATAAACACTTGAATGTTCAAAGGCCTTGTCCTTTTCAAGGTAAAAAGAGACCCATTTACAGCTTATCTTTATCCTACCTCAGCTCATTTATGTGCTACTCGAATTGCACTTGTAGTTTCTCATGAGTGATTACATTCATATCGATTCAAAAGTGTGCCTTGCATTGGGGTGAAGTAGTAAAAGATCTCTTGGCATGCAATTAGCCGTCTCCTCCGTCTTCTGCAATTCCGGCAGGAGTTCGTATCATGGATCATGACTTGCATCACTTCACCTCAATTTACTTGCAGCATCAAACACTATCAATTTGAGACATTCAGCATGAGGGGGATCCCACCTCTCTCTCTCTCAACCTACCTAATCATTCTAGTAATGCATCCCTTATCAATCGTGTGGTCCTTGCTAGCGACATCATCCCCTTCTCCTTAGGGGCTTTCTCACTCAGCTACCTCCTCTACACTGCAACCTCCTCATATGTATCGTGGGAACCAAACGAAATTGTCGAAACCTCAAAGCATCTTACAACAATTCAAACATCTGACCAATCTATGCATTAATACCTCAAAATCAGAACTATACTTGCCTCCCAAGATCAACCGTAGGTGCAAAGGTCGTTTCTTAACTTGAAGACTAGGTCATTTCCATTTAAATATCTCGGCATCCCTATCTGTTTGGATTGAAATATATGAAGGGGTGGGGTGGAATATGAGGGAATGAAATTACTTACACCATGTTTGGTTACATTTTTTAATTAAGTGAGGTGAAATAACTAAGCTCTTCAAACATCACATTTTTTATTCCACCAAATTGATGGAATGAGGAGGAATAAATTATTTTAGACCAAACTAACTCCTTTCCCTTTTTTATTATCAAATTAAATTATTTCTCTTCTTATCAAATTATTTCTCCCACTCTCTTATTCATTGATATATTATCTTTTTTCTAATATGAATATATATTTATCTATCATTTTTATTAAATAAAACTTTTTAGTAAATATAAAATTTTATTCAAAATATACATAAATACACTATTTAAAAATAATTTAATACTAATATGATATATTCAATTGGGTCGGGACGTAAAGTCTGGATTCGGTTCCGACCCGACCTGACCGGGTGTCAAAGAAATGAGACTTGCTCCTGATCCAATTATCCATCAGGTCAGAAAAAAATTCAAAAAATTTGGGTCAGTGCGGGCGAGGGCGACTAAGTCATCCCGCTCACCCCTAATTAACGATAATAAATATTTTAAATATATAACGAAGGATAAAAATAACTTTTATACAAATAAAACTTTCATTGCTCCATTCCACATCTTATATAATTTATTATCTAAACATGAACTTTCTAATGACACATCACGCCACCCCACCCCATCATTCATCACGCCATCCCACCATTCCTCCATTAGTTATTTGCCAAACAAACCCTAACAAAATTCTCACCACAAACTTGAAGTACCTCATATAAGGTGGTCTATGTGATGTCTGGTTGGAGCCAGTGGCTTATTAGCATGGATTATGACTTTGGCATTAATATCCTCACCACATAAATTTGGCATTACGAATCCCATGCTAAACTTCTCAATTATGATTTTATGTAATTAAAAATTTAAAAAGTATATGAAAATAAAATACTTCAAATATTAGACAACTAAAAATAATATTTTCATGATTTAAAATAAATAATAAATATATTTTTATATTAAAAATCTAAATTTTAAATTTTAGATTTTTTTTAAAAAGGTATCACAGAATCAAGTCAGGTCCATTCGAAAGTATTCAACTCGACCTGATAAGTTGTTCAGGTTGAGTCAGATTTGGATTTGGAAGGGTCAACCCAACCCGTGAACACTCTTAATAAAGAAGACACATGAAGATCACGACTAACATTTGAGACCTAACACAAGAAGATGCAAAAATAGAAGTTCTCAATTACTATAGTTGATCATAATGGAAGAAGAACCATATGTGATTCATGTATATTCGAATGATAAAGGAATAAATTTGGTAAGAATAAGTTTATTCAAATATTTTGTAACACATTTTTTCAATTAGGATGAGAGAATTAATTTAAACATAAATAGGTTAATTAAGTATAATATGTCTTTGATAATTTTTATGAATAAATTAAGCCCTTCTTTAATGCATTGAAATTTGATCATTTTCACATAGCTAAACCTCCTCTTGTAGTCGTTACATTATATATTTTTACTCTTTTCTTTAAAACGGTTAATGGAGGTAACACTTAGCGATTTAAAATAATTTAATAACATAATGAGAGCATAAATGAAAGCTTGTTAAATGGTGTAAATGATATCATTGATTTTATAATCTTAAGTACATAGTGACATAAATTTACATTCAAAGTCTAATACTTCAATAAAACTCAATGTTTGATAGGAATAACATGTATATAAAAGGTCCTAATAATGTGAATTAGCAATCCAAGACTCGTCATAGTACACATTTTCAATCGACTTGGAAATACTTGAGTACCTGCAAGGATCGGTACAAAATAAACAATACTCGTGTGAGTGATGAATCTCAATACGATAACACACGTTAATAAATCATATAATAAGCTTACTTTGAAAATGAACATTTTTAAATCTGTCATATAAATCAATATGAAATGATAAGGTCTATTCAGTGAATGACATAATTATGCATCACTTCTGCATAAATTAATAAGAATCGACAATACCTTGAGGAAAACAATGTCTTCATGGTAAGACAATGATAAATAATGTCGATAAGCTTAATATAATTTTAGTCATACATCTTGATCAAGAAAGTAACATAAAGATAAATTCGCTAAGTCACACATTATCAATCTTAGTCATCCAAGTCAATAAAACAATGAGGCACAATGAAGCCGATGCGTTGAAATAATGTAGCAAATTAAAATCGCTAGCAAGTGCACTAGTCGTTTAAGTAATATAGTAAAAAGGAGTAAGAGTGTCGAACCCACAAGGAATATTATTAATTCAATATCTGAATCTTTAAATTAATAAGAGAGGAAAAACATGAATTTTGAAAATGAGTTTTATAAAATAAAATAAAGAAATAAAATAAAGATAAGATAGTGGTGTTGAAGTTAGGCCTTAGGATGAAAATAGATCAGGATAAATATTTGAACCATAAAAGAAAAATTTAATCTTTAATGATGGATTAGAGTCCCCTTAAATTATTAACTTGACATAATTAAATTACGGTCTCCACAAACTGGCATCCCCTCAATCTAAGTATGCAAATTAAACTATCTTAATTTAATAAGAATTGAAGTCTCCACAAACTGGCATCACATCAAATCATATTAAAATTAAGACACATTAAATTGAATTCCCTAGACTATTAATCACTCCACAAACTGGTATAGTTTAACAGACCACACAAATTTGATTCTCCACACACTAGTTATCAAATTTATGTCAATTATTAATTTCATATAAAATCAATTAAATTAATTAATGAATTCTGAAATTAAATAGTCCAAAAATTGGTAATTACTCAACTCAGAAATTCAATTAATTAAATCGAAAGCACTAAGCACAATTAACTAATTGATCAGAAAAGATTAAAACAAATAATGTAGAGTCTAAATAATTTCCCTTCAATAATAATCTCCTAAAATAATAATCTAAAAAAACATGGAGTTCATCCTAGAAATTCTAGAGAGATAATAACATAATAATAATAATAATTGGAAGAATTACACCCAAAATAGAAGTAGAGCTCTCGAATTGGGCAGACAGTCGGGCAGCCTCTCGGACTTGATCATGGTCACGATCAACCTCCAGCCGTCGCACCTCTCTCCTCTTGGTCGTAGCCTGCAGACTCACGACTCGTCGTGGAAGAAAACCTAAACTTCAGAGCACACTTTGGAACGACGAATTCTCCACGTATTTATAGGTGCGGACGACCTTCAATTTGATCACGGTCGTAAAATATCGTACGGATGAATTTAAATTTACGAGTTAAACTCGGCCAAAGATAAATCCTTTTAATTGTTACCCCCTTTGAATCTCGGCCAAAACTAACATTTCCTTGCCATTACCCCCTTCAAATATCGGTCGTAACGAAATTCTTTTATCTTTACGTCCAAAGAGATAAACCCTTTTACTCCCTCCAAATCTCGACTGTAAGGAAAGAATTTAATCTTGTTACGCCCAAAAGATAAAATCATTTATCTTTACCTTTCATATCTCGGCCAAAACAAAGAATTAAATCTCGTTACACCCAAACAATTTTATCTTTACCCCTTCATATCTCGGCCAAAAGGATGATTTCATTTGAGTTATCGGCCGTAACAATTCTTTTGAATCGGTGTTGGAGTTCTCGAGCGATAAATACATTTGAATTGGAGATCTCGGCCGTAAAGATAAATCTTCGGAATTTCGGCTGATACATCACAATCCATCTAAATCTCGGTCGATACGTCCAATCATATATTTGATTTTTCCTGTAAAATAATTATCAAAATTTAGTTAATCCATCCACAATTAAAGTATTCAGAGAATTAATAATTTGAAATTGATAAATCTAGAATTACGATTAAAAGTGATTAAAAATGATGCATGCCATGAACAAATTATAGAAAAATTAATTAAAATAATATTCTAAAATATGTTGTATTTTGCATGCATCAAACTCCCCAAGCTTAAAGTCTTGCTTGTCCTCAAGCAAAAATTCAAGGCAAGGCTCAAGAAAGTTCCATCATAGCCTCCATATTGTCAACTGACTAATTTTCTCACGCAATTCTTCTACACACCTACTACTCAGCATCTTATACTTTTCCATGCACTTAGCTTTCATAGAGGTTCTGAATGCTACACAAATTTAAACAATCTCAAATTCAGGCTTGTAGAAAAATAAATTATCTGTCAAATAATATCATTAATATTGAACACATAAGTACTAGTTGAGCTTAAAACTTTTTTCTTTTTTTTCTTTTTTTTTCTTTTTCAACTTTATTTTCAATCATTTTAAAAGTTCTAATCTTCAAGCAGGATTGCACAAGGAAGTCCATGTAGCGGGCTTTGGACTGATGACTCCCAGACCAGATGGCCTTAGGGCAACAGGTGACAAGGCACCCCTCGAGTTTACTTGCCCGAACAACCAAGGTTCTGAATGAAGAGTTCAAACTTAGCCATGATTCAGTACTCCTGTACTTCTCCATATTCCACAAGATGGTCCTTGTAGCAGGCTTTCGATCGACGGATCCCAGAGCAGTTGCCCTTAGGTCGTCAGGCATGAACCCCTACGGATCTAATTACCCGAACACATCTTGATTCCGGATAACACTTTTGTACCTACACATAACTTTATTCGTTTTTTTTTCATTTGTTGGGGTTTAACTACCCCTTCTTTTTTATAAGCTCAAAAAGTACTTGATATGGTCAATAAGAAGGCTACTACTATCAAGACTTAAAAGAAATTAATAAAAAGGCATGAATATGATTTTGTCGTCTAGTCATTCATAATTCTACTTAGCATAGGCATACAGTCCATAAGTTTGATACTAAAATAGCAAGTGATAAGAAAGAAAAGCATTCAAATTTCATCAGTTAACGACATGTCTTTGAACTTTTTACTAAAAGATAATTAAAATAGTAAGACAAGAGTTTGTAAGATGACAGCAAAAATAAATGCATGCAATTAGAAAATTTTCAAATTTTTCAATTTTTTTTTAAATTTTTAGATATACATGCAAACATAAGCAAATAAAAGGAAAAAATAAGAGAAAATGCAAAGCATGAAATGCAAACTCCCCCAAGTTTGAACCAGACACTGTCCTCAGTGTTAGACCAGCAAGGGAAAGGAAAATAGACTCAATAAAAAGAAAAAAATAATAAAGAAATGAAAAATAAAGAAAAGGGAAAAAGACACAACCGGATTTACTGTCTGCGGGTGGCGATGGTGGATGGTAGCCGAGATTTCCTTGGCGCATATGATACTCATGGATGCGCCTCGTCATGCGCGCATGCTGATTCTGAAGGGATTCGTAGCGACCCTGACGATCATCCATATTTCTAAAATCGGCTCGGATGTTGGTCAACTCTTGGGCTTGTCTAAGTTGCTCTTCCTGAATAGCGTGCAACTGCCCTGACTGACGAAGTTGCTCTTCTTGAAAAGTGTGAAACTCCCCTACCTGACGAAGTTGCTCTTCTTGAAAAGTGTGAAATTTCCCTACCTGACGAAGTTGCTCATCATACATTGATTCCCATAAGTTTTGCATGGAAGCATAGTCAGGCTGAGGTGGCGGAGGTGGATAGTAAGTCTGCTCTGGGGCCGAAGTGAAAGTAGGTTCTGGTGCTATATAGTGATTCTGCACAGCTTCCTGTAAAGGGGCAGATACTTCCATCGAGTCGCGTTCCTCATAAGGAGTAGCAGGTATGAACGAGGAATCAGAAGAGCTCAGGTTCTGGTGCTATATAGTGATTCTGCACAGCTTCCTGTAAAGGGGCAGATACTTCCATCGAGTCGCGTTCCTCATAAGGAGTAGCAGGTATGAACGAGGAATCAGAAGAGCTTTCTTGTGCTGGAGATAGAATCGGAGAAGGCACCGGCATATAAGGTGAATGGACGGATGTGGCATATTGGGAAGCTGTCGGTGATGCAGCCTGGAATCTTTGTGGCTGTTGAAGGTAGGGTTGGGCTGCCGCATAATCAGTAGAATCAAACCAGAAGAAAGGTTCATCCTGGTGTGGCTGTCCGACAGAGGTAGATGGTCCTGCAGGTGGGATTACTGGAGCTATGACCTGCCTAAAAAGGAGCCAATTATTTGGATTGATCGGCATAAAAGCATCTCGATCTGAGCAGGGCACCTCCTGATTATGGTCTTTAAAAATAAAAACTTTGATTCCTGAGTTATTGGTCTTCACGAGACCCATAGCCTGAATGGTCCTACGAGTGAGGTGGGTGTTTACTGGCACAGCTTCAAGATCATCCAAGTCAAGTTGTAGGTGCTGAGAAATAGGTGTGAGAAGGGCACCCATATTAATGCTACCGCCACGATGAGTAGTGCGGCGCTGGAATCGGCGAATGAGGAAGGCACCCACATTAACAGGAGTTCTGTGAAGCATGCTGTGGATGAGATATAACTCTCCCTCTGAGACGGCACCATCATTATCACTGCGCCCACTTAAGGTGTTGCTTAGCATGCGATGGACGTAACGTAGAACAGGATTTTGAATTGATCTATCTTTAGCGGTGTTCCAAACCAATCGGTCTTCTTCTGTTATCTGTTTCCAAAAATTTTCAGCATCAAAGTCAGCAGGTACAGAAGGAGATCCATGGTTGGGAAATCCATAGATATTATTAATCTCTCCTAAAGTGAGAGTAAAAGGTCGTCTATAAAGTTGAAATGAAATGCGAGGCTGATCATAACTCCTGCCATCTAAATTAAAGACCTCCAAGGATGAGAGAAATTCCATAATTAGTACTTCATAAGTTGGCCACCAAGAATGCACAAAGTCAGAGAGTCCAATCTGAGAAAATAATAGATGAATATCTGCAAGTAAATTATACTCCCTCAGCAATTCAGTATCTGAAAATTTAGTGGCATGAATTCGAATCTCAGACATCCGTTCATATCGAGCTTGATACTCTGGCTTGGTCCAATAATAATCTCCGGGATAGGAGATTAGTTGTGAGGACTGTGAGGCTGGCTGAGCATTCAGATGTCGTCGTTCGTGACATCCCCTTCAAATATTCGCAAATCGCCTCATGCTATATTCGTAGAGATCAGTAAAACAAAAATGTGGCGGCTCTGTCAAAAGGACGATTGCGGCTCGATCGCTGAAGTTTCGGCCCAAGTCGGCTGGATGACTCGGCCGTAAGGCAAAGACATGTCGTCGGTGAAATTGGCGGCTGAATCTCGGCCGTAATATGTGTCGGCCGTAAGGAAGAGACCTCGGTCAGTGGCAAAGTCTCTCGGCCGTAATACATATGCTCAAGTGTTGGCCGTAAGGACGTAAGTCGATGAAAAACTTCGGCCGGTCAATGGCGATGGAATATTGCCTTTGAGAAGACGGCGTCTGGGCGGCTGAGGCCTCGGCCGTAAAGAGAAAGGTTCGGCCGTAATTGATGAAGCTCGGCCGTAAGAGTAGATGAACCTCGGCCGTAAGGAGTAGATGTCGATGAATAACCTTACAATGCAACTTCGGCGTAAGAGGCGGCGTGATAACGGCCGTGTGACTTCGGGCGTAAAAGAGCAGCAGAGACGCCGTGAGACTTCGGCCGTAAGGGCTTTTGGGCGAGAGGCGTTGAAACTTCGGCCGTAAGGGCTTTTGGGCGAGAGGCGTTGAAACTTCGGCTGTAATATGTCTCGGTCGTAAGGAACAGGGGCGATGAGCAGTGAAGTCAGAGGGCGTAAGGGATCGGTAGTCCGGGCGTAAGGATCGGCGATAGCCGAGAATTCGGCCGCAAGAAATAGGGAGGAACCGGCAGTGAGACTTCGGCCGTAAAGAGGAGCTTGATCTGCAAAACACGAAGGCTAAGAATTTATGGACGAAACTTCGGGCGTAAACTTACCTGTTCCCACGTGATGGCACAGTGAAGGGTCACGTCAAATTCAAGGCGCGCAGTGATCGGCCGTAAGAAGAATGGGTGGCAGGGCGTAATGGTGCAAGTGTTCAATGAGACGCATGCATGGCGAGTTGTTCAATCTGCTCGGAGCTCGTGCATGGAGCTTTTGCTGCCGATAAGTTATTTCAGTGTCGGATGTCAGAATCTGCTCGGCGAAAATTTTCTGATTTTTACGGCCTGCTATACGTCTCGCCTTGTCATGTCCGAGATGAATCCGACGTGTTAATTCATGCATCGCTCAGTCCACGTATCCGAAGAAATAATTAGTCGAGTTCCTCTCCATGCAAAAAAAGAAATATCGATTAGATGACTCCTTAAACTATTAATTAAAATGCCAATCAACTAACTAATTAAATAAAAAAATAACTTAATTAAAAAAATAGAGAATTGGTTGTGATTAAATATTCAATTCATTACTGCAACAACCAAGTGTCAGAAAAAAAATGTAAATTAGTAAAATCTTTGGTTGTGATTAAATATTCAATTCGTCATTGCAACAACCAAGTGTCAGAAAAAAATTTAAATAAAATAAAAAATTAACATCTGATCAGAATGTGTGACATATAAATTTATCCAAAGGATTAACTTAGTTGTGATTAGATTTTCACTCAAGTCCTGCAACAACTAATTTTCAGTAAGAGAGATAAAAGAATAAAATACAAATATATGCAAGAAAAAAGAAATACATATAATAGGTCACGAAGAAATAAGATTTTAACAAATAGAAAGTCTTTCGGCCTTAAGAATTGAGAATTCGTCATTAAAATTAATTTTTGAAAAGAATTTATCAGGAACCTAATTATGGCCACCAAACGCTCTACAAACCAATTCAAATGCAAATAACTCAATCGAAAGTAAATCAAATAGATAATCATAAAAATCATGCAATTTTTACTCGTTTGGCCATAAAACTTGGAAGAATTAACGATGACATCAACACACCGACACAAAACCTAATTTACGGCTGCATAGTAATCAGAGAAGATAATTAGATTTGACCGTCGCCAAACACAAGATCCCGGCCGAAATTAGAGTAGTAGAACATAAAATAATCTGATTTGGCCGTAAAAACCATGAAACAGTGTCGAAGGGATCAACGTGAATAGGTACGCAGCGTAAAACTCGTTAGATTACGACCGAGATATCGTTAAATTAAAATTCTGAACCAAATTACGAATTCATCAAAGTCAGCCGCAAACACTTCTCGGCCGCAAAATCGAATAATTAATCAATCTGTGCGCAAGGGAAATAAATCAATTCGATCACGTGGGTAAAGAGAATCTCGACTGCAAAATTTAGATAAAGATTGCTATTAAAGCCGAAGTGAGTCAGAAGATTAGAATTTTACGGTCGAAATGAAATCGACATGATTCAATTGGCCGTAAAACAAAAAGCTATCTAGGTCTCGGTCGAAACACAAATTGTATCAGCAATTAAAATACGAATCCAACTGTTAAGCGACAAATAATCATTAGGGCCAAAACTGAATTAAGTCGATTCTTTACGGCCGTAAAACAACGAAATCAAATCAAATAGAATAAACCACTTTGGCCAAAACGAAATCAAATCCATGGCGTAAAACAACGTTCGGATAAACATTACGGCCGTAAAATAGAAGATTAGAACTCAGAATCGATATTGCGAGGTCGTAAAACCAGTAAAGCCGACAAAATAAATTACGATCGTCAAACCATAAGTCCATGTAATCGACGTCAGAATTTGAGCCTAAGTCAACAAATTCAAAATGTCATGACCTTTATCTGCAAAAGAAAATTGTTAGTTAATTCACAAGAAATAAAATAATTAAAATAGTACATGTTTACAGAGAATTATTTACAATTTATTTACATCTCCTAATAATTCATAAAAATTAGAAATTAATTAATAAAATATTCCTCGGCAACGGCGTCAAAAACTTGATGCGTTGAAATAATGTAGCAAATTAAAATCGCTAGCAAGTGCACTAGTCGTTTAAGTAATATAGTAAAAAGAAGTAAGAGTGTCCCACGAGGAATATTATTAATTCAATATCTGAATCTTTAAATTAATAAGAGAGGGAAAACATGGATTTTGAAAATGAGTTTTATAAAATAAAATAAAGAAAATAAAATAAAGATAAGATAGTGGTGTTGAAGTTAGGCCTTAGGATGAAAATAGATCAGGATAAATATTTGAACCATAAAAGAAAAATTTAATCTTTAATGATGGATTAGAGTCCCCTTAAATTATTAACTTGACATAATTAAATTGCGGTCTCCACAAATTGGCATCCCTTCAATCTAAGTATGCAAATTAAACTATCTTAATTTAATAAAAATTGAAGTCTCCACAAACTGACATCCCATCAAATCATATTAAAATTAAGACGCATTAAATTGGATTCCCTAGACTATTAATCACTCCACAAACTGGTATAGATTAACAGACCACACAAATTTGATTCTCCACACACTAGTTATCAAATTTATGTCAATTATTAATTTCATATAAAATCAATTAAATTAATTAATGAATTCTAAAATTAAATAGTCCAAAAACTGGTAATTACTCAACTCAGAAATTCAATTAATTAAATCGAAAGCACTAAGCATAATTAACTAATTGATCAGAAAAGATTAAAATAAATAATGTAGAGTCCAAATAGTTTCCCTTCAATAATAATCTCCTAAAATAATAATCTAAAAAAAACATGGAGTTCATCCTAGAAATTCTGGAGATATAATAACATAATAACAATAATAATTGGAAGAATTACACCCAAAATAGAAGTAGAGCTCTCGAATTGGGCAGACAGTCGGGCAGCCTCTCGGACTTGATTAGGGTCACGATCAACCTCCAGCCGTCGCACATCTCTCCTCTTGGTCGTAGCCTGCAGACTCACGACTCGTCGTGGAAGAAAACCTAAACTTCAGAGCACACTTTGGAACGACGAATTCTCCACGTATTTATAGGTGCGGATGACCTTCAATTTGATCACGGTCGTAAAATATCGTACGAATGAATTTAAATTTACGAGATACACTCGGCCAAAGATAAATCCTTTTAATTGTTACCCCCTTTGAATCTCGGCCAAAACCAACATTTCATTGCCATTACCCCCTTCAAATATCGGCCGTAACGAAATTCTTTTATCTTTACGCCCAAAGAGATAAATCATTTTACTCCCTCCAAATCTCGACCGTAAGGAAAGAATTTAATCTTGTTACGCCCAAAAGATAAAATCATTTATCTTTACCTTTCATATCTCGGCCAAAACAGAGAATTAAATCTCGTTACGCCCAAACAATTTTATCTTTACCCCTTCATATCTCGGCCAAAAGGATGATTTCATTTGAGTTATCGGCCGTAACAATTCTTTTGAATCGGTGTTGGAGTTCTCGAGCAATAAATACATTTGAATTGGAGATCTCGGCCGTAAAGATAAATCTTCGGAATTTCGGCTGATACGTCACAATCCATCTAAATCTCGGCCGATACGTCCAATCATATATTTGATTTTTCCTGCAAAATAATTATCAAAATTTAATTAATTCATCCACAATTAAAGTATTCAGAGAATTAATAATTTGAAATTGATAAATCCAGAATTACGATCAAAAGTGACTAAAAATGATGCATGCCATGAACAAATTACAAAAAATTAATTAAAATAATATTCTAAAATATGTTATATTTTGCATGCATCAGAAGCAATGAAGTCACAATAATTAATGAAATAATGAGTAATAATTTGATAAAGTTTTGATTTCATTTCAGTGATAATAGTGATTAGGCATCAATTTTTTTCTTAACTTTAAAATCATATGTAAGTCAATGAGTAATCAACATTAAAAATTAATAAATTGATATGATCACTAATCTTTATTTGATACAAATGATCAACAGATCTGTGTCACTTATTCAATAGCAATAATCATAAACCATTGTTCATACTTTGATAACAATAGTAATAGCTCTTCATTTTTTCAACCTCAATTAATCTTTTCTTTTCATCCTTTCTTTACATTGGGAATAGCTCTTCATTTTTATAAATCATTTCATACAAAATAATATAAACATATGTCATAAAATTAATAGAAGATTATTGTCCCCGATAAATGTCTTTTTTTAAAGAAAAGGTATATTACTTTGCTGCGTGAAATTCTTTTCATTGTTTAGAATGGAGTACCTTATACAACAATAATGTTGGTCACATGTGTTTTGCTTTAATCACTCCCTAATTTTATTATTTTTCCTTCATGTATATTACACGCCCCTCCTTTAAATATCATTGTTTTGTTCTTCTTTTCATAGATATAAACAATACACGTCCTCATCTTTCAACTTTTATATTCTTTATCTATTATTATATTTATGATCTTTTCGACTGATAATCAAGTAAAGTATGAGAAAAGGGGTAAAGTAAAATGATAAGAAAATAAATGATTAATATGAAATTAATTGATTTTATACTGTATCTGGTCTTTATGGTCATATAGAATGTCAACCAATCAAGTATGTGTAGAGGCTACTCCAATCAAGAGGATGACTCAATAGGAAGATCATGGATCAATATGAAAGTCAAATGATTGATCAAGATTAATAAAATTTTAAATTTGTGCTTTTTATAACATTCACTACAAGAATTTGATCCATTAGCTACCAATATCAGTGACTTCATATTTCATAGCAATATTGTCACAACTAAGATTTTGAAAATTTATGTGTGAATGTTCGAACCTCAAGATGTTTCACATGAATCAATGAGGTTGTTTAGTGCTCCGAATTTTGGGTTTTAGATGCCAAATCCTGTTCTAATGGCGATAAGAATCTTTGGGTCCGTTTGGTATGAGGTAATCTAAAAAGATTATCGATTATTTTATTTAAAATTCTCAGGGTCCGCCACATTATCTCGTTTGACTGCGATTGATTACTGATAATTTTAATTGCTCTAGTAATCTTGATTATCACTTCATTGGTAATCTAGATAGCAGGCATGGGAGATGTCTTTCTAGATTACCAGTCGGTGGGAATGCATTTTGACGAAAATATCCATCCAATTAAATTTTTATTTTAAATAGTTTATTAATAAATAAATATCATTTAACTTAATCCGTTTTATTATTTGGAATCTTTTACAAACAACTCTTGATTTTGTCTCATCTTTTTTATATATATTCACTTTTCTATTTTTTTTCTTTATTTATTTATAATAACATGTTATTAAAATCTAAAATAATTTTTAGGGATATTTTGATAATTTTGTCACTATCAATTTTGACTATTATTTATATTACCAGTACTTACCAAACACTGTAATGTAATATTACCGATAATTTAAATAATGATAATCTATCTAAGTGGTGATTTAAATTATCGGTTAGTTAAATCGGTAATGCGCCAAATGGCCCCTTAGGATTCTGGACCTCCAAAACTTTCGGATGTCCAAATCATCAGTTGGGGTGATCATTTGATCTTTTGGATTATGTGAGGGTTTAAAATGGTTCGAGTGCTTGGATCTTTCGAATAGTCAAATCTAAAAGCTCAAATCATGGTAGGAAGTAAGTACATCATCTACGCAAGCATTATAACAATCATAATAATTAGTCATCGTGATTATTTACTAAAGTCCATTATTTATAAGGTTTTGTGCAGTATTTGATACTCATCCAAACTTGAGAATATAGAACATCATATATTTCATCTTGAGTTAAGTCACTTGATTCAACTAGAATATGATATCAGAGAGCATTTATCATAGGCCATTAGATAAGTCTAATTGATGTAATACAGATGATAACTTATTAAAAATGAACTTACAATATTAAGGTAAAGCCTAAACATGCTTTAAGCATGTAGATTGATATATAGTCCATCTAATTATCGACAGATAAAATTCAGCATATAACAATTCATCGTAATAAGCAATCTTATTAATCTATCATTCTTAATAACATTTTAAGCATTCAAATCCACCTACGAACTAGCATGAATAGAAGTCTAATAGTACTCCTAACCATGATGCTACTCATAAGAAAATGAATATATGACTTAGATCTTGTTATTCATATTTTTATTTAACATTAAGATTGATTCCTAAAGTTTCAATATCTTTGATCAGTTTTCTCTTCCTTCTCTAGTGTTCCTTAGGTTTTGAGCTTAGCTGAAATGAACTCCTCCTCCTATTGTACTCACACAATGGAGGATCGAAAGGGCTGAGAGAGAAGGAAAAATCAAAAAGTAAAAAATGAAAAAGAAAATTGAGAAGAAGATGGGTTGTTGGTAATAATGGAAGAAATTATGAATAAATTGGTTAGTAATTCTCAAAGGTCATGTGTTGAAGGGACATAAAACTTTTTATAGTGGTAATGGCTTGAGGAGAAAAGAGTGTAAAATATTTTTTCCATCCTTCTCTAGAGGCTCAATGTTCGAAAACCCAAATGTTCCCCCTTTTTTGAGATGTTACACCTTCATTCTCAATTGCTTGTGCAATAGTATTGATTAAGACTCTAAACACTATAAAAATATTTTTCCTTCACAATTTTTGACTAAAAAATTATCGAAAATTGCGAAGGATAAAATATTCAGGAAAAACTTATTAAAAATAAAGTATATAATTAATTAAAAATAATTATACAGTATTAATTTATTAGTATTTAAATATTTGAATGTACAGAAATTTTAATTAAAATACTTATTTATATAAAATATTAGGAAATAATGTTTGTCCTACCAAGTTGTGGGGGTAGGACTATCCTCCCAATCATATCATATGTCGGATGCAAAATCGACGGCGATGGAGAAAATGCAATTCACAACATTGGTTTATTAGATTAGAAGTGGTTCAGCCCAGTTCACATCCCCGCATCGTTATGCGAAGCAGTCTCCTCTCGATGATGAACTCATCTCCTTGTCGTCGTAGGAATGAACTCGCATCTTCATCCGGTGAGCGTCATTGCGCAGGACCACTCGGCCGACGTCCTACACCACCCACTCAACCCCGTCACCATCGCTGAGATCACCAGAGTTCACACCGTATTTTCTTTTGTGTGTTTGGATCGCAATGAGTCTGCAACAAAATAGTTGTTCTAAGCACTTCGTTTGCACAAAAAATTATCTTTTTAGGGATTTCACAAGAAATTATAAGTGCCTTCCCTGATCTTATGTTGTGAATGATGTGTGGATGTAAAGAGGGTGCACTAGAACTTGCTAGAGATGATGCCAGTGATCTTCGTGATGTTGCTGGTGGGCGGATTCCAGCAATCGCGCTTCAAAGCGGGGCTCGCACTCTTCTACATGGTTGTTGGTTCATTTACTTCAACCCCTGTGAACAATTTGCGTATTTGATTTGTCGTTGTTGTTTTTGTTGTTTTGTCCGGGGGCTTAATTTTGTGGTGTTGTTCGAGCTCATAATATGCTCGGCATCTATCGCAGTGGTTGTTGTGACCATGCCGACAAACCCCGGTGCCACTGGGGGCGACGTAGGAGGAACCAGAGGGCACTGTGGAGGGAGAAGGTGAGGACGGTGGCGCAAACGAGAATTACGAGGATGGTGGCGAACCATGCTTTCCCCATCCTCAAACCACCATGAACAGTGCTTTCCCTCCATCCGTGATTCCCCCATCTATGAATCATACTTTCCCGATCGTCGTCGATTCAGCATCCTAGGATGATACAATTGAGAGGATGGTTCTACCACCACAACTTGGTAGGACAAATATTATATTACTTGTCGTCATCATCACCATCTCGACCACATATCATATATTTGTCTCATCATCCCTTTCATTTATTTGTGTTGATCTTGTAGGATAAGGTCTTGTTGTCATTGTTATTATTATTATATTTGTTGTTGCATTTACTGTTGCATTTGTTGTTGCATGTCTGTAAAACATTTTTTCTCGTGTACTAATTTTTTTATCCAAAAGTCACTACAATGATTTGTATAGTGAGGCACCGATCTATGCGCAAATTCAATATCAACATGATTAATGAATGATCCAATATGGTACACATGTTCCTTTTTTACCTCGACATAATCTGTCCAAAGTCCAAAGTTCTCGGTTACTCATCATCGTCATTCCCTTCTTTGTAGATTGACGTCTTTAGTTTTAAATTCTTCCTAAATTTAAAACTTGATATAAATTAATGTAAACATAAATATTTTGAGTGTATTGAATATTTTGAATAAAATTTCTTATATGGGTTCTTAAAAAGACAAAATTCATTCTTTATTCTTCTTCTTATGGATTCTTAAAAAAATCATCTTGAGCGCAGTCTTTTTCTAACTCTTTTTTTCTAAAATTAAAATAACATATAAACAATTTTAGAAAAAAAAGTACAAGTAAGTTAAAGAAAGAAAATATAATATATCATTCTTCTTGGAATGATGGACGTGGATACATAACCACCGAGGTTTAGGCAAACTCATTGGTGAGATGCTCTATTTGTCTTCATCTTTTCACACTTTAATTATATTTTTTAGTTGAACACTTTGATAATAAATCGGTCAATATAGTTTCACTTATCCAATTGGGTCATTGTCCTCAATTCGTGCTTTTGATAAGAGTGAATATAATCTATTGAACATCTAAAATTAACCACTATTTACATCTATACTTTGCGATCATCATTCCACTAAACATTAACCTTCAAATAAATATTTTAAATTAATTTCAAAAGTGTTTGAACCAAATATTAAGTATACAAAAATTTGACATCATATACAAATATGAAATTATATATCTAAATCACATATGTCTCATGGGATGAGTAAATCTCGTTGGGATTAATCATATCTCTAGCGAATTATTTTAGTACAAGAGGGTGTAGCTACCAAACCCTAAACTTTCACGAGGAAGGACAAACCCTAAGTATAGTCAATTTATTCCTGAAACTTTAGTTGACCATTTGTATACCTTCGGGTGGTCTAAAAATTATGAATTAATTCTGATTAATCCATTTTGAGTGTAGTTTCTAATCAAGTTAATCCTATGGCCGAAGAAAAAAATTATATGTTCATATTTGGGTTTCTATCATTTTGTATGATGAAACTGTTACCCAATTTTTAAAATTTGTTATTAAATCTAATATAGCCCATAAATATTTGATAATTTAGAATCAATAGGACACTGATGTCATGCTTCATATCCAAGTGGCCAAATCACTTGAAAATGTTATCTTTTGATAAAGGTATAAGTGGTTAATCAAATCTTACTCATTCTATCATAATAAGGTTTATGCCACATTATGCTAGTAGTTGTTAAATTTATTGTGCTCCGTCCAGAAAGTTATAATTCAAGGAATTTCATGAGTCATATCTCAGAAATTTTTATTAAGAAAAATTGGAAGTGCCCAAATAAAAGTTGATTATTAATTGACATAAATCATAAAGTCAGGTCTATCGAAACAACATAAAATTTAGGACAAATGTTGATTTTCCTTAGAATCATTTCAATGATATAAAATTAAAACATTTATAGCTTAGTGGTTTTGTAATATGGGATTAATCAAAATTTGAATGACAAGATTTGATTATAAATACTAGAAGACATGAATTTTTCTTTACAAAGTATGCAACTTTTCATGATATTGTCACCTTTGCAAATCTTATGCTTCATGTATGATATGTTAGATTCAAATATTATTATTATTATTATTATTATTATTATTATTATTATTATTATTATTATTATTATTATTATTATTATTATTATTATTATTATTATTATTATTATTATTATTATTATTATTATTATTATTATTATTATTATTATAAGACATTTAGAGGTGTAAAGTAGGAAAAGGTAGAAAACCTTTGGTTAGCACTTTAGGTACGTTGATTTCTCCCACTCTATATATTCATCTCTTTTAAGTTTTGTGTGACATGGATTTTGATATATACTTGTGAAAAGTACATTGAAATTATTGATCAATTAATTACATGTTTTAAAAGCTTATGTAATATATTATGAATTGATATTCTAAAATGCAATCCTATTACCCTTAAATGAAGTATCTTCTGATTTTTAAGATACGATTCTTCATGATGAAACATACATTTGTATCTATGGTGGTGGGAGCTAAATGATACATCGTTGAACACGAAGAAAGCTACTTTTAGAATCCAATTCATCATTTTGTTCCTCTAGTATGGGATAAAATATGATAGAATTGAAAAATATCATGCAAAGCTATGTGTTACATTATGAAAAATCATGGTGTGAGTCACCTTTAAAATTCACATATCGTTATTTGATAGAATTGAGGTAAATGACATGCAGATATAAGTGTTACATCATGGGAAATCATGATGGGAGTCACTTCTGGAATACATATGAGTCACCTCTAGAATCCACATATCGCTATTTGATTTATTTTCCAACAAAAATAAGGGAGAATAGAGCAAAGTGTCATGTAAAATTAAGTATTACATCGTAAGAAGTCATAGTGTGAGCCTCCTCTAAAATTTATAAGTGATCAATTGGTCATCGGTGCATTCATATGAAAGTGGTTGCATATGCATACATATGTTTAATATATGTTTTAAATGATAGTGATTGCAAATGAGTATGATGCTTTTGATTGGAAGGTTGTACACACTTTTTCACGTTCCTTTGAATTGATTAGTTGGTAACACGTAACCTATGAGCTATCAACTTACTGAGGTATTTTGATCATTTAGTTGTTCCTAACATTTTTTAAAATTAATATAGCTATTTGAGGATCGTGCGAGTTGACAATCGTTTTAGAGGAGTTCTATAATACCTTTGATGGTAAGACATTGAGAAGAATTATGTCTCTCATATCCTTTTATTATGATGTCGAGAGAATTAGTATGTATATTATGTATATGAAATCTTCTACCTTGTAAAGATAGATGAATATTTTGGAATGTAACATCTGAGGAATATTGTTCTGATTTGAATTATTATAAATTGTGTGATTTGTTTATTAATATTGATATTTCTTATGTTATAAAAATAAAACTAATTGTTTCACATTTCTGCAATTTATTTGATCATTCATAATGAGTCACAATCTTCTAATTAAATCAATGCTTATTTGGGTCATGACAACTAGTCTCAATGTCATCAATGTCCACTTATGTTTATTGGGGTCGTGACAACTAGTCTCAATGTCATCAATGTCCACTAGTGGAGTAGTAGCCTTTGTGGAGTCATCATTCAATATGGTTGATTTCTCCACAATACTAATGTCAAGAGGTTTAAGAATATGTTATTTTTCTCTTTCTAGTCTACAATGAGTTTTTATCTTTTTCCTTACTTTTTCTCTTAAGAAACAAAATATGTGTATATAAGAAGTACTTTTTATAATAAAATTATTGAAATGAAAATAATATTTACATCATAATGTAATATTCTTAAATAATAACATGAAATTCAACTGTCTTATGTTGCATCTTCTTGAGTTGAATGACATACATAATTGGAGAACCAATTTCTAATATCTTTATGACAA
The DNA here is from genome assembly GCA_030549335.1 of Pontederia crassipes. Taxonomy (NCBI): domain Eukaryota; kingdom Viridiplantae; phylum Streptophyta; class Magnoliopsida; order Commelinales; family Pontederiaceae; genus Pontederia; species Pontederia crassipes. Next base: position 68,504,473 of record CM060191.1, on the reverse strand, counting down.
AGAAAAATTAATCTAAACTTTATCGTTCAATTTTTTGTACCGGTAGATACTATTACAAATGAAAAGACACACAGGAGAAAAGCGACATCAGATATGAATAATTCTCATAATCCTGCGAAAATAATTGTAAACAAAAAATATATCCAACGAATATGTATATGAAATTGAAGCATTTCTTTTCTTATCTCATCTAATGGCAACTCTAGATTTGATGACTTAGGGATATCATGTAGATGCATCACAAACTAAATACGAAAAACATTACGATAATCATAAATTACTTGAAAATATTAAATGATAGAATATGTGTTACATAAACATAGTTCAAACATAATATTAATGATGAAGTTAATCATCATTATCAGAATTGTTACATAATTTATATTCATCTTCTGAAAGTGAAGTACTTTTGCAATTATCATCTTGGGTTTCTTTTTCTTCAATGATATTCAGATTATCAAAGTCATTAAATAATTACTCTTCACTGCATGAATCTTCAATCAAGTTACTGTTGAATGTCGGGAAATCATCTTGATATGTCACTTGTAATGTTCTTTAACCTCGATTTGACTTTTTTCTTTCCTTTTAATTAATTACTATCCATCGTTGAAGTTTTTTCGTTGTCTTCTCTCTCATGGAATGTTGCTCTAATTTTATAATAATTCAATATATTATATGCTAAATTTGAATTCCGATGGAACTTTGATGGTTTCGACCCCGGAAAAGTGTATATTATAATAATGTAAGAACGTTGCTCTAATTTTATAATAGTTTAATATATCATACGCTAAATTTGAATTCTGATTATCCTAATCATTGGAACATCTCGAAAAGCGTATCATTATAATAAAAACAAGAATGATACTTTAATTTATCTTATTTTAATATATTATATGATAATTTAGAATTCCAACAGTATTAACCATCAAAAGTTCTAACGAACCTTGAAAGTTTGGGTGGTTCTTTTATCGTTGCAACTACCGACCAACAACTTACGAAGGGTACTTCAAATTCTCGAAAAAAAATTCATCGCTTATTTTCTTGTAGTGGAATAAAGAAACTATATATATATATCAAGTAATTTAATTTAAGACATTATTAAAATGAAAATATATATTGTTTGCCATATCTTTTTATTAATAGCAAAGTAAGTATTAAAAAATAATGAAACATAAATTTAAATAACTAATGATTTTTTTTCCCGGTAATAACACTCGTTTGGAATTATAATTTAACCTCCGCCTGGGTGGCACGGGACATGGCAGCCACTTCCCGTGCATGTCCTCCTCTCACATTTTGTCACGTGTTCATGTCTTTGCGGACCGGCGGGCTGCATGTAGCAGCTGGCAGGCCCTGACGACCCGGAGTGAACCCCCCCGGGATGGGAACTTGTAATTGTGACCTGGTGCTCGCCGTATCCCCCCCTCTTCATCCTCACAACAGTGGAATTTATTAGCTACGTCCTTCACTCTCCGGCCGGCCAGCCAGCCATGCACCTACTGCTGCGCACTGTTACGTTTGTATGTGCCTGCATGCAGCATGCCCCTCTTCCACAATAACTATTGCCTTGCCTCCCCTGTTTCTTTAATCGTCACGTTGCACCAGACCAATGCAGAACAAGCCTCCAAGTCCAACAACTACTACTAGTTATCGGATCATGTATTAACTTGGACCACTTGTTACTGTTCCTCGCATAAATATAAAAGATCACTAGCTAGTAGTAGTTAAGAAGCTGCAGTAACACACGCGTCAAGAATCAATTTGGACCATACGTAATTTCACTTTAGTTTAGTCGTCCTCGTTGTAGGCATGCATGCATGCATCTCAATCGCGTGAGCTGTCTGGCTTCTCCTGTAATAAGTAGGGAGGGACGAGGGGGGCTGCTATCATACGTGAGGTGGGTTCGCCTTAGAGAACAAGCACCGACGTAAACGCATGGAGCTTCCTTCGCTTCGTACCACGGCTCGACGTCCACGCGTAACCCTCTGCGACTGCGTGCGACGCATGCATGTGCCCCAACACCACCTCTGCCTGTTGTGTCAACACTTCCATTGCCCACTAACAAGAGCACGCACCGTAATGGCGACGTGTAATGAATATAGACGTATACATGCACAGCATTTCTTTGGATCGTATCACATACGTACTTCTCCGTCTAGTTGATGGATTTTTTCTTGTTATTGGAACTGTGAGGCTTAATTTGTTCATCTATGTGTACATAGAAATTGGTTGATTTTTTTTTCCTTTCTATTGGATCTGTACTGGTCGATGGGGATCTTTGGTGCACGTCTGTACGAGATGTCACATCCGAGGAGAGGGGCGACGATTAAATAGTGAGGAGGGCGTCCTTAGCCGTGCAACCTTCGGATGGCAATTCGATACTAAATGATTGAGTTAATTAGGTGCATGCATTGAAGCCCTTCGCCGAGATGGCGATGTGTGAGAAAACTCTTATCTGGCGTTTGTCAGGGGAAATTAAAGTTGGAGGGCTTCCTGGAAGGCGGTTGCCTATAAATGGACAAAATATTGAGTAGATGACCGGGTGTCTAGCTAGATCGATCCAAGATTCGAATGTAATAACTAGGAGTGAGAGAGAAAGAGCGAGAGAGAGAGAGAGGTTTTACACCCCCTAATTTAGATCATCATTATCTGTGGTCAGTGGATAACAAGTACAAAAACGTGGCCCTAAATACAATTCTCGCCATTCTGCATTGCTTTAAAAAAGTTTTCTTAACTATTGTAGCTCAAAATTAGTGTCGCACGTACCCTTACAAACTCCAATATGTAACAGCCAGTGATTAAGCATATGTCATGGCGAACAGAAATATTTACTTTCCAACACCGTAGACAGAAACTTTGTATACTCTTCAAGCTGACTAGGAATTTATACACTAATGATGTACATTATACATTACAATAATTGGATTAATTAAGGAGATCATGGCCAATTCATGTAGCTAGAAGTGAGAGAAGCACCACCGGCGAAATCCAATGAGTATGCTGTGCCAACTCCTGAGTTCATTACACTATTTCTTCCCCCGTCATCCCAGAAGGAATTCATCTTCCATCCAAGAAGAAGTTCATTAGCCAGCTTCTTAGTTAACTCAACTTTACCATAAACAACATCTCTGCTGCCACCATACCTTTGTAGCCTTGTTCAAGACGTTCTGAGATAAGTTATGCAATGTCGGGGAAACTTTTGCTGGCAAAGTTTTCCACTACTCCAGCTGTGGGAACTAACTCCGGCGGTGAAAAATTTTGTTGTGGCTTCGAGTATGGGAAGTTGTCCCGACTGGATCCGTGAAAATTTTTTCACTATCCGACTTGTGGGAACTTTCTCATGACTTCAACTGTGAGTAGTTTCGACGGACTGTCATTTGTTAAAAAATATTTATGACGAACACTTTTATAACATGTCACTCCCGACGAAAAATTCGTTGCAAACTAATATTTGTCATGATTCGAACCGTTGAAAATTGTTCATGCCATTGCCACCGTATATAAGATGACTTGGTTCAGAATTACCTGGGACAAAATAACAACAAAAGTTTGAATTGCAATATTTAGCTCTTTGGACGGTGGGGTAAACTCGAAGCATACGGTATAGAAGTCTTAAAACTATTCATTCATCAAATTTATCTTAGATCTTTTGTGATGAATATTCTTTACAGTCACTGGTACTAATCATGCACTAACTTCTTTTTTGTCATGATAGACGTCCGGGTTACTAGCATCCACTAATTCAGTGTTAGGACTAGAGTAAAAGTATATCTTCATCAACAATGACTCGGAATTTAGGACTACTGGCACTCAACGTCCCACTAACCAACTGTGCCAAGTTGATACCAAGACTAGGACACGCGTCATTTGCCGTTACTGCTATTCAATAATCTACTGAATTGAAGCCGACATATTTACAGCTTCGGAAGCAAGTAATGAATGGTGACATTTTCTGCAGACAGGCTACTAGTTCCCCAACGTGGCCAGACTTTTCTTAGCAAGAAAAAAAATTATGACAACAGGAACCCATTCGCTTGTGCAGTGTGATATGGTGAACGGTCACATTTAATGAGTTACTATCTCATATTCAAAGCCCTAAAGTTATAGGTCGGATAGAGCTTTTTCAACTACTAATATGTGAAGGAAAAATTCGAGAACAGAAGGACAAGATCACATAGATATTGCAAAAAAAATAAAGGAGGCACATGAATTATCCAGATTCATCTTTGAAATTAGGACTACGCCTTGTAAAGAGGTTCCACTATATCGTTTTGATTACAGTCGTCACACAGATTACATCTGAAAATAAGTTATAAATAAGTCTCTTCTAAACGGGTTCAAAACTCGAACAAAACAGAGAAAAAACTCAATTCGAATCACACGGGCCGACTAAACAAAAGTCCAAAATTCGTCTATATTTTGGGACCGCTGTTGGGGGGCGGTGTCCCCCTCCCCCCCCCCCCCCCCTTGTTCACACGCCAGCGACATATGTAATTGGATAATACTCAGATTCTCTTAAACTCACGTGAACGAACCCGATGTAAGAAATAAGAGACCCTGATTCACCAACTCCAACAATATACACCTTATGAACTATGAGTTGGAAAGCCAGACCCGAATCAGTGACAGTCAACTGCCAAATGCGCTTTTTTGGCATCAACACAGCCATGCTATCTCATGGCACGCCTTATCCCAACAAAAATAGACAAAGGCTGGATAAAATGGTTCCTATTGTTAAGACCACTGTAACCTTCATACAACATCATCAGACAATATTATCTGCTAGCCCTTGCGACTATAAGAAGCCTGCAGCAACATAGAACAATAAAAAATTCCAAGATAGGTAATCCCATACTGATCCAAGCAGTGTCCTCTTCCAGTTCCACAACATCTTGACCAGTGGTTAGTTCAGAAGTGTCAAGCATGCAGCATAAATTTCAGGAAAACCAGCACCAAGTCTGTGCTCTGCCCAATGTTCTTATCATCGTATCACCCTAAAGAAAATTATTGGTTCAGTCCCTTCAGTAAAGACAGCTTCTTTATTCTGATATATCATGACCTCTGAGGAATAAGTCGCCAGTTCTCTACAAATGAATGAGAACTCTTGAGACAGAACATTCATAGTGTGCTTGAAGTTGAACAAGATGTAATCTTGCGATCTGCAGATAAAATCTCCACTTTAGCCTGCACTAAAAAAGTGTACAACAGGAATGAGGACATCAACCCAATGGCCAAACTATCACAAGTTAAAGACTATGGTTGTTGTTGTTGTTTGTGCATCAAAATTAACAAATGTATATGCTCTTCTACAACAACACTAGCATAGAAAGGAACGCTAAACAAATTTGATTTTTTGAACATTTTCTCACAAATCAAGTAAACAATAAATTAGTAGGATGCACTACATCAGCAGCCCTAATAGTAGCTCCAGGAGACAGCTAGAGCCATGCATGAGCTTTTTAAATCTAGTACAGTCAGGTTAATGTACCATAATTTTTAAATACCAAGAAGAAAGAGGGGCAGCGTAACAAGCTCAAACTGGAAGATCTCAAGAAGTCAAGAATATCAGATGTGGTGTTTCCCAAAATTTTGTTCCCACGAAAACCAATTATCTGAAAGAATGTCAAACTTCCAAAACACTGCTAAAGAACAGCCTTGCAGCGAAGCCCTCTTTTCGAACTTGTTTGGGCAGGGCATCAGAATCCGCTCCTTTGTCCCCACTGGTGTTTTATAAATCAGCTGCACCAAAACAACTGAATCTGAAAAGAAGAAATTAGAAACTTGCGGAATATATAAGTAATCTGACCTGCTTAATGAGTTGAACTTATCCAAATTCTGTTGACCATGCGTGTTCCCGACACATAATCCTTGAAACTTTTCAGCGAAAAGTTCGAGCCAAGTTCTTACTAGGCTTCTATTTTTTTTTCTTTTCTTTTACTCTTAATTATTTTTTTAATACATCTATATTATTTATTAGTGCATTATTATTCAGCTTATAAACTACATTATTAAATTTTATTAATTAAAAATTATAAAATATTTAGTTCTAATAATTAAAAATATTTTATTAATTATTTAAAATATTTTTCTTAGTATTATAGTATAATAAATTTTTGTATTAATTAACTGAAATTATGTAATCATTATAATTATATTTATTGTATTATAATATTAATTAAATAAAATTAATGTAAAATCTTATGCATAATATTATATTTATTATAATAGAATGTTATTAATTAAAATGTTCAATTATTTTTATCTTAAGAGTTACGTAAATTTTAATATTAACAACATATAAACGATTTAATAAAAATTAATATTAATATATTATGATAAAACTTTTTCAATAAAAAAATTAATTAATAATTACATATAATATTTTTATATTCTAGTAACTATTATTTTAAATAAATACGTATAATATTTTTATTTACTATAATTGTATACCTCATAAAATAATAAATTATATTATTAGTTCTTATATTTATCTAAACACTGACTAAAATTTATCTATCAAATTAATTTTTTAAATTCTCATCATAAATTTTTTCATCCAAACACTAAACTAAATTTTTTTATCTAATTAATTAATTTAAAAAAACTAACGAGAACTCAAAAGTTCTCATCAAACCTATAGGACGGAACTTGCAAACTATTTAAAGGAATTTATCATTTATAACTTGTAACCATAAGAGTGAACCAAGGAATTGCCAAAGAAAATGTTTTATCAGACTAAGGGGGATGGCAACTAAGGAGCGTAGTCATCCAACATTTTTTATTGCATGAAGTGAAAGCTATTAATGGCTTCATTACAAAAGAAACTTTTGCCTATGTTTAGTTGAATGACTTTGGCCAAAGGTTCTTGCCTTCAACTTATTTTTTTTCTTTTGATTTCTGTCTTTTCAATCGTCAACTTTTTACTTTTTTTTTTTCAACTCCCTAACTTCATCTACTTTTTTAATTATTTTACAATGTAAGTATATATTATGTAGTTATTTATTAATACATTATTAGTCATCTTATAAGATAATTTATTAAATGTTATTAATTATAAATTATTTAGTTCTAATAATTAATAAATATTTTATTAATTAAACTATTCAATTATTTTTTAAAAATATATATTATATTGGATTTTAACATGTACGTAAATTATAATATTAATAATATTTAAAAGATTTAATCAAAATAAATAAAGATAATATTAATAATATAATGATTTACATAAATTATAATATTAATAATATATTCTTATTTATAAATAAGTGTCACTCTGACTTGAAGCAAGAGATCTTGTTAAAAGTAATCCAGAAGTTTACTCTTAAAAGCCACCTAAACATATTTTTTGCTCTAAAGGGTGATGTACTAAGAACTAATTAAGAGAAAAAAAAATTCTCAGAAAACTAGTGAAGAAACTGGACTACCAGCACAATAGCGGTAACTTACCATATATTATAAGGCAATATGGTTGTTTGAAGTTTGCTCTAGGTGATCAAAATATGGAACTAATTTCATCAAGCATCAGGTTTCCAGCTTCATCAGTTCACCCCTATTGTAACGTCTTGGTAGTTTAAAAAAAAAGGTGGAATTAAGTTTAAAAGGAAGGGCATTTTGGTCATTATGCAGGAAAAAAAATAAAATAAAATGTCGTGTAAAAAAATGGCAATCTTCGTCTTCCTTACCGGGTGCTATAGTGCGTGTGAGACATCTCCAGCCGCCGCCTCTTTCGGCCATCGGATCTTCACCATTCGGCCACCATTTTTCACGTGTGAGGTGTCGCTGGAAAAAGGGCGACGAGATGAACATTTTGACATGGGGTAAGTGATCGATCGACTGTGCGTGACACGGCAAGCCTAGAACACGAGAAAGGGAGAAAAGTTCGTCGGCTATGATTCCGGCCCCGATTCGCACCGATCTTCCTTTAGTGAGTTGTACATCATTCTTAGGTTGATTAGGATCATTTTGACAAGTTTTAAATGTGTTCTTGTTCCAAATCATGGAGGTGGCCGAGTGGGACTTTTTCGACGACATTTTCGGCGAGTCCGACGAGGGGTTTTGGCCGAGTTCATCATGACGTTTTGGTAGGTGTACACACGAGGGAGAGACATATTGAATTGCTGTCCATTAAAAAATTTAATCACAAATTATATGTAGGTTCATCGATTTTGGATTTCGATCGTCGGACGATATTTTCGATGACTTGTGCTCAATGTGTATTGGTAAGCGAATGAAAATGCACAGTAAATTTGATTTTAGATATGAAACTCATTTTTAATTAATTTTATTATGCTATTAACGAAGAATGTGACGCTCGGCGTTCGACGGGTGTGATTACGATTTAGAGAGCAGAGGGTTTCGTTTATTATGGTAAGGATATGATTGGTGGCTGAAACTATTTATAAGATTTAATTTTATAATTGATAAGAATTGATTATAAGGTCTAATTCAAATTATTATATGCTTAATTTGGATATGATAGGTGGATGTCTGTTGAGGTTTGACTAAGATGCTATTAGTTGACGATTTCTTTTCCCCCATTAGTAAGCATTCCAAAAATTTATAGTGATGATCGATTTAGGAAAATTAGTTTACGTGATAGTTATACTTCATTAATTATAAATTTAGGTAAGAAAATTATAAATTTTAATTCTAGGCACCAAGATGTTATTAAAGGACTATTATAAAGTAATTAATGAACTAAAAGACAAATGATACCTAGAAGTGATAAATGTCTTAAATGATAAGCTTATATGTCTTAATAAGGTTTAAATGAATGTTAGGCATTTCTCTCCTTTGAGAAAATTCGGGCGGAAGGTAGTTGGGACTTGAGGAATCCAAGGTGAGGGAACTTTCCTCAAATGATATTAATTTTCTTAACTTTTCGGAGTGGTGACATTGTTCCATCCGATGTGGGGCTTCAAAAGGAGGAAATTGGGCAAAAAAAAAAAGAAGAGAGGAGATACACCAAGATCCCATCAACTGGCATTATTTTGAGTTTAAGGGAGTATAAATATGAGATGTATAGACGAAGAAAGATTCAAGTAAGATAGATGACAAATAGGTTAAAAAAAGGAGAGAGAAAGAAGAATTGAAAGTTGGATCGGAGTTCAAGTGATTGTTTTGTTAAGATTTATTTTATTATTAGGAAAGAGGGAACTTAAAATCCATCGGCACTAATCTTGATGAGGTCGGAGATTAACTGACTTGTTAGACTCAAAGTCTAGGCATAGATCTTGTTGTATACAAATTTATATCGAGAATTGTCTTACTAGATCAAACGTCCGAAGACTAAAATCTTTAATACAAGTTGTATCTTATATGACCTATTGTACAATTCAAAGATACTTTCAATAAAACATATTATGATTTAAACTTATATAAAAAGAAATATATGGACTGGTCAATAGTGATGGCTTTGATAAATATAAGTAACTGCTATGGGTAAAGTAATAAAAACTATATGTCCGCATGTTGACACGTGAAAGGAATCAAGTGTAGAAATAAAATTGTAGGACTTGGTTGTATAACAAGGGAATCTTTGAAAATGTTGTTAGTCCCTTAATTATCTTGAATTGAAACATAAGAATAATAACCCCTCATTCGTGTCCACACTGATAAGTATCCAAATGCCAAAATTTTTTTAAATTATGAGAAAGGCTAGAAAAATTTATGGAGACAAACATAAACTCGAGATAAATTATTTTCCATAAAGAAATGATCAAGCTAGTAGTATAAGTTCATTTTAGTAAGTATGAGTTAAGTGACTTTTGGAAATTTTGGAGATACTCAAGATAATAAAATAATTCGTACTTGATATGGATGAATCATAATAAAATTGGTAAAATATATGTGGATATGCAGGTTATCATCCAATGGGGAATTTTTGGGAATAAATCGACTTAAGAAGCGATAGTAAAATATTTCAGATGGTTTATAGTGAAAATAATTTAGAAGAATAGATGAAGCATTTCGGGGTTTGTGAATTTCGAGAAGGTGAAAAAAGGGAAGGAAATTATATATTGATAAGGGAGAATTTGATGATACTAATTATGAAAAATATAACTTAAGATTATGTACAAACCATGAAATTAAAAAATGAAGGGAATTTTGGTCATTATGCAGGAAAGGACAACGGAAAATAAAATAAAATAAAACGACATGTAAAAAAAGGCGCTCATCGTCTTCCTTCCCGAGTGCTACAGTACGTGTGAGACTGTCTCCAGTCGTCATCTCTTCCGGCCACCAGATCTTCAACATCCGGCCACTATTTTTCGCGTGTGAGGTGTCGTTGAAAAGAGGGAGACGAGACAAATATTTTGACATGGGGTAGGAAATGATCGGTCAGCTGTGCGCGACACAGCAAGCTTAGAATGTGAGAAAGGGGGAAAAGTTCGTCGGCTACGATTTCGACCCCGATTCGCACCGATCTTCCTCCTAGTGAGTTATACATCATTCTCGGGTTGATTAGGATTATTTTGACAAGTTCTAAACGTATTCTTGTTCCAAATCTTGGAGGTGGTTGAGTGGGACTTTTTCGGCGAGCCCAACGAGGTGTTTCGGCCGAGTTCACCATGACGTTCTGGTAGGTGTACACACGAGGGAGAGGCGTATTGAATTGTTGTCCGTCAAAAAATTTAATCATAAATTATATGTAAGTTCATCGATTTCGAGTTCCGATCGTCTGGCGATATTTCCGAGGACTTGTGCTCAATGTGTATTGGTAAGCGAATGAAAATGCACAGTAAATTTGATTTTAGAAATGAAATTGATTTTTAATTAATTTTATTATGCTACCAATGAAGAATGTGACGTTCGACGTTCGGCGGGTGTGATTTCGTTTTAGAGAACGGATGGCTTCCTTTATTGTGGTAAGGATATGATTGGTGGCTAAAACTATTTACAAGATTTAATTTTATAACTGATAAGAATTCATTATATGGTCTAATTCGAATTATTAAATGCTTAATTTGGATATGATAGTTGAATGTCCGTTGAAGTTTGAGTAAGATGCTATTAGTTGACGATTTATTTTTCCCTATTGGTAAGCATTCTAAAAATCTATAGTGATCGATTTAGAAAAATTAGTTTATGTGATAGTTATAATTCATTAATTATAAACTTAGATAAGAAAATTATAAATTCTCCTTCTAGGCACCAAGATGTCATTAAAGGACTATTATAAGGTAATTAATGAACTAAAAACAAATGATAGCTAGAAGTGATAAATGTCTTAAATGATAAGCTTATATGTCTAAATGAGGTTTAAATAAATGTTAGGCATTTCTCTCCTTTGAGCGGATTCGGATGAAAGATAGTTCGGACTTAGGAATTAAAGGTGAGGTAACTTATCTCAAATGATATATTTTCTTAACTCTTCGGAGTAGTGACATTGTCCCATCCGATGTGGGGTTGATTTTCGAGATCGTTTTCTTCGTGCATGATCATACTTATTTGTGTGTTTCATATGTGTGTCATCATATAAACTATGATGTTTTATTATGAATTTTGGAAGTCCATCGATTTTGATAAAAGTTTCTCTTGTTCTCCTGAATAAAAGATTTGATTTTAAAATGAAATGTTTTAGTATGATGACTTTAAACTCCAAACTTTCACCTTGAATATACATTCATGCATCATGTGTATTTCATGTAAAAAATTGCATAAGGCGAAGTATTTTCATGTTGAAAGATTGGTCAACTCCGGGTAGACCGATTGGTGTTCGATTTGCTCTGTGTCGATATAGTGATACGAGAAGCAGATTCAACTTTCTGTGTCAATACAGTGACACGAAGGGTAGAATTAGAATAATCATCCTGTGTCAATGGGATATAGGGATGGAATGAAAAAGAAAAGATAACAAGTTTTGTGTCAATGGGATACGAGGAGTGGTTCAACCTCCTGTGTCACTGGAATACGTGGAACGAAATTAGAACAACCACCATGTGTCAATGGGATACGAGGGGTGTGATTGAGTACTCCGTTGAGAAGATTGGATATCCATATTTGAAGATGATTCCCTAATTTATAGTACATATATATAATTTCATTATGCATGTGCACACATGACATTTATTTTGCATGATCATTATGTGAATGAGTTCATTTTGAAGAAGAGTGGATTTTAAATATTTCTTGAAAATAAAAATGTAGATTTTTGCTTTGGTTTTAATATTTGAGGTAGTTGTTTTAACTCACTAAGTTTAATTCATGCTCACCCCCTTTTTTCTTTTAATGTTTACAGGAAAGAAATACATATATTGCATGTTTGATTTGAAAAGGGGTATTGATTCAAAAGAGATAGTGTGAGATTCTGCGAGGAGCATATCTAAATCAATATTCTTCTTTTAATATTTATCATTTTTTAAATTAACTATTATAATTTTATTTATCTTGACACCGCATGATTTTCGGTTGTGTCCCATGATTTATTGTGAATATAAATTGATTGATGGATGTTGAGGCTCCATGATTTATGGATGGAATTATATGGGCGAGTCCCTATCATGAGATGATATGGGCGAGTCTCTATCATAGAATTGTATAAGGGCTTGAGACTCTTAATGAATTTTGACAGACGTTCGATATGTTTTGTTCATGTAATAGTTTTGAAGTAATTCATATGTTCGTATAATTTGAAATTTTTGGGCTTGAGTTTTATATTATTTCATAATTTTATACGCTAGTGATATACATTAAAATTTTATAAATTGTCTGAAAAATTATGGATAAATGTTGTATTTGATGCATGAACGAATTTACGCATGGTCAAGCCAAATTTTTTGAAAATTTTCAGAGTTGATTAATTTTTAAAATGTTCGTTTTCGTTAAATATTTAAATTTAAATTTAAATAATTAATTTTCTAATTTTGACACAAAATAAGTAGTAGGACGTCACACTTATCAACATAATAAAACTTCACTGAAAATTTAATCAAAGAAAACAACGCAGCTCATCTCAATACTGCAGAAAAAAATTACCACATTTCCATCCCTGTGTCGGGGAACACAAAGTTTCATAGTCGCAGCCTCGTAGGTCTGTCAAATCGGCTTGCCCGTGTCATTGAGGGTAAAAACATTTCTTAAATGGAAAAATGACAATTAGAAAAAAATGCATACATAGACACGATTATTTTTCTTATTAGATTACAAAAAAAATATATACATTAATTTATTTTAGGAGTTAAATAGTGAATTTACTCAAAGATCAAAATAATCTTATGATTTAGTGTTCTTGATCAAGATACGATTTATTAAGCTTCTAGATCGCATTTTCAACTTTCTTTTTCTTTTTTTTCATTTTCTATTTACGTTACTATGGATGTTCAACGAGTCGAGTCGACTCGCGAACCCGATGGCCTAATCCGACCAAACCAATTTGAGTTGGATCGGATCCGTGGTCGGGTCACCCGTCCCGATCCACCCGAAGACCCGATTTTTTTAAATTTTTTTTAGTTTTCAACCTATATTTTATACTAAATAATTAAAAAAATATTATAAAATAAAATATTTTAAATGTGTAAAATAATATATAAATGCTTAACAGATTGTTTTATGCTTTTAAAATAAATATCATATCATATTTTTATATTAAATAATAGAAAAAAGTAAGAAAAAATTAAAAAAAAATAACTCGACCACCTGACCCAATCCAATTCGACTAGAACCGGATTGGATCCAACCCTTCAAAAAGAACTGATCCGACCCGATCTGATCAAAATCGAATAAGTCAGATCACATCCGAAGTCGGGTCGGTCAAATTCGACCTGTGAACACCCCTAATCGTAGCCTACGTTACTATATATATTTGGATATACTCGCATCATATCTGCTCATGTAAATATAAGCCAACTGTAAACTTGTTCTTTAGGCAACTCAAGGATGGTGCCATTTGTCCAGATACGATCGTGTTGTTCACATAACGGCCTAATTAAATAAAAAAACTCATTTGTTAAGATTAAAAGGATGATAAATTATAAAATTTATTTATCAAAATGATATATATGATTATTACTTATTGAATGAACAGTCATTGTATTCATCATTATTATCTAATTATATCATCGAATTCCAATATTAAGCTCATTGATTAATTATCTTAGGGTTGGGTCGAGTTAAACCCAAATCCATCTGACTCGATCAAATTTGGAGGGTCGGATCGGATTGAAGCATGAATAGCAAATCTGACTCCACCTGACTTAGATCATTTGGATCTAATTTTCTTTCTTACTTTTCTATATTATTTAATAAAAAATATAATATTTATTTTAAAGCATAAAATAAGTTTTAAATATTTTTATTATTACTTAAATATTAATTTCGTTTAATATCTTTTTAAAATTTTAATCAAATTTAGGTTTGAAGTCACATAAAAATATTTAAAAAATAAATAAAAAATTGGAGCATTGGATTGGAATCCAATCGACTCGGGTTGAAATTTTTTAATCTATATTCGACCCAACCACTCATCGAATAATGATCAAGTCGGATTAAGTCCAACTCAATCACCAATCTAACCTAATTCAAATTATGTCAGGTCGATCGAGTCTGCCAAGTCGACTTAGGTGAACATTCCTAAGTTCTCTAGTGACTGTGCTTCTTAGATACTGCTATTGATATCTCATACAAATTTATGTCTCTCATCATGATATTTATTTGTTAATGTGTACCACAAAGGTCATGATAGAATTGTCTCATGTGACTAAATTGGTGCCATGACAAGCACATGAACATATGAACATAGAGATTTATTTATTTATTCATATGTTATCTTATGAATTTTAATGTAATGCTTATGAAACATTTCATTTGATATTTGTATTGATTTTCAAAACTTTCACATTTTATGATTATCTCCTCTTTTTTATTATTTTATTATTATTTATTTTGGTCGGTGATGTGATATATTTGCTGACCGACCTTAATTAATATTTAGTTAAAAAAATTAGTGTTCTATGAATATATTCATGGGATTTTTTTTTTTTGTCTAGAAAGGTACTTTAGCAATTAGTATGAGTGGTAGTGACTTTTTAGTTTTATTCATTTTCATATTTGTTTCTATAGCATAATTTATTTTATGCATTATTTAATTTCAATATTTTTATGTATTAATTTCAATATATTAACTCAACTATAATTTCTTTATATATTTTTTCAACAAATATTTTTTATTTTATCTAATAAATGTTGATAACATTTATGAGAAAAAAATACAACGTAGTTTCACAATGAGGTGAAAATAAATGTAAAAAATGACATGATTATAATAATACACATTGAATTTATATTTTAAATTTTCAATCCTATTTATATGTGAATTTCAATATATTTTAAAAAATCAAATATTTTCAATTGTTATATAAAAATATTTATTTTATCATATTTAAATTCTATTTTTTATTATTCAAATATATATATTATATTATATTGTGCACCCACTCTTAATATTTTCTGGTTCTGCCGCTGGATTCCATGATTTTATATTGGATGCTCTTGTATCATGAATCAGCTACATTGGGATTTTTATAGTTAGAACTATATTCTGAACATTTTCGTACTGTTTCCGTGAGTTGGTTAATTGTGTTTATGTTGTCATTCTAGACTAGAAGTATTTTTTTTATTTCTTTTCGCATTTTTGGACTTGCATTTCTTTCCCGTTGAAGTAACATTCATTATCTTTAACCCTGACGTGTTTCATAATTTTAATTTTATCTTTTTTGCTATAAAATAAATTTTTTATTAAAAACAAAGATGTAGCCTAGTAGGGCACACCATCATTGTCTCATGAGTTGGAATTCCATTTAGGGATGGCAATATTTCCCACCCCTGCGAGGCCCCATGGAAAATCCTCGATCGGGGCCCCGAACTCGAGAATTTTTTTCTCCGGCGGGGTCGGGGATGGGAAAAAATTGTTCTCCTGCCCCGCCGTTCCGCGGGGCCTCGAATTCTCACACCCCAAAGAAAAAATGAGTGTACAACAATAGTCTCGCATTGATAGTAGTAGGAAAATGAGAGTAAATAGATAAGTATAAATGAATGAGGAGATCAATGGATCAATATTGAATGTTTATGGAGAAAGTTCATATTGGATATTTTTCAAATTTATAATAATATTTTTTATCAAATTATCTCTTAGTAAAAAAATTAATAAAAAATTTTGACTAAACTAAAAAATACGGTTCAATTCGATTTTTTCGATTTTGACCGATTTTTTATCATTTTTATTCGATTTAATCTGTTTCAAACTAGGATTGGATCGCGGGGTTCGGGATCCCCGTGAGGATTCGGGGCCCGCGGAGATCGGGAGGGGAGATAAAATTTCCCCCGGACCGAGGATTCGGGGCGGGGTCGGGGGCGGGGGCGGGTCATCAGAGTTGGACGGAGATGGTGTTCCCCGGCCCGAACAGGGTCGGGTGCCATCCCTAATTCCACCCACTTTTCTCCTCTTTTTAATTGATATTTGGCAGCCATTTCTTTTCGGCAGCAGTCATTCTATACCCCAAAATTTTTGGACTTTATCACGTTCAAATTGTGCTACGGTTTGAAAACTTAATACCCATATTTACATTGTCCTTAGAACCATAATAGAATTATATTTCGAATGCTATTGGTTAGAACAATTCTGAATCACATGTGACATTACCGGTAGTGTAACCAGATGGCTCCTTAAGATCACACTATAAGGTAAAAGACCGATAGATTGAGATTGAGATTGAGAAAGAGAGCCTACAAATGAAGTTGGAGATTGAGGGAATGATATATTGTAATGCTGCAAGCGAATAAAATACAAAAATGATCATGAATTTATTAGAATCATATTTTAAATTTATATGAGTTCAAAATTTAAAGTGAATAATATTTTGTCGAGGTTGAGGGTGTTACACGTATCCTGCAAACGTTTTTTTTTAATTCAGCATGCACTTATGTTTTTGTTTTGATAGTAATAGTCATGATGATAAGTTGGTTTCACTTACATTTATGAATTCTT
Source organism: Pontederia crassipes (assembly GCA_030549335.1). NCBI lineage: Eukaryota > Viridiplantae > Streptophyta > Magnoliopsida > Commelinales > Pontederiaceae > Pontederia > Pontederia crassipes. The sequence goes on along the minus strand of CM060191.1, from coordinate 68,487,486 downwards.
ATTGTACTCAAATTATGCAACAATAAGATGTCGTTGTTTTGGCAACATAATGGATGGATATGTCCGTGTCAAAAAAAATGGAAAAGCTGAAGAGTCTCAGCCAAGTTTCCCCTCCTCCTCCTCTTTTGTCTTTTCCTATTGTTTCTCTTTTCTTCTCTTTTTCATTTTGTCTCTTCTTCTCATCCATCCCTACCGTTTGGGATTCCAAGAGCAGCAGCTCCAAGGCCAGATCTACCTTCTTCTCCAAGGCAGAAGGTCAAGGGGTCGAACCTCCTTTATAAAGGTCCCAACTCCTTCCTCCTCTTCCATTTTTCTTCGCTCCACTCTCTCTCACCATGTTTCCCTTCCTCTTCGGCGTGCGGACAGCAGGGGACGGAGGCGCATCGCCAGTGATACCTCAGGCGCGAGTAACATTGGAAGGCAGCGGCAGATGAATTGGGATGCGACCATCATAAGGATGCACCGACGAATCATGAAATCGTAGGCTTTGAGGTGTGTAGTTCAGTATCTCTATCATAATTTACTTTTGGAAGATGAAAGTATGCGTGACGAACTCGTTTAGATGAAGAAATCTGAAATCAACAATTTGAACTCGTAGCATATTGATCCCCTGAACTATTTTGTGATGTGTTTGAACATTTTCATGTCTGTTGAGACCCGAAAATGTTAGAAAAATATGATTATGCAAATAGAAATCATGCCATGTTATGTTTACGAAGCTATGAACATAGTTCCCTATCTGTTCTAGAACCCGACCCAATGTTCTGCATGCTAAACATGAGTTTGTGCACGATTGTCGAATAGAACTGTTTATATGTATTTTAGGTAGTTAAAAGACATCGATACATGTTCAAGAATCTGATAAGTTGTATGTATTGCACCGGCGATCGTCGGAGAAATGAATCGATCAATCTATTTTTTGGCATGACAAAACCCGACCCGAGTCCACTATAACTCGGCCCGGGTCATGGCAAGTCCATATCGAGCCCTTCCCAACTCGGCTTGGTTCTGCCATGAATGTGAGCTTCGAGCTCTACGTACACCAACAACCCGACCCCGGATTACTCCTGACTTGGCCCGGGTATTGACCGAGGAAGATGATCGGGCGGACCGACTTCTCTCAACCCGATCGCATCCCGACTCGGGCCTAGTATGACCCTGATCCGACCCGGGTTCATGCTCGAAATTTCCGAGATGGATTTCGCCAAAAACTCGGCTCGGGTTCCACCCATGCTCAGCTCGTGTTCTGACCATCAAAACGATGATCTTATGATTTGCGAACCCTCATTTACGTCTTTAATATCTGATCTGCCCATGAAGTAAATTATGCTCAACAGAATCATTCTTATTCTTCTCATGATTAAACGATAGAATGTGATGTCAATTTGATTATGATCTTCCATGAACAATGAATGGCGATAACTCTTATGAACTGAATAAAGAACAATGATGAACCATTATGAATTATTATGAAGCGATAAACGGACGTCCACTCCCTCTTCGGATGATCGTTAAAAAGATTTAAAGACGGACGACCACTTGACTTTTGGGTGTCCGGTACGTGGGCAAAAGGAATTCGATCATAATCGAATCCTCTGATTTATTAAGCCTTTATCCACTTGATTTATTATCGAATGAAATGAACAAGGAAACGAATAGGGAGAAGGAGGTTGATGTCTTATGTTGTTATAATAAAATGCATGCCAAGTTATTAGAATTATGATAAGAAGTTAGTTAATGTCGTGATATGTTATCAAGATATGAATGCTTATATGTTATCAAATGATGCGTCGATTAAATGATTTTCAAGTTGGGGAATTACTGCCATATATATTGATTTGTCCTCTGTATTGGAAATTGAAAATAGAAATTAATTTTTAAAAAAGATATTTTAGCCTAAACTCAGTTGGATTGCTTAAATCCAATGAGTTGATTAGTCCAACTCCGGTTTTGACCAATTTTTTATCAGGCCAAGTATCCATGAAGATTTTAATCGACCCATGAATGATTTTGAACTTGGTCTTACCGATTAGGTCAAAACGAATTTGACAACATTGTTTTTAAGTAACGCTGGAGGAGAAGAACAACTATTTGAGAAACCAGCCCATTGTAGCCTTTGAAGGGATCATGAGGAGGTCGGGTCAACTTGAGCTACTCATCAAAAACAAAGTCTACCATATACTATGATGACTCTATTAAGTATTCTTTTGGTATCCATCCCATTAGGTGAGATAACATTTAATGTTTATTTAAATTTTTTATATGCAAATATTTTAGGCAACATTTTAATCTTACTCTTTCCCTAGATTTCATCTTTTACTTAAAAATTAATACACTTAAGTTATTATAATTAATAGACTTAAATTACCATAATGCATAAAGTTAAATAGAAATGTTAAAATAATTGAAAAAAATAATTTAATACATAAATGATTAACATAAATCAAAGGTCATATCATTGACCTATGTGATCTTTCAAATTCAAAATAATTATGACTCTTCATATTAATAAAAAAATTAATGGACATAAGTAGATATAAAATATATGACTTTGAAATTCAGAAATAATTAATAGATTAAGTTATTATAATTAATAGACTTAAATTACAATAATGCATGAAGTTAAAGAGAAATATTAAAATAAATAAAAAAAGAAGAAAAAAGATAATGAATAATGGAGTAAGGATAGATGTGTTTGGTGTATGTAATCATATAAATATAAGAAGGTTCCTAGCTTGTCTATGGGAGGGAAGGACAGTCGTTCCCTAACTTGAGCCTAGTGGTGTTGACCAAGTCTGGTCGAGAATGGATTGAAATTTTTCAATCTGTTGACCTGACGCAATGATCCAATCTTTTTTATTTAAATTAATTTATTTTGTATCTAATTTAGAGATTTTATGTGATTAAAATTTTTAGAAAATGATAATAAATCCCTTTAAATATAGAAAATTATTAAAAAATAAAAATATTATTTTCACAGTTCATAATAAAATATTAAGTTTTTTATTAAAAAGATCCCAATAAGGTTGGGTAAGATCAGGTTCCTTGTCCAAAAGGCACCAAAATTAATCATGTTGAGTCGAGTTTGAGGTCGGGTTGGGTTGAGTCGAGTTTGAGGTCGGGTTGGGTCCAACCCAACCCCTGAATAGCCCTACCTGAACTCTCAAATTAAAGGTGCATACAAGGGAATCGGCTATCTTTTCTTCCAAACGGAATATATTGTGTACCTGGATGACTCCCTAAACATTTTAAAGTTTTGATGTGTCCTCAATAGACAGTATTCAAACACATCTTCAAATTCCATTCTTTCTTAAGTTTCTTGGGGATTTTTTTAAAAGTTTTTGGATATATGCATGATATAAGTCAAGTTAGCTTACATAAATTTACCATGCATCGAATTTGTGGACAAGAAAAAATTCGAGATTGATTACCTCATATAAATGTATCCTCCAATGAAATCTTAAAAAACTCAAAACCTATTCGTTATGAACTTAAGTTAAAGATCAAAATGTGAACTCAAACAAATTCAAAGGATTGCATCAACTAAATGGCATGCAATTATTTTTTTTATAATTATGTATTAAAGTTATATTAATATGAAAATAAAAAGGTCAATTATCTTTGCTAAAATGGACTTATGAAAATGTTACAATTTTATAGCGAGATTTTTATTATAATTTTAAGTTGGGACTAATAAATCAAGTGAAACCGTCCTATGATATGCTCAATTCTCTAAAGTAGTTCATTGTGGACCGATTCTCATGACATTATCTTGTTCTATGAAAGATATGCACTAGCACAACAACTTAATTATGTATTTACCTCTCTATAAAAGATAGTTGTATATTGTTGTATGTATGTGTTGGAAATTTTTAATAATAAAATGTCATGGTATTAGAGCTATCCAAGTTCAAAATGAGTATCTCTCCTTCCCAATCATCTTCTTCGTCAGCACCTATTGTTACTAACTCCATTCCTCTCGCAACCCATTTACCTTCCTTCATCCAAGCTCAACACTTCATCTCACTCAAACTAACATCTACCAATTATCGCCTATGTCTCACACAAATGAAGTCGCTCATCACAAACTTTGATCTTGATGGTTTTGTAGATGGCTTCCTTCCACCACACGCATCTGACACTATCACATGGTCAACTTCATCATCTCAAATACCTTGTATGGTTGTGTCATGATCAGCTTATACTTAGCTAGCTTCTTGCATCACTCTCCGATCGAGGAAACTCTTTCTCTTGTTGTTGGCATGGCTATTGGAGGTCGAGTAGTCACATGAGCTTATGGTTGCAGCGATAATGGGTGTCAATAGTGACACTAATATGGACAAGAAAGAGCACAACCATAGATCAAACATGGGTCATGATGTTGATTATTGATGCGATCACAACTACACCCTTTGTTCTTTAGGGAACTAACTTCTCTTTTGGACACCTAATCTAATTGGATCCACAACACTGAAGCAACTCATCATGTCAAGCAGGACATTGAAGCACCCCGTCCTCCCAACCTTACTCTGATGACAAGGTACAAGTTGGTGATGATGTGGTCATTCTCATTCATCACAGTGGCTCTTCTTCTATTCTAACTCGACATTATAACCTTGTTCTTTCGCATGCTTTATATTTTTCATATATCTCCAAGTCATACGTTAAGTGAATACTTCGGTATCTAAAAGGCACTTCAAGCTTAAGTCTTGATATGAAAACTTCTCCCGGTGCCTCTCCTGATGCCTTCTCTGACACTAATTGGGCAGGATGCCTAACTGTTGGGAAGCCTGTTGTGGCTTCCTTATATTTCTTGGACGAAACATTACATCATGGATAACTAAAAAATAGAAAACGATTCATTGAACAAAGGAATATAAAATGATTTTTTGTTCTTCGACCGAAGCTAGGTACATAGCCCTTGTCGATGCTAAAACATAACTCATATGATTGTGCTATTTACTTAAATTGGTTGTCTATTACCCATTGCACCTATAAGGTGCGACAATGTTGGCGCAAACTTATTTTATCGCCTAATCATGTCTTTCATTCAAGGACAAAACCCCACCATCTCCAAGTTCGATTCATCTATATGAAAGATCAGCTCATTGATATTATGATTAAAGTTCTCTCAATGAGCCATTTCAATTTTCTTTGTGACAAGCTCCAACTACTCAACATACCACATCATGCTTAGGGGTGTAATAGACCAAGTGAAAACTGATTATCCTCACAATAAGATCAACTCTCGCAAGTAGCATGTTGATAATGCTTTGAATTTGAACTAAATTGTAATCATATATGGATCCCTACGTAATTAGGCGCTTTAGCAATGGGGATAGCGAAGCCGCCCGTCCCCTATGAGGTATCACATCCTTATAATCATCATTATTTCGCATGACGACTATATTATTTAGCATCCTTATAATCATTATTATGGAGCTGCCGCGTAGTCCGATTTAGGGGTGAACCTCGTAAATCTCTTTTGTTTTTTTTTCTGTTTATGCAATCTCGCTCTTTCTCTTTTCATAACATAGCGCATTGTGGATCTATTCTCATGCCACTATCTTGGTCTTGTAAGATATGAACAAGCATAACAACTTATGCATTTAGCTCTCTTTTTTCGATTAGCAAGGGAGATACGTGGATCTAATATAATAAGAGCAAATACTAAAAATAAAGGAGCTCATATATTCGAACTCGTGGCATCTCGATCTTTAAGTAGAAATGTGGGCTCCAGCACTATACCTTTATTCTGATGTATCTATCTACAATATATTGTTGAATATTGTTGTATTTCATAATAAAACAATTAGGAGTAACAGGATGAGAATCTAGCATACTTCTGATTATTATTTTATAGTTATAAATTGAAAACCTCAATTGAGTGTCCTCTGAGATGGTGGACACCCATGATTTAGCATCGGCCCAAGTAAAAGTGGTGTGGAATGTTTTTCATTTGTGGAGCATGCTCGATCCTATTTTTCATTTAAATCGAGATATATGATGTGCATTTGTAACGTATAAGGAAATTGAAACATATTAGACATATGTATAAATATATTTTACCGGTTAAAAAATAATTAATGTAGTGTTGTATTTATTTTGGATGATTTTAGATTTTCTTATTTTTCTTGTTTTTTCTTTGGGCAGCAAAAGGAACTAATTAGAAAGCTTTACTTTATATGAAAATTATTTCCTCTTGACAAAAGAGAAATTTTCGTCCATTTTGTTCTGAATTAATTTTTGGGTTAGAAAAAAACATATAAAGAAAAAATTGTATTTCTAGATAATACATGAAAAACATACGTTTTATTACGTAAGAATACATTTATAGGTTCGGTGGGAATAGATCCAACACCCACCAACCCAGACGCACTCAATGCGCACACGTCAAACCCACCAATAAGAAGCTTCCACGTATAATTGAATTAAATAGTCGTTTCTTTATTTTGGCCTTCCAGCCAAACTTTTTCCTTAAATAAATATCTTTAAAAAGTGATTTAACTCAATTAATCAAAGGTGGACCCTAATGACGATATATATAAGGATGATTCAAATGCTATAAAGAATTACCGTTTTTCTAAATTTTATTCTTAATCATTTATTTTTAATATTTATATTTATAACTTTGGATATTATACTGAACTGAACTGGGTGTATAAATAATAATTCATTTTTTATTTATATAATTTGATATTTTTTATGAAAACATTCCAATTTCTCGTAATATTATAAAATCCTTTATTTACAGAAATAATCTATAATTAAAATTAGACTATTAGGATAACTCTCGTCAGGTCAATTAGGACACGAATTAATTGCTGCATCCGGACCAGACGGATCCGCGTATCAAGAATTAATTGTACGTTTCTCATATGTTGTAACCGTTTCCCACCGCCAGGTGTCCCCACCATCCTTCCTCGATTCCGCTCCCCTTTCTGCCAAACCCACAGAAACGGTCCAATTTTTCGTCCCCCTTTCACACCCTCGTCTTCCGTTCTCGTCGTCGTCGACGATTCGATTTCCCCCTTTTTTTTCTCGTTTCGATTCGATAGGATCCCGGCGGAGGAGGCGGCGGGGCGGCGAGGGAGGGGAAGATGAAAGGGAACCGGCGTCCGTTGAACGCGGTGGTGGGATGGGTGAAGAGGCAGCCGCCGAAGGTGAAGGCGTTTCTCTGCGTTGTGGCGGGCATGGCGGCGCTCGTGTTCCTGCGCTTCATCGTGCACGATCACGACAACCTCTTCGTCGCAGCGGAGGCTGCCCACGCCCTCGGCATCTCGGTCCTTATTTATAAGCTCACCAAGGAGCGCACCTGCGCTGGTCGCCATCTCTCTCTACGCCTCTCCTTTTTTTGTGTGTTTTCTGTCTGCTGCCGTTTGTGTTTGATTTGTTGCTAAACGCTTGGTTCTGCTACGATTTTTGCCACTTTTTATTGTGCGCGTTCTCTGCAATTTTTGTAAATGCTCTGCGAGATATGTGCGATTACATGGGGTGGTAGGAGCTTGGACGATTAAATGTAATACTGAAGAGAGTTTAAGAATGATACCAATGGCGCAAGGATATCCAAGCACAATTATGTCATTCGACCTCATGGGTGAACGATTAAATGTAACTCTGCAATTAAGGCATTAGTTCTTCGGCTCTCATAATATGATTATTATATATGACCAGTAAGAACAGTAGTTGTTTTCTAGGGTATTACAACTGGATAGCTGAAAGTTGGTTGCTTTTACATTTATTGTGTTTGCTCAAAATATTCTGGTTGGGATATTTTTCAAATGCATGGTCAGCATTTTTATTGTCCCACGTGATTCTTCCTGCCATTTAAGTGAAAAAACTTGCTGCTTAGTGCAAAGTTGCAAATAAAGTTGGTTCGTCAAAGGATAATGGGCGGAAGCTAATAGTTTGGGTTCCTTTTCTAGAGTCCTCAACTTGGCCTGGTTTACCTCTTCCGCACCCCACTGGATTAGTCAAGTGCCCTGGGACACGCATGAGTTTGTTTTCTTTCCGTTTTGCTTTTTTTTCTTAAGGGTGTCTTTTATGTTGTGAGAGCTTAGAAGCTTCGTTTTTTAATCTAATTTAGGAGACGCTAGGGGCTACCAGATATTGTCCAGTTGGAAGTCTTTATTTGGGATAAGGAAACTGATGATATATGAACATGGATAGATAGTTCTTTCTAATTGTATACTTTAAGTCACCTGTGAAATGCGTTTGTCAAGTCAGTATATCAGGTTCTTATAACTCTCATACAATATGCGATTTCCTCATTTCCTTGACTTGTGAGTGCAGTGCATTTATTGGATCTTTTTGTTTAAACTTTAAGTGGTTACTTTGTTTTAGTTATTGTTTCTAAAGACATCCTTTTCATTTCAACTTGTTTTCCTCTAACTTAACGTGTTAAATTGCAGGACTTTCACTGAAGTCACAGGATCTAACAGCATTGTTCTTAGCTGTTAGATTGTATTGCAGCTTTGTTATGGAATATGATATACACACATTGTTAGACTCTGCCACTCTCGTGACTACCCTTTGGGTTATATATATGATGCGGTTTAAATTAAAGTCAAGTTACATGGAGGATAAGGATAACTTCGCTATATATTATGTGGTATGATACTTGTGTTATTCACTTCTGCAATATTGGAATCTTATACATATTTCTTGTAATTCAGCTCTTTACTATTTATAGTATTTTCCAGTTAGTATGCTGGAACATACTTTAAATTTTCATCTTTTTCAAGAAACAAAATTATGATAAATTATGTCACAATTGAGGTTTTGTAGAGTGAAGCAACATAACCGAATGTGCTGCACAATTGGTGCTGACTTTCTGAAACTCTTAAATAATGAACTTGAGCTTTCTTCATTTTGTATCATGTTTTCCTTCATGCTTAATGGCAATATATATGTGAACAATTTATTGATTGTTCTGCGTCATGTATAAATTTGCCCTAAAATTAAACAGTATCCCCTGTCAGGGATGATGTGATGTTATACAGGTGTTTGTGTAACTTTTCATGCTTAATAGTTTTATGCTAATTATTGTTCAAGTTTCCATGAGATCCTGGCTATCATGCACAAGAATGACAGCTTACTTATTGTTTGCAAGTACTGTATCTTTTTTTTCTTTTTTTGAGAAGGAAAAGGATGACTACCAAATTTGGTTGTCATCCAAGTACTGTATCTTTTCCTTTCCCCGTCATATGTTCACCTGGTTTTGATATGGCAATTTAAAACGAGCTGAATCTTAACATTGACTGTTAATTGTTTCTCGAGTCTTGACCCCAGTGCAAACATAAATATGCAATGTTTCTTTGCAGGAAGCTTCTTTGCATACATGTTTATTACTGCTGAGAATTGATTATAGTATATTTAACTAGGGATAAATATGTACTTGTGTGCACATCATTTAATATGGTTCTTTGTTGAATATGCTCTGTTTCAGAAAATTCATTCATCTCATTTAATTATTTATGACAAGGATGCCTTCTTAAAAAAGGAGAAAACCCTATTGCTCTTGGAATTTAGCCAACAAGTTCTCACTATAAGTGCATGCTTGCCTCTGAGCATTTATCCAATGGTTTTGTAACTTGTGGCCTTCATTGTGATGATTGCACTTGGATTAAATCGTATTCTTTGTTGATTTGGAAATAGGTGATACCTTGTGCAGTGTTAGCACTTCTAGTTCATCCTTCAACATCCCATAACATCGTCAACAGGATTGCCTGGGCTTTTTGTGTTTATCTGGAAGCTGTGTCTGTGTTGCCTCAATTGCGTCTGATGCAAAATACCAAGGTATAAGACGAGAGTATGCTTATATTTTCTAGGTTGTTGCTAACTATGAATTGTCTGTTTGCTAGATTGTTGAACCATTTACGGCTCATTATGTATTTGCATTGGGAGTTGCAAGATTTTTGAGTTGTGCACACTGGGTCCTCCAGGTTTGTTCCTTGTATACACTTTGTCATATTTTATTGTGATTTCCTTTCACTCGATCGGATTTTTCCAGCACATCTTTTAATATGTTGGGTAGTAACCTTTGTAACTATTATCATGTTCTATCGACTAGGGGTGTTATGTTATTTGTTTGATTTGGTCTATTCAAGTGTCCCTTTTTTTTCAATCGAGAAAGGATGACTAGCAAGATGGTAATCATCCAAAAGTTCCATTAATAGTAGTAGGGATTACAAAAAGTTTGATAGAGGGGCCAACAGACTTCAAGTGTCCCTTTTAGCTTCTATAACTGATGGTCACATTTATCATCAAGAAATTGTGTTCGCGGTGGTTTATGAGTGCTCTTTTTAGATTTCTCTCATCATTTTCTTTTATTGTATGGAAAAGTTGCTGCCTACGACAAATCTTGGCTGTGGGAAATGTTTTTTGGCTTTGTAATGTTGAACATAATAAAAGAAAGAAAGGACACCAAAGTTAGAATGGATTAAATTTTGGTTATTTATCATTCAGGATTGTGTTGGCTACAAAATAGATGGTAAATTTTTTATTGGGTCTAAAGATAAACATGACCTTTTTCCTGAGATATTTGGAACCTGACGTTATTGACAATCATACACGATTTGCATGCTACCTGTATTCATGACATTATTAGTGGAGTTAAATTTAGAAATGTTTCCATCTAACCAAAAGCTTTTCGTTGTAATTTATTGGAGGCATTTTAGTGTATTGGTTAATGCTCAAATCAACGCTCTTACCAGGTCTTGGATACCCGTGGTCGCCTGTTGACTGCCTTGGGCTATGGTTTATGGCCATCTATGGTTCTTCTTGCTGAAGTTGTTCAGACTTTCATCCTCGCAGATTTCTGTTACTATTATGTGAAGAGGTATTGGACAAGTATCTTTCACGTGTAATCCTATGTTTTCTCTCTTCGCTTCGAAGTTCTGAGCTTTATTTTATTATACGTCATGGTTCTCTTCTCGCAGTGTTGTGGGTGGACAACTGGTGCTACGGCTTCCTTCCGGTGTAGTGTAATCTTTTCAATATCACAATATAGAATAATGTGAATTCCCTGTTTGTGCATACTGCATACTGTTTCGCCTTCTCTGGGAAATCTGCAGCCATCAACACGGCTTGCATTATGTTGTCAAGGTACGGAGTAGTCATGTCAAAGTCTCAACTTTTTGATGTAGACAATACATTTGGGAGAGCGTTGTGGTTTCACTCTGGTTGACCTCTATTGTAAGTGCAAAACACACCCTTTAATGACATGTCAAGTTGACATTCAGGACAATTTCCTCTTTATTCCCATTTAAGCTTTGGTTTGGTTCATAACGCGTGCAAATGTTTTACATGAAATATGCAGAGAAATTGTGTCTCAATTTATACATATTTGTCCAAACTTCATTTTGAAGACGTGATACGGATTCTGTGCCTTGTTTTCAGGGTTTGTGCTGTCTTGTTTTTTTTTTTTTTTCTTTCGTTTTATTCTATAAGTTAATGTAGGGCTACAGAATTGTCTGTTAAGCTAAGATGTCACAGTCAAGCTGGAACACAAATTTGATCATGGACGGATTAACTCGAGGAAGGAAGTTTGATCATGGACGGATTAACTCGAGGAAGGAAGTTGGACATTTCTTTGCAATCCATTTGCACAGGACTAAAGTTCCTGTCAGTACTTAAGTACAGAAAATAGCCCTTGTTATTAGATATTAAGCATTAAAGCATATTAAATAAAAAAATATCAATTAAAAAGATAAAGTTGGAATCAAATCGGTTCCAACTTGATGGAATCAGTGAGCAATACAATAGGCGAAGGCGATTCGTCACAATATAAGTTCGAGAGAACGCTAAATAATATTTCTGAAATCGCATTAAAGGTCGAGTGGGAGCTATTGAACGATTCAATTGATATGTTTGCTTGCTATTCCAATTAGGGTTTGAGCAAGGGAAGTATTAAACAGAATTATTACACGATTCATTTGATATATGATGGAGCATGTACTTTTTTTCTAACGTATTTATTTTTTCTCAGTATTTATGGATTGATACAAGTCTGAAAAATGGTTAGAATGAGCCTAATACTAACGTCATAGTATCTTCTGAGAAACTTGATAATCCTCAATGAAGTGAATATATATTTTTTAATATTTATTGTTTTCGTTGCAGTTGCTGGAGGAGCCATTCAGCGGAACATAAAATCAATTCATATTAGTCAAACGAATTTGTTGAATAATTACTTGATAATTATTAGATAAATCAAGGACATATCATATAATAATAAACAATAAAATAAAATAAACTCTGAAATTCAGGGAAAATGAATCTAAATAAAATAACTGTACTATTCTTATGAAATAGCATATTCCATCTAAAAAGACTTTTTTTATGACATATTAGTAGTTTTCTAACTAAAGGATCCTTCATGAAATAAATTTTCATTATTTTTCTTAATGACATGTCCACCTTTATAATCCTGAAAACGAAACTTTAAAAAGGGGCTGACCTAAGTTTACCATTTTCCTTTTTTTTTTTTTCTAAACCATGTTTACTAGCATGGACCTGTGAGCACCAATCACTTGCAAAAAAAAAAAAAAAGGAACTAAAAAGGGTTACTGGCAACCAACAGATGCACATCTTTTTGCACCAACACAAATATAACATTTTGCTGTTTCATTGGTCATGTGTGCCGTCCTGTTCATGCTTTAAAAGTTGCACAGCTGATGTAAGCTTCCAATTGAACACGTATTTTTCTACCTCTTCGCTTTACTATGTACCTTTTTTTTAATTTCCGCGGAAACCCACCGAGATTATTATCACTCCACCAATTTAGTATTCTAAATAAAGAATAGAACAATAAAGAGACATATTAGCATAAATTTGAATTTTTTTAAAAAAAACATCATTTTTATTCGAGCCAAGTGTTGAACTATCACATCAAAATCATACTGAACCAAGTAGAATTAAGTTCCAAACTTTTTGATGGGTGTTAATAATTTCAAGTTTGAATTTTAAAATCATTACGTTAATTAGGGAATAAATTATTACTATTTTATCTTCTTAATTTTAAATTAATCAAACATTAAATCGTATGAAAGTCTCTCATAAACTTGTAATTAAATATTAATATATATATATATATATATATGATTTAATGTATGTGTGCTTTTTACGTAAAGCGCATATCAAACGATTTTACACGTACTTTCTTTTAAACCACGAAATATATCAAAAATAATAAAAGAAAGTATACATAAAATCATTTAACACCACATTAAAAACATTCCACAATTACGCTTATGCTCAATTCATATATATATATATATATATATATATATATATATAATGTGGGAAGTAGGTCAGCGTTGAAAGTATAGACTTGAAGTCTCCGTTACAATGATGCATGTCTTTCGTTTTTCCGAGGGTTCTCATGAGTCATGATCATTGGACCAATTACAATCATCAGTCAAGTTTAAAAAATGGATGTTGGGTTTCTTTTAATCATTTATCTTGGTCTCTCGTGAAGCACCTTTGCAGTGGGCCAGCACCCTAAATTTGTCAACGCATTGAGCAATTTGGAAGCGTGACGTGCGAAATTCCAGATGATTCATCTCGACTTTATAATTTAGGAAAAAGTGCACCAACATATTTATTTATTTATTTATTTTTCCACATAATCCAAGATATATATATTAATCATTATGCGTTATACAGGAACATTCGTCGTCCTTAGACATCAAAATTTGACCAAATTGAAGGCCACAATGAAGACGACAGCGTAAGTTCTACTCTTCCACTCTTTAACTAATAATAATGCATGCAATCTAAAGACAACTACACCGTGCCTTTGTTTTGGATTCTCACCACAATATTTCAAGTGAATAGCTAAAGATCTAATTCACTATTACTCAATTACAAGTTTCGATGTAGCGCCCCGAAATTCGACCCGCCACGTGGTGCGATCTCCTCTCGTGCGCTATCTTATTTTTGTCTTTGGTTTGACTCTTTTGTTGACCCAAATGGTCAAGAAAAGTGACACATAAATGGAAGACTTATTAAATAAAATAATACTATAATAAGAAAAGAATGCGAAAGCAAAAAGGGTTAAAACACGTCAAATTGTCTTGATAAGGAGCATAGTGCGGAAGCAAAAGATAACATCTCATGGTCTCAGTATGAAGCAGTAAAGATAATAGTATGAGTACTAAATATAAAAACGACGACGGTCGACCATGACATGATAAGATCATCCAAGTATATATACCACTTAGTATAACGGATAAACATATGACTCATACTAGACATGAACATAACCATATGCACGTGCCACCCAGAGCGAGATCGCCGCGCACGCACCATCACGTCATGAGCAACCATTATGTACCTGTGGGGATCACACAGGAGAGCAAGCTCAACCGTTAGTATAAAGTTAAGTGTGAGTTCGTATAAATTATAGACCAGTTCTGTCAAAATAAGCACAATATAATGGAATGTAAAAGTGAGTCATATGATAGAGAGAGCATGATATGATTCATGTCTCTCTTTTCATTGTCATTTTCCTTATTTTCTTTCGTTCATTCATTTACTCATTTTCTCTTTCCATTCTTTTTTTTCATTTCATTTCTCTTATTTCATTTCCATTCCATTGGAAGAGCCCTTTATTCTTTTAGGAAAATACCATTGTCTGCACTCATAGTGCTACTATCTAAACTATTGTGGGCCAGTGGGTGATCAATGCCACGGCCAGACTCGTCGAGTTGGGATGACCTCGTGCCAAGAGGAAACATCCATGATGGAGAGAACTCCTATCTAGATAGGACAAATAGTAATCCGTGAAGAAGTGTCTTGCTTAGGGCTCGTTCAACTTCCCTTATCATAATGAACATTTCTTTCAATCCAAAGATAGATCAAGGTCGTATGGAGCATAGCTCCGAATCCAGTGGACCCATCTTTCAATTCGTAAATTGGTCAAGGCCGTATGGAGCAAGACTCCGAATCATCTTTGAGTTCTTTCTTTTCTTTAACTAATCAGGTGGACAGAAGCTTAAAATTAGAGGGTTCGATTAAGGCCGAATTCCTCTGTCCACGTACCGAACGTCGAAGGTCAAACAGTCGTCCGTCATAATCCTTTTTAGCGATCGTCCGACGAGGGAGCGGACGGCCATTTATCTTTTCAATGACGTCATAATCAAGTTTAGCATTACATTCTTTCCTTTCAGTTCAATAGAAGATAAATATGGTTCTGTTGAGCACAATTAACTTTTCATAAAGATCAGATATCAATCCCGTAAACAGAGGTTCGTAAATCATAATGTTTACATTCTGTTGGTCAGAACCCGGGCCGAGTTGAGCGTGCGATCGGATCGGAAAAGTCGATCCGCCCGATCATCTTCTCCGATTGGTACCCGGGTCGGGTCAGGCAGAGCCCGGGCCGGATCACTGGTGCGATCCGAGCTCTGATCGGTTGTTCATGGTGGATCCGGACCGAGTTGGGAGAAACTCGGTCCGAGATGACTTGATCCAGGCCAGGTTGTGTCCAACCCGGGCCGAGTTCTTATTTGTGCAGAAATTGCGCGAGTTTACAGAGTTTGGTCATTTTGTTTTCTTTCCACAATCAAGTGGTCATATGTCGATATCATGGACTTATGAACATATTAAACATCACTTTGATCATCCACATCTTAAAAAAGGAATCCTACGCTTCCAAGTTTCTAAACAACTCAAAATATATGTACTAACCTATCAAACTATTTCATATATAAATTCGTAGAATAATCATAAGTCTTCATATTTAGTTCCTATGAATTTGATCAGAGATGTTTCATTTAGTGAATCCTTAGAACATGCTTCGATTCGTCCAGAAACATAACCTATGAAATAGATCCTGAAATCACCTTAAAGCCTACGAAATTGTGGTTTATCCTCGCGTATGCTACTACTGCTCGTCGTCGTCTACGTCGGCGAGTCTCGTCGGAACACCTCTACCTGCCTCCGCTGCTCGTGCGCGCCGAAGGAGAAACAGAGAGTGAGAGAGAGAAGATAAGAGAAGGAAAAACGTGAGAATAAATAGGAAGTGGGGGTTTTATAGCTTGAGCATGTCCCTTGATCTCCCCCTCTCCTAAACTATCCGGCCATTGAAGAAGGGAGAGGAAGGGGAGAAGGTGGAGAAGAGGGCCCTTCCTCTTCTTCTTCTTCTTTTTTGTGTAACAGCCGGGCGTTACATTCTAATTCCAAATCTCTTTAAACAAAGACTACTTACCAACTGATCCAAACCTTGATTGATAAAGATGTGGATCTTTGTAGGGATGAAAAAATAGAGTTTGATGCTCGTCTGGTCTTCTCTTTAAAACATCTTTCTTTACTATTCCTCTCTTAAATAAGTATACATTTATTATCGTTAAGAAATATTTTATACAGACATTTACATTGTTAACCCTAACCACGACCCACGCTGGTCCGATGGGAGCACTCGATTCACGATTGAACTAAAATCAATTCGGACAGATCCTTCTGATGCAGATAAGTTGGGGGGCACTAACTTTCTGATGCAATCACTTAATGATTCTGAAGGGCGCTTAGGAGAGTGGTTCACCCGTTCTTGAAGCTTGAGACTTAGGGTATGCTCGTTGATATCCGGAAGGCATGGCAGCGAGGGATTTGACTCGAAGGTGTTAGTGCAGCTTATCCTTAAGCAAAACAAGGCACATTCAAAATATGATTTTGGATAAATTTACTGATTATAAGCTGAAACATGTGTTAGAGAGAGGCCAACTACTCGACTGTTTTTTTTAAACTTTGGCCCTTTCTATGATTTTGAATAGATAATATTTCTAATTTTTAAATATGTATATATCATATCCTCCTAATCAATCTTCCTATAAAAAAAATCCTCATGGTTACATTTTAAAATAACCCAAAGAAAATAACAAATCACCACTTATCTCGTAGAGATAGAATAAGTACTTTAAAAATCAACATTATTATCTTTTCATATTATGAGCTGTCGACATTTTCATTCTTGTTTAATAGAATAGAACGTGAATATATATATTGAAAAGGTCACAACCCTATGAATCAATAACAGAACCGAAATAAACTCAGACAATCATAAAATGAGTTTTAAGAGGGTTTTTAGCATTAAATAGATAAAGAAATATTTTGGCTTATTTTTTAAGAAACAAAAAGCTAATTCGACGCCGAACGGATCGTCTTCCTCACTGAGGAGTTTTGTGGCAGGGATGCAGCAATGAAGCTGCTGCCCCCTGCCCATTGGTGACCAGTTTGCAACAAGGAATGCTGGGCTTTTGCTGTTTTGCATTCTGCCTTCAATATTTTGGCAGAGGAAGCACATCACCAGCTCCAATCCCAATATTAGATGACCTGCTACATGCAAATGTGCTCTTGATCCCTTTTTTTAATAATAGCCCTCCTAGGAGAATAGCATAGGATCAGCACCACCACCAGCTGCTACTTAGGTCAGACTAGTACTAGGAGCTTTTATCAAACAAAAAGAAAAATTAATACTAATAAGGTTTTATTGAGAATATAAAAAATTTAAATTCTTTAAGGTCTTATTGAAAATATAAAAAAATTACTCAGCTAATCATGGTTTAAGATCATAAAATTCAAATTCTTTTGGATATAAAAAAATTTTATTGAGAGTCCTCACTACACGACGCGGGATGATCTAATCGTATTAGTTAAGTTCGATGGATAGTTTTTTTAGCATCGTGCGAATTGGATCGTCCGCATCGCTTCACACGAATATTGACTAAAAAAAGAAAAAAAAAAACGGATCATGTTGATTTGTGTACCTTGATCTCACAGACGATGAGTTATTAATTTCAGTTTTAATTCTTAATTTTGTTCCAACATAGAATTACAATGTTATTAGTCGACCCCCACCTAGTGGGATAAGGCTTTGTTGTTGTTGTTGTTTTATAGAATTACAATGTTATGATTAGTTTGGACAGGAAAAAAAATACTGAGCAAAGGAAGGAAAATATATTTTCTCTCCTATCAAATTGGTTGGCACAAATCGTTAAAAAGAATAATAAGTGAATGCGCTCAGGGATGGGTCCAGAATATTTTTAAGGAGGGCCAAATTAATATTATATAAATAATAAAATACATTAATTAATATTAAAATTAAAAATTTTAGTTTAATAGATTTTACCGTAACTTAAAATTAAAAATAATAAGATATATTGTCTAATTATTCTCTATCACAGTAATTTTAGTTTAATTTAGGGGGAGCAGGAACCTCTTAATAAACTTCAATTTTGTATATAACATATACATATATATTAAAGATAATAAAAATCTTGATTTTTTCTAATATCCCATAAGATACAATTTTTCATGGTACTCGTTTAAATTATATGTCATAATTCATTGCTTTTATATGGACATGTAAATGCACTTGTATGTGTAACTCACATTTATCCAACCATTTAAAATTAGATTTTATTTTTTTCCCCTCTAATCTCGACCATTTGATGCTTGACTTTTAAGTTTTAACATATTCATATATTAAACTATTACATATTAAAAGGAAAATAAATGGCCTCTCTCTCTCTCTCTCTCTCTCTCTCTCTCTCTCTCTCTCTCTCTCTCTCTCTCTCTCTCTCTCTCTCTCTCTCTCTCTCTCTCTCTCTCTCTCTCTCTCTCTCTCTCTCTCTCTCTCTCTCTCTCTCTCTCGTGGTGTGGTGTGGAATCACGCGAGTAACGTGAGATGGCCACTGCCTCGCAAATTGCCTGCTTGCCTGCCTCCCTTTGAGGACAAGTACGCCAACACCACCATCATGTTCCATCTGCCACTCTCTCTCACCTCCACCTCCTCTTCCTCCTCTAAGTACCAACTCAGTACTCACTCTTCTCCTTCCAATCACTATCAATCCTTCTTCTTCTTCTTATTCTTCTTCTTCTTCTTCAAGAAAAAATAGAAAATTTATCAGCATCTTTTCCCACAAGTATGTCCAGTGTTATGGTATAAATCCAAGTGATCTGTTATAAATCCAATGGTAAAGAGATATAAATCCAATGGTAAAGAGATAGCATTCATCTCCACAAGTTATTTTTTTTATCTTTGTCAAAATTCAAGACATTTGATGTTGATTCGATTGTTACATCCAAAGTGGAGTTGATACATCAAGAGCAAATCAGAAATAAATGTCGGAAATTTCACCGAAGAATCGTTGCACGATATTTGAAGGTGCAACTTTAAAGTTCGTATCGGTCAAGTTAATATTGATATTACAAGACTAAATCTTCTTTTTTCTCTCTTTGTTTTCATATTTCAATCGTTACTCTAGTAAAGATAACCGGTCTCGCTTGAAAATTCTTATGCGTAAAATTTTAATAGGATTTTAATTTTGATCACATAATTTTACGATCTTATTCGATTCTATATAATCTCATATAAATTTTTAATTATTTAAATATTAATTAAAAATATATTTATTATAATAAGAATTAACTTAGAAGAAGTTTACTATATTTTTTTTTTCATTTTTAAATGTGTTTTGATATACTTTTATTTAAGAATCAGTAAAAGATGACTTAATGGAGTGTAATTCACTACAAGAAAAATGTTATTTTTCGACGGTAATTTCCGACGGATAGAAATCCGTCACAATTTGTGATGGATTTTGCGACGAAAACGTTTCTGACGGTTACAATCATCGGAAATAAAAATAATAAATTATGTAATTTATTATATTATTATTTGACGATTAGGAACGTCGATATTTTCGACGGATATCCATCCGTCGCAATTTTCGACGGTTACAACCGTCGAAAATGGAAATAATAAATTATGTAATTTGTTATATTATTATTTTATTTTTCGACGATTAGAAACGTCGATATTTCCGACGAATACAAATTCTAACGGAATTTTTTACGGTTATAACCGTCGGAAATAAAAATAATAAATTATGTAATTTATGAAAAAGTGGTAAATAAAAATCACAAAATAACAAAATAAAAATCATTAGAAGAATTAAAGTGGTAAATAAAAAATTTATTATTTATGAAAAAGATTAAATTATCCTCCCTCGATTTTTTTTTTATTTTTTATTGTTTGATGTGTTGTGGAGGGAGGGTAATTTAGTCTTTTTATAAATGAAAAAAAATTAAAAGTAACGAAAAACGTAATAGAAGTAGACGGAAGAACTAAAGTAAAAAATCGTGATAGTTTAGAGATAAAAAATAAGTACGTAGTTTGGATTAGATGCGAAAAATATATATCTTAGAGAAGATTTATAAAAATAACTTGTGAGAATATCTTTTAGGATGGAAAGCAATTGAAAGGTAGAGAAACGAGGATAACGATGAAATTAAAAGATAGGTGAGCAAGCATGTGGTAAGATAACTTATACTTTAATATCTTCTTACAATAATCTTAATATTCAACCATAACTCATATCGTACAAAACTCAACTTAACTTTTTTTTTTATATTTTGATTGAGAATCAAAAGGAAAACAAAATGCGAGAGGACAATGTTAGAGGAACATTACTAATAAGAACAAACGTCACGAATGATTACAAGCCTGTGAATCTCGGCAAGAAAATAACAAAATCGAATCATGAGATTCAGGAGATCATTCAAACTCTTAATTATAACCTTTGAACGTGTTTTGGTCATACTACGAGTTGAATATTCCTTTTCTCTTATATAAGAGATGACATTGTTCATTCTAACATATTTTCTGCACATTTTACATTTTTAGGATCATCAGTCAGAATTTATTCATATCGTTTCTGCAGTACGAACAATGAATTAGTTAGGTGTTAATTATTTTGAATTAAAAAATATTTTTGCATAATTATCATTATATTAGTATTCTTAATATATTTTGCATGTTCATGTTATTGATAAGCTTGGTCTAATTTAATTTATTTTAATAAGATATCCGTTGATACTTGAACTCAACATGTATATCGACTCTACTCTAATATACAAACTACCCATCTATTTCAAATTAAAACTTAATTGGGTTCATTCAACGGAATACCAAAATTTTATAGTTTGAAAGATCTCTCAATCTTCTTTTTTATTAAGCTTATGAGAAAGATATATAATTACTTCATCGAATTAAAAAAGAAAAAGAAAGATCCGGCAACCTTTTATGTCAATTCATATCTATCGTCGTACTAATTTCAACCTTCTTTTTTATAAAATGTAAAACGATAAGGAAAAAAATGGATAATCTTATTTTTAATAGAATAATTTACCATATCAATAACTCATAATTAAGAGCTGCACTAAGGGAGAAAATGGAAATATACTTAATTAACGTCAGAGATTTAATTCGAATAAGATTTTACACCCTGGAGCGAGAAAAATCCAAATACTCGAGGATAATTATGTGTGTATATATATATATATTTATATATACCATTTATATTTAAATAATTCATGATAATTTTGAAAAAAATCTTTATGCAAAACCAAATTATAATAAAAGATTATTCGACAATGACCAATTAATTATTATATTAGACCGTCCTTGACGCCATATTCAAAGATATTAGACGTGTGGTGTTACTCCTATAATTATAATTTCTTATTCTTATCATCATCATCATCATCATCATTATTATTATGTTTAATGAAACAGTTGTGCAATAATTACGATTATAATGATCGTTTATCTTTTGTCAGGTAACTTGTTAAACCGTAAAAAAAATAGTTGGATTCTTCGAGATGTTTGAACAACTATTATGTGTCACTTAAACAGTTCATTCTATTTTTATCATGAATAATTATGTTAAACAATAACACACACACACACATATATATATATATATATATAATATTATTGGCATTGTTGTGTGAATAATATTTTTGTACAACAATGCTGTGATCATGAAGCATAGGAATACATTTGCATCTATGGAAGTACACGTAATTAGTCTCTTCTTTCCAAAGTTGATGCTATGATTAAATCACAAGAGGATAAGCTCAAACTTGTTCTTCCTTTCTTTTTTTTTTCATTGTTTGGCTTAAATCCATAAGCCATTACTGTCATTTTGAATTGTTTTTTTCCTTGCCCCTTCTTCGAAGCTTGGGAAGATTGGTGACATCAATTTAGAATTTTCAATTTGAAACTTAATCTTCAATGCAATTACTTTGCAGAACTAAAAACAGAAACAATACAAATTAAATTATCTTTTTAAGGAAATGAATTAAATACAAAAAATATAAAAGAAACCGAAAGATAGATTTTTCTTCCATTAGAACATCAAAATATCCAAAAACATATTCCAAAGTAGCAAATAACATCGTAATCCTATTAACCTCCCAATAAATAATTATTAATGCATGCCAATGACTCAAAACTATGTCATGTATAAATAACCATTGAATTTTTCCTTTTAATACAGAAAAAAGGAGGAAGTCTTATATTCCACATGAAACCAAAAGCATCCAATCGCAAAATTAACACGATGAAGAAAAAATAGATTCTCCTATAAACAAATTCTCATCTCCCTAAATAAAGGACAAGTTTGTACTTCTTGGTCTTGTAATATGTCTAACTTGTATGCAATCGAAGCTTTTAAAATGCACGTCAATGATATTAAAGTAATTTATTTATTTATTTATATCATAATTATCCAATGCTTTTATTAAAGAAAGCAAAATATCGAAGAAATCGAATAATAAAATATCCTCTAACAAATCATCAAAATTCTCTAAGATCTTCCTGAAGAAGAAAAAAAAAAGGAAAAAAGAATAACCCCTATTAATCTCGCAATAAATATGCCTAACTTGCACATGATGTAACTTTTTTAAATGCATACCAATAATAATAATAATAATTTATGAGTTCAAATGAATTATAAGTTCAAAAAAAAATAGTTGTCACTTGCCATTTTATTAATCACAAGAGTAATTTTTACAGTGACAATAATATCATCCTTACCAAAATTATTAATCGATTAGGACAAAATTACGGGGGGAGAGAACCACTCGCCACGTGGCTCCCTATCGACCCCACCGTCTGAACCGCAGCGAATCGCAGCCGTCCGAGAGAGCGAGACGTCACTTCAGAGGAGGGTTCTGAGAGTGGGCCCGACGCCAACAGAAACGATCCGACGGTCAAGAGCACCTCAAGGTCGGGGGCGGGAGGCGATCGGGAGCGTCCACTTACTCCGCGTCGTAGTGCTCACCGCCTGCCACGTGGCCGGAAAGAGCATCCGAACAGCGGAGCACGAATTCTCCGCCACTTAAATGCCGCCAAGTAGGACTCCCACGAGGCGTCGCTGTTGGAGGCGGAGCAGCGGATCCTCGAGGAGAAGCCGGAGGGGCACGTCCGACGTGGAGCGACAGGTGGGATACCTGTTGTCGGATGGTGATCGGATGGCGGCTTCGCGGCCGTCCGATCCATTCGAATGACGTCATCCATTCCTTCTATTCTCGTGTCGGGTTCCCATTAAAAAATTAATCTGCCATTTAATTCGCATTTATCGGAATATTTACTCGTCCGCTTATAAAATCCACTGCAAACAGTGGAGAGAGAGTGGGAGAGAGGCCGTTTCGGGCAGAAGAGCGCCGCTGTTTGTATCGGACGCTCAAGAAGAGAGAGAGAAAAAAAAATCTTCGAGCTTTCCGTCGCCCTGTATCCCAGTCCATCCCTTCCATCATTCGAATGTGATTTCAGACCCTGT
Organism: Pontederia crassipes; assembly: GCA_030549335.1. Lineage (NCBI taxonomy): Eukaryota > Viridiplantae > Streptophyta > Magnoliopsida > Commelinales > Pontederiaceae > Pontederia > Pontederia crassipes. Next base: position 68,463,856 of record CM060191.1, on the reverse strand, counting down.
GCGAGTTCATCAGAAGGCAGGGTTTCTTTTATGCTGATTAAGTGGGCGCCGTCTTCGCCTCCTGTGTCCCTTTCTGGTCTTCGCCGGCGGAGTTTGCGGTAGGTATATTATAACATTTTTTTGTTCTTTCTTCTCCGGCTTTTATCTTTTTTCTCTTTCATCGATTTTTTTTTTGGTCAAGTGTTTGGATGAGGAAAGTATGAGTAAGTCTGATGTTTTTTTATTCTGGTTGAGGAATTTTTTGGTGTCGTGGGAGACAGACGATGTTGATATCGATTTATTTTAATTGTTTTTTCTTTTCTCTGTTATTTAATGGATATAGAAATAGATCTTATGTTTCTATTCTGCCTCGGACGAGTTTTGCTGTACGGGTATCTGTTTTGTTCCATTACTTTCCCAGAGATGGTTTGCGAATGGAGAAAAAGAGATTACAGATCGAGATGTTTTTTTCTTTTTCGATTTAAACAGATCGAGATGCTTATTCTTCATTCCTGGATTAATTGCTCCTTCTGTAATCGATTCCGGAGGGGGGTTGTCTGTTTGAGTCGTGTTGTCTAAATATCCCTTGGAGGTCCAAAGATTAATAAAAGGAAGCATTTTTATTTTTTGTCGTTCCTTTATTTTTTTCTGTGTTCCCCGTTTTTTGTTGTGCTTTTATTATGGATGGTAAATGGAACCAGATTCTTCTCGCCTCACAGGACCCAGAAACTGCATCTTTATTTTTTTTCCTGCGTCCTTTGTTCTTTTTCTTCTCTTACTTTTTTGTTTGGTGTTTCTATATATCTCCATTTTACTATACCAGAAGTTTGTAGTATTTATTGTTCTTGTTTTTTTTTTTATTTTACTCTCAGTTTCCTCGTCAAGATCGTTCTTCGCTGGCCCTGATGAGGAGTTCAGTTTATTTTTCTCTCCAGTCTCTCTAGAAGAAGTTTTAATTTTTGGGCCTCTCTCTCTCACTCGCCACCTCGCGGACACAGAGTACTAAAAACCTCTCTTTTACGCTCAAAACAGCAACTAACCCTTTTATCACGCTATATCCCCCCTTTACCTTCTCTCTCTCTCTCTCTCTCTCTCTCTCTCTCTCTTCCCCTTATATATTTATAGCATATCCACTGTAGACATGTCATAAAAGCGGCAGAAGACTGTTAAAAATTCCGTCTTTTTGTCTTCCTTGGGCGTCCTCACACATTTGAGCATGGTTCTTGGTTCCACACAGGATTAGGAAGAGAAGAAGGAATGGGGAGGAAGAAGTGAAGAGGTGGACGAACAGAAGAGCTGTACTGCTTGAACAGCCGCTGATACATCTGACTACTGCTGGTTGGCACAGAAGCAGGTGGCCGGCTTGGTCGTTGAGGTGATGGTTGGATCGGAAATGGACAGCGATAGATTGCTGGATGTGCTTGGCGGAAGGAGCTCGGCGAGTCGGCACTCGCCCGCAAAGCGACAGCAGATGATGGGTTCCTCCTCTTCCCCTCCTCCTCTCGGTACTTTTTTTAATTTGTAGTTACTGCGCCCCCCACCAATCTCCTCTCACTTTCCCGGATTGCCCTTCTCCGCTCCCCAAATTTCTTCTCACATGGACAACTGTTCTTTCCTTTTGTCCTTTTTCTTGGTTTCAATAGTGGAAATATGGCCGAAAATCCAGTTCCTTTTATGCTGTTTTTGTTATCATCTTCTCTGTTGAATAAAGTTTTGCAGTATGCATCTTTTTTTCTTTTCCTCTCTCTAATTCTTCTCTCTGATTTTATTACATTTTCATGCGCTGAAGTCAGATGTGTTGTCAGTGTTATCAAGTTCGTTGCTGACGTTTTTTTGCAGCGCCTGGTGAAATCAGTAATTGCCACGGTGGGACTGGAGATCAGGAAGGTGATGCCGGTACGGCCGTTGTGAAGTTAAAGAAGAAGGTCAGAGCTTCAAGGATGCAATCCGGCGAAAATAACGCGGCCGGTGAAGGCGACGAAGGGGGGGAGGCCTTGCGGTCGCTGCAGGCTGCCACAGGTACCGGTGTAACTGCTAGGAAGAGCCTTCATCCGAGGGGAAAGGTATCTTCCTGTTGCCATTGCTTCTTTGCGGGTTTGTTTATGCTGGAGCTGTTGCTCTACATGACTGACAAGTCGAACTTCAAATAATTCGAAAGGTAGTGGAGGATGAGGATTCTGCTGATCCTGCACCTGTGCCACGGAAATTGAGATCAGGTATGAAGACTTAGATGTGACAGTTCTTTTTTTTTATTTCTTTGGCATACCTAGAATTTGTAGTTCTTGAACGAAATAAATGCCCTCCTTTTTCAGTTGGATGACTTTACGCAGGAATCCTTTTTTTTTCTTTTTGCTTGTCCGAGGTTCTTCACTTTGTGCAACTTTTATTGCCTTTGAAATATTTCTGGTCACTACGAAAGCATTTGAGTCTTTACGGATCTTTTAGGGCCTATGAAAGGTCTCTATTGATGAATCTGAATATAACTTGTAAGGAAGAAATTATTTGCATTAGATACTTCTTCTTTATCTTGATTAGTTCCTGTCAAAGTGAAATCACATAGCCTAAAAATATTCTAGTGTGCTGTAAATTTGTGGTAGTCTAAATTGTGCTGTAAATTTGTGGCTTATGCTATTAATTTTCTTTTCTTAAGCCATAAATAAGCGTAACGGACAGTCAGCATCTCCCCCTCTGCCAAATGCAAAGAAGAAACGCCGGCATGTATCAAATGGAATCGAGGTATCTTGTATCAATCACAGGATCAGATTCAAAGAAAATATGTTGGCTCTTTACTAGCTTACTTTTTTCTCTGTACTATTCATATCCTTAAAGTTGAGATAACTTATCCAATCTTTACTTCTGTTTCAATAGTTACATGACACAATTACTGAAGATGAGAAGGAAGTTATCGAGGCTTTGTATGCATTATCCAGAATAAATGCTACATGCAAAATTCATGTGGAGAAGGAAGGAAAAATGATTTCGGAGGAAAATCTTAATGGCAATGTTCTCTCAAGCTCTCTTCCAGAAGGTTGGTGTCCACACTCTTCTATCTCATCTAGTTTATAAGGCTTTATATCATTTTTGACTTTCCTTTCATTCTCTTAACTCGATGTTGATTTAGCAGTTTCGAAAGAGGTTGGTTTTCCGCTGGAATGTGATGCCTTGCCAAATGAAGAAACTTTGAAGGGCAAATGCAGTGCCCTTGAGAAAATTATCACAAACTCTGGCAGCAAATCTTCTGAATCAGATGTGAATAAAATACCACATCCTGATTGCCATATACCAATTCTTTCATGTAAAAGTGACCCACCAGTTTGTACTTTGGGGGTTTTACCAAATTATTACTCTGGAAATGGGTGGGTTAAAGCTATGTCATTTTCAGATTGTCGTTAAATTGATAACTCCGATATGAACTTTTTGTTTTTTTTGTTATCCCCTTTCTGATTATCTTTCTTTTTAATAGATTACTGCAGCCATCTCACAACGTAGTTCTTCAGGTCAGTAAATTTGATATTATTATATGCTCCATAATCACTTTCTGCATTATTTTTAATGCAATTTTATCAGAACTTATGAGTTTATTAACTTTTTTTTATTTAGAAGGATTCTCCTGGAACTGTTGCAGTGCACCATGATGTCCAAGCGGTATCAGACAAGAGGGAACCAGGTAGAAAGCCTGCTGTCGGCCAGAAGGGTAAGAACTCTGTTTTGAAATAGAACGTTTTGATGCAGAGAGCATCTGTTCTTGGAGGATCTTGACTTTTCTATTTAATGTTTAAGCAGAAACTGCAGTGAATGTGCCAATGGTACCTAGTGTTGTTAACGAACACCCAAAGCTGTAATGTCCCACCTACACATCCTGTTATTTGGCAGTTCCACCTTATGGATTTGATGGTTAACACTAAATGAATGTTGTTTTGCAGGTCCTCTTCAAGTTGCACAGAAATTTGGCCAGATACGCCTGCAAGTAGACCTAGTTTGATGCAAACTGATCTTCCAGTTGAGGTAGTTCCCAACCGAGACAGAACATACATTTTTTCCTGCAATTATTCCTAGAAGATAATTCGTAGTTTGTGATGAAAGCTACTGCCATGCTAATCATACAGCACTTATATTAGGGAACTTATTTTGACATTTAGCTTTGTTTTATGCAGTTTCCTTTGTTGTCTTTAAGTGCAACAAGATCAGGGAGAAATTGTGCCATTCATATATGCATAAGCCATCTAATTAAAAGCTATCAGGAAAAGGAGAAGGAAACGCAAAGGTTGCTGTCATTTCAATCAGATGAAATGAAGCCTGGGGAGATGCCAAAATTAGGAGGAATATCAGGATCTGAGATGCCTAAGACGAGACATGATCTTAGCAGCATGACAACTACTGGTAACAATTGTCAATTAGTTGAAAGGAACACAAATCAAGCAAGAAGTGACATGTTACAGAATGGGAGATACATATATTCTCAGCAGCCATCATTCTTATCTGAGGCCCATGCTGGGCAGAAACAGGTGATTAGTTAATGATCTATTTAAGTATCATGTTACAATGTTTCTTATGGCCTTGATTATTCCAATAGGCATATCAATTTTTATCTCTCTCAACTGCCTCGGAGGCTAGCAACTCTGGAAGTAATATGATGCCGTCCCGGCAACTTGATGCACCTTTCATCCAACCACAATTCTCACAGCATTCGATTGTGCCATTTCCCTATTCCCATGTTCCATATACCACACCTTATGCGGAGCAGCTACCAGCTCCAGCCAATCAACCGGTACTTTGTCAATGATTTAGATGTGTCTCTTTAAGTGAAACCACTTTGGATCGGCGTGATAAACTGCTTTGTTGGTACACAGGTGCAGTTACGGCCACACTATGTCGGCAACCCATTGTATGGATTGCAAACTTCCAGTTGTTCAGATGCCTCAAGATTGCAACAACAACAGTACCAGCAACAGCAGATGTGGCAAGCCCATTTGGCTCCAGGCTATAGGCAACCAATGAGCATCAGGATGTCGCAGAATCCACACTTGCATGATCCCACTCTCTCTTGGAACTTGAATGCCCAACATTCATTCCGAATCAACCCATTCCGCCGAGATTCATGATGAAGCTCATCGTCCATCTACTTAGCTGCAACATCAGCTTCTGTTTAGTCCCATTCTTCGACATTATCAGCAGCCTGTTGGGCCTCACAGTGCTGTTGTGTGAGACAGGTGAACTGTGTAGTTGAAGAAATACATTTCCTATACAAATACTTGCTTCCAATTAGAGGCTAAAATGGGTACAGGCACAAGTGTAGTAGTTTTCTTATTTATTGGATGATGAATATTCTACAATTATTGTTATTATTTATTATTATTTATTATTATTATTATTTGTCCTGAAAAAAGCGAATAGAAATTAATTTTAGAAAAAAGATTGATTAGTTTTTAAATTAATAACATTACCTCTGCATGAAACAATTAATTTAGAGGAAAAAGAACTCTAATGATCAAGTTTGAATTCTTATCCGAAATATGATTCGAGCTGTATGAACAATTCCGTAAAGGATCGTTATATACAAATTGTTGATCAATTTTAAATCGAAATGTCGGTTCTCAAAAAGATATTTTTGCATGGTTGCCAGGTCTTGTTCTTATAGTTCTAGGAGAAGGATCGATCTGCAGTTATGCTTTTACAGTCCATGGATAACTGTACTTGCCACAATTCACATCTAGAAAAGATTTTTGAGGCCTTAAAAGCACACTCTACTTGTAATGTTTTAAGCCGGAAATTTATCCCTCGATTTGTATCCAGATTTTTTTAGTCGCATGTTCGTGATCTTAAGATATAAACATTTATTTTGATAGCGAATAATTGCTTTTCAAAAATAGGTTTGTGATTTATGCACTGGATATGGTCAATGCTTTGAAGCTCAGAGCTAAGATACTTTAGACTTGTCTCAGGTGCTACCAGCTTCAACTGAAGTTATTCAGGATAAAAACTTGGAGATATGGTCTGAAATAAATTTATTTCTTCTTTGAGAAGCTCAAGAATATCATCGTGTTTGCTACGGTGAGCAAAATTGACTGTGACCAACATCACATTAGAACAGTAAACTCAAGTTAAGATTCTTGCTTTTTCACTTGGAACTGTCCCCTATCTAGTAGGGGACTTATGATCATGCTTCCAGTTTGAGTTCTCATTTGAGGAAAAGCCGCTGGGAAATCGTTATGCGGCAACTTTCTTTGAAGTCACTGAGTTGACAATAGTAGCAAACTCTGGACCCTGCAGAATGAATACAAGAACAAGATATAATCACGACCTGATGATTTCTGTGAACAATCCTATTTGGTTCTTTAGTATCACAGGTGAAGAAATTAATGACTACCTTGAGAGAGGCACCTCCAACAAGAAATCCGTCAATATCTTCTTGTTTTGCAAGTTCTGCACAATTGCTCCCGTTCACAGAACCTAAAATTGACCAATGGAAATCGTTCAAGTTTTACATCGGTGCCAAGAATTGAAATTGCCCATACATCATTTAAAGCAACTTAAGAAGCCTAGACGACATTTTATGCATAAATGATAACAGTTCAAAAGTACAAAGTTCACTCATTTTCCATAAAAAAAATGTTATAGCCAAGAATGTTCTTCAAGATTTGTTTTCTAAAGTGAATGATCTTCAAGATTAAGTTACAAAATAATAAAGAAAATGAAATTGATCTCATGGCTCATCCAATTCTCTACAGATGCAGCCGAGGATTCAAACTAGAGAATAGTACAATTTTTTAATGTTAGTTAATTTAAATTTTGTATAAATCCTATCTATCTATCCTAGTCATCTTCAGAGGAAAAAAAAGGTCATTTTTTTATACCAATTGACTAATCAGGACAATTTAGTCCTTTTCAAAAAATCACAATAAGAAGATAATGCTCCAAATTTATAAAATGACATTGTACATGAAGTAACTATCTCGAACAAAAACTGAAGAGCAGTTGAAAAACTACCTCCATAAATGATACGAGTAGACGAAGCAACTTCAGGTGAGACATTAATTTTGAGCCAATCACGAACAGCGACATGCACTTCCTGGGCCTGCTCAGGAGTGGCTACTTTCCCTGTGCCAATTGCCCAAACAGGCTCATATGCAATAACAACATCTGTCCAACTTGTGATGCTATCTGCAAAAAACAAAAACAGGTTCAGAAAAAAACAGTATTTTTTTCCACCAATGTATTATGAATCATACCTGCAAAAGACTTCATTTGCTGGAAACACACATCAAAGGTCTTCCCTGCTTCTCTTTCTTCCAACTTCTCTCCAATACAAGCAATTACCTTAAGATTCTGGCTCAAGGCATATGCAGCTTTCTTCCCAATGAACTGAAATGAAAAGTCTTGTTATGCGATCAGGTTGGTATTAAACGCAGCCTTGTTCGGCGATCACGGAAGCAAAATATCACTGAAATACTTTGTACCCTTTGAGTAGCGAATCTGAATCCAGTACCTGATCATCTTCACCTATGATATGTCTGCGCTCAGAGTGCCCAAGAATTACCCATGTGCATCCCAAGTCTATGAGTTGTTCCACACTGTAAATTTCAATGAAGCATCAGCAACTACATTATAGTAAAACTTATTCAAATTAACATAATAAGAAATCAATTGTATTTTGTGAAAAAAGGTAAGGGCAACATGAGATTTAGCATCTAGTAAGCGAGCAAATTAGCAGTAGAGGTATCATGGTCGTGATTGATATTTGTAAAGGATAAAAGTGTCCCAAGTCAGGGTGTCTATAACCATGTACCAATTGATAGTGGTCATGACAGTGGATATATAATTCTTCCATAGGTTTGAAAGAATTTGAAGTTCAGATTATTGCTGTTGTAAAACTACACTTATTCAGGCCATAATTTTTTTTTTTTGAGGGGGTAAATGATGACTATTCATATTTATTAAAAGGAGTGTAAAGCTATATTTGATCACTTCAACATGATCCAATTCAAAATCCATATTTTTTCATGAAGAACTGTAGAAAAGAATTATAATTTTGTGCAGTAAACTACCTAGAAAACCTATGGTTGCAGTGTGAAATGAAAAATAACTGCCGAAGTAATATTTTTATTTCTGTCAGAACCTGATCTCTCCTGTAAAAGCTCCTCCTTTTGCTACCCAACAGTTCTGAGCAGATATCTCAACACGGTCTGTCAAAGAATTCTTCACTTGGTCGATGTATACAAATGGAGGTGCCACAACAACATCTGCATATCAGCAACATAAAACAAACTTTAGTACAAAAAGAAGAGGGAGCACTCAACTGCAAAATAACCAAAGTTATTATCATCGCTTAAGCATATTTATTCCCAACATAGCATATCTTCCGTGCATCAATACATTCTTCAACATGTAATGCCTTTATTTGAATAGTATATATGCTTGAATTTTCAGGATTTTCGCGGACCTCAAATGAAGGATGAAAATAGCCATCTTACCGACATCATTTTCCAACTTGGCATCATTCAAGTCAGCGACAAGTTTGCTAATGGAATCCTTTGTCCCATTCTGGAGCAAGCAATCAATGACACATAACTCAGACAACTAGCTTTAAAAAATGTGTAATAAAGAACATACATATCACAGAACTGCAGAACAGGAAGAAACTGAATAGCAAAAGTTGGAAACAATGAAAAGACAGACAAGATAAAGCTATAGGTGTTATGCTAGTACAACAAAAAGTAAAAAGTGACATATACCAAAGTACATATTTCAAAATTTTTGAAAGGTACTTATGAGTCCTGAAGGAATCACACACAACAAGAGATTGTAAGAGTAGAAAGATGTTGAAAGAGAAAAATGAACCCTTCCATCTTAAGGACTGCCATGAAATACTTTATGTGTAAGAATACATTTTACAGTTAATTAAGAATGAAACAATTTATTTCGGAAAGCTATATTTATCATGGCCAACTGGTTAAGTGAGATTATAGGAGATGTTTGAAAGATAGCAATTTAATAGTCACTTGGAGCTTGTCATTTCTTGCTATCCTTCATTCTTTTCATGTTTTCTCGAAATGAAATGGAAAAGCAAATAAAAGAACAAATATCATTAAAGAAATACTATATTGATTTGAGCATAAACTTTTGGTACAGGTAATGATTCGCCAAAAGAAGACATCATCTATAAGGTATCAAACTTTCTGAGAAGGAATAGGGCATTTAACTTACACACTTCCAGTTGCCTCCAACAAAGAACTGCATGTACAGAAAAGAAAGGTGTCAAAGAGATAATATACAGCATAATGATATAACAATTGCGGCAAGGAGAAGACATCATAGCATATATTTACTAACTGAAAACTGTGTAGCTTTTTTTTCGAGGGCATATAAGCATCTGGATCATATACAGATATTGGCATATTTTCCGAAGCACATATGAAGGCCATTATCTAAATGGCTAAATCTGTTGTGTTCCATGAATATTCATTATCTCATAGTAGAACAAATTGAGAACAACAAAATACAAAAGAGTAGTTTCTACCACAAAACAACATACACTTCATAACGTAAAAAAAGTGCTTTCTCAAGGTTCCACCTTTTATTTGAAAACAAACCATACGGCAAGGAAAGCTAGGATTGTCACCATATTCATCCCCCATACCGCATGATTATTTAACATCCAAAGTGTTGTCTATTCACAAGCAACAAAATAAGGTAGCTAACAATGAACGACATGTTTTGCACTCAAAGTGTGTCAGTGAAGTCTCCCAAACCACAGTGCTTTAATATATATGATGATTTGTTTGCTTTCTGAGAAAGCAAAAAGAATACCCTGAACCAATCTCAAATCCATGTTACTTGGGGAAACCAATGAGTATACATCAACCTAATTCAGATCGCATTCTTTCCCCCTTTCCCATCAACTAATTCTCCTAAAATTTCGTTGCGATCTAGAGACTGCATCTTTTTTTTCGCACTGAAAAAGGATCTGAAAACCTTCCCAAATGTTTCTTTTTACTGATTTTGCGGTCAACGTGAAACTACAGCATATCTTTGGTCCACTAAGCCTGACATTAATCCTAGAGGTAAACAAGGCTAGATCATTTTTAGAACCCAGCTTAATCCGTGGGAAAGTATGCCCGCTGTTCAAGAAATAGTAAAAAGAAACAGATCAAACCGAGGAGAGCACCTTTCCGGATCCCGCCATGGCGACGACGCCCCTGGGAGGCCGGCGAGCGGACGAGAGGCGAAGCTGGGACTGTGCATGGCGGACGAAAGCGGCGGACGGCGACGGCGCTTCGCGGGTGACAAGGCACTCGCGTCGGAGCCCTGAGAACTGCGATGCTAGAGATGATGCCGCCGCCATTCCTGCTACTCTCTCTCTCTCAAGGTATTATCTAATTATCCGTCGCTCGTCTCTCGCCTACCACTCGCGCCTCAACAACCACAGCGACGAGACCTCTATTTAGAGTTATTTTTTTATGTTCTATTTCTCCATATTTTCGGATTAATTTTCTTCATTATTATTAATTGTTATATATATTATTAATTGTTGGATAGCGTCGGAGAGCCTCTATCACTGCGCCACGTAATCTACAAAGGTAGATATTTTTTTCGGTAATAAATCATAAGTAGATTTGTCGAAGAATCTATGTGGGTGTCATGTTGTGTGTTCCGGTCTGATTGACATAACAGCGAACAGCAGTGTGACGAGTGACAAGTGGAAGGAACGTGTCACTTCTTTGAGAGACGGTCGGTGGAATTTATGGAAAATACCGTGATGGCTGTTGGACCGGAGGGAGGAGATCTTTGGAGGTCCGCAGCGTTTACGTAACGGTCTAGTGATGACGTTACTCCGATTTGGTTCTACATACCGGCACACGTAAAAGACATGGTTCGAATCTTCGAATCAAGGATTGGGTTGGATTTGATACGAGTGATAGGGGCGCGACGAATCCACGGCTGGGACCGGTCCTTGTTCCCAGGACATTCGAATTTTTATGAAAAAAAAATCATAATTTTGAGAGATTAGAAAAAAAAACTCTCGATTTTTCTAGTAACACCGGATACGAGTTTTTTTTTTACAATTTTTAGCCATTTGAATCTTTTAAACTAATTTTTTAAGGAAAAAAGAAAAACTCCGATTGAAATTATATGATATGATTTGATGTTAATTTGCATCCTTTAGTTTTTGTTTAACTTAAAACAAAATAAGTAAATTATTTTTCCCTTTTTGAACTCTTTTCTTTACCATTGTCTACTGTAAAGCAACGCTGTAAATGTTTATTTTATAATATTTTTCCAAATGAAAATTTATTGTCTTAATTTTTACATTAAAGGGCAAGGTTCGACCTTTTTTTTACATCGGCAAATATTTTCAATGATTTTCAAATATAGAAATCAACCGAAATACCTAATTAGCGTTACATATATATAATTTATGACTAATTTTATATTTCACTTATTTTAGCATGTACGAATACACTTAATTAGCATAGGAATGATATAAACACATGCTAACAACAATTATATTAAAAGATTTAATGGGGAGAATAGACATAATATTTCCTTCTTATTACTATAGATTAAAGATATATGATTGAAATTTTCAATAAGATGAGACAAGATATGGCTATTTGGTCCGATGATTAGAAGAACAGGTAAATGTGAATATGTGGTATCCCTCGTTCAAAAAGAAAATTATAAAGCACATGTTAACAAAAAAATACACGAAACATAAAATCTACTATTCTTATCATCTTATAGAAAATTTAATTAGTATTATCATAAAAGTAAGATTGACAAAAATATAGTATTTAAAATCATATATAACATTGTCTATTATTTATAATAAATACTCAACCCGACTACGATAGTTGATTGCTACAACTCTCTCGCGTATGGTAATGGGACTTAGTTTAAGTTGTGTTATGATAAATTATTCTTCTTGAAATTTGACTGATCAACTTAATTTTTTCCAGTAACAAATAACTATATCCGTACAAAAATTGTGCAAGTGAAATAATTATCTAAGAGAGTACGGAAGGATATTAACCTTCAATATATTCTTTTCGTACTAATCCTTGAAAGACTAACTTATTTTCGATTAACTTTATATTAAATGATTATAAAATTTTCTAATGATTTTAATCTCCACGTGCATCTTCGCGTCATCACAAATATTGTCGCCACACACGTCTCCATATTTACTTGTCAATTCAATTATCTATGGGTTCAAATAAAATAGTGAGCAATTACGTTTAGTATATGAGATAATGTAAATGGATGAAATAACTTAAATAAAAATCATTTAACATTTGAACATAAACATTCTATGGTCATGTAAATCATGAAACAAACTTTTTTTCATTTCTTCATTCTTTACCATTATTTTTTCATTCTTTCTATTCTTATCATTTTTTCGATGAGTTGCACTACATCTTTTATATTAAACGATTTCTAGGAACTTCTAGACAAGTTCGACTTATTTTATCATATATCATATCATGATACTCTCTTGTGATTATAAGGGTCAAAGTGAATCAAATCAAGATCAAAATGAGTTGTTATTTAATCAAAAAATAAGACTTGAGATTGCATAGATACCCAAGTAAGAATGCAAGAATCCTCATTCTTTAACTATTCAATAAACCATTGTGGTGAGACTATTAATACTTATTTGTTGATCATTCTCTTTTGTTATAATCAGTGCACATCAAAATATTCCTTTTTTAGTTTTTTTATCTTTTATCCTAATTATCGATCTTTCAAATTTCAATTCATCATAAATTAATACATGGGTGAAACAGTTATTTGATACCTTAACAATTCAATACTAAATCTACTATGAAATTCGGACATAAATCGGGCCGGGTAGAGACAAACTCGAATCGAGTTTGCCTTGGACACGGGTCAGGTCGAGGGTGTCATGGACCGAACCCAACTTCTTAACAATATAACCTCTTTTTTATTGAAACCTAGGCTAGATTTCGAGGTGACTTGTATTTGGTGCCGAAAACTATGAATCTACCTTTTCTGCTTACAAAACATGGGCCGGTGTACTAGAGTTCGAACCGAGTTAGTTCAACTAAAATTAAATATTCGTAGTTCATTAGCAAGGAATCCAGGTACAACTCAGGTCGAGTTCATTTCGAATCTAGGTCAAATTCAAATTTTCATTATGCCAGTTTTCCTAACCGTTGAAGAATCCGTGTTGAGTTTATAACACACCAAAATTTTCTTAATAAAAAATTAATTTTTATAATTAAAATAAAATTCTAAAATTTTAGGATTTGTTAAAGAAAGTTAAGATTTTAAAATACATAAAAGTATAGTTAGAGGTATGATAAGAGAAGAGAAAAAGATAAGATAAAGAAAATTTTGAATGAGAATAAAAATGTACTACAAGTTTATCATATAAATCATTGTCAATGAGAGTTAAAAATAATAGTTTTAGGTCTAAAAAAATCTAGAAGATAAAATAATAATATACTATTATTTTATTATGAAAACAATAAGAATAAAATATTTTATTATTTTATTTCATAATAAAATAATAAGAATAATTATTTATTTAACTCTTAAAATTCAAGAATAATTATGTTTGGGAGAGAGAGAATAAAGAAAAGAGAATTAGAAGAGGATTATGAATCAAGTTTGAAAGAAGATTGAATTTAGGACTCCTAATGAGATTTAAATTAGGGGTTCATGTGTTGGCCTTGAGCTAGACCAAAAGTTGTCACCAATCCACACGTAAGGTGGAGTGTTAAGAATATAAAATCATAGATGTTGCTCTTCCTAATGACTTAAGCTTTCTGATCAGTACATCAAATTTAACAAAGCCTCTTGGGGAATTAAAATATGCATCAACTAATCTCTAAGGACTTCGGGATAGAAAATAATCTCTACGGACTCCAAGATAGAAAATAATCTTACCACCTCGACAACCAACAAAGCAACAAGCTTACTAGATCAACAAACAACAAAGCAACAAAATTATCAACATAACAATAAAATGCACAAACATGAAGAAGATGTAACTTATTTTAGACTAGGAACGTAGTGTATATAAATAAATATACAAACACAATACAATGTGTGAAGTTCTCTCTAGAAATGGTCTCTGTAGTAATTTCACTCTCTTTGTTTTTTTTACATAGCATCAACGCTTGTAGAAGGAAATCTAAGGCAACTTACAATACTTAGTAATTATTGTTAGTAGTGCGAAAGATTCAAGGTTCTAAAGCAAAATCATATTATTTTTTAGCAAAATGGCGAGCTCTTTTGGGATTGATCCAACAAACTCCTATGTCTACTTGTTGAATTCTTCATATAATCGTGAAAATTCTCTTATTTCATGTTTTCTCAACGAAACCAATAATTTGACTTGGTTACAAGCCATGTGGAATGTATTACGTGCCAAAAATAAACTTGATTTCATTGATGGTACAATCCAACGGCCGAAGGAAGGTGATCTTGTTAGTGAAAATTTGGACATATGTAACTCCATGCTCATCACATGGATTTTTAACTCGCTAGAGAAGGATCTTCAAGAGAGCGTGGTTTTATGTTGAAGATGCAAAGAGACTCTGGATGATCTAAAAGAACATTTCTCTCAAGGTAATGAGACCCGAGTTTACTAATTGAAAGTTACAATTAGCCTCCTAAAACAAGAAGAAAAAAGTGTAGCTAAGTACTATAAAATGTTAAATGGTCTATGGGATGAGCTTGAGAACTTTCTCAATTCATCCATATTCACTTGCGGACGTTGCACTTTTCTCAAAGAGAGAAAGAGAAAGCATATCAATTTTTATGGGTTTAAACATTGAAATCTTCAGCATTGTTCGATCAAATATTTTGAGTATCAATCTCTTCGTAGTCTTAGAAATATTTACTCATTGATTATTCATGAGAAATAACAAAATAAAGTTTCTTTTCGGAGTTGCATTCTTGGCAAGTGGCAACACCTCTAAAGTAAAAAAGCGCTACACTTGTGATCATTGTGACAAAGAGGGTCATATGAAGTCTAGGTGTTGGCAACTTCATGGCTATCTCCCAATCTGGGAGCACAATAAGAAGAATAAGAATAAAAAAGAGTGCATCTCAATCCATGCCACCACAAAAATCATAATCACAACAAGGAAGTTCTACAAATGTTGCAATGACTCTTGACACTCATCAGATCTCATGCAACTAAAAATGATATCTCTTTTTTTTACCTTTTAATTGGATTTTTGATAGTGGTGCATCTATAGACATGATAGGCTACGAGCTTCCTTTTAATGTTACATTTTCAAAATCCAATTCCCATCACTATTCATAATGGTCATTCATTTTCGTGCACTAAAAGGGGCAACCTTCATCTTGGTGGACATTTCTCATTAGACAATGTTTTCTATCTATTAGATTTTCATTGCAACATTTTATTTGTATCTCAATTAACATCAAATTTGAGTTGTTATATAACATATTTTTGTGGACTTTTGCCTCATATAGGACAAGTGCAATGAAGACGCTGATTGGATTGAGTGAGCAGTAGAGAGGATTTTACTACTTACAAAAAATGGCAATACATGTCCAAGCTAACATGTAGATCACTTAGGATTCATCACTTTGGCATTTACGTTTAGGACATCCATCGAAATCATTTTCCTTATAACATCTTGGAACATCAGAAGGACAACAACTCGAATGTTGACCACTGTAGCACCACCTATGCTTAATACACTTGAAGGATCACAACATAACTCAAAAAATCAAACATCAAACATTGTTTATGCTGAGGAAAAAAATGAGTAATTTTCACTTATGATCCCTTAACTTTGATTGATTCCCATTTTGGTCCTCCAACTTAAATTTGTAACAAAAAATTACACAAACTTTGCACGATTTTCGTCGGAGGTCCCTTTCACATGTAATCAAAGGTTTTCCAATTTTTTGGAATAAATTACACGATTAGTCCATTAACTTTGAATCAATTTTGAATCAGTCCCCCAACTTCAATTTATAACCAGAACGTCCCTTATCTTTAATTTTCTTACACGATTAGTCCCCTTGACCGGTGATAGTAGATTTTTCGGTTGCCTTGCTTACGTGGCCGCCACGTGAGTCGTTTCTCTTTCATCTACGTTATTCAAGTCATACACGTCATTTAATGCTATAAACTAGGTAATTACACGAATCATCCCACAACTTTGAGTCGATTTCTAAATGGTCCACTAACTTCATTTTATAACTGAAACGTCCTCCAACTTTAATTTTATTGCACGATTCATCTACTTGACCAGTAATTGACAGTCTCCTAATTACCTTATTGACGTAGCATAATAAAATATAATAAAAAACTTTAACTTATTGACATGACACAATAAAAAATATTATAAAAATTAATAAGGGCCCAACGTGCCCCTCTGCCACGCTCCCCTTTTGCTCCTCATCTTGTGCAAGGACGAAAAGTGGGGCTGACACCCCCCTTTTGTTCCTCACTGCGACAAGGACAAAAAGGGGGGCCATTGCCCCTATTTGCCAGCTCGTCGGAGTGCGAGTTGACAGAGGGGGCGTCGACGCCCTTTTCATTTTCTCACGTGGCAATGAGCAAAAGGGGGACCGTGCTCCAATCTGCCAACTCGCGCACCGACGAGCTAGAAGAGGGAGGCGTTGACCTTCCTTTTCGTCTTCGCACGCGATGAGGGGCAAAAGGGAGGCCGACGCTCTCCGTTGGTGAGCTTGCATAGGAGACACCGACGAGCTCGAGTCATTTTTTATTAATTTTTATTTTTCATTATTATATTGTTTTTTATTGTGCCATGTCAATAAATTCAATCTTTTATTATATTTTATTATGCCACATCAGCAAAGTAACTGAGAGACTATCTATTAGTGAGCAAGTGGATGAATCGTACAATAAAATCAAAGTTGGGGAACGTTTTAATTATAAATTGAAGTTAGGGGACCGTTTAGAAATTGACTCAAAGTTGGGGGATGATCCGTGTAATTACCCGATTTAGTAGTGTTAAATAATGTGGATGACTTGAATGACGTGGATGAAAGAGAAACGACTCACGTGGCGTCCACGCACGCAAGACAATCGAAAAACCTACTATCACCGGTCAAAGGAACTAATCGTGCAAGAAAAACAAAGATGAGAGACATTATGATTACAAATTGAAGTGGAAGGACTGATTGGAAATCGACTCAAAGTTGGGGGATTAATCGTATAATTTACCCAATTTTTTGCTTACGTGGTTTGTCGGATAATATAAAAAATAATAGTATGAGCTTAAATTTAAAATGTAGTTTTTATGTATGGTCCATCAACTTTGATTAATATTCATTTTGGTTCCTCAACTTATATTTGCAACTAAACGGTCTTCAAACTTTACATAATTTTCACTGAAGGTCCTCTTTTTGAAATAATAAATTTTTTATTTCAATCGACAAATGATAAAGAAAACCAATAAAAATTATTGAATCAAATGATAATAAAGATATGTGAATATCTTAACCATTAAAAAGATTGCTCACTTGAGTCAAAAAATATCTAATAAACATGTCTCAATAAAAAAATTGGTCAGTTCCTCAATTAACCATTAAAAAAAGTGTTCGATTCACCAAAATAAATATTTGACATTCTTAAATAATTCATTTATAAATAATTATCTTTTGAGATATTCGTGAAGAGAAAAGAGATGAACATAGAAAAAAAATTCTTTATGAAAATAGTTCTGATGTGGTGAAAGTGGAGTCAATCGAAATTAGATCTTTTAACATTTGAGTGCGAGGAAGTGAAGTAGAAAAATGATGTGAAGTAAGGTTAGAAAAAGGATTTCGAAGGATCAATTGAAGCATGCTTGAGTTGAAGAATTTATAATTTTGGAGACACGTCCATTGGATTTTTTTTTGTCTCAACTGAGCAATCTTTTTAATGGTTAAGATATTCACATATCTTTATTATCATATGGTTCAATAATTTTTTATTGTCTTTGTTTATCATATGTCGATTGAAAATAAAAAAAATTTGTTATTTAAAAAAAGGACCTTCGGTGAAAATTATATAAAGTTTGGGGACCGTTTAGTTACAAATATAAGTTGATGGACCAAAATGAATATTAATCAAAGTTGATGGACCATATGTGAATACTACATTTTAAATTTAAACTCATACTATTGTTTTTTATATTATCTGACAAGCCACGTAAGCAAAAAACCGAAAAACATTACAAGTAAAAGGGATCTTCGATGAAAATCGTGCAAAGTTTGTGTAGCTTTTGATTACAAATAAGTTGGGGGATCAAAATGGGAATCCATCAAAGTTAAGGAAGCATACATAAAAATTACTCGGACAATAATATTAATGCACTAGCTATTGCTTCAATAGATGCTTTGTTACAATCTAGTGGACTTTGTTCACAACCAATAAAAAACAAATGTGATCCGACATACCTCCAACATTATGAGTACCATTCCGCAATTAGTTCTCCTCCTTGCATCCTACCCAACCTCTCAAGTGTTCTAGTATGAGATATCCTATCCAAGACTATGTTTTAGGCATTAATTTCTTTAATAATTATAAGTCTTTTCTTGCTACTTTTAATTCTGATCAAGAGCCTAAAGATTATCATGAGGCAATATAGATCCTCGTTGGCGCATATTAAATAAATGAAGAACTACATGTGCGAGCGACACATGGACAATTGAATTTCTTCCTCATGGTAAATGGTCCATTGAATGCAAATAGGTTTTCAAAATCAAACACAATGCCGATGGTAGCATCGAACGATTCAAAGCATGTCTTGTTGCGAAGGATTTTACTCAAATCGAGAACATTGATTACGATGAAATATTCGCACATGTATCCAAAATTGTCACTGTACGATGTCTTCTAGCATTTGTTGTCTCCAAACATTGGTCTATCTATTAAATGGATGCTCATAATGTATTTTCTATATGGCGATTTTCAAGAAGATAGTGTATATGCGATTAACCCCTAGACTTTCTTCTTTTAGTTCTTTAGTGTGTTGCCTACAAAAGTCTCTTTATGATTTAAATAGGCATATCATAAATGGTTCTCGAAGTTGTTGATGCACTGATACATTATGGTTTTCTACAATCGGGGGTTGATCATTCACTCTTCACCTACTCCCGGGGTTCTATTTTTTTGCAATGCTAATATATGTAGATGATCTTTTAATATATGTAATATATTATTTATAAGAATAGTACTATTTATCCTTTGAATTATATTTATTATCGTTATCAATGATTTAACTATTTAGATATTGATACTATATTGTTATGATTTTATTTTTTAAAATAATATAATTTTAAATATAGTTAATTTTGAATTTGTTGTACAAAAGTTATAATTATTACCCTTTCTTTGTCTTAGTGATTTTTATTATTCGTCTTCTTTTATTATTATTATATGAATAAGATATATACATATATATATAAGAATATAAATAGTATTTGCCATTAGAATTATATTTATTATGGTTATTAATGGTTTAACTATTTAGACATTGATATAATATAGTTATAAATTTATTTTTTAAATAATATAGTTTTAGCAAATAATTATAATTTTAGGTATAGTAGTTTTTAATCTATTGTACAAAAAGTATAATTAACACTCTTTTTTATCTGAGTGATTTTTGTTATAATATTATTTTCTTTTAATATATATACGTGTGCTATATATGTTGTGTTCTTTTAAAAGTATCTGCCAAAGAAATGACATTGTTTCGGTTCCACAATTCCATTACTTTGAGGAGAAGAAAGTGGCGGAGTTCTATTTGAAACTTAGAAAAAAAGTTCAAAAAAGTGAGGGTGTGTTGTAAAAACAGTAGCTTTCTTATTTAATATATATATTTTGAAGACTACTCGGAGCAATCCACGTACTCATGTTGTAACGCCCCCAAATCGACCCCCGCCACGTGGCGAAGACCAACCTGAAGACGCTACGGCATGCTATGACTTTGACCATCATATTGACCATATCTCAGTCAAGAACCGAGACACGTCAGCGGAAGAAAAGAAAAGAAGATAAATTATAACTTTAATTGCGGAAGTCTAAAAGAAATAAAATAAGTTCTACATCATAAATCTAAAATGCGGAAGGTAAATGAAAACTAAATAACACTCTAAAAGCCCTATGGTTCATGTGTTGTCCTATCGCCAGAGCTTCATCACCACACGCCTACTCCACCACGTTACTGACTTGGTCCTGTGGAAATCAGACACAGGGGAGGAGGTCCTCCCGTAAGCTTTACAACCTAGTGGGGAACCACATGATATACAATGCATGACATGAATATAATAATCAGCGATAATTAATCAGGCTTAACTTGAGCATGAAAGATAACATATCAGTATCATGGATCATAATAAGGATAAGATCAGCGATATCATGAATCATGAGGATCAATAGTACATAGTAAACTTGGAATCATGACATACTTGACTTGACTTGAACTTGAACTTGAACTTGAACATGCTTGTCGATCGTGGTTATTAATTAACAATCAGGGTGACTTTGAGGTGCCTTTAATTCTTGGGGTATGCCCAGCAAACGATACGGCCTTGTGCGGGTCAATGGGTGATCAAACCATGACCAAGGGAGCGACCCTTATCTTGATGCACTTGGCTTGGACTGGCAACTCATCATTAATCTTTCATCTGAACTTATTAATCACTTTTATTATCTTTTCATTCTTTGTATCATGTGATGAAGGAGATATGATCGGTATGAGGTAAATCAAGACAAAGAGTTCATGTTGGAATTATAAGGAAATCAATAATATTCATATAAAAATAAAGAGAGATTAATAGGTGAATTTTGCTGGATTTTATGCCCAAAGAATCTCCTCCACCTTACGGCCGTAAAACCCTATTTCTTTGGATTTTACGCCCGAGGAATTCTTTCATTTTACGGCTGTAAAAATTAACCCTTATTACGTTACGACCGTAAAATCCTACTCTCCATTCTATTTCGGCCGTAATAATTCAACCCTTATTTCGTTACGGCCATCATCTGTTACTCCCATCCGTTACGGCCGTAAAACTCTACTCTTCGGCCGTAACAATCTATCTCCCCTTTTCTCTCTCTCTTCGTTTCTCTCTCTCCCAACTTCTCGGATTTTTACGACCGTAAAAATCATCTGTTACGGTCGACATCTATTACGGCCGACATCTTTTACGGCCGACATCTTCCCTCTCTCTATCTTTTCTATTTTATTACGGCCGAAAACCTAACTCTTCGGCCGTAACAATCTATTTCCCCTTTCTCTCTCTTCTTTTCTCTCTATCCTTTCCTTACGGCCGTAAAGTTTTCCCATATTGCATTACGGCCGTAAGCTTCATCCCTTTTTCCCTTTTTTTTCTTTCTCTTACGGCCAATCCTTACGGCCGTAAAAAAAATTTACCTCTATTGCATTACGGCCGTAAGAATTTACCCCTTTTCTCTCTCCATCTTCTTCTCGACCGTAAGACAATTACGCCCAACAAATTTACGGCCGTAATACTTCTATTTTAAAATTGGGTCGTGTTATAAAACCGAAAACGGAATCTCCTCTAAATCTTACATCCTAACAATCAATAATACAGAAATATAACAAACAGAAATAACTATGCATGCTACAATCAACCAATCAAAGAATTCAAGAAATCAAACAATTAAAAACAATAACTTGAATCATATTCATATTCTTTTCATAACGATTCGGGCATGAATTGAGATAATTCAGAGGCCATGCAAGGTGATTTCGATTCACCCACCTTGATTCGCGATCAATCCATCTTTCCGTTCGTCGAAAAATCGATCCTGGCGCCCCTGTTCTTCCCCCGGTTCCTCTCGACCAATCAGCGCTTGCAATTCAACGAAGAGGGCTGAAGGACGGGGCGTGTGGTGCAGATAATTGCAGTAGGGGAAAGGAAGACGTGCTTGATCCCCGACGACTTGCTTCTTGGACGAAAGCAAGATGCCTGCAGGATGTCAAAAAGGGGGTCCTCCTTTCGTGAGGTCAGCCGTACATGTTTTTATAAAGGGTTTTAAATCTTTATCTCATCTTCCTCTCCTAATCTCACTCTAATTTAATTAATGAGATCAGATTTTTATCTCATCACATAGTTAAATCCTTCCTTGAGTCCAATCCTAATTGGGCTTTGTTTATGTTTTATTCCTTTCGTGATTAGCCCAGCCGCCCCTCACGGTTTCTTCCCTTTTTTTTTTTGGCTGGTCGTTACATTCTTACCTCCTTAAAAGAAAATTTGTCCTCGAATTTTGCACTAAGTAGATGGCTTACCGAAAAGATGAAAGAATTCTTGGCGCATTTCCGATTCAAGTTCCTATGTCGCATCATCGCCTTTATGGAAATGCCAAGCTACTCTGACCATGGTTACGTCGTTGTTCTTCAGGCGTTGCACCTTGCGCTCCACTATGTGCGTCGGATACTCAGCGAAGGTCAGGTCTACGAATTCTTAACGTCATGCATCATCATCTAATAGGATTTCTGATGCTCTACTTTTTTTTTTCTCCACATTGACATGCTGGGTACTTGGGACTTATTTTCGTATCTCCATGTTTCATGTCATAACTATTTGTTCATCCTTATACATCCGTGTCCTTCCCGAATGGATCGCAACCCAGGCTTATGGTTATATCCTTATACTTCTTTGTACTTTTTTAAATGGATCGTAACCCAGACTTATAATATTCATCACATACTTCCTATAAGACTTATTCCTAAATGGACCGCAACCGAGGCTTATGTTATTTATCTAGTACTTCTCTCTTTAGGACTTCATCATTTGGGTTTCACATGCTTGGTTCCTTCATCATTACATACGCAGCCTCATGAAGCCTAGCGAGCATCATTTGTGTCTGAGTGTATGTGTAACTGAGTTCATTTTTTTACCAAAATGGTACTTCATGGAGAACTCATAATCTTTCAAACTTCATGTTATCTTCATTATCACATATTAGCATACTACTAAAAGAAAATATACCTAGGACTTTTTTTTTTTAAACGATGAACACTTCAATTTTTTTCTACGTAAATGTGGGCATAGTTTGAACACAATGTTCTTGAGGACCTAAAAGTTTGAGGGGTATTCTTAGTCCAATGGCATCGCTCAATTTATAGTGATCATTCATTGGCAGGAAAAATTATCTTCATTACTTCCTCTTCAGCAACTCGAACTACTGGTACTCACTCCCTAGATCGATTTTGAGAGCACTTGGCCTTAAATAGGTCATCTTTGCATGGTAACACTTATGTCTTGATGGTTATTTTATTTAACAACTTGTTAATAAATCTCTAGATTTATAGAGTCATTATTCTTCTTTACCAAAAGAGGTGGAACATTTAAAAATGAGACCCTCCGTCTCCTAAACCCCTCATCTTGCGATTATTAGATTTGTCTTTTTAGTTCATGTGTCATGGAGCATTGGAAATCAAGGTCATTCTTGAAAGGAAGTCGATATGACACTCAATTTCTAACTATAACTTTTAGATCTTTAAATACCGACAACTATCTTCTCCTTTTTGATAATGCTTATAAATCTTAGAAGGAAGAATCAAATAGGAATCTCATCGTAATCCTCCTAAGAAGTTTTTAGCCGATGTGAAAAATGGATCTTATCTTCAATCGTCATTAGTGTCACTAGCATTGACTTTATGGTCACTCGATCTTCATCTTAAATCAGATATCTTAAGGGATTAAACAAAGTATAAAAATGAATAATTGTCAAATGAGACAATTATGTTTGGTATCAATCAAGAGTCCTTTAAATCAACTAAGGACGGATCATTCTTGGCATTCTATGTCATTGGAGTAGGGTTGTTTCTTAATCAATGTCATTTGTTATCCTTTTTTTTTTGTCTCGACCTATTGTGACAATGCTTTATTTG
Organism: Pontederia crassipes; assembly: GCA_030549335.1. Taxonomy (NCBI): domain Eukaryota; kingdom Viridiplantae; phylum Streptophyta; class Magnoliopsida; order Commelinales; family Pontederiaceae; genus Pontederia; species Pontederia crassipes. Next base: position 68,439,992 of record CM060191.1, on the reverse strand, counting down.
ATATGGTTGTAATGAGAGTTGCCCTCAATCTTAACTTCTTGGCTTACATTGATTTGTTTATTGCAATGTCAGGTCATATAATTTTATAGGAGGTCAGTGATTATATATGACCATAATAAATCCTTTTCTTAAGTATCTTGAAGCACTCTGAATCAATGTTAAGGTCGAACAATATCTACGCTGAGGGGTCGCTACATAGTATGTTCTAATTCAGAATTATCAGAATAATTTATGTGCACTACATAAGTCCTTAGTCAAACATCATGAATGCAGGTTGACACATGGAATGAATTCAAACAATAAGACAAGAAAACAAAACAATCAACAAAACAGAAGACAAGCAATCATTCTTCTTCTTCGTGCATCATTTCATGATCCTTTGCATTAACGATATCTTGTAGTACATGTGAGAGGGTCGGGAAAACTTTAAAGTTGGAAAGGAGAACTAATCCATTTATAAGACTTATGATCAAATCATAAGTGGTCCACTTGATCAAGACAAAATCTTAAATATTTTTCATCATACTGACGTAGAGGCATCTTAGAGAACATTCTATATATCATCTTATATCTTGCATCTTAGAGGACATTCTATGTATCACCCGATGGCTTGCTTAACCCATTATCTAAACATATATATGATTTATTTTCCCTCTTGAACAATCAACCATGATTATATGATTGAATATCCTATACGTTTTGACATTATTATGAAAACTATAATTATATTAAAACTTGCATAATCATCCCTCTCGGGTGCATAACTTGCTTTTCCAGAAATCTTGTAGGGGACTTATAAAATTCCTCATACTTTACCTTAACCCTTCCATACTTTCTAAAAATTTCCTCACTTGGTGTTTTGATCTTTTAATACTTAATGGCTAGAGGCTCATGTGCCTCCTCAAGCTTATCTTAGTTAAAATATCTTAAATTTTTTTCAAAATTTCTCACATCCAATTTAACTCTTTTATGCCTTGCTTATTCTTATATAATTCTGGTATTAACCATATTAGTCTATTTTGAAAATATATATACATTGCGATGTTAGAGAATTCATTCTTTAATAGTGGCTATATAAAATATACTTCATAATATTAAAATTTCAAATCCACCCTATACTAAACTAAGTTAATTAAATCTAATTATTTATTTATTTATCTTTATATATTTATAAGTATACTATGTTATATGTACATATGCGTATGAATATGCTAGATTTAAATGTTCGATTAACTCAAACAGTCACTTACTCATTGAAAATTCCTTCTAACATTTATTCAAGCCAAGGTGACTTCTTAACACTTTAAGCTTCTATATTTGTCCATCCATACCTTATGCATGATTCTTGGACAGCTCACTAATACTTAAATTATTGTTTAACTAATCTTACATAACTTGAACATGATTAATCTTTCTAATTCCTATTTCCAATATAAGGTAATCTAATTAGAAATTCGTATAACTAATTTGATTTATTATTATTATTTTTTTTTTGCTTAGGACCTTTATCCACATAATAAAGGGATCATATGAAGTCTAAAGCGCAAGAAACATTATGGGTCCATACTTATCAACATAAACATATAAAATAATTTATTGAACCCTTATATTGGTAGACCAATGGAACCACATAAGTCATCACCATAAATCATAACTTATGCATGCTTGGTTTCACCTCTACTATTTGAAATCATCTCACACCTACGTGTTGTGTGAGTCGAATCCTTTAATTACTCTTATAATTCTCTCGTTTCTTTCTTAAATCTACATCTCTTTGCAACTGATATGCCTATTCATTTTCCTCTTCATACTGCTGCAGTCAGCAGAAGAAGTCCGTGAATAGAGCAATCATGAAAGAGATGAAAAACGTGGATTATAAGAAACATAATCGTTTCTTATATTTTATTCTTTAAATATCTGTAAGACTTTTTTTTTTCACGTAGGTATATTTATCCACATGCATCCAATTTGTTCGTAACCTTTATGATCCTTTTTTGTTTAATCACTAATCACATTTAAGTTGATTCCTACCATACAGAGTGACATTCCTAGGAATCAACCACTCATGTGAAATACATATCAATACATCAATAAAGAATAACTTAATGCAAGAAAATCTTACTTGTACTTTACGGTGGAGGGTGTGGCGACAGCTCGGCGATAGCACATGAACCAATACCATACATATTCTATACACTAGGACGTCAAGAGAGTCCTAACTTTAGGCTCTGATACCATAAATGTAACGCCCCCAAATCGACCCCCGCCACGTGGCGAAGACCAACCTGGAGACGCTACGACATGCTATGACTTTGACCATCATATTGACCATATCTCAGTCAAGAACCGAGACACGTCAGCGGAAGAAAAGAAAAGAAGATAAATTATAACTTTAATTGCGGAAGTCTAAAAGAAATAAAATAAGTTCTACATCATAAATCTAAAATGCGGAAGGTAAATGAAAACTAAATAACACTCTAAAAGCCCTATGGTTCATGTGTTGTCCTATCGCCAGAGCTTCATCACCACACGCCTACTCCACCACGTTACTGACTTGGTCCTGTGGAAATCAGACACAGGGGAGGAGGTCCTCCCGTAAGCTTTACAACATAGTGGGGAACCACATGATATACAATGCATGACATGAATATAATAATCAGCGATAATTAATCAGGCTTAACTTGAGCATGAAAGATAACATATCAGTATCATGGATCATAATAAGGATAAGATCAGCGATATCATGAATCATGAGGATCAATAGTACATAGTAAACTTGGAATCATGACATACTTGACTTGACTTGAACTTGAACTTGAACTTGAACATGCTTGTCGATCGTGGTTATTAATTAACAATCAGGGTGACTTTGAGGTGCCTTTAATTCTTGGGGTATGCCCAGCAAACGATACGGCCTTGTGCGGGTCAATGGGTGATCAAACCATGACCAAGGGAGCGACCCTTATCTTGATGCACTTGGCTTGGACTGGCAACCCATCATTAATCTTTCATCTGAACTTATTAATCACTTTTATTATCTTTTCATTCTTTGTATCATGTGATGAAGGAGATATGATCGGTATGAGGTAAATCAAGACAAAGAGTTCATGTTGGAATTATAAGGAAATCAATAATATTCATATAAAAATAAAGAGAGATTAATAGGTGAATTTTGCTGGATTTTATGCCCAAAGAATCTCCTCCACCTTACGGCCGTAAAACCCTAATTCTTTGGATTTTACGCCCGAGGAATTCTTTCATTTTACGGCTGTAAAAATTAACCCTTATTACGTTACGACCGTAAAATCCTACTCTCCATTCTATTTCGGCCGTAATAATTCAACCCTTATTTCGTTACGGCCATCATCTGTTATTCCCATCCGTTACGGCCTATCCCGTTACGGCCGTAAAACTCTACTCTTCGGCCGTAACAATCTATCTCCCCTTTTCTCTCTCTCTTCGTTTCTCTCTCTCCCAACTTCTCGGATTTTTACGACCGTAAAAATCATCTGTTACGGTCGACATCTATTACGGTCGACATCTTTTACGGCCGACATCTTCCCTCTCTCTATCTTTTCTATTTTATTACGGCCGAAAACCTAACTCTTCGGCCGTAACAATCTATTTCCCCTTTCTCTCTCTTCTTTTCTCTCTATCCTTTCCTTACGGCCGTAAAGTTTTCCCATATTGCATTACGGCCGTAAGCTTCATCCCTTTTTCCCTTTTTTTTTCTTTCTCTTACGGCCAATCCTTACGGCCGTAAAAAAAATTTACCTCTATTGCATTACGACCGTAAGAATTTACCCCTTTTCTCTCTCCATCTTCTTCTCGACCGTAAGACAATTACGCCCAACAAATTTACGGCCGTAATACTTCTATTTTAAAATTGGGTCGTGTTATAAAACCGAAAACGGAATCCCCTCTAAATCTTACATCCTAACAATCAATAATACAGAAATATAATAAACAGAAATAACTATGCATGCTACAATCAACCAATCAAAGAATTCAAGAAATCAAACAATTAAAAACAATAACTTGAATCATATTCATATTCTTTTCATAACGATTCGGGCATGAATTGAGATAATTCAGAGGCCATGCAAGGTGATTTCGATTCACCCACCTTGATTCGCGATCAATCCATCTTTCCGTTCGTCGAAAAATCGATCCTGGCGCCCCTGTTCTTCCCCCGGTTCCTCTCGACCAACCAGCGCTTGCAATTCAACGAAGAGGGCTGAAGGACGGGGCGTGTGGTGCAGGTAATTGCAGTAGGGGAAAGGAAGACGTGCTTGATCCCCGACGACTTGCTTCTTGGACGAAAGCAAGATGCCTGCAGGATGTCAAAAAGGGGGTCCTCCTTTCGTGAGGTCAGCCGTACATGATTTTATAAAGGGTTTTAAATCTTTATCTCATCTTCCTCTCCTAATCTCACTCTAATTTAATTAATGAGATCAGATTTTTATCTCATCACATAGTTAAATCCTTCCTTGAGTCCAATCCTAATTGGGCTTTGTTTATGTTTTATTCCTTTCGTGATTAGCCCAGCCGCCCCTCACGGTTTTTTTTTTTTTTTTTTTTTTGGCTGGTCGTTAATGTAGTCCAAACGATCACCGCTAGCACGAATCCTACAGCCAATTCCCACGGCGTAGGATGCACCTAAAATCCGTGCTATCGGCCGAGATCACGTCACGTCCCACCCACCGCTGCCACTCTCCCTGTTCGCTTCCCGTGTTAACCAGCCTCCAGCGTTCTCATTGGCTGGAAGCTCTTAAAATGGACCTTTTTCTCGAATGTTTTAAAACCAAAATCCCGCTGGTTCAATGTAATCTTAAACTGTTCCCGAATTCGAAAACTTCATAATAGAAAGCAACAAAAGGGAAAAATAAAGAAGAAAAAAGATCCCAATCCCTCCGGCTCCATTTTCGCGATCCCAATTCCTTTAAAACGCTTCGGCCTTTAAATTGCGTCGTCTCCTCCTCTTTTGAATCCTTCCTCATTGCGTTTACGCATGGAGAACGCGAAGGAAAGCGGCGCCGGAGATAAGCCTTCCGACGCCGCCTCTGCCTCCGCCGCCTCCGCCGATGAGAGCGTTAACGCGATCTCTCCGTCAGAGGCCAGCGAGGCGCCTCCGCAGCCGACCGCCCCGCCGTCCTCCCGGACTCCTTTTACCAGTCTCAGCCAGGTCGATGCCGACCTCGCCCTCGCCCGTGCGCTCCAGGAGCAGGCAAGCGGACGAATCGAATACGCGCACGAGCTTTTGTTTCCATGCTGCAAGCGAGGTCGGGTGGGGGGTTGGGATTGGGGTTTTGGGGTAATCGTTTGATTAGTTCATTGCGGTTTTGGCTGCAGGAAAGGGCGTATATGATGCTCAGGAACGGCGGGGTCGGTAGTGATTACGGGAGCTCGGATGATGGTAGCTATGAATTCGACGATGAGGAAGGGGAGGGGTTGGAGGAGGTCGAGGAAGGCGTGGATCTCGATCATCCGATCCAAGAGGTGGATGAGGAAGCGGAAGAAGAAGAAGATGCTGACAGCATTGAAGGGAGCGATTACGGGGAAGATGCATTTGATGCCAACGATCTCGAGATTGATCCGGCTGAGTTCGAGAGTGATGAGGCCTTTGCCAGGGCACTGCAGGATGCAGAGGAGCGGGAAGTGGCTGCTCGGCTCATGGCCCTTACTGGTTTGAATGATTGTAAGAGAATTATTGACCAACCTAATTTGTCTATGTTAGCTTCGGGCTTGTTAAATTTTGCATTGACATCTGTGCGATCTCAGGGGTTGGGGATGACAATGGTGATCACGGCAGTAACTCACAGGTGACTCATTGACTACATTTGTTGCTTTCAAATTGTTTGAGTTGAAAATGGTTAATGTTTCATAGTATTTGAAATTGTACCTTGATATGGTATTATAATGTTTTCTTTCTCAGCTGCCATTTGGACTTCTCATCAACTTTGTGCTATTAGTATCTCACTATTTGATTTCTTGAACACTAGGATATATGATTCATTTGAAGGATCGTTTCATGGCAATATCCAAACACCATTCTGATAACTTTAGGGGAAGAATCATAGATTTGATGATTATGTCTGGATTTGTTTATGAACAAGAGACCATTTTGCATTATGTGTTGTTATAAATTGGGCTTCGTACTCCTAAAAAATAGCTCCATGTTTGGAGTTTATTTGAATAAAAAGAATTTCATATCGATCTGCCAATGATGTTGTAACTTTGTTACTGTATTTCAATGTTTGCAAATAATTCCCCTTCTAACGATCAAAAGTAACACCAAGTTAGATGGCTCCATATCTCATTAATAACTTAAAATCTTCTACATTCCCACTTGGAGATATCTTCTTTTTGTACACTCCTACGTGGTTTAGTTGATAACTGGCCAATATTAATATTAGTTGCTTGAGTTACTTCTTTTTGCTTTTCATATCATGCAATATAGAATTAATTATGCAAGTGGGAAATGGTGGAGAAGTCTACATAATGGAAGATGTATTAAAATGGAGTCTTCACTATATGTGTTTAGTGAAAGAGTAGCAATGGTCCCAAGAAAATGAACATTTTGCCTTTGTTGTTGTAGATTCAGCTGTCTTTTTTAGTATTTCTGTCGACTCATTGTTGTCTGTTTTGCAGCCTATTTTCCATGTGGTAAATGTTGATTTTCTTTCTGCATGTCCTTTTTAAGATTGCCTTCAAATATCCTCAAAGCATTTTGCAGAACAGGAAGTTTGTCTTATACAAAATATACCATACATATTTTGCTGTGTTCTTCTGTAGATTCCCGTTGTCAAGCTGGCAAAGGCTTGTTCGTTAATTGTGTGGTTAGCTTTATTAAGTAGTAACATAGATAATTACCAATAAATTTTATTTGAGGCATCATGCATCTGCAATTGCTTTAGTAAGGATTATACTTCATCATTTTGCGTTGCAAAGTATTACATTTTTATTCTAATGCCTTTCTGCATCAGGATGCGTGGCAAGAGGTTGATCCTGATGAATATTCTTATGAGGTAAACTAAATTCCTATCTTGAAGATCTCATATCTTCTACATCTTCTCTAAGAATTGGTTCTATAGGAACTCATCGCTTTAGGAGAGATAGTTGGAACAGAGAATCGAGGCCTTTCTGCTGATACCATCGCATCTTTGACTTCTGTGAAATATAAGGCAGAAAATGCTCAAGACGGAAATGCTGAGCAGTATGTGAATGCGTCTTTAGGCTTCTAGTTTATTTTAGGATGACTTCTAGATTTCTTACAGGACAGTGTTTTCTGGAGTAAAACAAATGAATTATTTAATGCAGATGTGTCATTTGCCGGCTGGAATATGAGGATGGTGAATCATTGGTTGCTCTTTCGTGCAAGCATATGTACCATTCTGAGTGTATTAATAAATGGCTTCAAATAAACAAGGTATCTCCTTTTCATTTCAACTTATGCATGCTTTCTTGAGTATATTTTTTTATCACAATGGAAATCTCACTTGGTATAGGGACATATTTGTATGAATCTGTGTAGTCTCATAGTTTCTCACAAGTGTTGTAGAAACGTTTAAACCCTATTTTGCTCCCCCAGAAGATTGGGGCCTACTTTCATATTTCTCATTTACATGCAACCATTTGATATACATATGTCATTAGTGCATTGATGCCCTCTTGTCAAGTTTTTTGGAAAATCTTGAACATTAGAGTTATCTTTCCAACAAGTATCGTTTTACTATGAAGTTTTAGGTGCATTGGTGGTATCTCTGTTTGCAACTTAGACATTTTTATTTAGTTTCAAATATTGGAAAATTTGAAGTCCTGTCATGTTGCATTTACATGCACCATTTGCAGATTGCAAGTTATCAGTTATAATACTTAATAGCTATGATATCTATCCCTTCCCCCCTTCCTTTTCTCGCCCTTCTACTCCTTGGTTTTTTAGACTTCTAATTCATACAACTAGCAACAAGGACTTTCTCATGATCGTTTCTCTAATCTGGAAAGTGTTTATTTTTCCCTAAAATAAGTTCATCATATCTATTTTCTTCTATGTGCTTTCTCAAAAATAAAAGAAACAACAACAACAACAAAGCCTTATCCCACTAGGTGGGGTCGGCTACATGGATCATACGACGTCATTCCGCTCTATTAGTAACCAAATCTTTCGGTATATTATTCACCAATAGATCTTGCTCTATTAATTCGCCAAGTGCCCGCCTTGGCCTCCCTCTCCCTCTTTTAATCGGACTCCAAATTATTTGATCTACTCTTCTTACTGGCGCATCTAATGGTCTTCTCTGAACATGACCAAACCATCTCAAACGATTCTCTATCATTTTCTCACTAATAGGAGCCACTCCGACTCGTTCACGTATATGGTTATTCCTAATCTTATATAATCTTGTATGACCACACATCCATCTCAACATCCTCATTTCGGCTACCCCCACTTTACGTTCATGTTGTCCTTTCATAGCCCAACATTCACTACCATATAACACTGCTGGCCTTATAGCAGTACGATAGAATTTTTCTTTAACTTTATTAGGTACTTTTCTATCACAAAGAACTCCAGTGACTTTCCTCCACTTACACCAACCAGCTTGAATTCTATGATTAACATCGTCATCAATCTCACCATCTTGTCTTACAATTGATCCTAAATATTTAAACTTTGTCACTTGAGGAATTATATCCTCCCCTAGCCTAACTTTCAAATCGTCTCTAAGTTGTTTATTTGTGAAATTGCTATGCATATATTCTGTTTTATTCCTACTTAAACGAAAACCCTTTGACTCCAACGTATTTCTCCATATTTCCAATTTTGTATTAATATCTTCTCTTGAATCCGCTAAAAGTACTATATCATCCGCAAATAGCATGCACTTAGGTACCTCCTCTGTGATACTCTCGGTTATAGCATCGATAACTAAGTTAAATAGATACGGGCTTAAAGCTGATCCTTGATGTAGGCCAATTCCTATAGGAAATTCATTTGTCTCACCTCCGGGTGTCCTAACCCTAGTCAATGCCCCATCGTACATATTTTGTATTACCTTAATGTAGGCAACATTCACCATCTTTTTTTGCAAGACTTTCCAAAGTACATCCCTTGGTACCCGATCATACGCCTTCTCTAAGTCAATGAAAATCATATGTAAGTCTCTTCTCCTACTTCGATACTTCTCCATCATCCCCCTTAGTACATAAATCGCCTCTGTAGTGGATCTTCCTGACATGAACCCAAATTGTCTCTCAGAAATACTAGTCTCCATTCTCAATCTATGCTCAATTACTTTTTCCCATAATTTCATAGTGTGACTCATAAGTTTAATCCCTCTATAATTTGCACAATTCTGAATATCCCCTTTATTTTTGTAAATAGGAACTAATGTACTTAATCTCCAATCATCAGGCATATTTTTCGATCGTAAAATCTCATTAAATAGTTTACATAACCACAACACACCTTTTTCTCCTAAACATTTCCAAACTTCAATCGGTATACCATCCGGTCCAACGGCTTTACCATTCTCCATTTTCTTAAGAGCTTCGCTAACCTCCGAGACTCTAATTCTACGATAAAATGACCTATTAAGCTCACATTCGCTAACTGTCAAGTCCTCCAAATCACAACGGGAACCTTCACATCCATCATTAAATAGCTTATAGAAATACTCTTCCCTTCTTAATATCTCCTTCAGTAACTAAAACCTTGCCAACTTCATTTTTTATGCATCTTACTTGATCCAAATCTCTCGACTCCTTCTCTTTATTCCTTGCAATCTTGTAAATCCTTTGTTCACCAGCCTTTGTCCCTAACTCCTTATAAAACCTCTCATATGCTTTAGCACGAGCATCACTAACTGCCTTCTTAGCCTCCCTTTTCGCCAAACGATACTTTTCCCAATTGTCAGAACTATTGTCCTAATACGAAAATAAAAGAAAATCATAGTTTTTTTAGGTTAGCTCCTTAGTATGTAAATATGAAACAACAACAGCAACAACAAAGCCTTATCCCACTAGGTGGGGTTGGCTACATGGATCATACGACGCCATTCCGCATATCCATGTTCATGCGATTCGACAGAGTTTTACACTGGCTGTCGGGGCCTAACACAACCCTCCTCCTTTATCCGGGCTTGAGACCGGCTATAAAACATAGGCGGAGTTTATGTAAATATGAAAATAATGGTAAATAAAAAAATTGCCACCCTACAAGATCTCAAAAGGAAAAAACGTTACCCTACAAATAGCAGTAGTCTACACTCTTTAAGCAGGTGCAAGTTCAGGTGTTTTATCAAGCACTTGTTGTTACCTGTATCAGATGATAGACAAAACACAAATTTCTCTTCTACGACTAAATTTCAAAGAGAACGGTGCATTCGGCGAGCATTCACCAGTTAATAACTTGATATTGACTCCATTGATTCTTCGTTGGCCCAGTAGGCATTTGAATCTTAAGGGGATTGCTCTTACATTATTCAATATTATATAATTTATTGGTGCAAGTAAATCCATATGATAAACCTTCAGAGTAAGTTTCAACCATGGTCATCCAACTTATTAGATATTTTCAGTATGGTCATCCAACTTCACTTTGTAACGCTACGGTCATCGAACTTTAAAAACGTTTCAACCACGGTCATCATGACCGGTTAACTAGTTAACCGGTGGATCGCTGATGATGGCGCTGATGTTGATGCTTACATGGCACCACGTCAGCAACGATAGCGCTGACGCGACTTACATGGCACCACGTCAACACTTTCTCTCTCCTCCACATCATATTAAAAAATGCCATGTCAACATTTTTCCTATATGCCCTATCCAAACTTATTTTGTATCTACATGGTAATCTAACTTTTCAAAATTTTTGGGCAAAGTCATTCAACTTTTCAAATTTTCAATTGCGATAATCATTAAAAACTTAAAATAACAATAAATATTTTTATTTTTATACAACAACAACAACAAAGCCTTATCCCACTAGGTGGGGTCGGCTACATGGATCATACGACGCCATTCCGCTCTATTAGTAACCAAGCCTTTCGGTATATTATTCACCAATAGATCTTGCTCTATTAGTTCGCCAAGTGTCCGCCTTGGCCTCCCTCTCCCTCTTTTATTTTTTTATTTTTATAATTATATTATTTTTTATTATTCAAAATTATAGGACAAAAATGCAATTGATATGTTATTTTTCTAATTTTTATTTCCCTAATTAAAAATTATTAATTATCATAATATTATATATTTAATACTCATAAAAAATTGGGAGGCTCGATCCGAATAGGTCATGCCCCAAAATGTACCGAATCGGTCTAAGTGCCTTAAATTTTTTATATTTATTATTATTTTAAGGTTTTAATGATGACTGTGATTAAAAATTTGAAAAATTAAGTGACCTTGTTTGAAAATTTTGAAAAGTTGGATGACCATGAAGATACAAAATTAAGTTTGGATAAAGTAGATAGAAAAAATGCTTACACAGACATTTTTTATTCTTTAATTTGACATGGAGGAGAGAGAAAGTGTTGATGTGGTGCCATGTAAGTATCCACGTCAGTGTTATGTCAGCGATCTATAACCATTTTTAGATGACCATGATGTGGTTAATTCGCTATAACCAATCGTGATGACAGTGATTGAAACATTTTTTAAAGTTCGATGACCGTGGTACCTCCTGACCATGGTTGAATGTACTCTAAACCTTCATTATATTGATATTTTTATTTTGTAGTATGACTTAAACGACTCACCATTTTTAGGCAGGCTAATAGTACCAGCTATCCTGCCTCTGGGAATATAAGAAAGTCTTTGGAGGTTTAATTCATTTTGGAATAAATCCTATGCTGAAAACTTCTTTCCTCTGTTTAGGTTTGTCCTGTCTGCAACTCGGAGGTGTCTACATCAGGCAATAATCAAAGTTGAGTCATTAAACTGTTGGAGGAGACTACTCCGGCCATGGACAATTCAAGGCGTATAACAACTCAATCATCTGTCTTCAGAGAAAGAGCAGCTTTCATGTTGTAATTTATATTCATATGTTGGTACACTCGGTCAGTTCGTTAATGAACCATGGTTTACTGTGTGCCAAGAATACAAGGCAAATCATTACATTTCCATCGAACTTGTGAATTGCTGCTTGTGCTTCATTTTGTACAACAGTCGGTTGAGAATTCTATTGGCCTAAAAATTAATGGACAGGTCAATGATTGGTTTTAAATGTTTTTTCCTTGTGACATCGACATTTCTCCAGTATTCCCTATACTTGAACATTAGAATTAAGACATGGTATGGCCACGGCAGAAGAACAGTGCGTTCTCAATCTTACGGTAAACCTCATCTCCCTTCACAAGAACTGTCACAAATGATCTTAGTGTTGTTACTTGAAGAAAAATCTTGATTTTGTGCGATAGATATTTTTGTTGATGGGTGTTGCTTTTATATATACGCTTTAATCTTGATATTTGCAGTAAGTAAAAAGATCAGTGTCTCTTATATTTTCTTATTTAAGCTAATTTTCTTTCTCTGACTATCATGTGCTTATAAATTAGTATTTATTTTATCTATCACATGAATAGGCAGAGGAAAACTATTTTTATATGACTGATCCATTTGTAGTATCATTGTTTTTTTTATTCAAATTTATCTGAGTAAATAAACAAAGCATTATGTCCAGACTTTCTCAATAGCTTATTCTCATTTTATTTCATGTAGTTCCGTTCCCATTAATCAATTGGTGTTTGTTGAACAATTAATTAGGGCACATCATATTATACAATGGGGTTTGTTGAACCATTATATAATCACAATCTAGTTTCCGTATATTTTATACAATATATCAATGTTTCTAACAATTAACAATTACCTCAACAACTCATCTCTCCAAATGCCTGAAACTTAAAACGCTCAAAAAAATTATTGCTCAAATACCTGCCTAAAAACCGTGAAATGAGAATATATAATATAAAAAATATGGATCAATTTTGATTAATAGAAGTCGTCAATTTGATTTATTTTTCTGCTGAATATATAATATAAAAAATATGGATCAAGTTTGATTAATAGAAGTCGTCAATTTGATTTATTTTTCTGCTGAATATATAATATAAAAAATATGGATCAAGTTTGATTAATAGAAGTCGTCAATTTGATTTATTTTTCTGCTGAATATTAGTGTACTAAAAAATCATGAACAAGGACAGCCCAATATATCCGTGCAGCCCATTTACGCAAAGGACCCCATTACCTCCGTCTACAATGGCTGTTGCTGCATGAACACCCCTAGGCTGCATATTTAGCATGCATTCATCCGGCTTTATTATAATAATAATAATAATAATAATAATAATAATAATAATAATAATAATAATAATAATTATTATTATTATTATTATTTGCTGCATGAACACCCCTAGGCTGCATATTTAGCATGCATTCATCCGGCTTTATAATAATAATAATAATAATAATAATAATAATAATAATAATTAATAATAATAATAATAATAATAATAATAATAATAATAATAATAATTATTATTATTATAGGTTGTCATCACTCTTCCAATCTTAATCACTTCCTTATATGAGTAATTTATTCTTATATAATATAATACTTTTATATTTCATTGAAAAATTTATCACGTAGGTTAAAAAATAAATTGTTTCACATAAGTAGCATTATGAATATAAACACCTCCCGTTTTAATTCTTCTTAATTTACACCAACGGCAACGTTGAAATTGTTGTAAAATACTCACTCAGGCGTGCTGGTGAGATTATTTTTTATCTTCCTTTTCCACATATTCTATTTTTCACAATCTTTTGTTTTTGAGGAAAGATGCGGGCTGCGTTTGGGCGGCTTCTTTCTACTTGCGTGTGGACTCCTCGCATCATACTCTTCTTCCTATTTTTTATTTTTTTTGTTTTTAATTAAAATTTTGGAAAACTTTTGAGGGATTTTAGCGAACTGTTCCGGTAACTCTCGTACCAATTAAATAACAACACATTAATTAGTGATCGATAATTCGAGATAACATTTTATTTTTTTAGTATTAGTGATTTAATTTGAGATAATAACGTTTTATTTTAGCCATGGCTCAAAGACGCGGAGCCTGTGTTGTTAATGTTGGCCCAAAGAGCACGCTCTTCTTCTCGGGACCCATTAAAGTAATAAATATCGCTACACCGCAACGTTGCGCCTGGCGATCAGAGAGAAACAAGAACTCCCATCTTCGTTGTTTCGTCGTGCACTTCTCTGTACTTCGCTATGGCGATTAGGGTTTTCTCCTTCGTGCTCGCCCTCCTGCTCGTCGCTTCTCCGTTGGTCCAAGGTAATGAGCTCTCCTCCTCATAGATCCATCCGCTCCGATCTCGATCGCGACTGTAGATCGAGATCTATCGGATGGCCGCGTACTGTTAGTGGAAATGATAGATTTGATCGTTTCGGGGGGATTCTCTCGATTCGATGTGTTGTCACCCGTCGATGTCTGAGGCCAGATCTCTCTGCTGTAATTTGCTACTCGCGTTGTTTGTAATTGCATCGAAAAGACAAGGAAAATACTTTCCTGCAAAGTAGAATTGGCAGCCTTATCCCACTAGGTGGGGTCGGCTACATGGATCATACGACGCCATTCCGCTCTACAAAGTAGAATTGGCAAGCGGAGATGTAAAATTAAGGAACTTTGTTAGAGTATTGCATGCCATCATGCGCCTTGATAAAATCTGAGAATGTGGTTGATGCCTTTCTGAGAACCAGAGATTTGCATTTCCCTGGTTATGATGACTTTACCTCTTGAGATTTTTGTACCTTTTTCTTATTAACATTTTTGTGTGATCATTATCTCCTCCTGGAAATTCAGTCATCAGGCTTATTCATTTTCCATAGCAATTAAATTATACAGTACCAAAAATTAATTTATTTTTTGAGCTCTGTGACCTTAGCTCTTTCCATGAACTGCTGTTTGGATTTCTTTGAGTACTGGTTTACAGGAATCCCAACTTTCTATAAACCAAATCTGTGTTGATGGTTGCGTTGTTATAATGATTTTTTTTTCCTTGGCTATCAATTCTTAGATATATTTCATTTTTTGCAGTTGCAAGATGTCAGTCAGATGAAGATGCTGCTGCATCTGAAGTTGTGGAAGGAAGCGATCTTGGAATAGTTGGCGATGATACTCAAGTTATTGGTGATGTTACTTTAAGTCCAGCCCCTGGAATAGATACCATATTTGTATTTCCAAAAAATCCTTCAAAATGTAAGCGTGCAAAGTTTTTTTTGAAGCGCTCAAAGTTATGTAGTCTTTTCTTTCCATGGCGGATGTTAATATTTTTCTTTCTTTTATATTTGCAGTAGTACCAGCTGGTGAAGAAACTGAGTTACTAGTGGGATTGCATAATGAAGGTAAACTCTGGCTTTTGATTTGGACATCCTATAGTTGAATTTGGCTAAATGCCTTTGTTTAGTATTTATATCCAAGTGCAGTTGGTTGTCAAATTCTTAGCTTCTACAGAATTTCTAGTAATCGAAATATCTATTATCTATCTTTTATTATGTCATCATTAGTCTTATTCTGGTTTGCGGTTTAGGTGAATCAACTCTAAAAGTTGTTGCCATTCACGCAAGCCTTCATCTTCCATTCGATCACAAGATGTTTGTCCAAAATCTTACTCTGCAGGTAACTCGTTTCTTTTCATTGAACTTTAAGTTTTAATGATTGTACTAATAACACAGAAAAGTTGAAATTACTTATGTATATTGCATGGATATGTGCGTCTGATGAAAATGACCGTATCAAGTACATACTCGATCCATAGCTTGGTAATGCAATGACATGTGGTTGGGTGTGTCTACTTCTATTTCAAAGTGCACAGAAGCAAGGAAGAAAGTGCAAAGTGAAAAATGTAACTGAGAAAAGTGAAACGTAAATATAAAGGAGAAAGTTTTACCCTAAATATAGGCAAACGAATGCACCAGCTTCACGAAAAAAGTTAGTCAGCATTGACATTGAAAATAATATTATATTACCATATTAGTTTCTTTAAAGTAGATGAGATTGATGACTGATGAAATGTCTTTATTGCTTATATTTACTGAAAAAGCTGAGTGACAAAAAGGAGTGTTTTTTTAGTGTTTTGGTTTATCTTGTTTCACCAGTAGCTAATAATAATGATGCTCTTGCTCTCTCTCTCTCTCTCTCAAAAAAAAAAATGATGTTCTTGCTTTAGGACTTCAGATGGAAACATTGTATTGTATTTGGGTGAGCCATCATGTTTTATGATTCTCTTTATTTTTCTTATCTTACAACAATATGAGCTACTAATCTCTTGGAGTTTGTTCTAGCTCTCCTGCACAGTACAATAATGTGTATTTGAATTTTCTTCACTTCTGATATGGGATGCACTCATTATTTTGTTACAGCACATGACAGCTATATGTAAACTCCATATGTTTCCCATGATTTCATCCAAGATGTATCTATCATATTTTTCCTAACAAAGGTCAAGATGACTGATGTATATATTTCTGTTTAATTCAATATGGAACTAATAATCTCCATGTATGTTCTCGATATTGATACTTCTACTGGTCTTCCATAGACTAATTTGTGTATATTTTATCTTTATGTTTTCATTCAATTTTATATTTGTTTTATCCAGGAATTTTACAATGCATCAGTGCCAGTTTCTGTTCAAGCAACTTTTCCTTATATCTTTGCTGTAAGCAAATACCTGCAGGTAGGTTTTATTAACAACCTCATGTGGACTACTTACCACATCAATATGTTTATACACAAAGGGACTAGTTTTATAGCATCATACATATTTCTCACTTATGTTTTGTAGGCTTATGAATGTTTTGTAATTCTATAACTTTGCCATATGCAGCCTGGTTCATTTGATTTAGTTGGCACAATCATCTATGAAATTGATCAACAACCATATCAGAACGTCTTTTACAATGGTACCATTGAGGTTGTGGAGGCTGGAGGTTTTCTCAGTATTGAATCTGTCTTCCTTTTCACCCTTGGAACCGCCCTTCTTGTTCTTTTTGGATTGTGGGCATATGGTCAAATTCAACAGCTCTCAAAGGTAGTTTACTGTCATGCTAATTGAATTTGTTGAATTTTATAAGGTTCTGTTGATGCTTATGCTACATATAACATTTGAGAAAAAAAAATTCCTGTTACATACATGAAGACAGATAACTTTAGGAAAAAATCATTAGCAGAAATAGTCCACTTATAACTCCTAAATTTTAACCTATTACAAATTCTTTTGAGGAGAACATATTACAAAGTCTGAATGGGGGTTCAGGGGAGGAAGCACCAAACTCTTATGATCTTAATCCACGAAAAGAGGATATTGGGTATTCTTAAGCACACATGGCCAAAAAAAAAGCACACATGGCAAAAGAGAAATACTGGAGCTCAAAACATCCAATAGTGATATCCAATGAATTGACTGATGGAGTTCACATTGTACCAGTGTAGTCACTTCTCTTCTAAAATAGTGTTTTGTTAGACATGTCACAAAAACGTGATGTTATCTTGTATTTTGTACATGATAATCTTAAGAATTCACCTTTATGTTCAAATATGGTTCTTGCTAAAATAGGTTATACATGGATGGGAGCTGTTCCATCTAAGATATGGATAGCAGTTTAGTGCTGGTCAATAACAAATAAAGTACCTCCTAAAAAAACAAAGAAAGTAGTGAACTTAACTATGGAGAACATAAGAATAATAATTATGTAGAACCCACACTATTCAATGCTTTCATTTGGTAATACCATATAGCCACTTCCTTTATTCCGAATAAATATTTTTAGTGTGTTCTGAATAATCATATTATGACTTGTGATTCCTCTTCATTATTTTGGTCAAATCAATCTGTTTTATTATTTCTTCTACCAGAAAACTAAGAAGGCAGCCAAGGTGGAGGTAGGTACTGCTACAACTGATGCTAACATGGACGAGTGGCTGCAGGTGAGCAATACGTTAATTTGAAAGTTGGAAGTGTCATTCTCCTATGCTGGATTCTTTCTTGGATGTGTAGTCATTGAGCAATATGTTTGGTTTTAATTGCCTCCAACACACAATAACTGTGATGCTTATTTCACTCAGGGAACTGCTTATGCTCGGTCATTATCGACGAAAACAAAGAAAAAGAAGTAAATTTCCATGCAATTCTCCATGTGTACCACTATTAGGCATTCTGGAACACATATAACATCTGAAATCAGTTAGTTTCCTCCATACTCTGATGCAGAAATCTTGTTGTAGGCTCTTACTTGAAAGAATCTTTCATTGTCATGTTGCGACATTTTTGTTATTATTCAAGTGACATACTTGTAGCTGCATTAAACATCCTCAATTTTGACAAAGCATTATATCTGTGCTCTTATTGGATGAAGTTTCAGTTAAAGAGATTTCACCATACAACCTTTCGTGTCATTTATCTTATCGGTCTATGTCAAGATGATAAATGTGCGGTGCGTAGGCCTTTAAGAATCTCTTTGCGTTGCTCGAGTGAACGAAACATTTCTCAACTGGAGAAGTTGGACAATTCTGTTCAAGCCCCCACTGTATAATGTAATTTAGACTAAATCCGTGTATCCATTTTATGCTCACATTTTGAATGGTTTGAGCTCCGGTATTTTTCTTTTAGGGCATGTTTGGTTGGGAGGAAGAAAGAACAGAATCGATTTTTTTTGTTTGTTTAAATTTAAGTTGGAGAAGAACGAGGAGAAATACCGTTTGTTTAAATTTAAGTAACATTCATTTCTTTTCTGAATCAAACAAACAATGACAGTTATTCACCTTTATTTTCTTGTATTCTTTACTCTTTTTAGGTCCTTTTCTTTTTTCTTTTTTTATCTTTCTCTTTTCTTTAATGAATTTTGAGTCAAAGAGACCTTGCTCTTAATGAATTTTGAGCTAAAGAGACCTTGGTGGATTAAGATCTCATGATTCTGATGCTTGGTTCAAGTGTAGAGTTAAGTGACTTCATATATCATGCTTTGGAGTAATATAGGGAAAAAGTTTGAAACATTTCTCTTTCACAATTCTTTCAATTCTTTTTCTTTAGTTTCTTCTGTCTTTTTCATTGACATGTTTTCAAGTGCAACTCATTATCCCATTTAATATAAATAAATGGCATTTTTACATTTGATCTTTTAGTTAATGTTAAAGTATTCAATAGCTTCTTTCAGTTTATTATGTTTTTTTTTACGATGTATTGTTATATTCATAATGCCAATATTAATTGGAATCTAAGAAGTAATCCTTTAATTAATCTTAAATTTGATATTCTTTTTAACCTACATAATATATTTGTATATGCACAATACACGTTTATATTAAAATAATGTTATATAGGAGATTACTTCATATATGCATAGTCTACGCTAAAAATATTGCACTGTTATAGGCGTAAAATTTTCCAATATATCTTGTTAGATTCCCTTAAATCTCATCCCAAATATGAGGAATGATACGAGACGTCTCCTTAAGAAGGAAAATTCTGAAAGCTAATAAGTACATGTGTGGCGGTCCGGTTTTCTGGATAACTAAATAAAATTTTTATTATATTTCCAAAATGATGAGATCATTTAATTAATTAATTTTGAAATATAGTTTAATTGAAGATAATATTAGGGAGTTAAAATAATATATAGGTAAGAATTTTGGTTGGATTAGATTTGCAAATTAATTTAAATTAGAATTATCATTTTTGGAGCTTTAATTATATATAAGGGTAACTTCAATACAAAATCATATTTTAAAAAGATTTGATCATAACTAATTCATATTTCTAATTAAAATAAACTACATCTAAATCTTACAAATATATCCCTAGATTTTACCAATTTAATTAACTAGTATTTTAAATCATCACTTAAATAGATTATCATTATTCGAATGATCAATAATATCACATTATGGTGTTAGATAAGTATTGATAATATAAATAATAGTTAAAATAATTAGGGATCCAATTATAAAAAACCTTAAAAGTTATTTTAGATCTTCACCACATAGTATTATAAATAAAAAATGATTATAGATAAAAGAAGATGATGCACAATTAAGAGTTATTTGTAAAAGATTTTAAATAATAAATACGATGAAGTTGAATGATATTTATTTATTAATAAAATATTTAAAATAAAAAATTGATTGAATGAATATTTTTTGTCAAAATGCATATAAGTAATTGATAATTTGGAAAGACATATTCCCTACCTACTAATGGAACTACCACTGACGTGGTAATTAAGATTATCAGAGAAATTAAAATATCGATAATCATTCAATGCCAAATGAGTTAATATGGTGGACTTGATAATTTTAAATAAAATAACCGATAATTTAAATTACCTCGTACCAAATGATCTCTAAAGAATATCATCCTTAATTCCCAAAAGCCTCTAGGTCTTTGCACAACAACCTCTCCCTCCTCTCATTTTTGCACAAATCGAAGCATTGAGCAGCGACAGAACCTCTTACAATTCACAACATCCGAGAACGTCTCAATCGAGATTCACACACAATCCAAGGTGGAAAGATGAGATGATAATCGGATGAGGTTCTTACGATCAACTTAAAATACGTGGGGAATACCTATATGAGAGATTATCAAGATCATTTTTATGAGGTAAGATTGTAAGGGACCTCGAAGATTAAGGATCAAATAAAGATCCTACTCCATAAATAAAAATTATTCTTAATTTAAAATAATATATATATATATATATATATTAACAAATGTTATGTTTATATATGATTTAGAGTTATTTCATCTAACCACCAATAAACAATCACGATTTTTCAGATCTAATTCCGAACTTCATTTTTTGGGTCCCTAAACTATCGTAATTTTTCACTTTGATCATTCCATTCAATTCTGACAACTTCTCGATTAACTTTGATTTTTCTTATTTGTGAAAAGATCATCGTATCCCTGTCTTACATGCCTTAAAGTCGTAATATTTCTTTGCTTATTTCAATAGATTCATCCCTTCTCTTCATGAGTTCAAATTGAAATAAGTAAAGGAAGACTACGACTTTAAAGCGTGTAAAGCAGGGTATGATGGTCTTTTCACAAATAGGAAAAATCAAAGTTAATCGAGAAAGTTGACGGAATTGGACGGAATGATCAAATTTGAAAAATCGTGATAGTTTATGAACCCAAAAAATGAAGTTCGTAGATCTGAAAAATCGTAATGGTTTAGAGGTGGTTAAAGAAAATAACCTTATGATTTAATTAAACATAAAATATTAATATTTTATTCATATATTTTCAAATCTAATATATATATTTATATCATATGAAATACAATATGATATATTTTTTAAAAAATATAATATTGGTTCTTAATGAAGTATATGTTGCAATGATGAAATTTAATTTTGATAAAAGACCATATAAAATCATATTCATGACATAACATTAAATTATTAAAAGATATTATAGCTTTTAAAATTAAGAATAACAGGTACAATATAGAAAAATAAAATAAATAAAGCAAACTTTCTCGAGGTCCTTTATGTATTATTTTTTTTAAACTTTTTTCAAATAAATATAATTGTACAAATATCATAGGATAAATCATAAGACCGGACGGAGCACATCCAATTTCCTAGAGTTTGGGCTGAATTTCAACATGAAATAAATCTTTGTTGTGCAAATTATATTTATTTAGGAAGATTGTTATATTGATTGCTCTTAATTATATTATTATAATTGTGCTATTTATTATTGATTATGAATTGGGTCTTGTTGCATCAAAATAAAAAAAATGATAAAATGAGGATATTCCTTATCTCCTCTTGTTCCACCCAATTGTGATAAATTATTTGAGAGATTTAATTATGAATCATTGAATGAAGATCTGATGGTGTACAAAATATGGAACAAGGTAGAGTAGAGAACATCATAATTGAACAAAAAAAAAAAGAGAAAAGATAAAGATAAACATTCTCAACAAATAAGATAAAAGTTGACTATAACCATATTAACCAATTATCTTAGGGTTCACGAGTAATCGTTATTGAATTAAATGACGAATAGTACATCATTCTCTAACAAAAACTATGATAATGAACTCGTTAGTAATTTATATTACTCGTCTCTACTAGAGATCTACCATAGCTTGACTGACAATTTCATGAAGGAAGCATTGCATTTCCTTAATAAATCGCTATTAACTTTTTAATTGAATTGACGAGATAGAAAAAAAAATCACAATAACTTCTATATATATATTGAATCGGATTCTTAATTGGCGACGAATCCAATTGGTACGGAGTCAAATTGATTATAAAAATTATTAATTGTTTATTATCTTAATTGATATTGATGGATAAAATGATTGTCTGATGGAAATTACAAATTGCTAAATCGGATTATTGTTATATCTGACCAATTGAATGATTGATAATTATCAATCTATTTATAATTATCTTATTGTACTGTAGTTAATTTTAGAATTTAAAATTTTAGTTTTATTTAAATTATGAACTAATGGATAATGCATTTTGTATATTAAAAAAATATGATATTTATTTCAAGTCTTTGTTAAATTTTAAATATTACTATAAAAATTGATTTTATCGATTGTGCGATAGACTGCCTTTAATTCACATATCTATGATAATTTTAAATTCATTATAAGTTTATCTTAAAAAATACTTATAAGGATCATCTACGAATCAATAGTAGATTCACGCGTGTGGACCCATTCCTTAAAATCTAATTATGAGTTCCAAAGACTTGCTAGAGTCATTTTTTTTTTGCTATAAAATATTGGATTAAGAGTACAAGGATCATTAACCGGATCTTTTTCAACAAACATGGCGATGCTAGATCGTCCCGAGTGGAAAAGTGGGAGAAAGTTATGATAATTAAAAATCAGTAAATGCGCCAAAGATTAGTCCAAACACAAAAAGGGAACAACAAACCGAATGAAAAGCCAAAGAAAATTACCTCAAATTAGGGGGGGTTACGTTGGGCGGTATTACTTTTTCACCCTTTGGTAGGGCATTCTTTTAGACCTACTGTGCCAACCTTTCGTTGGTCGGCAGGCTGGGCACATTGATGAGCAGAGAGGGGGAGGCCCGTTTTCCGCGCCACACCTTATCCACGGAAAGACATGGCCTACGTTCCCGGCGTGGGGGATGGATGCCTTTCGTTTTTGCTCCTCCGCCGTCTAATTCTATCAGCCCTCAACACAAAACAAGCAAACAGAACATTCCTCTTTCCTCATTTGACAAATCATTTTTATTTTTTATGATGATGATGATGATTTGACTGTGAAATTGAATTTCAGAGATTATAGGAAGTCTAATTGACTTGGTCACATCTTAATTTTTTTTATCCATACAGAAAAAAAAGAGTAAAATAGTTCGTGTTTGGAGGATAAATAGCAATACAAGTCATTCGTTTGATGGTGTGCATCATTTTGTTGCACAGTTGTTGCACAGTTATTATTTAAGAGTTTGGCTTGACAGCACATAATCATGTTTCGAATTAACAATAAACTCTCGTACTGTGTGATTTTATTTCCATTACTAAGTGAAATTGTCTTATCATTAAACTAATAAAAAAGTATGCATCTAAATTCATGATATTAACTATTTTTTAAAAAATAATTTGCTTCCAAGTGTTTAGTACCTATTATCCACCACCCCCAAAAAATAAAAAATAAAAAATTCTGGCATTGGTAATTAAATTTTAGCTAGACCCTTTGGCATAAATTTCGAGTGAAAAAAAAAAAATTATAATGTTCTGTTGCAGCCAACAGCTCCCCCCAACCTTCCCCTAACAAAACGGCATTAAAACTACAGAAAAATAAAACGTAACATATTGGATAGTTAATGACTAGAGATCGACGGATCAGAAAAATAAGCCAACAGCTGCCCAAACCATTTATGCTGTTTGGCTTCATCTCAGCCGTTGAATACTAGAGATCGACGGATAAGAAGCTCTCCAACCCGAAGGCGACCTCCTCTCCCTCTGCAACTCCAGTCGCCTCTTCGTCCTCCTCCTCGCCTCCGCATACGTCGTCTCCTTGTCCAGCTGCTGCTGCCGCCACTCCGCCGCCTCCGCCGCCGGAGGCGGCGGGGCAGGGGGCATCGCGGGCGCTGACGATGGCTCCTCCGTCCCTTCCGCTGCAGGCTCGTTAAGGTCCGGCAGGTGCGTCATTGGTTTAAGATGTCCATCCGCCGGGGGTAGGGGACACTGGACGACGCGCATTTGAGTGCTGAAGACGACGTTCTCCGATTTCGGTGAGCCCGCCGGTGCCTCCGCCGGCGGCATCGTCGACGCACGTAAACGTAGCTGAGGAGAGGAGACACGTATCATTTTTGGGGTCTAATCGAAACATCAAATTTTTACTGCAACATAGTGGGAAATAACAGCAAAATTTTGGGGAAATTTTACCTCGTAGAATTCCGAGGATAAACCCTGGATCACAACTCTGTACTTCTCTATTTCCTGAGATAAAAAAACGAACTATAAATTACGGAAGAACAGAAACTTTTGCAGAGAAAAAGTGATGACCATTGCGATGGCAAAAAGGAAGAAAGAAGACGAGATGAATAGAAAAAAGATAGTAATACGGACTTTTTGGAGATAAGTGTTTGACTGGGTAAGCAAAGCGATGTCCCTGCACTGTTCTTCCATCCACTGTTCCATAGATCCGGCGACAAATATAAATCAGAATGCCAAAGCAAAACCGTGGGAAGTTGCATCAGGACTAAAAACCGAGAACTCGAGAGGAGAAGCCGCCGGTGATCTAACCTCATTGCGCTCCTTGCTGCTCTTGAAGGCAGGTACCTTCGTGCGGACCGTGGCAACGGCGGCGGCGGCGGCGACGGCGTCGTTGTTATTGGTGTTATCCTCGCCGCCGCTCCCGGGGAACGACAGAGGCGTCGAGGGGCTCGACGTCATCGCGGCCACGGGGCATATTTCCGGCTTCTTCTCCTCCTCGGCCGCCGGCTGCTGCTGGGGCTGCAAGGGAGGAGATCTCTGGCGACCGACAGGGTGGTAGTTCGGTTCGTCGTCCGGCAGCGTGCGGGCCTTCCGGGCGCCCCAGCGGAGCCAGTCCGGTAGGACGTAGGTGCTGCGGCGGCGTTTGAATTCGAGGATGCGTTCGGGGAGTTTGTAGAGCAGGTTCGCAACCTCCAGTTCTTCGTCAGTGAGCGGCGCCCTGCCGTGGCTTCCTTTGCGGGGGTACATCTCTGCGTGCGGCGCGTCCACGGAGGAGAGCCAGTGGAGAAGGAGGCGAAGAGGGAGCGCGCCGGAGATGCGGCGGCGAAGGCGGTGTGGCGGCTAAAGAAACGGAGAGAGAGAGAGAAGGATTAGATTGGAGAAAGGGAAGAAAGAGCGAGGAGAGAGAGAGGGAAAGAGAAAGAAGGGGGGGAGAGGAGGAAAAGAGGTCGCTGTGGTTTGGTAATTGGAATCGCGAGCATCCACGGCGGGTCATTATGGGACTGCCACGTGGGTCGTAGTGTGCGATAGGACCTTTTTTTCATCCTGCGCTTTTTATTTCCTTTTTTACACTCCTTTTATTTTAACTTCTCCGATATATTAAGTAAGCAAATAATAATAATAATAATGAAAATATAATAAGACTATCTAGGGCTTTTATGCTTCTTATTAAATGATAATTATATATATTTTTCATTTGTATTTTCATTTAAGGACAAATGCTAGATAATAATTATAAATTATTCCCCTTTATATTTTTGCTAATACGCTATTAAATGTTAGTTGTATTACACCCACACTAAATGCTTAAAGAATATTACAGTAATAAACATAAAAGTTTGGACTTTAAAATTTCAAGAATTTAGCAGTAAAGAAATAAATATAATAATAAGTATAACCATAATTAATCTAATTTGATACTTGAAATAATTGAACGAAGACAATGGAGCCATCGAAGAAGATGTAACGTAACGAATAATGCACAAAGGTGAACTGCATAATTCTCATTCTTTATTTTATTTGTACTTACAATAATAGTCTTACTACAAAAGAATTAAAGTAATAAAAGTAACACGTTAGTGTACATTTTTATTTAACTTTTTCCTCTTTTAAGTATAATTTGAAAAATACCACTCACCGTTTCTTTTTTTTAATCTCACAGAAACAGAATATTAAAAGAAACTCAAGAGAGTGTCATATCTCAAATTTTCATTCTTGATATCATTAGGATCAAGATTATTTAAATAATCTTACATAAATAAAATATGAAAATGATAATGAGCTTATATATAATTATCTTCTTTATCTTTTAAGACGTATTGTAAATTCGAACGTATAAAAAATCTAAACCGAATAATATGTTAATTAGGTGAGGGTGTTACAATAAGATTTTTTTTCTATAAAAATGATTATAAAATGAGACTCATTTTTTTGGGTTGCCGCACTAACGATTATGCACGATGACATATCGAAGGTCAATCTATTATCGATTCTGATTAATTTGATAAAATCACTATACGTTGTATACATGAAGTTGGGAGGAAAAGTTAAAGAATAAAAATAATGATTATTTTCATAAATCTCTCCTAAATTATAATTTTTCTTATCTAATTCTAAACTATTGACTTATTTTTTTATTCCTAAACTATCACAATTTTTTTACTTTAGTCATTTCGTCTACTTTTGTTACGTTTTTTGTTACTTTTATTTTTTTTATTTATAAAAAGACTACATTACCTCTCCTGCCATAATACATCAAATAATAAATATAAAAAAGGGAAAAAAATTGGGGGAGGGTAATTGAAGCTTTTTCATAAATGATAATTTTTTTTATCATTCTAATTCTTCCAAAGATTTTTTTAATTTTTTATATTTGTTATTTCATATTTTTTATGGAGGGTTAATTTAGTCTTTTTTATAAATGAAAAAAAATAAAAGTAATGAAAAACATAATAAAAGTGAATGTGAGGATTAAAGTAAAAAAATTGCGATAGTTTAGAGATCCCAAAAAATAAGTTCATAATTTAGAATTAAATGTAAAAATTTGTGATAATTTAGAAAAAAATTATGAAAATAATCTTAAAATTAAATGACACAGTTTCGTACTCAATATCTCACAACATTTATATCTTATATATATAGTGTATTTTGTTGTATGCTACTAATGATTTGATCACTACTCTACAAAAAGAGAAAATAAAATCTAGAACTTTGTGTCATTGGCAGTGGATGTGGTTCATATTGGGCTGAGGCGCTGAGCTAAGAAAGAATAGCCACGTAATGAGGTCAAATAATGCTTCCATATACATATTAGCTTTGAGTTTTCTGTTTAGATATTAAAAATTATTGAGAGATAAGTACCATAATCTGACCTTCATCCCATGTTTTATTGTCTAATCGAACAAATGCTAAATTCATAATACTATGTTTTATGTTTAACTAATATGATATCAACTTTTGAAGGTAAATATGGTCTATACGCTAATGGATTTATTATTTAACTCATAACTTTTACTCATGTATTAATTCAATAATCCAAATTCGTTTAACAAGATAAAAGTTGTGACTATTGAAGTAATGAGTTGGGTAAAAAGGGGTTAATTAATATGTGATATGAGTTGGGTAAAAAGGGTCAATTCATGACATCTAATCAGATGACAAAAACGTTACTTTATTGTACCGAAAAAATGATGTCTTTATATGGAATGTCAAATGAACGTTTTGAGAGTCAATGGCCATATGAATAAATTCTTAAATAAACGAGAAAAAACAAACTTATTTGACATCGGTACGACGCCAGAAACCACAGGCGTTTTACTCGTATCTTCAATAAGTTACTCATCTCTTCAATATGCTGAAAATTTTGCTATGAAAATTCAATGGAGAAACCAGCCTTCAGGTAAGTTGAAAACTCTCTAGTAATGTTGTAAAATTCGGAGTGAACATCGATTCGAAAAAATTTTCGAGTTAGGTCGGACCGGATAATAATAAGTAATATCAAAATATATTCAACTAAATATCTATGAACATATATTTATCAATAATTAATATAATTACACATATCAATGTATAATAATATTATTAACACATTTTAATAAATAAAGGAACATGACAATCATTCAAATATTTTTTATTTTAATCTTTAATATATATATTAATTAATATATAAACTCATAATTCATAAATTTAATTATTTACACTTATTTAATATAAAGTGCTAAAAAATTAATACAAAACTATATAACAATTTATTTTTATTAAAGGATAAATTATTGTTTTATTTCAATATTTAAAGATAAATAATATTTCGTAATTAAAAAATAGCAAAGTTCACGATTAAAGTAGTGACTAAGTGCTAGGTGTGTCTATTTGCCTTGAGGAGGTATAGATTTCGAACTTGCTGCCAGCCGTATTTAATTATATTTTTTAAAAAATTACTAAAAGGGTTGGACCGGACCAAAACCCTCCGGTTGGACGGTTGAATCCGGTTTTGTCCAGGTTTGTCCGAGTCAATTCGGTTTGATGGCTCATCCGGTTCAGGATTGACCCATGAACCGTTTTAGAATTCGGATTGCGGTCGGATCGGTTCAACCGACCGGTCCGGTCCGTGTTTTACAACATGGCCCCGTAGGATGCTCCGACACTAGGTGTCCCCCCTCCTGAGCTGGCTCTCCAGCATCATGAAAATTTTACTCCTTGCTTGCACTGATCAAAGAGCATCATCCTGAAGTTGTTGTGCTTGTTGAATCTCATGTCGATGAACAAAAGTACGATGTTGTTATTTGGCGGCTGGGGGCCACCTAGCGTGGCGTCTTCTAGTCGGGCACAAGCGTTGCTAGTGGCATATGGCGGAACCACGCTGCCCACGTTACTTCGCTCCTTATTACTGCGCAAGTCTTGCATGTACTTATTACCGTGAACTCGTTCTCTTTCATTCTTTCTTGTGTTTATGCTAGCAATATTCCCCTCTCTCAACAATTTATATGAAACGACCTTAAAAACTTATGCTTACCGGATGTCCCCTGGCCATGCTTTGATCACCATGGATTATTGGATTTTACCTCTACTAGGTAATCAATTTAGCTGGTGTAATAACCATAGGAGAGCCGCCCGCGTCCTACCTTAGCACCTTCCCGAACCTTGATGTCCATACCTTAGCACGAACGACATCCGACCATTCTTCACTCCTACTAAACACTAACTCTCGGCCTGCCAGACCTTTCCTCTTCAAATATGAACACTTTTGGTATAAATACCCTGCCACCAGAGACATTGTTCAAGCCAAATGGGGGGTAGCAAATATTCCTTTTGCACTTAACTCCATTAAAAAGAAAACACTCCATTGGAATAGACATGTACTTGGCAACCTTGAACATTAGACAGCGATCACCCAACAAACCATTAAGCTGTTGGAAGCATGGGATGCCGAGATGGGCTTATGATTCTAAACTTAATAACCTTCGTGCTGCTTACCACAAGCACACCGTCTTCCTTCACTAGATTAATATTAAGTAGTGGAGCAAATCACGCCAAAATTGGTTGGCCATGGGGGATAAGAACACCTGCTTCTTCCATGAACCGAGTCAACAAGATCTCCAAGATAACCCCCTCCTCAAGAAACTGTTTATCTGAGAATATCTGATCGGGGATGCTTTTGTTCAGCATTACAAGACATTATGAAAACATGAACCTCAGCCATCCATCTCCGCTGATGTCTGGCCAAACCTCTCCTAGTTAAACGAATCTTGATTAGCAAAGCTCATTGCCCCCATCTCTATGGATGAGGTAAAAAGAACTCTTTGCAATATGGGCTTTGGCAAGACTCCAAGGCTCGATGATTTTACGGTTGAATTTTATATGAATTATTAGAACATTGTAGGACCTAAGATCACTCACACCATTCAATTCTTCCTTTCCACTAATAACTTATCCAAGGATTGGACCAAAGCTGTCCTCATTTTCATACCAAAGAAACCCAACCCTAAGCTCATTATGGATTATCGTCCTATCTCTTTATGCAATGTTTTGTACAGACTCTTGACAAAAATTTTGGCCAACTGACTTATTCCCACCTTACCATCCATAATAGATCCAACGCAGGCAGCCCATGTCGCCGATAGAACTATAAAAGATAACATCCTCCTGGTCCAAGAGATTACTCACTCTTTGAATTGTGGTAGGAAAAAAATATTTTTTGTTAAAAATAGATGTGGATAAAGCTTTTGATAGAATTTTGTGGAATGTTATTACTCATGTCTTAAACTTATGCATTTTCCTACCAGGTTTGTTAATTGGATTACTGCTTGCATTCAATCACCTATCTTTAGCTGCATTATAAATGGTGTACTTTCTGAATACTTTTTTGCTCATCAAGGCATTCGTCTGGGTGAACCTTTGTCTCCTTATTCATATTAGGTTCGCAAGTCCTGTCTTCTTTACTTAATTACCATGTCACTCTTGATTCCATTATCCCCTTATCTATTGGAACTTTTATTCCGAGTCATCTTTTTACTGATTTGTACTTCTGCCACTAGTGCAAACTGTAAAAAACTCAATGACATCCCCTCACAATATAAGGTACTCACAGACCAAAGAGTTAACTTAGAGAAATATGAGATTTGCTTACTAAACAAGTTTCCCAATAGACGTAGAACCCTGATTAGTAGACTACTGTGTATCAAGATAGGATGCTTTCCTTTCCACTATCTTGGAGTTGCCATTTCCTATAAGTACATGCCAGTCAGAAAATAGTCAAACATCATTGATAAATTTTCTTCGCTCGCAAGGTGGAAAGCTAAGTTACTTAATTAGACTGAGAAGGCCACATTAATTAACTCCGTCCTTAACTCTATGCTGGTTTACTCTCTTAGCTCTACTTTTATCTCCCAGGTATCATTAATTCCCTTGAGAAGCTTTCCTGTTCTTTTTTTTTCTAGCGCTCGGGTGATCAAGACAGAGACATCCACCTAATTAAATGGCACACTATGCAAATGGCTAAGGATGTGGGGGGTCTTGGCCTAAAAAACTTCCATTATGTCAGGCCATTTTTACTGGCTAAGCGTATCCAAGGACTTTTAAATAAGAACCAGTCCCTTTGGGCATCCGTGATCTTAAACAAGTATGCCCTCTTCATCCCTGGTTCTTAATGCCCCTAAAATGCATCGTGTGGCTTGGAGCTGGAAGACTATCCTAAATGCACTAGATATTACTAAACTTGGTTTTATGAAATTTATTTCCAATGGTTGTTCCACAAGTGTTTTTTTATGTTCTTTAAGTGTTTTTGAGCTGATTGTCAATTGTGTTTGGAACCATATTTTACTGAAGGACTTGTTTGGCCCTTTTTTGATTAATCAGACAATTTTTCTTCCTGCTGCCGATGATGACCAATGGATATGGTTTGACGACACCCATGGAATAGCAAATGCTGGGCCGTTTGGCAACTGGAACCGTAGGTTCTACAAAGTTCTCGTGAATAGTTGATTTAACAGATTAGTTCTAGTTGTGTTTAGATGTAAAGGACCGGAATAAAGCGATTGGATTGATAAGTTATGGGCTGTGTTTGGGGAATCAGAGGTGAACCGATTGTGCAAATTACCAGAACACCCTTCGTCCTATATCAGACCTTGTTTGGCAAGTCGGCGGGGTTATGTGACTTGCTGACGTTGCTCGCCTGTGTAAGGACGATCCAGTGCTCGGTGCTCTGGTGCGTGGCCAGCGGATGGTCCGGTAAATGGCATAGACATCATCCGATCACCGAGGCCTATGCGACGGCATGGACTAGTGGATGTAGATGTCGAACGAGCTTAGGTAAACTTGAAACCCTACTGGTCCGCTTCGATTCACCTCCTAAATCTCATGTTGTTCTCGATCATCAACCCGACAACTGTGTTGTCTTCGGCGGTGACCTACACCTCAATCTTTCGGGATCTAGCTAAGGTAAACATAGCCCTAACTCGAAACCTAATCATTCCCGCATAGATCCACGTCTTGCTTGTCGTACCTTAAATTCAGATTCCTCGGTGTTTTCTCTTCCCCACAAGCTTTCCATCCGCATGACGCCCCTATTTCCTCGTCGGAGAGCTGGTCGGGAAACTGTATTCCGTTGATAGCGGGCACTGCATCTGCGACAAGGGACTCACCACTCGCGATCTTTCCGATCCTAGCTTCATCTTCGATTTGCAACTAGTAATCCGTAGCCCTAGGTCCCTTCCTAGCTTTCTCTCTGATTTGTGACACTTATCGGGTAAGAAGCCTAGATCGAATGCCCCTTACTTGCAAGGCCAACTAAGAATAGCAATTTACATAAGTTTATAGATTCTGTAATTCAATTGCGTGAACTAGTATGTACAATGTCGATTCAACAATTCAATTTCATATTACAATGTCGATTTGCCATTCATTGCAGGATATGAAGCGACCGACTGTTGTTCCCCGCGGATCGAAATTTTATGTTGTCTATGAAGGACACAAATCAAGCATATATGAGTCATGGGAGGAATGTGCAACACAGGTGAAATGTTACAGTTATTGTGCATATAGGAAGTTCGAATCATACGACGATGCATTTGCCTCTTATGATAGATATGTCAACAGCCGCAAAAATGATCCAATTTGTAGTGAAGTTGATCCAATTTGTGCTGAACTTCACCCGGTGGACGATGAAGTTGTTCCCCTATTGCAGTTGGGGCTAGAGTGGAAGTGAAACCCGAAGTATTGTGTGGTTGCAAGAGTCCTAGGACCAATATGATGTCAATTGTGGTGTGTGCATTCGTATGCTTTGTGCTTGGTATGTTATGTCGAAAGTGTTATATCGAATATTGAACCGACTATAATATTTCGTCTTCGCCGACGCACTTCGTATGCTTTTCATGGAACATGTTATTGTGTTAAATTAAGTTTTTGGTACTTTTGCGTTTGAACTTTGTGTTCATCATGCACTTTGCTTACACTCGCGGTGAGGCACATGCAATTTTGTGCCTTTCCATCATGCATTATTCCAACAACTTATATCGACACAAAACGAGATAT
This sequence comes from Pontederia crassipes, assembly GCA_030549335.1. Lineage (NCBI taxonomy): Eukaryota > Viridiplantae > Streptophyta > Magnoliopsida > Commelinales > Pontederiaceae > Pontederia > Pontederia crassipes. The sequence goes on along the minus strand of CM060191.1, from coordinate 68,406,962 downwards.
TTCGTATGAAAGAAATGGTGGCGGATATTGATGATTAAGCAAAGATTCAAATTCCTTCCTAAAAGATGCGAGAAAACAAAACTATGTATTTTCTACTAGTTCATAAAACTATGTGAGAAAAGAAACGATATCGTAAAAATGAATCATTTGTATTCTACATTTTCTTTTTTCCAGTTTCAGTGGAAACTTCGAACAACACTCGAGATGACGATGAACATAAAAGTCACATGTTACTTTTGGAATAAACCAATAACATTACCACCATAGCGGCGGCATCAACATTAGGCATCTAAGACCATAAAATTCGGCCATTTTAACTAAGTTTCGGGCATTCAATTAGGTACTTTGCCAGAACCCAACAATGAAATGAGTTATAAAAAATGTAAGACAAAAAAAATACTTCGAGCCAATAGTTGCCATTTAGGAAGAACACATGTTACTTTTCTTCCAAGAAAAAAGATTTGACATTGAATCGAATATAGTCGAACATAGGAGAGAAGCTTACAAACTAAAAGAGGGACCTTCCACAAGTTTCCACCAATAATTTAAAAGACGCTTACAACTCACAAATTATTTCAACAACCCATACATTTACGACATTGAGGGTAATTATACATCTTATTCAAACCAAACAAATCTTCATAGGCAATTTTCCTCCAATGACAACGCGTACGTCAAATTGGACTTAGAGCACATATGCATCCTCAATTATCCACCTGTCAATAACAAAACAAATTTCAGAGTATTACAAGTCACATATAAAAGAAATCAACATGAAATGCGAGTAATGCATGCAATAAGTATTCGTGGAAACACCAAGAACAACAACTTCGTGCCTCACCATGGCTGAGAAGATTTCAATCTAACGACCAGTAGCTATCATCCCAGCTATGAAGTCACATAGCTGTTCTCCTCGAATCCTTTCATCTCGGCCAGCGTCGATGCATGGAACCCTATCGTTGGGATGACGGTCAGCAGGCTCCGGCTCCAACCTCATGGTAAAGTACTTGTCCTCCCCTTGGAAACGCCTAATGAAATTATGTGTTACGCAGCAGGCTAGAACATTGAGGCGTTGCCGCTTGAATGGATGTCGAATAGACAAATTTAGTATTTGAAAACGAGCTTTCAGAATTCCAAAAGTTTTCTCGACACAATTTCTTAGTTGTGCGTGGCGATGATTGTACATATCTCTAGGATCGCGATACGTGCCAGCTGGTGTGCGCTCATTGAATGTTCCCAAGTGGTACTGACCACCCCTGTAAGATGCCAAAAATTTATCGGTATTTGCATAGCCTGAATCGATGAGGTAATACTTTCCTGCATATTTATTAGTTATGACAAAACCAAAAAAATTATATGAAATATGGGAACGACGACGATGAAGAGGAAAGCATGGATACAATTTCGAACATTTTACAACGAAGTCCCCTTCCTCCACACACCATTTCAGGATCCTCATGTCCACCACGGAACCTTCCCATCCAGTACAGACATACATGAAGGTGTTGTCGAATGAGACGACAGCCATGACATTTTGCGATAGAAAGCCCTTCCGATTGCGAAAAGGAACTTGCTTGGCCTTCCTAATATGCGCCGGGATGTGTGTTCCATCGATAGCACCCAATGCATTTTACAATAAGAAAATTGGTTGAAAATATGAATTATGCGAGAAAAACAAATGCTAATTCAATACTGATCGCAAAGTAAGGGTAAAATCATCTATCATTGCGCACACGGGGATGAGCATCGACATTCTCACTAGGCAATTGAATGAATTCCTCTCTTAGAGCACATATGGCTTTTAACACTATTGAAATGCCGAGATATCGTCTCGCCGGAGTGTTGGTATTCCTCTTGCAAGGCTCTATTGCCTTTAGCATGTCCTATTGCTGCCAAGAAGAAGGCGAGTTGCTCCCGCACACTCACCTGCCTCGTGTGTGTCAGGAGTCCTTTACTGACCAACATCTCCTCCAGCTTGAAGAACATTGAATTGTGCACCCTGAAGTTTTCGTAGCCTCGTGTGGGATGCCCCGCCAACATTTCATGAATCGCTTCATGTCCGCTATAAGGCCGGGTCCTACACAACCTTTTTGGAATACCATCCGGTTGTGGCTCTTCAATTGCTTCCTCTTCTAAGAATGCATCGACGACCACTTGGGCGACGAGTTCTTCGTTGAGTAACAGTGAGATTAGATCGTCTTCGCTATCATCCATATTCTGTAAGACAACACATTAAGATATGAAAAAAAATGAGTGGAAGGCAAAGGCAGGCATGGGGGCAAGGTAGATTGAAATATAATACTCATGACATAGGAAGTTGGCAGTTTCACACAACTCGGCAACACAAGTTCAACCTAATAAAAGAAGAAACAAAGGGACATTAAACATTGAGACAAGACCCATGACAAGTTCACATTACGACAAGAACCACGACAAGGTGACACTTAATAGTCTTACAAAGTTCCAACATAAGTAACACAATTTCATACATAACATACGACAAGACCCATGACTGGCAACTATCCCATGAAGTTTGCATCGTAGTTCTGCACATCTTCCACCTGTGGACTCCTCGGCCGTGGTCGTGGGGGAACAAATGGTCGAGATGGAGTGGCCATAGGAGGACAGTTGCTTCCGGGCATAGAAATATTGTGGTATTGCTGAACAAAAGATGATGCCATCGGTTGAAAAGGCTGATATGTGGTGAGTGTAGTAGAGAAGCCGCCGACGCCAAGGTTTGGAGCTCCGGCTAGAGGAGGATATGCACTCGGCCCAATGGGGTTTCCAGGGAGACCACTGGCCATGTTGAAATTAGATGTAGCCCTCGCTATCCATGCATGCAGGGCTGAGTCATCTTCACACTGGTCGAATAGAAACTGCTTGTACGGATTTAGTAGCGCCGTTGCACATGCAAGTCTGGTCTCACCTGAATATTAGGAACACATGATAGCAACTTTGCCATGTAGGTCGAAGCATCCGCGATTTCAGATTGTTGTTTATTCTCTTTACGATATGCAATACTCTTAATTATTTGTAACCTCTCCCTAGCGCTATCCGCGAGCTCCTCCATGTAGCCATCACCCTTCCCTTTCTTCGAGCGTGCATTCGATGGTGTTGACCCTGAACGGGTTCTCTTATCGGTGGACATAGTTTGTTGCGTTTGGGAAGTGGGGGTATTCGTGGGTGGACTTTGACTCCCTTCAGATAATCCGATATTTTGTAATCCTTGATCCAGTGGGATGTTGTGTTGTTCTGGATTCACATAGGCTTCCTTGTTCATGTCTATGATGTCATCGGAACTGCCTGATCCTTCTTGTAATGGATTTCGGGAATGACATGCTCTCCGTCTAGTGGCAATTGTATTCGCGAACAAGATGTCGAAGGAGTCGTAGTATGGGAACTTCTTATCCTTAATCCTAGCGAAGTCATTGGTAGCCTGTTAAGACGAGGTGATGTTGTTAGTGGAAGACTTCATTGTTAAGGCTTATCATAAGGGCTTAACCTTTTTGGAAGGAACTCACCGCAATCACCTCATCCCACATTGATGGGTCCGGGGGCATAGGTGTGCTGTTCACGCCATCCCAGCCCCATCCGCTCTTGTTTACCAATGTTCGCACGAGTTTGTAATTTCTCCTTAAGACCTTCAAATGATTCTTCAATTGCACAAGTTCCATTTCCTTCCCCGTCATCTTGTTGAAATTCGTTCTCATCCGCGTCCATGACTCGTTTGTGAACTTCCCATCTTGCATATAATCATCCACATGTTCTTGCATCATCAAACCTACGAGAGTTGTTGACATGGCAGGGCTCCATGTGTCTGATCGGGGTGAGTGGTCCTGGCACCTCTTCATTCTTCCCCTAATGAATGTCGCAACTGCCTTGCCTTTGCCTTTATCCATGGCGCGTGGCAAGTTAGTTATGTTCCCTATGATCAGACAAGTACAACACGTATTCTTGGAACTTACATTTATCAACGAAGTAGATCAATTTACACCCTCTAACAAATCCCAATTGGCTACGACCATATGTAATAATGGTGAATGAATTTTCATCAAAATATCACAAATGATTTTCGGATGCAAGATAATATTGGCATATGTCATATTGCACACACCTAGATCTATATTTAAAAGAAACTCTCGCTGAGGTAGAGAACTAATAGGCATAGAAAGAAAGTTGACACAGAGACAGTAATCGTTGTGATTCCTTTGGCAATTTACGGTCACACACTAATTAGTTGCATGAAGATAACTAAAACTTATCGAATAAAAAAAGGGGCACTTAAACCCTAACCGGCCAGCTATAAACATTGCATTAGATTAATGTACCTGTTGTCCTCGGTGGGTGACCGAGATGCAGGTTAGAGTCTTCGGTGGAATCGGTCCGACGAGAGGGAAGATACTAGCAAGTTGAAAGCACATTGACGCGTCAAAGGGGAAATCGAGTAAAAGGGCAGAGAGAGAGGTTGTATTTCACATACCGCGCAAAGAGATTCGAGGCGGCCACGACGTCGAGGTCGGATCTGGTGGCAGAACGTCACACCGAAGCAACGAAGTCCTTCGCCGGTGATCACTTGGCAGGTTGGGCAGCAAGATCAGAGTTCACGCCTACACAATCCCTTCGGCATAAGTTGTCGACGGAAGAGAAAGAAAAGCAGGAGGCCCGGGCACGAATCGTCCTTCGCTGCGACAAAAGTTTTCTCGACGGCGGAGCAAAGGCGAAAGTTAGGGCATAGAGCGGGGTAGTGCGGGAAAAAAAACAATTACTTGTACGGGGCTGGTTCTTTCTATTTTTTGCACGACACTCGGTTCCACTGTTTCGGTGGAACCACGAGCTTGGAACCAGGTCACGTGCGTGCCTAGTTCCAAGGTCATCGTTCCAGTCGCGTTTGGGGAATCGGGTGGAACCAGGGGACTGGTTACATCCGGTTTTAATTGCCAAACGGCCCTTTAGTCCTCACCCCTTGGTTGGTAGCTAGACGGCCTGCTTGGAATCGTTTATGGAGGATCTCTGCACTCCCAAATTGCTCCATTTTCTTTGGAAACTTATCCACAATCACTTACCCACTCTTGACATTGTCTCCCATTTGAACTCATCAATTAATCCCTCTTGCTTGTTGTGTGGATCTGAACAGGAAACCACCCTCACTTGTTTTTTCATCGCCATGTCATTGGTCGCCTCTGGTTGTTGGCTCAATCTAATCTCAACTATACCTTCGAGCTTCTCGATCCTGGCTGCTCAAGGGCTCCTCCTTTGACTCTCGCTCATGCACGACGTTGTTATCAATCATTGCCTTCTCCCTATGGGCCATTTGGGGGTTGCACAATCACATCCATTTTAGGGGTTGACAAGCAACCATTCTGGCAGTTTGGAAAAAGGCGATGGCCGATTATTATGAGCATGCAAATATCCACAGGCGAGGCAAGAATCCACCAATATCCAATTTGGATCTGGTCTTTTTCTTGTGATGGTCTGATGATCTTTTTCTTCTTGCAGGGGCTCTTCAACATGAGGTTGTGTCAATGATTGAGTGAGACTTGGGGCCTAGCCTATTGACATGGTCGACGTCTTGGCTATCGGTGACTCTGCCTTGAATTCGATTCGCGGGTGCTCGTGCAGATTATCCTCAATCGAATAAAGTGTCCATAGCGCATCCAATAGCTTGTGGGGGACATCTGCCGGAGGATTTTATCTTTTGGAACATTAAACATGTATACCGCGAAACGAATCAGGCTGACTACATTGCAAATCTTGGTCGTTCACAATTGAGTGATTTTTTGGGAGCACACCCCACCCCCGGGGCTAGCTCATATTTTGTATCAAGACCTCTCAATATTTTTTAATGAATAAGTAATCCTATCTTTTTTTTTAAAAGATGTTAAGACCAAAGTAGACGGAATAATTATAAGTTTAAAAGAATTTACCGTATGGAATAAAAAATGAAAGCAACAACATATGAATGCACAATTCTTGAGTATGCAGCTCATATATAGTTAAACTAATCGAATGTTTAAAGCATATGTTACTCGTATATAGCATTGGGACAACAACTTCGAGGTTTTAAATTTCGATGACATGTATTTAAAAGCAATCTAATTAACTAAATTTAAACAACGCCTAGACTTCAGAATCTGAATCTATTTATACAACATTGCACTTAAAAGTATAAACTTTTATATTTTTACAAATATGGCTTAAAACTCTTATTTGTCGAATAAAAAGTTAGTTTTAAATTTTCATTGGATATAGCCTATACTTTTTTATTAGAAAAAAACACCAACTTTCATATATTTTTTTCTCATATTTAGCCTTATGATATATTCTAAAAAATAAATATAATGTGATAAATTTAATAGCTAAGTAAAAATTATTACAATATTGTTTGTGCCTAGAAACGAATTGAATAGAAGAAACATAATTGTGCATCGTTTACTTGAGTAATTAATAATTTTTATTTTCCAATATATTATACATGAAAACAAATTATTCAATAAATATGATTTATATGTCATATTTAATTATTCAATAAATTAATTTTCCAATTCAACATTTAAGAAAAAAAAGATAGTCTAAGGATAAATATGAAAAAAAATGAAGATTCTAGATATGATAAAATTTTGAAAGTTTATTATTTTTTATCTGACAAAATAAAGTTTAGGTTTGCAACGAACATAAAAGTTTAACTTTTTGTGAAATTTTGAAAAGAAATATCAAAGTCAAAAAGGAAGAAAGACATGCATATATAACCATTAGTTGTTGCATAATTAATTATGAAAACGCCTGAAATTCAAATATGACAAAAATATTGCCATCGATGCAGTATTCCTTAGGTTGGTTTGACCCATTGAACTTGATGTCTTCATCTGATACAATTTATGTTGGATTGGTTAGACCCATTTCCAAGTATGGATCGATCAAGTATGAATTAGAAAAATCATGGACTTTGTTTACATAGTTACTGGTTGAATTAGAGGATATGGGTTGCAATAGAGGATATCGATTTGATTACACATACAATAATTTTTTTTTGTAAATTTAATAAAAATGTTTAGTATATATGACGATTGAACTAATGAATATTTATACAATGACAAAAATGAATATAAGAATATAATTTATGCTCATTCCTGTAAGCATCATATTTATAATACTATATTTGTATAGTAATATTTTATAAAATATATTTCAATAAAAAATATGATACATTAAAACAAAAGAATAACATATAATGTTTAAGAATTAAATAAAGTTTTTTTATTAAAAAAATAAGCGTATAATAGGAATAAAATATAAAACAACTGTACTTTATACTCTATAAGCTAGTGAAATTATTTTTAGGATTATTTCCTCTAATCACACCTAAACTATCACAATTTTTCGCATCTAATCTCAAACTACGAACTTCATTTTTTGGGTACCTAAACCATCACGATTTTTCTAATTTGATCCTTTCATTCAATTCCGTCGACTTCTTCGTTATTTTTTATTTTTCGCATTTTTAAAAAGTCCCATTATATCCTTGCTACAATTATTACTCTACTTTTCTTAAAATAATATATAATAATAATTAAAAACTACGGGGTCGCCCCCGTGTCGCCAGAGCGAAAGGGGGGCCGACGCCCCCCTGAACGAGCTCGCCGATGGGCGGGCTTGATCAGGGGGCGCCGGCTCCCCCTTTTCCCTCGTGCACGGCGAGGGAGATTAGGGGGGGGGGGGGGGGTGCCCCCCTGAACGAGCTCGCCGGCGGGCGAGCTCGATCGGGGGGCGCCGGCCCCCCCTTCTCCCTCCCGTGCGGCGAGGGAGATTAGGGGGGCTCCGACCCCCTTTCTCTCTAGCCCCTTGTAGTATTTTTTTAAATTATTATTATATATTATTTTAAGAAAAGTAGAGGAACACTTATAGCAAGGGTATAATGAACTTTTCACAAATATGAAAAATAAAAAAATAACGGAGAAGTCGACAAAATTGGACGGAAGGATCAAATTAAAAAAATCACGATAGTTTAGGTACCAAAAAACAAAATTTGTAGTTTGAGGTTAGATGTAAAAAATCGCAATAGTTTAGGGGTGGTCAGAGGAAATAACCCTTATTTTTATAACGTTTTGTATTCAACATATAAACTCTATTTTTTTAAAAAATATTTATCGAACATTTACATTAGCATTTTGACTCATTTAAATGTTATTCACTACTTAATAGTCTATTTTTTGGAACATGTCAAATAATGTTTTAACCTAAGTCGTCCTCACTTATCAACTCAATGTTTTATTTTTTTCTATTTTATTTTATGTCTTATATTTAATTTCAAGTTTTTTATTCTATTAAAATTATTGAAATAAAATATTTAAAGTATAAAAGTATTTAAAAATTCAAAAAATTATATATTGCTATCATATTCGATTTTTGGTAGGCAAGTAATTAGGGGGCCATGCGTATCAGAAGAAGAAAAATGCATGTCATAAGGAGATCTTCATATACATTAATATATTCTTCAACAGTGTTATATATATATATATATATATATATATATATATATGAATGTTACAATGCATTGCAATCTATCTATCTTAACTATTTATAATGGTTGAGATTTAATCATTTATCAAATTTTGGTTCAACAAATAAAACCCAGTTCAAAAGAGCATCGGCCCTCCTCTCCTTTGTTGTTGCCGACCTCCATTGTTGCCGCCGACCTCTCCTCTCTCCTTCACACCAACCTCTCTCCTTCGTTGCCAACCTCTCCTCTCTCTTTCCCCGTGCTGCAGAGAGCCGCCGACCCTCTTTCCCCTTACCGCAGACATCCCTCGTTTCATTCTTCGTCGTGGGACATCATCGCCGAGAATAACTCTTCTTCTTTCTTCACCGTGCGACAATCTCTCCTCTCTCCTTCACCTAAAATGTCGCCAACCTCTCTTCTTCGTCATGGGACATCCTCGACCCCCTCCTTTGCCCGTAAGATGCTGCTAGCCTCTCCCTCTCTCCTCGTCGCTAGCCTCCTCCGCTCAGGGCACCATCGGCCCATATCCCTCTCTCCTCGGTGTATGTCATCAAAGGAGTCTCCGACATTTGAGACGGTGAGAAGCGTTCAAGTCGGCGAATGACATTCAAGGCACTGTTGATTGTCAAGGTAGAGAAGAGGACCAAACTGTTGTGTGCACTGATCGAATGGCCTGCGGAGACTCCATCTCAAATGTCAAAGCAAATATGCGCAAATCAAACGGATGCTAAGTGGACGATCACATTATATGCACCTTAAAATTCCTTAAAAGGAGTAGCACAAATATGTTTTCTTAAATGATATTATCTTTTTCCTTAGCTTGGATGATATTTTATGCTTTGAATACTTTGTATCTTCATAATCATTCATCATTTTATTATTTTTTCAATGTTGTTCATCGAAATCTTACAACTTACAAACAATTATCATAACTTAGACTTTCTTAAAAAGCAAGTTTGGCCCACTTGTCAAGTTTGTCTCCTTAAAGTTGTGCGGTACTTAAACCTCTGTCTGGAGGCTAAGTCAACCTTATGCCCAAGATTTTGATTAGTTCACAAAAGTAAACTCACTTCAAATATAACCTTTCTTTGGCTTAAGAAATCTTTTGGTGGTTGCAGGGTTGTTTCTCACTTTACTTGAAGGGATATTGAGTCTCAACAATCCCACAGAAGTTGTCAGATCTTCTGCCAATTGCCTACTATCCCTTGTACGAGTTTGGACTTTTATAGGGTGCAAAATGATATTTTTATAATTTTCAAGGACTTACAAACCACTTGAACCTGTTACAAAGGTCAAAGCATGTGTGAACACAACTTACAACATTTGTGTAACTTTCTCAAACCAATAGGAACCATCCCTTCCCTTATCCAATTTGAATCGAGCTTGAAAGTGGCATATTTTATCACATTTATCTCTTAAGCCATTTTGGTTCATGTTGGGACAACATTCTCTTATACTTTGACACTCTTTGGACTATGCACCCCTTAGCAGATGCACCCGTCATCCCCTCTACTATCAATAACAATGAAAACTCTGCTTGAACTAAGCTCATCTTTAGTCAAACAAGAACCCACACGAGTATGGACACAATCGCTCAGAGGTTAGCATAATTACACTCAAATGTGCAGACATAAATATATAGTTAGCCATCGTTGTTCACCTACACTGCCTTAACGTCAGACTTTCTGATTTGAGCATATGAACAAGGCAAGAGCATTACAACACTTCCAAATTATTGTCGTCCTCGACAACTTCTCGAGTGAGGACCAACTTGAGTTCATCCTCCAAATCATTCGCTTCCCATACTTGTCAAACTTCACAGACTTAAATCTATTTTCCCATCCAAAATAACTAAGACTGTGTTTGGTGTAGATTTCCCCATGGACCTTTTAAAAAATATCACTTGCTTTTTCTAAGTTGGTGTTCGGTAAAAATCACTATAGCTACTTTTTTCACAAAAATCACTAGGCCACAACAAATTTGATGCTTTTCTCCAAAGCAGATGCATTCCTCCTTTTCCCCACATCATGCTTTTATGAACATTGCTTTTGGTGAAGCTTCCCCAAATGAAGCCTAAGTCTCCAAGCCTCAGACATTGTTATTTTCCAAGGTTACCCAATGTCCCAAGTTGGCCAACAAGTATCAAATTGTGTTGCCCCAATTTAGAACAAGAAGTTTCTTGCAAGAGTTTTGCCAATTCTTTGAATGAAATTTCACTAATTTGTATGCCAAATTTTCTTTTGTCTACATAGTTCCAATCTATGCTAGACATCTAGCAACGGTCTATCTTGGTTAGTCTATTTTCAAGCACTAACCTAAATGTTCCACGAACATTTTTGTGCCATGGATCTTTATGTTTATGGAGGTATGAAATCGACGCATATCAAAGCTCTTGTATCCTTCTATCGCGTTGGAATGACTTTCTACCTTGTCATTCCAAGTCCGACCAAGTCCCTTGAATAGCTTTTATATCATTCTCTCACGTTGGAATGACTTTTTGCCTAGTCATTCCAAATTTGAGAACATGTGTAAGTGGTTTTCCACCATTGAGAGGATCCCTCCCAAAATCCTAACAAATGGGGTATTAACATTCATCTAGCATGGTCGATTCCCTTAGGCATACCACATCCTTCAACCCTTCACCATCCATTGGTCGACTCCCTCTATTTTCAACCATCCTTATGTCGGACTACCCATCCTTTGTCCATGATGAGTCAAGCAAAATTTTTTACCTTGATCATGGATGGACCATCAAGATGAGTGTCTATCTCATCTTCAAGACATCACACCTTGTCTTGGTCTGAGGCGTCCGCATGCCTCCTACCAACTATACGATCCTTAGAGTGTGCCAACCACTCTATTTTTGACCTGTTCCAACACTTAGATGAATCTCATGAATTATCATGATCCGATAATGATGCCCTCATTTCTCATCTTTATCGGAACATAAGGGGATCACTAGGATGTTTGTGAAGTCATCGTACCATTAAACGTCCTCTGCGTGATCATTCAATTACTTAAGGGTTTCAATTTCACTCGCTTGTGTTCTCAACATCTTCAGATGAATGTTCATCACCCGAATGACTATACAAGCATGTCAGCACATGCTTCCAATCCTTAGGACATCCCAACACATAGCCTGGTTTCCTCCGATTATCCATCAAAATATTTACAGTAGCATTCCAGAGCATAATCTCTTTTTACCTAGAGTACTTATTATCCATATTTCATGCCTCGATGCCTTTCAGACATTCCACCAAACACATGGTCCATGTGTCCAATCTCTTTGTGAACTTTACCATTAATTTCACCGGTCATCCTTCCCAAATGCCATGCCATTCTCAAGAATTTTACTCATAACATTCTCAAGCATCCATCCCAATACTTGTTAATTCAAAACATGTGTTGGTGATGTTCACATTTTAGTAGCGTTCATTAGCAACATCACTTTGCAGGGTCATCCTTGCGATCCTTTCCCATTGAATGCTTCGTCCAACAATTAAGACACTAGTACCTTATCGATCTAGAACACTTTACATGGTGTTTGCCAACATCCATGTCCTTTATACATTTCATTGACATGCTACCTTCACGTTCTTGGGTTGCCCATAATGTGTGCTGGCAACATTCTATCACATGCTTCCCTTCATCTTAGGTAATAAATGGTCCCGACCATATTCCCACGGACAGAGAGAACTAGTTCTCCTTCCATTATGACCGTCATTTTCGTATTTATGCACGCAAGCACAAGGGAACATAACACACATTTGAGAAGAAAAAGAGTCTTGATTGCACTTGTATAAAACATTACATTTTGTACATATGCACTATTATAACACTAACAATCATACATAAGTACATAATACAAGGAAACCCTTAAAAATTTCTCAACACTTTGTGGCAAACTTCAATAATGCCACCTGTTCGATGAATTGCCCCACATTAGGCTACAAATGACACATTCTTGTTCCGTCATCATGGCATGGTCCTCCGCTAAAACACTGACCCAAACTTGTCTATCCACAAGTCTGAAGGCCTGACATTGCCCAATATGGCCCAATGTTGCCCACATTGCATATGTCGCCACCTACCACTAGCTCATCAACTTGCATAATTGGTCTGCTCACTTCCTAAATTGTTTGCCATTGAATGATCCAACATTGGTCAATATGCCTGAAGACTCTTGCATAAAAACCATGTCTATTGTGCCCAACCCTAACTCCTCCAAAGGGTCCTCCTCGGCCATAGTCGCTGACGAGCCATCTCTGATGATGAACCTGCACGAACGACCTCAATGGTTAACTGCCATATGTAGTAGTACTCACAAGGTGGTTTTTGCTACAATAAAGCCAATCCATCCTTGTCTTCTTTTGGACAAGTTTTGGACGCGAAGTGGACGCTTGGTACATGGTTTGGTACTATTGTCTGGTCATCCTTCTTTGCATTAAATTCTCCTAGACCAGGGTATGCAAGGTCTCATTCTCGACCCGAAGAGCCCAAAGTCGATCCTCGAATAAACATTCCAAGTGAGCTATCTCTTGAGCCAAAACCATCCTAAACTTTACCTTCAGAAGTCTTAAGACATTCTTGAGGTCGCTCTTGCCTAGCAAGATTCACCGCATGGACTCCAATTGACATTGGGCGACCCATTATGTCATGGTCATGATCCATGGTGAGGAACTCATGGCATGGACAATTCTCACCATATTTGATGCACCACATGAGACGCTTGGCCTTGCCTTGCCCTTCCTTGAGTCGCATATGTCCACCGTTGTGATCAGGTACACACTTTGATACGATCTGTTACAATCCTAATTTTGCCCCATTGAAGTTGTGCAACACTTAAAACTCGAGGCCAAGTCAGCCTTATGATCAAGATTTCGAGTAGTTCACAAAAGTAAACTCACTCATCCAATGATCTAGTACATCTTTCCTTTGGGTTAAGAATGTTGCTATTTGGAGGAATATTGAGTTTTAGCAGTTTCAAAGAAGTTGTTAGAAGTCTTTTGCCAATTTGCTTGCCCTCCCTTATATGAGTTGGACTCTTATAGAGTGTAGAATGATAATTCCTATAACACCCAAGTAGTTGGTAGAAGTCACAAACTATCTCCACATGTTGCGAAGGTCAAAGGGTTTTTCAATACAACTTTCAGTAGTTGTGTAACTCAAACCTCCAGGAGTCACTCGTCCTTTTATTTAATCCTAATTGGACCTGAAAGTGCCATATTCAATCCATTTATCCCTTAAGCCATTATAGTTCAAGTTGGGACAACATCCTTCTATGCCATGATACCCTTTGTACTATGCATCCCTTGGCAGATGCAACCATCGTCCAATCACGAATTAGGGGCATACAAGTAAACTTCAGGAAGCCAGATACGTGTATACTTCAAGAAGCCAGGTACAGGTATACTTGGACACTTAGGAGAATTCGATACTAGATACTATACTTCAAGAAGCCAGGTCGTCCAAATCATCAAACAACAAGAGAAAGATGTCTTTCCACATCATGCTTGCAGGTTCTCTTGTACAAGAGGATTGGAGCTACCTTTATATTTTATGAACATATGTGGACAAAATAGTTCTTGAAAAAGCTGGATAGGTGGCAAACTGAAGGGAAGCAGCGAAGAAGGACCAAAGAGCATATTTCTTTAGCTAGAATAGTGGATAAGTGATAACTAAGAGGGAGAGGGACCACAAAATTTTTTTGGCTGGAAAGCTAAAAAAAAAAAAGACAAGGGAGTTGGTGAATAAAAGCTGGACAGGTGGCATTAGACTACAAGTTTATAAAAGCACATGGAGACTATCCATGAAAGGAGTTCCAATATGGCTTTGAATCTAAATTAAGAGGCTGTTTCTGCAAGCTAAAGAAAGTTGAAGAGGAGGTTGCAACAACAACCTCCCTTCTTCTCTTTTCTTTTTCCTTTTTCTTCTTTTCCTATTCTCTTGATGTGTAGTTGAAGAATCACGACTGGGGGATGTTGATGTTGAGATGTTTAAGTTCTTTGTTTGCTTTTTTATCTTTCCTTGTTCGACAGATTGTTTGATTACTCTATTGTTCCTTATGAATCATTCCCTATTTTATCATGTTTGATCTATTGTAATAGTTCTGAATGTTGATTGAGTGTAAGATCCTATCTCAAGTGCAACTCGAAAGGAAAATCTATTCCCTTGTTCAGTTGAATATCGAGAGGTCACCAGCTGAATAGGTGATCACTAGCTGATCATACTAAGTTTTCACTCTATTTACACTTAATTTCATATGTATCGAGCCCCTAAAATTGCCTACATTTGGTTAATTATGCCTAGAATGCATGCATTTATCATTTGTGTGACACCAATGTGCATTTAGTAATTTAGCTGATTTTTATTGCTGTCCTAATCCATACTTGTCTAATTTCTATTTGAGGACGTTGATGCTTGCTGTTCTTGCTCTTCTAGAAGGTAGTATAGGGCTGCAACCAGCTGGAAAAGGAGGGGGGACAACTGATTTGCTGTCCAAAAAGTAGAGGAATATGTTGGAATTTTTGAGGACTTGGACAGATGGCAAAATCACCAAGCTATAGAAGCTTCTGATTTGCATCAAAGGGTGCACAACTCACATATAAAATCTGTGAAATCCAAATGGAAAGGAGGCAACCTCCATATTGCAGGGTTGCTGGACAAGAAAGCTAAGGGAGGAGCTGAAGAGGAGAAGACTGCAATCTAAATTTCTGGACAAATTTTTTATTTCAGAATGCTTTGTATCAGTTTCTTCTTCTGTTTTGCATTAAATCTTGTAATTATGATGAACTAAATTCCAGCTCTCTTAGGATAGGGTAGTAATCTAGTTCTAGTCATGGATGGATGATGAACAATGCTGTTTTTCTTCACTGGTGTTGAAACTATTTTGATGCTGTGTTGATTCTGATTTTCTGAATCTGAAATCTTGGAACATGTTCTTGTCATTGTGAAATCCTAATTGCATTTGCAGCTGAGAGGCTGATTTATGATTTTTTCTTTGTTCAGAAATGAATTAAGAAATAATGCTAAGTTCCTAGGTCCCAATCTTGGGTCATGAATATGATTTTCTAAATTCTGATTTTAGAATATGTTTTGTCATTGTAGCCCTGATTTCATTAACCACTGAGAAGTGGATTTATGGTTTTCTTGATGTTCAGAGATGGACCAAGAAGCACTGATAATTGTTGAATTCCAATATGTGATTATATGCTTATTGTATCCAATTAATTGATGTTGGTGTGGATTTCAATTTAATTTGCAGTCGAGAGATTGATTTTAAATCCCCTTGATGTTTAGAGATAAATCAAGAAGCACTAGCATTAATATTGAGTTGATTATATTCCTGCCTAGTTAATTGAAGTAATTCTCTCATTATTATGAATGCAATTGGTTGTTAAATTCAAACCTACTGAAATTGACAAAATTTGAGAGGAGTTGGTAAAATCAGTGAGGTGCTTTTATATATGCTTAATGATAACTTGATACCAGTGAGGATTCCTTTCTCATTCAACTTAACTAATATTCTATATGAGAATATGACGATTAATCCTGGTTAAATCATGATGTGAGAGCAGCTCTTTATTAGTTGAATCAGATTTGGCCTTAAATTGTTGAATTGTTCCATTCCATCCATAGCTGAATTAGGTGAACCCCATTCCTAGGAGAATCTTCCCATTGATTGAAAAATCCTTTTTAGTCTTAGTCCAATAATTAGAATTCAGTTCTTGACTATCACTAAAATACAAAAAAATACTTATCTTCTTAGTCACATTTTTAAATATGTTTTCTCTTTTCCCCCATTACACTATTTTTGTCACTTAGTCTAGGATTAGTCTAGCTTATATTAGTGAGTCTTTAGCCTTCAAATCGCTGTGGATATGACACTTGAGTCTATTACAATTGATCTATGCACTTGCAGTAGAGAGTGAGTTAGGGAGTTTGATCAAATCTTGGAACATCTTAATTCTGACCTATAAATGTAGCAAGTTATCATTACTCCACTTAATTTACATCAAGTTTTTGACACCGTTGCCGGGGATTTGAGGCTAATTATATTAACTTAGATAGTTTAGATTAGTTTTAAACTAGTTATCATTTCTATTTTTAGCCTAGTTTTCAGTTTTAGCAAGTTATCAGTCTGAGTTTTTCATTTCTGACCAGATTTCTTTCTTTTCTTAATTTGATACTTCTAAATTCAATTTATGCAGGGTTTGAATAATCAAGAGGACTTATACCTATCAGATACTGAATCTGAAAGGAGATTCAATAGAAGGAGGACATTGCTAAGGGAAAAAGCAAGAAGAAGAATTTTTGAAGAAAATGTCAACAATCAAACCATGGCTGCTCCAAGGACACTAAAGGATTGTTATTCACCTAGTAATGTCAGAGAACAACCAGTGGATGGAGCCAATACACCTCCTGTCACCTTTGAGTTGAATCCAGCATTGGTTACAATGATAAGGCAACATCAGTTTGCGAAATGAAGATCCAGCCCTGCACATTGACAATTTCAAGGAAATCTGTAGCACAGTCCACTTCAACAATACCCCTATGAATGCTGTGTACATGAGGTTGTTTCCTTTTTCACTCAAGGACAGGGCTAAAATTTAGTACAAGGCCCTCACACCTGAAGAAGTTGTAACTTGGAAGTCCATAGTGTAGTTGTTTCTATCTGAATTCTTTCCACCTAGTAAAACTGATAATTATAGAGATCAGATTGTCAGATTTTATTAATTGGATCAAGAAAATATTTGTGATGCATGGGAAAGACTCCAAAGTCTATTGAGGGCATGCCCACACCATGAATTTGAGAAATGGCAATTGGTCAATTATTTTCATAAGGGACTAAACTACCCTAGCAAGGTTGCATTAGACACTACTGGAGAAGAGATTTTTGCTTCCAAAAACATTGATGAAGCATACCAATTGATAGAAAACATTGCCAAGAATCACCACTTCCTCACTCATGATAGGACAAGAAGGCCACCAACTGACAATTCAGTGAATAACCTTTCTATTCAGATTGAAGAAGTCTTACAAAAGGTCTTGGAGAAGATGAATTTGTCAACCAATGTAAGCAAGGCACCAAATTCTGAAAACATGTGTGATGTATGTGGAAATCAATGCCATGTCACAGAGAGTTGCAATATGATAATGCAGCAATATGAACAAGCCCCCTACTGAGTACTACACTCCAGAAAACAAGAATCATCCATATTTATCATACAAGACCAATTATTATGAACCACCTTCATATCAACCTCCAATGCAGAATTCTAATTGGCAATCAAAGATTTTGTCCAAGAATCAACCACCTCCATATCAACCTCCAAATGTTCAAATGCAAAGACCTCCATATGAACCACCATAAGTTCAAGCCTCTCAAATGTCAAAAATGGAGGAGATGCTGCAACAAATTCTGAAGAAGCAAGAAAAGCAGGAGGAGGCAATGCAGAAGTTGACTTCTGGGTATGAGACTTTAAGTGCCCATCAAAAAGTTCTTGAGAATCAAACTACCCAACAAGCTAGCACCTCAGCTAGGCCACCCATGTTCTTCCAAGAACAATCAGAAGTCAATTCTAAGGAACAAGTCCAAGCTGTCCAGCTCAGAAGTGGAAGGATCATTGAAGAACCCATGAAACACATTGAGGACAATTCGGCTAAAGCAAATGCAAGTTCAAAGCCTGTAGAAGAGCCAATTGAAGAAGCTGTGATGGAAAACCAGAACAAGAACCCTCAGAATGAAGTCAAGGATAGGATTTTTGATAAAGTGCCATTCCCACAAAGACTGATCAAGGTTAGGCAAGATGAACAATATGGGAGATTTTCGAAAATTCTGAAGAAACTATATATCAATGTGCCATTTGTGGAGGCAATTCAGGAAATGGCCTCATATGCAAAATTCCTTAAGGAGATTTGACCAAGAAAAGAAGAATCATGGAACATAAAATCATAGTCTTGACTGAGGAAGTCTCTGTCATAATTCAAAATAAATTACCTCCCAAACTGAAGGATCCATGAAGTTTTTCAATTGGAGAATAGAAAAATTCAGAGGGCAATGTGTGATTTAGGTGCATCTTTGAGTGTAATCCCTTTGTCACTATGCAGGAAGCTAGAAGTTGGAGATATGAAGCCCACCAACATGTCCTTGTAGCTAGTTGACCGATCCATCAAGTATCCACATGGAATTCTTGAAGACATACCCCTGAAAGTTGGAAAATTCTACATTCCTGTGGATTTTGTGGTGCTTGACATGGATGAGGACCTAAACACTCCAATTCTGCTAGGAAGGCCTTTTCTGGCCACTGCATGTGATGTTATAGATGTCAAGTAAGGTGAATTGACATTTCAAATTGGAGAGGATAAGATAGAATTCAACTTGGCTCAATTTATCGGTAGCCCAAATTTCCAACATGAAGATTTTGAAGATGGGCAATTAAATCACATTGTGGAGCAAGTATCTGCAATAATTCTCATTGAAGACCCCTTGTAAAGATGCCTTATGTTTGATCACTTGAAGGAACTAGAAGATTCAGAGGCTAAGGCATGCCAATCTATGATAAATTCATTCAAATCAGTGGACAAATCTGAAATCCAGAATGTGGTGCAGGAAGTTTTAACTACTGAACTCCATACCAATTCAACTCAAGATACTTCTTCTAAATTGGAGCTGAAATCTCTTCCTAGCAATCTCAAGTATGAATTCTTGAGAGAGAATTCCACATTTCCAGTAATCATCAATGCCAATTTGCCTAAAGAACAAGTCCAGGAGCTTCTGAAGAGATTGAAATTGTATAGGGAGGTAATTAGCTACTCAATTGAAGATATCAAAGGAATTAATTATTCAATTTGCATGCACAGAATTCCCATAGAGGATAATTACAAGCCTTCAATTGAATGCCAAAGGAGATTGAATCCTGTCATGAAGGAAGTTGTGAAGAAGGAAGTTCTGAAATTATTGAATGCTGGAATCATCTACTCTATTTCAGATAGTGAGTGGGTTAACCCTGTTACAAATGGTGCCAAAGAAAGGAGAAATTACAGTAGTCAAAACTGATTCTAATGAGTTAATTTCTACTATGGCAGTCACTGGTTGGAGGATGTGCATTGATTTCAGGAAATTGAATAAGGCAACCAAGAAGAATCACTTTCCACTTCCTTTCATTGATCACATACTCACTTCTATTATCTGGATGATTACTCAGGATTTTTACAAATTCCTATCCATCCCCAAGACCGGGACAAGACCACTTTTACTTGTCCATATGGGACATTTGCATATAGGAGAATGCCATTTGGATTGTGCAATGCCCCTGCCACATTTCAGAGGTGTATGATGTCTATTTTTCAGATTTCATTGAAGACATTATGAAAGTGTTTATGGATGACTTTTTAGTTTATGGGGATTCTTTTGAAGACTGTTTAGAGAATTTGCTAAAGGTGTTGCAAAGGTGCAGGGAATCCAACTTAATTTTGAATTGGGAAAAATGTCACTTCATGGTTCAAGGAGTTGTACTAGGTCACATTGTATCCAACAGAGGAATTGAGATGGACAAAGTCAAGATTGAGGCCATTGAGAAGCTGCCACCTCCAAGGAATGTGAAGGCAGTCAGGAGTTTTCTAGGCCATGCTGGATTTTACAAGAGATTTATCAAGATTTTTCAATGATAACTAGGCCCCTTACAAAGCTATTGGCAAAAGATGCTGAATTCAATTTTGATGAGGAATGTTTGAAGGCCTTTAATCAGTTGAAGGAAGCCCTCATATCAGCTTCAATTGTGCAACCTCCAGATTGATCATTGCCTTTTGAAATTATGTCTGATGCATCTGACCAAACAGTAGGGGCAGTACTGGGACAAACCAAGGACAAGAAGCATTATGTTATCTGTTATGCAAGCAAAACTTTAGATGAAGCCCAAATCAATTATGCCACCACTGAAAAGGAGTTATTGGCTGTGGTATTTGCATTTGATAAATTCAGGCCTTATCTAGTTGGAGCTAAAGTGATTGTATATACTGACCATCAAGCTGCGAGGCATCTGATCAGTAAGAAAGAGTCAAAACCAAGGCTTATCAGATGGATTCTACTGCTGCAAGAATTTGATGTGGAAATCAGGGATAAAAGAGAAACTAAAAACTTAGTGTCTGACCATTTATCTAGGTTGGAAGGAAGTTAGGAATTCCCAACAATTCCTATCACTGATTCATTCCCTGATGACTTTTTAATGGCCATATCAGCTGCCCTAGCTCCCTGGTATGTTGACATTGTTAATTACCTAGCTTGTGGAATCATCCCATCTGATTACTCTTACCAACAGAAAAAGAAATTCTTCCATTACTTAAAAGATTTATATTGGGATGACCCATTTCTATTTAAGAAATCTCCTAATGGCATGTTTAGAAGTGAATTTCAGGATATTTTGCATGAATGCCATTCTTCACCTTATGGAGGGCATGGGGCTACTCAGAAAACAACATCTAAAGTCCTCCAATCAGGTTTTATTGGCCTAGTCTATTCAAGGATGCTCATATGTATATCAAGAGTTGTGATGTGTGCCAAAGATCAGGATCAATTTCTAGGAGGAATGAAATGCCAAAGAATGAAATTCTAGAAGTTGAGATTTTTGATGTTTGGGGAATTGATTAAATTGGATCATTCCCTAGTTCATTTAGATACAAATTCATATTATTAGCTGTTTGACTATGTGTCTAAATGGATAGAAGCAATCCCCACAACAGTTGCTGACTCCAAGACAATTATCAAAATGTTCAAGGAAATTATTTTTCCAAGGTTTGGAGTGCCAAGGGTAGTTATCAGTGATGGAGGCAGCCACTTCATAGAAAAATGTTTTGAGAATCTCCTAAGCAAATATGGAGTTAAGCACAAAATTTCAATAGCCTACCACCCACAAATAAATGGCCAAGCTAAAATATCAAATAGAGAGTTCAAGACAATTTTGGAGAAGACTGTTTCATTGACTAGAAAGGATTGGAGCATGAAGCTGAATGATGCACTTTAGGCCTATAGGACAGCCTATAAATCTCCAATTGGTGTCTCTCCTTATAAATTAGTCTATGGCAAAACCTGTCATTTGCCAATTGAGTTGAAAGACAAGGCATATTGGGCAGTCAAAGTTTTGAATTATGACCTGGATGCTTGTGGACAGAAAAGACTCCTGCAACTTGATGAATTGGATGAGATTAGGCTTAATGCCTACCACAATTCTGAATTTTACAAGGAAAGGACCAAGAGGTGGCATGATAGCAGGATCTTGAAAAGAGAATTCAAAGTTGGAGACCTTATCTTGCTTTACAACTCAAGGCTCAAATTATTTCCTGGAAAACTGAAATCCAGATGGAGTGGACCCTTCAAAGTCCACAAAGTATACCCCTTTGGAGTTGTGGACCTTGCCAATGATAATGCTGATATATTTAAGGTTAATGGACAAATATTGAAGTTATACAACCCATAGCAATGAATTCAGCTAAGGAAGTGTTGATATTGCAAGATCCACTAAAATTGCCTAGCTGAACTCTAGTGAAGCAATGTCTAGCCTGAGACATTAAAGTAGGGCATTTCTTGGGAGGAAACTCAAGCCACTTTATGTCTAATTTTCTCTGTTTTGCAGGAATAAATCAGAGAGGAATCAGACCTACCCCTGAATTTCAACCTAGGGAAATTGATTCCATACTGATGCATACCAGGAAGAATTGATCAACAATAAATTCTGATATCAAGATTGAATTGAAGGACCCAATTGAAGCAATGCACAATTTCGAGATTGCACACCCTAACAACCCTCTCCCTTGCTTAAATGTATCTTCACTGATGACAGTGCTGAAAATAAGCTTGGGGAAGGAAACCTGGTGCATTTCTAAACTCTATTAGCATGTTTTAATTCATTTTAATGCTCACATAATATCTATCACCAGGTTATCATTATTATAACCCGGTTATCAGTGTTATCATCAAGTTATCACTGAATTATCACAAGTTATCACTGTTACTGTTCAGCTCAAATCATGTTATCATTTTAACTCACAAATGAGTGAAATCCTTTAGTATAACAGCTAGTACACTCCAATACCAAGTAGTCAATTTGGCTATTAATCTTTTTGCCTCAATCAGCTCACTTTTCATATGCATTTGATTTCAATTCAGCTGAAACATTTCTTTTTGTGGGTAACACTAGTTAACACTCATGGATTGGTTTGAAATTAGATGTTTAGAATGGAATCAAGGCTTTTGCTGCAATGTTAAATAAGAAAACTTGACTCTTTTGACTAAGGGATCTAAACCTTACTTGAGTTTGAACTATTGCTCACTTCATGAATAGAAAAAAATGGAGAAAAAGAAAAAAAAAGATCAAAGTTGCATTTTGCATTGCATGCATGAATAAAGAGAGCCAATTCCAAAAGGAACCTCTCCTGAATAAAACCAGGATCTTTATCCTATGACCAGCATGAATAAAAATTAGGTTCAAATCTATTTACTTGCATTATCATGAATAAAAGTCAGGTTTCAAACCTGTTTAAGCAATACAAAAATCTGTTCATCAAGAGATTGATAGTTCAACCTTTTTAGTAAAGTTGAAAATTCCTGAAATTCAAATCAGTTAATCTTAATACTTCTTTCATGACTTAAATTTGCTTTAGCCTTTGTGATTCCTCAACTAGAATTTGGGAATTGAAAAGAATGACAAGGAGTGTTAGCAAAGTGGAAAACTCATTTGATTTTAAACAGCTGAATATGAATTCATTTATGAACTATTTGATTCAATCCTTGTTCTTAATATCTGAATGTTTTGCTTGAGGACAAGCAAAAGACTAAGCTTGGGGGAGTTTGATCACTAGCTGAACATACTAAGTTTTCACTCTATTTACACTTAATTTCATATGTACCGAGCCCCTAAAATTGTTTACATTTGGTTAATTATGCCTAGAATGCATGCATTTATCATTTTTGTGTAACACCAATGTGCATTTAGTAATTTAGCTGATTTTTATTGCTGTTTTAATCCATACTTGTCTAATTTCTATTTGAGGACTTTGATGCTTGTTGTTCTTGCTCTTCTAGATGGTAGTATAAGGCTGCAACCAGCTGGAAAAGGAGGTGGGGACCATTGATTTGCTATCCAAAAAGTAGAGGAATCTGTTGAAATTTTTGAAGACTTGGACAAATGGCAAAATCACCAAGGAAGCTTCTGATTTGCATCAAAGGATGCACAACTCACATATAAAAGCTGTGAAATCCATATGGAAAGGAGGTAGCCTCCATATTGCAGGGTTGCTGGACCAGAAAGCTAAGGGAGGAGCTGAAGAGGTTTTTGGACAGATTTCTAATTTCAAAATGCTTTGTATCAGTTTCTTCTTCTATTTTGCATTAAATCTTGTAATTATGATGAGCTAAATTCCAGCTCTCCTAGGATAGGGTAGTAATCTAGTTCTAGTCATGGATGGATGATGAACAATGTTGTTTTTCTTCACTGGTGTTGAAACTATTCTGATGCTGTGTTGATTCTGATTTTCTGAATCTGAAATCTTGGAACATGTTCTTGACATTGTGAAATCCTAATTGCATTTGCAACTGAGAGGTTGATTTATGATTTCTTCTTTGTTCAGAAATGAATCAAGAAACAATGCTAAGTTCCTAGGTCCCAATCTTGGGTCATGAATCTGATTTTCTAAATTCTGATTTTAGAATATGTTTTGTCATTGTAGCCCTGATTTCATTAACCACTAAGAAGTGGATTTATGGTTTTCTTGATGTTCAGAGATGGACCAAGAATCACTGATAATTGTTGAATTCCAATATGTGATTATATGCTTATTGTATCCAATTAATTGATGTTGGTGTGGATTTCAATTTAATTTGCAGTCGAGAGATTAATTTTAAATCCCCTTGATGTTTAGAGATAAATCAAAAAGCACTAGCATTAATATTGAGTTGATTATATTCCTGCCTAGTTAATTGAAGTAATTCTCTCATTATTATGAATGCAATTGGTTGTTAAATTCAAACCTACTGAAATTGACAAAATTTGAGAGGAGTTGGTAAAATCAGTGAGGTGCTTTTATATATGCTTAATGATAACTTGATACCAGTGAGGATTCCTTTCTCATTCAACTTAACTAATCTTCTATATGAGAATATGATGATTAATCCTGGTAGAGAGCAGTCTTTTATTAGTTGAATCAGATTTGGCCTTAAATTGTATGTTCCACTCCATCCATAGCTGAAATAGGTGAACCCATTCCTAGGAGAATCTTCCCATTGACTGATAAACCCTTTTTAGTCTTAGTTCAGTAATTAGAATTCAGTTCTTGACTATCACTAAAATACCAAAAACAGTTACCCTTTTAGTCACATTTCTAAATCTGTTTTCTCTTTTCCCCATTACACTGTTTTTGTCACTTAGACTAGGATTAGTCTAGGTTATATTAGTGAGTTTTTAGCCTTCAAATCACTGTGGATACGACACTTGAGTCTATTACAATTGTCCTGTGCACCTGCAGTAGAGAGTGAGTTAGGGAGTTTGATCAAATCTTGGAAAATCTCAATTCTGACCTATAAATCCAGCAAGTTATCATTACTCCACTTAATTTACATCAATAGGGCTATCATTCTACAACTTGAACGAGTTCTGTTGATTGGATACTTGTGCTTCTATGATGGTGTTTGCTAATTCCTTCATTCAGACAACACGTGTTCATTGACTCCTCGCCTAAGAGGGAAGCTTTTCATTGAGGTTCTATATGCATGTCGAGAAGTGGTGCAGAGACTCAATCATTCAAATAGGAACCACGAATCGTACGTATGGAGCTGAACTCGATTCACTCCTTGCTTTGCATCACCATCTTTCTTTTGTTTTAATCCTATTTTATTGATTTAGTGATTTTTTACTCGAGAGGAAGTTTTATACTTTGCAATTGTGGAGGATAGAGTGAGCTTTATCCTAAACCTGCAAAGTTACACTTAGAGAGGTCGCTGAGGGTCACGATTTCTATTTTTGGTCAGGATTTTATTCGCTTGAACACTTGTTTATGCACTCTTTAGTTGCAGAAGTTTCTCAGAGGGCTATTTTCAACAATGGAAGTCCAATGTAGCATCCCAAGATTTTAATAGGGGTAATAAAGTAATTTGATAATTGAATTAGCAAATATTAATGTATTAAAAGAGATTAAAAGAGAATTGGAGTAAGAATAGGAATATAATTAGAAAAGAAATATGAAAAGAAAGAAAGATTAAATCTTATTGGGAGTAGGAATTATGATTAAATTGAAATTAGGGATCTTAATTTGATTTGAGATCCAAAAGAATGTTTAATGGACATAGGACTCCTAATTAGAAAAGATTGAGAGTTTTATGACTTAGAAATACTTCAACCATTAATTTATAATTATTCTAATTAAAAAATGATGTGATAAAATATTATTATATTAATTAATTCTAAAAATTAGGTAAAAGAAGAAAATAAAAGGATAAAGTAAATGTATAGTTGGAGTAACATAAGTTCTTAATAAAAGATAGAGATAATGATGGATTGAGAGAAGTTATGATAATGATAAAAAGTAGTTGGTAGAAGTCACAAAGGTCAAAGGGTTTTTCAATACAACTTTTAGTAGTTGTGTAACTCAAACCACCAGGAGTCACTCATCCTTTTATTTAATCCTAATTGGACCTGAAAGTGCCATGTTCAACCCATTTATCCCTTAAGCCATTATAGTTCAAGTTGGGACAACATCCTTCTATGCTATGATACCCTTTGTACTATGCATCCCTTGGCTTGCAACCATCATCCAATCATGAATTAGGGGCATACAACTATACTTCAAGAAGCTAGATACGAGTATACTTCAAGAAGCCAGATACAGGTATACGTGGACACTTAGGAGTACTTCAAGAAGTCAGTTCATCCAAAGCATTAAACAACAAGAGAAAGATGTCTTTCCACATCATGCTTGCAGGTTTTCTTGTACAAGAGGAATGGAGCTTTCTTTATATTTTATGAACATATGCAGACAAAATAGTTGCTGAAAAAGCTGGATAGGTGGCAAACTAAAGTGAAGCATCTAGGAAGGACAAAAGAACATATTTCTTTGGCTAGAATAGTGGATAAGTGACAACTAAGAGCGAGAGGGACCACGAAATTTTTTTGGTTGGAAAGCTAACAGAAAAAGACAAGGGAGTTGGTGAATAAAAGTTGGACAAGTGGCACTAGACTACAAGTTTATAAAAGGACATGAAGACTGTCCATGAAAAGAGTTCTAATATGGCTTCGAATCTAAATCAAGAGGTTGTTTCTATAGGCTGAAGAAAGTTGAAGAGGAGGTTGCAACAACAACCTCCCTTCTTCTCTTTTCTTTTTCCTTTTTCTTCTTTTCCTATTTTCTTGATGTGTAGTTGAAGAATCATGACTGGGGGATGTTGATTTTGACATGTTTAAGTTCTTTGCTTGCTTTTTTATCTTTCCTTATTCGACAGACTATTTAATTACTCTATTGTTCTTTATGAATCATTCCCTATTTTATCATGTTTGATCTATTGTAATAGTTCTGAATGTTGATTGAGTGTAAGATCCTGTCTCAAGTGCAACCCGAAAGGAAAATCTATTCCCTTGTTCAGTTGAATATCGAGAGGTCACTAGCTGAATAGGGCTATCATTCTGCAACTTGCACGAGCTCTGTTGATTGGATACTTGTGCTTTTGTGATGGTGTTTGCTAACTCCTCGCTTGAAAGGGAAGCTTTTCATTGAGGTTCTATATGTGTGTCAAGAAGTGGGGCAGAGACTCAATCATTCAAATAGGAATCACGAATCGTGTGTATGGAGCTGAACTCGATTCGCTCCTTGCTTTGCATCACCATCTTTCTTTTGTTTTAATCATGTTTTATTGAGTCAGTGATTTTCTACCAGAGAGGGAGCTTTATACTTTGCAATTGTGGAGAATCCGAGAGGGCACACCTGCAAAGTTCCATTTAGAGAGGTCGCTGAGGGTCACAATTTCCATTTTTGTCAGGATTTTATTCGCTTGAACACTTGTTTATGCACTCTTTAGTTGCAGAAGTTTCTCGGAGGGCTATTTTCAACAATGAAAGTCAAATGTAGCATCCCAAGATTTCAAAAGGGGTAATAAAGTAATTTACTAATTGAATGAACAAATATTAATGTATTAAAAGAGATTAAAGGATAATTGGAATAAGAATAGGAACATAATTAGAAAAGAAATATGAAAAGAAAGAAAGATTAAATCTTATTGGGAGTAGGAATTATGATTAGATTGAAATTAGGGATCTTAATTTGATTTATTATTGTTTTAATCCAAAAATTATGTGATAAAATATTATTATATTAATTAATTCTGAAAATTAGATAAAAGAAGAAAATAAAAGGATAAAGTAAAAGTATAGTTGGAGTAACATAAGTTCTTAATAAAAGATAGAGATAAAGATGGATTGAGAGAAGTTATGGAAAGGATATCCAATTATTTCATTGATTATAGCATTGATCCTTTTCTTTGATTGAGTCTTATTACACTTAAGCTAAATTGTCAAAGATAGATGTGTTAAGTAAACAAGATAAAAGCTGAAAGCTATTGGATCTCCATGTTCTCCGATTGTCTCTAAGCCCCTTTGAGCCATATTGTTATCGTTATTGTATGGGACAAATAGTGTATCTAAGGATTTGAGACGTCTTCCTTTAGAGAAGTCATGTGATTGTCCATGGTCTCCCGACATCATGAAATTATTGTTAATGCTATTATTAGAGGGCGAGTTGTCGTGGGTTGATATCTCCCATTGGCCTACATGAAGAAACATGGGGTTTCTCCTAATTGACTAAGCGCTTCCTATTGTATTGGATAACTCTGAACATCGAATCAAGTTAATCGAATTGAATTGAATTAATCGAATAGAATCGAATTGAATTGAAATCGAATTGAATCAAATAGATCATGGTCATTCGGATACTAGCATTGAACTCCGCCCAGTGAATCAAGTGGAATTGTTATTAGCTAATGACCATTGATATTGAATTGGAAATTGTTAAATTGAATAGTGCCATGGTGATCAGGCATATTTGATATTGTAAATTGTTAAATTGATATTGGTCATTCTTCTGACCTTTTTCTGATCCTTCCTATTGATCTATGGCTTTATTGTCCCATTATTATATTGAATCATCGATCCAATGCTCTACTGTTAATTGAGCAATGTCTTATTGATTAGGCAATTATTAATTATTAATTGTTATCATTATTGATTGGTCTTTTGATCTTAGCCTGTTCCATTACATTGATCTATTGATCCATCATTATATTGACTCATTGTATATTGATTCATCGATCATCATATCGCATTGTTCATATGCTCAACTGATTTGTTGGTTCTATCTTGAGCACTATTGATGAATTAATCCTATTGATAAATTAATATTGTTATTGATTGATCTTCCGACCTTAGCCTAACTAAGCCTATCGATTGATTGGCATATTGATCCATTGATACATCGGGCTATTGGTATGTTAATCCATCGTTATTGTTTTATTGGTTCAATGTTATATTGATCAATCGATCTATTATTATATTGATTCATTTATTGTCATATTGTATTGTTCATCTTCTCAATTGTGATTTTATTGACTATATCATTTGAGCATTGATATATTGATTCATTTCTATATTGATCATTATTATATCGATCTATTGTTTATTTCATAGTATTGTCTATTGCTCAATTGTTTTATCGTTCATTTGTTCAGTACTATTGATTATTATTTATTGATCATGGTTAGACCCTACGTACTGAGTATTTTTATACTCCTGGATATTTTCTTATACTTGGATCCGTGCAAGATGCGATTTGATGGCAACGGTGAGACGGTTGGTGGCTCCTCTGACTAGTGACATGTACATGATTATAGGGTCAATTATTGTATAGATGTAGGTCATGACCCATAGGTCATTGTATAGAGTTTTAATAACTTTCGCATATTGTAAACTTTATTGTAAAATTAATTTTTCGCTTATGTAAGTCATAGAATTGAGTGACATCGTCCAGATAGCCTTCTCGGCAGGCAAAAGAAAAAAAAACTCAAGACGTTACATCCAATATGGGCCGAGAGGTGATTGGAACTTCCATTATCATCCCGAACCTGTAAGGTGGAGTTCGCATAGGTCAAGCTTAGTCCTTATCGAGAGAAATTTGTCCTTCTACCTACATCGGTGCACACGAGAGTGTTGCCCGAACTGAACTATTGATCCACAGCATGCTGAGCTGAGCCACTCACGTACACGAGAGTGTCATCGGATGAGCAAAGTGTTATTTGTCACGAGTACATACTCATGTGCATGCTGAGGGGCAATCTATAATCCTAACTATAGCTTAAAATCCCAAAAATGTTAATCCAAGGCAAAACATCCCCCAAGCTCTTGTGTTTATCTACACTGATCTTTGTCTACATTCGTATTAAAAATTCATAAAAATTAGCATAGTTTTATTTGTTGTGATTTCTTATTTATAGCATTTCACTTTCTTACTTTAAATAACACATATAGACTTGAGCTTATCCTTCTAAATAATTTCAATCAAGTGCGAACTTCTTAAATTTTGTCCTGTGGATCGACCCTCAAGCACTACAATGATTATAGTATATTTGTGATTCTTGTCGTGATTGTGTTGGGAAATTATAAATTTTAAAGCTTAACTCAATATTTTATTGTAAAATAATGGCATTGTTTTCTATTATTCTGAGCCTATCACATCACATGATTTTTGACGTGTCAGCTATCAATGACCATGGAAAGTCTCACTGAACCAAGTTCATCAAGATCCCACATGATAGTTGACTAAACTATCACGGAGTATGGATACAACCACTTAGTGGTTAGCATAATTGTCAGCTGAATGTGTCAACATACATTCGTAGTGAGCCATCGCTGCTCGTTCATATTGCTTGAGCGTTAGACTTCATGTTTTGCGCATTGAACAAGACAAGAACGTTACACACGGACAATAGACAATTAAATAACTATGAATGGCAGAGTTGCTAAGGATGAGGACAATCCGAATACCAAATAAAGTTTGAAGACTAAGTTAATAGAAACTATAATTTCAAGTATAATAAGGTGACTTTATTTGGTGTTTATACAAATATCATTTGAACTTATTATAACTTTACATATTATTGTTGATTTTGTGTGTTAAGAACCCCATGTGAATATCAGAAGAAGATAAATGCTTGTAGTTGTATTTGCAATTGTCTCATCAACCGTTGGGACTTGTTCAATTCTTTATATATGTACTTTTGGTTAATCTTTTCCATATGAGGTTATACGATTTCAGTTCTAGATAAGCAGAATGTTTTCTTTTTTTTCAATTTATCATCTTTGATTTTTTTTTTCTTCAACATAGTTATCAATTTTCAGATAGACGAAAGTTGATTTGGATTAAATTAGTGTACTTTTTGTTTACTAAGCTTCGGTTCAGTGGCATAACCAGTTGGAAATTATCTAAATTCATCATATTTGTATTTTTATTCCATGTAATTTACCTAGATATTTAACCAATATAGGTGGCCCCTCCATTCTCTTTTCGTCTTTATATTTTTATATTTTAACACTAATATTTATATATTGTACTTAAAATTTAAGTTTTTAATCCCTGTTGATAGAATCATTTGAAAATTTGATATTAATAACTAAAAAATATTTTATTATAAATTGTAAATCAAGGAACTAATTTATAATTATTTTGATCCAAAGCATGAGAGTTCAAAACTTGATAGTTCAAAATTGGTCCTCTCATCTTCTAGATCCCACCCTACTAATCAATTAAGTCAATAAACTTAATTTTATCATTGACTTTTTGGTCCAATACAATTGTGACATGAGTCAGACAAGGATGTCCTAACTCGAGTCGATCAGATTCGACATTTTTTTTATATTTTTATCTTTTTTGCTTAACTTTCAAATTAAATATTATTTATAAATTCAAAAAGATTTGAATAAAAATATTTTAGATGTGTAAATAATATTTAAAAATTATTTTACGCTTTAAAACCAATATCAAACAATTCTAAAAAGTAAAAAAAATAAAATA
Source organism: Pontederia crassipes (assembly GCA_030549335.1). Classification (NCBI taxonomy): domain Eukaryota; kingdom Viridiplantae; phylum Streptophyta; class Magnoliopsida; order Commelinales; family Pontederiaceae; genus Pontederia; species Pontederia crassipes. The sequence goes on along the minus strand of CM060191.1, from coordinate 68,375,365 downwards.
ACAAAATAAAATGATATTGAGATGACTCAATCCAATCTATTCCGACCCGATCCAATTCAATTGATCAGTTGGGTCAAACCTTCAAAATAAAGGTATGACTAAAGATAGACATTCATGCGGGCCGCATAGCCCAGCCCGCGACCCGCACGAAGTTTTTCCGAGCCAACGCGGCTTGACCTGGGCACGACCACTAGGTTGACCCCAGGTCAAATCATGTCGAGCTCCTCGATAGGGTGTTGGGCATAGCCCGACACGGACTCAACCCGACGCAACATGATTATATATATATATATATATATATATATATATATATATATATATATATATATAGGGCAAGGACAGACCCCTGTTGGGTTTGGGTCCCCCCAAAATTTTGATTTTTTTAATTATGTATATTAATAGTTTGACCGGCCTGAACCCAGTCCCGCACGATTGTCCATCTCTAGGTATAACATCCGACATTATGAACATCCATAAATTTTGTACACAACTAAAAAAGGTTGAAATTTGGAAGGACTCTAGTAAAGTAGCCATCTTGTTTGAGGTAAATTTAAAGTAAATATTTTATGTCATATAGATCAATATGTATACTTATTTTTTCTTAGGCTTGAAGGAATTAGTAAAAGAAATTATAGAGTGTTATTGAAATATCTCGCAGTGGAAGAACATATCGTCAAAGATTTTTCTACGCTATTTCAAACTTTTAGTTGGGAACCCAATCACGAGGAAGGAGAATACATATTTACAATCCAAAGTACACATATTTTTGAAATCTCATTAAGGCTGCCTCTTGACCACAACATTGGACTCCATGTGACAATAAAGAAGGGTCAGCTTCCTCCTTTTATAAGTGCAAACAATAATTGCTTAAATGCAATTTATATAACTACTTAAAAGCAATTTATGACATTGTCGTGCATTTCATAAAACTACAATATGTACCAAACAATGGTAAGGCCCATTTTGGGTGTGTGATGTTGAATCTCATGTTTTGATGATAACAAATCAAATTGGACATAAAAGGTACTAATCTATGCTCAAGTGATGATATGCTGGTGTAGAATTAATATGATCTCAGTTGCAGAAGAAATCGCCAATTAAAACGATAAAAATGAAATTTCAGCATACGATCGATCGGTCGACCGACTATGAAGACCGGTCGATTGATATCAAGCGGAAGAAATGTCGAGACTATACCGGTCGATGATTCGGTCGCTACACCAGTCGACCGAACAACACATGGACGAATTTAAGAAATGACGAGACTGTACTGGTCGATGATCCGATCGATGCATCGATCGACCGAACAACAAAGGACGAATTCTAAAAGAGACAAGACTATACCGGTCGACATCTCGGCCGAAGGACCGGTCGACCGGACATCTCAGAAAAGTAACAAATATGCCACAATGGTCATATTGACCGGTCAACCGATCTATTAATGCAGTCGACCGGTCACAGTGCTAGATGAATAGTAACGGCTATTTTTCGATGAGAAAATCATGGAAAATCATTTGGACGAGATTCTCACATGAAAAATCATCAAGACTATAAAAGGAGTGTCAAAGCTTGAAGAAAACTTAAAAAAAGGCAAGCAAGACTATTCAAAAGAGTATTTTAAGTTCTTGAGCTCAAATTTGCAAGTTCTTCCCTTTTCTCTTCCAAACTTTGAGTGTGAAAAATTTTGTAAAAGAAGAGAGTTAGATGGAATTTTTATTCTCTGATCTAGTGAAGATTGAAAGCTCATTGTACAAGAGGAGTGCCTCACCTCTTGAGCGGAGAAGAAGGCATGTGGTGTAAAAAATGGTTGTTCTCTTCCTACAAGAAAAGAGAAAGATAGTGGATCTCCGACGGTCTCGAGGTCGAGAAGTCGGAGCGAGGACGTAGGCCAAAGAGTTGGGGCCGAACCTCGTCAACATATCGTGTCTCACTGTGTTTGCTCTCTTGCTCCCTTTTTATTATTTGCTTGTGATCATTTTTAGTGATTTTTCTAAAGTGATTTTATAAAAAAGATTTTAAAATGCCAATTCACTCCCCCTTTTTGGTGCTTTCGATCCTACAATTGGTATCAGAGTAGGTTGCCCTTATTTTTTGAGATTTAAAAATCTTTAGAGGTATGACATCAAGTGGATTCAATTTTTTCGAAGGTCAATCGATTAATCGCCCTCCACTTTTTATTGCATCTAATTTTGCATATTAGAAAATTAGGATGCAAGCATACGTTTGTTCCATTGATATTGACATGTGGGATGTCATTCAAAAAGATGTTGATTTACGTGAAAAATCTCCTTTGGAATATACCGAAGGAGAAGATTTTTTATAAAACTTGATTGGAAGGCTAAAAACATTTTTTATTGTGCTTTGAATCCGACGGAGTTTAATCGGGTTTCTAGTTGTTCAAGTGCTAATGAAATTTGAAAGAAACTTATTATCACTCATGAAGGAACCAACAAAGTTAAGGAATTTAAATTGAACATTCTAATCACCAATATTATTCTTTCAAAATGCATGAAAACGAATCTATAAATGAGATAGTTGTCCGTTTTAATGATATTGTGAATGGCTTAGCCTTTTTGAGCGAGCCAAAAAATAACTCTCAAAAGATAAAAAAGTTTCTCAGGTCTCTCTCCTCTAGATGGCATACAAAGAGGACCGTGATCGAAGAGAATGATTTGAACAAGTTAGACTTCGACGATCGTATATGTTCACTCTTGACATATGAGATCGGAATCAATGAGGATGAAGAAGCAAATGCTCCAAAGAGAAAAACTCTGGTATTGAAAGCAAGTAAAGATGAAGAAGACAAATGAAGAAGATGAAGATCTTGATGACAAGAAGCTTGTCCTATATGCAAAGAAACTTGACAAATATCTCAAGTTTGCCAAGCAAAAGAAGAGAAATGGCTTCACCAAGAAAAGATCATCATCAAGTAAGAATCAAATAACTTGCTTTGAATGCAAAAATGTTGTATATTATAAAAATGAATGCCCAAATTTGATCAAAAAGGAAAAAGATGGAGAAAATTAAAGAATAAAAAAAGCTCTTCAAGCAACTTGGGATGAAAGCGAAGATGAAGAAAATGATTCCAACACCTCCTCAAGTGATGATGAAGAAGCTTACATATGTCTAATGACTAATAGCCATGAGGTATTATCTAATTCATCTAGCTCTAGTGATAGTGAATCTTTTAATGTGCATAATGAGTTTAGAATTCTTATCAATATGGATGCCTAAAAAAGAAATATGATAATCTAAAAATAAAATTTGAAAATAGGCAAAAGAAAGATAAAGATGTTAGAGCATGTGAAAAGTGTGACATATTAAGTGAAGAAAACACTAGTTTAGAATTCTTAATTGAAGAATTGAAAATGGAAAATAGTACACTTAGATCGTCATGTGAAAAACAAAATGAAAAATGTGCATGCTTGAACAACGAAATCAAGAATCTAAAAGATGAAATTAAAAAATTTTCTAATGGAAGCAAAATGTTAGATGTCATGCTTAGCGGATCTAGAATGCCTTCAAATAAAAATGACTTGATTTTAACTCTTTTGAAAAGAAAAATGACAAAAGAATTTTATTTGTTAAAGCATCACATAGTAATGCAAAATCATATATTACATGTTTTCACTGTGGATATGAAGGACATTATTCATATGATTACAAAGTTAGAAAATGAATAAATAAAGGGATGAAGAAAATTTGGGTCCCGAAAAGGATCATTTCTAACCAAGATGGACCCAAGCAAAGTTGGGTACCAAAAAGATGAGATTCTCAATTTCTTTCTTGTAGGGAGCTTCAAAGCTTAATGATGGTAAATGGTATTTGCATAGTGGGTGTTCAAGACATATGACAGATGATGCATCAAATTTCATCACCTTGAAAAAGAAAAATGGAGGTAAAGTCACTTTTGGAAACAATAGCAAAGGAAGAGTAATAGGCATGGGTAATGTTGGTAAGAATGACAAAGTGTATTTGAAAAATGTATGGCTAGTTGAAAATCTAAAACATAATATAATTAGCATAAGTCAACTATGTGATAAAAACTATTTAGTTAAATTTGAAAAAGACAAATGTTTGATATTAGATGAAAATAGTGAAGTTTTACATATGAGCTTTAGATACAATAATGTATACAAAATTGATTTTGATAAATTGAAAAATGAAAAATGTCTTAGTGCTATGCATGATGATATAAACTTATGGCATAGAAGATTAGGACATGCAAACTATAAATTACTAAATAAACTTTCAAATCATGAATTGGTTAGAGGTTTGCCTAAGGTTAAATTTGAGAAAAATAATGTTTGTGATTCATGACTTAAAGGAAAACAAACCAAAAGCTCATTTAGATTAAAGGGAGTCATTAGTGCACATGGCCTTTGGAACTTTTGCATCTTGACTTATTTGGACCAATTGATGTAGTAAGTTTAGGAGGAAAAAGATATGTTTTTGTGATTGTTGATGATTTCTCTCATTTCACTTGGACTATTTTTCTTACTAGTAAAGATGAAACAATTAACATGTTTTCAAAATTTGCAAAAAGAATTCAAAATAAATTTGAACAAAAGATTTAAAAAATTAGAAGTGATCATGAAGGAGAATTTGAAAATCATAAATTTGAATTGTTTTGTGAAGAAAATGGAATTACTCATAACTTTTCCACTCCTAGGACACCCCAACAAAATGGAGTAGTAGAAAGAAAAAAATAGAACTATACAAAAAATGGCTAGAACAATTTTAAATGAAAGTAAATTGCCAAAGTATTTTTGGGCCGAGGCAGTAAATACATCATGCTATGTTCTTAATATGATTCTACTTGGGCCTTTTGAGAAGAAAACTTGTTTTGAAGTGTTGTATGGAAAAAAATCAAATATTTCTTATTTCAAAGTTTTTTGTTGCAAATGCTATATTTTGAATACCAAAGACAAACTTGGAAAATTTGATGCAAAATGTGATGATGATATTTTTCTTGGTTATTCAACTACAAGTAAAGCATATAGAGTGTATAACAAAAGGACGTTAGTTGTTGAAGAGTCTATTAATGTTAAATTTAATGAGACTAATGAATTTTTTATGAGCAAGCAAGCATGAGGACTTGATGATGTGCAACATGAGGACTCAGAAGAAGCTAAAGTTGATACTCCAGATGTGGGAGAAATGAAAGAACCTCGAATTGAGGAAAGCCAAATTATTCCAAGAAACCGGAGACATGTCTCATCACATTCAGTTGAACAAATTATAAGTAATATAAATGAAGGTATAAGAACTAGAAACTCCTTGAATAATCTATGTGCTTTTTCGGTTTTTCTTGCTAACTTTGAACCCAGCAATATAGATGAAGCACTTGAAGATCCAAATTGAATAAATGCAATGCATGAAGAATTAAATAATTTTGAAAGAAATCAAGTATGAAAACTTGTGGAAAGACCCAAGGACTATCCCATTATTGGAACCAAATGGGTCTTTCGAAATAAGTTAAATGAAAATTGTGTCATTGTGAGAAACAATGCTAGATTAGTGGTCAAGGGTTACTCATAAATTGAAGGGATTGATTTTGATAAAACTTTTGCTCCCGTTGTTAGACTTGAGGCAATTCAAATGCTTTTGATTTTTGCATGTTATAAAGGTTTTAAACTTTTTCAAATGAATGTTAAATGGGCCTTCTTGAATGGTTTTATAAATGAGGAAGTTTATGTTGAACAAGCTCAAGGTTTTGAAAATCCAGATTTTCCCCATCATATTTTTAAACTTTCAAAAGCTCTTTATGAATTGAAACAAGCCCCTCGAACTTGATATGAAAGATTGAGTTCATTTTTAGTTGAAAATGGTTTTCAAAAAGGGAAAGTAGACACCACATTATTTTTAAAACATTTTAAAAATGATACTTTAATAGTTCACATTTATGTTAATGATATTATTTATGGCGCTACTAATGAATGTCTATGGAAAGAGTTTGAAACTCTTATGCAAAAAGAATTAGAGATGAGTCTTGTAGGAGAACTTACCTTCTTTCTAGGTCTACAAGTGAAACAATCCAAGGAAGAGATTTTTCTCAATCAAGAAAAATATACAAGGGAGTTGTTTAAAAAATTCGGGATGAACGACTGCAAGCCAAGCACAACTCCTATGAGCACTACCACAAAATTGGATAAAGATGAAAAAGGCAAGTCCATTGATAAAAAATGTACAGATGTATGATCGGTAGTTTGCTCTATTTAACGACATCTATGTCAGATATAATGTTTAGTGTGTGTTTGTGTGCTAGATTTCAATCCGCTCCAATAATCACATTTAATCGCAGTAAAAAGGATAATGCACTATTTAAATCATACATGTGAATTAGGCATTTGGTACGATAGAAATTCTTCATTTGAATTGCATGCCTACATCGATGCGGATTTTGTCGGGTGTAAAGTTGATAAAAAAAGCACTAGTGGGATGTGTTATTTTCTTGGTAGCTCCCTCATTTCATGGACTAGTAAGAAACAAAACTCCATCGCACTTTCTACCGCCAAGGTCGAATATATAGTTGTCGGTAGTTGTTATGCACAAATACTATGGTAAAACAATAATTGCTTGAATATGGTGTAAATTGTTTTAATGTACTCATGAAGTGCGATAACACAAGTGCTATAGAAATGACTAAAAACCTAATTCAACACTCTAGGACTAAGCACATTGACTTGCGATATCATTTCATTTGAGAACATGTGACCTTTAAGGACATTGTCATTGAACATATGTCCATTGAAGTTCAACTTGCAGACATATTTACAAAACTCTTGAGTGAAGAACGATTTTGTATGCTTAGAAAGGAATTAGGAATGATTACATCTTGATTGTATATCAATTCTAAGTAAAAGTGACTTGATTATGCAAAATCACTTTTGACATGGATTGAACATTAAAAGTGTTGCACAACACTTACATTTGTATGACGTATATCTCTGGAACATGATTTTAATGGTTAAAACTTTGACAAAGGCAAAAAAAAATTTGTAAAAAAGGAATAACCGGTCGACTAATTGGAAAAGACCGATCGACCGGTATATAACTGCATCCGACTGACATTCATCAACCAATGGATTATTCATTTGTTAAACAACTGTCCGGTCGACCGCTGAGCAGGATCGATCGATCGGTATATGTCAGAATCGCACACATATATCAAATCGACCGCCCGATCAGTCGATCCATCTTTTCATTTCCTTGACCGCTGCCCTAGCCTTCAACTGCTCGTGTGTCCGGCGACCACCCATCGCCGTCGCCGAAATCCCTCTCCGACACCGACGATCATCCATCGTCGAAAAACTCCATGGACGACCATCGTCGCCCTTTTCCTGCTCTCGATCACCCCTTCTGCATTTCCTTCAATGACAGCCGCCGTCGACTCTACGACCAGCCGCCCTCTTCTTGCTCTCCGCCGGCCATCTCTGCATCTTCCTTTGGTCATCCGTCTCTCTCTGTTCAGTGGTCATCTCTCTGTCCAGTCGCCACCATTGTCATCCGCCGTCGCACGACGCGGCCCCTTTTTTCTAAGCTTGTCTCTTCGGTCGACCGCCTCTTCTTCCGGCCATCTTGTCTCTTTCGGTCGACCGCCTCTTCTTCTCTCCGTAACCGTCAGCAGTTTCTTCCCAGCGCCTCTGTGACCTAATCCCCCTCCGGCTTTCCCTTCATTCTTCCAGCCCTCATTCCTACATTGTTGAATCCATGGCCGACGACGAAGGGATTCTCCCTCTTCGGTTAGTCTTTCAGCGCCGTCGCCATCATTTCTATAGGTGATCACGTCACTATAATCCCAAATGAGCCTAACCTAGAATCAAAACCTGAACCCGCGCTTGTTCGACGCGGACGAGGCCGTGGACGAGGATGATCCCGTGGACGTACTCGCCAGTCCCCTTCCCCCGAGCCCACTAATTTTGATAGTCATATTTTTGTCACTAGGGACGTCTCTGGTAGTTTCAAAGCCTTGTATGCCTCTCGCGAAGTTTGGCGTGCCTACACCATTGATTGAGACGCTCTGAACATTCTAGATGTTCAGGAGATGTTTGCAACCATCGGTTGGCTCCCACTTCTTTCCCTCATAGAGCGTGTATATCCCCATTTTGTTCGTCATTTCTATGCGAACATGACGATCACTCAGGAGGTCATCATCTCCTATGTTCTTGGTGTACCCATTCATTTTGAGCCTGACCATATTTGTCACATCTTTGGCGTTGCGTGCTCATTACTGGGTTTCTATGCATTTGTTACTCATGAGTGGCCTTCCGATTATCTTTTGATCGCGGATGGGATTCGTACGATTTTTGCTGGACAGAATGTCCATTATACTGTCGAAACGGCCCATCGACATCTTCATCCAACCATGAAAATAGCTCATCACATTCTTAATCGAATGATCACTCCTAGAGCTGGGCACTATACAGAGGTCACTCACTTTGATCTATTCTTTCTTCACTGTCTCTATACCTGTGATGCCTCATTTCTTCATTTTGGTCTTTTTCTCTTCTATCACATGGATTACACCTTCCAAAAGATCTCCTCTGCTGCTCGTGGTCGATACCACTTATATTTTGGTGCCTGGATCACCAAGATTTTACTCCACTTTGATGTCAAAATCCTTGCGGGCGAGGAGTACATCTGACCCCGACCCACTGACGTCATCGATTTCGGGACTTTGCACCGGAAGCATCTTAGGTTCGGCGAGCCAGATTCGATAGATTCTGAAGATGATGCCACAGATGGAGAGCTAACGCCGATGGACACTCAGGACGCACCGGAGGCTGGTCCTAGCTTCCCTCTTACTTCGGCTCCCTCTGAGCATATTGGATCTTCCCAGCACGTTCCCTCGGGCTCTTATGACGCTTATGATTTCACGACCTTATCACAGCAGGTGGCTTCCATAGATCATCGCGTGTCCCAGATGGATGGTCGTCTTCGATGGATGGAGCATGATTCTCATTATCTTGTTGGCTCGTTACAAGCCTACTATGCATCCTAGGGATTCATTCCGCTAGTAGTCCGTGATGATGATAGTTGCGATGAGTTATAGATGTCTTACCTTTCTCTTTGATGATGTCAAAAAGGGGAGAAGTTTGGTTAGGATGGGATGATGTTTGATGTTGTATTGGTATTAGTGTACTAGTATCATGCACCATTTTGTCGTGACTGTAGTCACATTTGTTAGTGCATGAACATATGATGTACTATCGACTATGAATGTAATGTGATAACTTGTTTATTTTATTTATGCCTTATTTGATCTCCATGTCTATGATGTTCTTTATTTGACATTATAATATTCATATTGTTCCGATATAAATGCCAACTATTTAGGGGGAGCAAATGTGAAATATGCATGAATGTACGGGGAGCTCATTACTTATTATCTTAACCTACATTTCATTTCTTTTCTCTTTTTATCGTCTAATTAGTTTATCGTCATAAAAAAGGGGGAGATTGTTGAATCACATGTTTTGATGATAACAAATCAAATTGGACATAAAAGGTACTAATATATGCTCAAGTGATGATATGCAGGTGTAAAATTGATATGTCTCAGTTGTAGAAGAAATCACCAATTAAAATGATAAAAATGAAATTTCAGCATATGACCAATCGTCGACCAACTATGAAGACCGGTCGATTGATATCAAGCGGAAGAAATGTCGAGACGGTACCGATCGATAATCCGGTCACTTTACCGGTCGACCGAACATCATAGGGATGAATTTAAGAAATAACGAGATTGTACCGGTCGATGATCCGATCAATGCATCGGTCGACCGAACAACAAAGGACGAATACCAAAAAAAGATGAGATTATACCGGTCGACGTCTTGGCCGAACGACCGGTCGACCGGACAGCTCAGAAAAGTAACAAATATGCCGCAACAGTCATATTGGCCGATCGACCGGCCCATTAATGCGGTCGACCGATCACAGTGCCAGATGAATAGTAACGACTATTTTTTGAGGAGAAAATCATGGAAAATCATCTGGACGAGATTCTCACCTGTACAAGACTATAAAAGGAGTGTCAAAACTTGAAGAAAACTTAAAAAAGCAAGCAAGACTATTCAAAAGAGTATTTCAAGTTCTTGAGCCCAAATTTGCAAGTTCTTCCATTTTCTCTTCCAAATTTTGGGTGTGAAAAATTTTGTAAAAGAAGAGAGTTAGAGGGAATTTTTATTCTCTAATCTAGTGAAGATTGAAAGCTCGTTGTAAAAGAGAAGTGCCTCACCTCTTGAGCGGAGAAGAAGGCGTGTGGTGTAAAAAGAGTTGTTCTCTCCCTACAAGAAAAGAAAAATATAGTGGATCTCCGACAGTCTCGAGGTCGAGAAGTCGGAGCGGGGACGTAGGCCAAAGAGTTGGGGTCGAACCTTGTCAACATATTATGTCTCACTGTGTTTGCTCTCTTGCTCCCTTTTTATTATTTGTTTGTGATCATTTTTAGTGATTTTATAAAAAAGATTTTTAAAACACGAATTCACCCCCCCCCCTCTTGGTGCTTTCGATCCTACATGTGAGTCTAACAATCTTCCACTTCAGTAAGTGTTCATTATGGCAATGTGTGACTCACGAGTACATTCATAATTAAGGAAGAATTATGATTTGTTAGAGATATATAGTTGCTTGATCAATCAGAAGGCAAAAAACTATTACCTACTAAGGACAAATATATGCTCAATCAACGTGTGAATTCGTACCATAACTTGTCGACATTATATAGCTATTTAATTATCGTGTGATCCAATATTGTAACTTATTATTAATACATAGTTGCTGAAACAATCATATTACTTGATTTGCCCTATATACATATTGCTTGCATAAGAAGACAACAAACGTCTTATTGTGAATGGTTTTTTTATATTTGCATGCATACTTATTTGGTATCAATTACATTTAAATGTCATGCAACACCAGTGAATCTTTATTTCACTCTCATATTTCTTATTTCAAATTGATTTTTCTAGTTGTGGTTTGACGAGTTACATATAATTTTGATATTTGAGTACATCACTAAAGTAGCAACACTAACCAACACTCCAACAAAGACTATAAATTCTTTTGTCAAGTTTTAGAATGGACTCAACATACTAAGTATATAGTTAAGTATTATAGTGGAAACTTTATTATAGTGGAAACTTCCACTGAAGGGTTGTATGCCATAAACTCATTACATCGCGAGCATATGCCATAAACTCATTACGTCGTGTAGATTGTCCAGACATTTGACGTGAGTCCTCCTAGTCATCGAAAAACTAGAGCCACGAGATCTCATATCTAACTTAACTTATCAAGATATAGAAAATCATGTATAAACTCATATTCATCCATCCCAAACATATCAGGATGAGCTTATACCATATACTTGGATCAAAATTATTTCATTCCCGCTCCCTATACATTAAGCATCGAAGGTGATTATTTGTGCCACATAATCTCATACATGATTGATATACTCTATGTGCATTATCAAAATCATTAACTAACTTCAAAATAAAACTATCATTTTATTTATCACAAGAAAGTTTAGAATACATTATCATTTAACACATAAGCCTTGCACTTTTACATCTGTGTCTGTTGCACATGGCTTGATAAATGCTTAATAAGCATCTCATGCTTACACATGTACTTATTACCATTACCTTCTTCACATTGTCAAGTCATAGTGGACATTAATGTATTTTTCTTTATAATGATTCATCCCTTGATTAAGAAATAATGACAAGTTTATCACATAAAGGATATATTTGATCATTGCTAGTAAACGAATTTGAAGGAATTTACTTGACTAGAGATCTTCATACCATTACTCAGTGTACTCAACCTCAATTTTTATAGTTAACAATTTTATATAGTTTTACTTAAGATAATCTTTTGCGACAAATGTCATTATATAACTGGAGATAAACTTTCGCCCGTTAATGTAGTCATTCCCAATTGGCATCTTTTTATTAATCGAGTTTATAAATCAATCTCCATCATAACATAAAACAAAAATCAACAATGCCAATGAGGTATTTCATTATTTTCTTCACCCCCATTCGACATATGTGTCATATTAGTATGTAAACTTATTTGATCTATGACACAAAAGCTTTTAGTGGTAATATTTAAGGTAGCCACTGATCGGTTATGTTGGGTAATGAATTATAGTTTGGTGCGAGCATCATGTGAGATCTTTTAGCTAAATGAATATGGGCTGATTTTCGTGTGACTTTTGTGCTTGATTGCTTCCCAATTGAAGTGGGAATGAAAATGTATATATATCAAGGGATGCAAGGTCTAATGGGTGTCATTAACATGAAATATTGATGTCCTAATGTGAATCAGAAAACAATAGGATGCTATTGAGTTGAAATGATGCCAATTAACGTCCAATTTGAATTAAGTAAAGAGGGAGGGTTGTTCCAACATTTTAGAAAGGTTAACTAACGTCTTGGGAGTTGTGGCAAACACCCAATTCGGATAAACTTGGATAGTGAAGTTCGAAGTGTGCTTTGAAGTGTCAAACCCTTTTCACTTAGTGCCAGAAAACATTTCTATTGTTGTGGTGAACTTTCTAAGCCAAAAGGAAGGCTATGTTGTTCCTAGAAAATAGAAATACTCCATTGTGAACTCTTCCAACAATCTGGGCATAGGGTGACTTAACCTCATTGGAAAAACTAAGTGTCTGACTCCTTCGAATCGACAAATTCCATCGCAATTGGTATCAGAGTGATATCAGGATTAACAAATAAAAAAGGATGATTCAAACAAGGGTAAGGGCAAGGAAAAAAGTTGCAAGTAGTGTAAGGAATGTGAGTAGGATTGCTTTTGCAAGAACTCTGCACCCCCTCCCTCATAAACCACAATGAGGTCATTCTACACAACATACTAATTATGTGGCGACACTTGCCGTAAGTGGGTAACCTCTAAACCAAATTGTGCATTCTTGAAGTGAAGCTTCAAATGACTTTGACACAAGAGATGGTGTGGTTAGAACGTCTCCTTGGGTATCATCTTCGGGCCCTCAAAGTCGACAATATAGTAATGTAGGCTTACGTTCTGGAGAGCTTGCTAGCAAGAAGGATGATTGGACAACAATATTGGGCCATGTTCAAAGCATTCATTTCATGATGAGAACCTACCTAGAATTAATGTGAAAAGAGGGCAAGAGTGCAATGTCTTTGCTATGGCAAGAATCATCCCATAGTCTTCTTGAGGCCATCTTTGCAGATACGCCGGTGGGAAGAGAAGACTCTGACTGCAATAGAGCCTGGAGATCCTTGGGACGGTCATCATAGCCTTAATTTCCAATGGATTTAGTGTAATTTATCATGAAAAGATTCATTGCAAATTGGAAATTTTTTTGTAGGGGAAGCTCTAACATTATTTCTGTGTGAAGTCTTCTTAGGTGGCAAAAGACTTGTGGGATTAAAATATTGGTAGAAGTGGGTCATTGGATGGTAAACAACCTAGGATCAACCAAGCAAATGAGCTCATCATGCAAGGTAACAAGTTGGTAGGAGGCAGAAAGTGCTTGTACCTTGGGCAACAACGAGTGTTAGTGGGCTGTCGAAGCATAAAACTTGAGGAAAGTCAAGCTTGGACAAGTGCTACAATAGGAGATCCACCATGACGTTGAAGCAATGAGGTTCACTTGCAACGTTGGGTGGAGAAATTCAACAAGTGGTTGGTGTCGCTAAAAATTACCTTGGAATAAATGATGGGTTGAGTTTTTCAAGACAATTTTGATTATTATAATATTGAATTAGTACTAGCGTTATAATAGTATCTCAGTAATTCATAACTACAAGGTTAGGAAGATGGCATAATCACTATTAATTTTTGTAATCTCTTTTTTCTCCTCATGTACGCATATATTCTCTTATTTTTTATGTGCATGGATACTAAACTAGCGACCAGGATGGAAGAACGAATGGATACTAGGGTTACTAGTAAACACAACCAAGAGAAAGAATATGCAAACCACATGATGGACAAAATTGTTGGTCCAAAGACCACATACCAAGTACTTTGATGATAGTAAGAAAGATTACATGCTAATGATTGGTTGAAGTGATGGTCCAAATAGGTTAACAAAATTTCAAAAGAAACAATCGATGTTGATTTCTGCAGACAAAACAGACGATTGAAAGTCTTTCGGGCGTCCGTCGAAAAATAATGGACGACTAAATGGATGCAACTTGAAAGAATGATTGCTAGTTACAAAGAACTTAGACATTTTTAAAACGAACAACCGAAATACTTTTCAATGACCGTTCTGAGCGGGAAATGCGAAAATAACATACAAAACTGATGACCGACATAGTGATGCATGCAAAATATAACATATAGTTAGCCATGCATTTAATCTTATTTTGATTCATTTTCTTATCGCATGCATCATATTATGAGCTTATTTACGTTAATTTTACAAAAATAAAAATATACCAAAATGTTGTATTTTATTATCTAGAAAGTAAGAAAAATGAATTACGAAGCCACTGAAGAAAATCACGCTCAAATCGGAGTTAAAATAGATCTAGAAAGTGGAAGTGAAGCTACCAAGGGAGTGAAATGATTGTCACAGACCGTGAAAGACTCTTCACAGGGCGTGAAATATGGCCATTAAATCATTGAACATGTCGTTAAAATATGTTTTTTCACGCTAGAAACCTGGCTGAGACAAAGCCATGATCAGCCATCACAGGGCATGAATTCCATATTTTAATGCGAATTGGACACTATAAGGGCTGTGAAAATCTTTTCACGGGCCGTGAAAACTTATTTCTAGTCCGATTCGATTGTTTAAGCCGTGAAAATCATATTACAAGCCATGACAGACTGTAGATTCGAGATTTGTAGGAATTTTGGGAAGAATTTTAATTGCACAAAGACTCCTAATCTTACAAGATGATTTGAAAAATATTATGGATCAAATTTCGGAGTTTGACAAGGTCAAAATTTCAGAACTAAATCACTTCGAATTTTCTTTATTTTGACATAGAAAAAGTTTTTGTTTCTTCTCCAATCACATGGAAACTGGAATCCCTATAAATAGAGACTTTCTATCACTCAGAGAGAGCATGCTAGGTCATGCAACCTGTGCTTTGAAGACAAAAATGTGGGAGCATCTTGATGAACAACCGATAAGATTTCTGCACGGTGAACTCAAGCGAGGATCGTGCAAATCGTTCATTCCAGAGAGTACTTTTGTTGGGATGTGTTATTGTGCTTTAAAAGTTCAATATTTTTAATCTTTGTAATCTAGATAATTTAGTTCAGTTTTAAATTTCAACTTTACTTATGCAAGAGAATTATTGTTAAAGAAAACTTGTGAACCTATTTTAGTATGATTATAATTTGTTTATCTTTTAAGAACATGATTGCTCTGTTTAATTATTATTGAATTATTAGTTGATTATTAACTGGGCAGTGTAATCAATCTCTTAATTCATAATTTTTATTATGTAATTAATGTCATAATCTAATACAGTCGGGTGGAGTATTAGATTGTGTGATTTGCCAAGTTGACTCGGAAGAGCTATTTGGTAGCGTAGGAATCACAACTCATAATATTCTAATCTGACTAGGATTGAGAGTAGAACCGAATGAAGTATTCTCATCTTATTCAGATTAAGAGTAGTTGGTTTATCCGATTAGGGAGGATCATACTTTAGGTGTTCCTAATCCATCCAAAAATTGAACCTAATTTGCTTTCGATTAAATTAATTGCTACAGAAGAAAATAAGTTTGTTCTTAATCATTTTAAACCAACCTAAGGATCCTAGACATCAGTAGTTTAGTTTAGAATTTTTTTGTTATTTTATTTTCTACAACTTCTTTTTACCCAAACCTATGTTGTCTCCTATTAGCCTCTGAAATTAGTTTCGCTAAGTAAGTTAATTCCTCATGGGTTTGACACTATACTCTTACACTTTATTACTTGAGTGACTAATTCACTTATTAGCATTTAATTGTTATCGATTCTCGCATCACATCGTTACTAGAATGATCGCAAATTATAAAGAACAAGATAATTTTTAAAATGGACGACCGAAACACTTTCGGATGATTGTTCTGGATAGCTAATATTAAAAGGGAATAAAAGATGGATGACAGGAAGGTTTGACAGAACATTCGTAAATTACATAGAACAAGACATTTTTTAGGACGATCGAAATATTTGTTGACGCTGAACAACGAATGTATGAAGAATATACGAGAATGTGTCTTCTTGATTATGATTCTTCTTACTTGTTCTTTACTATGTTATACTTGCTTGCAATTGTTTTCTAAAATTGGTTTTAACGCTTTTGGTTAAAATTTTTATACACCAATTCAACCTCCCCCCCCCCCCCCCCCCCCCTTGTGCTTTCGATCCTACAAAAATGTGTAAAAGACATTGGAGACAAAGATTATGACCAACAAGTACTCCAAGCAGGTGAAACATTTATTAGACAATTACTCGCATAGATTTAGGATCAACAAGTACTCCAAAATGCTCCACCACTTGAAGTATTTTGCACAAATTCATATCTCGAATGTCTTTCAAACATTCTATCGAACATGTAGTCCACATGTTCTTTATCATTGTTGTGTTGACTAGTAACCCCACTGGACATAGTACCCATATGCTCTTGCTATCTTTAGAATGTTTTTGGCAATAACATTCTCAAGCATCTCTACCGTATTCATTTGCACATGTGTGCACATGTTTATATTAAAATGGGACTCACGAGTAGGGTCATTTAGCAAGGCTGCCCTTGCAACATCTTCCTGCAGAACACTTTGCCAAGCTATTATAGGCACTAACACTCACACCTTATTGACCTAAAACACTTACAATAGTGCTCGCCAAAATTCATGTAGTTTAGATATTTCATCGAACATGTTGCCCACATGTTTCCAATTATTCAAATGTGTGCTTTCCTTTCCTCTAGATACCAAATGGTCATGATCATCCTTTCATGGATAGGAGATCTTGGGTGGCCCTTCCATCATAATCAACATTTTAATAACCATGCACAAAAAAACAAAAGAAAATGGTGCACACATGAGGAGAAAAGAGAGTTTTTATTGCACATGTCAACAATGGTTATGTCATCCTCATAACCTTACAATTATTGCTCACAAAGGTTCATTAGCACCAATACACTAACACAATATTCAAAATTATCCTCAACACATTTCCTATTCTAAGACAATTTCCAGAGGTGCCACTTGTTTGACGAATTGCCTCACAAAGGCTACAAGTGGTCATTGTGGTTGATCCCAATTGTAGCAGCTGTCAAAGCTTGCCTTTCCTCAAGTTTAGGACTTTGACAAGCCCCCTACTCAAGGTACAGTCACTTGACCACCGCCTACCAACTTGCTCATCACCTTGCATGATCAACACATTGTACTTGACTAATCCACCTAATGTCCCACTCTTGCCAATGTTTTAATCCTACGTGTTTTCTAGCACCCAAGAAGACTCTGCACAATGACAACGATGGCGCTTTATTGTTGTGCCCAACCCCAAATCAAGGTTGTGGCGACCCCCACCCCGTCCCCCCATGCACCCACCCAAAAAAAGGCTTCAAGTTTTGTTGCAGACAAATCTTCTCCTCCCTCTGACGAACCTGCACAGACGGACTCAAGCATAAACTATCATTTATAGTAGTTTTCGATGGGATGATTTTTGCCGCAACAACGGCCTTGCACCCTTGCCCTCTTTCCACATTCATTCTGGTCATTGTCAAGTGCATGTTTTGAACGTGGCATGGTATTGTTGTCCATTCATCCTCCTTGGACATAAACACGCAATACTGCTTTGTGGACTTCGAGACCCGAAGTCAATCCCCAAAAAGATGTTCCAGCCACACTATCTCTTGAGTCAAAGTTGTGTGAAGCTTCACTTCAATAATGCCCATATGCCTTGCATCACTTTCTACTTCGTGCCTTGTCCTTATTCTTCTTTGAATCTAGCAAGTTTGTTCGTTGATCTCAATATTGTTCTGCTACTAATTGTGATGATATCAAACTTGTTGGTTTGAAGTCGCATGGCATTTAATTTCCCAACAAGTTTAAGTCATCCTATGCCCATATTTTTGGAAGTGTTCGTAGTAGAGTATTACTCTTCTTTAGCATCAAGGCAAGCTTCTTTTTTGTCTAGGAAGTTCGCCATAGTAATAGAAATATTTGCTTTCACCAAGTGAAGGGATTTGACACTTCAAAATACACTTTGAAGTTCCCCATACAAGTCTATTATATAGAGGAGTGGGATGGTTGCCACAACTTTCAAGGAGTTAATAACCTTCCCAAAACTACTGAAACTACCTCCCCTCTTTACTTAATAGAAATTGAGCATTAATTGGCACAATTTTAGTGCAATAGCATCTTTTAATTTTCCTTTTCACATTAGGACAACAATCTTTTATATTAATGACACTCATTGGACCTTGCATATGTCGATAGATGTACCCTTTCATTCCCACTTCGATTGGGTAGCCATCAAGCATGAAAGTTACATATAAACTAGCCCATATTTCTTAAGCCAAAACACCCGGCATATAGTTGCACCAAATTAATTATCATTGAGTAATAAATATAATTGCTAAACATTTAGGATAACTAGCCAACATACAATCCTAAGCCATTGTTGTCACTTGTATTGCCTTAATGTTGGACTTCATGGTTTGGACATACGGAAAAGGCAAAGTGAATTCCCTCGATTGCCTTACCGGACATTGCCTTAATGTTGAACTTTACAATTTGAGCATACATTGGAATAGGTTGGGTCATATGATTCCTCCTTGTGCACAACAACTATTTAAATGAAGTTTATATAAAACTCTTTAGCTAAGCTTATAAAGTTAGTCAAAATGTCTTATAAGCAATTTGAAAAGTTTTCAATGTTTGATAACTAAACATAGCAGCCCATAAGAACTTATTCTACCCACTTATAAACTAAAAAAAGTTGGGGGACTTCAGTTTTCTTTAGAGAAAAAAAAACTAATCAAGTTGGTCATCAAATGTACTACTTTACCCTTCATACATCTAAATAATTTCATAGATTATATACAAATTTTATTTTACCTTCTCTTGTTAGCAACCACTTTCCCCATTTCTCAGCCTATTGGTTGCCTCTCATCCTCTTCCTACAAGTATGTGTCTTGTTGGTAATAGCTATTCCATTCTCTTTGTGCATATCATTTTACGCAAAAGCAATTTATGAAATTGTCATGTTGTTCATAAAACTACAAGAAGTCCCATTTTGAGCGCTTGGGTCCAACAAGTGTAATATGGGGGGAGGGGGTGGTGGTGAAACATCACCCGGTGTTTCATCATCCAACGCTTCAATCCGACTATATTTTCTTATCAACGTTCTAGATTAAAAATGTTCATAGAACCATTGAACTAGTGGCGCCGACAAAAAAATAGAACTTGCTCTCTCGTACATGATTGCATCACCCTCCCATCTTGTTCTCTTGCAGTCATGCAGAGAGAAAAAAAAAGAAAATAGGTGACCTCACTTGATTTTCTAAAGAGATATATCGATGTTTTGTTATCTCATTCTCTTGTGATTGTATGAAATAAAGGAAAATACTAGGCGACATCTCATCCTCTCTCTAACTGATCCTTAATTTTCATAATGTTTTTGCAAGCACCTAATGTTTCTCCTCTCTAAAAACTTTTATTAAAAAAACGAATTGATTATCACTATTACATAATCAAATATTCATACTAATATGTTACGATTATGGAACATTTAAGAAATACTTCTTATAGGTCCTCGACTTGGAACATTTATACTTTGCAATGAACAATTCCTTATAACTTAGGAAAAACATTAGGTGCGATGTTGCAATAGGATTGAATAGTGGGAGTGGTGAAAGGATCGGATGGAAGTATCAAGAGAGAGCGATATAGAGAAGGGGATTAGGAATATTAGTATTGTTCTTCCGTGCATCTTTGAAAAGGGAAGAATTGTTTCTCTTACTGATAATAGATTCTGATTTAAAATTAAGAGCTGAGATCAAGGTATTGCACTATAAAACGTCTAAGATGTGTATCACCCCATTTCATTAAAGTAGTCATTTTGTGATGGCAGGATGTGTTGTTTCGTCGGATCACTTAAGATCGCTTGTATTAAAAAATGCTTCACTTGTGTATTTTTTAGCCTTTCACATCATTTTTATACCATTATTTTATTTGATTATTGTCAGTTAAGATGGACATTTCATTTAGTATTTAGAACTATTATTATCTAACTACTCTAAATTTCATATAAAAACAAAGAAAATAGATTGGTTATTTAGCCAAGTTGGTTTCATTGTTAATCCCATACATATATTTGACCTAACTCATGATATTCCAAAAATGAATCATTTCTTAATATTAAAATAATCTATTTTTTAAAGTAAAAAATAACTCATCCTTTATTTGGAGGTATGTAGATAATATTTTTTCTAGAAAAATAAAATTATATATGGTGAACATTTCACTTTTGAATCAAATTCATAAATCGAACTTTGAGATGTTCCTCAAAAGTTGTAGTACAAATATTGAAACCTTAATTTGAAAAAATAATTGTACTAAGGAGAAGATTCTCATTAATTATCATTGGATTCATGATGTACAATGAATTAAAAAATATTTAGTTGACAAATTCATCACAAATTCAATATTGATTAATAGGCGTATGATGATACTGTTCCTTAAAAGTTGTAGCACAAACATCGAACCCTACATAAAAAGAGCACACAACACAATAATTTGGTTGGAAAGAAATAAAAATAATCATTATGAAATTTCTTTGTTATTAACAAAAATAATTTCTAAATCACATGAAAATTTTTGGACATCTGAATTCATAGTTAAAATACTTGAGAAGTCAAAAATAGACTTCTGACTTAGTTGAATTTTCTCCAACTTAAATCCAAGCAAATAAGAAGAATGGATTTCATTTTTATTTTCTCATATTAAAAACTAGATGGTGCATTAGATTTGCATGCCAACTGGGATGTTCGATCGATTTAATCATGTTCAATCGTATTGAATTAGATTTTTGTTAAAATATTATTTTTTATAATATCAAAGATATATTAGTTTTCCTAATGTTTTTACAAGCACCTAATGCTTTTCCTCTCTAAAAGATTTTATTAAAACGCTAAATTGTTATCACTATTACATAATCAAATATTCATTGTAATATGCTAAGATTATGATACATCTAAGAAATACTTCTCATAGGCCCTCGACTTGGAACGTTTATACTTCATAATGAATAATTACTTATAACATAAGAAAACACTAGGTGCGATGGGCAATAGGATTGGATAGTGTGAGTGGATGGCAGTATCAAGAGAGAGCGATGGATCGAGAGAGAAGGGAATTAGGTAGTATTAGTTTTGTTCTTCCTTACATCTTTTTTTTCTCTCTCTCTAGGTTGCTACAGGGAGAGTTGTTTGAAAAAAAGGAAGAATTGTTCCACTTACTCATAATGAGATTATGATTTAAAATCAAGGGCTGAGATCAAGGTATTGCACTCTAAAATGTTTGAGAGGTGTATCACCCCCATTTCATTAAATTAGTCATTTTGTGATGGCAGGATGTGTTGTTTCATCGGATACCTTAGATTGATTGTATTTAAGAAAAATATTTATGCATTGACTTGTGTATTTTTTTAGCCTTTCACATTTATATAAAAGTAGTTTTCACGTCATTTTTATACCATTATTTTATTTGATCATTTTCAATTAAGATCGACATTTCATTTAGTATTTAGAGCTCTTACTATCTAACTAGTCTAAAATTCTTATAAAACCAAAGAAAATAAAATGGTTATTTAGCCAAGTTGGTTTCATTGTTAATCCTATATATATATTTAAACTAACTCATAAGTTTTCAAAGATGATTAATTTGTGAGTATTAAAATAATCTTCTTTTTAAAACAAAAAATAACTCATCCGTGATTTGGAGGTATGTAGATAATATTTTTTCTAGGAAAAGAAAATTATGTGTGGTGAACATTTCACTTATGAATCAAATTCATAAATCGAACTTTGAGATGTTCCTTAAAAGTGATAGCACAAACATTAAAATCTTAATTTGAAAAAAAATGATTGTACTAAGGAGTAGATTCTCATTAATTATCATTGGATTCATGATGTAGAATTAAAAAATATTTAGTTAACAAATCCACCATTCATCATAAATTCAACATTGATCAATAGGTAGCACAAACATCGAACCCTACATAAAAAGAACACACAACACAACAATTTGGTTGGAAAGAAATAAAAATAAGCATTATAAAATTTATTTGTTATTAAGAAAAATAATTTCTAAATCGCATGAGAATTTTTTAACATCTGAATTCATAGTTAAAATACCTGAAAAGTAAAAAATAAACTTCTCACTTAGTTGAATTTTCTCCAACTTAAATCCAACCAAATAAGAAGGATGGATTTCATCTTTTATTTTCTCATATTAAAAAATAGATGGGGCATCAAATTTGCATGCCAATTGGGATGTTTGATCGACTTAATCATGTTCAATCGCATTGAAACAGATTTTTATTAAAATATTATTTTTTTATAAAATCAAAGATATATTAGTTTTACTAATGTTTTTGCAAGCACCTAATGTTTTTCCTCTGTCAAAAATTTTATTAAAAACTAAATTGATTATCACTGTTACATAATCAAATATTCATACTAATATGCTAAGCTACTAAGAAATACTTCTCATAGACCCTCGACTTGGAACATTTATACTTCACAATGAATAATTACATATAACATAGGAAAACATTAGGTCCGATGGGCAATAGGATTGGATAGTGGGAGTGATGAAAGGATCAGAGACAGTAGAGCAATGGATCGATAGAGAAGGGGATTAGGGAGTATTAGTTTTGTTTTTGCTTACATCTTTCTCTCTAAATTGCTAGAGGGAGAGTTGTTTGAAAAGGGAAGAATTGTTCCACTTACTCATTATGAGATTTTGATCAATGGCTGAGATCAAGGTATTGCACTCCAAAACTCTGAACCCATTTCATTAAATTAGTCATTTTTGTGATGGCAGGATGTGTTGTTTCATTGGATACTCTAGATCGATTGTATTCAAGAAAAAAATATTTATGCCTTCACGTGTATTTTTTAGCCTTTCACATTTATCTTTCATAATGATAAAAGTAGTTTTCATGTCATTTTTATACCATTATTTTATTTGATTATTTTTAGTTAAGATGGGCATCTCATTTAGTATTTAGAACTATTATTATTTAACTACTCTAAATTTCATGTAAAAACAAATAAAATAAATTGGTCATTTAGCCAAGTTGGTTTCATTGTTAATACCATACATATATTTGAACTAACTCATGAGATTCCTAAAATGATTAATTTGTTTGTATTAAAATAATCTGTTATTAAAACAAAAAAAATAACTCATCCATGATTTGGAGGCATGTAGATAATATTTTTTCTAGAAAAAGAAAATTATATGTGGCGAACATTTCACTTATGAATCAAATTCATAAATCAAACTTTGAAGTGGCAATACAAACATTGAAACCTTAATTTGAAAAAATAATTGTATTAAGGAATAGATGCTCATTAATTATCATTGGATTCATGATGTATAATGAATTGAAAAATATTTAGTTGACAAATCTACCATCCATCATAAATTCAACATTGATTAATAGGATGATACTATTCCTTAAAGGTGGTAGAACAAACACTGAACCCTACATAAAAAGAGCACTTGGTTGGAAAGAAATAAAAATAATCATTATGAAATTTCTTTGTTATTAAGATAATTAATTTCTAAATCGCATGAGAATTGTATATTAAAATAATATGAGAAAATTTATATTATTAAAATTTTCAATTTGAAATTCTATATACACTATGTTTAAAAGTGTTGAAAGTTGAACCATATAATTTTATATAAATTTATTATTATAATGTAAATAATATAAAAAATGAATAAATTACTTATGAGTGAAATTTACCTCTATTATTTTGATTAAAAAATAATTGTATTCTTTTATTTTTTATTTTCCTTTTAAACTTAATTATTCTTAGGTTAATAACTTTCTTTTTCTCATATCTTTTTTTATTAAATTATTTCTCCCTCATTTTTTCATTCAATTATTTCTATTTTACTTTTCCTCTCAATTCCTATTTTTCTTCCCTAAATTTTCCACTCATTCCTTCTCCTTGAATTTGTCACATCATTTACACACCATCACCTTCCTTTTTTTCCCTTTCCCAATTATTTATTTTCTTTCATCTTTTATTTGATTTTATCATTTTTTATTTTCAAATTAAATTTTTAATTAAAAAATGGAAAAAATAATTCTAATTTTGTTAGACAATCGAATTAGTCTAGCGGTCGATTCATGATTGAGTTGGCAAGCCAAGTGTTTCGATCTGATTTTCAAAATAATAGTTATTGCCGATCTTGAAGAATAGTCACTCACTATATTTACAAGTTTTTCTTGTGCCCGATTCAATACTATAAGAGCAACTACACACAATATAATCTCATTGATCTCTTTCTAACTATTAAAATCGGCTTTTGTATGTGAAGAAAATGTTTCACACTATGAAGAAGTTAATGTTAAAACAAATCTTATTAGAAATGGCCTAGACCACTAATTCAACTGCAAACCGATGTTTCTCTAGTCAGATTCAACTTCAAACATAGTATTGTATTCAGTTTGGATAAAAAAATCAAGCGAATCGTCAAAAATCAAAATATTGGTTCAAGCCAAAAACTGAAAAAATAAGAGAAAAGGTAAGAAAAAAAGAAAGAAAATATAGAAGGAAATAAAATAAGGAATTTATTTGAATGAAATTCAAAATTAAAAACAAAAAAGAAAGAAAATTAACACTAAAAAAACATGGTTCAAGCCAAAAACAGAAAAAAAAAACAAAAATCAAGAGAAAAGGAAAGAAAATAAAAGGAAAGAAACAAAGGAAGATATTTGAATCAGATTCAAAATTAAAGATAAAAAAGAAATGTAATGCAAAAAGAAAATTAACTACAAATAATTAAGTATTCATGAAGAGGGAGTATAAAAAATGAAAACAAAAGTAGGAAAGGGTTAACAAAAAGTAAAATAAAAAAAGAGTGATTCATTGTAAAATAAATTAACATATTATTCATGGCGTTAAATTATAATAAAAATTTAGTATTAATCAATCAAAATTAACAAGTTGAGAATATTTTTTCAATAATAATATTTTAAACAGAATAGATGATATTTTTACATTAATATATATATATTATAGGTTACTGATATTTAGAATTATTATATACAATATGGATTTAAGTAATATGTAACCAAAAGCTGTACAATTAATATGCATCTAATAAATCTGAATCGTTGGATGATGATTTCATAGTTGAGATTAAATTTAATAAATTAATATTAAATTCAATAGTAGTTGAATCTTAATCATATAATTATGTTCTAATAATTCTGATTCGTTGATTGTATATTGATCGTACAAAAATTGATTGCCTCAAATAATATTACCTTCATAAAATATTATTGAATTTGGTCAAATATGATTCGGCTCGACCTACTTGGTTAATTATCCGATAGGGTAGCTAGTGGGGTTATGGAAACATTGAAGATAACAAAGAAATTAAGAAGAATATTTAAAGAAATTAGAAGAGTTGGAGGCAGATTTCGTCTCATCACTCATCAGCAAGCATTTCACGCACTCAAATGAGAGCACCACCGGAACGACTTCACTCCACCACGGATTGTATATGCTCAACGCGTCACATGTATGCATATAGAAAGACTATATGTATATATATGCTTTGCGTCGTCACATATATATAAATATCATAGTGTAGAAAAAACAAGATAATAGAGTGAGCGTGACTCACATTTCATTTCACAAAGCCTTCACGTAAAACACCGCATGATCCTTCTTCCATGTAGCATCCTTCTCCTCCCTATATATAAAGCGCGTCAGAGTCCAATCCACCATGACTCCGATCGAGTTCTTCTAGTACCGCAGAAACCCTCACGGCCCTAAACCCTAACTCCGAGATGTCGAACCCCCTCGTCTTCTTTGACATCTCAATCGGCCGCGCCCCTGCGGGCCGGATCGTCATGGAGCTCTTCGCCGACACGACGCCGCGGACGGCCGAGAACTTTCGCGCTCTGTGCACCGGCGAGAAGGGCGTCGGGCGCTCCGGCAAGCCCCTCCACTACAAGGGCTCGAGGATCCACCGCGTGATCCCGCAGTTCATGTTCCAGGGCGGCGACTTCACCCACGGCGATGGCAACGGCGGCGAGTCCATCTACGGCGAGAGTTTCCCCGACGAGAACTTCGTGAAGAAGCACACCGGCCCCGGCGTGCTCTCCATGGCCAACGCCGGCCCCAACACCAGTGGGTCCCAGTTCTTCATCACTACCGCCAGGACCCCGTGGCTCGACGGGAAGCACGTCGTGTTCGGACAGGTCGTGGACGGCATGGACGTCGTTTGGAAGATCAACTCCCTCGGAAACATGTCCGGCCGCACCATGGAGCCCGTCATCATCGACGGCTGCGGCCAGCTTTGAGATCTCGTCCTCTCTCTCTCTCTCTCGCTCTGTTGAGTACGATTGCGCCCTGTATGACAATAATTGCCATTATCGTCGTCGTCGTCTTCGCGTGTGATGTTGTACGTGCTTTTGTTCTTTTGATTGTTAGTCCATTTCTATGACAAATAAAAAGTTTGGACCAATAAAATTTGAGTTTTCATTAATAAATGTTAATTGCTCCCGTTTGATGTTTTTAAGATTTACATTTGTTGTTTAGCTTGTATTAATGCCGTTTGGTAGGTCAATTAATTAATATATTTTTCGATTGTCATCCAATTCGGATGCATTGGTCATAAAATCAAAGACTCACGACTAATCCTCGAATTGCATACATGAATGGAACTTCTAATGAATTTTTTTTATCTACACCAAACAATTAAGTCAAGAAAACTAATTAAAAGGCCGGGAGTTTTCTTTAGGGGGTGAAAGTAGTTCGAGTCGGGTCGGATTTTTAGTTTAAAAAATCAACAGTTATTTTCAGGTCAATTTTTAAAAATAAAAAACTCATCCTAAAATCATTTTGAAAAAATAAAAACCACTCTCTAGCAGGTCAAATTTTTCGAATAGTTTTTTCATGGCCTTACTTTTATATAATTATATTTTAAAAATATATTTAATAACGTCAAATTAATATAAAAATATTTAATTTTATATTAAATATAAAATATACTATTAAAATTTTAAAGTTATTAAATTAGAGTTTGATAATGTGATAGAAAAGTATGAAATTTTATACAAAAAATATTATATCTACAATAAAAGAACTAATAGCATATGTATTAATTATATAAATAAAAAATGGACTCCACGAGCTCTTACGACTTTTTTCAGGTGGGCCCTAATTTTAGCAGGTGAATTTTAATTTATTAAAAATTATCCTAAATCCTATTGGGATTCCTAATTTTCAATTTGCTCGGGTTAGTATTTTTGGGTCGGATGAATTTTTCGGGTTGGTCGAGTTTTTCTTACACCCGTAGTTTTCTTATCATTTCATCCAATGTTGTAAGATCTGATTGGGCCATCGATCCGGATTGTCTAACGGATCAGGTCGGATCAGTTAGACAAAATCAAACTGAATAATCGGATTGTATAATATAAATTAATAAAAAATAAAATAAGTTAAGGTGACTATTGCAATATTATTAACATATAATATCTTATTTAGAAAAAATACATAATATAATATAAATATAATATTCAGATTAAATAATATAATAAACTAAGCAAATCATCAATCAAATATTTTTTAAATAAAAATATCGATGAAATATTATATATATGATAACGAAGAATGTTGAAACATAAAATTCAAGTAAAGATATATATAAATAGTATTTCTAAAAAGTTTTAATAAGTTTTATTTTTTTTTACATTTTTTAAGTCGGTCGGTTGAACTCGAATTTTGACCAGATCAAAATGGATCAATCTCATGACCGAATTTTGATCAACACGCGGATCGTTTTAATGCCCGAACACCGGGCCGATCTTACAAGACTAATTTCATCTCACCTTTTTTTTTAACCTTTTTAAATTGTTACGGTATTCACAATAGTTGAATAAAAATTCAAATTTATCATATTTCGATTAATTTGTATCGTCTACATGGTATATCGTATATGTTAAACTCTCAATAACAATATTCTGAATATGACACATATCTAAAATAAAATCCTCTTAAACAAAGACGGTACACTTTACCGCAACCGACGAACCTATTTTACATGTGCAGAAACTCTTGGATGGCAGTTGGTGGGACCGTTCTTTTTCGTACACGGCCTGACCACGAATTGTAATGGCCGCTGCCCAGCTTTGGTTTTTATTGGGCCCCACCGTAGTCAACGCACGATAAGCTACTCGACTGTGACAGTGTGAGCAATCAAAAATTAGACCCCAGTGAAAAAAGATTTGAATTAAATCTGACTTTATTCAGAAAATTTTCGGATCGGATACCATGTTAATGATAAATAAATAATAATAATAATAATAATAATAATAATAATAATATTATTATTATTATTATTATTAACACTGTAATTATTTATAGAAAGTTACTTAATGTATTGAAGAAATTTATTTTTTGTTATTCAACATCTTCTTTATTTCAGTTACTATTATTATAGTTTATTTCTAGACTAATTGATATTTATTCTTAATGCTATCAATATATTAAAAAAAACTAAATCCAAGACAACTAAAATCCATCTTTACTCAATTGGGACTGAAATCTGGTCTCATCCTATCCAATATCACCCTTAGGAGAAAGCAACAAGGTTCTTATCTTCAAACCACAACAAAACAAAACAAAACAAAAACCATAACAATAAAATAATAGAGGTTGTAATGGGATGATGATTTCAAAGTTGTCTTTTATACTTCCATTTATGTTTTATGATCAGGGGCATTCTTGGATGACTAGAAGATTACATTTTTCATGTTATGCCTTCCATTTTGATTTATCTTTTATATTTCATGAATATGAAAACTTGGTTAGGCCCATAATTCTTTTTAAGATTTAAAGATTGCATGGATTCAAAATGGATTGACATAGGAGGATCCATCGTTAATTTATACATTGACGATTGTCTTTGATAAATTTATTTTTAGGCGAATTTATAATAAATTTAGAACTATCATAATGACATAAATATATAAATTGATAGTAGTTCATATATGTGAATTCGAGATCCACATGATACTGTTACTTGTCGCCTCTCAAACTGATGATAGGAAATATTGTGCTCTGTTCCATTGTGTTAGAATTTTTTTAAGGAAATTACTGTGCCCTGCACTTTGAAGTAAGCTTTTTTCTCGGGAATAATTGTATCTTATTGACAACGGTATGTATATTCCCATTCACCCTCGGGTGACGGAGCCTCGGCTCCAAGGCGTAGCTAGCCTACTGAAGGGCAACGACTTGATTTTTCAATTACTGATAAGATCAAAGATTATTGAATTGACTGACGGAATTGAAAGACTGATGACCACGAAGGTGGGATCCAACGAATTATGAAGTAAAGGATATTACTGAAAGAAGGTAATGACAAGTGCTGGCCACTTGATATGTTTATTGATACTGACTGATTGTTACATGACTGACTGTTACAGTACTCTTATGGATGACCTTACGATATGAATTGATGACATGTATAATTGATGAATATAACATGGCATAAGAATAGATGAAGTCATGAGATACTAGAGTCTATTTTAAATATGAAATTGAATACTGGCTTATTTATGTTCTATGACATTATTTTCATTGATGTTTTAAGTTGTCTAAACTAAAGATAATGTTATCTTGTTTTAAATGAATATTAGTTTTCGCTGCAATTATAAGAATTATTTTATTTTAATGATATCATGGCGAACGGATTAGCACTGTCGAAATGACCTGATTGTCCATGGCATTTGGGATTAAAATTTTTACAATTTTATTATATTATGGTAACTATTTTTAGGAGTTTGAAAATTTATTCAAAGAATATTAAGTGAATTATTGGATAAAAGAATGACTCCCCACCGACCCCAAGGCAAAAATGTGTATGTTATTATATTTACGTTAAATATTATAGGAGTTCGAAAATTTATTCAAAAAATATGAAGTGAATTATTGGATAAAAGAATGACCCCACCAACCCCAATGCAAAATTTCATATTTTATATTAAGGTATGTTGGAAACCTTGACTACCTCTGCAAAGGTTTTTATTTTTTTAACATCTAAGATCCAACCACATTTTATATATAACCTTTTTACATAGTTGTTAATTTCTTTAAATAAAGTGTATGTACAAAAAAATGGTAATAGGTACATTTACAACTAAATAAGTTGATATATATCTATATATATATATATATATCAATTCTCCAATTAGATAATTTTTTTAATCCACTGATCCTCATGAAATATACGATGGTAGCACGTTCATTTTTTCTTAAAATAGTCATTCCAAATAAAATCACCAAGTCATTTTTTGGACAATCTTTTGAGGCCCTAGTTTTAATATAATTAATAAAATAAAGTTAATATGAAGATAGTTAATCTTATAACTGAATATACGATAACCAAACATTAAAAATTGGAAAAAAAACAAAATTTCCCTAAGTTAAATTTTATTACTGAATATATGATGACCAGAATTTTAAAAATGAAAATAAGAATTTTGTAATGTGAAGATGGACATAGACGGATAGGCCCCGTGCTTTTTTTGGATGGATCCTATATAATTTTAATGGATCAATTTTTTTATTCTAAAAATTATCTTAAAAAGTATTCATATTCTTAATTTTTTTCGCTTTTATTTATTTATTTATTGATCGGATTAATTGAATTTTTTTGTACCTTTATGGACCAGTAGAATTTTACTTTAGTTGCTCTTAACAATATTGAAGTAGGTGACAATTCATTCATCCTACACACCAATATTAATTAATCATTATAGCAATTCCAGAACAATTACGGGACGTTCTCAATTATGTTCCACCTTGACACCTAGGTTTAAATTACTATAATAATTTGAATCTACAAACCCAATTTCTAAGGAGTTCATCAAGCATGCAAAATAATCCTACATTTTTTTAACATCATAACTTGATATCATCAACATATCATGATCTTGACCATTGGTTTTCTCGTTGAATAAAAAAAATCCATTGCTGCTCCGAAGCTAACTATTATTAGAATTATATAAACCATCCATAAAAAAAAGATTTTGAAATTGATGTTTAGCTCATTTGATTTATCTTAGTACCAAATCTAGGCCAAAATATTAAATAATGATAATATTTCTTAATAGCTAACATATCAATATTATATATAAAAAATATAATAATGATATCTTCTCCTGATAGTTTAAATTTTTGAAATAAATAGATAGTTTATGATGCTAACGGGTGCTTTAACATTATCATTGATATGCATAACTATATAAGTGAACATAACAAGTATGAACAACGAGAGGCGGGCCTAGACCGAAGTATTATGGATGTGAATTATATTTTTTAAATAATAATATAATTATTAAAAATAATTAAATAAATTATTATAACTCGTGCAAATTAAAAAATAAGATAACGAATTATTATCATTGTATTAACCAACTTGTTACCTCATCTAAAATTAAATATATAGCCATAAGTTTCACTTCATAAATAAAAAAAATTGAAATTGATTATGATGATTTTATCTTAGAAGTGAATAAAGGGACATAAAGAATAAGATTTTTAATACTTAATTATGCAGGGGCATGTTAAAATTAATGGTGAAATTTTATTTTATTAAAATTCTAAAAAATCTAAGCGAATTCAAAATCTTAAGTTATAATTAGCTAATATTAATATATTGTACAATTGTCATATACATAGTAATGTATTAACTTCAAAATAATGCGTTAAATTGAACTCATATTGGCCTATGTGAATCTGCCTACGTTGGCAACACTAATAGCAAATAATGCATGATTGCCACTTTCAGTATCTAAATTAAAAAATAAAGAAGAAAAAAAGGAAGATAAAATCAGTTATTTATTTCATGTTCAAATAACATCTCTTTTCGACTTTGAGTCCTGATGAATGTAAAAAATTCTTGTTGTGAGTCTTATTTATCATTACTAAATATGCGACACGATGTACTCCATTGGCCAAAGAAAAAAAAACATCTCCCTTCGGCTTCGGCGGTCAAATTAAACATGATGCCCGCACTTCTCATGTTGACACCTTTTTCCCACTGAGATAGAAAGATTTTGTATTCAATATGTTTTGTGCAAAAAGTTAGGTTGAGAATTTGAGATAAACTCACATCAATGGGGGTGGTGGTGATGGTGGTGAGTTTGTATTCCAAATACTAGAGCTCTGACATCTAAAAAAGGGGGTTCAAGTGGGGCCTCTCTGATTCCATTAACTCATTTTGTGGCTTAATTTTGGTTTTATTTTCTGATTCATTCACCAAAAGCATCCAATTTGCCTTTGCCGAAAGATAATCAATTACTGATAGAATGATTTGCTCAATCCGAACGCGATTTTCTCCCTACATTTTGTTAATGATAGATGACTATGACATGGGCCTAAGGGACCGACTATCTCTATGTCCATAATGTACAAATTTGAAGAGTTCAGGTTTCACCAATGTTAGTAATTTCAAGATCGATAATTGGAATCACCATTTTGATTAGGTAAATGCATATTTATCATTTTTTCTTTTCGACTTCGAAGTGTCAAAAGACATGTAGACAGACTTATAAAAAAAGATTTAAAGAATGTGAAAATTCAAAACGAGTCATAGGTGCATTCATGATAGATTCATAAATCAAGATAAACACTTTTAAAATGAATTTATAATGAATTTAATATCACCGTTTCAATGATAATTCAAATTCACTTTAGATTCACACAATCTTCAATTTTTTTAAAATGATGCATATGATAGGAGAAAAAAAAAATATTTACAATATACATATCATCAAAATAGACTAATATATATATATATATATATATATATATATTCTATTTTAACTTGGGGGAGTGGGGGACCCTTTTCCTTTTATATATCTCGAACTTTTACACTTTTAAAGTTAATCCATTAACTATTATTTTTTCTCATCTTAATCATATAATAATCCTTGTGAGTGAGTTAGTATTAATTGTCAATGTGTTGAAGATTCTTACTTGTCAAACTTAATCTCCTCGTGTTCAAACTCGTCTACGTCACTAACGCGAATTGACACGGGGTGCTTCTTTTGACTTGCAAAACTCTGATGAATCCGCAAAAATAAAATAACATAAAATCCGCTGCAATGTGATAAGACGCACCATTTTTTTTTTAATTTAGGTTAACACATTTAAAATAATTGAATTTTATCATTGATATTTTTCTCTTCTATACTTGCAATTTCTTATAACTATAAAAAAATGGAATCACTTCTGATTTGTTTTTACTATAATATCATGCTTTACTACATGTTTCATACTATTATAACACATAATAAAATTTTATTAAAATACAGAAACAAAAAATTTTTTTTGTTTACTATGAAACGCCCAAGAAAGATACCACAATTCTTAATCTACTAATATTTATTTATTTAAAAAAATCGACGGATAATACATACGAAGTTTATACGCGTATTTATCTTGAAGTCCCCGCTAAATTTAGTTATTGAAATCAAAATCGATTTT
Organism: Pontederia crassipes; assembly: GCA_030549335.1. Lineage (NCBI taxonomy): Eukaryota > Viridiplantae > Streptophyta > Magnoliopsida > Commelinales > Pontederiaceae > Pontederia > Pontederia crassipes. The sequence continues at coordinate 68,341,592 of CM060191.1, read as the reverse complement.
TGTGTTTGAACATTATTCTTCCACGGTTGGACTTTCCGGACCAAAATGTCCCCCTCCCCCCAACACGCCTGTCGCCGGCCCCACTCACCTCTTACTCTGGTCCGGTTCGTTTTGTCCCCAGTCGACATAAATCCAACTCAGGCCGGACCTTCAATTTGTGGTTCAGTAATTTATTCTTCAAATTTAGTTTCACTGAAAATTGATTGTATCGACCTTTTAGCTGGAGTAAGTAAATATGCGAGAGATATATGAACCAATATATTTAGCTTGTTTTCTAGGTATAATAAAAAAAAGAGTATTAATAAGTTAAATATCCACTCGGACCAGTTTTAATGGGCCGGACCGACCCGAACGGGTCGAAACCTCCGGGTGATAGCCATAAGGTTACAGGGGTAATTTGAGAAAAAAGCGCGCGCCGGTTGGATCCGTTCACCTTTGCTTTCAGACCTCGCGAAAAGACTACACGACATGGAACTGGTCAATCGGCGCACGCCAGCGAGCAGAAGAAGAAAGGGTACTGCGATGAGGACGAGAAGGGAAGCCAGTGAGAGAAGTAGGGGCGCTGCGATTTGGAGCAGAACTCGTACTACTGTGGTCATCGGCGGTGATCGCACGGCGGGGGGAATTCTAGGGATTTCGGTCTCCATTTAACGGTCCTCTGGGAACTGCGGGATCGAGGACGCGCTGTTGGTCGAGGAGAAGCCGATGGGCTGCTGTGTATCGAAGAGAGGGTGTGCGCCGGAGGAGAAGGCCGGGGGATCATCGATAGATGCTGCGGCGGTATTCTACGATGGGAAGGCGAAGCCCAAGGCGGAGCTCGGGCCCGCAGGGGGGCAGAAGAAGAAGAAGAGGGGTCATCGGGACTGCGACTCTGGGGAGCTATGCCGATTGGTTCCGGCGGAGAAAAAGACCGGCGGCGGAAAGGTGCTACCTTTGAATCATCTCGTTCTTATGGACTTCGCAATGAGAAAAAAAAATCTTTCGTGTTTCTGTTCGTAGTGCCAGTTTTCTTAACAAAAGTGATTCTTATCTGATTGGTTCAGTAAAAAGTCGTACGCGTATAAGCTTAGGCATTATATGGCAAGAAGATGGGTTTACTATATGCTTCCAAGGGAGATGAAAAAAAAGAAGATGTAAATAAGGAATCTTAAGTGGCTTGAATGCGGTGTCTGAGTGTACTTTGTTGTAGTTGTCAAACAAAAGAATTTTGTACATCCACAAAGGCGAAAACTACACTTACTGAGACTTCAAAAGAAGAAAACTACTGAACTCTTTGGAACCTTTCCTGTTTCCTGATTTAGATAGTTTCTTGTATAGTAGGCTATTCACACGCCTTCCTGATTGTTAATCCAAGATTTATTTTAAACACCAGTCACTTTCTGAGTTTCTCTTCATAGTGAAAATGCCTTGATCATATCTTCTAATGTTGTGATTTCTTTGTCAAAACAAGGATTTCTATTTCTTATAAGTTAGTGATATCATTGAATAAACTTGCACAGGTACCAGAAACAAGTTCAACAATGGGAAGACCTAGCTTTGCAGGTCTTGAGAGGGCAGTAGAGGTTCTAGATACTCTTGGCAGTAGCATGTCAAGTCTAAACCCGGGTGGTGGATTCGCTGCTGGAGTGACATCAAGGGGAAATAAAATTTCAATCCTGGCATTTGAGGTTGCTAATACGATTGCTAAAGGAGCTAAGTTGTGGAGGTCTCTCTCTGATGAAAATATTAAGTTATTAAAGGAAGATATATTGCAGTCAGATGGGATCAGAAAGGTTGTATGCGAAGATCCTAGCAAGTTGCTACGCATTGCAGCTACTGACAAAAGGTGGAGTAAGAATCAAGCCAAGTTTTTTGCAATCTTATAATGTCCTTTTTATTATCATTTGAATCAGTATACGTATCCATAACAGGGAAGAGATTGAATTTTTTGCACGAGAAGTCATTAGGTTTGGTGACCTGTGTAAGGACCCTGTTTGGCACAATTTGGGTCGCTATTTTCAAAAGTAGGTTGTCATCAATTACTGCAGAATTGTATTCTCTAGCGGAGACTTATATACTTGAAATGTGCTAATGAGCTGATGTCATATTCAGATTAAATTCAGAAGCTGCGGCCCTGGAACAGTCGAAACATGAGGTGGAAGAAATAATGCAAACTTTAATAAATATAGCTCAGAATACTTCTGTAAGTATTGTTGACATGACATTTTAAAACTTTCATTTGTATTAAATCTTATCTTAGAATTCCAAGTATGTAATCTGCCAGAATCTGGTAAGTGGTAACCATCCTTTTGCCTATAAAAAAATTCCAATTATATAAAATAATCTTTATTAGGGAGCTGAAGTCTGTGATAATTATCATACTTGATCTTCCATATTCCACACAAGTATTTCCTTATAACCCGATTTCTTGCACTTAACAAGTTAGAATAATTGTCTTTCTGCGTATTCAACACAATATTGATAGAGTAATACATCTTATACATATAACTTTGTAATTTATTGTTGTTACTGAGTCACATCTCAAAAAAAAATATTAAAGACGTTTTCAGGATCATTGAAGCTTCTGGTATAGTGGTGTACGCCTGCACTTGTCTTGACCTTGAATATTGAAAAAATACTTATTTAGATGAACATGTTGGCTCCCTCAGGAACGAAAAGGTTGTCATGTGGATGGCTGGGGGTGAGGATAGGGGTTGCACTGGTCACTAACTTGTGTATTGTGAGCTTCATTGTCATGAAAATTCTATTCTGTTGCTTTGTTGAATAAAATTGTTGAAACGTTAAATGTGGAGGATGACATGAACAGCTCATTTTAGTTTTAATCAGCCAGATTACTTTTAAGATATTCATTTTTTTCCTTTGTATTGATCCAATTTGTCTTCTGTAGAAACTATATCACGAATTCCATGCTCTAGACAGATTGGAACAAGATTATAAACGGAAACATCAAGAGGAGGAATATATTCCTGCAACAAGACGGGGTAAGCCTCACAAGCTTTAGCTATTTGTATCTCAGGAATATTGTTTCTTAAGTTGGAATATGAATGGCATATATTACATGCTAGTTGGACTTCTCAGAAAACTTTGATTAGTGAAACTTGTATCAGCTATGGTTACATCACCATTATATTGTAGCAGTTCTAGTAACACATTTTGTGGCCTGTTAGAAGTCATGCTTGACCTTAATCTTCCGTTATCTGGTAACATGAGATTCAAACTTGAATATGCCGTTTTAGATGTGGACATCATGCATAGGAGCATTGAATTTGATTGAATGAGAAAGGAATATCATTCTATATTTGTAGTCACTCAACTTTGGGTGTCTTCCCAAAAATGGTTATCATACTTCAATTTATAACTGCATGGTCATCTAGTTTTCGAAATATTTCAATCGCAATCATCGTAACCAGTTTTTGAAGGTTATCAATTAAAGCATTGGTGTGTCATCTTCTTTAGCATTTTCTCTTTCCTTCACGCCACATTTAAAATAATAAACAAAATTAAAATGGGAAAAAATAAAAAGAAGCCAATTGTGTCAGATTTAAAATTAATAAATAAAAATAAAAAAGGTGGTGACAGGAGGGGGCTGCTGCCCCCTTTTCTCTCTTCTCCGGCACCAACGCCATAGAAGAGAGGGGTGCCACCACCTTGTGTCACACAGACTGAGAGAAAGGAGAGAAGGGGGCAGCCCTCCCCCTTCCCTTTCTTTATGGGGCTGCTGCCTCTTTTTATGTTTTTATTATTTTATTAATTTTAAATGTAACATGGAGCCTTCTTTTTTATTTTTCTTTAAATGTGATGTGGAGGAGAGAGAAAATATTGTCGCAAATGGCACATCAAAGTTTAACCAATAAACCCTCCATCACGGGTTACGATGACTACAACTGAAATGTTTGGAAAGTTGGATGATTCATGTGGTTACTATGGGATCACAAGGCACCAAGAGGGGGTGAATTGGTGTTAAATCGAAAATACTGATTTTACCTTGGCCTACGTCTCCTCTCCAACTTCTCAACCTCGAGATTCCACTAACAACCCGTCCTACGTTCCAAATGGGGAAAGAAGAAATCTTTTACAACTCTTGCCTTTTCTCCGCTTCAAGAGGTTATACACACCTTTCCTACTCAAAAGTTTTCACCCGCCTTTTCTTTGCTCAAGAGGTAAGGCATAACCTCTCTTCGCTCAAGAGCTAAACAACTATTATAATATCACAAGAACATTTTCCAATCTCTTTTTTACAATTTGAAACCTCACACAAGAGTAAGAGAGAGAGAAATGAAAAGAGAGAAATGAAAGATTTGCAACTTTGAGCTCAATATGATTAATTGGAAGAACGCAAGTATTTGCCTAACTTTTTCTTAGAAGTCTTGGTCTTCTTGATGTGTTTTGAACCTCTTTTATAGCCTCCAATCTTTTGCATATTCGTTGGTATTCAAAACTAGCTGATATATACTTTTTTGCACTGCATCGAGCATTCGTTTCTTCTAGTGGGCATCTGTATTAAACTAGCCGTTGAAAATATGACCGTTGCAACTTTTTTGAAAAGTTGTTATACTGCCAACTCTAGAGCGGGCGCCTGTTTGAGATTCGGGCGTCCGTTCTGACAATATAGCCATTTAACCCATCTGGTTCATTGTATCTTAATTTTATGGATACATTTAACTTTTCAGAATACATAAGTTTTTCTTTCATTTTTAGTAATCTATAAGTAATTAATAATTTTGATTTTTTAGTATTTAGCATGTATATGATTTATTGGTAATTAATAATATAATATTATTTTTGTCTTCACATTACATAAAATTAACTAAAAAATCACAATAACAAAGAATTAATGATTGAAAAAAAGAAAAAAAAAGGTGGAATTATGTTATTCTTGCTTATGACTAAATAACATATTCAATTTAGAAAAAATGATTGTGCTACTTCTTTTAAGGGGTAGCACTATTAGATGCTCGCCCATCACTGTTCAATTTATGAGGACGATTGATTGAAAAAATTGTTCAATTAATATATTCATCATCTATGATGAATTCAAGGGTGATGGCGTCTTATGTTGCGCCCGTTGCACATAGATTTCACTTTTGATGCCCAGAACGGATGTCTGTTATGGTTTAGGTCATCTGTAATGAAAATCTTGAAGTCTTGGACATTAGCGGTCGGTGTTCCACTTTTTTTAGTCTTTAGTTGTATCTCCAACGGATGCCCGAAAGTTTTATGGTCGTCTGTTTTAAAAGATTCAAACTCTCGGACATTGGCGGTCGTTGTGCTAGTTGTTTCGGCAGTCCGTTTCATCTGTAGCGGACTTTCGAAAGCTTTTCGGTTGTCAGTTGTATCGTCCGTTTCTTGGATCGGGCGTTCCGCTATTCCACTGAATAGACCTGCACTCTTTGTACATAACTTTTTGCACAATTATTCAAATGAGATTGATAATTTTTTATTCTGTGGAAAGCTAACAACATTATCTTATTATCTATAACTTTTATATTAAACTCTTAATCCAAATCTCATGATATGGACAAATATTAATCGCAAGTTTAGAGTATAAAGCAACTCATTCCTGTTTAAATTTTTTCAGCATTCTAAATATAACTGTAATCCTTCGAGGTTTGTATCATCAAAATATAATTATATAGGGCATAAAAAATTTGTCCAACAGTTACAAATTGATGTTCGATGATCGTTTTGGAAACACCCCCCAAAGTTGAGTGACTGTATGCAAAATATACTCTATAATTTGATCTAATGGTTTTTTGTGTAAGTTTTGGCAACAATTACTATTTTTTTCTTTAGGGGTTGGCAACTATTACTATTATGAGTTTCCCAGGAGAATACTTGTATCTTTCTGATGTAGGACATCCCACAGATCTTGGCACAATTTTAGTTGTTGATTAGCAGGAAATCATATCAAAATAATAATGATCAAATCCTGGCACAGTCTTGGATATTGTAATAATGATCAAATATTGGCACAATCTTCATTTATGCTGATTAGAAGGAGATTATATCGTATTAATGACACTAATCAGCTGGAATTAAATAGGTGGCTGATTTGTTGGCTCATTAGTTATTTCAATATTTTCTGTTTCCTTAATTCTTGTTTCCTTTTTCTATTTCCTAAAGTAGAGAGTACTGTAATAGTCTATAAAAGGAGTCAATGAATAGAGAAAAGGGAATCTCATCTTTGCTTCAGGAATTCACATTTGTTTATAGCGTGGATTCGCTAGTTTCAAGCACTAGAATTCTATCCTGTGCCTTTCTTGGATAGTACTTCGGTCTATCATCGTATCTTTTGTCTCTTTTTATTCTCGTTAGATCCTGGTGCTACGCCAATTGGTATCAGAGCCTTGAGAATAATGGCGGACAACCCTACGCGTGCTAAGTTCAACGAGATGAAGGAGACGATGCAACGCATCCATGAATCTCTTGAGTTACTCTTGCACGACTGTGAAGAGCGAAGACCCCCTCGTCGGGCCCAAGCCCTTCGACGCCCCGTTGATAGTGACGATGATGCTGAGAATTCCGTTCAGCATCTTGTAGCACGCCAACTAGATTTCAAAATGAGGATGGATCTTCCATCCTTCAATGGCCAATTTCATATCGAAGATTTCCTTGACTGGCTGGCTAAAGTTGAGAGATTTTTCGAGTACATGGAGATCCCTGAACGCAAACAAATAAAGCTTGGTGCGTATCGATTGAAGGGAGGTGCTTCTGCATGGTGGGAACAACTTCAAGTCATGCACATGAGGCAACACAAACAACCTGTGCAGTCCTGGCCAAAAATGAAGAAGCTGCTGCGAGCCCGATACCTTCCTCCTGATTATGAAAAAATTCTATCCCATCAACTCCAAGAGTGTAAGCAAGGTAATCGCTCGACCTTTTACACCCAATCCGACACTTTCACCCTTGCTAAGAAGGTGGAACGCCAACTTGATAGGGGTTTCAAATTCAACTACCAGGGTTTTGATTCTACTCATTTTGTTGATTCCAAATCTAATCTACAACATGCACAAGAGAATTCAGCTCCTCGCCAAATTTTAGACACTTCTTTGGCCAGCATCAACAAGCCAAGTGTAGCAGAAATCACAAGGACTTCTGAGTATCACTATCAATCAGCTCATCGTTCCAATGAATGTCCACAACAAGCCCCAATTTATCTTACTCAAACTAATGAGGCTAATCAAATCTCTTCTAGAATTGATCATGATGTAGAAGATTGTGATGAAAATGTAGTTGTTAAATACCCCGGTCATGTGAAGATTGTGATATCAGAATCTGTATCATCTTGTGAGGATGAAGTTGTGGCTGATGATGCTGAAGATATTATGATCAATCCAAAATTTGAAGAATTAGCACTTATGGAATTTCTTTCTATGCAAAAGAAGACAAATTTATTAAAGAGGTGGATGAAAAGTTGAGGTTAACTTCGTCAACTAACAAAAGAGATTTGCTTCAAATGCTTCAAGTTGATATGAAATGCGTGCAAGTTTTCGTCGACGCCAAAAGTTCTATTTTTCAGCATATTGCATTTTCAAATAAAGTTTTAAGGACAATATCCTATTTGGTACTGCTCTATCATCTGCTTGGTTTAGTTGATTCATCTGTGAAGTTGAGAAAGAAAACAGGACCATTGCAAGATGTGAAACATGATCCCCCGGATTTAACATTTGAGAGTTCGAGGTCGAACTCTTTTGAAGAAGGGGAGACTGATGTAGGACATCCCACATATCTTGGCATAATTCTAGTTGTTGTTGATTAGCAGGAAATCATATCAAAATAATAATGATCAAATCCTGGCACAGTTTTGGATATTGTAATAATGATCAAATCCTGGCACAATCTTCAGCTGGAATTAATTAGGTGGCTGATTTGTTGGCTCATTAGTTATTTCAATATTTTCTTTTTCCTTAATTCTTGTTTCCTTTTTCTATTTCCTAAAGTAGAGAGTACTGTAATAGTCTATTAAAGGAATCAATGAATAGAGAAAAGGGAATCTCATCTTTGCTTCAGAAATTCACATTTGTTTATAGCGTGGATTTGCTAGTTTCAAGCATTGGAATTCTGTTCTGTGCCTTTCTTGGATAGTACTTCGGTCTATCCTCGTATCTTTTGTCTCTTTTTATTCTCGTTAGATCCTGGTGCTGCGCCACTTTCATAGCATTTTGCCCTTAAAGTATTATGCAAGCTATTAGGGCAAGATATTGCTTGTCAGTCTAAAACTTTTACCTCTAGTGTCTCTAGGGTACGCGTTAATCTACCTATTGGGCATGGATAATCTTTGTCCTCTTTAATGTTTTAGGATATCCAATGACCATAGATATAGGTTTAAACTAAATAGTGCTCATACTTGGAGGTTTTATACAATCTTGGGTACTTCAAGTTCCTTTAAGCTAAAGAGGCAATATAGAATTATTGTTTTGTATGATTATTGCTAACTTATTTATGAGCAATGTTGTCAAACACGTAAAACGGGCTCGACACGGAGGGTCGGCAAAACACGTAAATCGTGAACACGTAACACGACACGGCCGATTCTATCGGATTTTTATTTAATATATTATATATATATACATGTAAATATATATATGTATATATAAGTAATTAGTGGTGAGATGCAAATTCTTTTAAACTTATAAGTACCAAATGCAATATTACATAAGCAAAATTCTAATTTTAAGATCAATTCATGACATTAACAACTATTTTCTTATATATTAAAAATATTAGTTCATGAAAAATTAACACCTCAAAAAATTATAATAAGAACAGACTAATGGCAATTGATAAATCAATAAATAATGTTAACAGTTAATTCATGAAAAACTAATACATCATTAAAATTATAATAATAACAAAAATTAGCACATCAATTCATAAAAAAAAATCGTGATCAATTCATAAAAAATTAAGACAACAATAAATTTAGAATAATAATAGTAGTTGGTGATCTCATTTTATTAAACAAATATTAACAATAGCAGCACTATAAAAATTGTTATAAATTTATAACATTAAAAAAAACTAAATATGCCCCCGTCCACGAGCGCCGCGGCGGCGACTGTAAGTCATATGCTGATGCCGTCGCCGCTGCGGAGAGCAGTGGAAAAAAGAAACGAGAAGCCGCTCACGTGCGCGGAGAGAGAAAGGGAAAAAATGCTAGGGTGTGCGAAGGGAGAGGGAGAAAAGGGCAAGGGAGAGAGGAGAGGGAGAGAAGGCCTGCTCGGGTGAGCGAAGAGAGAAAGGGAGAGGGAGAGAAGAGAAAGGGAGAGGGCGTACCTGGTCGGCGACAGCATCAGGACAGCAGCAGAGAGCGGCGGCGGCGAAGTAAAGACATCAGTGACAGCAGAAGATGAGTGATGGCAGCATCAGCAGACGAGCATCGGCGGCGGCGGGACAGCGGCGACGGTGGCAGCAGGTCAGTGGCGGTGATGGCAGCAGGTCAGCAGCGGCGGCAGCAGGACAGCGGCGACGGTGGCAGCAGGTCAGCGACGGTGATGGCAGAGCAACATCGGCGGACAGGAAACAAAAGGAGGAAAAGATTGATGAGTGCCCGTCACAAGTTATAAAAGGTAAAAAGAAGGGATTGTTGGATCAGTGGAGACGTGCGTCTCTACCGATCTTACGTGCCAGCACGCGATTCTACCGCGTGCTGGCCAAAAACGTTTCTGCGTAGGATCGAGCACGATTTTCCTGGGTAGGGACGTAAAGTCGTACGATTCTACGATCTGAAACGCGATTTTGACAACATTGTTTATGAGCACATGACCCAATTCAGACTGGTCGTGCAAACATATTATCTGAAGTGTCCCTGATTATAGTGTCTGTTAAGGAGATTGATCTTTTTCTCTATGACATTACTTTTGCGATTACAGGCATTATTTACTATTTAGAAAAAATATTTTAGTGTCTGCATGCTTCTGTATTACTAAGTATCCTGAAGCCAGAGTGATGCTTCTGGTATTATTTTCTCACAGTTTCAACAGGAGCACTGATACAAACTAAAAATATAACTAAAATAAAACTAGGATAATTATTATTAGTAGTAAAAGTGCAAGAATCTTAAATACAATTACTACTAATAACTTGTCAATTCGAGATGACAAATCTCCATAAGTCCGTATGGAGTGGACCAAACTCCAATTATATAACTGATCAACACATTTTCCAAGGCTATGCTGAATCTAAAACACATGCATGTATTTATAACATGCAAAGATAGTTACAATAACTATAATAAACCTACGAATATACTGACTACCCACTTAACTCCGCCTATGTTTTATAGCCAGTCCCAAGTCCGGATAAAGGAGGAGGGTTGTGTTAGGCCCCGACAGTCAGCGTAAAACTCTGTCGAATCGCATGAACATGGATCAACGAATAGCGTCGTATGATCCATGTAACCGACCCCACCTAGTGGGATAAGGCTTTGTTGTTGTTGTTGTATACTGACTACCCACTATTTTTTTAACTAACCCACTAACTAATACAAAGTGGTGGTATCTTATCAGTACACCCTCCTAAAATTTCGCCTTGTCCTCAAGGCGGAGAAAAGAAAATTAGTAATAATACTTTGCAGGTGCAGTTGAAACCTTTCCCTTGTGAAGTGTAAAGTTGATTTCTTTTGAATGAATGTTGCTACTTTGTGTCTTGCTATTAGGATCTTGAGGTTCTGATACCAATTGATACAAACTAAAAATACAACTGAAATAAAACTAAGATAACTATTATTAATAGTAAAAGTGCAAAAATCTTAAACACAATTACTACTAATAACTTGTCAATTTGATATGGCAAATCTCCATAAGTCCCTATGGAGTGGACCAAACTCCAATTACATAACTGTTAAACACATTTTCCAAAGGCTCCCATGCTTGTTTTTATAACATGCAAAGGTAGTTACAATAACTATAACAAAACTACAAATATAACTAACTACCCACTACTGAATTAACCAGCCACTAACTAATAGAAAGTGGTATCTTATCAAGCGCATATCTAGTATTCAAATGTGTCATGTTTGTTCATCTGTTGCATATGTACTAAGTTAGTGGGATGTATGCTTTGACGTTCTGATTATTAATTTAGAATTTAGAATTATCATACTCGTTTGAATTAATCTCTTTACTTTTCCTTTCAGAAACTCTTCTTATATTAAATAGTGAACTGAAGCTTCAGAGAAAGGTGGTGAAGAACCTGAAAAAGAAATCCCTTTGGTCTAGAACCTTGGAGGAGGTAATGAAATAGTTGAGGTCATCTTTTTTTAACAAATCAAATGGATAGCATATCTAGGTTACTTTTTGAATTGTTTCTATTTGTTATTTCATTCCAAATTTTCTCGCATCTCTTCATCAAGTGATTATAGCGTGACAGAACAATAGAATGATTTCTTTTTTTTCTTTGATCTTAACATCTAGTATTTGTTCAATCTGATCAATGATTTGCAGATTGTGGAGAAACTTGCTGATGTTGTCTCATTCTTATATAGACAAGTATGGGATTCGTTTAACAATATTGGTATGTTTATAAGATCCACTTTGAATGTTTGTTCTTTCTTTCTTGTTCGGGTGCAAATCCTGGAAATATCTTAGCTTCTGATGAGGGTCATAAGTAGATTTCTGCAGTTATGTGCTTATTTCACCAGACATTATTTGTTGCTTTATGCAAAATCTTAAGCAACCATCTTTTCTGCAATACTTATATGCAGATCATGTTTCAAGTATTCTGATCAATTGTACTTAATATTTCTATGTTATTTTCATGTGGTGTGCCTTTGTAATGCTGGAAATGATGTGAGAATATTTTGGTTAATGGCAGGTACCAACCCTCACTATCAACTAGCCCATTTTCAAGGATTAGGTGCTTCTGGTCTGGCCTTGCATTATGCTAACATCATTAGTCAAATTAATAGCATAGTAAGTTTATATATTTAGTTATTTATCTCTTGTGAAAGCGTAAATTGCATTTTACATGCTACCTTGCAATAAATAGCATATGTTGTCTAGATTCTGCACTCTCCTGCAGCATGGATTAGCAGTTATAAACATGTATGATGGTTAATATTATCTAGTTTTGTCCTCCCAAAATAAACTTTTGGTAAAATAAGAATTTTCATTAGTATGCCAACCTGTTGATCATATGCTATTGTATAGATATTTTCTTTCTATCTTCTTGTAATGTCTCAGCACTCAACATTTCATCTAATGCATCTGCGTGATTAAGCCGTCAAATTGAGCCATGAATTGAGTTGCATGAATTAGTTCATCCAGGTGGCACATGCAGTTGAGTTACCTGTCTAAAAATGCCACAACTTCTCTTTGTTTTTTTCATCTTTTTGCCCGGTATAAACAGATATTTTGCATAAGTTGCAGAGACAGCAGTTGCAAGTAAGTTCTTCAAGTTTTGGGGTTTTCTGTTTAATATATGTGATTGCTTTTCGAGTAGGTATCTCGGCCTCTTTTACTTCCACCAACTACTAGGGACAGCTTATATCATGGGTTGCCACCACGAGTGAAGGCAGCTCTACGTTCCAGATTGCAATCATTGGATGCGAAAGAAGAGGTGTAGTTCAAAATACATTTCTCTTTAAACAACATTGTTTGAGACTTGGACAAAGATAAATCTTCTTTATCATCAATGAGTTATTTGAATCTCTTCTCAGACCAGTTATCTTCTGTGCATTATTTTCATACAGAAAATGCATTTGGAGTTGGCTTTGATATTTGTTTCTTAAAGAGAAAAGTCACCTTTTTTAAAATCATGTAAAGGTTCATTCTATCAACAATCTCATTTAAGTTAAAGAAAAGTTCCTGGAAAGATATTATTTTATGATTATGATTTAAAACCGATGATAGATTGTGAAGATTTGGACAATAAAACTAAAAATTTTGCAGTCATTTTTCATTGGCTGTAACTTATTGTCAAATAATATCACCTGCAATGTTTAAGGGAATTTATTTAGGAACTAAGCATTAGCATATAGTTCTTTCATTTCTTCGTTGCCTGGCTGGTTCTTAAACGACTGGTTCAGATGGTTAATCATTTTGCATATTCTCACTACTTGAAATTCCACGATAATATTAAAATGCATTGCTTTTAAAATGTTTTACTCTGCAGTCTTCGGTGGCTCAAATCAAGGTTGAGATGCAAAAGACCCTCCGATGGATCGTTCCATTAGCAGAAAATACAATTAGGTTAGCTTTATACATTTTGGTCATTTGCTATTCACTTTGATCATAATTTTTAGGTTCCTATATGAACTTTTGTAACATTGCCCATATTTTCTTTTTCTTTTTCTTTTTCTCTCTCCTCTTTCGTGAAACAGGGTACATCAAGGTTTTGGATGGGTTGGAGAGTGGGCAAATATGGGGTTAGTTAGTTACAGCTGTGGCTATTTCTTATTACATGCTCTAGGCTTTTGTTTTACCTCATTGTGATTTACATCTTGAATTTTGCAGAAGCGAGATCAACAAGAAATCAGATCCAGAACACAGCATTAATCGTATCCAGACCCTCCATCATGCTGACAAAGAAAAGACTGAGGAATACATACTCGAACTAGTTGTATGGCTTCATCAGCTAGTGACCCAGGTGAAGAACAAGGGATACGGGCTGAAACCATCAACTTCAGTTGCAGACGAATCAAGTAGAGAAAAGGTGTTTGTCCAAGAACCCAAGAAGCTACCTCAGATATATGTTTATAAACTTTCTGAAGATGAAACACAAATGTTAGAATCTGTAAGCTCGAGGAGACCTGCATTTGTGAGGAGCAAAAGCTTGGGCTTCGATACAAGTAGTATCCGAAAAAATAGAGGTTTGAGTAGGAGTTGCGGGAACTCGCCGAACAAGGAGTTCAGTATATCTTCAGGCTTGCAGTTCGAAAGAACAAGAGTCTTGGATGTGATTGATGGCCTAGATACATTAGATGCACTCCCTATTGCTTCATTTTGTACATAATTTTATGTCCTGTTATTTATATTTTGTTCTGATGTATAGTATCTTGTGGCACCTGTGATTTCTTTCGTTTGTGTATAGCTCATAATACGAGGCATTATGGCCTGTTAAACAAGTACATATAATGCATTTACGACAACTACGAATTCATTGAGGTGTCAATGTGGTTCACAGTTCCTTAATTGCAGTTCTTTCAAATTTCCTTCGACGTCTGCTGAAAAGTTTCATGCAGGTTGTCATTAAGTGCTATTATTTTACTGCAATCACCGGCTTAAGGGTTGGGATGGAGTCCCAAGTGACTCCTTGCAAGAACTCCGAGTTCAAATTTTTTTGAATGAAAAAAAAATATTGAAAATTTCATCTATGTAAGACGACCTAATTGAATTAGTTGAATTCTATGGTGGATTGATTTGTAATATGAGGATAGTGTGTTTGGACTCACTAAAAAAAATTAACTGCAATCAATACGTCAGACAGCGGTGAGGCGAGATGTATTTGAATTTGTATTCATATTTCATACTTGATGTTCCAAATCTTGTTATGGCTAATTTATCATTTGAGCTACTATTGATGCCCAATTATGCAAATTTATGACAAGAATAACATTGATGTGATCCCATGCATAAGTTACAAAAAAGAATCTCAGTTTCCTCAACCAAAGTACGAAATGCAGCATCGACTTCGAGTTCTTATGAATAAAATTTTTATGAGAATTTCATCTATCACCGTTAGGTACACAACTCGGGACAACTTTATCGAATTAGTTAAACTTAATGGTGCACTGACTTTTTAACTTTTGATTAGTGCGGTTAGCAGTGTCGTGAGAGTTGGACAATCGACGCCACGTCCGACGACTGACTATCAAAAAAAAAGTAGGAGGATGTACAAAATTTATGATAATTTTAAACCCTTTGTAACTTTAAAAGAAAAACATTTAAAAAATTATCATGAATTTGTATACGTGGGATAAACTTCATTAAATACCCTTTAACTTTGAGTACTTTTCTAATATTATCCTCAAACTTTATTTTGTGTCAAAAATGTCCTTCATCTTTTAACTTGTTTTACAAAATGTCCTTTTCAACATTTATCAGCAATTTTCAGGTCACACTGCTGACATGGCGTCTACGCGACAATGTTCTCTCTTCTTCATACAATCATGTCACCTATTGCTCCGATTCTATTGAAAATATTGGTTCGATCATACAGAAAAAAGAAGATGAATTTGTAGTGTAATAAGTATCAACTAAACTTGAAAAATGAAGTGCAAGTCCTTCTAACTCCATTATATGTGTGTTATTGAACACCTTTGTAATTTTGTAATCACCTCCTGTTCCATTTCAAAAAAGTTGCGCCATCTCCTCCCCTTCAAACACCTTTAAAACGCCTTCATTCCAAATGCATCCTCCACAACTCACAACCAAGAGTTGGGGACATGGAGCACAAGGTACACAGCCGAGTCTGCAACATTCTCCTCTGCCTCACCATCTGCTGCGCCCTCCTTCCCCTCTCCTCGCATGCCACGCCAGACGCCGCCGCCGTCCCCCAAGGCCTCATCCAAAGATCCATAAAGCAGCAGGTCCTGGCGTCCATTCCACCGGGCGCGTCGGAGGACGCCGCGGCCTTCATCACCTCCCCCGCCGGGACTTACACCGCCTACCTCCTCCGGCGCCAGACCGCCCCGGGGGCCGGCGGCTACGGCAGTGACTTCTGCTACATTCAGATTCAGGACGCGAGCTCCGGCGCCGGCGTCTGGGAGTCGGAGTGCATGCCCGTGAGTAGCTCCAACGCATGTGCGGTCGTGTTCGACGACACCGGTCTGGAGGTGCTCGACGGAAGCAACACGGTGTGGGATGCGAGCTCCACCGCTAACAACAATTACCCGGTGACATTGGAGATGGTCGACGAGGGGGGCATGAGGATCGTAGATAAGGATGGGGTGTTGGTGTGGAAAGCCAGCGACTATCCGAGGGTGAACCAGGGCTGCGGGCTTCTCGGATCACCAGCGCTGGCACCGGAGTCACAGCCGTCCTCCGGGTCAATCGGAGGAGATGGAAACCCTCTGTTCGGACAGCAGCCGTCACAGACCGACCCTCAGCTCGGCGCCGGAGGCGACGGCCAAATGCAGCAGCAGCCAGTGGGAACAGAGCAGGGGCAACAAGCACCTGTCCAGACCCCACCACAGATGACTGATGGAAGCGATGGCCAGCAACAGTCGCCACCGCCGCCGGCAATGGGAGCAGACCAAGGACAACAAGCACCTGTTGAGACGCCACCACAGATGGTTGATGGAGGCAATGGCCATCAACAGCAACAACCAATAGGAGCATATCAAGGGCAACAAGCACCTGTTCAGGCGCCACCACTGATGACTGACGGAGGCAATGGTCAGCAGCAGCAAAAGCCATTTGTACATGAGCCACACCAACAGCAGCTTGTACAGCCACCAGTGCGAGCTCCATCGCCATTCGCCGGGGAAGCCACCGGACGGCAACAGCAGCAGACTTTGCAGGGTTCCAATGGGGTAAGTCAAGTTACAGAGCACGGTGCACAGCCCTTGGTGGACAACTCGCGGTACGACAGTGGATGCTCAAGGAACGGGGCTCTGCTAGGAATTGGCTTGGCAGTTGTTGCCCAGTTTGTCTTTCAATGGCTCCTGGTTTGAAGAGGTCGCCAGTTGAGTCTGTGACTGTGTGTGTGATACGGAGTGATGGAATTATTTTGATGGGAGCGTTGCATTGCATGGGAGTTGTGGTGGGGATCTAAATGTGCTTGTTTGCCGCTACTGCTTGATATTTGTGAATAATTCTTCTTTGTTAGTGTTTCTTTTGAAAGTGGGAACTAAATTGTGTTCAGAAGTGCATACGTACTTATTTGGATTGTGCAGGGAGGCAATATCTTGCTTGTGATGATATTAACTTCTTTGTTAGTTTTTTTTTAACTGGTCGATATGAAATATATAAGAACACATGCTGATGCATGTTCAAATAGCTCATATAGATTACGGGCATGTTGGTGAGTGCGGTGGGTTTACTGTCTTTTAGAAGTATGCTGAATTTTTAGGAAGATGATATTATATATGTCTTTGCATAATGTAGGTTTCTGTAAAGGTATTCTTTTCTGGTTATGAGAATTTTTGTTCTTCTGCAGGAGTCTTTAGCAAATTATTAGTGACAACTGACAAGTGGGTGACAGAATAAAAGTTGTCATTGTAGTTTTTTCAGTTGCATTTTCAAATTAATAAACGCGGTCAATTCCGGAATAGGGTGAACTTAGATTTTAGTAGGTTCTAACCTAACAATGATGGGTGGGTGTTCGGATGAAGTTGAATTTATATGGAATAAGAATAAAGCTCTAATAGGTACTTGGATCAAATTAGAACTAGTCGATTATTTCAGTGGCGTGTCAATGAAATAAATATATATTACATACAAACATATACACACAAAAATAAGTATTGGTAATCAATATATTTTCTAAAAAAGTAAAAAAAAACATGATTAAGATTTCATTTTATTCTTAATAAAAAATTAATTTTTCTAAAAGTTTAAGCCGATAGGAAGAGCAACATCATTTATTTTATATTCTTAACATTCCTCCTCACGTGTGGGATGTTGCCAATTTTTTTGTCTAGCCCAAGTCCAACACGTGGACAATCAAGGAAGGAAATTACTTTTTTTAATAAGAGCTTAACGAAATTCGAATTCTTGACCTCTGACTCTGATATCATGTTAAATTTGATGTGCTGATTAATTTTTCTAAAAGTTTACGCCGATAGGAAGAGCAACATCATTTATTTTATATTCTTAACAGGAGGCTCCTCCCCCTCGTCATAGTCATCTTATGCAGGTGAGCAACGAAGGCAATGACAAACGGGATTAGGTAGTGACTGAGTGGCGAGGGCAGCGAGGGGGACTGGGCGACGAGCGAGCGGCAACTAGGAGCAGGAGAGCGGTGATGGCAGTGGCAATAGGGACTGGATGACTGGAGTGACGAGGGTAGTGAACGATGACTGAAGCGATGAGACGACTAGAGTGATATCAAGAGCTGCGATTGGAGCGACATCAAGAGCGGCGTTTGTGCTATGCCCTAGACGCCCCCAACACTGTCACGGACATGCTCTACAAACATCATTTGTGCATGATCATACATTTAATTAACATACTAAGTTAGTTTGGATGTTCATTTAGTGATATTTGTATATAGTAATTAATATTTTGATTAGAGCATAATGATTACTTAATTATCGATAAACTTTACAAAATTATTACATAAGGTTATTAGGAATAAATTATAAAATTTTAAATAATATGATATATATGTTTAAATAGGATTAAGTAAGCTTAATTAGGATTAAAACACTTAGTTATGACAAAAAAATATGATTGACAATCACTTAAGTTCCAAGCTGCTGAAGTAGACAAGTGAGAGCTGCTCAAAGAGATATTTTTTCAAATCGCCGTACGACCTCAAAAAATTCGGAAAAAAAATATAAGCCACTTAATATTATCTTTTCATCGTAGAAAAATTACCAGAGTAAGAACTCGAGCGAAACGACCTGGGGAAAATCGGGAAAATTGGCTGTTCCATGTGAGTTTTGATCCGGAAATTATTCTTATTGAGAGGATCATTACTTCGTGATTAACAAACCATAAATTATGAATTTTTTTATGGTTATTTAAAGTTAGCTTTCCATGGCCCCTAGAATCACCTAAAACAGAGTTATATAGAGGAAGTTATGAACTTAGCTTCGCAAGTCACTCATCCTGTCCCAAGTCTGATATAGGTTCAATTTGTAAATTAGGGCACGATTGGAGTAAAGTGAATTAGGGTTTGAAATTTGGATATGATTAATTAGACATTCCAAGGGTTCGTTGAGAAGTGGAATCATCATATTTGGACATATATCTAGAGAGAAATGAATTTTTTATTTCATAGTTATTCTTCTGTCAGATTCTAGGACATGGACAGATGATGACCCAAATGAACTATTTTTGTTATAAGGCCATACAATGAGTTAAATTCTATACTTTTTATGACAAAATACTAGTAAAGTCTAGGAAAATTATGAATTAGTTAAATGGACAAGTATAAAGAAATATATAAATCAATATTTCAGTGACATACAGTCTGTCAGGACACAAACCCTAGGTCAGGTTACCTTAGATGTTATGACTTACTCACTTGAATTTAGATAATGATATTTGGGGGTTAGAAACCTTAGGATGTCTAGTTTTTTTAATTAATCCAAAATCATAAGATTTCCCTATGTGGTTAAGAAATTATGAATTATTTATTGATAAGTACTCAGTCTGAAATCCTGAGATAGCATCTAATTAAGTTTTGGAGAATTGAAAAGTTTCAAGTATGGAATAGCTTATGAATATGAATACCTGAAGCTAGAAATTGGTATTAGAAAGGATTACATGCATTTTAGGGTGCATAATCATTCATGCATTATGAGCATGCATTGCGTATTACCTTATTAGTGATTGGGAAGTAAAAATGCATTATTGTTTGTAGGAAAACATCAAGTTGCAAGTGAAAGGGAGGAAATCTAATAAACCTCCATGAAGTGATAAAGTAAATGTGAGTGAGTAAATTTACAACATAGCAAAATATTATATGTTAGTTCTTTTATTTATGGTATTATCTTAAGCAAAGATTACTATTGTTATTATTGAAATATATTTTGAACTACGAAAAGTATTTATGATATGTTTCAAGATTTCATATGAGATGGAGTATTATTTTACATCAAAATATTTTTAGGGAACAATGCTTGTAAAGTCAAAATAAGTTTTATTTGATAATGTTATGACATGTGTATTTTGATATTGTTAAACTACATGTGTTCATTAGCTATGTTATTTGAAAAAGGTCTTTGGGACCGCATTTGATATACATGAAGCCTTTGGGGTGTATATCGGGTGTCTTTGTCCTTTGGGGGCTGCTCTGCGTGCACGTATTGACCCATGATCGCTCTGCGTATCTGAGAATCATGATTGAGTGGCACACAACCATGATTGTGATACGTATTGACCCATGATTTGCTCTACGTATTTGAGACTCTTGATTGTGAAGCTCTGCTTAACTATATGACACATAATCATAGAGGGATACGTATTGACACATGATTTGCTCTGCGTATTCGTGACTCTTGATTATGAAGCTCTGCTTAATTGTATGACACATTATCATATAGGGATATGTATTGACCCATGATGAGTATGTGCAAAGACACATGTGTGGAGTTTAATTATGAAAATAATAATATTTTGAATTACTTTTATTTATGTGAAAGTTCATATGATTTGTCAAGTTATGTTATATGTGCTATGCTTTAAATGTCTATCATATGGAGAATGTGGTTATTTAATGTTATATACACTTATATTGTTCCCCTATGTTGTACTTTTATTTCACACACTGAGCAAATGATTGTTGCTCATAATACTCATTTTAAATTTTTCAGATACTCGTAAGTTCTCGAGTTGGATCGACTCGGAGCTTGTTTTGCTGCATATAGAAGAGGTCGAGCCGCTAGATCACTTTAATCCTCTTTCACTTTTATTTTTGGAAGCATGCATGTAATAGATAGTCTTATATGTTGTAATTAAGTTTGTGAGAAATTTTTTGTAAGATTGTATAAGACTTGATCCTGTGGGGTGTTACATGTGAGACAGGTTATGAAACAATGATGATAATATGTGAATGTCATGTCTTATAACTTTTATTCCAACTTTGATGAGTATATATATATATATATGCATCTTTTGTATGTATTGGCAAATATCACAAGATAAGTAAGGAAGGAGATTTTGTCGATTTTATTTTCAAAATTGCTAAACATAATTAAGGGATACAATAATTGGGATTAGAACTTAGTCACGGAGTTGGGTGTGACAAACACTCCTTGACTGATCTCACCGCTGCTCGGACCTCACTGCAGCCCGCATCGCGCACATTGCTGCTTCCCCAATTCTCGCCGCCCGTGGACCTCGCTGCCGCTTTCAGGACCTCGACTCGATGGCAACTCTTTGTGAACGACAAAATCCGACGTGATCTGGCGGTCGCAACGAGAAGGGTGGTGGCAGCGAGTAGAATGGCGTCGACAACGAACATATGGGCGGCGGCATCGAGCAGAGCGGCGACGGTCGGGACCCTCTAGTACATAGTCGCCAACGAATCAACATTTTCCTCTAAATTGTGCCATCTTATATGTCGTCCATTTGATGACTACAACGAGGGGAAGAGGAGAAGGAGCGTCCTCTCTGTAACACCCCAAGATTTCAATGAGGACAATAAAGCAATTTGGCATAACCTCAATTGTTAAAGAAAGATTGTCATACTTAAAGTAGGAATTATAATTAGAGTGGGATTAGAGATTTAAATTTGATTTGAGATCCAAAAGAATATTTAATGGACATAGAACTCCCACATAGAAGAGGATTGAGAATTTTATGACTTAAAAATATTACAAACATTAAAATCATATTTATTATTATTTTAATCCAAAAATTAAATGATAAAATATTTTGGAATTAAATAATTACGAAAATTAGAGAAAAGAAATAAATGTAAAGATAAAATAAAAGTAGAGTTTGATTGAAAGAAGTTATAGAAGAGATAAAAAAAAGAATTTTAGTAGAGATGGATTTTTTAGAAGTATTGTTATGAAATAATTAGTGAAATTCGAATTTAATTAAATCTGAATATTAAGAGATGATAATTAATGATTGATGGAGAAGGCCCAATAGGAGTAAAAAAACCTTAATTGAGAGCTATAAATAGGGCGACGGCTAGAAAGTATGATTTGCCTTCACAGAATTTTTGCACGAGAGCCCCGCTTTCTCCTTCGTTTTCTCACAAACTGAGGCACCTCAGAGTGCGCGCAATATATCATTTCGAAGCCCCGATAATGGAGAACAAAATTCAAGTGGTAGCCGAAGGTTTCTGAACATTAATAAGGAGGAATCATCGGTCAAAGTCGCGACGTTTGTGCAAATTTTTTGCAGAGAAATTTTAGTTGGTTTTTCAGTCAACTTAAAGTACGTAAGGGGATCCCCATGTCGTCGATTTTTCACGACATGGACCCCAAGACTCTTCTCCATTATAAATAGAATATATATTGTTTGCATCGATTGAATATAGTATGACACAGGGATGGAAAAATTGGATTATTGGCACAAGTTTTTCGATTTGGACGCGGACCACGCTCGCGACGACGCGGCCCGGGTTTTCGGCAACACGACCCGTGTTCCATTGAACACGGCCCGTGTTGTCCATGCACGCAGACAGGGACGTGAACCGGCCAACCCGGCCCGGGTCTAGTCCAATCGAGGCGGAAAAATAGTATAGGGAACGCAGTCTGTGTTCCCCCTAACGCAGATCATTTTCTGAGGGCAGAAAGCATATTGTTCGCTGCGATTTATTGTTCTTGACCATACATAGTTATGTATTAGTCCTCTTAATGATTATGCATGATGCTAATAAATAATTGAGAATCGATGGATGATGATTGATTAGGGATTATCGGCCTACTTCTGATCGAATTGGAATCGGCCTGAGTTTCACCCCACCCGTTTCGGGTTTAATTCAAGAAAAGGATATTGATGAGTTATTGATTATAGTTAATAGATAATGGTTATATGGGTGATTCCTGAACATAGTAGTAATGTAATTGACTATTGTTTATTGATTGTTAATTGAGTTATAGATATGATAATCATTTACCATTGATTGATATGTAGATTGATTGTAAATTAGCTATCGATAAACATCTTATCGGTAAGATTGAATTATGGACACGATGACACATCATCACATATTGATATTGATAATTGATAATAGAGAATTGGAATCGATGGAAATCGGTTATGGATAATAGGTGTATTGATTTATTGATTAACACCTAATTGATATGCCATGGTTGATATGATCCCATGATTGTATTACAAATTGAAAAAGCGCATAAATTGATAAAAATAGACGTCATAGGTAAACAAGATAAAAGATGAAAATTATGAATTTTCATGCTTTGTGTATTGCGACCTTTATGGTTGATTGGCCCCACGTGGCATGATGTTTATTTAATAAAAGAGAGCTCTCAACATGACCTTATGGTTCGTATGGTAACTTCAAAGATTAAATGGATAATTGAACAGTTGTATCGTGAACTTTAGGGTATTGACAATTGTATTACAAATTGATTAATTGACAATTGTATTATGATCTTTATGGTATTGATGATTGTATTGTAAATTGATTAGTTGACAATCGTATTGTGACCTTTATGGTATTGACGATTGTATTGTACCATCTGCGGTTAAGGAAAGATAATTGACTAATTGACAATCGGATGGTAACCGTTATGGTGTGGACGATTGTATTGCAACCGATATGGTTGATGGATAAGTGAATTGCGCCTTAGTGGTTGATGGATAGTAGATTGCGACTTTTGCGCCTGATCGATAGTTGATCAATAATTGTTAAATAGGGCTTCCATTGAGTTTGGTCAAGTGGATAATTGATTAACGATAATTGATAATTGAAGTAATTGATATTTATTGATCATCATTAAGTTGATGGTGTGAATAATTATATTATTAGATAATTGTTATAGTATAAATTGTTCATCGTTAATTATGACCTTGCTTATAGATTATTGATTGTTTATAGAATTGGATAATTATTATTTATGTTGGTTCATGGTTCATATAAATATTATTATTGGTGACTCTAAGTACTGAGTTATCTCATTGGGCTTTGCCCCTATATTTGGATCCATAAAGATAATGGTGATGGCGATGATGAGACGGTTAGTGGCTCCTCTAACGGGTGATATGCACATGGATATAGGGTCCATTATTGTATAGACGTGGGCCTTAACCCACATGTTATTAGATATTGTATAAATAGCTTCCGCAAATTATAAAGTTTATTATATAAATTAGTCTTTTGCTTATGTAAGTCAATGTGTTGACTGATCAAAGTCAATGTATAGAATTGAATAACGTCGTCGAGATAGCCTTCTGGGCAGGCAAAAGAAAAAAATCTTTACATCTTCCCTCCAAGTAGGGAGGCCGCCTTTAGGAAAAAAAATAGGTTGAAGGGGGTTCCAAATATTCAAAATTTGTTTATGAGTGTTTAATAAAACAATAATTGTTCTTAGATTGGTATGATCTCTCTCATTTTTATTTTCACAAACAAATTGAACAGTAAACCTAGCTCGTTTGATTCGTTCGATGGCCGGTAGAACTTAATTAGCTATATATTGTAATATCACAAGGATAATTGTGACACGGCAAAAAGAATGAATGTACTAACTACTGTCCAAGATGATGAACGGTGACCGTAATATTAATCGAGTATTCAACAATGATTGACCCTTTAATAATTAATAAAAAGTTTTTAATCACTGCAAACCCACCCAACTCTGCCTCTGAAATATGTTTCATGCGCCTTCCACCAACCGCCACATGCTTATAGATCTAAGGAAGCTTAAAATTTTTCATTCTTCACGTGGCCACGCACGTTGCGAGCGAAAATATAGACCAGAAAATTCACTAGTTATGATCAAATTTACAAGGGGTACATACAGATGGATGTATTAATTAAGAGTTTAATTACCTCAAATAGTTTAAATCTAACTTCAACTAAATATTTTCATTATCATACACAGTGGCATAGACCTCGACATCATTTTTTTTAAATAAATTTTAAAGGTAGCACCTTATGAAATGATTATATATGTATATATATAGTAGATTAATTTCCATGATTAATTAAATTAACATAGATCATGTAACGGGAAAAAATTAATTCCTCGCAACTAACATCCTTTGTCAGGCATAATCTTTCCTCATTCAGTATGCATTTTTAACTTCCACACAAGGCATAGGCCATGTACAAATTTGCATCATATTATAAACAAACACACCCCAAGTAGAAAAAATGATGCCATAATTAAACATGATAGATAATAAGACGTGAATTGTGCACCCGGATTAAATTTCTTCACAGAACAAACTAAGAACACCACCTTTCCAGCAAAATTTAACGTCGGCCGACCACAAAGATGGGCGTACGTGGCCCCAAAGTTGAAGGCGAGCCGCTCGTGCATCAGGCCTTGCCTTCCAGTCTCGCGTGGGTCAATCCGACGCACGCGTCCACGAAGTCGTCGTCCATGAAGTCCGTCGAGAACACCTGCAGCCGGTCGGCGAACCCCTTGGCGAACGCCTGCGATATGAACAACCGCGCGTGCCTGCGGATCCTCTCCGTCACCGGCCTCACGCACACGACCGGGTTGTCCGCCTGCGGCGTCACCGTGTTCTCCACCCGGTAGAAGTACTTCCGCGACGCCACCGCCGGCTGCTCACTCAGACGCTTCATGTTGCTCTCGAACTTCGTCATGGGCAGGTCCGTGTCGATCCAGTTGTCCTTTAGGTACCCTGCGCTCCAGAGCGGGTCGCCGCGCTTGGGCGCCGGGGACTTGCGCGGCTTCCACACGCATATGATCCGCCTGGGCAGCAGTTCGGCCACCGTCTTGCCGAACACGGCCTCGTCGTGCGGTATGAGGAGGTCGCCGAGCTGCTCGACGAGGTACTTGTCGAAGTCCGGGGGGTCGCCGTGGCCGAACTCGGTGCGGATCTCGAGGATGATCACCTCGGACTCCGTCTCGGAGAGGAACCGCTTCACTCCCTCGAGGACGACGTCGACGCTGTACGTGGCCAGGATGCCGTGGCAGACCCGGCGGTCCTCCTGGACGCGCACGTCGAGGACGCGGGCGCCGCGGGCGAGCTGCCGGTACACGGAGCAGGACTGGCACTGCGCGAAGGGGCGGGAGACGAAGCGGACGCCGATCTTGTTGGTGGCGGAGTCGTGCGTGCCGGGCCAGACGACCTGGCTCAGCCGCAGCTTGGCGGGGTCGAGGGCGGACATCCACGTCTTGCGGTCCTGCGGGCGGTAGTCGCAGCCGGGGAACTGCTCGCCGGAGGACTCCAAGAGGTCGGCCAGGGCCTTCTTCTCCGCGGCGACGGACCTGCGCCGCTCGAGCTGCTTGGAGAGTGGGGCGCCCATGGCGGTGGCGGGTGGGGGAATGGGTCGTGGCGCGCGCGCAGACGTGGGGCGGGGAGGGGAATGGGAAGGAGATCAAGAGCATTATTGTAACGTAAGCGGAGGTTTACTAATTTATACGTGGGAGGTTAACTTGTAATGTTGAAACTTGAAAGAGAGATGTTTCTAACTCCAATCTCATCTAATTTTGTTGTTAATTTGTTGTTTTGTTGCAGGTACGTAATTGATGGCGAAGGGCTTGAGAGTGCATGTGTGTACGTGGGTCTCATCTTAAAATGGAGGGAGATTGATCGAAACTTGTTAAATTTTCTCTTCACAAAAAAAAAAGAATAATAATAATAATAATAAAGAGAGAGCTGAGCCGTTCAATTTTAATGTAACTTTGTGGGGCAGAGAGGCAGAGCATGGAGCCATGGAGAGATAAAGTATCGACGTGTCTTCGTGGACCTAGACTCCACAACGTTTGGTTTCTTGTTTGATTGGGGTGCTTGAGGAAGTGGGGACGCCATTTTTAGGGTAAAATATTGGAACTTTTTTCGGTGGGAAAAATATTAAGGCTATTTTCGTCACGAAAAAAAAATGATAGCATTTGAAAATAGGATATGAACTGAGACAATAATTTTCCAACCAAACCTTCTAAATTATTTTATGATATCTAATGTTTATATTTATATATGTAATTTGAATATTAATACATAATAATAAGATATTTCCAATGACAAAAGGATACGTAGTCCTTCTTTCCCGAAAGGGCGACAGCAGACTCTCTTTGTTCTGTGGGAGGGAGGTGGTGTAGTACGTGTTGCCATACTTTTTATCTTTAATTTTGCGAGATAAGATGTGATATTTCATGATATTTTGCAGAAACAAAACTAAAAATTGAAGAACATAATAATGAGTGCAAATTATTGTTACCAAGACTTTTAAAATATTGGTCATGACAGTACTTTTTATCTATACATTTAAAATATTTGAACATACATTTAACGAATTTCATATGAAATGGGAATATCTATATATTTAAACCATTCAAACTATAGATGTCGTTATGTCGCCTAACAAAAGAAACCCACAAGTGGATGCATGTCATGCTCAGTTAGTTCATTTTCGGCGGAGACAGCGACACTGCGGTTTTTATAATTGTTGTCAAGATACGATGAGTGGTTTGAAAATTGTTCCTCTGTTCCATAAAACAAAGCAAAAAAAAAAATTGTCCTTAATGTCACTCCTCAAATACTTAATGACATTCCAAACTTTCTATTTTATCTTTTATTTAGTTTTAATTTATCTTCTTTTACCTCTTCAATTCTGATTTCCCCTCAACTTTTTTCTTAACTAATCTTCTAGTCAATTTTTTCTTTCTCTATTATCTCTTTTCGAAATGTTAGTATTATCATTTTTTCATGATAAAAAATGTAATATTAATATTATATAATATGAGATATGATATATATATATAATCATAAAGTGAAATTACATTAAATGCATATAAAATATTCAAAAGTATATGAAATAAAATGAAAATAAAGATAGTGAAAATAAAAATAATTTACTATAGATAAAAAAGAAAGTGAGTTTTTTTTCTGAAATGTCTTATTGGTGAATTCTTTTAAAAATTTAATATGTGTATTATAATATATTATATTAATTTAATATTTCTTCATCTCATGTTATACAATATTATTATATTTAATAAGATGGCTAAGAGTTCACGAGTCATAAAAAGAAAGAAATAATTACAAATGGTAATATATTAAATTAATGTAGATTGGGTAGAAGACGAAGAGGCAAGATAATGTGTTAATATATTAAAAACTTAAAATAAAAAAGGGTAAAGGCTAGCCATATGTCATTATAATAAATGGGTGGAAGGTGAAGAGACAGGATACTATATTAATGGTATTCAAAGCTTAAGAGTAAAATTGTCACTTTGATATTAAGTTTCTTAGTAAAAAAAGCACGAAAAGTTAAATATTTTAGTCAATATTATAGTTTTTTCACCAAATACAAAAAAAATTAAGTTGGAAAATGAAAAAATGCATTCGTCTCACTAATAGAATTCGAATTTATATTGGCACTACACCTTTTATTCCTATCAATATTATAGTTTAAGAATACAAGTTAATTTTTTTTATTCTTAACTTACTACTTCTCCATCGGACTCCACATTGATACAAGATGAAAATATAAGTTAATTTTTATTCTTAATTTATTCTCCATCGAATTCGACTTCCATAGTTTGGGGAAATAGATCTCCATTTCATTTTCCTTTTGACAAAGAAAAGGATCTTTTTCTTGTAATAAAATAAAAATAAATAAGGTCATAATGCCTCGAAATTGGATTTCACTATGTGACGAAATCTCTTTTCGTTGCATTACTTTTTTCGATACTCCATGACCGAAATATACACTGAGTGGCGGAGTCACATAGGTTCCGATGGGTGCACGTGGATATAGGTAATAGTAGTAATGTTATGTTCATACCTAGCTAGTTACTTTGGTGGTTGAGTGCATTGCCACATAGTCCACATGGTGATAGCACTTTTGTGACTCCTTTTGCTTTCAGTTTTAGAATAAAAACAAATTGTGAAAAATCTTTTTCTTGCTTTCAATTTTAGAATAAAAACAACTTATTTTATTATCATAAGAAATAATAAGGAGGTATATTATATTAATTATCTTGAAATAATATTATTTCTATCTTAAAAGTATTTCTCCTTATTATATTTTTTATAGAGTTTGTAAAAAATAGAGTAATATATTTCATAATTATATTTATCTCAATCAACTTAAATTATATAATTTCATAATAAGTGTCATTTATATATCATTAGGAGAATATATTTCATGATCCCATTATTTATTTGTATTATTTAAATTGTCCCAATTAACTTAAATTGTATAATT
The DNA here is from genome assembly GCA_030549335.1 of Pontederia crassipes. Lineage (NCBI taxonomy): Eukaryota > Viridiplantae > Streptophyta > Magnoliopsida > Commelinales > Pontederiaceae > Pontederia > Pontederia crassipes. Next base: position 68,312,657 of record CM060191.1, on the reverse strand, counting down.
TCATGATCAGTATTATTTATTTGTATTATTTATATCATTAGAAGAATATATTTAATGGTCATGCACTTAATCTTGATTTTTTAACTTCATTTCATCTTTATTTAAAATATATATACATAATTTTTTCATATCTAGAATTAAAGTAGATTTTGGAGATTAAAATTAGTACTTTTATACATTGTAATGGAACAATAATTTTATGACAATTTCGTAATTTATGATAATAATAATTTAAAAATTATTAGAATTATAAGTGAACCCAGTGAATATTAAGTCTGGCTCCGCCACTATATACACTACAAGAAAATCATCGATTAGAGTAGCAGGCTTGGCGATGCCATTTCTCTAACGCTAATAGTGTCGACTTCGTGCCTATGGGTATGTCGACGTAATTACCGTCGAACGGTGGCGCTAATGCGACACTATAATGATACAAAAAGTGTCATCGTGAAGCGTCAATATGCGTCGCTACTCCGACTCTAAAGAGGCGCTAAAATTGTCGACGCTCATCCGACGTCGAGTTGGCGTTACGTTGTGATGCTAATCGGACGCTAATGTGACGCTATAATTCGATTTTCCTGCGTCGCTACTATTACGCTAACGTGACACTAAGAACAATATGTCCATCCACAGATAATTGTCACCTTCCTCATTCAGCCATTGAATTACATTACAATGGTGCTTCATTCATTTATTGCTATTTTTTTACATTACAATTGAAGCATCATCAAATTACATTGCATGTACATATACATTTTCATTATATCAAATTACATTACATCACATATACATTTCTATTACATCAAATTACATATATCACAATTAGATGATCTAATTACATCAAATTAGAGTTGAGGGCCTCCTCGTCGTCCTCCTCCTTGGATGACTACGAGAAGCCCCATCGCCGTCTTGAGCCCCGCCGCCCTGGCCTTGAACGCGTCACGCAATGCCTCGTACGCCAATCGGGCCAGCCGTTAGAGGGGAAGATGTGTCCACTACTAGTCATGAGGTAATCGCCGCCAGAGGGGAAGACAACGCGTCCGCCGCCAGTCGTCGTGCATGCCTGATGGCCTCTTGGATGGTGGTCGTGTTGCATCGGTAGCCATCTCCTACGATGTCAAAATCCACGACGGAGAAGATGGACCACCGGTGCGTTGGAGGAGGAGGCGGCGGTAGCATCAGAGCAGAGGTGGAGGAGGAGGCGGCGACGGAGCAGAGGTGGAGGAGGAGGCGGCATCGGAGCAGAGGTAGAGGAAGAGGAGGCGGCGGCATCAGAGCATAGGTGGAGGAGGAGGAGGCAGCAGCATCAGAGCAGAGGTGGAGGAGGCGTCGGAGCAGAAGTGTAGGAGGAGGAGGAGCAGAGATGGTGGAGGAGGAGGCGGCAGCGGCGGAGCAGAGGTGGAGGAGGAGGAGGCGGCGACATCGGAGCAGAGGTGGAGGAGGAGGAGGAGGAGACAAGGATGAATGGTTAAAAGGGGGAAAATGTGACGTTCGGGCAGGCGGAACCGTCCGATTAAACGAAAGGACGGTTCGGATTCGTTCTTCGACAAGCACACGGATCGCCATTTAGCGTCGTAAATTTGGCGACGCTATTGCGTCGCCAATGTGGCGTCACATTAATTCAATTCTGATAGATAATTAATTCTAAAATATGTGAAATAGCATCGCAGATTAACGACCCTGAAATTGCGACGCTAAGCTGGAATATAGCGTCACATTGGTCTCGACAATCTGAGGCGCTAAACGAACGTCACAAAATGGCAACGCTATTCTGACACTAAAATGGAGTAGCGACGAAACTGTCGACGCTATTGGAAAGCCATTGTGTCGCTATAGGTATGTGGCGCTAATGCGTCCCAAAGGTGGCGCTAAAGTACTATAAAGTTATTAATTATGTATATATATATATATATATATGTGATATATGTGTATATATATATAATATTCATATGTGTATGTGTACGTGTATATGTATATATGTATGTATATTCATATATGTATGTATATGTATATATGGATATGTATATATGTATGTATATGTATATATGTATATGTTCATAATTTTCGTTTTGACCGATTCCCGTCAGTCTCACATCGGCGACCATCGGAAGTCTTTTTTTTCCTAGGTTGTTAACTCTGTCATCCGGCCTTCTAAAATTGTTAAAAAATAATGAAAAATCTGTGTTATTATGATCTACAAGAGGTACAAATTTCGCAATGATTCGACGGTCGGATCTTCGGCCATCGCCATTTGAATCCCATGAAAAATGAAGAAGCACTATTCTCCTAATTTTGGAATTTGAGAATTGGAGTATAATGTATGTATAGCATGGTATATTAATTTTTGTATATTATATAATAGAATAATATAGTATAGTATGGTGTATAGTATAGTTAAGTATAGTATATAGTATTGTATAGTATGTATATGTATATGTATGCGAAGTAGTATCACGGTGGCTAATGCATATGTATGTATATGTATATGTATATGTATGTATGTATGTATGTATGTATGTATGTATGTATGTATGTATGTATGTATGCATGCATGTATGCATGTATGCATGCATGTATGTATGTATGTATGTATGTATGTATGTATGCATGTATGCATGCATGCATGTATGTATGTATGTATGTATGTATGTATGTATGTATGTATGTATGTATGTATGTATGTATGTATGTATATGTATTATTAATATAGGTAGCATGTATATGTTTGTATTGAGTATAAATAACATATATAGTTATACAAATTAACATTACCTAAATACGAATAATAATTAACATTACTTATATAAATACTTGTATATTCTTAAAATTCTAATGTTGGCGCCGCATTAGTTTCACATTCGCATCGCAAAGTATTCAATGTCTCATTAGCGTCGACTTATCTCGACGCCAGCACAGAACCTAGCGTCAACTTAGCGATGCAAGCTTTTCGACGCTAATTAGGGACACACCTAGTCGACGTCAATACAACGCAAGTTGCGGACGCCAAAATTGCCTCCTGAACTTGCGTCGATCTAGCGTTGTATTGTTGTTGACACTAACTTGCATCACGTCTTGTCGACACTAATACAACGCTATAATTTACCACACAATTTTCAGCATTGTCGTGTGATAATAACGTCTACATAGCGTCGCTATAGCTCCGGATTTAGCATCGACTTTTTGTAACGTGAATGCGACGCTAAGGCGATAACTATTTGGAGGCAATTAGTGTCTAATCTTGTCGACCCAACGTTGTCGCTATTTAGACGCTAGTAGCGTCAAATTAGCGTCGCATAATTTTGTGTCACTATTTTGCGTCACTAAATGATAGATTTCTTGTAGTGATATGCGGAAGACTTCAAATAAAACATTAAACACTTAAATATGAAAATGTGAAAGCTAAAATTATAGATGAAAATAAAAATGCATCATCATGTTCAACATCACATTAGACATATAAAGTGCATGTCATAATACATGTCAATACATCAGTTCCAAGGACAACTCAATAATGTAAAAGACTCAATATAGATTCGATGATAACCATATGCACATGTCATCCGCGTTGAAGTCACCACACATATCAATCTGGCTCGCAAATATTTCATGTACCTGCAAAAATCACACACTGGAGCAAGCGAAAATGAATTGTTAGCATAAAACTATGTGTAAATTCTTAATAAGTCATAACGATAATCCATATGAAGAAAACATATTACAAGTATAACATAGATTATGAGGATCATCATTGTTCTATTTTTTTCATTTTATTTCATGTTCATGCTCGTTCATAAGGACGTAGTACTTCCATTCATCTTTAGCTATTAATTTCATTTCATCTTATTCATGATTTGAAAAAGTTATTCACTTTTAGGAAGTACTATTGTTAAGACACAAATGTGTGACTACCTACCTAGACCATGATGGACTAGTGGTGGACGAATACTATTATTAACCATCTGTCACTGTGAGTGCCTTACACAAAACTAATAACTTCTCATCTAGGTAGATGATGGTAAACTATCATCTTTTATCTATATTATCTATAAACCTATTTTTTATCACTTGGACCAATCAAGACACAAGGAGTAGGAGTAGCTCCATATCATCATGTAATGACATAAGGAAAAAGGATAATCAAATGGACAAAGATCAAACGAAGCATGCTTATTAATTAGAGTCATGTTCATTCTCTGTCCATAAATTGGACGCTCGAAAGTCAAATGGTTGCCCGCTCTAGCGTGTTCAGCAATCGTGTGATAGAGTTTCAAATGCTCGATTTCATGAACGTTGATAAGGGAAATCTAATGCTCATTTTATGAAATTCGAGTAGTCATCCATTCAGGGTTCAAACGCTTGTTCTGGGTTCATATTTCAGCTATTCTAAGGTCAGGTGTGAATCGAACATTCGATAGGTCTGCGATCGCCCGATATTGCACAAGCAGGATTCATGAACTTTCGATTGAGAGTTTCGGACCTCTAAATCTCGACCAATCGTCCGCTAAAACTAGGTCCATGATGGTCGACTGAGTTAACGACCGTTGGATCATTTTTAAGTTTCGACATTCCAAATCGATCGTCCAATCGAACATCGTTTGATCTGATAGTCATTACTGCGTTCATATTTTGACATTTCTGGATCGGGTGCTCAATATCCTTGGATTGGTCATCTGATCCAGTAGTTTCTAGCTTTTGTCGAGGATATTCGGATGCCCGACCTGTGGATCGATCGCCCATTTCAAATCGACAGAATCATAAATCATTGTGAAATCCTTGGACATCCAATTTTTCACACAAAACATATAACAAACATTTACTACATATTCCTAACATTTACTACATATAAAAAAAACATATGAAAGATGAATTTAAAATGCAAAATTAGTAATAAGAAAAATTAACTTGAATAAGTATTGAATTAGTATAGGAATTATACGTGGAAAGCCATTTTGAAATTGTAAAGAAAACTTAATTTGAAATACGGTAAATTCTTTAGTTATGATTGAAATAAATAATATTTTCTTTCTAAGAATAATATACATATACAAATAATACTATTTTAAAAGAGAACATGTTATTTTTTAAATCTAAAAATAGTTTAAAATAAATAATTCAGACTAAGTCAAATACAACAATAACAACAACAACAAAGTCTTATCCGCTAGGTGGGGTCTAAGTCAAATAAAGACTAAATTTTTCCTTTTATCAATTTGAGTATGATTAAAATAAATAATCTTTTCTTTCTAAAAGGTAATGTACAACTATTTCATTTTAGAAGATATTCCTTATTTCCAAAATTAAAAAAAAATTAAAACAAAAAAATTCTATTTGAGTCCAATAAAAATTAAAAGTTCCTTATAAAATAAATACAAATTTACAAATCATAAAATAATTCTAATTTTGGAAAATAGTTAATTATTTAAGAAAAAATAATTTAAGAAGTGGGGGTCTTGATAGATTTAAATTGAATTTTAAAATTTTCAAAATAGACTAACGTATTTATCACATTTAAATGCTAATAAATTAGTTTTATTAATTATTATAAATTGTAATATGTCAATTCTATACTATTTTTATAATATTCATCCGTTCATCACGAGATTTAGAATTATAACGCAAATGACAATTACGCGTAATTCTTTTTTTTTCTCAATTTAAAACTTTCTGCATAATGGTGGAGCACAATAGATGTTAAAAAAATACATATAACACGTTTTCGCATTATTTCCTGCAAAGCTTCGGGCACTATTTACATCCATCTCTCTGAATACTTGTGAAATATAATTATTTATTGCTATAACGTAATATCTAATTTAATAATGGAATTTTAAATATATATATATTAATAACCAATCTCACTTATAATTATTGGATGATTAAAATTAATTTTCATACGATTTTAATAATTAAACGATTCTAGTGATTCAAAATATAATAATCTTCCAAACCCAGAATGGCGTTCCCTGAAGGAAATTAGATTGCCGTGCACAATTACAAAGGGTAATGAATAGATTAATCGAGAAGAAGGAATATGAACATATTGTTAGATCTAGAATCTGAAAATACAACTGATCCTAACACTTCTTAGAAGTACATATACATAAAGATGATGGTACACATTTATAGGTTCCACTGCCAAAGTTTGATCACCAATGAAGCTTCCACAGTTCCATTAGGCACCACACCTGACTTCATATCTACCTTGACATGTCATCAACCAAAGCCTTCACGGTGAGGAAACGTCAAAAAGGTCTTGCTTCTCTCAGTATGAAACAAGAGAACAAAAGTAAGTATTCCATTAATATGTGATTCTGCATTTGAATTGACAATCCACAATTTATACATCTCCGTATGCCTAATTGGGCCAAAGAAACTGCCCTCCAGCTAAAAGTTGGAGTCCTTATATCCGCCACCCTCTATGGAAATCTTTTACGGATGGCGGTTGTCTTAAATTACTGAGACTGCATGTTAAGGCCAATCGAACTGTTAAAATTATCATGTCAGCTTTCTCCATAGGATGCCTCGCATGCTTGTATTAGTCAAGTTTTTGCCAAAACCTTGCTACTTCCAGGAACATCAGGGGAGAGCAATTATCCTCCAGTCAATGGCATCCCTTGATTGGAAGTAGTTGATTGCACACGAGCCACCAGCAGCATGCCATCACAGAAATCCTTTTCCATCATCAGCAGGCGTGCAGATTCTGCAGAAATCGGTTCCAGATTAAAATGTATCTCATGTAAAAGCAATGCCATGGATATTGTAGTTGCATATGGAATGTGATATCAAAACTATCTTAAATAGGAAAAGTGTAATGCAATAACAAAAATCAGCAATCCTCCAGTATCTTGAGGACAAAACTGTAAGGAAGCTACACAGCTACAGGGAAAGAGTGAGCAGAGAACTTACAGAGGTTTAGCAGTAATGCGAAGCCATCAAATTTATGATGCGGAACAAACCAAATGCTTCACTTCTTCTCTTTGCCTTTTAGAGGGCCCCAATGGAAGTAACCACAATTTGCTTCTGGATTAGATGCAGGTCCCTACATAAAAAAAAAACTACAATTTCCTGGTATTGCCAAAAGAGCATGAAAAGAAATGTTGATTGTAATTCAATGGTAGCCATCAGGAGAAAATCTGATTATCAACTTCAAAGAGTTAGAATTTTCTCATTTAAGAAAAAAACGGTTAGAATTTTCAATTAGATTTAAATATCTAAAAAACAAGGGGCATTGATACAGTCGTTTATACATGAAAGAAAGTCAGTTTCAGTTCTTCAGTTTTTTTCTTATATTTTCGCAAAAATAGAATAAAACATTTCAGAAGGAACTAATGAAACAAGTCTAAGATAGCTAGCATGTTGTCCTTTCAAGGACCTATCTCAAGCAAGTAAATTAAGAAGTTAAATGCCTCCCATTTCATAATGACAGATTTACTTCTGGTCGTCACAAGCCTATTAAACCTTACCCATCCATTTCATTTAGATATCCATTCAGTTGGATAATTGTTCAATTTTTCTTTTACCTTTTATTTTGAGAAAGCTGTTAAACTCATGTCACGATTTAAGCATATATTTGACAGTCTTTTTAAAGGATAGGATGTCAACTAATCAAGTGGAGTACCTGAGCACGCGCACAGACATAGAACAGGCGACCTTTATTTGCACCTTCTTTCTTCACAGACCTTGCAACACAAGGTTCACCATGACCCTTGCAGACTGGTAAAGTCATCTTCATTTTCTGTTGAATCCTTTGCCACTCAAGCACTGCAACCTTTTCTCTCTCCCCATTCTCCTGAAAGCAAGTCTTTGCTTTTTCCTGATCTGGACTTGTCTTGCTAACCTCAATCATTTCACCACTGAGTTCTGCGTCTGTTTCTTTTGAACCTTCAGCAATTGCCTGTTCTGTTTTATAGGATACACCATCTACCATATTCATGTCATCCTTGTTGTGAGATATCACTTGATCAACAGGCACAGCCATCTTGGGTGCCTTGAAGAAGGATTTCAAGGAAAGTTGAGAGCTTGAACTATGTCTAGTTGTCTTCTTCATTTTCGAGGTGGAAAGAGACAATGATCTTATTTTCTCATCTTTTGACATAGAAGTTCTGCTCTTAGAGAAAGTGATGCTCAAATCTCTATCTCCACTAGTACCAAGTTTATAGCCAGAATATTGCGAAGGACTTTGTTCCAAAGAATAATGAAACGCACCAGAAGCTATCCCCTTCTCTGATTTTATCTCACAAGATTCATTTGTTACAACAGAATTTTCAGAAGCTTTAACCTCAGAGGTTTCAATTGCCATGCTATTCAACGAGTTACAATGTGCAGAACAGGTTGCTGTTTGCCCTTTAACAAGGAATGAAACTGCAGGAAAATATGATTGTGAAAACTACAATAAAAGGAATATTAAATTATCAGTATAAAAATAAGACAGCAAGATATTCTCCCAGTGATGCATTTTCATTTAGAAAGCAATGATGTATCTTTTTTTTTCATTTTTGAGAAAACAATGATGCATTAACTAATGCAACACAAATGACTTGTGAATGCATCAACATCAACACAAATTATGGTTGAAATCCCACCTTCATAAACTCAAACTTACTCCCTATTTTCCATCAACCCATGCATTTGGTCATGCCAAGATGAAACAGTTCAACATTTGCCGTGGCCGTCAAAGAAGAAAAAAACCACTTATAGACTAGCAAAATCTCAGGAAGCAGAATTTGAATATCATCCAAATTTTTGCCTAATCTATGAAGAATGTTTACTCACCAATAGTCTGTTGCCAACCACGGACTTCAGGGACATATCTCACAGCTAAAGATGGAACATTGTGTAGAGGAACACCAGGAATGTCTCTAAAGATGACATAGACAGGAACATGATCTGAACCTTCCAATTTGGTGGTTCTGCCTCCTTTCCACCTGTATAAGATACAACTTAAATCGAAAGATGAAGGGGAAGTAGTTATCCTATTGGCAGAACTTAAACTTACTTGGGTGCATTGCCAAAATTTCCCCTCCTAAACTGACTCATGATGTCACATTCATCCACATGACAATTTAATAAGGAGTGACCTTCTGTATTGTATGGTTGATGAAAGCATGATCCAGCAATAAGAACGTGGTCTATCCTGGAACCATAGTTGAACTCCTCAGCTCCAATATTTTGAGGGAAACATGTATATGCGTCTTTTCTGTATGAAGTATAAAGAAACAGGAAAGTTTCTACAAAGAGATTAGTCAGATGTCATAAAGTGATTCTATGTGATGTAGAAAGAAATAGGAGAGTTTGTACTACGAGATTTGTCTGATATAATAGAACGTGATTCTACACGAAGCATAAAAAAGATAAGAAAGTTGCTTCTAAGAGATTAGTCAGTTTCAAGTGAGCACGATAAATCATCATGAAGCAATTTAGATGATGGCTTTGATTGGCATCCTTAGGAGATTGATAAGGACAACACTTTGGTGTTTTAGGCACCGTTTGGCATGACCAAAAATGAATGTTTACAATAACTTATAGAGTTATGGTATTTAGTAAACACTTTTCTAAAGTGGAGTTTAAAAGTTAAGAAATCATTTCCAAGGAAGAAATCAAAATATTTTTACAAAACAAATCCTAAAACAGCTTTACAAAAATATTTTTTTGAATTCTTGGCGTGTCATGCCAAGTGAAAAAAATCAAAAAAATAATATTTGTAGTAAAAGAAATTAGAGAATCTATTCCCTTCGAAAAAAAATCATAGGAATATAGATTATTTCCACCAACGTATAGAGTTTAGTGGTTGATTTTCAATTCCTAATATAAAAATTTTTATTTTAAAAAATGTTTAATTTTTTAATATCCAGCTCCACGTTTGATTTTCAATACATCACTTCTTTACTTTGTTATCAACATAAACATTTTTTTTCCAAATTGACTAATTTTTTTTCATGACCATGATAATACATTTGTAAAGAAATTATTATTATTTGGACAAAAAACAAATAAATCAGTCATTACGTTATAAAATAAAATACCTTGTAAGAATGTAAATTACATTCTTGCATCTGTTTATTATCATTTAATTATTATCAATTAATTCAACCGTTACATTTATCAAACACTTATTCAATTTACTAATCAAACAACAATCCACTCGTCTAAAATTGTAATTTATATTCGTCCGTTAGACATTATATGTTAGTCATATCACCATCCATAATCAAACAGCTAACTTTATCAAACAGAATCCTAATAACCAATGATGGTCAGTGTTTAGAGGTTCGATTAGGGAACTGATTCATGAATATTTGATAAATTTAGTAGTTGAATGAATTGAAAAAAGTAAATGGGCATAAAGTAATAAATTATTTAGTTCGTAAAACTTTATGCATTTAAAATAACCTTTTTGGTGAAATTTTCGAATAAGTTTTTAATACAATGTAATAAGTAATATATTCTGAATTATTTTTTTTTATATGTTCACAGAAACCAATATTTTTTACAAGAAAGTTCTAATACAATTGGATGACTACCCAAACTCAGTAGTCTACTTTTTTCTTGCCAAAATAATAATACTAATAACAATTTTTGACATAATTGCTTTCTGTTATACATTCACACCATCAATTGAGTTTTTCTGGTCAACGCGAATAGGAAGAAATCACCAGAAAAAACATATAGTGAGAAGACAAAGTAAAATGGTGATGAGAACTAAATTTGAATTCAAAATTTAAGCCTCTACTCTTTATATGTCACTCATTAAATCAGCCTACTATAAACCTCCAACTAACTGTTAAAATTAACTTACCAAACACTTTTTTAGCAGTTTGATTAAGTAAAAGTGCTAAACACTATCTTAGACTCCCCCCTCCCTGAGAGTGGGTCTTGGTCATAAGACATTTGATATGATACTCAAACATTAAATCAGTTAACCAACATTAAAAAGAACTAAAGAAATGAGAAAAATTTTGGCTACTTTTTACATTGTTTGGAATCTCATAACGCAGGAAATCATACCTTTCAGGATTTTTTGATCGAAAAACATCAAAAAAAGGGCCTCCACATTCTCTAAGCATGGACCTTAACCATTTCCGAAATCTGAAGAAAAGGAAATAACAATCATAGATAAGAAAGGCTTGAAAGGTTGTTCGATCATGATTGACAAAGCTGCTGGTCAATAGTTCTCCCTTTTTGTTCATGATTTCATCTTTCATAGTCTATATCTAATGCTAAACTAATTAATTTATTAAAAAAATAGACAGCTCCAAGAAACTTACATATTTTTCTCAAAATCTCGATCTGCATCGCACCTATCTATAGCAGCAGGAGCAATGTTAAGATCTCCAACAACAAAAACCCTTTTCCCTTGGGCCAAAAGAATTTCCCACCTTTTCTAGAATGCAAGTTGAACTTGTTAGACAATGTGAAGTCAACAAAGGTACAAAAACAGTATTATAGAAATTTATGATAAAAAGGGCACAAAATAAAAAACAATATATAAAATATCAACTCAACTCTTCACGTCACGATTCCTATATAGAAAGTAGAAATCCAAGTAAATGATATGTATGATGGTTTATATTCCGAACTCCATAGGGCCAACAACTGAATCAACTATCCTTTTCATATGTACTCCCTTATTTTAAGTCTTGCTTTCCTTGTACTAGGGCCATGGGTCTCCCTTTGTAACCGGAAAAAAAATCTATCCTTTTCATACACATTGAAGGTCCCCTATGCTTCTTTATTTTGACCAATTGATAAAGAATCTGATGTAGGAGAAATAAGAAAATATTTTAGAAGTTATTGTTGTTATATTTATCTTTTTAGATTAGTTAGAATCTATTAGTTAGTATTGTTATTTTTTAAATTAGTTTAGATTTGATTGTAAAATGCCTATAAATAGGCATGAACTCTTTTGTTATTGATAGTTCAATTATTATCCAATTATTTCATTAAACCCGTGTGGTTTTGTTTTTGGTAGATTCCGAGTTTATCAAGGTGCTTTGTACCATAAACTTCTTTCGGGATTCGTCCGAAAGTTATAATCTCCTATCCCTCGCCGTGTCAAGTGGTATCAGAGCCTTCGAGGAGATTTACCTCTTCGTTTTGGTGCTCATCTTCTCCCCCATCATCCATTTATTATTTTTTTGTTTTATTTTTGTTCTTATCATTTATAACTGTTTCATCCTTTATTTTTGTTTTCTCCATTTTGTTATCTCCAATTCGTTACATCCTTATCATTCTTTTTCTCTCTCCTATTATTTGTTAGTTTATATTCTTTTTATCTTATTTTATTTCATTTTGGTCCCTCCTCTATCTCCGGAGGACTTTTGGCAAAGGCTACGGGATCATAGTAGGCAGAGGCAGGCTGGAGAGCCCCATTGACGACTTTCTTGGCTGGTGCTTGGGCCATCTAGCTTCAGCGCAACCTTGTCATATTTTGTGGGGAGAGGTGTCAGGTGGGTAGCATTGTCCACCACACTTTTGGTCTTCTTCGCGGGTGGGGTTTTGTCTAGGGCCTGTACTTCTCCTTTTTTGATCTCTCTCCACTAGAGAGTGCTTACTTGTACATGGTAACCCTTTCGGATGACAACCACAACTTTCGGTTAGTCATCCTTTTTCCCTCAAAAAAAAATTTATTTCATTTTGTTATTTTAACTAACAACATGAGGATAGAACCACCATCATCTAATGGTTATTTTCATGTTGATGAATTTTTACACTGGATTTCTAAAGTTAATCACTTATTTGATTATTAGGATATTCCAGAATCTCAACAAGTCAAATTAGTAGTCAACAAATTTTCAAATAGGGCTTTATCATGGTGGAAAGATAATACGCGCCTTCGAGCTTATCATGAAAAACCACCTATCCGGACATGGAAAAAGTTGAAGAAATTACTTATCCAACACTTTTTGCCTTCATCATATCGTTATCTTATTTTTCAGCAGTTGAGCAAGTCTGAACAATATAAGAAAAATTTAATGCAAGAAGTTCAAATTTATTTGGAGAATATCAAGAATTCAATTGAGAAGCTTCAGCAACGATTGGATAACATAATCAATAAAGTTCCCCAAACTCCATCATATTCTATGCAATCTTGTGAAGATCAAGTATCTTTGGAAGTTATATATGCTTCAATTGAAGAATTACAAAAAACTACTCAAGATATCAAAATCTATCCAGATACTGAAGAGTTGGTTATTTTGAATTTTCTTGTAGAATCTGTGCAATCTTGTGAAAATCAATTATCTCTGAAAGTTGTATCTGATCCAATTGAAGAATTACAAGAAACTACTCGAGAGATCAGAATTTATCCAAATACTGAAGAGTTGGTTATTTTGGATTTTTTTTAGGCAAAAGAAGATAAATTTATTTAGAAGGTGGATGAAAAGTTGGAATTAAATTCATCAACTAACAAAAAAGATTTGCTTTAAATTCTTCAAGTTGATATGAGATGCGTCTACATTTTTGTCAGCACCAAAGATTTTAAATTTTTGCAGATTGCCGGTCCCAAGCCCGGATAAAGGAGGAGGGTTGTGTTAGGCCCCGACAGCCAGCATAACATCCTGTCGAATCTTATGAACATGGATCAACGAATTCGTCGTATGATCCATGTAGCCGACCCCACCTAGTGGGATAAGGCTTTGTTGTTGTTGTTGTTGTTGTTGTTGTTGCATTTTCACGCCAAGTTTTGAGAACAATATATTTGGTATTGTTATACAATATACTTGACTTAAAATGACTTATATGATGAGTTGAGAAAGAAGATTAGACTGTTGCAGGATATCAAGTGTGAACCTCCATATTCAATTTTTTGAACTCTTTTAAAGAAAGGGATACTGATGTAGGAGAAATAAGATAATATTTTAGTAGTTATTGTTGTTATATTTATCTTTCTAGATTAGTTAGAATCTATTAGTTAGTATTGTTATTTTTTAAATTAGTTTATATTTGATTGTAAAATGCCTATAAATAAGCATGAACTCTTTTGTTATTAATAGTTCAATTATTATCCAATTATTTCATTAAACATGTGTGGTTTTATTTTTCGATGGATTCCGAGTTTATCAAGCTATTGATGGTGCTTTGAACCGTCAACCTCTTTCGGGATTCGTTCGAAAATTGTAATCTCCTCCACTTTACGATCCCTGCTGCGTCAGAATCTTGCCTACAAAGCAGTACATTGCGCCCATATCTTTAGCCTTACGTCACTACCAGATGTGGGAATCATGTGTAATAAACTCTGTCAAGTATGTAACTTTCTACACTTGAGTAAGAATTTCACTATTTTTTATTTCTTACATTTTCTGGAGCCCATTCTAGCACTAATAAAAACTGAAAATGCAACTGCATATATGACTGGAAATAAAAATAGGATAACTATTATTAGTAGTAAAAGTGCAAGAATCTTAAACACAGTCACCTAATAACTTTGTCAATTCATCATGACAAATCTCCATAAGTCTGTATGAAGTGGACCAAACTCCAATTATCAACACATTTCAAAATTTTATCCTAAATGTAAAACCCATGCAGGTATTTATAACATGCAAAGGTAGTTGCAATAACTATAACTAAACTACAAATAAAACTACCCACTACTTTTTTAACTAACCCACTAACTAATACAAAGTGGTGCTATCTTATTAGCACACCCCTCCTAAAATTTTGCCTTGTCCTCAAGGCGGAGAAAAGAAAATTAGTAGTAAGTCTTCGGGTGTAGTTGAAGCCTCCAAACTTTGATTAACTCCATCTTTGGGCCAAGATAGAAATTTTTGATCCAATATGAACTTTCAGCTTCTTTTTTTTTCTTGAGAAGATAAAGGAGCTCACATCCAGTTTTTATTCATTATAAAAGCTTGTATCTATTACAAAATATCTTATAATCTCGCCCACTCACTCGCCAAATTTCTAGCTACTATTACAATGTTATCGATATAACACTTTTCTCCATTGAAAATGCAATCATTGCGTTGACACCATATTGTCCATAAAACCGCAATTGTTCTGATAGTTGTCTATTTTATACATATTAATGTAAATTGTTTCCATGCCCACGCACATCCAGAATCCTGCTATGTCCGTGCTACTAGGCAACTGAAGAAAAGGTGATCTATATCATCTATGTTGTCATTGCAGAAGACACAAACGGTGTTCGTTCCTGTGCCCCATCTCATTCTTATGAAATACGCTTTCCCTTGTAATGTGTAAAGCTGATTTCTTCTGAATGGATGTTGCTTCTTTGTGCTTTGTTGTTAGGATCTTTGAGGCTCTAATACCAATTGATACAAACTGAAAATACAACTACATATATGACTGAAAATAAAAATAGGATAACTATTATTAGTAAAAGTGCAAGAATCTTAAACACAATCTCTACCAATAACTTGTCCATTCGAGATGACAAATCTCCATAAGTTCATATGGAGTGGACCAAACTCCAATTACATAAATTTTTTTAGGAGAACTCCAATTACATAACTAATAAACACATTTTAAAAGGCTACCCAAAATGTAAACTCAAGCATGTATTCATAACATGCAAAAGGTAGTTGCAATAACTATTACTAAACTACAAATAAAACTACCCACTACTTTTTTAACTAAGACAAAGTGGTGGTATCTTATCAACTACTCTATCAAGTTTTCTTCTGAACCCTTGATATTCGTCTCCCATTCTAAGCTCTCTTAACAATAAAACGCGAACCGCGTCTTTTATATCTGTATTAAGTTCTGTCATGATTCTATTTGCAGAGATAAACAACTCCGTGTTTTCAAGAAAATTTTTTTAGAGCAGGTTTTCAAGAAAGTGTTTATGTCAAAACTCAAAAGTTCACCCTCATTGGTAAGTCAGAAACAAGATCTTCCTACTCAAGTTTCCAAAATACTAGTCAGGCCCAAATACTTACCAACAACAACAACAATACCACCCGAAAGAATTCAAACTCAACCATTTGAAGATGGAGAGCGACTCCAACCATTGGACCAAGGTCTCATTGGTAAATGTTGAACAACCTTGATTCTACTTAACAGTACTTTACAACCTACTCTCACCATAAAAAGAAATTCAGACTTAAACATAAATTAATTTATCTACACTCTGTCAAAGATTAACCCATGTAACCTAAAACAAAAAACGGGCATCATAAATCAACAATAATCACTCAACTTATTGCATAACTCCTGGATTCAGAAGTCACTGTTCAATCTTTAGATTCTTCCAGACATATTTCAGTTTAACATGCAACAGAAAGAGAAGCCTGAATAAAGTTCTATATCGTATGAATACCATGAGCTCACAATCAGTGCACCTGTAGAATCTTGAAGAAAATGAGTTTAAACTGCAACCTCTCTTCATCATCTTCTTGTGCTCGTGGACCATATATATTGAAAAGCACTGCAGGATAACTAGCAATAAATGCCACCCAAAAACTCAAGAAAAATAAAACTTAGAACTGTCGTCTGTTTCCTTCTTACAATGGCAATCTAAAGATAATCAGAACGAAAGCAACTAACCAAAATGACCGTGATCTGTGATAATACAACGCCCCTCACTATCAACCTTCAATAATTGTGGTTGTGTGAGCTCAAGACCTTCAACTATCACTGGTGTCTCAAGCAGGAAAGAACTTGTTACATCCTTTCCTGGGCATTCCAGAAGGCCAGTGACGCCCTCTTCTGCTTCTAGTGGCAATGCCAACTCACTGCTTGCAAAAGCTGATCCTACCCGGCAAAATGTTGCAACACCTAAGAAAATTGAATTTAAATATACTTGAAAAAGTGAAACATGCTGGTATTCGAATTAAACACTCAAGGATGCTACATTTTATGAAACAGTATCGAATTAATTAACCTACAATAGTGTAACATCCCACTGCAAATTTGGGACATTTTATTTAGACATGCATACCTCATAACCATTTACCTGAATATCCTAACCGCGCTTTGCCCGAATTACGATTACAAGAAACAAAAGCCTCATATCCTTCGGCCATAATTAAGTCCACAGATAGATCCTGCCTTGAGAGCTTTGTTTCCTGACAAACGACATCTTTTTTAACACCATATAAAATAACTTTGATGATAATTTGGAATAGTTGGTCTTAAACGTTCAAGGATGATAAATTTCCCAAGATTACGTCTATATAACATCCACAACCTCCTTCAGAACCTTCTCTGAAATAAATAGATGAAACAAAATGAAACGAAACAATCGATTTAACTATAAATAAGGGATTCCGAAACCCATACTGCAGAAACACTTAAATGCACCAACTTTGTTCTGGAGAGTGTTGAAAACTTTGATCATTTGTATCACATGGAATCAAAACAATGGTATCACAGACGCAAGAAATGAAGAAGCAAAAAGGAGGGAACCTGGAAGCAGACGATGTCGGCGTCGAGAGAGTTGAGGAGCCGGAGGAGAGAGCCGTGCTGCGACACGCGCGGCCGCAGCCCGTTCACGTTGTACGTCACAATCTTCATCTGCCGCACCTCGACGTCTCCCGTGAGGCTCCGGGCGCCGGCCGATGCGACCACCACATGCGAAGGCAAAACAAGTATGGGCCGGAAAAGCCCAAAATACGAAGAAAGACGGCGACTTTCCCCCACCGCTCTTCCATTGTTGGGCCCACAAAAATTAGATCTGGACTACGGCCTGCTATGAATTAGAGATCACGACCCCACGTACTTTAAGTAGGACCCTGTTGTTGCCTTTTCGATCTTATCTTTATCACGCACACTCAAAATATTCACATGCCTCGAATGATTTAACAGTGAGAATTAAAGTGGAAACAATCTTTATTTATTTTAATGGATAAGATCAATATTGTAAGAACCAGATGGGACATTGATCCGGATAAACCTTCATTACAGGTTAAATCAGTTGGACCAATCGGATCGGATAATAATAAAATATTATAATTTTAAAAAATATATTCAAACCACTCAAATATTAAATTAACATATAAAATTACATCATAAATTATATTTTAAAAATGAGTACATATTAACTTAATAACTAATAAATTTATATTAATATTTAGTAAATTTTAATATAGAAATTTCATATGATACATGAAGTCACAATTATTGAAAAAACATTATGTATTATAACCACAAAATGAGAATAAAAAGAAAAATATGTATATAAAATAGCTTAACATTCCTAAGTTAAATATATAAGAAAAACAATTGTCAAAAAAATGTACAAATAAAAAAACACACATTAATAATATAAAAAAATAAAAACAAAGTTTAGTTATTATATAAATAAGGTAAAGAAAATATATGTACAACTGAATAGTCACACATTATATATATCAAGAAAGTGAAAATAAGACGTCCACTATAAATGACCTTAGAAGTAGAACTTGGGTTATAATGAATTTTGATTTGTAAAGACTTTTTTAACCATAGTGAGTTCATATAGATCGACTTTGACTAGTTCTATCCAGTTTTAATCAGTTCTTATTGGTTCTTGATTAGTTTAAAGCGGTCCAAATTACTTTTCAATTTTGAAGGTGATTTTGGACCGTTTTAATAATTAATTGACGACGGGTTCAATCCTAATAACACTCATTAAGACTATTCTTATATTCATTTATCTCTCCTCATTTTTTATACTTTGTTATCTCTCTTTACCTTTTGTGTTATATTTATCATCTAACTTTCATATTTTCTTTATCCTCCTTGCTTTCTCCTCCAATTTTCTATATTTTATATTTGTTTTTCTCTCTCTCTTATTATATTGATTGTATAATAGTCTCTCTTCCTTTTTCAGTTTCTCTCTCCTTTAAGCTCTTTTTATCTTACATTCTACTCATCCCCCTCTCTCTCTATATCTCATCCAATATTCTACACTTTTGTCCAGCTCATCATCTCTCTCATTCTAAGAGAACTTCTCATTATTATTATTATTATTTTGAAGTAGCTCTTATCTTGCATTTCCGATTAATCGATTATGTCACAATTGGTCTAAAAGAATTGAGAGGGTAAGTATAGATACGAAAATAAAAAATAAGGGGTCTTAGGAAAAAAAATTACGTCACTATACAATTAATATAAATTGTGTTAAAAAAATATTTTAATATGTGGTGCTGAAATGATAATTACTCAAGTAATTTAATTTCGATAGAATATTTATTGTATAATCTATCTTCCAAATTTTTCTTTTAAATTTTATTATTTAAAAATTCGATCGAAATAAATTTTGATTACATCGTGATCTACTTATCACACACACCGACAACTTTGGAACCTATATCTAAATTCTTGTTTTTTACTTGGGATCCGATAAGAGATGAGTTGGATCCACATGTAATGTAAATAGCGGATTCCCCCCCTGGGGATCCGAGCGACGAGTCCCGTGGACGAGGAAACCCACGCACTGGCGCCAGGTCAATCACGCGTCTCTTGTGCAACGTACAGCTCCAACCAATCAGATCAAAGGGACGCGAACCATGGCGTGGGACCCGGCCACGAACAAGCTTCGTCCGCCGCACCCCATCCATACCATCGATCTTATCCACTCCTCCCCCTCGACATTTCCTTCACCCTCCGTTCGTATCTTCCCCTCTTCCTCCTCCATTTTTTCGTATGAAACTTTGAGACATCTTATTTCAAAATATGACGTACTGATCCCAATCGTTAATTAATTATTGCGTTGTCCAAATTATACATGAAGTGCTTGCATACCTATTAGTTGCGTTTCAAAATAAACAATAAAGCTTTGCTGACGTGTCGTTTGCAGCAATTCCACAAATTGGTATTAACTTTTAATTGACATTTATTGGCTCGTTGGTGGTGGTTATTTGGTTGGTCCGTGGACAGCCAATCCCACCATACTTGCTGACTAAGCTTCCTTCCCCCTTATCCACAGGATATTCCATTCTCTCTCTCTCTCTCTCTCTCTCTCTCTCTCTCTCTCTCTCTCTCTCCTCTGTCTCTCTCTCTCTCTCTCTCTCTCTCTCTCTTTGTTTCTATATATGAGCTACGGAAAGAGGATTTTTAAGATGTCTCCTCTGGTGCCCCTAAAAAGCTTCCCCTTACGAAAGAAAGGATAGTTCTGTGGAATCCCTTTGAATGATATCATCGACCTCCCTCGTGTCCCCGAACGCGCTGCTTCGAATCCCCGGGCTCCGTCGCAGCTC
Source organism: Pontederia crassipes (assembly GCA_030549335.1). Lineage (NCBI taxonomy): Eukaryota > Viridiplantae > Streptophyta > Magnoliopsida > Commelinales > Pontederiaceae > Pontederia > Pontederia crassipes. The sequence goes on along the minus strand of CM060191.1, from coordinate 68,292,516 downwards.
CTCCGCCCGCGCGCACTCGTTTCCCCGGCCCTTCGCTTCTCCCCGCTGCGCGGCCGCCGCCGCATCGGCATCGAGAGCGGCCACTCCGGCTGCGGCGCCGACGACGGCCTCCGACACGCTCTACGACGTCCTCGGCGTCGCGGCGGGCGCGTCCGGCGGGGAGATCAAGGCCGCGTACAGGCGCCTCGCGCGGGAGTGCCACCCCGACGCGGTGGCGGCGGGGCGGAAGGGCGCGTCCGCGAGCGAGTTCATCCGGGTGCACGCGGCCTACGCCACGCTGTCCGACCCCGAGAAGCGCGCGGAGTACGACCGATCGGTGATGATGGCCGCCGCCGCGGCGGCGCTCGCGGCCTCCGGAGCCGGGCAGCGGTGGTCGTCCCCCGCGGACTCGGGCCGGCGGCCGTTCTACTACTCCTCGGGGACGTCTCCGGTGGGCCGCAGCCGGCGGACGTGGGAGACGGACCAGTGCTGGTAGAACGGGCGCGGATTGGCCGCCGGATCCCCTAGTTTAGTCATGTGGATCCCCTGCCTGTCTGGTTCTATCGATTCCCGACATCTCGCCTATTTTTCCCCTTTTTTGTTTTTTTGTTTGTTATTTTTCAGATGACCATTATTGTGTATACATTGAAATTTTAATTTTCTTCCATTTCTGCCACTGTAAACATATGAGAAATAAAAGTAGTTATTAGTGCACACGAGAAACCTCTTCCCCTTTTACTTCTCTTATTACATTATGGAACTAATGCATAGAAAAGTAAATTACAAGGCCTAACTAAGTACTCTATTTTCTTTAACACATTAACATAACATAATGTTCAATGATAAAACTCCATATTCGCCGTTGCAAAGATGCCAGTTGAAATGTTGAATGATTGAAAACATAGAAAAGTCAGAACTCAGTGACCCACTGTTTTGTAACATGGAGTGCGCCGAGGATTAAGGGCAGCTCACGGAAAAGGGGAGAGAGAGAGAGAGAGAGAGAGAGAGAGAGAGAGAGAGAGAGAGAGAGAGAGAGGGAGGTGGATTGGGCAGCGGTGATTGATTAAGAAAGACAAAATTATCGCAGTGGTTGGAAGGTTATCTCTTATATTAAATTCGACAGATACGGTGCATGGCGAGTGTGCGCGTGGGGCGGGCCGCAGCTCATGGTTGCTCGGAAGAGACAAAAGCTGTGAGCAGGAGAGCCGTTTTGTCGAGGGGATCCTTTCTTGAACAATGTTTTTGGCAAATGTTTGTTTAATTATTTTCCTCTAATTAATTATTTTCAACCACCCACAGGAAGAGACAGAGAAAAAGAGAGAGAGAGAGAGACAGGAACTTCTAAATCACCCTTAATAGGTCACGGATGGTGCCACAAAATAGACATCCATCTTTGACGATTCGCCGGATAAATTTCATCAACTGTTTTTTTTTTATTTGCTATTGTCTGTTTTCTAATTACACGTAGATTTACGTGGCATACTTTTTTTTCTCCACGCGTAGACGTTGTCCGATGTGACATATTATTTAAAAATAAATTACATACAAAATATTAATCTAATATTATAATTTTTTTAAAAAATATAAAAAAAATGAGGAGACGGACCTCCTTCTCTTATGTGCATGAGATCCGAGATCGCTCATAAAAGAGGAAAAGTTCGCCCCCTTCATCCGCCTCTTCTCCTCTCTTCTTTGACATTTGTGACGTCTTTTTCCTTTGCGTGCGATCACTCTTCTCCGAGGACGGCAGCTCCCTCCGACCACCCGAGCGCGAACTAGAGGGGGCATGTTCCCCTCGATTTTTATTTTTTAAAAATTTTTATAATATTATTTTAGTATTTTATATTTAGCTTATTTTAAAATAATATGTCGTGTTGGACATCGATGAAAGAAAAATATGTCACATAGATCATGCAACCGAACGATCATAGGTAAAAAAAATGTGGTGAAATAAATTCATAATTGAAGGACAATTTAATTATAAAGTAAAGTTAAAAAATATAATTAAAAATAAAATAAAGAGCGAGGTCATTTAATGAAATTTACGTTCAATAATCTTTTAAATATTAACAAGATTATTCTATTTTGAAAAAAATACATTATCAAAGAAGGAAAATAAAAACAGATATCGAGGATTATTTCCCTTTTTCTCACTTTTGAATATATATATATAGAAAAAAAATGGACCACATAGATGACTATAGAAAAAAAAATTTACTATAATTTTGATTCTTCTAAGGTTGAGTTTCGGTCATCTAAACCATATAAGGAAGCAAAATATAACTAAGGGTGGTAAAATTAATCTTTTGTAACTCAATTTACGTTTTTTTTTCTTTTGTGCTATTACAGTGAATTAATTGTATGGTGTCCAATGTCCACTATATAATATATTTATACTGTGAAATTCAGAGGTTATGCATATAATATGGGTAAACAATTCGCACTTTGCATGCATCAAGTGGATAAAATTTAATTATATTGGATTCGTTGATCCTAGCCCTAGCCCAAGTCATGCATAGTTATCTCAGAACATTGCATCTGATGAAACTTGAGTATTAATCTATCTTTGAGACTATGACAAAATGTCCACAAACGATGGAGACAGAAGGCACAAAATATTTGATGGAGACAAAAAGCAGCATGGCACATTGGCATGGCCCTAGGCATCGCCAACAGTATCTTAGTGACAAATATTATAAAATATAAAAAGTAATGGGATAATGTTTGAATCTTATGCTAATATTATTCTAGAACAAAGAAGGTTGTGACTTTCCACCCTTAAAACCTCCTTCCGGTACATGGATTGACCGTGCAAGTGGATCCATTTTATGGTAAACAATACCGACTTGGCGTGGACAAATCCAAACCAAAGGAACTGTATTATTATAATCTCATTATTATTATTACTACTATAAGAGAAAATATGTGGTTGTAATCTACATATATACGTATATAATACTTTTATATCAAATAATTCAAAATGTTAATTATAAGTGTGTGGCCCACTATAAAGTAAGATTTTAGTTTCTGGTAAGATGTCTGCACAAGAAAAGTTATGCACCGTAGGAAAACCTAAAAAATTTAAGATGACGCAAAATTTTATTAGATGAAAGAAACAAAAGAGGATTACAAAGATTAGATTATGTTTTTAGGAATGATTAGAGAGTTTATATAGGCACCCTCTTTTACAGACGATAAGAACTGAGACTCTGAATTTTTTTCAAAATAGAACACATATCTCATAATAAGGAAATAAATCAATTTCGAATCACTTACAGAATACCCTCTAACCCTAAGGGAAATCTGCTGAAGCATATAGGGTTACACCTGGGTTCAGATTCAAGATATTATCAATAAATCTCCACCTTAACTTAAATCCTCTAATCAAATATCTAACGCTCTCTGTCATCGCAAGTCCCAACTTGGGACTACTGCCACCTATTAATGTTTAGAAAGTCTAAACAATGTTAAAACTTACTAGTAGAAACCGACTTGGTGAAGGCTAAGTATATTGCACTTAAACTATTACAATATAATCCAAGATATCCGACAAAGATCTTTTAACCAAATGTCTTCCTTAGCAGCTTTTGTCAATGCCATATACTCTGCCTCTGTGGTGGACATATAACAGAGTTACCAAGAGTGAAAATATAACCTGATATTGATTTTCTCCCATCAACATCTGCAGCATAATTTGAGTCTGAATAACCTACAACCAAGCACTCTTTATTACTTATATAGATGAGGTCAATGTCAGATGTTCATCTCAGATATCGAAAGATACGCTTTGTCTGTCAATGCTCCTTTCCTAAATTACTCATGAATCTGCTAACCACACTGACGACATGCACAATCTCAAGTTGCATACTATATCATACATCAGGCTTCTGACTACATTAACGTATAGAGATGTACTTCTTTTCTTCATCAGACATAAATTCAGTTGCAGAAAAGTGCACATTTGAAGCTGATGAAGTACTCAAGGTCTTCGCTGCAGACATACCGAACATAGATAAAATCTTTTAAATGGAATCTTTTTGAGACAAAGAGTTTACCTTTACGCGATCCCTATAAATTTTCATTCTTAAACTTTTTTATGCTGCACCAAGATCATTCATATCAAATTTTGCACTAAAAAGTTTTTTCATATTCTAAATATCTTCCATGTTCCTGACAGCAACCAACATATCATCAACGTACAAAAGCATATACATGGTAGAATCATCGTCCACCTTCTTGTGATAGACGCAACAATCATAAGGACTCCTAATAAATCCCTTACTGATAATAAAATTATCGAATCTCTTATACCACTACCTCAGTGATTGCTTTAAGTCATATAACGACTTCTTCAACTTGTAGACTTGGTCTTCTTTATCGTGGATAGAGAAATCCTCTGCTCGACTCATGAGGATGTCTTCTTTAAGTTCCCCATATAGAAAATTTGTCTTCACGTCTAATTGCTCAAGCTGCAAATTTTGATGTACTACAAGGACAAGTAGCACTCGGATGGAAGTATGCATGACAACTAGAGAGAAGATCTCGTTGTAGTCTACTCCCTCTTTTTGACTGTAGCCTTTAGTAACTAGACGTGCTTTGAATCTGATGCCTTCAGCTTCCGAACTTCCAACATTTTTCTTGAAAATCCACTTGCATTCAACAACATTTCTACTTTTTGGTAACTTGGCTAACTCACAAGTTTGATTCTTATGAAGAGACTCCATTTCTTCACTCATTGCCACAATTCACTATTCTGATTCTTCTCATGTGATAACATCATTGTAACTCGATGGCTCTAGCGATTCCACCTCTTCAGCTATTTGGAATGCATGCAATCATGTCCTAAAACTATAATGCTTAGGAGGACCTACTTGCTTGCTAGTGCGTCTTGCAGCTAAACTTGTCGTTGCTTTTTCTGTTTGTTCCTCGAGTTCAGGTTGTTCGGCTTGATGAGATTCTTCTATCTCATTCTGAATTGGAGTTAATCCAAACTATACCTGTTTGTTGACACCCTCATCTGCTGAGTCAATAACATTTGATTTATACTTGAGCATAGACATCTCATCAAATAATATGTTTTTGCTGTAAATAATCTTGTGCTATGAAGGAGATCAAATTCTGAAGTCTTTTACAACTGCATCATATCTCACAAAGACTCCTTCTTTGACCCTTGGTTACATCTTTCCTTCGCTGATATGATAATATGTTGGACAGACAAAACTTTTCAGATTAATATAATCAATAGGATTACCTGACCATACCTCAATAGGAGTCTTAAGATCGATCGCGGTTGTAATACTTCGATTGATAAGATAGCATGTTGTGCTAACCGTCTTAGCCCAAAATGACTTATTCAGACTAAAATTAGAGAGCATGCATCGTGCCCTCTCCAGAAGAGTTCTGTTCATACGTTTTGCTGCACCATTCTTCTACAGTGTATCTATGACGATGCGATGTCTCACAATGCATTCATCATTGTAGAAGTGACCAAATTCAAACGAATAGAATTATAAGTCATTATCGGTACGAAAGCATTTCACCTTTTATGCCCTAGGGGCTCCGCCCTCTGCACCCCCCACTCCGCAGGGACATTCTCCTTTGATCCCCACAGGTTCGCTGATCGATCAACTAGACTTCCATATGAGAAATCTGTTGAAGTACTTGAGTAAGAAAGGGGAGCATATATGGTTACAACTGAGTTCAAATTCAAGACATTATCAATTATTTTTTAAAATAAGCACAATGAGACTTGATTAGATTGAAAAATAATGGAAGATCTTAATTTTTTTGAAAAAAAAAAGTTCTATTTTCATTTTCTTAATTGACCGGAATGTCAAGAGAGTGGATGATATCATCTGTGAAAGAACGAAAAGAAACAAAAAAGGCACTTCCTCTCTTATGCACCAATGACCAGTGTAATGTATTCGGTACAATGAACCGGGTTTCTTCTGGTTGCAAATTATTATAGAATATAACTTAAAGTCAAGAATAGATACCTTTGATTGTGGATTGGAAGGAATGAAAAAGAAGATTTATATTTTTCTTCCTTGATTTTTCTATTGGAACAAAGGGTCCATTTTGAAAGTATTTTATTCAACATGATGTTCACTACGTTAATATCGTTAGGTGATTAAAAAATGGGAACAAAATTATGATTTTCTATTGACCGAGAAGATAAAATTTGGGGGCAAAAAACGTGTTCAATCACTTTTATGTTGCAAAGATCTATTAAGATAATTATTTAGGGCAAACTTTATAAATAAAAATTCATATTTTTTTTACTTTTGTGCATATTAACCTTTTTGTCTAAAGAATTAGCAATTAAAATTAGTTGCAAATTTGTTAATATTTTAGATATATAAGTATATAACGCATACATTTATTGATTGAGATAACATGAGAGTCCGGAAAGATATTAGTTTTAAATTTTATGATATGCTATTCATTTATACACGTAATAATTAATATAATATACATATAATTTTTTTCAGTACAAATATAAGACAAAACTTCAATCAAATGCGAAAGGTCGTAATTTTTCATAAGCCAATAATAAAATAATTTAATTGATTTCTTTTAAAAAGAATTATAAGGTAAATCTTCAATTAAATTAAAAGTTTGTGATCTTTTCACATAAAAAATTAAGAAAGTTCAACCTTTTTCAAACATTTTTTCCTTCTTGTAAGTGGTAAATAATGAAAATAAATTATATTACTTGAATTCAATTTCTTAAAGACGCGACCATTTAATATAGCGACAATATCACATTTTAATGCTCAAGCTTTATGGGCTTAAATTAGCATAAAACAACATAGGAACCCTAAACCTCCAGTTGATGCTTCCGGCCCAACGTCCGTGACTAAGAATACTGATGCATGCTGGCCCAACGTCCGTGACTAAGAATACTGATGCATGCAAAATACAATATATTTTAGATTATTATTTTAGTTAATTTTTCTGTAATTTGATCATGGCATGCATCATTTTAGACAATTTTTAGTCATAATTTCGGATTTATCGATTTTAATTATTAATTCTTTGAATATTTTAATTGTGGATGGATTAATTTCATTTTTGAAATTATTCTACAGCTAAGTCGAATTAACGTCGAATGAGATATATCGAATGTTATCTTAAGGAGTAAAAATGAGAAGATTTTGAAAAGATTTATCGTTACGGCCTGAAATCATTGGGCAAAATAGGAATGAAAGAATGACCTTTACACCAAAGATCTTACGGCCGAGATGATCACATGAGGGCGTAAAATTGAGTTTATCACATTCTTTGGATAAAGTTACGTCTGACTTCGTTGGGGGTAAAAGCAATGCAACTTGATATTTTTAGGCGTAACATGACATGCATGGCTGTAATTTTGGGCGTAATGACAAGAAGGACTCATCGTTTTGGCCAAGATTAGAAGAAAGGAGTAAAGATAAGAATTGTTTATCATTTTGGCCGAGATTCCAATAAGGGGGTAAAGATAAGAAGAGTCTATCATTTTGGGAGTAATGATTATAGAAGAAGTTATATTTTGGCCAAAATTCGAAGAGACCGTGATCAACTTTTATCCAGTGAATTTAATTTCAGCCGTACAATTTACGCCCGTAATCAACGTCAAGACCCGTGTACGCCTATAAATAAAGGATGAAACTATCAATCCAATTGGTGCTTTGAAATTCAGGTTTTCTTTCAAAGCGAGTCGTGAGCTCTGCGGACTACGACCAAGGGGAGAGAGGTGCGATGGCTGGAGGTTGATCGCGACTCTGATCAAGTCCAAAAGGCTGCTCGACTGTCTGCCCGTGATCCGAAGCTTCGACTTTTTATTATTTGGGTGTAATTCTTCCAATTTTTATTATTATTTTATTATCTCTCCATAATTTCTAGGAAGAACTTCATGTTATTATATTTTATATTTTAGGAGATTATTAATTGAAGGAAAATATTTGGACCTTATTTTATTTGTTTTAATCTTTTTTTATCAATTATTAATTGTGCTTAATGCTTTTATGCTAGTTAATTGAATTTCTGAGTTAGGCTATACCAGTTTGTGGAGTGTTTAATTTCAGAGTTCACAATACTAATTTTAATTAATTTTATATGAAATTAATAATTGACATAAATTTGATAACAAGTGTGTGGAGAATCAAGTTTATGTGGTCTATTAATCTATACCAGTTTGTGGAGTGATTAATAGTCCAGATAATACAATTTAATGCATCTTAATTTTAATATGATTTGATGGGATGCCAATTGTGGAGACTTTAATTATTATTAAATTAAGATAGTTCTGCATGCTTAAATTGAGGGATGCCAGTTTTGAAGATTTTAATTTAATCATATTAGATTACTTTAGGGAGACTCTATGATTAAATTTATCTTTTATGATTCAAATATTTATCCTGGTCTATTTTCATCCTAAGGTCTAATTTCAACACCATTATTTTATTTTATTTTATTTTATTTATTTTATAATTACAAAATTCATTTTCAAAATCCATATATTTCCTCTCTTATAAATTTATAAATTCAGATATTAAATTAATAATATTTCTCGTGAGTTCGACACTCTTACTCCTATTTTTTATATTACTTGAGCGATTAGCGCACTTGCTAGTGATTTTATTATGCTACATCATTTTACGCATCAAATACATATTGCTTCCCTGGATCACTATTTCAATTGCAACATTTTATAGACAAAATAGGCCGGTTCCTTTTAGTTAATTAAAACATAATAGAAAGAAAAATTCATATGATTAATGAAATTAAGATAATTTCTTAGGATCTTTCACAAATTATGATTTCACTATCCATGCACATATTATATTTTTACAAGAGATAATTTTCTTATGAATTTTGACACTCAATATATTAAATCTATACATTAATCGAGAGTTTGTAATACTTAATATTTTTATAGGAAATATGATGATCAGATCAAGAGGGAGAATAACAATAGTGCATATGAAGCCATGAAACACAAATCAAAAGTGACTTTTACCAATCATTATTATGAAATCAATCAATTCCATTGTGACTTTGGTCTATGGCAATCTTTCTGCCAAACATCATAACAAGGATCATTATGTGATCAACATGCTTCTTTCTTCACTTTCATTTATCATTTTATTACATTTTTCACTTGGGCGGAGTATTTGTGTACTTTGTAAAATATTGTTTAACTTGTAGAATTTTTTTAACTTCTTGAAAATTATCTTTCAACTTAGAAAGAAGGAGCGCCTCAACTCATCGAGTTAAGTATCGTCTCTTGGAAGAAGTCTAACAACAACCCATAATACTAGGACCACATACACATCTACTAAGTGAGTGGACCATACAATTTGGATCTTCATCTCCATTGTTCTGTAACTAATTATGTAACAACTCTCCACACAATAGGAACTTATATATATATATATATATATGTGTGTGTGTGTGTGTGTGTGTAATCTGAACACACGTTACATCATTGGAATTAATAAAAACCTCAACTTTTATCATATGTCCTTGTATATGTGGATGATCTCATTGTTACTAGCTCGTCCACAGAACTTACCTCTCAGGTTGTTCAGTAACTGCAAAGCCAATTTGCAATTCGTGATTTAGGCCATCTTCACTTCTTCCTGACCATTGAAGTCATACGCACACCACAAGGTTTGATACTTTCTCAATGCTAATATATTCGTGACATATTGATGCATGCCAACATGGCTGACTATAGACTCGATAGCTCTCCTCTAGCTGCCAATGCAAAGTTCAGCACTTGTCAAGCTTCTGGGAGTTCATATTCCACATTTTTTCAACAACTCGTTCGCTTCCTCCAATATCTCTCCCTAACACGACCAGGTACTACATTTCTGTTAATGCAGTTGCTCAAGTGATGCATGCCTCTTCTGCAAAACATTGATAACATTGTAAATGCATTTTGCGGTACTTGAAAGCTACTGACAACTTAGGGGTCTTCTAATAGCTCTTTATCCAACATCGCAACTTCATGCGTTCTCCGACATTGACTGGGTTGGTAGCATTGATGATCGCAAGTCCATTGGTGGTCATGCCATTTTTTATGGTTGTAACCTCATCTCCTAGACAACAAAAATGTGTCTGCTCCTCCACAGAATCTGAATATAAGGTTCTAGTAGACGCTACAGTTAAACTAATATGGCTTCGGCAGCTTCTCCAGGAAATCCACAACGCCATCAATCCTTTGGTGTGACAATATTAGCGCTACATATCTCACAGCTAACTCGGTCTTCCATGCTAGAACGAAATACATTGAAGTTGATTTTCACTTTGTACGTGAAAATGTCTCGACTAGACACTTAAAAGTTCACTTTATTTCTTCAAAAGATCAATGAATGGATATTATGACAAAGTCCCCGATAGGTGCTCGATATTCATTAATTTGTGACAACCTTAAACTGTGTCGACGACCACGTCCAGCTCAAGGGGGTATCTTGGAAGAAGTCTAACAATAGCCCATAATATTAGGACCACATACATCTCTACTAAGTCAGTGGACCATACAATTCGGCGGCTTCATCTCAATTGTTCTGTAACTAATTATGTAATAACTCTCCACACAAATAGGAACTTATATATATCTCTGTAATCTGAACAAGAGTTACATCATTGGAATTATTGAAACATCTTGAGTTTTTATCATCAACATATAATAAAAAAACTATTCAACTTAACCACTTTTAATTTTTATATTCATTTAACTTACATCTATTTTTGGTGAGTATCATAGAGATCACACTACAAGAAAAAGGCTGATTATAGACGGTAATCAACCCCAAAATCGTCTGTAATCTCATTACGGACGGATTTATCGACAGAACCGATCTGTCAAAAAAATGATTGTCGTAAATCATTTTTCGACGATCGGAGAAAATTCGTCAAAAGTATCGAAGGTTTTAACCGCAGAAAGTTTCGACGGTCGTCGTAACCGTCGAACTTTCAACGGTCGCAACCGTCGCAAAGAAGTTTTAAAATATAAAAAAAAATTAGCCGGTCACCCGCGGCAAGATCCGGCCGCCAGATCACGTCGTGTGGCAGCCGATCAGGCCGCGGCCGACCAAATCACGCCAGCATGGCGGCCGGCCAGATCAGGCCGCGATCAGATCTGATCGCCATATTTGACTACCAGATCGGGCCACAGCCGGATCTGACGCCCAGATCGGGCCGTGACCAAATCTAACCGCCAGATCAGGCCGCGGCTAGATCTGACCGTTGGATCATCAGCGGCCGGATCCGGCCACCCGGCGGCAGATTCGGCCGCCCGAGGCCACAATCTAGAGAGAGAGGCGCGCGAGGGTCGCCGGCGATCGTCGTCCGGGAGGGAGAGGGTCGCCGGCCGGGAGGTCGTCGGAGTCGTCGAGGGAGAGAGAAGTAGATAATGGAGTGGGATTGGGAAGATTAATATATATATATATATATATATATATAGGTGGAAAGATGAGAAAGCGGGAAAACGTAAAAAAGCGGGATAGTGAAATTTTAATTACCGACGGCTTTGACCGTCTGAAAAGTAAATATTAATTATTTTTAAAGTTACCGACGGTGGTGACCGTCGAAAATTATTTAATTATAAAAATAAAATACTATATTTATTTATATATAATATTTATTTTTTATTTTACCGACAGTTTGAAACGTCGCTAATTATTATCGACGGTCAGAACTGTCAGAAATTGCGATGATTCGGACTGTCGCTAATTATATTAATAAAATACTTCACATATTATATTATTATACATTTACCGATGGTTGAGACCGTCGAAAATTGCGGCGGATAGATATCCGTCAGAAATATCGTCGTTCTAAAAAAATAAAATAATAATATAATAAATTACATAATTTATTATTTTCATTTTTTACGATTGTAACCGTCATAAATTCTGTCGAAAATTATGACAGATGGATATCCGTTGGAAATATCGACGTTGTTAATCGTCAAAAAATAAAATACTAATATAATAAATTACATAATTTATTATTTTCATTTTCGATGGTTGTAACCATCAGAAATTCCGTCGGAAATTGCGACGGATGGATATCCGTCAGAAATTGCGACAGATGGATATCCGTCGGAAATATCGACGTTCTTAATCGTCAAAAAATAAAATAATAATATAACAAATTACATAATTTATTATTTTCATTTTCGACGGTTATAACTGTCGGAAATGCCGTTGGAAACATTTCCGTCGCAAAATCCGTCGCAAATGGCGACGGATTTCTATCCCTCGGAAATTGCCCGTCGGAAAATGGCAATTTTCTTAGTCATAAGATAATATGAATTATAAACATTCAAGCAAAATACATAGACGTATAGATCTTACTTAGAATGATTACATATCATTAGATCGAGAGATCAATAGGTTAGGAATGTGATATTTATGTTGAAGCGGTGCACAAATATGATTATTCATAGTCATTAATGAAGATAAATATTAGATACAAAATTTCATGTGAGCCGTTTGGCCTAAAACAATATTTTGTCAGATTGAATCGACACGAGGCCTATTCGGGCACGACCGCTAGGTTGGGCCCGTGCTAAATCGATGTTGAGCACGGAGCGACACGGGGCCTCCTCAAGGCAGTCCAATGTAACAATCATTTTATTTTTATTTATTTGTTATATAATTAAATATTTACTCATATACTATAACTATATTATATATCTTAATATTTTTATTGTATATATAATAAGCATATAATATATTGTTATTTTATTCTTTAGTAGTTTCAAATTTTGTGTCAAAAGAAATGGGTGCATGATCCAGCTCACTTCAGTCGTGCTCGAACGATTTTTGGATGGCCCAAAGGTCACTCGACATAGCATGACATGAAAAAATTAGTTATATCCAATGTTTTGAAAATCAAATCGAACCGACTGATTTGATTAGTCCAACCACGAATTGAACACGAGTCTGATTCGAATTTCATTCAAAATCGAAAGTGTTAAAAAAGAGGATTGAACCAGGTTAAACCGACTAAAATTGGTTCAACCATTTGAGTCGGTTCAATCCGGTTTTAATTTTTGAATTATAAAATACAAAATTGGAAAGATACAATCTATCTATATATATATATATAATCCTGAGGCTTCAGACGCCTTCTCCTTCCTCCTTTGCTATTTATCTTTTTTTATTTAATTATTATTATTTATTCTAACCACCTATATCTTTCCTATATACTCTCTCAACCCTCCTCTCTATCACCATCTATCATCACTTCATCCTTCTTTTTCTCTCAACCCTCCTCTCTATCACCATCTATTATCACTTCATCCTTGGCCCCTCTTTATTTATTATCCCATTATTATCTCCTACTCAGCTTCAGCATCACCGGCACATCACTGTCATCGGCTACTTCATGGTCGGCCTACTCCACCAGTAGCATCAACTTCGCGTCGGCATTAGCATCACTGGCACATGACTACCATCGGCATACTTCATGGTCGGCATCGATCTCTGCCATCGCCAGAAACTTTTTTGTGGCCGTCTGTAATGTAATTATGTTTTGTTATTCTAAAGGAGGCAGTAAATCAATGTCTTCATCTATTTGTCTATTTCACTATGATAATGTTGAGCCATGTGAGCAATGTGTATTACAACTAAGTCTACATTGATGATCTTCATTTTTTTACTGTAACATTTCATTTTATTTATTATATATTTATTATGCTTCTTTTTCTCCCTCTGAAATGGAGCATTACGTGAATTAATATAATAACATTTTTCATTTTATTTAAGTATCTGCCGATATAAATATTTTATAGCATTATATTATGCTTCTTTTTCTCCATCCAAAATAGGGCATTACATGAATAAAAAAATCAAATAACTACTGTAAACTTCTATTATATTGGAAAATAAATTTATTTATATAATAATATTTAACTTTTTTTGACATTATATTATTTATTTATTTAACGAGAGGGAATAATATTTTTTTATCTTTAATATTTCTTTTTCATTTATTTATTTAACTGGCAATATAAATATTAGAACACTAACTAACCCACGTACACATCATGATATTCACATATCATTATCTTACGTAACTTACTCTCCACTAATTATCTTCTTTATCTATTTCCCATCACCACCTTATTCTTTTTGTATTCCCTCAACAACCTTATATTAACTACATCATTATCTTCTATTATATTTTCCACACTTATTCTCTTTTAACTCCCTCTACAAGCTCATTCTAACTCCCCCATAACTAAAATTTAAAATCATGTTATTATATCTATAAATCATACCTACCCATTATTAAAATCACTTCCCATTACCTTGCATAACTAACTCCCCACTTATTGTCTTCTTCTCTCTCTTCCCTCCACTAATACTAAATTCCCTATAACTGAAATTTAAATTACATTTGTGTTATTATATCTATAATTCATAAATATACATCATGATACTCACATCCCATTATCCCATTATCTTACGTAACTAACTCCCCACTAATTATTTTCTTCTCTCTGTTTCCCTCGCCACCTTATTCTCTTTTTACTCCCTCCACCGCCTTATATTAACTCCCCCATTATCTTCTATTATATTTTCCATAATAAATAATACATTTGGAAAATTCCACATAGACTCATGTTAACTAGCCAACTACCCCACTACCCCACTACCCAATGGTGATAAAAAATTTCTTTTATAAAAACATTTCATTTATAGACATTTAACTGTTTTCACACAATACATTCTTTCTATTTAAGATCATCCTCTTTTCAAATTTATTCTCTGACCTTCTCATATCAAAATGAATTACTCACTACTAAGTGATATTAGAAATCTTAGAGATGATTGATCAGTTATAGTTAGGATATGTAGAATTTGGGAAGCGAAAAATTTGAAAAAAGATGGAGACGTAATAAGCTTAGATATGATTTTAATTGATGAGAAGGTAATTTCTTACTCCATTTTTATTTATCATATATATTTTTTATTTGTTTATTATTAACATATCTTCTTTTTCAATCTTATTATAAAAAAATATGATGCATGCTGCAATCCGTAAGAATCAAGTTGGACGGTTTAGGCACCTATTGATTGAAGGAAATATATTGTTTATTACAACATTTCAAGTTGCCCCTACCTTGACAGAGTTTCAACCAGTAGAAAATGATAAAAGAATTATTTTTCTGCCAAAAACCATAGTGAAGAAACTAGATGACCATTCACATATTCCTATCAATGCAATCAATTTTATAACAAAGGAATTGACTGAAGCACGCATTAACAATAATAAAATACTATCAGGTTTGATTTAACATAATTGTACTTTTTTCTTTTATGATTGTCTAATCCATTTTATTTCCCTTTTGTTCTTTGTAGATGTTATTGGATGCCTCTCAGGATTTGCAGAAATTGAAGTATTCAGATCTAGACGTAAAAAAAGAGACATTCAAATTATCACAGATGAGTGAGTATATCATTTATAACATCATGTGTTACTTTTGGATATTTTATTCATTCTTATTGCAACTTAACAATTATATATTTCTAATTCATTGTACAATTATGTTCCAGCAAAAATTACTTTGTGGGGAGACTTGATTGACACTTTTGATCCAAGCTTGTATAAGAATGAAAATGGACCTTTTTATTGTGGTAGTCACTTCAGTATTGGTGAAAACATTTCGAGATAATTAAATTTTATTATTTATTAGAATATTTTTCTATTATATTCTTACTAATCAATTTTTTACAAGTATTATGTTTTTTCCACAAAGCAGGTCATGTAACGTTTTCTTCTACAACAGTTTCTAAAGTTTATGTCAACATAAAAACTGATTATATAATTTCTTTGGTTGAAAAATTTTCTCAAAAGTCTATTGGTGTTGGAATTATCAAATCAGCAAATTTTAGTAACATGTCCTTTGAGGAAGAAATGTTTTTAAATAGAATGACCGCTAAGGAACTATTGAAAGCTACATGGCCTAATGATATTACGGTATGTGTATTATTAATATTATATCTTATATGTTTTATTAACATAATTGGACATATGCCTAATTATTATTGTCTTTAAATTTTTTTAACATCTTTGTAAGAATATCTAATTACCGAAAAGGTCAGCATAATTGGTATTGATGACTATTTCAAATGGTATTACATTTCATGTCACTTATATAATAAAATGTTATTCCCCTCGATGGATATCATATTTGCAATTCATGCAATAAAGAATGCAAATTTACTCTTGTACGGTAAGAATTTGACAACTTTGTAAATGATTTGAAGTTTTGTACTACATTATTATTACCTAACTTTGTCTCTTTTTTTTCTTTTTGATCATAGTTACAAGATACATCTTAATGTGGGGGATGATACAAGAAAAACAACATTTGTCATGTTTAATACTAAAGCAGAAAAGCTACTAGATACATCTGCTCATAAGTTATTTAATCGCAAGTCTGCAAATGATGCTACCATTCCTCCACAAATTGAGTCCCTTCAAGGAAAAGAATACGTTTTCAAATTAAAATTGAATGATTACAATTTGAAATAGGGATTTGAGAATTTTACAATTGTCAAGGTTTTTTAGGTCAATGAAAATATGGAAACATAACTTGTATTGAAAACAAAAAAAAGGTGATTACTTATTCATGGGTTAATAATTATGTTACTTATTATTTTTCCCCATTAATGTTTGTTATATCATTTTTTTGTAGGGAAAGTTTGTGAATAATGATTAACATTATATTATTCATGACAACAATGAGACGACACAAAAGGTAAAATTATTTTGAATTTATTTTTTCTTACTATGTATTTATCTCATATTACCCAATTCAGGACGATGATGATAGACATAGCAAGTTATTGAAAGATGAGATGAATGAAGATCCACTCGAATGAGCTGTCAAAAAATGAAGATTTGTGACGAAACTTTTGTTAACTCGAATGTTAATGTTTAAATTTATCTTCTCCTGAACTTATTTGTACATGTATATATGTTCTTTTAGCTGTTTTTTTCCTATGTTGGTGTTATTGTTTAAATTTATCATATCATTAACTTATTTGTAAATGCATATCATGTTATATGTTCTTCTAGATATATATTTTTTATTTTCTATGTTCATCACAATGTTGTTCTACGACAATATAGTGTGTTACAGCCATGACATAAATATATATTGAAGTGATTATCTCATATGTTTCTTTTATTTCATTATTATTATTTTTTTATTTCATAAATCAATTTATTTCTTAATGAGTCTTATAACATATTTAAATATAAGTGTAAATCATTTTATTACGAAATTACTTAATCACACAAAAAGTTTTTTCAAAATTATTATATCATTAATTTTGCATTAATTAGTAATTATATATACTAATATTTAAAATTATATTTTTATAACATTGTCTATTATATACTTATAATTGAAATTATTTTGCTTATGAATTAACATGAACAAATGATATTGTAACCACCATATTTGTAAATAACTACATTTAAAGTATGTACCTTAAATTTAAGTACGCAAATTCATTATGCAGCACAATTTTAAATTAAATAAATAAAATTTATGTTTTTATCATAAATTAATATTAACTTACATTGACTAAGATAAAATTTATAATTATGTTTTGTTAAATAAATTCATCACAAAAGATTGCTTTTACTATAGTATTATAATTGCCTAACTAATAGTATTATTCTTAGTATAACACCCGTAAATCCATCTGTTACTCTAATGTCTATAACAACTAATCCACTACTTGTATTATATTTATAACTTACATCCACTACTTTTATTATATTTTATAACTAATATTATTATTTATTACTATTCTTATTATAAAAATAGTAAATCCATATGAATATCATTTATGTATATTACAACTAATCTTATGTCTTTCCTCACCACTTTATTTTCATTTTAAACAAATCTTATCATAATATTATCACTAACTATTCTCTCTCTTCCCTCATCACTTATTCTCTTTTAACTCTCTCCACAACCTCATACTAACTCCCCTGTAACTAAAATTTAAAATCGTGTTATTATAAAAATGAAACCTACACATCACCATTATCTTGCATAACTAACTCCCCCACTCATTAGGCTAACTCCCTCCATAACCCTAACTAATAGTATTATAATTGTATAACTAATAGTATTATAATTATGTTATGTTAAATAAAATCATCACAGAAGATTGCTTTTACTATTGTTGATTGGATTTAAATTCAAATTATTATTTTCTTACTGTTGCCACCTACTCCTATTGATTAGTGCAAATTCAGTTATACTTTATTTTAATATTTAAAATATGTCTAACTTATTTGATTATGAATAACAACATTATCCAGATCCGTTTTACTAGATTTCAATCCAAACTAACCATAAAATGAAATAACAATAAAATTTTCTATTTTATAACTACACATATTAAATGAGGATGTTATAATAATAATATATGCTCATGTATTATATTTGGTTTTCTCTTGCTGTCCTCCACCCTCGTGCCATCACTTCATTACATACTTCATGCCAAGGCATCATTGTATGTGGACGAATCTCTAACGTTCCTTTATCAATCTCATGTCGTCTCATTGAGTCTAATTTATGGAAATTTATTGAAGAATTTGTTGATTTTTAGAGACCAAAATATATTGTGTATGAAATGGCGATTCATAGGTAATACACACATCTAGACTGTTTCATTGTTAACATTTCTTTTTTTTCATTCTTTAAAAAAATTGTATTGATACGTTATTTTTTTGTCATAAGTTCATGGTGCAAGGCTTAAAAATGCACAAGCTATCATAAAAGTCCTCAAGCCTAGCGTTATATTGGTTTTAACATTGTTGCTCACATATTGGATTTCTTAAACGTTGAGTTTGGTCAAACAACACTGGTATGTATGATATCATTTCTGTAAAACTTTAGTTTGTTTAGAGGACAACCTTGCATTCCTAACAAGTATTATTTTTCCTAATTTAATATGGACCAATTATTATTTCCTAATTGAAACTAATCCGTTGGATAAAAATCCTATAGAGTAAAAAGATCATTTCATAATTTATGTAGTCATTTTTATATCATTAATTCACTCATGGAAATATAAGAATCATATAATTAGTAATTTATAATATATGAGTAAAATAATTTTTACAATTTATATTTTATTAAGTGCGCTTGCAAAATACATTATTAATTAAATTATTCATTAAACTATTACATAAAAAATAACAATATATCATACATAAGGTTCATCGCATTTTCTTTATTTTAGAAAGTACCATTCATGATAATTGTTTGATTTAGTAAATTTACATTTTCTTTATTTTATTAAGTGCACTTAAAAGCATGCCTCCTCTTTCTCTTTTCTTTCTTCCCCACTACTTATTCCGAAACCTCTTGTCATCAAACAAAATCATGTATTTTATTTTTTCCTTCTTATGATATTATAATTTTTTAGAAATATTTATTTGCCGTTAGTTATTTCTAAACTAGCACATTTAGCCTTTTATTCACCATTTTTTACTATTCTTGTATAATATGAGAGGTAACAACATTTATTTATTTTTAGCAATTTTCATTTTATTCAATTACCGGCCAAGAAAAATATTTATTATGAAATTTTATAACATTATATTATGCTTCTTTTTCTCCCTCTAAAATAGAGCATTACGTCAATTAATATAAACTCAAATAACTAATGTAACTTCTCATATTAACATTTTTCATTTTATTTCATTACCTGCCAAGATAATTATTTTTTTTATCATATTTTATAACATTATATTATGCTTCTTTTTCTCCCTCCAAAATAGGCCATCACATGAATTAATAATAAGTCAAATAAATAACGAAAACTTCTAATATTAACATATTTTATTTTAGTTAATTACCTTCCAAGATAAATATAAGTTATCAAATTTTGTAACATTATATTATGCTTCTTTTTCTCCCTGTAAAATATGGAATTACATTAATTAATAAAAAGCCAAATAACTACTGTAAACTTCTAATATGTTGGAAAATAAATATATTGATATAATAATATTTATGTATAATACGAGAGGAAATAACATTTATTTATTTTCAATATTTTTTCCATTTTAATTATTTAACTGGAAATATAAATATTTTTTAACAAATTTTAAAAAATAATATTATGCTTCTTTTTCTCCTTCCAAAATAGGACATCACATGAAGTAAGAAAAAGTCATCTAACTAATATAAACTTATTATATGTTGGAAAATAAATATATTTATATAATAATAATTGCATAGCTTATTAGTTTTGAAGGTCATTATTTGAGTCATTTTATCATTGTTACTTTTATTTCTTACCAATTTTAATGATTTCAATTTGTTGTAGGAAATCGATACTCTTCACTATTATATTATTTGGGCAGAGCTTGAACAACACAATGAGTGTCATATATGATTTAATGAAAAATCTGGTAGGATATTCAGATATTCATCCTGAATATTGAAGCTTTAATAAAGAAACTACAGCTCTTTGTCGACGAGAAAGATATATTAAGAGGAAGTTACATAGATATTATCTTATTCAACAACAAGGTCTAAATTCTCATCAAGCTTTACTTTTGAAGGCAGAAATATGTGCTTTTGTGAGATTAAAGGCAAAGGATTGCAAGAATACAAAAGAAATATAGAGACGATGCAAATAAAATGCATTTGCTTATACAACAATGCATAAAAAGATCAAGACAATCACTAAATTTTAATGACAAGTGCATAATAAATAATTCAATGCCCCCGCATGGTAAGTCACCTCTTACTTTTCAGTTGAAATATGTATTTTGCTTTACACAAAAATTTCAATTAGTCTACATTTCTTTCTTGGTTTTATAATTTAGTTTTGATGTCATTTTTTATTTTTTTTATTCCTTAAACGCTAGTATTAAAATAAATTGATATGAATTTTGTGTAGCTATATATAATTGAATTTCTCTTATTTTTTATGATATTAAATCCACATATAT
Source organism: Pontederia crassipes (assembly GCA_030549335.1). NCBI lineage: Eukaryota > Viridiplantae > Streptophyta > Magnoliopsida > Commelinales > Pontederiaceae > Pontederia > Pontederia crassipes. The sequence continues at coordinate 68,271,537 of CM060191.1, read as the reverse complement.
ACATATTTGTCTTAATACAATATGAGTCATTCCTTTCATTAATTATACTATATATATAGTATATTTAATGACATAAGGACATTTTATATAAAATAGGGTGTATTATATTTTTATTTAACATAAATATAATTACTTTCAACTACATAATGATATCACAAATCTAATTTTTAATACATATTTTATTATTCATTACTACTAAGCATATTCCAAATGAAAATTAACTATATTTATATTGCCCACATTGTCTTTGTTATTTTTAACTCACATATGTAGGAACTCAATTCCTCATTTATTTACCATCTCATATAAATTCTTAATTCTTAATTGTATTTATTTGTTATTTAGGTGAATATATTTTTCAGCAAGAAAGAGAAGAGGTAAATCTGACAAACGATTGAAAAACTTTAAGAAATAATGAGACCTTTACAATAAGAAACAAAGAAGTGAATAATGCATGTATCTTTCGTAACACAATATACGACTTATTCCCTTCTTTAACAATCATTATATATTGCTTACGATTATGTTATATATAAAGGTTGTATGATTCATGACATAAGTATTTTTTTTCCAATTAAGGACATGGCAAAGCACAATCTTCCTCAAACACGATGCATAATGTTCAGGAGGAAAATCAAATAAGTCAAGTGTCAGGTGGCATACTATTCTCAAAAAGTTATTTTATAATTTTTTTCTTCACAAGTATAAGTTTAAAGCATTTATTATATACATTAAGTAGGACACATTTATTAGATATAAATATTTATGTGTGTACATATACTCTTAAAATGGTTTGGAATTTTGGACCCGTACATACACATGCCAATATTGTGGTGCTATATTGTGGTATGAAGAAAGAACATGTAAAAGCAGAAATATATCAAATCCAAAGTTCTCATTATGTTGTCTAGAAGGTCGTGTGCAAATACCTTTATTTAAAGAACCTCCTCCATTGTTGAAACATCTCCTTAGTCAAGATTCTGGAATTAATGGAATGAAATTTCGAAAAAATATATGAATATACAACTCTATGTTTGCTTTGACACCAATGGGTGGAAAAATTGATATTCCTCAAAATTATTTAGAATGACCGGATAAAATTATCATCACATTGGTTCTTTGTTACCAGTGGTTGGAAAAAAGCCAAATTTTGCACAGCTTTATATCTATGACACTGATGATGAGGTTACAAATAGGATTGCATCTGTGCAAAAAAAAATTGTACACAATGATATAAATCCTCAAATTGTTGAAGACTTATTTTAAATGTTAGATGACAATAACATTTTGGTAAAATCTTTTAGAATGGACAGAGATCAATATAAAAAAAATCTTGAATTAATTTTTCATCTACGGCTTTGTGCCAATAGAACACAAGATGGTCGGCAATATAATTTTCCCACGGCCTCTTTAATAGTTGGTGATATAGATGGTGAAAATTTTGAAAGAGATGTCATAATTGAACATAAGACAAAAGATCTCCAGCAAATCTCAGATTTGCATCCAACTTTCATGCCTATGGCATATCCCTTGATACATCCTTATGGTGAAGATGGACATAGGTTGGACATACCTTTATGTCCAAAATCTGGTAAATCTTACAAAAGAGAAAAATTAATTATGAGACAATATTATTGTTTCAGAATTCAACAAAGATTACATGAAGGTAGGACTTCATTTCAATCTAGTAGACTTTTTGAGCAATATATACTTGACTCTTACATGGCAATTGAAGAAGAAAGATTCAAATGGATTCGATATAAACAACCAAAACTTAGAGCTGATCTTTTTTCTAGACTAATGGATGCTATTCATTGTGGTGATACCGATGCTTCAAAGATCGGAAAGATAATAATACTACCGTCATCTCACACCGGAGGACCAAGATATAAAGTGCAAAATTATCAAGATGCCATGACCATTTGTAGATGGGCTGGATATCCTGATATATTCATTACTTTTACTTGTAATCCCAAGTGGCCCGAAATAAATTACATGCTTTATTTGATAGATCAAAAGGATGATGATAGACGTGTTAATATCATATGTAGGGTATTTCAAATAAAATTGCTACAATTGATGCAAGACTCAAAGAAAGATCAACCTTTCGAAAAAATTATTGCATGTAAGTAATTTTCTTCTATATTTAATCTAGCTTATCATATGAATTTTTTTTATTTTCATTATGGAATCCAAAACTTTTTATTATTAGTTACATTGATTTTTTTTCTATACTATAGGTTTGTATACAATTGAATTCCAAAAAAAGAGGCTTGCCATATGCTCATATAATATTATTCTTACATCAATCAATGAAATCTCCTTCTTCAGAACAAATTGATAAAATAATAAGTGCAGAGATTCCGGATCCAAATGTTAACTTTGATGGTTGTAATGTTGTTAAGAAGTTCATGATGCATGGACCATGTGGATTGTCAAATATGAAATCACCGTGCATGGTGCAAACCAGATGTACAAAACATTTTCCAAAACGATATGTTGATTGAACAACAATTGGTGCAGATGGCTTTCTAATTTATAGAAGAAGGAAGACATGCATTGAAGTTGAAAAGAAGGGCATATTATTAGATAATCAGTTTGTTGTTCCTTATAATAAAAATTTATTGGTGAAATTTGATGCCCATATAAATGTTGAGCTTCACAATTATTTAAGATCATTCAAATATGTATTCAAATATGTACATAAAGGATTCGATAGAACAACAGCTACAGTCGAATCCATTGACACCATGACAGAAGTGGATGAAATCAAAACATATTTAGATTGTAAATATATATCAGTCACATAAGCATGTTGGAGAATCTTTCAATTCGATATCAATCACAGAGAACCTTCTGTTGAAAGATTACCTTTTCATTTACCTGGACAAAATACAGTTATTTTTTCAGAAGATATGCCAATAGAAAATGTGCTAAATCGTCCAAGTGTAGAGAAGTCAAAATTCACAGAATGGTTAGAAGCAAATAAATTGTATGCTGATGCACAGGAATTGACATATTCTGATTTTTCTATGTATTGGGTATGGAATGCAGAAGATAAAATTTGACTAAAAGAAAAAATGACAAATGCATTGGAAGAGTTTATTTTGCACATCCTTCAAGTATAGAAAGATTTTATTTGAGAATGTTACTTAACGTTGTAAAGGGAAGCACATCCTATGAAAATATTAGAACAATTGATGGAGTTAGACATCCTACGTTCAAAGCTGCATTTTATGCTTTGGGCTTGCTAGATGATGACAAAGAATGGAATGACTGTCTTATCGAAGTATCTATGTGGGCTACGGGTAATGAACTTAGACATTTATTTGTAACAATGCTTATACATTGTGAAGTTAGTGATGCATATGAGATTTGGAAATCAAATTTCCATATCTTATCTGAGGATATTTGTTCTTTGCAAAGAAAGAAGTTCAATTATGAGAATTTAGAATTAACAAATGAGCAAATTGAAACATATACATTGTTTGAAATTAAGAGCATTCTTTCAAAAATTGATAGAAGTTTGAAAGAAATATCAGGAATGCCTTTGCCCGATGCATCTTTGTTAAGGAATTTGGGAAATCGTTTAATCAATGAAGAACTTCAGTATGATCATTCTAATTTGCATTTTATGCATCAAGAATTATTCACATCTCTGAATAGTGATCAAAGAAAAGCATATGATGCAATACTCTAATCTATTGACAATGACGAAAGTAAGTTATTTTTTATCAATGACCATGGAGGCACTGGTAAGACTTTTCTATGGAAGTCAATAATATGCAAGCTTAGATTAGAATCAAAAATAGTTTTTCCAGTTGGACTTCTGGTATAGCTGCATTGTTACTACCAAATGGTAGAACAACACATTCTCGATTTCATATTCTCTTGGATATCACATCAGAAATCCACTTGTGAAATTCGACATGGAACACAATTGGCTGAATTCTTTGCAAAACTTCATTAATTATTTGGGATGAAGCTCCAATGTCAAATAAATATTGTTTTAAAGCTTTGGATAAGAGTTTAAGAGATATGCTTAAAAGTAGATATCATAATAGCAAAAATCTACCATTTGGAGGTCTTACAATTGTTTGTGGAGGATATTTTCGTCAAATACTACCTGTCATATCGAAAGGTGGGCAAGCAGATATTATTAATGCTTCTCTTAATTCTTCGTACCTTTGGCCGCACTTATTGTTTATGAACTTCGAGATAACATGTTACATGGACAAGTTACAAATTTAGATGTTGATGAAATAATATCTTTTGATAAATAGATGCTTCAATTAGGTGAAGGTATTCTTTTTGAAGATCCACTTAATGAACTCATTCGTCTTCCTTTAAATATTTCTAACCCACCAGCTAGAGATCCTATGAAATGCATTATTGAAGTAGTTTATCCATCACTGTTAAGAAACTACAAAGATCCTGCATATTTAAAAGAAAGGACAATTCTAACACCAAAAAATGACATGGTTCATGAGTTAAATGAAACAATGATGAATTTAATACTAGGAGAGTGCAAAGTGTATTTTAGTTCAGATAATGTTTGCAAAGCAAGTATTAATACAAATGACGAAGAAATTCTATATCCATCAGAATTTCTCATAGTTTGAAATTTTTTGGTGTTTCAAATCATGACATACGGTTAAAAGAGAGTGCTCCAGTTATGCTTCTTAGAAATCTCAATCAATCGGAAGGTTTATGCAATAGTACAAGATTAATAATTACTCACTTGGGTAAATGGTCAGTGAATGCAGATATCATTTCAGGTACATATGTTGGAACAAGAGTTACAATTCCAAGAATTATCATATCACTAAATGAATCAAAGTGGCCATTCAAGCTAAAGAGACGACAACTTTCACTAATACCATGTTTTTCCATGACAATCAATAAAAGTCAAGGACAATCTTTTAAGCATGTCGGAATATTTCTCCCAAAACAAGTTTTCACACATGGTCAATTATATGTCGCTATATCTCGTGTTACAAGAAAAGAAGGATTGAACATTTTAAATGTAGACGAGGAAGCAACAAATCCACATCTAATAAAAATATTGTTTACAAAGAGGTCTTTCATAATGTGTTAAATTCAACACATACATAGCAAGGTAAATATAAAGCTAGTTTATTTCATATTGTAATATGAATATTATACTATCTTTTGCATTATTAACTAATATTTTTTTCTTAATTTCTGTCCAGTAAATTGCCAATTTCAGGTAGCCTATAATTTGAAGTCATCTCCTTATGTCTTTGTTTGATAAGTTATAATTTTCTTTATCTTTTTTATTTTTAATGACATGCAGTTCCGTCTATTTATACATCAAAATAATTTTTAACATATATGTATGTTGTATCTTTATTGATTTCCTATAAAATGTATGAATTTTTTACACCATTTTTTTAATTTAAATATCATATGAAATACTATTATTTACATTATACAATTAAATATTACCTAAGAATATATGTCATTTATACTTAGTCTAATATCTCATTTTCAAATTATTCCTTTTCAGTTTTTTTTATCTATGAGAGTTATCACCTACGAAATCCATATAAAGTTATAGTAAAATATTAATTATTAAGAATTCCTTTATAATGACATTTTTTATTGATTCTATATATTTATTTGTTTGTGCAAAATAATCATTACTACTATAATATGTTAAATAGTTTCTATACCACAATTGTAGTTAACTAAGATTTTGGTATTTCTCCATCTTTTTTTATCTTTTATTGTAATTGTTAAATTATCTTATTTTATGTAATTTATTTTAGTTGCATGTTATGATCTTTAATTCATTCATATATCCACTATATTCATGGCAATATTTCTTTTTCAGGTGACTACACAATTTCTAATTTTGGGAGGAGAGAACTTTTTAATGCGTACATTTAATTCTTCAAATTTTTGACTTTTTAATTTTTAATTTTTAATTTGGACTTTCTATTTCATCTATCTTGGACTTACTTTCTGATAATAAGAATGATATTCAACCAAATATTTTTTTTAATTTGTTTATGTTCTCTTTTTTCTAACTTTCATATCAATAGGTTCATTTTAACGTATACAACACAAAATAACCAAAAGCTTAAGAAGAAGAAAAAACTTATGTGCATACTAATAATTCTTTTATATAATCATTTTCTTGCATACAAATTTATATAATTATAATTAAATAATTCTGCATCATTCTCAATTGATTTAAAATTAAACATACGTAATACCCAATAATAAATTAAGAGACTTTGAAAAAAGCAATTACAACAAAATTATTCTTGTGTACATGTACATAATTATATAAAAATGTATAATTTACTCATAATATTATTTCTAATCAAAACATATAACTTAAAAATTATTTTTATCTTTTAAAATAAATTATGAGCATAATTTGAAGTTCATGTTATTATGAAATATTTTTTAATAATTACATCTGTTAAATATATATTTTAGTATTATAATTTTTTTTCAAATTTAATTATAAAAATATTAAACTTATTTTTAATTGTGCAAAACGCGAGGGTCTTCACTAGTTATATAAAAAAGGAAGGAGAATAAATAATTTGAAAAGTAAAACAGGAACGTAATGGTGCATAAATGATGTGAGAAATTTAAGGGAAAGAAATGAGTGAAAAAAAATGGAGGAGGAAAAACAGGAAGTGAGAGAAAAAAGTATAAACGGGAATAATTTAATGGAAAAAAGAATGAAAAACTATTTAATATAAAAATATAAATAACTAATTCTATGAAAAAAATAACAGATATTAGTAGAAAAAGAATAAAAGAATATAATTTTTAATTAAAAGAATAGAGGCAAATTTTCAAATTAAATTTTCATGAGACTTATCCAGTTAAGTAATTTATTCAAATATTTTATAATATGTACACTATAATAATTTGAAATAAGATTATATGGTTCAACTTTAAATTCTTTTAAATATAATATATATGGAGCTCTAAAGTCACATAATTTTAACGGGGTTTAATATTTGTGCTCCATCTTTTAAGAGGTAGCAGGTCATATGTCTATTAATAATAATTCGATTCATTATAGATGGTGGATGATTAATTGGATAATTTTTTTATCCATCGTCCATTATAAATAGGATGATAATTAATATACATTTGACGATGCTACTCCTTAAAGAAAAAGATAGCGCAAACAATTTTCTTTTTTTAATAATATAAATTATGATATTATTCTAATATAATGAATTTATTCAAACATATTAAACTTATGTAAAATTGGAATAGATTTGAATAAATTTATAAAAAAAAAATTTGTTGTAATATTATTTAGAAAATAGTAAAAATTTTAAATTAACGACAAATATGAAGAAAAAAAATTATAAGATATTTTTATATACTTTTTTATAGTATTGTTCATAATATATATGTGAAACCATAAAATAATATTTTAATAAAAATTCAATTTAATTCGATTAAACCGATCATGACACGCCGGTTCAACGTCTGGGAAGATTTTTAAAAATATTATCTATGTCAATTCAAGGTATGATCAAACTCGTGTTGAATGCCCCCAACACAACCGGATACAACTTTTCCCTCTATTATATAATAAATATATCGGCATACAAAATTGAATACAAAAAGCAAAGAGGCCAGCACTCTGGGCCGGGCCTTCAAAATCTGGGACGAGTTCCTGAAGCAAAATCGAGCCCACGTCCAAGTTTCAGCATTCCACACAACAACATGGATGGATTGCGTTTCACATATCCACCGTTCTGGCTCAAACGATTTGTCGGTCGAGCGCGGGCCGAGTCTGAGCTAATCGGGTTCCGATTCGAATCACATTCCATCACCTCTCGCCCTCACTGTCATTTTAGTCCCTCTCTTGTAGGTCTCCCTACTGTCAAGTCAGAGAGAGAGAGAGAGAAGGTGGTTAAGAGGATGAGGCGAAAAGTTTGCCACCTGCTCTTCTTCTTCTTACCATTTCATATATACTTCTTTTGTCTTCTTTTCTTTCTTGCAAGTATGAGATGGTTACACAGGCATTTCTATCAATGAAGATATCACCTTTGCTGCACCACACACACAAAAAAAAACTAGCAATTAATGGGAGCCAAAACAAAAGCTTTCAGGCCATGAATACATATACATGAAGGTTGTAGTCTTGTGCGAAGTTATGAATCCGTGGAGACCACTGTGATTTTGCATGGTAAACATGTGGTTGCTAATTAAGGGGAGATCCCAATGATGGTCATCCATGGACAATGAGTACTTTGTATCTTACTTTGGATGTCATTTATTTCGTATGGTTCTGTGCGGTCTGAATGAGAGAGAGAGAGAGAGAGAGAGAGAGAGAGAGAGAGAGAGAGAGAGAGAGAGAGAGAGAGAGAGAGAGAGAGAGAGAGAGAGATTGGAATCAATCAGTCTCACGTAAAAAGACTAATTGATGACAGTACCAATGTTTTTTGTTTTGTTGTCTCCCTAATAAGATATAACTTTCCATTTTTCCCCAAGGCAAATTTAGAACCGAAGGCAAACGCATCTGCCAAAATGCACACAATCACCATTTGCATGATATGTGAAATGTACAAATAGTCCCCACGTCGAGAATCCCATGTAGATTTTGGGCATTAGGCCTATTGAATTCCGTGATACGTTATCTGCCCTTGGCTTGGAGTGACGAGAGTATTATTTATTGGTACTTGCTTATAATGATAGGAAGAAGAAGAAGGAAAAAAATATTTAATTATAATTGATGCTAAAAGGGATAGTGATTAAATGTTTCTTTATTAACTAAGTATCGATCGATTACTACCAACTAGGTTGCTTAACAAAATAATTAAATTGCACTACACAATATTAAGTAGCAGAGGCTTCCTTTAGAGGACTACTAGTTCTCAATTCATTTTTTTAAAAAAAAAAGTTTAAAAGGAATTCATCTTCAATAATTTATAACTTGAATCAGGTAACCTACTAATAAGCATAGACGAGCAATAAAAATATTTAAATGAGTCTTCTATACACATTAAAGATCGGTCATATTTAGAATATATTTTGTTGTTGAAATGTCCTTAGAAAGACTAGTAGAAACACGTTTTTGGACTTTATGAGCCAAGCCATGAACATCATGCTTGCCATATTATTTCTTTTTTTAAGGTAGGTGAGTGTTTTTGTTCCTCGTTACTATTTTGTTGTCGAACATGGCAAATCAGAAGGGAAGCATGTTAGTGTCCTAAGGTCACTAGTGCTTTGTGATCTTAAATTCGAATATCGGAGTTATTATTTTAATTAAAATTTATTCATATCGCTCCCGCTCGAATATCGAATTAATCGGGTGTTAATAAGTTTGGACATCGATGAGTCTCCGACCTAAAAAGAAGAGGCATATGTTTTATAGGCGGCATTTAATTATTGCATGCTTTAACATAGCAGTTCATATCATTTATAGAACACACAATCTGAATTATTAATTAAGGTTCACACAATCATACTTATTAAGCACGAGTTCAATATTCCAATACTTGGTCGAATTGCACATAATTTACAAACAATCGGCCTAAATATGTATGATATTTGTTTTTATTTTTCCTTTATTTTCTCGGTGTATGACATGTAATTAAAGGGTTTTTTTTCCTCTGACCTCTTTTGAATTATAAATATTTTTCACGTCTATCAACTTTCGAATATTCCGTCTAAACTATGCCGCTTTTTTACTTAAGTCCATCAGTCAACCTCTATTAACTTTTTTATTGATTTTCATTGTTCTGATTTATGAAATGATCAAATTACCCTTGCTGGCGTACAAGGATGCATGTCGACGTGACAAAGAAAGAGGACGTCACCCCCTTCGTTGGCGTGACATAGGGGGGCGTTGGCCCTCCTTCGTCGACGCAAGAGAGAAGGGGGGCGTCGCCTCCCTTCGCCGACGCGACGCGATGCCCCCTTCTCTCTCATCGGGCTGACGAGAGAGAAGAGGGTGACCCACCTTTTTTGTCGTGTCAGCGTGCACCCTCGCTACATTTGAACTAAGCGAGGGCAGTTGATCATTTAAAAAAAATTAACAAAAAAATTAACAGAGATTAATGGATGGACTCAAGTGAAAAAAGTGGCATAGTTTAGAGAATGTCAGTGGAATATTCGAAAGTCTTTGATAGACATGAAAAAAATTCATAGTTAATACAGAAAAAAATCCTAGCCAGGGAGAGTAGTAGTGGTGAGGGTTTGTAGTGCTGCATTGGTTTCTTTTCTTATTAATTATTATTGAAAATTTTGGGGTGGATGTGGGGGAAGGATATTATTCAATAAGGATCTTACGGAATTAATATCACATCGTCCTAAACATTATAGAATTATATATGCACTACCCTTAATAGACAATAGGAAAAATAATCAAAACAGCATTACTAAAAAATTTATTTATAAAATATGAAATAATAATAATTTTTTTATTTTTTAAAATTTTGAATTAGTCAAATTGAGAAGAACGATTTTGCCAACTTTAATTAACATAATTAAAAAAAAATTGATTGCAAAAGAGGGTATATGGTGTCAAATAACTCAAAACAACCTTTAGATATTATTCATAATTGAAATCAATAAATGACATAAAACCATAACATGGTAGACATTAAATTCAAATGTAGATGAAAAAATTGTATGAGTGTTCTATTGCATATGTTATCATATAATTTCTTATCACCCTTGTTCTAACGTGGATGCAACAAGGTTCCCTCTTCTTTGCCCTCAAATATCAAACTAGGTCGCATGCATAGAAAGTTTGGACTTCAGCACAATGATATTTCTTTTTTCCAACCCATCTAAAACAATGGAAAGATAAATAAAATATAAAAATTATATATAAATATCATTATAAGAATCAAGCTCCAATCCTTTTCTACTATGAGCTGGAGTGTGTATGTATGCTGCTCTGTATAGGTGATATTTTTAATTGCATTGAAATTTAAATCAAATGATATTTTCTTTTGTATTTATGTTATGATTTTAAAAATGATTTTTGAACGCCATATCTACATCTAATGAACTGGCTTGAAGACAATGAATTTACCCTTATTTTATTTTGAATATTAAAAGGACATTTACCACATTATTAATTTAATTATTTAGTAATCTAAATCATCACAAAAATATGTTATTATTTAAATTATCGATAATATCATATTATAATATTTGATCATTAATAGTGATGTAATTGATAGTTAAAGCAATTAAAAAATTTAAAATTCTCTCTAAACTTATTTTAAAATTTGGTCACATGTTCTTATAGCTAAACAGAGAAAAAGTAGACAAAGTTGATAAGAATAAATGAAGAGAAGTTAATATAATGATTTATTTGTATAAAATTTTCAAATGATTAAACCGAATTACATTTTATTAATAAAAATATTTTAAAAATATTTGAAATTGCTGATAATTTATTGAAATTATCTCATACTTATGCATCTATCCAAAATAACCACAAGAAGAATTTGAGATGATAGTCCTAAAGGCAACTAACAAAATGTTAACCAATCAATGTTGTTTTTTTTTTGAAAATTATTTTCATCTGCGTATTTTACCCAAAAGTCCAAATTAGTGACTAATAACTTTCACCATTTAAAAAATTATTTAAACCCTCACATCATGTAAAAAAAAATTAAATAGACTGAACACAATAATGTATATTGCTCCTTGATCGCCGGCGTAATTGAACAACCTTTTTTTTTTGAAACTTTGGATAACACCAGTGGAACCGTAAAAGATGCTAAAAAGCAAGAAAAAATAATAATGGTACCACATTCCATAATTAATTCACGAGGACCAAAAAACATATAAAATGATCCAAGCGTATGGTCCTCATCTCTCTCTCTCTCTCTCTCTCTCTCTCTCTCTCTCTCTCTCTCTCTCCCCCCCCCCCCCCCCCCCCCCCCCCCCCCCCCCTCCCCCCTTTAACCAACCACTATGTAAGTTATTATTGCCACTTACGGCCACAATCTTGGGTGATGTTTAACCATGAGGAAAAATGTGACCCATATGATACAATTTTTATAGGTCTACGGATGCTAATATTCATATCAAATTTGCAACAAACGTTCTAAGAAAAAGGGGAGAAAAGCCTTAAAACTGATATATAATTATTTTTTAAATTTAATTAAAAAATGAAAATATATACTTGATAAAGTTGACGTTTCTACTTTAAAATTTTGTTATAAATATTTAGTCCACTGATAATTGAACCAATCACGCAATAATAAACAAACAAATAAGATAATCTTTCGAAGACCTAGTTTTCATTACTCAAGATGACCGTGCCATAATTGACTTTTAAAATTATTGCAGGAGATTAATCCCATGAATTAAAATTATATAAACTTACAAATGGTTTTACAAGTTGATCTGCATCCCTCCTTCTCCACCCATCCCAAATAGTGAGTAGGTACGATTAGTGAAATTAATTGAAGATTGATGTACCCATCCCACCCAACCCCCCACCCCCCCCACCCCCAACCCCAACCCAACCTCCCCCCCCCCCCCCCAAAAAAAAAAAAAAAAAATTCACTTAATATTGTCAGAGTTAACTTGGAAGAAAAACTTCGCCGTGGTGACATTAATGCGGGGGGTTTTGCACTTTTGTCTTCAATGTAAGTTTCAAAATTCTAAAAGTGTCTCATTTATTAGGGTTCATCTTGTTCTGTTTTATTTTTTTAATTTATTTATTATGATATAACATCCAATAAAAATATTGATATAAGCATAGGGCCTGTTTCGTTCATGGACAAATGTCGAAATATTTCGAGAAAAAAATCATATGGAAAAGTGTGAAAATCATCCTTTTAAGTCCCAAATGAATAATATTTATATTATTCTAAAACAACATAATACATGTCTTCTCATCTTTTCTATTTTTTTATGATTGTTTATTATTTATTATGTAACTATATATATTATTATATTATAATTCTCTTCTTATTATAATATTAAATATAAACTACTTATAATAACATATTTAACTATAAAATATTATATGTTTAATTTCTTTTCATTTTAAATCAAACAAGAAGTAGAATAAAAATATAGCAAGAATATTATATTATTTTAGAATAAAATTTATTATTTTTTATAGACATTTTTTATCCAAAGGACCGAGTTGAAAGAGGAGAAAAAAAGGAGAAAAAAATTATTGTACTTATCTGGTTGATTTAAAATCTAAAGAGAATGGACGACCTATTTTTTTTTCTCCATTTTTCTTCAGTATTTTATTTTTCCAAAGGAAAAAATGACTATATAGTTTATATTTTTATAATATATATATATATATATTTATATCTTATTGTTTTAGCTTAATAAAAAAACAAATGAGTACGAATACTATGTTGCTATTGGGCGGAGTCACGTTGCATCTCTGGCCCATTAATTTCAATTTAATGTTATTACGGTAGTAATATTTTGTTATCATTTTTTTCTTTTAGAAAAAGATGCGCTACAGTTGGTACCAGTCGGTAAGATCAATAATAAATACACGTTACAATCCCGTAAACTAAGCAAATCAAATCGTTAGAGTGAGCGAGAGGTGTTTGTGTAATGTCGCGTGTGGAAATTTAGAATACAGAGGAGGGAGACGACGACGTGCGGCGGAGGAGCAAAAAGCGCGTAGAGGAGTGGAGCCTCATAATAAAACTTCCACTCTGCGCAGCTCTTCCACCCGTCGGCGATCCACCGTCCCGAGTGCCCACATTGCGAAGCAGAGGAGGCAACAGATTGGAGGAGGAGACGAAGAGGTGAAGATGATGGGCGATGGCGGGGTGAAGCAGATCCTGGCGAAGCCGATCCAACTGGCGGACCAGGTGACGAAGGGGGCGGACGACGCGCACTCGTTCCGGCAGGAGTGCTTCGAGCTCAAGGCGAAGACGGAGCGGCTGGCGGCGCTGCTACGCCAGGCGGCGCGCACGGAGCTCTACGAGCGGCCCGCGCGCCGCATCGTGGACGACACAGAGCAGGTCCTGGAGAAGGCCCTGGCGCTCATCTCCAAATGCCGCGCCCACGGGCTGATGAAGCGCGTGTTCACCATCATCCCCGCCGCCGCGTTCAAGAAGATGTCCACCCAGGTCGACAACTCCATCGGGGACGTGTCGTGGCTCATTCGCGTCTCCGCTGCCCCGTCCGGTGCCTCCGCCGGCGACGGGGAGGACGAAGATGGAGACTACGGGCACCTCGGCCTTCCTCCGATCGCCCAGAACGAGCCCATCCTCTTCCTCATCTGGGAGCAGATCGCGACGCTCCACACTGGATCCCTCGAGGCTCGTGCCGATGCCGCCGCCAGCCTCGTGTCCCTCGCCCGTGACAACGATCGATACGGTAAGCTCATCATTGAGGAGGACGGCGTCGGTCCCCTGCTGCGCCTCATCAAGGAGGGCCGCCCCGAGGGGCAGGAGAACGCCGCGCTCGCCATCGGCCTCCTCGCCCGCGATCCCGAGAGCGTCGAGCAGATGGTAATTGCCGGCGTCTGCTCCACCTTCGCCAAGGTCCTCAAGGAGGGCCCAATGAAGGTCCAGGCCATGGTCGCTTGGGCCGTCTCCGAGCTCGCCGCCAACCACCCGAAGTGCCAGGACGTCTTCGCCCAGAACAATGTCATACGGCTGCTTGTCGGTCATCTCGCCTTCGAGACGGTGCAGGAGCACAGCAAGTACATGATCGTCCCCAAGAACTTGTCGATCCACTCCGTCGTCATGGCAAACAATAGCAGCAACAACGGCCATGCGACGGCGGCTACCGATACCTTAGAACAGAGCCAGGTTAAGCATCCCCATGGAACCCAAGGTCAAGTCAAGAGGAACCAGATTCACTCCGTGATCCAGTCCACAATGGCGGCGAGATCCAGCAACAAGATCCAGCTCACTCCCAACAACCTTAATGCTAATGGCAGCCTCTCTAATGGAACACCCGTATCAAAGCATCATAACGTGTCTTTGTCTGGAAACAACATCAAGGGGAGGGAGTCTGAAGACCCGGCCACCAAAACCCACGTGAAGGCTATGGCCGCGAAGGCCTTGTGGCAGCTCGCGAAGGGCAACTCCGCCATATGCAAGAGCATCACTGAGTCCAAGGCCATGCTGTGCTTCGCTGTGCTTCTTGAGAAAGGAGTGGACGAGGTGCAATACAACTCTGCAATGGCCCTAATGGAGATCGCTCGCGTGGCCGAGCAGGATGCGGAACTCAGGCGGTCTGCATTCAAGCCTAGCTCTCCTGCGGCCAAGGCAGTTGTCGATCAACTCTTGCGGATTGTCGAAAAGGCTGATTATGATGACCTCCTGACGCCCTGCATTGTGGCATTGGGATGTTTGTCCAGGACGTTCCGAGCCACAGAGACACGGATGATTGGCCCCCTTGTGAAGTTGCTTGACGAAAGGGAAGCCGCAGTATCTAAGGAGGCGACCATTGCCTTGACAAAGTTTGCATGCACTGAGAACTACCTCCACCTTGATCATTCAAAGGCTATCATCAATGTCGGAGGCACCAAGCATCTTGTCCAGTTAGTGTACTTTGGGGAACAGGTGGTTCAGATACGAGCATTGGTCCTACTGTGCTACATTGCACTTCATGTGCCTGATAGCGAGGCATTAGCTCAGTCCGAGGTGCTTACGGTGCTCGAGTGGGCTTCCAAGCAGGCATTCATGGTTCAAGACCCGACTGTGGAGAAATTGTTGCCGGAGGCAAAGGTTAGATTAGAGCTCTATCAGTCAAGAACCACAAGAGGATACCACTGAGTCACCTGGTGGGTGGCCAACATACCTTTACATTGGGGGATCAACAGCCAAAATGAAAGCTTAGGTCTGCATTCTAGTTTTACTTTGTCCAGTTATGTACATACGAGTTATATTTTTCATAAATATAAAGTTTAGCACCTGATCCCCAATTCTACATGTCAATCAAAATGGTGATTCTTTGTTTTAACAGGCCTGAGGGTTCAGGAAAAAAAGGATGGACATTATTGTAATCTTTTCAACTTTTTTTTTTGTAGAATTCAAAGTTTGTAAATTTTACAATGCATAATTTGCACGCAAACATTTTCTTTTGGGCAATACTTATGGTAGGGTTAACCTGTAACCAAAATTTAGTGCATCATGTGTTGCGTAGGCGAAGTGTTCTATATTACATTTTAAGGCTTGTTCGGCCAATGCATAGGCGTTTACATGCCTCACATAGAACGCTTGCGTGCCAAACAGGCTCACGTATAGCACATTTGCAGTAAAGTTTATACTTATATCGTATTTTGAACAGGTAGATCTGTATCACCCTACACACTACATTAATATTTATATATTTTTAGCAGGTCTATGTGCTTTACATTCATTTTTTTCCATTTATGTTCTATACTATTTGCTTTTGGTGGTGTACTTAAAAGTGTATTAACTATTAATTTAGGAAGTTGACATGGCATACTTTTCTTTATCGTGGTAGCATATTGATGTACCACTTCTTAACTTCTCATATGTTAAAAACGTGGCCTGTTTGGTTCAAATTTATAGAAGAGAAGCAAAATTAAGAAAGGGAAAGAAAGAGAATGTGAAGGAAATATTGACTCTGTTTAGATAGAGTAACTAAAGATAAGGAAAGAAATAAAAGATTAGTAATATTTTTCTATAGATAGTTATATTTTTTATATATGCAATTATATTCAAATTAGGTATGATCATCATTAATTTTTTCCCTCTTTTTCACTTCATTTTGAAGAAAAAAAGAAAATATAATATTGACGTAGAAAGGAACAAAAAGTCTCCTTGTTTTCTCTTTTTTCCTTTCCAACTCAATTAAACAAGAGCAATGCATTCCTCTTCTTTCCAATTCTCCTCCTTTACCATTCTTGCAAATAAGAGTAGTTTTAACCTCTTCAACATTGACTCAATTCAAATGCTCAAAATTCTGATTTAATAGGTTGTTCAAAATCTGGAATGCAAGTCTCCTGCTGCCAAGACATGCTAACCATTAACTTATTAGTCTGCAGCACATCCATTTATTTGGCCCTTAAAAAATGCGTAGTCCTGAATTTTAAAATAAAGGTACATAATTTTAGAATTTATGCAGCTACCAGTAAACCAACTTAGCTTCCGTCTTGAATTTTCTTCATATGTCTTGCCACTTACTCCATCCAATTATTCTTCCATAACTTCTAGGTTAAATGCTTTCTTTCTCTTTCGTTCCCTGCTCCATTTTTATGGCATTTTGGCATTAATGGGTGCTTTGCCTTCTTTTGTTGAACAACTATCAGGTGACTGCATGCCATTATGCGAACTGCCCTTACTCTTTTGTACTGGAAGGAAAAAAAGAACATGCATCAGTTGTCCCTACAGTTATATTTCTCTTTTCTTCGTGCTGAATGTGGTTCATCAATGATTAGAACAACGAAAGAGACTTTTTCTAAGAACAATTCTCTGCAACCTCTCATCAAATTCAAACTTTTCAAAGGGTGCTCTTTTATTTCATTCCAATTATCATAATCAACAAATAAAAAATCTATAAAATAAAAGAAGACAAGTAGACAAGCAAAACGTTGTCGTGCTCTTATGTTGGTAGGTCGTGGCCTCAATTCCATTTTCTGTAATCTGCAATCGCAGGTCATGCTAAACATTACTAAGATCAACTATCCATAATAACCACAGTTGTACTTGTACCTATTTCTTTCCTGCGTTAATGAAAGATGCAAAAATGATGATTTTGCTGGGAAGCTTCAATGCGCTTATGCAGAGACTTGGTTACCACCCAACATTGTTAAGAAGGTGCAGGAGAGAAGCTCGTCAGCAACTCTGAAACTGGAACAGATCAAACGAATCATTGGTTTCGGAATAGTTGCCCGTGGAGGCATAAGTTCATGAATTATACAGTCCACCATGTCTGTATTCATATAATTCAGAGTACAGCAGCAGACACGATTTTGCAGTCTTTTTTTGTGCCAACCAAAAGAGATGGCTGCCAAAAACTATGCCATGAAAGTTCTTAAAACGACGAAGCCAAACAAAACAAAGCATGTGTAAACCTGCATTCATAGGCCAATTTTTTTTCCCTTGTACCATATGGAAGCCAAATTCTGGCAGTAGCTCTTAAAGGTCGGTGAAACATGCAATCCATTTATCCAACATTAGATTCCCCAAAAGTTATCAGTGTGTTTCAGAATGACTGCCATCATTCTGCAACAACAGCCAGAGTTTGAATTTAATCACAATCTACCTCTATGATCACAAAACTTTGCATTTGTCGACTTGGGCATGCGTGATATATTCATGAAAAGATTACTTCCTGCTGGATCAGAGTTCGAGAACTTATCAGTCGACTTCAGAAGCTTCAGATTCTGCAACATAGTTGTTGGTCTTCCATGTGGCATGCAGTAGTACAATAATTGAATGATTGCAGTAGATACATGCATTATGCCAAAAGACCATGTACAGTATGCATGTTGTAGGCCTTTGCCTCTAATAGGATTTGCAAGCAACCTCTACGCATCCGAACACTCCCTATCGAGAAAAGCTTTTTCACTAGTGTCTAGCTCAGTAGAGACAGTCCTTTTTTTCATAATGGACTGTTGAGGCCATAATTATGAAAGGGCACCTTACCGTTGCATCACAAGCTTTATTGATGTAAGGATGAACTCGTGGAAATGATCTGTAACAAACGCATGCTGGTACAAGGTGGCACGTTTAATTGCGAACACAGCGGCTACATTTCAGACCTAAAAGAACCTGCGGCTACATTTCAGATTGGTTACGCGGTAAATGGATGCCAGATCTCATTGATGGGAAAATGTTACCATTGATGAGTAAAATAGAAGCAGAAAACAACATTAGCATCAATAATGAATGTATGTTCTCGACCGAAAAAAAAAATAACGAATATATGTTACCGTCATATAGTTTTTTTTTTGCGACATTTCATCGAATAGCTGGCACGCGCACATGCCGCGCTCTTCTCGTCCGGCAGATCCAAACGCGAATTCTCAACCCTAGGAAGCCACGTGGCACACTGCAAGACGCGCACAGTTAAGTTCCAAATTATACCGGCAAGATCTCGCTTGTTGTTCTAATCGGATATATAACTTCCACCATTTATGATTTATGAACAATTTTCTTTATAGTAAGCTCCCTGCGTTTGAAAAGTGGTGATTCAATTGGTACGACGCTAAATAGCGCCATGTCGATCAGTCCAACTCGTGCATTTTTTTAAGTTCTATGGAAATAAATAGTAAAAAAAGTTAATTGATATTTTTCAAATAAATTCTTAAATAAAAAATCCATTATATATAAAAAATTAAAATAAACACTGTTTAGTAGGTCAATTTTTAGTGATGTTTGGGACACTATTTTAGTATAATAGTATATTAAAAATATATAACATTTAAAATTAATATAAATATATTTAATTTTATAACTAAATATACGATAGTGTATTAAAACTATCAAATTAAAGTTTCATAGTATGATAGAGTAATATTAAATTGCATCAAAAGTTATGAGTTCTGTTACCACTTTTACATCTTTTACATCGTAGACCTTCATCCATCACTCTTAGATTTATTATGGATGATGAATCTATTAATTGAAAACTTTCTTGAACAACTGTTTATCATCAATTAAATGGTGGAGTGGACGTCTCATGATGCTACCCTTTAAAAAAAGTAGCACAATGATTTTTTTTTCAAAAGTTATTACACCAACAATAAAAAGTTAATGACATATAAATTAATTATGTTAAAAAATTTATAAAATATGAGTTCCATGGACTCCAACGATTTTTTTTTATTAGATCTAGATTTTTTCATTAGAATGAAGAACAACTTGAATTGCATTTGGACACTTAATTTTTTATTTTTATGATTCATTTTTTGTTGGATAGGTTTATTGGATTGATGGAATTTACTTACATCTCTAATAGTTGAGGATTTAAGAAATACTCTATGGACAATGCTAGCATTATGTAAATTGATGATAACCCCTTTCGAAGTATGAGATAATATATAATGAGAGAGCATTTTTGCTACTTTAGAAGGAGTGACCAAAGAATGATTGACTTTCCTCAAATTTTTTTACAACCCACTTTCAATCATCTCTTTCGCCAATAAGTAAATGTGCACCACAATCATACCTCTTTCGTATGGAAAATACAATCGACCTAGCATAGCAACTATAAAAATCATACGCTTGATCATGAGATTCAAATGCCGTTTTGATAACTGGTTTGAGGCCATCATTTTCGTCAACATCTTTTCAAATGCTAAAAAAATAATCATAAGCAAACATATTATATTAAACCTTGTAGCCAAAAGTTTTGATGCATACCTTTGTTGTGAACACAAACTTGTTTCTCCAGCATCAGTCTTGAAAAATTGCCTCATTCACACTCATATTGTTGTTCTTGTTGGAAGAAATTTATAATTAAACAACTACATCTAATTATATGAAACATATTTGTGCACTAACACATGAAAATAATTTGACATTCCAAAAGTGTCTAATAGTTTTTAGTGCTCGAAACTATTTATAATTAAAGAACTACATCTTGTCATATAACTAAGGGGCAAAATTATTCCTAGTGCTTCATCAAATGGAAAAGCTATCTGAATATAGATTCCTAGTACATGGCATCTAAGAATGGTTCATTGGATGATCTAAAATGATAAGGACGAAGGGGATCTAAAATACCTTTTATGGTTATCCTGTGTTGAGTGACTTATGTAATCATGCATCAACTCATCTTGATAGATTGCAAAGTATATAAAAAGGGAACTTATAACAAATTAGATGAGAGATTTCACAATCGAATCAGGAATTTGGGCAGCTCTCCGAACAAGTTTTTTTCTTCCCATTTTCATTCCCAATCTTGTTCGCATTGATGTTGCAGCTCTTCGGACAAATTTCTCCTTCCCATTCCCACTCCCTCAAACAAAGGGATTGTTCCAATAAGCAAACAATTTCATAAATCTTCTCAAAAAAAAGAAAAAAACAACATAAATTAAAGTATGAACTTTCAATTAAAAAACTATAAAATTGAGCATTCTCAACGCTAGAACATCATGTATGTTCACAATCTCATGCAAGAAAGGAGCACTAACCAAAATTGTAACGTCCTGAGATTTTTTTATCTTTTGTCTGGCCAACAGACTATCACGACGACGCCACTTCTATGACTTAACTATGACCAATCAACTTGCTAGTTTACAATAGCGGAAGATTTAATTTACAATAACTTATACAATATGCGGAATCCATTTATACAACATCTGATAACATGCGTGTTATGACCCACGCCTATACAATAATGAACCATATATCAATGTGCATCTCACCCATTAGAGGAGCCACCAACCGTCTCACCATCGCCATCACCTATACGGATCCAAGTACAAGAGCAAAGCCCAATGAGATAACTTAGTACGTAGAGTCACCCATTACAATAAACAATATGAATCATGGTCAATATCAACATCAATACTATCAATAAACAATTATCAATCAAGATAAATAACAATTAGCAATAAATAATAAATCATAAATAATTTGATCAACCATAGTGATTATCTATATCATCAATTACTAATGACCAATATCCATTCAATTCAATTCAATTATCTTAAGTCAATTACCAATTTGCCATAGGTCGGAGAAGACCACAATAACAATTATCAATTCTATTAATAATTTATCAATTTAATTATCCATAATCCATCATGGCATAATCAATAGTCTATAAGTCATTAGGGAGTAATTCAATTACCAATCAGTCGCTATGGCACAATTCAATTCAATTAAGAAAACATCCATCGACCACAATGGACCTCCATCGATCGCAAGTGACCACGAGGGCCTCTATCGACCATAAAAGCACCAATCAACCACAAGAGCCTCCATCGACCATAAAGACAATCGACTCCATAGTCCTCTATCATCCAATGGGTCTCAATCGATCACAAGAATCTCTATCGACCACGAGAGCCTCCATCGACCATAACAACATCCATCGATCACGAGGGTCTCCATTAACAATTATGCATTAACAATCGACTCCATGAGCATCTATCGACCCAGTGGGTCTCAATCGATCACAAAGATATTTATCGACCATAAGGGCCTCCATCAGCCACAAAAGCCTCCATCGATCACAAGCGTCTCAATCGACCATAAAGGCCTTAATTGATCGTAAAGGTCTCAATTATCAACTTAACAATTCCACGATAAACAATTTTCCATGTCATCACTTAAACAATGCACGATTCAATCTCAATAATTCAATATATTAATTTTTATCAATTAATAATTAATAATGGATCAATAATCCATAATCAATTATCATCTATCAATTCTCAATTATTGATTAGCATCCATCAATCTAACAAGCATAAAAGTGAAGTAAATATCCAATAAGTTGGATGATCATTTCTATACTTATTCGTAAGTTTTACTATGCAATTAAGGTTGTGGATATGTGCATTAACATGAGGGTAGCGATACGTATATATAGCTGTTAAATAATGTCTTGAATCCTACTTTAACTAGAAATCTGTTTGGATCCAAAGAAGTAATAGAGAGACTTCGAGAGATGCTTGGACAAGAAGTGCAAGGTCGGAAGGATTCCTACTTCTAGTAGGAATAGGAGTCGGCTGGTCCCGATGTCGAGAAGGATATGGCGGATTCTTGGAGGGCCGAGCTCCCTTCTGGACCGAAGAGCACTTGGATATGGAGTCTAAACGTGGAGGAAGACTTGGAGACAGCTGGGGCGCCTGGAGGAGTTCCAGTCCGAGTGGAACTCGGACTAGACAGCGAGGGCGCGCCCGGGCGTGGCGGGCGCCAGGTGGGCGCCTGGCCCAATTTGATTCCAGGAAGGAATTCAAGTTGGTCGAGATCTTCAAGGGTCTTCAGGAAGTCAGATTTCTACTCCTAGTCCAAGGAGGTTTTCTAGAGAAGGGACTTACATACCTAGTAGGATTAGGTCCTTAAGTTAGAGTAGGGGTTATTTCTCCAATGTCCTATAAAAGAACTTGTAATCAAGGCTTGTAAGACCATCCTGGATAATCCTAGATCAATCTGATCTTGTAATCCTCTTATGTTTCTTCCATCAAATATAATTCTGCGTCGCCTTAAATTTCTCGAGTTTTTTCTCGCGGTGCATAATTTCTCTCGTGTAGAAATCCTAACAAACTGGTATCAGAGCGAGGCTTCATCATCGATCCTCCGTCAGGCGTAGAGATGGCATCGCACAACGTCAACGTCGAGAAATTTACTGGACGAAATATAGATGTGAAGATTGAGGATGAAGATGCTGCCCTATTTTTGTTGGTGTCTCTTCCTCTGTCGTACGGAAATTTCGTACAATCTGTTATCATCAGAAGAGACATAATTACTCTGAAAGAAGTAAGATCGAGTCTATATACTCGTGAACTTCGTCATAGGGAGTCTGGCAAGGCTGTGAAAAATCAGAACAGAGATTGGCGGCGGCAGAGAGTGTTAGATATCTGATTGTAGGATTCAATTCAAGGTGGAGATTTGTTAAATAATGCCTTGAATCCTACTTTAACTGGAAATCTGTTTGGATACAAAGAAGTAATAGAGAGACTTCGAGAGATGCTTGGACAAGAAGTGCAAGGTCGGAAGGATTCCTACTTCTAGTAGGAATAGGAGTCGGCCGGTTCCGATGTCGAGAAGGATATGGCGGATTCTTGGAGGGCCGAGCTCCCTTCTGGACCGAAGAGCACTTGGATATGGAGTCTAAACGTGGAGGAAGACTTGAAGACAGCAGGGGCGCCTGGAGGAGTTCCAAGTCCGAGTGGAACTCGGACTGGACAGCCAGGGCGCGCCCGGGCGTGGCGGGCGCCAGGTGGGCGCCTGGCCCAATTTGATTCCAGGAAGGAATTCAAGTTGGTCGAGATCTTCAAGGGTCTTCAGGAAGTCAGATTTCTACTCCTAGTCCAAGGAGGTTTTCTAGAGAAGGGACTTACATGCCTAGTAGGATTAGGTCCTTAAGTTAGAGTAGGAGTTGTTTCTTCAAGGCCCTATAAAAGGAATTGTAATCAAGGCTTGTAAGACCATCCTGGATAATCCTAGATCAATCTGATCTTGTAATCCTCTTATGTTTCTTCCATCTAATATAATTCTGCGTCGCCTTAAATTTCTCGAGTTTTTTCTCGCGGTGCATAATTTCTCTCGTGTAGAAATCCTAACAATAGCATTTGACATGTTCAACCATTAGTAAATATTAGAAGCATATAACTTTGGATTTAACATAATGTTCTCCTTCTTACATGTTAATAAAATATAGTAAAGGAATAATATAATCAATCGATTTGAAACTTGAAATATGTAATTAATAATTAATTTAATCATGAAAGCTCATTATTATTATCATTCACATTCAAACAAGAACTATACAAATAAGTTAAAATATTAAAGTCTTATGAAGGAATGGTCATTGTCATAACATTTTGGTCTTAATTAAATCACGTAGATTAAGAAAAGGAATCTAAGTTAGCTTTGGATTAAAGGATCCAAATTATTAATTATTGCATGGATCACATTTCTACTAATTTCAATTGCTCGTTCATCTAAGAGTAAACAATAAAACATGAATTTGATTGACCCTGCTCTTGCCCAATCAAGATATTGCTCGCTTTGGGTCATTGACCTGCACAAATTTAAAACGCATCTTGATCGACCCTATTGCTCTTTCTAGGCAGCACACAACAAGCTTTCTATGAGCTTGTTACGTTCATCAATTGCTGGGCCAGTAGTAATTTGTGCTTGTTCATCCCTGACATCTTCTTGCTCAACAGCAAAAGTAGATGGGACTTGTTTTGAAGACATCTACATTCATGCAATGATATAAGGATAACATTAGATATAACAATTCGAGTCTTTAGAAAGTTCTCATATCCTTTTATTGATGATGTTGGGATGGCTCATGACATTTGCACATGTACTTTGCACTTTTAGGTTATCAAAAGAGTCCTAACTTTAAGTTCTGATACTGTTCTGTAACAACCCCTATCCAATCAAGATGTTGTTTGCTTTGAATCATTAGCAGCACAAATTTAAAACATGTCTTGATAAGTAAAGGGGTAGCTACATATAAGCTCATGACCACCTTCGTGTTTTTCCCGTGTAAAACTATTTAATCAAATCATTTTGATCCTTAGAACTCAGGTCGTTACAGGCCCAATTATAAATCAAATATTCCATGGTGAGTGCAAGAAAACTTATCATTTTTTGAGAAAATGATAAGACGAATTGGATCCCCATTACATACCATTTTGGCATTTGTGTCTTCTTTGTGTTTCTGATCTTCCTTCTTCTTCTTTGTTGTCTCCTCTCGATTGGCATTTTCCTCTTCATCTTTGTCATTGCTGATTATTGTCATTACTCCTCTACATCATGTTGGGAAATGAGAGAAAGAAAAGACTTTGTGAGGAGAAGGAAATATGTGTGAATGTTATGTGAGGAAAACAAAATACAACATATAATTAGCCATGCATTTAATCACAGTTTGATTCATTTTCATATAACATGCATACTTTATGATCTTATTTGTTTTAATTTTATAAAAATAGAAATTTACCCAAATTCTATGTTTTATTGTAGAAAAAGCTAGAGAATTGAATTATGAAGCCATAGAAATAAATGATATTCAAATCAGAGTTAAAACGAAGTCAGAAAGTATAAATTAGTAAAGGTTGTTAGTGCTGAAATGAATATAATAGGCCATGATATACATGTAATGACCCATAACACAGGGTTGTTACAGGGACATTACGACCCATTAAATGCCTAGTTTTCACCAAAAGACTTGCCCGAGTTATGGGCCGTGACCAGAGTGTTACAGGCATTAAAACCATACTTCTACTATGATTTGGACACTGTAAGGGTTGTTAAATTTATGTTATGGGCCGTTATAGAGCTGTTATGGGCAGTTACAAAGGACGATTTCGAGATTTCTTTCACTTTTCTTAAGGATTTCAATTGTAGATCAATTCCAAAATTTATCCTAAGTCCCAAAGATCATTAGGAAACATATTTACTAAGATTTGAAGAAATTTTGGATGATTTTAAAGCCTAATCAAAGTCTATTTTGAATTTTTATTATTTTGATATAAAAAGATTCTCAATCAAATCGAAACTTTACCAAAATCCTTGGGACACCTAGAAGCTATAAATAGAGATCCTATGAGATAGAAAAATGTGTGCTTGGTAGTGTTTGGGTGCTTTAGACCTAGGATTTGTGCCTTATTGTAGAGAAGAAGTTTTGAAGTCCGAAAATCAGTCGAAGGAGAAGGTTGTGCAGTAACTCGTCAATTGTCTTATGCAATGTCCAGAGGTCCCGAAGGCTGAGAGTTCTTCTTATATATTTTAGTTAGATTTCTTTTATCCAGTTCTTATAGTTTATTATTTCTGTAATAGAGATTTTATATTTTTTTCAAGAAGAAAACTATTTGAACCTTGTTATTAATTGAATTAATTAAACTTTTTAGTGCTGAGTTCATTGCTTTTTTTATGAGTGATTTGATTTCTGATATTAGATTACAAACCTGCAAGAGGAGTGATTAGTTTCAGGAATTATTATTACTTTGATAATTGATCTTTTACTTTTAAGTTGAAGCATACATAAAGCATGTTCAGTAACTCGTCGTTTGTGCCTTTGTGTGGTCTATTATTCGGTCCAGATTTATGGGTGAATAATAGTATTGGAGATACACACCCATGCATCTTAACTCTCTGTAAGATTAATAATTGACTCATCGTTTGCGATTATTAGTTTTATTAAAAATTAAGGTAGTTTGGTTTACTCATCTTGAGAGGTCAATACTTTAGGTACTCCTAATCCATCTTAAGAATCGATACTATTATTTTTTCAACTATTACAGAGGACCATACACATTTATTTGTACATTAATCGTCCATAATTCCCAAGGGTGAACACCAATTTTTTTTATTTGTGTATCATTTATTTTCTGCGCCTTTAATTTTCTGTTTTCACCACAAAACCCTTTTCTTCTCCTAGTAGATTATTGAGATATATTATATTTAACTAGTTCCTCATTGAATTGACAACTCTACTCTATACTTTATTATTTGATACGGCTAGTGCACTTGCTAGCAAATTTATTTGTTACAAATTCAACACATCAAACATATGGGGCAATGATGTCATGTGGTCATGTGGGAGTGGAGGCGACTTAGGTGTGTGTGAGGGATGAGAAGTGCTCCCATCATCTTGGCTTGTTCTTTTATCTTTTCTTTTTTTTTTACATGGGAATCACAAAGTCATTTGAAATGAGACCCAAGGTCGGGAATCGACCAAGCCCACTATGCCCATTTTTTAATTTACAACTCTGCCAGATCTTTTCAATTTAAATCTAGGTTAGACATTAATCTAAATTAGAAATTCCTTGACATTTAGAATTAAGTTCGAGTTTTCTACACAAGCATTGGATATATAAAATATAGAATCCGACCTAGGTCCCCATTTGACACAATCGAGATTCTCCTCAGCCAAATATCTTTTCTAATTTTGATGAAACTAGAGTTGACTCTAGGTTCTTTTATGATTCAGCCTGTGCAATGACATTGACTACATACTTGATTATTGACTACACCAAATGTCATGTTAAATTATCTATTCATTATAAAAAATTCGCACTAAATTGATGTTTGTTAAATCTATTACTTTAAGTATTGAATCAGATGAAAACATATTATAACTAATGCAAAAATGATGAATAATTTAATAATATGCTAGACAAACAAATAGTCATTGTGTTAAATTGAATTCACGACCACCATTCTTTATCGATAAGGGTAGCGCCTAAAGTGTGTTGTACTTATTCTTATGGCGCCTCCTATAGCTAAATAAACAACCTATTTCAACTTTGAAAGGATGAGTTATTTAAAGTCGCTAATAAAAAAATATACGCATTGAATAAAGTAATGAATGATTAAATTATTTGTCATTGTAATCAAATCATTGAGTCCATTGAATAGATGCTATTTATTGATTAAAGTCATATGCAATAAACATCTAAGGCCGAACAAATTAATTGTAATCATTATCCAATTATTAAATATTGTATCTCATTGACTGATTTTTTTATTTATGAATTATCTCATGTGTCATTATTGGATGTTATCTTTATCCCATTAAAACTGTTGAATTTTGATTATGATTTATATGTTTATTCCATTTAGAATATTTATGCAAGTTTATTGTTAGTGTTTACGCACATATGAACTATAAAATTCACTAGAGAGTTGTCTTTCATATATCTTATTCCTATAAGAATAGGTCAGGTAGACTATATGTGTATAGTGACAACATTCGAATAGATAGCATTCACATGAATTTAGCAACATTATTATCATTTACCTTGTATTTGCTATGGCATTTTGATGTAAAACAAATGACACTTTCCATCAAATAGATTTGATATCTTGTATTAAACCATTTGACTTTTCGTAATTAATTGATATCTTATCTTTATTTTCTACTATTTTTAATTATTCACATTGCTAATGTGCCATAATTATTGTCCAATCATAGCTAACATATTAATTAAAATCATAGCTCTTCATAGCATCTTCAAGGACTTGATATCCTTCTCACATGGTGTGAGTTGCTTTTAGGGTCCGTTTGGCGAGGGAATATATAGATTAGATTAAATTTTACAAATAAAAATAAATCAAACATCATGCATAATTTTTTTAATATGACAATTAAAAATATAGGGGCACAATGTCCCTTCTTTAAAAGAGGGACACCAAAGACGCAAGTCTTGAAGCACACCATAATATAACATATTTTAAAAACCTAATATGACAAATGTTGTAAAGGAAATTTCATGTAAACATAGTTTGAAGATAATGATGGAAGACCCAAAATAAGAAGTCCTGACACATAACATGATCCATAAATTCATAATTAAAGACCCATATGCCTACGAGATTCATAAAGAGTCCTAAGACTCCTACATAAGACCCCATAGCTATAATGATAAAAAGGATTCAATAGACTATGATTGACATCACGTGCCCCGCACATTATGAGCTTGCCAGCAGAACAACACACTCCTTTACCTACATGAATTCAGATGCTAGAGAGGCCTCCCTCCTCATTATTTGTATGTAAGGACCATAAAAGTTAATAAAACATTTCCCATTTATTATAAGATAGTATTATTTTGGTTAGTTATCAGTCAATCTTTAGAGAGTTCATTTCATCCATTGAGGACTTGTTCGCTCTCAATGTCATCTGGATAGTCATGTCGTGTCTCATTTGCACTCATTTACGGCCCGTTTTATTCAAAAATTATTAAGGGGAAGGGAAGAGAAAGGGGGAAGGAAAAAGATGGGAAGGGAAAGGAAGAGAATGAAGAAGAATGTTTAACCTTGTTTGGATGACATAACTAATGGGAAGGGAAGTGAACGAAGATTTAATAATAAATTTATTTAGACTCTTTTATCCCTCATACGTATATTTATATGTTAAGTTTATAAAACTAAATATAAAAATTTATTTTAATTATACATTTCCCTTCTTTTCACCCCGATTTGGAGGGAAAAAAAAATTGAGATATTGGAGGGGAATAGAGAGATTTCCCCCTCCAACTTAAACTCAACCAATCCTACTTTCCCTTCCCCTTCTTTATTCTCCTTTCACCCCAACTAAACGGACCCCTAGACACTTGAAGGTGTGCCTCATTATCTAATTAGTCCATAACAATTAATCTAATCGTCGAGGAATCAATTTGTCATTTCAATATAAAGCTTAACTCAATGTGCCATTTCAATATAAAGGTTGTTCTTAAACCTACAACTTAGCATGCAATTCTACATCTAGGTGTGTCGATTAATCATGTCATAAAATTGTCACATCATGACATTATTATAGCATAACACATAGTATGATATACTAATTAGATTTGAACTACCATTTGATACATGTAAACACTTAATAAAACATTTAAATGACCATATAATAACATAACTATTAACTAGGAAAAATAATGGCATCTCATAGCCCACGACACTAAAGTTGCAACCTTGAGGGGACTTTTTATAGGTCATAAGTCTCTGGTCACAACCCTAGCATTTTCTTAACAATTTCATGGCTTATTATCTTAGAGTAATAACCTGACTTCGAAACTATTGTCCTTCAGGTCACAACTCGTGGCTTTGTTTTCACGGGTGTGAGTCATATTTCAATTCTTCATTGTCACATCTCATGACAGATTTTACGGACATCATAATGAGTTCATAGTCACAACTCATGACCTTGATGTCACGATACTTACACTAGGTTATAATAAGGCTGATTCAAATGTCACGGCCCATGAAATCAACTCATAACCAATGTTATTATAATCGGACTGGCCACTGAACCGGTGTGTTAACTGGGTCGTGGTTGGATCGGTTCAATCGGATTCGACTCGGTTGAACTAGATTTTTAATAATATATTATAATTTATTATTGATAATAAATAATCACCATTTCAATTTATTCATATGTCATAAATTTAGCATTTAAAATCAATATCAATCTAAATATACTCACTAATATCAATTGACAATAAGTTTTAAGTAGGTGTAAAACAAGTTCTAAACATTTCATATATTAGTCATTAAATTAATTCGAACCACCCATGCAGGAAAAAAGTTTCAGATATCATAAACTAAATAAATACCAAACAAGTTTCAAATAAAAGTTTTCAAAATATGTAGTCTAATATTTATCAATAGCATCTCAATCATCTTCATCATCATTATTTTCATCTTCATCTTGAAATTCTATTGGATCCAACTCGTAGTCTTCAATATTTACAAAATAAAAATAGCACAACTTTAAATATCTTCTATCAAATGAATATTATAATATGAAGATAATGATAATGAAACTAACATATTGGTATGATTAAATAAAACAAACCTTGGATAATTGACTCTTCAGCATCTTTTGGAATTTCTTCTTGAACTATATTATCAAGTTTATCATAATCAAGCTCCCCTTCTTCTTCTTTTCTTTCCATAATCCAAAATTCTAATTCGTCTATTGATTCGATATCAATTGGATCATATGATTTTTTGAACATTGACATCTTAAGCATCATAAATAATTAACATAATTATTTTGATGCATTATATAATATAGAACTAAAATTATATTAAAAAAGAATACTTGTCTTTCTTTCAACCTCAAATTGTAATGAACATAAACAAGATCATTTAATCTTTCATGCTCCAATTTATTTCACTTTTTAGTATGAATACGTTCAAACACATTCCAATTATGTTCGCATCCAGAAGAAGAAGCAATTTGGTCAAGGATTCTTATTGCTAATTTTTTCAAATTTGAAACATCATGACCAAATATTCGCCACCATTCATCTTCATTGAATATGAAAAGAAAAAAAAGTAGTTACTATCACAAACTTTTATGTTAAAAAAATATGTATATTAGTAAGAGAACAATGAGATTAGAATTTACCTGATAGGGCAATTTTACTATATGCCAAAGCTTTAGGACGAGAAAAACTCATTCCATGTTCTCGAAAAATTTTAATCTCATCTAATATAGATGTGTTTGTAGAGCCACCGTCTATCTTGTCAATCACATTTAGTAGACCACGCATTACATCAAACTGCTGGCAAAAAGATGATTGATCATACTGAATAGCAGGATTAAGATGATTGACGCATCATACGATCCCACCTCTTATCTATAATGTCAATATATGGCTTGTACAACTTTTTCTTATTCTTAAACATCCATAATCCTTGAACGTGCCCTATACATTCCTTCATAAATATAACCCAAAGATGACTTGACATCAATATCACAAATTCACAACAAACGTATCAATGGAGTCATAACCTTTACAATTAATAAGCAGCAACAACAACAACAACAACAAAGTCTTATCCCACTAGGTGGGGTCGGCTACATGGATCATACGACGACATTCTGCTCTATTAGTAACCAAACCTTTCGGTATAACAATTAATAAGCAATTATTCCAAAAGTTTTCATCCAACACGATTTGCTTTACTTCTTTACCTTTCTTCTCTTTCAAAAAGCTTTTTGAAATCAGCACTTATCACTAAAGCTTGTAAATCATCCTTATGTTGATGCAAACTATGTAAAGCAATAAACGTAGTTGCAAAGCGAGTTGCACCTGAATGAATTATTTCCCGCCAACCTTCTCTCTTTCTTAGCTAATTCAGAGTCACCTTGTGATTGTATAAAAATATGGTCACTTTAGAAGCAATAATTGTTAAGCTTTCCACAGTAGGCATCTCGCCAACATCTTTTAGTATTAAATTAACACAATGAGCAGCACATGATGACCAAAAAAATAAAGGGATATTTCTCCATAAGTTTGCTACCTGCAGCTTTGTAATTTGTGTCATTGTCTGTAACCATATGAACCACATTTCGAGGACCAACCCATTCAACAATTTCACTAAAAAGATTGCATGAATTTTCAGCGTTAGTACAAATATCAGAAGCATCAACTGACTTGATAAAAGAATTTTCCTTCGGACAGTAAACCAGAAAATTAATTAGAGGCCTTTGTCTTTGATCTGTCCACCAATCTCCCATTATAGTGCAGCCTGTTTCACTCTAAGTATTTCTGAAGGAATCAATTAGCAACCTCACTTGAAGCTTAATATTATGTAATAAATTTACACGTAATGCATGAAAAGATGGATGCTTATATCCATGTCCCATACTAGCAATGTTATCAATAGCAACATGAAAATAACTTGAATTGCAAGCATTAAAAGGAATGCACACATCATAAAACCACCTTGCAATTGACAAGTCAGTATTCTTCCATTTTTTCTTACTTTGCATGCATGCTTTGATACTAGGTTGTGAAGGATCACTTGTAGTTGCACTAGCTTGAAAATATGATTCAATTTCAAAAGCCTTTCTTTTTCCTGTAATAGTAATTTGAGGACCTTCATGGGTTTCATTTGAAGCAAGGTCTTCAATCAATCATTGTATGTCTTTATTTTTCTCTAATAGCATCTAATGAGTTTTTTATCTCAAATTTAACTTCAGCAGGAACCTTTTTACAAGGATCAATATTTTCTTTTATCCCAGCTAAATGTTGCTTCATTCTATTGATACCCCCACCTGCAACCTATTTTTGACAAAAATAATATAATAATATCTTTCTTCCCTTTACATTTGTTGTCTCGGTAACATATTTTCATGCTATCTTCATGCTATATCCTTTTTGTCTAACTGAATGATCCAATATAGGGGTGGTAAAAGTTTGCGTTGAAGGTGGTTCTTGAGAAGTCATGCTTTCCTACAAAATACAATAGCAAACTAATTAAATGTTACATAAAATCATGTCATATAATAGTAAATGAAAATTAATATCTAAATAGGATTAATAAAACCAAATCTGATTAATTAGAAATTTAGAAGTAACTAATCAAAGTGATAACTTATCATGGCTATATTCAATAAAAATGATTGTTGATTAATGATTAATCATTAATTAGTAATAAAAAGTTTCTAATTTTTCTATGTAATTGATGAATGCACAATTATTCAGTGGATTTCAAAATAAAAAAATCACTAAAATATAATAAGAATCGAAGGATGCATGTCATTAATTGCTAACATAACTAATAAAATTAAAGCAATTCGAATAACATTCTATGAAAAAAATGAGTTATTCTAATATAACAAGTGATTAATAATTTCTTCATATAACTTTTCACATTAAGCAAATTGATTAATATTCTATAAAGTAATAATTAATGCTTGCTAATATTAACATGCCTAAAATATGACTACATATTTATATTCATTAGTTTGTGGCTTTTTGCACATGATATGACAAATTTTTTTTTGTGAGTAAAAAAATGCATGCTTAATAAATTGAAATTCAACATAGGAAGTGAGAGATATAATAATAATAATAATAATAATAATAATAATAATAATAATAATAATAATAATAATAATAATAATAATAATAATAATAATAATAATAATAATAATAATAATAATAATAATAATAACAATAATAATAATAATAATAATAATAAGTGAGATAAAGTACGTGTGAAGATGAAGAAGTGCATATGTGTGTCTTCTGCCTATGCTACTCATTATTAATTTATTATACAAGTGATTATAACTTTATATGAAGTCTTTAGAAAAGAAAATTGAATATTATTCTGTAATCGTTATTTTGAATCTATGAGGATAAGATAAAGATGGTTTTATACCCACATAAATTATGATTTCTAATCATTATGAAGACATTAGACATATTGTTTACTATAAAAAAAAGAAAAAAACCAAAAGATCAAAGATCAAACTTGCCTGAACCTTAGCGCTGGACCGGTGGATGAATCTTGTATCAAGTTGCCAACGCCCAACAGATGAAGACGAATTGCAATGGATGAAGAGGAAAGTTGTGTTCAACTTTTCATGCAGCTGGACTCCTAAAATCTTTTTAGGTTTTACTTTATTATCTCTGGCCGCTAGTAAAAATTAGGTTTAGGTTTTTTATTTTTTTTCCAAAATCACCCTTCAATATTAATCAAATGTCCAAAATAACTAAAATTAGCATTAACCGGGTTTGCACCGGTTCAGCGGTTCCCTGATTCTCGGCGATTCAATCCGGTCTAATCCGGTTCAAATCATCTTTCGATTTTTTAGGCCGGCTCGAACCGGTTTCTCGGATGGGTCATAGTTGAACCGGCCGGACCAGTCGGGCCGGTTCGATTTTAATAACATTGCTCATAATTCAAATGTTATGAGTCTTGAAGCTGCTCATTTTTGGTTGAATTTCATGGTTCATGACATCATTTCATGACCTATGAAATAGTGTTGTAAGAAGAAAGTTACATGCGATCAACCCATTTCACGATCTTGACATATCACGACCCATGAATCAAGTTTTCGAAAAATTGGTGGGGCTCGTCATATTGTTTCTAGGTTTACTTTGTACATCATTCCAACATGTTTTTGATTTAGTTTTCAACAATTTTGAGCTCCTAAACATGATTCCCATTCTTTGACTAGCATTCATTCAATCCAAAACAACAAACAAAATAATCTAAAAAACAATTTCATCCCAAACTCAAGTTGGAAAGAAAGAAATAAGTTTAATTCCTAATGATGATTAGGGATAACCCTTGCCTTTTTAACCTCTCCAAATTTTAACCCACTTCTTCCTCCTTTGGGAGAAGAGAGAGAGGGAAGAAGATGGAAGATTAAGAGATCCATGAGGCCACAACACCTTATTTTGGGTTGCATGTTATAATTTATTTATTTAAATACTATTTTGAATTTTGATTTTTATTTATCATGATAAACATTTAAGTTATGACTGTTAATATATAAGATGACACTATTATCATGTCCAATCATTAAATATTTGTTTTGAACCTTCCTCATTTATTGACAATTTAATTGATTTTTATCCTAATGATGATTAGGGATAACCCTTGCCTTTTTAACCTCTCCAAATTTTAACCCACTTCTTCCTCTTTTGGGAGAAGAGAGAGAGGGAAGAAGATGGAAGATTAAGAGATCCATGAGGCCACAACACCTTATTTTGGGTTTCATGTTATAATTTATTTATTTAAGTACCACTTTGAATTTTTTTTATTTATCACGATAAACATTTAAGTTACGACTGTTAATATATAAGATGACACTATTATCATGTCCAATCATTAAATATCTGTTTTGAACCTTCTTCATTTATTGATAATTTAATTGATTTTTATCCTTTAATTATTTGGAACTATTATGTTGTGTCTCTTTCAATTATCTATAATTAAAATGATGTGTATTCTTAATTATTGTGATTAAGTTATGTCTCTCCTTAATTAATTATTAAGCATCAATCGAATTATGTAAATGTATTGTATTGTTTGACAATCTTGATCCATCATAATGCTTAAATTTGTTATTATATGATGATATATAATGATATGAGATAAGATAATTATGAAACATAAAAATAGATATGATAGTGTAATCAAGATAAAAGTTATATAATGAGGATCATCATGTTTAGAGATTGATAAGCGAGAACGAAAGTGCAAGAATGAAAATTAAAAATAGAGATCGGTAGTATAGTAGAAAGTAAATAGTGAAACTAGGCGGTGAAGATAAGGCATATTGACTAACACTCATATTGTACAGGACTTTCTATCATGTGCAACGAATTAAAATTCTTATGAATGAGAACCTTGCTCTATGAGGGGAACCTATAGTGGTGTGTACAATCGTTGACTCTATGATGCATAAAATTTACATGATCTATCTTAAAAGGTGAAAAGCTTTTTAAAATAATAAGATTAAAGACAGAAGTTAAATATAATTTTTTAGGAGAAGAAGTTGAATTTATAACATTGGAGACACATATTAAAGAAACAATGATGAAAATTAAAGTAAAAATGAAAAGAAATGAAATGAAAGTAAAGAATGCATGATATGTTCTTGTTATATAGATGATTTTCTTCATCATTTATATGGCATTCATATGCGTTTGATTATAATTCTTATGTCTTTTGATGAAAGGATAATGTTCTTTATGATGTTTATTATTATGAATAAATGCATAAAATGTTTACTTTATTTGAAAGTTATATACTGAGTAATGTGCTCATTGGGATAATTTTTTTTCTTGTACTAGATGCTAGAAGTGTGTAGGCATAGATGTTTTGATGTTCTGTTGTGGAATGATGCTCGTGACAACAATGCTTGTACATGAAGAAAAGTGTGCTAGTGTCCTTTACCTTTTTTTATAGTAGATGTTATTTTTAGAAATACTGTTCATGGAGTTATAATAATTTAAGTTCATTTGTTTAAACTATGGTTTTGTATTTTTTTTGCATTAATTCTTTTATGTATTTAATCAATATTTCATCCACAATTATGTATCTTTTGTGACTAGTCATTTGTTAATCAAAGTTAAAGTTAAAGTCAAAGTCATTCGTAGTGTTCCTAAAACATATTTAGACACACATCGAAAGAGGAAAGAGGATCCAATGATATTTTTGGATGTATTTTATGGCGGCCCAATTCCTAAAGTTCATTCCAAAATTAGGTCAAGTCATTCGAAACTCGACTTGAGTTTGGGATTCAAAACTCCATCCAAATCTTTTCAAATTTAGCTTGTATTATACATTGAATCATATTATAAATTTCTTAACATTTGGAACCCAGTTCGATTTTTCTACACAATCGGCCAACCAAAGTTGGGTTATCCAAAGGTGTTAAGCTAGGGAAAAAATTTATGATCTGACCTAAGATTAAATACATGGTAGATGATGAATCATTATGGTTTATCAAACTATTTGTCTAACATAGGCCTAAGAACAACACAACTATTGAATCATTAAAGTTACATATTATTGATGGGAAAATCCGAGAACAAGTAGAGAAGATCACAGAGAGATTGCAGAAAAATAGAGGAGACACACGAAATTTATCCAGGTTCACCCTTGAGATTAGGGCTACGTCCTGCAAAGAGGTTCCACTATATCGTTTAGGTTTACAGCCGCCACACAAAATTACATCAGAAATTAGGCTATTAATAGCCTCTCCAAACCGGGTTTAAAACCCAAACAAACAGAGAAAAAACCTAGTAGTACCACACGGCCCGACTAAACAAAAGCCCAAAACTCGTCTAGGTTTCGGGGGCGCTGCCCCCGAACCCCCGCCCGCTCACCGGCGAGCGGGACCGCCGTCGGGGGGCGGGGCCCCCCGAACCCCCCCTTTCGTTCGTACGCCAACAATACTGTTAATTGGGTAATACTCAGATTCCCCTAAACTCACATGGGTGAACCCGGTGTGAGAAACAAGGGGCCCTAAAGTATTCACCAACTCTAACAATTATGAATAGGAGACATGTACCATCCCATTAAATCTGAATTCAACATATTTTGTAATGACTATTGAATTACCTTCACATAATATATATAGCTTTTCAATTTAGACAAAATAGGAATTTAGTTTTACTGTAATCATCCGCACAAGGTCTCTTAAATAAAGCCCTTACTGTTTCGTTTATTAGTATGCATAAGGTAAATACTAAATCAGGTAAGAGTGAATCACAGATCAAAACAAAACTGATCAGGACTAAACATTGAAGACAAACAATAACCCAATCATATGATGCATGACATAAATCCCTTCATAATCCAACGGCTCAGGCTCAGCAAGTAGTCATTCCTATGCACTTTTAACTCCACTAATTAAATATCAACATGCAAGAAGAAACGTTAAGGAGATAAGAGTGCTCAAGGCTTAACGTTGTTCATGTTGATAAACAAATTCATGATTGATTCACCTCGTAAGCGTGCCGAACAATGCTTTCTCTTCCTCCTTGAATGCTTTCCTGGGTCATGTGTTGTTGTTGTGTGCTCCTCAAGAAGATGGACCATGAGGTTGAGTAAATAAGAGCCATGCTACAGGCTATATATGCGAGGAGAGAGGGTTAACAATTAATGAGGTGACAATTAATTAGATTAATTAGGCCGATGCTAAGGGATTTCTGTTAATGCGAGTTTATTTCATTAATAGATGTTACACAAGATATATAGCTGACAGATTCTTTTTATTTTTCGATCGTTTGAGTTGTTATAGTATATGCGAAGAATTAATTTTATTTAGATGACATAATTAGATAAAAATAAGAAGAATAAAAGCTAAATGATGATTTTATCTAAACTAATACATGCTTTAAAGAAGAAAATATTTTCAACTAAACATTTTTCCTCCTTTTATTGTTGAAAGAAAAACGATGTCTAGAAACAAATGAGAAAAAAAATAAAGTATACTTTACATTACTTTTCCCTCAAATATAAACGATATCTTGAAAAAAAATCGATATATTAAAAAGACAAAGGTAGTTCCTTTGCCATCAATTATAGATCCAACCAAAAACTAGTACCCATTTTTCCATTCTCATTCTTTAACCTCCTTTTATCCAAAACCAAAAAGTGAGGTGATTGCATTCAAAGCAACTGGCTTTTGCTTGGCAACTTTTGGGCGGACCAGGGGGTTTTGAGGGGGCCCTTGGCCCCCTCAAATTTTTTATCCCCTATATAATATTATATATATTTCATATAAAAATTTGTAAAAAATAAAATAAGTATAACAGTTATACATATGGGCCCCTCCTGATTTTTGGGCTGGGTCCGCTCAGTTGGAAAGGAATTGTCCTTCAAGTAACACAGTTAAAAAAAAAAGTAACACAGTTTATTATCCTCGAGAGAAATGTCCATGACCATGGGAAACATGAAGTGGGTTGATGGATCAGATCACTGCACTTCCAAATTCGTAGAAGTGGAATGCTGACAAGAGAGTTGGTTCTGTCTAAATTAAGTAGAATCTAACCTTTTCTGTTCACAACCGGAAAAAAAAAAAAAAACCTTTCCTGTTCCAACGTTCTCAGTAGGCAGATCGAGCAATATCTAGTATTCATTCTTTTCTGGTCTTATTGGTTTCTTCTCCTCGCCTACAGGAAGAGTGATGCCGACTGCCGGCATTACCTTTGGCATTTAAAAGCTTCATCTGTGCTCTTCTGTTCTCTGCGAACTGAGATGCATGTCTTAGCATGCAGACCGAATACTGATAAAGCGGAGGAAACTGAAGTAAAAGGGGAAAAAGCTTCGTGGGTAGGAGTTGTCAGTAAAGTGCATACTCATAATCATTTAGTGCCGTGGTTGTCGATGTGTTCTATAGAAACCAGACCGTATCAATTTGATTTTAGATGCACCATGCCATCGTATCTGCGATATTCCAGAATTGTTCAGTTGCCGATTCAAACTCTCGCGTCCCGGTCCGGAAGAATTCGTAAGGTCGGCGTATATCTACCGTGGAAAGTGCCTGAAATCACCTAAGTCCGGGACGTGGTATCACATGGCGGTGACGCGGATTGCAGTGTGATGGAACGAAGTCCACGAGGCAAAGCTGCATGCAATATGGAGGAGGAGGAGGAGGAGGAGGAGGAGGAGGAGGAGGAGGGGGGGGGGGGGGGGGGGGGGGGGGTGGGTTGGGGGTATCCCACATGTGCGGAACATGTATGATATGCCTTTATACTCAAAACAAATTCATTTGATTTCAAGAAATGTTAAAACAATCCAATACGTATTGGTTTAACCTTGATCGTGCATGGTCCTATATCTTCTTGATTTACTTTAAAGTTTCCATATCTTTCTCATTATCAATTTTCTCCAATTGTTAGCTTTACCTTTCTTCATTGCGTGTTGAGTTCTTAGCATGCCTGCCAAAGTGCCAATGGAAATAACACAGATTTAAGATCCAGACGCGTTGTGCCTTTTACTTTGGCTCCATCTTTTCTCCCTTTTCTCCCTTTTCTCCTGAGACTGGCAAGTTTCTTTCTCTTCATCTAGTCTCGAATACTGAGAGTCTGAGACTCGGCACTTAATTGCATGTCTGCATGCAAGTCGCCTTTGGCTTTTGTAGTGCTCTCCTTTTTGTTTTCTTTTCTCATGCACGACCAGAAGGGGTTTAATTCTTTTCTGTCTTTTTTTCAATAAAGAGTTCAATTCTTAATTATATTTGCCGATATCTATAAAAGACACCTCAGTTCGATGGATTCTCAACAGGCGGCTCAGTCTGACAGCTACGTATAGGCTCCTGAACTCATGCATTCTTCGATCATCTCCATAATGCCGTCTTCTCCTACCACCCTTTTCCTTCTTACTCTCTTCATTCTCTCCATTTCTTCAGGTAAATATATACATCTCGAAATCTTCGTTGTTTAATCTTGTGCCTAGGCATTTCTGATATATTGGTTTATTTGTGGTTATGCATGTTCTACTGTACGTAGCTGTGCGCTCTACTACGTTTGCTGTGGCCAACAACTGTCGCTACAACGTATGGGTGGGCATCCTCTCCAACTCTGACTCCCCGCTTCTAGCCACAACAGGCTTCGCGTTAGGCCCCGACGAGTCCCATTCAGTCGACGCGCCCGTGCCTTGGTCGGGCCGGTTCTGGGGGCGCACCATCTGCTCCGTCGACCCCACGTCCGGCCGCTTCTCCTGCGCCAGCGGCGACTGCGGCTCCGGAACAATCCAGTGCGACGGCCGCGGCGCTGCCCCTCCGGCAACTCTGGCCGAGTTCACCATCGGCGGAGGCGCCGGAGCCGGCACGGACTTCTACAATGTCAGCCTGGTTGACGGTTACAACCTGCCCATACTGGTGGCGCCGCAGGGAGGCGGCGGCGGCGGCAGCTGCGTGGCGACGGGGTGCCTCGTGGACCTCAACGGGATGTGCCCGCAGGAGCTCCGGGTGCGGGATCCGGCCGACGACGGTCAGGCGGTGGCGTGCATGAGTGCGTTCGAGGCGTTCCGGACGCCGAGGTACTGCTGCGACGGCGAGTTCGGGAGCCCGGCCGCGTGCGGCCCGACGGCGTACTCGCAGCTCTTTAAGACCGCGTGTCCCCGGGCGTACAGCTACGCCTACGACGACGCCACCTCGACGTTCACATGCGCCACAGCGGACACCACCGGCTACACCATCATGTTTTGCCCCAGCACGACGAGGTAACTGCGCCGGACATTTTGAATTCAAGCCATCTATTTAATGAAACGAATAAAAAAACAGGAAAATGGGAATGTACAGTAAAAAAAATCATAACATGAAACATTTCGGCCATTGAGTGGACAGAAGGGAGCGTACTTCACTTTGCAATTAACCTTCAATAAAACACTAATTAAACATTTAGCTAACGCAAAATGAAGAAGTTAACTATGCTTTAGTCTCTAAAAAATGTGTAGTTGTAATTAATCAGCTGTAAATATCTTGAATGACACAGTGACATTAATGTCTAACATCTAGTTATATATATTCTATCACGTGGACAACGGAGAAATGTTTTTAACCCAGAGATTTAAACATTTCAGCCGACAAAAAATAATATTTTTTACTTAATGTTTGGAACGAGGATTTTAAGTTTTGTTAGTTTTCGGGAACTAATTAATTTGATAAAAAAATTTAGATGTAGTGTTTGGATGAAAAGTAATTATAAAAATTTGAAAAGTTGATTTGATAGATAAATTTTAGTGGGTGTTTGAATAAAAAGTAAGAATTAAATATATATATAATTTATTATTTTATGAAGTATAAAATTAGAATAAATTAAAATATTATGTATTTATTTAGTTAAAATAATACAAAAAAATGTATATTAATGTTATAATTTATGAAAAATGGTTATATTATTATAATTTATGAAAAATAATAGTATTATAATTTATTATTTTCCTATGCTATTAATAATATAATTTACAAATAATATTTATATTAAGTTAAAGAATTAATTTTATAAGCTAAATGATAATATATTAATAAATAAATATTATAATTGATTATTATTTAAGATAATATAAAAATACTTTAATAAATAATATTAATATTAAATAATAATTAATAATATTTTACTATTTAAAATATAATAAAGAGTTGAAAGGCAAAAAAAATTGAAAAAAATAAAGTTCGAACGGGACTTGATTCAAGTTTCGAAATTTGGATCAGGTTCTTGTCCAAGTTCGAGTGTTCGAGAACAAGGAGAGAAGATCGCAGAGAGATTGTAAAAAAATAGAGGAGACACACGAATTTACTCAGGTTCATCCTTGAGATGAGGGTTACGTCCTGTAAAGAGGTTCCACTATATCGTTTAGGTTTTCAGCCGCCGCACAAATTACATCAGAAATTAGGCTATTAATAGCCTCTCCAAACCGGGTTTAAAACCCAAACAAACAGAGAAAAAACCTAATCCGAACCACACGGGCCGGCTAAACAAAAGTCCAAAATCCGTCTAAGTTTCGGGGGCGCTGCCCCCGAACCCCGCTTTCGTTCGTACGCCAACAATACTGTTAATTGAGTAATACTCAGATTCCCTAAGCTCATGTGGACGAATTCGGTGTGAAAAACAAGGGGTCCTGAAGTATTCATCAACTCTAACACGTAATCATAAAAAATAAAGTTAAAACACATATTTTTTTCTCATTTCGAATATATATTTGCAGCCTGAAGTCATGACGGTGGGAGAACGCTGCCGACAGCTTGCCTCTGATGAACGACACCCTGATGCTCGGATCCCCGGCAAGCACGAGCTCACAGCACCTCCGCATGGCATTTCTATTACTAATGCTCACGTTCTCTTGGATCCTCCATCCTCACAGCTAGCATGCAATTTAATAAGTTAAAAAAAAAGAAACAGAGAACGATGTACAAAGTACAAAATAAGGAGTTTATATGTGTGTGTGCATTGAAAGTCCAAGTTTTTTATTTTTCCTTCATGTGCTGTGTATCTTTATTTATAATATTAACTTTGGTCCTTGCTTGCTTAACTTTATATATGAGGAGCCACATGAAATTACAGTATTGAAAAGCGTATAAGTTGTCTAAAGAGATCATGTGCGACCGACCTGCGGTATTTTTATTGTGAAATTCGAAGCCTTTGATTCGTAAGTTGATTGTAAATTGTAATTAAATTAATTGGTTGCATAATGCATGCAGCCTGGGTACTGTCAACTTAATTAATTAAAGGTGCATGCATATGGCGCACTTAATTGGATAGCATTTTTCTTTTTCACTACATGAACGAGACTTAATTGATCGAGTAGTACGGCAACGTTGAGTTATATACTAATTAAATTGACGGCTTCGTAGTAGCTATGTGTAAGAATCATACAAGTTGTGACGAGCCAACATCAGCCCCAGCTCGATCATAAGGAAAGCTGCATTTCATATTTATCATGACATTTCATAAATTTTAATAACAAATATAATTAAAGTGAAAACATAAAAACAATAATAATAATATGAAAATAATGTGTGTCCACCCAAGTCATGGTGGTAGGATCGTCCTCCCAATCGTATGCCCGTTGGATACAGAATCGACGGCCAATGGGAAAGCACGATTCACAGCATTGGTTCGTTCAAGCGGTTCGCCCGATTCACATTTCTCCATCGCTCTGCCCTAGCTAAGTCAGCTCCTCGTGCGCGACGACGAACTCATCTCCCTGTCGTCATTAGAATGCCAAGTCGTCATCACCGGTTGATGTAGGACCATCGCGAGTTCGTCTCATCGTCGATCTTCCCTAGCGAACTCGTCTCCTCATTGGCGCCTGAATGAACTTGGTGATGGTTGTTGCGACTGCGCCGATGACAACGATGAAGTGAAGGCGGTAGAGGTCATCGTCTCCCTCGCACGCGTCGTGAAGCTCTCTAATTTCTTTTACTATACGCTCCATCTCGTCATCATCGGAGAACTCGCCCGCTACACTGATGCTCGACTTTGAGTCGGCTGAATCTCAAGAAGAATTCATGGAGGAGACAGAATAGGGGCTCATACTCATTGTGGCTGCTGTTGTCGCTGCAATCGCAGCCACAGAGTGTGCCTTAGCATCTTTGATGAGCATATCTGGTGGGGCAGTCTGAAAGAGGCTCGCTAGGTCAGGGGAGATGAGTTTACTAGGGCATCCTGGCAGGAAGGGCCCATCATCCCTATCGACGGCGATGGCAAGGGGGAGGGGGGTCTCATCGAGCGCAAGGTGGCCGAGGCCAAGGAGGCTTGCAACGATGTTGGATCAGCGGCTGAGGACTCCGACAGTCGCGTCGCATGGGATGAAGTGGAAGAGGTAAGCGAACGGGCAGGGGACGAACGTTGCTTAGCATGGACCATAAGGTGAACCGGCTCCGCCATGCGTCTTCTCCCATCAATGCATGATCCCCATCTTATGGTTCGTGTCAGGGAGGATTCTCTGCCCAACATGACTTGGGCGGACGAGCATTACATCCTAATAAAAT
Organism: Pontederia crassipes; assembly: GCA_030549335.1. Classification (NCBI taxonomy): domain Eukaryota; kingdom Viridiplantae; phylum Streptophyta; class Magnoliopsida; order Commelinales; family Pontederiaceae; genus Pontederia; species Pontederia crassipes. The sequence continues at coordinate 68,226,699 of CM060191.1, read as the reverse complement.
ATAACATCAGAGTGCAATACCATGATAAATGTAAATCTAGGATAACAATATCTATATATATATATATATATATATATATATAAGGGACCATATAAACTCTAATAATATAGGATCCAACAAATGATTCACATAAATATAGTACTGTAGAAGAGTTTGCATAAAATCCCACTCAAAATCTTATAGTCCATATACAATCAGACTTACATAAGACTTCTACAAAGATAAGGTGCAATAAAACATAAAGGATAACATGGACTATCATCTTGATCATCTCTAGTACAATTGTGGTCATGAGACTACCATTGTCTATCCTAATCTATTCAAATTCTTGAGATAAAGAAATTTTCTCTTGTTAGAATATATTAAGACACATTCATGAGCTCTTTATAGTATGACACATGCATTTGCATCATAAGCATAATTAAATATTATGCATGATATGAGCTATTTGATATACCATAAATGAAAATAACTAATCATCCCAAAATAAGATATTGAATGTAAAATAGAAGCATCCAATTTGAGGCGCATTATGTCATTATCTTGCTTAACTTTAACTTCTTTATCGTATATGCACATTAATAATAATAAATATACATTAATTGTAGTTAACGTTGCACAAGCAATCATATTTAATATTATATCTAATTCATTACATCTTTATCATATATTACGACTTTTCTTATATCATCATCTTTCATCTTTGATATAGGATAATTTATTGCCTTTTTTATTGTAGAATCAAGTGACATCATTATATGACTTCATCCTTTTATCATTTTTTTAAAAAAAAAATCAACACCAAAGATGTGGACATCATTTTCGAGAAACTCTGACACCATAAGTGGTGAGGACATAGCCTCCATGGAATACGACATTGCCACTGGTGAGGATTTACCTCATTGAGACTCCATATCATAAGTGGTAAAGACATAACCTTCATAAGACACGACATTGCTACTAATGAGGATTTAACCTGTTCGAGGCTCGACACTAATAAAGGTGAGCATTTTGTCTCCTTCTATAAAGTACATGACATGATCCATATTTTAATTGAAGAATTATCAACACAATGAATTAGCTAGATTACAACTGTACATGCAATTTACGTCTAAGTGATCAGAGCAATGCAAAAAGAATCATTCAAATAATTTTAATTATCATCGAAATTACATAATAAATATTGAATAACAACTTAAGTATATATATATATAAGACTATTTAAATTTACTATTTATGAACCCAATCCACTAGCCGATATGACCTGACTGAACGCACTGGCTATTTCATATAGAACAAACAAAGAGTTTGCATTATTGAAATGTTTCACCATGTGCTCAATTAGATGCGCTACAATTCAGCTAACATCGGCATGGTCTGTTTGTAAGGAACTCGTGATATTATTTTCATAGCCGTAATTCTCATTTCATGGGGAATGATTGTTTGGTCACAGCTCCAACAATGGATGATCACTTGCGATTTCAAATCACAGCTCGTGACCATCCAAGCATGCCCCATGAAATGACCTTTCTTACTAGTAAGGTTTTAAATAATGATTCAGAGGGCTAACATGGGGTTTGACACATTTCATGATTTGTGATTTTCATATCACGGTCCATGAAAACACTCTTTACAGTTTTTATTCTTATTCTGTTCGATATCATTTGATGCATTCCATTCAAGCTACATTTTTTTTAATAATAATTATGCACTTGAAAATATGATGCATCATTTTATTGCACATTGTGATCCAAGTAACACAACAAGACAATAGAAAAAGAATCGAACAAGGAATCAAATGGCATAAGAAGTTCGCGAATGATCTATAGCTTTGTGCACATATACCTAAACTCATTTCAGTTAGAAGCATGTTGATTCATAAAAACTTCAATCCAAACAAAGAAATTAAAATATTGAGAATGAGTTAGAGTTCTATTTTGGAAGTTAAACCACATTTTCTCTCTTGCCTCTTTCTTCTCTTCTTCTACTTTGGTACTTGAACATGGAGCATGATAAGTTCTTACTTTTTTTATCCAAACGCCCTAATTTTAAAATTGTGGCCCCAAGTTATTATGACAGGAAAAAAATTGGTTCTAAAAAAATTAAGAATATAAATGTTCTTATTACAATAAAAAAATGAGAACATAGATAATTTCAACTGCAGCCAAAGGGACAAATGGGTTAGGTACTTAGGTGGAAGGGTTTTAGAGCATAACATTTTGAGGTTTTAGTTAGTTGGGCTTTATGGGCCCATATGGCTAAACTTTTTATTTAATTATGTGTTACAAGTGGTCGGTCTTAATTAATGTTATGAGTTAATTTATATAAGATCACCCTCAATTAATATTCTTCCCAGGTAACTTAATCGTTTCACATATTATGAGTTATATATACACGTAGGTAATGTTATGTTCACTGTTCTCGAAAAGCTGATCTTATATAAATTAACTCATAATATGTTATCTAATGCATATAAACTAATCAAGATTAACTTTAAGGTCCAATGGGCAAATTAACTGAATCAAATTTAATTTCCAGTTGTTACTCCAGCAGGCTGCCTATACGAGGCCCATCAGTCTTATAATCTATTAAGGCCCATTTATCACAGTCCATCTTATATTTTTCACACCGTTTGCCTCCTCCTCCGCTCCTCGTCTTTTTTTTTTCTAAAATTAAAATAAATTGCCTTTTTATGATTTGAATATTTTTTTCATCTTTATCCAGCAATCTATTCAAGATTCCATTAGGCATTATTTTTTCGTCATATACATTTTTTTGTCGTGTACTTTCTCAGAGCGTGTGCACTATATTACTTTTTTTATGTTACTTAGTAATTTCACTTGGATGGGCATCCCCACTTAGCTAATGTGGATTACTGTTCGCAAATAATCAACATTTAGGCAATACAAATTATCTATAAATTAAAATAAAGTAATAAGATAATGTGGTGAATGCACATAATTATTTATAAACATCAGTTATAAGAAACACCCTTAAATATATTCAAGAGATCAAATCTTTTTAATGGTAACTCCATTAGCTGTTTAACTACCATACATATTTGACTCTCTGTTAAAAAAATTGTCATACTTGTTGCAGCTCTGTTTATATATTATTGGGCGTACGCCCTTACAGGGTGTTTGGTATTAGAATATATCAAGAACAAATGAGTATTTCTTAATGTTTCATTCAAACAAAGCAGGGTTAAGAAAAAAAAATCATGAACAAATCTTGTCTGCTGCTTGGAAAATTGAAAAAGTAGAGGGAAATTGTTTTTTATGATAGAAAGAACAAAATATATTATAAATAGATCTTACTTGTTTTCATGCATATTCTGAACTTTTTAATTCTTTCACCAAACAGCCCCTTAATGGGCGCAGTTGTGCAAAAGCAGTACATGCAGTCGTTAACTGTATTATATGCAGTTAGTGAAATTGACGAGACAGCCGCTCCGTTGAAGATTCTAACATTTGATGACTCTCCAACAAAGTATTTAAATTACACAAATCCTCCTATCTACTCACATGGTCAAGAAAAAATAATGAAATAATATAAATCCATAGGGTTGTCGCCCTTTGCTGATGCACAAGAGGACCATCACCCCTCTTCTCTCTGGTGCTCGTTGGCAAAGGGGGATCGGCGCCCCCCTTTTTCTCCCTCGCGGCCGGAGAAAGAGAAGAGGGGGGCACTGGATGGGGTCGACATTCCTTATCCTCATCTACAACACCGGAGAGGATAGAGGTTAGGGGTACCGTCCCCTTGGTTCTTTTTAGCGTCTTTTTTATTATTTTTTACGTTATTTTATTATATCACGTCAGTAAGATAATCGAAAAATCGTCTATTACCGATTATGATGATGATGCACACAAAAAAATCGAAATTTGAGGACAATCTAATTACAAATTAAAGTTGAAAGATCGTTAAGATATTGACTTAAAGTTGAAGGACTCTCCGTAATCTACCCTAAGATGTTTTGGAATATCTCTATTGTTATTTATACATTTTAATTGTTATACAAGTCAAAATGACTTTTCTGATTTTAAATTTTTGGACTGAATGTTTACGCCTTAAATTATAGGACTATAATGGAAGAAAAAATTATTTTTGTTATCATTTTTTTCTTAAAAAATCACCAAAAAAATTTAGTACAATCATTTTTGTATTATCAATTCTTTTCGGAAAATATGTGCTCGGAGGCCCAAGGCCTGAAGGTGCTACAATGCCTCGCACGGCAGCACTATAGCGTGCGTGTGGACCCATAGAACGTTGCACGACCGTGGGCGGCAATGCGCCAGCTAGCAGCCCGTGCGCGACGCGAACTCTCGCGGGCCTGAGGCGCCCTGCACAAGTTTTGGGCCTCAAACGACGAGTTGAACAGTTACTGGTTTTTTAAAATCAAATTTAAAAAATCATGGAAAATAATAGAAAAAATATGTTTATGGACTCAAAAAAATTTCAAAACTTTTTCTGAATAATGTGGTATTACATAAATATATGCTTTTATATGTGTTTTGTGTCATAATAAACATAATATGAGAAATTAGATCGTTTCTAATTTATGTACATTATTAAGTTAGAAAATTATGAATAATTTTTTGCAAGTTCCAGAATATTTAAATATGCATATTTAGTAATTATGTCATGAATTAATTATAATTAAATTTATACATATTCATGTTTGAAACGTTCATTATGCATATTAATGTTATTATCCATATTTGCATGAAAGTAACATGTTGATTGTGATGCATTATTGTGATTATGAATTTATAGGAAAATTCATTATCATATACGTTATTACATTACATGTTTTAAGTGTTGTATGTCATACTTAAATTAATTTTTTATATGAATTTTTTAATAATGCACATAATTATGTTATATTTACTTGAAATGTCTATAAGTGTGATACTCATATAAAATGATGTGATGATTAAAATATGCACATTATATTAGTTCATTATGTGAATTGAATTATATAATAGAATTTATTTTTCTTTATGAAATGATATTTGCATATATGAAATTATTTTACATATTAAGCATAATAAGTGTTATGTGAATTTATTATTTAATTTGAATAGTTACGTTAAATTAGGTACACAATCTTTTTGTCATATTTATTTAACTTTTCACGTGAAACATGAACATTAATTATTGCAAATTAAATTTCTTTATGAGCAGGATCTTATGTGTAAAATCTTAATACGATCTTAATTTTGGTTATACAATCTTACGATCTTATTTGATGATATATGATATCATATGATTAATACAATATTTAACTATTAATTAAAATCTATTTATGATAATAAAAATTAATTTATATGTAGTTTACTTTTTTTCTTCATTTTTAATATGTTTTGATATAGTTTTGCTTAAGAATCGATAAAAAATAATTCAATGAGGTGTAATTTAATATTTAAATGTGGATAATTTATTAAAAAACATACTTATTAGTTTATTTTTTCCATTAATATGTAGGATCTTACAATTCTCGATTCGATCTTATAATCTTTGATTTTATAACCCTCCTTCGATTTTATATAAGATCTCGATCTTCACTACTTGCTCTTACACATTCATATATGATAATTCATGTGATGCTTATTTTTGGATGTATAAATATTTGTACATGAATTGGACTTTTCAACTGCAATTGAGGAAGCTGACTCGCCTGATTCAAATTCAGATGGCTGGGAAATTATGAATGTAACATACTTTATAAAACTTAGGATGAAATAAGTTTGAAATAATTGAAACATATGTAGTCTGAATAGTACTAAAGCATCTACCGGGACATTGAGGAAGATCCAAAAAGGCATATTATATGATGGTCATGCTAACATTTTTTGTTAAGTTGTGTGCGACATGTGCATGTCTAGACAAATACTATAAAGATCTTGTAAGTGAAAAATGTTAGAGTTGATGAATACTTCAGGGTCTCTTGTTTCTCACACCGAGTTCGCCCACGTGAGCTTAGGGGAATCTGAGTATTATCCAATTGCCTGTGCTGCTGGCGTGTGAACAAAAGGGGGGTTCGGGGGGCACCGCCCCCCGACGACGGTCCCGCTCGATGTTTTTTTTTTATTTTGGACTTTTGTTTAGCCGGCCCGTGTGGTTCGGATTATGCTTTTTTCTCTGTTTGAGTCGAGTTTTGAACCCGTTTAGGAGAGGCTTATTTATAGCTTATTTTCAGATGTAATCTGTGTGGCGGTTATAAAATCTAAACGATATAGTGGAACCTCTTTGCAGGACGTAACCCTAATCTCAAGGGTGAACTTGAGTAATTCGTGTGCCTCCTTTATTTTTCTGCAATCTCTTTGCGATCTTCTCTTCCTGTTCTCAAATTTTCCCATCAAAAGATCTAGTATCATCATTTTCTGTGGACTTACTTATTACACTATTCTATGTTCACATGACACGATAATATTTTTTTAATTATTATGATTATGTGACGAGGAGTGATGGTTTTGTAATTGGCACCTTGAAAATGGAAGGAAGAACTCCCATTACACAAATCTTTTGCTAATTGGCCTATCCAATTTTTTTTTTCAAAATGGTATGTAAGTTATCTCATATATTTTTTTAGATGATTTTGGATGTTCATTTTCCAAAATTATTAGAATGGTACCTTGGTGCAACATAATATTTTTAATGAATGATCACTATTTTTTATAGTTGTAGCATAACGACTATCTTGATGTCACTATTTTAAAAATATTATTATATTTTTTATTTATTAATATATATGGTATGACATGCAAAAAAATTAACTTATTTCCCTTATTTAATTTGACCATAAATAATGACACAAAAATAAGAGTCTTTGAAATATAATCAAGTTAAAAGGAACAAGTTTATAAGTGACACATGACAAAAATGATCTCTGTAGTGTTGATCACTATTATGATTCCAAGGATGACAAAATCATCAAGAAATATATGACTCTTACAGAAATTTTATTCTCACTAGATATGTTCTATATCTGTACGTGATGATAAACTTGATGATTGAGCTAGAGAATCTTAGTCATACCTTTTAAGATGAGCACCTAGTAGTGATTTTAAGTCGCTCATTTTTTTAGTATGATAAGCTTGCCCATATGTTTATGTTTAGTGAAAACATCAAGTCTTCGACAAAGATATTCTTTATTAAAAGAATGATGTGCCATCTTCAATTGTGACATTTGTTGTCAGCACTAAAAATAATGGATGTTGTTGTAAGTTTTAAGAAGAGATCATAGTCCAATGAATAATATATAGATATTAAGAAAGGCTCACACTACTATCATCGATGTCGGAGGCACAATAGCAAAGTGATGTGTTACATATGTGATAAATATGATACTTTTTGCTCGTGATTGCACCAAGTAAAAAAATATTCATATGATTGTATATTAGTTTCGTCGCTAAAACTCTTCTTTGGGGATTATAGATTCTATAGCAACTTATCATGCAGTCAAAGAATGATAAATTTTTTGCATGACTTAGTCATTAAAGTCAAAGGATATAGTTGAAAATAATATGATACTGAAAGCTATAAATATTATCACTTGCAAAAAAAATTCGCAATAGATATTGTTATTGTTCTATAATTCCCTTGTTTACTAGTCGAATGTGTATAATATATATATAATATTTTTGGACAAATGTAGCTGTGTATTCACATTTATCATTTAGGTATATTTGATGAAGTTACCTTATGAGAATTTTCTTAAAAGTTATTTTTTATGTCTTGATTACTTTAAGTATTAAAGTTGAATATTTATGTCATATGTGACGTAAATAAGTATGACAAAGTCTTGGCGAATCTGTGATATTCAGAGACAATATAAATTTGACTACCTATAATTTTTTTTCTCGCTAAAGTTAATTTTGCCTATTTTTGTAATAATGTCTTATTGACAAGGTAATAAGAAAATTATTTATGAAGAGAAAATATACAATTCACTTGTACTTTATTGATGTCTAATATTTTATATGCTTTCTTTTATCACATTTTTGTGATACAAAATCATACATAGATTTATTTAAGTTGGTAACATCAACTATTTTATACAAATTCATGAAGTTAGATGGAGACTCAATTATGATCACAAGATTAATGTCTTGCTGACTAAATTGATATTATCTAATGGTCGAGACTTATTCAAAGTCTAGTGATTAAAATAATATAGTTATAAGATTAATTATATTTCTCAATAATAAGTGTTATAGATCCGAAGAAATCACATAGAATGACACATATATTTCCACTTTTATATTTGGAATGTTGTTATATTTAGTGCTACCCACAACTTCAAAAATAAGTAAGAGTTACTTAGATATATAACATTAAGAGTGGTCGACGTGATGACCCAACATGACCTGACCTGGTCCAGTCGACGGTCGGATCGAGTACTGGTTGAAAATTTTCAACCCGAGTTGATCGTCCCGACCCGATGACTTGATTATTTAATTTATTTTTATTCAATTTTAATCATATATGTGGTTTAAAAATTAAAATAAAATATTTTAAGTATGAAAATAAATATATAAACACCAAGAGTGTTTATTTTAATACTTTAAAATGAATATTAAATAATATTTTATATTATATAATACAAAAAAGTAAGTAAATTTTATGTTATATTATATTATATAACATTCATATGCATATATATATATATATATTTTTTTGACTGGACGAGATTATATAATATTTTTATTTTTTAAGTTGAAGATTTAGAATTGGTAATGTATGTGGATTGATTTGTGTCTATATTTTATTCACACTCAATCCTAGTGAAACTAATTTGCAGCCAACTCATGACGAATGTTCATTTTTATTGAATCACATGACATGAATAATGTTTCACGTTGTCAATATTGAATGACTATATAAAATGAATATGAACCTAAACAAATGCTGAAGGTTCTCTAGTGCCTAGATTAAAAAATGAATTAATGCAAAGAATTATAGTCAAAGAAAGAAAATCAAATTAAGGGATTATTGAATCATTTGCCTTGCTGAAAAGCAATAAAAAGTAGAAGTGTTGGAGATTTAAATGTGAGGAAATGAAATAGTCACAAAAGAGTGTTGATTATAGAGAATTTATTATATTTTTATTTTGTTCATAAAAAATTCACATAAGTATTAAATGAAAATTACATAAAGCTATTTGAATGTTTCAATGTAAAAATATTAAGCGCAATATATAGATTGTGACAGTCCATTTATGAATTCAGGATTCATCTAAATAATGATATAAATATCATCATGTGTGTATTTATTTTGTTATTAATAAATATGTTATCATGACATTACATGTGAAGTAATATTATGGATAGCTAGAAGTAATAAAAAAATTCATTAAAGTAGAATTTAATATTTTTATATAAAAATGACATGGATGAGACAATTATTCACACCAGGCGTGAAAAATTGTTCAAGTAAAATTATTGCTTACAGGAAGAGTCATCTTTCATAAAGATAAATTGAACATTTTGCGAAAAATGGTAAATCCAATGTTACCGTTATTATAAGGGATAAACTTAAATCTCATGATATGACCTAAGACTCTATAAATAATACAAGAAAATGTCCTTTTATGAGCATTGTTGACTTTTGTGTTTAGAAACTTACTTAATAAATAGACGCTTATTAGGATGTCAATATTAACAAATAAAAGTGTGTTTGCAATTATGTTTTCATGTTATAGGATAATATTAGTTGCAATGATTAGCTAAAGCAAAACTATATGAAGTTGTCAACCATGAAAATTGAGTTTGTGTTATACTCAATGATGATATAAAATTCTCTGATTAAGTAAATTCTTTTACTCTTGTATATACAATAGTCAAATATGTCATTTATTGTGATATGTATGTCATTATTAATTTATTAAAGGATGAACCAATGTAAGGGAAAACACATCGATGTATGATATGATTTGACAATGTGAAAAAGATAATGCTGATTAATACATATGTAAGTATGAATTACTTATTAAGCCATGCTCAATTGACACATTTATATGTGCAAGGCTTATGCATTAATGTACTCTAAATATTTTTTGAATGAATAAAATTATGTTAGTTTTGTTCTAGTTTTAGTTAATAATTTTGATATTGCATGTAGAATATTCTAATCAAGTATGAAATTATTAGTCACATTGATAATCGCCTCCCTCGCTTATTGTATAACGAGCGGGAATGAAATGATTTAGATATTGATATATGATCTAAGATCGTCCTAATGTGCTCGGTACGAATGAACAAGAGTTTATACATAACTCTATGTATCCTGATAAGGGAAGTAAGATGTGAGACATCGTGATGCCAATTTATTAACGATTAGTGAGAGGACTCGCGTCAAACATCATGAATAAGCATTTGGACTTCAAATTGTGTAGTGTTATGAGTTTATAACATAAGCTCCTTGAGTAGAAGTCTCCATCGCAATACTTGATTGTGTACCGAGTATGCTAAGTAGAATCCAAAACTATGAATATGTAAGGATTGAATAAGTTTGGAAATTTCTCTCAAACTCGTAACTATGATTCAAAATAATGAGTTAATGTTGCTACTTTAGCAAAGTACTCAAAGTCAAAAGTGTATGTGGCTCATCGAGCCTCGACTAAAAAAACAACTAACTTAGAACTAAGAAATATGAGGGCCAAAATCGAGATAAAGATACAATGCTACTACATGATATTTGTAATGCATTAGCCAAATACAAAAGCATACAAATACGAAAAAAATTGAAATTGTGCACGATAAAACGTGTGTTGTTTGCATTACACAAGCAATGTGTTTTATGACAAAGCGAGTAACATGAATGTTTGAGAGACTATATATTATTGATAAATTATAGTATTGACTGACATGATAGTTGTGTGGTTATATAATATTAAGAAGTTATAAGCATGAGCTCACACGTCGTTGAAATTATGTGATCATAACTTTTTACTCTCAAATTGATCGAGCAACTATGTATCCCTAGCATGTCATAGTATAGATATTCAGACTATGCATCCCTAACAAATCATAGTTCTCTTACTGGAATCAAACATAGATGATGACATAGTTTTGGATGGAGATTGTTGGACAAGTGTGCCTTTAATGGGTCATATTGTGCGACGAGCCAGCCGTTCCATCGAGGACTTCGACGTAGTTCGAGTACTTTGGATTGTGAATAAGCGTTCTTCTTTCTCGTGATCAAATTTCATAATAAAAAACTTTTAACAATTCATCCTTTCGCTCGGAGATAATCCCAAATACCCTTATTATTACTTATACCAATTCCTTCACATATGTATGATTAGAATGTTATATTATGTTATTGATATGTATTATGAAGGTCGTGTTAAGACATAAGCTTCAATGATAATTATTGGAGTCCGAAAAGTAATGAAATTTTGTTTAAGGCATGAAAATGTGAGAATTTGGAAAAATAAAGTCCCGATATTTGTTCCTATATGTTAAATTATTCTAAAAGTGATTTTTAAGAATGTTTAGGAGGTGTGAGTTAGATAAAACGTAGATATAAAATTAAAAAATCTGTGAAATCGTGATTTTTGTTCTTCGGACAAAAAATTAGATTTCGATTCATTGGTTATTTATTTTTCTAAATATTTTATTTGAATCCAAATGAGGGGTAGTTTCTTATTTACATGTAATGTATTAATTAAATAAGTAAATGGAAAATGTAAAGGCCATTTACTTAAATGGCATTACATGTGAATAAGGCATAGACCAAGGGTATTTTTGGAAGAATCACATGCACCAGCTGAAGTCGATATCTCCCTTCCTTCTAATACTTATTCTTTTACATTTTACTATCTTTCTCTGCTATTTTCACCACTTTGGCCAAACACTTAAATAATTATCCTCATGAGCAAAATTAACCCTAGCCATGTTCAATTGATTCTCGAATCTTTAGCTACATAATTCTATACCTTCGGATCGTTCGAAAATTATGAAATTTATTATGATTACTATGAGTCTACTTTTATTGAGATTTAGAATCAAGTTAATATGATTTCTGTAGAGAAAGTTATGCTCTTATCTTTAAGGTACTATCACTTTGTCCGTCAAAATTGTTACCCAAACTTGTAAATTATGTATTAAATCCAATATGTCATAGAATTATTTGATAATTTAGGATATTATTTTACATTGATGTTAGATTTCATTGACAATTGGAATCACTTGAAAATGATATATTTAGTGAAAGTTATAAATGTTCTACCGAGCCTTACTCAATCTGTTATGATGGAACTTAGGATAGATTATGCTAGTATTTGTTAAATTTATTGCGCTCAGTACAAATAGATATAAATTCAAATAATTTTATGAGTTGCACCTTAGGAAGTATATTATTAGGGGAAATTAAAATTACCAGAACAAGGAATGTTTGATATTTTATATAAATCATAAAAGTAAGGTCACTCAGTCTGTCAAAATATAAAAATAACATAAAAGTTAGGATGAATATTGATTTTCATGAGAACAAATCATAATGGAATAAGATCTGAATTTTTTATAGATTAATGTCTCTATAATATGGAACTAAAGAAAATTGAAATAATGCCATTTGATTATGTATACCAAAAAATATGGATTTTCTTTACTATGTGTTCAATCTGTCATAATATTAGGTCAATCTTTATGTTAAATACTTACTTAAGTTATAAGAGTAAATACTTAAGATTCATATACCTTTGCAATTAATTATGTTTCATGTGTGATAAGCTTGTGTTCATATCATAATAGTAATGTGTTTCTTACTATTATTGTTATAGGAGTAGAAGAGTAAAAATAGTGAAAAAAAAAGAAAAATATTTTGTTAGCCCTTATAGGTAAGTTGGTTTCTCCTACTTTATGTATTAACTTCTTTTGAATTCGGTGTGGCATTGATTGTTATATGTATTAAATATATTTCGATAAGTTTATATAAAAATTATGTGTTAAATGATTGATCAATTGATGGCTCATTGGATAAGCTTATGTGAAATGTTATGGATCAAGTTTATAGAATGCAATCCTATTCTATTTGAATGAGTATCTAATATGATTCATCTTCTGATATTCGATATATGATTATTATGTGATGAATTATGCATCAATATTTGTTTGTATTTGCATATATGATGGTTAGAGCTAAGTGCTACATTGCTAATCATGATGGGAGCCACCTCTAGAGTCCAATCCATCATTATGTTCCTCAGATATGGGATGAGATAAAATGGAGCTAAGTGTCGTGCGGAGCTAAATGTTACACCCTGAGGGTGGGAGCCACCTCTAGAATCCGTATAGGTCACCTCTAGAATCCGTCTAGGCCACTGTCTAATCTGTTCCTAAAAAATGAGACAAGATAAGATGGAGCTAAGTGTCGTGCGGATCTAAGTGCTACACCATGAGGATGAAAGCCACTTCTAAAATCTGTATGGGCCATTCTGAAAGTTATCTATTGACTATACAAACTAGCTAATTGAGAATGTTGTATTTTGTATTCATCCGTTTGAAATTTATTATATGATTCAATCAGTGATGAATATGTTCCCTCGGTACCTAGTTGCAAGTCAAACATTTAAAGCTCGACGTGCAATAATAATAAGAAGAATATATATATATATATATATATATATATATATATATATATATGTATAATGACAATTATCATCATCATATCTTAACATTGTGAAATAAGAAAATTGATAATTCAATCGTTAAGCCTTAAAATTAATGAGGAAACGGATCACCAAGACATGTGGTGGAGACTATATGACGTAAAAAATTAATGACATGAAGATACCCAAAGCTTATCGCTCCATATTCTGTTCTTTCTGGATCTTATTAGATTAATTTTATCTTCTTTGTCCGTGTACGCTCGTTTGCGTGGCATGAATAATAAACTGAGGATGTTATCGAGTCAGTTTAATTGCATTGGAGCCATGCATCCATCACAACAGTCATACAGCACCGAAGCAAAAAGTATTAAGTAAATTACTGGAGAAGAGAGCTGACGTACCATGCACAATTTATTATATCTTGTCGTAAAAGTTTGCTAAATCTAACTTAAGATGAGATCAAAACATGCATTTCGGGCATTATAGATTTGATTATATAATTACTTCTAATTAAACCAAATTGTTGTTCTCTCTACACAATTTTTGTTAAGCTAGTTAGCAATTTACCGCGAGGAATAATAAGTTAAAAATCAAAGTTAGAGTGTACGTACTATCATTATTTTTTAAATGAGATAAAAATATTATTTTATCAAACTATGTCACAGGACCAAATTTAAAATCATATACTGATATACAGGTACTCTATATGAATTATTTTATCATGTGTAAAGAGGTCGAAAAGCAAAGATCTCCCATTCACACTACACTTTTACTCTATTAGAGGGTGTTTGGTACAAGAATAATTGTGAGAACAAAAGCTTGTTTTAATAATAGCAACCAAACACTACAAAAAATGAGATTTTTTTTTTATCAAACATCATTTTTGCATTATATTCTTTGTCAGCAGAGAGAAAAAAAAATAAGAACACCAAGTTCTTGACCAAGGCAAGAACAATTTGTTCTCACCCATCATGTTCTTAATATGAAAATATTAGATTCTCTTATCAAACAAGTAGAAATAGTTGCACCTTTTTTTCAGATGTGAAAGTTAGATGTGCTATGATTTAAAAAAAAAGTTTAAATAGTTAGGAAGAGTAACATGTGGATAACTAAGATAGCAAAATACATTTTAATACAGGTTAGCTCCGTTGGAGTTTGAATTTAGAATCTCCAACTCTGTTCTAATTTTATGTAAAATTAGATGTGTTAATCAGTTTTCTGAAAAATTTAAATCATTAAGAACGACAACTTTATATTTATAATATTAATATGAAGCATTTTTATTTATCAAAAGTAACTAATTAAAAAGATCGGTTACAAACATTATATCCTCGCCTTGCAAAATGTAATATAATAGTGATAGATTTACATAAAAAAAGCACGAATAACCATAGGACGATTTTACGTCGTAAATTATACATATGTGTTGTAGATAGATAGATAGATAGATAGATAGATAGATAGATAGATAGAAATATAGCCCGTAGCCACCATGCAGCTTCCCCCGACAGAAGGCAGCACTACATAGGAACCTCTCTATCTTTGAACCTTTATATCCTGATCAGAAAGCTCCTTTGCCATCGCAGCAATAAAGTCATACTCCTTCCTCTTTTGATGGATCACCATCCCTCCCCTTTCTTATCCAACAACCTTCCAAACTGTTCCGAGGTCAATTGCCACGGCTCCTTTCGTGCCTTTGTCCCCTCGCTCGACAGGATTAGTCTTAGCTCAGCATGCACCTCCCTCTCTCTCTCATGCATGCAGCTGGTCCTTCATACCTTTTGTTCTCGCCCTAAACAAATCAGCCTGCTGCATCTTTTTATATACATCACCGTCGTTAATGTTAATGTACACATGGTCCTCCTCCTTTTTCATGCATCATGCATGCATGGCCTGTTTGCATGTGGGTATTCCTCCTCCCCAGCCGTGATAAAGTTGCATGAGAGCATCTATGCATGCATGCATGCATCCATGTGTGCAAGATAAACGAAGGAGGGTGAAATAAGTTGGCAGTCTCTTTTTTGCTGCTGGCTTGCTTTTTGCGATCACGGAGGTGCTCTCTGCATGGGCTGTGCAAGTGTACAACGAGAGTTAGAGGGCGTAGTGGGGAGTGACATGAATCCTTTTTGTAAAGATTGATGCTGATTAGGAGCGGCATCAGCAATCTCTTATCCAATATCGTGCAGCTTTACGCGGCAGACAAATGCATGTCAACTGGGATTTGATTTCTTCATCCTCCATGCCATACGTTCACAGAAAAGTGATCTTGCTTCCTATATTAATTAATGCCCATTCCTTGTATAAATATTTTTATATATACTTTTTTGTGGTTTGCATACATATGATGATGCGGCAGTCAATTAAATTAAGTGGTCATTTTTCACTAGGTCAAATTAGATATCGTATCCACTAAGGGGGCCGGGGCCATGCATGAATCAGTGGCCAGCATGCAGCCGTTCGCAGTCTGGAATCAGGACAATATATGTATATCATATTATGATTCACGATGGCCACTAACTACGTTGCATCACGGGGATATCCAGGGTTAATGTACGTAGGTAGGACTTAGGAGTAGGACTACTAATATATATGTGTGTGCAAACATATACTCGTTTGCAATGGCGATTGAGAAGATGATATATAGGTACTCATTAATTTGTGGAGTGGCTACATTGTTAGCATGTTTATGGTTAAGAAAAAAAAGGTGGTCCATTCCCTATGCTACATATAAATTGCATGCTTCATGATAATATTCTTGCAAATGTTCTTCAACAAGGTATTTTTTTTCTTTTTTGGTTAGGTTCACCGGTGTCAATTACTAGTATATAACTAATTCAATATTCAGATCAAAGTGAAATAATAAATTGATCAAAATAGTGCAAGCACCCCGCACGAGAGAGGAGGTGGAGGTGGAGGGGACCCTTCCTCTTCTCCTCTCCTCTCCGGCATCGGAGGTGGAGGGGACCCTTTACACGCGTGACGCAAAGGGGAGAGGGGCAGCCTCCCTTGAGGGGAGAAGGGGGGGGCCGGCCCCCTTTGTGTCGCACGCGCAGAGGAGGAGGGATGATGCAGAGGGAGCGGCCCTCCTCCCTCGGCACGGTGGAGAGAGGGGGAGGGGAGGGTGGCCATGCCTTTTGCATCACGCGTGTAGAGAGGGGAGGAGGTGTTGCGCGCGCAAAGGGGTCCCCCCTCTTTCTACGGCGCATGTGCGTCATTTTTTATTTTTATATTTTTTTAATGTGTCACATAAGCGAAAAATGAGTTATACTTAGTCAAAGGAGTAGTTAGTAAAATAAATTAAAAGTTGAAGGAGAATCTAATTACATAATTAAAAAAGAATAAAAGTTGGGAGTATTTATTAAAATTTATCCTTTTGTGTAAACAATTGGTGTAGATAAGCGTGAAGGGAAAAGGATTAAATAAGCATGAAGCCATGCAGCGCCTAATAGCATGATATTCAGATCGGCGAGACTAAATACATTCTATTAACAGTTCAAACAAATTGCGGAGTAAATTACACGATCGTTCCCAACTTTAAGTATGATAACAAGTTCGTTTCCTAATTTCAATTTATAACTAAAATGTCATCAACTTTTAATTTTCTTACACGCTTGACCCTCCCGACCGATAATAGCTAATTTTTTGATTATAGTGCTGATGTGATATAATAAAAAATAATATTAAAATATTAAAAATTAATAAAAAATAAAAAATGTCGAGGGCCAAATCTCCTTGTGCGAGCTCGCACAGAGGGCGTCGTCCCCTTTTTCTTCTCGCGCGTGCGAAGAAGGAAAGGGGGCCATCGCATTGGCCCCCGAGCTCGAAGGGGAGGGGGGTGTTGGCCCTTATGCGAACTCGTCGGCGGGCGAGCTTGCACAGGGGTTGTTGGCCCCTCTTTTTCTCCCTCGTCGTGCACGAGGCAACCCATGTGCAAACTCGTACACTGACGAGCTTGCACGGGGGCCGGCGCCCCCTTTTTCTTCTTACCGCGCGTGAGAAAGAAAGGGGGGCTAGTCGTCCACCCCCCGTTATTTTTCTCCTTCATTGCTCGCGAAGAAGAAAGGGGGGGCGGAGCCCCCTGCAAGAGCTCGCGTCCCGGCGAGTTTGCACATGGGGCCGCCGACCCTCCTTTTTTCTTTCTCACCGCGCGCGAGGAAGAAAAGATCTCGTTGCCGCACGTGAGGAAGAAAGGGGGGCCGACGCCCTCCCGTGCAAGCTCGCGCGCCGACAAGTTGGCAAATTATAATTCAATTATTATATGATTTGACAATTGCTTAATATATAAATAATATGCATGATGTTTGTAAGTTTCTTGCGGAACATATTAATAGCTATATCCGTTTATATCATGCATGTTTGCAGCATCAATACAAATTAATAGCTGGTAAATGTGATTGACATTTTTTTCGGAAGCCTATTGGGGAAGTGATGCCGACTGTCCAATCCACACGACATTACTGAGCGCACTAGCCGTTGGAAAGCTAGCCCACCATCGAGCCCAACTTATCCGGTATGATCGTCCCGGGTGCGTGCCTGACAGTGGCAGGTGATGTTCTCAATAAAAAATTTATGCATTCACATGGACTCGAACTCGAGACATCTGCTTAAGCGAGAAGGGACCGCTACCACTCCATCCCAACTCTTATTGGTAATGTGATTGACATTTTACCAAAATAAAAATGTGACGAACAAGTACAAAGCTTCCCCTTTTGATCTTTTCATCTTTTTAACTTTCCTTATTTTTCACAGAGAAGGCATTAGAAGAGGGAGAAGCCAAGGAAGCTACGTTAGAATAAAAAGGCATGCACGATTTAAATTACTCAAGATGTGGGACGCATGGGATTACATTAAAAGCTAACATATTATATTAGTAAGGATCTAATCAAACTCCACCACTGAAAGGGATGTGAAGAATATTTAGGATCGATCGGCCGTTTCGGTTGACCGTTCTTTTTACCCCTCGACAAAGAAATTATTGGTAAAACATCAGCCAGTCAGTGACCCCATGGCTACTTGTTTTGTCTATTTCTCACGTCAATTGATCATAATCTTGCACAGTGGATCCATTCAAGTCAAAGTTCACGGTTTCATTGGATCCGTGCCAAATGTCATGAATTCAAACCCTAGGTACGCCACTAAAATTTGTGAAGAAAATTAATAGTTTTAAATTCGACTTTGTAAATATCAGTTTGTGCATGCAAAAAGTTCTGGGTGGCAATAAAAGAATTATAAACTATATAAAGTTAAAAAGAAAGAGAAAAAATGAAACATAATGAATTCTAAATCTATTGATATATACATCTAATGATGTGCAATATATATATATATATATATATATATATATATATGTATATATATATATTAAGGTCATAGTTCTGAGTCACTAGATTGATATTATTTTAATCCGACGGCTTAAAACATAAATAATTTGGATCATTGGATTAAAATAATGTCAATCCAATGATCTTGAACTATAGAATTGCACGGTGCAATCACATATATATATATATATATATGTATATGTATCCACACTTATTCACTATTTGTGTTGATTTTGGGAATGATCATCTAATGACACTAAAATGAAAATAAAGGCACTCAACAAATACCACTACAAGAAAAATGTCCTAGATATGTACTAGATAATTAAGTGTTTCATACAACCCTACAATTTTTTTAAGAATATGATGAAATGCACTACTATTTCATATACGTTACATTATACCAATCCATGTAAAAGTTGAACTAATTAATACATCTCGTTATGCACCATTTTATAAAGAGTTTAACGTTTATGCTATATCTTTTAAAAGTATAGTAACCTTCATACACTCATTAATCAACGTTAGATTCATGGTAGACGGTAAATTAATTTATCCATTGAACATTTTTTAATCCATTATATAAATTTGATGGGCATCTATCCCTTAAAGATGATAGTACAATTATTATTTTGTATTTATAAAATGTCTCAAAGATGAATGAGTCCCTTTGTCCCCTGTGTCATTACTTCATGTGGCCTTAATCTATATATATATAAAGTTGATACATTGAAAAGGCTGACGTTTCAACATTTGACTTTATCTATTTTTCTAAGTACTTAGGGTTTATCTCTATATTATCTATAACTGTTGCACACTTATGTTACAATAAATGAGTTAAATCCGTAACCACACAATAACGTTTTGAATGCCAACGTTCTATATGCCCAACGCCAAATTTATTTGCAGTGCCAGCAAAACATATGACGCCTTACATTCCAACTCTTTCTTTTTAAGGTCCAGCAAACATAGAGGAGATGACTCACATCATGTCTTAAGCATGTGGTTCTCGGCCATGTGGAAGACGCAAAAATAACGAGGGCACCACACTCTGCAATCTGCACCACGCAACGAGGTGGACTACGAGCGCATAGGTCTGCTCTGGGACGACGTCCTGCAACACTCCATCGATCCTAGCTCCTCTTCAATGTGTTACAAGGAGGCCGTTGCCGCCCTCTCCAAGCGCTAGCGCGGCATTTTCTCTTCCTCCCAGACCTTTTGCTCATTTCAGCGATGCCCTTCAAGCAACTTCCTCTCTCTCCAGCTCCATGGTTGATTTGCACCATTGTTTCTCGTCTTCCACGGATCCTCGTTACCCGCCTCTGCCGTCCCAGTACATGAATCTCAACCGGTACATGATGCCCAACAACGGGAACTCTCTCTGATCGCTGGTTGGCCGTCGTATCATTCCCCGTTACCATTCCCCAGGGGGCCGTCGCGGTGGGTGCAGCTGCTGCCGCTGCATGTGTTGGTTCTACTATTTCCTCCTACCTCTTTCTTGATGAAAAAATTTGAGAACAACGAGAGAAGATCGCAGAGGGATTGCAGCAAAATAGAGGAGACATACAAATTTATCCAAGTTCATCCTTGAGATGAGGGCTACGTCCTGCAAAGAGATTCCACTATATCGTTTAGGTTTACAGCCGCCACATAAATTACACAAAAATTAGGCTATTAATAGCCTCTTCAAATCGAGTTTAAAATCCAAACAAACAGAGAAAAAACCTAATCCGAACCACACAGACCGACTAAACAAAAGTCCAAAATTCGACTAGGTGAGTCGGTGAGCGGTGAGCGGGACCGCCGTCGGGGGGCGGGGACCCCCGAACCGTCCCTTTCGTTCGTACGCCAGCAGCACTGCTAATTGGGTAATACTCAGATTTTCCTAAGTTCACGTGGGTGAATCCGGTGTGAGAAACAAGGGGTCCTGAAGTATTCACTAACTATAACATTTTCCCACTTGGTGGATACTTCACACCAATGAGAGCCTTGCCAGCAACATTCTTCTTCAATCCGATAGCAATAGAGCACCATTGGAATTTTGCACATGTAACTGCTTTAGTCAGAAAATCAGAATTATTCTTTGTTGTATCAACTTTTTCAAGCTGAACCTCTTTCTTTTCCACCTTTTTCCGAATGAAATGGTATTGGATGTCAATATGCTTTGTGCGTGAGTGAAATGCAGGATTCTTAGCTAACTGAATAGCATATTGATTATCACATCTCACATCTATGGCACCTTGCTCAAATCCGAGCTTCAAGCACAACCGCCGTAACCATATGGCCTCCTTTGCAGCATGAGTAAAAGTCATATATTCAGCTTCTGTAGAAGAAAGTGCTACCACGATTTGTCTCTTGCTCATCCAACTTAG
Organism: Pontederia crassipes; assembly: GCA_030549335.1. NCBI lineage: Eukaryota > Viridiplantae > Streptophyta > Magnoliopsida > Commelinales > Pontederiaceae > Pontederia > Pontederia crassipes. The sequence goes on along the minus strand of CM060191.1, from coordinate 68,205,391 downwards.
TGCAGCCCCAAATAATGTAAAAACATATCCGCTAGTGGACCGTCTACTATCAATGTCTTCACCTCAATCAGCATCTACATTGCCTATGATATCAAGCCTCTTTCCTTTTCCCGCACATTCAAAGCACAAAGCAAAATTTAAAGTTCTACGAAAGTACCTGAAAACTCTCTTGATAGCATTTCAATGTTCCCTGCCTGTGTTAGACATATACCGACTCAAGACTCTCACTGCTTGGGCTATATCTGGACGCGTGCACACCATGGCATACATCAAGCTGCCCACTGCACTTGCATATGGCACACGATCCATCTCTTCGGCTTCTTCATCCGTTTTTGGGTATTGCTCTACAGAAAGTTTAGTTCCTAGAGACTTAGGAGTACCCACTGGCTTGCAGTCCGACATGTTAAATTTATTCAACACTTCTTTTATGTATTTCTCATGTCCTAGCCACAACTTTCACTTCTGACGATCCCTTCTAATCTGCATACCCAAAATAAAATTCGCTGGCCCTAAGTCTTTCATCTCAAACTTCTTGGTCATTCACTGAATTCACCATCTTCATACTGTTTTCAATCAGCAACATGCCATCCACATACAGTGTAAGAATGACAAACTGATCTCCAACTCTCTTCACATAAACACAATGATCTGAATCTGAACATACAAACTTGAGTTCGAGCATGTACGTATCAAACTTCTGGTACCACATCCTTGACGATTGCTTCAATTCATACAGAGACTTCTTCAATTTGCACACCAGCTTCTCTTTACCTTGAATCTCAAAACCTTCTGGTTGTCTCATATATATCTCTTCCTCCAAGTCCCCATGAAGGAATGTCGTCTTCACATCCATTTGCTCTACCTCAAGATTATATGTTGTTGCCAGAGATAGAACAAGTCTGATTGAAATCATTTTCGCCACGGAAGAAAAAATCTCATCATAGTCGACTCCCTCAACCTGAGAGTACCATTTAGCTACCAGTCTCGCCTTGTACTTCTCTACAGACCCATCCGGTTTCAGCTTTCGCTTGAACACCCATTTGCAACCAATTGCCTTTCTATCCTTAGGCAATTTACACAAGCTTCATGTTTCATTCTTATCCAGTGACTGCATCTCATCTGCCATAGCAAACTCTCACTGATTTGCATCATCCATAGACCTTGCATCTTTTACAGAACTAGATTCTTCTTCGATGATGCTCAAAGCATGAAACGAACTCAGAGCACTAAGAGAGTATCTCAAAGGTGCTCTTCTTTCTCGTGTCGATCTCCTGAGAACTGGTATGGTAGTACCAATATCTGGGTCTTCATCTGAATCTGCATCTTCAACTTCATTAACCGAGTCCTCTTGATCCGGTTCTGTAACAGACTCAACTGAAGTATCTTGTGCATCCACCTCTGAAGTTTCAGAATCAGAATCTTCTTCAAGCACTACCACTTTCTTATATTCATCAACTTTTTGAACTTCAACTTGGGAACGTGATTCACGGAAAATAACATCCCTGCTGTAAACAATAGTCCTTGACTTTGGATTTCACAGTTTGTAGCCCTTGACCCCTTTCTTGTATCAGACAAATATGTTCTTCTTAGATTTACTGTCAAGCTTACCCCGCTTTTCCTTGGGTATATGAACATATGCGTCACATCCAAACACCCGAACATGAGACAAATTTGACTTCTTCCCAAACATTGCCTCATAAGGCGTCTGATCCTTCACTGATGAGGTCGGTGAGCGGTTCTTCAGGTAGTTTGCTGTGGCTACAGCTTCTGCCCAGAATTCTTGCCCCAATTCAGGCCAACTTAACATACATCTGGCCTTCTCTATGAGTGACCGATTTAACTTTTCAGCTACTCCATTCTGCTCAGGTGTATATAGAGTTGTCTTCTTGCAATACCATTGTTCACGCAGAACTGCTCAAACTTATCTGAACAAAATTCACCTCCATTATCTGTACGAAGGACCTTGATCTTGCAGCTCAATTGGTTTTCCACCAAAACTTTAAATTCTCGAAACTTATCGAATACATATGATTTATTCTTGATAAAATAAATCCAACTGTATCTCGAAAAATTATCTATAAAAGAAACATAGTACCTTATCCCTCTAATAGATGGAGTCGGAGTTAGTCCAAAGACATCACTATGGATCAGTTCGAGAATCTTCGTTGCTCTTGAACCTGTGTGTTAAAAACTGACTCGGTTCTGTTTTCCATGGAGGCAATGTTCACAGAACTCGAAGCCCACAGAATAATCTGAAACTCCTTCTACCATCTGACTTGATGTTATGATAGAAAGTCATTTCTCACTGATATAGCCTAATCTCTTATGCTACAGCATAGATGTGATGTCTTCGTTTTCTTTGGCCTCTTCAGAAATAAATTCGCAGCCCATAGGTATAGTCTCTCCGAGCAACTTGTACAATGTGCCATAGCGAACTCCTCGCGCAATCACAATAGACCCTCTGACCATCTTGCACGAATCCTTGTCGCAACCGAATATAACACCCGAATCTGCCATTGTACCAACAGATAATAAACTCCTGCTCATAAGTGGTATATGCATCACGTTTGGTAGAGTCTTCACCATGCCATCATTCATCCTCAACTTCATCCTGCCACGTCCAATAATCTGAACCGTAGTGTCATATCCGAGAATGACATCCCCACTATTATACTCATATTCACAAAATCAGTGTCTATGAGGTGTCATGTGGTATGAAACACCAGTATCGATGAGCCACACATCCTTATCTGACTGTACCATACATGCAGAAGCCACGTACATATCTCCTACCTCAGCCTTCTTTTTGTCCGAGGTTGACTCAGCTTCTTTCTTGTGAACCGGCTTATTTTTGCAATCTCGCTTCAGATGGCCCCACTCTTGACATCTTCAGCATTGCACCTTCTTATCTTTACTCTTCGAACGCCCACGAGATTTGGATCTCCCGCTCTGATTTTGATTCCTTTCTGGTTGTCTTCCTCTGACCTCCAGCGCCTCTTTACCAGAACTCTCTGATCCCTTTCTCCGTATTTTCTCTGATAACAAGGCAGCACATACACATTCATACGAAAGTTCTTTATCCCCGCCACCAATCACGATAATCAAACTGTCCCATGAATCCGACAACGAACATAGCAATGTTATTATCTTGTCATCATCTTGAAACTTAACACCGATTGATACAAGTTGACTGATCACCGTGTTAAAGTTATAAAGATGAGTAAAAAATGAGTCACCCTTCTGCATCCGAAGATTGTACAATTTTTTTCTCAGAAATAACTTGTTAACGAATGACTTACTTTGATATAGGGATTCCAACTTCCTCTATAGATCTCTGGCTGTAGGTTCGCTCATCACATTCGTAAGAATTGAATTCGTGAGACAAAGCCGAATCAAACCCTTCGCCTTTCTATCAATCTGATCCCACTCTTCGATCGCCTTTGGATCTGCCTGACTCGAGGAAGTCGTATTTGAAGCCTTCGTCGCATCTGCAGCCGTCGCCGCTTCTTTGTCTGGCATCTCCTTCTCGATTGCCGTCCAAAGATCTCAATCACAGAGAAGATCCTCCATCTTCATCTTCCAGAGATCAAATCGCGTTCCATCAAATTTTTCTATCTCAATCCGCGATCCTCCTGACATCTCGAATAAACCCTAATTCCTCGAACAACCTGAGCTCTGATACCAATTGATGGAAAAACTCGAGAACAAGGAGAGAAGATCGCAGAAAGATTGCAAAAAAATAAAGGAGACACACGAATTTACCCAGGTTCACCCTTGAGATGAGGACTACGTCCTGCAAAAAGGTTCCACTATATCGTTTAGGTTTACAGTCGTCACATAGATTACACCAGAAATTATGCTATTAATAGCCTCTCCAAACCGGGTTTAAAACCCAAACAAACAGAGAAAAAACCTAATCCGAACCACACGGGTCGGCTAAACAAAAGCCCAAAATCCGTATAGGTGAGCCAGTGAGCGGTGAGCGGGACCGTCGTTGGGGGGCGGGCCCCCCGAACCCCCTCCCCCTCCCTTTCGTTCGTACGCCATCAGCACTGCTAATTGGGTAATACTCAAATTTCTCTAAGCTCACGTGGGCGAACCCGGTGTGAGAAACAAGAGGTCATGAAGTATTCACCAACTCTAACATTCCTTATGGCCATCTCCGGCATCACCGTCTACTTCTTCCTCATCTTCAGCCCCGAGGCGCCCTCATACTCGATCAACCACCTCTCCGTCGACGCCTTCAATATCCACCCCAAGGACCTCGCGCTCTTCATCAAGGTCGTCGCCTTGGTGCACGCCGAGAAACCCAACGACATGATCGGCACCTACTAAAAGAAGGGGTCGAAGGTGGTGATAGCATACAGGGACGTGACACTATGCCAGAGCCATATCGCGAGCTTCTACCAGAGGCATCGCGACAAGACGGTCATCCGCGACAAAGGTGGTGATAGCGTACAGGGACGTGACACTATGCCAGAGCCATATCGCGAGCTTCTACCAGAGGCACCGCGACAAGACGGTCATCCGCGACAAGACGGTCATCCCGGGGATCTGCAGGAAACTCTCAAGGAGGACCAGGTGGTAGGGAGGATCCCTGTCGACATCTACATGCGGGTTCCGGGGACCTTGCAGCTGGACGACTTGGACCTGCGGGAGTTCATCGTGAATGTCGCCTGCTCGCTCGTCGTTGACAACTTGTCACCCAGCGCCAAGGTCGGCATCAAGTCCTTGCAATTTACAAGGTCAATGTGGAGTTCTGAAGCTTAATTAATTATTAGTTTCTACTTCTTTAATCTACGAGATCTACTAGGGGTGCGTTGATCCATGCATGAATGCATTCATTTGGCAGAGAGTGATGAGAAAAGGAAGGCAAAATGGTTGTAAAGATGGTACTCAAACTCAACGGAAAAAGGAAGCATCATACGATGCATGGTGATATCTTTTCTTAGCACAGTGCGTTTCAAAAGCTTTTCTCAGGATGTTATCAAGTTAGTTTGAGGAGTTTGTTGGTGATATTATTAATTAGTTTTAAAAATTTGAATGATAATCATGAATGTTTCTCTTTTCATCACATATTTATACAATACAAATTCTAAATTAAGGCTAAATTAAATTGTTAATACATAAAAGGTATTTCAATTTATTTTTTATAAAAATAATTAACGTATTTGTTATATAAAAATATTTCAAAATTTTTATTGGTTTCAGGAGATTGTTGGTGATATTATTAATTATTTTTTTAAAAAAATTGGATGATAACCATGCATGCTTCCCTTTTTATCACATATTTATACAAACACTAATCTTACAGAATTTGTGCTTGTATAAATATGTGATAAAAAGGGAAGCATGCATGATTATCATCCAATTTTTTTAAAAAATAATTAATAATATCACCAACAAACTCCTGAAACCAATAAAAAATTTCAAAATTTCTGTAAGATTTCTCTCATAATTTAAAAAATCTAAAATATCAATATTGAAATTATTATAATATTGTAAATATTTTCAAGATCAATACAATTATTTTTTTAAAAAATCAATTAGTTAAGGTATTGTTGTCTGTTAACATAAATAAATTTACTGGAAGGATTGATGATTTGGATAAAAAAGAAAACTTTTTTGTGAATATTACCTAATTATGATTGGATAGATATAAGAAATGTTTGATCGGACATATATTTATAGTCGCCTAAGTGGGTAGGCGTGCTGGCCTAAGTTAGAAGTTAGGCTGATGTATGGAGCCTCTTCTGTCTCACGTAATTTTAAAATTAAAATTTAATATTTTGTAAAGAAGTCATTAATTAAATGTGTTCATAAAAACTCGCACTTCAATTCAATTTTATCACATGAAATTGTCAAACCTATGGACTTTTGGGACGATATGTTCCAACTTTGAAGTAGCAAAAAACAAACGTTCAAAATGGCAAATCTATAATATAAATAAAACTGATGCATTGAAAAGGCTCACATTCCAGCATTTGATTTTATCTATTTTTTTAAGTGTTTAGGTTTTATCTCTATATTATCTATAACTGTGGCACACTTATGTTACAATAAATGAGTTAAATCCTTACATATGCCTCACACAGTAACGTTCTGAATGCCATATATATATATATATATATATATATATATAAAGTTGGTGTATCGAAGATCCTCACGTTGCATCATTTCTTTTGTGTAACTTTCACCCCATATGATCATTTCCTTTTCTCTTCAATGTAATTCCCTCATGATCCATCCAATTAATGCATCAATTTAATTAATTAATATTAATAAATATATTATGAGTCAATTAAAAATTATTTTTAAACTTGAAAAAGTATTTTCTAAAATAAGATAATAAATGTGATTATATATATATATATATATATATATATAAAGTTGATGCATTGGGATCACCCTTCATCTATCTTTCCTCTTTATCTTTAAATATAAACTCCCTCATCGAGCACGGCCACTCTGACAAGACCAGATCCATGCATCAGCGGCGAGGTCCCTTCATCTCTACGATTTCTCTCTGCCACTACTACGTACATAGATTATGTTGATGACGATGCAGCAGTGGCGAGTAGGGAGGAACCATCGAGGATGGTTTAGAAAACTGAAGTGCCGAGGTAACAGGTCGCTTCTCCTTTTTTTCCCTCAAAGGTGTATAGAAATGCGATTAATTTGTTCTTGGTTAAGGAAATGTGAGCGTATATTTTCTGAATCGGCCAAATTTGAAATAGTTGTGTTAATTAGACTTCATAATATAATCTTCAAACAAAATTTAAATCGAACAGTCAAAATTGTTGGCTGTATTTTACACTAAAAACTTGAGCTCTCCATGTGAATGAGTTGCTATCGAGGAGTAGTCAAATTAAAATATAATAATATGCATACGACATAAAAGAATGAATGTATAAACAAATTTATTTTCATCAAGGTTCTCATTTCGAAATGATATTACATGTAATTTTATGAATCCATCTCAAGTATTTTTTTTTTCATGCAAGAAAATCGTTAAGAAGTAATAACTTTATAAGAGAATACTACAAACATTTAGTCAAAATAAATTTCATGTTTCTGAAAAAAATATTTTGGTGAAATAAAAGGAAGTATTTAGCACTTATTGCACTATAAAGATAGAAAATATCAAAATATTTGGCTGACTTTTCATAACGCTATAATTGATCTTATCTATAATTTTTTTTCCTACCGAGGAAAGAAATTCTTCTCCCATTTACAATTGAAATAAAATGCAACTGTGCCTCTATTAGAAATAATTAATTATTTAATTTAATGTTTTCATTCCTATATTATTTTTTATCTGTCCAAAATGATATTTGGTCAAGTTGATAAACTATTTAAACTCCTATGGGCTAATTCACTTTGACTATACTTTTTTTTTATTTCTAGCCATGTTAGTTCGAAAGTTTTCAAAAAATAGTGTGTATATACATACATACGTACATATATATATATATATATATATATATATATATATATATATGTATATGCTTTGATTTTCTTTTTATTGTTTCAATCATATTGTAAATTACTTAAAATTTGATAATTAATAGTTTGCCTATTTGTATAGAATCATATAATATTTGCATAGCAGTATAGAATATATGGTTAAACCTTAGTCAATTGTCCATTATGCAATTAACGAAGAAAATAATCTTTCTTTGTTATGAAACCATAATTAGATATTACAAATACTTTTACATTACTTACGCATGGAGTTTGTTGTGCTAAAAGATATTGTATTTAGATTTTCTTTTAGTTAGTTAGATGTTCTCTTTAGTGTCAACATTCAATTTATACATGCTGGGTAGTCCAATATTTGTCCCAACATTTAACTTGTATACTTCAATTTTTTCAATACAAATTAAGCTTATGCATCATCATATATATGACTTATGCTGCATTTTAATATATTATATATATATGTGTGTATGTATGTATGTATGTATGATAGAACTGAAGATATTGAATTTAATTATTTGTAAAAATGATACATGAAAAAAAATAAAATTTCTTTTGCAATAGGAATCTCAAATGTTCATTTCAAGAAAGAAAATAAACGAGACTTATAATTTTGCCTTTTAATATATCAAATAAAATGATATAATTATTCTACTCTCTTTGTTAGAGTTGATTCATGCATATATTGAAACTGATCCTCTATTTAAACTCTTTTCTTAAAAAACTGACGTCTTCTTGGGAGTGGAAGGTTAACTGGTGTATTTATTATAACACCAATTCATATGTAGGTCTTTTGAAAGAAAAAGACTGATACATATATTATGACAAAAATTCATAGTCCACAAAATTTTTTTGAAAAAAAAGTTAAAAATTTAAGAAAAAAAGATAACTGTCAATGTTGAATTGAGAGCAACTTGGAACTGGCATTTGAGCACAAGCTTTATATAAATATAAGATAAATATAAGATGTTATAAGTGATCATACTCTGTTTGGAATGTAAAGGGTCATAGGATTTGTTTTATTGTGTAATACATGTGTAAGGTGTAATGGATTTATAAATGTACGTTGAACTTGATTTGCTTCGGCTCTATATGTTTGCTAGCACGGGAAAATCAGCTTAGGACACAGCGTATACCCGTTTACAAGCCTCCACCTGCTCGAAGGTGCACCTTATAAGGTAATTACATACTTCCCACTGTCCATCTAATGCTTATTGAACCCACTAAACAACACCATCGCTGCACCCATTTTCTACTTAGAAGAAATCAACGTGAAATGGCAATGAAGACGAAATCAGAAACTTTCCTTCTTCTTGATTCCTTTGTGTTTTTTCCCTTCTGTTTACCTTTTTCACCTCAGTTTAGTTCTTAGATTCTTCTGCAAATGTGAGAATGAGGTTCCGGATAGAGTAAACCAAGCAAAGGATGAAAAAAAAAAACTATAGATATTGTTGGTAGATGGTTGTAAGGTCACGATCTTCGTTCCGAGCCAAGAGAATGTTAAAGGAGACATCTTTTCTCAGAAGAAATCCCTTAATTATTTTAATATTTTTTTACTTCATGCACCATTATATATTTAATGAAAAATGATGATAACTTAAATATTATAACTACGTTTATCACATAAATATATGTGTCTATGTATGTATGTATGTATGTATAATTCTATACACCAATCACCTTTTACCTTTCTTCCATTCTTCATTTTCATCTTTCTCCTTTTTTTAAATATTTTTATACTTCCCTTTGACTTCATGAATTATGTTAACTTAAGTATATTAGTTATGATAATTAAGTCTATTAATTATTTTTAGTTATGATGACAAGTCATAATTATTTTTTAATTTAAAAAGTCGCATGTTTTATATATATACTTAACTCCGTTAATTGTTTTTTGTTAACATGAAGAGTCATATTTTTTTAGTTTGTCCGACATGCACGACCAGGTGAATGCTTCACATTGTACCTTTTATTATTTTTTCCTCTTCTTCATAGTTGTACTAACGTCTTGCCTTTGACCTAGGAGTGAACAACGAGGACGTAGGAAGGATGCTCAGTGACCTTGCAACTGTCGATGGTGAAAATTTCCATAGACATCGGTCACCCTATTCACATCCTTTTCCGCAGACTAAGAAATTATTCGTTGTCGACTCCACTTGCGGGACCTCCAAACTAAAATCACTTACCTAGCTTCAAACCCCATCATCCAAATCATTGTCTCTTTCCCCCCGCCATTGTGAGCACCCCATCTTGCCCTGGTGATCTCGACAAGGAATGATCTCCCCGAAAGGTGATGTTAAAGACGTTCGATGGTTATGGTGACTGACGAACCTCCCCTGGAGGTTCATTGCAAAGGATGTTCGATGACCTCAACGGAGGATGATCTCCTTGGAAGGCAAAATTAAGGACGTTCGATGCTATGGTGGTGAGCAATCACTATCAATGGAGGAACAAAGATAGCTCACACTTCACTGTCCATGGTAAGTAGCTTGGCGAAGGTCACCACATACATTAATCGCCTACACATCATTTTCCATAGATGAGGAGAGCTTGCCATTGAACTCTCCTCCCTTGAAAGCAAAACCACATAACTGTTTTCAAACCCCATCATCTAAGCCATCGTCCTACTCCATTCCTATCGCTGCTGCATGCAAGGAGCCCATCTTGCTCATCTGTAAAGTTGATACGCTACACATGGATGACGTCAAGGTCGAGGGGTAGGAGATGGCCCTTCCTGGGTCAGCAAGAGGGAAGGAGTTTGAAGAAGGGGGCTTTTTCCTGTGATATGATCGAATGATTTTATAGGAAGAGTTTGACGAGGAGGCTCCTATTTGAGAAGGGCGATGGACTCGTCGATGCCTCTAGAGATGCCGAGACGACAATCATGCACTCTGGACCAACGTCAAACATGAAGCTTCGACAGACAAGGTGTGAGGAGCCGGTGCTATAGTGTCGAAGGACGAACTCGAGAGATCAAATCGCGAACTCATGAGGTGGACAAGGTTAATTAGATAGATGTCAATGCCTCTAGCAACACCGAGGATGATAATATCGCACTTGGGACTGGCGCCGAACACAAAGCTCAGATAGAGGAAATGGGAGGAGGAGGAGCCGACATCGCAACATCGGAGAGAAAACTTAGAGATCAAATTGTGAAGGTCATTATAAAGTGCAAAATGTGGGATCTTTGTCAATGCCTCTGACGGCGTTGAGGATGGAGACCTTACACTCAAGGCTAGCACTAGATGTGAAGCTCTGGCAAAGAAGGTGAGAGGAGATGGAGTCAGCTCATAAAAATATAAAATTATTTTATTATAAAAATGGTAAAATAACATATTTTAAAATACTTTAATCTTATTAAAATAAAAAGATTGCATAAATCATTTTATGATAAAATATTTATGAACGAGAGTGTTCTCTAGTTTAGTTTATAGTTTTGATGGTCACAGCCTATGCAATCATATCGTGAGAGAAAAAGCTACTTTGGCAGTTTGGCAGCATCTCTGCCCCCAGCCCACGACACCCAAAGAAGGATTACCGCAACGCGTATCATCTTGTTGATATAATAGATCAATATATACGACATTGTTAGCTAACAACCCAGTAGCAGCTCAATCCCATCGCATTTGACTCCTCAGTCCTCACTTCTCACTTTGGTGGTCATCAGCGACCACCTTCCACGTTCCTGTTGACATCTATCAAGACGCCACTTCTTCTCACTGCTCTCCTCTGTGCTTTTCTTATAAATCTCCCATCTCTCAGCTACTACTACACTACCAAGCTGTAATTATATACAACCTTGACTCGTTCCTCTGCTGCAAGCCTCAACGATTTACGTCTGCTGGTATCTTCAATGGATCGGCGTCGTTATATCTCTTCAAATCTTTCTCGCGCTTGTTTTGTCTTCGGTCATCTCATGTCTTTGTTCTTGATAGGTATCGAAATCAACACCCTTTTAGTTGCCTAGATTTCTTTTTCCTGGTACTTTTTTTTTTGTTCTTGCTTGTTTGTTTGACATGTTTTGGCGTGTTGCATCGTAATAAATTGGATCGGTTTCATGATTATGTCATGGGTGCCGCAGGAGATTGCACCACATTCACATTTGTGAACAAATGCGGGGACACGGTGTGGCCGGGGATCCTGTCCAACTCCGGCAGCTCACCGCTGGAGACCACAGGCTTCGAGCTGCCCGCCGGCACAGCGCTCACCCTCGCGGCCCCGGTGGGCTGGTCGGGCCGCTTCTGGGCGCGCACCGGTTGCGCCTTCGACGACGCCGGCCGCGGCTCCTGCGCCACGGGGGACTGCGGCTCTGGACAGGTGCAGTGCAACGGCGCCGGCGCGGCGCCCCCGGCCACGCTGGCGGAGTTCACGCTCGACGGAAGCGGAGGCAAGGACTTCTACGACGTGAGCCTGGTCGATGGCTACAACCTGCCGATGGTGGTGGAGGCGCTGGGCAGCGAGGGTTGCGCCGCCACGGGGTGCGCGGCGGACCTGAACCTGCGGTGCCCGTCAGAGCTGAAGGTCGGCGACGGGGAGGCCGCCGCGTGCCGGAGCGCGTGCGAGGCGTTCGGCACGCCGGAATACTGCTGCAGCGGCGAATACGGGAGCCCCGACACGTGCCGGCCGTCCGTCTACTCGCAGATGTTCAAGTCGGCGTGCCCGCGCTCGTACAGCTACGCTTACGACGACGCCACGAGTACGTTCACTTGCGCCGGGCCTCAGGGCTACGCCATCACCTTCTGCCCCGCGTCCACCACAAGGTGACCGTGACACAATAATACCTCCATCATGTCATGCAACTGAGCATTAAATTACTTTTTAACATAGTAAAAAATCAACTTAACAGACAGGAAAAAGGTTGATCAATTATTTGCTCTTTAACGAATAGTTCGACACGAGAGCTGTGTCCTGGCTAATTGTATCAGCATTAACGTTGGCCTTTTAGGAGTTGCATCATGTCGTCTCAGCTGCTTCGCCGAGACGGGAAAGCGAGATCATGTTATCACTTGTAGGAGAAAAAAAAAGGTGCAACGTCTTTGCATGCATATGCTTTCACCTTGTCGTGTTACAAAGACACAGTGGCCAAGCTCCTTTCCTTGCAGCAAGGGGGATGCAGAAAGCTGAGCAAGTGTGAGCGAGGGAAAAGAAAAAGGAAGGCCTTTGTTATTCGTCCTCTTTCCCTCTCTTTCACTTTGTTCTTTCCCCACCACAAATGGTGGTGCACCGGCTCAGAGGAATTAGTGGGTGGAGGAGGTTGTTGTGTTATAAAGCTAAGAGTATATCTGGAAAAGATGGATTCCCCAGACTTTTTTATCTTCTCTGTATATGCAAATCATTTTGGTTTAACATATTACACTAGGATCATTAACCTATGATTAACCAATTAATCAACCATCAATTCTCAGTACTAGATGCATCACTTTGTTTCTGACTGTACTTTATTTGATTTCCATATGAAACAGTCAGAAGGCAACAAGAAATCCTCCGCCAGCATCAATGGGAGCAATGGTGGAAGATGACTCTTGGCTGGCAAGCTTGGCAGTTGGAAGTGGCGCCCCTTTGAGCAGGAGGGTGTCCTTGCTGCTTCCAAGTATTTCACTTGCGGCAACTCTCCTACTAGTTCTCTTGTAATTAGCATACGAAAGGTTCATTTTCCTGCGGAAGAACCGGGAGAATCAATGGCCTCAAAATGCTCTGGAATCATACAAAGTCCGACAAGATAGAAACACGATGCTGAGCAAATTCGATCTGTTCTCTTTGTGGTGAAATTTTGACCAGATTGGTTTGTACAATTTGTAATGTTCAGACTGTTTCTTTAAATCCCCCTTAGGCAACTTCTTTTGTTATTTTGGTTAGTCTTTGCGACATTTTTTTTTTTGCACATATATGTTATGCTTGCAAGCCTTGTGATTAATTAGTGATCAATAACCCCATGTGATAACTCTTTTCTAGGATGCCCTGGTACCATTTTATCATGCACAATGGACAAAGAGCAAATTGATATGTTCTGACACAAGTTTGCTACCTGAACGCCAAGTTTATCAGTATTAGAAATCTTAATTGGTTTCTGACCAACGCTAATCAGACCTTTTCAACATTCTTTCAAAGCCTATGAATCCTCAAGAGCCAACAGACAATTAAAGATGGAAGAAGATCTCATTGCTTCGACACTGATGCCATCTCACAGAACTATAAAACTCAGGGTTTTGTCTCCTATAGTATGTATAAAGTATAAATATACTTGATCACCTGCCAACTAGATACATGTTGATAAGGCCAAGCTTTGGATTCCCTTCAACGGCTCTATTTTCAGACGAACACTTGGGATCCTTTTTCACTCTTCTTCTGGTATACATAACAAAATCTGACATTGAGAAATAGCTCGTTTTTTTTTTCAGATGCCTTCAAGAATTCAAGTCGATTCAGGTTCGCACCCATGATTGAAATAAATATACTCCCAAGCGGTTGATGATTGAAGTCGATTCAAGTTTCACCGCCCTGCTCTTTCCTGCAACTCACTTGTGACTTGTGAACTGTGCGAATTCCAGACATGGTCGTACACGAAGAACAAACTTGTTGCATGGAGGAAAGAGAAAAATGACTACGCGTATCTTGGCGATGTACGAGACGCCTGTCAAACAAATCTGCCTGCGTCATTGGAAAATGGTAAGATCATGGCACGGCCTTACAGTTGCAGGCATCAGAATTTGCATGATTGAGAGCATAAAGCAATCTTTATACAAAAGAGTGGACCATCGTCACTTCATGGCCATGCCCCTTTGTGGACAGCGATGCAGCGAGCAGTTTTCTACAACGTAATCAGTGAAGTGATCCAGTTCTAGCATTTTAATTACATTGCCATTTGTTCTTTGGCACTGCTGATATAGCCATCCATCCACCTTCACTTCGATTTAACCTCTGGACCATTTTCTTGTATGATGCATCTTACTATGAGAAACGAAAAGCAGATCCAGGAGAATATGATATATAAATGTGAGAGTAGGGTCCGTAAGGGAAATCGATACCTTATCAGGTCACAGGGGGGCTTTCAAGACACCAGGTGCAAAGTAACAAGTCGGCAATTGCCAACCACTTTGTAGCCATGTGCGATTGCTTTGCTTGGACACATTCCCTCGTGTCACATACTCTTTGGTCTCTTTCGTACTTTATATCCAAGTCAATATGCACCAGGGAGATGACGGACGTGTGTGTGAGAGAAAGATATAGGAAGGGAGGAGACGATGAGCGAGAGAGAGAGAAGGGGAGGGAGACCACAAAGATAATAAGAGAATCTGAGGACAGTAATAATAAGAAGAGAATCTGAATCTTGTCTTTATGAGCAACAGCAAAGGTAGAGGTTTTCAGAGACCACAAAAGATTCGACATATGGTAATGCAGGAAAATGGGCCGTGGGAGAGGAAGATTTGGTCAGAAAAGTGGATTAAGAAAAACCGAAACAGCGAGAGTGCGGGCATGCGGTAGGTTTGCATGATCTAGGAATTAGATGTAATAAACTGAAAATAAGTTTTAACATATTCCGAAGTGGATCATAAGCAAAGTCTAGTAATTACCAGGTTTGACTATCCATGACAAACTTTCAAACTTCAGCTTAAAGGCATCTTTAAGGGACCACTAAATAAGTACAGGTAAATACTCGAGGATTAATATTATTTCTTCTTCTGTTTCCTTTTTCAGCGACAACACCCAGCTAACCATTCTGGATGCTGGATGCATTAGATGTTTGAGTAAACATCAGGCACCAGTTCCATTCTCGAACACTACGAAGGGGACGAACCTTGAGGAACAGTAATAACCAAGAAACTTGAAAATGGAACTTTCATGAACCAATCAAGAACTTTGCTACAACAGAGCAGTTCAAGAACCAAATAATTAAAAGCCGTTTCCACCAAGGGGGCAAAAACAAAAGCCTACAATTGTTACGAAAAAAGAGAGATAACACGAACACAGAAGAACACGAAGAAAAAATGGCGGCGACTCTTTATTATGAAATAACGATGATTACAAAGAGCGTCTCTTTCTAGACCCCTAGGGAGTTTATATAAGCACTTCCTTTGACAGATGATAGGAATTACATACGGAATGGGACTCTAAATAAATCTCCTGAAAATAAGACACCTATCTCGTGATAAGAAAATAAATCAAACCCGAATCACATACAGAATACCCCTAAAAATTTTCCCTCCGCCCCCTTGCAACTCCCGTAGGGGGAGATCCCCCCAGGCTCGCTGACCGGGTAGCGAGACTCCCGTAGGGAAATTCTGCTGAAACGCCTGACTATATAGGAGGATCAACTGGATTCAGATTCAAGACATTATTAACAAATCTCCACCTTGACTTGAATCATCTTTAGAGCACACAAAATCATGCCACGCTGCCGCCAGTCTCACCTTTGAACTATTATTGTATTAATGTTAAGCAGCGAGACCCCCGTAAAGAAATTCTGCTAAAGCGCCTGACTATGTAGGGGGATGAATTGAGTTCAAGACATTATTAACAACAATGCATATAAGAAAAATGCAAGAAGGTCGACGTGACCTGATTAGTCAGCTTGGGTTATTCTAGTACAAGGCTCATCAAAGTCCCTATAAGGAAATTGGATTGAGGTTACAAGTCTTGAGCTCATATGGAAGTATAAAGCTTATCCTTGACTTGTAAGTTGTATGTTTCATTAGCCTTGAAAGCAGCTTCATTCTCATTCGCACTTTCCTCCACATCAGCATCCTCTTCTACAGTCACATCAGGATGACTGAGATCGACACTCCTTTGCACTGATTTATACATATAATTGAGGCAAATTCCTACGAAACATTTAAGACGAAGACAAACTCCCCCTGAGGGATTGTATCCTAGATGAATGTGCTGTGGGTTTGATGTCATCATCCTACACTCTCCTTTTTTTATTGTCAAAGGAGAACAGAGCACAACATTCATCATGCATGCATCGCGCATAAGTGAAATGTAAACCATACTTGGATAAAAATAGAATACAAATACTCAAGAAAAGCGGAAGTGGCTAATGTTTGTGTAAGTACTCAATTTCGTATAAGAAATAAATACATACAAAACTTATGAAGCCACAGAATAAAAATCATCACCATTATTTATTACCTCCTTAAACTTTCTTGCTGGTTTCTTTGATGATAGGATGCCAAGAATTAATCTCAAGCGCCCTCATGCCAATTGTCATGCATGTAAAGTTTTCTTGCTTGAATCAGTAGGCTGAGATCACATGTTCTTCTCCGTATTGGTAGTCCACCCACATTTGGAGGTGCCGGCAATATCTGGAGCACACAGTTCAAGTGGTTGCATCTCTTTTCTGTGTCTAGCATTCTCACTGGAAACAACATTTTGCGTCATCCAATGCTTTGAATGATTACTGGAGATCCTTCAGCTTTGAATCTTTTCAGGTTTCAGGCATCTTGTTGAGTCATTTTCAAAGTTTCTTGGTTTGGTGATCATGAGTTATTGCATCAAGTACTCAACAAAGGGATCACTAAAGAATATAACCTACAAATGATGGACAAATTTTTAGGCATGTCAAATGAGATTATTTTTGTTCTGTCACAAATCAAGTGTTTTAATTTTTTGTGAAATTGAAGCTGATTGTGTCAAACTGTCACTAATAATGGATTGACAATAGTATAACTTGTGAAGTCATAGGGCAAATTTTCAGCTCCTTGTAAATGGAGATAGATCATGCCTTCGGAAGATGTAATGGATGATTTTACAGAGGTAAGATCCAAATCTCAGTTATTCGCCAGAGCAAAGAAAAACCTGAATAAGTGTTCAATGTGAGAGTCCAATGAGTATGGTAGCATTAAGCCAGGTTTATTAAAATAGTTGAAAGAGATGACATAATCTCTTACTTCATAGTTCTTCTCAGTCAACTTATCAAGGAATTGAGATTTCTCCCATTGCTCCTTGTTGGTTCTGGAAATGTAGAACATGTTTCTTTGCCCAGATTACATTATAGATATAAACACATCCAGAGTTAGTTGTGCATTTAGTGTCGCAAAGATGTGAATGTGTGATAAGATACCAACATGAACGCAAGAAACAAACAATATATGTCTCCTGAAGACATATGGAAACTAGTAAAAGAAAAAAAAAACAGAATAAAACATCTCTTGAAGACACACAGAAACTGTAAAAAGTAAGCAAGTTGCAAGGTAAGACAAAACTTCCACATGTCAGGAGCTTAGCCAGTTTTTTTTATTATATGAATCATCTATGATGCTATGCTTGATAAAGTTGCAAAAATCATGCCAAACTGGGAATCTTGTCCTTTTTTGCTCATTGTTTTCACATTTATTGTCAGACTCAGATGTCCAACAAGGTAACAAAAGCAAACTTCAAATAAAATCGGAGAAAAAAAATTATTCGTAAATGATAACACACCTCTTGTATCTTTGTTGTTGAACTCCTCAGCATCCTTGCTTTCGTTTAATCAGATCATATCAAGAGATTTACAGATCAACTTCTCCTTGGTGATCATTACACCATGTTGTTGAAGCATTTCTGTGGGGCATCAAGTGGTAGTACCTGTGTCAACAAGCCCAGCATACTACATACGATGATAAGAATGATGAGTAACATGAAGATCCCAAGAAAGTTAAAGGTAGTTATGATGTCTCAGTTTCTTTAACCTTCAAAAGGCCAAGATACAATGGAAGAACTAGATCAATCTCATCAGAGATGAAAATATTTCTGAGATACAGCTTCAAGTTTTAACAACCTAATATGAATACTATTCTTCTCAAACTAAGACATAAAGAATCCAATATGTGAAGAACAAATATTGTTCCTTCACCTTAGCTAAAGTGTGGTCGAATTGTGCGTATTCTTCATTGGTAATCTCTGAGGGGTTGCAGAACCACAAGGCTTTCTCATCATTCAAAGTTTCTGGAAGTGGAAAATCATCTCTTGTCTTTGGCTTCTCTACAGCTTCCTCGTCCATTTCCTCATTTTCGGAAATGGTTGTTTCCTCTGCCACAGACAAGAGAAGGCAGGTCAGTGGGCAAAATTGCCATCAAAATTACATTATACACTAGGTTGAGAAATAATCGTACCCGTACATGCTTCTTCTTCACTTTTCTTCACTAACTGAACTTCATAATATATCTGTTTGCTCCCACAAATGTAATGGAAAGTTGACACATCGATGGTACTTCTTAATTAAGCACTATGAAACAAGAGAGAATGTTTAATTCAAATATTTCTTCAGAAGTGTACTATGTTTGGAGAAAAGCAAATTAATTATTCATAATAGTTGAGCAGAAGCTCAGGTTAGTAGATCATGCTTCTTGGAGGAAACAAACCAAGAACTCAATTGAGACATGAAATGGAAGAGCATTGCAGAAGTTGGTTAAAATCTCTGTGAAATTCTTCTCAGGACTCACTTCTATCACAGCATATAATAGAAGACCATAAATTAACATCAGCAATAAAGAAATCTAGGCTATTAAGAATATTCATAATTAGCTTCTAAAGTATGCAGCAAGGTTATCATAGAAAGTCCTAGAGTTGTTAATGTGTATTCTCTGAACAACTTAGAAATAATGAGTCAAAACATCTTTTGGGTATTAATTCTCATAGCATAGCCCAGTCCATTCAGCTAGTGAGCATTCCTAAAACCACTAGAATTAATTGGTAGACTAATAAGATCCAAATACCTTGTTATAAAGAAAGCATGCGATACAATGCAGGAGAACCAAGCTAAACATTTTATTGTACTTGAAGGTGATATGTTCCAGGTAAAGGTCCTATAGAAATGTTTTGATGCAAATATCTATTCAGTGACTCAGCTGTTGTTTCACAAACCCTGAAATTTGCTGTCAACCAATTTTTGGTTTAATCTCCACAAAAACCTGCTGAAAAGAATCATTGAACAAGGCATATCATATTTTGATCTTTAAATTGGTAATAAATCTGTTGTAACTATTGAAATGTGCTTCTGGCCTTCAAATTTATATGGGTATCCATACTCATATAAAGGCTCTTATGACATAGGTTTGAAACAAAGAAATGATAAATGGTTCAGGTGACTGCCTGCCTGCATTTTCTCGGGTAAAGAAATACAGAACTCTATAATCACAAACTCAATTAACCCAAAATTAATACATTATGAATCCTGGGCACATGACAAAATCAGTAACACCTGAAGTTCTCCACTTGACAACATTAATCCGTATAGAGATATAAATGACAAGATCTTTTCTTATTTGGAGGAAGAAACTGTTCAACTAAATGGAGCTAGCGTACAAAGTTTTCCTTCTAAGCTTCACCCTATTGCCAAACGCAGATGAAGTTATCATTGAAAGAAAGGAATGTAATTTTATTCAACGCCAGATTGACCATAATGCCTAAATCATAAACTCAAACAACAACACTGCTGTAAAGAGAATTGATAATGATATCAATCAATCATCAAACCTCGGCCTGTAACTTGAGAAGAAACATTTAGCGTCAAATCCAACTATTTGAGCATGATTGAAGACAAGAACACAGAAAAACTATTCAAACCAGAAGAATCAGCTGCCAAGCTGTTTCTCCTCAAACTTCGGCGATCGAACAACTCGTACGAATCGTCGTTGTCCTCGGCATCCACTGGTACCTTCCGTTCTGCGGAGATCAGCAGCATAATCAATCGAAAAAAAAATAGCTCTAAAACCCTAAAAACTGAAGATAAACCAACCCCCTGCTCACTCTCCCCACGGAGAAGAATTCAAGAATCAACATTCATTAATGAATCCAATAACAAGATGCAGCAGCTCGAACGAACGATCTAAGAGCTCGAAAACTGCAGCTTAAGGGATCCGAAGCCATCGGTCTACTTACCTTGGTCGAGAACAGAAGAGGAGGAGTGCCAAAGGGTTTCGGCCGCTTCCTCGGCCGTTCCAAATTCCCAATCACGGTGAGATGTCTGTTGCGTAGTGGCTTCTCTTTTGAGCCGAGCAGGAGAAAAAAATGCCGCGCGTTCTAAAGTGACTATTTATAGCCGGCCATCTCTTTTAAACCGTTTTTATTCATGGACCGAGGTATTTGGGCCGGACCATAGAGATGACATCGATAAAGGTTTATTTTGGGAGTTGAGAAGAATATTTTCATCTCTTTTGGGGTTGATGAAAAAAAATAAATATAATATTAAAAATAAGTCAGATTTTTTACAGAAGATAAAATTTCATAATAGATAAGTATTTTTCCTTAAAAATGTTGAGAATTTTTCCTCATATAGCGAAATTCACTAGTAAATCGAGAGATCAACTTTAATTATCATAAAAAATATATATGAACTCGTAATTGATTCAATTATAATCAACTTCAATTGTGAAAATTTCAAATCTTTGATTGATGTTCCGTATGAAAAAAAAAATGAACGATTTATCATCATTTAGATTCATTTTATTTATGGACGTATAGAAAAAAAAATTATGGGTTTGGAGATCAATTAACTTATTTATTTACGGATCAAAATGTGTCTCATTTTTAAAATTAAAATTATGGATTTTTATTGGAATTGTCGCTTTTAAAACTAAAAGTGTGACCGGAGTGATAATTGATATAAATACATGTAAACGGCAATAATATTCGTGTGTGGAATCATTTAAAAGATGTGTATCATTTAGCCCTCAGTTTATTGATAACAAAAAGTGGGATTGCATGACGTTGCGCACGTCTGGCCCTGAACCTTCTTAGATGCGGTCATAAAGAATTATCTACACCCAATTAGTTGTAAGTTACCCCTTTGGCTAATATTAAAAAATTAGTAGATCCAAGTAGTCTTGATAAGATGGACTACCAACCGATGCACCTCGCACAACTGCATATATTAATGCTGTTGCTTAGACCAACCGTGACCCTTCATCTTTTTTTTTTGAAAAAAAAAAATGAGATTAGCGTCCACTATTTAATCACTAATTAATTAGTAATTTTGACTTTAAAATCAAAGGATAATTATTCGACTTTGCTTCATACATCATATGTAGGATGTATGAATAATTCCAAGGATGTTATTATCTTAGTCAATCCAAGAGGAAAAAAAATGGCATCGAATTAAATTAATCAAGAGTCTTCTTGTTGATAAACTATCATTATTTCCCAATTGAACATGGGGTTGTTTTGGTAATAAAAAATTATAAATTATTATTTTACTCAAATGATCAAAAGTTTCTTAATATTATAATAAATAAAATATGTGAAAAAAAGTTATATATATTCTAAAGATAAAATAATACATATTAATTTTTTTTCACATAAAATAAACTGAAAGGTTTTTAATTTATTTTTTTGACTTATAAGCAGATAAAATAAGTAGTTCTTTATTTCATTTAAAAACATAGAGAAAATTTTAAAATTGCTGGACTTATAAAACTCAAAAATAAAAGATAAGCATGACTTATTTATGTGATCTTTTTTTCTCTCAGGTGATAAAATATGATCAATTTTATATATTTAAGTTAAGTAACAAATTGGATGAAATAATATATCCAATTTCTATTTTTAAGGCTTGTCAACTCGATATTCGATCGTCATAGCGTTTCTTTCCTATTTACCACTAACTACCGAAATAATTTTTGCTCTCAATTAACCGGTGGAATTTATATATTGGACAAAATAACTTGTCAACTTTTGGACGACGGCTCAATTAGTTCCACTGAATCCGTTCTGTAAATCCACGTCATCCAATTGGAGGCAGAGTGCGTGCACGATGTAATCGCTGACTCAGCCTCTTCCATGTTACTTGCTCGGATCGATTCTTCGCAGTCGTAACCAACTCGGCCACTAAATTAAGCCCCATAAAATTAAAAAAAAACATTCGTCCCGAGTTATAATTTCGAAAATATATTATTTCTGACAAGGACAACTCACGAGTTCTTTTATTCATTTTATATAATGAAATTTGAATGAACTTTGCTCCTTAAAAACAATTAATAATATCATGATCGATTTTTTTTAGTAGTCCGCATCATTAAGATTTATCATAATCTTTCCCCTCATCTAAATATGTTAATAATAATATAAAATAGAGAATAAAGATTGTATGAAACAAAAAGCGATCTATATATATGGATCATCATTGGATTGACAGTTCACAAATAGACATTTATTTGTAAACATCTTGATGACTGCCCATATATATGAGTCCATTTTTATCCACGTAATTCTTATCCCTTATAAAATAGGGTTCAATATTGATGTTTTTACTCATCTTATTCCCCATTGTATCTTCATTCAATAATTTATAATTGAATCTCTCAAATAATTTATATTGAATGAAAATTTAAAGATGAAGACGATAAGAAATAAGATGAGATAGGAATACCTACGTTTTCTTTTCGTATATAATTGATTTGTCAAAATGGAATAAAGTGGTCCGTTTCCTTGGCCCCCACTCACGAGGGACATGGGACTCTTTGCCAAGAAATTCTTGGGTTTATCTCCTGTGTTCGTGCTGCTGAGTCTGCATAGGCAGATGGACACATATATGATACCATCACCATTCACCAAGACCAAATTTGTAGTACAATCATGTCCGTGGGGCCATCTCCACATCAATCTATCTATCTATCCAATTCATCCATAAAAGCAAATTGAGACCTAGATGTATATTAAATTCCTTGCTTCCTTCACTTGTCCTACAGAATCCAATCATTCCCAACAAAGAAAACCAAAACTTGTACTCTTCCCCCCTTTTTGTGCTCTCGTTGCCGGACACCAAACTTGGTCGATCTACTCACGTAATCTACGGATTCGCATTTGGGATGGGAGGATGAAAAAATATTTATGGCGATAAATGATAAATTAAGCAAGTTTGAATAATTTGATGAATTGTGTGCACTCCACCGTAATCTCATTTCGGAGTTGATTTGTTTAGGTCGAATAATGGAATCGTAATCAGACTATGTCTTTCTCTAAATATGGCATAACTTATATATTCCCATGTACTTTGAAAGGGTGACTAAGATAACGAGATAGCACTTTCCTTTTGAAAAATGTAGCTATTATTTTGGATTATTTCGTAGACCTCATAACTATATGGATTATCGATTTTTGGTGTATCTGTCTAAAAAAATTATTCCCTCTTTTTTTGGATTGATTTTTTAAATTATAAAAATATCCTAAAATTATTAGAAAAATATATAATGATATAACTATTAAACTTGAGTTTTATAATGTGAAATGAACATATTAAATGATATAAACAAATTGTTGTATCAATAAAAAATTAATTACTTATGAATTATCTATATAAATAAATATGGCTCCGTGTGCTTCTATTATTTTTTAGGATGGGTCCTAATATGAGTGATTTCGCTCTATTAAAAAAACATATTTGGTTTTCTAATTTTTAATTTTTTTTCAATATGATTTTTTCAAGTTGAGTAGATTTTGTCGAATGGTTCGGGTTTTTCTTACACCCCTAGGTATATGCATGACTAACATATTTTAAATTTAGGGGTGTAATAAAAATTCAATGATTTGAGAAATCTATCCCATTCAAAACAAATCGTAACAAAAAAATTAAAGAGACCAAATATGATTTGGAGTAATTTTTTTAATAAAGTAAAATTGATCCGCTCAAATTAGGATCACACCCGATAAAACTACAGGGCCATGGAATCCGTTTCTATTTCTTTTTTACTTATATAATTAATTCATACATAATTTTTTTATTGCTGATATAATATTTTTAAGGTCATTTAATATGTTTATATCACCTAATTTTAATAGTTCTAGTGCTACATGGAGTAAATTGGACACCTTTTTATGTTTTAGCGATACCAGTCACCCTAATGGCCAAACAAAGATAGTTAAATGTAGGCTTGATAATTTGATACACATACCCTTTGGGTATCACTATAACAGAAAAACAAGGAATTATTCCAATGGTAGCATTCAAACATCATGAATTGATTTTTTTTTTATCAAAGATCGTTATTGCTTTTTATGTTCTTTGTTAAGGACACCGAATTCTCCAACCAAGCATTCCTTAAAGAGCAAGCATAAACAATGAGATGGTGCAATGCCTCAGGAAGAGTTTTGTCTTCAACAACATGGTCAACTGACAACTAGCTCTGTAACGCCTCTAAATCTCATTCTGTCATATGACAGAATACACTTCGAGGATCGTTACGATCATCCTTACGTGTGCATCATATTGAAAAAGAAATTGATTGATCAACTCAACATCAAATAAAAGCAGAAGGCTAATCATCAAATTAATGCTAAAATAAGTATAACATCATAATATGCGAAAGACTAAATAAGAACATCATATGAGTCCAAGAAGTTAATACATTAATCTAATGTCATGGAAAGAGAAATCCATAACATGAATTTAAGAAACTCGAGACGATAAATCATCATTCGTCATCTGCATCATTTGGACCAGGGCCTGTGTACATGAAGACACATGGGAAATAAAAACTCCCCGTACATTTTGCAATTCAATATGCAAATAAAATAGAAATGACATAATGATCATGATAATAGACTGAATAATAATTCATGGAGCATTATCATAAGGATCATATAAGAAAAGTAATCAAAATCACGATCATAAGGTGAATAAGCATAATCATGACATAATAATCAAGAAATCAAGATATCATAGTAAAAGTTCATCATACGAGTATGCTTTCTTCTTTTTTTCTTTCTTTCTTCATCTTATTATTCATCTTAGATTTATAATGAGTATATTTTCATCCACGAGGAGGCTCGCATCAATTCACCACCATCGTCATAATTGGCAAAGTTAACCCATAACTGATCATAGTCAGTCCATGCCTGATCGTCGCCAGTTCATTATAATAATAGCTCTTTATTTAATATTTTTTGTCTTTTATCTTGCAGCTTTTAAATTAATCTTAATTAGGACAGAAAAGATCATGAGATCATAATCAAGGGTCCTAACTAGGTGACTTCATCGTAACATATGATTAAACTACAAGATAAGGTAGCTCTCCCGAACGCAGCTTATATATGGTCACTTCTACCGTCAAGCAGTTGACATCACTATTCTTACAAGCACAAATCAATTACCTTAGAATTGCTAATATGCTTATCTAACATATGCATAAAACTTAATAAACTACATATCTCCAGTTGGAATATACTAACACGAAGTATAAGGAAGCTATCGACCGTTGATGATATCTTCAAGTTTTCAACGAAGGTGATCTAGTAATGATTATTTTCTTACGCAAAGATCAATTTTCACTACAGTAAATAGAGGGAGAGAGAGGGCGTCCCAAAACTGATGAAGGGAGTTACGCACATTTGAAACCAAGAGAGGGAGAGATCTTTTAATATAACATCAATTTTTCAATAAGAGCACAAAACTTCAAATCAGTGATTTAAAATCCGGCCCAGCCCGGCCGGTCAGACCGATGTCCGGCCATCAAACAGGGTCTCGGGTCAGTCTGGACTCGGATCACCCTTTTGGCCCGTGTTGAACCAGTCAAACTCGATCAAAACTCGGGTTTGACCGGTAGACCCGTCGATTTTGTATGACCCGGCCGGTTCACGTTTTAAAAAAAATTTGAAAGTTTTGTAATCATGTTAGGGCCATCTGACTTTGGCCATTCGCATTTCGCAGTCGCACACCGCACGAACCAGACTTCGAGACGGCGTTCAGCGATCGACATTCGAACTTCGGCGATGCCTAGGTGAGTTTCTTCCTTTCTCGATTATCTTCGATCTGGCGACGTGCAGACGATCCGGCGACTGCTACCTTCGATCTGACGACTGCAGACGATCCGACGACTGCTACCTTCGATCCGATGAGTTTCTCCCTTTCGATTCTTAGTTCACCGAGTTAGTTCGCCGATTCTATCATAGCCCCCTGGCCGACCAAGGCGTCGTCAGAGCGTGCCCTAGCCGGCCAAGGCGCCGCCTAGCAGTCAGGGTATGCCCTGGCCACGCATTCGATTCGACCTTGTCCGACCGGTCCGACCTGATCCGTTGAGCAATCCGGATCGAAGGCCGAATTAGATTTTACAACATTGCTTCAAATACAAAAATTCGAATATTTTGAGAAAATCCAATAGAAAATAATAGCAAAATTAATTAAATTTAGTTGGTCCAAAATATCCTATCTTACCATTTATGTGGGAGAGTGAAATAGTTCCGAATTGGAACGAGAATTGACTGCGGGCCCACCACGTGCCGGAAGGGATCGGGACAAAGACCCAGAACACCCGAAAGAACTACCAGGCGCCACGGGGCACCCGCCACGTGTGCTGCGCTTTTGCGACACGTAAAAAAATAGCTGCACACAACCGTCACCTGCTTTACCACGCCGACGATTCGACCCAGCTAATCACCCCCGCCCACAACAGACACCTCGGTTCCCGGGCCCCACTCGTATTCTTACGGGGGGTATCCTTACGGGGTTATATTCTCGACGTCGAATTACTGGATAGAGTTATAAAGATTTGGTTCGCGCTCCTGCAAGCGAATATACCCTTTTTTTTCTCCCCTTCTTCTTCTGTTGCTGCCATAGCGCTGCGTTGAATTGAAACTCCACCGACTCGTTTTCTCTCTCCTCTTTCACTTTTTCTTTCTCTCTCCTCATCCTCTCTCTCTCTCGTTATTTTTTTCCTTTATCTCTGCTGCTTTTTAAACTATTCTTTTTCTTATTTTCTTCTCTTTTCCTCTTCTTCTCTTTTGCCTCTCTTTCTCTGTCCTCTTTGTTAGATTACCTTGGAGTCGAAGCGAATCAGAGGAGGACGAGAAGGGAGGGGATTAAAGAAAGATGGAGTTCTACGAGGAGCTTTTCCTGACCGCCGTCATCTCCATCCTCCTCGCTTTCCTCATCGGCAAGATTGCGGCCGTTGGCGCCGACGAGGTCAGCGACCCCGTGGCTGCGCGCGCTGCGTCTGCTTCGGTTTCTTCCTCCTCCGCTGCCGCCGGAGGGGAGAAGGGCATCGAGTTGAAGGACCTCGGCCGCTCATGGGAAGGGTTGGGTTCAACCCCAGTGGAGACAGAGACGGCGCGGGAGCCGGAGCCGGCGCCGGCGCGGGCTGGGGATGAGAGCAGAAGTTGTGAAGTCGAAGTCGTCGACGGAGGTTCAAAGGAGGGGGAAACAGAGGAGGGAGAGAAGAGCGCGAGAGAAGGGGAGGACGTTGTTTTAGAAGCCGCTGAACAGGGATTGGAGGAGATCCCTGTTAAGGGAACGGATAGGGAAGCCGCGATCGTCGTTGGTGTTGCTGGTTTCCCCGATGAAGAACAGAGTGTTGATGACGTAGTCGAGGCTCACAGAGTGGCTGAGGTCGTTGTCCGGGGAGTCGAGGAGGGGAAAGAAGTTGGAGAATCTGTCGGGGAGGAACTCGCGGAAGAGAAGGATGTGAAGGCAGGATCGTTGTTGCAGGGGGAGGACGAGTGGGAGGGGATAGAGAGGAGCGAGCTGGAGAAGCTCTTCGCCGTGGCGTCCGGGTTTGTCGTAAGCGACAAGGGAGCAGAGGCGGTGGCACGGCTAAGTAATGAGACCCAAATGCAGCTGTATGGACTGCACAAGAGCGCGACCGAAGGGCCTTGCTATGAGCCGCAACCGATGGCCCTGAAGGTTTCTTCTCGCGCCAAATGGTACTCCTTTCTTCAATATTTGTTCTGTTCTTTTGTTTTGTTTGTGGAAACAATCATTTATGTAGAGAAACAATCTTTTTTTTCTTCTTTTCAGTTACGGGAGACCCAAATAAATCTGAAAATGAGGCACATAACTCCCATTCAGGGAATTTGAACCCTAATATTTTTGTTCTAGGAGTTCAAATTGGTGTGCTACTACACCACGCTACCCTGAACTTTTCTTTGTGAAAACAAGCATTTTCTTCTGAACTGAGTTTCAGAACTTATATTTTCTGATGATGGTTGGAGTAAAAGCTTATAGATAGAATACTTTTGTGTTGTACATTTGTACGCATTGTAGGCTGTGCAAGGTTGGCATTTGGCAATATAGACGAAGGGTCGGGGGGGGTCAGAGGGGGTTGCTGTATTTTGAGAATGCCCAGTACAAAAATAAAGTAACTGAAGAGTGTGTTGGAAATTAAATTGCCATAAAATTCTATTGTTTGGCGTGGACATTTTCTATTGTTGTTTTACTCCTATGTATTGGCGCTGACTTTTATCGTGACAAATCAGCACTCTTCAAAAGCCTGACGAATGAACATTGCAGATTTGTTTCATTCTGGTTTATTATATGCCTAGATCATAGTGTGTCTTATTTCTTATATCACTTACCTGGCAATTTAGTAAAAAGCATGCCAAGGGCTAAGATACTTTGAGTGGAGTAGCTTTTAAAGTTAACAAAAAAGCATCTTTATGGATAATTGATTCAATAGAATTGAAGGTACAGGTGGTTGCTTCATTTGTAGGAGTTCTTTTTGCGCACTCATATTCCATTGATTTACTTGTGTTAGGAATGCTTGGCAAAGGCTGGGGAATATGAACCCAGAAGCTGCTATGGAACAGTATATTAATCTTCTCAATGACAATATTCCCGAATGGCAGGGGGAAACATCTGGTGTAAGTTCAATACCTGAGAGGAAAATGTTCTTTGGAATTGCACTTATTCCTATGGTGGGAAAATATTATATGAACAATGTCATTATTTTAGGAACCCTTGCAGAATGATGCACATAGTCCTCCAGAAGTAGGGGAATCTGCAACAGAAGATCATGATTCAACCTCATCTTTGGAAAAGTCTGAAGCTGAAAGGTACTCGAAGGTCCCTTGATAGGCCTTTTCCGACAAAGGAAAAAAAATCCCTTGATGTTCCTTCTGCACTTTGTACGATAGTAATTGATTTGGTATGTCACAGGTTGCATGAAGATTCATCTTGTATTAGAAGTGACATTGAAAATATAGGTGCTGGTCCCAAACTTTTTAACCAAGGTAATGTGTTAGGTCCCTCAATCTACTCAATTGCATCACTGTATTTGTTTCCTGAAGGCATTCCCTGGTTGTGCATTGTTTATAGTTGTTTGGGTAGTAAGTATTAGTAATTACTTCAAGTTTCTTTGCTCTCCAATTGTCAATGTGTTTACTTTTTTAAATTAATCCTTGTTAGTGCATATATTTTTGGATATATGAATGTCTCCTGTACATTTGATGACTAGATCGACTTGGACATGAATCTAGATGCTTATCTTGTTGCATCGATAGTATGGTTTCTTTCATGAAGGCGGACCAGCAAGATAATAAGGCAGGAAACAGTCTTTTCTTTCCTCTGTTATTTCTTTGCTTGCAAAGATGAAGGCTGAAGATATGATTTGTTACTCTTTCTCATTTTTTTATGATCAGTATTGAAGTATTATTTTGAGTGATTTCTGATGGGTTGTCCTTTTCAGTGGTAACTTCTGGTGTGATCTCAATGTTTTGTAGCAATCTAGTCTTATTTTCACTCCACCCTAAGAAAAAAAGAAGAAACAAGTAACTTTTCTATCTGAGATGTCCAGTTCTGGTTGCCTCCCATATATTTTGCCTTTGGTCAATTTTACACAGTTTATCTGAATTGATTGCTATTTAATTAGTCTATGATCCCCCTAAAAAGTTAATTAATCTATAAAATTGATTTTTGCGCCATCAAGATTTTGAATATTACAAACTAGAAAGTATAGAGTTTTTTTCGATTACTGCCCTAGTATAAAGAAAAGTAGAAATAAATCGTCCTGCTCAAAACCACTCAAAACTTGCTACAAGAGGAATCAAGATCCCAACCACTTCACCAAGGAGTTGGTTGCCATTGGAAATAAAATTCATTGCTACCTCATGAAATTTGAGCCTTGATCTTTCTATCTAAAAACCAAATTCCCAAGGGCCCCACCTTATAGTTGATTGCTACAGTATATAACTGGCCTCTAAGTTTCAATTATTTTTAGGCTTTCGCACTATGTTTTGTGATCCTGATTGGATTAGATTAGATCCTTAGATACAAGGAAAACCATTTCTTTTGTTTGGTCTAGATCTAATATTGATTTGTTAGACCATTCAGGTTCATTAGGATACAATATCTAGTGGCTTATAGGAAATATGAGAACTCACCTCTGAGAAATTCCTATAAATAAGTGTTCCCCTTGAGCCTTGTGTTTTCATATAGCATTAGACCCATCAGACCTACCAAACTCATAATTTTATGTCTCTTTTATTTATCCTTCTTTAGGATTTATATACCATTCATAGGAGATCCAGACTCCAAATTTATCTAGATTGGTTGCATAGTCAATCATCTATCTCTCTTCTCATGGCTAGGATTTATATACTGTTCATAGGAGATCCAAACTCCAAATTTATCTAGATTGGTTGCATAATCAGTCATTCACCTCTCTTCTCATGGCTATTTATATGGTTTGAAGCATTAACAGATATTCCCTGGGAGATGTCTTTTCTTAAATGCCTTCTGCATGGTTCATAATCATTTTCTGATGAGCATCTTAAGATGCTACTTTTCGTTTAACTGAAAGAGGTGCTGCACTTTGTGAAGCCATGCACCTCACAGCTGTATTCCATTTTGGGTTTGAAGATTTATGTCAACAAAAAATTGAAGAGTAGCTAGTTAGCTATTAAATCTATGCCGTGTGAGTGATTGTTTTATCCAGGGAAAATAGTTCTACAATATATGTAATTCAGCAAGACATTCAAATTTCAATTTTAAAGAACTAATTACCTTAGAAATTAAGTGAATGGGTCCTCATAACTAACCATCAGGATGAGATGTAAATCTAGGAATATTAATGTTGTGGATAATACATGTATAATTGATGACATCCCATCATTCAACATATTTGGGATACACTTGCTGTAAGATGTCGAGGCAATTATATATTGATGGGGGTAAGATGCAAAATCATTCTCAATTACCCTGGGAAGTACGTTCTCTTAGGCAGCTTTAAGAGCAACTATGCAAATTAAGATGATACTAGTTGTGTGGTAATCCAATCTGGCAAACTCCATCACTTCCATCACTTCTCTGTGGACTCAAATGTTTGTTAACGTGACTTCCTGATGGAGGGAAATGATTTTGTGTTGGAGGCGAACTCCAACTATGCAAATTATTTGTGCTTGCACATCACTTCATTCAGATGACATTGTACTTCATCTAAGAGCTTCCTCCGATGGCTGTTTTATTCATGCTCAGAACCTCTTTCTGCTCTGTATTTCTCTATTCTGCTGAACATGGTTGATTTCACTCTGATTCTGATAAATCCAACTTTACATTTATTTTGTAGGACTGACGAAGACATTTCTTTTCAATCTGCTTTCGCCCACGAGAGTGTCACTTTTGATTTTCTACTCGTAAGCAAGGCTGACCACCCTATTTAAGATACCAATGACTGGCAACTCAGTGTATCAGCTTGCTAACGGTGCATCTTAATATCATCTCTGGTGAAGTGGGTCATAACATAAATACTTGGTAAATAAGGTTGTATATTTTGTACATAGCAAATAGTAAATGCTTGTGTATGTGTAGCACGAGCTATTTGTGTGACTGATGGGAGTTCTTCCATCAGTGATTATGCAGATTATTTCATGAGAACACTACCAGGAATTGCCTTATGGATTATCATGTGACCTTTCATGTTATTGGGTATTGTCATATTGACAAAGGGAGAATATTTAGTGGTTCCCAAAACGTGAATGGGCAAATTACACTTGAATTCATAAGCAAATTATATGTGAAAGCTGCCATCTTAAAACATGGCAAGACCTGTTATGGCCTCAGAAGTGCCATCTGCTTACATGCGAGGTGCATTGGCAATGTTCATTTATCACTCGCAGCATGCGTGGTCGGAGTTTGGCTGGCATGCCGAAAAAGAGAGGGAGGGGACATGGATGTTTGGCGTGCGAGTTGGAGTTTTCGCGTGGTGTGTTATCTTTCTCAGTGACTTTCTAAAAAGGTCGAAGAGATGCTACACGCAGTCAACATGGATGGCTAATTCGGAGATTCAGACAAAGTAACCCAATGGTTCCAAGTTGCATAATGTAAATATTATACGTTGAATAAAACATATAGACGCAGCAATGGGAAACTGGATCAGATTAACCTAAAAACTCTACATCTGACGTGATACATCTGAATGAAACTATTTTTTTTGTCCTTTCGTTTTGAAGTGTACGAGTTAAATTCATGATATGATGATCTCTTTTTTCTATGCCGCCCAGGTCTACGGGCGCTTGACTAATTCAAAGTCGAAAAGATAGAACAATAATGATTTATTTACTGACTTCAAGACTGCTGCCAACGAGTCAATCATTATTGGTTTGATGATCTCATTCTGTACAGTGTTAGTACGAGTATATTTTATGGATATATACTGTACTTCCGTCATGTTGCATCTCTGACTCAAAACTGTTCGTAGAATCAACAAACTTCTTTCTCCGTGTTCGAGTTCTTTTGGGACGCTACATTGACTTGCTTCCAGTGGGGTCATTTAAAAATTTGTTAATTTCTGTGTAAATGATACACATAGTTTTAACTCTCGATGATCAAATTTGTTAAACTTTGATAATGTGCCTGCAAAAAGTTGAAACTAGAAGCTCGTGGCATCTAAAAGAAGAAACATCTGCGAACAACACAATCTCACTACAATCATCATATCACATTATTATCGAGGCTAGAGTACAAGGCTGTCTTCTAGTGCTCTTCCACTAAAAACAGGCAGAGCTGCTCGCAGTTTGAGTACATACATCCGATTTTTAAGGAATCACAAGAATCAAGGGAGCAAAAAAAAAAAAAAGGTGCCAGTTTGAATACCAACGTTTCAGCTCTTGGTGGCTCTGCTTCCATCAGCTTGTTTCTTGCTCATGTGGATTTTCCTGTACAGCTTCTTAGTCCTGAATGCCAACAAGACATCCAAACCGAAGCCAACAACACATGCAAAGGCCATGATCACAAACACCATCCTGTAGCAATGAGCTCCGAAGCAAGTGTTCCCTCCTCCCTCCGTCTTGGTCGCCTGGGCGTCGTAAAGAAGACCCGCCAGGAGACCGGAGAAGAGGAAGGACCCAAGTGGAAGGTTCAAGATGAGGATGTTGTAAATAAGGCCATAATACTTGAGACCAAAGAGCTCTGATGCTGTCGGAACGGAGACAGCAAGTCGGACACCGTAGCATATGCCGACAACAATGGAGCCAATGTAGAGAGACCCCGGTAAGCCAACGGCCATGACGACGTAGCCAACTGCCATGACGACCTGCGAGGCTGCATTCCATAGAGGTCTTGGTGTTGCATGTTTCCTGAACAAAAATCCGGAAACTATCAATCAGAGAAAAGGTATACCGAAACGCGAAGAATATTAATCAGGAAGAAAACAACAAATTAGGAAGCATGGTTTGATCAACTAAAACTGTTGAATTTATGCTTTGGTCCTGCAGACTGCAAAAGTAAGCGACCATTTAGAGAATCTATCCTATCCCCCTATTTCGGGACCATCTAAATTCCATTGACTAAGAGAAGACTGCAGCGAAAAAGGTCCGCGCACTTTTGGCGTTGTGGGCTCGCAACATGAAACAATACAAAATTTCTTAACATCAAAGCAAAGGACCACTGCAGCCCACAGAGAAAAAAATAAAGCAATACAACGGGTACCCTTTGAATGCATCAAGAGTAAAGCTGTCCCCATCGTGTGTATCTAAAACTTACCATCATATGATATCTAATCAAAATAACTATGTAACATAAATGTGAGATCAGAATGAAGGCACCTCGGCTTCTAATGGGGAAGGTGAGATCCGGAGACTAACACAGGTCAGAGCAGGAATTGATCCCAGTGCATGTAATATTTTTAGTCATATGCATCAAATAGACAAAACTTGAGGCCTGCCGAACTCCTCCACTCAAAAGACAAATCACACACATTAGGACCCCGTGGGATTGGGAAAGCTCAAGAAGAACAATTAGGAAGACAGGTCAAAAAAGGTTTCATGTCATGCTTGTCTGATATAGATGGCCAATTATTCTTTTGCAGCCATAAGTGCAAATAATAACTGATAATTATGTTTCCTTTGGTGCAAATAAAGGAGGAGAATCCAAGAAAGTTGAAAACTTTTCAGACAGAGAACAAAATAGAGGAGTTTAGTGATGATTTTTGCTGTAAGCAGACGACTTACTGGATGAAGTATTCGGAGATGGTTCCGGAACCGATGCGGCCAAAAAAGCCGCAGATGCTGATGAGGGAGACGAACATGGAGACATCGTCGTAGCCCATCGCCTGACCCATCTGCCCCATGTTGTTCATCACCGTCAGCCCCGTCCCGACGCCGCACAGGAAGGACACGAACAGCACCCAGAAGTCCGTCGTCCTCAGCGCCTCCACGATGGAGTGGTCGTCCCCAATCTGCGGTCCGCCCTTCTTCCCCTCCCCGGCGGCGAGCTGTGCGTCTACCTTCTTCTCTGCTTCCTCCGTGTCCTCCGCCGCCGCCGCCGCCGCCGTCCCTTCGGTCAGCAGCGGCTGGGCGATCTGACCGTTCTCCACATCCAACCCACCCGAAGCAGCCTTCGACTTCGAAACGGACACCAAGCCGATATGGAGCGGAACCGCCATCGGCGCCAGCAGGAGGACGACCAGGATGGCCACGAAGATCCTGGACACGAGCACGCTGTGCTCACCGCTGACGTTGAAGGCCAGGAGGTAGACGGCGATCACCACCGCCATGGCGTTGATGACGCCGAAGTACTTGTTCTCTTCGGCGTACTCCTCCGTCTTCCCGGCGTCGGAGGGCTGCTCGCGGAGGAAGAGCATGGCCGTGACGCAGACGACGGCGGGGACAACGGCGAGCATGAGGAGGAACTTGGCGGGGTCGTCGGCGAAGAGCGCCGCGCAGAGGTCGGTGAAGATGGCGGTGCTGAGCCCCACGTAGCCCTT
Source organism: Pontederia crassipes (assembly GCA_030549335.1). Lineage (NCBI taxonomy): Eukaryota > Viridiplantae > Streptophyta > Magnoliopsida > Commelinales > Pontederiaceae > Pontederia > Pontederia crassipes. The sequence continues at coordinate 68,170,031 of CM060191.1, read as the reverse complement.
CAGGATCCCGGATACGGGGCCCCGGTTCCGCCGGAAGTTGCGCATGCACGTCACCAGCACCGCCGTGTTCATCCACGTCGTGCTGTTTCCGCCCATGCACAAGAAGATGCACATCTGCGCTCGCACAAAAAATCAAACACTTTTGACACCCCCCAAACAGTGAATTTTCGTGAACTGAGCTCCTAAAAAAAAAAAAGAACAGAGCACTCTGGGAACCGTACAAACTCACGAGAGAACGACGAGGAATGCCGTTTACCTGCCAATAGGGGAGGGGGCGAATGGTCTGGCGGACGACGAGCCACTGGGCGCCGTAGCCGACGAGGCCCTCGAGGGCCCCGATGAGGAGGATGACGGGGGTGGAGAGGCGGTCGGAGGCGAGCCCGGCGAGGAGGCCGAAGGCCTTGCCGACGTCCTTGGCGACGGAGAGGTTGTTGAGCTCGAGCTGCGTGAGGCCCATGAGCAGCTTGAGCGCGTGGGAGTAGTTGGAGAAGGAGTAGTTGTTGCCGGAGATGCACTGCACCCACACCGCCGTCACGAAGCCCAGCCACCTCCCGAAGCCGCCGGAGCCCATGCTGCTGCCGCCGCCGCCGCCCCAATACGCCATTAGCGAGTCGATTCGAAGCTCCGACTAAAACGGTCGTCTTCTGTGTAAGCCAAAGGACGGAGGTGGGAACCAAACCGAGGGGGCGTACTTATAAGCACGGACGGGAGTTGGTGTCAGACGAATTCCATTCAATTTAATAATAAATAAGCAATTCCTCTTTTTTTAAAATAAAAAAGTGTGACTTTTCTACCGTGAAAAGGTCCATTAAGATAAAATATTCCCTCATTTTTTTGTTCGTAAATAACGCCGGAAAATAAAACTTCGTAAACACCGTTTCCATTATTACAACAGAAATAAAACAAAATAAAGATGCAAACGCCGGGGAAAAGGTTGCGCATTGCATTATTATGGAAACTTTTTAAGACGCCACAGGTGCGGCTTCCTGTCTTTACAGGAGAAAAGTGACGAATACAAAAACGAACAAGTATTATTTTCCGGGATATTTGCAGAGAGAGGAGAGAGAAAGAGAGAGGTAAGATAGAAAGTGGCGAAGAAGATGAGGAAGTGGACATGAGCGAGAAAGAGGTGGGAGGGAGACGTAGTGGGATTTTGTTGCTTAGTTCCGGAGGCACTCGCTTCCTTTACGCAGTTTCTACGCGTGGAATGCGGAACAGCGGAAGGAAGTGGTTTCCCTGGGCATCTCTCTCTCTCTCTCTCTCTCTCTCTCTCTCTCTCTCTCTCTCTCTCCCCCCTGAATTGCGATGGAAACTGATCGAGCAGGGAATGGACAAATAAAAAAATATAAAAGTTCGAAATATTCGATCACGTTTTAATTAGTAATTATTTGTTGTTGTTCCGAAAAATATCCAGATCGGAACCATTGGAATTCCTGGCTATCGATCAACTCGTAAAAGTGTTAAATAATTAAATGCCACCTCGAATTATTTCATAAACCAAAAAAGGAAAAGTGTGGTGAACGTGTTTTCCTAGAAGCAGCATGACCAGCATATGAACTGAATTATTGCTCCTTAGCACTAACTTCTAGTGCTCATCAATTTAATTTACTCCAAAGTTAGTAGCATTAAATAGTAATTAAACCGCTGCCGATTACATGAACTTTTGGTTCAAGACGTACGAGTGTATCTAGACGATTAATTTATCACGACACAATAATTCAAATATATATATATATATAATTAGGAAAACTCAAAAAGAAATTTATTTGCCTTAAATGCTTGAGTAATTTTTATCTTTGTGCCATGTGGACTCATGAGAATACAATTTAGGGATGATATTTTGATCCTTCCAAATTTCATGCATGTGAGGAAGAATGCGTTGATTGTCTTCTAATTCTCAATGTGCATAGTTTCATCAATAGCATTTACTAATTCATATTCATTCCAAAAATGTTATTTTTTTAAAAAAAAAGGGGGTATATTTCTACCATTCCGGAGTTTGGTATGGAATACATACAAATTGCCTACTCGTTGGGCACTCGGAAAGCGTAAAATTTAGGCGTTTAATACGTCGGATACGAGAATAATATGACGAACACATGGATCTACTTTCTTATTCCGTCGCACGATTCGATGACGGGAACTAATTTTATTCCCAATTGGTGGTATTTAATGATTTCTTATGTCAACGTGCGTGTCTCATGTCTCATCTCCGGAAAAGACAAAATAATGTAAATTTCTTAATTAAAATATTACGTCACGTAAGCTATTTTCTACTTTCTACTTATCATTAATAATGGTGTATATAATATAAGTCCATCAAATTAGTATAAACAAAAGGATTATTTACGTAAATATCCCCTAAACTATGATAATTTTTTCCGTCTAATTTCAAACTACGAACTTATTTTTTTATCTCTATACTATCACGAATTTTTCACTTTAGTCTTTCCGTCTAATTCTGTTACGTTTTCTATTATTTTTACTTTTTTCATTTATAAAAAGACTAAATTACCCATTCTTCTAGAAAAATATGAAATAATAAATATAATAAATAAAAAAACTCATTGGAAGGATTAAAGTGGTAAAAAAAAATTATTTATGAAAAAGACTAAATTACCCTTCTCTGATTTTTTTCCTTTTTTATATATTCATTATTTGATGTGTTATGAAAGGAGTGGTAATTTACTCTTTCCATAAATGGAAAAAAATTAAAAATATCGAAAAACGTAACAGAAGTAAACGAAATGACTAAAGTAAAAAAATCGTGATAGTTTAAGGATAAAAAAATAAGTTCGTAGTTTGAAATATGAAAATTCACGATAATTTAGAAGAAGTTTATGGAAATAAGCTCGAAAAAAATAAGAATCATTGCAATAGACTAAAGAGAATACTGTGAGATATTATTTTTTTTATAAACATTGACTCATGAATTATTTTTTTCTTCAACGTATCGAATGTATATTTTTTGCCTATACACATATATATATATATATATATATATATATAGTGTTGGTAATCATAGCAAAGAAAATAATCAGATTATTGATAATTATGGACAAGACAAATGACGTATATATAACACGTCTCCATGATTTTCCATTTCCCTCGAAGCCAAATAATACAAATAAATTATCATCCTTCTTTACCTACTATAGATCGATATGCAATTGGGACTATTATTAAGATGTGAGTTGTATTTTTTTTAATTGTTAATCATAATGGTCCTGGACAACTCAAATTGATTCTTTCTTTCGAGTTACCATTTTTTAAAATTAAATTGATGGTAATGGAAAATAATCAATAAGCTACTTATTTTTTTTTAATTATTACGTGACTTATATGTATACTCAAAACAGTCGCAAGGCAATAAGATGGTCTAAAATGAAGTAGTAATAGTGTACGTCCCACGGCGATAAGTATTATTATTTTTCATCTCAAATTGAATTATTAAGTGGTTGATAACATATATATTGAACATAAAAAATTTCAACGAAGACGACGATTGCATCTATATACATATATTAAAATAAAAATGATAATATTTTATATAAAATGTCACTCGATTTTTTTTCTTTCTTCGTTTATTTCTTACTTTGATTTCTGCGCTGGAAATTTTGGAATCGAATCCAAGCGAAGGAGACGAATTAACGTAGCGGCCGATGTTGATGCACCATTGACAAGTAGAGATATGTCGGTCTTCTTCTCAATGGAAATTAACCCACAATTCATGTCTTTTTTTTTTTTCTAACACCTTTCCCTCTCAAAAGAGACACAATGACGTGACCAAAACAAAGACCCCCCACAGTTTTCTTTTCTTCATGCAACTACAAAATTTCATTGATTTTTATTTTGCTAAAGGACAACAATTTATTTGAAAAAGAGAGAGAAGAAACTTCGAATGTAAGGTTAAGGAATATGCCAAGAAATTTCCCTTTATGATCCATATATGTGAATTTATTGTTAGATTAAATTTTCTTATCTAATTAAGCTTGCCATGAAAATGAAACATGGATATTTCTCATCGTTCTAAGGGAATAATTAGTTGTCATTTCCACTAAGATATCCCAAAACATTGGAACAACTTAATTGATCACTAACGAGGAATTGAACACGTGCTTGTTGAAAAGAAATGGCATACTGCGTAGTCCAAGAATGCATGCATGCAAGAAAGCTGTCTAAATTAGAAACACAGCGTCCATCTAATTGGAATATCCAAACCCTTCGTCCCCTCCAGCATTTAATGACAATTAAATATTTAAGGAAAAAGGGAATTAAAAATGATGTCTAAAGATCAAAATTATTTGATCGAATAGTCTCGTATGAACAAAACATAAATGGTGATCTTATACATAGTTACTCTTTTCATATTCCAATAAGTATTTTAAATTCGTACGGATAAAAAATTCAAAGTGAACAATATCTTACACTATAAGAAAAATATGTTTTTTCAACGAAAATTGCTGATGGTTAGTGTATCCCTCACAATTTTTGACGAATTTTTCGATATTATTGTCATCCTTCGAAAATAAAGATGTCAGTGTTCCACACGGCTCGAGTCGTCACGATTTCCATCGGCTAAAAACTTGCGACGGCTATGATCATCGGAAGTCCAACATGTGGGAACAACGACTATCGAAAGTCCAACAAAAGGCCTGAGAAGAGGTTCACGAAGAATATGAGCAACGACAACAAGCTTTTCAAGCCCAACAACAAAAAGAAATGAGGAAACTGATTCGTGAGATGATGTGTGGCCAATGACAAGATGACAACAACGACAAAGATGAACCCAAAAAGTAGTTGTATTTTTTTATTTTTATTTCTAAGACATTTAATGTATTTTTAATTTATAATTTTGGTTTAAATTTCTAAAATTGATGCAAAAAATTTATGTGCAAAAATTTCAAATTAAAATTTTCGGATTATTTTTTGGGTGCAAAAATTTAATTTGCCACGGGCCGAGTCGAGAAAAACTGTTGCCATGGCTTAGCCCACGGAAACTTGCCAAAGCTCGGTCCATGGTAAAATTTCCCGGTGGTTAGAGCTGTGAAAAAATTTCAGCCATTTCTGACGTAGTAGTTACGATTCCTCGTGGGAAAATTTTTTTTGTCGTTATTTGATTAATTTCAGGTATAAAAGTTACAAAGGGTCTTTCTAAATCAAAGTTTAAAGCGTGTTCGTGTCTGTTTGTTCTGAAATTGTTAATTATGTAAGGCAGACAAAGTGATAAAGTATATTGTTAATTCTGCACGTACGATAACGTAAAATTTTATTAGATGAAAGAAATATAAAAGAATTATAAATTTGTTTGGACTCTTAGAAAATTTATATAGATACTCTCTTTTACATACGACAAGAATTAAAAATTAATTGGAACTCTGAATTAATCTTTCAAAATAAAACACCTATCTCTAAATTAATTTCGAATCAGATACACAATATCTTTGAAAAAATTTCGTTCAGAGCACCCCTCGCTTCCCCCTTGACCCTCTATAGGTTCGTTGATCGGACAACGAGACTCCGTAGAAAAAAATCTGCTGAAACGTCTGACTAAGAACGAGACCATATAGAGTTATAATTGAATTCAGGACAATATCAACATATATAAAAAGATATATATATATATATATATATATATATATATACATTAAGAAATATATACATAAGATTTGAATGTTAATTTTGTGTGCACAAAAATATCTAAGGCATTCCTTCTGCTCTATATATTATACTAAACTTGCTCTACATATGTTTCGCATGTTTGGAATCGTTCAAAGTTAGGATTAAAATAGACCTTATAGGGAGGATTTCCGTGGTTCCACCTAACAATTACGTATATTGTTGAAGCATGCAAGGAATTGGACAAAAAAAAATTGTATCTGAAACAATCGAATAGATATCAAAATTCTCTGTCCTCTAATTAATTTGTGATTTTTTTTTCATCTAGGAAATGTTTGTCTTGATTGGTCAGGAAGGTACAATTGAGGAGATGGAAAATTAATTTTCATAACAGTTTTTGAAAATTAATTTTCATAAAAGTGCCTCGTTGACAAAGTTAGACGATATACCATAATTAATCGAATCCCAATGAATACACGAATATGCATAGTTATTTAAATTGACTTCAATTTTTAATAAACTTAAGCCTATAAAAAATTAAAGAAAAATATTTTTAATTAATAAGAAAGATTTGAACTATTGACTCTGATTCTCTTAAAGTTGATGTGCTAATTTATTTTTAAAAAAACTTAAAATTTTAAAAATAATATCATTAATTTTATATTCTTAATCGTTTTCACTAAATATGCACTTTCCTTCTTTTTATTTTACTCACTTGAGATCCTTGATTGTGACTAATATAAAGTCAGATAAAGACCGTCATCAAATTGACGAATTTATAATTGAATTCCGGACTATTAATTCAGACTATTGTGATAACCGATTTTTCTTTATTAGACATGCATCCAAATCTTAGTGTTGATTTTTTATTTTATAAAATTGTAACATAATGACCTTCGTGATCATCAGGAGCGACAGAATCCCTCCTATCACGATCGCTTCAAGCGGCGATGAAAACGTCGCGGCGAGGGGTGGAGTTCATGAAGGAACTGCGCTATAAATCTGGCTTCATGTTGAGCAGAAGTTTTCACTCGATCGAAGCCCCAAAAAAAAATAACAGTGGTATCAGAGCCATCGGTCGCTAACTCCGACGATCCACTCTTCTTCCTTTCCTCTCTATTTCCGGCGAATTGTCTCCTTCCACTCTATTCTCCGGAGCTGACGACGAACGAACACCGGCGGAGTTCCTGCGATTCGTCATCCCTGATCTTGTGCAGAAATCGCTTCCGGCGCCGACACTTCCCTGCTGCACACGGACAAAAATTGACGATTCCAAACCCCTTCGAAACGTGCTGTGAACCTCTGACATTCGACAATTTCAGCTGCGCCGAACTGCCGCAGGTGTTATCTGCTTCCCCTGATCATCTTCGGTCAATAGGTACGTCTCGTGAACTTGAAGAAGATGAACAGTAACGAAACTATTTTGATAAATCACAATCGTAGATTTATTGATCATATATAATATTAAATCTAGACCCTTGCCACTTGTTATCATATAAATGCCATATTGCATGCAAACCGTGAGTTAATTTAAAGGCCCATATTAATTGATATGATTTATTCCTGATTATTAGACATAAACTATAATAAATATTTAACTTTAGACCGACATCATGAACTAATTAAATTAATCTATTTTTGTTTGGTTAAGTTATTTTTATTGCTTTAGATTTATTATTATTTCAATATCAAAGTTAACTTGTCATAATATTGTGATTAATAAATCTGAACATTTATTTAGATCTTTAAAATTCGCCTAGGACCATATTTTCCAAAAAAAATTTTGCCTATTAATATTTTCTTGAACAATATATATATCTGCGAAATATTTTTTTCTCAAGTTGATTATTTTAGAAAACCTCCATTGTTATTGACTTGTTGTATTTCTTTATTCTGCACGTTAATTTATTATCAAGCCCGTAGACTCATGATAATATTTTAATAAAAGAAATATATATATATTATTTTTAACATTGAAACTGCAAGTAAAAAAACATTTATTATTCTTGCAATCTCGATAATCATTTTATTTTAGGGAATTACAACAATATATTTTTTGTAAATTTTTTGAAGTTTGTTATTTATTGATTTTTCCCTTATTATAAAAAAAATAATTTTTATTAATTCGAATTTTTTTATTTTATATATATCAATATACTCAAGCATTTTGGAAATTACGTTCATCTTGAATTTAATTTTTTTTCTTTCATATTTTTATTTATTTTTGGTGAAATTTATTCCTAAAAAAATATACCAATATATTGATTGTTCGAATTTATTATATTAAAGGATTCATTCAAGTTTAAATATATATATATATAACTTTGAATTTATTCAAATTCGAATCTAAATTTGAATTTTTTATTTTTTTTGTTCTTCAATTTAATTAGCAATTCTCATTCTATTTCTTTTACTTTTAGATCAATTTTTAGCAAATGTCTTCAAAAATGATTGCATCTGAAATGACAAGATGGGAAAAGTTGAATGGTATGAATTATGATATGTGGAGTCGAAAAATTCGATATGGACTGATGCATGAGAACCTGCATAAAACAATTGACATTCCTGCACTTAAGCTTTTTGAGAATGCTACTGATGAAGAAAAGAAGGCGCATGAGAAAGCAATGGAACTGTGGGAGCGCAATGATAATAAAGCTAGATCCTTTATAATGATTCATATGGAGGATGATCTGATTAGGGTCTTTGAAACCCAAGAATCTACACATGATTTGTGGAATGCCATCAAAGATAAATATGATAACAAAACAAATACTAATGTGCAACTCCTTTATAATTACAATAATTATAAAATGAAGGAGAATGACAATGTAATAGATCATGTAAACAGAATGGTCGTTATGGCCAAAGATCTAGCTGCTGTAGGAACAGTCCTACTTGAAACCATGCAAGTGGCAACTATTCTAAATAGTTTGCCTCCCCCTTTTGACATGACTGCCACAACACTTCGACTTAATGGAACAGTTAAGTCAGTTGCCGATCTACTAGCTCAACTAGCCATGGAACAAAATATGGCTAAAGGCAAAAAGAAAATTGAAATATATGAAGCTGAAGAAGCTGGAGAAGAAGAAGCTTATGCCGTTTACCATCGGAAGAACCTTGGTCCCAACAAAAAGCAATTCAAAGGACAACGTTCAAAAGTATTTAAGCATTTTAAGTCCAATTGTCCTACAGGAAAAAAGTCGAGTCAGAATAAGACTCCGCAGAATAAAGGTCCCAACAAGATTGAATTTGCCGGAGTCGTCGAGTGCAATACTGCGACGACAGACGCTAAAGGATGGTGGATCGACTCTGTTGCGACTCGTCATATTGCAAAAACCAAGGTTGGCTTGACTAACTTCAAGGAATTAAAGAAAGGTGAACAGAGGATATTCATGGGGAACAATACCTATCTATACGTTGAAGGTATTGGTACATACAAGTTAGATCTGGGTGATAGTATCATGATCCTTCATGATGTGCTATACGCACCTGGAATTCGTCGAAACATTGTCTCTGTTCTTACTCTCCTTAAGAAAGATCTTGAAGTTAGATTCTATAAAGGTCGTGTAACTATATGGAAGAACAACAAAGTCTTAGCCATGAGAAAGTTTGAACCTGGCCATGACTTATTTTGTCTTCCAGTAGTTAATAATGAATCAATGAATGTGACTTCTGAGTATTCCTTGTGTCTTCTATCTGATTTTGATCTCTGGCATGAGAGATTAGGACATCCAGGAAAAACAAAAATGGAACAAATAATTAGAATGAACCTAGTACCTAACATATCAGGAGCAAGAACATTGCCCTGTGAACATTGTTTGACCGGAAAAATGACTCGGAAACCTTTTTCGATAGGAACAAGGTCAAAAGAATTGTTAGAGTTGGTTCATTTGGATATTTATGGTCCTTGAGTGTCGCAACACACAGAAATAAAGAATATTTTATAACATTCATTGATGACTATTCCAAATTCTCCCATGTATATCTCTTGGAAAGAAAAGCCGAAGCTTTTGAAATGTTTAAGAGATATAAAATGGAAGTGGAAAATAAATTGGGAAAACCAATTAAATGTTTAAGGACAGATAGAGGAGGGGAATACACCTTCCGAGAATTTGAAAATTACTGTATTCAGTGCGGCATAAGTAGGCAAACTACGATGTCTTATACACCACAACAAAATGTTGTAGCAGAAAGAAAAAATAGAATTTTGATGAATGCAGTTAGATGCATGTTGTCACACTCAGGTCTCCCTAAAAACTTTTGGGGTGAAGCAGTGATGACTGCAGATTACATACAAAATAGAATTCCCACTAAGTCCGTAGAATCAACGCCATATGAACTTTGGAATGGCAGGAAACCCGATTTGGGTCATCTCCGAAAATGGGGATGTAAATCGCATGTACTAGTTCCAAGTCAGCTTAGGGACAAGTTGGACTTTAGGACGGTGACATGCAAGTTTATTGATTATAGTGATAAGTCCAAAGGGTATAGGTTCTTTCATGATGAAAGAGGACTAATTGAGAGTCGTGATGCAACTTTTCTTGAAAATGAAAAGAAAGATATGCATGAAGAAGAGGATAGAGAACCTCTAATTATCCTTAGCGATAATGTCGACTCTGAAGAAGACACGTTGAATATATGTCCAATAGTGGGAAAAGAACCTATACATGATAATGAACCTTTGGCAGAAGTGGAGGAACCCATACAATTCACGAGTATAATCGGCAACAAGAGGCCCCGGACGATGCCCGCATATTTGGATGACTATTATTTGTACGAATGTGAAGCTTCGTGTTACGCCGTCGATGTTGATACAGAGGATTGTACAGATCCTATTTCATATGATGAAGCAACTGCTTCTTTTGAGTCGGAATCATGGTTGGCCGTCATGAGAGATTAATTGGACTCAATCGATCGACACGGCATATGAGCGCTATGTGACTTGCCAGAAGGTAGGCAATTCATAGGGTGCAAATGGGTATTCAAGAAAAAATACCGAGTTGATGGTATTATTGAAAAGTACAAAGCAAGATTAGTTGTCAAGGGTTACACTCAGCAAACCGAAATTGATTTTCATAAAACTTATTCTTCGGTAGCTAAGTTTGCATTCATAAGGGTCATCTTAGCATTGGTTGCATATATAAATTTGGAATTATTTCAAATGGATGTAAAAACTAATTTCCTCAATGGGGAATTGAGTGAAGACATATATATGCGACAACCTGATGGTTTTTAGGTAGAAGGTCAGGAGAACAAAGTGTATAAGCTGAAAAAATCATTATATGGCTTAAAACAATCTTCACGTCAATGGTACAAAAAGTTCCATGAGACGGTCATCCAATTTGATTTTATTACAAACAAATTGGATCATTGTGTGTACATCAAGAAGAGTGGGAGCAAATTCATAATAATGTCATTATATGTAGATGACATTTTGCTCGTAGGAAATGATGTCACAATGCTCAATGAAATAAAAAAAAATTGAGCAAAGAATTTGAAATGAAGGACATGGGCGAAGTTTCCTATGTTCTTGGAATTCAAATTATTCGAGACAGAAACTCAAGGACATTGAGTTTAAGTCAAGAAAAATATCTAAATAAGATACTCAAGAGATTTGAAATGCAGAATAGCACTCCAGCACCAACACCGATTGTGATTGGAAAAAGACTTAGTAAAAATCAATGTCCCAACATAGGGCAAGAACTTCTAGGTGTTCCCTATGGACAAGCAGTTGGTAGCTTGATGTATGCGATGTTATGTACAAGACCTGACTTGGCTTATCCAGTAAGTCTAGTTAGTAGATATCAAAGCAATTCTGGAAAAACACATTGGGAAGCCATTAAAAGGATTCTTAGATATCTAAAAGGTACTGTACAATTGAAATTGACATACTAAGCTGATACATTTGAGGTTATAGGCTACTCTGATGCAGATTTTGGAGGGGACATTGATGATAAAAAATTCATATCATGTCATTTATTTTTGTTGGGTGGTGCAGCTGTTTCTTGGGATAGCAAGAAACGAGAATGTGTGGTTAGACATATACAAGAAGCTGAATATATTGCCTGTAGTATGAAAACCACCCATGCCGTATGGATCAGACATTTTTTTTTTTGAACTAGGGCTCAATTTGATCAATGGACCATTACAAATGTACTGTGATAATCAAGTTGCAATAAGTTTGATTGACAATGGAGCAAACAGTTCTAAGAGAAAGCACATAGAGATCGAATATCATTATGTACATGACATAGTGGAAAAGAAAGAAGTGACAGTAGCCTACATGCCGACAAATGACATGCTAGCTGATTCTCTTACAAAGGGAATTCCAGCAGGAACATTCATTAAACATATTAGTTTAATGAGACTCAGGAATCCGAGTCAAAAAGGTAAATTTTCATCTCTTATTAATACCTCATAAATAGTGGGAGTATTGAAGTCGCAATAACACTGTGGATAATAAAAGTGTTGAAATTGCATGACCACATCGGTCAAGTGGGAGATGTAACAGAATGACCTTTGTGATCATCAGGAGCGACAGAATCGCTCCTATCACGACCGCTTCAAGCGGCGATGAAAACGGCGCGGCGAGGGGTGGAGTTCGTGAAGGAACTGCGCTATAAATCTATCTCCATGTTGAGCAGAAATCTTCACTCGATCGGAGCCCAAAAAAAAATATAACAGAAATTAATTTAACTTTTTATGTGTCGGTCTTAAACAAGTACAATCCAATCGGGTCTAACTTTACCTCTATTCTATTTTAGTATTCTAATTTCTTATGGAGCGATTGAGATGTTAATTTTTAGAACTCATAAGTAGAAACTTTTCTATTTTCTGGATGAGGCTAATAGCCTTCCTTTTTAATAAAAAAAATGAGAATTTTTTTTTAAAATATATTAAAGTGATCCATTGACCTCCTACATAATACAACATTGAGTAGAGTAATTAACTAATTCTTCGATCTTAACATGGGACGATCTTATCAACTTAATTAAGTTCAACGATGAATTGACTTTCAATTTGTAAACAATGTGCATGAATTCATACCCACAACATCATTTTCCATGGGCACAAAAGAAACAACTCAATGGAGATTATTCATGTTGATGGCTGTGTTACATCCAACTAGATACTTTATCAAAAAGAAAATGTATTTGGTTTATAATAAAACTACTATACAACAATAGTAAAAAAAACTTTGAAAAAAAAAGTTAAAAATAAAAAGCATCCATCATTTTGTCTTCTCCGTTTTGTTTTGTTCTCTGCATATTATTTTATTATAAATATAATATCTACTTCATAAATAATTATTTCTGTCGTCTTTAGGGGACATGACATGGTAGCCACATAAACAAATTAATGAGTAATATGTTATTGAGGGGCCATTTGTTACTTTACTACATGAAAAGCTTGGACCATCTGGTGAGAAGGAAATTGAGTGAGAGCTACTGAGACATTGACGAAAAGGACAGTAAAAAAATATCTCAAAGGCACTATTGTCATTAATTGAAGAATGAAATGGTAGTTTTAAGTTATTTTTAATAGTAAACCTGTTTTTAATGAAATTAAAATATAATGATGAGAATTTATAAGGGAAAATAAAATATTTTTTTTATCACGTCTTATTTTTTATTTGTTATCACATCGTTTAATAGAATCAGCTGAAACTAAAAAGCTAATCCTAATTAGTTCTCATTGCTAAACGAAGAATTAACTTACAAATCTATAACTTATTTACTTAAAATCCATTATTCAATGACCTTTTCTAAATCTTGTGATGTAAAGAAGATGATTTTGTAACTTTATAAATACCCCACAGCTGGGAATCTTAGATAGCACCTAGAAATTAAAAACAATGCAACAGGAATCTCATTAGTTTAGGCCGTAATTGATACTGTGATTAAAGTAATCACAGAGTTACAATATATAAATTTATAATTCCCATGATCGAGTGGTTGTTGTGAAGTATCTCTACGCACGCTATTTAAAACGTCGTTATGTTTTGGAATAATTTTAGTGTTTACTTTTTCAATTTTAGAAAATGAAAATGGAAAGCATTTAGAAATGCCTAGAAAATAGAAAACACAAAAAGTGTAATTGCACATATCATGATATTTGGCAATGCTGCATTTATATATAAGATGACCAATAAAAACTACCCATTTAATTAACCAGAAATTTTTTAATAAATTGTTTAAATTTAATGTAATTAATATTCTGAAATTATTTAGTTAATTTAATTTAAACTTATTTCCTCAACATGAATTTAAGATAGCAAATAATATGTACATATAAATATGCTTTTGACTTCCAGTTCTCCCTCTCCATTTTTCACTCTATCCTTTTATTTCGATCGATGACTATTTTTCTTTTGATAATATATGGATCTATTTTTTTTTTTTACTGATTAGGATATGTAAAGAAATTGTGAACTAAAAGTTTGGATAAAATAAAAAAAATTAATACACTTATGTCCCATGGAATTTGAAATTTTGAAGACACTAGTTACATCTAATGTCATGACCCCGATTTAAATCGGAGTTCGCGACTCATTACATACGACCAAATAAAACTACGAAGGAATGCGAAAATGTGACGTATTTTTTTATAACATAAGAATAAAAGTATATCATTAAATAAATTACATTATGTGATCATTCAAAGCAAATCAAGATTTTTAAAGTAGTATATTTGACAAAATAACTTTATTTTCGATACAATTTATTTTGACCTAAGTAATAGACATGATTAACTCTTTCGACATCTTAATAAAAAAATACGAGAGACATAAATCTTCTCTTTATACCACTAAGATGTTATAGAATCATCTTATGAGTATCACCTCACACGATCCCCAGAGAGCTATATGAATCTGAAAATATTAAAAACAACGTTATGAGAAAAAATAGTTCCGTAAGTTCATAACTCATAATCTATGTGTTATCGTATAATTAATTCGGAGAGACATGTAAAGATATAAAATAGTTACAATATCACAGTCACTGTTTTCATATATTCGAAAATAATGTGCACAATTTCCTAATCAAAATCATCACACTCTAATTGTAATCAATATCATTCAAATTATATCAAATAAATGTATGCAAATACAACACTCTCATATGAATGTATGGATCATTAATTGGCTAGTGGTCAGTAGGTGGACTCTAGAGGTGGCTCCCATCGTTATCAACGATGTAGCACTTAGTTCCATTATACCTCATCCCTTTCGGAAAACATATTATACAGCGATAGATGAACTCTAGAGATGACCCTTACAGATTCTAGAGGCGACCCCCATCACGACTACTCTTGATGTGACACTTAGCTCCGCATGACACTTAGCTCCAACATATCTCATCCCATTATTGAGAAACAGAATGATGGATTTGACTCTAGATGTGACTCCCACATGATCAGCGATGTAGCATTTAACTCCAACATCATATATGCACATGCACATGCATGATTCATATCAAATATCATTTTAAACGGAACAATATTGCACTTATCGAAATTCATTTATGTCATATCACATGTGCTTTCAAATGTGCAATATAATCATTCCGATATACTTTTAATAATTGTAATTTTCAATTAATTCATAACATATCACTTATGATTGTCAAAGTACTGATCAATCGTTCCAAATATACTTACTATTCATAAGAACTTATCCAAGTCATATTCAATACATATTACAATCAATGTCACACTAAATTTGAAAGATGTGAATACATAGAGTAGGAGAAACCAACTTACCTATAAGAGCTACCAAAATATTTTTCTTTTCTTTTTTCACTATTTTACTCTTCTACTCATATACAATAATAATAAGAAACACATCACTCCCATGATCTAAACATAAGCCTATCTCACATGAAACATAATTAATTGAAGAGGTATATGACTCCTTAAGTATTTATTCTTATAACTTAAGTAACTATTTAACATAAGAATTGACCTAATATTATGATAGATTGCACACACAGTAAAGAAAATTCATATCTTTTAGTATACATAATCAAATGACATCATTCCAATTTTCTTTAGTTCCATATTCCAGAGACATTAATCTGTAAAAGTTTTAGATCTTATTCTATTATGGTTTGTTCTCATGAAAATCAACATTCAGCTTAATTTTTATGTTATTTCTATGTCCTGATAGACTGAGTGAAATAATAAATATTTCCTGTTCTGATACTTTTAATTTTTCAAATAGTAGACATTTTAAAATGCAACTCATAAAATTACTTGAAATTATATATATTTGTATTGAGCCCAATAAATTTAACCAATATTAACATAATTTATCATAAGTTTCATCCTGATAGACTGATTAAAGCTCGATAAAATATTTATAACTTTCGCTACACATATTATTTTAGAGTGATTACAAATGTCAATGAAACCTAAGAAAATTGGAAACTTAAATTAAGCAAGTGAATCGGACTGAAAACATATCAACCGTGAAAAAATCTCGTTCAAGGAAATATTAAGTATTTATCATATTTCAATACGTATATTCAAACGAAATGTCGACTATAGTCCATGTAGATAGACATTTTCTTAAGTTATGTAAGCATAAAAAATATCCGAGTACAAAATATTAAAAACTTCCGAAAATGAAATCCCATCCAAAAAGTATCAAAAGACGTCTGCCCACCCGTATTTATCATGAGGTCGACACTCCACACTTAATGCCACACTTATCAAACCTTTTATTCTCTCTCTCTCTCTCTCTCTCTCTCTCTCTCCTTTGCAAATGCATTGATTGCAATGATCAGGTCATGGCCTTATCGCCACCGATAAGTTGTCTCGCCATCGAACGACCGTATTAAAGTCGTGCACGACTCGGTGACTTGGACTACATATTAATTAAACTATAAATGGTACCTGTGTCAGTTTCCATTGCAAGCTTAAAATTTTCCGATATGATTAGGTATTTAAAGTCATTACAAGTATGGGTGCTTTGATGTGACTTCTCTAATTTTTAATATCACTTCATATTTTTCATTTTATTCTTTTACTTTCATTAATATTCTCTTCCTTCACTTTTCTCATAATGCATTTTCATCTTTCACTTTTCACCAAACTTATTTAAATTAAGATAAATAGTTTCTAAAAAATTGAAAAAATAACACAAACTTATTAAAAATTAGAATATATAATTATTTGTATAAAGTTCTTTTTAATTTTTTCTGTAGTACTTTATTTTCACTTACATTATTTTTTATTTCCATTTTATTTCATATATCTTTTCTAACCCTTTACATATTTGATGCAATTTTAGTTTTACATATTAATTAAATTTATATGTGTGTATCATATCTCATATTATATAAGCATTACATTTTTATCATAAAAAATAAAAGCACTAATTAGAAAAGAGAGAAAGTGGAGAAAGAAAAGATAATTAGAATATTAATTAATTTAAATAAATTTAATGAAAAGTGAAAGATGAAAAGGCAGAGAAGTGAAGGGAAAGAATATTAATAAAAATAAAAAAATAAAAAAAGAAATGTGGAGTGGCATTAAGAATTAGAGGAGTGGCATTAAGGACACCCTACAGGTATATATGATACTTAGAATTCATGGCCTCGGTCCATTAAAAGAAAGAACTAATAGATAAAAAATACTAAAGAAGAAGATTAAACTCCTTTTTGTGTGTATAGAATTAATTAATATATTATCATGCAGGAGCTTAATTAGAATAATGGGCAGCACCAACCATATATAGATACAATTGGCGAGAACTAAAAACATTGTGGAACACTTTTTGCTCTCTAGTGGTATGTCTAAGCAAAAGCTTTTTGAGTGAGTTCACTATCCATCACTAATCAAATAATAAAATTTAAAAATATAAATATAAATTTGAGTTTAAAATCATATATTAATCAATTACAAGAATAGTATATTAAATTATTTTTAATCAATAATTTTAAAATCAATAAATATGCTATGGGAATAAAATAAATATGTTAAAGAAATTAATGACTGACTCTTCAAAACCCCCAAAGCACATTAAAATAAATATTACTAAAAATTTCATAATTAAGCTAATGATGATTGTCACAACTCGATAGCATGATTATGTCCTGACATCGTTGGAAGCTAATAATCCCAAGTTTGATTCTTAGAGTTATCAATTGATCAAAATGTATCCATATCGTTATCGACTAGCCTTGGATATTAGTGGATATAGATCGGAAAAAAGTGCTAAAATTATAGAAAAATGAAATTCAGTAAATGAATTATGATATGTGGGAAGAGTATCCAACCCATTGTATATAAGGTAAAAATATAGAAAGGAAATAAATAATATATAAAATATTATAAATGTATTACCTTAAGTAAAACCTTGGACTAATTAAAAAAAGAAGGATTAATTTTCTTGAAAGAAAAAAAAGTTTGTTGATTAGAGAGGAGCAATGAGCCCAAAAAGGAGGAAAAGGAAATGGGACACAAAGATAAGCATTAAACACCCAAAACATTGTGTGCATTATTGTTTATTATATAGACACATATCTCAGTGGTGCACTGATTCCTGATGGGCACGCATATGGCACCATTCTTGTCTTTAGCATTAAACCAATCTGTAGATGTTAAAGTGCAAATAATTATTCTTCGACACCATTAGAATTATTAATAAATTGACTAGTTCGATATTCGGACATAAAACAAATAATAAAACTTGATCGAATGGACGATCAAATCTGATTAAGGGTAAATCGTTTCCTTGATCGATTATGATTTTGTTTGACATTATCAGCAGTTAGATAATAGTTTAATCAGATAATAGTTTAATCAGCGGATAGCCATGATGATTAACGATCAGAGATTTTAACAAATAAGTATTTGATATATATAACAGTAAGATTAGTTGACGAATATAAAAATTTTATAATTGAACATATAATAAAGTATTCAATGCAAGCACTATACAAATTATATTATAATACAATAAAAATATTATATTTCAATTAAATAAACTAAAATCTCACTATAATTTTTTTGCTAAAATATATATAAATTTATATTGATAATAAATTTTATAAAGTGCACTCCTGATATAAAATTTTCAATTATTAAAGTAATTTTTATTCATTATTAATATATAAATACTTTGTAATTAATTAAATACGAATATAAAATGAGATATAGTTAAATGATGATAAAATAAAAAAATAAGAAAATAATAAATCAGTTAATAAAGAAATAATGCATTAGAATAAGGGTAAAATTAAAAAGAAAATTATAAACTACTAATCTCTAATCGTTAAAAGTAGTAAAAAATATAATTTATATACAAAATGTTAAATACTACTTATTTTTATTATTTATTAAATAAAAATTTATTACTTGAAAGATTAAATTTGATTATGTTTAAGACAGGTTAGTATACTTTTTTTTTCATAGTTCGACAGTTGTGGCAGCGTTAAAGTTTGGAGTGCTCACAATCACATGGGTAGTGTCAGAACAAGTGACAAATAGTAAATAAATTACGGGCAGTTCGCGGACCGCTGCAATTAATAATTTTGTAGGGGATGTAATCTTTCTTTTTTTTTTTTTTTTCTAGTCGGCCTTCCGTATCCGAGAAGCTTTATAGATGATTTAATTCACATGACATTAGAGAGTGCATTATTCACATGTCGATTTATTATCAAGTTTAACTAATTCGATTAGGTCGTTCTAAATCGCGCATCTGACAGTAACAACATAGACTCCCAACAAGAATTTTTTACATTCATGAAATTTAAACGTGATACTTTGCTTGAACAAGGAGGAGTAATTGTAATCTTTCTAGGGTGAGTTGCATGTTCTAGGGGTACGTGTTCATGCAGGGTAGGGCTGAGCACGGGCCGGGTCGACTCGGCCCGGCCCGACTCGAAAAATCGGAAAAATAACTCGGCCCGGATTAGATCCGGGTCGGGACCGGGTCTCTTAACTTGAAAACTCATCGGGTATCGGGTCAGGACCGGGTCTGCAATGCAGATACCCGATCCTGACTGGACCCGATATAAATCCATTATATAAACCCACTCTCAAACCTCTCCTCTCATTTCAATCTCTCTCTTTCTCTCTCCCCCTCTCGTCCTCTCCCTCTCTCTCACGAGTCTGACGGCGGCGGCCCTCCCCTTCTCCTAATTTCCTCTCTACGTATGCCGATCCGGCCGTCTGGGCGGCGGATCGGCCACCGTCTAGCGGCCAGATGGCCGTGCCGGATCGTGGCCCACGCGCGATCGATTCCCGACCGTAAACCTGGTCTCGTTTTCGGATGGCCGGGACCGACCCGGAATCGGATCCGACCGGGTCCGGATTCGGTACCGGGTCAAAATTTTTTGACTCGGCATAATCCGGATCAGGACCGGGTCCGCTCGGACCTGGACCCGGTCCCGAGTTTGCTCTGCCCTAATGCAGGTCGATCTGTTGTCAAGAAGTAGGTTGAATCAGCTAATTTGATTTATTATTTTTTTTACTTTGTTCGATCGAATCTAAGTTTAGAAAAGTTTCGATTCGATGCATAAATATAGAATCAAATTAATTGACAATCATAGGCAATATCATATTCAAATTTTTAGATCAATATTATTTTAATCCGGATGATTTAAAAATAAGGAATATATATCATCGGATCAAAATGATACGTTATGTACCTTTTTTACTTTGGATGAAAGTTGTGTGAAGCATGCATGCATCGAACTATTAAAAAAATAGCTAGCGTCAAGCCAAACCTACACTTTCATTAGCAAGAAATTGATGCTCTCTCTCTCTCTCTCTCTCTCTCTCTCTCTCTCTCTCTCTCTCTCTCTCTCTCTCTCTCTCTCTCTCTCTCTCTCTCTCTCTCTCTCTCTCTCTCTCTCTCTCTCTCTCTCTCTCTCTCTCTCTCTCTCTCTCTCTCCATTTGCATTGAGGAAGTAACCTGTGGACTGTGCTGTAAAAAGGTGCAACCGTTGGAAGAGGGACTCTCTCTCTCTTTAACCGATGTGATAGATTCCAAGAGGGACTCTCTCTCTCCATTTGCATATTGAGGAAGTAAGTTGTGATGTAAAAATGTGCAATCCGGCATGATCACCTATCTTATCAAACTGCATGATCACCTCACCACTCTTGTCACTGCTTAGGAGATTCGTGATGCCATCTGGCATACGCCACGTGATAATACTCTTAAATTTTTCAAAAATTATTGAGATATTGTGGGACCGGATGTAACTAAGGAAATCCAAAACTTTTTCAACACTGAGATCATGCCTAACCAATAGTCATTCACAAATTTAATCTTCATTTCTAAAACCCCCCAGGATTACTGACTACCGCCCCATTGCCCTCTGTAATGTAATATATCGAATCACTGCAAAGATTATGACAACTAGGCTGAAATTCACTCTTCCCCAACTCATTGATTAGGCTAAAACTTCCTTTCTGTCTGGTAAATCTATCCATGACAATATCTTAATCATTCAAGAGATTGCCCATTTTATGAGGAAAGGTAGAAAAAAATACATAATTCTCAAGGCCGACATGGTCAAGACTTTTGATCGAATATCTTGGGACTCAATCTATAGAGCTCCTACAATTATGAAATTTCTTCCGAAATTTATCTCCTGGATCATGTTATGTATTCAATCCCCCATCTTCCGTTGCAATATCAATGGCACCCTCTCGGCCCCCTTTGCAAGCTCCAAAGGTATTCGACAGGGTGATCCCTTATCACCATACCTCTTTATTATGGTCACTCAGACTCTGTCCTCCCTCCTAAATCAGGCGGTCCTGAATAATAGCATCCAACCTTTTAGGTTTGGCTCTTCTATTATTAGTCACATGCTCTATGCTGACGATCTTCAGGCAAATGTTAGGAACTGCAGGAGCATCAAGAACATCATGCATCTCTACTATCTCTTGACAAATCAACTTATAAATCTTGAAAAATCTTTTGTCTACTTACCGCCTAGTTTGCCGTGCAAGAGGAAGCAGGCTATTGTCTCTGCCCTGGATATTAAACAAGGTGCATTTCCTTTTGTCTACTTAGGAGTCCCTATCCCTATGGTGCAATCAAACGGCAGCATCATGACCTTATTGAGAAAGTCTCCAGGCGCCTCTCTGGTTGGAAGGGTAAAAATCTAAATCAGGCTGGACGTCTAACTTTAATTAAATCTGTTCTCAACTCCTTTCCCTCTCATATTTTTACATCTACGTTTGTCTGTAAATCTACAATTGCAATTCTTGAGAAGCTAAACCGCACCTTCCTCTGGTCTTCTAATGGTAACAAAGGTTCACATCTTGTAAACTAGCAGACTGTCCAACTCCCCACGTCTTCGGGGGGTCTTGGAATTAAAAATTTGCACTTTATGCGGACATCTCTTATTGCCAAGAAAGCTATGGAGGTTCTTAATTTCTCTGATAACCTTTGGGTTAAACTTGTTGTAAACAAATATGAGCCTGTGCATCCTTGGCAAAATACTAACATCTGCAGGTCCCCTGCCTGGTCGTGGCAGGCTCTTCTTCACTGTTTAGACGATATTCGTCCTGGCATCAAATGACTCATTGATAATGGTAACTCTACTCGTACTCTCCTAGATCCTTGACTTTTTTCGACCCCACTATGTTTAATACCTACCTCCGTGACTACTGATCTGGCCATTCATATGTCAAATGTTTCCTTTTTTATCTCTGATGGTATGTGGAATCTCTCTTTACTTCATGGCCACTTTGGTCCTGATATTGTGTTGGCTATTTCCTCCATTTGTTTGCCCCTTGCTGCCTATGATGACAGATGGTTGTGGATGTACCATCCAAGTGGGAATATTTCGACTAAATTTGTCTATAATCAGCTGTGTAGCGGAATCACTCCGTTGCAGGATATTCGGCAGCGTGTTTGGACTGATATTTGGGACCTTTGCGTTTCTCAGAAGCTTAAGATTTTTATGTGGAAACTTAAACATAACAAGCTCCCTCCTCTTGATTTTGTTACGCGTTTTAACCCAAATGTTTCTAATTCGTGCGCTTTATGTAGTATGACGACCGAGACTATTTCCTATCTCTTTTTTTATTGCTCCATTGCTAACACCATTTGGACTCGGTTTTCAAGCTTTACAAATTATGATTTTCTTTATCGTCTCTCTTGATCTTCTGATGACTGGATTAAGGAGGGGGAGGACTTGGACAGGCTATCTAGGACTATCCTGAGATCCCTGTTTGTTTTCTCATTATGGTATATTTGGCTTGCTCGCAATGAGACACATTTTCAGTTCAAACATGCTACCATTTCCATGACGTGGGAAAGGGTTCTGGCAAGCCATAGCGAATATGTTAGGCACAATCTGTCTGAGGCAAATAATACCTCCCCCTGCGACCATTTGGTCCAGTGGGAGCCTCCACCTGCTGGTTGGGTTCGACTGAACTCCGACGGCTCCTACTGTGGGCCGGGGCAAGCTGAAGGTGCCGGCTACATTATACGCGCTCACAATGGTACTTTCATTTATGCAGGTGCCCTGCAGCGGGAGGTGCACTCCATTCTCGAAATCGAAGCTTGGGGGCTAATGATGGGTATTCGCTGTTGCATTCAGTCGGGCCACATGCATGTTTCCTGCCAAACTGATTCTGCTTCTTTGGTCAACATTATTCACAAGAAGACGCTTTGCCCTTGGAAGATTCTGAACATTATACGCCATATCTGGCACGATATCAATCCTTTACAACTTTTTACATGTAACCATATTTACCGCGAAGCAAATCTGGCCGCGGATTTTTTGGCATCGCTTTGTCGGATCTCGATTTCCGATCGCTTTTGGGAGAACAACCCGCCTCAGGGCGTTCTCCATTTTTTGTACCAGGATTATCCTACTACTAATCTAAGTTAAGATCTTTCCTTTTTAAAAAAAAATAAAAATAAAAATGTGCAACCGATGTGGTAGATTGCAAGAGAGGACTCTCTCTCTCTTTCTCTCCATTTGCATTGAGGTGTAAAAAGGTGCAACCGATATGGTAGATTGGAAGAGGGACTCTCTCTCTCTTTCTCTCCATTTGCATATTTGCATTGAGGAAGTAACTTGTTGTGATGTAAAAAGGTGCAACCGATGTGGTAGATTGCAAGAGGGAGGGGAGGGACAGCTGGACGGTGGGTGATGGTGATCGCTGTTGGTTAAGGTCCAAATTTTGGGGTGCGACGACGTCCGTGCATTTTGGATCTATACGAGTGACGAGTGAGACGTGGACGCGTGGAACGGCACGCACCATCTTCCACTTGCTTATCCACTCACCACGTTCTTTTTTGAACGTGAGGCTCATGAATTTTTCTATCTTTTTTGTTTTGTTTTGTTTTGTTTGTTCATGTTTCAAAAAATAGAGACGCAAATGGGTAAAATAAAAGAGGAGGAAGGTGCAGACGTCCACGTTCCAATTTCAACTCTCCCAAAGAAGCATGCATTCCAAGTAAAATAGGAAGCAGCAGACGTCCATGTCCGCATCTCCATCGGATCTGCGTTCTTTGTTTCTTTCAACTTTCTTATAAGTAATTATATATAGATAATAATGTCTTAAATTCTATTCCATAATTCTAACTAAAAATTTTAGTCAGCGAGTTGGGGATCTAAGGGTGACCCGTATCGGAGGTGTGATGGATAGAACTCCCGGGCTAAAATATTATGAGATATTTTATATGTGATTCAAAATTAATTTATTTTTTTATCACGAGATAAGAATTCTAATTTTATGAAATTAATTTAGAGTTCCAGTCGATACGAAATTCCTAAAGAGAGTGCTTATCTAAACTCTAGGATTCCAAACAAAAAATAATTTGATTTGATTTACGATCCTCTTTTGTTTTTCATCTGATAAAACTAGCTCTGTGTCATTTTAAATTTCTCGAATATTCATTTGATGTGTAATATCTCTCATACAGAAATACTAACATATACATGAGCTACTAATAATTTTAACAACTTCATCTTTTTCTTTATTGGAAGAAAATCATAGACAAGAAAACTCATGTCAAGAAGAATATCAATCTTTATGTCATATTATTCTCATACATATTAAGTTAGATCCATTATTAAGAGTTTTGAAAAAAATCTTAAGTTGTTAAGAAAAAATTATTTTTTTTCTCTTTATGTTCTTAATAATATAAACTAATCTTCTCTCAAATATAGTTTTTCGTCACCATTATGGTTATTCCTTTCTTAGGTTTCTTTTTCAGGGATGGCTGAGTTTGTCAATGTGTCACCCAATTGTTGCCCTTTAAAAAGTTCATAGTCTCTTTCTCTTCCATGATGCATCATTCTATGGAATTTTTGCGTTTTTTAGTCTCATCTTTATGCATTACCAACTAGTATATATTATGATTATTTCCTTGAAACTCCCGTAAATTATTACGATTTTTCGCATTTAACCTTAAGGCATAAACTTACCTTACGACATCCTTGAACTTTATCGCATTTTTCATTTTAATCTTTCATCTTATTCTGATAACTTTTTATTTTTTATTTTTAAATGCCCTTCTACGAGCTCTTTTTATTTTTAATGTTAAAAAATAATATAAAATTTAAAAACTTCTACCGGAGGTAGGCCATTAATATATAATAATAGATTGATTTTTTTTATTTTTTAACGTTAAAAAAGAGAATAATTAGTGGAAGGGTATTTTAGTTAAAATAGAAAAATTAATAAAAGTAAACGAAATGACTAAAGAAAAATGCGATAAATTTTAGGGATATCATAAGGTAAATTCATATTTTAAAATCAAATGTGAAAAATTTAAAATACTTTTAAGAAAATAACCCTATAATTATATTTTGTTTACTTTTAAAGCAATTTGGATTGGCTACAACGTAATAATATAAATTGTCGGTAACCATCTTATTTAATTTTACTTTCTATATTTACTCTTTACAACTTAAATTATAAAAATAATCAAATAAATGAGCTTAGTAACACCAATTTGATGAAACACCCGTGCAGCAACACTCCTATCACGACCGTTCATCTGATTTTAACATTGCATAGCAAATCCGAAAAATCACATTCGAGACACCTCTCTCTCTCTCTCTCTCTCTCTCTCTCTCTCTCTCTCTCTCTCTCTCTCTCTCTCTCTCTCTCTCTCGAACTACCTCACACCACCGTCCCTTGAAAATCGTCAGATTATGACACGAGTTTTGACCGTCGGATGTACATCAAAGATAAAAATATCCGAAGCCGACAAAGGAGCGGTCGGGAGATACGTACGGTCGCACATGGGCGGCCGAAAGGATAAGCGGCCCCGTCGTTTTGTCCACCCCCTTCGTTCTTAATTTCGGCCTTATCGTCTCGTGAGCCTTATATTTTTTTTTTTGGACTGTAACGTGGTGATAAGGCACTGCGTTTATTTGACAAATTTCGCACCCCTTATTCTTAGCTGGAATATAACTTATGACGCATAAGAATATTTTTTTTTGTGCACGGACTCGTCAACTTATGCCCATCATCTTAGCTGAAAAAACACGTTTTTTTTTGCCTGCTTAGATAATGTTATGGAGCTAAAAGTCTTAATTATATTTTGTGTGTTAATATTTAATATTCTGCCTTGCTTGAGCTTCAAAATTAGAAGCTTGTAGTCTTTTGAATATCAAAGTTAATTGTACTGATTTAATTCCGTACGTCTATTTTAAACTATTTGGACAGTTACAACTCTTTTATTTCGTTATTAAAGATAAAGATGCATGCTTGTCTAATAATAAATGGAGATTTGTTGTGCCATTTACGCATTTACCTCGTATATTAAAGCATTGGAGCTCCGAAATGGAGAAATCATGCAACGAGGAGCATAATGGACAACGGTGACTTGCACGAGTGTTTTTTTTATTGGACTATTACGAATTACGATAGTGATATGCGAGAAGTTCAATAAGTTCGCTCACATAAGAAGCTAAAATGAGAGGGAACTTGTGGCAAAGTTATACATTACTTTGTCCATAAAACAAAACGTTATAGATTCAATATAACGTTATAGAAAGGGATGACCACGCCGCCACAGTGCTCGCCGCAAGGGTCACCGACGGGTTACCAAGCGCAGGCAGAGCAGCTAAAAGAGCAAGAAGAAAGCCATTGCAGCAACGACGAGGGGGAAGCCATTTGGGGGCTCGACGAGATTTGCAGGAGGAGAAGTGGCTGGAACCATACGTAGCCAGAGGCATATCTCCACAGCAGGGAGCAAGCTAATTTGCTCCTTATATTTATCGCAATTCTCTTGATGGGTTGGAGATGCTCTTGATGGTTCAAACTTAATGAAAAAGTAAGTAACAAAAAGAAATCAGGAGGCCAAGGCATAAGTCCACTCAGAATGCTGGCCTTCGAAGTTGCAAGGAACAAGGGTAGTTATATGCAGGAATAGATACTCAGACGTACAAGGTTCATACATTTGACATGTGGACGCTGCATATTTATCTGAAATCTACCAAAGGACGCCAAGCAAAAAATAAATTTGCAGAATATAAATTTTCTAATCCCTTGTGTCTAAACCCCAAGTTCTGATTAGAACACAATGCCGTTTGGTTTGTGTGAGCTGCAGTGTCAACAGGGTGAGGATAATCCAGATACAGCTTAACCCGGGCATGTTCAGATGATCTTCTCGTATCAGAAGCTAATTCCAGAAAACAAAAGGATGCGACGTGATACAACTACCCCAGAAATGAACTGCTAACACCTACGGGAGTTATATCTTAGTGCTTGATGCATCATCGCATGTTACCCTCGCGCAGGACATCAATCATATTGTATATCCTCTTTGTTGCCTTAGACTGGACCTGTATTGGATGGAAATTGAAGATATTTCTGTATAGGTACTTTAAGAACAAGGCATAATGACTAAACAAAAGTACCTTCTTGGACAGAAATATGGCGGCGTCGATCGTTCCCTCAGCATATATTGATCGACCGCAAACATTATGTTGGAACTCAAATGACACTCTAAACAAGCACAAGGAACAAAAGTAAGATAACAAGCTTTTTTCCTTGAAGTTATAATAGACTCCCTGGGTATAGTCTCTTACGTCTCATCAGGTGAAGTTAGATGATACATATGAAATGCATGACCAGACAGGTGCTCTTCAGGGACACCCACCATCTCAAGCTGTGCTTTAGGATCTCTTATTTGTTGAATCTGTTAATAAAAGCATACCATAAGAAAACAATAAAAGATGATAGAGATAGGATAATTATTATATATTCACATGAAGAAAAATCAAAGAAAAAAATAAGGCCACTCCAACACAAATTTTTAAAATAAACGTGTCAGATTCGGAATTCAAGTTCTTACTGATTAGATAGCAGATTTATTCATAGAAACCGGAACACTATACAAACCAAAGCTTAAAAATGTGAATGGACTACAGCTTCAAAGGGAAACAAAAGCACCTGCCAATATGAACATAAGGCGCTAGTTCACGTACCCACACAACAGAACTAAAAAGAAGATAAAACAGATAATTCTACAGAAGTTTCTTTTTCAGAACATTTCAACTACATTATTTTTTCTCACTTAGCACTTGAGCAACTAGCTGGATCAAGCTGATAGCAAAGAAGTTAGAATAAACAAGATTTCAGATATGAGGCATGGGTATTGCTTTTGAGCCAAACAATAGCTCACCTCATCTAAATCGAAGGAAACACCCAGTTTCTGAAAGCATGCAATGACTGCTTTCGCTGTACCAGAAGTGTCCACTTTACTTGCTTGATGTGATTCCATGACCTGGTGATATCGGATAGAAAAATATTTATTTGTCAATGGCAGGCAATTCAAAATCATAGATTACTTCTAAGATTCAAACAGTAGGTCAATTATTTCACCTTTGCACCTTCAAATGTTTATACCTGTAATCGATAACCTGAAAATGCCCCAGGAAATTCTTCTGCCATAATTTCCATTGCAGCCAGAAATGCAACAACCTACAAACAAAGTCAACGTTTGGTAACAATAAAACTTGGAAAATACGAAATATTATTAAGGTACCTTGCAACCAATTGAATCCAAGACAAAATTCACAGGACCTGCTTCCCCATTTGTGGAGATATTACGGCATATGTGTTTGCATCTTGAACAGTCTTATACAGCACCTGCCTGTCGCCACCAGTTGTTCCCATTACAAAAGGCACACCCACTTTACAATAAAGTTCAGCATTCCCTGTAGAAATTTAGAATCACAGGGTCTTTTCAGAGAGACAAAAAAGGAAAAATCTGAGGATTCACTATGCATTAGAGGTCCAAGATATGACTCATAAATTTAACACTCATGAAGTATCCATCATATATATGTAGCTTCATACAAGCCAAAGTCAATTCCAATCTCCTAAACTTATTAGTTTATACTCTCATGTTCCCTTTTGTTATTAAAAGTTTTACAGAACCAAAGTTGTGTAATTAAGCAACAGAAAAGCAAAACTAGAATAAGAAAAGAATATTCACCATTCACTGCATCAGGCACCGTATAATCGGCCACAACAAGATTGGGATGCTTCTTGAACAGCATCGAGAGCATGTCTTCTCTTTCAGATAGTCCATGAACCTTCACCTCCCTATCTCCAATTTGTATAGTTTCATCAAGCAACTCTGGGCCAGCAAAAGTCACAGGGATCAACTCAAGCCCAGCAGAAACAGCCGCTTGCGCGACAGCCTTTCCCATCTTTCCACCACAGCTATTCACCTATTATGATAATATACAAACATTATCTAGCAATAATCCAATTCCCTACACTGAACTAACATAAAGCTTAAATTGGCATAAATCCTCACTAAAATCCTAGTTAAAAATCAGATAATGTTCTTTAGTCTATAAAAATTAAGAGCATACAAATAAATCCTTTCCTTTTTCTCCTACTATTTGTGATCGGTGTACAAAAATGTACCAGAATGGGGAAGGAGAGGGATTGGGAGTTGGCAGATTGCTCGCTATTCTCTGTAGCTGCAATGTTGGTTATCGTCATGGTTGTGGGTCGAAGTCTCTGGCAAGCGGTGGAAAAGTGTCGCCGCGGTGGATTTGGGCACAACTTCAGAGTGAGAGCAGCATCTGAGAGGAGCAATGATGACATTGTTGTGTGTTCTCTTGGAGATAAGCCTGGAAATATTTTATCAGAATTAGACAGGAAATTTAGTCAGGTCAAACCAATCAATTCCGAGAGTGAAGTAAAATTATAATCAAAGTCAAAATATTTAATATAAACCCTATTATCTGATGATGAGGCAATGAACACCAGACCATACTATTTGAGATAAAAAAAGAATAACGGGTTTACCTCACGACTTCAGACTATAATTTTTAAGCTGGACCTTATTCTAGAACAAATTGGCACACTCCTAAACGTGACAGTGATGAATAACATATATGTATATATTGGAAATAAGACACCATAGCACACGTCAAAATCAAGCCTTGGTTTAGTGGCAACCTAATACATCAAAGGCATAGGATCATGTTAGAAAAGCAAGGCGTGAATGGGAACTTCCTTGTTTTCTTAGCTTCATTTATATCAGAAACAAATATCAGCAAAAAGGAACGTAGGCAACAGATTGCAAGTACCACACAAGCAAAATGCATTGAGAAAATGCGAAGAAGTTAGACCATCCTCCATGGTGTCTTGCCTCCGCTGCGCCGCCGCACAGAAGAGAACTGCTACGCGCAGAAACTCGTGCGCGTAATCACGCACTGGCCCTGTAGGGTAGCCGCCGCGACCGGCAGGCGCTGCGCCCCCATCCTCCACGCTCGGGTGAGCCCGTGTGGGGACGCCGGCGCGGCGATAGTGACGGTAGAGAGTCAGAAAGGACCATGAATGACCTGAGCGAAAAAAATCACCTGCTTGTGACGACGGATGCGCTCGAGATCGATCGTGAGGGAGGAAGAAAGTGAAGAAACAGCCGCGTTTCGGAGAGCGTTCGGGAGAGAGGAGCAGAGGGGAAGGAGGAATTCGAGGGTTTTGCGTGTGCGAGTCTTCACAGTCACAGAGGCAAAACGGCTCATTTACCCGACCGGTAAAAATGAACCTTCCTTAATCGATGAACCGCCCGAGGGTAAACCGTTTTTTTCATTAGTAATTAGCTATTAACAGGATAGTAATTTGATTATAAATTTAGTAATGAGCCATTTGACGTATTATTGATTTAATTAATAAATAATTTAGATCATCATTTAAATTTACCATTATTTAAATTATTAATAATATTATATTTCAGTATTTGATAAATGATGATAATATAAATAATAGTCAAAACATATAGAGAAAAAATTATCAAAACATTCCTAAAAATTATTTCAGATTTTAATAACATATTATTATAAATAAACAAATAAAAATAGAAAAGTGAATATATAAAAAATATGATCCCAGATTAAGAGTTATTTGTAAAATATTTCAAATAATAAATAAGATGAAGTTGAATAATATTTTTTAATTAATAAATTATTTTAAATAAAAAAATAATTGAATTGATATTTTCGTCGAAATGCATTCCAACTAATTGATAATTCAAAAAATCACGTCTTATGTCTACTATCTAAATTACTAGTTATGTGATAATATAAAATTATCAAAGCAATTAAAATTATCGATAATCACTCACAGCCAAACAAATTCATACGATGGACTCTAAGAATTTTTTTAAATAAGATAATCGATAATTAATTTAGATTACCTCATAGTAAATGATCTCTAAAAATTATTTGATAAACGTAATTATTAAAATAATGTATTGTATAAAATGATAAAAATAGACATAAAATATAATTTATGATCATTTTTATACATGTGATATTCATAATAATAATAATTTTATAATATTTCATTCTGAATAGTAATCTTTCTTAAAATATATATTATTTAAATATAAATGCTTGATTGTTTTAAAATAAAAATCTTATTTGAATTGTAAGTAAAATTAAAGATGTGATATATTTAAATAAAAAACTATATATTTATCATTAATAATTAAATATCTTTTATTTTAAAAATAAGAATATAATAAGAATAAATATAAAAATACTACCTCTATACTCTATAAATTAGTGGGAGTAGTTTATAATATTTTGTGTTCAAACCTCTAAACATTATTAGAAAAAAATATTTATCAAACGCTCATAGTAGTATTTTGATTGTAACAAAATATTATTTATTATTAAATACTCTATTTTTTACGTGCCAAACATTGCTTAGATCGAGCCGTGGAAACAATGTACATCTAATTTTAGGGATGATGATATTCGTCGTCCACTCATCCCCCACGAAATTTATAAAAAATCTTTGAGCAGACTGAATATTGAGAACTTTTCTCCCATTGGATCAGGCAATCGGCCCCCCATTTCCTCTTTTGAGGATCAAGGTCGTGGTGGATTGCCTCCCACCCTAGACGAGTTTTGAAATTCATGCATTCTAGTTTTATATAATTATTACAAATTATCAACAAATATTGAACACATTAAATCTCGATCATGTATTTTATTATATATATAAGTCTTATTTTCCTCCTTATGTATAATTCTTTTTCTCTTTCTTTCTCCCTAATTCTAACATCACGTCCCTCTCTCAACTCCCAAGTGGCTGCCCCCCTTCGGACTTTCATTTTTGACGCTACGTTCGGGCGACGATGGTCGGGCGTCCTCACCACCAGTGAGAATGGCGACGAGGGATGTTACGAAGGACGACAACCACGATGTTTGCTACAGAAGGTTGGTTTGCTATGTGGTGCTCATTGTGGCTTTGGCCTTCGAACGACGATGATCTTCGGATGGACATGACAACTTCCTCATTCATCTCCAATTAGGAGGTTGGTGATCATGACGATGCCCCAAGGCGTGGGAATATTGCGACGATGGGGGCGGCTAGACGTTCCCCATGACCTTCAATTCTATGCACGGTGCGACGACGGTCAGACGCGAGAGGAGGGTGACGCTCGTGACGGCAGTCAGTCGGCTTCCACCTCTATGCACAATTCATAGAACTCAGTGGCCACCTCTGTGCAGAGCTGTGCAGTGTTCGATCACTATTTAATTTTTTTACTATTTTTTGTTTAACATAGGTGATTGAATCATTGTGTTAAATTGCTTATATTAATTTTCACCTCCATGCACAATATTTTTTCGCTGATTGAATTAGTGTGTTAAATTGATCATATTATTTTTTAATTATGTATATCATAAATATTAAATATATCTCTTTACACTTTTCAATTCGAAGAATCGGTCTCGCGGAGGTTTGGAGTTCCACGGAGATCGGGGGGATTAAAGGGAAGGAGTAGGGAGAAATAGAGTCAGGCGTCATCCCTATCAGGTGCATACAAAAATATGTAGATTATATTTTTGTTTATTTTCCATTTTTGTCAATAATTTGTTAACAAATTTTTTTGTTGTTCAGGAGAATAATTTTAATATTCAGCATTCTTTTAGAAAAATTGAGGGGAAAGTTTGAACTTACTCGCGATAAACAAAGGATTATTTTTTTCTGAATACTTATTTATTAATTTAGATTATTATATAACAAACTTTTTATATATTTAACTAATTCAATAATTACTAATTAATTAAATAGTGTTCGATCTTACCTTTTACAGTAATAACTAATAAGAAATGGTCGATGTTAACAGGTTCCAAAAGTTCACATTTTAATTGTTCAGTTGAGGAAGCCAACTGGCGGCGACAGTGGCGAGCAGAGAGAAGAAAAGACGATCGAGAGCAGCGAGAATTAAAGACGGATCTACGTAATTGGAGGTGGGGAGGGAGGGAGAGAGAGAGAGGAATCGGCGGCGGCGGCGCGATGGTTCAGAAGGTCGTCGTCGCCATCCTTGTTCTCGCTGTCCTCCTCCTCGGCATCTCCTTCACCCGCAATAGGGTATGCCTTCCACTCTATTCCTCTTTCCCTACTCGTCAGATCTCCTCTGCTCCTTCTTTAGGCACTTGAAGGCATTATGTCGAACGAATTGTAGGTAAATTTTGCAACGACACCTTTGTCGATCAGTTCATTTCTCGCCCTTGGTTCACTCGTTATTGCTTTTAGTCTGAATCTTGTTCCCTGAGCTTTCACATTTTGGCGCAGGAGGAGATTAAAGTGGACCAAGCGCCTGAAATAACCCACCGAGTCTTCTTGGATATTGATATTGATGATCAACGTTTAGGTACGTCACTTGGGAGAAATGACTTCCACGTATTAGTAGGAACTGTTTGATTAAGAACTTAAATATCCGTGTAACCACTGTAGTTTACCAATTATCTAGATTGTGTTCCTAGTTACTGATTCAAATACAAAATTAGGTCTTTTTTTTTTGTTTGCCAGGGATAGCGTGTACGGTTTTATACTTTAATTTTCTATGGACGACTGTAGTTTAGCAAGAATCTAGATAGTGTTCTAGTTCAAAGGCAAAACCATTTCTGCTTCGTATCCGTCAATGATTTATTTTGTGTATGAATTTTTTTAATTTAAATTTGGACGTAACTGTGGCATTCATTCTGCGTTTCTTTGTTGTTTGTTTGGCTGAATTCAGGATATGAGCAATTATCATAAATCATAAATATTGAGCTTTATCTCAAAGTGATGATGTACCTGAATTTGGTTGATCTACCATCCAAAGTAGTGACTTTCGGGCCTTTTCATTAGTTATTTGTCTTTGGATTCTCAAATGGAAGCTTTCAAGCCTGGTTTTATTGAAAACTACGACTGTTCTCTCTTGTACTCACCTGTAGTTACATTCACCTCTTTGCATATTAACATTTTTGACTGACGGCTTCGTACTATGTTATTCGGCAATTTAATCAGTTCTGAATCTATGCAGGTAGAATTGTTATTGGACTATATGGACAAGTGGTGCCAAAAACTGTTGGTATGTTTAAGCTGTTATATGTAGTGGTTTTCAGATCTTTATCTTTTTTCACTCTTTCTCTGGCGAACTAATAGAGTAAGATCTATTGGTGAATAATATACCGAAAGGTTTGGTTACTAATAGAGCGGAATGGCGTCGTATGATCCATGTAGCCGACCCCACCTAGTGGGATAAGGCTTTGTTGTTGTTGTTGTTGTCTCTGATTTATGTTAAAAATTATTATAGCTATATAATAGCATATCACAGGATTCTTCAATTGGGTAAGATGCTCATTGGATGAAGACCATGAACTTTCAACTTGGATTTTGGTTTCATTCTGTAGTATTTGCTTTGTTTTAGGTTAATCTTTTGCTTTCTTTCTTTAGTTTTTCTCTCCAAACCTATCATGCAAAACAAAGAAAGATCAAGCTTATGATTTTTTGCTTTTTGTTTCGAGATGTTTTTCTAAAAAAGAATAATATCCATACCACTAAAAGGCATACCATGTTTTTATGGTGTTAACATTCATTTGGGATTGGCAGATGCAAGGCGAATTTTGATAGTTTGCTAAAATTGATATTATTCCAGTTAGTTAATAACATATTGATTGCTGGAAAAATGTTGTCTGTTGGTATTACTTATTCAAAAGATGTTACAGGCTTACCTCCCGATAAATAAATTGACAGAAAAGTAGGGTTTGTTTACTGATTATATCTTGTGGTGTAAAAAACATATATAAGAAGTTTGGTATTTTTCTCGCTATGATCTTGGAGAACATATTATAAAAGAATAATTATTGCTAACCTGTACTACAGTAATGTGTTTGCTCATATTCTGGTTTGTTTTGTTCTTTTACCATCCAAAGCCTTTAACCTTGTTTAATTTACTTAAAATAGAGAAGGTGTGATTATGTTATAATATGTATTATTGTTGTTGTTGGATAAGGCTTTGTTGTTGTTGTGTGTATTATTGTTTGACCAATCTCAGATGCTGACCTTATTCTTATTGGCATATCTTCTAGTAATAAGTAGGATATAATATTATGCATTTCCATGAGAAAGGGCCTTATGGTTATCTTTTAGAATGAAGGATATTTTAGTTAGTTTTTTCATACTTCTGGTCTACTTGTGTATTCAGTTTTAGACGCTAACTAACATGTTCGTTTTGATCCATGGTTGTGCAGAAAACTTCAGAGCACTGTGCACAGGTATTTTGAATTCCATCATTACATACATTTCTTATACTCTATTCCTGTATCATATTGATCATCAATTTGAAAATGGGAATCAAGAATATTTGTCAAGGAACTGCACTTTGAATTGTTTATGTTATTTATGTATGGCTTGTAGGTGAAAAGGGCAAAGGGAGAAGTGGAAAAGATCTTCATTACAAGGGGACAAAGTTTCAGCGGATCATTTCTGGTTTTATGATTCAAGGTGGTGATGTCACTAATGATGATGGTAAAGGCGGTGAATCCATATACAGTGCCACATTCCCTGACGAGAACTTTATCATAAAACACTCACATGCAGGTTTAAATTGCTAAATATTTATTATTTGTTGAACTATTAGTTGGTTCTCTAGTATGTTTCACGAAAAGCTTATCCAATTGCTCATTTTTTCTAAGTGTTCCAATACGTAATCATCGGGCAAAAGATGGGTTTATTATTCCATTTTTTAGCTTATAGTATTATTTTGATATTAGTTTTTGCTGAAAGAAATGAATTCCTAATAAGAAATAGGAAAATAAATTGGAAAGAGAAGAGATAAATGTTGGGTTAATTTCTTGATGCACACCCTCAAAAGAATATTATACACAAAATGTTTTTTTGAGGGAAGAAAGGATGACATCCATGTATGTATTACTATTAATGGTAATGTACAAGTGCACGTAAGGGTTGTTCACGGGTCGGGTCCAAAACCTGACCCGTGAACAAACCCGACCCAACCCGGCTGAGTTTGGTCGGGTCGGGTTTCAATTTTTTTTATGACAGGACCCGACCCAACCCGACCCGAGTTGGGTCGGGTTACCCGACCACCTTTTTTCTTTTTTTTTTTATTTTTTTTTAATTTTTAATACAAAAAAGCATTTATTAATTTATTTTAAATACAAAATAAAATATTTTTAGGCATAAAAAATATTGTTTTAAATATCTACATATTATTCTCTATTTAAAATACGTTATTTTATATAATTTTTAATTTTAGATAGTATAAAAAATCATTTAAAATTTTAAAAAATAAAAAAATCGGGTTGAATGGGTCGGGTCGGGTCAAATCGGGTTGGACCCGACCCGACCCTAGGTCAGGTCGGGGTCGGGTCCGGTCCGACCCGACCGAAAAGGGGTCGGGCTGGGTCAGGTACTCGGGTTCACTGGGTCGATCCAACCCGGTGAACACCCCTATGTGTATGCTCTACAGAGAGAGCATAAAAAGGAAACAAAAGATGGGGTTGCTACCCTAGCAACCACTCCCTAATAAGAAAGGTAATGGATGGGCCATATTCTCAACATGACATCTCTCCCTAAAAAAGATCACTCGGTGCTAAAAATGTCGCCAAAGGCCTACTCCAACTTTGGTGACTCAACCACTGAGAACACAGGGTGACTGTCAAAAAAACCTTCGTCGATGAAAGAGTGACATCTGTGAGATGTGTCTGTCTCCATACATTCTGTGCCACGATGCAGCCAAAAAGATAGGTGAGCACCATACTCCTCTGCCCCACCACATAGCGCGCAGGATGTGTCAGTGCTGGGTGCTCACCTCGCCTTGTAAACTCTGGTCAGGAGCCTATTATGTCGCAATAGCCAAGCTAAAACTTTGACTTTGAAGGGCATGAGAGATATCCAAATAAGCTTAAAGTCAGCTCAGAATAGTCAGGGTCGTGCACTTAGGAAGAAATCGAAGATAGAGGCTGCAAGCTGAAATGGTGATTGAGAGCCAAACCCAACCATTTGATCAAGAGGCACCTAGCAATTTGCTTGTGGAGGGCCAAAAGCTCAGAGGTGTGATGATTGGAGAGTGGGGATTTGAAGAGAGTGGACCAAGACCCACTACCCAGCCCGCCAGGCTCAGACCAAGCCGCTGCCAGTGATGTGTTCGGGAATGCTGCTAAGGCCCATAGCAGGGGGAAAAGCGTCGATAACGAGCCCCCGGGTAATCACTCGTGCTGCTAGAAGGAAAAAAGTGCCATCAGATTCGAGTGAGGCCGACATAAAGGCACGTGTCAGTGGAAGTAATGCAGCCACGCGGCGCCAGAAAGAAGAGGCCCCTCGTGTCAAAACAACTTTGAACTCCCAAGATAAATCTTTGCCATAACATGCGATGAAAAATCTACGCGAAAGGCTATCCTTAGAACCCCATCGGGCTAGAAGAGCCTGGTTGGTGTATCGAAGATCACAGACTCCTAATACTTTTTGCTCTGTGGCCATCAGATAGCTTGCCATGCGACGAGGTGGATGCCCTGTCTATCCGGACCTCCCCTTGCCAAACAAAAACTGCTTTGAATGGAGTCTAGCTACTTCTATACAGTCGGCGGCAATATGAGAACTGTCAAATAATAGATTGAAAGTGACGAGAGCACTGATATGAGCAAGACAAGTCTATGCTTCATCTGCTCAATGACTGAGGTCCACCCTCGAGTCAATATGATGGTCAGAGAGGGGAAAGGCCTAAGTAGGAGATAGGCAGGGACCTGGTCTATGTGCGAAGCTCCACCACGCAACGGGCGGCGTCCACCATGCTAAAAGAAATGAAAGACGACTTAACATGATTGATCTGTAGGCCGGAGGTCACGCGAAACAGCTCCACCAAAATGACTACTTGAGCCTTAGATGAAGAATAGTGTGTCAAGAAGAGGGAGAAGCCTCTCGGCAAATCTTGTGGAAATGTCAGTCTCATAAGCTGCCTTAGTGCATCTGGCAAGGCCGTCAACTGCTAATACAAATAGCTTAGGGCTAAAGGGCAATCTCATAAGTTGCCTTAGTGCATCCGGCAATGCCCCTTTCACCCATCCATCCATCATGGGCCGAGAATGAAGTCGTGGTAATGCATTGCTTCATCCAAGTGATACAAGTTGATGGGAACCCTTTACAACAACAACAACAAAGCCTTATCCCACTAGGTGGGGTCGGCTACATGGATCATACGACGCCATTCCGCTCTATTAGTAACCCAACCTTTCGGTATATTATTCACCAATAGTGATGGGAACCCTTTAATCTACAAGAATGTCCAGAGAAAATATCATGAGACATGATCATATGCTTTGGAGAAATCTACCTTCTAGAGGGAAGGTGTGATAGGTAGTCCTCCTCTAGTGAGCAACAATCTTTGAAGCAATGGAATAGCTCTTTGTGATGACTCGACCGTGAATGAAAGTCGACTGCACGAGATGGATATCTGGAAGCACCTCACGGAGCCAATTCCCTAGTACCCTAGCCACTAGAATATACACAAAATGTTGATTTATCATTTTGGACAGGAAATTTGTTTCCTTCATATTGAAACTGGGTTTAATGTAGGAGTAGCACCATCTGACATTTATTAATCATCGTTCGATTTGTGATGGAGGATGGATTCATTAGTTGAATAGTTATGGTGATCCACCGTTCATCATAAAACGAGATTAATAGGCGTCTGGTGGTGCTACGCCTTAAAAGGGGAATCACAAACATTTTTTCCATTGAAACCTAAATGCAGCATAACAACAACAAAGCCTTATCCCACTAGGTGGGGCCGAGTAAATGCAGCATATATTAATAATTTTAATAATGAGTTAGTAGCAACACTGACTTATTATTATTTAGGTTTTATATGTACAATAACTTGAGAGATGAAAACTTACACAAAAGGATATCTTTGATTTGATATCTTGTTCACAGTTTTACTTTTTGACTGAACACGATATTTAACAGTGCATTTCTATTAACTTATCAAACAAAAGTTGCTTGTTTTATCAAAACGCTTCAAAGTTATTTGAGCCTCTTACTTGGAAAAGCAAAATAAACTGTCATAAGTTGGCATTGCTAATCAATTTATGCATGAGTGATAGTAACTGATTTCCAGCATTGACCTGTGAAGGAATAAAAACTGGAGGATGTTAATTACGTTTGACCATTCAATAAAGTGCTAGGATTGAAATCCTTGCTTGAATAACATACAGAACCATCAAATGTGCATCAGAGTTTGCTGAAGATAAATAATGTTTTCCTACTTAGAACTCTCTGCTTGTCACAACATTCATAAGACTGATTATTAGTGCATGGTTAACCACATTGGATTTGGAATATAATCCATGTACCATTTACTTGAAATAAGTTTTCTTTGAGTTCTAAGAGGTCACACTGAGTTTTATATGTTCTTGTAGGCATTGTCTCTATGGTTAACTCAGGGCCTGATTCAAATGGATCCCAGTTCTTCATAACGACAGTGAAAGCTAGCTGGTGAGTGCTGCACTCAGATCATTCATTCAAATGGTAAACTGAATTTGTGTTAATTTCATGCTACTTTCAAAGTTATATTAGCGTTCATTTTTACTATAGGTTGGATGGGGAACATGTTGCCTTCGGTAAGGTGATTCATGGCATGGATACGGTTTATGCAATTGAGGGAGGAGCTGGAACATATAATGGTAAGCCAAGGAAAAAGGTGCTTATTGCCGACTCGGGGGAGATCCCAAAAAACAAATGGGATGAGGAAATGTAGAGAGCTGATGTGTTAAATTCCGAAAAACAAATGGGATGAGGAAATGTAGAGCTGATGTGTTATGTTTCAATAGTTCAATACACATGCCATGCAGGACTACAAATTGCAGCTGCTTACATTGGAGCTAGAACTACCAGCAAAGATTTGTAGTTGTATCATGCTTTTAAGCATATGAGAGGTCAGACGTTTATTTTAGTATCATATCCTACTGTGGATGCAATATTTTCTCTACTGGCAGTTCGCATAATTCTTTCATTACCTATT
Organism: Pontederia crassipes; assembly: GCA_030549335.1. NCBI lineage: Eukaryota > Viridiplantae > Streptophyta > Magnoliopsida > Commelinales > Pontederiaceae > Pontederia > Pontederia crassipes. Next base: position 68,129,635 of record CM060191.1, on the reverse strand, counting down.
TGTTGTTGGTTGTTACACACGTACACAAACTTTTACGTTCATTGTGAATGCTGTCACTGGTAACTTCTGGATTGGATAACTAATATTTCTTCTCTCAGTAGGTTGAAAATGAATTATTGCATCTACTCATGTTTTCGGTTATGTTTGGTTCTAAGTTCAAGGGAAAATAAAATTGAAAGAAAGAAAATGGAGAAGAATGAATGGAGGAGGAAAGGAAAGGAATGCTATATAATAATTTTATTCAGACGATTTTATTATATATATTTATATATTTAATTTATATGATCAAAGATAAAATATATATTAAATATCTTTTTTTGTTTTGATTTGGAGTCCAAAGAAAAACAAAGTGTTTGAAAGAAAATGAAAGAAAATAAAGTTGATTTCCTTTTTCTCCAATTTAAACTCAAGGGTGTAAACTCAACCAACTTCTAAGTCGATTTTTGGAGTTATATTGCCTACAAATTTCGGATTAATGTCTAGAATGGAAAAAATACTTGATCAATTCTTTTTGGGTAAAATATTTTGTTTGGTAAATTCGAATAATCGAAACACGAGCATCGTTTCGTTCGATTTTTTTTTTTTACATACTTGTTCTTTTTTTAAAATAAATTATGAAATTTTAAATAAATTGTTTAAAATAGACTATCATCCTCCCAAATTATAATAAAAAAATGTTTTTGGATATGAATTGTGATGGGATACCAAAAAAGTTCAATCACCAAAATAGGGAAAAGGTGGGTTGGTAAGTCGCTTGCACGCTTTCGATGCGCCATTGCGCCTTCTCGCCTCTCAACAAAGGAGATTAGAAGCATCGAAAACCTCTCTTTAAAGTTGGCGCGCCGCCGTTCGTCGATTCTTTGCTGCTTCCCTCTCCTCCAAAACCTCAACGCGAGCTCGCCCCCTCTCCTCTTCTCCAAGACCCTCGTCCTTAGAGAGGAGTCCTCCTGCCCTCCAGGGACCATGGCGGCGCCAATGCTGTACGATTGCCCCTCGTCGACGGCGGCGGCGGCGACGGCTGCTCGGCTTCTCCCCCTCCAGAGAGCGGTGGGCGTGGCCCGCGCCCTTCGGTTCCAACGATCGTCTCTGGCCCCGAAGATATCGTCGTGCCCATCAACTGCTCGATGGATTTGCTCGCAGAAGTGGAGCTTGTCCGCCGTCAGCGCTCCTGGTAACTCGGTCGTTCTCCTCCTTTGACGCATGTTGGTTACTTATTTTTGGAAATATCTTCTGGGTCGTTCTGCTTAGATTGTAAAATGATATATGTGTTTTAACTGAAAAAAAATGCTATAGATATAATCTGTTTCATTCTTTTTGAAGAGAAGATTATGCCGAGGTTGATAACTGAAAAGAATCCCCCATTCTGTGACTTTATACTGTAATGTTTTGTGAGTTCTGTGCGATTAATTATCTTTTTTGGAGCAAAAATGTTATATATATATATATATATATATATAATTGCTTGATTATTGGAGAATACTCTCTGTGCTTAAGTAGTTAGGTGAAACGTTTCTTCAATGAGAGGAGGTGAAATAGTTTTTCTCGTGTTAGAATTCTTGTAGTGGAGCTAAGTATAGTATAACTGATATTTTGTTGAAATTTCCTTATTATTGTAACATTTTTTCTTGATTTACTTTACTTTTTTCTGCCACTTTTTTAGGTTAATTTGTGTTTGTTTCATTACAGTCGCAATGAGTGCAGAAACACCTGCTAATATAATTGATGGAAAGCTAATCTCGAAACAAGTAAAAGATGAAGTTGCTGCTGAAATAGCTAGAATGAAAGATGCAATTGGCATTGTTCCTGGTCTGGCAGTCATTCTCGTAGGTTCAAGGAAGGATTCTCAAACATATGTTCGCAACAAGAAAAAGGCTTGTGAAGTAGTGGGCATCAAGTCATATGAAGCCAATCTTCCTGAGGATAGCACAGAAGAAGAAGTACTCAAACAAATTGCAGGATTCAATAATGACCCTGCAGTTCATGGGATTCTCATTCAGTTGCCTCTGCCTCGTGTATGATCCAACATTTCATCCAGTTTTCAGCATTGTTTATATAATAACAAAATTTTCTATATTCACAAATTCATGTACAATTGGCATTGCTTTTACCATGTGCATTACTATTCAAATGCGTGTAACATAGAGCAGAAATAAATTCTGAAGGTTAACAAATGAAGCCAAAAAAACTTGGTTTCTGTAAAATGCCCTTTAACATCAACATAAAGTACATACTCATTAGCCTTGAGAAGTAATAATATTATTTTCTTCTCAAAGTTATCATGTAGTTTATAGTTAATGATTAATTATTATTAGAAGAGAACAAAACCTGCAATGTAATTCTGCTTGATACAGTTCTATTCTCTATCGTTGACATTTATGCAAATCTTCTGCTTGACAGCATATGAATGAAGAGACCATATTAAATGCTGTGAACATTGAGAAAGATGTGGATGGCTTTCATCCGTTGAACATTGGTCGCCTTGCTATGCAAGGTAGGGAGCCATTATTTGTACCCTGTACTCCCAAGGGGTGCATGGAGTTGCTCCGGAGGTATGGTGTTGATATAAAAGGTAAAAGAGCCGTTGTAATTGGAAGGAGCAATATTGTTGGAATGCCAGCTGCATTATTATTACAGGTACTACTTTTTCCTACTTCTCAGATTTTTTTGTTGACTTTTCTTTTTGGTTATCACTTGGAGCTCAACTTGTTTTCGTTACGTTTTCTTAATAAAAATTTGTCATTGTGACAGAAAGCCAATGCAACTGTCAGTATGGTACATTCGCATACTAAAAATCCTGAGGAAATCACAAGACAGGCAGATATCATAATTTCTGCTGTTGGTGTTGCTAACTTGGTTAGGGGTAGCTGGATCAAACCTGGTGCTGTTGTAATAGATGTTGGAATCAACCCTGTTGATGTAAGTGGCATAGAATTCAGAATATTCATTAAATGTTCGTTTTCTTTGAAATAGCTAAGAGAATAAAGAGCTCGAGTTTGTTTTATAATACAGATGTTTGAACTTGTTTGCTATAATTAGAAGAGCCTAATATCAGTTTTGTCGGAAACTGATTTATTTTATCCCTGACAGATTCATTGCTCTTCTTCTGTGGGGTTGTTATAATATATTCCCTGACTTTGAGACTGCAATTGATTTTGCGATTCTTTTAATTTAATCTGTAGCGAATTGGCAAGTTGAATTTTGTGACTTTCTTTCTTGTTGAAGTTGACCCATTCTTATATATTTCACCTTTGTAGATTAGAATTCTTCTGGTGGTCGCTTCTTCATTAGTTTGATACTTGGGTCTTAACAATTTAAGTTGTCCTTTTTATCCAAACAATATCTATGACCAACGAACAAAAAGTTAAAATTATGTTCTATACATTTTGTTCATTGCATGCCATTTCTTGATCTTGCATGTTTTGACTTGCTCCTGGTTTTCTTGTTATAACTTGTTTCCTTAACAATTTGTACTTAAGACACTATTGACAAATGTCTCCATTCATAATCATATTATTGTCATCATTTGTACTTCACCACAAGACTTTGTCTGAATGTGATCTGCTGCTTAGTAATGATTTGGAGATACCTGTTCCAGGATGCTGAAAGCCCTCGAGGATACAAGTTGGTTGGTGATGTATGTTACGAGGAAGCCTCTAAGGTAGCTTCAGCTATTACGCCAGTGCCTGGTGGAGTTGGCCCGATGACCATAGCAATGCTTTTATCCAACACACTTGAGTCTGCCAAAAGGATACACGGATTCAAGTGATAGCTTCAGCTGTTACGCCAGTGCCTGGTGGAGTTGGTCCGATGACCATAGCAGTGCTTTTATCCAACACACGAGTCTGCCAAAAGGATCACGGATTCAAGTGATGCTGGTTATTTGCCTGCGAAGCCAGCACCTTAATCTACTTAAGCTTATACATGATGTTATCTTTACTTTTGAACTCTTAGTTCTTCAGTATCCTTGCTAATTTTGATCTATCTTCCTGTCCTGAGCTCATTTTCTTGTTGACATATTAATGAAGAATGTTTAATTCATTAATCCCACATGTTCCTTTCTCAATAATCATTTTCTTCTTTTTTTAACAATAATATTCTTCATTAATACTTGAATGTGTTTCTTTGTGTTGCCATGCAGACTTGTACTGCTTTCGATTAATATAGAATCGTTTTAGGTCGCATGTTTTGATTATGAAGAGTGAGGTTTCAGGATCGACTTTGCTCAACTAAAAGTTGTTTCTTGCCACTTGATCGATATTTTTAATTCAAAATTAGATCTCTCATAGAAAGTGTTGTGCAGCTTATCTGAAGCTCGAGGGAATTTTTGTCAAAAATAATATGTGATGTGCCATGTAGTCGATTGGTGCTCGATGCAAAAGCACACGCCAGAAGACAAGAAATCACTCAAAGCATCATCTACCACATAATCGAGCATCAAATGGATCCTTCGGTCAAGCTAAACTCAGTCCATCTTATTATGTTGATTTGTCCCTGTGAAATGCGATTGATCTGGATGGATTTAATGAATGGGCGGATGATTCTTTTTTTTTTTTCGTCTTCGATAAAAATAAGTAAAAAATAGAGTAATTGTATAATGAAATTATTACTACAATTCATTTTTTTTAAAAAAAAATTAGGCCAATAAGTTTTATCTTTTGATATTTTTTAAATGTCAAAATAAATTAAGCCACCAATTAAAATTTCAAAAAAATTGATAATATACTTTCCTTTCTAATTTAAGTTGATATGAATAATTAAGTTTGGGAAATATTAATTTATAAAATATAACTTAACGTATTAAAATTAGATAAACTTTATTCATTTTGAGTTAGTTATTTATAGTTAAAACCTTTTAATCATATTATTATTGTACTTTGATATATAAATTTAACTATTGATAAATAAATGTTAATAACATCATGAACTATATTTTCTTTCTAATGCGGTCCGACTAATCTGATGTTGTAACCGATTTTATTTTGAACGCCACTGCCCCAATGTTCATTTCTATCTAGGATAAAATGGGTGATGATGTTTGATTTTTTTTATATTTAATATTTTTTAATTTAATTTATACATATATATATATATATATTAGTCCTATTAAAAGAGGGAGAGGGAGGCCAAGGCGGACACTTGGCGAACTAATAGAACAAGATCTATTGGTGAATAATATACCGAAATGTTTGGTTACTAATAGAGCGAAATGGCGTCGTATGATCCATGTAGCCGATCCCACCTAGTGGGATAATGTTTTGTTGTTGTTGTTATATTTTTTTTAGTTTGATGAATAAAAAGGTAAGAAATATCGTGCATGGCACTATCATTGGATAAATTACGTCAAATGTCCTCCAATTTTCATGTTTGATTAATATTATTATTTAATTTTAGTTTGTAACATGAACTGTCATTTATCTTATAATTTATTTTATGGAATGTCCTTTCAATCGTGAATATCCAGTTTTCTGGTCATCCGTTGACATAGCGACATTCTTTCTTTCACGTAAGCAAAAATTTGACGTGACATTATTAAAAAAATTTTAAAAAATAAGAGGGTGCATCGCCCTCTACAAGCTCAGACGACTCGCACAGCAGGGGAGGCGAGCCCCCCTTTGCTTTTAGTTGGTGCGCTCCGGCGACCCCTCCCCCACTGCGCACATCCCAAGAGCTTCCAGGGTGACACACCACACCCCTTATTTTTTAAAATTTTTTAATGATATCACGTTGAATTTTTGTTTAAATGGAGAAGAGATAAAATTGTTGCCACATCAACGGACCACCAATAATAGATGAAGAGGGTAATGAGTAAACTAAATTAAAAGAGTCCTATTATAAAGTAAAGTTAAAAAATAACGTTAAAAAATGATCAAAAATTTATTCTCGTTGTCTTTATATATCAGTGATTATAAAATATATTTATTATTTGGTAATAGTGTGATATATACACAAAGAATTCCATTTAAAAAAAAGAACTGCAAAGTAGCTCTCTTTACACAGCGCATCGACGGTCCGTTCCCCCGGGCTGAAACCTTTCTTCTCGTCGCAGCTTCCTCTTCCTTGTGGCCGCCATGGTTCTCGAGGTTCGGAATCCAAGCTTTCTGCCTCTTCCATCTCTCCTGCTAACGTTCTCTCCCTGGGGGATTTCCTCTGAATCCATGACATTCATTTGCAGGCCACCATGATCTGCATCGACAACTCGGAGTGGATGAGGAACGGGGATTACTCCCCTTCCCGTCTCCAGGCCCAGGCCGAGGCCGTAAACCTCATATGCGGTGCTAAAACCCAGGTACTGAGGAGTTTATGGAGCTTTTTAGGGTTCCGTCCTTTTCCGCTGCCCCCCTTTGCTTGATCGATCTAGGGTTTGGGTGCTGATCCGGGAAGTTTCTTTTATGGTTTTCGGTTTGATTGTCGTCCAGGCGAATCCTGAGAACACGGTCGGACTACTTACGATGGGCGGCAATGGGGTCAGAGTTCTTGTCACGCCGACCAGCGATCTGGGAAAGATCCTAGCTTGCATGCATGGTATGTGTTTTACTGCTTTAATGTCTTATTTCTGGATCTCCGTCGTTGTTAATTAATTTATTTCGGCTCTACTATTTCAATTTACACAGAGACCTTTATTAAGTTTACATTTGACTATTGCCATGTCATCTTTATGAACTTACGGGTGGGGATATAAGATGCTGATAAATAATTGCTATATAGGATTGGAAATTGGCGGTGAGATGAATATGACATTAGGAATACAGGTTGCTCAATTGGCTCTAAAACATCGTCAAAACAAGAGACAGCAACAGAGAATAATAGTCTTTGCTGGGAGGTATAATCTTTCCAGTGTATTTCCGTTTTGATCTTTATCTGCCAACTTTGATTGTTCAAATATCTTACTATGTTTGCTCTTGTATGTGTTGTAGTCCAATAAAGAATGAAAGAAGTGTCCTTGAGTCCATTGGTAAAAAGTTAAAGAAAAACAGTGTTGCCCTTGACATCATTGATTTTGGGGAAGCTGATAACGAGAAACCTGAAAAGCTTGAATCTCTTCTGGCTTCTGTTAATAACAATGATAGTAGTCACATTGTTCATGTCCCTCCTGGTCCTGGTGCTCTTTCAGATGTACTTATAAGGTATTCTGAACCTCTCAAAAATCTTATTGTATTTGGGGCGGTTTTATTAAGTATTTGTTTTATCTTCCATTTGCAGTACACCTGTATTCATGGGCGATAATGAGGGAGGAAGCAGCTTTGCTGCAGCTGCCGCAGCTGCAGCAGCAGGTGGTGTTTCTGGCTTTGATTTTGGTGTTGATCCTAATCTAGACCCTGAGCTGGCTCTTGCACTTCGAATCTCAATGGAGGAGGAGAGAGTAAGGCAAGAAGCTGCTGCAAAAAAGGCAGCAGAGGATGCTACCAAACAGGAAAAAGGAGAGCAGGAGGCGTCCACATCTCACGATGTAACCATGGCTGATAATGCCAATGATTCTACTCCTATCACTAATAAGACAAGAAATGATATGACAGTAAGTTGTCTGTCTTGTAATTGGGTTTGTTACTGGTCTTTATATGGTTATTAATTCATTACTAGAAGCTTAAAATTGTATGCCTACATCTTTGTAGGGATCCTCCCATATTTTAAAAAAAAAGTATGGTTGGAGAGAACTATATCATTGGAGGCTTTATCTCTTGAGAAATATTGCTTGTTTTTTTTTTTTTTTGAGAGGATGAAATATTGCTTGTTTTTTTAGAGGATGAAATATTGCTTGTTTTTTTAGAGGATGAAATATTGCTTGTTGTGTTTATCGATATCAGAGAAGAGCAATTTTATGATGATATGTTATGAATAATTAAGTAGAGTGGTAAGATCAAGAAGCAGCTCCATTTAGTGGGAAAAAATATATATATATTAAGAGTAATTATATTGGATTGTTTTTTTAACAAAACTGCACTGGAATGATTTTGTTAAAGAATTTTTATTTTCCTTTTTGAAATGACATTACTGAGAACTCTTTTTTAGTGATGCCTGACATTGTTAATTTCTTTAATTAACTTTTTCTTTAGACCTTAGTGAATAAATATGTATTTCTTTGCATTTAGGAGGATGAGAGTGCATTGTTGCAGCAGGCTCTTGCAATGTCCATTGGTGAAGCTGGATCTAGCAATCCAGTTATTAAAGATGCTGACATGTTGGACACTATGATGGATGACAGGGAATTGGCTTTGGGTTAGTGATTTGTAATATTATGAAAAGTATTCTTAGTTTGGACCTTGTGATTCATTGATATCTAAGAAAATATACATCCCGAAATACAAAAGCTTTTAACCTGAGATGATAACCATAACATGAAATGTAGAATGACAGTTGGAACTGTGCTAAAGTAGTAAGCAGAGAAATAAGGCAATAGAAAAACATTTGATAGTACATATTTGGTGAATAATATACCGAAAGGTTTGGTTACTAATAGAGCGGAATGGCGTCGTATGATCCATGTAGTCGACCCCCCTAGTGGGATAAGGCTTTGTTGTTGTTGTTGTTGTTGTTGATAGTACATATTTGGATATGCAATGTGACTTTTTTTCTTCTTAGCTTATAGTGGCACCTGAATTTTGCTATGTTGTCGCATATTTATATGTAGCAAATGTTTAGCTCCCGTGAACACCTATATTTGGTTTATCAGCCATCATCTTGTAGTTTTTGTCCAATGAACCTTCAGTTTTACAAACGTGTTCAAGGCAGAGGTACTTGCACACTCATCAAATTCTTTTTTCTACTTCATCAACAGAGCATTTGCTTGCAGTCATGCAAGTTCGAAGCTTGATAACCATAGAAATATCAAAATAATCTTAGACTAATCTGAATCAGGAAAGTAAATGTTCTGCAACCCCAAGTAATCTACTAACCTTGCAAGGAGGTTATGTTCTGGAACCTTGTCCCCATCCATAGCTCTTTATAACATCTCAGTTTTTCAATAAAATAGGGCTTGGTTGCATCTGAGAAAACTAAAAGCAGGTGCATTTTAGTGGATATGTAGTACACCAGGCTTGTTTAGTTTGGGAAGAATCCTCCTTGGAATGTAATTGTGACTGGTTGTTATTATTGAATATACAATTTGGCTAAAAGAATTAAGGATTTGCATACAGGGGCGAATGCTTTTCTTCTTTTTAATTTTCTGTTTTCTAGCATACTAAGATTTTGTTCTTTTTACGTGCAGCCCTACAAATGTCTGTTCAGGAAAGTGAGAAAGGTAATGAGATGGATAAACTTTTAGAAGACCAGACATTTGTTTCATCCATCCTCAGTTCGGTATGTACTATTTTGCAATTTGACTTTCAGTATGACTTTAACTCTTTGCTCGAATGCTGATTGTTGGAATATTCATTTGCAGCTTCCGGGAGTAGATCCCAATGATCCTTCTGTAAAAGATTTGCTGGCTTCTTTGCAAAGCCAACCAAAGGTAAATGAATATTTAAATCTTTTCCCTTGGGTCTGCTTTTGAACTATTGTCGTGTTTGCTGATGCTGAACCTTCATGAAATCGCTCTGCAATTAATTTATTTTTCTTTGGATGACTTATGCTGTTATTATATTCTAGCATTGTAATGCGATATCCAACGATTTGAATATTCACCGTTCCCTATGTAGTGCAGTGACAACTTTCTTTTGAAAGTCATAAACATCTATGTTGAATCGTAACTTTTTCACTTATTATAAAACATCCCTTTTCTTTTTGTTTCCAGCCAAATCAAGAGGAAGATGAGCCCAAACGTGAGGACGATAAATAATTTGGAGGATTAAAAGACTGTCCGAGTCTGATGACTTCTCTGTGGTTCTTTTTCTTCTTGTTGATTGTTCTTTGAAATGTTTGATGGCAAGACCCCAACGTTTTTCTCGTGTAGTCTTGATGGATTACAGCTCGAAATTTGTGATTTCAAGGATAGCGCTACTGTGACTAAGTAATTTAATCATTAATATTTTAGTCGGTTTCAAGTTGCACTGTTCTCATTTTGTTTTCACGTTTCATGAAGGGGTGCGCATGTCACGGGGTCATTCTCGGACACTAGATCACGTGCGGCGACTAGGCGGACAGACACCTAGCCAAGTCTGTTTTGAGTTTGCAGCGAAAGTTTTATGGTCGAGACGACTTTGCCGAGAGTCGCTCTTATAAGCGTTCAATCACGGACATGACTAAAGTGTTGAACTACTCGTCACGAGACCGTGGCATTAGCGCGTTGCGGCACTAATGTTGGCGCTTGGGCGCTTAAAGTCCGAAAGGGCGACGAAGGGACCACGGGACGCCACGAAGGGACACCGATGTGGGTTGTCACCCCACGCTCAAGGTCATGACACTAGAATTAAAGGAAAATTTGCTTGTATTAAATATGATGAAACATAACATACAATTGGGCCTCGGAAGGCACTAGTGAACTCCTCCCAGTGTACCGTAGGTATAGGAGTTTTGTTACATATTGAAGACGCAAAAGACGTACCCTACGAGAACGTCACCTACTTGGACATTCATAAAGACGACCTTACAATATAAATGCCCTAAGGGCGGATAACTTGGTACTCCGCAATATTACGCAGTGCGGGACGGCTGTATGTGTTCTATGTTTTCGGCGCTGAGCGGTCGAGGGCTATAAGTTGAGCAGCACTGGTGCCGCGAGGCTTTACGCTTCGTGTCACGAGAAACGCCCCGTGACATTCTCCCCCACCAAAGTCGGCGACGCCCCCGACGCCGTTGTCCGGGCTTCCTCGGGGCCTTCGTCTTGAGTCTTGACTTCGCTTGTCTCGTTCAATTCTGTCTTCTTTGCCTTGACTTCGACTTCACCAGCATCATGCAACGCCAGGAATGCCCGCTCCTTGGGGTCTCGCTGAGGACTCCTCCCTCAGGCCTGCTTCGCTCGTTGATCCTTCGTCCTATCCGGGATCATCACTTGTGCAGCGCCAGTGGAGTCCGCCATGTGCGGTCTGACTTCATCAAGCAATTATCCGTCCATCAAGTCTCTGTTGGCTTCACTTCTCTTCGACTTGCGCAGCGTCAACTTGTGTGGTTTGGCTTCTTTGGGGGTGAAACAACTCTTGTATGCCTTCAGGAATAGCGCGGAGAAGAGTTGTCTCAGGGTCGTGTAGAAGAGTCTCGCCATTCGACCTGCATGACTTGACTCGATGCCTTCATGTTGCGGATGGCCGCAGCATAATGCGAAGTACAGCTCTCTGATGATCATTCGATCCCTTCCGTCGAATGCGAAGTACAGGACCATCTCACCCTCGATGATCATTCTTGAATTTCGACGGCTTGAAACAGCACAGCTCTCTGATGTCGATGCTCGTAGCTTGTCTGCTTCGAGTGCCTGGGGTCGCTATGATGAGCGACGAGAGTCTTTCCACGGATACTTTGGGACGCTTCAGGTCTCTTTGTGGGCTTGACTCAATGTCTCTATGTTGCAAATGATTGCAACGTAGAGTCTTCCATACTTCTGTCGAACTAAAAGCGTAGGACCACCTCCTCCTTGGTGACCACATGATATTTCGACAGTCTTGAGGCGGGACAAGGTTCTTTGATCCGACAATCCGTGCCTTGTCCATCCAAATCGCCATAGTGGGCGACGAGAGTCTTCCCACGTTTCCTTGTGGTTCAACTCGCTGTCCCCAAGTTGCAGATGGCTGCAACGTTGAGTCCTTAGTCCGCCGAGCCTTGAGAACATCTCCACCTTCCCATTGGTGGACAATAGATATCTCGACGGTTTGAGGTGGAGCAAGGTTCTTTAGTATAACATTTCGCACCTTGTCCACTCCCAGTCGCTATAGTGAGCGACGATGAAAGTCTCCCCACATGTGCCTGTGGTTCGATCCGCTTCTCCTGCTTCGATGGGCGATCTATATCTTCGGCATCAGTAGCTTCCTCCTTGCGACTTGAGCTTCTCTCCCCCACCATTGCCCTTGCCCACGGGCTTTGGTGGTATGACACTTGTCCTGATTGACTTGGCAGCGTCGACTAGTGAGCGGAGGTTGGACGATCCGGTCGTTCCAACTCCTTCCTAGTCCAAAGCTTCTAACCCCTCTGCTTGAAGAGCACCAACATTGAGTCTTCATCCTCCTGGGAACACTGTAGGCGGAGCTCGGTGATTCCTTTCACTTCCTCCTTCAACGTGCCCATCTGGCTGATGTTGAACAATGCGATCTTGACCTCCAATCCCAACTTGTCCGGGTCTGCATAATTGATGAACTGCCACTTCTTCTGTCCCATGTCTGGGATGCATGTTTGTCATATTCTACATTGTCGCGATGGCAATGCCATCCTGAGTTTGCCACATCTTGCAGGATTCTTGGGATATGCCTTCTTCCGATCATGGGACCTCCTTTGAAGTTTTGACAATCCCTTTGAGGTATGAACGGGGCGAGATCGTTGTGCTCGTTCACGAAGGGAATGCACCTTAGATGCTCATCCGTCCGCGTCTTGGACAAAGTAATGCCACTGTGCTTGTCATCCTAGATCATACACCTTTGACATACTCGTCCACCGGGCGGCTTGACCCTTGCGAAAGAGTAGCCGTTCCGGGCTTTCATTGATCCGGGCGGATGCTTGTGAAGACGCTCCGCTTAGATAAGCGGACTGCGGTTGGTGAACTCATGGCATGAGCTCCCAACATTACCTCCATCTCCATTCGAAGGGACGACATCGCCAATGTGTCCTTCAAAAACTTCGCATTGCGATCTTTGGAGGCCGCTTCGATTACTTGAGGCGATGTCCGAAAGGAAAGGGCACTCCTTCCTTCGGTTGGCGGCAGAACGCTTGACAGCAGCATGCCAAGATTCGTCGATACTCGACGCTCAGACCATTTGCCAAATTGGTCGCTGGGTTGAGGCGTCGATTTGCGTTGGCATGTATCAAGTTCGTCTCACTCCTTGATGGATGACATCGCGCCGCTTGCGGGGCGACACTTGACGAGGCAGGCAAGGCTGACAGCTCGTCCACGAGTGTTTGCAAGTAATCAACGCTTTGCTCCATTCCTGAAAGTAATCGTGGCGTGGCAGGCGATTTGCGGCACGACAAGATGCTTGTGATTGATGCTCCTTGGCTGAAGGGATGATATTCTTTGGCCGCAAGGGGACCATGAACCTTGATATTTGTCTTTAAGCCAACTTCTCCCGTGAAGCGGTTGTGCACTTCACGTTGCATGACTGGGCATGCGATGCGACGTCACGAAATATCGAGCAGCGCCAGGTCGTCATGATAGTGCATGACCGACAGTCCCTGAATGTGACACGGGTCCTCCGAGTTACACGACGCTCGTGTACGCGATCTCATGATATGAGCAGCGCAAGACCATCATGCAGAGCATATGGCCACTCTTTGACGCAACGCGACACTTCAGGATTCCCGACTGTATACCTGGGGTGGTTGATCTGCTTGAGTGAGCGACGCATGACCGTCCCGGTTAGGCGGGGCGACCAATCCGCCATCATGATGCATGACGGACGTTCCTTGACACGACACGGGTATATGAGGAACATGCTGCGGGGCACGACTGGACGTGCGGCGAGGAGGCTTGCCATGCCTTCCTCGTTGGCGTCCACGATCAAAGACCATGGTACTAGAGCGCCTGGGCGTGATGGAGTATTTGAGCGGAAGCACATTTCCTACGCCAAGGCATGTTGCGACGACACAAGCGAGTCATCGTCGCTGGGTAATCCGAGCAGGAAGAACTGCTCTGATACCACTTGTCACGGGGTCATTCTCGGACACTAGACCACGTGCGGCGACTAGGCGGACAGGCGCCTAGCCAAGCCTGTTTTGAGTTTGCAGCGGAAGTTTTATGGTCGAGATGACTTTGTCGAGAGTCGCTCTTATAGACGTTCAATCACGGACATGACTAGAGTGTTGGACTACTCGTCACGAGACCGTGGCATTAGCGCGTTGCGGCACTAATGTTGGCGCTTGGGCGCTTAAAGTCCGAAGGGGCGACGAAGGGACCACGGGACGCCACGAAGGGACACCGATGTGGGTTGCCACCTCACGCTCAAGGCCATGACACTAGAATTAAAGAAAAGCTTGCTTGTATTAAATATGATGAAACATAACATACAATTGGGCCTCGGAAGGCACTAGTGAACTCCTCCCAGTGTACCGTAGGTATAGGAGTCTTGTTACATATTGAAGATGCAAAAGACGTACCCTACGGGAACGTCACCTACTTGGCCATTCATAAAGACGGCCTTACAAGATAAATGCCCTAAGGGCGAATAACTTGGTACTCCGCAATATTACGCAGTGCGGGGCGGCTGCATGTGTTCCATGTTTTCGGCGCTGAGCGGCCGAGGGCTATAAGTTGAGCGGCACTGATGCCGCGAGGCTTCACGCTTCGTGTGACGGGAAACGCCCCGTGACACGCAGACGTTCTGGGGAGGGCAGAAACATATTTTTTTATAGAATAATATAGAACGGTACGACAGTTATGTCATTCGCATTTGACATCATAATGCTAGTTCATTAGGAAAAAGGAAAAAATTAGTTGTACCTCTTTCAAGCGGTAGCATGACACGTTTATTCATGACGAATGATTGATCGAAGAAATAATTAATAGATTCATAGACGACGATGACATTCTAGCAGAAATATTGAACCTTTAACAAAATTATTATTTGAATTAATCTTTAGAAAACGCTCATGCCTGTGTTGGCCAGAGGCCACGAAGAAGAATTGTATTATTGAAGGTCTTTTTTATGAAGGCAAGGGCAAGGCAATATTTTTACTATTGAGCTCTCTCAAATACTCATATATTCAGTGTAGATAAAATGTTTACATTGGAAAGAGAAGTGAAATGATAAAATTTAATTCAGGGGGATAGTTTGACCGATGTGAAGTTTTGCTGACATGTGATATATGACTTCGATGGAAGCAATTTTTTGGGAAAATTAATTCATATTTCCTTGGAAGTCATCCATTTTCCTTGTCCGAAAAATCTGATTCTCCTAAACTCATTCTAAAATTTGATATATTTATTTTACACCCCGGAGGATATAACATACCTGTTTTCCGGCATATTGTGAGAGAAATTCAGTTTTTCTTTATTGCGAGAGTAGAATGTGGAAAAATAATTTTCTTTTCAAAAGGAATATTTAACTTGTTTTTGGGTAATTGAAATATTTAAATCTTTTTGCCCACCCGAGAGCATGATACCGAAGAGCTCAACTAAAGTTCTGGTTTCATCGTTTCAGCTGTTTTAATTCCGTTATCAGTTTAGTTCATTTATGTTTTATAGAAACTTAACGAGAGCGCCATGATTTTAAGCACCATGAAATGAATAAATTAAAAAGTTTCGTATCATAAATCACACATTAAAATCACTATTGTTTAATCTGAATTTTTTGAGACGTGAACAGTTTAAAGTGATGGTGCATACATATATATATATGATTGAAAATTTGACTAACTAAAAAGATATTACAAAGTCTTCCTACAAGATATTACAAAGACTTTTAACCTAATTCTGTTGTACAAATAAGTTTGACACTCAATATATATATGGCAAGATTTATTGACATCAGATAAATGAATATCATAGATCGAAAGGCGCAAAACAGCATTAGAAGTCCGAGCTATGTTGAACATCTATGAGATGTACAAAGGCCCCAATTTCACTAGGCGTAATGACCACTAGCAGGCATGTCAACAATCAAATATACGGAACAAAAAGAACTTGTACTAAGCAATTTCCAAGAAATCTATCTATATATTTATTTTCTTAACCACCAGTCTGCGGCAACATTGAGTTAGCCAGGGGTCTTCATGGGATAAATACCACTGCGCAAAGCTCCAGTTGAACTTAACAAAGATAAGAAGCTGAGCTGTTGTCATGATGTCATGTGTTTATAACCAAAAGGGTAGGAGTCCCACCCACACTCCGGCTCTTTCCGCTTGGCAGTAACCGTTGAACTGGAAGGCTCCTTGGTTTGTGGATCCACAAAGCCACCATGTCCTTGCCAAAAGAATTGCTTCAAGCCTCCACCTTGATTCCCAGTATCCCCTGAAGTCGACCCAGAATTCAAGTCGAAACCAGCACGAGGAGCTTCAAAACCAAATGAACTCAAAGGTGCATTAGTTGTAGTTAACAGAAGAGAAGGTCTTGCAGATGGCGCCCCATTAAATCCACCTGAGCTAGTCACTTGCGGAAAGACAGTTGGACCTCCAGAACTCACCATGTACGGGATGCTTCCAGGTGTGTAAAATGGTTGAGGCATAGATATGCCTGGCCCACTTGGACATCCAGAATAACTATAAATACCAGGAGGTAACTTGTCATAAGGCAATCCTGGTCTCGTGCCAGCAGAAGGATCCATATTCACTCCATTTGACAGAAAGGATTGTTGCAATTGGTTGGAAAAACCCTTCCTTTCAGGAGGCATGGTTGAGCTCATCAATGAAATAACAGGATCGTCATGTTTCAACCCTCCATATCTGCTGGAGGACTTGGAAGATGATTTATCAAAGTAGTGAGAACCAACAGTATCAATAAAATTTGGGTTATCGTTCAAGTCGAAGTCTCTAACAGAAAATTGTCTTGCAGATGATGAAGAAGCAGAAGACAAACTTTGTTCAACATTCTGATGTTGAATCTTTGAACATGAGGACATATATGTGGGAACATCCTCATCAACAAGGCGATTGAGATCCAATTTTAGCTTCTCTGCTTTTATAGAGCTAACCTCCATGGATGAATCTCCAGAAGGTAGCTCAGCAGAAGCAGGTAAATGCCTTGTCAATATGGGTTCAACAACCACCTCAGCATCCGACTCAGCAACATTAAGATCAATATCGAGGAAGTTAGAAGAATTCTGTCTTGAACCAGATCGTGTATTTTCACTCTCTGGAGTTTTTCGGGGAGAAGCTGGTCGAAAGGCGCTTGTGGCAGCAGTACCTTTCCACCCTAGTACACCTTCAAAATGGAGAGGAATAACTGGCAACACTGGAGATCCTTTAGAAGAAGCAACAATTGGTAGTGGAGTAGACAAAACTGGAATATCAGGTATAGGTTTCATTAAGGATTCAAGTTCATCACTCTGAATATCTGCATTGAGATCAAGAACACATTTCTCCCTATTCGACTTACCAATTGATTCCTGGATAGTATTTGGCTTTGGTGATTCTATATCTTGCCCTGACTTCTCCATATCTGAGCTCGTATTTTGCGTAATATCTGATGCTTCCTTTGTTGATGACTCACTACCAGAATGAACTTCATTTTCAGATGGCGAACCAGCCAGATCAACTTCTTGGCTTGCTGTTTGATCCCGCTCGTTATCATTTGAATCAGGACTACAGTCATCCCCTGCCTCCATAGAGTTGGCCTCAGGAGAACTGCAAAAGGGCTCTCTGTAATCAACAACTTCACGCTCCACAGCAATAGCAACTTGGCGTGCAACCTCAAGGGCGTCATCGATGATACCAAATTCTGACTTTTGTCCCATTCCATCGATGCATTTACCTTCACTAGTTTTGAACGACTTGGTGGACATGACATCTCTTTTTATTACCTTTTTGGAATCAGACTGATAAGTGAATTCTTTTGTGGCACCAACAGTTTTAACAGCTTCCATATTATGACAAGACTGGGAACCATCTGTAGCATCGACTCTACCAATACCAAGGATATCTTCATTACTTTCAGGAACATTATTAACAGATTTAGGTTCTTCCATGGTTGAACAATCTTCCACATGAGAGTTAAGCCCATCTTTACTCTGTGGTTCGGCAGTCTTTGCTAGACAAGATTCTGTGCGCTTAGGATCCAGATACGATGACAAAACTGGTCCTACAGCAGCCATTTGTACTGATTCAGAGACAGAGGGAGTAGAACTTGAGAAACTACCATGGATTTCATTTTGGTCCGATTTTAATGGCACCATACCCTCTTCTTTCATGCTAAGAGTAACATCCTTTAACAACAATTCCTCAGGCTTGCCATCAGTGGCACCTTCCATACTACTGTGTGAAATACAAGTGACACCAGAGGCATATGCAGCTGCAGAAGAATCTTTAACAATAGATGAACTCTCCTTATTGCAGTTTGATACAAGAGATGGTCCTGATGAATCTGTATCTCCCAAAGCTGCAGTAGCATTGACATAATTTGATGAGGTTGAAGACAGAATTAGATTTGAAGTATAAATAATCTCATTCTTCTCAGAATCAGGCTTGGAACTATCCAAACATCTTGTGCCATCTGAAAGCTGAGACTCCATGTTTTTTGAAAGTAGCTGAGACTCCATGTTTTTTGAAAGTAGCTGAGACTCCATGTTTTTTGAAAGTAGCTGAGACTCCATGTTCACATTATTCCTTTCACAAGTTTCCTTATTTGACTTATTGCACTGAGAAATATCAAACATCTGGGTGTCCTCAAAGGTTTTCGTCTCTTCTTTTTGAGAAGCATCTTCAGTTACCATATCAGTGTCACCACCATTATCATCTGTTTCCAGATTCCACTTATCAAGTAAAAATCTGGCCTTATCTTTGATTTGAAGACATTTATGACCTAAGAGATGTTTAATAGTGATTACTATTCCAGATGCATTTGCTCTTTCAATATTGATGGGAAGCTTTTCAAATGATTCTAGCAATGAATTTATAAGTTCTTCCACAACGTTGCCACCAGCATCTTCGCTGAAATTTAGCGCTTTCTGAAGCCATTTATTAAGAAAAGAATCCCCATTTAGGGAGAGAAATTGATTTAAACATTCCTCATTCTTAGTAACTGCCAATGTGCTCGCAACAGTTGACCATTGTCTGAATGCATCCACAACATCATTTTCGTCAGGGTCTTTTAGGTTCTGTATCACCAAAAGCAATTCACCTACCCTAGCAAGACTTGACAATCCATCTCTCATCTCAGTAAGTGTGAAGAAATCTTCAAGTGTCATTTTTGTGCACAGAATAAATGAGATGGTAGAAACATCAACAAACAAGTTTCATTTATGAGCTCCTTCCCAAAATATCACATCACCTCAACATGAAAATCCTACAGCAAAGAGAGTTGGAAGTGAATCATATCATCATATGCCCGTCCAGGTGTTGTCACTATCATCATGCTAGAGAAAAGATTATTCATCTTCAATAATGAACAATGCAAAGATTAGGTTTCTTCTGTGTAAACATACTGAATATGGCATTCAATCAAAAGCATTGGCGAACCATTGAGGCATTACGAGCAGTCAAAGCAGGCAAACACACTCAACTTCATAAGAGAAGAGGCTTATAAAGAGAACAATAAGAAGAATGGAGTTGAGAGATGATTAAGGATAAGTAACAGAATCTAAAGAGACAAGAGGCAAGCTATTTTAGGACTTTTTTGGGCAAGTATTGTATGATTCATCAAGGGTATCTTAAACAAATTGGCAAAGATCATAACATTGCCTTAAGTTTGAACCCACGGCTGTCTATATAGGCCTTGATTCCTTTGTGGCACTTAACTTTTTTTTTCAAAGAGGCAGCACTTCAACTTCTTTATCTCATTCTAAACCATCCTAAAATTTCCTTCAGAACATATCACAAGACATGAATAAGACAAAACAAAGTCTCAAAGCTATTTGCAGTGCACCTCAGCTTATTCAAGCACAGGTTCTGTGCCCTTTCTGTAGACCTACAATCCCAGAAAATGAAAGATCATACGACCAATCCAGTATACCTTAAAACCTAGTCAATAAATAACCACTACTGGTAGAGTATTAGTTTTAGATGAATTTTAGGCGTTTAGAAAAGATTATTAAATGGTACAAGGTCAATTTAGTCAAAATACTAACTTGGAGGCTCATAAATTAAGTTTTACTGCAGGGAACAAAAAGAAAATCCCAATTTCATGTGAAAGGACGTGTAAACTGTAATATATAAAAGTTGAGCTGCATCGTAGAAAGTTTAAATGCCAACATGGTTGGAATGCAATATATAGTTATTTGGACCATCCATTTTATTAACCGAGCAGCAAATCTCATGTTGAGGGAAAATACAATCAACTCAGTCATACATTCTTACACCGAGCTATTTGCTAAAGCTACAATGTTTTCAAAATAATATCCCCCATCCCCCAGACCAAAAATGCACCCAATGTTGGACCCAAATGGGCCACATAAGAAAGCAAACAGAACCTCTCCAAAATGCACCCACTATTGGTAAAATCAAGCCATCCAAATAGAGATAAACACCATGGCACAAGTAGTTCGTCAACTAAATCCATAGCAAGCAAATGTGTCCCGTAAACTGTCATTCCATTGTATCAAAGTACTGATGCACATTACAAGCCCAACAGATCATGCAAGACATAGTTCGAGAAAATAGTCAAACACAGTAAAATACAGAAGTTTGATACCCTCTGAAAGAAATAATTACTAAATAAGAGGGTCATCAACCTCCCAAAGCACAAACTATAATTAAAATGCAACAAACAGAAAACAGCACATGATAGTTTCCAAAATTCTTCCTAGCAACATCATTTTTTTATTTCTGGCTTGAAAACTTAGTTTCTTGAAGGAGTATTGCCACATCACATGCTACATTAGGCGCCTCCAAATGAAAAGAAAAATATTCCATGTTCTTTAACTTTGATACAATGGACTGGGCTGTTCTGCCCTTGTGTCTTATTTGGTCGCAATGTAGAGAGGTTTAGAGAAGATACACCTTGGACTGGTCCTTGTATATGCCATGGTATTTGTATTGAAGGTGGAATTGCACTAAAACTCCGCCTATGTTTTATAGCCGGTCCCAAGCCCGGATAAAGGAGGAGGGTTGTGTTGGGCCCCGACAGCCAGCATAAAATCCTGTCGAATCTCATGAACATGGATCAACGAATGCGTCGTATGATCCATGTAGCAGACCCCACCTAGTGGGATAAGGCTTTGTTGTTGTTGTTGTTTAACTTGTTATATTCCATGATATGAAATAATAAAGGTCCCAAATTCATGTTTTTCTTGTAACATACCAAAATTCTTAGGATTCCTTCCAAAAGAAGTATATTTATTTCCGGATATACAACGGAAAAATCAGACATCACATACTCAATATGTACAAATGCAAACCTCAAATGACCCATATAAAGTTTGTCACTGATACCAACAAAAAGTTCCAGACATACAGCACAAAAATAAAATATCACATATCCATTATCTACAAATGTAAGTTACAAATAACACAAAAGGTTTGATCTTGTCCTTTTCAAAAAAAAAAAGTTTGATCTTGTGATCAATTTCATTACATAGAAAATCAGGATGAACTCAAAGGGGAGTAAAAACATGTACAGATAGGATCATAAAGGGAATTTTTTTTAGGTTAGTAAAGGAAAAAAAAAATTAACTCCGCCTATGTTTTATAGCCGGTCCCAAGCCCGGATAAAGGAGGAGGATTGTGTTAGGCCCCGACAGCCAACGTAAAACCCTGTCGAATCTCATGAACATGGATCAACGAATATATTGAGCAGAATGGCGTTGTATGATCCATGTAGCCGACCCCACCTAGTGGGATAAGGCTTTGTTGTTGTTGTTGTAGTAGTAAAGTAAAATTCTATCAGATTTTTTTATAGAATGTATCTACGTATTACCTTTTCCTGAGAAATACAAGGCAGTAAACTATCTTTTAAACAAGAAAACCCCAAAATCTAAATCAAACATATAAAAATTACTACTACAAGTGGCATCAACTTAACCAATGTTGTCAAACTCGTAAAACGGACACGACATGGAGGGCCGAGAAAAAACGTAAATCGTGAACACGTAACACGACACGGCCGATTCTACCGGATTATTTTTTAATATATTAATTAGCACAAAATTGAATATAATAATATAATTTCATCAAGTTACCAAAACATCAAGCAACATGTCAAAGGATCAATTCCAAATTACCAAAATTAGAATAAGTTTTAACCAGATGCCATTTTTCAATACCTAAATCTGTGACTGTAACACTAAATCTATTATCTATGCACACAATAGTAACAAAGCATACAGTAATTAAAATCTAACTAAGCATGCACTTACATAACCCTAATTCCTAATTTAAGTTTTAAATCCTAATTCCGAATCATAATGCTCATCATCTTGGACGAGTCGGCACTCCCTGCTCACGAGCAGGGAGACCTCGGCGCTCCCTGCTCGTGGGTCTCCCTGCTCGTGGGCAGGGAAACCTCGGCGCTCCCTGCTCGAGAGCAGGGAGACCTTGGCGCTCCCTGCTCTTGGGCAGGGAGGCGCTGAGAGGCGGCGAGTCGCGCGAGCAGGAGCAGACCGCGAGAGAGAAAGACTGACGACAGCGAGAGAGAGAGATTGAGGGAGGGTGGAGACGGGGAGTGGCAGGCGGCTGCAACATACGGCGGCTGGAAAACATGGCGGCAGGCGGCTGCAACACACGGCGACTGGAAAACATGGCCGCAGGCGGCTGCAACACACACGGCAGGCATCAACACAAGGCGGCAACAACCGGAGAGAGAGAGAGAGAGGAGAAGGGGACTAGGGGTGTACCAATGATTCACGGCGGCAGAAATGGCAGGCGGCAGCAGAGCAGAGCGGCAGACGGCTGGAAAACATGGCGGCAGGCGACTGTAACACACGGCAGCTGGCGTCAACAACCGGCGGCAAGCGTCAACAACCGGCGGCAAGCAGCGGCAAGCCACGGCAGCAAGCGGCGGTAAGTAGGGGCCTAGGGCATCATCGATTTTTTTTCGTCCTTATTGGGTTTGCAATCATGTGACCACGTGACCCACTAAATAGGCGGGAAAAAAAAAAGGTGGGATCGCTGGAGACGTGCATCTCCAACGATTCTACGCTCCAACACGCGATTCTACCGCGTGCTGGCCGGAATCGTCCCAGAGTGGAATCGAGCACGTTTTTTCAATGATAGAGTCATAAAGTCGTACGTTTTTACATCCTGAAACGCGATTTTGACAGCATTGAACTTAACCATGAAGAGCTACATCATAAGTATATTATTTTGGAAAGAAAGAGTGTTCCTCTTTGCACCTATACAAATGGTAATATTCTAAAATTCTCGAGGGAAGGACATAACTGCTATAAGAGGGAGGCAGAATCCCACCCTTGGTAGGAGGTTCCAGTGTTCACAAACAATGTAAGGAGCAAGGGACCCCTTCTTGTGAGCACTGAGGACCAATGAGGAAAGTGGACATGCCATCTCAACCCGGTTCGCGAGCAAGGGGAGGCAGGAGGGTGGAATGATGCCCCTTTCCCTTGCTCGCATGTGTCTGTTGATTGTAGTATTGCACAGCGATTGATGTAGAAATGGCCTATGGCAGCGATAGATGCAATGAAGACTGAAGGAAGGGAACAGAAGGCAAAAATATCCAACTACAATCGTGCACAGATAGAGACATTAATGGTGGCCGGCAATGAGGAGGCAGAGATGACAAATTGCAGGGCACAACAGGAGGTACAAGGGCTCAAATGCTCATGGGCACAGGGGGACACAAAAAGAGATGGGCATCAAATGTTTCTTATGCCAAAAATAACATAACTGAAATTTTGAATGAATCATATCGTCGTTTCATGCTTTATTATTGCCCAAAACTTGACATAAAACAATAGTTTATCAAATACCCGTGATGAGAGCATAATTTACAATTTAATGGAATTAACTCAATGAAATGCCACATACACAAAGTTTCATAAGAAAATAGAAAAAAGTCACGCAAGGAAACAATCTCTTTTTCGTCCCTAAAGTGATTCTCATTGGTGTAATCGCTTTGGTCGACTTCAATCTAGCAAATATGTCCCACAGCAACAACTTCAAGTACTAGAATCATACTTAAAAATCCCAAAAAAAAACTAAAAAGGATACCTGCTCTAAAACGCAACAAGACTTATAGCACTAAAGTGATACAGATAGGCTAAGCAGCATACCAGTGAACTATACTACCAGCTTCATATCATTATCAAAGATTGACTTCAATCAGTCCTACTTTATTGTCCGAAAATAAGATAAGTTGAAGTTAAGGAGCCAGCTCAGTTGACATCCCTATAAAGAAAGCAAAAGATACTGATCGTGGATTTGTCTAGGATCTAAATCTCACCTGCAAGCTATACTGTCCACCGATTCTCATTTGGATGCATAACTATCATTGGCACATAACAGTCTAAGTGGGTGCAACTGATAACTCCCTCAGAAACATGAACTATATAAAATGGGTGAACGCACAATTACAGGTTAATCTCAAGACCAAATTTTCCCTCTAAATCAAAGGACGTGACAAACTGTTGCGTTGATTCAAATTCTCCCAGAATCCGTGAGTTAAGATTGCTGTTCCTACACATAAATAGTACAAAATCTGCCACATGAACACTTCTAAAACCCCAAAAGGATACATTCGTACGGCACTAACAGATCAAGGAAAGCATTACTGAAAAAATATAACCTTGCCTAAGAATTGGCATCCGCCCAAAAGATATTCCATCTCACAAGCATACATGAAAATGAATTGTTAACAAATGTAGGAAAAGAATTGACGCAAGATAGACCGTAATATGCACAATTGCCAGCCTCAGCCAACCCTAAAATTTTGTATTAATAGCAAGCATATAAAATCTAGAACCTCAAATCAGCATATATACGATAAAAAAAATCAAATTTCGAAACTCGAGTCAAGTTCCCCACCCAAAAAAAAAGAACTTTTTTTTTCTCAGAAGAATGGAGATCTAAACACATATTCCCACATCAAACATACTTACGGCCTGCAATAAAAACCATAATCGAGCCAGAAAAAGGGGGGCAAGGGAAAGTGGGATAACAGCAAACACACCCGCTATTGCTTATGCAAAAAATGGGAACAAAGTGTATCAAAAGGAGCCATCATCACCGAGACCAGGACAAACTTACAATTCCGGAACTGGTTCATCGCAACGGCGCGGCCGCCGCCAGAGCGGCTGGGAGGAGGTTTTGAGCAGGGGATGAAACCCTAGAAAAAGGGAGTAAGAGGTGGCGCTCCTCTTCCCGCTGTGCTCCTCGCTGCTGTTCTTCTCACTTCGCCTGCTCGTCCTCCGCTCGGTCGCTTTCGCGTCCGTTCTTCGCCAAACCCTCTCGCTTTCTAACACTATGCGCCCCTGTTTGTTCCACTTCCCCTCTTCTCTCTCTCCCCTCTCTCTCTCGTTCTCTATCATTTTTAATTGTTTATTTTCTTCAAATAATTTATTTTTCGTTTTACCATTTTTTATTTCTTTTTGGTGGGCGTGGAATTTGCACTGACGGTGGCGGGACCCACGGGAGTGAGGGGGCGCGAGACACGTGAGGCGAGGAGGCAGGAGAGGGGATATCACCGGCGCATCCGGTCGTTGACACTGACAGGTGGAGGGCGGACTCCTAGGGATTCGGGTCGGACTCCGACTTGGGCTCGATCGAAGGACGTGATCGCGAGAAGAGGTACTTGGCATCGCGGCCAGCTGCCAGACCTAATATTAATTAATTTTATTATTATTTAATTTGTAGCAGAGAATTAAATTCCAAGGAAAAATTTAAAAACTGCCTACAAGCTATAAAATATTTTTTTATATTTAAGGAGGTATATGAATCTCCGCAAAATTTTAAACCTTGATTAGTTAACATATCTTTCTATTGTATAAATACTGTTCACGACTTTAGGTTTTATATATTCCTTTTAATTCGTATCAGTTGTTTTTATTTCTTATTATCAATGGAACTAGGCTCTATTTCACAACATAAAAAATAATATTTCAAGTAGTGTTTAGCAGTTCAAAGGTTAATATTTTTATTTAATAAATAATAAAAATAAATAACGTTTAGAAAATATTAAAAAGTTGCTTTTACTATATTAGAATTTCACGGATTACATTTCTTTTTCAATTTTACTCCTATTCAAATGCATTGTTCTTTTTCTTAACTTATCTTATTATTTTTCATTTTTATTTTATCATCATTTAACTATATTTCCATTTATATTCATCCTTAATTAATTATAAATTATTTATATGTTAACAATGGATAAAAATTGATTTAATAATTAATAATTTTATATCATGGGTGCTTTACATAAAATTTATTGTAAATATAAATTTCTATATATTTTAACAAAAAAGTTAGTTGTGAGATTTTTTTAATTAATTGAGATATAAAAATTATTTATTGAATTATAATAGAACTTGTATACTGCTTAAATTGAATAATTCATCATATGTTCGATTGTGTCATTTTATATTAATCAACTAATTCTACCGTTAAGTTTATCAAACACTTATTTGTTAGAATCTCTAACCGCTAATCATCGTCCCTTATTCGCTAATAAACTATTATCCGCTATCAAATCATTATTTGCTTATTAAACCACTAATAATGTCATACAAACATAACTCTGATTACAGGAGTTCTCATATGTTAAGTTTCGCATCCAATTCATGAGTAAATTACATCAAATGCCCTCCAACATTAATGTTTGCTCGGAGATACTCTCCAACTTTAATTTATAACACAAATGGGAAAAATTACACTAAATGCCCTCCAAGCTTTCAAGTTTACTCAGCGATGCCCTTTAACTTCACTTATAACAGCGATGCCCTCCATCTTTTCATTCATTTCACTCGATGCACTCTTTAAATAGTCGGTATTTCGATCGCGAGCTGACGTGGCACACACGTGGCACAAATATCGAGCTCACAGAACATTTTTTGTTCTCTCTATGTTGACATGGCGATATTAAAAAATAATAAATAAATAAAAAATGCCACATCACGCGCATGGCTCCCCCTTCGTCCTCGTCGGAGACAGAGGCGGGAAGAGGCCCCTCACCTCCGGCGCGTCGACGAGGTCGCAAAGGAGGGTTCTCGCGGGAGGGGGAGCCCCCCCCCCCCTCTACGACCTCGCTGGCGACGGACGAGGTCGCAGAGGAGGGCGAGGCCCCCCTTATCCTCATCGTTGCGTGGGAGGGGCCTCGCCCCCTCTCCGCGACATCGTCGACGATAGGCGAGGTTGCGGGGGGCGAGGCCCCTCCCCCAACCCCTTCTTCTTGCTGTCTCACGGGAGGGGGGGCCTCTCCTCACCGTCGCGAGGGAGGGGGGCCTCGCCCCCTCTCTGCGACCTCGTCGGCGACGGCCGAGGGGGGGGGGGGGGCTCGCCCCGCCTCTGTCTCCGGTGAGGACGAAGAGGGGAGCCTCGCGCGTGAGGTGGCATTTTTATTTTTTAAAATTAATATTTTTATTTTTTTATATCGCCACATCAACGTAAAGAGAAAAAATGTCCTGTCAGCGCGATATTTGTGCCACGTGTGCGCCACGTCAGTTCCGTGATTGAAACTCAGGTAAAGAGGGCATCGGGTAAAATGAGTTAAAAGATGGAGGGCATCGCTGTTACAAAGTGAAGTTGGAGGGCATCACTTAGCAAATTTGAAAGTTGGAGGGTATTCGGTGTAATTTTTCCAACACAAATGTCCTCCATTTTTTAACTCATCGTACAGAATGTCATTTTGACCGTTGATCACTTATTTTTCGATCTTTGGGATCACATGGTGCCCACACTGCATATTTTCTCTCCTCCACGTGATCATTTAATTGATGTGGCATTATTAAAAAAATAAAATAGTATTCTCTCCTCACGTTTGTCATTTTTTCCTTGCACCAGTGTCCTTTCCTTCCCTACACTTCGTGCAGGGAAAGGTTGAGAGGGGGGTTGCTCCCGGTGCGACCTTCGTTGACAAAACCCCCCACTTGTGACCTTCACACGCCAGCGAAGGTCGCACAGTGGCCGAAACCCCCCTGCGACCTTCACGCGTTGACAAAGATCACATAGTGGGGGTGAACCCCTCCCCCCCCCCCCCCCCCCGACCTTCGTGTGTCGGCGAATGTCAAGGGGGGAGTTCCCCTCCCCCCTGCAACCTTTGGTCACTCCTCTCCGGTTTACCGTCAGAGAGAAAATGTTTTTAGTTATTTTTTTATTTTTTTATTGTTGCCACATCGGATGATCGCTTATGTGGAAGAGAAAAAAATGGATGTGTGGACGCTACGTAGACTGGGCAACCGGATTGGAGGTGAAAAGGGTATCAGACGAAACTAGTAAAAGGATTGAGGGTAGGCTTGTTATAAAGTGAAGTTGGAGGATAGAGAAATGGCCAAAGTTGATGAGTATTTAGCATAATTTACCCTCATCATGTCATCTTAGAAAATTTATGATCAGAAACAAAAATAATATACAAATATATAAACTTTTTATTTACATAATTCGTTAACAAAATTTTGATAGTTCAGAAATTTTTCGTTCTTCAATATAAATATAAGGAACATAATTATTTGAATTTTAGTTTTAAAGATTGGACAAAGTAGCAACAGATATACATTGTTAGTATGAAATAGTGCTATAAAGTATAAAACAACAATACATGAAATAAGAAAAAAAACAATGGTATATGGAAAAATACTAATTAACATTTGAATCATAAGAATGTTTGTAACTATAATAATAATAAGTATAGATTGCATAATCAAACAGATATAGTTTATTATTATGTAATAAATTTCAAAAACTCCGCCTATATTTTATAACCGGTCCCAAGCCCGGATAAAGGAGGAGGGTTGTGTTAGGCCCCGACAGCCAGCATAAAATCATGTCGAATCTTATGAACATGGATCAACGAATATATTATGTTAATGCTAGGTCGTTACCCGTAAGTAACGCGTTGTATAGCTCGGGTACAGTGATAAGAGAGCAAGAGCC
This sequence comes from Pontederia crassipes, assembly GCA_030549335.1. Taxonomy (NCBI): domain Eukaryota; kingdom Viridiplantae; phylum Streptophyta; class Magnoliopsida; order Commelinales; family Pontederiaceae; genus Pontederia; species Pontederia crassipes. The sequence continues at coordinate 68,100,943 of CM060191.1, read as the reverse complement.
GCTGCATCCTCACCTGAATGCAGTGTTAAATGAGCAAGGGCTACCGCACTCTAATGGACGGAGGCGGTTAAAGAAGTTAGTTCATGAGACTAAGGTCAGATTAGGTTCTTGGAACATTGGGACGTTGAATGGGAAACGCCTCGAGGTGGCACAAGTAATGGACTAGCGTAAGATTAGTATCTTATGCTTGCAAGAAACTAGATGGGTAGGAGAGGGAAGTAAAGAGATTAGGTTAAATGGTTCCAAACTTTGGTACACAGGTAAGGTAAATGGAAGGAATGGTGTTGGTATTATCGCGGATGCAGAATGGAGGAAGAATGTTGTGGAAGTTAAAATGATCGAGGATCGAATCATATCCGTGAAAGTAATTATTGGAAAGGAGACTATGAACATTATTAGTGCATATGCACCCCAAGTAGGAGCAGAATCACATCTCAAGGAGAAGTTTTGGGCAGATATGGAGGGTTTGATTGAAAGTATACGAACAACCGAGAAAGTTTATATTGGGGGAGACCTTAATGGACATGTTGGTAAAGAGGCAGGACCACATGCAAGGGTTCATGGTGGTTTTGGTTTTGGGGAGTTGAATGAGGAAGGACAAACTATTATTGATTTTTCTTTAGCATACGACCTTAAGTTTATCAACACTTGTTTTAGGAAGAGAGAGGAACATTTAATCATATACAAAAGTGGAACTCATAGGTCTCAAATCGATTTTTTCTTGACAAGAAATACTGATAAAAGACGCTGTACTAATTGCAAAGTAATTCCTGGGCATGGGGTGACTACACAACATAGATTGTTAGTTCTTGATATGCAAATGAAATGTATAAAACCAAAATTCCGAACAGTTTTTGATCGAAAGATCAAGTGGTGACAGTTAAAGGGGGAGAAGCGAGAGACTTTTAGAAGTAAGTTATTAGAGGAAAGTGTGTGTGAGTTAGAAGGAGATGCTAGTATCATGTGGAAGAATGTAGCAAAAAAGGTTCAAATGGTTGCTAAAGCCATTTTAGGAGAATCAAAAGGTTTTGGACCACGAGATAAGGAGACTTGGTGGTGGAATGAGGAGGTCCAAGAAAAGGTGCGTAATAAGAAGAATTATTTCAAGGCGATACACTTGGACAATAGTTCTGACAATTGAGAAAAGTATCGTTTGACGAAAAGGGAGGCTAAGAAGGCAGTTAGTGATGCTCGTGCTAAAGCATATGAGGGGTTTTATAAGGAGTTAGGGACAAAGGCTGGTGAACAAAGGATTTACAAGATTGCAAGGAATAAAGAGAAGGAGTCGAGAGATTTGGATCAAGTAAGATGCATAAAAAATGAAGTTGGTAAGGTTTTAGTTACTGAAGGAGATATTAAGAACAGATGGGAAGAGTATTTCTATAAGCTATTTAATGATGAATGTGAAGGTTCCCGTTGTGATTTGGAGGACTTGACAGTTAGCGAATGTGAGCTTAATAGGTTATTTTATCGTAGAATTAGAGTCTCAGAGGTTAGCGAAGCTCTTAAGAAAATGGAGAATGGTAAAACCGTTGGACCGGATGGTATACTGATTGAAGTTTGGAAATGTTTAGGAGAAAAATGTGTGTTGTGATTATGTAAACTATTTAATGAGATTTTACGGTCGAAAAAGATGCCTGATGATTGGAGATTAAGTACATTAGTTCCTATTTACAAAAATAAAGGGGATATTCAGAATTGTGCAAATTATAGAGGGATTAAACTTATGAGTCACACAATGAAATTATGGGAAAAAGTGATTGAGCATAGATTGAGAATGAAGACTAGTATTTCTGAGAGACAATTTGGGTTCATGTCAGAAAGATCCACTACAGAGGCGATTTATTTACTAAGGGGATGATGGAGAAGTATCGAAGTAGGAGAAGAGACTTACATATGGCTTTCATTGACTTAGAGAAGGCGTATGATCGGGTACCAAGGGATGTACTTTGGAAAGCCTTGCAAAAGAAGAGGGTGGGTGTTGCCTACATTAAGGTAATACAAGATATGTACGATGGGGCATTGACTAGGGTTAGGACACCCGGAGGTGAGACAAATGAATTTCCTATAGAAATTGGCCTACATCAAGGATCAACTTTAAGCCCGTATCTATTTAACTTAGTTATCGATGCTATAACCAAGAGTATCACAGAGGAGGTATCTAAGTGCATGCTATTTGCGGATGATATAGTACTTTTAGTGGATTCAAGAGAAGAGATTAATACAAAATTGGAAATATGGAGAAATACGTTGGAGTCAAAGGGTTTTCGTTTAAGTAGGAATAAAACAGAATATATACATAGCAATTTCACAAATAATCAGCTTAGAGACGATTTGAAAGTTAGGCTAGGGGAGGATATAATTCCTCAAGTGATAAAGTTTAAATATTTAGGATCAATTATAAGACAAGATGGTGAGATTGATGACGATGTTAATCATAGAATTCAAGCTGGTTGGTGTAAGTGGAGGAAAGCCACTAGAGTTCTTTGTGATAGAAAAGTACCCAATAAAGTTAAAAGAAAATTCTATCGTACTGCTATAAGGTCAGCAGTGTTATATGGTAGTGAATGTTGGGCTATGAAGGGACAACATGAACGTAAAGTGGGGGTAGCCGAAATGAGGATGTTGAGATGGATGTGTGGTCATACAAGATTAGATAAGATTAGGAATGACCATATACGTGAACGAGTCGGAGTGGCTTCTATTAGTGAGAAAATGGTAGAGAATCGTTTGAGATGGTTTGGTCATGTTCAGAGAAGACCATTAGATGCGCCAGTAAAAAGAGTAGATCAAATAATCTGGAGTCCGATTAAAAGAGGGAGAGGGAGGCCAAGGCGGACACTTGGCGAACTAATAGAGCAAGATCTATTGGTGAATAATATACCGAAATGTTTGATTACTAATAGAGCGGAATGACGTCGTATGATCCATGTAGTCGACCCCACCTAGTGGGATAAGGCTTTGTTGTTGTTGTTGTAATAAGTTTCAAAATTTTAGCCAAAAAAATAAAATTGATCTTGTAAAATGAAATATTAGAAAACATCTAATTACGGAATAAAACAATTAGCATGGTAATATATGCATGACATTTGTTATGAAATAACCAAGCTTGACATCTGAGTAAATAATGAACCGTGGAAAAAATAGAAACATTACAAAACATAAAACTACGGAATTCTATCATAATTTATCAATAAAACAGTAACAGGAAGTTTTTTTTTTTAAAAAAAGCAATTAAATATCAGTTATAAAGTAGTACAATGTACTTTATTGCAACAATAATCTAATTAACATGAAAAAACGTTCATTATAAAACATTAAAATTTAATATTTGAGTTTAAATGCAGTAAAAAAAGATTAATTGGAATTCTAAACTGCCGTAAAGCTCCCACATCTCAGTTAATCACATCAAGCTGTCACAGGCACTTAGGTCCTCAATCTCCATCCATCTCTTTCTTAAAACAAAGTTGATCGCCATCTATCATTTTATGTGGCGTGCTCAACTGCACATGGCATTTGACTGTTGGAACATCCTTGAAAAAACTCGAAATCAATAATATGATCTGGATTTTTGAAAAAAAAAACTGCTGGTGATTAACTGTCCTCAGCTACTAAACAAGTTACTTGATCACGGGAACTAATAAGTGTTTTCTCCGTCATGTCACGGTTCAAATCTCGTCACCCCATTGCCGCACCACCTTAGCCTATGTGGAACAAGAACAAACTGTTAATAACTAGATAGAAGAAGAATAATTGACCATAAAAATGACTCTACCAAATAATGTGAGTCATGGCTTTTGTATTTATATGTTGTACAGTGTGACATGTCTCGCGGGCTAAAAACGAATTCTGAACACTTGCGAGAACATTCTACGTCTATATACAGAACACTCTTCTTCTCAATCACATATCATTACAACTAAGCTCAACACTCCCCCGCAAACTAGTCATGATACACATTCTTCATGCTTAGTTTGGACACTAGATGACAATGTTGCTTAATGCTCAACGCTTTTGTGAAGACATCTACTTGTTGGTCTTTCGTTGAAACATAACAAGGTATAATCACCTTCTCGAGGACTTTGTCTCTAACAAAATGGCAGTCCACTTCGATATGTTTCGTTCTCTCATGAAAAATAGGATTATTCGCAATGTGTATGGCAGCTTTATTGTCACACTCAATCTTAATTGGCCGCTGAACATGAACTCCAAATTCTGTTAACAAGTGTTCCAGCCATATTATTTCAGCTACCAAACTAGCCATACTTCGATACTCTGATTCAGCAGACGATCTGGACACCGTCGACTGCTTCTTCGATTTCCAAGAAATAAGAGCATCACCTAGTTTTACACAGTATCCAGACACTGAACGTCTCGTATGGATGCATGCTGTCCAGTCTGCATCACAAAATCTCTGTAATTCATTACTCAAAGTTGCAGAGAAGAAGATTCCTTTTCCTGGTTCATTTTTTAGGTATCTTACCACTTGCAGGGCTGCCTCCATATGTGAAGTTTTTGGACAGTGCATAAATTGATTGAGGTGTTGTACAGAGAAGGCTATATCTGATCGAGTAATCGTAAGGTATATGAGACGTCCAATGAGTCTCTGATATGTAGTTGCATCTGGCAACACTTTATCTGCACTTGCAGAATTTTGTCCTACGACATTATCAAACTCCACTGAAGTGAGCTTGGAACACTGATCCAAAGGAACTTCTACAACCTTAGCTACTGAAACTCCCACATCTGCAAAAAGATCAAGAGTATATCACAGGTAGCAGTATTTGAGCTTAAAACTTGTCATCAGAACCTCCTTGGTCTGCTGTATGAGATCAATGCTGCTACCTGTGATAACAATATCATCCACATATATTAGAAGTATAACTATGGCATGCTGTGATTGTTTAGTGAACATGGAATAGTCTAAATGGCTTTGTACATATCCAGCTGCAACCAGCACTTCAGTTAACTTGAGGTTCCACTGACGAGAGGCTTGCTTCAATCCGTAAAGTGATTTTTGCAGTCGACAAACTTTAGTGGCTGAAGACTCCCCCCGGACTGCAAAAATCGAGAGGAAGCTGCATGTATACCTCCTAAAAAAGATCTCCATTGAGAAATGCATTGTTAATGTCAAGATGAAAAAGAGGCCAAGAACGTTGAGCTGCAACAGAGAAGAGACATCTGATTGTTGTCATTTTAACAACAGGGAAAAAATTCTCTTTGAAATTAATGCCTTCTAACTGTGTGAATCCCTTGGCCACAAGTCGTGCCTTATATCGTTCAATTTGTCCAGAGGAATTAAGTTTAATCTTGTAGACTCATTTACAGTCAATGGTTGTTTTACCAGCTGGAAGATCCACAATGTCCCAAGTATTATTGGACTGTAAAGCATCCATCTCCTCCTTCATTGCAGTCACCCAGTGTGGATCTGCTGCAGCATCGAGGAAAGAGGTAGGTTCATGAATGGCATTGAGACAAACCAAAAAGGACTGATAGTGAGAAGGCAAATGACAATATGAAAGCTGATTAGAAATAGGATGAGAAACTGGGATAACAAAAGCATTAGTAACATAATCGTGAAGCATATTAGGAGTGTCTGCCTACGAGGCCGCTGGAATGGAGCTGAAATAGAAGGAGACAATGCAGAAGAATGAGGAGAAATATCAGAAGTGGAAAGAGGAGTGGAAGTAGGAGAACAAGAAACAGGAGAAAAAGGAGGAGCAGGAAAGTGATCATAAAAAAAGATAGAAGGAGAAGTAGTATGCTGAGGAGCAGGAAAGTTATCAGAAGCAAGGAACTGAGGCAAATTAGAATATGGAAAAACATCCTCATAGAAATGAACATCCCGGCTGACAGTGAATTTACCAGTCTGAAGATCCATAACTTTATATCCTTTTTGTGTTATTGAATATCCCAAAAAAATAGCAGGTGAGGCACGAGGAAAAAACTTGTCAGTACAATTCAGGGTAGTGACATAACATAAATAGCCAAATACACGAAAATGTGCTATAGGAGGTTCAATTCCAAACAGGACTTGAAAAGGACTCTTGCCATGAAGCACTGATAAAGGCAAACTATTAATGATGTTAACTGATGTAAGTATGCAATCCCCACAAAACTGAACTGGCAGGTTGCTTTGAAATCTGAGTGCACGAGCTACTTCAAGAATGTGGCAGTGTTTGCGCTCAACAATCCCATTCTGCTGAGGTGTGTAAACATAAGAAGACTGATGAATGATTCCTTTATCAAAGAGGAATGACTTGCAAGTGTTATTAACGAATTCAAACCCATTATCTGTCTTGATAACTTCGATCCGAGACTGGAATTGACTTTTAATCAAGTTGACAAAACTTTGCAAATATAAGCCAACATCATTTTTAAATTTGAGAAGAAACACCCATGTCATTCGACTAAAATCATCAACAACTGTGAGAAAGAAATGATAGCCATTATGTGTTGATTGATGATATGGACCCCATAGATCCATGTGAACCAATTCAAATCAAGACTTAGAAACAGAATTACTAGACTGGAAAGGTAATCGTGTCTGTCTAGACATGTGACATATAGAACAAGGTTTTTTAACAAAAGTGCTACTGATATTTAAAGAAGCAATAGACTTTAGTTTCTCAATTGGGACATGCCCTAATCTGCAATGCCAAAGAACAGTAGTGTCATCTAGCTTGGTTGCAGCAGCATTAGCTTCATGAAATTTCTTTTTGTCAGCACCACCAGTCAGCAGAAAATAAAGTCCATTGATATGTCTACCAATCCCCTTGAGTGACCCATTGTAAAGGTCCTGAAAAAGGCAAATATCAGAATAGAAGATCACTGTGCAAGATAATTCACTGCAGAGCCTGGACACAGATAGCAGATTATATTGAAACTCAGGCACATACAACACATCACTTAAGTGCTGTTGTGAATTTACTGGACATATTCCAACAAGAGTGATCTGTGATACATTCCCATTAGGTAATTTAACTTGTTTTGCCTTTTTTAAGTCAATGATTTCTGAAAAACATTTTGGATCTGAAACCATATGGTTAGAGGCTCATGAGTCAATTATCCAACTTGCTGTGGAAGAATGGAATTGAAACATTTCATTATCTGCCATATTAGCCAAAGCATCTCTAGAAGTTGAATGCTGGTTAAGAATTTTTAATACCTGTTGGTACTGGTCTGCAGTGATTTTTGGCACTTGAGTATTCTTTGTGGAACTTGCACTCATTGCATTAGGTGTGGCTGTATTAATATCTTGAACACTCGAAATTTCCACAGGAGAATTCTGAATCTCACTATGAACTGCATTGACATTTGCTTGATTCTTGTTCTTACTAAATTTAAAACCTGGTGGAAAACCCACAAGTCGATAATAATTTGCCTTAATGTGACCCACTTTATGACAATGATCACATACTATGATTTTATTTTTCTTCCCTCTCTGCAGTTGTGTTGAAGCTGAATTATGATATACCATATTAGCATCTGGTACAGTCACAACAGAATTCAGCATACTCTGATCTATTGAATATAAACTGGTTCTTCTTTGTTGTTCTTCTTCTAAAATCATAGCATAAACCTGATTCTCCAAAGGAAAAGGCCTCATTAATATGATCTGAGATCTAACAGCATCATAAGAATCATTCAGTCCCATTAGAAATTGAAATACTTTTAGTTGTTGAAAATAAGCAACATTTTCTGGATCAGATATGCCAAACGAAGGATTACTACAAGCAGTTCTTTCCAACATAATTTGAGTCTAGTATGATACTCAGTTACTCCCAAAGAACCTTGGGACAATCCTGCTATTTCTCTGTGCAGATGATACACTCGAGATGCACTAATGGAATCGAAACATTCTCGTAAATCTTTCCAGACAATTGAGGCTTCAGAAGCATAGGCTATACTACCTATAAGTCCATTTGAAATTGTTGAAATGATCCAGGAAAGAACCAAGGCATTGCACCTTTTCCACTAAAACTGTAAATCTTGATTAAAGTGTTCCAACCGACAGGAACCATCTATAAAGCCCAATTTATTTTTTTGCCAAAAGAGCATTAGCAAACGCCCGACTCCACATGGAATAATTCACTGAACCATTTAAACGAACAGGTACCAAGATAAGCCCCGGAATATCAAATGGATGTAAGTACAATGGATGAGTATGATCTAAAGCTAAATCAGGTGAAGAATGTGTAGATTCTGATGAACTTGCTATGAATCCGATAGAAAAACCACAAGATCAAGCCAAGGAACGTTAAAAAACACAAGGTTGATCCACAAGAAACTGCAATCTGAACTACAATAATTCTGGATCTATGAAACAGGTTACAAGAAGAACCTGATTATACTGCACGATCCAAAAATTTGCAGGAATCTAGAATCACGTTGATGTCGCTTGATCAATCACAGAACTCCATCAAGACCTCCGCCAATAGTAGATCTAACTGCTCTGATACCATGTTGATAACTAGATAGAAGTAGAATAATTGGCCATAAAAATGACTCTACCAAAGAATGTGAGCCATGGCTTTTATATTTATATGTTGTACAGTGTAACATGTCTCGCGGGCTACAATAATAACTAACAAAACAAATTCTGAACACTTGCGAGAACATTCTACGTCTATATACAGAACACTCTTCTTCTCAATCACATATTATCATTACAACTAAGCTCAACACAAACAATAAGGCTGCGCAATCGAAATCACAATTTTCGACGTGAATACTTGAATTAACATATTAATTCGTGATATATTTAGATGAGGTGGAACCTAACAATAGATGAATTAAAAAATTAAGATCATATAAAAAAGTAGATGTGATGAATTATTTTTTTTATAAATATTGAATTAAAAATATATTTTATACATATAAAATATAATTTTGTTAATTAAATAAAATAAAAGTAGAAATTAAAATTTTGATAAAAATATTAAAATATATATTATCTAAATATAAAAAAATCATTTAAAAATAAGTCATATTTAATGAGATATTATTTTTTTAAAATAAATGACAAGTAATAAATAATATTATATTAATCTTTAAAATTATATTTAATAAATAAATTATTTTATAAGAGTAATGTGAGAGAGAAAAATAAGGAAAGAAAATTGAAATGGAAAAAAAGGTAAACGTCGCGTCCCAAAAAAAAAAAGAAAACCAACTGGTTGAACCAAGTGATGGAACTGTGGTCACGTGACTCGTGGTTCTCATTTTTTATTCTCAACTTGGTTTCGCCAAACGTCACATCGTTTGGTAGAATCGGGAACGTCTAGTTCTAATTGCTAAACGAACCCTAATAAGAGAGGTTGGTTCTATTTTTTGGATAAATTATATCGTTCTTTAATTTTGAGTTAATATTTTAATGATTCGTCAACATTAATTTATAAATATAATGTTCACAAACTTTTTTTTTGCACACTTCGTCTTTTTTATCGCAAATAGCTAGTTTCTCAATTACGCTATTGACTTGATGCAAAAAATATATATAATAAGAAAAAGGCAATAGCCTCACAGCCGTCATCCATTATTAGTGCCGAATTAAGGGGGCTGACTCCACTTCCTTTCTCCTATTCGGTCGATAACCACACGAGAGAGGAAGATGAGGTGGGCCTTCTCTACAAGAGGACAACACTTGTAAGAAAAATTAAGTTCGAGAATAATTTAGTTACAAATTGAAGTCGAATGATTGTTTAGTTATCACATCTAAGGTTGGAAGATGATCCGTATAATTTATCCCTAGTTATCAAACATTATTTTTACACATTATTAGACCTCACACTATCATTTGTAAAATAAGAGAAAAAAATAGAGATAAATTTATTCCTCCTTTTCCTATAACAAATTTGCTTCTATCAGATGAACAAACGGGAAAAGAATTTTTTGTTTGAGATCTGTTGCCAAACGGTGTCGTAGATGTACATGATACTAAGCTTGCCGAGGCACGTTTTTCTGACTGCCATCATGACCAATCTCGTGCCCAGTGGTGTGAACCCCATGACCTGACCTGATAAAGCATAGGTCGGTTGGGTATGGGTTGAAGATATTCAATTCGAATTGAATCGATCTAAAGAACCATTTTTTCCTTTTTATTTTTAAGTTTATATTTTATATAAATTTTTAGATAATGAAATAAGATATTTTAAATTGTAATGTAATATATAAATATATAATAAATTTAATGCTTTTAAATTTTTAAAAAATAAGAAATGATAAATTAATAAATAAAAATATATAATGGTTGGGTAACCAAATCGGACTCGCTTCAACATGACATGAACCGAGTCGAGAGGATCTAGGAGCCAAAAAGGTGTGACCTAACCAACCTAAGCAAAATGTTCGAGGTTAATCAGGTTTTAATTCGACTCATAAATAGCCCTAGTCATGCCTTTGCATTCCAACGTCGGTCTGAATAATATTTTCAAACTCAAAGGTTCACGTAAACTCATTTTGTGTCTAGTAAATTGTAGTTGTAAATTCTACGTATAACTTTATAAAATATAAAAAATTCTCACAATGCAATAACTTTTAGTATGATTGAGCAAAACTAGATTTAGGACTTAATCACCCATGTCCTAGACCCATCCTAAAATCGGTCCCCATCTACTACAAAACACTCTGAATTAATTGAGATTAAATTAGGACAATCCCATTTTTTGTTAACTTAAATATATTTAAAATAAGTTGATAAAAATATAGAATGATTTATTTTATTTTATTGTTTATTATTATAAGATCATTTCATATATCATATTTTTTAACAAAGCTGTAAGATAATGTATAAAGAATACATACTTGATGTACTACAATATATTTATATAGTATAACATCACCATAAGCATGTACAAAGTAAAGCATAATTACTTTTTTCTTCTAATTGAATCCTCAAAATCTGATCAAACAACTAATTAACAAAATCATTGAGTCTATGTGTGAACTCGACCTAGTCTACTCAATTCTATCCGATTATAAAGAGTTTACCCCGAATCTACACCGGTATACTATCAAATCTAAGTTTGATCCGAGTTCAATCAATTTTACACTCTAGAGTCTTAAAGTCATAAGAGTTTATGAGTTGACTCAAGAGTTTGAAAATGATGGATATGAAGATAAAGATGGAGAAATGGGTCATATTGAATCATGTTCAGGGCGATCAACTCGTGTTTCATCGTGCATCAAGTTGGGTTGTGCTAACGGAGCCCATTTTAAATTCGTGTTGGGTTAGACCGTGTGCCCAATTTTTTTGTCTTAAAATTTGGATAAACAAAAAAATAATACTAATATGATGCATGATATTATGATTATTAGACATAAAATAAATATACAATATTTAAATATATATAAAATAATGTTATAATAAGTCACCCTAGGTTGGATCTATGTGCTCGTCAAGCTCATGTTCTGTCTTGCTCCTGTTAGATAGCCCAACATAATCTAGCTAGGGCCAGCCTAGAGAAATTTTGTGCGGATGTCGTGTCGGGTTGGGTGGCCCACACAAAAATTCAATATTTATTTAAAGAGTGAAAATTTCTCCATCGTTTAGATACCTTTGGGTTATTTAAATGAAACCAATCATCTTGGATCCTTTACAAGTATTGTTTCATTGGATTTTGCAATTATGTCAATTAGATGGTTGTAAAAAGGTTATATCCTCATATTTAAGACTTTGTCTTGTCATTAGTCCAAATTTCTAACTTCATTTATACACCATCATTTGCCTTTTTATTACAAAGTTATTTATTTTATTTGATTCTATCATTCAAATTTTCAATTTTACATTTTCTTAATACAAAAATGAAACAATCATATGAATTAATTATTTAATTTTCTTTCCTTTTTATTTGAATCTATCATTAAAATGTCTATTTTTACAATTTTCAAATACAAAAAATCAAATTGTTTGCCCAACTCAAACCGATTCAATATGGATTTTTATCGTTTTTTTATTTTGAAGGAGAAACGAATCAGACTGTTAGAAAATTCTTGGTTGGATTGGTCGATTTGGTTTGATTTTCAAAATAGTAATTAATATCGATGACTCATATCTGTGAAATTAGGGCAACAGAACATGGTTTATTTTTGTGACGCGAATATGATCTTTTGTATGCAAGAGCAATAACTTGTAAATTTGCATCTGTTTTGCAAAGTTGAAGCATATGGTGCACTTTAGGAACTAAAGATCGACAAACAAATGGACTTTCACAACATTATTGTCTGATTCATCAATTCGAATTGACATTATCAACACTCCAAAGTTCCTTGGCGGCTTTGGCCAATGATTGCCAAAATCCAAGCTCTAGCCAACTCTTTTACTAATTTTAAGTGTACATACAAGTTTAGAAAGAAAAGATTGCAGCCCATCTTGCTAGTATGGGCAATCATATCTTAAATAACATTTTTAGGAGCATAACTCTTCTTAGGTCCTCCAACTCATTTTTATCATGATCGTAAGTATTTGAATGTAGGAATTTGAGTTCTTAGTTCTTGAGAGTTAATATATTAGATAGATAAGTTGTAATTGTTGGAAAGTAGAAATGTAGTTCTTATTCTACATGAATAGTTGAATTGAAAGATTAATTAGAGGTGTGTTTGGATGAAGTGAAACGTAATGAAGAGGTTAAAAAAATTAATGCGACAGATTAATTTTAGTGGGTGTTTCAATGAAATATAAAAATTATTGTTATAAATATAATTTGTCAATTAATAAATATTTATTATCCTTCTAAAAAAAATTTATTATAAATCAAATGTCATGTTATTTTTTCATAATATATTATTAATTGATACATAATATTCATAATAAATTATATTTAAAAATTGCAAAAAAATGACAAGTAATAAATAATATTCAATTAATCTTTTATCTTGAATATATTTATCTAAAAGGAATGTAAGATAGGGTTAATGTACCTCCAGAGCACCTTCAATTATGGAGGGATGCTGAGCGCATCTTAACCGTTGATCCACTGATCAACGGTTGAAATAATTAATATTTTTAATGATGAGATTTAATCACATCAGATCTATTGATCAACGGATGGTTGAGATGTGCTCAACATCCCTCCAAAGCGAAAGGTTCTCTGGAGGTACATTAATCCCATGTAACCATGTAAGATATATAAAATCTCAAAGGAAAAAAGTTGGAAAATAAGGTTGAAAAAAATGAAGTCGCCATGAATAATGCCCTTGTTGTGACGATTGTTTGTGGGAATTGAGGTCACGTGGCACTTGGTTCTCACCTCGAGTTTTAGTGTAGGTTTTGTTGTTTGACGAAAGTGACTGAAATTAAGTCACGATTCCACATAGGTCCTCCCGCCAAACATTGACATTTAGTGTTTGGATGAAAACATAGTGATTAAAACATATTTATCATTTGATGGATAAGTTTTGTTAGGGTTGTGATGATTTGAGCTAAAACCATATATACTTCTACCAAACATCTAACTAATTTTTAGTGAGCCCCACAATAACTTTAGTTATGATCAAATCTATTGGTTGAGGCCCTATTTGCTAATGGAACCAGTCTAGAACTGGGTTCCAACCTAATTTTCCAAACTGGTGGCCTAGTTTCACTCCATTCAAATATATGTCGAACTAATACATCGATTTAACTATTTATGAAGAACTTGAGGTCAACTATAATTTCATTTCGAAACGCAGTCATAAATTATTGTGAATTAGTTCTTGCACATGGCATGCGGAAGTTGTCGGAGCAGAACTGGTCACATATTGCTTACCCATTTTTTACATTTGTCTCTCTTACTTTATTACGCCAACTTCTCACCTTTTTAAATCACGCGGAGTCTTGCCAAAAAAGGTCAAGACATCTTTAACAGTTGAATATGGTAATATTATACATTATTTATGCTATTATGTAGTTAATAAATTTAGCTTCACACAAAATACTAGTACTTAAGAATAATTTGTTTCTTATAATTATTAGTACATAAAATTTAATGATAAAAGATAAACTATATGTGGCTTAAATTATATTACATTATAATATTTTAAATTTATAACATCTTACTAATTAATTTTTAATTTTCTATCTAATCATATTATAATAATGTTTTTTATTTATTATAGTATTTACTTATACCTTAAAATTTAAATAATAATAATATATTATAATTATTTAAATTAATTTAAAATGATAAGTTAATTGTTAATTTTGGTATTTTATCCAAACACCCATTAGAAGTTATGTATCCAATAAATGTTTTTATTATTCATCATCACACTTTTCATCCAAACATCAAATAAAAAAACATTTGTCTAATCAATTAGCTCTAAATAACTAGTAGGAATTTTAGTTCTTACATCCAAATACTACCTTGGGTGTTTTAATAAAAAGTAAGAAACATAAAAATAAAAGTATTATTGTAATATATAAAAATATTTTTTATCATTATTAAATGTATTATAAAAAATTAATAATATTAAAAATAATTAATAATTAATTATATTGTATTATAATATAATACAACTAAAGTGTAATAAATAATAACGAAAATAATTATTTAAATAAGCTGAATGATAATTAATTAATAACTAAATAAAATAAATTTAATTATAAATATTTTATGTAAATAATATCTTAATATAATATATATTTTTAAAATGATAAAAAATTAATTAGTAAAATTATATTGCAATACAACAAATATAATTATAATGTTTGCATTGATTCCATTTAATTAATAATATTTTTATAATGTTATTGTACTACAACACTAAAATATTATAAAGAATAATAAAATAAAATATATTTACTTCTAATATATTATTATACTAAAAAATATATATGCATACACACATACCTATAGGTCTTGTTTGAGAAAGTTAGCGATTTATTTATAAATTTAATAAAAACTAATTGATAAACATAATGATTGAATTAGTGTATTGTATAAAATGACAAAAACAGACGTAAGATATAATTTATGATCATTTTTATGTACATCATATTCATAATAATTAATTTATTATTTTGTTCTAAATAATAATATTTTTTAAAATATTATTTTAATATAAAAGATTGATTATTTCAAAATAAAAATCCTATTTGAGTTGTAAGTAAAATTAAAGATGTAGTATATTAAAATAAAAATTACATATGGTGTTTAGTAATTATTTTTTTATTTAAACATTGCTGCTTCCCAATTACTTCGATAGTACTTGAAAAGTAGAATCGTAGTTCTTCTGAATTATATATGAATAGTTGAATTGATAAATTAGTTCATGATGTGTTTAAATTGAGTAAAGAAGTTGAATACGTTAATGTAATACAAAAAAGTTAATATGATAGTTTAATTTTAGTGAATATTTGAATAAAATATAGATATTATAAATATAAAGTATAATTTTATTAATTAGAAATTGTAATAAATTAATTAATATTAAAAATATTGTGCTTTAAAATATTATTTAAATTTTAAAAAATTATAATTTTTTAATGAATGGATGAGTAATAAATATATTAAATTAGTTCTTTATGATAAATATATTATATTTAATAGAAATATATGAGAGAGAAAATAAGGAAAGAAAAACGAGAAAGACATGTTTGGAAAATAAGAGTTGTCACGTAAAAAAAGTTAAATGGTGCTAAAAAATGAGGTCACATAATTCTTTGATTTGCACCTCAAATTTCACGTCAAACTTCATCAACGAAACTGACTAAAATGATGTGGTGGTTCCACCAAATTTTATCTGCCAAACACATCTAGAACTTAAAAGAACTATAAAATTGAATATATTCATACATATTTTTTTGTAATTGTTGATATCCTCATTCTAGTAGTAATATGAATATATGCTGTTGATACAATGTTAGCATATGTATTTCTTGAATGATCAATAAATAAATTTGAATTTTATGGTTTGAATAATTAATGATATCACTCTTGTATATTATCTAAGAAAATTGTAGCATATTTTTGCAGTGTTATTTGATAGTCCATTATGCATGCTTATGAGCGAAAGCAAAGTGCATTCATTGGAGTGCAACTTTTATTCATAGAATTCATGTAAACTCTTGTTCATATGACACTGATATGAGTTCATATTCTTATTTTTTCTATAATTCTTTTAATGCATCTAAACAATTTTTAATTGTGCATTTATACATAGTCTCCAATCATCCAATGATAAAAAAATATCACACCAATGTGACACTCGTCTCCACCGCCACGACAGCTAAGCCGAAGACAATTTCCGAGGATATCAACGCCCTCCACGTGTACCCCTCTTACCATGCATGTTAAATGTTAATGTCGAAGGAAAAGAGATACGAGAGGAGAAAATATAATGAAGCAATGCAACGTGAGAAGCCGATAGCGCAACCAGGCAAATGGACCTCCACATCTTCTCGTTCCTCTTGCTCTCCTCCGTTTTTGTTGTTCTTCTTCTTCTCTCATTACTTCGCAAACATAGCTCTTCCGAGCAATCCAACTACGTCCCGTACAAGCTCTACCCACTCGTCGGCAACTTTCCCCACTTCATGAGGAACGGCCACCGCCTGCTCGAATGGTCCGCGGAGCTCCTCGCGGCCTCCCCCACCGGCACCGTCGTCGTTGCGCCCCTCGTCTTCACCGCCAATCCGGCCAACGTCGAGCACATCTGCAAGTCCCACTTCGGAAGGTACCGGAAGGACGCCGCCATCACCGAAGCCATGTGCGACTTCCTCGGCCGCGGCATTTTCAATGTCAACGGCGAGGAGTGGCAGGCGCAGCGAAAGGACGCCAGCCACGAGTTCAGCGCCAGGTCGCTCCGCGCCTTCGTCCTCGGGCACGCACGAAAGGAGATCGACGAGAGGTTGTTCCCCTTTCTGGCGAGAGCTGAACGAACCGGACTTGTACTGGATCTGCAGGAGGTGCTCGGTCGCTTCTTCTTCGACAACATCTGCAACGTGGTGTTCGACGTGGACCCCTGCTGCCTGGACGGCAGCAATGAACAGGGCAAACGGTTCTTCCATGCGTTCGAGGAGGCCATGCAGCTTTCCATCGATCGCGCTAGTTTTCCTTCCACGTGGATGTGGAAGCTGCAGAGTTTCCTTGGCGTCGGACAGGCGAAACGACTGCGTAAAGCCATGGAGATCGTCCGCGGCAACATCGACAAAGTCGTGAAAGCAAGAAGAAGAGAGCTGAAAAGGGTGAAGGGAGGCAACTTCCTCTCGCGGTTCGCGGAAAGCTCTCGGTCCGACGAGCTCATTGGCGACATCATCATCAGCTTCATGTTGGCCGGGAGCGACACCACACCTTCGGCCCTCACCTGGTTCTTCTGGATCTTGTCCTCCAAGCCACAAGTTGTTGCAAAAATAAGAGCGGAACTGAAACAGATACTGTCCAGCAGAGGAGGCAAATGTCATGGTGCGGAGACATTGACATTGGAAGAACTAAGGGAAATGAACTACCTCCATGCGGCACTATCGGAGTCCCTGAGACTGTACCCTGCGGTGCCGCTGCTGCCGAGGGAGTGTCTGCAGGACGACGAGCAGCCGGACGGGACGAGGGTGAAGAAGGGGTGGACGTTGATGTACAACTCCTATGCCATGGGCAGAACAGAGAGCTTGTGGGGACGGGACTGCCGGGAGTTCAGGCCAGAGAGGTGGCTGGATGAAGGCGGAGCGTTCCAGCCAAGGAGCCCGTTCGCGTACCCGGTGTTCCACGCGGGGCCGAGGATGTGCCTGGGAAAGGACATGGCGTACATACAGATGAAGCTGATCGTCGCGAGCATTTTGGAGAGATTTGACGTGGAGGTGACGGCGGCCAGCGGGAGGCCAAATTTGCGTGTGACCATGAGGATGGAAGGAGGGTTGCAAGTGAGGGTGAAGGATGTGAAAGGTTAATTTGCAGTGGCTTCACATGGTACTGACGTATTGTAGACAGTCTCTTGTTTTATGAATAACAGTTTTTGGTTGTCTTCATCATAAATCCAATTGCCGTGGCAGTCTTTTAGAGTTTTAATTCAAATTCGATTTCGATTGATGATGTCTTTCGCGTGGAAGAAACTGGTGTTGCGATCTCCAGCTTGAATTCATTCTCACCTTGCTTTCTGAAACCAAAGTAGTTCCTCATGTGCCAGAGTAACTTGGAGATCTGCTCTTAACTGATTGTGAAGTTTCTCTAAAAAGTTGCTATGATGTTTCTGCAAGTAAGTCTGAATTCCTTCAAGCCGCGCCAAGATACACTTCTTTCTATTAAATATATGACCAAATGTTCGAAGGTTCCACTCAACTTTTGTACTGAAGAAAGAAAGATTATGTGGTAGTGGGGCTTGGGGCGACCAAACAGAATTGATGAAGTTATTGAAGTCCTCATGTAAGTGCCAGGCTGTCAGGTAACGGAATGAAATCCTGCCGGCGGAGGAATTCGGAGAGGATATGAGCTTTAATAGCAATGGATGATGGTCCGAGTATATACGGAGAATGACTCGAAGATGTGCTGTTGATGAAGACAAGCTAAGGGATCTATCAGTCCAACATTTCATCAATCTCTATGTTGAGGAGTCTCGTACTGCCGCGCCCTTCATCAATCATCGATTCCCGCCTGACTCCCTCCAAAAATTGAAATGCTTAGCTGACAAACTTATGCCTCACGAAGTAAAACAAGCCATCTTCAATATGAAACCATACAAAGCACCATGTCCAGATGGGTTTCAAGCAATATTTTACCATCAAAATTGGGAGATCATTCAACAATCTCTTTGGACCTTTGCTCATGGAATCTTTGAAGAAGGTAGGTCTGTGCAGGAAGTTAATAAAACTTTCATAGCCTTGATTCCAAAGGTTGCCCAACCGGAGTCTCTCCACCAGTTTCGACCTATTGACTTATGCAACATCACTTACAAAATCATTACAAAAATCATCGACCTTCCAATCAAGCTTTATTCCAAAAAGAAGTATACATGACAATATTGTTATCGCTCAAGAGCTTGTACACAGCATGAGCAAAATGAAGGGGCGGCAACAATTTATGTCTTAAAATTGACCTTGAAAAAGCTTTCGACAAGCTACACTGGAGTTTTATCTTAGAAACAATTCAGCTAGTGGGAATCCCTCACAAAATATGCAATATCATAATGGATTGCCTAACAACATCCACTTTACAAGTCCTATGGAATGGACGAGCAACAACTCATTTCACTATGGAGAGAGGAATTCGATAAGGATGCCCACTCTCACCATATATATTCGTCCTCTGTGTGGAGAGACTCAGTCACCTCATAATGGATGCGGTAGACATTGGAGATTGGAAGCCTATCCGTGTTGGTAGATCAGGCCCTCCAATTTCTCATCTCATGTTTGCAGACGACATCTTTCTCTTTGCGGAAACTTTTGAAGCGCAGCTGGATATCATTCTTTCTATTCTCCAACGATTATGTGACTCTGCTGGACAAAGAATCAATCCAGACAAATCTTCTATTTTCTTTTCCAAGCGAGTACCGCAATGCACCAGAGATCGGATCGCTAAAAAAAGCACCTTCAAGGCATCATCCTCCATTGGCAGATATCTAGGGGTGCCTATAATTCATGGATGGATCAAGAAAAGCTACTTTACACAACTTGTGGACAAAATTCGCTCACGCCTTGAAGGTGGGCAGCTAATACGTTAACGCTCGCAGGTAGAGTGACACTTGCTCAAACCGTAATCCAAGCCATGCCTACCTACGCCATGCACACTCTCAAGATTCCGAAGGCTGTTTGCAACGAAATTAATCAAATCACAAGGAACTTCATATGGGGACACACAACTGAACAACGTAAAGTCCATATTCTCAATTGGAACCTTATTGCACAGCCAAATGTAAATGGAGGTTTAGGCCTGAAATGCCTGGACCTACTTAATAAAGCATTGCTCGCTAAACTCGACTGAGGATTCATTGCTCAACAAGATCGGCTCTGGGTTCGTGTCTTAGCCGGTAAGTACAACAATAGATCGGGACCACATGATCGTCTTAAATGTGCTGCAGGTGACTCTTGGTTATGGAAGGCGTTAAGCTCATCCTGGAACTCATTATCACATGTCGCCAAGCGAAGAATTGGTAATGGATCTACCATTAGCTTCTGGTGGGATGCATGGCTGCCAAACAGCGGTCCCTTGACAACTGATGCAGTGGTGCCAATCCCAGCATGTTCTAACTCGGCTAGCGTCAGGGACATGGTCAATATCACTGGGGGTTGAAACTCCACCTTATTGTTGATATCGTCCCATATAAAAGTCTCCTAAAAATTGCTAGCTCACCTGTGCCTTCTGAGCATGCTTCACATGATCAATATTATTGGCCAATCGAAGTCACGTGAACCTTCACAGCACGCTCTGCATATCACTACCTCCTTACACCAACTCTTAGTCATCGTTGCGCTCTTTGGCGATCAATATGGCGTTGGAAGGGTCCTAAAAATGTTCGAGCTTTCCTTTGGTTATCTGGACATGATCGTCTCATGACTAACGAACAACGTTTCCGAAGACATCTTACTTCCTCTGGAGCATGTACTCGATGTGGTGATACTCTTGAAACCACACTGCACGTTCTAAGAGATTGTCCATGGATGATCAATATATGGAGGAAACTGGTCCCAAGACCCTTTCAATCTACCTTCTTTAGCTTACCACTCTCTAACTGGCTCTACATTAACTTGCAGGCACAACTGGAAACACGAAGTGGCACCTGCTGGTCATTATTTTTTGGCGCAGCCTATTGGTACTTTTGGAAATGGAGAAATGAACTCGTCTTTAATCGGAACACTCAACTACCACTCAACGCTTCAAAGATTATCATACAAGCAGCTTTCCAATATCAACTAGCAGTACAGTGGCATCAAAGAACTAGTTCCCCTATGTCAAGTGATGTCCGCTGGAAAAAACCCCCCATCTGGTTGGGTGAAATGCAATGTTGACGGAGCAACAACCCATGATGCTCGCATTAGTTTAGGTGGTCTCCTGCGGGATCACAATGGACAATGGATCTTGGGCTTTACACAGTTCTTAGGCAACGGCCCCATCATAACTGCAGAACTTGTAGCCATCCGCACTGGATTGGAGCAAGCTTGGCCCCAAGGATTAACGAAAATCATCCTCGAGTCCGACTCACTGGAGGCCGTCCAACTTGTCAATCACTGTTCCAGAGCAGCTCCTCACATAGCTGAGCTTGTTGAATCAATTCACAAGCTCTTGGCTCAAGAGTGAGAAGTCACTGTGCAACACATCTATCGTGAAGCAAACCAAGTAGCTGATTGGCTTGCCAAACACTCATTCACCCGTACAATGGGTTTGAAGCTTATCCAGTTTCCACCATTATCAATGGGAAATGTTCTTTTTGGTGATACTATTGGGGTTACTGTGCCCAAAACCTCTTTTAGTATGTTGTTTACTTAGTCTTTCTCGGACTTTGCCCTTACCTTCATCGAAAAAAAATAGTTTTTGATGCATGCACTTACCATATACAATTTTTAATATGAAGTACCGAAAAATTTCATATTTTAGTAGGCAATTTGGTCATTAAATTGTAATATTTTACACCCTTATAATCGTAAGATGTCATGGGAAAATAATGAGAGATAAAAAAACTTTATTTGTGTATTTTATGACATACAAATATTAAAAAAGCATCTATACATACGATTGATCTAATTAAAATTTCTTAACAAATCATAATGTAATTGTTGTTGTTATATATCATGAAATCAGTCATAGAATTCTTTTTCCGAAGATCATCAATGTTGATTTAACATAGATATAAAAAAATATACATTTTGACAAAAAAAGTGAGTAATCGAATATGAACCTATTACATTCACAGTATCTCCACAAGAAAATTGAGATTTTTCGATGGACGAGTTCCAACGGAAGGAAATCCGTCACAAATTGCGACGGATTTTGCGACGAATAGTAATTCGTCGAAATTTTCGACAATTTCGATCGTCAGAAAAAAAATGAAATCTATTATATTATTATTTTATTTTTCGACGATCGTAACCGTCGGTAAGTGAAAAATAAGTATTATTTTATTAATATAATTAGCGACAATTAAGACCGTCGAAAAGTTATCCGTCGAAACTTCCAACGGTCCTAACCGTCGGTAAGTGAAAAATAAGTATTATTTTATTAATATAATTAGTGACAGTTTAGACCGTCGAATTTTTTTACGATCTCGACCGTCAGTAACTTAAAAAATAAATATTATATAATGTAAGTAGTATTTTATTATTATAATTATCGACAGTTCAAATCGTCAAAACTTTTAATGGTTTGGACCGTCGATAACTTTAAAAATAATTAAATATTATATAATATATTATATAAGTACTACTTTATTATTATAACTATCGACAGTTAGACCGTTGAAAGTTAGACCGTCGAAAGTTTCGACGGTTGGAATCGTCGGTAAGTGAAAAAATAATTATATATTATAATTATATATATCATATTTCAAATTTTCGATCGTCATGGCCGTCGGTAATTAAAAAAAAAATTCTCCCGCTATTTTCTTTTTTCGTTTTCCTGCTTTCCCCTCTTTCTACCCCTATATATATCACATTTTCCCTCTTTCCTCTCTCTACTTGTTTCCCTCTCTCATCTCTCTCTCCCTCTCCTATCTTGCTGACGAACCTCCCAGATGACGTCCCGCCGGCGACCCTCTCACACTCTCTCTCTCACTCACTCTCCTATCTTGCCGACGCAATGACCTCCTCGACGACGACCCGCCGGCGACCCCCTCTCCCTCTCTCTCTCAGGCGGCCGATATGGCCCTCGCGGCCGGATCTCGCCGAGAGTGCTAGATCAGCCGCCTCGCGACTACCAGGGATCTGGCCTAGCGGCCGGATCTGGCCACCTGGAGACCGGATCTGGCCGTTGGCCGCCAGTAGCCGGCCAGATCGATCGCCTGCTGCGGGCAAACTTTTTATATATTATAAATATTGATTGCGATGATTGTGACCACCGGAACGTTTCGACGATGGCGACTGTCGGAACGTTTTGACGGTTGCGACCGTCGGAATGTTTCGACGGTTGTAGCAGCCGAAATATTTTGACGGTTGCGGTCGTCAGAATGTTTCGACGGTTGCGACAGTCAGATTTTTGCGACGGTTACAATCGTCGAGACTTTCGACAGATTTTTTTGAGCCATCTAAAATGGATTTGTGACGCCCTCTTTTTCGACTGAACCGTTGGTAAACCCAACGGTTTCCTTGATTTTTTCATACGGTCGAAACCGTATGAAAAAAGCACTTTTCTTGTAGTGCTCATTTTATGTTTTTCGATTTAATTATCTTATGCTTCTAAGTTGTATTATCGTGGAACAAGTATTAGCTTTAAATAACCACCTGGGAACCAACTGACGGTTGGCGCAATAGTTAGCGGGCTGCGCCCCCACGTAGTTTATCGGTGCTAGTAGCTCCGGGTTCGAACTTCAAACCTTGGAACTGCCGTCTTGTCCAAGAGTTATAAACAGTTCCGTTTCCGCTCGGATACTAGATTAGTCAGGTGCCAGACACTGATAGTTCGTTAAAAAAAATAACCACCAGGAACCTCGTCTATCAGACCTTAGGCCAGCAGACGACATTACTTTATAAACAACTGCACATGTAATGTTACAGCACCACCGAGATCCATACCATGGAGCAAATCCAACTATTCGTCTTCTTCCTTTGCTCTGTCTTCTTTATCTTCTTCAAACGACGACGAAGCAGCTCTCTGAACACTTCCACAAACTTCACGGTCCACAGAAGCTACCCTCTCATCGGCAACATCCCCCACCTCGTTAGGAACCACCGACGCCTGCTCGACTGGTCCGCCGAGCTTATCCCTGCTTGACCAACCCTCACCGTCACTGTAGCGCCCCTTGTCTTCACGGCCAACCCCGCAAACGTTGAGCACATGTCAAAGGCCCGATTCGACATCTACCCAAAATCCGATGCCATCCTCTCGACCCTCGGTGACTTCCTCGGCGGCGGCATCATCAACACGAACGGCGACGAGTGGCGCGCCCAGCGCAAGGTGTCCAGCTACGAATTCAACGGCAAGTCCCTCCGAGCCTTTGTCCTGGACAAGGTCCGGAACGAGATCATCGGGCGGTTGCTTCCTTTGCTGACGAAGGCCAGCAGAAGCCACGAGGTTTTGGATCTCTGCGACGTACTCGGACGTTTCGCCTTCGACAATATCTGCCATTTGGTGTTGGACGAGGATCCGATGTGTCTTGGCGGTGGGAGTGAAGAAGGGGAGCTTTTCTACCGTGCGTTCGATGAAGCCACACACCTTATCGTCGAGAGGGCTCAGGAACCTATCACACTCGTTTGGCGGATGAAGAAGTCGTTTGATGTTGGATCTGAACGGCGTTTGCGTGAATCCATGGAGACCGTGCATCGATTCATCAACGGACGCTTACGGCTGAGGCGAGAGCAGCTTAGCTGCAACGCAGCCATCTTCGGCGGTCATGACTTCTTATCTCGGTTGGCAGCCGACGCCGACAACTCCGACGAATTCATACGCGACTTCCTCGTCAACTTCGTGCTCGGCGGGCGAGACACCACGCCCTCAGCGCTCACCTGGTTCTTCTGGTTCGTGTCCTCTCGCTCTGACGTCGTTGGCAAAATAAGGGACGAGATCAAAAGCATCCGATCTAGCCGTCTGGAGCGTGCCGCCTGTGACGAGGGCGTCTTCACTCTTGATGAGCTAAAGGAGATGCATTATCTCCACGCTGCCATATCGGAGTCCCTGCGGCTGTACCCGCCAGTGCCGCTGGTGCCAAGGCACTGCCAAGAGGACGACAAGCTGCCGGACGGTACGTGGGTAAGAAAGGGTTGGCTCTTGATCTATAATTCATACGCAATGGCCAGAACGGAGGCGATATGGGGACCGGACTGCGGCGAGTATAAGCCAGAAAGGTGGTTACAAAGAGGGGCGTATCAGTCCAGGAGCCCGTACGTGTACGCGTCCTTCCATTCCGGGCCACGGACGTGTGTGGGAAAGGACATGGCCTACATCCAGATGAAGGCCGTCGTGGCGAGCATACTGGAAAACTTTGAGGTTGAGTTAGAGGAGGAGAGAGGAAGGTATCAGCTTTCCATGACTCTGAGGATGGAAGGAGGCTTACCTGTTAGACTGAGGATGAGGAAAGGATTCTAGTGATGTTTCTTTCTTCGGCCGGAATTTTATGTGGATCTATTGTATTATTTTCCTTGTTGTTTCCAACGGAATTTATACGTTGTTGTACCCGTGAACCCGTGATCTCGAGTCTCTCCATGTGCTGCTTATTAGTTATTAATAATTGGTTATACGATTAACATTAAGCAAGATTCTCTGTGATAAATATCATATATATATTTATTAATTAAAGTAGTCTGGACATTAATTGTCATCTGAACAGTAATCAGAGTTTTTAATTTGAATTATAATATACAAATCTTTTCTTATATTTTTGTTAACTTTTTTATGGACGCTCTCTTATACGTGACATTTGAAATAATTTTTAGTATTAACTATTATTTTTTATATATTTTTGGTCTAGTAAAAAAGGAAAAGATAAAATTAAAATTAAATTCTCAAATCATTGAAAATTTCAACCTTCGTTAGCGAAAATACAATCAACGTTTAGATACTAGCCAGATAATAAAAAGATAAAATAGGATTCCTGTCACAATTAACTAACATCTGTAATCGATAAAATAAAAAATGCAACATTTACTTTATATCAGAAAAATAAATAACATAAAGTTGGGAAAACTGAATCACCCCAAACGGAGTGGATAAACTTTCGAATTGAGTAGTGAGAGTTAGGTGAACGGATAATTTTATAATTTAATGGCAGATTGTATAAGAGAGAGAACTATTTTCGTCTTTTTTTAAAATAATTAAAGAATTCTCACAAATTATGTGGGAAAAAAATATAAAAAAAGCATGTGAGACACCTTAATCGTGTGTTCTTTTTGCAAACTTCATTTCAGTATAATCGATCGTTTGATATGCAATAGTTTAACAATTGTCAAGTACAATATAATTTTTCCACCAAAATAAGAATTTTTTTGTACAAGATTTGAATGAACCCAAAATCCAACAAGCGCCAAGCTCGATGTGGGTTAACGGGTCGGGTTCACGTGCGATGCGGGTTTGTACTTGGATTGGCATCCAGAGTCCGACCTCTTGCCTTGGTCTTGCCCAAAACCGATAGGCGTAGGGCACAAGAAAGGAGCAGATTCAGCAGAAGTAGAAGAAGCTGCTGCGAGCGGAGGAGGAAGGGGAGAAGAGAAAGAGGAGAAGAGAACGTAGAGATGTTTCGCAACCAGTACGACACGGACGTCACAACATGGAGCCCAGCGGGACGGCTCTTCCAGGTGGAGTACGCGATGGAGGCCGTGAAGCAGGGCTCGGCCGCGATCGGGCTCCGTTCGCGCTCCCACGCGGTGCTCGCCGCCGTCAACAAGGCGGCGTCCGACCTTTCCTCACACCAGCGTAAGGTCTTCAAGGTCGACGACCACATCGGCGTCGCCATCGCTGGCCTCACCGCCGACGGCCGCGTCCTGTCCCGCTACCTCCGCAACGAGTGCATCAACCACTCTTTCGTCTACGAGTCGCCCCTCCCCGTCTCCCGCCTCGTTGTCCAGCTCGCGGACAAGGCCCAGGTCGCTTTTTTAATTTCTGGCTGATTCCATCACGCCAACGCTTCCCCTTTCCCCTTTTTATAATGATCGAGATCTGTTTGTGACTCTAGTTCTATTGTCGGCCTGTTATTGTCTACTTGTATATTGAACTCGATTAGAAATTAATTAGGTTAACGTATCGTAAAATGAACGCGAAGAAATTGGATTTGATCACGACGATGAATTTGCGAGCCTGTGCATTTAAGAAATTTTAAGTGTTCAGAGATCGATAGCTAAGTATGAAATTACGCTGCAGTATGATCTTTATGCTGATATTTATTTGGGGTTTGCGTTGTGCTATACTTGAGTTAATCAATCACTTTGGTATCTATAATTTGTTTGGGAAAATCATCTGGAACTCAGTAAGTTCTTGTTTATGTTTTACTGTGTTTCCCTAGTTGCAAATTCTCAATAATGAGGCTACATCTCTGTTGTTAATTACATAAACATGCTTTTGAAGTCTACTTTCGAGTATGGCATCGTGGCCCATGGTCAGTGCTGCATATGGTGGATTGCCCCTTAAATCAATTGATAGACCTCTGATTTTATATCTTAGCCTGCATAAATTATATGTGACCCTTAAATCAGCTACCACGTCCTCTACATTCTAACATGTTATCAGACCCCATGCGCTGTTGATTCTAGTCATGGTTATGCTTTACAAGTTTGTGGGCGTAATTTTTTACCTAGTGTATTTCTTTTCCATTTGATATTTGATGAGCAACTCCGCCTATATTTTATAGCCGGTCCCAAGTCCGGATAAAGGAAGAGGGTTGTGTTAGGCCCCGACAGCCAGCATAAAATCCTGTCGAATCTTATGAACATGGATCAACGAATATAAGAGCGGAATGGCGTCGTATGATCCATGTAGCCGACCCCACCTAGTGGGATAAGGCTTTGTTGTTGTTGTTGTTGATATTTGATGAGCCATTGGCCATTGAAGTTTTGAAAAATAGTACGATCATTTTGATCTTTCTTAAAATTGTAGATACAAGTTGTACCATATCCTTCGCACAAGTCTTTAAGTACAGAATATTTAGTAATTCTTCTCAGAGTGTTTTGAGATCTCATTTGAAGAATTATCTTACCCCATTGTCTGCTAGTATTTTTTTTCTGCAACATTCAACTTCATATGTTTCCCCAGTGTCTTTGAATTTTACTTTTTGTCTGTCTAGGGAGGATATTAGTTATCATGTCATATGATTATATGAATGTTGTATCTGACAATACTAATCCTTTATAGAGTCATGTTAGTGATATGCACTGGATTCCTTATTTCTGCTAACCTATCCTAGTCTTTGTTACCATCTACTGATAGAGGAAAGACTAGTCCTATGACCATCACCACATCACCTTTGGTTAATTTCATTAGTATGTGTGATCATATGAATATTCTTTGAATTGTCCTGTTCAGTTGAGCACACAAAATTGGCTAATAAAACCCAAATGTTTTCCTTCTAACTATTAATATAATACTAATGAGAATTAAATGGTAAAAGATCTTTTGGAAAAATTCCTTTCCAGTCATTAACATTGATGCTTAGTAGATATCCTTTGTGCTATTGAATAGTACTCTGTATATTTGAGTCATTTTCAATCATTCAATAAGCTATGATCTTGCTTTTTGATCAAACACAGTTTCATTCACTGTCCCACTTCAAATTGTTACACTAATATAGTGAGATGGCAATCCTTTTCCTCTCTCAAAAATAGATGACATCTTATCTTGCACCGCTGATCTGATCGATGGACTTAGATGTAAGTGCAGACATAAATTTGCTCTTTGCTAGACACGTTCCTGTATGACATTTGTGATCTAAAATATAGAAGAACTTTATCTTTTGTTTGTACTAGGGGTGTGATGTGTAGAAAAAAGATAATCCCTTCAATTGCAGCTTATAGAAAATAGTGTAGCAAAAGCTTTATCTTTACACTGATGTTAGAAGCTCAAATAGTATAAACTACATAAATATGGCATAACTTGATGTTGCATTTATGTTTCTTGGGATTGTTTTGGACAGTTATATAGTAATATATAGTCATAAAGGCTGAAAAAGCTGTGAATTCTGCATTGCAGTACTGCTGTAGGATACAAACATATTCCTTTGTTTTTTTTGAGGGAACAGTAGCATATTTCATTTTCTTGAAGGGAGTTGGGGGGTGGGTAGGGTGGTGGTGGTGGTGTTGTTGTTGTTGTAGCAGTAGCATACAAGGTTATCATGATCGGGATCTTACCTAAGATTGGAAGGGTTTTATAAGATCGAAAGTCATAAGGCAGGATAATAAAGTCTTACCTATATATTAAAAAATATGATGAAGTATAATATCGGAAAATTATATTTCTCTTAAATTGATACTGATAACATGAAATGAATGCTATTAATTTAACATATCCTATTAAGATTTAATATAAACACATATAATGACCCATAACTATGCTTTAGTAATTTAATTAATTTAAATGGAATCAACAAGAAAATAGACAATACATCTATTTTCTTTTTTTAAAAAAATTTACATTGCACTTGTGAAAAAAAAGTGAAGAAACAAATTGGAACAAACAATTTAGATTTTGATCTTGATATGATATTATGAAATCAATATCAGATTTGTGATCAAGATTGCATACACTAGGGAAGATCGTACACAACCTACAATGTAAATCGTTATCTTAACAACCTTGGTAGCATATTTTTTTATCATCATCATTTGGAACTGAAAAGCGGACAGTTTTCTGATACTTTTTTAGGACCCGTAGTCTGTATTTGAGAATTCTTATTCAGGATGGATTGTATAAAAAAAATAATGGTGAATTTTATGACAATTCATTATCATAGCCAGAAACTGAATCTTCTAGCTAACTTGCGATGTTATTGAAGTATTTTGTTGGAGGGTGTGTAGTTAAAATCCTGGAGTCACTACTTTGGACAGGGTTTATCCATATTGCTCCCGTTCGAACACCGGATTAGTCGGTTGCTAGTAGCCCTAGACACCGGTGGGTCTCGACCAAAAAAAAATTCTGGAATTTGATCAATGGGAATTGGAGACCTAAAAACTAATAAAAAAAGATTGAACTAATAGTTGGAATCCTAATAAAAATTGTAGCCATCCTTTTCAGTTCAAAATAGAAACCCTCTAGAGCACCTGGCTCACATCCTTTATCTTCTCAAAAAAAAAAAAAATAGAAACCCTCTAGTACTATGCAATATAATCATCTTTGAAGTAGACCTTGTTCACTTGTAAGTTGTTGGAAATCATAAGAAACCACGAAGGATGTTGAACTTTGTACTTTAGTCCAAAGATTACACATATTTTGCAAGACATGAGTAAACTATGAATAATTTCCTTCAAACACCTTTGTCATTGTGTGATTACCTTGCTTTTTTATGAAGGATGTTGAACAGTGTACTTTAGTCCATGACGTCCACTACATATTTGCCAATGCGAAATATCTGGATGTTGGACTTTCTAACCAAACCTTTGCTGGATGTTTTTGCTCTGTGATAAGTTATTTTGGTCAGCAGCTGTCTGATCAATCTTGAACTTATTTTCACAGATTGAAGCTGCATTGTTATATATTAACTTGAATAATTCTGTTGCATGGCTTCAAAAATTAATTCTGTTGCATCACTATCATATTACCTTCGGATGCAGGTCTGCACACAACGGTCTTGGAAAAGACCTTATGGAGTTGGGCTTCTGGTTGCTGGATTAGATGAAACTGGAGCACACCTCTACTACAACTGCCCAAGTGGAAACTATTTTGAATACCAAGCTTTTGCAATTGGATCCCGATCTCAGGCTGCAAAAACATACTTGGAGCGGAGATTTGAGGGATATAATGACTACTCTCGCGATGAGCTGGTTAAAGATGCCCTTTTTGCCATCAAGGAAACGTTACAGGGTGAAAAATTAACTAGCTCCATCTGTACTGTGGCTGTTGTTGGGATTGAAGAGCCTTTTCATATTCTTGATCAGAACACCATACAAGAACTCATTGATTTGATGGAGAACAGGGAGGAGGAGGCTGCTCCGGAACAGGCCGCTGTTCAGGATGAGGACAAGAGTTCAGAAGCAGCACCAATGGACATCTAGTTCACGGAGCAGTGTTTGGTGTTTGCATTTGACAATCTGAGGGCACTGTGGAAACATACGACTTGTACCTTGCACAGTTTCACAACGCCTGCTATCTCTAGTTTTTTCATGCATGATCCGATTGAGAGGGAACAAAGTCTATCATTTTGAGAACATTATTTGCAATCATGGACATCTTATCTGATCTTTGGATAAACTTCAATTTATTTTGTGCTTTGATGTTGGCGATATTATCCTGACATTGCATTTAAACTATTTTGTTTCTTCCAGACAGCTGCTATGTTTTTTTAAATTTTTTTTATATGTTCAGTTAACTTTTTGAGGATTTTCTAATTCTTTAGGAAAAAAGAGTACTAAGGTATCTGATCATCTAGTAGAAGATAAATGGTGAATGGAATAAAAATAGTTAGAAAGGTTGATGAGTCATGTTTGTGGAATCCGTAGAAATAAAAATTTTATTAGTTTTGCAGTTGATACTTGATACATAAGTATGAAGATCTACGTTTTTCTTTCAATTGGATATGGGGAAGTTTATGTTGTATATTTTTAAAATCTTATTCTTATCACTCTTAAGTTATATAATAATCATATCAGTTTCAGCAAAACAAAAATAAGAAAAATCATAACATTTGAATAAATTCTTTGAAAGGAGATAATGGGCGTCCACCCCACGTTGCACCCTTTAATGGGGTGGACGTTGCACCCTATCTCTTCTGCCGTTGGATGGTGGATTAATGGTGAGTGCACCAACATTCTCTTACGTGCGGGTGAGTGTTCGATTTAGTGGCACGCGGTCGAGCCGGTTCGAATTGTTCGCGGATTGGGCAAAATGCAAGGCCTCGACCTCATCCTCTCAATTGCACGCATATGAATTTGGTGGTCGACAAGTTGTGGAGGGCGAGTGCAAGTCGGCAACAGCGAGGTGGTCTCTTGCTAGGGCACAAAATGTAGATGGAGGTGTATTCATCAGCGTGTTCAAGACGAGGTCGATTTCTAAGGTACAAAATGAGTCGTGGTGATCGAGTAGGAATCGCGAGGGTGCCTTGCGAGTTTGACAACATCTCGATAGCCTGTTTGAGTTTGCCGGTTCATTGAGCAAGACGAGGTCAATTTCTAAGGCACAAAAAGGGTCGCGTGAGAGGGGTGATCGAGCAGAAATCACAAGGGGCTCATTGTGAGTTTGATAACGTCCTCGAGTTCGGTGGAGAGTTCAACAGGAAATGACCGATCTCTATGGCACAAACATAGTCGCCGAGAGGGGTGATCGAGTAGGCCTCTCGAAACAACCTTGCATTTTGCTTTTTGGTGGATTGTTCGAATCACCACTGAACTAGGCATTAGACTATGCGTAAGGTGTCGCTCACTCGCACGTAAGACGTTGTTTGTCCACTCGATACTCTTTTGTTTCCTCTTGCTTAAGGTATTTCCCTTGGTCCTCTCACAAAACAAAAAAAAAAAATCCTTTGGGGTTGGGCAAACCATCCAATGATAAAATAGATAGGATGAAGCATCCACCTCATTTCAATGAGGTGGACGCTTGTAAATCCTTTTTTTAAAAAAGAAGGGTATTATAATTTTTTTTAATCCTACAACTTGAAAGGTAAAATTATGATATAATAAAATCATTAATAAAAATGCAGTTAAATTTGTCAAAAAATGTTCAATACTAAATAAGAAAAATAGAAAATAGATATATAATTATTATCTTACAATTGAGAAACAAATTTATGGATTACTTACACTGTATTTGGATAAAGGGTCATTAAATGAAAGGGAAGAAAATGAGAGGGAAGGAAAAGTGGGGCCAAGAACACATATTTTTTATTAAAAAAAATAAAAGAAAAGAAGGGACCACATGCAATACAAACATAGAAGATTAGAAGGGTCCACATGAAATAAACAAATGAAAATAGAAATAATTAAAAGGCTTTTGATTAACCAGCAAAAAGAAAATATTTACTCGACAACCAGCAAATTCCTAGCTTTGTGCAAAAATTATCCCAAATGATTGTGAGAACTTTTACCTTTATAAGTGGGTTATAGTGTGTAAAAGTTAATAAAGATAGAAGCAAATATGTAATAAAATAAAAAGAATTATTTTGACACTTTCTCTTTCCTCCATTACACGAGGTGAAAACAATTTTGCAGAAATGAAAGATAAAGGAGATAAATTTTTCCTCCATTCTTCCTCTTTTCCTTTCATTAGCACTGTGTTTGGATTGAGGTGAAAGGAGGATAAAAAATGGGAGGGGAAGAGAAAATTTTTTTCTCCTTGTTTGAATAGAATTTTAAAGGAGGAGAATAGAGAGGAATTTCCAATTTTTTCCCTCCCTTCCTTTCCATTTGTACTATTTTGTTTCAATTCTAAATTAAGATGTAAAATTTCTCTTTCATTCTCCTATTTTTCTTTTACTCTCGTTCTCTTCCCTTTCTCTTAATGAGCCTCTTGTCAAACACAGCGTAAAAGTGCATCCAAATAATGAGAATTTTTTTCCCTCTCCTTCTCTTCATTTCTTTTCACTTCTTTAACTTCGATCCAAACACAGTCTTATAGTTGAGGAATCTGATATAATTTGGATAGTAACAAGTGGCCCCATTCTGATTGTTAATTGGTTCGACGTCGAACCCGTCCCCCAAGCAAACTTTAATTTCGAGATCAATTGATCAAACAAATACGTCGAGGACACGATTAAAATTAAAAAAAAAACAGCACAGGCAAGCCAACGCGAGCGATGGCCCGCTACGACCGCGCGATCACCGTCTTCTCCCCTGATGGTCACCTCTTCCAGGTCGAGTACGCCCTCGAGGCCGTTCGCAAGGGCAACGCCGCCGTCGGCGTTCGCGGCACCGACACTATCGTCCTCGTCGTCGAGAAGAAGGCTACTCCCAAGCTCCAAGACTCACGGTAGTACTCCTTCCTTTGATCCCTCGGCTCCTCGGGTTTAAGACTTTAGAGTTCCATCTTAGTCCCTAATTCTTCTGCCAGATCCGTGCGTAAGATCGTGAGTTTGGACACCCACGTCGCGCTCGCCTGCGCTGGCCTCAAGGCGGACGCGCGCGTCCTCATCAACCGAGCCCGCGTCGAGTGCCAGAGCCACCGGCTCACCCTCGAGGATCCCGTCACCGTCGAGTACATCACGCGGTACATCGCCGGCCTGCAGCAGAAGTACACCCAAAGCGGAGGTGTCAGGCCTTTTGGGCTCTCTACACTTATCGTGGGGTTCGACCCCTATACCGGAGTGCCTGCTCTGTACCAGACCGATCCCTCGGGCACGTTCTCGGCGTGGAAGGCGAACGCGACGGGCAGGAACTCCAACTCCATGAGAGAGTTCTTGGAGAAAAACTACAAGGAGACATCGGGCCAGGAGACTGTGAAGCTGGCCATCAGAGCGCTGCTCGAAGTAAGTACACATTTTGCATCCATTTAACCGTTCTTTTTTGCTTCTGCGGCATTAAATCAAACATTCTACCGAAAAGATCGCTCTTAGTTATGGATTCGTCTGCAATGTTCACAATCATCCACCTTGTAGTTGCTGTGTTGATTTAGCTCAGTCTAATAGTTCTTAATAAGTAGTGTTAAAATTCATATATGAAAGTGCTATAACAGTCAAATATGCGGGATATGCTTGGCTCTGGAGTCTGGAACCTCCAGGTAGGTGTGCTTTGACAGCTTAGGAAGTTCGAGATTTGCAAAGCAAAATTTGTGACTTGAGTTTTATTGGGAAAAATGGTTAACTAACTAAGAGTAAGTTGGGGAAGGATATCTCCTATTTTATACATTGAGAAAACATCTTTTGTAACGCCCCCAAATCGTCCTCGCCACGTGGCAAGACCCAACTTGAGGGACGCTACCAACTCTGACTAAAATGTTGACTTTGACTATAAGCAGAAGACTTAATAAGACATCAATGACAAATAACAATAATGCGGAAGTATAATGAAATCTCTAATACAAGTTATAGTGCAAATAATCATCAATAGGTAAAATGAAAATTTAAAGTAAAAAAGATGAAAACAATGTCCTAAGGCCAGATTGGGACTTAATCATAACAATGCAGAGATAATAATCAAGACCAAATGATCATGTCATCGAAGGAATCAAAGAGGAGTTAAACCTCATATTTAATCTATGCAATGAGACAATGAGATTAGATGAATAGAGTTCTGGATCTAATGGCAATGTAGGATAGTAATAGATTCCATATCGTGACCCGCGGATCAACAATTAACGATAAGACATGAACTAATTATTATCTATTATGACAATGCTCAATAGAGTCAGATCAATAACCAATCATAAATAATCAACAATTCAATAATTTAATGACAATATCAATATAACTATGTTTCATTCGAACCAGATGGATAATAAATCATGGATCACTGGACCATAATTTTGCTGTAGTAAGATGGATCATTTTTACGTGAACGAGTCGGAGTGGCTCCTATTAGTGAGAAAATGGTAGAGAATCGTTTGAGATGGTTTGGTCATGTTCAGAGAAGATCACTAGATGCGCCAGTAAGAAGAGTAGATCAAATAATCTGGAGTCCGATTAAAAGAGGGAGAGGGAGGCCAAGGCGGACACTTGGCGAACTAATAGAGCAAGATCTATTGGTGAATAATATACCGAAAGGTTTGGTTACTAATAGAGCGGAATGGCGTCGTATGATCCATGTAGCCGACCCCACCTAGTGGGATAAGGCTTTGTTGTTGTTGTTGTTGTTGTTGTAAGATGGATCATTTTTCACAAATGAAGAATAAAATGATGATCAATGGGATCAGACGGATAACAAATGATGGATCGGTAACTACATGGTAATCAATAAAAAGATACACATGCAATCAATTACAAGGGAACCCAAGCTGGGTTCGCTGATGTCAACAACTTGGCCTGAGGCACGGGCCGAGTGTAATCCGGGATCGACCGGGGCTGGTCTCTGGTTTCTACTGATGATCGGCTCGGACCGGGCTATAGGGAGCTTGGGCTAGGTTCCAGCAATGCGCACACGTCGGCGATGGGCACAAGCCAAGCAATGCTGAACCCGAGCCGGGTTCAACGCCTGTTTTGCCTGAATACTCATGCTCGGGCCGGGTTATGAGATTCCGGCGAAAACGGTGGCGTTGGCTGCTCGATTTTCGATGTAGTTTCGCTGGAACAAATCTCTTAGGATCAAAATAAGCATGTAGGACGAATCAAGAGTAATAGGGGACGATGCTATGACTCTAATTGTACCTTAACAACATATAAATTTATTGTCAAAACTGATCCAAAGGTTGATTCAACGATCCACCTACCTCTTACGCGTCTTTGCCTGAATTCTCCTCGTTTCGGGTTTCTTCTCATTTGTTTCCTGCAACGAAAGACTCTAGAGGTTCCTCTATGTCAAAGGTGCGACAACCAAGTCCTTGGGTATCTGTTGGCCGCGTGGGATGAGGGAGAAATGGGGTTAAAATAATAAGACAAAGCAGAGAGCGAACCCAATGTGTTGTTGCCCACCTGGAGTGCTCTTGGCGTTCCGGCAGGCCTCCGGCGACGTCTCCGGTGATCGTCTGAGTGCTCCTGGTCATCTAGTGACGCAGCGTTAAGGATGAATTCGGTATAGAAATTTAAATATAGCTAAGAGCAAACCCTAGGCCCGATGAACGGTGTTCTATTGCACTGTGCAAGTTTGCCTCTGATATGCTTGAAAGATCTGTAGAAAACAAACGTCGATGTCGCCGGTTCAAGCGGACGATAATCGACAAATAAAGTAGCAGGAATCCACCAGCACCTTAGAAGAAATCCAAGGCCAAGATCGTGCGCACACGAACTCAGGATTTCAGAAAAGTCTGAACTGGAAATTTAATCAAAGAGATAATAATGTTCCCCTTAACTCTTACAAGTCAGGCCAATATATAGGGATTCCCATCTAGCAATACTATTAGCACTAGGACTCCTATAGCAAAAGGAAAACAGAATCCCACCAGCATTAGGACTCTTATAACCTAACAGAAATAAACTAATAGAAAATAACAATCCTAATAGCATTAGGACTCCTGAGAAAAATAAACTAAAAAGGAAATAACAATCCTAATAGCATTAGGACTCCTAAGAAAAATAAACTAAAAATGAAATAATAATCCTATTAGCATTAGGACTCCTAAGAAAAATAAACTAAAAAGGAAATAACAATCCTATCAACATTAGGACTCCTAATAGATTCTTCAAATCTGAATCAAACTAAGTTGATGACTACTAGAATTCTGTACAGCAGCAGAATTCTCTCCTTTCTTCTCAACAGGATCTACATCAGGCTCCCCTGCTTGAAAAGAGCTCGACCCCGAGCTCGGTAATAGCAAACCTGGCAGATGGTACATAAAGAGATCTGAAACATTGACGGTAGATGAAATTCCTAAGTCTGCTGGCAGGTCGATGATATAAGCATTATCATTAATACGCTTCAAAACTTTGCAAGGACCAAACTTCTTGTTCATTAATTTATGATAAGAACCCTTGTCTGCACGCTCCTTATACTTAGCATTAGATTCTTCCAACTTCTTCTTGGTTTCTTCATGGATATGTTGGATGCGCTTAGCCACATTGTCAACAACAATACTTTTGCGCACAGTTTCAGGTAAATTGATGAGGTCTACGACCTGGCGAGGCATTCTATCATAACCAATTTCAAACAGTAACATATCCAATCTAGGAATTGAAAATCTATACTTGATTGTGATCTTGTTTATAGCTCTACTATCAGCACACATTCTCCATGTGCCATCCTTTTTTGGTACAAGGAGTGCTGGTACTGCGCATGGACTCATGCTTTCTCGAACAAATCCTTTCTTTATTAATTCATCCACTTGATCTTGTAAAATCTGATTTTCTTTTGGACTTAATCGGTAGTGGGGAAGGTTTGGAAGACTTGAACCTGGTATTGGATCAATATGATGTCGAATATCTCGCATGGGAGGTAATCCATCAGGTAATTCTTCAGGAGTGATGTCTTTGAATTCTGAAATTAAATTTTGGATTGCCTCTGTAGTGTGTTCTTGATCTGGAGGAACCTCCCCTATGCACATAAGTGCATAAGCCTTTCCACGGTCTTTTACCTCAGGAGTGAACTCATCTACCCGTTCAATCAAGTAACCATTCTTCAAGCTATTTTCTTTAATTACTGAATCATGCTGTAATGGTAATAAAGAGATGCATTTTCCATCTTTAGAAAACTTGTAGATGTTGTCTCGCCCTAGATGGGTTGCATTAACATCAAATTGCCATGGACGACCCAAGATGATGTGGCTTTCATCCATATCCAATACATCACATGTGACCACATCTTTATAACTCTTGCCAATTGATAAAGATACCTTACACAATTGTGTAACTTCTTTGTTAGTGCCTTTACTAATCCAACTAACTTTATATGGTGAAGGATGAGGTTCTGTTTTCAATTCCAATGTATCCACCATTTTTTTTGAAACTATGTTTTCAGAGCTCCCACTATCAATAATGACTTTACAAAGTTTACCTTTCACTGTGCAACGGGTCGGAATATTTCATGTCGCCGATGGTCCTCTTCTTTCCTAGGTATTAATAATAGGCGTTGCACGACACTCGAGAGATGTTCTCCATCTTCATCAGCACAGATTTCTTCTTCAATATCATATTCATCATTAGCCTCTTGATCATCAGTTTTTTCCTCATCCTCTATTATTCGTGTTGAATGGAGTGCTGGACGTTGTGGGCACTCGTTGGATCGATGGCCTAATTGTCTACAACGATAGCAAACAATAGAATTGGATTTCTCATATGAGTTGGAAGTCCTCTTAGCATTATCAGCACCCGCAGGTTTTGATTTAGAGCTGGTTGGTAAGCTTTTGTCAGCACTTCCAACCTCTTCAATTGTAGGAAGTTTAGATGAATTGCGTGCACTTGCCATCTTACTAGTCTCAGCAGAACGAAATTGTGCCTTGGCTCGTTCTAGTTGACGTTCAGCAGTTTCTGCCAAGGTGATTGCAGTGGCCATGGTGTTAGGAGTTTGCATTTCTACTTTATCTCTGATAATCGATCTCAAACCGTTTAAGTATCGAGCCACCTGTTGTGGTTCTAGTTCAGCCAAGTTGTTGCGAGATGTTAGACGATCGAATTCCGCTGTATAATCCTGCACTAGCCTTCCACCCTATCTACAATTTTGCAACTGTTGATAGTTTGTTGGAAGATATCGATCCCACAACATTTGCTTCATTTTCCTCCAGCTCCGTATTGGTTGTTTATTTTTTTGCACGCGCAAAGATTGAATTTGCTCCCACCATGCAGATGCCCCTCCTTTTAAACGATATGCCACCAATTTTGCTTGCTTATATTCTGGGATTTCCATGTATTCAAAAAATCGTTCGACCTTCGAAATCCAATCCAAAAAGTCTTCAATGGGTAGATGACCATTGAAGTGAGGTAATTCCATCTTCATCCTAAAATCAGGTTGTCCACCGAAGAAGTTGCCACCGTGTGCAAAATTTCTTCGTGGTTCAACAATTAACTCTTCTTCACTATCGCTGTCCACCGAAGAAGTGGTTGTTCGTTGTCGTCGATTTTCTTGGGTTGCTTCTAGTTGGACACGTGTGTGAATAGAACCTTGATTCGTAAGCAATTTTTCGATGGCAACAGTAAGGCGATCTACCTTCGCTTCTAATCCTTCAAACTCTTTTCTAGTTGGAATATCAGCCATGATCTCTTCCTCGCTCTGATACCACTTGACGCAGCGTTAAGGATGAATTCGGTATAGAAATTTAAATATAGCTAAGAGCAAACCCTAGGCCCGATGAATAGTGTTCTATTGCACCGTGCAAGTTTGCCTCTGATATGCTTGAAAGATCTGTAGAAAACAAACGTCGATGTCGCCGGTTCAAGCGGACGATAATCGACAAATAAAGTAGCAGGAATCCACCAGCACCTTAGAAGAAATGCAAGGCCAAGATCGTGCGCACACGAACTCAGGAATTCAGAAAAGTCTGAACTGGAAATTTAATCAAAGAGATAATAATGTTCCCCTTAACTCTTACAAGTCAGGCCAATATATAGGGATTCCCATCTAGCAATACTATTAGCACTAGGACTCCTATAGCAAAAGGAAAACAGAATCCCACCAGCATTAGGACTCTTATAACCTAACAGAAATAAACTAATAGAAAATAACAATCCTAATAGCATTAGGACTCCTGAGAAAAATAAACTAAAAAGGAAATAACAATCCTAATAGCATTAGGACTCCTAAGAAAAATAAACTAAAAATGAAATAATAATCCTATTAGCATTAGGACTCCTAAGAAAAATAAACTAAAAAGGAAATAACAATCCTATCAACATTAGGACTCCTAATAGATTCTTCAAATCTGAATCAAACTAAGTTGATGATTACTAGAATTCTGTACAGCAGCAGAATTCTCTCTTTTCTTCTCAACAGGATGTGGGAAGAGTTGACGGCTAGGGTTTGGGGAGATTTTGAAAGATAAAGTTGGTTATAACTTCTTCCACATGGACTCCTCTAATTTAATTCCCAATATAAATCTGATTTCATCCTTTAATTAACTTTAATAATTTTTTTTTTCTGTTATTGGGTCAGGCGTTACACCTTCTGCTGCTTATACATCAATGCTAATATTGTTTAAGACGAATGCCCAAGACATGTCAAGAAGTACATAAGCAGTACTCTAAAAAATGCGATGAGCGGAAATACTGATGGAGATTAGTATACTTTCTTTTAGGAGAGAGGCTGCTCTATTAGTGAATTAATACTGAAATATGTATATTGCAAGGTAGAAACATTTAAATTTAAACAACAATTTTCACATTGCGAACAGTAAAGCCAATTGATTTTGCATGCTATGGGAACATAATTGCGAAGAAA
Organism: Pontederia crassipes; assembly: GCA_030549335.1. Classification (NCBI taxonomy): domain Eukaryota; kingdom Viridiplantae; phylum Streptophyta; class Magnoliopsida; order Commelinales; family Pontederiaceae; genus Pontederia; species Pontederia crassipes. The sequence goes on along the minus strand of CM060191.1, from coordinate 68,060,313 downwards.
ACTATGGATAGCCCTCCTAGTGTACGATTTTATTGAATGCTATGGGAACATAATTGGGCAGCTTGTGACTTGCTCTGGAAACCTAAAAGCCACCTAGTTACTAGAGAAAAAAAAATGAAAGCATTTTAAAAAGTCAACCACTGTTAACCACTTACCTTATTTTAATAAAGTGAAATAATATTTGTTAGCTTATTTTTTTAAGAATTAAGGACTTCTCTTTTTAAATAATTACTATCTTTGTGATACAAACTGAAAATACAATTACATATATGACTGAAAATAAAAATAGGATAACTATTATTAGTAGTAAAAGTGTAAGAATCTTAAACACAATTACTACAAATAACTTGTCAATTCGAGATGACAAATCTGCATAAGTCCGTATGGAGTGGACTGAGCTAAGACTACGCTAAATTTTAAACCTATACATCTATGTATAACATGCAAATGTAGTTACTATAACTATAATAAAACTACTAATATAACTAACTACCCACTACTCTCTTAACCAACCACTAACTAATACAAAGTGGTATCTTATCACTTTGATGTTCTTATCCTTTGTTATCTTATTGTAAAGCTTTTAAGTAAATTTTTTCTTATATTAGATAATTATGATATCTTTAACCGACCCCACCTAGTGGGATAAGGCTTTGTTGTTGTTGTTGTAGATAATTATGATATCTTTCTTATTTTATATATTATAAATTTAACATATTGTGCACCCCATATCTTGGTCTTTTTAAGAATTGATGTGCCACGCACCCATATTTGTACCTGCACAACCTAAATCTTCAACACCCTTCATTTTCTCTCTCTATTATCGAGGTATTCCCATTCAGGTGGTAAACCAATATTGGTTCACCCATTTCAGTTACATGGTCCCTCGTATGGTGGCAATTTTTCATTTCTTATTTGTTGCTTGTTAGCATAGGGACTTGTTAACAAAGGCTAGAATTTTAAGCCTATGGGGTAGGAGCAATATTGCATAGAATGAGATAATCTATTCATGGGTCGGACTGAGGCAAGCGTGAACAAGGGTTTCATTCATTTGGTTTCGTCAGGCACAGGGCAGTCATTAAGGTTCTTCTATTGCCAGGACTTTTTGTAGTTTACCAATTTTGGATCACTTAGCCTGCAGTGCATTTTGAATTAGCTAGTAGCTTCTGCTTCGTCCATATTGGGCATGAGGGTATTTGTTGACATTTATGTTACATCAATAGGATCCGTAATAATATGGCTTTGTATATGTTATGGTTTCCATATAGATTTTTCCTCAAGCTGCATGTTCATCACATAGCAGAAAGTATTCACTCCCGGCCTCTGTTTGCTTGTTCTAAGTTGTTTTACAGGGTGGTGGATGTGCTACTGTTTTAGACGCAAATACTAAAGAATCAAATATGACAGAGTTGATAAGATGATTTAGCAATAGGGTGACTCACTATCATGATTCACATGTGTTGTTTTTCAAGGACTCTACACCTCTGAGTTAATAGCGATGATCTGTTGAATACCTTTTTGGGCTAGCAAATCCTCCCTGTTTAAGGACAATCCTGAGATATACAATTATGTTCGCACCACTCTGCTTTGTTCTTCTTTCCAAACACCCTCAAACAACCTATCTCTTCTTATATCCTTTACATTTTCGACTCAATTTGGTTATTGCATTGCAATTCCGACCATTTCAGATCCACTATATACTTATAAAAAAATACATGCTGAAACTTTCAATGGTGTTTATTTATGTTATGATAATTATGTGCTAGGTGCCATCTTTTGGTTGTTCTGACGGTAACAGCCTAATAGGTCAATGATATTTGTTATTTCCTCAAAGCCTTCAAATCCTTTCCCAATTATAACACCCCACATTTATGACTATTTAGGCTTCAAATCCTCAAAGCCTTTACAATCCTTTGAGGATTTGAAGCCTAAATAGTCATAAATGTGGGGTGTTATAATTGGGCAACCATCACAGATGAGTTTTTGTGAAAAGGATGTTTGGCGCTTAAGCCTAATATTGCTTCATTTGTCAGGCTAGAAGACGAGCAGAATTTGTACTCAAAATCTTTTAGAGCTCTTTTGGGTTTATATAAATCCCAATGTGATGGATCATTTGGTTGAGTTATTGGGTAAAGGTGTTATCATCTTTGATTCAAGTTGGTTCCCGACGTGGGCTTAAGAACTGAATATTAAATGGCTTCAAAATGAAAACCTTGTTATTGACTCAGTTTGCATCCATCTCTGTATCAAACTTTGTGCAACATTTAGAAAGTTGTGATTTTCTCTTTCTAGTTTGATGAGGCATTTCAACGTTTCATGAGTGTGTAGTTTTCTTTCACTGATACATCTACGCTTTGCAATATTTTCAACTAGTTAGAAGCTTTATACAGTTATTCCCTGATAGTTATTTCGTCGTAGGCTTCTTGTCATTAGATTTTCAAATCGTTATTATATGTTATCTCTATTTGCTGCATTTTGTTGGAAAAATTGCTTCACATCTTTAGCTAATATAATATCAGTCTTTTGTCACTGCACCTGCAGCTTGAACGAAATATATTAGTCTTTTGTCACTGCACCTGCAGTCTTTTGTTCTGAATATACAAAATATAATATCAGTCTTTTGTCACTGCACCTGCAGCTTGAACGAAATATATTAGTTGAACTTTCAGTGGTTTGATGAGAATGTGTTATTTTCTTAGGTTGTCGAGAGTGGGGGAAAGAATATAGAAATTGCCGTCATGACGAAAGAGCATGGCCTTCGTCAACTTGAAGAAGCTGAGATCGATGCGATTGTTGCCGAGATAGAGGAAGAGAAAGCTGCAGCTGAGGCGGCGAAGAAGGCTCCTTCCAGGGAATCCTGATATGGATCAGTTACAAGAGTTTTTTTCTTCTTTCTTATTAATGCCTTTCCCATGTTTAAAACTTTCCTTTCTATTAGCTCTTTTCTGTCTGGTTAGAGTTGCGACTTCACTGGTCATCAATTACCTTGTTTCTGGTAATCTAAGTTGTATACGTGTCTCTTTATGGACCCTAAGTTTAGGTGACCAAAATAACGTACAGTGGAGATATTGAAGTGGGAGGGACTACAATAACATTTGCTATGGCTTCATATATCTTCCTTATGATATCTCGTTACCATGATGCTGTGTGATAAATAAACCTTATATTTGCTCATGGTACGTGTCGAGAATCTAATGCGAAAGAAATTAGAAGATCCCGGAACGAAGGTAGAATATTATTTTATGAATTTTGAAATCACCTATAACTCGAATCCTCGTGGAATCACCTCTAACTTTAATTCTCGCTTTTATAAATAATAATTTTTTTAATTAGAACTCTGCAGTAATCTTTTAATTACAAGAGTTGTTTTTAATTATGGAGTTTCTTAACTGGAATTGAAAATAGATAAATTTTTAAAGACATTAACGATAATAAGAAAAGGCCTCCTCTCTATTTTTTATGTTATTACTTTGAGATTCAATTATTGATATTTACATGCATCATCGATTTTGCGAATAGAAACAGAAGAAGATAACGAAAACAAAAATGAGTTCCAACATCATTCGTGGAGTTGCGTTGTCCTGTTTCATGCTCAGAATACATTCGTGGCCTAGACCTAATCATCTGACTCTTTGGGACACTAAAAAAAAATTACGTCTGGAAAGAACTGCATCAGATCTGCGTTGGACGACGAATCTTTAGTGTGGCAGTTCATGCATCAACGTTTGCATATGATAAATGATGTGGTTGGTATTCACTTTTTTTATTGGTTTGCACCGCGTTCTCTTCGCAGTGCAGCTACGATTTCACGTCCTCCACTGTCACATGACTCGCATCCAAGTCCAACTAAGATAACTTTTATGTCTCTGTGATGAGGCGTGCATGTTGAAATAATTGGCATCCTTATCCATCTCTTCTTGATGAGTTGGAGGATTCACTTCGACAAGGTTTCCAGGATTCAATCCACACAAAAAGCAATTGGTCAAACACTGTTAGATGACTGCTGCTTTCATTCACTCCTTCAAAAGAAAGATTGTGCACATATGCTGATAGGGAGAAAAAAAAAATGAGGTGATAAGACAACTATCCCATCTTCTTCACGAGTAAAATTAAACAATAATGAGCTGAAATCGACAAATTGAAATAGTAGGCCGTGAAGCCAATTCTCATCAAACTTTAAGCAATCTCTTTAACCCTAGTATAGTTAAATAACCATGTATATCTTTTATTGTGAAGTGTTTGGACACACACACTCCTCTAACAAGATACATTTCATTAAGGCTGTTTGGCAATATAAAAATTAGCGTTTCAACTAGTGTTTAACGGTTCAAACGTTAATTTTTTTGTTTGATAAATGACAAAAAATTAATAAATAGCGTTTAACATTTCGAAGATATTAAAAAGTTACTTCTACTAGTGTTTTAGCGATTAGATATTAGCATTTTATAATTATTTTCAATTTTATCCTTATTCAAATATATTATTTCTTTCTAACTTATCTTATTATTTTCTCATTTTTATTTTATAATCATTTAACTATATTTCTTTTCATATTCATGTTTAATTAATTAAAAATTATTTATACGTTAACAATGAATAAAAAATAATTTCACAATTAATATTTTCATATCATCAGTGCATTATATAAAATTTATTGTCAATATAAATTTCTATATATTTTAATAAAAAAAATTAGTTGTGTAATTTTATTTTATTTAATTAAGATACAAATATTTAATTTATTGTATTATAATAGAATTTATATAATGCTTAAATTAAATATTTTGTCATATGTATAATTATGTCATTTTATATTCATCAGCTAATTTTATCGTTAAATTTATCAAACACTTATTTATTACAACCTCTAATCACTAATCATCATCCGCTACTTGAACCGCTATCCGCTTATCAAACAATGCCAAAGAGAGCCTAAATGGGTCAACGAATATGTAGAGTTACTATATGTTTACAATATGATAAACACCTGAACATAAAGCATGTCTACTTTGTATTGAACTACTCACCACATTCTTCTCTTTTCAAATTATTCTTTCGTGAATAAAAAAAAGTGGTAAGGAAAAAAAATTACGACTTAAAATTGTGACTCAAATATCTTCAGGATCGTAATCACAAAACCATACCATTAAAGCAGTTAACTGCGGGGTTAAGTTCCTGTTCTAATTCTACCAAAAAGTTCATGTTCTAATTGCTGGGTTGTCTGGTACATTACTTTTAATACCTTGCGGCAATCTCTTTAACATGTATTACTTACAAGCTACAACCATGATGTATTGACTGGTTTAGCCGATGAAGTAATTCCTGGACTTCACTGTGCACTGCACCCATCTAGAAGATGAAGACTGGTTATACAACCATGATATGGACAATTCAAGATGTGATCTGGTTTCGCTATTTTTTTTTTATTCAGATTTGTGTTTTCAGCTACTTGCATGTTGTTTATGCATTTCCATTCACATGAAATAAAAAGTCCTGGGGAAGGGGACAACCATGTACTATTTCATTATTATTACATTTAAAGATGGACTATTCAATTTTCAAACTTCAAAAGTGTATCAGTCTCGTATCTGATTTAGGTGCAAAATCATTAATTGACTTCTGATTCACAGAGCTCAGCAATGAAGAATCTTCAGGTTCCATGGCGTTATAATAATAAACCTAACTGATAACCATTCCTTGAAGAGCTGTCTGTAAAAATATAAGTATAATAACTTAAAAGGGGGAAGAAGGTGAGAAACAAAATGCATCTACTTCGTCAGAATTTAATATTTATGATTGCATATGCATGCTGAGCAGATTCCTTATTTTATTTGACATCAACTGCAGAAGGACACACATGTACTCTCTCTCTCTCTCCCACATCCTCCTCCTCTCTCCAAAGAAAACACATACGTAAGCCTGCAGAAAAATGGCTTTGTAACTATTAAGTGATGCAAGGGTGAAGGGTTGAATTCTAACTTCTAGATTAAAGACCTTGAAAGAGACTGATACTTGTTCAGCACTCCTAGAAACGAGAAAAGGATACTCCAAGCATAAAAAAGATTAATCTTCTAGAAGTGCAATCAGCAGAATGACCAACAAAGGGGAAGGTGGTGTTAGGTTGAAAAGCAAATTTAGGCATATCCAGTGGCAGGCAACACATGCAGTTGGTGTATCCGATGAGGAAGGAATGATAGGACTGGTGAAGGAAAAAAAAAAGGTAGAGATTTTGGATGGGGAAGCCAACTAACATGCTGGTAAATATGGGAATTAAGGAGCCCACAGAGGAGGGAGGGAGGAGGGCAGAGGTGGAGGGGGAGGGGAGGAGAGAGAGAGAGAGGACATGTGCATGCGTGGCCAATTAGGTGCCAAAGTTGGCATGGCCTAACTTGGATGGCTGCCAACCGGCCACCACCAATGATGGAAGAAAAAAACGGTGGGAAATGTTCTGCACTTGCCCAACACTGTGAAAGGGCTACGAGACCATGACAATTTTTTTTCTGACACAGAGAAGAATTCAGATTTTCTGATATGAGATTTCTATTTCATGTATTTTTTTCAGATTTCCACCTTTCAATGGAGAGTCAATTAAGAATCATAAGTTTAAATTTAGTGGCTACGTAGTTCATACAATACAATCGTTTTGAATCGTGATTCCTTTGAAAGTTTTGAATCGTGATTCCTTTGAATTCAAAGTGAATAATTGAATTAACAGTTTAGTTCGAAATATATTTAGACGGAGTGGAACTAATGATAATGAATGAAGTAATCGATACGATAGAAAAAAAGTAGATATGATGATTAAATTTGACGGTGTTTGAATAAAAAATATGTATTATAAATATAAAATATAATTTATTAAAATACATATAAATTAAAATTTTTTATTACAAAAACTTGTTAAAAATATATTATTTAAATATAAATATTCAATTTTTAATAATTTATATTAATAAAAAGTTAAATTTTTTAATGAAATAATAAGTGATAAATAATATTATATTAATTATTTATTATAAAAATTTTATATATAATAAATAAATTATATCATATAAGAAAGGCAAAAAGAAGAAATAGTAAAATGGAAGAAAATAGTTTGCAAATAAAAAAAGAAAGAAAAAAATTGGAACAACAGCTGTGGAATGAGTCGATGAAATCAGGGTCACCAATAAATACAGTATGATTCCACTTTGAAATTAGACCGCATGAGAGCAATTGGGAACCAATGAAATTAGGAATTTGGTTCCAGTTGCCAAACGATCTTATATGAATCTTTTTCCCGAATTTAACCATGCCAATCAAATATCGCAATATTAAATTTATGTTCTGAACACTTATGCTAAAATCAAAGTTTGTTATCTCTACTTATAGCAGAATTAAGTTTCAAGACAAGGTGTTAGTAATATTAAATTTGAATGAGAAATAAATTATTAGTACTCTATTTTTTAACTTCAAATTAGTCGGACACTAGTACTCTCGAACATTATAAACATGCCTTAAACCAGGACCGGAAAAAAAGCTTTTAGTATGCTAAGGTTGCAAATTTGGAAGAAAAGTTTGTGTACCACTGCTGCTAATAATTATTAATAAGCTTAAAACAGAAGGATAAAATGAAGATGATGCAATTGGATCGTTTGAATCCTCCCTCCGTAACATTAGTGGTGAGCAGTACTTACACCACACAACCCTCTCTCTCTCCTCTCTCCACCCCACCCCAACAGATATTTTTGTCCACGGAAACAGAGAGCGAGGAAGCTTCTTCAGGCTACCAACCGAGTTTGATGGAATGCAAGGTTGGTGAATGTTAGGTGATGGCGACTCTCAACATTTTGGTTGGGGGATCTCTCATCCCTTGTTTTTGGATTTGGGGCTCTTAATCTGTTTAAATCTGCTTAAGCAAGCTTTTGTAATTAAAACTCAACAAAATGAACAATTAATTCTAGATATAATGAAGGTGTCCCTTTTTTAAAAGAAAAGACACCATAACTTGTATCTTTTAAGAATGATATTTAATATGACGAATAAGAGAAATACGTGTTGAAATTTAAATAAGTATTGAGTTCCAAATAATGAGACTTTTTTTTTGTTAAAAGCTTTAATTGTCACAATTAAACCTGCAACGCTCCAAGGATACATATTAATCAAATGATAATAACAGAAAGATATATAGCAATGGGAAAACAAATGATTGGAGAAGCAAGTGGAGTTCATTTCTTTGTGATTGGTGAGAGAGTGAGAGAGAGAGAGAGAGAGAGAGAGAGATGCTATGAGTCAACTACGATTCGTCCTAATGTTTTGTGTCACTTATATACAGCATTTAATATTTTTTATCACTAATGTACAACCCATTTCTCAGAGTTTCTATGTCTCTTATTTTTTTTTCTCTTGAAATAATTAGAAGTTAACAATACGACATTATTTTCTGAATTTTAATCGAATTATAATTTATTATTTCTGCCACTCCATTGCAAATGAAGCGCCATTGAGTGATGTTGTTTATTTTAGATGTATGTAAAGAATCAATTTTGAAGAGGACAATGTGCACTCATTTTATACATAAAAATACACAAAAAAAAAACACATGTTATAAAAATGATTTTTGTCATCAACACTCAACAGACTAGTTTTACCTATTTTTTAAATACCTTTTTATATCCTTATTAAAATTTTATTTATTTTTTAATTTGCTTTTTCCTTCCTAGATTCTTAATTTTATAATCTTTTGTCACACCCTTTTATTCTTAATTAGTTTATATTTTATATTTTTTGGCTATAAGATTACTCTGATTTATATATTATTTTTACTAATGTCTCATTTACTGTTACAGCGTCCTTGAGAAATACTACTATGTGCAAACATTTCACTTTCCTGTGACTTCACAATTAAAAAGATAGATAAGTAATGAATGATGGTTGATATAAACGAGGTTATTGAGTATTAATAGCTCCATTAGAATTATCACTTTAGTCAAGATTTATTCGTATCATTTTCGTTCGAATATCGAATTAGTCAAATATTAATAATTATATACTGAATTTATGTGAAAAAAATTAGATAAGTAGATATGGCATGTGGCATCATTATCTGATTCCTATAAATTGCATCTTTTTTTTCCACACTTTTTGGATCTCCATTCTAGATCAGTTTGAAAAAGCCTAGTTATATGTCATTTGAGTTTGAAAATTCAAACATGAGAATATGTTTTATGAATAAATAAGATATTCTTCGTTAACTGCATAATAATTAATAACACCACAATTTGACAATAGAGGATTGATTAATGAATTAATCAACTGTTGTAGTTAGGCACACCAGAAAGCCAAACTGACACCTGTTTTTTTTGTGCGAGTAGTACTTTGATTCCGCTGCTGCCTTTCTCTCTCCTCCTCCTCATGGGTGGTCCTCTGAGAGAAACTACCAGCAAAAAGCAGACATGGACAGCATGGATGTTGTCTGATGAAGGAACGATGAGGAAAAATAATGTCCAATAAAAAATCGCATAAACTGGTTGATATTTCCAGGGTGCTTGTGCCTGTAGATTTTGGGAATCCCTGGACATTTATTTTGGCCGAAAATAATGAGAGAGAGGGAGGAGAGAGAGAGAGAGTCGTGTCCTGAATAAAGTCCTGTCACATGGATATCTTCCCTCATAATTCCTTTTTTTTATTGAGATTGGTTACCTACCCTCCCCCTCCTCCCCCACCAGGCCACCGTCATCGGTCCATTCCTCGGGCTTCACTTTCTCTCTCCTCCTCCTCCTCCTCCACTTTTGCTCCTTATCCACAGAAGCACAAACTCCCCCACATGCAGTCGAATGAGACATGGCCACCCTGTTCTTAGCACCTGTGAGCTGAGTCACGGTAAGAAGAAACTTCACCAAACTTGACAAATCACTTTTTAAAAAAATTCAAAAGTTCGGCCTCGGTTTGTTCTTTTCACTACCAGTTTTGATGTGCTTTTTTTTAGTTCTTTATGTGCTTTAACTATTGCATTACGTTTACCAAGTAAATTAACATCAAACAAGGGGAAACCAAATGAGATTACAAAGTGAAAGCTAAAGGGAAAAGTACTGCCCTGGAAACAATGATATCTAATGTGTATCTTCTAAGATTCCAGGCATTGCTTTTTCAGAAGAAATTAGGATTTCATTGGCTTTATCTGAACACACGAGATCAATCGAAACTATTGGTTACTGCAGACGTTCGAGCTTCTGTTATATGAGAATCAGATTACAAAAGTTGAAAAGGTAATTCAGAAACAGAATGTGCTAATGAAATCTTAATAAAAAACACTTCTTTGTTTCGGTAAGAATGAAACATTACTGGTTGTCAAAGAACATAATAAGAAGCAAGAGATCAATGTTTCACTGGCTACTTCTATGAGAATTAATTGGTAATCGCCTACTATATATATATATGATAATTACACAAATGGAGAAGGAAAAGAAGGAAATGGGATTCTTGAAATGATTAAAAAAACACAACTTCTGCACCCTTATTTCTCTTCTTTTCTCTTGTCCTACGGAGGAACAAAAAAAAAGTGATCTTTTTTTTATTTCATTTCCAGGCTCCTGTAATCAAGCATGCCAATGCCGAGGCACAGGAAGTCACGGCCCTTGCACTCCTTGCTGCTGCTGCTAATGGCGCCCACGTTATCTTGAGGCTCCACGCCGCAGCTGAAACAAAGGTCTTCCTCCTTCTTGCTCGGAAGCAACTCCAAGGGCTCCTCTTGGAAGGGAAGGCTTATGCGAAGCTCCAAGTTAAGGTCGGGGCACCTGTGGCGGCGCTGCAGCGGCGGGTGTTCCTGCTGCAGCTCTTCGTGTTGCTGCCGCGCCGAGGACGACGACTCTTCCTCACTGCAGCTGCTCCTCTCATGGTCCTGCGCCAGGAGCCCTGCAATGTTCGGCTGCTCCCCGGACGGCCTCCTCTCGAAGGAGATGGTGACGTTGGAAGGAGCCGCGTGCTCGTTGATCGGCCGGTGCGTGGCGGGATCCACTCCCCTGCTCAGTAGCTTCCTCCTTATGTGCGTGTTCCAGTAGTTCTTAATCTCGTTGTCAGTTCTTCCCGGCAGCTTCGCAGCTATCAAGGACCACCTGTGCGCACGATTAACTATAAGTATTCCTTCGCGAGTGTGCAACAGAATCATGCATAATTGATTAGACTAAAGAGATCGAAATCTTGGGCTTCCACCGAACGAGAGCACTCACTTGTTGCCCAAGAGGCTGTGGAGCTTGATGATGAGCTCGTCCTCCTCCTCGGTGAAGTTGCCGCGCTTGAGGTCGGGGCGCAAGTAGTTGATCCACCGGAGGCGGCAGCTCTTGCCGCAGCGGAGGAGGCCGGCGGCCTTGGGGAGGGAGCGCCAGCAGCCCTCGCCGTGCGCGCGGATGTAGGAGACGAGGCGGTCGTCCTCCTCCTTGGTCCATGCGCCCTTGTTCGTGTGAGCTCTCTCGCAGCACGGTGACCTCCCCATGAGTCCCGGTCGATCTCCACAGTCTCGCTATGCGTTGATTCCGAAGCTTTATGTATGCAGCTACTTATACATGTCGAGTCCCTCTGTCTGTATCTCTATCCATATATTTATATTCTCCTTCCTGTGTTTATATCATGGAGAGAGAGGAGAGAGGAGAGAGGAGAGAGGAGAGAGAGATCTTTCCTTCCTTGGCAGATGTTTGGGTTGGTAGGAAAAAGGTTGGGATGGTGGCTGGTGGTAGGCTTCACACAACTCATGACATCATCGCCCACCCATCCACCGCCCCCTCGCATGGTTTACCTGTTTCTAAAGCCACAACCGCCACATGCGCACAGGGCTCCTTTTTCTTTCTCTCTCCTGTTCTTTTATCGCCTTCTGAGCGATCAACTAATTCTAAGCAAATTCATTTCTTGTATTATGCTTTTCCAAATTTTTTAGTGTTATTTTTACGCCTGTTATCAATCTTAAAAATTATGATAATTGTGGTATGTGGAACCCTCTGCAGTGCTGCCAGCTCCCTCCCTTCCTCTCTCTCTCTCTCACCCTCAGGTTTTGGTGTACAGTTTCAGATGTGTGGTGAACTGTGGGCAAGGTTAATATTCCCTGTCCATCAGTCTCTCTCCTATTTTTTTATATAATTCATTTACCCAGTCCAACCATCTCCATAACATGAGGCTGTGACATATATTAATCTCTCTAATTACCTTTCTTTTCATGAATCCTGTTATTAAAGTATCACTAAAATTTGACTGATCTCATTAAAAGTTTCAATTCTTCCAATTACATTGAATCCAATACGGAGTCCATAAAGAAAAAAAATATTCACTTCTTTGAATTGTAGTGGGGAAATGATGCAGCTTCTAATGTTGGGTTAGAGGCCTTCCCTCTTCTCTGATTTGAGCCTTTTCAAGTCACCAGTGCACATTACAATTTATAATAAGCACAGAGCTCCTCGTTTCTTTTTATTTGCACCCAGATTTCAGCTTCACTTCCTTCTTCAGATCGTATCTGGTGAACTCTAACATAACTCTTGCATAAACTCTGATATACATAAACTCTGATCAAAATTATGATTTCAAAAATTGAAATAGAAGCTGTTAGTACCCCACGCAATCAATTGTGTCAATCATCCTTACACAAATAAACTAAAATATCAAAGAAAAAAAAGGCCAATGTGCAATCAAGGGTCTATGCACCTCAAATTAGAGCGGTTGGTTTATGTACCAAACAACTTAAATTTCATTTGACTAATATCTCGATAGAAGATGTTATCTGTCATAATTAAATATACGAATCAAAGTTTGAGAAAAAAAAAATATTTATATAAAATTAGGATTTTAAGTGATAAGAAAGTGGTGTGCAGCTGCTGGCTCTACGGTCATTGATACCGAAGTCCACGTGCTGGAATCTGTCGTCGCCTCAGTTGTTAAATTACAATTATGACCCCCCTCTCCTCGCTTCGGGTGGTTGGCGAAGTGCAAACGACATTTTTTGCACAATTACTTCGCCCTTCCAACCGAAGTTTATGTTGTTCTAATGATTAGTTAGTTGATCGTAATCCAAAATAAAAAAACTTTGTCCGAGTTGGGAAAAAAATAGTGTTGATAATGTGAATTTTAACGGAGTTGGGAAAAATTTTAGACGATTTTAATCTGGATTTAATGTTTGAAATGTGTATGATAAATATACGCCATCTGTCCACCGTCCGATTAGATTGGACGGTGGACGATGCACTCCCCACTCTCCTCCACGCGCTTGCCACCGTCGCCGCCGTCCCCATCTCTCCTCATCGCCGCCGGCGCTCCAACCTCCTCTGAGCCTGCCACCTGCGAGCGTCCCCTGCGATCGTCGGCGAAGTCCCCGATCACGAAGTTGCAGACTGCGATTGTCGCCCTCGCCGTCAATCGGAGAGAAAGGGGATACCCTCGCAATCGGCCGGCCTCGCATCGTCGGCCGCCCTCGCCATCGCCGGATCGGAGAGAAAGGGGGAGAGATCGGATCGTCTTGTTGCTCGCCGCTCGTGTCTCGCGTCCCGCCATCCTCGCCTCGCCGCCGTCGCCGGATCGGAGAGAAAGGGAGAGAGATCGCGCCTCGCCGTCGCCCTTGCCTCGTCGTAGCCCGTGCCTCGCCGTCGCCATTGCCTCGTCGTAGTCCATGCCTCGCCGTCGCCCTTGCCACTGTCTCCTCGCCGCTCGCGTCCCGTCATCGCCTCTTTGCTCGCTCCTCGTCGCTGTCATCGCCTCGCTGCAAGATCGGAGACGGGCGATGATCGGGGGAGAGAGAAGAGAGAGGGGTAGAGAAGAGGAGAGAGGCCGCGCACAACGCCATCCGTCCAATCTAATCGGACGGATAAAAAGCGTGCGTATGTTTATCATACACATTTCATGCATATGATAAACATTAAATCCTTTTAATTTATATTTCTTATTTGTATTGAAAGTTTCTAAATAAACAATTGAGTTAATCAACAATATTTATAATAAAAAAATTATCGTCGTCGTCCGATAACGTAGTCCAATTTATTCTTCGTTGTCCGTCTCTTCTTTTCATAGCATATTTCGCTCTAAATATCTAATTAATTAGATTTTTTTAATAATCCTGCATCAATATATTATTTTGATGGTAGAAAGAGATTTTATTGGATCGATTTTACTAAAGAGAACAAGTAAGTACAAAATTCATATTAGTTGAGTTTTATAGGTTTTCATTATTGCTTATTTTATTTTGTATTACTCTTTTTTATCTATCAATAAATATATGCAATTATTCTGAAATAAATAACTAAAAATAGTAACATAATTTATAAAAAATAGAGGAATATTTTAATAACTTAATATTATTATTATGTACATAATTAAGAAAGTATTATTAATATTATTATTAATTTAATGTATATATTTAGATATTTGGGAGCCATTTGTTTTTAAAATAAATGGTAGAATAAAAATACACACAAACGCGAAGCAGAATAAGAATATTTTGATAAAACTGAGAAACTAGCTCAAAACTCATGAAATAGTCATGTTTAACCTTACGAAACATCATAGTAATTCTATTCTCATCTTTTTCAACTTTTTTCAACCGTATTTTACTTTTTATAATTTATTCATGTATTAGTATATTATTATTTTTATTCTTATTATACTAATAAACATCAATTATTTATAATAAAATATTTTATTTGTAAATTATTATATTTTCAAAATATATTCTTTCGAACTAAACATAAGTCGAAATAAGAATATACTTATTTTTTTAAGAATGCACTATTATGTCTAACTAAAAATAACCTCCAACCAAATTATTGCTCTAATTTTTATTCCCACCTCAAACAAATTATTGAGCCTGATGAGGCATTGAACAAGTTTATTATATTTTTTTTCACTATGCACGTTACCGGCAATTATGCGATCATGGGTTAAAATTTTGACCCACAAATTAGGATAATTTGATGCCCATATCCGATCATGCATATGAATATGATGAATGAGACCAAAAAATTTTAAAGTTATTTATTTTAATACTCACTTGAGTTATAACTTTTCTCAAATTTAATCTTGAACCCTAAATTTTTAAATTTTAATTCTTGAACCTATTCAAATTTCACACATAATCATTCCGTTAAATTTCAATCAAATTCTAAATTATATTACGTTCATTTTTAATAACTATGGAAAGATCACTTTTACATTTACTTTTAAATATGACAAATATAAAAAATAAAATAATTATTACAACGAGCATAATATTGGATAAATTATTTATTATTAACCAATAATTTTACCCGGTGATTATTTTTATTTTATTTTATCATGGTAAGAATGTAAGGACAAAAATGATAATTCAAAATTATTTAGAAAGGAAAGTAACACAATTTAGATTAAAATAAAAAAAACTTAAGTGTCAACTTTAAATAGATTCATGGATTAAAAGTTCAAATTTATAATTTAGGATTAGATGTGAAAAAATAGGACCTTTTTACATATATAAAAATTTGAGGTTAATAGTACGTAGAGCACCGTTTATTTTTATTATTTAAATTGATTATATATTTTTTAGATGAAACAATATATAATTATTTAGATAATTTGATAATAAAAATATATCATTTAAGATTAAATAATTATAATAATTGAATTAGTCATATTTGTTAACATTATTTAATCACGACCATCAGTAATTCGATAATCTTAATTTTAATTACATTTACTATTTAATATATACTTTAAATTAATATATAATTATTTTAATAATTTGATAAGTATAATTAGTGCTTCTACGTCAAATAATCCACATATATATTTTTCTCTAAAAATTTAAGGAAAAAAAGAATAAAAGTAGTAAAGTTAGCTATATATTCCCAAACCAAAGGAGCCTACGGATGTTGTCCCTCTATCGAAGGATTAGGGCGCATGCATCTGTTAATTAAAAACTCAGAGCAAGAATAAATTAAGTTCTCATTAAAGTGCATCGTTAGGTAGATAAGTTGGTAGCACTACGCCCCCACAGGCCACACCACCAATTAATTCAATTTAAAAATCACTGCATGCTTCTTGTTGTATTCATTTTTTGTTGTTGTTGATGTTGTTATCTTTTCTCCTTTTTCGTATTAAACTGACTGATTATACAGGTTCCATTAACCATATATTTGTGCTGAACTTTTTAATTGAATGATCTAATTTAATTCGTATATATAAAAATTAATACATAATTAATTTATTAACTTAATAAATAAATTTATTGTTCTCGATTTTACGATCTTACTAATCTTTATCAATCGTTATCTTATCCTGAAATATTATGTATAAGATCTTCATACGATCACACGATCTTATGATTTTATTCGATCATATACGTATGATTAATATAATCATTTGAATATTAATTAAAAATATAGTTATGATAATAAAAATGAATTAATATGAAGTTTAATATCCTTTTTTTATTTTTAATTGTTTTGATATAATTTGACTTAAGAATCGATAAAATGATTTAGTAGAATATAATTTATGTTGAGAATTTATAAAAAGAATACGTATTATTTTTTAAATATACTTTTTATTCTCTATCTTACCATCTTATAATTCCATTTCGATTTTTTTTTGTAAGAAGACAATATTGATAATCTTGCTCTATATGTGTTCTAAGTTCTAACTTTAAATACTTTACTCTCCTTCACTTTTAAATTTTATTTTTTTGCATCAAGTCTAACGACCTGATGTGTAAGAATTAAGATGATTTAATTGAATAATTTCACATAAGCAAAATACGAAGATAATTGAAGACTATTTTGATTGGATCTTATTCCCTTTAAATAATTCTAAATTTAATTAAAGATAATCTTACTCCTTTTACTTATCAAGACATATTTTAAATTGTACGGGTAAAAAGTTTAAAGCGAATAAATCGAAAGTGTTAGGTATGAACTTTGAGGGACGGAGGGGGCTAGGTTAGCTTTTTCACCAACTGTGGGCGCAAAGGTTTAGGCCACATGTTCCACTACACTCTCGTGCTCCGAGTAAAGTAATCAACTGCCACCGTCTCCCCAACTCCTTCCATTTCTATGACATCTCGTTAATAAATTTAGAAGTTTTTTCGACTCCTTCCATTTCTGTGAATAATTTAGAATTTTTTAGATAGTGAAATCTCAATTCATGGTCGAACTCAATTAATTTGATCCAAATGATGAGTAAAACTCTCAAAGAAAATTTTCTAAAAATTTAAGATCCGATGAACGACAATTTTGATCAACTAATGGGTTGAATTTTGAAAAGCGTCATAATTTTAGTCTACTTACTGTAATTAATTTCCAGCTCAAAATACAAGAGGAAACAAGGAAGGTAGAAAGAAGAAAAGAAAAGAAATTAAAATGTTCTTTCTCGACTCAAAAGAATATTCTCTTTACCTAATTATCACTTGGAATCAATAATATGGAGAGAGCCAAACATTTGGGAATTTAGTTTTTTTTTTCACATCTGATTAATCTATTGCTCGGATAAAAAAACCAAAATTAAAATTATTAACTCATAAAAAATTTTTATTTTAATATTTCTGTTGATAGCGTCTTTAATACTAACTCAATTATAACCCTATAGAATTATCGTCTGTCTCTTACGAGATCTCGTTGTCCCGACAATAAGCTCGAGAGATTTAAGAAAAATCCAAGAGATCCTGCTGCGAGAGCCTTGAAATCTAAACAACTTTAACTTTTTTTTATTTTTTTGTTTTGTATATTTTTTTATTTTGTATTAAAATTTTTATATAAATTTCATGATGACGGAATTATTTTACATCCTTCTAATTATCAGTATTTCATATTCACTCGTTCTAAGACGTAATCCAATTTAAAATGAATTTCTTAAATCTAATTTCAACTAAAATAATTGATCTTGTGAACTCCGAAAGACCGAGTTGTACTTATTAATGGAATATATAATAAGGCTCTTGGTCGTCTCGATGTGCATAGTGGGGGTGGGTCAACCGGTCAAGTCTGCCCCCCATATGATCCAAATTCGAGGAAAGGAGACAAATATATGGATCTGAATCTGATCCTATTTTGTTTGTTGAACTCACCAATTTTTTTTTTGGGTTGTTGAGTGGACCTCTTTCCCATGTCTACCAAACGTGGAAGGACTATGTTTCATATTAGGCGTTTTATTATTTATTGATTGTCTATTTTGTTGCTACTGAGAAAATGTATTATTATTATTTTGACTAATTCAATTCGAAACAAGAATGTGATAAATTATTCAAAAATGAATTATTTTTTTATAATTAATAAACTAAGGGTGTTTTGGAAACAAAGGACCTCAATAATTTTTCTGTGCGTTATCTAGCAAAGTGAAGAAATCGTCGTATAATAATGAACTAATTGCAATAGAAAAGAAAAGGAATAATTTGTGATGATTTTGAAAATTTTTCTACTATATAATCTATTATCCTTATGCATGAAAATAATAAATTGAGTGGATGTGGTCGGACTCTATTATGGGGCCTTGTTATCTCTTCCTTCTTCCAGGGATATCAAGTATCAACAACATGTCAACAACTCAATGCAAAAGAATGTTGAGTTCTACCTCTTACAATGGGGTAATGCCGATGCATGTATACATTACCATGTGTCACGAGGATTCAGTAATATTGTAGTGTGTATATACTCTACGATCTAGAGAAGAACTTAGATGTTATATTGATATTTATATTTAGATATAAAATGACATAAATTTGCAGAAGAACGCATGGAAAACCCTTTTAAATCAAAGAATAAAAACCATGAGATTTTTTTAAAAAAAAATATCCACCATGCAATAAGCTTTACAAAGCGTTTGACAATCGAATTTCTAAAAGCATTCCGAAACTTATAAATAACATACAAAATAAAACCCCTCCCTCTTTGATTCAAAATGAACCAGATGATTCATTTACGAAATCAAGGATCATTGGAGATGCTAATTTTATCATCAGAACTTGAAACTCTTTATCGGTTGCTGCAAGAATTTCTCATAGGCACTTCTCGTTGATGCTAGAAGCAAAAATATTAAGTGTAAGATGTGACCTACTTCAATGTGAAAAAATGAGACTACTAAATGTAATAAGGGAATGTGACCCTCTCAACGCCATTACACTATAAGAAAAATGTATTTTTTCGATGGACGTGTCCGTCGAAAAATATGGCCGTTGGACATGATTTCCGATGGAAGGATATCGTCCGAACAGAGCTCGTCGCAAATAATTTTCGACAGCCAAGAATAATCTTCAGAAGTTTCGACGGAAAAATATTCGTCGAAAGCAATGTTGTAAGACCCGGCCCGGCCCGGCCGGTCGGACCGGTGTCCGGGCACTAAAATGGCCCGCGGGTCGTCCAAAACCCGACCGCAGAGTTGACCCACTTTAACCCGGTCAAACCCGGGTTCAACTGGCCGACCCGGCCAAGTCAAATTGAAAAATATAAAAAAAATTAAAATATATAAAAATTATAAAAAATTTTAGAATATCATATATATATATATATATATACTTGAAGTTTATATTTCAATATTCTTCTTTATCACATATATAAAATTCCATTAATATCTTTATTTTTTTATAATTACTCACAATATTTTTTATTTAGAAAATATTCAATTGATAATTTAATTTATGCTTACTTTATTATACTATTGATCTGAATTATTTTATTATATTAAATTATATTTTTGCTAAATAATATCTTACTTATTAATAATATTCTAATAGTCACTTGAACTTATTTTATTTTTTATTAATTTATATTACCCGGTCCGATCATTCGGTTCGACCCGGTCCAACCGGTCCGACCTGACCCGTTAGACAATCCGGGTCGATGGCCGGGTCGGGTCTTACAATATTGGTCGAAAGTTCTGATGGTCATAACTGTCGGAATATTTCGATGGCACTAACCGTTGGTAGTTCCGACGACTATAGCCATCATTACTTTCGACGGTTATATACGTTTCCGACGGCCCCAATGGTCGGCAATATTTTTTAGAATTTTTAAAAATATTTGGCCGCCTGGCGACCGGATTGGACGTCTCGCGATGGATTCGGCTGCCCACGGCCAAATCTGGTCGCGAGACAACTGATCCGTCTGTCCGCGGTTAGATCATGGCGTGTCAAAAATCTTATGCTTGATGTCTAAAATTTTCTCACATTTTGATCAAGTTGAACTTCATTAAATCTCTAAAAAAATATAATATTAGTGCAGATTATCTAGCGAATTTAGTAAGAATAAAGTTGGTTGATCTTGTACCAAAACATGTTATCGTAATAGAATCTGATCTTTTTGATTAAAAAAAAAGACATATGAAAATAAGCTTAGTGAGCAAGAAGCAATAGTGAGAATACCTCACTGAGAGAATTCAACTTTTCCCATCTTTTTTTTTCCCAATTTGATGCTGATTCTCCAAAATCTACCTAGTCATAAAATTTTTCAAGTTATCAAGAGTATGCTCTTTAAATTTGAAGTCTCTTTAAATTTGAAGTCTCTTTAAATTTAAAGTCAAATGGTGAAAAAAATATTTCTCTTCTTCCTCTTCTCCTTTTCTATCTTCTTGTTGGTCGCCATTAGATTTTGCGCAAAGTAAACCCTCTTTTATCATGCTGTGCCACTTTGTGCTTGCTCTATCTTACATTGTTTGGCACATAAAAAATATATGAATAGAGTTTTGCTCAAAATGCTAATGTAAGTATTTGACAAGCATTACCTTAAAATAATATTTAGATGTTTAACTACAAACCAAGTTTAGTTAGCGTATCAGGGTATATCGATTTCATATATTATTTCAAATATAGCCTCACTCTTTTCAATAATAAACTTTAATTGTCTTTAAACACGATATATGTTTTATTTTAATATTTTACATCTTTAATTTTACTTATAATTTTTTATTTTAAAATTATTATTATATTAAATATTATTAAAAATAATACTATCTAAAATAAAATATCATAAATTAAATGTTTAAATCAGCATTATTTTAATCTGACAGTGTAAATTATCTCTATTTTGAATCATTATATCAAAATGATACTAATTCGAAGGCTCAAAGTATGTAATTGCATAGTGCGATCTGATTCAACACTAATTTAATTCATATATATATATATATATATATATAGAAAAATATATTATTATTATTATTATTATTATTATTATTATTATTATTATTATTATTATTATTATTACCTATACCTAATTTAAGAAAAAGTATGTACTTTATTAGTTATGCGTTAGGGTTAGGTTCAATGATCGTGTATAGCAATCAGCAACTGGCTTATGTCCTTATCTCATATATTATCAGATCGTTTAACAATCTTCGATTTCCTTTTCTATCTCATTGTAAGTATCGAATCTGTGGAAAAACATTACTCTCACCGTGTCCCTGTTGCATCTTGTACATGTCCAAACACAAAACAAAAAAATAACGAAAGACCCTGATTTAGGTTTCGGTCGCTACAAAATCTAACTCTATTTTGCGATAAAAACTATAATTCGGGATCAAATTGTTAACTACAAATGGAATTGGATGCTAGTCTTTATCCAAAAATTGCATGCAAACCCTTGAGTTTTTTTTTTTTTGTATTAGATATATGACATTTTTTTGTGATCCAAAATAAATAATTTGACTGAACCGATATGACAGAATAAATTGTCTCTCCAGTCATGGAAAATACGAAGTCCTTTAGTTAGGGAATTTAAGGGGTTAAAACTTAAAAAAAAAATGCCCACAAATAAATTAAGAAACAAAGAGGGGAAAGAGAGAGAAAATGATGTTTTATTTTCTGTTTCCGACGAAAAAGGTGGCGAAAAACTTATCATTATGAGTCAAAAGTAATTAAGGGCTCTTTAAGTGGCGAAAAATATAGTGGAAGTAAGAAAAGGGGGACACTTTTTTCTCTTGCTTGTTTTTTTAACATAAACTACAGAATAGAAAAATGAAAAAAATTAACCAAACAAACTATTCTAATACTTTTTTTAACCAAAAACAAAATCTAGAAATGGAAACAGCTTTAAGAAAATAGGAACAAGGCTAATTTTTCCTCAAATCAGAGAGGTCATAATTTTTCAGTGTAAGAGATAGCAGGATAAGAAGGCTTTCAGTGTGGAGATCACTCAGCGATGCAAAAATTCATACAAACGAACCAAAATTCAATCAGGCAAAGTTCACACCATCAGGGAATTCGATCGAAGTGGTAAATGTGACACAAAGTAACTGCTAAAGATATCTTAAAAATCTTTTTTTTTTTCTCTCTACTATATTTACATGTTAACTTGGTCTCTTGTATCACAGTTGCATGTCCATCTTAATATCTTATTACTAAGCACTTTTGTGTATTCTAAACTGCTATGTTTTATACCTCGTATCAAACATCGAATTTTAAATGCACGTAATATTTTCTTCTCCTAGTTCTGTGATTTTTCTTTGTACATTAAACTTCATTATCTAAGTGAGCTGTGCAGACAGATCTTTTTTTTTGTTTGTTTGTTTATAATTCCATTTGCAAACTTAAATACAAAGTGGAACAATTTGTCTCAGTTGTCAATTCGGAGAGAGAAATGCTAAATCCTAAACGTTATGAATTATCCAGGGGTTTCTGCTTCATGAATTTTGTCGAGAGAGAGAGAGAGAGAGAGAGGCCTGTTGAGGGTGAGAAGCAAAGCAAGTGAAGAATTGACGGCGAAAGAGCGGCCGGCGATGATGGCCAGGGGACAAGATGAAATTTTTTTGCTTCTATTTTGTCAATAACTTATATTTCCGTTTATTTTTTTCTTTTATTATCCCAATTTGGTAATTCCCCGTCTCCTTCCTGCGTTAATGTTCGTTTCCTCCAACGGCTACTTTTGCAGTTCAAACGGCGTGCACCCAACGGTCGAATGGTTTCCCTTCCAAAACAATGCTTGCTCTCTCTGCCTCTCTCTCTCTCTCTCTCCTCTCCTCCCTCCTCCTCTCACGCCATTATTAACACCTCCCCTCCCCTCTCTTCTCCCATTCCATTCGCCCCCCTTCCTTCTTCTTCGCCCCTCCATTCTAACCTCTCTTTCTCTCTGCTTCGAAACTCCACAGAACGCACTCGGTCTCTTCTGAAGCAGAGTGAAAGAGAGGTTTTCCACGGCGCGAACTACTGCACACTAATTCCACCACTAATCGCCGGTAAAGATGATGCAGGACGCCTGGACGATGCACGCTCCCTCTGCCTGCATTAGGCCATGCAAGTCAGCGCCTTGCTCTCCGATCAAGCCGGTCGCAGGGCCGCGCACCGAGTCCTTCCACGTCCAGCACAAGGTCCCCATCGGCGACAGCCCCTACGTCCGGGCGAAGAGGGTTCAGGTGCGCCGAGTACGGCCTGTTCGTAGAAGAGGTACATGTTTGGACCTTAGGTTTTCAGAATACTGATTTATGTTTCTGTATTGGGTGGAAAAGCTGGTGGACAAGGATCCTGAGAAGGCCATCGCGCTTTTCTGGGCGGCGATCAACGCCGGTGACCGCGTGGACAGTGCGCTCAAGGACATGGCCATCGTGATGAAGCAGCAGAATCGGGCAGAGGAAGCGATCGAGGCGATCAAGTCGCTGAGGAGCCGGTGTTCTGAACAGGCCCAGGAGTCATTGGATAACATTCTCCTCGATTTATACAAGGTGCCCTGATAATTATTTTGCGTGTTCTTCCCGTGTTTTATAAACTGCAATGGATCTGCTAAGCAATCAAATGTGCATACAGAGATGCGGGAGATTGGACGATCAAATAGGTCTTCTGAAGTACAAGCTGCAGCTCATCCAACAGGGGCTGGCCTTCAACGGGAAACGCACGAAGACCGCTCGGTCGCAGGGACGAAAGTTCCAGGTCTCCGTCGAGCAAGAAGCCACGAGACTTCTGGTGAGCCTTTTCATTGTTCCTATTCGGTCGCAACGCCGACGGATAATGCTCGATTGTACTAACAGCAATGCACGGAAATGGCAGGGGAACTTGGGATGGGCTCTGATGCAGAGGGAATCCTACGTAGAAGCAGAGGCGGCGTACCGGAGAGCACTCCTGATCGGCCCCGATAACAACAAGATGTGCAACCTCGGCATATGCCTGATGCAGCAGGGCCGCATTGCCGAGGCCAAAGAAACGCTGAAGCAGGTGAAGCCTGCGGTCGTCGACAACATCAGAGGGGCGGACTCGCACCTGAAGGCCTACGAGAGGGCGCAGGAGATGCTCCGGGATCTCGAAGCCAAGCTCTTGCGCTATCCGGGGCACGATCGGATCGATCAGAGTTGGCTCTTCGATGCGTTCCTCGGCTCTTCATCAATATGGCAACCCCAGCCTTGCATTGATTACCATGCGCTGCCGCCAGGCGACCGATTCGGCGACGAGAACGCCAATGCCCGTGCCAATGCGCTGAACAGCGGCGGGACAATGCCGGAGTACACGTTGGCCAGTTCCTTCGGCTTGGACAAGGCAATCAGCAAGTCGAAGCAGCCATCAGATTCCAATGCACTCAACATCGCTGCGCCACCGTTCTTCTCCTCGAAGCTGCTGAAAGAAGCGAACGGCGTCGTCCAGCATCCGTTCCATGACCCACTCGGAAACCTCAAGAGGACGCGCTCGGGGAGTGCGCTGGAGAAGCCCCCGCTACCTAAAATTGCGGTGGAAGAGAAAGCAGAATTGAGCAAGCGCACGTCCATCTCCGCCGAGGACAAATGGCCGGAGCTGCCGGACAACAAAGCATTCGACGAGGCCATCGTTGCGGCAGTTCTTGCTCCGGTGCTCCATGATGAAGTTTCTGACACTAACCTGAAGAATAACTGCAGTGACAACAAGAGCCGTGCATTGTGCGAGGGGAAGAAGATGGGGAAGAGGCTTAGGATCTTTCAGGACATCACTCAGCATGCGCTCAACTCTCCAAAGAGAGCATTTTAAACCGCCATTGGATCGTAGCAGTTAACAAATGGAGATGAACTTGTTCTCCTCTATGGCAGCAGCAAACCTGGAGAGCTGCGTTGGCCTGCTTTGACTGTGATAGAGTTCTAGTTGTGTAACCGTAGTAAATAACTGGTGACACTGAGTGTGGCTTTGGATTGATCATAACTTGGTAGGAATTCTTTATTTATTGTTGTCGGATTCATCGATCCGGTAGACTTGGATCTCTGAGTTTTAATGGACATTAATAAAGTCTTGTTCCTAGCAACAAAACACTATATGGGTGAACAAGTCTTGTTCCTATTCTTGTCTTGATCAAGAACTTAACTTTTTTCTTTTCTCACTCTATTGACAAAGAACATTAAGGACGTGTTTAGGTAAAAAGTATTTTATCCGATAAAGTAAAAAATCTTACGGGTAATCAAAAAGTGACATACCACAATTTACATATGAAAACATATTAGATGAGAGGTTTGGCTGCACAACGTGATTGTAGAAAAAAATTGAAAAATAACACTGAGTGACTTCCTCCTAATTGTTTTACAACTGTAGTTTTAAGTCTGAAAAGTTTAGCATCCAAACACCATTACTTCCATCGGACAAAAAGACTACATTTTTTTTTTATTCCTATACTTTTAGGATGCTCCGAAACAAGCCCTAAAGCAATGATGCTTGATCAAAAAACCTTAATTCTTATAATGTTTAATTGCTAACAAAATTTTGTTCTTAGACTTCAGATTTTTTTAAAAAGAAAAAAAAAGTAAAAATACTAATTTTTTTACCAAGGCAAGAAAGAATAACTGAATGTTCTCCATGTACTCTATGTTCTAACGTAAAAAAAAAATTTTTTTTGAATTCTCTAACCAAACACACCCATATGGCAACAACTTCTTTGGACCGTGACTAGGATTTCAACATTTCAACCTGACATTTCTCGCTACCCTAACGTTTTGTGAACATGAGCAATTAAACAGGCGAAGAAAAAAATATAGAAAGTTTGTTGAGAAGAAAAAATTGCAAATTCAAACTGTTCCAAATATGGACCTTTTCAAACTCTTTTTTCCAAAATAAATGAAGAAAATACGTGATAAAAACACACGCAAAATCATGATTTAAGTATAAGACATGAAAGCCACACTGTATTTTAAATTTCGTATCTGCCATCAATATGGGATTATTGTGAAACATAAAGATTGAGGAATTAATTAAATTTGGTTAAAAAATGATGGAGGAATGCTAAGAAACCAAAAGGCACAATTTTGATAGTAAACGCCACATGTATCACATATCGAAGATATGTTACAGAACAAAGACGGCTTTAATATCTACAACTTTCC
This sequence comes from Pontederia crassipes, assembly GCA_030549335.1. Classification (NCBI taxonomy): domain Eukaryota; kingdom Viridiplantae; phylum Streptophyta; class Magnoliopsida; order Commelinales; family Pontederiaceae; genus Pontederia; species Pontederia crassipes. Next base: position 68,034,087 of record CM060191.1, on the reverse strand, counting down.
CATCTCCGAAAACACACTGCAAATATGAAACTTCTCTGCCAATTTGTAGAAAAAGTAAAATGAGGCTGAACGATAAGTCGAGGATAGCGAGTTAATCAAAGCAGTAGATACACCAATCAAAGATGTTAAGACGTTCTCCACTCCATCTCTATCTGAATCCTGCCGTTTTTGGAGTCGATGAGGTGATACTTCTCATTGATTCTCTTGTTCTTGACCACATCGGCCAAGCTTATAGTAACATGACCGAGGATTTCCTGAATCACAAATGTATGCTTAGATGGTTTAAAAACTTATTCCACTATTTTACTCTCTTAAAGAAGATGCATCACACTGTGAAGTATTAAGTTAATGACTTGTATTCCACTCTCCATTAATTGCTTTGATGATTATATTACATGCATGATAAATTTGCTCAACTTAAAATTCTTAATAAAATTGCAATTACTGCATATAATTCACTTCACAAAATATTATTCACCATAAATATTTGCTCAACTATACTAAAATAAATTAGAGGGTCCTCGACACAAAATTTTAAAATATACCAACAATTAAAATACAAAAAACAATTTCACAATTAAATCTCATATTCGTGCCCTATGCTTTGACAAATTTTCAGATTAACGTATGTAAAAAACAAGGTATTAATGAAGACCTCCTAAAAAAAGGTATTAGTGAAGACAATTTTTTTAACTCAAAATAAATAAAAAAAACAAAATACTTCTTTGAGCTAAATGAAAAAATAAATTGCTCCCACCATTTGCCCGAGTTTGAGGAGAGACAAGTATATGGCATGGAGAGGATGGCAGAAGACTCTTCACATTTATTTTAATCTTTGTAAAGTTACATCCTTCTTTTGTAATGTAGGAAAAACAGAAGGGTATAAGAAAGAATTGAAATTAAAATTTTAGGAGTGGTAATAAGGACACCCTAAAATAATTGCTAAATGATCGAGAAGAGAAAAGTTGTTGGAATAGGTGTCGACTATAAGCACAATAATAATGCTACAAAGGAGCATTCAAATAACAGTTCAAGAAAAAAAAAACAAAAGTTTGCAAACTTAAAATATTAAATCTTTAAACCCAATCACAAGAATGCACATCAAGAGAATATGATCAAAATTGTATTCTCGTTAATTACACGCAGTAAAACAAAAGTTCATACCTTTACAAAAAGCTAGCAATTCTAGTTATAATGAATACCGGTTGTTACCTTGAGGAAATAATAAATTGGACAAACATTTGTTTAACTTGGTGCTTTTATTTATTGTTTCATTCAGCAAGAGAAACAAGAGCTGTCTGATCCATCATGAATAGATTTCAGAAACATTAGAAAAAATACAGTGCAGAAGACAGGTGACGGAGTCCAAATACTTTGTAGATTATGCATTTCCAAATGAATAAAATGAGAGAGGGAATCACAATCATACAAGAACAGCTTTGAAAGTAGCGATTGGACAAAGACAAACTGGGATTTTCAGGCACAAGACAATGACATCAACCCATTAACAGAGAGGCATGTTGGCAATTTAATCCTTATAACATCTATTGAAGATCTACCTTTTTATTTTCAGAGGGAGTTGGAGATCCACTATATGAGAACTTTGTAAGCTAAAATTGATTAATTGAATGCATCCTTAATAAAAGAATAAAGGCACATCGGTAGTTGCAAACTTACCAAGAAATCATATCATGTAAAACAATAACCAAACTAAACATCATAATTGACTAAATGAAAAAGATGGTTATATTTTACAAGAATTGTACAGTACCACAAAAACTAAAAGAACAGATTAGAATGGTACCTTGGAGTGTATGCCAATGCTCGGTGGCCTACTTACTACCTCGACAAATAGTTTTTCCTCAATAGGTGGTTCCTCACACATAAACTGGAAGTCTTCATCCCACCGCGGATCTCTGTTTTTCTTTATGTGCTGAGACCATTGAAGAACAATTCTTACTAAATGTGATCCTCAAAGAAATAAAAAAAAAAGATTGACTTCAGATCCTTGATCATCAATTTCATCATACCTTAGTCTTCTTCTCCTCTCCTTTGAAAAGAAGTCGGGCATATGGGTTGGTGTGGTGTTTCCCTTCCAAATCTTGGGCTTCATGAATTGTAACAACAAGCAAACCACCACCTGATGGAGTACCCTCTGGAGCTTTCTCCACTTCATTTGCATCATTTTGACCTTTCTCCACCTCATCATCTTTAAATGGTTTATATGTTACTTCCACAACAATTTGCCCTCGAGACTTCTCATTCTGAACATCATTAGGATCCAAATTCTTAAGCAGGTCAAGAGTTAAAGTTTTTGGTTCATCGGGGCTGAGTTCCTTCAGTTGAATTACATTTGTGCCCATCTTTTCATGTTTCCCAACCTAAGAAAAATGGATATATAATGTTATGTATGGGATAAATAAAGAAACAACAACAACAACAACAATAACAAAGCCTTATCCCACTAGGTGGGGTCGGCTACATGGATCATACGACGCCATTCCGCTATTCGTTGATCCATGTTCACGAGATTCGACAGGGTTTTACGCTGGCTGTCGGGACCTAACACAACCCTCATCCTTTATCCGGGCTTGGGACCGGGATAAATAAAGAAAGACTGAATATAATAGATAAAATGAGAACGTGCCTGTTCCCAGTCATAAACATTAAGTTCCAGATACTGAGATTCTGGGTCTCTAATAGTGTATTTAAATTCCTCATTCCATTCGGGGTTAAGGTTACTGTGCTTCACAGTGGTCTTCTTTGATGGAAGTTTATCATCTGAAAGCTTAAGTTTCACGTATGGGTCTGATTTTCCCAGAAGATCTTTCTTTCTCAGTTTAGTGGCCCTAAGGATCTTCACATGTAGAATCCCAACAGCCTTCCTTGAGGCTCTGCAACATCATACAATATCATGTCATCTGTCAGCATTTGCTTACTTCTCAAGAAAAAGAAAATTAAGTTATTCTCAAAAGACTCGACACATTACTTTGAAGGATCCATAATTGGGACTTCTAGTGTCTTAGGCCACAGGTACATACTCGCAACCTGTTTCTTGATGGTCTCCTGCAGATAGGCCAATGATTAGACATCTACCAAAGGCACTCAAAGTTGACAAATAAGACACAAGATAAGATGCAAGCAATTGATATCCAGTAAACTGCACACTTATTTATATCTAGAATAACACACTGTGAGGTTAACTTCACAAAATAAATTTTCGAAACTACAGAGGTCTGGAGTAGGAAACATCCTAAATGTAATGATGAGAAAAAGTTGCCTAATCCTGGAAGGAGGAAAGAAAAACTAAAATAAAGCTACACACGTTGCTTGTAGCCAGTGGCAATATGCAGACACAGAAGTTCATCTGGAACCAGTGTCAATGATTAAGATGTGGAGAATGGAAATCAGTACTACCTGAACGAATCTGTAAAGACCAGGAATTGCCATAAGATCTGCTCCCATAAGTTTTAACCCAAAATCAACATGTGGCTGCAGAAACAGAGAACATCAAAACATTTAATATATGTTGATTGGAATAATCAAATAATAACAAGTATGAACTAGTATTTCTATATAGAGAGACCTTTTCCATGAGAGAGACAAAGATTTTGGCAAAGCAAGGAAAGCTTGGAACCAAAGGTTTTAAAGTGATTCGTGGCGCAGCAAAGACTTGCAAATCCACGACCTGAGATTTGAAATTGTTTATTGATTAAAAAAATTAAAACACAACTCAAAGTCCGGAATTGTTAGCTTCTATAATTTGTAAGTATGCATGTAAAGTATGCAATTTGTAATGATAGATATTGTCTTATGACCTGAACAGTAGCTTTTAATCCATAGGCCTTAACCACAATGGTAATATTAGGGTTACCAGCCCACTTCAATGCTGGTTCCATAATAAGCTCCTTCTCGTCGGTCATGTAAACCTTCATTCCTGTTTCATGATGAGGTAGATGTTTTCAGCCAGAAGCACAAGACGATGAGATATATTGGTGCAATGATGCATAATGAATAGAGATATTTCAAAGCAAGATGTACAAAGCTAAATGCAAACTAAGCATGATTGTTAGAGACTTGAAGATAAAAGTGCCAAGGTTAGGAAGGTAAATTGAAATGGGCATGAAAACATAGACAAATAGTAGAAGAGAGCTTTAAAGTTTAAAGTGGAAAATTTGCATATACTAACCTGACCACCCTGCCCACTGGGCAATAAGAAAAAAATTGAGTATAAGAAGAAAAACTATTAGGATTAATAACAATCAGACTATGGTTTAAGAGGTGGATTCCACCTACCACCTCCTAACAAAAAGTGAAAAAACAAACATTTCTCATTTCTCTCTTTTCAGTGTCTGCAATGTTGAGGGCCAGTGTTTCATGTTGGTAGGATAGTAATTGGGCAAACCAAAGGATAGGTGAGAAGTGCATATGGATGCATTTTTCTCCCTAATTATGTTGAGAAACATCAAAAGATAAAAATTCCCATCCCTTGCAGCTAATAAAAATAGGACTTTCCATCGAACTGTCGAAGAGAACAGGTAAGCATTTTACGAGTATTCCACAGGTAAACCAAGTCAATAGGAAGACTAACCATGGAAAGTTGGTGGCAATGATCCCAATGTAAGTGTTTCAAATTCAACAGAATCAATTTTATATTTTGCAGTATTCTCAGCAATTATCGGCTTTGCAATTTCTTTTGCAGTTCTGCAAATTGCCTTGAAAGGATAACAAACTCATGGTGAACAAAGAGGTAATTGAAACACCTGCATGGCAGAATTATACAAAAAAGGGAAGAAGACATACCTTGTCCAGATAAGGCCACATTGTTTCGATAAACCTGTTTAACCAATCAACCTACAGAAAACAGGAAAAAAAAAACAATTGCAACCAAGAAATAATGATATACTGTTGACATTCAAGTGTTCTGTAAGTTTCCCAGATTAAAAACAGGTATCGTATGCCTACTCGATCATAGTCCGGGTTCTTCACCCACAGAGGAATTTCTGGTAGCATATGTTCCAATGTTTTTGAATCTTGTTCAAGAAGTGGACGTATCTCAGGACCCTGGTTACGCGTAAAGGTTCTTAAAGGATTAGAAGATTGAAATTACAAAAACTGAAATAATGAAAACATCAAAGAGCAAGGCAAACAAAATCCACATGTAATACCCTGATGGCAACACCCTAGCAGACGCATCCATTAAATGGAGAAAATCATTTATTCATACAAGGATAAGTAGCAGTTTTCTTTGTTTGTCATATTCATACAAGGAAAAGTAGCAGTTTTCTTTGTTTGTCAGGTGCCTATGCACAAGAAAGGTTTTTATGTAGGTTCAAGATAAGAAGATAACATAGAGTGTTTCTGCTAGAAGTAGAATATGGCATCTCAGATAAAAAAAAGGTCAAATCAGCACGTGACTCACATCGCACATATTCATTTGTCAGACCCGTTTTGTCAAACATACAATAACTGTTTTAACTTTTCCCTCATTTTCCCTTTCTTGAGTTTTTTTATGAGTTTCTTTTGAGTATTTTTTTTCTATTTTTGTTGTCTGATAACTCAACTATCTTGCTTCCTTTGCCAGCCATCTTGTCAAGGCCAAACTTGGCCTAACCAAAACTGGGAAAGAATTTGGACTAGTCAAAACCGTTCAAATTTCCAATTGACCTAACCAAGTAGTTTTGACACAAGCCAACTGGTTAACCAAAGACCTTCTGCAAAGGCAGCACGATTGTCACATGGGAAAATGATAAACGTGTTTCTTTAAAATGAATATAAAATCATGTGTTGTAAACATAAAAGTTTGTATTTTTATTATCATAGTAGCACAATTTGTTTCGCTTTTCCTTTTATTATTTTTATTTTGAATGTGCAATAGAATCTCTAATGTCGTTAATATATATTTTTAATAATAACTTTACTGTGCCTTATATATCTTTATTTTGAACATATTGTTTACAACGTTATGTAATTTACTTATTAGCTTTTACTGATTTCTAAACTTTTTGAGTTTTCATATTTCATAGTTTCTGCTTTATGTGTACTTCATAGTACGACATTTTTTCTCAAAAAAAGTGATGCTTTGTTTTCCTTTGTGTTTTTCTTTTGAAGAAAAGTTTCAACTAATTCTTTTTTTAAAATAAAAGTTTCAACTAATTCGTTTTTTTAAAGAAAAGATTCAACTAACTCTTTTTTAAAAGAAAAGTTTCAACTATTTCTTTTTACCATTTTATCTACATGACTATTATGCTCATATATGTACATAATTTTTCCTTTATTTTTTTAAAACATTAATAGTTATTTTGAAGATAATGTTTTACTTTAATATGTTTACATATTTTATTTCTTTTTTCTAATAATTGCCTTGTGATCTTATATTTGGAAGCATCGCCCTTGTGTGTGATCACAGTTACAATTTGATAAATATATATTGTTCAGTACTTTGGCTTGAATATTTTTTTACTATCATCTAGTCCCATACAGTTTAACCAGTTTGGCTGGTTCGACTTGAACCGAAGGCCTCCTTGGGTCAATCCCCAGTCCAAATTCAACAACCTTGCAACAATAGACTACCTAGCTCCCACAGTCTGGCACATATTACTATCGAGCAATGCCAGATGATCCAAAAGGCAAATGAAACCTATTGCTGACCAACTAAGAGGTACCTCCATTTATCACTGAAATGTGCTACCAAGGTACCTTCAGCCATAGAAAAGAAGGCTAAAACCTGGACTCGTTATTGAGTTTGTGCACTGTTTGCAACTTAACAGAGTCAGTCAACTGATTCACGAGATCCATCCCATAAGTTCATACCAGATATTTTTAGAAAGAAAAAAAAGAGAAATCCTCCACATGAATGTCGATGTTCACACTTCAAAAGGATTCCTATGTTCAAGTTTTTTTTTTATTTTCCAAATTTTTCCCATTGCCAGGATTTTGGGATCTTATATGCCATGAGTTTCTTCAATGCCTCTTAGTACATATTTACCTCTTACTGAAAATATGCTAAACAGTGTATATCATAAAACAGACTTGTGAGGCACATTGTCTATGCACAACACAGATCATCCTGACTAAACTATATGTTATGAGAAAAAAATGTTTCGAGGAATTACTGATCATCGCATGGTGTAACCAGTATTATCAGTTAACAATCAGATATCCTAGGGTAACCGGAGCTTAGACAATCTGCTACATGAAATGTGCAAATAAATAATAGAAAGTTGTGTAACTGCCTTTCAAAGAACTTGTGTTGCCTCTAGTTTCACTAATAAAACACAGGCAAGACAATGACATGAAAAATAAGTCTCTCATACAAGTGTAATTATAAGTTAAAAGACAAAAAAGGATTATTCTGAGTTTCTTCTTGTGCAAGCACAGGAAAACGAACAATGGATACATAAAAAGTGAAGGCAATTGGGAAAAAAAATCTTATACTGTTTAAGAACAAATAGAACAAAGATAACTGACTCAACTGAGGCCATCAGTTCGGTGGTAGCATCAAATTAATTATAACTTAGTACTCGCGAACCAAAAAACAACAAATGAAGAAGCAGGTATCCACTGGGACTTGCATTCTCTGAAAGCCTAGATTTTGAAATTTCTTTCAAATTATCAAGACACAATTACTTCCAGAAGAGGATCATTCAACATAATGTTGCAATCCCAAAGTAAGCACTAAAAGAATTTTCAGTTCCCACAAACATTTTAAGTTCTCCGTTCTCCAATCTGATCCATTGGATTGATAAAGTCAAACTACACAGGATCATGATCTATTAATCTGTTGCGAAACCCAATTTCAAAGCAGCATCCACATTCCACCATACACACAAAAAAATCCTAAACAATCATAATTCATCACACACAAATATCACTAATTGGAAAAAAATACCGGGAAAACAAAATGAAATTCTTATCAAGAGCATGGCGCAAAACCTTGACATCGGAAGGTTGGAAATAGATGAAGAGGTAGTAGCCGATCACGATCCCGACGGTCACTCCGACACCAAAGCCGGAGAATCCCAACACCGTGCTGACAAATCCCATCGCAGTACCTTCCAACTTCGCACGAAGAAGCATCAAATGAAAAAAATGGTCAAGCTTCTTTATAACTATATCAAGCAAGAAAAAAATTAAAAGAAAATATCAAAGTCCACCCTTTTTCGTACGTCTTTTGGTTTTTTTCCTGAGGGGTTTACTTAAAAACTTTTATCACACCCCCATCGGGACCCAAATCACAGGAAGAGGTCAAATCGGAACCCCTTAAAACCCCATAAAAAATAAAATTAAGATATTTTCCATTAAAAAAAAGAAGAAGAAATGGTATGTTAATATAAAAATCCAAGTTGGAGAAGACGAAAAGACCCGTGAAATCCTCACCCTTTCTGTTGTAAATTTTCTCAGCCGTGCCGACATCGACATGCGGCTGCTAAAATTACTCGTGGCCTCCCTCAAATCTCGACAACGATATTTAGGAGCAAAAAAAAATACGGAACAAATCGAGATCTTTTCTTTCTCTCTCTCTAAAATATGAGAAGGAAAAAAATATACCGAAGTAAAAAAGATACCGTCTTTGCAGATATTTCGCCACCACCTACCAGTCTAGATTTTGGGCTTATTTCTGCAGAAGCTTTTGGGCGGTCAAAGAGAAAGGAAGAGATGGGGAGGACTCGTACTTGGATTACTAGCTGCGATTAAGACGAAAACAAGAGATTAAGGAGTGAGAAGCAAGAACCTGAGCGGCCTTGTTGGCTGGGCAAGGCGATCTTTTACTTCTGCTCCGCTACCTGCCGCTGAGGGGATTCGGCTGTTCCTTCCTTCGACGGGAGGCGGAGGAGGATTAGGAGGAGGAGGAGGCGATTCGAAGCTTTGCGTTCGAGGGCTGTGGGGGCAATGGGAGAATCGAATTCGAAGGGCGTCGGCGTTGCCGACTCCGTCGCCTGCGTAGTATTTTAATTTCAAGTTTTGTGTGTGTGTGTGGGGTGATGTGATGCGAGATCGATGTGAGCGTTTGCTATTTACAGCTGGGCTTCAATTTGGAAGGGGGGGACCACCACGACCTTCTTCTTGCTCCGTTTTGGATCCCGAGGGCACGCACAAAAACCACTTACGTTACACTTGTTTGGGTTATTTGAGAAAATTATTTTTTTCTTATAATTTTTTTAAAAAAACATAATAAAATATAAATGTAATTATCTATGAGACCTGCGAATTATAATTAAAGTTCTTTATATAATAATATAATAAAAATTATGTGTGTCAAAACTACATTATTTTATGTGTATCATTTGAAGTGCATTGTCAACCAATTCTAAAACTTTTAAATCTGATTGATGGACGGATAAATTATTGCATGATTTGCTCACTTTTTTTTAAGCTTAAGTGGTTACAAATATTTTCTTTCAATTAAAAAACATTTATTGCAAATTTTTAAAGTTAGACAAAAATGTCTTTATAGAAAATAATTTCGACATAAACATAATTTATATATTTTTGTACCGAGATTACGAAATGTTGAACATAAAACTCATTCAATTGTCTAGCAAATCATCATCATTTACTACTATTATTGTTAATAATAGTAAGAAAATAAACCAATAGTAAACTAGTGACTTGTACAGGCATTCAATTTATTTAATTTCGTACCATATATGACGCCAACTTTGAGATTAGCTCGTACGTGGCAAAGTCATAGCACGATTAATAACATTTATTATATAGTACACAAGGAAGGAAATTTAACAAATCATGTACATATCTTCTTAAGTGGAAGAAAATTTGATATCCTAATACGAAACTTCATTTCGGGGAAAAAAATTTGTACATGTCTGTTCATCCCTATTAAAACTTTGTTATATGGTATTCGCATAAATCTCAATTTGCATGACATTTAATTTCTGTCAATTCAAAATACTATTTTATTTCCTTACCAACGGGGTTGCTGTCAAGGTAAAAGAGGTTCATCGCTTAAGCAAGATCTCGATTGATTCTTTTAAGAATGTAAAATATTTTTATTAGAAACTTCGACATCACATGATTGAATTCGATGATGGATCGATTTTTAATCTGTGGACACGGTATATAATCGTTAACACCGTACAAATTAAATCATCGATGTCACTTCCTAAATAACAATAAAAAATATACTATTTTATTAATCAACTATGTCAATCAAATTTTTATTAGGATTTAATGGGGTCCTCCTCCCCCCTCCTCTCCCATCCGTGCTCGGATGATGGAGATTTGACGGATGTTTTTTTTCGATTTAGGCGGGGGTGGTTTTCCTAAAAAAGAAGCGGTTCGGCTTGGGCGCTTTTTTTCGGTTCGGCTTTTTTTTTCAGGCGGACAGTGGTGGCAGCAGCGACGGCGACTTCTCGAGCGGTGGTGATCTCACGACGGTGACGAAGATCGTGCGGCGAGGTGTCGCCCCATCTGACGGTGACAGCGATCTCATGAGCGGCAATCGCGCAAGCGGCGATGAAGATTGTGCGGTGAGACGACCTCTTCGCTTCCGGCCTTCTTCGCCCCATCCGACGGCAACGGCGACCTCACGAGTGGCGATCTCGCGGGCGGCAACGAAGATCGTGAGGCGAGGCTCGACTCTGATCGGGCCTTATTCGCCCCATCCAATAGCAACGACGACCTCATGAGCGGCAGGGGGACGACGACGGTGGCGCTGAACGAAGCGTCGAGAATGATGATGAACTCTCAGCGGCAGCAAGCGGTGATGATGACGAACTCGCGGCAATAGCAATTGGCAGTGGCGATGACCTTGCACGGCAGCAAATGGCGGAAAAGCGGCAGCGAGCGGCAATGATCTCGCATTGGGAAGACGATGACGAAGGGCGGAGGAGATGATGAGGGCAGAAAAAAACCAAACTCGTTCTAACGAAGAAAAAAACGGACAAAAAAAATAATTATTTGCCTCTGAATCGAAAAAGAAGCGTCTGTCGGATGAGAGTACGACGGGCGCAGATGGGGGAGGGGTCCTTGAGGGGAGAGATCCCCATTAAATAATTTTTACTATCATATTATTATTTTCAAGTGCAATAGCATGATTGGAGTCAATGAATTATTAGTTTTTTGTGTGTGGCTTTGTTGGGGAGCAAATTACAGGGGACGAATAACGTCAAGAAATAAAGAGGTGATATATCTTTTTGTCTTGTGGGGGAAAAGCCAAATAATTCAAAGGTCGCACCATCATGGACACCGAAGCGAGCTGCCCCACCCACCCACCTTAATTATTCGCCCAAACATTAACGTCGTGCAATTAATATTTTGCTCCAAAAATTAAAAAAAAATCCCAAACTTTATAGCTTCCGAATAAACCTTAATAATTTCAGCTTGGTCATTAATAAATTGTCTACCCCAAAAACGTGGTCATTAAAGTGGTAATTAAATAACACCCAATAGCGTGGTGGATGGAAAACAAAGAACAATTAATATTGAATTTTTGCATTTTTATCCTTTCACTTTTCCAATATAAAAAAAACAACTTGCCAAAATTCGTGAGCTTAATGGACGTTAATTATTTGGTGGACCAAAAGAAACGGACGTTACTTATACCAGTGTGATTTAGGGCACACATTCTTAGGCAATTAATTTATTTGTTAAGATATTTTTTTAACAGGGTGGGACCCCTTGCCGCACCTTAATTGGGAGCTTGCAATTTTTTTTCTCCGGTGAGAGAAAACTTGCAAATTTTGATAATGGAGACGTTATCATATATATACTATTTTAATGGAGCAGTATAACAAATGATCCCTTATTAATGTCATAATAATTCAATTAAAATAAAATTATTACTAATATAAAGTACTATTTTTGTAAAACAAATCTTATTAAAATTAATCTTTGAGTTTTCATTTCTTAAAATCTGTCGTGATCGGTAATAAATAATGCAACAAAGAAAAAGGGAGCATATGTGAGCATACAATTATTTCTCCGTTAAATACGTTTTTTTCTCGTATGATTGCGTGATTTTTGTTTGGAAAAGGTCTTTCCAATAAAAATTTGTTATGGGAAGAATCAAAATACTTGTAGTATGGTTACCATTTTAAGTGTTAATGAGAAGGATATTGTTGATTTAATTTACTCGTGCATCACAAGTTGAACTCCTTTGTTTCAGTTTATATTATTACGTGAATTAGCATGTAATAGATTAAATATTTTGACAACAGACATTATAACATTCAATTAAATTTGATGTGATTAGCAAATCAGAATCAAAGTTTAAATCTCGTTAAGCTCTTCTTAAAAAATATCGTTAAGCTCTTCTTAAATTTTATTGTCCACCTGTTAAACTTTTTTCAACAAACGAATTTTTTAAGAAAATTAATTATCACATCAATTTTTCAACAGAGAAGATACTCCTTTCTACATATAGCTGTATTCGGTTGCTAAATTTTGGATTAGAACTAGTCCAAGTTTTAGTTAGTTCATCCGAACACAAGAAAAAAAAAAGGTCACGGTCACAACTTAAATCCTGGTGAAAGTTTCACGTGATCAGGAATCAGGATTTAAGAACCAACTTTTTTTTTTACTTTTTTAATAGTGATCAGGATTCTACTTTTAGACTTACTTATCAAAATAATTTAATTATATATATACATATATTATGTATAAATATATATTAAAATACTTTACAAAAATTTACATATGATAAATTATTTTAATCTTATAAATTATTATTATAATTTACTTAATATTATAGTATAATAAATTTTATAAAAACATAATTACTTAAATGAAATTTGCTAATGTAAACCTTATGTATAATAATTTATTTATTCTATTACAATATAATTTTTCTATTTATAATTTATTGTTTTTAAGAAAAAAATAGTGTAGTTTATATTATACTATGATTTCCTAATTAATATTAAGTATTGTGTCACACTTATCTTTTAAAAATTTAAATTAATAATTATGCATAATATTTTGTATATGTTAGTAATTATTCTTATAAATAAATAAATACATAATAATAATTTTATTTATTATGATTTTATATCTCATAAAATAATAAATTATATTCTTAGTTTTATTTTTTATCTAAATAACTACTAAAACTTATCTATTAAATCATTTTATTAAAATCTCCATCGTTACATTTTTCATTTAGACATCAAACCAAAATTTTTTCTACCTAATTAAATAGTTCTTGATAACTAATAAAAACCCAAGTTCTATCATCCAAATACACCCATAGTTACATCCAAAAAAACCATACCTGAACATAATTGCCCTTTCTATAAAAAAGGCATGATTATTTTGGTATCGAGTTATTCGCATAGACTAGTATACGTCCCGCACGATGTGCGATGAATATAAAAATAAAACCTGAATTATTATATAAGGAAACAAATTTTTTAGAAACAAAATATTTTTTATCTTGTTTATTTTAATGGATTCTAAAATAATATGTGTAACTTCCAACTTTAATTATTCATTTTATCATTTTTAATTTATTTTAATATATTTATTGATTCCAATTTATGATATATTTTTAATTATTAAAACATAGTAAACTATCCATATGTCACTCAATATTTACTATCTCTTTTGTATGTACCATTTAGGTATTGTTTCAAAACTCGTGATTTAAATATTTCATACAAAAGTTTAGGAATATAATTAATTCTTTTTAAAAAAGAAAAAAATGATTGTGCTACCACTTTTAAGTGCTAGCACCATCTCTCGTATTCATGATGAATTGTGGATCAAAAAAATTTTAATTAATAGATCCGTCATCCATCATGATGCATGACATTAAAACTTTAATGAACTAATTTATTTCATCACTAAATATTATTATAAAAATAATAATTCTATACTCATAGGATCAAAAAATGTCATCATGAAATAGCATATAGATTATTAATGGATGGACAACTAAAATTAGATGTAAACTAATATTCTAATTAAAATGTATTAGTCATAGGTCAAGATAAATCTACGAATGATTTATATGGAAAGTAAGAAATGATCAACACATTTACGATAAGATATTATCTTCCACTAAAATTTATAAGAAAATTTACACGTACTTTAAATGAGAAGAAAGATACATAAAAATTGAAGGAGAAGGAGAAAGAGTATTGTTCATTCAAAATAAGAATCTATACAAACAAATGGGGGTACACATTCAACCCCCCATATTTCATAAAAAATCATAAATTTAAATTTAGGTAAATATTATTGGAGTGTTTAACATTTTGTGATGACAATTGTGGTAAATTCAAATAGTTTAGTTAAATATTATTGGAGAGTATAAGTTTTTGTGGTGGGCTATAAAAGCATCGTCAAATGATAACTTTTGGGATACATCTGTTTTGCTAAAAAGAAATAAAAGAAAATGTTAATAACATAGCGTCTTCTTACCGAAAGAGACAAAAAAATGTGCATAAGAAGTCGATAAAATGAAAAAGAATATGATTATAATATATTTAGTTTTTCATCTTATAGGAATTTAGATTTTCATGTGAAACTTCACACTATGTACACTTTAATTTTTTAATATTATATTAATTGAAATCGGTGATAAATTTTTCGTTATAATACACTGCAATTGATCATGACAATATTAACAATAATAACATAATTTGTGAAATAAAATTATATACTTAGGACTATTCAACATATGAAAAGAAAGAAATACATTGTCTCGTCTTCGGAAAATTTATGCCATATACATTTATCTAGTCGATAGCATGCGCCACATTTATAAAATACATTTTAGGTGGTTATAACAGACTGAAAATGTAACTATAAATTAATGTTTATCTACCAGTATTTATCATGTTTATCATTTTCATGTCTTATCCAAGCGGTTTATAGATGGCATGTTAAAACTCATATGAATGAAATGTGGCATGTTTCAAATACATATAGATAAATTGTAATCATTATATTTGAATATATGTATTGTAATTTAATTAATTGAGAAGAAAGTAATTGATATAATCGATATAATTATATATAAATAATATTATAATAAGTATAATATTACCAAACGAACTGTCCAGCCAACATGTTAAAAATACTTTAATTAATTATAAAATGTAAGAAAACATTCAAGAATTAATATTTGTGTCTAATGTCAATGATCTTGTTTTTGCTGTATATAAATTGCTATTTTCTCTTATTAACTTCATTAGTATACTTTAATTTTTTTCTCCTATATGTCAAATATTATATAATAATTTTACCATGTTTTTATATCAATTGTAAGCATACTTTATAAATTTTAAAACTAATTGACATAATATCATGTGTCATTACATTATTGCCATATAAAATTTTAGTTATTAAAAGGATTTTGAAAACAATAATACAATATTAATATAGGTTATTTGCTTAATAATGGTTATAATATAATCAAAATTTTACGATAAATATGTAGCATGCATTTAAAACCTTAAATAAATTAATTATGGTAGCTATGTATTTTATAACTAATATTAAATATGACATGACTATGTTTTTTATTCATAAGTATAACACATAACATCTTTATACCTAAAAACAAAGTGATTCATATAATACAAATAAAATATATAAAGTCCATATAATTATTACACAAAGAATCCTAGTATGAAATGAAAGTAATACTAAATAACAAAAATTTTCACAAACACTGAATTTAATAAAGATGTTGTGTGCTTGGCAGCGTTTCTTGTACTCCCAATGCTTGTCATCCAACCATTTGACAGCAAAATCGCTTGGGAGCCAAACACCTCATCTGCAAGATTAATATTCTATTTTGATGACAATTACATATTAAAAAGGAAACATAACAATGAAATATGAAGATATATGTGTAACCTTAAAATTATTACCGTAAAATAAATATTATTACTTTCAGTGATGTTATCGCATAGATAACAAAAATAACCAATATAAATATGATATAAGCATGTTCTTATTTAGGAAGTATATGACAAAAATTATTTATCACCAAAAAAAGTGATTAGCATAATCTCTAAATTATAGAAATTCATGAATATAGCATAAATTTCATATATTCATGACATATAGATAAGTCAACTATGGAAGAAAATTAATAAAAAAACAAAGATAAAATAACAACAATTTCATAAATATGAAGTTTGGCATACCGTTATGAAGATGTACAATTCGGATAAGATTTTCAGGACTAACAATAAGATAGTTGAATAAAATAAATTCAAAATTCTTTTGTTGGGTTGTGGAAGGAGTGTCTTTGGAATCTTATTTATAGTAGTAGTGTGATTAGTTCGAATAAACCGTGTCTAACACAACCGTCCAACAATTTATTTTTTATCGACACTGATAAATTAATCTTTTTTAATTCCATATTTATAATCATCCAATCTTTGATAACTAATTAACTAATCATCTCTATGTAACCGTATCTTTTCATCACTAACCATTTTAATTAACTAATATAAATAATTTAAGATAATTACACTATGCGAGATGTCATCTTATAATGATTTTTTTAAATTTTTTGCATTGTGTATTGAGACGGTTGGAAGTGGGAACAGTTTCTAAGCGTTATACATAATAGTAGAGACGGTTGTAACTGTATCAGTTATTAATTAATTTAAATTAAAATATATTATGATAGATTAGTTAATATTTTGGTGATGACATAATTAATACTTATTTATTTTGGATTTATATAACATGATAATTTATGAGCAAAAAGTCATCCTACAATGTCCGAGATATAAAAACTATTATTGTCTGAGTGATACTATCGCTAGTGTTAAATTATTATGATATTAGAAAATTTAGCAGGAATATAATATAGATAGATTAGATGCCTATAGTATTTACATGAGTATACTTTATTATATTAATATGTTATAGAATATTAATCAGTTATGAGTCTATCACATTAAATACTTAATTATTATTTGAAATAATAATTTAAGATTACTCAAAAAATTGTTAATCAAAATAATCATAACAAGAAATTTTACTTAGACATCAACACAAGATTATACCGAATGTCATTCTCTTCTTCAATACCAATTACTATCATCTCTCTAATAATATATAGATATAGATAATTCAATAACAACATTTTTTTTATTAATTTTAACTTATTAGATGCTTATAGTAATTACGTCAGTATGATTTATAATAACAATATGTTAGAATATTAATTACTTATGACTCTATGACAATAAAAACTTAATTATCATTTAAAATAATGATTTAAGATTAGTTTCTATAATTATCATATTTTATAACTATAGCTAATATTTTAAAGTTATAATAATTACTATTTCTAGGGTGACTTGTCAACTCACATTGATGTCAAGTGTCATTCTCTCCTTCAAAGTACTCTCTCTTGTGTTTTTATGTGGTAACTACTTGTGTTTATACTTTATATCATCAAATGCTAAAATTTAACATATCATTATTTAATGTTAATTGGCTCAACCGATAATATTATTGCATCTCAAATGCTCAACATGTATTGCTAGCTTTGGGTTCGAATTTTGAAGTTATCACATTAGTTAGATAATAAATCATTACAGTTTTATCTTCCCACTCCAAATTAATTGGACGTTAAGAGTCTTAGACATCAGAGATCTCCATGGACCTCGGCCGACACTTAAAAGATTAACGAATCATTTTCATGTGAAAACATTTACCGATGGAAAAATTAGAGTCGCTAAATTATTTTCTTATTAAAACCTAAAGATGAGGAACATTTATAGCGAAAAAAGATAATTTATTTGCCTACATTTTTATTAATTTAAAGAGATTTGAGAATATTTAAGTCCAATGAATGTTTTATAAATAACGAAATTCACATTTTTATACTAGACAAATTAGTTCATTAAATGATTAATTTTATAATTTATTAGATACAACTCAAGAATAATTGAGACAAAATGAAATAAAATGAAATTGTGAACAGTAAATTTCGGCATAATACTTTTTGTTAGCACTATACAAGTGATGAAAGAGTTGAATATCTAATATTATCAATTAAATAAAAAAATATATAATACAATGTGACTTGTCATCATGGTTATAATATATTATCGCATACAATTATGATCATAATGAATGTGAATAAAAGTTAAGAATTATAAATCACACAAATAAGACATGTGAGAGAAGGGGTGAAAATGCTCATGGATGAACAAAACTTGAGCTTGCCTTCGGATGATTCCACTAAGTTGAACATTTGTTTTTATTTTTGTTTTATTGCTATTGGAGCTAATTGTGAACTTTAACTTTTCGAATATTGTTTAAATTTGACGATGTATCAACAATGGTCTACTAAGATTACAACCTCGACGAGCAATGACGATCATGCAATCAAGAGCTTATGCACATCATTCCCCATGAAAGCTCCTTAGGAGGTCATTTCTACCACGGCGATGTGTTTGTTAAGTGCTTGGAAATATTGTTTAAAAAATATTTTATAACATTCATTTGTGATTATTTTATATTATCTCATGTTATCTTTTGGAATGAAAATGATTTTTTTTACTTATTTAAGATATATAAGATGGAAGTTAAAAATAAACTAGGAAGATATTTGAGTGTCAAAGAACAAACATGGAAAGAGAATATTCTCCTAAGAATTTGAATACTATTTTTTTTGGAAAGGCATGTGTACTTAAATTACTATTTTTCATTGATATTTTGTTGATGTGTCTTAAATTATCGTATCTTGTATATAAAATTATGAAAGAAAAAAGGATAAAAGGAAAGAAAAATGAAAATCTATGGGAAGGCTTGACGTTATGGTTTTATTGTGATATATTTGTTATTTCTCATACTGAAATTTTCTTCGCCGTCAATCTCTTTTACCAGTAGATGTTTTATCCTTTTATTCACAATAAACAAGATAATTTTATCACGCTAAATATTTATGCCATTTTTTTGCATTCGTCTTATTCGTTCTTTTGTTATTCATCAATCCTCAATGTCATATTCTCAAGTCTCAACACATATATGCCATATAAAATAGTGTGGTAGAAAAAAAATAAAATATTAACTAATACAATAAGATATATGTTATCCCAATTTGATTTTCTAAAGAAATTTGGAAAGAATATTGTAAAATACACATAAAAAATTTCAACTAAACTTGAAAAATAAAAATATATGATATGTGGAATGATAGTAAGTTCGAATTTGACTATCTTTAAAAATGATAATGTAAAATGTAAAATCAATGCATTAGTTTTGAATCAACTTAGGAGAAAACTATACTTGATAATGGAAACGTGCAAGTGTATTAGATATAGTGAGAAGTTTAAGGGTTAATAATTCTTTAACTATAATAGAAATTTAATCCAAATTTGAGATGCGCAAAAAATATCTTATTATTTTCAATTATAACAAATATTACTTCAATCGTAATACATTATATGAAGATCTAATAGACAAAGATAAAACTATAAATACGAGATACTCTCAGAGAAAATGGAAGAATTGATTCCATAAATATAATTGGCATCAAAAGGACCATGTTGAAATTGATTTCATATTATTCCATTTATGTTAGTATAAAAAATAGTACACATCATGTTTAAAAATTGATGCTTTTGGGTAAGTCGAAATCAAAGAAGACGACTATAAAGGATGAGATAAACTCAATAAATTGAAATTGAGTATGTGCAATATGTGATTTACTAAAAGATGAATATTCATATGTCGCAAATATGTAAGTTAGTGATTTTGTTTATGGACGTAAAGTAAAATTAGTTGTAAAAAATTGCACTAAGCAAGTCATAGTAGATTTTCAAAAAATACTATTAATCTAAAGGTTTATTTGTTTTAGTTGATAAAAAATCAATGATAAATTTAAATGTTGATAAGTAATTTATTGACTGAAATTGATTTTCAAAATAGGTAGTTATATATTTGGATAAAATCATTTGAATTGATAATAAATAGTTAGTTATGACAAAACTACCTTATTTAAAAATGAACAATAATTCCCTTACTTATTTTTTTACTTATAGTAAATTTTATATCTCTTTATGAGCCAGATTATAAAATTATCAAATACTTAAATGATTTTAAAATCACTTATAAACTATTTATAAGCTTAGCCAAATAAACGTAACACTGAGTTTGCTACGATATTAATCATAGTAACATATGAACCTAAGACAAATTGTCTAATAGATAATTGTCCAAAGTTGTGTATATATGACAAT
Source organism: Pontederia crassipes (assembly GCA_030549335.1). NCBI lineage: Eukaryota > Viridiplantae > Streptophyta > Magnoliopsida > Commelinales > Pontederiaceae > Pontederia > Pontederia crassipes. The sequence continues at coordinate 68,013,907 of CM060191.1, read as the reverse complement.
TTGAACATTTTCAAATTCTGAGTTAGAAACATAATGTATATAAACTGAAAAGGCTTTATACGATTTAAAAGTTAAGACAATGGTACCTCGCACTTCATATGATGAAACTCCAATTTGATTTTACAATAAGTAAATGGATAATTATTTGCACATTAAGAAGAGAGAGCATTTTAATATACTACCATTGTACAATGGTGCTATCCTTCTCTATGAAAATAATGTCATGATATTAATAAAATTAAATATAAGTTGAATAAGAAATTTATGGGAAGGACACAGAAGATGTTATTTTATGGTGTAAGAATTCAAATAACTTATGACACAATATCAATAATAGATTAATATATTAATAAAAAAATCGAGGAAAATTAAAATGCAAAATTGCACTTTGGCGTCAATACCCATTGTGATTGACAAGAGACCTATTAAGAACCAATGCTCCAATGAAGGACGAGAACTATCCCGTTTGGCTCAAGGATACCTTGAGGAGTAAGCTCTTATTCTTGTAAGTTTTGCCAAACGTCAATCTTTTTAAGATGGTGATCCCTACACTCATGATTGCAAAATCAAAAGAATGTGAGAGCAATGAATTCTTGCTCCTTCCACGAACACCTGCTCCCATTGGATTATCCACGATAAGCTTCTACTCTCACTCCAAGAACAACAAAAAAATTGCCAAACTAGGTCTTCGACCCCATTTGGCTCAGGAATATCACCTTGAATAAGCCCTTGCTCCTTATTTTTTTGTCAAACAACATTTTTTTTCTAGCAGATGGGCCCACACCAATCATTGCTGGAAGAACAAAAATAGAGAGGTTTTGTGTTCGTGGTCGACTAAGGATGGATTAACATATTTTAATTATTGGTTGGAATAAATTGAGTTAATCCAAGAATAAAAAAATTGTTGTCAAACGAGGCCTTAGAGAAGCATAAGCATGAATAACTTGGTGCATACAATATTTTGTACGAGATATATTTTATCGTATCTAGTGAGTTTAATTCGTAGATATTAAATAATTATGGTAAAACACATTGAAAGTACATTAAAAAGATTTCTAAATATATGAAAGAAATTGTATAATTTATATTGGATATCAAGTAGACTCTGAGATGATATTAACAACAAAAAAGTTATAATGGACTCAGACTCAAACATTTTTTTAGTTTGAACTACAAGTTAATTTTATATCGAGATGTACTAAGATAAGCAAACTATATTAAGCTTGATACACGGCTGAACAAATACTTCTAAAAATAGAATATAATTATATATATGACATAACAAAAAAATGAGCATGGAATATATGCTTACTCATGTTATGTTAGTTGATTATTCTATAAAAAAGGTATCATAATAATTATCAAATGATAATACTTTATTAAACATATTGATTTGATGAGACTAGATAATATATAATTGAGTTAATGACGAGCATTCAAAGATAATGAATTTCCGAGTGATATCTTTGATATGCACCACATAAAAAATGATAGTGGATATAATGATCACATCTATAAAATGAGAAATGATTATTAATGTTATAATAATATAAGATTGTGGATTAAAAATATCAATGCATAATTTCATGTGAGCAACATGAAGATGGTCATTAACTTCTATATAACTACTTACCACAAAAAAATCTTATATATAACTATTATTCACTTTATAAAGGCGATTTTAAATTTGTGCAAACCAAGAAGTCAAAATGAATAATATGTTAATAGGCTAATGAGAAGAGTATTAAAATTTGACATGATAATTAACCTGGCAAGTGTACTACATGGCAGATCGAATTTTTGGTAGATGATTAATAGAGTTCTAATGTTTGTACATGCTCAACGATTGGAAGAGAGGACGGACAAACAAAGATATCATTCGATAATCAAAATCGTGATTCATTTGAGTTTTGTATAAATAATTGAATTGACATATTAGTTTAGGGTGTGTTTAGGGTGAAACGTAATAACAACAAATCACGTAGTTGATGTGATAGAAAAAATAAATATGAAAGATAGAGATTTTTTTAATAAAAATAGATATTATAAATATAAAATGATTTTTAATTAATAAGAAGTATAAATAAAAAAATATCATTAAAAATATTTTGTTTAAATTATTTTATCAAAAATATATGAAATGATAGGTAATAAATAATATTACATTAAGAGTTTATAATAAATATATTAGTTTATAAAAGAAACATAAAAGAGAGAAAATGATAACAACAAAAATATTTTGTAAAAAAAAGATCTAATGGCAAGGCTTCGGTGCTAGCATTATACTACTTCCCCTAGACACCGTCAATTTTAGATCTGATGATAGGCTTGATGTGCGGTTCAATGTGTATTTAAGGGTTAAAAGGTTGGTTCGATTTTTTGAACCGTGCTAGTTTGACCAAGGAGATTGCGATCGTAACATTGGAAAATTTTCACCAAATACCCTCCAAATTTGACATTTTTTCGGTGTTACTCTCTAACTTTACTTTGTAACCCCACCAACTTTTAACTCATTTTCACATAATGCCATTTTCATCGTTAATCGCCCGTTCCCCAGTTGCCCAGCTGATGTGACGACGTTCTCTCTCCGTCATGCAAGCACCCATCTAACGTGACGCCGCCATGCAAACTGTCCTCCACATTAGTAAACTATTTTAAAATAAAATAACATTTAAAAATTAAAATTTCCCCCTTCTCTCTCTTTGATCATCAATGTCCTCGTCATAGGGGAGAGGGGGGGAGTCACCTGAGCATCGGAGGGAGAAGAGGAGGGGGTGATTGCCCCCACCCCTCTCCTCTCTAGCGCTGGAGAAGAGAGAGGGAAGGGGGAGCGTCCCCCCCCCCCCCCCCCCCCCGCTTTGCTGGCCCACGACGGGGAAGGGGGGCGATGGCTCCCCCTTTTCGTGTCCCCCCCAACTCGAACTCCGGCGAGGAAAATGTGTATTAGACATGTGGAGAAGAGAGAAATGCACATAGGACAACCGCCTATGTGGAAAAGAGAAAATTATCGTGTGGGCACCATATCGACAGATCAACCAGAAAATGGCGTACTGCAGGTGAATGGGGCTGAGCAAATTCGATACCAGGTCTGGATTTGGATGGATCAGACTCAGTATCAGTCTCAGTCCTAACCAATACCGGGATCGGGTCTGACATGACAAATTGGGAACCAGACCGAGTTTAGACCGAGAATCCTCTTTCGAGCTTCTTGATGGCTTCCCCTTGGACTTCTCGATCGACCTACTGGTTCAGAAGTTGGACAAGGGTGGACTCCAAGAATGCCGCCTTCCTCAGCTTTTAGCTATTGGAGCTTGCCTTCTTCACACGCTCTAGGAGCTCCTAAAAAATGCCATGGTTCACGAGCTTTAGCAGTGGCAGTCACCATCGGTGATAGAGAGAGGGGAAGAGTGAGAAAATATGAGAAAGAGAAAAGGAGAGAGAGAACCTGTCAAGGCCGGCGGTAGCACACCGATGGCGGCGACGGCAACACAATGACACGGTGGCTCCTGATTTGCTCAATTTTATTCTGTCGGCAGTCACGACTCACAATCAACAGATCAAGAAAATTAGGGATTTAGGCGCCTTTCAATCATTTTTCATCTCACGGGTTAACGGGTCGCGGGTTATGGGTCAGGGCCGTGCTCAGGTCTACAAGTGAAAAGGGTAGTCGGTGAAACAAGTAAAAAGATGAAGGAGAGTGCTTATAAAATGAAGTTTGAGAATAATGCTGGGAAGATGTCGAAAGTTGGAGGATATTTGGCGTAATTTACCCTCCTAACATTGCATCCCTATTCCTTCATCTCTCATGCGTGGATGAAACAACAACCGACAGCCATGATCCATACGATCTTCTCCTTCTTTATTCTCTACAAGATCCAACAAAGTCACTATAGAATAGAATATTATTTTCCATATCACTATTGATAACAATGTGTCCTCATATATAGAAGACTACATGGAAATATCAAAAATAGAAATTCACTACAAAAGGAAAGTAATTGCAAACATCATTTCAATGACTATAATGTGATTTCTCCATAAATTGACTAGCACGACTAACAGCAAAATATCAGGTCTTGTGACTGTCAAGTATAAAAGTTTTCCAACAATGCTCCTATATCTTTTAGTATCATCAAAAAGAGGATCATCACTAGACCTTGATTTGATAGACCCATTAATAGGAATGGATGATGACTTAGCACCCAACATATCAGCGTCTTCTAGAATATCCATCACATATTTTCTTTGAGAGAGGACCAACCCTTGTGAGTTTCTCGCAATCTCAATTCCAAGAAAGTAGCGAAGTTTTCCAAGATCTTTTGTAAGAAATTTTTAGTTTCCTGAATTCCTTCAGTCTCATCACCTATGAGAATCATGTCATCCACATAAAAGTAAGTACAACACATCCGTGCTCTTTCTTTCTTACAAAAATAGAGTGATCAGCGGTGCAACGGGAAAAACCAATTTTTTTATCTCCTTGCTAAGTTTATCAAACCATGCTCTATGACTTTGCTTAAGACCATAAATAGACTTCTTGAGTTTGCACACATACTCCCCCTCAATCTCATAGCCAGGAGGTTGTGACATGAATACATCTTCTGTCAAATCACCATATAGAAATGCATTCTTGATATCAAGTTGATGTAGGGGCCAATTTTTGTTAACAGCAATAGAAATAAGAATCCGAATTGAACTGAGACGAGCAACAAGAGAAAAAGTTTCAAAATAGTCCACTCCATAAGTTTGAGTGAAACCTTTGGCAACAAGTCAAGCTTTGAATCTATCCACAGTGCCATCATGATGATATTTAATGGTATATACCCATCGACAATCAACTGAAGTTGTATTTGCATGTTGTGGAACTAAATCCCATGTATCCCGAGAGAGAAGCGCATTCATTTCATCATCCATAGCTTGCTTCCGTTTTGGATCCTGTAAGGCCTCAAGATAGTGCTTGGGAGTAATTGTACTCATTAGAGCCAAAGAAGAACTATGTAATTCAGGACTCAACCGATCAATGCAAGTGTAGTGAGACATAAGATGTAGAGTACAAGATCTTATAGGCTTCCGCAAAGCTATTGGTCGATTATCATCAGCAGACCCACTTGTGGGCAAAGGAGCATCCGGTGCAAGCTTTGGTTGGGGATTAGAAGAGGACTGCGAAGAAGCCTGCTCGAGTGCCTGGTCAGTAACAGGAACAATAGGCAAAGGGATAGGCATAGGTGGCTTACTTCTTCGATGATAAATCTGTAAAAGGGCTGGTTCAAGTACAATAGAATCTCCCATTAAGTAAAAAAAAAGCTCTCTTTTTCAAAGAAAGTGACATCCCGACTAACATAGTATCTTTTGGATATAACATCGTAGCACGATATCCTTTTTGGATAACAGCCTTAGGAGAGAGTTTGTCAGCTATATTAAAAAGGTGAACAAAACAAACACAACCAAATATTCGAAGAGGAAGAGGGAAAACATCCATGTTTGGATGGAGCAAACTAAATGGAACCTCCCCCTTAAGAACAGAGGAGGAAACACGGTTGATGAGATAAATTACAGTTAAAACTGCATCCCCCAAAAGTGCTTGGGAACTTTCATATGAATGAGAAGGGCCCTAGCAACATCAAGGATGTGACGAAGTTTTCTCTCAGTAACACCATTTTGCTGAGAAGTGTAAGCACTAGTGGTTTGATGAATAGTCCCGTTGGAGGATAAGAATGACTGGAGCTCACGCTGCACAAATTCTAAGGCATTATCGGATCGAAAAACTTTAACAGTAGATGAATAGAAATTTTGAACCTCATTGAAGAAATGCTTGACAATACTCAAGATATCAGAATGACTTTTTATTAAAAATATCCAAGACAAACTACTATAGTCATCGACAAAGACAACAAAGTAACGATGACCAGCAGTACTTTTAACAGGACAAGGACCCCAAACATCACAGTGAACTATATTAAACATAGAAGTACTTGGAGGATCAGAACGTTGAGGATATGAGGTACGATGATGTTTCCCAAGCTGACAAGCTTCACAATTTATTTAAAGGTTATTATGAAGTTTGGGAAACATTTCACGCAGAACAGAGGAAGAAGGATGACCCAAATGACGATGCCATAGGACAGGATCAATGGAAATAGAGGCAGCACCAGCAAACAAAGCAGGAATATCTAAGTAGTAAAGTTCATTCTTCTCATACCCCCCACCAATCACTTACATCGTCCGGATGTCTTGAAAATAACAATGATGTTCATAAAAAAAAGCCTTGCATTTCAATTGCTTACATAGCTTGCTAACAGATAGTAAGTTTAAAGGAAACTCAGGAGCACAATAAACATTTGTAAGCTTGAGTTTAGAAGAAAACTCAATAGTTCCAACAGATGTAATTGGAGAAAAACTTCCATTAGCCAGGCGAACAGATTTAATTGTATTAGTTGGGGCAGAATGTGATAGAGTAGTATCATTCCCAGTGAGGTGATCAGAAGCACCAGAATCAATCACCCATTTTTCGTAAGCACTAATAGATGTCAAATGGGCAGTACTACCTGACGTGTCTGCCAATCCAGCAGCTATAGAATCAGTAGTGGTAGAAGGTCGCAGTATACTCATCAAACGAGTATAATCCTCCTGAGATAGCTGAAAGGGAGATGATGAGTTACGATGACCAGTGGCTTCTGCAGCATGATCATAAGAGGATGCTTGATTAGCCCAAGTAGGTTTCCCAAATTTTTCCCAGGATTTGTCAAATGAGTGATTTGTGCATTTACAATGCACACATGACTGTGAGGGACGAGTACGACCATGTCCTCATCCACGACGCGAGCCAGATACAGTTGAACCACGACCAACAGCAAAAGCAGTGGTGTCTGCAGAAATCATAGTAGGTTGAGTGTTGGACTCAATCTTTTGAAGACGATTGTATACAATTTCTAAGTCAGCGATGACATTAAAGGATAACATCTGATCTTTGACAGCTTGAAATCGAGAACTAAGTTCATCAAGAAATCGATAGGTCTGCCACTTTACCCTCTGATTATTTTGCTTCTCGCAACATAATGGATAAAAAATGGATAGTTCTTCAAATAATGATTCCATAACGGTGTAGTAATCTACTAAAGACATATCACCTTGATTAATCGCCCAGATGCGATGATAAATATTAGCAAGTTTGGCATCACTGGATTGTTGTGAATATTTCTTCTCAAGACTGGACCATATCTCCTTGGCATTCTTTTTGTAAAATAGGTTGGCAGATATTCGTTGCTCAACGCTATTCATCAACCAGTTCACGACAAGGTAATTGTCTTGTTCCCACTTCTCAAATCCTTCGTCAGTGGATTTCAAAATAGCCCCTGTAATGATATATAACTTCTTTTGTCCACCAAGAAAAATTCGAAAAGCTTGAGACCAAAGTGTATAATTCGGGGTACCATTGAGTTTTATGGTAGTACCCTGAACAACATGAGAAGAGGGGGTAGGAGATTTGGTTTCAGCAGCAGAAAGAACGCCAAAAGAAATGAGAGAAGAATCCATTGGGATAAAAAAAATATATAGCAGAAACTACTGCAAGCCAAATCTCAGTAGGACACTACTTATGGAGTGCAGGACGCCTCAAAGGCGTAGGAAGCCCTTAAGAACTTAGGGTATCATATAAATGTGACAATAAAACTACAAAGATGCCCCTGTGGGACAGAGAGGAGTCGCTGGAAAGCAAAAGGTGGAGAAGAGGAACAAAGGAGATAAAGGACAAAGGTACAGAACCCCAATCTAGGATCGTTGCTCTGATACCATGTAGAAGAGAATATTGTTTTCCATATCACTATTGATAACAATGTGTCCTCATATATAGAAGACTACATGGAAATATCAAAAATAGAAATTCACTACAAAAGGAAAGTAATTGTTGGTTGTTGCACAGGAATCAGGAATCATTGCCGATATGGAGAAATTGTTGGCCCTCAATTATCTCCCACAATTTCTCTTATCATATCAAATATTTATTGACCTAAATATTTATTTCCAGAATCTCTATCTGATTTGGAGAATCTTCAACACAAAAATATTTATTTCCAGAATATCTATCTGATTTGGAGATTCTTCAACAGTCACAACTACGATCGCCCGAGTTTCGCTGTTATCTTGGCGAACCTCATTGTTGCCATCGAAGTTTTGCTCAATCTTGTTGCCGCTTGCTGTCTAAAGAGGTCAATTTGTGCCCGATCTCGCCCTCGCGAGTTCAAGCGGCGATGTCCTAGGCAAACAACATGGAGGTTGAGCTGCACGAGCAGTTATGCCAAGTAGCTAGAGACAGCAAGGTGGTCATGGCACAACGAGGAGGCAGCGACGATGGGTGAGAGGAGAACGAGATAAAGTCGCATGCGAGAAGAGAGAAATAAAAAATCATTTTCGTCTTGTATGGCTTTTATTTGTTTAAACCGGCTGTGAACCACATACTCTAAATCGAGATTAACCAGCAGAATATCATAATACTCTCGAAATATAGCCAAACATCGAGTGAGTTAAGAATATAAGGGTCAAACCTCGATTTTTTTAAAAAAATCATCTTGACAACGATGAAACCACTCATTTTAATAAAAAAAATTGAGAATATATCTATTCTTTCAAAATAGATGAATACATATATTCTCCTTTTTTTCAATCGTAATTTATTTTTATTGTTTATTCATGTATTATTATTTATTATTTTTAAAAGTAATAATAAATATCAACTATTTGTAATAAAATATTTTACTTATAAAATATTATATTTTTAAATTTTTATTCCTCTTGAACCAAATATATAACAAAAATAGAATATGAAAAAAATATTATATTCTTCTGAATAAAATTTCTTATTCACTAAAACATATTTTTCTTTCAAATGGCCAATGGGTCTTAATATTTAATCTGACGGTGATTTGGTGATACCCCATCCATTAATCCCAAAAAAGAAAAAAAAAACTCACGCCCCCTTAAGCCATATGACATCCCAATTTCCAAGTCTCTTTATCCGCGTAGTCATCTTTTTTTTTTCTTTTTTCCTTTATGCGCCCACAAGCCCATCCATTTGAGTCGTAAACAAATTATTAACACCTAAACTGTACATGATGTTTACATCATGGCCAGAAGAACGTGCAGATACTCCATCAAAAATTAATAGCTTGATCGCGATCTAACAATCGATTTCACTTACTGGCGGACCACGATTCTTTTAGTTTCTTATTTTTTTATATATATTTTTTTGTTTATGACCATCAGATTGGCATGCGCTCTCTACCTAAACGGACGACGGAGATGATTCCAACGGTAACAATGATCCAACGGCCCGCATCAAGTGGCCGGTTGCCGCCCAACGGTAGCTTTTCCACGGGCCTCCCACGATGACGGTGCCCTGTCGCCTGCGGCAACTGCCATCGGCAAAACACGGGGGGAGAGAGAAAAAGATCTGTCTTGAAATAATAGTTAAAGCATCCGATAAAGCAATCCATAAAGAAGATAAGTGTCCTTTGGACGCGTTCCCAATCCTCTATAAATAGATGAACGGAGTTCCTCTATTCTTGTAACGAGCACATCAAGTAGAAAGAAAGCTAATTATATAGAGACATCGCCCCATTCCTTCACATTCTATTCGTAGTTAGTTCCTTCTCCTCTCGTTCAGTTCCTTATTCTGTGCTCTATTTTTTTCTCAGATTTTTTTCTTTACAATTTCTTCTGCGTCCTGATTGCCGTGAGAACTCTTTCGATCCAACCTACTAGGAGCCATTTAGTTCTGTAAATTTCTGAAAGCAGTTCTAGAAATTATCTGATCTCCCGGAGAAAATTAATTATTTTTTTTCTTAATTTTCTCTTGAGATCAACTTTTTTATGTCCATGGATAGCGTACTTGTAGATCGATCTCTAAATTTGAGGAACTCCATGAAGTATCCCGTTCCTCATAATTCAAGCTTGGGTATATTTGGATCCCATCCCCAATTTCATTCTTCTTCGTCTATTCTAAGGGTTCATCCTCCCCTTCTCAAATCCCCGCTCCTCCCCCTCCCTCCCCCCAGGTTTGTCTCTTCTTCATACCCCAGAAGAAGGCCAAGAGTGCAGCATAACAAGAGGCAGCAAAGGAAGCCACACCCATCTGAGACAACTCCGGCGACAGCCGCGGTTCCAATAATGGTTCCTCATGGAAATCATCAACGCCGGGTGCATGACAAGGTAGACTGCAAAGAGGAGATGAGCATGGTGGAATTTTTAGAATCTGTGTCGTCAAAGTCGCCACCACCGAGCAGCCTTCCATTGCCAACTTTCTCCCTGATGAGGAAACCCTTGGTGGATGCTCTGCGTGTCCCTTGTGTTGCTGAAGCTGAAGATGGCATTGATGCCGGTGCAACAGATGACCTCCGGCGGATTTTGGGACTATAGCATCAGAAGAGATTTTGCTTTCCTGTTGGCATATTGGGGAGGAGACCCCTTTTTGTAAATCCAGAAATCTCATAGCTGCTGTAGCATGTCTATGTGAGGATTATCGTAAATCTTTTCTTGAAAGCCTCAACAATGTAAGTTGGATACCAAGTCTGAACAAGGAGATATTGCGGAAGCAGTCAGCTACAACTTTGTCTACAAAGGTTTAGAACAATTTATTCCTGTCCCTTAAAAAGTTGTAATACATGGGAGGAAAACACAATATTTCCGAAGAAAACCTACAAATTGAAAGCCACAACTAATTTATTCCTCATCTAGTGTACACTCCATTAAAATTGTAGATATTCATCAGCTCTTGCAGAAGGCATGGAGAGTTTCATCCAATGCTTTTCGATCATAGTCCCCAGTGAACACACAGTTGCCTAACGGGCCCTTGAGGAGAATCAGCCTTAACAATCCATCTGCAACCTTTTTATCGACCTGGATACCAGAAAATAAAAATTACATATCCAAAGATTTGAATAAGCAGCAAAGACAACAAAATAGGATTTATGGCAACTTACTGCCATAACAGATTTGAACTTCTCCACCGTCATAGTCTCAGGTGGTGTGATTGGAAGCTTGGCCTCTTGTAAGATGCTGGTAACTCTCTTTACAATAGTATCATCTATCCAGCCTAGGCGATAAGACATGTCAACTGCCATAACCTTGAAAAATATAATGTGAATGTCAGAAAACCAATTTCAAACGGAGGAAGAAGAAAGAGCAAAATAGCAAAAAAAAAGGCAGGAAAAGGACAATCTTGAAAGCAAATATAGTTAGCTTACCGTTCCAGCTGCAACAGCTTCTCCATGGAGCCATTGTCCATAACCAAAGGCAGTTTCGATGGCCTAGAATAACAGTTAAAGAATGAGATTACTGTGGGAAAAAAGCATTCAGTTAGAAGATAATGGAAGAGATGCATGCGAACCAAAGTGACCAACAAATCAAACTAATGGGAAACGTGAACATAGAATAGGTAAAATGACTTGCTTGTCCATTAAGTTAAACAAATTGAAAACCTTATCTTGTGGTCAGAAGCTGAGAAAAGGTCCTAAATCTCCTTATATAAAAAAATCCATCTGTCTCCTGGTTTAAATGAAATTTCTCTAAGAGATCATTCATCTAATTTCAGCTGCAAATGAACTAGCAAAAAGTGGAGAAATAGAAATTACTGGTTTCATATGCTTTCACAACTAGCACCAAGTTCCTTTTCTTTAGAGAGAGAAGGCTCCTTGCAATTACCAAGCTATTAGAATTACTCAGGATGCAAGTGCATTAACATTAACATCTCACCAATAAGCTTACTTCATCACAGAGATATAGCAAAAAGTGCACCTTTTGCCGAATTTCCCAAGCAATGCATCTACATCATTATTAGTTGGTCATTTGCACACACTTGACAGTAAACATAATTCAATGGATTTCCACAACATCAAATGGCAACTGATAAATTTAACAATGAAATGAGAATTTAAGATGTCATATTTCTTCCTGGGGTCAAGGTCAACAGAAACAATAAGTTAAGGATTACTGGATCTTTACAACTTACATGACCAAATGTATGACCAAGATTCAGTGTAGCCCGAAGTCCGCTTTCCTTCTCATCTAAGGAGACAACTTCAGCTTTGTTTTCGCATGACCTCTTGATAGCATAAGCCAGAGCACTTGGATCTCTGCAGCAACATACATAGAATATTTCAACGACGATCCGAACATCTCTAGGAAACACTTAACAAACAAAACTTTGGCCTAGCCTTTCTGTTATGTTGTGCAGGTACTTTCACAAAGGATTGTATATAAGGCATGTTAAAATTTTGTGGCATACAGAACAATTTCCAATTTGGTCGCCAGTTGGAATAATTGTGTGACAAATTTGCAAGAGTACTGACATTGTTTTTTTGGTTTACGGAGACAAGGAAGTAATTCCCTGGTTATTTATTCTGGTCAGTACCCCCCTACACCCCACCCCCACTCCCAAGTGAAATGCAATGTTCGTAATTGAAGCAATGACAACAAAGCAACATCTTCGAAAATTTATGATGTTTGCTACGTGAAATTGAAGAATTCTTTCCCATCGTTAGTTTTGTTTGCCAAAAGCGGGCCAAGTGAAAAGCACAAATCTTTGTTCAGTGTTATCATATTTACCTTTTTATGTTTCCATCTATTTACCTCTCTCTTTGAATACTTGTTTGTCTAACCAAACTTTTCAGTGCTATCTCTTCCAAAAGTTGATCAATGCATGATCTTTCATGATGTTTTCACATTTATTATCATTTTTCGAAATGGTGCTTTTTCATTTATTATCAAATTTTGATGATTAATTGGCTGAACATGGTAACTATGTTTTCAAGCCTCATTTATTTGCAATCCAGCATAATATAGGACATTAAATGAACACAATCCTTTTTCAAACAGAAAAAGAGACACAGGACACTCTATCAACTGCTTCAACCTTTTCGGTCTATTTAGAGGCTTGAAAACACAAATATGAAGATGTTGATTATAGGTAATGTAAATATTCACTACAGATTTGAATTAATTAGCACCTTAGTCACTTCCTTAGCCACTATTGGAAATATATACAAGAGAAGAATGCATCAACTTTCACACAAACAAATTCTAAGAGAGTTTTCACCCTTATTTTAGATATGGATTGATTCTCAATGTCACCATTTTTTGTACGAACAGTGTCATTATCCAGTCCACCAATGCATAACTCTGATACAATATGCAAACAAGATTAATAACATAACGTCAACTTTCTAGCACGATTCTGTAAATGGGAGCAGGAGTTCATTGTTTAGTTAGTAACTTTAAGTTTAATTCTTTGTTATAGGGCAGCTTGATTCATAATCATGAGTTCCATAACAAAAATGTGCTTTGTCCCAGCAAATAGGAGAAACAATGGAACCCCATGGAATCCAAGATAAAAAGAATGATAACTTTAATTTTCTTCTTAATGCTGTACTGAGTCAAGAGAAGATAAGAATAACTTTAATTTTCTTCTTAACATTGTACTGAGTCTAGAGAAGATGTTTATTTCATTGAACAAACAATGACATCCCATATTGCCCCAGCCAAAGATAAACATAGCAATTTCTTATCAAGTCATCATAACAACAACAACAACAAAGCCTTATCCCACTAGGTGGAGCCGGCTACATGAATCCTATGACGCCTAATCCATGTTCATGAGATTCGACAGAGTTTTACGCTGGCTGTCGGGGCCTAACACAACCCTCCTCCTTTATCCGAGCTTGGGACCGGCTATAAAACATAGGCGGAGTTTTATCAAGTCATCATAAACAAAACAATTTCTTATTAAGTCATCACAATTTCTTGTTTCTCCTCAAAAAAAAAATTTCTTATTTCGTTGAACAAACAATTACCTGGACAATATGGCCTGCATATTCTTTTCTTGCCACTGGAAGAACTCTGCATCTCTTATCAGCCCATACTTCACAACTTCAGCTACACCAGAAGCCAGTTCCCTGTCTGGCAGTGTGTTCAGGGTATCAGTATCTATCAGCACGCATTGTGGCTGATAAAATGCACCAATCAAGTTCTTTCCCAAGGGATGATTTATTCCTGTTTTGCCACCAACTGATGAATCCACCTGGAATAGTGAACATATTGGTTACTTGCTTACCAGTTAAAATTACCAATCTGCATAGTTTGTGTATAATTGTTCGGAGGATAAACAGAAAGGAACAGGCCACAGCTACATATCAGATAACCTGAGCCATGAGGGTAGTTGGAATTTGAACGAAGTTGACTCCACGAAGGAACGCAGCAGCAGCAAACCCACACATATCGCCAATGACACCGCCACCGAGGGCCACAAAAGTACATCGGCGATCCAGTCTAGATTCTACAGCCTTATCGAACACCTTCGTCAAGGTGTCCTATTCACACAACACCCGTCAAGAACATTAGTTACACTTAAGTCATGTACAAATAAAAAGATTAAAATGCATAGTATCCGGTATTCCCAGTCACTAACCATGTCCTTATACTTCTCCCCATCTGGAAGGATGACGCTTTCCACTTTAACACTTGGATTTCCAACAGTCAATGCTCTGATAACTTTATCGAGGTACAACGGAGCGACGGTAGTGTTCGTCACCACCAGAACACTCTTCCCATGTACATGCCTATAACAATAAAAATAAATCGATGCTCTCCAAACATGCAAGAACCTAAATAATAGCCCTAGAGGAAATTTCGAAGCATTAAATTTCAGATAAAACGATCGCTTTAAAGCGAGAGTACCTCTGCAGGAGATCGGGCTCGTCTAGCAATCCCGAACCGATGTATATCGGGTAGCTCCTGTTGCCAAGATCGACGTCAACTACGGTTAAATCCCTAGAAACAGCGCTGTCCGCTGCCTCCGCCATAGCCGGCGAGGCCGCCGCCGAGATCCTGATTCGGTTCCGTTGGGGACTCGACACGATTGCCCCGATGCGGTGCAGACGACGTCCACCAGAAATCAAAGAAATAGATGTGTTGTCTAACAAGCGAAGCCGCTGAACAGGAGAGGCAGCCGCACCGGCGAGAGGAAGACGGCGAGCGGAGGAGATCCTTGGTGGACGGAGGGCGGGAGCAGCCGAGGAGGAGGGCGCCATGAATTGGGCTTAAGATCGGTACTAAGCTTCGGTGGAGAGGTCGAGAAGGATGAGAGCTCTCTCGACGTCGCGCGCGCCCTTCCGGTGTAAAGCCCGCCATTGTTTGGTCCGAGAGAGCTTTCTAATGCGCCCGAGAGCGGAGCGATGGGGTAGGTGGGTATGAGCGGTCCGCACCCATCATTTCGCAGGTGGGAAACGTAATGAGGAAATTTATGCGGACGAAGGATCCGTCGTCCAAGTACGAGATGATCAGTAGATTGACTGCTTGGATTTCGTGAAAGTTGTTGCACAGACATTTTAATGCGGACGGTTCTAATATGAGAAGGGTAGTCCTCACCTACCATTAGACGGGTCCTTAGCGGCGCAGCCGCGCGAGTGAGGCCGTCATGTATCAATATCATGGTAAAGATTATATGCGGTCGTGCATACGGCTGCCAGCTAGTTGTGGAAGGAGGCAAACGACGCGTGCGCGCTGAGTGATCGTGGTTTTTCCCTTGTTTTTATTAAAAGAAAAATAATAAATAAAAAAGATCACATTGTAAAAACGGTTAATTATTTTTTAAGACCTTTGTAATTGTTTATTTGAGAAAAAACATTAGTTTCTTCTACAAAATTGACATATTATTTATATACATATATGTATTATCTATAAAGAAAGAGAATTTTAGGATAAATAGTCTTACGAAAAAATAAAAGAATTTATTAATTATAATAGAAAAATATTTTGTAATAAAAGTTTATTATGTAAAAATTATGGATTTAATGGTTGTCCCCCAACTTAAATGGGGACTTTCCAAGCATCTGGATCGTCCGATCTAAGATGGACAGTCGCATTTGATGTGTGTGGTTCAGCGCAGTTCAAGGCCACTTCGGGGGTTGGCTCGCAATTCGACTGGATCGTGGTCGGTTCGATGGGAGATAGCCATGGAGACAGAGCTAGAGGCTGATGGGGAGGGAAGGGAGGGAGACAGCGGGCTTGAGGGTCGGAGTGAAAATGGGGCGATCGGGGGCGAGGTCGAGGTGGCGAAGGGTAGTGAAGGAGCGAAGGGCGTCGACGGAGTCCCAAGAGTGCAAGAGGTCGGCATGGCATGGGTGAAGAGGGTGGTGAGGGTCGTCGGTGGGAATGAGGAGCAAGTGCGCTTCTACTCTTCGTCGCGGTTCTCTCTACCTCCGCCAAAGAAGCTGACATGGGTGAACCCTCCAAACCAAAGCTCACCGTCATCTCTATCCAGTACACTGCCACCTCCGCGCCCCCTTCTCTCTCTAACCTCGCCCTTCGATTCATCTCTGCCATCACGCAATCTCTCCATGTTGTCCCAGGATACTCACGTCGACGCCTTCTCCGTCGCCTTCCCCTCGGACCAACAGCCTCCCTCCCACAACAACGCCTCCTCCTCCTCCACTCTCTTCTGCCCTCGTGGTCCAAATCCCTCCGCTGCCTCTACTCTACCCATCATTGGGAATGCCTGTACCGCATTGGCATCATGTTCGATAAGGTCATCTACTTTGTTGCCTCGACATGTATGTGCGACTAGGGAAGAAGGAAGAGGTCTTAAACATCTACGAGAGGGTGCACTCTCATGGGTGGATGCCCGATGCTATGGTCTTCTATGTGCTTGACAAGGCTGGTGTGTGACGGCCTACTACTTCTTTTGGCGCCACAATGGGTGAATTCGAAAATCAATCATTTAAATTCAAATTCAAATATTCAACGGAAAACTAACGTTTCAAAAATAAACTAACTTTGAAATTTTTCAAAAATTTTGACATGACGTATGCGTAAATTCGTCTATACGTCATGTACAACAATTTATATATATATATATATATATATATATATATATACATATCTTCACAGACAATTAACTTTAAAACTTTAACATCACAGCCAATTATAAGGACATTACTGGCAATTCAACGAATAGCAAAAAGAGTGGGACACACGCTCAAAATAGTGAGTCACAAGCTCACTCTCAAACCAAAATCACGAATCAAATGCTCGTAAACCATATAACGTGAGCATCCATCGTCCCACATCATAAATCTAACATCTCACAAAATGTTGCAAGCATTCTTCAAACTAGCAATCCGTATAAGAAGGCAAATGAAATATAAGGTAACAAAAAAATCAACCACGCCTCTCACACATGACCAATCCCTGCCTCTTTATATTTCTTATTTTATGCAAAGCAAGCAAGCATGTAAGACTTTTATTCATTACCTGAAAAAAAATTAAACAAGAGATGTGAGCATAAATAGGCTCAGTGAGTAAAACGACTATCTCAAATATTAAAACAACGAAAGAAAAACCAACATTTTCATTTCAAAAAATTATTCCAAAACCTTCTCATTTCTCCAAAAAAATTTATTAAAATAATGATCATACCGAAATGAATGCTATGGATGCACATGCATGATAATAAGATAACATCATAAAACTTGAGGAAACAACATCAAATATGAATATCCAATCTCCTAAATGGAGGAATCAATCTCACCCCTCGTATCCCCTTAACACAAGGTGGTTGTTCTAACTCCGTTCCTCGTATCCCATTGACACAGGACGTTGCACTGCCCTTCATATCCCATTGACACAGGTTTCTTATATCTTCTTTCCATCCATCACATCCCATTGACACATGATGGTTATTCTAATTCCACCATTCGTATCACTATATTGACACAGAGTGTTGAACCTGCTCTTCGTATTTCATTGATACAGAGCATACCGAGCCTCAAATCGGTCTACCCGGAGTTGGTCAATCCTCCGAGGTGAAAACACTCCGCCTTATGCGGATTTTACATGTAATGCATGAATGCAATATCAAAATGAAAATCTAATTTTTGAAATCATTATACTAAACAAATATTTCATTCAAAAGTAAATCCTTCATTTCAGGTAATAGGAGTAACTTCTATCAATTAAAGACTTCCACAATTCATAATAAAAACATCACAAGTCATATGAAAGCACATATAGGAAGCATACAGATAAATATGATTTTTTTACATGGGAAAAAACTATGAAGAAAATTAGTCTCACATCGGATGGAACAATGTCATTACTCAAAGGAGAAGTGATTCATATCAATTGAGATAAGTTCCATCACCTTGGATTCGTCGAGTCCTCAAATTATCCCCTCGTCTGAATCCAATCAAAAGTAAACACAACTTATCATATACATTACTTGATAAATGAATATTATAAAATTTAATTAATAATTCACTCTTCGTAACAACTCAATGTACTTATCATAAGCTAAGTCATGTTATGGATTTGTTAAAATACTTACCGAGAAGGAAAAGAAGGCTTCGTCGTCTAATAACCGCCTAATCAAAGCTAAACAACTGATCCGTTAGCCTCCGATTAACAATCCCTATAAGTGAAGTTCAAATTAATTTTTAAGACAACTTTCAATTAGGACTTTCACTATATTATAAAAATTCACTTATAGTTATCCGAGCATTCACACCATAACCACTGTAGCCACCGCTCTAAAAATCACCGCCGCACCCGCCAAAATGTCGAAAAGTCGTCGAACGTCTTCTTCGTCAATAATAAAATAAAGTTACTTTAAATTTGTCCACATAGCTGAAATTCAAACATATGCACATTCTTATTCTCTTACCAACCGTGATACAAGAACGAATCGCCAAAAAGGTCGCCGGAGAACAATAGAAATTTGAAACCTACGAACCTAAGAAGGATTAACAACTAATTATTATACGAACAATAATATGATTTCTTTTTGTCTCATGTATGCACCTACCAGAACGTCGAGGTGAGTTGGACCGGAGTTCCCTGCCGGTTCGCCGAAAAAGTCATCGGAAAAGTTCGTCGGAAAGCCCCAATTTTGGTCTTCTATGTGATTTGGAACAAAAACATGATTAAAACCCCTCAAAATGATCTTAATCGACTTGAGAACGATGTACAACTCACCAGGAGAAGGATCGCTGCAAATCGTCGCCGGAATCGTCATCAATGGATTTTTCATCTTTATCATGTTTTCCCCTTGTTGTGTCGCGCACAGTGGACCGATCATCTCATACCATATGTCGAAATGTTGATCTCGTCATCCTCTTTACAAATACACCTCACACGCAAAAAATGATGGGCAGACGAAAAAGGACGAAGCGTCGAAACGGGCGGTGGCTGGAGTGTGGCTCGCGATTATTGTAGCTATCGGGAGTGGGGAAGAAGCTGAGCAATTCTTCTTATTTTTTTAGTTGTTGTCCTTTTCTGCAAAAAGACCAAACTACCCTTACTTTTTACATAAATTTCACCTTTTTTTAAAATGTTTACATGGTGTCTACGACAAGTATGTGCTTAAGGAAATGCCATCGTCGACCTCCTCATGAGTACGTTATCCGGTGTAGGCACCATTGCTCCATCGCCATCCAGTGATAGCTGCCACCACTAAATCGTGAAAAATGAGCAGAACTAGCCCCAAATCGCCCTTGAGCCACGTTGAACCATGTGCATCAAATTTGATCGTCCATCTTCAAGGGTGGACAATTCCCCCTCCATAAAGTAGGTGGGACAACCATTAAATCCATAAATATATAACACATATGTATGTATGTATGTACGTGTGTGTGTATATATATATATATATATATATATATATATATATACGATGAATATTAATGTGCTATCACACTTTGTGGTAGCACCACATGTCCACGACTTCAAGCCATTAAATTCAAAGTTGTGTACGCATGGGCGAATGATATGAAAAAGCATGTAAACTGCTTTGGTTTACCTTCATCCACCAGTTCGAGTTGACCGAGAAACTCCCTTGGCTCGCTCGATCCTAGCCCTCGACAACATCTTTGTAAAGATCAGTGGTCGAATCCCCTCAAATCGTTTGTCTTCCCCCTCATAGGCAACGCCCCCTCTGCTCGAGGTATCCTTCGCTTCCGCATGCGAGAGAATCACACCGATCGGCTCTCGGCGAGGAAGGTCGTGGGGCAGAGGGAGGAGGAGTAGTGATCAGATCTCATCGAGGGAGGATTGCCGACGAATGGATTTCATCTGCTTAGAGTCGCGATGACTTGTGCGAGAGAGATCGATATATATATATATATATAGAGAGAGAGAGAGAGAAAGAAAGAGGAGAGGTCGCAAAGAGAGAGCAACGAGAGGAGGAGAGATTGTCGACAAACGAGAGAGAGAGAGAGAGGATGAAAGATTGGCGGTGACCGAGAGGGAGCACAGAGCGAAAGTGCGATGCGGTGTTCCTCCTTCCTCACTCGGTGGAAGCAATCCTGCACTCGCGGATCAATAGGGGGCGGCTAGTATCTCGTTGCTTGAATAAAGACAATTGAATGGCCGTGGAGCCACACGGTTTGGACGCGCCTCATCTTGTCCATCAATGCGCGCATCTCCGAATTGAATGGTTGTGAAGTCACGGACGCAAGGTGCTACCATAGAGTGTGGTAGCACATTAATATTTCTTTGTATATATATGATATATTAGGATAAAATGTAGGTGATGCACACTTATTCTCAGCATATATGCTGAGCAAATATAAGGCGTTCATCAATGAATCGATGCTCACCACTTCTGGCGAAGGAGGCATGCGATCGTGGCCGTCCATTTTCTTTTAAGCGGGCCAGATGCATCTTGTTGGGTTTCTCTGCGAATAGGGTTAGGAGCAATCTCACACACACCCATCATCGCTCACCGGGTACCTTGCCGCCACTTGCCACGCTATTCTCATTGCCGTCATTCACATTGTTCATCGTCGTGCACTCGCGAGTGATAGGATTCGCCTGTTTGTGCATCTGTCAACGCACTCCTAGTGTTTCTCCAGCGGCGCAAGCACCGACAATGTAGTGGAGCGAATCTTGGAGCGGATTCGGCTCCTACGGCACCTCGGGAAGCTTGGACAATCTTTGAGGCTCAATCCCGATAACTTTCATGAGCTCAACCCACCCATCCGATTCGAGGTGCATGTCATCCCTGTTAGATTTTTTGTTCTGATTATGAATGATTTTTATCAATATGCTAATAGAGATTGACATCTCATTAATTCATGGCTATTGGTGGAAATCATTAGGAAATATGATAATCCAGCCACAACCACCCACAATTGCATGGTTGATCTTGTGGAATCTCCCGCTCCCTCCATGTACATCGATTGTGGCAAAGCTTGTAGAGTATCCATATGTAGTCCCTTGCCAACGCTCGGTTCCTATTCTCCGCTGCTCAGATCGAATCCTCGATCGTTGAAAAGCATATATGTTGAGCATCTCAGTATATATATATATATATATATATATATATATATATATATATATATATATATCGAGAATAAATGCTCAACATCTACATTTTACCCTATATATTAACTCTGATTACCCGATCACAAATCTTTTTTTAAAAATTCATAATATAATTTATAAATGAAACCTTTATCAATAACTTTATTTAAATGATTTTCTTAAAAGATAACAAGTGATTCTTTTAACAAAAAATGATTTATCCAAGTCACTTTCACTCCTGTAATATATCCATGGTAATGTTAGAATAAAAGAAATAAAAATTAATTTAAGTGTTGTTTTGTTACGAAAATTTATTGTGATAAAATTGTACCACACTGGCAGGCATGATAATTCTAATAATGAAACTTAGATTATTTTATATCTTCTTATATATGAATATAAACTGCTTTTAAATTTTTTTTATCTTGTTTAAAAATAATAGTATATATTGTATAGTAATTATCGAAGAATTTCAAACTATGCATATTAATTATCACTTTGTTTTTTTTATTGTTTAGATAAAATCTCATTCATATTTTTTAGCATTTTATAAAAAAAATACAATTAATGTTGTTTATTAAAAAAATTCTGAGCATTTGACTGACTTTTAAAATAGTAAACATATAGATATCTATTTATTACTTTAGTTAGTTCTTGGGATAGTAAACATATAGGTCAGGCTAAGATTGAGAATTTTAAGTTCTCATTATTTTCATGAACTAATTGATTTGATAAAAAAATTTAAATTTTTGGATGAAAAGTGTAGTGATGAGAATTTGAAAATTTGATTTAATAGATAAGTTTTAATGGGTGTTTGGATAAAAAGTAAGAACTAATGATATAATATATTATTTTATGAGATATATAAGTATAATAAATCAAAATATTATATATTTATTTAATTAAAACAATAATTTATGAAAATTATTTATATTAATATTATAACTTATAATTTATGAAAATTATTTATGTTAATATTATAATTTATTGTTTACAAAAAATAATATTATTATAAGTTATTATTTCCATATGTCATTAATATTACAATTCACAAAAAAATTTATATCAAGTTAAAGTTATTATTTTATAAACTAAAAAGAATAACATATTAATAAATAAAATATTTAATTAATTATTATTTAAGATAATATTAAATATTTTAATAAATAATATTAACATTAATTAATAATTAATAATATTTTACTAATTTAAATATAATGAAGAATCGAAGCAAAAAGGTAAAAAATACTTTACTAATTTGATTATGTGAGGGAACTTTTGAACTTTTCGTCACGTGCCTTGCCTCAAGTTTGAAAATTTGAGCCACCTTCTAATTCAAGTTTTGAAATCAAATAGAGGTATAAATTATTTTAGTTAGTTTTCATTATAATAAAAGCAAATACCT
Source organism: Pontederia crassipes (assembly GCA_030549335.1). NCBI lineage: Eukaryota > Viridiplantae > Streptophyta > Magnoliopsida > Commelinales > Pontederiaceae > Pontederia > Pontederia crassipes. Next base: position 67,991,160 of record CM060191.1, on the reverse strand, counting down.
GTAGTCTTTAATTTAATTTAAATAGATAAAAGTCAAAGAAGCAAAAATCACATAGTATATATTTATAATTTTTATTATTTTCGTTAAATTGAAATGGGCGTCATGTCAGAAACGTTTAAAAAGGGAGGGAAAACTTTCTGCGTAATGCCCCTTCCCGCCAGAAACCCCCAAACATCTCGACATCTCTCGTCCATTTTCCATTTTCGACATAAAACCCCCAAAAGATCGTACACGATCGCATCACAGATAGAAAGCGCAAAGACGACGACGCCGGCAATGTCAACCACCGTCGACGACCTCGATCTCCTCCTCTCCCTCCAAGACGATAGGGTTGCAGAGACACCCCCGGCATCTCCCTCATCCGGCCTCCGAGGCGATGCTCCCCCAGGCGAGTCTTCTATCCTTCTCTCCGTGGGTCTCATTTATCTTTTCTTCGCAACAATGTTTTCACTCGATTCTCCCGATTAGTTCCCGCAGGCTACCTCTCCGACGAGGACGGTCCACGTCGCCATTCTCGTCCCACGAACATATCGGCGTTTCGTGAGGCTGTCGAGGACTACCTCGGCACTGGTTCCGGTGTGGGTGCTGCTACGCTTCCGGAAAAAAGAGCGCCGAGGCGATCTGACGATGTCGAATTAGAAAAGTTTTCGGACCTTCGGATACGGTAACTACATCAACCTACGTTCTTGATTGCTAGAAAATGGATTCCTGATTTGTTGACGCGTTTCAGTTAATTCTGTTCTAGGAAGTCCTTGGTGTCTTCCGTGGAGCTTGCTAACAGATTCTCTGATATCCGCTTCATCCGCATGCCTGCGATAAAGTAAAGTGTTTGCTAAAATACCTGACCGAGAAATAAAAATTTTCCCTTTGATAAATTGAGTATTCATTTGTTGTTCGGACTGTCTCCTTTAGGAACTTGATGACGGGTGACCCACTTTCTGGTTGTTGGGCGACTGTGGGGATCTTGGTAGAGAAGGGTTCCCCAAGGGTGAGCTCTTCTGGGAAGAACTACTGTATCTGGAAAATTGGATGTCTGGATGAATCGGATCTTTCTGTGTTCTTGTTCGGTGATGCATACACAAAGAACTGCAATGAGTCAATTGGAGCAGTCTTTGCTCTTTTTAATGCTGCTGCCCGGAAGGATGCTGGGGTATATTGTTATATTTCTTTGATGGCATGGTTGTTTTAAGATTTCTTATTGTGTTACCAATTCTGGTTTGAAATCGCACAGGGAAAAGGGTTTTCTCTAAGTATTTACTCAGCATCACAGATGCTAAAGATAGGAACCTCTGCCGATTGTGTTATGTGCAAAGGCAAAAGAAAAGATGGGATGCCTTGCACCATGGTCATAAGCAAGTATGTTCGACTTTTCTCTTTAGATTTCACTATACCCATGGTGAAGTTATGTTTCTAAATTTAAATAATGAGTTTTTAAGAATTGATTGCAAAGAAAAAATGCTTCATATAACAGTAGGGTTTTTTGGAAGTGTAGGAGAGAGAAATAAATTCGTACAATCAATTACTTTTCCCTTCAGAAGAAGAATCTAAGTCAGCTATGCTAGAAGAAAGCTATGGGGTACAAAGATTAATGCAAACTTTCTCTTTGCCGTGCGATTTTATCTTATGAACGATCCATTTGATGATATATCACAATATACAAAAGAATAGCTTAAAGGATGATGGAAGGGAGTGAAGTTGACACAGATGAAGTTCATCTTGTGGAAATTGAATATGAAAATGACGTATATAACTGGATTTGATAGGCTTAATCATGCTTTATGTTCTCAGTTATCTTTATCCTAATTTGTCTGGTTGGCTCATTTCTTCAAGGTCCTAAGTTGATTCCGTCTTGTTATTTCTTTTTTCAAGGTCCTAAGATGTTGCTAATCATGCACCTGAATGCTAGAATGCCGGGACATTTTTTATATGCTCTCCTATCTGAGTTCTTCAGGATGTTAACTTTCTTTTCTTTGTCATGTTTGAACTTCTGATTCTTTTCAGGCGACAAGGTGCATTTTGCAAGTTCCATAAATCAGTAAGTGCAGTACTTTCCACCAGTTGTTAAATTCTATGCTCGTCACAGCCTTACCACTTATGTTATTTTTGGATGTCTGGTTTTCCAACAGAAAGCATCTCAGAGATATTCCACTGGACGTGCTGAACTCAAGGGTGGGTAAGTTATATATACATCTAATTCATTTTGGCACATCTTGGTCTTAGGCTGTGTTCTTAGAAATCTTCCAGAGTATTTCTAACCTCTACTCATAATCTTTGTCTATTCTCCTTGTTTCCCCATGTCCTCTTAACTAAGGCTTCGCTTACTTTTGGTATTTAGGAACTTGTTCAATACATTTAAACTTAAATCAGAGGGAATTTACATGGTTGATCCTCTTAAAGAAAGATCGAACGTGAATAAGCCATTGCAGCGAGTGAAAGTAATGTCTATTGATGGACTGAAAAAGGCTTTGAGGTATGCCCAATACTCCCTGAGTTGCATAAAAGTATGCATATAGCTTAGCGAATTAATGAATTTAGAACAGAGTTTTTTTATCTGCTGATATTGTCATTAGAAAGATTATGAAGTATGCTCAATTTCACAGGGACTACTTTAATTTCATGATTACTACCATTAATTGCTAATTATTTGAACTCGTGTTCTTATTTAAATTACATAGTGCTGTTATGAATTGGCCAGTTTTGAATATTTAGATATTTTGTTGGACGTCATTTGGAGAGATGCCTAACTTGTGTGGGGGAACCAGAGACCTTCATCTGTTTTGCCCAACGGTCCAGTTAGTTTCTTTTTTAGCATTTTGAACGAATAGTTGATTTAAAATATGTTTTATATAAATGTTGTCTTTGTCACATGCTTGTATAATATCCACTCAAAACAAAATTATTTTCTGTGTCCATCTATCTTTTCTCTATAACCCCTTGAAGCGAAATAGGAGGCTTAGCTTAATGTTATATGTGGAGTTTGCAAGGATCTTTTGTACTTGCAGGTTAAAATGATAGTTTAGATGAACCATAAACCTTCATATGTTCATGGAGTACCTGTACTGTGTTTCTATTTTTGTTGGTGTTGTCTCCAAGTTTTGTTCTGTATAATCTCCAAGATGTTACTTCTCAAAATCCCAAAAATCTACTCAACCAAAAATATTTAAACCCTTGATGAACATGGATGCTGTACTTGAACTTACATCATGACTTTTTGTTTTGCTACCCAGCCATGCTGATAGAGTGACCACAAATTGCCATTCACAAGGAATAAGATTCCTCACGCAGGTCACAGGTATAAGACAAGTCTCTCTCTCTCTCTCTCACACACACACACGCCCACACACACAATCTCTCTGTGTATTTTCTTAACTAGTTTAGATGACTGTCTTCATTTGCTAGCTAACAAGGAACCAAACAATTCTAGCAAAATATCTGCAAAACTTCAACAAACTAAAGGGAGCTCACATAAAAGGTATCAGTTTAACACTTTCTATGAACCAAATGTGCTAAATTTGGTCCTCATTCTGTCAAGTTATTGATCCTATTGCTCTTTAGGTCATCCTTTGCAAAGGAAGTGGTAACTAAAACGTCAGCACAAAATGAAGAGTCCCTGGATAAACGAAGAAAAACTCATCATGCTTCAGAGAATTTAATTGAGCTTGATATTGTAAGTTCAGATGAAGATTGATAATTAGTTTTTGGCGATTGTCAATAACTAGTCAGCTTCAGTAATACTGGAGGATCATGATTGGTCTGACATGCAATTGCTCTATTAATTTTTGTCTCTTGATCATTCAAATCCAAGGGAAATGCTTTGCTTGTTCTGAAAAGACCTCAATGATCAGTGTGTTCTTTGGCATCCTCTAGGTGTGCCTTCAGTTAACCTCGTATTGAGAACGATGTTTCTTATAGTTGAACCTCTTGCAGAGGCCGGTGGATGATGTATTATTGTAAATTATTTAGTATAACCAGTTTAGGAATGTTAAGTATGACATTCTGCATTTGATACTTTTTGCCCAATATCGCCGTAGTTCATTCAGTTTTTTTTTCTGAGTATGCAAATAGGTGGAATCGGTCATTTCCCATTGATTATACAATCATTCCCAAACCAACAAATTAAACTAAGTAGAAATCTCCAGTTGGATTTGCTTCCAAAACATGCACACAAAATTATAATTACTCGAGAAGCTTCAGTTGAAAAGTTTTTAGCATTGAACCTTGTCGCTTGAGTTGAAGTTTGTATCATGTCCGTCATCACCTTTGTCGCAGTTGAAGTAGAAGATGCCACAAAGTTGTCATGTAACAGTGTTAATACCGGTTTAATCCATTCATGCATCAAGTTCATTTTAGTATAAATAGGTGTTTGATGATTGTAATTGAACTCGAGCTGTTACAATTCATTTCATAGAAAATAGTATCTTCTTTCTTCTTGCTTATGCAGCTTTTCTCCTTTTTTTTATTTTTCCCTCTTTCCTTTTCCACTTCTTCATTCCAGCCTCCGGCGACATGATGTGATCTCCGGTGAACACACAGGAGCTCGGTTTGAGGGTCTTCTCGAGCTCCAACTTGCTGTGAGAGATCGCCATCAGAAGCTGTAGTCGTCTTCTTTGTCATCGGCGTCTTCAAGCTCTCATCGTTGTGTGCCTATAGCCACAATAGCACCCGAGAGCCCAGGCACATCATGATCAGAGGTGGATAGAAACTTTCTTCGAAATTTATTTTCCTATTTGTTGTTCATATGTTTTCGATCTTCCCCTTTTTCGTTCTTCTTTTCCATGTTCTCTATGATTTTCAGCGTTTTTTCCTTGTTTTCTTCATATGAATTTCATCTTATCATGATTCGCATTTTTTTTCTTGATTCTTGGCGATCCAGTTTCCTGATCCTCATCAACGGTCGCATTTATCTTTGTACTTCTGGTTTGTTGTTGGTTGAGCTCAACTTGCCAGAGTTCGTTTCGGAGCTTGACTCCTCTGATGCTGGTGGTGAGTCATCAATTCCTTGTATTTCCTTAGTTTTTTCCTTTCTGTACTCGCATCTCTTGCTCTCTCTCCAACACTTGCCATGTGTTTGATCGGCAGCAGCGAGATGCAGATCGTGACCTAGCTCGTTTGTTCTCCGTTCAGATGGTTCTTTTCATTTCTGTTTTTTGCCTCTGCATTTTCTTTTTTTTTACTTCAGATCGCTCTTGGTCGTCGATGAGCTTCTTATTCTTCCGACGATGATCGGTTCATCAGATCTTTGATTATCCCTTCTGTTCTTGTTTACCTGCAGCGATCGTCTCCAATTTTTCATTCTTCTTCACTAGTTGATTGTTGCTTCCCCATTTCTCTATTTCTTCTTCTTCCTCTCCTCCGATGGTCTCCTCGTAGGTGCATCTGACATCAACGTCTTCCCGTTTTCTCCTACTGCTGTAGCTGCCATACATTTCTTCTTTGCATTACAGGTGTTTGAAAAATTGTACTATGCTCCATGTACGTGCCCTTATCATCAGTAATCCTATCTAGCGCGGCACCTCTCTTCTTGCTAGCGCCTTTGCCCATAGTGTGCATCGTCGGCACAGTAACTGTGTCTTCTACTACGGCTTTTGGATCATGATGTTCATCGTCGACATATTCCGTGGAAGTTCCATTTGAACGGTCCCTAGGTCATCGGCGATGGAATAGCATCCCAAGCATTCCTCACGTCGCCTTTATTTGGTGATGGATCATGGTTTCTTTTTTTCAAGTGTTTGGTGTGCAGATTCTTTCGATGTCGTCGTGTGATAACTTCAAGTTGACATGTGTTTGGATGCTTCCCCATGTCAATTTGAGGGGGCAGTTGTGTTATAGTTGCCGTCGCATCCTCCTTGGCGCAGAGTTGATATGGAAGCATGGGCCGCATGGGCCATAGCGTTTGAAATTGTTGCCAGCTGCCAAGTTTTTTTATTATAGTCACAAGTTCGAGTGATGAGTTCCAATTGTCGGGTGAATCTTACAACAATGGGCCAGCATCTCCAATGGCCAGCAGGTGTTCGACAGATGTTCGACGACGAGCACCATGCACAGACAGCTAGCAGTGGTCATCTTCTCCGATAACCATACTTCAGCAACATGTTCAGTGAGTTGCAGAGCTGCGAATTTCTCTTTCGGTGACGACGTCTTGATTCCTTCAAGTTGGCGCTGTTCATTAACTCGCAACTACCAACTTGAGAGGGCGTGTTGAAGTTTGTATCACGTCCGTCATCACCTTTGTCGTAGTTGAAGAAGAAGATGCCACAAAGTTGTCATGTAATAGTGTTAATACCGGTTTAATCCATTCATGTATTAGGTTCATTTTAGTATAAATAGGTGTTTGATGATTGTAATTGAACTCGAGCTGCTACAATTCATTTCATAGAAAATAGAATCTTCTTTCTTCTTGCTCTCCTTTTTCTATTTTTTTCTCTTTCCTTTTCCACTTCTTCATTATAGCCTTCGACGACACGATGTGATCTCTGGCGAACACACAGGAGCTCGGTTTCTTGACAAAGAAGAAAAGTTGCAGATGAAAGAGATGTATTCTATTCAATATATCTTGAAGCAACTACAGAGGGCACCTTTTTATACTAAAGGACAACTCATATGTAAAGATTAAACCGGTATTACACTACAATATTACACCTACAATGGAAGTAACATGATAGAATAACAACTCACGACGTGATAACTTCCAACACACCCCCTTAGGTCGATGGTGGGAAGGATTTGAACGTTGTCAACCTGCATAGCAATCATCACATCGACCATGGAAAAAAATAGACCTGCAGGTGCTGAATCATTTCGTCGAACACATCAGCTGCAGTATGAGACAAATTTGCAGACACCATAGTTGCTTGCTGGAAATGATGAAGATACACAGCACAAAACACCAGTAGAGAATAACACCATTAACTCCGTCGACAATGAAGAGTACTTCTAGACTTCTTTTGAGTTGTAGCTACATAATCATTGCCATGGACTTCTGGACAATTTGCATGGGCTGGCGAACTCCATCGAATCAAATACCATTCATTTAATGCCAACATCGGATTGTCAGCGATTGTCGATAAAAGTTGCAGGACGATGATGAGACTCTCTTAAGTTGATGGCGGGAAGGACCCGGACGTCGTCAACTTGGAGACTTCAAGTTAGACACTACTAAAGAAACACTCTGATGCTAAAGTTGTTTCTATTTTTGGAGACGTAGAAGATAGAGTCGCCCCCTCAAGTTGACACGGGGAAGTATCCAAACACATGTCAACTTAAAGTTATCGCCGGTAGAACAATTCATTGTTAATTCGTCAAACACCTTATCAGCTCGTGCTTCTCGCAAAAAATTTGCAGATCGCAGTTGGACAAGAAACACTCTGCAGGCTAAGATACATATCACGGAACATTTGCACGATACAAACACAACTAGAAATGGGATCAACTTGCCAGATGGTGAAAGGAGGACAGAACAAAGAATAACACTACAACTAAGAACTAAGAAAAGATCTGAAAGACAATGGAGGACCAAGATTGAAGAACATAGTGAAGATAAGGAGATGCGTGGCAGCTCCGCATCTCGTCATTGCCGATCAAACACCTAGCGATCAATGGTCGGAAGAGAAACGCGATCCATCGCTACGGTGACTTGAGGAACGCTTACGATCCATCGTCATAAGTGACGACATGAGGAACGTTTGAACGCGATCCATCGCCAATCATGTGACGACCTGAGGAATCACTTTGAAATAGAACTTCCATCGAAGACCTCCAAATAGATCGAAAGCCAAAGACGAGATGGAGTTTTCAGAATGAAGAAAACAGAGAAGAAGGAAGGAAACAAGAAACGAACGAACCGATCAAAGAAAAAAAAAACGAAGAAGACAGAGACTAAAAGAAAACACAATGGGGACAGAGTTAGAGGACGCCAAGAACCAAACACTTGGTGTGAAATATAAGATGAAGGACGCAGCACAAAAGGAGGAAGACGACCAACAAAACATGGATAAAAAATCGAGATCAGAAGAAAAAGTAGATCGAGATCAAATTCGAGAAGTCGAAGAACTTAGAGATAAAATGAGCGGCGAAGCAGAGGCATTATCCGATTTGGACCTCTCGCTCGGTGTCGACATTGATGACCAAATTAAGAGTGTCAATGAAGAGATCGTCCAAATCAACATCGCCTCGAACTTGTGGGCGCCATGGAAGCCGACGAGACTCCAAATCCAACGACGAAGAAACGACGATGAGCAAGGGCATCGCCTGAGTAGTCGATGAAGAGGAGCTCAAGAAGATCGGTGAGCACCTAGGGCTCATGTCAAGAAATGGTGAGCTCCTGTGTGCTGACGAGATGGAGAAGAGAGCAGAAAGAATAAATGTGGACACAGGGAGAGAAGAAGAAAAGTTGCAGATGAAAGAGATATATTCTATTCAATATATCTTGAAGCAATTATAGAGGGCACCTTTTTATACTAAAGAACAACATGTAAAGATTAAATTGGTATTACACTACAATAGTACTGCTACAATGGAAGTAACACGACAGAACAGTAGCTCGCGACATGATAACTTCCAATAGATAGCAACACAATTTATTATGACGGAGATGCACTTTATTACACAGCATCAAAATGCGTCTCGATAAAAGAAACGAGAACAAAGGAAGAGCGATGGAGCACTAGACACGCACACACCAACACCCAACTGCCAAAGACACATCTAAGTGTCGAGACACCGAGAGAGAGAGAGAGAGTAACTATGGATAGAGGAAGACGCGCTCGGAAACAAGTAACCAGGCAAAGGCCATGCTCTGTATCTGTGACGCGTAAGGACAAGCCAAATGGAAACGGTGGATGGTGGTGCCCTCAAACGTGGGCGAATCGAAGGTATTCCTTCTTGGACGGAAGATCCACCGTCTGGTATCCCTGCGGAAACATCTTGTCGGCTTCCTCGTTGGAGACGCTGGGCGATATGACGACCGGCTCCCCGGGCTTCCAGTTCACCGGGGTGGCCACCTTGAAGGCCGCCGTCTTCTGCAGGGAGTCCACCACCCGGAGCACCTCGTCCATGTTCCTTCCCGTGGTCGCAGGGTACAGGATGCTGAGCTTTATCTTCTTGTCCGGGCCGACCACGTGGAGGGCTCTCGAAGGGAGCTCAACGCCGTTGGCGTCCTTCTGGTTCGGATCCACCATGTTGAGCTGCCTGATCACCTCTCTATCCTGGTCTGCCACTATGGGATATCTCACTCTGCACCCAGGCTGCAATGCAATGCACGAGGAGGCGTATTAGCTTAATCTGTTTAACTTGCAGTTAGTAACGCTCATTAGTTGTAATTAGTCAAACTAAGCACCGTGTAGGCCTCGATGTCTTTGATCCAGTCCACGTGCGAAGGGACGTCGTCGCAGGAGAAGCCGAGCAGCTTCACCCCGCGCTTCTCGAACTCTTCCGCGTACATTGCCATCTTCCCCAGCTCCGTCGTGCACACGGGAGTGAAGTCAGCTGCACCGCATTGCACACGCGTACCAATACCATCTTAGACTTTTAATTTTACGCTCGTTCATGCACGTCTAATTATAACCAATGAAACATGAAAATTTAACTTTCGATAAGAATTAGAGGGCGTGAATGGGGATGTACCAGGGTGGGAGAAGAGGATGGCCCATGCATCGCCGACGAACTCGTGGAGCTGAATTGGGCCGTGGGTGGACTCGACCAGGAGGTCCGGGATCATGTCACCGATGGTAAGGCCCGGCATTTTCCCTCAGACTACAAGAACAGTTGGGAGTATTAGCTTCTCACGGGAAGGAAGGCCAGAAAAGCTTTGTTGTGTGGGAGTGAGTGATCAGAGGACAGTAGATGCCCGTCTTATATAAGCTTTCAGATCCGGTGGCTTGCTCTAGGCAACTTTGGCCCCTGCATAGTCAATTAATTAATTAAATTGGTTATAGGGTTCCTTGCTTTACTTATGAATTGCTCTTTTATTTCTTGGCATGAATTGATTATTTTTTCGATTGTCACCTCGTTTTAATTTATGTGACGTTAAGGAGTGCACTCATCGTAAGTTGGAGTCTCGATCTGTCATCGAGTTCGATTAATTTGATATCGTCTCGGATAGCACGGCTAATTACGAGGGTGGTCGAACTCGAAATTTTTATTTCCCAACTCCCGCTGGTGGAATGAATTGATTATTAGTCGACGTCAGGTAGTCATCCCATATATGACATGTATCTTATGATCTTTATACCTAGTTGTGTAGTACTACCACGTCCAACACAATTCACTCTGTACTTCGAAGCTGTGGGCAGACTGCTTACGTACCTACCTACCTCATCAGCTTGAGGGGAGTTTTTTTTTTTAAGTCTTTTGTGTGACTGAGTGATACCTAACTAAAATTCGAAAGTCTTGAGGACTTGTTAGATAAAGATTAGATTTTTACAAGTCTTTTTTTCTGTTTTATTTAATTTGTATTGTGCTTTATGACTCTTTCCATAACCCGGGAAACTCACGAGTAAAATTAGGACCTAGAACAATAATCTTTAAAACTTTGTAATGGAAGTTAAGTTGGTTATTCCAAAGAATTCAAAATGGGTAGCATCGTATAATTAATATCGAAAATTTTCATTTGTACACTTATTTAAGCTTAATTTCGACGTGTATTAAGACGGAGAAGAATGCATTCCTGTAATCGATAAACCAAGATTAATTTTATTTTATGTCGTCCATTTTTTTTTATGTCCCATCTATTTCATCTTAATCCTGACATTTGGTTGATTAAATAAAATGCTACGAATAATGGGTTACCGGTTACGTCTGCCATGACGAAATAAACCCAAATTGTTCCTGGCATATATATCCGATATGGTGTTGGTGTCATGTCTCGTGCGGGAAACGGATCTTATATTTACTGTAATCTAATGGACGTCTGCAATGACGCCAACTTCTTAGCTGAAGTCCAAATAATTTCGACACCGATTAGAATTATATAGTCTTCATCTAATCATTTATCCATTACAGAAGTGTGAACGATGTGTCCCCGAGGAATATTCATGTTAATTAATCCACGTTTCCTTCCTTTTTAGTTATGTACAAAAGAGAGAGAGAGAGAAAGAGAGAGAGAGATTGCAGGGACCGTTGTCTTCGAACATTTTGTCCATCATATAAGTTTACTTGATAAAATCGAGACGTACTACGTTGAAAAGCACAAAAAAATGTGCTTTATCCGCTATTTAGATTAGGGGAGAGCGAAATCGAACTCAGGTTCGGAACCGGTCTTAACTCGGTTTGTGTCGGATTTTAACTAAATTGAAATTGGTACCGGACTCGGTTTCGATCAGGTTCGGGATCGGGTCGAATTTGAAACATTGAGAATAAGATCGGAAATAGAACCGAGAATTTATTCAAAATAAATAATATAATATTAATATAATTAAATTAAATTTTATATAATTTAATATATTATTATAATTATATTAATTGTGAACCAAGAATTTAATCGAGAATTGAGCCGGGAATGGACAAATCATATTAAAATATTCTAAAATTATATACTTTTAATATATTATTATAATTATATTTTTATTTTAATCGGGCCGGATCTCGGGTCGGAAATTTTAGTACTAGACCCTGTCTCAATTCAGAATCGGTCGGATTTTCTCAAACTTAGAATCGGTTCCGAACCGATTGTACTCTAGGTCAGAAATATCTTCCAGAAATTCGAGTCGGTCCAATTCGGGTAGTGTGAACTTAGTAGTGTGAACTTTTCGAAAGTTCTTTTATCGTATTTGGTGAAAATAATTGAGTTTTTTTTCGTATAAAATAGCTGCTTTTTGTGCTTTCTTAAAAGTTACTCGCAGTTGCTTAAGATTACGATTGCATTTGGAACAATGTTTTATCGTACTTTCATAAATTTTTAAGTTGATCTCTTGGTGAGAAAATTTTAAATTACTTTATTCTACAATTTCTCGGAAACACATTTTTTTTTTGAAAAAAAAAGCAAAAAAGAAAAGAAACTCATGCCTGTGTTTGGGACGGCTTACATTTTTTTCCTTGCTTTAAGAAACATTTATTATTAAATTGTTTAGTAGAGCATGATGTTTCGATCCAAACTAAAATTTTAGTGAAAGGTATTCGATAAATTTCTATTTAAAATAAAATATAAAGGTTAAAAGATGAAATATTAGTAACTACTCCTACTAGTCTATATTATTTCAAAGTTAGCAAATATGCAGTTATTTTCAATATCCCTTTTTATTTTACTGAAATAATTATTCTTATTTTCTCTTCCCTATTATAACACGTCTCATATTATTTAATGTATATAAATTTTTTGATCACCTTAAATGAGATCTATAATTTTATTTTGCTTTAATTAAAACTTTTCCAATTTATGAAGATTTTAGCTATCTTAACTAGTGTGTATATTTTAAAAAATAAAATAACTAATTACTATGTTACATAAAATAATTATTGTGCATTAAGATCATGAATTGTATTTGTATATCCATTGATGTCCCACTGTGCAACCTAGGGGTGTAAGAAAAATCCGACCAATCCGAAAAATTCATCCGACCCGAAAAAACTGAAAATTAGGGGTCCGTATACGGGTGAATGTAGTTTGGGTCGGATCAAATTTTTGGTGTAAAAAAATCAATCATTATTTTTTGGATCGATTTTTAAAATTTAAAAAATTATCCTAAAACCATTTTGAAAAAATAAAAACCATCCTTTAGTGGGTCAGTTTTTTCGGGTGATTTTTTTGGGCCATACTTTTATATAATTATATTTTTAAAAATATATATAATAATTTAAAATTAATGTAAAAATATTTAATTTGATATCAAAATAAAATATACTACTAAAATTTTAAAGTTTTAAATTAGAGTTTGATAATATGATAGAAAAGTATATTTTTTTATTAAAAAATATTATATCTATAATAAAAGAATGAAAAACATATATATTAATTATACAAATAAAAATCATAAATAAAAAATGGACTCCATGAGCCCCTACGGTTTTTTCGGGTGGGGCCCTAATTTTGGCGGGTGAATTTTAATTTAGTAAAAATCACCCTAAATGATATTCAGATTCCTAATTTTCAGTTTTTTCGATTCATTTTTTCAAGTCGGATGGATTTTTCGGGTTGGTCGGGTTTTTCTTACACCCCTAAGTCCGTATATGATTTAAGATGATTTTTAATAAATTAAAATTCACCCGCTAAAATTAGGGTCCCACCCAAAAAAATCATAGGAGCCCGTGGAGCCCGATTTTTATTTATATAATTAATACATATGTTATTAATTCTTTTATTATAGATATAATATTTTTTGTATAAAATTTCATACTTTTCTATCATATTATCAAACTCTAATTTAATAAATTTAAAATTTTAGTAGTATATTTTATATAAAATTAAATATTTTTATATTAATTTTAAGTTATTAAATATATTTTTAAAATATAATTATATAAAAGTATGACTCCGAAAAAATCATCCGAAAAAACTGATCCGCTAAAGGACGATTTTTATTTTTTCAAAATGGTTTTATGGTGATCTTTCTAATTTTAAAAACTGACACGAAAAATAACGATTGATTTTTGTAGACCGAAAATTCGAACCGATCCGAATTACTTTCACCCTTAGTGCAATCACCATATTTACTAATAAAAGTCCTTATTTATTTTTTATGAACTAATCATTCGATAAATTAATAATTCGTTGACGAAATTACCATTATTCGCTTATGGGCTTATGCATTTGGACCTTCTTATGGATTAAGGCAATCTTTGGCACGCAATAAATGTTTGGTAAATATTTTTTAGAACTAACGTTTAAAGATTTGAATAAAGATGATATAAGTTACTCTACTGATTTATAGAGTATAGAGGTAGCAATTTTATATTTTTATTTCTATTATATTATCATTATTTTAAAATTATAACTTATTTAATTATTTAGCATAGCTAATTATTTTTTATTTTAATATCACATCTTTAATTTTACTTACAATCCAAATTAGATTTTTATTTTGAATTAATCAATATTTTTATTTTAAAACAATACTTTTCAAAAGTATTACTATTTATAATAAAGTAGTATAAACTAGTTATTATGAATATAATGTGTATGAGAATGATCGTAAATAATGTCTTATGTCTAATTTTCTCATTGTATAACTAATTTAATTGTTTTATTTATCAAATAGATTTTATTAAATTTATAAATAAATCGCTATTTGCTAATGGATAACTGTTATTCTCTAATCAAATCGCTATAATCTGACTATGTTTACCAAATATTATTTATTAGATTTATAAATAAATCACTATTCATTAATGGCTAACTATTATTTTCTAATCAAATCACTATACTATGTCATCTAATTGAATCACTAACTTTGCAAAGCATATCTTAAGTAAAAAATTGCTCCAGATAGGGGTGTTCATTGGGTCGGGTCGGTGGTCGGGTCGGACCCGACCCGACCCAAACTCGACCCGACCTTGGGTCGGATACGGGTTGAATTTTTCCAACCTGATCCGACCCGATGACCCGAACATTTTATTATTATTTTTATTTTTTTATTTTTTTTATTTAAACTTAAGCCTATATTTATTTTTAAAAAATTAAAAATTGAAATAAAATACTTTAAATGCAAAAATAATGTTTAAATAGTCAAAAACATAATTTATGCCTTAAAATAAATATTAAATAAAAATATTTTGTATATTAAATAAATATAAAATAGTAAGAAAAAAATTTTAAAAAAAAAGAAAAATGGGTAGTTGGGTAACCGGACCACCCGACCCGACGGGTTGGGTCGGATTTCACCCTCAAAAGTGACCCTACCCGATCAAATTTGATCGGGTCGGATTTGTTCACGGGTCGGGTCCAACCCACGTGCTCCTTTTATCCGATGTTATTTTGGCCTTATCAAAGAGTTGATCAACATAAAAGTCCCCTGACTCGAGGCCCACTCTGAAGACCGCCCAATTTGATTAACCACTGAGTCTGACCCAAAATGGCAAAGCCCAATCCATACCTACCACCATTTGCTCTCCTTTTTTTTTTCTCAATATCCACCATCCAAATTTTCACTTCCCTGATTAATGAAATCTTAGGCAGTTGCTTAAGATTCTTGCTGTTTTTTTTTCCATTACAACATGGACTTGTTCATAACTCCAGCCCAAGACCTTGTTTTGTTGGACAGAAATAGATTACTATGCTTTCCTTACAAAAAAGTACACTTTAACTAAGAAAAAATACATCAATATATAATATTGGATGTCCTCTTGTTTCTGAGACTCCCAACTCCCAACTTAAGAAAAAGTTTCCATCGCATGCATCTGAAACTAGCATTCAACAGAGGGGAAACACTGTGCAGAGCAATTGACCCCTCATCAATGAATTTTTTGTTCTTCTTTTGTATGATTCCATCCAACATTGATTAAGCCATGCACGAATATGTCCGAGCAGCATGTTTCAGAACTGCCCAGGAGGGGGAGGCGAATGCAGTTGGCAGGGCAATAAATAACAAAGGAAGTACGTCAACTTCCCTCGCCCACTCCATTACACCAACAGCTGGACTTTGGACTTTGCAGCACATCCCCCATCATCTGTGTTGTCTGCCTCTGTTTTGGGCCTCAACTGCCAAAACATCAGACCATCTCTCTCTCTCTCTCCCTCCCTCCCTCTCTCAGTTTCAGTCAGACATCACATGATAGAGCAAGGATGATTTCTCAATCCTTCTTCACCTAATTAATATTGTTATCTACTACTTGTGAATTGTAATCTGCCGAGAGGTTATGCATGCACCTGCCAGCAATGTGATTCAATGTTGAGTTGTTGAAGATGTGGTCACCAATTTCTGAGAAGGACCAGTGAGTGTTTATTCTTCGCACCATTTCCATTTCTGATTTGGGACCCTCTCTCTTTTTTTCTTTTCTTTTTTTTTTTGTTCTTCTTTTTCGGTTGAGATTTTGTGACCTTCTCCCCCTTCTGTTACCAGTTAGAGTACACTTTCCACTTTTAAGAACAAACAAGAATGCTGCCCACAGCTCATTTCTTTCAGCCAAAAACTTGCGAAAAAAAAAAGATTGATATTGATGGCCATTCTCAAGTGTTTTCTTTATCAAATTATAAAACATGAGCAGCTAAATAGAAAGTACATAAAAGATACATCTAAAAGAGAAAAATGGTAAGATTCAACTAATATATTATATATATGTGTGGACACGGTATTCACACATATGTATTATTATGTAGTATTAATAAGCTCAAAATTATTTGCTTAATTACTATAATTATATATAAAAGGACCATGATCTTTGTTAATAATGCCTTGAATCTGAATCCATTTGGTCCCCTACATAATCAGGCGCTTCAGCAGAATTCTCCTACGGGGTCTCACTGCCCGATCAACGAGTCTGTGGAGGGTCAAGGGGGATCCCCCTGCGGGGGTTGCAAGGGGGCGGAGCCCCTTGAGCAAAATTTTTAGAGGTATTCTGTTTGTGATTCGGATTTGATTTATTTTCTTATCACGAGATAGGTGTCCTATTTTCAGGGGATTTATTTAGAGTCCCAGTCCGTATGTAATTTTTATCATCTGTTAAAGGGAGTGCCTATATAAACTTCTTAGGGGTCTAGACAGAGATCCATCATTGTAATCATCGTTATTTCATTACAAAGAGCCGTCGCCGTTTTTTTCCTCTTCGCGTTCTTCTATATTTCGTGCGATCCTTCTCTCCCCCTTTTCGTAATAAACTGATATCAGAGCCTTAGGGTTTGTCTGCAATTCACGATCAGCAGGGAGATGACGTCGCACAACGTGAGCGTGGAGAAGTTCAACGGAAGGAATAGTTTCGGGTTGTGGCAAATTAAGATGCGGGCGCTTCTGAAGCAACAAGGAGTCTGGGCGCCGCTCTCAAACGTGTCGAAGAACAAATCGAAGGAGGAAAACTTGAAGGGCAAAGAAAAGGAGATCGACATCGCAACTTTGACGGCACAGAAGGAGAATGCGCAATCGATAATTCTATTATGTCTGACGGATGAGGTGATAATCGAGGTCGCAGATGAAGAAAAGGCAGCCGGTTTGTGGTTGAGACTCGAGAGTCTGTATATGACGAAGTCTCTCACCAACAAGTTGCTGTTGAAGCAACGTCTGTTCTCTCTCCACATGCAAGAAGGTACCCCTCTGAAAGAACATCTTGATCAGTTAAATTCTTTGTTGATGGAACTCAAAAATATCGATGTTAAGATCGAGGATGAAGATGCTGCCCTAATTCTGTTAGTTTTGTTTCCTCCATCATATGAGAATTTTGTTCAGTCTATGATTATCGAGAAGGAAACTATAAGTCTGAAAGAAGTAATATCGAGTCTCCATACTCGTGAACTTCGGCATAGGGCATCTGAAAATTCTGCAGAGACTTAGACCGCGAGTTTGATATCGACTGCAGAGAAGGGACGGTCCTCGAATTCGAAGAAATCCAAGCCGAAGTAGAAGAAAATCACAGCGAAAGACATCTGTAATTACTGCAAGAAACTAGATCATTGGAAGAAGGATTGTCCGAAGAAAAAGAATGCTTCCGTCGCTGCGGTGTCACAGAAAATTGGGAATTTCGAAAATGATTTGGTTATGGCTGCTTCTGATCAAGAATGTCTGGCAGATAGTTGGGTTCTGAATTCGGAGTGTTTCTATCATATGACTCCGAATAAAGAGTGGTTCTCAACTTATCAGAAGATTGATGGTGAAAATATCATCATGGACAACGATGCAGCTTGTCAGATAGTTGGGATCGATTATGTGCAGATCAGGACTCACGACAATCTTTTGAGGACACTGACAGATGTCCGCCATGTTCCGCAACTGAAGAAGAATTTGATATCACTTGGAGTCCTCGACTATAAAGGGTGTCAGATCAATGCTGCTGGAGGCATCCTCACGGTCATGAAAGGTGATGCTACAATTCTGAAGGGAGTCAGACAGAAGTCTTTGTATATATTACAAGGCAAGACAATCTTTGGCGTTGCTGCAGTGGCTAGTTCATCCGAATCAGATAGGTCCAGACTGTGGCACATGCGGCTTGGACATATGAGTCAGAACGGAATGAATATCCTCAGCAATTGAGGTCTTCTAGGAGACAAGAAGATATCTGAAATCAACTTCTGCAAGCACTGCGTATTCGGCAAACAACGAAGGTCTCAGTTTGGCAAGTCAGTGCACAGGACGAAGGCGACACTTGACTACATCCACGTCAATTGTTGGGGTCACTCTCATGTTCCATCATTAGGAGGTGCGATGTACTTCCTATATGTGATTGATGATTACTCGAGGATGACTTGTGTATTCATGATGAAACACAAGAGTGAGTCCTTCAAGGCCTTCAAGCAGTGGAAGGTTCTGGTGGAAATACAGACGTCGAAAAAAGTAAAGCGTCTTCGCACTGACAATGGTTTGAAATTCTGTTCTGCTGAATTCGACCAGTTCTGCAAAGATGAAGGCATTGCTAGACATCACACAGTCAGGGATACTCCACAACAGAATGGAGTTGCAGAACGAATGAATAGGACACTTCTGGAGAGGGCAAGGTGCATGCTCTCTAACGCTGGCCTGAATAGGACATTCTGGGCTGAAGCTGTTAACACAACTTGCTACTTGGTGAATCGAAGTTCGGCGATTGCGATTGATCTCAAGACTCCAACTGAGGTATGGTTAGAAAATCCTATTGATTATACTTGTCTGAAAGTTTTTGATTGTCCAACATACTATTACGTCAGTGAAGGGAAGTTGGAGCTAATGGTCAAAAAAAGGATGTTCATGGTATATGATGCAGGAGTGAAGGGCTACAAAATCTGATCTCCTTTAGAACACAAAGTCATCCACAGCAGAAGCGTGACCTTTGATAAAGCATCAATGCTTCAGTTGAAGGTGAAGGCTGAAGAGAGTGTGAGTAAACAGATGGAGGTTGAAACCACTCCAACTGAGGATGATGCTGAAGGATCATATCAAGAAGCAGAACGAGAAGGTGAAGAATCTGCTGCTAGACGTCATCGCAGAGAAGTGGGTCCTCCTAAACGATATGGTTTCGAGGACATGGTTGCTTATGCACTACAGGTAGCTGAAGAGGTGGAGTCCTTAGAGCCGTCCTCTTGTAGGGATGCCATCACATGTGCCGAATCTGAACAATGGATCGCTGCTATGGGTGAGGAGATTAAATCTCTTCACAAAAATCAGACGTGAGAGCTGGTCAAGCTGCCTAAAGGCAGAAAAGTTGTTGGCTGTAAGTGGATCTTGAAGAAGAAAGTTGGAATTTCAGGAGTTGAAGGCACAAGATACAAAGCACGACTGGTTGCTAAAGGTTATAGTCAGAAAGAAGGTGTGGACTACAATGAGATATTCTCACCTGTTGTCAGACATACTTCTATCAGGGTGCTACTTGCTCTTGTAGCACATCAGAATTTAGAGCTCGAGCAACTAGATGTGAAGATTACTTTTCTCCATGGAGAACTTGAAGAAGACATTCTTATGAGCCAACCAGAGGGATGCCCCATTCTAGAAAAGAAGAATCAAATTTGCAGTCTAAAGAAATCTCTGTATGACTTAAAGCAGTCTCCCAGACAATGGTACAAGATGTTCGACAGCTTCATGATCAGTAAGGGATTCAGTCGAAGTCCTTATGATTACTGTGTATACCATAAGAAGATGAATGATGACTTCACCATTGCTCTTGTATGTCGATGATATGCTTATTGCTGTCAGAGACATGACAGACATTCAGAATTTGAAGAAGCTCCTCAGCGCAGAATTCGATATGAAGGATCTTTGTGCAGCACAAAAGATTTTGTTGATGGAAATTCTAAGGGATCGCACACGGGGTAAACTCTTTTTATCCCAGAAAAGTTATATTGAGAAGATTTTATCCAGATTTGAAATGCCATGAGCGAAACTTTTGAATACCCCATCAGCTGCAAATGTTCATCTTTCTGTCGCCTTCGCACCAAAATCAGAAGCAGAGAAAGAGTACATATCTCGAGTTCCATATTCTAGTGCAGTTGAAAGTCTGATGTATGCCATGGTTTGCACAAGATCAGACATAGCTCATGCAGTCAGTGTTGTTAGCAGGTTCATGAACGATATAGAAAAATAACACTGGCAAGCAGTGAAGCGAATCTTTCGGTATCTGAGAGGAACATCTGATATTGGCCTCATCTACAGAAGTGATAAAGAGTGTTTGATTGCAGAGTACTCGGATTCAGACTATGCTGGAGATATTAATGGAAGACGATTTATGACATGCTATGTCTTTACTTTGGGTAGTTCGGTTATTAGTTGGAAGGCCATACTTCAACCATCAGTTACATTGTCCACCACAGAGGCTGAATATATGACACTGACAGAAGCTGTCAAGGAAGACATCTGGTTAAAAAGCTTGATTGAAGATCTCAGATTACATCAAGAGCAGACTATAGTGCACTGTGATAGTCTGAATGCAATATGTTTAGCCATTGATCAAGTACATCATGAAAAAACCAAACACATTGATGTCAGGTATCACTTCATCCGCACTGAGAAGAGGATTAATGTGAAGAAGATTGGCACTAAAGACAATTCAACTGATATGTTCACCAAATCTATTTCTCATGGCAAGTTCCAGTATTGCTTGGACTTGCTTAATATCAATACTTGATAATAGCCTCAAGGTGGGGCTGACGGCCGTGTGGCATGGTATTGAAATTTTTTGTGCTCTGAAGTTGATTCAATTCAAGGTGGAGATTTGTTAATAATGCCTTGAATATGAACCCAGTTGGTCCCCTACATAATCATACGCTTCAACAGAATTCTCCTATGGGAGTGTCGCTGCCCGGTCAGCGAATCTGTGGGAGGGTCAAGGGAGGGGTACAGGGGGATCCCCCTGCGGGGGTTGCAAGGGGGCGGAGCCCCCTGAGCAAAATTTTTAGGGGTATTCTGTTTGTGATTCGGATTTGATTTATTTCCTTATCACGAGATATGTGTCCTATTTTTAGGGGATTTATTTAGAATCCCAGTCCGTATGTAATTCCTATCATCTATTAAAGGGAGTGCTTATATAAACTCCCTAGGGGTCTAGACAGAGATACATCCTTATAATCATCGTTATTCCATAACAAAGAGCCGCCGTCGTTTTTTTTTCTTTTCACGTTTTTCTGTATTTCGTACGATCCTTCTCTTCCCCTTTTCGTAAGAATCTTATTGGCCATGACAATATAAGCATTAGTCTTCCTTTTTGGGCACATGAGCATAAAAAAAGATACATTATGTTTAATACTCGGATTTGATATTTAGAAAATCCACAATTCTTTCCTTGGAATTCTTGGATTCCTCTTTTTTTTTTCCTTTTTCTGCAGACTGTTACTGATGCTTAACTTCCAAGGGTTTTGTTGGAAGCTGTATTCCAACCATGGAAACTTCCTCAACATAATTTGATCTCAAAGGGACATGAAGGGGATGATGGATCAAGAGTGGGGACTGGGCAGTAGTTGGACATGGTATAAAGAAAAGTCGGGACAGTTAATCCACATAATTAAAGTAATTAAACATCTTTAGGCATCCTCCCAGGGAAGAAGAAGAAAAAGCTACCAACCAGCCAGCTCTTGTCAACCAAATCAAAGATGTCATGTCACCATGAGTGATGATAATATCTGAAAGCTTAATGGCCACAGAATCAATCCAAGTCCACAGCTAACTAACACTCCATGATCTCTCTCCTTTCTCTTGCCTTCCCTCTGTGTTTCCCCAATTCATTGGCCATTTACATTACCCTGCTTCAAAGCAAAGAGATACTGATACTTTCCTTTTCTTTTCCTGTTTAGCTTTCAGAAGTGGCAAAGCTTGCATTTCTTCTTTTTTTTTCCCTAGAAGAAAGCTGCCTTTTGTTTAATCTAGAAACATTTTTTTTTTCATTCCAAGCAAACACTGAGGAAAAAGAAACATTGAAAAAAAGGCACCACAAGATTTATAAGTACTGTGCAATAATTCATCTGCTAAAATAAGTGTCTTCTTATGAGAAATATTCGCTTGAGATAGAGGACAAATAACAAAGATAAAGGAAGAAAATCATGGAAAACGATGTGATACTGTAATAAACAGTTGGATCAATAATAAGAAGGTATCACCAGTATTTGAACTAGAAACCAAAGTTCAATAATTCTAGCTTCTTAATCAATTGGTTAACTCTTGGCGATCAGTAAACAAATTTGCCCTTACATCCTTACAATAGACTAACTTGGGGAAAAATGGGAAGAATATTTTTTTCTATATTTGAATTCTGATTACTTTGAAAATTTAAGATTTGCCTAATCAGATATTGTGACTTCTGGAGTCACAAGTTTTATTAATTTTCAATTACTAATAGTAGTGAATGTGAATGATTCGGAATGTATACCCAGAAGAAAATATATAATTTCTAACCGTAGGAGTTTGAACTTACGGGGTAAATTACAATATCTCAAGAATGCACAATTTTCGTTATGAGCCCTTGTATTATGCTGATTTTGTTAAATGAGTTAATTATCCTTCACAAAACTTAGTTAATGTAAAAATTATACAAATCATATCAGAGGTAGGAAATAAAAAAGTATAAAATATGCAAGGTAATATCTAAATGATACAAATTAGGGTTCATTCCTTAAATTATGGTAGAACATCTCTAAATTATATCACGATTTTCTTTTTAGTCCATATGTCTTATGTCATTAACTTTTTAAATTTTTTGATTTTTTATTTATGAAAAGACTAAACTATTCTTCCATGGATTATCTTTTTTTAATGTTCAAAATAATAAAATAATAAGAAAATACTAAATAGCTCCCTATTTTTATTTTTTATTATTTAAATTATATATATTTTTTTAAGTATTAAAGAAAGAAAAGTAGCTCGTGAAAAGGCACTTTAGTATTTTCATAAATATAAAAAAATAAAAAAATAAAAAAATAAGAAAATTATATGAATGTATTAAAGTGAAAATCACGGTATAATTTAGAGACATCATATATTAAGTTCATATATTATAATTATATGGAATACCCTACGAATTATTCTAATATTTATGTTAACAACAAAATATATACTCAGCCATCCACATTTTGACAAGAAGATAAGTGTATGATCTTTTTTTGTACCTCTAGCTTTCATATTAAACATTTTGATTGTAAAGTACACATTGAATATGCAATCACTTGGAAATCATATTTTCTCTGTTCCCTTCACTTTTCTCCTTATCCACATCGTAATTGAAGAAAATAATGCAATTTAAAAATATTTTTAATTGAATTCCATTATTGAGATACCATTCATTCTCAACTTTAACAAAAAAGGAAAAAATACAAAAAACATTTGCTCAGATATAGTTAAATTATTATGATTCCATCTCAAAGTAAATTAACTAATGCTGAGATTACGCAAGGACAGAACAGAAGCATGGGTGTTTATCTTTAAGTAATTACATGTAAATGTATTAGTTATTTTTTAAAAAAAATATATGCCAAATACATATAACTTGGTCCCTCTAAAATACTAAACTATTAATTGGAGATTATAGTATACGTATATGAATTTAATTAGAATGTAATAACTTTTTTTTTGCTAACAGACGCACGTGCGGCACGTCAACAATTCAAGTATTCAAACCGCTGAAATTATATTTAATATTTTAAATCTACATATAAATACTTTACACCTCCATTAAATTTTACATTATATTTTCAAAATATTAAATAAAATAGAATATATATAGGGATAAATGCACCTCCAGAACATTCATTCTTTGGAGGGATGTAGAGCAGATCATAAATCTATCATCCGATGGCTTGTGTTCATCTTTACTGAAAGGCAAGAAACATTCTCTGTCCCTAGCCACCTTCTTCCCTCTGTGCTTTTTCTCCCTCGACGTCTGGCAAAGTCGTGGAGGAAGGTGAGATTTACATACTGTTCTTCGTCAACGTCTATGCGAAGCTGTGGAGGAAGTAGGGGAAGTCTACAGACAGATCCACATTGGCAAGATCTTTTTCGATGAACAGAGCTCTCCATCCATCGACGTTCGTGGAGGAAGCAGCCTCATAGGAAGGTTGTAGCCGCAGAGGAATGACGACGACAATCACGATTGTCGACGAAGGACGAACGAAGTAGCCATGGAGGAACAAGGAACCATGAACGATGCACAACGCAAGGGCCCGATCGAGAGCGGGGGGAAGAAGATCGCACAAGGGGATCGATCGACGACGAAGGCCGAACGAAGCAACCCAGAGGGATGACGAACGACGCACGGGTGCACGACAAATAGCGAATGACGTTCGGCAGCAGCTAGAGGATCCTAAGGACGCACGGGTGTGCTGCGAACAACGAACGACGTCCGGCATCGGCTGGAAAATGTGAACGAAGAAATCCGAAGGAGGTGACATGGGGATGGAGAAAGATAAGCCCTATTAATCTATATGCGATCACCATCATTGATCAGTAAAGAACGGCTACAATCATGTTTTAACACCCATTAGTATATTCATCTTTCATTTGAAGATGTGCGACTAAGTGCTATGCAAGAACCCAGAATTTAGGTGCGGCGCACGCGCGCACACACACACAAATATATATATATATATATATGTGTGTGTGTGTGTGTGTGTGTATGTTAAAATGGAGGTGTGAAGCGGCCAACTCTTCGCACCATGTCACATGCGATCTCACATGTCCAACTAAGATCTGACGACTACACGATCACACGCGCGTTGAACTGTCATGATGAGACCCGTCGGCTATCGTCAAACTCACGAGAATTTCTCTCCCATTATCGATCTCTCTCCCTCTGTGTCTCCGATGAGTGCGAGTCCCTCTATGTCTCCGGCGAGTGCATGTACGGACGAACTGAAGGGCGCAATGAGTGCGGGTAGGACGAACTATGCGCAACGGTGAGAGAAGAGGGAGACGAGGAGGAGGTACTAAATCTAGTTGCTACAGATCTAAATCACATATCGACAAAACTTTCCATCGGCAATCTGGATATGCCAACCGGAGAGGGAGAGTGAGTTTTCTAAATTAATCTACGCTGGCGTAATCTTCAGGAGGACTCCCTCCTCGCATTATCTAGAAGTTTTGCCGACGGACGTATGAGAAATCTACCCGGAGGTGGGGAATGATGGTGGTCGGCGAAACTTCCATTGACGTCGGTGTAATCTGCAGGAGGGGTCCTTTACTTCATGGATCCTCCTCTCCACCTCTTGCTCATCCTCATCCTCCCCGTCTACCTCAATCGACGACACAGTTATCGTCGTCGATGCCTCATCCGGCCTTGTCGCCCTATAGCATGTTGTCACCCTTAACATTGCCCACCTCTCCGACGATGCCTGCTCCACTTCAGCCTCAAAATCCCCTTCCAAAATCTCAAATTCTTGCTCGCGTCCGTCCCTAGAATAGTCCCACAGCTCCCTCGCGCTCCCCCGAAGAAGGACGGCATCGAGATCGTCGACAGAAACTTGGGTCGGTGGGGTACGCTAGCCATCGGATCATTGGTGCTCCCCCTGGAGAAGGACAACAACGAGATTGCCGACAGAAACTTGGGTCGGTGAGGTACGCCATCCATCGGATCACCGGCGTCATCTCGATATCTTCTCGCGAGATTACGCCTTGATGACATCCATCCATGCGTAGCTTCTTCTGAGTCTCCCGATCTCTCCTGAATGGTTCATTCGTGTGAACCTCTGAATTGGATGCATGAGATCATGCGCGACACGGTGCGAAGAGTTGACCGCTTCGCACATCCATTTTACCCGCGCGCGCGCGCGCACACACACACATATATATATATATATATATATTCGTAAGGCAAAAGTTTCGTGAGTTGGAACTTGGAAGTGATGATGGTCGTGACATGGGGGATGGATGGGGTCACGCAAGTGATGCAACCGAGTCACGAGATTTTTGTCTCTCAAGTTCGTGAACTTGACACCGGTCATGTACTCTACATTATAAAGAAATACAATATCATTTATGACAATTCAAAACTCAATAAATTAATACCGTTATTATTACTAAACAATAAGGATTAATTTGTTTGCCCTTTAAAAATTTGACCAACAATAGGAAGGATCTAATTAATATGATTTTACATAATAAATGGTTGAACATTTTTTCTATGATTTTTTTTTCTGGGATAAGTGATTCTCAGAATATTTAATGAATGGGTAGCAATATAGCATGCATATTAATCATGGTTCAATTTATAGTGGACGGTGAATTTGTTATCGAATATTTTTTTAATACGTCTCACGAATCAAGATATTGAAAAAAGTAGCATAAATATTTTTTCCTTGTGTCTTCTCGTATAATTAAGAATGCGTATAAAAAAATTTTGAAACATAATATTTAATAAAATATATTTTAATAATTAAATAATCGATTGGTTCAGCTAAATATGGCTATGTTTGGTTGTAAATTTATTATTCAGAGAATAAGAATTATTAGTCCTATGATTTTATTATTCGGGGTGCTATTATTTTTCTAGGTAAATAAACACATTTGTTAGAATTTTTGCGTGAAAAAAATTATGAGAACAAATTGAGAAATTTAAGATGAAGAATGGGAAAAAATATAATTAGAATTTCTATGGAGTTTATATAGCACTTCTTTTATGGATTATAGAAATTTTATACTGATTAGGACTCTGAGTTAACCGCTCAAAATTAGGACACTTGTCTCGTGATAAAAAATAAATCAATTTCAAATCATATATAGAACCTTCGTAGTGTGAATACGTCTTTTACTTCGAAGTGTTTTGAATTTATACGAACAGTTGGGTAGAATTTAAAACATTATTAAGAACGTATTTGGTTAAAGACGGCGAGGGAAAAAGTTATCAAGAAAAATAAAAAAAATGTGTAATTTTTTTAGCTAAATGTGAACATTACGTGCTTCGATAACATTTTATCGAATTAATAAATGTAATAGATCCCACGAAAAAAAATGTAGTAATATTTGGTTTTATTCTTACTAATCATTCTGATTCTGATTTTATTCTTTTTTTTTTTTGTTTCAAACAACACATGAATTTTATTTTGAAGTGAAAATTTTCTAGTTGCAAACCCCGAAACGCTCAAAGCTAATTAAATTCAAAAAGTTTTCAACAATGAAAAATGACTCCAGAAATTATTTTTCATTCTCATACTTTTAACTCTAATTCCAGTCTCACGTATTAAACTTGTACAAACTAAAACAAGAGTACCACGAACGGTGTGGTGTGAAAAAGGTTCATGATAATTATATATTTGTACTTTTTAAATTTTTTTAAAAATTATTTATTTCAATTCTTAATTTTTTTAATATCGGTTCGAGTTTAGGGGCCGTTTGACAATGAAAATTTAAAGTTCCACAAAATTCTCGATTAATAGCTGAATTGATAGATAAGTTCGGGATGTGTTTAGCTGGAGTGGAATTTGATGATGCGAAATAATAAGGTAGTTGATATGATAAGAAAAAGTAGGTTCTCCAAATTTTGTGCTTCACGTTCCATTTCTCCTAAATATCTCTTACTTTTCAGGACGAAAAAAAATTCTCTGATCTCCAAAACGTTGCACCAAAACAAAAGTACACATCGAGGCCAGTGCATATTAGCGGAGCCATAAATGGGCACCAAAACAAGATCCAAAATAGATTCAGTATACAAGTTAGTTTTCAAGCAACATGTGGCATCCATCAATCGCTAACATTTCTACATAAACAACGTCACGTTATTAAAAGAAATTACACCAAGACAAGAATGGAGGGGAGCAACTAAAAAACTCACCCTTTTGCATTACATGACAATTGGCATTTATATCATATGTACAAACATGAGGCTGCATAAGGAAAAAAAAAGGCCTTGTTTACTGTATTCGATCTTTGCTAATCATTACTTTTCCTGCCTAAGATCTTTGGGACTTATCAAGACAGAATCAACACAGAGACCCCCTTTAGTGTGTGTGCAGTCTATCTGTCTCATAGATAATCCAACCTTCATTGGTATGTCAGAGTTCTCTACAATAAAATCTCCTACATGGTAATGAATCCAAGCACCAGGTTCATCCAAATAGCATTTGGATTGTGCTTTCTGTCCATCAGAAGTTGATAACTGAAACCGCACAGGCTTGATATCCCATCCATGTACGTGTTCCGGGTTACAAGTGCGACGCCCGAGTCGCTTGGCAGCCCTGCCTAGATGAAGTCGGAAGAATAAGCTATATGTTCCTTCAGGGAAGCAGAACTCAATTCCTCCATTGGCCTCAAGCCACCAAGTGTGGGTAAGGTAAGCAACGGTATGAAACCTGCAAAAAGTAATAAGTTCCCCATATTAGTTTTCTTTTTCATTATTGTGACAACGGACTTCCAAACAGAAGTCGAATTCCACATATGTTACTACAAATGATGACAACAATCTGGTTTGCTAAACGTAGAAATGACATCCAGGTTCGAGAAAAGCAAAATTTAAATTATGTATTATAAATATAAGTTTAAAATTAGTTAAAAAAATTAAAAATAAATATATATTTAAAAAATTATATAAAAAATTTTGTTAAATTTTATATTATTTTAATAATTTATATTTAATGAAAAATTATTTTTTAATAAAAATAAGTAATAAATAATACTATATTAGTCTTTTATTTTTTATATTATATATATAATAAATATATTAATTTATATAAGAGAGGTTAAAAAAGGAAATGATAAAAGAAAAGTTTGAAAAAAAAATAAAATGTCAACTAAAAAAATTTAAAAAAAAATGACAAGTGCTCCTTCCACCAATAATGGAACCAGCTCTGATTCCGTCTCGAGAATCAAGTCGCGGGGTGGTGTTTGAAAAATCTGACAAAATCAAAGTGCTCATCCGATTCCGATTGCCAAACATCCTCTAGAAAAAAAAAAAAAACTCCTATGTCGAGAACTAGTAGCATACCCTTAGCCATTTCCTTATTCCGCTCAAGTGAGTTAGCTCGATCATGATCATGGCATGTCTGCTTGAGGACTATACACCAAGACGACCTCGACATCGTTTAGAATCCATTCACATTTCACAACCAAGCAAAAGCAACTACACGCGATCTCTTGTAAATTAGCCCCCCTCCTCGTCCCGTGATGTTCATAAATGTCGTGGTACCCCGGACAAATTTGCGTGGGGTCCCATCTAACACAAGAAATCCCCAAGAACCCACACCACATATCATGTACTAGGGAGGGGTCCAAAAGTTTAGGAATAATTTGTTCTCATTGTTTTCTTTGGTCGTCATGTTTAAATATTATTAGCATTTTAGTGATAAGATGAAGGTGATATGAATAAATTTTGATTCGTTATATACATTCACGAAACTAATTTTCTTTTAAGAAAATTTCATATATAATAACAAATTAAATTTAATATACTTATTTATTTAAACATCCAATTATTTTATTTCTTAAGTGTGGTACCAATTATATTTTAAAATATTGAAGTCGATAAAAAAAATAACATCATTGTCAATGGAGTCTATTTTCATGAAATTAAAAGTGTATCAACCTTCTTTTTTTTTTTAAAAAAATCTAAGTTGATAAGAAAAATGATATTGTTATATTTATAAATTTCACTTAATTTTTGATAGCACAACCGGATGCAAATGAAGTCTTAAGCGATGTGCAAGTACGACCAAAATATGACTTGGCTAATAAGCAAACCAAAAGGTGTGTGATCATTAGCTTTTTTTTTTTTACTGTCGTTAATTTTGCGTGTAATGGAATTTAACTACAAGGATAATAAATTATCTTTCCACTACCCCCCAAAAAAATTTTGCACCAACATTCACCATAAGGCATATGCACAAATATATTATTGTAATAAAGTTTGATTGCATAGCTAGTTAATATAATTGTGTTTTAGAAATCGACTCTATTGTTCCACCCTCTCACATCCAATACTGATTGGCCTAGATTATTATTATTATTATTATTATTATTATTATTATTATTATT
The DNA here is from genome assembly GCA_030549335.1 of Pontederia crassipes. Lineage (NCBI taxonomy): Eukaryota > Viridiplantae > Streptophyta > Magnoliopsida > Commelinales > Pontederiaceae > Pontederia > Pontederia crassipes. The sequence goes on along the minus strand of CM060191.1, from coordinate 67,961,176 downwards.
TTGGGTGAAAAAATATTTTTTCTATATTTATTATTTTCTTCAATCTCTTCTAAAATATAGCAATTTTTTTGTATCTAATTATTTCCTTATGAACTTACCATATGATATCAATAAATTTATTACAATTTTCACTTAAGTCTTTTCATCTGATTTTATTATTTTATTTATTTTTATTTATTTTTATTTATGAAAAATATTAAAATATAATTCATATCCTCTCTTTTAATGTTTAAAATTGTCAAAGATCTTTTTCTTTAATATTTTTAGTTTTTATATTATTTATTACATTGTTTTTTAAATATTAAAATAGAGAATAAGTTGTGGAAGATTATTTTAACATTCCATAAAAAAAACAGAATTTAAAAGAAAAGTTTAAGTAAAAATAGTGATAAAATTTAAACATATCATTCGTTAAATTTAGGATATCACTATTATCACTTTAAAAAAATGTTATTATCAATTCATCGAATGTTTAAAGTGTTGGAACATTTTTACTTTTCTGAGATAAAATTAAATGATGACATAATTTTTATTTAGAATTAAACGTCGGAAATATAAAATTTAAGAAAATAACACTAATAATTAAGAGAGCGTTTACAACATTATCTTTTTACATTATCTAGCAATTTGTAGTATTGCTTATCAGAAAGATTGTCACATATTAAATTATCAGTAATGTGCATTATCTTATTTACTATGTATAAGTAATATTTTAAGTAATTTAAATATCACTATACAATTTTTATTAAAATACTCTTTATCACTAATATTAAATTAAATATTATATAATCTAACAAAAAAACTCAAATAAAATTAATAATTAAATAAATACAATTATAAATATTACATATATATTTTAAATGAAAATAATGGTAATGTATATAATATTTAAAATAATAACAAAAATAATGTGTAATTCATGTGAATAACAATAATAAAATAATTTTTATATAAATTAATATTATTAATTATGATGATAATAATACTATTTGTTGTTGTTATATAAATTTTTATATTATTTTTATGGTTTATTTGTCTAAGATTGAAAAAAATAAATTATCATTTAGATGATAATCTGGATGGACAGTCTCCTCGTAATCGGATTGTCACTTCATAATTCAAATTCAGATAATTTAAATTCAGATTATTAATAATTTAGAAAAATTATTTTAACTCGATGGAATCGTGAAAAGTAAAAAAGAAAAAAAAAAAAGAAAAGGCCGACACTTTTCGTGGTGGAGCGTCCTGAAAATTTGAACACATCAATCAAACGAGGGCGGCACCTTTCTCTGGCTGGCGTTGTGACATTTCACTTCAGTCATATATGGGAAACTCAATTTTGACATGATCCGACGTAAATAAAGCAACCGGTTCCGCATGACCTGTCCGTGTTGGTCTTCTTGCTACACATCATTTTTATTAATTTTTTACAGCTTTTTCTTGCCATTTTTTAATTTTGCATAGTGTTTGCATTAGGTTTGGAGAAGGGTGTAAGAAAAAAAATCGAAAAACCGAAAATCTAAAAAAACTGATCCCCATATGATGGAAAATTTTTAAATTTGAAAAAAATTTTAGGCGATTTTAAAATTTTAAAAAACTATCAGAGGAGTCCAATGAAGATCTGCATAATTAAAATTATATAAAAATATATTATTATTATACTTTAAATACTTATAATATATATGAAATTACTTAGTAAACTTGATATTTTTCTCATTAAATGCATAGAAAATATTTATAAGTCATAAATAATAGTATTACGATGTATAATATGTAATTAATATCAATTTATAAAATAAACACCACTTCATATTATATAATATCTTTTATTAAATACAAAATTTATAAAAAAAACCTAGAACTCCAAAAAAATTACCCGAAAAATTGATTAAATTTTTTTTAATTCTAAAAAACCATCCAAAAAATATAAAGTGATCTTTTTAAATGAAAAAAATCCACTCCACCGTACTACTTTCACATTTGGTTTGGAGTGAGAGAAATATAAATAATAGAGATGAACTTAAAATTTAATCTCTTTCATATGTGAATAAAAAAGGACTGATGAAGTACAAAAAGAAATATGAACCTCATTTTTAAAATTTATTTCTGCAATATACTGAAGTGGTAATTGTAATATATATATATATATATATTATCTAACGTTGCTATTAATAATTATTACAAAATTAATTACAAACGAAAGTACATGCTACTCTTGATATGCTTCAGCAATAACCTTTTCAAAGTTTTGATACTTTACATATTTACTTATCAAATATTATAATATCACAGAAGAGTTGAATCCACGAATTGACAAAGAAAATACCAAATCTACCGGAAGTCGTGATCAGCAACATTTTTAGCATCTGTAGTCCCCTCCCCCCTCCATGGCCTCCAAGTCCTGCACTTGTCAAATTAATTATCCAATCAATCATTCATTTTACTTAATCTCTTAAACATAAATTATATATATATATATGTATATATATTCGAACTATCTTCAATAAATAAGATTTTTGAGCCATCCAAACTTTGTTTTTTTAACCTTCACAAAAAATATAAGAACATTCTTGTTTATTTAACTTAAATTTAGAAAACTACATTTAGAGTTTATTGTACTTTGCAGCATTTTATTATTTGAGCTTAATGTTAGTTGAGCCCTCCAAATATTAAACAGAAAAAAAAGGTTAAGACCACCCTTGAGGTCAAGATTACTAACTTACTATAAAGTATAAACACATAAATAGAAACATATTTTATTATAACAAATAAATAGAAGACATGAGACATCATTGGTATTAGCTGTCATTGAAGTGTGTTTATAAAGCAATCCCACCTTTTTTTTCACATTCTTTTTTTGTATAATTAAAAAGTAAACAAATATGCTCTCTCATTAACAAGTTCACAATTTGCAAACATACGCGCTCGTATGCTCTGTTTACTTCTTCGCGGTGATATTATAAATATATTTTTGTTCTCCTTGGCGAACGCCTTCAACAGCACTCTGCTTCCCAAATCCGAAGGTGCGCCCCCTCTCCCTCTCTCGCTCTCACTTTCTCTCTCCCAGGAGTGGGAAAAAAGGGTGGAAAACGAAGAGCGAGGATCTCTTTGTTGTTTGGGATATTTTTCTTCTCTCGTTGTAGGGTTTTGCTTGCTGGATTCCTTTGTCTGCTTCCTTCCTTTGCTGTGTCTTGGATGGCAAATGGAGGTGTTTGGCTCTTGCGGGAGGTGCGGAATTGCGTGCCGTGAGGTGTCGCGGGTGCACAGCTGAAGCCGCGGCCGGACGCGTGTAGAGAGGAGGGGAGGGAGGAGGAGGAGGAAAGGAGTGATCTTTTAGGATCTTCTTACTGTTGCTGTGGATTTTGAAGGGTGGCGAGAGAGTGAGGGAGGAGATCGGAAGTTGCCGTGGAGATGAGCGCCTCGAGGTTCATAAAGTGCGTTACCGTAGGCGACGGCGCCGTCGGCAAGACCTGCATGCTGATTTCGTACACCAGCAACACCTTCCCCACGGTGAGCACTTTGTATTGTTTCGCAATTTCGTTTCTTTTGGGGGCTTGGTTTTGATGTTTGAAATGTGATTTCCTGAAAGTGAAGTTAGAAGAAGGAAATGCTATTGAAAAGAAATTATTTTATATGTATCTTTTTCTCGGTTTAGTTGTGTTTTATGGGAAAGGAGCGGCCTTTATGTTCTATGGGTTTCTTGAGCTTTTGATAGGGACGGAGACAAGTGGTGCATGAAGTCGTCTGAGACGTTGTTGGAGTCGGCGTTCCAGGGAATATGTTACTTTTATGTATTTTTTGCTTCTGTTTTGATTCACTGAAAATCATGTTTTGATATAGTTTGATCTTTTTCTTTTAGAGGTTGTTTTGCTCTACTTTTTTTTAAAAAAAATTTCCAAGGTCTTGATGGAAAGAAATAAAGCTGTTTTATTTGCAGTTGTGAACTAATTGATTTTTGCTGGAAACTTGTGTTAAGTTCGAGGGTTCGTGAAATTTTCTGAAGTGGCAGAATATATCATGAGCTATAAGGTCGTCAATAATCCTCTGGCAACCATGCTCAAATTTCTTGCTACCAAAATTTGCTCTAGCGTTTCCTGTAAGGACTTGCGACTCTGGCGAGAAGTAATTGGTGTGCACGAATTTATATTTTCCTACTAACTCTGTTTTGATTGTGGGTTCCAATTTTTTTTCCTATTCCGTGAAAGCTGTGCCATATAATTACTGGGATATATTTAATCCTGAAAAATAATTTGGAACATCATGAACAATGCTAATCCTCTCATTTCTTTGTTGGGGTTGATATTGCTGCAGACGACTGCTCTATTAATTCGTTTTGCTGTTGCATATTTAATAGGTTGCTCGTCCAAGTTTGTTGATTTGTTCCTATACATCTTTAAAATGATGAATGTGCATGAAGATTATTCTTAAAGGATTGCCATAAACATCTTTTCTTCTGAATCAGGACTATGTTCCGACTGTGTTTGACAATTTCAGTGCAAATGTGGTGGTGGATGGTAGCACAGTTAACCTAGGGTTGTGGGACACAGCAGGTGCATTCCAGTGATTCTCTTGTCACTTTTCCCCCATGCCATTTCTTCTGGTGTTTTATTCCTTCTGCCTTGTCAGATGTAAACTAATTTTAATATTGATGATCTAATGAAATAGGTCAGGAGGACTATAACAGATTACGACCTTTGAGCTATCGTGGGGCAGATGTCTTTCTGCTTGCTTTTTCTCTCATCAGTAAGGCTAGCTATGAAAATGTTGCTAAAAAGGCAAGATATTGATAAACTCTTTGGTTCAACTGCTTGAAAAATCTTTCTGCTTTTCTACTTGTATATTGTCATATCCTCCTAGTTCTTTCTTTTTTTTTATAATTTCATCTTATTTTATTCTCTATACAGTGGATCCCTGAGTTGCGGCATTATGCTCCCGGTGTGCCAATTATTCTAGTTGGTACCAAGCTTGGTAATTTGTTGATCAAGACACTCATTTTCATCTTTGTTCTTGTTTCACCTTACTGTTACTGAGCAAATTTTCTGGTACATCGTATTTTGTTTGTATGATTTTCTGACATGTGATTGAAATGCTAATTTGTTGCATTTGAGATTGAATTATGTGCTGAAAATTGATCTAGATAGATGAACCTTAAAATCATATTGAATGTCATGTAGATTGACTGGTTGACTAATAAGATACCCTTCCGTAGATGCAGTGTTGTCAAACACGTAAAATAGACACGACACGGAGCAGTCGGGAAAACACGAAATCGTATACACGTAACACGACACGGCCGATTCTACCAGAAAAATATTTTATATATTAACTAGCACAGACCGGCATTTTTAAAGATGAAGAAGAATTTTCGACTTGAAATCATCAAACCATCAACCAAGTTCATACAAAATAACATATCTAACAATTATATTGTAAGTTTTAACTCACTATTAATGAGCAAATAACAACCAGATGGAGCCGCAAAGAAAAAATCTTAATCTAACATTCTAACCCTCTCGGTTTATCTATTCTTAAACACACAAAGAAAGAGGGAGAGACCACGGGAGCTTCCCCTGTTTGCGAACACGCAAAGAAAGAGGGATGAACCCAAGGAAGTTCCTCTGTTTGCAAACACAGAGAAAGAAAAAAGAGGGAGGGAGGGCGATGCAAAGAGTCATCAATAGAGAGGTCGAATAGGGTGCAAACAGTCATAAAGATGTAGAGAAAGAGGGAGTGAGGGAGGGCGTACTGGCAGCAGTAGAAATGAAGGGCAGTCGGCAGCAGGAGGTCAGCAATGGCTGTAAGGGCAAACGACGCGAGCGGTGGCTGCAGGAATGAATAGCCTGAGAAAGGGATGTAGACGGCGAACAGTGAGGTCACAAATAATCGCAGATAGGAGCACACACAGGAGAGAGAGGGCGCAGTGAGCAGCCACGTGCAGAGAGAGAGAGAGAGAGATACCAGCGGTGGAAGATAACACGAAGGAACGGCGACATGCAGTTAATGGTGGTTTCAGGGGCGAACAACATGAGCGATGCCAGCACGAGCAGGGGCGGCTGAAGGTGACAAACAGTGTAAGCAAGGGGTGGCTGTGGAAGCCAACGCCGGGAGTAGTGGATCAACGCTGAGATTTGGAACAGCAATGTCGTGGCATGAACAAAGGGAAAAAGGATTAGGGATTCTGTGATTTGGAAGAAAAAGACAAGTCACGTGGGTGAACGACCAGGTAAAAAAAGGATCGCTGGACACGGAGTCAACACGCGATTCCACCGTTTCTATGCACTGACACGCGATTCCATTGTGTGTTGACGAAACGCAATTCTGGATAGAATCGAACACGTTTGGCTGGGGTAGACTCGTAGAATCGTACTATTCTACGAGTCGACTCGCGTTTTTGACAACTTTGCGTAGATGTATGCTATTATTACTTTTGTCATTAAATTGCTCTTCCCCTGCCGTCAACTTTTACATGAATAGGATACGAGTGACACACGATTGTCCATTTGAAGATGTCTTTCTACTTTAGAAATGTTTTTCGTACCTCAGTTGTATCCAATTTTATTGAAAGAGCAAGTTGTCTTTTGACTAGGAAGTGAAGTGAAAACAAACATATGATTGTAACATGCAATGGTCAATTCTACCAGATTAGTATCACACATGTAAATTGTTTGTAAACTCATAGAATCATATATTTTGTGTTTTGTTACATGCACTTTTAAGAACATTACTTGTATATAGGGTTGCTACAAAATTAGATCACAGCGCAGGTGGTTAATATTCTCAACAGGCATGGATTAGCACTTAGTTTACTGGATCACGAGAATTGTGTCATGAAATATAACATAATTAGTGATAAATTGATATTCTAATAAGAACTTATTTCCTTATCAAGTTAGGATATTATCATATTAGTCACTCTAAAATAGTCAGGATATTGGCAACCCCTTCATAGCTCCTTGGTATCTGTGTCATTATGTTTTCTGGATATTAAGTCCATAAAGAAAGGGAAAGACGAGTTCCAATGCCAAGATTAAGAAAGCGGGTGGCTACACGTTTGAAGGATTCTCAGAACACATTTGCAATGCTAACTACATTTAATGAGGTTGACATGTAGGCATTTTGTTTCAAATTTCATTGCAAGTAGGGTGATATTAATCTGATTTATTAAATTGATACCATGTCGAATCTCCGCCTATGTTTTATAGCCGATCCCAAGCCCGGATAAAGGAGGAGGGTTGTGTTAGGCCCCGACAGCCAGCGTAAAATCTTGTCGAATCTCATGAGCATGGATCAACGAGTCGTATGATTCATGTAGCCGACCACACCTAGTGGGATAAGGCTTTGTTGTTGCTGTAAGCCCTTAAGTGTCATTTAAACTTGTTGCAGGTTAGATGTTGAGGTTGATGTTATATAATTAAATATGTCTATGTCCAATCCAACTTTTTGTGCGCTGTCACACAAGCTTCGGTTGTTTCAAGTATTTTTTTTGATACTTGTATAATATCGAACCCATGACAACCTCTTTAGTATGGAACACATCCATGTTAGTTATTGCATTATATAATGACGAAATTATGATGTTTACATCTGTTTCTCTGTAGTTGTAAAGGCTTTGGATAATGAAGAACTTTAAGCTTATGTTGTTCACCCTCAATTTTTGACAAAAAGGTTTAAAAGGCTGATTGAAATTTTAGCATATATTGTGCACCAGCAAGCGTTTTGCTTAATTTTTGTTTATGTGCTGTTATTACTAATGATTGGGTGGACTACTTGGGAGAATTTTTTATGTGCAAGAAGCCTGTTATTTGAAAAATGGATCTGGTATCCTACTACTACCTTCAATTGTTTTTTTTAGATGTACCACCTTCTATTGCTGAAGCTTGAGTTCTTTTTTTGTTATATCGATGGTACATATAGGATGGTGATGCTACACGATTCATTTTTCTCATGGTGAACTCTATACCTTTTCCCATGGTCCCCAATTTGAAGTTTTGTTCCTTTCATTTTAGGCAACTAAATTTTGTGTGAGAATCTTATGTGTTTGTTTATTCCTTGTTTTTAGGTCTTAAAAGATATGAGATTTAAGTTTTGAATTTTTCATATCTTGTCATTGGGATTTTGTTGTTTTAATTTCCATGGTCTTCCTTGCAGACCTTCGGGATGATAAACAATTTTTTGTAGACCACCCAGGCGCTGTCCCCATCTCCACGGCTCAGGTCTGGATGCTTTAAATTTTCTATATCTGACCTCATCTTCTTGTGTCCGTTATCAATAAGCGTAAGACGCTTGTTTAGTAATTTACTCTTTCCTTGTATACTATTGAAGGGAGAGGAACTCAGGAAGCTAATTGGTGCTCCTGCATACATTGAGTGCAGTTCAAAATCTCAGCAAGTACTCTCTCTCTCTCTCATTCCAGCTCATGTATCTTATTCATAGTTTTGCTCCTTATTGTCATTCTGGTGTTTAATCTCCTGCGATTCAGAATATCAAGGCAGTGTTTGACGCAGCCATTAAGGTCGTCCTTCAGCCACCCAAGCAAAAGAAGAAGAAGAAAAAGGCACAGAAGGGTTGTTCCATCTTCTGATTATCTCAAGTCCACAAAAGAAACAATTATGATGTCCTATCCATACCCTAAGATGTAGTTTCTCAATCCACTAAGGATTTTGGCTTTGGTGTGTAATTGACTGACGGCACTAGCAGTGGGGGAAGCACGAGTCGATCTTATTTCTTTGTCAGGGTCTTGTGGTGATCTGTAACTGACTCGACGAACATTTACCATCTTGGAGGTTACTTGTTCACAATGATGTGAGGGAAATCTTGCCTGATTTTCCTTCCATGAACATCCTATACCTTTGTGTATCTTACCTTAACCACTTAAAACGGTTTGCTTGCATTCTGCTCTGTGGTAAACTCATCTTAAGTAGGGTTCATGCAAATCTTTAGTTCTTGCTTGTCTAGGAACTGTGATGTTTCTGGTGCAGACAGTTCACCTGTGCACATCCATGCTCATCTTTGGCCTAAACAAGTAACAACAATATTAACAAGAGAATGATGTTTCACACTGAAATGAACGAAGAAGATATCCATGAAAAACTGTGATTTTTTCCTAATAGAAACAGCAAACAGCAGGATGGTGACATTTTTTCTTTTTCTTTTGATAGATTACGTCTCATTGCTTGTAGATTTTCAGGATCCAAGATTTTTTTTAACTCAGCTATAAATTGGAGAAATCAACCATTGGTCCCTTACAAATATTAGTACAGAACCAACTGATAGGAATTGTAGCAATTTGATCATGCTCTTGCTCATTGCACTATTGGATCCAACGCAACTACCGTTGCCTTATTGGCGCATGTCTCTGGTTTGACGCATTACATTTGCTGATTCCTGATTCTTAACAAATGCTTCCTATTAAAGTAATCTCAGAAAAGCTGCAGCTTTTGTACTGCTAGATTCTCACTGCAAGCTTAGGACGAATATATGGGACGCTGATGCGATGCATGTACATATCTTGCAAAAAAGCTTAAGGCCTTGGTGGCAGCATCCACCACGAGATTCTTGCTAGAGAGTAGAGAGTAAACAATGGGCCATTGGTTTTCAAATATCAGACACCTCTTTCAACCTAAGAAGTCAGAAGATAGACAATGACAAGTTCCTAATTCCTACATAGTAAAATATGCTACTAAAGTGATGCAACTATTATCAAGGGGTTGATTCCTGTGACAAATAATATATTCTTTTCGAAGTAAGATTTCGAGTTCAATTTTTTGTATATGTAGATTATGGGCATCGGAACCTGGGAACCTCATTCGTCTCAATCAAGAATCATATTGGTGGAACCAATATAGTTTTATTTGTGAGATCAAACTATTCAATCTGTACCTTTTTTTTTTTTGATAAAACTTCTATGAACATATCTAAACCATATTTGTAGAACCAATATATTTTTATTTCAGGATCAAACTATTCGATCTCCACCTTTTTCTTTTCTGATAAAACTTGTATGAACATACCTTAAGTGGATGAGAGCCAACAAACAAATGTAAATTAATACGAAATGTAGGCATCTTAAGATGTGTTGCAACCTGCCTCACCTTTTTGTGGTTTCGTTGCCTTACCCGGTCGCTGCTCCTTGTTCATCACGCTATCCGATTCAAAGTGATGACAGACGAACTTGTTCTGTTCAAGACAACTCCTTGTGGGTCAAATACAGCCATTTCTTTTCTCATTGGCGGAGGAGGACATTTCCTCGTTCTATATTCCAACTCTCTACCGTCAATGTATCGATTGAGCATCTAATACCACCCATAGACGACCACTCACCTGCGTTTCCAATTCTATATAAGCTGTCTGAAATTCTTGCCTTTGTACCAACGAAAGCAATTCTAACTCAAACGAGTTCTATTTACAGAAGCTACAAGCAGCCATTACCATTCTTGTTTGTTGAAGCATTGAAGGCCAATGGCTTCGAGGAGAATCATAAAGGAGCTCAAGGATCTGCAGAGAGATCCTCCAACTTCCTGCAGCGCAGGTGCATGCAGACGTCGACACGAGTAATTAACTCTCCATGATCTGAGCATCTGAGGCATTCTTTCTAATTCAGCTGTCTGTGGATTTAACAGGTCCTGTGGCAGATGACATTTTTCATTGGCAAGCTACCATCATGGGGCCTAATGACAGTCCATATTCTGGTGGTGTCTTCCTTGTGACCATCCATTTCCCACCAGACTACCCTTTCAAGCCTCCCAAGGTATCAACAGACTCCAAAAGCAACAGCTCTTGTAGTTTCCCTCTTGATCAATGATAACAGTAGTGTTTTTTTATTATTTTGACTGATGATGGTTTCAAATTTTGAGTGTCAGGTAGCATTCAGAACCAAGGTTTTCCATCCCAACATCAACTACAATGGGAGCATCTGCTTGGACGTATTGAAGGATCAGTGGAGTCCAGCTCTAACAATATCTAAGGTATCAGTTTCAGTTCAACTGTCCTTGTGCATGTTTCATCAGAGAGCAACATAGAAGTAAATTACTAGTCATCACACATCACTAGTGCATCTAATCATATCGAAGTCACCAAAATTGTTGCAGGTTTTGCTGTCCATATGTTCATTGCTGACAGACCCCAATCCTGATGACCCACTGGTCCCTGAGATTGCTCACATGTGCAAGAACGACCGCTTTAGATATGAATCTACTGCTCGCAGCTGGACTCAGAAGTATGCCATGGGTTAATTCAACCCAGATGACTCCTTCTGTTAGCTGAAATAGCTTGATCTTTTTATGTAGTAGCACTTAAATAAGAGGGTTAAGATGTGGTGGAAACAGATTGAAAGCTCCGGTCCCTATTTGTGAGAGTACCATAATTAGGATCATAAATGTCAGAAGCAACTAATGTAGAGCATATCCCAGTCGACCATGCTTAGTGTCACATATGTAAGAAGTTTACTAATCAGATTACAACTTTCTTTGTTGAATCTTTTGTGTTATGTTTTCCTCAAATTATTCCCCATTAAATAGAAGTTTTTTTTTCATATTAGAGATTAATATAATACAAGAAATCATATACATCTTATAAAAAATGCCTCGATGCCTACTGAAATCATGAATTCTTAATTCTACATATTGAACCTTTTAAATCAACTATATTCTTTGTCGGTATCAAGAGTGTGTTTTGTTTCAACAAGATAAAAAAGTTGACCAATTTTACCACAATTCATTATTTATTTCGCGTTCGAACATTCGGCTAAGCACGGGCTGGGACGACCCGGTCGTCCCAGCCCGTATCGACTCAGATTTTTCAATTTTTTTCTCGACCCAATGGACAACCGGAACCAGGTTCGAGTTATTATATTAATATTATATTATTTTTAAATATTATATTTATGTTTATTTTAAATAAAATGTATATTTTATTTGATATATATATCTTAAATATAAATTATATTATATTATCATATATGTAATTTAATTTTTTATTATCATATTTATATAATAATATTAATTTTTAAATATTTTCTTTATTATTTTAATTTTTGTATAATAAAATCGGAACAATAAAAAATTCTCAATTTTTGTCCCAATTTGACCAAGATGTCCGGTCCGGTTTTGCTCACTGCTACAAGATTTTCACAAACAAATCCAAATGTTCAAATTTCATGTCTACGAGGGATGATTTGGGTTTCATTCTTTGTATAGGTAAATCTGGTATATAAACTTCAGCTGAAAAGTCAAGCAACTTTTAATCTTAATTAAAGAATAATTAGAAAATGAAAATAAACAATAATTGAAATTTCTTTAATAGTATCACCTTAATATGAATAAATATACTGGCATGTATAATATTAGGGATCACAAATCTTATTGAATGTACGTCCAAGATTGTGGCATTTGTAATAAATAGAAAGCGAAAAAGGATAAAATGAATGTGTTTCTTACCTCACATTGTTTCCTATTATCTTCATATTCAACTGTGATAACTATTTAAGAGATTCAATTATGAACTATAGGGAATAAGATGAGGTAGGGAACACCGACATTGAACTCCAAAAAAATCAACAATTGAAGTAATGATGGATATCCAGCTTTTCTAATTTAAAATGTATTAATCAAGTATTAATTCCACATGACATTTAATTATACTACTTTCTATTTTTATTGTTGTTGTGTTTTAATCTTCTTTGGAATGATTCGTGCATAAAAAACACTCTTGAAAAACCTTTTACACAATATGCACATTACATCTTTTTCTCTAATACATGTGTCTAAACGAAATCAAGTTGGACTTTCTCTACTTGAATCAAAGTATCAAACTCAAAACTATTATTGTTCTTTTGGATGTAAATGCACCAAACAAATGAATCAATTTGTTGATATGACGGATTCTCTAGGTTCTCTACATCGAGTCCAACGTTATCGTGACTAGATCCGGTGGGTTACCCAGTTGAAAATGTTTAATACTAATTACATTCTTCCACAATCAAGTTTTCCAAAAAAATGAAAATAAATGCCAAAGATATGAAATATTATATATGTATATATTAATTTGATTTTTTTAACTTTTAAAATTAAATGAAAAGATGTTCAATTTCATAAAAATGGCTAAGGGGTCGTTTAGTATGAGGTAATCTAGACAGATTACCGGTTATTTTATTTAAAATTCTCAGGACCAACCACATTATCTCGTTTAGCTGTCATTGATTACAATTTACAAATCGATAAAACACAAGTTAAATCATAAAGTGGTCAAAATTTATCTATCAAATTACCAAAGTAGTCCATAGTAGCGCAAATTGAAATATAAAGTATTCTTAGTTATGTTATTAAAGTTCAATGCTATTTTGCTTTTAATTTTGACTTTTGATTTTGACTAGATGTCTAATTTTTGTACACGTTTCATTTGTAGACTCGACCGAATTTACTAAAGTCCATCAAAGTCTATTTGAATTTAGCATGAAGTTTGATTTCACACTGAGTTTATTCAATTTCATGATTAAACATATGAGTTTATGTACCAAACTCCAAATTTTATTAACTATGCATCTAGCTCTCACAATATTCCCCAAAAGGAAAGACTAATGACATATTCGCTAATTGATGTGGAGAAATTATATTTACTTTTCATGTATTAATCTCATATTTTGATATATTCTTATGTTCGAATACAACTTTTATTATTTCTCCACATATATATGATAATTTATATTCATTAAATATTATTACTTATTTTGATTATTTTTCATGTAAAAATTCTAGTCGACAACACACAGGGGCATGCTGGTATATGCCCCCACCTCCAGATCGCATATGAGCACACATGTGAATACTCCCCACAATTAGATGAATTCAAAAGAAATGTAGCTATCCAAAGCAGCAAATAGTAATAAGAAGATGCCTTAGCACATAAGTCTAACAGATTCCATTGCACTAGAGGAAGGGAGTTTTCTCTACACCTTTATGAGCGGATGAAGAAAAAATAGTGGTTGGAAAAGCTGTAAAGATAAATAGTTAAGAATGAGGCTGAAGGGGACTACGAGTAGATTCCTTGGTCCGGAAAAGCTAGAATAAGAAGACAAGGGAGGAGATGAAGAGTGTGGACATGTGTCACAAACCCCTCAGAGCAGTGTTGTCAGGGCCGGACCGGACCGATCGGTCGGACCGGTCCGACAGCTGACCGGTCACAAATTCGGCCCACTTGGAGTCCCAAAATCGGACCTTCATTTGGACCGGATTGAACTAGATCGAACCGATCAAAATTGGTTAAAATCGGCCAAAAATTTTTGGACTAGCAAAAAAATTATTATTATTATTTGTTATGAGATGATTTAATAAAAATTATTACTATAAATTTGGAAAATTTCCAAAAATAGACTTTATCCATGAACATTCATATTGGTCCATTAATTCCTCCTTCATTTATAGTTGTCCATCTACTCTCACTTTGCTACTATTAATAATGTGGGATTACCTGTGTACACTCACTTATTTTTTCTCTCTTCATTTAATCTTTAATTTATTAAACGTCGAGCTTTAACACATGATCTTATTTCATTTTTTAATATCATAAATATATATTATAATATAAACTAATTATATATTTATATTAATATAATATTTATCATATTAGATAAACTAATTATGAATGAATAGTGCACACTTCTTTGTTATATGTATAATATACAACAATACTATAATATACTTAGTATAGTATAATATTACATATACACAACTTTAAATTTCTTTAATTTAGTATATAATAAGTCAAATTAAATGGTTAACTACTCGTTATACCATATATTTATTTATAGAATATACAATCTTGTCCTAATATTTTGCAAAAAAAATATGTAATTTTTGCTTCTAACATAAAAAATAAAGATATGAAATACATAAAAAAATAATCAATAAAAAATTTGTATATAATAATCAAATTCATAACATTTTAATTTATTAAGTGTATAATAATTTTAAAATCAAATCTTAAAATTAATTATAAACTTATTATTTATTATTTATGATTGTTATTTTTCTTTTTTTATAATACATTTTGATATCATATATATACTTATATAATCAAAATATCATAGCTTAATTTACTATATCATATTAAATATAATATTTTATTACTATTCGGTCCGACCGGTTCAACATGAAACGGACACTTATCCGGGTCGTCATACAGTCCAGTCCTAACAACATTTCCTCGGAGTATAAAAAAACATGAATACTGCTCAAGATGGGGATTTGAGTCCTTTTCATTTCCAATTCTCAACCCAATCTGTTGTTGGAGAAGGAGGCTGCAAGGTTCTGGCCTCTCTTTCTCTTTTCTTTTCTTTTTCACTTTCTTCTTTTCCTCTTTTTTTTTTTTTGCTTCTAATGTGTAACTAACTAACAAGCTAGTAGATGGAGATCAATGATGGACGTTTCTATTTCTTAACACTTTTGATTTATGAATTTAAGCTGATAGGAAGCTCTCATCCTTACTATTTTATTGTTCTTATGTTTATGTTTATTGTTTGATTGCCGATTTCAAGTTTTATGATGTCGTCTTTGATTGTTAGATGCGTTTTCATTTTCTACTGTTAGGTCCAGGACTTTCTTGCAGTATCGATGATCTTTGTCCGAGAGGGTGTTTGATACATCAATCATCATATGCATGTCTAGAGACAGGTGATGGCCGACACACATTTGGAGGGTCATAAGCTATCGAATTTTATAGACTTGAGATCTTCATGTATTGTATTCACAGTTTCATTGTTGTTATCATTTTCGTGACGAAGATTTGATTGCCGAGACTATTTTGTTCGATTGTCCATTTATTGTGCCTTGACCCGAGAGGGTAGTATCTTCCTCAGATCAAGGTTCAAGGGCCGAGCTTAAGATGAGTTCATTCCGAAAGGCACAATGTGACTCAACATTTTTGTTTCTTGTTTCCATTTAACCCACTGAGTTCAGTTTGGATAGCTTCAATGAAGATGATTCCCGTCCTAGAGGGTATTCACAGTTCCTAGATAAGACATGCAAGCCAAGAGGTTGGATCATTCGCTAAGGTTCACTTCCCCTGTTTTCTAATTTTGAGAGACGATCCCTTGTTTTCGAGGCTTCGACCTTTCATTTTGACGTTGGCATCACTACAAGAAAAATACAAATTACAGATGGTAAGAACCGTCTATAATTTGCGAAAAATCGTCAAAAATCATAATTTTTGACGGGTTTTTTGACGGAACTGATTCGACGAAAAAATGGTTGTCGCAAATCATTTTCGACGATCGAAAAAAAATTCGTCGATAGTTCCGACGGTCATAACCGTCGCAAATGTCCGGCAGCCATAACTGTCGAAAGTTTCGATGGTCTTGACCGTTGAAACTTTCGGCGGTTCAGACAACCGCCGAAACTTTCGATG
The DNA here is from genome assembly GCA_030549335.1 of Pontederia crassipes. Classification (NCBI taxonomy): domain Eukaryota; kingdom Viridiplantae; phylum Streptophyta; class Magnoliopsida; order Commelinales; family Pontederiaceae; genus Pontederia; species Pontederia crassipes. The sequence goes on along the minus strand of CM060191.1, from coordinate 67,944,778 downwards.
GTCGCGACCGTCGCAAAGAATTTTTATAATAAAAATTAGCTCACCGGCAGCGACCGGATCCGGTAGCCAGCGACGGATTTGGCCGTCCATGGACAGATCCGGTTACCAGGCGCCCGATCCAGCGCCGTGGCCAGATCCGACCGCCAGCGGCTGATTCGGCTCCCGCCGTGCGGTTGATCCGGCCGCCAGCGGCTGGATCCATCCGCCAGGCGGCCGAATCCTAACGTCAGGCGGCCGATCCAGCCGCCCGCGACAGGATCCGTTCGCGAGGTGGTGGCGGGCCAGGCTAGAGAGAGAGAAAGAGAGAGAGAAGGGGAGAGGGACATCGCCGGCCATCGATGTTGTCGTTCGGTCGGGAGAGACTCGTCGGCAGGGAGAGGGAGAGGGAGAGGGAGTGATTATATATATATAAAAAGCGGGAAAATAAAAAAAAGAGCGGGATAGTGAAATTTTAATTACCGACAGCTCTGACCGTCGAAAACTTAGTAAATATTAATAATATATTATTATCATGATATATACGAATATAATATTAATTATTTTTGAAGTTATCGATGATCGTGACCATTACAATTATTTAATTATAAATATAAAATACTATATAATATTTTTTTTAGTTTACCGAAGATTTGAACCGTCGCTAATTATTACCGACGGTCCCGACCGTCGAAAATTGCGACGGTTTAGACTGTCGCTAATTATATTAACAAAATACTCGATACATTATATTGATTTTCATTTACCGACGGTCGAAATCATCGGAAATTGCGACGGTCTAATCTCTCGCTAATTATATTAATAAAATACTCCTTATAACATATCATTTTACATTTACCGACGGTCTGGACCGTCGAAAATTGCGATAGATAGATACCCGTCGAAAATTTTGACGTTCCAAATCGTCAAAAAATAAAATAATAATATAACAAATTACATAATTTATTATTTTGATTTTCGACGGTTGTGGCCGTCGAAAATTCTGACGAATCGCTATCCGTCGCAAATTGCGATGAATTTATGTCTGTCGAAAAATCTCAATTTTCTTGTAGTGCACTCTCGTCCGAGAGGGTTCTTTATCCATCAATCGATGCATGCATGTCGAGAGGCGGGGAAGCGATTGTATTGTTTTTAAGGAGGCACCGATGGTCAATTCTGCGGTGAGGTTGAGAGGTGGACCCGAAGTACCCCAAAGGTCTTATTTTTATTGAAGTTCCATTTAATGAGGTTGATCATCAGAGCATTTCTTTATTTGTTGGTTTGAGTTTCGGACATTGGTGATTCTCGCTCGAGAGGTTATGAGGATTCCTCAATCGATTGCACTCACGTCGAGAGGTGGGGTGATCATATGGCTACATTAATGAATCGTCAATGGCCAGTATCGAACAATTATGAGAGGAAAGTTCACAACATTTCTTAGTTCGCCAATTCATGGTTTTAATTTGTGAATGTTCTTTCTCCATTCGAACTATTTTTTACTTATGTCGATAACTCCCACTCAAGAAGGTAATCTATCCCTCAACTATCGTATGCGTGTTGAGAGGTGGGTCAACAGTTCAGTTATGTCTAAAGCGTCATTGATGACTAGTGCTGAGTAAAATCGAAATGTCTGTTCGGAGTTTTTCTCTACCTTATCTCTCAAATCATACTTAAGAGAAATTCACCTAAAAGGGTTTATCAAATGTCGACATTCAATATAGACTAAGAGGCCAAATGCATACTCCCATTTAAGTATTTGGCATCTGCTGTTTACGTTAGTTTAAGAGAACTCTTGTAACAGTCCCCTGCATCTTAATGCTTATTCACTTTGATTTTAGTCAACTCCTAAACTTATTTGTCATATTTTTTTTAATTTAGTATTAATCTCAATTTCTCGGTTTGAATATTCATGAACTTAACTTTTTCTTAAAAAAAATTTCATCAAATGTGAACATTTGGTTTCATCCCACCTTAAGTAATAATTAAACGCTCACAACTTCATCGTGTATGATAAAAATTTATAAATTTTAAAATTTATTCGAAATTATTATGTGAAGTAGGAGTGTCAAGTCATAACCATGGATTAGCACTGACCACTGTAGTAAATCTTTGATATTAATTGTTGAAATATATATTATTTTCTAAAAAGATAAAATAAGGTTTGACCTCTTTGTCACGTCTCATCCAACCATGGACCGTGGCCCGTGGATTGGAGCCCATATTCGCACGACCACCGCATCTGAAGAGGGCCCCACGTGTTAACAGCCGAAAGCGGTGAGACCACAAGAATCTTCGCAATTTGAACGGTCGAAATTTACCCAGCAGAAACAATGTTAATATTAAACAAAAAAAAAATTGTAATGAACTAAACGAATGAATAAAATAATATTTACGGCGTCGAATTCATTAATTTCCGACGATTCTCTAAAAATGCCGCTCCCTTCCCTTTTTCATTTTTTGTTTTTGCGCCTCGCCTTCTTCCCTTCTTCGTTCATTTCCATCCCCTCTCCATCACTCTAATTCGTCCCTTGTGCTCGCAATCCCCTTCGAATCGTTGTTTTTTTCCCGAGTTCTTTCGTTTTTTGTGGACATCTCTTTCTGATTCCCCCGCATCGAGTGCGCCTCTAGCAAAATCTTCTAGTTGTTTTAATTTTTGTCGAATTTTTTTCTACTTTTCCCCTCTTCTCTAGGGTTTCATAAGATTCGGCACGGATGTGGGGTTCAGAAACCTAAAAGACGAGGTAATATTATATTCCTGTCGTTTGGTTTCAATTTGTTTCATCAATCATTGCTGGAATTCCCGCGTTTCATTTTTCTTACAATTACTGTTTGACTTGGAAATAATCATTGAATGAAACTGCTGCCCACATTAAGTTGGATTTTGAATTAAAGTTCACTTTTTTTTTTAACTGGACTCGCTACTTTTCATCACTTATTTTAGCCTGGTCCTCAATGATTTCCACTTCGATCTTGTTAAAGGGTTGTTTCGAGGTTGAATGCTGGAAAGAGGAGGTTCTGGATCGAATCCCTGAAGTATCACTTTCTCTGTCGAAAGAAAGAGAAAACCTTTAACCGCCTCAGTCGTGGAAAAAATCAGTTAAGTCGTCAAAACAAATGGTCCCTCGAAACGTATCCCACCCGTTAGTTACCATGAGAAAATTGTTTCCTGGACTTCTGATTCAGATATTAAATCTGACTTCGTTTACCATTGTTTCACCATTTAACACATCGGACTAGATTAGATTCCGTCTTTGGTCTCATATTCAGATTACTCCCTTGATTATTATTTTTATTTCTGGTTCTCCTTTGAGATGATCTCTATGTGATCCTGGTTCATACAACTTATAAGTGTCCAAAATCCATAATTTTTCAATTACTATTGTGTAGTCCCCTGATATACCATTATATTTTGTTTCTGGAGTTGGAATCCAGGAAACGATAACTGTTATAAGTACAATTTGGTTTTTCCTTGCAGTCATGGGAGACGGAGACCCTGATTTCTCTCATCAGGAGGTCTTCGCTGATCCTAATTCTGGTGCAGATCTCCCGAGCAGCTGTACGATGGATAGTTTCTTTGAAGACATATTTGAAGATACTCAGCAGCACCACGCATGCACTCATACCCATACTTGCAACCCTCCAGGACCAGATCTTTCTCACACGCACACCTGCTTCCATGTCCACACTAAGATACTTTCAGCTCCTACTGATGAGACAGCTGAGTCTTCAGAGAAGAGCTCTTCTACCAAGAAACGACCTTGTGGCAACCGTGAAGCTGTTCGCAAGTATAGGGAGAAGAAGAAGGCCCATGCAGCATCCTTAGAGGAGGAAATAGTCCAGCTCAGGACAATGAATCAGCAACTTATGAAGAGACTTCAGAACCAAGCTTCATTAGAAGCTGAGGTCATGAGGCTTAGATGCTTGCTTGTGGACTTAAGAGGGAGGATTGAAGTGGAGATTGGCTCTTTCCCTTATCAAAGACCTGCAAAAGGAGGTGGCGCTATGGTCTCAAAAGCAGGAGACATGGTCCCTAATGAATCACAGGTGAACATGATGGGTGGTGCTCAGGTTTTGAACTCGTGCGGTTTCAGCTGTGATGATCAGAGTTACTGCTTTCGTCCAGGGGTTCAAGGGAAATATGTTGGGGGGAATGGCTCTTCTAATGATCGGGGATTTGGGGAGTGTCAAATTGACAACATGCAGTGCGTGAAACACCCAGTTTCTGCATATAAGGCATTTTCAGGCTGTGGAAATGGTACTGCAGCATCTGCTGATTGCTTATCCAATGCCAACAAGATAGAAGGTCAGAATTTCCCATCTGTTTGATATGCAGTGCCTTATTTTGCAGAATACTTCTAGTTTCTAGATTTGTGGATTGTATCTTAAGATTTCTGCTCATAGTTCAACATATCTGTACCCTCTGAAAAAAAGTTCAATATATCTGCAATCGTTAGAGATTCTACCCTTGTTTTTCACATAGATTTCTCAATTTAATTAGAACTTTTTCCTTTTTATGAATGAATCCTACATAACTCTAACAAGTTCGTTTTTAGTTCAGGTATCTCTCCAAATTACTGTATTTAAAAGTACTTGCAATACTGAATGTTAGCAAGATGTCCACTTATTCTAATGGTTTATTACTTGTGATTCTACATCATATCATTTTTTTTTGTGTTACTTGCACCCTACTAATTCAGTTTGGAGGACCAGCTCGCCTAATGTGTATTTTTTGTGATTCAAATTTGGGGCTACTAGCTCCCGCATTACGTCATATCTTCATGTTGCTGTTTTTTTTTTTTTTTTGAAAATTGCAAAGTTTCCTTCTATTCTAGTTTTTTTATGTTCTTTGGCAATGTACTAAATGCCATAAAAAAATGATAAAGCTAGCATATATAGTTATAAGTTAGAGCATAAATACAAAATAAAATATATGACTTTCTACATGAAATTTTGTGATAGATTCAGGAAAATTTAGATGTTGATGATTTGGGTGCTATTGTCCCGAGTATTCTTCTTGTATGCATAGTTCTCTTGATCAGTTTGATGGTTGCTCTAGGAAATATGTATGCTACTGAATTTTGGTCTATTCAAATTTGGGGCTACTAGCTCCCGCATTACATCACATCCTCATGTTGCTGTTTTTTTTTTTGAAAATTGCAAATTTTCTTCTATTTAGTTTTCTATGTTCTTTGGCAATGTATTAATTCCACATAAAAAATTGATAAAGCTAGCATATGACAAAACAAAAGCCGTGTTTCTAGTTAACATGAAATTTTGTGATAGATGTCAGGAAAATTTAGATGTTGATGATTTAGGTGTTATTATCCTGACTCCTGAGTACTCTTCTTGTATGCATACTTCTCTTGACCAGTTTGATGGCTGCTCTAGGAAATATGTATGCTACTGAATTATGCATCCACATTAAAGAGTATTTGTCATACTTGATGGATTTTGTTGACAACATGTTGCAAACTTTATTTTAAGGTTTGTTTTGAATTATTGCCAAAACATGAGTTTCTAGATTTGGATATTTTGAGTTGGTGCTTTGGATCCTGGACCCTTTTGCGATGACAATTGGAGTTATGTCACAGTTTTATTTTTTTTGTTTGATGAAGAAAAAAGAGGTCCCAAGCTCGGATAAAGGAGGAGGGTTGTGTTAGGTCCCGACAGCCAGCGTAAAACCTTGTCGAATCTCATGAACATGGTTCAACGAATAGCGTCGTTTGATTCATGTAGCCGATCCTACCTAGTGGGATAAGGCTTTGTTGTTGTTGTTGTTGTTGTTGAAGAAAAAAGAGGTGAGTGAGCAAAGTGCCCATGGGGATCCGGAGAATCCATTTAGCCAATGCCAACTACTTGTAGTTATGTCTAAGCTGAGTTCTGGGAAATAGGCAGTACCCTTTTGTCTTACTTTATGGAAATTTTACATGCTACTCGTTTATTTCAATGTTCTGTACGGAATATATGAATTCTGCGGATAGGAACAATGTTATAAAAAAATCTCGGACTTTATGATCTGTCTTACATTTTGTCTTATCAACTTATCACATCCTTTCAATCTTACGATTTAGCTCATAAGATCTTTGCGATTATTATAAGATCTTACATTTTATCTCTCTAAAAAAAGTTCTCAAAACAAAAAAAATTAGTCTGCATGCATTAGATGTATGTATATTTTTTTCTTTTTGAGGAGAAAAAACTTGTGGTTGTCATCCGTGTGTGTGTGTGTATATGAAATAAAAGTCCTGTACAAGTGTGGGCTCTCAGCTAGAGAGCAACAAAAGGGGAAATGTATATCAGCTTACCAAAACCTTACTTTTGAAGAAAGAAGGTGCAGTGTACAATATGCCCAGTCTGACATCCTAAAATCTTTAGTTTGTATGCATTAGATGTATGTTTTTTTCATTAACCTTTATATCCTAGTTATAAAAACAACAACAACAAAGCCTTATCCCACTAGGTGAGGTCGGCTACATGGATCATACGACGCTATTCGTTGATCCATGTTCATGCGATTCGACAGGGTTTTACGCTGACTGTCGGGGCCTAACACAACCCTCCTCTTTTATTCGGGCTTAGGACCGGCTATAAAACATAGGCGGAGTTCTAGTTATAAAAACAACAACATTGCCTTAAAAAACTCTGCTTTGGACTAAAGTTTTGCTGGTCTGAAATGTCTGTCTTTTGTTTGAGCACAATTTACATTCTAACTTTAGCTATAATATGTATAAAAATTTGTTGTTTTTTTTTCACTGGAAAAGAAACTTTGTTATTTTCTTATGACTGGGTACTTTTATTTAAGCTTTGTTGCCTGAACAATCAGTTTGTCATTTTAGCTTTACGGAAAATTCTGTTTGCTGTAAAACTAACATGTTGATTTTGTATGCTTGATAAATTTCATCTTTTGAACTTAATTTCCAGGTTCAGAACTATCTGGACAGTTTGATGTTTCTGAGCCACAGACGCGCTGACGAGAAGAGAATGATGGAGCGGGCAGCAACCTCTTGTACTATCAAAATTCAACAAGGGCAAGAATAGCGTCAAGGATGAGTGCCCGAGTGATATTTATGGCTTGAATTTTATGTACTACTTCCTGTGAGCTGGAGAGATAAAAATCTTAGTTCTGTTTGCTGTCATGCAAAACAAATTGTTTCTTCTGTGGTTCCTTCTTAACCAGCGTTGTCTTGGATCAATCAAATGTTCATAGCTCATTTCAAACTGATTTCAAGTTTAGAAGGATCCTTTTCCTCAATCACTGCAATACTTGAAAATATTGTCAGCCAACGACCGCTGATAGATCATAGATATGCTTATTGAGTGCTGATTTTCTTGTTCATCGACTATCTACTGAACATAATTTTTTTCTGATGAGTTGTCAAAATGCGAACGACGATTTCTATCTTTTTCTAAGTCAGTGTACCCTGCTAGGGTCAATTGGGCTTTGGGCGACGTCCATCTTGTTTTGATGTAGTTAACATACCATTCACAGGGAAAGAATCACTAGTCATTCAATTTATAATCTGTATTATTCAAAGATCACCATAGTGTTTTGCTATGAAGGTTCGTTTGGTCAAGATATTTATAGGAATACTCAACCAAGTCGACGATAATGCAAAGAGTTAAACGATGGTTTTGAATCTTTTGATTATAAGTTGATGATCATGATATCATTTTAATTCGATTATCATAAATTACTAATCAACTAAATACTTGAATAGTCATTGTTTTATCTCTTTACGTATTGTTATTTTATCATTAAACTAGTCAAGTCAATGCATGTGTATTGGGCATTCTACTACCTACATATGACATTGACTCTAACAGTGATTATATGTTATCTAATGAGTAATATTTTGTTAGAAACCCATTAATCTTCATAAGCAAATACTAGAATTGGATAGAAGTAAAAATAGGGCTAGTATGGCCACAAGAAAGTCATATACAGCAAGTATATCATGTAGTATAGCACAGTTTCTATCCTATGCTAATCTACAAGAATAAAAAGTTCTATTTCTTGGATTTCTTCGGTGGATTGTCGAGTTCTTCACTTTCTCCATCAGAGATGCCTTCGAGTGGCTCATCAGGAACATCGTTGGGGGCATTATGTTTAGTAATATATTCTTTGAGGATGTTCATACACTTCTCCTTCACTGCAACCAACTGATCAGACAGAAGGCCACTCTCTGACTCGACGGGAAAGACCTCTGAACCAAGACGCAGTGTGGCCTTCACCTCAGGACAAGGTTGCATCACATCAAGTTGACCTTCCATCATACACAGACCTGTCATCAGAATTCAAAATGAGATTGTGATTCTTCTGGCCAAAAATGCTAAATCCTCCTAAAAGTTTAGCCTAAAAATCTTCCTAATACTGACATTCTTAAATTGTCCAATAAAATTGATAAAATTACACCCAATGCCATTGTGAGTGAGTTAGGAGGCTAATCCTCCTAAATTAGGAGGATATATTATCACCCTTCTTCTTGCTACTCTGGACACTGTTACAACAATCACTCTGAAGTTTGAATATGATTGTAGTGCCACAGTAGTAACTGAAAAGTCTCTAATCCAAAACATTGCAGCAATAATGTTCCACACACTGACACACTACATAGGAGGGAGAATACATGCATCATGCATGCCACAGATGAACTTTACCCATACCATAGAATAGAAATAATACTTGTTTTCTCCACCGCGAACTTTCAAATAGCGGCGGAATATGGATGCAAAAGACCTAGACCTGAAGTTGAAATTATCAATAGCCTTTTTCAATTAAATAGCTCAGAACTTCTGAATCAGAAGAAAAGTTAAGAAGTGGTGGACAACATAATTTTTCAATGTATCTGCAAAATGACAAACAAAACAGTCCGCGACTCCATAATATAAAATCAACACTAGAGTTATCTTGCGTAAAAAGAAGATGAAGAATATGATTCCTAAGGTAATATGAAAGTTGAGATGACTTCTCATTACCTTCAGTCTTCCACATACTCCATTCAAGATTCAAATACACTATCCCACCCCTCAACACAGTCAATACCAATAAATCTCCTTGCCCTTCAAAAAGTGTCAACAATTATTTGTTCTTCGAACCCTCCATTATTGGGAAGAACATAAACTATGATCCGCAATCCCTCAGTTAAGCACTTGAATCTCCTCCATCCTTTTGTCCCTTCCATTATAGCACACACCAAAACTGCGAGAATACAAATTTCTCCCATATCCCAGCAATTCTACCGCCGCACAAGACAAGGGCTTTACATTCCTCGCTTTTAGATCAGTTTCTGGTTTCTATTTTTAGAGGGCACATGTCCCCTCCAAGTACATAACAAAAGCAGAAAGCGATCCATAGTATGATCATCATGAAGAAAGTAAGGAAATATCCATACGAAAGTTGTTGAATCCAAAAAATCGAATGCAGAATATTAGGATTATGATCCCTTTTAGTGCTCTAAACACATTAGATCGTCACATAAAAAGGAAAAGAGGGTGAACACACTGGAAAATTGTGGGACAAAACTTTTTAGAACAGAGCAACACCAAAAATGAGAGAGAAAAAAGTTTGAACCTAAACAAAACGAAAATTTAAGGATGAAAAAGTTACCGTCTCCGGGGTCGCAGCGCCTCCTCGCTCGTTAGCTTGAAGAGAGTTAGGGTTTCTCTTTCCACGAGTCAGCTCTCTGTTCCAATTTCTTTGAACGTGCCCAAAGCGGCTCGGTTTGGTTCGCCTCTGGATGTTGTTCTAATAAGACGATTACTTAGTAATTAGATAGTGAGCAATTATTGGTTATACTTATTTTCAAGCTTGTTTAAGATAGAAAACTTAATCAAGATCACTATAAGATTGAAAATTATGTGAAGAATATAAACTAAATGATCTAATCATTTAATTTTTAGAAAAAAATGATTAGAAAAATACATTCAACGAAAATTGATTTAACCATCTTACTGAAAATTTTAACACATCATGAACATGCCAAAAAAAGAAATGATTGGGAACAAATAAGAACTACATACACATTGAAAGGATTCAGATACAATAAAGTCTTACATTCATCTTGAAAATCATCGGATACATCTTTCCTCTAAAAAAAAATGGATACATCTTTCCTCTCAAGCAATAAAGATCACTAAATTGAATTACAAATTTTACTCTATTCATCCTTGATCTTCATGAGATTAATCAGAACATGCCTTGAAGCTCTACCTCGCGGCGTGAATTGCAGAAGGCGGTGACCACAGAAGGTGGCAGCGGCCGCTCAATCCTCGTGAAGACGACGACGAGGGATGGCGGAGAACTCGGCGGCGGTGACCAGGGACAAAGCTATGTAAGGGTGGGTAGGTGGGGGCCCCCTGACCTTTTTTTATACCATATATAATGGTATATTATATATGTTTTTTTTTAAAACATTATGGTTCCCCCCCCCCCCCCCCCCCCCCCCCCCCCACACCCAATTTTTTAGAAGTATAGTATATATAATAATATATCATATATTTTTTCCTAAAAATATATTAATAGGTCCTCCTATTCTTATGAAATCTACATAAATATAATATTATATTTATGTATGTATGAAAAGATTTATACTGTAATATGTGCATTTATGGAAAATATAATCAATAAGTTTGATTCATTTCCATAAGAAATCAAACTACTTAGTATATTTATTTTAAAAATTAGTTACATATATTTTCATCTAACTTTTTGAAGTTAATTATTTGATATATATATAATGTTAAATATAATTATATTATGTTATCATAAAATTCAACTTGCAAGATGATCATGACAAAAAAAATGCATGATGAATAATAAAAAGATATTTTCATCTAAAATAAATAAAATTTATAATTATAAGTTATTTTGCAATGTAAATTTTTTGTAGAATATTTTTTCTTAATTTTATTATTTTTTGAAATAATTACATATTTATATATGTATATATACATATCAATTTTTTTTCTCTACACTCTTTATATTTTGCCCCCCCCCCCCCCCCCCCCCCCACTTTCAATCCTGGCTCCGTCCCTGGCGAAACAAAAGATGGCGGTGGCCGCTCAGTCCTTGCAAAGGAGGCGATGACCTTCATGGACTAAAGGTGGTGGCGACTCGCGAAGGGTAGGTGGTGATGACGCGAAGGGGAGGCATTGATGAAAAATCGGGAAAGACGATCGGTCACGAGGATCGACGCAAAGGAAAGGAGATCAGAGGAAAGGAGGAGGATCGTGATAGGAAAGGAGGAGGATGGGCGTAGAGGAAAGTTTAGGGCAGAAGAACGTACGTGAGGTGAGAGAGTGATTTGCAGTCGTCGCGCACGAATCCAACGGCTGCGAAATCATGCGTGATTCCAACCATAGATGATAGATCTAATGGATGAAAAATTGGGATCAGGGTGCTCCCAACCCCATTAAATCCTAGAACATAATATCTTCTAGCAACCAAAAAAGTTTTATCCTTATACAATGGAAAAAAATTCTTCTTGTTAGGATTTCATGCAAAGAAAAGTGAATTGAGAATTTAAAGTGAAACAAAATTTTATTAGATAAAAAATAGATGAAATGAATTGAGAATTTAAGGTGACACACAATTTTATTAGATAAAAAATAAATGAGAATTATAATTCAGATTATTTTTTATTTGAACCCTTAAAGAGTTTATATGGACACCCATCTACAGATAATAGAAATTACAGATCAACTGAGACTTTGGATTAAGGAGACCCTCGTAGTACGATGACGTCTATTATTTCAAAGTATTTTGAAGACCATATGAGATATGATTCAGGACATTATTAACACTTCTCTTCAAAAGGAAATAAATTCAAGCATCTCCTTAACTAAGGCATTTTGTGGATTTTTCTTCAAAATAATTATTTTGATCAAATAAATATATGAAGTTGACTTTACATTCAATTGCTTTATGTTCATTATCTTTTCAAGATTGTGTGTGTTATGCAAATGAATTGTACGCATCAATGAAACCCAGAGATTTAACTTCGTTCAGAACTTCACTATCTTAGATAGAGTTATGAAATTACAAAACTAAGCTATTACTGTTCTATATTATTTTTACAAGGATAAAAAATATTCACGACTCAAAATGACAATAGTAATTTTTGAACTGAATATACAAAGAAATATGTTTTCTCCACTTCTTGCCTTCTATTTTGCTTTTTGTGTGTATTACTATATCTTCAATTCCGTTTTCCTATCAATCATAACTAAATATTTTTAGTGACAAAAACAAAGCATGCAACGACCAAATGCCATCAAACAAAAGATCACGTCTTTTAACCTACATCCCTTTATATATATTATTATTTTTTCCGCTTGTCATAAGCCATAGTGGCTCGGGAAAAAATGATCTTATCAATATTTATAAAATCGGACTCATGATCGAATCGTGGCCAATCAGATTCAACGTATATAATATAAGTTATATAATATAATATACGAATATTATAATAATAACATATTAATAATAAAATAGTAATACAATATATTTTTTATTTATTAAAAGTTTTAGTAGTGATAAATAATCATTGTTAACATATAAATATAAATAGGTTATCTATATTAATAAATTTTATCTTAAATTATTTTTATTTCTATTTTAACACTTTCCTTTCTATTTCCTCTTTTTTTTGCCCTTTTAAAATTTTTCTTTTTAATGTTATTCAATTTTAAATACTTAAATTTTTTTACATATCGTTTTCCTCTTCTTTAACCTTCCTTTTATTCCTTTTTTCTTTTTTTTCCTTTTTACCTTTCCTATTTTTGTTGTTTTCTTTTTTTAAAAAAATTTGAATTGAACCTGGTTCACAGCTGGCTGGCTAATTTTCTCAGTTGAATTGGTTTTTACCTAGTTCAATATTAAAAATAACTTTGTTGTACAATCAGATCAGACCAACAGTCGATTCTCAATTGACCCAATTGACCCAACCAATTCTGTTCGATTTTGCCTCTTACATCTTTTATATACATTATTCCTTTTCCCCTTCTCCTAAGCCATAGTGGATGGGAAAAAACAATGCAATTAAGAGCTCAAAAAAATAAAGTTCTAGCCGAAGTCTTAATTGTTCATATGGCTAAGAACATCATATGCCAGATATATACATATTTACATTAAGAAGGCCACAACCAAATAACTCAAGGATGGATTGCAAAATGTTTTCGCAGACCATCAATAAAACTAGGGGTGCGGTCATCACTGTAGAACGCCCACTGACACTCCCGTCGCACATTTTCTTCCTCCTCGGGTGTGAAATCACAGTTTATGTTGAAGGTTCTGCGGATCTACTCTTTTGTGCTCTCTTGATAATGCCGGCCACCTCTCGACAAAATTTAACAACATAAGGTTTAATGATCAAGATGATTTAATTTAATAATTTCACATGAATAAGATACAAAAATTATGTGTTTGTATGTAACTACTCTCTTCACATTTTAAAACGTATTTTAAATTTATGCGGATAAAAAAAAATCTAAAATAAATAATATCTTCATTGGGTTGTAGGGTGCGTATTACAAAATGGTATCGGGCCGATCTCGCGTGCTCACTTGACCTATGTGAAAAACACAGAGGGCTAACATAGATCGCTTAATAGGAACGTTGAATTTAGTGGGAAAGAATATAACTAGCTACTCCGTGTAGGTAAAAAAGTTCAAAATAAATAATATCTTAATTGGATCGGAGTGTTACGGTCTCTAGAAGAAAATGGACGGAACAAAATTCTTTTAAAAAGTGACTAGTCTTTCAGAAATAACTATAAGAGTCAAGGACCGGAGATTAAGATGCACGCTCCCAAAAATTTAATCTCTACCTTTTTTTAGGTTCATACTCCAATATTGTCAACCAAAGTTTTTCACGGATTAGAATTCAAAGTTTTATCAGTCCACCATGGGTTAATCTCTTCTTTTGAATTCTTTCATAGTATTGCAGGTCATTTTTTTTAATCTACCAGAATACTTTTGGTTCGTTAGTATAGCAAGAAGTACCAAAGCTACATTTGATAAGGATAGTCTATCACCGAGATCAAGAAATCAAAAAAGGGGCATAAATATTCCATATATAGAGAGAAATAATTTCAAAAATTGGAGAAAAGAAGAAAATAAAAGGATAAAATAAAAGTAAAGTTTGATTAGAGAAGTTATATGAGATATAAAAAAGAACTTGAGTAGAAAAGAGTTTTGTTAAGCATGATTATGAAATAATTAATTAAATTTAAATTTAATTAAATTTGAATATTTAACGTAGGATGATTAATGATGGATGGGTAAGATTGATTGAGAATTAGCTCAAGGTCCATGGAGGTAAAAAATTCCTAGCTAAAAATTATAAGTATGACCGAAAAGGTACTTAAAAATCATTATTGGCCTCCACAGAGAATTGTTGCACCATGGATTCTAATTCCTCCTTCATTTGCACGTGAAACGAGATGACATTGCGTTTGAAGCTTGCACGTAGGAAAGTCGAGAAATTATTATTTTTTAGTCTGACTTATTTTAATAATAGACTGCCGCCTATGTTTTATAGCCGGTCCCAAGCCCGGATAAAGGAGGAGGGTTGTGTTAGGCCCCAACAGCCAGCGTAAAATCTTGTCGAATCTCATGAATAGAAGTAGAGAAAAGTCGACCCCACCTAGTGAGATAAGACTTTATTATTATTGTTGTATTTTAATAATAGACTGAGCCACTAATGATTCACCAACTGGCTCGACTTATTTCCACCTAATAACCACAAATGATCAAATTTCACTCTGCTATTGCACACAACTCTTCATCAACAGTTCTGTTGTCGAAATCCTGTGCACGTTGTTTATGAAAACTACTTGGGCATTCTTGTGATTCATCTGTGGTAAGAGAGTATTCATGATATGATAATAACTCGACAGGTTTCTCTTCTTCTTCTTTTTTTTTTTTCCTGGTGAAAAGACCAGTTTGTAAATAGTCTCCAGCAAACGCATTACCATTATGATGGGTGATGATCTATTACTTCGTAATGTAACTTGTTAAGAACTTGCAGCCAGATCAGTAAACTGTTAAGACGCGTGTTCAAGATGACCAAATAACATATGGAGAGACATTTTAATGTTATTACAGCATTTCAACACTTTTGTACCAGCCTATATAAACACATCTTTAAACTCCGGGGCTGATATTTTGACGAAGCAAAATCGTATCTTGACTTCTAACTTTTTGTGGGTTGAGATCATTCTCCTGATCTTGCCCATTTGTTGTTTCAAACTGATATATCTTAATATTATTCACTTTTGTTTCAAAAAAGAAAAGACCAAATAATCTCAGATAAAAATTTAGTTTCTAATTTCATGAGTCACTACATCTCCACGCCTAGTATAATTAGTTCAAAGTTTGGACAAATCAAATGAACAGCCTTGTCCATTGTTGCTTCGGCCACAGCAATCGAAGGTGATTCCATTTTAGACTGCTGCATGCAATCTGTACAAACACTGGAAGAAACATCTCTCCTTTCCTTGGTAAACCAGAGGTTCACATGGTAAGGATAATGTGGAAACTCCATGTCGACCTGTTGGGGATCAGCTAGTCATTGACTTCATGGATGTTAAGATTCCATATATTGAAAAGATGGAGGACTAGTTTTCGTAGTCATGGGCCCTGCAAAGTGGAAATTTTAGCGTATTTAATTATATATCATACAAGAAGAGAGAATGCTAAACAGCAAGGTGAGGGAGGGTTTCTAGTCCAGCATGCACATCTCAATCACAGGACATACTGAAATGATAAAAGTAGTGCTTAGACACTAGAGAAGGAACAAAGTTTGGCAGCAGCGTCAACGGTGGGCAAAAGCCTTAAATGTTGAACATGCTGAAAGTATCACATTGCTAATCCTGTCTTCTCTTTTGTCACCCACATTACCTGCCTACATTTACAGACAACTAGAAAAAAAGAAAAACATTGACTGACCAATTTGTTATATACCAAAGTTACCTGTGGAAGGCTCTTCTATCCTCCTTGTTATCATCTCTCTTGTTCACTAATCATATAATGTTTGTGATATGCACATGTGTAACCACAGAAAGCAACATAACTAAACTTTAATGCATTGATATATTATGCATGATAGAATCCATAACCAAAATGACAAGGATGAATCGTTTATAGAACAAAAATCAATGACTTATTAAAAAAGGAATTATTACCTTTAATCCCACGAATCTCCACCTCTTGCCATTCTTGAACAAGGGCACAGCAACAACACATCAGATGTGACAAAAAATCATCACAAAACCCTCCCTGTCAAAAGAGGATCAGTGTTTCAGCATCTTTTTGAAGGAAAGATATAAACAGGATCTTGCCGTAGCAAATTGTACAATGATGCACTTGTAAGCTCAAGAATAGCCACTGTAGTAGTATTGAGCAGAGACAATATTGTATGAATTAGAGATAACAAGAAAAATGCACTACCCTAATGTTTAACATTTGCCGTAGTTTCCTCCTAATGCAACAAGTGTAGCAGCAGCATGATAATATTAATGAATAAGCCATCAAGTCGTTGCAGGCTTCTGCCGAAGCTGTATAAGAAACAGAGCCACTTATATCAAGATATTAAGCATGATTCACAGCAGAGTAGAACGGGAAAAGGAAAAAAATATCTATATGGCCATTTTGCAGGTACCACAAAAATTGCATTTTACCTATTAAGAGGGGAAGACCAAAAACTTATATATAAAACCCAAGTTTCTTGTAGTCAATGAAAAAACATGTTTTTTTTAACATTTGCTCATGTATGCTTCTTGTTGCAAGAGATTATTCAAGATTTGATTTCAAATAGTGTCTTCACATCTTTGTGTCAGATCTAATGTCAACTACAAAATCTTTGTGTCAGATTTAGTGGCCCACAAAATCTTTTACAGCTCTAAGACATCACTGCTACCATGTTACGTTTAAGACAAAGCAGTTGGTCTATTTCACTAGTGGAAATCAAACATAGAAGCATGGAGGCAAAGAAAAGTGATCAATTAGCAAACATGGGATAGCTGTTGTGTAAATTGCATCAGAAGAAACATGTAATTTACTTAATATAGATAAGAAGCACACAAAGTCGAAAAAAAGAATTAAACGAGTTTCCTCTTTTTTGTCTAATTAACTCATTATTATTGCACTCACAAAGAAGATAAATAAAAACTAGTTATCAGAATAAGAAAAGAACATACATACAGATCTGCCTTTTGCTACTGATGCGATTTTTGAAAATGTTCCACAAGGAAAAAAGAAGGTTCTTAAACCTGCAAAACAAAGGGAAAAAACATCATCTCACGAGAAAACTTCAGCACAAGATCTAGATAACTATCTAAAAGTATGACTGAGCAAAGATATATTCCTGAAAAGTCAAGTTTTGGTCCTAGATGCTAAAATAAAGTCATGATAACTCTTTACAAGACAAAAGATACATTGTTCAAGAGTAAGGCAAAAGACATACTCTCTCAATAGGTCGACTTAGTCAAGCTTTATTTAAACTGCACTCTGAAAGGTTTTCTATTTTCATTTCAAGTTTTCAGCCTTGTCCAATTCAAGTGTTTTCAGTCCTCTTGGCCAGTAGAATTTATTTTCTACAATAGGGTCCTAGATATTTTGCTTTGCAAACTTATTGCATATGTAATGAGAGAAAGAGAAACCCTCCATGCGTAAGGCCCAACCTTAACAGAAACTTACTTGTGTATCATTTCAATGATTAAACAGAACTGGTGCAAGTAAATTCAGCTTCTAGGTTCTAAAAGGTTAGCTCTACAAACTGCTATTGAGTTCTCTTTTGCTTGTGTAATGAATTTTTCAAATGTACACTGGCTTGTTGATGAACAGTTGCAAGTTGCAAGATATCTAAATCTAATCTTTCCTGACAAATAAAACAGTCTCAAATTAATACCAACTTTCAAACTCAATTTCATCATACTTTTAGCTTCAATAGAGTGGACAAAATTAAGGCTTCAAATTTGATCATACACCTAGGCTTGGTTTTAGAATGTCATTAAGTACATCTATGCTGATAAGAAAGTTAAACAAACTAAAATCTAAATGAATAAAAAAAGTGAGACTTAAAGGCTTTACATACATAAAGAGGGCTCCGAACAACAATCTAGCAAATCTGAATTCCATTCCTCATGCCTGTTACATCCTCTCACTGAAATCAAATCATGACCTGAAGAAACTGGTGAAGGGTTTCTGCAAATATATGATAAAATGATTAAATGAAGATTGTCATGAAAATTGGGATTTAGCGTGCTCAAAATGAATTCCAGATGGCAAAACCCAATGGAAATAAATGCGAAGGTTTGAAACAGAAACTTCAAGAAATGCATCTGATAGATTCTAGAATGCTATAATCTTGGTAACATTTATGAGATGTCATAAAATAACAAACCTTAAATCTGCTTTAATGTCACTATTTTGCCCTCGCGTGTTTGATTTGTAGGCATACTCTTTTTCAGTATTAGCATCTGAGCATTTGGAACTTTTTGGATGCGTAGCTTTCTCCTCCAGGTTGCTCGCTACATTTTGAGTCACACCAATAAGATGTTGGATCACTTCACATTGGCTAATATCCATGGATCTCTGAAGTTCCATTTGAAGCTTCTCCTTTTCTTTCTTTAGAGCTTCGTCAAAAGACAAGTTGGGGTATGAAACGGAAAGGGATTTCTTCAGCACTGTCATAGGATTTGTAGATTGATCACGATCCAAAATCACATCTTGGACTTTTCTGTCTTCTTCATCCAAAGTATACTCACGTTCATCTTTCTCAATATATTCTAGTTTTTCCTGGGTGAAAAAGATTAGGAATAAATACTGTCGAGACAGAATTTTTCACTCGAAGTAAAATCCTATGAAAGTCTACAAGTGGCCATGAAATTTCTGAAACTTTAAATAAGCGTCTTATCCAAAGAAAAAGGTAAGATGAGATCATAATCCTAACCAATTTCAGAAAACTGCAACTAAATTGCATTTCCAGAAACCCCTTGATAAGCATACTGAAAGGTTATTTGGTGGAATTTCTAAAGAATTCTTACCCTGACACGGGCATTATCCACAAGCGTGATGAGTGGAACGAGACGCAGATAACGATCGATCTCATTCTGCGCCCTTCGGAACTGGTAGACGATGTTCCAGCCCATTGCAAGAAGGTACAGGTAGCTCCGGTTCTGGCAGCTGTCCACGAGAATGTAGGAGCGCCGGAGGGCGTCTTCGAGCTGCTCGAGCGGCTCCCGGGTCTCGGGATACCGTTTGAGCTCGGAGATCTTGAGCTGCTCCAAAAGATTGCCGATTAGCTTCAGGTGCTGCGCGAACTGCCGGCAGTTCTTCTTGTGCATCCGCGCGGTGGTCGCCGCCTGCGCGATGAGTCCGATCAGCCGGACGGCGTCGAGGCCCGTCAGCTGCGCCACCGAGGACAGTTGCCCCAGCTGCTCCCAAGATGCCATTTCCGACGTCGATTCAAGAAGGAGAACGACGAAATGACACGGGGTGGAGCAATTGGAAGCTGAAGAGACGCGCAGGAAGATGGCAGCAGCTGAGGATGCCACACGTCTACAGCGGAAAAGTCCAAGCTTGGAGAGTTGGTCTGGAGAGATCGCGCTATGGATCAAAAGCGAGCAATAGGAACCTGTAAAAGCTCGCGCTTTTTACCAGGCATTAACGGAATCAAAACTCCGGAAGAGGAATTCGCCGAAAAGGAACCAAATTTCCTGCCTCTATTCTTCTTAAAATCCCCCACGAACTCCTCCGAATCCCTCTTGCGATGCAACTAAGAAGAGAGGGGAACTTTAGCAAAAAGACTCCACCTTGAAGCAAATAATTAATAAATGACGCTCTCAGCATTGGCAAATACAGAAGCCATCATAATCCTGGGGGGACATTTTATTTTTTGGCGTGGGTGGTGGTGGTGGTGGTCACAGGTAGAACTGCACAAAAGCCAAAGCCTCAGTGCTTGTGAAAATGATGAAGAGGACCATTTGAGAGACTTGACATTGCTCCAATCACATGGAGACGACAAAGATGCCTCAAGGGCGACTGACTCCGAGTGCAGCCAGCCACTCACAGGTTCCACAGAGAGATTACGCCTAATATGCAATGTAGTTTCATATCACACAGGAAACAAATACCTTTTTGCACTCCTCCTAATCAAATAGTTTACCACCTTTTTGCACAGCTTTACACTTCTGTAGCTTGTAAAAGCTGACAACAAGGGGCTCAGCAAAATGGGTAGCTTTTAAGTTTTAACTACGATATGTCGTCGGAGTTTGCAATGTGAAGTCATAAAAAAATTATTACCACTTTAAAAAGTACTGTTATCATTAGTGAACATTATTTTTATTCCGCGAAATAAAATGATAATAATACTTTGGAATAGATAATAATGCCATCCTTAACCCCCAAAAAAATTGACTAAGTTGGCACCTGAACGGAGCAACTGCGAATTATATTAAATTACCTCCTATTCTTTAACACGAGAAGAAATATTATCGCATAAAAAAACCTCCAGAGTACAATTATCGAGACCACAAAAATGTGGCTGTAAACTGCATCACATGCAAAATCTCCAGCGTACAATGGATGGAGTTAGAAGTCAGAGCCCGGAGGGCTGAGAGAACGTTATTATCATTTTTATCAGGTTCCCGTGAATGACAGGTCAGCAGTTAAATCGTGTACGTGGTGATGTTTGCATAAGGGACTTGGATTGTTGTTCTACGTCACGCTCATGTGAGAAAATTCCAAGTTAGCATTTCTATGTTCTAACCACCTTTCTTTTTTTGGATCGATTCTCAAACACCTTCTTCAACTGGTTTTTCTCAAGAACTAAAATCTTGATCACCAAAACAAATAATAATACGATGAAATTAAAAAAAAACTAGTAAATTATACGTTGGTACTTAACTGACGCTCTCACTCTTGCACCATTTTTTTTACCACGTCAAATTACCTTTCAAGCTCTACATAGAGCTTCAAGTGGTCTTTTCTTCTCAGGTTGTAGGGAAAGACATTGAACTTTCTTTTGTGTACAAAAACTAGTTGTCTCAGTAAAGTGGCTGGAGTTTTTTTTTCTTGAAAAAGAGTTGAATATAAATGTCATACAGGAAAAAGGGCAATGTAAAATCGTGACTTTTTCTTATTTGTGTCTTTGTACGTAATGTAGTTGCAGAAATAGCAATGAGGTGAAGTGAGGGGCATAGTGGAGGGTGACTAATATCACAACAATTGGTCCGCTACCGTTATCCAGGATACTTTTATTGAAATGGAAAATTCGACGGCGAGCTTTTTTTTTTTACAAAATTGAGAATTCAAATATTTAATCAGTTGAAATAAAACAAGGTTATGATATATGTTCTTTGTCCTTTCTATTGTAAGCATTGAGAATTTAGTGTGAGATAAAAATTGCACACAAATATGCAAAAAAAGATCTATGATAAATATTATTTCGCTCGATCGGATTGTAAACCGTTTGCTAATCTTAACCTTTTACAAATGACAAAAAGATTCATTTTGGACTAAGACGGAGTAGTTTCCAGAAATTAGAACATCTATCATGACATATAAAATCGAATTAATCTTGAATTACAAATAAAATAAGTCACAAAATTTTATCTCCGAGAGTGAGTGGAAGCCATTAGAAAAAAAGATATTAAAAAATAACAAGGGCTTTTGGGGTGGTGTACAGCTATAACAACTTTTTTGAGTTGTAAATGCTGCACCGAGACATAATGTTTCCTGATTGTATATTATCCTATTTAAACTTGTGCTCCAAAGCTGCATTGCTAAATAGAAATGTAGAGTTTTCTCCATTCCATGTGCTTAAAGTGAAGCACTATTAGTATTATGGACGGATGTGAATAACTAGAGTTGGTGGTTGAGTGTAGTGAAACCACAGCACAAGAGACATGCGCAGGAAGAGGCCAAACCAACTAGAAGATTCCTTCAGGTCCAGGTCCACGAGGATGCTGTTTTGGATATATTTAACAACTTCAGAAAACTTCGATTCTACTGCGGAATTTAGCAATGAAATGGTCAGAGAAAATGTAGACATCAAGTACCAAAAGCAATAAATTTAACAAACAGATGTTTTGGCGATCTAATTCGCTCAAAGTTAACAATGATACTTCAACTAATTTGATAAAATCATCCGGCGTCATATGCCCAACAAAAATTCTTTACATTCATAACACCCATCCTGATTCAACCCTCCTGGGAGACAAGATATTCTAAAAAGAGATGCTCAAAAGTACGTAGTAAATTATACATGTAAAGCAGGAATTTGAATAATCATATGTAGAACCTTTTTGCTCTGCATAAAAAGCTGCGCCGCTGGTTCAAAGGCCACAAAAAAAGGCCCAATTGAGAAAGTAGTATAATCAACTTGTAGCTTAGGTAAAATCTGTAGCCTAAGAACCTGTAGGCATGCAGGAAATGAACTAAGAATCATCAACAAATGCCATTAATTAGGTAAGGAGGATCACATTAAGAAATTGGTCATTATCTGACATTCTAGCAAACATAGCTGGATTCAGGACCACATGACCGCATGTATTAGACAAAGAGCATTTAATATGCCCATCTAACTAGTCCTATGCATTCCTCGATGGCTGATTTGAACGAACTGCACTAAATGACCGAGTAGATGGATAGTAGAACATCAGATGAGTATCAATGCTGGATCTAAAGTAATGACAAATATGTACATAAACCGTAATTCAAGGGAATATGAACATAATTTGTCTGCCAAGATGACTTTTTCTTTTCTTCTTTCTTTTTGTTGGAGTATGCATTTTGTGACAACCAAGAGAGATGATAAAACCTCAAGTACACAAATATGTGCAATAAAGATGGGGACTGCCTGAAACGAGTAAAAACAGCACACCAAGTTTTTTTTTTCTGTAAAGCAATGCATCAAGTTGCCAGGGATCTCTTTCTGGAGTCTTACTACTGAAATCAACCACCTATATTATTAACCTGGATTAAAAAAAAAAAACCCAGACATGGGCTTGCCATTCTGTGCTAAAAAAGCATGACCATTCAAATTACAAATCCTCCCTGCTATTATAATACTATATACCAGGTCTGTTTACATCTGAGTTAACCAAGTACTTTGGTCAAGGAACACTTCGGAATGCTGAAAAGTATCTGCAAGATGAATCCTAGTTTTTGTCAATTAACAATTCAAGCCTTCAGCGCTAAAAATTAAGCCCGCGAGATAGCTTGACAGAGTTTTTTTATAGATTGATATATAGCAGCATTGACAATCAATATAAGAATTGAGAGCATACGCAACATAATTAAAAAAAACTGCAGTTCTTGTTACATTTCCATGCATACAAAAATAGAAATAGGCTACAATCACCCGTTGTAAGGTAAAAATCAGGTTCTACATTCACCATTTACATCTCTGTTTGTTACTATGTTAGACCAGTTTTGACAAGAAAGAAAATCGAGTAAAATGAAGGTTGACTCTGTATAGAAGGATCAAATATTGAAAGCAGGGAAATATCAAAATTTCCAAGTTTTCTCTCAACTCCAATCTCCAAAATGCATAGAGCTACTTCAGTTATTATATATTAGACAGTCACATAGACCACCT
The DNA here is from genome assembly GCA_030549335.1 of Pontederia crassipes. Lineage (NCBI taxonomy): Eukaryota > Viridiplantae > Streptophyta > Magnoliopsida > Commelinales > Pontederiaceae > Pontederia > Pontederia crassipes. The sequence continues at coordinate 67,921,200 of CM060191.1, read as the reverse complement.
GGATTGAAGCAACAAAGCAGGTGTTCGACATCCCTCGCTCATAGTTAAGGCAATACCAGGTTGTAAGCTGGCTCTTTTACCGATATTGAAATTGAGAAAACTGCCCAAAAGAAGTGAACTTGAATGCCCTTCAGTTGATCCTCCCACAATCATACTCCATCCAGTTTCATACTCTGGTATATCAGATAAGGAGATAGCCCACTTTAGCAATGAGGGGCTTGAATTATGTACTTCAACCCAACTACCAACTTTCGTGCTTTCATCAATATCTATTTTCACACAAATGGATCCACCAGTACTTGCGGCCATCTGCTTTCCAAATGAAGAAGAATAATCTGATTTTATTTCATCAGAATTAGAATATGTTTGCACATCGCTGCTCATTGCATTGCTAGACCTGCCAAGTCTGATTGGCTGAGAATATGAAATAGGCATCTCCCACACACCAGATAAAGTTAGTTTCATTTCTCCAAGCGGCTGACAGAATAGTTCCCCAAATGTGCTTAAGATGCCACCTTGACGGTCAGGAATTGGCTGAGTGTCCGATCCAGAAGCCAACTCAGCGAAAGAAGCAGCAAAATTTGATGCTTTAATGGTCAAACCAACTGCATAAGGATGGCTCTTCAGAAAAAGAGGTGGCCGCAATGAACAAAACCCAGACATACGACTACCCTGTCAAAACTACACAGGATGATTAGCGAAGTGTTACTCCAAAAATGCTATTAATTTTAATGGTGAGGCCTTTAGTTTTACCTGCATGTTATCTGTATCAAACTGGAAATCACTACACATGGCTCCAAGTGGCATTAAGATAACAGAGACCAAATCAGTGATGCTCGCTGCGTACATCAGCTTTGTTAGCACCAGAGGACTGCCGGTATGATCGTGCTCCACATTTCGACAACTAGATAGAAACTCTGCAACTAAAGCATCTTTCTCTCGAAGGTTACTTTTAAAAATAAATCTTGCATTTGTATCAGTGTTCAATCCTGAATCCTGAAGCAATTTTCTTGCTTGCTGCTCACCATGAAAAGAAAGAGCACCGCCGACACTGATAATTCCATTCATATGGGTACCACCTTCTTGGAAAGGGATCCATTTGCCAGATTTCAAGGAAGTAATTATACGTTCAACTTTATCCTGCCTATCTCTAAGTTTCATCAAATCAGAGAATGATTCTCTCTGCAAACGCTTCAAAGTCTGTATCTGGAAAAGAAGAACCTTGAATAAAAAGTGGAGAAATATACGAACCTCCTGATGTTGGAGCATAAAGGAAAGGGCTTCATGTAACAACTCAGGTTGAAAATTCAAATGTAGAATAATGAGGGTTTAATGTTTAAGTAATGCAATAGAGATCTATTACACAGGGTAGTCGCAGAAACACAACACAGCTGAGTTGAACACTGGTTAATATATTTTAATATGTTAAAATGCTATCAGTAAGGTGTCTGCTATACCATATCATATACCAAAATATTCAGTGTACAGGAAAACGAAAATGTAGATAATCTAGAATGAATCCATAGAAACTAGCCACGCATAACCAATAAATTTGGGACCTAAATAGGCCCAGGTCCTATTACTTATTACACTTCTTTTGGGGTTTTTAATTTCTGAGAAGGTTTAACATTATCAAAAGTGAAATTGAACCTTGGACATGTTCAATTCCTACTCTTTTCTCGCTAGAGTATATTGTGAATCACGATTTAAGCAACATTTCCAGCATAAACAACATTAGTTTAATATCACAGGAAGTATCAAGTAAGAATCAAGGTCAACAATAAATTATCTATAAATAATATACCACATTTAAAAATCATAATCTTCGGAACATTGGCATCTGAAGAATCATAAGTTAAACATTTCGTTTATGTTTTCTGAATTTCTAGAAATTCGAGATTCTGTTACGACGTTCAAATAATCTTTGTGATTAGCTGGTAATGTGTCCGTGGCCACCTACAATTATCCTAATGCGACTACTAAGCAACCACACACCATTTTACCACAAACATTCTGATTCCAACCAAAGTGTAGCATTATCCCATTCCCAACAATACGTTCCTAAGATTGCTCATTTTGTAAGCAACCATTTATTCCAGAATGCAAACAAGAGAAAACGCAAGCAAGACGACGACATTTCTAACGTCCAAAAGACACAATAACTCGCATGAGGCATCAAGATTCATGAATACAAGCTACATTCATCTCATCGTCGCAGACAATTCAAGAAGTCGCTCACTGGGCTGTGACGGTGTCGATCGCGGATTCGCTGGAACGCATCCTTCACGAACTGATCTCCCGATTTGGCAAAGCCCTTGATCGTATCCACGACGGAAACGATCGGCTCCATAGACCTCCAGATCGAATTAAAGCTGGATGGAAGTGACGAGTGCACGAACCCTAAAAATCTAGCGCGATAGCGCCTTTTGCTTCTGCGCTTCAACTGCTTCGGTCGACGGTGGTACACTGGAACTCGTCGATCGAACCGGGGAGCCGCAACATTCGCACATAATTTTCTGGGCCGGCCCAACTTAATAATAGAACATATAAAATTACACAGCCCAAACTTGTAAAGATTCTTTTTTATATAGTTAATTTCATTTATCTCTATTGAAGTATGAATTGTTTTTTACTTAAAATTTTCAATTAAAAAAAATAGATTCTTGTCTCTAAGCTCTAAAAAGAAAAAAAAAGAGTAATTATAATTTAGTTTTCCTATCAATAGGTTCCAAACATTTTATTTTGCGCGAGAAATTGTCATGAAATAACGAATAAGTTAGAAAAGGAGATATTAACCAATCAACTAAGCGGACTGATTAACTGACTGGCCTTTTGTCCAATTAGCTACACATAATTATCCAATTTAAATTTTGATTTGGTCTATGAATAAAAGCTTTGTTAACTAATTAATATTTAGTCGGTTCAATTAGTTACACAAAAAAATGGTTAATAACAAATTTTAACTGACAAATAAAATTAAATAATTGACTATTATATTACTTTGTTGTTAAGATTTACTAGTACGATGTCCCACGCGATGTGCGAAGAATACAAAAATTTATATATGTAAAAATTTTGATTATAAAATAAGAAATTTTATTTTGATATAAATTTTATAAATTACCTAATCATTTTCACGCGTTAGAAACTTATATATGTAAATAAGTTATAATAAATTAAATTTATTTAAAATTATTTTTTAAAAAATCTATTACATTCTATTTTATTTTTAATTATATTTTACTCTATCTTGCCCCATTTAACTTAATTACTTTGTTAACATCTATTACTTAAATTTTTTATTTTATTTTTTGTTAATTTACATATGTCAACATAGAAACAACATTACTTCTCCTTTCAAACTATATATCTTTCTAATTTTGATATAATAGCAATAGAAATAGAAATTTATATCTATATTTTTTTTAACAATATCATATGTTAAATTAAGTAAATAATATTTATTTTAATATTTTAAAAATGTATATTATTTTGATTTTATCTCATTTTCTATGTGACAATGTAAATATGTCATAATTGACATGCTATATGTATTTAAAGCTATATAACATAAATAAATTAAATTATTATATGGACTGTTAAAATTATTTAAATCTTTTAAACCTTATATGTGACTTAATGAAATAGTGCTTTTATCTTTCCGTTTAATTATATATGCATAATATATATATATATATATATATATATATATAGAGAGAGAGAGAGAGAGAGAGATGATAATGAAATGACAAAGACGATAATGATATGTAAATTCTTTTATTATTTATATCTTTTTATAATTTGTAGTTAATTATATTTTGTTGATTATTTTTTTTAGAAAATATCCACCACAATGCATTCACTTCTTAATTAAGTATATTTTATAATGATTTATTTTAAAATATATACTTAATAGTTATAACTTTCTTCTAATAATCTATATAAACAATTATATTTTTTCATTCTAAAAAACTAATTAATATTATTTTTTATCATACATGATCTAACTTTAAAAATCAATTATTTAGAACATATTACATGAATTCATGATAGGGTTACATCCAACTTTAAACTCTTTTTAAGATGTGTGTATATGTGCATATTATGTATGTATTATATATAAATAATGATTGAAGTTAAATATTTTATCTAATATAATTAAAAGTTATATTTGGTGTTGATAGTATTTATTTTAATAAGAAATATAAGTAATATATATTTAATATTATTATTTGAGTATGAATGGAAAAGTTTTAAGTTGATCATAAGTTAATTCCATGCAAATCCTCACCTTGATTATACTTTTTTTATAATATTTTACTTTTTAGTGTTTGATAATATTTACATGAAGAACTAAAATAATATATGATATATTTACATAAATTAATATTTAGTTTATTCATGTTGTCATTATATATATGTACATAATATAATATTTAAAAGTAATTTTAAAAATATTATTTTGTGTGTATCAGTAACATTTATCCCTTTCCCCTCTCAAATATAATGTGGATTATTATTAATACATAAATTTATCTTTTTTTATTCGTCATTTGTGTGTCAAATCAAAATAATGTCAATTGATGGCCTAAAACGTGCAATCTTATATTGTGATTGCATTCTATTTTAACTCATATTATAATATGTAAATATATTTGTTATGCATCATTAAAAATAGATATGAAATAAATATTATAATATGTGAATATTTTTTGTTCCTTATAATACAATAGATATGAAATATAAACATTATATTTAGCTTATATATACCTGAATAGTAAAACTTATTTACTTTTTATTTTATTATCAATCACGTGTCTCTGAATTAAGTTTTAATTATTGATATTGATTGACTTAATACAAATAGATAATTATCATATTTGTAAATCTACACTTTTTTTATAGTCTATTACATCTCTTTTCATATTATAAATTTTAAATGTGGGACTAAATTAAACAACTATAATTACTCTTATTCAATTTATAATTAATTTTGAACCAATTACGTTTCATTATTTATTTTAATAATATACTCATTATTCATCATATCAAAACTAATTTCAAAAGAAAAGATCATGAGCGAGTGACATGTATCATCATCTGTCATTTCTTTTAATAATATGCATATAATATTATTAACTATAGCCAAAATATTATTAATCATCAATGAAATATTTTTATCATGAATCAACCTAATCAATTGTATAGGGTTTCTTTTACAAATCTATTTAATAGTTTTCATGAAATTAATATAAAATGTGAAACTAAATTTGAATGTATATTATTAAAATTTAGAATATTTATAAATTTATAACTTAAATATAAATAAACAACATTATATTTTTTATAACCATCTTTTTAGTATCATGATTCTATTTTAACAATTCTAACAAAAAATATGTATCAAATTTTATTCATATCATATCTTAAAATTTGTTTATATATAAGATGTAGATATAAATTATCATAATAATATAATTTAAAAATTAATCATATTTATATTAATCACCCACAAATATCATCATAATTATATCTTCGAAAAAAATAGCATCATTAGGACAGAGAGATGCAAGTTTTTAAGTCGAGATATATATGAGAACCTAATTTTTTAAATATATCATTGTGTATATATATTAGATGATGATGATGATGATGATGATGATAACATTTCATATTTTTATTATATAGAGAGAAATTATATATATGCATATATGTGTATGTTATTTATCATGTACAAATTTATATTTGTAAGTTTGCACCTATTATTTTCCTTAAAAAAAGCATCGAGTATGTTAATGGTAACTAAAAGACCCTATATTTATAACAAAAAATACATTATTTTAAAAATTTAGATAAATAAAAATATGTGTTTTTAATAACAACTATTATTTTAATGGATGTTAGTTCATTATAATTGTAATCATAATATTATAATTAAAATGTTGATGATTCTTTTATTAATTGTCAATATATATATAATTAGATGCAAGCTCTTGACTCAAGCATCTTTATATATGATAGTTTTTTAATAATTTGTTATTAGTTTATTATAACATCTCAATCAATTAATAAACTATTAATAATAATAACAAAATGATCAAGTTTGGTTTAACATTTTATTTTTAACTAATTGTGTATCTTATATCGATTTACAACAAACTATTTAATAAAAATAAAATGAATACAAAACATAGTTATTAAATTATTGATATATGTAAGTCTTCTATTTCATTTATAGAATAACAATATGATAATAAAAAACTATATATAACTAAAACTTATTAATATAAATAATATATGATTATAAATATTATTCACAAATATATATATATATATGTAAACAAACATATAGATATACTTATCATAACAAATTAACAATTTTTTAATAATAATAACAAAATTATTAAATTTGATTGACTATTTTTTGTTATTAGGTGATTACGTTTTCGATATCAGTTTTATAGTGAACTATGACATATAAATATACATATAATAAATGAACAAACTATTAATAATAATAACATAATTATTAAGTTTGATTTATTATTTTGTTATTAGTTCGTTACATATCTTATATGGGTTTATAACAAACTATTCAATAATACTAAAATGCTTAAGAATCATAGTTGTTAAATGATTGATATAGATAAGTATTCTATATCCTTAACAGAATAATAATATTATAACTATATACAACTAAAACTTATTAGTAGAAATAATATATGTTTATGAATATTATTAACACAATTTTTTTATATACATATAATAATAAATTAACTATTAATAGTAATAACAAAATGATTAAGTTTTGTTGACTATTTTATTATTAGGTGATTACGTATTTATAAGGAACTATGACATATAGATATACATATAATAATAAACTAACAAAATATTATTAATAATAACATAATGATTAAGCTTGGTTGATTATTTTATTATTAGTTGATTACATATCCTATATTGGTAAATAACAAACTATCCAATATAAAATATTTGATATTCGTAAACTTTCTATCCCCTTGACACAATTATAACACGATTACAACAAAAATAATTATATACAATTACAAAATTATTAGTGAAAATAATATATGATTATCAATAACACAAAGAGTATATAATTTATTTTATATATTATTTGCTTTAGAAAAAAATACTTAATTTACGGTAGTTGAATAATGTCTTTATCTTGTGTCCATATTCATTAGAGTATGAAATGCGCATTGTTAACTCTAACTTCATATCATGACATAATATTTTGGTCCGCACGTACTCTTTCGAGTATGCAAATGAAAATTGAAAGTCCCTTGTGCTATTTAACATTTTTTCTTAAATAGAAATAAATTACATGTAGATAATTTTTTTCTATAATATCTTTTAGACGAAAAGAAATTATATGTAAGAATTTTTTTACCACGCATAGACCTATATTTATAGATCCGCACGTATTCCTTGCCTTCAAAGAAGGCATTGAGTATGCAAATGAACATTGAAATTCCTCTATTTATAATTACAAATATAGAATTTAAAATTATAAACAATAACTTTGTATATATTTAATAACTAACTTTTAAATATCCATGTCTATATAATGAAAATATTATCATTTTATATATCAATTTATAAGATCTTGACACGTGACACTTTCGACCTCCGCTTTTATATATAGATAGATATTATATTATGGTACTTTTTATAATTTTTTAATACAATACTTATTGTTCCACCGTATCATAAACAATGTTTAATCCATGTTCTTTATCTTTTAATTCGAAATATTGCTATTTAATCACATTTTCTACTCAATTATTTATTGTTTTTCTTGTTGTCTTGGAATTTGATTTTTACTCTTCATTTGAACCATTATATTTTTTTTATTTGATTGTCACTAGTACTTGGATGTAACAAACCGTGAAGTTCCAAACCCACTCTTACTGCCATGATCATGGAGTCTCTGATTCATGAAAATTGAAGTCACAGTCATGACAATTTCATTATGATTCTTTAATTCTCTTCTTTTTCACATTAATTATTCTTTCACTCTTAATTTTACTAGTCCAAGAATTCGTAGGATGCACGGCTTTTGCAAATTATGTTAACGTAAATAAAAAAATTAAAAAAAACTAAACTTCACTATAAATTTACATCAAATTACGAAATAATTTTCTATAAACTATATTCTTTACTTTATTTCTTACGCATGAAAATGCCACATGAAGTTGCATTTATGAGAATATTAATTTCTTAAAAAGTGATATCAACTGAGATAATTATTGATATTTGACTTTTGTTAATGATCATTGTAAAAATTATCATAATTAAGAATTTTTTACATTAGAATCTCAATAGTACTCTTGTATCAGATGAACTATGTCATTCTTATGATGAATACATTTTTTAATTTTATTTTTTGATAAACTTTGTGTATCTGGTGTAACAAAAAATTCCTCTGAATGAAATAAATATTATTTTTTCTCTCATATTTTCATTCTTTCATTACATACATTTTAGAGAAATTTCTAAACATGCTAGCTCTCTTATGTCTATGTATAGTTTATTTTTGCAAGCCATCATAAAAATATTGTTTTGTTTATACTTGACAATACATATTTATATCATCAACATTTTTTTATGAATATCCCATTGAGTACTTCTAGAAAAAGCGATAGTAACATGATCGTGCTCCTTGTTGACATATTTAAATAAATACTTGATGGGTCTTTATTGGTTACACCATTAGATATTAATACGAGCATCATATTTCGATAATAAAAAATTGATTATTGGAAGAAAAGCGATAAAATAAAATAAATATTATTAGTATAAATTAAATTCTTATCCCATTGTAAATGCTTATTTCTAATGTTTATATATTCACTTAACTTATATAAAGTGGTTATCCAAAAGTGACTATATACTATTACCAAGTAAAATAATATTTCTTCACCTAACCTATACAAGGAGATCCTTCAAAAGTGACTATATACTATATGCAAAGTAAAACAACTCCAATTGCATAACCAATAAGTGGATATTATGCAAAGCGCGTGATTACATATAATTTATTGCATAAATGTAAAAATAGCTATAATTCACAATTTTAAAAAAATAGTTATGTATATAGTGAAATTTTAATTATATGGAGTATTTAACAAACTTAACTAATTTGTATTCCTTTATAAGATAAAATAATAAGACACTAATCTGTATATTATTTCAATCGTAGCACCCAATGCATTAATAAAAAATATGAAAAATATATTAAGAAAATTATTTTTATAATATAATTTTTCTTTTTATATCATCTATACAAAGTAAAAGTAATATATATCATGAAAAGTAAAAGGATCATATTATAAAAAATAATAATATAATCATAATATTATATTTTTATTTTTTAAATTATATTTTGATAATTACAAATGATAAATGAGCTAATATGTTTTGAGAAAATATATTAACTCAATATAAAAACATTACATCACTTATATTGAAAGATAAAACTTGCAATATAATATTATATTTTTATTTTTTAAAATTATTTTTTGAGTAATTACAAATGATAAATGAGCTAGTATATTTTGAGAAAATATATTAACTCAATATAAAAACATTACATCACTTATATTGAAAGATAAAACTTGCAATATGATGATATAAACTATATTAAACAGAAAAGTTCCTTATTAAATATACACACATATATATATATTGTATTAAAATATTGAAGTATATAATTAAATATAAAATAGTTAAAACAAAAACCGTACAACTATTCAAATTTAAGTTATTTTTTAACTTATTTTCATTTTTTATAGGTTTTGTATAATCAAACTTTTATTATAAGATAATTTTTTTATAAAAAATCATAGAATAATAATAAATTGTATTGTCATATATTTATAAATTTCGTATTCTAATTTTAAAATTATGAGAGAGAGAGTAATTGATATTTTTATCTATAAATTGAGTAAATTGTGAAAATAATTATTAGCAAATCATATTATTATTATTTGGTAAATATTGAAAATAAAGATTCTTACTTTAGTCAAATTAAATTTATTTTTTTACATTGTAGTCTTCTTTTATTTTTGGATATATAAATTTTACAATGAAATGAATTTTGAAGAAAAGAAGTCTTTATTTAACCAAACAAAGGCTCCTACTTGCACACAATTTTAATATAATTTCTTACATTCATTTAAGGGGTTGGCGATTGTGTGAATCTAAATGAGGTCTAACATGTGGATTATCACTAATGTATAGATCAATGGTAGATATAAATTTATTATAATTTCATCTAAAAAATGTTTATCAAGGATCACATCTATAAATCAATGATAGGTCCACACATGTGAACTATCACTAATGAACTCATTTTTGGTTCACATATTCCTTAAATCCTAAATTCTTCATTTAACATTGAAAAACATCTACTTTTACATATATAAATGTAGATGTTATTTTTCATTTAAGTCATATATTGATTTTTTTTCATTTTCTTTTAGAAAATATATTCTCCTGATTTAATCCAACAAAATTCCATACTTTGCTCAAATTCAATTAACTTTTTTTTTATATTTAATGTCATTTAATTTTGGGTTATACATAGATCATTTGGTCACGTTAAATCGTGAGCATTCATGGGGCATGTATTACCACCACTTTTTATTTCCTTAAAAGTTATTTATTTATTTAATTCAACTAAGGTTTCTAATTTTACTCAAATTAATTAATTATTTTATCTCAAATTTAAATTATTATTTAGGATGTTTGTTTTTCTATGATGAAATATAAAAAAATAATACATTTCTTTGTCTTCTCAAAAGTTCTAATTAGATTTAACTTTTGAACTTAATCTTCTTGTATCTTATTATCATAAATATTACTGTCTAATATATTTTTATATTATAATAATTTATTCTATTAAATATTAGGACCAGGATTAATTATGTTTAGGACAAAAACTTAACATATATTATTACTATTATAATTTATTTAAAATTACATTATGTTTCACCTTTGACAGATAAGTTTAATGTAATCATAGTTTATATTTAATTTAATTTGGTTAGAATGTAGATGCTGATTTTTTATATTTCAGTTATAACACCGTATATCTAATTAGATTAATTTATTTCTTTGTAATAATTCTGTTTGTTTTAATTTTAAATATCATTGTAAAGATTTTGATGAAGATGTCGAAAAAATCCATACCACTAGATCTTGCATCTTCCTATTATTCCACTTATTTATTGATTTACTTCTCTACTAACCATGTACAAAATATATTAAAAAATCTAAAATTAAGTAGCACCTTTTTTTTTCAAAATCACAAAGCGATAACATCTCAAGGGGCTGTTTGATTAAGCTTACAAGTCACTTATAAGTTAGTTTAAAAAAAATTTGAATGTTTGGTAACTTAAAAATTTGATTGATAAAGAGATATTAAATTTATTTATAAGTAAAAAAAAGTAGGGGGAGAAGTGCTTATTTTTTTTTAAAAATAAGTCAGTTAATTTTCTCACAACTAACTAGTTATTATTAATGTAAGTAATTTTATCCAAACGTGTAACTACTTATTTTTTAAAATAAGTTTCAGCCAATAAAATACTTATCAACACTTTAACTTATCATTTATTATGTATAACGAGCCTTAAGTAAGATTCCGTTTAGAATTGTTAGTGTGTTACTAATTTAAACATTAAGGTTTAATTTTAAGACACGCAATATTAGTATGCATGATTTTAGTATTAGGATATGATTAGGACTTTGTGTTATTTTTATTATTAGAATTTAGATTTAGAATAATTCAGATTAATATTAATTTAAAAATTATATTTTTAATAAGGATGGTTTTACCTAAAAAATATATGATTATTTAAATTTAAATAATAAATATTATTAAGTTAAAAATTAAATTATTTTATATATAAATTTTTTATTTTAAATTTCATTTTTTTCATAAATGAGTTTGAGTAATACGTGTTATCTAATTTCATAAATAGTACGTATGATTTGTTATAATTTGTTCCACTGTAGCACTATTGTTGCTACATTTTTTTTAGTTTTATAATTCTTCATATGTTTAGACAAAGACTTACTAATTAAAGTTTGTTATATAATATATTGGTTTTATATTGTTATGTATTTATTATTTATTTCTATATGATACGTCTTAAGATCTTTATTTATATATATAATTATTATGATTAAAATTTAAAATATGATATAATTAGTATTATATAAGCATATATATAATCAGTTTTAGCATTAACTATTAAGATATGTATGAGGATTAATATAACATAGTTTTTATAAATTTGATTTTTCGGGTACATAGGATTAGAAATATATTAGGATTATAATTAGAGATCATCGAAAGAGTTTAAAAAAAAGTTATACATTTGATTTTTTTTCCCACGATCAGATATTATATTATATTTTTAAAAAAGGAAAGAAAAAATAGGATTATTTGAAAAAATAGATTATACGTGGTATCGTTATATCACGATTCTTGTCACATCTTGATGGGATAGTTAATTTAGATGTAAGGATTATAATCAGAATTTTAAGTACATTAGGATTAGGTTCCAACCTAGAGATAAGATTGATTAAGATTTTGTTTAGGATTACAATTTCAAATAGGTTGGGATACCATTGCGATTATTTATATTATTTTTAGGATTAATTAATATTAATTAATCGACGATATATCCGATCTTATCATCCAATCCAAATTAATTTTATCTTATCTTACATAACCAAAGTAGATTTTCCCGTTGGATTCAATTCTATTTTTTTTATAAATATATTATTACATTATTGTTATTCTAATTTTTTCTAATTATTTTTTCAAACAATTGTGGACTTGCCATAATTTTTTTTATAGTGATTAAAATGTTTTTTTCGCAGCTCTATTTTTTTAACTAGTCAATTGAGTTATGCCACTCGGGTGTAATAAAATGAATTTAGAGGGTTGCATTCCATATGTATTCTAATACTTTGTTCTTAAAGTTCTTTACATAGATTTGATTCGTCTGAAAACATATAAAAAATTATGCAAATAGGGTCCAAAATATTTAAATTAAATATATTCACAAAACCCAAACCCCAAACAGAAGGAAACCCGGTCCGTGGATCCAACCACTTCTGTTGACCAATAGGAAGCAAAAAGGGGAAAAAAAGAATGAAAAGAGGAGGCGACGATGTGAACCACCACAAAGTTGACTCACTCCCACCTTCTTTGACGACCTCCTCTATCTCTAACTGTAAGATTCACAACCAACGGCCGAGATTTATTCAGTGTAATCAGTTAGAGGAGCACAAGACGACTTAGATTCGGATTTCTAATTAGACTCCATTCTTCGTCTCTCTCTCCCCCTCTCAATCCCAACACTCCTCATTTTTCTCTCCGAAGGAGACCTGCACAAATCCCCCAAATCCACTTGCGTGCTCGCTCTCGTCTTCCATGGAGAGGCTTATCGCTTCCACGTCGCGGGCAACTCCTCCCCGCTCGCTCCTGCCCCTCCCTCGACCCCTTGCCAAGTCCAGCTTCCTGTCTTCGACGCTCCTTCACCGCGGCTTCAAGCCCGTGGCGTCGCTGTTCTCCAACCACCAGGAAGGGCCGCCGGCAACTCCTCTTGCTGTCCCTCGGCTTTTCGGCCCTCTGGGAGGCGTTCCAGCTTCTTCCTGCGATGAACAGTCGCGGAAAGCTCCCAAATGCGATGAATCGGGCGGAGCGAGGGTGTTGGCCGGTTCCCCGCTGCACAAGGTGCGTATGAATTTCGTCATGGGTTGTTCCCTTTGAGGTGTTTGAGATGTTTTGCACAGATGCGTATTGTTAAAAAAATCTATCTTTGGTGTGTTTCGATTGGGAATCGGACGTTCAATGGAATTCGGTGAATCTTAGAGGGGTTGTTGTCCCGCTGTTGTTTTGGCAAGCCAGATTATTCCCTGACTTGATTTTCTCAGTGAAATGGATATATGTGGCATTCATATAGAAGTTGGAGATGTAGTCAATAACGTAGGGATAAGGTTATCATGCCCCCTGATCGGCTGCTGAAAATGAAATAGTGAAATCACTGGTTACGTATTATAGGTGTTAGATAAATATGAATTTATATTCTCACTGTTAATGCCTGAACTAAGAACCCTCACATACACATATATTTATACAGAATAAGATCGAAATTTCTGGTCTACTGTGTGCTGGTGGTTTGTGAAGCTGTGATGGAGTGGCATGATTGAAGGAAATGCTAATGTGAGTACGTCATGTATACATCAGACAACTGATACAGAGCATTACCAACATGCACTTTGAATGTTTTATATGCACATAATCACCTGTTTAATCACCACCGTGTAGTTTCAGGCAAGAGAAATCATCTGGGCACCATACTTATGTTAGAACCTCCATTTTATTCACATAGAGTTAAAACAGCGTAAAATCACTATTGGGACTCATACCAATCTCCATATTAGGTAAATGTTAGAAGGACCTTGTTACTTAGTTTGAAGTCATCAAGAAATTTCTGAATGTTCAACTGAATCATCATAGTTAATATTGCTGAATCTCACAAGTTTGTTCCTATGTTCAAACTAAACATCTAGCTAACATATTGTAAACACAGTCAATGCACAACACCGCAGGATTTTCTTCGTTTAATTGCCTAGTGTTACAAATGAATTGGCTGTTAGTTTTAAGGCTTCTCTAAATTTCATCCGCACGTGATGATAAAACTCTTGCATGGACATTCAAACAGAAAGCTACTAGTATAGTATAACCCTTAGCCTTCCGGGAGTTTTCTTGTTAAGACTCTCCTGTTGAGCATGTTTATGGTCAGCATGATTATTTGTCATTTATGTCTGTGTTGCCTCTAATTGTGAGCTCGCACATTTTCTCCCTGGGTGGTTCCCATCCTCTTGTTACTCTTTCTTCTTCATGCAAATAGAGTTCCAGCCATCTTTTAATGGCGTGTGGTTACTGTTCATCATTAATGGAGTTCATTCTCAAAATCTTAGGCTAGACTTTCCTGCCATTCATTGGTCAACTAAGTTCATTCTCTCCTCCTAAATCTTGGACGAGTTGTATATTTCATTGAACTTACATAATTGTCATCTTTCAGGTTGTTCGATCAGCGGTACTGGTCCTTCTGTCTGCAGTTATTCTGACTGTAATCCAGCCAATTATAGCACTACCATCATATGCGTCTGTGGAAACTGCTGCCAGATCTGGGACTGGGCTCTTTAAAAATGAAGTACTAACCGGTGCTTGGACTGGTTTTTTTGCTGGTTGTCTACATACACTATCGGGCCCTGACCATCTTGCTGCGTTGGCTCCCTTATCCATTGGCAGAACAAGATTAGAGAGTGCCATTGTAGGTGCCCTTTGGGGCTGTGGACATGATGCTGGTCAAGTGCTTTTTGGTTTACTCTTTCTTATACTCAAGGACCGTCTGCACATTGAGATTATTCGCACCTGGGGAACTAGAGTAGTTGGTTTCACTCTTCTTGTCATTGGTGCTATTGGTATCAAGGAAGCTTCAGAGGTATCTGCCCCTTGTGTTGCTTTAGAGAATGGGGAATGTGATGTTAGCATCACAGAGAATCTTGATACTGCATCAAATGGAAAGAAGAAAATTGGTTTTGCAACTTTTGCCACTGGTATCGTGCATGGTCTGCAGCCAGATGCACTTATGATGGTCTTGCCGGCTCTAGCACTTCCTTCTCGCCTGGCAGGTGCTGCTTTTCTGGTGATGTTTCTTGTTGGGACTGTATTTGCAATGGGGAGCTACACTGTTTTTCTAGGTTCATGTACCCAGGCATTGAAAGAAAGAGTACCTAGGATAACAGAGAAACTGACGTGGGCTGCCTCTCTTGTCGCAATATCAATGGGATTAGCCATAATAGTAAGCCAGTTCTTTGGATTTAGCTTGTACTAATTTCTCCTTTAATTGACATTCTTCTGCGCCATTGAAGCTTCACAGATACGGTTGTTCAGAGACCTGAGAACTTTTGTAAAAGATAATACCATTTCCTGTCCTTTTTTACTGCCCATCTCATTTGTGAATTTTTAACGACTCATTTTAGATGGCAAATGCAAAGGCTTTGTTTTCTGCTTATGTAACTCCCAGTACTTTGTTGATTTAGTTACCTTTTGGTGCTCAACTTGATTAATGAGCTAACTTGTGCTCTATAACTAAAGATTTAGACACCGGAAAGGCCAAAGTCTCTTTTCTCATGGCTCAAAGTTCTTATGAGCCAGCGGAATGTGAGGGTTTCTTTCCGGCCAAGTATTCTAAAGCAGAACGTGTCCTATCAATTTGGTCTTCATAACAAAATGGTCGATGGTGAAGTACACTTATCTCGAATAAGACATTGATGCATGGTGCTTTGTTGTTCCCCAGATGTTGGGTGAAATTTAAAAAAAAAAATCATTCCATATATGACTGTTGATCAAACAGTACAAAGATTCTTGCAAATTTTTAACAGCAAATGTTGCTGAAGACAAATTAGACACTGGTTGGCAATGGAAGATGAATCGGTTCTCGCTCTGTTTTTCAAGAATTATGAGATAGGAAGGAAACTGTCTACGATGGAAGCTACAAGAATCTTGAATGCTTTCTCAGTGGGATGAAAGCCGTCCCAGAAGAGATAGTCTTCAGTGTCTGTGCATGTGAATGGACTCAAGAAGTTGCAGAACACAGATGCTTCTACTTCCCCCGTGCCACAACACCCCTTCGTAGCTATCGCGAAACCTAAAAGCCACCAGACCGGAAAATTTAATGCTTCCATGAGAATGTTTTGAAGAAAAATTTGTGTCCAGAAGATCCATGCCATACCGTACTGTGAAGGGTTCAGGATCATGTCAAGTAGTTTAGTGTAGACATCCATGTAGACAATGGTGCTTCCTGGAAGGTCTGCATTCAACGGCTCGAGCGCCATGGTTAGTTCCCTGTTGAACTGGATTGAAGCTTCGTTAAAGATATCGACGCAATCTCTTGTGATTCCTCCCCTTAAGGTTCTTGCCGCCGGCACACAGCCTATAGGAGGGACTCCTGCTACAGCAATTCTGCGAGCTCCCAATTGATACAAGTCCTGCCACATAGAGAAAGAAACTAATCAGAGCCTGCTACGGTTGGTTTCTTTAGTCTGGCAGCTTGAGGCCAAGGCCGTGTAATGCAAGCTTAATAACGAGCTTGAGGTAATCTAAGCACAAACATGAGATGCAGAAGATGAATTCTTTTCTGTAACCGGTTTGCAAATGAACACTCTTGGTGCTGAATGTAAAGGCACCTTCAGAAAACTAGATGCTGCATCTACCAAGAAGTTGAGGTAGGAAGCCAGATCATAGCTTTTTGCTCTTGCACCAGAGACGAAATATGTAGCCATTATGTCATTGCTCCCTGAGAATATCACGTACAGGCCTTCTCTGATGATGGAGGCAGCTTTTTCCTCACCGGCGATGCTCGCCAACTTTTTCTTGTAGTCTTTAAACATCTCCAATTGATCCCACAATGAGAAGACCCCCTGAAACAAGCAAGTGCACGGATTTATGTGCATGAACACAGAAAAGCTTAATTTTTCCTTTGACATAAACCAACTTTTTTGCTTTGAATACTTCCGAATCAAACTAGAACAAGGAGTTCTACTAATTAAGAATATTACCGGAAGCTCTGCAGTAAGGTTATCATATCCTGCAGAACCGGACGCGAAGCTTACACCAGTAAGTATGTCCTCATCGGTTAGCTCAGGATCAAGATAAGCTGGCACAAACTCTTTTACTCCCAGCTGTGATGCTGTCAAATAGCGCAGTTAGATTTTTTTTTTTTTTTTTGCCCCTGAGATTATCACAGATCTAAGTAGAACATATATACGGATTGAACGCAAAGTGTCGACGCCTCTATACAATCTGTTAGATTATGTACACATATGCTATCAGACTTCTCAGCTTACCCACGAGGTCCGGGGGCACTTTGCCATTACTGAACCTTCCAGTAGCTGCATGTTGTATGAAGTCTCTTCCGTAAGGAGGGAAGTTGCACTTGGATGTTGTTACGAGCACATTGTTGTTTCCGGTGTCGACAATGGAGTCTCCGAATATTTGAACTGCAGGCACCAATGGCGATGATTGGATCCTCGGAGGGGACGTTATTAGCACAAAAAGGATGAGAGCAGATGGAACTCTCATGAGATGGGAGAGCTGCATCCCTGATGAACTCCTGTCACCGAGCAGCTGCACAGTAACAGGCGGTGGAAGTAAGATTTCATACAGTAACGTGGACACACACACACATATAAAATGTGAGTGCCATTATTGTATCATTAAAAGCTTCCTCTGCAGCCAACGTCGTATGGTCCTATAAAAAATAACGAGTTGGCTTTGTGCAGTGAACGAAAAGAATCAATTAATCATGCGGCAAGATTACATGCAGGCACTTATGAAGAATCCGCTGTAAACCAACTTTTGCACAGTCTCGAGCGAGGATGAGCAAAATAGGGTTTAAAGAATAAGGATTGGGGTGGAGTGGGAATCAGCTCTTAACGTCTCGAGTTCGAGTCTTGTGAATGAAAAATTTTTTTATTAAAAATTTCATCTGTCACGTACGTTACCTGGAACAATCTAATCGAATTAATTGAGCTCGATGATGGGCCAGTTCAACATGCGGTGAGTTGCGCATAATCGTGATCGCCTCACAGGTTGGATCATCGACAACGCTTTCCGAACATAGAAAGCTGGCTACCCAAAAAAAGAAAAAAAGGGGTTCAAAATGATGTCGGTCCCAATTAATCGATCATGACCCTGATTATTCCGGATTTTTTTTCTTCTTCTTCCGAAGATTTGGCTGAAGCAGTGTTGTTGGAAGCTGAAACAGGGTAACACTTAAAGCGGCCTCAAGGATGACCGATCGATCGATCGATCACGTTCATGAACAGTGTAGCAAATTGTTTTGGTTGGTGTGGCATGAATTTGCATTTAAAAGATTCGAAACGTGCCGCATTTAATTTTGCTGATCAGATATGATGACGCCTCGCGTGTCTTTACAAAAACAGTCGGCGCCATTTCTTACCACTCCCCCATCTATTTACTTACCATTATGTTTGAATTGAGGTAAAGGCAAGAAAGGTGAAGAGGAGAGGAAAAGGTAAAAATTAATTTCTTTATTTAAATAAAATTTTAATAGAGGAAAATGAAAGAAAATTCCTATTTCTTTCTCTCTATTCTTCTTTATTTATGCTATTTTATTTTAACCTCAAATTAAGAATAATAATTTTCTTCTCTTTTCTCCTTTTATCTTCTCCTCGTAATCTTACCTTCCGATCCTTTATCCAAACACATTGTAGGTCTCGTTTGGTTGTAAAATCAAACTGGAAGCAGGGCCTGTTCAGTCTAGTTCTCCAAACATGATGAGAAGAATAGTTTCAATAGAATAGTGAGTTAAAATCAAGACCTTATGTGATTTTGATTTCAACACTTGGGTTATATGAAGCAATGTAGCAGGAATTAAAGTTTTCTTCTTGATGTGACTTTTTTATATTTGATTTTTTTTTCTTTTCTTATTTCCTCTCTCACACCTTACCCTTATAAATTAATTAATTTATTATTTCATTCGAAATTGCCAACTCTTCTTTTTTTTGTTTTTTTTATTTTATTTCAGCCGTCGGTTCAGTCCACTCCTCTCGAGGACCACATTCACAAGGTCAATTTATGAGAACATGAAAAGTAAAAGTTGTAGAAAAATGAATTTACGAGAACATGCAAAGTAAAAGTTGTAGAAAAATGAATACTCTTTTTTTCGTCGGTCTCAATGCAAGAGATATTTATGATTACATTTGAAAATGAAATCGCTTCTAAATTTTTTATGAATAATTGAATTAATAAATTAATTGAATATGTGTTTGAATAGAGTGGAACATAATAAGTAGCGTTTAGCGTTTCATATAATAATATTGTAAATTACTTCTACTAGCGTTTAGCGTTTTAATTTTTTTCCAATTTTACCCTTATTCAAATATATTATTTCTTTCTAACTTATTTTATTATTTTTTCATTTTTTATAATCATTTAACTATATTTTTTTTATATTCATGCTTGATTAATTACAAATTATTTATATGTTAACAATGAATAAAAAATAATTTCACAATTAATATTTTTTATCATATGTGCACTATATAGAATTTATTGTCAATATAAATTTCTATATATCTTAACAAAAAAATAATTGTGATATTTAATTTAATTTAAATGTTTAATTTATTATATTATAATATAATTTGTATAATACTTAAATTAAATAATTTATCATATGTCTAATTATGTCATTTTATACTGTTAAATTTGTATAATTCTACTGTTAAATTTGTATAATTTGTATAATTCTACTGTTAAATTAGCGGTTAAATTTGTATAATTTTACTGTTAAATTTACCAAACACTTATTTATTATGACCTCTAATCGTTCGCTAGTTAATCTGTTATCCGCTAGTTAAACCGCTATCCTCTTATCAAACTGTTAGTGATACCAAACAGATCCTTAGAATCGATTGCTCTTCAACCAACAGCCGTTGAAGCGGATCATCGATTCATCGTAAGGTTTCAAGTTTAATTTGTTATGAATTAAAAAAAAGTTCTTATTCTTATTACGAGTTTTATGTAGCTTTCAACTGTGCTAAATAGCTCGAGAGACTAACAACCAAAAAAAGAATTATTAACATGGGATTAATTCAATCTTCAGAGACGAACAAAATGAATTCAGAAATTGAATTTAATTTTAATCTAATTTCAATTTTATGCTAATCAGTTATGTCTGAGAAAATTTTTATGCAATGCCCCCAATGCATCCATGTTACTGTTGTGTCCTAAATAACAGACATTGGCCTCCCAAACACCCACGTCCTGTCGCAATATATTGACAGCTTCTTCTCATTATGGTGCCAGCAGAGACTTGGAGAAAGAGGTGCTCAGTGCTCACATCACACGGCCAACAAACACCAACCAACCTCTTCGAAAAGTAACAAAAAAAAAAGCACCATCCGTAAGAAGGATTTTAGGAGAAAATTAGGAGGATACAGTAACACTCCGCGGGATGATTCGGAGGTTGAATTTGGAATTTAGAGATTAGATAGTTAATTTGACTGTTAGATAATTAGACTGCAAGAAGAATAGAGAAACAAAGACATAAAACAAATTTCACGATGAGAAGAATAGAGAAACCGAATGTTTTTGTTTTTGTTTTGCTCTTCTTTTTCTTTGTATAACTCATGGGAGGTTAAAAAAATTATTCGCGTTAATCACAAATTAGAATCTCGTCCACGTAGAATTCGACTAATAGTAATATTCTTTTAGGAACAGAACAACTAGAATTGAAATTCCTATGACTTTCAGATGAATAGTTGAATTGACAGATTAATTCGAGATGTGTTTGAATAGAGTAGAATTTGATACGGAGGAATAAGTGGAATTGAAGTTCCTTCGACTTTTAGATGAATAGTTGAATTGACAGATTAATTCAAAAAATGTTTTGATAGAATAGAATTTGATATGAAAGAATAAGATAGTTAATGTGATAGAAAAGAGTAGAAATGATGATTTAATTTTAGTGAGTGTTTGAATTAAAAATATGTATAATAAAATTGTTTAAAAAAATTTAAAATAAATGTACATTACAAAATTTTTATGTCAAAACAATTGTTAAAAATATATTATTTAAATATAAAATATAATTTTTAATAATTTATATTTAATGAAATACTAATTTTTTAATGAAATAATAAGTAATAAATAATATTATATTAATTCTTTATTATTAATATTTTATATATAATAAATAAATTATTATATATAAGATAGATTAAAAGACGAAAAAACTAAAAGAAAAAAATTGCAAAATAAAAAAGGTCATGTTGTTGGAAAAAAAATAGAACCAGTCAGTCAAAATCAACTAGACAGAATCAGAATCACGTGATCTTGATTTCGTTATATTTATTGCGACCTAATTTCAGAAATTAGACCACGGGAGAACGTTTGGCGGAATTAGACGCTAGTGTTCCATCCGCCAAATGGTCCCTAAGGAGTTGGAAGACATTCTCTCCTACTTTTACATTTAGTGGTGTGAAGTTCACCGATGAAAAATAATACCGTTTGATAAGAAAAGTGGAGTTAAGAGATTGTTCCAACAATTGTTCGAATACCAAACAATTATATCCCCACCCACCTTATATCCCCACAAGTACCACTTGGGCTAATTTTTGCAATCAGATGTAGGAGTCCCTATGGGCATTCATCATAGGGAAAGACAGGCTAGTTGCTTGTTTAATTTTAAGATGTAAAAACGTGTAGCTGCAGACTGGGCAAAGTCGTGTAATTATAAGCCTTCAAGGAGAAACTATCAAGCAGGGTATTACGAAAACGGTGGATAAGTAGTAACAACGTGGCAAGAGAGCAAAAAGATCCACCAAGATTCTGCAACACAAGGACGGATGAACCTTTTCCAGGTTCTAGAGATGCATCTGAAAAAAGATTCTCTAATGGATTTTTTTTTTCTTTTGCAGATACCTAGTAAAGCAATGTTATAACATCCAAACCGATGATTGATCCAAGTTGATCAACATATCAGATGGAACCAATGAGATCAGATCAAATCAGATGGCCAGGCTGAATAATACAAATTAACAAAAAAAAGTTTAAAATTTTATTGTACTATTATGTATAAATAAATACTAATAAAGTATACTACAATAGAGTAAAATTAAATTATTCAAATTAAATAATATGTTAAAGTATTATTTATCAATTAAATATTTGTTAAACAAAGAAAAAAATTACGGAGAACACAAGCAAAAACATTGGGCAGTAAATTTCAAGAAAATATATATACATATAACCAAGTGCCTTAAAAGTTCTTATTTCACTACAAGAAAAAATCAAATTTTCGACGACCATCGCAAATTCGAAAACTCGTCAGCACAAAACTTTTCGACGAAAAACTTGATCCATCAAAATTTTGACGAATCTGGCCGCCCGGCCGAGTCCGGGCCTGCTGCCGAATCGGCTGCAACCGCAAGCAGCCAGATCTGACCACTTGCAGCCGGCCGGATACGGCCTGCAACCAGCCAATCTTGCGACCTATCCGGCCGTCAATCGTGAGAGAGGGAGAGGAAGATTGCAGTTTCTGTAGATGTACTAAAGCTAAGCAGAAACCAAACTAGGTAAGGACATGAAAAAATAGGGAAACCAAAGTGTCGAGAGTTCGCCTATGAATAAAGGGTGCTGAAAGAAAAAAGAAACTTGCTAATGTCATATACCAGATCTTGTTCACCTGTCGAGCAATCGGGCAAACTAAACAACGAGCTGCACAACTTTCACGATTCATCCAAACATTGAAGTTAGAATAGGTCCCATGACAATGCAAGTGCAACACACGAGCAGGATAACATTTGTCGAGGCATAGGCATAGGGCAAGTGACAGGAAAAGGGGGAAAAGGAAAATAAATTGGAATTCCACACATTCTCCCCCATTTTCCTAGCATCAGAACTCTTCAAATTGAACTTCATAACAATAGTTCTTATGAGAAAACCGTAAAAAAAATATGCACAGAGTAAGTGAATTGAGAAATTTGTCTATAAATATCGTGGCCTCCGAAGCTTCGGCAAATATTTGAGGATCAATTAGCACTGACAAGGAAAGGATGCTGGCAGACACCACATTCTATAGTTTCTGAACCTGAGGCTGGAACTTGGACCTGAATATACAATGATATCAAGTTATGTTTGCAAATATGCAGCAGTCATTGTATATGTTTTTTTTTTCTGAAAAGCACAAATGTATTTGTACTACAAAAGGACGGAAAATCTTAGACCTGAAGATGGACAGTGCAAGTGGGACAAGCAACTTCCCTCATCCGCCTTCCTGACCCATCAGAAGACTTCAAACCTATACATCAGCATACTTATGAACACCACAGCTCAAACCAAATCATAATGGCAAAACATGTTTCAGGTTAATAAGCCACACCTGAAGATGACTTGCGATTTCTGTCCATCTCTTCCTGTTGCAAATCACCAATCCAAAGCATAGGTAAGCATGTGACAGGTGTACATTATTATTCAAAAAAATACTCCGTTTCTTTTTTTCTTTTTCTGGTTAACCTATTGAAGGAAAGATTGGATTGCACTAAATTGGAATATTTCATATTGGTATTTCTGTCAATCCATTATAGTCGACCATTAATGTCATATCATAAAGTTCAGGAATAAACTATTAGTATCACTTTCAAAGCAAGATCTGTTTCAAAAAAAATTCAAAGCAAGCTTCCAGAAAATTATCTGAATAAGAAAATAGACAGAAAAACTCATTAAGGTAGGCTGGTGTATCAACTGCACCTGAAGCTTTCGAGCAAGATCCTCGTGGCTATGCAGTCCTACAGTTTTGCTAGCAGCTTCTTTTGCATTGTTTAACCTTCGAGAAACTTCTGCCTGGGAAAGATAAGGGACATCTTCATGAGTGAAAAAAAGCACAAATATTTTTAAGTGAGCAGGTTTTTTTTAGAAGTTTTCAGGACCTTTCTTTAAATTTGAAGACAACATCAAATGCTGCAGACTTATGAAATTCGTCTACTAAACGAAATTTGTAAAATCTCCATGGAATTTATTCATAATTTACAAGTATGCGCATGTATGAAGTACTTTCAGAAAAGATGAAAACAAGCATATTTAGCAGAGTACCATGCATCTATCACAAACTCGGACAGGTACATTATCATCTGCTGTAAGAGCAATTCTCCCTTGAGTGCACTTGTCACAGAAAATATCACCACAATTCCTGCAGTGATGCTGGAAAAAAAGAACATGTACCAAATATATTACAACATGAAATGTCATAATTTTGGAAAATTACAGACAACAAATTGTTGTCCTCTTTTCTTTAACGAAATATCATTTTTTGAGAGGAAATATCATTCTAATCTTACTCTGCGATTAAAAGCTCCAAAGTCAGATCCACATGATGTGCATTTGGTTACAGCTTCATCTGGGACCTGAACATGTAGAAACATACCCAAATTAACTATTAAATTACTGATAAGATTTTATGAAGCCTGATGACTCCCAATGATGAAATAACAGACAAGCCAATAATAAATTGGAATACAAGACAGAATATAAACATGCCAAAAATTCCAAGTAATATATAAACTAATATTTCCTAAGCCATCTAGTAGACAAAATAGCACTATATAACAGAATTAGTCTAAAAGCACCATGTCAAAACTGCACTCTCTCGGTCACAGAAAGATTCTAAGCATCTAATTACAAGTAACCATTCGATAAAGGATTCAATGTTACAAGGATTACAAATTGTATCAGGCATGTAGATGAAACAAAATACAGTGTTCTCCATTCATTTCCATGCAAGCTTTCTATCTGAGTTCTAAAGGACAGTGTTACACGTCTTCTAAACTATTGTGCAGTGATAACATATGGTGGTCCAAGGATATTATCCTCATGGCTAAATATTTCAGTTTCTTATAGCTTTAACAGTGACCTTGAAACATAAAGTTGAACAGATGAAAAGACAAAGGAATATGCTCATTCTTCCCTTGTTGGCTGTCCAATCATACATATCACTGACCCCTCTCCTACATGCAAATCAAGCATCTACAACTTCTCGAAAAAAAGTATCTAACAACTAGTGATCCACTTATTGATGGACAACCATTTAAAAAGAAAACAAAACAATAAAAGATTACACAAGATACAGGCTCCACATACTTACTGAAACAGGTCTGTGGATTAACAAGTAAAATCAAGTATTTGCATGTGCATTGTAACTAACAAAAAAAAAGGCAAACGAGGTTACCCAATGATCTTTCTCCTCATTGGCAGGTTTGATCAAGTTCATCCAATCAATTAAACCTTTTTTCTTTTCACCTGGTTGTTCTGGTTGCTTCGCAGTTTCAGCAGATGATTTGCTTCTAATGAGGGCCTCTCTTCCTCCTATCTCTTTAAGCTGTGATTCAAAAAAACCTTAACTGAGTTACTCAATACATGACTAGAATGAATTTTTTTGAGACTGGAATAAATTAGCGGAAAAAAGAAACTCACAGAAAGCATGACTAAAACAAACTAATGGAGGAAAAGAAACTCAAGGAAACCATCAAGCTATGAGAAATGAAATAAATTTCATAAAAAGGCTTAATCCCAGCCAGACAACAGAAATCTTAGGGCATAACTGGTGCAGGAAGAAGTTAAACTGAGCATCTCACCTGTACTGATGCTGCTGTCACAGTGTCAAGTATGGTGTTTGTAGTATAGCTATTTGATTGCAATCTTATCCGCCTCGGATCAATGTCGACAGAACTCTTAGACCAAAATGTAAATGTAGATGAATCCGTAACCTGAACAAAGATATATTGAGAAGTTCAGAATTAACTATCATTCAAAAATGAAACTATACGGAAACTAGAGTTTTAATGAGGGTTGAATGATGAAAATGATAATCACTGACAAATGACATCTAGAAAACTTACATCCCATCTTGTAACATTCTCAAGTGGGTAGATCCTGAGAGTTCTATTAGTGCTTGGATCAAGCATGCGAATGCCATCTAATCCAATCTGTGAAACAATATAAAAGCTTAACTAACTTATTTGTTGCATCCATGATAAAATTCAATTCCATGGCAATACAAACCACAATAGTTTTCTTTATACAATTACTGCTGTCAAGTATCTAGGGGCATGGCAAGGACAATCAATGTAAAAAAATTATAAGAAAATTTCCAACGATAAACTTCTGCCAGGATTTGATTTATAATTCTCTTTCTATCTCGTATCTGAATTCATTTGAACTCTATTCAAGTGAAATATATTAATCAGATTCAGATTTTAGTTTGATCCCTGTGGAAAATCTTTAAACTACAGTAGATGATATGAAGTGGCAATCAATTAGTTGACACAAGTTTCCAAAGGTGCTGAATAAGCGAGAGCAAAGAATGTACTGTTTAATATTGCATAAACTTCAAACATATGTGGTCTACAAATACTTCCCAATATTTATACTAACAGGCCAACCAAATACTGTAAATTATTCTCTACCAAATTAAAGTGTGTAAATACCAAAAAGAATCAGAAGTGAAAAGTCTAACAAAATTGGGTTACAAAATTAATGTGACAATCTGAAGAAAATGATATATTTGAAGCCTTATTAAACACTGAGTTCATAGAACGGTATGGTTTATTAGTGTTGCTAGATATACTAAACCACAAACACACATAATCTGATGCTCTTGGTTCAACCAAAACCTAGTCAACATGTTAGTGCTGTAAATTCAACGAATTTCAGAATTTATTCTAAGTATAATATATAACAGACGATGCCTTCTACCATTTACACTGTAATCTGCAATGATAACCAAAAGGCCATTGATCTCTTTCAATCAAGACAAAGTGCATGTCGACTTATTCGTATTTTTATAAGCTTTAAAGTGCAAAAAAAGGATATGTACTAGATTTTTTGTGGATTTTCTATGACTTCTTTAAGCTCCCAATTTAATTTAGTTAAGCTTCACAAATGGGCAATTTGAAAACTTCAGTTTGCATAATATTCATCTTCATGTTCTTCCATCTTTCAGAACATCTCTATAAGGAAAATGCATATTTTTCTGTGGGGTTTTGGGAGTGGGACGACCCTTATCCAGGACAAGTAGTCCTGAGAATCCTCCAGAAGGACGGTACTTGTGCACAGGGCTAGTAGCCCATGCTAACCTCAACTCCGGGACTCAGCTAACATGAGAGTCATCACCCGTTGGTACTGAAAATTCTTTGACGCATAACAAAGAAACACAGCAAATAAACTACTAGAGATAGAGGTGGGTTTTCTTTCGACTCAACCTGGCAAAGAACATCCATGCTACTTCCTCCCCCTTCAGGTAACAGCTTGACTCGGTACTTCTGCACCCCACCCTTCGCATCCTGTTGTGTATCCACCTTCGGCACTGCCCTCACAATCTTTCCGACGCTTCCTCCCTGATCTTTTCCACTTGAAGGCGTGCTCAAAGACCTCCCGTAATCATCAAACAATGTCTGTGACCTAGTTGGCACTGTCCCTCGTGCACCATAAGGCTCTGACCTCCCCCCATTATAAGCATACACACCGTCGCCAAGCCCATCATTACGTGGTTCATATCTTCCGTACTGCGTTCCGTTATCTGGCTTCCTCTCGTACAAGTCCTGATCGAAGCCAGATCGGCTGCGATCATGAGCAACCCCATATCTTGCCTGTTCGTCAAGGAAATACCCAGAAGCAGAATTTCCGTATGGGGGAGGAGGAGCATCGTATGACGGGTATGACGACGTAAAGGACGAACTTTGATTATGGAGGGGGCTAGGATTGGCGCCGGAGTTCACGGGCGGAGCATAATTCGGGGCTTGATCGAAAGAATAATACGGCGGCGGGACCGGCGACGGCTGCTGGAGGTGAGAATATGGCGGCGCCGGCGGTGCCTGCGAAGTCTCCGGGGCGTACGGCGTAGGATTGTAAGCTGCAAAGTTGGGAAATTGTTGCTGGGCGTAGGGCACCGACGGCGGTGGGAGGTTGGGAACGGGCTCTGAGTTCTGGGCGTAGGGCGGGTAAGAAGGAGGCGCCGAGGAGGCCGCGGCCGAAGGGGCGGCGGAGTATGCCGGGAAATCGGAGAAAGGCGGCGCCGAGGCGTACGATGGTTGGGCAGGATTAGGGGATGGGAATTCGATAGGAGGAGGGGGTGGAAGGTTAGGGTTCTGTGGCGGAGGATACTGCGTGCCGTAGTAGGAGCCGTAGTCGCCGCCGTGCTGCATCGTCGCCGGCTGATTGGAGATCGCCGGGAGATAGCAGAAGGACGAGGAAGGATCGGATCTGGTAGGACTACGTAAACGGAGAGGGAGGAAGAAGAGGGGGGATGAGACGAGAAGACGATTGGAGTTATTGTTTGTTCTACCTACGAGTTAACTATTTTTCCCCTTTTGTAGTGAGATTTTTATTTTTGTTCTTTTCTCTATTTCATCACAAATTGCGTTTTTTGCCTCTTTTCTTACGTTGATTCGGTGTCTAGTTACTTCCTGTTTATCGTAATCTGCAGGAGCAATTTAAAGTAGCGTGATCCTAAAACTAAGCCGTTGGATTGGTTTTAGAATGAATCTGGATATGGTGAAGTGGGTGCCATTTAGTAGTCGGTGACCCGGGCGGAGTGCATTTGACATTTCTGACGCCTGGGGCTAGACCGACTGGTCGTCCACAGTTCCTTCGTAACACGCGTTATTATAATTTAGACATAGTTAATACAAACCAAATTTCGATAATTTCCGTTCGAAAATCCATTGACAATAATGTGTAATGAGAAGATAAGGCCAGCCCGGCCTGAATTTCTCACATACTCCAATAGAATTTTGCTTGTCCAATATGGAGAAGTCAAATAAAGGATGCATAATGGCTTACTATGATTGATTATTAATTAATTATAACTATGACCAATCATAAATTATTTATGAATAATGATATTTTATCATCTACGATGAACATTGCTAATTGAATAATAAAAATTATAATTAATGATTTATGATATTGGAATGATTGCTCATTTGTCTAATTGTGGCTATTAATATTTTTTTGTTAGTGATTTGTTAAATTGATAATTGAGACTCTTATGATCGATGAAAATCATCATGATCAATAGAGGTTCATGATCTTATGGTCCTTTGTGATTAATGGAGGTTCATGACGTGCGCAGTCGATTATTCATAATAGTTAATGAACTTGTGATTGTTAAAGACATTTATGGTCGATAAAGCCCCCTTGGATGAATGAAGATCAATGTAGTTGAATGAAAACATTATGATGAATAAACACATTTATGAGTGATTGTTAACTCACAACAATTGATATAATGTTTGCAACCCTTTTGGTTAAAGTAACCTTTTATGGTCGAAAATAATATTTTATAATTGAAGTATAAATAAGAAGATAATTGATTAATAGTATATGTGCCAAAAGTCTATATTGACATGCAAATAGATATGAATATTAATATAGACCTAATATTATATAGATATAGGTCAATAATGTTGAGAGAGTGAGAGAGAGTGAGAGAGAGAGAGTGAGAAACTATACAAAAGAATGCACGAGATTTATTAGGTTCATCATAAATTAATCTTTTGTGCTCGGATGATTTTGTCATGAAATATTATTGATTACAAATATATAAAATAATCCAACCGTCACCGTAAAGTTTATATAGGGAATTTCAATAAAAAAATATGAAATAAAAATTCTAAATCGTATAAGTTTCGAAAGCTCCATCCTTGAGCCCCTCAAATGGATCCTCCCTCAGCTTCATTGTCCGGACATCGAGACCAACGTATGGACGGACGTCTTCCTCTCCCAATTATATAATGGCGATTAGGGTTTACAATTAATTGGATGAATATTTAAGACATTATCAACATGACATTAGATATTGTATAAATAGATTTTCTTAAGGTTAAATTAATTATATAGATTATTTTGGCTAACATAAATGTTTTTGTAATTAATTTTTTGGGTTAATATAAAGTAGTATATTGATGGAACAAAGTTAAGAAACAATGTCAAATTATAAAATTAAATAGTAGGTATAATAACAGGACAATGAAATAAAGTCTATGATTAAAAGCGAAAAGAAAATAATACTGAAAATAAATATTTCTAAGTTATACTATACATGCTCAAATTTACCGATCTTCCATAAGTAGTGTTGTTTAAATACTCATTATTTTCCAGCTGAGAAAATAGATGAAATCAACTGATGATTATTATGTTGCATATATAAATCAACTGATGATTATTATGTTGCATATATATATATATATATATATATATATATATATATATATATATATATATATATAATTAAATCTTAACATTTTAGGTGAAACTCAAGGTCTCATTTTTCAATTCATTCATAGTCCTATTTTTTTATGCAACTTTCATTCCTATTTTCGAGGTGATTAAAAAAGCATTTCAGGTAACAATTTATCCATACAATACCCCACACATACAACAATGCTATAAGGATTTATACCAACAAAACACATTGATATAGGGATTCCCATGTGCACCTTAAGTTGGTCGAAAATTCAATTGCAAACTTATATGGTGCCTTATATTGCATGCGAACCACCTCACGGATACTATTTGATATCAAGGCTCCAATTAGTTTAGCTGTCATATGTGCAAACAATAGAGAATAGAGGATTCCATGCAAGACTAAAGCTCTTAGGTGGGCTGAAATTTAATTCTGATTAGGATTTTTCATTAATTCTGAACCAATTCTATCCTTATAACTTACTTTAAACTTTTGATAATAGCTTACAATAAATTAATTTTGAATTTAATCGTTGATCTTTATCTTATTAATAAATTTTTTATATATTATAACTATCCAATTATATTTTATTTCTAGAGTTAAATAATATAAATATTATTTATTACACAAGTGAAATAAATAAATAAATATTATATTTTAAAATATTTTATAACTTAAAAATATTAATTTCACCTAATTGCGGGTCTTCTGTATATAAAACAAGTTCATATTTGGGCCCCAATCCAAATTAAATTAATTTTAATCTAATTAATATTTCTATTCGTAATCAAATTCAATTTACTTTTTTTTCATTATTCTTCGTCTTTCCTTGTCTTCCTATTACTTATTTAACTAAATTTTTAGTCCCTCTCGAATCGTACTTTTAACTCATCAAGTTAGAATTCATTAATCAGCATAATTAAACTTTTATTTTATAAAAAGTTTGGGGATGTATCAAGAATTTTTGTTATCGTTCACTTATTTAAAAAGGACAGAAAAAATGAAAAAAAGGGGAAAGATCTAATCATGTATCAAATTGGGTAAGTTACATCAAATGTCCTCCAATTTTAAGGTTTGCTCAGCGATACCCTCCAACTTCACTTTGTATCATAAATGTCCTTCATCTTTTAATGTATTTCACCTGATGCCCTCTTTACGTGGGATAGCCGATTTTCCGGTTTTTCATCGACGTGACATTCACGTGGTCATTTCCTCTTTCCTCCATGCAAATAGTCGTCTGATGTGGCATGCTCCGACGTGGCACATAAATTTACACCAATGCCCTCCAACTTTAAGGTTGGCTTAGCAATATCCTCCAATTTCACTTTGTAACACAAATGCCTTTTATCTTTTAACATGTTTCACCCGATGTCTTCTTTACCTGAGATAGTCAATTTTTTAATTTTTCGTCGACGTGACGTTCACGTGGCCGTCTCCTCTCTCCTCCATGTAAATAGTCGTCCGACGTTGTATGCTCCTATGTGACACATAAAATTACATCAAATGTCCTCCAATTTTAAAATTTGATCACCAAATACGTATAAAATTACACCAATTTGGGCAAAGATGACGGCCGGCGAACGCGAAAGGTGAACGATTAAGGAGGAGAACGACGAAGGAGAGCGATCGACGAAGGAGGTTTCACGCGAACGATGATGAAGAGGGGAATAAGGAAATAATTAACAGTGAGTGGGTCAACTTACGATAAGAAAGATGGTTTAATATGTGGTACGACGTTGGACGACTATTTGCATGAAGGAAAGAGGAGATGGTCACGTGAACGTCACATCGACGAAAAATCGAAAAACCAATTGGCTCAGGTAAAGAGGGCACCGAGTGAAACGTGTTAAAAGATAAAGGGCATTTGTGTTACAAGTAAAGTTGAAGGGTATCGTTGAGCCAACCTTAAAGTTAGAGGGCATTGGTGTAATTTTATATGCCACGTCAGAGCATGCCTCGTCAGACGACTATTTGTGTGGAGGAGATAGGAGATGGCCACGTGGACGTCACATCGACGAAAAACTGAAAAAATGGCTATCCCAAGTAAAGAGGGCATCGAGTGAAACACATTAAAAGATGAAGGACATTTGTATTACAAAGTGAAGTTGGAGGATATCACGGAGCAAACCTTAAAGTTGGAGGGCATTTGGTGTAATTTATCCCATATCAAATTTGACTGCTTGGAAAAATAAAAAATGAAAATATTTATTTATTGAATAAAAAATATCAGCTTTTGTTTATTTATTAAATCTACACTTCTTGTGACGAGTTAAAATCACAATCTATATACATTTCTCATATTTTTCAGAAATAATTAAATTATAGTAAACTAATACGAATAAATGAAGATAATATTATATAATAAAATTGCATAATTCATTTGTGAGTCACTAGTCATCATTTTTCTCAAATATATTATATAAGTAAAGAAAATTGTTCGATGAATATTATCATTCATAGTGTAAAATGTGAATCACATAACTCATATATATCATTTTTATATTTTATATTCCAGTCAACTCTATATTTCTGTTTTTGTGCAAGTAATATTCTATATGTATAGTACTCACGTTTCACTACATACTTAATATGTTTAATAAAAAAAATATCAACCATTAATACGAAAGGGACCGTTTGCCGAATGGAACTTGACGTTGGTTCCACCTGGTTTCACCAAACGCGCCCCCCCAGTCGAGGCGAAATCAAACTGTGACCTTGGTTCCACCTAACTGATGGAACCAACCGCTGGTTCTTTTTTTTTTTTGCAAACGAAGTGATTTTTTTATTTTGCAAACTCTTTTTTCTTCTTTTTACTTGTCTTATATATAATATTTTTTATTATATTTAAAATATTAATAATAAATAATAAATATAATATTATTTATTAGTTATTATTTCATTAAATATAAATTATTAAAAATTGATTTTTATAATTAAATAAGATATTTTTAACAAATTTTTTATATAAAAAATTTAATATTAATTTATTTAAAATTTTTCTAATAAACTTATAACCTATATTTATTATACATATTTTTAATTCAAACACCTATTAAAATTAACTCATCATATTTACTTTTTCCTATTACATCAACTACCTTATTCCTCCATATCAAATTCCACTATATATCCAAACACACACCAAATTAATATGTCAATTCAACTAAAATTCGGAGAAATTTTAGTTCCAATTGCCAAATGGCCCGAAGAAGTTTGTATTTTTCAATTCAATAAAAAAAATGTTGACAAATTGATTAAAAAATGAACGTTTTAAATTTTTTATTCAACGAAAAAAGTAGTTTCATACCAATCAAATCAAATTAAATAAAATTGACTTGAAAATAATAAAAGTAGTCGACTAATTTATATCTATATAACTTTCATAATGACTTAACATATTCAACTTATACTCTAACATCATTAGTTATTTTATTATTGAAGTCAAACGAAGCCTGAAGAGTAAATTGGTGTTGGTCATGTAGGTTAAGTTGCTAGCTCAAACAAACATGCAAACTTTTTAGCTAGATTCCTAGAGAGGGATTCATGCCGGCGCGAGATTCGTAGAGGGGGGCCGCCGCCCGCCCTTGCCCCCGCCCCCCCCCCCCCCCCCCCCCCCCCCGCGAGGGAGAACGAGGGGGGCAGCGACCCCCCTTTCCGCGAGCTCGCCCAAGGGGTGTCGGCCTCGACCGACGATGAACTCGCACCGGACATCAGCCCCTCAAGTTGGCTCATTTTTTTATTTTTATAATATATTTTAACGACTTGATCTCATCGTCATACACGTGGATGAGAGATAAATGACTCACGTGGTGACCACGTACGCAATGAAACTAGGAAACTCACGATCACCGATCAAGAAAACTAATCGTGCAATAAAATTAAAGATGAGGAACGTTCCGATTACAAATCGAAGTTGAAGGACCGATTTAAAAATGACTCAAAGTTGAGGGACCAATTGTGTAATTTACTCATTTCTCTCGAGAAAAATAATCCGCAAGCTCCATTGAAGAGGCAGAAGTTGCAACAATTATTACAAGAAAAAACAAATAATAAGAAGGATCAAACAAACATACAAAATTTTCTTTGTTATGATAGAATTTAGCACCATTATACACGTGATTTGTAGCGTTATTACACGAAAAACAAATTAATAACGACTACTTTCTCTTGGCACTTTCCTATACAGGCCGAACGTAGTCAACCTCTTGTGTCAGACTTTTGGTCAGCTGCTAGTTAAATCCATCCTATCTCTTCTCATCATCGTATCACAATACAACAATAACAAGAAGAGCCAATGGTAGTAAGAAAGTACGAAGTCCACAAGATTTCAATTCATAATTAAAGAAACAGACACCTTAAACACTAAAGTCATAAGATAAAGCCAATGGCTTAAACTACATGTGCAAAACAGCATCCTAGTCCTACATCGAGCATGCAGTAAACTCACGTTTAGATATAGAAGATGGAAGTGTTCAGCTTTATTAGATGGTTTCTTTCCTCCTCAGAAAGAAGACCGCCATGTTCTCAATCTTAGGAGAGATGCGTAGAGAGCAGACGTTAGGAAAACAAACCGATGTGATAAAATTAATTTTAATAGGTGTTTAAATAAAAAAATATTATAAATACAAAATATAATTTTAATAATGAATATAAATTTAAACTTTTTTGTTTAAAAATATATATTATTTAAATATAAAAATTATTTACTTATACATTATATTTAATGAAATATTACTTTTTAAATAAAATAATAAATAATATTATATCATTTTTTATAACAAATATTTTAAATTTAATAAGTAAATTATTTTATATAAGAAAGGGAAAAAAGAAAATGATAAAAGAAAAAAGGTTGAAAAAAAAAAGAGAAATGTCAAAGAAAAAAAATGGAAACAAAAAAAAAAAGCAACACCGCCTAAATGGAACCAGAAGGTTGGAACCAACTTAATTATGTTAATTATGGTGACATTCATCTCGAGTCGAGAAACAACCATCTCCTGTTTGGCAATCATTTCCTGTTTGGCCAAACCAGAAATCAGGCCTGGCCTAGGAGAAGCAACGGCCTGGCCTAGGAGAAGCAACACATTTCTTGCATCCACCAACATGATAGGCATGGGAGGAATAGCATGGATGTAGTGCAAGATGCAAAACACTTGCAAGGGGCAAAAAACTTGCTGAAATCCTCTGCAGCTGGTCCTTCTCTTCTCCTCCATTCAGGAAGGAGAGTTGGAATATCCATTTTGTGATAAAACGACATTGGAGTAGGAAAAAAAACTGTTGCATCTGATCAAGATTTGTGCTAAGTGACGAGGCCACAGCCGCCTCCTTTTCTTCGCTTTTATCCCTCCTTGCCTCCTTGAAGGGTTATCACCTGCAACTGAAGTATCTGATCCATGTCTTCTTGGCGTTGCTCCATTAGGCTTGATAAGGAATCCGGCTCCAAAGCACAATGAGAGCATGGATCTAGGACCGAAACAGCTGAATATGAGTTTTCATGTGGCCTCTCTTGCTGTTCAAAAGATTGTTGGAATCCTTCTAAATGGATTTCTCCATTATCCACCAGGAGGAAAGGAAAAGAACCTTGAAAATCCATAGTGACATCTATGCGAGAAATTGACTTGAACCCAAGAGACCAAAATAAGAAACAAGCATACAGCTAAAGTAGGCTTTTTGGTTGAACTCCTCAACGTCCACTGAGGAAGATAACCAAGAAATGCTCAAAGTTACCATGTATACAAACACACATCTATTAAGCAAGAATGCAACATCCCTTAGGATCACGTGTTTCAACTTTCTCTTAATATATTCTGTTATGATCCATAATGATCCATCCAAAAAATGTAGAGATAGAAATCTTTTAAGATGGCAATGTAACTAAAAGTTGACAGTTAATAACTTAATATTGCCATTTACTAACAAATCTCAGCAGGCATGCATATTGCATCATGCCTTCAGTATTGACTACTAGCTCTAGATTAGAAACAGTTATAGATGACGTTATGTCCGTTTTTGAAAAAGTAAAATAAATTTGCATTTTGTTACTGTTCAGAAACAATCCTTCTTTTTATCGGATAATCTACAGAAGACCAAGATACAGAGAGCTGACTCCTAGGGATTTGTTTGACTCCCTCTGATTATGAGAAAGATGCCAAACTGGTTACCAACAAACACAGGTTTATTTGATGTATGACTGGAGGCTTTTCCCTTCAAAATATCATAAAATAATAGGTCTTAACATGGATCATTCTTCATATATTCATATGCACGAGAAAAGCAAATGCCTGACCAATGTACATTAAATGGACTGGACCATCCACTCACCTTAGAACCTTTCCACTACTTTAAACCTCAGGTAATTAACATATTATGAGTCATGTGAATGAATATCATGTCTCAATTGACAGCAGGCATTTAGGAAACATGTAAGCCAGAATGTGCTAATAACCTGGAGAAAGAAAATATACTTAAGTGTTTGACACTTTAATGAGATAGTAATAAACGAGGCATAAATTGAAGGAAGAAGATCAAGCAGAAACTTGGATACCAATCACAATGTTTATATTGAAAAGATCCTTCTTTATCTTCCGGCTTCTTTCTAACAATGTTTATACTGAGAGAGTGTTATGCAATCATTTATAAATTACTTCAAAGGCATTTATGTTCTTGGCTTATGCAATCATGCTAAAAATTCCATATAGAATGTTAAATGTGTAGATATTTTATGGCTCTCAGAATATAAAAAAAAGTTATAAGCTAATTGGCAATTATCCACATCTTCCAAAAACCTCTTATTAAATATTGACAGACTTCTTGTTTTCTTGTCATTTAAGATTAGAAGAATATATTATAGAAGTACTATTGAGTCAATGGAGCACACTCTAAAAAGAAATATTGACTCATGGAACAAATGTTTAAAGATTTCCGAGAATGTGACATCACTTTGAGGCTTACGATTTCAGTGTTTCCTTCTCCATTGTGTTTTCAATCAAAGTCAGCTATTAACTATTAGCTTAATGTATATTCACAGAGCTTTCATATTAACGATTGGAAAGAACCTGATTGCAAGAGAGGTTGTATAGGTTTCCTACTGCTGCCACATCTCATGCCAAACTGTATAGCAATCCTGAGACACTTTGTGTTGGCCATCACAAGAGATGAAAATTCATGTCTCCACTTGATTCGAAAATTCCAAAAGGTTAATATTTTAAAACCACCACATTGATCCCCAGAATGTCATCCAGTGGTGTTAACAGATAAAAAAGATGGAGCTTCATTATAGTTGTATTTGAAATGCTTGGTTCAGTTACATTAGTAAAATGTCAACTAAACTTCTCTAAGCATGGAGGAAGCAACTTTAATTAACTCATGATAACTATCAGTTCAACAATATCAAACATCTCTAAAGAGGCGGAAGATAGATTATTTTCCACCATCACTAGAATTCCCATCCCTAGATGGCAGCAATTACCGTTGAAAGCTTTAATCTTCATCCTCCTCCGAGCTTCCGACATCACTGCTCTCCTCTGTGCTGTAGTCATCATCATCGGGGATATCAAGATTCACTGGTGCAACATACGTCACCTCTGGTGCCTGTGCCTTCGGCAGCACCACAGGCATCCGAGGAGCGCCAACTACCTGCTGATCCTCGCCCTTCTTACCAAAGACAAAGCCATCTGGCGGCAGTGGAATAGGATCACCGGGCTTCCATCCAGCAGGCACTGGCGGGAGCTCCAGCTCAACTGGCATCCCCTTCCTCCACCCAGGTGGCACATTAATGGGAAAGTGAGGCGTTGTGAAGGGCAACGCCGGAACTTCTTCTCTTGGTGGGGTGGGCTCCAAGAGAATCTCGGACACAGCATCAGCGTCAGCAGCCCCGTCTTTGGTTTCGAGAGCAGCCTTCTTCGGCACCCCGACGTCAAGGTCTGCGAAATGATACAGTTGGGAGGCACGCATCTCGTTGTCCTGCGGAGCTGGTGGAAGGGCTCCTCGGAGTGGGGCAAGCCCCGCCCCATGCTCCGGCGGGGCGAAGGTGGTGTAGCTGATCCGGTGGGCGTAGGAGAGGACCTCGTCTAGATCCAGCGAGGAGTGGAGTGAGGCATGGTAGTCGGACTCGTACTGGTCCTGGGCCTTCTTGGGTCGCTTCGGATCGCGGCGGTATTCAGCGTAGTCGTCAACAAGCTGGTCGAGAACCTGCTCGGCCTCGCGGAGCTTCTTGGTGAAGGCAAGGAGGGTGGAATCCCTGGAGCGGACCTCGCTGGCGATCTTCACATGGGAGTCCTTTAGGTCAAGGATCTCCTGGAGCTCGGCGACAGCCTCAAAGAGCTGGTTCTGGAGAGAGGTGAAGCGGGTGAGTATGTCCTTGGCGGTGCCCGTTGAGGCGGTGCCGGAGGAGGCGGCGGTGGATGAGGACGACGCAGGGTGAAAGGAGGGGAAATTACCCCGGTACGAGGCAAGCCAAGCTGCGCGGTGAGGCGAGACGTCGAACAGCTTGGCGGCTAAGGAGGCCATCTGGGGGATGATGGCCTGCGCACGAGGGAGAGGGGGCAGGAGGGAGAGGAGGGCGGAGGAACTGGCGGCGGCGGGCGAGGCGTGGCCGCCGGCGGCGGCGGATGAGGATGAGACGGAAGAAGGAGGGAGTTTCAGGCCGGGATTTCCGGAGGCCGGATTGGAGA
Organism: Pontederia crassipes; assembly: GCA_030549335.1. NCBI lineage: Eukaryota > Viridiplantae > Streptophyta > Magnoliopsida > Commelinales > Pontederiaceae > Pontederia > Pontederia crassipes. The sequence continues at coordinate 67,881,647 of CM060191.1, read as the reverse complement.
CGACGGGGTTCCCCAAAAGAGAAGGGGAGTGAACGGTGGTCGGGAGGCCGAGCCTCGCCGGCGACGGCGGGATCTGGGGATTGTGACCCTGAAGCATCTTTGTGGGAACGGCAATTGGACTTTGCATGAAGGTACTTTTATGTAACTCAATGGATCGTGGGCTCCGAATTGGGCTTGCACTTTCCACAAGTAAAAGTGCCCTGCTCGATCACATTTGTCCCTTTGATTTTAATATCAACGAAATTAGTTAATAAATTTAAACGTCTAAAGAAGCCTTCTAATAAATATTTCGAGGTGCTAATAGAATTATAAAAAAATGTATAAATCACACAGCACGAAGATATAATCATCATATTCTAGTATGTGAAGTATATTTTTTTACGAAAATTTATTAAACGTTATCTTTTTAACCCAAAAATTATTACTTTCTCTATTAAGTATCATTTTCGTGAAACAATAACAGACTAAAAATCTTTGATTGGGACTTGTATATTAAAAATATTCTAAAATGAAAACATATTTTATTAAATTTGTATGTTGCACTAAACCTATTCCCCAATCAAGAATTACATATAAAATCTATATCTCTATATCTGATTGACGTGATTGATAGTCGGATAATGATTTTATAATGAATATCTATTTAACGGATATCAAATGATGATTAGATTTTATATGTAATTCTTGATTAGCAATTAGAGGTTTATTTAAGATATTAACAAATGGACAAAATGAATGTCCCCCCAACTTACCTGGGGATGGTCCCTCATTCGTCCGCTGCCATCCGATGCGTATCGGATGGCATCACAAGATGTGGACAGTTCAAACTGCAAATTCTCTCTTGCGATTCGGTCCATTCGTAAGCGGACACGGTCCGGTTCGTCCGGTAGATACAAAAAATGGACGAATGTGGAATTTTGCCCCTCATTCGCAAACCTTAATTCTCTCTCTCCGTGCGGCGCGACATTTCCGCGCGTTGTCACCGTTCGCCGACGCCCTCTCTTCCGAGCAACGTGCCCGAGATCTGCCTCGCCACCGACCTCCTCTCACCACCGACTCCCTCATGCACCCTGCCGATCTGATATACTCTCGCACCTACCTGCCGACCAGATCGAGTACGCCTCGGCTCAGATATGCTTCTCGTGGACGACCGCCAACCTCGAGCACCACCGCTGACCTCATTGCGTTGTCGGCGACACCCTCGCCGTGCACCCCGCCAACCTCGAGCACCCGCAACCCTCTCATTGCCACCCCTCGCGCTGCGTCACGCGCCTCTCTCCTGCCTTGCGTCTCCGACCAAATCCGTGCATCGCCACCAGATCCGCGCATCGCCGACAAGATCTACGCGTCGCCGACCTCGAGCACACTGCGCCCCCTCAGATCTAGAGCACGCGCACGACCCCGCCGACCTCGAGCACCCTCTCGCCCCTCCGTGGCGCGATCTCCTCACCGGCGCCGACCTCTCTGCGGCGCTCGCCTCCTCTCACCGGCGACCTCTTCGACGCGGCGTGACCTCTCACCGGTGACTAGATCCACTATCGCGCACCACCGCCGACCAGTTCCGTTCTCGAGCACCACCATTGACCAAATCGATGCGCTCCCAGCTGACCCCACACCGGCCGCCTCACTCTCGCACCTCGATGACCCCCTCACGCCGCCGGACGCACTTGCCGAACTCATGCCGTCGGATGCACCTGCCAAACTCGCGCCGCCTTATTTGTTAATCAAGCAATAATTATGTTAATCCATGTTAATTTGTAGTTGTAAATGACCTCTTGCAAGGAGGCCACCATTTTAATAGGTGTATTGCTTCTATGTATGCTTAAATGACAATACTCTAGTGTTCTTTTAAATTTATGTTGATGTTTATGAACTCCATATACACGATCAAGCAAAAGAATCATCTTTCACCTCAAACTCATTTAGGTCAAATGATATAGGCATAACTTGAATCATTAACAATGATTTCAAATTCAATTCATAAAACAAAATTTCACGTGGCTATTATGTATATATTAAGCAAACATTACGTTCATACTTTACTCAACATACTACATATCTATCAAATTTTCATCGCAAATGTAAACAAAATAAGAATTACAATTTGTCTAACTATTGTTAACATTTGGACCAAAAAATTACACTTAAACAATAATTACAATTTATCAAATTCCCTCAAATAGGTCTCAGACGGCACTCGTTGGTGACGCTTGGCGGCAGGCGCGGCGATAGGGAGGTGGGCTCAGCGGTGATAGGGAGGCAAGCTCCCCGGGCGACAAGGTAGCAGGCTCGGTGGCGACAGAGAGGCGAGCTTGCCAGGCGATAGCGAGGCGGGCTCGATGGCAATAGGGAGGCGAGCTCGACGATGACAGGGAGGCGGGCTTGGCTTGCGAGATCTGACGTCGGCGTCAACCGCCGGGAGGTCGCTGGTGAGAGGAGGCAGGCGCCGCGAAGTGGAGATAGTGCCGCGGAGGGGCGAGAGGGTGCTCGAGGTCGGTGGGGTCACGGCGTGCTCTAGATCGGAGGGGTCGCGGCGTGCTCGAGGTCGTCGACGCACAGATCTTGTCGGCGATGCGCGGATTTGGTGGCGACGCGCGAATCCGGTCGGCGACGTAGTGCGGAGAGAGGAGGTGAGAGGCGGCGACACAACGAGGGTGCGGCGATGAGAGGAGGCGACGCAGCGCGGGGAAGAATCGGTAGAGATCCGGCGACCTCGATCACGGGGAGGTTTGACGCCGTTGTGAGATGAGAGGAGAGAGAGAAGAGGGATAGGGCGAAAGAAGAGCCCTTTTGTATCCTCTCCGAACCCACACGTCGAACCGCCAAAGCCGAACCGGCTCTGCCCTCTACGAACCGAGCGATTCGGCGGCATCCGTCCGATGCAAATAGGAAGGATGAACATGCTTGGGGTGACGGTCTCCCCACTTATGATGGGTGGACGCCCATTTTTCCTTTAACAAATAAGACTTTGATAAATTTAGAACTGATGAATATAAAATGATATAACTAGACATGTGATAAATTATTTAATTTAAACATTATACAAATTTTATTGTAATGTAATAAAAAATTTATTTATATCAAATAGATAAAATAGAATCTGACAACTATTTTTAATTTAAATATATATAAAGTATATTGACAAAAACATTTATATAGCCCGCAGATGATATGAAAAGATTAATTATTAAATTATTTTTTATTCTTTAAAAATAATAATTTGTAATTATTAAGTATTAATATAAAAAACATAGTTAAATGAAGATAAAATAAAAAATGAGAAAACAATAAGATAAGTTGAAAAATAAATAATATATTTGAATAATTGTAAAACTAAAAAAAATTATGAATCACTAACCTCTAGTCACTAAAGGTTAGTAGAAGTAATTTTTAAATATTTTTATATGAAACACTAAACTCTAATTGGTTTTATCATTTATAAAAAAATAACGTTTGAATCGCTAAGCACTATTTAAAAAACTAATTTCGATATTGTCAAACAAAATCGTAATATAAAGTCATGCATACATTTTTGTAATTAGTTTTGGAATTCTTTTCTTCCACCATTCCTTTTACATTTTTTTATATTTTTTTGAATAATAAAATTTTGAAATTCAGTATTTGTGGTGTAACTCCCACTTTAATTTCTTTAATGGAATTATGAAGAGGATATTAAATTTCACAATAACATCATTAATGACATCCTATTAAATTTATTATTAAATTCAATTTTAACATACTTTAAAATATTTGATATTTTCATTTGAAGTTATAAACAACAACAACAACAGAGCCTTATCCCACTAGGTGAGGTCGGCTACATGAATCATACGACGTCATTCCGCTCTATTCGTTGATCCATGTTCATAAGATTCGACATGATTTTATGCTGGCTGTCGGGGCCTAACACAACCCTCCTCTTTTATCCGGACTTGGGACCGACTATAAAATATAGGCGGAGTTTCCAAGATGCTATTATCACTATTATAAAAATAGTGCTGAGATGTGATAAGTAAATAAATTGTCGGCGATGTGTGAGAACTCACTTTCACTAAATGGAAAGAAATTGGAGGAAACATATAACTTGGATAGCCCTCAAGAAATATTGGAAAAAAAGACTCGGCACGATCCAAAAAAATGAGAATTATACAGAAAAATTGTCATTAGATGAAAAAATTTTGAAAGTTGGCAAGTATAAGAAGAAAAATGCATACCAAGATCATGTGATCACTATTATAAAAATAGTACTAAGATGTGATAAGGACACAATTAATTGTCGGCCATGTGTGAACTATCACTATCACTATCACTAAGATGTCACTAAGATGTTACACAATTATTCTTGTAGCTTCCTTTTTTGAAAATATTGATATGATGGTTCATGGTACACAAATCCACAGAAAGATTTGTCATACAAAAGTACACATAAAAGTTCTCTCTTAGGGGAATAAGCATCAAAGTCATTATCAAGCAGGTGATGTAAGTTATAGGGCAGTCATATTGTTTTTAACATTAATGATAGCATGTCTCAGCATTATATAGGCATAATCCCTAAGAACTTGAGAAGTGCAAGTCTAAGAAAACTTTTGCATGACGTGGATCCAGTATGCAATGAATTACTTGCTCCGCATATGCAATAGATTTATTTGAGACGGGACAGACAATTGCTTGACGGGGGCTAAGCCAAAAGGGCCACTTTCCTTTGTAATGCTCCAAAAGAATAGCAAGCATGCGCTCCACAGAACCCAGGATGGCCCGGTGAATCATAACTGGTCTTTCTAGTTTCCCTTCATCTTCTGCCGAAAAAGATAATTTGAAACGAAGAGGAAGCACGAAGTCCAGCTGCAGAGTTGCACATTTGAAGCTATATATAAATATATCAAAAGTACAATTATTAAAATTTGTTTAAGATATTTAATACCTCAATTTAAAATCTATGTATCTATATATAATATAAGCCGATGAGTCGTGATATTTTTGCAATTAGTTTTGTGGAACGTTCATTAATATTTTGTATTTATCTATTTACTATTAAATTATTCATTTTTTGATTCATTCTTATTTAATATATTCATACATTTATTTATCTTTGATTATTATTATGTTATAAAAAATTATTAATGATCATTTTACTTAAAACACACTAATTTGGTGAAGCATTGTGTAACGCTCCTATCATCACCGTCCATTTCAGATCTGTGGCTCAGATCGAAATCACTAAACTACTTTCCCCTCCCCCATTTCTTCTTTGCCCTCTTTCTCTTCTCTCTCTCCTCCCTCCCCTCGGGCATCCCCCATTTCTTCTCCACCCTCTCTCTTCTCTCTTTCCTCTCTCTCCCCTCCGGCATCCCCGATCTACCTCCGGTGCTTCTCATCGTCGTCGTCGCCGCCGCCCCTCCCCTCTGATCGTCGCGCCGTCGCCGCTCCTCCCATCCGATCTCTCCAAGATTTGTGTCATCGTCGTGCCGCTGCCGCCCCTCTCCTCCGATCTCCCCGATCTGCGCCGTCGCCGTGCCGCCGCCGCCCCTCTCCTCCGATCTCTCCCCGATCTACACCATCGCCACGCCGTCGCCGTCCCTCTCCTCCGATCTCTCCTCGATCTGCACCGTCACCATCCCTCCCCTCCGATCTGCGCCGCCGCCCCTCCCCCTCGATCTCTCCCCGGATCTGCGCCGCCGCCGCTCCCCTCCGATCTCTCCCTGGTCTGCGCCACCGCCACCGCCACAGCTCCACTCTCCTCTGTTCTCTCTGCTCTCCGATCTACGCCGCCGCCTCCCCTCCCCTCCGATCTCTCTCTTCTCTCCTCAGATCTCTGCCCTTGTCTTCGGTCAGCGCCGTCATCGCCTCCCCTCCCCTCCACGTCGGCGGCCATGGTGTCGGTATGTTGGGGTGATGTGGTTTTGAGAGTGGTTTTTTTTATTTTAAGGTGGTTTTGATATGAGCCGCATATATGAAATGGATGGCGATGATAGAGGCGTTTCACGATGCTCCGCGAAATGTATGTTACACGCCCATTAAACCCTATATTAAAAGTACAATAATTAATATGCGTTTGAGCTATTTAATACCATAATTTAAAATCTATATATCTATAGAGGGCCATTCACCAATATTTTTCTTGATTAGCTATTTAATACAAAATTATTCATTTTTTATTGTTATTTTATATATTATAAAGTTATTTATCTTTGATTATTATTGTGTTACAAAAAATCATTATTGATCATTTTATTTAAAATGCACCAATTATATATATTTACATTAATGCATTTTAACCATTTAACACTTTAATTTGAATTTTGTTGCCATTTTAAACTATACAAAATCATTTGAATCGCAAATAGTTTTAGAGTTCATTCATCAATTAAAACGTAATAAATCTATATGTATATATAATATAAAGTCACATATCATGACATTTTAAATTGTATATGCATGCTTCAATATGAAAAAAAAATCAGACGATTATATAAAAGTGTTATTCGAATTTTCATATAATTGAAGAAGAAACAATAACATTTTCAATGTAAAATAAGATAAATTTGGGCCTAAAATAAAATTGAAACTGTGACTTGTTAATGTATAATGCACGTGCTGTTCCATGTTACGATTCAATAATGAGTTATAACACAATCATGTTATGATAAATTAGCGCTTAGAAAAAAATAAAGATACTTTCTTTTGTTTAATTGCTTAGACAACGTAAGTTTGAAGACAAATTTATAACCCTTCTCCTTTATATATATCCAACAATTTGAAATCGTCATACTTCTTTTGCCAACCATGCTCAAGCCTCAAGGTCAAATAACAAAAAATATTGAAAAATTTATTTTGTTTCAAGGACAATAATCTTATTTTCTTATTTATTATTACAACGAAAAAATATGGAATTTAAAGATAACAATAATGATTTTATCACTTATATAAATTCCATAAAGAAATTGAAATGAAATTTGTACCCATTTATTGAACAAAGAAATTAAACCATTTTCACCACTATATAAGGCGCTTTGTTTTACCCAAAAATAGTCGTCCCAACTCTCAGCTTTCCTCAGGCCGCTAAGGTTTTTGGCGGGAGAATACATTCCAAGGGAACGCAAGGCGCGAAAAGGTTGAAAACGCAAAGGATGAACGACGGGAATGAAGCCGCCGCCACGGCCGCCGAGGAGTATGCCGTCTGGAAGAAGAATACCCCTTTCCTATACGACCTCGTCATCTCCCACGCCCTCGTTTGGCCGTCTCTCACAGTCCAATGGCTCCCTTCCACCTCTTCTTCTTCATCATCATCATCCTCTTCCTCCTCCGAGAGCGGTGCCACTCGACGCCTTCTCCTCGGGACCCACACCTCCGATCAAGTTCCCAACTCCCTCATGATCGCTGACGTCCTCTTTCCTCCCTTGCCTCCTGCGGCCGACGCCCCTATTCCGAAGGTCGAGATCTCGCAGACGGTACCTCATGAAGGAGAGGTCAACCGCGCCCGCTTCATGCCGCAGCGCACTTCCGTCGTGGCCACCAAGACCTGCGGGCCGGAGGTGCATGTGTTTGACTGTGGCCGCCGGCCCTTGAGACCTGCCACAGAGGAGGAAAAGGCCGTTCCCGATGTCGTGCTGCGGGGTCATACTACAGAAGGGTACGGCCTATCTTGGAATCCCTTCAAGGAAGGTTACCTGTTGAGTGGATCTTATGACTCCAAAATTTGTTTGTGGGATGTCGCGGGTGTGCCAACGGGGAAGGTTCTTGATGCAAGGGATGTGTTTGAGGTAATGTTGCTGAAATCCTTATTAATCCAGACCGTTCTTTATTTTGTGTAGTAAGAGAGCTTTGCTTATCACTGTTATTACATTCTGTTTTCTTTTTCAGCGGGGGTCAATTGTTTTACCTGTTGACAGATGTTTAAACTTTTCTGCCTGTAGGCTCACGAGAATTTAGTAGAGGATGTTGCTTGGCATTTGAAAAATGAGAACATATTTGGATCCGTTGGGGATGACCATCGTTTGATGATATGGGACTTGCGTTCGTCATCATCCAAAACGCCCCAACACTCTATCATAGCCCATGAAGATGAGGTGAAGCAGTTGCCTAGACTCAGACCGTTTTCTGGATTATCTATTTATCTTGACAATTTAGTTTATCTACTTTGATTCTCTTATTTGTTTTTACAAAAAGCATTCATTTGGTAATTGAATTTCCAACTTTGGGAACCCATGTCATGGGTTTTATTGTAGATATCTGTTACATTTTTGGCTAATCCATGGTCTTCATGCGTCAAAGGCAATATTTTTTGGTGGAAAAGCCTATGCCCTGATTTACAGAGGCAAAAAGTTTTTCCATTTCTGCCTCTCTTAAACTTTCATTGTTCATCTTATCTCATGAAATATAGCTAGTCTTACTCAATATATATTTTGTCTGTGTGTGCGCGTAACTAGAGTCTTGTATTCCAGTTTTAAAGTTTAGTCCTTGATTATGATGCTTCCAAGTTAATGAAGGTAGCATAGGGTAGACATATATCACAGAAATCCTTCTGCTTTTACAGAGAGATTGTATCCATATCTCAAATGCATTATCTCTCGGTCGCCACAATATCAACTTTATGCAAATAGTCTATTATGTATTCTAGATACCTTGGCAGGTTGACTCACTTATTCATTAGATATAATGCTACCTGCCTTCATGGTTTCAAGATGGAGTATGGATGCAAGTTGATTGAGATGCCTATTGCACTGTATAGCCAGATAATAGTTGTTTCGTTGCTTATTTTCTTCATGATTTGTTCATAGAACATAAACAGATTATTGCTTATGAATTTGTTCTTCAGGTTAATTCTCTTACTTTCAGTCCATTTAATGACTGGATACTGGCAACAGCATCTGCTGACGCAAGTGTAAATCTGTTTGATCTACGCAAACTGACAATGCCTTTGTGCTCCTTTTCCAGTCACACGTATGTATTTGACTTTTTTCTCCATATCTTTGAACTTGTTTGATTTCAATCTGTTTGATCTATGCAAATTGACAATGCCTTCGTGCCCATTTTCCAGTCACACCTATGTATTCGACTTCTTCTCCTTATTTTTGAACTTGTTTGATTTCTTCCTTATGGTTTGTGTTTCATGTTTCTTTGTGCATTATTAACATGTTGAAAACCTTCATTGCTGTCTTTCCTGTTGCTTCTCTTTCCAATAATTGGTAACCTGTCTCTCCCATTTCAATGACAAAAATGGATGACTACCTCCTTGCCACTCATCCCTTCTTTTTTTCTGAAGGCATGCCACTTATCCTTTTTACTCTAAAAAACATCTTTAAAGACTTCATCTTGTTTCAGACTTGTTATATGACATAACTATTGTAATTGTGTTCACAATCACATGTATTTGCATTTGCTTTTTTTTGGAATTGGCCATGTCTATACCTGAAACCACAAAGGAAATTGCAAATTTATAATAAAGCAACAACATGGTGTCAGCTCTAGAAAAACAGACTGGCATAGTATCAATGCTCATCAACATATCAATGGGAAAAGATGCAGCAACCCACTATTGTGAAATTAAATGACACCTAAAAAAATTGAAGTGAAATTAATGATCAAAACTTACCTCTCTCTAGAAGTACCTTGTTGTATGATATGAAGTTGATACTACTTGGAAAGCCTAACTGCCATCTGCATTTCAGTGATGTTGACAGCAACCAAGGAAAAGCTGTCCAGCTTATAAATTTATGATGGCAATTTGAGCCACATCTTTGAGTTTCACATTTCCACAAATTGCAAATTTCTTGTGTCACTATCATACAAAAAGTGCCTATTTTCAAGGTACCATATTCTTTAAGTGACAAAATCCTTGCTAAGCAAAATTTTGTAACAATTAGATTTATTGAAAAAGGGAATATGGTGGGTCACTTATATTTCATATGATACATGTTCAAGTAGAATATAATCCAGCATGAAGCATCTAATCCTAAGACATAGAAGTTTGATATATAACCTTTAATATTGATATTGATCTTGACCATCTATCACACTATTTTATCATTTGATGTATGGGGTCAAGGGAACAGCGAACTCAGATAGCTAATGCAGTTCAGTCAATAATGCCTCAAATGGTTTCTGTCGGATGTTAAAAGGCCTGTTAAGTGTAGTGCTTCAATCTTCAATTTAGTAGCTAATACGATTTTCATATTTTTCTTTTTTGCAGGGGAGCGGCAATTCAAGTTGAATGGAGCCCAACACATGAAACAATTTTGGCTTCTGCAGCTGCTGACAATAAGCTAATGGTTTGGGACCTTTCCAGGTATACAAATCTTGTATCTTGTTTTCTTTTGGGATATAATAGGGTGACACATGGATATAGTATAAGAAAAAATAAATGAGAAAAGAATACAAAAAAGTTCTATTTGTGTATAATGAATAACTTTCTGACTTAAGAAGTCAAATTGTGGATTACTTTATCACAACCTTGTTTCCTTGGCTCTTGGTTTCTTATTTCTTATATCTATACGTGCTTAATATCATAAGTGAGTTTAGGTTTGTTTCATTGGAAGTATTTATATCACATAATAGTCAGGTGACATAGCCGTTATAAACAACAGGGAGGGTGTATTTTCCATACCCATCTGCCTTGATGGTCTCACATGTATATGCATATGTACTAAAACTTTCGGTTTCATCCTGAACTACGTAGTCAACAACATTCACTTTCCCGTCTCAAGATTTTGCTCCATATGGTGCTCATTCAGGATTGGAGATGAACAAGCAGAAGAAGACGCACAGGATGGGCCGCCTGAGCTCCTTTTCGTACATGCTGGTCACACTGCAAAGATCTCAGAGTTCTCGTGGAACCCTGAGTTGCCGTGGGTCATTGCTAGTGTTGCTGAAGATAATATTCTTCATGTGTGGCAAGTGGCAGAAAGCATATACCGCGACGAGTGGAATGCATGATCCATAATTCGACATGCTGCAACAGTTATTTGAGAAGGGGTTGTTGGCATCAGAAGGTCGACCAGAAATATTAGATGTTTTACTTATAGTGAAAAGGATGGAAGTATTCGAGTGACAACCCATTCAGTTAACCATTATGTTTCTTTTAATTTGAATGCTCTGGAAACGAACCAATATATCGCATATCTAAAAGCTTTCAAAGATTATTAGGTGAGAAGTTGATTACATTCCCTGCTTCAGAATTTAATGTTTCGTGGTCATTTTCTGGATCCATTTCCTGGAAGCCAAATGAGAGACAATCGATTGTGTTGGCCGGATAATTAACAATTATATATATTAAAAAATTAATTGATTATTGTGATTTTCTCCTTATATATTATTCTAAATTGTAAAATCTAATTGATGGTCATGTAAGAAATTATTTCATTTTATTTATGGCAATGTACACAATGTTGTCAATCCTGTTATACATGTAACGTCCCGAGACTCACGTGACTTTCACGTGCTCAGAGTCCTCCCAGAGGCGTTACTTAATCTTTTATAAAATATTTTTTTGCGGAATATAAACAATAAATGCGGAAGACTTTTTCAATAATAATAGCTAATAATTCATAATATTCAAAATGATTAAAATATCGATAAATTCACAATTCTAATAATGTGAAAATAATAAAAACTATTCGATCTATAACATGTGCAACATCTGTCTGTCACTGAGTATAGTCACCTACAATAATATCCTCTATCAAAGTACTCTCACCTGCATGGATCCAGGTACAGGGAAATATCCATGAGTATAAAAATACTCAGTACGTAGGGTTTACTAAACAATCAATATGCTCAATCGAAAATAAGATATAATCAATGATGATTCAATTGAACAATTAATACAATAATCAATTTGCAATATAACGATTTATCAATATGAGCAACTATATCAAGTTATGGTCAAAAGACCAATCAATAGATATAGCAATTAATAATTGCCTAATCAATTGGATCGATGATTCAAAATAACAATAGGACAATAAAGTCATAAATCAATAGGAATGATAAAAAAAAGATCAAATGATCGATCAATATTGATTTAGCAATTAAATGTCTGATCACTATGACACTATTTAATTTAATAATTTTTAATTCAATATTAATGGTCATTGGTCAATAACAATTCCATTCGATTCAATAGGCGGAGACAATGCTAGTCAATGCTAGTATCCAAATGACCATGATCTATTCAATTCAATTCGATTTCAATCCAATTCAATTCGATTTTAATTTAATTCAATTCAATTTATAACATTCGGAGTTATCCAATTCAATGGGAGCACTCAGTCAATTAAGGGAAACTCCATGTCTCTTTTATGTAGACCAGTAGGGGATCAGTGTCACGGCAAGCCACCCAACAATATAACGCTAACAATTATTCGTAAATGGCGGGGGACCATGACCAAACACAGGACAACCATAGTTTCTTTAAAGGATGATGTCGCCTCAAATCTTTATGTCCACTATCTGTCCCATTCAATTCAATTCAATAACAATATGGTCCGGGGGCTTGGAGACAATCAGAGAACATGAAGATCCAGCAGCTTTTAGCTTTTATCTTGTTTACCTAAGACGTCTATTCTTTAGCAATTTAATTTAGATGAAACAAGACCCAATCGAAAAAATTACTGGATCAGTATCATAATTAATGATAAGATTGGATATGATAACAAAATATGATCAGATATGATGATAATATGATTTGATAAAATAATACTATTATTAGGTATGATAATAATATAATAAAGTATGATAATAATTTAATCAGGAACAATCAATAATAATGCAATCGATATGTCATATTCAAATAATAATAAGAACAAAACAATTATTATAAAATTGATAATGAAATAAAATCGACTAATAAAATAACTCTCAATTATTTTTCTTTTTCTATTTTTTTTGTGGTTGACCTATAAAATTCCATAAATATTTTCCTCATCGGGAAAATCATAATCAAAGTAAAATTACATTTCCTAACTAATTCCTTTTCTTTTTATCCCCTCTCACGTTTCTCTCTCCACGTCACCTAGCACGCACGTCTTTTTTTCTTTGCTGTAATCCCTTCCTCTCTTTGTCCGTTACTTGAACAAAAGCTTGCTTCTCTCTCTAGCTAATCCAATTCCTCTTATTTACTTTTCTCTCTCCTATTCACGTAGTGCGTTCACGCCCTTTTTTTTCTACCTTCTCTCTCCAATTCCCTTGCACCCTCACGTATTACTTTTTCATTTGTCCCCTTTCTTTTCTTCTTTTTTTTTTCCTTACATCACGGCCGGTTTCTCTCCTTTCAATTTACTTCTCTATTTTTTTTCTTCTTTTCACCTGTGTCACGATCCCTCTCTCAACTCGTCTTTTCTTTCATAAATTATATTTTCTTTTCTCCATGGCCGCCAAACGCCCAATCCGTTTTCCCCATGTATTATTTTTCTTTTTTTGTTATCACTGTATTTTTTTCTCCTTCGATGCTGAAATGTCATTGGCCGAACCCTTTTTTTCTTTGAGCAATCCGTTTTTTTTACTTTTGCACGGTATCGGCCGTTACTAATTTATATGTTTTAAAACTATAATGTAGCGGTAGCAATTCTAATAAAAAACAATCAAAGAACCTACGGATTCTCCGTACATACCTCGTTTCATATCTACTCGTTTGACATCGAATCACGCATTGCCGTCACCTCGACGTCATGCCTCTGTCGCCGAACATCGAGAACCAAAGAGAATAAAATTCCTTTGACGACTGACCCTCAAGATTTATTTATAGTGACTTATTTTCCGATCCTATCTATAACTTCCAATCCCGATCAAATTTTATCTTTTAATTAATCTCTTTTAACAATTCTAATTTATTTTAATAATTAAATAATTTCATAATACATCTTACTCCTTTTTTTATTTTTCTTTATTTTCGAAATTACTAATTATAATAATATTAATGGCCATATTTTTTCAAAATAAAATGATAAAATATTCATTTATTATATCCTAAATATCAGGTCGTTACAATACATATGGTATTATACCCAATTTTCAATTCAGGTCGGACGCATCAATTTTTGTCGTTTTTAACTACGAGTGTCAGCCCGAATTTGATCGGATTCTCTAAAAACAGTTTTTGAGTTTAAAATTGTGGAAATATTTCTTTTGTTTCAGAATATGATCACAATAATAATTGAGGTATGACTCAAATTTTTAGGTAAACGGTTCGTCTCCTATTGTCACAACTCAATCGACTTCACGTATTTATTCAGTTTTATTGCTCCCATGTTCAAGTTCGAGAGGTAACTCGCAAAATATTAAGAAAAAATCTTCCGAATTTAAAGTTTAAATTCAGGCGATTAGAATTTATCTTTAAAACTAGGAAACTAAATGGTGCGTTGCGCGATAACAAATAATTTAATTTAAATTTTTATACAAATACATTTTTGAAATATTTTTCTATGCATAAAAAATAATTATTCATTTTATAATATTTTTTAAATCATAAGTTTTTTCAATCTTAAAAGGAGAATTATTCAAAATAAGTTATTAAATAGCTGAATATTAAATGGAGAAAAATATCATATTGAGTGATCAAATTATTGACTTGTGATATCTTAGTTATTTTAATTAGCATCACTAAACATTATGTCGCTCTGCCGGAACTTCCTCGTGCTTTGCGCAATTTAAACATATTTTCAAAATATTAATTTAAATATATAAAAAAATATACTTGTATATTTTTATTGAGATTTATGATATATACCAATATTTTCGCAACATATAATATGTCTATAAATATCTTACAATATGAATTTGATAAATGTTAGTAAAGTTTATATTTTAAAATATTTAATATGACTGTAAAAATATTATGTCTTTCATAGCATTAGAATAACTATTATTTCAATTGAAAAGCTCAGTATTATTTTATTATTGTGCTTTCCATTATTACAAAAAAAATTTAATGGAATATAAGATTCAATACGTAATTCCAGAAAATTTAGTCATGATGTTAAATTTTTAATAAACATAAAGATGCATTTATATATTATTATATTTTAAGATTAAAAAACATAAAAATATAAAAAGCCAACTTATAATTTATGAAATATTAATCTTGATCTTAAATTTAAATCATATTAACTAATAATGCATTTATATATTATTATTTATTATTATAAATAATACAAATAATGGAATTTAAAGAGTTAATATGTAACTATGAATTATATAATTAATTAATATGACATTTAATAATGAGAATATGAACGAATTAAATAATGTAATAAATTAATGTAGTATTGAGATACTAATTATAAAATTTATAGATTATTAAAAATGGAAAGAAAAAGTGAAAGAAGAAGAGGTCTTAATGCATAGCAGATGCTCAATATTAGATGGACCAACATTTATCCATTCCCAAAGCATAAAGCTATGTCGAGCTTGGATTATTCAATGGAAATAGTTCAGACTTTAATGCATGAAATTTTCTAAGAACTCTTCACCTTCAAGTAATTAATAAATTTATCATAATAGGCGAAGACAAACTTGATAATGACTAGGGCTGAGTACGGGCCTGGATGGCCCGCTCGCCTGATCTGTACTGACCCAAATTTTTCAAAATTTTTTTTGACTTGGACCTGGTCCCAACCTCATTAAATATATTATATTAGTAATTAAATTATTTTTAAATATTATATTTATGTTTATTTAAAATAAAAATAAAATTTTATTTGATATATATCTTAAATATATATTATATTATATTATATTATCATATATATAATTTAATTGATAGTTATCATATTTATATAATAATATTAAAATTTTTACTATTTTATTTATTTTTTTATAATCAAATCAGAACAATCGAAAATTTTTAATTTTTATCCTGATTTAATCAAGACGTCCCGATCCGATCCTGATCAGGACGAGTTTCTTTTTCCAAAAACCTAGACCAAGTAGAGCTGGGACCGAGTTCCAATATTGCTCTGATAACATTAAAGTTGTATAAAACACTAAAATATTTTTACCTTCATGGGTGATCATGCGAAAAAATGCTATGAGATAACTGTATGGACTAAGTCATGAATCAATAGCTTTAATTAAAGAATAAATGGATGTCTAAAAGCATATTAAGTGATATTGGATTAAAAGAAAAATATGCATCATTTTACGTGATGAGGACCAAAAAGTGAGTGGTAGAAAATGAAATCTAAGTGGAAATTAAGTGAGCGTATGATTTTCTATTTAGAAGGTTTCTGTAGATAAAATCTCAAAGAAAGTTTGCCGAATTTATCCTAATGACGTACTAATTAACCGCTTTGCATTCTTAGGCCAGGCCAACAGATGACGTACTAATTAATCGCTTTAACCAATGACGCAATTGACACCACCAAACATTGTTGCATTATTGATTCTTTTTCTACACAGTTAAATGGAATCAATCAAGAATAATGATAATTTCATTTCTAAAAAACGGGCGTGCAAGAGATCTAAAAGTTCAGAAATTTTTTGAGGCCTATTATTTAATAAACAAAAAGAAGATCAACACATAAATTCATAAATCAAAATACAAAACTATACAAATAAATATAAAATATTTTTTTGAGCAGAATAAATAAATATAAAATATTGATTGAATTGTTTTCTTTTAGATTTCAATGTTATGTTAGAAGTTTAGATACATAACTTAAGTTAAAGAAATATAATAATGAATTAAAATTTATAATAGTGGCCACCAAATGTTAATCGAAGACAGCAGCAGAACAGAAAGAGAGAGAGAGCTGAGGTGAGGCAAGAAATTAAAGATGGCTCTTTATGTTCTCTTGCTCAACAAAACCTGCAACGCCATGCACAAACTTGCGTTTGCCTCTTCTTATTCTTCTCCTTCCTCATACTCTGTCACCTGACCAGGAAGCCCAGAAGCCGCCTCCCTCCCGATCCACAGCGTCTCCCCATCATTGGACACCTTCACCTACTCGGCGCCCTCCCCCGTCGCTCCCAGAGGGAAGATGTTTTCATGCTGGTTCGGAGCATAGCTCGGGACTCTGCGTCGGACCAATCCTTTCGCTCTTTATTAGTCGCTCTCTATCCGACCCGAACAAAGATAGCCAACTTCTTGAGCTACCGGGATCTGATTGCACTGATCTGAGAAAATAAATAAAAAAAAAAATTTGATGAGAACAAAAGGATTACATGTTGCCTAGTCGATAGAAGACATCACACTGGAAATGCACACGGAGTTATGAAGAGAAAAAAAGTTGCTGCGGACCTAGATCTCAAATGCCAATCGTCGAAGGCAGTACTGCGGTTGCTGAAGTTGCAAGTGAAGGCAGGTTGTCGCATGTTGCCCTGCACCTGGAACACCTGCAGGCTGAGCTCTGGCTCGCCATCAAACTCAAACACAAATCCGGGATCCGGCTCGGCCAAAAAAATTGAAAATAAAAGGTAAGTGGCATAAGCAGGGATGCAGGGTTCATTTTTAAATGTGAAGAATTGGCAACAACGTAAGAATTGCAAGAGATTTGAGCTTAATTATTTTATTTTAAGCATTAAATTGGAATGCAAATGGGTAAGTAATCTGACCGTTAAAAATAAGTCAAATAGTGGATTCATAAAAAAATATAAAGTGGAAACAATATAAATAACATGCTGAATTATGGAGAGTTTGAAACTGTTATTAAAAAATGAAACTGAAAAATTAATAGTTTATCATTATAGTGACAACAAAAGAGTGGTAAAGTTTTAACGGTAATTTTATAGTTTAGTTAACTGAAAAAGATAATTAAATCTTAATGATAGTAATTAGAAGAGGCAGGCGGTGAAAATTATAAAAATGTCAAAATATGAGGGCCATAAATGCCAAGATAGTAATTAGGGTAATAACAACAGAAGTTTAATAGGCAAACTTCTAACGTATGAAGTCTAAAATGAATAAAAATTCAAAAAGAAAAAGATAAATGATAGTGGAGGTTTGAGGAAGATCCCACCAGTTATATATATATATATATATAGATTAATTTGGTACTGTTTTACTATAAAAAATAAAAAAATACTTCTAATTTAAGAGGGACGAGCCACTCCGACTCCAACTTGCCCAAATCGCTTCCACCCTCAGCACCGGATCCCCGATAAAATGGCGGATTCCATTCCTTTGATCGGAGGCGGCGAAGTCGTCGAAACCTCAAGACAAGCGAGAAGAGCGCTTCTAGACGCCCACGCGTTGCTTTCTCTTACGTCTTCCGAGGCCTCTCTATCGCTGTGGATTCCCTCTCCATCTTCAACTGTTTGCTCCCTTCTCGTCGAGATCGCAGTTGATAGTGTACGATGTTCGTTTAAATTTTTGTTTTGGATTTAGTTTCCTCCACATGCTGATTAGTATACATTCTGTTGAAGTAAAGGCAAGTCGAGACTTATTTGGTTTGCACTTGTAATTATGCTTCCCCATCAACTGAATTATGCATTTGTAAATATTTGCATCTGATTTAGTTTACATAGCTGACTTCGCATACACTAGGAGACATTAGTTGATGAACTAACAGTTGCTCGCATGAAAAATTAACATTTGGATTCACCAGTCTTTTCATTTTTCTCATCGATGAATCATAATGAGTAGGCTTATTTGGCCTTTTTGCATTATAGTAAAGCTTTGTTTGGGTAACATGTCATTAAATGGAAGGGAGGAAAATGGGAGGGAACGGAAAGAGAGGGAAAAAATGGAGGGGAATTTGTTAACTTTGTTTGGATTGAGATAAATGGAGGGAAAAGTTTAAATATTAATTTTATGAGACAATTATACCCTTATAAATAATAATAAGAAACTATTTATTTTGAAGAAATCATGTTATTTCATATCATTAAATTATTTAATAAGTTTTTATCCCCTTTTTCCCCATCCAAACGGGAGCTAAATGAAAGATCATCTTATTAACTGGAAAAAATGATGGGATCTGCATGATTTAATGCACTAAGTATTGGACTATGACAATGCTAGATTTTGAAATTACGCCAACCTTTTCCTTAGTGTTTGCATGCTTGATTTCAGTTGATTGAAATTTCTCATTATTTTTTTTATGAAAATGTTAGACTTTGTATTGAGAGTGATTGGAAGAGTTATCTAATTATAGTGGTCCTTTTCACATTTTTTGTACACTTGTAATCATATTAGGTGCTTATTAATAAATTTAGATGGTTGCACCTTTGATTTCTCAAATAGAAAAAAATGATTATCAAGTTGAACATGACCAGAGATATAGCTTGCTGCTTTTCCGAGGAACTTTTGCCTTCTTTCATTGTTTGTGCAAACTTTGTGGATTGTTAATTATGTAACATCCCGAGACCCTTGTGAGTTGTGACAAAAACACGTGCTCAAAGTCATTGAGATGCTATCAATTTTTCATAACACAAATTTCAAAATATAATGATAAATGCGAAATTTTTTTTCAATAATAACTAATAATCATAAAATTCAAAATATGTCCATCGGTTTACAATCTAAAGATGTAGGATAATAAAACTAAACAATGCTATCAATGACTCAATCCTATATCATGTGTAACAAGGTTGTTAGGATCGTTTTGTGTGTGAGATAGGATTGTAAGGGACTTTGATGATCTCAGGATTGAATCCTAAGATCTTACCTCATGAACAAAAAATATTATTAAAATAATATATTTATTCACAAACATCATGTTTATATATGATTAATTTAAGCATCAACCATTAATATTTTTATTCACATATTTACAAATCTAAAATATATTTTTATATCATGTGAAACACAATATGATATATTTTTAAAAAACACTAAAATAATAATATATAAAATTGGATCTTAATGAGGTATAATATTTTATTAAAATGTGATATAACTCTTAGTAACTTCGCTTATGTTTTATAGCCGGTCCCAAGCCCGGATAAAGGAGGAATGTTGTATTAGGTCCCGACAGCCAGCGTAAAACCTGTCGAATCTCATGAACATGGATCAACGAATGTCGTAAAATTCATGTAGCCGACCCCACCTAGTGGGATAAGGCTTTGTTGTTGTTGTTGTTGTTGCGATATAACTCTTAGTATGCATGCAATAATGAAATCTAATTTTGATGAAAGACAATATAAAATTAGATTGTGACATAACATTTAGAGTTCACAAAAGTGAGAATAATATGTACAATATATAAAAATAAAATAGTTAAATCAAATTTTCTCAATGCCATTTATGTTTACTTTTAATCTTTTTTTCAAATAAATAAATTTGTTTTAATGTTGTAGGATCGGTAGGATCTTATAGACCCGACTATAGATCTTAAGATTCTCTGGGTAGGATCGAGTTTGTTTTATTAGCCAGTCGAGATCCTGACAACCATAATGTGCAACACCATCGGTCACCAAGTTGAACCATTCGTGGGACTATCCTCTATTGTTCTTCCTCACCTGCACTAATACAAGTACATGAAAAATTCAACAACAACAACAACAACAACAACAACAAAGTCTTATCCCATTAGGTGGGGACGGCTACATGGATCATACGACGTCATATATTCGTTGATCCATGTTCATGAGATTCGACAGTGAAAATTCATGAGTGAAAAATACTTAGTAGGTAGGGTGTAAAAGACAATCAATATGCTTAATTTAGTCATATTTTAATAACAAGTTAACTGAGTAATCAATACAATAAGTAAAGATCAATATAACGGACCATACAATTGAGCAATCTAAATCAATGTAACAATTATCAATTATTAATAGCCCGATCATCAAATAATTAACAATTGTATAATTAATGATCATTAATTCAATTATCAATTTGATTCAATAGCAATTTCTAATTCAATATTAATTCTATTCAATGATCATGATTAATTTAATAACAATTCGACTCAACTTATCCAATTCAATAGAACAACTTTTAATCAATTAAGGAAAACTCCATGCTACTTTCATGAAGGTTAGTGGGGATGAGTGCCACAACTAGTCAATTCAATTCAATTCAACAAGTGTAAGATTGGGGGGGGGGGGGGGACGAGTAACCATAGGACGGTCATAGTTTTCGTTAAAGGCTGACATACTAATCCCCTGGTTACATTATCTAGCCCATTTAATTCGTTCAGTTAAGAATCAATCCCGGCTTGAGACAAGTGATCTAACAACTTTCGACTTTTATCAGTTTACGTGGGACATCTATCTTTGTCATTTTTAAATTAGGCGTGACAAGATCCAATCCAAATGCTTAAAAGGTTAATAATACAATCAATAATATATGATAACATTATGACCAGGAATAATTAATAATATTAACAACACAATTAACTATAAAAAATAATATAAAAATAAGTTTGGGACTCATGGGACTTGGCCTGTGTTGTGGGAACCCGGACCATTTATGATGGAAATCCGGGCCGAATCTCATTTTTACTCTTGACCATGCGAAATCTAGGCTGGGTATGATGGAAACTCGGGCCGGATCAGCTTAGTTTCCATCTTTACATATTTTGCTATCAGAACCTTGGCCGGTTTAGTTGGAATGGATTACACTGTTTGATTGCTCCTCCACGTGGGTTGCCAGAACTCGGGTTGCATTACTTATTAACTTGCGTCGAGTTCAAACAACTGAATCCGGTTTAATCTTATCCACACCTAGATTCAGTGGAACTCAAACGAGATTCTATTGCCATTTGGAAAATCACATTTTTGATGTGACTTCTGACCCTATTTTCTAGACGATAATCGATGCAATTTGATATCCAAATTAACCAAAATAATCTTCATATGTAGGACAAGAGTTCATGGTTCTATATTGGCGAAAACCGTCGATACAGGGACCTCTAGGTAACTTAAGTTGGCTGAAAAATCAACTATACACAGCTGCTCGATTTTGTGCATGAACTGCAATTTCTCCATAGTGTCACTTCAAAACTTGTGCGCATCACTTGGACGATGGTCCCTGAAGTCGGGGCTTCGAAACGGATCGATGGTTGCTGTCTGGGTTATGTCTTGGTTTGTGTGACAACAAGGGAACAAGTGGAACTTTTTGTGCAGGAAATTTTATTTCAGATAAGGGGAAAATCCAGCACCCCTTTTGGATCTTATTTATAGAGTTTGGATGGATTTTGATTCTAATTGGTCCATCAACTAATTAATTTTTTGAGGGGAAAATGGGTGAGCACCAAATTAGAGTGTCAACATCACAAACCAGGGCGAGCATGGCAAAAAAAAAAAAGAGTGTACAACCACTAACCAAAACCCTACTCTCGAATAAGAAAAGAGCTACGACATACAATGCTGTCAACTTGCAATCTCTCCCCACAAAAAATAATCCGATTGTGTTGTGATACAAACCCAGCACCTTTCAGGGAGGGCTTATTTTAGGAAGAAATGTGGAAATAGGGCAATAGAAAAAGTAGTGTGGAGGACCCATGAAGTAATTGACAAGAGAAGACATTCTGGCAGCACACTACTAGTTGGCAATTACAGATATTAATTAATGAGCACATTGTATTTATAGTTAGTTAATACTTTGTTTAGACAACTGATGTTTTTATCTTATTTCTGGAGTGTAGCCCTCTCCATACGGGCTCTGGGTATTGGGTATTGCAAGGTAGTGTTGAGATTCTTGCACTCTCCTTTGCAATACATTTCCTTTATTTCCTTATAGTCTATCCACTTTGAATTGGTGTTTTAACATTTTGGTATCAGAGCCACCGGATCCATCATGGTAAATACTAGATCCAACCCTTCCACCACTGACCAACCTCACAATCACTCTTGTCCACAATAGTTTCCAAGTTGGAGAAGATTGACGTTATTGCTGCAGAAGCAGAAGCCTTGAAAACACAATCTTTTTTTTTTGAAAGGAAAATAGGATGTTGACACTGGGTCAATCATCCATTTATTAAAATTTTAGTTTGAGGTTACAAGAAGGAATGTAGAGAGTCACAAGCACATATCATAATTCTCTCCGGTCTTTAATATGTCGCCGGGCTGTCAGCACCATATTCTCCACATACATCCTGTCGCCACTGAACAACTTTTCGTTGCATTGTTTCCAAATGGTCCATAATACAGCTATAGATGTCACCCTTTTGTTTGATGATACATATGTATGTAGTCCTGATCTACATCACCAGCACCCCTGAAGGATGCCCAAAATCTGTCTTCTGATGTCGAGTCCAATGTCATCACGCCCAAATCAGACCACACTCGTCTGGACCACACACACCCAAAGAACAAATGTCCAGAATCTTCAATTTCGTGTGAGCAGAAGACACATGACGAATCCTCAGCAGGTGCCCAACAAATTCGACGAGCCTTCGTAAGCAACCGACGCCTTCGGAGTAGCCAAGCAAATATCCGAATTCGTAGTGGGACTCTCAATCGCGTCTACAGTCCATGACTACTGCATCATATGGCTGCTGGTACGAAACCTCCAGCAGTGTGTACACCCTTGTCACGCTGAACTGTCCAGAAGCCCAAACCCATCCATCCATTTTTCCTGGAATCACTCTGAGCCTCAATGATAATTGTCAATTCAGTAACAAGTTGGTTAAATGCAGAAGTGTTTAACTTTTTCAATCTTATCAATTTAATGGAAGATCTGTCATTAATTAAGGGAAACACCATGTTACTTTATGCAACAGTGGTCAATAGGGGGTTAGTGTCACGATACGAAACAAAATAATTAACAATTCAATTCAATGGATTCGTTATATGATGAGGGACGAGGGATCATACAACAGAATAATTATAGTTTTTGCTAGAAACTGACATGCCAATCCCCTAGTTATGCTATTTGCCCCCATTCAATTCAATAACAATTATCCATCAGTTTCATGAGCAATTAGTAGACATGATGGCCCAGTCTTATGCCATGTGCAAATCCATCTTGTTTGCATAGGACATTTATCTTCACCTTTTTTATTTAAGTGTTACAAGGCCCAATTTGAAAACCATAATAGATCTTCAATTCAAATCAATAATAATTAATTTTAATTGGATCTCAATTACTTCTGATCAATTTTTTTTATCTTTTTGACTTGGTTGACTACTGATAAAAGGGCCGTAATTTATTAGTCTTGAATTTAAACTTCAATCCCTTATCTAATCTCATCTCCACTCAATTTCCTCTTTATCTATAAAAACTTATCTCCATTAAATCTCTATTTTCGGAATTAAATAATTCCACATTCTTTCGAAACCTCATTTTTTCAGAATAAAAATAATTAACTATAATTTATTTAATTTCTGTAAAATCTGGTGCATCACATATGACATCTGATTGAGTTCCACAAAGTTGTGGGTCTGATAAAACATATGTGAACCTGCAACTTTGTGTGTTTGACTTGCTTACACTTGATATTCAACATGGTTAAGTTGATTTTATTTGTCGTGCTTGGTTGGAGTGATGTCATCAAATGGAATAATCTCATAAGTGTAACTGCCACCTTTCATAATCCTTTTAATGTACATAAGAAAATTACACATTTGTTCATCATGAGGTTGAGGATATCTTACATGTAAACATAGGGAAGAGTTATGTGCATTTGAGATAAATTTTTGGAAGTAAATCTGCAAAATAAGAATGTCTTATTTGTCCAAAAAAGCCAATTAAAGTGTTTGACATTATTTTAAACCCAAAAGCACTTGGTGGCTTATTTTTTGAGGGGTTACGCAACATACTCTAATAACTTAGTTGAATGGCTTCTGAAGTTTTTAAAAGTCACTGGCATTCCTACTATTAGTAGTGTATTTTTTTTTCTCAACAGAGATACTAGTAGTGGTTTAGGCTCAACTTAAACCATCTGTCCTCTAACCATATGGACATCTTCGATGCCAGATCAACTGGAGCTCTCTGGAGAATAAAGCTTCTTCTGTCACATGTTTTGGGGCTGCCTTGCAAGTATGCAAAAGGTTAACGACTTTAACTCATACTCTCAAGAAAAGAAACTTTAAACTTTATCAGCCACTTGCATGACTTTTTATCTCTGTGAAGTCATATTATTAGTTTGTCTGCTTGCAAGTGCATAATAACACAATACTCAAACAACTGGAATAATGACTTTACTTTCAGTGAGTTGCATGGTTAGATACATATCTGCAGACACTTAAAACAAAGTTTACATTTTTGGATAGGGCATTGCATCCTGTTTACTGTTCATTTTTTGTGCATGCTGATTTTTGTATCATTTAAAAAAATATAGCTGCAATTCCATTCTTGTTATGTTTACACTGTTATTCAGCATACGAGATTTTCTGGATGTGTATATATAGATACATGTGTGTGTCACGGGGTCGATTTTCGCTCGACCGACCCGTGCGACGCCTAGACGTGCCCAACGTCTAGGCAAGCTCTTTTGAGCGCTTTGCGGAAGCTTACTTATGCCACTTTTTGTATGCCACAACTTTTGGGACGCACGGTCCCGAGCGGACGCTTCTTCGGTGGAGGCGTTTGTGAACAAACGGGCACCTCGGCGTAACGCTCGATCGCTTGTGACGCTTTGGGATGCTCTTTTGTGGGTTGCCACCCCACGTTGAGGCACGATGCTAGATTTAGGGAAGCTTGAAATCTTTGTTGAGTAAATATGAATGATTACAACGCTTCGGGGGAGGACTAGCAAGTCTCCCCTACTATACCACCATTTCGGGTGGTAGGTTTGCGACGTGTGGTGTGGAGGACCATCTCCGGGGGTGCACTTTTCTGGAGTGCAAATTACAAAACTGCCACCACCACACTTAGAAAATAAACTAAGTACAAAAGTGGGTTGAAAAGGAAAATACATGGTAAGATAACTCGACGTGCTCCGGGGAGAAGCCCCCGGGACATTCTCCTCCACTCAAGTCAGTGACGTCCCTGGAGCTGCAGTTTGGAATTCTTCAATCTTCTACTTGAATTTCCACAGGTCTTCGGCTGTCTCCCAACTTGTGTCGGCGTCCGGTCTTCCACTCCATCGAACAAGATACTCCTTTCGATTCTTCGTGCGGACGGCGAGTACTTCTTCAACTTGATCAGTAAACTGCTGACGGATGGCCGACGGGGAGCGGTCTGAAACCCCACGCTCGGGATCTTCGGTGTCTTCAACAAAAGGCTTGAGCAGGCTGACATGAAAGACGGGGTGTTGCTGCATCTGGGGCGAGAGCTCCAACTTGTAGGCCACCTTGCCTACCTTCTTCAGAATCTTGAAGGGGCCCTCGCAACGCCTAACGAGGCCTTTGTGCAAATTCTTCCCACTTAGTAGGACCAAGTCTCCGACTTCAAAGTTGACGTCCCGTCGGGCGGTGTCCGCCCACTTCTTCATGCGCTTTGACGCTTTGTGCAAACATGCTCTCGCCATGTCGTTCTGCTCATGCCATTCCCTCGCCATGCGGTGAGCGGCGGGGACTTTGCCACCATAAGAAGCGGCGATGGCCTGGGGCGTAAGAGGTTGTTGCCCCGTCACTATCTCGAAGGGACTCCGATAGGTCGAATCGCTCCGTTGCAGGTTGTAGGAGAATTGTGCGATGTCGAGTAGCTTCGCCCAGTCCTTCTGATTGGCACTCACATAGTGCCGCAAGTAGATCTCCAGGATACAATTCACCCTCCCAGTTTGGCCGTCGGTTTGAGGATGAAGTGATGTCGAGAAATGCAGGTTGGAGCCCTTCATCTTGAACAATTCCTTCCGGAAGTTGCTAACGAATCGCCCATCCCGATCGTTGACGATGCTTTGCGGTAGGCCCCAATACTTCATTACATGCTTCATGAATAACTCCGCAGCTTCAGTAGCAGGACAACTTGCGGAGCCGGCGGCGAAGATGGCATACTTGGAAAATCGATCGACGACCACCATGATGGTTCCTGCCCCTTCAGACTTGGGCAGGCCTGTGATGAAGTCCATGGAGACATCTTTCCATGGACGCTCTGGGATGGGTAGAGGTTCCAGAAGTCCGCCGGGCGCTTGATTGATGTTCTTATCTTGCTGGCAAACAAGGCAGGTCTTCACGAAAGCTTCAATGTCGTCCTCCATCCTTGGCCAGAAGTAGTTGTCTTCGATGAGTGCCAAAGTGCGGCGGATGCCCGGATGTCCCGCCCACTTGGAGTTGTGGCACTCCTGTATGATAGTGCGCCGCAAGTTGTCGAAGAGTGGAACGTAGATGCGATGTTCCTTGGTGAAGATCAGCCCATCTTCCACCCAAAAGCGGTGTGTCTTGCCCTCTGTCGCTTGCTCAAATAAGTTCTTCGCCGTGGGGTCTGACTCCAACCCCTTCTTGATCCTCTCGATGAGGTCGGCCTGAGAGGAGCTCATGGCTGCCAATTCCGCGCGTCGGCAACGACATTCGTCTTGCTAGGCTTGTACTCCAGGACATAGTCGAATTCCGCCATGAAATCTTACCATCTTGCTTGCTTCGGCGAGAGCTTCTTCTGTGTCTCGAAGTAACTTGTCGCGACGCGACCCGAGAATGTAGTGTCGCCATGTTCTAAGGCAGTGAATCACCGCGGTCATCTCCTTCTCCTGAACGGCGTAGCGCCGCTCCGTGTCGTTGAGTTTGCGACTCTCGAACGCCACGGGATGCCCCTCCTGCATAAGAACTCCTCCAATGGCATAGTCAGAAGCATAGTCAGAAGCATCTGTCTGTACCTTGTAGGGCTTGGTGTGGTCTGGCAGGACGAGCACCGGTTCCTCCGTCATGGCCTTCTTGAGGGTGTCGAACGCTTCCTGGCATGTCGGCGTCCACTCCCACTTCACATTCTTCCGGAGGAGATTCGTCAAAGGGGTCATCACATGTGAATACCCCTTGACGAACCGCCTATAGTAGTTTGTCAGGCCAAGGAACGAACGCATGTCGAGAACTCGCTTGGGCGGCACCCACTCCACGATGGCCTGAATCTTCGCGCCATCCATCTTCAGCTTTCCACTTCTGACGACATGTCCCAAGAAGTGCACTTCCGGTTGAGCGAAGGCATACTTCTCCCGCTTGACGTAGAGCTCGTTCTGCCGCAACATCTCGAATACTTGCCGAATGTGCTCGATATGCTCCTCCAAGGTGCGGCTGTAGATCATGATGTCATCGAGGTAGACAACCACGAACCTGTCAAGGAATAGTTGCAATACCTTGTTCATGAGGGTGCAGAAGGTCGCCGGGGCATTGGTGAGGCCAAAAGGCATCACGAGGAACTCGTAGGAGCCGTATCTTGTGACGCACGCCGTCTTCTGCACATCATCTTCCGCTATCCGGACTTGCCAATAGCCCGAATGTAGATCCAACTTGGTAAACCATCTTGCACCGCCAAGTTGGTCGAACAAGTCCGCCACCAAGGAGATGGGGTACTTGTTCTTCACCGTAAGCTTGTTGAGCGCCCGGTAGTCTATGCACATCCGGAGGGAGCCGTCATGCTTCTTCTGGAAGAGGACCGGGGCGCCATATGAAGACTTTGAGGGCCGAACATATCCTGCATCCAATAGTTCAGTAAGTTGCTTACGGAGTTCTGCGAGTTCCGGAGGGGCGAGCCGATAGGGGACTCCATGTGGGGCTTTCGATCCTGGGACCAAGTCGATGACATGGTCCACTTCACGCTTCGGCGGCAGCCGTTTTGGGAGTTCCGGGGGCATGACGTCCGCAAAGTCCTCAAGGGTTTTAAGGACTTCGGGAGGTGTTGGAGTGGAGGGCTCCGGATCTTCCAAGATGGCGGTCGCCAAGAAGGTGTGCTCCTGTTTGCGCAACCCCTTCGTCACTTGCATGACGGAGAGGGTCTTCTGTTTGAGATCTCCGCCTGACCTCACAGGGATGTTGTAAGTTCCCTTGGGGTTCCAGTGGTATCAGAGCAGTTCTTCCTGCTCGGATTACCCAGCGACGATGACTCGCTTGTGTCGTCGCAATGTGCCCTGGCGTAGGAAATGTACTTCCGCTCAAATACTCCATCACGCCTAAGCGCACTGGTACCATGGTCTTTGATCGTGGACGCCAACGAGGAATGCATGACAAGCTTCTTCGCCGCACGCCCAGTCGTGTCCCGCAGCATGTTCCTCATACACCCGTGTCATGTCAAGGAACGTCCGTCATGCATCATGATGGCGGATTCATCGCCCCGCCTAACTGGGACGGTCATGCGTCGCTCACTCGAGCAGATCAACCACTCCAGGTATACAGTCGGGAATCTTGAAGTGTCGCGCTGCGTCAAAGAGTGGCCATATGCTCCGCATGATGGTCTTGCGCTGCTCATATCATGAGATCGCTTACACAAACTTGGTGTAACTCGGAGGACCCGTGTCACATTCATGGACTATCGGTCATGCACTATCATGACGACTTGGCGCTGCTCGATATTTTGTGACGTCGCATCGCATGCTTAGTCATGTAATGTGGAGTGCACAACCGCTTCATGGGAGAAGTTGGCTCAAAGTTTAAGCATCAAGGTTCATGGTCCCTTTCGGCGAAGGATTATCATCCCTCTCGGCTAAGAAGCATCAATCACAAGCATCTTGTCGTGCTGCAGCATCGTCTGCCACGCCACGATGACTTTCAACGATGGAGCGAAACGTTGATTACTTGCAAACACTTGAGGACGAGCTACCAGCCTTGCCTGCCTCGTCAAGTGTTGTCCCGCTAGCGGCATAATATCATCCATCGAGGAGGGGGACGAATCGATACATGCCAACGCAAATCGACGCCTCAACTCAGCGACCAATTTGGCAAATGGTCTGAGCGTCGAGCATCGGCGAACCTTGGCATGCTGCTGTCATGCGTTCCGCCGCCAACCGAAGGAAGGAGTGCCCTTTCCTTTCGGACATCGCCTCGAATAATCGAAGCAGCCTCCAAGGATCACAATCCAAATGTTTCGAAGGACACACTGGCGATGTCGTCCATTCGATTGGAGATGGAGGTAATGTTGGGAGCTCATGCCACGAGTTTACCAACCGCAGTCCGCTTATCTAAGCGGAGCGTCTTCACGAGCATCCCCATGGATCGGTGAGGGCCCGGAACGGCTACTCTTTCGCAAGGGTCAAGCCACCCGGTGGACGAGTATGTCAAAGGTGTATGATCTAGGATGATAGGCACAGTGGCATTACTTTGTCCAAGGTGCGGACGGACGAGCATCTAAGGTGCATCCTCTTCGTGAACGAGCACAACGATCTCGTCCCATCCATACCCCAAAGGGATTGTCGAAGCTTCGAAGGAGGTCCCAGGATGGGAAGAAGGCATGGGAGGGAAGGAGGTCCCAAGAACTCTGCAAGATGTGGCAAACCCAGGATGGCGTTGCCATTGCGACAATATAGAATGTGGCAAACATGCATCCCAGACATGAGACAGAAGAAGAGGCAGTTCATCAATTATGCAAGCCCTGACAAGTTGGGACTGGAGGTCAAGATCGCATTGTTCAGCATCGGCCAGATGGACATGTTGAAGGAGGAAGTGAAAGGAATCACCGAGCTCCGCCTACAATGTTCCCAGGAGGATGAAGACCCAGTGTTGGTGCTATTCAAGCAGAGGGGTTAGAAGCTTTGAACTAGGAAGGAGTTGGAACGACAGGATCGTCCAATCTCCGCTCACTAGTCGTCGCTGCCAAGTCGATCGTGACAAGTGCCATACCACCAAAGCCCTTGGGCAAGGGCAATGGTGGGGGGAGAGAAGCTCAAGTCGAAAGGAGGAAGCTACTTATGTCAAAGGCAACGATCGCCCATCGAAGCAGGAGAATCGGGTCGAACCACATGCACATGTGGGGAGACCCTCATCGTCGCTCACTATAGCGATCAGGAGTGGACAAGGTGCGGAATGTTATACCAAAGAACCTTGCTCCACCTCAAACCGTCGAGATATCTCTTGTCCACCAAGGGTAAGATGGAGCTGTTCTCAACGCTCGGCGGATGAAGGACTCAACGTTGCAGCCATCTGCAACTTGGAGATAGCGAGTTGAACCATAAAGGAACGTGGGGAGACTCTCGTCGCCCACTATGGCGACTTGGATGGACAAAGCATGGATTGTCATATCAAAGCACCTTGTCCTGCCTCAAGACTGCCGAAACATCAGGTGATCAACAAGGAGGAGGACCAGAGGAGGTGGTCCTGTGCTTTTCGTTCGGCAGAGGCATGGAAGACTCTACGTTGCAACCATTTGCGACATAGAGACGTTGAGTCAAGCTCACAAAGAGATCTGAAGCGTCCCGAAGCATCTGTGGGAAGACTCTCGTCGCTCATCATAGCGACTCAAAGCACTCGAAGCAGACAAGTTGCAAATGTTGTCATCAAAGAGCTTGTACTGTTTCAAGCCGTCGGCATTCAAGAACGATCATCGAGGGTGAGATGGTTCCATACTTCGCATTCGACAGAAGGGAGACCTGATGCTGCGGCCATCCGCAACATGAAGGGATCGAGTCAAGTCATGCAGGTCGAATGACGAGACTCTTCATCGTGTTCTACACGACCTTGAGACAACTCTTCTCCGCGCTATTCCTGAAGGCATACAAGAGTTGTTTCACCCCTAAAGAAGCCAAACCAAACAAGTGGACGCTGCGCGAGTCGAAGAGAAATGAAGCCAACAGAGACTTGATGGATGGATAATTGCTTGATGAAGTTAGACCGCACATGGCGGACTCCACTGGCGCTGCACAAGTGATGATCCCGGATTGGACGAAGGATCAGCAAGCGAAGCAGGCCTGAGGGAGGAGTCCTCAGCGAGACCCCGAGGAGCGGGCATTCCTGGCGTTGCGTGATGCTGGTGAAGTCGAAGTCGAGGCAAAGAAGGCAGAATTGAACAAGACAAGCGAAGTCAAGACTGAAGACGAAGGCCTCGAGGAAGCCCGGACAACGGCGTCGGGGGCGTCGCCGACTTTGGTGGGGGAGAATGTCACGGGGCGTTTCCCGTGACATGAAGCGTGAAGCCTCGCGGCACCAGTGCCGCTCAACTTATAGCCCTCGGCCGCTCAGCGCCGAAAACATGGAACACATGCAGCTGCCCCGCACTGCGTAATATTGCGGAGTACCAAGTTATCCGTCCTTAGGGCATTTAACTTGTAAGGCCGTCCTTATGAATGGCCAAGTAGGCGACGTTCCCGTAGGGTACGTCTTTTGCATCTTCAATATGTAACAAGACTCCTATACCTACGGTACATTGGGAGGAGTTCACTAGTGCCTTCCGAGGCTCAATTGTATGTTATGTTTCATCATATTTAATACAAGTAAGCTTTCCTTTAATTCTAGTGTCATGGCCTTGAGCGTGGGGTGGCAACCCACATCGGTGCCCCTTCGTGGCGTCCCGTGATCCCTTCGTCGCCCCTTCGGACTTTAAGCGCCCAAGCGCCAGCATTGGTGCCGCAACGTGTCAATGCCACGGTTTTATGACGAGTAGTCCAACACTCTAGTCATGTCCGTGATTGAATGCCTATAAGAGCGACTCTCGGCATAGTCGTCTCGACTGAAGATGAAGGCCCCGAGGAAGCCCGGACAACGGCGTCGGGGGCGTCGCCGACCTTGGTGGGGGAGAATGTCACGGGGCGTTTCCCATGACACGAAGCGTGAAGCCTCGCGGCACCAGTGCCGCTCAACTTATAGCCCTCGGCCGCTCAGCGCCGAAAACATGGAACACATGCAGCCGCCCCGCACTGCGTAATATTGCGGAGTACCAAGTTATCCGTCCTTAAGGCATTTAACTTGTAAGGCCGTCCTTATGAATGGCCAAGTAGGCGACGTTCCCGTAGGGTACGTCTTTTGCATCTTCAATATGTAACAAGGCTCCTATACCTACGGTACATTGGGAGGAGTTCACTAGTGCCTTCCGAGGCCCAATTGTATGTTATGTTTCATCATATTTAATACAAGTAAGCTTTCCTTTAATTCTAGTGTCATGGCCTTGAGCGTGGGGTGGCAACCCACATCGGTGCCCCTTCGTGGCGTCCCGTGATCCCTTCGTCGCCCCTTCGGACTTTAAGCGCCCAAGCGCCAGCATTGGTGCCGCAACGTGTCAATGCCACGGTTTTATGACGAGTAGTCCAACACTCTAGTCATGTCCGTGATTGAATGCCTATAAGAGCGACTCTCGGCATAGTCGTCTCGACTGAAGACGAAGGCCCCGAGGAAGCCCGGACAACGGCGTTGGGGGCGTCGCCGACCTTGGTGGGGGAGAATGTCACGGGGCGTTTCCCATGACACGAAGCGTGAAGCCTCGCGGCACCAGTGCCGCTCAACTTATAGCCCTCGGCCGCTCAGCGCCGAAAACATGGAACACATGCAGCCGCCCCGCACTGCGTAATATTGCGGAGTACCAAGTTATCCGTCCTTAAGGCATTTAACTTGTAAGGCCGTCCTTATGAATGGCCAAGTAGGCGACGTTCCCGTAGGGTACGTCTTTTGCATCTTCAATATGTAACAAGACTCCTATACCTACGGTACATTGGGATGAGTTCACTAGTGCCTTCCGAGGCCCAATTGTATATTATGTTTCATCATATTTAATACAAGTAAGCTTTCCTTTAATTCTAGTGTCATGGCCTTGAGCGTGGGGTGGCAACCCACATCGGTGCCCCTTCGTGGCGTCCCGTGATCCCTTCGTCGCCCCTTCGGACTTTAAGCGCCCAAGCGCCACCATTGGTGCTGCAACATGTCAATGCCACGGTTCTATGACGAGTAGTCCAACACTCTAGTCATGTCCGTGATTGAATGCCTATAAGAGCGACTCTCGGCATAGTCGTCTCGACCATAAAACTTCCGCTGCAAACTCAAAACAGACTTGGCTAGGTGCCTATCCACCTAGTCGCCGCACGTGGTCTAGTGTCCGAGAATGACCCCGTGACATGTGCATGTCATTCTTTTTTATCCTTTATTGAAGTATACTTTTATTCATCAGCTTCAATCATACTGTGACATTGCTCTTTCTTTCTATTGAATTGTTTCAGGATCCTAAAGATCACATCATATTTGTTTATTTTTTAGTTATCTCAACCTTTATGGGTAAATTCAGTTCTATGATCCCTTTTTCCAAACTTTGTGCATTCATTAAGACTTGCTGATCTATAAGCTTTTATTCAAAGCTTATTTTGAGACTCAAAATTGTTCAATTTTGTAGGAATTCCTCTCAGAAAATCACTATTCACAATCAGTTACATGTTGTGCTCATATGTAATATATTCCATGCATCCAAAACAGAGCTTTCCCCACTGAAGTTGACAGCATAGTGGACATGAAATAACATGATACCTTACAGATTAATGCACTGCATAAATTGGAATATCCTGTCTCAAAAAGAATAAATTAGAGAATTCTAAAAGTCTGCGGTAGATTTATGGCAGTTCAACATGTCTTTTTTTTTTTCTTTTTGGGGAGAGTCTACATCAGGGATGGATCCACATTATGGGTGGTGTTATCACTTTATATGTGCTTCAGAATTTTAATAACCTTTTAAATGAATGCAAAGTTTAGTTTTGGGATGCTGTATTGTGTTGATAGGCCCTGAAAATTCTGAAATTCGGTATGTAACCTAGTTCTTAGTTTTAGGCTCCCAACAAGCACATATAGTGCTTAGTTGGTAATCATTTGAATGCTACTTCCAATAAAGTCCTAACCAGGTTTAAGTCCATAACAGCCGATGGATTTCTTAAATTCTCCTGAAATATAGCACCTGTCTCTTCTTCTTTTTTGCCGCTCTCCGCTGGAGAGCTACCCACATGTACATGATGTCTCTTCTTATTGATATATATACGTGGATGACTACCAAATGTTAGTCATTCTTTTCCTTCTCAAAAAAAAAATGTTCAATTTTGTAGGAATTCCTCAGAAAATCACTATTTTTCCAAACTTCTGTATTCACTAAGACTTGCTGGCCTATAAGCTTTCACTCAAAGCTTCTTTTGAGACTCAAAATTGTTCGATTTTGTAGGAATTCCTCTCAGAAAATCACTATTCACAATCAGTTACATGTTGTGCTCATATGTAATATATTCCATGCATCCAAAACAGAGCTTTCCCCTACTGAAGTTGACAGCATAGTGGAAATGAAATAACATGATACCTTACAGATTAATGCACTGCATAAATTGGAATATCCTGTCTCAAAAAGAATAAATTAGAGAATCCTAAAAGTCTGCGGTAGATTTATGGCAGTTCAACATGTCTTTTTTTTTTCTTTTTGGGGAGAGTCTACATCAGGGATGGATCCACATTATGGGTGGTGTTATCACTTTATATGTGCTTCAGAATTTTAATAACCTTTTAAATGAATGCAAAGTTTAGTTTTGGGATGCTGTATTGTGTTGATAGTCCCTGAAAATTCTGAGATTCGGTATGTAACCTAGTTCTTAGTTTTAGGCTCCCAACAAGCACATATAGTGCTTAGTTGGTAATCATTTGAATGCTACTTCCAATAAAGTCCTAACCGGGTTTAAGTCCATAACAGCCGATGGATTTCTTAAATTCTCTTGAAATATATATATATATATATATACACACACATATATCATATGAAACATGTACTTGATATATATCATATTAATATAAAATTTTGCTATATCTATTTACTAGAAGAAATGGTAGTATAGATAAAACTTTAAATTCATTAATTTCCAATGCGTTTCGATATAAAATTTCAATAATATGAGTGAGAACAGTAAAATTGGAAAAAGAATTTGCTTAGAAGGAAAAATTATATTCCTAATGTTCTCTTATTTTGAGATTTGTTAAGTATCTGTTCTTTACTTACTCCCTATCTTATAGAGCAATTTTCTGTCTCACAGTTCTTTATTATTTGTATTTTCTATTATATATTTATCAATATATATAGGAATATAATATAATATTTCCATCTTATGATTATTGACAACTCGCCCCACCCCCACCCCCTAAATTTCCATGATTTTGTTCCTAGTCTGCCTTGTTTTATAAATGTTTATCTATATCTCCTAAGATGAAACTTAAATAATATACAAAAATAAGTTGCTACCTTTGGATTCATTATGGTACTTTAAGGTTGTAGCTAACTTGTAAGACAAATGCTTTATTAAAATACTTCACTGTTTTAACTCCAGTTTTCATTCAAGATGAACTTAATGTATTTGCATGCTGCTTGCGTCGGTAATGTGTTTGATTTTGTTAGTACATTTTCTTCTATGTATAGGCTGATGTTTATAGATACAGACTTCCTACGTTGGTCCTTGATTGGCTTGGAAGACATTCTCTGAGGATCGTCATTCTTGTGCCATCCAATATTGCTATCCTTGTCCCCTTCAAAAAAAATATTGCTATCATTGTAAGACAAGAATTATACTGGAAAACCCCTCAAAAGAACAGGGTAAGTTGCACTTCTTTTTCAGTTTTTCTTCATCTGAAATCTTAGAAGTCAAATATTAAAGTTTGCTTCTCTAAAAAAAAAATCAACTTTGCTATCATATAAAACGTTTTTCATATGGAGGATGTAGCAGATATTATAGAAGTCAAAGGATTACATCCACAATCTTTGAAATTGTGTCCCATGCTAACTTCAGCTCAATGACAGATCAAACTATCCATTGTCTCTATGCAGTTGGAATTCATTACTCTTCATTTGAGGGCTCAAAGAATTAAAAGAAAATCACATAACGGACATTTGTTTAGTGCTCTAAAAATTGGTGATTTTAGGATTAATTTATCAAAAAATTTAGCTATGAATAGTGACCAGCCATTTAATAATATTCTATTCCTATCCGACAATGCTAAACAAAAGTAATGCTAACTCCAAAATACACGGCCTGCATTTTTTTGAACAGATGAAGTTATTACATATATGCAGTGAAGACA
The DNA here is from genome assembly GCA_030549335.1 of Pontederia crassipes. NCBI lineage: Eukaryota > Viridiplantae > Streptophyta > Magnoliopsida > Commelinales > Pontederiaceae > Pontederia > Pontederia crassipes. Next base: position 67,844,951 of record CM060191.1, on the reverse strand, counting down.
AACAGTACTTCAGTTTTATTTTCAACCTACACAAAATAAAAAAGAAAGTACCTTGGTAGCTTTACCTTGAACTGACGAGATGATTAGAAAATGCTTTTGAGCTTAAATTTCTGATTGTGTTGATAGTTTAACATTTAGCGAATTTTGCCCTTGGATATGCCATTGTAGTTGCCATCACTTATTATTGTTTCATGAATTTCCCTTTGCATGTCTAACAAGTTTCTGGTTCTAGTTTCTGGACCATATTTATAACAGTGATAACTATTATTTCTGAAAGTGCAATCTTTTTAGAGCTTCTAGGTTACACGTAAATTTCAAATGTGAATAAACACTTTTATTTTTTTCAAATATTTCTTTTTCCATATTCTTTAAACAATGTCATTATTATTATCCAACATGGGATACATCCAACATGGGATACATTGTATCTCAATCAGTTTATTACAACACAAGGCCTTCAGAAAAAAAATTAGCATGGATGCATGTTTTCTCTCTTTCCTTTTACACAATTGAAACTGAAAATATGTAGTTTGCATTTTTTGCCTATGTTTTGGTCTGAGTGGGGATAACATTTCTCTTCTGCATTCTCCATGTTTATGGAGTTCATAATTATCTGAGTCCTTCCTAAAAAAATAATTATTTATGATTCTTTCAATATATATATATATACACACACATACATACTCTTGTGATTCAAATTCGTATATTTTCCAACAAGTTAGATCAATGTTGTTTCAGGAAATATCAAATATTTTGAAAACCTGAATGACTTAGGAACTGATGTTATCAATTTACTGTTCAAATGATCCAATTAACCAATATGGTTATGTTCTGCCTTCTCATTTTCAAATCTTTCTAAAATCATATTGAAAAGTCAGTAAGTCTTTCCTTTAGAAGAGAAGTGTTAGCAAGAATGATCAACCTCCAAGTAAATAAGAAATTAGAAATTTTATTGGAAAACTATTTTGCACTCATGGTTTTCATTCCAATGATTATCATGAAAACACTTGACTTTAGAATATGAATATGAAGAACTTATCTTATACATCTGTAAAGTATTGAACCAAGTTTGACACAGGTATTAAAAAGGTAAATGCATTTATTACTTATGTTGGCTCTTATTCAATTGAAAAGAAAGAATGAGTCGTCATTACAGAATATGGATTTTTTAGATTGCATCTGACAGATGATTATTTATTCTTCTAGCGTCTCTGAAGATGTTATGAAGATGGATTATGTCCAAACAAATTTGTATGCAATTGCGTACATCAGTTAACAAGATATTAAAAACGTTCTCCCAGATCAAAAGAAAATAAGCTTTATCATTTTGTACCAGAAGAGCTAATTGTGTGTTTTGAGTCACATGTTTGCGATTTTTGGCAATACTGCTCTGTTTTAGAGATTTTATTTTGATAATTTTATGCCAAAGAAAGAAGAAAGAGGAGCATTAGTATTTATTTCAGTAAGAAGCATCAGTATTTTGGTATCATCATAAACTAGCATATCGCATCATTTCTGTGGGACTTTAAAGTCGATTCTGTATTCCTTATTTGCTTATATCATTTTTGTCACGAGTTAGTGGATAAGAAGAGAAAGAAAAAGACATTCCTGTCCTATCGGGGATTTCTTTTGCATTTATGAGTGGTTAGTATTGGTTAGGTTAATGTAGCATCCAATCAGTCTTCTTGGATTTTCATCAGTGCTAACTTCTTTTACTTTTTCTGAGAATAGCTGTGCCTTTTTTACTTTTACTTTTTCCTTTTTACTTTTGTAACATTTTTTTTTAATCAACAAGTAGTAGACAAAATTGCAAAGCCTTTATACTCATTATTATCTGATGGAGTATGTGCTCTATATGACATACGTTTGGCTTGGATCTCCCACAAGGTAAAGGGTTTGATCCTCTTTTTCTCAAATGGATCCTGATGCAAGGGTCAAACACGGTGTCATTGCTTTATCCTGCTGAGGAGGTACGGGAAGGAAGGTCCACCGCCGAAGAAATGATCCATATATTCACCAAAAAAGAAAAGATGATCCATATTACATGCATAGTCATGATAGTCATGAGAAGACAAGCTTAAAGCTAACATCTTTTTCATCACTTTCTTTTGATTGTGCAGTCCATTACCAGAAGATTTGAACAGAGGGAACGCAACACTAAATAAATTATTTTGCAACCCAAACAGAACATACTCCTAGAATTCATCAGTTGGAGCTTAGACTAGCTCAGATGTTTCAACAGAAAGAGCAGGTTATTGGTGTGCCTGCAACGAAAGGACATCCAAAAGTCTTTCACCAGTGTGATGCTAAGTGACTGATTAGCAGTACCATAGTTCACAGAGTTTTGTGTTGTATTCCATGGACTAGAAACAATCGTGATGACCACATCTCATCTTCCCTGCGTCTTGACATGTTTGCCTTGCCGGATTGGCGACTAGTCAGTGGACCCTCAATGGCTCCCCACGGAAACATTGGATCCTTCTCAGATCCTAGTTCACCACATTATGCTAAAAAAACTGGAACTCCGAGGGTTGTTTCATGGAGTGACCCGAAAAGTATTGCCTTACAAGCCTATTGTAGTCTCTGGTGCCATATGAGCAGAAATACACAGGCTTTTGGAGATATCAAAATTTGTAATTGGTAATTGGTATAGCTCAAAGAAATTGACTCGTTTGGCTGGTAAATGGCACGCGCGTTTAAGGGAAAGAAAGCCAGGTTCTTGGTATCATTAGTGGGTGGCGGCAGTTTACTGTTACTACAGGAAAAGGAGAAGGGAAATGAAAATACTACCTGAAGTGCTGTAAAAGTTGCAAAACGTATGATGCTACGAAGTTGAAATTGAAGAAAAGAGAACGGACTCATATGTACATAGCTTCAGTTGTTCCTGTGGAATGAGCCAACAAAACACATGAAGAGATCGCAAGGAGAGCTGCAAGAGATGTCCATATACATATATATATAACAAACATGGAAAGTGGTTAGTGATTCTTCTATGGAATATTAGGCAAAAAGTACATAAAGCTGTCCTATCCTTAGTTCAATGAGTCTCTCTTGCCGTATTTGAACAAACACAATGCATTCCTCAATAATCTTTGTCCAGCCAGAGAGAGATGGAGAGATTGGCATCTGGTACTAATAAATCTACTGAGAAATCCTCGTTCTTGCTCAAAATGGAGCTGACGAAGTCCTTTGCAGCTTGTTCTTGGTGGTCGCAGACGTCTGAACTGCCATTGCCGCCCGCAGCTGTCCACACAACAAAAACCAATCAAACTCATTTCCTAATCGTCAACAGTATCGGAAATTATCAACCTGATCACAGTAAGTTCACAAGCGAACATTGCTTTTTTTCACTTTTTTCGCCTGTGATATTGAACGCAATTACCTCCTCGCACTGCCTCTCTAGTTTCCTGTTCTCCTTCACAAGCTGGGCAACCTCTAGTTCTAACTCATATGTGTAAGCCTGTTCCATGTAATATGAGACTTCAGAATCCAGTGAGAAAACAGAAGGGGTAGAGAGGGAGAGATTGAAGTAGAAGACAGATGGATTCAGTACCTGTTTCCTGGCACGAGACCGAGCGGCCGACTCCCGATTCTTGATCATTCGCTTCTTGCGTCGGTCGACATCATCGGCGAAGTCCCCGTCCGGGGGCTGCTCCAGAGATCGCTTCTCTGCGCAGCAAGCAGTGAGCTCAGCAGCAGGGGCCGGGAAGCCGTCGGAGCCATCCGATTGCGCGCCGGTGAAGAAAGGAACGTAACTACTGCTGCGACTTGGAAGGCTCCTGCGACCGCCGAAGAAGTGGCCGAAATTGAGGCTGAGTGCAGTCGGAGGGTGCTGGGTGTCCGGCGGGGGGAGTACAGAGCTCGGCTCCTTCAGAGTCCCTGAGAGGAAGTCTTGGAGGATTATGCCTCTGAAAGAGCTGGATGTCTTGGTGACGGCGTTGTTACGAGAGAACCCCTCATGGCGCTGTTGGTGTTGTGAGAAGCATGGAGTGGAAGGCGTGTCCTGCTGCAAAGTGTTCAAGCTTATGTCGTTCCAGACTTCTTCCATCCTCTTTGGGCTTTCGGAAGGAACAGAGAAGCAGGAATCAGAGAGGCAGAAGGAAGACCGTGATGAAAAAGAGGCAAGTCCACCAGTCATAGTTTCCTAATTCACACTACATGTGTGTGTGTGAGAGAGAAAGAGATTTGTGTGAGGGGGTTTAGCATGATCATAGAAACAAGGGAAGTCCACAAAAGCGTTGTGTTTTCGTTAAATTTGGTTCCCTTTGGATAGAAAGTTTACAGTACAGGAGGTGTGACCAAGTGGTACCCAATTATCATGGATGTTTCTGCTCACATTATTGTGAGCCATTAATCCTGCTCATGTGCGTATATATATATTCTGCATAAATAAGATGCCCTCCCTTCATTGGACAGCTTTGGGCGGTCTAATCAATCCTGCAGTGACCACTGCAGTCTGCAGACCATCATTTCTCCCTTTCCCTTTTCTTTCAAGTTGACATGAAGACGATAAATAATAACATAGATAACTCATTTCCTTTCTAGTAAAAAAGAACATAGATAACTAATTCGAATGATAATGAATTTGAACTATATAATATCTGAATTTTATGGAACAATATTTGATGTTTCATGCCTATTTATTTAAGCAGTCACAACTTTTGGAGTAAAGACTGCCTTCAGAAAAATGTGACCTTATATCGAATTTGAATATTATATTATTTCCATGAAATCAGTCACAGTAGACTTGAAGTTACAAAATAAACGGAATCTGTTCTGTCAAATGAACGACCAACGTGACGAAATTAAAAAGTAGAATAAAAAGGGTGGCCTTTAATTTTCACCTTTTAATGGTGGTACCAAATATTGAACAAATTTTTTTTCAATTTTTTTGAGTTGACGTGATAGTACTTTTTTTCAATTTTGTTTTTTTCTTTCTTTATTTTCTCTCTTACACATTTCTCTATTTATTTATTAAATATGGTATATTTATTAGAAAAGATAAATATAATATCATTTATTAATTATAATTTCAATTAAAAAAATAATATTTATAAAATACATTTTTTTAGACAAACAATCATTAAATTAATCTATCACAGTTACTTTTTTCTATTTTATCACATTCTTCATTATTATATTTCACTCTATCCAAATACATTCTAAACTAATATGGCCTGTAAAATTCGGTGGAACTATGTACTAAATGCAGTCGGAAGGGAAAGAAACCCTGAAAAGAATGTTTGCAATTTGCTGAAGGTATATTTTCAGAAACAAAAAAACTTCACCAAACTACAGTACAGTATAGAGGTATAAATTCATGCACCTGGGGTTACCCAGCTTCACGTGAAGCTTTGTCCTCTCTCCTTATTCTTCTTCTTGGCCTTCTACTCTACCACTAACATGAATTAACTTTTTTTAATCAATAACATGTATTCATTTTTATGATCGAAAAAAAAAAACATGTATTCATTTTTAGTTCGTTTTCTTGTGCCCTTTTGCATCCTGTTCACCTGCGCGTAGAGTACTCCGCCGGCAGCACATACTGCATGCTATTGATGAGATGGGGGGAGGGGAGGCGCCCTCCTCTAGGAGAATAGGATATTAACTTTATTTGGTGGTGAGAGGAAAATGGTACCCTTCGGATGTGACTTATCCGTATGACTCATGTTCTACTTTTAATGGGCTTCATCTAAATATTTGACAGAGGAAAGAGGTGAGAAGGGAGAGAGATAGCAAGAGGAGAGTGATGGGAATCGTACCTTGTTCATCTGCTATGTTTTAAGAATCTGCAGTCACCGTCACCAATTGTAGGAAGAGCAAATGCACCAGATTCTGTCCGATTATCTCATCTCATTTCATGAACAGATTCGCGAGGATCTATAACATTTCCTCCATGAACAATTGTTTCATGAGCCGCGTGATATGATGATTCCCTGTCGCTAAAGCACATTTATGTTCAGAGTTTTTCAGACTATTTCAGACGAGGCGAAGCTTGGCATCCATAATTTTTCAGAACTCGAACCACTCCATAAGCTATAAATTTTCATCATCAAACATGACAAATCCATGAGTAGCCTTAATTATCAAGGTGACCACAATTATGTCCAGAGCTTTTGAGTTTGCTGTACATATAAATTCATACCTTGAGACATGTAATTATGCTGATATGGTAACCAATGATTGGATAAGATTCAGTAGGCCCTCCTCCCTCTGATCTATATATGTTATCTTCGTTGCTCCTTCTAAAAATGAAACAACATATAGGAGGATCAGATTGTTCACCGTGCAAAAATGATTGTTCAACTGGGCCTCATATTTGAAAGTGACAGTGTGCTCTTTGAGCTCATCGGGACCGTCTTTATGTTGTCTCGACTCTCGAGCATATTAATTTGAGCAAGTTTTAATAACTCTGCGATGGAGAACAAGCCATCACTGAGCTCATGCAAGCATGAACACGAGGTCACGTAGATTACTGTTGAGAAACCAAGCTCAACTCGTCGTCTGAGGTTGATCGGAACAATGCCGGAAGTAAGGAAGAAGATGAGAGAAATGTAGAGAAAAAAAGTTGCAGAGGAAGACGCCAAATCTACTAAAAGAGAAAAAGAATTACAAACTTCAGCACATTACAACTCACGCACACATCTATTTATATTAAAAGTAACCGACATATGAAAGTTGTGAAATGATTAATCGATGACCGCTACAAGCTACATAATAGAAAGCAATTGTTCCTTCAGTTCCAAGCTCAACGGAGACGTGATGACTTCCAACAATTACTTGATCTGATAATTTGGAACCAGTGCTCCTATTGAGGTGTGAGTAGAACTGACCATGTAGTAATGAAAATATTAAAACCTAATGGACTGATTTGTGGGTGTTGTGTGTAATGATAGAGGAACCACAGCTTGAAGTATCAACAATATTAATTGCACCATACATAAGTTTGGAGATAACATAAACCCTAGTAGAAGAAACAGCAGATATGGCCATGGTATATCTATTGGACTAATAGGACTACGAGTACTACTGGTACAAATAATCAATATGTGCTTCCACGCCTTTCCTGGAGTGACCAGTAGAATAGAACTATTGGGCTGCTCCCTGGTACAAGTCATCTACATTTTGTTTCCAGCCCCTTTCCTGGGTCTTGCAGCAAACCAAACAATGACTAGTATTTCACAAACAAGCATCATGTGATTACTTTACGTCAATCAATCAATCTTTTTCTTTTTCCTTCTGAAATAACAGTTTCAACTTGCAATATCATCAATAGCTGAAGTTACTTTCCCTTGGTAGGGGAGAAGAACCCAGAACTCTGATCACTTGACAGCAACCGGTATTAAAAAAAGCTCTCAATTGGTAGTAAAGTTGAATACCAAGCGAATTTAAAATTAAAATCTTGAAGTCAATCATCTTGATAAAAAAAATAAATTATTATTGCTTTATTTTTTTGCTTCGAATTAATTGAGTGTTAGTAATCTCGAACACTGAAGATCTTTTGTAAACCCGGGTCGACATTCAAAAAAAAATTCTTAACGACGATAAATAATATCGGCTTATGAAATGTCATAAACCTAGTTCAACCATAAAATACTTCGACAAAAATTGATCAAACAATGCAGTCGCCTTAGCGTAGACATGAATCCATGCCTTGTAGCTACTTTATTTTTTCAATATAACGGCGGGGGTTAAGGCATAGCTACACACAGTTGGATTGTAATTTAAATCATACATAGTTAGAGTATTCCTATATCCTCCTAGACTTTGAGGAGCAGCAAAGGATGCCGTAGTTTTCTAAACTTTTTGTTCATTTTAAAAAAGGCTAATAATACAAGCAGATAAATTTCTTTTTAAAAGAAAAAAAAAGTAGGAATCCAAATGTATCTGTTCACTGAACAGAGAATGCAGATAAGAGAGAGATGTAGCAACTAGCAAGATGATGCAGCCATTACCAAAAGGGGGCCGTAATGCAATGATGTGACTGTGATGAGTCTGCGCCTGGATCGCCTACAAGTTAAGGGACAGACAACTTTTGAGCTCTGACGTGTTGTTGGCTGGTTGGGGGGGACTCGGCCACGACGGAAATGATGTGCCACGTGGCACTTTATCACTGTTCTGCTTTCCCTCCCGTTCCTTAAATTTTGGCTTATAGTTGTCGGAAGAAAGTGGCCAACGCGTGCATATAATTTGCATGTGCTCACGTGATTCCGTACCCTCAGTGTGTCCTGAACGCGAACAAATCGCTGGATTTTTCGAAAATTCATCTCCTCAAGCATTAATTGTCCGTTTTCGACTTTAATCCCTATGGAGCTGTTTGGTTACGGAATTGAATCTCGCAGAATAGTCGTATTTATTTTTTACGAATGAATATTCTCTCGTCTATTTCCACCTTTTATAATTATCGAATTCTGTGTCATTATTTGTTTGACATCTGAATCACTGACATCCAAAAGACGAAAGTACCCCTCTTATGAATTCGTTGTCATATAAAAAATTCCAGTTCGGCCGATAGGGTCGGGAAGAAGCCCTAGCAAGGCTCGTCACGGAGTTTCGGCGATCTAGGCGGGGGCGACAACGGGTGCGTGCTCATCCTATTACTTGCGCTTCCAGTGTCGTTCCTTTCACTTATATTTCACTCGATGTCCCCTTTTTCACTACTTGTAAGTCGTCGCCGGCCTACACCGCTGTGCAGGTGTGGCTGGCCTCCTCCCCCTATGCAGGTGCGCTTGTCACGGGGTCGTTTTTCGCTCGACCGACCCGTGCAGCGCCTATACGTGCCCAACGTCTAGGCAAGCTCTTTTGAGCGCTTTGCGGAAGCTTGCTTATGCCACTTTTCGTATGCCACAACTTTTGGGACGCACGGTCCCGAGCGGACGTTTCTTCGGTGGAGGCGTTTGTGAACAAACGGGCACCTCGGCGTAACGCTCGATCGCTTGGGATGCTTTGGGACGCTCTTTTGTGGGTTGTCACCCCACGCTTGAGGCGCAATGCTAGATTTAGGGAAGCTTGAAATCTTTGTTGAGTAAATAGGAATGATTACAACGCTTCAGGGGTTGTCACGGGGCGTTTCTCGTGACACGAAGCGTGAAGCCTCGCGGCACCAGTGTCGCTCAACTTATAGCCCTCGGCCGCTCAGCGCCGAAAACATGGAACACATGTAGCCGCCCCGCACTGCGTAATATTGCGGAGTACCAAGTTATCCGCCCTTAGGGCATTTATTTTGTAAGGCCGTCCTTATGAATGGCCAAGTATGTGATGTTCCCGTAGGGTACGTCTTTTGCATCTTCAATATGTAACAAGACTCCTATACCTACGGTACACTGGGAGGAGTTCACTAGTGCCTTCCGAGGTCCAATTGTATGTTATGTTTCATCATATTTAATACAAGTAAGCTTTCCTTTAATTCTAGTGTCATGGCCTTGAGCGTGGGGTGGCAACCCACATCGGTGTCCCTTCGTAGCGTTCCGTGGTCCCTTCGTCGTCCCTTCGGACTTTAAGCGCCCAAGCGCCAACATTAGTGCCGCAACGCGCTAATGCCACGGTCTCGTGACGAGTAGTCCAACACTCTAGTCATGTCCGTGATTGAACGCCTATAAGAGTGACTCTTGGCAAAGTTGTCTCGACCATAAAACTTCCGCTGCAAACTCAAAACAGGCTTGGCTAGGTGCCTATCCGCCTAGTCGCCGCACGTGGTCTAGTGTCCGAGAATGACCCCGTGACAAGTGGTATCAGAGCAGTTCTTCCTGCTCGGATTACCCAGCGATGATGACTCGCTTGTGTCGTCGCAACGTGCCCTGACGTAGGAAATGTGCTTCCGCTCAAATACTCCATCACGCCCAGGCGCACTGGTACCATGGTCTTTGATCATGGACGCCAACGAGGAATGCATGGCAAGCTTTCTCGCCGCACGCCCAGTCGTGCCCCGCAGCATGTTCCTCATACACCCGTCTCGTGTCAAGGAACGTCCGTCATGCATCATGATGGCGGATTGGTCGCCCCGCCTAACCGGGACGGTCATGCGTCGCTCACTCGAGCAGATCAACCACCCCAGGTATACAGTCGGGAATCCTGAAGTGTCGCGCTGCGTCAAAGAGTGGCCATATGCTCGGCATGATGGTCTTGCGCTGCTCATATCAGGAGATCGCTTACACGAGCGTCGTGTAACTCGAAGGACCCGTGTCACATTCAGGGACTGTCGGTCATGCACTATCATGACGACCTGGCGCTGCTCGGTATTTCGTGACGTCGCATCGCATGCCCATTCATGCAACGTGAAGTGCACAACCGCTTCACGAGAGAAGTTGGCTTAAAGACAAATATCAAGGTTCATAGTCCCTTTTCGGCCAAAGAACATCATCCCTTCGACCAAGGAGCATCAATCACAAGCATCTTGTCGTGCCGCAGCATCGCCTGCCACGCCACGATGACTTTCAGGAATGGAGCAAAGCGTTGATTACTTGCAAACACTCGTGGACGAGCTGTCAGCCTTGCCTGCCTCGTCAAGTGTCGCCCCGCAAGCGGCGCGATGTCATCCATCAAGGAGTGGGACGAACTTGATACATGCCAACGCAAATCGACGCCTCAACTCAGCGACCAATTTGGCAAATGGTCTGAGCGTCGAGCATCGGCGAACCTTGGCATGCTGTTGTCAAGCGTTCTACCGCCAACTGAAGAAAGGAGTGCCCTTTCCTTTCGGACATCGCCTCGAGTAATCGAAGCGGCCTCCAAAGATCGCAATGCGAAGTTTTTGAAGGACACATTGGCGATGTCGTCCCTTCGAATGGAGATGGAGGTAATGTTGGGAGCTCATGCCATGAGTTCACCAACCGCAGTCCACTTATCTAAGCGGAGCGTCTTCACAAGCATCCGCCCGGATCAGTGAAGGCCCGGAACGGCTATTCTTTCACAAGGGTCAAGCCGCCCGGTGGACGAGTATGTCAAAGGTGTATGATCTAGGATGACAAGCACAGTGGCATTACTTTGTCCAAGACGCGGACGGATGAGCATCTAAGGTGCATCCCCTTCGTGAACGAGCACAACGATCTCGCCCCGTCCATACCCCAAAGGGATTGTCAAAGCTTCAAAGGAGGTCCCTGGATCGGAAGAAGGCATATCCCAAGAACCCTGCAAGATGTGGCAAACTCAGGATGGCGTTGTCATCGCGACAAGGTAGAATGTGGCAAACATGCATCCCAGATATGGGACAGAAGAAGTGGCAGTTCATCAATTATGCAAGCCCTGACAAGTTGGGACTGGAGGTCAAGATCACATTGTTCAACATCGGCCAGATGTGCATGTTGAAGGAGGGAGTGAAAGGATTCACCGAGCTCCGCCTACAGTGTTCCCAGGAGGATGAAGACCCAGTGTTGGTGCTCTTCAAGCAGAGGGGTTAGAAGCTTTGGACTAGGAAGGAGTTGGAACGACCGGATCGTCCAACCTCCGCTCACTAGTCGACGCTGCCAAGTCAATCAGGACAAGTGCCATACCACCAAAGCCCTTGGGCAAGGGCAATGGTGGAGGAGAGAAGCTCAAGTCGCAAGGAGGAAGCTACTTATGCCGAGGATATAGATCGCCCATCGAAGCAGGAGAAGCGGATCGAACCACAGGCACATGTGGGGAGACTTTCATCGTCGCTCACTATAGCGACTAGGAGTGGACAAGGTGCGAAATGTTATACCAAAGAACCTTGCTCCACCTCAAACCGTCGAGATATCTATTGTCCACCAAGGGGAAGGTGGAGATGTTCTCAAGGCTCGGCGGACGAAGGACTCAACGTTGCAGCCATCTGCAACTTGGGGACAACGAGTTGAACCACAAGGAAACGTGGGGAGACTCTCGTCGCCCATTATGGCGACTTGGATGGACAAGGCACGGATTGTCAGATCAAAGAACCTTGTCCCACCTCAAGACTGTCGAAACATCATGTGGTCACCAAGGAGGAGGTGGTCCTACGCTTTTAGTTCGGCAGAGGTATGGAAGACTCTACGTTGCAATCATTTGCAACATAGAGACGTTGAGTCAAGCCCACAAAGAGACCTGAAGCGTCCCAAAGTATCCATGGGAAGACTCTCGTCGCTCATCATAGCGACCCCAGGCACTCGAAGCAGACAAGCTACAAGCATCGACATCGGAGAGCTGTGCTGTTTCAAGCCGTCGAAATTCAAGAATGATCATCGAGGGTGAGATGGTCCTGTACTTCGCATTCGACGGAAGGGAGACCTTATGCTGCGGCCATCCGCAACATGAAGGCATCGAGTCAAGTCATGCAGGTCGAATGGCGAGACTCTTCATCGTGTTCTACACGACCCTGAGACAACTCTTCTCCGCGCTATTCCTGAAGGCATACAAGAGTTGTTTCACCCACAAAGAAGCCAAACCACACAAGTTGATGCTGCGCAAGTCGAAGAGAAGTGAAGCCAATAGAGACTTGATGGACGGATAGTTGCTTGATGAAGTCAGACCGCACATGACGGACTCCACTGGCGCTGCACAAGTGATGACCCCGGATAGGACGAAGGATCAGCGAGCGAAGCAGGCCTGAGGGAGGAGTCCTCAGCGAGACCCCAAGGAGCGGGCATTCCTGGCGTTGCGTGATGCTGGTGAAGTTGAAGTCAAAGCAAAGAAGACAGAATTGATCGAGACAAGCGAAGTCAAGACTCAAGACGAAGGCCCCGAGGAAGCCCGGACAACGGCGTCGGGGGCGTCGCCGACTTTGGTGGGGGAGAATGTCACGGGGCGTTTCCCGTGACACGAAGCGTGAAGCCTCGCGGCACCAGTGCCGCTCAACTTATAGCCCTCGGCCGCTCAGCGCCGAAAACATGGAACACATGCAGCCGCCCCGCACTGCGTAATATTGCGGAGTACCAAGTTATCCGCCCTTAGGGCATTTATCTTGTAAGGCCGTCCTTATGAATGGCCAAGTAGGCGACGTTCCCGTAGGGTACGTCTTTTGCATCTTCAATATGTAACAAGACTCCTATACCTACGGTACACTGAGAGGAGTTCACTAGTGCCTTCCGAGGCCCAATTGTATGTTATGTTTCATCATATTTAATACAAGTAAGCTTTCCTTTAATTCTAGTGTCATGGCCTTGAGCGTGGGGTGGCAACCCACATCGGTGTCCCTTCGTGGCATTTCGTGGTCCCTTCGTCGCCCCTTCGGACTTTAAGCGCCCAAGCGCCAACATTAGTGCCGCAACGCGCTAATGCCACGGTCTCGTGACGAGTAGTCCAACACTCTAGTCATGTCCGTGATTGAACGCCTATAAGAGTGACTCTTGGCAAAGTCGTCTCGACCATAAAACTTTCGCTGCAAACTCAAAACAGGCTTGGCTAGGTGCCTATCCGCCTAGTCGCCGCACGTGGTCTAGTGTCCGAGAATGACCCTGTGACACGCTCGGGATCGTGGAAGTTGTTGATGAAGAAAACCATCTACATATGGAGACCCCTATCTGTCACTGTGGAGACGCGTGCATCTTGAGGACGACGTGGACCTCTGCAAATCCGGGTAGAAAATTTTGGGGCTATCCACATTTTCAAGTAACTAGCATGCTCCTTGAACCTCCCAGCACTTCTATCGTCTCTCTGTCTTATAATATTCAAATATTTGTGTACGCAGAGCGATAATTCCTCTGCTGATTGCAGATATTTCAAATGGGCTGATAGGTTCGTAGAACCCCATGGGATCGTCGTAATTTCCGATCTAGAGAAGAGGTGCGACACATTGGAAGCAACCGTGAAGCGGCTCCGACGAGATCGAGTCGTCTATTTTTTCTTAGGAATCTTTTTTGCTTGCGTCATTATGAACTTACGCACAACTTGAACGACATGGGTTAGCTTCGTGGTTTCCGCTGCGGTCCTCTCCATCAGATTGTATCTGCATCTACTGTAATTTTGTTGTCCCACACGATATGGTGTTTTGGGATTTTTCGAAAGGCGTCTAGGGTTGTAGATCAATGTGTCAACGAATGTGTATGGATGACACAAGTATTCTGTAATGTATATGCCATCTTCAGTGCGATTTTGAGTTGTTAGATGTGCTTTACGTAATTTCGCCTTTCGTAATATGTAGATGGAATGCAGATTCATAACGCACAATACAATTTTGCATTTGTCTCAGGCTCAGCAAAGGAGAAAGTTATGTGTATGTATAGAAGAAAATTCATTGACCTATTACATCCAAATCCCTATTCAAAATTGAGAACAAACACATTCATTTGCGTACTGGAACAAATACACGTTAACTGCTTGCCAAAACCCTTGGAATTCAAACATTTGTGTAATGAAATAAAAGAAGGCCTTAATGCATAAAGTAAAACATGACTAGAAGATGTCGAATTAGGTCATCACAATCTTGCTCAGGTTCTACAAATAAATGTACGCAACTTCACAAACCAAATATAGATGGCCTCATTGAACGATAAGTGTTTGACATTGAACGATAAGTAGATGGCCTCACCTTCCAAATATAGTACAAAACAAATGAAATGGAAAGCAATAGAACTTCTCATGCGATGTTTACTTCAACGAAGTAATCACGCTTAAGTACACACACATGGGGAATTGTTACAAATGACAAGAGCTCCGAACATCATCAACGTAAGTGTACATTACAACAATGGTTATTAAAAAATTGAGATTCTTCTATTCGTTGGCACACGGCAACAGGTGGCATACATCATTATTTCACACTGAAATTAGAAAAAACATTGAGAGGTCAGTAGTTTATATAATCACAGTATAATGTAAAATAAATCAGAATGCAAACATACCAAGACAAATATCAGTGAATGCAATGCAAATAACATATAGTTAATGCATAGCCATGTTAAAGGCAAGATTTAGGGAATTTACACAAAACATCTAAAAATTGCATACCAATGCGACCGATGGATAGAAAGATGCATATGCCATCATCTCATGCCTCCGGATTACCTACGCAATAACAATATGTTATTTTTGCTTCACACATAAGTTGTTAGAATTCATAACTTAGCTCTCACCTCGACGATTCTGATGAGTAGTCCAAAGCTGGTCAACAGTCGCATTCCGAACCATTTCACCCCTTTGATTTTCTAAGCTTCCCAGTTGTACATTTGTAGCCGTGCCATTGACGTTGATATTGTTATTCGGTTGGAGTCTTGGAAAGCTGAAGTATTTGTCAGTTCCTTGATAACGCTTAATGAAATTATGCACGACACAACATGCTAACACAATCTTCTCTTGAGTTGCAGTAGGGTACTGCATAGTGGTCCGAAGGATTATGAAATGTGACTTCAAAATACCGAACGTCTTCTCCACACAATTTCTTAGTTGTGCATGCCTATGATTGTAAAGCTCCTTAGGATTGTCGTACCTTCTTTGTTTATTATTAAACTCTGACAAGTGGTACTTTACCCCACGATATGGTGCAAGGAACTTTTCAGAATTCGCATATCCAGAATCCACAAGATAGAATTTACCTATTACACATTGAATCTATATATAAGTAGGAGTCAATATACTACATAGTGCGACTAGTGTATAGTGAATACCTTTAGGTACAACAAATCCCGCATTCTCCACGCACCAACGAAGGACCCTCATATCCGTGGCTGACCCCTCCCATCCAGTGCACACATAGAGGAATGAATGATCAAAGGAAGTCACCGCCATCACATTTTGAGATGTGAATCCCTTACGATTCCTATAACAAGGCTGGTCAGCCTTCCGAACCATTGCAGGTACATGAGTTCCATCGACAGGTCCAAGGGCATTCTAAAATTTAGATACATTGAGAAACTTCACTATACAGTCCACGAATGAGTTCGATACAAGACAAATAACACTACTAGATTAGCGTACTTACCGCGAAATGGGGGAAGAATTTGTCACTATTGCGAATGTGCGTATGCACATTTTCACTTCCCGTGGGCAGTACAATGAACTCTTTAACAAGGCTGCATATAGCCCTAAGCACATTTTTGAAATGATTTGATATCGTTTCGCCTGAATGTTGGAATTGCTCGGCTAGGTTCCTGTTGGTCATGCTGTGTCCAAGGCAATGCAAGAAAAAAGCGAGTTGCTCACACGCAGTTGTGTGTTGTGTACCATGTATTAGATTCCTCGATGTTAGTAACTCCTCCAGCTTCATAAACATCATGGAAGATAATCTAAATAAGTCATAACAACGTTGGAGATGACCCTTAAGAATGTCCCCAATGACCTCATGCCCTGAGTAGGGACGAGTTCTGCATGGAACTCTTTGAATTGGTGCTTGCAGATGTAATTCAAATGTGCCACATGTCATTATAATGTTCATCAGCTCCTCTTGGAAATTTTCCTCTTCAACCAAAAGTTGTATCAATATTCCTCTACTCATCTACGGGAAGCACACAAGGGAAGCACAAGAGCAAAGGGAAAATAATCACACTTGTGGTATACAATACAGTAATAGAGAATTGAAAATAGGCAGTAGTCATTACAGAATATAGAATACCGTCATAGTCATAACATAATACATAATAGTGTCATAGTCATTACAGAATACAGAATACTGTCATAGTCATTACAAAATACAGATTACTGTCATGGACCAAAACCTGATAAATAGAGAAGAAACGGTTAAGAAGATACGCTACATAACATGATGCCAAAAGATGGTGCCAAAAGTTCCATGACACGTACTAGGTGTCTACAAAGTGATCATGATACAAGACTCATGGAGAACAAGAAGCCCCTGCAGAAGTGGAGGCCCTACTGGGCGAAGAACGAAACACGAAACCCATGCAAGTAGCTTGGACTGCTGAAGTAGATGCAAACTGAGAAGAGAGTACTAGTGGAGCGAATGTGCTGTGGATAGAAAATGTAGTCGTCGAGAGATTGCCTGTTGGCCCTGGGGATGATGCAAAAGACACAGGTGGTAGAGTTGTACCAAAATATGTGGCCGGAAGACGCGAGGAAGTCAATCTGAAAGCTGCTGATGGGATCGATTGTGAGGATCCAACTGTGAAACTGGAGGTAGTGCATCCAAAGAAGGCAGATGCCGATCCTGTTTGTGGATGCTTCCTCCTATACTCTTCTACTTGTTCTAACAGCCACGGCTCCAACATTTCATCGTCACATGTCATGAAAGCCCAGCAGTTGCTTTCATCTTTGAATGTTTCAATCATAGCCATTTTGAACTCAAGAGTACAATTCGTCACTTTCTCGCGTAGCTTGGACCAGCATTCTGTCCTGGTGTACGGGTTCGCCTGCTTCTCACGCGGTAATATCTCATCCATCAGAATGAGCCTCTTCTTTCCTTGTTGTGTCATCTCCTTCATAATCTCCATTGCCTCACTATTGTCCGCCATTCCCTTTCTACTTCTAGTTTGTTGGCTGCTAAATATGGCCCTCTTTCCTGTAGCCGATGTAGGGCTCACTCCAGCGAAGGGATCCGATGAAGGACTGTCGTAAGTGGCTTCGTTTACGAAATCACTACTTGGGTCATTGCTGGTAGCAGCAGGTCCAAAGTTCATACCCTCTAGGTCTATGTCATCCTCTTCCCCGTCAACACCCTCAGGTTGGTCATGGTCGTCGGATGGCATTCCATCCATGGTCGTGGCAAAGGCCCTGCTCCCAGTAGCGGTGTTCTTAGAGTAGATGAAGTCGAGGTCATCGTACACTGAAAAGGGCTTGTCCTTAATTCTCCCGTATTCTTTGTTGGCCTATTACACGAAGGAAAAGAAGATCAGTAATGAGACGTTAACAAGGGTCCGATGGATAATTGATGGTGCGATTGGCCTAGACGCTTACCGCTATAACCTCTTCCCATAGGGCAGCTTCACCTGGGGTTGGGATTTTCTTATCGGAATCCCATCCCTAGCCACTTCGATTAATTAGACCTATGTAAAGTAGGTACGACTTCCGCAAAACTTTAAGTCTATTTTTCAGATTCTGCATATTGTAACCCTTCCCCGTAGTCTCATTAAATCTTGTCAATATGCGCTTCCATGTGTCCGATGTGAAAGCACCGCTGTTGAAGTTTCCATCTAGATACTCAATTTTCATGACACCGACGAATACTTGGTCTAACTCATCATTCCAATTCATGAGACGCTTTTTTCGAAGGCTGTCATCTTTGTTTCTAGAACCGATTTCTTGCGACATTGCGACTACGAGTGTGTATAACATATCATTAAACTGGCAAAATGACATAGGAACAGGGCGAATACGAATTGCTAGAAAAAAGATAAGTGCTTCTACATAGTGTCATGAATGCCGAGTGCGTAGGACAATTTGGTAACTACAAAGAGTAATTATATGTTCAAATATGCAATGCAAATAACTATTCATTTATCTATCGGGAATCATGTACGGGTGATTGCACTAACAACTTGCTCTATACATGGAGGACAATAAATCAGTAATCACAGCATGCACATTGTAACAATTAGACACACGAGAAGCAGGTATTATGGGTGTTTGAAATCTTTCTTACCTCTCGGCCGTGATGTGCTACAATAAGTGCCTACGGATTCTCTCGAAGAAGGCGACACGGTGCCTGCAAGAGAACTTTGATGTTTCAATTAACTCCTCGAGTGAAATTAGATCCTTTACGAAAGGGAAAGAGGTGAATCGGAGAGGGGTGGGGGGCGGCGGGGTGCAAGCAATTGTACCTATGTTTGCAGAGAGACCTTGCGAAAACCAGATGAGACGACGCCGGTTACTCAGGCGAAATGTAGTGAGCTCCGCAAAGATCCGCGCAGGATGCATATCAAAGAAAGCAGTGTCAAAACATGGAACAATAAGAAGACACGAAATGTAGAAGGAGACTGAAGTGAAGGAATCATGATGAAAGGAAGGTGAGAGATACCTATTTTGGAAGTTGGAAGAGTGTCGTGGAGCGAGTCGATGACGTCGCAGCCGATCGAACCTAAAATGCCTAAGTCGATTAACACACTGCGTGACATACACAGGCGGCACCGGTGACCATCGCCGGAAGGGGGAAAAATGAGATTGCAAAAAAAAAACAACATGAACGTAAGAAAAAATCTCTGGAATCGGAATGAGATATTTAGCACAGGATCGATCGAGGACTCACCTCACGATGATCGTCAAATTGTCGAAGCTCTCTCACGACGGATCGGTCACAGCGGTCTAGGGCACAACCATCACGGAGGCGGATAGAGGGGAAGTGGCCGAAAAAAGAGGGATTGATCGAGGACTAATGGCGTATAGGGCACACATTGTGAACAGTGAAATTACTATCGTGCCCCCACGAGAAAAGAAGAATAGGTGCAATTCCGTCCATTTCGTGAAATTTGAAATTCTCAAAACATGGCCCCGACAAGGATAAACACGTCTTGATTTTCATGCATAAGTTATCGGGAGAAAATGCTATTCTCAGCGCAATTCTTCAGAATATACCTTTATTCCATCCTTTATTCCATAACCAAACGGCTCCTACAACTCTTTTGTAATCTATTTTATGATATTAAAAGAATAATCATTGAAAAAAATAGTATTACATGGTTTAAAGAATTGCATAATCTTACATGATCAAATAAAAAAATAGGATCTTATATATTAATAAAAAAAATAAAATTTAAAAGTAAATTATATATTTTAATAAATTAATCGCACTCAATCCTTAAATTTTATCTCTATAAGTCATACTTCTATTAATTTTTAAATTAAATTACATCAAAACATAATAAGAATACAAATATATATTAAATTTCATCTAAGTTTATCATTATTATCATCAATATATTTTATTAATTTTTAAATAATTTTATATTACTCATATAGCATGTACATGAACAAATAAGATTATAACATCGTGTGACTCAAATTGAGATCATACATATATGGATAGTAAGATTTTAATATCTATATTGAGATATTGACAAGACGATAATTATCTCTATCAGAAATTTTATTTCTTTACGAAATAAATCAATATTCTTTATATATTTAGTTATTAATATGTTCTCAATAAATAAGTTAAATATTGATTACGAAGAAAAAACTATATTTAAAGCAATTAATCTTTATTAAATAAAATTAATAAAATTTCATAATTAATCTTTATTAAGTCTATCCTTAATGCGTCTTTATGATTTGTCAGTATTTCATAAATTTTTTTAAGATTTGGATGTCTGACAATTTGATTGATTCAATCAAATTCAATTGGTCGACTAAATTAGATTTATATTAAATTAACACTAGCTAGTAATAATAACTTCCAAAGCATAGCATGAATTTAATATGAAATAAAATACACACCCAATAAAACATGTTGATTTGTGTTATATACTCATTAAGAAAAAATACACATCTTATTGCGTAACTGATCACCATTCTTTTTCTTTTCATTTTCTAGCCTTTTTCACTTAGCCGTTTAATTTATTTTCTGCACCGACGATTTCCTTTGGTTGTAAAAAATTTCCGGTCATGTAATTGAACCTCTTATCTATAAGGCGCAGATAGAAAATAAAGAGTGAAAATTTTAAAAGTGAATAAGAAACGTTAATTGAAAAACATGTTTCGAAGGTTCACCCAAAGGAAACAGAGAAGCTTAAGTTAAAAAAAAAAGAGTAAATTTTACGGATGATCATCCAACTTATAAGGTGTTCCTAGTAAGGTTACCAAACTGAAATGTTATCCAACTTTATGAATCTTTCACTCACGATCATCACGATCGATTGTTATCCGTTTACCGGTATATTGCCTATGTGGACGCCCCGTTGTTCGACGTGTCATCTGTCACATCGGAAATAACTTAAATGTACTTCTCCTACGTGTCATCTCAGTTGGCTGATGCCCGACTGCAAGTACCCTAGGACCCCTTCCTTCGCTGTCCGCCGGGACCGCAAGCCCGACACCCATGCCGCCACCCTCTCGGACGTGGACCGCTTCTTGTATAAAAACTTCAACACGGATAAACGTGCCATTTCGCCAATGAGAGCCATCCATCGCTGACTAGATCCGTGCCTTGTCGACCATTTCCATCCGTCGTGGACTACATCTGTGATTCGCTGACAAGATTTGCAAGTCACCGACCTCGCGCATGCCTCCAACACGCAACGGTGACTCCTGAACACACAACCCCGCCGACCTCGCGCAGCGGTGACCCCAGAACCCGCAAACCCATCAATCTCGTGCAACGACGACCCCTGAACCCGCAATCCCATGACCCGTTGACCTTGCGCAGCGGCGACCCCCTCACCGACCTTGAGCGCAGTCGCGACCCCGCCGACCTCGCGCAGAGGCGACCCCCTCGCCGACCTTGAAGGCACCTTCGTGTCGCTGCCGAGCTCGCCTCTGTGTCGCCGAGCTCCGTTCGGCCCCCACTTGCCCGCCTCATGTGTCACCGTCGAGCTCTGCCCCACTTGCCTGCCTCGTGTGTCACCACTGAGCTCGACCTCGTGTATCACACAGCGATCGATGTGGCATATATATGACACGTCATAGTGGGGCGTCCACATAGGTAATCTATCGATAAATGGGCAACAACCGATCGTGATGACCGTGAGTGAAAGAGTCACAAAGTTGGATGACCTTTTAGTTACAAAACAAAGTTGAGTGACCTTACTGGAACACCTTATAAGTTGGGTGACCATTCTTGAAATTTACTTCAAAAAAACATGCAATTAAACCTCTTTAAGCCAACTACAACATACAAAGTTTTGGAATTTGATACGCTTTGTTTTTTATTTGTAATTTAAATTTATTAGTTTCATACCACAAATCGCCCCTTTTGATTAGAAAATAAAAGGTAACTATAAAAAACATGTTCAAGTTATCAGCAGTTGAAAGACATGGCCGACTTGATTTGGCAGGTGCGGATCTGGCCGAATGGACTCTAAATCTAACGAGAAAGTGGGAGACGATGGTCGTCGATGCTCGTCGGAACCGATGGTCGAGTCGGTGGTTGGCCAGTGCCGAGAGAGGGAGAGAGAGTTAGAGAAAGAGAGAGAGAGAGTGGGGGGAGGGTGAGAGGGAGAGAGAGCCTTGCGATTGAGGAAGTGAGGGATAAAGTGAGTGAGAGAGAGAGAGTGGGAGGGAGTGAGGGAGCAAGAGACAGAATTTATTATCATATTTCTGATTAATCCGTCGATAAATTTAATAATTTCGATCATTGGAAAATTAATAATATTTTATATTATAATAAATTTAAAGTCTGATGGGAGTAGTCATCAAAAGTTTTGACAAACGGTGTTTCTCGCTATTTGAGAAGCAAATTGAGTTGTCACTAATTTTTTTATGAAGAATTTCATTTTCGTCGTTATTTGTGAAGAATTTGTAGTTCCATCGTAAAATCTTTCCGAAATTGTAAAGGATACGAATTCGTCAAAAATAATCCGTCAGATGAATATTCGATGTTATGAGATATTCGATAAATATTGCATCTAGTTAAATTAGTTAAAATTTAATGAGATATTCGATATTCTGGTTAAGATCAAGTACAAATATTCGATTAAGTAAAAAATTTAATGATATTTTTACTTAAGATCAATCAAGCAAAAAGCTTCAACCTCTAAAGGACAATTGACTATTACAATAACAAATTTATAATTCAATACAATAATGTAACATCGATGGTGTCATGAAAATATCATTAAATACTGACGTAAAGATCCACAATTGAATTTATATAGTAAATAATTCTTAAATTAAAATATCAGAATGAAATGCCAATTCTCACAAGTTAACTATGAATGTCTAATAATTGAAGTTGTTGGGCCCTCTCATCAGATGCTTGAGGCCTATCAATTTTGCTAAAATTCTACTCGAAGATCGAACAGGTTGGGCTGAGTTGAACTGGACGATCGAATTCGAACAATATAAGTTAATAAAAAGGAATAAAATATGTTAAATAAAATTTTCTCATATTTTAGTACCTTGAAATACATAAAAATAAAATAAAATAAACTTAAACAAAATATTTTAAAAGTCAAATAATATAATAAAAGATTGAAATTATTTTTTTGTAATTATAAATAAAACAATATCAATGATATTTGATGAAAAGAAATTTGGAGGATAAATTTCAAATATATATATATTTATATAATCTTGATCCGACGAGGTCACCTAAACTCGTTGGGTTGATCGATTGAACTTGAGTTTTGATCGAATCAACCTAAAAAACGAGTTTGAAATTAATCGTGATCGTTTTGAATGCCACACTGATTTGATCGGTCGGATCAAGTCAAGTTTTATGGCACGTGGCCCGATAGATCGGTAGCGGGCAATTTGTCTACCAATAATTGTTTTATTCTATTACCATAATAGAAAAAAAATAAAGGGATAAAAACTATGTAAAATGAAAAAAATAAAGGCATACAAATTTTTCATTTTTCATGCATTTTACAATATATAAAAGGAACTACAGTAAAGGGAAGTGAGGAAATAAGCAATGCATACAAAATTGATTTGGTAATACGAAAATGTTGGATTTATACCATATACAAATCATAGATGTTGTGAAATATCTCTTGCAGCAAAAGCGGATCGTTAGAGCTTTTCCACAAACACTTGATGAACGCACTTGCACATCAGAATCGGGAACCGAATCTTGGGGCAATGAAACACCTTGTCCCGACATAAGTACCTCTGGATGAACCTATACAAAGGCGTCAAAACATGCCTTGAGCCTTTAGTATTGCTCCCCTTTATAGACGAGAGAGGAGACATATCACTCGCGTCATTAATGCTGATTGCACATATCACGTATTATTAATGATAATTGAGCATATCACGTGTCATTAATGTTGATTGTGTGATATGCCTGATTGGACATACCACACACAATTAATGCTAATTACACATCATGCGATGTGCAGATTGCGCATATCACACGTGCACAATCACACGCCTTGTGGGAGGAGCACCTACTATCCCAAGTGGGCCACGCACGTGGCCCACCAGTGCTCAACATGGGCATTTACGAACAATCTCTCACTTGCCCGCACTAGACATTGTACTTTTGTTCATCCAGAATTGATAAATGTGCCGTGCAAAACCCATGAGTACAAGCACGCTTCTTTATAGGAGTTAGAAAGATACTTGTAAGGTTCAAAATCGCTCAACTATCTCTAGAGCGTATGTCATACTCGTTAGGGATTCATGACAGCTCACCTATGAGCTAATAAATGCTCAAATCATGTAACTCATTATGCCTTAAATTTACCTTGTAGTATAGTCAAGACAACATATGTTTTGCTCCGTGGTAACTATCTTTCATATACACTATATTTTTCAACAAAAAAAAGACCAATTGTATGCGAAAGTTCAATGCGACTCATAATAGTTCTTTCCCTCACCCTCATACATTTTAGTAGTGAACTACCTGCTTTCTTAGACGCGACTCGCCATGCTAATTTACTTTTCGCCTTTGAGTACCTCACTAAAGTAGCAAACACTACTTCCTTTCAATTCATCATGTTTCTAGATTTTTCAAATTTCTCGCTATCTTATAGCGCCAAGTTTGAATATCGTATCTGACCTCTCTCTCTCTTAATCAGACGACATTCCGTTATTGAAACTCATGTTTTAACATATTTTAAGAATCACATTATGATTCACATATTTCATTCCGACTCGTTATCTTCATAAGCGTCAGAAGCATTTGTTCGTGTTAGAGAAGAAATTCAAGCCTGATCGACATACTTTTCACATGCATAACAACACTTTATAACAATGACTTTATCAAAGATTTTTATTCATTGAAAATTTTGAGTGTGTCATTACATTTATAATCTACGCAACCCTAAGCATTTGTATGTCTCAGAATGCCTCTCTCGACAATAGTTTGGTGAACGGATCAACAACCATTTTGTGCGTTGATATGTACTTAACTGAGATCTCCACTTTGATTTATTGATATCGTAGAAATTTGTACTTTGTGTAAATATGATTTTCTTTGCAATGGTATTTCTCGTCCTTCACGTAAGCAATACTTCTTTTTGTCATATTGAAGAATCATCTTCTTCATTGCATCATTAGAAATCCTCAGGTTTTGAACGAATCTTTTAAGTCATAAAACCTCTTATACTGCAGCTGAATAAGTTATGAATTCTACCTCCATAGTTGACAACCACACGATCTTGTTTCTTGCTACTCCAAGTAACAACATCATTGTTGATCAAGAAAGTGTGAATTTTTGTTCATCAACGTCATCAACCCAATCGACATCGAGGAATTTAGCGAGTCGTAGACTCCCTCCTTGATAGCATACACACAATGATGTTCATCAATCATGTCAAAACCGTACGAAATGATTGATTGATGAAATTTAAGATACCACTGTCTAGATGATTATTTGAGTCTATAAATGGATCGACGTAGTCTGAAAACTTTGCGCTCTTATTCTTTTACAATGAAACCTTGATGTTGCTCTATGTAGATTTTCTCATCTAGTTCTCCATTGAGAAATGCAATTTTTACATTCATTTGATGTAATTTTAAGTCTATAAGTGCGACTATAGCTAATATGAGGCGAATTGAAGCAAACCTTACAACATGTGCAAAAGTTTCTTCATAGTCAATGATACGTAGAATTTGTAACAAATAAATTTGCTAGCAAGTGCACTAGTCATATTAAGTAATAAAGTAGAGAGTAGAGTGTCGAACCTACGAGGAATTAGTTAAATATAATCTATCACAATAATCTACTAATAAAAGAAAGGGATTTTGCGATAAATAAGAGAATTAGAGGTGTAGAAAAATAAATAATAGAAAATAAAATAAAATGGTGTTAAGCCTTGGAATTTATGGATGATTAATGCAAAGATAAACGTGTATGATCATCTGTAATAGTTGAGTTATAATAAAAAATAATAGCTTCGATTCTTAAGACGGATTAGGAGTACCTAAAGTATTGACCTCTTAAGAGGAATAAACCAAACAACCTTACCTTCTAATAAAACTAATAACAACAAATGATGAGTCAATTATTAATTTTACAGAAAATTAAGATGGATGAATATGTATCTCCTACACTATTATTCATCCATAAATCTGGATAGAATAATTGACTGCATGAAATTTGGCACAAATGATGAGTTACCGAACACGCGTTATTTATGTTTCAACTTAAAAATAAAAGATCAATTATCAAACTAATAATAATTTCTGAAACTAATCTCCCCTAATATAGGTTTGTAATCTAATATCAGAAATCAAATTACTCATCAAAAGACAACGAACTCATCATGCATAATAAAAAAGAAACCGAAAAGTCTAATTAACTCAACTAATAACACGGTTCAAACAATTTTCTATCTTGAAAAGAATATAAAATCTCTATTACAGAAATAATAAACTATAAGAACTAAGTAAAAGAGCCTCCAATAAAAGATAAAAGAAGAATTCTTTGTCTTCGGGACTTCTGGACTATTGCACAACACAAATAACGAGTTGCTGCGTAATTTTGTCCTTGGTTGATCTTTGGACTTTGAAATTCATCGTCTGTAATATGGCATGGCTCCCAGGTCTCAAGCACCACAAAGCACACATTTTTTCTATCTTCTAGGGCTTTTATTTATAGCCTTTAAGGGTCTCAAGAGTTTTCATAGAGTTTCGGCTTAATTCAAAGTCTTTTCCTGTTAAAACAAGTAAATTAGGAATAGAATTTTATAGGTCTTTAAAACCATTCAAAACTCTTTCAAATCTGAGTAAATATATTTCCTAATCATCCCTGAGACTTAGGATAAAATTTGAGTTCAATATGGACTTGAAATTACCAAGAAAAATCGAAGAAATATCGAAAATAGCTTTTATAATGGCCTGTAAACACTTTGTAACAACCTGAATATGACTTTTCACGGCATGTAACATTGATTTCACAGACTTAACATTGTCCAAATCGGAGTAGAAGTATGACTTTAATGCCCCGTAACTTGAATTTCACGGCCCGTAACTCGGGTAAGCTTTTTGAGCGAAGTTGGGTATTTAATGGGCCGTTATAGACCTCTCACAGTGCATTATATTGAACTTCTAGCTTCTGGGAGAAACAGGTAATGGGCCGTTACAAAACTCTCACGGTTCGTTATATTTAATTTTCAGCCTTGTCAGCCACCACTAATTTTCACTTTCCGATTCTGTTTTAACTTCGATTTGAGTGTCATTTGTTTATGTAGATTCTTGACTCAATTCTCTTCTATTTTCTATAATAAAATATAAAATTTGGATAGGTTTCCATTTTTATAAAATTAACGCAAATAAGGTTAGAAAATGATGCATGCTATATGAAAATGAATCATAATGTGATTAAATGCATGACTAATTATATATTGTATTTTGCATGCATCAGTCAACATCCGCTATTTGTGTGAAACCTTTCACCAGCAGGCGGATTTTATATGTTTTAATTGATTCATTCATGCCGTGTTAAATTTTGAGAACATATTTGTTCGCAATTGCCTTACGGCCCGACAGAAGATCAACCAAGTCTCAAATTTGATTTTTTATAAAAGGACCCTAACTCTTCCTCCATTGCCCTAATCCATTATTCCTTAGCAGAGACAAGAGACCTCTTTAACGGATTTGGGCTCAAGTTCATCTTCGAGACTTGGCTTCATGTGGCTTATGTTCGTGCAGCCCTTGGATTTGAAATCGTTATCGCGAAACATATTTTCTAATAGTCCGTCGAAGAGAACTTTTAGGTTCGTTAGTTGGCAATTAAGAATCTCTTACACTCGGATCAAGCTATGGGATGGAGAAGACAAACTCCTCAACAGATTGATCCACTTGTGCCGCCAACTTGGGATCTTCTTCATCTAGAAGAAGTTCCTTGTCTATCTCGCATTACTTAGGAAATTCATTCCCTATGAACGTCACATCTCTACTTGCGATTTTCATTATGGAACCATCTTTCCTTTCACCTATGGGTACGTAATCCTTAGAGGTTTCGCAATATCTTATGAAGATAGATTTTTGCCCTCTTGGATAAAACTTTTTATACTTATGGAAGTTGTTTAAAACATAGGCTGAGCAACCTCAGGGGTGCAAATAATAAGGTTAGGCTTTCGTCCTATCTAGAGTTCATAAGAAGTGGTTGGAACGGATTTCGATGGTATACGATATGTAGGCAGCAATCAATAACATCTCCCCAACATGAAATCAAAAGATTAGCTTGCATCAACATGGATCGAACCATATCAAATGAGGTACAATTTTGTCTTTCGGTAATACCATTTTGTTGTGGGGTTCTTGATACTTAGTTGCCTAACTATACCCATTTAATCACATAACTTTTTGAATAAGTCAGAGAGATATTCGCATCCACGGTCGGTTCGCAAGGTTTTAATCTTGCAATCAACTTGATATTTTTGGCATGTTCACGAATCTTCGGACTTACGAAAAATCAAGTATACAACACTATAGCGTAAAATAATCATCTATAAAGGTGATGAAGTAAGAAAAATTGTGTCGTGCATGAACATTCATCGGACCACATATGTCCGAATGGATTAATTGTAATGGGTACTCAACACGTTTTCCCTTCCCAAATGGTGTTCTTATTTTCTTGCCAGCTAGACATTCCTCACAAGTTAGAAGATCAACACCGTTTTAATGTGGCGAGCAGCTTGGTCAAAAGTTTTGACACTTTCGTTATGCATCAAGTTACAACGGATATGTTCCTAATTTCTAGGAAGAGAGCAGAACAGAGCCTGCACTTATTGCTCATCATCGAACATTTGTCCCGCATTCTTGAGTTCACGGATCATGTTAGACATCTCTTGGACATGCTCTCTCATCGTATGATTTGGTCGCTTCCGATAAAAGTCAAATTTGACCGTGAGTATTCGGTGATTGGTGGTCGAGGTGACCCATACTTATTGTGGAACGTCATCCACATTTCAAAAGTTGTTTTATAGACTTCGAATTCGCACAAGAAAGAATTGTTCATCGTGCTTAGCAACATAATACTAGCAATGCGATTTTTTTTTGTCCAAGCTTAATATGGCTCCATGTTCCTCTGGCGTTAGGCATTATTTCCAAGTACAGGTTCATTGACAACATGGTTAATGGTCTACAAGATCTCTTGTTCTTTTAAGAGATATTGGATCTTTCGGTGTCAAATATCATAATTATTATCATTGAGCTTTTCATTCTTGTTTAGGTCAGTAATTATTGTTTTGGAAGTCATGGTCTAGTTTGGTCACAAAAATAAGAGAGATCACTGTTATGCATATTATAATTTGTCTGCAAAAAACATAAATAATAAAATAACAATACTCATAAAGTAGTGACATCGAGATGTTATTATACTCCACTCATCTTCCATTATTTTCAAGAAATATTATCATTCATTATTTTAACAATGCGACAAATTTAACCTAAATGTTTGAATTTTGAATTAACACATAATTTAAACTTTTCTACTCTACATATTTTAAATCAACTTATAATTCAAAATAACTAGAATTCATTTCGCGTGGTGTATCAAATTATTTTTAATATGACGAGGACAATAAGAAATAGTGCAATGGGGGTTCTTCCCCAAAGTGTGCCAATTAAATAACCGTGCACTATCTCGTACCTCTCCCATTGTGACATATCAACCCTATTTCTGAAGATTGTGTCAACCATGTACTAGGCCCATCCCTCAAAATTTTTTAAACATGTATTTCGAATTACACACCACTCAACAAAAAAATATTGATTATTGTGATAATATTTAAATATTAAGGTGCCTTAGTCTTACAAAAGATTCATTTATTCTTTAATTATCTATACTTGTATAATTAGACCAACTAATTACTTTTTATTATGGACTTGCATGAAATATTGAATTCAGCACATAGCAAAAAATAATATTGCCTTACATGTTAATTAATTCTCACAAAGGAATCAATTTAATTTATTTAATTTCAAATCAATTTGAAATTCTAGGTAAGTTATCCTACTTAACAAAATTGGACATAATAATTTTAAATTCAACTTCATAATTTTAACACAGTCAAAATTTTAGGAAGACAAATATTTATAATAAATTTACACATACTAATTTTGAATTCAAATTCAAATTTCAAATTATTCAAAATGTCTTCCATAATTGAATTTAGATCACAACAATAAATATTATTATGACATACATAAATGAAAATATTTATTTCATGCATCATAACACATTTATTAGACAATATTTGTAATAGACATGCAGATTTAATAATTAATTAATGCATTAAATTAACAAATGATTTTCTTTTAGTATTATTAGATTGCACACAATATTCCAGAAAAAATTTCTAAGGAAAATACATATTTTTTCCTAATTTTTTGAAAATTTAAAATATGCATGTTCTATTTTCTAATTATTTTAATATTCAGGCAAAAAACAGAAAAAAAATGTTTGTTGAGCTGCCTCTGTCAATATACATGGATGCAATACCTTTGCAAGCCTCACAGCCGCAAGTCCTATTGGAACAATTTTCTTTTATTTTTTGTTGCAATACATGCAAAAAATAATTTAAAAATTTGTCAAAAATATTAAAATAAATAAGAAAAAATATATTATGGTCAAGATTCATTCATAATATAAAGACCGCTTTGTCTCTCGATCGTGGTCATACAATCGAGATGTATAGATCTAACAAATAATAATAAAGACTTTTTTGGCACAATCATGAGTTCGAAAAAACTAGAAAGCTCAGATTTATAACATATATAAATCATAAAAGTTGCGGAATATCTTTTACAACGGAAGTAGATTGTCAGGATTTTTTTTCGAACACACTTGTATCTCAGGATCGGAGACCGAACCTCAGGGCAAGGAACAACACCTTGCCTCAGCACAAGTACTTCTGGATGAATCTACACAAAAGCATCAAAACATGTCTTGAACCTTTGGTATTGATCCTTTTTATAAGCGAGAAAAATTTGAACGAGGAGACATATCATTCACGTCATTAATACTAATTGCGTATATTATATGTCATTAATATTAATTATGTATCATGCGATATGTAGATTGTGCATATCACACCCACAATCACACGTCTTATAAAAGGGGCATCTATTCCAAGTAGGTCACGCATATGATCCACCAATGTCCAACGTGAGCATTTCCATGAGAAAATAAAAAAGAAAGTACTATATAGTTACTCTTAATCACGAGTCTTTGATTATTTGATTTAGTTTTAACTCTCAAAGAATCCAATTAAGCGTAACGACGAAAAAGTTACTGAAGGATAAAGTAATCTTCGCAGTAAAATGGCGTGGATGATATTGTTATATTGCAGGAAAAAAGAGTGAAAAACCTTAGGATAATGGAATCAGTCGGTTTCTTCGTATCTAAAAATTTCGGGGCAATTTTCTAAAGTATAAAAAAGTATTCGAGAGGAAGAAATCGACGTAGATGGTTGAATATTTTTCTGATGGATTAAGCCACAATAGTATTTTAAGAATAAAATAATATAAAATTCATCATGATAAATATTGTGAAGAATTTTAAATTAAATCATAATCAAGTTTTGAAGTGTAATATTTAAACACCAAAATAATGAGTGCTCACGTGACAATTCAAAATGCTAATTGTACTGGATCCAACTGTACCAAAACATTAAAATATTTTAAGTCAATAATATTACTAGAATGTGATAAAAAGGGTAAAAATCAAGAAATGAAAATTTAAAAATAAGTTAGTAATTTTATTATATTCATTCATTTAAAATAAAACTTAAAATTTGATTCGAATTAGACTTTGGATGCAAGAATTTAAATCTTATTAGTCTTTTAGAACTAATTGATTAGACAAAAAAATAATTTGGTGTTTGAATAAAAAATATAATGATTAATAATTAAAAAGTTGATTATATAGATAAGTTCTAATGGGTATTTGGATAAAAGGTAAAAAATAGAAATATAAATTCTTTTATAATATAAAAAGTATCCTATTAAAAATATTATAATTGATTATTATTTAATATAATGTAAAAAAATAATTTAATGAATAATATTGTCAGTATATATTAAGTTGTCATGTGAAGGAAAATCGAAGTGCATGTGTTCTCTTTACCGAAAGAAAATAGAAGTTCGTTTACTTGCCATGCATGTTCGAATTACATTGTTCGACAATCAACGACTAAAAAAAAGGACAGATATATTCGACGCTATCACTTTTGATGATTGACATGTTATTCTTTATAGACGTATCCACGCCAACCGTTCAATGGATAATAATGCCACCTAATTAATCAGTAATCTAATCACACCTGTTTTCTACGTATATACGCTCTCGCAAAAATAAGAAAAAAAATATGATGCAACTCTACTTGTTAGATGCTCATATTTCTTTTAATTCGTGAAAATATCATTTTCCACAAACTGCCATTGGGGTCATACAAAAGAAAGAAAAATCTAAATGTTGGTTATTGATGTACCCCCAAACTTTTTTTGTAGGAAAAATAATCAAATTTCAATTATTAGACTTGATATAACGTTTTTTTTCTGATGGATTAGAAGCACGACACTTACATTTTTTTTCCCTCGTATCCAGCGTCATTTTTTTTTATTTCAAGTATCAATTTAACGTGGTGAACTCAAATGGATAAGAGAATATTCACTAAAAAAATGATCAATTAGCAATCCAAATTGATCACTAATGGCTGCGCCTTCTATCTAGTATTCGGACCGGACCAATCTAACCATTGTGACCATCAATGGGTCATCGAAAGCTCAAAATCGGACTAACAAATCAATTGAACCGATCGATCAAGAATAAGTCAGAACCCATTAAAAAAAAATCAAATTGAATGACATTTTTCAGACTAACAAATATTTTTATATTAAATTTGTTTTGTTAAGAGATACTTTAATAAGTTTTGTTATTATAAATTTAAAAATATTCAAAAAATGAACTTTCTACATAAACAATCATGTTATCCCATTAGTCCTCTTCTAATAATGCTTGTCCCTTTACTTTCACATTAATACTATTTCCAATGTAGGATTATCTTTGTACACTTGTTCTTTTTCTCTTCTTTTAGTCTATAATTTATTAAATTTTCAGCTTTAACTTATGAATCATGATTTATTCAAAATTTTTAATATCATAAATGTATATTATAATATAAATTAATTATATTATATATAATATTTATCAATTAGATAAATTTGTTATGGATGAATGGTGTAAACTTTTTTATATATGTATATATTATAGTATTATATATAATAATATATATACACAAATTTAAATTTTCTTTAATTTAATATGTAATAAATTCAATTTAAATAGTTAACCACTAATTACGCTATATATATTTATATAACATATAATCTTGTGATAATATTTTGAAAATTTTTATTTATTTATTGATTCTAACATAAAATATGAAATGCAAAAAAATTAACCAGTGAAAAATTATATATAATAATCAAATTCAATAAGATTTTAATTTATTAAGTGTGTACTAATTTTAATATCAAATCTTAAAATTATTTTTATAAATTTATGACTTAATTACATTTTCACATCAAAGTACCACACACTTAGACTTTGACGAGATGTTGTGTCGCCTCGTAGAGACTCCAACTCGTATTGACACTAGAGGGTGTGTCCCATTTAACATGGCTTCACAAAAAGAATGGTCAAATTTATTAAATTATGCTCTGCAGTGCCTTTGCTGGGTAGTCACTCGCAATATGGTTACAGACAGTGGTAGACCCAATCACATGCCCCCCCCCCCCCCCTTCTGCAGCTTGCTGCCATGAGAGATAAACCCTAGGTCCTCTACCTCTCCTTAACTCCCCCTACTCTTCCCCTTCTCCCTTCCCCCTCCTTCCCCCTTCCCCATCCTTTCCCCTTCTCTTCTACTTGCATTTCTTTTCTTCCTCAAGTTGTAAACCCTAGTTCCCCGGAATGGCTCTTTCTCTTGGTGGTGGGAATCTCACTGCCCTCATCAACTAGGTGCTCGGAGATCCTCCCACGCAGCCACCTCCCCCTCCTAATCAGCCTCACCATACATCCTCGATCACTCCTGAAAATCAAATCCATACCAACTCCCTAGATCATACCCAAAACTCCTTCTCTAAACAGGGTGCCCAGCCTCCTCCCCCAATGTCATGGGCGGCTGTTGTTCGGCATGACGTCCCTACGCTCAGGCCGGCGTCGAACCTCGCCACCTTCATCGGCTCCGGTGAATCCATCACCTCGTCAGCTTCGACAACTCATGGAGAGCATCTCTAACTTGCCTTCGAGATGGTGAATCGTGACTCCATAATCCGGATCGCGGCAAACTTTGCTCCCCTTGTTGCGGACGAACATGCGCCGTCACTTGACATGGCCAGGGCTTGTGTCAAACTTTCCTACTCCGATCCTCTCAAGTAGGGCATCTGGCTTCCGAATCCAGACAAGTCAAAAGTTTTCCAACGATCCTTTAGGAGAAACTCCATCTTTTTTGTTTCAGTTGTGGACATGTCGAACATCGGCTTGAATCCTACACTCAGCCATCGCCGACACTGGAGGCGGTGCTCCTTTTCGGTCCATGGCTCCACGCACCACCGGGGCCTCTACTGTGCGGCTGCTTCCCCGCACTGGACCTGGTGAACCGGTGTGCAGGGCTGAACCGAGACAAGGACTGAACTGCCTGCACACCTCAGAGTCTCCACCGCCCGATGTGTCGCTGATCTCACCATACAATCGCTGAACAACATCCACCATCATAAGGCTCCAACGATCAGATTAATTCTCTGGATTTCAATGCCCAAATTACTAACGTCTCTTTGTTTGCCCCTAGGATCTAACCACGTGTCACCCCACTAACTCGCTGCCAAACTACTCCCATGGATCGATGACGTGTCCATCGCACGGCTCATCCACCCACGCCCCACTTTCAAATGTGTTTCTTCCACCTCTCATTACCCCATCTCGGGGTGATGCTGCCCCCGGATTGATGTTTCCTGCCACATGTCCCACATAAATCGGGTACTGAGCTGGTCATCTCCAAATCTCAACCTTCCCCAATAGCGGAAAAATCCAACAGTGGAGGATCTTCAAATCTTACGACTCCAACTACTAATTGCACACCTACCTTAGAAAAAACCCTAAACATCACTAGTACAACCACCCATCCGCCTCTTGCGGACACATCCCCGGCCTCTATCCCCTTGCCATCTCTGCAATACATCAAAACACCATCATTTATTCCAGGGCCTCTTGGGCCGTCCTCATCCGCTTCCATGTCGATTGTCGGCCGTGATCATGGTACCTTGGTTGACCATGTGAAAGCAATTTTTACTATGGCCGAGGGACCATCTTCTTTGAGATCGACATCACAAGCAACTCGAGGATGTAGACCTCATATTGGAGCAAAGTTTTAATGATATATAAAATTATATTTTGATGATACAAACCTCGAAAGATTAAAGTTAAATGCTGAAAAAGTTTTAAAAAAAGGAACAACTTTATGCACTAAACTTTGATTAAATAATTGACTATAATCTTATTAGATTATGGATGAATTATGATCAAAGTTGTAGATAATCATGTTAGCTATCCATAGAATTCAAGATTATCTAATTTGGATAACTATGCAAAAAGTTATGTTTAAAAGAGTGCAGATCGGTCAATTTACCGGTCGAAGCAAAGAAGGTCGGTCGAGACAATACTGCCGAATCGAGAAGCCGATCGACTGATCAAGGCTGAGCCTGCCCTGGTCCACGTCGAGAAGATATCAGTCGATGTACCGATCGACAGACTGGTTGACCGATCATGTGCAGAAGCTAAAAAAATTATGCAACGATCATATAGACCACTCGACCGGTTCATATGTGAAAGAAATTGTGAAGGAGAAAATTGTGAAAGAAATTTGAAGGAGAAAATTGTGAAGGAAATTTTGGACAAATTTTTCACATGCTGAAGCTTATAAAAGGAGTGCCAAAGCTATAAGCAAAGGCATCCATCCATTCATTTGAAGAAAAATTTCAAGTTATCAAAAGATGACATTTTCCTTGAAGTTTTTATTTTAAAGTTTTTCTCTTTTTTTTTTGTGAGCATAGTATTGTAAAAGAGAGAAACACTTGTTCAGAAAATTGAGAGAACTCCTGTGTAAAAGATGTTTCATATGTTACCTCTTGAGCGAGAGAAAAGATTAGCTTCATTGGAGGAGATGTGTGCCTTATCTCTCGAAGCGAAGTAAAGGCTTTTTTCTTGCCCAATTTGGAACAAAGAAAGAGTTTTAGTGAAATATCCGACGGTCTCGAGGTCGAGAAGTCGGAGCAGGGACGTAGGTCAAGGTGTCGTCGAACTCGTCAACAACCACCGTGTCATTTGTATTTGATTTCTCTCTCTCTCCTTCTCATATTATGATGCATGTGTTGTGATTTGATTTGTGTTGATTTAAAAATTGTTAAATTTAAGTTTCCGTGATGATTTTTGTGAAATCGATCCATCAATTGGTATCAGAGCGGGTTGTTCTTATTTTAAGATCTAATCATTTCAAGATTTAATCGTCTTGTTTTAAGATTTAACCATTTTTAGAGTTATGACATCAAGTGAATTTAATCGTCTTTTTTTCATCGCCGATTATCCACCTTAGCTTGGCTCACACAATTCACACCTGACCAAAACTCTTTATTTCCTATGTGTGGCCTACATTCTGAAACAATTGATCATCTCTTCTATGAGTGCATTGATGCCAAACATTTCTGGGTTTTCATCCAATCCAAGCTAAATTACTCTTTCCAGTACTTACCTACTTGGAACTTAGGTGATTGGACTCTTGAGGGTTATGATCTTGATTCGAGTTCTAAGACTTTTCTCCTATCCTTGATTGCTTTCTCCCATTAAGCTATATGGAAAAGGCGAAACGAGTTCCATTTTGGTTCTAGACGGACAACCACTGAGTCGTTATGGATGCATATTTTGGCCTGGTATTCGGAATATGCAGACAACCACAGTTCTGAGGCAAATCACACATACTCTTTTATCCCCAGGACAGACTGCTTGTCCATTGGGAGGCCCGCCTGCATCTTGGACAAAGATCAATTCTGATGACTCCTTCTACCATCGTACCTTGGTTAGCGGTTCACGATTTATCATAAGAAATACTAATGCCACCTTCATTTGTGCAGGTTCCTTCAAGTGCAAGGCCAACCTTCAAGCGAAAGCATTCGACGTTCTATGGGGGTTGCGGGTTGGCAAGCAGAGGGAACTTCATAACATCATCTGGAGTCGGATTCCTCCATCCTTATTGATATTATCAATAGAAAACTTGAGGTGTCATGAAAGCTTTGGAACCTGATAGAGGAGATGCAAAGGTTTTTAACTTTTTTTTATACATACTAAATGTATCCATTGTTCTAGGAAAGTAAATGCTGACCATCTTGCTTACCTAGGCAGAAACATCTCTGAGAACATTATGTGGGAAGGCTTCCGTAACATTTTGCATCAAGATCCTTTTGATCATCCTAATTAATATATGTATTTTTCTAAAAAAATTATTAAATTATCAAATTAATGTGTTAAAAGTTGCAGTATATTTAATAAAAATTGATGTTGAATTATTACATAAGCAGAAAGAAGATAGGCAACCAATCAGACTAAAACTAAATTTATGCTCATAGATAATTTTGGATATTATTTAAGGGGGCTAATGTTATTTTAATTTTAAAATTTATATATTAGCATCGCATGCACGTGAAAGCACTCGAATTAAATATTAATTAGAAATGAGTAATATTATCAGTTGGTTTCCTCTAGTGATTTGTGATATCCACTTAAATTTTTCTTAACACGAACCCACTCAATTTTTTTAGGTTCGTCAATAATAATAATAATAATAATAATAATAATAATAATAATAATAATAATAATAATGATAATAATAATAATTTAATTTTGTTTTAGCTCGGTCCGGCCTGGACTTTCGTCAATTGTACCAGAGTGTACACAAAAGTAAGAAGATGGGGACAACTTCCCCATGGAAATGTCTTCTCAGCTTGTCGTGAGTTTCGTGTCAAATTAATTATCATTTTAAATAATATTTTTAGCATATTTGTACTAATTACGTTTTTTGTAATTTTCAAATGAATTAAGTCAATGATAAAAGAGAAATACGTCGAGGCTACCTTGAGCTCGAGACAGCCTCGAGTTCATAAGGAAATATGGGAAGAGCTACAACTCGAGGCGGGCTACTTGTGTGGGTTAGGTTTTGTTTGGTTCAAGGAGCAGGGAAGGTATAAAGGAAAATAAAAGCAAGAAAATAGAAAAGAAGAGAAAGGAATAAAAAAAGAATGAAAGGAAGTAATTAATCATATTTTTATGACATAATAAAAATATGAAAGATGAATAAAGATTAAATGATAATTTTATTTAGATAGTTTTATCGTTTTATGGATACATTTATATGTTTAATTCATAAGTTCAAACATAGAAATATGTATCAAGTGTATTTTCCTCTCCTTTTCACTGGGGGTGAAAGTTTGAGGCGAATCTATTTTTAGGTTACAAAATATCGCATGCTATTTTTGTGTAGATATTTAAAATCATAAAAATATCCTAAAATCATTTAAAAAATAGGAAAAACACCTCTAACAAATCAATATTTTCGAAAGTTTGTTGGGAGTCAAATTTTAATATAATAATATTTTAGGAAAAAATACAATATGTTAAAATTAACATAAAACTTTTAATTTTATAACTAAATGTAAAATACAGTATATAAAATTTTAAAATTATCAAATTAGAATTTCATAATGTGATAGAGAAATATTAAATTATACAGACATTACTATATCAATAATAAAAAAAAATGATGAATTATTAATTAACTATATATAAAAAATGTTATAAATGAAAAATGTGCTCCAAGGGCCCTTAGTGGAGGTCCTAATTTGAGTGAACAAATTTTGTTCTATTAAAAAGTAATCTTAAATCATATTTTGACTCTTAATGTTTAATTTTGTTGGTTTATGTTTTTCGGATCAGATATGTTTATTGGGTTAGTTGAATTTTTCTTAACGTACTTTTCATCAAGATTTGAGGTTAAAAAAATAATATTAAAAATAAATGGAGGAAAAAGGAGTATTTACCTTCCTTATCTCTTCATTCTAAATTTAATCAAACATGATAAACATGTTACCCTTCTTTCTCTTTTTTTTTTCTTTAAGTTTCTTTCATTCTCAACCAAATAGACTTTTAGGATCCACATCATCATTCATGGCAAGAGCACACACTTCCATGAGATTGTCTAGTGAATCCAAATATTATGTCTTGACAAAATCAAAGGTGTCATTAACACATTGGTTAAGTGCTAAATACAATCATGCCCTTTGCCCGATGGGGAGTTGGAACAAAGTTTGAAGTTAACATTAGAGCATATCCTACAACAACAAGTAAACTACTGACTATAACCTACACAAGTATGAACACATCCGTGTACTGTTGAATGTTGAAGAATGTTACAACGATTAGAACTTTAGGACCCTTCACTACTTTTGGCTACATTTCAATTATATTTCAAAATTATCATGATATTTGACTTTTCATACTTTTATGAAGTAGCTTTATTAGTTGAACTTAGGTTATTTTTTAAATCCCTTTTGAACTATAACAAATTTTTAGTTCTAACCCTAAAGTACTAAATCAGACAAAGTTATACCATATTTTCTTATCTAACCCTAAAGTATATGATTCTTTGAACGTCGTTGTAATTCATCTTGGAAGGTTTTGAGGTCATCCTGCAGATTGTCTCCTATTGTTTGGGCTTCATTCACCACGGGCTCCCTCAAATTCATGACTATTATCTCCATTGATTCAAGATGCATAGAAAAGTGATACAATTATATTTTGAACTTTGGACAGTTCTCAATTATGCATCGAGTTAATCTTGCATCCACTACGTCCAATTGGAATTTGCTTAGACATTACATGAAGGTTGACATAACATCATTCGAGCTTGCATGACCTCACTTTGTGTGGGCCTTTTATTGTGGGATGGATTGTTTGTGAGCCATCTTTGAATTCGATGCCATTTGCAACTTTCTGTCAATGTTTCTTGCCTATGGTCATAGCTAAGCAATCCCAATAAAGATGCTCTCGTACTAACTCATCCCAAAATCACTTGTCACTTGCAATGGCGCATGAGGAATAGAGACACACTACTCGTTTGGATAAGTTCTTTATGATGAGTATTAGATGAAGTCTTGTTAATCAATTTGTGAAAGGCCATTTGTTCTTTACAAACATTTATTTAATTTATAATCACAAATATGTGGAAGGCTAATTAGGGCAAATTGTTTTTGAGCAAACATTCCTAAACAAATGAACACCTTATTGAAAGGTTTTGATTTATGGATTGTCAAGCCGCAATTATGACAAAACACATAGGAATTAGAGAAAGCTTTGATTCTTATGAAGAATAGAATAATTAGATACAAAGCTCTTAGAAGAGTAGTAGGTGGTTCTTCATACTATCGTTAGTTACTATTGTTGGTCAAACAATGTATGGTAAGGGAAACCGTCACCAAG
Source organism: Pontederia crassipes (assembly GCA_030549335.1). NCBI lineage: Eukaryota > Viridiplantae > Streptophyta > Magnoliopsida > Commelinales > Pontederiaceae > Pontederia > Pontederia crassipes. The sequence continues at coordinate 67,804,501 of CM060191.1, read as the reverse complement.
AATGCAGTTTTTAAGTGCACTTATTAAAAGTAACATTGATCAACCTATACTAAGCTTAAGTATAAAAATGATTCTAAATAGAAAAAATCTATAATACTAAAAAGTAAGTAAGGTCAAAGTTTGGGTTAAATTTGTTTGGTTGAGATTAATTTGAAAACTTTGTGATAGTTCAAGGGAGGTTTTAAAAAAAAATTGTGAACTTTAACTATAACTGCATGATGTCATTGTATAATTATACAATGCTATTATATAATTGTCTGGTGTGGATCTCAAAATATGTGGTTCATATATAAATGGTATTTTGTGGGACGTGAATATTTGAAAGTTTATCTTTCCATCTAGTCCTTATTTATCGACACACTAGCGGCATGTTGCAGTTCCAAATGTTATTGTATGCAGTGATAGAGAATTGTAAAACTTGGTTTTGTGGTGCCATCTCTATGGAGGTATGTTGGCGATCACCTTTGGCACATATCTAGTAACACACAGTAATTGAGCATTTACAAAAACTTGACGAGCCATCAACAATGCATAATGGCGAACATTAGGCGATGTCTTGGAAAGTCGAGGAATCTCAAAGCTCTTCCACATGATAATGGAAATCAAGTGGCCTATCATAAAGTTTTCGTTGTCGACTCATTTGTGAAACACTAAATTTTGTGATGATGCATGAGCGATGTATGGACGACACGTTAGCCAATCCTTTTATGGTAGCTAAAGGTAACTTTTGGTAGTAAATATATTATATTATTTTTAGATGAAAATTTATGAAAGACAATTGATAATCTATATAATTATATAGAATTCTATGTGGATCATTAGTGTGTATATATTATACATAGGAAAATTAGGATGTATACACACATAGGTGCATACACCTGGTAACACTTCATCCGAGCCATTAGATTAAAATAGTTTTAGTTATAATGATTGATATTTAATCATTTATCATAACTTTGATTCAACGAATTAGAAAAACTCGGTTCAAAATAAAATGACAAATGCGCCTCCTCTCCTCTATTGCTGCAGACCACCAACTTCCTCTAATGTTGTTGACCACCAACCCCCGTTGACTACTTCTTTGTCCTTCGCGCCCACTAACCTCTCCTCTCTCTTTCTCCTTGCCGTAGTCTCCTCTTTCCCCTTCAACGCAATGTTCTCTAGGGCGTATCGCATGTCGGCTTGTGTGGCAAGGTGCATGATGTGGGTAAACGGCGTGACGTCAAAGAGCTTCACACAAAGGCGACTGTCATTGATGCTGCCCTCGACGATGAATCCCCCACTCTCCTTGAACCATCTGCGAAGTTGTTTTGGGCGAAACGTCGTGAGGTTCCTAATCCACAAAATGGAACGGAGGTCAAGCGATCGTTCTTCTCATGAACAGATCACAATAATAGAAGGCAAGACATAGACGATCTTGGAGTCCGATGTTGGCGCCAGAGGCGGAGGTGTGGGCGAGGGCAGCGAAGGTGCACGATGCCAGTAACACCTTGTGCAAATTCTTGAGGGACGCCAAAGTTGTCGAGGCCGGCGACACCATCCCCATGCTTGTGTAAGACGAGGGAGATATGGGAGCCGATGAATCCTGCAGTGTTGGTGACGAGCACGGAGATGCCTTCATGGTTGCGACGGGCAATGGTGGAGGCGTGTATCTGTCGCTCCTAGTGGAGGCCGCCCCACTGAACCATGGACGAATCGAACGCGCACGCACGAGTGAATCCCAATTGTCGAAGTAAAATGGCGCGCATACGACATGTGTGATGCAATGTTTGTAGGTTGACAAATTCCTCGAAATAGAGACGTTGAGGACAAAGAAATTGTTGGATTTACTATTTCCATCGACCCCCAACCTAGAGTAGCTAGGTGAGAAAGTAAAATCAATCCTTGACTCGAAAATAACAGGGATCAAGGTCAGACGATGGAGGATAAGCTTCATCGTCGAGAGGGAAACAACCCGGATCACCAACTAAGGCATAGTGTACCAATACCAATAGTACTTTTACACTACGTAAGTGATTGAATCTTAATTTTAGGATATAGGACTTTCCTATTAGAATGAGTTGTTCAAAAAGGTATCATGTTCTTCTATCAAATATTCTACTTTTTCTCGAATATTCAAGTTCAAATACCCATGGATTTTTTTGTTTGCTTACTGGCTTCATATAATTCAGAAGACACTAATTTTCTGAAAGCTTATTATTCATCTCTCTCATCAAAAGGTGCTATTCATGCAATGTTTGCATGTCTATGTATGCATCATAATATTATATATATATATAGTTGTTCAACAAATAATATAATGGAGATTGACGTTATAAACAATTATTAATGATGAAAATGATGTTTTTTTAACAACTTTATATACCAATTATATAATGTAAAATAATATCTGTTATAAAATATCCATTCGTCCACGTCAATGTGTCACACCAATTCAATTTTCTTAGGAAAAACTATTACTGTCCTAAATATGAAAGTGCTGAAAGTTGGTGACTTCTTTTATCTATTAAATACATTTCAGATCAAAGCGTTAACACCGATTATTATACGCGTAAGACTTTAAAAAGCTATCCCATAAATTCTTTTAATTTTTTTTATCCAAATTGGTAACAACATTGGGAAGAATATGTAATAAACTCTTTTTATTCCAAAGTAAAAAATGCACACTTTGTTAATAAAATTGTACCTAAGTGATTCACAGAAGCGAGTAAATTTGAATTGAATTTGTGGGGACAAATATTATTTTGTTTTCTTATCCACTTCAGATTAGTTAGATGTTAATCCTTTTGATCATCGAAATCTTATAGGAGTATTAACAAAAAAAAGTGAAACATAGGTTGGAAAAAACAAGACAACAAATATATTATTAGTCATATACATTTGCATAATATATATCGAGCAAATGCCACTGGCAAATAAAGCAAAAGTAAAGTAATGAGTCGTAAACTACAAAAAATCGCACTCTTAATCATTACGCCCAAAACCTTTTTTATATGACTTTCGATCTAAAGCGTTAAGTTAAGGACGTCTTGGTGTACAAACGTTTCAATTTAATATAACAATAATAACTAAAATAAAAAAAACAATAAATGAAGAAGTGATTCAGCTTTACCTGGAAATATAATAAAATAAATATGTACGAAAAAAATTGGGGACGTGACCTTTTTGTCCTTTTGTCACTTTAGGGTATCCGAAGCCTCTTTTCCCTCCCAACCACTTGGATTTTGTCGAAAGAGTTTGGATGGATTTGCTGTTCCCTGGAGCGATCTATCCAAAGCTCTTAACGCAACTCGCAACGCGTATGACACGTGGCAAATCTCCTAACCGATAGATTTGCTGTTCCCTGTCAGATTTCCAGGCAGGATCCAGTCACTGAGCCCAGACTGCGGCAAGTCCCCTTTGTCCTTGTGTATTTTCTTTTCTATTTTTTTTGTCATCTTCCTTTTTTTTCCTTATTTGGTGACGAAATATATTGTTAACTAAAAAGTTAATTATTATGTCGCATTCGAGATTGGAATTATTCGATCCGTGTAATCATACGTTTTAGAACGCTTTTCTTTTTCTTCTATTTTGCTCTTTTTTTATATAATTGGTTTCTAATAATGTCTTGTCCTTAATTTTTTTAACGAAAGCTTGGGGAAAAGAAAGATGTTAGTTGGCTCAAAATAGTTCAGATGGGATGTGACTCATAATCTACAAAGGTTTTGCTTCATCATAACCAGATCCAGATTGGCAAATGCGAGGAGTGATCTACAAGTGTCCCGGAAGCTTCAATCACATTCATTTTCCAAGCAACGTGAATTTATAGATCTTCAAAGAGTTAAATTAATTTGTTTGCTTAGGAGTGGAAAGCGTTTAAGATGCATGAGTGCCAGCTAAATAATGAGACTTCTTCCCATTATAATTTAAACATGCAACTCTTTCTGCATTGTTAACTTAGCACATGATTATGTGTTGGTCAACTGTTTAACTCGTCATTGTTTGCATGCAAACTTGGTTTAGTTTGTTTGGTTCACAGACTGTGACACCTACAAATTAATTCTAAGTTGTTTGAATGTTAGAATCGACGCATGATTAAAGCAATGTTCATGAAGACAATGTAGTGGCATATTGTTTTTTTTTTTCGCGAGTGAGAAAAAGACATAATATCGGACAAATATCGGAATATTTGCAAGTGTATTACATATTGGAATTGATTCTAACAGTCTCACCTTCAAATTTATGATGGGGACGCCAACATAATTTGACTAATACATACTTCTACCATATTCGGTGGCTACGTCGAGCCATGGATGGGTGCAAACTGATGCCCAGTACTGAAAATTTATAGTTAGGACATTTTGAACTTTTATTAATTATATCACATTGTCAACGTTAATATGGCATTGAAAGCACATCTTGTTTGCTCGTTCCATGTTAGGGCAACTTCTATGTAAATTCTATTATGTCTTTCAATTCAAATTAAGATAACTTTCCATTCCATTAATAAGAGTCAAGTTGTATGAAACGAATGGGTCTTCTGTCTTGGTTGTATTATGATATAGATGTAGCATGACTGTATACAGTCCCCCGTATGAGTCACATACTTGTTTGTATACATACTCTACATATCTCTTTATTTTTACAATTTGTTTAAATGTCATAAACCTACTTATTAAAATTGGTCATATATTTACACCAAAAAATGTCTTTGTACGTAAACTACCTATGCTATCGTATTATATTAGTAAATCAATTATGTATTTCAAAAGCTTAAGCTATTAGATACAATGGACACCATCACTGATGGACCAAAATGATAGAATATAATATGATAAACACGTTATTATCTTGTGGGAAATGTCTAAATGAAACCATATTTATGCATTAATCTCGTTTCTTTCCCTATCATTGTAGGTGACTTTGAAATTATATATCTTAATTCGTTATATACGAAGTATCGCACAGAAAGACAAATAATTAACGTCCAAGGATACAATTTTTTAAGTAAATTAGAGAATAATTCATCCTTCAACAACACTTCTACATCTATCCAAAGCTTTGTAAGATGCCAACCTAATCATGCAACAAAAAGATTAGATGTTGTCATGTTGAAAATAGTAAAACTTCTCTACGTGCACTCACATCATTCTTTGCTGTACTCGGGGCCCTTGAGAAACTTTTTATTTTCTTGTGATAAACAATCCATTTAAAAGATTAGAAGTGTCTTTTCTTACAACTATAAATATAGCTCGTTCATCCTTCCTCTGCCCACCTCATCCAAATTCAAGAGAGCACCAAAACAAAACCCTACAAACAACTATTCGACATTGATGGCGAAGGAACGCATGTCCACTAAGGACTACCAGGAACCTGATCCGTCGCCGTTCCTCGGCCTCGGAGAGCTCCGCCGGTGGTCCTTTTACCGCGCAATCATCGCGGAGTTCATGGCTACCCTCCTCTTCCTTTACGTCACCATCGCCACAGTCATCGGCCACAAAGCCCAATCTCAGTCCAACCAATGCTCCGGCGTCGGCATCCTGGGGATCGCCTGGGCCTTTGGCGGCATGATCTTTGTACTCGTCTACTGTACCGCTGGCATATCCGGTACGTATTTACGTAAATCCGTCTTCCGTCACAAGACTGCAAGTCTGCAAGCCGCTCATCGTGATCGACGTTGGTGCATGCAGGAGGGCATATCAATCCGGCGGTGACCTTCGGGCTTCTGCTGGCGCGGAAGGTCTCTCTGGTGCGCACACTGTCGTACGTCGTGGCGCAGTGCCTGGGTGCCGTCTGCGGCGTCGCGATCGTCAAGGGAGTGATGAAGGAACAGTACCGAGCCTTGGGCGGAGGGGCGAACGCGGTGGCGTCCGGCTACTCCCATGGCGCCGCGCTGGGAGCCGAGATCGTCGGGACCTTCGTGCTCGTGTACACCGTCTTCTCCGCCACCGACGCTAAGCGCATGGCCCGCGACTCCCACGTCCCGGTCTGTTTACTTCAGTCCGTTGCTTGCTTATATATGATATAATAAAGTAACGCACTAGTTCACTGCATGCAACGTTAACTTTGTAGTATATGTATCGCCATATATATATAACGAATGATTTCTTGACATGAGGGTGCCTTATAACGTGCTCAGGTGTTGGCGCCGCTGTCCATTGGGTTCGCGGTGTTCATGGCCCACCTGGCGACGATTCCGATCACCGGAACGAGTATTAATCCGGCGAGAAGCTTCGGAACCGCCGTCATCTACAACCACCATAAAGCCTGGCATGACCACGTAAGTGTTTCTCTACTAGGTCTACTTGATCCTTTTGTTTGAGTAAATAAACAACCCATCACATATCTTGTTGAATTATCTATAAGATCGTAAAAAAATAGTTTTGACATGTAATAAATAGACGTAACATGTGCATCTACTAAATTGATTTATTGATCTGATGCACGTACGTAGTGGATCTTCTGGGTTGGTCCGCTGCTCGGAGCGCTGTTCGCCACCATGTACCACCAGCTCGTTCTGCGGGCGTCCGCGTCGAAGTGCTTCCGGAGAGGCCATGGCGACGTCTGATCCGATACGAGGAACTTGTTTGATCGTGTGTTCTCCATATATAAAAGTTGAATAAATATTGTGTGCTCATATACTTTTTTTCCTTTGTTTCTCTTACGTTTATATATGTACACTGATGTGATGGTATCCCAATCCTCAGTTAATTTGCGTGAGGGTTCATTTTTTATTTCATTATTTTCTATTTATGGGATTGAATGGCTGTTGAAACCAGTTGTAAGTAATATTGTGGGTGACATGTGAATTATGAAATTAGTTTTCTAACTACAAGGAGGTGCATGGACTTATATAAGAAAAGTAAAGATTAAAAATAAAAGACACATGTTTCACTCATAGAATTCGAATTCTTCATCTTTCAGTCTCCCAGTAAAATCGTCCGTTATTGCACAACACTTTTGTTCACGGAATTATGGAATTGTTTGATCCAAATGAGTGTTATAGAATTGTTTGGTCCAAATGGATGTGGAAAATAATAAAGGAGGAAAATAATTGATCAGTGAACCAATTTTCAGCCTATAGCAAGGGCTGTCCGATACGACACGGGGTACTAATTTATAACTAGAGATTTTTTTTAAAAAACTATAATAATTTAGATATTTCTTAATTTCAATTCCAAAATTCTCTGAAACTCTCAATTTCAAATTCAAAACTAAATATGCACTAAAATTTTGATTCTTGAGAATGGGACGGAGGGCACATATGTTCTTTAATCACAATTACCGCACTATATTTAAAACTATAGTCATATGTTCATTAATCGGACCGAGGAGTCCCTCGTGACGTTTTTTTTGATATTTATATTTGTGTTCGAAATTAATTTAATTTAAAATATTATGATAGGTATCCTAATTCTTGAAGGTTATCCTAAAATTTTAGCTTGAATGAAATATTTTATTATGTGGAATGGTTGGCTATATAACTCCATATGATAAAATTAAAAGTAAGTCTGGAATATGAATTAATTATTGATTCATTCTTAAACTTATTCGATTCGAAACGTAAATTGATCTTTTTTATTGGGCTTGATCAATTGCAATTTACTATATATCATCATGTTTTTCGAGTCATCCCAAATGAGAAGAAATATACATATTTTTTGTTTTTCTTTCTTCACTACAAGAAAATTAGGATTTTTCGACGGGCAGTTAATTTCCGACGGATAGAAATTCGTCACAATTCACGACGGATTTTGCAACGGATAGCCATCTGTCAAAAATTTCGACGTCCACAATCGTCAGAAAAATTATTTTATTTTTTGACGATTTGAAACGTCAAAATTTCTGACAGGTACCTATCATCGGTAAATATAAAATAATATTTTATAAGAAGTATTTTATTAATATAATTAGCGATGGTTTAGATCGTCGTAATTTTCGACGATTTCGACCGTCGGTAAATGAAAAGTAATATAATATAACGAGTATTTTGTTAATATAATTAGCGACAGTCTGAACCGTCGCAATTTTCGATGGTCGAGACCATCGGTAATAATTAGCGACAGTTCAAACCATCGGTAAAATAAATAAATATATATTATATAATTAAATATAGTATTTTATTTTTATAATTAAATAATTTTTTACAGTCACGATCGTCGGTAACTTTAAAAATAATTAATACCATCTTCATATATATCACGATAAAATATATTATTAATATTTGCTAAGTTTTCGAAGGTCCGAGCCGTCGGTAATTAAAATTTCACTATTCCGCCGTTTTTTTTCTTTTTCCCGCTTTCTCATCTTTCCATATATATATATATATATATGTAATCTTCCCCAATCCCATTCTTTCCCTCTCTCTCCTTTCTCCCTCTCCCTGCCGACGAGCCTCTCCTGACCGGACGACAAGCATCGACTTTAATTTATAATTTGAGATTCGCCAACTTTAATTAATATATATATTGTCAATATCTATATTGATTTCTTGCGTGTGTTGTCCATCGTTTATAGTGATTTTTCTACTTATGTTACCAACATGACACAATAAAAGTAATAAAATAATATTAATAAATAATAAAATATAAAAAAGATGTGATAGCCTTAGGACAGTGCCTCCTCTCCCTCTCTCCTCCGACATTGGAGGGAAGAGGGAAAGGGAGTGGCTGTCCCGCTCCTCCTTTGTGTGCCCCTTCTCCCCCTCTACATCGTGCACACAGAAGAGAAGGGTGCGGCCGCCCTTTCTCCTCTCCTCTCTAGCACTGAAGAGGAGAGGGAAAGGAGGCAGAGAGGGGAAGAGGCGGCTACCCCTTCTCCTCCTCTCTACTTGAGATGTGGAGGGGAAGGGGACGGCGAGACAACGTTCGTAAGGTTGTCGTCTCTTTTTTTATTAATTTTTTATTGTGTCAACATGTGCAAAAAATCAAAATTTTGAGAATAATCTGATTATAAATTGAAGTTAAAAAATTGGATAATTATCGCATGAATGACCATTCCTCAAATTTATCTCGAGAGAGAAGGGTTATACGTTATATTCCCCTGGCGCCTGACTAGGTCGCGCACATACTAGCTACGTGGAGCCTGCTATGAAAATTTCAATATGTGTACCTTTACATGTTTTTAGAATTTTAGTACGTGTCTTTTATCAAATAGATAAAAACACAAATTTGAAAGTTAGTGAAGTAGTTAAGAAATTATCAAAATGAGAAAAAAAAAAATGAAACATGTGCTTGATTTTGTCAACTAGTTTATCAATTTACTTTTACACTACATGAAGATTCGAAAATGAACTTTGTTGTCAGCTTCCGGGAAAAAAAATAGTTTAACCATCTAAGTGTCTGGATTTTAAATTTAAAGTTTCATTAAAATTCCGTGACTAATCTACGAAGTTTAGAGAAATGTGAATTTTACGCTTACTAAAACTATGTTAGAGATTTTTAAGAAAGGAAAAAGTTGGTTCAAAAGAAAAGAAACATGTCATCTGCTGGTACTTTCTAATTCTAATACTGAATTGGACATTATTTTTGTGTCTTTGCGTGATGCATTACTGTTACCCTTCTAAACTATCAGATTATGTCAAAGATGACGTCGTATACATGAAACCGCTGAGATGTACTCGTCTCAAGCCTTGACATCGCATGCCTTTTTCTCTCCTTTTTTCTTCACATGGCGCGACTCGTCGTGAGTAGATTTTGATCCACGAAAATGAACTTTTTATTATCTTTCTTCTTTTCTGTGACGAAATAGGAAAAAAATTAGAAGCAAAACGAATCAAGTATCTTGAATTGAATGTTTCTGACATCTTAAATCCATGTCTGTTTATGAACTTCTGAAGTAGCTACAGTTGTATCTTTTTTCTGACAATTTATGCACGACGTGCAATTCAGATACCAAACATTTCATCTACTGATCAACAGGAGGAAGAGCAGGTTGTCTAATAGATCAGCCAATGAAAATGTCATTGCTTCAGGCCAATATCACAAAAAAATCAGCTCTGTTATTGAAGTGGAAGCATGGGGATGATGATGCGGCCTTCTCTGATGCAAAGAGCTGAATTAAAAACATTTCTATGCAGAATCAGACTCTTTCATGTTGACTAAACTGTTATCACGCCAAGTTAATCCTCCATAGGCAATTGCTAACATCATGTTGGACATTTGGAAAGTCAGAAATTTAATCTTTTGAAGCTCGACATGTTTCTTATATAGGCTAACCTGGTTCCTGATTATCTTGTTTATCTTGAGCTTTCTGTAAATTTTGATCTTTTGTATTTGGAGCAGCCACCTTCTTACCTCCAATCTATTTTAAACCAAGACAGGATTTGTTTTTCTATTAATGGTTAACACATTTCTTTTTATGATATTTCAAGTATTTACTGACCTTTCATAATGAGGGCACAACTCGTCTGATCCGAAAATGAACGATTGGTTTGAATGTAAGTTCTCATTTTATAATAATTTTCAGGTATTTTCTGATACGAGAAAAAAAAAGGATGATCAACAAATTGTACAGGGTACGTAACTCAGATGACACACACATGGTGAACTATCATCTGTTGTTTACCTTGTCTCCCGGCTGATACTGCAGTTATCTATTGCTATCAGACGATTCCTTTATCTTCCTTCTCTCTCCTCTCCCTGTCCTTCCCTTCATCTGCCACTGCTGCCATGCTTGCAATCTCGTGTGGTCAAACAAGTCATCAAAGAAAGGGAAAGGTGGATACACTTCAATTCAAGTGGATATGGAAAATTCCATTGCCTGATTACACTTTCACACAGACGATCCTGCATGCATGCATGCTTCAAATTAATTGCAATCATAGAGCTTGCAGACTCTTGCAGCTGGCTGGCTATATATTTCTCAACCGACATGCTCCATATATGTTTTTCCACATACTGACAGCCATCATTTCCATGTGTCTGCTTCATTGCAAAAGGAGAGAAGTAAAGTTACTTTTTTTTTCTATTTTCATTCAGTTAGTTTTGCTTCCAACTAATCTTCGCGCTGATCGAAATCAAAATTAATATTTTACTTTATGTTGCCTCTCATATGAACCAAATAGCACTGAAAATAATTTGAGAGCCCTCCTATGAGAAAACAAAGAGATGGGATTACTGCGCATTTTGGAAACTATATCCTTAGACAGAAGGTACTGATCTCTAAACTGAGTTAACTTCTTTCTTGCTAATAGTATTTCCGTACAATTCTACATAAAAAAATCAACTTTATTCATAATAGGGATGTAGTTGATTTTTTAATAAAGTTCTGCCCAAATATTCATAGCTGCCCCCACAAAATGCTGTGACTAGTTTAGAGTAGTGCGGAGCTGTTTGCACTGGTGCAGAGACAGATTGGAGCAAAGATTAGACCTTCTTCTCCTACAAATCTTCCAAAGGTTCTATGCAGAGATCAAGGGCTTTATAATCCGCTAGATGAACTCTCTTCTTCCATGTCTTTACTCTCCTCTGGGTATCATTTTAACTATTTCGATTCCCCTTCATGTTTTACCTGTTTCTCTTTGTTTTTCGTATGAACAAATAAATACATAGCCGATCAGCTACTTTTCCTGCTGCTTCAAGAAATGTATATATGATAGATTACATGCTCAAATCTTAGAGTCAAACTAAGAAGGGCTACATATCCCGTGTAGGCTTCTTGTTGTAACTTGAGGCTTGTTGCAGTCAGGTAGCAAGTAGACCAAAAACAGAACCCAACCCCTGGATCTCCCTTACCCGGTGGACTCATTGAACTGTTCGATTCCAAACACGTAATAAAGACCTCTAACTTCTCTTGTTTACTCTTCTACTCTTTCAAGTTAAGGTTTCATTATAAAAAATTGCTCTAGGATTAAAGAAGAGTTCATTATACAATAACTAAATAGCTCACACCATGTTGATGACACAACTAATTTGCTGCTATAAATGTTCCGGAAATACTAATTAGATAACCACCGAATGGATGTTGTTAGCACGAACTATAAACAAAAAGCTCTTTCTTTTGATTGATGGCTGAAGAGCAGCGCACAATAGAATTCGTCATGTCTCGGTGCAGTATAAAACCTTATGAGCAAGCCATTAAATTGGCCATGGCTGATGAGAACGGGGTTACGGATGTCGTCACGGCTACCGACGATTTCCAACCATGGATCGCTCAGCAGGCCACGGCCGCGGACGCCGCCGGAAACCATAACTTTCAGTGGTTGGACATGTCCACGGACCGGCCTCAGCATCAGTATTACACTCAGCTCGGCATGTTCCCGGCCACTGACTCCTCATATATCGGCAGGCCAGTGTCCACAGCCGACAGTGGAGTTCCGGAAGAGATGGTCGGCTATCAGCAGTCATATGTTGCTGTTGGTAACAACTGGCAGCAAAATTTTGAAGCTGACTCGTCTGAGGCTCGGGATGTCGCGGTCGGCGGCAAGGAGAATTCGATGAGGATTGAGGGGAGCGGTAGGGTGGACTCGGCATCCGCAGGCAGCGAGGAAGATGAGGAGCATGTCCGGGTTGGGAGGTCCGGCAAACGAGGTCACTCCAAGAACCTTGTTGCAGAGAGGAAGAGAAGGAAGAAGCTAAACGATCGCCTTTACGCCCTGCGGTCTCTGGTTCCAAAGATCACTAAGGTACTTTCTACCTTATATTTCAACTACGTGCATTACAAAAATATATTTTTTTCGGTAGAATGCATTACAAGATAATTATTCGTGGAACTAACCTGAACTCAGTTAAATTAGATGGATAGGGCTTCCATACTCGGAGATGCAATCGACTATGTGACAGAACTACGGAAGCAAGTTAAAGTTCTGCAGGACGAGCTCGAGGAAACAAACCAGGAGGACAATGGTGAGCAGCAGTTGGGAAGCAACAATAACAGCAGTCACTTGGAAGTCACAGATCCGAAGGAATTGATCAACCATGGAAGTGCTTCTCCAAATACCTTCAGTATCACAGCTACCTTGAACATTAATACTAAGCCTACTGATCGACGCATGATCCAAAACAATGTTGATCCATCGACAAAAGATGATCACAAGGGGCAGCTGATGGAGGTGATTCGCTTTTGCATCCTTCTTACCATCAGCTGATGTATAAAACTATTAAGATGATATGTTTTTCTATGCATCTCATATCATGTAGCCACAAGTGGAGGTGAGCCAGTTGCAGGACAACGAGTTCTTTCTCCAGGTCCTGTGCGAGAACAAGCCGGGAGGATTTGTAAGGCTGATGGAGGCAGTGAGCTGCCTAGGACTGGAAGTTACCAATTGCAATGTCACCAGATTCAGAACACTGGTGTTAAATGTCTTCAGAGTACAGGTATGGAACTTTCATACAGAATAATCCTGAGACGAGCTCACGATGAGTTAATCTTCTGATCCTTCAGCATTGATGCCTCTTAACAAATTGCAGAAAAGGGAGGGTGAAATGGTGCAAGTAGAGCAAGTAAGGAACTCATTGCTTGAAGTGACCAGAGATTCCAATTGGAGAATGGACGGAGAAGCTCCATGCAATGGCCAATGGATCAAGTCCGGACTATGAGCAGAACCAAAACATCAGCCATCACCAAGGCCAACGACGTGTTGGATTAAATCATCACCTTCCTTACCTTCAACATCAAGAGTAACTTAATTGGTTCTGCTTAGTCTGTCAAGGAACGAAGAACTTGATGTCTAAATCTTGTACTTGGCAAAGTTTATGCCATTTTGAACTTAGCGTGAGTTGCAATTGTGCTTCGTAGAAATACTGAACTTGATGTTGATGTATGCTTTCTGGGTAATTTATGCGACCAGTGACCACTTATTTTTCTGTTTAGTTGAACTGCCATTGTTATTGTCTATTACAATGATTAGAGGACTGTTTATAGTTAAGACATAATTGGCTTTCCTCTGTTAGCAGTTTTTCACACCTGAACCTTGATGCGTCTTCAAGGAGCTATAAGTCTATAACTTTTCGACTTCTTTTGCCCTTTGTGGAGGAATCTTTTTGGAAGAATACTACTTGATAACTTTCACCCCCTTCCAATTAACATTGTGATCAGGAGCAATTAGTCTCTAGATTTCTCCATTTGTCCTGATTTTATTATCCTGATGACATGTAGGTAGGTAGTGATTAGACAAAAATATTGTACTTGACACTTCACATTTGAGTACGAATTCTCTCTAATATTGTAATATCCCAATTGGATGGACGTTGACCGGAAAAGATTTTGGGGGGGGGGGGGGGGGGGGGGGTTAAATTAGTCTTGTCCATCCTATTAATCCGGATGGTTGGACTGAATCATAATAAAATATTATATAAAATTATATGGAAATATAATATTTATTATCGTGTATTTATTAATAATTAATATTGTGATATGTCAAGGTATAACAATATACTTAACGAGTTTCAACAAAAAAAAAATAGCAACACAAATGTTAAGATTCTTTATTTTGATCTCAAATATATATAATCATAACATGAATCCAATTATTAATATGCCCCAATGACAGCCTTCGGATTTCGGAGTTTGGAGGACTTGGATCAAGATCAACCGATTTTACCCGTCGGTCGGAATCTTACAACACTTCTTCATTGATGTATTTGTTGTTGCTTCGATGTTTGTGGGGACTTGTTCATTACTGAAGGCTTCGCTCGTACTAAAAAATAGAATACATTATTGTCACTATAAAATACATAATTGTCATTTTATTTTATCTCACAAAAATAAAAACATCAAACACATCTAGCATATTTTAAATGACAATATTATATTTTAAAGTGACAATACAGTGTCCCAAAAAATATAATGTCACTTTTAATAGCCATCAATAGGAAATTTTCTGAATGCAGATAAAGAGAACCTCATAAATCAGACATTTTTGTTCATCTCAAACTTATATTAACACAAAAAGTCAACCAAGAAAAGAATCACACACAGACGCTGGACATGCCCACAACAAAATACGATACGTTGGCGCCGATTACAGTTACACGGTGTAGGAAGAACTGATGAATGAATGATTGGAGCCCCCATCCAATTCAGAATTCAGACGGGTCTCATCGCTGCAGTCGACGCCTCTGCAGTACTCACAAGCAGTTGACCAAGAACAAGAGACCAAGCACAGAAAGCCGTGAACCTAACAACCCCGTCGTTACTCCGGCCGCCCCGTTTCCTTCTGCCGGCGATGAGCCTAACGGCGGCGGCGGGACGCTGGGTGGCGATGGTGGTGGAGTTTCGGTAACCGAGGCCGGACTCACGGTGATGTTAAACTTCGTACCGCCCCTGCAGTGGCCACTGATCTCGCATATGAACCAATAGCCCGTCGCCTCCGTCAGGTTCACGACGTCGTTGCCGGAGTCGTATTTCTTCAGCACACCATTCTTGCCATTGCAGGACCTGAACGAATCCTCCACAACCTGGTAGACGTTGTGCTGCCCCTTGACATAGTTGAAAACTGCACACGACCGGAAATATTTGGATCATTCGAGCTTGATCGGAACATATATGATGAGAAAAATAAGTGAACTTCTTTTTGTCATCTCACTCAATGCATCGCCGACGATGAAGTTGTACGGCTGAGCCCAGTCGAAGTAATTAAGCCCCAGCGTCCATCCTTCGTCGGCGCCGCCGACCGTGTAGTCTGTGGCAAGGGCATAGACGATTAAGGATGGCAGCAAGGTGGCAAACAGGCCATGGCATACGATAGACTTGAATCCCATGGCTAAATAAAGAGAACAGAGGCACAGAGAGGTGAACGACAGCTTCTTAATGCTCTGGTGCAGTTAATTTAATTCTTAGATTAATTGCAATTTTGGTAGGAGTTTGAATATTGAATTAAATTTCAACCAATCTTGAGCTTTTATTATGATTATTTATTACGAGGGTCCTCCAATAGCATGCGGATGCGTATGCCGGTGGAAGAGTTGGTGCATAACAACTTGGTCAAGCATGAGTTATGGGGCGCATATATATAAGAATATAAAAGCTCGAAAATTTGCATGAGACTATTGTCACTTTAAACATATTATTATCATTTTATTTTATTAAATAAAACAAAACTGTTTTAATATTTTTCTTGAATGATAACAGTGTTTTACTTTTGTGTTTGCATTCCATTGTAGCTGGAAAAATGAGACTAGTATTGTTTATTTTGTCCCATCAGTTGCCTTCTCACAGTCTCTTTGTTTTGCTATTATCTCATTTTTTATGCGACTGTAAAGTAAAACTTTAATATTGTGATTAAAAAAACATTGATTTAGTCAAGGGGAAAAAAATAAAATATCAATTATAACATGAGACTGCGAAAGGAAGTCACATAAAACATCAAAAATAAAATTGTGGAACGATTCGGAGGAAAGGATGATATTTTAGTATTATGTATGATCCAGTTATCTAAAAAAGCTCAAATGTGGCCCGGCCCAAAAGTTCCAAAGGCTGCGTAAAATCCACACTACCGGGCGGTCCACGTCATTCATCAGTCCCCCCACAAGTCCTCTCCAGCCACTAGAATCTTCGATGGATCCGGACCTCGTACTCTTATCTCGTACCCTCGACCATTCCCACCCGATACATTTACCACCACGTGGCCTCAAACAATTCGCTGAGGAGCACGGTGGACCACCCATTCCGCCACGTTTCCACTAGTTAAGAATGGTCCCGCGGGACACCGTATGGCGTCCCTAAGTCGGTTCAAAAAGAGGACCCCGAAACGACACGAAAAAATGAAATAAAATATCGGATCCAGGCCATTTCGTTTCCCCCCAAACCGAATCGAAAACGAGGCCACCCAAAAGCAACGAAAAGACAAACCGCCCCGCAGCGGTCGCCATGGAGGAGACCTTCGCGGCAGAGCCCCTCAAGCAGCCGCGGCCACCGGCGCCGTCCCCGGGGGGAGCGACAGCGGCAGCGGCGCTCTTCACGGCCACCGAGCTGGCCGCGGCGGCGCAGCTCGTCCAGCTCAGCGAGAGCAGCGGCGACTCCGTCTTCGCGTCGCCAGCGGCGGAGGAGGACCGGAATTCGTCGTCGTCCCCGAGGTCCGTCGGCACGCGCCCGCCGCCCCCCGAGTCGGTGCTGCTGGATAACGAGGAGGAGGAGACGGGGCCCCGGAGGGCGGCCCAGCGGTACCGCCCGATCGCCGAGCTGTACGCTGTTGCGCCCCCCGTCGCCTATGGCTCCTCCAAGAAGAGGAAGAGGAGAAGGTGATCGGCACGGCGTGTGTGCGTATGAGTCTGAAAAGAAGAAGACTTTTTGATCTACGGAAGCTCTTGTAACCCTCCCGCATGTTAATTGTTGTATGATTACTGCTTTTTTTTATCTAGATGACCTTTGCTTTCATTTCCGGTTCCTCTCTCTCTCTCTCTCTCTCTCTCTCAAACACACACACAAAACTGTAACTTGCAAAAGAGGACGGATGAAAGCTGATGCACGAAGTTGGAGATTAGGGAATCGAGCTTTGTTAATACAATATTTCTATATTTATTTTAGGATCATTTGGTATAATTAATTATACGGTAGCAAAAGTTTAAGATTCAGGTTTCAGAGACGCAACAGGATTTTATGCTAAAATTTTCGGATTGAGATCTTTTGGTTGGACATCGAATCTTGAGGGCGTGTACTTGTATTCCGATTCATTATACTAATATTATTTCCGGCAACGTATATAATAGCATTTCTGACGCTATTTAATTAGTACATAATTATAGTTTTCCTTTTACTTATTAGTTATGTACACATTTTGGTGTTTCTATAAGCTTCATATCAGTGACCCAAAATCTTGGTTAACTCCTTCACAAAGTTCTGTGAGCTACTGTTCCAAGGTATTGCATTTTAGGTTATCTCTCTCTCTCTGTATCACAATTTGATTTCAGTTTTACACGCTTCCAACTTCGTCAAGCTTTATGTTTTAAATTCGATAAGTCGATTACGATATAAAATTTAGATGGCAATGAACATATCATTTTCTGTGTAATTAAATATATGCGCAGCCTTGTGTGTATTTCGCCATGCGTAGTTATGCACGTATTTCCTCTCGTGCCTAATTTTCTCGATCGAAATAAGTTGGGAATAAAGTGAGTATAACGTTTCATGGTAAAAAAAATGCATATAAAATATCTTGGTATAAGTTATTTAATTGATACTAAATATTAGATGCTTATTAACTTTTGACGTATAGAATAAAAATATACAATATGAAGATAATAAACAGAATGAAAGTTTCAGCATGATGATTAACTCTGGTTTACTGGGTTAGCGATTTATGAGACCGACCCATACTTATTTTTTTTCGTATAGAAGCTTAATATCGTAGTACTTGATATATTAGTTATGAAAGCCACCTTGATAAAACTACATGCTTAATATATGCTGCATACATACATACGTATATACACATATATATATTATATATATATATATAATATTATGTTATATATATAACACTTGGCTCATATAAGTAAATATGTGAACTCTAATAGTTTTTTTGTTTTTCTTATTAGAACTATTAGCAAATTTGATCGTAAGTGCAAACCCAGGGGTTTGGCAGGAGAACAACATATTTAAGAATTAGTAAAATATTCTTTTTCTATTATTGTGGAAAAGAACTAAAGAGTGTGAACAACATGTTCTTGTGATAAAAATTGTTTTTATGTTTGGTTGCATCAATAAAATATTATATTCAATTATCTGTTGGATATATGACGATTATTATCATTAAGAAAATAATAATGATAGTAATTATGATGTTATTATAATCGAATATGTAATGAACACATTTGACCATCATATAAGGCCGTGGTAGGATGATGGACGGTAGTGGACATACACACTGGTATAGCTCGATGTCGAACATGATGATTCTATCTATCAATAATAAATTAAAAAAAATTAAGAACAAGTATGTTCCTGTCATAAGAGAGAATATTATTATTCTCATCATTGGACACTACAAAAAAATGGGAGATTAGCAACCCAAGATATGCGACGCTAGGGTGGCGCTATTACGTCTCCGTTGTGAAGAGCCTCTCATTGGTGTCTATCTAGTGCCACAAAAATGGGACGCTGCATATCGGTGGCTACTAGCGTCGCAATGGAGTCAAAGAAAATGGGACGCTACTAGCGCCACTACTTGACGCTATCTCGACGTTATTAAGACGCGAGGTTTGCGTCTGTGCGCAGAAGATATGCATCGCTAAGTCGACGCGCAAGCTATGAGACGCTATTTCGGCGCCCACGTGTCGCTACACTAGACGCTAGAAAGTCGCTGAGGTAACACAATATAATGGTGTACGCGTCGCCAATGAGACGCAACTAAGGCGCTAAGGACGATATATTTAACTTAGCATCGACAGCCTTTGCGACGCTATGGAGATGTCATTTACAAATTGTTTTTTACCCATTCAATCCTCATTTTTCTCCTTCCCAAACCATACAATTATATAATGCATATAAAAATGCATTGATATTCATCACATGCAATATAAAAGCATCACAGACAGTATAAGAGCATCACATGCAATATAAGAGCATCACAGACAATATAAAAGCATCACAGGCATAATATTAAACATAAGAATACGAAAAATAATAAACAGAACTAACAAACTATATGTATATCTAAATCTATAGGTAGCAAAAGCATTTTTTGTATTCATGATTTTAGTGGCGGAGCCAGAATTATTTTGAGTGGCTTCACATCCATATGTCTAGTCGAAGAAGTCGCCTCCCTTTTTTCGTAAATTTTAAATTTTTTACATAAAGATATTAATTTTAGAATCCAAAATTAATTAAAATATTTATATTATGATTTTAAAATATAATAAATAATTTATGGATTATTTATATCACTAGAGTAGAAAGAGATCATGTCTACAATTTCTCTTGGACTATAGTTAGCTAAAAAGTATGGTTAATTTTAATTGATTTATTAAAAAATAATTTTAACACAACAAATAATTTGTAAGTGTAATATAAGATAAG
The DNA here is from genome assembly GCA_030549335.1 of Pontederia crassipes. NCBI lineage: Eukaryota > Viridiplantae > Streptophyta > Magnoliopsida > Commelinales > Pontederiaceae > Pontederia > Pontederia crassipes. The sequence continues at coordinate 67,784,566 of CM060191.1, read as the reverse complement.
TAAACATAAATATTTAAGATATATCAACAAAACAATATTGTATTATTATTTATGCATATAAATTATATATAACAATTATGAATCAAATGTACGTACATCATGTCATAACCACCTAATTATACATTAATTAAAAGTAATATAAATAAAATAATTAAAATTAAAAATATTAAATAGTAAAAGCATAATGTACAGAGAGAAAGAATGAGTTGATTTAATGAGAATGGAGGTAAAAAATTATAAAATTTGGAAGATCAACTAATAAAATAAGTGGCAAAAAATACTAGCAATAAAGAGAAAGAATGAGTTGATTGGATGAAAATGGAGAACAAAAATATTATTAAAAATTATAAAATTTGGAAGAACAACTAATAAAATAAGTGGTAAAAAATTATGGACTTGGGCCACTTAATTAAGAAATAAATTAATTAAAGTCAATATATAAATAAAAAATTAAATATAAATATAAAATGTAATTGCCTAGAAGAGAGAGAATGAAATTGTTGCATAAAATTAGAAAGCTGTGTGAAAAAAGAAATGTTGTATGGTATTATTTATGCATTTAAATTATATATAACAATTATGAATCAAATGAGCGTGCATCATGTCATAACCACCTAATTATACATTAATTAAAAGTAATATATAAATAAAATAATTAAAATTAAAAATATTAAATAGTAAAAGCATAATGTACAGAGAGAAAGAATGAGTTGATTGAATGAGAATGGAGGTAAAAAATTATAAAATTTGGAAGATCAACTAATAAAATAAGTGGCAAAAAATATTAGCAATAAAGAGAAAGAATGAGTTGATTGGATGAAAATGCAGGACAAAAATATTATAAAAATTTATAAAATTTGGAAGAACAACTAATAAAATAAGCGGTAAAAAATTATGGACTTGGGCCACTTAATTAAGAAATAAATTAATTAAAGTCAATATATAAATAAAAAAAATAAATATAAATATAAAATGTAATTGCCTAGAAGAGAGAGAATGAAATTGTTGCATAAAATTAGAAAGCAATGTGAAAAAAGAAATGTTGTATGGTATCTTGAACTTGGGTTCAGTTGTACACATTGTAGCGCACAACCCACTAAGACAACATGAATATGTAATTAGTTACAACATATATAATACTAATACTAAATTCTAGTGCCTGCACGTGCAGGCACGGGAACACACCTAGCTCCGCCTTTGCATGGGTTGTTTCTATTCTAGGTTTGGGAGTTATTGTTATCATTCTGGACATTTGACCCAGACGTGCTCGGTCCATGACCTCGCGGGGATGGATTCTATGTCGGAATTAATCCCTGAATCGCCTGCAATATCGAAGCCAATTGATGCGACAACTGCTCCGACACCTGCTACGACACCTGTTGCGATATCTGCGCCGATAACTACTGCGATAGCTGCGTCATATCAGGTGCAGCGGATGAGCCCGGAGCAAATGCACCTCCTGCATATCCTCCATTAGCTGGTGGCTGAGTACTCGGATAATTTCCATACTTTTCAGCCATTTTCGCATTATACTCATCCTATAAAATTTAAACATTATGTATTTAAAAAATAGTGCACTAACGACAACAACCAAATGACCATATCATGAGACTTACCAGAAGCCTACGAGTAGTGGACGTGACTAGGTCGTTTGTCTTTCGGCTCTTATGCGTAGCCTCATAGACCACACGAAAGTCTACGGAACCGCTTTCTTTTTTCTCCTATAATAAAATTTCAAATTTGATAACATAAGTATAAGTCAAAAGTTTGAAAAATTGAATTTAATGTAAATTATCATGCGCCATCGATGCTCGTCAAATCGCATCCCCCTTGTGTGGATGTGGGCCTCGAGCTTCGAAAGACGGTTAACTCTTGCCTTTTCCGACTTCCTTTGCCATCGTTCATTCGTCCTTTGCGAACATCAAATACTTACACTTTCAAAAAATTATAATTTCATAAAAATAATGTAAAAGTATAAATACTTACCACTTCCTACAGAGGGATTCTCAAATCGAGCGTCTAATATATCTTGGGCATCTTTATATGCCCTGCTCCAAAGTGAGGCCAACGGACGTGATGACCTTGCGAAACTTGTATAATCGATTTCGGAGCGTTTCGCAACGACCTCCTCAAAACCTCTTCGAATCGTCCCTAAACTAAGATCCGGATGAAACTGATTTGTCTCCTACAAATAGAATATTAAAACTTAGTAATTTTAAAATAAACATAAATCCAATTATGTAACCTAAATAGAAGATCGTATCGTAAAGGCTCGAAAGATGTCATCCCGCACTTGAATTGAGATATCTTTCCAGGATCCTGCCCCTTCCGGCAAGTGGAAAAGAACGATAGCACAGTACTAGCGGGTATGAAAGTGGTTCTGCAAATTACAAAGAAGAATTAATTTTCAATGATAACCAAAACTATACCAAAATTTGTACAACTTATTTAACTTACGGTCGAGCAATATTATTCACAGTGACTACCCCATTATCGTGTAACCTCTCTTCATCACTCGAAGAGGAATCATCATCCGGTACAGCTGGGGTAGGCTGTGAAGGTCCGACATCAACTATGGGCCCTAATACATAATAAATCATTAGTGTCATACCAAATTAAAATTGTGATAATTGATAGATGTACAATAATGTTCTCACCTCAATTGATGTGTACAACATGATCAGTGGCAGTCCGCTCGTCTGAATGAATTGAGTCAGATGCTTGTGCTATCGGCGGCGTAGCAACTGACGTTATTAAAAAATAATTAATATAATTAATTGAGTCAAGTGCATTTACATATCCGTCGGGAAATTTTAATTGCTTTACCCATTCGAAAATCACTTTTCTTTGAACATTGCTCAAGACATAAGTAGTTTTTGTCTTTTTGAATTTATCATTTTGAAGATGAATGATATCTAACTCTGGTCTTTTGCATATTAATTTCATGTCTTCGCGAGCATGTATGATATCTTTTTGTTCTTCCTTTAACATCCATAATAGTGTTGAAGATGTTGTCAAATATGTTCTTCTCCACATGCATGACGTCCAAGTTATGACGTACCAGGTTCGAAGACCAATAAGGCAACTCCCAAAAAATACTTTTTTTCTCCCAATTATGTTCACTTCCAAACCCAATTTGCTTATAACTATCGGTCTTCAGTCCGAATGAGACTTCACTAAGCTTATTTACTTGCTCTAGCAATTATTTTCTTGTCAAATGAGTTGGACACAAAGTATTCTCGGATATATTTTTTTTTAAATGAGTTTCGATCACGACACATCGAATTTTTCAATGGCAAAAATATCCTATGACAATCAAACTAGCAAACTTTCCTACAATTTTTCAAATAAAAAGATTTTGTATTCTTTCCACATAGGACAAGCAAGTTTTCCTTTTGTACTCTGACCACTCAACATTTCATATGCCGAAAAATCACTTATGGTCCACATTAATGCGGCTCTCATAATGAAATTTTACTTTTTAGATTTATCATAGGTAATCACGCCATTCTCCTACAACATCTTGAGTTCATCAATGAAATGTCTTAAGTAAACATCTAAACTTTTACCAGGAGATCGAGGACCCGGGATAATACAGGTAAATAATATATTCTCTCATCTCATACACGTGCTTGGAGGCAAATTATACGGTGTCACAAAAATAGGCCAACATGAATAAGCAGTACTCGATGAGCCAAATGGGTTGAAGCCATCGGTGCAAAGTCCTAATCTAACATTACATGATTCTGCATAAAAAGTCGAATGAAGTGCATCAAATTGTCTCCATGCCTTTGCATCCGAAGGATGCGTAATTGAATTTTGCTCTTCACATGCCCCTTCTCTGTGTCACCTCATAAATGATGCAGTTTTTTCAGAAAAAAATAGTCGTTGTAATCTTAGAACAATCGAAAAGTATCTAAATATTGCATTTGCCACATTTTTTTCAAACTTTGAGAATTCTTTTTCGGCTTGAATCTGAGCTCGCCACAAATAGAACAACTCATAAGTGAGTTATTTTTCTTGTAGTACAACATGCAATGATTGCTGCATGCATGAATCTTCTGATATTCCAATCCTAAATCTCTAATCAACCGTTTGCACTTGTAAAAATATCCCGATAATTTCTCTGAAGCTGAAAGCATACTCTTAATAATGACAAGCATACAGTCAAAACAACTTTTGCTCATATTAAATTCTGATTTTAAGTTAATTAGTTGTGTCACTGCAGAAAGTGTAGTTTGCTCCACGCATCCATCCCATAAAGGTTCATCTGCTTCTTTGAGAAGATTATAAAACTTAGAAGCCGAAGAATTCGGGTCTTCTTCAATCAATGTTTCACCAACATTTTCTCCTAACATTGCATCTCGTATCATATCCCTGTACGGATTGCTCGAGTTGCCCACAACGGTATCTACATTATTTGTTTCTTTAGTCCATATTTCTTCGTCATGAAAGAACCAATTGATGTATGTAAGTAAGAAACCGTTGTAATATAAATCCTTCTGCACATCATATCTTACTTTCCACTGAACATTTGCATTTCCGGCATGGACATAAGATTTCGCCATATGAAGAAGCAACACCTTCATTTTGATATGCCACATTAATGAATTCATCAACACCATCCTTATATTCTTTAGTTATGACACCATGTTTATCCTTCCAACGACGAATCCAACTACGATTTGGCTTTATCATTTTTGTAACGGAGAACATTAAGCCAAGTAATCAAATTCGTGTACTTGAAATGTGTGATTTTGAACTTACGAAGTCCAAAATCACATATTTCAAGTACTTCATCGTCGAATCATAATCTCATTTTATCACCAAGAATGTGGAAGTACATGAATTAGTTCATAAGTTAACTTAACAATTAGCTTGAGATCGACCTAAGATCTGAGCGATTAAAACTTTTTAACGAAATGTGTAACTATTAAAACTAGCAAGATGTGATTCGTAATCACTGACGTATTTGAAAACTTTCAAATCGTTGTTATATCATACAACATTAAATTATGCAACTTCAGCGAGAAATAATATCGAGCAATTACTGCATGCATTATAATTTTTGTTCTTCCGCGAAGACTAGCTTGATCCAAAGAGATGATACTTAACTTAATTCATAACATGAATAAGTAATACTTAACTTAACATGAATAATTAACTTAATTTAACTTCATGCATTAATAATTAACTTAACATACATGGTGGCGGGTTAGTACCTTCTTAATCGGAGGACGACGAAGGGCGACTGAGATGACAGTGGAGGCGGAGGGCAGTGGCGGCAGAGGTGAACGTCGGCGGCGGTGGAGGGAGGACGCGGCGGAGGGTGGAGGAGGCGGCGGTGGACGCGAAGGGTGACGGTGGAGGCGGAGGGCGGACGAGGCGGCGGCAGAGGCGAAGGGCGGCGAAGGCGAGCGGCGGCGGCAGTGGAGGCGGAGGAAAGAGGAGGAGGAGGCGCCGGTGGAGGCGGCGGGCGGCAGTGGAGGCGGAGGCGGCGGGCGGTGGCGGCAGTGGAGGACGGACGAGGCGGAGGGAGGAGGAGGCGAAGGCCGGCAGTCGAATGCGGAGGGCGGCGGAGGCGAAGGGCGGCGGCGGCGGGCGTCGGACGTCGGGCGAAGGGCGGAGGCGGCAGTGGAGGGCGTCAGAGGGGCGCGGTGGAGTGGCGGGCGTCGGGCGTCGGAGGTCGAGCGTCGAGATTCGGGCGGGCAGCGGACGTCGAAGAAGGTAAACAGTAAAAGTGAAAATGAAGAAGATGGGTTAAGGATTTAAGTCATTTTTTAGGGTCGCCAAATAACGCGACGCTACGTAGACACCATGTAGGCGCCGACACTATCAAAATTCGGCTAGCGTGACGCTATAGAGAAGCTAATGTGTCGCTAGGATAACGTAGCGACACTATAGCGTCGTCGGGGCGTCTCAATGATTTAGCGTCTCAAGTGTGCGACGCCATTGAGACGCTCATTAAAAGTTTTTTTAAAATTTTTCTTAGTATGTATGAAATTTTATTTATCAATGTAGCGTCTCATCGCATTGTGCCCCGTTCCAATTATTTTATTTCCTTCCGACAATCTATCATGTATGTATACAAAATTATAAATATGTATGTATATGTGTATATAACACAATTGTGTGTGTATATATACATATGTAATATATGCGTATGTATATATATGTCTACGTGTGGGAGATTAAGTTACAAGAATGTGCTTATCTATATGTATTATAAATCTATATGTGTATGTATATGTCTATACATGTGCGAGTCATATATATATAGATAACGTGTATATGTATACGTATTCGAAGTGAATATATGTGCATATGTTTATATGTGTGATATTAAGTTATAATAATATGCATATATGCACTTATTATATATAATTTTAAGCATATACGCGTACTTATATGTCTATATGTGCCCGATTGAGCGAGGGGTAACAAGTCGGCTTAGGAGGCGCAATACCGACGCTATTGAGTCGCTAGTAATATTTAACGACACCGTAGCGTCGAACTAGCATCGAATACATTTTCGTGTCTCAATTATGCGACGCTACAGTGACGCCAATAGTGTCATCATAGCGTCGACTGTGGCGGAGGCTCTAGTTAGACGCTACGTGAACGCTATCGAGTCGCCACTATGATGCTATAATGGTAGCAAATCACTCAATCAACCATCGTAATTTCATGATTAAGTATATAATAATATATGCATAATTAAGATATTATATATATTATATGTATAGATAACATAAATAATATAGGTAACAAATTATATATTTAGGAACACTCTTATCATGTAAAAATACATACATATATATATTTATATATATAATCGTATAATTAATACATATATATGTTGATAATACGCTATTGATAATATGTTAATAATCATGTAATTAATACTAATATAATATTTAATGAATTTATTGATTGACATATAGTATATATAATATATAGTGTTTTAATATAAAACAAATAGCGAGATAAATGTAGATAAGTTATGAGTAACACGGTAGTATCTAAATAGCGTCGCCTATCTATGAGATGTCATATAGTGTCCCTTTAGAGTCGCCAAACGTGCGACACTAGTTTCGCGTCTAACGACGTCGACGTGAGAATAGCGCTAGGTGCTGCCGCACATTTCCGATTCGTGGCGTGAAATAATAGCGTCTACGTAGCGTCTCGATTGCGCTAGAATTAGCGTCTATTCTCTGAATAGCTAAGAAGATGCTATCGAGAGGCAAGTAGCGTCTCATTATCGTGATGCAAAGCAGACGTTATAAAGGCGCTAGTAGCATCTATATAGCGTCACAGCTTTTGGCGACGCTATTTTGCGTCGCTAAGCGCCCATTTTTTTGTAGTGGGAACAATTGATGATGATTTTATAAATTCTAAGGTGATTTTTAAAGTTTAAAAGGTTGACTAGAATAATTTGTTCTACGAGTGTTTGAAGGTAAAAATTTTTATTGATGTTCTCATACCAAACACCCTTGTGTATATTGAGCTTTGAATTTATGATTATGTTATTAATGTTTTCATCCCAACTTAATTAATTTTAGATGAGAAGTTGATGAGTGGTACATAACTGCATTATAGATTAGAAAAACACGCGCGTTTGATGTTTTTTTAGTACATGGATTTCATAACTAACATGCATATATGCAAGTATACGGCGTTTTCTAAGTCTCAAAATTGTAATATCAAAACACACTTAAAACATCACAAAGAAGGTACTACACTATATATGAATCATTGCAGGGGAAGATTAGATATAATTATGCATATATAATTGAAATTGAGGAACTAGTCTCTTTAATTTATGTTGATAATGTCTTGAATTTAGACGTATTTATTCTCCAATTGTTGTACTTTGTAGTTAAAAGTATCCTCGCACCATGAGAATTAGAGTTCTAATAAAAATCAATTTCTCATTATTTATGAAGGTATTGTCAATATAAAATTTTAAGGGTTAAAATTTCAACTAGTCCGCGTTTAATCATCTTTTGAATTTTTTTTCCATTTTTCATTATCGTCCGATAAGGTGAACTTTATAAATCTTTTATATGTTATTTTTTTGTCCTAAATTCTCAACAATTTAGAAGAAAAAAACAAATATAAAATTGGATCTAAGCTTATGCATATTCATGATTATGAAATTAACATTTAACTAATTCGATATAAAAGAAAAAAAGATAAATTTAATAGTAGTGCTCGTCAATTTTAACTGTGATAATAAAGATTTTTTTTAAAAAAAATGACAAAACTAAGTGCAATAAATTTCTTTAGTTGAGCTGTACTTTTTGTTTATGGACTTCTTTTTAGATATTCTACAAGCCATTGCCAAACCAAGTCTTCTTAAGATAGGCGCTGTTGAATACCAAGTCTTTGGTCAACCCCTCATTAATACGTACAGGCAGTCCATTTTTTCTAATAATATAATAATCTGACGGTGTCTAATACGTTTTGATCATTAGAACATTATATAGTTCTAATTAAGAATTTATGTTTACCGTTTCAGATAAAAGATTGTATCAAACTGAGTCACTCATTCTTCTTAACATGATACTATTAAGTATTAAGAGTCTTTATTCTTATTAGTTATTGAAACCATCCCCAAGCAACTTTAACTCAACCCAGCTTTATTAACGTAGACAACCGGGGGGGGGGGGGGGGGGGGGGGGGGGGGGGGACCCCTGTAGGACGCACGAAACAATACTGCTGAGGTGTCAAGTTGTGATTTGGCCAACAAAGATGGAGCCCATCGGGTTACGCAATCCAAGCTTAAATTTGGTGAAGTACTGGGAAGTCGCAAGATGGTAATATTTAGCCCAAGTTTCGTAATCTTTCCAATCGGCAGACACGAAAAGGGGGATAAAAACGGACGAAACCTCACGAGGAAGAAAACGAAACCATCGACCGCGTGCTGCGCTTTTAGCATTAATAAGACATCGGGAACTCGACGGGAGCGAGAGGCGACGCGGAATGGAAACCCTCCTCCACCCCTCTCAAGTTCCTCCTCCTCCTCCTCCTCCTCCTGGACCTCCTCCCTCCTCCCACGACCTCCACTCCGGCGACGACTTGGCCGCCGCGGCGCGCCTCGTCCAGCTGAGCGGAGGAGACGCCGCGACCGTGGAGCACCGGAGCCTTTGCTCCTCGGCGGAGGCGGCGAGACGAGGGAAGACGCGAAGGTACCGCCTGATAGCCGATCTCTACGAGGCCACGGAGCCCGTCGGAGGCTGCGACGAGGACCCGGATGCCGTGCGGTATCGGCAAAAGAGGAGGAGGAAAGGGGAGGACGTCGGCGGTTTCTTCCTATGATTTGCCTCTGTACGTCCTTTTTCATGGAGATGACACGGAGTTCCTTCCTTCCTCCATCTCTCTCTGACTCTCTCTCTCTCTCTCTTTCCCTCCTCTCTCCCTCCTCTCTCCCTCCCTCCCCTTTTTCATATGTACCCAGCTTGATGTTGGCTCTAGGGGATGAACGAGGTAGCCGACTCTTTTGGCCTTAATTTGCATAAATTATCAACAGGATGTAGTGGGAATTCTGCAAAACGTTGGACGGCATAAGAAACTGTTCTCCACGAATGCGAACTTTCTCTTTGTTGAAGTAAAGTTTAATGATTTGGGCTAATGCTTTTATGATCATGCTGTGATTTAATTATGCTTTGAATAGTAAACTTAGTCTGAAACATTTTGGTTGAGATTTTAAACAACAGTCGTGATGAATAACTACGAGCTACGATTATATGAACGTGCGCACTGAAATTATGGGCCGGTTCGGTTTAATTGGCAAATTGGGACTTGAACTAGACATATGCATTTATTTAGTTTTATCATTTTATGAATGTAAAGATTGTGTATAATCAATTTATTATTATTATTATTATTATTATTATTATTATTATTATTATTATTATTATTATTATTATTATTATTATTTGGAAAAGCTTTGTGTACAGCATCAATATTATATATTTGTATATATGAGTAAATATAAAGTAATTAATATTTGTGGATCAATCGACTTATTATATAATAAAAAATCATTTATACAATACGCCAATACTTATTATCTTGTGCAGCATCAAGAATGTAATATGCAGTATACCTTTTTTTACACAACATTTATAGATAAATTAGAAAAGTATCATGTACTAATACAAAAAAATTAAAATGATGTTACTATATAGCTTGATTTGCAATAATTTTTTTAGCAAAATAGTTTTAATCATTTATTTGTAATCTAATGAACTCATCTCTAGGTTTATCACACTGTTAATGTGAAAATATTTTATTAATTATTTTCTAGACACTATTTTTTAATGACTAAAAAAATTGGAAACACAAACCCAAATTTCAATTAGTGCATATAGTTTTCAAGTTGAAAAAAAAATGATTATATACTCTTTTAAAGAGATAACACTGTGCTCTTCGACTTTTTATGGATGGTTGATTGAAAATATTATTCAATCAAATGATGATGCTCCGTTGTCGTTGGATTCATGATGGATGATTGATCGAAAAAATTATTCAATCAAATGATGATAGATGAGCGTCAAATAGAGTGGAGAAGCCTCAAATTTATTAACTGTTACGGATGCTAATAATCCATAAAACAAATAATGAACACATAAAATAGACCTTCGTTTTGTTCTCTTCAATGACCATTTCGTAAAAAAAATTATGCAAACATGGTATTTAAGTTAATATAATATAAACTTTCTTAAGTTATACTTTATGTTTGTCACATTTTTGTTGCAAAAAAAGTTTGTTATATTTGTAATAATTTGTTGGGAAAATACCTAAAGCACATGTGCATATATATATATATATATATATATATATATATATGATTTTTTATCAACATTAATTGAATAGTCATTATATATATGACTTTTTTTAATCAACCTCAATTGAATATTCACTTGCTTTCCTAAACTAAACTTTTCACCAACCACAATAAAATAAAATATTATTTATCAGTAAAATGAGCAATTTTGAATTATTTTAGCTTTTATGATCTCATATATTTTAAATTTTATTTTATGCTTTCCTAAATTATGATTAGTTAGATAAATCAAATGAAGCGAAAATTTAACAGGAAACAAATGGCAATTGCCTAAACTAAAAAAAAGTCAGAATAATTGGCAATAGATAAGAAGATATTTTACAGTTTAGGAAACGGGAACAGTTTAAAGTCCTCGGGGTCTTATTTTATTCTGATTCATTGACCATGATGTATGGGGATGGGATTTTGTTTTCCCTTCGCAAATTGACATATTACAAAATACAAATTAAATTATAGACTATAAAATAAAACAATCAGAAAATAACCATGGCAACTTGGCCTCCTCATGAAATTGATTTACGGAAAAAAATTGCGAATTTTATTCATATAAAATTAAAATTTTGTAACTTATAATTATTTAGCTCCAAGATATGATAATTTCTTATTGATCGATAAAAGGAAAACAAATACTGAATTTATTTAGAAGTAATTCGTGCACTTTTTTTCCTATTTATATAAATACCATAAATAAAGTGTTGCCGGATGCATCCAACTCATTTTTAAAATACACAACTCGCACACACTCCCTTTCCAAAATAAATTAATACATCAAGTACTACACTTAGATTTATTGAATTCGTGGCTAAACATCACTATCAAATTATATGGGAACAGGCGTGCTGTGCAACTTCCAACTTCGTCGGGTGTCCCGCCAGAACAAGATAAGTACGAAATCTCACCCCGCGAGATAACTTAACATTTGCGATCGAGTTGGCCTTCTATATTTTGTTTTAATTACAATTACTCCATATATATTTTTTATTATATAAAGCTACCAACCATAACAAAAATCACACAAGAATCCAACGTTTCGAACCATTCGAATGGCGAAGCGAACCCCTCGCCCGCCGCCGCCGCCGAATCTGGCTCTGTACGATGATCACTTCACGGCCACCGAGCTGTCCGTGGCTCAAGAGCTCGCGAACCTCAGCCAGAGACTCCCCTCGTGCGGCCATTTGGCGGGCGATAACATCAACGTCATGACTCACCAGGCGCGGGTGCAGCTCCCTCTGGAGGTTGTTCCGTTGGACGGAGTCGACGACGGCAGCGGTGACGATGATGACGTGGAGGAACCGCTCCTGAGGGTGAAGAAGCGGTACCGCCTGTTATCAGACATCTATGCTGCGACGACGCCGATGGGCGATGGATGCGGCTCCTCCGCAGCGCGACGTACCGAGAAGAAGCTCCCGTAGAGGACGGAGAGCAAAGGAGAGAGCTGATCGAGAAGTTCAGATCGATGCGCGGACATCGATGAGTTATGATGGATAGCTTTTCATCTCAACGTTGTTAAGATGGTCGCATGCATGCGAATGATCATGTTATTGCAAGCATGTTATTTCAGTTTATCTCTCCTCAAAAAATAATTAATATTTTTTACAAGTAATCTTGTAGTAGTCTTCTTGCACCTTAATTTTCACCTACGCATGGCTTCAATTTTGACTAAGATGTAAGATGGGATTGGTTAAATCATGCAAATGTATTATATAATAGCTGAACTGTAATTATACATTCCATCCAGATTTTGAAAAAAAAGAAAAAAAAGTTCTTTTTCTTATTTTTGGTTGATGCGTTGGTTCCTGAATGAAACGATGGAATTGCGGCTGCAATCATAAGGTTTATAAAGATGATTAGGATGCTTGCACAGTATTGAAAGTACACCAAGAAACATGAACAAGAAGAACAAGAAGTTTTCGAGGGCGAAAGGAAAAGGGAGAATGCCTTCAGGACAGACGAAAACGATTTCCTACCCCTTAGTTCGTCCATAATTATTCTTAGCACATAAAATTTTCTTCCATGCTTTGTTTATCTTCTTTCCGTGACACATGCATCAAAGGGATCAGTTTAGCACATATGTCATAAAGGGAATCCCCTTGAAGAAATGCCAATATAACACATCAATGGAGATTAAAGAGAAGTTCAAAATGATAATGAAAGTTGTGATGGTTATCAATAAAACAATTGAAGTAGCCAATCTCGCAAACAAATTTTTGTTCATGTCTAAAGAAGCACTTTCTTTATTTAAAAAATCGTTCAAAAAGAAGCTTTCAATGTTTTAAAGGCAAATACTACAAAAACTCGTACGTAGCTATCGCACACTTTCTTCTTTTTAACTAAGCAGATAACTAGGGTTATTACAATCGACAATTATTGCCTAATGTTATCATCATTTTATGCCATAAAAGTAGATAGATATGTTTTAAATGACTAAATAAATTAACTTTCGATTCTAAAATTGACATTAGATTACCTATCAAGTAAGGATAAATTTGGAAAATATAATTCCCTTTCCATAAATATCAAAATATTTTGTAATAGACATTGCTTGTCGTTTTCAACATCGATTTGATATTTTTTTATTTTTAGGAAATAGTGATTATTTAGTTGTCTCTTAAAAACTATAAAAAAACAAATCTTCGCGCCAACAAAGAGAGCATAATTATGTAGTTTCAATTTTCGAAATTAAAGTATACATCATCTATGATGGATTCCTTCATCAATTTCATCAGCACCATTCTTTTTTTTTATCCGAGGGAATCAACAATAGTAATATTTGAAAATTCTTGTCTCAATTGTTATCATAATGAAATTTGACTTCTATTAATTAAGCACTTCTACCTGCCAAATCAAAAGTACATCATGAGAGAAGTGAATGACATGTACCAATGTAATTATATTTACAAATCTTACTATGTTTCCTTATTGAACACATGAAACTAAGAAGAGTTAGATCCATAGTATGATCACTTTTCTTAGAATTATTTATTTTCAATATAAAAATTGATGCAAGTTATGTAGAATAAAATATTTATCATTGCATATATAGCTTTTTCACTTGATATCACAAAGGTTTTCCCATGCACAAAGTCTACAATGCATTGTAATTAATCATAGTGAAATAATGATACCTTCTATTCTCTTATGCACAAAACAAATGTTATTAAGACTTGGAGTCACTTTATATAAAACTTAATATACAAAGAATTATAAAAAAAAGAGCATATAAGCTCTTGAAAAAGTTTATGAGGAACCTTAGATAATATGTTAGAGAAGAATGAATGATAATCTTTGATGTTTCTGTTTAAAGTTTCAAAATCCCTTGCTAAAATTCTTAAGCAACAAAAATCAGAAACCATCATAGGTATTCAAACATAAACATGATGAATATGTATCAATGACAATATCTATGGATTAGAGATCACTATTTGAATTTGTAGCACTAACATATGATTTGTTTCAAGTTTGCATACTCTAGTGTGTTTGAATTCATGATACAATGTATAATTGCATGTTTGCATACCCGACGCCCCGCCACCAGATCTTGCTCTGTACCACGATCACTTCATGGCCAACGAGCTGTCTATGGCTCAGGAGCTCACGTACCTCAGCCAGAGTCACCCCTCATGCGGCCATTTGGCGGGCGATAACATCGACGTCGTGACTCAGCAGGCGCAGGTGCAGTCCCCTCCGGAGGTTGTTCCATTGGACGGAGTCGGCGACCGCGGTGGTGACGACAACGATGTGGAGGAACCTCTCCCGAGGGTGAAGAAGCGATACCGCCTGTTATTAGACATTTGCGCTACGCCGCCGCCGATGGGTGATGGATGCAGCTCCTCCGCCGCGGGTGGCGTACCGAGAAGAAGCTCTCGTAGAGGATGGAGAGCGAAGGAGAGAGAACGAGAAGTTGAGATCGACGCGCGGACGTCGATGAGTTATGATAGATAGCATTTTATCTCGACGTTGCTAAGATTATCACGTGCATGCGAAGGATGAATGTTATTGCAAGCATGTTATTTCAAATTATCTCTCCTCAGAAAATAATTAATAATTTTTACAAGTAATCTTGTAGTAGTCTTCCTGCACCTTAATTTTCACCTACTCATTGCTTCAATTTTGACTAAGATGGGATTGGTTAAATCATGCAAATTTATTATATATATAGCTGCACTGTAATTATACATTAAATCGAGATTTTGGAAAAAAAGAAAAAAAGTTATTTTTCTTATTTTTGGTTGATGAGCTGGTTCCTGAATGAAACGATGGAACTGCAGCTACAATAATAATGTTTATAAAGATGGTTAGAATGCTTGTACACTATTGAAAGTACACCAAGAAACATGAACAAGAAGAACAAGAAGTTTTTGAGGGAGAAAGGGAAAGGGAGAATGCCTTCAACGCATATGAAAATGATTTCCTAGCCCTTAGTTCGTCCATCATTATTCTTAGCACATATAATCTTCTTCCATACTTTGTTTATCTTGTTTCCGTGACATGCATCAAAGGGGTCAGTTTAGCACATATGTCATAAAGGGAATCCCCTGAAGAAATGACAATAGAACACATCAATGGAGATTATAGAGAAGTTCAAAATTGATAATGAACTACATCGTGTACGTGAGGTAAAATCCAAGAGTAAAGTAAGTTTACATCAATATTACTCGACACAAAGAAGAAGATAATACATGTTAAGTGACATGTAGTTTTCATAAAAGTTCTGATGGTTATCAATAAAACAATTGAAGTAGCTAAGCTCGCAAACAATTTTTTGTTCATGTCTAAAGAAGCACTTTGTTTATTTAAAAAAATTGTTCAAAAAGAAACTTTCAATGTTTTGAATGCAAATACTAAAAAAACTTGTACATAGCTATGGGTTATTACAATTGACAATTATCAATTACAATCGACATGAACAAAGCAGATAACTAGGGTTATTACAATCGACAATTAGTGCCTAATGTTTATCATCATTTTATGCCATAAAAGTAGCTAGATATGTTTCAAATGACTAAATCAATTAACTTTCGATTCTAAAATTGACATCGGATTACTTATCAAGTAAGGATAAATTTGGAAAAATATAATTCCCTTTCCATAAATAACAAAATATTTTGTAATAGACATTGCTTGTCGTTTTCAACATCAAATTGATATTTTTTTAGAAAATAATGGTTTTTTAGTTGACTCTAAAAAAATTATAAAAACTCAAATCTTCGCGCCAACAAAGTGAGCATAATTATGTAGTTTCAATTTTTGAAATTAAAGTGTACATCATGTATGATGGATTCCTTCATTAATTTCATCAACACCATTCTTTTTTTTCCGAGGGAATCAACAATACTAATATTTGAAAATTCTTGTCTCAATTGTTGTCATAATGAAATTTGACTTATATTAGTTAAGTATTTCTACCTGCAAAATCAAAAGTACATCGTGAGAGAAGTGAATGACATGTACGAATGTAACTATATTTACAAATCCTACTATGTTTCCTTATTGAACACATGAAACTAAGAAGAGTTAGATCCATAGTATGATCACTTTTCTTAGAATTATTTATTGACAATATAACTATAAAAATTAATGCAAGTTATGCATAATAAAATATGTATCTTTGCATATATAGCTTTTTCACTTGATATCACAAATGTTTGCCCATGTACAAACTTCAGTGTCTACAATGCATTTTAATTAATCATAGTGAGATAATGATATCTTCTATTCTCTTATGCACAAAACGAATGTTATTAAGACTTGGAGTCACTTTATATAAAACTGACTATGTAAAACATTATAAAGAAGAGCAGATAAACTCTTGAAAAAGTTTATGAGGAACCTTAGATAATATGTTAGAGAAGAATGAACGATAATATTTGATGTTTCTGTTTAAAGTTTCAAAATCCTTTGCTAAAATTCTTAAGCAACAAAAATCAGAAACCATCGTGGGTATTCAAACATAAACATGATGAATAGGTATCAATGACAATATCTATGGATTAGAGATCACTATTTGAATTTGTAGCACTAACATATAATTTGTCTCAAGTTTGCATACTCTAGTGTGTTTGGATTTATGATAGAATGCATAATTGCATGTTTAAAAATAATAATGAGAATAAGAGTTAAGGATTTCCTACAATGAGAACGTCATTATCAACCTTAATAATGATTATGCAATTCATTATATAGCTACTATAATAAATCCCTTGGACCTCTCATGCATGAGGCTTTCACTATTAATCAGTTTTCTACATTTTCTTAAAAGAGTGTGCAAGGCTTAATATTATTTGAATGAACTCATATTTTTTTAAGTTCTTGTCTAATTACATGAATAAGAAATAGTGAGTGGTCAAACATTCATTTAGAACCCTTCTCTAACTTTAGAGTGAAGTTAAGAATTTGGTCAATTTCTAAGAATGTTCAAGTTGCACAATGAGGACAATGAATATACGAAGAGAGATAAGATCTCCATAAACAACAAAACATAAAGGTAAATTTAGAAAATTGTCAAAGAAGATATTTGATTTGAATTTTCAAAGAGGTTGTGATAATTATCAATAAGACAATTGAAGTAGTACATTCATAGTCAAGAAGGATATGTTGAATATGTTTCTGTTCATTCCTAAAAAAGAACATTGCTTATTACAAACAACAATAAAACAAAACTTCTAATATTTTAAACACAAATACCAAAATAACTTGTATGTGTCACCCATTTTCTTCTTTTTAACTAGGCATAAAGTGTTACTAAACCTAACAATTATTGCCCAATATCACTCTTTTTATGCCATGAAAGTATATAGATATATTTTAAATGGTTGGATCAATTAACTCTCGATTGCCCAAAAAAATCAGGTTGCTTATTATATAAGGGTAAATAGTAAACCAATTTGTAATTCCTTCCAACATTGGTTTAATATTTTAGTTTTATGTTTTTTTATAAAAATGGTTATTTAGTTGACTCCAACAAAAAAAATGTAAACACAAATCTTCCTATGCGCAAAGAGAGCGTAATCATGTGGTTACAAATTTTGAAATTGAAGTATATATCATGAGTGATGGATTCCTCTAATTGTCACAAATTTCATTAGCACTATTCTTTCTTTTTACTAGGATGAATGGTTATTAAGTCAATTGAAAAAGCAATTAATGGAGAATTATGTTGACATATTTAGAATGAATAGTCATGTAGCATGAGAGGGGTGGCTAAGGTGGACCTTCGAGACAGTGGTGTATGATATAGCACAAATTCAACGAGTCCTCCATAAACTGTTATATGGGCAAAAGGTTGTAGTTCAAATTAGTTTTTAAGGAAATATATGTTATGTAGAGAACATTGCATGTCATATAACGTGTTTGATTACAGAGTGGTGATGGAGCTATTAGTTTTTGCTTTCGATGACCTTGCATCATATCTATAATTCTTTTATTTACTTTGAAACACAATTTTAAATCATTCTTTTCATAGTCGTCATAAAAAAATGCATGAGTATCCAAGTTTTGTTATTATCCTTTCGCTCTTAAAGAACATATTGAGAAATGGCGTCACGATTGAAGACTTGTTATCACTCACTAATCTTCATATACAATTATAAAAATTTAAAAGAGGTTAAAAATTATTTTTTGCATTTCAATTTTATTTTTTTATGAGGGATCCTCACATTTCAAATAAGAAGGCAATGATAACATTGTCACTAGTCTTGCAAGCCTTGAATGCATATTACAATTGCCATATTATTAAGTTGATTTCCTTAGAGCGCCGACCTATTACTTTATGACTGTAACTATCAACACTAAGACATCTTTCTCATTTAAAAGATCAATTCATATAAAGGTAACTAGTATTGCATGAATCGAATGCATATCACAATTGGCATTTATGATATGACTTACTTTAATTGTCAACCTATTACTTTATGACTCTACTGATCGATATCGAAATATTACTTTTTTCATTTAATGACCAATTCACTTAAAGGTCACAATTGCTCGATTTGTGATACAAAGTATTCTTATGACAAGTTAACCATATGAGTTAATGATTTATGATTTTTTTTCTTGTCTTCTCATTTATGAAAATGGTTATATTATAAGATTAAAAACTAGGTATCACTCCAGATCATTCACGAAGTTTGAATTATTAATAACAAAGAGTGACCTTGAAGAGGAAACATATGAAGGTTCTTCTGATCCCATATTCTAAGATTCATCCAATAGAGATCAACTTTATATACTCAGAAATAAATTAAGATATCGACTTAAACAAATTAATTGCATACACTTGACTTGTTATGATATCCTCAAACCATAGGCATCAAGAATAACTGATACATGAACAAAAATATGAGCAATGCCTTTATTGATGACGGTGAATTAAACAACTATCATCACGATTCACTCTTTGCATTCGTTATCAACAATAGTAACTCCAATGAGAGGGGAGAGATCTTGGTGTAAGACTATTGCAAAGTGAACATACTACAATGAAAAATTTAATCTACTCTAATAATGAGTTAAGCTTAGTCCACTCAAATACAATTGGAGTTTTCAGAAACCTAAAGGTTAATATATTATCCAAAACTAGAGTCTTGGTGTAGGATTATTGCAAAGTGAGCATATTACAATGACAAATTTTAATCTACTCTAGTCATGTAGCCTCAGTGTGATGACTAAGGTGGAACCTATGATATTGATGAAAATCTTTTAAGGTAATTTAGGGGACTGTGGTGTATGCACTACAAGAAAATCAGAGAATAACGATTCAAAGAAAGAGACTCTATTGAGGCGCTATTGTGTCTTTGAAAAATATAGCGTCTCTTCGCGTCAACGTAGCGCCAACAATATGAGACGCTCGTAATCGGTGGCTAATAACATCGCAATAGAGCCAAAGAAGATGGAGACGCTACTAGCATCAACATTAGATGATATCTCGTCATAAAGATGACGCATAATGTCTCATTGCGAGCAGTTGATTGGAGTCGCTAACGTGACGCGAAAGTGGCGCAGTATGTTGCGACGCTATTCTGACACTCAAGGGACACTAAGTTTATGCATTAGTTGACGCTACTGCGTGGTCAACATCATGTCAGTGGGGTCGCCAAGACGATGCTCAATACGTCGACCTTAATGTCATGCTTAGGTAATGCGAAGGATGATATATTTAATATCACGTCGACTATAAATGTGATGCTATGGAGGCGCTAATGTCGTACATTTTTACCCCATTGCAGTCATATTTTCTTCCCTTCCCACACCATAATACAATTATATAATGCATATAAATGTATTCATCATTCATTCATCATAGTCACCATATCAAAAGTAAGAATATGAAAAGTAATAAACTGAACTAATTAACAAAAGTATAACTACTATACGTATATCTAATAACAAGTGTATAAGTAACAAAAGTATAGTTGCAAAAGTTTCTATTCTAAGTTTGGGAGTTGTTTTTCTCATTCTAGACGTTCAATCCTGACGTGCTCGGCCCTTGATCTCGTGGGGATTGATTCTACGGCGGGATCAATCCCTGAATCGTCTGCAACAAAGGAGCCAACTGCTGCGACACCTGCTACGACACCTGCTGCGATAGTTGCATCACATCAGGTGCAGCAGATGAGCTCGGAGTAGGTGGGACGTCTGCATATTCTTCGCTCCTCCTAGGTACCTAAGCGGCCATGCCTAGGCCATGCATATATCCTCCTCGTGTTGTGCCGTTCACTTTCTCCCAAACAGCAGGATCATCTACGAAATAGAAAAATTATACAGTCATATAAATATTATAGATTATATAAATTATATAATATCAAAAACACAAAAATTAAAAACATAAATCACTTTCAAGAAACATTACCTGATGGCTGAGTACTCGGTTCATCTCCGTACTTTTCAGCCATCTTCGCATTATAGTCATCCTAAAAAATTTAAACATTGCGCATTTAGAAAATTGTTTGCTTCAACGTCACCAACCAAATGAATATGTGATGAGACTTACCAAAGCAGTGAGCGTGATCAAATCGTTGATCTTCCAGCTCTTATGAGTGACCTCGTAAACTACGTGAAAGTCCATAGGGCCGCTTTGTTTCTCCTCCTGCAATAAAGTTTCAAATTTTATAAAATAAGTATAAGTTAAAAGTTTGATTATTCGAATTTGTATGTAAATTATCATGCGCTATCAATGCTCGTCAAATCGCATAGACCCGACTGTGTGGATGTGGGCCTCGAACTTCAAAAATTGGTTAAATTCTTATACTTGAAACATGTGATTTTGTTGTTATGAAGTTCAAAATCACATGTTTCAAGTACTTGATCTTCGTATTCAAAATCGATCATAATGTATATTTTGGGTACCAAATATTGATAATTTTTTTTGTCATTTTCTAATGTCTCTTTTTTTTTATCATAATATCATTTTATTATCAAGAATGTGGATGTACATCCTTAGTAAAATTTATGAGAACATGATCAAAAAGAGGTACTAAAATTATCAAAAACATTTAACAGTATTTGATTTCAAATTGAGTCCAATCACAATTTTGAATCTTTTATTAAATTGTCTTATTTCCTAGCATATGCCATATGAATCGTATTATTTAGCATAAGAATTAATTGTCTTATTTCCTACCATAATTAACATAGCATACTATATGTCTACATAACATTACAATAATTAACATAACATTATGTGTATTAACTTCACATTACAATAATTAATATAGTATTACATTAATTGACATAGCAAATTAATTAGCGGAGAAGGAAGGCAGCGGGCGGCGGAGGAGGACGACACTGGGCGGAAGAGGGCAGCAGAGGGCGGTGGAGGAAGGCGGCGGGCGGCGGAGAAGGGCGGCACTGGACGGAGGAGCGTAGAGGTCAGCGGTGGAGGGCAGCGGCGGAGGGTAGTGGAGGGCGATGGAGGTGGAAGAGGGCGGAGGAAGAAGGCGGCGGGCAGCGGAGGAGGAAGGCAGAGGGCAGTGGAGGAAGGCGGCGGGTGGTGGAGGAGTGCAGCACTGGATAGCAGAGGGGCGCGACACCGGACAACAGAGGAGTGCAGCACCGGACAGAGGAGCACAGAGGAGGTCGACGGTGAAGGGCAGTAGAAGGCGGTGGAGGTGGAAGAGGCGGAGGAGGAAGGCGGCAGGCGGCGTTGGAGGTCGGATGAGGAAGACGGAGGGCATACGAGGAGGCAGACGATGGCGTAGGAGGAGGAGCGGAGGGCAGGGTTGGAGTAGGGCTTCGGGCATCGGAGCAGAGGGCGTCGGGCGTCAAGCATCGATCGGAGCAAAGGGCAGCAGTGCGGTGAAAATGGCACAATGAAAATTGAAAATGCAAAAGAGGGGTTAGGGATTTAACTTAAGTATTTAGCGCCTCCCCAAAATGTGACACTATTTCGACGCTAAAGAGGTGCCACATAACTTGATGCTATTTCGAGGTTGTAGTGATGTCATTTCGAATATTTTTCCTAATTTAAGAGTTAGGGATTTAACTTTAGATTATATTATAAGTTCATATTATATTATAAGTTTATATTATATTATAAGTTTATGCATTATAAGTTTATATATTATAAGTTTGCACATTATAAGTTTATATTATATTAAGATTATATTGAAATAGCTTTATATGATAAAATTGTGTATATGTATATATAATATATGTGTATGTATATGTCTATATGTGCGAGATTAAGTCACAACAATGTGTGTATGTATATGTATTTTAAGTATATAGGTGTATGTATATGTCTATATATGTGCGAGATTATGTGACAATAATTTGTATATGTATAGGTATTATAAGTATATATGTGCATGTATATGTTTATATGTGCGAGATTAAGTGATAATAATATGTATATGTGTACATGTATAAGTATAAGTATATGAGGTTAGGTAGCATGCAACTAACTTTTGTACAACCAATATGCAACCAACAAATAAGGATCGTTAGATCATAATTGTTTGGTTGAGATTCAATCTCTATTGAATTTAATGTTAAGTTATTAAATTTAATCTCAATCATGTAATCATCATCCAACAGTTTAGATTCATTGGATGCATATTGGTTGTATAATTTTTTGTTGCATATTACTTAAACCCTAAGTATATATGTGTATTTATATGTCTATATATGCCCAATTAAGTGAGGGTAATAAAAAGTCGGCTACTGTGGCTCTATATAGACGCTAATGAGTCGCTAAAATTTATTAGTGGCACCCTAGCATCGCAGTAGTGTCTCAATCACCTTAGCGTCTCAACGTCGCGATGCCAGGGAGACACCAATAGCGCCTCTATAGCGTCAACTATCATTGCGGCTCTATTGTGGCGCTTAATTGACGCTATTGAATCTCCATGGTGGTGATAAAATAGAATATTTTGTAACAAATCATGTCATTTAATTCAACCATCATAATTCCATGATTAAGAATATAAAAATAATATATGTATAATTAAGATATGATATATATTGTATGCATAAGTAACATATATAATATAGGTAACAAATCTATATTTAGGAACACACATATGATGTAGGCATATATAAGTAATTATGTAGGAATATATATATATATATATATATGTTGAAAGTACACATAATATTTAATTTATTTATTCATTAAGGTATAGTATAGATAATATATATTAACATATATGGGGTTGCGTCAAAATAGATAACATATAGTTATATAAATATAGATAACATATAGTTAATCTATTTCTTAATTAATATATATGTTCCTCAGACAGATCGGTGGAGTAGAGTTAAAATAGCGCCAATTAAGCGTTATATGTGTTACATGTGTAGGCAATTATACGAATATATTTTTATTGTGGCATCTACGTAGCGTCACAGCATATTAGACGTGAAGTCGCATCGCATATCTCGGTGCCAAAACCACACAAAGGTACGGCACCCATATCGACTCCTCCGTAGCATCGACACAGCATCTCAAAACCTGCAATGCTAGGTTCATGTCGACAATAGTCGACACTACCACAGTGCTAAGATCTGCCACCCATTTTCGCTTTGTCGCGCGCAATAATAGCGGCTAATTAGCATCTTCATGGCGCCTCCTGTAGCATCCATATCACAAAACGCTATGAAAACGCTAATGTGACGCTATTGAGAGGCAAGTAAAGTCTCCTTTTTGTGACTCAACTTAGAAGCTATAACGATGCTCGTGACGTCGACTTAGCATCACTGGATATTGTGATGCTATTGTGCATCGCTACTCGACAGTTTTCTTATAGTGATGATAGAGAACAAACTCAGCATGCCTCCATCAACTGTCATATGAGCAAAAGGTTGTAGTCCAGACTAGTTTTTTTTTTAAAAAAAAAAATATATGCTATGTGGAGAACATTGCACGTCATACACCATGTTTGATTAGAGTGTGGTAATCGAGCTATTGTTTTTCACTTTTGATGGCCTTGCATCATGTCTATAATTCTTTTATTTCTTTTGAAACACAATTGTAAATCATTCTTTTCATAGTCATCATAAAAAATGCATGAGAATCCAAGTTTCATGATTATCCAATTTCACTCTTAAAGAACATATTGAGAAATGGCATAAGGATTGAAGATTTGTTACACTCACTAATGACCATATATAGTGATAAAATTTTAAAATAGGTTGAAAATTATTCTTTGTATTTCAATTTTATTTTTTTTATGAGGGATCCTCACATTTCAAACAAGAAAGCAATGATAACATTGTCACTAGCGTGCATGCCTTGAATGCATATTACAATTACCATATTATGAAGTTAATTTCCTTTGAGTGCCGAACTATTACTTTATGACTGTAATGATTGACACTAACATATTTTTTCATTTAAAAATTAATTCACATAAAGGTAACTAGTCTTGCATGAACTGAATGCATATTACAAATTTACAATTGGCATTTATGACATGGATTACTTTAATTGTCAATATGTTACTTTATTATTCTATCAATCTATATCTAGATATTACCATTTTTCATTTAAATGTCAATTCACTTAAAGGTCTTGATTGCTTGATTTGTGATACCAAGTATTCGCATGCCAAGTTAACCATATGTGTTAATGATTCATGATTTTTTCTTGTCTTCTCATTCATGCATGAAAATGGTTACCTTACTAGAAGATTAAAAACTAGGTATTACTCTAAATCACTCGGGAAGTTTGAACTGTTAACAACAAAGAGTGGCTTTGAGGAGGAATATTCTAAGATTCATCCAATAAAGTTGAGCTTTATGTACTAAAAGACAAGTTAAGATATTGACTTAGACAAGTTAATTGAATACATTTGACTTGCTATGAGATCCTTAAATCATAGGCATCAAGGATACTTGATACATGAACAAAAATATGAGTAATGCCATTGTAGCATACACATTCGAATTAAACAACCATCATCATGATTCACTCCTTTTGCATTCATAATCTACGATAGTAGCTCCAATGATAGGGAGAGATCTTGGTGTAGGACTGTTGCAAAGTGAATATACTGTAATGAAAATTTTAATCTACTATAATCATGGGTTAAGCTTAGTCCACTCAAATTCAATTGGATTTTCTAAAAACCTAAAGGTTAATATGTTATCGAAAACTAGAGGTCTTGGTGTAGGATTGTTGCAAAGTGAGCATATTATAATGACAAATTTTAATCTATTCTAGTCATGTAGCCTTAGAGGGGTGGCTAAGGTGGAACCTCTTTAACCATTCATGGGACGGTGGTGTATGATATAGAACAAACTCAATGAGTCCTCCATAAGCCGTCATATGGGCAAAAGGTTGTTGTTCAAATTAGTTTTAAGGAAATATATGTTATGTAGAGAACATTGCACGTCATACAATTTGTTTGATTAGAGAGTGGTGATGAGGCTATTGTTTTTTTACGTTCGATGACCTTGCATCATGTTTATAATTCTTTTTTTTATTTTGAAACACAATTGCAAATCATTCTTTCATAGTCGTCATAAAAAATGCATGAGTATCCAAGTTTTGTGACTATCCTTTCGCTCTTAAAAAACATAATGAGAAATGACTAACGAGCATGTAGGGCGATAAAAATTAAAATACGTTGAAAATTATTCTTCGCATTTCAATTTTATTTTTTTAATGAGGGATCCTCACATTTCAAACAAGAAGGTAATGATAAAAATTGTCACTAATCCTGCATGCCTTGAATGCATATTATAATTTCCATATTATGAAGTTAATTTTCTTTGAGTATCGATCTATTACTTTATGACTGCAACGATCGATACTAACACATTTTTTCATTTAAAAAATCAATTCACATAAGAGTAACTAGTCTTGCATGAACCGAATGCATATGACAATTGGCATTTATGATATGTCTTGCTTTAATTGTCAACTTGTTACTTTATGATTGTATAGATATCGATATCAAGATATTACTTTTTTTCATTTAAATGCCAAATGTCCAATTCACTTAGAGCTCCCTATTGTTCAATTTGTGATACCAAGTATTCTCATGCCGAGTTAACCATATGGATTAATGATTCATGATTTTTTCTTTTCTTCTCATTCATGAAATAGTTACCTTATTAGAATATTAAAAACTAGATATTACTTTGAATCACCAGTTAGTTTGAACTATTAACAACAAAGAGTGTCCTTGAATAGGAAACATATGAAGTTTCTTCTAATCTGATATTCTAAGATTCATCCAATAAAGATGAGCTTTATATACTTAAACAAATTAAGATATTGACTTAGAAAAATTAATTGAATACGTTTGACTTGTTAGGAGATCTTCAAATCGTAGGCATCAAGGATAATTGATACATGAACAAAAATATGAGTAATGCCTTTGTGCATACACATTCGACTGATGATGGTGAATTAAACAACCATCATCATAATTCACTCCTCTTGCATTCACTATCATCGATAGTAACTCCAATGAGAGGGAAGTGATCTTGGTGTAAGCCTATTGCAAAGTGAGTATAATGCAATGAAAAAGTTGATGTGCTCTAATAATGTGTTAAGCTCAGCCCATTCAAATTCAATTGGAGTTTCCAAAAACCTAAAGATTAATATGTTATCCAAAACTAAAGATCTTGGTGTAGGACTGTTGCAAAGTGAGAATGTTACAATGACAAATTTTAATCTACTCTAATCATTGGTCAAACTTTGTTCACTCAAATTGATCAATTGGAGCTTCCATCAACCTAAAGGTTAATATATTATCCAAAACTAAAATGCAACTTGAATAGAAACAACAAAAAGAATAGGAGATTATTTTGGCCAATTTAGGATGAAAGATAATACAATCGGAAAGGAGTGGCTAAGATGGGACCTATGGAATCGATGCATCAATCATGAAGACTTTTTTTTAGGATCATTTAGTTGAGTGTGGTGTATGATAGAGCACACTTGTCATCCACCAATTGTCATATAAGTAACAAGTTGTAGCCCAGACTAATTCTTAGAGCAATATATGTTATGTAGAGAACATTGCATGCCACATAACTTGTTTGATTAGAGAATGGAGATTGGGTTGTAGTTTTTTGCTTTCGGTGATCTTGCATCATGTCTTCATTTTTTATTTACTTTAAGACATAATTGTAAATAATTCATTTCATAGTTGTCATACAAAATGCATGACTACTCAAGCTTCATAATCATCCTTTTACTCTTAAAGAAATTTGTGAGAAATGACAAGGGGATCAAATAATTGTTACATTAATGACCAATTGTAGGGACAGAGTTAAAAGAGGTTGAAAATTATTCTTCACATTTTCAATTTTGATTTTCTGAGGAATGTTCTTATGTCAAAGTAGAAGGTAATAATAGCATTGTCATTAGTCATGCATGTGTATATTGTAATTGCCACACTATGAAGTTGGCTTCCTTTGATTGCCAACCTATTATTTTATGATTGTATCGATCAACCTGATGAATTTCCCTCTTTATTTAAAAAACCAATTCATGTAAAGGTCATTAGTCCTTCATGCATTCAATGCATGTTACAAGGACATATTGTGATGTGGCTTTGTTTGATTGCCAACATATTTCTTCATTAATTTTCTGTTACATTTTCAATTAACTTAAAGGTCCTAATTGCTCGATTTGTGATAGTAAGTATTCCTAGACCAAATTAATCAAATAGGCTAAGGATTTGTGATATTTTCTTATCTTCTCCTTGATCAAAATAGTTCTCTAATTACAACAACAACAACAAAGCCTTATCCCACTAGGTGGGGTCGGCTACATGGATCATACGATGCCAAAATAGTTCTCTAATTATAAGATAAAAATTAGGCATTCCCCCAAATCACCACCCAAAAGCCTTCGTAAATTTATGTTTCAATACAAAATATTTTTTATAATTCTATTGTGTTTGCCTTGAGCTAGGGTACAACCCACACGAAACATTCGTTCATAACCCCATGACCCTTTGGAGAAGCGGATATTCCTCCAAGAATCCACTTAAGTGATTGAACATTGATCGCCCCATGAACCCATGCAAACAATCAATTTGTATCATGCGATAGTAGCCTTTGACAAGCTGCGAGACCCGAACAAAAGCTTTCATTGTATAAGAATCATGAAATTTGAGCTATTACACCAAAAAGTGACCTTGAAGAGGACGCATATGTAGGTTCTTCAAACCTCATATTCTAAATGAGGTTTATATGCTCGAAAACACATTATGATATCAACTTAGACAAATTATAATATGTTTCTAAAAAATAGTTGTTTAAAAAAGTATCATTTGTATTAACAAAAATTATAATATCATTTTGATTAATAGAAAAGAAAATATGTACATTGTAATTTTCTCCTCCCTCTTCAATCATGACCTCCATTTTCTTCCTCATTTTCACCCCTTTTTAACATCCTCCTTTTCACATTGTCTCTCCATGTAATGATCCATATTCCTCTCATCTCTCTTTGAATGGAAACTCGACAAAGAAGATATCATAGAGAAGTCATCAACAAGATGAAGCTACTAGATACTTTTCATTCACTATGCAAAGAGAACAAAGAGACCAAAGTTGTAGGTGAGAAAAAGGTAAGAAAAAGAAGTCAATAAAGTGTGTTTAATACATGACTTATTATTAGATCCATCATGATGGGATATTTACTAATTCATTTTATTCATATTCCTCCATGGAGGCATAAAATCATGTTCTAATTTGATTTTATGTTCATATCCAACTATGATCTTGAGAGGTTATGATTGAGAAGATTATATTTTGTACAAATACTACGACCAATTTTGTAATATAAAATTGATTATATTTTTGTTAGCTGTAATTATGAAATTAATCCATATAATTCTTTGGATCTTTGAAGTATAGTTTTCGAAGAATATGATATTATGTAAAATAAAACCCGTAGACAAAGTCATGAGTGGGAAATTGATTACCGATCTATCATGGATAATTACAAGTTCTTTTGATAATTACACAGTAATTCATACAAAATATATAAATTATGATATTTATAAATGTATTATAAACCTTATTTACATCAAGATATGCAACAAGTAACTCTCAAGATGTCTAAAAACTACAATTGAAGTTGGATGCTAGTGATTTCATGATTTATTAGAATTAATTTATAATATCATAAATTATAAAATAAATATGTGGTGAATATTTTAGAGTTTAATTTAAAATAAAATTGAAGTTATCAATTTTACATCTAGTAACACCCAATCTATACATTTGTAGAAATTAAACACAAATTTCTAAATATACTAAAAAGCATATGGTGGAAAATAAACTATGAAACTTATAGATATTAAACTTTCTTGTGCCTATCTTTAAAAATAAGTTTAAATTATAATTTTATATTATAGTATCACTCAAACTATTAAGTATATTAGGGCCAAGCTTGTCTTGATAATTATATTTTATTCTAAATATTAATTGATATTATAGTTCTTTTTTATATTTACAACTCAAGTTGGTGATTATAGGAGAAGGAACAAGAGATAAAATAAA
Organism: Pontederia crassipes; assembly: GCA_030549335.1. Lineage (NCBI taxonomy): Eukaryota > Viridiplantae > Streptophyta > Magnoliopsida > Commelinales > Pontederiaceae > Pontederia > Pontederia crassipes. Next base: position 67,754,748 of record CM060191.1, on the reverse strand, counting down.
TTTTATAATATATATTATTGTTGATTCTCTTTGCAATGATGTGAACACTAAAATGATTAGTACTAGCATAGAATCGTGTAAATTATATACAACTATTATCTTTATACTTTGTTATGTTTTCAATTTCATATTGTTAGCAGAATTAATAGGATCTAGATTAGTATGGTACTATGTCTTTTCATGCTTGATTATTATCATAAAATTCTTATGATAATATGTTGAACTTTTGACCAATTGTACACTATTTATAACTACAATACTACATTATGATATGTAGATTCATGGTACTAGAGAATGTTTAAATGATATGAGTTCCTAAATTGTAATATACCTGCTTCAATCATATATAATTAAAAATATATATATATGGGTATAATGTATATGTGAAGCACCAAACGTTCAGCATCGTGTGAAGTAGGCTGAAAACCGTTCGATTTGGATCCGGCGGTTGAGATGGATGCACCCGTCTAGATCTCATCAACCGACTCCAATGCATCTCGCGAGATGTTGCAGCCTTTCCAATTGCAGCGCCTGCTCAGCCTTTTTTTTATTTTTCCCACTTTCCCTCAATTTTTTCCTATTTCCCCTCTTGCCCTAAATCCTCTAGCTGATATTTCTGGCGATCTCCAGCGATCCAACTCTTCTTCTGCACTGTGATCCACCAGGTGCTGCTCGTCCTTTTCCTCTCTCTCTCTCCACCTCTTTTTTGGCGAGTGCAATGGCAACGACCGACGAATGATAAGGACGCACAGAAGGCAGGTGCTACTCCAATCCTTTCCCTCTCTCTCTCTTTCTCTCTTGCTCTCTCCAACCTCTCTCTCTCTCTGCCTCTTCTTCAACGAGTTCAGGGGTGGCAGCCGGCGATTGCCCGCTCACGTCGTTGGAGACATGACGACCCCTCCCATCTTCATCGGAGACCTTCTCCTCACCTCCACCGGCCCCGGCAGCTTCTAGATTGTCGATGCCATTTGCGTTGTGGTGAGGTCCGCACGGCCCTCGCGTGGTCCTCCTCGCCACGCAGCCGAACTCTGAGAGCGGCATGCGGAAGAGTGCCCATGCCATGGCGTACGTCCCGACGCAGACCATGGCAGACGACAAGGCAGCCTCGAAGATCGAAGGTGTGAGGCTATCCATGGGGAGCTTGTAGGAGGGAGCTCTATTCATGTTGTTCAAGATGGTGGTGATGCGACCTATGGAGGCTCTGAACCGAAGCTTTGTTTGTGCCATACTAACCTCAAGTAGGGTGCCGGCCGAGCGTTTGTTAAAATGCATATATTTTGTCTAGCTCTGTATTGCTTGAAAACCATGAGTTATCTAGGACAAATTACTTGTAATTTAGATTTGGAGTTTAGTTTAAAAAGAATTACTTGTAATTTAGAACTATTGTGTGGGTGTTTGCTTTTTTCTATTAAAAAGAATTGATAAGAGAATTGATGGTAATATGTATATATCACTACATCTCTAAGGAAAAAACAAATGTAAAATTGGAGCAACATCTAAGATCTTTTCGCATCATAGCAGTTTGTATCCGAGGCTTGGAGTTGTTGAGTTGTAGTAGTGACCGTAGTCGTTGAGGCATGCATAATTTGATTTATCCTCCAGCAAAGTTGTCAAGTTCGAGTTTCCACCTAAGTTCGGTTTAGGGGGGTGAACTCGTATCGTAGATTCGATACGTAAATACGTAGTATTTAGATATAATATTAATATAATATTTTTATATTTTTTAAACCACATAAAAATATATTAATAAATACATAAAATTTTTAAATAACATGAATAATAGAGAATAAAATTTCACAAATTATAAACTTGTATAAAAATCTATTTTAAAATTATTAAGGTAAGTATATATATATATATATATATAAATTAAATTGAAGTATGATAAATTCATATAATGAAATTAATAAATTTATATACAATCAGATAAATGTATAGGAAAATTAATATAGTCTAAAATATTATTATTTTCTTTTCATTATTATCATAATCACTATATATTTTTTTTCAATTGTATGATTTGATTTTTATTTAAGTATTATGTCCAATGAATGAAATAATAAACAAAATTTATTGGAATTATTTATAATAAATTATATATTTTTATCCGATTTTCTATCTTAATTTTAATTTGTTATAAAGTTTTAAATAAATTTAGTATTATTATAAAATAATAGTGAAAAAATAATAAATATAGAATTTATGTATAATAAACTAACAAATGTTGTCAAAAAAACGTGAAGTATGATAAATTCATATAATGAAATTAATAAATTTATATACAATCAGATAAATGTATAGGAAAATTAATATAGTCTAAATTTTTTGTCTAAAATATTATTATTTTCTTTTCATTATTATCATAAATCACTATATATTTTTTTTCAATTGTATGATTTGATTTTTATTTAAGTATTATGTCCAATGAATGAAATAATAAACATAATTCATTGGAATTATTTATAATAAATTATATATTTTTATCCGATTTTCTATCTTAATTTTAATTTGTTATAAAGTTTTAAATAAATTTAGTATTATTATAAAATAATAGTGAAAAAATAATAAATATAGAATTTATGTATAATAAACTAACAAATGTTGTCAAAAAAACCTTAGCATGGAGGTTCGAACCTACGACCTCCGATTGTTGGATCATCATGCCTACCAGACAATTATACTCTACTTAAGCGTTCGTATGCACGTATTCATACCGTGTTAAAACATAAGTATATCCGATTTTAATTCATTTTACGTTTTTAACCCGACTCAACTCGTTTTTGAACCCTAGATACGTAAATTCATAAGTTTTTAAGTATTAAAACTAGTTTTTAACAATTTGCCTCCAGTGCGCTCTCATAATTCCATTTATCCTCCGGTGCACTCTCACAAGTCAATTTATGCAACCAAAATTTTAACGATAGTATAGTACATTTTTGAACGATGAGTCAAACTCTATGATACATGCTTTAACTTTTTAAGGAATCTATCTATTTAAAAACCTAAAAGGGATGTGAATAATCCCAAGTACATATTTCTTAAAAGCAACATATAGCTCTTCTAAAAAATAGAAAGAAGCAACATATAGTTAACAAGAAAGGAAATGTAGCCCACATGAATTCAATAGTGTCCTTGTCCTGCATAATCTACTGCAACTCCGCCAATGGATCTTTCGTTTTGTCCAGATCATACGTCAAGATACCAACAGCTAAAAAGCAGAAAGAAATTTCATGTGAAGTGATTTCTTCTAGTTCAAATAACAAAATGATTTATAAACAAGATCAAGCATATGCTAGTTTATTCTAACTAAAAACTGGCAAACAAAAGTTATTTATAAACAAGAACAAACATATGCCAATTTATTTAAACTGAAAACCGACAAACATACTAATTACATTCTGCAATACATCTATGTATTTATGAGGAAACAAGGACCATAACGAAGGGAGATACTGCCAAAATGTCATTGATTTGATTTTGTATCCTCTAGTTCAAACAGTCCACCAGCTGCAACAAGGAGGCATCTTCATATGAATATAATGTGTATGTTTTTTAGAATGTGCTTGAAAAAAACCAATGACAAGTACCATCTTATGTGCTTTAGGCGCATTCCACTCTCTAGCCTTAAGTGTTCATAGGTATCATTTGGACTTCCCTGGTGAACATTCTGCAAGATGACGCAAAGTATGTAAGTGTATAATGAAAATTAGTTTGGAAGTAAATTAGGTCCTCCAAAGATCCCCCATGAGAAAGGCTTTCCAAAACTCAGAACATTACATGCCAATCTTAAAGTTGGAACTGAGAAAGAGAGGTTTCAGTCTTGGGAGTTTTTACACATGCTGCAATCAAAGTGAATGTACATTAGACAAGTCAATATGATCGTGGGGCCAAACCTGTTAGAGTTGGTGAATACTTCAGGACCCCTTGTTTCTCACACCGGGTTCGCTCACGTGAGCTTAGGGGAATCTGAGCATTACCCAATTAACAGTATTGTTAGCGTACGAACGAAAGGGGGGGTTCGGGGGGCCCCGCCCCCCGACGGCGGTCCCGCTCGTTTGTGTGGCCGGCCCGTGTGGTTCGGATTAAGTTTTTTCTCTGTTTGTTTGGGTTTTAAACCCGGTTTGGAGAGGCTATTAATAGCCTAATTTCTGATGTAATTTTGTGTTGCGGCTGTAAACCTAAACGATATAGTGGAACCTCTTTGCAGGACGTAGCCCTAATCTCAAGGGTGAACCTGGGTAAATTTCGTGTGTCTCCTCTATTTTTCTGCAATCTCTCTGTGATCTTCTCTACTTGTTCTCGGATTTTCCCATCAATTGGTATCAGAGCACAGGTTGTTCGAGGAATTAGGGTTTATTCGAGATGTCAGGAGGATCGCGAATCGAGATAGAAAAATTTGATGGAACACGATTTGATCTCTGGAAGATGAAGATGGAGGATCTCCTTTGTGATCGAGATCTTTGGACGGCATTCGAGAAAGAGAGACCAGGCATGGAGGCGGCGAAGGTCGCGGACGAGGCCTCCTCCAGTCAGGCAGATCCAAAGGCGATCGAAGAGTGGGATCGGATTGATAGAAAGGCGAAGGGTTTGATTCGGCTGTGTCTCGCGGATTCAATTCTTACGAATGTGATGGGCGAACCTACTGCCAGAGATCTGTGGAGGAAGTTGGAATCCTTATATCAAAGTAAGTCATTGGTTAACAAGTTATTTCTGAGAAAGAAATTGTACAATCTTCGGATGCAGGAGGGTGACTCATTTTCTACCCATCTTTATAACTTTAACACGGTGATCAGTCAACTTGTATCAATCGGTGTTAAGTTTCAAGATGATGATAAGGCAATAACATTGCTCTGTTCGCTGTCGGATTCATGGGATAATCTGATTGTTGTGATTGGTGGCGGGGATAAAGAACTTTCGTATGAAAGTGTATGTGCTGCCTTGTTATCAGAGGAAATACGGAGAAAGGGATCAGCAAATTCTGGTAAAGAGGCGTTGGCGGCCAGAGGAAGGCAACCAGAAAGGAATCAAAATCAGAGAGGGAGATCCAAATCTCGTGGGCGTTCGAAGAGTAAGGATAAGAAGGTGCAATGCTGGAGATGTCAAGAGTGGGGCCATCTGAAGCGAGATTGCAAAAACAAGTCGGTTCATAAGAAAGAAGCTGAGTCAACCTCGGACAAAAAGGAGGCTGAGGCAGGAGATATGTATGTGGCTTCTGCATGTACGGCACAGTCAGATAAAGATGTCTGGCTTATCGACACTGGTGCTTCGTACCACATGACGCCTCATAAACACTGGTTCTGTGAATATGAGGAGTATAATGGTGGAGATGTCATGCTCGGAGATGACACTGCGGTTCAGATTGTTGGACGTGGCAGGGTGAAGTTGAGGATGAATGATGGCACGATGAAGACTCTACCAGATGTGATGCATATACCACTTATGAGCAGGAGTTTATTATCTGTTGGTACAATGGCTGACTCGGGTGTTATATTCAGTTGCGATAAAGATTCGTGCAAGATGATCAGATGGTCGATTGTAATTGCACGAGGGGTTCGCTATGGCACGTTGTACAAGTTGCTCGGAGAGACAATATCTGTGGGCTGCGGATTTATTTCTGAAGAGGCCAAAGAAGATGAAGACAGCAAATCTATGTTGTGACATCGGAGATTAGGCCATATCAGTGAAAAAGGACTCTCCACTATAGCATCAAGTCAGATGGTAGAAGGAGTTCCGGATTGTTCTGTGGGCTTCGGGTTCTGTGAACATTGCCTCCATGGAAAACAGAACCGAGTCAGTTTTCAACACACAGGTTCAAGAGCAACGAAGATTCTCGAACTGATTCATAGTGATGTCTTTGGACCAACTCCGACTCCATCTATTGGAGGGTCCAGGTACTATGTTTCTTTTATAGATGATTTTTCGAGATACAGTTGGATTTATTTTATCAAGAATAAATCAGATGTATTCGATAAGTTTCGAGAATTTAAAGTTTTGGTGGAAAATCAATTGAGCTGCAAGATCAAGGTCCTTCGTACAGATAATGGAGGTGAATTTTGTTCAGATAAGTTTGAGCATTTCTGCGTGGACAATGGTATTGCTAGGCAGAAGACAACTCCATATACACCTGAGCAGAATGGAGTGGCTGAAAGGTTAAATCGGTCACTCATAGAGAAGGCCAGATGTATGCTGAGTTGGGCTGAATTGGGGCAAGAATTCTGGGCAGAAGCTGTAGCCACAGCAAACTACCTGAAGAACCGCTCACCGACCTCATCAGTGAAGGATCAGACGCCTTATGAGGCAATGTTTGGGAAGAAGCCAAATTTGTCTCATGTTCGGGTGTTCGGATGTGACGCATATGTTCATATACCCAAGGAAAAGCGGGGTAAGCTTGATAGTAAATCTGAAAAGAACATATTTGTCGGATACAAGGAAGGGATCAAGGGCTACAAACTGTGGAATCCAAAGTCAAGGACTATTGTTTACAGCAGGGATGTTGTTTTCCGTGAATCACGTTCCCAAGTTGAAGTTCAAAAAGGTGATGAACCTAAGAAAGTGGTAGTGCTTGAAGAAGATTCTGATTCTGAAACTTCAGAGGTGGATGCACAAGGTACTTCAGTTGAGTCTGTTATAGAACCGGATCAAGAGGACTCGATTAATGAAGTTGAAGATGCAGATTCAGATGAAGACCCAGATATTGGTACTACCATACCAGTTCTCAAGAGATCGACACGAGAAAAAAGAGCACCTTTGAGATACTCTCTTAGTGCTCTGAGTTCGTTTCATGCTTTGAGTGGGAGCTTGTTCTGTAAAAGATGCAAGGTCTATGGATGATGCAAATCAGTGGGAGCTTGTTATGGCAGATGAGATGCAGTCACTGGATAAGAATGAAACATGGAGTTTGTGTAAATTGCCTAAGGATAGAAAGGCAATTGGTTGCAAATGGGTGTTCAAGCGAAAGCTGAAATCAGATGGGTCTGTAGAGAAGTACAAGGCGAGACTGATAGCTAAAGGGTACTCTCAGGTTGAGGGAGTCGACTATGATGAGATTTTTTCTCCCGTGACGAAAATGACTTCAATCAGATTTGTTCTATCTCTGGCAGCAGCATATAATCTTGAGGTAGAGCAGATGGATGTGAAGACGGCATTCCTTCATGGGGACTTGGAGGAAGAGATATATATGAGGCAACCAGAAGGCTTTGAAGTTCAAGGTAAAGAAAAGCTGGTGTGCAAATTGAAGAAGTCTTTGTATGGATTGAAGCAGTCGCCAAGGATGTGGTACCAGAAGTTTGATACGTACATGCTCGAACTCAAGTTTGTACGTTCAGATTCAGATCATTGTATTTATGTGAAGAGAGTTGGAGATCAGTTTGTCATTCTTACATTGTATGTGGATGACATGTTGCTGATTGGAAACAGTATGAAGATGGTGAATTCAGTGAAGGGTTTGTTGGCCAAGAAGTTTGAGATGAAAGACTTAGGGTCAGCGAATTTTATTTTGGGTACGCAGATTAGAAGGGATCGTCAGAAGCGAAAGTTGTGGCTAGGACAGGAGAAGTACATAAAAGAAGTGTTGAAGAAATTTAACATGTCGGACTGCAAGCCAGTGGGTACTCCTATGTCTCTAGGAACCAAACTTTCTGCAGAGCAATGCCCGAAGACGGATGAAGAAGCTGAAGAGATGGATCGTGTGCCATATGCAAGTGCAGTGGGCAGCTTGATGTATGCCATGGTGTGCACGCGTCCAGATATAGCCCAAGTAGTGGGAGTCTTGAGTCGATATATGTCTAACCCAGGCAGGGAACATTGGAATGCTATCAAGAGAGTTTTCAAGTACCTTCGTGGAACTTCAATTTTTTCGTTGTGTTTTGAAGGTACAAGGAAAGGAAAGATGCTTGATATTGTGGGTCATGTAGATGCTGATTGGGGTGGAGACATTGATGGTAGACGATCCACTAGCGGATATGTTTTTACATTATTTGGGGCTGCACTAAGTTGGATGAGCAAGAGACAAAGCGTGGTAGCACTTTCTTCTACAGAAGCAGAATATATGGCTCTTACTCATGCTGCAAAAGAGGCCATATGGCTACGACGGTTGTGCTTAGAGCTCGGATTTGAGCAAAGTGCTATAGAGGTGAGATGTGAGAATCAAGGTGCTATTCAGTTAGCTAAAAATCCCGCATTTCACTCACGCACAAAGCATATTGACATCCAATACCATTTTATTCGGGAAAAAGTGGAAAAGAAAGAGGTTCAACTTGAAAAGGTTGATACAATAGAGAATAGTTCTGATTTTCTGACTAAAGCAGTTACAGGTGTAAAGTTTGAGTGGTGCTCTACTGCTGTCGGATTGAAGAAGAATGTTGCTGGCAAGGCTCTCATTGGTGTGAAGTATCCACCAAGTGGGAGAATGTTAGAGTTGGTGAATACTTCAGGGCCCCTTGTTTCTCACACCGGGTTCGCCCACGTGAGCTTAGGGGAATCTGAGTATTAGCCAATTAACAGTATTGTTGGCGTACGAACGAAAGGGGGGATTCGGGGGGCCCCGCCCCCCGACGGCGGTCCCGCTCGTTTGTTTGGCCGGCCCGTGTGGTTCGGATTAAGTTTTTTCTCTGTTTGTTTAGGTTTTAAACCCGGTTTGGAGAGGCTATTAATAGCCTAATTTCTGATGTAATTTTGTGTTGCAGCTGTAAACCTAAACGATATAGTGGAACCTCTTTGCAGGACGTAGCCCTAATCTCAAGGGTGAACCTGGGTAAATTTCGTGTGTCTCCTCTATTTTTCTGCAATCTCTCTGTGATCTTCTCTACTTGTTCTCGGATTTTCCCATCAAAACCACGGCATTTAAACATGCCACGGTGACTTAATTTTTACTTTTCTTGAGAATAAACATAGAAGATTGAGAATGAGGTCACATTGGGTCTTCACAGACTAACAAATTGAAGTTGAACTGCATGGAAGTTAATATGAAAGCAGAGACTCGACAGGGAGCAGATGAGCGCGAAAGAGAAGGCTCGGGATCATCTCACCTTCTGGAATGAAGGTCACCAGTGCAGATTGCAAAGGACTGGAGCCGTCGGTCGCCGCTCTGTAGAGGTGGAGCTTCCAGTCACCAAGCGAGAGAGAGGGAGAGATGGGAGCCACTCACGTTCGCCAAAGGACTGGATGTATGGAGGTTGCCGATCGCGACCCCCAGTCACAAATCTGCAGCCGACGAACAAAGATCGGGAAATCTCCTGGTGCTTGCTGGTCGTCACTGCTGCGCTCGTCGGAGAAGACAAATGGATTTGAATCCTTGGAGCGAGCGGGAGTGTTTCGTGTGAAGCGGGCACTGTGATCAAAAAGAAAAAAAATGAGCTGGAGTGTTTCATGTAAAGCAGGCACTGCGATAGGAAAGACTGCAACATCTTGCATTTCTTCTGACTCTTTTTCAAATTCAATAAAATGTTGGTTGATCGTTATTTTTAAAAATGTTAGAAATAAGAAAAATAAAGTTCCAGTAATTATTCTTTTATGTCAAATATACTAATATGATTTTTAATAATTTTAGACAAAATTTTGGTTAGGTTAAATGATAGAGCAACAAATCTTCTTTTCAAATAGAAATTCAAATTTCAATTCTTTTGAAATTTAATTTTCTAAATATTTTACTTGATCCAAATGTGGGGGGAGGGGTATTTTTTGTTTACACGTAATATTTTAAGTGCCATTTACTTAAATAATACTACATGTAAGTAAGGGGACTACAAGGCTATGTTGAGAATTTACCTACAACCTACTTTAGGTCGTTACTATAAACCTTCAACCCATTTTTATCACTTGTTAACACAACTTGGGTTTTTCCAATCGTCCAGGTTGAATAATGTAGCAACAAAAGGAAAAGAAAATAGTCAACAACAAATCAAAGGTTAATCTTAATCTTTGTAAGTTGAAAGCTCCCTATATATGAATTAACTATATGAAATAAGATTAAAACACAATTTTCCTGATCTTTGAGAGTTTTACCTCATTTCTTATCTGATATTATTATGAAAGAAAGAGTTTCAAGATAAAGAACCTAACGAGGGTTGAAATTCAAAATTGCACATTCTAAATTATGTTCTTAAATCTTTTGGACATCCAAAAATTATGAAATTAAATATGGAAGTACCTTTTGAAGCACAATTTTAAAACTTTTGGAAAAGTTATGTACTAAGTATTAGGAGTCACTCGGGTTGTTTCATAAAGTGGTTAGGCTAAAATGATATTACAATCATAACTAGAATACTTGGAGTCATAATTTACGAAATAGAAACCAATTGTTGTATGCTTTCATGGAAAGAATATATGTGCCAAGAATTAGAAACTTTTTAATGCAGAACACATAGTTCAGTTTCACAATAATGATAGAACATCTCCATATCTAATTGCTTTTCTAAATTAATATAGAATGAGAAAATTTATATGGTTATATAGTTTAAAACTCAGAGAGCCTAGTGTTAGGAGAAATTTGATTCTTTGTGATAGAATGTCTATGACAAGTTATTAATTATATTAAGCTTTACATGACGTGTAATGGTTCAAAAGCAGCGTATAGCTAGGACATTTTATAATGATCCAAATTATGAGTTTTTATGTTGATTATATTTGTTGAAGTCTTCTTTCATTGGAAATTTATTTCACATCAATAAGATTTTCACACTAATGGTTATGCATTTTATGTTGTATGTCACTGAATTTGTTATATGAACGTATACTATGTGAATTTAGAAGTTAATTGATGTCTTTCATGTGATTACATGTTAAATATTATAATATGCAATTACATGTTATGTGAATATGTGCTATGTGCACGCAAAAAGTAATTTAATTGTTATGTGTGCAATTATATGCTACAAGATGAGTTATGCAATTACATGTTACATGAAAAACATGAATATGAAAGGGGCAGGCATTTTCATTGCATTTATCATGCATTTGCATTAACCTTGCCAGACAATAATTTATTCTTGTATAGTTCAAAGACTTGTAAGGTTGACAGTCTATCCTTGCATAGTTGAAAGACCTTGTAAGACCGATATATGGTTGAAAGACTTTCTAGGGCTAACATGTTCCAAAAACAATTTATGTTGTTTGAAATTAAGTGCCATATGAATCAAATTGTGAGACTACAATGTGAGTCACTTTTGATTCATAGGGGCCACATCTAAAATTCAAAACCTTTTTAGTAGGGTCGACATGCATATATGATTTGTGCATTAATACGATATGACATGTACGTGTACATGTTCATGAATACATTATTTGTGCAATAATATTTCATTATTAATACATAAGATGATGTTAAACCTTTGATATGACATATAAACATATTGATGTGTTATAGGCTATATGACATGGTGATGATATGTGTTAGAGGTGAGAAAGGGCTAGGAGGACTCGGTTGCCTTAGGCCTGCATGGCATGGAATTCTCATTTTTTAGGCTGATAGGTTAATCGGGTTAGGAGTAGGTCTCATTCTTCGAGACCCGACAGTCGGATCGGGACCAAGTTTGAATTATAAAAGTTTGCGCCCCGACCCAATGTTATATAATATATTAAATTATTCAAAAATATGATATTTATATTTATTTCAATAAAAAATTATATTTTATTTTATATATTAAACATACAATATAATATATTATATTATTATACATGTGATTTAATTGATAATTATTATGTTTTATATAATAGCATGAAATATTTTTACTACTATATTTTATTTATTTATTATGGTCGAACTAGGACAATCGGGAATGTGTCGATCTTTATCCCGATCAATTGGGAAACCCTAGCTAAGATCGAGACATCTTCTAGAATCTTTTTAGAAAATCTAGAGATAGGTGCCGAGACAATTGGGCCCCCATCTAGAACACAAGTTTACTCACCCCTAACTATGTTATTTATAATATATATAGAGTACATTTTACTAAATACCCACCAACTTTAGCACCTTCCTAACTATGAGTGTTTACGGGCCAGGTCATCCTAACCCATCTGTGTGGTCTGGTTGCCCAACCACCATTTTTTCTTTAATTTTTTTCTTACTTTTTCTATTATTTAACATAAAAATATTATATAATATTTATTTTAAAAGCATACAATAATTTGTTAAACATTTAAATATTATTTTACACATTTAAAATATTTTATTTTAATATATATTTTATTTTTTATACAAAAATATAAGCTGAAAAGTAAATAATAATAATATCATGCCTTCGAGTCAGAAATCCAAGATCAAGTCGAGTCAATGGGTTCACGAGTCGACCCGATCTGCTGAACATGATTATCCAACTTTACTTTGTAACTAGATTATCCTCCAACTATTAACTTATTTCAGCGTAACTACCCTTTCGATTGAGAATAGCCAATTGTGCACAAAGGAGAAGGGGCGTCCCCCTCCTCCTCTCCTCTCCGACACCAGAGAGGAAGGAGGGGCCCTCCTCCTCTATCACAAATCGTGCGCAAAGGAGGGGTGCTGCCCTCTCCGACGAAAATAATGATTTTTCTTGTAGTATCCCCTTTCCTCTCCGGTGCCGGAGAAGAGAGGGGGACGATGCCCCTCCCCCTCTGTGAGCTATGTTGCAGAGGGGGAGGCACCCCCTCCCCCTCTCTTCCTAGGCACCGAGGAAGAGAGGGAGAGGGATGCCGCCCCCTCCTCTACATGTGTGATTTGCACGTGGAGGAGGGGGCGTCCCCCCTTCCTCCCCTCTCCAATGTCAGAGAGACTCTCCGCCACTCAGGTGGCGGGAAGGGGGCGCCCTCTCTTTTTTTAATATCTTTTGAGATTTTATATTATTATTTTATATTATTTATTTTTAAATAAAATGTCATGTCAGCTAAATGATAAAAAAATTGCTATTCTTGGTCGGAAGGGTAGTTGCTGAAATAAATTAATAGTTTGAGGGTAGTGTGGTTACAAAAGGATAGAGTCTCGGAAAGAGGATAAAGAATGAAATAATTTAGTAACCATTTATTATTATATCATACATGCTCAAAGAAAATGTTGAGTATTATTCAAATATGGAAAAATAATATTTAGTCTTATGTGATGACACATAGGTTACGAGTTTTAACTTACTATATAGTTGTTTGCTCATATTATTATTTTTTTTATCAATTTATGGTTGTGATTGGTGATCCTCTATCAGGATTAGAAACACATTAGTCTTTTGAGTTTCTTTGAGAGGATTAAAGAGTATTTTTTGGGGCGTGTATTATGAGAACAAAAAAGTTTTGTTGTAATATATGGTACTAGACTTGTATAAGTAAAAGAGTGCACGATTTTGCACTTGCTTTAAATGATATAATATCATATTGTGTGGTTGAGTATTTCAATTATATATATTTTCTAAAGTGAACGATAACACATTTTTGTAAATTATAGGTGATTATATGTAATAAATTGTGACCTGAAAGTTAAACCAATCCACTAATACCTCAACACACATCTATAACAGTCTTTGATGTTAAATGATGTAGTTTTAAATAAATGTTCTCCTTCATGCTTAGGTAATATAACGAAATATTAAAGCTTGACATTGTGGATATGATATGTAGCCTTAACTTTGTATGATGCCATTCTAATTAATGATAATTATTTGTGATTTGAGATATCAAAAACTCCCACTTGGTCTTTTTTAAATGATCGATCAATTAACTAATGTTAAAAAAACACTCCATTGTATGTCTTTGGGATTCATTTGTCCAAGTCACAAAGGAATTTAAAGTTACTCCATCAATCATTTTTAAGAGAGTCGAAAGATATTTCATCGAACCCTCCAATACACTACACCCACAAGTACATAATGAAAAAAATAATATTTAATGATGATGATGATGATAGGCATGGTAGTCTTATTCATCTTTTCAATCTTATTGGCCGCTTCGATGTCATGATGATATAATCCTACATAATTATGATTGAAAATATCATAATGATCCTCATGTCATGATGATGACTCCATCTTATGATGCATGACTATGTCCTAATCGATCATGCATATTGATTCTTCTTTATTGATTTCATATGATGATGTTTGATCATGTGTTATTGATTTGTTGTTGATCATTACGATTATGATAATTCTATTAGTATACTTAGTTGATTATGATATTATTATTTGAGATTATTATTTTTATTAAACTGATTCTCAATGATTTATTATTAAGTTTTCACATAATTATTACATATTGAGCATTCAAATTCAAGAAAGATTCATCTCTCTACAAGTTAAAATTGTAACTCTATTTAGTGATAACGGTGGCGTACATGAAATTAAAATTGAGCTACTTTTATTTTTTTTAATGATACATTAGAGTTGTATTGTTTATTAATATTTTATAAACTTTATAATAAGACATTAAAAATGGATACTCTCCCTTTTGTGTTTCTCTTTTAAGAGTTCCTAAAAAAACAAAATTCTGGTTGGAATAATATGCTTTAGAATCAACTCATGTACGTGTTGATAAATCGTTAATTCAACCAACTTAATTCGCACACTTGATTATCTGAATTGCACAAATGCTAATAGTCTCGGGATCGATTATCGTATTTATCACATTGTTCGAAGGGATACATTCTGTTTATCCATTTCAATTTCATATTAGTTAAATACTAATTGCTCTGAATATAGAAAGCCTCCATAAACTCGTGTTGTACAAAAAAAAATAGTTTATTCAAAAAGTGATTGGCATCGGGTGTTAAAAAAAGCTCGTCCATCTTTAAAAATGCTCTGATTTGTTCATCTCCAAGCAAATTATGGAAGAAAGGTTGAAGTCGGTGATAGAGGTTGTTACACGAATCTTTAAAATTAGCTGCCCTAATTAGGAGTTATTCCAAGCATCCATGAGATCCAACATTAGCAAAGACAAGGCGGCTGGTAGAAATCATGCAGGTCGCCTGCTCCCCACCTTTTTTTAGTTATTATTATCAAAATGCATCCATGACTTGATCATTATAAACATGTAACAGCTAAAGTAACATACGGAGTAAAGAAAAATCACTTGTTCGGTTTAGGAAATTAAATAACATCCTAAAATTATTTAGAATCTTTTTTTTAATGCAGTAAATTAAAGATCATGAAATCATACAAAACTAATGTGTGAACGATAAAAATATTACTAATGAATTAATAATATTAATAAGAAACGGCTTGACCTTTTACAATAAATTTGTATGCCATTGCTATTGTTATATGCAATTCTCTGACTACTTTTGATCATTTTTTTATATGCATACATACTAATAATACTTAATAAATAAAGAGGTTTAAATTGTTTATTTCTTTTTCACCTGTATTGTATCTGATAAAGCGCATCTCATCGTTATTTAATATATGCATATTCATTAACTGTATAATAGTAATGACTACTATCAAACATCTCTTTTGAAATAGAGGAATATAAACGTACAGAGACAAAAGGACAGAATGAACCTTAAACTGGATAGTTTTTTGCACCGCTCCACTATGTCATGTTTCTTGATCGCCGAACACTAATTGATGATATTTATGATTTGCTCACAACAACTGCTACTGCGCAGATTCCACCGAGGTGCATGAGCTGAGTCCTTTCCCCTATAAATTCTTGTTCTACTCCATATCATCGGACCATCGTAGAAAGGGAGAAAGGCACAAAAGATGGCCGCACAAATTGCCTCGGTAGCCCTCGTTCTCTCTCTTCTTCACATATCTAATGCCCTCAGCATAGACTACTATGCCGAGACTTGTCCAGGTGCCGAGACGGCGGTAATGGAGGCTGTGAAAGGAGCTTCGTTTAATGACAAAACGGTTCCTGCAGCGTTACTTCGCATGCACTTCCATGACTGTTTTATCAGGGTCTCTCTCTCTCTCTCATGCATGAAGCATTAGACTCGTATACTCTTTGGACTGCATGTACTTTGCTAACAGCACGTGTGTTCTTACTTATAACTCGCGTAGGGGTGTGATGGATCAGTGTTAGTGGATTCAAAGGGCAGCAACAAGGCAGAGAAAGACGGGCCGCCCAACCTCTCACTTCATGCGTTCTATGTGATAGACAATGCCAAGAAAGAAGTGGAGAAGATGTGTCCTGGCGTGGTGTCATGTGCTGATATATTGGCCATTGCTGCTAGGGATGCTGTGGCACTGGTATGCTGATTTCAAGTAGTTATTTAAATTTATCATGACATGAGTACTGGAACTATAACCTTTCGAACTAGTATAAAACTCAGTGTATATATATTGTCTTGTTTGTATAAGTCTGGAGGTCCAAAATGGGAGGTGGCGAAGGGAAGAAAAGATGGAAGGATTTCTAAGGCCAGCGAGACAAACCAGCTGCCATCTCCAACCTTCAACTATACGCAGTTGAAGCAAAGCTTCTCTCAGAGAGGCCTTTCAATAAGGAATCTGGTGGCTCTCTCAGGTAATGGATCGAAGAACTATAATTAATACTAATTTACGTAGTAGCAATATTGCGATATTATGCTGATGACTGACTGGTGTAAGCAAACAAAGGATAAACGTACTGATACGTTACATATTATCGTAGGTGGCCACACGTTGGGGTTTGCTCACTGTTCATCCTTCCAGAACAGAATACACGGTTTCGACGCCTCCCACGACGTTGACCCTTCCATGAATCCGAGCTTCGCGGCGAGCTTGAGGAAGGTGTGCCCTGCCCACAACAAGGTGAAGAGCGCAGGGTCGACCATGGACACATCGTCGACCGTCTTCGACAACGTCTACTTCAAGCTGCTCACTCAAGGGAAGGGCCTCTTCTCCTCGGACCAGACCCTTCTCACCGACCACAAGACAAGGGAGTTGGTGTCCGAGTTCGCCGACTCGCAGGAGGCGTTCTACCAGGCGTTCGTCAAGGCCATGATCAAGATGGGCAGCATCCAAGGAGCCGGAGAAGAAGTGAGGTTGGACTGCAGGGTGGTAAACTGAAGAGAGAGAGAGAGAGAGAGAGAGAGAGAGAGAGAGAGAGAGAGAGATCGCGCTGCATGAAGAATAAACTATAAGTGGAGTTGTTAAAAGTTGTTATGTCACCAGGTTGGAGGTGGTATATTTTTTCGCCTTATTTTATTTTACGAACTTTAATTTGGCATACCTGTGGATGCATTCTGTCAAGGAAGTGAGGAACAAGGAGTCCTAAATGGCGAAAAACAAGTGCAACTTTTGATATGAAGAATAATTTTTCAGCTTGGGTTTAATGCTCATTTTTTTTATTACAACGGAAGATCAAAGGATTAATTCAAAAAAATATTTAATTCTAAAAATACAATGGCATATAATTTGGTGAAATTTTAACCAAGAAGTGTCATTCTCTTTAATGATAAATTAATAATATATATAGTTTTATTTATATATACAATTGTTCAAGTATGTTTTTAGGTATTGAGCGCGTCATATATATAATATGGTCTTTGATTGTAAAAATTTAAACATCGATCTATGACTTGTAACACCCCCTCGATTAAAATATGAGGGCTATGCGCGTGCGGTCGATTGACTTATTATATAGCAAAAAATTAACTTTACAATAGGTCGATCGACCTATTTCAAATATTGTAAATTACAACCATTTTTGGCGTAGTGTATTCCTTTCCCCTTTAAAATATTATTCGCTTTGAACTTTTGATCGGTATGAATTTCAAATACGTCTTGAAATATAAAAGGGTAGTTACGTATAAGTGAAAGAACCGTAATAGCAAAACTAGATCGGATCATGATGAATCATTAGAAAGCTTAATAAGCTGAATGCAAAAACTTACAAAGTCCATCGCTCTCTTTCAATCACGAACAAGTTGTCCATCAACTTCTTGTGTTGACGAACATTTGATGGAATGGACTTTCAAAATGACATCAACGAAATCTATTCTTCTTGGCACGGATGGGAATGCAAAAGAAGAACTTTTCACCATAGATTTCATCCAAGTTGTTATATATTTTGAGAACCATAATCATCTATTTATAGTAGACACAAAGGATTTGAAGTTTCACCCATCATGAAGCCTTTAAATACACCATTTGATCTCCATATATGTCTTTGACATTGATGCACCTTTTGTTCATAATGTATATACTATTTTATCTTCATACACCTTTTAGTATATGAAAACCCATAGACCTTTAAACTTTATATACCTTTTGGTGTATATATACATCTATTAACCTTTATACATCATTTGGTATATATACATCATTTAACCTTTTGGTACATACACTTTTTTTGTCTCTACACATATAATTTCATATCATTTTATATTAATGAATACGCTCATAAATACTTTGATCACTTTATTTAGGTCTCAATATATTTTGACAATCCGTAATTGTATAATTATTTTCATATTACACACAATGTTGGAATTATATTCCAGCAATCTCTCACTTGAGTTACATATGAAACTTTATAATTATACAAATAAAAATGAGCTCAATTTTATTGTCAAAATCGTAATGCTTTAAAACAATCTCATTCATTAATTATACTAATAAAGGATCAAAGTAGTCTTTATCACATTCGTCGCGACTTGACTCAATAATTGGTCACATATATCAATATAATCAATAACAAGATTTTGATATGGATGTGTAGCATGGAAGTTATATGCAATATGATCATAACATGTCTACTTTCAACTGGTACACTTTATCGATATCAATCTTAATAAAGAGTGAAACTGAACTGCAGAACTACAGATATTAACCTTCATACATAAACTGAATTATAAGATAATATGTTTATAACATGAGCATTTATATTTACAAACTCCCACTGAAATTGAATATTCTGAACTAAAATGATACTCCTATTACCGGTGTACTTGAAAAACATCTTGGATGACGATTCCTTTATAGGCGGATCCACAATAATAAAGTTTGTCCTAATATGCTCAATAGACATTAATATTTTCTTCACTTTTTTTAACTAGGAACTTAACTTTAATATGCCTCAATTTTGTCGTACTCCTCTTGTTATTAGAATATATAACTATCACCTTATTGTCACAAAAATAGTTTTAATGATAATAACATCACCTATCCATAGCCCCGCGACAAAATTTTGCAACTGAATTTCATAATTAGATGTCTCATATGACGCAATGAATTTTACTTTCACAGTTGAAAAGTGCAATAATTAACCATTTGACATCCTCCATAATATAACCTATACTACAGATAAATGTAGTCTAATGTAGACTTCATGCTATCTTAGACATCTGACAAATCGAATTCTGAATAATCAATGATTTAAACATGATCTATCCTCCTATATGTCAACATTTTTTGTCATTTGTCCTCTGTAAAATATCTTTTTTACTGTCCATTAATTCATTCTTGGATTACTTAAATATTTACTTAATTCTTAATATTATATGCAATATTCGAATGTGTATATTCTTGAGCATAAATAAGATTTCTTATTACTAATGCATAAAAAAATTACTGCATTTTCATTCTCTTGAAGTAATTGTCATGACACTAAACTTATGTGATTTAGATGTAGGAGTACTTCTTGATTTGTAAGCACAATTTTATTATATCTGAATTTGAAACACAAAAAATATATCATTTAAACTTTATATACCTTTTGGTATATATGTAGATCTATTAAGCTTTATACATTTTTTGGTATATATATACACCCTTTAACGTATATACACTTTTTGGTCTCTAAACATATAATTCCATATCATTTAATATTAATGAATATGCCCATAAATACTTTGATCACTTTATTTGGACCTCAATATATTTTGACAATCCTTAATTGTATAATTATTTTCATATTAAACCCAATGTTTGAATTATATTCCAACAATCTCCCACTTGGGTTACATACTTACATATATATGAAACTTTATAATTATACATACCAAAATGAGCCCATCTTTACTGTCGAAATCATAATGCCTCAAAACAATCTCATTCATTAATTATACTAATAAAGGAACAAAGTAGTCTTTATCGCATTCATCGTGACTTGACTCAATAATTAGTCATGTATATCAATATAATCAATAACAAACTTTTGATAAGGATTCCTAGCATGGAAGTTACATGTCTACTTCTAACTGGTTCACTTTATGAAGATCAATCTTAATAAAGAGTAAAATTGAACTGTAGATCGCACATATTAACCTTAATACATAAGTTGAATTATAAGATAATATGTCTATAATATGAACATTTATAATTACAATAAGCTCATTATCACCTTTGTATATCAATTGGTCACTTATATTAATATAATCAATAACAAGATTTTGATATGGATTCCTAGCATGGAAGTTATGTGCAATATAATCATAATATGTCTACTTCTAATTGCTCCACTTCATCGAAATCAATCTTAATAAAGAGTGAAATTGAACTGTAGATCTGCAGATATTAATCTTAATACATAAGCTGAATTATAAGATAATATGTCTATAACATGAACATTTATAATTACAATAAGTTCATGATCATTTTCGTATTTTATCCATATGAGATTATTCAATCAAACCATCTTGATTCGTAGATCTTAAGTCGTTACAAACTTCTCCTCTTAGGGGGCTCAACGTTCTCCTTGAGCGATCTGTATTAGCCTATGGCTCGTGTTTCCCACATGACCCAAGTAAGCATGCGATGTTAGCTCTGATACCATTCTGTAGCACTCCCCAATCGAATCAATATTGTTCGCTTTGAAATTTTGAACGTATCTTGAAAGGTAAAGGGATAACAACATATAACACTACAAGAAAATTGTCATTTTTCGACGGACAATTTTCGACGGATAGAAATTCGTAGTAATTTGTGACGGATTTTGCGATGGAAATATTTTCGACAGAATTTCCGACGATTGTAATCGTCAGAAATGGAAATAATAAATTATGTAATTTGTTATATTATTATTTTATTTTTCAACGGTTAGGAACGTCGATATTTCTGACGGATACCTATCCACTGTAAATTTCGACGGTTACAACCGTCGGAAATCAAAATAATAAATTATGCAATTTATTATATTATTATTTTATTTTTTGACGATTAGGAACGTCAAAATTTCTGACGGGTATCTATCCGTCGCAATTTCTGACGGTCCAGACCGTCGGTAAATATAAAATAATATATTATAAGAAGTATTTTATTAATATAATTAGCGATAGTTTAGACCGTCGTAATTTTTTACGGTTCCAACCGTCGATAAATAAAAAGTAATATATTGTACAGAGTCTTTTGTTAATATAATTAGTGACACTCTGAACCGTCATAATTTTCGACGGTCAGGACCGTCGGTAATAATTAACGACGGTCCAGACCGTCGGTAAACTAAAAAAAATATTATATTTAACTAAATATATCATGATAATATATTATTAATATTTGTTAAGTTTCCGATGGTCAGAGCCGTCAGTAATTAAAATTTCACTATCCCGCTCTTTTTTTCGTTTTCCCGCTTTCTCATTTTTCCACTTATATATATATATATATATATATATATATATATATAATGTTCCCAATTCCACTCCATTATCTTCTTCTTTTCCTCTCACCTCTCTCTCTCCCTCAACGACCTGACGACCCGCTCGACGACCTCCCTGTCAGCGACCCTCTCCCTCAACGACCTGACGACCCGCTCGACGACCTCTCGGTCGGCGACCCTCGAGCGCTTCTCTCTCTCTCTCATGTGGCCGCCGCGGATCCGGCCTCCCGCGGCCAGATGGCGATCG
The DNA here is from genome assembly GCA_030549335.1 of Pontederia crassipes. Taxonomy (NCBI): domain Eukaryota; kingdom Viridiplantae; phylum Streptophyta; class Magnoliopsida; order Commelinales; family Pontederiaceae; genus Pontederia; species Pontederia crassipes. The sequence goes on along the minus strand of CM060191.1, from coordinate 67,733,024 downwards.
GATCCGGCCGCGGGCCGCCGGCCGCCGGATCGGGCCACTGGCGGCCGGATCCGGCCCCCGCGGCCAGATCGGCCGATCCGATTTCCCGCGGCCAGATCTGACCGTTGGGCCTCCCGCGGACAGATCCGGATAATTTTTTTATATTTTAAAATTTCTTTGCGATGGTTGCGATCGTCGAAAGTTCGACGGTTGCGACGACCGCCGAAAATATCGACAGTTTGTGACCGTCAAAAGTTTCGGCGGGTTGTGACGATCGCCGAAACTTTCGATGGTTTTGACCGCTGAAACTTTCGATGGTTTTGACCGCTGAAACTTTCGGCGGTCAAAACCGTCGATACTTTCGAAGAATTTTCTCCGGCCATCGAAAAATGATTTGCGACAATCGTTTTTTCAACGGTTCCGTCCGTAATGAGATTACAGACAGTTTTGGGGCTGATTATAGACGGTCAAAACCGTCTGTAATCAGCCTTTTTCTTGTAGTGTAAGTCCATGACCATCTCTATATTTTACCCATACGAAATTATACAATCATTCTTTATTCTTAAACCTCATAACTGTAAGGTTTGATCATTAGACATTCTCTTGTAAAGCTGTTAACAAGTTGGACTGACCAATTGCTTAATTAGAGTTGGGATGTCTAAGCCGCTGCAGTCCAATGTTGTGAATCCTTTTTTTAATCTGCATACTTTTCAGCTGTTATTGATAAATTTTTGCAAGCCTTGTGAAGTGCCTCACTCGGTGGATAAATAAGTGTTTGAATTTTTATATATTCTCAATAAATAGTTTAATTAATAGAAATAGATTAATCATAATTATATTTAGATAAAGATAAACATAATACTACAAATTACAAATTGTTAGGCAGATTAATTCGGATGATATTGAAATAAGAAAGAACCAAAATTTAAATGACCACCCTTCGCCATAAAATTAGTCTAATTCATTAGTTTAACGAATACTTTCATTTTTAGGAAATTAAATGATGAGTTAATTATCATAGTTACAACTATTTATACAACTGTTAATAATTAATGATTTACTGTCATTAATTAAATGAAAACTGTAGTTACCAATTTAATAAAATAATAGAATAAATTATATTAATATTTAATTATTTGCTGTTACTTTTTATAATTTTGTAAATAATTAATTGCTAACTATGGCCCCATAATTATTAATTTTATTATATTTAATTAATAAAAATTTACCCATTTATGTCAATAGATGACCTTTGTTTCAATAATTAATAAATTCAATAAGTGACAGCAAAAGAAAAATACAGAAAAAATAAGCATAGGTTCGACGAGGGATAATAAAAAAATTAGACAAAATCAATGAACATTAAAGAGAGAGAGAGAAAAGATAGCAAAAGTCACTAGCTCATTCCACCATTTTTTATAATATGAGTTGGTTCCACTACAAGAAAAAGGCTGACCGCCTGTAATCTCATTACAGACGGATTTATCGAATCGATCCGTCGAAAAAATGGTCGTCGTAAATTATTTTTCGACGATCAGAGAAAATTCATCGAAAGTATCGATGGTTTTGACCGCCGAAAGTTTCGGCCGTCGTCGCAAGCCGCCGAAACTTTCGCCGGTCACAAACCGTCGAAACTTTCGACGATCGTCGCAACCATCGAACTTTTGACGGTCGCAATCGTCATAAAGAAGTATTAAAATATAAAAAAATTAGCCGGCCTCCCGCGTCAGATCACGTCGGCTGACAGCCGATTAGGCCGTGGCCAGCCAGATTTGACCGCCGAATCGCCAACGGTCGGATCTGACTACCCACAGCCGGATCCGGCCGCCCGTGGCCAGATTCAACCGCCAGGCAGCCGATCCGGCCGCCAGGCCCGCCAGCCGTCAGATTCGATATGACACTCAGTTTATGGAGACCATATGACACAGTCTCTACATGGTATTTCCTCTTTGATTTTTCTTGTGTGTTTTATCATTTGACAAAATTAATTGGAGTTACCAAACATTTGAACAAATTGTATAAACTGAAAATGCATATAATAAATGCATATACATCATCATAACTTGAAGGATGATTGGATGGGCTTAATTGCAATTTCTTCATTTGATCATGTTCAATTCCTTCCACCATTAAATAATTTCATTTATGTAAAAAGGCTTCTTAACTCATTTTCCTCTCTTTTCAAACCATTTTTTTTTCAATACACTCTAATTGTAATAATTTAAAATGTAAGACCTAGTTGAATGATTTTTTTCTTATTTTTTTAAAAGTATGTAAATAGCAATAATAATAATTCTAGTTTAATCTGTTGATTTATGATGATGTGAACATTTCTTTGGACAAAAGGAGTACAGGTTGAGCCATGATAAACAAAATGCTAGACTAATCAGCGTATTGCAAAATAAAAATTCAAACCAATATTCTCTTATATAAGTGATTGTAATATTTCAAAATGTGATGACCTAGTTGAATGAATTAACATGTTTTCTTATTTTGTTTTAAGAAAAAACGTATGAACATTTTACTTTGGACGAAGGCTGTATGTTTCGCTGTATCTTACACCAAAATGCTAGGTCTATCAACTTAGTGCAAAATAAAAATTCATTCCGTTCGTTTCGCTCACTATGCTATTCTACTTCTATAAAATAGTGGTTAGTTTATTTTTTTGTATTTTATAATAATATATGTATTGTAGTCAGAATAATAATTAATATCTTTTAAGATTTGATAAATATAAAATTTTAAGTGAATATTTTTCCCTTTTACTGCCACGTTTTTTATTTTTATTTTAAATAAAAGTAATGTCCCTATTTCCATTTATGATCTTCAAATATTTCTCTTTTTGTCCATGGTACAATTTAAAACTGTTTTATAATAAAGTAAGTTTATTAAAAATAAATTATTTATATGTTTTTTCCAAAAAAAGTAAGCTAAATAATTATTTGCAAAATTTATAACTTATGTTTGTAATGATTATTTATATAGGTAAATAGTTTGGGCAATATATATTAAACTACCGTCTTTCAGTTGATAGAATATTAAACTATTATTTATATATGTTGGTTGGAAGTTAACCTACTGATACTGACTCCGCCTTTGATCATGTGATTTAGTATGCTTTTTTGAAGTAAAATTATTGGTAGTTTTCATTAAAAAAAAGTTTTACACAATGTGCGCTTCACAAATAATTTTTTAAGTCAAGCGATCTTGAATTTTTTTTCCTATTTGTTTTGACACGGATTCAAATCATTGATAATAATTTTATTTTATTTACTTTTAATTCTTGAGAACTTGTAATAATGTTAACTTTAATAAGGAACAACATAATTTTTTTGTGAATTAGTATAATTCAACTAACATTTTTTTTCTTTTGAACATGTTGATGGTATTCTAAGCTAACAAACACAATATATGAAAAAAAGAAATAGGGAACTATTTTCCTTTCACCTTACATCTATTCACATAATATACAATAGCATTTTTTTGTCATTTATGATCCTAAATTGAAAGACATATATTATGTAAGTATATATATGATGCAATTAAAAAATGTTCATTCTTTTGTTTTCACTCGAATATCAAAATTAGGTAAGTGTTAATAATTCTAACCTTAATTGTGTTGAAATATGATGACCAAAATGTGCGTGCATGTTCGTGAGTGAATGTGCTGTCACATTTTAAAACTTTGGATATATAGAGGTGTGAATAAGAAATAAAGTATATGTGTAAAATTATAATTGGATTAATATTTAATGATAGATAATTATTTAATAATGTCATCATGATGATAAACAACTAAATTATATGACCTTTCTATATTAAGATCCACTATTAGATTTTAATCTAAGGATTTAATGCCCATCCTAACAAATTATATGGTAGGATGGGCATCCCTGCGCCGTGCGATTAGTGATCGACGTCAGGGGAGAAAATTCTGCTTTTGCGCGCCGATTCATCACGATCTATCATGCTTTTGCGGTTCGGTTCAATTCGGTCTTACCGATCCGACCAGATAGCGCAGATGGGGCTCTAGGTCACGACTGCAATAGATTTTTCTACAGCGGTGACGGCGATCGGTGATCCGGCTCTTCAAATGGCAGGGGTGATCGGCAATTCGGCTCTCCGAATGGTGGCTGTTACGGAGATCGGTGATCCGGCGCTCCGAACATCCACGATAGGTTTCCTTAGATTTGGGACTCTAGGGCACGGGTTGCAAAGGTTCTCCATAGCATACGACGGCAGTGGTGACGGCGATCTGACGATTGGCGGCAGTTACATCATCGACGACAAAGGTTAGTTGCAGAAAATCCATCGATTTTACCACTCGAATATGAGGGAATGATTTTCGTTGTGATCTCATATATCTGTCGCTGCCTAAACTTGCAGTTGTTCCCATCGCCAGAGTTTCTTTTGCCCTTGACATCTCATATCGCCTTTGCCACAATATCTACAGAGCTGCCGCCTCAACTTACTTGGTCGCTGAAGTTTCATCGTCGATGATAAGAGTAAGAACAAAGATCTTTTAATCTTCTTAGTGCATGCCGAATGATTAGTTACTCCTTCAAGTTTGTGCGTGCCGCGTGAGAATGAGGTTCTAATGATTTTCTAATGACATAAATTAACTTCTCATGCCGAATGACATTTACGTACTTGTTCAAGTTTGTTCTCACAATGCATAAATTAACTTTCTAACGATTGCTTACACTTCTCCCCTCAACAATGACACAATTCAAATAACTTATTTTTTTCTTATTTGGTTGTTCAAGATTTTACTCACATTGCATGTTGAAATATGGATTTTATCTTATAATCTTGTTAATCTTATGTTAAGGTTCATATGGAGATGGAAATAGAAATTACCATTGAAAATTTTAATGTGGAAGAGGGAATTACCGTTGAAGAAGGAACTAATTGCATGGAGGTTGATTACGTTAAAACTTATGAAGTATTGAAGCTATATGTTGGGATGATATTTGACAACGACGATGAAGTATACAAGTATTATAATATGTATGCCAAACTAGTTGGCTTTTCTGTTAGAAAGCAAGCTTCGCACAAGCCTAATCCAAATTGGAGAATATGAATGAAGCTTCTTTAGGCTATCCATATCTACGAGGAATGTTATTAATAGAACTTTTGTGTCTTCTAAAGAAGGGCATAAAAGAGTGAAGGAAGGGACCGAAAAAGAATTTAAGCAAAGAAGAGAAATGAGGGATGACTGCCTTGCCCACATATATGTTGCTTTACGAAAGGATAAAAAATGTGAGATTAGAAAATTTATAGAAGAACATAGTCACCCTTTAACAACTCCATCGAAAGTGAAATATTTACGTTCACAAAAACAATTCCGGGCCACTTCGAAGGAAGCAATAGTTAATTTACATGAATTCAGCATGGGTCCATCAAGAATAGTTAGAGCACTTAATATGTCTGGTGAACCACTCATAACAGCTCAAAATTGTATTGATCATTTGTAAAAAAGAAGAAAAGGGAATTTCAATAGCGAATGTTTGAGTATCATATCTGTTTTCCAAAGTAAGACATATGTTGACCCGGGCTTCTTCCATAGATGGGAGTTGGATACAGATGGTACTATTTTGAATTTCTTTTGGGTTGATGGAAGGTCAAAAGATAGTTATTTAATATTTGGTGATAGTTATTTAATGTTTGACAAAATGTATGACTTTGTATGCCCACAAGATACATAAAGATGCAGAAAGAACAGTTTATTCAGTTTACCCTGTGAAAAGTATCGATGAAGACAAGAACATTATGAAGTTTAATCAGTCTGGACAAATTTGTGTAAAATGTTCTTACAAAAAATTTGAACAAGAAGGATCATTATGTTGTCACATTTTATGTGTTCTCCACAAAAAAGGAGTGGGATATATACCAGAAGAATATATACTGCACCGATGGACAATAAACGTGAGGTATAGTAATTCACATGCAATTTGTGATAAGTCATCCTCTTATAATGACTTCATAATCCCCATTCAAAAATTACAGTGGCAAAGCAACTTATGGAAAATACAAGGGATGAGTTTGACTTCAGCAAAGCACTTACAGTTCGATGTTCCTATAATTGACGATGTTATAAGAAAAATGAGTGCATTTCATGTTGCAAATAAAGTTATAGATGCAAGTGAAGCAAACACAAGTGATATTCATGCAACTCAAAATGCTACTAGTGAATTTGTTGTGAGTCAATAATGTTCTATCAATTTACAAGAGGCTAAATTCGTCATATGTGATCCACTTCGTGTGAAATATAAGGGTAGACCAAAATATGTGGGGATGATTAAATTCGGCGTTGAAATTTCTATGTCCCAAAAAGAATCTAAGAAAAGAAGTTGTGGAAAATGTGGAAAAAGTGGACATGACAAAAGAACTTGTCCATCATCTACGGTATCAGCTATTTTTTTGTTATCAATATCATTGTTGTCTAATTTTAACTGGGTGTCTATTGTAAGCAGGATGTTCAAAATTAAAGGGATAAAATGAACTTTGCCAGCTTGCAACATATTATATTGTGAGCATTTTTATTTCATATTCTGGCATTTTTTTACTCATTACAGGCTTATAGAATTTTCACTTTTTTTGAAGTGTTTACAAGCTTGTGCATTGTAGTGGAAGAACTTGCAAAAAGGAGCTTTTTAAGGGAGGCATGTGATTCGTAACTTGTTTTTTTGATTATGTGCTATTATAAGTTCTGCAATATCCCCCGACTGGCTCTTATGAAATTCGAGCTTCTTTGCTTTCATTATTTGAGCCCTTAACAATTTATAGAATTCTAACATTTTTTACTCATGGTCAACTTCATTCGGTGCTTCCAATCTATCAATTTTGTGCAGATAAACCATTGATCACTTGAGTGGGTCGTGATTGAAAATATGGATCCATCCATCTGAAGTAATTGCATGCTTGTTCTTGCTGTAGAATAAAATAGCAATTAAATACACATTAAATATTAATGATATCATAATAAGATTTTCATTTGAACACACTCCAAAAAATGGACAATCGTAAAACTTACGATTAGGATTACTTTCAGTCCAAGATGTTTGTACTACCGCTTCTTCTTGGCAATAACATTTGGGTGTTGTTAACCTCTTAAATCTAACTTGTTGTATATGAGAAAATGTAATGAATTAAATGCAGCCAATTAGCACTTTCCCACAGTATATGATAAATCTAACTTCCAGTATACAAAATCGACAAGGGATAATATTCAAAATTATTGATCAATACAAGCCCGATGAGCACATTCCCACGCAGATGAATCTCCAATACAGCAGGGGATTCGATTCAACAACATCTAAGTTGCAATGAAAGATTATTGCGACAAATTTCTATTTGCGTATAATAAGTTTCATAGCTAACCTGATGCATATCAGAAATATCATAAATGAGATTATCACACAATCTGTTACAAGAGTATGTATTTGGTTCAAATTCGATTGCAATGTGCACATACATTTTAATCTGAAGTCATCACACTATCATTCAGACATTCTAGTGAGAGCTAAGAAACCTTATAAGGTTCTCAAATGGGAGATTATAAGGTTCTTATTTTCAACCTTGTCATGAAATAAGAAAAAAAATGAAAAGGGAATATTTGAAGTCAGTGTTTCGTTTATTTCCCCTTGTTCATGCAATTGTGACATGGAAATTTTATGTGTGTTTGCAGAAATATATGAAGAAATGAAGAAAGTCATATTACCCGTAGGAAGGAAAAGAGGAGAAGGGGAGAGCAAACACGAGCAGAGAACTCGACGTAGTGCACTCAACTCCCGTCACCACAGACGTTCGGAGCGCCGGATCGTCGATCTCCGTAATCGCCGCTATTCGGAGAGCCGAATCGCCGATCACCATTGCCGTTTGAAGAGCCGGATCGCCGATCGTCGTCACCGCTGTAAAAAAATCTATTGCAGTCGTGCTCTAGCGCCCCATCTGCGTTGTCTGGTCGGATGGGTAAGATAATATTGACGAACCGGACAAACTATGATGAACCGAACTGAACTGAACAACAAAAGCATGATAGATCGTGATGAACCGACGCGCAAAAGTAGAATTTTCTCCCCTGACGTCGATCACCAATCGCACGGCGCAGATTAAATGGGATGCCCATCCTACCATATAACTTGGTAGGATGGGCATTAAATCCTTAATATAATGGTTGGATCAGTAGGATCGCTTACCGAAATAGGAATTGGATCAAGTATCATAAAATCAATTTCATGAATAAAAATACTTTTAATATAAAAGTTAGAATAATATATTTATTTATAAATGTTATGTTTATATATAAATTAGTTAAACATTGACCATTAATATATTATTAATATTTTTAAATCTAATATATATTTATATAATGTGAAATACAATATGATATATTTTTAAAAAACACTATAATAATAATAATAATTAATTTTAATGAAGTATAATTAAAATGTGATATAATATTTTAGTATACGCGCAATAATAAAATTTAATTTTGATGAATGACAATATCATATTAGATTATTAACATAATATTAAAATATTAGAAGATATTAAAATTCATGAAAGTTAGAATAACATATACAATATATAAAAATAATATAGTTAAATCAAATTTTTATCCCCTATGCAAAATTATATATATATATATATATATATATATACCATATAGAAATTTGCAGAAAAATTAATAAAACAGGTATGATAATTATACATATGGCCCCAGTTGGTTCCTATCAATATTGGTATGTTACTAATCTTAAAATTCTCACTATAGATTATATACAGGGATAAATTTCACCGAATGCCTTCTAACTTCGCCTTCTTTTCCAACTTTATCATTCAACCTTACTTTATAATTAAAGTGTCCTCCAACTATTAACTTGTTTCATCAAATACTCTCGCAACTAGGTATAGTTTGTTAATCGGTCATTTAGCTTAAGTGACAATCGATTGAATAGTAAAATAAATAAAAATATTAGAATTACAATAATAATCATTTATAAAAAGCCTAAAAAAAGGGGTGACTCCTCCGGCGGCCGGAGGAAGGGGGAGACATCCCCTCTCCAGCGATGACAGTCGAAAAAGGGGGTGTCACACCTCCTTTGCACACCCCCTCTGCGATGTGCAATATAGCTTCCCTTTTCGTCCACCAGCTACTCTTTCACCTTGCCGGTGACTGACGCATATCCCCTTTTTTGCCCGCCGATAACGTGTGGAAAAGGCCGCACCCCCCCCCACCCCCACCCACACACACAAGCAGCGGGGCGCCGTTCCTCCCTCCTACCCTGGCGAAGGTGATGCCACATTTTTTCATTTTTTAATTATTATTTTTTAATATTATTTTTTAAATGGTGTCATGTTGGTAAATTATTTGTGTGGAGGAAAAAAATCATCGTATTGACATACTTCGACAACACAATTGAAAACAATTGATCATAGGTCAAAAGGGCACTTACTGAATCAAGTTAAAAGATGAAGAGTAGTTTGATTATAAAGTGAATTAGATGATAGCATTGATAAAACATCAAATTTGGAGGGCATTTAATAAAATTTATCTAGATCAAGTTGCCCCAAGCGCCGCCCTCCCCCCATCCCGGTGAGAGCGGCACCCTAGTTTCTATTTTTTAATTATTATATTATTTTACGATAGATTGCTTACGTGGAGGAGAAAAAAAATCGTAGCGTGAGAGTCACGTCAACACCGCACTAGGAAAACAACCAATCACAAGTCAAAAGAGCAATTGCTCAATTAAATTAAAAAATGAAGAGTGATGTTATTACAAAGTGAAGTCAAAAAATAATGTTTAAAAAGTAAGAAAGTCGGAGGATATTTAATGAAATTTATATACATCCAAGTTGTACGTGTGGAAATTTCATATGGTTTACGCATTCATTTTCTCCTTAGAACTATGGTACGATAAGACATTATACATTGAGTGTGTAAAACTTACATAAGAAAATTTAAAATATATGAGATTTTTTATTTCAAAATTTTTAATTCTATGTTGACACGATTTCTTTTGCCTACGGCGTTCCGTATTTCGAAACCTTCTCCAAACTATTCTTTTTCGTATTAAGGTAAAGGAAAAAACAAGATGGAGGTCCATTATTCAATTTATAACTTTTATTAGATAATATCTTGTTTCTTAAATAATTACTTAGTCTAGAATTATTCGAGCCTTTATCCTGAGTAATATGACATTATAAAGTTTATTTAGATGAAAGATTACTCTTCCTATGGAATACAGCTAAACATTCTGGACATACAATATTTCGATAAAAGTCTTGAAAAATCCACCATCATATTATTATAATACGTAAGCATCATATTCTTGAAAATCTTATTTAATTAAATAAGTCGCTGTCGAATATTAATATAATTTTAATTTTGCAAAATAAGTAGTTCACGAGTCGGGTCAATAAATTTTGGGATGTCAAATCCGATCCAACTCAACCCAATTCGGGGCGGGTTGATCGGGTTACCCGATCATTTATTTTTTTCTTACTATTTTATATTTATTTAATATAAAAATATTATTTAATATTTATTTTAAAGTATAAAATAATTTTTTAATTATTTAATATTATTTCTGCACTTGAAATATTTTATTTTAGTTTTTTTAAAAAAAAATTAAATCAAATATAAACCTTAAGTTTAAATAAAAAAGAAGAATTATTTTTATAAACCTCTTCAGCTATTACGATTTAGCAATGAAATTATTGTTTTGCATCCTAAACTATTGTGACTTTTCCACTTTAGTCCTTCCGTCCATTTCTTACTTTTACTTTTTTCATTTATGAAAAGGCTAAATTACACCTCCTTACAGAAAAAATATGAAATAATAAATATAAAAATAAAAATTCATTGGAAGGATTAAAGTGGTAAATAAAAAAATTATCATTTACAAAAAAGATCAAATTACCCTCCCCCATTTTTTTATTTTTTATATTTATTATTTGATGTGTTATGGATGGAGAGGTAATTTAATCTTTTCATAAATAGAAAAAAAATTAAAAGTAACGGAAAACATAATAGAAGTAGACGGAAGGACTAAAGTGAAAAAAATTGTGATAATTTAGGGATACAAAAAATAAGTCAGTAGGTTGGGATTAAATGTAAAAAATCGTGATAGTTTAGGAAAGGTTTATATAAATAATCTAAAAAAATAAATAAAGAAATCGGATCGGTTCGGATCAGGTCAACTCGGGTTGAATTTTTTCAATCGGCACCTAACTCAACCCATGGTTGGATCGAGTTCGAGTCGGACCGGATTTGACCCGACCACCGATCCAATCCGACCCAACTCGATTCGGATCATTGGGTTCATGGGTGGGCCTGACTGGGTGAACACTCGTAGAAAGAAGTATTGACACCAAAGTATTAAGTGCTATTATTTATCTAATATATCGTCATAATTATAACTTTTTATTTTCAATAAAGTTTCTGAATTATAGTGAATGCAATACTTTAACAATAATCAATACATACAAAAAAAATTAAAAATTATGAGGACTCAAAGCGGGAACTATCATTGATTTACATATTTATTATTCCTAAATTTATTTTAAAAAAATATTTATTAAAGATATTAAATCAAAGAAAAATGAACATTTGTAATCTGTTATCGTTCTCATACTTTTTATTATTCTCGTCTCACTTCATACTTAATACTTTTGGATCTGGAAATTTCCACACCGCTGCCATTTCCCGAATCCAAACTTTTATAAAATATATATTTCATATTTTCGTAATATTTCATTCATTCATCCATTCATTTATTATTATTATTATTTGGTTTGTATTATTATTATTATTATTATTATTATTATTATTATTATTATTATTATTATTATTATTATTTCTTCTTTATTCGGGCACGAAGAGAGGCATCTCCTCCGCCTCCTCGCCTGAGCTCCTCTTCTCCACCTCTCCTCATTCTTGCCCAAGTCGCGTTCGGCTTCCGATCGATCCGTCTCCGCCGTCGGCTTCCACCTCGCCGGACCGTCCTACCCCTCCTTCTTCGTCGTGAATCGCGCCGTCCGTAAAGGTACGAATCGCCCTCCATCCGCCGCCTCCGTTTCCCAATCTCGTCGCTCTATTGTTCCTTCTCCAACAGCTGTGCAGAAATCTTGATCGTTTGATTCCTTTCTGGTCGTTTATTCATCCATCCCTTCCTCCTTGCCTTCTATTAGATAGAGCGACTCACGGGAGTGCTCACGGTCTTCCCTGTTTATGGATGATTTCTTGCAGGTGTCGATGTTCTTGATGATTGAAGCATTTCGTAATTTTGGCTACCCTATCATTTTTATTTCACTTTTTGTTGGTTAGTATGCTTAAAGTTTCAATATTTAGATTTGGTATTGCATATGGCAAAACTATTTAGATGGTAAAAGATTTGGGTGGAGCAATAATAAGAATTGTAATTGTGTTAACTTTGATGATTTGAAATACTATATGTAATACTTTTATTGCCACAAGGCGATTCTTAAAGATCAACATCGAATTATGTTAATGCATTACCTCATCTGGAATCTGTGGTCCATTGCGGTCTCTAGGTATTTCATGTGTTGATAAACTGTTAAGAATGCTTTTGTAACGCCCCCAAATCGACCCCCGCCACGTGGCGAAGACCAAACTGGAGACGCTACGGCATGCTATAACTTGACCATAATATTGACCATATCTCAGTCAAGAACCGAGACACGTCAGCGGAAGAAAAGAAATAAAGATAAATTATAACTTTAATTGCGGAAGTCTAAAAGTAACTATGTCATTACTAAGAGATAAACTGGGTTCTACATCATGAATTTAAATTGCGGAAGGTAAATGAAAACTAAATAACACTCTAAAAGCCCTATGGTTCATGTGCTGTCCTATCGCCAGAGCCTCATCACCACACGCCTACTCCACCACGTTACTGACCTGGTCCTGTGGAAATCAGACACAGGGGAGGAGGTCCTCCCGTAAGCTTTACAGCCTAGTGGGGAATCACATGATATACAATGCATAACATGAATATAATAATCAGCGATAATTAATCAGGCTTAACTTGAACATGAAAGATAACATATAAGTATCATGGATCATAATAAGGATAAGATCAGCGATACATGAATCATGAGGATCAATAGTACATAGTAAACTTGGAATCATGACATACTTGACTTGACTTGAACTTGAACTTGAACTTGAACTTGAACTTGAACATGCTTGTCGATCTTGGTTATTAATTAACAATCAGGGTGACTTTGAGGTGCCTTTAATTCTTGGGGTATGCCTAGCAAACGATACGGCCTTGTGCGGGTCAATGGGTGATCAAACCATGACCAAGGGAGCGACCCTTATCTTGATGCACTTGGCTTGGACTGGCAACCCATCATTAATCTTTCATCTGAACTTATTAATCACTTTGAGTATCTTTTCATTCTTTGTGTCATATGATGAAGGAGATATGATTGATATGAGATAAATCAAGGCAAAGAGTTCATGTTGGAATTATAAGGAAATCAATAATGTTCACATCAAAATAAAGAGAGATTAATAAATGAATTTCTTTTGCTGGATTTTACGCCCAAAAATCTCCTCCACTTTACGGCCGTAAAACCCTAATTCTTTGGATTTTACGCCCGAGAGTCCTTTCATTTTTCGGCCGTAAAAATTAACCTTTGTTACGTTACGGCCGTAAAAACCCTATTTTCTTTTCTACTTCGGCCGTAATAATTCAACTCTTATTTCGTTACGGCCATCACCTGTTACGCTCATCCGTTACGGCCTATTTCGTTACGCCCATCCGTTACGGCCTATCCCGTTACGGCCGAAATCTAACTCTTCGGCCGTAACAACCTATTTCCCTTATCTCCCTCTTCTTTTCTCTTTCTTCTTTTACGGCCGAAACCCTATTCTCTCTCTTCTTTTCCTTACGGCCAAACTTCTTTTCTCTTTCTTCTTTTACGGCCGAAACCCTATTCTCTCTCTTCTTTTCCTTACGGCCAAAACTCTCTTCTCTCTCCTCTTTTACGGCCGAAACTCCCTTCTCTCTCTTCTTTTTCGGCCGAAACTCTATTCTCTCTCTTCTTTTCCTTACGGCCAAACTTCTTTTCTCTTTCTTCTTTTACAGCCGAAACTCCCTTCTCTCTCTTCTTTTTTTTTTTTTTTTCGACCGTAAGACAATTGCGGCCAAACAAATTTTTCGGCCGTAATTGCGTTATAAAACCGAGAACAGAATCCCCTCTAAATCTGACATCTTAGCAATCAATAATACAGAAATACAACAAACAGAAATAACTATGCATGTAACAATCAACCAATCAAAGAATTCAAGAAATCAAACAATTAAAAATAATAACTTGAATCATATTCATATTCTTTTCTTTTCATAACTATGAGGGCATGAATTAGGATAATTCAGAGGTCATGCAAGGTGATTTCGATTCACCCACCTCGATTCGCGGTTAATTATCACCCGTGTCTCCTGTCCTCTCTTCGAACTCCCTGCGCCCTTTCCTCTTCGGAAGAATTATTTCTCCCTTCTCTGGTCACGCATAGATCAGCAATCTTGGAAGAGGGAAGAGAGAGGTCGTGAGGTTGAGGGAATAAATAGATTTAATGCTTGATTAGTTTCCCTCATATAAGACTCTTCTCGTGATTAATCTGATATCGTTAAATCTGATAACATTTATCTCCACGCCTATTCGACTTTTATCTCTTAATTCTGTTGACCGATTCTTTTCCTTTTTTTTTTTTTTATCTTTTGCTGGCTGTTACAGCTTTCTTAAGCTTCTTTTGGTCATGTGATCCAGAGACTTCATCCACTAATGACTAATGAAATTGTTTGATTTTGGATGGTAATGCAAGCTTGAAACTTTTGCTTTATATATAGGCTTCTAGTTTCAGAAATGCTTGTTTGTTATGAATACATATTTTGAACGTACATCTTTGCCATAAATCTTAAGGTCACATATCGTAATCTTCTATGATATAATGCTTTTATCAACTTACTTTGGAATTACATTCGCCAATGTGCATGCCTGGATATCGACGAAAAGATGTATTTTAGTATGGCCTCTTATAAACCAGTTATGTGGTGATGTGGCTGTTTACCAGACCCTTAAAGTAGATGTACTGTTTATTTTCATCTCTTGTGAAGCAATAGTACATGTGATATTGTCCTGGAACTCATATCAAAACATGTAAACAGATCAAAAGGATTTGACAAAGAAACACAAATATATAAGTGTTATCTAGAAAATGATCCCAAATGGCCAGAATAACTTCAAAACATGTTATGCTTGTAAGCACATGAATTTGACTCCAGGCAAACATCATATTGCCCTAACTTAGTCTGTATGTTAGGCTGTCTCTTACTTCTTCTCTTGAGAGGACCAACTTAGTCTGTATGTTATTTTGGTGTGGGGGTGGGGGGAGGGGGTTGGGGTGGGGGGAGTAATATAGTGTGTATCTATTTGGACTCTTGGGCTTGCTACTAGTTAGGCCAAGTCCAGAATATGAGATAGTTGTTAAGAGGGAGAATAAACACTATCAGATTTGTTATTATTTTTGTAATAGTAATCTTTATTTGGATTAGATCAATCATCAATAGTTTGTTCTTTGATCATTGTCCTGATTCAAGAACTCATGGTGACTAGATACTCCTTTTTCCGTAATTTATTTATGTTGCTTCTTGCATTTTGGTCTGTCTTTTGCTATCTATCTGTCTTGTCCAATTGTTAACAGTTGAGGGATGATGTTCAACCTCTACATCTTTCTTATTCCCCAAATAAACTTTTAATGAACCCCTAAAAAAACTTGTAATTAACCCTTTATCATTTATGTTTATAAAACATGGATGGCTATTGATTTCTCTGGTAATTCTTTTGTTTCTAAAGCTTTTAATGCATTCTAAAGATAATAGCCGACCCCACCTAGTGGGATAAGGCTTTGTTGTTGTTGTTGTAAAGATAATGTAGCACGCTGAACATCTTGCTGGCTTATAAGTTATTCTATTTATGAAAGCGTAAGTTTCATGTGGATACTTACAACTATACAGATTTCAGGTAGACAGTAACATCGTCTCACTATAACAAATATTCTGAGAGCAGCCACTTGTTAGATTCTTCTATTTCCAAATGGATCAAAATTCTGAAGGCAAGATTACAGAAAAATCTCTGGAACACTCAGAGAATGTGCTTAATGAAGTACTTGTTTACAGGCAAGATGTTGTCAAATGCAGTAAGTATGAAAGTTTGCTTGGGATTGCTATCGAAGTGGCTGGTGATTCCGATTCTGAGGGCAGCATTATGGATGATGATGATGGTGATGATGATGATGACGATGATGGCGATGATGGCGATGGTACTGATGGTGGAGAGGAGGATGTGGAGAATAAAAATGAAGTCAGTGGTAATGGTGATGATAATGATGTCAATGATGTTGACGACAGTGACAAAGATGATTCTCTTTCAGATGGCCAGGTCAGGATCACATGGATGGATGGTTCTGAAACAACAGAGAATAGTAATGATCTCATGGTGGTAGACAGAAATTTTTTTCATGGTGACATAGTTGCTTCTGCTTCCAAACCAACTGGTCAGTTAGGTCTTGTCATTGATGTTAATATTAAAGTTGATCTACTTTCTGCAACTGGAGAGCTTATAAAGGACATTCCTTCGAGGGATCTCAAACGTATAAGAACATTTTCTGTGGGTGATTTTGTGATTCATGAGTCCTGGCTTGGTCGAGTAGATGAAGTTTTGGATAATGTAACTGTTATGTTTGATGACGGATCTGTCAGCAAAGTTGTAAAAGCTGATCCTTTGCGTCTCAAACCTGTTTCAAAGCCCATTGTTGATGATGCAGATTGCCCTTACTACCCAGGTCAACGTGTCAAGGCTGTTTCCTCATCTGTTTTCAAAGCTTCAAGGTGGCCTGCATTGTTTAAAGCTAACCGTCTTGAAGGTACTGTTATCAAGGTTACAACAGCTTCTGTGGTTGTCTATTGGATAGCATCAGCTTCTCTTGGTGTTGGCACTAATTCGACAACTGTTCCTCCTGAGGAGCAGAATCCAAAGAACTTGACTCTTTTATCCTGCTTTTCACATGCAAATTGGCAATTAGCTGACTGGTGTTTGCTTCCACTGTCTCAGCAGTTAATATCTTCAACCAAAACTAATCCTAGCGACACTGTGGAAGGTTGTGATTCTTGTGTTGACAACACAGATGATGCAGGTGGTTCTGGTTCAGCCCCAGATGTTCCAGAACCAGATGTATCAAATAATAATTTAATCATTGAATCTGGCCACTCAATTAATTCTGATGACGCAGACATTGAGAACAGTCCTGAAAATGTGCTCGATGGTCATATCGCTTCAAAATTTGCAGATGTAGATGGATATTCTCAATCTCAAAATAATCATTCCATGAATGTTGAAAGTAAAGCAGACCAGACTCATGGAACTGAATCAAATGACTTGACAGAGTATTGCTCATGCAGCAGTTCATCATCAGTTTCAAAGGAACCTGCACATGAAAATTGGCCCACATACCGCAAAAAGTTGCGTAAAGTGCTCTTTAAGAGGGACAAAAAATGTCGTAGAAGGGATGAAATATATGAAAAAGCTCTTTTAATTGTAAATACTATTACAAGCATTGATGTGGTGTGGCAAGATGGGACCATAGAGTATGGTCTACCATCAACATCTGTTATTCCTATTCATACTCCAAATGATAATGAATTTTTTCCAGAACAATATGTGGTAGAGAAAGCATCAAATGAAGGAGAGGGTTCTGAAACAAGTCGTGTAGGAGTTGTAAGGAATGTGAATGCGCAGGATCGAACAGTTTGTGTGAGGTGGCTTAAGCCAGTATGCAGGCCAGAAGAACCACGAGAATTTGGCTTTGAGGAGATTGTTAGCTCATATGAACTTGATGTACATCCAGATTATGACTATTGCTATGGGGATGTTGTTGTTCGTTTGCCCCCAGTTTCTGGTAATCTGGCGGACACCGGAAGGTCTGTATTGGGACAGGATACACTGGCTAGTCTATCGCACATGGAGAGTGGTTTGTATGGGCAGGATGCAGATGAAAATAGAGAGCAACAGCAGGCTTTGAATGATGAAGCTGGTGATAATAATGTGTGTCTACCATGGGTTGGAAACATAACTGGTTTTCAGGATGGTGACATTGAAGTTACATGGATTGATGGAATGGTATCCAAGGTAATTTTTGGTTATATCACTGCATCTAGTACTCGTATGTGCTCCATAAATTTATGATTGAATATCCTTACAAAAGTTTCTTCATAAGCGAATTTATTGTAAGTTCCTTCTGGTCACTTTTAATCTTAAGTACTTTGACAGTTGCTGCTACATTTTATTTCAGGTTGGACCACAAGAAATTTATGTTGTTGGTCGAGATGATGATGGAGACAGCTTTGATGGTGGAAGTGGTGATGGTGCTAGCTGGGAAACAGTAGACGAAGATGAAATGGATACAGTTGATATTGGTGAAAAGGTTGTTATTTTCTTTTAAACCTCAATTGGATCAAGACTTGCTATCTTATAGCTGTTTTTCTCTTTATTCTTTACTTACCTCTTTTGTACCCATTGGTGCTCTCCTCAGGAAGTTGATTCACAAAATCCTGGTGACAATACTGAAGAAAAGAGCACCATCGTTTCTCAGGAAGGTAGTAATTCTGGGAAAAGTGGCCCACTTGCAGTGCCTCTTGCTGCTCTTGACTATGTCACTAAATTTGCCACAGGATTATTTTCTCTAGCTAAGAAACAGTTAGATCCATCAGCTTCAGATCAGATAGATTCCTCAAGTGAAACAGAATATCAGGCAGGAAATGAAGTTCCTGAAGAAACTTTGGATGATGAGGATAATGATGAAGAATCCGATGTCTCGAATGATATTAACATGGAAAATAAATATTTAATGGAGGAAGGACAGAATCAAGTGATGGCATCAGGAACTGGCGAAGAGAAATTGGAGGGTGTAGAGAAATTGGAGGGTGTTATAGGGAAAGGAACATCAATGGGAGGGGACGATGACCATAAAGATGCACATAGTGCTGATGATCTTTGTGGATTCAAGCATTTTGATATTACTGAAAATCCCTCAGATCATCATTTCCTTAGTCACGATGATACGGTAATTTATTACTTCTCATGTAATTGTTCGGTTAACCTTGTTTCTATATGTTCTTTTTGTGGTTGTCTGGTTGATTTGCATGCCTCTGCTTTTGCTGGTGTAAAATGCTTTAATTCCCATGCATATACTTATATACAACAACAACAAAGCCTTATCCCACTAGGTAGAGTCGGCTACATGAATCATACGACGTCATTCCGCTCTATTAGTAACCAAACCTTTCGGTATATTATTCACCAATAGATCTTGCTCTATTAGTTCGCCAAGTATCCGTCTTGGCCTCCCTCTCCCTCTTTTAATCGGACTCCAGATTATTTGATCTACTCTTCTTACTGGCGCATCTAATGATCTTCTCTGAACATGACCAAACCATCTCAAACGATTCTCTACCATTTTCTCACTAATAAGAGCCACTCCGACTCGTTCACGTATATGGTCATTCATAATCTTATCTAATCTTGTATGACCACACAACCATCTCAACATCCTCATTTCGGCTACCCACACTTTACGTTCATGTTGTCCCTTCATAGCCCAACATTCACTACCATATAACACTGCCGGTCTTATAGCAGTACGATAGAATTTTCCTTTAATGTCTGTTAATAATTGCAGGCTATTTGTGGAAAGAAGTGGGTCAAGAAGGTTCAACAAGAGTGGAATATCCTCGAGAAAAATCTTCCTGGTAATTTATACACTTGATTCTGAATGAAGAATAACATACCATAACAAAGGAATTGCATGTCCATGTACCATGAGAGTTTGATATTTCAATCTTGATTACAGATGCCATTTATGTTCGAGTTTTTGAGGATCGTATGGACCTTTTAAGAGCTGTAATCATAGGAGCATGCGGGACACCTTACCAAGATGGCCTCTTCTTCTTTGATTTTCACCTGCCTTCTGAATACCCCAAAGTTCCTCCGGTAATTGAGACATGCAATGTTGTCTTTGATTTTATATCAAAGTATGAGTTTACTTGTTACATATTCTGTAGGAAACTGATACCACCTTGATTCAGTTTTGATGTTATGGTTTGTACTTATACTGCTTTCTTTTCTGCAGTCAGCATACTATCATTCTGGAGGCTTGCGTGTAAATCCCAATTTGTATGTAGATGGAAAAGTTTGTTTAAGTCTCCTAAACACATGGACAGGTAAAGGAAATGAAGTTTGGGATCCATCATCCTCTAGCATCCTCCAAGTCCTTGTTTCACTTCAGGGATTGGTTCTCAATTCAAAACCATATTTCAATGAGGCTGGGTACGAGAAGCAAGTTGGAACGCTTGAAGGAGAAAAGAATTCTGTGCCTTACAATGAAAACACATACTTATTGAACTTGAAATCAATGTTATATCTCCTTAGGAGGCCCCCAATGGTAAGAGACTAAAGTTCATTTACATCTTTCCATCTTACTATGAACCATGTTCTTGCTTCCTATTTTTGCTTATTTCTCTCACACAGCATACATTCTAATGAACAAGCATCCATCGGAAACATATATAGAAATTGCATATGTATCTAGCTAGGCATGCAGCAACTAATTGAGTCATCAGATGAAAGAGTAGCAATACTATACGTTGCCTCATTTGATGATCCAAAATTCCAAATACTTTTATATATAATTCCAAAGCATTACGTGTCGTAACTCATAACCTCCGTAATGCTTTTTATTGCATACCTTTCACAGCCTTGTATGCTTTTATTGTTGCACTATGTGAGTGGAGGACCTGTATTTTCCTCGAGACATACATCTTCTTTCAAAAGGACATAAACAGCATTTTATTTCCTGTCTTTATGTGTTGTTAGTATCCATCTCTTTTTTTCTTGGGAACTTATATTTTCATATTTCTGTTTCTTCATCATCTTCTTTGGTTATTTTTTTTTACTGCTGATTCTAATGGGAGATCTCTAAATAATGTAGCATTTTGAGGATTTTGTCAAGGACCATTTCCGGAGACGTGGTCATTATATTCTCAAAGCTTGTGAAGCTTACATGGCCGGGTACTTGATTGGTTCTCTCACCGTGGATGCTTCTTTAACTGAAAAGAGCAAGGAACATTCTTGCTCAGTCGGTTTCAAGCTTACTCTTGCCAAAATTTTGCCGAAGCTAATCACTGCACTGAAGGAAGTAGGAGCTGACTGTCTTCAATATGAGCATCTACTCAAGTCGGAAAACTTCTCAGAAAGCTAACAGTTTCCAGTATATTTCATGTGGTGGATCACGGTCTGAGATCTCAGTTCAGCTTGCCCAAGGTTGGGTATTGCAGGAAGTGGTTGAGTTATTTTTTGTCGCTACATCCTGAACCTCAATCAAAGCACTTTTATCCGTGCAATTTTTGGTTTCCACATCGACTGACAAATGGGTTTTGTTTTAGGTGCCCAAAGAATTAGGATAATAACTTTATAAAAACAATTCTTCAAGGCGTTTAGCTTCCTCTTCAGAATGGAGGTTTAATTGAATATGGAGGAATATCATATTTTTACGTAGTAATTTTCCTTCATTTGCATTTTTTTGTTCCAACCTTCTGGTTGCCAAGAAGACTGAAAGTTGTATGGAATTGGTGGTATGCTTTTCATTCGTTCGTTGTTTTGCTTGATTTGTGATGATGATTGCAAATGAAAATATTATTACAAATGTTGATACATCTACAGCCTTTGGTTCCATGCCCGTTCAGTTTTTGTTAACCTGTGACTGCTGCTGATCCTTTTATTTCTTGGTCGACTTTTGATAACCTTGGTAACATTGGGTATCATTATGTTCATAATTTGGTTGAAAATTTTGAATGAGCTTAAACATTGGATTAGATAAAAATTAAACTTCTTAGTTCCACTTACATGAGGATTGAAGAACAATAATGTCTCATGATTAAGTAAGACGCACTAGTGTTAATTGTTCAAAAGCCTGAACATGGATAAAGCAAAATAGAAGTGTGACAGGAGGTTTAGAACGTTATCATAAACAAACGACATTGCACAGGAATCAAAAGCCTCGTTTCACTAATTAATATACATTTTTATAAATATGCCCTTGATCAAAATAATTAAGTTTACAGAACTATATAATTTATTTTGAATTCCATAAATTTAATCTCAGACATCCATAAAATTTAAATTTATAAAATAATTAGTATATTTTATAAAAAAATGCGATAATAATATATTTGTAATAATCAATACGAATTGTTATTAAACAATAATAATTAATAAGAAAATATTATTATTTATAAATAAAGAATTTAATCATGCTAGTAATATATTAATAGAATTGACAAATATCTATTTAGTAATAATAAAATTATTGCGATTAATAATACTAACATTAATATTAATTTTCATTTGATTAGTTGTATATTTAAGTAAAGCTTCAAAGAATAAATGCTAATTCTAAAGAAATGTTGTTTTTTTCTTTTATTTAATTAGCTGTTGTATGTGTACGATGTACATGTCATATTTGTTTGTTCTAATTTTTTTTTCCACCGTTATAACGTTGTCATATGTGAATAATTTCTTGTTGCAAGAAGTATCCACGTACACACTGCGTATTCAATGCGTACGTATTTGAGACCGGGATCCACCACGTAATTTACTCTTGCCGTCGTGGCGACAACAAGCGAATTAAATTGCTGACAAATTACATAACATTCGACACGTAACACCCGCCACGGCCAACAAATCCCCGTTCCCTCGACAGCGACGATTCCGTTCCGTCCGATTCTTCCGAGCCGTTCATCTCTCCATCCCGCGATGTCTCCACCGTTCGTTTTCGGCAGATGGGGATCGTGCGACCTGGTCGCGTTCCAACTTAACGGCGTGTCTCCCGTATCGTCGTTCGAGTTTGCGACGACAAGCGTAGCACACAGTGAGCCGTCATCGTCCGTGACGCAATGCAAAGCTTTCGCCAAATTTAAAGATCCATCTGCCAAAGCCCCTGATGGATGTCAAATCCTGCACTCCTTGGTTCCTTCCACAGCCTGCAAAAAAAAAAAAAAATGTATATTATTGATGTTGTTTGGTCAGCTCACGAAATCCTCAATTTTCTTGAGGAATTTGGAGTCTGAAATGGTACCTGAAATTAATGCCTGGACATGGAGAGAGAATTGAAGAAACTTAATCAGATGTGCAGAAGGTGATGGCTCAAGAGTCAAAGAGACCATAATTCTTTGCAGGCTCCTGTTAATTAGATCATGCATGTCGACGAATTATCTTTGATTCGTCTGTGCAATGCACAGCGGTTATTGGGGGCCTTGAAAGGTACTTTTGTGGTTAAGTGCACTCAAAGCTACTTGAGTGCAGTAGTTATTCCTGCCTTTATTTCGCATGATTAATTAACAAGTACATGGATTAATGATTTCACCGAAAAGATAAAACTATTAATATATATATATATATATATATGGTTAATGAAATATAAAACTGCTAATTAGATCTTCATAATCTTTGTCTACGACATCTAAAGCTGAAAAAAAGTATCTTCATAATCCCCTGGCTTGTCCATTAATTTTATTTAAGCTTACATGATTTGGTCGATCTCTGGCAATAGAACAACTTGAATACTTATTTAGCCAATTAAGGAATATATAACTAAGATGAAAGGGTATTTCTCATGGGTCATGGCATCAATTCTTCTTCTTCTTTTTTCTTCTTCTTCTTCTTCTTCTTCTTCTTCTTCTTCTTCTTCTTCTTCTTCTTCTTCTTCTTCTTCTTCTTCTTCTTCTTTAAAAAATAAACTTTTGTGATACTATAAAAAGCAAACATTTAGGTTGTCTCATCGAATTATTTAATTCAAGTAGTGCAATATTCGTTTGATAGTCATAATGAAGCAATTAATAATGTGTACATATTGTATACTGTGGTAATGTTGGATGCATAGTCTTATGCACTGTATTAAGGTGTGCCTTTATTCTCGTGGTACACACCTATTTGCATTTTCCTCATTAATGGCAAGGGGCAATCTATCCATCTTCCCCTGTGCTTCCTAACATCCAATTGGACAAGTAATTTATTAACATCGACAACAATAAAGATGCAAAAGTCTACGGAGATAATAACTCACAAGCCGTTGGAAATCGAGAGGATCATGCGTCGAATACTTCAAGAACTTGAATATAAATGTGAACTTTGGACAAAAGTATGATTGGCTTGTTTCGATTAAATTATTTGTTTGACTTTTCATTATATGGTGCATCCTAAGAAAAAGAGACTGAAATTCTCTTATTGTAATTATCTTCTACCTTTCCTATTCTCAAAAGCATTATTCATTTTTTTTATCACTACCAAACACAGGAAAAAAAAAGTGAAGTAGTTTCGCAGCATTTATTTTCCTTGTAGTAATTCGTTTCCCCAAAGAGGAGTTTATTTTCGTATAATTAAACATCCACGTGTGATATTTTCAATTTAATAGCCGAAGTATGTTGACGGAAGAATTAACTATATCATTTATGAATAGTAATGATTGATTAAATTTGTGGCACTATGAAAGCGACCACACGGCTACAATTTTTTTAGAAAAGAAAAATAGACCATCTCTAGTCTTCATCAGAAATCTTTTATTTCGGATTCATGTTCGCAAGCAAGCAAGCGGCCATTGATCAAATATAAATTATATTATCATGGTGACTACTAGTTTGCAACTGTCATAAACTATAATTATATACCATTTAGGTATGCGCAAACATACTACAAGGGGCGAAAAAAGATGAATGCAAATACTAAGTAACAACATAGACATGAGTTAATTAGCAGATCAAGTTACAGCATAGGCAGTCAGTTGCCTCAGGATGAGGAGGAGGAGGAGGAGAGAAGTGTAGCTAGTGAAAGAAGGGAGTAAAAGAAAGGAGGTTTGTGGCGTGTGCTTGCGGGATTCGTATTCGTAGTCTCGGATAGGTGCTTGTGTGTAGGGGGAGGAGGAGCAGAAAACATGGGGTCTCTATAACAGATCTTGTTATTTGCAAGATAAGGAAGATACCGCGGCACACAACAGTAAAAAGATCAAGGTCTCCAGCTCTCTCTCTCTCTCTCTCTCTCTCTCTCTCTCTCTACGTGTCCAACGCATTCCATTGCCAAGTCTTCATACATGGCGGTGGCCATCTCAAGCCGCCTCCTTCTCCTTGCACTATAAGTTAAAGCATACTGCCTCCATCGATCCACTCCCTTCTTGTTATCGGCATATAGGTGAAGAAGCATAGCTGTGATACTTTTGCATTGATAGATACATATCTAGTGCATGGTGCAACAAGAAGCATGAGCTTGAAGCTTTGAGAGTTCACACAGCTATACATGAAAGATCTGTCTCCGGAATAGTGAAGTATATATCTTGAAGGTTCTAGAGGAAAATACATAGGTTGCAGGATTGGAGTTTCGGATTTTTGTTAAGTGTTTTGTGAAAGGAGATCCATCAGAGGAAGAATGTGGCCAAGGTTGGGAAAGAGCATTGGTTCTTCATCATCCAAATCAAAATTGGATCAGCGGAAGCTGCTCTTATTAGCATCTGGTTAGTATCCAGGCTTGTATTTCGAACTATACATCATGCCTTATTAATATTGTAGATCGAATCTTAATGTCTGAAATTTTAACTTGATCTGATTACGTTATATTTTTCTTCTATGATGAACAAAGTTTATTCTATATATTTCACGGTGAAAATTAAAGTGAGGATAAAGTCACTTCTGAAAATAGAATTCTCCAACCATCATTCGATCAAAAATGATATTATAATATATATATATATATGCTCTTTTCTTTACTCCAACAACACTAAATGGAATCATTTGACTGCTTCATTAGTGAATCATCCTGTTTAACATCTCTCTAATGCGTGTAACATATTATTAGTACTAGAAATTCGGAATGCATATATATACGAGACAAAACAAGTAAAGAGAATTAACCACCTCATGTCAGCACCGTTACAAGTTTTGATGTCATTCACGCCATTGGCGTTTGAATTATATATCATGCCACAACTATTTTTTTGTCATAGGTTTGTACTTATTTTACAACTTTCAAGTTTATTGCCCATATTATCCTCGAGAAAAATCTAAACATGGGTCAAAAATATATGAACGACTATTTCATAATAGTTAAACACAGACAATAGTAGTTAGAATAATAATGAAGACAACATATTTATTGTCAAGACAGTGCAAGCGTAAAAGCAACTACAAATATTGTACTACTTCTTCCCCAAGTAAAGCATGCGAGTTTATCAATAATTATTAGAATGGAGACACATATTATAAACTGCAACACTTCTCTGATGTCTCTTCTTTCTTCCTCTATTCCGTTCTACGCACAGGAAAACAGCTACCTATGGCGACGAGCCCTGTAGATGTCAACGAGGAGTACAACAGGACACTTCGAACCAAATCATTCGTCGATATGTGGAGCAAGGTTCACCATCATCTCCGGCGAACGATCTCGTCTATTGCCCAGTCGCCGGAGCGCAAAGACCGCGACGGCAAAGCTGTTGAGGAAGCGCGTAAACCTACGAGACGCCATTCGACGTCCTCGACGCCGACGGCGATGCCTCCTGTATCTTCCATCCGCTACGCTCAGCTTCCTGAGTTCGTGCTGGAGCCGAGCCAAGAGTACCTCCTCTCCGTGGCCACGGCAATCGACGGCGAGTGCTGCACCAACCGCGGCGTTCAGGCCCTTCTGATCGACTACTGCGATACCACCCGTCAGGCCTGTATGGCGTGCACCGATCTCTTGGTCTCCATAGACCTCGCGCGCACGCATTACCAATCGATTCATCTTCTTCTGTCGAAGCTTTCTGATGTCGGACCTGGTTTTGGCGGCAACGAGTTCGAAGAACTGGCTTCGCACGTTGAGCAAGATAACCCTCTGTCGCAACAAAACCTTGGTCACTTTTATTACGTCCAGTCCTGCTACGAGCTTTTGGTCGAGCAGCTCGGAAGGGCTCACCGGCGAATCGTCAGGAGGTTGCGGTTCATCGGGTTGACAAAGAGAACTGCTGGAATTACAATAGTCGGAGCTTGCAGCATTGCCATGGCCGTTGCATTGCTGATCGCAGTGCACACAGTGGTCGGGATCGCGGTCGTTGTGGCGGCGGCTCCGGTGGTGGCCGCGGGGATGCCGCGAGCTAAGTTGAAGTGGGCGAAGGCGGCGCGGTCGAGTTATTTGAAGAGACTGGGCGCCCAGGTGGACGCTGCGGCCAGGGGTGCCTACATTGTGGGGAAAGATCTGGACACGATGAGCAGCATGCTGCGGCGGGCGCACGACGAGGTGGAGCACGAGCGGGACGTGACGAAGATGGTGTTGAGGTCGAACAGGGAGCGACAGCTCGTGAGGGAGGTGGCGCGGGAGGTCGACGGCGGGGCGGCGGCGATGGAGGAGCAGCTGGACGAGTTGGAGAGGCACGTCTACTTGTGCATGCTCACCATTAACAGGAGCAGGAAGATGGTGGCGCAGGTCATGATGGGCGGAGCAAGCGGCGGCGCCGCCTCGAAACCGGTGGCGGAAACGTTGGCATGAGCTATCAAGATATTTGATTGGATTGCTCTACAAATATAATTCTTTCATTTCACTTCTGGATATAATCTTGCAGTTTGATTACGATATATTTGTGATTGGTGAGGAATTTGTCATTAATTAATTGAAGCGGCCATATTATTCATCTTGGCATGCTTCCAATCAAAGAGTAAGTTAGTGACACTGTTTTTTCTTCTTAATTATTATGGAGAATAGAAAAGGGTTATTTTCATAAATATTTCTTAAATTATCGTGATTTTTTGCATCTAATTTTAAATTAGAACTTATTTTTTTAATCCCTAAAATATCACAACTTTTTCACTCTAATCCTTCCATCCACTTCTATTATATTTTCTCTTACCTTTATTTTTTTATTTATGAAAAAACAAAATTATAACCCGGTGACCTGTCAATTGTAGAAGTAGGATCTTTGGCAAGCAATAAGCACTTAAATAATACAATTCAAGTGTACCAGATTCTTTCTCATTTGGAGGAAAAGGTTCGGGAGGAAAGGGAAACAACGAAGGGATCCGAATCGGACCTAAATGGGAATGACATGAAAAGTCTTTTTCAAAACCTATCATTAAGGGCGTAACGACGATATACGAAAGGAATAAAAAAAACTCTCCCTTGTCACATAATAGATCAAATAACAAATAAAAAATAAAAATGAAGAAAAAATTTCCAGATTGGAGGGGGGCAACCGATGGAAGGATCTTTTTTCATTTTTTATATTGATTATTTGATGTGTTATGGAGGAGGGGTAATCTCTTCATAAATGAAAAAAAAAATAAAACTAACAGAAAATGTAAGAGAAGTGTACGGGGGATTAAAGTGAAAAAGTCGCGATAGTTTAGGAAAATAGAAAAATAAGTTCGTAATTTGATGTTAGATGCGATAAACCGTGATAGTTTAGGAGAGCTTTATGAAAATAACCCATCATCTTTTGAGAGATATTATTTTGCATGTAAATTTGCATGTTATTTTTTTATGAATTGTTATCTTGAATATATATATTTGTTGACAATTGGCAAAGAAAATAAACTAATAAAGGTTCAAGGGATTCTTTTTAGTTGGCTGCAAATTTTGGATGTGTGTGTGTAAAATGGAGGTGCGAAGTGGCCAACTATTCACACGTGTCATGCATGATCTAACACGTCCAACTGAGATATGATGTATACATGATCGCGCGCATGTTCAACCATCGAGATGAGATCCGTCGGTTGTCATCGATCTCACGAGAATTTCTCTCCCATTCTCAATCCCTCTCCCTCTGTCTCTGGTGAGTGTACACAAACGAACTGGGTGCGACACCCCGGCTCCGAGGAAACACTCCATTCTCCCTCTATGAAGAGTGTGGGTAGGACGAACTAGGTGTAGTGGCGAGGGAAGAGGGTGGTGACGAGGACCTAAATCTAGCTATTGCTATAATATCCCTACTTTAATCACATAGGATTAAATGTATTAATATTATGTTATATGATGATTTTATGTCATGATATATATGTTAAAACGGAAGGTCCAATTTTAGGTGCCAGAGCCCAAAAAGTGACGAAATTCACCTAAGTCGTGAAAAGATGATGTTCGTAAATGTTGGAATTAAGAAAATTAAAGTTCTGATAATTGTTATCCTATGTTAATATATCTTAAATATGTTATTTTAATAATTTTTAGGTAAAGTCTTGGTTAGGTTAAATGATAGCGTAAAATCTGAAAATCTAAAAAATGATCGATTTTGTTCTTCGAACAAAAATTCGGATTTCGATTCCTTTGAAATTTAAGTTTATAAATATTTTATTTGAATACAAAAGGGGTAGTTTCTTATTTACATGTAATGTCTTAAGTAAATGAATAAATAAAATAAATATTATTGTAAATAAGATGAACTCCAAGGACAAAGGCAAGGAAAACAAGAGCAAAAGAAGAAGAGATCAAGGGTTTCTTGTTACGGTTTCATCGTAAGTTGAAAACTCATCTCTTATGAATTATCCATATGAAGTTGGATTAAAACAAATCATCCCTGATCTCTGATAGCTTTTTGTCATTCTTTAGTTCATATGATTATGAAAGAGGAACTTTTAAGATGAAGAACCAACCCTGACTAGTTCTGAAATTCAAATCCGAAACTTATAAATTGTGTTCTCCTATCTTTTGTACTCAAAAGTTATGACATTAAATATATAAATACTTGTGGAAGTCTATTGTTCAAGGCCTTTGGAATTGGATTGTTTCGATACCTACACAGAAAGTTATGTATGAAATCCTAGGGGTCACTCAAGCTATTCCAAAAAATAGTTAGTCTGAAATGATAATTCGGTCATAAATTTCACACTTAAGGTTTCATGTTGTTTTAAGGAATAGAAACACATGTCTGTGAGAGTTCTGGATCAATTGGAATTTCATGAAAATCATATGTGTATTAGGAATTATAATTTTTATAAGGCACAAATCATAAGTTGTCAGTTTCAGAAGTATGACAGAACATCTCCAAATGTAAAAACTGTTTTAGATTAATATAGAATGAGAAAAAATATAAGATCAGTAATAATTCAAGCTCAGGAAGTCTAGTTTTGTTATAAATTTAATTTCATGTGATAGGATGTACATTCAAAAATTTGTGAATTTTATACTAAGTACTATGCAGTCTGTCAAGGTTCTAAAGTGAAGCAGAATATAGGTTACTTTTATAATTTTCTAAGGTCATTTTATATTGAGTTAAATTATGAGTTTTATGTTGATCATATTTGATGAAGTCTTTTGTAATTGAAAATTGGTTTCACATCGGTATGAGTTCTACACTAATTGTTATATATTTTATATTGTACATTGTGCAATCTGCTATATGCAAATAGAAACAAAGTATTTGTATTTATACGAACATATCATGTGTGAATTTAGAAATTGATTAATGGTTTTATTTGATTACATGATACATGATACGATATGAAATTATATGTTATATGAATGGGTGATATGTGCACGCTTAAAGTCTATTAATTGCTACATGTGCAATTATTTATTACAAGAGATGATATAACATGACAGGATGCAAAATGACATGATTTCACAAGACATGATATAATATGATAGAACATGACATGATATGTTTAGGTCCTGCATTTGCATCTCATTATCATGCATTTGCATTACCTCTGTCGGGCGACAGTTTATCCTTGTATAATTGAAAAACGTGCAAGGTCGACTATTTACCCTTGGTATAATTGAAAGATTTGTAAGGTCGACAGTTTATCCTTGAATGATTGAAAAATCATGTAAGGCCGACGGCTTACCCTTATTTAGTTGAAAGACCTAATAGGGCTGAGAGGTATCCCATAAGGAATTTTAGATCATTTGGAGCTAAGTGCCATGTGAACCGAATTGTGGACTCACACTCACCATTTGTATTCGCAAGAAGCCACCTCTAGAATCCATCAACCTCTCCGGCAGGGTCGACAAATATCTCGAAAGGGATGCCTCTGGCCAGATGGCGATATGACACGTACAGATATATAGGATTCATGCATACGTGCATTCATGGTTTGTGCATCGATGTCTCATTCTTATGTATGGCATGATGATTGTACTTTTGACATGACTTATAGATGAATAGATGTTTTTCATATCATATGATACGATGAAGATTTGAATTGCTTATAACTTATTGTTATATGATATATGATGAAATAAAATAGTAATACTTTTCAAGCATGAAGAAATAATGTTAGTCTTGTTTTACTCAAATAGAATATGTGATACCACATAGGTTGTGAGTTTTATTGACTTACTGAGCTGTTGTTTGCTCATATTGTTACTCTCAAAATTTTTCAAATCAGTAGATTAGTCTATGGTTGTGCTTGGTGATTCTCTATTAGGATTGAAAGCACTTTTGGTAAAAGATGTTTATGGGTCTTAGGTGTTTTTAAGTCCATTTGAGAGGACTAAAAAGAAGTGTTTTGAATGTGTATTATTAGACAAAAATAGAAAGGTTTCATTGTAATATGTAATACTACTTTTGTATAAGTGCCTAGTGTTTATGTTTAATTATTTTGAATGATATAATATCATATGGTTTGGATACTTTAATTATTGTATCTTCTAAATGAATTATAGCACGATTTCGCAAACTATATAAGATTACATATATTAGGTCGCGACCTATAGATCAAAGTCGTATATCGGCGAAACTTTCCATCGGCACCATGGGCTGGGTACATATCTAGATATGCCAGTCGAAATGGGAGATAGTGAGTTTTTTAAACTAACATGCGCCGATGTAAATTGCGGGAAGGGGCCCTCCTTGCATTATCTGAAAGTTTTGCCGGTGGAGGTCCGAGAATCTGCTCGGATGTGGGGGATGGTGGTGGTCAGCGAAACTTCCATCGGTGTCAACGTAATGTGCTTCACGGCTCCTCCTCTTTGCCGCTTCTCATCCTTATCCTCCTCGTTTGCCTCAGGCGATGACACAACTGCTGTTGTCGATGCCTCATTAGACCTTGTCACCCTAGATTACGTTGTGAACCTTAACACCATCCACCTCTTCGACAGTGCCTTCTCCCCTCCGACCTCAAAACCCATTTCCACAATCTCAAATCCTTGTTCGAGGTCGTCCCCAAAATAGTCTCACAGCTCCCTCGGACTCCCTCGGTGAAGGACCATGTCGAGATCGACGGTACAAACTTGGGTTGGTAAGGAACACCATCCATCGGATCACCAGCATCTTCTCGACATTTTCTCGCGAGATTACGCCCAACAATGGGATCACATCTTGGACGGCATCCATGCGCAGCTTCTAAGCCATCTAATATCCCTTGAATGGTTCGATCGTGTGAGCCTCACTGTTGGACGTGCGAGATCATGCGTGACACGGTGCGAAGAGTTGGCCTCTTCTCACCACCATTTTACCCTACATATATATATATATATATATATAGGGTAAAAGGAGTATACAACAAGCTACATGGCTGTAAACTATAGCATACTTTTTGAACCGTCCGATCGATTGATCAAAATAGAAGAAAGAAAAAAGTCCCAAAAAAGAAAAGGAAAATCAAGAAGGTAGTCAATCTTGCTCGCCGGTGATCTTGGGGAGTTCATCTGCTATCAGTGGGGCATTTTTCAGCTATTGGTATTACTTTCCTCACCCGATGGCCAAGTCAGTTGGTATTTTTTTAGGAACAATTTCAGGAAAGAACATTGATCGAGCGACATGTGATGGCTGGCACTAACAAGAGTTAATAATCTTCTTCCATAACAATGTAATGCTTGAGTTCCTGATAGATCGGTTGCCGATAATATGCATCTTTTTTTAGAAGGATAATATGCATCTAATATGGCTGCTCCTCCATTCGTCAACAGCAAGGAGACAGTGGGCGCTCCAGTAGTAAACCCATGGATGGCCCGTCAAAATTGTACTCAGTCAAGTACTTCTTAGTAGCCTCTACAAAGAACCAATAGAAGGGAGTGAAGTTTTCAGATTCTCCACCATCGAGAGTTTCTAGGTTCCCTGCATCCACTCTTTGCAGCAATCAATACTCTCCATTCCATGCAAGGAAGAGAGGAGGGAAAAAAGTAATAAAAAAGAAAAGGAAAATGGACAAGGAGGAGATGAGACTGAGAGATGTGGGGAAAGAGAAAGCTGGGAAAAAAAAGAAGTGATTCAAGACAACCAAAAGAAGGATAAAAGAAATGATTTAGAACAAGTTTTATGTTTTTTTGGAGGAAGAACGAAGAGTCTTATAGAATGTGATGTGGATTGCTCATTTTCTCACCTCAAACCAATGGGGATTACTCACCTTCAATCTCGGCTCTAGTTACAAATGGTGATGGGGAATAAAGAAACCGAGAGAGAGTTGTAATGTCCCAAAAAAAATCGAGACCATTCTATTAGATCCGACGATTGCAATCAATTGTTGTAAATTACAGCTCAAAACTAGCGCTGGACATCCATAGCCCCCATATATATAATGGTACTAATAGATCTCACCATTAATTATAATAAAGACATCATCGTTAAAAAAATAAAACCAAATATGTTGTATATCATATTAAATATTTTTTAAATTTTTGAATCTACTTTCACTACAAGAAAATTGAAAAATAGCGACCCACTACTTGCGACGCTATAAAAGCGCTATTACGTCTTCGTGATGAATAGTGTCTCATTGGCGTCTAACTAACGCCGCACTTATGCGGCGCTGAAAATCGGTGGCTACTGGCGTCGCAATAGGCTAACAATAATAAGACGTGACTAGTGCCACGTGTTGACGCTATCTCGACGTTATTAAGACGCGTGGTGTCCGGCTAGGCGCAGAATAATGCATCGCTATTTCGACGCACAGATGGCGCTAAGTCTGAGGTGCTATCCCGGCACCCACGAGTCGCTAATGTAGGCGCTATTTCGGCGCTACAGTGTCGCAAATATAATGGTATACGCGTCGCCAATGAGACGCGAATATGACGCTAAGAACGATATATTTAACTCAGCGCCGATAGCATATGCGACGCTAATGTGATGCTATGGAGGAGCTATTTGCAGTTTTTTTTTTACCTATACCAGCCTCATTTTTTCCCTTCCCGCACCATACAATTTATAATGCATATAAAAATACATTGATATTCATCACAAGCAATATAAAAGCATCACAAGCATAATATTTAACATAAGAATATGAAAAGTAATAAACTGAACTAACAAACTATATGTATATCTAAGTCTATAAGCAACAAAAGCATATAGTTTGTATTCATGGTTTGTTTCTATCCTAGGTTTCGGAGTTGTTATTATCATTCCGGACGTTCGACCCAAACGTGCTCGGTCCATGGCCTCGCGGGGTTAGATTCTGCATCGGAATCAATCCCGGAATGGCCTGCAATAACGGAGCCAATGACAATTGTTGCGACACTCGCTGTGACACCTACTGCGATATCTGCGCCGATAACTGCTACGATAGCTACGTCATATTAGGTGCAACGGATGAGCTCGGAGCAGATGGACCTCCTGCATATCCTCTGATCCTCTTAGGTATCTGAGTGGTTGTGCCGAGGCCACGCAAGTATCCCCTCGTGTCGTGCCGGCCACCTCCTCCCAAACAGCAAGGCCCTTTACGAAATAGAAAAATTATACAATCATATAATATATAAATTATATATCAAGAAACACATAAATTAAAAATATGATAAAATTAACGAAGAAACATTGCCTGGTGGCTGAGTATTCGGATCATCTCCATACTTTTCAGCCATTTTCGCATTATACTCATCCTAAAAAATTTAAACATTGTGTATTTCAAAAATAGTGCACTAACGTCAACAACCAAATGGCCATGTCATGAGACTCACTAGAAGCCTATGAGTGTGACTAAGTCGTTTGTCTTTTGACTCTTATGCGTGGCCTCATGGACCACACAAAAGTCTACGGGATCGCCTTCTTTCTCCTCCTACAATAAAGTTTCAAATTTGATAACATAAGTATAAGTCAAAAGTTCGATAAATTGAATTTATATATAAATTATCATGCGTCGTCGATGCTCGTCAAATCGCATCGACCCTCCTGTGTGGATGTGAGCTTCGGGCTTCGAAAAACGATTAACTCTTGCCTTTTCCGACTTTCTTTGCTATCGTTCATCCGTCCTTTGTGAACATCAAATACTTACACTTTCAAAAACTATAAATTTAATAAAAATAATTTAAAAGTAAACATTCTTACAACTTCCTACATAAGGACTCCCAAACGTGTTTATGTCTACGTGTGGGAGATTAAGTCACAACAATGTGTTTATCTATATGTATTATAAATATATACGTGTATGTATATGTCTATACATGTGTGAGACATATATAGATAACATGTATATGTATACGTATTTCAAGTGTATATATGTATGTATATGTTTATATGTGTGAGATTGAGTGATAATAATATGTATATGTCTACTTATTATATATAAGTATAAGTTTTAACGTTATTTATATGTCTATACGTGCCCGATTAAGCTAGTGGGATAAAAAGTCGGCTACAGCGGCGCAATACAGACGCTATTGAGTCGCTAGAGGAGATTAACGATCACGTAGCGTCAAATTAGCGTCTCAACTTATTCGCGTATCAAGTGGACGACGCTAAAGAGACGTCATAGCTTCGACAATGTCGGCGGCTCTAGTTGGACGCAAAGTTGACGCTATTGAATCTCCAAGGTAACGCTAAAATGAGATAATTTATAGCAAATCACTCTCTTAATTCAACCACTATAATTTCATGATTAAGAATATAAAAATGATATATGCATAATTAAGATATGATATACATATTGTATGTATAAATAACATATATAATATAGGTAATAAATGATATATTTAGGAACCTCCTATGATGTAAAAATACATATATATGTAATAATATATGTAATCATGTAGGAATACATATATATGTTAATAATACTAATATAATATTTAATTTATTGATTGGTTAACATATAGTATATATAATATATAGGATTTAGGATTTAAATATAAAATAAATAGCGATATAAATGTAGATAACCTATATATAGTTGCCAAGTAATCACATTGGCGCTAACATAGCTTGGTTTAAACATGTGACGTCAGATAGTGTCTCTTTAGAGCCGCATATTGTGCGACGTGAAGTCAGCATTGAGAGTTGTCAGCGCGAGAACGGCGCTAGGTTCTCCAGCGCATTTTCGCTCCGTGGCGTGCAAGAATAGCGTCTACGTAACGTCTCCAAAGCGTCTTAGTTAGTATAGCTAAGAATACGGTAATAAGACGCTATTGTGAGGCAAATAACGTCTCATTATTGAGACGCAACGTCGACGTCATCAAGGCGCTAGTGACGTCTATGTAGCGTCACTACGATATGCGACGCTAATCCGCCTCGCTAATCGTCTATTTTTTTGTAGTGTTTATATATAAATAGATTTTCATTGACGCAGAAGAACTTTTGCGATTTCAAAATATATCACAAGAAACGCCCTCAACGTCGAACAATTGTGACACCTTATAAATATTCATTCTTTTTTTTATCGCAGAGCAAAAATTAATAGCATGCATCTAATTCTGTTGAGAGTGTAGATTGTTAAATATATCTTAGTGTTTGGGCTGTTACCTTTCCCGTCCCATTTTTAACCACGTGTAAGAAGTTTGATACTAGATGTCATTAAATTTATTTTATTAAGGAATGAAGTTAAAAAGGACCTAATATTCAAAATACTGATGTCAGTTCGTGGAACACGAATACATATATATTATGACAAAATAAAACAAAAGAGCTGGAAAACATGTTAATGAGGTAAAAAAAATGGGTTTAATTGAACCCCCACTAATATTCAATTTAATTAATTAGTAAATTTACTAAAATTTGTTTAGCTTCTAAATATTACAATTCATACTAAAACGTAGGATCCTTTGTCAACTTTGTGATGCTTTTTCATGTACTTAAAATGAGTCCGAGCCGTGAATACTCGAGGTCCAAATCTACGTAGATTGCTGCATGAAACATTAAAGAGATAACCGAAGATATATTATATGAGAAGATGCTTTCTTCTAGGCAGTGTTTGATTAGGAGAACAAAAGTTCTGGTGAGTTACGAGAACTTATTGAAGTGACATATTTGTTTTGGATAGATTGTTTGGACGATTGTGAATGAAACAACGACGTCTAACATGACCTTTTTAAAAAAGAGGAAAGGTTCATCATGACGTGGAATTCAAGAAAAGTTCGTGGAGGCCAGCAAAAGTTCACGAGTTCTGATTTTTAGTCAAAACTTTTTTAACAGAACCTACGAGAACAAATCATGTTGACCAGAACACAAATCCTCACGGGCCCTACCGGAATTTTGCCACCTGTTTGGCAGAATTTAACAAAGTTCTACCTTTTTGTTCGTATCTAAACACAACCCTAAGGAACAGAAAGAAGAAGAATAAAATAAAATAATAATATAAAAATTACATAATTTATTATTTTTATTTCCGACGATTGTGATCGTCGGAAAATTCGTCAGAAATTGCGACGGATGGATATCCGTCGAAAATATCGACGTTCCTAATCGTTAAAAAATAAAATAATAAAATAATAAATTACATAATTTATTATTTTCATTTTTATCGAAAATTATTCGTCGAAAAATGATGATTTTTTTGTAGTGAAGATTTTTTGTATTGGAAAAGAAAAAAGAAGAATTTTTTTTCCCGGCCGGGGGACCCGAAATTAAGCTGATCAATAATATGCAACGTACCAAAGCTGCATGATGGAGGAGTTCCTTGTCCCTACGTTACATTATAATACAATATGTAGGCAGACTCGGACCAATTCTTTTTTTTATATTAATCCTCTTTGGCTAATCGATCTAAATTAATTTTTCATGGAATTTGCTTTTTGGATAAGCATTACTTAGTTTGCAAATTACTCATGGTAACGGAAACGACTCGTCTTCGTTTGGGAAGTATATTTTATGCGTGCGTGATGGTTAAAGGTAATATGATTTAGGAGAAAATAAGATGAAGAAAAATGCACCATGCATGCCAAGCAACCCATGGCAAAAATTAAAAAAAAAAGAATTAATAAATTAAAACACGCTCAACCCGTGGCAAAAAAAAGAATACATTAAAACAAGTATTAGATGTTTGGAGGGCGTGATTTGTACTCATTTTGGCATACATGCTTGCGTGATTAAATGTATCTAATTCTTGCGCAGTAAAAAATAGTAATATGACTTTGAAGAAATGAAAAAAAATAGAAAACAAAGGGCAAAAAAAAAAATCGGAAGCTACCCTATCAAAGCCAGGTTTCGATCCTGGGACCTGGGGTTATGGGCCCACCAGGCTTCCACTGCACCACTCTGATTGTTGTACTAATTTGGCAGATAATTTTATAATCATGCTTGGAGACAAAGAACAACGGTCTCCTCCCTCTCTCGTCACACTACAGAGTACAAATCATTAATCTCACAGCCAAGTTGATGAGTCTCATGCGTATCGCATATGAATCCAACGCTAAATGGACATGATATATAGAGTGTGCAGCGATATAATAACAGGAAAGATCACTGTTCAATCATAAGATTTATCTGAACATGAGCTTCAAAAAGAGAGTTGAGTCGGAACGTATGAGGCTGCATATGAGGTTACAATGCTTTTCTTACCCTAATCGGAACGCAGTACAAATTGTACAATTAATCTTAGCATGGAAAGGAAGGAAAAAACTGAAAGGAACGCACGGCAGTCTAGGGAAGAAGGGAAGCGAGTTATGGCTCGAGTGAGCTAATTGCAGACACTAGTTTCCTGTTCTAACAAGTGTCTGCAACCATGTAGTTAAGATCTTGCAGAGATACATCTAGATGCTATTTCTATAAGTTCTGTCTTGTAGGTTCTCAGTTCACTTTAATAGTCGCTAGGAGTTTCTAGGTGCATGTACGTTACAGGCAGAGATATCTTGCTTTGGATTATTTTCTTTCAAGTTTTTTTCCATATGAGACTTTTATATGAAAGTAGTAGGAATGCCTACAGTAAGATTTTGATCAAGAACGCAGCTTTAAGTTTTTAGAGAACCAATTACATGTCATATCATTCAACGAGAATGAACACAAGTATAAAACTTGGGTTCTTTTCAGGTTAAGTTAGACCAAAATCTGATTGGTGAGTTGCTTAAGTATGCTACCCAACTGATTAGTGCTTCTGAAGAAGCGTTTCAGAAGCTCCAGCTCTCCTTTTTCATTCTGCTTAGCACTTATTCAGAACCATCTGACACAGGTTTTAAGCTTTTGAAGCACTTTTCTGATATCGATCATTAATGAATAACTTTGAACTCAGGTTTGGTTCAACAATTTAAGTACAAAAAGTAAAAGGAAATTGAAGACTGAGGCTAATTAATATGACTAACCATTACAGCCTGCAATTTCATTTACAGATCTTAAACTGTCCTGCCTTGTCTAATAAGAACCGACACAAAAGTTAAATTTTCCAGCGATGAGCAACATTCATATCCGGTAGCACCATTCTCCTGGCCCTGTTGATGTTTAGGAAGCACAAGCACAGATGCTCCTCCATCTCGTCCAGCTGATCCATGAAGCATGCGAGGCTTGCACGGAGTTCCCTGGCCACCTCCTTGAGCATCATCTCTTCCCCAACCAGCAACTTGATCAACTCCCTCTCGTGCTCGATCTCGTCACCCAACCTCGTCGTCATGCAGCTCATGGTGTCGAAGTCCCGGCTAAGTGCATACGCTCCTCTTGCAGCTGCATCAAGCTGCGCTTCCAATCTCATGGCTGAACTCTTTGCAGTTGTGATGTCCATGCCACACATGACGATGGACGCAACTTTCGTGGTCAAACTATGATAACGCAATGTTCTCACAGCCTTGCGGTGCGCAGTGGTTAACCTCATGGCCATGGAGCCATAAGCTGCATGCACCATTCTGAAGCGGAGACGAGTCGAGCAATGGAACGGATTGGGAAGTCCGGCGAAATGTTGAAGGTTGGCTATGAGTACGGAGGGACTGCAACCATCGACGGCCAGCGCCTTCTGGACCACGCGACTGTTGGTGCGCGCTTGTTCGATGGCGTCGACGAGAGCGCCGCAGAAGTTGCAGGCGCCGAAGGTGGCGTCGAATTATTCGAGGAGGACGGACGGGCGCCGCTGGTGGCCGGAGTTTTCGGTTGTGGAATGCAAGGACTCTTGGTTTGGATCCAGAAGGCTGGTGTAGTTCCAAGTATCTTCTGATGGCGACTTCTTGCTGGTTCTGTCGTGATTGTG
Organism: Pontederia crassipes; assembly: GCA_030549335.1. Classification (NCBI taxonomy): domain Eukaryota; kingdom Viridiplantae; phylum Streptophyta; class Magnoliopsida; order Commelinales; family Pontederiaceae; genus Pontederia; species Pontederia crassipes. The sequence goes on along the minus strand of CM060191.1, from coordinate 67,692,639 downwards.
GACTTCGTCCCATACGTGTTCATAGGATCGAGTCCTAATGGCGCAAATGTATTCTTCTCCAACGGACATTTCCTTGTTCATGGTGTTCCCACACGCCTCCATTAATGTTGCTTGGCCTGTAAAAGTTCATCCCAAAAAAATGGCTTCATCAAGAGAGAAAACAAAAAAAAATGCAAATATTTTGTTTTCAAGTTGTTTAGGTGGCGCATCAAAGCAAAATCTAATAATTCCTTAAAAAACTTGACAAAAAAGTTTTGGAGATGCGGGGTATCGATCCCCGTACCTCTCGCATGCTAAGCGAGCGCTCTCATCAATCTGGTGTACACATTTTTATTACTCTAAATTACCCACCTTGTTGGAGGATCATAATGTGCTACGAGTTGTTCTAAGGCATCTATTTTTATGCCAATATAACTACCACATTCTGATGTGTTTATATATATTGTCTCCAACCTGAGTTAGAACAACCTGCAATTAATATCGATCCCAGTGGCCAACCGTCGTGTTCTGGCAGATATTGCAAACTTGCCCCGTAACTGCAAGCAGAGACCGATGACGCGCGTTAGGCATCTGCATGTTTCTCCAGCGAAGGTTCCTTTTTTTTTCCATTCACATTTGATTCCTATGTATGTTTTATCTTAATTCTAATAGACTAATACTATGCAACGATATAAAAGTAATCTTATGAAGAATATTTTTGGGCATTCATTGGTTACTTAGTAGGGATCTACTCCAAGAATAATTGAACCTCCTGTTAGAAAAGCAGATTAGCTTTCTCTCCTCCAACCTGAACTTACTCTCATAAGCCATGCATGCCCGAATTCCTTTGCTTTAATGCATTATTGTAGGACTCGGGCGATCGATGCAATCTTTTATTTCTTCAAACATTTTTGGCCTACTTTGCTCTCTATTTCTTGTTTGGCAGCCATTTATTGCACTAACTTTTTAGCATATTGCCATCTTGTGTGCCGAGTGGCGAGTAGGGCGAGAATACTTAGCTTGCAACATGCTGCAAGTTTCCAGCGCAAAGAAGCGTCACTCCACATCATTTTCTTGCCTCACGGCTGCGCGCAGCGCCGGCCCGCGTTGGGGGTCGTCAGCTACACGCAGCGCATCGATATTTATGTTTCGACAAATAAATTTAATATTTTTTAATCTTAATATATAATTAAAGATGCGCATATATAATTGTTAATATGCATTTCGAATTTTGATGTAACTTTCAGGATTACATGACATGAAATATGAAAAAAAGTCTTGTGTAATTCTTAAATTAATTGCATGGCATCAATATTAGAGAGAGCCATGAACGAGTAGAGGTGTCAAAACTCCTGCCCCACAAGCCATCGGTGGCCATAAGGCCAGATCAATTAAATTAACCTTCAAATTCCAATGAACTAAAACATGCTACGTGGACACGCGCGCGCCATCTCGTACATGGTTTCCGGCCACACGATGCGTGTTTATTCGTGTCACGAATCACGATGAGGTAACCTCGATCACTTGCTCTGGATTCTTGCTCCATAAAGTTAAATTGGTCGTAACGTGCACGAGGGTTTGCAATTCGGAGTTGGCGGCCCGTGTAGACGTGGACGTGAGAGTGAAATATAATTAGGTTGTTCGATCGTGAATTAAAATGGCCGGGAAAAATTAACCTTTCAAAATGTTAAACGGTACATGAGCCTTTGATCGAAATGTGCGTACAACTAAAATGGTGCCTCTCGTGATTTGGAATTTTGCATGGTCTCTGGTTGTGGCGCAACAACTGTTACTGGTCCATTTTGGAAGAGGCCCATGGGCCTAAACTTTTTCTTCCGCTACGAGATGTGAATCTTCAATGGTTAAATTTTTTTTTAAAGCCAGTTAAAGTTGAAGTCAAACATTAACATAATATTCATCAGAAGTCATAATTGATGGATTGACCAACTGTCCCCCACCGGTTTTCGTCGGTTTGAAGCGTGTTTGGATTTGTCATAAATCATAGCGCCATCATTTAGAAAAAAAATGTATTTGGATAAGTGCCGTGAGGAACATTTGTAATCACTCAGGATACAGTGACACTACATATATATAAATGCGTATTGTAAATATTTAATGGCTAAAAATGTTGCTACACATATTTTCTAAAAGAAGAATACATTCGTAAGAGATGCGCGATATACGTGTGCATTAATCAGAGTTCATAATGGTACAAAGGCCATTTTGCCTAAAAAAAGCATATTGAAAACATTTTTCTTCACCACGATTCTTAGGAAGCAGACACTTTTTTAAGTATCATGCACTTCCAAATCTCGTGTGTGCAGATCAGAGATGCAGTTCCAAATCTTTACTTATTTGTCCAATTAATGAAGGCAACTCTACTTGGCGTCCTTAAAATTAACTAATTAAGCCATGCAAAGCGAGCAAGTCAATCGCCTGTGTCTTGGTGCTCCACTACGCATGTTGGAGCTAATCGCAGCTAAAATCTTGGTAGAATGGCGGGCAGCGATGGCGAAATCTAGCATGCCACGGCCACCCAAAATCTTCGGATTCTTTGGGAATTTGCAGGAGGAGGAAGAGGACGACGGCGACAGCGACGGCGAAGTTATCATGTGAACTGCACACGACTGGAGAAGGTCTGGCCGAACGCCCAGTTCGCGGGAACAATGTTAGGGAACACCAAAGTCTGGCCGTCGGTGGTGGTGACTTGGAAGGAGAGAGACTGCCCGTTGAGGTACGCGTTTGACTGCCAGTTGACGCCCCAGTTCCTGGACATCGGCAGCCATCCTGTCCGGGAGCCCTTGACGGACATGGACTGGATCGACCCGGCGCCGCCGACGTTGGTCACGAGGACGAGCTCGAAGTAGTCTCGCCCGTTAATGGTAAACCTCACCCCGCCATGTTTCTTGCACGGGACCCTGCATCAATTACTGAACTTGTTAAGGAGTTCGGTCTGCAAACACGGCCTAGAATTGGCAACTTAGTTGCAGCAAGTAGCAACCAGTAGAGATGTTAACATGGGGCGCCGAAAAGAACGAACCTCTGGTACATCACCGGCACGATTCCTCCGGTATAGATGCCGATCTTCTCCCACGCCGGCTGGGCCATGTCGAAGTGCTGCCGCGGGGGGTTGCACCACCCGCCGTTGTCGTTGGGGAGGGCAAAGTTCGGGGGGCAGAAGTTGGTGGCCGTGACCGTCACCGACACCCCTCTTTTGCACCACCGCGGGTCCGCCTTGTAGTCGCAGATGACCTTGAAACACTGCCCACACGCGTTCCCCTCGTTGAACAGAGCCGTGCTGAGAGCCGCCGTCCTCGTGCCGTACCCGGTGGAGTACAGGTCGCCGTACCCGCAAGCTCCGCCTGCAGCCAAATAACAAGAACACACAGTCCACTAAGATCCGCCCTCGCCACCAAACCGCATACATTTACCAATCACTCTCTATATATACGTCGCATGCTCACCCATAGTTCCAGAGGCATCGCTCCCGCCGTAGAACGTCGCGGAGGCCTTCGTCCACCCCGACGGCGCGAACGCGCCTTCGGCGGCAGAAGCGAGCGCGCAGCTCACGGCCAGCGCGAGCAGGATCGCCAAGTCGGCACGGGCCATCGCCATTGTTTCTGCTCGCAAAACTATGGCTGGCCTGCTTATCTCAATGTGATCAGCATCCACCCTTGGGCATTACATTTATATAGCAGCCGGGGGAGGGAGACCGCAGATACGAGCTCGCACATGGAATGCTGCGTCCTCATGCCCACCAGTTGCGGGTGTCGAATAGTTATATTGGTTTACGTATTTAAAGATCGACCGACTCTTATCGACTGTCATCAGTCGGAGATCTTATCACCCTCCTCTCACATGTTTGTTTCTTGTTTTTTATTTTTCGTTTTTTTTTATCTCTCTTCCACTTCTCAATGCATGGATCATTATTATCTCTTACGTACTGATGGGTGGCCAGTAGTTTAAACTTACAGAATCTGATCGATCTCCTGCGACTGCCCCAGTTCATGAGAGTAAATAAGTGAAGGGGCATCACATGGTCACGTGTCTGACTGACCCAGGCGCACATGGAGCTCTGAACTCCTTGTTTTAACACAAGCAACCGAGATAGATGCGGTGAAAGGTTGGCCATGATTCGTCTTGCGTGACATCGTTCTCATTAGTAGTAGCAGTTCCATTGACCGATGGAGTATGGAGTGCAGCGAGCACAGCGGCCCATTGGCCATTGAATTGGCTGGTTTTGGTGTAGAAGAAACTTGTGACAGAAATTGAGTAGTAGTAGCACCTGAAGAAGAGCAATTTAATTGATTCATGTCAGTCACCAGGACAAAGTTTACTGTGCCCGGGTCGCAGAGCCGTTAGCCACCTCAAGCTTCATGTCTAAGAAAGTTCATGTTAGATGTGATCCTGATCCCAATGGAAAACAGTGACAGACCTGTCGTAACATCTTTGGAGCCTTCAGAGTTAAATCTGCAACTAATTTCCTGTTCATTTCTCCATTTTTTTTAATCCTCTTGAATCCTGATTTCTTGTGGATGCAGAGTGAGTTGTAGGCTCCATGGAGACAAGAGATGTGCAATTGCCAGTTGTGCGTCTGCTGGAGAAAGAGGCCAAAACCAAGGCCGTACTTGCGATCACCTCACCGCCAAATTTCGTAGCTTTGTGCTCAGTGCTGCCTGTTAGCAGATGTTTTCCTCTGCATTCAAAATGTATAGAATTTGCTGATCGATAGATTCATTCACTTTTTTTTCTAAAAAAATAGGATTCATTCACTCGGATAATGCAGTTGAATTTAAGTAATTAATTCATAGTCGAACTCTAAACTTCAAAAAAAAGTATTAACTAAGTTTTTTTTAAAAAAAAGAAATGTTTTTTTATCATCTTAGGCAATTCCGATTCACATGAAGCTTGACATATTAAGATCGATCATGAACAGCTAATCAAACATGTCTTGTGGCTATGGGGTCCAAAGTTTTGTTGGAATTATTTTGTAGCAGCCAAAATCTTTTGCATCTCTGTCTTTGGTACTAAGCAAAGGCATCTGTTGACCATGATATATATATATATATATATATATATATATATATATATATATATATAGGAGGAAAAAAAAGGTAAATATCGGTCAACAGTGCCTTTGGCTGATCTCGGAGGTTTCGAACTAGTTTAATTATCACTCGCGCTGCTTTTTATGTGTTAATTAATGTGTCGAGACTCGAGAGTGTTTGGCCTCCAACTCCAAGGCTCGATGTCAAAGTTGATATTTTAAAAGAATAAAAAATGTTAAAAAAATAATATCAATCCTTAACCAATTTATAGCTGCGTGTAGATTTTAGATTTTAATTCCACTTGAGGAAGAGGTTTTTTTATTTTAAGTTAATTGTCCTCTTCTAACAGGAAAAAAATCAAAATATCTCAGTATCCATATTTATAAAATAAATAAATAGACTATAAAATAAAAAATTTACTGGAAACTGAACAATGGAGATCAATAAACAATAAGAACAGAGAAATAGATAAATAAAAAAATGAATATAGAGATTTAACATATTAAAGTTATCTTGATTAACGTAAATAAAAGGGAAACATCCACATATAAAGTAGTTTTTTATTTCTACCAGCGGGAAGCTTCGTCATGCACTCCAACAGAATCATTGGCAGACAACGATTGGGCCTCACGACCCAAGCCCATTTGTCCTGTCATAAATTCTCTTAGTTCAAAGAATATAAAAAAATTGAGATATTATATAAAAAAAGAAACTAAATAATCTATTTATGAATAAAAATTGAGTCAATATAACACTATTTAATATATTTAAAATGAGTATTTTTAATTGGATCAATTTAATTCCACCTAAGTAAGATTAGCTTATTGCAAATTAAAAATGTTTAATCTTGACCTTTTATAACAAGTCAAGCTTATCCTGACTTATTTGATTACTGTTTAATATCTGACCTAACTTATTAACACATCAAGTCAAATATATTCTTCCATGATATACTAAATTAAATATAATAAATTTTATTTATTAAAATAAATATGAACTAAATAAAAGAGATATCACTAATTTATTTTTCTGAACTGATAATAAATAGTACCAATGAATTCAAAATTAAAGATTTAAAAGATGGAGAAACGTTTTATTTTTAAAAAAATTATATAAAACATAATATATTAATAAATCTTGATACGATAAGTTATAAGGTTAGACCCGTTATTAAGAAAATAAGTTTTTTATTTTTTTAAATTTGACTTCTTTTAATAATAAACTAAATCAATTTACACTAAAAATAAATCGAATCACAAATGACTCGTAAACGGTTCGAATTATTTTCAACCCTACCTCCCAGCATCATCGTCGAAGACATTGCCGCTCAGAAAATTACATCCGAGCAAGTGTATTAATTGATTTGAAATTTTGGTTTTATATGTGCAGATTAGTTAGATGGCCTTCTTTTTATATATGGAATGCCCGTGAATCTAAATGGATAAATTCCCTGTTGTGTTTCTGCCGGTTTCACATGGATTTTAATTTTGCGGGTTTTGATTTGACACTAGTCACTACTTTGCAGTAGTCATTGTGCCGTGTGATCAGTGATGGTTTCACGTGGAATTGAGCCACTTCCTAGTAATGGCCACAAACAGGAATTGGAAAAAATGGGGTTCCCCAATCTAAAATGGGGAACATTTCCCCATTCTACGATGCCCGTCCGATCGTAGTCATTGTGCCGTGTGATTAATGATGATTTCACATGGAATTGAGCCCCTTCCTAGTAATGGCCACAAATAGGAATTGGAAAAAATGGGAGTTCCCCAATCTAAAATGGGAGAACATTTCTCCATTCTACGACGCCCGTCCGATCTCGATCGGACGGGCGCTGTTTTAGATGGGGAAACCGCCGTTTTAAATGGTGGAAATCGCATGAACCGGTCGTCGTGTGAACCAGTCCTCTTCGGCCGATAATAAAAAGGGGCAGCGCAGTAAATTTCGCCCCTTTCTCCCTCATCTTTTTCTCTCCCTCTTTACCTCCTCCTCGCGCGACGTCAACAGGCACGGCGTCCGGCGACTTCGACGACGACGTCCGCCAACGCCGATGACCAGATCCGCCGCCAATCATCCGCCGACTTCGGATCCGAGCCACGATCAGTCGCCGATCATCCGATCCGCGTCGAAGGGACGCCGCCGACCAGATCTCTAAGCTTCCACGACCAGATCCGCTCTTCTTCGACCAAATCCGCTCTTCTACGACCAGATCCACGCGACGAGACGATGACGACGATGAGGTACTTTCCGACCAAATCTGCCGATTTGTCCTCTTTTCTTTTGCCGGTTTTAATCTCGGACCGCCCTCCCCTGTCTTTGCCGACAGATCCGCCGCCGGCCGCCCACCCTGCTCACACGCCGCCGCCCTCCCCGCTCGCACGCCGCCTGCCCTCCCCGCCCACGCACGCCTCTGCCCTCCGTGCTCGCACGCCGTCGCTCTCCCCGCTCGCACGCCGCCGGCCCTCCCCGCCCACGCAGCCTCCGCCTTCCGTGCTCGCACGCTGCCGCCCTCCCCGCTCGCACGCCTCCGCCCTCCGTCGCACGCCGCCGGCCCTACCTGCTCGCACGCCGCCGCCCTCCCCGCCCACGCACGCCCCCGCCGCCCTTCGTCGCATGCATCGCCGCCGCCGCCCTTTGTCGCATGCACCGCCGCTGCTGCACCGCAAAATTTGAGACTATTATCGGTGCTTGAATTTGTATGTTCTTTGAATCCTGCTTACCTTAATAATGCCTGCTTGTTTTGTTTATCTGTTTCTTATGCATGACTCGATAAAGATGATTTTTGGGTAGGCAAATATCCTGCTTCTACATGTGTATAAGTTCCTCTCATTTAAGGCAAAATTTCTCAATATCATTTTCCTTTAGCTATACAGGCTTAGTCGTATTCATTATAGTTGACAAGCTTGTATGCATGTTATAGTTGACAAGCTTGTATGCATGCATGATTTAGGGTTTCACAGGTCAGCCATGTCATCTTCTATCTCTTTCATATCACGTCAATTAGATATTCCTTTTTGTGCGTGTGGTGATAAGGCAATACTACAAACTTCATGGACAAATAATAATCCCGGGAGACGATTTTGGGGGTGCTCTCATTATCGGGTAAATATTTTCATTGACAATAAGTAATGTATTTTGGTCTTCATTTTTGTTTCATAGTTTGATGTTCATTTTGTGTATAATGTTATTCCAGGGTAAGCCCCCGCACGAAGATTGTAATTTTTTTCAGTGGTTCGATCCAACTATGGATGATCGACATAAGAATATTCTAAGAAGCTTGTTAAAGGACAATGAAAAAATTCAAAGACGGAGATCGGATAAATATAGGATCATTTTAATAGGATTGCTCAATAAAATTATCGCCTATGAAAATGTTGCAAGGAGAGATAAAATTATGTATTTACTTTTTGGAATGATAATATCATTTGTATTAGTTAAAATGAACTTTCTTTAGTTGCAGGGTTTGTAATCATTTGTATTATTTCTTTTTATGTAGTCATAGCAGTTTGTGCGATGTTGTATGCTTGCGATATGTTGTATGCATGTTTGTGATATGTTGTGTATGTTTGCGATATGTTGGAATAGTAGTGATATGTTGGAACAGTAGCTGCATGATAAAATTAATCTTGAGATATTTAACTACTTGCATGATAAAATTGATTGCCTAAGTACAACATGATCTGTGATCAACTACTTACAATTTAATGTGATTATTACATAATTATAATGTCACTATTTAGAAAGGTGATAATTACATAATTACAAGTGATCAATTAAAAAGTATTCAACTAATTATGGCAGGGCGTCGGTGTCGTGCGACGAAGGGCGGTGGCGGCAGTTAGCGGTGGTGCATGCGACGAAGGGCGGCGGTCAGCGGCGATGCGTGCGAGCGGGGAGGGCGGCGGCGTGCGAGCGGAGAGGGCAGCGGTGGTGCGTGCGAGCAGGGAGGGCGGCGTGCGAGCACGGAGGGCGGCGTGCGAGCGGGGAGGGCGGCGGCGTGCGAGCGGAGAGGGCGGCGGCGTGCGAGCGGAGAGGGCGGCGGCGTGCGAGCACGGAGGTTGGCAGTGTGCGAGCAGAGAGGGCGACGGATTTGTCGGCGAATCTGGTCGAAGAAGAGCGGGGAGGGCGGCCAGCGGCGGATCTGGTCGAAGAAGAGCGAGGAGGGCGGCCCGCGACGGATCTGGTGGAAATCCGAGCGGATCTGGTCGTGGGCGGCGGTGGTGGGGCGGATCTGATCGAAGAAGAGCGGATCTGGTCGTGGATGGCGGTGGTGGCGCGGATCTAGTCGTCGTCGCCGGCGGTCATGATGGTGCGGGCGGTGGCCGGTCGTCGTCGCGCGAGGGGAGAAAGAGGGAGAGAGAAATGGGGCGATTTTTACTACGCGGTCACTTTTATGGGGTAAAGAAGACCGATTCACGCACGGCCGATTCGACGACGTCCGGTTCACGCATTTTTTGGTTCACGCACAGGGTAAAGAAGCGGTTTTCGGATCTACAACGGCGCCCGTCCGATCGAGATCGGACGGGCGCCGTAGAATGGGGAAAATGTTCCCCCATTTTAGATGGGGGAACCCCCATTTTTTCCATAGGAATTTATCTAAGAACAAGCAGCTCGTGTTTACTACCTTCGATCTCTCTCTCTTTCTCTCTCTCTCTTAGAAGGTCAACCGTCAATCTGAACCCCATGTGATCTGCATTGTCTTAGATCAGTACAGTTCAAGAAACGTATGCATGATGCCCCAAGTCATCCAAAAATTAATAACTTAATTTTAGAATCCTTATTCTGATTCGTCATGTTGGATGAATTGACTGCCTATATAATTTTCATAAACATCCTATACAATTTTCTCAAAGATGCACTGATGCAAGAAAAACAATTTGGACTGCTCAAGGTTACATTAAAATAATGAATTAGATAATAAGCATGCCTGCAAAAGAACCCTGTCCGTGTATAAATATTCTCCAGCTCCTCAGTAGCTCCATGACCACACATCCAAGAAGATTAGAAGAAATAAGTAATCTGCAACATCAAATCACTGGCCTGGTTAATTTTCAAATTTGATGCTTGAAGTTGAAAAATAAAAGGAAAAATACAGTAACTTTTAGCATCAGAAATAAAATGAGTCATCACAGTTAGGATACAAATGAGTATGTTACCAAGAAAATTACAACTCTTGCTTTTATCTGCCCGTAACTTTTCAGCAGCTTCGAAGCTTCCGAAGAATATTTCTATTCTGTCAAAAATTGCGAAGAATTTAGACCATCGAAAAATCGTAATTTTGTTGAAGGAATTCCTTCTCCTTGTGTGAGTTTGGAGGGAAACATACGCCTCTCACAGCAACATTATGCATGTCCAAGGCAATCTGAGGCTCATTTCTACGTTACATTGGATACCAAATACACTGACTTTTGCAGGGGACTTTCTAGTAGCTTCAGGAATCAGGATGTTCCCCTTTTGCGTCAGTGCATTCAATCTGAGTAGACCCGATATCTCTCAAGTCATGGTTAAACTAAAGCAAAAAAATTTAGTGTGAAAATTAGGACTTTTTGTCAACACTTAAATGTACAAGTAAAACATTTCTGCTGGTTATGACGAACATTAATAGAAGAGATTTCGGGTTACCTCCAATCGAAACCAAAAAAATGAGTTACTTGGGCATTTCGTCGAGCACTTGGCGTATCTCCTTGTCATCCCAAAATCAAGCGAACAAACAGTCAGAAAAAAAAAGGATTTAATGAGTTGGGAGCATCTTGCTCCCAAAATTTTGAGCGTGAGATCATGCGCATACTTACACCCATCCGATTTATGATAGACGGCTCAGATATGTACGTACGTTTAGCATGCACTCCTTGCCTTCTCTCTCCTCGCTCGCCACCCCCACTCGCCTCGCTCTCTAGCTGTGTTGGATATATGATCGTTATGATCATTAAGAAAAAAATAATTATAATAATAATAGTTATTAAGATCATAATGATGGAATGAGTAACTGACGTTTTGATTACTATATAATGACGTGGTAGGGGGACGTTTTGACTATTATATAATGGCGTGATAAAGGGACGGACAGTAATGGACAGACACGTCGATACAATTTGATGTCGTGCAAGATTTTTAACCAAATTTTCTTTCATTGGTATCAGAGCCATCCGGCAACTTCCGACAACCTCTGTTCGTCGCTTTTCTCCCCTACTCGGTTGATCACTGCTGAGGCCCCACTGCACACGAACTACGGCACGCCTCTCTCATGTCCGTCATCCAGTTCAGAGTTCCGATGCCATCTATGATGTGGCAGCTACGGTCCTTGCGTCAAAGCTTAATGACATCCAATGTTTGAGTCAGCAAACTCGTGAGATATCGGGATCTCGACGCCATCCGTGATCACGGCAGGTCACAGACCCTCTCCAGGCTTGCATCCAGGCTTGCCGTCATCGTGAGGGATTCGCCGGAAAACTCAATTGAGATCCACAAGAAATCAAACGCAGCGACCGACGAATCAAACTAGTCCTGTGGCGTGGTCGGCAGGGTCGTGTTCCTTTGCATCTGTTGGTTATCGTCGTCCACCAGTGGGCGATTCCGCAATTTTTTTTTCGACTATGATCAATCCATTCTCTTCTTCGCTCCTCCGATGTCGGCGACGCCATTTTCTGCTGCTGCCGCCATGCCGTTCTCGTCCGCCACGATGGCACCCTACACGAGCAGTCCGACGACCTCTCTGCGCTGACCTTCACCCACAGCCCGATGAACGTCACATCTCCACCGCCGATGGTCCTTCACCCTCGTGCGTGCGTCAAGGCCAACAGCGGCGCCTGCAACGTCCCAAGTCGCGACTCCTCCTCCTCCGTAACGTTCAACGGCAAGGTTAGACGTTCCATTGGTCGTTTATTTTTCAGGTACGTTTTAATGGAGAAGATGAACAGTAGCAGTTAACATTGCATTATATCCCAGCCGTTAGATATGCTTACATAATCATTTTTTTATTGCTATTATTTTGTTACGATTACATATTCTCTGTTAGAGTCGCGGTTAATTAGGAATTCTATACTTAATTTACTTGGCATTATCTGGAATTGTTTTTTCCGCAATCGCTATCAAATGTAGGAAATAATCAACTGCATTATCTGCCATGAATTTGTGATTATATTTGCCATAAATTTAGTGGTCAATTATTTCCTATAACTGGAATTGTTATTAATTGCTATCAGTTTAGGAAATAATCACCAATAATTCTTTGTTATTTTGGCGTGATGCCATTTTTTATGGCATGATTAAAGAATTAGGCGATTTATTGTTATTTTTTTATAATCAGAATATTTAGGCATTTATTTAGGATTATAATATCTATACATTAGTAATTCAATTGTTGTCACAAAGCTAGTATTTACTTTACTCATCTCATTTGTGAAAGTTCGTCATGTATCCCTCTACATTATTCTATCATCTAATTAGAATTATTTAAGGCACATTTATTTACATTATTATATACATTTAAGTGCTAATAAAATTTAGGAAACCATTGCCTTTTAAATGTCATAGATAAACCTGTTATTAAATCAGAGATACTTATGATATATCTGAACTGTATTTATTTATTAGTAGTAGATAAACAATCTATTTTGATTAATTATATCCAAAGATAATTGTCACTTTTATCATTATATTTTATTAGCATGACATTTATGATGAAACCAATTGCTATATTAAATTTCATAATTGACCATGATATATTTAGAACAAGTCTAAATATGTATTCCTGATAATGAATTAAAATTTATCAATCCATTATATTTAAAAAATTCAGACAATATGTGGTCTGAATTAGCGGCTTTTAGATTAGGAAGGTTGAATTCATGTTTAAAAGTTTTCGGAGAAAATGTAAATTATGAGGCATATGCGAAAATTTTCGAAAAGTGGGAGCAAAAAGACAAGAGTGCTATTGTTTTACGAGGGTTCTCAATTTCTAATGAGATGACACATGATATATAAAATTGCCATAAGGACAATATATGATTTCAAAATTGAAATTAGTACATAATTAAGGGCAATGTGTGATTTCAAAATTGAAATCGGTGCACAATTACTTTTATTTAAGAAAAGTAAGAGATCATGTGAATTGCATATAGAATTGTAATGATTAAGAGTTTAGTCATTAAGATATAGTACTAAAAGGAGTACTATTTATGAATGACAACATAATATGATTTAATAGAATAATTAAGTCGACAATCAATAGTTATTGGTTAGACTGGAGTCTTCAAAGCCAATGTGGCTAAAGAAGAAATTTATGGGATATACTATCGGACATAGTTTGGTATCTCAAAGTACCAGTTAATGAGGCATTATGGAGCTTGATTTACACGTAAGAATATTTTATGAGACAAAATTATTCTAAGGCAAGAATTCTGGACCAGGATATGGTGCCAGAAAAGGTAAAACTCCAGACAAGCCTAAGTTACTGCAGTTGTTGATATAACAAATGTCACGATAAATATCAATCATTTGTGAAATTGAGTTTTGAACAATCTACTATATTGCAAAGACTAAAGAAAGGACCGTTAAACTTCAAAAAGTTGCAAAAGAAGAATGGAGGGCTCATATAAGACAACACTTAAGTGTTAAAGGCATTGACAATACAGATTACATCAAGGAGTTGGCTTCACTGAACTCCAAGATATGATGTACGCGTTAGGTTCCATCTAAAAGTTTACTTCACCGCACTTCAAGATGTGATATACGCATCTAAAGTATGTTGAATTTGATCTCCATCTCAGTTTCTCTCTACAAAAGAATTGAAGTTATGTTAAATGGTCGTGTGTATATTGGAAAAAACAAAAGAGTTTTTTCTGTTTTGAGAACACATGTTCTAATTACTTGTGTTCTAACTGTAAGAATAATCAATGTGCATACTATATGTCGTGTGTCTAATATGAGATTGAGACACATAGTAAACTTCATAATTGGAATAAATAATTATGAGCTCAGTATCTAACATATTAAGGTCAAGGATGATGTTATCCGAGCATTATTTGATTGGTAAAATAATTCAGACACCTTTTTTGATAAGGTCGAGAGTTTTTGTTAAATGATTATTGAGTGTTGAAACACATAGAGAGGATGAATATTTGATGATATTCATTGATGATTATTCTAATTCTCCTATGTCAATCTCTTAAAAGGAAAAAGTATAATTAAATTGTTTGAAATTTTTTTTAAGAGATATAAGACAGATGAGAGGAAAAAGATTGGGGAAACCAATCAAGTATTAAAGGACTGTAGAGGAGGGAACACATCTCTCGGGAATAAGAATTTTGCATTCAGGTAGGGATATGTAAGATATTACTATCGCCTATGCATCATAGTAGATGCGAGAATATAATTCTTGAATGCAATAAGAAATATGTTGTCCCACTCGGATATTATTAAAGAATTTTTTAGCAGAGACAACTGCGAGTTACATACAAAGTATTCCCACTGAGTCCGCAATATTAATACTATTAGTTGTAAATAGCAAGAAGCCTAAGTTTAGGTCATCTCCGAAAATGGAGATGTAAAATGCATACATTAATTTCTAATCAGTTTTGGGACAAACTGCACTTGAGGATGGTAATGTGTATGTTTATTGGATATTATGATATGTCCAAAGGGTATATATTCTTCCACTTGTATAGATGTCTCATATTGAATTGAAATGCTATTTTTCTAGAAAATGAAAATGGAGCATGTAAAAAGAGATGATAATCCTTTAGTAATTTTATGAGACGGTGGAGTCTAACTCAGGAAATACACTGTGCTATCTAACAGTGGGAGTTGAGACTGTATGAAATGTTATACCTTCGAAAGTAGTGGAGTAAACCATCATTTTCACGAGTATAATCAGGCAACAAGAGGTCACAGACGAAACTTGCACAATTATGAATGTACTGTATAGGTGCAAAGTTTTCTTGTTACTCCGTCGATGTTGATATAGAGGATTGTACAGATCTTATTATTTATAGAAGTAATCACTTCTATTGAGTCAGAATCATGGATGGCCACCATGAAGAATAAAATGAACTCAATCGATCAGAACGGAGTATTGACGCTATGTGACATGTTGGCAAGTAGGCAATGTACATAGGGTGCTGATGGAAATTCAAGGGAAAGCATCGGATCGATGATACTCTTGATAGCACATAATGAGATTGGTTGCCAAGTATTATACTCAGTAAGTCAGAAAAGATTTTCAAGGAACCTATTCTCTATTGACTAAGAATACGTCAAAACAACCTTAGTAATTGTGAAATGTACATGAAAAACTTACTTAATGATGAATTAAGTAAGTGTATACATTTGTAAGCATGATTGTTCAAGAAAAATGATGAAGAGAACAAGGTAGGCTGAAAATTCATAAGTGGCTTAAAAGAAACATCATGTAACGGTAGAATACCATGTGATGGTAATCCAATTTGTATTTGTTGTAAACAAATTGGATGGACATCATGAGTAGTGGAAGCAAAGTTGAAATAGTGTCACTATATGTATGTGACATTTTTCTCATAAAAATGATGTCATAGTGCTCAAGTTAAGTTGAAATTTTGAAATAAGGAAAATAGGAGAAATATCCTATATTATTTCAAATTATTTAGACAGAAACTCAAAGATATTAAGTCAGAGTCGAATACAATGTATAAAATATTTTTAGAGCCCTAAAAATGTCTTAGTAAAAATCAATGTCACAATACAAGGTGAATCCTTTAAAGGAACCCTGAATATAAGTGGTGTGAGAACTTGATGTATGTGATATAATGCACATGGCCTATATTAGCTTATGCAATAAGCTTGGTTGGCAGATATTAAAATAATCACGGTAAGACTATATGGAGTCATTGTGGATTATTTTGTATATCTGAGAAGCATCTTACATTCAATACAAAGTAGATTCCCTGAGGGCATATGATATCTGGATGTGAATTTCGATGACGATATACATAAATCGAATTTTTTCACATGTAGTCACTCATTTTTTATTAGGTGGTACAACTGTTTCTTGAAGTTACAAGAAATAAGATATGTGCTGAGACATACACTGGAGGTTGAGTATATTGTCTATAATAGACAATCACATGTGATATATGATTCAAATGTATCTTCAGGAACTAGGGCTTAATCTAGTCATGAGATTAATGCATTGTGATAATCAAGTTGTAACAAACTTAGTACGTGGTAGAGCCAACAGTTCAAAGAAGAAATATAATGGGGTAAGTATCATTATACTGAAGACATAGTGAAAAGAAAATAGTGACAATGATCTATATGCCTAATAGTAACATGATAGGTGATTTCTTACAAGAGAACTAAAGAAAGGATATTAATCAAACGTGTTGGTTTGATAGGACTCAAGAATTATTGAGTCAGATAGAAGTCTTACAGATAGTGGACTTCGATATATCATCCTTAATTAGCACTTCCTAGAAAGTGAGATTGTTAATATATTGATTGATTCTCTTGTAAAGAAAAATTGTACCTATGATATTCATCAAACATTGATTTGATAGGATTAAAAAAAATGATTGAGTCAATGCGAAGTCCTACGGATAGTGGACTTCAGGATAACATCTCTAGTAGCACTACATGGATAGTGGGAGTGTTAGATACCATGACCATATCGGTCAAGTGGGAGATGTTGGATATATGACCGTTATGGTCATTAAGAAAAAGATAATTATAATAATAATGGAGCCATTAAGATCATAATGATGGAATGCGTAACGGACGCTTTGGCTACTATATAATGGCGTGGTAGGGGGACGGACAGTAATGGACACACACGTCGGTACAGCTCGATGTCGAGCAAGATGATACTACGTCCGGATGATCCCCAAATATTTTCAACCAAATTTTCCTTCATGCTGATGCCCGACCTCCTCCCGACACTTGACTTTCGCTCCGTCGCTCCAATCTCGCTCGATGCTCGACCTCGCTCCTCTCCTCTCCTATGCAAGATAATTCGTTGTCACCGCCTGCGCGAGGTCGTTCGTCGCCCGAGAACCTGTGAGAGCTCGTGCATCGCCGCCTATACGAAGGTCGTCGTCGCCTACGCGAGGTCGTTCGCCGCCCGAGAGCCCGTGAGAGCTCGTGCGCCGCCGCCTGTTCGAAGGTCGTCGCCGCTTGCGCGATGTCATTCGTCACCCGAGAACCCGTGAGAGCTCGTGCGCCACCGCATGTTCGAAGGTCGCCGCTGCCTGCGAGAGGTCGTTCGCTGCTCGAGAACTCGCGAGAGCTCATGTGTCGTCGCCTGCACGAAGGTCGTCACCACCATCTTCCCTGGCAGGTCGTTTTCCCCTACGCCCTATTATTTTTTCCTATTTCACGCCTTTCGATTCGTGCCCTAAACCTTCTCTCTCCTTTTTGCCGATCTGCCCCCTCTGGGATGACCTTGTTCGCAAGTCGCCGTCACAGACGTCGCCGCATCCTGCACATCATTCGCCCGGACGATGCCTCGCAAAGGCAGATTCGGTGACGGTGACCTGCGATGGCAAGGCGGCGGCAACCTGCAAAGGCGATCGGCGCAGAGGGGGCAAATCGGCAAAAAGAAGGAATGAGGTTTAGGGCACGAATCGAGAGGCTTAGAGTGGGAAAAAATAATAGGGCGTAAGCGAAGGCGATTTGCTAGGAAAGACCGTGACAGCGACCTTCGCATAGGTGGCGGCGAATGACCTCGCATAGGCGGCAACGCATGAGCTTTCACGGGTTCTTTGGGCGGCGAATGACCTCACGCAGACGGCGGCGAACGACCTCATGCAGGAGAGGAGAGGAGCGGGGTCGAGCATCGGCGAGGGAGCTAATGAGAGGAGGCGAACACGTCAGCGGGAGACAACTGCGAGAGGCAAAGACGAGAGATCGAGATTGGCGCAGAGAGGGTTTAGGGCAGAAGAAGGCACGAGCTCTCGCGGGTTCTTGGGCAGCAAACAACCTCGCGCAGGAGGCGGCAAACGACTCCCACGCAGGCGGCGGTAAATAACCTTGCGCAGACGGCGGCGACCTTCGTACAGGCAGCAGCGCACGATCTCTCGCGTGTTCTCGAGCGGCGAACGAGCTCGTACAGGAGGCGATGGCGAACGATCTCGCACATGAGAGGATATGAGAGGAGAGGAGCGGGGTCGAGCGTCGGGCGAGATCGGAGCGAAGGTCGAGTGTCGGAGAGGAGGTCAAGCTTCGGCGAGGGAGTGGGCGTCCGGCGAGAGCGCTGACAAGGGAGGTACAATGTCGCCTGAGGTCGTGGATCGTGAGGCTAGTGGGCGGCGGCGAGCGAGGAGAGAGAAGGCGAGGAGGAAAAGTGAGCCGATTGGGTGGGTGCCTTAGGGAAATGTCCGAGTGTTCATAGGAAAAAGATTAGGAAAAAACGTGCGTATCTGAGCCGATTAAACCCAAAAATAATTATCCAAAAGCACCTACCTTTTCTTTTCTCTTTATGAAGAAGAGTGAGTTATCTATTGTTGTAAGATACTGAAATGTCCTGGTACAAGATAGTAGCAGCAAACTTAATGAGAAGCAATTTAATTGATTATTCGCTACTTTTATTGATTTGCGCCCGGATAAACTAATTAATATGCCACGTAACAAAGTTGTATCATCATGAAGAGTTCCATGTCCCTACGTTATGTTACTGTATATATTGAAGCATCCTCGGACCAATTATTTTGATATTATTGTTTTCATGGATACTTGATAGGACAAGTTTTTTATGGAATTTGTTTTGGGATAAAGATTGACTTTAGTTTGCAAATCTATATATATATAATTGATGCATTGGGAGGCTTGAGATGGTATGATTTTATTTTTTTTTTTACAAGTGTTCTGAATTTTTTATTTCACCTCCCATTTTAGTTGTGTAACCTCCAATTATTTAATCCATGCAACTCCCATCTCTTTAATTCACTCATTCATCAATTAACTCATGAACGTTAAGGTATCACTAATAATTTAATATATTATAATTGGAATATGAAAAGATTTGTTAACATTATAATTGGAATGTGAAAAGAGCTGTTACTTTTGGCAACATTTTTTTCTCTTTAGGTCTACCACATTTGGCGTCAACAGTGCATATTGTCCTTCTCAGGCCTGCCTGACGACGAATTTTCTTACCATCCGGCAACCCTGCCCTTCCACCACCCTCTCCTCCGCCATCCGCAGGACGCACTCCATCACCTAGGCGGGAGTCCCAACTCTGGCGCGTGTCTCATGGCCCTACGGATTACCCCCTCGAATCTTGAGACCGCCATCTCCATGTCATTGACGTCGTCCTCGTCTTTGGAGTTCTCCGTCTAGGGATGGCAACCGTCGCTGTTCGGAGCAGGGGACACCACCCCACCCCGACCCCGACAACCCGCCTCCGCCCCCGACCCCGCCCCGAATTTCCGATTCGGGGAAAATTTTAACCCCCGCCCCGATCCCCGCAGGGCCCCGAATCCCCGCGGGGAATCCGAATTCCCGCGGAGGGGGGCGAGAGCGGCGGCGGGGGCGAGAGAACGGCGGCGAAAAGGGGCGAGAGAGCACGGCGGCGGGCAAGAGCGCGATGGAGGCGGGGCGAGAGAGCGGCCGCGACGGGCGAGAGAACGGCGACGAAAAGGGGCGAGAGAGCACGGCGGCGGGCAAGAGCGCGGTGGAGGCGGGACGAGAGAGCGGCCGCGGCGGGCGAGAGCACGGCCGTGGCGGGCGAGGGCACGACGGTGGCGGGCGAGAGCACGGTGGTGGGGGCGAGAGCGGCGGCGGTCGAGAGCGGCGGCGGGTCGAGAGACCGGCGGAGGAGGTTGAGAGAGAGCCGGATCCGTGCGGATCTGGCCGGATCCGAAGAAGAGAGAGAGAGGAGGGGCCGAGGGGGCGACTGCGCGGACGAAGAAGAAAGGAAGAGAGAGAGAGAGGAGGGGGTGAGAGAGAGCCGGATCCGAAGAAGAGAGAGAGAGGAGGGGGCGACTGCGCAGACGAAGAAGAAAGGAAGAGAGAGAGAGGAGGGGTGAGAGAGAGCCGGATCCATGCGGATCTGGCCGGATCTGTGTGGATCTGGCCGGATCCGTGCGGACTCATTTGAGGAGGGCAGCGTCATTCTCTTCAAGCGAGATCCGGCGCTGCCCTCCTCAAACAAGCGCCGCCGTTGCCCTCCTCTGCCGTCGGCGCCACTCTCCTCTGCTGTCACCGTCGCTGTCACGCTCCTCCGTTATCGCCATTGCCATCACAGGACCGCCATGAGGGGAAATTGATCGGGCGATCTGCCGACATGGAGAATGGAGGAAGAAGGGCGATCGGCCGACATGGAGAAGAAAAAGAATGGATCGGCCGAAGTTTGGGTTTTATATATATATATATATATATATGAGGATGGATGGTTGTGATTTGATATACGAATTATAATAAAAAATATATATATAAGTACGGGGGCGAGGATTCGGGGTCCCGCGGGGCGGAGAGAACTTCCCCCGCCCCGATTCCCGAAAGAAGGTTCGGAAGAAATTTGCCCCCATCCCCGCCCCCGCGGGGAAAAAATTCCCCGAATTCGAGGCCCCGATAGGGGATTTCCCGCGGAGCCCCACGGGGGCGGGGAATATTGTCATCCCTATCTCCGTCCCTCCTAACCCAAAGGTGCTGCACCATGTTTCCCTCCGTACCGCCCGCGGCGCTGCCGCAGCCCACTCTAGCGAGACTGACGAGTAGTAACTGCCAAGGGAGAAGCTTCTTGGCTGTGGGGAGCTGGTTGTGTACGATGTCAACGCGAGGTTGCCGGGTGAGAAGCAACCCCTGAAGCTCGAAGTGATGCCAATCACCAAGTACACATCAGACCCAAGGTTGGTATGTACATATGTTATGGGCTTAAGCTAGGAGCCATTCAAGTGCGCAACATCAATATGGCGATGAGATCTCTTCTCAAGTGCCACAACCAGTCCAAGATATTAGAAACTTTATGCTTTGTTTGTGATATCATGTAATTTGATGGTGCTATCTATGATCTTTTACTTAATATTGGTTAGATTTAGGGGAACTTGGCAGATGCTAAATTGTATCATGTCAAGCTAGGGAGATCATGGAGTCCTATCTGAGACATACTTGCCCATGTTAGATGTATTTATGGCTCTTGGTTACCTTCATGTCTCTTACAATTTTATGTCAGTGCATATCACTACAAGAAAAAAACTGATTAATAATCAGCTCAAAAACCGTCGGTAATAAGATTTGCGACGGTTTTTCGGACGGAATCAATTTGCGATGGGTCCGTCGAAAAAACGGTCGTCGCAAATAGATTTACGACGGTTGAAAAAAATTCGTTGAAAATATTGACGGTTAGAACCGTCCGTGAAAAGATCCGGCCGATGGTTCCAATCGTCCGAAAAGTCCCAACGGTTCCAATCGTCAAAAGTTTTTAACCATCCGAAAAGTCCGGCGGTTCCAACCGTCGAAAGTTTTCGACGGCCGCGACTGTCGAAACTTTCGACGGCCGTGACTGTCGAAACTTTCGACGGCCGCGACTCTCGAAACTTTCGGCGGTCACAAATCGTCGAAACTTTCGACGATCGTGGCAATCCATCGATCTTTTGGCGATCGCAACCATCGCAAAGAATTTTTTAAAAATAAAAAAATTAGCGGCCGGATCGGGCCGCGGCCAGATCCGGCCGCCCACGGCCAAATCCGGCTGTTGGCTGCCAGATCCGGCCGCCAGGCTCCAGATCCAGACGCCAGACTCCAGATCCGGCCGCCCGCGGCCAAGCTCCCGATCTGGCCACCCGCGGCCAGATCCGGCGGCCAGCTGGCCAGATCCGACGTCCAGCCGGCCGCCAACCGGCCGATCCGACTGCCTGGCGATCTGGGCGGAGAGAGAGAGAAGGGGAGAGGGACGCCGGCGGGATGGGTCGACGTTCGGTCGGAAGGCTCGTCGGTAGAGAAAGGGAGAGGGAGAGCGAGAGAGGGAGAGGGAGAGAGAGAAGGGAAAAGAAATAGAAATAGAGGGAGAGAGAGAGAGGAGAGGAGGTATATATATATATTATAATATATAAGTGGAAAGATGGGAAAGTGGGAAAGCGAAAAAAAAGTGGGATAATCAAATTTTAATTATCGACGCCGACGGCTCCGACTATCGGAAAGGTAAATATTAATATTTTTAAAATTTACAGACGGTTGTGACCGTCGAAAATTATTTAATTATAAAAATAAAATACTATATTTAGTTATATATAATATTTTTTTACCGATGGTTTGAACTGTCACTAATTATTACCGACGTTCGGAACCGTCGGACATTGCGACAGTTTGAACTGTTGATAATTATATTAATAAAATATTTCTTATATTATATTATTATACATTTACCGACGATTACGATCATCGAAAATTATGACGAATGGATATCCGTCGAAAATATCGATGTTTCTAATCGTCAAAAAATAAAATAATAATATAACAAATTACATAATTTATTATTTTCATTTCCGACGGTTGCACCCGTCGAAAAAATCTATCGGAAATTACGATGGATGGATATCCATCAGAAATATTGACGTTTCTAATCGTCAAAAAATAAAATAATAATATAACAAATTACATAATTTATTATTTTCATTTCCGACGATTGCACTCATCGGAAAATCTGTCGAAAATTGCGACAGATGGATATCCGTCAAAAATATCGACGTTTCTAACCGTCGAAAAATAAAATAATAATATAATAAATTACATAATTTATTATTTTCATTTCCGACGATTGTTGTCACGACCCCGAATTAAACCTTAGTTTAATCCGGAGTTCGCGACTCATTACGGACGATCAAATAAAATTGAGAGAGATCGCGGAAACGTGATGTAAAATTTTCTTTTTAACATACATAAGAACGAATATATCATAAAATAAACTACACAATTTATGATGATCCTTCAGAGCAAACCAATCATCCTTAAATTTTACATTTCATAAAATGATTTTACCTTCTTACAACATATAAAATATTACATATGCATTACGTATAACCAAACCTCTCGAAATCCTAATAGAAGGACATGAGGGACTCAAATCTTTCCATCTTACCACGAACCCTTCAAATACTATCATATCGCATGATTCCCAAGAATTATCTGAAAAATGTTAGAAATAATAGAGTGAGCTAAAATAGCTCAGTAAGTTGATAACTCATAGCCTATGTGTTACCAATTAATCAATTCGGAGTGACATGAAAAAATATGAAATAATCACAATAGCAAAATAGGCATTTTTATATATTTGATAATTACATATATAACATACTAATCAGAAACATCACACTCAACTTGCAATCAAAATCATATAAATCATATCGAACATATGCATGCAAATGCAACACTCTACATGGATGCACGGATCACTAACTGGCCAGTGGTCGATAGGTGAACTCTAGAGGTGGCTCCCATCGGGATCAGCGATGTAGCACTTAGCTCTATTCTACCTCATCCCTTTCGGAGAACAAAT
The DNA here is from genome assembly GCA_030549335.1 of Pontederia crassipes. Taxonomy (NCBI): domain Eukaryota; kingdom Viridiplantae; phylum Streptophyta; class Magnoliopsida; order Commelinales; family Pontederiaceae; genus Pontederia; species Pontederia crassipes. Next base: position 67,669,152 of record CM060191.1, on the reverse strand, counting down.
CACATAACGATAGGTGGACTCTAGAGGTGACCCCTACGGATTCTAGAGGTGGCCCCCATCGCGACTACTCACGATGTGACACAGCTCCGCATGGCACTTAGCTCCAGCCTATCTCATCCCATTATTGGGGGAACAAAATGATGGATTGGACGCTAGACGTGGCTCACACCGTGATCAGTGATGTAGCACTTAACTCCAACCATCATACAATGCAATGCAAATGCATGATTCGTCATATAACAATTGCATCTCATTATCAGAAGATGAATCATATCAAAGACCATTTCAAATCGAATAAAATTGTACTTCTCGTAACTCATTCAAATCATATCACATATACTTTTCAAATGTGCAATCATAGAGTCATTCAGATATACTTTTTATAATTGCATTTCTCGAAATCAATTCATAACATATTCAATAATATCACAGTCAATGCCACACCGAATTTAAAAGAGGTGAATACATAGAGTAGGAGAAACCAACTTACCTTGTGTGAGTACAAATCAAAAGATTTTCCCCTTTCTTTTCTTACTTTACTCCTACAATCCTATAACCATAACAATAACAATCGTATTACTACTATGTTATAAATTCTAACATATCATACATGAAATATAAATAATTACGAAGGTTGCATGGTACCTATATATTTATTCTTATAACCCAAGTAAATAAGAGTTGGTCTTATATCATGACAGATTGCATACCTAGTATAGTAGAATTTGTATCTTCTCGTATACATAAGCAAATGACATCATTTTAATTTTTTTTAGCAATTTCATATTACAGAGTCATTAATCTGTAAAAATTCTAGATCTTATTTTCTTATGGTTTACTCTCAGGAAAATCAGCAATTAAACTAAATTTTATATTATTTCAGTGTTTTGATAGACTGAGTGGCCTTAAGTTTATCATTTATATAAAATAGGAAATAACTTATGGTCTAGTAATTTCAATTTTTCCTAAAAGTAGACTTCCTGAGATGTAATCAATAAAATTTCTAGCTTTTAGATCACCATAAATTTAACAACTTCTAATATGATCATCCATAAGTTGCATTCTAACATATCAAGGGAGGTTCGGTTAAACTTTTATAACTTTCATTATACAGATTATTTTCAAGTGATTCCAACTGCAAATTAAAAATAACATTTTTATCTCCTAGATCATAAGTTATTCATTAATTCCATGACATATAAAATTTAACACATAATTTACAAAGTCGGATAACACTTTCAGCAAACAAAATGACATAACCCTAAAGATGAATTCGTAACTTTTTCTTTAAAACTCTGATTGACCTAATTCCAAATATCAAAGAAACTAGACTCCTAAAAGATAAGTTATAACAAATTTCATAATTTTTACTGTCTTATTTAAGCCTTAGAAAATTTCATGATGACACATATGTAAATTCTGCTTTAAAACGTAAATTTGATATCTTCTTTTATATAAATTATTTTTGAATAATTACAATTGGATTAAGTAACTTACAGAAGCAACAACATCACTTAAAAGTTTTAAACCTTTATATAATTGATATGGATAAGGGCATAATTGACAAACCAACTATATCATCTTCGAAGACAGCATGACAAATACTCACCATCTTGTCCATAAGATACTACATACATATGGCTTTGAGATAATTCCAAATTCCCATTTGAACTACACTTATCTAAGATCAGGTTATATAAATTTTATAATTTATGAGCAGTATTTCATAATTGACCACTAGTAGCCATTTTTGGCCATATATAAATTGTAAGTTCTATAACCTATTTGATTCTATTGCTTAACATACAATTAATATACTATTACTCACATGAAACTTGATCAATCAAAATTGTTCTTAAATATAATCGTTCAGATATCTAAACAATAAAATTACGAAAATTTTACCTTACATACCTGACTGTTTATATTTTCTTTTCGCTTCTCCCATCATCCACTCGGTTCGGCCAGCGAATCTTTTTCCTTTACTCCATATATTTCTTTCCTTCGATCTGATCAACGATAGCTCTATTTTCTATTTTATTTTATTTTTTTCCTCTCCTTGTGTTCAGTCGGAAGCATGAGCTTCTAACTCACCTATCTTTCCTTTTTTTTTTTTTTTTGATCTATTTAGTGCGCATGGATGTAGGAGAGGATAAGTCGGTTGACTGATATTAAAACGAGGTATATACTAATATATATATAGATTTGAGTGGTGATATTTCGTGGGTATTAGTCGGTTGTTGAAATGGTGAGGTGGCATATTATTCCAAGGATACAGATTAGGTTGGAGGTGAGTGGATTTTGCTATGCATGCAACATGCTACGTGGAAGTAACAAAATTTCTTTGAATACTTTGCTAAGATAAATCGGTTAGGATAAAGAGGGTCAAAACAAATATGAAGTTAAACAACTAATTATAATTTAGTTCTAAAATATATGTTTAACAGTAAGTATAAGAATAACAATTAATTCATGATAATTAATCCACAAAATAAAATTTAATAAATTACCGAAGAATTTTTGTGGATTAATCAGTTAATTACAAAACTATATATAATTAGGAAGTGGAGTCATTTAATAAATGACTACTTATTCGAAATTTCCTCATGATGTTTAATTAGTTATAATAATTAATTTATTATATACCGACATTACAATGCAATAACTTGATTGAACTTGAATAACAGAGTTACTTATTAAATCCTTAATTAAGCTAATTAATTATTTATAATTAAATTAATTAGCCTTAAGGTAATTTGGATATAACATTATTATAATATTGAATAAATGAAGACAATTAATGTAAATATGAGAATTTACCTATGAGATAAAATCTTGGGATGTTACAGTTGTAATCTTCAGAAAATCGTCGAAAATATTCCCGTTGCAAAATTGTGACGGATTTCAATCCATCGAAAATTGTCCGTCGGAAAATGGCAATTTTCTTGTAGTGCACTACAAGAAAATTATGATTTTGCGACGGGCAGTTTTCGACGGAAGGAAATCCGCCGCAATTTGCAACGGATAGGTATCCGTCGAATTTCAAAAATAAAAATAATAAATTATATAATTTTATTTTATTATTTTATTTTTTGATGATTAGGAACGTCGAAGGTTACAATCCGTCACATTTTTCGACGGTCAAGGCCGTCTATAAATGAAAAATAATATAATATAAGAAGTATTTTATTAATATATTTGGTGACAGTTGAAACCATCGTAATTTTCAACGGTTCAAACCGTCGGTAGGTAAAAAATAATATAATATAAAAAGTCTTTTATTAATATAATTAGCGACATTTCAAACCGTCGTAATTTTTGACGATTTTGACCGTCGGTAAGTGAAAAATAATATAATATAATGAGTCTTTTATTAATATAATATGTTACCGACGGTTGGCACCGTCGGTAAACTCAAAAAATAAATATTATATATATGTAAGTAGTATTTTATTATTATAATTAAATACTTTCCGACGGTCTCGACTGTCGATAATATTAAAAATAATTAATATTATATTCATATATATCTTTACTAATTTGTCGACGGTCATGACCGTCGGTAATTAAAAAATACTCTCCTGCCGCTTCTTTTTTCGTTTTCCCGCTTTCCAACTTTCTACCCTATATATATTTCTACTTTCCCACTCTTCATTCTCTACTTCTTTCCCTCTCTCCTCTCTCTCTCCCTCTCCTATTTTGCCGGCCCGACGACCTCCCGGCCGGCGACCCTCCGTCGGTGACCTTCTCCCTATCGGACGACGACCTCTCCTCTCCTCTCTCTCTCTCTCTCTCTCTCTCTCTCTCTCTCTCTCTCTCTCTCTCTCTCTCTCTCTCTCTCTCCCTCCCTCCCTCCCTCCCTCCCTCCCTCCCTCCCTCCCTCCCTCCAGAATTTGGTCGCGAGTCTAGACCGGCCGTCAGGCGGCCGGATCTGACCGCGAGCAGCCGAATATGGTCGCGGGCGGCCAGAGGATCTGGCCGTGGGCGTCGGATCTGGTTGCTGCCGGCTAATTTTTTATACTTTAAAAATCTTTACGATGGTTGCGACCGCCGAAAGTTCGACTGTTGCAACGACCGCCGAAAGTTTCGACGATTTGTGACCGTCGAAAGTTTCGGCGGATTGCCACGATCGTTGAAAATTTCGACGGTTGCATGACTGCCGAAAGTTTCGACGGTCACAACCGTCGAAAGTTTTCGACGGCTGTGGCCGCCGGACTTTTGGGACGGTTACAACCGTTGATACTTCCGACAAATTTTTTTTCCAACCGTCGAAAATCGATTTGCGACAATCATTTTTTCAACAGATCGAATCCGTCGAAAAAACGTCGAAAATCATAATTTTCGACGATTTTAGGCCGATTACAGACGGTTTTGACCGTTTGTATTTTTCTTGTAGTGATAGCTTATGATAACTACCTCATCACTTTAATTTAGTAACCCACTATAACATAATAATTCACTAAGTATATAATTAATTAACCACCACCAGTATCTCAATTGCAATTCCATGGCAAACAAATTCATTTTTCTGTTTCTCAATCTAACTATCTATCTACATCTATATATATATATATATATATATATATATATATATATATATATAAGACTTTGAGATCATCCACAAAGCTCCATGGCTATTTATCTACTTTATAAAAAATTGAGACTTTTTAATTTTATAATTATTTTCTTATGTTCACTGAATAGTAATAGTAATAATTATAAATGAAGATAAATTAATCATTTAATTATGTTGTAACTAAATAGTGATATTTGTGATCCACACTCTAATTGTAACCGAATGATAATTAACTTCTCGTTATTTTCTCTTTACAATTTCTCAAGTACACCTAGGTTCTCTATATGTGTCCCTAATTAAGCACGGTTCTAAATCAAATGTATATTTAGATTTCATATTTCTCTTTCTTTATTTTTTTCCTAATTTATTTAGTTATCTTACACAATTTTTGCTTAATTATCTTTGATCTTACCTCCTTATCTCCACTTATTAGGTATGATTAATTTCTTTCATCTTTCTCTTTTCTTTATTTTTTCCCTAATTTATTTAGTTCTCTTATAGAACGTTTTGTTTAATTATCTTTGATCTTACCTCCTTATATCCATTTACTAGGTATAATTAATTTTCTGTTTATTCTTTGGTTACTTTTTCCTCTTTATTTTCCCCCTAATTGTGCGTAGTGAATGTATTCTTCACTTATTTTTACATGTATAATTTATATACAAAATTATTTTTTATAATTGATAGAATTCTCTATTTCGATATCATAATAAAAAATTCGTGCACTATTATTTGTTACATTTAATATTGAAATTGAATATCACTCCCTATATTTTTCAAAACTCTAATGCTTAAAAGTCGTGCGTGGGTATACGTTTATCTAATTTTTTTTTTCATTTTTACATTTTATAGTCAATATCCTCCCTTAAATCATCATGCATAACATTATTATATTCATCGCACTTTAATACCTTAAATTTGTTCAACTTTTAATTTTAATGCCTTTCACAACTTTTATTTATTCATTACAAGATTTGGGATATTAAATTAAGATTTAATTGTGACATTTTAGCATAAAAAATTCTTTCTGAGTTGGTGGTTATATTTTCTTATAAACATGCGAAAAAATAACATATGGTTTATATTTTAGTGTTATTATTCTTTAACAATTATGTCTTATTTATCTCAACCACTAAAAGAGTTAATTAATAATAATAAATTTTATCTGCTACTCTAAGAACAATATTCATATTAACTTTTTTATATATTACAAATTTAATAAAAATTTTAATTTTAATTGCGCAACGCACGAGAATATTTACTAGTTACTCAATATAGTAAAGGAAGCTATATTGTACTAGTCGTTTTGGGATATCTAATTTATGCATCCGAGATTGTTACAGGTAATATGACGAGAGAAAAAGGAAATGGAGAAAAATAGATATAAAAAACACATGTCAAAGAAAAGCATTAATTAATGTATTAAAGCACGCATTTCGGAGGTGTACGTACTCCTTTTGGGATACGTATTCATGCATTGCATACGCGAAGCACGCATTTCTGATTTCTCCATTTGGGATACGTATTCATGCACTGGATACGTCAATGGCTGGCATCGCGTCAGAGGCAAAAAAAACTTCGGAAGCTACTCTATCAGAGCCAGGTTTCGATCCTGGGACCTGTGGGTTATGGGCCCACCACGCTTCCGCTGCGCCACTCTGATTTGTTGTGAAAAATGCATATTTTATTTTATTTCACTAAACTAGTTATTTTACACTACATCATATAGAATGTATACAAAGATCATGGAACACACTCGCGCGCATATTTAAATACATATACATATAATATTTCTCAGTTTGCCTCCTAATCCTCCACGCTTCAAAGATTCCCGCAGTCGAAGGTCGTTGCAGCAAACAACTTCCATGTCAGCGGCTGAGCAAGGCACCGGTCCCTCAGGAAGCCCCCGAAGACTCCTTTGCCCCCCTGCACGATGCCCACCAGATAAGAAGTGGCGACGAGCTCGAAGCACCTCCACTTCCGCTGATCGGCGTACTTCTTTAGCGCTGCTTCGATCCTGTCGTGCTCGTCTCCTCCTCCACCACCTCCGGTTGTCCGTCGGACGTCGGGCACGGCTTCCCTCAGGCACTTGGCCAGGATGACTCCGTCCTCTAACGCCGAGCAGCCTCCCTGGCCGATGTCTGGCGTCATGGGGTGGAACGCGTCGCCGACGACGCAAACGTTTCCCTTGGCGATGTTTCCTCCCAGCAGATCGAAGGGTGATCTGTGCCTCAGAGGAGAGCAGGCCACGCTGCTTGGCTCGCTCTTCTCCACGACTCGTATCCATTCTTCGGGCACCTTTGTCGTCTTCAACCTGTTCACGACGTATTTTCTCACTTTTGCGTAATCATCTGTCACCTCCTTTTCTGTCACATGAAGAAAAGACATCATGTTTAAGTCTGCAACACTAGTTCCCTGCGATCAGGGTCTACAGGGGACGCTGCAGCAGCACCACACTGCATCGTTAAATTAGGAACGCACCGTTTGCATCAGGAGTCCATGTGAAGAACCAGTAGACGCTCTGCTCGTCTGTAGGGAGCATCCCCACCCGACATCCGTCCCCGTTGTATTGTGCAAATTCTGGGTTGAAGCCATGGCCCTCCGGGAACGTGGCGAATCCTCTCGATGCGTATCGCCCCGTGAAGGTTGGCGCTTTCAGTCCCAGCCATCTTGCCACTATCGAGTTGATCCCGTCGCAGCCGATTAGGACCTGCAGCAAGTGCAGAGACTTTAACACCAAGAAACATGCATATATATACTTCTGACATGGTTAGTAAGAGACCTTGGCTTTGACAGTCGATCCATCTGCTAGGTGCAAAAGCTTTAATTTTCCCATCTCTTCAATTGAGACAACTTTGGATGAGAACCTAATTGTACCATCAGGTAGATCCTTTGCCAATGTCTCCACTATCAGGTTTCTCTTTGAACAGCGGACTTCATGATTCAGCCTTGAAGAGGTATTAAATTATATGCCAGACGAGGAATAATTGTGTATTCGTGTGATAAATTCTCATAAATATGGGAAAAAATTAAACTTGGCACTAACCATTGGCCATGTTGCTTTAATTCCAGCTTGGAGGTAACATAACCAGAAGATGCAGAATATGTGATGAACCTGCACACAAGAAAGACCAAATCTCCTCTCAGCTACAAGTCCAATCTTTGCAAAATTTTCACAACTAATTATTAGACCGTGTATGCATGCATAGTGGAAAGAGATCAATTGCTCACCGCTCGAGTCGAACATGGTGTTTCCGGAGAGAATCTCCAACCCCAAGGGCGTCGAAAACTCGCCATGCATTCGACCACGTCGAGAGGGCAAAGCCTGAAGTCCTCAAAGTATCAGATGACTCCAAAACCAAACATCTCAGACCCACCCTGCAGCATCAGATCACAGCCTTAAGCGTTTCGGCAGGCATGCATTCACTTCACATGAACAGGCGCACAGAATTATCACACTTCATCATACCTGTGGAGACCCAGTGCAGTTGCAAGTCCGCCGAGCCCGGCGCCAACTACAACAATGTCCGCTACAACTTCCATTACCTGCAAGCGCGACGAACCAAGACCAAGCGCTGTTGGATGGATGAAGGGGGTGTCGAGACAGCTCGCAGATCAGAAGGATACATAAATATCCAGGAGGGGTGGAGACAGTGCTGATTAGTGATGTCATTGCTGATTCTGGATTAGTGGAGTCACTGCTGATGATGGGAAAGGGCTGCGAAATCTTATCACGGAAGACAGAGACGCCGCCAAAAAGAATTGGATCCATGCATGCATGAGGTCGTTCTGCATTGATTGATAGACTCCAAACTGGTAAACAACAGAAGATAAGTCTTATCTGATGGCTAACATATTCCCCAGTGAATGGGCGACGTTTGAGAAAGTGGTTGAGTAAATTACACCACACGGATGACGCTCATGCTCATATGCCTTTGTGGATTGCTGACTAATTGCTATACTGGACCGTTTGGCATAAAAAAATATAGAAATATCATATTCCAGTCAACATGTGAAAACTATTATAAATATTTTTTTTCAAATTAATATTATCATTTTCTTTTCAATTGGTGGTATCAAATATCACAATATGTCGTCATCTCTTTTTCTTTTCTTTTTTCTTTTTTTAACTTGATATTTCGTATTCAGGTAGGATACACACAAAATTTTATTCGACGTTAAGAAAGATGTCATGTTCTTCCGAGTAAGCAAACGGCCGCTTAGTATTGCTTTTTAGCCTACGGATCGTAAATAATACGATAAAACTCTGTTTAAAAAAGTATTTTCCTCGGAAAATCATATTCCTTGAAAAACTTACTTTCAACCATATTGGACCTCTATTTTATTCGTTTTCTTAATTTGAACCACACACATGATCCAAATGTGAAAGTAAACACTAATACAACATAAACATCAACATCAAATACCAGATTTCCTCGAAGAGCACGAGTATGTTACAAATTTACCGCGATTATCTACTCTAAGGCGTGAAACGAAGGCCTGGCCTTATGTTCTTGATTCTTTTGCAGCAGTGGACCAAGTATTCCCTTCCATGTTTGCAAGTCGATGGACGACCCACCACCAGGCAACATAAATCCATTAACAAAGAAGAACGGTGCACCGGCCACCCCTCTTGAGCAGCCGTACTACAAAAGGTCGAGGCATTCGTAAGTAGAGTTGAAGCCCAAATCAAAAACCAATGAAAAGTTAATCATACCCTGAAGGAAGTCCTTGCAGCAGAGTCAGTCTTGGAATCTTTAAAGCCCGATTGGAACTCAGTTAACAAAGAACTCCCAACTGCAGGGGAAGCAAATTTCACCATGTCTGCTATTATCGAAGTTCTTGTCACGTTTTCTGTTGGTCCATTATAGTATCTCTCCTGTTTCATAAAAACTAGAGTGATGAGTCGGGAAGTTCAAAGCTGAAAACTTGCATACAAGCTAAATGCACAACTGGCACGTGTAGGTGTGAAGCCTGAGGTCCACTCATCTACAAGACCTAAGATGGCAGGGTTAACGTGACAAATAAGCATCAAATATGGTGGCAACATCATTGATCATTGAATTTTGCCATAGTTCAGCACCTACTTCCAGCTCAGGTGTCACAACTTTTTTATTTTATAAATAAGATCCATCTATTCACAACTTTATCATTATCTGAATACAGGTCTTTGAAGAAACAACCAAGCAATGAAACTTCATTGAAATGCAAAGGAAACCTACTTCGAAGGATCTTCTGTATCATCAATTTTCGGGAGAAATAATGCAGAAAAATGCAAATCAAGCATGTATTTTCAACAAACAAAAGATTTTTCCCAACAACAAGAATCTAAGTTCCAATAAGTTTAAAAATGGACAAAAGTGATGATCCCTGTTTCAATTTATATGGTGAATAACAAGATATAAATTGCTAATAAAAACGTTCTCATCATGTTGGTCTAACAGTAAGTGGAAGATAAGTGGACGGAAGTTAAACAAAAGAACACACGGACACCAGAGAAATAAGTAATAAAGATAAGTGTATATTGTATTATTTTAATGAATTTATGCTAAAGGTTCGAACCTGATACTTGAAGAACAGCTCAAGCAAGGGAAATGTTGATGTTGAGTTTAGTTTGTTTGCGATGTGAAGAGCTCGGCAAGCGAAAAAGGCATTGCTATGGTAACTACACACAACAGAAAAAAAAATGCACTTTATAAAAGAACTTTGCTTAGAATTGAGCAACATGATTGTTATAAATGACCACTAATGAACTCATAATGCTCAGCCGAATTTTACATTCATTCTATAATGCCTTGATGCATCACTCCAGATATTAGTTGCTCAATAAGACTAGATTAATGAATCTTCTAACCACATCAATCATTCTGAGTTATAAATCTCTTCAAAATGGAAAAAAAAAGTGATTGATTTGTTTCTCTAAAGTGCTTCTCATTTAGATAAGCATATGACAACCTCAAGGTTTCTAAGAAGCACATCTCATTGAAGTACGCTTCTACTGATCAAACATATCTTTAACAGATAATCTCCAAGACATTCAGCTGAAATGTAAACACTTCTGCTGAAATTATGAGTCATCATATTCAGCTGGCATGTAATCTTTGAAGTTTAAACATATCATGGTGATTTTTCAGGCGAAGAGCACTGAAACAGGTAATATATACAAATGTTAAAATCGAGTACTTACAGGTTTTCAAGATTCTAAGCAATAAAGGAGAAAATAGGACAGACCAATTCAGTCTTAATAGCGATATAGGGCTAAGGAAAGCCAGCTAAATACCGCCTAACAGTCAACTACTTTGCCAGTGAAGGATCAAAGCACAGATTCTAGGCTATAGGCTACTACCTTTTTGTTTTCGGAATTTCTTAAATCCAAACTGTCTCAAATGAATTACATGGGATACAACTCTTATATGTCATCTGTAGTGTTCAGGAAAGCCAGTTAAATACCAGAAAAGGACAGGAACTAGATGGTACCGATACAGAACTGCATCAGTAAGAATCTTTTAGAATGGTTATTTACATTGTACTGCAAGCCTTCTAAAAAGAAATTGTACTGCAAGCAAGCACTTATCTTTCTGCAAATTTGGTTTCTTTTACTAGCTTCTTAAAAACATCAAGTCTCGACCATACTGTACAATTCAAACAATGACCTCAAAATCTTTCGCAAATCATCGGGTCCCCTTTTAGGTTTCATCAAACCAAGACGCTTCATCTCCACATTTGCGGAATAAAATATAGAGACTCAAATGCCCATTCTTTACAGCAAAAGGAAAAGCAAAATGAAACTTCAAATCACAAAAGAAGGACGCAAAAAAAAAAAAATATACCAACTTGCGAACGACAAGGAGAAAATTGGGGGGGATCTTACGGCAACGGGAAGGGGTGGACGATGACGGAGATGTGAGGGGAGTAGTACTCGACCGCGTCCTTCAACGGTGGCCACGAGTCCCTGCTGTCGGGACAAAGAGGATCCAAGAACGCGTCCACCACGACGGAGCTCCCACAACCGGCGCCCCCGCCGGGGTACAAGAATCCGTCGTATTTGGCCGGAATTGATATCTGAGCAACTACCCCGACAGCGAAGAAGGCCAGAAGGAGGAGGATAGATCCGATGGTTCCGTCCATGGCTTCCACGAATGGACAGTTCCTTCTTCCGAATCATCGCAAGGGATTCGCGGAATGGAACAAAAATAGAAGTGCCGAACTCGTGTTTGCGGAGGAGTTACGTGTCACGTGTCATAAGGTAAATGGCGCAAAGCTTCACACGAAGAGCACGTTCATGAACATGGTCAGCAACTCCGGTTGGGTTCACTCGCTTTAGAGCGGTTGAGCCTTCCGTTACACGAACTGGTGGAGTATATCTTGTTGAGCACAAATAATTTGACAATTTATTTTCTCTATAAAATTTTACTTATTAGATTATTAGTAAAAATAACTATCGCCAAATAAGTTGATTGATCTTAGATATAACGTGATTTTTTTTATCAACACACGTTTATTAAGCTTGATAAGTTTGAGATTGAGATAATTTAAATCCAAGTAAGAAAAAGTTGTTAAGATATTATCTTATAATTTTTCGATTTTATTATACCTATCGATTTTGATCTTATATATCTCGAATATTTTATATCTAAGATGTTAGTATAATCTCAACTTTGATTACATGACAACCATATACTACATCGTATCATTAGTACAATTATTTAAATAATAAAAATATATGTGATAATGATAATTAATTTAGATGCTATTTTTTTGTTCTTAGTATATTTTTATATAATTTCACTTAAGAATCGATTAGAAAATTTTGATTATTTCCATAAATCGCCTCTAAACTATTACAATTTTTTATATGTAATTTCAAACTACGAACTTACTTTTTTGGATCCCTAAACTATTATAATTTTTTTCAATTTGAACCTTTGGTCGACTTCTGTCAACTTTCCTGCTATGTTCGATTTTTTCATTTATGAAAAATTAAAAATATCCCTCGAAGTTGCAATCGAAGAGAGGGGTATTTTTTACTTTTCATAGATGGAAAAAATCGAAGATAACAGTTGACAGAAGCCGACAGAATGATCAAATTGAAAAAATCACGATAGATTAGGGATGCAAAAAAATAAGTTGATAGTTTGAAGTTAGATGTGAAAATACTAATCAAAAGAATATTTATTATTTTTTAAAAAATTATTATAGGATCTTATGCTAATGATCGAGCATTTTCTCTCATTTTATGTAAAATTCTTATCTTCACAATCCTGATCACATAATTTACTTAGTTATAAACAAAATAATTAATATAGATACTAGATGAGATAAAAGGTGCCTGCATATTGCACACAATATGCAATTCTTGTGTAAAGTATCTTAGCTTTATTAATTATTTTGGTGATAACACATCCGAATCAGATAAGAAAAGATTGAATTCAAGTATAACTTTAAAAAATTATATTTAACACATTTCTAACTTCTTATATATAATTCTATGCTTGATGCAATCATCGATAATAATATAATACTAAGAAAAGATTGAATTCAAGTATAACTTTAAAAAATTATATTTAACACATTTCTAACTTCTTATATACAATTCTATGCTTGATGCAATCATCGATAAAAATATAATACTAAGAAGGACACTAGTCGCTTAAATAATAAAATATAAGAATATAGAGTTATCTATCCCATGATTATAAAAAAAGTTAATATACTAATAAGAGACAAAAAGATTTCAACTAAAAGATAATTATAAAAAAAGAAAATAATAGAAGAGTAAAGGCTAAATTAAATTAATGTAATATAATCTACTTATGTTTAGAATCATAGGATGATAAACATGATTGTAGATAAACCGATTCACCAAATGATGTAAGTTAATCTTTAACGATGAATTTAAATCTACTCAAAGTATTGATTTTCGCCTATGGTAAATCAATGTATCTTAATTTGAATAGATCAATACTACTCCATTTAGGATCATAATTTAATTAAACTTTCAGTTAATAAGATGCATTAAAATGTATCCACTAAAATATTATCACACATACTATGATAATGATTAATAGACCAAACAATTAATATTTCATCAAGGATACAAAAGTGTGACATGCAATCCTTGGACTTAAAAGTCAAGAATTAATTTTGCAAAAATCATGCAATCAAATATAATATTCCTATCAGGATAATAGCTATCTAAAGATGGCAATTAACCTCTGGTAAAAATGTCAATCACAAAATACATATTTGAAAGAAAATTGAGTATTAATCGATTACGAAAAAAGTTCTAACCATTTATCTTACCAATTAAAATTTAATTAAATGGAAATAAAACTAAATCATTCGGATTACGAAAGATGGAAAAATTTATCAATAAGTATAAGATCTTCCCAACATAAATTATAACAAAGAATACTCTAAAAAATGTCCTTGTCCAGAGACAATTGAGAAGCTGAATTTCTCTCACGTTCATAACTTCAAAGCTCAGATTGCGAACCTAGCATCCCTTTTCAGGTTGTAGAAAGACTCTATTTATAGGAGTTCGAGTTTCCATGTGATAGAAGGAAAAATGAAAATCTTTTTTATATAAAAATAAGAAAAAATTGGATATGAATTAATTTTGAAACTTTACCTTGCCAAAGTCTGAATTTTCTACCATAATATATTTTCAATTGATCCCCTCGGGCATATGTTATGAGTATGAGTTCTTGTGAATTGGTAATTCTTTCGAAAATATGTTTTGATTTCAAAATCGGAACAAATCATGCCCCCTAAATAGTTGGTCACAACTCAACCAATGTTGAATTCGAACTTGGAATAGAAAGCCACGGGTATGTAAAAACCCATGAATTGTGTTGATTTGTGATTGATTCGCTCAACTTAAGTACTTCACAATCGTGATGCATAGGTAACAACACATTACATTTTATGTTTCATACAAAACTCCTTTGTAATATTCGTTATATGAATTTCACGACATGTAACTTCTCACACCTATAACATGTTAGAGGTATTATAACTAACTTACGACATGACATATTGAGTATGATAGAATCTACGCACTGTGACGTCCGTGACAATGAAATAACATAGCATGAGTGATGTTATAACGTCGTGACAATAATGTTACGACCCATTATTTCTTTAACCTTTATTTGCGAAGCATGATTTTGATGTCATAATTATAGGATAATGATCAGTAATAATCAATAGGTAACAATCGTGATATGATGTAATGGCTCATGATATACTTATATGCATGAAATAAGGTCATAACAGTCATGATAACTAAGTCATAACCCTTTACTATCAAAACACTTCCATTTATTTAATGGGTGTGATCTTTGGTGCTGTGAAAACAAAGCTTGTAATTATCGTGACTACATGATCATGCCTCATGAAACTTGAATTTGTATATTTTGGAAATATTTTAACACCATTTAGCGTGATTCTTTTTTGGTCCTTTCTTCGTCTCTTGTAAGTAGTTTTCTTGCAAAATATCATGAGAATATAGATCACTCACTCAAATAATGAATTAAATAAATATTAAAAATGATGCATGTTACGATTAACCTAATAAAAAAAAGTTTAAATGCAAGTCTAGTTATATGTTGAAAAATGCATGCATCAATTCTCTAAGTCCTCCCCTTTCTCTATCCATGCTCATCTTTTTACTAATTCTTTATCTTTAATTATTAATTATATATTAACAATTAAAGTTCATCTCTTATGGTCAATTTTTCCTAACTTTAATAATGTATAACAGTTACATCCCATAAGCTACATGATCTTTAATATTTCTAACTACCCTATAAATATGATGATATTTTAAATTAAATCTTTATTTTTTTTATTAATTTACAATTTGTAGGTGAAAAGTCACAGTATTAGACCCTATTTGTAGGGATTGTTTGGCTAAGTTTATAAGTCACTAAAAATAATTTATAAGCTATTTTAAAATTTTCTCTCTATTTGGTAATTGAAAGAAAAATATGATAAACACTTATTTTTACCTACTTATAAGTCGAAAAAAATAAGTTGGGAGACCCAGTTTATTTTGGGTAAGAAAAAAAACTGATCAATTTAATTAGCAAATATATTATTTTGTCCTTAGAATATACATAACTTTTTTCACATATTTATTTATAATATTAAAGACTTTTTCATTTAATTAAAATAATAATATATAAGTTTTTTTATTATCAAACACGTAATGATTTATTTTAAAATCAACTTTAGCTATTTTATAACAACTAAATCAAATAGACCCTTTAGTCAAAATGACTTATAAGCAGTTTTGAAATTTTTTTCTTTTTTAGTAACTGAAAAAGGAGATGATAAGCACTTATTTTACATTCTTATAAGTGAGAGAAAATAAGTTGGGAGACCTTCAACTTATTTCATGTGAGAAAAAATTGATTAATTTGATTAATGAACGTACTATTTTGCACTTAGAATATATATAAATTTTCTTCACATTTTTTTTCTATTACAATATTAAGGCCTTTTTTTCATTTCACTAAAATAATAATTTATAAGTTTTTAATTACCAAACACATAGTTACTTATTTTTAAAATTAATTTCTATAATCAAACTACTTATGAGCATTTTAATTTACCAGTTATTTTATATTAGCTAAGACAAACATGCCCTTAATAAAGACAAACATGCCCTTAATATTCTAACAATACACTTGTTCTTTTTTTTAATGATGTTTCCCTTTTTTTTCTTTCACTTCTTGCATTTTATGAAAAGCAACCTCCATTATAACTATCTATTTACATGTTTTCATCATATGTTTTAAAGCCATGTACTAACTTAAAGCATTAAAATCCTAAAATTCTACATCAATTAATGTCATAAGTTTTTTTTAATTCCATTCACAATATACAGTATATATAAAACTTAGGATCATAAAATATTGTAGTCTCTTAACTCATATTTATCTTTTTAAGATTTTTTAATTATTTTTTAATTTTCAATCATCTACTAATAATTAAAGTTCATAAAGTCTATGGTCCATTATATAATGTTTCATAATTTCTTATAATTCTAATGTTATATATTTTCTAACATTTTAACAATGTATAGTAGTTATATCTCACAAGCTTCATGATGTTTGATATTCCTAACTTGTTTCTATTTATCTCTTTATGATTTATTTATTATTTTACAATTTTAGGCGTTTTATATTTCTCTTGTTTTTCACTTCTTGCATTTCATGAAAGAGTAACCATTAATATTTCATAAAAAAATATACCAAAATTCATTGGGGCAAGTTCCTTTTTAGTTGTTGTTGTTGTTGTTTTGTTGTTTGAATACTACGATGACAAAAATAGGAGAATAGGGATGTAAACACTACAAGAAAATCGCAATTTTCCGACGAATAATTTCTGACGGTTCGAAATTCGTCGCAATTTGCGATGGATTTTTTGACGATTTCATTTTTGACGGATTTTTCGACGGTTATGAACGTCGGAAATAATTTATATTATTATTTAATTTTTCGACGGTTAGGAACGTCGATATTTACGACAGATATCCATCCGTCGCAATTTCTGACGGATTTTCCGACGGTCACGACCGTCGGAAATGAAAAAAAATAAATTATATAATTTATTATATTATTATTTAATTTTTTTGACGGTCACAACCGTCAAAAATAAAAAAATAAATTATGTAATTTATTATATTATTATTTAACTTTTTTGATAGATTTTTCGACGATTACGATCGTCAGAAATGAAAAATTAAATTATGTATTTTTTATATTATTATTTAACTTTTCTAACGGATTTTCCGACGGTTACGACTGACGAAAATGAAAAATTAAATTATGTATTTTTTATATTAGTATTTAATTTTTTGACGATTAGGAGCGTCGATATTTTCGACGGATATCAATTCGTCGTAAAATCCATCGCAATTTCCGACGATCGTGACCGTCGGTAAATGTATAATAATATAATATAAAAAATATTTTATTAATATAACTAGCGACGGCCCAAACCATCGCAATTACTGATGGTTTTGACCGTCGGTAACGATTACCGACGGTTCAAATCGTCGCTAAAATAAAAAATAAATATTATATATAACTAAATATTTTTTACGGTCACAACCGTCGGTAATTATAAAAATACTTAATATTTACATTTTCGATGGCCGAAACCATCTGTAATTAAAATTTCGTTATCCCGTTTTTTTTTCATTTTCCCGCTTTCTCTCATCTTTTCGCAATATATATTTTTTCTCTCATCTTTTCCTCCTCTCCTCTCTCTCTCCCTCCCTCTCCCGGCCCGCGAGCATCGGTCGTCCCTCTCCTGCACCGGACGCCGGCGACCCTCCTGCGCCGGCCTCCCTCTCCCGCACCGGACGCCGGCGACCCTCCCGCGCCGGCGACCCTCTCCCGCGCCGGCCAAGAAGGAGATTGTGCCGGCCAAGAATTTTTCCTCTCCTTCTCCCTCTCCCGCGCCGGCGTCTCTCTCTCTCTTTCTCTCTCCGGCCAGAGGCCGCTGTCGGCCGAATCTCGCCGCTAGCAGCCGGATCTCGCCGCTAGCGGTCGGATCTGGCCGTGAGTGTTCGGATCCGGCCCCCAGCGGCCGAATTCGACTGCCTGACGGCCGGATCAGGCCTCAAGCGGCCGAATCGGCCGCCTGGCATTCGGATTCGGCCTCCAGCGGCCGGATCGACCGTCGGGCATTCGGATCCGGCCTCCTGACGGTGGATCCGGCCTCCAGCGGCCGGATTGGCCGCCGGACGTTTGGATCCGGCCGCCTGGCGGCGGATCCGACCTCTCACGGCAGGATCGGCCGCGGGCTGTCGGATTTGGCCGCGGCCCAATCCGGCCGCTAATTTTTTTATATTTAAAAAATTCTTTGTAACGATTGCGACCACCGAAAGATCGACAGTTGCGACGACAGTCGAAAGTTTCGACAGTTCCGACCGTCGAAAAGTTGCGACGGTTCGAACCGCCGGCCTTTTTCGACGGTTGCGACCGTCGAAACTTGCGATGGTTCGAACCGGCGGTCGAACCGTCGGAAACTTGCGACGGTTCCAACCGCCGGGACATTTTCTGACGGTCACCATCGATGTTTTCGACGGATTTTTTTCGACCGTCGCAAATCGATTTGCGATGAGCGTTTTTCCGACGGATCGATTTCGACTGAAAAACCATCGATAATTACGTTACCGATAATTTTCGAGCTGATTGTAATCAGCGTTTTTCTAGTAGTGAAAATACAAGTTTCATCGAAGATTAATAACTTCTTTTTTTAGTTGTCAAAAAATGAACAACAATCCTATAATTACAAATAAGAATATTTAACAGTATGTTATAATGAAAGTAATCACTATCTATGTCGTACTAAAATTTAATAATAATTAATAATAAACATTTTGAACTTGCACGAAGTGTGAGAACTTTTCCTTATTATACCAGCTATTTCCATTTTGTGTTACTTGAAGAATCTTCTTCATCAGTACAATGGCAAGTTTTTTTATCCATTTAAGCAAGTTTTTATCCATTACTATATGGAACAATGAAAATGATTTTTTATCGACAACTTTTTTGGGTGCATATTTTTTAATTTCTAATGGATTTAATGGGGTCATACGCCAGGCGTATGACCCTCATGCGCCTAACGTCCGTTGTCGAATTAGATCGGACAGTGGGCAATTCTTGAGTGGCGAACATATGGCCGAGGGCTCAGGGCGGTAGCGAGTGAGGCCGAAGGGTGGCGGCGAGCGGAGGGCTGAGGGTGGCGATACATGGTGAGCCCTCATTGATCGATGACAAGTCGTCGCAGATCGATCGGTGGCGAGTTGGGGCGAATGGCAACAATCGATCTGCAAGGGCAACAGACGACGATCATCGACCTATGAGGGCAGAGGGCAACGACAATCGATCTGTGACGACCTGCGAGGGCTGGGGGCAGATGATGGTTGCAATCGAACTGCGATGACCTACAAGGGCGGTGGCAGATGACGGCGGCGACCGACCTACGAAGACACGATCTGCGTGTGGAGGGAGAAAGAGACTCGATCCGTTGAGGAGAAGGAGGAGCGACGCATGATCTCCCCTCGTCGAGATCCCTACCTCATCTTCAAGTATCGCCGGACTCCTCATCGCCAACCACCCGGTGTTGTCTTCACAAAGCCCAGATCTGCCAACTTCACTCGACCTCGTTGCTCTCTCCGATCAAGCTCCTCACCTCTCCGCCTGCTCCTCATGTCTCGTCGCAACTCGGATCTCACGTAGCTCGGACCTCAACACAGCCGACCTCACCGTAGCTTGCCAGATCTGCCCACAGCGCACCGGACTCCACTCAGACCTTGCCCTTCAGCTTGGCCAAGAGATCTAGCGCGTCGCCGACCGTCCGAAATCCATTTCTAATTTATCATTAGGCTCCATATATTATCAACATTTAATTTATTAATAACATCTTGAATTTTATCTCAATTTATTCTTCAATTGAAGTTAAGACACTCTTTCATTAATAACTTTCTCCTATTACAAGGGTCTTGCTAAATTTGAAGAACTCATTTAGAGTTCTAATGTGAAGAAATATTTTATCTTCTCAAAAGAAGTGTCTATATGAATTTTCTAGAGGTTAAAATTATAAAACAATCATTTTAAATTCTCTATTAAAAAAATTTATCTAATCATATTATGTTATCATCATCTTCTATCTTTTATTATTATTCATTTGTAACACAATTCATTTAATATACTACCGTATGTTAACATTTTATAATTCATTTGTATCTTTCTGATGAGCGAAATTAAAAAAAAAATCTTTATCTTAACTGGCTGTTGGGCCGAATAGTGCACAATTTACGGAAAGCCCATATATCAGAAGGCGGAAACCCAATGGAGTACATGTGGGCCGGAGGCCTAAGAAACGAGATATATTAAACCAAAAACAAGCAAGCAAGCAAGCCGCCACTTTATAGAAAAAGGAAGAAGGGAAAAGAACTCCTAGAAATGTGTTAGATCATGGATCAGCTGACTACCACCTCCATACGACATACACACGAAAAAAAAGATGTTAATACATTCGAGCACAACCTGCATATATTATCATATGAAAAATTTTCCCCTCCGGGCTTCAATCAAATCCAATTGTGTTGACATGAAAAAATCACTCGTGTCCACCTTTCATATAGTTTTAGGCCACAAACTGTTTGGCCTTCAAAGATTCGTAATCCTGCTGCAGAGAACAACTCTTCATAGGTTTCGATTACTTGTAATAACGCTATGATTCATACTCAATTTTTTTAAAAAAAATTGTTGTGGTTTACCTCAGTAGGAGCATCATCCACAGTTCCTCCCCACTTCCTAATTCTGTACTCAGCTGCTGCTGCCTGCAACATCCAATGTACACATTGTACAATTTTAGATAAATTGATGTATATGTGTATATATAATATATGTACATATATACAGAGAGAGAGAGCGAGAGAGGAGAGAGAGAGACCTCCTCGTCCCAGTTTGTGCACAACGTGATGCCAGTGAGCAACAAAGTCTGCAAACCTACTCCAATCAGCATCTCGCTCCACATTCCCTGCGCACAGTTGAATCATTGGACATAAGAACTTTGGAGAAAAAAGGAACAATGCAGAGTGTGACTTCTGCTACCTTCAGTCCAAAGTTGAAATAAAATCCCAGTGCCGATCCCATTGGGACGCCCACCAGGTAATAGCATCCCAAATTAATGTAAGCTACCAGCCACTGCCATCCAGCTCCCACGGCCACCCCTGTATAGTAGAGACCAAAACAGCAATATACATTAGGGAGACAGATGCCACATTTACTTATCAGCACTTTCAAAAGTTACAGCTCAAATTATATTTGTATTCAGGATACTTTTGCAAACAACTTGTGAAGCAGCTTTGTCTCCTGGTTCTCGAGCTCGAAATTAATGTGTGCACTCTGATATACGATGCAAAGCTAGACCAAAAAAAAAGAAAAGAAAAGTGACATTTTAGTGCCAACCTGTGAGGACTGGTTGCACACTACTTAGGAGCAAAGGCAAAGACGATAGCGAGGTCAGCAATGGCGCCGACGACCTCGGGGCTGTTTGTAAAGGGGACTCCATAAACATCCTTCAGAACCAACACACTGGCGAAGAAGATGATGCCTATCAAGACGGAGGACATGACAACCACCAGAATCGAAAACCTTGCTGCTCTGGGCCTCCCTGCTCCTAGCTCATTCGATACCCTCACGCTGCATGGCAGAGGCAAATACATATGTACAAATTAGAGTTAATGCACTCCACTCCAAGCTGCGACAATTAGACATTACTGAATCCAGAATGCTGCAAGTCTCAAAATGGTAAATATTCAGACATAATTCTGGGCATTGGACACAAGCTAACATTCTCATGTTCTCACCTGATTGCGGCGTTGAAGCCAATGAATACCATGAGCTCCCAACCATACAAATTCATACTGCCATGGGAAAAAAAATGTCTTCGGTATATAATTCTTAATTATCACATTGGCATCTTGAGTAGGGGACGAACCAAATGGATATAGCGGCGACAGCTATTTGCGCATTCTGCAGATTGCCAGCTAGAACGATGAGGAACATGTAGAACCAGTACTCGAGGCTACGTATGTATAAAAACACATATATGGATCAAATGGCATGGACATAAAAAATTCAAAAAGTGCAAAGAAATTTCAAGCACCTAATTGTTTACACAACATAATAGCTGAGCCTAACGAGAGCTTAGCGAAAGCTGTCAAGCTCCTGAAAGCACTGGAGCTAAAGCCTGTCCAAGCACCTGGGCAGTGCCCCCTGGCAATGTAAGCAAACTGGCCGATCACGACGACAAACCACGCGGCGTTGAGTGAGATCGCTGCGCCCACGAGGCCCAGCTTGAGAGGGACCAGGAGGAGACAGCTGAGGAGCACGTGGAAGAGTAGGGCGATCGCGGAGACCACGGCCATGGTCATGACCTTGCTCTGGGCCTGCAGGAACTTCTGTAGCGGGAAGTTGAGGGCGTAGGCGAAGAGCTGGGGGATCATGTACAGGGAGAACCTCCCGGCGAGCGCCGCGATGTCGTCGTCCTGCTGGAAGAAGCGGAGGATGTGGGACGCGAACAGGTAGATGGGGAGGAGGCAGATGGACATTGCAGTCAGGATGACCCATGACCGCTGCATGTACACGCCCAGCATGTGGTATTGCTTCGCGCCGTAGGCCTGGCCGCAGAGCGTCTCCAGAGCGCTTCCCATGCCCAGCTGCAGGTTACATGCACGACGACATCAGCATTTTAATTTCGACTTTTTTTGGTACATATTTTGTTATTCTTCTCAGATCGAAATCTTTATATCCAGATGACTTTTTTACATTACAAATAAATGGAGATTATTATTAACCTAAGACAAAATAAGATGGGAATTTGTTAACAATTGATTAATTATATATTATAGGACCTTGGAGGAACCAATGGGAATAGGTAAAAACAAATGTTCCAGTTTTCTTTCCAATTAAAAAAAAATGTCAAAATGATGCAAACATAAAAGTAGATCAAAATTATAAAAACAAATCATTTAATATATTGTTAATATTATGGAGTAAAGTTTGGAATTAAAATGGGATGGACCGGAAATTAAGGACCATTTGACATATTATCGATTTAATTAATCGATAATTTAAATTATCACTTAAATATATTATTATTATTTAAATTATTAATAATATCACTGTTTGATAAATATTAGTAATATAAATAATGGTTAAAATAGTTAGAGAAAATTTTATCAAAATACTCCTAAAAATTATTTTACATGTTCATCTTATAGTATTGTAGATAAACAAAGCAAAAATAGAAAAGTGAATATAGATAAAATAATATGAGACAAAATTAAGAGTTATGTATAAAAGATAAGAAGATATAGTGAAATGATATTTATTTATTAAAAACTATTAAAATTTAAAAAGTTTATGAAATGAATATCTTTATCAAAAGGCATGTCAAAAAAGTCACCTCCTTTGTTTAATTATCAGTAGTGTGATAATTGAGATTTTCATATCAATTAAAATTCAATAATAATTAAAAATATTATGTGGACCCTAAGAATTTTAAATAAAATAACTATGATCCATCTACGTTACCTCATACCGAACTCACTAACAGTGCCATCATGGGCTCGGTATTCTAATTTAAAATCTTTCACACGATACGATGCCTAACTTGAACCAAATTTTATATTTATATTTTAAAGATGTGAATACCAGACACGGCATTATGCCATAAATGAACGGTTATGCCATAAATGAGGGGCAGAATTGGTCTGAACATGAACGATGCAACGAGGACTTCACTGAAACCACATATTCACAAAGAGATGTAGCTTAAAAAGGAAGATGACAGACGGCTTACAGCTACTAACGATATTAACGAGCTCTTAATATCGAAAAAATATATATATTAACGAGCTCTTTATTGCTTCTTAATTAGTTAGATCATACTACAGATAAGAGTCTAACTCTCTGAGAAAGAATTTTTTAGGAAGACAAAAAATAAAACCCTAAATAAAAACAAGCTAATTGTCGAAATTCGTTGATGTTAATAATGGATTCTTTGTTAGAGAATAAAATGTGAATGAAGAAAGTGTGTCTACTATAAAGAGAAAAAAACACAGAAAAGTTTCTTTTTTTAAAACGTCATATGTATAAAATAATGTCATTAGTGAATCATGATATCATATTTAGTAAGTATATGCATTACTCTTATTAATTGACGATGAACAAAAAAAAGCGAAATTATTTACTATTTTATTTCCCATTATATCAATTCCTTTTCAAGATCCTTCATTAATTTTTCATAAAAAGAATTAATGCATCATTATTTGGAAACACAACGAAAAAGAAAAGAAAAGAAAAGCATTTATTTCATTTAAACGGCCTCTTATGAGCAATTGTTATCGTTATTCCAAGTTCCAACAATTCTTCTGTAACGAAAGTGAACCTAAAATGCTGGTAGTAAATGAAGGTTTTTACAGTAGCTAGCATGGTTGCTGCCTGACCACTTACTAGAGGAAGGCGAGGTTGACTAATTACATAATTACGATTCCGTACGTATGGAAATGTATTTTGTATTCATATTTTATGCACTACACATTGACATGTGCAGCACCTTGAATCTTGATCTATATGAACCTTGTCTTGTACAAGGTTTCGTCAAACTTTCGGAAGGCCGAAGAGATCAAACAAGGGCTAAACGTCAAAATTAAGAACCTTCATGGTACAAGTATAACATGAAGATGACAAGATCGATCTACTGGTTAGAACGTTGGGTCCTGTTGCCCCTTGACCTTTTCTTTGGGATCTATCAGTAGATGAATTGGCTGCATATGTACTATATATAAAGATATAGGCGTGGACGTACCATGATGCCGAAGGCGAGGCCGGCGATGACATTATTCTCGGTGGAGACGGCGTCGAGCTCGAGGGTGGTCAGGTGGCTGGCGAAGACCTGCGTGACGGCCCCCAGCGAGTACTGCGCCAGGGACGTGAATATGGCCGGACCTGCCAGGAGCCACAGCTTCTTGTTCTCCTCCGCCCACAGCCTTCCGAACTGTCCACAGCTCCTGATCTCCTCCAAGTCTCTCTCCTCCGCCTCCTACTCGTCACAGCTGCCTCCTACTGATCTCTCGAGTAGAAGAGGATCCTCTGCCTGGTGTTCTCTTGCCATCTCTCTCTCTCTCTCTCTCTCTCTCTCTCTCTCTCTCTCTCTCTCTCTCTCTCTCTCTCGCTCTCGCTCTCGCTCTCGCTCTCTCGCTCTCTCGCTCTCTCGCTCTCTCGCTCTCGCTCGCTCGCTCCCTCCCTCCCTCTCTGGTCACGCCAGATGTAGAATATTAGTGCATCATTGACTAGGAATGATTATCCAATAATTAGTAGACAGGTAGGGAACTCGTATCGCGCTTTTGCTCGATAGGATATATATATTTTATAAACTAAGAAATTTTTCGTATGTGAAGTGTGAACATACTAATTAATTGATTATGTGCTGAATAACCATATGGTATTTGAAGCATAGATTTGTGATAATAAAGTGTAATTTATATATGTTAAACATACAATTAATATGATTATTGGAATGCAACAGGATGAAAAAGAAAAATATTTAATTTACTGTTTTGTAGGATAACCAATTTTTTTAATTTGTGTGTAAACAAATTATATTCATCAACTTTGAAAAATTGAAACTAAAATAATATTGAGATGAATTCTACCACTTTCTCCCCTCGTAGAAAATATAAAACATGACATGAGGCACTGTTTGAAGTTGAAGATATATAAAACTGATTAATTTTTTCTGGTTTTGTAGGCACCAATCTTCAAAGCCATAAATAGTTTAAGATCGTAATAATATTCAATTCACTATAACAAAATATCTATTTCCAACTTTGTAATTTTCATTCAATTGCAATGAATTATTTTAACCACGAAAAGTCAAATAATAGCTTCAATTTAATTCAATGAATTTAAGAAAGATCAAAAGTATCATATTTTTAATTAAGGAAAATATTTGAAGTGCATATTATCAACTTAAATAGGCAGCATCATACTACTTATATTAGGCACAATTGGATCTGAAATTAATGATGAATGTAAAAGGGTAAGTGAATCACAAACTTGAATAAAATCATGATCCGGAAGTTAATGTATATAGATCGTATGATACTATCTACTTCAGTAAGAAAGTAACGATTACATGGATTGTAATATATATATATATATATATATATATATATATATATATGAAGTTTAATTGGGATGACGATTATGTGATTCCTTACTTGTTGTAAAAAAAACTATTAAGTAATAAATAAGAATTCATAAGACACCTTGAAATTAAATGTAGTACTTATAGGAAAGAGAGAAAATATGAATAAGAAAATTTAAAATCTTGTTATAACAATATGTGACGTCATGTCGTAGAAGGTTTATTTCATGTAAGATATCCAAGAATCGTTTATGTTGATTAGAAGGATATGCATATTGTTGCTTCTTTTCTGATTTTTTAATGCCAATTTTAAAATACATGTAATAATTTTTTAGTACTAAACTTCTTTAATTATATATGGATGGAAATGGAATACTATATAATGAGCGAATAAAATGATCGTAGATCAAGTGAAATTTAAGCAGTTCCCTAGAATTATATACATCCAATTTTTTTTTCTTTTATCCAAATTTCCTACCTTAACCGGAAATAAAAATAGAACGATCATTTTAAAAATTTGGCACAAAAAAAGGGGGAGCTCGTGCGAGGCGTGCGGTCAATAAAAAGCGAAAAATATCGCTCTACCGACAAAGGACTTCCTTGATTAAAGTCCAGGCATGGATGTGGTTCGGTCGGATCGATTTTTCAAATTTTAAAAAAGAATTATTTTTTATATATTTTGAATTGATTTTTTAAATCATAAAATTATTTAGCAAAAAGAAAAATCGCTTTATGGCAGAGTGATTTTTCTAAACTCATATTTTGATAAAATGATATTTTCAAAAAATATAATAAATTAATATTAATATTAATATATTTAATTTTATAATTAGATATAGGATATAATATTAGAATTAATTAAATTAGAATTTCATGATATGATAGGAAGATGTTAAACAACACAAAAAAATTATTATACCAATAATAAAAATTAATTACATATAAATTAATTATATAAATAAAGACGGGCTTCATAGACTTCTACGACTTTTTCGAATGGGTCCTAATTTAAGCTTATTCGATCTCCTAATTTTTAATTTTTTCGGATCAATTTTTTTGAGTCGGGTAACTTTTTCAGTTTGTTCAAGTTTCTTACACCCCTCTAATAAAGTCAATTGGATCATTTTTTTAGGGAAAAAACATTTTAAATTTCTTAAATCGAGATTAATCTTCCAATTAAATTGAATTATATCAATCACCAAAAAATTGGATAAAATCATTAGCGTTTAAACAAGATGCCCAGGGGTTTGCGTCAATTCAATAATTTTTAATACTTTTCTTATTAGAGTATGGATACTGATTTCTGATTAATTGGGTATTTAAGATGTATGCGATCAAGTTGATTATCTCAAAAAGTAAATTCGAAATGACTATTAATTTTTAATTGAATATTTATGCTATAACTTTGATTTAATGCCTCTTTCTATTGCAACGGTAGTATCCGCATAAAAATTCAATTTTACTATTATGCGATTAATTTATCTGTCTCTACTTATATTTAAGGCTTGTTAGGATTTCTGCACGAAAGAGATTATAATCAAATCGTTTTCTTTTTGGACCTCCTAGGAAGTTTATATATGCATTTTCTTTAACAGATGATAAAAATTACAGACGGACTGAAACTCTGAATTAATTTTTAAAATTAAGACAACTATCTAGTGATAAGAAAATAAATTAAATTTGAATCACATATAGAATACCTCTAAAAATTTTTCGCTCAGGACCTCCGCCCTCTTGCAACCCCGCAGGATTCATAGGCTCGCTGACCGAATAATAAAATCGTGTAAGAGAAATCTGCTGAAACGCCTGATTATATAAGAGGATATATTGAATTCAGATTTAAAATATTATTAACAAGGCTTTATAACCAAAACCTGATTAAGCGACAACAAATTTAATGTTCTTTAACTGCGAGGGGTATGCTATAAATATTCGGAGTGGACCCCACGAGCAGTCAACGACCTCCTAGCATCAAAGGACCGATTTCGTGCAAGTGAAAATAAATACCACCAACGGACCAATTTGGTGCAAATGAAAATAAATACAAAAATGTTAAACTCTCTCTAACTCATCCTCCTAATAATCTCCCTAACACTCACACAATTAAAACATCCTAAAAATTGATAAATTTACAATGCATGTCATTGTGTCTTGATAGGAGGATTTTTAGATTGATTTTTAGGAGGATATGGCAACACTCAAATAAATATCACCAATAGATGCATAGCTGTTTTCCATATAAAATTTTTGTTACAAGTCTCATCCGTCATAATCGACGCTTACAAATCGAAACGACATCAAATTAATCGAAGTCAACGATGGGTTGAGAGTTTAATGTACGATCTGAAGTCTAAAGGGCAAGATGATCTTGTTGAATAGTTTCACATGAGCAAAACATGAAAGTAGTCGTAGACTTATATGTAGCTATATTTTTTACTTATCAAGACGTAATTTAAATTCGTGCGGACGACACAAACCAAATAATATCTTGATTGGGGTTGGATGGTGTTATAAGAATGGTATCAGAGCCAACCTCGTATGCTCATTTGAAGCATGTGAAAAATATGGGACATGAGCCAACACAGATCTCGTTCAATGAAGACGTTAAGCCCTTTATGAGGGGAGGATTGTAAAAAGATTTTAAAACTAAGATGGTATCATTGAATACTACCACATGAGTAAAATATGGAGGTATCTCTTTTATGTAACTACCCTTTTATCTTTTATGTAGTTATCCCTTTTGTCTATCAATACACGTTTTAAATTCATGTGAACTAATAATTCAAAACGAATAATATATTGATTGGACGGAGATGTTACAATGAGTGCATAATTCTTAATATCACGTGTTTATGCGGCTTCTCCATGGTGGCGATGGAAAAAAATAAAAATAAATACAACAGATTCCATTTGGGATGAAAATAAAAATAACTCCGCCTATGTTTTATAGCCGGTCCCAAGCCCGGATAAAGGAGGAGGGTTGTGTTAGGCCCCGACAGCCAGCGTAAAACCCTGTCGAATCTCATGAACATGGATCAGGCGTCGTATGATCCATGTAGCCGACCCCATCTAGTGGGATAAGGCTTTGTTGTTGTTGTTGATGCATGGACACTGTCATTATTTAAGCATCAATCAATTGATCATTTTAGCATTATAAAATACCATTGTAGGAAATAAGACTCAACCATCTTTCTCTGTCCGGAATCTCTGGATAAAAGAAAAAAATCACGCGGATCACAATTCGTGGAACACTGAAATTGTTTATGTTGAAAATTTTAATGTTAATTAGTGTGAATTGCACGCCACTGTTAAATAATTGTCGAATTGGGTCAAGCATACAATAATTAAAAATACATATTGATAATCAAGAATGGTTGATATCAAGATCGTCCAATGTCAGACTCAGAATTCAATTACTTCGCTCTTTAATTTGAGATCGGATTAATCAAGATGTTAGTATATTAGTGTTAATAATGTCTTGAATATTATCTTAATTAAAAATTATTTAATTTTCAAGCCCTCATGGAGTAAAAGACATTCTGGTACTACTTTTATTTTCTTATTATATAAGTGTTTTACTTTTGAAAAATTAATACAGCAAAGTCGATAGAGTGCCTATATAACTTTTTATAAGTATGAAAAGAAATTAATCTAACTTGTAATTCTCTTTTATTTTCATCTAATAAATATTGTATCATCTTAAATTTTTGTTCTCCAAATCTTAACAATTAGTATAAACAAAAAAATATTGATTGCACAAAAAGTGATGCCTTCTATTATCTATTCCTTTAGGTGGTGTTTGTTTGCGGAATCAGTACGGAACCACGTTGTTCGGTTTCGCCAAACACTCATTCGGAATTAGGTTCCGAAGTGAGACCGAAACGGGTGAAACTTGAGTCACGTGATCCCGATTCCACATCTTCTGATTTCTCCAAAAAGGCGGAACCGAGTGTTGTTATTTTTTGTTTGATGCAACGGTTTGCTCTTTTTTCAAAATCCTTTTTCTTTTTTTTTTCTTTTTCTTTTCTCTCACACCACCTTTCATAAAATAAATTATTTAATTAACATAAAATTTTAATAATGGATTAATATAATATTATTTATTACTAATTATTTTATTAAAAAATTAAATATTTCATTAAATATAATTAATTCGAAAAATAACTTTTATATTTAAATAATATATTTTTAACAAAATTTTTCTATAATTTTTTTATTTTATAATTTTATTTTAAATAATAATAAAATTATGCTTTATAATTATAATTATTATTTTTAATTCAAACCCTATAAAAAAATTTATCTATCACATTTTTTTTCTATCACTTCAACTAATTTATTCATGATCATCAAATTATATTCCAACCAAACATAACTCGAACTAATATGTCAATTCAATTAGAAATTTAGGAGGAACAGCAATTCTATTTCAAAGGCCCCTTAAACATAAGATTTGGGATTACGATTACACAAAAAAAAATGGACAATTTCTTTGATTCATCCTATCCTATCTACGAATGTTAAAATGAACTAACCCTCGCGATTGATTCTTTCTTTTAGTTTAATGATATCTTTTAGTTTAATGATATTAAGATAAGCAGGAGTCTTTTTCCCATTAGTAATCTAATATTTCTTATTTAATTGTGAAATAAAAATAGTCCTTTATATTTATAGGTCATACATATAAGTAACTTCTCTTATTATCAAAATAGCAAGTTCTCTCCAAACAAATGGCCAAAAAGTAAATGGTTTTTCTCTTAAAATAACTTGGTGTCATTTGACTCATTTAGATAAAAGATAGTTTTTTATAATAAAAAAAATGAATGTAAATCATTCGAAGACAAACAAAAGAATTTATGAGGGTTACCTTCATGTATGACATGGATTTTATTTTTGTTCTTATCAATTTAGTCCAAATTTAACAGAATATATACTTTCGGTCAAGAATGTATAGATAAAGATAGGCACAACAGATTGGATTGACATCTCAATAAATTTAATCGTGATAGCTATATTGTATTAGTCTCGCCAAGCAAAAAAAAAAAACGAGTTAATTATTTAACACCCTTGTGCAGTCTTCTCAAAATATACTTCAATTTTTTTTGTAGAACAAAAAAGGCTCAAATTATTTAGGAGTTTTAATGATCGGATGCCATGCTTCAATATAATTTATTTTTTTTATGGAATTGTCAAGAATTTGATAAAAGTTTCAAATTTATGTTTGAATTCAAGTTCTCGACCGAGGTGAGAATTAAAAGAAGAGAAAAAAATTGAATTAATCAAATTTTCATAGTCCAGATTTAAATAAAAGTAGAAAAAAATGTTTCCTTGAACAAAGCATTCGACATATTCCAGGTGACATTGAAAAATAAAATATTAACAGATCAAGAAAAACAAAGTTGGATAACTTTTGGCTAACATTTTTTTTTTTCAGGACTTGTTTGGGGAAAATATAAAAAATTCTATGATGATTAAAATGATATGGTAAGGCATTTTTTAAAAAGGGAATTATCATGTCTTAAAAATCCTACCACTATATAGTATTGGGGTGCAAAATTTTTTTGACGAAGTAAAGAATAAAAAAATCAAAAAGTAATAATAGTTAAATGGCACATTAGTTCACCGTTGTCTTTTAACTTGTCATAAGAATTTTTACAGCTGGAACCTCATATTTTTTTATCTAAATATTGACATAAAACTTCATAATTTTATTCTATACTTTTAACATCCAAACACTCAATTGGAAGATTTTCTTTAAAATGGAATATATACTATGAAATTCTAAATTCCTTTCATTTTTTTCCAACCATGTCAAACAAACCCTCACTCCAATGGAAACAAGGCGCGGAATCGACCTGCGAATCACTTTTCAAAATGCAGGAAAAAGATTCCAGAAAAAAAACGAAAAAAAAGCATTTCGGGCCGTTTATTTTCGGTTCATGTTTTAATAGCAAAAAAACTATTTAAAATTATTAATTCCGATATCTAGCCGATTCTCTAAAATAATTTTCATCTTTATTTAATTTTCCGTTTTTTTTTCATGTTTAACTAGTCGTTATTTTCCTCTTATTCCTTTAACTTTTTCAATTATTTTTTTTCTCAAATTACAAAATAATAATCCATTTAGCATCATACACTACAAGAAAATTGAGATTTTCCGACGGACATTTTTCGACGGATAAAAATTCGTCGTAATTTGCGACGGATTTTGCAACTGATAGTGATCCGTCGAAATTTCCGACGGTCACCACCGTCGAAAATAAAAATAATAAATTACGTAATTTGTTATATTATTATTTTATTTTTTTGACGACTAGAAACGTCGAAAGTTTCGACGGATATGCAACCGTTGCAATTTCCGACGATCTGGACCGTCGATAAATGAAAAATAATCAATTATGTAATTTGTTATATTATTATTTTTTTCGACGATTAGGAACGTCGAAAGTTTCGACGAATATCCAACCGTCGTAATTTCCGACGGTTCGGACTGTCGGTAAATAAAAAATAAAAAATTATATAATTTATTATATTATTATTTTATTTTTCGATGATCAGGAACGTCAAAAGTTTCGACGGATATCCAACCGTCGCAATTTCCGACGATCCGGATCGTCGGTAAATGAAAAATAATAAATTATTTAATTTATTATATTATTATTTTATTTTTCAACGATCAGGAACGTCGAAAGTTTTGACGAATATCCAACCGTCACATTTTCTGACGGTCCGAACCGTCGGTAAATGAAAAATAATATAATATAAGAAATATTTTATTAATATAATTAGCGACAGTTTAAACCATCGTAATTTCCGCTGGTTCTGACGATTCTAACCGTCGGTAAATAAAAAAATAATATAATATAAAAAACTTTTATTAATCTAATTAGTGACAGTCCAAATCGTCAAATTAATCTAAATGCTTAATTTCCGACAGTCATAGCCGTCAGTAATTAAAAATTATTCTCCCGCTGAATTTTTACTTTCCCGCTATATATATCCCCACTTCCTTTCACTTTTTATATGTTTACCTCTCTCCTCTCTCTCTCCCTCTCCTATTATGCCGGCGACCATATCCCTCTCGGACGAAGACATCTCCCGCTAGCGATCGGATCTCTCTCCCGGACGACCCTCTCCCGTCGGTGGCCCTCTCTCTCTCCCCTCCCTCTCCCACGGCCAAATCCGGCCGATCTGGACCCCGCGGGCAGATCTGGTTGTGGGGGTCGGATCCCGCCCGAGGCCGGATCCAGTCGTTGGCGACCGGATCGGTCGCTTGGCTGCCGAATCAGGTTGCTGGATCGGCCACCGGCGTCCGGCTAATTCTTTTATATTATAAAATTTGTTTGTGATGGTTTCGATCGTCAAAAGTTTTTGCGGTCACGATCGTTTCCATTTTTCTTGTAGTGATAGTCATTCCGTGGTGTCATCAGGCTGATCCCATAAACTTAATCATCTAATTTAATTTACTATGTCGGTGGTTAGAGAGGACCAAATTCTTGATCTGTACATTTGACCCCATGACTTGTTATTATTTTACAATAACTAATTATTTTTTCAAAAAATATTTATCTGCTTAATATTTATATCGGACTTTGACTATTCAAATATTTTATTTTATTTTCTATTTTTGCTATATTTAGCATAATAAAATAAAAATAATAATGTGGAATTTTGAACACTTATATTGGTTATTTTTTAGTGCTAACTCAATCTAATCTAACTCAGTGATTGAGTAGTCTACTTGGGTCAATGTTAGTAATGCACAAAATGCACTTAATCACAGGGCAACATATACCTCAGAGATATATTAAATATTTGCTTTCATGGAATTTTTTTAATCAAAACATGAACTTTGCTTGGTCAACAAAAATGAATACTTGGAAAAAAATAACATAACTATACAAGGACGTGATGAAAATAACGATACAATAAAGTTAATAAAAATGAGCTTCAAATATCACAAATCAAATATAACTCGATGAAAAGATAGATGAGATAAAAAAAAACTATACCTCATGTGTAAATGTCATCACGAGCTTGATTTATTGTATCACTATCTTTTTAGCTTTGTTCTTCCCCCTCCCCCGAACTTTGACGCCTATTACATAATAGTTATGCATATTAAAATCATAGATAATAAGACCATTGATAATGAAATATCATAATCAATAAGCATTGCAATAACACATCATAAATATGAGATGTAATATAGCAAATTATCAAGCTAATCATAATAAATG
The DNA here is from genome assembly GCA_030549335.1 of Pontederia crassipes. Lineage (NCBI taxonomy): Eukaryota > Viridiplantae > Streptophyta > Magnoliopsida > Commelinales > Pontederiaceae > Pontederia > Pontederia crassipes. Next base: position 67,634,592 of record CM060191.1, on the reverse strand, counting down.
GGATCATTAAACATGCAACATAATCATTTTAACATTAAGAGTCATCATGAAGCATAAAGTATAATCTATAAGTATTAAGGACAACAAATAGAACATTATCTCATGATAACTATATCCATGAGTGTAACCATAATTATTACAATCATGAATATAGGACATATGATCGTTGTCAATCATAAAATAAGAGCAACCAAGGTAACATTAAGTATGATGAATTATATAAACATGTAATATCATAAAAGTCCAATAATATTGATCGTCTTATATCATATATAGTTAGATCATTATGATCATAGGATCATTCTTTAATCATACAATGTATCATTATTATAAATAATTTTGTAGATCATTAATATCTAAATTAATAGCCATCATCATGGGAATTTTTAAAATTAGTAATGTTATAAGACATAACCAATTATAAATTATGAATAATCATAAAAGAGTCAATAGTATCATTGGTTACATCGTATCATTGAGATCTATCCCATTATCATCGGCAATGGTCTTTTTTTCATTATGTTAGACTTATTGTAAAGTGTGTTTCAGCTCCTTTTAACACGAAATTGTGGAGTGACTTTCAACTGTCTTATTGCTAGGGTAGAGTATCTTAACACTAATAATAGATTGTCTTTTAACTCTCTAAAGTAAGGATGATTGCGTATTGTTCGACTTCTTTTTTACCAAGGCAGAGTATCTCAATGTCAATGATGGAGTGTCTTTCAACTCATTAAAGTATAGGCTGGTGAAATATTTTTTGACTTTCCTTCGGTCAAGTTGATCATCGACAATCAATCATAAGAGCTCTTCATTTAATATTTTTCATCTTTTATCTTGTTTAACTTGATATTATCTTTGGAGTTAAGTTATCAGTATCCATCATTCTAAAATTATATCAAGATGAAGAATTTACATAATCATCATTTGATTATAATTCAACATACACTAAAAGTATAGTGTGATAAATAAAAATGTGGTAATTCAAAATAGATCAAATATATAAGATGCAGTAATTAAGAGGTTGAATACATAAGGTGCACTAGGATTATCAATCAATGATAAAAGACATATATGATCAATCATTAGTAAGGATAAAATAGTCAATAATCATCACTTGAAAAATATTATGTGTAAACACATTTGACCTTAGTAAATAAATAAACTAAAATTTATTTTTCAACATTTATACTCTATTAGTTTCAGTTATTTTAAAAATATATAGACAATAAAAAATATTATACATAAAAATTTTATATTTTAACCATTTGTCAATTATCCGTTGGAGATTTCACAATAACCTTAATTCGTATTTTATTTTTAATGTAACATACAAAAATTATAAAGAGATTATTTTTAAAGATTCTACTTGGGATAGGAGACTAATAATATCTTCTATCAACTTCTACATTATCAATTTTTGCCATATTAATATTATTTTTAACATATTTTGCAAATTTTTTGCTAGTATATCTGCGGTGCACCGACAACACCTTGGTAATTTATTAATAGATTTTGATACATAATTATTATTAATATATTTATTGACTTATGAAAACTATACTACAAGAATCATCATAATTTTAGGCATCCGAATTCTATCCTAAATTACTTAATAACTTTCACTGTGAAATTTGGATAGAGGATTTTTTTCACAAATAATTTCTTATCACATTATAGAAAAATTATGGATTTGATCAACAATAACTTTATCATGAAAATATTCGTCAAAGAAAATAAAACATGAATCCACAAAAATAAAAAGTGCAATTAATTGTTCCTAGTTCCTCTCTTTCTCAGTGTGATCGAGATGATCTACTTCTCCATCTTCTTCTCTACATCTCTTGTGGATATCATAAGAGCAAGGTGAGGAAAATAGCCATCACAATTTAGAATTTTTAGGATTATTTATATTGTATTGGAGGTTAGTAAACTTTATTATAATTATTTTCTTTTTAACTGATGGGCGTTACAAATCCAGTTGTCTTTTTATAGTATCAGTATCACATACATATATCTATCTATCTATCTATATATATATATATATAGCCATGCCCATGGAAATTTTGTAATTATGATGAGGAGTTCTCTACTTTCATCATTCCTCCATTATTTTTTGTATATTTTTTTTATTTTTTTTACAATAACAAATTAATATTAACATTAGTGGTCATAATAAATGCAAACACGTATTATCTATCTATATCTATCTATGTTCTATATATAATATAAAGCCGTGGTCATAGCAATTTTATAATTATGATGAGGAGTTCTTTCTTTTCATCATTTCTCCATTTTTTGTAGACTATTTGAATTTTTTATAATAAAAAATTAGTATTAGTATTAGTGGTCATAATAAATGCAAAGACTTATTAATGTACATTAAAGTTATATGTTATTCATGGCATTTGACTTTTCATATTCCATAAGTTTTTTATATATTACAAAATGTACCTTTTTATTTAATAAAATAAATTTCTAGCTAAAATATGTTAGTGTTTAAAGATCAAATATCGTATTAGAATTAGGATTAGGAGGTATAAAAAATGATGATTGGCCATTGTGATTAAGATATGACAGAAAGGTTAAGACCATTAATTTTAAAAATAAAACTCAAGAGCTTATTTAGTTGTATATAATTTTCATAGTCGAGAAGATATATTATTTAATTTTTTTAGTAATTTTTAAGTTGTATATATTTTTAATATGTGCTTGAATAAGAAAGAATTGTGGGATGGTTCTCCAAAATTATTATGTGGAGAAATGAATTAAATCAATAGCATTTTATGTTAAATATATTGAATATATTTTTCTTACAAATTTAAATGACACTGCATAATAAAAAGATTTAAATATTTTAAAACATTTTAAATGTGTATTATCAAATTTAAGATCATTATATCATTAGTATATTTTACATATGTAAATATCAATAATAATTATATATTGTCATGAAATTTATAATTTTAATTGCGCGAGGCGCGCAGTTGTTCCCTAGTTTATCCAAGAATAAATATTACGAGAGAACAAACTAAGATCCCCTAACACTCAGTATAGGGAAACTCATATTAGGGGTGTCAAAGTTTGAGATTTGGACTTTGGAAAATTTTTTTCTCAGGGGTGAAAATGGAGCCATATTGTGTTCCCTTTGGATCTAGTTTCACATATATAAAATATCAAAACAAATCAAACTGTTTGATGAAATGGGAAAAATTATAGTCGTTAAGTCAAATATACAAAAAATGGTTATCATTTTGTCAAAACATTATGTGATTTATATAGGTTATAAAATATTTTATTTTATATAGTTTTCACGAAAACCTCGATCAAGAAAAGTTTATATATTACATTATTTAAATACAAGTATATATTTTTATAAATATTATATTTTATAAAAATATTTTTTTATATTAAAGGTTTAAAACAACAACAACAACAAAGCCTTATCCCACTAGGTGGGGTCGGCTACATGGATCATACGACGTCATTCCGCTCTATTAGTAACCAAGCCTTTCGGTATATTATTCACCAATAGATCTTGCTCTATTAGTTCGCCAAGTGTCCGCCTTAGCCTCCCTCTCCCTCTTTTAATCGGACTCCAGATTATTTGATCTACTCTTCTTACTGGCGCATCTAGTGGTCTTCTCTGAACATGACCAAACCATCTCAAACGATTCTCTACCATTTTCTCACTAATAGGAGCCACTCCGACTCGTTCACGTATATGGTCATTCCTAATCTTATCTAATCTTGTATGACCACACATCCATCTCAACATCCTCATTTCGGCTACCCCCACTTTACGTTCATGTTGTCCCTTCATAGCTCAACATTCACTACCATATAACACTGTTGGCCTTATAGCAGTACGATAGAATTTTCCTTTAACTTTATTGAGTATTTTTCTATCACAAGAATTTTCCTAAAGGTTTAAAAACTGCGATCCTTATAAAATTCAAAGATTTATTCAACAAGGATGGAGGCATAGTCGGGTTAGCGTGGACAGGAAGATGGAAAGGTGGAGATGGAGAAACTTTATCTAATTATTTTTTGTTAGCGATCGGCAGGTAAAACATCATTTCTGAAAAAATAGTTAACTTTTTTTACTATGCTTTTAGTGTGAATAATGTAAATTGCCTCAAAGAAATATTATCACATGTTAAATTGTCAACAATATATTTTGTTTAGTATGTATAAGTAATCAATCTAGCAATCAATATTAGTTATTTTTAATAAAATAATAATTTATTAGTTAATATATATATATATTACCAATATATTATTAATCAAAACAATTATGTTTAAATATATAATTTATTATGAATTTTCTAAACTTAAATCGCAAACATATATTTCACCCATAAATTAAAATGTATAAAATAATTAGTGTATTTTTTAGAATAATAATAATAATAATAATAATAATAATAATAATAATAATAATAATAATAAAAATATATAATAATCAGATTTATTTTACAATTTATTTAATCAGTTTCGTAATATATTTAGATAAACTTCAAAGGATAAATATAGAAAGTGAAACAAAAAAAATACAACTAAGTGACAATCTGCGTCATCGTTCTATAGGCAATATGAATTGTCTTACACAATTCAGATTATACATTATTTATCACAAATGAAGGTGGTGAACTTAAATAATTTAATACTATTTGTTAATATGTTAATGTACAAAGACACTAAAAGGTTAAACTTATTATTTCACAATAGACTCAAACTCAAACGTTGACGCAAAAAAAAAATTTACTTGCCGAAAGGACCGAATTTATGTAATTATTTCAGAAATCCACAGGTACTAAATCCGAAAAAAAAAACATTAACTTGCAAGCTGTGCCCAGAGCTCGGCTTCCGTCTTTATTAGTGGAGTCTAGGAAGCCCAAGATAAAAAGCCCAATATCGTTTGCCTTCAAAAACATAAATTCTTCACAAACTTATTATGTTTAAAAGAAATTGTTTTTTTCCAAGAAAACATTATTCCCGTTATTTTATAAAAAAATGACTTAATAAATGAAAAGATATTTTTCAAGTTATGCAAAATCACTATTTACTTGATAGTCCCTCTCTTGTGTGTGAACCTTAGGATCATTAAGATCCATTATGACCCCTTCGTTATAATGTCTCGGGCGGCCCTCACTGCCACTGAAGCAATTAAGTTCATAAATTTACCAACGGTTGGAAGGGTATTATATTTTAACTACGTCGATCTAATCAACCAATTAGTTAAATTGGATAAAGAAATACATATCTTTTAATAAAATTCATTACTTCGTCAATTCATCAACTCTTGATGCGCTAAGATTGCGAGGCTTTTGCTAATCAGTTTAGTAGTATCACTGAGGAGTTGTTTGGCTAAGCTTATAAGTCACTTATAAATTAGTTTAAAAAAATTTCAGTGTTTGATAACTTAAAAATTTAACTGATAAGAAGATATTAAATCTACTTATAAGTAAAAAAAATAAGTAAGAGGAGTGGTGCTTATTTTTTTTAAAAAAAAGTCAGTTAGTTGTCTCACAACTAACTATTTATTACTAATATAAGTAGTTTTATCCAAACGTATAAATGCTTATTTTTAAAAATAAATTTCAACTAATAAAATATTTATCAACACTTCAACTTATCAATTATTCTGTATAAGCCAAACGACCCTAACTCATAAAGTTAAGCTCTCACAATAAGAAATATATCGATCAGAGACACGTACACCTCTAATTTAAATGACGTTAAATAATTTAGCAACACTAGCGTTGCAGACTCGCAGTAGCGCCGGAACTGCGTGGTAAATGACATATTTTCATTAAAAAGAATCCATGGAGAGTCTCATCCTAAGTTGGATGTACAAAACTCGCCGTATTAGAAAAGTTCCAACTCCGGATGTATATAAAAGTTTAAGAATTATTTTACTCCTGCTTTGACTCCTACATACTGCCAGTGCCTTAAAAAATTCGTTATATAAATTTTCGTTTGGGTTACTAGGCACTAAAGTTCTCTAAAATTTTGGACAGTTAACGTGTTTCGAATTTTTTTGTATATATTTTTTTCTTCATAGTGATTATTTTCGAGCTAGGACAATCTTCTTCATCTCTAACTATTTTTCTCTCGTTTACATTGACCATCAATCACCACATTTGTGTCCATTTTATTTGTTATTTTCTATTTCATTATTTTATTTATAAAATTTTCTCATTGGACATCTATATTTGCAACATCAACTAGAATGTAATTTGAGGCCTTAAACCTTATGGAATGATATTTCTTTGGGAAGTGTCATACCGGCCACCAACATTGGGAGGAAGATGGATAAGCCACCCCAACCGCAACCCATCTATGTACCATCAACATTGCGATATGACCCAAGTCCACCAAATTGGATTAGTAGTTGACAAAAACTTATTCTATTATGCACAAGCAGATGATACTCTCTCTCTCTCTCTCTCTCTCTCTCTCTCTCGCTCTCTCTCTCTCTCTCTCTCTCTCTATCTCTCTCTCTCTCTCCCTCCCTCCCTCCCTCCATGGATTTATACTACTAGGAGTCTACATTATTGCGAACTCTTGAACGTTCCCCAAGAACTGTGCATCAGATGTCTACAGAAGCTTCAACCTTGAATGGTGATCGGCGAAGCGGTGACGTGGGCAATTTGAAACGTTATCTCAGAAAAAAAAAACAGACAAATGAAGCAAGTGTTTGGTCAACTGCGATCACTGGAGCACAGTATGTACGTATATAGTTGAAACGCCACATAAAGATGAAGTCTTGGAGTTGGAACACTGTCCATCAAACTAATATGAGATAGACTTTGCACTAAGAAAGTGTATAAGATATGAGCACATGTTTTTGGATATCAATTATTCAGATTCAATTTTTTTAAAAAATATTAACATTATATGTTAATACTTAAGTTTTAGGGTTAAAAATTGCATTAGATCCCCCTTTAAATACATTTAGTGTGATGTATCAGCATAATGGTGCATAAAGATCAAGGATTTTAACATGGCCCTCCTCAGTATTCTAACTGCTGCATTGATAAATTCATTATCTTATTAAAAACTGCCAAAAAATAAAACAATTTAAATACACGATTAATTGGTGTCACTGTGAGGAAAGAAAATAGGAAGAAAGGAACAAAAGATGGAAAAAAAAGTCAATTCGAAAGGTCACTAATTTGAAAAGTACTAGATTAATGAATCATTAATTAATTAACTATGGATACGTACATGACCTTAATCTGACGTATAATATAACTCCCAAAGATATGACAAAGTGGTAGTCATGCTTAATTTGAAAGTCATGTGACCATGTACATTGTAAGGAAGGACACGTCCACTTAAAATTTTATGTGAGTGATTGTATGATGAATTTTAAAAATGTAGACTGCGTTTTACTTTAAACTCTATCTATGCATAAAATTTAAAAGTCAGATAAAAGGGGAATATATATAGTTTGTTAGTCAATCCAAAAAAAAATATTACTTAAACTTTTAATGGTTAAGAAAAGACTTTCAAAGAAATAAGTATCTCCTTAAAAAGATTAAGATTATAACTAATTTAGTTTTACTATTTAATTATAGATTCATGTATAGTACGTATGTTCCAATTTTCTTGCTTCGTAATTGAACAGTAACTCTTCTCCAAACGTCATATATAGTACGTAATCTACTAACATTATCACACTGTGGGGGATATGGAGAGTTAGAAATGATGCTCACTTTAGTTCGTGTCATGCAACTGTGATTGTCGTTTGAAAAAGGGTTATGGATAACTATCATGAAATACACACCAAATATTATCTGAGGGGATTTCCCCGTCGCACCAGATCTTGTGTCGATGGGAGCATCCATGATAGTTCATTTGTCCACCAGGGTAGCATGGGGGTGAAGGCTTCATTCTTAGGCATGCTAATGTCACTTTGTTTTTGCAAGATCAATGTCGAGATGATTTTGGTCAGCTTTGGAGGCTGAAGACTTTGCAATGCTTGATGGTCTTTGAAGATGTGCATCCGAGTTGTTTCCTTCATATCATATAATCGCACTGCACAATGGCGCATCAAAGCTATTGTAGAGGGTATTAGAAACATTGTTTCTGCATTTGAGAACTTTAAATGTTTACATGTTAAACAAAAATGCTAATTCCGCAAAATTTTTGGCTGCCTTTGTCAGGTAGTCACATGACGACCACTTTTGGGAAGATTGTCCTGACCTTCCTCAAGGACTTCTTCATATTTTGTATTTGGACTGTGATCAAATCACACTATAAGAAAATTGAGATTTTCTGATAGACAGTTTCACAGATAGAAATCTTTTGCAATTTGCGGAATACAAGTGAGAAAGGAGCACTCTTGGCACACTTTAGAATTAGACCCATTTTAGCCGAGAAGATACGCGAAGTACAAGATCAAGACAAAGAGTTAGTGAAAATCATCAATCAAGTAATTTTATGAGTTGCACTTTATGATGTCTACTATTTGAGAAAATTGAAAGAATTAGAACAGGGAAGGTTTATTATTTTATATAAATCATAAAAGCAAGGTTACTCAGTCTGTCAAGACATAGAAATAATATAAAAGTTAGGCTGAATGTTGATTTTCATGAGAGCAAACCATAATGAAGTAGGAAATAAACGTTTACATAATAATGTCTCTGTAATATGAGAGTAAAGAAAATTGGAATGATGTCATATGGATATGTATATAAGAAGATATGGATTTTTCTTTACTATGTGTGCAATCTGTTATATTAATAGATCAATCCTTATGTTTAATAGTTACTTAAGTTATAAGAGTAAATACTTAAGGTTCATATACCTAAGCAATTAATTATGTTTCATGTGTGAAAGGATTGTGTTCAGATCATAGTAGTAATGTATTTCTTATTATTATTGTTATAGGAGTAGAAGAATAAAGTAGTGAACAAGGAAAGGAAAATATTTTGCTAGCCCTTATAGGTAAGTTGATTTCTCCTACTCTATGTTTTCACCTCTTTTGAATTCGGTGTGGCATCGATTATTATATGTATTGAATATGTTTTATAATGCTATGAATTGATTTCGAGAAATACAATTATGGGAAGTATATGTGAGATGGTTTGTGAAAAAAATATATAATGACAATATGCGAATGTCCGATCTTATAGCTTTTTTATTAAATTTTGATGATTATATATGTGTCTTTTGTATGTATTGACAAATAACATAAGATAAGTAAGGGAGGAGGTTTTGCCGATTTTATTTTTGAAATTGCTAATCATAGCTAAGAGTATGATAATTGATATTAGAACTTAGTCATGGATTTGGGTGTGATAGTTTTTTTATTTTGCGACGGATAAGAATCCGTTAAAATTTTCGATGATTTTGACCGTCGAAAATAAAAATAATAAATTGTGAAATCTATTACATTATTATTTTATTTTTCGATGGTTAGGAGGGTGGAAATTTTTTACGGATACGTATCCGTCGAAACTTCCGACTGTCATAAACGTCCGTAAGAGGAAAATAATTTAATATTACATAACATATATAATCATATAATATATAATATAATTAGTTATTTATTATTATAATTACTGATAGTTCGGACCGTCAAAAGTTTCGATCGGTAACTTTAAAAATAATTAAATATGATATAATATATAATATAAGTACTATTTTATTATTATAATTATCGACAGCTCTCAGACCGTCAAAAGTTTTGACGGTAACTTTAAAAATAATTAAATATTATATAATATATGATATAAGTAGTATTTTACTATTATAATTATCGACAGTTCTGACCATCAAAAGTTTTGACAGTCTAGACCATCGATAACTTTAAAAATAATTAAATATTATATAATATAAATAATATTTTATTATTATAATTACCAATAGTTCAGACTGTCGGTAAATGAAAAAAATAATTAAATATTATAATCATATATATCATAATATACATTATTATTATTAATATCCGACAGTTCGGATCGTCGGAACTTTCGACGTCCCAGAATTCGTTGGAAGTTGTGACGATCTCGACCGTCAATAATTAAAAAATAACTCTCCCGCTATTTTTTTTCTTTTCCCACTTCCCTCTCTCTCTCTCCCCATATATATGACCTTCTCTCTCTCACCTCTCCCTAGCTCTCTCTACCTATTTTTCTCTCTCCTCTCTCTCCCTCACCGGCCACGACCGGCGCGATGACCTTCGTCCCGGATGACGACTCGCCGACAACCCTCTCTCTCTCACTCTCTCTCTCTCTCTCTCTCTCTCTCTCTCTCTCTCTCTCTCGGGTCTTCGTCTCCGTCTCCCTCTGTAGCTTCGACACCTTCTTCGGCCAGATCTCCCTCTTCGATTGGCGGCGGGCAAATTTTTTTATATTTTAAAAATTCATTGCAATGGTTGTAGCTATCGGAACCTTTCGATGGTAGTGACCGCCAGAATGTTTCGACGGTTGCCACCGCCGGAACATTTCGACAGTTGTAGTCACCGGAACGTGTTGACGATTGCGACCGCCAAAACTTTTTTACGGTTGCGGCCGCCGGAGTTTTGCGACGATTCCAACCATTAGAACTTCCGATGGGGTTTTTGGAACCATCGAAAATCGTTTTCCGATGCCCTCTTTTTCGATGGATCATTTACGTTGATAAACCCGTCGAAAACATCCGTTTCCGATGATTTGTTGCGATTTTTCAACGGATGAAACCGTCGAAAAACATCATTTTTCTTGTAGTGGCAATAGATATTATCTTTTGGCTCAAAAAACATTATCACTAATGAGCGTGGCCTGTGCTGTTCATTAGATTCTTAGAACCCGTGGCATTTGCAGGTCCTATGCAACGGAAATATAACTTAATTAAATGCCATCGCAGAATAAAATTTAGAAACTATTTTCAATACCATTTGTGCGTCAATTAGTTTAACAAAATATATATCATATGTATGAAAATAACCATTGCGTACATATATATATATATATATACATATATATATATATATATATATATATATGTATATATACACATTATTGATGTGATTGATTTAAATAGTAAATAATTTTGTATTTCTAATTAATTAACATAAGTTTTCATAAAAGAAACTTCTGTTAGATAAAAAAAAAGAGTATAATAGAACAAGAAACCTTTGAACATAAAGAACATCTATTAATCTTGTTTTCTTCATTAAATAACAAATATTAGTACCCATTTGAAGCATGTGAGGACAACAAACTAATGAACACACTGATTCATATATTTTTTGGGGGGTCAATCGTATACACTACACAAGGGATAAGGCAGGGATGCATAATGCATCAGTAGTGGGTTACCAGCAGGGATCTGATGCCTTCGCCCTCGCAAGTGAACGAAATAAGCGAACCATGAGCCGCCGCGCCCTGGTGTCATTATCATCCACTGTGATCATAAAGGCATGCGATCAGATGCTACTACGCATCTCAAAATACTTGTATTCCAGAAGCTTATGCACACAGCTCGTCCCAGCAGCTCTTTTAATTCTCGTCAGCCGAGTGACACACTGGAAAACCCCTTTCGAATTAATGCTGTTCATGCAAATGCATGAACCAGACGTTTTTTATCTCTCCGTCGTCACCAAATCCGACCCCCCCCCAGCTGTCCAATGTGGAAGATTCAATTCGATTAATGCAAGGGGGGGGGGGGAATTAAAGAGAGTGGATATATTTAACTAGCTAGCGGCCTTCATGCATGAATGGACATATCCTTGCATCCTATCTTCAGGAAGGCATGCACCTGTGGACAGTGGAGGAAGGGAGGAGGTGGAGCCCCTCGCATTATTTGCGAGATAGGCCAGCCCTTTAATTAATTAGGGTTTGGCCACTGTGACTGAGAGGTAAGCAACCCCTATCTCTCTCCCCTAAGGGGTTGTGACTTGTGACTTGTGAGCTAAAGAACAAGGCCTGAGGGCGAAGGTGAGGCTTGGGAGGTCTGAGAAAAGGAAGGGGGGTAAGGGGGGGGGGGGGGCTATGCATGAAATGCTTTGTTACTGTGCTTTGGTTTTTGGCTCGCATGCACGTCAATTGACAGTTGGATAGTGATAGTGCATGAGAACATGAGCTCATTGGGTGGGGTGGAAGGCAGTAACCTAACTTTGCATCTCTTATGTTGCGACATGGCTTTGCAAGGAGTCCACGCAGCTGTGTGTGTCCTCTCTGGACATGAGCTTGCAGTTCGGTGTCCCCTTGGATGCACATTATTTTGGCGGGCTCTCTCCTATTAATGGACAGGAACAACACTCTCTGGCCATCAACTAATCAGGACCACACACCTCCCTCTCTCTCTCTTTCTCTTTCTCTCTCTCCCTCTCATCTGATATCACAATATATGAATGTATTTTTGTATACTATATATTGTTGGATGCATGCAGACTACTACTTTGCATGTCGTTCATTAAAAACACCTGGGGCGTGGACGTATTCACCACATTTGATCTGAGTTCGTATTGCAGATTCTTCACTCCTCGAGCGTAGCTCGGCTTTTCAGACCACGTCGATCTATAACTTTGAATCTGTGCAGAGGGAGGTAAATTGTATTTAATGGAAAGCTAAACAAATATTCGACAAGAAAAATATATTATTGATACAAATGGAATTGGAACCCCCTTCATTTTTACTGTTTTATTAATTGTAATGTGGAAACATGCCATTTTCTTCTTTTTCTTTTCGGACAATAATACTTCAAAACAAAAATATCATATTTGAGGGTTAGGGGGCAACTTCTTCTTCTGGTACATATCCAATTTATTTTTTTTAGACAATGCATATAATTTTAAGAGTTAATTAATCCTATTTTTAAATTCCGTAATTATTTTGAGCGCTTAGTTTATCTGAGATATTTTTATATTAATATTTCTTCTTTGATCGTGTCTCAAATACTATTTTTAATAAAAAATATTAAGTTAATAATTAAATGCATGATTTAAACTGATTTTTCATGTATATAATAATTAATCAACTCAATATGATTTTCTCATATTTATTAAGAACGTACTCATTCAACGAAGATTGGTTGAAAACTTTGTATGCTTTATTCTAAAACTTATTTTTCAAGGAATGTTTTTTTTGTACATTTTTTATTATCTCCCTTTATAACAAATAAAAAAGATTTTCGACTAAGAAAATTGACTATATATACACAGGTAAATTGATCATTTGGTTCCTCGTTCTTTATCGAACGAGTTTACTAGCATTCCAAAGAAAAAGAAGGATAGAAGATCCTTTTTTCTACTATAATTCTAAATTACTCATTTTGCAATCATTTTCGATCTACACCCAGCGCTCTATTATTAATGGGCAAATAAAATACAAATGAGTTAGGGTGAACTAATAAGTCTCCTTAATATTTTAAATTCTAAAAATTTCTTATTAAAAATTTCACTCGATAATTATGCGATGTGAGACGATCACTCGATTAGCGTGTATAATCATTAGTATCGTAAATTGAATAGCTCCGCGTTCCATATACCGCAAGGTTGTCAAACTCGGCCCGGCCTGGCCGGTCAAAACGGTGTCCGGAGTACAAAAGGGATTATGAGTCATTCAAAATTTGGATGGATGATTGATCCGGTTTGACTCGGTCAAATCCGGTCAAAATTCGGGTTGGACCAGTCAACCAGGCGGATTTGAGTGACCCGATTGGGTTTGAGGGTTTAGCCAATTTTTTAAAAAATATTATAATTTCAAATTTGAATTATCAATTTTCCAAGGTTTTTATTATATTACTAACATTTAATAATGACACATTCATCTATTATTATTATTATTATTATTATTATTACAAAAAAATCAAATTATTAAGATATTATGTTTATATACACATTTAAAATCAATGATAATAAAAAAATATTATTTATATTGTTATTCATTCAAAATAAAATGTAATGTATTTGTAAATTCAAATACGATGCTAACATAAATTATCATACTACTAAAATAATAAATTTAGTAATATATTAAAATTTAGAATGTATTTTTTATAAAATTATATTTGATTTGATTCATTGTTCATTTAAATAAATCTTGTCTTCTCATTAATTATTAAAAAATTATTATGCATACGCTTATAAATATTATCTAAGCTGATTTTATACTTATATTAAGTTATAATTATCCGATTCGATCATTCGGATTTAACCGATTCGATCGGTCCGACCCGACGGGATCTTACAACATTAATATACCGGAGGTTAGACATCCAAAGGAGAAAAAGGGCTAATAAAATTCCATCAAAACTGTTTAATTGATCACTTGAACTTTTCAAACAAGACAATACCATCTCTTTCTGGATCTCCCTCCCTCGCCGGCAGGGTGCTAAAAGATGGCCGAAACAAGCGGGAGCTTATAAATGTTGGGATGGCGTGGGCACGCCGTGTTGCACATGCAGCGTCGACGCCAGCCGCCCATGGCGGCCACAACACGTGTAGGGGCACTGATATGGATACGGAGTAAACTCGGTCGCACACGTGTAACTCCCAATATGGGGATTCCATGGAGAACGCCGACCGTCCAATGTCAGACTTACTTCCAGGAGCTCACACGTGTAGCACGCACCCGTGCGACAGACGCGCGCGACCATTTCTAATAATTAAAACCGAAGAAATAATATATTAATTGTGTGTAAAACAAACTTAAAAGATTGTAAATATTCTTGAACTCAACGTTATCCTTTTAACTTTAAGACTCATTGATCTTTTAATTTACTTGGTCAATTATTATTTTCACATGTAATTAATCATTTTTCGGTAGAGGTGTAAGAAAAATTCGATTAACCCGAAAAATTTACGCGATCCAAAAAAGTCGAATCGAAATAATAAAAAATTAAAGGTCTGAATATAATTTAGGATGATATTTAATAAATTAAAATTCATCCGCTAAAATTAGGGCCTCACCCGAAAAAATCATAAAGACCTGTAGAGCTCATTTTTTATTTATGATTTTTTATATAATTAATACATATGTTATCAATTATTTTATTATAAATAGAATATTTTTGTATAAAATTTTATACTTTTCTATCACATTATTAAACTCTAATTTAATAAATTTAAAATTTTAGTAGTATATTTTATACTTAATATAAAATTAAATAATTTTATATTAATTTTAATTTATTTTAAAATATAATTAGATAAAATTAGAGTTCCGAAAAAAACCGACCCACCAGAGGGTGGTTTTTATTTTTTTCAAAATGGTTTAGGGTGATTTTTTTTAATTTTAAAAACTGACTCGAAAAGTAGTGATTAGTTTTTTTCGACCAAAATTCCAAACCGACCCAAACTACTTTCATTCCTATTTTCCAATTGTTGATGGATGTGACGCCCACACGACATTTTCTCTCTTCTCCACGGACATCTAATCAACGTGGCATCCAAAAAAATAAAAATAATATTAAAAATATAATAATTAAGAAATAAAAAAAGAGATACCCCCTCACCGGCGCTTCTGCTGGTGAGAGAGGGGCCTACGACCTTCCGCAACCCCTTCCCTTTCTCTAGGCACGCCGGCACAAAGAAAGAGTGTTTCCCTTCGTCGACACGCGTGCAAGCGAAGGTTGTGGGGAGCACTTGTGTAGGGAAAGACTCTTTCCATGTGCGTCGTCTTTCCCGACACGCGTGCAAGCGAAGGTTGTGGGGAGCACTTGTGTAGGGAAAGACTCTTTCCATGTGCGTCGTCTTTCCTTACGCCGACGTGCACAAAAAAAGAGACATCGGCCCCCTTCTCTTTCCTTGAGCATGCGCGCCGAGGCAAGGAAAGATCTCCTCTCTTTTTCTGCATGCGTCGTTGCAGGAAAAACTCCCCCCTCCAATTATTTTGATATTATTATTATTATATTTTTTAATGATGTCGTCAATTAAATACTCGCGTGGAGGAGAAAGAACATGCTATGTGGGCGTCACATCGACCCAACAACCAGAAAAATAATCGATTATATGTGAAAAGGAAAAGAACAGTTAGTGAAATAAGTTAAAAGATAGAGGATAATTTTGTTAGAAAATGAAGTTGAAGAATAGCTTAAAAAAGTGATCAAAATTAGAAGGTATTTGACGTAATTTATGCAGTATCGATATTGTCCAAAACACAATATATGTTCTCGGAAACATATTTCCTCAAAATCACGGGGCACATCGATTACCATCAATATATTTCTTGTTACTAATAATTTGCACATAAAAAAAATAGAAAGGTTGAAATGAACCAATTAACATAATGTAGAAAAATAATTTTGTTCAAACAATGGACTATTTATTTGGAATTAATATACCTTCATAACACTTTTTGTTTTGGAGGAACAGTGATCACTCGTTGATCTATTAATTAATGGTCCAAACTCCAAATAAATGATATTTTTAAATAAAAAGATTTAATCACTTATGACCAAACAGTGAATTAAAGATGGACATGCGTTCAACAAACTCTTTAGAATGAAAGATGATATGAAGGGTTCAACAACTCTTTAGAATGAAAGATGATATGAAGGTAGGGATTCCTGAGTTAGAATCTCACTAATGGAACGTATGCACTATTTTATTTTTTAAGTCTATGAACTTACTTTTGTAAAAAATGATATGAAGGTACATTAATTTTATTTTATTTTGAGATAATAATTAAAATGCTGGTTAATGCTTATACATGCATAGAGTAACTCGACAGTGTATTTTAGACATGTGTGTCAACATATAGAGAAAAGGAAAAAAAAGAATGTGCCAAAATGTGTCCACACATATGGACTCACTAAATTAATGATGATCATTAAAAACATTTTTTGAGTAAATTTAAAATAAATTTAAGACTTATTATTAATTTGTAAATTAATGATAGTCCACGTATGTGGATCAATCTTCAATTCACACCATCCTCAATCTTAAAAAATAATCCTCTTAGACCTTGAATCTAAATCCATATATATAGGGACAACGTTTAATTATGCCACCATAATTAGAATAGGTTTCTTTTTTCCATGTGTTTCATTGTAATCACATTGGCGTCTATCAATGTTGGTATCAAGAAAATTAACTGCTGATCATCTCAATGTTGCATCAATTTTTGTAATAAATAGTGAACAGCCGATTCATTCATTTCCTTACAGTTATCTTGGTCTCTCAAATGCATTGTTTTAAAGGATTGATGATTGCATGGCTTAAAGTGGATCCACACACACATATAAACTCTGTTGATTTAGATTTTTTTAAAAAATTTTATTGTAAAAATATTTATAAGATATCATCATTAATTTATAAATTAACGGCGAGTTGACACATTTTGATCCACACATTACTTAAATATTTATTTATTTAACGGACTTAATGATGTCTCTTCCTATTTTTTTTATTTATCAAATAAAACTATATGGATCAAATTAAAAACTTTTACATAGAAATAAATTTAACACCATGAATAAATTTTTAATTTGATAATTAAAAAAGTAAAAGATACAGTGTCCCTTCTTTAAAAGAGGGGTACACTATTTTGTCGCGTGTTTTTCATTGAATTTTTTAAAGAATTATACGTCTTTGAGATTTTTTTTAAAAAAAGAAAAATATTACGCTTCTCTTTGTTATTGGTTCGTAAGACTTATAGGTCGATTATTTGGAAAATTTGTCTTATTTTCTAAATAAAAAATGTTTTTTCTTCAATTTTTGATAACATTATTATCATCTTGACTAACATATATCATCACAAATTACATCGAGATTATTTCTGCCTACATGATATTAATAACCAACTACTTAAAAAAAACAATAAATTTTGTCGCATAAACGTATCACTTTCAAGAGATATTTTTTTTATGATGAGAATATAACATGGCATCCATGTGACAATTAGTAATAGAATCGGTCAATAAATCATTTATAAATTTAGCTGTACAAGAAGAATTTCCGCTTGTTCATTTCTTTCATCCAACTATATAAAAAAATATGAAATCAATTTTCCTCAAATTTATTTTTTAATACTCATTTTTGTTATATTCAATCATCCATATTTGGAAAGTGTCAATCATTCAATTCAAACGATATTATTTAGTGCACTAATTATAGGTTAAAAGATCGGTCTATTATAATTAATTTAGTAAAATTGTTAGTGATATATAAAATTTTGAATTCATAAAAAATTAAATTCTAGATCGTTTTTAAACGAAAAGTTAACATTTCACTCGACTTGTGTTTATTTTTCTTTTAATTTTTAATAGTAACGGGTGATGAAAATTACTCTTTTCTTCTCTATCTGCCAAGAAGATTCCTACCATGTCATCATGCAAAGACGGGAAGTTTGACCCACTTTTTTTTTTGTTAATTAATTATTATAATTTCAACCAACGACCGATGTGAGCACATATGTCCGATGCCAGCCAATCGAAAGCACATGCATAAATCCATTATATGGGCGCCGTGATTAAATTAATAAGAGACTAATAATAAATGCTCATCGTTCTAAGTATGATATAAATCCCCCCCCATTAATTTCCTGTACAGCTTCATTTTGTTGTTTTTTGGACCAAATTTTGCTGTTCTAGCAACTTTAA
This sequence comes from Pontederia crassipes, assembly GCA_030549335.1. NCBI lineage: Eukaryota > Viridiplantae > Streptophyta > Magnoliopsida > Commelinales > Pontederiaceae > Pontederia > Pontederia crassipes. The sequence continues at coordinate 67,616,055 of CM060191.1, read as the reverse complement.
AGAAATTATATTGATATTCAAAGCGTTTTTTTATAAGAATTACTTCTTTAAAAAACATATTGATTATTGTACAATATTGGTGTATAAAACATGAAAACTTTGTTTTCAAAATTTGAAGGTGTGTCATTTTTCATTGAGGCTTTTTGAAGAACTTATCTTTTTAGTACATTATTATCACTCATTTAAAAAAAAATTAAACTGATAAAGGATTGCATATCAATACGAATCAAATCTATTTAGATGTGCTCACAATTTTCTCTTAACAATCTTTCTCCAGTGTGAATTGTTGTATTATGTTAAAATTTGATGTGCTCATCAATTTTTGAAAAAATTAAATCGTTAAGAAAAATAATATTACTAATTTTATATTTTCAACATCACGTGAAAATAAATATCAAAATAGTTTATTTTTAATTTTGATTCTTAATATGTGTCTAAATAGTTAGTTTTTTTTAATTTTTTTTCATATAACTCTTTTTTTAATCTTCCGTGTGTTCTTCCGGGAACATCCATATGAGGAGGTGGTGGAGCCCATGGCTGGTCCTGCGTCTCGCTGGCGTTGGGGCTCTCTCTCCATTGTTGGTTTTTTTATGGGTTCTTTGTCTGCCGAGAGTCTCAGAGCAGGACAGAAAGAAATAGAGGAGAACGAGAGCTCGGAGCTTTTGGAATCCCGATCTCCACACCGAATCCCTTTTCAAGATCCCGACTGGAAGCCTCTTCTCCAGATCTTAGCTCGCCCTCGAATCGATCGGATCAATCTCGGAGCGAATTGTGTGGGAAAGGTGGGATTTTTTTTTGTGTGTGTGTTGTTTTTTTTTTTACCTCTGTAATGTGTCTGGTTTTATTCAGCTCCATGAGGGGGAGCTCTGTGTAGATGTGTTCCGATTTGTTCGTGGCTTCTTTAAATCAGAGCCAGGCAGAGAGCTGCAATCTTGATGCGTAGATGGAGAGATCGCTGGGACTACTCATTGGATTATAAATTTCTCCCGTTTGCTTCGCGGTTTCGCCGATAGTGAAGAGGGATTATGAGAAAGTGAAGGTTTAGTTTCGCCATCGAAGTCAGATTTTTTTTTCTTAGAAGGTAACCATAGGTGCAGTAAAAATTTGATCTTGGCATGTTGGAGTTGTGTGATCTCTTGGAAATCGCTACTTCAATTAGATAACTAAAGGAGGAAAGGGCTGCCATATTTCATCCGAATTTCACAAGTACCGGAAAGTTTGGGATTGCGATGTAGAATTCCAAATATGCAGTATTTCTAGTCCACGCTTTGTTTTTATGATGCTGGTGCTGCTTTATTTTATATCATTTGTCTTAATTTGGTGATATCTGATGTCGTTTTAATGTGCTTTCGTCTGGTTCAGCTAAGGAGGACAACAAGTTGGAGATTCCATTTTGGATAAGTTTGTTGCTTAAACAAGATTCGATGTCGAGGACTCGGAGGCGGATTTGGGTGGATGAGGGATGTTAACAGCGTTGATGAACCTCCTGAGAGCCTGCTGGCGACCATCGTCTGACCGACATGGCCATACAGGCTCTGATGCTGTCGGTCGGCAGGATGGGCTGCTATGGTACAAGGATAGTGGACAACACGTAACTGGAGAGTTCTCGATGGCCGTTGTTCAAGCAAATAGCTTGCTTGAGGACCAGAGCCAGGTCGAGTCCGGAACTTTAAGCTCCCTAGATTCCGGACCTTATGGGACCTTCGTCGGGGTTTACGACGGGCATGGAGGACCAGAAACATCCCGTTATATAAATGACCATCTCTTTCAGCATCTTAAGAGTATGTCCTCTCTGTTCCTGTTATCAAGAACTAATTCTCTTTATCGTTCATTTAACCAGATTCTTAGTTTGTAGGGCAACTCATCTTATATGGATGCTTGTACACCTATGTATATTCCCCTATTACTTTTTTATTAGATATATTGATTGTCATTTAAATTTTGATGTCAGTTTAGAAGTACAACTAGGCTCATGCTTGCTGTGTTTATAAGTAACTTGTTTATATTATAATCTACAATAGCATATAATATTTTTCTAATATGCTAATGATACTTTTCTTTCGGGGTCATCTTATTTATCATGGATACCTTTTAAGATATTCTAGAGAAGTATTGTTAATCACTTCATAGGGCCTGTCATCTTTCAGGATTTGCAGCTGAGCAGCAGTCCATGTCAGCTGATGTAATTCGAAAAGCATATCAAGCGACAGAGGAAGGTTTTACTTCTTTGGTCACCAAACAATGGTCTGTTAAACCTCAAATTGCTGCTGTTGGATCATGCTGCCTGGTTGGTGTGATCTGCGGTGGTGTTCTATATACAGCAAACCTTGGAGATTCCCGTGTTGTTCTAGGTAGGCTTGTGAAAGCAACGGGAGAAGTGTTAGCTGTTCAGTTGTCAGCAGAGCACAATGTAGGGATTGAATCTGTGAGACAAGAGTTGCAGTCAATGCACCCGGACGATAAGCAAATCGTTGTTTTGAAGCATAATGTTTGGCGTGTAAAGGGCATAATCCAGGTGCATTGCTAATCTTTTTTGTTGACTCAGAAGCAACCAGCCATATAAGTCACTTAACCCACATCCTTTTAACAACTCATCCTTATTTACATTTTAGTGGACATGTACCTCATAACCTTTAGAGGAAGCCACTAGTCTCACAAGAAACTGCCGTTGGAATAAAAAAAACATACTTTAGTTTCAGATTCCAGCGTTTTCTATGTAGTCATTACATCTGTCACGCAAGTTTAGTTGCATGCACAATTCCATTGGATTTTAGTTGTGATTGTAATCCATATCCTATTAGGTTCTCGGAGAGTTAGAATTTTGTGCAAGTATGATCTCCATGTTTAGATATTTGTCGTTTGCCATTTTCAATATTACCAAATATTGATACATACTTTGAAGGTTTTGTTTGTATTGTGATCACATGGTTTTCATTGAAACATCTATAATTTGAACAAAATACAATTATCTGAGTGTATGGGTTGAACATCAATTCTTTTGCAAATAGTACCCCTTCTACGTAGGTGGAGGTAGTCTCATTGAAAGATACCTGGCAATTCCTTTCTATTCAATATTAAAGCCATAATAAGAAAACTGTTTTGTGAATCCTTGTCAAAGAAAGAGAGAATTTCTTTGGTGGTGATTGGCAATATGAACCTTTTTTCATTGATGTTTTGGATTGTTGGCTTACGTTTTTGTTACTTGGAGTGGCATTCATTAGCTTTTCATTACTTATTTGTGGTTCTAACCTTTATTGATTTTGAATAATTTCCCTCTTTTTAATTGGTATGCTGTGATTTCTTTCCAGCAGTAGGCATCCTTTCCTCCCCAAAAGTAAAAATAAATAAATAAACAATAGTCACGAGGCATCTGGGTCCACCACCGTGTCAAGGATGTGGCTCTAGATACTTTGCTATGACTTTCTTTTTTGAGGAGTGATATGACTTTCTTTGAAATTAAGATTATGATTCTCTTCAAATTAATTATTTTTTTTCACCTGAACTCTCATGATTAGCATCTTAGTGGCCATCCATATAGTATGGCAGTGACATGGCCGAGTCTCATGCAATATGCAAGTTTAAGATTCATATTGTGCTGTGAATCCTTAGTTCATTAGATAATCCAACATAACATATTCAAAATTGCGAGATGTTTGAATGATATAAACAGGAAATATCGAATAAGAATTCCTGAATGGTATGTTAATTGGGCATCAGATATTTTGAAAGACTAATTCATATTTTAAGATCAGACAGTTTCCTGAGAACCAGTCTATTGACATAACACTCATGTACCCTCACATAATGCCTGCTTCTTTCTAAACACAGACAATTCCTGAAAGTGGGGAATATTACAGAATTAATGGGTGTACATGCCCCATATGATGTTGAAAGAGCAATATCAATTTCAGTCCTTTCTGCACTGTCAAATTGGTTACATGCAGTGACCAATAAATGACCATCTTATTCTTGGGATAAGTGCTACTAGCAGACTTAGAGCTCGTTTGGCTTAGCTGATATAAAATAACTAATGAGTTAAAGTGTTAATAAATAGTTTAACAACTGAAGCTGATTTTTCAAAATAAATAGTTACGTGTTTGGTAATAAAAGAACTTATAAGTTATTATTTTAGTCAAATGACAAAAAGTCTTTAATATTATACTAAAGGAAATATAGGAAGAAAAGTTATGTATATTCTAAGGGAAAAATAGTACCTTCATTAATCAAACTGATCAGCTTTTTTTTCTCACACAAAGTAAGCTGGGTCCCAGTTTTTTTTTTTTCTCTTGCGCTTTTTTGTCAGTTACCAAATAGGAAGAAATTTTCAAAACTGCATATAAGTCATTTTGAGTGTCTTATAAGCTTAGCCAAACAACCCCTTAATGTTTGTGAAGTTCATTCATTCAATCACCTGCTTCCATGATGCCAGGCCTTCCACTGTAGCTGCTTCATTTACTTATGTTAAAAATGACATTATTTAAGGGATACTGTTTGAGGGTTGCTACTTTACTCAATTGCTTCATTTGCTGTCTCTGTGAGTAGTAGATCTGGAGTTATGAGCATGTAAATGTAGTATTGCCTCATAAACTTGTTTCTTTTTTTTTTAGGGAAAAAAACTTGATTCTTTTTCGTATCAGTAAGTCAGTTAAAATTCGATTCTACTTCCATGCATACTTTGATCATTATAATTTATCCCCCCCCCCCCCCCCCCCCCCCCCACCCCAAGACACACACACACCACGTCACTCAGGTTTTCTTATTTCTATCTTCAGGGTTCTAGGTACCTGCAATATTACATATTTTAACTGTCCGCAATGTCAAGCCACCATGTACATATGATATTGTGTTTTCTTTTGAAGAAATGTCTCATTTTGACTTTTGTGTTGCTCATCAGGACTTTGAGCAAGAACATTTGAACAAACAGCCAGCATCATGTCCACTTTTTCCTGTTATTCTACTGTCATGGTAGTGGCATTAGAACTGAGTAATATGGGGTGGTTATATCTGTAAAATGAAAAGATTATGACAACTTTTTGTCTCTAAGTGCTCATCCATAGTGCTTTGTTTACACTTCTATTCATGTCATCCAAATTTTGCATCTAGTATTTCATGTCCAAATGGGACTTTGTATCTGCTGGATTTAGCATTTATCTTGCACAACAAGAAGTGTGAATGAAATTTTCTTGCAGATTTCTAGATCAATTGGAGATGTGTACTTGAAAAGGGCGGAGTTCAATCGTGAACCGCTGTATGCAAAGTTCCGACTCCGTGAACCTTTCAAAAAGCCTATACTTAGTGCAGAACCTTCGATAACTGTTCAACCACTGCAACCTCAGGATCAGTTCCTCATATTTGCATCTGATGGGCTTTGGGAGCATCTTAGCAACCAAGAAGCTGTTGATCTTGTTCATAACAATCCTCGCAGTGTAAGTTATCTGACTCGACACTTGAGTATTTTGTTCCGCATAAGAGCACTTGGTGTTTTGCCAGTATAATTATGTGGAGAAGCAACAAGCAATTCGGGGGGAGGAAAGGAAAGAACAACTTTTGCTCCATCACAACACAATTTCCGCCGATTCAATTTAACTTTTTCGTGTTGAACTTTGCCAACATGTTTTAAGAATAAGACAACTTTTAGGCCTTGGTATTCTTTCAGCAAATTCTGAAGCTATCAACTTTCTCAATCAGTAAATAATGACACCTGGATAAAATTCCCTGCAGGGAGTTGCTCGGAGGCTTGTCAAAGCTGCGCTCCAAGAAGCTGCCAAGAAAAGAGAGATGAGGTATTCAGATCTCAAGAAGATTGATCGCGGCGTTCGCCGACATTTCCATGATGACATAACGGTTATCGTTGTGTTCCTAGACTCGAACCTTGTTAGTCGGGCTAGCTCGCACAAAAGCCTTGCTTTGTCAGTAAGAGGGGGTGGGGTCAATCTTCCAGCCAAGTCCCTTGCACCTTGTACAACTCCCACGGATCACTGCTCCTGATACGATCAACAGCTTCAGCTCACTGTTATTTATGTTGTACTAAAACTGAAAGACCAGGAACAGCTCCCATGATCATACCCTCAATGATGTGAAGGGGGAAAAGATGGAGCCAACTTTGTATCTGTTTTCACTCATAATCATATGAAAACATTCATCATCCAAAGAATATATAGTTTCTTTTGAAACTGAAAACGTGTTATTGTTGGCAACAGGGTGGTAAAAATGTTACTCTTTTGAGTTTCTTTCCTCTCAGTTCCGTTTAGTTAGTCCGCGAAACCCAACCCCTGCTGTGCAGCCTGAACTGAACACTGAGAATTGCTGACATGCACACTCAATGCTGCCCCCTTCATGATGCAACACTATGTGGTGGTGTTGGGCTGTAAAGAGGCCTCATCTATCTGGTAAGAGGAATTTCTGCAAGATATCAGTTGGGTCGCACAGGAGTATGTGCATGCATTATTTTATTGTTCCTTCTTTTATAAAATGCCCACCTTCCAGTTTTCCGGATGCCAAAGCCAAACCATAGAATCACAGAGCCCTAAACATGAGGAGGTCACAGACCAGTGTCTCCACTCTCCGGCGTTTCTCCTCTCGAGAAGGCCAATAACCCTCGGGCCCCCCTCTCCCGCCAACTGTTGCACAGCTTTCCACGCATTGGAAAAGAAAACAGCAGAGAGAGAGAGAGAGAAGGAAGTGGACACATAAAACAACAAAAACTGCTGTACCGATCCACGGTGTCCCACCGGACATAAATCTGCTGCTCGCCTGCTCCAGTGACCGAACGCTGTAATATCGATGAAAACACTTGGATCTAATAAAGAAAATCTTAAAAATTATTTTCGTACGCATGCATGTTGTTCTTTATTAATTCACGAGTCCAAATAAAACTGGAACTTGCCCCACTTTGATTATGACTGAATATATCTTTGCTGCTCAAATTACATTAAAATTTGATTTATTATTATGGCGCTATAAAAATGCTTAGTTATCCATCACTTGTTCTGACATTATAATCTTTGGAAAAAAGTAAACTAATCTGCATCTTACTATAGTTACTACTTTGTAACACATGTCCCAAAATAACTTAATGGCGCTTTACTTTTATCCTTTCTTATTTATTTATTTGGCACTTCAATAGCACACTCCCAAATAATCGTGCTTGTATATTTTTTCCCTTTATTGTGTATTATTATCATGTTTTTTTTCTGTTTTAGCACGCTTGATTAGTTTATTATACAATCCAAATATCACTTCGTTAATTCCTAAAGATCAATAAATTTAATCTCATTAACACATTTATTCTTCCAACTAATAAAACAGAGTTATATTAGAGTGCAATTATTACACCGTGCAATATCAAAATACACTATATTAGAGTCAGTATCATTATCACACTAGATTGACTTTCCTACTTTTCCAAAGTGTCCATTTTTCAGAATAGTATTTAAGGTTATCTGAATATTTGATAATATAAAAAAAAATAAAAAGTAAAATGAGTAAGAATGAGTGACATTAAAATTCTACTATTGAACATAACTCAATAGTTCTTTTATCAAGTGGAACATAGAAAATGGTATTGTTATGTAACAAAAAATAATAATATTATAATGATATTAGCTTAGTATAATGTGCCAGATTAGGGCTCCTTTTAATTAAATGTTCTTTCTTGTGAAGAGCTACCGGTCAAAGTACTCATTTAAAAAACTAATTGAACCGACGAAGACGAAGTCATCTAAAAAGTCACAAACTATTAACAAAGAGCTTGATTTTATTAATCAGAAGGTTAAAGTTTCATATCTCGATATTAGCTCGGGAAGAGTTAATGATGGGCGGTTAAACCTTCATATATTAGTCAAAGGAAAACCAAAGTCTCAAGCAGGGATCACGCTGAGTGCATGGATTCAACATTTTGCTGTGTAAGTCTAAAAAGGCACTTGAGTTCTCCAGATTCTTTTTATGGAAATAAAATCATAAAGTTTTTTTTTTTAAAAATATACTTCATGTGTTTTAATTCGTGACTTGCAAATATGGAAAATATATTCTTGGGAATATGAAAGAAGAAAGTCGCGTGGGAGAATATTTCTTTCCTATTCATTTTTCTCAAGTTTTTAACCTGTAAACGATGAAGTTTTGTTTGGTTGATCAATTTATTTTATGGTTATTTTCATAAACTTCTTCTAAATTATTATAATTTTTTCATCTAATTTTAAATTATGAACTTATTTTTTTATATCATAAACTATCACAATTTTTTCACTTTAATTCTTTTCTCTACTTCATTTTTTATTTTTTTTCAATTTATGAAAAGATTAAATTATCACTCTCTCCAAAACACATCAAATAATAAAATAAAAAAAGGGGAGGATAATTTATTCTTTTTAATAAATGAACATTTTTTTGTTTACCATTTTAATCCTTCCAACGATTTTTTTATTTTTTATATTTATTATTTCATATTTTTTTGGATGGATGAATAATTTAGACTTTTCAAAATAGAAAAAAATAAAAGTAATGAAAAACGTAATAGATGTAGACGGAAGGAATAAAGTGAAAAAATTGCGATAGTTTAAGAATCTAAAAAAATAATTTCGTAGTTAAAGTTAAATTGTGGAAGATCATAATAGTTTAAGAGAAGTTTACAAAAATAATCTTTTATTTTATACCACCAAGTAGTAAAATTATATTGTAGAAAAATGATATCGTTAATTTTAGAAACTGGACGCCCATACGGGTTTTTGCATTGTACGACTCATTATGCATATACAACATTCACAAGTTATAGCACGAGCTTGTTGAGGCAGATATGTGACGATGATTTTTTGTATCCATAATAAATTATAGTATAAATTTTTAAGTGGTCGAGTGACTACGTAAGCTTAATAAATTGTAGTTCTTTTTAAGTTATGGATATATTTATGATTAGCACCATTCATTTATCATTATGAATATTTACTAAAATTAAATATAAATAAAAGTTCATTATGTGCGAGTGAAAAATTATTAGAAATTAGACACCGGTACGGGCTTTGTGCATTGAACAATGGACGAACTTGCAAATGCAATTTAGTTAATTGCAAGGTGCTGATTAATGAACTGTTACCTAACAGTTAGTTGATGCATTATATAATGCATTTTGTGGTTAGACTTCAATGTATGCGACGCCAGACGATCACGCCGCAAATCTGCTCAGATTTTGATACACTCCGTGATATTTGAATTGTGAAGTTGTGAACTAAACGTTAAGCGTTCTCCCTTTTTTGTGATTGAATTCCCATTGACGACACAAAAACAACATTCTTCTTCCGCAGCGAAGTATTCTAATAATACTCTTATCTTTATTTGTACAATTCCTTCAGTTAATATTAACTTTTACAATAATAAGCTCTTGATGAAATGATTAAAATTATTTGGACGATAATATTGATAATGAAGTATTGATTTATTTTTTACATGGTCTGAGTTTGATATTAATCATCGACTCCGATATTGCATTTGACTAATTTGAAGTGGAAATTGAGAGAGCTTTTAAGGATCGATCTTATTGGTGGTATGACTAAATTGTATCGCAATCATTCAACAGAGTGCATCTGTTTGAAGAGGTGGAGTTGAGGACAGCTGCACCACCATGCACCTCTCTTTTTTCTGCATTTACAGTCCCAGCAGGTACACATCAACCTAACATTTTCTTTTTTCACCTAACAAATTTGGTCTAACACTTTTGCCAATTTGGATAAATCTTGGCAATAAGGAAACTTTGACTGACTGTTAATTTCCTTTGATATACGAAAAGATGAACACGAACTGGAACTTGGTTTCCTTTTTTCCCTCTCCTTTGTTCTGAAGAAAGATTAAAGCACGATACAAAGTAGGATCGAAAAGGCAAGGTAGTAACTTGAAAGTTGCAGCATACTTGTACCCAATCCTTAATATGAATCAAGGTTTCACCCCAACCTATCATAACATCATTAAAAATTAGTTTCTGCAAGAGGCTATTAGCTCAACTCGTGTAACGACCTAAGGTCCTTAAATGATTTAATAGGTCCAAAGGAAATAATATTTTGATTGAGTCGGGGGCATTACATAAAGAATTAGAATTGCTACCCATTTTCATGATGAGTTAGTGATCGAGAGCAATGTACCCAAAGGTTTAAGGATACGTCCAAGATTATACATACAGTGATGATGATCTTTTAACGGTTTAAGTTTTTTGTTAATTATATTTATTTTTTTTAGAAAAGTTATAGCACATCTTATTAAAAAGTTTGCAAACTTCAACTGAGCTCATCTAAAATCATTTTCCTCTTAATAATAATTAGCACACTTAATTTAACAAAGAATATGGTGCAGAGGATCGTTCTTTGAAGTACATGTAGTTACTTCCATGAGGGGTTTGTGATTGCAGTAATAGTTTAGCTTCTGCTTTTTCCTATTAAGCATGCATGTGTCTTATCTGAAACAGTCCAACTATAAGATTTGTTGAAACCTTGCTGCATCTCGGACATGCCCCTTTGCCATGCGGACGTGATTAAACTGCTGCGGCTTGAAAAATTCCCTCTGCACTTCTCTGCAGGTGTATGAATACATAAAATATTAATCCTGAGCACTGAGCACCATTAGCCCGCAGGGCCAGAGCCACCATCAAATCCCAACTTTTGATCAGTAGTTGGCTGCAGTTTTTTACGTCGTTGATGACCGAAAGCAATGCCAAGTCCCTTCCCCCCTCCCCTAGTCCTCTGATGCCCTGCTCTGCTGCCTCTGCCTTGCACAGCAATGAAAAAAAAAAAAGCAGAGAGTGCCCCATCTCTCTCTCTCTCTCTACCCACCATGTAATTGCATATCTCGGCTTGTGTCTTGTGCGATGGGATCGTCCGTGGCGTCCAAACTTGGTACTGAGAGGTCATCATGATGGTAAACGTCAAAAAGCCTTGCGCCTGAGAAATAAAACCAGAAAGGAAAGACAGGGGAGTTATCAACACCTCACCTGATCTCACATCAGATCATGATCAGTCAACGATCCTCACCTCCTCCATATTTATAATATTCTTCACTCTTTTTTTAATATATATATATATATTGAATTTTCTTTCTTACCGACGAGTGCTAGAATTTCATTATGCAATTGAAATTAGGTACCACGATTTACAAATAAATTTCATCAAATATTACTTTGAACACTTTTTTAATGATAACCTCAAATTTCACTTTATAATAATATTATTCTCTATCTTTTAACTTATTTCACCGAATATTCTTTTCATCGGTGATCGACTATTTTTCAATTGCGTTGCCGACGTGATGCATATGTCATGATGTTCTCTCTTCTTCATGCAAGCAATTTGATGTGACAATACTAAAAAATGAGGCGCCGCCCCTCTTCGTTGCCGGTGTGGGTGGGGACTCACATTGGCAGTTATTTGTTTTTTAATATTATTTTATTTTATTAATATTTTCATGTCGACAGATGCTTGTGTCAAGGAGAGAACATCGCTTCGTGGAGGCCACGTCCGCAATGCGATAGGAAAACAATCAATCATCGGTGAAAAGTGCGGCAAAATAATTAAAAATGAAGGACAGTCTTATTACAAAATAAAGTTGAAGGATAACACTAGGAAGACGTTTGGAGAGTATTTGATGAAATCTATCCCAAAATTCACTCAGGTGTGGAACTAGAGCGATCTTATCTCAATCCTCACTAGATGTTTTTGTAGGGTTTCTCATAGGGCTGAGCACGTCGTGCTCAACCCGGACCGACCGATCCGGGCAACCAAGAAAAAGATTTGGGTGGTATTCAGAACCAGTCATGGTCCAATAACGTGAAGACCCAACGGATTCCGAGTCAGGACTGGGTTCAAAGCTTAGAAATCTGACCTGGAACCCGGCCCGGGTAATATATCTTTTTTATAAGTTTTAACTCGTTAACACCGACCCGTGACCCACTGACCCATCACTTGTTAAACTGTGAAAATTGAAATCCAATAGTCGAATCGAGTCTCATCATCTCGACAATCGATGTCCTTACTTAAAATCCCTAGATCGCTGCTGCTAGAGTCGATCGCCATTGCTAGAGTCAACATTGGCCATCGCTACTAGAGTCATCCCCGGACATGCTGCCAATGCTTTGTTGCTGTTGCCGCCGGCCCACCGTCATTGTGTTGCCGCTGCAAGGTTGTCCGCTTCTCTCTTGCTTACCCTCTCTCACCTTTTATGTTCTTTTTCTCTTTCACTTTATCTTCTTCTCCCTCTCTTCCTCTCTCTGACTCTATGTGCAAGGCCGACAGACTGCGAGCAAGCTTCTCTGCCTCCATGGTGTCTTACTACTCGTGTTGTTGGTGGTTTTCTCTGCCTCTCTAATGTCGAACTACTTGCCGAACAGCGGCTCGAGCCCCCGTTGGACGATCGTGCAAGCTCTCTTGACTTCTTCTCTTTGACGTGCGCTATTCACCGAACCCCCGCCAACCGACGTAGTCTGGCGTTTGGCTCCTGATTCCTGGCTGCAAACCCAGTCAAATTCTCAAATTGTCGGGTCTAACCCGATCTCGGACCCGACTGGGTCCGGATCTGGTACTGGGTCGAAAAATTTTTGACCCGACATAATTCGGGTCGGGACCGGGTCCGCTTTGACCCAGACCTGGTCCCGAGTTTGCTCAAGACTAATTTCTCAAAATTAGTTTGGTCTTGATCAGGTTGAGGGTAAGAAAAAAAAACTCAATGCAACTTACCCAAAAGTAGAGAACATTTAAACCTTTTGACTCAAACCTTGGAGATGACACTATATCAAAGTCTTAGATTTTCTTTATCTTGCTCTTTTTCATCTTCCACTTGACTACTACAAATCTAAAGTTTGAGGAAGGAAAAAAAAAGAGAAAGGTGGAGAAAAAAAGAGTTGGATGGCACAAAAAAAGGGAAAAAGACAAAAATATATCAACAAGGAATTAGTTGAAAAAGATCAAATCCTCCAAAGTATCTTAAGAAGATTGAACTCTTCCTCCCCTTGATAAAATTTTTATTTAGGTTGAGAAATAAAAGCATCATGTTCTTATATTGAATTATGGTGAGTGTTTAGTTTGATATTCATGTATAGATTAAGGAAAAAATTCCTATCCTAATAACCTACGTTATTATTGATTGAAAAAGCTTGATCTCATAGAACTATATTAGTTGTTATAAAGTAAATATTAATTTCTACATAAAAATATGTTTCTCCATGATGAAAGTAACTTTCATGGCCATGAAGAGTAAGTTATGGACGTGATCGAAGGATAAAATAAAAAGAGACATTTCACAAGCATGAAAATATGTTTCATGACCCATGACAGGTATGTCATGAGTTGTAACATATGCGTTTCGAATGTGGTGAAATTATTATAGATCGTGACTTCTTTGTATTGGTTATGACAATTGGAAAAATCATAATTTCATATTTACTTGTTGCACTAAATCTTATTGTGAGGAATAAGAAGTGATTTATGATTATTATGACTTGCAAGTATGTTATATCCATGATCTTAAAAATCTTGTTGGATGATTTTAAAAGCAAGACACACAAATAAGCATGGACAATCTATAACTAGGAAAAAAGATAAAGAATATTTGATATGTATGGTATATTGATGATGCATAATGCATCCCAAAGGTGAAGAATATATTTTTGTTACTCATAAAAAAAGATGAAAGGTAAAGTTTTGCATTTATGTATGTGCTTAAGGACACAAAATTCTGCAAAGTAAAAATTTAAATTTGTATGTGCTTTTCCTATGAACAAAATTCCTCATCATAATCATAAGTTATGCACTTGTTTTCAAAGACATTTAAAATAAATATCACCATTATAAAATGCATTTTCTCAAAGATACGACCTTACTAGTCAATATAATGATTGACAACATTTTCAATTAAGTAAATAAAAAATATCATGTGATTAAGTTGAAAAATGTGAAGTCAAATAGGACTTCAACTTAATCATGTGATAATAAAAAAATATGAAAGAAGATCCAAAGGATAATAAAGTGATCCCAATGAACGAAAGGAATAAAGAAAATAATGATGTCACATAATAAAGTAATGCTTATGAAGTAACTCTCTAAAGGTTGTATGATAAAGTAAAGAAAGAAAGAATGATAAATTAGAGGAAATTTTCAAGTATAATGATGAAGTAAAGAAGGACAAATGATAATTTTAAGAGAATGTTCAACTATGGCACATCGTTGTGAATGCCATGATGTATAATGTAATAAATGTGCGGCGTGCTATGAATGTTTTATACTGTTAAGAATTCCATGTTGTGTCATGTAAAAGTTGTAATGTAGTTGGTAAATTACGTCAAATACTCTTCAACTTCGACAATTTTCTCAACGCTATCGTTCAACTTTACTTTGTAACAAGATTGTCCTCCATCTTTTAACTTTTTTCACTATATGCCCTCTTCACTTGCGATCGATCGTTTCTTGATTTCTCAATCTACATGACGTCCACACGGTCATTTCATCTCTCCTCCATGCAAGCAATTGTCCGATGTGACAATATTAAAAAATAAAATAATAATTAAAAAATGATTCTCCATGCAAACTTCTTCGAAGGAGGTGAACCTTCTTCGCCGCCAGTGCCCCGTCCTTCCCGCGCCTCGGCATCATGCTAGAGCCTCCATTTTTTATTTTTTATTTTATTTTATTAACATTGCCAAGTCGACAAAATTGTTAGTAAGTACAACTTGCCACAAGGGACGTTCGCCCACAAAGGAGAGAGAGAAGCGCTGCGTGGATGCCACGTAGGCAAAAAATTAGGAGATGGGTGATTAGCGGTGAAAAAGGCATTTTATGAAACGAGTTAAAAGATGTAGGGCAGTATTGTTAGAAATTGATGTTGGAGGGTAGAATTGGAAAGACATGAAAGTTGAAGGGTATTATGTGTAATTTTTTCCAATATGGTTCATACATTATGTCATAATAATAATAATAATAATAATAATAATAATATTATTATTATTATTATTATTATTATTATTATTATATAATACCATAATCATTGGTTATTGTATGAATAACTTTTACATACTTTAATATATTCTAATTAAGAAATTATACACTATGAATTCATGCAGTGATTCAAAATAAATGATGGTGGTTCAACTCATGATAAAAATATTGTATATGCTTAGAGTTAAATAAGTATTATGATTACGATAGATCACGGAGGTCCCTCGAATTATTTATTGAGGACGTTATGCTACATTGATTATTAATTTAATAAAACATGTTTAAGTTAATATACTTTTGTTGTTTAATTTTATAATGATGTTGTAATATGAATGGACTAACGATTGAAAATTTTTATAGATGTTCCTTAAGTTTAAAGGTAAATTTTTAGTTCATTACATTAAAACATTAGATATTCATATAAGTGCTAATTGGACCTTTGAATTTGTATTAAAATTTTTTCACAACAACTTTATTGAAACTCTTTGTTGGGTAATATGATTTTAATCTTTGTGCATAATCATTTCTTTAGCCAAATGCATGGTATTGCGATTAGTGAACTCTCTCTTAATTTATCGAGTAGTTATTTAATTTTTTGCAACCCATTGCATCATCATCATCATCATCATCATCATCATCATTTAGGGTGAAAGTGGTTCGGGATCTGGCCTCTCTCTTACATGGAGCCACATTATGAAGGAAGTGTCTTCTTCACACCACCCCTAGCTTGAGTCTCCATCACTTGATCAACTTTTTATATCAAATCTTACTTGTTTTCCAAGACTTGCAATTCGTGGTACAGTCGGCACATCGTCATCCTCACCCCACTCACTGTCAAAAGCCATGTACCTTCCTTCCTCTCCTCAATATTTTCCTGTACAACAAATCTTAATGCATATATCACCATAAAAAATCAGCTGGATGGCTCAGATCTCACAAATCACCCATCCTTCACACATCAATAGCCTGCTATCACAACTACCCCCTCAAACATATCAACTAATTCACGGACTAGCTTGTAGAACATTTCTCTCCTTTCTCTTCTCTTGCTCTCACTTTTCATCTACAAGGTCGGAGCTGATTTCGTCAGAGATGATGCCTCTATGGCCAACATGCCATCTTCATTGGCCCACAAACAAGAGTGCTTATAGGAGTTTTACCTTGTTGGAAATTAAAGAATAATTTAGGAAAATAATTCAGCATATAATAAAGTAATCAAGGAACAATTTTTGGAGAAAAGAGAAATATCATTGCATGATATTTTGCTATATTAAAAATCAAAATAAGATGGCCTATAAATATGCTTATAACTTAAGATGCAAGATAACAACATGAAGACCATGCCTAAAAACGTGGGGATCATGCACATACTCTACCACTAACACACTTACTACCACCAATTACATTACCACGTAACCATGACTATCACATCACCACAACTATTCACAAACTCCATAATTAATTTTCTTTTTTCCAAAATACAAAATGATGTGGATAATATTTTTTGAATCACATTTCAAAAACTGCAGACTCCAAACATTTTTGCGTAACATGGATGCTTGGGAATAGGAAGAGATTTGGTGAATAAATCTGCCATTTGTTTATCTGTACCACAGAATTCCAATTTGATTTCTTCATACTCTACTAAGCCACGAATAAAATGATGACGTATCTCAATGTGCTTTGTTCATCCATGCATAACTGGATTCTATTTGTTATCACAAAAAATAATTGCTGCTTCATTCTGTAATTGATGGAGATCCAACAAAATTCTTCTTAACTATATTGCTTGACGTGCAGCAGATGTAGCAGCAATATACTTTGCTTCAGAAGATGAGAAGGCAATAGTTGCTTACTTCTTTGAACACCATAAAATTGCTCCTGATCCAAAAGTAAAAACACCTCCCGAAGTGCTCTTTCTATCATCCAAAGATCCTGCCTAATCATTATCAGTAAATCCAAACAATATGAAATTAGAAACTTTAGAATATCAAATTTCAAAATCCATTGTGCCAGCAATATAGCGCAGAATGCATTTGGCTACTCCAAAGTGATGTTTTGTTGCAGAATGCATAAATCTGAACACAAGACTGACAGAAAAGAGATATCTGATTTTGTGTGAGTCAAATAAATTAAACTACTAATCAAACTTCTAAATGCTCTTTCATCAGCATGACATGTACCGTCATCAAATTTGAACTTTTCATTCACATTCATAGGAGTGGCATCAGCTTTGCAACTGAACATATTGAACCTGTCCAACAATAACATATTTCTTTTGAGAAATAAATATGTCATCGATACTTTGCTTCACTTCTATACCAAGAAAATAGTTCAATAGCGCCAAATTTTTCATTTCAAAATTTACCATCATGCATGTCTTAAAATCAGCCACAAGTAATTGAGAATATCTCATATATAGAATATCATCAACATATAAGCAAATTATAATAAATTTAGCCCCTTTTTTCTTTCAAGTAGAGTGTTGGCTCAATTTCACTTCTGCGAAAGCCATTTTCAATAAAGAATGAAGCAATCTTACTGTACCATGCAGAGGAGCTTGTTTTAGGTCATACAAAGTCTTTCTCAATTTGTAGACTTTTTCTTTCTTGCCATTGTTAACAAAGTCTTCTAGTTGACTGACATAAATGTCTTCATTCAAATCACCATTTAGAAAAGTTAATTTTATATCAAGTTGATAAACATGCCATTGCAATTGAGCAGCTAAGGTTAGAAATAATCTCACTGTTTCAAGATGAGCAACATGAAAAAAATTTCTTCAAAATCTATACATTGCTCTTGTGCGTAGCCTTTTGTTTCAAGCCTTGCTTTGTGTTTCTGAATGCTTCCATCTGCATGATATTTAGTTTTAAACATTCATTTCAAACTAATCAAATTTTTATTGTCAGACAAATCAACTAACTCATATGTATGATTTCTTCCAAGCATGTCGGATCTGAGACAAATAAAGCAAATTGATAGGAATTATATATTTCTTGCAAAAAATGAAATTTCCTTGGCGCTGAATTAGGCGAATTTTCTGAGAAATTATTTTCACTACTTGAAACACATTCATTTCTTGTTGGTGCTGCAATAATATTTTTTTTCACCTTATGTAAAAAAAATCAATTTGCAAATCAACCACATTAGTTCTATTTGTCTCCTCCCATGTCCAACTGCATCTTTCATCAAAGATAACATTTCTACTAATAATTACTTTGTTAGTAGAAGGATTGTATAACCGATAAGCTTTGGATTGAATAAAATAGCCAACAAAAAAATATTTTTTGACTTATCATCAAGCTTTTGACAATTTTCAGAATTGTTCAAAAAATATTCAATGCACCCAAAAATTTTTAAATGACTTACTTTCGATTTGCAACCTTTCCATGCATCATAGGAAGTATGATTTTGCACTGCTTTTATTGGAGAAATATTTAGCAAACATACAGCAATTGCAACTGCTTTAGCCCAAAAAGTATTTGGAACATTTTTTCTCTTTTAACAAACTTCTTGTCATTTCCACAATTGTTCGGTTCTTCCCTTCAACAACACTATTTTGCTGAGGTGTATATGGAGCTGTAAGATGTCTTTGAATTTTTTGTTCTTCACAAAATGGTTAAATTCATTTGATAAAAATTCATCATCTCTATATGTGCGCAGAATTGATAACCATTTTCATTTTCCACCATTGCCTTGAATTTTTAAACACATTAAATGTCTCAAATTTCTGCTTCAAAAAATATACCCAATTCATGCGAGAATAATCATCAATAAATAATGCAAAATATTGACTACCACTGAAGGATTTTATTTTCATAGGTCCACATAAATCTGCATAAATAAGTCCAAGAGGATACTTTGCTCTCTATAATTTTCTTACAGGAAATGCGCCTTTTTGCATTGCTTTCCAAAAATGCACCCTTCACAAACTTCATCAAGAGAATTAATTTCCAGAAGACTATGAACCATATTCATTCTAATCAATAATTTCAGTCCATTAATATTGAGATGATCATACCTCAAATGCTAAAGTTTATACTCAGAAACCGACTGAACTGAAAATGTACAAGAATATGAAACATTCATAGAAACGTGTGATTTTTTGTCATAGCAACTTTACCATCATTCTGCCGAATAGCAATTGTACATTTTCCTTCAATTTGCACAGTTTTATCATCTCCAAATCTAAGATGTCTTTTCTTTGACTCATCAAGCACTTTAAATAATGATCTTATTCTAATCATTAGAACAACCATTGTCTAAAAATCATATTTCATTTATATCAACAAAATGAGAATATGCCATAAATAACTTATTTTCATTTTCTTTTTCTTCAACAAAATTTGCTAATTGTTTTGTCGTTGTCCAACAATTTGCTTCAACATCTTTATGCTTCTTACAGTAGTAGCATTGAACTTTGCTTTATACTCATTTGATGATTGGTGTCTTTGTTCATTTTGTTCATCAAATCTTCCTCTGCCATGGCCTCTTCTTCGGCCTCTTTCACGAAATCCATCACGATCACGACCTCTATTGCAATCAGATCGAGGTGCTTCTACTTTGGCTTGAAAGGTTTTTTCTGTGAACCTGCTCATTCTTGCTTCATGTACTTACAAAGAACCCATTAATTCATTAAAAGAGAGTATAGACAAATCTTTAGACTATTCAATTGCATCAGCTACATAATCAAATTTTGAGGTCAAATTTCTCAAAATTTTAGCAACAATAATTTTATCATCAACCTTTTATCCATAAGATCTCATTTGGCTAACCACAGTAGTTATTCTTGACAAAATTTCTTGAACAGATTCGTTTGATTTCAAAATCTCGACGAAGAGTTTGCAATTTAATTGTGATTACTTTTATATTCCTTGATACTCTTTTTGCAATATACTCCATGCTTGCTTTGAGGTAATTGTACCTATAATTCTGCAAAAAATAGTCTCATGTGCAGCTTGCTGAATAAGAAACAATGTCTTTACATCTTTCTTTTTGTTTTCCTTTAATTTTCCTTCTTCATATAAATCTGCATATCCATTTTCAACCAAATCCCAAAGGTCTTGTGACATAAACAAAGTTTTCATTTTGATATTCCAAAAGAATCAAATACATTATTATTGTATACTCTT
This sequence comes from Pontederia crassipes, assembly GCA_030549335.1. NCBI lineage: Eukaryota > Viridiplantae > Streptophyta > Magnoliopsida > Commelinales > Pontederiaceae > Pontederia > Pontederia crassipes. The sequence goes on along the minus strand of CM060191.1, from coordinate 67,595,963 downwards.
TGATATATATGGCGCAACCCAATCTTTGTTTTGAAAGTTTCTAATTGTTGAATTCTGACTTTTTTATTTAAAGTCTAAATATCTAAACTCATAGTTATCACCTTTGAAAATAAGAATCAAAGGTTAGGAGAAACTTACACTACCACCTTGCAGCTATAATTTGCTCCACACTTCTGCTTCTTGTGAGCAATGATTAATTGCACATGCTAGCAATTCTAAATCTGCAAAATGATGTCTTCTTCTGCTTGAGTATTTCGCAACCTGCTCTGATATCAAACTTGTTGAAAATTAGAAAAATAATTCAGCACATAACAGAATAATCAAGGAATAAATTTTGGAGAAAAAAAAATATCATTGCATGATATTCTGCTATATTTAAAACCAAAATAAGATGTCTTATAAACAGACTTACAACTTGAGATGCAAGATAACAACATGTAGATCATGTCTAAAAATGTGGGAGATCATACACACACTACTACCACTAATTATATTACCATGTAACCATAACTACCACATCACCACAACTATCCACTAGGGGTGCTTAACAGATCGGACGGGCTACTAATAGATTATGTCAATCAGACGTTGATTGAATATCAGACGGACCCAACTGACCCGTTATCTTAACGGACAGACATCGGGTTGCCCACTAAGTATTTAGACTTGTCCTCCCCATTAAGGTCTACCGGACCTTAACGTCGGGCCGACAATTAGACGAGTCGGGCTAGTCCATTAATATATTTTATAATATCTCAAAAATCATCTGTCCTATAATATGTAGTAAAAGGACATCATAATATATTATTCCTCAATTTATTATCATATATTTACTCATTATATTGTCAAATATAAATAAGAGAGACAAAATATTTGTGTAGTTCGACGTATAGCCTACGCTCACGACTGAAGGAGCTCAAAAATCCATTGTGTTGAAAATAAAATATTACATATTTAGTATCATATTTAGTAAAATAAAATTTACAGCAATCAAATATTACTACCAAGAGGTAACTATGCATTATGCAACACTAGTAAAAGATTCGTTTTTCTTCATTATTTTCATCATATATAAATTGATCTTGCATTCTTATTTTTGCATCAAGCATAAATAACATTATAGAAGAATAAAAATTATATCATTATATAAAATATATGATCGTATCATTAGAAAAGAGTAAAAATTAGAATCATGCATTTTGCATAACCAATTAACATTAGCTAGGTAACATAATGGCATCACATGAATTAATTAAAATAAATTTGTACAATAGTAATTATATTATTTTAATAAGTTTAATCTATTAACGGTTAACGGACGGATTAACGAGCGGCTTATAAATTATCAGACTAATATTAGACGGATATCAGAATATCGATACCGGACAAATGGATGAATAATCTTATCCAGCCTGATATAGACCCAAACCCATTAAGAAATCGGACGGGCCCGGGCCTGAACTTGAACGGACTAGCAGATATGTTATTGGGTCGGACAGTGAACGGACCGAGCTGCCCAATCCAATAAACACTTTACTATACACTAACTCCATAATTAATTTCTTTTTTTCCAAAATACAAAATGATGTAAATAATATTTTTTGAATCACATTTCAACGTACCTCTCTCCGCCTCTACTCCACATGAGGCATTTGTTTCCCTATTGCTGAATAGATTACAGGACCATCAAAAGAAGAAAGGAGATCTTGGAAGACGAAGCCATCTCCATAGTCAAGTCGAAAGAGGAATAAGCGGATGAATGCCTTATGCCACCTAACTACTCGGTATATAAAAAAAAGAGCCTGCTCACAGCAACCACTAGTGCTCCCCATGTCTCTTTTACACAAGAAATAAAATAAGACAAAGGATAAGTGTGTATCCTTCTCCCTACCTAAAGACTCATGTCCATTTGTGTGTGTACAAGTTAAAAATCCGCCGATGATAGAGTCGAATGTTAGAAGTCCTGATAGAATAACATCTTGGTGTGGAACTGAAAAAGAGTGTACAAAAGCAAAGCTCAAAATTATTTCTGCCAACTATTAAGCCAACATTGTCCAATTTTTGTAATTTTATTGGAATCTCACATTAACCAATAGAGATCAGATGAAGTAATCTTTTGTTTAGGTCCGAGGTGGAAGGACCTCTGTCAAGAAAGCAACGACACATCAATAATTGAATCTTTCATATGCTCAGGTGACTTCTATCCATACACATATCGGGTAATACATGTTGGAGTTACTACTTTTGGTGTCTCCTTCCTCATTTCATGTGTACCAATTCGTTGTTCAACGTTATGGCATCTCCTTGCCTCACTAAACCTTGAAACATCCTATGAGCCTTAGTAGGGTATTTTAATTGCATTCTATCCGAAGATAAAAATACAGGTAAATCATTTACCCCAACTAGGCCTAACAAGACATTTCACAATCTCATCCATACATAAGGCCTAACAGATCTTCAGTTAGTTGTGAATCAATAAACCTATTGTAATAATAAAGTTGATTTGATGAGAATTCATTATTGGCTTCATAGAGCATTGGTAAATCATCATTGATTATCCAACTTTTTGGACAATAAATTGTCACATCTAAATAGATTTGTCTTTGACTACTCACATCTTTTGCTAAATTGTCATCATAGAACATCCAGTCCATATGTGTCCATATATGAGCACTTTTAGTTCGAATATGTTGAACTACACGATATATGGATAGGTTAAATCACTCAAATATGCAAATACTTTAAATAAATTCAAGAAAAAATATTGATTGGAACAAAAAATAGGTTTTATAGAGGAAACAAATTGTTATAAAATTATTTAAGAATAGGAACATGAGGATCAATACCTTGGCTTAAGAGTTAGCAAGCTTAAAGGTACTTATCGCCAGCCTGCTCTCTACCTTCGGCATATTAGTTTTAAATGGTGGAGTAAAGCTAGAGTCCAATGATTACAGCATGGGGATAAAAATAGAAAATGCTTTTATCTCTCCGATGTGATAAGTCATAATGCAACCAAATCACATCCATATGCAAGTGAGGACCATATAGTCTCAAATGAAGCACAAGTAAGAAATCTGTTTGTAACATACTACAAAATATTATACCAATCAAAACCCTCTCGCTTTAGTCATAATGTATGACCCCAATTACAAAAACTAGTCTAGACTACTAGGGCATGTCTTCCACTCACAAACCAAAAAATTCCAATTGAGTATGAGCCATGGGAAAGTCTTGAGAATTTATGAATTCACAGTTGAATTTACAAATCCTAATGGGATATAGTGGCTAAGGACATCATTGTTAGTGTTCTAACACTTTTTTGCTCACTTAGTTATGCAAGAGGAATGGGCACATACAACCTTTATTTTTATTTCCAAAAATTTCCATCCTAAGAGGATTGAAGATTTTCGATCCATTTCCTTATATAATATATTATATAGTCATGAAAAAAATATTTAAGAGATTAAAACCTAAATTAATTTTACTTATTGATAAGTGCCAGTCAACATGCATAGATAGTAGGTATGTATATAACAACATAATGCTAGCACAAGAGGTTGCCCATTCCCTTAATAAAGGTACAAATATGAAAAAGGTCTTTGATAGTGTCTTTTGAAAAGAAATCACTACAATTCTTTCTCTTATAAATTTTCTTTACTATTTATTAATTAGATCTATATATCTATTAGCTCCTCAAAGTTTATATGCTATATAAATGGCACACCCTATCGTTTCCAAGGCCATAGAGACATTCACCAAGGAGACCCTTTCTCCCCTTACCTTTTCATCATTGCATCTCGAATCTTTTTTACTTTAAAAAGTCAATAGGTCTCCTTGAGTTGTATGATACCTTGCTCTATAAGCTCTCTAACCTTAATCTTCTTCTTAATGAAGATGATCTCCTTGTATGTATTGCTACAATGAAACTAAATTGTGGTATGATTAAGGAACTATTGCCTGTTGTATGGTTATCTAACAAATCAAAGGATTATTATACATAAGTTTGAAAATCCACTTCCCTCTTATTTAGAATAGTTATCATAGAAATAATTATCAAGAATCAATTGTAGATCAAATATGGGAATTTATTCTATGTTGAATAGTTATCGTAGGTAGATCAAATCTTGGAATTTATACTTTAATTACTTAGGAATCCAAATCTCATATAACTATGTCATTATAAATCAATAGTGTCATCTAGTAGATAAGATCTTCTCGAAAATCAAGTGAGGAAAGGTATACTATTGACCCAAATTGGTAAAGCCACATTGATTAACTTATGCAAGCAAAATACATATTTTAGTATATTACTTTAATTAATTTTTTTCTAATTTGATCATGACATGCATCATTTTTCGTCGATTTTAATCATAAAGACACATTTATTAGGTTTTGATTTGCCATTATTCAAATATTATAATAATTTGGTGGATTAAATTAAATTAATTTGTGACTAGTGTGTAGGAAATAAAAAAAATTATGATTTGAAGTACAAACTGTGAGCATTTCAATATCAAAGCGTGGATTATAGATAAATACAAGGTGGGACAACAAAGTGAGACTACAAGGTGGGACTTTCCATCAATACAAGGTACAAATCAATTTTTTTGCAAATGCTGACCAAGGCACGAATTCTAGATAATATATGGCAGGATAATACAACATGCACTTCAAAGCTTAATACATATCACACATAGCATGAAAATCCAACGATTCGAGGAAGATATTATTTATTTTTTATTCACATGTTGAGTTTTTTCTTCTGAGCAACCCATGAATGCTTAATGCACAAGGCAAAAAAATTCATATCGAGGATAATTATTGTCTTGTAGGAGTGTGCATGAAAGGTTCTGACGTTGACTTAACTATGTGGTTGAATCACATTGGACAGCACTTGAAGTGTGATGTATTCAAATTTTATCTATCACGAGTTGGTAGATCTTGAAACCGTGACTAATGTGAACATGTGTCGCTTGATTTGTTGAGGGACAAAGTGTGACGTAGAAGAAAATTTTTTCAAAGTTGGAACAAATTTTATCGTGAGAACATTTAAATTCAGTTGTATGATTCACCAATCCGAATCAAGTCGGAGCCCTCTCTCGCACCTATAAATACCTTTTGAAGCTAGCCGAAGAAAATCGTGCCCTAAAACTTAGATTTCTTGCGTTGCTCATTTTGTAGACATAAAGGGAGAGAGGTTGCAAGCGAAGGTGCGGCTAGCCGTGGTTCTTGCACACATATCTCATATTTAGGTGTAACTCTTCCAATAATTTTTTTATTATTTTATTCTCTCACCAAAATTTTTAAGATGAACTTCATATTTTTAGACTTTTTATTTTAAGATATTATTAATTGAAGGGAAACTATTTCTAAGTTTTCTATATTATTTAATTGTTTTTATTGTAAGATATTATTAATGAATTAGAGTTTCATGTGCTTAATGAATTAGAGTATACTAGTTTGTGAAGTGTTTAACTTCATAATTCATGAGGTTAATTTAACTAATTTATTTTAAAATAAATAATTAACATACATTTAATAACTAGTTTGTGAAAAATCAAATTTATGTGGTATGTTAATTTATAAGTTTGTGGAGTGATTAATAGTTAGAAAATCTAATTTAATGTGTTCTAATATTAATTTGATTTGATGGGATGTCACTTTGTGGATACTTTAATTTTTTATTAAATTAAGATAGTTTAATCTACTTAGTTGTCGAAAAAGGTTGCCAGGCGATCATTTTAGAAAAAAGTAAGGAGCATTTCAATTTCCCCTAAGATTCAGTTCTTCGTGTGGAAGGTACTCCAGAACTCTTGCCAACTATGGATATTGTAGTTAGTTTTAGCCCTTTTGTGAATTATTTTGCTATCTTTGTGTTAATGCACTAGAAGCAAACTTCCATCTGTTCTTTACTTACTCCGTCGCTAGAAAATTATGGGATTTATTTCAATGTAATCTTATTTTACTTTTGCTTATTTTGATACTTGAGATCATGGAACAGAAGGAAGACTCTTTATCTAAGAAAAAAAACTAATGGCCTTATTCTCTTATTTTTTGTGGGAAATTTGGACCTTGTGAAATGACATATTATAGTTACATTAAAAAAACAATAACTATAGCTACGATTTTTTTTTAAAAAAAAAGTGTTAGTTGGGTATATTAAATATGCTAAACTCTACCTAAGACAAAAAAAAAATCCACCATTTGGAATAATTTTTAAGAAATAATAAAAGTTATTGAAAAGAATATAATATTCTTGTCGTACTTTTATTTTCTATAAAAGAAATAAATTTTAAATATATTTATATTTTATAATTAAACTATTTTATTATAAATAATTGACATTTATTATTGTTATAATAATAATAATACATGATTAAATTATAAAAAAATTAAAAGAAATGGTAAAAAATAAAAACGATGAGATATGTCTATTCCTTTATTTTGATGGAATAAGAATTTTACATTTTCGAAGAATAAAATAATGATATCATGAGTTTCAAAATGATTTTATAAAAAATATATATTGTTTGAGTTAACCTCCTCCTCACTTTTAGGCAAAGCCGATGAAGATGGAGGACCAAACGAGGCCGAGGGAGCGAGCTTTCTTATCTAAAACTAGAACGTTTATCGCTATGGAGACGCTTCTTAGAGATGCCGCCAACATCTTAGAGCTTAAGGCTTGGAAACTTACTTGTGGATATTAAAGATGTGCAACTGGATGGGAATCCCAAAAATTGTAAGAAATCATAAAGGTCGCAATTGAACGAGACTCAACAACTTTAGTACAATTGATAATGTGGAAATCTCTGTATCCATGGGCTATTAGTAATATTACGTGAGACATGGCAAACACCATGGCGATCTTGTAAAATTGAACAAGACTGGATCACCTTGCTAATTTTGGTTGCTTGCAGCAGGTGAACCATAAATTTTTTTATAGGAGACCCTCTCCCCGTCTCGTATATATACCCGTCTCATATATATATATATATATATATATATATATATATATATATATATATATATATATATATATATATATATACTTGCACCTACCTTAATAGATAGAGTAATTTTATTTCCAAGGAAAAAAAAGACTAACTATATGTCCTCTCCTGCCTGCATTTGTTTTACAAAAGTTTTCTACCACGTCGATTCAAATTCACGCGTTTGTTTTTAAATATGAGCATCATTAGGTGTATGCATATCCATTGCTAATCTTTTTAATCTATAATCAGCATTCAGGACTACTATTATTCGATCGATTCAATCAAAGTCGTAAAAAGCTTTATATCTCTTAGTCTACTAATTTTCTCATTACAACAAAATGAATGAATCAACATCATGAATTTTAAAGATTTACATTCAATTTTTTTTTCTTGCAGTGACACGTAAATTACTTATTAAATAAAAACAATAACATAGATTTTTTTATTATTGTTTTTTTTTCAAAATAATTGTTTCTCTTTTTCTATGATATAATTTAAAATTTCAAATATTTTACTTTCTTTTGGATATCGGCATAGGTCTATTGAGAGTCTTCGATGTTCGAGCTATTAACATTGGACTAATTTGAAGCTAAAAAGATAGAGTAGTATTAATTTATTCTTTTGTCAAATGATGACTCCAAAATTCGAACATAATATTAATAGTACCCAACGAGCATTTGAAACCCAACTCTACTATCCGTTGAGTCAACCATTACTTTTTCTTTTTTTTCGGTCATGATCAGTAATTCATCAGACTATTAGTATCTAACTAATCTAATGTTCCGACTCTAGCGGCGGCAAGAAAAGAGTGGATCCATGAGTCCCCTTCACACTTTCCTGGGTGATACATACGTCATGTTTGTTCCATCTCATTTAATGTGACTAGGAGGTTGTCGGCATTGTATTCTGTATTTATTCTGTACAGCATAAAAAAAATAAAATTGACTGTGCATCTAATCCCAGACATCGCCGCTCAAAATCATTAAGATATGCAATTAGGCATAAGATAAGGTTATCATTGGATTGGATGCATAGATGATTGGATATGAAGCCTTTTTTTATTAAGGTCCTAATTATTCCACAATTTTCAACTTTAATTCCACAGCACTCGACGTACGTAGGAGGAAAGGTATGGATTAGTAAATCTCATTGTACGAATAAAATATTTGCACTAATAATAGTTTAATAACTAAAGTGAATTTTAAACATAAACAATTATCGTTCGGTAAATTTAAAAATTCTAAGTTATTATTTTAATCAAATGATAAAAAATCTTACTATTATAATAAAGGAAATACGTGAAAAAAATTATGTATATTTTAAGAATAAAATAATACCTCGATTGATCATTTTTTTACAAAATAATTTGAATCCTTTCGCTTATTTTTTTAACTTATAAACAAACAAAATAAATATTTATAATTTTTTTACCCATAAAACAAAAAAAATAAAAAAAACTATAATTATTTTAATTGACTTATAAAATTCTCCATAAATATGACATATCAACTTACCTTTATCAATGTAGAAACGGTTGAAAAAAGTGTCATTGATTTAATATTATTACTACTATTATTTTACTAAAAACCGACTGAAAATTATAGATGCAAATAAATTATGATACAATAATTTAATTTTTTTCGATGTGACCAATATTTTTAGTACACAACCAATAAGACTATCAACCAAAATGTTATGCATACATAAATAATTGAATTCCGGATATTTCTTAAGCTGCTTATCACAAATTCACAATCGAATCATTTTTTTCTTTATATCGCATATTCTGAATTGTATGTAGGGTACTTTTTCTATTCAGTTGAATGTAATAAACCAAAATAGCCGTAAAAGGACATATATTTTCATAACAATTTCGGCAGTAAAGATTTTTTAAATAGTTGACGTTATTTATTTTATAAAAAAATATGTCAAAACGAACGAGTTCCTTTCGACATTACCCTACCAAACAAAAATGCATTTACGTCATAAAGATCTCCATCGCTTCTTCTTATGTTCGAATAAAAAATTCCATTGTTCCGTTAATAATATAAAGTTAATTATATTAAACTTCCTAACTACTTAAATTTTTAGAAAATCCGTCAAATTCTCTTCGTGGACATAGTGTCATTTTTTGTGTGTTCATTTTGTTGGGTAAAAGTTTAATGACATATAAAAATATATTTTGATGAAATAAATCTTAAAAGATTAAAGTTAAAATACTAAAAAAGTTTAAGAAAAAGATAACTTTATATACGAACTTTGATTACATAATTGATTATGATATAATTATATTTTGGATGAACGATAAATCAAAATTGTAGAAAATTCTGTTAGCTTTCCATAGACTTCAATATCATCTAATTTGAATATCTGTGCAGAAAGTTATGATCAAAATAGTGCAGATGTGCGATTGACCGATCTCAGTCAAATAAATAGTAACGGTCAAATTTGAAGGAGAAATTTGTGGAGCAAATTTTGGATCAATTTCTCACACACTGAAGGCTATAAAAGGAGTGTCAAAGCCAAAGAAAAAGTACACATTTCACTCATTGAAAAAAACTTCAAGTTATCAAAGAAAAATTATTTTTTGAAGTTTTCATTTCATAGCTTTCTCTCTTCTTTTCTTATGATCATAGAATTGTAAAAGAGAGAAATACATTTGTTCAAAAAATTGAGAAAGCTCATGTGTAAAAGAGGTTCAAAATCTTACCTCTTGAGCGAGAGAAATAGATTAGCTTCGTTGAAAGAGAGGTGTGCCTTACCTCTCGAAGCGGAGAAAAGACGGTGGTGTAAAGAGCTTTCTTCCTTACCCCATTTGGAACAAAGGAAGGGATTAGTGGAATCTCCGACGGTCTCGAGATCGAAAAGTCGGAGCGGGGACGTAGGCCAAGGTGTGACCGAATCTCGTCAACAACCACCGTGCCTTTGAGTTTGATTCTCTCTCTTTCCCCCTCTCACATTGAATTTGATATGATCTAAATTGCTTTATTTTAAAAGTTTTAAAAGAATTATAGTTTTGTGCTTTCGCAATGCATTTTTGTGAAATCGATATTTTCGATTGAACATCAATTCACTCTCCCTCTTGGTGCCCTTTGGGATCCTACAATTGGTATCAGAGCGGGTTGCTCTTGTTTTAAAGTTTTGAATCATCTTGTTTTCAGATATAATTTTCTTTAGATCTAATCATTTTAAGATTCAATCATCGTATTTTAAAATTTAACAATTTTCAAGAGCCATGGCATCAAGTGGAATTAGTTTTGCCGAAGGACAATTAATTAGTCGTCCTCCCCTTTTGGATGCATCACATTTTGCATATTGAAAAATTAGAATTCAAGCATATATTTGTTCTATTGATATCGACATGTGGGACATAGTTGAAAAAGGTTATTATGTCAATGAAAAGTTGCCTACTGATACTAAAGAAAAAGAAAAGATTTTTTTCAAAACTTGACTGGAAAGCCAAAAACATATTTCATTGTGCTTTGGATTCAACGGATTTCAATCGGATTTCTAATTGCAAAAATGCAATCGAAATTTGGAAGAAACTTATTACTAATTATGAATGAACGGATAATGTCAAAGAATCTAGATTAAATATTTTGAATCATCTATATGATTTCTTCAAGATGCATGAAAATGAATCCATAAATGATATGGTTGCTCGATTTAATGATATTTTGAATGGCTTAGCCTCCTTGGACGAGCCAAGATCTAACCCTCAAAAATGAAAAAAATTCTCAGGTCTCTCTCCACCAAATGACATATGAAGAGGACCGTGATCGAAGAAAAAAATTTGAACAAATTGGATTTTGACGATCTTATTCGTTCACTTTAAACCTATGAGATCTCAATCCAAGAAGAAAAAGCCCCCAAGAAGAAAACATTGGTATTGAAGGCAAATACAATCGAAGAAGATTCAAGTGATGAGGAAGTGGATGAAAAGAAACTCGCACTCTACTCAATAAAATTAGATAAATATCTCAAGTTAGTTAAAAAGAAAGACAAAAACGACAAGCCAACTAGAAAATCATACAAACACCACAAAGAAGAAAAATCTTGGAAAGATAAAAAAGAAGAAATATGAAGAGTCAAATAAAACAAGTAGTTCATCAAGCTCTTCTAGTGATGAAGCATACATATGCTTGATAGCACACGACGATGTGGTAATCTCTAACTCTTCAAACTCAAATTATGACTCATCAAACTCTTCCGAAGAAATTCTCTCTTTAGATGTGAACAAAGAACTCTCCTCTCTTATAAAAAGATATTTTTTAATTAAAGAGGAAAATGAAACATTAATGCATTAAATTGAAAAATTAAAAGAGGAAAATAATGCATATTTTTTGGAAAATGAAAAACTAAAAAATGAAATTAATACTTTGAAAATCAAGCATGCATGTAAAATTGTAAAACTAGCATGTACTTTAGAAAAGGTAAAGAAGAAAAATGACCTTTTGAAAAATTCACAAAATAAGATTATTTCTCATTTAATGATAAATAAACTTAAGAATCATTTTGGACATAAAAAATCATATTGGAAATCCAATCATCAACATGGTAAAAAATCACATATCAAATGTTTTACATGTGAATTTTATGGACATTATGCATATCAATGCAAAATGAGAAAATCAACACAACATGACAAGATTTTCATTCCGAAAAGAATATTATCTAACAAAATAGGACCCAAAGAAATTTGGGTACTAAAAATTACATAATTACTTTTCAGGTGTGCCTCACATGCAAAACAAATGACAAGTGGTGAAAGCACAAAGATTATAATATCACTTACTTTTTTATTTCACCCAAAAATTTTAAAACTGCTATTTCTTTAACAGAAAAGAGGAATATATAAAAGATTGGTTACAGTGATAGGGGAGCATGATTAGATATTATTTTCACATATCATGAATATCACATTATTTTACCAAAGTTTTTATGTCATATTTTTAATATATCATTGTTTTGACTTTCATAAATTGGTTTTTATTATAAAATAGCCATAAATTTAGGGGGATTTATATTTCAAAACTTGCAACTACTCTACATATTTGACAAAAAGGGGGAAGAATAATTTTTTTTAAAAATCGATTAAGGGGGAGTTACATATGGTTTCTTATATGCTTCATTTACAAATTACTTTTTGATGAAACAAAAAGGGGAGAAATATATGAGAAATATGACCTGAATATATTTTATATGAAGATTACCTTACAATTAATATTTATATGAATATATCTCAATGTAAGGAAAGTCAAGAGTTAGGGGGAGTAAAATTGTTTTTTTACAAGATTTTACAACTTTTTCACCAACTTATATATTTTTCATATTTCTCGGTTTTTCTTCATCAAAAAAGGGAAGATTGTTGGGTAAAAGTTTAATGACATATAAAAATATATTTTGATGAAACAAACCTCAAAAAAGTAAAGTTAAAATGCTAAAAATGTTTAAGAAAAAGAGATAATTTTATACACGAACTTTGATTACATAATTGACTATGATATAATTATATTTTGGATGAATGATACACATCAAAATTGTAGAGAATTCTGTTAGGTTTTCATAGACTTCAATATCATCTAATTTGAATATCTGTGCAGAAAGTTATGATCAAAATAGTGCATATGTGCGGTTGATCGGCCTCAGTCAAATGAATAGTAATGGTCAAATTTGAAGGAGGAATTTGTGGAACAAATTTTGGATCAATTTCTCACACACTGAAAGCTATAAAAGGAGTGTCAAAGCCAAAGAAAAAAGTACACATTTTACTCATTGAAGAAAAACTTCAAGTTATTAAAGAAAGATTATTTCTTGAAGTTTTCATTTCATAGCTTTCTCTCTTCTCTTCTTATGATCATAGAATTGTAAAAGAGAGAAACACTTTTGTTCAAAAAATTGAGAGAGCTCATGTGTAAAAGATGTTCAAAATCTTACCTCTTGAGCGAGAGAAATAGATTAGCTTCGTTGAAGGAGAGGTGTGCCTTACCTCTCGAAGCGAAGAAAAGACGGTGGTGTAAAGGACTTTCTTCTTACCCTATTTGAAACAAAGGAAGGGATTAGTAGAATCTCCGATGGTCTCGAGGTCGAGAAGTCGGAGCGGGGACGTAGGCCAAGGTGTGGCCGAACCTCGTCAACAATCACCGTGGCTTTGCGTTTGATTCTCTCTTTCCCCCTCTCACATTGAGTTTGATATGATCTAAATTGCTTTATTTTAAAAGTTTTAAAAGAATTAGTTTTGTGCTTCCGCAACGTGTTTTTGTGAAATCGACATTTTCGATTGAACACTAATTCACCCCCCTCTTGGTGCCCTTTGGGATCCTACACATTTTATATATTCAAATGTTCATTAACCTGATTCGAACAACGTGACATTCTTCATTTTGTTAATAGTTTTGATCAAAAGAGTTAATGTATGCTGTTGCTTTCTGCATTTCCTCAATAAAAATGGCAATGACATGTCACATTAGACTTTTGTACTAACATTTATAGTCCGCCAATACATTAACACCATCTTGTCACATTTCCTAGTACTACCTCTTGTTTTCCATGTATTTTTTATAAAGTTTAACGGAGTTCCTACCCGTTCTCTTACCTATTTTCTAAATCTTATCTTTCTTTTCAATCGTCCGATCAAATCTGATGGCTGTGAAATATGAGTTATTCAAAAGCTTAAAATCACATTAGTCATGTCAGTTTAGACCGATTCACTATAGTCGGCCCTCGCGACCTTGCTATTCTGTGCGTAGCAACCCCCGCATATCGTGACGAGGGACCTTCAACTCATCAGCACTAGTCTCCTCATCATCGTGGAGCTGCACAATCTTGTTCCTGCCGACCATCTCTTAAGACCTCACGACCAACGTTCCTATTATATGCCATACTCAGCTAAACACGCTACACTGAGCCGCATGAAGTCGTAGCGATGAGGCTCTTGCAATTGTGTGGCTCATGTGACAGCGACGAGGGAGCGACGATAAGGCTATTGCGGCGTCGAGGGATCGATGATGAGGCTCTTGCGGCGACAACGAGGAGGCTCTTGCAGTGGCGACGGTGACGAGGATCAACGATGATGCGTGCGGCGATGATGAGGCGTGCAGTGACGATGAGGCTCTTGCGGCAACTACTCATGCGATGGCGATGAAGGATCTCGACGATGAGGCCCTTACGGTGGCAATGGCTCATGCTCTAGAAAAGGTCGTTCGTGCATGACGATGAGGGATTAACGATGAGGCTCTTGCGGGGATGATGAAGTCGTGCAGTGGCGACAAGGAGCGAGGTGGCAAGCGACGACAAGGCTTGAGAAATGAGAGGTTCATGACTAGGGCAGGCGAAAGAGAAGAGAGAGAGCTCTATATTGTAGTGAACCGATTGGGTCTAGGCCTTTGAACCATTTTTTAACCACACAATTCCAGTCGTCCAATCTCATTGGACGGTTGAAAAGATATATAGGAGGCTCTACCCATTTGAGTGGATAGGAGCTCCATTAAATCTTTTTTTCGTATAAGGTGTAAAACGTTAATTACCAATTGTACTCGAGCACAAAGTTACTTTAAAAAAATAGATGTAAATAAGTTATGGATCAACTCGTTACAGATTCGACATATAACACTCATATTATCCTTTCTTTGTTTAACTAAATAATTTATGCACCATGATCCGAGTATCCAACTAATTTGACAACCAACACAACATAAAAGGTTAGTCATCAATTAATGAAATAGTTAAAGAAACTTGATATTCATAACTATAATCAAACTTGCCATTTAATTGAGACGACATGGAACATATAATGCAATTTTCATTACACTTTCGCAAATAAGAATGAATACATATATAATAAATTATAAAAAAGTATGTTACTAAAATTAAGGTTGAAATAGATATAAAATGTTGAACCTCACACCACAATAAGTGTGACACCTCAAAAAAATTTAAATTAATTTTTTTTGTAATTAAAATAAATGTAAAATTTATAATTTCTTAAAGAAAGTTAATGTTTGAAAATAAATAAAAAGTATAGTTAGAGTAAGGGTGAAGAATCTGAATGAGAATAAAAGTGTTATTAGATAAGAGATAGAAAAGATATTTCCTAATTGGATTATCTGAAATTATAATATAATTAGGATTTTGAAAATGAATATGAAACTAATTATAAATTTAGGGTATAAAGGACTTTAAATGATAGTTAAAAATAGGAGTTTAGGTTGAAAAAATCTAAAAGATAAAATAAAATTATTTTATTCTGAAAATTAAAAGATAAAAATAACAATTATTTATTTCATTTCAAATTCTCAATAATAAGTATGTTTAGAAGAGATAGAATAAATAAAAGACAATCAATAGAAGCTAAGGGATGAAGTTTGATGTGTGATTGAATTAAAACTCTTAAAAATGTTGAAATGCTTAAAATCACATTAGTCATGTCAGTTTAGACGATTCACTATAGTCGGCCCTCGCGACCTTGCTATTCTGTGCGTAGCAACCCCCGCATATCGTGACGAGGGACCTTCAACTCATCAGCACTAGTCTCCTCATCATCGTGGAGCTGCACAATCTTGTTCCTGCCGACCATCTCTTAAGACCTCACGACCAACGTTCCTATTATATGCCATACTCAGCTAAACACGCTACACTGAGCCGCATGAAGTCGTAGCGATGAGGCTCTTGCAATTGTGTGGCTCATGTGACAGCGACGAGGGAGCGACGATAAGGCTATTGCGGCGTCGAGGGATTGATGATGAGGCTCTTGCGGCGACAACGAGGAGGCTCTTGCAGTGGCGACGGTGACGAGGATCAACGATGATGCGTGCGGCGATGATGAGGCGTGCAGTGACGATGAGGCTCTTGCGGCAACTACTCATGCGATGGCGATGAAGGATCTCGACGATGAGGCCCTTACGGTGGCAATGGCTCATGCTCTAGAAAAGGTCGTTCGTGCATGACGATGAGGGATTAACGATGAGGCTCTTGCGGGGATGATGAAGTCGTGCAGTGGCGACAAGGAGCGAGGTGGCAAGCGACGACAAGGCTTGAGAAATGAGAGGTTCATGACTAGGGCAGGCGAAAGAGAAGAGAGAGAGCTCTATATTGTAGTGAACCGGTTGGGTCTAGGCCTTTGAACCATTTTTTAACCACACAATTCCAGTCGTCCAATCTCATTGGACGGTTGAAAAGATATATAGGAGGCTCTACCCATTTGAGCGGATAGGAGCTCCATTAAATCTTTTTTTCGTATAAGGTGTAAAACGTTAATTACCAATTGTACTCGAGCACAAAGTTACTTTAAAAAAATAGATGTAAATAAGTTATGGATCAACTCGTTACAGATTCGACATATAACACTCATATTATCCTTTCTTTGTTTAACTAAATAATTTATGCACCATGATCCGAGTATCCAACTAATTTGACAACCAACACAACATAGAAGGTTAGTCATCAATTAATGAAATAGTTAAAGAAACTTGATATTCATAACTATAATCAAACTTGCCATTTAATTGAGACGACAGGGAACATATAATGCAATTTTCATTACACTTTCGCAAATAAGAATGAATACATATATAATAAATTATAAAAAAATATGTTACTAAAATTAAGGTTGAAATAGCTATAAAATGTTGAACCTCACACCACAATAAGTGTGACACCTCAAAAAAATTTAAATTAATTTTTTTGTAATTAAAATAAATGTAAAATTTATAATTTCTTAAAGAAAGTTAATGTTTGAAAATAAATAAGAAGTATAGTTAGAGTAAGGGTGAAGAATCTGAATGAGAATAAAAGTGTTATTAGATAAGAGATAGAAAAGATATTTCCTAATTGGATTATCTGAAATTATAATATAATTAGGATTTTGAAAATGAATATGAAACTAATTATAAATTTAGGGTATAAAGGACTTTAAATGATAGTTAAAAATAGGAGTTTAGGTTGAAAAATCTAAAAGATAAAATAATATTATTTTATTCTGAAAATTAAAAGATAAAAATAACAATTATTTATTTCATTTCAAATTCTCAGTAATAAGTATGTTTAGAAGAGATAGAATAAATAAAAGACAATCAATAGAAGCTAAGGGATGAAGTTTGATGTGTGATTGAATTAAAACTCTTAAAAATGTTGAAATTAGAAGTTTTAAAAATAAAAAGTATTTAAAAAAGCGTAAATTATTATTTTATATTTGAAAATAAAAAAATAGTTAAATCAATTATTTATTTAAAATTGAACATTCTTGAAAAATAAAAGATAATTATAGATATGAAATACAATTAGGAGTTCTAATTATATTAGAACTTGAGGCACTTTTTTAAGACTTAAAGATCTTTTTTAAGTCATCTTTCTCTCCCCCATTTGAATTCTTCCTCTAAGTTTGTCCTACGTTTTGTTCCTCCTCGGTGCATGTGCATGGTCACAACTTTTGTTCATTTTTTCGTGGCACATCCCTCTATCAAACGGCGCCAAAGTCAAAACCGAAAAGCAAGCTTGGTCACTGAAAAACTTGTCTAAAATGTCGAATTTTAGGTAGTTATATCTGGAAAGGTACGTACAAATTTTGAGTTCACTTTTGGATGTATGTTCTTAATAGAATAATGAAGTTAAGGAAATATAAAAACATGTTTTTTGTTCTCTTTACATAAGATAGTTTTTCAAGATCATGTTGTTTTGGTACTCAAAATCATGATTAAGGTTGAAGAAAAACCAATAAAATTATGCTTTACCAACCCGGTTGGAGTTGCTCAAAACCTTCCCCGAGTTTCTCAAAACCCAGCCCAAGTTTGACAGTGTTTTTTTATGCGAATTTGCTAACGCCAAATCTGACCCAAATTCAATGTCAACTCAACCCAGACTTCATATGACATGCCCCGGTTCCACATCAGAATTAGAGTAGTATGTTTCGAGTTTCGACACGACCAACTGATTTTTGGAAAACCGGTTTAGTTTTTCCCATGTTAGAAAGTAGGGAAAACACCTTTCCACGATCCGGACCAAGTTTGTTCCACCCGGCTCGAGTTTGACCTTACTAGGCCTGAGTTTATATGATTTTCTAGAAATAATTAATTCATTATGTGATGTGATGTTAAATGACTTTTTTTTACTTTTGTTAAGAACATGTTCAATTAGGTAATAAGATAAAAATTGTAAAATGTGCAAAGCCGTGTGTACCAATTGTCCAAGATTATAGGTTTATAAGTATTGGATCTTTAATACCTGTTTTAGGATTGAAGTATAATCTTTAAAAGTATGAGTCATAAATAAACGTGACCTCAAGAATGACATGAAAGTGCATGACTACTCTTAATAAAGGTTGAAGAACTTGTCTAGGACAACACACATAGAAGTCTTTAAACATGTGCATGTAAAATAAAAAATGTCAAGAAAAGAAGAACAAGAGCATGAATAAAAATATGACAAATATAAGAATAGGTACAAGTGCAAGAGCAAGAAGTAACTATGAAAGAAATCAAGAGCATTAAGTTAATTAAAAAATTCTTATTAATTATATTACATTATTATAAAATTATTACAGTTAAACTACTTCTATTAAGCAATATTATTCATTTGAATTATCTTGCATACCATTGCTCATAAAATTTTCATTTCGTTTGAACCCCACATATAGTTGAAGTAAAAAGTACGGATGGTGATGCGTGCAACAACGAAGTTCATGGTGATGAATCAAGTTATTAAGACTCTTTATTATTATTTATTATAATAGTTATTTGAAAAGTAGTTAATCTTTAGATGACTAATATGAAAAAAATAATTAGAAAATAAAGATCGCTCCCGCACTCTAATATGAAAGATAGAAAATTGTTTCCCTTCATCATTATACGTAAGAGAAGATCAAGAATACATAAGAAAAAAACCAAGAAGAAAGAGATTATATGTAGCGTGGCTCAAGAAAAATTCAGTTAAAACTAGATAAAATTTTGGAGCATTAGAATAAGTCTCTCTTAATTGGTATTTTCTTTTATATGTCATAATTACTATCAATTTTTTTTATCGAGTTTAATTAGAATAATTAATTAATAGGTTACAGTTGACGAAACTATATTAAAATTGAAGGAATTTATATAATACAAATTTTCTATTTTTTTAATGTTTTACATGCATATATACAATAATCCACATTCAGACGGGCCAATGCTTCTCAAAATTGTCTAGTTCCGCTCTACTACTTAAGATGAATAATTAGTAACTCTGAATTTTGTTTTGAAACTCGACGTTTTAATGAGAACATATACTATTGCCTTGGGATATCAAAGATTCCGAACTGGTAACCAAAAAATAGTAATTTAGGCAACAAATTAGAAAAAAAAGTTATACGTTAAATGGAGAGAGAACAATTTTTGTTTAATAACTTTGGATTAATCATTCTTTTTATTTAAAATTACTTTTTTTCTTTATCCACCAAAATTCTAAACTCCTTTTTGGTTTAGTAGTGGTATTTGGTATACATGTGAATAAATCAAACACGAGAAAAAAACAAGGTGAAATTTAATATGATTACATCTTGTCAACAAAGTCTGTGAGCCCAATTTTGTTATTCCATTTCAGGGGAGTAATTATTAACCTCCCTTTTCTTCTCTTATATCAGTTATAAAACAGAATAATAACAATAAAGTCTTATTTGGGTCGACTACGTAGATCATTCCGTAATAGAACAAAACAGAATAAAAATAAATATTTTTAAAAGAAATATTCTCTGTTTCCAATCCTTAGAATAATAATTCTTGAAGCAAACAACCAAACATAACTTTAATCTCCTATATTATTTTTTTTTCTGCCCCCAACAGCTGACAAGAGAACAAACCTTGGCTTGGCTCCCCTTCATGCTCTATTTTTCCTTTGACTTTGACCCTTCTTCCCTCCTCCCCCCTAAACCTACACAGTCACACTCTTTACAGTGCAGTACAGCTCTTAAACCCTTTCTCTTTGGCCAGTGGCCGCCGGCTTGGTGGTGGAGATGGGAAACTGCGCGGCCTCCAGGCTCGTGGGCCTCGCTGGCGGTGCCGGCGACGAGGACGACCCGGTGGCCTTGTGCCGGGAGCGCAAGCGCCTCCTCAAGGCCGCGGTGGACCGCCGCTACGCGCTTGCCGCTGCCCACGCCTCTTACATACACTCCCTCAACGCTGTCGCCGCGGCCATCGACGTCTTCGTCGCCCGCCACTCCGCCTCCACCCCCATCCTCATCACCCTCCCCTCTTCCACCTCCGCCTCTGACGACGTTCAACGCCACAACCTCCTCTCGCCGCCTCCGCCACCTTCCTCCTCCAATGCCCTCAAGCACACGCCTTCGGAGGCAAAGGTCGAGTCTTTGGCCTACCAGCAGCGGTCTCCCGCTCGCTGCTTGACGCCGGAATCGAGCTCCGACGATGACGAACCGCCGACGCACATGAGCGCACAGGTGCAGGCAGACGCGGAGAGGTACTTCTTCTCAGCGGCGGCGGCGGTTGCACCTCCATTGCAGCCGACCCCCGCGGAGGAGGTCTTTGGGTGGGATTTCTTCAACCCGTTCGACGGGATGAGAATGGCCGAAGATGCCGCAACCATGGTGGGAGGCTTCGGTAGGAGCTCCGACGAGGACCTGAGAGCGGTGAGGGAGGAGGAAGGAATACCGGAGTTGGAGGAGGCGGATGAAGTCGAAGAAGGCTTGAAAGCTACCGAGGACAAAAAGGTGTCAGCTTTGGGCAACGAGATGGATGCTCAGACCACTGGCGGCAATGCGGTGGCTGATTGCAACGGAGGAGAGGAGGAAAAGGGTTTGACTGTAGCGGAGGAGACGCAGGGAAGGGAGCTGTTGCAGGCGCTCAGAGAGGTAGAAGACCATTTCATCAGAGCTTATGATTCCGGGAAGGAGGTATCAAGGATGCTTGAAGCCAACAGAGTCCACCTCCAGACTGGTCTTGAGGAGGCGAAAGGTGAGAGCTTTTCTATGTTCCTCTCTCTCCCCACCCCTTTTTTGCTTCTATCTTTTCGTCTTTCTCCGTTCTCTCTCTTGTTCACCTTCGTTCTAGTTCATCTGCGGGTTCCTCAATGGGATTGGCCTTTTGTTCTAGTGATAAGAATCACCTGCTTTGAGCTTAGGCTTTGCATTTGGTTCTTTTATGTGAAAAAAAGAGTAACTAAAGTTGATTAGAAAGCATATGTTTTCTTTTGCTGTGTTAAAGTTTTGCGTTCTCTTCCTTTTGGTCCTTCCATCCTCCTTTTTTTTCTTATAAATTTTTACCCTTCTATTTTCTCTCACTGTTGTACTCATGAACTTAGTTACGCCTGATAGGCCTTCGTGGTATTCTTTGCATTTGTGAAAATTAATTAGTCGTTTTCTTGAATAGGATCTTGAGCTCCTGAATCCTTATAGGATGAAAATATTCTTCGCATCTATTTCTTTTCTTTAAATAGACCGAGGAGAGAGTTCCAAGGTTTCAGATAAAAGTCCAATCTTCTATGTAGTGTAGTCTGATATTTCTAGTGCATGATTGTAAATTGGTACAAAATGAAAGAAAAGAACAAATGTTCCGAACCTTTGGAAACACTTCTGATAAAATGACAAGGTTCAGTCGACCGGAGTAACCTTTGTTAGGAGCAGTCATGGTGCCAAAGTTTTTAGCTCCGGCGTGCAGCTTTCTTTTCCATCATCTTTTGTTCTGAATTATCATTTGCTATGAACAACATCAGAGTGTCCATATTTTCTCGAATACTTAAGATTTGACAGTTTTCTAATTTCATGAGGTTTGATTAATATTTGATAACCTTGTATATTATGCATCGTGATACAGAAAATTCGCCCAAAATAATTCAAGCTATCACATGGCATCGGTCTCCTTCATCTCTGTCTTCATCATCTAGGAGTCAACTTGCGTCAAGTTCCAATAGTACATCATGGACAGAAGGTAAGAGTGACATTTTTGATGATTATGGCGGAATGGAATCAGGAAGTCATTCACAAACTCTTGGAAGGCTATATGCTTGGGAGAAGAAGCTATATGAAGAAGTAAAGGTAATATTTATTTGTCACACCTTGTCCCACAATGAAAAACCCTGGCAATTTAATATGGTAATTCTTGATGCCACTTGAAATATTGATCAGGTGGATACTTTCTGATAAAAAAAACCTCAAAATTATTGCAGCAAATTATTTATAAAAAATACAGAAAACACACATGGTTAAGGTATTCTCACATCTCTGCATCTTGTTATTCTTCAAATGTTTCATTGAGTCATTTTATCCAACGAGCATATGAACAGAAGTCAAATAAGATGTCATTGATTGCATCCATTTGTATTATACATGATCCAAGAACTTTAGATCATTTTCGAAGTATTGTCAGAGTAGTCAACGAACTACATTGTCAGATGCCAAAAACTCGCTAATGTAATTATTAGTTAGCGATTCATTTCTAATCATCAAATATTAATCTTGATCTATGACGAGTCACATTATAGTAACTATACAGAATGGAAGTGATACATGCCCAATACATTTCTTCTTAGTTCACTTTTAAGAGAAAGAATGGGAAATTCTTGTGTGCACGTTTGAGCAGTTTGTGCAGGTCGGAGTATATGCATGTAGCCTTCCTATTGCATTCATAGAAAGGTTGCCTTTGCGGTTCAAATCGCCGGCTCATTGGTCATTGAAGACGAAACTTAACAAGGGCATAGGGTGATGGTTGATGTCCAAGTAGCCATTCTCTTGCTCTTCTAGAGAGCCTGTTTCTGTGTTGTGCTAAAATTGAGTGCACAAAATAAAGTGTTGAACAAGTCACATGTTTGATGCAATTTTCAGTTTGGACAATCTTGGTTTAATTGCTTTTCTATTATAACTTTCTTCTGAGTGGTTTAGCTTCAATGAATATTTTAGGTTTATCCAGTGAAATTTCTATTCTTCTTTGTAGAGAAATTTCAATTATGTTGTTTACTTGATCGATACGATTCCTTCTTAGACTGGAGACTGCACCCGGCAAGCTTATGAGAAGAAGTGCATGCAACTAAGAAATAAAGATGCAAGAGGAGCTGATTCACGATCAGTCGATAAAACTAGAGCTGCTGTCAGAGACCTGTATACAAGAATATTTGTTGCACTACGTGCAGCAGAAACAATATCAGAAAAAATACAAAAGCTAAGAGATGAGGAATTGCAACCACAACTGATTGAACTGTTGCAAGGGTAAGCAAGGTAATTGAATTCCTGTTGTTGAGTGTATCATACTAGTGATCTAACTGGTCATGTCCGGGTTTCCTTTTTACCATGCAGGTTAATGAGGTCTTGGAAGATAATGTTGGAATCACATGAGGCACAAAAGCAGATTATGTTTGAAGTAAGTGCATTCACTTGCTCTGCATATGGGAAGTTTTGCAATGACTCTCAACGTCTAGCAACAATTACCCTGGAGGCTGAACTTCGAAACTGGAGAACATGCTTCATAAGTTATTTCACAGCGCAAAAAGCATATGTTGAAGCTCTTGATGGTTGGTTGTCCAAGTTCCTTTTACCTGATGTCGATTATTATTCTCGAGCTCGGTCCTTGTATCCTTCTTATGGAGTTGGAGCCCCACCTCTTATTGTCGTCTGTCACGAGTGGCTAACCTCGCTAGGGAGATTGCCTGACAAGCCTGTAGCTGGTGGCATGAGAAATTTTATCAGAACCGTGAGATTCTTATGGGTTAAGCAGGGAGAGGAGCAACAGCAGAAGAGAAGAGTGGATAGTCTCGCAAAAGAGCTTGACAACAGGATTCATGCATTTCAGAAAGTAGAGAACAAGATCCTAGAGTCTAAACTTTCTGAGAATAATCACGAGCCAGATGTCCGCCAGAGGTTGGAATATTTAGCTGGGAGGAAAGAAATTTTAGATGTGTTTAGGAGGAAACTGGAATCTGAGAAAGCAAAGCATCAGAACTGCATGCGAGAAACACATGAGGTGACCCTGAACGGTTTCAAGATAGGCCTGGCCAGCATCTTTGAATCCCTGACAGAGTTCTCCAGGGATTCATTGAGTCTGTATGATGGACTCCTGGTGCACTATGGAAAAACCAAGACAAGCAAAGAAACAAGTCAGAATCCATCGTGCATGGAGGACCTGCACAAGGAAGAAACGGAGGGAGACAACAGATGACCACCGGCATGCTTTGTTGCTGAGTGAAGACCATATATCTTGTATATTAATCCTGAGGTTGTTCTAGGACATGTCTAGTGGATGATTGTTTCATTGTAGGTGTTCTGGCTACCGGTATTTTTTTGTGTCTACCTGCGTAGGAACCTGGTTTCCAACGAAAGATCTTCCGCAGTCGCTAGTTAGATTTGCGGAGGCTTGTTTAGTTGGGCAGCCGGTGCTGTAATTATTGTTTAAATGCTGAACAGGAAAAGAATGGTTCTTAGTATGGCTGTGAGCAGGAGTTTATTTGAATATTTGATGCAATCTTTAGGGGGTGACATTTCTCAACTTGCCAGTAAGATATGAAAAAAATATCTATTAGTTTGTACTTTGTAGAGGATCCAATTCACTTCACTCGTCTTTGTTAAGGTGATCTAGAAGAAAAAAATATCTATTAGTCTGACTTACTGAGGGATGTCTTCAAAAGAGATTAGAAAGAAAAAAAAAACAGCAGTCACAGCAGCATAAACAGGGAGAATATATGGGTTCTCATCAATTTGCATCTGCGGCAATTACGCTTGGCAAATCAACATAAGAAAGCTCCAGTTGCCTTTCAAAGGATTCATTTTACAGTCAGGCCATCATGATGTTATATTGATATTCGAAGCATATTATAGTGTCCTAGTGTGAAAGTATTATTATGGTATTCCCAAAGCATCATCCATGGGGAAGTGAGATAGAGAGAGGTGAACTTATCTGACCATACTGACCTGTTCTGGTTTCTGCCATAATGACATTTTCAATCACCTACTGCAAAATAGTAAGCACGCAGTTATGGCAGTGTCAGGTCCCTCTCTTTCTCTCTCTTCCACCTAGTAAATGTCCTTTCTTTAAGGCCTCAGACTACGACAGACATCAACAAGAAACTACCAAGCTTGGAAACAATATTTGTATGGAGATTGGAGAGGTCGCATTCTCCAGCCTTCCGGTCTGCTTTTCTTTATCCCATTCAGTTAGACGCGTTAATCTTAAAACATCGTGCCTAGGTTGTAGCTTCTGCCAAATCTATAATCAAAACTTCAAATATGGTGTCAAATTGCCTGACGGTAAAGTTGTAAACAGCTTTTGAGTTTTGAGTGAATAAATATTACAAGGTGGACTGTGCTGTCAGGAGTACACAGACCACCGGCAGAGTGAGCGTTTAGCTCGAAGATACGCAAACGATGAACTGAACTACAAGAAATATCATCACATATCAGAAAATAGTCTCGTACAGATATCTCGCTGCGCTAATATGCTGACACAGAGCCATGTGAAAGCATAAGTGCGTAGATATGTGACATGAAATAAAACTAATGCAGATTCCACAAGAGTAGGATCAATCGTATATATCATATATGAGTAAACCTATCTAATTTACATAAGATGACCAAAAATGATGATGATGGTTCTAAAAGTCACGCCTGCAGAGGGGACATGAGCCATGTCTCAAGAGCCAACTATCGATGCAAGGCAGGTGGAATATGTGCTGACAGTGAGGCAACTTCCTGGCCGTCTCTCCTGTTTGGAAGTCCTGAATCGAAAGAGGCATCAATTGAAAATATCTTAGTTTGATACACATAGGAATCTGTCAATCGAACTACTCTTGTAACATTTGCCAACCTGAAGGCAGACTGCACAGCATATCCTCTCGCCTGAATCATCCTTATTGTTCAGCATAGTGATGTTGATGGTGGGGAGCCTGTCCACAGAAGCTCTGGCCATTCCTTCCCGCCCTCCGGTGTCGAAAATGTCGATGTCCTCTGTATCAGATGCCTCCACAGCACTCATCTGTTTGACATGATGCATACTGTTTCAGCAGGAGCTCACAAGGGCATGGCAGTTCAGATTCGCCAAACTGAAGTCTTACCTGACTGCGAACAGCACTTTGAACTGCAGGCTCGACCTTTTCGCGGACAAGTGTTCCGTTCAGAAGGCTGCATAGTATTCTAATCTGATACACAAGTTGCAAATTTGATAATCAGCAGAAGCAGTTTCTTGGTTTCTCAGACAGGAACATTGAATTGATCCAAACGCACATTAAAGATGATATCGCAGACATGAATTCGAAGGACTTACCACATATATGATGCTCCGGGTCCTTGACTCACTGGTTCGCCAAAGGGTAAGAGATGAGTCCACAACCTCCATGGAGAAAACAGCTCCGGAAATGGCTCCGATCCCACTTCCCCTAAACACGCCGCTCTCCGTGGCCAAACCGATCAGGCCACCCGTAACAGCACCCAAGAGCACTCCCACTGCACACAGCAAAGAGCAAAGAAAAGTTCTGAAAAGATGGCACAATACAAAAACAACAGAAAGTAGTACCATAATAGAGCTGAATAACAAAAAAAAAAAAAGAATGTAACTTGACACAGTCAGAAATCAGAAAATTCTTCTCACCTATTCCGAAGATGAACGTGAGAGTGCCCCGAACGACCCTGCGAACTATTCGGCAGACAGGAAGAGAGATCGAAAAGTTCGAAGCAGAAGAGGCGACGGAATCCATAGGTTCTGGTCGCTGTTCAGATGGCAGAGATCAATATCAATTACAGAGAGGGCTGGGTTTTAGCGGCTGCACAAGTTTAACATATATGGGAAAGAAGAATCAGAATAAGAACACGGGAACAAGATTGGAATGCTTAATCGTGAAGCGACGCAGGTACAGAGGAAAGACGGAAGAAGGAGCAGCATCTGCCTCCTTACAGAGTCATCTGCCCAACTAACCGAGCATTAAATGCGAGAGACTTATCGCCTCGCATCCATGCGCGCTCTGCTTCGTTCACGCTCACGTTGCCTCTATGTGGCAGCAGAGTAGTTGGCCCTCCCTTGACTTTGCATGGCAAAAAGCTTTCGGCAAAGTTGATATTTTCCTTCTGATAGAAACTTTTCATCACCCAAAGTTCGATGCATCCGCGCTTATTAAATTTTTTGGCGAACTGTTAATATATCACTTTGCCATCGCAAACTGTTCAACTCATCAAAGATTCAAAATACACCGCTTCTAGACGGAGTGCTATTCGTTGTATTATTTGGTAACTATTTTTTCTCATAATCCCCTCATCCAATAGTTGCTTTTTTTTTATCCATGTCCTTGTGTAATTGTACATCCAATTTGACATCATGCTTTTTTTTTTTTAGTTAATCATCCATATTTAAAAAGCGATATCAATTCTTCAACTCAACCTGAGTGCTATTTGCGGACTCAATGAATTTATGTTCTCAGATAAAAAAAAGTGCACCCAGGGCTTCGGAATACATTTTTATCTTGCGACTTTTCATCACAGGACATTTAAAAGTATCACGAGCTATTGGTCCCTGAAGGATACGAAGAAATTATTATGGTTCACAAATTGCCGTCCAAATGAATGGATAGATTTTGTGCTACGACGTTGTGTTATTATGGTACCTCCATTATGATTATACATTTCTTAAATGATCATTTTTTCCTTTAGAAATATAATGTTTTAATGAGCATGATATTTTAATTGGATCCTCATCACTGAAATATGTATATGTTTTTTTTACTTTTATATATTATCCATATATCAGGTTTGTTGTGCTTTTTTTGCATTTTTATAACAAGAAATAATTTGAAATATCTTGAGTCAGAGTCCAACAACATATACCGATTTATTTGTTAATAGGATACTAATTTAGATGTTCTAATTTATGCATATGACATCATTAAGAAGTCTTTGTTTTTATTTGTTTCATTTCCAAATCCAATCACCCACTTGAGAGAAATAACAATATTTCTTAGTCCATCTTTCCAATCTCCCTTTTTCTTTAAGAAGCTATTTCATTTGCAAAATGATGTGGATGATCGAGTTGACAAATTCCGGATCAAAGTACTTGTTCAATTTGGCATTTCCTTATGATAATAAACATAATTATCAAAAACAAAAAAGAGGAAACATAAGGTTGACATGGATGATAAGCTTAAAAATTGGGAATGAAGTAATGAACTGAATAGGACAGTTTTAGCTCTGTGGATGATCGTTGACCAAGATTCATAAATCTCAACGTTCACGGAGATGCAATCTTAGGCACAATCTAATTAAGATGACAATCTTTTTTTTTCTCTCTTAAAGCGGGCAGTAGAGTTCATGTGACATCGATTCTGGAGTTGCTTTCTCCGCAGATGATTCTGGAGATTTTTGTTTGCCAAAGTCATGGATCATAAAAAAAGGTTTTTTTTTCCTGCGAATTATCCTGATTTTTCTAATAACATTCCCAAGTACAATATATAAAAGAATTTAATCTTGATTTGTTCTATCAGCTTCTCTACGTACATATTTTAGTTCTAATTACTCAATGCGGTTGAAATGTACGAATTTTTTTCCCTGCAATTGTTCATCTCTTATTCACATATTAGAGATCGCCTAACTAACTTAATTATATCACTCCGTATCGTATACTTAGACACTAATTGATGAGGATATTAATGCAAATTTGTTATAATCACAAAAAATTAAATTTAAGATTTTGAGTTATTTTCATAAACTATTTTTAAACTCTTACGATTTTTCATATCTAACCTCAACTTCCCATCCACCTGCTACATTTTTTTATTAGTTTTAATTTTTCTCATTTATAAAAAGATTAAATTACCCTCTTTCCATAACACATCAAATAATAAATATAAAAAATAAGAAAAAAAATGTTCTTTGCGCCGATCGCTACCCTCCACTCCAACCCTAAAAATTAAGTGTTCCAATATTTTTTTCTTTTGTTTTTTTTATGTTTATTATTCGATGTGTTATGGAGGGAGGGATAATAATCTTTTCATAAATGAAAAAAAAAACCTAATAGAAAATGTAACAGAAGTGGACGAAAGGATTAGATAAAAAAAATATAATCGTAGTTTGAGTTAAGACGTGAAAATCGTGATAATTTAGGTATAGTTTAAATAACTCTAAGATTTTATTTAAACAAGAAGAAGTCATTTATCATTCTATTTCAATCAAAAAAAGGAGCCATTTGGTTTAAAGTTTAACTTCTTATCAAGAAGCAAAATTTGAGTGTTCAGCAACAAAGGTACTACTCAGCTGCTAAATTATGCTTCCAATATTTGGTACCTCTTGTTTATAAGCTGGGACGTTTCTGATGAAATGGAGATGTAAATTAACAAGATGCATGTGAGAAGAAGCATATTAAACAATCGCCCAATCCTTGGTGTAATACCTGTGAGCCTCTCCCACGTACATATTGGTCCAGAGATATCGCCTGTTTCACATATATTGTCTACTTTTCTTTTCTTTTCCTTTTTTTTCGTTTTTGAGAGGATGATCATATCATATTGTCTACCTGAGAAAGGATTCTATTAATTGGATATTTTTATTCTTTACAGAAGTGGTTATATTTTTATAATTTTAAATCTTTTATAAAGCACTCGTCAACCGTCTAATCCGATGTTTACATCTTATCTGAGCCAATTGGAAAAGAGGAATTAGTGGTTCTTCTCGCAAAATATACTTTATCACTAAAAAAAAGTTTTGAATATAAGCTTTGCGTGTTCTTCGAGGAAAAAGGACCACATATCACTTCTTGTATTCATATCAATCACATGGTAATAAATAAACTCGGGCATATTACTTAGATAATGAACAATTGACACGAATTTTCGATTAAATCAAAACATAAAAAATGCATGAATTTTGAGCTTTTATGAATACCGATAAAATGTGACTACACTAATTTATCGTAGGGAAAAAAACATTTAGCTTTCATGGAAACAATTTTCCTTCTCTCGACTATATTTTTTTCTTTTTAATTGTCATAGCTCCATAAACAAAATTTGTAGGAAAAGACTTCTAATTTTGTTTTGAAATGCAAGATCCTCTTCGGTCCTTGGCCGCCATGGCAGTACGGTGACTAGAAAGACAAAGAAAACTTAACAATAATTAGTCATTCATCAATCACGTCGTGGACGTGATAAAACATGAAATCTAGTCGTATTATAAAGAGCCTCCATCGCTGTACTAATTGCCCACGTTTAACACCTTGGTTTGCAAGTTCGCGATTGCGATCATTACTGGAACAACTGCAGCGAACAAGGAACATACAGTACCTATGAAACCTACATTATAACGGTACAGAAAACCTTGTGTACAATTTGAACCAAAGAAAAAAAGTGCGTAAACATTCCTTCAACAAAAATCTTTTGACAACTATGAAATGGAACAAAAAGTGGTTTCTTCCAAGGAGTTACAATACCGTTTCATGTAATAGTCGCCTTCTGCAAGAGGCACCAAAAAAGGAACTTTGAGCATTTGCTTGGTTGGGCTTCTTCGGAATCCTGGACGCAAGTCATTAGTCCCCGGTCTGCATTATTTCATCAAGCATCATCTCTTCATCAATCTCTTGCCAAAATTCCATTGATCCTGATTTGTGATGCCTGATTTCATGTCCCTTTGCATGCTGTCTAGATATCCCTGTCAATATGAAATCAACAAATCCTCATTAGTGCTAATGGCAATGTTGTCCTCGCACCTCTTATCAGTCTTCAGTTTTATTGGATGGTGTCACTAGCCAATATTCATACAAAGATTGGTAAACACTCAATCACATTGGTTCGCAAAATCAAAATACGTCACACTTCTTAATCAACATCATACTGCCATATATTTACCATTTCTCTTGTATTTTATGCTGTAAAACTAATTCAAGACATTACTATCGCATCCCTCCCCTTGAGACTCAACGTCTTCATTTGTGATTGCACCAGATCAATGCAAGTACCAGTACCGTGTACATCTTCGTATGTATCCGGCTTATGGTAAAGAAATATTTTAGAATTTGGGTATGTTGGATAAAAGAAAAAGAACAAATAAATCAAGGCGGCAGAACAGTGATGAAGAAGAAAACCAGGAAAATGCAATGTCATCCTTCCACCGGGATGCTGCTATGAGATGTGGTGGTACACAATGCATGAAAAACACTCAAACTCAAACATCCTTTACCTCGCTTGAATGAGAAAAGGGAGATAGGGTACGATTTGAATGAAAGGAGAATGGGAAAACAACAACAACAACAAAGCCTTATCCCACTAGGTGGGGTCGGCAGATTTTTATTACCATGTGAAAAGAGAACAGATTTTTATTTCCAAGTTTTCTTTTCTACAGTATATTGCAGGGATGTTTTTGCAAGATAAAACTCATAGTATGTGAGACAAGACAACTTGATAATCACAAAGAAGAGACAACAGCTTACTACAAAAGTGTGGACAGCTCATATTCTTTTGTTTTCTTAAGTATTTTTTCTTTATTATTTATTTCAAACTTTTATGATATTGTAATTTATTTATATCATATATTTAACATATGTTAACATACCCGTACCCCATACTTTTGAAAATTAACATATCCCATACATACTGTACAGTGTACACATACATATGTAATACGAATATTGTTTATAGTAGTCCATAAACGGTTCTAATCGCTGCAGAAAGTGGGGTTAATGGTTAGGTGATGGCCTAGTTTTGAATTGGTTTCTATTGTAATTAAGCCCCTAGAAGACAGTTTATATAAGGATGTCGGTCAAACAAAGATGCTAAACAGCTAAAGATCCTCCTAAAAAAAGCTAAAAAATGTTAGTAAAACAACTGATAAGCAACACACCCATCACCACAGAATAATGATTCAACTCTTATTCCTTTCACACTTAAAAGAGTACCAAAAAAAGAGCTAAATAATCATTATCAGTTCACAACTTTACCTGCAATATTCCTACAGCAGCATATTTGTCGCACAATAGTTTGGCTGTTTTAGGATGTAGATTCAAGGGATCAAGTAAGGCCTGTACACTCTAAAACCAACAAAAAGGCATAAGAGAACATCTTCGGCAACATTATACTTAAACTAATGTCATTTCATATGTTACCTTTGAAGTATAGCTTTCGTCCCAGTAAGTGTACCACAATCCATTGAGTATCCCTGTTTTTCGTAACTCCATCAAATGCTTCACTTGAACCGCCTGCTCCATGGCAGAAGAAATACAACATAAGAAAGTGTTAGATCAACATGTAGATAAAATGTCAACTCACCTCTACACTGGATTGGCCATGTAAATTGCATGGATAACCAACAATGAAACCCACGAGAGAAAGCCGAGAGATCTGTGCAAGAGAAGAAAATTGAATAACGAGATTCACATAAAGTACTGAGACTTAATTAAATACTCGAATGTAACAATTTTTGTGTGCGCGTGTGGGTGGGGTGTTCTTGTTATCAACACTTTAATTCTAGATCATCTCAGTTTAAAGATACTTTCTCCTTATCGGATATGGCTTGCATGCAAGAGCTTACATAGGAGAAACCACATTTAGCTATTTCCCTAAAACCAACTAGTTGGAAACAAATCATCACAAGCTGGAAAGGAGTTTTTTTTTTTTTGGAATTCATGACAAAAACTTGCTCAGATATAACTTGAACCCATAACATTTGACACTTGGTTCTTCTCAAAAACACATTTTACACTTAGTTATGTACTTCACTTGCAGCATAAAAAAAGAACTTGCAACAAAGACGAAATAAACACTAAGTGCTTAACATTGAATGATAATACCATGAAGACCATAGGCAAAAAGATAAAAACCATTTATCAAGCAACTTCATTAAAAAATAGATTGGGTAAGCAACAATTAATATACCAAATGTTTTAAATCTGTAGCCATGAAATCAATGTTTCCCTTCTTCCTTTCCAATACACTGCAAAAGATTATATAAGTAATAGGTAGTCAGGACTTTGGAAAAAATTAAGATCTCAGCAAATAAGGATTACATATGGCATCCATACTGCTTTGAATAATCTGACAAAATTACATATTAGAAACCACAACAGTTTTCCCTTAATAATATACATACCATGTGTTTTATGTACTTGAGCATTTAGTATGCTGTATAGATCACACCAAAATAACGGATAGGCTTAGCACTCAAATTCAACCATTACTGAGACCAAGCATGAGGGGACATGAATAGGTTTATAGATCTAAGTTACTCAAATTATCATATTTGATGACGTATTGCTGGTGTTGCCTCCTAAAGTTTCATCTATTAAAGGCCATATAAAATGAAGCGGAGTTCAATTTGGTAAGGCGAGTAAATGAGATAAACAAATAAAAGTTCATGAATCATGAGATTCCAACACATCACAAATCAATGAATCCTCATATCGGTGAATTTCTGTACTTTGATCATTAAGGGACTGGCAGTTTAATGCATAAAATTGTTATAAAAGTTTGTGTGCATTTAGATAAGCTAGCAGAACCCAAAGATGAAATCTAATGATATGTTGGATTGTTTCATGTCGCAATAATTGTAATTATAATGGATCAGAATAACCAGAAAAAGGAATTAAAGCTTTGCAATAGTTTGGTACTACTATCCCTACTAAAAGTATGAACATAAATAAGTATACCTTCAAACATATAATAGGGTATGCCCATACTTGTCTGTTGCTAATTGAGAAATTCTGTGATCTTTGCAAACATACTATGGAAATGAAAGAAACACTACCTTCAAAAAGTAAAGACGCACAGATTATAATTTCAATTACAAAAGTATAACAATGAAAGAAGGATACAGACAGCAACTTATCAGTAGAAACAATAGAGCACAGTTGGCAATAAACAACATTGCTCCTACCTAAGAGATAATGCTACCTTATTAGAAGGGTCTGAAACAGCTAAACCAACATATTTTTTGCCCACATCCAGACCAAGCAATCTTCCAGGCGAGGCCTTACCGGACACCACCAAATTCTGAAACAACTCTAGTGGCTTCACTAGCTTCATCTGCAAGTTCATATTGACTCAAACACCAAATACACACAGATCAAAAACCAAAGCTTCTTTCTTCTTTTATACGAAAGTCATCATCAATGCTGTCAAACATGTAACATGGAGGGCCAGAAAAAAATGTAACGCCCATTCGACCATAAATATATTTATATATTAATTAGCAGGAACCTAAATATAATATTGTAATTTCTTCAAAATAAAGCAACATTTTCAACTTCAAGTTATCAAATATTCAAATTAGCAACATGTCAAAACCAATACAAATTCCAAATTAAACAAACAAAAAACAATAATCAAAACTAACTTAAACCTAATTAAACAAGCAAAGAACAAAAATTATTACTTGTACAAATGATGTGGAGGCTGTTCACGAGCAAAAACGACCTGTTCACCAGCAGGGAAACGCTGAAAGGCCTGCGTTGAACTGATTGTGCAGGTCTCCCTGCTGGGAGACCTCTGCGCAGGCCTCCCTGCTTGTGAGTAGAGAGTCCAGGGAACAGCACAGCGCCACGCGAGGGCTCCCTGCTCGCGAATAGGGAGCCTCGCGTGTGCAGTGAGCAGAGATCGTCTCTTACGACAGCGCAGGGCTCCTGTGCGAGACCGGAGCCAGAAGGGGGAGTACAGGAGGATGCGACAGAAAAGAACGAACTCTTGCAGAGAGAGAAATTGAGGAAAGGACGGAGAACCGGCGTGTGAATATAGCAGCAGCGCGATGGTGGGCGGCAGCAACTTACAGCGAGAGACAACAGCAGAAACGCACAATGGCAGCAGCAACGCGTGACGGCAGCAACCCACAATGGCAGGGAGCAGCAAGCGGCAGCAGCGAACGGAGGCAGGCAGCAGGCGGCAGAAACGTACGGAGACCCTTGCAGAACGAGAGAGAGGTTGAGGGAGAGATTGAGGGAGCGAGAGGAATGGAAGAGAGGGAGTACCGGCGAGTGACGATAGCAGCAGCGCGCGCGATGGTAAGCGGCATCAACTCACGGAGAACGACAACAGCAGCAACAACACGATGGCAGCAGCAACGCACGGCGTCTGGAACGGCGGCAGCTAGGCGAGAACGACCGGCGATGACAAAGCGTAAACATTTTAGGGCATCAAGGGTTCTCTATCGGTTTTGAGCTCAGTGGCCCCACATGAGCGACCACTTCCTTGGGTCAAAAGAAGAACAGAAGTGGGGCCAGAGTGCGATCCCTCACAGAGCTGGTAAAAAACGAGCCCGAGTGAAATCGGACCACGTTTTTTGGGTAGACGCATGAAAAAAGAGATGCAATTTTGACAACACTGGTCAAAATGAAAGGAAATTTTAGATATGTTCTTTGATGTTATTATAATAATTTATATGAAAAAAACAACAATTTTATTCAACACATTTTAGGGAACCACAGAGACACTATGATTTGTATGAAATGTTTTGTCTCTCTTTTTTCTTATTTTCTAATCAAGTTTCTTATTTACTCAGTGGTTGAACCATTTACCACCGTGCGAACCATAGCTATCGCCTCTCAGACTATGCCAAAAACTGATCGAACCATGCCTTTTTGTCATTTGTCCATCCATTTTGCATGAGGAGGGAGGACCGCCCAACCTCCTCCTTGAGATTGGACGAACATTAACTTCTTATATTATTTTTTTTATTATTAAATATTTTTGTTATTAAAATTATATTGTTTATAAATCTTTGCAATCATAAATTTAAAAAACCATAAGTAACATGCATAGAAATATACAAAAAAATTCTTATATAATCACATAATTAAATAAGATAATAAATATATCAAATTATTTATTTATAAGTTAATATATTTTAAATAGAAGAATAATTGAAACTTAATGATTCAATATTAACAGTAAATTATAATTTGAAGAACAAAAAAAGTCAGTTACTTTTGATTACTACAAGTTATAGCAATATTAAATAAAAAGTTAACGAAAAAATATAACATTAAAAAATTGCATAATTAAATAATATAAATAAAGTTTAGATATGTTATATTTAATACTCAGTTGTGATAATAAGTAGGGTGAAGCTTGAAATAACGAAAGAAAGAGGTGAATGGAGGATCAGATCGAGAGTTTGCTTGGTATTAGAATTACATAAGAACTAACTTCTTATTTAGACTCGTGCCCTCTTGTTGTGACTCATGCATTTAAATAGTATGATTACGTTTGGTTGGGAATAAAATGCGAGAACATTTCGATGTTCCGTCAAACAATATATGTGAAAAGTTTTCGTAGTCAGAACATTTCGCGGAATGTTCTAACTAAAAATTCTTGCCTTCGGCAAAAGCTTCAAAAGTTCTTGCCGAAGGCACGAACTTATTTTTTTTCTTTTTGATTTTTGTCTTTTCAATCGTCAACATTTCACTTTTTTTTTCAACTCCCTAACTTCATCTACTTTTTTAATTATTTTATAATATAAGTATATAGTATTTAGTTATTTATTAATACATTATTAGTCATCTAATAAAATAATTTATTAAATATTATTAATTGAAAATTATAAAATATTTAGTTCTAATAATTAATAAATAATTATTAATTAAACTATTCAATTTTTAAAAAAAATTATATCATATTTGAATCTTAAGATGTACATAAATTATAATATTAATAACATTTAAAAGATTTAATCAAAATAAATAAAAAATAATATTAATAATATAACGATTTATGTAAATCATAATATTAATAACATATTATTTTTTACTATAATTTTATACCTCATAAAATAATAAATTATATTCTTAGTTCTTATTTTTTATCCAAACACACACTATAACTTATCTATCAAATCAATTTTTTAAATCATCATCATTAAACTTTTCCATCCAAACACCAACCCGAACTTTTTTATCAAATCGATTAGTTCTTGAGAACTAATTTACTCTCAAAATTCTCATACCAAATACACCTTGTGAGAATAGGGATTAGTCAGTCAAATGCAATCATTTCCATTTTGTTCAAGGTCATAGTTTTGAAATTTGAAAAAGTAGAGAAAAAATGTTCCAACCATAATAGGAATAGCAAGGGTGTGTTTGGCTGTGTCATAACTCTAGAACTTTAGTTCCTAGAACAGTGGTGATGTGATTTTTTTGTTCTCATTGTTTTTTTGGATGCAAGTTTATATTCGATGGGACTTGGGCCTTTGATTTGATATATTTGTTCCACCTAGTTCTGGAAGGTGTTTGGTTGTGCTCTATAGAACTTCCACCGATGTTCGAGTTGCAGATGTATTCGTGGAGAGAGAGAAAAGTCTATTGCGTTGGATTCGAGGCGCGGTGGAAGTTCTAACATGAGAAAAAGTTTTGACGTCTCGCCAAAACTTTTTTCACAAACATGTTAGAACATGGAGTTTGATCGGAACTAAAGTTCCCGTGGGACCCACGAGAACTTTGGTTGGTGTTTGGCAGAATTAACCTAAATTTCAACAAATTGTTCTGATCCAAATATTGCCTTAGGCTGGCAAAGCGAGAACTTTGGATTTGTAATTCTCGCAAACTCCCGAATTTGACGTCGAAGTCCACTTGAGGCGTTTGGTAAAGTTCTCATAGATTGGAGAACTTTTTGTTTGATTTGACCGGTTAATTTGAGATTGTTCTGGGGGTGTTTGGAGAAAGTTTCGACCTTTAACCACGCGAGAGAAAAATGAACAACCGCTGGAAAAAAGTGCGCGCGGAAAAATGAAGCAATACTCGTTGCCTAATGAAAAATTATTGCGAATGACCGGACACGGCATGTGCGTATATATGAAAGAATGTCATCGGTTATGCACACATGAATAGAAGTACACACACATAACAGATAACACTAACCAATAAGATACAACCACCATCCAAAAAATAGCAATAATGTTGGCAATGTAGTTCTAATATTGTGAGAACATTAGAAAACATGCATGTGAGAACATCAGAACACAGTCATGTTGGCATGATCAAAACAAGCAGCAAGTACCCCTACTAAGCGACGTGGGAGTACTAATACATTGTCCCAAACACACACACAACACAACATTCCAGTCTTACAACATCAAAGTCCCACATCACACATAAGTATGCAAACGGAAGTATCACAAGTACAAGTTCTTTAGTCGCTCAAGCACGCCTACAATACTTTCCAATGTAGAAACCCAGTACGTATGAAATTGCTAGGGGTGTTCACCGGGTCGGACTGACCCGGTGAACCCGAAAATTCGACCCGGGGCGGGTCGACCCGACCATGACCCGATCAAGCGGGTTCGGGTTGGAATTATCCAACCCGAGTTGACCCGACCCAACTCGATAGACCCGGTTTTTTCTTTTTTTAAAATTTTTTTTTAGTTAAATGTATAGTTTTATATCATTTAAAATCTAAAAAATATGAAATAAATTATTTTAAATGTAGAAAAGTGTATAGATATTTAAAACAATATTTTTGGTATTTAAAAATAATTTATTTTATATTAAAAATAAAATAATAAATACTTTTTTTATTAAAAAATAAACGAAAAAAGGGTGGTCGAGTAACCCGACCACCCGACCCGGCCCGGCCCGGGTCGGGTCAGTTCGGGTTGCAGCCACAAAAAACAAGGGACCCGTCCCGTCGGTTTTGTTCACAGGTCGGGTTTGACCCGACTCGTGAACACTCCTATAAATTGCAACACTAAGCGCTAGCAGCAACATATTAACTCTACACCTGCATCTGCAGTTCACATAAGAGGCGCTGTCCTCGGCTTCAATAACCTCGGGCTCTGCAGACTTCATAGAAATATCAGGTTCAGAAGAGCGCATACTAAAGTAACTCTGCAAAGAAGATGAGGCGGCATTGTAGCTATCGAATTTCTTATACGCACAGTCACGATAACCCATCACTTATGCTTGATAACTTGCCCACGTGTCAAGTATGCCGATATTGCGACCTTCGTAGACAGCGTAATATTTCCTTGTTGACATGCTAACCCTCGGTGTCTTCAGGTCCTGCAATTTCAACATTACTCCTTGCATCATCATCCCTACGAAGTAGAAATCTATATTCGACGACCAATGGCTAAATCTTGCCTTGTCCCCAGTGGAGACCATCTTCTCTTTTCCTTTTATGGAACTCATTGATGTCTAAGGAAGAGCAATGAAAGAGAATTGTAAAAGGTGGCCAACATACTACTAGTCGCACGATAAAATTTACTTAAGGTCATATGATGTGTTACATAATATCAAGGAAGAAAGCAATCTGTACTACACTTCCTATTTTGTGAAATTGTTTGTCATGGTTTTGTGTAATCCTAGAAGATTGAAGCCAAGTAGCCTCGTGTTCACATTCTAAGATTAAGGTGTCCTTGATAAGGTTGACCTTTTTGGCATCTTACTTTATACAAGAGGCATAAAATAAGGGCAAAATAATATATAGGAGTTAAAGTAGGGAACAAATGTAAGATGTAGCATAAAGTAGAGTAAACATAGTAAACACGATAAAAAAATTCATATTCAAGTGGTTAAACTTTAAAATATCAAAAAGAAAAGTCCTATAACATTTGGCTTCACCAACACATCACTAATTGATTTGATTAAAATTCGTGTCTCTAGAGTCCGAAAAAAAGTTGTCCTATGTGAACACCTTTGTCCTATGTGAACACCTTTGCCAAATCTATAATTACAACTTAGTTAACTTGTAACGTGTAATGGCCATAAGTATAAATCTCTAACATGTGTAATGAGCTGCCTAAGAGTGTAATGAGGTGCCTAAGTGTATAAGACCTGATTAAATCATGCGTGGGGGAAGTTATAATGCTTCAAACGTTATTAAAACATGGCATCCATGAATGCATCGAAAGCAAAACAAAACACAACACAAGCATGTCATGGCCATAAGTATAAATATCTAACAGGTTTCGAACCATTATCACTACTATCACAGAACCCCTGAATCAAGGGAAAGAGCTTTGACGGTATAGTCTTACCTCGGCAGACGTTGATGGCAAGGATGTCATCGTGGAACGGCACCGCGGGAACACTCGTTTCTCTTGTGTTACCTGAAGAAATCCATCACAAAGTTGGTTTACAGTATGTAGTCGAAACATAAATCTTTAAAGAAGAAAAAATGTATTTTCAAGGATGGGAATTACTTGGAGTTGGATGATCGGGAAACCTGCGATTTCTTGGCGAGGGGAATCCATGGGTGGTGGCTGAAAATAATTCGGTTGTACCTTTTGGCCGGCAAAAAGGAAATGTTAGATAAGAAAAATTGCATAGACTTTCATAAATGTCCTTTCGGGGGACGACTGAAGAATCCACAAATTAGCAAAATCGGTGAAGAACTTAGTAAACGAAGAAATCGAAATAATGTCCTAGGTGCCACAAAATCTGAAGGCCCGACAAAGATCCTGAAACCCTAAACCCTACAGCATGGATCGGGAAATAGAATGAGAAAATCACGCGTCCATTGATCGATCTGAAAAACCCTAGGAAGTCGCCGGCCTAATATTTCAAGAAGAGGCGAAACAATGGACGGCGGCGAGCCAAATCTCATATCCGGCACCACAACGTCGACCTAATGTCACGAAACTCTGAAAAAATCACATAAATGTCGGACGATGAATGACGTGCTCAAGAAATCGATCGCCGACAGATATTTGAAAAAATGACGCAGAAAACTTCTGAGAGCATACAGAAAACAGGGTCTGCAACTCCACGAAACACGCCAGTGAGACGTGTTACCTGCAAGCATGATATTCGCTGATTCACCATGTCGTCCGAGGTCGCAGATCGGACTTCAGGCAACGAATGGGAAGTCTCGCAGCTGTCGACGGAGAGCGAACGAGGAAGCGGATGAGAGTGAAACATACGGCTTGGGTGAAATGGGAAAGACATCAGCTTTTTCCCAACTTCGGCGTGGGTTTTGAGAGAGTTCTCGTGCGATCGAGAACATTTCGAAGTTCTTGTCGCGAGCAAGAACTTTGGTTCGGGAATTTTCATCATTGACGAAACAAAAATAAGTGTGGGCCCCACCAGAACGTGCGAAGGTGTTTGGCAGAACATTAGTTTGTTCTGGTATTTTCCCATCCAAACACACCTTAAAGAACAATAAATGTGCCAAGAACAAATTTATTCTTATACAAAAATATTCGTGTTCCAGAGGCTCATAAACTTCATACTAAATAGCCCATGAGAGTTTACAGCACACCAAAACCCAACTACTACAAACTTTGGAGTCTTCAACTAATCAACTATTTTATACCAACTAAGCCAAATGCCCATTTACTCCAAGTTGGATGTATGCATATTTTGTAATTATTGTAATTGTATTTCAGT
Source organism: Pontederia crassipes (assembly GCA_030549335.1). Classification (NCBI taxonomy): domain Eukaryota; kingdom Viridiplantae; phylum Streptophyta; class Magnoliopsida; order Commelinales; family Pontederiaceae; genus Pontederia; species Pontederia crassipes. The sequence continues at coordinate 67,554,739 of CM060191.1, read as the reverse complement.
TACTTTGTTATTCGTATCCAATGATGTATATATAAAGATAATAAGCATTTTAACAATGTTACTAAAATCGACATAATTGATTGATTCAAAATAATTTTAGGTATTGAACCGACGAAATTTCAATTGAATCGAAAAAACTGATGAACCGGCCAAGAACTAGTTCAATTCATTTTTTAAAGTCAATTTAAAATGAAATGATGTTAGAAAAATGGATTTTTAAGAAAATATAAACTGAGAAAAGAAGTAATAAGGTGTTATAAACAAAAAACAACAGAAAGGAGAAAATAAATATAGGAAGATAATTAATAGGTAGAGAAAATGATAATTGAAGGAAAGGAATGATTAGTTGAGATGATTAAGGGAGAAGAAATCGAAATGAAAGAAAAGGAAGAATTTAGTGAATAAGAAATGAAAAAAGTGAAGAAAATAAATTGAATAAACTAACATAATAAAAACAATTAATAGTGATTTGGAAAATACAGTAATATACTTATCATTACGATGATGATGGTGATGATGATGATGACGACGACGACGACGATATGAGTAACTATTGAGTTTTTAAAATATAATAAATAAATAAAAATAATAAATATGAAAAAAAGTAAGAAGCAACAATGGGAAAAAAGAAAATAAAAAAGAAAATAAAAATGGGGAAATAAACAACAGGAAGAATAAATGAAAATAAATAAAAGAAGCAAAAATTTAAAAATGAATTAGATTTAAAGAATTTAATATAACATCACAAAATTATATAAATAATAAAAATATAATAATGTACCAATCATGATAATTTTAGCCACCTTAGATTTATAGAATATAAAAAAATAATAGTTTTAGGTAATTTATTATTATTAGTAACATGACTATATATTATACAATATATTAATTATGATATAAATAATATTATTTTAATAAAATCTAGTCCAACTCGAAGGAAGGTCTTCTTCTAGCCGGAAGAAAGGCTGAGCTTAGGTGACGTTAAGGGCGTAGTAATCGATATCCAATTTATGCACCTCATTAATGAACAAAAACAATAAAAATTGGTTGCCTAATTATACCACTTAAACTTTATTGATATTGATTGCCCATTTTATTCGTCAATATATTATGTCACAAAGTTATTGCTACATGTGTAACATCTGCAAAATCTAAAGAAGGAAAGGAATGAAAATAAAATTTTTATAGCAATTAATGAAGGAATTCAAATCTAAGTCGGATTCAAAAAAAAAGAAGAAAAGGAAACGGCCGACTAGGGGAGGAAATTCCTCACCTGATCGCGCGCGTTGGGCCAAAAGCTGGCCAAGGCTATAAGAGGGGACGTGAGGGTAACCCTCGCGCCCCTTGGAAATTCCACCGGCCGCCGCCTCCTCTCCTTCAACTCTTTCGTCATTTTCTCCGACGACGCAGAGGCGACTCGACGGCTCTCCAACGCGTGATGCACACAGGCTCTTCCTCAACGTTAACAAGGTCGAGGCGAACCTTCCCATCGGCCGAGAACGATCGGCGACCGGACGGACGATGTGAGAAGCGCCGACGAACTAAAATCGATCGGAAAAGGTTGGATCCTTTTCTTTGTTCGAGAATCAGAAACAGGTTCACGAATACCATCAATATCTACTGGAGGAGCAGTGATCAAGGCGATAATAAATATAGAAGTTGCGGTCAATAAGGTAAGGATCATCAATGTCTGTAGGTGGCTTGTCAAGTCCGCCGTCAAATCGATCATTGTTTATCCTTCACGGTAATAATATCTCGAGGATTCCTACTAATGTAATTTTCATTACAGATGGGCAAATATTCTTATCTGCCGAACGAACCGCACTCCTTCTATATGTCAGGATACGAATGAGATATCCAGCAACAAGAAGGAAAAGGATTGAATAGAGGAACTTTCAAACATTTGTTGATCTCAGATGTGGGCCTTAGCTTTAAGTTTCGTATTGATGTCGACCTAATCTGGTGATCGGAGAGTCGCCGAAAGCGAAGAAGATGATCGGCGGCTCTGTTTTATCGCAAATATCGGTCGACCGGTTCGATGAGCGATTGACCGATCCGACGTGCACTTCGCATTGACGTGTCTTTGATCGGTCGACCGATCCTATAGGAGCGGTCAATCGATCCAGTGCTACGCAGATGGATTTAATTTCATGATCGGTCGATCGGTCTCATAGAGCGATCGACCGATCCGGCGTGCGTACCGCGCCATCGTGATTTTATGGATGGTCGATCGATCTTTCAGAGCGGTCGATCGATCCAATGATGTATGACAATCCCTGCGACGATCGGTCGACCAGCCCTATGTGCGCGGTTGACCGGTCCGACAGGAATGGTCAACCGGTCTAAGCTGACCGGTTCAAGTCGACTCGACTAAGAGAAATGGTCGACCGATTCAGTCAGACCAACCAGATCAGATTGACTAGTTCATTCAGATCAACCGGTTCGAGCTGACCGGTTCAATCAACCCAAACCAATAGGAAAATCTTAAACCGACTTTAATGTATGAGTACTGACATGGTCCGAGTCGGACTCTGACCCTGGTCTGAGTCATGCTCCTGAATCCTAACAGGAGACTCGAACCGGTTTACCTTAATTGGCCGAGTCCTATTGCAAAGACATCAATCCCCTTTTGGGTTTTGACTTATGATTCTAGACACCATCAAAGATAAAGAAAGATAAGTAATGTAAATATGAAACTGCGGGATTACTATGTGCCGCCCAATGTACGGAATAAAGATCATAATATGGTATAGAGATGGACATGTAGTTAGTTGAGGAGACAATGAACCTATTAGTCTTCGATGATCACTGTTTTTGTAACCGTTCTCTTCCACCTGTATCTCGAAGAAGGGTGATGCATTTGACACGCTCCTTCCCCCAAAGAAACATTATTTCATAATACCGAGCCAGATGGACATGTAGCTAAGGAGATAGTGAACCTACAGATTCTTAAATGACCACTGTTCCTAGAATGCAGGTCCTCTTCCACTTGCATTCAAAATGGAAGATGAATTGGCACACCCCACCTCCAATGTGGGTGCACTGACTTTATAGCTTCAGAGAGGACAATCTAATAAAGTCGAACTCGCATAGGACAATTAACTCTAAGGACATCATAGTAATGTAAAAGACGTAATACAACTCACAGTAAAGCAATGCACAAGAAAGTATAGTACAACAAAGTACAGAACATGGTAAAGTAAAGTACGGAATATAACATGGTAAAGTTTACATAGTGACTAGTAAAGTTCAAGGCAAAGTAAAGTAAAATCAAGGTATAGTCAAGGTAAAGATAGAGTGCAGATACTGACATGGTTGAGGCATAGTTTATTGCAATCAAGGCATATAAATCCAAGACAACTATGTCATTGCTTATCTATTATGATATGATCATCATTGATTATTATTTCATCATTTATGATTCTATTGTACTGAGCATTTTTGTTCATGGGTATTCGATTCCCCTGCATTAGGATTTTACATGTGAGAACTCCGCTTGATGAGGTGTTGGAGGGCACAAGGTTGGAGAATGCTACACATAATTAAATTATATCATCAAGTCCTCACAATTGCAATTAGTCCAATAATTTTCCTTACTCTTGAAAGGCATCATGTTATTCCGCTTGTTGAATTTCTTCCCAAATGTTGAACTTGTTGAATATTGTGGTATTTTCTTACTTTGTTATAGAATTTAGAACCACTGAACTTCACTGGCCTTGACAGGGGTTTGGACTTCCGGTTTGAGGCACCGAACAACTTCTAGGCAGGTAGTCGTCCTTATTGTTCAACTACCTTGATCGGGAGGGACAAAACCCTTCCTGACACTGCATCTTACCTCTCGTTCGCTATTTGATATGCAGACGTTTAAGCTTCCGCAATAAAGTCTTTAATTATATCTTATTATTATATTGTGCCACTTGTACAAATTGTTGAATGATCATGATCAATATTATAATAGGTAGCGCTTCCGGGGTCAATTTGACTCTCTACGTGATAAGAGAGGCGATTTTAGGGCGTTACATCGTGATTACGTCTCCATAATTTAATTATCATCTCACTGACATCCTCACCAAAGCACTTGGACGTGATTGTTTTCATTTTTATCCCCACCAAGATCAGAGGAGTATCAAATGATGATACTCTGAAATCTTAAGTAATTAAGTCATATCAAATGATATTTTTGACATCCTAGTTAATCAAATCATATCATGTTAGTATCTTTGAAAATTAAATGACAATCTGCAAATCAGATAGTTTTGTCTATTTACTAATTAGATCACATAATATTCATGATAAATATCCATTGCATATATCTTGAGATACCACAAACTGATTGCATATCATTTACAATTAATAGTAATTATATTTTAGTCATTCCATTGCGAATGTTTAATAAACAAGATTCTTTTTACTCTCCTTATCCTATTTTGTAGAAACTTCAACAAATCATCAAAGATGCAAAAGAGGAGAATAAAGTTACATGTATAAAAAAATGTTGGCACGTAAGTTGGCATTGAGCCATAAGTATAGCCGGAAAAATTTTCCTTCTGAAAAGGTTGCAAGCATACCTAACATTATATTAAGTTTCTACATAAAATGTGTACATAGGGAGCACATTTGAATGATCAAATGCCACAAAATATATAAATTTATTTCATAATTATCACATTTCAAATTAATTTCTCGAGTAAGGGTATTCGTCAAATTGGACCCGACCCGTGAACAAATCCGACCCGTCTAAATTTGATCGGATCGGGTTGAGCCTCTTTTAAGAGGCAAATCCGACAGGTCGGGTGGTCGCATTTCCGTCCACCATTTTTTTAAAAAAATTTTTCTTACTATTTTTATATTATTTAATATTTATTTTAAAGTATAAAATAGGTTTTTCAAATATTTAAATATTATTTTCATACTTAAAACATTTTATTTTAATATTTTTTAACATTTTAAATTAAATATAGGCTTAAAATTAATTTAAAAATATAAAAAAAATAAATAAATGATTAGGTTTTCGGGTCGGATTGATCTGACCCAGCCACTCTTCGGGTCGAGGTCGGGTTATCGGGTGGATCACCTCTATTCCTTATGGCCTTTATCTTATTTATTTATATTTATTTATATATTTATTTATATATATAATTATCGAGGTCGGTCGAATCTCATGAATATGGATTAACGATCGTATGATCCATGTAGTCGACTCCACCTAGTAAGATAAGACTTTGTTGTTGTTGTATTTATTAATGATACCCCACTACTTTCAGTGAGCATGCATGAGAAGTCCCAACTTGCTGAACGACTGTTACCACCATTTATGAACGTAATAAAAGTCACATTCGGTGGACCATATGAGGCAATCACATGGTGCCGCAAGGAGCCAAAATACCAGATAACTTTGATAAAAGCTCCAAGGAGATAACAGCTCGGTGTTGAGACAAAAGGGGGCAATGAACAAGTCACAGGCAACTTCTAACTTGCACTAATTTAATCAACAAAAGGTGAAGTTAAAACTGTTGGCTCTCGGTCCCAATCTTCTTTAGCAAGAAGAGATACGTGACATGTATCAAATGAGATCCCACTCCGAATTAAGATTGTGATGGAATTAGACGCCTTTACTTATGAGTCATGAGATTTGCACAGAGTGGAGCATCTGGTCATTGCTTGCATAAAAAGCTGAAGCAAGACTATGATGTACAGAAGGGGCTCCTCACTCCGAAGAGGGAAGTTGAATGTGGAAGTATAATTTTCCTATGTGTCATAGGACTATGCATGCACCACCAAACTCACTCGTTGTCAAGCAGATTTTGATGAGGAGTTGGAGGCAGCAGCCATTTCCAGCTTTTCCCATATCAGCTTTCTCTTAGCTTCTTCCTGGTTACCAGCTGCTTCAAGCTGGTGCAGCTGTTGTTGACACTTGGAGCACATTGTGGGTTCCATATCCTCCAGCATCCTCTTAACGCTTGCTGTTAGCTGCCGCACGGAGTTGCTCCAATGACACTTCAGGTTGTTTTCGATGCCTTTTATGGTGACTGGGAGGACAACTTCCCAGAACTGGGACGCCATCTTCAGAAACTGCTCATTGTTCCATACATAGAGGGCCCTCTCTGCTACCTTTTTACAAAAGAAAAAAATTTTAGGGATCGAGAATTATCAGCAAACCTGTAAGCGTTCAAAATCATAAATTGTTCGCAACTACAAAAAATGTGGAATAGTTTTTTTTTCGTTTTCTTTCTGAAGGAGTAAAAGGATGACTATTGAAAGTCAAGAGAGTGGAACAATTAAAAGAAAACTCAATGTTGATATAAAGATGATGTGCTTTTGTACTTGGATGAGTTTAGGATTCTCAGGTCCTTTTATACCCAATTAGTGTTGGCCCGGAAGATGCATCATGAACAGTTCTGCCAAGCACTACCAATTATTGGCAGTGCATGAACAGTTATGTTAGGAACATGGGATGTAACATAAGATACAATTAGAACTTAGGATGCCAGCGATCATAGTTGTGTAAATTCTGAATCCGTGAACAATTATGTGGGAAGACGATGAAGAACACAATGCAACAGTTCACATGTTCCCAGGTACGACTCAGAAAAAAAATCCAATATTATGCTAACGCACGATGCGTGAAGCAGAGTGGTGGGATGACATGAATTTGATGTAGATAAGAGGAAAAAGAAGACATTTTTTTGGCAGTGAAATGTTCGAAGAAATCAACCATTACAGTTCAATGTGATGTAGAATACAAGAGGGAACAGAGAAAAGGACATAGAAAGGGGGGAAAAAGATAAAAGTGATGGACAAAGATGACAGACTTGTTCTTACCTGAGAGTTGGTGCTGGTTGAGCATTTTGCAATGCGAGAGCAGATGGGCAAAGCCAGCTCCGCAAACTCCTCCAAATCCAAGTTCTCCACCAACTCATCCAGCTCGCCCAGCAGCAACACCTCCTTCTGGCAATTGGTCACGGGCCAGTGACGCAGCACCCCCTTCACCACCACCTCGCAGAGCTTGTGGTCCTTCTTCACGAACTGAACGACGCAGTAGGCGAGCTGCTTGTGGTAGGCGCCCATGCCCTTGGGCTTGTGCAGCGGCATCAGCACCTTCATCAGGAACAGCTCGTGCTCCTCTTTGAGCGGGACAACGAACCCATTGATGATACTCCCCCATATCTCCAGCAGGTCCCCGATGCCGCAGTGCCGCTCCTCGTCGAGCGCGTAGTGGATGAACGCGTTGTTCATCAACTTCCGCATGAACGACCGGTCCACAGTGAGCTTCGAGTACAGCTGATGGTACGCGTTCTTCAGGCGTTCGCGCTCTCGTGGGTCCTCGGATTGGAACAGCGACACGAGGTTCAGCAGAAAGCTGCGGTCGACGTGCCTGCGCAGGGCCTTGGGCTCCGTGTTGCCGATGAGAACCAAAAGTATGTCATACACCGTCTGTAGGTGAGGCCACGACGGCGCGAGGGTCAACATGGGGCCGTCCTCTTCGAATAGGTCCGGCGGAAGGCACGGGTAGGCCGGCGGAGGGATCGCCCGGAAGAGGTTGGAGGACAGCATGGAGACCAGCGGCGACAGCACCATGTCGTCGAGCGGAGCCTTGGCGGACCGGACGTAGGACAGTATCCAGGACAGCTTCTGGCACTTGAGCTCCATTTCCGACGGCGCCTCAGACGGGTCGGTGAAGGTGAAGACGGCATTGCAGTCGTTGATAGTCGAGACGATCTCCACGGTCTCGGCGTCCACAGAAGGCAGCGGGAGGAGGGTCGGGCCGGAGACGACGACGGCATTGTCGTCCTCGGCCTTGGAATCCAACTCGAAGAGGTCCTGAAGGGTGGTGGACTTCCTCCTGCGCGCGCGTAGCGGCAGTTGAGTTCTGGGCGCACCCATGCCTTCGCTCGAGCACTATCCCGGCGCTGCTACTGAGCCTTCTCTTTGGTGGCCATTTGGTCGTCGCCGAGAAGAAAACAAACAGAGGCGCAAAGAAGGGAGCGAGAACACGAGACGTGCTCTATTTGTACCGAGAACTTTGGCGGGACGTGGACATGGGTCCAAATGGAATCGACGTGAAACAACGGGAAGAGATGGGGGTTTGTAAATATACGACCCACCGAAAGGTCTCAGGTTACCTGAAGAAGACAGAGGAGCCACATGGTAAGTGGTAACCTTTTACATGCAGCAACAAAAACCTTGATTTGGGAATTGGACCAGTTAAGATCAAGAGGATCACACGTATCTATGATATTATAAAATTTAATGTCCATTTTAATGATCAGATTTTGAGATCGAAACTTTTATAGCATGTCTTACATTTATATTTCCATATGATTACACTGTGAGAAGAGATAAAACTTACGAGGATGGACTGGAACACCTGAAAGGACAGGGAGTTGGATCGCATCTAATTTTCTAATTATTTTGCATATTTCTAATTGTTGCTCGACTTGTAGGTGCCGCGTGTTTATGAGATGGCCGGTGGCCACATGATTGAGATGAAGATTACATGTAAAGAGGGTCATGTGGGTGAGATTCTGCATGCTACTGCCGGCCAACAGAAACATACTTCACTTAAATATGGCATATTAGAAAGGGTCGACAACAATACGCGGAAGGAAAGGGAAAAAGAAAAAGAAGGTATAGAACCAATCACGACAGATAAGCTTCCAATACATAACGAATACAATTATTTAGATGGTGACTTGCATCTGCTCCCTTCCAAGTTGGTATACAGAGGCCATTATGTGAGCACCTGCAAACATGGAGGTATTCTACCTTCTGCGTTTTCTATAATTCAGAGGTATGGGACCTCTCGGCACACATAATTGCTTGCTCCTCTGTTACAATAAATTTCAAGCATATCGATACAAGACAGTTATATTCTTATCTGCACATAAAGTATTCCATCATATACCAAACTAAAACTCAATAACCAGTAGAAATTTTCCTAGCATAAGCTTTACCAATGCAGTACATCATCAAGACATTTCGCTTTTATACAATACAGTATATGCTCTTTGCATGCCAATCAGAAATGTAGCTCCTCATGCTAGTACTCATCTCCAATCAATTTGCAATGGCATACTAGAATTTATGCTATATGTTATAGCGCTCCACGCGTAAAGATTCGTGTGGGCAGTAGGCACTTGAATGGCTGGTCTTCAACTAAAACAAGAAACACCTGCTATGAATCTGATATCATAACAAGTTTTCTTGTGACATACTAAGGCATACTAGAATTTATGTCATAGTGCTCCCCATGTAAGATTTGTGTCGGACAGTAGACATTTGAACGAATGGTCTTCAACTAGAACAAGAAACTAGTGGGTATACCTGTTATGAATCTGATATCACATCATAACAAGTTTTCCGGTGACATACTATGGTTCAGCAATTCCAAACTTCATGCATGATAGACCATACTACTGAATGCCAAGTTGTAAAATCATAGCACACAAGAAATGTGAGAACCAGATGCATTGAAGCACAACCAGGACACAATAATTGTGGCATATTTTTGCCTCTGATACAATGACAGCGATAGAACTTCAATCTGCAGACAAAAATGAGTTAAATTTGTTGGCATCCAACAAATTCATAGAAACTACACACAAAAAATATGTTCTGGTGTTCTGCCTGTTAAGATCAGTGATGAGATAATACCCAAGTTTTCAAAAAGTACGACATAATGAATTCATCTTATTCATTAAAGTACTCTTGAAAAATTTAGAGAGGATCAGATCATCTAGCACCCAGAATTCCATGTAAATCCCAGTAACTGGCATAGAAGGAAATCTGAGCTAACTATATCATTTGCAAACACATTTTTCTATTCAGAACTAACTTAGATGAACAAAGGATTCAAAACTTCCTAATCATATTTATTTGAGTGTCCATAGCTGCAACAGAGAATTTTTTTAGGGAAGCTACAACAGAAAATAAACAGGTTGATTCATATATGATACAAAAAACTTGATTAAAAAATCATATATGTTATAAAACTATCTTTGAATGGAGCAGATATAATAAATAAAGTCAAATTGATAGATACCTAATTATCCCATTATAAAGGCCGGGTAATGAATCCACGTTCAGCCATCTTCTCTATCAGTTCTTCATGTTTCGTCAACTGCCCTGCTCTTCTCAGTAATGTCATTGCCATATCGTAAATCGGTGTTGTTGGCTTGAGACACTTCTCCTCCAACATCTCCTTCAACAAGCCATAAGCACGCTTCCAATTACCCCTTTCACAGAAGGCCTTAATCAGCACCCCATACGTGTTAACATTTGGTTCAACACCCTCCGACTCCATCTCTTTCTTTATCCTCAAAACCATGTCCATTGACTTTTCCTTGCTAAATAACTCCATTAGCAAGTTATATGTTATAGTGTTCGGTTTGCAGCTGAGCTCCCTCATACGACTGTACAGCTTGTGAGCTGCATTGATGTTGCCAAGATTCAGAATGCACCGAAAAATTGGATTGAAAGAGTGACAATCAGGAACACAACCCTTTGAGACCATGGAATTCAGGACCTTAAGAGCAGCATCTAAATTCTTCTGGCCCTTTCGGCAGTGTGTTTCAATGAGAAAATTGTAGGTGATGACATCGGGCTCGCAGCCAAGCTGCTTCATCTGATTGTGGACCTGCAGAACCTGTTCCGAACGTCCTGCCTTGACGTGCGCTCGCATCAGGCTATTGAACGTGGCAGCATTAGGAGGACACCCAGAATCAATCATCTGGCAGAGGAGCTCGTTTGCGCGAGGGATTTGGCCCACCCTACACATGGCATCGATCACGGTGGTGTAGGTATACACGTTGGGCGAGATCCCATTGGCAGACATCTCGGCAAAGACGCGCTCGGCCTCTTCAATCCGTCCAGAGCGACACCAGGCGTGGACCAATGCGGAGTACACCACAACGTCAGGAGCGAACCGGTGCTTAAGGGAATCAAACAGCGACTGCGCCTCGGCGGCAAGACGCTTCTTGGAGAGGGCCGCGAGGAGGAGGGAGAAAGTACGAGGGTCGGGATCGCAACCATAGTCGGACATGCGGTGGAACGCAGCGGCAGCGTCCTCAGGGAGGCCAGCGCGGACGTGGCGGCGAATGAGTGAAGCGAAGGTATCGCTGGTGACGGGAACGCGGAGAGCGCGCATTCGGTCGAGCAGGTGCCACGCGATGTCGAAGTGACGAAGCTTTCCGCAAAGGTCGATCATCTCCGCGAAGGGCGCGGCGAGGGAATCAGGATCAAGAGGGAGAGAGTGGGAGGACAGCCACCAGTTGAAGAAAGCGAGGGTCTGGGGGAAGGGGACGCCATGACGAAGGGAGGCGAGGCGGTCGATGAGGCGCCGGGCGAGGAGAGGAGAGGGAGGGAAGGAGGCAGCAGACAGGTTGGCGAAAGAGGAGGCGAGGGAAGGGATGACGAGGTCGGGAGGAGGTGGAGGAGAGGTCGGGAGGAGGGGCTCGGTGCGGTGGTGGTCGTGGATGAGGGCGACGAGGTTGTCGAGAAGCTTGGACTCGGCGGCGGAGAGAGAAGGGAGATCGCTGTTGTTGACAGTAGCAGCCGAGGAAGAAGAGGGGGCGGCGATGGCGGCCTCGACGGCAGCGGCGGCGGAGGCTGATGTAGTGGTGGTGCAGAGGGGTTTCGCAAGCAAGGAGAGGAAGGGAGATGAAAGCCTTGGATTGAGAAAGCGAGACATGAACGCGAGGTGTTCGACGAAGTCGCGGAGAGGAGGAAGGAACCAACTGGTAACAGTGGGGGTAGGGTTTTGGGGGAGAGTGAGAAAGAGCGGGGTTTAGGCTTGGTTTGATGAAACGAAACGTCGACTCGAACGTGGGCATTTGAACTTTTACTTGGGCCGGTCGGTCTTGGACCGTTATTAGAGAGTAAATTTCATTAAATATTTTTCAACTTTGAGGTTCTCTTAACGTAATCTTTTAATTTTAATTCATAATAAAAATGTCATCCATCTTTTGACTTTATTGTATTAAATGATCGTCCGTTCTTGGATCGCATAGCTAACGTTATGACACTTGTCTAATGTGTGACATTACCATGGAAACTACTCTCCACGTCAATAAAATATTAAATAATAATAATAAATTATAATTATAATTATAATAATAATAAGAGGAAGAGGTGATTGCCCCCTCCTTTTTCTTAGATCATCGGTCGCCTAAGCCCTGACGACCTAGAAGGAGAAAAGGAGCGAGGCGGCAAGTGCCCCCTAAATCCATGTATTCTTAATTTAAAACTTTACATATAAATCATAAATGTGCTTTGCCACATATTTCCACATGATATTGATTGTATGTCAAGATTTCGGTTTTCAATCCTTAAATATTAACATTAATAATTAAATTATCATTACAATTACCTATAGTAAATATTTTAATACTTATATATTCTTGATCTCACTTGTTACCGTTATTCCAAGTTTGAAATTTCTTTTAGCAGAAAAAAATGCTGAAATATTTGAAAATAAAAGTAAAGATTGATCCAAGAAAAAGCATGATTTTCGATGGCCCGAATTCGTCTAAAGTACCGAAGGATTTTTCGAATGTTCGAAATATCCATCGTAATTATGGTCAGAGAAGTTTTCAATGGTTTTGGCCGTCTGAACTTACGACGGTTTACAATTCGTCGAAAGATCCGTCGAAATTATCGATACTCGTAACCGTCGAAGATAGTAAATGTGGGCAATTAGTTTTCCATATGGTCTTTCGATAGCTCCAACCATCAAAAGTTTCAACGGTTCCCGTATTCGTCGAAACTTTTAGCATCTTGGATGTCGAAATATGTTAACGTTAACAATACTTAATAGTTTATCTATATTTTTACTTTCGACGATTCTGACCATCGAAAGTTACGAGGTTGAGGAACCGTCGAAACTTTCGGTAGTTAGAATCGCCAGAATTTAAACTCATTTTAAATTTAAAAATTTTCAACGATTTTGATCGTCGAAAAGGAATATATAATTTATATTTCTATTTCACTTGATACGGAATATTATATTGTGTGATGATTGGAACCGTCGAAACTTTCGGAGATTTGGATCGTCCAAATTTGAACTAATATTTTATATTATTTACCTACATTTTGACGGTTCTAACTGTCGAAAATGGATTCTATAAATATACGACCCCTCTGTCACTATTTCAGTTTCCCTCTCTCCCGATCTCTTGATTCACTCTGGCGGTGACCTCCGACGACCCGACTCTGCAATCCCAGCATCCGCGCTCCACCGCCGCCTGCGCTCGCGACCCGTCATCGCCTGAGCGAGCCGTCATGCGCAACCGCCGTCACCTCTGCAACCGTTCATCTCCGGCACAGGTACGTTCCCCCATCCTCCGACCGCTCCTCTCCGCCCTTACCTGATCCATCCGCTGCAAGTGATGAATTTTTTCATTCCTGCCACGGCAGATTGGATCCGGCCGTGCGCGGCGGCCAGATCCGGCCACGCGGCAAGATCCTGTCTCATGCAGTGGCTAGATCCGGCCGAGGTGGCCAGAAATGGCCATGCGCGACAGCCAAATCCGGCCACGACGGCCACATCCAGCCGACAGAGACCAGTTCGGACGGCGGCGAATTTTGGCGGTGTACGACTTCATATATTAATGTACTTTCATTCTTCGTACAGGACATTAATTATTTTCTTGCTTGAAGAGCATTGTGAGGTTTCTCCTTTTGACAACTTTAAAAGTGTAGGAATGCATAAATTGAGTGTTTCATAAATTTAGAGTTCATATTTTTTGTTGTCTTATGTTTAATTTACATGCAGGTTATTAGAATTATTTTATTCTCTCTGTCACTCCAAACAACTTAAGTTATTTAATTTTAAGTCATTACTATTGATATGAATTCTATTTATTGTAGTAGTTATGAAATACATAATATTTTTAAATTCCTTATTTTAGATTTCATTCATTAATTCTAATTTGTTAATGATTAGTTCTAATTAGTGTTTATGATGTTTATGATTAGTTCTAATTAGTGTTTATGATTAGTTTTAATTAGTGCAAATATGATGTTCTAATTAGCTGTAATAAGTGTTTTATGATGTTTGTTTGATATTTTATTTAGAATTTAATATTTAAACCTTTGTAGTGATTGTTTATTTAAATTTATTTCACACTTCAATTCCTATTCTTTGTGTAAGTGTCATGATTAAATTTTGATATGTCCCTTATTATAAAATTTTAAAAATTAATTAGTATAACTTGCAAATAATGTAAAAATTATGTCATACTTGAACGATCATCGATGGATGTACAATAGAAATAATTTCGGTCGTAAAGATTTGACACAAAAATGCATAGATGGCGTTAACTGTTACACTAGTGTGGCTTGTCAATCTTTATAATTTCAACGAGAATGAACAATTGGGTGTCCTTGTTTGAAATGTTTTAGCGCAAAGTTGCAAACGTCAGAAATAATTAAGGTTCACTTGTATTGAAGGGGTTTCAAATCAAATTATTGGCAATGAGATGATATTGATGAATGAGCACCTTTAACAAGCGTGTCAAATCAGTACATATCATACATGATACATGATGGAATGGCTAGGTTATGGAATGATGGAATGATACGTGATGGCGTTAACTCAGTTGCTGAGATGTGTTTCATATCATACATGATGGAATGACTAGGTTATGGCTTGTTTATTTACTGATTATATTACTTTTTTTAATTTCTTTTTCATTTTCATCCATGTTGTTTTTGTCAGCTGGGATTGGGAGTTTAGTTATAAAAATATTTTAGTTGTGAACATCAGTATTAGTTCAGTTTTGCTAGTTGTCATTTTTCCATTTCAATTGACACTAAAATGATCTGCAACAAGTCTATGTGAACATCATCATTAGTTCAGTTTTGCTAGTTATCATTTTTCCTTTTCAAATGACACTAAAATGATGTTCAGCTAGTGCTCTTGTATGCTCTGAAGTTGGTGATGCGGCATCCCACTCAATTGTTTGGTTTGTAAATGCTTTATGTATCATGTCATAATTTGTGGTAGCTTCTGTCTTTCATTCATTCTTAAACATGGCTTCTTGATCTTGTCTCTGTATAAACTAACAATGATAGAAATATTTTATTTACCTTTCTTCTTCACATTGCCTCCATTTACCTCGAATATGTAGAAGGTGTTAGAGGGTGAATCTATTTCTTAGGTTAACCATGGGTGCTTTTCCACATACCTATATGTCTAAAGAAATAGGTGATTCTATTTCTCTGGGGTGATCCTGTTCACATGCCTATTTGTCTAAAAAATCATACTTTTATGTGTGTAATGTTTTGCAGATGCTTATCTTGTTTGATCTTGTTTGCTTGGTGACCATTGTGATTCATCTAATACAATTATGGTCTATCGTCCATATTACAAGTTATATATTATTATGCATTTCTCCTCTCATTCTTTAATCAAATGTTATGATTTGGTTCTTTTATCAAATATGATATTTTGGGTTCATTTTTATCAAATATGATTCAATTTCAATTTCGTCAATTCGTTTGTGTCAATTTTTTTTATTAAATTGGTACCAATGGTTCAAATCGTCGATAATGTCATAATCGACAGTTAGAATCGTCGATAACCATCGATGGTTTGAACCGTCAAAATTTATAGACGGTCAAACCTGTTGATAAGCATCGACGGTTTTAACCATCGAAATTTAACGACGATTTGAGCAATCGAAACTCTCTAGTATTATCGACGGCTCAAACCGTCAATGTAAATTTCGTTAGAATCGTCAATACATATCGACGGCCAAAATCATCTCAACTTTTTGTTGTTCGACGGCTCAGCCTACCAACTGGACCGTCGAAAATTGCGACGGTTGTGGGATAACCGTCGAAAATAGTTTGCGACACGTCATTTTCGCACAAATGCTATCCGTCAAAAAATCTATTTTCGATGATTTTCAGCAAATTACAGACGGTTTTGAATGTCTGTAATTAGTCTTTTTCTTGTAGTGCCAAGTGCGATCATTCTTGTAATAGTAACTAACCTATAGTATTAGACAATAATCATCCAGTAAGAAATGACTATATGTTGTATTATTTTTCTTTCGGTTTGAATTTATCAAAATGAGGAAGATGGGCGTGGTGCATCTTTTGACTTAGCAATCTCAAATCAAATTCTATTGTAAGAATTATGTGCTTAATTTATTTTTAACTTTTTTTTTTCTTTTTTTAAGAATTATTTTCATAAATCTCACCTAAACTATTACGATTTTTCGTATCTAACTCTAAATTATGAATTTATTTTTTTATATCCCTAAACTATCATAAATTTTCACTTTAATCCTTCTGTCTACTTTCATTACGTTTTTTGTTGCTTTTGATTTTTTTTATTTATGAAAAAACTAAATTGCCATTCCCTCCATAATACATCAAATAATAAATATAAAAAGAAAAAAAAATCGGAGGAGGATAATTTAATATTTTTCATAAATGATAATTTTTTGTATTTCACTTTAATTCTTCGAACGATTTTTTTATTTGTTATTTTATATTTTTATGAAGAAAGAGGTAATTTAGTCTTTTTATAATTAAAAAAAATTAAAAGTAACTGAAAACATAATAGAAGTGGACGAAAAGACTAAGGTGAAAAAGTCGATATAATTTAATGATTCAAAGAAATAAATTCGTAATTTGAAATTACATGTTAAAAATCACCGTAGTTTAATAAAGATCTATGCAAATAATATCTTTTTATTTGGCCTTGTGCGTCATCGTGTAATAAAAAAAATCAGAACCAAATTCTCTACACTGTGCCCACCAAACTTGTTACATTGATTTGTTATTGTAAACATTGAAACATTCCAATATTTTGTGGTTACTTGTTCACCAGATTGAAACATTCCAATATTTTGTGGTTACTTGTTCACCAGATTGGAGTTTGCCTGTAGACTAATTACTGGATGCTGACTCATGAGATGAAAGGATATGGAACTGAGCATAAATTATGAACATAAAATCGTAGCTCAATTGAACATTTTGAAGTCAAGGGATAATTTACGACGTCCATGTGAGCTATTAAATAGAATAAGTATACATTAAAAAGTAAAAAAAACAATTATGTCATGTGTTTCGCTATACATGTATTTCCTATCATTTACTTGTGTCATCATAATTGAAAACTTCCAACTCGCTTCACGACTGGGTGTAGCCCACCCACTGTGTCGTGTGAATTAATGAACTCATTAATGACAAGTGAGCCCAAGCTCCAATAGATTATTCGACAATATTTTTCTTCTTCTTTGTTTATTTATTTTTGAGTTATTTTCATAAATTATCTCTAAACTATCGTAATTTTTTTATCTAACGAAAAACTTATTTTTTTATCCTTAAACTATCATGATTTTTTCACTTTAGTCTTTCCATTTACTTCTGTTACATTTTTCGTTACTTTTGATTTTTTTTCATTTATAAAAAAATTAAATTACCCCACCCTCCATAACACATCAAATAATAAATATAGAAAAAGGAAAAAAAATTGGGGGAGTGTAATTTAATTTTTTTTCGTAAATGACAAGTTTTTTTATTTACCACTTTAATTCTTTCAATGATTTTTTTTATTTTTTTATTTGTTATATCATATTTTTTAACGGGAGGATTAATTTAGTTTTTTCATAAATAAAAAAAGTAAAATTAATAAAAAAAACGTAATAGAAGTAGACAAAAATATTAAAGTGAAAAAATTATGATAATTTTAAAAATAAAAAATAAATTCATAATTTAAAATTATATGTGAAAATCATAATAATTTAGAAGAAATTTATGAAAATAACTTTTTATTTTTTTACCTTCCAAGACTGGACATAGTGATTTCTGCATAATTTTTTTATCAGTTAGTTCATTACACGCCACTGTTAGACTTGACCAACTCGTCCTGCATCATCTACCATCATCATCTTTGCCTGTTTCCAAGCTAATCAAAGCCACCAACTCAATCATTTGTCATTTTTACATTTTTCTTTCCTGTGTTAGACATTGGTACACAAATGTTGATTGAATATTCATTAATTATTTCGAAATTTAAATCTTGAAAAGCTCTTCGTTCCTATATTTTTGGTGCAATTGAATTATTCAGCAGTTCAATCGTAGTAAAATGATATCTCACATATATATATATATATATAGAGAGAGAGAGAGAGAGAAAGAGAGAGAGAGAGTTTTGAAGTACGTATCGACGAGTGGGTCTACGACTCTACGTATAGTTGAGTAGCCATTTTATATTATTGCTCGGCCTACTTCGTTGAATGGACAGGCGACTTTGCGAACTCTATTGGTCATTGATTTGAGCACCAAAATCTAAATGCCATTTCTTTCTTCTAAAAAAATCATTTAAAAGAACGGGGATGAAAAATTATTTACAATAATTGCAAAAGCTACATATCCATATTACGCGATAAACAATTCTGGAACGCAAATATATATATATATATGTATAATGTACGAGGTTAATTAAGTAGTATGTGATTATTATTAGTATTGAGTAAATTTAAAGAACTGAATGATGGTTATATGCTTGAAATTTTATTTTTTTTATTAAATCTACTTAATCTTAATCACATAATTATTATCAAATTATTCATATTTATCATATAAATATCAATAATAATTCGCTACGATCTAACAACAAACTTTTTGTGGTAAAAACACGATGACATTTAATCATAAATTGACGCATTTCAAAACAACAAAACCTACTGCCTACCGAATCCAAAACGAGAAAGAAGACAACAAAATTATATTGTAAGAAAAAAACGCTACGACATCAATTTTACTCGTCATGGCAATTTCATGGACCCGGTACATCGTAACAGTACCGTGCCCAATGCGTAAAACGTTGAGAGAGAGACATGGATGCGTGCAATATTTTTTTATCAATAAAGTTTATGTACATTCGTATTTTTAAACTTGTATTCTTTACTTTTTCTTTCATACAAATATATCAAAATTAATTAGTAGAATCCAATTAAAGCGTATATAAGTATTAAATGATTTTTAATTGGTGATTATTTTATTTTCTAAATTTCCAAACGGCTGGGCCCTACGTAGCTGCTTCTCTCCCATGCGTATCCAAAATTTGACCTCCTCGCCAGCTTTGACCGAAGCCAACAATGAACCATTTTGATCTCCCCGTCTTCTCAGAAACCCTCATCGTCTTCCAGCTCCGCTTCCTTGCTGGACCTTCTTCCTTCGTTTCTTATATATAACACGCGACGACTCATCTTTTCTGTTCTTTCCAGCTTCCCATCCTCAAGGACATACGTTGGATTCCTGCTGTTTCCTACATATTTAGATCTGTTGTTCTCGATCGGTAGCTAGGGAGTTAAGATTGATTCGTGTTGGTATGATCAAATTTTCCGGCTCTCAGATTGATTAGAGCTTGAAGGTGTACACCTGATCCGTCCATGGATCACGTCAAACCAGGCAGCAGAACGAAGGCCACCAACATCATCAGCTTCCTGCCCACCCGGACGTCCTTCGCCGTCCGGTACCATCCGCAGAGCCCCGGCGCCGAGGCTCCTGCCGCCAAGATGAAGAACCTCCACGGCAGAGGCTTCTCCGGACCGCTCGTGTCGATCGTGCCCATGGAAGCTCGACGCAAGGACAAGGGCCGCGCGGGCGCGGGCGCTGACGTCGACGAGACGCAGGAGCCGACGTCGCCCAAGGTTTCGTGCATCGGGCAGATCAAGCAGAAGAAGAAGGCCGCCGGGCGGAGAAAGGATAATCATCCAACGGCGGCGCCGGACAAGAAGGAGGCGAGGAAGAAGAAGCCCCAGTCGTCGTCTGCGGAGACGCCAGAGAAGAGGCCGGGCGCGATGTCCGCCCTTCGCAGGATATTCCGACGCAAGGCGAGGCCGGCGCCGGACGAGGCCCCGGGCGTCGCGCGAGGCGGCGACCCTGTGAAACAAAGGCGCCCGGCAGCTCCTGCCATGGCGCCGTCGCTCGGCCAGATGAAGCGGGCAAGCGGGCGCGACACCCTGGGGAGCTTCGACTGGAAGAAGGTGGACAGGATGCGAGAGAAGGAGGCCGCCGCCGAGGAGGACGGCGGACGCCACGGGTTCAACTGGTATTCCGACGAGGAGGAGGACGACGACGTGATCATTCCCCATTCTGCGCCGATCGTGATCGGCGGCGGCGGCGGAGTGGTGGACGTGGAACCAAAGAAGGAGGTGAACATTTGGAAGAGGAGGACGTTTGCACCTGTAACTCCTCTTCAGCTGAGCTAGGAACATGTTCTTCTTTATTCCTTTATGCTCTTTTTTTTCCTTTTTTTTTTTGATCTTGGTCTCCAGATTCAGTATCTTATTTGTATCTTCAAAATTTTTGTAATTATACGTTACGTATGAAAGATTTGACGACATGTAGCGTTCCGACCAAAATTGTTTTCATGTGTATGTTGTTGCACTACTTGTACATACAGATGTGTATAAATTCTATGAAGAACGCCAAGTTATACATGTTGCAAGTTTAGGTTCTCTTCTGAACTTTTTTTTATTGTTAGGTTCACTTTTGGATTCTGAATTAATATGCTAACGTCATCTTCAAAGGGAATAGTGCACTGCATCTTGTTCTAACTCTATATACACACTTCAATGTTAATTTCAAGACCCATCTTATAAATTATCATCTCTGAAGAAAAAAGAAAGTAAGAAGAATTTGAAACTTGAATTTAAGATCTAGAAGATGTAGGTACTTGGACTTTTGCACTCTAGTGTTATTCGTATCTTAGTATCAGTATAAAGGATATTTTTGCATGTTGCCCTATTATGTTTAAATAATTGAGAAGAAAAAAACATTTATGTGGTTTCATTATCAGGTTTTGAGTTTCATTATCATCATAAAATCAATTACTTATATATATATATATATATATATATATATATATATATATATAAGATTTTTTCTTCTAAGGGTCCCCTGAACTATAAACTTTTTTCGCGTCTACCCATAACTTTCGTATTTTTCATAACCTCGTCTAAACTATATCACCTTTTTATTTAGGTTCATCCGTCAATCTCCGTTAACTTTTCCATCAATTGTCATTATTTTGATGTATAAAATGACTAAATTATTCTCTCACAGTTCAGATAAGTGGGCTCTCCATTTTTTTCACCTAGATGCACGAGGGCAAATGAGTCATTTCATAAATTAAAATAATAAAAATTAACGAAAAAATTAACAAAAATTGACTGATGAATCTAAATGAAAAAAAGTGATGTTTAGGAGAGGTTTACGAAAAATATGAAAGTTACGAAAAAATATTAGAAAAATTTATATTTCGAAAGAGATAAGAGAAAAAAAATATATATATATGATTTTTTAATGGAAAAAAATAATATTTGAATGATATGTATGACATTAATTATCTTTTTTTCTTTCTTTTGGTGTATCACATGGACACAGACATTTAGGGAAGCAACCGGGTACAGTGAGTCAGAGACGTGCGAGAATCCAAGATAGTAAAGTTGATCGATTAGTCCGAGTCTCGAATTATTGATTTCATATATTCCATTTGTTTTTTTTTAAATTTAAGCAATTTTTAATTTCGTTTTCGTGGGAAATCAATCAATATGCACTGCTACTGTTTAACACAGACCTATTTGGATATGTTAATTTGTTACCATGCACCATTCATTAGCACTGTAGATATGATAGTTGCATAATATGTATATGCCTTATATATACTTGTGAAGAAAAATGTTCCTAAAGTTGGAACATTAGTTCTATATGAGATAACAGGCTCTTTTTTCACCATTAGTCACGTTTTTTTTTTGTCAATTTGTCAGTTGATTTCCTTGAAAGATTAGGAAATTTTGTTGACTTGTAAGTTCTTACTTAATTCTCTAAAAGTTGTTCATAGCTGTTTAATTTTTTACCTGGATACTTTAAAGTCTACTAATTAATAATAAGATCAGTTCAAAAACAAGGTGTTGAGTGTTTTTCAATGACAGCAATATTTTTTCCGTAAATTGACATTGAAAACTCCTTTTGCATACATAATTGGATATTCAATCTTGAGTTGTTTGAAAAAAACAATTGTACCTATAAAGAACATAGTAGTCTTTTTCATAAATCTAGCTTCCAAATAATTACATATCTTTCATATTCGGAGCTGTATTTTTCATATTACCTGGGATACAGAGAAAGCTAAATCTTGTCAGCAGAAAATTTTATTCACTAATTAGACATTTAGTAAAGAAGAATGAAATCTAAAGCTTTAGACAGTTCAACACGACATCTAGTGAGCCATGCATCGTCATTTCGCTATCTATGCAAATAATTCACATCTATACATCAAGTGTTATTGAGCACGTGGTTCACCTAACTTTGTATGTAACATGTAACATTGTAACATGAAGGAAATAGTAACAAGTCACAGGAAGAAGAAGGGGGAATGAGCTCCAAATAACATGTAACTTAATCAAAGCAGCACTTTATCTGTATCTCACTTGTTCAATAAATTCGTGTTGTTTTGTATATATATAATGTCATGAAGAAGTTATGAATCATATGAATTATAATTTCCTGCCCACTCCCAAACACACAGATGAGAACTTGATGGTGTCAAAATTATTGTGCACCAAAAACCAGAGAAAGAGACCACCAAATTCCTTCTAAATGTTGCCACCAAATATTTTTGTACCCATATGGGAAATTTTTTCAAAGATTAAATAAGTTTCCACGGTTTGAGGCGTAATTCGAGTGATGTGTTCTATGTCTCCATAACTAAGTAGTTATTTTTTTAATAAAAAAATCTCTATAAGTAGGTTAGTCTCATATATATGTCATTGATAGGGCAACTTTGGTTAGCTTGTTTAATCACAGTCGTTTGAAAAAATTAATGTAGTCTTTTGTGGTTGCTTGGAAGTGGAACCATTAAACGTTGAAAGAAGAAACAAATAGATATGCCATTATGCTGTTAATTTCCCTTGTTTGATCATTTCGACAAATGAGATTATTAGTTAAAATGCCAATTAATTAGACTTGTTAGATCAACTTGTGATTCAAATTATTCCGGTAATTTTTTTACTATGGATGATCTTTCAATCGAATGTATCTTCTCTTCATCTGCTTTTGGGGTGTTTTTACAATCTAAAAAAAATATTATCACCTTTCATGAGTAGTTTTTTCAGACCCCATACCTTTTTTACTGTTTTTTATAGTTATGATATTCTTAAGCAATCTTTTCTCCTATAAAGACTACAATATCACAACTAAGATCGTTTGTCTTCTATGTTCTATTATTATGTATTTGTAATTGAGTATATATATATATATATATATATATATATATATATATATATATATTTGTTAGGGCTCTCCTCATGAGGCCTTCAAAGTTATTTTTTGAAACGCCCCCAAAATCGTCCCTTCTGTCACATAAGTAGTCAGGTTGACTCCGGAAGCGCTACACTGTCTACTATACTATTGATCATGACCATTCAACAAAATGGCATACGTGACATCAATATAATAAGAAATGTAATAGAAGTCTTTATTACGAAAGTTCAAATGTTGGACTGGCAAGAGACATCGATAGTTAATGTAGTCTATAACAAAGTGGAGAAAAATCACAACTTAACAAGTTCATAAAAAAGAAAGGTTTAATATGCAGAAGATCATGATGTCTTTCAATAGAAGAGAACATGATGAAACGTAATACAAATTTCAAGGGCTTATGGTAATAATTTATGTCACGTGCAACGCACTTCAAGCTCTGTGCCTCCATCACCTCATCAGTTAGGATTCTCATTTCCAAAATTCCAATGCAGGAGAATCGAATACCCGTGAGCAAAAAGTCCAGTACAATAGCAATAAAAATGATGAAATAAGAATCAATGATAATCATATACAAAGATATTAATGATGGACACCGATATAGTTGGGCTTCTATGCATTCACTATGATGGGTAAGATATCATGCTTTCACTATAACAATAGTTGTACTTTGTTCCGTATCATGAATGTACATTGTCTTTACAGTACTCTGTGTTATCTATACCATAC
Source organism: Pontederia crassipes (assembly GCA_030549335.1). Taxonomy (NCBI): domain Eukaryota; kingdom Viridiplantae; phylum Streptophyta; class Magnoliopsida; order Commelinales; family Pontederiaceae; genus Pontederia; species Pontederia crassipes. The sequence goes on along the minus strand of CM060191.1, from coordinate 67,530,727 downwards.
TATGTCACATACTTTACTATACCATGTTCTATGTTTTACTTTATAATATTCTGCTTTACATTGCTTTATTGTGAGTTGTACTACGTCTTTTACATTACTATAATGTCCTTAATGTTAGTTGTCCTATGCGAGCTTGACTTTATTAGATTGGGATGCCAGAGTGTCTCTCTGAATCCGTAAAGCCAGTAAGCCCATAAAGGGAAGCGATGCGACAATGCGTCACCCGATTCGAAATGTAGGTGGGAGAGGACCTACACCCCAGGAACAGTGATCATTTAAAAATATGTAGGTTTATCTACCTGTCTCTCTGGCTCAGTACTATGTTCTTTGGGAGAAGGGGTGTGACAAATGCATCACCCTTCTTCGACACACAGGTGGGAGAGGACCTGTAACCTCAGGACCAGTAGGTTCGTTGTCTCCTACACTAACTACATGCCCCTCTCTATACTATACTGTAATCCTTGTTCTGTATAATGGGACGACACATAACAATCCCGTGACTTTGTTTTTACTTTAATTATCTTTGCTTATTATGATGTCTATGAATTAGGACTCAAATGAGCATTACTGTCTATATAATAGGATTCAGTTAGTTATAGATGATCTGATAAGAGTCTTTGGCTAGATTTCAAGAGTTGAATCCAGACCGGATCAGAATCCGATTCGAACTATGTCAATATCAGAACTAACTCAATGTCTCTCTATATGTTTGAGTGGGTTGAACCGATTAGTTTGGGCGGATTGGTTTGACTGAACCAGACGGTCTGAACTAGCTAGTCTGACTGGACCGATCGACCGCTATCTGAGCCGGTTAACCATTCCTTTCGGTTCGGTTGAGTCGAACCGGCCGATATGGATCGATCGACCGCTCCTGGTGGACCGATCGTCCGTCCTTTGGCACCGGTCGACCTGTTCTTTGTCGGGCGTCTGTGGATCGGTCGACCACGCGCATATGGTCGGTCGACTAGTTACTCTAGGATCAGTCGACTGTCCTGGTGATCGGTCAATCGATAGTAAGATCGTGAGGACGCGCACTGCGCGTCAGATCGGTCGACCGTCTGGAAGATCGGTCGGGCGATCACGAGATTTGATCTGTCCGTTAACAGGTAGATTGGTCGACCACTCTGGTGAGACCGATCGACCGATCGACAAGAACTCTTGCGAGTTCTTTGCACGAATCGGTCGATCGTTGATAAAATCGGTCGATCGGTCCCTGCGATAAAATAGGGCCGCCAGACTTCTTCCTTATTCTGGCAGCCTTTCGGCCATCAAACGACGATGATGAAAATATGAAAAATGTAGGTGGAAATCTTAGGATCATAATGGACTATTCCTATGCATTAAATGATCCATATTTCATAGTCTAGGGATTTAAAAACGTTAAGGTACCTTCTTTGATCGATTGTTGGAGTTTTTCGGTGATCTGCTCATCGTCCTTCGTCGCCGGTCGTTCTCGATCGCTTGAGGATTCATCTGGTCCCTGCGCACGTCGAGGGAGAGTCGCCGTGCGTCGAAAGTCGTCGGATCGTTGCTTCGGTGCGCCGCCTCTGTTCCGCTCGTGCGTTCGCTCGGTCGTCACAGAAGATGAAGAAGAGGAGGACGAAAGTGGCGGCCGGTGGGTATCCAAGGGCCGGCCGATCGTGGGGCGCGATCATGGGAGGGATTTCCTCCCCTAGTCGGGCGTTTAATCGGCCGTTTCCTTTTTTTAATTCAAACTGATTTCTGATTTGATTTCCTTCATTGATTGCCGTTGATTTCGATTTTTGAAACGTTAAAAAATTTTTATGCATTACATTTTTAGTCACCATAAACACTGTTACTACTTGATTGAATCAGTGTTAAAAATTTAAAAGTAAAGTTGAGACTACTAATTAACTTTCATGGAACTTATTTCTACCCGACTCTTCAAACATTTAGATGGGTGAGAATGCAACATCATGAAAGATTTTTACAAATCCATTTAATTTACTCATTTCTTTGTTTTCTTTTATTCTAGGCACATAGTTTGTTCATCAGAACGCAAAGAAGGGGATTAATTTTATACTAATAAAAAAATTGTTGCTGTGGGTTTAGGTATAAATTCTGTGGTTAGATGTTACTAGTCTATGTGCAGTCAATATTTACATGCCATCTTGGGATAGGTAAAAATTCTTTGTTGGTGGGCGTTCACATGTAAAATGCGAGGTAATGGAATTACACATTTAATTCTTGAAGGTTGTCAACAATATAAAATTTACTCTACTCTATCTCTACTTAACGATTTATTTTTTTAAAAAAATAATTACCACATCAATTTCAATATCGTATTAAAATTAAGAGGAAAGAGGCGCTGCCTGCGAAGCGCATCTTGGGCCGTCGGATCGAGATCCGACGGTGCACATTTTTTTTGACATTTTAATCTTCATCGTCGATGGTATCTTGGACGGCCGAGATCGGCATTGTCGGAGGCGGCCATTGAGGAGGGAGAGGGGGTACCGGAGGTGGCGGTTGCGGCGCAGCGGACAGCCGATCTCGACATTGGAGGGAGGGCGAGGGCGAAGTGGAGGCGGCGGCGGCGCAGCAGAGGCGGCAACGATGTTGGGCGAGGGCGACAGCGGCGTCGATCTCGACGGCAATGACGGCGTCGATCTCGAGGCGACGGTGGCATCGATCTCGACGGCGACGGCGATGGTGCAGGGCGACGGCGGCGTCGATCTCGACGGCGATGGCGATGGCGCAGGGCAATGGCGGCGTCGATCTCATCGGCGACGACATTGGAGGCGCCGAGGAGGGCTAGGGCGAGGGCGAAGCGGAGGAGGCGGCGACAATGTTGGACACGTCGAGGAGGAAGAGGCGGCGTCGCGACAGACGATCGAAGATGATGAGGGCGAGGACGCAATAGCTGACGATCGACGAGGAGGCAACGGGGAGGAGGAAGTAGGTAGAGGCGGGCGGGGAGGAGGGAGCAGATGGAGGCGGGCAGGGAGGATGGGCGGAGGCAGGTGGGGCGAAGGTGAGAACGAACACAGAAAAAGAAAAAAAAAGGGCCGTCGGACGACATCCGACGGCCCAAGATGCGCTCCGCGGGCTGCTTAGCACATCGCCTCTTTCCTCTAAAATTAAATGTCAAGAGTTCAATTTTTGTTAAGCTCTTTTTTCTCGCTCAGTTGTTGTCAACGTGACAAGATAAAGTGTTAAAAATAAAAAAATCTTTAGTAAGAACACATTAATTCAACGTACCATGTGTTAGATATTAGGAAAAAAAATAAGTACTATAAATATTATTATATTAAAATTGAAAGCCTATTGAGCTTTTTATATAAGATTTGAATTATTTTACAATAACAATAAAGAAGAAATAAACGAAAAAGTAAGGTATTAATCGGTCAATCAGGGCAGTTACATGTCAATTATTCATTTTAGTTTATCATTGCATTTATCTTTTAAATATTTTCCGATACAATAATCTAATATAAGAAAATCAGAAATAAACTAGAAATCCAAATTCCCATTGATAGTTGATATTTTAATTCCTTTTTCTCACGAATGAAAAATTCTTGTGTATCATACTTAACTTTTAAATACTCGTTTGAAAAGTGTAAATTATATATTAAAAAAAGGCTTAAACAGTTACTTTGGTTGCATAGTCCAAACAAAATTTTATCCATAAAAACAATCGTACACTTTTAAAGTAATTGTAATTCCGACTCATATTATAATTTAATAAAATAATATTAAATGATTTTTATGCATATAATTAAATATTAAGTTACCATTTTTTATATAATATAGTCCTTAAATTTAAAATAAACCTTCTAGACTTGTGTAATAAAACAGAGCGACGATAGTATTTTTGAAATGATAAGAATGTAATTATTTTTAATAAATAGTTACATGAAGTAAAATTATATGATACCAAATTAGAGAATGACGCCTTTGTAAAGTTTATTTTTCTTTAGAGTTTTTTTTGGATTGCCACCTCATATGAGTGCATTTATCACACATCTCGACTCACATCGAGTTCGACTAATCTGATTATGTTCCGGACGATATGTTTGACTATAACGGATCACCAGTGAATAAATGTCTCAATGCAACCCAATGGACAAATTTTTTGAACATGGGCCACATGAGTTTGGGTTGGCTAAATAAGTTTGGAATTTGGGCCTAAAATTTCCCCAAATATAGCGAGTTTAGTATCAAATGGGTTTTAGCTTTTAACTGGTCAGTGTCTCTACTAATGTTATGATTAAAAGAAATGGGGCAAATTTAGCAAGATGATTACAGAAAACAATATTCTTAAATAATTCGAATGAGAAAGGAATTGGATAGTTCGAATAGAAAGGTCCTTTTAGGCGTCAATTTCAATATATCGAAAACTCCATTTTCTTTCACTAATTCGGTGTTAAAGTTATTTATATATTTTTATTTATATAATTAATTCATAAGTCATTAATTTTTTATTCTTAGTATAATAATTTTTTAAATAATTTAATATTTTAATCAAACTATGGAACTATAATTTGATAGTTTTAGTGTTATATCCTATATTTACTTATAAAGTTAAATATGTTATATTAATTTTAATTTTTTATAAAAAAATAATGGATGATTATTTTAGATAAAAAAACCTAACCGACCCACTTGAAGCACTTTCACTCCTATATATATACACACGTTAAAAGTGTGTAGTCTTCAAACTAAATTTAGTAGTAACGTAGTTGAATGGTCTTCCCCTTTCTTATTGTTCCTTGCCTTAGAAACCATGCATTTAAGTATTAAATATTATTATTTACATTCTATACTCATTTATGGGATATAACTAGTAGGTTTTTTGGGGCATACGCCGAGATATTTATTGATGGGAACTTAAGACATGATGCATCATGGACTCACGGCAACGCCACGCCGAGTGGTAGGTTGAATTCACCAAATGAAACCAAAGTGAAGGCATAAAAAATTATTTACGGTTGGGGTCAATTAGATAGTAGCTGCTCGTTATTTAAGTAAATATTTTGAATTTAATTTTTTATGAACGTATAGACAAATATGTTATTTAAAATAATATTAAATTAATCGAACTCGATGATAAATCGAGATTTAAATTTATGATTAATATGCATAATTTTTTGCATTGATGATCGGCCGACTTCTTGAACACCGAGTGACAAACCAAAAAAGTTCATTACTTCCTAATTTCAATCCAAAGTTGCTTTTCATTCATTGCATAATCATCCCTCAGTGTGCGATACATCATAAGTGAAATTTTCAGTAAGAATATTTTATTTAAATAAATTGTTTTATCTCACATACTTTGAAAGAACTCCTGAATTTTGACTAATCCAATTAGAATTTGAGTTTACTTCTGAGTTACGACTAACAAATCTAATCGAAAAGTTTGCACAAAATAAAATATCTTTTGATATTTTTCCCAAAATTCAAACCGACTTGTCATGGTATGCAATATAACTTGATAAAACGGGTGAAAAATTATTCGCGTGTTTCTCAAAGCATATGGTCTCCATTTTCCCTCTCTTATCAAACTAGTCCATCAAATTGATTCGATGGATCGCCTCACGTGGCCATCTGATTCGAGTTATTGGGCATGTCGACTTCGTTTTCCGTATAAAGCAAATTAAATATATTAGCCATTGTCATTAAAGAATATTAGTATTTAGTAATTTGGGAATCATTTGTTTGGGAATCATTTGTTTGGGAATCAGATTTTGAGGTAGGAACAATTATGGTTCCACACTCCCGGTGGTGGAATCGGGAGCCCACTCAATTTTTTTTTTGCCTTTTGACTTTGACATGACGTTTTTTATTCTTTTCTCCCACAATATTTTTTCTAAAATAAATTATTTAATAAATTAAATAATTTTAATAAGTGATTAATATAATATTATTTATTATCTATTTTTTCATTAAATAATTTTAATATTTCATTAAATATAATTAATTCTAAAACAATATTTTATATTTAAGTTATAAATTTTTAACAAAATTTTCCCATAATTTTTTTATTTTAATTAATAATAAATTTATACTTCATAATAATAATAATAATTTTTAATTCAAAATCCATCTAAAATTCATCCATCACATCTATTTTTTCCTATCACATCAACCAACTTATTCTTTATTATCAAATTCTACTCCAACCAAACACACATCGAATTAATTTCTCAATTCAACTATGCACTGGAAACTTAGGAGAAACCGCTTGAGGCCATTTGAAAATAAAATTGTGGTTCTTCCTAAGTTCCTCATGCATAGTTAAATTGACAGATTAGTTCGGGGTGTATTTGGTTGGAGTGAAATTTGATAATGAAGAATAAAGTGATTGATGTGATGGGAAAAAATAGATGTGATTGATGAATTTTAGATGAGTTTTGAATTAAAAATAATTATTATAATTATAAAGTATACTTTTATTATTAATTAAAATAAAATTTTAAAATAAAAAATTTTTATGGGAAAAAGTTTGTTAAGAATTATATTATTTAAATATAATTTTTTTTAAAATTAATTATATTTAATGAAATATTAAATTTTTTAAATGAAAAAATAGGTAATAAATAATATTATATTAAACACTTATTAAAATTATTTTATATCTATTAAATAATTTATTTTAGTGAACATAAGTGTGTGAAGAGAAAAGAAAAAAAAACTTAAAAAAAAGCAAACATCACGTCAACGTCAAAACAAAAAATAAAATAAAATAAAGTGACAATCTGGATCCGAACACCGGTGTCGTTTGATTGGGGAACTGGGCGGGAACAACCACTTTGTTCCCGCCCAATTCTTCAATCAAACGACCCCGGTTCCCGCCGGGTGTTGGGAGTATAGTATTTTTTCAATTATTCAATTCATGTAGTGATATTAAAATTTGTGCACATTAATCACAAATTAAAATTTCGATTCATACCGTGACTAGTTTAATATAATTCTAAACAACAAATTATGACAGGTGAAATTTTTAATTTTTTGCATTCACAAAAAAACAATTGAATTTTTTTATTTAAATTTTCGTTTGGTTGGATTAAGTATTCGCTATGTGAAATAAGATATAAATATTTCTCTTATTCACACTTATATCAACACAACATATCTTTGACATATTATGACGTCTATAAATAGGACAAATTTGCGTGCATCCCAAAATAATTTTATATGGAAATTGCAAACCTCCTTTAGTTTGAGTTTAATAGTTTATATTTACACTTCATTATCAATTGCGAAAAAAAATAATGAACAAAAAAGTTAAGCAAAATAGGGTACGAGTTCACAGTTGGAGGAGACGGATCTTTGAAAATGCCTTCATTCCAAAATTTTCGGTTGAAAATGCCTTTGATTTGTTTATGAAAAAGATGCATTTCTTCTTAAAACTTCCTCTTAAAAACCCTCCTAACATTTACCTAATAAAAAGATCTTTAAAAGTAGATAAACTTTTATCATATCATTGGTAAGGTTATTTATTAGTTAATATAAATGAATTAAGATCCTGGATATGTGGATCTCGAAATTATCAGCATACATACACTCTGGTGCATTTGGTACGGGAATATTGAGAGAATTTTTGTTCTCGAGAACTAATTGATGTGATAAAAAATTTGAGTTGATGTTTGGATGAAAAAGTGTAATAATGTGATTTAAAAAGTTGATGTGATGGATGAATTTTAGTGGGTGTTTGGATAAAAAATAAGAACTAAGAATATAATTTATTATTTTATGAGGTATAATAATAAAAAATAATATATTATTAAATATTATAATTTATGTAAATCATTATATTATTATTATTATTATTTTATTTATTTTGATTAAATATTATTAATATTACAATTTACGTATATTTTAAGATCCAAAAATAATATATTTTTTTAAAAAATAATTGAATAGTTTAATTAATAAAATATTTATTAATTATTAGAACTAATTATTTTATAGTTTTTAATTAATAACATTTAATAAATTATTTTAGAAGATCCCTAATAATGTAGTAATATATTATAAATTATATATATACATTACAAAATTATTAAAAAAATAGATGAAATTAAAAAAAAAGGTCAAAGATTGCGGCGTTGAAAAAAAAAAACAAATGTTCTTGCCTTCGACAAAACAAAAATTTTTCGCGAAAACATTTCGTTAAATGTCCTCGCGAAAGTCACGTGTTGTTCTCGTCAGGTATAGCATTTGGAAACAATTCAAACTCAGCCTAAAATACAGCAATGGATCAAATCTTATTACTCTGACAAAGTACTATAATTTTATGATCCAAAACAGTACCAAATCTGCTCTGACGACAGAATCCCACTAACCATGTCCTGTTGTGCGACATATATGGGCTGGTAATTGGCACAATATCAAACTAATTAAATAACGCTACAAGAGCAGAATGAATCAATCCCGAATTCAATCTGTACTTTAAAATTCATAAACTTCATATATTTAATCTGTTTTTCCTAGGTCTCATCTGATGAGCCTTCTTTTAATTAAAAATGAATTAATGGGCATGCTACGCCCTTTAATGGTAGTAGTGTCCAACGTCTTAACCATAGCTGTTGAATGGAAAATACACTTATTTTTTGCGCGTTTAAATCGGTCTTGATGTTGCGGAACCGGTTCAAAGAGCAGCAAAACCGATCGACTTTTTCTCAATATGCCTGTGTTCGATCAATTTTTAATATTGCTCGACATCCCTAAGACGGTCGAGCGTCGTCGCCAACAACCTAAAGACGAAGACACGGGTAAGCCCTAATCACGTTTCTCCAGTAACTCGGCAAAGGAGATTAGTGAGACGAATCCATCTTCGGTTTTTTGTTCGACCCTAAACTCATTCTCTCGGCCGATACTGTGACTCCAAGCCGGTTCAAGGATGCAACAGCTGGTTTAGCGCATTTTGCTCCATCCATCATCTCAATCGCACGGCCGAGAAACAGGGGTAGCAGCGTGCTACCGTTAGTGGGCATAGTATGTTCATTAAATTCTTAAAAAAACAGTAAACTTATATTTCTTTACGGAACTCGACAGTAGCATTTACCTAATTTGGGTGCAACGGACGTTTCTGTAAGCTTAAGAAACTCCTCTCTTTTCTTGGCTATTTTTTTTCTTTTGCTGAGATTTAATTTATTTACTAGATTTATAATGCGGTCTTGTGATTGAAAAAAAAATGAATGATTTTTTTGTTACCATTATATATAATAACATCAGTTAAACTCAAAGTTTATTAGTAACCGAGTTTAAAGTTAAGATGAAAAGAGATACATTCTAAGTTCAAATTTTGAATACATGTTTTTTTTTTCTATTTTCTTTTCTTGTTTTTGGGTGTTCCACAAAACGTGCCGTGAGCTCCTCCACCGCCCCACACCACCACACTCCCTTCCCCCACATGGCACGACACATCTCAAGACGTGAAGCATGTAATTGAAAAAGTCCCGGTCGACAAATTATTATCGATTCGATGTAATTATCATGTCTTTCTATTGATAAGTTTTTATTAAATATTATTAACATATCCATAAAAATGAGTCCACATGGAAACAAAACGGGTAAACTCGTCGACTTAAAAAAATTAGATTCAATAAGACTTATAATAATTGGCTAATTCAATGATGGAGAGTGTAGAAGTAAATGTAGCTATACTGATTATTTCACAAATTGCATTCCAAATTTAATGAGATTGTATAATCTCGGAACTTTTAAATTTTCCGATTTTAGTGTTCCAAATGGAATAATTTATATACATATTTATTTATTTATTTATCGTCTCAGCCATTAAAAGAATAAATAAAATATAATTTTTCCTTCCGAAAACAGTTATTTTTTTACCTCGACGGCACACAGGCAGCATGAGACGAATCACATAATAAAAATGGTAACAACAGCCGACATCGTGTCACGGGGTCGTTTTTCGCTCGACCGACCCGTGCGGCGCCTAGACGTGCCCAACGTCTAGGCAAGCTCTTCTGAGCGCTTTGTGGAAGCTTGCTTATGCCACTTTTTGTATGCCACAACTTTTGGGACGCACGGTCCCGAGCGGACGCTTCTTCGGTGGAGGCGTTTGTGAACAAACGGGCACCTCGGCGTAACGCTCGATCGCTTGGGATGCTTTGGGACGCTCTTTTGTGGGTTGCCACCCCACGCTTGAGGCACGATGCTAGATTTAGGGAAGCTTGAAATCTTTGTTGAGTAAATAGGAATGATTACAACGCTTCGGGGGAGGACTAGCGGGTCTCCCCTACTATACCACCATTTCGGGTGGTAGAATTGCGACGTGTGATGTGGATGACCATCTCCGGGGGTGCACTTTTCAGGAGTGCAAATTACAAAATTGCCACCATCACACTTAGAAAATAAACTAAGTACAAAAGTGAGTTGAAAAGGGAAAATACATGATAAGATAACTCGACGTGCCCCGGGGAGAAGCCCCCGGGACATTCTCCCCCACTCAAGTCAGCGACGTCCCTGGAGCTGTGCCTTGGAATTCTTCAATCTTCTGCTTGAACTGCCACAAGTCTTCGGCTGTCTCCCAACTTGTGTCGGCGTCCGGTCTTCCGCTCCATCGAACAAGATACTCCTTCTTCCGATTCTTCGTGCGGACGGCGAGTACTTCTTCAACTTGATCAGTAAACTGCTGACGGATGGCCGGAGGGGCGCGGTCTGAAACCCCATGCCCGGGATCTTCAGTGTCTTCAACGAAGGGCTTGAGCAGGCTGACATGGAAGACGGGGTGTTGTTGATCTGAGGCGGGAGCTCCAACTTGTAGGCCACCTTGCCTACCTTCTTCAAGATCTTGAAGGGGCCCTCGTAGCGCCTAACGAGGCCCTTGTGCAGATTCTTCCCACTTAGCCGAAGATGTTGGACCAGCTTCACCAGGACCAAGTCTCCGACTTCAAAGTTGACGTCCCGTCGGGCGGTGTCCGCCCACTTCTTCATGCGCTTCGATGCCTTGTGCAAACATGCTCTCGCCATGTCATTCTGCTCATGCCATTCCCTCGCCATGCGGTGAGCGGCGGGGACTTTGCCACCATAAGAAGTGGCGATGGTCTGGGGCGTCAGAGGTTGCTGCCCCGTCACTATCTCGAAGGGACTCCGATTGGTCGACTCGCTTCGTTGTAGGTTGTAGGAGAATTGCGCGATGTCGAGTATCTTCGCCCAGTCCTTCTGATTGGCACTCACATAGTGTCGCAAGTAGATCTCCAGAATACAATTCACCCTCTCAGTTTGGCCGTCGGTTTGAGGATGAAGTGATGTCGAGAAATGCAGGTTGGAGCCCATCATCTTGAACAATTCCTTCCAGAAGTTGCCAACGAATCGCCCATCCCGATCGCTGACGATGCTTTGTGGTAGGCCCCAATACTTCACTACATGCTTCATGAATAACTCTGCAGCTTCAGTAGCAGGACAACTTGCGGAGCCAGCGACGAAGATGGCATACTTGGAGAACCGATCGACGACCACCATGATGGTACCTGCTCCTTCAGACTTGGGCAGACCCGTGATGAAGTCCATGGAGACATCCTTCCATGGACGCTCTGGGATAGGCAGGGGTTCCAGAAGTCCGCCGGGCGCTTGATTGAGGTTCTTGTCTTGCTGGCAAACAAGGCATGTCTTCACGAAGGCCTCAATGTCGTCCTCCATCCTTGGCCAGAAGTAGTTGTCTTCGATGAGTGCCAAAGTGCGGCGGATGCCCGGATGTCCCGCCCACTTTGAGTCATGACACTCTTGCATGATAGTGCGTCGCAAGTTGTCGAAGAGTGGAACGTATATGCGACGTTCCTTGGTGAAGATCAGCCCATCTTCCACCCAAAAGCGGCGTGTCTTACCCTCCTTCGCCTGCTCGAACAAGTTCTTTGCCGTGGGATCTGACTCCAATCCCTTCTTGATCCTCTCGATGAGGTCGGCCTGAGAGGAGCTCATGGCCGCCAATTCCGCGCGTCGGCTGAGGGCGTCGGCAATGACATTCGTCTTGCCAGGTTTGTACTCCAGGACATAGTCAAATTCCGCCATGAAATCTTGCCATCTTGCTTGCTTCGGCGAGAGCTTCTTCTGTGTCTTGAAGTAACTTGTCGCGACGTTGTCCGTCTTGATGTGAAATCGCGACCCGAGAAGGTAGTGCCGCCATGTTCTAAGGCAGTGAATCACCGCGGTCATCTCCTTCTCCTGAACGGCGTAGCGCCGCTCCGTGTCGTTGAGTTTGCGACTCTCGAACGCCACGGGATGCCCCTCCTGCATAAGAACTCCTCCAATGGCATAGTCAGAAGCATCTGTCTGTGCCTCGTAGGACTTGGTGTGGTCTGGCAGGACGAGCACCGGTTCCTCCGTCATGGCCCTCTTGAGGGTGTCGAACGCTTCCTGGCATGTCGGCGTCCACTCCCACTTCACATTCTTTCGGAGGAGATTCGTCAAAGGGGTCGTCACGTGTGAATACCCCTTGACGAACCGCCTATAGTAGTTCGTCAGGCCAAGGAACGAACGCATGTCGGGGACCCGCTTGGGCGGTTCCCACTCCATGATGGCCCGAATCTTCGCGCCATCCATCTTCAACTTCCCACTTCCGACGACATGTCCCAAGAAGTATACTTCCGGTTGAGCGAAGGCACACTTCTCCCGCTTGACGTAGAGCTCGTTCTGTCGCAACACCTCGAACACTTGCCGAATGTGCTCGATATGCTCCTCCAAGGTGCGGCTGTAGATCATGATGTCGTCGAGGTACACAACCACGAACCTGTCAAGGAATGGCTGCAATACCTTATTCATGAGAGTGCAGAAGGTCGCCGGGGCGTTGGTGAGGCCGAATGGCATCACGAGGAACTCGTAGGAGCCATATCTTGTGACGCACGCCGTCTTCTGCACATCCTCCTCCGTGATTCGGACTTGCCAATAGCCCGAACGAAGGTCCAACTTGGTAAACCATCTTGCGCCGCCAAGTTGGTCGAACAAATCCGCCACCAAGGGGATGGGGTACTTGTTCTTCACCGTAAGCTTGTTGAGCGCCCGGTAGTCGATGCACATCCGGAGGGAACCGTCATGCTTCTTCTGGAAGAGAACCGGGGCACCATATGGAGATTTTGAAGGCCGAACATATCCTGCATCCAATAGTTCGGTGAGTTGCTTACGGAGTTCTGCGAGTTCCGGAGGAGCGAGCCGATAGGGGACCCCATGCGGGGCTTTAGATCCTGGGACCAAGTCGATGACATGGTCCACTTCACGCTTCGGAGGCAACCGCTTTGGGAGTTCCGGGGGCATGACGTCCGCAAAATCCTCAAGGGTTTCAAGGACTTTGGGAGGTGTTGGAGTGGAGGGCCCCGGATCTTCCAAGATGGCGGTCGCCAGGAAGGTGTGCTCCTGTTTGCGCAACCCCTTCGCCACTTGCATGGCGGAGAGGGTCTTCTGTTTGAGGTCTCCGCCTGACCTCACATGGACGTTGTAAGGTCCCTTGGGATCGAAGATAACCATCGAATTGGTGAGCGGGATGACACATGCAGCAATGTGTCGCAGAAAAGAGATGTCCGCCACCACTTCATAGTCATCCACTGGTGCCACCGTCACGTCGAAGCTTCCCGACCACTTGCCGATGCGAACCTTCACTCCAGGAGAAATTCCTGTGGTCAAGATAGACTTCGCGTTCACCGTCTTGAACGTGGCGTTAGTCTTCTGGAGTGGCAGCTTTAGCTTCTTGGCGGCCACTTCTGACACGAACAACTCCGATGCTCCCGTGTCAATGAGGGCGTTGAAGACTTGCCCGTTCAACTCGATATCCGCATAAAGTCGCGCAGCCGATGAAGGACCCTTCGAGGCGTTGATGGCGCTGAGGACGTGCATCGAGCTGAGACACGCCTCCTCCTTCTCTTTTTCCTTCTCGTCGGGGCAATACATTGCGTTGACTGTCGCCTTTTGCGGACAATCGCTCGTCCAATGAGGACCCTTGCAAATGTAGCAAGGCTTTGGCGGCTTCCCGTCCCTTTTGAATCTTCCATTGTTGGACTTCCCGTCTTGGTGTCCCTTGCCTTTGTCCTGATAGTGCGGCTTGCCTCCTTGTGACTTGGACTTCTCTCCCCCATCATTGCCCTTGCCCGAGGGCTTGGTGGAGTGCTCGCTTTGGCGTACTCCACGAGCGATTCAGCAGCGGCGACTAACGAGCGGAGGTTGGGGCAATCTCGTCGCTCCAACTCCGTCCTAGCCCATGGCTTCAAACCCTTCACGAAGACCGCCAACAACGTGTCTTCGTCCACTTGGGAATTCTGTAGGCAGAGCTCGGTGAACTCTTTCACGTACTCCTTCAACGTGCCCTTCTGGCAAATGTTGAACAACGCAATCTTGACCTCCAGTCCCGACTTGGCAGGGCAGAAGTAGTTGATAAGCTGCCTCTTGAAGTCGTCCCACCTCTCAATGGGACCCACAATGCCACGCTCCACATCGTCGCAATGGCACCACCACCATAGACTCGCCGCATCTTGCAAGGAGAAGGATGCGGTCTTCACCATCCTTACTTCGGACGTCACGTCCAAGGCCTCCATGTACCTTCGGACGTTCCACAGGAAGTCATTGATCTCCCTTGCCGACCGCTCGCCTTTGTAGGGCCTCGGCTTTGGCACATCAATTCTCGCCTCATGCGGGGCGGGCGCCTCGGGACGCCGCCCGTCTCCATAGCGTCGCTTGAGCTCCTCCCGGAAGGTCTGGAACTCTTGCTCCATCTCGAACCGCATGTTTGAGAGACCATTGTCCAAGGTCTCCCGCATATCCATGATTGTCGCTTCCATGGACTCGAGACGCGTATACAACAACGCCATCTCTTCCCGCACCGTGGCAAGATTCACGGTCTTCTCTAACTCCCGCTCGTGCGTTGCGAGTTGGTCTTGCATCTCGCCCACGTCCAATTGGAATTGGCCGAGGCGTTGCTCGAAGGCGAACATGATGTCCTTCGAGCGGGCGCGCCCTCGATCCTGGCGGCCCTTCTCCGGTGCAACGGGTTCATTCGTCATATCCGAGTTCGACGTCATTTCACCTTGATCGCCGAACGCCAACTTGAGTGGTCCCAGAAACGCTGCTCTGATACCAACTTGTCACGGGGTCGTTTTTCGCTCGACCGACCCGTGCGACGCCTAGACGTGCCCAACGTCTAGGCAAGCTCTTCTGAGCGCTTTGCGGAAGCTTGCTTATGCCACTTTTTGTATGCCACAACTTTTGGGACGCACGGTCCCGAGCGGACGCTTCTTCGGTGGAGGCGTTTGTGAACAAACGGGCACCTCGGCGTAACGCTCGATCGCTTGGGATGCTTTGAGACGCTCTTTTGTGGGTTGCCACCCCACGCTTGAGGCACGATGCTAGATTTAGGGAAGCTTGAAATCTTTGTTGAGTAAATAGGAATGATTACAACGCTTCGGGGGAGGACTAGTGGGTCTCCCCTATTATACCACCGTTTCGGGTGGTAGAATTGCGACGTGTGATGTGGAGGACCATCTTCGGGGGTGCACTTTTCAAGAGTGCAAATTACAAAATTGCCACCATCACACTTAGAAAATAAACTAAGTACAAAAGTGAGTTGAAAAAGGAAAATACATGATAAGATAACTCGACGTGCCCCGGGGAGAAGCCCCGGACAATCGCACCCCAAAGGAGCTCGCTTTTTGTTTATTTTTCCTCTGTTACCTTCTTCTCCATTCTCCGACCTCCTCCGCCACCGTAGATGCCGGCCGGCCGGCACGCCATGGACGTCCCCGTTGGAGACGGCTCCGTCGTGCTCCTGCACGGCGACCTCCACCTCTTCGTCCACCGCGCCCGTCACCTCCCCAACATGGACATGTTCTCCGAGCGCCTCCGCCGTTGCTTCGCCCCCTGCCGCCCCGCGCGCTCCTGCTCGAAGGCCGGCGGCGCTGTTGTCGACGACGACGACGAAGAAAGTGGACGGCAGCCACGCCAACGCAAGATCATCACCAGCGACCCCTACGTGACGGCCGTCGTCGCCGGCGCCACCGTCGCCCGCACCCGAGTCATCTCGAACTGCGAGAACCCGGTGTGGAACGAGCGTTTCGTCGTGCCCGTTGCCCACCGCGCCGAATCTCTCGATCTCCACGTCAAGGACAACGACGTCTTCGGCGCCGACTTCATCGGAACCGTCTCCATCCCGGCCGTCCGCATCGCGTCTGGGGTGGCTCTCAAGGAATGGTTCCCCGTGCTCGCGCGCGATGGCAGGACACCCAAGCCCGGGACTGCCCTTCGCGTCTCCATCCAGTACGTTCCTATCGAGAACACCCGCGAGCACCGGCACGGCATCCCCGGGGATCCCGATAAGCTCGGCGTGAGCAACACCTACTTTCCAGTGCGCAAGGGCGGCTCCGTCACGCTCTACCAGGACGCCCACATCAGAGACGGCGACCTTCCAGAGATCCCACTAGAGAATGGCGCCACCTTTGAGCACAACAGGTGCTGGGAAGATATCTGCCATGCCATCCTCGAGGCGCACCACTTGATCTACATCGTCGGCTGGTCAGTGTACCACAAGGTGAAGCTGGTTAGGGAGCCAACGAGGCCGCTGCCTCCCGAAGTGAAGGACTTCACGCTGGGGCAACTGCTCAAGTACAAGTCGGAGGAAGGGGTTCGAGTCTGCATGCTCGTATGGGATGACAAAACCTCGCACAATAAGTTTTTTATCAAGACGGTGAGTCGTTTGAAAGCGCACTGCTTTGGTGTTTTGTTTCTGTTGGTTGGCTGATAGCTTGCACAAATGCTGCCACCTTCCCGCCGTGAATGTGTTTTCAGTGATTCCATAAACTCTTCCCAAAACTGAGAAAAATGCCTTCCGAGAATAAGTTTTTTCAACGGGTTTGATAAACTTACCTTAATCAATCAACATAATTAAGCAGTATCAGGGAGGCTTCCTGAAACTCATATAGTTATATTTCTGGCAGGATTAGAAATAGATTACTGATGGCCTGGCATTTCATAAAGATGATTCATCTGCTTTATACCATTACTGTTGCAGGAGGGAGTTATGCAAACTCATGATGAAGAAACTCGAAAGTTTTTCAAGAATTCATCTGTAATTTGTGTACTATCACCACGTTATGCAAGTACTAAGCTTAGCATTGTCAAACAGCAGGTAAGATTCATGTTCTGTTTTTTTAAATGTATTTTGTTATATTGGTACTCTAAGGCTAGTTTCAACCGGCGACATGCTTAGATACTCTGAGATTTTTCTTATTTTATTAGCTAGCATGTATGTCAATTTTGAATTAAACTAAATAGTTCCATGTTAATACTTCATTTATTAAACATGCAAAAGCCACTGGTTTAGGTGGTTGTGTTATATGCATTCACATGATTGAAATGCTGGGTTTCTCTTCGGTAGCTTATACATTAGCTTTATCTTTTATATATTAAGGTGAAGCTTGATAGACAATCTTTTTACAATCATATTCGATGATATATTTGATTCACATTAAAGTTTAGTCTTTTGTTTAATTATTGTTTCAAATCATCACTAACATGTAGAGATTTATAGTGAATTCACTGTAGATGATTCCATCAATTTAGTAATCAACCTTTACTTATACCAAATTATTCTTATTTCTGGGTGAAGGTTATAAGACATTTTGGAGAAATGAAAGTGTCAAGATACTAGTAGAATCTGCAGATATTTTATGAACTAGAATATACTGGTTGCCTAAAGACAATCTTCCTGAATTTCTGATAATATATGACAATATGAAAGTTTATGCTTAAAAGCATGAACATATGAGAAATTTTGATCATTTCTTTGCTTTTGCACCTCTGAACTTTAGGTTCACATCGTGCACTAATCCATGCAGGTGGTTGGAACCCTTTTTACTCACCACCAGAAGTGTGTATTGGTTGATACCCAGGCTAATGGAAATAAGCGAAAGATCACAGCTTTCATTGGCGGTCTTGATCTTTGTGATGGTCGTTATGATACACCAGAACATAGAATTTTTCGTGATCTTGACACTGTTTATAAAAATGATTTTCATAATCCGACATTTTCTGTAAGTTTAGTTTCCTTTTGTTTCTTCTATCAAGCTAATCAACTTCTGTGTACAATTTTTCTATTCTTTGTGAAATTGAGGCTCGTTGAACCCCACAAGACCACCTTGTGATTCTATTTGTTTAAGCTCTTTATGTATTTTCCTGTAATTTTCTTTCTGTTTACATGTAGCCAGACACCAAAGGTCCAAGAGAACCATGGCATGATTTACATTGCAAAATTGAAGGACCTGCTGCCTATGACATTCTGAAGAATTTTGAACAACGATGGAGGAAGGCAACAAGGTGGCGGGAGTTCAGTTTACGTTTCAAAAAGAAGTCCAACTGGCATGATGACACTCTAATAAAACTTGAACGGATCTCATGGATTCTCAGTTCATCACCAACTGTTCCAGAAGATGATCCGAGTTTATGGGTTTCTGCGGAAGCAGATTCTGAAAACTGGCATGTTCAGGTTTGGCAGTGTATATTGGCTGGTACATGATAAGTTTTTGTGAGTTTGCGTTACATACTTAAATCTTCTTTCTTAAAATTTTCAGGTTTTCAGATCTATAGACTCTGGATCAGTTAAAGGATTTCCCAAAAATGTTCAACAGGCAAGGGAAAAGGTCAGCTTTTTGTTTCCTGGATACATTATTTGCATTATAGACTCAAGTAACTCACGATTTTGATAACAAAGATGTCATGAATTCTAGCAATGTAAACAGCCTCTCTGTAGAGCAGGGAAAAGAGCTGATAACATGTGCTTGCTCCTGAGAGCCTGTACTTGGGGCTTGTTCTAATTCTATTAACTACTTGATCTCTAGGTCACTGATTCTCTATAAAGGCTAGTTTTCATGTCAAATTTGTCTTTTTCACCCTGAAGTTTGATGATCTAGAGTGATATCTTATTAATTGTTGCAGAACCTTGTTTGTCAAAAGAATCTGGTCATTGATATGAGCATCCATACGGCATATGTTAAGGCAATCAGATCTGCCCAGCACTTCATATATATTGAAAATCAATATTTTATTGGTTCTTCATATGCTTGGTCTTCTAAAAGGGCAGGTTTGTTGAATCCTCATTCCTGTGGCCATCCTCCTGTAGCAATATGAGTTCCCAGCATTGCTGATATTGAAGGGTGCTATAATCCTTTTATTTATGCAAGTGTCCTCACATTACAGGTGCCAATAATCTAATACCAATGGAGTTAGCCTTAAAAGTTGCCAGCAAGATTAGAGCAAATGAACGCTTTGCAGTATATGTGGTCATACCAATGTGGCCTGAGGGAATCCCCACTACATCTGCTGTGCAAGAAATCCTTTATTGGCAGGTATTTCCTATTCAATTAAAATTGCATTAGATTTATTTTTTCCTTTGGGACTCAAATCTAGCAAAGAAATCCTTTCACCTATTTATGACCCTAAATTAATTTATTTGTCTCTTGTTAACATGTTTAGCTGCTAATTCTGGAGTTAGAATTGACCCAAAACTCGGTTTCTTCAAATTCTTATGTAAAAGTAGTGGTATCAAGTTATAATTTTAGAGAATCATTATTGCCACTCCAAAACACACTATTGCCACTTCATCGTGTGAGTGCTGAAAGTGTTGGACACTTTTATCCTTGTGAGATGAAATAGAGTGACAATAGTGTATTTTGGAGTGGCAATAGTGGTTCCCTAATTCTATTGCCTTTCAGTGTGCCAAAAATTGTGGAATTGGTTTACTGAAGTTTTTGAATCAGTCTCCGTGGACAACTATTGTAGTGTGTTGTTGACAAAACTTGTATGCCTTGTGGCTAGATTGTGCAATTTAAATTTCCTCCTGAATCTTACATATGACAGTTTGATTTTTTTTTTTTTTACATTGTTTTAGGGTCAAACAGTACAAATGATGTATGATATCATAGCTCAAGAACTTAAACAGATGAAGCGAGAAAATGCACATCCACAGGATTACCTCAACTTCTACTGCCTTGGTAACCGTGAAGAATTCCTGGAGGACAAACCAGAGCAAAATGGTCATTCTTTAGAAAAAAGTTCTGCGGTAGTATTCTTACAATGTTTTGCATAATGTACCTTTTTAATAGAAAGAAGACTTCATAGTTGGGTTCTTAGTAACTCGTGGAGTTTTTCTTGGCATGTCTGTTCAAAATTTTGCTTTAAATGCTTAAAAGTTTCAGGTTTTGTCACAAAAGTTCCGGCGGTTCATGATATACGTTCATGCAAAAGGGATGATTGTGGATGACGAATATGTGATTATTGGTTCAGCCAATATCAACCAAAGATCTTTATCTGGTTTAAGAGATACTGAAATAGCTATGGGTGCTTACCAGCCGCATCACACTTGGTCGGAAAAGAAGCAGCATCCACATGGCCAGGTACATGGACTCGATGATTTTCATATTTTAACATGTGTATTCTTGGTTTTGCATTAAGTTAGAAGTATGCACAATATTGCTTGCACACAATCAGAATGTAGCTATTTTCTCCTGTAAAGACTTGGGGTAATATTAACTTTGTTTTCTGTTATAAATTATTTGCTAACCTCTCTTCTTGTTTCTTGTGGATATTTGATGTAAACTTGTCATCATTATCAATCTTACTACATGTAGGAAATGCTGATGATACCGTGCATGCATCCTCTGACGAATGATATTCTTGCTTATAGAACAATGAATATGTCATAAATTACTTCCATTTCTTCACTTCGCAGACATGTATGTTTGAATTGCATCTTTTGTGCTACAGGTTTACGGGTATAGGATGTCACTGTGGGCGGAGCATCTAGGCATGGTCGACGACCGATTCAACGAGCCTAACAGCTTGGAATGCGTCAAGTTCGTAAACAAGATAGCAGAGGATAACTGGTCAAGTTTTACCACTGAGGAAATGACACCATTGACAGGCCACCTACTAAAATACCCCATCAAGGTGGAAGCTGATGGTAAAGTTGGCCCTTTGCCCAACCATGAGACGTTTCCTGATGTCGGCGGTAAGGTTTTGGGAGCTCCCACTTCTCTTCCTGACGCACTAACCATGTAATTATGAACTCTGTTTGATAGCCAAACGGTAAAGAATTTGAGTGTACAATTTGTGTCCGTTTGTAATTTGGAGGGCATCAACATCGGTGGGTTAAGAAAACTTGAAAAGAGTTGCTTCTGTGTCTTTGTTTCTTTGGCAATCAATTGCCGCTGGAGTAAGCTGTACATTTGCAGAGTGAGATGGAGTGTGAATTTTTAAATTGTACACATCTGAACTTATTTGAGGAACAACACGAGATTAAATTGGCGGACCTTTTTTCTTCCCATTGCTAATGTCCCAACTTCTTTGTTGTGTGCTCGTGTGATGTGAACTCAATATTCATAACTTAAAAGATCAAAACTCTGATTCTGTTCGGAAATTTACTTCGGTTACAGTCTCCTCTCAACAAGAACATTTTCCAGAAAAAACTCCATGACAGAATTAAAAAAAGTATCTCATCAGTTAATGGCTTACTTGCCACTTTCTTTGATGGCTATGAAGCCTGTAAATTACGAAGCCTTTTCTATTTGTTTTGTTTTCATTCTGTTTGAAATCTGAGATTTCAAGTTCAACAATATCAACGTCGTTGTGTTCAGCTCAAGAATGCTTTTAGCGTTCAACTGGACGACTGACGCGTGAAGCAAAATATACAAAAGAGATACCAATCAATAACAACACCACATGTACTCACGAATGGATGGATACATAAATGTACTTGTTCGTTAAACACTATAAATTTCTTCTTTCTTTTTTTTTTCACTCGCTCAAAACCATGAAGCAACAAAAGCACGAGCCTTTCTAGTTGACGGTGACCTTTCCGACCATCCCGGCGCCGGCGTGAGGGGCGCAGTAGAAGCTGTACGTGCCCTTCTCCTTGAGGGTCACTTTGTAGGTCTCCCCGGCGGCGTTCAGATAATCCTCCTCATCCATGGAGATGGCCGACGCGTCCACGCCCGCTGGGATCGCGTCTTCGTCGAACACCACGTTGTGGGGGAACCCGGCGTTGTTCTTGAAGATGATCTGCTCCCCGGCAGGGACCGAGAACTCCTTGGGCTCGAACACCAGCGAGCCGTCGCCGGCCCCCAGCAGCACGTCGAACGCCAGCGCGTTGCCCGCCAGCATCGCACTGGCGGCGGTGGCGACGACGGCGGCGCCCACCTCCTTGAGGGACGCCCTGACCGACATGGTCCCCCTGGGGGCTGCGGCGACGGCGACGCTGGGTCTCGGGGCGGCGGCCGCGCCGGCCTTCAGGCCGGTGAAGGAAGGGATTGTGACTGCTGCAGAGGTGAGGCTGGCCATTGCTGTAGGCTTCTGTGGCTCAAAACTAGTGCTAGAGTGTCGAGGGAAGCAGCGAAGATGATATATAGTGCTGTCTAGGGAGGAGAGAGAGAAAGAGATAGCTTGCGGCTGGCAAAGCAATGGAGATGGCAATGGGTGGCAGAGAGAGAGAGGTTTATCCTGCGAGGCTTCTCTCATTGGCTGGTACAGATGAGGTTAAAAAATTTTCAGACATGGCATCAGTAGGAGGATAATGTGTGGCCAATAAACAGCGTGATAAAACGTATTTGAGGATTACACGGAAAAAAAAATATCTCTCTAAGCTGTTGGTCCTTCTGCCTCTCTGTGGGCCTTCCAAGTTCCAACACTTGATACATGCAATATGGAGAAGAGGCAGACACATCCATGCCACTGGTGGAGGAAAAGGTTACGTGACCGAATCTGGACCAATCAAAGCCTTCATCCCAGTTCAGATAAGATGTGTTTTTCCAAATTAAGCTTCCCTGTCTTCACCTATTTAACTTTAACTGAGGAGAAATTAGATAAAACTAAGCTGCACATTCGGCAGGCAGAAGAAAATAGAGGCAGCGGCCAGAAGAGTAAAAAAAGTAAGCTCAAGTTAACTAAACAACATTAACCACAACAGAAAATGCAACTGCAGTTAAGTTGTGTGAGACAAATCGATGGAGTATCAGACTTTCGTTTGATGGCAACAACTAAACAAAAAAGAGCAAACTGATTAAAATATTTCAGGTTCAGGGATCTTAGCAGTGAACAGACATTTGAAGAAGAGAATTTAGTTTAATTCCACGCTTCATCTCTCGCGGCCCCTCTTGCCACAGAATGGAAAAAAAACTAAAATCTTCTGCATATTAGGCCCCAAATAAAAGAAGCAGTCACTATTTCTAATAATATTAAGCAACCTTTCTAATAATATTGCATACTCCGGACAGTAATCAAGTTCGATGGACTAATTTGCCACCCTGACTCCCTGACTTCAAACAATAAAATTATTATTCGTCTATATCGAATAACCACTTTCCTATTTAACTAGCCAAAAGGAAAGGTTATCAGACTTCTTCATGTGTTCTGATAATGCATTTTTGGAGAGGAAAAAAGGATGATTAAATACTACCATACACGAACATAATACAATTGTCTACTTATTAAACTCGGCTAAAATAAAAAGTTGAAGTCAAGTATGCTCAGCCTTTATATCATGTTATGTTATCGAGAAGACTATGTTCTCACAACTCATCGCAACTCCTATTTCTTAAATGTCACCATGCCCTAGGGTGAATGTTGCCTACATTAAGGTAATACAAGATATGTACGATGGGGCATTGACTAGGGTTAGGACACTCGGAGGTGAGACAAATGAATTTCCTATAGGAATTGGCCTACATCAAGGATCAGCTTTAAGCCCGTATCTATTTAACTTAGTTATCGATGCTATAACCGAGAGTATCACAGAGGAGGTACCTAAGTGCATGCTATTTGCGGATGATATAGTACTTTTAGCGGATTCAAGAGAAGAGATTAATACAAAATTGGAAATATGGAGAAATACGTTGGAGTCAAAGGATTTTCGTTTAAGTAGGAATAAAACAGAATATATGCATAGCAATTTCACAAATAAACAACTTAGAGACGATTTGAAAGTTAGGTTAGGGGAGGATATAATTCCTCAAGTGACAAAGTTTAAATATTTAGGATCAATTGTAAGACAAGATGGTGAGATTGATGACGATGTTAATCATAGAATTCAAGCTGGTTGGTGTAAGTGGAGGAAAGCCACTGGAGTTCTTTGTGATAGAAAAGTACCCAATAAAGTTAAAGGAAAATTCTATCGTACTGCTATAAGGCCAGCAGTGTTATATGGTAGTGAATGTTGGGCTATGAAGGGACAACATGAACGTAAAGTGGGGGTAGCCGAAATGAGGATGTTGAGATGGATGTGTGGTCATACAAGATTAGATAAGATTAGGAATGACCATATACGTGAACGAGTCGGAGTGGCTCCTATTAGTGAGAAAATGGTAGAGAATCGTTTGAGATGGTTTGGTCATGTTCAGAGAAGACCATTAGATGCGCCAGTAAGAAGAGTAGATCAAATAATCTGGAGTCCGATTAAAAGAGGGAGAGGGAGGCCAAGGCGGACACTTGGCGAACTAATAGAGCAAGATCTATTGGTGAATAATATACCGAAAGGTTTGGTTACTAATAGAGCGGAATGACGTCGTATGATCCATGTAGCCGACCCCACCTAGTGGGATAAGGCTTTGTTGTTGTTGTTGTTGTCACCATGCCCTATGGACAAGTGCTATGCTTATCACCATTTTCACATCATAATCAATAGTGCTTAGGAACGCAACATGCAAAAGACTGGTTCAATAACTATGGTTACCTATTTCAGATAACAACTGTGCCCAGGAGGAAGCACAAGTGAAAAGCTTACTCCATTACCCTTTTGAGGACCATTCATAACTTACTAACGCTATCCAGCTACTGTGCCTAAAAATAACAGAAGGAGCAAGTTACAGACTTTTGGACGCGAGCGAGCAGTGTCATAATTCCACATAAACTGTTCAGTTTGATAACTTGATAACAGCATAAAATAGAAAAGTATAAGAGGAATAAATAAAAAATAAGTGTATGGCAAATGATGGATATGTCTGGTTAATCGTCATCAAAGAACACAAAGTATGTAGGATACATGCAACAGCTTGTTTAGATGAAAAAGCACAAAGATACACTTTCGTGACAGAGAATCGATAGACAATTTGTCTTCATTAAGTAAATGAGCCTTCACACATTCTATGATCAATGACTCGTATCGTCATAGCTTCCGACCATGCCAGGCAGAAAAAAAGAAAACCCTTCACCAAAGTATGAACAACTCCCTAAAGAATTGTAAAATAAGAGCAAGCCAATAGTAGCCCTCGAACACCGCTGGTCCCCTTGTAAGTTTTTCCACCAAACAAAGCATGCCAAGTATTCTTAACCTGGCTGCTATACTTTTTTGTCACACACAGACATTGAATAATATACTAGCATATCAGGGACCTTATATATAATTGGTGAACAATTTATCAGCTTGGTTCAAAACTAGCACTATAAAAGACTGGTTTCCAAAATAAGGCCTCACTGACACAGTAAAATAGCTGTCCCTTTTTACCCAAAAAATAAATAAAGAACTAGAGCCCTTCTCAATTATGATAATACACAGAGGACTCAGAGAAGTTGTATATTCAATCTCAACTAATAAACACAGGAAGAACACACATATTCAGAGCTAACATTCAGAAGGATGTATGAATAACAATAACTTGATTTTAGCCACTTCCATAATGTGATACGGTGTCTGATCGGCTCAAATACAAGGTGTGGACTAGGCATAAAAGTTTTCAGATGTAGAACAATGTCCTCTAAAATAGTATGAATATATATACACTTAGAAATAATTCAATACCTGCATTTTACCTTCATACGTATGTATTATTATAACCATTAGTGGAGTCTATAAAGAAAAATAATTTGTACAGTGTCCTAACAAAGACCACAAGTCCATTCACTTCATAGGATGGGGAAGATGTTCTGATCGTCATCTTCATCCAGGTAATTGAACGGCATGTCTTCGTTGTATCGGAAGCTCGGGCTAACGTACCACTTCATCTCATGAAAAAGATTCAAATTGTCCACCAGCTTATGGAAAACGTTGCACCCACAGCACTGATTCAAAACGGAAGCCGATTATTCAGACATTCAAAATGAGGCTTTTTCCAGAGAAGAGAAAAAGGAGGCGGCTTTTTATCTTCCACCGGAATTGCCATACCTGAACAAAGACAGTTCCATCGGTATAAGCATGAGGGTTGATGGCCCGGGTGGTCCTATGTCCGCAAACGTTGCAGGTGAAGGCCACGCGCATCCGGCGACGGGGTGACTTGGTGTACAGAGACCAGGGAAAGGTCCTCAGGGACGGCTGCTCGGCCGTCTTGGAGTCCGCAGGAATAGGAGGCCCCTCCATCCCGGACCCCGTCGTCCAACCTCGCCCAGCCGCTGCACTCAGTACCAATCCCATCGCTGCGTCCTGCCCCAACAGCCACACGTAAGAAAAAGTAGGAAACTCATCTTTTCAACGTTCAAAACGTTAATATTTCCTCCAAATTCGTACCTTGGAAAGAGAGGCGGGGGCGCGGCTGCCGTAGAAGGGAACGATGCTGTTGCTGCTTGGATCACAGTGGAAATCGGTCTCATCCTCCCGTTCTAAAACGCAACGACAAAAAAATGTCACAACCCACAAACGAGGGTTAAACGATTAGGATTGGAGACGAGTTGAATCCAGAGAAAGGAGGGAGAGAAAGAAGTAAGAGATTGCGGTTACTCTTGGAGATGGGGAGGAGGAATCGGCGCTTGGCATTGAATCGTCTCCTGGGAACGAAGGCGAGCCGACGAGACGGCGACAAGGCAATCGATGCCGAGGCCGCCATGGACTCCATTGGCGATTCAGAGAGAGAGCAAGGAAGCAAAGCCAAAGATGAATAGTTTCGTGGGGCCAAATGCAAAGGTCCCGTGGAGTTTTCTTCCTCCGCCGCTTCGCTTCCGTGGTCCTTGGGATCCCAAGTCTTGTCTGAAGGAAGCATGGTCAAAGTCCGAGATTGTAGACCCCACGGCATCCTCCAATCAAAGCACGACGAATCGTGTTTCTTGTTATAGTAAAGAACTTGGAAAGCAAAGAGAAGGAATAAAAGGGTTAGGACTTGAGAGGCCTGAGACGTGATAGCCGAGAAGAGGGACCAAAATTGCCGACCCGAGAGTTGAGACTCGTACGAATAGTTGGTGAGTTTGACGTGATATGAGACGCCACGTAGTTAGGTGGGCCTTCCTGGGTAAGTTAAAAAGTTCATTTTGGGAGAGGAGTTCTATTCGCCCGTCGATTGCCAGCCAATTGTCACTTGTGTGGATCAAACAGTTTCGGATTTGTGTCTTACTGGGCCGCCCTAGACGGCGTACTTGTTTTCGAAAACTTTTTTAGTGGCTTCGGGTTTTTTTAACAGTAAAGGACAAAATTCAAAGAAGAAGATTTAAGTCGAAATTTAGCACACGAGACAGAGATGCCTGCCGATGTGTTTTTTTTTTATGAAAATAAGATAAACTTTGGAAGATAAATAAGAGGGGCAATGCATCTGGCGCACAGGTGCATATAACATATGTAATATACTATTTTCTGCTAAAAACCCGGAGTCTTTTTGTGTTATGGACTGATACACATATAGGGTTTCAAATACTAATCCCAAATAAATGATATCAAGCTCGTGCAATGTTTTAAACAATGCCACAATCAAAATAAGCTCATGATATTTAATCTGTTATTCAAATATGACATTGTTTAAAGTAAGTAGTTGATTCGATTATAATAAAACATAAGACATATCATAATACAACAAATTGAAGAGCTCTTGCTGTGAGAAGTCCTCAAAAGTTTTGTCACTGACAAAATTGATGACTCTGCCGGAAAATAATACATTAGGCTGCGGATGGTGCAGATGCTCCTATTATTCCCGGTGCCAGACTGCCAGTGGTGTGGAAGCAGCTCTTCCTGAAACTTGTAGAAAACAATGTATGCAGAGTTGGCATGCTCGTTAGCAATGATGATAACAAATGCTAATCTTCCTTTCTAAACAGCGGGAGGCGGATCAATTGGATCAACAATTACATGGATTTTACCACTATTTTCATGCCTAGAGAAGGAACAATTAGTAACTTTCGAAGAATCTGACTGAATAAGAAATTTTTGCCAATGCCATGGCAAATGTCATACCACCTCCTCCTCCTCTACTGCCTTATGAAGCTGGTTCAACACACCATAAATTTCAGGCGTTTGTGGGTGTGATTCATCTTCAACACCAAAAGTGTGGAGTTCAGTATCCACCTCCACCATACTACACCCAATTGGTTTCCTTACTCCTCTATCTCTCATTGTTTTTCTCAATCTTGCTGCATCCTGCCACCTACCAAGATCCTCATACAATCCAGCCAAAGCCGAATACCGACCAGCATTCTCAGGATCAAGAAGAAACAATCTGTTGGCGACCTTCTCCGCAAGCTCTATATGATTGTGGACTCTGCAAGCTCCAAGCAATGCACCCCATACATCTTTCTGTGGTTCAACAGGCATGTCTCTGATAAACTCAAGAGCTCGACTAATATATCCTGCTCGGCCAAGGAGATCCACCATGCAGGCAAAGTGAACTTGGCCTTTCTCAACTCCATAATTGCTCATCATTTCAAAAATCTCGAATCCTTTCTGAACCATGCCGGCATGACTGCATGCAGAGAGCACAGAAACAAAGCATATGCCATCAGGCTCCACACCTGCCACTAACATCTTTGAGAAGATCTCCAGTGCTTCAGAGCCATAACCATGCATCCCATAACCCCGTATCAAAGAATTATAGACGATGAGGTTTGCGTTAGCAATCCGATTGAAGACTTCGCGAGCAATGTCTAAGCGACCGCAACTGGCGTACATACTGATCAACCCACTGCCTAATCCATCGTCCACGGACATGCCACTCTTTATAACGTAAGAGTGAATCCACAGGCCGTCCTGGATGGCAGCCAATGCGCTGCAAGCAGGAAGAAGAGCAACTAGCGTAACGTGGTCAGGCACATGCACCTTCTCATCCCGCAACATGCGGTGGAACAGAGCGACGGCCTCGCACGCGTGCTCGTTCTGGCTGTAGGCCGCGATCATGGAGTTCCAGCTGACGAGATCTCTGTCTGGCATTTCATCAAACAATTTTCTCGACACATCGACCTCGCCATATTTCGCGTAGAAAGCAATGAGCGCATTGCCGACGAAGAGATCGCCATCGAACCCGGCTTTAACGACGTTGGCATGCACCGCTCTGCCTACATTCTCGAAGCACATCGCGGCGCAGGCCTTGATGAGGAACGGGTACGTGAAGCGATTCGGGGCCACTAAGCTCCGCCGCAGCTGCGCGTAGAGGGCAACGGCTTCTGCGTGAGGCCCGGAGCTGGCGTACCCCCTGATCATGACGTTCCAGAGGAGAACGTCTCTGTGCGGCGCGCGATCAAACACGAGGCGGGCGTCGGCCATGCCCGGGCAGCCGAGATCGGCGTAGCGGCTGACGAGCTTGGCGGCCAGGAACTGGTTCTGGGCATGGCCGGCGGCGACGATCTGCGCGTGTATTTTCTTGAGGGATCTCGTTCCGGAGTGCGACTGCAGCAGGTGCGAGTAATGGTACGAGTCCTTGTAGAGGCCGGCGTCTCTCGACGCGGTGAAGGACAAAAATCTCGCAGGAACACAACGGTGCATCTATTGCGAGCGTTGTTCGAGCACTAACTTGGCGCTTCTAACAAGTAATGAATCAGTCCCAGAGGTGCAGCTGAATAAAAAAAAAAACTTTACAAGTGAGAGCGAGAAAAATAAGTCAAAAAGTTAACCGTCTAACTTGCATTCGTATGATTGTATCTTTTTATATCATGCAATAGTCCTTTAATGATCAGGGGCAACAATGAGTCTAAGCGAGGATCTCCAAGTCACAACGGAAAATAATATATCATATTCCATGATCAGCACAACATTTGATCCCCATCAAAAGTGTGTGAGCCTCTAGCTCAAGTACAGATCGTGCAGAAAGGACAGTCACACTTGCGAAAACAAATAAATCGATATCAATTATGAGAAGATATGCAGCACCCTCCACGGATTCGATCCGACGAAGCAGTGTAGGGATTTCCAAATAGACCGAGCAGAATTCAAGGAATGAAGAGAGGATGAGGGTAAAGCATCACTAGTTGATTATATTAAAATTATACTTTAATTCATCTTAATTTATGTACATATAAGTCTTGAAATATTTATATTCTAATAATTATGCGTAATTTACGTGCATTTATCTTATCGACATAATATTATTTTACATTTGTACATTTAAGTTAGATAATATATTGATTTAATTTTTATGTCTAATTTTCATTTAAAGAATTAATGTTTATTATTCATGTTGTTGCAAGAACAAAATTAAGCACAAAAGATAAATATTCCTACTGAAAAAAGAGGAGGGGATCACAAACAGTTGCCAAAAGTAATGAGAAAGAAATCTCTTCTCATGACAAAAGCAAAAAGACAAGAGGACCGATGCTAAAATCATATTAAATAGAAGTTTCTAAAGATGATCAAATGGTGATGATAATGTCATATATAAAAAAGATGTTCATAAGCAATGGCATCCTCTTCCTCTTTTGACCATTAGGCTGGAGACTGCACCTTGTGGTTCAAGGAAGGAGAAGAAGTAGTCAGTAGCTTATTCTTTCATATTTATGTTTTAGGACGTTATTGATTATGTTTCTCATTTGTTTGTATTGATTTCATTTCTTATGAGGAGTTAAATCTTTGCTCTCTTAGGATAGAATAGTAGTCTAATTTTTGTTTATGGATAAATAATTGAACAACACTTTTGTCATTGGTATTAGTGTAGTTTCTAAGTGTTTTCGAATTAGTTTTTCGTTGATGTGAATCTTGTTTTAAAATGGCAACTGAAAAGTTAATATTTGATTCTTTTTTGTTTAGAAATGAGTAAAGAGCATTAATATTTTTTTTTATTCTAATCGATCTGAATGCATTCTTCAACTTCTTGTTAATGTGAATCTTATATTGTAATGGAAGCTGAGAGGTTGATTTTAGATTCTCTTGTTATTTAGAAATGAACTAAGAGCATTAGCAATTAGTTTTTGAATTTAATTTCATCTGTGATTTTTGAGAAATGAGTTAAGAATATTGACTTAGTTTTCTAGTTCTAATCTCTCCATGCTGAAATTGATGCATTTATTTAACTTTTTGTTAATGTGAATCTCATATTGAAATGATAGCCAAGAGGTTAATTTTAGATTTCTTGTTGTTTAGCGATAAATCAAGAGCATTAACATTAATTTGTGGATCTCATTGTATCTATGCAGTGAACTGAAAGTTTTATGATATTCTGATATCAATTGAACGTTGAATCAACCTAACTAATGCTCATATGAGAGTATGGTATTTAATTTTAACTTTAATGTACTATGAGAGCAGTTTTTACAGGTTGAAACTTATGATTATTATTGTTAAGTCATTCTATTCTATTCATATCAGAATATTAGATGAACCACATTCCTAAAAGAACATTCCATTATTAGTTAGTTATCATTTTATATTAGTTATTTTAAAACACAAAAAAGAGTTAACTTAGTTTAGAATTAATTTAGATTAGTTAGTGAATCTTAAGTTTTAAATCACTATGGATACAACATTCGAATCTACTACTCTGATATGTGCAGTTACAGTTCAGCGAACTAGAGAGTGCATAGTCTACACCTAAATGTTGTTTAGTTTATAGTTGTGCATATTATACGCATATACTTTGTTTAGTTTTCATTTCTGCATAGTTTACGTCTAGACTTTAGTCTTTTTTATATTTTGTGCTTAGATTACACTCCTACGAAATTCACATCAAGGAGGTAGGTGCCTCAGGAACATGGAGGTCAGCATAGTCAGTATAAAAAGCAATCACCTTGGCCCAAATCATACCAATGGTTGCACGACACGATCTAAAATGTGTGTCATTCTTGTAAAGTGCCCATATTTCCCACAAGCAATGACCAATGATAGTTCGCAACGCATGCGCAGACTGCCTAGCTAGGTCAGCGCTCTCAAGAGCCCAAGCCCCATAGGCCCAAGTGTGAAATAAATGCATAGTATATCCAAGTCTTTGCTGAATGAGTTCTCATAATTGTATAGAGGAGGAGCACTGGAAAAATAAGTGGGGAATGAATTTCGATGCCAAGCTGCAAAGGCAACAACGAGGATTAGTTGTCGGGTAGAATTGCATAATATAGTCCATGGTGGGGAGCCGTGTGTGGAGAAGTTTTCACAAGAAGAACCAAATATGTGGCACGTCAAGAATGTTCCACACTGAAAACCAAGCCGATCGTCCAGTCAGTAGTGGCCTAGGGATGTGCTGATTAAGAAACTAATAGACAGATTTGACAGTTGTCTATCCGTGGGTATCCTTCACCCATATTCATGCATCATCATCAGCGGAGACAAAAGGGATATAGATGGATTGGATGGCGTCGCACAAGGAAGGCCCAAAAAACATAGTGAGAATAGAATAGTTCCACTAACCATTTAAGATGAGGGAGGATACAGGAGAGCTATGTCAGGCGAGGAGATGTTGATAAATGTGGGTTTCCATTGTAAGGGGATAGTAAAGATCCATGGGTCGAAAAAATTTTGTTGTAAAATCGTTGGGACCCAAGGCCATTCCCCACAAGGCAACATGAATCTCAAGGTTAGAAATAGGAGCCAACAAAGAATCATTCTAGGATTGAGAGATGAAAGGCAGGGTCGGCCTGTCCGAACGAGGGATGATATGTGTGGAGATCGGTTGCCACAAGTTCTTATAGTGATCAACAAAAGCATTTTGTATATCGGAATATGAGGTAAAGGTAGGATTATCATCAATTTTTATCGAGGAGATTCGATTCTGCTTATGCCTAATTGCGACGGAGAGATGAAAGATTTTATATTAAGATTTCTGAAGATTAGTTTTGATTGTTGCCAGTAGCGTGAATTGGCTTGGGACTTTTGCTTCCTGATCAATATTCAATTCCAGGTTGTGCAGAACAATACATATTGAAAACAATATTATAATCAACATTGATTGGCTCAATCAATAACAAAATTAAATTTTAAACGCTCAATAAGAGTTAGTAGGTCCCATGTTCAAATCTTGAAACACCAAATTGGTCAGCTCTATCTTTTTTACTCAAAACCAGTCGAAAAGATATCTCATCCGACACTAAAAAAATATTGTAAAGAGAAGCAAAAGGGAAAATCATATTTAGTGAGTTAAGGGCTGTAAAAAGAAATGAACAAACCAAATAAATTTTAACGAAGAAACAAACTTGAGAAAACTTAAATATAGATGGCCAATTAAAGTTTAGCATAGAAAAAATTTAAAATAAACATCTCGTTTGGAAGGAAAAAATCACAAACACATTGCGAGTCATATGATAATTGAAGTACTATTAAGTTATAATATATTTTTTATAATAAGAATATATATATATATATATAGAGAGAGAGAGAGAGCATTTGACAGTAGCACATTAATATTACTTATTAAAGTAATAAAATAATTATATATTAATTTTACATCAACACGAAGTTGTCCAAGTCCAATAGATGTGAACGAATGAGGTTGCTCCATTCATTATGATAAGATATAAAGTAACTTGTAACCATTAGATGCAAATATTATATAATAACTCCATATGACTCGTGGCCTTGAAGATAACTAAGAGTATGATTTTACAAATTGCTATGCATGAATTGTCATATAAGGCTAATGATGTAGGAGATATCAAGCATACAAAGCACTAGCAATTTCAATGCATACACAACTTCAATAAGAGCTTTAATTGTAGTCGACAAAAGTTGTATTGAGCTCGATGATAATGACGTGTAATTCTAATCATTTTAATATTATTGCTTCCATGATTTGAGGATATTCTATCATTCATTTTAAAATATTTCAAGAGTTTACACTTCGATTCTTATTATTTCATTATTTGTGAAAATCAAGAAAAAATTAGAAGGGAGATATTGTAGCAAGACTTCCTAGACCGTAGTGCCGTCACATTGAAAATCATGCTCATAACTGCATCATTTGTTTAAATAAAATTTTGATTTTGAATCTTGTGAATATAAAAAATTTCGTCAAAAGTCTCATCCAAAGTTAGTAAAATTTGATGGTGGATTGAATGTATAACTTTTAACGTCGCATGAGTTAGACGAGCAACGTCGTTTTCGATAAAACAATTCCCATAGCGTATTGCTCATTCGATCATAGCATAGCAATTTAGATCCTTTAGAATTCGCAAGATCGCGCCACAATAGTTCCAAACCATAATGATGTTGAATCCAACAATATTACTACCTTGCATTCACACTATATTAGTACCTTCCTGGCTATAGTGTGGTCGATCTGTTGATGTTGGGAGTTAATTGTGAAATTTTGTTTGATCCTATTGTAGTGCTCCGAAATTCGACCCGTCA
The DNA here is from genome assembly GCA_030549335.1 of Pontederia crassipes. NCBI lineage: Eukaryota > Viridiplantae > Streptophyta > Magnoliopsida > Commelinales > Pontederiaceae > Pontederia > Pontederia crassipes. Next base: position 67,496,331 of record CM060191.1, on the reverse strand, counting down.
TGTGGTGACATCTCCTCTGGGTCACTACTTTCTTTAGTATTTCTTTGACTCTTTCGTTGATCCAAATGGTCAAGAAAAGTAACACGTAAGTAGAATACTTAACAATTTATAATAATACAACAATTGAAGAGGAAAGCGGAAGTCAAGAGATAAAAGTACGTCAAACTATTTCCATATTAAGCAAAGTGCAGAAGCAAGAAGTACATCCAAATATCTTAGTATGAGTAACTATCTTGACATTAAGAAAAAAATACGAAAGCAAAAAGGTACATCCATTGGTCTCAAAATGAGATAACCAAAAGTAGAGTACTAGTACTAAACATAGAAAAGTCTATGGTGAGCCATGACCCGATATGTCCCATCCAAAAAGATAGACCATATAATATAACGCGGAAACATGTGACTCATACTAGACTCGATCAAAACCATGTGCATGTTCCACCCAAGCCGAAATCGTCGCACACACAACAACACATCGTGCATCATCATCATGTACATGTGAGGATCGCACATGCGAGCAAGTTCAATCGTTAGCATAAAACTAAGTGTGAGTTTGTATAAATTATAGATCATTTTTGTCAGAATTAGCATGAAGGAAAACATATAATCAATGTAAGAGTGGAATCATAATAGAGTGATGTCGATGGAGAGAAAACATCATTCATGTCTTTTCATTTCCTTTCTTTTCCATATTCTTTTCAGGTTCATCATTCGTGTTCATCATTCATATTCTTAGTTCTTATTCGTGTTCGTAATTCATATTCTCATTCATAAGGAAGTCTTTCCTTTCATCTTTGATCATTCATACTTTCATATTTTAGAAGAGCTCTTTCTTTTTTTAAGGGAACAGCATTGCAGGCACAACAATGTGCAGGTATCTAGACCATTATGGGTCAATGGGTGATCAGTGCCACGTTCAGCTTCGTCGGGCGGGATGATCTCGCACAAGGCGGAAACATCCGTATGGGAGAGACTCCCATCTAGATAGAAAAAAATGGTAACCCATGAGAAAGTGTCTCAACCGATGTTGCCGTAACTTCTCCCATCATCAGTGGACATCTCTTTCAATCCATAGATTTATCAAGGTCGTATGGAGCATAGCTCTGAATCATCTTTAAATAGGTAAATCAGGGGTCAAAAATCATACAATCATCCTTTTGATGGTCAGAACTCAGGCCGAGTTTTAATGAATCAATTTTAGAAGAATCTGAGTAGAGACCCAAACTAGGTCACACCCGGTCCAAGTTGAAGCGCGATCGAGTCGAGATGATCGCCTCGTCCGATCATCTTCTCTGCGACAAACTCGGGCCGAGTTGGGAGTAACCTGAGTCGGGTGACTGGTACGCATAGAGCTCGAGCTCTACGTTAATAGCAAATCCAGGCCAGGATTGACAGGACTCGGTCCGGATTGGACAGAGCTCAGGCCGAGTTTCAATGAAGCCGAGCCGTGTTCAAGCATGCCAAAACAAAGGTCATATCACTACGTGTATAGATTGACAAAACATCTAACTATCTAAAATATGCATGAGTAGCTCTAAACATTTATTGTAAAGACGAGAACTTCCTAATACAAGTTCATACACTTCTAATATGCATACAGTTCGATTTACATAATATGGTTCGATCAAGACATGGAATCGACGAAAAATAGTTTTGGAGGTGCAAGAGATCATGTACTGCACATTTCGTTCAACATTGTCGAGTTCTTATAATTAATACATAACTTGAAAGCATGCATTGTTCGTCCAAAACTCGACCTATGAAGAAGATCCCAAAGCACACACAGTGCCTACGATTTTTCGTCAGTGCGTCCTCACGGTGGTCCGCACCCCAACTCCTCGACCAGCTATTGTTCGCCATCGTCCGTGCCTGGGAATGTCGCCGGCGACCTCCGCTCGTCCCCTAGTAGCGATCCGCATGAGCACGAGCAAGGTGAGAGGGAGAACGAAGAGAAGAGAAGAAAAACGTAAGGGGAGAAGGAAGGGGTCGAGACTCTTATAGAAGAGGTCCAACCCTTGGTCTTCCGACTTGGGAGAGGGAGAAATCTCTGCCATGAGAACCTATCGGCAGGGAGAGAAAGGAGTGGAGGGGAAGAAGGAACAAGGGGAAAAAAAGACAAGTACAAGGAAAAGAAAAAAAAGAAAGAATGTGTGTTGAAGGGAGGGGTTTAGCCTAGAAGTGGCACCCGATCTTGTTCGAGACGGGGGACACTCACCTTTCCCTACCCCATCGAGCGGCCCCCAACCCCGCCATGAATCCGCGACTCGGGGGAAATTTTATCCCTCGCCTCGATCCCCACGAGGTCTTGGGCCTCGTGGGGACCCCAATTCCTCAATTTTTTCATTAAAAAATATGAAAAAAATTAGAAAATAACCACTAATTCCCCGAACCCCCTCCGCACTATTCTAGCAAGAACCGCCGCTGCCCTCCTCGAACCAGCTGCCGCCACTGCTTTCCTCAAACGAGTGCCGCCACTGCCATCGCCTTCCTCGGCCATTGTCGTCGTCCTCCTTCATGATGAAAAGGATCGACAGTCAGGTGGAGAAGCGTGGAGCCGACGCGATCATCGCCCTTTTCTAACGACGTGACACACAAAGGTTGAGCTCTGATCATCGCGCATCCGACTGTCGTTGGGAGTGGACAGGCCATTGTGCATAGTGGTGGATGTTTGAAGGTCGCCGACACGAATGCTGCCCTATTCTAGCAAGAACCGTCACTGCCCTCCTCAAACCGTCGCTGTTGTTTCCCTCCTCCGCTGCCATCGCCGCTACCGTCGCTCTCCTTCATGGTGGAAGGGATCGGCCGTCAGGTGAAGGGATCCACCATCAGGTGGAGGAAAAAGGGAAGATTAACGAAGGAGTTCCAATTTTGAATTGTTCATCGTATCAAGTTCAGACGTAGGATTTCATTTTCACTCTCCAATCTATTTATCTTGTGTAGTAATCCATTAACGATATTCTTGTAGTGTTCTTCAAGAGGTCCATCCATCCAATGAAAAAATCGGCATGCTTCAATTAGCTTCAAAAATAAATACATAAAATTGAAGTTAGCATTATGTAGTAAAAAAATAAGTTAAATAAACGCTTACTCCCTGATTCTTGCAACCATAGAACCTTCGACCGGGATGGAGCTCCGTCCAAGATGTCTTAACATCTGGTTCTTCGTGACAATAGCATCAGAGCACCATTTTGTTTAGTAATGAAGCCTGCAACATATTAGTTACAATTACATTATATCGATTGAAATATGAAAGTAATATGAAAGATGGCATACACAGCAAAAAAAAAGACAAAGCAAATGCTAAAGGAGAACCCCTTGCAACACAGAATGTCATTGGAGTTAAAGAAGTCATGAAGATACAAAACAAAAGCATGTAAACATTAAAATGAAGATGCATTTACCCCTAGTGTCAAATAGTATCATTGGAGTAAGTCTCTAATGAAAGAAAGAGTTTTTATATGGTCGCCTTCCCTGTAATCATTGGAGTAAGCCTCTAATATCACATATTATCATTGGGTCTTCTTCCCTGCAATCGTTGGAGAAGAATCGGAGAAATGGTAGATTGTGAGAGAGGGTGAGTGCGAGAGAGAGTGTGAAAGAGTGAGAGAAAGAGAGTGTAAATCATGTGTCATCAATTAATGCAAGTAAACTAATTAAACCTTGCTAAAAGAGATGGAACTAATTGTATCTTGCAAATATTGGAATCCCTTGAACTAAACCCCTGACCTAAATCATGCGATCCACTCACCAGACCCATGTCTTGAGAGCGTCGAGAGAGGAGGGATCCACTCGCTGGCTTCATCGTCTATGAGGTAGAGAGGAGGGAAATCGAAAGAGGGAAAAATCGAGCAGGGAATGTGAAGTGAAGGTGATCGCGAGGTACCTGAATGGCGGTCGCCAAGGGCCAGATCGCTGATGCACGAAAATTTATGCATTAGTTTAGGCTATTTGATTAACACTTTAGAATGCTTTTACATTTTGAAAGGAAGAGTTTTGATTTGTTTTCATATAATTTCATTTAGATTTGATTTCTACCTAAATCTAGAAATTATTCATAGCAGGATATGAGAAAACGTCGAAGAAAAGACCTAAAACAGCTCAGAAGACTATCACGGCCGTGACAGTTCTGGTCATGGCCGTGACAGAATGATCCAGCAAGCAGAAAATTGACTAAGTCCCTGTCACGGCCGTGATAGTTCCTGTCATGGCCGTGACAGAGAAAATTCCAGCAGAAATTTGGCTAACTATTTTTCAGCTTTTTCAGCCTTCTGTCACGGTCGTGTCGGAGCCTTTCATGGTCGTGACGGCGGTCTGTTAGACCGTTTTAAAGCCATTTTTATCTATTTTTTGGATATATTTTCGGTTTCTTTTCTTGGGAGACGAAAAAACCTATAAAAGGAGATAGAAGAGGGTTTGGAAAAACATCCATGGAGCATAATTTTAAAGTCTACAAAGAGGAGAAGATCGAGGACAATAGCGAAGTTCTGCCGGAAACTCGAGAGAGGACGCGCTTAGCCTATGCTAGAATTTTTATTTTCTTTTCATAGTCGTTAGCTTGACTTTTACCCTTTGGCTACCTCAAGTGTCTGGAAGGGATTCGAAGTGACCTTTTTCCATCTTACCTCTGATGTAATTCTCGAAGCATTGTCCCTCCACTTTGAAAGAAATACCTGAATCTTTTTGTGGAGCTTGATCCTTGGGTTTCCAATGCATCAAATTTTGTGTTGTCTGATGTGATGATGATGTGTTCCCTTCTACCAATGAATGATTTGGAGGTACCTTTGGGATGGCTGTTGGAGTTTCCGAAGGCGGATCTCTTCTTCGCACTTTCCATCTTCCATAATATATTCAATTGTCTCCTTGATCCTCCATTGCGTAGTCCATGTCTTCTGATAATAATTCTTCATCGGTCTTTTTCTTCTTAGATTAAAATATTACAAGTGACATGGACATATAATGGTACATATTTATCCAAAATATTATCCCCCGAGGCATAAGCAATTTGAGAAGCCAACTCCACTTTCTTCTTTAATGCTTAAAATTTTACCTGCATCATATCAAAATTAACATTAAAATTTGAGGATTGAGGAGGAGAATAAATAATAACCGGTTGTTGATCCTTCAATTATGTCAACTGTGACTGTAGATTGCTAATGAGTTGATCTTGTAGGATGAATCTTTTCTCTATAACTCCAATCAATTGGCACAATTTTTCTTCGATGTTGGAATTTGACTCTAAGTAGGTGGATGAAGGAGCATCATTTTTCACTTGGATCATAGCCTCCAATTGGTCTACTTGTCCCAACAACTTCATAAAGGCTCTTTCTTCAAGTTGAAATTTTTCTTCAACCATTGTGATGAACTTTAACATCTTATCTTCAATTGTAGAATTTCCTTGTACCACAGGAATGAGTGGGATACTGTTATTTGCAATTTGTGAAATTTGTGCTTCATGATCCTCAAGCATATTTCTTTGTTCTTCCTAATAGTAGTCTCCCATAGTCTTTGGTTTTGTTTTCATTTGAATTGTCTCTTGAAGATATTTTTTGTTCACACAAAATAAAGAATATATGAAAGTATGTGAACTAATAAGAATCTACGTGGAATTTAACAGAAAAATAAAAATAAAAATTATTAAACATTGTCCCCGGCAACGGCGTCAAAAATTTGATGCGTGTAGAATTGATAGCAAACGTTAGCAAGTGCACTAGTCGCTCAAGTAATAAAATGAATGAGTAGAGTTATCGTTTCCACGAGGACGGTAAATAACTTAGAATTTATTTTAACCTTGTTAATTGAGAAATTATGAAAATATATGATTTCAAATGTGAATAAAAGGAAAAAAAATAAAGAAAATGATCACCTGGAGAAATAATGATTTGATGATTAAGGCACCTAATCATCACCACTAAAATATAATGAACTTTCTTAACTTAGAATTAGTTGAATCGATAACAAAGTGAATTCCCAAATTTAGTTAACCAATATTTCAGGCTTTAACTACTAACTTATGAATAATTAAAATAAATTAATCCTTTCGGTTTTTAATTTACTTAATTAAATCATAAAATGCATTCAAACAAAATTGATATTAAGGGGCTTTCTCAAGTCACCTTAATAACTACACGAATTAGGTCTCTTTCGATTTTTCTAATTGTGGAATGCAATAAATAAGATCGATCCTATAAACTATTATGAAAATAATCACTTTTTCTCATATAGCAATCAAATCATAAATCATGAAATCAAAGAAAAACATTAAACATGAAATTGCAATGCTATTAAAGATTCAAATCAAACTAATATCAAGAAAAATCCAATACATAAATATGGTTCAACTAGATGGCCCTAATGAAAGAATAAATATGAGAATAACAACATCAAATCTAATATAAAAAATTGGGAAAAGAAAACAAAAACTTTAGCATAAGCTAAGCGCGTCCTCTCTCGAGTTTCCGGCAGAGCTTCGCTATTGTCCTCGATCTTCTCCTCTTTGTAGGCTTTAAAACTATGCTCCATGGATGTTTTTCCAAGTCTTCTTCTGTCTCCTTTTATAGGTTTTTTTGTCTCTCAAGAAATAAATCGAAAATATATCCAAAAATTGGATAAAAATGACTTTAAAATGGCCTAACAGACTGCCGTCACAGTCGTGAAAGGCTTCGGCACGGCCGTGACAAAAGGCTGAAAAGGATGAAAAATACTTAGCTAAATTTCTGCTGGAATTTTCTCTGTCACGGCCATGACAGGAACTATCACGGCCATGACAGAGACTTAGTCAATTTCCTGTTTGTTGAATCATTCTGTCACGGCCATGACCAGAACTGTCACGGCCGTGACAGTCTTCTGAGCTATTTTAGGTATTTTCTTCGACTTTTTCTCATATCCTGTCATGAATAATTTCCAGATTTAAGTAGAAATTAAATCTAAATGAAATTATATGAAAATAAATCAAAACTCTTCCTTTCTGAACATAAAAACATTCTAAAGTGTTAATCAAATGACCTAAACTAATGCATGATTTTTCATGCATCAATCGCCAGATCCACTTGCCGGATTCATGACTTGAGAGCATCTAAAGAGGAGCGATCTCAATTGCTAGCTTCACTGTCTCTGAGGTAGAGAGGAGGGAGATCAAAAGAGGGAAAAAGCTAGCGGAGAATGTGAAGTGAAGGCGATCACGATTGGGAGGTACCTGAATGGCGGTCGCCAAGGGTCAGATCGCCAGATCCACTTGCTGGATCCACGTCCAGAGAGGGTCGAGAGAAAAGCGTTCTCAATCGTCGGCCTTACCGTCTCTGAGGTAGAGAGGAGGGAGATCAAAAGAGGGAAAAATCGAGCGGGGAATGTGAAGTGAAGGCGATTGCGAATGGGAGGTACCTGAAGGGCGACGACGTCGATAAACCGGGAAGGAATCCATTCACTTGGCTTCACTCATCCTGAGAGTGACAACGCCATCGAGAGAGGAGGGAGAGCGACGGCAAGGTACATAAAGGAGGGAGATCGGAAAAGGGAAAAAGGGAGAGAAGGGAAATCGAAAAAGGGAGACTCGCACATTTTTCTTATTCAATATCTCGTGAGATCGTATCCAGCCACATGTTTCCAATCCAACGAGCGCCTCCATCTCGATCGCACGATCGCGATCGGACGATCATCGGGCTGCTTCGCACACTACAGAGCAGAGGTCGCTTCACACAAATATTATACCCATATATATACACAAAGGGAAGAAAGTCAGCCGAACTAGGGATGGCAATATCCCCTGTCCCCTGCGGGGCCCCGAGGAGGATCCTTGATTGGGGCCCTAAACTCGGGAAATCTTTCCCCTGCGAAGTCGGGGATGGGAAAAATTATCTCCTAACCGGGCAGGGAGAGTTGTCCCCACCCCGTGGGTCCCCGAATCACCGCACCCTAATTATATATATATATTATAATATTCAGATCAAATCTCAATGATCCACTCTATCTTATATATGACAAAAAAACTTTAATTTCCTACTCTATTCTCTTTCTTCATCCATGAGCCCATGTCGGTTGCTTCAATTACGGTTTTTCTTCTACCTACGATCGATTATCGAACCCATTCTACTTTTTTGTTACTTATGTTAGTTGTTGCAATGGCGATGAAATAATTATGTGGTTGTTCTATCTAGTTAAAACGTCATGTAAAACTTTATATCAGCTATGTGAAATGTTGTTGAACTTGCAAAAAAAATTTGTATGGTCGAGGTCGTTTACGATAAGAACCTTGTCTAAATGATGTTAAGGAACTATTCGTTGTGGAATGTTGCGATTTCCTATGTTGGATATTACCATGTAACACTTGCAAAGTTTTGTGGAACATTATTTATCTTAAAATATTGTACCTTATCCAATCATCTTCATTTGGAAACCGACTAGTCACCACAGTTCCTAAACCTAGTCGTTATCAGCCGCTTAGGATCCAGAAGAGAGTGCAATTCGTGCGACCCCCTATGTCGTCACCTGAGATGAATAGACGAGGCATCACATGAAGGCCTCAGCCCCTGGTATCATTCACGATTGGATAGTTTGTTATAGTTAGGAGTCAGTGAGTTGCTGGTTGTTGATACTTGGTTATAAGTTGATAGTTAGTTAAACTCTCTGATGTGTTCCTATTTTTGTTCAAAATAAAGAGGCATTCGTTTTTTTGTTTCCCTGACACGACTATGCTACTATAGTGTCATCTCATCTTCAGAAGTCGCATGAGGATCTTGGCTACGTTAGTTCTCTTATGTCCTTCGATATGTACCTTCTTTGTTTGGCATCTCATATTGGTAACTGTTCAAGAGCATCATCAACTATTAGACGCTTCGTTATTTTTTTTAATAGCAAAATTTCTAAAAATGATGGTCGAAGTGTTGCGCCCGCTATTTGAAACTTGAACATGTAGCAAACATTTGGAACTCATAAAACACTTCGCTACATGTGCAGCAAACATCAGTTGGGACAAAATACAATTCAAACTTGTTCAACGAGAACAAAAAAAAAGCATAAAAGCATCAAGATACAATAAACCAAAAAAATGGAAAAAAAATCCAGAAGCATAAAAATACTTCTGTTCAGTACCAAAAAAAGCATCAATTACAAATCTCATATTCACATATTCAAGCTAGAGATATACACATATTCAATCTAACATACCATTCACAAAAAGCAATACGAAGCCTTCTCCAAAACTTGATTATTGAACAATTTCACAAGTAAAAAACAATTACATGTGCAACATAACTTCAATGCTCCAACACCACAAGTCTCATATTCATAACATACAAGGTTTAACATCATAACTTGCTCCAAAGCCACAAGTATCATGTACATATCATACAAGGTTTAACATGCACAAAATAATATCACAAGGTTTAACAAGCACAATGTTTTTAGGTTTAAGGCAAAGATATAGTAAGCCAAAGAGCACATCATCTTCTACCTTAATCTTCAATGCTTTGAAATTAAGATCATCTTCCACAAGGCTGATAAGATATAGTAAGCCAAAGTGCACCTACAAAAACTCAAATAAAAAGATCAAGAACATTTAAGCTTTGGATTGATATGCGAGGACACAAAATTGATATTTTAAGCTTTGGATTGATATGAAAGGACACAAAATTGAGATTTCAAGTTGTGAATTTATATGCAATAGTGTAGTATCAACAAATTGAAGAGTGCTCACACAAATACGCCACCTGTGTTGTCCAAAGAAAAACCCCGATGAAAAAGTAAAATTACCTTAAAATACCACTTGTGTTCTACAAAGAAAAACTAAAAATTATTATTTAATATCTCATAATACATACACATTATTGAGTACTCTGCAACTGGTCATCTTGCGTACTACTTAAATGCTGCAAGAAAATCTATGTTAGTACAAGAAGAAACATAATGGTCAAGAAGTATTAGAACATTGCCTGTGCCTTTTTCAGTGGACAAGAAGTGGCATAATGACCTTTGTTAGACAATAACTGTAAGTTCATTTTTTCGGACCATTTTGTGACATTAAAACCTCAACATTAGATTTCATTTGTTGAACATTCCTTAACCTTCCCTTTGATTTGGTGGCACATGGATCGTGTATGACAACATTAGAACCTTCAAATGAAGATCCTTGCCCTTCCCTTCGACTTGAATTTATCTCAACTTGAGAAGTTTCAACTGGCTCACTTATCTTTATACAAGATAATTTTTTAATAGCTTCCTTCAAAATCACAAAACCAACATCCAAATGTTCAGATGATCGTAAACTCATTTCTTCCACCTTGCGCTAGTTTTTTTAAAAGTTTAATTTTCGTAAAGGAGTGATATTACATTCGCCAACTGTGAGTCATTCATCAGATGCCATGTGTATAGTTGAATACCGAGCATTCATCATCTATCGATGAAGGATACGATGCTCTGGTAATGACACAACCTTTCTTTCATTAAGAATCAATAATGCATGTGCATACAAAATTCCTTCTTGTTCAAACATTTTGCATGAACATTTACAAGGATTTTTTGTTGTGCATTGTACTCCATAATAACCCTTCATTGATCTTCTTCACTTGATAAATACATAGAGTAAATAAATTTTTCATCATCTTCCAAAATAAGTTGTGTCCACAAATGCATGATTTTCTTGAATTCTTCCTGAAATATCGCAAAAAAAATTTGACTGACTTTTCTGGCATGGATCTCCAATGGACTTCTTGAAGCCTTGGTAGGAAGAAAATAAAATTCTTAAAATCTTCACGTTCTTCAGCTTCACGATGAGTAGAGAGAGCTAAGTCATATTGATACACAAAATCATCAAGTTGAGTATTAGAGTTGACAAATCCATCAAAAGATGCATTGATACTTTCAGCCCTATGTGTGGATTGCATGCACAAAATATATCATTTAAATAAATCGGGACCCAGTGTTCATGCTTTTTATACATTTGTTCCAACCAATGCCCATCCGGAATATCATATTTGTCTTTCAAAGAAAACCACTTCTCCTTAAATTGTTGTTTGCTCACGAACGCAAAAAACCAATCGTAATCTTTTCTGAAGTTGTCACATGTGTATAAATCTCGGAGATGTGTCATGGCATTCTTCGTAATATGCCATATACATAACATATGTCGTGTACTAGGAAACTCTACTAATAGCATTACTCATCGCCACATCTTGATCAATTATAATACATATAGGCTTCTTTCCATTCATACATTCTAGCCATATTTCAAATAACCAAACAAAATTGTCTTTAGTTTCGTCGACTGGTAAAGTACATCCAAATAATATAGACTATCTATAGTGATTAACACCTATGAAGGGTGAAAATGTCATTTTAAATTTGTTGGTTCTATAGGTTGTATCAAACACTATGACATCACCAAAAGTAATATAATTATCCTGTGATCTACCATCCGCCCAAAAAAAGCTCTTTGCCACTTTTTCATTGGCCACTATTCTGAAAAAGAAAGATTTGTCATCTTCTAATTTTTTTTCTCAAAATAAGAAAGCATTGTCATGCATTCTTTACCGACACAATCTTTCTTGGATGTTATGATATGGTCAATGTAGTGTTGAGATGTTATAAATTTCTCCCCGACAAGTTGAGAAATTTAGCTATCTTCGAAGGAGTGATCCCAACTTTTCTCATATCGGTCGACTTAACAATTTATTATATGAACATAATCTTGATACGTCATTCGAAGAAACAAGGGGATGTGTGTAGTCCTCATGAAACTTTGTTACCTCTCATTTGCCATCGTCTACAACCTTGACTAATAATTGCGAACCACAATATTCTCTCACATCCCTTCTTCTTTTCACATCTTTGTCTGGGTCCTTTTTTTTAAATCCCTATGTCCTTCTTTTGAGCAAACAAGCCTTCGACATATGGCTTCATTTGTTTTTCTTGATTTGTAACAATAATCCTTCCTTATCGAAAATCCTCTTGATCTAGCATATGCATTGTAAAATTCATATGCACTTCATTCTAACATATGGCTTGCTAATATCGATATCATTCTCATTATCCTCTCCTTGATATTGAGCACTAAGAAAAAACATGATCATGAAAATAAATAATAAAGATCTTACATTATAATAAATAAAACTTAATTTAGATGGAACAAATCATATTGGTACTCCATTTGTTGATTCCCGAGCTCTTCAATTTCTTGGACTCGGATTTGATCCATCCATTTATCTAAACCTTAATATATGACTTGTTGAGAATGTAATCTAACACTTCTGCAAAAGAAGTGTCCACACAATGGAATAGCAACCTGCCCCAACAATTCAGTTGGAGGAATTATTCAAATATGAATTTAACAAAATTTCAGTTGGAGGCATTATTCAAATTATTCAGAACAAACTCATTGTCATGAAATAGAACGATTGGATGGTTTATAATTGGACAAACATTTCAGAAGAGAACTTAGGTTTCTAGATAATATAGTAAGCAATTAGAAGGAAAGAGACATTACATGAAGTAACTAATCCAAAATTGTGAAAACTCATATTACTGTGAATTCACACAGCTACATGAATCAGTTGGAGGCATTGTTGAAAAGGGAAGGGTTCATGCAAGTATAAAGATTGGATTGCAAATGAGAAGCACGTATAGAATACAAAACTTCGAACATGTATTAATGCTTTAATACTTCGAACCATGACAGTTAGTTTCATATTGGCCTAAATCATGTGTTGTCAGTTTCTGTCGGTATGCTAATTAAACCTTTCTATTAGAGATAATGGGTGTTCAAAAGAGGGGAGATAATGGCTTCACCGTCTCTGAATGTGAAGTGAAGGCGATCACGATCGGAAGATACCTAAATGGCGGTCGCCAAGGGTCAGATCGCCAGATCCACTCGCCGAATCCATGTCCTGAGATTGTCGAGAGAGGAGCGTTCTCAATCGTCGGCTTTACCATCTCTGTGGTAGAGAAGAGGGAGATCAAAGAGGGAAAATCGAGCGGGGAATGTGTCGTCGTCAAACCGGGAAGGGATCCACTCGCCGGCTTCACTCATCCTGTGGTAGAAAGGAGGGAGATCAAAAGAGGATCGAGCGGGGAATGTGAAGTGAAGGCGATCGGGAGGTACCTGAAGGGCGACGACGTCAACAAATCGGGAGGGTCCCGATCGCCGGCTTTAATCATCTTGAGAGCAACGACGCCGAGGAGAGAGAGATCGAAAAAGGGAAAAGGAAAATCGAGCGGGAGCTTCGCGCATTTTTCTTATTCCAATATCTCGCGAGTCGTATCCAGCCGCACGTTTCCAATCCAACGGGCGCCTCCATCTCGACCGCACGATCACGATCGGACGATCATCGGGCCGCTTCGCACGCTACAGAGCAGAGGCCGCTTCGCACAAACATTATACCCATATATATATATATATATATATATATATATATATAAACGTGCATCACACCTATTATGGGCTGTATAAAGGAGATTTTTTGGAACGAGAAAAGGGTTAAACATCAATTTTATTTTATGCACGAGACCTCTTCCTATATTCTTAATAAGTGTTACGTGAAACTTAGAATTTGATCATTAAGAATTTTGACTTATTGATCTGAATTGCCCTTTGCCATTTCATGAGCTTAACTAAATATCTAGTTTAGACCTGTTATCTAACTAAATGGTTTAATGTCACTTTGATTATGAAAATAAATAATTTTGCTTTTTTATTACTTTCAAGATATGCCATACCATCTTAAAAGTAAGTGCAAGTACGTTGCGTGTTGTTATCTCAATTCATAAAGGAATTAAAATAATTGTAGCAAACACAAATGACAAATTTGAACAAATAGAGATGATCTTCCTATGATTAATGCCTTAGGCAGATTCCACAATTTAGATATTATCCTTCTAATAGTTTACCCTAATCTCATTGCACTTGTTTTCTTATCTAGTCATTTAGAAATTTATTCCTCTCTTATTTTTTATACTCCATTTCACTAGTTTGGAGTTTTTTTTATCGCTCACTTAAATATGTAGATACTAGTCAATTTCATATAAATTTAATATTGTCCTTTTTCATGCGGGACAATATTTTATAATAGTAGACTTTATATGCTTGTGGATTCTTTGTTCATGGACAAAGGAGAAGGAACCGGTCCAGCATCCCGCATGTTTGCCTTGAGAAGAAGCTTCTTCTTTTAATTGTGTAATAGAAGTAAACATGCATCCATCAATTGTGTAATCACTTATGACGACCAAAAGATAATGGAGAGAGCTTTCTTTTAATTAATGCTAAGCAACATCCCAAATAGTTTATTAAGCTGGTTAAAGTGTCAATAAAGAGAGACTTCTGTCCAAAGAGAGACTTCTGTGCAAGGAGAATGCGAAGAAGCTGATGTGGATTAAGTTTTGAAGGGAAAAAGAGACTCAATAACGTTAAGGGTAATTTCTTATTTTTCCATTTACTTCCCTTATATTTTTTGTTACTTTTGATTTTTTCATTTATAAAAAGACTAAATTATCCCTTCCTTCGTAACACATCAAATAATAAATATAAAAAATAAGGGAGGATAATTTAGACTTTTTCATAAATAATTTTTTTTACCATTTAAACCTTTTCAACAATGTTTTTATTTTTTATATTTATTATTTTTTTTTCAGGGAGGAGTAATTTAATCTTTTCTTAGATGGAAAAAAGTTAAAATAATGGAAAACGTAATAGAAGTGAACGAGAGGACTAAAGTGGAAATGTCGCGATAGTTTAGAAATAAAATAAGTTCGTAGTTAAGGTTAGATGTGAAAAATCGTGATAGTTTAGGAGAGGTTTACATAAATAATTCTAAAATTAATGAACATTGTGAACAAAATAGAGATGACCAATGGAGAGATATAGACAATGATAATCATGACGATTAGAAGAGTACCTTGAGATGTTTGTTGATAATAATGATGACTTTATATGAAAAAAAAAAGGCGTAAAGGTAGAAGAGGATCCTGCCGTGGATTACCTTTGAGCAGTGATAAGGGTGGAAAAATATGAGCCAATTGGGCCAATCGGTAGTAAAGAAGTATGGGCTTAGATGAGATTTTAAAATTTAGCCCAGTCCGAGAGTGATTTGGGTTGTGTTCAGCTTGAAAGCTAGAAGGTATTGAGTAATAGGGATGAAAATGGTTCGGATAAATTTTTTCATGGAAGAAAAATTCACTTTTAAATTTTGGAAAAAATAATCCTTTTTTGAATAAAAAAATTGGTCAAAATATTAAATATGTCACACAGATGATTAAAAAATAAAATTCAATTCTAAGTTTTATAATTCAAAATATTCTAATTAATTTTGGACATACTTTACTAAAATAGATTAATAAATTAATAATATTCAGATTCAACTACATTATAATAAATCAATGATATACCTAATCTAATAAAATGGAATATCCTTTTAACTAATAAAAAATAATTTATCTTCAATTAATATGGAATGAAGGATAAACGGTTTTACCCTTGATTCAATTACTCTCTCCTTCCTTCCCATTTCACCTCCTTTATTCTACCCTTGAGCTCATCTTTCGGCCCCTAAATAATTAAGTAACTCTTAGGCTACATTTTCATTGGATAACCTTTTTAGCACATAGCTCTTCTTCTTTCTTTTCTTCTTAAAAAATCAATAATCAATGAAGTTCGGTAGTTCTTTAAAACATAAAAAATCTACCAAGACGATTTTGAAACCTACGTTAAGCTAATAATATTGTTTGAAAATATTATAACTATTAAATTAATTGAGTAAAAATTTTTAGAAGTTTAAAATCAAATTTTCATTAAGATTTTCCAAAATAAGGTCACAACATAATTCAAGATATTTTACTTAATTTTTTATTTAGTTTCACTAAAATAGTTTAATTGATCATGTTCATATTTAACTACTAAAATCATATAAACACATTATTTTAAAATGGAATTAAAATTTATTAATAGTACTTTTTGAAAAGAAAAAATTAATTCGGACGGAGCTCCTTTACAAACAGTAATTTAAATAAGTACTTTTATTTACTTTAAAAATAATCAATTATTAATTAGGCTTAAAATTTTAATTATTTCGAAATATTTTAAAAAATTGGATAAACTTTTGGAAATTGTAGTTTTCCCCCTTAGGTCATGCTTTTCTGTTCTTGAACAATTTCTGCATTGATCTTTCAACCCTGACAAACAAAGATAAAAAAAATAAAAAAAAAACTCTTTTTTTCTGCATTGACCTTTCAACTCTGACAAACAAAGATAAATTTTTTTAAAAAAAATGAAAATAAAATCTGACAGTGCCAATTCCTAATCGGGACAATTTTGGTGCCTCAGAACTGCGAAGCATTAAACTCGAGGCATCCTTCGGTGTTTTTATCTCTTTGTTTTCACCCTGGACGGTTAGATTCAGTTCCCCAACATATTCTGCTATATGATTTCCAGCAGAGCCGCTTGCCACCACTTCCCTCTCTCACATGATGAATAATGAAAATTTTCGCACGTACGGCGTTTCTCTCTCCACCTTCCAGTCAAGCAGAGGACGTCCGTGACGACCCCTGGAAGCTACCTCTTGCCATCAAAAAGTACAGGAGACAGGGGGAGCAGAGCAATGCGCGCAGCTCCCACCAGTCGCCCAAGGCACACGCAAATTGCTGCAACAACAACCACATTTTTTTTTTTTTACATTTGGGCGCTTGTTATGATCAGAAATTTTGTTGCTGCCGGGTGTTAATTTCCTGCTCATGAGTTCTGTTGTCGCGTACGTATTCCTCTCGTAAGTTATCTTGGACAGTACTTGCGAGACGTATTCCTGTATATGTTACATGTAGGCCTACCGTGATTATTCCCTCGGGAGGTCACCCTGTACTTACATAGTTACATTACCACTGCTCCAGAGCTCCTCCTGTGCAGAATAGAACACAACAAAGATGTGGCTAGGGTTTGTCGTACGTATCCATGCAATCCTTGGAACTGGTATATTGTGGCATTTGGCCAAGACTGGTTGATGAAGCAAAGCATTTGCTTTGCTGTCCTGTGAACGACGTTTCAGACTGTATTCAGACTTTCATAGTTCATACAGGAGGAAGATATACGAACCTTTGGGCTTGCAAACTGATGCAAATTTGCCTCCTCTTTCCAACGTACGTAGCCGTTCTCTCGCAGCTCACAAGACATACATAGGCGCTTCATCATTTGGCCTGCGGCGCTGTCGCCTGTCCATTCGACAATTCATGGATGCATGCGAATCTGTGAGGCGCGGCCACTTTGGTCACGGACACCACACTCTTAATATTTACATGGTCTCGTGACGTTAATGGAACTGCGCACAGATCCCGGTTTCAGAGGCTCTGCCTGCTGTGTTTGCTCGGTGGGACTGCTCATGACATCTTGCTTCTAGCTTTATCAGACACTTTGTTAATGTTTACAGTTAATGTTGTGGATTAGTAGGCCTTGCTACATGTACTACCCAAACAAATCTTAATCAGAGATCTCGATGAGAATTTTCTCCCTAGATCTTCAGCTAAGACGATGATCGCAGTGCATTAGTGTGCATGGATTCCTTCGATCTGGCTCGTGTTCAACTGTATACATAATGTTTGCCCAGAAAGAGATGGAGTCGACTGCTAACTTATTTATCACGTGACTACATGAGAGTAATTTCTTCAGAATGGCATCTTACTTAAAAGTTAAAATTGCCGTGCAAGTATTTCTTCTTTCAAGAAGTATAATTGCAACCGTGAACAAGTGAGTTGCGAACCTTTTGATATATACGACGTGGAGGCATCAAAGCTGTTGAGGAAGAAGCTTTTTTTTTCTCAGCATGCAGTCATGGGTTAACAATTAATCAACCAAACTGCAGATCTCGTCCCCTTGTGATCACATATTCCCGCTTTAATTCTTAGTCGCTTCGTCCTCATGTTATTATTATTATTCGTTTCTCACAGCACCATGAAGCACAAGCCACTGCATCAAGACATATTTGTATTTTTTTGTTGCTTTTTCTTTTCTTTTTTTTTATCTCACTTGCGATCGATCGAGGTCGTCACAGGGAACAAAAGAGTACCGTGTAAGCAAACTTTTCGATGGATCCTTCTTCTTAAACAAAGATTAGATATCCCTTTCAGTCAACCTCTGCTCGCTCTCCTTGTAATTAATTAAACATGCGCCCTTGCTATCAGAGTCCGAATCCTTATCTTTCTTTACGCGGCGTGCGCCGAGACAACATCTTCAATTAGGAGTTGTTTTCTCCGCCAAGCTGCGTTCAACTCGAATTATTTTCACTTAGTGGTACTAATCTATTCAATCAAAATAGCTTTACCCATGAATAAGAAGAAAGGTTAATTAGTCTGATGGCGAGATATGGAGCTATATATAAGTCGGTAAAGCTGCAAAACGGCATGCATGAACAGTCGTGAGTTGGATTGGGATCCATCATGGATACATTCTAGTCTTCTAGCTCGGCCCCAGAGCATCTCAACACACACGTTCACGTGCCCCTGTTGGGGCGAGAGGGACGTCTCATCGATCGGGGGCGCGCGCACAGTCACAGAACTCGAACGTATTCTTCCGGGCGCAGCATGAAAATTCGTACATGCATGGAGCCGTAGGAGAGGGGGGGTACGTGGAGGGGGGGCGCGCTCCGGAACGCGACGTGGTATTTTTTTTGCGTGGCCTTGTCCGGCTTGTCCTCTTCCTGCCGTCCCTCCGGGCTCCATTTCTTCTGCTCCCTCAAGATGACGTGATTCGTTCACGTACTGAACTGAAGCTTTGTTCTTTCCTTCCCCGATCCACCATTGATAAGTTCGTCCATCAGTTCCTAATTTGATTAATCACTCGTGTGATATGGGCGTTCAAGACGAAATGAGTGCGGGTGACATTTGAGTAGACGAACGCAAAGATAGGCGGCCTTTACGGAAGCATATGGAACCTTTTCCTCTGTTTGATTGCACGGCCAGAGCAAAACAAAGAGCCATGAAAGTAATCAAGGAAGCCAGCAAACAAGAGATAAATCAAGAAAGAAACGAAAACAAAAGGCTACTAATGGCCCTAAGAATGAGAGAGAGAGAGAGAGAGGAACAACTGATCTAGGACTCTCTGCTGGCTTTTTTACTGCTACTTACAACTGCATAGTCACAGAAACCAAAGGGTTACAGAGGAGGGGGAAAAAAGCCTGCGGAGTCGCTAGCTGTGGCTTTTAGCGATGGGCTACTAAACCACTCGACCTCCCATGTCGCCATCTTTGCCTTTTGCAATGTTAGGAGGAGAGGACAAAAAGCGAGACTGGGCGATGGATTTCGTGTGCTTCCTGCTTCAAAGAAAGATAGATGGGAAAAGGAGGGGGGGGGGGGGGGGGGGGGGGGGGGGGGGGGGGATAAAATTAATGTTGTGGGCTACAAGTTGTTTTAGAATATTCGTATATGCAATTCCGATAGATATATTGATCACATATTATAATTATTATTGAAATATAAAAAAACATTGTGAACATATATAAAAAGTTTAATGTACGTATAGAATGTTCAAGATTGTTGATTTACCCGTCAACAATTAAAATTAAAGCACTTTAAGGAGTATATTTAATCATTCGTGTTGAAATAGTTGATGAACGGATTACGTTCAACATTCTTATAAAGCAAAAAATATATTTTGTAACTTCACTGAACTCATCTATAAATAAGTTAATATTTTCCTCACCGAGAAAATAAATTGATATTTATATGAATTGAGTATTTATTGGCATCGTTTGGGATTTAATATTGTCTCATATAGATAATTTTGATAATTAATCGTAGTTAGTTAGTTAGTTACATGTTTAATATATGATGGATAGAACTATACTTCACAGTGTATAAGAAAATAATTGATTCATATATACATATACATATATATATATATATATATATATATGATTCATATATGATTCTAAAATAAATCTTCCTACCTTTGCGGCAACAGTGAGAATATAGATATTAATGTAAGGAAAGTAAATATTGAAAATAAAAGTAAATATAGATAAGGTTGTCGGAATTGGGACATTGGAGGAGGATCATAAAATTAAAGATCGTCACTAAAAATTATATATTTTAAAATAATAAATATGCTTTTGATAAATTTATTACATTTTTTAAAATATTAAATTACAACTCACTGAATTATATTTATATTGGGGGTTTTTAAAAATTACATTAAAACATATATATATTATCTAAAATAATAATTATTATCATAAATATATAGTTTTATGATTATATTAATCAGATGAGATCTTGTAAGATCGGATAATATTGTAAGATCGTGTGATCAAAATTAAGATCGTATTAAGATTTTACGTATAAGATATTAAAGATAAGATCAAAATAAATTACAAATAGTAAGACCATAAAATCTTAAGAAGAAAATCAAAATATTGACAATATCAAGTGTGCATACATCACCGACTCTAAACAAATATGTCATACATACATCTGGCTAAATTGATCTACGTTCAAGATTACTATAATCTGGTTTAGTTCAATAAAAATTAAATTGACAATTTAAAACATTAAATCCAAAGCTACGGAGGTTAATGAAAGTTATTATAGGAAGACCTAACTTTCATTAGGTTTATTCGCAATACATTTTTTTAACAAAGAAAAGAATAATGACGTGAGGCATCCAAGTTAAATAGTATGTTTAAATTTTAAGTGAGATGGGTGGTTAATGTAAATAATTTATTCAAACGTGATTATATTGTGGAGTAGATCGAGAAGAAAAAAACAAATTGACTCCCAAACAACCGTAACAAAAAAAAAGACATTATGAGCTCAACTTGAGGAGGGGCAAGTGGGCAACTATCCATAAAATACTATATATAAAAGATTAATATACCTCCATAACACTTTCGGCTCTGAAGGGACGCTGAACATATCTCAATCAATGATCCACTTATCAATGAATTTAATTAGAAATGATTAAATCTTATCATTTAAAAATATATTAATTATTTCAACCGTTGATCAATGATTAAGATGTGTTCAGCATCCCTTCAAAACGAAAGATGATTTGAATGTACATTAATTCATATATATATATATATATATATATATAATACAATTACAAAAAATATGCATTACAGATATAAAAACTTTGGATTAAGTGGTCGCGGGGCCTGGCAAGATTATTATGTCTCCATTTTTTAAAATTTCTTCTAATGGATTCAGTCATCTTAAAATAAAAAAATAAATATGTGTAGATACGGTATAAAAAATAATTTCCACAAAAAATAGCAGTTTTGAAATGAAAAAGTCATCCAAGAATCTGATGAAGATCTACCTTATTAAAATCATATATATAGTGTATTTTAGATAATAATATATATATGTACTCAATTAATATAAAATTTTATATGAATAAACATTACAAAATAATAAGCCATGAAGATATTAAAAATATACAGTATATATGCTTTGATGTTACTTTATACAATAACATATCTCCTATTATCATAAATGTAAAAGTTTCTTGAGGCCCAAAATAAAATCGCCCAAAATGGATAAAATTTTTAATCTTTAAAAACAAATCGTCCGAAAAAATATATGGGCATATTTTATTTGTAAAAGTTTATTTAGTTATTATTATTACCCTAATTTATCATTATATTTTGTTCAAAATGATATATTTTTTATTTCATCTGAACTTTTTATTCTTTTAGTTTGAAATAACGTACAAAAGAAATATTTTCCTAAAATATAATTTATAAGGAGAATATGAACGCGGTACGGTGTTATAATTCTGATCTCATAAAATAAAATGCATAGACCCAAATTTTATAAATGAGAGCCCCGTGCTTCTTTATTTTTTTTAATCTTTTTTAATTATATTGAGCGCTTTCGTTTGCAACAGAAAACATCTAATTTATACAAAAGCCTATGAACTTAATTAATCCAATAGAATTTATAGAGATGCCCACCAGCTCTGTTAACTATAATAATCTTGAGATGCCGTAGGTGTGATATTAGTAATCCTTCTCTGTCCTCCCCCATTAGCCATAAGAGTTGAGTGTTGGGAACTGGATTGAATTTAATGAGATATATAAAATTATTAAAATTATAATTTATATAAAGATATATTTTTTCTTATGATTAAATTTTTTTAAGAAATTAATCAGTATATTTGATTTCATTCGTTATCGAAATTTTCAACACATTAAATTTCTTATAATATCAGAGTAAGAGATTTTGAATTCAAACTTTATTGATATTTGTGTTAAAAAATTTGCTTAATTCTTCACAAATTACTCGGCATATCTAATTTCACACTTGACAAGTCAAAAGTTTTAATATTACACCTTTCTTTCTTTCTTTCTTCTTCTTCTTCTCTTCTTCTTCTTCTTCTTCTTCTTCTTCTTCTTCTTCTTCTTCTTCTTCTTCTTCTTCTTCTTCTTCTTCTTCTTCTTCTTCTTCTTCTTCTTCTTCTTCTTCTTCTTCTTCTTCTTCTTCTTTTGTATGACGGTTCTCTAGTAGACGCAACACCATTCAATGTAAGAAAGTAAGGCAAGAACAATTAAGATCCCAAGTCTTCTTAGAGTCCCTCCAAATGCCAAGTTTTCCTTTATATCGGCATCATTAATCATGGTACATTGATCATGCTAATTTGGTAAGCCATCATTCTTGAGCAAGAAATCAGCATGATTAATGTGTCATGAAGGTATGCCTTCTTTAACTATTACATTGTAATGATTTGTCCTCAGTTATGTTAGGGTATGTGTATGAAGATTTTACCTAATAAACTATTTATGCTCATTTATTAGCCAACTTTTATTTTGATCTCATTTCTAATATTTTTTTTTATTTTAAGTAGTATAGCGTATTATTATATTTTATTTTAAAATATTTAATATCAATTTATCAATCATCACATATATACACTACATATCACAAACTTTTAAACTTTAAAATAAATTAAAATTAAATTTTATTTTTTTATGCAACATATTAAAATCGTTGAATCGATGTTTAGTGATCTTATTTTATTTGATCATAACATATGATTTATAATTAATTTAAAAGTTTGTGAATTTATAGATAAAAAATAGAATAAATTTAAGATAAAAAATAAAATTTTAATGTTTTTATACAATTATCCTAAATTATATTCTTCAAGTATACATATGATCTTAAGATTTTACATTTGGAAATTGAAACCATACTTAGTTGGCTTAGGTTTCTGTGCAATATGAATAGCAAAGTTTATTTATGCACGCGTAAAAAATAAAATCACCATAATTGTGTATGAAGGGGGTATATTGACATAAACTCCTTAAAAAGCGGTTAAACTAGAATATATAAAAATAAACAGGAAAATTAAATGATAATATATTATTATTTATATATGATTACCAGATTTTAAAGGAAAAACGATTTTTTTTCAAGGAAAAATATATTAGAACATAACAAGCATGTAGAGCCTAGCTATTTTCCTATATTATAGTTCCATGAGACAACTAGGGCCCTCTCGGGTAGATCCAAGCACACAATGAACTTGTGGGAAGAGAGAGAAAGGTGGAATAACTCATTCACTAATTTAGACAAAGGTATTCTAGAATAACACATCCTAATGTTGTTTTATAGTGGTAAGATCCGAGACAAGATATGTAATGCATGACAAGTTATTGACGTTAATGCATGCGATTGAACTTTATCTATGGAAGAAATAGAGTTAAAAAAAGAACTTATGTTGTTTTTGTATACTATCTCATCTCATACGGTATAATTTTGCACCGGGGATCTTAACTAAATAAATATATAAAAATAATATACATGAATGAATTAACAAAATTAAAAATAATGAATTTATGATTTTACTATCGCTAAATCGATGTTAATCTTATTTTGAAAATATTTTGTTAGGATCTTAATTTTGATTCATCTTATGCGGTCGAGCGCATATATACGATCAATATTATCACTTAAATAATAACAAATATATATAATTATATATATTCATGATATTAATAATTAATTTAGATGATATTTAATATAATTTATTTGATCTTATTATGTTTTGATATAATTTGATTTAAGAATTAATAAAAGTATTGTTAGAGTTGGTGAATATTTCAGGACCCCTTATTTCTCACACCGGATTCATCCACGTGAGCTTAGAGGAATCTGAGTATTATCCAATTAGTGTACGAACAAAAGGAGGTTCGGGGGGCCCCGCCCCCCGACGGCGGTATTGGTTTTGGGCTTTTGTTTAGCCAGCCCGTGTGATTCGGATTAGGTTTTTTCTCTGTTTATTTGGGTTTTAAACCCGGTTTGGAGAGGCTATTAATAGTCTAATTTCTGATGTAATCTGTGTGGCGGCTGTAAACCTAAACGATATACTGGAACCTCCTTTGCAGGACGTAACCCTAATATCAAGGGTGAACTAGGGTAAATTCGTGTGTCTTCTCTATTTTTCTTGCAATCTCTCTGCGATCTTCTCTCCCTATTTTCGAATTTTCCCATCAATTGATATCAGAGCACAGGTTGTTCGAGGAATTAGGGTTTATTCGAGATGTCAGGAGGGTCGCGAATCGAGATAGAAAAATTTGATGGAATACGATTTAATCTCTGAAATATGAAGATGAAGGATCTCCTCTGTGATTGAGATCTTTGGACGGCAATCGAGAAGGAGAGGCCAGGCAAATAAGCGGCGATGGTTGCAGATGCGGCAAAGGCTTCAGATACGGCTTCCTCCAGTCAGGCTGATCCAAGGGCGATCGAAGAGTGGGATCGAATTGATAGAAAGGCGAAGGGTTTGATTCGGCTTTGTCTCGCGGATTCAATTCTTACGAATGTGATGAGCGAACCTACAGCCACAGATCTGTGGAGGAAGTTGGAATCCCTATATCAAAGTAAGTCGTTGGTTAACAAGTTATTTCTAAGGAAAAAATTGTACAATCTTCGGATGCAGGAGGGTGACTCATTTTCTACTCATCTTTATAACTTTAACACGGTGATCAGTTAACTTGTATCAATCGGTGTTAAGTTTCAAGATGATGATAAGGCAATAACATTGCTTTGTTCGCTGTCGGATTCATGGGACAATCTGATTGTCGTGATTGGTGGCGGGGATAAAGAACTTTCGTATGAAAGTGTATGTGCTGTCTTGTTATCAGAGGAAATACGGAGAAAGGGATCGACAAGTTTTGGTAAAGAGGCGTTGGCGGCCAGAGGAAGACAACCAGAAAGGAATCAAAATCAGAGAGGGAGATCCAAATCTCGAGGGCGTTCGAAGAGTAAAGATAAGAAGGTGCAATGCTAGAGATGTCAAGAGTGGGGTCATCTGAAGCGAGATTGCAAAAACAAGCTGATTCATAAGAAAGAAGATGAGTCAACCTCGGACAAAAAGGAGGCTGAGGTAGGGAATATGTATCTTGCTTCTGCATGTACGACACAGTCAGATAAGGATGTCTGGATTATCGACACTGGTGCTTCGTACCGCATGACGCCTCATAGACACTGGTTCTGTGAATATGAGGAGTATAATGGTGATGATGTCATGCTCGGAGATGACACTGCGGTTCAAATTATTGGACATGATAGGGTGAAGTTGAGGATGAATGATGGCACGGTGAAGACTCTACCAGATGTGATGCATATACCACTTATGAGCAAGAATTTGTTATCTGTTAGTACAATGGCTGATTCGGGTGTTATATTCAGTTGCGACAAGGATTCATGCAAAATGATCAGAGGATCTATTGTGATTGCGCGAGGGGTTCGCTATAGCACATTGTACAAGTTGCTTGGAGAGACTATATCTGTGGGCTGCGGATTTATTTCTGAAGAGGCCAAAAAAGATGAAGACAGCACATCTATGCTGTGGCATCAGAGATTAGGCCATATCAGTGAGAAAGGACTTTCTACCATAGCATCAAGTCAGATGGTAGAAGGAGTTCCTGATTGTTCTGTGGGCTTCGGGTTCTGTGAACATTACATCCATGGAAAACAAAACCGAGTCAGTTTTCAACACACAGGCTCAAGAGCAACTAAGATTCTCAAACTGATACATAGTGATATTTTTGGACCAATTCTGACTCCATCTATTGGAGGGTCCATGTACTATGTCTCTTTTATAGATGATTTTTCTAGATATAGTTGGATTTATTTTATCAAAAATAAGTCAGATGTATTCGATAAGTTTCGAGAATTTAAAGTTTTGGTGAAAAATTAATTGAGCAGCAAGATCAAGGTCCTTCGTACAAATGACGGAGGCGAATTTTGTTCAGAGAAGTTTGAGAAGTTCTGTGTGGACAATGGTATTGCAAGACAGAAGACAACTCCATATATACTTGAGCAGAATGAAGTAGCTGAAAGGTTAAATCGGTCACTCATAGAGAAGGCCAGATGTATGCTGAGTTGGGCTGGATTAGGGCAAGAGTTCTGAGCAGAAGCTGTTGCCACAGTAAACTATTTGAAGAATCGCTCACCGACCTCATCAGTGAAGGATCGGACGTCTTATGAGGCAATGTTTGGGAAGAAGTCGAATCTGTCTCATGTTCGGGTGTTCGGATGTGACGCATATGTTCATATATCCAAAGAAAAGTGGGGTAAGCTCATATTTGTCGGATAAAAGGAAGAGGTCAAGGGCTATAAACTGTGGAATCCAAAGTCAAGGACTATTGTCTACAGTAGGGATGTTTTCCGTGAATCACGTTCCTAAGTTGAAATTCAAAAATGTAATGAACCTAAGAAAGTTGTAGTGCTTGAAGAAGATTCTAATTCTGAAACTTCAGAGGTGATTGCACAAGATACTTCAGTTGAGTCTGCTCTAGAACCGGATCAAGAGGACTCGGTTAATGAAGTTGAAGATGCAGATTCAGATGAAGACCCAGATATTGATACTACCATACCAGTTCTCAGGAGATCGACACGAAAAAGAAGAGCACCTCTTAGATATTCTTTTAGTTCTCTGAGTTCGTTTCATGCTTTGAGCATCATCGGAGAATAACCTAGTTCTGTAAAAGATGCAAGGTCTATGGATGATGCAAATCAGTGGGAGCTTGCTATGACAGATGAGATGCAGTCACTGGATAAGAATGAAACATGGAGCTTGTGTAAATTGCCTAATGATAGAAAGATAATTGGTTGCAAATGGGTGTTCAAGCGAAAGCTGAAACCGGATGGGTTTGTAGAAAAGTACAAAGCGAGGCTGGTAGCTAAAGGGTACTCTCAGGTTGAGGGAGTCGACTATGATGAGATTTTTTCTCCCGAGCAGCATATAATCTTGAGGTAGAGCAGATGGATGTGAAGACGGCATTTCTTCATGGGGACTTGGAGGAAGAGATATATATGAAACAACCAGAAGGCTTTGAGGTTCAAGGTAAAGAGAAGCTGGTGTGCAAATTGAAGAAATCTCTGTATGGATTGAAGCAGTCGCCAAGGATGTGGTATCAAAAGTTTGATACGTACATACTCGAACTCAAGTTTGTACGTTCAGATTCAGATCATTGTGTTTATGTGAAGAGAGTTGGAGATCAGTTTGTCATTCTTACAGTGTATGTGGATGATATGTTGCTGATTGGAAACAATATGAAAATGATGAATTCAGTGAAGGGTTTGTTGGCCAAGAAGTTTGAGATGAAAGACTTAGGCCAGCGAATTTTATTTTGGGTATGCAGATTAGAAGGGATCGTCAGAAGCGAAAGTTGTGGCTAGGATATGAGTACATAAAAGAAGTGTTGAAAATATTTTTATATTATTTGAGGCTGCACTAAGTTGGATGAGCAAGAGACAGAGCGTGGTAGCACTTTCTTCTACAGAAGCTGAATATATGGCTCTTACTCATGCTGCAAAGGAGACTATATGGCTACGACGGTTGTGCTTGGAGCTCGGATTTGAGCAAGGTGCCATAGAGGTGAGATGTGATAATCAAGGTGCTATTTAGTTAACTAAGAATCCTGCATTTTTACTCACGCACAAAGCATATTGACATCCAATACCATTTCATTCGGGAAAAGATGGAAAAGAAAGAGGTTCAGCTTGAAAAGGTTGATACAACAAAGAATAGTTCTGATTTTCTGACTAAAACAATTACAAGTGCAAAGTTCGAGTGGTGCTCTACTGCTATCGGATTGAAGAAGAATGTTGCTGGCAAGGCTCTCTTTGGTGTGAAGTATCCACCAAGTAGGAGAATGTTAGAGTTGGTAAATACTTCAGGACCCCTTATTTCTCACACCGAATTCGCTCACGTGAG
This sequence comes from Pontederia crassipes, assembly GCA_030549335.1. Classification (NCBI taxonomy): domain Eukaryota; kingdom Viridiplantae; phylum Streptophyta; class Magnoliopsida; order Commelinales; family Pontederiaceae; genus Pontederia; species Pontederia crassipes. The sequence goes on along the minus strand of CM060191.1, from coordinate 67,468,145 downwards.
CTTAAAAAAATCTGAGTATTACTCAATTAGCAGTGCTGCTGACGTACGAACGAAAGGGGAGGTTCGGGGGGCCCCGCCCCCCGACGGCGGTCCCGCTCGCCGGTGAGCGGGCGGGGGTTCGAGGGCAGCGCCCCCGAAACTTAGACGGGTTTTGGGCTTTTATTTAGCCGGCCCGTGTGGTTCGGATTAAGTTTTTTCTCTGTTTGTTTGGGTTTTAAATCTGGTTTGGAAAGGCTATTAATAGCCTAATTTCTGATGTAATCTGTGTGGCGGCCGTAAACCTAAACGATATAGTGGAACCTCCTTTGCAGGACGTAGCCCTAATCTCAACGGTAAACCTGGATAAATTCGTATATTTTTCTAGCAATCTCTCTGCGATCTTCTCTCCCTGTTCTCGAATTTTTCCATCAAGTATATCATAATTAATAAAGGTGTAATTTAATATTTAAGTATTACAAAATTATTAATATTTAAATATTTAAATATAGATGTTTTATTAATAAATAGTTTTTTTATTGGACCTTATAATTTTTTTTTTATATACGTAAGATTTTGATCTTGACAATTCATTACCAGAGGAAGATATGTCTATAGTATAGGACATGAATTATTACAATATTTCTATAGTTCAATGTTACCCCTAAAGTTTTCATAGTATGTACACGATAGAGAAAATAACTTTTACAAAAATACTATAGATATATTTATTTGAATGAACTACTATATATGGTTGAAAGTAGATCGGCCAGGTCGTATTTTCGATTTAAAAAAATTAATTGTTATTTTTTGAATCGATTTTTAAAATTAAAAAAAATCACTTTAAAATTATTTTAAAAATATAAAAACCACTCTTTAGCGGGTCAATCGGACTCCTATTTTTATATAATTATATTTAAAAAATATATTTAATAATTTAAAATTAATATAAAAATATTTAATTTTATATTAAATATAAAATTTACTACTAAAATTTTAAAGTTATTAAATTAGAGTTTGATAATGTGATAGAAAAGTATGAAATTTTATAAAAAAATATTATATCTATAATAAAAAAATTAATAACATATGTATTAATTATATAAATAAAAAATGGACTCCATGCGATTTTTCTAGAAAGAATCCTAATTTTAGTAAATGAATTTTAATTTATTAAAAATTATCTTAAATCATATTCAGACCCTTAATTTTTATTTTTTTTCGAATCGAATGAGTTTTTCGGATTCATCTGGTTTTTCTTACGCCCCTGGTACTATACTTTATCAACGTTCTATTTGCTTTTGCTTTATGGAGATTGGACAAGAGAACACATCGTATAAGCAATTATATAACAGCACACTCTTTCTACTATCCTAGTCTTATTCATGTCATATTCGTCATTTACGAGCTGGGGCATGACTCCTAACCTTGATCTTTATCTTTTACTACGAACGTCCCATTTGTTTTACCACTCGGCGTGAGCTGCATCTTACAGTTCCATCCTGTTTTTCATGTCATTATCAACTCTGGATTATCTCCTCAAGGACGTCCAAAAGGCAATATGTGCAAGCATCCATAATGTTTTTTTTAACGTATCATGAGTTGGAAAAAATATGTACAAAAAGGTAAGAGGAGCCAAGGACTAGATGATGAAGCATCCCTTTTCTCCCACTTATTGGAGGCCATGGCTAACTAAGTGCACAGCTTCATTATAAGGTCGACAGTTGTGCATACATATTGTGTTTTTTTTTTAAATAAGTTCTTTAATGTGGAAAAAAATAGTATGTTGTTAAATAATGTTGCAATGTACACCACCTGCACCTGACCGCCAGAAACTCTAACTAATACTTAATATTCACATGCTTATTAAATTAGTTTTTTTTTTCTTTGCGTATTTGAATAATCATAACTTGTAAACTCTTTTTTTCTGAAACATTCACTGATAGTTATACTCCAATTGGACATATTGAGTGTCCTCTTTTTTTCAATTTGAATGACCACATATCCAAAAAGATTTTTTTTTTTTTAAAAGAAAAGGGTAGACAGAGAAATATTATTCTACAAGGAGCCCAGAGGAGAGCCCCTCCAAAAAACAAAGCCATGTCTGCCCTTCTCCCCCACACAAAACTTGGTCCTTCTAGCGAAAAGAGCGGCCAATTGGCTCAAGTAGCTTAACAATTAAATTGTTTTATTAAAAAAATAAAAATTCAAATAATCAAATTTAAAAGTCCAAAAAAAATTTATAGTGTCCAACTTAATAGTAAGATATACATTATATATATGTATTATGTATATATACAACAGCAGCTGCATGTATGGGCGTGGTCCCTGGCCTGCCTGCGGGCGTCTGATGTATTCATACATCTACCAGTATCAGAATGTACAAGTGCAAAGAACCTGACATAGCTCCCTGCTCAACTTCCCCACCCTTTTCGTATCAGACACCGCTGTGGGTCAAACCTCTCCCTCCCCCACCCCCTCTCTCTCTCCCCCCATTTTTCTATGCATTACAAGTTTACAACCCCTCCTCTAGGATTGCAGATTTCCATGACAAAGACAGCCCCAAGAGACATGAGAGAGGAGAGAGGAGAGAGGAGAGAGGAGAGAGAAAGAGATTCCAATCTAATTTGGCACGCTGCGACGTTCACCGGTTCCTGACTTTTATTAATACAATATGTATGTGCCATCTAACATACCTTAATGCACACTATCTCGCATTCATTACAGAGAATAATTGTCCCCTCTATATAATTCCCTTGATCTCCGCCTGCACCAACTCCCCTCCTGCTCTCACCTCCATTCTTAAGCTTCTGTCTAGTGGTCTGTACGTTCAGAAGCTTTTGTACTATTTTTTCGTTGAAGAAAGAGATGGACCTTGAGGAGCATAGCTTCCTCGAAGAGCTGCTCTCCCTGAGAAGGGAGACGTGGGACGCCTTCCCGCCCGGAATGGGCGAGTTCTTCTCCAGCGAGGGGAGCTTGGACTGCTTCCACGAGGTTCCGCCGAGCTTCACTGCGGCCGTGGAGTCGTTCGGGGACGGAGGCGCCCCGGTGCCAGCGCCGGCGCCGACCGGCTTCGACTGCCTGAGCGAGGTTTACTGCCCGTTCGGGGGCGCGCTCTCCGCGGCGGTGGAGATCCAGTCGTCGTCGTCGGTTCGGTCGGCGCTGGGCGACGTCGGAGACCTCGGGCTGGTGCGCGGCGAGGGGCAGGGCGGCGGAGTTTGCAAGGTGGAGATGGTGCAGCCGCCGGAGGCTCCGGGCGTGTTCGGTGGCGTCGGGGGCGGCTGCATGGAGAGGAAGAAAAAGAAGGTCGAGGGAATGCCGTCGAAGAACCTGATGGCGGAGCGGCGGCGGAGGAAGCGGCTCAATGACCGGCTCTCCATGCTCAGATCCGTCGTTCCTAAGATTAGCAAGGTAAGACGTCTTTCTTCTAACGCATCAAAGTTACGGCTTTGTTCTTCTGGTGAACCCATGGACGTATCAGAAAAAAAAAATCAATTTTTTTCGTAGTTTTTAGTTACATTTCATGTGTCATACTTGCAACCATGGAGTCTGGTAAATATTAAGACGGGTGCTTAAATGTGTTGTTGGCAGATGGATAGAACCTCCATTCTCGGCGACACCATCGATTACATGAAGGAGCTCCTTGACAGGATCAAGAGACTGCAGGAAGAGATCGACGTCTGTCCAGAGCAGGCAAATCTGCTGGGCATCTTCAAGGAGTTGAATCCAAACGAGATCTTGGTGAGGAACTCGCCCAAGGTAGCGATGGAGACCACTCTTGTGTTCCTTTTTGTTTCTTTCCTTTTGTTCTCTTGCTGAAGCCTTTTGCTGTTGGATCTGAATCTAAATCTAAATCTAAACCCTCTTGCAGTTCGACGTGGAAAGGAGGGACAGCGATACAAGGATAGAGATTTGCTGCGCCGCGAAGCCCGGCTTGCTGTTGTCCACTGTGAACACCCTGGAAGCGCTGGGGCTGGAGATCCAGCAGTGCGTCGTCAGCTGCTTCAATGACTTCGGCATGCAGGCTTCTTGCTCTGAGGTTGGATCATAGCTGCTTCACACATTTACCTATATTTTTGGTCGATACTGAATCATATTAGTATTAACTCGCACTGTGTCAATGTTTCAGGACCTGGAGAAGAGGGCCGTCATACAATCTGAGGACATAAAGCAAGCGCTGTTCAGGAATGCTGGTTATGGTGGAGGGTGTTTGTAGAAGACAAATGCAGAGAGATAGAGAGAGGAGGAAGAATAATTTAGGGGCTGTGCATCCTCCCTCTGCCTTTCCTTTCTTTTTCTTGTAACCTTTTAAGTGAATTAATTTTGATTTTGTAGAAGGTTTCATGTTCTTTGTGGTTTCTCTATAGCTTGTAAATTAGTAGGTGCTAAATGGTTTCAGCAGGCTCAAGTCCAACTTTAATGGGCAGAGATTTCTTATATATATATTATATTCTCTTGTTTGAGAAAAATAAGCACCCTGTCCCTGTTGTCCCTCATCTATCATCATTTGGACATGAGCAAAATAGGAATGATCAGATCAGGTTCATTAACATTTCGACGTCCACCAGTACTTGGCTTAACATTAACAAAGTAAGACAAAAGCCAGAGGAATAAATTTGTCAAGATCAATTTGGGGAATTCAATTATGCTTTCAGCTCTGTGAAGATTCTTGACTCGACAGGGTTCCTGATATCCTTGCCATCATCATGCTTCCTCCCAAACTGTGTTCTTTCTCTTGGTGTCAGAAATTAACAAGTTTGGATGTGAATAGCATATCTGATGGATTCTTTGCTGATTTCCCAGTTTTTTTTAAAGAACTTAATTAAACATTAATTCGCGTGCAAAAGCGCATCATTGTACAAGATGCTGAGGAGCTCACAAGGAAGGGTCTCCTCACAGTGTTCGCAAGAAAATCGGCAGCTCTATTACAATGTCTATTACAATGAGTAACAATACAAGCATGGAATGATTGAATAAGAAGACAAATTGCTTGCATAATGTTTAAGATTCTCCAAGGGCAGGGAGCTTTGCTGTTGATGGCCTTCATTAAAACCTCCGAGTCCGTCTCCACTCTGATATTAGCAAGTCCTCTATGCTTGCAATCTTGTAGTCCAGACAGCAGCCTGACACCCTCCATTTCAATAGCATCATTAGTATTTTATTGATAGCAGCCTGCAGAAACAAAACGATAATTAGAGCTACGAATTATGTATCCTGCTCCCTCCGGCCTCGATGAATCCACAAAGGATTCATCGGAGTTGAGCTTGACCCAAGGGTCCTCCGGGAGCTTCCACCGGACCCCGATGGGGCCTTGGGGGCTAATTGTCTCAGGGACATGGGTAGCCGCATACTCCAAGTGTGCTGCGACAGCCCACTCCCAGACACAATGCATGGTTGTTTGTTTTGAAGAAAAAAGGCGATCATTTCTAGCATTCCATAGTCCCCATAAACAGAAAGCAAAAAGCGAAAGAAAAATTCTATTGGATCTCCGGTCGAGCATGTGACCCTCCTTGATCCAATCCTCGATGTGCCAAGAATCCATATATGAAAACGAGAAGTTCATTTGTTGTTGAAAAATCGACCAGAGTTGCAATGATTTCGAATAGTTAAAGAATAAATGTGCATTAGATTCCACATTCAAGCCACGGAACGAACAATCAGCATTAGACGAGTGATCAAAACGCATAAAAAATCTTTTGTAGGCAATCGATTATGCATTAATTTCCAAAGGAAAACCAAAATTTTATATGGGACTTTGATCTGTCATATTTTCTTCCAAGCAAGCCGTCCAGATGCAATGGCCGAGCTGCTGTCACTGCACAGGAAGCTATAGACATTGTTGGCATTAGCAATACCATGAGCATTAGGAGTTCAAACCCATGTATCATCATATACATTAGAAGCAGGGGTGATGACAGACATAATATTGATATTCTAAGCAGGCATGTTACAAGGTAGATATATTGAAGTGATTTTGGAGATTAAACAAGGGCCAAAGGCAGATGAGATTAAATTTATATTCCAAGCATTATCAGTGATAAGATCCGAGACATTATGAAGCAGGGATAGAGCACACACATTGATGAATGTAGGCTTAACAGCAAGAGGTATATCAGAAATCCAGGGGTCAAACATGATATCAATTTTTTTACCATTGTCAATACATTTACTAAAACCATGTTTGATTGTACAGGAGGCATTCAGAAAAGTTTTCCAAGACCAAGAGTTAGAATTAAGAGGTTTAGAGCATTCATAGATTTGTTGAAAGACATCAGCCCAGGGATGATAATTGCCATATTTTTCATTTATAAGATTAGTCCACATGTTAGATTCACCATTCAAAATAGCATAGATTCTTTTAGCAAATAAAGCAACACGTATCTTGGCAAGAGCCCTAATCCCCAGCCCCCTAAATGCTTTGGAAGTTGAACAGTGGTCCAATTCATTAAATGTAATCCTTTCTTACCCATACTGTTATCTCAGAGAAAAGTCCAAGTTAATTTTTCAAGAGATGTCAAAAAACCAATAGGAACATGTATAGCACCTAAAGTATAAATGGGAATGGAATTCAAGACCGAGTTAATAAGAGTAAGTCTACCGGCTTAATTGAGTAGGCCCTTCTTCCATCCAGCCATCTTAGCAGAGATCTTATCTGTCACATTGTTAAGTTTGCTCTTAGGGATAATTTTATATGATATTGATACCCCAAGGTAGATTAGTGGAAAGTTACCAATTTGTATACCAAGCATATTTTTGATGATGTGCACTCTCCTGGAGGATAACTTAGGGGGGAGATAAATATCAGATTTCTGTGGGTTCATCCTTTGATTAGTTAGCATGCCATATAATTTAAGTGTTTTAATTAAGTTCACACAGTTCCTTTTAGTGGCAGCAATGCATATAAGGAGGTCATCAGCATATGCCAGGTGGCTAAAGCTAAAGGTCCCACATTTAAAGGATTGTATGTTTCTTAGTCCAACACTGGTGTTGATTAGGGAGGATAGAACTTGGGAGGTCAAGATAAAGAGATAAGGTGATAGCGGGTCCCCCTGCCTAATTCCTTGATAACTATTGAAAGGTTGGGAGAGAATGCCATTTATACAACATTTGAATCTTGGAGAGGTAACACAAGCAAGGATCTAATTGGTGAGGGTCATAGGGAAATTCATGTGATTTAAGATCATATTGATGTTGTGCCAAGATACCCTATCAAATGCCTTTTCCATGTCTGTTTTAATTAGCATGTATTTTTTCATACCCTTCCCCATAGAGTGAACCAACTCTTGAGCTACAAGAATGTTATCTTGTATGAGACGATTAGCAACAAAAGCATATTGAGCAGGGTCAATAAGATTGTTGAACAAATGTTTTAATTTGTTAGCAATGATCTTGGAAGCTATTCTATAAATGACATTACATAAGGATATTGGTCGGTAATCAGCAATGGTTTTAGGGACTTATTTTTTTGGAATGAAAATTATTGTAGTATCAGACCAAGCCCGGGACATTTGGGAGGTATGGAAAAAGGATTGCATCTCACTACAAATCTTGGGTCCAATTATGTTCCAGTAATTTCTGTAGAATTCTACAGTGTAGCCATCTGAACCAGGGGCCTTACCTAGAGGCATGGTCCATAAGACTCCCTTAATTTCCTCACATGTAATAGGTGTGACAAGTTGAGGATGCTGATCCGTGGGTATTTGTGGCATTTCAGGCCAACAATCAATTGGAAGCTTGGGTATGTTTTCAGAATTCCAAAGATTTTTATAGTGATCTCTAATCTGATCTCCATTATCAATGTTTATGCCATCATTTGTTACTAGCCTATCTATTTTGTTTCTTCTTTGTCTTATCAGGGTACTTAAGTGAAAGAACTTTGAGTTCCTGTCACCATACTTAATCCAATTTATTCTAGATTTAGACCACTATTTGATACTTATTTGTCTTCTGAGGGCTGCATGGAGATGATAGGCAGATCTAAACTTACCATACTCCATAGCAGAGAGCCCCGAAGAACTGTCCTTGAGTTCTAGCGCATTAATTTCCTCTAGGGCTTTCTCAGCTCTGTGTTCCAGGTTACCTAGGTCTTTTTTATTCTATTCTAAGGTTTTAGTTCTTGTAGCATTAAGAGCCGGAGAGACTGTCCTATCTAAAGTCCACTCCTTCTGGACAATATCACGTGCCTGGTCATATGAGAATCAGAAGTGCTTATACCTGAATAATCTAGGTTTTTTTGTTTTTAATAGGTTTCTAACAGTAAAGGAGAGTGGTCGGATGGACATCTGGCTAAGGCCTTAAGAGTAAGATTTGGAAAGGACCTAACCCAGGATAAACTAACTAGTACCCTATCAAGGCGACAAAGGATTCTTGCTGCCCCCTGACGGTTATTGCTCCATGTATGTTGCACCCCAATTAGATTAATATCAATAAGCCCCTGAATGTCAATGAGTTCCCTAAACATCTTTATAGATTTTGTTAAGGTAAAGGGCTTGCCCCCCCCCCCCCCCCCCCCCCCCCCCCCCCCTCTTGTCTTCAGGCTTGGTAATATAGTTAAAGTCACCCAAAACAATCCAAGGGATGTCTTGCAAATTTAGCTTACTCAGTTTCTTAAACAGAATTGATCTTGTTAGTGGTATTGTGCTAGCATAGATGCAAGAAAATAATGATGTGAAACTACCTACAGTAACAACCGCATGTATAACATGTGATTCTATACATACTACTGAAACCTGCACATCCACATTTTTCCATATTAAAATAATACCCCTTGATGCACCAAAGCTTTCTTGGTAGCATCCGCACCATTGAGTTCCCAATCTCCGGAGGAACTTGTCAGCTTGCGACCTTTTGGCGTGCAATTCAAGTAATACTATAATGTCTGATTGATATTTGTTTGTGAGTTCCCTGAGCCAGTCACGGACCTTACTCCTACATGCCCATCGGCAGTTTCAAGAGATGACATTCATGAGGATGATGTTGGTTGTTCCCCGGCCCCCTGCAACGAGATGAAAACCGATGAGGGAGTGGAAGATTCCGACACTTTTTGCTTACATTTTTTAATTTTCTGATTCCGTAAGATTTGTTGTAAGGGGGGTAGAAGCGCGGGGGGAACCCTTTTCTTGGTCCTGCCGCGCTTGTGCTCCTTCCGCAGAGGAGGAACCAAGTCTTCATCCGGTACTTCGTCCTCCATCATCTCGTCTTCTTCTTCACCCACGATTTGGCCCTCCTCCATCTCATCCGAGTCACCATCCGCAAGCAGTTGGGCCTTGATCTGCTCCACCGTCGCAGCGATCCGCGACAATCTCTACCACCGGGAGACTTGCATGAGAGAGAAAGAACGTGGGATAGAGAAAGGTCATGCCCTAGATCTGTGCGATGAGTGTGGGGAGGCTGAGAGCGGTGGGAAATCCATGGTAGAGTGTGCCACAGGGACACGTGTTCGGCGATCGTGCAACTCGGAATCATCCGAGCTGATGGTGTGCGCCGAGTGCGATCCACATGGCGACCTCTGATGAGAAGGAGTATGCACCAGGTGATCAGAGTCGTCCACACCATTAGGGCATACACGATGATCATCCGAGCCGTTGATATCAGGTGAGTGGTTGAGATCAAGCACAGCAAACCGGTTCGACCCCATATCCAGTCCAATCACGATGTCCGATCCACGCAATGAGCGCGGCTCACCGACGCTTCCAGGGGTGGAGCCTGCACAGGTCCTAGCACCATTGTTGACGCTTCGAGGTCCCTGCGGGCCGCCGCCCCGAGCGCCATTGACGAGAGCCAGCCCAGATCCCCGCCTACCAGCGAAGGTGCGGAGCCAAGGGCCGAACAACAGCACCTTACGACTTTCATCGTCGTTCGCCGGCGCCGATGAACATTGTTCGAACCTGTGTCCGACCAATCCACAACGGAAGCAAAAGACAGGGAGGTTATCATAAGATATTCTTTGAAAGTACTTGCTTCCATCGGGGTTGTTGATCCAAATCCCTTGCTTAATCGGCTTCGAGAGATCAAAATCAATACATGCCCGGGCCTCACAACACGAATCTCCGGTGATGGAGGCTTCGTCGATGAGCAATAGGTCGCCAAAATAGTTTGCGATGCGCGTGATCGATTCCCTGTTCAGAAGTTCGTAAGGCATATCATAGAGTCTTACTCAAATCGGCGACCGCCTGAGCTGTTCGCCGGAGACACGAAAGAAAGGTTGCGGCTGTGATACCGCCAGAAGCTGTCCTTCGACATTCCACGGACCGCCGATGAGGACCGCCATTCGCTCCTGTATATAGGCAAAGGAGAAGAGAAAATAGTTAATACCCAATACCTTGATGTTGACCTCTTGCGGCAAGTCCCAGATCCGTGGGAGGTTAGCCCTCAGGGATTCTAGGGTTAACCGTCGACGTATCTGCCGATTAGGCACATCTTTAGCTCCTCTGAGCGATCCACCACATCGAAAGCAGGAATCGTGACCTCCTCTGAGATCTCCTCTTGCAGACATCGTAACTGGTGAGGGGATATGAGCTCCACCGGCCTACGCGGCTCCGGAATCTAGCGTGGAGGGCGAACGTTCATTGAAGTCCCGATTGCGACCACATCCTTATAGGATTGACGACTTTGGGGGGCATTCGGAGGGGGCTGGATAGCTGGTAAGGGGAGATCGTGGGGTTCCATGTGGGGGAGAGGGGTGAGATCTGCTCCGGCGGGGCCGCCGGAGCCGGAGGAGGATCGGAGGGCAGCTAGCCGTTAGAGAGAGAGGGAGCCGTTCTGGATGGATTCCTGGCAGTGCCGACCAAGTGCTTCTTTCGTAAAGCGCTGATTTCCCAGTTACAAACCAATGGATGTTGTATTATTGAGGACAGTGCAAATGGATAAATTTGGTCTGCATATTGCATTTGTCACTGTGTGCTTCTGTAAATTATTGGAGTCCCTGAGGAAGTAGTCTGACTGCAGTTGAACCAAACACCGCTGTCAAATACAGTGTATGCAATACAAAATACAGACAGCAGCTTGAATCCTGTGCAAATTATGAATCACACAACAGTCTTAGCCACACACAACTGTGATCATACAAGAGGAAGGCCACCTTGCATTTTTGTTTTGTTTTGGTCACTTCCACAGAATAGGCAATTGGTCTCTGGATAAAGTGTAGTCACTAGTCATAGCTAATATATATTCTAGATGGTGTATTCATGGCTAATATATTATTTGGGTGCAATTTGCAGCAATCAGTATATATGCATGTCTCATTACATGACATAAAGGCATGGCCTTCTAAGACTTGTCCAGTAGTAATAGGATATGCAGACTTTAGGTTCACTTTCCCTAATCACTCGAGTTTTAAAAGCAGTCAAGGTTTAAGCCAAATGATGGTTCACATTGGAACCATTGTCTTATCCTGTGGACTGTGCTGATAGCCCTAGTTGGAAAGGTACCTAATCTCATGCACCTCCCCTTATATCCAGGCTCATATTAATATTTGACTAATCAATCATTCCAATCACACTTTCCTGCTAATACTTGGTATGATCTTCAAGATCATGTTCAATCAACCTTATGCTATCGGTGACCAAATCCAGGTCAGGTGAAAATACTCATCTTCTTTCAAGATGTACATAGAGGATAACTATTCTTCTGTAGGGAAAAAAAAGGTATGTTTACATTGTGTACAAAAACTTATGCATACAATGCAGCAGCAGCATTGGGCTCAGCAAAGACAACAAAGTACACGACATGTAGATAAGAGCAGTTAATCGAATCGTTGGGTTTCTGCTACAGTACAGATAGGATGTTGTGGAAATACATGAGGAGATGGACAGCATACGAATTTACTAGGGCAGAGCAAACCCGGGACCGGGTCCGGGTCTAGGCGGACCCGGTCCTGGCCCGACTTTTGCCGGGTCGGAAATTTTCCGACCCGATACCGGACCCGGACCCGGCCGGGTCCGGGACCGGGTCAGACCCGATAGACCGGGAATCGAACCGGGTTTGCGTCCGGATCCGATTGCCAGGCGGATCCAGCGGTCGGATCTGGCCGCTAGTGGCCGATCCGCGTCACCGGATCCGGCCGCAGCGACCGGATCCGGCCGCATGCGACCGATCCGGCCGCCAGGCGACCGGATCCGACCGCAGGCGACCGATCCGGCCGCCAGGCGACCGGATCCGACCGCAGGCGACCGATCCGGCCGCCAGGCGACCGGATCCGGCCGCCCGACCGCCAGACGGCCGCCAGGCGACCGGATCTGGCCGCAGGCGACCGGATCTGGCCGCAGGCGGCCGATCTGGCCGCGGCCGATCTGGCCGCCAGGCGACCGGATCTGGCCGCAGGCGGCCGATCTGGCCGCAGGCGGCCGATCCGGCCGCCAGGCGACCGGATCCGGCCGTCAGGCGGCCGGAGTAGAGAGAGAGAGGAGAGGGGAGGAGAGGACGGCCGGAGTCGAGGATCGCCGTCATCGCCGCCGCCGCCGTTGTCGTGAGAGAGAGGGAGAGGGCGAGAGAGAGGGGGAGAGAGAGGGAGAGGGAGAGAGAGAGAGGTGGGAGAGAGGTGGGAGAGAGAAAGAAAAAAAGAGAGAGAGAGCGGATCGGGTAAAAGAGGGAGGGAAAAGAGAGAAGGTTTATATAGTAAATGATATCGGGTCGGGTCCGGATCGGGTATCTGTATTGTAGACCCGGTCCCGACCCGATACCGGCGGGTTTTTCATTTCAGAGACCCGGTCCCGACCCGGATCTAATCCGGGCCGGGTTATTTTCCCGGTTTTCCGGGTCGGGCCGGGCCGGGTCGACCGGGTCGACCCGGCCCGTGCTCAGCCCTAGAATTTACTGTCCACTTGGTGTTCACTTCAGCTATGGACCCGAGTCTGTTCTGGCGCGGTGCACTTTAGTGCGCAACTTGTGCGCTGCACCACTAAATCAGATTCAGCAGCTATTACCAGATGAACAGTTCTCTGCACATGAATTTTGCTGGCTTTGCTGCTGCTCCGCAACAAAGAATTCAGATAAAAAAAAAGGGTCATCAGATGTCGAAGGGTTGTCTCTTTTTTTTCGCTGCAAAATAATTAATGATGATGTGGGACAATGCCATTCGCATAATTCTTCAATAGTGTTAAAATTACAGGAAGATTGTAAATTAATATATAATTTGATTGTCAAGCAAGTTGCATTTTTTTTTGAAGAATATATATGTGTGTGCAAAACATTCGACGTAGAACACTGAATTTACTTATTAAATAAATTAAACAATTATATTTGATCAAAAATTAAGATTATTCGATGATTTTGATCAAATCATTTTTAACAAATACGATTAATTCAGGGATCACAATTTGTTCATTCTTAGATGATATTTTTTTATCATCAAATTAAGCTAAATATATACTGCTTTCTTTAGGAAGTATACCATTATAATCATGAATTATTATAATTAAGTTAATTAAATAATAAAATGTTCTCTATATTAAAATGTAGAATGGAGTGTTACACATATTTATTAACCTCCTATTTTTTTCCTGTGAGCATATTCTATATAAGAGTTATTTTCTTAAATTTCCTATAAATTATCATGATTTTTTACATATAATCTCATGTATGAAATGTCCTTAAAAATTTATCATATTTTTCCCTTTATTACTTTCGTCGTTAACTTTTATGTTATTTTTTCCTTTTCATTTGTGAATAGATAAAAAATGCCCTCCCCATGTAATAATTAATATATATGTGTTATTTTTTAGTGTTTAATAAAATAAAATAATACAAAAATAATAAATAATGTGAAAAGGGCTGGACAACTAAGAGGATTATTTTTAAATTTTTATATTATTATAAATTTTATTTTAAAAAACAGTAAAGATAGCACATATATTTTAATTATTATATGGGGAGAGAACTTTAGTTTTTTCACAAATGAAAAAAGCAAAAATAATAGAAAAATTAATAGAATTAGACAAAAGAATGAAAGTAAAAATGTGACAAAGTTTAGGAATATCATAAGTTTCATAAAAAAAAAGATATAAGAAAATAATCATATATATAATATAATAGTTAAGTTATTGAACCAAATAGTGTGCGTCAGCAGGGACAAAAGGAAGTAGGGACAAAAGGTTATCCAGAAAATGATATCATGTTACCATCCAAGATAAACGGGATAATGATTTTTCATGAAAAAATAAAATTATTTTGTGGGCGCCGGATGTATAAAATATTGATTTTGTGACCTCGCTTTTTCCTACATAGTAAATATCAAGTTTATTACGCCGAATATTTCATTCTTTATAAACAATTGACTTTATATAAAAATGTAATTACAAAACAGTGTCATTATTAATAGAAGTGGCTATGCTTGATTAGAGTATTAAATTACAGGAGATATGAATAATTTTATACTCCAATCTTTAAAAGATATAATAACTATATCATATTATGATATCTGTTTTGAACAGTCATCGTTTGGAACAAAAATATATTGTTAATTAGCTGATGGATGCAATTTGTGTTATAAGAATAGTATATAGAAGAATAAAGAGTACGGTATTGAGTCAAAATATCCTGTTACATTCATCCCATATATTTTAGATGCAAATTTGGAGTGTTACGTATACAATTTGCTATAAAAAAATAATACCAAGAGATAAGATAAATCAAATCCATCCGAAGAAAAATATAACGGTATTGAATCTTCCGAAATATAAACTAAATAAATCATAAGATCTCACCAGTTGTCACAAGTAGAGAACCCCTTTTGTATTCGAACTTTTTAATATATTTCCTTTTAGGAAAGAAGGGAAAAAGTTCAAATATACGTAACATTGTCAAAAAAAAAAAAAAAGGACTTACCCTTTAACTAAAATTGATTGCCTCAAGCACTTGATAGATACTAATAATTTTAAATTTGTCTCTTAGAAATCATTTTAGTAAGAGAATATATCATTGTTGTTTTATTTTTTTATTTCGAATTAGTTAAGTGTTAATAATTTCGAACATCGAAATTTTTTCATAAATTTGGACTAACATAAAGAAAACTCGACAACATTTCTAAAAAAAAGTTCACTTGATCTTCTTTAGCACACTTATTTTATGTCGGCCCGAGTTTACTTTTTGAGCACAGATTAATTCCTCTTTTTAGTACATTCCAAGTCTACGGAGATAAATATGATAAATATGTATTCCTATTATTAAAGTGATAAGCTCCAAAAATTTAACCTATCACTAGTGACCCATCAAACTACATGAGACAACTTGGCTAACCAACGTTGGTTACATATTAATCCCTTTCCCACAATGTGGAAGGATTTATCGTACCGCGATACAATTCCAAAACGATCCGATTTGAAGTCTAACTGTTGGATACGTTTATAACGGAAGAAGGTGACAGAGTTACAAAAAATATAAATTTAAAAAATAAAAATAGCAACGGCTGACATCGATGCCACCGTCCCCCATGTCCGACTTCCCCCTTGCTCTGGACTCGTTCTCTGAACTCCTCAACTCCTCAACTGCTCTCGGACCCAAACCTGTTGGAGATGCTTCGCCTCCATTGTGGATCGGAGCTCTTTTCCAGCTTCACCTCCTCCTCCGATCGAACCCCTAACTCGAGCTCCCTCGTCTCGCCGCAGTCCACCGAGGTCGCCTGCCGGATTCCCCAGCTGTCCTCGCGTCCCCGTCGCTTCCTGGGCCTCCTCTGCTCGAGAAGACTGCTGCCCCTACGAAAATGCAACGCGTCGTTGGGAGATCGTGGCCGAGTCTACCGTGGGGACGATAGCCAGGGCGATCAGTTCCTCGAGGCAGCCCTCCTCGTTTCTGGTCGGATTTTTTTTTATCTGATCTTCCTTCCTTCAATTCATCAGTAATTTTCAGTAATTGTCTTCTGAAGTGTCTGTGAAGACATAGTATTTGGATCCGTATGCTGATCGATGATAAAAATTGGATCTTTAAAAAAACCCATTCATTTTTCATCGCCTGAATGTAAGGGAACTCGATTTATACGACTTATTTCGTTTAAGACATCGTGGGATGCGCAAATTGGGGTGCGATAAGGAGCTTGTGGTTTTGTCAAACGTATAAACCATAATTTAGAGAAAAGGGCACTGATTAAATCTCTTTGCTTCTTGACCCGTGTTCTTGCGTTCTTGCTTGTACATTCTTAGATTGAAATGTTTACTGACGATCTGGTAATAAATTTTTGTTGTTCTTCTTTTCGTGTTATGCAATGCAGAAACTATCATGCACTATAATATGTGGAAAAATGGTTTTGTGGAAGAGGGAAAAGGAAACTATCCTCAGTTTCCTGTTCATTCCTTTTCCAATCAAGTAAAGGTGCCAAATCCAAAGGTCAACCCTATAAGTCAAGATTTTCTTCGTCGGTTTCGCAATCCAACTATATTTCTTAAAATTGTTTGCCATGGGGATTTATTGTTGCCGATTGCTGTGGGTATGTAGATTCTACTGATGCTGGGTGTCTTTCCATTGCATCATGTTGCCATGGTCGATTTCTTTTAGATTTTTTTTCCTTTTATTGACCTATAGCGTCCTTTTCCTGTAGGAGATTTGGCTATTACAAGATTCATTGATGACCCAATGGCTGACCAACATGAGGTATTTCTGCAATTTTCCTTTTCATTTCCTGGAGTACTTTGTTCTAAGGTTGTATTTAATGCAGCAATGCCCAGATCAATTCCAGTGTCTGGAAGATATTATGGGAACCTTTGGCTATGAGGTCAGAGCCTTTAAAGATTGTTCTTTAGAATTAGAGATGCGCTTAATGTATTTTCTTTGATTCACAAATGAATTTTATAACCATCAATGCTCTATTTCCATGTCGGCCTGATATGATTATGGTGACCTATCACCATGTCTTCCTCCTTGTCAATTACCTAGGATCATGATTATGTCTTCCATGTTAAAAAAATCAAAGCTTAAAATCAATGAGTCATTAAGTCAAAACTTAATGTAAAAGAAGTACAACTTGTTCTCTGCCTTGCTATTGGCTAATTAGGATCATACTTCAGTACTCGATGACCAAAACGTCCCTTATTTTGTTGAATCTCCTAGGTGTCATTATGTTCTTATTAGTTCTCTAGAACTAATCAATTAGACATTTATCCTGATCTAGCATTTGGATGCAAAATATAATATTGATCAATTAAAAAGTCAATTTGATAGATAAGTTCTAGTAGATGGTCATTTAAAAAAAAGTTGTAGTAGATGTTTGGATGAAAATGAGAACTAAATAACTAGTTTATTATTTTATGGAGTGTTGATTAGAAAAATTTATATAATAATTAATACATTATTGTTCCTCTCTACAACAACAACAACAAAGCCTTATCCCACTAGGTGGGGTCGGCTACATGGATCATACGACGTCATTCCGCTTTATTAGTAACCAAACCTTTCAGTATATTATTCACCAATAGATCTTGCTCTATTAGTTCGTCAAGTGTCCGCCTTGGCCTCCCTCTCCCTCTTTTAATCGGACTCCAAATTATTTGATCTACTCTTCTTACTGGCGCATCTAATGGTCTTCTCTGAATATGACCAAACCATCTCAAACGATTCTCTACCATTTTCTCACTAATAGGAGCCACTCCAACTCGTTCACATATATGGTCATTCCTAATCTTATCTAATCTTGTATGACCACACATCCATCTCAACATCCTCATTTCGGTTACCCCACTTTACGTTCACGTTGTCCCTTCATAGCCCAGCATTCACTACCATATAACACTGCCGGTCTTATAGCAGTGCGATAGAATTTTTCTTTAACTTTATTGGGTACTTTTCTATCACAAAGAACTTCAGTGACTTTCCTCCACTTACACCAACCAGCTTGAATTCTATGATTAACATCGTCATCAATCTCCCCATCTTGTCTTAAATTGATCCTAAATATTTAAACTTTGTCCCTTGAGGAATTATATCCTCCCCTAGCCTAACTTCCAAATCGTCTCTAAGTTGTTTATTTGTGAAATTGCAATGCATATATTCTATTTTATTCCTACTTAAACGAAAACCCTTTGACTCCAACGTATTTCTCCATATTTTCAATTTTGTATTAATCTCTCCTCTTGAATCCGCTAAAAGTACTATATCATCCGCAAATAGCATGCACTTAGGTACCTCCTCTGTGATACTCTCGGTTATAGCATCGATAACTAAGTTAAATAGATACGGGCTTAAAGCTGATCCTTGATGTAGGCCAATTCCTATAGGAAATTCATTTGTCTCACCTCCGGGTGTCCTAATCCTAGTCAATGCCCCATCGTACATATATTGTATTACCTTAATGTAGGCAACACTCACCCTCTTCTTTTGCAAGGCTTTCCAAAGTACATCCCTTGGTACCCGATCATACGCCTTCTCTAAATCAATGAAAGCCATATGTAAGTAAATTAAAAAAATAAAATAAAAAAGAGAAATGAATGATAATTGACAACTCAATTAAATATTTAAATATAACTTAGTGTAATATTAATTAATAACTTTGTTTTAATGAAAATAATGTAAGTTACTTAGAAGGAAGAGTTGACTAAAAGTAATACTGAAATTTATTCAAAATAAAATAAGAAAGCAACACAAAAAAGCAATAGAAGCCAAAAAGGAAAGTTAGTTTCAATTAACAATTTAATTAAAGTATATACAACAACAACAACAACAACAAAGCCTTATCCCACTAGGTGGGGTCGGCTACATGGATCATACGACGCCATCGTTGATCCATGTTCATGAGATTCAACAGGGTTTTACACTGGCTGTCGGGGCCTAACACAACCCTCCTCCTTTATCCGGGCTTGGGACCGGCTATAAAACGTATAGGAAAATCTAAGTTGAGAAATAATGTAGTAAAATGTTAGTCATACCATAGTGTGATTGTAGTAATGACTTTATCCTTATCCTAAGGTGTGTAAAAAATAACCAGGTTGTCCATATGGTACAGCGGCCTCTCAAATCAAATGAGGTAACTGCTACATATGATATTGCATATGATGAAGCCAAAATGACATAGATTTTAGGTCTTCTATGTTATCATCATGTATCTAATATGAGATTGCAAATCATTGTAAATCAGAATGGTGCAGAAAGAAAACTTAGAAGCTGCAAAGCAAAAGCTAGCTTACATCTTGTCTTGAATACTTTTACGAGCAGTAATGAGTTCAGTATCTGCGCTCCGTACGCCAACACCCTGCATCTGAGATGCCACAGAATTCCCAATCTGCTGAGGCAGACCAGGTACTTGTGGGCCAGCTTGAGCAGCAATCTGCCCAGGCATCTGCCCGGACATATGAGCATGGGCATTCATTTTTGTCCCTCTGGCTACAATGTTCTGTGCCGAAGCTTCTTATTTGGATGTTCAGCCATCAAAACACCAAATCCAATCATAAAATTTATCAAACCTAGAAAACGAATTAAAGTATATCTTGGTATAATATTATATTAATTAAGAATTTGATATTTTAAATAGGGTGATACTTTGTCACTCCATTAAATGTCCATAACTTATATGAAGCAGTGATAATGGTAATTTTGTAGTGCCAATACTGTCATCCTCTAGATAAAATTATTATGACCACATTTAGAAACATGGGTTACTTAAAAGTTAATGCCAAATTAATTTGAAATAATATAAAAAGTATAACAAAAGGCTGAAGTTTTAAAAAGAAAATAATGTTAAAAAAATAAAATAATAAAAAAGTTCAACTTACTTGTATATTAGAAAATAACTTTGTGTAATATTATATTCATTAACAATTATATTTTAAATTTTAATTATGAGTTAATTAAATAATTAAAAAATTTATTTAAGATATTAAGTTAAAATTATTTTTTCTATCCTTTTTTTCTTCCCATTCCCTCATTAATGCAGTGGATCCCACTACAAAAGAAAAGGCAAAATAAAAAGTTGATTCTGCCTCACAAGCAAAAATCAACAAATTCTTGCTTGAGGCAAGAACTAAAATGAGTTAAATTCTGGTCACATGATAGTTTGATGAGAACGTGGTTCTAGTAAACATTACATTAGAGTTCTAGGTGGGTTTGGCAAACTAACCAGAAAAAAGGTTGGTTCCGGTTCTAGTTCAGAGTGACAAACACTACCGGGGCTATATAATTGTCTTGATTCATGTGCAATGAAACAAGAACAGTGTCCTGGGGGTTTTCTAGGTGCTATGTAATTGTCTTGAGTAATGTGGGAGGAAACAAGCATCTCACTTTGGTTTTTCAATATTAAAATAGCTGCACATCCTTCCCTGTAGATGGTAAATTCATATTCATAGCTTGTCATTTACTAATTAGAGACTTGTTCTTTCCATGATCTGCTCTTGTGTAAGCATACCTTTTTAGTTTTCACTTTTGGTTTGCGTGATTATTGTTTTCCTGGATACAGGCTTGACTACTTTTATTTCTTACAGAAGAACAAGAAAAATATTATCTCTTCATGCTACTGTATCTTTAAAACATGTTAGTGTCACCTCAGCCAGCCCTGATATATCGTTGTGCTTATAAATTCACATTGACTAATCTGATTTTCAATTCAATTGTGTTTTTGCTTCTTCAGGTGAAAATGGTGGGAATCACAAAAAGAGCCATGAATACCTATTTTGCTAAGATTTTTGTTGGAAAGGTTGTAAACTGGTTTGTTTATCTAAATTTGTATATGGCATAAATACAAGAACATCTTGGATTGACTATTTCTTCACGTTCATGTATATGACATCTCAGCCTGCAGAAAGGGCAAACATAAGTTTGGATGCACGCCCCTCAGATGCTCTTAGTGTTGCAAAAAGGTTCAAGGTACCATATAAAAGCACACATTTGGGCAATCTTTTACCTCTCACACTGCATTTCGATTGGCATTTTCTTATACATGTATCACCACTATACTTCTAGCTGTCCATTTCAAATTATATACAACAACAACAACAAAGCCTTATCCCACTAGGTGGGGTCGGCTACATGGATCATACGACGCCATTCCGCTCTATTAGTATATTCGTTGATCCATGTTCATGAGATTCGACAGAGTTTTACGCTGGCTGTCGGGGCCTAAGACAACCCTCCTCCTTTATCCGGGCTTGGGACCGGCTATAAAACATAGGCGGAGTTCCATTTCAAATTATATGAGGAGAAAAATATTGATTTGCTTAGCATTTACAGAGATGTAATATTGATTTGATATCTATGAGTTGGCACCACCATTTATCAAATAAGCTAAAATGATTTACCATATTGCATGCTTTTATCTTTATGCATTCCTCTAGGTGTGTGAATTGCTACTAAAACCATATCTAGAGAAATCATTTTCTGGAGATAGACCTTCATGTGTGCTGTTGTTAGCATTTCTTTTTGTTAGAAGTAAGCCAGTGCACATATTCATTTTATTTCTTTGGACATATCGCAAAGCTGGTGATCGATCACAAAGAATTTCGTGTACTAAAATTTGTATTGAACAAAATTGTGATAATTATATCATCACATTATAAATGTAAGAGCAGTTGGTTGTGAAATAGTAAATTCAATCTAACTGTTCAAAATGATAAACAAGAGCATTTTTGTGATTGTTGGATTATATTTTTATTTGTAGCCTTCGGATTAATTGAACTATCATGATGATGAGAGAAAATTATGGATTTTATGTGCTAAATGCAGTGTAGTGTGTCTGGCACCATTGAAGGGAGACTTGTCGGTTTAATGCAATGAAAGGGAATACTTAGAAGTAAAGGTGTTTTATTAGAAACTTTTATGGATCATACCTGTACAGAAAATTAACAAATAATATGATGGTAGGACATAGGTGATTGATTGGATAAGATTCACAAGGTCGGATTACTTAATGAAGTTTAGTAGCTTACTGTTGTTACTGTCTTGTGTTACAAAGAGGGTTGTCACATGGCGGGTATGTGGCAATTTTTATTGTAGGACGTAGGCAGCTATGCTCTAATATATGATGCAAAAATGGAAGTCGCCTTTGTTTTCCCTGCTGATATTTTCATAATTAATGCTTTCTTTTGCCTTAACAAGCATCATGAGATAGATCTACCAAGGCCCACAACTAAAGACTAATAGTCCAAGGGAAGAAACCCATAATATTAATCTTACATCACATAAATTTCCATATTTGATGATGCTTTAGGAAATAACATGCAGTCATGTATCTATGCCAAATCAGTTTACAGTGATATCTGAAGTCCTATACTTGCAGTCCTCCATTTTTGTAAGCAAAGAAATTGTGATAAAAGATGCTATGAAAATTGTTCATGGGACATGGAGCAGAAGAAGGTCAAAGAGTTTCTATGATGTAGATTTGGACAGGTAGGCTTTTGCTGTAATTAGTTCTTTGAATTTGTTTGTTGTCTCAGAAGCTAGTGTCGATGCAGTTTTGGTTCCTGATCTGATTGACAATTTGGTTTGTTGATGCATATCCATTAGGTGTTTTCATAGTAGATTTATGACATCTTCATGGATAAACGGAGTCCCAAAGATGTTATAGTTTTAGCAACATTATGCAGCATAATTCATGTCTTCTGATTTGCACCACAATTTGGTTTATTGATGCTACCCTTTAGGTGTTTGCATGGTAGATTAACTACATCTTCATTTGATAAAATGAAGTTCCAAATATGTTATGCAACACAGTTTCATGTCTTTTTGTTTAATTGACATGCTCTCTTTTTTGTTTTTGTTTTTTGAGAGGTGTTTTATTTCCTCGTGATTTTTTTGGTAATTTACATGCCTCAAAACTATAGAAAAGAAAATGTCATATCTGCATTAGCAAACCGTTTAGTTGAGGGCTGGCTCCTCTGGCTGCAGTTTTCTGCCGAGCTGATTGGAAGATCAGAGAGTAGTAATCCAAAAAGTTAAAGGCAATTTTAATCCATAAAGTACAAATTTGTACATAATGTCTAGATTTAATGAGAGGTTCTCTAATGACTTTCCTATTTTGTTCCTTTGGGAATGTTTTCCTTTCATTTTTTAAGAGAAAACATTTGTTTGGGTAGTTTAGTTCCACACTCTTTAGTGTAAAATGTGGCATTCTATCCACATGCACGCGTAGATAGCTCAATGATATGGGCCTTCAAATTTTGGATTGACAATCCATATATAATCAAATTAAATCCGGGGACCTTGTTTATTACATGCACGATTTATCCTATTTGAAGCCTAGTCGTTGGTTTTTATGTAAGAGTGTAAGATAAGACCGTTTCCATTAGACTCTACATGTATACACATTCACTGATGCGTACATTCGCAGTGCGCCTGAGGGTCCAGATCCAGTTTCTGGGGAACTTGATTTAGTTAGGAAAATGAATATAGCAGTCATGGAAGAAAGATATCAAGATGCAGGTATGTGAAATCAATTTTCAATTCCCCTGCTTGGTCGCTGATTTTTTCTTCCTTTTTCCTTTTTGTCTGAGCCAAGATGCCTTTCATTGCAGCAATATTGAGAGATATGTTGTTGAAGCTCCGGATGCCCAAACATGAAACCTAGGTAAATGTTATTCCACCATGAGAAAATATTATTTGCTTTCAAATTTTTGAATTATATAGTTGTTAAATTGACATAAGGAATACTGGGGGAAACTAGTTTTTGCTTTTCGCTGTAATTCAACTAATACATCCTTCCAACTGACTGATGTCAGTTTCTCTTGCAGCATGCCGGCATGTATGTATTTTCATCATTCTAGAATGCAGTCCAGTGATGCCAGAAATTGGTAGCTTTACCTAAAGACAAGAATTCATTAGAGTACTGGATAAATCTGAACTCATTTATTATAGACGGGCAGCAACTCGCCCAGAAGTTGAAATAGGCAGTATTCTCTGGACTATGAGGAAGTTTTATGTTCCTAAAGAGCTGTTGCTGTTACAGAGTTACTGGCAGGAGGATACAGTGTATTATCCAAGGAGATGTTCGATCTTGGGGCAATGTCCCATCCGGCCGGGCGTATAGCTTAATGAGTTCGAAGCACCGATGCAGTATGTATGAACTACTGAATGTTGTAAAAATAGAACCTGTGGAAAAAGTATGAAGGCATAAGATGCACAAAGAAATATGCTATTCTTTGCATCAATGCATGTTATTAAGTCTATGCCGTTTCTTTAAACTCTTTTTGTTCCCATCAGCAAAATCTTCATTTGGATGAGATTGCATTCGACTGGTTCAAAAGTGGAAGATTATTTTTTTTTAAGGTAATGCAAATGAGATTTCTTCCAAGGTTCCATACATGATAAGTTTCTCATCATCACATATATACCGGTCATGATATCATATATTATGGATATGTGTGTACTATGTGCGTAAAATGTATATTGTGCACCCCTATCAAGCTACACCATCGACCAATATTAATATAATTGCATGCTCAGCATTATTCCCCCTTACCAACGTAATAATTTCGTCATTTTTCTTTTGCTAGTTTCTATAGGAGTCAGTCGTGAATTATCTAATTTTAAAATTCCTTTAAAAGTGCAAATCTTCTCGAAATCAAGCATTAGAAGCACAATCGAGCTCAGATCTTGAATTAACTACGGGGAATAATTATGAATTTTTTTCGACAAAATAATTATGTTTGCCTTCCTTGACAATGCTAAAACTTTGTCTGAATGTCCATCCTTAAGTCGCATGTAAAACTTAATTAATAACTAATGGAAGTGTGCATCAATGACCAGTTATTTTCCAAAAAAAATATAAGATTTATCGGTGTTTAGAATTATTGGTATTTGATTAATTTAATATTCAGGCGATAACAAAATGTGAATGACTTTAAAACTCAAATCTAAAATTATTAACTCTTGTTAGACCACAATTACTTATAAGAGGATATTGAGCTGTGGGCTGTTGAGATATAGTGGCTGGGTCCAACCCAATAGTTTGAGGAGAGGGTCCATAGTTCAATATCCATGTCAATATGGTAAAATGTTATGAAGAAAATATTTTTTTTTATCTAACTTAACATATGTTGTTAAGAATATAAGTATAGAATTTAGGTTCTTTATATATATATATATATATATATATATATGAGAGAGAGGGAGAGAGAGAGAATACCATGTTTCGTTGTTTCCCTTAATTGTGGGTGGAGATAAGAATCCTATGCCGTCTTGTCTTTTTTTCTATTGTTTGGAGTGTTTTGTCCAACTTCGTTCATTTTCTTGTGTGTAATTATTTGTTCTAATTAATTTCCTTTATTCTGTCTGTCTACATCGGATCCGGCACGAATTAAAAGCAGGGGAATCAATTCACAATTCGAACATGAACGTGATAAAAATCAGAATCAGAACATTTCGGAAACAGCAAGATCATATGTAATCGATCGTGAATTTGTTCCTGAAGAAAAATCTGCATGAAACGGACAAACAGTTACTTAATTGCGATAATTGTACTAATTAATCGACTGACATTCAAATATGAATTACAATTAAATATCATATCGGGAATAAGGGTGCAGCATAGTGACGCATACCATCACTCGACAATTAAAATTTATGATTTCAAATCGTATCGATAATTCGTGGAACATGTATGTTCTTTTATTTTCGGTCTGTTATTTTAGTCGGAAAAAAATAAAATATAAAATTATATTTTGTAAGCATGTAAATAAATAAGGAGAACTTTCACAAAGTACGGATGACTTGATTCGATTTGACGTCCACATTCAATGAACCAGGTTGGAGCGTGACGATGCGGATGGTAATAATATATTGTTCTCACAGTACTGCAGCTATTAGGTTGTTGCACCACCCAATGGCACACTACATTAACTTGCTCAAGATAATTAGTACAGCAGCAACAACAACGTTACAACAGCAACAGGTTAAGTTGGCTTAACTTAAATTAGGACTAATGAAATTATGATTAATGACTTTAATATTGAATAGTAGTAATATAGTATATTAATTTTCTTTGTATCTAGCTACATTTTGCGTCCACCTACAATATGGAACCATCATTAAGAGTGGCGTATGAAGAAAGAATTAATGTCGATTTCATGGCATCTTAATTAATCATTTCTTATATTGTCGAATATTAGAGGGAGACAATATCTTATATATTTTTAATTTTTTTTAAACCAACCTTTGGCACATAGGAAATATAACTAATGTCAATGACTTAACTCGTACGACGCTATTGAGCACATTATTCAAGGTCGATTTATTGTGTTATCACGAAAACTTTATTATAGTTATTTTTTTAAGGTACTAAATCCTTCTAATTACTCCTCACAATAGCTTGGGAGGAGATGATGTTAATGACTCAATTATGAGAACTTTTAGGTCAGCATATTAGGAGGATTTAGTATTATTTATTTATTTATTAAAAAACTTTATACATCGATAAAAGAGGATATGGTGATATTTTTATCATACATAGCAACTAGCAAAGGCATCTCCTTGCACCGTGGTCCAAAATACATAATTTCGTCCACGTTCGTTGAACTTTCGACTATGATCATCTCATGCCAAGTTCGACATGTCAACAAGTTCAGAGAAATTTTAATGCACTTCCGTCGATATAAAATTAAAAATACGAAGAGAAAAAAAAGGAATCCATTTCTTTTCAATTTCGTTGATATCCTGAATTATTGGTATTTGACGAATTAAACGTTCGAACTTGATTTAAGAAATTAAATTGGAAGGTACTGATCTCAAGCGATCGTGATCATAAAATATAATTTCGTAAATCAATTGTGCTGATTAAAATTAATTGAATATATGTATGTATATAGTAAATGGTAAAAAGATACGAATTATGAATAGCAAACTCGTTTCGGTAAATACACACACGTAATATTGGTTAATTGATTGGACACAGTCAAGCAATAAGTGTGCTACATAATCGTTCAAGATATTACGCAATAACACAAAAATAATTTTCTTCTGTGAAAAGAAAACAAATAATACAACGACCATGGGGAATGTTATATCGTTGTCTGCTGAACTCTTTTTTGGGTTTGCCAACTCGTAAAGGAGATCCACCCAAAAGGCAGTCATGCCCGAGAGAGAGAGAGAGAGAGAGAGAGAGAGAGAGAGAGAGAGAGAGAGAGAGAGGGGATAAGCTTTGGACCGGGGGTGCCGTGGTGGCAATTAAAGTTTGATCTTTCGCTGTACATGTACGCCGAGTCGCCCACGTGGTTCTCGTGCTTTCTCAGTCCACTTTGCCTCTCATGGCGCTCAGCACAATCATTATATATATATGACTGTATGCATAATTTTTTATTTAATATATTTTATTTATTAATGGGCCACTAATGATAATAAAAATATTATATTAATTATAAAAGTTAATCATTTTGAGAAGTTCGTAACTTTTTTTTAAAAAAATGATAACTATAATTATTATTGACCATTTAAATTTTATTATTATTATTTTTTTAAAATATCATAAATATAAAATATCATAAAAATTAAAAAAATATGTATAAAATAATTTGACAAGTGTGTATAAAATATGTATATAGCACCATTTTCTTCACATTGTGTAAAGTGGATTGGCAGCCATCCAGATCGGATTGGATGGTTGATACAAATGCACACGAGATATTGATGAGATTTTTATTTCTCGTGAATTATTGAAAGCTGCCCTCGATCGATCTGAGACAGCGTCGGCGGCAGCGGCAACGGCAAGTAAACGGTGGAGGAGAGGTGACGACGACTACGAGTCCATGGCGCGACGAGGCGATGACGACTGTCTCTCTCTAGATCTGAGGCTGCGATGACAAGGCGATGACGGCTACGAGGCAACGTCGGCGACGACGACAAGGCGATGGCGGCGAGTCAATGACGGAGACGAGGCAACGACGACTACGAGTCCACGACGGCGATGGCTGTGAGGCGGTCTGATCTCTCCCTCTACTCTCTCCCCCTTTCTCCTCGACCATCGCCGACAGCGATGGAGCTGCAAGGCGACGATGGTCGTGTTATAAGATCCAATCTCTCTCCTCAGCTCTCTCCCCCTTTCTCCCCGATCTTCCCTGCGACGACTGCGAGGCGAAGCGACTGTGAGGCGAGGCGTGAGGGCGAGGGTTGAGATCAACAATGGTGGCCGCTGCAACTCGATCATGCACGCGAGAGAGAGTGTGAGAGAGATTGAGAGAAAGAGGGAGGGGGAGCGGCCGGCGATGGAGGAGGCTGGCCGACGATGGAGCTCGACATTCTTCAAGAGAGGGAGAGAGGGGGGAGGAGGAGGGAGGGGTTCACCTCGTGATATGATCCTCAGCCGCCAGATCTGGATGACATCTAATTTGATATGATCTAAACCGTCCGATTTGATCTGAACGGTTCAGATGCCGCTTCACACGGTGCTGAGCAGGAGGTGCTCAACACAACATTTTACCCGTATATAATATATATATTAATGGGTGTGTAACACTCATTTGGTGGAGCGTCGTGTCATCAGAAATCTACGGTGGGTATCAAAACCACTATTGTCTTCCCCCTCTGGCTCTCTCTATCTTCTCTGTCCTCTATCTCTTCTCTCTCTCCCTTTCGGCGCGTTCTCTGTCTCCTCTCTCTCCTCTCCGATCACTGTTGCCGCCGCCTCCCTTCCGCTATCTCTCTCTTCTCTCCTCCGATCTCTGCACTCCCGTCCCCGATCTACCCCGTCGGCACCTCCCCTGCGCTCTCCTCTCTTCTCTCGTTCGATCGCCACCCCTTGTCCCTGATCTGAGTCATCGTTGTCGATCCAGATCTGCACCTCCGCCATTGATCTAGATTTGCGTCGCCGATCTCTTGCTTGGTGCCACCGCCGCTGCCAATTTGTCGTGTGTTGCTGTCGGCACCGCCCAATCATCTCCCCCTTCCTCCGATCATCTCCCCTTTTAGCAATAGCGGGTTCTAGGCAGTCTTGTCGGGACGCCCGACATCGCTATGATGATGGCGATGCGGACCGACGATGAGCCTCGTAACGTCGGAGATGATGATGTCACAAGTTGCCGCAGCTGACGTAGACAAGTCTGGAGCTTCGCGACCCTAAAGATGAGGTCAGTTGCGCTGATCGTGAAGTTTGCCAGGATCTGGTGTCAGCGGCTAGGGGCGATGATGACAACATATGTCGGCCGACGATTTTCACGGTGTGGTGGTTTCGAGAAAAGAGAGTGATTTCGAGCGAAGGGAGATGGTTCTTTTTTGTTTTGCGTTGGTTTTAATATGAGCGGTAGATCTAAAATGGACGAACTACATTGAGACGTTTCACGATGCTCCACCAAATGGATATTACACGATCATTAAATCCATATATATATATATATATAGTAACTAAATAATCAATTTAGTTATTATACATATATAACTTTTTTAGTAAGCAGTTCTCGATTTGAAAAGTGGTGCCCATAGTTCAATTCATGTCGCTAATGAGCGTATTATTCATAGATAGGAGATCAATCTATTATCGAAGTTTTCAACTAATTCGATTAAATTGTTCCGTATCGTATTCCTACGAGTGACATGCGAGATTTCCAATAAACATAAGAACTCGAATTTGAGAAACGATTGAAGAATTGATTACTACTCCACCCAAATTTTAATATACAAATATAAGTTTTGCGCCAGGGACGTGGAAGCAAAACAAGTTTGTCTTTAATTAATTTTTTTTAATCCGGTTGCTTTGAATCATTTTTTGTTTTGTTCTTTTAGATTTTGCATAAATTTTGGACTAAGATGCCATAAGATATGGGCTCTCTCAATCAGCCTCGTGTTGTTATGTGCTTAGGCTAAACGAATCACGAGGCAACATAAACTCGTTTACAAGATCTGTCTTAACAAATATCTATTAATTAATTAATATCTATGAATTAACAAAGTCCATAATTTGTCTCATATGATTGTAATAGAAAATTATTGACTTATTAAATAGAGCATTTATTGCAATATGCACAATTTATAATGCGTAGTAAAAATAAAATAAGTATTCCATATCCATAGTTTTCGCTATTGGTTGTTAAATCACAATCATCACGTGAGAATTTATTGCTCAGTTTTTTGCTTAGTACGAAATGTTTATCATTCAAATTGACTACTTCATGGCAACCAATAAATGAACTTGATCTAAATTTACTATAACACGTGTATTTATTGAGTAGAAATCACATTGTTATTTTTTTCAAACCTGACAGTCGATGATCATGAACTTGATTTAGGCTTGATTAAAATAAATTATGTGAACATATTTCAAGTAATTAAATTAAATAAATTCCCCTAATAATTTTTTATACTCAATGTGAATTTCACATTAAACGTGGATATCATATTAATAGTATTAATAATAAAATATTAAACATAAGTTTTATATTATATTATATAATAATTTTATTATTAATTTAATTACTGATGGCTCGATCTGTTGAAACTACTACGGTAATTACAGAGGGATCGGACCGTCGATATTTTGAAAAAGAATTTTCATCCGTCACAAATTTCATCGAAAATTGTGAAGGACCAAATTCATAAATTTCTTATAGTGATCTAATTAATTCGAATGGCAGGAGGTGCTAATAAATATTGACTTCATATTTTATTGTGTCCCGGAAGAAAAACAAATTTGGAAACATGTAAATTAACGAAGCAGTAAGATTAAAAAAAAGATAGCACAGTTATTTAAAATTGCTGATATTGCAGCGAAATAATCAAAGCAGGCATATAAAATATGTATTTTAATTAGTGAATAAAATTTTAATTAATGGATAATAGTTCTCGTAACGAATAATAATTATATACTAAGGGAAAAGATATATGTCTGATTAAATTCAATAAGAATATAAAATATAATGATTGAACCAAGATAGTCAAGATGTAAGATGGGAAGGAGTATGCAAGATCTTTAATTCTCTGTATATATAATAATTTAATATATTAAATTATATATAAAAATTAAATAAATTTAATAATTTAAATTGTAGATAATATTAAGTAAACTACTATCCTACTAACTAAAAAAACATATATATGTATATATATATATATATTATTTATATAACAGTAATTTAATATGAATGGATAAAAAGGACATAAAATGATTAAAAAATTTAAATTATAGTCCCATTATATAAATAATTTTTCATATACATTAACATTAAATTTATTTGTGAATATTTTTTTTCCAAAATTACAATCATCTTACTTCTAATTTTATTTCTCAATAAAACAATGAAAATGGAACTATATTGATAGGATATATAGAATTCTAGGATATCACATATCCGGTGTGGGACAATCGACATTACGATTTTGATAAACTTAGATTAAAGAAGGGACACCTTTATTTTGTTTCGAATACATAATTACATAAAAAGATATAAAGATATAATGCATATACTTTGTCTCTAAAAAATCTTTTATCACAAAAAATATAAAAATGTTACTTAGTTTAAAAAACTTATTTATACCAACAAGGAAAATAGGAAGTGTGAATAATGAAGAACAAAATATTGTACGCAGTATTTGAAAAGTAAACTTTTTTATATATAAAAAATGAGTATATTAAAAATAAAATATTCAATGGCTATTTCGAAATTCTAGGATTTTATTCTTTGACATCTAAAAAATGTATTTGGAACCAAATAAAGTGGACTAAATAAAACGTTTTAATTCAAAATTTAACGAATATAATTAATTTTCATTAATATATATAATTTCGAATGATAAAATAAAATGCCCTTTGGCCTTCGATCAATTAGTTGAACACATGTATTCTTAAAGCCCTGATGGATCCTGACTTCATGGGTGACGAATCAGGGGTCCTTTTTTTTTTCTCTGAACACGATAATTAAAAATATGATGCATATCTCCACATTTGTTTAGAAAATGAATATGTTAGATTCTTCGACCTTCTCAATATATATTTTTTATTATATATATATATATATATATATATATATATATATATATATATATATCTTCTCTCCTGCCTGTTTTATCGTCCCAATCCAATCAATGAGTTTAAATATAATCAATGTTATCCACAGCACTGTCTCTATCTAGAAAAATTATAAATGCATGCATGCCAACCAATTCCCGTTGCTTTGAAATCGTGTACTAATAATGTATATATATTGGCATTTTAAGAAGAGGACAAGGCCTCTTTGTTCATGCGAGACATCTTTTGGTTATATTTAAGAGATGAAATCTTATGCCGTCGTTATTGGATCGATTTCAATTACGAACAAATGCTATTTTCACGTCTCTTAAATCACGTCAGCTTAAATTATTTGTATTATGTATTATATTATATTATATTACTTATATCTATGTATTCAAAAAACATATAAAATTTAAAAAAATACATGTAATATATATATATATATATATATATATATATATATATACATATGGTTTTTAATTAAAAATATACATTTGCGCGTGAATGTTATGTTTTTTAGAATAAAAAAATAGTTATGTATGTGCACTTTGCCTCAAGAAAATGGTGGACGCATTCATGCACCAATAGAGAGATCCCCCCCTTCACCGGTTGCGACCGCGGCGCGTCGCCGTGCGCCTAGAAATTCCCGTCGCTAGTTGCGATCGCGGCGCACCGCCGTCGGCCGTGGCCGCGGCCGGCGCGCAGCGTCGGTCACGCGATTTTTCAACGGGGCTCTCTGTGGCGACACGTTGGAGACATCGCGGTCCGTCGCAGGGCCCCACCGGCCGAGCGAAATGCCCCTCGGATCTCTCCAGCGGCCACCGAATCCGATCGACCTGGTCAAAGTTTTATCTTCTCGATCACTCGCACGCACAATTTGCATGCATGCATTGGCGGCTACACTTTTCCCCTTTTACGATTTCTAAGTGTGTATATATACATTGACCGTGCTTTTAATATATATATATATATTGCTTAGTACATGATGGAAATGTAATTAGATCATCGAATCTATAAAAAATTTTTACAGTGATAAATATTTATCAGATCTAATACGTTTCAAATTACAATAAAGAAAACTCCTGACAAAATAAAAATAGAAATAGGGAAAGGGTGACTCGAGTCCTATAGTTTGATAATAAATATTTTATAGTGTCTATAGAGATTTAATCATGAATTGTTGTGAGTTTCATCTCATAACAAATCGATGCATGTCTAAAATTTACTGTTATGACTTCCTAACCAATTGTTACTCAAGAGGGATTAATGGATCTGTCACTCATGAAAATGGATAGCAACGTGCTCCCTACATGTAAAATCGTCTGATCTTTAGTGGACGACGAATCTTTTGAGGCACGATTCAGACGGATTTGAGTCGACAGTTCAACAATTTCATGCGAGAAATGATCAATCACCCAAGAAATCGACGACCTCGTCGCTGGCCAAGGTCACGGCCATCATCTATGCTTCCTCTCGTCTTCCTCTGCCCTAGCCGGCCAAGGTCGTCGTCGCCAGGGACATCCTCACTGTTGGCCAAGATCGCCAAAGCTTGTTTCCATCCTCACTTGAGCATCATGAGACCTTGGACATTGATGGCTCGTGTTCTGTCGACTTTTGACTCTGGGGAGATTGTTGGAGAAATCAAGCGAGTTGGACGACGAATTGGAGAAGGTAACAACGGCTCCCGTGATTGTGCTGCAACTTTGGGTTGGTCCTCCGCTTTGTGGAGTCTTCCCAATCTTGCATCGTCGACTTTAAAGTCATTAGAAACAATAGTGAAGTCGGCAAAAAGGCTGACATCTCCGGAGGGAGGAAAGACGACGACGGTCACGAAGCTCTCGGTTCTCGAGGCGATGAAGAGTTTCACATCAAGTTGGAAATCGTCCACACGGGAAGAAGAGTTCAATCTTGGTGTCGATGGGTCAGCAAATCCAATGAAATGATGCTGAACTGGCCGCTCGACTGTTGAACCGATGAATTAACACTCAAATTGCACAAATGGTGATCCATCATCAATGTGGCATCGGATGATTCTGTATGTAGGGAACACATTGCTATCGGTTTCAATGGGTAGCAAGTCCATATCCTTAGGCTGCGTTTGGTTTGGGAACATTTCGCGGAACATCGCGAAATGTTCCCAAACAGGTTACGTGACGGAAACACGTCACATGACCTCGACGAGAACATTTATCTCGTCGAAATGTTCTTGCCTTCGGCAAGAACATTGAATGTTTTTGCTCTTTTTTTTGTTCTCGAGCCGCAATCTTTTTTTTTAATTTCATCAATTTTTTTAATTATTTTGGTTTGTATGTATATATAATTTATAATATATTAATACATTATTAAGGATATTATAAAATAATTTATTAAATGTTATTAATTAAAAACTATAAAATAATTAGTTCTAATATTTATTTATTAATTAATCTATTCCATTATTTTTTAAAAAATAAATTATATTTGGATTTTAAAATGTACGTAAATTGTAATATTAATAATATTTAAAATGTTTAATCAAAATAAATAAAAATAATATTAACAATATAACAATTTACGTAAAAATAAATATAATTACTATTCTTATTTACTATAATTCTATACCTCATAAAATAATAAATTATATTTTTAGTTATTACTTTTTATCCAAACACCCACTATAACTTATTCATCACATTAATTTTTTAAATCTCCATCATTATATTTTTTCATCCAAACACCAACCCAAACTTTTCTATCACATTAATTAGTTCTCGAGAACAAAAAGTTCTCTCAATATTCCCGTGCCAAACACAGACTTATTCAACAATATACGGAGAGAGATCGTTTGTAAGCGTGATCTCAAGGTTTTAAAAATGCAACAAAATATTATACAAAAGAATTTGGTAAACTAATCTTGTAAGACTCGTGCGGAATTAGTCAGTCGAAGTGGTCTCTATGAATGATCCCACGAGGCAGACCTCGAACTGGATGAGTTATTAGACCAAATTTGACAGGTCAAACACAAATTAATCGGATCGTCGTCAATTTTGCTGGACCATCCGGTCGAGAAAACTCATAGTTACACGTAAAAGGGGAAGGAATTGTTGACCATGGAAAAATTCGATCCATAGGGCATAAAAAAGCTCTATTGTGTCTTTGCCATTGATCATTATGCGAACCCACATTATTTATTATTATCTTTCGATACCAAATTCCTTTTATGTATTTTCTTTTCTTTTATCTCCAAGGATATATCGTTTACACCTTTTATTCATCCCTGGACAAGGAAAACACAATGTGCAAATGAAAATTTTGTAAAATAATTTATTTAATTTTCCTTAAAATTTCAGCACTCTACGTCAAACTGATACTAATAATAGTTAAATCAATTAATTATGAGTTTATAATATATATATATATATATATATATATATATTTATTTATTTATGTGTGTGTGTTAGAAATTCTCTTGTTATTTTATTGATTAAAACTTCTTAATAACGCTATCACATATAATTATATTATTTAGTGAAGAATATATGTTTATAAATATTTGAAATTTGATATGTGTGTGTGTGTGTGAGAGAGAGAGAGAGGTATTAATTGGTCATTGAATTGCAATAAAAGGAAAATCAATAAATCTATTTTAATTAAAATGTGTGTTTTATATGTACAACATATACTAATTCAAAACTTAATAATTTGAGTCATTTTTCGATCCGGATGTAAGATTTGTTTTATCAACATTCGCAATACCTAAGATTTTGTAAAATAAACAAGAAAACTCAGGAAAATGAATAGATGGTTGTATCTGATTAAGATAAGAACAAGTATATAGCACCACAGTCCGCGGTAGATGGACATGCTTTTATGTTCGTTTGTTTGTTTCCTTTTTTCACCCAAAACTCAGAAGTAAGGAACAAGTGGGGTCACAAGTGCCGGTCCACTTCACGTTGTGTGTGTTTCAAATATGAAAAAAAAGACAGCCTTATTTTCTAATAAATGACACTAGCTAAATCATAAGTAGGTACATGACTTAATGAGGATTTCACACTTACAATTTTAAAGTCACATTTTCTTTGTGGGAGATGGGATCTACATAGAGTTTGAGTTTATCTTCGTCATGCATATTAAAAATGAAAAAAAAAAATGATTGTGCCTCTCTTAAAGGTAGCACCATCAAATAGATTCGTAATAATGGTTGATTGAAAAAAAATCAATTAATAAATCCATCATCCTTCGTACATTTAACAGTGATGGGTGTAGGTTTAAAAAGTGGTAGCACTCATAAAAAAATTAGTATGCACGCTACTTAATTCCTATAAACATGTATTTAGATTTTGGAAATACTTGAACAACTTTGCACACTTCTGACAGAAAGGTACATAAAAAATCAATGTTTTGATGTAGTAACAATAAAAGCACACTCGAAAATGAAACTTTACTTATTATAATAATAATAATAATAATAATAATAATAATAATAATAATAATAATAATAATAATAATAATAATAATAATAACACTTTGGATTCTAACTTTGTGACAATAATTTCTTCATCGATCTTTCTTTACTTATACATTCATTCATTATCCAAATGAAACCTACTACCAACTAATCGGCATGCAAATAGCATAATTGTTCGGTCACTCGCCTCTTGACCTCGGCCTCTTGTTCAAATCATGGATAACATTTGAACGCCAAATTTGCCAAGTGTCCAAACGCCTTGGAGAGATATCTGAAATGAACAAGACTTTGACATCTTCCACATCTTAATCCACTCAACTTCTTTTTTCTGTTTGTATATATATAAATGCATGCTGTGGGGCCTAACAAAATCGACTGATTATAAAACATATATCTAATAATTGAATCAACTAACAAAAAAAAATCCGTCAAACATTCCGCACTGGGCGGTCATTTTGGACAACTAATTAACTACATAAATGTTATAAAAATGCAACTTTAATCCTGACAAACAATAAACTTAATATCGGTTTTTGTAGTAAAACTTTGCTTATATTGTGTTAAGAGTGTCATCTAACGTTAGTTATTGTTCCCAACACTTGACACAATTAATCTTAAACATAAATAATTATATATATTTTATCATAGCCATATATATTTATTTATCTTATAAGAAACGATAAGCTTGAGACTATTAGCTTCAACCATAATTCAAACTTGTTGTTGTAGATTTATACCAACCAAATTGATTGATAAAAGAAAGAAACAGATCATATTATATTACTGCCTTTGTGCTGGCCTTCTTATCCTCAGATTCGGATACCTTTTTAAACTCTCTCTCTCTCTCTCTCTCTCTCTCTCTCTCTCTCTCTCTCTCTCTCTCTCTCTCTCTCTCTCTCTCTCACAGCCTTAACGAGTTCTATTCTTGGGCATATTCTTTTAAGGCAACATGCCGACATCGCCAACAACGTGGTCCTGAGAGGTGCACCGCAGAGTAGATTCACTACTGTCCACGCGACGTGACCCCATCGCCATTAGGCTTTGTCGTCCCTTAATCATCTTATTATTAACCCACATGTGTTTACTTGAGGCCTGACCACCTCATCAACGTCTACCACACTACTTGTTTTTTTTATGTTATCTCCGCTGCTGTAATCTTAATATTTGTTTATTTGTTCATGCACCACCAGTCCAAAGTCTAAGCATCTCAATTTTATTCATTCAATAAGTTCAAATTTCCAAGTAGACCATATATATATATATTATTATATATATATATATTATATGGACCACATAAACTTTTGTTAATTACGTTGGCTTTCTGGAAATATAAGAAGGCCTGAGTGGTTTTAATTGTTGGACAAAGATCTCGAAGGTCACAAGCTCGGACAATGGCGAAATAGATCATGATTGATGAGAAAAGGGAAATAATCGGCGTCGTCCGACATAAATATTATGGGGTTATGAACGTACAGATCGACTTATTGTATAGCAAAATTTCATCTTTATAAATGAGCTACTTCGAGTGCTACAACTTGCAGCTCAAAAATGAGTTGCATACTCCTTTTAATGAAATTATATATATATATATATATGATTATGAGCGTACGCATTGTACAATAGGTCGATCAATCTATTATATAGAAAAATTTCACCTTTACAATAGATCAATGAAGCTACTTTGAATATTGCAACTTACCGCTCGAAATTGAGCTGTATACTTCTTTAGCGAGATATATATATATATATATATATATATATAGTTGGGTCAAAACAAAGATAATATGTTATCTTTATTTAAAAAAACAACATTCTCGTTTTGATAATTTGAGGAGGAAAAGGATCATTCCAGATTATGTGATAATTTGTTTTTATCTTTCTATCGATAGCGATTTTGCCATATTGCTCGTTGCAATGTTTCAATGTTTGTTTGCAATAGATTTATAAATTGAGCTGCCACATCACATGCTCATCTCGTCGTGACCTGTGCAACCATCGGGCGCTCACCTCACCTCACCTCACCTCGTCGTGTGATCGTCTCGTCCGAACTATATCGACCGAGGTCACCACCACACGGCAAGTGCTCCATCACACTTTGAATCAGCTCCGAACCACGACTCTATATAGTGAATCACGCGACTTGCTATAATGAATCCCACCTTTTCTTAATATGTCGTAAATCCTACACCCGATGACCGCGAATATAAAGAGCATCGTTACACACTTGTCCATTAAATCCAAATAACAAATATGCATATTTTTAGAAAAAAAAAAAAGGTAGGAATCTGTTGGCAGAAAAAGGAGTACGAGCATACTTTCTTAGATACTCCCTGACAAACGTTTAGGTTAGCCATGGTAGGGTGGGGTTCTCATGTGTTGGTGCATGGTCCACTCTTTTTTTTTTCCGCTCACTACCGACACATTCCACAGCTTCACACATTGTGTATATGTTTTAGTCTTAAGTGCATTAATATCATTTTAACAAATAAAATATAAAAAAAATGAAGGGAGAAAGGAAAAAAGCTTATTTTATTCATGAGATTGTGGTGCACGAACAATTAAAGGAGTCCATCACCTTGCAAAATTTAACTTTGCAATTGCACCGTCACATCTGTGTCACTCCCTTTCTGGTTTCTGTCCATTCACGACCATTAGACAAATGCAACGTGCAAACACAAATAAAGCGAAATTACGACATAACATCACATCTCTAATTTGAATTTAACTAACGATATATATATATATATATATATATATATATATATATATATATACATCTCTGTGGGTGTGTGTTTTCCTTTTTATTTTCTTATGTGTCAAAAAAAGAAACAAATCAATAATTGATATGAAGATATTACGATGGACATGCAAAATGCCTTCCTTATTTACAGGATATGTAATTATGGCAGCATAATCATGGATATGGAAGATTTCAAAGATGGATTACTTGCCAATATCGCATTATAGCTTTCTTTTAATGACCATAAATACCATGTATTTATATATAATGATAATTATTTACTTTTTGGCTTCAAATTTGATGGGAAAATTCGAGAACAGGGAGAGAAGATCGCAGAGAGATTGCAAGAAAAAATAGAGGAGACACACGAATTTACCCAGGTTCACCCTTAAGATTAGGGCTACGTCCTGCAAAGAAGTTCCACTATATCGTTTAGGTTTTCAGCCACCGCGCAGATTACATATGAAAATAAGCTATAAATAGCATCTCCAAACGGGTTCAAAAACCCGAACAAAACAGAGAAAAAACCTAATCCGAACCACACGAGCCGGCTAAACAAAAGCCCAAAATCCGTCTAGGTTTCGGGGGCGCTGTTCCCGAACCCCCGCCCGCTCACCGGCGAGAGGGACCGCCGTCGGAGGGCGGGGCCCCCCGAACCCCCCCTTTCGTTCGTACGTCAGCAATACTGTTAATTGGGTAATACTCATATTCCCCTAAGCTCACGTGGGCGAACACGGTGTGAGAAACAAGGGGCCCTGAAGTATTCACCAACTCTAACATTCTCCCACTTGGTGGATACTTTACACCAATGAGAGACTTGCCAACAATATTCTTCTTCAATCCGACAGCAGTAGAGCACCACTCAAATTTTACACATGTAACTGCTTTAGTCAGAAAATCAGAACTATTCTCTGTTGTATCAACCTTTTCAAGCTGAACCTCTTTCTTTTTCACCTTTTCCGAATAAAAGTGGTATTGGATGTCAATATGCTTTGTGCGTGAGTGAAATGCGGGATTCTTAGCTAACTGAATAGCACCTTGATTATCACATCTCACCTCTATAGCACCTTGCTCAAATCCGAGCTCCAAGCACAACCGCCGTAGCCATGTGGCCTCTTTTGCAGCATGAGTAAGAGACATATATTCTGCTTCTGTAGAAGAAAGTGCTACCACGCTTTGTCTCTTGCTCATCTAACTTAGTGCAGTCCCAAATAATGTAAAAATATATCCGCTAGTGAACCGTCTACTATCAATGTCTCCACCCCAATCAGCATCTACGTGGCCCATAATATCAAGCATCTTTCCTTTCCTTGTACCTTCAAAACACAACGAAAAATTTGAAGTTCTACGAAGGTACCTGAAAACTCTCTTGATAGCATTCCAATGTTCCCTGCCTGGGTTAGACATATATCGACTCAAGACTCCCACTGCACTTGCATATGGCACACGATCCATCTCTTCAGCTTCTTCATCCGTCTTCGGGCATTGCTCTGCAGAAAGTTTAGTTCCTAGAGACATAGGAGTATCCACTGGCTTGCAGTCTGCCATGTTAAATTTCTTCAACACTTCTTTTATGTACTTCTCCTGTCCTAACCACAACTTTCGCTTCTGATGATCTCTTCTAATCTGCATTTTCAAAATAAAATTCGTCGGTCCTAAGTCTTTCATCTCAAACTTCTTGGCCAACAAACCCTTCACTGAATTTACCATCTTCATACTGTTTTCAATCAATAACATGTCATCCACATACAGTGTAAGAATGACAAATTGATCGCCAACTCTCTTCACGTAAACACAGTGATCTGAATCTGAACGTGCAAACTTGAGTTCGAGCATGTACGTATCAAACTTCTGGTACCACATCCTTGACGACTGCTTCAATCCATACAAAGACTTCTTCAATTTGCACACCAGCTTCTCTTTACCTTGAACTTCAAAGCTTTTTAGTTGCCTCATATATGTCTCTTCCTCCAAGTCCTCATGAAGGAATGCCGTCTTCACATCCATCTGCTCTACCTCAAGATTATATGCTGCTGTCAGAGATAGAACAAATTTGATCGAAGTCATTTTCGCCACGGGAGAGAAAATCTCATCATAGTCGACTCCCTCAACCTGAGAGTACCCTTTAGCTACCAGTCTTGCCTTGTACTTCTCCACAGTCCCATCCGGTTTCAGCTTTCGCTTGAATACCCATTTGCAACCAATTGCCTTTCTATCCTTAGGCAATTGACACAAGCTCCATGTTTTATTTTTATCCAGTGATTGCATCTCATCTGCCATAACAAGCTCCCACTGATTTGCATCATCCATAGACCTTGCATCTTTTACAGAACTAGGTTCTTCTCCGATGATGCTCAAAGCATGAAACGAATTCAGAGCACTAAGAGAGTATCTCAAAGGTGCTCTTCTTTCTCGTGTCGATCTCCTAAGAACTGATATGGTAGTACCAATATCTGAGTCTTCATCTGAATCTGCATCTTCAACTTCATTAATCGAGTTCTCTTGATCCGGTTCTGTAACAGACTCAACTGGAATATCTTGTGCATCCACCTCTGAAGTTTCAGAATCAGAATCTTCTTCAAGCACTACCACTTTCTTAGGTTCATCACCTTTTTGAACTTCAACTTGGGAACGTGATTCACGGAAAACAATATCCCTGCTGTAAACAATAGTCATTGACTTTGGATTCCACAGTTTGTAGTCCTTGATCCCTTCCTTGTATCCGACAAATATATTCTTTTCAGATTTACTGTCAAGCTTATCCCGCTTTCCTTGTGTATATGAACATATGCGTCACATCCGAACACCCGAACATGAGACAAATTTGGCTTCTTTCTAAACATTACCTCATAAGGTATCTGATCCTTCACTGATGAGGTCGGTGAGCGGTTCTTCAGGTAGTTTGCTGTGGCTACAGCTTCTGCCCAGAATTCTTGCCCCAATTCAGTCCAACTCTGCACACATCTGGTCTTCTCTATGAGTGACCGATTTAACCTTTCAGCTACTCCATTCTGCTCAGGTGTATATGAAGTTGTCTTCTGCCTAGCAATACCATTGTCCATGCAGAACTGTTCAAACTTATCTGAACAAAATTCACCTCCATTATCTGTACGAAGGACCTTGATCTTGCAGCTCAATTGATTTTCCACCAAAACTTTAAATTCTCGAAACTTATCGAATACATTTGATTTATTCTTGATAAAATAAATTCAACTGTATCTCGAAAAATTATTTATAAAAGAAACATAGTACCTGGACC
This sequence comes from Pontederia crassipes, assembly GCA_030549335.1. NCBI lineage: Eukaryota > Viridiplantae > Streptophyta > Magnoliopsida > Commelinales > Pontederiaceae > Pontederia > Pontederia crassipes. Next base: position 67,425,889 of record CM060191.1, on the reverse strand, counting down.
CTCCAATAGACGGGGTCGGAGTTGGTCCAAAGACATCACTATGAATCAGTTCGAGAATCTTCGTTGCTCTTGAATCTGTGTGTTGAAAACTGACTCGGTTCTGTTTTCCATGGAGGCAATGTTCACAGAACCCGAAGCCCATAGAACAATCCGAAACTTCTTCTACCATCTGACTTGATGCTATAGTGGAGAGTCCTTTTTCACTGATATGACCTAATCTCCGATGCCACAACATAGATTTGCTGTCTTCATCTTCTTTGGCCTCTTCAGAAATAAATCCGCAGCCCACAGATATTATCTCTCCGAGCAACTTGTACAACGTGCCATAGCGAATCACTCGTGCAATTACAATCGATCCTCTGATCATCTTGCACGAATCCTTGTCGCAACTGAATATAACACCCGAGTCAGCCATTGTACCAACAAATAATAAACTCCTGCTCATAAGTGGTATATGCATCACATCTGGTAGAGTCTTCACCGTGCCATCATTCATCCTCAACTTCACCCTGCCACGTCCAACAATCTGAATCGCAGTGTCATCTCCGAGCATGATATCCACACCATTATACTTCTCATATTCACAGAACCAATGTTTATGAGGCGTCATGTGGTACGAAGCACCAGTGTCGATAAACCAGACATCTTTATCTGACTGTGTCGTACATGCAGAAGCCAGATACATATCCCCTACCTCAACCTCCTTTTTGTCCGAGGTTGACTCAGTTTCTTTCTTATGAACGGACTTATTTTTGCAATCTCGTTTCAGATGGCCCCACTCTTGACATCTCCAGCATTGCACCTTCTTATCTTTACTCTTCGAACGCCCACGAGATTTGGATCTCCCTCTCTGATTTTGATTCCTTTCTGGTTGCCTTCCTCTGGCCGCCAGCACCTCTTTACCAGAACTTGCTGATCCGTTTCTCCGTATTTTCTCTGATAACAAGGCAGCACATACACTTTCATACGAAAGTTCTTTATCCCCGTCACCAATCACAAAAATCAGATTGTCCCATGAATTCGACAGCGAACAGAGCAATGTTATTGCCTTATCATCATCTTGAAACTTAACACCGATTGATACAAGTTGACTGATCACCGTGTTAAAGTTATAAAGATGAGTAGAAAACGAGTCACCCTCCTGCATCCGAAGATTGTACAATTTCTTCCTCAGAAATAACTTGTTAACCAACGACTTACTTTGATATAGGAATTCCAACTTCCTTCACAGATCTCTGGCAGTAGGTTCGCCCATCACATTCGTAAGAATTGAATCCGCGAGACACTGCCGAATCAAACCCTTCGTCTTTCTATCAATCCGATCCCACTCTTCGATCGCCTTTGGATCTGTCTGACTGGAGGAGGCCTCGTCCGCGACCTTCGCCGCCTCCATGCCTGGCTCTCCTTCTCGATTGCCGTCCAAAGATCTCGATCACAAAGGAGATCCTCCATCTTCATCTTTCAGAGATCAAACAGTGTTCCATCAAATTTTTCTATCTCGATTCGCGACCCTCCTGACATCTCGAATAAACCCTAATTCCTTGAACAACTTGTGCTCTGATACCAATTGATGGGAAAATTCGAGAACAGGGAGAGAAGATCGCAGAGAGATTGCAAGAAAAAATAGAGGAGACACACGAATTTACCCAGGTTCACCCTTGAGATTAGGGCTATGTCATGCAAAGAAGTTTCACTATATCGTTTAGGTTTTCAGCCACCGCGCAGATTACATCTGAAAATAAGCTATAAATAGCCTCTCCAAACGGGTTCAAAAACCCGAACAAAATAGAGAAAAAATCTAATCCGAACCACACGGCTCGACTAAACAAAAGCCCAAAACTCGTCTAGATTTCGGAGGCGTTGCCCCCGAAACCCCGCCCGCTCACCGGCGAGCGGGACCGTCGTCGGGGGGCGGGGCCCCCCGAACCTCTCCTTTCGTTCGTACGTCAGTAATACTGTTAATTAGGTAATACTCAGATTCTCCTAAGCTCACGTGGACGAACCCGGTGTGAGAAACAATGGGCCATAAATTATTCACAAACTCTAACAAAATTAAGCCATATATGTGAGAACTATCAACACACGAAACCGTTCATGCAAACCCGTGCAGATCCAATAGATGGCATTTTATGTGCAAGGCATGTCGCCATCATGACTCCACGCAACTCCTGTTGAGGAGGGAGAACAAAAAAGAAAAAAAAAGAAAAAAAATCACTTTGCAAAGTTTGTAGTAACATCATCTGACTTATCGCCGTGGGATTGTACAAAGTTGACTCGACCAAGCATCCAAATTTTCACCAATCAGAATTTAATTAGATTATTTGATTTGATTTGATTAGTTCCAGTCAAATGCTAATAAGTAATAATTATTTTTTTAATCTTCAAACTTCAATGTTGTGCTATTCATCATTTTACATCGTGATGGTATTTTTTTTACCTTGTAACTCGATCCATGTTATGTTGGCCAAAATTTATAAATTTGGATCGTCATGGTGTCAATTAATAGTTTTTTTTTTCTGAATACTTTCGATTCTACACTTATTTATAATTTATTCCTCAATCTCAATTGTATACTTAGTTATTTTCTTATTAGAAAATAAATGGAAAAAATAATTAACATCCGAAATGTCAAAAGAGGAATCTGCACATATTTTTATATTAATTTATTTTCCGAAATAAGATGCCCATCCTCCGCATCACATACGATTATATTTATTTATCCATCTCTTCTCATTCATGTGCTGGTTTTCTTCCTTTTTCCATCCCTCTCTCTCTCTCTTTCTCTCTCATCCTCTCCTCTTTCTCCAATCTCTAGCGTTACTTTGCTTTTAAAAAGCGATCGCCTTCCTTTACTCCTTTCCTCTCCGTCGACTCGCCCCGTCTCACGTGAACCATGGGCGATGCCCTCTCAAATCCTCGTTTCCGCTAGTGCTGCGTCTAAAAGGATCGATTTTTAACTGCACAGGAGGCGCCTTCGCCTTCGCGTGCCGAAAGATCGTTTTTTTGTTCGGGTTTGATTTTTCTCGCCCCGTTGGGGTTTCTGGACGTGGTTTCTGGGATTTGTGGGGATCTGTGAATGACGATGGAGGACGCGGCGGAGAGTTGCGGCAGCCGGCCGGCGCCTACGGACTCGTCGCAGCCGATGGCTCGGCAGCAGCAGCGGCACAAGCTGGAGGTGTACAACGAGGTGCTGCGGCGGGTGAAGGAGGCAGGGAGGCCGGAGGCGCTGCTGCCGTCGTTCGAGGACGGTCTGTGGAACCATTTCAATCGACTTCCGGCACGGTGAGACTGGTTTCTGTTTGTGTTCACTCCGGATCGGTTTGCTTTGTTGATGAGTGTATAGAGTTTGGATTGGAAAAGTGCCGCCTTTTATCCGTTGACCTCCTTTCTCTGGAGTTCTCTGGTCTGTCGTCCGATATCTGTTGGAAATTTCGGTTTTTGGATGCCTTTCCTTCCGGTGCCGAATCTTTGCCATTTATTCTTTATTGGACAATTCATATGCTGGTTTCTGAGGAATTTAGTTGATGCGTTCACGTTCGTATGTCTTGCCTTGGTGTCATGCCATGGTGATTGCTTTCTGTCTATTTATCTTGTTTACTTCGCAGGGAATGCTAAGATAAGAGTGCCCTATACAAGTTTACCCATCCGAAAATTCTTGGCGACAAATCAATGCCTATTATCTTTTGGATCATGCAGGTACGCGTTGGATGTGAATGTGGAGAGGGCTGAGGACGTCTTGACGCATAAAAGGTTATTGGAGCTGGCCCAAGATCCTGTCAACAGGCCGGTCTTCGCCGTCCGTTTAGTTCAGGTAAAGGGCATCTTAGCCGTTCCACGTCTCTTCCCGGACTGTGCAGTATTCTTATGTACAATCCAATTGTTTTGTCTTGCATGTAGAGTGTATGGTCTTGGTCTCTCGTTCTTCTTGGAATCTTGGAGTCTGTTATCTACTCAAGTGTACTTGAGTGTGGATCATCCAGGGATTTGAAAACTATTACGAACTACTAGTTGACTGCATAGCTTCAGTGGCACAAGTTTGAAATGGAGCTTGCCAGGTCATATCGAGAGGCATGCATCTATCAAATGAATGACAAACATTAGTTGTACAATTTTGTTTTTCTTACATCAATTAGCACCAAGGAATGTGTTGTTAAACTAAAACGTGTACATCTCATATATAGAAGCTGTGTAAGCTACAAGGATTAAGAGACAGTAGCGAGGAATTGTTTTACTTAAATGACTGTATATGCCAATTATCTCTGGGTAATTGCTTTTCTTCTTAAATTTATTCATCAATTTTGGTTAATTTTTTTACTTAGGTAGTTCCATCTTTTGACGGAAACCAAGCAGATTATTTTGATCCAAATGTACCTGGTGAGGATGAAGCCCAATCTTCATCGAATTACTTCAATAGACATAGGTGCATCTTCTGTTTTTGAATACTTTCTTATACCCATTTGCTAAGTTACATCTGAAATAGTTAAGATTTCTGATTCTGTATACTTTGTGATGCCAACAATCTTCAGTGTTCACCCGCCTCCAGCTTTTGGTTCATCACCTAACTTAGAGGCCCTTGCTCTTGAAGCCAACAGGCCACATGCTGAAGATGGTGATGGTTCTGCAAATGCCAATGAACAAAGGCCCAGGTTAGAAACTTTTTCCCTTTATGTATGTCAAATCTTGCTGGCGCATCTAATGGTCTTCTCTGAACATGAACATGACCAAACCATCTCAAACGATTCTCTACCATTTTCTCACTAATAGGAGCCACTCCGACTCGTTCACGTATATGGTCATTCCTAATCTTATCTAATCTTGTATGACCACACATCCATCTCAACATCCTCATTTCGGCTACCCCCACTTTACGTTCATGTTGTCCCTTCATAGCCCAGCATTCACTACCATATAACACTGCCGGTCTTATAGCAGTACGATAGAATTTTCCTTTAACTTTATTGGGTACTTTTCTATCACAAAAAACTCCAATGGCTTTCTTCCACTTACACCAACCAGCTTGAATTTTATGATTAACATCGTCATCAATCTCCCCATCTTGTCTTACAATTGATCCTAAATATTTAAATTTTGTCACTTGAGGAATTATATCCTCCCCTAGCCTAACTTTCAAATCGTCTCTAAGTTGTTTATTTGTAAAATTGCAATGCATATATTCTGTTTTATTCATACTTAAACGAAAACCCTTTGACTCCAACGTATTTCTCCATATTTCCAATTTTGTATTAATCTCTTCTCTTGAATCCGCTAAAAGTACTATATCATCCGCAAATAGCATGCACTTAGGTACCTCCTTTGTGATACTCTCGGTTATAGCATCGATAACTAAGTTAAATAGATACAGGCTTAAAGTTGATCCTTGATGTAGGCCAATTCCTATAGGAAATTCATTTGTCTCACCTCCGGGTGTCCTAACCCTAGTCAATGCCCCATCGTACATATCTTGTATTACCTTAATGTAGGCCACACTCACCCTTTTCTTTTGCAAGGCTTTCCAAAGTACATCCCTTGGTACCCGATCATACGCCTTCTCTAAGTCAATGAAAGCCATATGTAAGTCTTTTCTCCTACTTTGATACTTTTCCATCATCCTCCTTAGTAAATAAATCGCCTCTGTAGTGGATCTTCCTGGCATGAATCCAAATTGTCTCTTAGAAATACTAGTCTCCATTCTCAATCTATGCTCAATCACTTTTTTCCATAATTTCATTGTGTGACTCATAAGTTTAATCCCTCTATAATTTGCACAATTCTGAATATCCCCTTTATTTTTGTAAATAGGAACTAATGTACTTAATCTCCAATCATCAGACATATTTTTCGACCGTAAAATCTCATTAAATAGTTTACATAACCACAACACACATTTTTCTCCTAAACATTTCCAAACTTCAATCGGTATACCATCCGGTCCAACGGCTTTACCATTCTCCATTTTCTTAAGAGCTTCGCTAACCTCCGAGACTCTAATTCTACGATAAAATGACCTATTAAGCTCACATTCGCTAACTGTCAAGTCCTCCAAATCACAACGGGAACCTTCACATCCATCATTAAATAGCTTATAGAAATACTCTTCCCATCTGTTCTTAATATCTCTTTCAGTAATTAAAACCTTGCCAACTTCATTTTTTATGCATCTTCCTTGATCCAAATCTCTCGACTCCTTCTCTTTATTCCTTGCAATCTTGTAAATCCTTTGTTCACCAGCCTTTGTCCCTAACTCCTTATAAAACCCCTCATATGCTTTAGCACGAGCATCACTAACTGTCTTCTTAGCCTCCCTTTTCGCCAAACGATACTTTTCCCAATTGTCAGAACTATTGTCCAAGTGTATCGCCTTGAAACAATTCTTCTTATTACGCACCTTTTCTTGGACCTCCTCATTCCACCACCAAGTCTCCTTATCTCGTGGTCCAAAACCTTTTGATTCTCCAAAAATGGCTTTAGCAACCATTTCAACCTTTTTTGCCACATTCTCCCACATGATACTAGCATCTCCTTCTAACTCCCACACACTTTCCTCTAATAACTTACTTCTAAAAGTCTCTCGCTTCTCCCCCTTTAACTGCCACCACTTGAACTTTCGATCAAAAACTGTTCGAGATTTTGATTTTATACATTTCATTTGCATATCAAGAACTAACAATCTATGTTGTGTAGTCACCCCATGCCCAGGAATTACTTTGCAATTAGTACATCGTCTTTTATCAGTATTTCTTGTCAAGAAAAAATCGACTTGAGACCTATGAGTTCCACTTTTGTATGTGATTAAATGTTCCTCTATCTTCCTAAAACAAGTGTTGATAATCTTAAGGTCGTATGCTAAAGAAAAATCAATAATAGTTTGTCCTTCCTCATTCAACTCCCCAAAACCAAAATCACCATGAACCTTTGCATGTGGTCCTGCCTCTTTACCAACATGTCCATTAAGGTCTCCCCCAATATAAACTTTCCACAAGGTAATGTGTTCAGATAATTTACTGGAATGATAAATGAAACTGAGGAGGAGGAGGGTTGTTTTATAGCCGGTCCCAAGCCCAGATAAAGGAGGAGGGTTGTGTTAGGCCCCGATAGCCAGCGTAAAACCCTGTCGAATCTCATGAACATGGATCAACGAAGTTGTATGATCCATGTAGCCAACCCCACCTAGTGGGATAAGGTTTTGTTGTTGTTGTATGTCAAATCTTGATTTTACCATATACTAGAAAAAAACTGTTGAACCGACAAGAGAAGGTTTTCAAAGGATTACAGGTGTTCAAATAACTACTCAAACACCAAAGCTATCATAAGTGAAGTATACACTTTCATGGTTTATTCTGGCATTTCTTTTACATAAACACTTTTTGGGATATTCAGGAAAGTGTGACATTTTGTTTTCCCCCACATCTTTTATCTATTATCTTTTTTGTTTTCTCTTTGTCTCTCTCACCATTCACTCATGCTTGTAAAGTATGTGAAATGAAACACACTCGTTGAAATGTATAAATCATGTAACTTTCTTTATTCCATAAATCATATAACTTTCGTTTCAAAAAAAAAAACTTTCTCTATTCAATAATACCGGATAAATTTTCACTTACCTGGTAATCTTGCAGGCCCATGCACGAAATAACCTTTTCGACTGTTGACAGACCAAAACTTCTGAGTCTGGTAACGTTGTCTTCTCAGATCTTAAGATGTTATCTTTTATAATTCTACATTTTCATTCTTAGTAATTCATGAAACATGAGAATTTGTTAATGAGCTTGAAATTTCATGACTTTATATCCTTTTTGTCATCCAATATTTTCTGGTTCTAGCTTCAGTCACCAAACATGAAACTTGGTCCTTGTGTGTGGCTTTATTGAAAAAGAAAATCGTGTCTCTTAAACCTGGCAAAACTATAGCTGAACGTCTATTTCATCATTTGTCCAAAAATGATGTTCAATATATTATACTGCAAACAAATTGTAATTTATTAAAAACTATAATATTTCTTGAAGGCTGCATAACTAATTACAGTCATCCATTTCCCTGTACACTTAACGTCAGCAACCTTAATGGAAGTTAACAAGAATATTTAAGAAACAACATTTGACAACATGGTGAATGATCATAAATTTCTTGCTTTGATGTGCTTATACATGCAATTGCAGTAATAACACAACTTAAGTTACTGTTGATTGAGAGTATATCGCTGTATCTGATTTCTTGAATTTCCTTTATCTACTAGCTGACTTCTTTGCTTGCTGAGCTTGGCCTTAACATTCAAGAAGCACATGCATTTTCAACAAACGATGGTTACTCTTTAGATGTCTTTGTTGTTGACGGCTGGGAGCTTGAGGTAGTTATTGTCCTCCGGTATTTTTTTTGAAGTATGTCCTGCATTATAAAAACTATTCCTCATGTCAACTTGTCGGAGGGTTCTTGTGATTCAGCTAAGTCTTTTGATCTTGAATATATTTTATTAGTCAAATCACACGAGTCACTTCCTTCTGTACCAATTTTTTCAGTTAATATTTGTCTCAAAAGAGTGAGAATTTCAGCAATTTCATTTTCACTGAAATGATATTTACCCTTTTTATTACATATAATGTTTAGAAATCTCGGAAATAATAACATTAAGGAGCTTTTTTTACAGAGGTAACCTTAGAAATTTCCATCTCATTCGATGTAATCTTTCATCTTCTAACTTCCTTTCACAATTACATTAGAGTTGTCTCAATGTTGTATAAATGGTTTTGGATATCCATCATGACAAAACAACTTGTGATGTATGAGAAATGATTTATTTTATTAAAAAAGAAGTTGACAATGTCTATCCATCATGATTGATGCCTCCAATTCTGAAACTAAATTTGATCCATCACTATTCCCTTTTCAAGAACATTCTTAGCCTTTCTTTGAAAAAGGTTATTCTAGGTTTATAGAATATAACTTTTCATGATTCTTCCATAGAGGCGGCTATTCCTCTTGGATAACTTTTAATGATCTTTTATGTATGATCATCTTTAATTCCTACTGCTATCCTTTTCACACCAAAAAAATCTTACTGCTGACAAACGAATTCGGGTATTCTATGCTGTTTGTTCATTATTCATTATTCTAGGTTTGTCCATAGGGGCTATTCTTCTTGGATAGCTTTTAGTGATCTTTTATGTAAGATCATCTTTAATTCCTACTGCTGTCCTCGCAAAAAAAAAAAAACTGCTTCTGTCAACATTAAAGAACAAATGAAGTTCGGGTATTCTATACTGTTTGTTCATTGCTCATTTCTTGAAGGTGTTTGTTTCATTAATTTATAAAAATGTTTACTACACCTAAAAAAGTTTAAATGTTTACTTTTTTCTTGGAAATACCTAGGAAACTGAGCAACTTAGGGATTCATTGCAGAAGGAGATTCAGAATATGGGGGTATGTTTCATTTTGTTTTTCCATCACACTTCCTCAGTTTTTTCATTTAACGTCCAATTGTGCATAAGATGACTTAATATTTCAAACTTTGCCTTCTTGTCCCTGCATTTTCTACCTCTATGCCTATTATGCTTTTTGAAGAAACTTTTTTTTCTTACTTAGATACTTGAGCATTATAATCATTTGTAGTTTTTTCTGAAATGTATAATAACACCATAGTATAGATTGGAAACATTGATTATTTTGGAATTTAAATGACATAGATGTCTCCTGAGTAAACTATTATACAGAGGAAGTTTCTGTTGCTAACAAATTCATATAGAGAAAAACTGGTTGGTAAACTATTAGACTTTTTTTTATTAGTCTATTAAAGGTAACAGGTTCTCTTGCCTATAAGAAACATAAATAAGTAGTAAATAATATAAGGTAACAGGTTCTCTTGCCTATAAGAAACATAAGTACGTGGTAAATAATATGACCATTCCTTTCCCCTTTCAAAAAATAAAAAATAAATAATAATAATAATAATAATAATAATAATAATAATAATAATAATAATAATAATAATAATAATAATAATAATAATAATAATAATAATAATAATAATAATAATAATAATAATAATAATAATAATAATAATATGACCATTGTGCAGCAAAGTGCTACCTTCTTATTCCACACAGTTTAAGTTTGTGTCACTTTCTTATATTCCTTGAAGATATAGATATAGGGTGTTTTCTTGTTCAAATCGTCTTTTGCCATTTGTAACTTTAAAACTAATCATGCAAATTTAAAATTTTACACAGAAACAAACATGGTCAAAGTCTCAGACGTGGACTCCTCCAACTGAAAATACACAGTCTACAGAGAATATCTTTACTGACCATGTACAGATACCTACAGATGGGACTGATGTATGGGAGATCGATTTCCGCCTATTAAAATTTGGAAATAAGGTTGCATCTGGATCATATGGTGATCTGTAAGTTATACATTTAGCCAATAATATCCCATCAAGCTTGACAGAATGCAGGTTGAATGCCATCTTTTCTTATATTGATCTTTTCTAGATACCGAGGATCATACCACAGTCAGGATGTGGCTATTAAAGTTCTGAAACCTGAACGAGTTAGTGTTGATATGCAGCGTGAGTTTGCTCAGGAAGTCTACATCATGAGGTTAGTAATTGAATTTGCATCCTCTTCTCCTCATGATGTCCCTAAGTTAAAATACATGATTACTTTATTCTTTGATGAAAAACTAATTCGTTGGCTTAATAATCCAGTAGTTTTACTAATAACTGCATATTTAATAAAGTGTAGATGTAGTTTTGTTTTATTGTGTATTTAGCAAAAGTTTTGGATTGAAATCAACAACAACAACAACAACAACAAAGCCTTATCCCACTAGGTGGGGTCGACTACATGGATCATACGACGTCATTCCGCTCTATTAGTAACCAAATCTTTCGGTATATTATTCACCAATAGATCTTGCTCTATTAGTTCGCCAAGTGTCCGCCTTGGCCTCCCTCTCTCTCTTTTAATCGGATTCCAGATTATTTGATCTACTCTTCTTACTGCCGCATCTAATGGTCTTCTTTGAACATGACCAAACCATCTCAAACGATTCTCTACCATTTTCTCACTAATAGGAGTCACTCCGACTCGTTCACGTATATGGTCATTCCTAATCTTATCTAATCTTGTATGACCACACATCCATCTCAACATCCTCATTTCGGCTACCCCCACTTTACGTTCATGTTGTCCCTTCATAGCCCAGCATTCACTACCATATAACACTGCCGGTCTTATAGCAGTACGATAGAATTTTCCTTTAACTTTATTGGGTACTTTTCTATCACAAAAAACTTCAATGGCTTTCTTCCACTTACACCAACCAGCTTGAATTTTATGATTAATATCGTCATCAATCTCCCCATCTTGTCTTACAATTGATCCTAAATATTTAAATTTTGTCACTTGAGGAATTATATCCTCCCCTAGCCTAACTTTCAAATCGTCTCTAAGTTGTTTATTTGTAAAATTGCAATGCATATATTCTGTTTTATTCATACTTAAACGAAAACCCTTTGACTCCAACGTATTTCTCCATATTTCCAATTTTGTATTAATCTCTCCTCTTGAAATCAACAATTAAACCATATTGAACATTGTGCTTTCTAGGGGTGGCACCCGACCCTGTTCGGGGCGGGGAATACTCCCCCCGCCCCGACCCCGTCGACTGGCCCCCGCCCCCGACCCCGCCTCGAATCCCCGGTCCGGGGGGGGGGGGGAATTTTATTCCCCGCCCCGATCCCCGCGGGGGTTCGGGGCTCCGTGGGGACCCCGATTCCTCGAACCTCGCAGCCCGATCCTAGTTTGGACTGGATTAAACTGAATCGAACCGATCAAAAATTGGTCAAAATCAATTAAAATCGGAAAAAACTGGATTGAACCACGTTTTTTGGTTCAGTCAAAATTTTTTATTAATTTTTTTACTAAGAGATAATTTGATAAAAAAATATTATTATAAATTTAGAAAATATCCAAAGATGGACTTTCTCCATAAACATTCAATATTGACTCATTAGTCTTCTCCTTCATTTATATTTGTCTATTTACTCTCACTTTGTTACTATTATCAATGTGGGACTATTTTTATACACTCACTTATTCTTTGGGTTTGAGGTGTGGGGATTCGGGGTGGGGTGTGGGGATTCGGGGTCCCGCGGAGCGGGGACAACTCCCCCCGCCCCGATCCCCGAAAGAGGGTTCGGGGACAATTTTCCACCCATCCCCGACCTCGCGGGGTGAAAAATTCCCCGAGTTCGGGGCCCCGATCGGGGATTCCCAGCGGGGGATATTGCCATCCCTAGTGCTTTCTGTTCATTCTGTCACTATGGGCAACTCAATGAAGCACTTCTTCAGTGATAGATGAAATGATCAACGTTTTAAATGTATGATTGTTTTGCACCTTTCAAAGCACACTCATTATATAATCCTCAAGTGGCCCAGGGGAAGTTCAGTCGAATGCAAACTATTATGGTTGCTCCATTTGGGCCTCGTCCCTCAGGAGCACTAGAATTTATTTGGGCAACCCTTTATCTTTTCATATGGAAGGTACTTAGAACATATCATTCTTGTTTACATGTCATTTTAGGTAATATTCACATTATAGAAGTTCATTAATGTGAGAGTGAGCCATGTTTCTATTGTTGAGTTTCTTATTTGCTGAATTGGACGTAATGGGTTTGAGATATGAAAATTCTCTATGCGAAAGCTTAGGGAAAACTGTCTATCCACTCGCCTTCTCCTAATCTTCATTAGCTTTCAAGCATTTAGGAAGGCTTTGTTCCTTTTAATTTATCCTTTTCTTTTTGATGATTTTGTGCATGACTTGAGGGGAAAAACATTCAAGTGGAGCAAACTGGAGACATTCTGATTGCCAAATTAAATAATACTTTGTCAGGCATTAGGAATCTAGTTTTGTTGACAGTCTTCAATAGAAAACATAATAACTTCCCTAATTTAATTTCATGATCTTGCATTTCGTAGAGTTATAAGACATATTTTTTGTCCATGTCCTATATATGCTTTAATATCTCTGATTCAAAAAATTTTGAGAGAAAATTTCTTGGCCTAGTTTTATATCTATTCTTTGTTGTTTCCCAGGAAGGTACGACACAAGAATGTTGTTCAATTTATTGGAGCTTGTACCAGACCTCCCAGCCTTTGTATTGTCACAGGTACCAAAATTAGGATGCATTTTTTATCCATGCACTTCTTCATGCATGAGTCTATATCAGGCATTTTCTTGTTACCATTTTTTGCATATTTATTATACATCTTACCAAGCATGGTTACATCAGTCAGACATTCAAAAAAAATTCTGCTCTTTAATTTTTGTTATTCTCAGAATTCATGTCAGGAGGAAGTGTGTATGATTATCTTCATAAGCAGAAAGGCATCTTTAAGCTTCCAGCTTTACTTCGAGTAGCAATTGATGTATCCAAGGGAATGAACTATTTACATCAAAATAATATTATCCACCGGGATTTGAAGGCTGCAAATCTTCTGATGGATGAAAATGAGGCAAGTGAACTATGAATGTTACTCATTTACAGGAATGTACTCAAAGTTCTGCTGCCTTGGGGATTTTAGATGTTCTAGTAACATTATCAGTGATTTGTTGATGCATTTAAACTTGGGCACCACTATTGTCACTCCAAAAAACACTATTGCCACTCCTTCATTTGAGTGGGCATTTTAACCTTTGTCTAATAAAGTGGAGTGGCAATAGTCTCACGCTTAAACTTTATCCTAACATTGTTGGGTTGCTAAGCCATTGATGTTAGCAAAGTTATTTGGGTCTCACTATAGTAGTTCATGTTTGAAGATGTGACCGATCATTGTGTTTCCTCAGGTTGTGAAGGTTGCAGATTTTGGTGTTGCACGTGTTAAAGCTCAGTCTGGCGTTATGACTGCCGAAACAGGAACATACCGTTGGATGGCACCAGAGGTAACTTGCCTTGTGGCTAAAGCCTACTTGTTACATTATATAAGCTAGAAGTCCATCCTCAAGTATTTTGCCCTTCAGTATGGTATATATATTCAACATGAGGTGTAATGTTAGAACTGTTCTTTTATCATCTCTGCATTTAGGTTATAGAACACAAGCCTTATGATCACAAGGCTGATGTCTTCAGCTTTGGAATTGTGCTGTGGGAACTGATAACAGCAAAGGTAATTTCAAAATATTCAATGGACCTTCTATCTCTTTCTCTCTCTGGTTGAGTGTTCATATTCTGATTCTATTTTCTTGTGTTGCTATATCAGATTCCCTATGAGTATCTTACACCACTTCAAGCTGCAGTGGGTGTCGTCCAAAAGGTATGGATCATTTTCTTTCTTCATATATCTTGTACATGCTATAAACCTGTCCTAGAACCATGCTGTTAGAATTCACACGTTATGACGACATCTAAACGAGCGCAATAAAGATTACATGTTAACTAAGCATCTACAAAAAACAGTTGAAAATATTAAATGCTGGACATTAACAAATAAAAATCCCACTGAGGTTTAGAGTATTTGCTTGGCTTCTGAGAAGACAACGCCACCTTACTAGAGCATATCGGGTAAGACGGGCCGTAGAAGCTGACACTAGTTGTGCAATATGGGGGGCTGGAATGCAAGATACGGACCATCTATTTTTTTAATGTAATATTAGTAGAGAAGTGTGGACTGATATACTCATTGATAATCTGATTAGCAAATCAGAAGTAGGGTTTTGGGGAAACCTTTAGAGGAGTAAGATGCAGTGAGTCATGTGTATGTACCTTCCAGACGAAAGATCGCAGCAATTGGTGTACCATGGGCCATATGGAGACACAGGAATGCATATATCTTTCAGAATGAGAGAATTCGTATAGAAAATATAGTGGGGACAGCGAGTGGTTTGATTAAGGAATGGGAGAATAATCGGTGACTTTCATTGTAGAGATATATACATGTACATTCTTGTAATGTAAAGTTGTTATCAATAAAATGGATGGCTAACAAATGTCTGCTATCCTCTTTACCCTCGATTAAAATTCATGCAACATTAAGTAGAAATAATCTTACTCATCACATGCAACATTAAATTGACAATAATCAGCATCTTTTTTTTTTCTTGCACTGACATGCTATGTTGGTTATTTTCTTTCGACTGTTGTGCTATTAACCAAAAGAGGCCATTCTACTTTGTTAATACTTAATAGGGATTGAGACCTACCATTCCTAAAAATACTCATCCAAGGCTCACCCAGCTCCTGGAGAAATGCTGGCAGCAGGACCCAGCTGAACGTCCAGACTTTTCTGTCATCCTTGAGATTCTACAGCAAATATCCAAGGAGGTCAGTTGCCAATAGTCAAGATATCGGCTCTAAATTTCTGCATGAGTATTATCTATAACCAATTTCTTTAAATAGGTCGGGGATGAATCTGAAAATCGGCACAAGGAGAAATCTGGCGGTTTCCTCTCAGTTCTTAGACGAGGTCATTGAATCTATATTCTGCTGTCAATGAATTGATTCATTATTATGGTTGTTTCTCATGGGCAATTCCATTTCTTGGATGAGAGGAAACAGTCTTAAAGACCTGTACAGCGATTAATTTGTCATCCTTAATTATTTGACTGCAATCCAATTTCTGGTTCCACCTTTTATTTCATGTTTTGGTTCCAATGTCTTCCAAATATCATTAGCATGAGATGTAACTTAGATTGGTTTACTGATGTAATACGCATTAGTTGCTGAAGAGTTATTTTTGGCTAACAAGCTGCGTGTCCTTCGTTTAGTGATAATGAAGTCCTCTTGTTTCCTGATCCTGTTGGATTGAAGAAAAATTAACCACCATTATTGATTATTTTATTTAAAATTTTCATAGTTCACCCCATTAATTTGTTTGGTTGTAATTGATTATTTCTGATAATTTTAATTATCACTTCACTGATAATTTAGATTAGCAGTTGTCGACATGCATGTTTGTAAAAACATTCGTTCCATCAAATTTTTTTTAGTTTTAAATATTTTATTAGTAAATAAATATTATTTAATTGCATTTTTTATTATTTGAATTTTTTTATAAATAATTGTTATTTGTCTCATTTTATTTTATTTCTTTGTTTATTTGCGATCCTATATGATGAAAATGTAAAATAATTTTTAGGAGTGTTTTAATAATTTGCTCTCTAAATATTTTAAATATTTAAGTAACTCGAAAAGAAAATGAACAACTTTTTACTTATTTTGGGTGAAAAAAATAGTCCTACTATTTGATTCTATTGTCTGCAAGATATTGTTTTGGATTTAATGTATATCCTCCCTCGTATGGGAGGAGGACGGTTCTTCCCCCATCCGTGGCCGTCTGAGCCTCATTTGACGGTGGGGGATGATGCCTGCAGTTGAGTGCGCAGTTTGGGTGTTGCGAGCCGGTTTGGTCGCGCGGTTCATCGACGAAAAAACCAAGTAGAGGGGGAGATGGTGATCACGATGGTGCAAGCGGCGACCTCACGAGTGGCAGCAATCTCGTGGCGGCGACGAAGATCGTGCGGAGACAACGACCTCTTCGCCTCCGATCCGGCCTTCTTCGCCCCATCCGACGGCGACCAAGTCCCGTCGCGTCCCTTGATTCCCTTTTTCGCCCCATCAGACACCGATGGCAACCAAGTCCTGCCGCATCCCCTTCGCCTTTGATCTGGCCTTCTTCGCCCCATCCGACGACGACCAAGTCTCGTCGCGTCCCTTGATTCCCTTTTTCGCCCCATCAGACACCGATGGCAACCAAGTCCTGCCGCATCCCCTTCGCCTTTGATCTGGCCTTCTTCGCCCCATCCGACACCGACGGCGACCAAGTTTTGCCATGTCCTCTTCGCCTTCGATCCGGCCTTCTTCGCCCCATCCGACACCGCAGGCGACTTCGACTCGCTGCATATGCCATCCTCACTGAGTCTGCTTGCACGATCTCGTGGCCGTCGCCCACAAGATCGTCACGAGGTTGCTGCCTACACGATCCCGTGGCCGCCGCTTGCAAGATCACCACGAGGTCGCCGCCATCGCGAGGTCGCCGTTGCAATTTCCCCATGTGTTGTCGCGATCGTCGTCTCCCCCTCTCCGGTTTTTCGCCGCTGAACTGTTGCTGATCTGCACGCCCGAATCGTGCACTTCTTGAGCTGAACCACGTGCATCATCTGCGGCCGTCGGATGCGGATCCAACAGCCACTGATGGGGGAGAACCGTCCTCGATATACATTAAACCCTATTGTTTGGGGTGTTCAGCCCGCGAACCCGATGATCCGACTTGACCTAAATCAGTTTGTGGGTCGGGTCAGATCCGTCCGACCCAACCCCGACCTGACCATGGGACAGGTACGAGTCAGAATTTTCCTACCCGAGTCAACCCGACCCGAAGACCCGTTTTTTCTTTTTTTTTAGTTTTCGACTTATATTATGTATAAAAAATAAAAAAGTATATTAAAATAAAATATTTTAAATGTGTAAAATAATGTCTAAATGTTGAATAAGTTATTTTATACTTTTAAATAAATATTATATAATATTTTTATATTAAATAATAGATAAAATAAGAAAAAATTAAAAAAAAAGAAAAAATGGTAGTCGACCCGATCACCCGACCCGATCCAATCTGACCCGATCCAATCTGAACCGAGCCGGGTCGGGTTGGGATCGGATCCGACCTTCAAAAGTAGGTTGACCAGATCCGATGCGACCCAACCCGATCCGATCAAAATCGGACGGATCGGGTCAGGTCAAACCCGACCCATGAACAACCCTACCTATTGTATTTGTCCATCTCACAAGATTAAGTTCAATGTTTTAACTCTGTCTCGGCTTAAAATTCGTAGTGACAAGAGAACTCGCACATGTGAATTTAACCGCCCTGTTACGTCCTAGAACATTAATATCATTTCCTACTTTTTTTTTTCAGAACTCGCTCATGTGAATCATTAAGAATGCGTATGTTTCTTAAGGTGTTTTCAGCAAAGTTGGTCTCGTCTTTCACCATTCCTTTTCACCAAAAAGAAGAAACATCACGTGCCATCAATGGAAACCACAACATCCCAAACTCTTGTTTAACGAGAAAGCAGGTGATTTATGTTTTCGATCTGAGCTCACTAATCGGGAAGCGAAATAATAAGTACAAATCAACTTGGTGAGTCCTTAATTCTGGAACCTGATTAGAACGAGGTATAAGGACACAGTCATGTAAAATATGAAGCAAGGAATAATCTTTTTGTCCTCTCTTTTGTTTTATGTTCCTTTGTGCTAAGAACAAATCTTTTATCACGTTCTCAACTTTCGACTTGCCCAAGAATAATCCTCTTTTTCTTCACTAAGATCAATATAATTATCACTCTATCAATTAATCATATTAATCCAGTGATAAAATACCTTCTCCAACACCTCCCACTCTACCAGTTTGGCTGAAGTGTGAAACCACTGTGCCCAAAAAAGAAGTGACTTTGGTACTAGAATTTAATATTCCTTAGCATGTGACTTCGGATTATCAATTATATTTTTTATTTTAAATATTAGATACAATAATAAATAAATAGAAAAAAATCGACTGAAATAAAAAACATTTAATAAAAATTATGATAAAACAGTAAGACAATAAACAAGAAAATTTAAAATGAATGATGATGATGATGATGATAATGCGTCCAAATTTCTTTAACCTATAGTTGACACCAACCTGACCCAACTGAGTCATCTGGCTCATTGATCAACACCCTTATGTATGCGACAACATTGATATTTTGGTGCACATTATTTTTTTTTTCAGAAGAGATATTT
Source organism: Pontederia crassipes (assembly GCA_030549335.1). Classification (NCBI taxonomy): domain Eukaryota; kingdom Viridiplantae; phylum Streptophyta; class Magnoliopsida; order Commelinales; family Pontederiaceae; genus Pontederia; species Pontederia crassipes. The sequence goes on along the minus strand of CM060191.1, from coordinate 67,407,111 downwards.
GATTGATAAAATGATTGTTTAAGAATTAGTAAAATTTTATTCTAATGATGTTTGATAGAAATGAGAATATAAAAAATAATTTAAACATATAGCCATACCTATAATAATATATATCATATCATTTTACTGTTGTTAGCACATTGTAGAAACTATATATAATTTCACTAATATCGTACATATCAGTATGATATAATTTATAATTGAAAGTTAAACAAAATAAGCTATAAGAAAATAATGAAGCATACTTCCAAAGTAATCTTATTATACATGTTTTTAAAAGGCAGTCACCAAAATAGTAGTAACACAATACCTCGTTATTAACTCATTAACTCAGTTCTCTACAACATGAGAAGAGAGTTCACGTACTGGTTCGTGATAAGTTCGCCAGCCATGGAAACAGGCGCATGCTCCGGCAGGGAAGGAGGCACATGCCTTTAACCTCCCCGTCCTCCGCTCTGGTGTTCCAGTTGGCGTTTGCACCGGCCATGAAGCTGCGATAAAAGAGAACGAGCTCAAGAAGACTGACAGATCTAGAGCAGATCGAATACCTGAAGGTGGCGAGTTCTCGTTCGCCGATCTCTAACATCTACCGGACGCTCACTACCTCGCGAACGCCGGCGACAGGGCGACAGCTGTTCACCTCCAAGAACCTAGGAGGTCTTCATGATTTGGTTAAATCTGAACAGTACCCAAATGCATATATAATGAATTAAAATCTTGTTTAGACGAAAATAGAAATAAATCACTTCCGGCGTGAAACGACTCGGTTGAGGACCATGAAAAAGAAACCATCATTGAAGAAATGATTTGTCAAAACAAGCAAACAACTGCACGCTTTATCAAATGTATATTACATGCAAGATATTTGTTATGGAACGTTTTTTTTTCTTTATGCGTACCCATGGAGTTATAGATGAAATGCACATATGATTTTTCTTAAAAGGACCAGCATTCAAATTTGGATAGTCACATCTCCTCATTAAGTTTTTCATGTAAAATAAACTTGTGAGTACCCTGTGGTCATAGTGAATGAACAACCATGGTTATGATCCGAGATTAAGCATATCCAACTTTCTAATTTATCTACAAAAATGGCATGTCATGTAATTAGTACGCGGGACAAAACGCACATGGTAGTGTTAGAAATACTAAATGCTCATGATTCCATACTTGTTCTCGAGGAAATGAATTCTATTCAAGATCGCATCTTTTTTTTTTCTCTTCTTTTCTTGAGCGACTGGTCTTTACTTTTTCAGAGTTGATAGGAGCAGTAGAAGAATGCAATTGTCCTCGAAACTCTCAGATATTGAGGTGGTCAGCAACAGGAAACAACTCATCCCTGCATAGAAATTTCACTGTAGACAGAATCTATAAGTCGAGTCTACAAGAAAACCCTCGGGCTTGTTCTCTTTAGCTTTTGCTCTTTTTCTTTTACACTTTTTCTTTATCTTTTCTTTTGGTTTATGCATCCGTTTGAGCTTATTAATACTTTCTTGCCAACACCCATCTTTGCATCATCGAGAAGTTTAGTTAGAAAACTATGCAGCTATAAACAAAAATTTGGCCGCTTCAAAGAGGGCAGGACTTTGCCCCCATTTCGTTAGCAGAGATGTCTTCCATGGCAGCCGCAGGAACGTCATCGGTAAAGGTATACTTTGGCACGCCCATCCTGCCAGATGTCTCAAGAGTGCTCACTTGCCTCTACGAGAAGGAGGTCGACTTCACATGCGTGGACCTGTACGAAGGTCAGCAGATGCCAACGGATTTCCTCAAGCTCCAGGTAACTTGGATCTGTCGTGACTTCTTTCACGCGCCAAGCTACATGACTGTTTGGAATTTGCTTACAAGTCCACTAGAAAAAGCTCATGAACTCACTACTTCAAATCGAGTTAAAATGGTGCAGCAGCTATTATCATCTAACCTTTGTTTTCATCACTCTTCCGCCTCTGTAGGCTTCTACCACAGTCCCTGTCATTGCGTTTGAACATGGAACGACGTTGCTCTTCGGTAATGTGTTTATAATCCAATCCCATTAGTCCTTTTTTTTTCCTGCTTAAATATTTCCATGCATCCTCATCAGTGTCAAGTATCATTAAACCAAAATGAGAAATCAGTGGCGTCAGTATGTATGCGACTAATTATACATGAGGACTAAGTACTATGTGTTCCATGAAATAGTTCCAAATTATAGAAGTGATTCAATTCTTAGGCTATTGTGAACAGACATGAAGGAGAATGATTAAGATCTTACGTTGAGTTAGATTTTCTCCACCCTTAGAATAAATTCACAAAGATACGAAAACATAGCGCAGACAAAAATTTCTGTCCACTGGGCCTTGATTGATATCTGAATTAACCAATCAAGATGTGGTCTCCTGTCAGCAAAATTCTAGAACTGATAAAGATATGCTTTAGGTTTTCAGAATCTAGGGCAATATGCCGCTACATCTCGGAGAAGCACTCGGATCGCGGAAACAAGTACCTGCTGGGCAGGGATCTACTGGAGAGGACATCCATTGAACAGTGGCTCAAATCAGAGGAGCAGAGCTTCAATCCACCAAGCTGGACGTTGGTGTTCCACCTCGCATTCGCCCCTTTGACACACAACAACCACCCAGACCCAGTTTTGCTAACTCAGTGTGAGCAGAAGCTGGCAAGAGTCCTGGATGTATATGATCAAAGGCTCACAGAGAGCACCTTCCTTACTGGTAACCACTTTACATTGGCAGACCTTTCGCACTTGCCAAACTCTCACTACCTTGCCAACTCTCTGGAGTGGGGTTACCTGTTCGATTCAAGGAAGAATGTCCGAAGGTGGTTCGAAGAAATCTCTAACCGTCCTTCATGGCAGAAGGTGGCTGATTTACTGCATGACGTTTCAGTGGAGCGTGACGATGATCTTTCAAACGAGAAGACGACAACTCCGCAGGTTCATCGTTCAGTTTCCTCAGGAGCACAGCCTCTCAAAATCGTTTATCAAACTGCCACACCTAATAGACAAGAAAAGAAAGAATTTCATTCGGACTATGCAAGTCCAGGAACTCAATCGAAAGATCTTTCTTCGCCAAATCAAATTGCCACACCCACAGCTCCTCCGGCACTGGCGTCTAATGAGCAAGGAAAGAAAGAAACTCATTCGGGTTCTGCAAGTCCAGTAATTCAATCAAAAGATGATTCTCCGCCAAATCAAATTGCCACACCCACAGCTCCTTCGGCACCTAATGAACAAGGAAAGAAAGAATCTCATTCGGTTTCTGCAAGTCCAGTAATTCAGTCAAAAGATAGTTCTCCGCCAAATCAAATTGCCACACCCACAGCTCCTTCGGCATCTAATGAACAAGGAAAGAAAGAATCCAATTCGGCTTCTGCAAAAGATGGCTCTCCGCCAAATCAAATTTCCACACCCACAGCTCCTTCGGCATCTAATGAACAAGGAAAGAAAGAATCCAATTCGGCTTCTGCAAAAGATGGCTCTCCGCCAAATCAAATTGCCACACCCACAGCTCCTTCGGCATCTAATGAACAAGGAAATAAAGAATCTCAATCGGCTTCTGCAAGTCCAGGAACTCAGTCAAAAGATAGTTCTCCGCCAAATCAAACTGCCACACCCACAGCTCCTCCGGCAACGGCACCTAATGAGCAAGGAAAGAAAGAATCTGATTCGGCTTCTGCAAGTCCCGGAACTCAGTCAAAAGATGGTTCTCCACCAAATCAAACTGCCACATCCACAGCTCCTTCGACACCTATTGAACAAGGAAATAAAGAATCTCAATCGGCTTCTGCAAGTCTAGGAACTCAGTTAAAAGATAGTTCTCTGCCAAATCAAACTGCCACACCCACAGCTCCTCCGGCAACGGCACCTAATGAGCAAGGAAAGAAAGAATCTGATTCGGCTTCTGCAAGTCCCGGAACTCAGTCAAAAGATGGTTCTCCGCCAAATCAAACTGCCACATCCACAGCTCCTTCGACACCTATTGAACAAGGAAATAAAGAATCTCATCCGGCTTCTGAAAGTTCAGGAACTCAGACAAAAGATGGTTCTCCGCCAAATCAAACTACCACACCCACAGCTCCTGCGACACCTAATGAACAAGGAAAGGTAGTTCTCTCACCCAATACTCAAGTAGATTCCGGCAATGTTGGGAACACTAGTTCAGGTTCCCCTTCTCAGCCAGCTGATGATGAATCCAATTTGAAGACTCAAGATGCTAGTGGATCAACCTCTGGGCCAGCTTCCACTGATGATGCTAATAAGTAACAAGGCAACCTAGAAAGATGAGAAGTCTAATGAATGAACTGAAAGCTTGTTTAATGTTAGCAGCTCATGCCAACCATGTGAAGGACTCGCGCTGAGTTCCTTGACATGTCATTCTGCTCTATTTGCTTTACAAGTCGAACGATGGTGTTTTTGTTGAATATGTGTTTGCTGAATTCCACTTCCACGCGAGATGCATATGGCTTTTGTTTCCTCTCGTAAGTGCCAATTCAGTCATTACTTTTTAAAAAAATATATGTTTCCACTCTTAACAAGTCCATGGCTTTTGTTTGTTGAATAAGTTTTAAAAATTCAATAAATGTGAGTTTTAGATCCATTGCTTCTCTTTTATATTGCATGGAAGAAAAACAATAGAAGAAGCATTTTTTAAATATGTAAAAGCAAAGAAGATAGGTGCAAAGTTGTTTAATAAATTTTGACTAAAAATTGAATCAATTCTTTGGGATAAATAAAATAGTGCCTTTGGAACATTATTTTATAAAATTTTCAAGTTCTAAGTAAATGGGCTTGTTAAAATTTGTTAGTAAAATTAATGCATGATATTAGTTACTAGATAACTAATATGCATTACTTTAAAATTTGATGAGTTCGATTGACCCCATAATAAAAAAATGTAGGTACCCATGAGTTAGATAATTCAAATATCATATTTGTTCATGACTTCGTCCAAGTAAGAGTAGGAGGGAGGATATCATATGGAGAGTTGTGAAGGTTAATTGTCTCCATGGCTATACCTCATAGGGCTGTTTGGCAACGGGAATTAGGCGTTCCATCAAATTTCTGTAGTTCTAATTGTGTTTGGATGGAGTGAAATTTGATGATGAGGAATAAGATAATTGATGTGATAGGAAAAAATAGATGTGATGGATTAATTTTTTGTGAGTTTTGAAATAAAAATTTATATTATAAATATAATATTGTTAGTAAATAAAAATAGAAGTAAAAACTAAAAAAATTGCTTTAAAAAATTCATTATTTAAATTAAAAAATCTCATTTTTAATAATTATATGTAGTAAAATATTAATTTTTTAAGAAATAATAAGTAAGAAATAATATTATATTAATATTTTATAATAAATAATTTTTATTTAATAATTAAATTATTTTATAACATATATGTGTGAGAGAGAGAATAAAGAAAGAAAAAAAGAATAAGGAAATTGAAAAAAAAACCAACGCGTGAAGTAAAAAAAAGATTGGCGGCTGCTATAGTTAGGGGTGTTCACGGGTCGGGTTTGACCCGACCCGTGAACAAACCCGACCCGACCCGACCAAAGTTGGCCGGGTCGGGTCGGGTCTCTGCCCTTTTTGGGCTGCGACCCGAACCGACCCGATCTGGGCCGGGCCGGGTCGGGTCGGGTCGGGTCGGGTGGTCGGGTTACCCGACCACCCTTTTTATTTTTTTTTAATTTTTCGTTTATTTTTTTAATATAAAAAGTATTTATTATTTTATTTTTTTAATACAAAATAAAGTATTTTTAAATACCAAAAATATTTTTAAAATATCTACATACTTTTCTACATTTAAAATAATTTATTTCATATTTTTTTAGATTTTAAATAATATAAAACTATACATTTAACTAAAAAATAATTAAAAATTAAAAAAAAAAGAAAAAATTGGTCGTCAGGTCAGGTCAACTCGGGTTGAAAAATTCCAACCCGAACCCGACCCGACCCTTGGTCGGATCGTGATCGGGTCGGGTCGGATTTCCGGGTTCACCGGGTCGACCCGACCCGGTGAACACCCTTAGCTATAGTACCTGGTTCCACCATTTTGGTGGAATCATGACAGGGAAAAAGGGGTCATGTGACTCTTTTTTTGAACCGAATTCTATCATTTGACGGAATCGACTGGAATCAGACGAAACTAGACGTCTGGTTCCACTTGCCAAACAACCCCTCAACTTCTAGATGGTTAGTTTGTGGTGTGATCCTTCTTCTCCACCTTTCAACCACAGACACACAAAAAAAAAAGAAGTAAAATATCATGATCGATGGTATAGTTCTCTAATTATTTTAATATTATCGTATCCATAACTGAATATATTCTAGATTTTTTATTATTTATTGTCAAATGCTTTATAGTCAACGCTTATTTTAGTCAACTATAGCACATCATCTATTACCCTAACCCAGATCATCTAACCTTAATGCCATGCATCCACAACCCATCTCCACCTTAGCAAATCAAAGTTGGCATGTAACTGGATGCATCTCAGGGTTAATTTTGAAGTTTTATTAAACTTAATTTTGGATATATAATAGGAAATTTTGATGGAGAGAAAAGAGATCCCTCAATTCTGTTTTTTTTTCCTTTTTTGTTCTGTAGGACAATTGGGGCCTATCATCTTGGATTTAGATTGATTGATTTATTGACTTCCATTTTATTTTAATGCATGACTCTCTCTCTCTCCCCTATATTTCTAATTTGTGTCATTTAATCATGAGTGATTAAAATTTTATTTCCTATGATTAGATGAAATCTATGGTTTGACTATTGCGAGTCCATGCTTGTTGATTTGGAATTTAGATTTGGTTGGAAAATTATTAAATTTGACTGAAAATCAAACTAAATAATTTAAAGTGATTTTGACTATGAAGTAATCCAATTATATTTGTTCAGTGAATATCTTAAAAACAAAATACATGCATATTACTCTTTGAGATCTAAATATATAATGCAATAAAAATAATCGCAATTATAACAAAAGCAGGTATTTGATATTTTAATTTGAATTATATTAACATAGAAATGAAAAGTCACGAAACCTTAGAGTTTGTTTGGCAAATAACTAATTGAGGAATGGGGTGAAGTAGTGTGATGAGTGATGAGGTGGGGTGGTGTGATGTGTCATTAGAAAGTTCATATTTGGATAATAAATTATATAAAATATGAGGTGGGATAATGAAGATTTTATTTGTATAAAAGTTATTTTTATCCTTTATTATATATTTAAAATATTTATAATCATTAATTAGAGGTGAGCGGGACGACCTTATCGCCCTCGCCTGCATCGGCTCATATTTTCCAAATTTTTTCGACCCGATGGGTAGGGTCAGGAGCGAATCTCATTTCTTTGACATCCGGCCAAGTCGGGTCGGGACCGAATCTAAGTTTTACGTTTTGATCCAGTTGAATATATTATATTAGTATTAAATTATTTTTAAATAGTATATTTATATTTATTTTGAATAAAATTTTATATTTACTAAAAAAATTTATTTAATAAAAAATATATAGATAAATATGTATTCATATTAGAAAAAGATAATATATCAATGAATGTGTGTGTGAGAGAGAGTTAGTGAGAGATAGAGGTAGTTTAATTTGGTACGAATAGAAATAATTTAATTTGGTAATAAAAAAGGAAAGGATGTTAATTTAGTCTAAAATAATCTATTCCTCCTCGTTCCACTAATTTGGTGGAATGAAAAATATGGTGTTTGAAGAGCTTAGCTATTCCATACCACCCCTCTTAACTTAAAGAAGAAATATAATTAAACATGGTATAACTAATTTCATTTCCTAATATTCCACTACATCCATTTACAACTCTCAATCTGAACAGACCCTTAGAGATTTGAATAGAATAGTTCATAATAACAACACATAATTTCTTTATGATTAATATTCTAATGGATTCAAAATCCTAATTTCATTTTATCCATAGTAATATTTTTTTCTTTGATTTAGTCAACTTGTGTTATGTCCTAAGGTCCATCTGACTAAAACACATCTTCAGTCATTTTAGAGAGACTATCAATTTTCCATAAAAAAAAATTAAATTAAACCAAAAATGTGAAAGTAGCTAAAAAACATGAGTCAAATGACTAAAAAATAAACTTTTCAATAATAGTAATTAATAATCATGATACGATAAAGTAAGATACTCATCATTTTATAATCTAAAGTTGCGGAATAATAAATTAAACAATGATATTCATGACTCTATATGCAATAATCATTTCTCATTAGACTGGATCATTTTCTATTGTGCTTCCTCACATGCAGAAAAAAAAATCATGAATACAAAAGATTGAATACGTAGGGTATAAAAGATAATCATATATGCTCAATATAAAATAAGGTAATCCAATGAAAGATCAATTGAGCTGGCAAGATAATAATCATCATTGATATAATAATTTATCAATATTACATCGGGCAATGAATCAATCTATATCAATTTAATAATTATCAATAATATAATTAATAAATTCATAATTATAATTCCATAATTAATGATCATTGATTAAAATAATTATTAATTCGATTTAGTATCAATTCTATTCAAAGAACATAATATCAATTCAATAGTAATGTTTGATCTTATTCGATCCAATAGAGAATACTAAGTCGAGTTCATTAGACTCAAATTGAATTATTCCTAATTGGATCCGGATTCGATGGAACACTGGCCATGTTCTACTATTGTAAAAAAAAAATCACATTTTATATGTGACTTCTTATGCTATTTTTTACACAATAATCGATGTAATTTAAATTTCAATTCAAATAAAATAATCTTTGTATACAGGACAAAGTTTTATCGATAAGGAACTCATGCAAATCACTTAGATAATGTTCTCCAATGTCTGAGACTTCGAAATGAATCACCTGTCACTCATTTAAGTGTCTCGTTTCATGTGAAAGTGAGAGAATGAACATGGCTTTTAAGGCAAACTTTTTGTTTTAGATTTAAGAAATTTCAACATCCCTTTTGAATTATATTTATAAATAAAATTTGGGGGAGTTTTAACTTCCTTTAAAACTCTAATCTCTTCCATAAGCACTTTAATAATTTTTTTGTCTCAATTAAACTTGTGATAATTATTCCATTTAATTAATTTCGAATTTAAATCCTTTAATCCATATCAATACTCTAACTTCTCTCTATCTCGAACAACTTATCTCCAATTACAAAAATTAATTAATTCTATATTATTTTCATTTCATATTTTTAGAATAAAACTAATAAACTATTCTTATATTAAATTATTTGAAATTTGGTGATGTTAATCTTTCCTATCAATTAGTGTTTTTTAATTATTACATTCTAATATTCTTAAATATTTTTATTGCTCGCGTAATCATTTTAATAAGAGCCAATTTCATATAAGTCTAATAGTTGGCATCTCTCTTGTAGAACATATTTTATACAATGCTATTTTTACTCGTTATACTTGAGTATAGTTGTCATAATGTAAAACAATGTTATTGTCAATTTTCTAGGAAAATAGTTAAATCCTTTTAATTAGCCTAAAACAAAATAACGACTATGAGTCATTTCTGCAATCAAACATTACGAAATCTAACATGATTGGAATGCTGAAGAACTCAATGTTTTGGTGCCTTTAGATTATTAAACTAGAATATGTGTCGAACATTAGCAAACCCACTATCTTTATAAATTCATGGATAATCGTTCAAGAACTCTTTTAAAAGATTGTTGTCTAGCAAGGTTCTAATTGGTTCACACAATCAATATTTTCTATCGATATTAGAAGACAGTTTAATCTATTAGCTTTTCCATATTATCCAACAATCTACATTATATAATTAAACATTATTTCATATTAAATTATAGATAATATGCATTGTCTTGTTTATTATGCACAAATGATCTCTCTCAAAAAGTTTATCAATAATGTCAAACTAAGTTTATATAATTAGATTAAAAACTCAAAGAGAAAATCTTATGAAATTAATAAGTTAAATAAATATATTTATAAACATTATATATATGGTATATATTAAAAGTGAAAATAATGAGAATAAATTATTAATATATACTATTTAAAAAAATTATCGTAATCGATAATAATATTTTGTTCATGTGAATAATAATATAATGATATAAATAATTATTAATATTTTGTTCATATGAATAATAATTATCAATATTGTCAATTATGATGATGACAATCATAATAATTATTTTTTTTTGTTGTTTACTACTATATAATTTTCTTTATATTATTTTATATATTGTTTGTGTAAGATGGAAAATAATAAATATGAAATGAACATCACCGCTTGAGATGTCCATATTAGCCTACCTACTCAAGTAGGTAGGAGCCTCATACCTATTAAGTGTGTGGCGAACCGGATGTATAGAACCGTAGAACCGGTTCGTTCATTTGTTGCAACGAGCGGCAGGGCATCCGACAGTGGGCGGCAGTCAACGAGCAGGGGCGACGACAGGCGAGCAGCGGCGGTGGCAACGAGCAGCGGGGACAACGAGTGACGGTGACAGCGAGCGGCGGCGGCACCGAACAACGAAGGCGGCGTCGACAACGAGCGGAGATGGCGGCAACAAACAACGAAGGCGGCGTCGACAGCGAGCTGCAGCAACTGGTAGGGGAGGCAACGAACAGCGGCAACAAGAGGCGACGACGGCAGCAAGCAATTGCGATGGTGTCGACAACGAGCAGCAGCATCCGGTAGTGAGCAGGCAATGAGCAGAGGCGACAGCGACGAGTAGAGGTGGCGACGACGAGTAGTGAAAACGGCGACGTGAGTGAGCAGCGACAACGACGATGTGAGATCTGATAGCAAATGAATCCTCCTTGTCGCATGTACCCCTTGTCAAGATTGCCCCTCGTCGGTTCAGCAAATCAGTTGCCTGTACCCCTCGTCGCCGTAATAGATCGCTCCTTCCCCTCCTCGCTGTAGTAAAGCTTGTACGCATGTAGCCGAGAAGGCCCATGAACCTACTCACTTTGATTGTCGCCGCATCAGATCGTCGCCGTAGTAGATCGTCGCCGCAACCGATTTGCAGTCGACGATTTGATCCCTGACAGACTATTTTTGGCGGTTCGCAGTGCACTTGCGGATATCGTCCCAATTAGATAGGATGGCATCCGATGGAGTTGAGTAGGTAGGACTTAGGAGCACCATTAAATCCATTAGACAATGTGGATTGACAATTCGTGAGCAATCCGTATTGCTAGAATAATTTTAATTATTTATAAATTTAAATGAAATAATGCAGAGCTCACATAAGTGAAGTTTAAAATTATCAGAAATATAAAAATATTATGCGGAAAAAAAGAATTCCTGTATTTTCTGAAAATTGCATCTCAATGCCCACGTCCACGATGCGGCGGGAGTTTCCTAGTCGCCCGGCACGTGATCATCGCACGCTTATCCAAACCCCCAAAATAGACAGAGACCACCCCAATCCGACCTGTCCTTTCCAATCCAGTGGCGCGATCTAATCCATGGAGAGATCTTCTACTCCATTGCAAACAGGAAACACATATCCCTCCACTAGAATTCGTCCGATTCTCTTGGTCCCACCGAGGCTTCCGCGTATGTTAAGAGGGCCAAGTTGTTACCTCGTGTGAACATAACAAAAGCAGATCAAGAAGCGCTCTGTGCCCGTCACCAACTTGTTCGCTATATTATTTCCGACGCTTGCACCCATTAAAATCCAATTCCCCCTGCCTTCGTTCTCGCCAGAAATTGAGAGGTTTTCTTCTTGTTGTTGCACCACCTGTGCGACTTCCCATTAAGCAGCACCAATGGTCTCATCTTCCATCTCTCCCCCAGTCCTTGGCGTCTCGTCTGCGATCTTCGAACGGTGAGCAGAGGGAAAAAGCAGTAACGTTATAACGTCATCTCGATCGAACTACGTGTTTCGCATTTGTATATGTTGCCCCGTTTGCCACTCTTCCTAAGATTTTACCTGTGCTTGACTTCAAAAGAGGCTTACTAGGATCCTTGTGAACTAGTTGACAGTTTGAAGTATTGTAGTCTGTCTCTGTTGGGAAATGCGATCTTGTGTACTAGTTCCACGCTGCGATTCATGAATCAGCAATCTCATTTGGTTTACTTTCCCCATGCAAACAGCTCGAAGACATTGTCGAGAAAATTATCTTTACCTGCATCTGTCTCCAGTGCTCAAGTCAGGAGATCGAGCATCTTGAGGTAATTGACCAGCATTTAGCACTCTACATGTCATTTCTCTCCTCTGTTGTTGTGTCCAAGTCTTGTGAACGCGTCCTTAATTTGCTGAAGAATTGGAGTCTCTTCCGATGTGTAATTAGGTCGACTGTCCCATCTAATGGCGCCCAACAAGAAGTAGTACCAGCTTCGGTGCCAGTTCGGGTTGCCTACCAACTCCTTCAAGCAGGGCACCATTATTTGGATATCAGGTAGATCATCTGATCGTTAACGTTGAATATAACTATAGAATCAGTTCCAAAATTCGATTTGCATGACAGTTTTCTGGTTTTTGTTCTCCTGTAGGACGGTGGATGAGTTCAGTGCCGGCCATCCTGATGGGGCCATGAACGTACCGTATATGTTTAAAGTAGGATCAGGTAAATACATCAACTGAATATCTGAAGTAACGAAAAAGACAACCTTCATAAGGATAAGTTGGTTCAATGGATTGGACATTTAATCCCATATACCACGACTCATGATCAAAGATCATTTCGTTGCAGGGATGATGAAGAACCCAAGATTTGTGGAGGAAGTTTCCTCAGTTTTTGGAAAGGACGATGAGATAATTATTGTGCGTTCAAAATGATTTTTCTCAGATCTTTGTTCTAACCTGTAGCAAGTATCCGTCTCTGAACATGCATAGTTCATCTATTTTTAGGGATGCGAAAGTGGAAAGAGATCCTTGATGGCTTCTGCTGAACTTTTGTATGCTGTAAGTAGATTCTTGAACCGTCTCAAATAAGCCAATTATATGAAAACTATTAATTCAGGATTTGTTCTTAATTTTGTGTAGAAGTCGAAATGATAGGTAAAGACACTTAAAAATTTCTCCTCAATAATTCCATTGTCTTTGTGTTACAGGATTTCACAGGCATCACAGACATAGAAGGTGGCTTCTTGGCATGGGCACAGATAGGGCTTCCGACAGAGTGATTGCCCTGCAATTTCAACATGGACAAACCATTCCGTTCGTGATCTAACGAAATCGTGGTACATGAAGTAGTGAGCTGCCAAATGCCAATGGACATGAGAATGTACAGAATAAGCAGTAGGCAGACTTGTGCGAAATTTGGTAGCTTAATTAGCAGCTAATTAGCTCACGTTTAATTGAGGAACAAGCATGAGTGTGCAAAGGAATCTTTATCAGGTCTTTCAAGTTCTAACGCCAATTTATTGCGCATGTCTCACATTTTACACGTCACTTCGAAAACCTTGTTACGAAAAGAGAAAGAGAGGGATCACACGAAATACAGAAGAACACGAAGAGGAAAAACGACGGCGGCTCTTTGTTATGGAATAATGATGATTACAAGGATAGGTCTCGGTCTAGACGTCTAGGGAGTTTATATAGGCACTCCCTTTGACAGATGATAGGAATTACATACGGACTGAGACTCTAAATAAATTTCCTGAAAATAGGACACCTATCTCGTGATAAGGAAATAAATCAAATCCGAATAACAAACAGAATATCCCTAAAAAATTTTCGCTCAGGGGGCTCCGCCCCCTTGCGACTCCCGCAGGGGGGATCTCCCTGGATCCCCCCTTGACCTCCCACAGACCCCCGTAGGGGAATTCTGCTAAAGCGCCTGACTATGTAGGGGAACTAATTGGGTTCAGATTCAAGGCATTATTAACAAATCTCCACCTTGACTTGAATCATCTTCAGAGCACAAAAGCACGTCATGCCGCCGCCAGTCCCATCTTAAAGCTATTACCAAGTATTTATGTTAAGCAAGTCCAAACAATGTTGAAACTTGCCCTAAGGAAAAGATTTGGTGAACATATCAGCTGGATTATCTTCAGTGCCAATCTTCTTCACTTGATCCTCTTCTCAGTGCGAATGAAGTGATATCTGACATCAATGTGTTTGGTTCTTTCATGATGTACTTGATCTTTGGCTAAATATATTGCACTCAGACTGTCACAGTGCACTATAGCCTGCTCCTGATGTAATCCGAGATCTCCAACTAAGCCTTTTAACCAGATGTCTTCCTTGGCAGCTTCCGTCAGTGCCATGTATTCAGCCTCTGTAGTGGACAATGTAACTTATGGTTGAAGTGTAGCCTTCCAACTAATAACTGAACTGCCCAAAGTGGAGACATAGCTTGTCATAGATCGTCTTTCATCAACATCTCCAGCATAATCTGAATCTGAGTACCCTGCAACCAAACACTCTTTATCACTTCTGTAGATGAGGCCAATATCAGATGTTCCTCTCAGATACCGAAAAATTCGCTTCACTGTTTGCCAGTGCTCCTTTCCTGGATCGCTCATGAACCTGCTGACAACACTGACTGCATGAGCAATGTCTGGTCTTGTACAAACCATGGCATACATCAAACTTCCAACTGCACTAGCATATGGAATCTGAGACATGTACTCCTTTTCTGCATCTGACTTTGGTGCGAAGGCAACAGAAAGATGAACATTTGCAGCTGATGGAGTATTCAAAGGCTTCGCTCCAGACATTCCAAACCTGAATAAAATCTTCTCAATATAACTTTTTTGATATAAGAAGAGTTTACCCTGTGCGCGATCCCTTAGAATTTCCATCCCCAGAATCTTCTGTGCTGCACCAAGATCTTTCATGTCGAATTCTGCACTGAGGAGCTTTTTCAGATTTTGAATGTCTGCCATGTCTCTGGCAGCAATAAGCATATCATCAACATACAAGAGCAGATAGATGGTGGAGCCGTCCTTCACATTCTTGTGGTATACACAACAATCATAGGGACTTCGACTGAATCCCTTACTGATCATGAAGCTGTCGAACCTCTTGTACCATTGTCTGGGAGACTGCTTCAAGCCATACAGAGATTTCTTCAGACTGCAAACTTGATTCTCCTTTCCAGGAATGGAGAATCCCTCTGGTTGGCTCATAAGAATATCTTCTTCAAGTTCTCCATGTAGGAAAGCAGTCTTCACATCTAGTTGCTCGAGCTCTACATTCTGATGTGCTACAAGAGCAAGTAGCACCCTGATAGAAGTATGTCTGACAACAGGTGAGAATATCTCATTGTAGTCAACACCTTCTTTCTGACTATAACCTTTAGCAACCAATCGTGCTTTGTATCTCGTGCCTTCAACTCATGAAATTCCTACTTTCTTCTTGAAGATCCATTTACAGCCAACAACCTTCCTGCCTTTAGGCAACTTGACCAACTCCCACGTCTGATTCTTGTGAAGAGATTCCATCTCCTCACCCATAGCAGCGATCCACTGTCTAGATTCGGCACATGTGATAGCATCCCTATAAGAGGACGGCTCCAGGGACTCCACCTCTTCAGCTACCTGTAGTGCATAAGCAACCACGTCCTCGAAACCATATCACTTAGGAGGACCCACTTCTCTGCGAGGACGTCTAGTAATAATTGACTCCTCTTCAGGTTGCTCATCAGATTCTTCACCTTTTGGTTCTGCTTCTTGATGTGATCCTTCAGCATCATCCTCAATTTGAGTGATTTCAATATCCACCTGTTTACTGACACTCTCTTCAGCCTCCACCTTCAACTGAAGCATTGATGCTTCATCAAAGGTTACGCTTCTGCTGTGAATGACTTTGTGTTCTGAAGGAGACCAGATTCTGTAGTCCTTCACTCCTGTACCATATCCCATGGACACCCCTTCTTTGGCCCTTGACTCCAACTTCCCTTCACTGACGTGATAGTATGCTGGACAATAAAAAACTTTCAGACAAGTATAATCAACAGGATTTTCTGACCATACCTCAGTTGGGGTCTTGAGATCAATTGCAGTCGCCGAACTTTGATTCACCAAGTAACAAGCTGTGTTAATAGCTTCAACCCAGAATGTCCTATTCAGATCAGCGTTAGAGAGCATGCACCTTGCCCTCTCCAGAAGTGTCCTGTTCATTCGTTCTGCAACTCCATTCTGCTGTGGAGTATCCCTGACTGTGCGATATCTGGCAATGCCTTCATCTTTGCAGAACTGGTCAAATTCAGCAGAACAGAACTCCAAACCATTGTCAGTGCGAAGACGCTTCACTTTCTTCGACGTCTGATTTTCCACCAGAACCTTCCATTGCCTGAAGGCCTTGAAGGACTCACTCTTGTGTTTCATCATGAATACCCAAGTCATCCTCGAGTAGTCATCAATCACAGATAGGAAGTACCTCGCACCTCCTAATGATGGAACACGAGAGAGACCCCAACAATCGGCGTGGATGTAGTCAAATGTCGCCTTCGTCCTGTGCACTGCCTTGCCAAACTGAGACCTTCGCTGTTTACCGAATACGCAGTGCTTACAGAAGTTTATCTCAGATATCTTCTTCTCCCCTAGAAGACCTCGTTTGCTGAGGATATTCATCCCGTTTTGACTCATATGCCCAAGCCGCATGTGCCACAGCCTGGACCTTTCTGATTCGGATGAACTAGCCACTGCAGCAACGCCAGAGACTGTCTTGCCTTGTAATACATACAAGGACTTCTGTCTGACTCCCTTCAGAACCGTAGCATCACCTTTCATGACTGTGAGGATGCCTCCAGCAACATTGATCTGACACTCTTTAGAGTCGAGGACTCCAAGTGATATCAAATTCTTTTTCAGTTGCGGAACATGACGGACATCTGTCAGCGTCCTCACAAGATTGTCATGAGTCCTGATCTGCACAGAACCGATCCCAACTATCTGACATGCTGCATCATTGCCCATGATGACGTTTCCACCATCAATCTTCTGATAAGTTGAGAACCACTCTTTATTCGGAGTCATATGATAGGAACACCCCGAATCCAAAACCCAACTATCCGCCAGACATCCTTGATCAGAAGCAGCCAGAACCAAATCATCTTCGAAATTTCCTGTTTCATGTGCCACCGCAGCGACAGGAGTCTTCTTCTTCGGACAATCCTTCTTCCAATGACCTGGTTCCTTACAGTAATTACAGATGTCTTTCGCAGTGATTTTCTTCTTCTTCGACTTGGATTTCTTTGAATTTGAGGGTTGTCCCTTCTCTGCGGTTGATATCAAACCCACGACCTGAGTCTCTACAGAATTTCCAGATGCCCTATGCCGAAGTTCACGAGTATGGAAACTCGATCTTACTTCTTTCAGACTTATAGTTTCCTTTCCGATAATCATAGACTGAACGAAATTTTTATATGATGGAGGAAGCGAAACTAACAGAATTAGGACAGCATCTTCATCCTCGATCTTAACATCGATATTTCTGAGTTCCATCAACAAAGAATTTAACTGATCAAGATGTTCCTTCAGAGGGTTACCTTCCTGCATGCGGAGAGAGAACAGACGTTGCTTCAACAGCAACTTGTTGGTGAGAGACTTCGTCATATATAGACTCTCGAGTCTCAACCACAGACCGGCCGCTTTTTCTTCATCTGCGACCTCGATTATCACCTCATCCGCCAGACACAACAGGATCATCGAGTGCGCCTTCTCCTGTGCCGCCAAAGTTGCGAGGTCGATCTCCTTTTCTTTGCCTTTCGAGTCTTCCTCCTTTGGCTTATTCTTCGACACGTTTAAGAGCGGCGCCCAGACTCCTTGTTGCTTCAAAAGTGCCCGCATCTTGATCTGCCACAACCCGAAACTGTTTCTGTCGTTGAACTTCTCCACGCTCACGTTGTGCGACGCCATTTCCCTGCTGATCGAGAATCATTGACAAACCCTAAGGCTCTAATACCAGTTTGTTACGAAAAGAGGAAGAGAGGGATCGCACGAAATACAGAAGAACACGAAGAGGAAAAACAGCGGCGACTCTTTGTTATGGAATAATGATGATTACAAGGATAGGTCTCGGTCTAGACCCCTAGGGAGTTTATATAAACACTCCCTTTGACAGATGATAAGAATTACATACGGACTGAGACTCTAAATAAATCCTCTGAAAATAGGACACCTATCTCGTGATAAGGAAATAAATCAAATCCGAATCACAAACAGAATACCCCTAAAAAATTTTCAACCCCCGCAAGGGGATCCTCCTGAATCCCCCCCTTGACCGGGCAACGAGACCCCCGTAAGAGAATTCTATTGAAGCGCCTGACTATGTAGGAGGACCAATTGGGTTCAGATTCAAGGCATTATTAACAAACCTCAAGGATATAAAGTTCTAACCAGCAGAAAACTTCGAAGTCTACTCTGAACTTGATATGAATATAAGCATGAACGCTTATTACAAGCACCAGCAGCATATTAAGTGCAAACTACATGATGTCAGATCCCTCCTGGTTAAACGAGTCTTCATTTTTTTATACATCAACGACCTACAACGAAGTTAACTACATATATATCCTTAACAAGTTAAAAAAGTTCCTTAGCTTTTCATGCTCTCTCCGCCCAGCTACGATGTTACTTGTTCAGCTTCACTAGACCTTGACATGGTTCCCCGTTTCTTGCCTCCTTAGGCTGCGGAAGCTTCAGCCTTTCCCTGTATTCCTGCATCTCTCTCTTGTATCTCTCCTTATCTTTTTGGCTACAGTCCTGGTACACCTGCAAAAGTAACAACAAAAAACTCCGGTTACTGCTTTCCTAAACAGCTACCACGAACTAAAGGTTTCTTGTCTGCGATTAAAGGCTGATACCATCCTCTCCTCTTCGCTGAGCTTATTCCACGAATCCCCTATCATCTTGCTGAACTCTCTTTCTCTTTGAGGATACAGCAGCTTCAGCTTGGAATGCTTCTCAGCGAAAAAGAAGTTGTACGCGCTCCGGTTCGGCTTGGGGTGGGCGGGGTCGCGGTGCCTGCGACGCTTCTTCCTCCTGCGCCTCGAGTTCAGAGACATGTCACCATTAGGTGCGGCAGCAACAGCAGTTGTCAATGTTGTCTGAGAAGACGGGACAGCAACGGCTCCCCCAGAGAGCTGGTGGACATGATAAAGCACTCCACGTAGTGTCTCAGAACCAATCTTAACTGTGACCATGTACCCAAATTCGAACTTCCCATCGATCGATCCAGTTACTGTGAAATTATACGGCCCTGAAGTGTATAAATGGATTAGACATTTAGACAACGTTCTTTAATATTTTCAACAGGTTAGCGAAAGATTTATCAAGACACGGAATACTTTTTTTTTTCGATAATGAAGACACAGAATACTTTATGAACAATAACAGATGAACTAAAGGATTTTTCTTTTCAATGGCCATGACGCATGAAAGATTTGTTTATTTTAGCTTGCAAGGATTTGATACTTCAGTCATGTATGAAGTATAGAGGTGAAATGGGCCCACGATTTTGCTTACATGTGGAGCACGAGTGGCGGCGTACAGGCCCTGCTTAGTGTTTACCATCAGGTTTTGCTTTCTTTGAACTGATATGGGTGAAGTGGATAGAGAATAGAACAGGAGGTCCAATGTCTAAGGACTACAAGCTTAGTAAACAACTCACCTTTGTTTTCTGGTTCGGGGAGCGACCTTTTCTTGCTCTTTGACTTCTGCATGGTCGAGTCCGAGACGATCAGACTTCGCTGGAGCTTCCCGATGGGCGCCTTGGTCTGCGACGAGGCTGAAAATAAACGTCGACAAACTAATGATTAGACATCATGTCAAGCACGCGTGCCTTCGCGATACGTAGCAATGCTGTTCAGTATCATGCACGCGGTGGCCCTGTACGCTGACCTGCAGGAGGAACCAGAAGACCTTCGGACCTGAAGAAGTAGACCTGCTCATAGTGGTGGAGCAGACTCAAGTAGTACCTCCTCAGCACGAAGGAAGCGCTTGTGGTCGTTGGCGGAAATTTGAATGCTGCGATGACTTCCCTCCATTTCTTGCCTCCAATGACCTGCGTGTTCCGTTGATTATTAAGCTAATGACGGAATCTGTCAACATCTACCATGCACACTTTTCATAGCAGGCAAGACGGGTACCTTTTCAAGGCCACCCCTCTGAGTCACCTCTGAATACAAGAGCTGCAAGTCTAATTCCTTCCCTCCGATCACAGGAATCCTTTTTTTCCCATCAAAGAAGACCATTTCTTAACTTACAATGGAAACAAATGCAGCAGAAAATGCAAATCAACAGATCTACAAAAAGAAAAGCTGGAAAGGAGATGGACCATACATGAACCTAGTGCCCATGGAGGAATGGAACTGCCGAAGGCTCTCCATGAACAATGCGCGATCCCTCAGGACCTCCTCATGAGAATAAAGGGGAGCAGGGTAAACCTTCTCCTGCGCACCTCCGTTTCCGGGAGCCTGAAGTGAAGCAGGAGAAGCCCCTTCCCTCTCCAAAGCTGGCGAAGCTGCGTCGTCCTCCACCTCATTCTCCATGGGCGGGGCCACACCTTCATTCGCAGTCTCCGCTTTCTCTTCCATCGCGCCTTATGACCAAGATGAACACAGGGAATGGACAAATTACAAAACAAGCAGGCAGCCAGACGTGTAGGCCTGAGGAAGGGTGCAGCAGCAGATGGCTCGGCTAATGAAAGGCCAAATGGGTAGCACCTATTACGTTCATAAAGGTGTTGTTAGTTACTCTCACTGTTGTTAAGAGAATGCAACAAAAGGACCAGAAGGTCCACACACACAAACAGGCAAAGCTGAGAGAGCCTTCGGTTCAGCTCTGGACTTGGTTCGTAACGTCTGTGTAGCGTGTATATGTCCTGATGTCGACAGTATTCAAGCAATTAATGTTATTGAGATAGAAGTAAATGGCTTAATCTTGGTGGCCAATAGCAAGGTAAGAGGGCGGGCTATTTAACTCCCAGCCGTCGACAATAATTACAGCCCCAATTGCGTAGCTTTGGCCTACGGCTTTAGGCATCAAATTCAATCAATTGCCTATACGTCAATCCATATTTATTTCCAGCTGCCATAAACAAGCAATGAAGCAAGCACCTGTTTCTCTCTCCATTTCGGACGCCGTGTCTGTGTGATTCTTTCTTCTTCTTTTTTTTTTCTTCGATCAGATGTCTCATGGGTTCAGATGATGATCTATCTTATGCTCGCATATGGGAAGGAAATGCGTGATGGCAATGTGGTGGCGGTGTCACCTGCCCCCTCCTCCCTGACGGACCTCGCTGGTGCTCCTGCTGCTGCTGCCGCCGCTGCGGCTTTGGCAGCAGCATTTCTGGGGGCCGTACCTCGGCAGCGTATCTCACCCGTACAGCATCCATCGCTGCCCATATCTTTTGCACCAAATCTCCAACTTATTGCCCAGCTCGTCCATCGATCACAGTCCCTTTCTTTGCCTCTCATCTCAGCATCAATTCGATGGCCTCGATCTCCTTGATCCCAGCAAAAATGCTTGGTTATATATATTTCTCTCTCTCTCTAATGTGCTATGGTTACATGCAAGTACATGCAGATCCATTAAACGCCTACCTAAGGGGGGGCCTTAACATGTATGTATGAATTATGATGATCAAGTGGTCAATGGTCAAAAAGCATTCAACTGAAGATAACAACGGGGCCAAACAAAAGACAGAAGCTTGTAACGGCCCTGGCAAAAATTAAGTCTGCCGCTTCCACGAACAAAAATTAAACTCGGCGGGGCAAAATGGCGTTGGATTCGGGAGGGGTTGGTGGTGTTGGTGGTAATTGCAGTCTGAGGCGCCGGATTAGTTTTGTCACACCACTGATGACTGGCCACACACCACTTAAGCGTAAAACGTGGCAGGCTTAGTCTCTTCACTTGTGGGCGCAGTGCAACGGCACCTGCGAACCAGCTGCCATGAGAGAGCAGGCTTTTGAGCTGCCTCGCCTGCTGCCGTAAAATGCAACCCACGTCAGAGGCAAGGTTATCAAAATCGTGATATTGATCGTAAGATCGTATGATCTTATCTAGGGTCGGCGATCTCGATCTCAATTTTGAGATCATTTTTGTAGGATCGGTAGGATCGTAATAGTAAAATCGTTAAGATCATAATATCCTACCGATCATACTAATCCAATTTTTTTTAATTTTTTGTTTTGTTTTTTAAATTTTCATCAATTGTAACATGATTTTTTTGAGAAATAAAATTAAGAAAAAGATTATTGGTTATAATTAAAATTTTAAAAATATTTTTTGCACAAAATAATTTTATTATAAATGTATATTAAGAATTATTATATAATGCTATTTCATATTCACCATATTATTATCATTTTTTGTCAATCTATATTAAATTATTATTATTATTATATTAATAGTATATATATCATTTGTAACAAGTCTTAATAGGATAGTACTCAAGATAATATTATTTATAATTTAAAATATTACAAATTTATTTAAAAAATATTATTTTACATAATTTTATATATTCAACTATTATTTTAATATATAGGTAGGATCTTGCGATCCTCGATCCGATCTTACGATCTTCGATCTTACGGACCCCTTCCGATTTTACATAAGATCTCGATCTTGACTACCTTGGTCACAAGTATCATAATACCACCGATTAATAGCTCTTCTTAATTTATCTTCTCTAACCTTCAACTACGACATCTGTAATAAAAATGTACACACGTATGTATGGTTTATTTAATAAAAATGTATACACGTATGTGTAGTTTATTTCTTCTAACCATCCCTAAACTATTACAATTTTTCACATCTAATATCAAATTATAATTTCATTTTTTGGGTCTTAAACTTTTACGATTTTTTTAATTTGATCATTCCGTCCAATTTCGTCGACTTCTCCGTTAGTTTTTAATTTTCACACTTGTGAAAACGTCCATTAATATATATATATATATATATATAATTCATTACAAATGTGAAAAATAAAAAATAACGGAGAAGTCGACGAAATTGAATGAAATGATCAAATTAAAAAAATCGTGAAATTTTAGGGACCCAAAAAATGAAGTTCGTAATTTAAAATTAAATGTGAAAATTTATAATAGTTTAGGGGTGGTTAGATGAAATAATTCTTTTAATAATAAAGTGAGACTGAGATGTTTAGAACTTTTGACTGATTCGAACTTGGAAAAATAAAATGATAATTGTTTATTCTCTAATCAATCAACTTGATTATTTCAAAGATTGATCCCCAAATTATTACCATTCGTCTACCACTTAATAAGCTAATGTTGGCTTCTTTCTTTTTTGCCAAATAATGCATGACTGGATTGATCTAAAGGTTGACTAACATATTCCACTGTCTCCTTCTGCTGTTCTGCCACTGCAGGAAGGACGCGAGGACATGCATCGCTATGGCTTAAACAATTAATGTACAATATCAATGTTTTTCATGGGAAGTTGGTGCATATTTTCCCACATTCAGAGGAAGCTACGCCCAGAGAAAGAATGAAAAATTAAAATGCTAATTATCCTATAAATTTAAGTCATTGAACAGTCATTATATTTATAACTTCAACATTTTTTTCACTTATGCAAAAAATATATATTTTCTAAAATATGAATTCACCCAATATGAATTTTCTAGAATATACATTTGAACGTGTGCCAAAATTATCTAAAAAATAATATTATTATTCATAATCTTACCAAGTGATAATTGGATTTGGAGATTTTTTTTTACTTACCGAGTGAGTGTACAACTATCAGTACTTGTTTGTTGAATTGATGACTTGTGTGTTAATTGATTTTTCACATACTTTACTTTATTTTTTTCCACATATTTTTTCATGAATAATTTTAATGATCATAACAAAAATATGATTCAAATCATTGTCAACAATTATATTCATTATTTTAAAATTTTACGAACTTATGTACATTATTGTCCTTCATAATAGATATACGTATTTTTCATGACGTTTTACGTTATAAAACTATTCATGAAGGAAGATATAAAAAAAGTAAACTATGTACTTGACACGCGCTTCACATGTAAAGTGCTCAACACCTACATTAAACCATATATGTGTGTGGATAAAATGAGTATACAACGCGCAAGTTTGCTGTAATCCACAGCACCTATCTAGATTGTCAATCTCAACCTCGTCCAACGGTCGGATGTGCACCTCTCTCCACGATTAAAATGGAAAAGTAAACAATGGGATAACTCTCATTTTTTTATTTTTCTCCTTGCTGTGAACATAAGGTAGAAAAGGTACCCACAACTCCACTTCGGCAACTGAGTTCTTTCTCACCCGTTGGCATAGAATTGGATGGACGACATTTTTTCCCCTCTCTGAAGTTGATTGGAGAGCACATACCAGTATGCATTAGATGGAATCGTCTCCTTGAAAGAATACGAACAAGTTCTGTTACGTATGAAATGAGATAAATAAAAAAAGATCCTTTTACGAAATGTATTAGTTCATTACTCCCGACCTTTGTGTCTTCTTTGTCTTCTCTAATTTCTAATTTGAGGTCACATTATTAGCATCACAAAAGCATTACGATGCTTTGGTATCAAATTCTTATACATCACAGTGCAAACATCGCTAGCCTTTTTTGGAATTTCTTGCATTTTTTTGGCTTGCCTCTGCAGTCTGCACTTAACTATTTGCTTCATTCACATACTCTTCAAGAGCGGTCACCTCTTTGCCACCTGAGTGCGCCGCCATCCGTCGATGTGTTTAGATTGGGCAAGTGATTTTAAGATTGGATGGGTGAAGAGGAATGGGGAAAGAGAATGAGATGAGGTATACAAAGGGGGAGGAATTGATCGCATAGGACTAAGAGATAGGAGAGAGGAAAGATAGAGCATAAAAAATGAGAGGGGAGAAAAAAAGATAGGAAAGAAGCACGGATAACTGAGAAGCAAATCTAGCCATATGTTAAATCTAATGGATGACAACTCTCACTATAATTTGCAGCCCATTTAACGAGTTGTACATCAAGTGCCATATATATATATATATATATATATATATATATATATATATATGAGTTTAATGTATATGTTGAGCGCCCTTTGCTTAACACGGTGTGAAGCACGATATGATCCATCCAGATCAGATCGGATGGCTCTCACGGTTGTGCGCGAGATTTTGAATGACTCACGAGAAGATCTCTCCCCTACTCCCACTCCCCTCCTTCCATGGCGTCTGCTCTCTCTGACTCGATAGGTCAGCAATCCTACGACCTCTCTCTCGATCTTGGGCAGCACCATCAACTCGAGCCTCTTCGTCTACCCTCCTCCTCCTCCTCCGCCACCGACCCCTCCCGCTGATACGACCAACGTCGGTGTGAGTGGCCTTGCAGCCACTGTGATCTCCGAGTGGTCCGAGATGTCGTGCTCGACCAGCACTCGTTGGTCCCGCATCTCGGTGTCGCCGTGGTGCAGGGTGAAGCGGTTCAGCGGGATGCCCTCACTCTCGTGGATCCTCTGCTTCAGTCGAAGCACGGACTCCGCGAGAGCTCCAGCAGCAGGCAGCCGGCGATCTCCCCCTCTCTTCTCGATCTAGGCGATCAGCAATCCTGATGGCCAACGATCCAGTCGATCGGCAAGGCGATCCAAGCAGTCCGCGATTCAGGCGAGGGCTCCTGCAGCTGGCGGCCGGCGATTTCCACCTCTCCTCCAACCTCTCTCTTGATCTCCCCCTCTCCCTCCCTCTCTCGATCTCCCCCTCTCCCTCCTTCTCTCGGTCTCCCCCTCTCTCTCCTCCTTCCCTCCCTTTGGTCTAGATCCGCCTCTCTCATCGCTGACGAAACCTTGGGTTGACCTCCGCCGACGTCAAAACCCGACGATGGACCCAAGATCGTCGGCGACGATGTGGAAGCTCTGGGTGGTGTCGCTCCGGCACCGACTTCTCGATTGTGTCGCCGGCCGATCGAGAGTGTGTGATCGAGGGCAAGGCCGCGGTGGCAACGGGATCGTCGGTCATGCACCGATCATGTGACGATGGGTCTCGATCGAGAGAGAAAGGGGGGGGGGGGGGAGGGAAGGAGGGTTGATCTCGCGAGATGGATTCGAACCATCGGATCATATCTTGATGGCATTTGATTAGATTTGATGTGAACCATCCGATCTAGGATGGATCAGATCCTGCTTCACACTGTGTGAAGCAAAGGGCTCTCAGCATATACATTAAACCATATATATATAATATTATATATATATATATATGTGTGTGTGTGTGTAAGAGTAAGGTTTGATGACATGTTCGTAATTAATTGTCGTGTCTTCTCCTTCCTTCATTTGTATTTTTTTAATTTTTTATTCAATAATTACCACTTAAATTATGTCCTTCTTGCCACGATTTTCTTAAACCTCAACTGTCCTCCTCCATTGGTATTTATCTTTTTTTCAAAATTTATTCATATAAATATTATAAATTATATTATTTTGTTCATTCTTTCATATCTTCATAACTTCCTTGGATCTTACCATGATCTAGTAACCTACCTCCTTCCACGATGATCTTCCTATATAACCTTCCTCCATCCATAAAATCTTCCCCTAAACTACTTATTACAATGCCAACCTCTCATCAATAACATCCGCCCTTGAACTACTTATAATGGTCGATGGTTTGAGTCAGAGATCTTCGTATTCAGGTACAGGACACCCTCCTATTTGCCATGCTCCTTTCATGCATTCTCTACCTCCTCATTGCCTTAGGCATGCTCAACTCGCTCTAGATCATGTTTAATCATCATTGGCATCTATCACTTTGCTCTTCGTCGGAAAAATCTTGGTCTCGCTAGAGAAGCCGTTGACGTGCATAGGATTTACCTATTTTATGCTCCCAATGGGGGCTACTTGTGATGTTTGTGTTAAGTTTGTAACATATGTAAAAAGTTGCAACTTTGGAACACAATTTTTTTTCATACTTTTTAATTATTATAAGTTAACTTAGGGACATTGCAACATTTTTCATAAGTTACAAACTTAACATAAACATCACAAGTAGCTCCCATCATGAGCATCAAATAGGTAAATGTTTTCTTGACGTAGAGAAAAGGGGTAGATGTCGATAATGATTAAGCATGGTCTAGAGCAAGCTGGACAAGCCCAAGGCAATGAGGAGGTAGCGAATGCATGATAGGAGCATGATGAATAGGAGGGGAACATGTACCTTAAGAGGAAGATCTCCGACTCAAGCTGCCAACCATTATAAGTAGTTCAAGGGAGGAGGTTATTGATGGGAGGTTAGCATTATAATAAGTAGTTCAGGGGAGAAGGTTATGAATGGAGGAAGGTTATATATGAACATCATCGTGGGAGGAGGTAGGCTAATAGATCATGGGAAGATCAAAGGAAGTTATGAAGAAATCGAAGAATGAATGAGAATGATTTATATTTCATTCATCAAAGACACATATTTGAATTTTATTTTTCTTTTCTCTTTTCCATTCATCAAAGTCAATTCAACTCAATCTTTTTCTTTGTCTATATTCTCTTTGTATTTCATTTCAATAAGGTGATTTTAACATTAATGTTTTTATTTCATTAAGATTTTCAACAAAAAGGTTGGCTGAAAATGAAAAGGTTGTATACTCATCTATATTATATTCACATGTCTACATACATAATAAAATGTCACTTTATCAATTTCTCAAAAACAAATTTAATAACTTTATTTTTTAAAAAGTGAAATTCAAGTTGTTCCAAGTAATATATTTTTAGTGATGACCAAGGTTAAATTCAAACATAATTTAAATTCAATGAAATTTAATTAATAAAAATATTATTCGCGCAATGTGTGATGGTGTTCACTAGTTTCAATTTGTACTTGAATCATTATTTGTCTTGATAATTGTTTCCTATGTAATTTCTTTGGTCAGCAAAAAAGTAAAAGTGTAATATTTTAACAAATAATAGTGAACCAGAAAAGAGCCGTGAATATGTAAGATAATTGAAAAAACAAAACAAAGTTAGCCAATATACACCACAAACCCAAATTTTGGCATTATATAATTATTTATAATGAAACTGCATGAAAAAAAATAATGTTATTCTATTGAGTCAATATGGATAGATACCTCCATCTTAATTAATATGAATTGTCACATCTAATATTGTCAATATTGAGATTCTAACTAAATTATAAAATCATAGAGTTTATATTCCAAGTATCTTTAATTGAAAATAAGTATAATAGTTTTAGTAACATTACTATAGTTACATATATGTTATATAATAATTAGTCAACGTGAGCATGTTAACTTTATTTGTTAAAATACTTATAGAATATGGTATTACTCAAGTAGATGATAGTATAATATAACGAAAATTTTGACGACCAATAAATTTTAATAATTTTAACTATATGTTCTATTACAAAATATGTAATATTTGTGAAATAAATGAAAGGATAAAATGAGACAAAGAATAAAGCAACTATAAGGTTGAACTAGTTGCGATAAAATTAATTTCTTAATAGTAACAATAACTTGTTATTACAGGAATGAAGAAATTCAATTACTACGATAGGAATATTATTTAGGAGAGAAGTAATCATATTCATATTTATCAATTAATATTTTTAAATTCAAATTTATTTCGTCATTTTCTCACTTGTAACATAGACTCTAATATTCCACAAGTAGAGTCGTAAAAATCAACCGAGTTTAACGAGTTCAAAGAGTTGATTCACGAGTCAATTCGAGTTTAGTTATATTTCCAATAAGAGTTGACTCGATTTTATATCATAGACTCTTAAATTCTTCAAGACGATATTAACAATCTTGATCACCTCACGCATAATCTACATTGCTAAACAACAAATTACTTATAAATTAAACAAAATAAACAAGACAAGATGATGAATTCGATTTGGTAATTTAACTTTAAATTATCAATAATTTAGAAAGATTATTCGTAAGAAAACTCTTCTTAAATTGACTTAAAATAAAAATTTGGATTGTTGATCATATTTTATACATTTATTAACAATTCACAAGTGTTAATGAGAAAGTCACATTTTAGGGTTCGCTTTTAATGTTTGACACGAGTTTAATTGGATTGCCAAGAGCATAAAAAATGTGTGTGTTTTTGCAATTAATCTACATGTCCTATTTATTTATCGCAGGTTTCCAAAGCCTTACTTTTAATCATCATTCAATATAAAGGAAATATATAGAACAAAATATCCATATCTCATGAAATACAACGGCAATAATAATTTTTGTAGCAAAATCATCTCAAGTTCAAATTTTATTAATTAAAATTATCAGTTTTATATATTTTTATCTTTATCATTCTCTTTCTTTATAGGAGACGCCAATATCTTATTCTTGCAAGTAAAAAACATAGAACATAAGGGTGAAAGTGATTTCGAGGATTTTTTTTTGGTGCAAAAATTTATCAACTATTTTTAATCAATTTTTAAAGTTAAAAATCATGATAAACTATAAGAACTCTCTAATGAGTTAGTGTTTTCTAATTAATTCATTTTATCGAAATCCTATTTTACTAAAATAATGTTTTAAAAATAAATAATAAATTAAAATTTATATAAACACATTTAATTTATTTAATTTTAGGGATGTAAGAAAGCCCGACACATCCTATAAGTCTATCTAATTTGAAAAAAAATCGAGACAAAAGAATAAAAAAAGGTAAAAGTCCGATTATGATTTAAGATATTTTTTACAAAATGGAATTGATTTGCTCAAATTATGATTCACCCAAAAAATCATAGAGGCTTGTTGTCCAATTTTTATTTATATAATTAGCTCATAAGTCATCAACTTATTATTGGTATAATAATTTTATTTATTTAAATTGGATAGATTTATCAGATTGGTCAACATTTCTTATACCCTAGGAACACTAACCACTAGTATCTCCATTATTACATGAGGGTTCTTTTGTGGACAATCATTACTTCATTTTTTAAATCACATTTTTTTAAATATTTTTGTGTAGATCCATATCATACTAAAAGAGATGGTAAGTGAGTCCCCAATTTTTGAAATAAAATTTAACATTAAATATACTTGTGATAAAAATTTTCTAAAAATATTAGAATATATTAATTTCAAAAGGTGCTCTCATTACACAAAAAGTTACACAGATCAACACATAATGCAGTTTTAATGAAGGAGTTGATGGTGGTCATTCCTCCGTCCTCCCTCATCCATCTAATGGAGAATCGACGAACAATGAAAACTTGTGTGGTTCAACCATTGGAGTGCGCGGTTTGACCAACGGTTCAGTCATCGCGCTGTCCTATCACATCATTGTCAGAACTCATCTCCCATCGCCGTCACAATGAGCTCCCTCTTGGGCAGGGGGTGTGGAGATTGAGAGGAACGGAAGGAGAGGGGTTGTATTGAGGAGACGTTGGAGGAACATTGAGAGAGGGCGAGAGAGAAAAAAACTCGAGCCAACAACCACGATTCTGCTGAGCAACCCTTTGTACAATTCATTATTCATTTTTTCAACAATTCATTCTTCATTTCTTCAACAACTGTGACCCTTTGTACAACTCCCATATCCTTCCATTCCTCCTAACAATTCATTCTTCATTTCTTCTTTTCTCTCTCACTCTCTCAATATTCCTCCCTCTCACTCCTACAACTCAATCGGCTCTTCACTTCATGAGAACCAACGTTTAGCCGAGGACGATCACACAAGCAGTCGCTTGTCGATACTGAAGAGAGGAGTGCGACGTTGATCAGAGACGATGACGTCGAGATAGTCATGGAAAAGTTTAGCCTATGGAACACCGACGAACCAGCCAAGGATGGGTTGAGCGAGGCGGCGTGTGGAATGTTGGAGGAGAAAGAGACGCGTGGAGGAGCTAGAAGAGACGTTTCAGGTGTTTGACATGGACCGTGATGAGATAATCAATGCAGACGAGCTGTAGGGGTGATGGGCAAGTTAGAGTTGCCTGAGGGGAGGATGCGTCCATCCGATAACGAGGCATCGTCTAGAGCAACACCCACGTCGTCAACCCGTCTAACACCGACCTCTCCGTTTCTGATGTCGGCTCCATGTCACAGCTCAAGACTGCACTGCTGGCCGACCAATCTGTCAGTGGCCAGCCGACCTGCCATGCCCAGCCCGTGTTCCTCTTTGGCTGTTGCAGCGGCTACACCTTCCCATTGTGTAGGCTCTCTGCTACGCCGAATGTCTACTCCATGGAGGAATCATTTTTTTCACATCGGCTGAATCCATGCTCGATTGCGCACCCCATTGATCGAACTATGCATGTATCAACATTAAATCCTTTAATGAATTGTCTTTACAATTCTTGCAACCGTGCATTATTGCACTATAAAAAGAAGTCTCTTCTTCATCAAAAGTTTAGCTATTGGTTCACATATGTATTAGATGAAAATTAAATAAAGCTATTTGAATGCTTTTATATAAAAGTATTGGATGCAATGTGTGAATTGTGACGATCCATTTATGAATTCAAAATTCATCTAGATAATGATATAAGTATCATTATTGTATATATCAATTTGTTATGGATAAATATGGCACCTTGATATTACATGTGAAACAATATCGTGTATAGGCAGAATTAATAAGAATTTCTTCCAATAATGAAGAATTTAATGTCTTTATATCGAAATGACATAGGTGAAATAGTTATTCACACCATGTGTGAAATTTTAAATAAGAATCATTCAAGTAAAATTATTGCTTTATAACAAAAGTGGTCTGTGATAAAAGGAACATTCTACGGAGAACTATAAATTCAATGGTACTCTTGTTATAAGAGATATATTTAAATATCATGATGTTCCTTAAGACTCTATAAATAAATAAATGGAAATGTCCTTTTGGAATATCATATATTTGATCAATGATCAGACATGCACAATAAGTTGAGATATTATTTATATATATATATATATATATATAATTTTTGTGTATTGATCAAATAAGAAGTCTATGTATTTACACATAGTGTGTATATCTATGAGATACGTTATGGGCATTGTTAACTTTTGTTTTGTGTTATGATGGAGATCAATTTAAAGATTTGCTTAATAAATAGAAGCTTATTATGATAACGATGTTAATAAGCAAAAGTCTATCACCAATTATGCCTTCATGTTATATAATGGCATGCACTACAAAGATTAGCTAAAGCAAAACTACATGAATTAACAATAATGTATTATACTCAATAATAATATGAAGCCCTCTAATTAAGTAAATTATTTTACTACAATAAATGTGTCACTATTGCATGATTAAAAGATAGACCATTGTAAGGAAAATCATATTGATCACTAATATGACCTAACAATGTGAACAAGATAGTGTGATGAATACATATGCAAGTTTGAGGCACTTATTAAGCCATGCTCAATTGATGCATTTATATGCGCAAGACTTATACGATAATATATTGTAAATCTTCTTGTGATGAATAAAATTATGTTAATTTTTTTTGGAGTTAATTAAAACTTTTTATAACACATCTAGAGTATGTTAATGAGGCAAGAAATTATCAATTATATGGATAATTGCCTCTGGCGCTTAGAGTATAACGAGAGGAGATGAAATGATATAGATTCGGATATATGATCTAAGATCGTCCTGATGTTCGGGAGGGCGACACAAAATTTATGCATAAATCTGTGTAGCCTGATAAGAGAAGTAAGATGTGGAACTTTGTGGCATTAATTTTTAGGCGACTAGTGGGAGACCTCAAATTAGGCAAGATGAGTAGGCGTCTGGACTCTAGTCTATGTAGTGTTATGAATTTATGACATACACTTGCTTGGTTATATACCTAGTATATTAAGTCGACCCTAAGAATTGACGAATGATTTATAATATTCAACAGAGTGTGAGTCTATAAGGACTAAACAAGTCTTAAAGTTACCATTAGACTCTTGACTATATTTAAAGGTAATGACTTAGTGTCGTTACTTTAACGAAGTACTCAAAGGATAAAAATGTATGCGGTCCTTCGAGCCACAAATAGGAAAGCAACTAATTTAGAACTAAAAAATACGAGGGCGAGAGAAAGATTCACTAGTGATGCATGATATTTATAGTACAAATAAATCAAAATCGTGCAGGATAAGACGCTTATTGTCTAGAGTATGCATGCAATGTGTTTGTAGGGCAAAATGAGTTACATAGATGTTTGAGCAACTACGTATTATTAATAAATGATGATATTGCCTCACATAAAGTTGAGCAGTTATAAAATTATAATATGAGTTCGAACGTTAATTGAGAAATAATGTGGTCATAATTTTAGACTCTCAAATTGATTGAACAGTTGTGTATCACTGCCAGGTCATAGTATATTGAGTGACTATGTATGTCTAACAAACTATAGTTCACTCTTAATTGTGAATATACTCATGGATCACATGATCCATTTACCATAATAAACATATTTTTGAATCAAATATGGATAAGAACTCATTATGTGCGAGTGGAAGATTGTTGGGCATGACAAGTATGTGTATAATGGACCTTGCAAGTGTGCAGTTGCACAAACTATCACATCATGCAATTTTGATGAACTGCTTTGTAGTTCTTGCAACTGGGCAGCATTCCATTATAAAAGAAGTCCAATGCTGGACTTGTTTTTAGGGGTAATCTTGTGAATGCCAAACAAGGTGTCATGGTTGTCCACACTGCTATGGTGTCTAACGAACTCCATTGAATGGCTATCCTATTTCAATATGATTCTGGCGTAATGATGTTCGAACTATATGGATTGTAGAATGGTGTTCTCCTTTCGTACGTAATCTAGGTCCCGACAATGAGTTTGAAGCAATTTAGAAAAGTCCCCGATCATCCGTTCTTTCGCAGCGAGATATTTCGATATTAACCTTTTATTTATTTATATCGATTATTTCAATAATGATTTTAAACTAATAAAACTTTTAGTATCACATTTGAAACTTATAATATGGAAGAAAAGTAAAATCAATTTCTAAAGAAGAACGATAGGCAATGTCCTGGTAAATTTCACTAAATATCATTCAATTTGACATTTTTCTATCTCTACCATCCAATTTCACTTTGTAACTTAATTGTCCTTCATCTATCAACTTATTTCACCAAATTCAAATGTCCTTTTTACTTAAGATCGACCACTTTTTATTGTGTTGTCGACGAAGCGTTCACACAACTTATTTCTCTCTCCTTCGAACGAGCAATTGGCCAACCTAACATCATTAAAAATAAAATAATATTAAAATATATATTGATTTAAAAAATAACCCCTCCCCTTTTCGCATAGGAGGTGGCACCCCCTCTTTTTTACTATTATATTATTTATCTTAATATGATGTTACGTCAACCAATTGCTCGCATGGAAGAGAAAGAAATAAGCTGTGTGGATCTCACGTCGACAATGCAATCGAAAAATGATCGATCACATGTAAAAAGGACATTTGATGAAAGAAGTTAATAGGTAGATGAAAGTCTAGTTACAAAGTAAAGTTAGAAAAAACTGACAAAGTTGAAGTGCATTTAGTGAAATTTACTCGGCAATGTGGGGTGATAGTGTTTGAATAATAATCAAATAATTTTGAATGTATTATTTTATTGATCTTTAAATAATTTTATGTCTATACATTTTTAACTATAGTATGACAATAAGTTATACAAAAATATGTTAATAGATTTTTAGTTGAACGCATGTTAAAAAGAAAAAAAAATTGGTTTCAATTATTAACAATTGGCAAAACCAATCAAATATTGTATTGTACAAACATTAAAAAGATCTTTATGTATAACGCGGTGTAAACGGTAAAAGAGAACATTGTACTTTACAACACTATATAAATATTAACATATGATGAGATGTAAATAAGAAGGAAATGGAATCGAACAGTAGTTTTTAAATAAATATCATGCATTAATAAGGATATAATGGGGTTATGTCTATTTATTATATTTACAAATAAGATTTTTTAACAGGGATTAATAGAGATGTAACCCCTCTTGGGTGAAACCTGGTGCATCGCTTTAATCTGGACCGTTCGTTTTAGATGAAAGGTCCAAATCAAACCTCATTCTTCCCCCTCTCTCTTTTGCACGACCTTCCTCCCTCCGACCTCTCTCTTTCATCTCTTGCGCGACTGTCCTCTCCCTCCGCCTTTTCTCCTACGAGCACTGTCGTCGCCCACTGTCTTTGACCTCTGCGAGCGCTCGTCATCTGCTCGCCGAGAGCCGTCGAGACTGCAGATCCGCTCGTCGTCGACCCACACTTGTCGCTAGATCCGCTCGCCGCCGTTGACGATCGTCGAGAGCTGCGGCCCTTCCCGCCCATTGCCGTCCTCAGATTCGTTTGTCGTAGATCCGCCGCCCCCATTTGCTGCCCCTGTTCGCCGATGCGCCGCCTTCGTTTCCCATTGACAATCGAGTGATGCCCACCCGAAGCCGTCTTAGATCCGCTTGCCGTAGATGCGCCGCCCCCATTTGTCGTCGACCGTCCTCGAGTGCTGCTCGCCCGCCGCCGTCCTCAAATCCGCTTGTCGTAGATCCGCTGCCCCATGTTCATCGATGTGCCGCCCCCATTTGTCGTCAATGATCATCGAGTGCTGCCCGCCCGCCGCCGTCCTCAGATTCGTCGCCCCATTCGCCGATTGCCGATGATCTGTCCAAACAGGAATAGAGAGATAGAGAGAGAAAATGTTGGATGAATCTCAGTCTTACATGTAAAATGAATGGCCCAGATTAGGGCGCTACACCAAGTTTCACCCATGGGGGGTTACACCCTCATTAATCCCTTTTTAATATTATCTTTACAAAATAATAAATATTTATATTATTTTTAGGAATAATACTAATTTAAAAAAACATATTTGAAAGGCTAAAATGACGTAAAATTGGTGAAAACTTTGTAGAACGACAAATAAAGATAATTTTATAAATAAAAAAATCAGTAGACATTATAGAGAAATATTAAATAGAAATTTAGTAAATATAAAGAAAAACATAGAAAATGAATTGATGTGGAAATAAAAAGGGCAATATTTTTTATTAAAAATAAATCAATACTATTTATCAATATTGAATAGCTTTTGCAAGGATACATTCATTTTATATTTTAAACTCATTATTATGAAAAAATAAGGGTTTAATGTGCCTCCACTCCTTTAAAATGGGGTGGACGCTTCTGCCTAGCTTGTTGCTCGACACATGACAGATCACACTCCTCCTCTTAGGCGTGGTTCAAAGGCCGGTTCAGTGGACGATGAGAGCGGTTGTTCATCCTCCTCCTCCCCGTTCCTCGTGGTTGGAGTCATCTGTGGCGCAGCCACTTGGACCGAAAGAGGCATCACAAAGGCTCTTGGACTGTTGATCGAGGAGTTGCAAAGGGATTGGCCAATGATCTTGCAGTTGATCCGATCGCCTGGGTTCAACCCAGAAGAAAATCAAATCACTAACAGAAGGACAAGCAACCGTCAACGACGTCGAGAGGGGAGCTACCATGTGAAATCCCAGCGAGAGGCTCAATGGGAGAAAGCTCATGTCCATGGAACATCGATCGAACAAACTCAAACAAAATCAAAGACAAGAACAAGAGTAGTAGACGAGAACTCAATTCTATATATCGAAACAACTAGAACAACAACAGGAGGTGCAATGACTACAACAAGAGAGCGTGGACAAAGACAGGGATGATGAGCGAAGCCATGCTTCCATCAATGGCTACTGAGAGTTCGGTGAGGGTCGCAACAGGGAGCGAAGGCCAAAGGGGGAAAAGTAGAGAGAGGAGGAGAGATGACGATCGGTGCATGCGGTAAGAGGGAAGCAACTTAGGATGTAATGAAATGAATCTTGACTAGAGAGGGGAGGGCGGTGAGCAAGGGAGACAATCGATAGTTGATGGTAGGGAGGGTGGATGACGACGAGGGTTTGAGATGGCGAGCGGGAAGGGAGCGGCTGATGGTCAACGATTGAATTGGCGGGCTTTGATGGTTGAACCTTGCCTACACAGTGTTGAACCATCAGACCCATATCCAATCGTCGATTTGGCATCCTAAGCAATAGCATCCCCCTATTTTAAATGGATGGATACCCATTAAACCTAAAAAATAATCATAAAACAAACTAAATCAAGATATTTAATTTTCCTTCGTAGTTAAATAAAAAAGCTTTTGTTCAACGACTTTCACATGTATATCTTTTACTAGCTGCAACTAAAAGCTGAAATAAGAATGAAGAAGTTAAATTATGAGAACAAATATGTAGTGGCATACATCGAGTGTTGGAAGATTGTTCAAAAACAAATTTTAAGTTACGAATTGTAATAATAAAAAATTTTGGGTCAAGAGTATTTAGACTTTTTGATCAAAATCCTAATGTAAATCGTATATAAAGGACCAACAACTCTATTAATTCTCCAAAAACCTAGTCGTTAACTCTTCCTTTCTTTTTCTTCACCAAGAAAAGTCTAAGGTTAGGAGATTTGGAACCCTATTATTAACAGTGGCTATGTTTTAAGATCAACAAAGAGAATATCAAGATTTTTAGGAAAAGAACAAAAAAACCTAAAGGTTTCTAGATGATGAAAAAGGAGGGGTTTTAGATCTAAAGCCTAAAGGTATATAAAGGGGTTCCACCCCTCTCTTTTCTCTAAATGGTTTGCATGTGATGGATTGAGAGTTTGAGGGCATCTTGTTCTCATAATGAATTGTGATTAAGGATTTCATGAACACATTGATTAGATCTAGATGTTTTAGATGATGATTTATTGTTTTATTATGTTTCATGACCTAAATCTATAGTTTCATATGATTTTAGGTAAAACCCTAGATCTTAGCATGTTTTTATGCCTATGATTTATGCCCTGAAAGTTCACCTCAAAAATTGGTATTTCCAAGTTAGAAATCAGAACTCTAAGCCGTCAGTATGACCGTGCTAATCCTAGTAACGGTCATGACCGAGCGAATGGAAGCGAGGCATTAAAAGGCTCTCGGCCATGCCTTGACATCTCCGTCATGGCCGTGACAAGGCCAAGCGCGACCGTGACAAGATTGGTCATGACCGTTAGCGAGAAAGACGAAGTTAAAATTTAACTAAGGCTGGGAATGATTGTGAAAAGGCTGAGCACGGTCATGACAACTCTAGCACGATCGTGACTGTTATGAGCCCGTCCCTGATAGTGCTGGGCACGAGCATGGCATTTTTTGGCACGCTATGACGTTGGAAAATATCTTGTAAGATGTATTGAATCTATTTTCTAATGTATATAGGTTATGTATGGATGTATATTGATTGTATATGACATGTAATGCATGCTTAGCATAATTAGATTAAGATTGATGTGACTATTTGATGTATTGATGACTAATGAAGTATAGAATTGAAGAAAATGCCTCGGCATACATTACGTTAAAGAAGTAAATGACATTTATCTTATGGTGATTGAGATTTCTCAGAAAATAATGTCATAACCTGAAATGGTGTTTTAAATTTTCTAGGTGTTATTGACCTAGTTGTAATGATGTTGCCTTGAGCTTTCAGTTAAGCAAAGATGAAAGATGATGGCAAGAAGTAAATGTCTTTTGCCTTGCGGTGATTAAGACTTCTTAGAAAAATAATATCATCATCCAAAATATGATTGAGATTTTTCGATGCCCTATGAAGGTAATGATTTGGTAAAGATGGAAGATGAATAAAAAGTGAATGTCTTTCACCTTACAGTGATTGAGACTTCTTTGGAAAATAAAGTCATCACTGAAAAAGTGTTTGTTCTCAGAAGTAAATGTCTTTCATTTTATGGTGATTGATTTTTCTTTAAAAAATAATATCATCACTCAAAAGGTGTTTGAAATTTTCTAGTTCCTTATTAACCAATGTACTGATGTCACCGTGTATTGAGTATTAAAGAAAGATGAAGCATGGTATATGATGAATATAATGAAAGTAAGTATCGAAGGTAAAGATGATAAGTAAATATCTTTCACCTTATAGTAATTGAAACTTTTTGAAAAATAATGTCATCATCTAAAAGGTGTTTGACATTTTTCAATCTAAAGATGAAAGATGTTATGAGATAAAGTAAGAATGAAAATGAAGTTTAACTTCAAAGTATTTGATAACAAATAAAGTTATGTACTTCAAGGAGATCTATGTTTAAGAAGTAAAGTTCTACATCTATGTATGCACTTTCTAAGGAACAACTACCCTCATCATAAAGTGTTTGTATTCGTAAAGATGATTTCTCCTTATTATAATGTGTGTCCCTAAAATATGACTTATGATATGGAATGAAAATCAAGATGATATTATTTGATAAAGATGAAAATGATACGTGAAGGATCACATAAAAAGACAGAAAGAAAAATAAAAGAATGTCCAAAGGATTATAAACTATAAAAAAATATAAAGTATGAAAGATGTTAATAATAAATAAGGATTAAGGAGTTAAAAAGAAACTCCTAAGATGTACATGAAAATGATAATAAAATGAAATAATACGTCATGATTATATATGAATGATATAAATGTATGTTCCTATTGAATGATACTTGCAGATGATGGATCTGAAGTAAACAGGTATGACATGTATTTCATGAATATTATATGATGATTAATGTAAGTATGATGTAATGTCATAAAAGATTCATGTTATATTTTATGGCATGCATTTTATTATTATTATTATTATTATTATTATTATTATTATTATTATGCATCGCATGTAGTATTATATAATAGGATATCATGACACGATCTTTACATACTCTAACTGAAAATCCTGATCCGTGCAAGTAACCGAGATTAATTGATAGGTAGCAGCTCAAGCTCATGATGAAGTGTTGTATATGCTTATGTCTAATAAATTCTAGTTGAACATTAATGTTATGTACTAAAGTTTTTAATCATTTGATATCTCATGACTTATTAGTTGAAAAGATCTTAAATGATTTAAATAAAATTTTATTTATTATGATTTTCAATAAAATCATTTGAGGTCCATGACTTAATTGTTAAATGTTGTATGACGAACGAGTTAACGACGCGAAATTACTCTAAATAACCAAAACTTTTCGCATCTAGCATTGAACTAACAGTAATCTAGCATTGAACCAACAGTGATTAGGATGAAATAGTAAGTGACCCATCCTTCCTTATAAGCAAGATTTCGAATTCAATTATTTATGACTATAAGAAATTTTTATTGAAAAATTTTGTTATTGAGAATCTATACACAATGTACACAATTGGGGACCATTTATAAGCAAGATTTTTATTGAGAGTTTGTACATAATGCGAGACAAATTTACAAATTAATTAGAGCTGATGATAAGTGTTCAAAATTATTAGCGGCCGTCGGCACAGCTTCGAGAACCAGCAACAAAAAAAAAAAAAGAATGAACATTGATGATGTAAAGTGTCTTCCCGCATCCCAATTTCTAATCACTGTGAACCCCTCACATTCTCTTGCGAATAACATAGTATCCCTCAGTACCATGATGCATCCAAGAAATATACACAGTGGAAGGACTATCACCTTGCAATTTAGCATAGAATTTCTTGTTAAAACTCACGAGTCTGCTTCTAACCACTGTTCATTTCAGCAATTATAAGTAGACAATCCACGTAAACAAGAACCTCGCCTACGTGACAGCAAAGAAACAAAACTTGATATGTCGTCATTTCTGTACATGAAGATTGCCATATATCCAGGTATAAATTAAGAGAGGCGGTATCGCTTCACTCAGGAGGTCGTCAATCCCTTTCAGGCGCATCTCCTGCATCTTTTCTGGCGCTCAGGTTCCCAGTATAGGACCATACCTTCTCCTTTTCACAGGAGTTGAGCTTAGCCGCCTTGGCTTCTTGTCCTTGGACGGCGGTGGCGCCCTTATTTAAGGAGGGATGTGTTCTTGCAGGGCTGCCAATAATTGGGGTGGACGAGCAAAATGTAGGAGTAGCAAAAGGTGAGGCATAAGGTGTATTTTGAATTGAGAAAGGACTGGGGGAGATCTTTTTCTGAATTGGAAGCCCTCCATTTCCACTGCGGTTGAATATAGAAATCGTTTCTGCAGCAGCACAAGTCTTGGTTGCATCGTCCACAAAGATCAAATCATCAATTCGTGCCATAATGTTAAATGCCAAGCTCTCCATGACCCTTGAGTAACTCTCTAGTATTGACTGGCCCACATCCTGCAGAAGATTTAAAGACATAAATGCACTCGAACTCTTAGATAATTATGCACAAGATGGTATGAGAAGTATAAAACTACGCCAAAGGTGATTAAACTGAAGTTTAAGAGTTATTACACTTCAAATTAGAATAAATCATCAAAAACATGTGGAAAGTTGCTAATTTGACTTTTCTTTCTGACGCATTCATAAATGCACAGCAAGCTTAGTACCGGGAATCCAAAGACATAAGGGCATATAAAGAAAATGATACATTTCT
Organism: Pontederia crassipes; assembly: GCA_030549335.1. Classification (NCBI taxonomy): domain Eukaryota; kingdom Viridiplantae; phylum Streptophyta; class Magnoliopsida; order Commelinales; family Pontederiaceae; genus Pontederia; species Pontederia crassipes. The sequence goes on along the minus strand of CM060191.1, from coordinate 67,365,730 downwards.
TTCCTCAAGAAGGCATGAAGTTACCTTATTATACTGAATCTTGCTCATATCCAAAACAGTCTGTGGAAGGCCAGGGTATCGAACTCTTAAACTCTGTAAGAGACCCTCAGCCCTTTCAGCTAAAAACCGATTTCTTTCACAATCAATAACAAGATCCTTGACCTTCCCACTCCATGACGCCTTCCTTGTCTTTGGTTGAATTTTTTTTCTTTGGCCTTTGAGCCTCCAAACATATAGTGCTGCCTCAATTCTATTTGCTATTTCCAAACTCTGATGCTCAGATGACAGATCCAGGCAGTCAAGGAGACATTCTGGTGAAAATTGATGTGCTGTTATATAACGGTAGATGATTTCACCTAAACAAGATTTTCCATTCTGTACGTATTGTCAATAAGCAAGAAGACATGTCAATAACCCTTATGCTAAAATAAAATAGCAAATACATGCAGGTCTTTGTGTCAACATACTAATCATATGAAGAAAAGTCAAAATGTAATGAAAAAAACAATGGAAAAAAATTGAAGCTATAGTGTCAAATTATGCCTCAAAATCTACAGTTGAAGATACTATTACCACAGGCCTGAAAATTAGAACAAAGAATTTAAGAAAAAACAAATTAGTGAAACTGATAAGAGAAGTCAATTGAAGATCTTGATTTGATGATTTCTGTTCCTCAAAAAGATAATATATTCACCTTATAAAGAACTCTCTACAAAGGTCTTTAATTGGATAATTTCACTTTATATTTCTGATTCCTTAGTAGTTGTATATTTATTAGTTAACTGTTTGTCCATAAAAATTATAGATGTCAAGAAAATTTTAGCACTCTCCACATGCAATTCAGAAAATAATGGGACAAGAGCATAATGATATTGCAAAGTGCTTTCATTCTAGAATTGTGTGGAGGAATAAATACTACAAATACAACATGAATTCCCATCGTATATCAATAGTTCCACACAAGAGAATATTCTCTAAATTGTAGAAGTTCGTAACCAGTGATCTGTTTTTACAGTGTTTGTTCAACTGAGAAAAGTGCACAATTCAACACATACCACTATATGGCAATGACAAAAACGAGATTTATACTAGATAGAGATTACCCTATGCATTGTCATAAGTTCAAAAATATGCAATTACAAGAAAGAATTGTGAGTTTAGAAATATCCTGAATATTCACTAGGGTCTTCTGTTGTTAAGTATCCTGAGTAAAGTGAGTTCATCAACTGCAATGCAAAATACATTAAGAAGATCAAGAGGTAAGATATATGTGTACTTATACCTTAGGCAGTGTCTCCAAGTAGACATTTGGAATCTCCATCTCAGCAAGCACACCACTATTAATGGCCATAGCAGCTTTCAGAATTTGATTAGCACAATCCCGACATTGTTGCAACCTCTTCCGCGTCTCCTCTGACAAGCCATTTGGTGGAACCCTCGGGCAAGGCAGCCACCATTTTTCTTCTTGTCTCAGTGATGGCCTCCCAAAGGAGGACGATGGGTAAGCTCCACTGCCATCATTGTCAGCTACGAGTATTCCTCTATCCACGTACCAGAACTCGGTATCCCTGAACCCGTCCAACATGCCCAGGAGCATGGCATCGAGCTTCTTGAGCGCCGGCAGGTTCATGTAGAGATCCCTGCGCGGCCGCGAGACCATCACCTCGAAGGTGCCGCCACCAGGAAACTGTTGAACTGAAGGGATGAGCTCAACGATGAAATCACTTACACAAAGCAGCCACTCCATCTCCTTGCGCCACATGGCCTTCTTCTGCGCCGCAAGGGGCTCTAACCTCCATAACTCCCCGAATACAGTAGCTGGAATAGACATTTCAACGAACATAAATCCTACCCACACATGGCCTAAAGAAACAAAGAAGAAATTGCTCAATTGACAAGGAAATAGGCTCGAACCAGAGAGGTTGGTAATGGCATTTGAGATGGCTAGGGCGGTGCTCACGCCCTTGCCACCGCCAGACATGTCCTCGCCTAGAAGAAGCTTTGCAAACCTCTCTTTCATCATCTCCACTTCTGCGAACAAAACGAACAATTTGAGCATAAAAACGAATGGTCGCAAGCGATAGTTGAAAGCTACATTTATCTCGTTCCAGATCTCCAAATCAAATCGCATTGCCCATTGCATCCAAAGACTCCACATGTACCGGAAAAATCAGCATCCTTGTTCTGCTGCTCCGCCTCCCAGAAGACGTCGCCGGCGGGCATAATCGCCGCCGCTGGTGAGCGTCCGGGGTATCTCTTATCAGCCGTCGCCAAAGCGGACGAGGAGGTGGAGGCTCCGGCCGGAAAGCGACTGCTGGAGAAATCGCTGGAGGACTCGGATTCGGAGACATCGGCACTGGGGCAGTAGCTTCCGCCGCAGCGGCGCTCGCTCTGCTGGTCGGTGGCGTCTTCCTCCGACGACACGCTGCCCATCGCCGCCTCTTCGACTAGGAGACGCGGGAGAGCCCCATCCACATCCACTTTCTTGCTTCTCGGGTCCGCTTCTGCTTGATCAATGTTTGCTCTTTTGCTTGTCTCACAGTGTTCTTACTTTGCTTCTCTTTTTTCCTGTTCGACGGAAGGGAGGTCTAAAGTGAGGGGACAGAGAGAGAGAGAGATGTCGAACAAGATAGAGAAGAAGGCGGGAGCAAACAGATATCATGACATGGTGCTCTTTCTCTCTCTTATCCTTTTCATTCTTGTGTGCATCAGCAGCAGAAGTATCAGTTGAAAAAGCAAAAGTTACAGAGATGGTTTGCAGGGTTGTCAGTATCTTTCTCTTTATGCACTCTCTTTCTCTCTCCTCCCTCCTCATATCCTTCGCCTTTGTTCACCTTTCTCTCTCCTCTTTGCATCCGTATATCGGCAACCTCTCTTTTAGTTTTAGTATTTTTTTTTTGAAAAAGTAAATTGCAAATGCCAATATGCCATGCTGAGAATAAAGCAAGGACTGAAACTTTTATTTTAAATTTCGAATTGTATAAAATGTGTAAAATTGAGATGAAACTTTTGGTTCTCGTCATATTATTAAAAGTAATGAAAGAAAAATCAATAGGAGAGCTGATAAGCGATGATAATTCCTCTGTTTAGGTGAAAATATTTACAAAAAAATACAATTTCATATCATTTTTTCCTTTTCTTTGTTTAGAAAAAAACTTTACCATGTTTTCTACTGTTTCATGTGTACTAGATTTATGGATTATTCATGGCATATACATTCCTAAATGAATTGGTTTTAATGTCCAATTGAATGCAAGATTACAATGTTAAAGATAAATTTTAAGCTGCCAAAAAATAAAAAAACTCATTATTTGCTGTGGCTCAACTTGATATTAACAAAATCTATTTTTTGTATTAAAATTAGAAGTTTGCATGTCAGTAGGAACTATAATGGAAAAAGTATGTTGCATGGTAATTTAATATCTTAGTTTTTATGGAAACAAAAGAGGTCATGTCAAAGCCAAATGAAAGTTTTGTTACATGTAGCAAAAAGAAAATAAAAGAAAACATGAAATTGGTTACCAGAACGTCCATCTTCGTAACGTGGGATTAATATCGAACTCACAAATTTGATATGTTAATAATATTATCGCATGCGTCCGTACGTTGGGTAGATGTACCAAGATTTCGACGCATCACCAAACAAATCGGCCACATATGATTTTTGTTCATTTTTGTTTTGTTTTTTTTGCTAAAAAACAATGGGGATCACCACTTAACTATTTATGTATATAATATAGTTAAATTAACATCCAACCACGTCACACCGTGCAATCACATACGGTCCTTTGGACAACACCAAAAATACAAATCATATACACCGTTATATCAAAACGATGCTAATTCTTAATTAAATAGTACAATCAGAATTTATGATTGTACATTAATATCTCATATATATATATATATATATATATATATATATATATATAAGAAATATTAATATGACCATAAAAAATTGATGTCCCGTGCGACCACACATTTGGGTCATTTGATTGTGTATCAATGGCGATATGCTTCTTTTCCCTCACGCTAGCTACTCTAGGTTAACTCGATGTTGACGATCCCTACAATCTCACGTAATCGGCCAAGCTTTGCGATGGCACGGACGACCCTCTCCAAGGCGACAGATTCGCCAGACGGGTATGACCCTCTCGAGGGTGAGGAGGGCATCGTCGTCCATGCAGGGAAGGCCACCCTAGATGAGGGAAATGATGCTAGTCCATGCCAGGGAGGTTGTCGTGCTTGACCTCAGCGAGGCAGCCAGCCAAGGGAAAGAAGTGGTCGAGGGCATGCGAGAAGGAGAGGAGGTCGGAGATGACATCGGCAACTAGGGGGTAGATGGAGAGAATGCGGAGGTCCCAAGGGGTGAGAATTACACCCTTTTTTTTAAAGAAAACGTTAACTATTAATTAAGGATGTAGGTCCTGGTACAAAATATTGAGGATGCCCAGAGGAGGGTTATCCTCCTAAAAATTGTCGAAAACGGAGTTCCGACCATAACTTGCCAAAAAATTCGCGATATGATTGGCTTCGCGGTAGGTGTGGTTACAAGTAATTGACTCAAAAAATTTTCGGACATGCCAGATGTGGCGAACAACATTTAAGAATTTCCAAGTACAGGGAGTCTTCTTGAGTACGATGTCCACCAAAAGTGCAGAATCAGTGCAACAAGAAACTCTGCGCAGTCCACGACGAATGCAGCACCTCAGGCCCATCATAAGTCCCCACGCTTCCGTCTCTAAGACCGAGCCAACATCCTTCCTTAATGCACCTGCAGAAATGAAAATGCCCGCATCAATCCAAATAATATAGCCGGCACCTCCAGCTTGCCTAGGCCCACCAAAGGACCCGCTGAGTTAAGGCTAACCCAACCCGAGGGAGGAGGCTCCCACTTGACCAGAGGGTCGCGGAGGGAGGTAGTGCGAGGGATTGCCTCAGATCTGTTGTGTCTAACATATTTGGTTCACCAGAATCCTCTCCCACGTCACGGAAATGGTAGCATGCTTGGACTGAAAGTGGGCATCATTACGGATAAGCCAAAGTTTCCATAAACAAAAGGCAAAGAGGGATCTCAAGGTCGCTTTGGACGGTGGGTCCAGGTCATCCCCCTCCCGGATCCAATCACTAGTCTGCCAAGGAGAACGGTAGCGAAAAGAGTAACGAGTGAAAGCCAGAAAACGGTTCCAAATAGCATTTGAAATTGAACATTCAAAAAATAAGTGATTTATAGTCTCCGGAGCTAAAGCACATAAAGACAGGCCGAAGAAACATTAGGATTAAAGTGCATTACAGAATCCATAGTAGACAAACAATTATGTTTAAGTTTCCACAAGAAAATTTTTAGCTTATGCGGCACGCACGCAGACCAGATAATAGTCCAAGCAGGCTGCCAAAGATCCTGTGCCAGAGTAATTCGGCCACATAAATGATTATAGAAAGACTTGGCCGTAACAACACCCCGAGGGTGTTGGGTCCACAACCATATATCTTCATCGGCGGTGGGGGGCAAGCAAATAGAGGAAATAGACGACACAAGGGTAGAACCAAAATAAAGTTCAAGCAGGGGGAGGTTCCACATACCATTTGAGATAAAAAAAGATACCGTAGTCGAAGATAAAGATAAGTCAGAATTAATATAAGTAGGCATGTAACATAAGGGGGTCATAAAAATCCAAGGATAAGTAGTAACATTTGTTGTTTTACCATTTCTAATATATCTTTTTATACAATCTCTTATCTCATTAGCACGGTTCATGATGGAACGCCAAGGCCAAGCCGCAGACATGCAAGGGAGATTAGCAGACCAAAGCTAGAGGGGGCCATATTTTTTTAACACAAGGTTTGCCCAAAGGTTAGGGGAACGGTTAAGAATATCAAAGACTCTTTTAGCAAGTAAAGATGTACACATGAGTTGAAGATTTCTTATACCAAGACAGCCAGCAGAAGAGGTAGCTGCACAGTCTTCCAACTAAGAAGGTGAGAGCCTTTAGTACCATGAGAGGACCACAAGAAGGATTTATTCATTTTCTCAAGCAGAACAATTGTTGACTTACAAACATATGTTGATGCAAAAATATGCGAGGGAAAGGAGTTCAACATATATTTAATAAGGGTTAGCCTATCAGCCTAATTTAAGAGCTTACCTTTCCAGCCAGATAATCTGCCAAAGACCTTGTTAATGAGGACAGAGTGTTGCCTACGTGTATCACAGGTAATAGAGATAGGTACCCCTAGATAGTAAAAAGGAAAAATGCCTTGCTTGATGTCAGAGGAGATAGTTGAGGTGGAAGATAGACATAGGATTTATCAAGATTAATAAGTTGATTAGTGAGTAGGTAATATAAATGCATGCATTTCTTGATATTCCTACAATTCTTAATATTTGCTTGAGCACATATCAAAAGGTCATCAGCATACAGTAAATGACTAATGGTAGAAGTTCCCAAATGAAAAGGATGGATGTCATTATTTGCCACAGCTTGATTTAAAATAGAGGACAGGATTTGTGTGACAATAATGAAGAGATAAGGCGAGAGAGGGTCCTCTTGCTGAATGCCCTTCGAGCTAACAAAAGGAGCGGAGGTGGTGCCATCGATATGGCAATGAAAAGTTGGTGATACAACACACATCATATTCCAGGAAATGAACCTAGGAAGGAAGTTCATGATTGTGAAGGCTTTATGGATGGCATCCCAAGAGACTCTATCAAAGGCCTTAGTCATATCAGCTTTTAGAATCATGTATTTTTTTCTACCTTTCTTCATGAAGTGAGCAATCTCTTGAATAATAAAAATGTTGTCATTTATGGATCTCCCTGACATGAAGGAAGTTTGGGCAGGATCAACAAGGTGGCTAAGAGTAGGCTTCAATCTCTTGGCCAGGATTTTAGAGGCGATACGGTATAGAACATTACAAAGGGCGATAGGCCGATAATCAGTAATTATTTTAGGCTGCTTAGATTTGGGGATGAAGATTAAATTCGTAGATGTCCAGCTATGGGGCAGATGTCCAGTATAAAAAATGTTTGTGATTTCCTTGATAATGTCCTGACCCAGGATGTCCCAGTAGTTCTTAAAGAATTTCAGAGTAAGCCCATCAGGACCAGGGGCCTTGCCCGGGGGCATATGCTAGATGGCCTCACGGATCTCATCAGGAGAGATAGGCATGGTAAGATGATTATGCCAGGAGGGAGGTAACTGAGGCAGATCAGGCCAATTATCAAGAGGAATGGCAGGGGTTAATGTAGGCTTCCAGAGGTTAGTGTAGAAATTGACAAATTTATCGATAATTACACCTTCCTCAGTGAAAGGACTGTTTGGGTTATCAACATCAATAATATGATTTATCTTGTTCTTTTGGTGCCTAGTGATAGTCGTTAGGTGAAAGAATTTGAAGTTCTTATCCTCGTGTTCCAACCATTTGACTCTAGATTTACTCCACCACTTCAAGGTGATTTGGTGGAGGAGGGCTGCATGGAAATGATAAAGTGATCTAAGCTTTTTAATGTCCTCATCAAGAAGGCCTACTCTATTATCCTTAGCTTCGAGATGAGAAATGTCTTGCTTGACCATAACAAGCCGATAGTCAAGGGAACCAAGGGTTTCTTTGTTCCATTTAAGAATCTGAGTTTTAATTTTATGGAAGGAAAGATACATGTCAGAATTTGGTTCACGATTAAACCAGACATTTTGAGTTATATTCCTAGGTTCCTCATATTCAAACCAAAAGTGCTCAAATTTAAAAGCCTTAAGTTTCCTAATGGAGGTGTTAGAAGTAAACAATAATGGAGAATGATCAGAAACACAACGAATTAGAGAATTAACAGACAAATTTGGAAATTTTAGTAACCATTGTGAATTAATAAGCACTCTATCGAGCCGACACTTGATCCTAGCTTGACCGAGACGGTTGTTACACCAAGTGTAAAGATTTCCAGAGCTATGAGCATCCATGAGACCCTGCGAGCTAATAAGTTTTAGGAGAGAAAGAATAGAGTTGGTATACGTAAAAGGCTTGCCTCCCACCTTCTCCGAAGGTGAGATAACGGAGTTAAAGTCGCCCACGAGCATCCAAGGAAGATCCGAAGTGTCCAGCTGTGACAGCCTCCGCCAGAGAGCATTCTTGAGACATGGGATAACACTAGCGTAGATGCAAGTAAGCAAAAAAGAGAAATTTTTTAAAGTTACTACCGCATGAAGAGATTGGGCATCCTGGCCGACTACCATGACAGACGAATCATCCCCCCGCCAAGCAAGGATAATACCTCCGGCGTGTCCAGAATCAGGCTGGAAGGAGCCGTGCCAAGAAGAGCCGAGTCTACGAATGACCGTAAGAGAGCGCCGAGGACAGGTATGAGATTCAACGAGAATAAGAAAATTCGATTGGTGATTTTTGATGATGTCGGAGAGGCGGTCACGAACGCGACCCCGGAAAGCCCCTCGACAATTCCAATTGATGAGCTTCATGTGTTTAGATCTAGGGGTGGAAGATCAACCCGAGAGACCGTCTCGGCTTTGTCCTGCATTGAAGCATTTTGTGTTAGATATATGAGTAAGCGACTATTTTTTATCTTTCGGATTTGCTGATTTTTTCTCTTTGAGCTTAAGGGTAGGGACCACGATGAGCAAAGGGCGGCGCCGTCGGGCGCTGGTGACACCCTCGGCCGCAGACGAACCCAGGTCCGAGTCGGCCAACTCATCATCCGACAGCGAGGTGGCAACCAGCTCCTCGATGACAACTTGCATCCGCCGAGAGACCTTGGCCACTAGGTCGTCGTGATTTACTAGGCCATTCGAGGCCATGTCCGGAGAAACCGAGGTGGAGGGGGCGGGGAGGATCCAGAGGGGTTATTAGTGGGCTTGTGCGGCACACGTGGCGGAAGATGATCCTGCGTAGAAAGACGTGTTAGATCTAAAGCGTTTAAAATAGTCGATTTTACTTTACCGTTGATTCTATCTTGATCGTCACGTGTCATCATCCAGGAGTCATCAGGTTCATCGCACGGTTGAGATTGGATTAGGGTTTTGGTCAATGCGAGGACCAGGAAAGGGTTCACCGCTAGGAGCGAGCCCTCGCCGGCCACGGTGGCCGGCACGCGGGCCGAGTCCGCCGTCTCCACCACCGAAGTTGCGCCGGCATGAGGGGGTGGGGGGGGACATGCCCTTGCGGAGCAGGGCGACGACACTGCATCCACGGTCCTCCGAAGAATCACCAAAGACGACCGCCAGAGGAACAGAAGAACAAGCATCCATATGGTGTCCCAGCACGCCGCAGCGATAGCAGAAGAGCGGTAGGTTCTCATATAGTACGCGCTAAAAATATCGGGAGCCATCGGGGAGGCTGACCCATAGCCCCTGCTTGATAGGTTGCGTTGGGTCCAGCTCGACACAGACGTGAGCGCCGGCGGCCCCGAGGCGGATCAGATCAACCTGAGGGGGGTCCCAATGCACGCAGCGATACGCCAGACCGAGGCCTGGTTCACGAGCTCGTAAGTCAGTTACGACAGCAGGATCCACACAGGTAGCGCAGCCGAACGCTCGACACCAGGCCGGGAGAAGGGCTTCAGTTGTCGTACTGAGAGCAGGTGCCCGCGAAAAGTTGCCGGCGACATCGCCAACACCCGCAGACAATCTTCCAAATTAGTAAATATATAGAGCAAAAAAGAGTTACCTAGATCCGTAATGTTAACAGTGTCCCGGAGGTGCCAGAGGGTCAGGAGATCTGCGCGGAGGTCGATGAGCTCCTTCTTGCCGCCGAGGAAACAACTGAGCAAGCTGCTAGAAACTTCATTCATACGGTGCTCCACCTCCTCCAGCGGGATGGAGACAGTCTCAGTAATCGAGGCCTGGAGAGTGCGCCACTATCGTGGAGACATTTTCGACAACGAACGACGGCCCTTCATGATATCCGACGACGAGGTCTTGGAGCCTTGCTGATCCATCAGGCCGAGAGTGAGAAAGAAGGATTTGGAGATTTTGGAGAGGGAGGCTGGTTGAAAGGCAGGGAGGAAGAGGAGGAGGTAGTTTGGGACGGGGAGGTAGGGAAGAGGAGGAAGGAGGTGGGGAGAAGAGAGGACTTCCCCAGAGATGGGGAAGAGCAACTCTCCCGGCGGAGGGATTAGGGTTCACTCATTTTTGCAACTTTTGCTGAGCGACGAAGGTGGGAGGCCATCCATTGCTTTCTCTTCACTATCTCTCGTCTGCTCCTGATATCAGAAAGGGAGAAGTTATTGAAGAGTAGAATCACACCCTACTTGGATGTAGTTAGGGGTGGCGGAGGTCCAAAGGGGTTGGGTGAGAATCACGCCATTGAGTGGGAAGACGGGGCATGGATGTAACCAGGGGCGGCGACATGGACGAACTAGGTGCTTTCATATGTGTGGCCGAGGGAGACGCGTGATTGGGACACGCCCCAATGAGGAAGACACACGTTCTCTACGATAGAGGAGGAGGAAGATGTGCGAGAGTCGTTGATGCGCAATCGAACAACACATGATCGTGTCGTGACACCAATTTTTTTCTTGTGGTGTCACATTAATATATATATATATATTGGGGTTTTCACTCGTAATTGACTAGTAACACCAAAAGCTTAATTAATTGAGTGATTTTAAAAAAAATTAAGTTCCAGGTTATTACCTCTGGCAACTTTTGTTAACGAACTGAGTCATCCAAGATTAGTTCAATTTCTCTCTCTCTTTTTTTTTGGTTAAAACGTATTTGAATCCAAATATAGTGAGGGTATAAACTACACAGTAGACACAGTGTCGAGAACTTTTAAAATACAAATTATCATTTGAATCTCCAAAGAAATTCGTCGTTGATCCTTTTATTAAAGTTATTAATAATTTTATTTGAAAACATATTTGTTCATAACGTTATTAAAATCATGTCTAGCTAAATGTTTGTGGGTACTGTAAATATTCACACGGCTTTGGATTTTGACTTATTAAATAGCTCAAAAAAATCAATTACTATATAAATTTGATGGGAAAATTCGAGAACAAGGAGAGAAGAACGCAGAGAGATTGCAGAAAAATAGAGGAGACACACGAAATTTACCCAGGTTCGCCCTTGAGATGAGGGCTACGTCCTGCAAAGAGGTTCCACTATATCGTTTAGGTTTACAGCCGTCACACAAAATTACATCAGAAATTAGGCTATTAATAGCCTCTCCAAACCGGGTTTAAAACCCAAACAAACAGAGAAAAAACCTAATCCGAACCACACGGGACCGCCGTCGGGGGGCGGGGCCCCCCGAACCCCCCTTTCGTTCGTACGCCAGCAATAATGTTAATTGGGTAATACTCAGATTCCCCTAAGCTCACGTGGGCGAACCCGGTGTGAGAAACAAGGGGCCCTGAAGTATTCACCAACTCTAACATTCTCCCACTTGGTGGATACTTCACACCAATGAGAGCCTTGCCAGCAACATTCTTCTTCAATCCGACAGCAGTAGAGCACCACTCAAACTTTACTCCTGTAACTGCTTTAGTCAGAAAATCAGAACTATTCTCTGTTGTATCAATCTTTTCAAGCTGAACCTCTTTCTTTTCCACCTTTTCCCGAATAAAGTGGTATTGGATGTCAATATGCTTTGTGCGTGAGTGAAATGCGGGATTCTTAGCTAACTGAATAGCACCTTGATTATCACATCTCACCTCTATAGCACCTTGCTCAAATCCGAGCTCCAAGCACAATCGCCGTAGCCATATGGCCTCTTTTGCAGCATGAGTAAGAGCCATATATTCTGCTTCTGTAGAAGAAAGTGCTACCACGCTTTGTCTCTTGCTCATCCAACTTAGTGCAGCCCCAAATAATGTAAAAACATATCCGCTAGTGGACCGTCTACTATCAATGTCTCCACCCCAATCAGCATCTACATGGCCCACAATATCAAGCATCTTTCCTTTTCCCGCACCTTCAAAGCACAAAGCAAAATCTGAAGTTCCACGAAGGTACCTGAAAACTCTCTTGATAGCATTCCAATGTTCCCTGCCTGGGTTAGACATATACCGACTCAAGACTCCCACTGCTTGGGCTATATCTGGACGCGTGCAAACCATGGCGTACATCAAGCTGCCCACTGCACTTGCATATGGCACACGGTCCATCTCTTCGGCTTCTTCATCCGTCTTCGGGCATTGCTCTGCAGAAAGTTTATTTCCTAGAGACATAGGAGTACCCACTGGCTTGCAGTCCGACATGTTAAATTTCTTCAACACTTCTTTTATGTACTTCTCCTGTCCTAGCCACAACTTTCTCTTCTGACGATCCCTTCTAATCTGCATACCCAAAATAAAATTCGCTGGTCCCAAGTCTTTCATCTCAAACTTCTTGGCCAACAAACCCTTCACTGAATTCACCATCTTCATATTGTTTCCAATCAGCAACATGTCATCCACATACAGTGTAAGAATGACAAACTGATCTCCAACTCTCTTCACATAAACACAATGATCTGAATCTGAACGTACAAACTTGAGTTCGAGCATGTACGTATCAAACTTCTGGTACCACATCCTTGGCGACTGCTTCAATCCATACAAAGACTTCTTCAATTTGCACACCAGCTTTTCTTTACCTTGAACTTCAAAGCCTTCTGGTTGCATCATATATATCTCTTCCTCCAAGTCCCCATGAAGGAATGCAGTCTTCACATCCATCTGCTCTACCTCAAGATTATATGCTGCTGCCAGAGATAGAACAAATCTGATTGAAGTCATTTTCGCCACGGGAGAAAAAATCTCATCATAGTCGACTCCCTCAACCTGAGAGTACCCTTTAGCTACCAGCCTCGCCTTGTACTTCTCTACAGATCCATCCGGTTTCAGCTTTCGCTTGAACACCCATTTGCAACCAATTGCCTTTCTATCCTTAGGCAATTTACACAAACTCCATGTTTCATTCTTATCCAGTGACTGCATCTCATCTGCCATAGCAAGCTCCCACTGATTCGCATCATCCATAGACCTTGCATCTTTTACAGAACTAGGTTCTTCTCCGATGATGTTCAAAGCATGAAACGAACTCAGAGCACTAAGAGAGTATCTCAAAGGTGCTCTTCTTTCTCGTGTCGATCTCCTGAGAACTGGTATGGTAGTACCAATATCTGGGTCTTCATCTGAATCTGTATCTTCAACTTCATTAACCGAGTCCTCTTGATCCGGTTCTATAACAGACTCAACTGAAGTATCTTGTGCATCCACCTCTGAAGTTTCAGAATCAGAATCTTCTTCAAGCACTACCACTTTCTTAGGTTCATCACCTTTTTGAACTTCAACTTGGGAACGTGATTCACGGAAAACAACATCCCTACTGTAAACAATAGTCCTTGACTTTGGATTCCACAGTTTGTAGCCCTTGATCCCTTCCTTGTATCCGACAAATATGTTCTTTTCAGATTTACTATCAAGCTTACCCCGCTTTTCCTTGGGTATATGAACATATGCGTCACATCCGAACACCCGAACATGAGACAAATTTGGCTTCTTCCCAAACATTGCCTCATAAGGGGTCTGATCCTTCACTGATGAGGTCGGTGAGCGGTTCTTCAGGTAGTTTGCTGTGGCTACAGCTTCTGCCCAGAATTCTTGCCCCAATTCAGCCCAACTCAGCATACATCTGGCCTTCTCTATGAGTGATCGATTTAACCTTTCAGCTACTCCATTCTGCTCAGGTGTATATGGAGTTGTCTTCTGCCTAGCAATACCATTGTCCACGCAGAACTGCTCAAATTTATCTGAACAAAATTCACCTCCATTATCTGTACGAAGGACCTTGATCTTGCAGCTCAATTGATTTTCCACCAAAACTTTAAATTCTCGAAACTTATCGAATACATCTGATTTATTCTTGATAAAATAAATCCAACTGTATCTCGAAAAATCATCTATAAAAGAAACATAGTACCTGGACCCTCCAATAGATGGAGTCGGAGTTGGTCCAAAGACATCACTATGAATCAGTTCGAGAATCTTCGTTGCTCTTGAACCTGTGTGTTGAAAACTGACTCGGTTCTGTTTTCCATGGAGGCAATGTTCACAGAACCCGAAGCCCACAGAACAATTCGGAACTCCTTCTACCATCTGACTTGATGCTATAGTTGAGAGTCCTTTTTCACTGATATGGCCTAATCTCCGATGCCACAACATAGATTTGCTGTCTTCATCTTCTTTGGCCTCTTCAGAAATAAATCCGCAGCCCACAGATATTGTCTCTCCGAGCAACTTGTACAACGTGCCATAGCGAACCCCTCGTGCAATTACAATCGACCCTCTGATCATCTTGCACGAATCCTTATCGCAACTGAATATAACACCCGAGTCAGCCATTGTACCAACAGATAATAAACTCCTGCTCATAAGTGGTATATGCATCACATCTGGTAGAGTCTTCACCATGCCATCATTCATCCTCAACTTCACCCTGCCACGTCCAACAATCTGAACCGCAGTGTCATCTCCGAGCATGACATCCCCACCATTATACTCCTCATATTCACAGAACCAGTGTTTATGAGGCGTCATGTGGTACGAAGCACCAGTGTCGATAAGCCAGACATCTTTATCTGACTGTGCCGTACATGCAGAAGCCACATACATATCTCCTGCCTCAGCCTCCTTTTTGTCCGAGGTTGACTCAGCTTCTTTCTTATGAACCGGCTTGTTTTTGCAGTCTCGCTTTAGATGGCCCCACTCTTGACATCTCCAGCATTGCACCTTCTTATCCTTACTCTTCGAACGCCCACGAGATTTGGATCTCCCTCTCTGATTTTGATTCCTTTCTGGTTGCCTTCCTCTGGCCGCCAGCGCCTCTTTACCAGAACTTGCTGATCTCTTTCTCCGTATTTCCTCTGATAACAAGGCAGCACATACACTTTCATACGAAAGTTCTTTATCCCCGCCACCAATCACAACAATCAGATTGTCCCATGAATCCGGCAGCGAACAGAGCAATGTTATTGCCTTATCATCATCTTGAAACTTAACACCGATTGATACAAGTTGACTGATCACCGTGTTAAAGTTATAAAGATGGGTAGAAAACGAGTCACCCTCCTGCATCCGAAGATTGTACAATTTCTTCCTCAGAAATAACTTGTTAACCAACGACTTACTTTGATATAGGGATTCTAATTTCCTCCACAGATCTCTGGCAGTAGGTTCGCCCATCACATTCGTAAGAATTGAATCCGCGAGACACAGCCGAATCAAACCCTTCGCCTTTCTATCAATCCGATCCCACTCTTCGATCGCCTTTGGATCTGCCTGACTGGAGGAAGCCGTATCTGAAGCCTTCGCCGCATCTGCAGCCGTCGCCGCTTCTTTGCCTGGCCTCTCCTTCTCGATTGCCGTCCAAAGATCTCGATCACAGAGAAGATCCTCCATCTTCATCTTCCAGAGATCAAATCGCGTTCCATCAAATTTTTCTATCTCAATCCGCGATCCTCCTGACATCTCGAATAAACCCTAATTCCTCGAACAACCTGTGCTCTGATACCAATTGATGGGAAAATTCGAGAACAAGGAGAGAAGAACGCAGAGAGATTGCAGAAAAATAGAGGAGACACACGAAATTTACCCAGGTTCGCCCTTGAGATGAGGGCTACGTCCTGCAAAGAGGTTCCACTATATCGTTTAGGTTTACAGCCGTCACACAAAATTACATCAGAAATTAGGCTATTAATAGCCTCTCCAAACCGGGTTTAAAACCCAAACAAACAGAGAAAAAACCTAATCCGAACCACACGGGACCGCCGTCGGGGGGCGGGGCCCCCCGAACCCCCCTTTCGTTCGTACGCCAGCAATAATGTTAATTGGGTAATACTCAGATTCCCCTAAGCTCACGTGGGCGAACCCGGTGTGAGAAACAAGGGGCCCTGAAGTATTCACCAACTCTAACAAAATTTATATGGAATTTTAATATATATATATTATATATATGGCACTTATTCCTAACTTTTGGATTACTGCTACTACATCTTCTTTTTTATATAATTTCTACAATCAAACCACAGAATACACTAATTAAGTTTTCTCGAAACAAAATATCTCGTGGCTCAGTTGTGAAGAGGTATAATTGCATTTATCGTTTAGAAATTTTATATAATTTGTTCTAGGGATTAGAGTGGTTTGGGGCCGGATTAATTTTATGTTGTAGAAAAAACATATCAAGTTTCTCGGATTAGTTTAGAAAAAATTATCATTTTTACAAAATGAAAAATAATCTCTCGCGAGCTCATTTTTTTTAGGATCCCTTCTCTGATATGGTAACATTTTTAAAATAGGATAAAATTTAATGTAAATGTTTAATATTACAAGAAAAACAAAACATTTAACAGTAAACTTTGAAATATATCAAATAAGAATTTCAAAACATAATGGAAGAGTATCACTCATACCAAACTATTGTATGCATAATAAAAAAAATTGATTTATAAATTAATAATATAAATAAAATCTTTGTAAATAAATGACAGACCATTTATAAATGAATCGGTTTTGATGTACTAAAAGTCATCATAATTTTTTTTATTTTTACATTTTTTTCTAGTCGGTTAAATATTTAGACTTTGTCTGCTGCTTCTTAAACCCCGTACAAATCAATGGAGCCAATTAAACACTTAAGAGAAGTCCAAAAGAGAGCGAAGAATCGTGGTGTCAAGATTTATCCGACAAAAATGTTCCTCTCACCACCAATTATTAATCTTTTTTTACTTATTTTATGTATCCGATGTCTAAAGTTAGAGACACTTAATTAATTTCGAATCTCACCACCAATTATTGATTATTTTTTCTTGTTCTAAATTTTCGATGTCTAAAACTAGTAACACGAAGTCGAAGTGCAACTATATTGATTCAATCGATTTACACCTAGAGATCTAAGTTGGAAATTTAGAAAGGTATCCATCCAATTCAATTGAATAATTAAATAGTTCCATTATGGTGTAAAAAAATGAAATTATGATGCGCATATATGTGCATTACAATTAAAAGTAAAAGTCATATATGCTTAACGCCTTTAAATTTAATTGCAACGTTGAGATGATTGAATTTGAACTTTTTTTTGTATAATTCAAATAGTATAATTTTGAATTACAGTTATTTAATTTGGGCAAGATGGAAATTACAAAACTAATTACTATGTAATAATGCTAACAATTTTAAAATCATTAAACCTAATTGAGAATTGAATTATTTTCATAAATCTTCTTTAAACTATCACGATTTTTACATCTAACTTTAAATTACGAACTCCCTAAACTATCATAATTTTTTTATTTTAGCTCTTCCGTCTAGTTTTGTTATGTTTTCTATTGTTTTTATTTTTTTCATTTATGAAAAAGACTAAATTATTTATTCCTTAAAAAATATGAAATAACAAATAAAAAAATAAAAAAATCACTGAAAGGATTAAAGTGGTAAACAAAAAATTATAATTTTATAAAAAGACTAAATTATTCTTCCTGGTTTTTTATTTTTTATATTTATTATTTGATGTGCTATGGAGTGAGAGGTAATTTAATTTTTTCATAAATGAGAAAAAAATCAAAAGTAACGGAAAAAATCAAAAGTGACGGAAAACATAATAAAAATAAACGGCAGAATTAAAGTAAAAAATAATAATAATTTAGAAATACAAAAAATAAATTCGTAATTTAAGACTAAATATAAAAATTATCATAATTTAAAAGAGGTTTACCAAAATAACTCATGAGAATTTATAGATTTCACACGAGAAAAAAAAGGGAAGACAGCACATCGATTTGGGGGCGACACAAAGTGGAGCAAGACGAATCGAGAGAATGTTGCACGGCGGATGCGACGAGTTTTGATTGGGTGTCAAATTTGGATCCACATTCCACGCATTTTTTTGTGGGGTTTCTTGTCGTTGCAGGCGACGCCTTCTTGTCTTGATTCTAGGGTTTATGGACAGGTTCGATGGAGACGATATATATATATATATATATATATATATATATATATATATATATATATATATATATATATACGGCTGTGCAATTGTTCTGTTTCATTGGCTTCGTCACAAGATCATGTTTCGGATGAGTCTAATTTCACATGATAATCAATTGTGCGGGAGGAAATTATTTGAGCTGTGAATAAATTTTATAGAAATAAAAAAATAGAATATGTATTCTTAATTATTTAATTAAATTATGTTGGGAATAAAATGCATAAACTATGGAGTGCAGTTGATTTAATGTGGGCACCCTTTATTTTGAAGGAATACTAGCCCACTCTTAATGGTCGATTCATTCGTTAGCAATTTATATTACGAATTATTAAAAAAAGTATGTTATTCATTTGAATTGTTGATAACAATAGTTAAAGTGCTAGACACATGAAAAGAGTAGTATGTTTATAAATATAACGAGCTTCTTCATCCGAATTAGCAAAACTAAAGCTTTACTAAATCAGGGTTAGAAATAATAGTCTTCTTATAATTTAAAGTACTTATGAATATTTTTTTGATCTTTTTGTCTTTATAGTTTTTATATAGGATTTCATATGCAATCTTTCTTCCTTTTTTAAGAAAGATCTAATTCAAGAAATTGAGGGTGAGCAAGGGCCGGACGACACGATCGCCTCGGCCTCCATCCATCCAGAAAATTTGGCTTTTTTCTCGACCCAGTAGTACAAATTATATTAATATTAAATTATTTTAAAATATTATATTTATTTTCATTTTAAATTATATAATTTATTACGTGTATATCTTAAATATATATTACAATATATGTAATTCGGTTAATATTTATCATATTTATATAATAATATTAAATATTTTTATTATTTTATTTATTTTAAATTTTTTATGATTAAATTGGAATAATGGAGAATTTTTCGTTTTATCTCGATTTAACCGGGAAGTGATCTTGATCTCAATCGAGACCGGATCTGGGACACGAGTTTCCATTCTGAAAACTCGAAACAAAATGGGTCGAGACGAGGACGGCCAGAACCTAGTCCCGAACCCAGATTAAATTATTAGAGCCCACATTAGATGCTACTCTCAGCAGAAGTCCCAACAGTTTGTTCCGGCGGAATTTGTCAAAAAAAGAAAAAAACATTAGCACTGAGATTAAATTCTCGGTATCATTGCTAAACAAAATAAGAGGATACATGTTCACGTAGACTGGTCGTGGTTTTGCTGGCTGCCTTCTGCCACCATGAATGAAACCGTATAGAATCCGATTCCATTCGAGGAAATGTCGTGACCGAGTCGTGGCAAAAGCCTTGCACTTGTAAATGCCGTACGGTGCAAGCATACATGATCTCTCTCTCTCTCTCTCTCTCTCTCTCTCTTCTCTCTCTCTCTCTCTCTCTCTCTCTCATCTCTCTCTCTCTCTCTCTCTCTCTCTCTCTCTCTCTCTCTCTCTCTCTCTCTCTCTCTCTCTCTCTCTCTCTCTCTCTCTCTCACACACACACACACACACACAATATGTTAAGTTTGCATATTTAATGGCCTACTTATTGATGCCGGGCATGAGTAAACAAATGGCTGATTGAGTGGATGTGATGATGATATGTTTGGTGCTTGCTTTCACGTGAACGAGTCTCCCTATAAAATGGACAAGGAACAAATACATGCAAGCCATCTTCTTCTGTAGACCGTACATCATGCATGGTTACTCACGTTTAAACGTTTAGGCATCTCCCTATTATTTAATCAAATTCTTCGGACTTCTTCATTAATAGATAAGTATGCAACTTTTTTTTTTAAAAAAAGACACTCGTTCAATAATATATCACAATTATATCCGTGACATTTTGACGCAAAAAAAGCATTATTCGGGATTTGTTGATAAGTTTTGGAGTTAAAAATTTTGAATACTAAGTTTAATTTTGCTTGCACGGCCAAATTGGGTCGTGACATCTTGTATGGCTACTGATTACAGAGAATTGATTGTAATGATGCCTACGGAATGCACAATCAATTCATTCATGTCGCAACTGAAGCCTAAGTAGATGAGGGATACTTTTAGCAAAGTTTTCTTTTTAATATATATATATATATATATATATTATATGCAAAGTGACAATGAATCATGATCCCCTTGCTCCTAATTCATCTCTGCAAATATGGTGAGATTACTTTTTCAATGCGTGAACTCTACCCCAATTAAAATTTCTTCTGGACTTCAAAACACTATAAAAAGACGTTCTCCCACTATCGATATCTTATTTGGAATATTTTGTATGTGATTCAATTTATTTTTTTATCACGAGATAGATGTTCTAATTTTGAAGAATTAATTCAAAATTTCAATCAATATAAATTTTTTATACTATGTAAAAAAAGTGTCTATATAAAATTCTTAGAAGTCGGACAAAAAAACTATCTTATTTATAATCCCCTTTTATTTTCATTTAATAGAACTTTGCGCCCCGTGTTCTATACGTAATATCTCTCCAACAAAAATTCTAACGCAATGAAATAAGAGGGCCGGTGGCATTTTGTATCCGAATTCGGCACATAACACTTCCAATTCTGAAAAATACTTTCCTACATTTTTTTTCTACTACATCAGCGTTGCCGTTTATTTATTAGGTTGTATCTATTTTTTTAATTTTGAAATTCATGTGTTTCAGTGAGGATTGAGTGGAGTTGTAAGCAACTCTTAATCATTTTTGTAGGTTTTGAATTCGAAGTCTTCGCTAAGAATTACACTTATGATTAATTAAACTCGATTGTAGACGGAAATTTTAATTCATAGTCGGTGCATATTATTGGCATTGTCCGCTTTTTGAACAATTCGATGAGTACAATTGGAAAAAAAAAGAATGTATATAATATTACACCTATGCTTGATTGAATTTCAATAGCTATTATAATAATCAAAGCAGAGGCATTGATATTTTGACCATGGCATTGTTAGACATGTACAAAAATTAGATATTGAGTAACGGATAGCATATTTATCGAATTAAAATGTTATTATAAATATTTGATAAATACTTTTTTATAAAATAATTTTTAGAAATTTAAATATAAAACGCTATAAACTACTCCTACTAATTTATAGAATATAGAGGTAGTGATTTTATATTTTATTTCTATTATTATCCTCACCCTTTTTAAAATAAAAAAACTTTATTTAATTAGATTTTATATTATTTTTTATTTTAATATATCATATTTTTTATTTTACTTATAATTCAAATAACATTTTTATTTTAAAATAATCATTTCTATATTAAAAAACATTTTTTTAAAAAATATCATTATTTATAATAATATATTATAAATTAATTAATTATATCATATGTTCAATTTGGTCATTGTATACAATACACTAATTTAACAACTATATTTATCAAATAAATTTTTATTGGATTTATAAATAAATCACTATTCACTATCGGCTGATAGCTAATCTTCATTCTTTAATCAAATTACGCCAAAGAGAGCTTATGGATGTTTCTTCTTTTAGGAGGAATTCTGCTTAGGCTTGCTTAATTGGATACTTTCGATAGTTATTTAGTTACTACTCATTAACGGCCCGCCTATATTTCAAAATGTATATGATTGGGCCTTTTCTCACTGCACGCATAGGCTCCAATAGAAATAAAACAATAAACAAATAAATAAATTATACATAATCACCAATATGTTGACAATTAGAAGCACAATTTATTTCTACAACCTCTTTGTGTTAGATCGCTCTAATATTTTTTTGTGTGACATAATTACCAGCATGTGTTTAATCACAACGTAATTTTAATTTTTATTGGACTTAAATATTTTAATTAAATGATAATTTAATATTGATCGTTCATGCTACAGTTTCTACATCTTAAGAGAAAGCTTACGCTGTAGTAATTAAAAAAAACGGGAATTTTACTTGAAAAAAGAGAAATATTATATATATATATTATATTATATATATATATATATTCATTTACGTACTTACGAAGAGTGCATGAAATTAAAGTTCCAGATATCTGCAAATTGCAAAATCCCATAAAATTAGACGATTAGTTACTTCAGATACCTTCTTTTTTTATCCAAGTAATTAAGAAGCTTGGAGAGATATGACCTCACGCAAACAATCTCTGATATGTGCAATATGTATAATAATATATCATGCATCAATTCTCCAGCAGCTGCTTCAGGTTGATAGGCCTCGCGTACTGCAGCGAGCCGTTGTAGAAGGCCTCGCCGGCCCTCTTGGCCGTGGCGTGCGTCGGGTGTATCCTGTCCCAGAACAGGTACCGGCTCCGGTCCTCACAGTAGACTGCCTCCGGCGTGCAGCCGGACCCTGCGTTCATGTCGCCGATGCCGCAGCACGCGTTCTTCACCTCCTTATAACCTGCGAAAAAATAACATAAATTCTGCTATTAATGCGCCTGGTACATTATGATTGGGTTGGGATGCAGAAACAAATGATGCAGTCTCGCTTTGGTGGGCACTCTCACCTGCAATATCTGGCTCAGCAATTAAGCTGGAGATCAGTGCGTACACTCTCCCCACTGTGTACGTCATCCCCTCCAATGTCGAACTGAGACTGCTCAGCATGGCTTCAGTTGCATCATTGAACCCCTTCGCCAGACTGTTCATTGAGTGGATGCAATCTCCTGCAGGGTGCAGACTTCTCGCCATCGGACAGCAGCCGATAGGCCCGACGTCCAGAACTGCAAATTTCCTCGCTCCTAACTCATACAACGCCTGCCATATATATGTTCTTATATTATCGACTACTGGTCGATCATAATCATGGTCATGCGACGATTCTACGCAATGTTGCAACATGGCAAACATTTTACCTTGATATGATCCCTGTAGGTGGAAGTGAGGAGCTCGAAAAATTGCGTGGCGTTGGACGAACTGAAGGCGAGCAGATCGTTGCCTCCGGCGCTGATGAAGAAGACGGATCTGGACAGCCTGGAGTTCAACTTTTTTGCCTTCCTCGATGTTCCTCGTGCCATCATGTCTGATTTCAGCTTGGCGAAGAATTCAATCTGATTCGACATGGTGATGGCGTCGCCCTGCATGCATGCACACAGATCGCAATGTGCAGATTAATCATTGGAGCTACTCAAACGAGCTGTCTCGAGCCATGCAAAGGAGAAGATATTGAACGATGTCAATCGTACGCTCACCGTGGCGTCGAGTACGCCTGATCCGCCGGAGGCGAAGTTAACTCCCCTCAGCAGTTTCATGGTGGCGCGCCTCGTGGTTTTGTTCCGGAGAGAAAAATACGGCGGGGGGCTCCTCCTGAATCCCAGATTAATAGCTGCCGGCCGCACAAGTAATTAAATTTTAATATTTTTCATATGCATTTTTTAGTTAAGATGCCAAAACAAAATTCAAGAAAAATCCTGCCACTGGGGTTTGAATGGTTTGATTGGCACTAAAGTAAGTTGGATACCGTAATCAGTATGCAAATAAAAAAAAAATGTAAAACCAATTTGAACTTTCAGACTGAATTACTCTGAATTCAGTGAACTAATAATTTCAGAACCAGAAGACGTCCAATGGATCAAAGATAACTCTGCAACGTCATGGATGGGGCCTAACAGTAACGATGAGTAAATGTTGTAAGATTTGAGTACTGATTTCATTCAGAAAAATGCATTATCTTTCTTCTAGCTATTAGACATGACTCATGTCACACAACAATTAGACGAGCCAATTATTATATTTAAATTTCGATTTCCAAACTTCTTTTTTATGAATAATTATTACTTCGAGATCGAGTTAAAGGAGGGGACAACAGGAAGGTTCAAGAAAAAAAACGAACAACAAAAGCTAAAGAATCCAAAGAGTCTTCAAAAAATGAAAAGAAAAGGAATCCAAAGAGAGAACAAAACTCAATGTTAAAAGCTAAAGCTGAGTCTCGATCGATCGTTACCTAAGAAATCAATGACATTGTAGCCGTTGCTGAACCTTCCGGTGGGCGCGGCGTGGGGGTAGTCGATGCCGTTGTGAGGGAAGTTGGCCTTCGACTCCGTGCGCTTCACGTAGTTGTTGTTGCCCACGTCGGCCAGCGAGTCGCCGAACACGTACACCGCCGGCGGTGCCTTGGGGTTTGCACTCCATGCGGCAGAAGAATTCAGAAGGATGATGAAGAGAACAAGCACAACTGCCGCCTGCTCCATCTCTCTCTCTCTCTCTCACACACACACACACACAATATGTGAAGAGGATTTAAGCTTGAAGAGGCCGGAGTGCCACGGTTTTAATGACGACGAGAATCTATATTGGGATATTGCATCATATTTGGTTTTGTTTTTTTAGCTACTTGTAATCTTGTATCCAGAGGAAACGTTTTGTCAGGATTAGAACTCTGCAGGTTTCTTTTTGGTGGTGTACTAAATACAAATATGATAAAAATATTAAGCTTTGTCGATATTTAACAAGTTCCACCTCTCGCCTATTTTTCTTATTTTGGTGAGGTACGTACAAAAGTATAATTGAAATGATATGATATTTTAGTTTTTTATGTAGTTTATTAACTACAACAGTCAATCATATATATACCATTTCATTAAGATTAACTACCATATGTTGCATGTAATGTAAATCTTCGAAGACGTCGTCGAATCGATAAGCATATTGAAACCAGGAAACGAAAGCAGATTATGTAACTCATTAATTAACATAATTCGTGGCATTGACAGGAAGATGAAATTAGCTGACTTTTTTTTACCATTATTGTGAACAGGCATTGTCCTATTTTGAATTGATTTATTTTTATCTGCACCTGTTCCATATCATTAACACATGATTAATTCGATATTTGAATGCAAATAAATACGTAAAGTCGAACTAAATCAACAACTCAAATAATAAATTCGTGATCTCACTAACTCTCATTCGATCACTAGCTATACGTAATTACGTACTGATCAGGAATAGCATGTTTGATAAATACCGTTGGTAACCGAGGCAATTGCAAAGAGCATGATGGGTGGGAAAGCAGTGGAATTGGAATTGTTGTAAATGTGAAGTATTGGACTTGTAATGTAACGTATAGTCGTTACCAAATTAAAGCAATTGTTAGTTATTACCTGCCCCCGTGAATAGTAATTCCAAGTGATCAGTAGTCACGCTCTCGGTTTCAGGCGACAAGCTTTTTACGTTGGCTTCCCGGTGGAGCACGCTGCTCACGACGTTCCATTAGGCACCAAAATAACGTGTTGGTACATGGCAAGGGACATGCATGCCCTCATCAACTTTTTGGCCCTTTGCAATTACGATTACGTCCAAATCCGTATATATCTACTATGTATGCACCGGATATATCTAAAATCTTGGATGCTCTCGAGAATTATTTTGTTGCTTTGATGCGATGCAACTGTTACAAAGAATACAAATCACATGAACCCCCCCCCCCCCCCCCCCCCCCCCCCCCCCCCCCAAGTGTTGTTTGGTGGTTTAATTAAGTAGGCAAAAATACATTTATATTTAATACTGTCCGTATTAACGGGCATTACTCTACATCCACGATTTTGATCTATCTCATCCCATCATTACTTGTGAGAGTTATTGTAGAACCATGGGAGCAAAATAATATTTTAAAAATAATTTGCAATGCGTTGATCCTTTGAATTAAGTTTGCTTACTTTAATATTAGAATTCGTTTTGCCGATATTCCATTTTTACTGATAATATGCCCGAGGAACATAAACTCTTTCAATCAAAACTCACATTTTGAGAATTTGGCGTACAATTTGTACTTCCGTAAGGTTTGTAGCACAACTCTTAGATATTCCTCGTGTTCTTCCGGGCTTGACGAATATATAAGAATGTCGTCGACGAAGACGATTACGAACTTGTCCAAGTATGACCTGAATTCTCTATTCATCAAGTGCATGAAGGCTGCGGGGGCATTGGTCAGCCCAAATGACATCATTAAGAACTCATAATGCCCGTATCTTGTTCTGAAAGCGATCTTCGGCACATCATTATCAGTGATTCGTAGTTGATGATAGCCACTTCTCAGATCAATTTTCGAGAAAACCTTTGCCGAAGACAATTGGTCGAACAGGTCATCGATTTTTGGTAGTGGATACTTGTTCTTGATTGTGACCTTGTTCAACATCCGATAGTCTATGCACAGCCTCATCGACCCGTCCTTCTTCTTTACAAACAATACCGGAGCGCCCCATGGAGAAACGCTCGGTCAAATGAATCCCTTATCCAGCAACTCTTGTATTTGAGTCTTCAATTCTAACATTTCCGCTGGAGCCATTCGATAAGGAGCCTTTGATATAGGTGCTGTGCCTGGAACCAAGTCAATGCGGAATTCAATCTCCCGTCGTGGTGGCAATCCTGAAACGTCATCTGGAAAGATGTCTGGAAACTCCTTTACCACAGCAATGCTATCTCGATCTACTTTAACTCTGTCTGTCTTGATCACACTTGCCAGGAAACCCCGGCATCCTTTCTTCAACATCTTTTGTAACTGACACTACGATCTTGCCCCTCTCTAGTGGTGTACCTCTGACAACAGTCTGAGGTCCTCCTGGCGTTCCGATCAGTATCTTCTTTGCTCGACAATGTAGGTAGGCGTCATGGTAGCACAACCAGTTCATACCCAACACCGCATCGTAGCCCCTGATCGGAATAATGATAAGGTCTGCGGAGAAGTTCTTGCCTTCCACTTCGACCGGCACCATGGGGATGTACTTCTGGGTAACGATGAACCCCAGAGGTGTGCCAATGTCAAGTGGAAAACTAGTCGCTTGTGGCTTTATGCTCAATAACGGAGTGAATTGCTCCGAAATGAATGAATGTGTAGCACCTGAATCAAAGAGAATATTAGCGTGAACACCATCAATTTTTAGCGTACCTTGGATGGTGTCATTCGCCCTTTGCTCGTCTGTAGGCTTCATGTTGTATACTCGGCCTTGCACCATTTTAGGTGGTCCGTCGTTACGTTACGGAGGAGGTCCAGCACACATTGGCTCTTTGCAGTCTCAAGCGAAATGGCCCATCTTACCACAATTCAGGCACGCTCCAGTTCTCCGGTAGCACTCACCGAGATGCATTCTGTTGCAGTAGTTGCACGGTGCTCTAGGCGGTTGAGGCTCATTCCTCGCTGGATATGGCCTTCCCCGATTGCGATCATCTCTGCGGCGAGGATCTCGCCTAGCCTGCCTTCTATCTTTGTTTCCATATCTGTTCTGATACTGATTGGCCGGTACTTGACTTTGTTGTTTGTCAACTGTCTTATCATCATCTTCTAGATAAATGGCGAATTCTTCAGCAAATTGGAGGGTCTGACAGTTACCCCCCTTTACCCTTTCTCTGAGATTGGGGTTTCAGGTCATCCACCCAACGCTTCACTCGATCAAGTTCCGACTGCTGTAAGGTGGAGTACTTCTCTAGGCTTAGAAACTTGGAAAGGTACTGCTTTATAGTCATAGTACCCTGTTGGAGTGTCAGGTACTCATTCTGCTTACTGCCCCTTTCATAGGCTGGTATGTAGGGATTCTCGAACGCCTTCTTGAATTCTCCTTAGGTGATGTTGTCCTAGCCGGAGAACGTAGTGAGCTTGGTGGCCTTCCACCAATCTCTGGCATCTGTCGTCAGTTTTCTTGTGGCGTAAATTATCTTGCGGTCCTCGCCGCAATCCATATCAAGGAATATCTATTCTATCTCCTCAATCCATTCATCTGCATCCTCAAAGTCACCCTTCCCGCTGAACCGAGGGGGCTGCAACCTGAGGAACCGCTCAATGGTGTCTTTACGATCATAATGTGGTGGCACATTGGGACTCGAGTACTCAGCGTGCACCGAGTGGAACTCCGATGGTAGTAGTCCCTGTCTCAGTTGTTCCTCTCGGTACCCATTAGCCTGGGCCTGATCCACCTGGAAGCCATGTACTTGTTGTCTACTCATTTCTTGGCTCAGAGCACGTTGATCATTAGGTTGAGAACCTTTGGCCTCCTGACCGGCCCGCTGTGTTCCACTTCTGGGAGCTCGTGGTATCTGATTCGGAAATACCAACTTAGGAGGAATCTGTTCTCACACAACAATAATAATAAAATTCATAAGTGTGAGCTCAATAATACATAGCACAATTCAATACTTACTTGACCGTACTGGATGACTGTAGTGGTTGCTCGTGACAGTTGCACATGGACTCAATTCTACCTATTTAGATACAACTAAGAAGTGTCTCTCCTTAGGCTCTGATACCTTCTGTAACGCCCCGAGACCCACGTGACTTGCACGTGCTCAGAGTCGTCCCAGAGGCGCTACTCAATTTTCTATAAAATATTTTTGCGGAATAAAATCTATAAAGTGCGGAATATAAAACATAAATGCGGAAGACTTTTCAAAAAATAAAAATTGATAATCCATAATAATCGAAATACTAAAACATCCATGAGTTTACAATTCTAATAAGTGCGGAAGTAATAAAATTAAATAACTAGATCTAATGCCATGTGCAACATCTGTCTATCACTGAGCGTAGCCACCTACAGGACCATCATCTACATCTCTCTCACCTGCACGGATCCAGGTACAAGGAAATAACCATGAGTATAAAAATACTCAGTACGTAGGGTCTAAAAGACAATCAATATGCTTAATAAAAAATAAGATAAAATCAATAATGAGTCGATTGAGCAGTCAATACAATAATCAATTAACAATTTATCAATATGAATAATATATTAGGCTATGGTCAACAGACCAATGTAAATCAATAACAATTGTTCCAATTAATAATTATCAATTGCCCGATTTAATAGATCAATATTCAATTAACAATTTCCAATTCAATAATCAATGGTCATTGGCCAATAACAATTCAATTCGATAGGGCAATAATAATTGCCAACTCCATGCCAATATATCCAAATGACCATGATTTAATTCCATTCACTTCAATTCCAATTTCAATTCAATTCAATTCGATTCGATTTTTAATGTTCGGAGTTATTCAATTCAATGAGGAGCGCTCAGTCAATTAAGGGACACCATGCCACTTTCATGCAGGCCAGTGGAGATCAGTGTCACGGCAAGCCCGATACGATTCAATGAGTTCGTGTATGGTGGGAGACGAGTGGCCATACACAGGACAGCCATAGCTTTTACACTATCTGTCCCATTCAATTCAATTCAATTCAATTGATCCCGGCTTAGTGGCAATCAGTGAACATGAGCCCAGTAGCTTTCGACTTTTATTTTATTTACCTAAAATGTCTATCTTTAAATAAATTATCAATTTGATTAGATAAATTTTGAACTTAAAACTAAGTAGGTCAATAATACAATCAAAATCAAAATTCATCATAATATGAACAGATCAATCACCAACAATATAATCAATACATCAAATTAATTAATAACAATAATAATAATCAATAATTAAAATTTACTCAAAAATAAATAATAACTCTCGGTGGTGTACTCCATGTTCATTACGGCTGTAACATCATTTTTTTCTCTCTACATCTTCTCTAATTTTTACGGCCGTAAATTCTCTTCCCTTTTTTTCTACATCTTTCTCTCTCCAAATTTTACCCCCTATTTCATTACGGCCGTAAACTCCATCCTCTTTTTTTTATCCCTTTCTCTCTCTACATCTCTATTTCGTTACGATCGAAATTCTCTATCTCTCTATTTCATTACGGCCGAAACCCTAACTCTTCGGCCGTAAACACTTTTTTTTCATTTTTTTTCTCTCTATTCCATTACGGATGAAAACCCTAACTCTTCGGCCGTAACACTCCTTTTTTTTCTAATTCTCTCTCCACCATTTTCTCGGCCGTAAAACTCTACTCTTCTCTCCCTCTACCTCTTATTCCATTACGGCCGAAATTCTCTACCTCTCTATTCCATTACGGCCGAAAACCCTAACTCTTCGGCCGTAACCATTTTTTTCATCTTTCGGCCGTAAATTTTCTTTCTCTTCTACCTCCTTTACTACCATAAAACTCTTCCCTCTTTTCGGTCGGGAACATCACGTGTCGAACAAACAATTACGACCAAAAAAATTACGGCCGTAATAAATCTAATTTAAAACTAAATTGCGTCGTAAAACATCACGACACAATAAAAACCAAGCAGAATCCCCCCTACGTACCTGCGCGCCTTATTTTCTGACGTCGCCGAAGACGAAGCCGAAAATCACGCAGACGAAGCCAAAACGTTCGTACCCCCTATTCTTATTTATAGTGTTGACATATTTTTAATTATTCTCTAACCATATTATCTAATCTCAATCAAATTAAATCCTCTAATTTATCCTTTTAACCACTCCCTATTTATTTTAATATTTAATTAGATAAATTATGAAATTAATTGAATAATCCTATCCCTAATCAAACTCCTCTCAATTTTATTTTATTTTTGGAATTATTAAATATAGTAATATTAATAACAATATTTTTCAAAATAAAATAATAAAATATCTATTTATTAAATCCTGAAAAAAATCAGGGTCGTTACATCATAACCTCCTTAAAAATAAATTCGTCCTCGAATTTGAATAAAAGAAATTATATTATCTCATCTAAATAATTCTGGAAAATCTCTTCTCATTTCTTCTTCCAGTTCCCATGTGGCATCTTCATCTCTATGATGTGTCCAAGCCACCCTCACCATGGGTACCATTTTATTCTTCATATGCTTAGTTTGGTACTCCAACACTTTTATAGGCTGCTCAACATATGTCAGATCTATATTCAAATTTGGTTCCTCCATATTCACCACATTAGCATCATCATGTTGGTACTTGCGCAACATTGACACGTGAAAGATATTATGCACGTGTCCATATCATGGAGGCAACGCCAACCTGCAAGCTGCATCTCCGATCAATGCAAGTATTTCGAAGGGGCCAACATATCTTGGGCTCAACTTACCCTTCTTGCTGAATCTCATTACCTCTTTCATTAGAGAAACTTTTAACATAACTCGATCTCCCACTTTAAAAATTTGTTCTCTTCTCTTCTTGTCAACATATGTTTTCTGTCTTGTGAATGCTGTTTTCAACCTCTCTCTAATAAGGCGAACTTTTTCAACATCTTTCTTGGTTTGCTTCATCAACTCCTCTGATAAGAATTGTCGTCCTCCCACCTCACTCCAACAGATGGGGGAGCGACAAGGCCTTTCATACATGGCTATAAATGGTGCCATGCCTATGCTGGAGTGGTAACTGTTATTGTATGCGAACTCGATCAGTGGGAGGTGCGTGTCCCAACTGCCACTCCAGTCCAATGCACATGCACGGAGCATGTCTTATAACGTCTGAATCGTTCGTTCAGATTGCCCGTCTGTCTGAGGATGGAACGCAGTACTGAAATTTAATTTTGTTCCAAAAGCACTCTGTATGCTCCGCCAAAATTTGGCCGTAAATCGTGGATCTCTATTCGACACAATGGAGACTGGCACTCCATGTAGTCGGATAACCTCCTTAATATAAATGTCCATCAGACTTTCGACAGACTGTTTCCATTTGATGGGGATGAAATGGGCTGCCTTGCTAAACCGGTCCACCACCACCCATATTGCATCATGGCCTTGTTGAGTTCTTGGAAGCACAGTGACGAAATTCATAGTCACATTTTCCCATTTCCATTGTGGGATTCCAAGTTCTTGTAGTACGCCGTAAGGTCTCTGATGTTCCACTTTCACTTGTTGGCATACTAGGCATCTTGCAACGTACTCAGCCACATCCTTCTTCATATTATTCCACCAGAAGGTCCGTTGCAAGTATTTGAACATCTTCGTGCTTTCAGGATGAATGACGAATTCTGACTTGTGGCATTCATCCAACACTTATCTTCTCAATGCTTCATACTTAGGGACCCACAATCGTCCCCTATATCTGATCACTCCATCTGTGACCGAAAAATCTGTAGGAATCTTTTCGCACAACTTGAGTAGGTGGTTGTACTCGCTATCATTTGGTTGTGCTTTGCCTATCTTCAATAGTAGCTCGGGTTGCATGTCGAGGTGTGCCATAATTTGTATACCGTCGCTGTTGGTCACTGGACTGACCTGGATAATGCAGTCAATCATGTTCTAACGACTCACTCTCAAGCATGCGAGTGATCCTCCCCATTTTCTACTAAGTGCGTCAGCAATTGAGTTTGCCTTCTCTGGATGATAGCTGATAGCAAATTCATAATCCTTTAGAAACTCAATCCACCTCCTCTGACGCATATTCAAATCTTTTTGAGAGAAGATGTATTTCAAGCTCTTGTGGTCTGTGAAGATTTCGAACTCTTCGCCATATAAATAGTGTCACCAAATTTTGAGGGCGAAGACCACAGCTGCTAATTCGAGATCATGCGTCGGATAATTCTTTGCATGCTTCTTTAATTGTCTTGATGCATATGCAATTACCTTCCCGTGTTGCATCAAGACGCATCCCAAACTAGTGCCGCAAGCGTCGCTATATATGACATAACCTCCTTGGCCTGAAGGTATGGTCAGAATGGGCGCCGTTGTCAGTCTCTTCTTTAACTCTTGAAAACTATCTTCACACCTCTGTGACCATTCATACTTGATGCATTTCTTAGTGAGATTTGTTAGTGACGATGCAATTTTGGAAAAGCCCTGAATGAATCTCCTGTAATATCCAGCAAGTCCAAGAAAGCTTCTAATCTCTAACGCATTTTTCGGTTGTGCCCAGTTGGCAACTGCTTCAACCTTTGCAGGATCTACCGATATTCCATTTTAGCTGATAATATGCCCGAGGAATATAATCTCTTTCAACCAAAACTCACATTTTGAGAATTTGGCGTACAATTTGTGCTCCCGTAAGGTTTGTAGCACAACTCTTAGATGTTCCTCGTGTTCTTCTGGGCTTGACGAATATATAAGAATATCGTCGACGAAAATAATTACGAACTTGTCCAAGTATGGCTTAAATACTCTATTCATCAAGTCCATGAAGGCTGCGGGGGCATTGGTCAGCCCAAATGACATCACTAAGAACTCATAATGCCCGTATCTTGTTCTGAAAGCGGTCTTCGGCACATCATCATCAGTGATTCGTAGTTGATGATAGCCACTTCTCAGATCGATCTTCGAGAATACCTTTGCCGAAGACAATTGGTCGAACAGGTCATCGATTCTTGGTAGTGGATACTTGTTCTTAATTGTGACCTTGTTCAACATCCGATAGTCTATGCACAGCCTCATCGACCCGTCCTTCTTCTTTACAAACAATACCGGAGCGCCCCATGGAGAAACGCTCGATCGAATGAATCCCTTATCCAGCAACTCCTATATTTGGGTCTTCAATTCCAGCATTTCCGCTGGAGCCATTCGATAAGGAGCCTTTGATATAGGTGCTGTGCCTGGCACCAAGTCAATGCAGAATTCAATCTCCCGTCGTGGTGGCAATCCTGAAACGTCATCTGAAAAGACGTCTGGAAACTCCTTTATCACAGCAATGCTATCTCGATCTACTTCAACTCTGTCTGTCTTGATCACACTTGCCAGGAAACTCCGGCATTCTTTCTTCAACATCTTTTGTGCCTTTAAAGCTGACAGTAGGATCTTGCCCCTCTCTAGTGGTGTACCTCTGACAACAGTCTGAGGTCCTCCTGGCGTTCCGATCAGTATCTTCTTTGCTCGACAATGTAGGTAGGCGTCATGGTAGCACAACCAGTCCATACCCAACACCGCATCGTAGTCCCTGATCGGAATAATGATAAGGTCTGCGGAGAAGTTCTTGCCTTCCACTTCGACCGGCACCATGGGGATGTACTTCTGGGTAACGATGAACCCCAGAGGTGTGCCAATGTCAAGTGGAAAACTAGTCGCTTGTGGCTTTATGCTCAATAACGGAGTGAATTGCTCCGAAATGAATGAATGTGTAGCACCTGAATCAAAGAGAATATTAGCGTGAACACCATCAATTTTTAGCGTACCTTGGATGGTGTCATTCGCCCTTTGCTCGTCTGCAGGCTTCATGTTGTATACTCGGCCTTGCACCATTTTAGGTGGTCCGTCGTTACGTTACGGAGGAGGTCCAGCACGCATTGGCTCTTTGCAGTCTCAAGCGAAATGGCCTATCTTACCACAATTCAGGCACGCTCCAGTTCTCCGGTAGCACTCACCGGGATGCATTCTGTTGCAGTAGTTGCACGGTGCTCTAGGCGATTGAGGCTCATTCCTCGCTGGATATGGTCTTCCCCGATTGCGATCATCTCTGCGGCGAGGATCTCGCCTAGCCTGCCTTCTATCTTTGTTTCCATATCTGTTCTGATACTGATTGGCCGGTGCTTGGCTTTGTTGTTTGTCAACTGTCTTATCATCATCTTCTAGATAAATGGCGAATTCTTCAGCAAATTGGAGGGTCTGGCAGTTACCCCCCTTTACCCTTTCTCTGAGATTGGGGTTTCAGGCCATCCACCCAACGCTTCACTCGATCAAGTTCCGACTGCTGTAAGGTGGAGTACTTCTCTAGGCTTAGAAACTTGGAAAGGTACTGCTTTATAGTCATAGTACCCTGTTGGAGTGTCAGGTACTCCTTCTGCTTACTGCCCCTTTCATAGGCTGGTATGTAGCGATTCTCGAACGCCTTCTTGAATTCTCCCTAGGTGATGTTGTCCTGGCCGGAGAACGTAGTGAACTTGGTGGCCTTCCACCAATCTCTGGCATCTACCGTCAGTTTTCTTGTGGCGTAAATTATCTTGCGGTCCTCGCCGCAATCCATCTCAAGGAATATCTGTTCTATCTACTCAATCCATTCCTCTGCATCCTCAAAGTCACCCTTCCCGCTGAACCGAGGGGGCTACAACCTGAGAAACCGCTCAATGGTGTCTTTACGATCATGATGTGGTGGCACATTGGGACTCGAGTACTCAGCGTGCACCGAGTGGAACTCCGATGGACTCAATTCTACCTATTTAGAGACAGCTAAGAAGTGCCTCTCCTTAGGCTCTGATACCTTCTGTAACGCCCCGAGACCCACGTGACTTGCACGTGCTCAGAGTCGTCCCAGAGGCACTACTCAATTTTCTATAAAATATTTTTGCGGAATAAAATCTATAAAGTGTGGAATATAAAACATAAATGCGGAAGACTTTTCAAAAAATAAAACTTGATAATCCATAATAATCGAAATACTAAAACATCCATGAGTTTACAATTCTAATAAGTGCAAAAGTAATAAAATTAAATAACCAGATCTAATGCCATGTGCAACATCTGTATGTCACAGAGCGTAGCCACCTGCAGGACCATCATCTACATCTCTCTCACCTGCACGGATCCAGGTACAGGGAAATATCCATGAGTATAAAAATACTCAGTACGTAGGGTCTAAAAGACAATCAATATGCTCAATCGAAAATAAGATAAAATCAATAATGAGTCGATTGAGTAGTCAATACAATAATCAATTAACAATTTATCAATATGAACAATATATCAGGCTATGGTCAACAGACCAATGTAAATCAATAACAATTGTTCCAATTAATAATTATCAATTGCCTGATTTAATAGATCAATATTCAATTAACAATTTCTAATTCAATAATCAATAGTCATTGACCAATAACAATTCAATTCAATAGGGCAACAATAATTGCCAACTCCATGCCAATTAGTCGGTCGACCCGGTGAACCCGAAAATCCGACCCGACCCGACCCGATCACGACCCTCGGGTTCGGGTTGGAATTTTCCAACCCGAGTTGACCCGACCCGACCCGACGACCCGATTTTTTCTTTTTTTTTTTAATTTTTTATTATTTTTTAGTTAAATATATAGTTTTATATCATTTAAAATCTAAAAAAATATGAAATAAATTATTTTAAATGTAGAAAAGTATGTAGATATTTAAAAAATATTTTTGGTATTTAAAAATACTTTATTTTGTATTAAACAAATAAAATAATAAATACTTTTTATATTAAAAAATAAATGAAAAATTAAAAAAAAGAAAAAAGGGTGGTCGGGTAACCCGACCACCCGACCCGACCCGGCCCGGCCCGGATCGGGTCGGTTCGGGTCTCAGCCCAAAAAGGGCAGAGACCCGACCCGACCCGACTCGGCCAACTTTGGCCGGGTCGGGTCGGGTTTGTTCACGGGTCGGGTCAAACCCGACCCGTGAACACCCCTAAATACCAATATATCCAAATGACCATGATTTAATTCCATTCACTTCAATTCCAATTTCAATTCAATTCAATTCGATTTTTAATGCTCGGAGTTATCCAATTCAACGAGGAGCGCTCAGTCAATTCAGGGACACCATGCCACTTTCATGCAGGCCAGTGGGGGATCAGTGTCACGGCAAGCCCGATACGATTCAATGGGTTCGTGTATGGTGGGGGACGAGTGACCATACACAGGACGGCCATAGCTTTTACACTATCTGTCTCATTCAATTCAATTCAATTCAATTGGTCCCGGCTTAATGACAATCAGTGAACATGGGCCCAGTAGCTTTCGGCTTTTATCTTGTTTACCTAAAATGTTTATCTTTAAATAAATTATCAATTTGATTAGATAAATTCTGAACTCAAAACTAAGTAGGTCAACAATACAATCAAAATCAAAATTCATCATAATATGAACAGATCAATCACCAACAATATAATCAATACATCAAATTAATTAATAACAATAATAATAATCAGTAATTAAAATTTACTCAAAAATAAATAATAACTCTCGGTGGTGTACTCCCTGTTCATTACGGCCGTAACATCATTTTTTTCTCTCTCCATCTTCTCTGATTTTTACGGTCATAAATTCTCTTCCCTTTTTTTTACATTTTTCTCTCTCCAGATTTTACCCCCTATTCCATTACGGCCGTAAACTCCATCCTCTTTTTTTTTACCCTTTTCTCTCTCTACATCTCTATTTCGTTACGGTCGAAATTCTCTACCTCTCTATTTCATTACGGTCGAAACCCTAACTCTTCGGCCGTAAACACTTTTTTTTCATTTTTTTCTCTCTCTATTCCATTACGGCCGAAAACCCTAACTCTTCGGCCGTAACACCCTTTTTTTTCTAATTCTATCTCCACCCTTTTCTCGGTCGTAAAACTCTACTCTTCTCTCCCTCTACCTCTTATTCCATTACGGCTGAAATTCTCTACCTCTCTATTCCATTACGGCCGAAAACCCTAACTCTTCGGCCGTAACCATTTTTTTTCATCTTTCGGTCGTAAATTTTCTTTCTCTTCTACCTCCTTTACTACCGTAAAACTCTTCCCTCTTTTCGGACGGGAACGTCACGTGTCGAACAAACAATTACGACAAAAAAAATTACGGCCGTAACAAATCTAATTTAAAACTAAATTGCGTCGTAAAACATCACGACACAATAAAAACCAAGCAGAATCCCCCTACGTACCTGCGCGCCTTGTTTTCTGACGTCGTCGAAGACGAAGCCGAAAATCACGCAGACGAAGCCAAAACGTTCGTACCCCCTTATTCTTATTTATAGTGTTGACAAATTTTTAATTATTCTCTAACCATATTATCTAATCTCAATCAAATTAAATCCTCTAATTTATCCTTTTAACCACTCCCTATTTATTCTAATATTTAATTAGATAAATTACGAAATTAATTGAATAATCCTATCCCTAATCAAACTCCTCTCAATTTTATTTTATTTTCGAAATTATTAAATATAGTAATATTAATAATAATATTTTTCAAAATAAAATAATAAAATATTTATTTATTAAATCCTGAAAAAAATCAGGGTCGTTACAGATTTAATGGGCATCCACCCTATTAAAATAGGGTGGACACTCCAATCTATATTTGCGTCCATGGGATGTCTGATCGATGGCCAATGCAGAAATGGGTTCGGTAGGTTGTTCAACAGCAATGGATGGTTCATCAGTGCGAAAAAAAAACTCGAAAAACTCGAACCTGCATTCCATCTCAAGCGCATCAAGAGCACTCCGCCTCCAATTCCAATGCACAAAGCTCGCGCCTCCACGAGATGGCCGAAGCAACCAAGGAGAGTTCGACGACAAGTCCTCCTCGAAGGAGAGGTAAAGGATCCCTGGGATCCCATTTCGGTTGTAGGATTCGGAGGAAGTGTCGTTGGAAGCGACAAAGCTGAGTTGCGGGCATCGAAATCAAATTGGGAGCAGCGACTGGGGCAGACGTAGTGAGCAACGGGGCGAGGATGATGAAGAAAGGAGGTCGCATGAGACGAGAGATGGGGACGTCAAGAGTTGGAGATGCCCAGCTGCTGCTGTGGAAGATCCAATCCTCTTGGCAGGCCGACGATGACGAGGCGAAGGGGCGAGCCAAGGAGTGCCCCTGCCGACTAAGTGCCCCCTGCCGACTCCGGCATACGTCCTTGCCAACAATGCTCTCGCACGACCTCGCCCCCCTCAGCCTTGCTCAGCTCCGATCTCGTCATCGGTTGGAGATGTCTGGCTGCTCTGGAGAAGATCCAGTCATCTTGGCGGCCTGACGAGGGCGAAGGGGCGAGCCGAGGAGCACCCCCTACCAGCCCTTTGAGCCAAGGAGCACCCCCTACCGGCTCCAGCATGCATCCTCGCCAACAACACTCTCGCACAACCTCGCCATCCTCAGCCTCGCTCACCACTGAACTTGTCATCCCCGGCGTTCGATTTTTCCCGACCTTTCTACCTAAGCTGAACCCCTACTTAACCACCTGCTGACTGTGCCTACTGGGGATTTTACGCTGGCTATCAATCTAGCATCAGATAAACACCAATGTAGGTTGGTGCATCCACCCTATTTTAATAGGGTGATCGCCCATTAAATCCTTTGCACAATCAAGATGTCAAAACATAGTAACAAGGGAATGCATATTTGAATGCATTTTTACCGCTCTTTTTTTCTGGCTCCGAATTAATGAGGTGCTACAGAGGTCTCCTGTAGACGCATAAAAAATAGTAACAATTACCTTAAAGGAGACATCAAAGATCTTGATGCAAGTGTTCCATCCTTTTTCTTCTAACAAATCATTACTTCCAAAAAAAAAGAGTCATCCTTCATTTCTTAACTTCATGACTTTTTGCACAAAACCTCCAAAGATATATACATGATGTAAGAATGTCTACAGTATATTTTAAAATGTTTCTACTAGATGAACACCAATTACATGAACAAAAGGTTTAAGGACCATATTGAAATGCCAAGGGAGCCACAAGTAGCTAAATTTCAAGTAGCAGGGACATCTTTGAACACCCATATACATTAAAGACACTGTATAAGACTGCTCAGTTAATTGACGAAAAGATACTAGGCACACTAAAATTTTCACGACTCACTATTCAAGGCAACTGAACCAAGAAATTCCGCAAAAGCAACATCCACTAAACCATGTCAACCATGCCAATTTGTTCAAAGTTTCCAACTTTCCCGTCCTTTGTCACCTCCTTGTTTTGAAAGAATCATTTGTTTAACATATACCTGCAACCAAACAAATTGACATCGAGACAACTACACTATCGCCCATCAATATCAACAAAGAGAAAAGTAGAGGGAGCTCGTAAGAGTAAAAGAACGAAGAGATTTATCTTAATAGTCTACGTCCGTCATCCATCAATCCCAAAATGAAGAAAATATCAGCTAAACATAGGCAGTTGCCCAAAGGAAGGAAGCTATATGGCATAACAAAATCAATGATGAGGAACCATGTCCTAAGATACAAGTGACACGAGTAAGTTTTTTTCTTTAGCAAATCCAACTCAATCCAAGGAGTGGATCAGAACCTAGGGCGAGCTCTTGAAGAGATTGCGGAGCTGCTCGGTGAGGCCACCGGAGGGGTCAAGAGCGGCCTCCCGGAGAAGGGCGTCCTTGACGGAGGCCGATCGAATGGCGAGGGAGTCGCGCTCCTCGCGAAAGAGGGCGTTGTCGTTGGAGAGGTCGTGGATGCGGTACTTCTGCCCCAGCGACCGCAGGCTCAGCATCAGGATCCCCGTCATAAGGAACAGCTGCACAAAGCTCTCCTTCCGCTTCATCGCGTTCGCCATGAAGCCCAGATGGCTTCGACGGCCGCCGATGCCGTCTCCATGACTCGTCGGCGTATCCGAGGGCGACGGCGATGCCATCCAATGGAGTTGGCCGACCAAATGTAGTGGGATGTTATGAACGGGCGGCTGATGGTTCTAACGGACGGCTACAATCGCACGGTTCACAAAAATCATCAAAAGGGCTTCGGATTTCGGAGATGGAAATGGAGAGAGAAGAAGCGGCTGCTCGTTCCTCCTGAGACTAATTCACCACCTTAGGGCACGCACAAAAGAGCCTTCCGGCCCAAAAATAAAAGCCTTCTATGGCCCAAGCGCCGTTTGGTAACAAGGTTTCATACTCCAGAACCAAGAACAAAATTGTAACTCTTGACTATTTAATAATAAAATAATAAAAAAATGATTATTTCTCTTCCTCCTAATAACAATAACATCTTGCTCTTACCTTTTCAATTATTAAGAAAAAAAAACATTCATCCGATAAGAATTTTTTTGTCTCCTAAGTTGTTCCTATTCCAATATTGTTTAGATAGAATTAGACCTTATTCTCACTGTTAATCCCATTTCAAACGCTTCATTTATGGTCCATTTGGATATTCTTTAACCTTTTCATGTTAATACTAATGAGTAATTAACCAAACTGCAGCATGCAATCCAAACTGCATACATGGGCCAAGTCACGAAGGCCCATTTGAGCACATAATGTCCAACAGGACGGCCATGATGAACAAAAAAAGGACCACGCTGAAGAACAAAGTCATTAGGTGATTATTCTCAATGATCAAGTTAGTATAAAAAAGGCGAACTAGACGTGAATACACTCATTTGCGTAAGAATAAGAGAGGATACTATTCAATATTAGAGAACATTTTATGAACTTTAAATCATTAATTATTATTCTCAGGAAGTCGAAAATTTTTTTGGAGCAAAATCTTAGTAGAATGACCTAAAAAAATTAGAGAAGGTTGATTGTTTAGGATGAATTTGGTGATCCGAATTTAACCTTCAACTTCATATGATCATTTTTTTTATGGTCATCTCTTTATAATTTTTGAAACTTTTTATAGTAAACTCCTTCAACGTTAGCTTTCATGGTCGTTGAAATAAAAAAAAAAGTTTTACACGAAGTTATCTTCGTTGAGAACTCATTCTGTCTTGAGTTAGATGTAGAGCTATATTGTAAATTAAGAGAAATTATGGTAGATCTTATTGGAATTCAAAATTTAGATATGTTAAATTAGATTTTATAATCGTTCGGTTGAAAAGTGAAATCATCTATTAAAAACTTGAAATAAAAAAATATGCATCACATGACACATATTATTCATCCTGGATGTTTTCGATAATTGAAGTTTGCAATATTTGTTGGGAGCACTCAATCTTGATTTGCATTCTAAATCTATAAAATAGTATTTTAAATAATTTAAAAACTTGAGATTTTAAATTTCAGTTCATTTAACTTTTGATTTTTCAACATTTAGATCATTCAACTTTCAAATGATTTTATTATGTCGTTTGGCCTTTATGTAAACATCATCAAATTTTAAAATTATAAGAAATAGTTTTGTTATTAAAGGTCGTCCAATCTTTAATTTGGTATTATTAAGTTTACTATTAATGTAAATATTAACATAATATAAGTTGATTAAAATATATTAAATGTTGAAATTTGAATGTTCCTAAATTTTTTTTTCTGAAGATTGTTTCTATATTGAAAATTAAAGTTGAGTAATCCACATAAAATATTCCTACTTTTATTTGGACGTTAGTCCAAATTTATGATAAAAAATTCTTAATATGATTTATGCATTAGTGCACTTTCCGGATATATGATACTATAATAAAATAAAAATTAGTTTTATTCTGCTTATTATTGGAAAGCATTAATTTTATTCTCAGGTCAAAGATGAAATTAAAAAAAATATTCTCGATAAACTGAGGAAAATATGAGATAAACTTTAGCAAGAATTGCTTAACCTCAATTGTAATTTCTACAAAAAATAACTTTTCTTAAAAATAAATAAATCATATTATAGGAATCACAAAAGAGAGCCAAACAAATTCATAGGTAACCAAACTAGGCTACTGTAAATGTGTATTATATTTTTGCACTTTGATGTAGGGGTGAAAGTAGTTCGATCGGTCGGATTTTCGGTTTAAAAAAGTAATCACTACTTTTCAAGTCATTTTTTAAATTAAAAAATCGTCCTCAAACTATTTTGAAAAAACAAAAATCACTCTATAGCGAATCAATTTTTTCGGAGCCTTACTTTTATATAATTATATTTTTAAAAAATATATATAATAAATTTAAATTAATATAGAGTATTTAATTTTATATTAAATATAAAATATGCTACTAAAATTTTAAAGTTATTAAATTAGAGTTTGATAATGTGGTAGAAAAGTATAAAATTTTATAAAAAATATTATATATATAATAAAAGAATTAATATTATATGCATTAATTATATAAATAAAAAATTATAAATAAAAACGAAATCACGACCCTACGATTTTTTCGGATCAGATAAAATTTTCAAATTAATCGAGATTTTCTTAAACCCATACTTTTGATGGCCTCTCAATGTTTTTTGGTTTAAAGAAGAACAAAAGGTTACCGTTAGAAATGTAGAGGTTGTTGACTATATCGGGTTATTTTTTATTTAATAAGTGTATTTTGCATTCAAATGAATTTTCAATTTTTTATTTAATAGAAAAACCGACATTTTAAATAGAAACTTACATTTTTTTTATGCCGTTTGTCATGAGAATATAATAGGAATCATAATTCTATTCTCATAATTTGGCCCAAAAAGATATTAAACTAATTTGTGGGGTCCGTCTATAATGACTACAATACTAAAAAAAAGTTTTCTCGGCATTACCAAACTGCACGGAAGAAATAATTGAGAATTGTACTCCTGATCTTGGTGATTTCGTTCAAATAACATTTCAACTGAGAGTAAAAAGCGTCTAAGCAGCTTGCAGAGATCTCTATTGTTCGTCTTCGTTCAACGGTCTGGATGATCTCTTTTTTCCCCTTTTTCGTGTGAAATGTGAGGGCAAAGCAGAGGAGGAGGCGACGACGCAACAGACAGTCGAAGTGGAGGAGGAGGCGTCA
The DNA here is from genome assembly GCA_030549335.1 of Pontederia crassipes. NCBI lineage: Eukaryota > Viridiplantae > Streptophyta > Magnoliopsida > Commelinales > Pontederiaceae > Pontederia > Pontederia crassipes. Next base: position 67,322,677 of record CM060191.1, on the reverse strand, counting down.
CTGACGTCAGTGTTGGAGGCATGGAGGGCGAGGGCGAAGCGGAGATGGCGGCGGCGCAACAGATGGGCGACCTCGACGATGACAACGTTGGAAGTGTCGAGAAGAGCGAGGACGAAGTAGAGGAGGCAGCGATGCAATCGACCTTAGAGATGTCGAGAAGGACGAGGACGAAGTGAAGTAGGAGGCGGTGGTGCAATAGATGATTGACCATGTTAGAGGCGTCGAGGACGGTGACGCCAGTGTCGAGGCGCATTGTGACATCCTTCGACTTCTTTGGCGTCACAAGGGATGAAATCGGAAATTCAATCATTTAAATTCAAATTCAAAACTTCAACGGTAACCAACATTTCAAATAAACTAACTCTGGAAATTTTCAAAAATTTCGGCAAGAAGTATGTGTAAATTCGTTCATGCGTCAAATACAACATTTATCTATAATTATTCACATCACAAGTAATTTATAAAATTTAATACGTACATCAATAAAAGTTTATAATTACCAAATAATATGGGACTCAAACTCAAATTTTCTAAACTATAACAACATATGAGTTTCGTCATAAAACTTTTACACAAACAAAACATATCGAATGTCTGTCAAATCCATTAAGAGACTCAAGTCCTTATCTAATTCCATGATAGGGACTCACCCATATTCAGTTCCATGATAGGGACTTGCCCATATCGTCCCATTTGTAAATCATGAAGCCTCTGCTCCCATTGATCAATTTAAATCCACAAGAAATCATGGGTCACAACCCAAAATCAGATTGCGTCAAGATAAATAAAATCATAATAATCAGTTTAAAAGAATAATAAGTATCAAAAAACAATATTGCCAGATACGCTCTTCGCGAAATCTCACACACTATCCCTTTTGAATCAATACATATTTTCAAATAACCATGCAGTATATATATTTCTTTTCTGTAAACATTAAAAGAGAAAGGGGTGAGCATGGATTAAGCTCAGTGAGTTAAAACGACTCTCTCAAGTATGAAAATCATTACGAAAATCAACATTTTATTTTTAGGAAATATTTAAAATTCACTCTTCTTAAAAAAAACTCATTCACATAATAATCATACAAAATGAATGTCACGTATGCACATGCATGGTGAAATCATAGATATATGATATATAAGTTGGGAAATTATCATCAAATATGGATATCCGATCTCCTCAATAGAGTACTCAATCACACCCCTCGTATCCCATTGACACATGGTGGTTGTTCTAATTCCGTCCCTCGTATCCCATTGACACAGGATGTTGAACCGCTCCTCGTATCCCATTGACACAGAGCTTGTTATCTTATCTTTTTCTTTTTCATCCCTCGTATTCCATTTGACACGGTATGATTGTTCTAATTCCACCCTTCGTGTCGTATTGACATAAAGTGTTGAACCTGCTCATTGTGTCACTATATCGACACAGAGCAAATCAAACCCCAATCGGTCTACCCGGAGTTGGCCAATCTTTCGAGGTGAAAATACTCCGCCTTATGCAGGTTTTTACATGAAGTGCACATGATACATGAATGCATATTCAAGGCGAAGGTTTGTAGTTGAAGTCATCACGCAAAAACATTTCATTTCAAAATCGAATATTTTATTCAAAAAAATAATAGAAACTTTTATCAAAATCAATAGGATTCTAAAATTCATAATTAAACATCACAATTCATATGATGGCACACATATGAAGCACACAAATAAGTATGATTATGCATGAATAAAAACGATCTTGAAATTCCGCCCCACATCGAATGGGACAATGTTACCACTCCGAAGAGTTAAGTAATTTATATCATTTGAGATAAATTCCCTCACCTTGGATTCCTTAAATCTCAACTAACTTCCATCCCAATATGTTCAAAGGGGATAAATACTTATTACATCCATTTAAACATTATTTAAGAACATAATATTATCATTTAAGACATTTATAACTTCTAGATATAATTTATCTTTTAATTCATTAATCACTTCATAATAATCCTTTCTAACGACATCTTGGTACTTAGAGTTATAATTTAAAATTTTCTTGCCTAAGTTCATAATTAATGAACTATAACTATCAAATAAATTAATTTTCATAAATCGATCATCACTATAGATAGGGAAAAATAAATCGCCAACTAATAGCACTCTACTCAAAGTTCATCGGACAACCACCTATCATGTTCAATTAAGCATATAATAATTCGGATTAGACCCTATAACCAATTCTAATCAATTATGAAATTAAATCATATAAATAGTTTCGGTCACCAATCATATCCTTAGCACAATAAATGAGACCCTCTAGCTCTCTAAATCGAAATCATATCCGTCGAACGTCGCCTTCTTCATTAGTAGCATAATAAAATTAATTAAAAATTAGTTTCATATCTAAAATCAAATTTATTGTGCATTTTCATTCGCTTACCAATACACATTGAGGATAAGTCGTCGAAAATATCGCCCGACGATCGGAACCCAAAATCGACGAACCTACAAGTAATTTGTAATTAAAATTTTGACGGACATCAACCCAATATGTTTCTCTCTCGTGTGTACACCTACTAGGACGTCATGGTAAGGTCAGTCAGAGCCCCCCATCAACTCGTCGGAAAAGTTCGTCAGAAAGTCCTAATTTCGGTCTCTTACGTGATTTGTAATAAAAACATGGTAAAACCCCTCCAAATGATCTTATTCGACTTGATAATGATGTACAACTCATCAGGAGAAGGATCGGTGTGAATCGGAACCGGAATCATCGCCGAAATCGTTGTCGACGAATTTTTCTGCCTCCTCCCGTTTTTCGCTCGCTGTATCGCATACAGTGGACCGATCATCTCGAAAGGGACGGCGGCCGAAGACGTGCTACAGTGCGCGCGACGGCACTGTAGCATGTCGGGCGTTGGGGAAGAAGACGACACATTTTTTTATAACTGTCCCGTCCTGCACAATGACCAAAATGCGCTCCTCCTTTAAACTTAATTACACCTTTTTTTTTAAAACTAGGATGTTACACGCATGGCAAGGGCCGCCCAATTGGAGGCCGACGAGCCTGGGTCGAAAAGCATCGGCTGCGACATTGAAAATGATGAAGATGATGACTCAGACGGCCAGCGATGGGCGACCGGCGAGGAGGCATCGGACTGCCCAAGTGCACTTCAGAGGCTGCTTAGCGCGGGCACTTAACAACGCCTCTTTACTCTTTCAACTAATGTGTATGATGCACTTATCATGGATTATTATGTTCTTAATCTGATAATCTGATGAGAACATGGCTGGGTTAAAAGAGAAGTGGGACAAAGTGAGGTAAATTTTATTTCCGGACAAAATCATTGCGCCCAGAACAGTCGCACACCGCCGATAACACCCAATAAGCCAATAGCAGCCTAGAAATAAAAATTAGCATATAATTATCCACACAAAAATATTCAATAATGCCATTGATATTTACCGTCCCGTCATTTCCTTGTGTCTCTTCGACAACGACCGTTCAACCTTTGAACATTAGCCAGCCAAACAAGTAGATGGTGGTTAATTCTCAAGTATCAATAGCGTTGCTCAAGGATTTCGTATGCATATATGAACAAAAAAAAAGTGTGGTTAAAACATGTTTTTTCGTCATAATGTGAATTGTTTATTTATCCGTAATATTTATGAATCTTATGCGTACTGTACACATTTATTCATGCAATGTTAAACTTCAATTTTTTAATTGTCTGATTTTAAGATCCACAATTCTAAATATTATACAAAATGAATTCTTACAAAAAATAATTATATAAATGAAAATTAAATCGCTTTCATATTTGTTCAAGTTAAGCATAATGTTCAAACTATGAATTTTAAAATTGAATGGTTAAGATTAAAGATCACACAAACATTTAATCCATATCAAGATATTTTCACTCACTTTTCAGAGTATTTAAATGAGGGTTAATTGAAGTTTATGAAGGTATCTAATTTCATACTAAAGTTTTTTTTCCGGTTGCAAATATCGAGTTTAGTTGAAATTATCATCGTGGCACGTCATCTGAAAAGTGAGTTGTCCAAGATTCTGATCACACTCTTATCTAGTTATGTCTTCTGGAGACCGCTACGGACTTTATTTATAAATGTTTCGGCACGCGATCCTGTTACGTCGCACGCAAGAATACAACACGTTCTTCGCATCTTATCCGTTATCTACTACCTTTCACTGAAACCCGCTACCAACACGGTGTCGCTTCGCTCCCTTATAATAGAAATAGAGACAAAGGTAGAAGAGGGCGCAAGTGGGATTCTACTACTCCAAGATCCCCACCGTCTCCGGCCTTCCCGTGCGACGGCTCGCGGCGTACTTTGCGCCGCCGGCGAACCACCCTCTCAGCTCACTCTCGAAGGCCCGAGCCACGGAGAAGGCTGCCCCTAAGATGCGCTGACTCCGATGGCGAGCGACGGCTCCTCAGTCACCGGCACGGCTGTCGCCGCCGCTCGGGAGGCGGCGGGGCGGCTCTCCGGCAGGTGCACGCGCCTCTTCCCCTGCCTCGAAGACCGAGGTGGAGCCATCTATTCTACTTGCTCCAAGATCTACCTGCACCACTATTTTCCCTGCATCTTTTCTGGTTTTTAACCCCCCTTTTTTTTTCAGCGACGAGATCTTCGTTGTGCATGAAGACCTCTGTGGTTCTTCTACACGGGATTTCAGTCGGATCTTTGTTCCTGTTGAATTCCGATTTGATAAGGAAAACACAAGAGGAACCTTGGTAGTTCTCTTTCTCTCAACCTCCGACCTCAAATTCTTTAGCTTTTTTAGTTAACAACTTCATCCATGCTACGTTTGCGGCATAGTAAGCATAAATTTAAGGTTTTGAAGATGAATCTAACATTCATGATCCAAAAAATCACTTGCCCGCCTTTAGTACATTATCATTTAGTTGCTGCAAGCACACGGAACTTCTACTCATGGTTCTCCGTTATAATTAATAAAAATGCTTATGTTATGAGACGAAGTTACTGTTGTCTACATTTGTGAGATGCTTATCATCCTTCTTCGTGTGCAAGCGATAAATTCATAGACTATTACTACAACTAACAAATGCTAGCTGTAAAGGACCTAACATTTCCAGTGTTCAATATATCTGATTAATTCTCATATATTTACTTGGAAATATATATGTTTATGGCAAAAGAAATGTGGATGCATTGTCATGTTTTAGTGTGTTAATAGTTATCTGAGTGCATTGTCTCAAGAAGAAAAGTTACCCAATTGCATTGTTAATTTCAGGTATACTGCTGTATATTTGGTGCTGCTTTTGGCTACACTATTCCAATATTTTTTCACATCATATTCATCACCAGGGTACTGTAACCTGTATTTACTCTTTCTTTTTTCTACAATTCCTTCAAGTAACTGGTGTGTTAACCACATTGTAGTTGCCTTTCACCTTTGAAATAAATTGTTGTATTTTTCTAGATACGTCATTGACGCCATGATGACTGGAAATGGATCACGTGCGTCTTTTGCAAGTTTATCAAATCCCATGGTACAATCATATTCATATACTGTTTGAAGACCATTCAAGTAGTAGAATATTGCTCATTCATTTTCCTCTCCAATTAAAATGTATACATTTCAATAATCAAGCAAAGGCAAGCTGCTGCTCCAAAATATGGAAACAATCAATCTACTCAAACAAATTCTTTATTATGGATGAAACAAGTGATGGACCTATACCCTCCTGGATTTTCAAATAGGTGAGCTGGCATGCACTTACCTTTTTATGGAATCTAGGGTGAAAGTCAGGCATTTTTCCAGTGCTTTTGAATTCAACTCTTTTGGTCTAACTTAGATGAGTTTGAGGTCTGTTTATGATCCTGATAGTGTTTGCAGAAGTCGTGGTCAAAATGCTCTTCTGTATTGCAGTGAGGAAAGGCATTTTTTTCTCATATGGTCTTGTGAGTTATTTGATGCATAGCACACAAGAAAGCGTAAAAACATTGTATGAAAAATGACAAGTCCACTAGTTTTTCCATGATAGGCTAGAATTTTAGTTTAGAATTATGATGCACTACGTAAAAAAAAATTATGACATACACTTAGACAGTAGTTAGCTGATTGTATGGATATAATAGTCTAAGACATACACTTAGACAGTAGTTAGCTGATTGTATGGATATAATAGTCTAACACTGATGTTTTGCATTGCTTGTTAATTGGTTTTCTACCAAAATCTGTTTTAAATACTACTTTATCCTTTAGTGACAATAGCAGATTTTGAAGACTATGTAATTCATAATGTCAAAGTCATCTTTACCTTTCAGTTTAGCTTTTACTTCTGTTATAAATGCTGCCCAAGCTTTTAACAAAAAATATTTCGATTCTCTTACTTTCCTTTCTTTTGACGTAGGAGTTGGACTTGCAGTTATTGCCATATTATTCAGGTACATCTATGTCTACACAAGTTCTCTAGTACGAACAATATTTGACTACTTATGTTACATCAAAATATTCTAATAGTTTGAATTTTCCACATATGTATTCAAGATCGTCATTCTCGTATAGGAATGTTTTCCATCATGTTGCTTTAGCTTAATAGATGCGTGCCTAAGCATATTTACCTGGCACTTACTGTCGAGTATAAAAGTTTTGAAGTTATTTATCTATAGTGGATTCTTCAAGTAGTTGTTTTATCATTATGTGCTTAATTGAATTTTCTATTCAAAGGTTCGATGTTTATGTGAGTCAGCTATTCATTGACATTGGTGAAACTTTATCATTGTTGTCAAATCTTAAATCTATGATTGTGATATGCTATTAGAATTATCCATAAAGGAATTATATAATTCATTTTCTAAAAAGAAGAATTATATTATTCATATATGCATCATCCATATATGAAACTATACTTATATGATAGCACGATCATAAATTGAGAATCTGATGGCTATGATGGAAATAAGCAGTTGGTTCAGACAAACATTTAATCCTTTATTTAAATAGGTCCTGTAGATAATGATGTATTTTTTTTTTGTTTTATCAAGCACCGATACTAAATATTTAATGGTTAAAATTACTTATGCAGCCTCCACGCACCAAACATTGCCATGATTGTGATAAATGTGTCCTTCAATTTGATCACCATTGTACATGGCTAGGAACATGCATTGGTAAAGGGAACCACTGCCGGTTTTGGTAAGTTTAGATGCATAATCCACTGACTGTTGTTGTAAATGCTCAATAATTCTATTTAGAAAAAAAAATACTCGGAACTTTTGCACTTTTTCCCACTGTGCCTACATTTATCTTTTACATTTATTATAGTTAAATGGTTAGTTTAATATACAATTTGTTGTGTCTATGTTTCAACATTTCACTTGTGTTCTTTTTAAATAGTCTCCAAAAAGTGGGTTACACTGATCTGAAAAAAAGGTGGGCTATGCTTTAACTATGCAGAACGTGAAAATTACATCAGAGTGGGATTTCAATGAGATATGAACTCATTAAACAGTAGGCTTGAGTTCTTGTAAGTGCTTGAGAAGTGTATATAACTGACATAGGAATGTGGAATTTTTTATTTATATCCTTGGTGATGTACTTTTTTCTTTATTAAGAAAATCAATTATCTTATGGAATTCTTTATGAGCTTTTCGCCTTCACTATTACATTGTGCATGTGTTCCTTTTTAAATCATCTCCAAATAAAGTTTGAGTATGATGTTCTTGCTTTATATCCTTTTATTTACAGGATTTGTTATTCCTTCTCTCTTAAAAAAGTCCTGTCATTCCTTGTGTGTTTTCTGAGCTTTGGCTATCAAATGGTTAACTTGATTATCAGAAGAATTATTAGATATTTCTTGCTACATTTGCTTGCAATATGTGGTTTCTGAGATACTGCCAAAACAAGTAGTATATTTTGTTTGTGCTGTTGACAACTTTATGCATCTGAATCTGCAATGGGCATGAGCAAAAAATTGTAAATTGTTCTATATAATCTAGATGGAAACTTTCTTGGGACAGCTGAAACTATTAGTTATGTTGAAATGATTTTGTTTTCATAATATCTCCATCCACTTATTTTCCTAATCTTTGTTTTAGGTGGTACATATTTGAAGAGTCAGTACTTTGTAGCTGGACGGTTTCAATGTACATCACAATCTTACATTCAAAAGATGTGAAAACATGGTATATTTCTCTTTCTGTTATAACTGTTTTTTGGTCCATCATAAAATACTGACTCATTATTGATAGTTCTTCAAGGTGATAATGATTTGACTGCTATGACATACCTTTATTACCGTATATCATATGCTTCTTTGAGTTTATTCTTCTTGAAATAATTGTGCAAAATATGCATCAGGTGGAAGGATTTCATTGCTGTCGTCGTGCTAGTGGTGTTGTTATTTTGCTTGATGTTCCTGATTTTACTACTGCTATTCCACAGGTAAGAGATGGGCATAATATGGTGATATGCTGTTTATCCCTTATAAGAACTCGTTATTCTTTCTTCTCTCAATTTTATTTAAACTCTATTAATGGGATAACCATTTTCTTGCTCAAAGGCAATCAGAGTTCAACTAAATAGTTTGTGTCGTATATATCCTCCTAAACTAGTTTGGATGTGCATCTTTGATATGAACCTGAAGTTTTCCCTATGAAGTGATGGCACTGCTTTTCCTTTTTCCATTTGTTTGGAGGAAATATGAGGTCTGCTGGCTGTGTTCCAGCTGCAGAAAATCATCTGAGATAGCAATAATATGAAACTCATGAATGAAATAGTTTGGTATATTATAGTAGTGGAGCAAATCTGGGTCGATCCAAACAACAACAACAACAAAGCCTTATCCCACTAGGTTTCGTTGATCCATGTTCATAAGATTCGACATGATTTTATGCTGACTGTCGAGGCCTAACACAATCCTCCTCCTTTATCCGGGCAGGGTCGATCCAAAGCGAAAGAAAAAAAGTTCCTTTGAAGGTCCTTTATGATGAGAAAAATGGGATCTAAGCTATCGTATTTCATATGTTCTTTGCACTGCTTAAATTTGAGGTTTCTTATTTTCATCATGCTTGTACTGAACTTAAATACACTATACTGGCTAACCCTGAAATTTTTTGTAGTTATCTTGCATTGACAAACCAAACAACCTATGAACTTATGAGGCGGCGGCGCATATTATACTTCAGGTATGGCACAATAGAATGCACGAAGTGATTGCACTCATGGTGAGGCCCATATGTTAACCATCTTAATCTTGTGATTCCAGGGGAGTTCCAAACAAGATTCATCCTTTCAGTAAAGGCATATGTCGAAATATCTTTACTTTTTGCTGCTCCTGTGACAATGGGTACAAGCTGGATGCAGTTCCACCATTGGAAGAGCTTGAATCTAGGTCTAGGCCATATACATGCATTGATATTGTTTCTTGTAGGTGTTGTTGATTCATATTGTTCCTATTCTCTGCTCTGCGGATGTGGCTATCCCTAGTTATTGTAATTGATTTCTATTCATCAAAACTGTCTGGAAATCATTACTGGAAATCATTACTACGTAGTCATTGCTTCATGGCATAAACTTCTTGCTTTTGCTAATGTCTTTTCCAACTAGTGGTGTGAAGAGTTCTCCCCTGATACGAGTTCTGCGTTGAGTTCTAACTAAGTGATGGCCTTGTTGCCAGTGGCCTAACCAAAATATACGAGATTTGAAGCCTGCCCAATTGCCACAGAATTATTTAGAAGAATAGTAGTATTCAAATTAAATATGATGGTTCTTTTTAGAAAGGTAAGCACTATATTTATTATTAGTATTGCACTCCTTAGGCTTGAATCTAATAAATAAAGAACACAACTTTTCCATTTAGAAGATTCTAATGGACTTTGTTTACCCGATTTATTTAAGTTCCTAGTTGTGATTGGGCCATTGAGTCCCTAAGTAGTCGGGAAGGAGTAGAAATGCATTTGAGCATCCTTCTAAAAGGTATGGAATGGATCAGCAATCTTTCGAATACTACAACAATAATAAAGTCTTATTCCACTAGGTGGGGTCGGCTACATGGATCATACGACGTTATTCCGCTCTATTAGTAATCAAACCTTTCGATATATTATTCATTAATAGATCTTGCTCTATTAGTTCGCCAAGTGTCCGCCTTGGCCTCACTCTCCCTCTTTTAATCGGACTCTAAATTATTTGATCTACTCTTCTTACTAGCGCATCTAATGGTCTTATCTGAACATGACCAAATTATCTCAAACGATTCTCTACCATTTTCTCACTAATAGGAGCCACTCCGACTCGTTCATGTATATAGTCATTCCTAATCTTATCTAATCTTGTATGACCACACATCCATCTCAACATCCTCATATCGGCTACCCCCACTTTACGTTCATGTTGTCCCTTCATAACCCAACATTCACTACCATATAACACTGCCGGTCTTATAGCAGTACGATATAATTTTTCTTTAATTTTATTGGGTACTTTTCTATCACAAAGAACTCCGGTGACTTTCCTCCACTTACACCAACCAGCTTGAATTCTATTATTAACATCGTCATCAATCTCACCATCTCGTCTTACAATTGATCCTAAATATTTAAACTTTGTCACTTGAGGAATTATATCCTCCACTAGCCTAACTTTCAAATCGTCTTTAATTTGTTTATTTGTGAAATTGCTATGCATATATTCTGTTTTATTCCTACTTAAACGAAAATCTTTTGACTCCAACGTATTTCTCCATATTTTCAATTTTGTATTAATCTCTTCTCTTGAATCCGCTAAAGTACTTTATCATTCGCAAATAACATGCACTTAGGTACATCCTCTATGATACTCTCGGTTATAGCATCGATAACTAAGTTAAATAGATACGGGCTTAAAGCTGATTCTTGATGTAGGCCAATTCCTATACGAAATTCATTTGTCTCACCTCCGGGTGTCCTAACCCTAGTCAATGCCCCATCGTACATATCTTGTATTACCTTAATGTAGGCAACACTCACCCTCTTCTTTTGTAAGGCTTTTCAAAGTACATCCCTTGGTACCCGATCATACGCCTTCTCTAAGTCAATGAAAGTCAATGTAAGTTTCTTCTCCTACTTCGATACTTCTCCATCATCCCCCTTAGTAAATAAATCGTCTCTGTAGTAGATCTTCCTGACACGAACCCAAATTATCTATCAGAAATACTAGTCTCAATTCTCGATCTATGCTCAATCACTTTTTTCCATAATTTCATTGTGTGACTCATAAGTTTAATCCCTCTATAATTTGCACAATTCTGAATATCTCCTTTATTTTTGTAAATAGGAACTAATGTACTTAATCTTCAATCATCAAGCATCTTTTTCGACCGTAAAATCTCATTAAATAGTTTACATAACCACGACACACATTTTTCTCCTAAACATTTCCAAACTTTAATCCGTATACCATTCGGTCCAACAGCTTTATCATTCTCCATTTTCTTAAGAGCTTCGCTAACCTCCGAGACTCTAATTCTACGATAAAATGACTTATTAAGCTCACATTCACTAACTGTCAAGTCCTCCAAATCACAACGGAAACCTTCACATTCATCATTAAATAGCTTATAGAAATACTCTTTCTATCTGTTCTTAATATCTCCTTCAGTAACTAAAACCTTGTCAACTTCATTTTTTATGCATCTTACTTGATCCAAATATCTCGACTCCTTCTCTTTATTCCTTGCAATCTTGTAAATCCTTTGTTCACCAGCCTTTGTCCCTAACTCCTTATAAAACTCCTCATATGCTTTAGCACGAGCATCACTAACTGCATTCTTAGCCTCCCTTTTCGCCAAACGATACTTTTTCCAATTGTCAGAGCTATTGTCCAAGTGTATCGCCTTGAAATAATTCTTCTTATTACGCACCTTTTCTTGGACCTCCTCATTCCACCACCAAGTCTCCTTATCTCGTGATCCAAAACTTTTTGATTCTCCTAAAATTGCTTTAGCAACCATTTCAACCTTTTTTGCCACATTCTCCTACATGATACTAGCATCTCATTCTAACTCTCACACACTTTCCTCTAATAATTTACTTTTAAAAGTCTCTCACTTCTCCCCCTTTAACTGCCATCATTTGATCTTTCGATCAAAAATTGTTCGAGATTTTGGTTTTATACATTTCATTTGCATATCAAGAACTAACAATCTATGTTGTGTAGTCACCACATGCCCAGGAATTACTTTGCAATTAGTACAGCGTCTTTTATCAGTATTTCTTGTTAAGAAAAAATCGATTTGAGACCTATGAGTTTCACTTTTGTATGTGATTAAATGTTCATCTCTCTTCCTAAAATAAGTGTTGATAATCTTAAGGTCGTATGCTAAAGAAAAATCAATAATAATTTGTCCTTCCTCATTCAACTCCCCAAAATTAAAACCACCATGAACCCTTGCATGTGGTCCTGCCTCTTTACCAACATATCCATTAAGGTCTCCCCCAATATAAACTTTCTCGGTTGTTGGTATACTTTCAATCAAACCCTCTATATCTGCCCAAAACTTCTCCTTGAGATGTGATTCTGCTCCTACTTGGGGTGCATATGCACTAATAATGTTCATAGTCTCATTTCCAATAATTACTTTTACGGATATGATTCGATCCTCAATCATTTTAACTTCCACAATATTCTTCCTCCATTCTGCATCCGCGATAATACCAACACCATTCCTTCCCTTTACCTTACCTGTGTACCAAAGTTTGGAAACATTTAACCTAATCTCTTTATTTCCCTTTCCTACCTATCTAGTTTCTTGCAAGCATAAGATACTAATCTTACGCTGGTCCATTACTTGTGCCACCTCGAGGCGCTTCCCATTCAACGTCCCAATGTTCCAAGAATCTAATCTGACCTTAGTCTCATGAACTAGCTTCTTTAACCGCCTTCGTCCATTAGAGTGCGGTAGCTCTTGCTCATTTAACACTGCATTCAGGCGAGGATGCAACTGCTCTTGCTCTCTTATCACTGTACCCGAGCTGTATAGCGCGTTACTTACGGGTAACGACCTAGCATTAACATAATATATTCGTTGATCCATGCTCATAAGATTTGACAGGATTTTACGCTGGCTGTCGGGGCCTAACACAACCCTCCTCCTTTATCCGGGCTTGGGACCGGCTATAAAATATAGACGGAGTTATTAGCAATCTTTCGAATATTTTGGTAAATTTCTGTTCGACATTCTGGCTATGGGAAGGTCGTGTTGTTACATGCTTTAGTTTCAGAGGAAGTAACGAATGATTGTGACATTTTTTATTATAAAGGGAAGTCACTTGCACAGTATAAGAAAAAAATTAGGAAATTAAATAGTACGTAATCATCTTAAAGGAGTGTCATTGCATCTTACACTTATTCTTCTCGTGTGTATGTCGCGAGGTCGTTTTTCGTTCGATCGACCCGTGTGTCATCTAGGTGTCCACAGCTAGACAAGCTTTTTTGTTGCGTTTTGTGGGAACTTTCTTATGCCACTTTTGTAATGCCACAAGTTTTGGGATACTCAGTCTCGAGTGGACGCTTCGATGGAGGTGTTTGTGAACAAACGAGTGTCTAGGTGGAACGTTCAATCTCTTGGGACGCTTTGTGAACTGTGATACCACGCTTGAGATATAATGTTAGGTTCTGGGAAGCTTTGAAATCTTTGTTGAGTAAATAAAATAGTTCGGGGATCACTAGCGGGCCTCCCCTAATATACAATCATTTCGGAGGTAGCTTTACGACGTGTAATGTGAAAAACAAACTAAGGGGGTGCACTTTTGTGCAGTGCATATTACAAATTACTATCACACTTGAAAATAAGTCAAAATTACAAAATTAGGCTAAAATAAGGAAAAGTACAAGGAAGTAAGATAACTCGACGGTCCCGGAGCACGTTGTGGAGAGCCCCCGTGACATTCTCCCCCACTCAAGTCAGCGACGTCTCTGGAGTTTCGAATTCTTCAATGTTTTGCTTGAACTGCCACAAGTCTTCGATCGTCTCCCAACTTGTGTCGGCGTCTGATCTTTCGCTCCATCGAACAAGATACTCCTTCTTCCGATTCTTCCTCCGGACGTCGAGTACTTTTTCAACTTGATTAGTAAACTGTTGGCGGATAGTTGACAGAGATGGTCTGAAACCCCACGCTCGGGAATTTCAGTATCTTTGATGAAGGGTTTGAGCAAGCTGACATGCAAGACTGGGTGATGTTGCATCTGCGGTGGGAGCTCCAACTTGTAGGTCACCTTATCTACCTTCTTCAAGATCTTGAATGAACCCTCGTAACTCTTAACGAGGCCCTTGTGCAGATTCTTTCTGCTTAGTCGAAGATGTTGGATCAATTTCACAAGGACCAAATCTCCGACTTCAAAGTTGACATTCCGTCGGGCACTGTCCGCCCATTTCTTCATACACTTTGATGCTTTGTGCAGACATGCCCGAGCCATATCGTTCTGCTCATGTCATTCCCTCACCATGTGGTGAGCGATTGGGACTTTACCACCATAAGAAGTGACGACGACATGTGGAGTGAGGGGTTGTTGCCCCGTCACTATCTCAGGACTTTGATTGGTCGACTCGTTCCATTGCAAATTGTAAGAGAATTATGCGATGTCAAGTAGCTTCGCCTAGTCCTTCTGATTGACATTGACATAGTGCTGCAAATAGATCTCTAGGATATAATTCACCCTCTCAGTTTGGTCATTGGTTTGAGGATGAAGTGCGATCGATAAATGCAAGTCAGAGCCCATTATCTTGAACAGCTCTTTACGGAAGTTGTCAATGAATTTTTCATCTCAATCGTTGACTATGCTTTGGGACAAGTCCCAATACTTCACCACATATCTCATGAATAACTCTACAACTTCAGGGCAGAGCAACTTGCGGAGTCGGCGACAAAGATGACAAACTTGGAGAACCAATCAACGACCACCATGAAGGTACTCACCCCTTCAGACTTGGGTAGGCCCATGAAAACATCTTTCCATAACCGCTTTGGAATATGAAGATGTTCCAAAAGTCCGTTGGACACTTGATTGATACCTTTGTCTTGCTGGCAAATAAGGCATGTCTTCACAGACTTCAACATCATTCTCCATCTTTGGCTAGAAGTAATTATCCTTGATGAGTGTCAAAGTGCGACGGATGGCGGGATGTCCCGCCCACTTGGAGTCATGACACTCTTGTATGATGACGCATCGCAAGTTGTCGAACAATGTAACATATATGCGAAGTTTCTCGATGAAGATCGGTTCATCTTCCATCCAAAATCAGCGTGTGTTTCCCTCCTTTGCTTGCTCAAGAAAATTCTTCGTCGAGGGATCCGACTCCAATCCCTTATTGATCCTTTCGATCAGGTCGGCCTGAGAGGAGCTCATGGCCGTCAATTCCACGCATCGGCTGAGGGCGTCGGTAACAACATTCGTCTTGTCAGGCTTGTACTCTATGACGTAGTAGAACTCCACCATTAAATGTTACCACCATGCTTGCTTTGGCGAAACCTTCTTATGCGTCTCAAAGTAGATTGTTGCGATATTGTCCGTCTTGTATGAAATCACGACCCGAGTAGGAAGTGTCGCCATGTCCTAAGGCAATGGATTACTGTGGTCATCTCCTTCTCCTTAACGGTGTATCACCACTCCGTATTGTTGAGTTTGCGACTCTCGAACACCACAAGATGTCCCTCCTACATAAGAACTCATTCGATAGCATAGTCAGAAGCATTTGTCTGTACCTCGTAAGACTTAGTGTGGTCCGACAGGGCAAGCACTGGTTCCTCCGCCATGACCCTTTTGAGGGTGTCGAACGCTTCCTGGCATGTAGGCGTCAACTCCCACTTCACATTCTTCCAAAGAAGGTTTGTCAAAGTAGTCATCACATATGAATACCCCTTAACGAATTGTCTATAGTAATTCGTCAGGCCAAGGAACAAACGTATATTGGGAACCCACTTGGGCGGCTCCCACTTCATGATGGATCAAATTTTTGTGTCATCCATCTTCAGCTTGTCACTTCCGATGACATGTTCCAAGAAGTGCATTTCCTATTGAGCGAAGACACACTTCTCCCGTTTGATGTAGAGTTGATTTCTGCCGAACACCTCGAACACTTGCCGAATGTGCTCCTTTAAGGTGCGACTGTAAATCATGATGTCGCAATCACGAACTTGTCAAGGAAGGATTGTAATACCTTGAGGGTGCAGAAGATTGTCGAGGCATTGGTGAGGCCAAAAGGCATCACATGAACTCTAAGGAGCCATATCTTGTTAAGCATGCCATCTTTTGCACATCTTCTTTGACGATTCAGACTTGACAATAGTCCGAACGAAGATCCAACTTGGTAAACTATCTTGCACCACCAAGTTGTTCGAACAAGTTCGCCACAAGGGGAATGAGGTACTTGTTGTTCACCGTATGCTTGTTGAGCGCTCGATAGTCGATGCACATCCAGGGGATCCATCATGCTTCCTTTGAAAGAGAAGCGGACGCCATATGAAGACCTCGATGTCCAAACATATCTTATAACTAATAGTTTGGTCAATTACTTACAAAGTTCTGCGAGTTTCAAAAGGGCTAGCCAATAAAGGACTCCATGTGGGAGCTTCGACCTCGGGACCAAATCGATGACATAGTCCACTTCAAGCTTTGGAGGCAACCTCTTTGGAAGTTTTGGGGGGATGACATTTGCAAAGTTCTCAAGAGTCTCGAGAACTTTCGGAGGTGTTGGAGTGGAGGGCCCCAGATCTTTCAAGATAGCGGTCGTCAGGAAGGTGTGCTCCTATTTTCGTAGTCCATTCGTCACTTGCATGGCGGAGAGGGTCTTCTGATTTAGATCTCCGTCGGATCTCACGGGAACATTGTAAGGTCTCGAAGATGATCATCGAATTGGTTAACGAAATGACATAGGCAATAATGAGTCACAGAAAAGAGATATATACCACCACTTCGTAGTCATCCATAGATGCCACCATCACGTCGAAGCTTCCTGACCATTTGCCGATACGTACCTTCACTATATGAGAGACTCTAAGGTCGAGATAGACTTCACATTCACTATCTTGAACGTGGAGAAAGTCTTTTTTAGTGGTAGCTTCAACTTCTTAGCGGTAACCTTTGACACGAACAACTCTGATGCTCCCGTGTCGATGAGGGTGTTGAAGACTTGCCCGTTCAACTTGATGTCTGCATAAAGTCGAGCTGATGAATAATCCTTTGAGGCATTGATGACGCTGAGAACGTGCAACAAGTTGAGACACACCTCCTTTTTCTCCTTCTCGTCGGGGCAATACATGATGTTGACCGTCGCCTTCTGCAGGCAGTCGCTTATTCAATGTGGACTCTTGCAAATCTAACAAGACTTTTGCGGCTTTCCATTCCTCTTGAAACTATCGTTATTAGGCCTCATGTCTTGATATCTCCTCCCTTTATCTTGATGGTATGACTTACCTCCTTGCGAATTGGGCTTCTCTCTTCCACCATTGTCCTTGCTTGAGGGGTTTGGTGGTGGGACGTTTGTTTTGGCATACTCCACGAGCGATTTGACAGCGGCAACTATCGAGCGGAGGTTGGAGCAATCTTGTCGCTCCAACTCCATCCTAATCCGAGGTTTCAAACCCTTGACGAAGACCGCTATCAATGTGTCTTCATCCATATGAGAATTCTGTAGGCAAAGCTTGGTGAACTCTTTCATGTACTCATTTAACGTGCCCTTCTGGCAAATGTTGAATAACACAATATTGGCATCCAATTTTGACTTGATATGGCAGAAATAGATGTAAGCTCCCTTTTGAAATCGTCTCACTTCTCAATGGATCGATGTTGTCATGTTCCACGTCATCGCAGTGGTACCGCCACCATAAGCTCGTCGCATCTTGCAAGTAGAGGGATGCAGTCCTAACCATCCTCGCTTCCGAGGTTATTTCCAAGGCCTCCATGTATTGTCGGATGTTCCACAAAAAGTCATTGATTTTTTTGGTGATCTCTCGCCCTTGTATGGTCTCGGCTTTGGCATATTGATTCTTGCTTCAGGCAGGGCGGATGTCTCGGGACGTCGCTCATCACCATAGCGTCGCTTGAGATCTTCCTGGAGGGTCTTGATCTCTTGGTCCATCTCATGCCTCATGTTTGAGAGTCCATTGTCTAAGGATTCTCGCATGTCCATGATTGTCGCATGCATGGACTTGACCCGTGCATACAACGATGCGAACTTATCCCGCACCATTGTGATGTCGACGATCTTTTCCAACTCCCGCTCATGTGTTGCGAGTTGGTCTTGCATCTCACCAACGTCCAGTTGGAACTGGCCGAGGCATTACTAGAAGATGATCATGATATCCTTCGAGTAGGCGTGCCCTCACTCTGGGCGGCTCTTCTCCGGTGCGACAAGATCTTGTGTCATCTCCGACTTCAATGTCATTTCCTCTTGATCGTCGAACGCCAAATTAAGCACTTCAGGAAAGTGGCTCTAATACCACTTATCACGGGGCTATTTTTTGATCGATCAATCCGTGCGGCATCCGGACGTGCCCACCGTCGAGACAAAGCTCTCTTTGTTGCATTTTGCAGAAGTTTTTTATGCCACTTTCGTAATGGCACAATTTTTGGGACACTTCGTCCTGATCGGACGTTTCGGTGGAGGCGTTTGTGAACAAATGAGCGCCTAGACGGAAACTCAACCTCTTGGAATGTTTTGGGATGCTTTGTGAATTGTCACACAACGCTTGAGATAAAATGCTAGTGATGCATGCAAAATATAGCATATTTAGTTTATTATTTTAATTAATTTTTCTATAATTTGATCATGACATGCATCATTTTAAGTCACTTTTAGTCGTAATTCCTTATTTATCGATTTTAATTGGTAATTGTTTGAATATTTTACTTGTGGATGGATTAACTAAATTCTGATAATTATTTTGTAGGAAAAGTGGAGTACACGTCCAAGGGATTATATTTTGTCAAGTTAAATGAATTACAAATGTATTGGCCGCAATTCAGATGCAAGTGAATATCGCCTAAAAAATCCCATGAAGATTTATCCTTAACCAAGGTTGTATCGGCCGTGAAGTCCAATATATGTTGGGGAAAATACCATATCAATCAAGTTTATCGGTCGAGAATCCTATCATTAACCAAGACCATCAAGTTTATCGGTCGTAAAATCTAACCTTGGAGTTTTATCCTTAATAATACATAGTAAGCATTATCAATTATCGGCCACAAAAATCTTATCATTAACTAAGGCGATCATTTGGTGGCCGAGAATGAAGAGAAGTTTATCATTTTGTGGCCGGGAACGAAGAGGTGCAAAACGGATAATCTTTTATCATTAGCCAAAGTTTTATCGACGAGATAAAGTTATCTCGCGAATTTAAAGTTGGCAGTACGATATTCACGACCGTGATCAACTTGAAGTCTGTCCGCACCTATAAATAGAGGAGGAAGCCACCATCCCAACTAGTGCTTTAAAGTGTGGTTTTCTTCTACGGTGAGTCATGAGCTCTGTAGGCTACGACCAAGAGGAGAGAGGTGCGACGACTGGAGGTTGACCGCGACTCTGATCAAGTTCGAAAGGTTGCCCGACTGTCTGCTCAGATTCGAGATCTCTGTTTTGAGTGTAATTCTTTCTATTTTTATCATTTATATTTTATTATCTCTTCATAATTTCTAGGATGAACTTCATGTTTTTATATCTTTTATTTTAAGAGATTATTAATTGAAGAGAAATGTTTGGACCCTATGTTATTTGTTTTAATTATTTTCTAGATCAATTATTAATTGTGCTTAATGCTTTTATGTTAATTAATTAAATTTCTGAATTAGTCTATACCAGTTTGTGAAGTGTTTAACTTCAGAATTCATTATACTAATTTTAATTGATTTTATATGAAATTAATAATTGACATGAATTTGATAACTAGTGTGTGGAGAATCAAGTTTGTGTGGGCTATTAATTTATACCAGTTTGTGGAGTGATTAATAGTCTAAGGAATCCAATTTACTGCGTCTTAATATTAATATAATTTGATGGGATGCCAATTGTGAAGACCGCAAATTAATCATATTAAATTATTTTAAGAAGACTCTAATTCATCTTTAAAGATTAAATTTATCTTTCATGGTTCAAATATTTATCCTAATCTATTTTCATCCTAAGACCAATCTCAACACCATTACCATTATATTATCTTATTTTCTTTATTTTATTTTATAATTACAAAACTCATTTTCAAAATCCATATTTTTCCTCTCTTATTAATTTATAAATTCAGATATTGAATTTATAATATTTCTTGTGGGTTCGACACTCTTACTCCTATTTTTATATTACTTGAGCGCTAGTGCACTTGCTAACGATTTTATTTTGCTACAATTCTATGGTTTGACGTTGTTCCGGTCGAGCACTCTCTTTTCTTTGTCCAATTCCGTCTGACGCTGTGGGATGTAAAAATGCATCGGTAGGGGAGCGTTCCGCCGACGAGGGAAGCACCCGCGCAAGCAGGCCCATTATTCACACAAACCCTTCGATGACTTATCGGCTGCCTTGCTTGAGGAAGAGTGTCACTAAAATGGAGACGAACCGGAATCACGTCCGATCTTGTTTCTTGATTGAGTAGAAAAGGGATATATGAAGTTCGTTCTCTTCCTCTGTGCATCTCCCTTATGGGTAAATCCCCATAAAAAAGGGGCAACTTTCGTGTAGTTTGTGATTTTATGTTACTGTTTCTATTTTCTCTCAGAGAAAGATTTCTTTTAATGGATTTCCTCTTGTTCCTCAATCTTCGGAGAATGCGGCGTTGTATTAGAGAAAGTTCTCTGTTCGTATCTGCGCACTAATCTTTTTAAGGAAATGGAAGATTGATATCGGGCGGAAGTGTCCCCTTGGGGGAAGCCCACCAAAGCAGGATTTCGGGCAGTAGTGGGGGTGGGGAAACGCAGGATGTATGGATGATGAGATTCCATTGATACAGAGCCAATTCCAATAGACTTATTAAACGTTCCCATTGGCGTGCATCCAGCAGGAATTGAACCTACGAATTTGCCAATTAAGAGATCAGACTTCACTTATCGAACTCGAAACCCCAATCGTAACTGCTTCCGGTTTCTGTGCTCGGGGATATCGTCCACTATTCATCTTCCGCCAAAAGGCCTCATCTCCAAAGCCCGGTTCGCGAGGCGTCCCTCTCGCTGTAGGGAATCTCCCCCTCGCCTCGCATCTGCGCGAGAACCGAGGAAAGAAAGAGACAGAGCTTTCACCAGTACCTGAACCTGTGCCGGAGCCAGTACAACTCCATCAAAGCGGGAGCCGGTTCAAGTCAGTATTGCCAGGCGAGCCTTCTTCTAACTAGGAGAGTAAGCAAGCTAGCGGAAGTCGTAACTAAAACCGTTTGGAAATTTGCAGTCTTTAAGTCAACTACTTTTAACCTTAAAGCCGGAAGTGGCTTTCAAGCAAGTCCAGTGCATTTTACGCATCAGCTAGATTTTGAGAAGTTTTGAAATCTTTATGGAGTAAACAAAATGATTACAAAAGACTTCGAGGAGGCACTAGCGGGTCTTTCCTAAGATACAAAATTAGTTTTGCGATGTGTAATGTGGAAGACAAGCTAAAATTGTGTACTTTTCTGAAGTGCATATTATAAAGTTGTCATCGTATTTAGAAATAAGACTAAATTTTAAAAGTAGGCTAAAAAATATAAGGCAGTAAAATAATTCAGGACTGTCTCGTGCAAATTAAAGGAGAGGCTACACCCAATGTTTGAGTGAGATTTGAAAATAATGAAGTCAGTACCATCCTCTTTCATTAAAATTCTACCAAATTAAAAGCTACTTTTCATCGATTTCCTAAAACATCGTTTAAACGAATTTTGATTAAAGGAACAAAATAATTTTTTTTACAAGTAACTCGATGCTAAGACCCACAACTTTAATAAAATAATTTTAACTTCGATAATAATAAACTTTCTTCATTTGTCATTTTAAAGGAGGGCCGCTGGTTTGATGTCATATTTGTACAGTTTTCTATATGGGCCTCCCAGAGGGCTCCTAATTTGGAATATTTGAGGCCCAAAAGGCGGTGAATTGGTCAACTAGCTCTGTGAGAGAAACGAGTGTGAGGCACCGCTTCGACTCTCTCCATTTCCTTCTCCGAAATCCGAAGGCCGAAGCCCTTCAATTTGTTTCCATCTCTCCCGACCAGAAAGGAATAAATATACGACGCCATCCTCTTCCTTCAGATACCTCCGAGGAAGCGGCGATCGTTGCCTTCCGGCGGAGGTCTCGTGCCCGCGGCCTGGACGACGGCCTCGCGCTACCGTATGGAATCGAGCTGAGGCGGCGAAGTAGCAGTCTCTTGAAGGCCAGGGAGAACGAGGAGAGAAGATGATTACGCGATCGAATCTGGCGGAGCAGCTGAGGGAGTACCAGATCCGATCCAAGCACGATTGGGCCACCGTCTCTTTGTTCTCCTCCGCTTCGTCTTCCGCTAATTCACCCTCGTATTCGTCGTCATCGTCATCATTCTCAAGGTGCCAAAATTATCCCAACTCTAGCCGCAGTTCCGGTACAAGATGTCTATATTTGATTGCCCAATTATCATTTAATCGTGCTGTTTGTAGAAGGTATTCTGTTTGATGAATTGTTGTCGCCACAAGACCATGTGTATTAACTACAGACAGAGATTGGTAATCGTTTTGGCTTGTAAATAGATAGAAGGAAGTCAACTTGTAATAGCATAAGCATCGTGCTTAAGAATATAATATTAGTATCAAGGATTAGGACGCTTTAAAAAAAACAATGAGGACCAGAATGTCAACCTTTGTGTTTGAATAGAGGACGGTAGGGAAGGGAAAATAGATTATTGCGAGGGAGGGGGAGGGTGATAAAGGGTTAAATCATGTTCCCTTCATTCAGTTACAAGGAGTAAAATTTTCCCTTTCTTAAAAAAAATTGGATGACCCTAAAGTAATGATAAAATCAAATACAGGTCAATAACTGAGAAATTTCTGAATGAGCTTTGAATGTTAATATGATCCAGTAACAATGGAGGAAATCAGGAAATCACTAAATACTTGTCTTTTGTCATTAATTAATAATCTTGTAATGCCAAAGTATTGATTTAGCATTGATAACCCTGTGTTGTATTTGATTATGGATTAACGTCTCATTTCCAATGTCATGTTACCTGAATTCTAGAGACTGATGCCTTATTTTCAAACTGAAGGGCAGCTGAGACGGAAAATCTTCATTGTATCAAAGATGGATATCCTCCATTTAAGATTTTTCCTTTTTATTGTTGTGTCATGTATGATCATAATCAGGTGGAATGGAACACCCAGTCCTTACCCTAGTAATTCGATAATATTTGTTAAAAAAAGGGAAAATAATTTTGTGAAGAATGTAGTTGCTTCCCTCACAAAGAAACGTAGTTTCCAGTTTATGAATTTTGGCTCTTTTTTTGCTTTAATGAAGTTCTTGTTTATTCCAGCAATTATTCTCCTAGTTTTTATTGTGTTTGGATTGAAAACGAATAAAATTTAAAAATTATATTTTGACTATAAATAATATTAAATTAAGCTTAATTAGCTTAATATTATAACTTTTACTAATAAATAAGTACTTATGTATTTCATTTCTACAATATATAATTAACTTCTAACTATAACTTTCTTAGCCATTAACAATAATTTTATTTATTGATTAATTAGTAATATAATATTTATTTTCATTACTCGCACCATATAAAAATAGTTACAAAAGTTTAATTATAAGTAATAAATAATCAGTCATTAAATTAAATAATATTAACATGTTGTTTGAAAAAGAAAAAAGAGTGAAATATGATGGAAAAGAAGTAGAATAAAGTTATTCTTGCCATCGGCAAGAATAAAATATTTTATGTTAATGATTAAAACAATAGTGGTAGACGAGAGGGGGGTCGGGAAGGGTAAGGGAAGAGAGGCGAGAGAGCCGATAATGAGGGAGAGAGAGCATGGGAGAGTAGATGAGGGAGGGGAAGAGAGAGCAGTGAAGAGAGATGAAGGAACAGACGGAGGGGAGGCGAGAGAGCCGAGAATGAGGGAGAGACAGACTGGGAGGGGAGATGAGGGAGAGAGAATGGGAGGGCGGAGAGAGACCAATGAAGAGAGATGGAAGGAAGAGAGGGAGGGGAGATGAGAGAGCCAAAACTAAGGAGAGATATGAAAGAGGGAGGAAGAAAGGAGAAAGAGCAGAGGAAGGGAGATGGGAAATGCGAGTGAAAATGAGAGAGAGAGAGAGGACATTTCGCATGGAAGGAAAAAAGGTGATGCTCAGGCCCAAAAAGATTGATACATATTATCCGATACATATCAAATGGATTAGAAGGTGCACTGTAGTTGACAGCATATTTCTGTGCCACCTTAAACCCATATGAAAAATATTTGATAGTAGAAAGAAAGATTCATTATGGAACCTACACCCTTTTTTCTTTGTTCTTATTGCTCCTCTTACACCAACCTAGCATGCTGATTACTTTCAAAAAAGAAAATCTCTCTCAAAAAAAAAAAAACCTAGCATGATGATTACTGTAAAAGCCTATTGTATTCTTTTTTATTGGATTAAAGTCTTCAATAATCCTCAGTCTACTCTAGACATGAAATTTTGTGGTCTAACTTTGAAACTGATATGCCCTACATGAACATTGGATGTTGGTATCCAACATATTGACAATGCATGTGTTACATCCAGTTTATTGTATCAGTGAAAGACCTTGCATCTGGTGGATTTCTTCATAACTATTCCTCTCTTGTGAGAAGAGTTGTTCATAACTCCGCCTATGTTTTATAGCCGGTCCCAAGCCCGGATAAAGGAGGAGGGTTGTGTTAGGCCCCGACAGCCAGCGTAAAATCCTGTCGAATCTCATGAACATGGATCAACGAAGTCGTATGATCCATGTAGCCGACCCCACCTAGTGGGATAAGGCGTTGTTGTTGTTGTTAAAAAAAATTGGATGAGGACAACGCTTAAATTTTCATTTTTCCTTCATTAAAGTTCCTATTTAAACAAGGGGAAAGGTGAATAGTTTTTGCTTCCCCTTAATTCAAACACACCTTAGCTTTGAGATGGGGGTCCAAATACAGGAAGGATATATTGCATTGGAACTGAAACATGTAACATAACCATTTTTTTTTGAAGGCATGTAACATAACCATTTGAATGTTATTTTTATTTATTCATGGACAGTAGACTATTATCATCCGGTACCATGATGTTACAAATAAAGCATGGTATTCACTTTTTTTTATTAATCTTGTCACAGTATTTTCTGCATCTCATTTGAATTCCTGCTGCAATGTCGCGAGTTTGCATATTGCATCTCATTCCATAAATCAGGCTGATGACAACGTGGGTCGTAGAAGTGAATGATCACTGTCATTGAATTATAGTTTTTAGGAGGATGGATGCTAATTCATTAGTACAAGCCTTCTTTCTACGTGCCTCCTGTGGATGAATGCTTGACATGCTTTCTTCCATGTAATTACTATTCTCAAGAAATTTATATCTTCATGGTGACTTCTGGTTTATTGTGCATGAAGCACAATGATTTGAGTGTCAAAATTAGGATTTTATTTATGCTGTTGATTTTACATGAGGTTTAATCCTGAAAGTGCATATATTACTTTTTAATAAAGCAGTTTTGTGTTAATGCAAATTAGTTGATTAATCCTGATACTTAATTTGTACTCTTGTCACTTATGCAGAGTAGACGTGATACTTGTGATATGGGAGCTCTTAATGTTTGCTTGCCTTGTTTTTTCTGGAGTTTCATTATACTTCAGGTATATGAGGCTTGCCTTTGTCTTAATTTGTGCCACTATGCTTATTCTCGTGTGCATGAAGATAACGAAACAAGTGAGACAAAACAGGAAAAGTAAGAGGAGAATGCTCTTACCATTGTCAATGTAACTTTAGAATCAGCATTGACCATTCTCTTCCTTCTGAAGATTATCTAGATTTTTGTCAAAATGTAATACTGAATGTATCAATATTCAAATGCTTATTTTTCTTTTAGTTCCTGATGTGATTGAGCTCACATACTGTAACTCAGTTATATCTACAGAAAAAAGTATCATGTGTGTATTTTTCTGCAATCTTGAAAAAGGTAGCCGAGTTGAAAATAACCTCATTATGTGCCAAGATCAGCAGTGACATGGATACTTCAACGAGTTGGAAGCTTTTGAGGTAGGAAAGGCCATTCAGACTACTTGTGATTGTAGTCTCCGGGGTTACTTATACAGGAATCCTTCAAAATGGGTTACTGGGTTCGTTTCAAAAAGTGGGTTACTGGGTGCATTTTTTTATTTATTGAACTTGCAATATGAATAGTTCTATTCAAAGTTATTAGCATCTTTTTTAATTTTTAATTTTTATGATCTTAGTATTGTATCATAATTAATTTTTTTATCTTACGTTTTTTTAGGAGTTATTTTACATTTTTTGCTCATAAGATCCCGGCCATCCTTATAAGATCTCTTATCAAAGTTTCACGACCCTTTATTGATCTTCGATACTACCATCATAGTTAAAGTTCGATCTTAACAACTTTGGTTCTATTATGCTAATACTTCGTTCATTAATATGTCATTCTGATATTCCGCCCCTCCATTTACTTGAGGAAAAAAAAATCTTGTTTAGGATTTCATAAATATTAGGGATCCGTGAACTTTGGTATTTGCAGTGTTAAATAAGGTCTAATACTAGTATGAGTGGATTGAAAGAAAAAAAAAAGAACTAATCACAAGAGCAAGATCATGGTTGCCTTTTTGGACGTGTTTTCTTAATAGTACAAAATACAAGTTTTTATCTATATTTGTGAAGATCTTCATGATTGTTTTGCTTAAAATTTCTCCGGGTGAAAGCTTTTTATTGGAAGTAAGCAAATGATTTAGCGAACAAAAGGGCAATAATTGAAAATAGCTACCTTAGTTATCGTCCATAAGAAAGAAAACCACTGTACCATATGAAAAAAGGAAAAAAAAACACTCACTGGAAAAGTGAAACTGCGTGTAGAATTCAGTGCAACTCATTTTTCCTGAGAAAAAAAAAAGACTATTGGACATGGAATAAGGCCTGTGATGTTTGATAAAAGCTAAATAATTCTGGACAAATTCACCGTTTAGTTAAAAAAAGGTCGCCAATAGAGCATCGTAGCTGGCTACAGGTAAAGCACCAAGCACAAGCAAGAAGAGTTGCAATTCACTAGCTGTGACCAGTGGCAGCTGTGACATCTCAATTAGCTTCGAACTTTGTGGAGGAATTCATCTCTTATGTTCAGGAATTTATCTCAATTAAGTGAAGTTGGAGGGTAAATTTACACTAAATTTATCTCTTATGTTCAGGGTAGCGATAGGAATTGATCTCGAACTTTTTTCGAATGGTTCTTTTTTTGTGAATCATATTGTGATAATATTTTAAAAATAAATAATAAAATATATTTAACATTATGAGTATAATATAAAATTTAATGTTAAATTTTGAAATATATCAAAAAAATGAGTACCAAATGTAATAGAAGAATATTAAAAAATACAAAACTATTACATGCATAATAAAAAAATGATGGGTCATAAATTAATAATATAAATAAAATATCTGCAAGTAAAAATTGAGACCCTTTGCCACCTAAGTTTTTTTGGGAGATCTAATTTGAAACTGATCAATTTTGATTTAATATCTTAAATTTTAATTAGGCTTCTAATTTTTAATTTGTTATTCATTTTTTCGATAGATAATGGTCAAGTTTTTATTATACCTAGGGGTGTAAGAAAAAATCCGACCAATTCGAAAAACCTATCTCACTTGAAAAATCGAATCGAAAAAATAAAATTAAGAATCCGAATATGATTTAAGATGAGTTTTTAATAAATTAAAATTCACTTGCTAAAACTAAGGTCTCACACGAAAAATGGGATCCTAATTTATTTTATGATTTTTATTTTTATAACTAATTTATATATTATCAATTCTTCTATTATAGATATAATATTTTATTTGTGAAATTGTTCAACCAAACGACATTGAATCTTAAACCTTACAGAAAATAAGTGACTTATCCAATTAAATCATTATACACTTATAGGTGTATAATTTCGATGCACCTACTGGACCTGATTCGATCACCAGGACCGAAGTTGCATAATTGTTGAACCTGACATGCATTGCGGTGCATGATGGACAACTCGCACAGACGCAAACAAAAATTTACACTGCCATAGAAAGATTTGGGCTATCACAACACATCTCTACTCATTTGGAAGTTACCATATATATATATATATACATGTGAATCACAAATCATTGGTGAATTATTTGGCCGCCAAAAGTTAGGGTATGTTTGGATTGAGGATTATGAAGGGGTGGGGTGAAATATGAGGGAATGAAATTACTTACTCCATGTTTGACTATATTTTTTATTTAAGTTAAGAGGAATTGGTGGAATAATTAAGTCCTTTAAACACCACATTTTTCATTCCATCAAATTGGTGGAATGAGGAGGGATAAATTATTTTAAACCAAATTAATCTCTTTTTTTTATTACCAAATTAAATTATTTCTCTTATTATCAAATTAAATCATCTCTCTCTCCTCTCTCTCTCTCATATATTATCTTTTTTTTTCTAATATGAATACATATTTATCTATAATTTTTATTAAATAATTTTTTTTAGTAAATATAAAATTTTATTCAAAATAAACATAAATATACTATTTAAAAATAATTTAATATTAATATAATATATTCAATCGGGTCAGGACGTAAAACTCGGATTCGATCCCGATCCGATCCGATCGAGTGTTAAAGAAATGAGACTCGGTCCTGATTCAATTATTCATCGCGTCAGAAAAAAATTTGAAAAATTTGAACTGGTGCGGACAAGGGCGACCAGTCGTCCCGATTCATGCTCACCCCTAATTAACGATTATAAATACTTTAAATATATAATTAAGAATAAAAATAAATTTTATATAAATAAAATCTTCATTACTCCACCCTACATCTTATATAATTTATTATTCAAATATGGACTTTCTAATGACACACCACGCCACCCCATCTCATCACTCACCACACCACCATATCTCATCCCTCCATTAATTATTTGCCAAACAGACCCTTAGGCAAAATGATATGCCACCGCCCTCAAGTGTAGTCCCATTACATCGAGAACATAAGGAACAAGAATACAATAAAACTCAAATTAAAATTTTCTACTTCCACCAACAAAGCCTAAAGCCTATGATTAATAATAATTTCTTGTCATTACATGTATTCAATGCAATACAAGTCCAATACAATTAAGATGCAAACATCCTTCTAAAACTATCTAATACTCGCTTGAAGTCACCTCAAAAGTTCATAAATTTGCACCACATGCCATTGAGTATCTTGGAGGTTTTTTAGGCTAATAATTATTATCAGGATGTAACAAGCCTCCTTAGATATTTGTGTGACCGAATAGGAAGAACAACATTAATGATCTTAATACTCTCCATCACATATGATCTATTGATAATTTACCTAGCTCATCACGTGAACAACAAAGAAGAAAATATTTTTTTAATAACTCATAATTAATTCAATAATCCACAAGTCACCACAATTAATTTAAAGCATTTAAGTTCTTGAGATATTTTGAAAAAAAAATAGAATTTAGGATTGTGGGTAGAAATTTAATCATTATTAGTCTAAGAACCCATGCCATACACAGTTGTTACAAGCTATATTAATGTAATTAAAAGATGATACATTAAATTTTTTAACATTATCATTGTATATTAAAGAAATTAAACTTCATAATATGTCTACATTCTTTACTTCATTTATTACACCACATATTAAAAAATTATAAAATTTAGCATTACATTATATGCATTTTCCCCATATTTGGGGAATTGTGAAAAAATGTCATTATTATCATTTTGAAGGAATATTTTAAATAAGATTCATAGAATGTTTGTACATATATAAGTATAATGAAAATAATATTTAAATTTAGAAACAATTAATAGATAGTTATATTCTGCGCCCACAATAGTAAATTATTTGAGGAATGCTTAACCCTAACCTTTTTCTTCTTTCGTATATTAATCCTGATTCATGTTCATAAATTCGACATAATTTTATGCTGGCTGTCGGGGCCTAACACAACCCTCCTCCTTTATCCGAGCTTGGGACCGGCTATAAAATATAAGCGGAGTTAAGATATGTACGATGTGGCATTGACTAGGGTTAGGACACCCGGAGGTGAGACAAATAAATTTTCTATAGGAAATGACCTACATCAAGGATCAGCTTTAAACCCGTATCTATTTAACTTAGTTATCGATGCTATAACCGAGAGTATCACAGAAGAGGTACCTAAGTGCATGCTATTTGCGGATAATATAGTATTTTTTGCGGATTCAAGAGAAGAGATTAATACAAAATTGGAAATATGGAGAAATACGTTGGAGTCAAAGGGTTTTCATTTAAGTAGGAATAAAACAGAATATATGCATAGTAATTTCACAAATAAATAACTTAGAGACGATTTGAAAGTTAGGCTATGGGAGAATATTATTCCTCAAGTGATAAAGTTTAAATATTTAGGATCAATTGTAAGACAAGATGGTGAGATTGATGACGATGTTAATCATAGAATTCAAGCTGATTGGTGTAAGTGGAGGAAAGCCACTGGAGTTCTCTGTGATAGAAAAGTACCCAATAAAGTTAAAGGAAAATTCTATCGTACTGCTATAAGGCCAGCAGTGTTATATGGTAGTGAATGTTGGACTATGAAGGGACAACATGAACGTAAAGTGGGGGTAGCCTAAATAAGGATGTTGAGATGGATGTGTGATCATACAAGATTAGATAAGATTATGAATGACCATATACGTGAACGAGTCGGAGTGGCTCCTATTAGTGAGAAAATAGTAGAGAATCGTTTGAGATGGTTTGGTCATGTTCAGAGAAGACCATTAGATGCGCCAATAAGAAGAGTAGATCAAATAATCTGGAGTCCGATTAAAAGAGGGAGAGGGAGGCCAAGGCGGACACTTGGCGAACTAATAGAGCAAGATCTATTGGTGAATAATATACCGAAAGGTTTGGTTACTAATAGAGCGGAATGACGTCGTATGATCCATGTAGCCGACTCTACCTAGTGGGATAAAACTTTGTTGTTGTTGTTGTTGTTGTATATTAATCCTGATTCTTCTTGGAAGTGTTGCCTTTGAGATATTTCATGGTAGCAACTCTTAAAAACAAATTTCATACGAAAAGTCAATTTTTTTTACTATATGTATATTATAATTTTTTTGGATATCAGTGAAAATATTTCTTCTACCAAATTGCAACAAATTTTTTTCTAATACATCATAAATTAATACTTCAAGAGCCAAAATTATATTATTTCATGACTACATTACTATTACAGCGTAAAAAAAAACTGACGCCAACAAACTCAATTTACAAAGTTCTTTTCAATCGTCATGTACTACTTTGGTTTAATATATTATCTTTATAGTGACTTTATTTGCAATTTTATTCAAATCTAACTCACAAAAAATCATGACTTGTGTTATAGGACAATACGAAGTTGGTATCAGATAATTAAAATCATACATCTTAATTAAGCTTAACTTTGGTTTAATATGACTTTATCTGTAACCTAATTTTATTTGTAATTTCATTCAAATCCAAACTTCACGTAAAACTAAGACGTGTTATTAGATAATATCAAGTTGGTGTCATATAATTAAAATTATATATATATATATATATATATATATATATAAATTAAACTCAATTTTTGTCACTTAATTAGAAAAATATTCAATATTTTCTTATTCAAATCAAAAGAGTTAAACTCCTAATCTGCTTCAGTAAAACCATGTCTCAAATATATCTAGAGTTTTAAACTATTTAGACTATTATTTCAATTTTATCAACATACATAGGATGTGTTTGATTCCTTCCATCTTTTTTAGATTTCTAGACATTTTGATAAAAATGATGAATTTTAATATTTGATTATGTGTCATTTGATAATATATATAGGAATGTGACATTCCGATTCAAATGACATTTATATGAAATTTTGAAATTCTATTACCATCATAAAAAATGTCTTTCTCTAATTCCAACTTCTTGAGGGAGGGGTAAATTACACGAATAGTCCCCCAACTTTGAGTCGATTTCCAATTGGTCCTTCAACTTCAATTTATAATCAGAACGTCCTCCATTTTTCATTTTCTTGCACGCTTAATCCTCCTGACCGGTGATAGTGGGTTTCCCGATTGCCTTACTTACATGGCGAATTTTCTCTCTCATCCACGTCATTTTAAGTCCACCATGTCATCATAAAAAAAAATAATAAAAAAGGATGAAGTTGTCCACGTCATTAAAAAAATTAAAAAATAAAAAAAATAAAAAATGAACTACGGGAGCGAGAGAGGGAGGGGGACGACCGCCCCCTCTCTCTCTCTCGCCGTGCTAGAGAGAGGAGTCTCCGGCGAGCTTGATCGGTCGCCCCCTCTCTCTCCCGCAATTGACTTTTTTTTATTTTTAATGACGTGGAAAACTTCATCCTTTTTATTATTTTTTTTATTTTTATGATGATGTGACAAACTTAAAATGACGTGGATGAAAGAGAAAATCCGCCACGTAAGCAAAGCAATCGGGAAACCTACTATCACCAATCAAGATGACTAAGCATGCAAGAAAATGAAAGATGGAGGACGTTCTGATTATAAATTGAAGTTGGAGAACCAATTGAAAATCGACTCAAAGTTGAAGGATCATTCGTGTAATTATGCAGCAACTTTTGCAAAGAAAAGTAGGACCAGAGAGAGAGAGAGAGAATGTGATTATTTTATTAAATTGAAACAAACATCAAAATTCAACTTTGTTTGGAGAGAAAAATGTATACGTAGAACATTTGATATAGAATATATATTAAGTTAAAGTATGTGATAAATAATAAATATAATTAAAATCAAAATCATCGAATCATGCTATTTTAATAAATATGACTAATTCTTAGATGATATTTTTTTATTATCAAATTATCTTAATAAATATATATTTCTTCATCTAAGAAGTATATAATTAATCTAATCATAAATTATAATTATTAAATTAATTAAATAATAAAAAATAAGCGCGTTACATCGCTCTACATTCTCATTAACTTTTTGTTTGGAGTGTGATTTATTAAATTACATTTCTTGACATCTTTCCATTCCATCAACCAAACACACAGAGTTAAATATTTGTGCATGTCTCTCTCTCACACACAAATTAAAATATTGTGAAAAATGTGGGCATATGTGCCGGTGATTGTAACTGTTAAATTAAAAGTTCAGTCTATACTAAAACTTATATAACTTTCCTAACTATTAAAATCGAAAGGAGGGATCTCGTCATCCGAAGGGGTGGGAAGAATCACATGTGAAAGGAAGGAGAAAAACAATACAAAAGCCGTATCACGAATCGAAAAATATGAGAAATTGTTTCAATGTCATATGTATTCTAATACAACGTATTAGAAGCTCTTTTCTAATTCAATATATTGGCACCGGAGAGATGAATCCAACTGAAAATTAGATAACAATGTTCTAACACAATGAATTGGGGAAAAAGTTTAAATTGAATTCAATTCAAACTTTTTCCCTGTGTAATCACAATTGGGTTGTATATAATTGAGATCTTACAACTAAATACAAATTTAAGTCACACTCAAATTTATAGTAGGATTCATTATGTTTTTTGCGGATATTATTGACATATATTGGTATCATTATTCTAATTTTTCAATTATTTTTTTCCAATTACGTATAATTGGACAGGGATCTCAGAAGTAATTCTGTCAACTATATTAGAATCAAATACAAAGTTAACTATTTTTGTATTATTATTATTATTATTATTATTCAAATTTATAATAATAGGATTTAATTCTGTTTTTCGGAGAGTATTATTGTTCTATTTTTTTTCACTTTTTTCCAAAAAATTGTGGACATGCAGCGTGGCATATCAATGATTTCTTTAATATATATATTACTTTGATAAATACATATTTTAAATATTTTAAAACATATTAAATCTGTTATATTATTCTTATTCTGTTTTTTTTTCAACTATCTTTTTCTCAAAAATATTGTGGAGATATCTGACATTCTACTGTTTACCTTATATATATAATATATATTACTTTGATACATACATTTTTAAATATTTATTTTACCATTTAGGATTCGCATAAAACCCTACAGATATCTTTGTCATCATAGTTGAGAGTTTTAATGATTAAATGTTTATTTCAAATATACCTATTCCATTAATGAACTTTATATTATATTTACATTATCATATTTCACATTTTCCCTAGTATTTTACTTATTTTTTTATCTTACAAATGTAAATTGATTTTTGTGCTTTAAATTGAAATAATG
Source organism: Pontederia crassipes (assembly GCA_030549335.1). Taxonomy (NCBI): domain Eukaryota; kingdom Viridiplantae; phylum Streptophyta; class Magnoliopsida; order Commelinales; family Pontederiaceae; genus Pontederia; species Pontederia crassipes. The sequence goes on along the minus strand of CM060191.1, from coordinate 67,288,219 downwards.
TCTTTTAATTTAATGATAAAAGAATACTTTGAAGAAAATGAAGTCTATTATAGTAAAAAAAGTTACATTAATTATTATATTATAATAAAAGATCTCATACACATAATAATACAACTTATATATTCATGTTTATTTAAATTTTTTATATAAATTATTAATTAAATCCAATGTTATATTTATCATTAATTTTTATCCAGACAGTTTTATCCACTTTAGCTTCAATGTATATTAAATCCACTTTAGCTTCATTAATTTTTATCCAGACAATTTTATCCACTTTATCAATTAAATCCAATGTATATTAATTAAAACCGAAACTTTTTTATCCACTTTAATTTTCTCAAACAGAGTCGTTGTAGCTTTAGCTTATAGTTATTTTTTTTCAGCTTATAATTCATTCAGACAATTTTATCTAACTCATCGGTTGGCATCCTCTGTTCTGTCCGCCCATTAGGCATGCAGCTCATGTGCAGAGGCCCATGCCAACCTCCCTTGTTCTGCGGCTCTGCCTCTTGCTTCTGCTGCTTGGACAGAAACCCCAAAAATGAGTAATAATAATAATAGTTCATACCGATCTAGAGGATCTTTCTTTTTTTGTATGGTGAACTCAATTTTCATGTCATTACTATCAGGATAATAATAATTTTGTGTCGTGCGTGTGTCCTGTCGCGGCTTCGCCCCTTGTTTCCAGGCGTCCCCTGTTTCTATATTTTTAAAAGTGTTGGCTTCCTCTGATCTCGCATGATTAAATTAGATGGCAACTCTTCCCGAGGGTTTATCTTTACTTTATACTTCTGGTTTAGCTATTCACGATTATTAACGATTATTGATACTATCACTTATATTAAAAATTTCATTAGACTTTCACCGTCTTATTAAGTCTTCTACTTATATAATGTTTTGTTCAAAGAACCAATCAAAATTAACATTTTAGTCAGAGCATAATATTATTAAAAACGACCCTCAGGTTGAATCTTACCACATGGCAAGAGCGATTTGAAGGCGTTACATAACTACTGTTGTTGCTAGTTGGAGAAGGACAGAAGTGAAGTGTTGTTGCCTTACTTGTTCTTGGTGAAGAAGGAAGAGAAGAAATGAAGACATTGTGGTTGTTTTAAGTTCTTAACTCCTAATTTTCAAAGAACTTATTTTAGCACTTTATTATGGTGAACTTTTCTTTCACATTTCGATTTCATCTTATTAGGTGTAGATGAAAGATTACTTGTTGTTGAAGAACCTTTCTAGTGGATATTTGAATTGATCTCAATCGCGTGATTTTTTAACCCTTGATTGGAGGATTTATGATATTCAATATATATATTGTGTTGTAATTTCATTCTTGTGCAATTTTTAACTTTTCATCTGTATACAACTAAGAATTACACTTAGACTTGTTCAAATTTCAGTAGAAATCTTGATCATTTGTGGACGGTTACACTTAGATCTTAGTCATTTGTGGATGGTGCAAAATGTGCACCTAGAACTTAGTTCATATGCAATTTTGAAAGGTTTACGCTAAATTTAAGTCTTCCACGTTTACGCTTGTATATGTATCAGCTGCATAGTAGAAAATATAAAATCCTTTTTTGCTTACTTGTCATTCCATTTTCTACTCGAGATCGTGATACCTACTTACATTGTCGGCTTAGTTCTGAATAGAACTGACTTGAGTAAATGAAAATGTTCTTTCTTTTCTTTTTTTTTCCACTGTGTGACACACATTCAAATAATGTCAAAAGATTTATTTAATTTATTTTTTTCTAATTTTTTCTTAGGATATCACTATTCTCATTCTAAAATATACTATCGTCACTCTATTTTATTAGGTAAAAAAAATATTCAGCACTTTCAACGCTCAACATTAGGCGAGTTTTGGGGTGGAAAAAAAATCTTATGAATGTATGTCACGCAATAATGTCAAAAGAAAATTTTCATTCAAATGAGTTATATATATATATATATATATATATATATATATATATATATATTCAAATAAGTTTAGTTGTTGGTATTGTTGCTTTATTTTCTCCTACTACGTTACATTTCTCTTGTCTCAAATAATGTGTTTTAATCCCGAAAAAAAGATGTATGTATAAAGTATAAACACACCCTTCCTTCCGTATACGTATATGAATATGTATATCTTGAAGTGTATCATGCAACACGAACATGATATATTAATTCAACTGCTTCTGTCTCATTATGAAGCAAAGCGTTTTGGCAAAAGTTACACATATGAGCGGGCAATCAGGCAGCCACTAGCTACAATATATGCTAGTAGGACTGGCACTTGATCAATTAATGGTTATTGTTTACGTACATGTCGAATAATTTATTTTGAAGCAAATAAATCATCCTAGACGAGACCATGCATGCATTATGCATTTGCAGGGCACTGATCCTAGAAGCCATAAAGGATCAACTGCCGACCCCGCTCGTCACCGCCGGTCACCAAAGGCGGCGCCGTGCACCGAGACATCCCTACGGGGGCAACGGTCACAGTTCTCTCCGCGTCTTTTGCGGCGCGTCGGGACGGCCGTCCGGCGAGCGAGGCGATGACGTTCTCCATGCAGTCCGCGTCGCATGGCAGAGTTATCGGCCCGTCGGCGGGCAGCCCGAACTCCTCCTCGGACATCTTGAACAGCTCCATGAAGGCGTCGCTGGACAGGTACCTGAGCGGCACCATGAACCGCTTCTTATCGGCCGTGTACACGAAGACGTGGCCTCTGCTCGCAATGGTAGCCGAGGAGGAGGAGGAGGAGGAGGAGGAGCCGCATGCTGCCGCAGCCGCAGCACCACCACTGTGATCAGCTGCTGACATTATTCTCCTCCTGCTCATGGCCGCAAACTTCTGCCACTTGTGCACCATCTTGAGAAGCTTCTTTGCGTTCAGCATCTCGATCGACTGCGAACTGCAATTTAATTAATATGCTTTGAGGCAAAACGGTATAAGAAAAGGCAGGTGGTCAAGAAGTGATTGAGTTGGTACAAGGGAAACCGAGGGTTGGAAGAACGAGTATATATAGGGAGAGAGGCAAAAGGATCTAAAAATGAGGACACTCCATATGGCAGATGGTCCACTCCCAGAGACAGAGTGGATCGAAGCAAAGCCATGTGCCTCGTTGGGCAACCGAGGAGGCGGTCCCTTGTGCATGGCTGCATGCATGAATGCTTCGGGGACTCAGTAATTGGCATCAAAAGTATTATGACTATTAGATAGATGTGGTACCACCAGGATTTGGGTCCTCCTGAGTTCAATGCACCATTCAGAGCACACCCCATCGCGTATGAGAGATGTGGAAACATGATGTGTGCTGCAAATACTTAGCGCGCAAAGCTGTTGTTATTCGATAAAGATATATATGTTTTTTTAGTAACGCAGCTGCAAGTGGCTCGTCGGCGTTTCAGAATTCACAACGATTTTGGCGTCTGAAATATTCGAATATTGAGAGAGAGAGAGAGAGAGCTGTGTTGTTGGTACATATATTATCTCATATCATGTCCTCATGTGATTGTGTCCTCTGAATGATTTCTTGAATGGCATGCGCCATGTTTTGTTTTGCCATAATTGATTGGCTTGTTGTATATGGCATTTCTGTAGTCGGTTGTCTGGACTCGTAACACGACTAATGCTCCTGTCTTGTGTTCTTGCAGCTTCTTCAAATGATCTCATGTTTTCCTGACACTGCATTCGTAATTAATAATTTGTTCCTTTCTTTCCAAAGCGATAAATCTTTTGTTTTTTCCCGTAAAAAGATAAATCTTTTTTCATAGGAATCAATAAATTTAAGAATGTGATCTCATGGTATAATGTAATAATCTTTTTTACTGTTGACTGAAATCGACCCATTCACTTTTGCACATGAATCATTAGCCACATATAAAGTAATATTATATCCACGAACATATATGTCAATATTAAAAGATTAGCATCTTGTTTTCTTTTTTCTTTTTTTTTCATTAGGCTAATAAATTATATTTTGTAGCAGACTTAAGGAAAAGTAGAACATATAGGTTTGGTTCTTATATGGATTCCGCATCTAACAAGGTATATATCATTTCGTTACTTCATTAAAAAAAATGTTCAAGTAGGTTATATATTTGAGGTGTGAAATATAAAAGTTGAATAGTTACTTATGATGGGAAAGGTAATCATTCGGGAAGGAGACATGATTAATGCTGCAGCAATAGACGTAGGACGATAAGGTGCATGTACTTTGCACGATTCATGTGGCTGCAAGCTCATGGACAGGATTCAAACCCCCACAGACAAATTAATTGTTGACGTAGGTAAATGACGGCCACAATTATTGTATATGGAATTAGAAAACTTGCTTAAAAAATAAGTAAATATATAAATATGAGTTTAAATAATATATATGCTATCAATTATATATATAAGTAATATTATATCATTTAGAATTTGATGTTTGTAATAATCATATTTCTATTAATCATCATTTGAATTAATTAAGTATATATTTTTTATCCATCATCTATTATCAATCGGACTAATTAACATGAGTACGCTATCCTTTAAAAGAAGTAACATAATTATTTTTTCATTTAAGTAATATGTTATCAATAGAGGATAGAAGTGTAATAAAAATCTGACTGGCGCGATAGAAAAATCAAAATGGAAAAAATAAAAAATTGGAAGTTCAAATAATATTTAGTACGAGTTTTCAATAAAACAAAACCGATTTGTTCAAATTAGAGTTTATTTATAAAAATCGTAAAAATTTGTGGAGCTCATTCTTTATTATAATTTTTTTAACACATTATGAAACTCTAATTTGTTATTTAAAATTTTAATATTTATCTTATATTTAGTTATAAAGTTAAATGTGATTATTTTAATTTTAATTTATTATATATTTTAGAATATTATTATACTAGAATAGAGTGGGTGTTCTTTTTTAAAAAAATGAGTTTAGAATGATTTTTTTAATTTTAAAAGACTGAACCAAAAAACAGTGATGTTAGATCCGAACCACTTAGACCAACTAAAATTCTATAATTCATATGCATCCAATAGATTTACAACATTAAATTTAATAAGTTAATCTTAAATTCAATGGATGTTAGATCTTAACATAGAACTACGATCTAGACCATCGTATACATATTGGTTGTAAAAAAAATTTATACATGCTAGTTAGCCTCAATATAAACATTTATCATTAAATACTAGATGTAATGTAATAATTCTGAAATATAAACAATATATATGCCTATACATATATAAACTAATAACTCGAGAGGGGGTGGAAAAGAAATTTTAATTATGTTCGATTCACCTCTGTTTGCACATAATATTGTTGGGAACAAATAAGATTTACAATACAAGTTTCAAGTCTTTGGGAGCTTTACAGTGATAATATATTGTAAGATAAAAATATTATAGTTTAAGTTTCAGCATTTTGAGATGTAAAATTATTAATTAAAATTTCATAATTGATTAATTTATGGACTTAATATAAAGAGAATAATTACTGGTGACAAAAAATAATTTGGGTATTGTTAATTGATGCATATGGAAGAATATGGAATAAAACATTGCGAAGAAAGATAATTTACTTGTCAAGAATAACTCAAAGGAATTAGTACAATAATTAATAGCATATAAAATTGAGAATAATGATGTAATACATTAGAGCACACTTTTTTAATTTGTAGATAACTAAGCACTAGTTTGATTCCAAAGAGATGCATCATTTTATTTTTTGAGTTAATTTCTTAAATCTCCCTTGAGCTATAGCGATTTTCGCGTCGAACCTTAATATATGAACTCGTTGTAGGACGTCCTTAAATTATATCACAATTTCAACTTTAATCCATCCATATAATTCTATTAACTTTTTTATTTTCTTTATTTTTTATTTCTTAAAAGACTAAATTACCCTTTTCCTCTCATTTAATCTTTAAATATTTAAAATAATATATAAAAAATAAAAAAATGGGTGCTTCCCCCTTTCCCTCGTCGATGCCAATGACACCCCTTTTGCTGGGCGGGAGGGCGGAGAGGACGCAAGCTTGTAGTGGTTGTGGGGCTTGTGGTTGACGGGGGGGGGGGGGGGGGGGCAGTGGGGGAACGGGGGACATGGGCTCATCAATGGGAGGGCAGCAGGGAAGGGCCGACGCAAGCTCGTTGGCAGTGGGGAAGGGGTTGACGCAAGTTGTTGGGCGAGCTAGTGGACGAGGGTGACTTGTCGGGGGGGGGGGACACCATCATCGACACGAGGGGCGAGTTCGCAAAGGGGGGAGGAGGATGGTCGTCATGGGGAGGGGAAGGGGGGAATAGAACGAGCCCAATGAGAAGGGGAAGAGAGCCGTTGAGGGGGCTGACAATGCCCCCTACGAGCTTGCCAACAAGATAGGGGCATTGTTGGTGCTGCCCCTTCCCTCCGGTGAGAGAGAGGGGGAAGCGTCCCTTTTTATTTTTTATATTATTTGAAACTTTTAAATATTAAATGAGAGGAAAAAAGATAGTTTAGTCTTTTAATAAATAAAAAACTAGAAAAGCTAAAAGAATTAGATAGATAGAATAAAGTGAAAATAGTAATATAATTTAGGAACTTCCTATGACAAGTTCATAGATTATGGTTAGATGTAAAAAATCGCTATAGTTCATGAGAGTTTAAGGAACCCTTATTTTTAATGCACCTTTTCTAAATACTAGAATAGTTTTTCTCTTAATAAAGAATAACAAATTAACTAACTATTAAAAATTAAGGGACCTAATTATTTTAAAATGGAGAAAAAAATTTTAATTTAAGCAGTTAGATGCTTGATTGACATGTAAGTCAATTCACACTTCCTTTAAATTCACAATATATATACCTTTTCTAGGGAATATATACTAGGCTAGCAGGATGGAATAGGAAGCTCCTATCTATGCCCCACAGAGCCACCTTTGTAAAGAATGTACTAAACACAATGCTTATCTACTCCAAGAGGATCTCTTTAGGAGCTTTCAATGGGATCCTGACGATGGATATCGTAGAACACACCTCATTAATTAAAATAGTCCAGCTGCCTAAACATCAAGGTGAGATTAAGTGTTAGACAACTACACCCACACATCGCTAATAGCCAAAACGATCCTCGACATTCTTAACTATAGCAGCTCTCCTTGGACCCAACTCATTCTCACCATGGATTAGTCCTTCCCTCGATAAATGTGCATGGTCGTGGTGCCTTGTAGCAAGCACTTTTCCTAATCTCTACCTTGGCCTTATGAACTACTTGTCGATGGCACCAACTGTAACATATGCGAATTTCCATAGAAGGAAAGGGATTCAAAATTGAAATTAATTACCATTAATGAAAGGAATTCAAATCAAATTCGAATAAAAAAAAGGAAAGAGGAACGACCGACAGGAGAGAAAAATCCTCCCCTGATGCCGCTCGAAATCGGCCAGCCACCCTAGCCAGCCGAGGCTATAAGAGGGGATGCGATGGCAACCCTCGTGCCCCTTGGAATCTTTGCCGACTGCCGCCGCTCCGCCCCTCCTTCGGCTCCGGCGATCGACGTGCGCATGAAGGACGAACAAAGCACGACGATAGGCGAGCCAACGACACCCCCGACGACCGACCGACTCTCCCTCGACGTGCGCAGGAGCCAGGCGAACCCCTTCGCCGACCAGGAACGACCGGCGACCGCATGATCGATGTACGGCTCATCGGTGAAATCCAACGATCAAAATAGAGGTACCTTAAAGTTTCAATCCCCTAGATGAAGAAATATTGATCGGTTGATGCATAGAGTTAGTCCATTATGATTATGGGATTGTTAGCTTCATTTTTCGTATTTGGATCATTGCGATTTGATGGCCGAAAGGCCGCCAGAATCGAAGAAGATGACCAGCGGCCCTGTTTTATCGCGGGAACCGGTCGATCGGTTCTATGAACGGTCGATCCAGCAAGGGTCTCGCATCCTTTCATCTTTCGATCGGTCGACCGATCCTACTGGGGAGGTCACCCAGCAGATCCGATCTCATGGCCGATTGACCGACTTTTTTTTAACGGTCGATCGATCAGGCGCGCTACGCGTCATCAGAATCTTACGATCGGTCGATCGATCACTTAGAATGGTCGACTTAGACCGATCACTTAGAACGGTCGACCGATCCAAGGACATACAAAGAAATCGGTCGACCGGCCCCATGCGCGCGGTCGACCAATTCGGCAGACGTCTGACAAAGAAGGTCGACCGATCCAAGAGGAACGGTCGACCGGTACTATATAACGTTCGACCGGTCCACAAGGAACGATCATCAGTCCAAGTCGATCGGTTCGGTTGAACCGAACTGAGAGGAACGATCGATCGGTCCAGAGAAGGCCGACCAGTCCAGAGAAGGCCGACCGGTCCAGTTAACTCAACAGGTTCAGATCGTCCGGTTCAGTCCAACCCACTGATTTAAACTGACCGGTTTAATCCACTCAAACCCATTGAAAGACATTGAATTGACTTTGATGCATGAGTATTGATATGGTCCGAGTCGGACTCTGACCTAATCTGAGTCATGCTCTTGAAACCTAACAGGAGACTCAAATCAGTTTACCTATAACTGGCCGAGTCCTATTGTAAAGACATTAATGTCATTTGGGTTCTGATTCATAGACTTTATGATAAGCAAAAATAAGTAAAAGCAAAGATAAAGCCACAGAATTGCTATGTGCCGCCCCATTGTACGGAACAAAGATCATAGTATAGCATATAGATGAGCAGGTAGTTAGTTGAGAAGATAACGAACCTACTAGTCTTCGATGACCATTGTTCCTAAGACTACAGGTCCTCTCCCACCTGTATCTCGAAGAAGGGTGATGCATGGTCAACTCCTTCCTCCAAAGAACATAGTCAGAGGGACATGTAGTTATCTGAGGAGACAGTAAACCTACAGATTCTTAAATGACCACTGTTTCTATGGTGCAGGTCATCTCCTACTTGCATTCCGAAATGGGTGATGCATTCTCACACCCCATCCCAATATGGACTTACTGGCTTTACAGTTTCAAAGAGGCACCTCTGGCATTCCAGTCTAATAAAGTCGAGCTCGCATATGATAATTAACTTTAAGGACATTATAGTAATGTAAAAGACATAGTACAACTCACAGTAAAGTAATGCAAAGTAAAATATTGTAGAGTAAAGCATAGAACATGATATAGTAAATCATGAAACATGGTATGATAAAGAAAATACAGAGTATTGTAAAGACAATGTATAGTCATAGTAAAAAATAGAGTACATATAGTTGCAGCATGAGGTATGGCTCATTGTAGTCAATGTATAGAAGTCAAAGCATATTATTGTTCATTACTGATATATTTGTTAAGTGGTCATCATTGATTCTTATTTCATCGTCTATGCTTCTATTGTACTGGGCATCTTTGCTCATGAATATTCGATTCCCCTGCATTGAGATTTTACAGGTGAGAACCCAGCCTGATGAGGTATTGGAGGGCACTGAGCTTGGAGAGCGGTGCACATGACTAATATAGTGCATCAAGTCCTTGCAATTGCTTCATGTTTAAGCATTATTTCTTTTATTAAAGGATATCATGTCATTCTGCTTATCGAACTCTTTTCCAATTGGCAAACTTCTTGAAATTGTGCTCTTTTCTTATTTTGTCATAGCATGAACTAATATTCATGACCTTTGATATTCCAATGTTGAAACTTCCGCATTAAAGTCTTTTATTATATTTTCTTATAAGATTGATGCCACATATTCATTTTGTTAAATGATCATGGTCAATAGTATAGTAGGCTGTGTAGCGCTCCCGATATCAATCTGACTGCCTACGTGGTAGGAGGTACGATTTTGGGAACGTTACACTAACACATCAATCTTGGACGATCCTTAGATCATCAATATCCCACTACATCATAAGCCTACATATATAAATGTTCTTCACTATTCCACTCTGTCACAAACCTACTTACATAATGTTCATGCTCCACTCACTGCCATGACTGTAGTTGATCTGTAAATTAACAACGCTTGGAAACTAACACTCCTCTTTGCCACCTTTGGTAACTTGTGTATAGATTTATAAGTCGGTTGCGCCTAGCACCACCATTGACTGGACGACCACCGTGGTCCAAAATGTGGAGACATTGCATAAGATACACATTTTTCTATGAACGTTGCTCCATCAGTGCCTTCCTACAAAAGATCATATTGCATGTTATTGCCTAACTATCTATGGTCTTGCCATGGAATCCAACTCCCACCATTTATTTCATTTTCTCAGCTCATATGGTGCATCATTTATGAAACATTTTTCAATCCAAGCTAGGATACATGTTTCTATTCTCCCACATCTAGGACTTCAGGCACTAGCTCCTCGAGGGAACATGATTGGATCAGCCTTGGATGGACAAACTTATGACCATTTTCATGATATGTTTATAGGGTATTTTGACATTTTAAAATGATACACACTTTTGATCGCAACCTTATGCAATCTACGAATCAATCTAAGAAAAACACGAACATATTAATACACTAATACTTGTACACCTAAGCCACCCCTCCCGTAATGACCCCCTTCGGTGTTAGGTGGGAGCCTCCTGCCCCATAATGGGTTTGCTTGAATACTGATGGATCCTTCATACTTCATAGGTTCTAATGAGGCAGTAGACATTGTTGCATACTTACTCTGCACTAATGCAAACTCATTTATGTTTGTAGAGGCTTCTACGAGATGTGCAAACACAATCCTTCTAACAGAGGCTTGGGCGCTTTTACAAGGAATTTTATGATGTGATGAATGTGACATATAAAATATCTTCATTCATTATGATTCTCGCCAAAGCCATTACTTTTGGGATGGCGCCCCCCTTCTCAAGGGGGAGCTTTTACTAATAGACAAACTTTAAATTTAAAGAAAATCATAGTACATTTAATTCAAAGTTGATTAAATTTAGATGACACTTATAACCTATTTGGTTAAGTTTACAAGTCAGTTAAAATGATTTATAAGCAAATTTAAAATTTTCTCATTGTTTGATAACTAAAGAAGATTGTTGATAAGTACTTTTTTTACTCACTTATAAGACAAAAAGAAAACTAGGGAACCATAGTTTTGTAAGAGAAAAAAGTTTATTAATTTGACCAATGAATGCATTATCTAGTCTTTTATAGTTTTAAATATTTACATAGGACATGTATAACTTTTCTTCACATGTTTTATTTGTTATAATATTAAGAAATTTTTAATAATTTGATCAAAATAATAACTTAAAAGTTCTTTTATTATTAAGCATGTAATTGTTTATTGTAAAATCAACTTTAGCTATTAAATTGCTTATCTAACATTTTAACTTATTACTTATTTTGAATGAGCTAACCCAAACAAACACTTAATTGCAGCTATTTCAATTGATGTGGCAGGAGAGCAGCTGGCTTGCGGGTATTAAGAGATGCATGCATCTCATGTTCTAGATCCCATCACATTGACCTGTCAATGCTGCTAGCTAGGTAAGGTAGCAGCTTAAGTCAGAGAAAGGAAATAAAAATTCTCTCTTCACATTAATTATTTATATTATTTCCATCTTGGAAGATTGCAATTTGAAGCCAAACCAAAAGTTACAGAGTTCTTCTAACGTCCTAAAGCTTCGGTTATTTTTTTTCTTCTTCATCTTCCTAGCATAGTGGTGGCATTTCTATCTCATTTCATAATAAATAATTTGTTCTATCTCATTTCATAATAAATTTGGCTAATTACATTCATCTTTATTATTTTTTAAATATGGTTTCCTCGTCAATATTGGGACAAAGTTGATTAGGCATGAGCTAGTGATGCAATGATGGCTAGAGCCTCTTAACATATCACCTGTAACCTAGTTGATTAGGTCAATACAATAATTTTATAAGTTAATTAGAATTCTTGATAGATTGAAGGTAGACGTGAAAGTAGTTCAGATTGGATTGGGTCAGATTTTCGATTCAAAAAAATTAATTGCTATGTTTTGAGTTGATTTATAAAATTTTAAAAATTATCATAAAATCATTTTGAAAAAATAAAAATCACCCTCTAGATGGTAAGTTTTTTAGAGTGGTTTTTTGGACACTAATTTTATATAATTATATTTTAAAAATATATAATAAATTAAAATTAATATAAACATTTAATTTTATATTAAAATATACTCATAAAATTTTAAAGTTATTAAATTAGAATTTGATAATGTGATAGAAAAGTATAAAATTTTATAAAAAAATATTATATCTATAATAAAAGAATTGATAACATATGTATTAATTATATAAATAAAAAATGGACACCATAAGTCCCTACGATTTTTTCGGGTGAGGACCTAATTTGAATTGAATTGTATTTGAGATAATCATGGTATTATAATAATTAGTGAAATTTAAATTTAATTAAATTTAAATATTTAACAGAGGGTGATTAATGAAAGATGGTCATGATTAAGAATTAGCCCAAAGCCTAACGCTAGTAAAAAATTCTAGTTAAAAATTATAAATAAGGCTTAAAGGGTGGTTAGCAATTATTATTAGCCACCACAAAATTTTTACACCACAAACCCTACTTTTTTCTTTAATTGTTCGTGAATCGAGATGATCCAAAGTGCGACCAGTAGTACGTTTCAAAGCTTGCACATAGGGGAATATCGTCCAAGTGGTGGTCGAACACTATAGCTACCAAAGTCTTAACGTTCATGCAGTTTTTCAACAGATATTATCCCATTTGATTTTCTAGCTAACTTAAAGTACGTACTTGGATCCGTATATCAATAATTTTCATCGATATAGACCCTAGGACCCTTGTCTTACAATTGAACTATAGTATGAATTGATTGTTAATGGAATTGCATAGATTATGATATTGAACGGATGATAAAAAATTGGTGTCAAAACCACTTGATGGCGGTAGAACTAAGCCTGAATTCTGTCTAATCTGACCCAGGTTCATGGGAACCCGATGTGAATAGAACTTGTCCGGTCGAGTTGGTATAAACCCGGTCGGAATAATAATCAAGCACGTCCTAGGTTTTGCAACCCGAGCACGACTTGAAATTGGATGGCGAACCCGGCTTGGGTTCACTATGTACCCAATCTAGGCTCTTTGTGATCAAAAGTATTGAGAGTTGAATCGGGCCAACCCGGCCCGGGTTTTACCTTGGCTGAAGTTTGAGTATTGTTGAAGTAGAGCCCCACCCGAGTTTTATTTCACCTGGCTCGGGTTATGACATAGTAAGAAGAATGAGATACATGAACCGACCAAAGTTTGTACCAGTAGCAAAGTTTTAAGGGGTTTAAATGTATTTCTAAGTATCGATTTATGGTAAATGATATTGTTTAAAAGTATTGAACACTCCTAATTATGGGATTGATAGTTATTGGTCTTGATATTGATTATGATTGTTATATTGACTGTATCATGTCATATTGTTATGATATTGATTTCGTTGTGATCCTACGATATATTGATTGATGCTTTGTGCATGTAAGATTGGTAAAAAAGTTTATATAAAAGTAAAGATAAACATCATAGGTTAAACAAAATAAAAGAGATAAGGTTCATAAAATTGGAAGAGCTCTCAATGCAACATATACGATTGATTTTCAAAGTTAATTGAACTATTAATTATAGTCTATATGGTTGAAGTTAATTAAAGAATAAAAGTTAAAGAAGGCTATACAGTTGAAACAAATCTCATGATTGAAGTATTGAGCAGCCTTAGTAATATTTGCGGTTGAAGTATATTGAGCAATCTTTATGATTGAAGCAACTCTTATGATTGAAGTAGCCTTTACGATTGAAGTATTGTGCAACCTTTATGGTTGAAGTATATTGCAGCTTTTATGGTTGAAGCAACTCTTGTGGTTGATGCAACATTTATGATAAAAGTATTGTGTTGTCTTTATGGTTGAAGTATTAAGTAACCTTTATAGTTGAAGTAGTCATTAAAGTAGTCCTCATGGTTGGAGTATAGTGCAACCTGTATGATTGAAGTAGAATAAAAGATATTGCAACTTCTATGGTTGGAGCTAAAGTAAAGAGTGATTGGTTGATAAAATATTAAATTACGATCTTTATGGTTGAAGAATAAGAATAAATAATTGATTGAAAAGAATAATTGAGTTACAACTTTCGCGATTGAAATATGATAAAAGATACTAAATTGTAGTGTTTGTGATTGAAATTAAAAATAAAAGGATAATTGTAACATTTATGGTTGAAGTATAATAAAATTTAATTAAATTACAACCTCTATGGTCGAAGATAAAGTAAACAATAATCAATTGATAAGATAATTGATTACCATTTCTATGGTTGGTTTAAGTTAATGGAAGTTCTATTGAAAGCCTTTAGGGTTGATGTTAAAGGATGATTGTATTGTGGATACTAGCCAATTGATCTTTATGACTGAGGGATGAATTGATATTGTTGATTGTGACCTTTATTGATTTATGATCAATTGATAATTGATTTAAGATAGGTCATCAGATATTAATGATATAAATAATTATTAAGATTGATCTATTGATTGTTATTTATTATTAATTAATAGTTGTTTTGATCAATCATAAATTGCTTATAGAGAATTGCTTATTGATATTCATTTATGGTTCATATTGCTATTGTTATGAGTAACCTTATGTATTGAGTTTATTTTATTGGGATTTGCCCCTACTTGAATCTGTACATGTAATTGTGATGAGGATGAAGACAGTTGGTGACTCCTTTGACAGGTGACATGCACGTGGATATATAATCTTTTATTATATAGATGTGGCCCCAACCCATGGATGTTGAATATTGTGTAGAAAACGTTCGTTATAGATTATTGTAAAGTTAGTTTTCTACTTATTGTATTAAAGTTGAGTGATAATATCGGGATTCCTAAAAGTAAAATTTGTGAAAAAAAAATAATTGCATGGGAAATACTTCAAGAAGTTACGAAGGGGCATCCTATATTGTTGAATATAGCACCCACCTTGCATAGATTAGGTATACATACGGTCCAACCCATTTCGTGATGTTAAGGAATTTTTTGACTTAAAAATTCATTTCGTACAATTAAATTTTTTCAAATTATTTTTTTTTAAAAACTAAAAAGACTTGCGTCGAAATAACATATGCCAAGAAGAACAAAAAAATCTTGAATACATAATGAGTCTTGAAGAATTATTTCGTCATCTCCCTGATCAAAATCGTTGAAATAGTTTTTTAAGCGTACAAAGAAAAAAAAATTTCCACACGTTAAGATTATCAATTTCAGAAGCTACAATATTCTTAGAAAATGAAATACGCAGCGCACGATTACATACAGATTCGGAAATGCATGAACCGACATTTTAGGCTAATTTTTTATATGAACAAATTTGGATAATATATAGTACACTGACACGTAATATTCGCTACAAACTTTTTCAAGCTTTTCTTAATTGAATTAAATGTTTGCATTGAAAAACAAAATCATAGTGTTTAAAGGATATTAGTAAAACATCATGGCAAATGGATAGACAATTAGTTTACATCGTCACCATTTGAATAAGAGGAGGTTGAATTATCAAACTTTCGACACGTGTGAAGTAATAAACTACCGGACATTGTATAAGATATATGGCGAAGGTATGAATCAGTGAAGCCAAATTTGAATACGATGTCACGTAAATGAAAAGAACATTGTTGCAAATGTTCGAAACACTGCGTTCATGCGCATTAAGAATTTGGAATTTATTGGCAAGCAATTAATTCCCAAGGAGCAAAAAAAAAAAAAAAAAAAAAAAAAACAAATTGGACGTCTACAGGCGACATCACAGATTCAACTTTTTAAGGCTTCAACATGCTCAGAACTCAGAACACCACTATTCCCCCTCCTTGTGCCGCGTCGCTATGCGAGGACCTCAAGCAATATCTCATGCAATTAGAAGCCATCACTTCTTTCTCTGCATCGGAGGAGTCGCTTCTTCTCGCTCCTCCCTTTCTGAGCAAGGACAGGACGCGCTCGAGGAAGGCCGCGTTGCAGGGCAGCGTGATGGGGCCGTCTCGCGGCAGTCCGAACTCCTCCTCCGCCATCCTCAGAAGCTCCTCAAAGACGCCTGTTTTCAGGAACGCGAGAGGGACCATGAACCTCTTCCCCTCAGATGTGTACAGGATGAAGTGCCCTTTGTCTGCAACCGCTGCGCTGTACCTGCATGCATCGCCTTCCCGAGCTCCTGCCGTCCTTTTCCTCCCCATGGCGGCTGCCGCACGCCACCTCCTCGCCATGTCGGAGAGCTTCCTTGTGTTGATCATTGTCGTGGTGATGTGCTAAAGACTTGACGTAGGATGGATGACAGAGAGGGAGAGCGATGGTGGATGTGTACTTATACGGGTTGGGAGAGACGGCATGGTTGGGTCGTAGCTTTCCTCTGTGGTGGTCCGAGAGGGAGCAGAGTCATGTGCTTGAACGTTGCATGTCCGGGGATCATATTTAAGTTGCTGCGCGAGTCCCACGCAGAAACATAATACATAAGTAGGGTTCTTGTGGCAAAGTTATCCATTTGATACCGCTGCTGCCTGCTCCCTGTTTGTGGCAACATAAAAAAAAAGCCTTAACGAGTTCGGGGAAGTTAAAATTCTGACATGTTTTTCAGCAAAATAATTCATCTTTCAGAACAAAAAAACATGCTAGGAAATCAAAATATTTCTCTTGATAGATATATAATATATGCATCGAGTTTGTTAATACTCATCACCAAGCTAATTAAATCTATACTTAAGTTTCCTTTTTGTATTGCCAATCATATATACACTCAAAATTAGTTTTCTGTTCATGGTTCTCAAGACATGTTGGGTTGTCCATTTGGTCTTAGTAAATGTGCAACGATGGGGACTATCTGCTAACTTTTGGAGGTCGGAAATCAGAGGCCTTGTTAGGTGAGAAGTATAATCTGCCTGACACTGACAAGGGAGTGACTAGCAGAAATGTCTTCAAATCTGTTAGGTCAGGTATGCACATTAATAGACAGCATTTTCATGGCAAAATGTTCCGACTGCGTGAAGGAATTGTAATACCTTTCTAAAGGAATTGTCAAGCATCAGCACGTTCCACGACATTTCCTGCTTGTATCTAATCTGTGAAGGCATCTGCAATCGGAAGATATCACTCACTGACGACTGAACATGTGTACTGAGAACACATTTGCAGAGATCAGAGGAAGATATGCTGGAGAGGAATTGAACTCATGTGAATAACAAAGTTCTATGAGCACATCAGTTGAATTTCTCAATTTTGTCAGTATGGCCAAGTTCTGTGATCACACATGTGGTCTGTGAAAGAAAAAGGAAACAATGCCATGAGGAGGCCGTGTAGTGTATTATGGACTTTTCCCTTATCCTTTTGTTTCGAGCAGCAATACCTTAACAATAATCAGATCTATGTCTATAATGTGCAGTGCACCAGTAACACAATACGTGTGAAAAAAGATAAAATGACATAATTTGCTTTCCCGGTTTGTCATCTCTTTGACACAGATAAATCATACTTGATTTCTTGATATTTTTGCAACTCGGAACAACCTATTTAAGTCAAAATAATTAATATAGAATGGAAATAGCTTTGAAGCATAATGACAAATTTATTACATGACCAATGACTTAAAGGCAATATGCAAGATCTATGTAAATTTACTTGTTCGAGTACAAATATTAATCAAGGAGATAAATCAAATACTACTGCAGAGATCTTCATGTTGATGACCTGCTTGATCTCAGTGATTCAAAACGAGAGGTAAGCTCTTCATAATCTGGTAGCTTTGGATGAACACGAGAACTGAGGTTTCCTTTGAATGTTTCAGGGTAGGAATCAAGATGAGATCTTTCTGCAGCGTGGTTCAGTTTAGATGGTAACCCAGGGGGAGGACTCGTTTGCGCAGGCCATTGCACTTCTGGTTCCTCATCGGCATCTGATTCAAGTTCTTCTGAGTTGTCAAATTTTATATCTGAATGAACAGTTCGAACCAAGCAACTCGGGGCCCTGAGGATCTTTAGATTATCTGAATGTGCAGAATCCACATCCTCATCTCTAAACTCATTGAAACTCTGTGAATTAAGCACTTTTCCTGGCGGCTTCATCTGAGCATCTGAAGGAGATTGTGCTTTATATGGCTGGTCAGAACGTGAGGAGTTTCCTTGAGACCATTCTGATCTACTGGATTTGTAACTATAAGCCAAGGGGTCCAAATTAGCACTTTGGTGAAATGAATCAGACTTTTTGTTGGCAAGATAAGCTGCAGCTTTTGCAGCAGAGATTGCTTCCTCTGCAGAATCTGCAGCTGCTTTAGCCGCAGCAGCTGAATCTTTGAATCGAGAAGACAAAATTTCTCTATCATTGCTATGCCTGCGGCAACAAACAGCTCTTGCTGATTAATTAATTGTTCAAGGAGCAAGGAAGTATTTAAAGAAGTCAATTACAGACTATAACAGGAGAAGAAATTAACCTGAGACCAGAAAAGTCTTCTTGTGCATCGTGCAGATTAGCAGTAGGCTTCAAAGGGAAGCTTGTAGCACTAACAAAATTGCGTGGCCCTTCCTGCAGGTTAAAGTAGAAAAGAAAATTTATTTGGAATATCCATTCAAGAGGAAAACTAACTTATGGGAAACTGCATTCGGCAAACATGCTGGAGAGGTAGGTACCAATGGTTCTTCAGGAGGCTTGAGAAGCTCCTGCTCAGTCTCTGTTGGATCCCATGGGACTTGATATTCCTTCGCTATTTCTTTCAAAATTTTCAGTTTTACTTCACCACTAGGTTTCCTTACTGATAACTTCTCAATTAGCTTCAAGAAAAAGAGGGAGCATACACATATTAAAAGGAAAAACAAGAGAAAACAAAGGAATAGATTCCAAAACTTTCACTGTAAAACTGAGTAAAAGGGAAACAAAATATTAGTTCAGATAGTCATTATATCATTTCACATGGGGATTGCCATGGTTTTGAATCAAACAGTAAACTATCGAAGCCTTTGGATCTACTTACCAATTGGTTTACGCCAGAATCAGGACGTAAATCTGTTGCAGCAGATACAAAGTCTTCTCCATATTTCTTTTCAAAGATACGACGAATCCGGTTAAGTTCCGGGATCTCTGAGCACCTTGGAGACGCATATATCAAACTGGAAATGCCTTCTTTCAAATCTGCAGGGCATTCCCTGAACAAAACAAAGCAAAAACTAATAACGTGTTCCAGAATTCAGCTAATTAACGGCCATGTAAGTGCATGACCGACCTTTGCTTTGTAATAATGGGAAGTCGAGCCACGATCAGCTCACAGAAAAGATCGATGATTTCATTAGCTGCCAAAGTATTCTGTTCTCTGATTACATGCTCCACCTACAAATATATTCAGGAGTCAGTGGACTACGCCACCACATCCATTACCGGATTGCATCCTTAATGCAGTGAAAGCAACACTAGCAAATGCCACTGGAAGTATAAGTTAACTAATGGCGAACAGAAAACACAACAATGTAACATCGCAGATTTGAAAGAAAAATGACACCTAGCGGAAGCATTACCCTGATGCGAGCCGTGTCGTCACGACCAGACTCCAGGAGCATGGCCAAGTCGCGTCGCATCTGCCGAACCTGCGCCTCCCGCCTGTTCCGCAGCAGCTTTATCCTCGCCGTCGCCAGCTTCGCCTCCGTCTTGCTGCCCAAAAGCATCCATCAATTTGCCACGGCATGCAACTTCTTCCCGTTAGCTAATTTATTGCTTGTTTTAGCTGCCCAAAGTAGGAGGAGAAGAAGAAGAGAGCAGTACCATTTGGAGGGGTTGAATCCGCGTCGGAGGAAGGAGAGGCCGCTGCTGACCATGTTCTTGAGGGTTTGAGCGCGGGATTTGGCGTCGGGCATCATCATCTTCTTCGTCTTCAGCCGCTGCACAAAGAGGGAGGAGAGACGGAAGTGCGAGAAAGAGAAGAAGAGTGGAGGAGAGGGGGGCTGTGGGAGGTCCGCTCCCCGTTTCTGTGCGTGCGCGAGTAACGGTAACTTGAGCGAGAGTTGCGCGACGTGCCCTTTGTGATGATGACGACGGCGAGCGAACCGCCCAACTCGACCGTTGGGGGGATCTTTTCCTCTTTGTGATCGTTGTTTACGCGATGAGCGGTCGAGATCACCAAATCCAGAGAAGGCGCACATTCCAACGCAAAAGGCCCAATACTTGTAACACTCAAAAGTCTCCCAAGAGGAGCCCATGCGAATTAATGGGCCTCGTTCACTAACAGCACCATGACCTTCGTATACAAATTTGCCTGGCGGTGGCGGTGATGAGGCCGTGAGTTGCGCATCCGCCACCCCAAGTGATGGCATGCGGTCGCCGGAAAAGGGTTTTGCGCAGTCATCTGGTAAAGTTGCTGCCTTCATCTCTTCTTCATTCATGCAAATGAGTTTGCTCTCTTGACAGGAAGAAGACGAGTTTGTGATAGTTTGCACTTGATGTGTGTTTCTTGGTCACTTACTTTCGAGATGTAATTTTCTTTTTTATGGGGGTTTTAAGTGATCTGTTATTCAAATTGTAGGTTAAATCCTAGTAAAAACTCTTTTCAGTGGCTTGCAGGTTCTATGTGGAATCTTGTAGTATTGTCTAATCAAATATTCCAAGTATATTGGCCACAAATTTTATCAGGGGATCTGGAAGGTTACAGTGTCCTGCGTGTATACTGCTTGATCGGTAGCTATTGTTTATTCCTTTGGATGGAAAACGGAGTTTTCATAATAGACTCTTACAGACAATGTGCATAATATGATTTGAGCTTGTCCTTAGTTTGTTGCATTGAGATCTTTAGTGGCCCTTGGTTTGTGCACGGTAAAATAAGCAAGATCCAAACGACTAGTTCATTAACAGCCTTAGTGTAAATGGAATAAAATAGTAAACATGTAGATACACCTGAGTTCTTGGAGAATAATGTTTGGAGTCAGTCCTTCTAAGTTCTTGGTGGTTTCGTCAAACATATTGGAGCCATGTGAATGATCTTGTACATCTTCACTTTGACCGCATCAAGGGTTATGGGTTTTTGACACTAGCTCTTGCCACTATTTGGTTGAGGACAATAAGAAAAGGACCTCTAATAAAAGAAAAGTAAGCAAACAAGAACTCTTTGGGAAGGTACATTAAGTCATCTTCTAATACAAATTGTAAATGACGAGTGTATCTCAAGGTAGCATCATGGAACATAACCAAGTATGTATGCACGTGGGCATGTATGTATGTGTGTATTATATAGAGAGAGTAAAAGTAAAGTGCATACAGAGAATAAAATGTTATCTCTTACATATAGGGTTGTAAGAAAAAATTAGACAAGGCCAATAAAACTATCCAACCTGAAAAATTAAATATTAGAAGGCCGAAATATATTTTAGGGTGATTTCTTTATCATTATATTTATTTATCATTTATAACGTAATTATAAGCTCATGTTTTTAATAAAGATGCAATTATAATCAAGATTAACATCATAGTAAATAATAGAAAAATTCATCATTTAAAAGCTAATCCTTCTTCTTAGCAACAAACTCAATACAAATTCATACTCAATAAAAAAAAACAGTGATTGAATTTCATAGATTAAGCGATATTTTGAAAATAAATTTTAAGACAGTAAAATAATAAACAAGGAGAAATGAGATGACACTTTTTTTTTAATTTTCATAAATAAATGCATGCCAAACAAAATAAGATGATGGATTCAAAATGCTGAAAGTAGACATGCCATGCAAATGTAAACAAGACTAAGTTTCTCCCCAAGCTGGAACACTGCCCCAATGTTAGGCCCGTATATAGATAGAAGAAATAGAAAATACAAAAGTGGTAAAGTGCAAAAGAAAGGAGGAGAAATAATCCAACGTCATTATGTTGATATATCAAGTGAGGCTCTGTAGCTGCTTTTGGAAGAACTCCTACAGTTGGGTTTGCATAGTCTTAAGAATATCATGAAAGCTCGAAAAATCATATGTCGGAGGCGAGGCGACTAAGGCGGGTGGGCATTCATCTATGTTAGTGGAGTAGAATAAGAGAACCTTGCCTCAGCATCATAATCCTCTTGCTTAGAAGAACAATTAATTACATCATAATCCTCTAGAAGAGTAGGAGGTGCCTCCTGCTTGCTTAGAAGAACAACTAATTATCACAGTTGAACACCGTGATTTTATTAATGTTCATTGAAAAAATAGGGATGGAAGAGTCTTTGAACTTAAATACATATCTCCCATATTCTTGAACCATCTTCATAGAACTAACAACTGTCATGTCCAAGACAATAAAACTTGGTACTCGTATGTCGTGCTTCAAATCAATCTTCAAATGACGTGCAATCGGGGTAATTAAGCCACCGATAGTAATTTTGCCTTTGTCTCGTGTGACATTTTTCTGAAAATGCTGAATCATACAATACCCCATATCTATAACAACATTATGCAACATAGCCCACATAATAAATAATTGAAACATAGGATCCCTCACTATCATCTCTGGGCAATAAACCACATGAAAGAAATCTATGAACATATCTCAAACTAGGATATTGGATACTCGTGTTCTTTGATGTTTTCAAACATATCTCTCCCGTGATCTCTCTCCAAAAGTCAGTGCTATTGAACTCGTTGTCATAGTTCTGCAGGCCTTCACTAGGGAAGTTATAGATGTCACTGAGCTGCTCACATGTAAGTTGAAATTTCCTATTATGCATCTTGAAACTAAGAACTGAAAACTTATCGTCAATAGCAAACGAAGATAGAAATTCAATTGTGAGCTTCTCATATCTGCTCCAAGAGCTCATGGCAAATGAGTACAAGTCAATATTCTCACACATAAGAAGTACATCATCCTTTAAAATTCTATCATGATCGCATCATGTAAAAATCTAGTGGCAACAGTGGTAATTGTCCCAATTTTTGTGCACGAACATGTTGAACTCCTATAACGATACTTTTTTTTCAAAAGGTTATGTATTCATTAGGTAATCGCTCCATTGGAGTCCTCGTACAAAATATTGAGCAGACAAAAAAGGTCCGCTAACATTAGTGCGGCCAAATAAAGCTAGGTAATCTGCAGCCCTGTCGCAACTCCGTGGGCAGAACTTGAGCACAGCAGGCCGCATCAGGTCCAGCATATACCAAATGTCTTGTATACCAAATGCCAAGGGTATTGTGCCTTTCTAGATAGTATGTTGATGAGCATAAGGGAGTCAGAGTAAGCGGCAATGTGAGTCAGCGATCTACGGAAGCACTCCTTCAGCCCAGCCAGTAACCGTAAGCCTCGATCTCGAGCACCGTATCAGTTGCAGTCCGAGCAGCCCCTGCAAAAATAAAAGAGCCATTGTGAATACGTAAGATAGGCGCCATAGCCCCCCATTCCGCCCCAAGAGGGAAGAGGGGCCTCCCACCGGGCCCGAAGAGGGCCTTGGGGGTGAGAATTAGTTGTCTTAGGTGCGTGTGAATTAGTGAAGTCCCGAAAACCAGCCAAAGTTTTTTCCCACACCATCTTCACGGTTGCTTGCTTGGATCTGAAATGTGCCACATTTCTAGAATTCCAGAGCTCCCAAAGGCAAAAGAGAAGAGTGAAAGTAGGACAGAGAGTGAACCTAGGAACCAAGGTGCCAGGAATCAACAAGCTGAAAGGAGAAATTTAGCTGGTGCTGAAAAAGATCCCAGAGCTGAAGGGCAAAAGGACAATGGAAAAATAAATGAGAATTTGTTTCAAGGCCAGTGCCACGGAGGGGACAGACGGGGTTAATTGTGGCATTAAAAGGGTGGGTAATATCTAGGGTCAGAAGTTTATTGTGTTCAGCTTTCAAAGAAAAATATGGATTTTGGGAGCCACCGAAATATTTCAAATTTTCGTCCAAGCACGCCCTCCACTGGAGATGGTCGGCAAAGCATGGCGGCGAACGAAACTATAAACCGATTTAGCATTAGCACATCCTTGGGTATCAGTTACTCAGACCCACGCGTCATCATAAGTCACAAAAGAAATATAGGTACGCTTAATCACGTCACATAGATCAAGTTCAAATAGAGTATTCCGTAGGGAGACTTTCCAAACACCATTATCAATGAGGTCGCTCACAAGTAGATTATTAAGTGATTGTGAAGAGTTTATGTGAGTAGGCCATTTACTGAAAGGAATTTGACAGATCCATGGATCATTAAGGAGAGATGTGTTGTGACTAGTGCCAATCTGCTTCTGGAAGCCGAGACGAAGGTTAAGAGTAAAGAGTATGATTTGCCTCCAGATGGGAACATGCTGGACTGGGGAGTGTCCCACAGGTTGAGGCGTCCATATTTGGCATTAGAAAGTTGGACCCAACGAGTGTTACTCTGATTCAGTAGTGAGAGGACTCGTTTAGCCATAAGAGAGGTATGAACTGCTTGGAGATGCTTAATTCCCAAGCCGCCAAGCGATTTTGGCAGCTGGGCGGTATGCTAGTTGATTAGGTGAGCAGTGCGATGGTTAGGATTTGAGTTGCACAGGAAAGCTCTAGAGTGTTTTTCAAGAGATTCAAGGATACCCATAGCCAGACAAGTGGTATTAAGCTAATGAGTCGGAATAGCTGATAATACAAATTTGATTAGGGTGGTACGCCCAACTTGGTTAAGGATTTACGACTCCATCCAGCAAGCTGGAAGTAGTCTTATCAATAATGAGCTGTTGATCACAGATAGATAACTTAGCAAGGGAGATGGGAGTTCCGAGATAGATAAACGGAAAATGTCCCAGCTTAAAGTGGAGAGTGTCCTTGAGCAAATTTTTCCTCGTGGTACTTAACTTTGGAAGATAGAACTCAGACTTTTAGTTGTCCAGTGAGATATTCATAGATTTGAAAAACCTCCTTAATGTTTTTACAGTTTCTTTTTGTTGCTTTTAGACAGATTAATACATCATCAACGAAGAGTAGATGAGTAATGATGAAATGATGACAACTGAAAGGAATTATTTTCCCAATGGTTTCATAGGAGCTTATGAGAGAAGAGAAAACCTGGCTGACCAAAATGAAAATATAGGGTGATATTGGGTCACCTTGGCGGATTCCATGGTGGGGGAGGAAGGCTTGGGAACACTGTCCGTTGATGACGCACATAAAAGTGGGGGAGCGAATGCAAGCATCAATCCATGTAATAAACTGAGGGGGAAACATCATATGGGTGAGGATGTTGGAGACGGAAGCTCAGGAGATACGATCGAATGTCTTCTCCATGTCTACCTTAATTAGCATATGCTTCTTCCTACCTATGCTAAGAGAATGGGCGAGTTCCTGGGTGACCATTATGTTATCGTGAATCTGTCTACCAAGCACAAAAGCAAATTGATTTTTGTCTATAAGGTGTGCTAACCTATGCTAAGAGAATGGGCGAGTTCCTGGGTGACCATTATGTTATCGTGAATCTGTCTACCAAACACAAAAGCAGACTGATTCTTGTCTATAAGGTGTGCTAATGTGGGTCTAAGCCTATTGGCCAGAATTTTGGTGAGCAATCTATATAGAACATTGCAAAGCGAGATTGGTCTGTAATCAGTAACATTTGGGATTCTTTTTCTTGGGGATAAATATTAAGGAAGTAGCGGACCATTCAGTAGGGAATGAATTGTAAATCATAAAGGATTTAATGACTGAGGTAACAGTAGGCCCGAGAATGTCCCAATACTCACGATAAAATTCCACGGTGAATCCGTCAGGGCCAGGCGATTTGCTTGGAGGCATACTCCAAACGCATCGCGAATCTCATTGTCAGAGCATGGCTTAATGAGGAGTAGACATGGTTTCGTCAAGGGTGGGCAGGGATGGCCAGCAAGCGTGAGGCATCTCAGGGCGAGGGTTAAGGCGCCACAAATTCTTATAATGATCAACAAATAAGGATCTAATGGCCTTAGGATCGATAAGGATCCTGCCCTCGGAGTCTTGTATTTCAGAAATGATATTTTGTCTATGCCTGATCATGATAGAGAGATGAAAATAACGGGTATTTTTATCGCCCTTAGTGATCAAATGAGCTTTGGCTTTACTCCATCACTTGAGGCTAATTTGCTTAAGCAGGGCAGCGTGGAGATGGTACGCGGATCTAAGGTGTCCAAGCTTCAGGTTGGAGAGGCCCCTTGTGATGTCAAGCTTTTCAAGCTTGGAGATGCGCCTGAGCGCAATATCTGCCTTAGACTCTAAATTGCCGAGAGTATTTTTGTTCCATTTTAGAGATACTAATTTAGAGCGCAATATCTAATTTTATCTTCTTAAGTGCCGACCCTAAGGACTCCAAGTTAGAGATACTTTGAAGGATGATGTTACGTGCTTCCTGGTGTTGAAACCAGAAGTGTTCGTACTTGAACGAGCGAGCACGGGGGATAGGATTATCAGTCTGGAATAGTAGTGGGGCATGATCAGAGACACACATCGGGAGAGAGATAAGGATTAAGGACGGGAAGGTCACCGCTAGTGGTGGCTAAGCAATAATCTATCGAGACGACAGTGGATACGCGCTAGGCCAGACCTATTATTGCACCAGGTATAGGAAAGTCCTTTAAGATCTATATCGACTAAGCCATGTTTATCAATTAAACCTTCTGGTTGATCTAGAAAGGTTAAAGGGGGAGGCCACCGAGCTTATCCTTGGGGCCGAGCAGAGAGTTAAAATCACCCGTGAGGGCCCAAGGGAAGTTACCAGTTTGCATACGATTGAGTTCATGCCACATAAAGTTTCTAGTAGAAGGAATAGAAGTAGCATACATGCAAGAAAGCAAAAAGATAAAGTGATCAAAAGTGATAGCCGCATGAATAATTTGAGGGATAGCGTGGATAGAAGTCACCTGAGCACCTTGGCCGTGCCGGGCCAAGGCGATGCCTCCCGAAGCACCAGCGGCTTCGTGGTAGATATCGTCCCATTGGGGACCTAAGACAATAACCTGTTTATTTTTATAGAATCCGAGTGGATCTCTAATAATATTACAAAATCTAGCTTATTTGCCTTAATTAAACTAACTAATATATCTCGAACTTTCGCCCGAAAAGCTCCCCTATAGTTCCACGATAGAATGCGCATCAGATGGATATTGAGTTCGAGTTGTCCCGAACACCGAAGGACGCCATCACATGCACAGAGTAAGCATGACGTGAGGGTTTATTCGCGGAAGAAGGTAAGGAATTACCTGAGGTTTTCGGTGTTTTCTTCCGAAGATGGAGGCTCGGAAGTGGCGGCTTGGGGCGCGGGGGAAGTGACTTTTTTCGATTCGAGCGAGTAGGGGCAAGCAGGTTGACATCAGCTACTTCCACCTCCTCAGCCTCCGAGGAGTCCTCGTCCAAGAACTTGGTCGTACTCTGCAACATATTAGTAGCCTGAAGCACCAACGCCTCATGAGGACAAGATTCGAAGGCGGGCAGGGCAGTGGAGGGGGTGCCCTTGTGAGGGGGGTCGAGAGCGGACTGAGCAGGAGTAGTACCCATAGAGACTGGCGATAGAGAATGGGGAAGGGTTTTAACGTCGATCAGGGGTGGTGGAGTGGGCGAGATGAGAGGGGGAAGAAAGGTGAGGGCTTGCGTGACAGAGGGAGGTGAGGGTTTTTGATGGACCAGCGCACGATTGAGATTAGCACAGATCGATGGTGGCGATGTCGTCCACGTGGTGCTTCATAGTCAGATTATTAATTTGCGCCTCGGGGATCAGTGACGTGGCAACCCGAGAAGAAACACAGATTGTGTTTTCTCCCGTGTCATCCTCACCGTAAGAGCTGATCGCACGGTCGCCATCACGACACGTCGACTTGCTCCCCTAGATCAATGACTTGCGCATGCGAAGATTGAGGTAGACGAGGTGACCGTTGCTGGTCACGTGCCCCATCCCTGCCGCTCCTGCCGGGAAGGTCACCCGCCGGCTGATTGAGGTCGCGGGCGGGTGGCCTTCGTGGTGGACACCGTGGCCTGACAGCACGCAACCAAGGCCCGAACAGCATCACCGACTGAGCAGCTTCGCCGGACCGAGGCGCCGATGTAGAAACACATTGCTCGAACCTGTGACCAACATGACCACAACGAAAGCAGAACAGGGGAAGATTTTCGTACTTTACCTGTTGAAAATAGCGATCCCCGGAGGGAAGTCGGATTCATGTCTCTGCTTGATTGGAGCAGTGAGGTCACTTCCACACAAGCGCGAGCAGGGACATTGATAGTGTCTGAGGGAGACGTCCTCGACCCGCAGTGGAGCTTCGAAGGTTGCCGTGATGAGCCGCAAGGAAGAGGGATTGCAGAGTTCAAGCGGGAGGCCGGAAAACGGAGCCAGAGGGGGGGGGGGGGGGGGTGCCCCCGGCTGGGGCGCCGGGGACAGAAGTGGCGTGAGATGGAGGGAGGCTAGGGCACGGCGTGCTCAGAGGAGCGCACCATCGCAAGCAATTGCCTCCACTACTTTAGCTGCTCCCTATAGCGATAACTCAATCTGATCTAAATATAAAATTGATTTCTCAGCCAAATCAGATTGAGTATTGTGATAGCAGTCAACAGGTTCGTGCACAAAAATTGAGAATATTGGCTTGTACTCATTTTCCACGAGCTCTTGGAACAGCTACGAGAGACTCCCAATTGAATTCCTATCTTCTTTTGCTACTGACGACAAGTTTTCAGTCCTTAGATTTAGGATGCATAACAGGGAATTTCAGTTTACACGTGAGCAGCTCAATGACATCTATAACTTTCCTAGTGAAGGCCAAAGAGTTCAATAACATAGACTTTTGGAAAGAGATCCTATGAGAGAGTCGGCTGCACCTCAAAACAGCAAAGAGTTGATAGTGAGGTGATAGTCGGCTGCACCTTCAAAATTCTGTTTTGAGATATGTTCATAGATTTTTTTCATGTGGTTTATTGTCCAGAGGTTATAGTGAGATATGTTTCATTTTGTTATAGATATGAAGTATTATATGATTAAGCAATTTTAGAAGAATGCCACACGAGACAAAGGCAAAATTACTATCGGTGGCTTGATTATCCCGATTGCACATCGTTTGAAGATTAATTTGGAGCACACCACACGAGTACTAGTTTTATTTTATTGAACATGTCAGTTCTATGAAGATGGTGGTTCAAGAATCTGGCAGATATGGTATTCAAGTTCAAAGACTCTTCCATCCCTATTTTTTCAATGAACATTAATAGAATCACAGTGTTCAACCGTGATAATTGGTTATTCTTCTAAGCACTTGGAGTAGGACAGGAGGCACCTCCTACTCTTCTAGAGGATTATGATGCAGAGGACGAACGTATGATTTTTTGAGCCTTCATGATATTCTTAAGACTATGCAGGTCCAGGAGTTCTTCTAAAAGCAGCTACAGTCGCTACGTCGGACAGAGAGAAGGAACAAGCAGATGTATAATTATCATGTGAGCCAGGGACTTGAGTTGTTTTGCACTTTACCACTTTTGTATTTTCTATTTCTTCTATCTATGTACGGTCCTAACACTAAGACAGTCTCAGGTTTCAGCTTAGGAGAGAGACTTAGTCTTGTTTGTATTTGCATGACATGTCTACTTTCAACATTTTGAGTCAATCATCTTATTTTGTTTGGCATGCATCTATTTATGAAAATTAAAAAAGAATTTTGTCATCTCATTTCTCCTTGTTTACTATTTTACTGTTTTAAAGCTTATTTTAATTGCTTAATTTATGAAATTCAATCACTATTTGTTTTTATCTAGTATCACCGGAGTATTAGAATTTGGATTGAGTTTATTGCTAAGAAGGACTAGCTTTTAAATGATGAATTTCTATATTATTTACTATGATGTTTAGTTTTGATTATAATTGCATCTTTAATTAAAACATGAAGTCTTTCATGAGCTTATAATTATGCTAGAAATGATAAATAAATATAATGATAAAGTGAAAATGAAAAGAGGCTAGTTGAGCACCCAACAAAGTAAGTGAAAAGTATAGTGCTCTATGAAACTTTAATGTGTTCGGGTGATTAGATCCGTAGGGGATGCTTGTTTGGCTACCTAAGGGCAACTGCTCTGAGATCCGTTGGTTAAAAGCTCGTTACATGGACTACATTGTGCAATATGAAGAAGCACGAAAAGTACAAAAAAGGGTAATATTATTGATGCACGAAAAGCAAGAAAAGCACAAAAAAGAAAAAAGGTATGAAATTTTACGAGATTGACTAATATTATTTGTATAGGAAGGACATGTTTAAAGGTTAAGAATTCTATAAGACTGTAAGAGTTCTTTGTTTTCTTTTTCTTTTTTTTATTCCTTTATTAAATTCATTCTAGTTGAATTCTATTTGTATTTTGGAATCTTTCTCAATATTATTTTAATATGAATCTTTAATAGCATTGTAATTTCGTGTTTAATGATTTCATTTGATTTCATGATTTATGATTTGATTGTTATCTGAGAAGAAGTAATTATTTTCATAATAATTTCTAAAATTGATCTCATTCATTGCATGCCGCAATTAGAAAAATCGAAAGAAGTCTAATTTATGTAATTATTAAAGTGATTTGAGAAAGCTCTTAATATTAATTCTGTTTTAATGCATCTTATGATTAATTACATAAGTTAAAATTTGAGAGGATTAATTATTTTAAGGGTGTGTTTGATTCATTCTATCTTTTTTACATTCCTAGGCATCTTGATAGGAATGATGAATTTTAATATTTGGTTATGTGTCATTTAGTAATGTAAATGGGAATGTGACATTTCAGCTGCAATGACATTCCTATGAAATGTTGAAATTCCATTACCACCATAAATAATGTCTTTCTCACATTCCAATGACTTGAGAGAGAGAGAAAGAGAGAGTGTGAGGGAATGTGATTCCTTTATTAAATTAAAACAAACATGGAAATTCCACTTTGCTTGGAATGTGATTCCTTAAATTACATTCCTTGACATCTTTACATTCCAAGTAATATTAGATATCTTCAACCAAACACACCCTAAGTATTAATAAGAACTAAGTTAAAGCTTGAAACTAATTTTGGGAATTTATTTTATTATTGATTCAACTAATTCTAAGTTAAGAAAAAATTATTACATTTTAGTGGCAATAATTAGATGCTATAATCATCAAATCCTTATTTACTAGGTGATTATTTTTTTATTTCATCATTTTATTTTATTCACTCTTGAAAACAAAATTTTTCTTTATTTCCCAATTAACAAAGTTAAAATTTATTAACCGTTCTCGTGAGAACGATAACGCTATTTATTCACTTTATTACTTGAGCGACTAGTGCACTTGCTAGCGTTTGCTATCAATTTGACACGCATCAAATTTTTAGCGTCGTTTCTAGGATGTGTTTAATAACTTTACTTTATTTTGCTTGTTATTTTAGTTCACACGTTTTCACATTTCTTTATTTTGTGTGACCAGAGGATATCTTAGAGAGAATTCAAAATGACAACAAAATAAAAAAATCATTACTATTTGGAAATGCAAAAAAAGATGTTTGAGGATCACGAAACACAAATATCACAAATTGCAAATAATAGTATCTCACTCGTTCCCATGGTACAAGTAAATTCTGCAATTGAAGAAATGATGTTAAAGTTTATGTCAATGGCAGAGGAAAAATTTCAACTTCAAGAAAGAGCATTTATGAAATTGCTAGCACAAATAGAGCAATTTAGAGCAATTGAAGGCTAAGATTCAAATGAAGAATGATGTTTCTCCACCCACGCACTTAGAGTCAAATTTAATATCGAAGAAAAGTTGTACCAATTGATTAAAGTTATAGAGAAAAGATTTATACTAAAGGATCAACTTATCAGCAATCTACAATCACGAGCATTTATGAAATTGCTAGCACAAATAGAGCAATTTAGAGCAATTGAAGGCTAAGATTCAAATGAAGAATGATGTTTCTCCACCCACGCACTTAGAGTCAAATTTAATATCGAAGAAAAGTTGTGCCAATTGATTAAAGTTATAGAGAAAAGATTTATACTAAAGGATCAACTTATCAGCAATCTACAATCACAATTGACACAGTTATTATTTCTTCTCCTCAATCCCCAAATTTGAATGTCAAAACTTGATATCATGCAAGCAAAATTTTAAGCATCGGAGAAGAAAGTAGAGTTGGCTTCTCAGATTGCTTATGCCTCTGGGGGATAATATTATGAATAAATCTGGACTCATTATATGTCAATGCTACTTAAAATACTTTAATCTAGGAAGAAGACGACTGAGAAAGAATTATTATCAGAAGACATGGACTACTCAATAGATGGTTAATGAGACAAATGAATATATCATAGAAGATGGACAAGTACGAAGAAAATTCAAGAACCATCCCACCATTACATCCAAATCTTTCATTGGTAGAAGGGAACACACTATCATTATCTCAGGCATCACAACATTTTATGCAATGGAAGCCCAAGAATCAAACTCCACAAGAAGATCGAGATAATGCTTTCAAATGGGAGGGACAATACCTCGAGAATTCAAAGGTAAAAATGGAAAAAGGTCACTTTGAGTCCCTTCCAAACATTTGAGGTAACCAAAGGGTAAAAGTCAAGCCAATGACTATAATTAACTATACTCCTAAACTTTTGTCCTCTTAGTTTTTAGTTTAGTATTAGCATTTGAGTTATTAGTTTAGTTTAGCTAATTAGCATTGGAATTATAATTTTTGTTGGTTTTTGGTAGATTTTCTCCAGGGATGACAGAGTCACGACCGTGCCTACAACTGTCATGGCTGTGAAATGGATGCGCTATTCAATGCCACGATCATGATCGCTCCGTTGGCGGCACGGCCAGTTCGGAGTTGACCAGGAGCCCTTTAGCATGACCGCTATGATCTTGCCAATAAATCGAGCACGCCTGTTACAGAACATTATTTTATTATGTAGGACAAGTGGCGCGACTCGAAGAGGACAACACATTCGACTGTTCGCCCCTTTTCCTCCGAGCAACACAGGCGTGACCCTAATTTCACTACCCCGTGCCTCCTGCAACTTTGACACACCTCGATCTCGCAAACCCCGCCCACCTCAGATCGCCGAACCTCTTCGGGTCGCGCCACGTGCCTGCACAATAAGATAATGTTCTGTAATAGGCGTGCCCAATTTATTGGTACATCCGACCATTTTAATTCGATCGTTCTCCCCTTTTCCTACATATGAGCAGCACGGGCATGACCCCTAATTCCACCACTCTGAGCCACCTACAACTCCAACGCGCCTCGATCTCGCGGTTCCCGCCCACCTTAGACCGCTGACCCTCTTGAGCATCGGCACCCGGCACCGGCACTTCGCAGAAAAACAGGGGACTACCACATTCCCTGCCATCATGGACCGTAGTTGTTTTGCTTACCGGCCACGTTCTCTCCATTATCCTCGACAACGACGTCAAAAATTTGATGCGTGAAAATTGATAGCAAACATTAGTAAGTGCACCTGTCGCTCAAGGAATAAACTGAATCAGTAGAGCTATCGTTCCCACGAGGACGATTAATAACTTAGATTCTAGTTTAACCCTCTTAATTGAGAAATTAAGAAAAGTTTTGTTTGCAATAGTGAATAAAATAAAATAATAAAATTAAATGAAATGATCACCTAAATAAATAAGGATTTGATTATTAGAGCATCTAATTATCGCCACTAAAATGCAATAAATTTTCTAAACTTAGAATTAGTTGAATCATAAAGTTGAATTTCCAAAATTAGTTAACTAATGTTTCAGGTTTTAATTACTATCTTAAGAACTGTTAGAATAAATCAATCCTTTCAGTTTTTAACTTATCTAATTAATCATGAGATGCATTAAAACAGAATTAATATTAAGGACTTTCTCAAGTCATCTTAATAACTACACAAATTAGGTTTATTTCGATTTTCCTAATTGCAGCATGCAATAAATAAGATCAATACTAGAAATTACTATGAAAATAATTACTTCTTCTTAAATAGAAATCAAATCATAAATTATAGAATCAAAGGAAAGCACTAAACATGAAATTATCATGCTATTAAAATAATATTGAGAAAGATTCCAAAACACAAGTAGGGTTTTCAACTAGAATGACCTTAATGAAATAATAAATCTACTGAAGAATAACATCAAAATATAAAAGAGTAGGAAAAGAAAATGAAGAACTATTGCAACCGCTGTGCATGTGCTTTCTCGAGTTTCCGACAGAGCTTCGCTATTATTCTCACTCTTCTTTTTCTAGACTTTCAATCTATGCTCTAGGGATACTTTTCCAAGACCTCTTTTGTCTCATTTTATAGATTTTCTCGTCCCACGAAGAAAGAAACCAAAAATCTATCCGAAAAGTGGATAAAATTTGCCTTCAAAATGCCTAACCATCTGTCGTCACGCCATGACAAGATCCTTCACGGTCGTGATCGAAACCATGCTTTCTTGCCAGCTTCCAACTATCACGGCCGTGGCAAGTCCTTAGCACGGCCGTGATAACTCATCTGGCTTCTTGTAGAGATCACGACCGTGAAAGTTTTCCAGCACGGCCGTAACAGTGACCTAGTTTCTTCTTGCAATTCGCATATTCTCACGGTTTGGATTTATTCTTTTTCGTCATTGAAAATTGATCAAGTTGTCTCTAACAAATTTTTTTGAAAATATCATAAATAGAAACTCATGAAAGTAGATTAAGTGAAGAATTCCAAATAAAAATATGCAATAAAAATCTTCAAAAGTGCAAGAAATAGAAAAGAACTCTCAAGTTAGCAAACAAAAATGAAAAAAATAGAACTAGAAATAGTTCTCGACAACGACGCCAAAAACTTAATGCATGCAAATTAAGAGCAAAGATATTAACAAGTATACTAGATCGTATCAAGTATAAAGAGTGAATAAGAGTATCGAACACACGAGGACTAATATAGATCCTTATCTTTCTAACTTAAGTTTATTATTTGAAATTAACAAGAATTTATTTCAGGTAAAAGTAATCCAAACTGATGACAATCATAAAGAATAATGTCTTTAATTAATATGAGAGAAAAGTTAGAATTCAAATTATGTATCCCTATCATATTCTCTTAATTATCAATTAATTAAATATAAACTTTTTACAGAAAGAAACAAATAAAATGTATATGATTCAAAATCTTGAGAACCTAACTATCTTAATAAATAATATAATTAAGCACATTGAAAACTTAATCCACTTTAATATACTCTAAAGACTTTAAAACTTGAGAACTTGACTATCTTATATAGAAGTAAAATTAAAGACGTCGAAAACTCGTTCAATCCAATCTACTTTATTCAAGGTGCTTTAAGTTGCAAACCTTCGTTTAATGACACAATTGTTAATGATTAAAACTAGTTTACTAACAAAAATATCACACAAACATAATTCGGCATGGGTATGTTGGAACATGCCTTGGGTCGAGACTGAAATTCACTTTGGTGGAAATTAATGAATGAACCCGACCCAAGTTGGTACCTACTCGGCCCGGGTTCTTCGTACATGCGAATTGTGACGAAGTTTCTTGATGAATTATCATGCAAATTATATAAAATTAATGCATGAAACTATTCAACTGAGATAAAGCATTAAACAAACATCATATTCATGTTTTCAAATGTTTAAATAATAAAATATATTAAGAGAAAAATGAGGTTCAACGTTGCTTCCTCTAACAACTAAACTAATCCATTTGTCGGAAGAATTAACATCAAATTTGAGGGAGAAAATATAAAATAAAAATTGTAGATCGAACTCGTAGGTGGTGGTGGTCATCCTTGAAACTTGAAACAAGTCTTGGACGAAACAATACTCTCCAAATGATCGTCCGAATTCTTAAAATTTCTAGTTCTAAGTTGATTTGTAGTGGCACGCAATAGAACTTCGTCTCTTGTTTTTTGTGCGACTAGCGCTTCAAACTCCGAGATTGCATCATCTGGGTATTTGTGGTACATCCATATGTATTGGTATGCGACCTCCTAAGGTTACGAGTTGATTTTGGGTCTCAAATTTGATGTTAAATTCTTTCAAAATCACGATCGTCCAGAAAGTGTCCTAAAATGGTAACCCAACCCAGGTTAGATCCAACTAAGCACGAGTTTGGGTTGTTGGGCTGTGTTCGACACGAATTTGGTCTGTGCAGCTAGCCCGGCCTAGGTATAAGATTGACCCGGCCCGAGTTCTTGTTGAACTATGCTATTTCTGCACTAACTTTTACGTTCTTTCGATTCAATCGTTCCGCACCTTCGAAATGATAATTTGATCAAAATAAACAAAAAATGGGTAGTTTCTTACTCGAAAGAATTTAAGAAAATAAACAAGAAAATATGTGCACAATGGCAAAAACTATGAAAAATAACCAAAATGATGTATGTAAAATATGTATAAAAATTGCATGCATCAATTTAAAATTTTAACATTTTGATAATAGTGCATTTTTTATGCATTGGTGAGACTGAAATTTTACCATGCACGATGAATAAAATATTTTTTATGCTTTCGATGAAACAATCCTACATGTCAAGATTTCATTATCAGACAGGATGTTTCTAAGAGATGTAGATATATCTTGCTTAGTAGCATGCTTGAACATTTGTAGGTAATGTGATAGTTGGACTGTGCATAAGAAATATATCATGCAGTTGACTCTTCTCACTGACATGTGTACAAAATTTTTGCTACCTTTGCAGGTTTTACTGCCAGGTTAAGCAAGGTGGTCCAGGTTTTACTTCCCACATATATGTCTGTTGCCTTCGTAAATTCATGGATTTGGTTCACCTACAATCTTTAGGGTTTGTGCCATCCTTTTGAAGGATCGCAAGTTTATGCTATGCCACAATTGCCACTCCTAGTGATCAAAGATCTCGAGAGATCCATGGCTTGCGCAATGTGAAAAAGATGCTACTTCCATTTTATCAACAGCATATATCATATGAGTGCTGTTTGATAGACACAATTTCTCATACAACAACAACAACAATAACAAAATCTTATCCCACTAGGTGGGGTCGGCTACATGGATCATACGACGTCATTCCGCTCTATTAGTAACCAAACCTTTCGGTATATTATTCACCAATAGATCTTGCTCTATTAGTTCGCCAAGTGTCCGTCTTGGTCTCCCTCTCCCTCTTTTAATCGGACTCCAAATTATTTGATTTACTCTTCTTACTGGCGCATCTAATGGTCTTCTCTGAACATGACCAAACCATCTCAAACGATTCTCTACCATTTTCTCATTAATAGGAGCCACTCCGACTCGTTCACGTATATGATCATTCCTAATCTTATCTAATCTTGTATGACCACACATCCATCTCAACATCCTCATTTCGGCTACCCTCATTTTACGTTCATATTGTCCCTTCATAGCCCAACCTTCAATACCATATAACACTGCCGGTCTAGACACAATTTCTCATACAGTTAACTTAATTCATTTACAGTGTCAAGATTGTAATTGTTTTCTGATATTCAAGTTCAGAATCTTTTGCATTTTACAACAATTGTGTTGTTAATTCAGGAAAGAAAAACGTGTCCTTTTTCAGAATTGAATAATTTAGTTGAACACAATTAATCACTTGTAATTGTAATAGCGTGGTCCGGTTCCAACAGATTTGCCAGAGTAACAAGTGCAATGTATGTATGACATTATGTTTTTCCATGATTCGTGTTCTTTATTTCATGCGATGAACTTGCCTCGCAAATCACGATGCGTTTTAACGGGCAAGGAAAGAAAAAATCAAAAGGAACAGGAAAAGAAAAAAAAACTAATATTTCAAATGCGTTTTATGATGAGTTCCCTATTGTGCAGAATCCATTAGTTACTGATGGGTGAAGCTGCCAGCACTTGCTTTTTTTTCCCTGTAGCAGATGAATAAATAGGGATGGATTAACACTTAACAGTCCATGTCATGCAAATCCAATTTGAAAACGTTCTCATGAATATACTTTTGGGTTGATTTTTTTTTCTCCAGGATCTCTCTGAAGGCAGGTATTTTATGTACATTAAATTCTAACTAAAATAAAACGATCTAACTCTTGTACCGTTATTCAGCCAAAATATAGAGTCTAGTGACAATGATCACATCGACAAAAGTAAATTCAATTTCATGAAATTTTTTGACATATCTGGGACTTGTTTCTAGTACATGCGTTGCATAGGGAAATCTCCCAACAATGTTTCTTCCTGAGTCTTTTAACAGTCGTTAGCCTTTCTGTATATGGATGTAACCAGCTGCTCCATTGTGTAATGTCCAGAGTCTCAACTTGGTCCAATTTGTGTGCATTCGACCTCACATCGTATAGTTCTTCTTTAATCGGGAAAGTCCACAGTCTCAACTTGTTCCATTGTTGTGAGCAGAACGCAGGTGTCACCAGCTGTTCAACAATTAGCATCCCCACCACTTGACATTTCATAGCCACTTGGCTTCTGACAATATCCTCGGGGATCTAAGATATCGATCTCAAAAATTGATCTCATTTCCCCTGAAGATCATATTAACTACACTGACTACAGCCTCCAGGGCGACATCGCATCTTTCAGGTATATCAGTATCCATGCCATAAGGCACTGCCCCTTCGACAAAAAAAAATTGTATTTTTTTCCCCCAGATAATTTCTCACCTGGCTGTAAACAGCAGCGGAACGAATAAATATGACCAAGTTGATATCATTTCTCTTGTTAAATGGTTACGAAAGCTGCAAAAAGAATAATCCAAGAGAAGTAGAAAAGCGTTGCATTCTCGTCAAAACTTTCATTAAACGAAACTTTTAAAACTCGATACGTGAGGAGTTCAACTATCTCCATGTAGGCAAGACGCGAATGCAACCTCTTTCCACAACATATTTGCAGTTAAAGACAAAAAGGCTTGGTTAAAACATGGTTTCCCCTCCAAAACCAGATACGGAGACCCACGGCCGCACGAGTTCTACATAATACCTGCCTGCATCTTCTACCCACTCTGTCCAATGGTTTGCCCCTCTCTCTCTCTCTCTCCCCCCATCCTATTTTCTATCGAGAAACATCTCCAGAACCTCCTAACAATAAGCACAGATGCCAAACAACAATGGAAGAAAAAAAAGGTATCGGTTGGTGAAGTCTGCGAAGGGCGACGATCGTCGCCACACGTGGGTTTCGGAGTACCAAACG
Organism: Pontederia crassipes; assembly: GCA_030549335.1. NCBI lineage: Eukaryota > Viridiplantae > Streptophyta > Magnoliopsida > Commelinales > Pontederiaceae > Pontederia > Pontederia crassipes. The sequence continues at coordinate 67,249,126 of CM060191.1, read as the reverse complement.
CTAATATGATTGGCGTCGGAAATGCACAGCTGCGCACACGAGCGAAACATTTGGAATCCATGGCGAATAGAAAACTCGCCATCCTCGAACTTGTGACCCGTTTTAGATCACTCACTCACCCACCCACGCGCACACACACATGCACACGATCTCAGGACTAGTCGATGGAAGTGGGATATTTTTTTCTATTTCATTTGTTGTTGTGTGTTTGCCATGACCATGCTGTCATGTCCGGTAGGCTCCCACACAACGCTGCGACGCCCCCATTTCTTTTAACTACGTACATAACCTAACCTAATGGCACTGTCCCCAGCTCCCATCCCCCCCCCCCCCCCCCCCCCCCCCACTTCGCCCCTCTCGAGGATCGCGTCGAATCTGGACGAACGCCTTGAGCACGCATGCAGATGGAGGGAGAGGAGGAGACATCTCGATCCAAATTAAACGCTACGCTGGGGGTGGTGGGGGGTTTCGATTATTAAACAAATGACCAAGAGACGGGCTACGTGGTAGCACCTGCGTGATGACAGCCGAGACGTGGTCCTCGTTGGGCGCGTGCGAGCGGCGCCACGCGTCCTCTGCTCGCTGTTTGGATCTAATCATCTACAGGTTGATGGATTCGTTTTGGGCGAATGCGTTGATTGCCAGAATTATTAATTGGTACCGTGGGAGCTCCATCCTCGTCAGTCGTCATCGTCATCGTCACCGTCGCCAAACTTTTATCCAAGTCAATTCATTTCCTGAGGGTTTGGGGGCCGAGGGCTCGTGTGGGTGTGATTTTTTTAAATGGGCAACTGGCCTTTTGGCTTGTGTTGTGCGCTTCTAATTATTCGCGTCGGCGCGATGGGAATGAGACGGGACGGTACGATGTGCCCTTTTAACCTACCGATAACTCATCCGACTTCTCGTTGATCCAACCTTATCCACTTTGATTGATCCCAACAGAAAAAAACTTAGTAGTAAATTACGGCTCATTGCGCCAAGTAAAGGTCTTAATTCGGGGAGAGAGAAACAAATAAAAATAAATAAATGTATTTTTTAGACAAACATTAATTTCCAAAGTTTTTTTTATTTTGTCATCTAATTTGTAGCTTTGTCTTCCCTAGGAGAATAATCACCAAATATCTCAAGTAAAATTTTGGCTTTGTCAAACTATAAATGTCTTTAAACACGCCGAGCGCTGTTATCATTGTCGATTTTAATTTCTGACCAAGGAATGCGAAGTCTCTTTCTCGACAAATCGTTGTCAATAATGAACGCAAAATGAATCCAGACGATGAAGAATTAACCCGACGGAGCCATTGAATTCAGCGTGCATGGTTGGTCTGTTGCCATCAAAGTGGCAGAAGGTGTACGTACAATAATAATTGATTCCTTGTAGGTTTTTTTTCTATCACGATAAAAAAAACAATATTTAACTAACGCAATATTAGAATACGAATAAAATGGATAAATCCGACTTCAGGAATTGAATGACTTCATTGTCATTTTATATAAAGAAATCTCTTCCTTTTATTCATTAATTTTGAAGACTGTCATGAAAATAAACACCCAAAAAAAATCGTACTCCCATTAAGAGCAACCATCGGTCCACCACGATCATATGTGATTCGAAGCGCATTGCCAAGATTTTCCTTTATTGGTTGCCATGCTACCAATATCTTAGTGGGGGCTCCGCACCAACCTGCAATTATTGCATGTTTTTCTCACAACTATAAACAAGTACGTTTGACAATGTTTTTTTTTATTCTTTTCATTTGACACCTTACTATACATTTATACGCTTCAATTCAAACCTTGCATAAAATAATATCCTAATTACTCCTCCCATTGAAACCTCTTACAATGATGACGGATTTGAAATTTTAGTATGCCAATTTTACCTCAAAAGGTTGGTCACAAATTATCTATTAGAATAAATAGATAATTCTTGAAATATAATTAAATATATGATAGATTATGATTAAAAGAGGCAACATAGAGACAACACGTGCAATGCTCATAATGCATGTTTAATTTAATTAGATCATTATTTTATGAGTTATCATACTTTTTAATTTTAACGAAACAAGGATAATATGACAAAAGCAACCGACCAATACAAATAATTCTTTCCTCTTCAAATTAAAATCACATAATTCGCTTGTCCTTAACCTGTAATCAAGCAGCCCCTTAAGTGACCCTCCAGCCCAAGTCTCATGCTATTCATCCCGGCGTTCGACTCGATCAGGCCCGAAGTCGAACGCGTATCGAGCAATTATACAAGGTGAGATTTCTGGGTTGCCCACGTGTTGGCATCACGTTGTGTTGGGTCCCCGCCCATACCGGAAACCACCCCAACACATGCATGGCTTTATTCGCGTATCCCGTCCCAATCTCAATCCCCCGTGCGCGCCTTCCATTTTTTTAATCCTCGTTTTTTTTTATTCGCGACTCTCACCGTCCCCCGCAGCCACGCCCGCGCCTCTTTATATAGCGTTGCCACTCACTCAGATCGCATACCAAAACCATCAGAGAAACCAGACATCAAACACTTGGAAGGCAAACAGAGTGCGAGAGAAAGAAAACATACTCACAATGGTCGCCGGATTTCGCCGATCCCTCTCCCTCCCTGGCGGGCCGAATCCTGTCTCGGCCGCCGGAGCCCGCAGGGACAAGCCATACCACGTCCGCTCAACCAGTCTGCCGTGCCGCTCCCACCCCGCCGTCGCCCACCTCGAGGACGAAATCCGCTCCCTCAGATCCCTCCCGGCGGCTCCCCCCACCCCCTCTGCCGCCTGGATCTCCGACGCCTTCGAACGCGCCGACCGCCTCCACGCCGCCCTCGCCGACTTCCTCCTCCACCAGACCGGCGCCGGCCGCGGTGCCGCCTGGACCGACCGCCTGCTCGACGACTCCCTCCGCCTCGCCGACGCCTACGCATCCCTCCGCTCCTGCTCCGTCGACCTCCGCGACCACCTCGCGGAGTCCCGGGCCGCGATCCGGCGCCGCGACCCCTCCCGGCTGTCCTCCGCCGTGCGGTCGCAGCGCCGCGAGGAGAAGGAGCTCGCGCGCCTCGCGTCCTCCGTCAAGGACATCGCCCGGTCGCCTGCCCCGCCGCCGTCCTTCGCGGCCGGGGAGGCGACGGAGGTGGAGGTCAGCGGGATAGTCCGGGAGGCGGTGGCAGCTACCGCAGCCGCGTCAGCCGTGATCTTAGCGGCCGCGGCCTCGATGACAGCGGCCACGACTTCGGCGGTGGCTTCCACGACGTCGAAGGACTCGAGCGCGCTGTGGTCGCTGCGAAGGATGTCAACGTTCAAAAAGAAGGGATCGCCGGAGCAGGAGGAGGAGGCGGAGACGGTTGTGTTCGAGAGGTTGGAAGGGATGGAGGAATGGATGAACGAGTTGGAGAAGGGAGGCGAGAGGGTGTACAGAAGCCTGGTGAACACGAGAGTGTCTCTTCTTAACATTCTCACTCCCTCGTTGTAGTACAACTTTTGTCAATTACGAACACAAAACTACTCAATAGTTGTATACTGTATAATTGTTACAGGGAGTAAGAGAAAATTATGAAAAAAAAAAAGTTTTTTGGCATATAATTTTGTGTTGAATCCATCTTGAGATTTTTTTTATTTTTTTTGAGATTTTTTCCCTTCATCCCACTTGTCCTTCTCTTGTGTGCAAAACTACAATTGAGATCCTATTCAAGTGCAGAACATTGCATTTGTTGATTAAGGTTTTATTCCTATGACAATAGTTTCTTGTGATTAATAAGACTTAGATCTACAATTGATCATTATTGGAAAATAATTAGACGATATATATTACAAGAAGCTATGGAGCTATCAAAAGCAACTTTTTGAGGAAAGAGATCAATGTCATTTCTCTTTTGCACATTTAGACAAGTGAGAGTTAGAGATCTGTGTCATATCTGATTTGACATTCAGATGGCGTCGTAGATATTTCACGGGTTATAATTAAACGTATCGTTTAATCCACAAAAAGTACAAAGAGTAAAATTGTCTTTTTTAAAAAAAGTTAATATCGTGAATAGTGAAAAATAAGAGTTAACGTATACTATATATGGAATAAAAGTAATCCGACACAGACTTAAAAAATTTGACTAATCTATTGAATTATATGTCTTAACCCCATGTAAACGTAATCCCCAACCAAATGAGGCCTAAAGACAAGTGAAGGTTGAATAATGATGGAGTAATCAATTACATAAGTCTGTTGTGGTATGTTAAACTAATGCAGGTGGTTGAACACATCTGAAAAGTTGAATAAGTTCATTAATTCTTGCAAACATAGAATTCATATTTGTACGAGTTTCCTAGTTTTACAAACAAGTAAAAAATCATGCCATTTGCGTTTTACATGCATATTTCAAGCACAATTCGATTCAAATCCAATCAACAACAACAACAACAAAGCCTTATCCCACTAGGTGGGGTCAGCTTCGATCCAAATCCAATCAATACATGATAATTGAATCCCTTAAGCGCATTAATTCGGAACTTTAGCAAAGCACATGCAATCGAATGCACTAAATGCCAAGATATGTTGAATTTAAATTTCATATCTATACCTAATTGTTGTTAAGATACGAAATTAGTGCAAGTTGCTTCTAACCTCCATACAAGATTGCACATGTACTGCGTAGCCATTCGGCTAATCAACACATTTAATTAGAGGAGCCACCGAATGGTTTGACCCTAGTTAAGCTAACATTTGTTTGGTTCTATAATTGCCACTTAGACAAGGCTTCACATGGCCAACTAGGAGCCACGTTGTTATATATATATATATATATATATATATATATATATATATATATATATATATATATATATATTGTAATAATTTGGAAAGGCTCAAGCTCAATCTATCGCCGTCCCCTCCATGAAGGAGAAGGATAAGATTCATGAGCCAAAGTGACCCCCATGAAGGGCCCGAAGAGTGAATGCATTTAGCAATGTTATATATTTTGTTTTTGTGACCCAACGAACTCACCGAATGAATAGTTGCATTATTGGCAAACATCCCACAAGGAGCCAATGGCTCATAATTCATAGGGGGCCAAGAGCCATATTAGATGCTTTTGGCTAGCAATGTCTTGGGATTCAAATTATAGATTTATCTCGTGTTTCAATTGATGGTTTCATAAATGGTTGTAATATTATAGTTCGAAAAAGTAAATACAATATAATACTTTGCGATAACTACAACATCAATTTTTTTTAATTTATGAAAGAACTTTAGGATATGTGGTTTTTGGTGAAATTACAACGAACTAAAATAACAAAGTTAACGTTAGAACCATCAAAAGAAGAACAATGCCGGATATAACAAAATAAATTTCGTGAAATGAAAACAATACTTTAGATATCCAACAATTAAAAAGAATGGATATATATTTTGTTGCAGCCTATGATAAAAAGAATTCACTAGATTACGAAAAAGAAGTATCCTAGACATTAATCTAGTCATGGATCAAAAATTATTTCTTTTCACAATAATTGGCTCAACTCTTGAACAAAAATTCTAGGCAATTAAAATAGTAATATTGTATATATATATATATATATATATATATATATATATATAGGGCATAATGATGGTGTGAAGCGGGCGTTGGATTGGAAGCGGGCGGCCGGATAGTATCTCGCGAGATTTTGAGAAATGAGAAAAGCGTAAAGCGGCCGGATCCCCGCTAGATTTTCCTTTTCGATTTCCACTTGTCTTGTCGATGTCGGCATGTCCCTCGCAGGATGATTGAAGCCGGCGATCGAGACCCTCCCAGTTCGTCAACGTCGTCACCCTTCAGGTACATCCCGATCGCATTTGCCGGCATGATCACATTCCCCACTTCAATAGACATTTTTCCCTCCTTTAATCTCCCTCCTATCTACCACAGAGACGGTGAAGCCGACGATCAAGAACGCTGCTTTCTCGACGCTCTCAGGACATGGATCCTGCGAGTAGATATGGCAATCTGACCTTGACGACCACCAATTAGGTATCTCCCGATCACGATCGCCTTCACTTCACATTCCCCTCTCGATTTTTCCCTCTTTTGCTCTCCCTCCTCTCTACCCTCAAAGACGGTGAAAGTCAACGATCGAGAACGCCCTTTATCTCACGCCATATTGCTCCCCTCTCATTGCTTGTCATGACTCACTCCTCTCTCGCCCAGGTGCAAGGATCCGACCCCTTCTTGTCTGGCGAGCGCGGAAGTACTTATTCAACGATCTGTAGTATCGGTGACTGCCTCTCGATTTGAGGCAAGTCCTCTCTCTTTTTCAAGTTTCATCTGACTAACATTGTTTAGGTTTTTGCTTTTGTAAACCTACCATGATTTAGCTCACGGGTTTAGTTCAAGGGATTCCAATTTATGCAAGATACAGTTAGTTCCATCTGTAGTCGAAAGGTTTAATTAGTTTACTTGCATAAACAGTCAACACATGATTTAGAAGTTTAATTAGTTTACTATCATGTTAGAAGTTTTGTGTTCTGTATGTGCCTCTCATTTGCAATCCAAACTTCTTACTTGCATGAACTCTTCCTTTTTCAACAATGCCTCTATGAGTTTTCACAGTAATAAAATCTTTCAGAATTTTGGATTAGTTACTTCATGTAATGCCTCTTTCCTTCTAATTGTATTTGGAATCCTCAAGTTCTCTTCTGAAATGTTTGTCCAATTACTCCAACTGAATTGTTGGAGCAGGTTGCTATTTCATTGTATGGACACTTCTTCTGCAGAAGTGTTAGGTTACATCCTCGGCAAGCCATATATTAAGATTTAGATATCCTTTTAGTAGATGGATGAAATTCGAGTCCAAGAAATTGAAGAGCTCGGAAATCAACAAATGGAGTACTAGTATGACTTGTTCCATCTAACTTAAGTTTTATTTATTATAATGTAAGATATTTATTATTTACCTTCATGATCATGTTTTCTCTTAGTGTCCAAGATCAATGAGAGGATAATGAGAATGATATCGATATTATCAAGCCATACGTTGGAATGAAGTTTGATACTGAAGATCAGGCATATGAAATTTATAATGCATATGCTAGATCAAGAGGATTTTCGATAAGGAGGGACTATTATTACAAATCAAGAAAAACAAATGAAACAATCGGTCGAAGACTTGTTTGCTCAAAAGAAGGACATAAGGATCTAAAAAGAAAGGACCTAGACAAAGATGTGAGAAGAAGAAGGGATGTGAGAGAAGATTGCGGTGTACAACTCTTAGTAAAGGTTGTAGACGATGGCAAATGGGAAGTAACAAAGTTTCATGAGGACCACACACATCCCCTTGTTTCTTTGAAAGACGTTTCTAGATTACATTCACATCATAAATTGTCAAGTCCTTCAAAGCAAGTAATGACTGATATGAGAAAAGCTGGGATTGCTCCTTCGAAGATAACTAAATTTCTCAACATGTCGGGGGAGAAATTTATAACATCTCAACATTGCATTGACCATATCAGAACATCCCGGAAAGATTGTCGGTAAAGAATGCATGGTTGTGCTTTTTTATTTTGAGAAAAAATTAGAAGATGACGAATCTTTCTTCTTCAGAATAGTGGCCAATGAACAAGCAGTGGCGAAGAGTTTTTTTTGGGCGGATGGAAGATCACAAGACAATTATATTACTTTTGGTAATGTCATAGTGTTTGATACAACTTATCGGACTAACAAATTTAAAATGCCATTTGCACCCTTCACAAGTGTTAACCACCATAAACAGTCTATATTACTTGGATGTGCTTTATTAGCTGACGAAACCAAAGATACTTTTGTTTGGTTATTTGAAACATGGCTGGAATGCATGAACGGAAAGAAGCCTATATGTATTATAACTGATCAAGATGTGGCGATGAGTAATGCTATTCGTAAAGTGTTTCCTGGTACACGCCATATGTTTTGTATATGGCATATTATGAAGAATGCCATGACACATCTCCGGGATTTGTACACACGTGACAACTTCAGAAAAGATTACAATGAATGGTTTTTTGCGTCCGTGACTAAACAACAATTTGAGGAGAAGTGATTTTCTTTGAAAGAGAAATATGATATTTCGAATGGGCATTGGTTGGAACAAATGTACAAAAAAGCTTGAACACTGGGTCCCGGTTTATTTAAATGATACATTTTGTGCAGGCATGCAGTCCACACAGAGGGCTGAGAGTATTAATGCATTTTTTGATGGATTTGTCAATTCTAACACTTCACTTGATGAGTTTGTGTATCAGTATGACTTAGCTCTTTCTACTCGCCTTGAAGCCGAAGAACGGGAAGATTTTAAGAATTTGTATTATCTTCCTACCACGGCTTCAAGAAGTCCATTGGAGATCCATGTCGGAAAAGTTTATAGTCAAAAAGTTTTTGCGATATTTCAGGAAGAATTCAAAAAAATTATGCATTTGTGGTCACATCTTATTTTGGAAGATGATGGAAAGTTTATTTACTCCGTGTATTTATCAGGTGAAGAAGACCAACGACGGATTATTGTGGAGTACACTGCACAACAAGACATCCTTGTAAACGTTCATGCAAAATGTTTGAACAAAGCGCACATGCATTATTAATTCTTAATGAAAGAAGGGTTGTGTCATTACCAGAGCATTATATCCTTCATCGTTGGACGATGAATGCTCGGTATTCAACCGCTCACAGTTGGTGAAAGTGATATCACTCCTTTACGAAAATTAAACTTTAAAAGAAATTGGCACAAGGTGACAGAAATGAGTTTACGATCATCTGAACATTTGGATGTTGGTTTTGCGATCTTGAAGGAAGCTATTAAAAAATTATCTTGAATAAAGATAAGTGAGTCGGTTGAAGCTTCTCAAGCTGAGATAAATTCAAGTCGAAGGGAAGGGCAAGGTTCTTCATTTGAAGGTTCTAATGTTGTCATACACGATCCATGTGCCACCAAAGCAAAGGGAAGGCCAAGGAATGTTCAACGAATGAAATCTAGTGTTGAGGTTTCCATGTCACAAAGTGGTCCGAAAAAACGAACTTGCAGTTATTGTCTAACAAAAGATCATTATGTCACTTCTTGTCTATTGAAGAAGGCATAGGTATTGTTCTAATATTTCTTTGTCCTTTATGTTGCTTCTTGTACTAACATAAATTTTCTTGCAGCATTTAAGTAGTACACAATATGAACAATTGCAGAGTAATCATTAATGAAGCCTTTGGAGAACACAGGTGGAGTATTTTCAATTTGTGTTCTAATCACTATGCAATATGTGTTCTAGTCACTCTGTAATTTGTGTTTTATTTTCAATTTTCAATTTTCTTTGCAAGATGCAATCTGTGTTTTCAATTTCTTTAAACTTGCACCATGAATTTGCTGCACTCTTGCATACCATGAGGTAGAAAAATTCTATCACATTGCTTATTTTGTAGGCAAATTTCACCAAAAAAAAACTCTTTTACAAGATTTCTTTTCATCATCAGGTTAAATTTTAATCATCTTACTTTTTGATGAACTTATTCAGGATGAGGACATAAAAGAAGCTATTGAAAATGCAGGGTTTGAGGCTGAGATTATACCGGATTCCAGTTTGAAAGGAGTGAGACAGTTTGAAGTGAATGCTAATATTCTTGAAGTAGAAGTTACTTTTGACCCAGAAGCTATTGTCTTGAGATCCATTGTTGACGCCATTCATAGAGGAAGCAATGGAAAGACTAATGGCACATGTTAGCAACCCTTATACTCAAGCATTTTCAAATAATTTGCAGGAATCCTAAAAAATGTTACGACTTTTTCTCAGTGTATGGTCTCAATTATGTGACATTTAACTTCACTGTATTAATTTAATGAGGTTCTAGTTAATGCATGTGATTTGGTCCATTTTACTCTCACTATAATATTTCACATTGGGACTGCTCATGTCTTAATGTCTTATATCTTCCTCTCAAAAAAATGTCTTATATCTTCCAACCTTACACCAACTTTTGGTAGATTCCACTGAATGAGGAAGAATTTGAAGGTGCAAGAGAAAAAAAGGTCTTCTTTTGGAAAGAAACTAATCATATAATATCCATCGACAGTATGCAGATACTTTTAAGCTCTGATAATTGACTGTTCATAGGGTTCTTCGACAGAGTGTAATTTTCTAAATCCATTATTGAAATCCAAGAGCCAGAACAACAAACTAGTAATCCACCACCACTGCCTCCAACGGTGGACGAGGAGTGTGAATCGATGGACTCCAGTAGCTCAATGGTCACAGAAGCAGCTCTTCCACAACCAGATACTTCGATGTGCAGCTATCATGTGACAATGTCGGCTTATTTTTCTCCATTTGTACAATTCTCCTTGCTTTTCTGGCCAGGTTACAAAGAAGATTCTCCACAGCAACAGGCGCATGAAATTGTGAAGCCGACAACAGTACACTCCAAGGCTCCGTTAAATGTTGATGAGCTTGTTGGGATGTCGAAGTCGACAGCAGTACACTCCAGTGGATTCTATTTCGACACTAACTGGAAGAACAAATTTCCATCATGTAAATAATGATTTGATACTATTAGTAAGTGAAATCTATTATATCGCACGAACTACAGATCCATGAATCAGATGCATAAAATCAGCAGGTCCAAACTCAATTATGTCAGATAAAATCAGCTTTGCAGTTATAATGACCAGCAATCAGATAAACTCAATACTTCCTTAACATCACATAAATTTTAACTATATAAGTTCACTGAAATCACAACCATACAAAAACTATTACAAGTTCAACGACGTTCCACATAACTGATATAAAGTTTTACATGATGTTTTACCTAGATAGAACAACACAATTATTTCATCAACATTGCCACAACTAACATAAGTAAAAAAAACTAGAATATTTCCAGAACAACGAAGGAGTTCCGTGTTTTGGATTTTTCATCGTATCAAGTTCTTGCTTCAGACGAAGGATTTCATTTTCACTCTCCAATCTATTTATCTTGCGTAGTAATCCATTAATGATATTCTTGTAGTGTTCCTCAAGAGGTCCATCCAATGAAAAAATCGGCACGCTTCAATTAGCTTCAAAAAAAGAAATAAAATTCAGGTTAGCATTATGTAGTAAAAAACATAAGTTAAATGAGGGCTTACTCCGTGATTCTTGCAACCATAGAATCTCCGACCAGGATTGAGCTCCGTCCAAGATGTCTTAACGTCTGCTTCTTAGTGACAATAGCATTGGAGCACCATTTTGATTAGCAATGTAAACTGCAACATATTAGTTACAATGGTAAGTAAATCGATCTAAAGAGAAAGGAAATATGAAAGGTAATATCAAAGATGGCATACACAGCAAAAAAGAGAAAGGCAAATGCTAAAGGAGAACCCCTTGCCACACATAATATCATTTGGGTGGGTTAAAGAAGACATGTAAATACAAAACATAAGCATGTAAACATTAAAAAGAAGGTTCTGAATTACTCCTAGTGTAATCGAACATTGTGAGAGAGGGTGAGTGTGAGAGGGAGTGTGAGAGGGAGTGTGAGAGGATGAGAGAAAGAGAGTGTAAATCATGTGTTAACTAAACCTTGCTAAAAGAGATGGAACTAATTGTATCTTGCAAAGATTGAAATCCCTTGAACTAAACCCCTAACCTAGAGCGGGGAATGTGAAGTTAAGAAGATCACGATCGGGAGGTACCTGAATGATGGCCGCCAAGGGTCAGATCGGTAGATCCACTTGTCGGATCCACGTCATGAGAGCGTCAATTTGAGGTTCGTTCTTGATCGACGACTTCACCGACTCTGAGGTAGAGAGGAGGGAGATCAAAATAGGTAAAATCAAGCGGGGAATGTGAAATGAAGGCGATCGAGAGCTACCTGAAGGGCGATGACGTCGACAAACCGGGAAGGGATCCACTCGCTGTCTTCAATCGTCCTGGCCTAAACCCCTAATCTAAATCATGCGATCCACATGCTGGATCCACGTCTTGAGAGCGTCGAGAGAGGAGGGAGATCGAAAGAGGGAAAAATAGAGCGGGGAATGTGAAGTTAAGGCGATCGCGATCGGAGGTACTTGAATGATGATCACCAAGGGTCAGATCGGCAGATCCACTTGCCGGATCCACCTACTCGATTTGTGTTTACGCTCTTGATCGTTGGCTTCATCGTCTCTGTGGTAGAGAGGAGGGAGATCAAAAGATGCAAAAATTGAGTAGGGAATGTGCGCTTTGCGACTGGGAGGTACCTGAAGGGCGACGACGTCGACAAACCGGGGATCCACTCGCTGGCGTCACTCGCCATGGAGAGAGGAGAGAAAGCGGTGACGCCGATCAGAGAGGGAGATTAAAAGAGGGAAAAATGTCTATTGAAGCGGGGAATGTGATCATGCCGGCGAATGCGATCGGGATGTACCTGAAGGGCGACGACGTTGACGAACCGGGAAGGTCTCGATCGTCGGCTTCAATCGTCCTGCAAGGGACTTGCCGATGCCGACAAGACAAGTGGAAATCGAAAAGGAAAATCGAGCGGGGATCCGGCCGCTTTACGCTTTTCTCATTTCTCAAAATCTCGCGAGATACTATCCGGCTGCTCGCTTCCAATCCAATGGGCGCCTCCATCTCGACCGCACGATCGCGATCGGACGCCGATCGGGCCACTTCGCACGCTGCAGAGCAGCGCCCGCTTCACACCATCATTATACCCATATATATATATATATATATATATATAATGTCAGTTGACCAACCTTTTGGTCTCTTGTATTTAATTGAGAGAAACTAGAAAGTGATGTACTGATATGATTGCTATCTAATTTTTGACATGACCCATTACCTATTACAATGTACAATGGATAAAATTGGGGTGATGCATGTAAAGACCCAAATTGGGATTTTTTTCCAAAATAAGTACGATATGATTAAGTAGTTGAATAAGCGTCCAAGTACAAAATGGTGAGGAGATGCTGAGGAAGATCTCGCTCACAAAGGATAGCGGTGCCAAGAGTTACACTCATATCCATAAAAATATCAGCTGCCCTATTACATATTCTATTACAACGTTGTATTTGAAAAGCTTGAAAGTTTTTTGAGATATTCCATATAGATGCCATGATATTTTGTAGAGTTTAGGAAATCGATAATGTGTATAATTATTTGCGGTGTGTGCTATGCTACGTTTAGGAACAATGATTAATGGTGTTAATTATATAAAATTAATATTACAACATGCCATCAATACAGAACCAATAAATTAAAATGATTGCACGATTAAGATTTAGTTTCTATTAAATTTAATATTAATTTATTAAATTCAACCTCGACCACATGATCATTATTCAAAATTCAAATTCATATGCATATTAATTTTATGATTGTATATTCCAACTCTTACAACATAATAACCTATTAAAAGGGAGGCCTACCCTAGACTAAACACATGATGGCCAACTCCTTCCAAGGACATTAATATATTTCTTATGTAAGTTAATAATATTCACAAGTTCTCAAAATTTAAGACTGATAACTAAAATTATTATTCTTTTGTTAATTTTGGATCATATTTGGAATATTATTAATAACTTTATAAGTTACAATCGATAGTGGATATCAAAGAAAAAGATAGATAAAGTCATTTGACATATTTATCACCGTCCTGTTGTAATCGAGAAAAGGGTTGAACCAGATGAATTCGGACAAACCCGATCATGGTTGAACCGTTGAACTGATTGTTTTCAGAGACACACCAATTAACTTATAAAAGGAAAAAGAAAATAAAAGAGAGACATGTAAAGACCCATTACTAAAATTCCTATTCGTAATGCCAAATTTAAAATCTTATGTAGTTGAAACTTGTAAACTTAAATCATAATTGTTACCTAATGTATTCAATAAATATATTTATAAATAATGAATATGTTTCTTTTAAATAACAAACTAATAAAAATATTATAAGATACAGTGTTCATAATAATTATATTAGTATGAATTATGATGGTGGTGATGATATTTTTTTTACATTTTACTTATGTAGAATTTAAAAGTACAAATATAAAAAGAAGTAATAGATTAAATCTACATTGACATTCTCTTCATGGGGAATGTTGAATTGGCAATTTCAAATCAGGATTATTAATAAACTTAAAAGTTTAATAGTACTTATAATGGCTTATATAAGAGATTAAAAACATATACCTGTGCTTCTCTTTTTTTTCCAAACAATTTTATTTTTCGTTCTTTGTTTAAGAGATGTAGCCGGTGGATTCTTCGGCCCACAAACCCATGGGCTGTTGGTGGGCATAATGGGCTGTGCTAGACCACTTTTAGTACCATGTTGGAGCCCTATTTGCAGAGATAGATATATGACTAAGAGGTAATGAATAGTTTTTCACTGACCAATTCAGCATGAGAACAAAAAGTTTAAATTCTCGAGAGTTGATATTTGAGACCTAGATTTTTTTTAATATATTGCGAAGAAAAGGTCATAGCAAACCTCAGCTAATGCATATCTATTATAATGCGATATATATATGAATTAAATTAACGAATTATGATTGCATTATACAATCAAATTTTCGGATCAGTATTATTTTAATTTGATGACAAGAAATACAAGCAATTTGAAAGTTGGTGATTGCACGGTGAGGAGTATTATTTTACTTCAACGAACAATTAATAAACCAACCTAGTGATCGACACATTGAAGTTCTCTAAATTCTTCTTCTCAAGTGTTTTTACCCACAGGTAATTATTTATTCACTTTCGGAAGTGTCTTTTCAAGTGCCTTTTCAATTGTCGATTTATGATTGCATATCTAAATGTCAAGAAGCATGTTTTGAATTAATTAAATTAAGTGTTAATAATCTCACGTTCAAATTTTAAAATTATTATATTGATTAAAAAATAAATTATTATTATTTTATTTTTTTAATTATAAATTAATTAAGTGTTATTAGTCAACATAAAAAAAAATCTCTCCTAATTTCGAGCTGGAATTAAAAAAAAATGAAACCTTGCTTTCCTGTGTACCCAAAGGAGTTCGGGTTGAATCATATGAGCGCAAAAAAAAATGTTAGGAAACAATTAAATTGAACAGTTAAATGTTAGGAAATTTGTGCTAATTGCATATATATATATATATATATATATATATATAGATTAATATACCTTCAGAGCACTTTTCGCTCCGGAGGGATATTGAGCCCCGGTGAACAGCCCTACGTGTCATGCATGATCAGATCTGTGGGCTGATTCCTCCGTTCCAGACAAAAGCCTTCGGTACATGGAACAAGAGAGTAAAAAATATATGTAAATATAATAAAAGTAGAGCTGGCCAGTGAGAAGTGAACACTGATCCTGTACGTGCAGTGGCAGTGCAGTGAAGTGCCATAGTAAATGGCATTTTTCACCCCACTATCAAGATTCTTTAAATCAGTGCATGCATGCAGGTGCATGACCAGTCCCTGTTCATCTTTCTTACTTTGCAATTGCTCGTGGTACATGCATGTGAGGGCATGGAGCTTCTTCTCCCCACACACACACACATTTGGGCATGATGACATAAAAGCATTAATGCCCATTTGTACCTACATCTGTTTGCTAGTTGGAGTCGCAGAATCTTTTGGTACCCAGCACATCAACGCAGCTGAGTCCACAGTCACACCAAATAATTGCAGTGGCATGTGTCTCCCTGTGCCATGTCAACTACGGATGATTTAAATTAAGATCTCCATCTTAATTAGTACACGCAGCTAAGTGGCCGGTTAGAAAAAAGTAGGATGGGAGAGATATCATGCATGGTTAAATCTGATAAGAGAAAAGTTCTTGTTTTTTTTATAAAAAAAAAAATCGATCGCTTAAAAATGACCGACCAAAATTTCTTTCTTATTTAAGTAAAGTGTTGAGTTCAAATTTTTTTAGACATAAAAAATTTTATTGGAAGTTTCACCTGTTAAGTATTCGACACGATGTTATTTTATCAAATTAATTATGTTCGATGATGAATCGAACTTCAAACGTGAATTGTATGCATTGGATCGGCAACATTTTTTTGCAACATTTTTTTCGATAGCCAACTGTCGATATCTGAAAGCGGTGCTTACTGTCCAACTCACGCACGCTACTGAACGCATTGGCCACGTATTGAAATATCGACCTACTATGGAGATCAACTAATTCGATAAAATCGTCCCGAGTTACGTGCCTAAAAAATCTCAAGCGGCATTGCATGAATTAATTAATGTAGACCCGATCATCATTATACTTTAACACCTAGCACATAAATATATGTCTATACCCGATCATCATATCTACTAATAAGAATATTCATAGGGGGGTCTTCCTTCCAAGAGATATATACTTTAACACCTAGCAATATTTCTTTGTCACGATAGCAATGTGTACATTTGAAACAATTAAACTTCGAAGAATAGTGTCAAAGATCACCCATCACAGTCCATGGTTCACAGGAACATTTAAGCTTCTTGTTTATTAATCTCTTATTTGAATAGTGAAAACTGGGTAAAACTTTTTTTGTTCTTATAAAATGGAGTACATATATGTTGGCAGATTTAGCTGATTTCTAAAGCCAAAACCAGTTCACCCTTTGCATGCTTTCGTGCTATTAATTAGTGGTGGATTTTTTTCATCATATCTCAATTAGCGAATATGTTTTGCTCCTCGGTCCTCTCTCTCTCTCTCTCTCCATGTGGGTGTCTGCTGACCGGATTTTAACTCTACGTACTCCCTATATATAATTTACCACGGTTGATGGAGAAAAGTGTAGCCGTTCGTTCGATGATGACTACAAGGCGACACCACAAGTATAGTCCAAGTTTGTCTTGCATGGAGGCCTTTCGGTGGGAAGTATCAACTCGGGAGTGGCATCTAATATGTTAGATGTGGAAGATGACATGGCCGCCGTGCATGAAACAGGAACATTCACATTGATGGTCGTACGTGAAGATGTAATGGCAAAGTGGTTGCCATGTTCCATGGTCATCATGGAAGACGGTGCACCAACTCATCACGAAAAAGAGAGCAGTTTGGAAATAGAATTGTGTTCCTCTTAAGTTTCAGTACATAGTTGAATTGACAGATTAGTTCGATATATGTTTGGTCGAAGTAGAATTTGATGATGAGGAATAAGATGATTGGTGTGATAAAAAAAAGTAGATGTGATGGATAAATTTTGGATGGAGTTTGATTATAAGTATGAAGTATAATTTTATTATTAATTAAAATAAAATTTTAAAATAAAAAAATTTATGGGAAAATTTTGTTAAAAAATATATTATTTAAATATAAAAAAATCGTTTTTAAAATTAATTATATTTAATGAAATAATAAGTAATAAATAATGTTATATTAATGCATTATTATAAATATTTTATATTTATTAAATAATTTATTTTATGAAGATTATTGTGTGAGAGAAAAGAAAAAGAAAAAAAGAAAACGAATTTAAAAAAAGTTCAAGGTGGGTGGAACCGGGGTCACGTGACCCCGGTTCCTCCACATTTGTTTTCGCTCCGGAACTTAATTTCGGAACGGTGTTTGGCGGAACCGGACGAAACAAGAGCGTGGTTCTCGTCCGGTTCTGCAAATAAACGAGGCCTTGGTTGACATAGTTGGTTAGCGAAACTATGCGTCAAGTGATTCGACGGGTGTTAATAATCCTATGATCGATTCTTGATCACTTTGGCTAGGGAATCTTATTATCGCTCTCTCACCCCGATTCTAAAGATCGGAGACTTTCCGTAGACCATGCCGGCACAAAAAAAAACTTACATAAAAGTTTACAGATATGGCACCACATATATTTCCTCCCTGAACACATCAAAGCGTCTTTATCTTGTCAGGGATTGAGCATAAAATGGTTAATTTAATTACCTTTCTGATATATTGTTGGCCTGGGCCAACAATCGAGAAAAATTGCGAAATAAATTTAATTAATTAAGCAGGAAGAACATGTAGAGGCCACATGCTTAATTTAATTTGCTTTGATTAAGTTCCACGTACGACATAATGCATCTTTTATTCATCGATTAGTATTTATAATACTTTTCGGTTTGTTGATAGATGTAATCACTGATGAGAAGGACTAGCCAACCAAAAGAAAATGCATGCATGCAGATGGAGTAGTAGTTCCATATTGGACAAACTATGTGTCATATGTGTATCATAATAATAATAAAAATTGTTGTTTTTTCCATTAGGTCATACATAAAACTTTACACAGTACATTGAAAAATAACTTGGATATAAAAAATTCACACTGAAAATACTCAAAATCGAAATCTTTTCATCTATCAAGGAGTTGCCACACACAGCACTGCCAACTCATTTTCAATGCTGAAATTTTTTTACTCATAAATGATAACGAGGTGCATTAGGTTAGCCTAATTAATACACTTTTTAATGAAACTATTAAAGAGAAATTGAACAAACCTACCTAATTAATTAATTGGGTTGTTTTGTTATAAGCCAAGAAACCGATGCAATTAATAAAGGTGATGCAACTTGTTCTGCCCAATCTTATTAATTATTTTATTCCTTGAGCTTAACAATTGTCCAAATCAGTCCACTTGCCTGCTATGAATTAATACACCCCTAATTAAGCCGGCCATGCCTGTGTTAATTGCTCCATCCCTTTCCCCCGCTACGCATTAAATGCACTTGCCACAAAATAACTAAAGAAGACCATGGAGGAGAAATCAATTAATATTCGCCAATTAATTTACTAAACCGTGCTTACTTTAATTCGGTCCGGGTTCTAATTCTCTCTTGACTTTGACTTGATGACGTCGGAAGCAAGTTGCAAGTTTTTCTTTTCCAGAAAGAAACAGAAATATTTATCATTGCATCCAGAGACAAAAATTAAGTGTAAATTAATATCACTAACTTTATCAATACAATTGTATCAATAATGATTTATAATGCAATTGTATTCCCTTCCTAGAATATTTTTTTTTACGTAAACTTTGCTAGGAGATTACATTACCTTAACATATATACTTGCATATAGTTCATCCCATTATAAGAAAAATCGTTATTTTCGACGGTCTTAGCCGTCGAAAATTATCAAAAAATCGAGTTTTCCACGGATTTTTCGACGGAAGTGAACCATCGAAAATTTGTCCGGTTCTCATAGCTTGAGCCATAAGAAACATTTACCGCGACTTAAGTCGTGGGAAAATTTCATGGCTTAAGTCGTAGAAAATATTTTTTAGCAGTCGAAAATATCGACGGCAGATAATTCGTCGTAAAAATCATCGTAAATTATGAAAGTTTTCCGGCCATAAAAAATTTATTCGTCGAAAATACGTCATTTTCTTATAGTGTCATTTTTATATTAAATCGACGAAAAATTGACTTATACATTAATGTAAGAAACATCGCCTACTAAAACTTCTAAAAGTAACATATTCAGAAGTAAATAATTATAACGAGGGTCACGTTTTACTTTAAACAAAAAAGACGGTCTATCATAATTCATTACATCATTAATTAACTATTTTCTGTTTATTTTGGTCTCATATAAAATAACGCTATTCAGCTCACAATCTCGCAAACGTACCGAAGCGTTATATTAGAGAAAAAAAATGGGCGGGCCATATTAAGGTTAAGTAATAACAGAGAGTCAATTATTAATATTGTACTCTCCCAAAGAGTTAAGCTTCATTAATATTATAGCCCTTTTGAAAAGAAAATTAATTTTGAGCCTTAAAATAATTAGGAAATAAACATTTACGAATAAGTACGTATGCTTGTTACGTGAGTATAAATGCAACTTGAACTTTGCTAGTTTAAGTACATTACAAATCTCATTATAGAACTCAAGTCATGACGTATGATGCATCAGAGCTAAATGGATAAAATTAAATATTCGATCCGCCAAGTCACTATCATTAATTAATTTTAATTAATTGAGAGATAAAACTGATGCAACATTAATTAATTTATATATGTTCTCACGCGCAAAAGAACTCGATCGTCATCAAATGACAGATTATACTATTAATTAATTGTTAATAGTTCAACAAATAGACGACAAATAGCCAGCTCTTCCCGACAAACCCGAAAAGCCTACCCAATCCAAAAAATCTACTTGAAAAGATTGAAATTTAGAGATTCGAATATAATTTATAGTAATTTTTTAAAAATTAAAATCATCCGGCTCCACCGAAAAAATCGTAAGGGCTCGCGGAGTCCGTTTTTATTTATAAATTTAATTCATAAATTATCCAATTTTTTATTATAGATATAAAACTTCTTTTTTATAAAATCTCGTACTTTTTCTATCGCAATATCTAATTTTAATTTGGCATCTTTTATATATTAGTAGTATATTTTGTATATAATATAAAATTAAATAGTTTTTTCTATTAATTTTAATTTAATATATATTTTTTAAAATATAATTATATAAAAGTAGGACTTGAAAAAATCACTCGAAAAATTGATCCGTTGAAGAATGTTTTTTATTTTTTTTAAAATAATTTTAGAATAATTTTTTTAATTTAAAAAATCGATCGAAAAAATAGCGGACGATTTTTTGGGCCGAAACCGACTAGACCCAAACTACTTTCACCCCAAAGCTCTTCTCATAATATACTCTAAATTATTGTATGAATTTTCTTTACGAGGGTCAAAATTTGAGTTTAGAACAAGTTAGTTCTCTAACTTTATTAGCGATTAACTCTTCTCACCGCACTTAAATTTTTTTTCCTACATCGTTCGTCATACAATTTTGCAACTTGCCACGTAAAAAACTTATCGTGAAGAGAAAAGTTTAGTGGTCTGAATAATGCAATAAAATGAGTGAAATAAATTCGTCGAACGTGAAAAATCTAGGAATTATAAATAAATTGTAATCTTAAATTAAGATCAAATGAAGTTTGGTTCAACACGTTAGAATTATGGAATATTCGAACATGATGTGATCAATATTCAGAGTGTCCATTTTAAAGAGAATTTAAAATATGAACCGCTGCAAACTTCCGTCACGGTATTTTTTTTAATTACAATTTTTTTATTTTTTTTTTATTTTTTGTTAGAAAGAATTTGCAGTGAGAGCCTTCCGAAGGGAAAATTCTAACTTCTAATTTAAGGACAATAAATTTAATTTTAATACCTAATAAGTTTGAAATAAAATTGTATCCAAAATATGTAAAACGATTTTGTTTATAATATTCATAATATAATTTAATATTTGTAGCAAATTAATTCCGCCGCAAATCACATTATATTAAATTTTATCAACTTTGGAATTTTAAAATACTCTTTCATCTTGTAGGAGACTTGTTCAACACAAATTTTTATTTTTATTTTAATATTTAACATACGATAATCTAATATTTGCAAATATGGGCCACAAAGAACTAACTTATTAACTCATCAGGGTTGGTAGCGATCTCCACCTCCCCTCGGACGATCTTTTTGTTGGGTTCAAAACGCAAATGCAGAAAACCAAAATTTCAGAACTCCAAACTGACTATAGTCTAGACGTACTCCTTGCATATTCCATAAATGAAGCGGACTCCTTGCATAGTCCACAAATTACTATAGTTTAGGCCACTACAAGAAAAAGAACTTTTTTCGATGGAAAATTTTCCACGGTCGAAAATCCGTCGCAATTTACGACGAAATTTTCGAAGAATTATTTTCTGTGGAAATTTCTGATAATTCAAATCTTGAGAAACTTTTTCCACGACTCGAACCGTGGAAAATTTCCATGGTTTAAGCCGTGGAAAATGTTTCACATGGCTCGGGCCATGGAAAATGTTTCTCAAGGTTTGAACCGTGAGAAATTCTCAAGGCTTGGGCCGTGGAAAACTTTTTTCACAGTCAAAGCCGTGGGAAATTTCCTACGGCGTTGACCGTGGAAATTTCCAATGGCTCGAACCGTGCGACTTTTTCGACGACTACGGCCGTGATAAATTTCCACGGTTTCAACTATGGAAAACGTTTCCCACGGCCTAAATCGTCGGAAAGTCAAAAATCCCGCCAAACTCTCCCGTTTATTTTTTTCTTTTCCCGCTTCTCGCTCTCTTTTTATTCCCCTCCTCACTCTCTCCTCTCTCTCCCTCACCGGCGCTGTCATCTCCCTCCTTGACGTGACGACCTCCGGCAACGACAATCATCTCTCTCTCCCTCACCGGAGTGATGACCTCCGGCGACGACGGTCATCTCTCTCTCTCCCTCACCGGCGTGGCCTCCCTCCTTCCCCCTTCTCTCTCGTGGTCGTGGCCAGATCGGCCGTCTCGCGGCCAGATCCGAGCGGTCGGATTGGTCGCCTCATGTTCAGATCCGGTCGCGAGTCGATCAGATCGGCCGCCTCGCGTTCAGATCCGGCCGTGAGTCGGTCAGATCGGCCGCCTCTAGCGTCCAGATCAGGCCATTTGGCGATGAATCGCCTCCTCGCCTCGATCCAGTGGAGAGCATTTTTTAAAAAATATTTTAAAGAATTTTTTCGACGGTCTCTGCCGTTGAAAAATTCAAAAAGTTTGATACGACCTGAGCCGTGAGAACTTCACAACTAGCCCCGTGGGAACTTCCCACGGCTCAAGTTGAAAAATTCAAAAAGTTTGATACGACCTGAGCCGTGAGAACTTCACAACTAGCCCCGTGGGAACTTCCCACGGCTTGAGCCGTGGGAAATGTTTTACGCGGCCTGAGCCATGGGAACTTTCCACGGTTTGAGCCGTGGAAAATGTTTCCCATGCCCGAGCCGTGGGAAGTTCCCACGGTCCGATCGTGACAAACATTTCTCACGGCTCAAACCGTGAGAACTTTCCCACGGTTCAAGCCGTGGGATATATTTTCAACGGCTCGGACCA
Organism: Pontederia crassipes; assembly: GCA_030549335.1. Classification (NCBI taxonomy): domain Eukaryota; kingdom Viridiplantae; phylum Streptophyta; class Magnoliopsida; order Commelinales; family Pontederiaceae; genus Pontederia; species Pontederia crassipes. The sequence goes on along the minus strand of CM060191.1, from coordinate 67,226,333 downwards.
TAGAAACTTTCGACTGCTGTTGTAAAGTCGTTGGAAAATATTTGCGACGAGCAACTTTCTGACGGTTCATTTTCGTCAGAAAATCTGCTGCAAACTCATATTTTCGATCGATTTTTTACAATTTTTAGCGGCTCGGAGTGTCAAAAGTAGTGGGCGTGCTCCTTGAACAGGTATAATCTGAATAAAGTCTAGGCATACACTATTAATCAGATGGATAATTATAAATGGCACCATATGAAAATGCAACACAATACACATATCATCACATATGCACACAACCAATTTAACGTGAAAAAACTCCTCAAATCAAGGTAAAAAACTACGGGATTAAGATCAACCCAAAATCTCCACTATATGATATTTTCCACAAATAAGGTTCACAACAAGCACTTTTCATCTACACCAAGCAAGAAGATAAAATTGAAATGCGGAAGAAATTATCACCATAATGAAGTTCCAATAGATTCTTTAGAGACCGGAAACTTGAAAGCTTGAAAAAACACAATGCCTTCACTTCTCCTCTTTTCTTCTCCACAAAAAATAACCAAATGGCAACAACAACTCTTCCTTCTACAACTAGCAGCAACAGCTCAAAGGAAATGAAAAACTCTATTTTTCTAAAAATGAGAAAGAAGATAGTAGCGACAAAAAGCACACCACTATTTTTGTTCATCACAGCACTATTCACATACGAATGGAACCATTCATTCTTTTTTACTTTTCCTTTTTGTCTCTTGTGTTCAGCAACACAAGCTCACACACAAAACACCAAAAACCACTAATGAGATGGATGAAAGTTCCCACATGGAGGAGATACCCAACAAATTTTCCCCTCACCGACGATGTGGGAATTGCTCCAAACCTGCAATGGAGCAACAGTTCTCAAATTTCATTCAATGCAATATTTTTGTCATCATATCAGTGTCATTATCATTGGTGTGAACCTTTTCAAAGACAAACTTTTTTGCCTTCGTATCACGAATCCAATGATACCTCACATCAACATGATTTGATCTTGCATGAAAAGTATAATTCTTTGCAAGATGTTTTACACTCTGACTGTCATAATGTAGAACATATTTATTCTGCATGATGCTAAGTTCTTGCATGAACTTCTTCATCCACAACTTGCCTATGTAGTTACAATGAATTCAACTTCAATAGTTGACAAAGTCACACACTTCTGAAACCTAGATTGCCATGAAACACCACCACCGGCAAACAACATCAAGTAACATGAAATGAACCTTTTGCTGTCCACATCACATGCCATATCAAAATCTGTATAGCCAATCAATTTTGATTTCTCAACTCCAAAACAAATGCAACGATTACTTGTGCCATGAAGATACCTCAAAATCCTTCAATGTTCCTTTCCTAGATTAGAAGCAAATTTGCTAACAACTCCAATAAAACAAACAATATCTGTTCTAGTACATATCATAACATACATAAGGCTCCCAACTACTGATGCATATGGAACATTCTCCATGTCCTTCTTGTCCTTTGCTGAACTTGGACACTGGTTATTGCTTAACTTGTGGTGTGGTCCAAGGGTTGTACTCACATATTTGATATTCTACATGTTGAATCTCTCAAACACCTTCTTTATGTACTTTTCCTGAGATAATTACAACTTCCTTGCTTTCTTTTCTCGTGAGATTCTCATGTTCAAAATCTCTTTTGCAAGTCCTAAATCCTTTTTAGCAAAGGATTTGCTCAACTCTTCCTTCAAACCTGAAATTCTCATAGTGTTTCTGCCAACTATCGATATGTCATCAACATAAATAAGCAAAATGATAAAGCCATCACTTGAGAATCTCCTCACAAAAACACAACATAAATGACTCCAACTTTATGTACCACTGTTTAGGAGTTTATTTCAGGCCATACAAGTTCTTCCACCTGCAAACATAATCCTTTTTTTGTTGCTTCATATAGATCTCCTCCTCAAGATCACCATCCAAGAAGACTATCTTCACATCCATCTGCTCAACCTTCAAATTCAGGCTAGCAGCTAAATCAAGAACCATTCTAATTGAAGACATCTTTACCATAGGGAGAAAGATCTCATCATAGTCAATCCCCTTCCTTTAGTCATAACCTTTTACAATCAACCTAACTTTGTACCTTGGATTAGAAGAGTTCTAACAATGCTTAACTCTAAAAACCACTTCACAAGCTCAAAGGTTTGGTTGTCATAGAGAGATTGCATTTCCTCCTCCATAGACTCAGTTCACTTATTCTTTTGTGTATCCTTAAAGCTTCTGTATGACATTCAGGTTCATCACTATCAGTCAATAAAACATAATTATATATAGGATACTTAGTGGAGGGATGCCTCTCCCTCATGGAGATGTGCTAGCCTCCTGTTGAACATTATCATCACTATCATCAATAAGGGGTCAGCTGTAACTTCCACTTCTCCTGGGCCTGGTGAGCCAACTTGTGGGTCATCAGGAATCATTCGAACCATGCTGCAAAGGTAAAAGATCAACATCACTTGTAACTGTTCTGAGACTGATCGTTTTGGACATTTCAATAGTATGATCCTCAACAAAGATGACATACATACTCCTTATAAACTTCTTCTCAATTGGATCATACAACTTGTAGCCAAACTCATCAAAGCCATATCCAAAAAAACATAATGTCTCTTTCTTGATTCCAGCTTTGACCTCTCATTCTTAGGAACATGTACATAAGCTTCACAGTCAAACACACGCAAATGGTCATAAGAGACATCTTTTCCAAACCAAATCTTATCTGGAACATTACCATCCAAGATGACACGTGTAGACAAATTCACTATATGGGTAGTTGTATGCAATGCCTCACATCAAAAGGAAGTAGACAACTTTGCTTCTGACAACATAAAAAAACTTTATTAATCAGTGTCATGTTCATCCTCTCTGCTACACCATTTAACTGAGGAGCCTTAGGAGGTGTCTTCTAGTGCATGAAACTCCTTGAAGACACCAAGGACCTAATCTTTTCTCTTCAAGTTGTACACCCACACCTTCTTGGAGCAATCACATTAGAGAACAACACCCAATGAACTGGTCTCTAGAGGTCCACATACATCGGAATGGACCAACTTTAATAGTTGCATTTTTCTTAATGGTGGGTGACTTTTGAAAGAAACCCTTGTTTGCTTTCCTTCCATAGGTTGCACTTCTCCAACTTATCTCTCTTCACATTTGGAAGCAAATTATTTTTCAGTAAACACTGCAAGCATTTTTCACTCATGTGCATGAGCCTCCTATGGCACAACTCTATCCTTTCTTCTTTTGCCACATGCACTGCATCCCTGGATATTGATGCCTGCATAACATAGAGATTATTGTCACATTTCTTACCACGGGCCACTACGAAGGAACCTTTGATAAGTTTTCATTTTTTTATCATTGAAAACATTGTAATGTCCTTCATTGTCCAACTTCTTTGTAGAGATAAGATTTAGATTTAGGAGCATGCTTCACATCTTTAAGTGTAAGGAGAGTTCCATTTCCACTTTGCAATACAAGTCCATGTCCATAACATGAGAAATAGACTCATTTCCCATGTAGTCACTGGGCATATAAGAACTAAAGAACATGTGAGAAGTGACATGAATAGTAGATCCACTGTCAACCAACCAGAATGTCACATCTTGTGCAACATTCACTTAGTCACTATCACAAACAATGAGAAGCTGAGCAGTTGCAGCAACATCTTTTGTTCCATCCTTCTCCTGCTTCTCCACGTTCTTGTTTTCCCTCTTCAGCTAAAAATAATACTTCTTATTATGATATTTCTTTTCACAATGGTGACACTCCATATTCTTGTACCTGGTTCTTGATTTGCTTTTATTTTTATCTCTACTTTTTTCACCTCTGTTGTTGTTCCTCCTCATGTTCTCAGTAACCAGAAGACTGTGAAGAAGAACCTTGAGACTTTCTTCTCACCTCTTCATTTAACACAGTTGCCTTAACTGTGTCCAAAGAAACAACCCCATTATTTGTAGAGTTGGCAAGACATATCTTGAAAGTCTCCCAACTGTCTGGTAGAGTGGCAAGCAGCAAAAGGCCCAATACCTCATCTTCAAACTTCACACTCATGCTTGACAACTGACTGAAAATGCCTTGAAAATCATTCAAATGATCTGCAACTTAGCTACCATCTTTGAGCCTCAACTGCATCAACTGCTTGAGCAAAAATAACTTGTTGTTCCGAGTCTTTGATGCATACATATTTTCAAACTTGCTTCAAAGTATCCTTGCATGGTTTTTATTCTATATGTGATTATAGACATTCTCATCAACAAACTTTCTAACAAATCTACATACCTAGTCATGTTCAAGCTCTCATTCTTCATCTAATTTAGCATCTGGTTTTTGTATTCCAAACATGGAAGATGCATTGCCTTCGCAAAGAGCAAATCCTTCATCTTGTTCTTCCAAATATTGTGATTAGTCTCATTCAAACTAATCAACCTGCTTGTGCCAAAATTCATCTTTTCAGCCATAACCAACTGCTCCGATATCAGAATTGTTAGGCTCAAAATGCAAATGTAAAAGACCAAGATCTAGGCGTAAACCTTGCACAGTCCACAAATGACTATAGTTTAGGCATTTATACTCCTTGCACAGTCCACAAATGACTATAGTTTAGGCAGACTCCTTGTACTATTATAATTTGAACAAAGTTTTGGCATACAATATATTGTAATCAAATGGATAGTTATAAATGGCACCAGATGAAAATGCAACACAATACACATATCATCACATATTCACACAACCAATTTAAAGAGGAAAAATCCCTCAAATCAAGGGTAAAAAAGTACGGAATTAAGATCAACCCAAAATCTTCACTATATGATAAATGCTCTTCCACAAACAAGCTTTACAACAAGCACTTTTCATCTACATCAAGCAATAATATGAAATTGAAATGTGAAAGAAAGGATCACCATAATGGAGTCAAATTCTTTGGAGACTAAAAACTTGAGAGCTTGAAGAAACACAATGCTTTCACTTCTCCTCTCTTCTTTTCCATAAAGAACAAGCAAATAGCAGCAACTCTTCCTATTCCAACTGGCAACAACAACTCAAAGGAGATAAAAAAAAAACCCAATTTTTTTTAAATGGAAAAAAAAGATATCAGCAACAAAAAGCACATCACTCTTTTTGCTCAGCACAACACTATACACATACAAATGGAACCATCCATTCTTTTTACTTTTTATTTTTGTCTCTTGTGTTAAGCTACATAAGTTCACACACAAAACACCAAAAGCCACCAATGAGATGGGTGAAAGTTCCCACATGGACGGGACCACCCAACACTTTTGCACCCTAATCCCGACTTTGCCTTTTTAATCTATGTTTTTTAATAATCAATTACTTGTTTATCTATTAGAAATGTTATATTTAAATGATTGATTAGTTCACATGTATAAATAAATATTTTACATCTATCCTTATTTTTTTCGTAATCAGTTAGTTAATTAATTATTAATTTAATCATGTGGAACATTTGATTATCTATTTGGGAAATGTTTGTTTGATTCATAGTAGAAATTTTTACACGCTTATTTGATATCCCATTATTTATTTCATGCATAAACATTAAATTAATGTTTTTTTGCTTATGTAACTAATACATGCTAATTGATTTTGTGATGTTTGATCATTTTTATTTTCACATATAAATGTTTAGTTGCTTATCTAATTCATATGCGTGATATTTTAGAGATCCATTTAAGAACTCGTTTAGGATGAATATTAATTTGATTTAGGAATGCAAACTTCTGTTAAAGGATAAAATTAATTTTAGAAAAATGTCCGCTGTAATATCGTTGATGGATTTAATTCGATTAATCATAGACGTAAAGGATTTACACAAGAATTTATTTATCAACGAAGTTGAATATTTCATAAATTTTGCTTGCTAGTTTTCTTAATACTTGCATGGAGATAGAAATTGTTAAAGTTCAGTTATATAGAAAATAGTTGAAATCAAAATCTTAGTATTGGGTTGACTTTCAAGAAGAAAAATCTATTCAAATTTTAACATGAAAAGAGTTCTATATAACAAGTCAAAAAGATATCGCAGTTCATAAATGTAAAAAATGTTATATTATGTCGCTTCAACTAAATGTGATGATGTGAGAATTTGCCAAGAGTGTGAATAAGAGTCACAACTCACAAAATTGAGAAGAGAAGAATTTCTTACCTACTAAATGCATTAAGTCTGCTTTATAGCTTGATTGTGAAATCATGTTGTCTTAAATATGATCACAATATATCACATGAATGCTTTGAAACACTTGTGAAAATATTAAATGAAGCGACAATATCCAATGCATAGGGTGGATAGAACTCGAATAAGATTTAAGTCCACTTTGACCCAACTCCTTGATTGGGAAGAAACTAAGAAAGAATTACAAAAAAATGATATCACACTTTGGACAAAGAAGAACCACAATTTGAACTTGAAGAATAAACAAGGACCTATCAAAATATTGCATGAATTTATCAAATAATCGTCAAGTTTTTAAATAATAAGTTAATTAAAAAAGTCACTTAACATTTCAAAATGAACATCAAGGTAACAAATAAACTTAAGGCTCAAGCACACAACCTATCAAATAAACATAAGCAAGGATAAATAAGGTTCAAGTTATCAAATATCTATCAACAAATATACATGAAATTCATCTTTCTCTTTTTCCAAAAGTAAAATAACAATATTAATATATCTCCAATTACATTAAACATAAAAAAACATAAAATTCACATTTGCATCCACAATTTGATTGCTCACAAATTTCCCCAAAACTTCATATTTCAATGATGATATTAAGGCTTCAACAAAATTTAATGATCTATGGACCTACAAATGGAAAGTAGGAAAAAACTCATAATCTATAATTCTAAACAAGATATTGGCATAAAGAAAAATAATGGGATAAATCTATTGATATTGAATTTGAGTTCAACAAAAAATATACTAATTCACAAAAATAATGTGGACGTCGCCATGTCAAGTCAACTAATAGTGATCACAAAAATGAAGAAACAATTAATATATGACATATAATAAATGCATGCTATTATAAAAAAGTTAAAGTTCACATACTCAATTATAAGGGTTAGCTTTTACTAAAAAAATGTTGAACTTGAGGGCTCAACTAAAGTAATCCCTGTTGTTTTATGTAAATGTCCAAAATGTGTCATAATTAATAACATGATTAACAATATAATTAAATAGCTACATAATATTGAAACAAAATAATATAACTTTAATCTATAATTATATTATTTGTAAAATTTGATGATGATAGCCAAATTTATATGCAAATGAGAACTTTCGCAGTTTTTTGCGTTAGATAGCTCCTGACGAAATCAAGAATGCGCTATATATCGAATGCTAAAAATAGACTTCGAAGAAATTGTAGAGAGTAGAATTATCAAAACATCACGTGTCATTAGAAAAATATACTACATTTTGTGAAATTGACTTTCCACCAATTTAAAATATTTAGATGCCCTTCACCGTCACAAGGTTTCATCACATATCTCTCAATTGCTTATTTGTTATTAGTACTTCTTTTTTATTTTGTAATCTACTCCTTTGATGAATCGTGTTGTCTTCCATCGACATTTACATTTTCAATGCCAATTATTAGAGATGAGCACGGACCGGTATGACCCTTGCCTGCACCTACTTGATATTTTTGGAACTTTTCTCGGCCCAGTAGGTAACCTGATAGGGAACTCATTCTTTGAGATCCGGTCAATACCGAGTCATGACCATGTCCGATTTATTTAAATTTGGACAGTGTCCCGAGATGATTTGTATATTATATTAATACATTAAGTTATTTAAAAATATAATGTTATATATATATTAATAAAAAAATTTATATTTTATTATATATATTATTATATGTGTAATTTAATTGATAATTATTATATTTATATAATAGTATTAATTTTTTATTATGTTTAATTTTTAAATTATTATGATCGAATCGAGACAATCGGGAATGTCCAGGTTCGACCGGGATGTCCCAATCCTGGTCCTGGCCAAGATTGGGTCTGGGACCTGAACGCATTTTAGGAAATCTCGGGGCAAACCGAATTTCTGGGACAGCCGGGACTCGGTCCCAAACCTGAATTTGCTAAGCCTTACCAATTATAGTACTTGTATTCTCCACTTAAGAAGTCGAGCCACTATTGACTAAGGGTATGTTTGGATGAAACATTTTGAAGAGATTAGTTAGGTTTAGTTAGGATGGGGTGAGTTGAAAAATTTTACATCATGTTTGGATACAATTTTTATTAATTTAACTAAGGATATATTGGGTTTCATAAGTCTGCCATTTGACTTAAAATTAAATCCACCAAATTGGTGGTTTTGGAAAGATTATAAATAATTATTCCCACTCTACCCTTATTTCTTCTCAATGAAATAAAAGAACAGATTTTTCTTAAGGATAACAAAGACATTTATCAAATTAACCTTCCAAACCCATATATTTATTTCGTATCCAAACAAAGAGTTGATTAAACTAACTCAACTCATCACATTAATTTCTATCCAAACATGATTTTTATAAACCATCACCATACTTAACTTCATCAACATATACTCCACCATCCTAACCCACGTGTGCATAAAACCAAACACATCCTAAGTGTGCATAAAATTTATGTATATAGATAATACATACGATATTGAATTTTTATAACTACCCAAGTAAATATGTTTGAATAACAAATATTTGTATATTTCGATTCAACATATCCAAGTTTATCTCTAAGATCCAATACAACAACAATAGGCATTAATGAATTAATATTTTCAAGTTTCTCGCAATACTTATCATATTTAAACCTCATGTCACAAGGCATTTTTTACAAGTACACATTATAATCACAACTCCATTTTGTGATTTGAGATGGAACAAATACAATCTCATGAAAGCAAGCAAAAGATGTGATAAATGATGGGCAAATAAGTTGCTTGTTGCATCATAAAAAAATCATAAATAATACAAAATTTTGAACATTTTCTTAATCTTCAATTGTTGGTGGCACACAATCATTCTCTTTAAAATGTAATTTATATCCATTATTTCTTCATCAAACCTCTCAAAGTATGTTCGGGAACTTTTTAGCTCTTCCCAACATAAAAGTGGTTGTATTCCATCGAATTGGCACATGCATAATAACATTATAATGGCTAGTGACTTTTGTCCACTTGTATAAATCTTTTAAAGTTTTCAAATCATGACAAAGCTGATCTTACATACCGAACAACCTCATGAATTGAATTTAGATATTAATTCTACCATTACTATAATATTTATAATAATATAATATAAAAATGTTAAATTTGAATTTTGACAACTTCTATTGTCGGAACTTTCGATTGATGGCATGTCCTTTGGATTTCGACAATGCCAACCATTGGAAACATTAATAGTAAAATGTTAATACTGTTGTTACTGTAATATTATAATAATATAGTATATAAAATATTAAATTTGATTTTCGATGGCTCTTGGACGGAACTTCTGACAAATGGCTTGTCTGTCAAAAATTTTGACAACACTAATCATAAAATATTAATAATAACATTAATATAATATTATAATAATATATTAAATTTTATTTTTTATAATTCATATTGTCAAAACTTCCAACGAATGGAAAGTTCGTCAAAACTTACAATAGAACTTTTGATGAATCTTATCCCATCGCAAGTATAGAAGGGAAACAAGTTTCGTAGTAAATAATTTTCGAAGGACATTATTTCCGTTGCTATTTAGAAAAAAATGTGTTATGTTGCAAAATACTTCTTAACTTGCGGAGGATTTACAACCACTGAAAATATGTCGTAAAAAATTCCTCATTTTTTTTGTAGTGGGACATAATTTCACATCATGTAAAACATCTTTGATCGCAAGATTTAATGTATGTGCACAACATACGATGTGAATAAGATCACCACTACAAATCGAACATTTCCAAGTATTCAATCTTTTCAAATGAGTAATAGCTTTATCATTTACCGTAAGATTATGGAGAATACATTTTCAATGTGCCATGCCAATAAAAACTTTTCAACAATCTTAGCAATATTTTTGCCCTTATGACATTCAATTAGACAAAGGTTAATAAGTCTTTTATGTAAAATGCAATTTTGATCAATAAAACGTGTTATGAGACATTTATAACACAACTTCTGATAAGATATTCAAGTATCAATAATAAAACAAATGTATGAAGAAAACTTCTTAAAAATGCTTTGAGTTTATCCATTTCATAGAAATATAACTAATGACAATATCTAACAATAGTATTTTAAAGGAATTATGAATCTAAGTTCCAAACATTTTGAATACTTGTGATATCCATCACCCCCTAAATTTAAAAAGCTTCCTCGTCACATATCACAAACTCAACCTCATACTTATATAACGAAGGACCAATGGTTTTGCTGAAGTAGTTACATCTTGTAAGCTTTGTACCAAATTTTTCTATCTTTTCTTTTCACTTCTATGTGATAGCATCCTGCAACTTTTTTAAGTGTTAAATAAATCAGTAGTCTCATGCTTATTGGAATCTATAACAAAGTCTTTTTTACAATATTTTCACCTTGCTCTAGTTTCATGATCTAAAGTAATATTTTTTTAAAAAAAAGTTAGGACAAGATTCATATTTATTCTTACTAGGCTTCCTCATAATTAGTTCTATATGATTGAAAGTAATGTTAGTTCCTTCTGCATTATGTTGGCTTTGACAAAGAGTACACATAATATATATATATATATATATATATATATATATATATATATGAAAACCATATTAGTATTGATCAAAACATAAGAATCGGAATCGTACTAATCAAATCACGTTGGTTCATATTTAGCATATGAAGAGCCTTGAAGTCATAAGAAATGAAATTGCTCAAGAGAATTTACAAATTTTTTATTGTAAGCATGCTTGTAATAACCCAAAATTTTGATCCTCTTATCACGTTGTAATTGGGCTTATTTTAGACTGTGTTATCTATATTTTTTCTTCTTGAGGTTTTCTTACATAGAGTGTAGAATTGAAACAACTATTCATTTGTTTTCTAATAGGGTGCAGAAACGATCTTTACTTTCTAACCCTTTTTCTAATTGGTCATACAAAGACTAACTAACTTCCAGTTCACTATTACAACAATTAATAATAAATACTCTTATTGACTTGGTCCACATATGTATTTTGCATCACCACGAACATTGCTAATACTCAAGCCTTCATCATTTTCTATTCAACTATTTTAGGAATTCAAACACAGTAAAATGAAATTTCCATGAGACACGTAATAAGTAAGATAATACAAATGAATGTAATTGCTTAATAGAAATAGTTTGAATTTAAAAATTTTATATAAATAATCAAAGGAATCAAATAAAAACTTTCTTTACTTAGATTTTCCTTTATTCTTTTTTTTTTCTTTCTTTCTTTGACAATTAAATTTTCTTCTTTAGTGGATTGCACTACATCTTTTACTTTATACACTTCCTTATGACATTTATATATGTTATCCTAGATGAGCTCTTCAATATTTATTATAGATTACACCATTTGGGTCAAACCAACATTACGGATGACTACCCGAAACTTTAGGACATTATATGCCAAACTTTTTTTCACTTTGAATTCTTCACTTTGAACTTTATAATTTTTATCTTCTTACCTATTTAACTATCTTTGATATTTCAGTTTAATAAAACTAATGAGGAGGTAAAAAAGTTATTTGACAAAAGATCAAACAATAAAATAAATCTTTTTTTAACAATCATCAGAAACTCGGAACGGGTCCATGTGTGGTTCAAGTTTGAATCAACTTTTTTTCTCACTTGGGAACCCCAATTAGGTCTTACAGAGCGCGAGCTAGGTCGTCAAGTTAAATATCGTGAAAATTCATATTCGTACTTTACTACTGAATCTGAGTCGTATTACACAAAACTTGGACTGGATCATTGCGGTCAATAGTCAAACAAAACACTTGAACAAAACTTTTTTCTACTCTACTTTGGAACTCGAAGTGAGTTTATGACAAAAGAGAGTCGGGTTTAAGCCTGAAAACATGCATTCATAATCTAAAACGGAATTTGAGTTGTGTTACATGAAAATCGGGCCAAGTTGACTTGAATTTGGGTTGAATCCAATATTACCAAAAAAACACGACAAAATATATCACAAAACTCGAGCCAGACTTTGTTCAACTTGGGTTGAGTCCGGTCCGAGTTTTGACAAAGAAGAATTTCAATGATTTTTCTTCAACTTTATCCAAGATTTTGGATACTAAAATGATATAATCTTGATGAACTATCATATGAAACTTATTCAAGAATCATAGGAGAATATAAAGTATATTTTAATCTTTCTTTGACTTCATTATTCTATTAAGATATCACATTAAAAAATGAACTCGAAATATGTATGTACATTGTTCAGACAGAACTACCTCAATTCAAGATTTTGTGCACATTTTTCAATGAAACGACGAGGCATTGGACGATAAACTCCAACATTGTTTGACAAAGGAATGTACCACGAAGAAATTGCCGAAAGTTGCAAACATCCACGTGCACCGAGGAGCAATGTTGTTATATCTCGAGTTAAATTCTTAAACTTTTAAATAACTAAAATTCTTAGATTATACATAAAACTAATTTTAAAAAGTGTATGTACGATCCTACACGACTTTATTCGATTTTGTACAATTGCAAACAATTATTATTTTGTATGATAAAAAAAGTTTGTAAAATCTTAAATATTTTATTTGATTAGTGTATTTGTGTTTGAGAATGAAATTAGTATCATGATTAGAAAATTTAGTGCAATAATTTTACTTATTTTTATTTTATAATTACTTTTTTTAACTTAATAAACATATTTATTGATAGTTAAGTGATATTTATTAGTTGTAAGTGATACTACTTCTTTTGATTACTTTCATATTTATTTCATATGAGTAAAATATATTAGTTATTTATAATTTACGGATATGTGTTTGTGAGCAAGGTTGTCAACATCGGGATCTTATATAAGATCGGAGGGGGGTCATAAGATCGAAGATCGTAAGATTGGATCGAGGATCGTAAGATCCTACCTATTAATAAAATAGTATATTTTTAAAATAATAAATATATTTTTGACAGATTTTTCATATTGAAATATTAGATTATACCCCACTAAGACATTTTTTATGAATTCATGAGTCAAATTATATCAAAACATATTAAAAATGAACAAAATATATATATTTAACTTCATATAAATTAATTCTTATTATCATTAATATATTTTTAATTAATATTTAAATAATTATATTAATCATATGAGATCGTATAGGATCGGATGATTATATTAATCTACGAATTTACGAGTCGATTTTACGACATGAGTGCAACAGATAAAAACTGAGTTTACTTAAAGTCCTAAACTTAACAACATTGTCGACGAGGAGAAAACATGGCTCAAAATGGAAAAAGAAAACACAAATGTGGAAAAGAAGATAGATGGTTTGAGACATCCTTGAGGTTCTATTTATAGGAAAAAGCCTTTTCAGTTCGAATTAATCATACTTCTTATCCATAATTTATCTTTTATTTTTCTAAAATTTGAAATTACATAATTAATTAGTATCACTATTTCTATATTGTTTTTCTTAATGCTTTTAATTTATAAACCTCTAATTTAAGTCTCATTAGAAATCCTAAATCAATCTTCAATTATATTTTATTCTCAATATTCTTCTAATTATTTTTCTTTAATCTATCACTCTTAAAACTTAATTATTCTTTTATTTTCATGGTCTTTTAGAATAAAATAGAATAATATTTTTTTATTTTTTTGAATATTTTTAACTTAAAACATCTATTTTGACTCTCATTGGGAGTCCTCTATAAACTTGAAATTGAATTCTTAATAATAATCCAAATCTCGATTCTTATTCCAATTAGAACTTATCTTTTTCTTCCTTTCCTATTTTTTATCTAACTAAATCTTTAATTGTTTTCAAAAATTACTTTAATTTATCTCTATTAAATAATCAATTTTTTTAATTAATTTGATTATGAAATATTTTTGTCTTTGAAAATTTTGGAGCGTTACAATACTTGTATTACTTATATTTTGGGGTAATTAATTTTTATGTAAAATATTATATTCATAATCTTACATTTCTCATCTCAAAATCAAGTCCAAAATCATGATATGGAAGGATCCATCATTCTAAATAATGTAGGAAGAGTTAAATTTTGTCATAAAGCTAGACTAATAAAACTCTACAAATAATACATATATGTATGAACAAAGAGTCAATGGGTACTTGTCTTGAATATATTCTGGCTTTTTGTCAACTTGCAAACTCTTAGTAAATTGGAATAGATGAATAATTCCTTCACTTGCAAAGTCCTAAAAACCAACATGTTACAACATGTATGATACAAATCAAAGGAAATGTAATATGTAACATAATGGTTCGATAATACCTAGTCACACTTAATTCCCCCCAAAAAAAGCCTTATTTATTAATAAAGAGAAAAATTCAAATTACTTGCTTGGTAACTTACAGAAAATTTTCATGGGGATAGAAAAACTATGGAGTAGAAGATAAATGAGATGATAGAACTGAAACCACTATTGCTTCAGGTAAATGCCCCTTTATCAAAGGGTGGAAGTTACCACATTATAAATCAAATGAATCACATCAATCTTGAATGCATGATCGCAAGAAAAAATTACACCAAATACCTCCAACTTTAAGATATGCTCGAAAAAGATACCCTCCAACTTCACTTTGTAACACAAATGCTCTTCATCTTTTAACGTGTTTCACCTGATGCCCTCTTTACCTGGATAGGCGGTCTCCCGGTTTTCCATCGACGTGGCGTCCATGTGGTCATCTCATTTCTCCTCCACACAAATAGTTGTCCGACGTGGCATTCTCCGACGTGGCATTCTCCGACGTGGCACCATATAAAATTACACCAAATGCCTCCAACTTTAAGGTTTGTTCAGCGATACCTTCCAACTTCATTTTGTAACACCAATGCCCTCCATCTTTTAACTTATTTTCACTCGATGTCCTTTTTACCTGGGACAGGTGGTCTCCCAGTTTCCCATCGATGTGACATCCACGTGGCCATCTCCTCTTTTCTCTACGCAAATAGCCATCCGACATGGCATGATCCGACGTGGCACCACATATTAAATCCTGTTACTTATTGTAGGTTAACCTACTCACTATTAAATGATGAAGGATGCGAACGACGAAGAAGAGCGAACGGCGAAAGAGATTTCACGCAAACAACAACAAAGGAGGAAATAAGGAAATAATTTAACCAACTTACGATAAGTAAGAGGGTTTAATATGTGGTGTCCGTCAGAGCATGCCACATCGGACGACTATTTGCATGGAGGAGAGAGGAGAAGGCCACGTGGACGCCATGTCGACGGAAAACTGAGAGACCGCATGTCCAAGGTAAAGAGGACATCAGGTAAAACGAGTTAAAAGATGAAGGACATTGGTGTTACAAAATTACGTTGGAGGATATCGTTGAGCATACTTTAAAGTTTGAGGGTATTTAATTTTGTGGTGCCACGTCGAAGCATGCCACGTCGGATGACTATTTGCGTAGAGGAGAGAGGATAGGGGTGTTCACCAGGTCAGGTGAACTCGAAAATCCGACCCGACTCGACCATGACCCGACCAAGGGTCGAGTCGGGTTCGGGTTGGGATTTTCCAACCCGAGTTGACCCGACCCGACCCAATAGACCCAGATTTTTTCTTTTTTTAATTATTTTTTAGTTAAATGTATAGTTTTATATCATTTAAAATCTAAAAAATATGAAATAAATTATTTTAAATGTAGAAAAGCATATATATTTTAAAAAATATTTTTGGTATTTAAAAATACTTTATTTTGTATTAAAGTAAAATAATAAATACTTTTATATTAAAAAAATAAATGAAAAAGAAAAAAAGAAAAAGGGTGGTCGGGTTACCCGACCACCCGACCCGAACCGACCCCGCCCGGCCCGGGTCGGGTCGAATTTGTTCACGGGTCAGGTCAAACCCGACCAGTGAACACCCCTAAGAGAGGAGATGGCCATGTGGATGCTACGTTGACGAAAAATCGAGAGACCACCTGCTCCAGGTAAAGAGGGCATCGGATGAAACAAATTAAAAGATGGGGCATTGGTGTTGCAAAGTGAAGTTGAACGGTATCGCTGAGCAAACCTTAAAGTTGGAGGGCATTTGATGTAATTTTTCCTTGTTCAATGCATGGGTAATAAGAAGTCAACTAAACCAAGGAAGGGAGAGGAAGGGCTCAAGTAGTTGTCCAATTGACACCAATTCTTAGTATACGTGCAATAACAAAAATTATTTTTGATGTAAGATAATAAGTATTAGATTCATAACATAACATTAAATTATTAGAAGATATTAAAATTAATGAAAGTGAGATTAACATATACAATATATAAATAAAATAGTTAAATCTAATTTTTTCAAGGATCTTTATGTTTAGTTTTATTTTTTTTATTCGAATAAATAAATTTGTATCAAAATCATGGGATCGTTAGGATCGTACGACCCTATTGATCTTAAGATCCGGGTATAGATCCGATATAGATCCTACGTTTATGGATCCTCCGGTTGGAAGGGAGAGGAAGGGCTCAAGTAGTTGTCCAATTGACACCAATTCTTAGTATACGTGCAATAACAAAAATTAATTTTGATGTAAGATAGTAAGTATTAGATTCATAACATAATATTAAATTATTAGAAGATATTAAAATTAATGAAAATGAGATTAACATATACAATATATAAATAAAATAGTTAAATCTAATTTTTTCAAGGATCTTTATGTTTAGTTTTATTTTTTTTATTCGAATAAATAAATTTGTATCAATATCGTGGGATCGTTAGGATCGTAAGACCCTCCTGATCTTAAGATCCGAGTATAGATCCGATATATATCCTACGTTTATGGATCCTCCGGTTGGAAGGGAGAGGAAGGGCTCAAGTAGTTGTCCAATTGACACCAATTCTTAGTATACGTGCAATAACAAAAATTAATTTTGATGTAAGATAGTAAGTATTAGATTCATAACATAACATTAAATTATTAGAAGATATTAAAATTAATGAAAGTGAGATTAACATATACAATATATAAATAAAATAGTTAAATCTAATTTTTTTCAAGGATCTTTATGTTTAGTTTTATTTTTTTTTATTCGAATAAATAAATTTGTATCAATATCGTGGGATCGTTAGGATCGTAAGACCCTACTGATCTTAAGATCCGGGTATAGATCCGATATAGATCCTACATTTATGGATCCTCTGGTTGGGATCGGAATTATTTTCTAACTGGAGGATTGTAAGATCGTAAGATCTTACTATCCGGATCAAGATCTTGACAACCATGGTGGGTAGTGGCAATATGCCTAGGGATTCAAAAGTATAAAAGACCAGATTCATCTATCATTCACTAGTTCAAATATAGAAGAGAGAGGAAGGGCTCGATCCGATGGATAGTAATAGTCGGTCAGCAGTTTATGAATTAGAATTTTATATTCATAGTGGGTTGCAGGTCAGTGGGTTAGACGTCACAGGTTTGATGTATTATAATTATATATTCATTACTATAAAAATATATTATCTAGGTTGGGTTACAAGCCGAGTTTTTAGCCTACCGATCTGGTCATGACCCAAAACATATTGGGTTTCCTTGATATTAGATATAGTCATCAAATGGATCTAAGCAGGTCCGGGTCGATAGGGATTATGCTCAACTCTATCGATGCACGAATTTTATTTAAATTATTTTGGAATAAGACACTTTATAAAATTAGTTTTGCATCAACAAAGATCGATTGTTGTCTAAATAAACGCATATTGTTTTATGACCATAACATTATTTGAAATAATGAAAATTGGTGTTGAGTGATAAAAGTCTCCCAATATTGAAGATAGAAATATTCGTGAAATTACAATAAAAAGATGCATTATTTATCTCTATTTTAAAACTTATGATGTTATATTGTTCTATGGGTTTTACGTCATAAATGAAATGACATGTTGGACATAATACTAAGAAAGTATTATACTCCATTCATCTGATGGTGAGCCATAAAAACATTTTGTTTGAATGTATCTCGGAATTTGCCTATGATCCATTGATCATAAAAATCTAAAACTTGGCTTATGCAAACGACTTTACTTTATACTTTTGAACATCATGTTCTTGTTGTGTTGGCCGGTGATATTTGATCCATATAATTTGCCTCTAAAATTGTCTGACTATTCCGTATGTATTTTTGTCATATATCATTTCTCATCTTGACAATCCAAAAATTATGTCATGTATTATAATTGTTAATCTAATACAATTTTACCATGAAAGTAGTATTGATGTGTCCAAAAAATACTTTATTCCTATGAATTTTTATTTAGGTAGATGAATATAAGTAAGTTTGCCCATGTTGTATGGAAAAATCAAAGACTTTCACCTTAAAGTAAGAAAGTAAAACTAAGTTCTTATTTTAATTGTCAATTTTTATCCCATATTGAAATAATAATCTTGCTTTAGGAAGCATAAGGTTGTGCATGATATACCTCCACTTATATTATCTTGATGTGTATTAGATTATATTGTTATTTATTTATGTTAAGCCATTGAAAATCAAACTAGGAAACAAAATGATTATGATATTTATCATAATTAGATTCAGCAAAATGTATTTTGAGATTTTACATGTTGAAAACATAATATCATACGTCATGCATAAAAAGAATGAATTTGATATATTATGCATGTTACCTTTAAAATAAAGGATAATACAAAAATAAGAATGAATTTGAAAGATTATTGTTATCATCAAGACTTGCACCTTATTAAGTCATATAAACCTAAAGCGAGTTAAACTTCTATGAAGGAAGACACAATGTTTGTATTGCAAGAAGCTAGAATGTCATATGATTATACTTCAACCTATGATTGTTTGGGATAAAGAATAATGATGTCACGTATTTATGGGCCTATGTTTGCAGTAGAACAAAAAATATTAGAACATAATTGACAATATCAATCACATGCTTCGTAATTTTGCATAACTTTCTTGAAAATTGTGGCATGCAAGGATTGTCAAATAAAATTTGAAGGCTTCTTACTTAGTTGAGATAATTTTTTAGTTTTGTATTCAATAGATTTGATGATAGATAATATGAGACAATTGAAACAAAACACTCCAATTATTTTGTGCAAGTACATATTGTTTCATGTGTCTTATGAACCTAAAATAGGTAGACCACTTCAATAAAGGTGAATGTATACATTTGAGAAGCACCTTAATAAGATTAAAAAAATGAACTAAAGTTTGACTTGAATATGTGGAGGAATTTCGCTTAAGTTTACTATTTTGTGTTTTGCGTGAAATGCTCACAAATATGAGTTCCTAGAAAAAAAACAATATTTTGAAAGCTATGTTGTTCCAACGAATAAAAAATATTGTAGTTAAATGATGATTAGTTGAAATAGACAACAAATTATATCCTTCTAAAATGTGAAGAAATATATTGCTAAATTGAGTATATTTTATTAGACTATTTTGATATATAAATGTACTATTTTTTATATTTTTGGTTTTTTTGTACAGTATTATAATATTTAGCAAGAACAAATACCACAATGATGAGAAGATGACCTTGTTCAATAGTTTAAATTTTAAATATTTTTATTATTATTTAATTGCTTCAATATTACCAATATTATTTATTGTCAATAACCAAATATTTTATTGTGATGTCCACAATTCTAAAAATACGATGATTAATGCTTACTCGCATAATTTCATTTGGGAGCCATGTCGAGAAGTGACAAGTTGGTCGATGTACTTTGTGAACAGATATAAGTTCCATATGAATAGTTGGTCATACGAAAAAAATCAATAGCGATGTAATATCCATATGAATAGTTTGGTCACATGAAGAAAAATCAATATATATGTACATATAATGAGGTCAACCAATGACTAAATAAATGTGATGATTGTGGTATTTTGAAAGATGTTGACGAGTGGAAAATATACTTATATTGTATGAACGTGCATTATTTGATCCTAAGAAGAATAGTGGTATTAGGATTTATAAATATCACAAAAATGTTAAAATGCATCACACAAGGTGATATGAGAGGTTTGATCCTTTCATTATTCTCTTATTGAAACAAGTTTATCATACAAATTATCTAAGTGCAGTGGTTAGTGGCAATGAAAATTAAAAACAAAATTCAAATTTAAATTAAAGGCACTTTAGAAATTACATTTCAAAATGATTCAACAAATTCTATGGAGCGCATGGTGAATATTGGCAATTGAAAATCTACCAAATATTTCAAAATGAATCTCATTTTTTTGTAAAATTAAGTTTTCTTAGAAGCACATACAAGGTGAGAGTTGCTCCTCCTTTGTAAAGAATATGAAAGAGGAAGAGTTATCTTCTCAACTAAAGTGATTCAATCAAAGAAAGTTGAACTTCCATCACCTAGAGTTCTTTATGTGGCATCACAACTTTCATATTTCATTCCAGATAATACATCCTCCCTAGAATAAAGTGTATTTGCAACTCATGGTCATTATGGGTAATTATTTTAAATATAACAATTATTTAATAATGATGTTTTTTCTAATATATTTATTTATTATGTTTTTGTATAAACCCATTGATGACTTTTATTAAAATAATTTGACACATATATGACCAGTCATGATTTTCATGAAAAAAATTGTCATGTCGCGAGCGAGGTGATGTAGCTTAGACAATTCAAAATTTGTAATACTTTTATGCTTAGTTATTAAGTTGTCATAAATATTTATTT
Organism: Pontederia crassipes; assembly: GCA_030549335.1. Classification (NCBI taxonomy): domain Eukaryota; kingdom Viridiplantae; phylum Streptophyta; class Magnoliopsida; order Commelinales; family Pontederiaceae; genus Pontederia; species Pontederia crassipes. The sequence goes on along the minus strand of CM060191.1, from coordinate 67,205,380 downwards.
TAATGTTTTTTAAAGTCATATAGTTGGTGGGATGCTAGGAATATAAGAGAAATGTAAAAATCGTTTAATAATTGATATTTGAAAATATTGTCTTCTCTTTTAGGAGTTGCACGTTCCATAAAAAACTTACTTAAATTAGCAAGTCTATATAAAATGATTTATGTACCAAGTGGTACACTAATAAAGTATTCAAAAGCAAAGTCAAGTCGAATATCTAATCAAATGGCATATTACATGTTACTTATTTCAGCTCAAATATTGTATCTTTAAGGTTCGATATTCTATCATATAAATTACGTTGTATTAAATTTTAATTTTAGAAAAATAATTGGGTTATTTCCTCTAACCACCCCTAAACTAACATGATTTTTCAAATCTAATCCCAAACTACGAACTTCATTTTTTGGATCCCTCAACTTTCACGATTTTTTCAGTTTGATCCTTCCGTCCAATTCTGTCAACTTCTCGATTAACTTTGATTTTTTTATTTGTAATAAGACCATTGTATCCCTGCCTTACACTCCTTAAAGTCGTACTCATCCTTTGCTTTTTTCATAGGCAAAGCCCCTTTCCACCGCTGATATTTTCGAGAGAATGGAACCCTAGGGCTCCGACGATCTCTGGTGTTCATCCCCGACGTTCATCCCCGATGTTCATCTCCTCCGACCATCTTGTCCTACAACATTGGTTTCCTCCGAGAAGTAGGTTTTCTGCTTCCACGTTTTTCTTGTACTCTGGTTTTCTTTTGACCTCTGAAGATCCTCTGGCGTTTTGGTGAAATCAGTGAAGTCTGAGCCGCAGCTTCTGCGTTCTTCCCCGCCGATGTGCATTCGCATGTTTAAAGTAGTTGTAAACTGTTTTACTCATTTTTGTGATGATTTAGGATTTCTTATATTGTGAATATGTTACTTCTATTCACGATTTTTCTAATTTGCACAATATTAAACTGAAGCCATGATTTCATCTAGATCAACTACAAAAAGCACAAGCGCCAGTAGTCATGTAGAAAGTTATCTCCATGAAGATGAAGGGTTACTATGGTATGAACTCCCGAGCAAAGTATTCATTTACTAAGGACAATCCCGGTCGACGATTCATCGGTTGTCAAAATTACAAAGGGCAAGGTTCTGGATGCGGATTTTTCAAGTGGGTTATTCTAACAACCTGTCCGAGGAGCATGGCTTAGAGTAGCAGGGTTCTGAACAGAATAACGAAGCTTAACGAAGAAAATGAAAGATTCAGAAGAAGAATTATTGAATTAGAGAATGAAGTTGAAGAAAATCAAAAGGGTCTGAAAATATCGAATGATTTGCTGATAGGGGTGAGCAAAATCGGGACTGGGACCGGGTCTCGGCCGATCCGGTCCCGACCTAGTTTGCTCTGGGTTTCTAGAAAAGGAGACCCAATCCCGAACCCGGTCGCGGTCGGGTCCGGGACCGGGACGTCCCGGTCAAACCAGGACAAAAATCGGGAATTTCTGATTGTCCCGATTTGACCATAAAAAAGGTTAAATAATAAATAAAATAGTAAAAAATAATATTATTATATAAATATGATAAATATTAATTAAATTATATATATGATAATATAAAATAATGTATATTTAAGATATATACCAAATAAAATATAATTTTTATTTAAAATAAGCATAAAATATACTATTTACAAATAAATTAATATTAATATAATATATTTAACCAGATCGGGACCGGGTCCGGGTTATTAATAACTCGGACTCGGTCCCGACCCGGTCCCGGCCGGGTCTCAAAAAAATGAGACTCGGTCCCGACCCGGTTGGTAACCGGGTCGGGAAAAAATTCAGAAAATCCGAGTCAAGCCAGGCCGGGGCGACCGAGTCGTCCCGGCCCATGCTCACCCCTATTTGTTGATGAGTACTTTGGTTGAATCAAGAGATTTTGGAAGGAATTAAAGAAACAAAGATGTTGGATTTTATTGTTGATCGTACTTAGTTTTGTTATTGTAATTGCAAGGGGGTACTTCGTAATGGAGTAAAGATTGCAATGCCCCGCAAGTTTGATGTCGATATGATGTACAAACTTGGAATATGTTTGAATTCATTTACTTCGGTCCTATATTGAATGCATTTTGAATGTTATTGAATGCTAAGCCTTTTGAATGTTGTCGAATGCTATGCCCTTTTTAAACCTAGATATGCAATTGTTATGTGATACCATTGTAATTCATAATGTGGCACAAAAATGATAGAAACACATCTGAAGAACCACATTCATAATGTGATATTGTAATTCATAAGTTACATCGTAACACAACAAGAGTACAACTACAAAATAAGAACCACATTCCATAATATAAATCCACCACACACATGCATTTTGCATGGTTACATAACAAGTACGACTACAAAACAAAAATCACATTCCAATCATACTCCCACTACACATGCCATTTGCATGGTTACAAAAGAAGTTTCACATCAGATACTAAAGGCAAATTATAGACCAAATTCTTCAAGTCAATTTGCAATATTAGCAATTGTAGATGTCAGGCTGAAAATGACATTGCCATACACATTGGCATTCCTCGAGATTTCAGTAGACACTTGGCTCACGCCTCCTACAACAGCTTCTCTCTAACCTCAGTTATTCGACAAGAAGAAGCCTGCAATTTGATATAAGTTAGTGAACAAAGCATCTCTGTAGTTACATTCTTACAACAGATATATTACTTGGGTCTGAGTATTAGAAACATCATCCTTTTTTCTCTTGCCTTTTCCACTAGAGTTTGCATCCTAACAATAGTACAACAGAGGCATTAGTAATATTAGGAAAAACATGAATGAGACAAATAACTAATTAAGTCTATATGTAACACCACCTTTTTTTATTGACTACTTTCATTAGCCTTTAGACAAGTTCTAATATTGTGGCCTTTCTCTCCGCAATTCCTACAACTCATATTCTTGAGTGATCTCTTCACTAATCCTACGATCCTCCTAGGTTCATCTGAACCTCTTTTCTCCATCTTCTTGGGTCGATCTGGTCTTTTTAAAATAATAGGAGGCTGCAATTGTTCCTGTTCAATGATCTCATTGCTTCTCATCTGGAATAGGATGTATGATATTTCAATATGCCACTTTATACTTCTCAATAGATAACATGAATGCACAAATTCTTCACACTTTCTCCTATCAGCAATAATGCATGCACATGCATATTCATATGGAATACCTGTTACATCCCATTTTTTACAATAGTAGCTTTTCAAACCTAGATGCACAATATAATGCTCTCTACTATCTATTACTTCAAACTTCTCATCACCAGCAACTAATACCTCATGTCGTATTTCTAACATTTTTTCCTATCAAGCAACTTCAAAATTTTTTAACATATTAGAGTACTGAGAGTCTTGGTCCACTCTTTCTTTTCATTATGCCTTGCCATCAGTTGTCGTCGTATAGTTTCTAACAATATGAGTATAGGTTTTTCACGTGCTTACTTCACGTATTGATTAAATGACTCAAAAATGTTATTGGATATCAAATGAGATTTTGAACTATCACAAAAATGTGATCTAGATCAATTCTCAGCTGGATCCTTTATAAGGTAATCATGAGATTCAGAATCCAGAGTCCTTAGAGTGTCCATTGCCTCTTTCCAATCCATATTCTCATCTCTACTAGGACTTTCATCAGGATTATCAGAATTTTCATCTTCACTTTATCTGTCTGAAGAATTTGGACAGACACCAATATCAAGATTTGCTGCAGATTCTCTAACACCTATATCAGGATCAGCTACCTTAGACAATTCATCATGTTGAGGTACACTTTGTTGTTGATTTTTTTACAAATTTCTCAAAATAAATTGAGGAAGTGTCACTTTGTAGTGGTAGAACATCAACATCAGCCTCAATATATTGAAATTATTTTCCTACTACCACCATAACTTGCAAACAAGTTTAGTACATCATTGTCAATTTTAGTTTGAATCCAATTATCAGAATTTGGTTTACTGTGATACATGCAGACATTTGGCGGTAAATCAAGAGTTTTTAACAATGTCAAGAATCTCAAAATATGACATCAAATCTGGATCTACGGCATCAAATCATGCCACTTTTCCACTTATGTAAGAACTTTTTGACTCATGAATAAAATGTCCACCATAGTGCATCTCTAACGTGTAATACTCCATGTGTACTCTACAACTATATTAAAATAGAACCCAAAAAATTAAGGGGAGGTCTAAGAACAAAAACCCTAAAAAGTGTAGAAACCCTAAAAAAGTGCATGTGTGCTTCCATTGCAGAAAAAACAAGGATGCACGTGTAGTGGGGGACTATAGCACACTAAACCATTTATGTGTTGAGTGAAGCGGAGTGGGGACCATAGAAAAAGAATTTACTCGTCGAAAGGGGGACCATATGGTTCAGAAACGTACATTAAGAAAGCAAAAACACAAAAGAGGGCAGAAGACCTTCAGGAGTCACGGTAAAATGCAAAAGTTAGGTCAACTCTAAAAAATTAACTTCTCGGAGGAAGCCAATATTGTAGGACAAGATGGTTGGTGGAGATGAACGTCGGAGATGTACGCCGGAGATATTGTCGTAGATGAACACCAGAGATCGTCGGAGCCCTAGGGTTCCTTTCTCTCTGAAATATCACTGGTGGAATGGGGATTTGCCTATGGAAAAAGCAAAGGATGAGTACGACTTTAAGGAGTGTAAGGAAAGGGTACAATGGTCTTTTCACAAATAAAAAAATCGAAGTTAACCGAGAACTTGACGAAATTGGACGGAAGGACCAAACTGGAAAAATCGTGAAAGTTGAGGGACCCAAAAAATGAAGTTTGTAGTTTGGGATTAGATCTGAAAAATTGTCATAGTTTAGGGGTAGTTAGAGGAAATAACCCAAAATAATTTGGGTAAACAACTCATTTAAGAAGAAATCTTTTTAACAAACCATTAAAAAATGCAAAACAAATTTCATAATTTGCATAAGCAACATATATAATAAAATATATGCATTTTGAACTTATATTATTGCAATATTTTGAATGTTCTTTATTCTTTAATTTATTTTTAATATAATTAAATCTTTAAAATCAAAGTAGCTGAACATATCGCTCAACTATTTGGAAGAAGGGACACTGGTGATTTACTGACAATTTTGGATGGAGTATATTGGTGTGAAAAAATGTAGTATTTATATATTAGGATTATATATTGTAGGAGATATGAGATATATTCTATTAGTTATTATTGTTAACTTTTTAATTAATTACATTATGTTGATTAGCATTTATCATTTTAAATTAGTTTAGATTTAATTCTAAAATTCTAATAAATATGCATGCACTCTTTTGTTATTGATAGTTCAATTATTATCCAATTATTTCATAAGCATGTGTGGTTTTATTTTTCGATGAATTCCAAGCTTAAGTATATTTTGAGTTTATCAAGTTACTGATGGTGCTTTGTCAATCTCTTTTGAGATTCGTCCCAAAATTATAATATCCTCCACTTTGCAATCCCAACTACGTCAAGTGATATCAGAGCCTTCCTTTGAAGAAATTTATCTCTCTGTCCCATTGTTCATCTTCTTTTCTCCTATTCATTATTTGTTTTATTTCTCTTGTTTTATCTTTTCCTTTTCCTTTCAAAATGCATTCTTTAGTTTTGTTTTTTCATTTACACTTACCAACTCCTTCTCCTTTTTCTTTCACTTTTTTTCTCTATCGTGATTTATTAGTTACATTTTTTATCTTGTTTTCTTCTTTCTTTTAGTTTTATTTAACTACCAAGATGAGGCTAAAGCCACCTTCATTTAATCGATACTTTCATGTTGATGAATTTTTACATTGGATTTCTAAAGTTGATCGCTTCTTTGTTTATTGGGATATTCCAAAATTTCAACAAGTCAAATTAATGGTTGTGAAATTTTCAAATAAAGCTTTATCACGGTGGAAAGATAATAAGCACCTTCGAGTTTATCATGAAAAATAACCTATTCGAAAATGGCAAAAGTTGAAGAAATTACTCGTCCAACACTTTTTGCCTTTAACATATCATTATCTTATTTTTCAACAGTAACAAGTCTCAACAAGATAAAAAAAATTTAATGCAAGAAATTCAAACTAATTTGGACAATATTAAGAATTCATTTGAGAAATTTTATCAACTGGAGAATATAATCAATAAAATGTCTGAAACTCCAACAGATTTTATGCAGTCTTGTGAGATCAATTATTTTTTAAAGTTATGTTTGATCCAATTGAAAGATTATTAAAATCTATCAAATTACTGAAGAGATAATTATTTTAAATTTTCTTTCATAATTTGTGCAATATTGTTAAGTTGAATTATCTTTGAAAGTTATGTCTGATCCAATTAAAAAATTACAAGAAACTATTTAAGATATCAGAATCTATTCAAATATTGAAGAGTTGATTACTTTAGATTTTCTTTCATAAACAAAAGAAGATAAATTTATTTAGAAGGTGAATGAAAAGTTGAAATTAAATTCGTCAATTAATAAAAGAGATATACTTCAAGTTGATTTAAGATGTATTAAAGTTTTCGTAAACACCAAATATTTTAATTTTATGTGGATTGTATTTTCAAGTCAAGATTTGAGGATAATACTTTGTTATTTGGTACTGATTGGTTTAAATGATTCATATGATAAGTTGAAAAAAAAGACAAGATCGCAACGAGATGTGAAGCATGATAATCCAGAATCAATTTTCAAAGTTCAAAACTCTTTTGAAGATAGAGAGACTGATGTAGAAGATATAAAATATACTCTATTAGTTATTATTGTTACATTATCCTTTTATATTAATCAGATTTTGTCTATTAGCATTTTTATTTATTGTTAATTTATTATTTCAGATTTTAAATTAGTTTTGATTTAATTGGTAGTTCAATTATTTTATAAGTATGTGTGATTTTATTTTTTAATAGATTTTAAATTTATCAAGCTATCAAAATTGTAATCTCCTCAGCTTGGCAATTCCCCGCTATGTCATATATTAATCACTTGAATATTTGTTGGGCTATTCATAGTGAAGAGATACTGCACCACAAAAATTTGGTACGAAGGCAATGTTTAGAAGAGGTGCTACAAGAAAGAAAAATGAAAAAATAATATGTACATAAAAGGACATATAGCACAACACTGAGGAAATAATAATAGATACAACTTCAGTTGCAAAAAAAAAAATGAATGTAAAAAAACAGGAAAGAGATAAAAGGGATGATGATGGAGATGAAGAGAAGGTGACGGTTTTTTGTCGAACATGTATAATTTAATTAGACATAATGTAGTTCTTCTTAAATTTTATTACATTAATTGTTACTAATAATAATATGAAGTTATTGAATGGAATTACTTTAAATTTATATATAATACAAAACATAATTTACACTATAAAATTTAATACCAATCTTTCTAATTTTTGTTTACTTATATCAAATTTTAAATTCGTGATGAAATTGGGCTTCCATCGTAATTTGCGCAGAGTAAGAATCCGAGGAAAATAATTTGTGACTGCATTGTTTTGAACTTTTGATTTTGGTCGAATAGGGACGTCCACGGGTCAACGGATCGAATTTAATTCAACCCCACCCCGAATTTGATTCGACCCGTCTGATTTTGATTGGGTCGAGTCAAATTAGATAAACTCTTTTGAAAGGATCGATCCGATCCAACCTGATCCAATTCGAATTGGGTTAGATTGGTCGAGTCAAATTAGATAAACTCTTTTGGAAGGATGGATCCGATCCAACCTGATCCAATTCGAATTGGGTTAGATCGATCCGGGTAGTCGGGTTATTCGGCCACCATTTTTTCTTTTTTTTAATTTTTTCTTAAATTTTCTATTATTTCATATAAAAATATGATATAATATTTATTTTAAAAGAATAGAATAATCTGTTGCACATTTATATATTATTTTACACATTTAAAATATTTTATTTTAATATACTTTTAATTTTTAGTACAAATTATTGGTTGAAAACTAAAAAATAATAAAAAAAGTCGGGTCAAGTCAGGTTGGACCCGAGTTTGGGTTGAATAGGGTCATCAGGTTCGCGAGTCAACCCGACCCCCTGAACACCCCCTACCGTCGTAAACTCGTGGCAAAAAAAAACTTTATTTTATGGATTCTTAAACTATCACGATTTTTTTAATTTGATCCTTCGTTTTAATTCCATGAACTTCTCGGTTACCTTTAATTTTTCGCATTTGTGAAAAGTCGTAAATGCCCCTACACGAGAAAGAACTCTTTTTGATCTACAACCTTCCTCTGGCGAAAAACAAAATCTCTTTCGGTCCGTGACCTTCCTTCGACGAAGATGGAAAAGCGTAGGGAAAGAGAGAGGGTGTGTCGCCCTATCTCATAATCTAAAAGATTACGTATGTGATGGATTTTTAATAAATTTGTCCAAAATATCATGTCTTTTTAGTATTATGGAAAACAAGTTTAATAATTTGATTATAATTATTATCTTTATATCAATAAATATTTTATTTTATTAAACAATAAAGAATTAAAGGGGAAGAAAAACCGTAGTAAATCCCAGCTGCAGTTGGTCATGGTCCGCGTTTTTAGATCATTCATTTGTCCCCTTGTCCCACGTGAATTCGTATGAGCCACAGAGCTCCGACTTGTACTGCCACGTCAGAAATCTAGCAGATTGGGTAACACGTGTGCAATGGGTGTCGCCATGCACGTGAACACTCGTACCACCTCACATTTCGTGCAGCTGAAATAATTATTATTCCGTCAGCTATCGATAAAACTCATTGAAAGTCACAATATTTATTATCAAAATTTGCAAATTCAATTGTTAATTATTATTTTAATTCGTTTCTCTTTACCAGAAAGAACATAAATGAAAACATAATAATAGTAATAAAATCTAACCACTATAACAAAAGTATCAATAATTAATTGTTCCATCAACAAACACCGACACATCTCGAGTAAGGGAACAATGAATAGGAAGGTAATCAAACACATCTGATCATGAGAAGAGCAAATAAAGAAGCAATAGTGACATATTCAAACACACACGATCATGAGAATAGGAAAAAGATATTTATAGAGGACGTAACCATATATTAATGGACATGTAGTCAATATTTTTTTTGTTCTCATCCTTATTTTTTCACACTTTTGATTTAAGTGCATTTCCGATAGGATGGAAGTCATTGGTGTCGGATAATTTTTTTTTGTAAAAATAAAAATATTTAAATTTTGGATGAATTTTTTGCGTATAAAAAATCATCCTAAATTATTTTTAAGAAAAAAAATTGACTTACACGATCTTATTTTTTTCATATCGAGAGCCTATGTACTTTAAAATAATATTTTTTAAAAAAATATTATAAAAAATAAATATACCATAATAGATGTTTTAAAAAGTAAAGCTTAACTCCAAATTTAACCATTTAATACAAATAAATAAAAATAATATATTATCACATTATATTTCAAGATATTATAATTAATTTTGTAGAAAATTTATTAAAATAGATTAATAAGTTAATAATATTCAAGTCAACTACATCACAATAAGACAATAATACACCTAATCTAACAAACATGAATAAGATAAAAGATAAAATTATAAATATTATTTAAAAGTTTAAGTAATATTTTAATTATAATAATATATCAGATTAATATGGTTTTACCAAATGAACCCCCCCCCCCCCCCCCCCAACTTTGTTTATAAATTGACACAAATTATTTAACTAATTCAATTTCAACTTCCGAGATAAATATTGTTATGAAGAAAGCTCATTTTTAAATTTTATTTAAATAAAAAAGTAACCATTGTTGTTGAATCTTCTATTAAAAAATGTTTTCACTCAAAGAAATTTTTTTGACCGATTCAAAAATTCGGGTTCGATCAGTTTCATCGATTTGATCGATTTTAATAATGTCGAGTGATTTTGATAAGTTAAACTTTATCTAAATTCGTATCTAATTTAGAGAGCTCTTTTAAGCCGGCACCATGATCAATCCGGTCCTATTTTAACAATTAACTATTGTTTAGAAACAAAAAGGCATTTTTTTCTAATAGTGAAAGAGTTAAATTTTCTGAAATTTTGATGACAGAAGGTGGCAGATAACATCAATGAATTGAATGATCAATTGATGATAGAAGCACGGCTTATCATCGTCATAATCGACATCTTCAGCAACATGCAAAAGTGTAAATAAATTTTACAAATGTCAACTTTGAGTGTAAAGACTAAAGACTAGGGTATCTTAGTTAACGTTATATATATATATATATATATATTCTAAAAAAATTGGACATTTGTATGACTTTTTGTTATGTAATAAGGGATGGTACATTCACGAATAGTTTTTGTGTTGGTGTGCGAGTCCCCCGTGCATGATGCATGCATGCATGCATCCAGTGATATATGGTATAGTCTTCCTGCAGAATCTTATGTCTTAACCAATCATGGTTGTGATGGAGACTTGCATGCATGCACGTCACCTTGAAAATTACCAAGAGCTTGCAGTAAAACTTTTCACGTGGATTTTTTTATATAAAAATAAAAAAAAGGAAAATTAATTTGCATAATGTTGGTTTTTTTAACGTTGTTAGAGAGAGAGAGTAGAAAGCGACCATACGTTGCCATAACGTCTCGTCCAACAGTCAATTCATCGTCAGGCCGACTCAGGCCACACGTCTCCCGAAGTTTATTGATTTATTGCTTCCCATGTTTTCACATCTCTGTCTCCTCTCTCTTCTCTCTCTCTCTCTCTCGTGAGGGTGTAGAAATACTTTAAAAAAAAAATCAACAATGGAAATTTCGAAATTTCATCTCAACCACACTTTCCACATTAAAGATTTAATATCTACATATTTAAGTTTAAATTATAAATCAATCAAATCCGAGCTATTATTATAATAAATAAATATGTGTACATTTTTTTAAGTTTGCATTTTTTTTTAAAATCGCTTTCCAAATAAAAATTTTGTGAAACAAATAAAGAGTTTAACTACTTAACCATAAAATCATCCAAAGTGATTGTCTTCTTGAAAAATAGAGGCACAAAATTTGGAAAACTTTCGGAGGCGAGTTCAGTTCTCTTTCCAAAAGTTTGTCTTTCAATATTCATTAGTAAATAAATGAGACTTTCAAAGAGATCTGCCAGAGTTCTTACCTTGAAAGTCCATAAGCATAATAGGCATTTTGTTATCCCCACGAGATTGTAGGAACCCACTTCGAATCATATGTGATGCCAAGGTTAGCACTACGTCTCACCCCATTGAGACGGAGTTAGCTTTGTATATATTTATATATAAATAGTATAAAAAATGAAATATAATATTTATAAAATATATTGGCCTCATATGAATTTTGAGGCTAATTTTTGCCATCAGGATTAAATAGATGACTTTTCTAAGCATGCCAACAATAATGAAGATCCATTAGATAGTCTTATAATATCGTCTGCTTGTTTAGACTCATCGGAGTTGATCACTTTTACTCAAAATGAAGAAGGGGGCTCCCACCTAACCTATAAATGTGACTTGAGGAATAAGGAGATTGATCTCGTATAAGTTGAGGGTAACAAACTCCAACAGGCTAGCTAGAGTCTTATTCTAGATCAGAGAAATGGTTGCTCATCGAGAGTGAAAGTGAGCATTATTATGTGATAGCTGTATTTTTCACAAACAAAAAGCAAAGATAGATCGAAGTCAAATGACGGAGGACGGGTAAGAGAATATATAGTTTAGATTTTATTGGAATAGTATTCCAGAGCTCAAGCGCTACACAATAAAGGAAGAAGAAACACTACTAGAAAACGCGGATTACCGACGGTCCGAACCGTCGGTAATCAGTCCGAAAACCGTTGGTAACACAATTACCGACGGTTTTTCAGTCGGAATCGATCCGTCGGAAAAACGCTCGTCGCAAACGGATTTGCGACGGTTGAAAAAAATTCGTCGAAAATATCGACGGTTCTAACCGTCGGAACAGTCCCCGGCGGTTCGACCCTGCAACCGCCGGAAAAGTCTCCGGCGGTTCGAACCGTCGATATTTCCGACGGTTGCAACCGCCGGAAAAGGCCGGCGGTCCGAGCTGTCAAAATTTCCGACGGTTGCAACTGCCGAAAAAGGCCGGCAGTCCGAACCGTCGCAACTTTTCGACGGTCCCAACTGTCGAAACTTTGGACGGGCGTCGCAACCGTCGATCTTTTGACGGTCGCAACCATCGCAAATAATTTTTTAAATATAAAAAAATTAGCAGCCGGATCCGGCCTCCTGGCGGCCGATCCGGCCGCCTGGCGCCGGATCCGGCCGACAGCAGAGAGAGAGATGTCGGCGCGGAGCGGGAGAGAGAAATACGTCGGCGCGGGAGAGGGTCGCCGGTGCGGGAGAGGGTCGTCGGCGTCCGGCGCGCGGGAGAGGCCGATCCGATGCTCGCGGTCGGGAGAGGGAGAGAGGAGAGGAGGGAGAGAGAGAGGAGTGGAGGGAGGAGGGAGAGAGAAGAGGGAGTATATAAAGGAAAAAAGTGAAAAGAAAGCGGGAAAAGGAAAAAAAAAGCGGGATAACGAAATTTTAATTACCGACGGTTTCGGCCGTCGAAAACGTAAATAATAAATATTTTTATTTTATTTAGTTATATATAATATTTATTATACATTTACCGACGGTTACGACCTTCGGAAATTGCGGCGGATTTTGCGACGGATGGATATTCATCGAAAATATCGACGTTCCTAATCGTCAAAAATTAAATAATAATATAATTAATTTTTTTATTTCCGACGATCGTGACCGTCAGAAAATTCGTCGAAAAAATTTAATAATAATATTAAAAATATATAATTTAATTTTTTTATTTCCGACGGTCGTAACCGTCGGAAAAGTTGTCGGAAATTATGACGGATGGATATCCGTCGAAAATATCGACGTTCCTAATTGTCGAAAAATTAAATAATAATATAATAAATTATATAATTAATTTTTTAATTTCCGACGGTCGTGACCATCGGAAAATCCGTCGAAAAAATTTAATAATAATATTAAAAATATATAATTTAATTTTTTTATTTCCGACGGTCGTAACCATCGGAAAAGTCGTCGGAAATTACGACGGATGGATATCCGTCGAAAATATCGACGTTCCTAATCGTCAAAAAATTAAATAATAATATAAATTATTTCCGACGGTCATAACCGTCGAAAAATCCGTCGGAAACGGAACCGTCGAAAAATCCGTCGCAAATTGCGACGGATTTAGAACCGTCGAAAATTATTCGTCGAAAAATCGTGATTTTCTTGTAGTGAAATTGGGATTGATTTCTACTGTAATCCACATAGTGCATAGATAGGATTGATATTGTTATCAAAGAAGAGAGTGACAAAGTTTTGGTAAGAAGGTTTTGATATTTGTTGAGTTTAATAATGCCTAAAGGGTTCTCCAATGCAACCCTCCAGAGATCCATGGCCTAGAAGGTTGGCGACATAAGAAGGAAATTGATTTTGGTTTAGTTTTACCATGGATACACTGTCATCGGCGAAGAGATATGTAGTCGTTAAAAGTTATCATCTTGAAAAACTTATCGCGGCTCTTTGCTTCTCACCGCTAAAAGATTTTAGCGTCCGGTGTGAATAACTGATCATTGATTCTTTTTAGGAACCACCATAATTCTCTTTCCTAAAAATTCAATAGCGACTAGTGCGTTGGTCCCTGATATAACTTATGAGGACCACCCAACTAGTTACTAAATATATTAGTTATGTATAGAAGAAATTTTTTGAGGGCCACTTTTCTTATTGCTACTATTATTATTATTATTATTATTATTATTATTATTATTATTATTATTATTATTATTATTATTATTATTATTATTATTATTATTATTATTATTATTATTATTATTATTATTATTATTATTTGAGGACAAATATATATATGATCGTTAATATATATTTTAAAATTTTAAAATTCTATATTTGATAAGATTCAAACTCATTAATGTTCAAAACATCAAGTATCAAATCAATTATCTATACAATATTCAACTCAAATATTCATATGCAACATCCAAAATTTTAATTTAAATGTTTACAAAATTCCAAATAACTCTTCTAAAAGAATTCAAAAAAAATAGCAAGACTTCCAAATAACTCTTTCATTCATCTTCTTTTCCGATCCAACGAATATTCATAAAAAAATTATAAAATCAAAATGAGAATTACTATTGACAATAATTAAAATAACTTTACTTAGAAGCAATTAAGATAGTATACTCACCAATAAAAAATTCAAATCCGCCAAGAGATATTCATATTGCGGGAAGTGTAAGTTGAACTTGTACAATCTCTTGTATTTCAGCTTACAAAAATATAAACTTATATTAATACACATGTCATGAAGATTAAATGAAAAACTATTATTAAACATACATATTTTTCAATTTCCTTTGGTTCGACAAGCTTGTTATTTTTCTTGCATGCCTCAAAACAAATAGTTGCAACATCTAGTAGGCTACCATTTTTACCACCTTTACATAAAAGGACAATAAGACACCAAGCAAAAAAAATAAAAGAAAATAATTAATATTAATATTTCAATATTAATACCTATTGATAAATGAATTCTCTAAAAGGCTTGCTGCCATCACGGTGTGGCATAATTAATTTTACTCCATTTATTGTATTTCTTTCACTTGCATCCTATACTAACATATAACATACACACTAATATTATATATAATATTAACATCATAGTAGAAATCATAAACATAATAATTTTAATAAATGATCAAACCTTAAAACTTTTAAAACAACATGGCATTTTGACTTCCATTGATATGAAGACATGCTCTTTATTAATCACAAGTAAAATGTCTTCAAAAATCCCAAGGAGCACAAAGACGTTTTTCCCCGCCCTCTTCCAAGAACACGTGATGCAATAAAATTTTGCTTGAAGTTGATGTCATTCATTTTCCAAACTTGGCAACGGAAGTCTTGTTCACCTATAGCAATAAAAAAATAGAAAACAAGTTTAATATATATGCATTAACATAATTACAACATAATGTGAGGCAAGTGCATGCAATTCATATGTGGACAAGTCAAGAAATATGTGTAAACAGAGAAAACCTATGAAAAAAATGTGCTTGAAGTCAATGTCGAGAGAGACGATGACGGGGGTGGGCCAACCTTGTCGCATTGGGCCAAAACACCGACTCAGAGGGCGGAGGCGGCCCTGATGTCCACCACAGCGTGAGGCACGGCCACCGAGGGCGGCGGCCTCATCTCTCACAAGGCAGTCATCGGGGGTGTGAGGCGGCGGCCCATGGCTACCATACGCACAAAGGTGGCCCGTCGGGGCCGCCTCTGTTTGCGAGACGGCCATCATCGACCGCCTCTGTGCACGAGGCGGCCCCGACGATGGCCATTGACGGCCAACTCTGTGTGTGAGGCGGTCGTCGACGACCGCCTCTAAGCGAGAGGAGGTCATTGACGGTAGCCTCTTGAGCAGAGGCGGCCACCGAAGCTGCCTCTACTATGAGGTGGTAGCCTCTCGAGCAAAGGCGGCCACCAAAGTCGCCTCTACGTGTGAGGTGGTAGCCTCTCGAGCAAAGGCGGCCACCAAAGTCGCCTCTACGCGAGAGGCGGTCGTCGGGGACGCCTCTGCGTGAGAGGCACCCACCGATGACCGTCCTTGTATGAGGGGCAGGCAACTCTGCGCGAGGCTGCCTCTCGTGTAGAGGCGGCCTCGACGATCGCTTCTGCGCGAGGGGCGGCCGCATGGCCGCCTCACGCGAGAGGCAACCGCCGGGGTCGCCCCTACGTGAAAGGTGGCCCTGGGCAGCCGCCTCTCATGCAGCGGCGGCCCCGACGACAGCCTCTGCTCTAGGCGACGATCGGGGCCGCCTCTCGCGCAGCTCGTCGGAGTCTATAAAAAGGAGACAACGGGTTGCGATGCACGAGAGAAGAGATAAAAAATGATAGTAGGTATAGTAAAAAAATTAGGTTAGACTTAGATGATTAGTTATATTTTAATGTTTATTAACAAAATTATGATGATAAAAGTAATGTTTTTAGTTTTGATCTTATAATAATAAATATTTTATATTTATTTTTCATACTTTTTTTAGGAAGTATATATATTAAATTCTAATCGAAGTTAAATAAATGAAAAAAGTTAAACATACATAAAAATAAGAATGAATAATTAAATATTATTAATTATTATAAGTAAAGAGATATTGACATTTTTAATTCCATTAACGAAGATAAATATTAAAAATTAAAAGTGAACATATTTCTTTATCTTTTCTTGATGATATTAAAACTTGAAGAATAATATTAAAACATAAAATATAATTTAATTTTTTTTAATTTTAAAATAATAAATAATAATGTTTTTGGGTAAGAAGGAATATAAAAAATAAAAGAGAAAAGAAAATGAAAAGAAATATATCTTCTAAATATCATTTTAAGATTTTTTTATTTGACTCATCAATATTTTTAACGACATGACTATAGTCGTTAATTTTAATACTTTAAGTCAAGTCCAATTTTGTTCCTATGTTTAAATTTTAACGACAAATCATAAAAATATTAAGGACCAGTTTATTTTTTATCCTTATTGTTGACGAAAAAATTATTATCTGATGACTAATAATAATGTTTAACGACTAGATTTGAATATCTTTGTTAATTATGATCGCAAAAAATTATTTTTCTTGTAGTGATATCGTCACACCAAATTCACTTATCATCATTGATTGGCACACGAAAAGAAGGTAACCAAATAATTATAATAATAGGATACAAATAATCAACAAAATAATAAACCAAAGGGGAGCGAATTATTATAGCTATGATGTAAAATCAAATCAGTGACACTCATCTAGTGATGTGCATACATTTACAAATGATGGCTTATGTGATAGAGGTAGAAGTGTAGTAAATATTCAAGGATCAACACTATATCGATGAAGCCTCGCCCTGATTTTGATCATTACAATAGGAAATTTTCAGCAGCAAGAGAAGTTCCTGCAATGAACATTATTATTATTATTATTATTATTATTATTATTATTATTATTATTATTATTATTATTGTTGTTGTTATTGTTGTTGTTGTTATTGTTGTTGTTGCTACCTACTATACATTTTTCATACAACATTATAGCAAGAAAATAACTTAATTAGAACCATGTAGAAAAGGTTCTAAGACATCCTGGGAATGATGATAGTTAACGAGCAGCGTTCCGCAGCCACCAGCTCCAACACATGAGAGGTCATGAGAAGTGACCGAGCCCCTCTCTCTCTCTCATGCATGTTTTCCTCACTGGCATACAAGTGCGGACAAACGTTTGATTATTTTTGGAGGGGTCACCCACCAACTTTTGCCTTGCATTAGTATATTCTTTTAAGACAAACTGTGGGCTTCTGATGAGCCCGTTCACCCACTCCAATCAGTGAGAGAGAGAGAAAAAGAGAGAGAGAGTAATCATCATTTTTTTAAACGAAAATACAGTTATCTATTAAAAGTACGATAAATGTCCTGGTACATCAACTGAGTTAGCCCCGGAGGAGGGACGTCCTCCCAAAATACATCTGCCGTAGCAGAACGGCCCATATTAGCTAAAAATATTTGCGGACTGGTTAGTCTCTCTATAGATATGTGAAACAGTCCAAGAATCAAAAAAAGTTAGAAGAGCCTTGATATCAATAATAAAGTTCCTGATGCGCCAAGGCAGATTGGTGATAGTGTTGATAAGCTGAACCAAGGTAGCCGAGTCCGTCTCGATATTGATCTTTCTATATCCCGTAGCAGAAGCAGCCTTGATCCCCATTAAGAGCCCTCAAGTTTCGAGCTCCAAGATTGAATGAACCTGCCTCCTGAGCACGCCTGCAAAAAGAAAAGAGCTATTAGTGGATCGTAGAATATATCCTGCCCCCCCCCCCCCCGACGTCTCTCCCGCCAAGAGAGACCCGTCCGAGTTTAATTTGACCCATCCGGGAGTCCGGGGCACCCACTGGACCCGGGACAGGTCACTGGGGGAAGTTGCCTCAGGAGTGTGGATGTTGATGTTATCATTGTAATCCGCGACGACATTCACCCAAACCGTAGGAACGGTTGACTGCTTGCTGCGAAAATGGATATCATTCCTAAGTCCCCAAAGATGCCAAAGGCAGTAAGAGAAAAGAGATAGCATTTACATACGAAACTTATTGTCTAAATTAGAACCCTCACACAGCCAAGAGCTAGAGCACCAGGTGGCCATAAACTCAAAAGTAAAGTGAAATTCAGACTGAAAAATAGACCAAAGCTGGCAAGCCACTGAACATTGAAAAAACAAGTGAGTTGAACTTTCCATATCAGAACCGCAGAGGGGACAAGAGAGGTTGATATTAGGATTAAAACGGGCAATAATGTCCATGGTTGGCAATATGCCATGAGCGAGCTTCCAAAGGAATAGATGGATCTTAGGGGGTACAGGAATCCTCCACACAAAATGGCAAGCAGTCCGTCCAGGTTCCGACGGTGGCAATGCACGTCTGCAAAGAAAACTATAAACCGAGGCAGCATTAGCAATACCATGGGGATCACTTTCCCAAATCCACAAATCATCATTGGCATTGGCGGATAAAGGTATGCACAAAATACGAGAAGTAAAAAGTTCACCAAAATAGGTTTTTAGCAAGTCCACATTCCAAGAGTGATTAGCAATTAGATCTTTAACTCTCAATCCGTGTATGACATGGATGTAATGCATATTAATGAAGGTAGGTGACCAAGCAATAGGAGTACAAGAGACCCAAGGATCAGATAGAACGCTGGTAGATGAACCCTTCCCAATTAACTTCAACATACCACATCTAGACTCCTTCAAAGTATTTAACATTATCTTCCAACTCCAAGCCGGCGTGGCCAGAGGTTGGGAGTCCTGTCAGGGGTGTAACAGACCATATTTATTTTTGACAAGTGAAGCCCATGGGGAGGAGACATTATTGAGCAAATTGATAATACGTTTGGTATTAAGCGCAGGTCCAATTAGAGAAAGCTTTCTAAATCCCAATCCACCAAGCTTTTTTTGGTAATTGAACAGTGTTCCAATTAATAAGGTGGATCCCTTTCCCATTCTCACCAGATTGCCAGAAAAAAGTGCGCGATGCCTTCTCAATAGAGCAAAGTAAACCAGGGGAAATATAAGTAGAGCTTAGGGAGTAAACTGGCATTGAATTAATAACAGAGGTAATTAGTATAGCTTTGCCTGCCTAGTTAAGAAGTCTACCATTCCAGATATTAATTTTAGATTTGATCTTATCAATGAGAGCATTTTGAGATCTGATGGGAATATATTTGTAGGAGATAGGGACCCCAAGGTAATTGAAAGGGTAATGTCTAGTTTTGATGCCGAGTATGTTCTTGATGATATCTTTACGGTGGTGATTGAACTTGATAGGCAGATATAATTCAGATTTGGTGGTATTTATTTTTTGACCAGTGAGTAGATTGTAAAGCTTAAGAGTGTCCGAGAGCTTTTTGCAATTTGATTTGGTAGCCTTAATACAAATAAGTAGGTCATCAGCATACATAAGGTGGCTTAGGGAGAAGGACCCCAGAGAGAAAGGGATGATATCACCAACATACACTTTTTGATTTATAAGACTGGAGAAGACTTGTGAGACTAAGATAAAGAGGTAAGGGGAGAGCGGGTCTCCTTGCCTAACACCTTTAGAGCTACTGAAGAAGGGTGAGTTGAGACCATTAATAGAACAATTAAATTTTGGGGATTGAACACAAGCATTTATCCAGTTAATAAATGTACTAGGAAATTTCATTAATGTTAGAACATTGGTGATTGAAATCCAAGTAATTTTGTCAAAGGCTTTATCAAGTTCAGCTTTGAGCACAAGATATTTCTTCCTTCCTTTGTTGATAGAGTGCACTAGTTCCTGAGCAATCAGTATATTATCTTGTATAGAATGCCCAGACAGAAAGGTAGATTGAGCAGAATGGATGAGGGATGGGAGTGTTGGCTTTAGCCTACTTGCCAATATTTTGGCAGTTAAACGATAGAGCACATTACACAAGGATATAGGCCTAAAGTCAGTGACCAACTTGGGATGGTTTTTTTTTGGGATGAAAATCAAGGTTGTCCTTGTCCAATCTTCAGGTAAAATTCTTGTGAGAGAGAATTGTTGAATAGCAGAAGTGATCCCAGGCCCAACAATATCCCAATATGACTTACAAAACGCAGCAGTGAAACCACCAGGTCCTGGAGCTTTCCCAGAACCCATGGACCAGAGGTTATCTTTAACTTCCAAAGCAATGATTGGGGCAGTTAGAGTATCATACCAAGAAGTATCTAAGGTAGGAAGAACAGGCCAATAATCAAGAGGTATATTTGGTTGGGGGTCGGGTCGCCAAAGGTCCTGATAGTGTTTAACAAAGGTCTCCATAATTTGATGTTCATCCTTAATGTTGTTTCCATTTTGGTCAAAGATATTAGACATTTTGTTGAACTTGTGTCTAACAGTAGTGGTTAGATGAAATAATTTAGAATTCCTATCACCATGATGTAGCCAATTTGTCCGGGCTTTACTCCACCATTTTATAGTAATCTGTCTAAGATAGGCACTATGTTCATGATAAGCAGATCTGAACCGAGATAATTCAGACTCAGAGAGGCCAACAGAATTATTCTTAGCTTCAAGGTTACAGATGGTAGCCTTAGCCATCTCAGCTCTCATTTCAAGAGAGCCGAGGCATTGTTTTTCCATTTTAGTGTTTTATACTTTATGGTCTTAAGAGCTGCGGTCATATTTGTTGGATTCCAGTGTGTTTGAACAATGGAGTGGGGCTCACTATGTTCAAACAAAAAATGTTCATACTTAAAGTTTCTAGGCCTACGTCTTCGTGAATCAGAGACTAACAAGAGGGGGCAGTGATCTGAGGCAGTTCTAGGCAAGGTACTAAGCTCAATATTTGGAAAAGTGGTGAGCCAGTGATGGCTTACCAGAATCCTGTCAATTCTGCATAGGATCCTGGCGGGGCCAAGGCGATTATTACACCAAGTAAAGTTTTTACTGGCAATAGGCAGATCAGTCAAATTATGATTGGCAATGAGAGAGTGGAGAAGATTGGCAGACTTAGTAAGCTTAAAAGGTGCCCCTCCCCGCTTATCATCCGGGGATAGAATGTTATTAAAGTCACCAGCTATAATCCAGGGAATATTTACGCAGGCAATTCGGTTCAAATCATGCCAAAGTGATTGACGAAGCAAAGGGACAGTACTCGCATAGACAGCAGAAAGAAGAAACGAAAAATCATTATAACTGATAGCTAGATGTACTACTTGAGCGGAAGCAAAGAGCGATGTAACCTGGAAGGAGTGGTTTCGCCATGCGACGATAATGCCCCCCGTCGCTCCCATTCCCGGCTGCACAAAGCTACACCAGTCGGGCCCGAGTCGACGAACAATACATTTGGATTTTGTCTCATCAGCGTGGGCTTCAACAAGAATCAGGAGGTCAGGACGGTGATTCTTCACGATGTCGAGGAGGCGGTCCCTGACCCGAGCACGCCCAGCTCCCCGACAGTTCCATGTGAGGATCCTCATGGCGCAGGCGCGCCCTCCTTTCCTCCGATTGAGACCTGCAGACCAGAAGACTGAGAGTGTTGTGCTGTTGTTGGATTTCTGCTTACCGATAGGCTTAGCCTTGGATTTTAAGGCCAGCTTGGACTTGAGCGATGATGAGGTAAGCGGTTTCATCGGAACTCTTTCCTTCTTCTTCTCAGAATGCACGGCTGGGACGATCTCGAGATCGGGGAGTTCCTCATCTGACGAAGCCGCAAGGCCTTCCACCTGGTGATAGGTCTGGCCAGAGAAGCTCGCCAGAATCTCTTGAACCATGGTCTCATGCTGGGTTTGTTGGATTGAAGATGAGGAGGGAGGTTGTGAGATGGCCGGCGGTTTCACAGAGATGGAGGCTGAAGGGGGAGAGAGGAGCGGACCAGACGAGGAGGATGAGGCGGCTGCTCGAGTAGGGTTTTTGTTCACAGGGAGAGAAGGAGTGCCGCGTACGGCGGAGATCAGCGGATCTAAAAGAGGAGGTGGACGTGTAAGGCTTGGATTTACCATGAAGCTTCCAGACACTTGACCTAATTCACGATTGGACTCAGCAATGGAACGTGTCAGCCGATCCGGCCATACGCTCCCAGCACGTGAATAATAGCCGTTGGATTCAGATCGCCAGTGCGCTCCAGTTGCCTCCGCGTACGATGGGCCAGGCATGGCCACGTGCTTGGAATCCGACCGTTGACGCCGACCAGTATGCTCCAGCGCTTCCACGGATGGGGAAGCGTTGAGATCTGGTATGCTCCGGCACCGCTAGCACCGTCGGCGGCTGCCCGGGGAGGAAGACGACGCTGTCGAGATCTACTCCTGCCGCGACGCAGGGCGTGCTGATCGACGTGTGTCCCCGATTGCATCCATGGGCCGTAAAGAAGGACCGAAGCTTGACCCTCCGTCCGACGTGGGCACTGTTCAAGCCGGTGTCCTGCAAGTCCACAACGGAAACAAAGCATCGGAATGTTTTCATATCGAACAAGTTGGAAATATCGGTTACCGTCGGGTGTCTTAACCCAAATGCCCTGCTTGAGCGGCCTATTGAGATCCATCTCAACACAAACTCTGACATAGCGACCTCCGGCCATGACATGTTCCTCTTCATCAAGTTTCAGGGGGGTGCCAAATTGACTGGCGATACGAAGGATGGCTGCCGACGAACTGAGCTCAAACGCCAGACCAGGTATCTGCATCCAGATTGGGGAAACCGAGAGCATATCATCACCAGGGCGGAAGAAGGGTCGAAGGGCAGCAACGTTTATGATGTGTCCTCGATAGCACCACGGTCCGCCAGTTAGGACGTTTGATCATTCCTCCATATCTGCAAAACGAAAGATTAGATAATAGTTTCCCATGTCCGTGATGTCCATCTCATGTTTCAGGTTCCAGATCACAGATAGATCTTGACGAAGCTGGTCCAGCGTCACAGTTCCCCCACACAGTCTTCCGATCAGGCAGCGCTTGCGATCCTCGGCTTTGGCACTGATATCCTCCAGTGGGATCTCAACCTCTGTCGAAATGGTGGATTGCAGCTCGCGAAGTTGGTGCGGCGACATCTTGAGAGCAGCTTGTTGCCTTCGATCTCGTACCACATTTGCCCAGGTGGGGAGTAATAGAGCGGATGTATTTGGGGTCTTGTTGTTGTTCAGCGAGGGGGTGGCGATGTGGTTGTTGGTGTTGGAGTTGATGGCAAGATTTGTGAGGGGCGGAAAATCCGAGAGGGATGGAGGGGGGGGGGGGGGCTGATTCGAAGATGATTCAGGTGGAGGGGGAGGAGAGATAGACCATTTGGGCCTGGTGGCCGGATGAGGTGGTTTGGGTGGGAGAGTGGCGCCTCCGGCGGGGATCGCCGGAGACGAAAGAGAGAGTTAGATACTTTTTTTTTCGAGCGCCTGCATGTCTTTCTTTTAGTCTCTTGCACCAAAGGCTGACAGAGTTCCGGTAACCATCATCATATGCATGCCAACAAGGGCCCTTGATGATGTCTGTGTGGAGAGGAGGAGAGGAGACTCACCAAACCCATGTAAGAAACTGTGAATTAAAGAACAAAGAATATGATTGTAGCGAAGTAATCCCCGTAACAATGTTAATCAAAATACAAACATGAAAATTCTCTTTCAAATAATTACAGTAATTCTTATAGTTTGTCGCCGATTTTATCTTACTCTTTCGATTTCATTTTATAATCAATTAATTCTCCAACTTATAAATTTATAACAAAATAGTCCTCTTATCTTATAATATTACATTTTCATATTACTTTAACGATTGAGTTGCTGACGTGGATGTATCCAAAATTTTATTTTTGAAAATAAAAGTTATTTATCGAAATAGTTTGTAATTATTTATTTTAAAAAATTAGAAAAAGAGAGAGCGGGTTGCTGCTTATAAATATATTTTGTTTATTTACATTTTAAAAAAATAAAATTACCCAAATAATTAACATTACACACTACCCACATTTTATTTTGTAGGGGTGTTTACAAACTCATCCATCTTTATATCAGCATGTGAAATCTCCCAACTTATCCTCTAAAAAACAGCACTTTCAGTTAAAAAGAACTAATTAAGAACCCTAATTTGGCAATGCCTTTTTAAATAAATAACTAATATTTACCATGAAAAATAATTTTAATTCGATCATTACTACTATAATGTAGCTAAAAACTATTGTGTGTCTTGCTCCAGTTAGTGATCCCAAAGGTCATTATCTACGAGTTAAATTTCTTTGATAATAATAATTTGATAAAAATAGTAGTTGAATTGATTATAATTACAAAACGATAAAAAATGACATAAGAATATAATTTACATCTATTTTTTGTACTCATAATAATAATTTATTATATTTTATTTAAATAAAAATATTTTAAAATACCATTTCTGTAATAAAAATGTTGAATAATTTAAATCAACATATAAAATAAAATTTAGTTTTATTTATAAGTAAAATTAAAGATGTAAATTATTCAAAACAAAAATGATGCATGATGCTTATAAATTAAATGTTTTTTTATTAAAAATAACAATGTAATAGAATAAAATACCAAATATATTTATAGGCCCGTATAAAATTCTGTTCTCTTCTATTTTTAATTAAATATTGATTAACAGCTTAATTCAAATTTTAAAAAATCATTAGTTATTTTAATTTATCTTTTTTTTTAAATGTCCCAAAACAAAAAAGTGCATTAATATGCATCGAAACTTTTTATCGGAACAAATTGGCAAGCCAAAGCGTCAATTGGACCACTCCCCATAGGAAGTTGGATGGGTCCCACGCCCTCCCTCCCTCCCTCCCTTTCTGTTCCTCCTCAATCATTTGTCCTATCGCATTTGTTTTATTTATTGAAGATGGAATAAATATTATTATAATAATAAATAATAAAAGTAATACGTACTACAATTAATAATGCCCTGGTTCTCAATAAATTACCATCACAAATTTACTGCCATTTAAAACCTTTGCTTTCTGTCTGTCTCACGAGGGGCCCTTTTCTAAAAGAAGAAAATTAACAGATTTACCTTTTTTGTAGGAATTAGGACCCCAAGTGGGTCTCACCGTGTACGGTGAGCTAAAAATTTCACACCCAATTCATTGAGCTTTTAACTAAATATAATACTGTAAAATTTCAAAGCCATCGGAGGATATGCACGTCGAAATTGTTGATGTGAAACTCAAAATAACGTAGGGAAAAAGAGGGCGCTTAGGGGGCGTTTGATAATAGAATTAGAGGTGAGCGGGGCTATCGGTCCGGAATTTTTGATTTTATTTTTGGTCCGATTACTTACTTGGTCGGTATCGGAGCGAAATCGGTCCAGATTATAAAAATCTAACTCGTTATTATATATTATATTAATACATTAAATTATTTAAAAATATTGTATTATCATATATTTTAATTTAAAATTTAAAATTTATTATATATATTAAACATATAACATATTATATTATTAATTAGTAATATTATATTTATATAATAATATTAAACATTTTTTAATATTATATTTAATTTTTTATTAATTATGATCTAATCGGGACAATATGGAGTCTGGGAATGTCCTAGCTTTTATCTTGATACGACCGAGACGTCCCGATCTCAGTCCCGTCCAAGATCGGGATGTTTTTTTAAAAAATTTGGGCAAAATCGGGTTGACCGAAACTCGGTCCCGAGCTTAATTTTGCTCACCCCTAAATAAAATTAGGTGAAATTAAGATTAAATTTTACTTAGTTTTGTTAAACGTTTTAATACAAATTAAATTTTGATGTAGAATCATACCACATTCCACCTGTCTCATTTGGTCGAATCAGCTCTTGTCTAACTTTTTTTTTTGTTTTCTTTTTTTTACTTGATTTTTTATATAGCGTTACAAACTGACTTTTTATCATTTTCTCTATTATTACTTTTCTATATAAAATAATTTATTTATTATATATAAAGTATTTATATTAAAAATAATAATATTATTTATTACTTAGAATTTTACTAAAACAATTTAATATCTTGTTAAATATAAATTATTAAAAAGTGATTTATTATATTTAAATTCTATGTGTTTAACAAATTTTTAATAAAAGTTTAATTTATACAATTATTTTTATTAATTAATAAAATTATATTTTATGAACTTATATTTATAATGTCTGTTTTTATTTAAGTATTTATATCTATTTTTTCTATCGCATCAACTATTTAATTTTTATCGTTACATTTCATCTAAACACACTCCGAACTAATTTATCAATTTTATTATTCACGTAAAATTTGAAAAAAAAATCACGATTCCAATATTCAAATAACCCCTTAAATTGCAGTTGCTTAATGGGGCATGCACCAAAAGTAACAATAATTATTAATTCGGATTCATATTTACAATCTATCAATTTAATGTCTTTTGTTCCTCGTCAAAATTAGAATAGTATTTTATAATATTGTTCAACGGACGACGGTTTAAGCCCAATGACAAAGATATGTTTCATTTACATCATCTTAGAACGACACATTTAGCTCTAATCTAAAATTAATTAATAAAATATTACTTGGGGTTAAAAAAAGTAATAAGCCTGTGGTCAATTTGTAATCGGTAACTATTGCACTTGGATTTTTGTTACGCTTTCTCCTACTTGCACTTTTACGAACGTGCGCGTGACGTCCCGTGACTTGCTCTCACGCCAACGTTTTTAGCCGTTCCATAACAAAGTGACGTTTGCGTCGCATTTCGAGTGGAGCAACTAATTAATTGGTTTGGGCAATTAATTAGCGAGTCATGGTTCGCGTTGCAACTACTCAACAACAAAAAAACATGTCATTAACGTACATAAAAACGAGCCAATTTGCTCCCTTAGTTAAGCAATGTGTTAATAGTAACTAAATAACTCGCCATTAGCAAGTTGAGGGGTTTGGTTTCTTCTAGTTAGATGAACCAAAGTTTGAACTATTCATGAAACATGTGGCCTATATTTCCTTTTAAGGCGCCTATTTGGAAAATAAAAAGAACAATTTTGGCTTACTAGGTCTA
This sequence comes from Pontederia crassipes, assembly GCA_030549335.1. Classification (NCBI taxonomy): domain Eukaryota; kingdom Viridiplantae; phylum Streptophyta; class Magnoliopsida; order Commelinales; family Pontederiaceae; genus Pontederia; species Pontederia crassipes. The sequence continues at coordinate 67,178,227 of CM060191.1, read as the reverse complement.
TCAGAAGCTACTTATTAATAAGAATAATCTAGAAGTCACTACAAGAAAATCGCGATTTTCCGACGGATACTTTCCGACGATTCTAAATTCGTCGCAATTTGCGACGGATTTTTCGACGGTTCCGTTTCCGACGGATTTTTCGACGGTTATGACCATCGGAAATAATTTATATTATTATTTAATTTTTCGACGATTAGGAACGTCGATATTTTCGACGGATATCCATCCGTCGCAATTTCCGATGACTTTTCCGACGGTTACTACCATCGAAAATAAAAAAATTAAATTATATATTTTAATATTATTATTAAATTTTTTCGATGGATTTTCTGACGGTCACGACCGTCGAAAATAAAAAAATTAATTATATAATTTATTATATTATTATTTAATTTTTCAATGATTAGGAATGTCGATATTTCCGACGGATATTCATCCGTCGCAAAATCCGTCGTAATTTCTGAAGGTCGTAACCGTCGGTAAATGTATAATAATATCATATATAAGAGTATTTTATTAATATAACTAGCGACGGTCCAAACCATCGCAATTACCGATGGTTTTGACCATCGGTAAAGATTACCGACGGTTCAAACCGTCGGTAAAATAAAAAATAAATAATATATATAATTAAATAAAATAAAAATATTTATTATTTACGTTTTCGACGGCCGAAACCGTCGGTAATTAAAATTTCGTTATCCCGCTTTTTTCCCTTTTCCCGCTTTCTTTCCACTTTTTTCCTTTATGTATTTTCCCTCCTCCCTCTTCTCTCTCCCTCCTCCCTCCACTCATCTCTCTCTCCCTCCTCTCCTCTCTCTCTCCGGCCGCGAGCACCGGATCGGCCTCTCCCGCGCGCCGGACGCCGGCGACCCTCTCCCGCACCGGCGACCCTCTCCCGCGCTGGCGTATCTCTCTCTCCCGCTCCGCGCCGGCATCTCTCTCTCGTCAGGCGGCCGGTTCCGGCCTCCAGCGGCCGGATCGGCCGTCAGGCGGCCGGTTCCGGCCTCCAGCGGTCGGATCCGGCCGCTAATTTTTTTTATATTTAAAAAATTATTTACGACGGTTGCGACCGTTAAAAGATCGACGGTTGCGACGCCCGTCTAAAGTTTCGACAGTTGGGACCGTCGAAAAGTTACGACGGCTCGGACCGCCGGCCTTTTCCGGCGGTTGCAACCGTCGGAAATTTCGATGGCTCGAACCGCCAGCCTTTTCCGACGGTTCGGACCGCCGGCCTTTTCCGGCGGTTGCAACCGTCGGAAATATCGACGGTTCAGACCGCCGAGGACTTTTCCGACTGTTGCAACCGTCGGAAAATTTCGACGGGTTGAACCGTCGGGGACTGTTCCGACGGCCAGAACCGTCGATTTTTTCGACGAATTTTTTTCAACCGTCGCAAATCCGTTTGCGACGAGCGTTTTTCCGACGGATCGATTCCGACTGAAAAACCGTCGGTAATTGCGTTACCGACGGTTTTCGGACTGATTATCGACGGTTCGGACCGTCGGTAATCCGCGTTTTTCTAGTAGTGAGTTAAGCATAAAGAATAAAGAGGAACATGATCGTGCATATCTATTTTCGTATAAACTCAAATAATTATTAATAATTTTGGTTCAAACAATTATTTTAGGGTGTAAGAAAAACTCCGGTCGAATATAATTTAGAATAATTTTTTTAATAAAGCAAAACCAATCCATTTAAGTTAGAACACCACTAGAAAAAATCGTAGAGATGCTTGTAGTTTGTTTTTATTTATTAATTTTTAATTTTACAATTAATTTATAAATAATCATTTTTTTTATTATTGGTATCATAATTTTTATATAGTTTAATAGGTTACTATCAAAACTTTAATTTAATAGTTATAGTACAATATCATATATCTAATTATAAAATTAAATATGTTAATATTAATTTATTATATATTTTTAAAAATAATATTCTACCAAAATAGAGGTTAAAACATTATTCAAAAAATTTGATTCACTAGAGAGTGATTTTTTTATTTTTATAAATGGTTTTAAAATATTTTTGTAGTATAAAAGATCGATCCTAAAAAATGAATGATTTTGTTTTTCATCGAAAATCCAAACCACTTTCACCACTAAATGATTTGCACTATTAGTTTTTGTATAACCAATTTATGATTTGGAAAACAAATATCTTCAGAAAAGTTTCCCACAATCTTCTTCTCAATTAAGATTCCACTTGTTAACTAGCCCAATCAATTAAATAGTCACTTCCCTAATCAATGTTATCTCATCATTCATGGGTTAATAGTTTCCATGGTATTTACTTCAATTTCGCACACAACTTTTTTACGGATTGACTGAAAATCTTGCAGGTCATGGAAATGGAATATAATTCCGGATGACACGTCAAACGAAAAAAAAAAATTGACTTCAGAATTTTGAAAATTAAATTCAAAGCATGACAAAATTGAAAACAATAAAATTTTGGTGGATGCAATATCCTTAAGTAAGCTCAAATTAAAGCATGTGGCGATTGTGCCAACACAAGGTTAATTCCTTTCTTACTGCAATAGGAATTTTTTGGCCCTTTTTTTATATTAATTATTTCCCTTACTTGATACGGTGTTGGCAATTTGCAGCCTCTTAAGAATACAAAAATAATAATTTCCTCAAATTAAATCGATTAAGAATATTAATTTCGAGAAAAAAAGATAAACTAATAGATCCTAGCTACTTAATATATATATGCATGCATTATATGATTTTATAGTACAAATTTCAAAGGTTGGTGTGGCATGCATTTTGGTGCCCACCACCATGTGGTCAAGCCTTGGACGAAGGGCTCCATGAAGAATCTTTGCAGCCTACCTTTTTGTGTGTTGTCCTTCACAGTCTACGTAGTTTGGATAGCTCCTGGTTTATTTTATCTTGACATTTGATAAGAACACACGAGGGAGATCAGAAGAGGCGAGCATGAAGAATGTGTTTGGCTATAAGTTCATGCGATGGAAGTTTAAATTTTAATGTTAGGAGATTATCTTTCTCTCTATTATCTTTTAAATTGTAGAGTTATTTTCTTTTAGGCCCCGTTTGACACGGGAATATTGAGAGAACTTTTATTTTCGAGAATTAATTGATGTGATAGAAAAATTAGGGTTGGTGTTTGAATGAAAAAGTGTAATGATGGAGATTTAAAAAGTTGATGTGATGGATAAGTTTTAGTGAGTGTTTGGATAAAAAGTAAGAATTAAGAATATAATTTATTATTTTATGAGGTATAAAATTATAGTAAATAAAAATATATTATTAATATTATAATTTACGTAAATCATTATATTATTAATATTATTTTTATTTATTTTGATTAAATATTTTAAATATTTTAAATATTATAATTTACGTACATTTTAAGATTCATTTAAAAAATAATTGAATAATTTAATTAATAAAATATTTATTAATTATTAGAACTAATTATTTTATAGTTTTTAATTAATAACATTTAATAAATTATTTTATAAGATCCCTAATAATGTATTAATATATTATAAATTATATATACATACATTACAAAATAATTAAAAAAATAGATGAAATTAAAAAAAAAAGTCAAAGATTGCGGCGTTGAAAAAAAAAAGACAAATGTTCTTGCCTTCTGCAAGAACTTTTCGCGGGAACATTTCGCCAAATGTTCCCGCGGAAGTCACGTGACGGAAACATTTTTTTGTTCCCGTCAAGTAGCGTTTGGGAACATTTCGTGATGTTCTCGCGAAATGTTCCCATCCAAACGCACCTTTAACATCCGCTAAACTATAATTTTTTTCTGCATCTAATTCTAAATTATAAATTTACAAAATTTAGTCTCAAAATTTATCTAAATTTGACACTTAAGTCCTTCAGTTAAATTTAATCTAAAGTTTATTAAATTTTGTTTTCTAATAACTATGAAATGTCATTTTTACCCCTTATTTTTAACATAAATGTATAAAAAAATTATTAGCAATTAGTACTTTTACTTGTATTGATTATTTTTTATTTTTAAAATATTTTTATTGTAATGAATGCAAGGATAAAAAGGACATTTCACAATTAAATTTAATAAAATTTAGTTAAAATTTAGTAGAAGATCTAAGTGTCAAAATTGAGTAAGTAAGGTGACTAAAATTTGTAAGATTATAGTTTATGGTTAGAATGGAGAAAAGTTATAGTTGAGGAGTGTTAAAGGAAATAACCCTAAATTGTAATCTCTTTTGTGACAAGAAAAAAAAAAGGAAGAAATCTGTTGATTGTAATCAAAGATATTAATGCATCTCTTCCTCCTACTGTGGTAAGAGTGGTCGGATGTTCTTTCTCCAAACCCCACAGTAGTATTATTTCAATACTATTTTCCCTTAATTAGAAAAATGTTTTTTTTTGTCAAGAAAAATGTCCTACCTGCCCCTTTGAATCCCCCTTTGTTATTAGTATGATTCAGAAACATTCAAATGGCTGTGATTACATTACATACAGGTAGGACTTTTCCTTTCTTGCCTTCTTTTGCCATTTTTCCAAACCCATCATGATTCCAAGGTGATCTTTGGGGCCTTTATGTCCTTTCATATTTATATGCATTATGGATGGGTAAGGTTAGTTAGTCTATTTATCATCATTTTGATCATGAACTTGTGCATGATATCTTCACCATCCATTTTAAATAGTAAATGTCATGAATGAAGCACAACTTTTTTGCTGAAATAAAAAAATATTATTATTCAGCAATGTATCTTGATTGAGATGAATTGAAAAATTCATGTTTGATATAGTCATTGAGATAAAACACCAGCCCTGTAAACGTTCAATGTTGTCAACTTGTTATTGTAATAATCTCGACTACTAAGACAACACACATTGTCAATGCCCAAACAATCTCAAAAACTAATGCATGCAATGCACAGAGATTACTTTGACATCGGTGACAAGAAGCCAAAAAGATCACTAATCAACTTAGAACAATCGATTGATTTAACTGTGAGTTAGGTGAACGGGAGAAAAGAGGACCGTGATTGAATCTTGAAAGATGAATCACAAAAGAAATCTGATTGTTAGACTTTGTTTAAATTTTTTTTTGGTGATGCAGTTTTCAGTCGGCCAAGAACATCCGTCTTCGATGTTTAAGATTACTAATATTTGATTAATTTAAAACTGAGATAAAAAATATATTTTTATCAAAATAATAAACTTAAAAAATCCTCAATTCTACCTTAAAAATCCAAAAAATTTCCGAAAACGGCTTCAATCAAGACTAATAAATTTTGGAGCAACAAAGCATTCGGAGTCTAGAAAGATAACGAGAAAAAAATGTAACAAAATGAAAAAGGAAAGTACACTCTATAATATTACACTATCCGCATCCGGCCACCAATCACCGGACCGCCGTTACGGACTCGGATCTCTCTCTCTCTCTCTCTCTCTCCACTCTGTATCTATCTCTCTCTCTCCACTCTGTATCTCTCTCTCTCACACACAGGACCATCACGTACAAAGGGCACTCACTACGATTTAACCCCACGGTACAGGGGCATTTCCGTCATACGGACCACTTTTGAGTTCTAAGTAACGCGCGTCCCCCAGCAATGAAGAAAAAAAATATAAAAAAAAGCCTCTCAAGGCGAGAGAAAAACAAAAAAAAAAAAAACGGAAAAAAGAAAAAGCGTCACACGGTAGGAGACAAGCGTCAAATTCCCCCCTCTCTTCCCCTCTCTCTCTCACTGCTGTTCAACAGTTCAAGGATAAAAAAACGGCTACTTGGGAAGGAGGAGGAGCAGTGGCCGGGGAATAGTAACAGGAATAACCATTTATTCTCGCTCGTACTTTTTTCTCATGTCCTTTCTTTTTTATTTTTGTTCGTGCACAAAGCCAAAAGCAACCCACCACCTCCACCACCTCCACCATCTCCTCCCCCCTCCACCACCACCTCCTCCTCCACCTCCTCTTTTTACTGCAGTCGAAAGCCAGGAAAATAGAAGGCGTCGGTCTAATTTCGCGTGTTATCCCACTGCGTTCCACTAATCGACAATTCCATCTGGCGGTAGATGTTATCCCTCCCCCCCGTCGCCACCTTGTCCCCCTTACCGCGTCCCGACGACGCCTTCCTCGCTGTCGTCTCCAGGCACCTTTTTATTCCCCAGCACCGCCCCTGATTCCGCCCTTTCCCCATCTCTCCCCCATTCCTTCCTTATTCCGCCCCCCCTCCCTCCGTTACTTCCACCTCCCTCAAACAATCTCGAATAGTAGATCTGTTCCCAGTTCCTTCGATCCCATTCTTATTCCTTTGTTCGAGGATGACGTGATCTCCAAGTTCTCGTTCCGCTGGTTCCTGTCGCCGTTCGGATTTTGGAGGATTGTTTGCTGCTGCTTTCGACGGCGTTTTCTTGATGGGTTGCGGCAGCTCGAAGCCGCTGGAGGATGAGGCGGCGGTGGCGCACTGCCTGGAGCGGACCAACCTACTCGCCGAGGCCATCCGCCACCGGTACGAACTCGCTGACGCACATCTCGGCTACGCCCGCTCGCTCCGCTCCGTCGCGGCCGCGCTCCAGGAGTTCCTCCTCGCGGCAGCCTCCCTGCCGCCGCCCCCTCCCTCCCCCGTGCTCAACCTCACGTCCGCCCGCAAGGGAGACCCGTTGCCCACCGCCGCCACCCCTCCCCCGGCACCGGCCGTCGCGATCCCCGCCGCAGGGGGCGGCGTCGGCGGGCATTCCCACTCGCACTCGCACTCGCATTCCGGCTCGCACATCGAGTTCCACGACGACGAGGACGAGGATGAGGACGATGAATTCTCGCCGCTCCACTCGGACTCGTCCTCGCCGACCCGCGACCACCATCTGCCGCCGGAAATGGACGATTTCCCAGTGAAACCCTCCTTTGTCAACCTCAGCTACTCCCGCAACCAACCCGCGGCCCCCTCGGTCTCCTATGAGCAGCGCCCGCAGAGTCCGGAGACAGTTCAGTTCGGCGAGGGAACTGCTCCTCTTGCTTATCCTTACTACAGCGCCCCCCCGTACCCCCTCCAAAGATCCAATTTTTACGCATATCCCTACCCTTACATGCCCTACGGCGTTGGCGGGAGCGTTCCCTTTTATGGGCCCTCTTCGCCGCCGCCAAGCTTCCCCATGACGGCGGGCGACGGCGGGGGAAATGCATCCACTTCACGTGCGCCTCCGCCACCACCGTCACCGCCAAGGACCTCTACCTGGGACTTCCTCAACCCCTTCGATTCGTACGATGACTATAACGCTAACTACACGCCTAGCCGGAGCTCGAAGGATGTAAGGGAGGAGGAAGGGATTCCTGATCTGGAGGAGGATCGGGAGGATCGGGAGGTCGTAAAGGAGGCCTACGGGGACCAAAAATTTGCTCCTTCCTCCTCGGCTGCGGCTGCCGGAATGTCGGCTAAAGAAGACGGAATCCGAAGTGTAGGGGAGGATCTCCATCGGAAGTCGAAGGATGCCGGGAGTAGTAGCTCGGAACATGAGGTTCCTGTGGTGGAGAAGAGCGTGGTGTCCGAACAGGAGACGGAGACACGAAGTTTGTCAGGATTCACCGCGCCGTCTCGAAGTTATCATGATGTTTCTGAGATTGTGCATGAGATTAAAACCCAGTTTGATAGAGCGTCGGAGTCGGCTGATCAGGTTTCCAATGTACTGGAAGTAGGAAAACGCCCGTACCTTCACAAGAGCTCAGGTTGGTAAAAGACGCTGCATTCCTTTTTCTACTTTGCTCAACGCGAAAGATCGCCTCTGGTGGTATAATGCGAACTTTATTAATAAATTGTTTTCTTTGAATCAGTGTCTCCATGGATGATGTGTGGTCTGCCTTCTCTTTCGACTTCTAACAACCAGGAACCTCTTGTCTTTGAGGAACATAAAGCGAATCTGTCATCAACTCTGCAGAAGCTGTACATGTGGGAGAAGAAACTCCTTGAGGAAGTCAAGGTTTGTTCACTCATCTTTCTGAAACTAATGTTCCAATGAATATCACAGGAACCAGCTCAGGCTGTACTGGTTTATAGTAAAAACATTAGTGTGATGTATTATGTATTCTTTGAAAGTTGTAGCATTTAGCAGTCCACACCTTATGTTTGGACACTGAACAGTCGCATGGTTCCTGTAAATTTATTGTGAGAGAAACACATGTAGCTTATTTATATTCTTTCCTTTTCTTTTGGTTACATAGGGAGACCCAAGAGCCTAGTACTAGGAAAGATACATTTAAAAATAAAATTGCACATAACTTTCACTTGTGATATTTAAATTCAAGTTTCGTTTACAAGTCAAAAGGGTGTTCCATTGCACCACGGTCTTATTCCAATTTATATTCTTTTCTTTTCTTCTTCTCTATGTGTCCTGAACGACCTCGTGTTTCTTTATAGATTTTATTGTGAGAAAGAACACATGTTTGTTTATATATCTCTTTTTTACTTCTATCTTTACCTCACATTGTGCATTAAGGTATCCCCATTACCTTCTTATCTTTTTTACTGAAGTGTATGATGTCATTGTTTGGGAAATGTTAGTCTTTATTTGAAGCTGTATCACATTAACTGGACAGATTTATATTAGTTTCAATTGGGATGTTTTGATTTCTAATCTTAGGCAGATTGCATGGAGAATAAAATAAATTACAAGATATTTTCCTTCTATCCATGGAATTTACCGTAGTCTTGTCTATATTTAACTTTTGCAGACCGAAGAGAAGTTACGGTTACTCTATGATAGAAAGCGTGAAAAGTTGAGGGATCTCAGGGATAGGGGCGCAGAGGCTGACAAGATTGAGGCTCTGCAGACAGTCATCAGAAAGTTATCTACAAAGATAGAGATAGCAATACATATTGTTGACACTATCTCAAAAAATATCAATAAACTGAGGGATCAAGAGTTGTGGCCACAGATTAATGAGCTTGTCCAAGGGTATGTTCTCTTTTGGTTTGAGTTGACATTAAGTGAAATCATGTCGTTTACATGTGCATAAACACTACAACATTTGGAGGAATTATTGAAGTCAATAACTTCTCAGTTCATTTGAGTGCAGAGATACTTTCAGAATAACAATTTTCATGGTTCTGAATTTCCTTGAACATGTATACTTTTCCTTCTAAAATATTGGCTTTTCAAGTACATTTTTTCTAATCAGTTAAAGAAATTGAGGTTACTGTTCTCGGAAGTGCTTTGAATCTGGAAGTCCAGCAAACTAGCCAGAAGATAAGCTCCTTCTGCCAATGTACCTCATTTCTTCTTTGAGTTTAATTTTATAACCTGATAGTATTCACAATTAGGGTATTATTTCTATATGCTTTGTATATGTGAGAAGCAAAGCTGAGGGTTTTATGATTCTATCTCAGATATTTTATGAAGAACAACAACAAAGCCTTATCCCACTAGGTGGGGTCGGCTAATTTTATGAAGAACAATTATAGAAATTTTCACGTCATGAAATATAACTTGAGATTCACTCAGGTCTTCCTGTTCAACTGCTTTGGGCGTTGGAATGAGTTAATAAACAACACTTCAATTTAAATGCTCACAAGGTGTCACCATAAGATTCGACAGGATTTTATGCTGTCGGGACCTAACACAACCCTCCTCCTTTATCCGGGCTTGGGACCGGCTATAAAATATAGGCGGAGTTAAAATCCATGTAGCCGACCCCACCTAGTGGGATAAGGCTTTGTTGTTGTTGTGTCACCAATGGCATTGCCTCGTAACTTGGAAAAAGGTTATTACGATATATTTAGTTAGTTAGGTGAACAGCATCGTAATCTCAGTATATAGTTTCATTTCTTAGCTGTGATGTTACAGGCAATGCTTTGTTATGAATTATTTCTTTCACCGTCCTTTCAATTTCTTTTTCTGATTAAAACATAGCTCTATCTTTTTCCCTTTCTTTCTAGATGGCCAACATCCAGACTTTTTTAATTGTTTTTCCAGGTGTTTTGTAACCTTTCCTAAAGTCATTTAAGTTTCAGATTGTAGGATTCAGAACTGAGGCTGATAAGTAGAAGTGAACTTGAATGGCTGCTATTAATTATGCTGGCCTAAAAAAAACATGGAAACTTGTTACTTTCAGCCCCATAAAACTATCGGCCATCATACTGATTTTAAGCTCTATTTGTTGTCTTTCCATTCTTGATTAGTCTCTACATACTTAAATGCTACGACTCACCATCATAAGTTATGGCACTATGTTTTGTTGGACACGGGTGATTTTCACATTGCATGAGACAAAATTGTTGCCATCCAAGTTCCTGCCTGCCCTGCTTAGAATTAATTTTCTTCCTTCATCCCATTGGTATTATGATGAATTTTTTAATGGTCATTCAAAAATTAACTCAACTTTGAACTTTTGCCCATCACATTTGAGTTTTTAACCTGTTATGGATAATAAGAATGACATTTGCAGGTTCTTGAAGATGTGGAGAGATATGTTGGCATGCCATCATATACAGTTCCAAGCTATATCTCAAGCTAAGAGCCTTGATTCAGTTATATTTAGTAGCAAGCTTGGCGATGCGCATATGGAAGCAACAAAACACTTAGAGCTGGAACTGTTGAACTGGGTTGAAAGCTTCTCATTCTGGGTTACAACCCAGAAAAGCTATGTAAATTTGCTAAATCAGTGGCTTATGACAGGTCTTCATGATGAACCAGAAGAAACAGATGATGGACCTGCTCCCTTTTCTCCTGGAAGGCTAGGGGCACCACCTGTTTTTGTTATCTGCAATCATTGGTCACAAGTCATGAGCAGGATATCTGAGAAGGATGTTGTTACTTCTATGCAGACTTTTGCAGACAATATTTGGGGTCTTTGGGAAAAGCACAACTTTGAACAGCGCCAGAGTTTGATGGCAAATAGAGATATGGATAGTAAGCTTCGGTTAATGGAAAGAGATCAACAAGTAATACAAAGGGCACGTGAAGCACAAACCAAAAAAATGCTGTCATCTGATCAAGGAGGTATAACAGTATCTAAACAAGTTGTTCATCAGGATGCGGCTACTGGCTTAGTTAATATTCAGTTATGCTTGAAGCAAGTCTTTGAATCAATGGAAAACTTTACCTCCTATTCAGCGAAAGCATATGAGGAACTCTATTCACGATGTGAAGAAGAGGAGAAATCCTTCATAGAGAAGGGGAAAATCTTATAGAATTCCCATGATTTAATGATATTCTCAGTGTATGATGAAACTTTAAGTTTCATCTAGAATCATCATTTCTGGAAGGAAATGGAAGAACCTGCGTATTGAGAACCTCAACGGGGCCCCAATATATCCGGTGCATGCCAAATCCTGTACAGGCTTTAAAAGGTGGTTTTCCATAAGTTGACGCCAGCATGGCTTATTATTTTTCTTGGCATAAGGTGTCTGATGAAATGGAATTCACAGTTTTTACAATCTATGTGCCAGATTTGTGTTTCAAGCTTGAAAATGTGCTACTACAGGTTCACCAGCAGACAGCAGTTGTTATGGGTCAAGTTTGAAGCATAAACCACACCTTCGGTAGAGATATTGAGAAAGATACTTGATGTTGGCACAACAGATAACCGGAAAATAGTTTTATCTCAGTCTATGCATGCTGCCAGCTGAAAGAACTTGTCTTGCCTGCACAGGAATATGATTTATCATGCAATAAGGTGCTGCGGCATCAAGCGGCCTAGGGGCATTCCAAATTTATTGGTCATTTTACAAGCTCAAGCTGCTTGAGCAACCTAATTTATTTGGGTCTGCAAGTTGGCGCTAATATTCTGACGGACTGTAATAGAAAATTTTATGAAGGGAGAAGTAGTAAAACGGCTTGCCTCAGTTGCACTGTTGCATATGGCTGCTGACTGAAGAATGGTTTGTCATTACAAGTTGGCAATCTCAAGTAATATTATGGCCAGATGTTGAACCAATAACTTATGACTTGCCGTTCTCAAATACGTTGTAACAATTCTTTTTCTCTTAATTATGCTTATTGATCCATCTGTTGTAGTCAATAAATACCGATGCCTTTGACTTCTATTGTTATCCTGTACTTATTCTTCTTTTTCTCCCTGTAAAAAAATATTTTGAATGTCAGTGAAAAATATTACATTAGTTTACTAAAATGCCTGTTGGAACTACCGGTACTACTAATAGATTAAAAGGCTTTGGTGCCTTTCTGTATAAATTTGTAATTCTCATGCTGCAGACAGAGATGCAATTTCACATAAAATGGTTACTAAATTTCTTCTTCTTCTCAGTTACAGAGAATTTGCTGGTACTGTTGGGCCCTTTTGTTACTTGCACTTTTCTCAGTTACAGAGAAGTCACTGCCTCTTCTACTGTATTCCCAAATTTTCTCGGATAGGGGGAGGGGGAGGGGGAGGGGTAGGGGCCAAAGCAAAGAGGTAACGCTTGTTCTAAAAATCTATTCATACTCGCACAAAATACAAATTAATCTTAAAAGCTAAATATTCTACTCTATTCCACTTTAGGAGGTGAATGGCTTCACAAAATATGGTTGGTGACTACATGATGAGGGGCAGAATGCACTCACACTATTTTCTTTTTAGGATCTATTTGACTAAGTTAATAAACACTTATTTTATCTACTTATAAATAAAAAGAAATAAGCCAGGGACCTAAAAAAAGTTTATCAATTTTATCAATAAATATAGTATTTTACTCTTAAAATATACATAATTTTTCTTCGCATATTTTATTATTATAATATTAAAGATTTTTTTTATCATTTGTCTAAAATAATAACCTTATTTTTAAAATTTCAATCATTAAACTACTTATCAATATTTTAATTTATTACTTATTTTATATAAGTTAATTCAAACGATCCAAGTTTCATAATTATTTTATGTGAGTTAAGTCAAAAGAACCAAGTTTGAAACTTGGAAGGGGTTACCATCCGAGCTTTTATCACGAGGTAAAATCGTATCATATCATGCACCTTGCTGTCACCGTCAACTTTTGAAAAAGATTGCCAACTTTTGAGCAATAATAATGCACGAGGCATCACATTTGCCTCCCATGTAATCTTGTCATCTTTTGAGGCAATGATAGGAGTGTGATGATAAAATGTTTGCAAGGTTTGTAGTAACACACGTTCTATAGGAAAAGAAAATGCGAATGCAGGCAGGAGATGGTTCAGAACGATGCATGCATGGTTACCATGCAATGCAGAATCATGAACCTTAACAGTGCTTTTTATTAGCTATGGCTTTATGGCCCAAAAAATTAATCTTGATCCTCATATGGAAATGATCGTTTAATAGTCATCATTTAGTCAAAAAAATTATTTTTATCCCTCTAAAATAGAACATTTTGCTCCTCCCCATAATTTAAGTTTGAGCACTTATTGAAAATTAATCTGACAAGTGGCACAGCTAAATATGGCAAATAACGGCTAGCAAGGTCAGATCTTGGTCACATTTCTCGAGCTGTAGAATAGCTCCGATTGTCCTAATGAACATCCATGCCATGATCAGCTCGGTTTTAGTTTTCCTTGTGCATTCTATCAATTTTATAATGCTACTACAAGATGTCAACACTAGCATTACATAGCAAGGATGATGTTTAGCAAATATGCTCTGGTATGAACAGTTAAAGCTAGAAAAAATGGTTTTACAGATCTGAACAATGCATCTTGACTATATAAAACTAATTCCTGTCTTCATGTTAATATTGATTTTCCTCAAGTGTGTTATGAACATAGAATTACAATAAGTGGGCTGAAAATAAAATTGTTTGTTTACTCATGCGACATACAACTCGGCTTTGCCATCGATGAAGAGGCTCATGAACTCCTCACCGTCGACAGTCTCCTTCTCCATGAGAAGCTGTGCCAACTTATGAAGGATGTCAATGTGAGTGGTGATGATATTCGTGGCCCTGGAATAAGCTGTCTCCACAAGCTCTCTGACCTCGGCATCAACCACATCAGCGGTAGCCATGGAGTAGTCCTTTTGAGATGACATCTGCAGATTCCAAAAAGAGGTCAGAGTTAGAAGGAAAACTTTCCTGCTTTATGTATAGCAGTCATATACTATGCTTACAAACCTGCTGCCCTAGGAATGGATTGCCACCAGGCCCTCCTATGGCAACTTGTCCAATCTTTTTGCTGAAACCAAACCTCTCAACCATCTGTCTGGCCACTCGAGAAACCTGCATGAAGTCATTTGAGGCTCCAGTGGTCACATTCTCTGTTCCAAATATCACCTCTTCAGCCACCCTGCAAGCACAGGTAGTGTTAAGTTATACTACATGCAAATGATGTAACTGAGAGAAGGTTGGAGTTTTTGTTGACATATTGACCAACCTTCCTCCGAGGGCAACAGCCATTTGATTCTCTAGGTAGCTTCTGCTGTAAAGCCCAGACTCAAGTCTTTCTTCACTTGGAGCAAAGAATGTCAATCCACCAGCCTGACCTCGAGGAATAATGGAGATCTTGGCAACAGGATCATACTCAGGCATGAGTGCACCGACAAGGGCATGCCCAGCCTCTGCAGTCATGGTTACAAGTGCTTTAGAGAAAGACAGAACAAACTACTATTATGATCAATAGTTGGGGAGGATATTATACCGTGATATGCCACTAGCTTCTTCTTCTCGTCTGATACAACAGCATTTTTCTTCTCAGGCCCTGCAATTATTCTTTCTAAAGCATCAGAAATCTCATCCTTGCTAATTTCCTTAAGATCACGTCTTGCTGCAAGAATAGCTGCTTCATTCATCAGGTTTTGCAGATCAGCCCCTGTGAAACCAGGTGTTCTTCTTGCGATTTTCTCAAAGTCAACATCCTTTGCCAGCGCCTTCCCTCTTGAGTGTACCTGTTATGGAAGAAGGAATTCATTAGCTATGAAAATTCAGAAACTATGTTTAATAAGGATTGCCCAGCCTTCGAAGAGAAATAAAATAATCAACATGATCCTATGCTTAATTTGGCTAAATATCAAAATAATTTTATACTCCGATGTGATGTTCACTCTCTTTGCAATCCCAATTTGCTTGGGGAAGACTTGTTTCAATCAAAACAAATATCTTCCATACTTTAGATACAATGAATCATAATTGACCTCAGCACCTCTAACGTAGAAAAGATAGCAGAATGCACATCAATGGTGGATAATGTTTGCAGGACACTGCTGTACTTTTCTGTGCAGTGCAACACCAATATCCTTGTACTCTTGTTCAATAGACACCCACAAAAGAAAGTATCCAATGTAGTTAATCAAATTCATGCCTCCCACATCATAGATACAAGCATATTACTTTTAGAATATCGTTGAGAGTTTGTTAAATGATGTGTTATTCTGTGAAAAGGAGATGTTCACACATGAAGCATAAGATATGCAACAAGAAGAGCAACACTGTCAAAATTGTATGAAGCACCAATAATCGTGGAGATGAAGTACATTTTTCTACTTTGTTTAACATAAACAGTCACACTCTAATAGTTTACAACAAAAAATTATATAGTTTACTTCAACCAAATCAATTCCTCCAACAGGTCCCATTCTTCATGTAAAGGGTAAAAACGTAGGTCAGCCAAAATACATGTGAACAATAAAGTAACTATTTAAAGTTTCTAAGTGTTTGTTCAAATGAATTCAATTCCAGTTTAAAACATCCTCATTAATGAAATCAATTAATCATGGTGTGAGATGCAACATCCCCACACTAACATTCCCTGGTGTCCATAGATCAATTACTAACAACTGATACCACTACTAAATTCATAATCCAAACTAGATCATCAGCTATATCAACCATCAAAATTTATTTCAACTGAATCTGTTCAAATCAGTAATTTATACTATCACTCAATCATGCACTGTAATTATTAAAAAGACTAAAAAGTCAATTATGATACGGTATAAGAACTAACCTGCAGTATCCTCACTCTGCCTGCAACATCAGGCCTATCTACAGTAACCTGCCGATCGAACCTCCCCGGCCGCAGTAGTGCAGAATCAAGGACGTCCGGCCTGTTGGTGGCTGCTAAAACAATGACTCCGCTGTTGCCTGCGAACCCATCCATCTCCGTTAAGAGCTGATTGATAGTCTGCTCCCTCTCATCGTTTCCACCTCCAAGGCCGGCACCACGCTGCCTTCCCACGGCATCAATTTCATCTATGAACACAATGCAAGGGGCCTTCGATTTGGCCTTCTCGAACAAGTCCCGGACTCGCGAGGCACCGACACCCACGAACAGCTCCACGAACTCGGACGCCGCACATGAGAAGAAGGGTACGCCAGCCTCGCCGGCCACTGCCCTGGCCAGCAGAGTCTTACCAGTTCCGGGCGGCCCGACCAAGAGACAGCCCTTGGGGATCTTCGCTCCGAGCGCCGTGTACTTGTCAGGATTCTTGAGGAAATCGACCACCTCCTGCAACTCCAACTTGGCCTGGTCGGCACCGGCGACGTCCGCGAAGGTCACACCAGTCTCGGGCACCTCCTGGAACTTGGACTTGGACCGGCCGAAGTCCATGGGTCCCCCGAGGCCCCCGGGGCCGCCGCCGGGACCGCCCTGGGCGCGGCGGAAGAGGAAGAACAACCCCGCGAATGCGAGGAATGGGAACAGGAGGTTCCCAATGAAGTTGAACAGGCCGCCGCCAGTGTCGCCCTCGGACACAGATATGTCGACGCCGTTCATGGCGAGGATGTCGATGAGGTCGGGATCGTTGGGGACGACGACGGCTGCGCGGCGGCCGTCGACGGCGGTGAGCTGGAGCACCCCCCCGTCCTTGCTGAAGCGGACGCGCTCGACTTTCCCCTTTTTCACTGCGTTGAGGAATTCGCTGTATCGCCACTGCGAGCCATCGGGGAGGTCGGAGGAGGCCGCGGACTGCGGGCGCGGGGCGGTGAGGAGGGACTGGGCGAAGGGATTCGCGGGGGCGCCGGGGTTCGCGGCGGCCTCGAGTTGGACGGCGGGCGGGGGAGGGGACGGGGCAGCGGGTTGAGGCGCCAAGTCGTCGGCGAGGGCGGGCGAGGACGAGAGGATGAAAGCGGCGACGGCGGCAGCGGTGGTGGGGAAGACGAAACTCTTGTGGCCGTCGATCCCGCCGCCGCTGTCGCGAAGGGAGGAGGTGATGGGTTTGGGGGCGACCAACCTTCGCAGCCTTCTGCTACGGCTGGTAATTTTGGGAAGGAGGAAGAGAGGAAGAGAAGGCGTGGGAGAGGAGGATTTGGGGTGGAACTTGGCGCCATGGAGGGCGGAGGATAGGAGGGGATGGCTGGTGGAAGCCATTGGAGTGGGGATGCGAAGGTGGTTCCAACTTTGTTCGATCTGTATCAGTAGTAGCAGATATGTAAGGCCGCGTCCCAAGTGCTGCTTAAAGTTTTGGGACGAATGCTTTATCTATCAGAAGGGGGGAAGGGGGAGATAGAAATATATGATGGATTTCGAGGATTTTTGTGTAGGTGGTGTGGGATTTGGTTGTACAACGTGGATACTGGATGACCAATCGTTGCGATTTTTGGACTTTGGACATGGAAAACAAAAAGGAAGAGGAAATTTATGGTAATTGTATTGTTTCAATTCATTTTTTTAATAGAGGATAAAAAAAATGCTTGAGCTTCTTGTTAGAAAAACAATAAAAAAGATATTTAATATCCATTTTTGTATACGGGATACAAAAAAGAAAGAAGAAAAGAAGGTTTTTGGGTCATTGGCGAGGTGGACTAGAAATTGAGGCTGCGAAGAGGGCCGAAAAAGGAGAGCTCTCCTTCGTCCACGACGAGAAGGGGAGACGGCGAGCGGTGAACCACATCATACACTTTCGCAAGGCAAAGAGATAGGCACGACACGAAATTTCCGATTCAATTTAATTCACACGAATTCGCATTAGGGGTGACTAAAATCGAATTTCGAATTCGACCTAGTTTCCTTTCTCCTGGTCGAAATAAATTATATGCAAATTATAATTTCGATTTGAACCAGAACTGGAGGACAGGTTATCTTAGTTCTTCGTGTTATTATTAAAAGATTATTAAAATACTTTTTTTAAAAAAAAATGTTTAGTTCTCTATCAGTAAAAGCATTAGAAGAGTATAACATCAAATGGGGAACATGCACACTTCTTGCCAATGTTGGATAAATTACACTAAATACTCTTTAATTTTGGACACTTTTCCAACTTTATCTTCAAACTTCATTTTATGACATCTTTTAACTTGTTTAACTAACTACTCTCTTCACCTATTATCAGTGATTTCTCGGTTACCCTTTGACTTGCGTCCACATGACAATTTTCTCTCTTCCCCACACAAGCAATAGTCCGACATGATATCATTAAAAAAATAAAAATAAAATAAAAAATTGAGCCTTGTCCGTGTCAGACACGTAAGGGGGCGACACCCCCTCCCCTTGACGCACGTTGCCGGTCCCTCTTTGCCTGTGCGCGTCGACGATGCTCACAAAGTAAAAAGAGGGGTGTTGCCCCCCCGCTGCGAGCTTCGGCAAGCTTGCTGGCACTGTAGAGGGGGGCGACGCCCCCCTTTTGCGTTGCGCGTGTCGCCGGCGCACACAAGCTAAAGGGGGTTTGTTGTGAGCTCGTCGGAGCTCACAGAGGAGGAATTTCTCCGCCGGCATAGACAGAGAAGGAGGGAGTCCCCCTCCCCCCACCCGTCTGCACCGATGAGGCAGCATCCCCCGGTAGAGAAAGGAGGGGGTTTTCTCTGCCGACGTGGGCAGAGAAGAGGGGGTCTCGCCCACCTCTGGCGATCAGTGGTCACAGAGGGAAGGCGGCGCCCCTCTTCTCTCTTGCATTTTTCTCATTTTTTTAATTTTATTTTTATTTTTTTACAATAAATATTTATGTGAAGAGAGAAGATGTCGCGTCAGCGCCATGTCAGCTATCGAAAAATGGGTGATCGACGATGAAAAGAGCATTCAGTGCAATGAGTTAAAAGATGGATTACAAATTAAAGTTAGAGGACAACGTTGAGCAAACATCAAAGTTGAAAAATATTTGGTGTAATTTTTTCTGCTAATGTTGTAAGAACATTCACAATTCTCTCCAATGTTGTAAAATTGGGATGAGACATTAATTCAAAAAAACTTTCGGATCAAGTTAGATATGTCATACTAATTAATTTGAATGGTTAGATTAAATAATAATAAATAATATCAATATATATATAATTAAATATTTACGAACATATATTTAATATAATCACATATATCAAGGTACAATAATGTTATTAACACATTTTTTGGGTTGTTTGAAAAGTAGTGCTGACGGTTCAACTCGCGTGATGCTTATAGTTGTGCGCACTATTCACGTAATGAAAGTCGGTCCACCATCAAATCCAACTAATTTAGCAAAGTTTCTTCATGTCGTGCACCTAAGTGAGGCTCCCAATAACAAAGTGACCCGAATTTGAGATCTTGCTTAAGCGAGATGAGCCACTTACTACTCCACCCAACCCCTTTGATATATTATTAACACATTTTAGTCAATAAAAGACCATGACAATCATTCAAATATTTCTTATTTTGATGCTTAAAATGTAAATTAATATATAAACTCATAATTCAAGAACTTAATTATTTATGCATATTAAGTTAAAGGGTAAAGAGGCGCTGCTTAGCGCTTGAGCTACGCAGCCTGCTGAGCGTGCATCACAGCCGTCCAATTCCATCAGGTGAAGAGGCGCGCTCATCCCATGACCAACCGAGGTTGATGAGTTCTGTCCCTTTCGGCTGCACCCTCAATGCTATCACCAGCACTGCCTCCGGTGCTGCCCTCACTGGCATCCTCGGCCTCAACCATCGGATGGCCATCAGATGGAAGTTCATCGGATGGCCATCGGTGCTGCGTTGTTTTTTCTTGATTTTTTTGTCTCAGTGACTTCAACATCTCAGAACCCGAACCCTAAATCTTCCCCTTGTACTAGTCCCTTCTCATCCCTGTCTAGGTCCTGTCCGTGAGCTCCCATATCCTCTACGGCCATTGGAGAGCACAGGAGGTCCACTTGCGAAATGGACACGGGAGCTGGGAATTACAACTCCAAGATGCCGAAAGAGGTCGTCAAAGGGACTTCAGAGGCTGAAGAGCTGGCATGATCAAAGCTCTCACCACTGGTTGCGAAAAGCTTCAACATTTAGTTGCTTCCTGTTGTCGATTTCACCGTTGAATGTATTTTTATGTCGAAGATGTCGATACGTTCTTCAAGCAATGTGATCCCGGTGAGTTATCTGTTTCATTTTTCCTTCGGTGTTCTATGCCAACGTTTTGATGTTTAGAAGGACGTTGACTATTTTATCCATTTTGGATGGCCATCAAATTCCGGTGGCAGCAAGGTCCTGAAGGAAGGAAGGCCATCGAATGAAAGCTGCAATGGAGTAAAAGAAAAAAAAAGACATGCCATCTGATTTCGATCCGAGGGTAAAGAGGCGCACTCAGCAGGCTGCTTTAGCGCAAGCGCTAAGCAGCGCCTCTTTACCCTAAGTTAAAGTGCTAAAAAGTAAATAAAAATGAATTTAATGGCTATCTCCCTACTTAAATGGGGGACTGTCCATCCTATTATCTACACCATTGAATCGAAGATAAACGTCTAGATGAGAAGCGGTCGGTTCAGAGCCGTTTGGGGCGGCTCAATGACGGATCATTACCGATCAAAGAAAACCAGAGAAAGCATCGCCGCCTCACCTGTGCTCTGTAGTCTCGTCCGACGGTAGTGCTCGACGTCGTGCAGATCGAAGGTCACTGATCCACCGGGTTCAGCGGGCGACAATGTTCAATGGCTAGGGGCGATGAGGTCCAGCACGATTGTCGAGGGCATGATTGAAGGTCGCTGCTTCCACCGTGATGTTCAATGGTTGGGACGACGATGATGACATGGTTGCATGGGGTTGCAGAGGTTTGGGGCAATGAGGTTTCAGTGTGATTATGGGAGGGAGGGCGTGGTCGAATGTCACTGCTCCACCATATTTTAGTTATGCATGCATTTTACAACATATAATTAGATTTTAGTTTAGACTTATTTTGAGTAATTTGATACATCTATTTTCACATTTATTTCCTTAAATTTATTGAAGTAGCAATCCACCTCTAGTTGGTGCTATTTTGAATAAATATCATGAGAAATGGCAAATGATGTGATAAAAGAGGAATCACATAAAACAGAGTCAAATCGATTTTTGAAAAATTAAAATTTGATTTTCACAGGTCGTGAAACCCTTTTAATGGTCGTTACAAGGTTTTTTCATGGATTGTAATACCTTCTTCACAGTGCTCACAAAAGCCACAAACCATAGAATCTGGAATTTCATGGGTTGTGATACCTTCTTCACGGCCATCACACGATTTGTCACGGGCTGTGGAGATGTTGTCACAGCCGTCATAACCAAGTCTCGCGCCTCCATAATACTTTCACAAATGAGCATGTCAACTGGATTACAAATTCATTTTAGGGACCGTGAAATATGAGTCACGACCGTGAATGCTGACTTTCATGTGCCTCATACAAAGCTTCATAGTTCCTGCAATGAATCAGATTAAGAAAATTACATTACTGGTTGCGAAGCATATGTAACGAGTTGCGACATGCTAAGATGTTTCAAAAAATGATTTTACGGACCATTATATACATCTCATTGATATTAGAGAAATGTTGAAGGCAGCAATTACAACGTAGCAAGCCGTGAAACATAAATAACGGGTATCACAAAATGTCTACACATTAGGAAATTGGTTCTTACGGGCCATTATAATTGCATCGTTACCATGAAATAACTTAAGTCATGCAGCTAGATGGAAAAATGTCCAAATCATGGCCGTGAAACCTTTCTCACACTCCTTGAGGTCGTAAAGAGCATTTTAGGGGTGTGACAAAGGCATATTTCAAGAAGGAAACATATTTTTGGAAGAATTACCAATGCGGAAGGGCTCCAATACTTACCATATGTCCATGGATCAATTGGAAATAAATTAAACCAGAAAATACGAAGTTTTACAAGGAAAAAATCTCAGAAATAATAGTACTTCAAATTTGCCATATTTTGTATGAAAAAGATTTTTCGTTTATTCTCTAATCACAAAAGTTGAACCACTATAAATAGAGATGTATGACAAGAGGAACAACTTATGCTTGGGCCCGTTACCAAAGATTTCAAGTCAAGAACAAAAGAGCGCATCTGAAGAACGAAGGAGAAGATTTATGCACAACACACTTGGGCAAGGATTGTGTAGCGATTCATTGTCATTTATGAACAGTACTCTTTTACATATTATTGGGATGATGCTTTAGACTTTCATTTTCTATCTATTTATCTATCTCTATAATTTGGATTATTAGTTTTTGTCTTTAAAGTTTAAGTTTCAAAAGTTTTATTATATGAACAATTTTTGAAAGTCTGATAACTGAATAATAGGTGGTTTAGTTTTTATGAATATGCTTGTTATGCTTCATCCGTTTCTTCATATTGTTAATTTCATGTTGAAACAATGCATGTTATAATTTAATAGAATTGGATGGAATATCAAATTGTGTAGTATGCTTAATTAACTTGAGTGAGTGATTAAGTAATTTAGGAGTTACAACACATGGCATCTTGATTTTAATATAACTGAGGTAGATCTAGGCTGAGTACTTTCATATTGTTATTGGTTTAATATATTTTATTTACCCGGTTAGGGGAATAAGATTTTTGGTATTCCTAATCCATATAAATACTAAATTTGAGTTTATTGATTATAATCAGTTTTACAGAAGTTTACATATTGTTCTAATCATTATGGATAATCATAAAGACCTATGCATCATTAGTTTTAGAGTTTTATCTTTCTATTAATTTATTTTTTGCACACTTTTACCTAGCTTGTATGTTGTCTCCTATTAACCTTTGAAATTGGATACATAAGTAAAATAGTTACTCGTGAGATTGACAAGTTATATTTTCTATTTTATTACTTGAACGACTAGTGCACTTGCTAGCTTGTATCATTGTCAATTTTCGCATCATTTAGCTTGGTGACGGTGGAGATCACACAAAACACAAAGGCCAAGTGCATGTTTCAAGCGCCAGCCCCACTATCGTCGACCTGAATGTGTTCGACCCAATGTCTGTGAGGAATAACATGAGGATCGTGAGGACGGACAACGCGCCGACAATCGCTCCATCGTTGATGGCTTGATAAAATGATTCCGGCATCGTCCACCTCTAGCACACAAATGTCTTTTGTTTTTTTTAATTCATGACATTAAACCCGTATGCTAAAAGCAAAGCCCTCGAATCATGTGAATCGGTTGTTTCTCATTCGAACGTCTACCTTCGATCCAATAGTGTAGATGATAGGGTGGTTTGCCCCCCCCCCCCCCCCCCCCCCCCCCCCCCCCCCCCCCCCCCTTAAATAGGGGAACAACCACTAAATCCATAAAAATCTAACATTATATTTTTTACTATAAGATAAATTATTGTTTTATTTAAATATTTAAAGATACTAAAAGAATTATTTTGTAAGGTAAAGAAAAAATAAATAGCAAATTTTTGCATATGATGCAATCACTGACCGGTGGGTGTGCCGATTTATTCTTAAGAAGTTTAGAGTTCAAAT
Organism: Pontederia crassipes; assembly: GCA_030549335.1. Taxonomy (NCBI): domain Eukaryota; kingdom Viridiplantae; phylum Streptophyta; class Magnoliopsida; order Commelinales; family Pontederiaceae; genus Pontederia; species Pontederia crassipes. The sequence continues at coordinate 67,154,684 of CM060191.1, read as the reverse complement.
CCTACTACCAACAAAACATCCCAGTTGGATGGTTGAATCAGATTTTGATTGTATTTTTTATCAGCTCAAGCCGGTCTGATGACTTCTACAGTTTGAGACTGACCCACCCAGATTGTGATAAGACTGATTCGATTGGTTGGATCACGATCAGACTGATTCAATCGACAAGTCCGGATTTTACAATATTGATTCTCCCAAAAAGTGTCCCTCACAATTTGCCAACCAAAATTTATTAATAAATTCACGACAGCTCGTTGTACTAATATTTATATACAAAATATAGTAATGAAGTAAAATGATGCCAAATTTATTTGAGCATGCTTAAGAATCATTATGGACATTTATTTCTTTGTTAATAATCTTCATCGACATCTAAGAGTTCACATCGAGCCAAACATGAGTTCGACATTTGCGAATGCCCTCCAATGCACCATAGGTTTTTGTAGCCAAAATAGAGACAATCGCCCTTAAGTGCATTGATGCGTTGAAATGATGTAGCAAAATAGAATAGCTAGCAAGTGCACTAGTCGCTCAAGTAATATAGTAAATATGAGTAAGAGTGTCGAACCCACGAGGAATATTATTAATTCAATATCTGAATTTATAAATTAATAAGAGAGAAATAAACATGATTTTGAAAATGAGTTTTAAAAGATAAAGAAAATAAGATAAAGATAAGACAATGGTGTTGAAGTTAGGCCTTAGGATGAAAATAGATCAGGATAAATATTTGAACCATAAAAGATAAATTTAATCTTTAAAGATGGATTAGAGTCTCCCTAAAGTAATCTAACATGATTAACTTGTGATCTCCATGACTGGCATCCCTCAATCTAATCATATAAAATTATCTTAATTTAATAAAAATTGAAGTCTTCACGACTGGTACCCCCAAAATCATATTAAAATTAAGATGCATTAAATTGAATTCTCTAGACTATTAATCACTCCACAAACTAGTATAGATTAATAGACCACACAAACTTGATTCTCCACACACTAGTTATCAAATTTATGTTAATTATTAATTCCAAATAAAATCAATTATAATTAGTATAATGAATTCTGAAATTAAACACTCCACAAACTGGTATAGCCTAATTCAGAAATTTAATTAACTAATATAAAAGCATTAAACATAATTAATAATTGATCAGAAAAAATTAAAATAAATAAAATAGGGTCCAAACATTTCCTTTCAATTAATAATCTCCTAAAATAATAATCCTAAAACATGGAGTTCATCCTAGAAATTTCGGAGAGATAATAAAATATAAATCATAAAAATTGAAAGAATTACACCCAAAATAGAGATCTCGAATCTAGCAAACAGTCGGGCAGCCTCTCGGACTTGATCAGGGTCGCGATCAACCTCCAACCGTCGCACCTCTCTCCTCTTGGTCGTAGCCTGCAGAGCTCACGACTCGCCGTGGAAGAAACCTGAACTTCAGAGCACGAATTGAAACGACGAATTCTTCACGTATTTATAGGGTGCGGACGGGTCTTGTTGATCGTGATGTACGGCCGAATTTAAATTCACGGATAAATCTCGGCAAAAAATGATAATTCTTTCAAAAGATAAATCCATTTATCTTTACCCCCTCTGAATCTCGGCCAAAACGTCTTTCTTTTATCTTTACGCCCTATAGATCTCGGCCGTAATAAAGAATTTAATCTTGTTACGCCCAAAAGATAAAATCATTTAATTGTTACCCCCTTTGAATCTCGGCCAAAAAGTGATCATCTTCATGCTATTACGCCCAAAAGATAAAATTCTTTTTATCTTTACCCCCTTTTAATTTCGGCCAAAACGTCTTGGGGGTAAAGCCAAATCTCGGCCGTAAGAAATAAATTCTTTATCCTAATCTCGGCTTTTCCTGCAAAATAATTATCAAAATTTAGTTAATCCATCCACAATTAAAATATTCAAAGAATTAATAATTAAAATTGATAAATCCAGAATTACGATTAAAAGTGACTAAAAATGATGCATGCCATGATCAAATTACAGAAAAATTAATTAAAATAATAATATAAAATATGTTGTATTTTGCATGCATCAAACTCTCCCAAGCTTAAAGTCTTGCTTGTCCTCAAGCAAAAATTTAAAGCAAGGCTAAAAAAAGTTCCATCATAGCCTCCACATTGTCAACTGACTAATTTTCTCACACAATTCTTCTGTACACCTACTACTCAACATCTTATCATTTTCCATGCACTTAGCTTCATAGAGGTTTTGAATGCTACACAAATTTAAACAATCTCAAATTCAGCCTTGCAGAAAAATAAATTGTCTGTCAAATAATAGCATTAATATTGAACACATAAGTACTAATTGAGCTTAAAACTTTTTCTTTTCATTTTTATTTTCAATCATTTTAAAAGTTCTAATCTTCAAGCAGGATTGCTCAAGGAAGTCCATGTAGCGGGCTTTAGACTGATGACTCCCAGACCAGATGACCTTAGGGCACCAGGTGATAAAGCACCCCTCGAGTTTACTTGTCCGAACAACCAAGGTTCTGAATGAAGAGTTCGAACTTAGCCATGGTTCAGTACTCTTGTGCTTCTCCATATTTCACAAGATGGTCTATGTAGAAGGTTTTCGATCGACGGATCCTAGAGCAGTTGCCCTTAGGTCGCCAGGCATGAACCCTTACGGATCTAATTACCCGAACGCATCTTGGTTTCGGATAACACTTTTGTACCTACACATAACTTTATTAATCATTTTTCTTCTTTTTTTTATTTGTTGGGGTTTAACTAACCCTTCTTTTTTTTATAAGCTCAAAAAGTACTTGATATGGTCAATAAGAAGGCTACTACTGTCAAGACTTAAAATAAAAAGGCATGAATATGATTTTGTCGTCTAGTCATTCATAATTCTATTTAGCATTGGCACACAGTCTATAAGTTTGATACTAAAATAGCAAGTGATAAGAAAGAAAAGTATTCAAATTTTATCAATTAACAATATGTCTTTGAACTTTACTTAAAGATAATTAAAATAATAAGATAAAAGTTAGTAAGATGGTAGCAAAATAAATGCATGCAATGGTATTTTTCGAAAATTTTTCAATTTTTTTCACTTTTTTTGAATTTTTTTTACAAATAGATGCAAACATAAGCAAATAAAAAGAAAGAAACATGCAATGCATGAAATGCAAACTCCCCCAAGCTTGAACTAGACACTGTCCTCAGTATTAAGCCAGCAAGAAAAAGTAATACATACTTAAATAAAAAAGGAAAAATAAAGAAATGAAAAATAACGAAAAGGGAAAAGACACAACCAGATTTACTGTCTGCGAGGTGGCGATGGTGGATGGTAGCCGAGATTTCCTTGGCGCATATGATACTCATGGATGCGCCTCGTCATGCGCGCATGCTGATTCTGAAAGGATTCGAAGCGACCCTGACGATCATCCATATTTTTAAAATCGGCTCGGATGTTGGTCAACTCTTGGGCTTGTCTAAGTTGCTCTTCCTGAATAGCGTGCAACTGCCCTGACTGACGAAGTTGCTCTTCTTGAAAAGTGTGAAACTCACCTGCTTGACGAAGTTGTTCATCATACATTGATTCCCATAAGTTTTGCATGGAAGCATAGTCAGGCTGAGGTGGCGGAGGTGGATAGTAAGTCTGCTCTGGGGCTGAAGTAAAAGTGGGCTCTGGTGCTATATAGCGATTCTGCATAGGTTCTTGTAAAGGGGCAAATACTTCCATCGAGTTGCGTTCTTCATAAGGAGTAGAAGGTATGAACGAGGAATCAGAAGAGCTCTCTTGTGCTGGAGATGGAATCGGAGAAGGCACCGACATATAAGGTGAATGGACGGATGTGGCATATTGGGAAGCTGCCGGTGATGCAGCCTGGAATCCTTGTGGCTGTTGAAGGTAGGGTTGGGCTGCCGCATAAACAGTAGAATCAAACCAGGAGAAAGGTTCATCCTGGTGTAGCTGTCCGACAGAGGTAGATGGTCCTGCAGGTGGGATTACTGGAGCTATGACCTGCCTAAAAAGGAGCCAATTATTTGGATTAATCGACGTAAAAACATCTCGATATGAGCAGGGCACCTCCTGATTGTGGCCTTTAAAAATAAAAACTTTGATCCCCGAGTTGTTGGTCTTCACGAGACCCATAGCCTAAATGGTCCTACGAGTGAGGTGAGTGTTTCCTGGCACAGCTTTGAGATCATCCAAGTCAAGTTATAAGTGCTGAGCAATAGGTGTGAGAAGGGCACCCATATTAATGCTACCGCCACGATGAGTAGTGCGGCACTGGAATCAACGAATGAGGAAGGCACCCACATTAACAGGAGTTCTGTGAAGCATGCTGTGGATGAGATATAACTCTCCCTCTGAGATGACACCATCATTATCACTGTGCCCACTTAAGGTGTTGCTTAGCATGCGATGGATGTAGCGTAGAACGGGATTCTGAATTGAGCTGTCTTTAGCTGTGTTCCATACCAATCGGTCTTCTTCTGTTATTTGTTTCCAAAAAGTTTCAGCATCAAAGTCAGCAGGTACAGAAGGAGATCCATGATTGGGGAATCCATAGATATTATTAATCTCTCCTAAAGTGAGAGTAAATGGCCACCCATAAAGTTGGAATGAAATGCAGGGCTGATCATAATTCCTGCCATCTAAATTAAAGACTTCCAGGGATGAGAGAAATTCCATAATTAGTACTTCATAAGTTGGCCACCAAGAATGCACAAAGTTAGAGAGTCCAATATAAGAAAATAATAGATGAATATCTGCAAGTAAATTATACTCCCTCAGCAATTCAATATCTGAAAATCTGGTGGCATGAATTCGAATCTCAGACATCCGTTCATATCGAGCTTGATACTCCGACTTAGTCCAATAATAATCTCCGGGGTAGGAGATTAATTGTGAGGGCTGTGGGGCCGACTGAGCATTCGGATATCGTCGTTCGTGACGTTCCCTCCATATATTAGCAAATCGCCTCATTTTTATCTGGACAAAAATCAACAAAGAAAAGGTGTCGGCTCGGTGGATGCGACTGAGGTTTCGACCGTAGTATTCGATGAAGAGCTGAAGGTCGGAGGTGACTCGGCCGTAAACAGAGAGGATTTCGGCCGTAAGGAACTGGTTGATGAAGAACTTCGGCCGTAATTGATGAAGAACTTTGGCCGTAGTTGATGAAGCTCTTCGGCCATAGTTGATGAAGAACTTCGGCCGTAATTGATGAAGCTCGGCCGTAAAAAGTAGAGGGCACTTTGGCTTCTCGTCCGTAAGGAACTGGAAGTCGATGAAGAACCTCGACCGGAGTCAATGATGGTGTAAATTGTGCCCGTAAGGTAACGACCGTGGTGATGGCAGCTGACGTCTCGGCTGTAAGTAGAAAAGCTCGGCCGGAGATTGGAGTTTGGCCGTAAGAGAGCGGCGGTGCGCGGTGTGACTTCGGCCGTAAAGAAGATGGTATCTCGGTGCGCGGTGGCTCGGCCGTAATGCACCCGGGGCGTAATGGGGTCGTCTCCGGTGTGGAAGACCGGCCGTAAGGAACAGGGGGAGCTGGAACTTCGACCGTAAGGAAGAAAGGGTGAGGCGGTGATGTTCTGCATAACACGAGAAGGGGGTAAGATTTTATGGACGAAACTTCGGGCGTAATTACCTGTTCCCACGTGATGGCGCGTAGTGAATGGTCATGTCGTTAGAGCATGGCCGATTTCCAAGGCGTCTGTGGTCAGCTGGGGCGATGTGATCGGCCAATTTCCACGTGAGTCATCTGTTTCGCCCTGTCATGTCCGAGCTTGATGCATGTCCGTGTGACAGCTCGGCCGTAATGCATAGTGGCGTATACGAGGGTGGCAGGGCGTAATAGCTGCCCTTGTCCGGTCATGTTGAGTTTGGCGCTGTGCTACGCGTCTCGCTCGTCTCGCCTTGTCCAAGGTCAGGTGGCGGCCGGTGTGGCATCTCGGCCGTAACGGGAACGGTGCTGGTGGCAGGGCGTAACGAGGGTGGCAGCTCGTCTTGTCATGTCCGTTGGAGTCTTTACGGCGTGGTCATCGAAGTGATTCTCGGCCGTAACGAGGAACATGGCGTAATAGTATCTTGTCGTTTTGCCTTGTGTTTCCCAATTCATGCATGGTGCATTGCTCGGTCGACGTATGATTATCCGAATTCCGCTCGGTGCACAGAAAGAAATATCGATTAGATGACTCGATATAAAATAAAAATAAAATGCCTAATTAAAATAAAACTATCTCCCAAACTAAGATATTAATTAACAACTAATTAGACTAATCTAAAAAAATAAAAATAAATAAATAAATAAAAAGATAGAAATAGTTTTAATTTATAGTCGTCAGCTTGACTTAGTTCTGATGAAAATCAAGGCCTATTTTGCTCTTCCCCCTTTGGATTTTTCTCTGTGTTGCTTGGGAGAGAGCCCGGTGTACGTCCAGTCAGTTGTGCCGCCATCTGGCCCAGTTATCTTTCCAGATTTCGAATGGATGCATCCTGACTCGTGGCTCTAGATTCCATATTCTTTTGCAACGCTTGCATTGTGTCTATGATCTGTGCCATCATCTCCTGCATATGATTTGATGATTGATATTGGGGAGTATCAGGTTGTCTTTTCAGTATATAATCTTTTGATGGACCAGAAGATTGGCCTTGATTCTGATTATAGGCAAACTTCGAATTATGTCTCCAACCATAATCGTTATTCCTGTAAAATTGATTGGAAATAAAGTTAGCATTTTCAATTTGATTTGAATCCGAAGTGTTACCTGTAGGGCTATAATTGATGGAATTTCCCATTAGTGACATCATCTGCTCGAATTTTTTATTAAGTGACTCCAACTGAGCCACTATTTCTGAAGATTGTATTCCTTATGTAGCATGTACATCATGAGTTCGACGAGGTGGTCTCCTTTCTTGACTTGAGGGCTACAGCTTCAATAATATCTTGTATCTCACTAGGGCATTTAGATCCTAGCACTGTCCCTCCTGCTGATTGGTCGACCTTATCTTGTCTGCAGCTCGCAATCTATGGTAGAAATCTTTCATCACTTGCCATTTTGGAATTCTATTGTCAGGAACTCTGGCTAATAGTTCTTTATATCGTTCCCATGCCTCATATAATGTCTCGTTATCGTCTTAAACAAATGCCCTCAATTCTCTTCAATATTTGCCTGCCTTTTGTGGTGGACAATATTTTCCAATAAACTTTTCTACTAGCTTCAACCAAGAATGAATCGATCCTGCAGGCACAGTTTTAAACCAAGTGGAAGCTTTGTCACGTAAAGATTGAGGAAATAATAATAAACGAATAACTTCAGAAGAAGCATTATTATTTCTAAAGGTGCTCAGAGTGGCAAGAAATTTGTCAAGGTGCTCATGAGGGTCTTCATGAAATCCTCCTCCAAATTGGGATGCTTGTATCATCCTCACGATTGCATGATTTATCTCAAAATTATTTGCGTTAATATCAGGCAGCACGATGCATGATTCTCGGTCACTGTATCTGGCCAAGACATATTCTCTCATAGAAAGCTCTGCTTCATCTTCTCGCCGATTATTATGTGGTGGAACCAGTTCATTTTGTTGCTCCAGTCTCTGATTATCGCGTGCTTGTTCTGCCATTTTTCTTATATTTCTTCGTAATCGATGATAGGTTCTTTCAATTTCAGGATCAAATTCTAACAGTGGATTTGAACTCCTAGTGCGCTTATCAGAAGATTCCAGGATTGGTTGTGATTTAATTTTTAATTAGTACCTGCAACAACCAATTTTTAGTAAGATAAAAGAATAAAATAAAAATATATACAAGAATAAAGAAATGCAGATACTAGGTCACGAAGAAATAAGATTTAAATTGATAAACATAAAAATTCTTTCGGCTATTATCGAAAATTCATTAGGTCGTCAAAATTAATGTCCGAGAGAAATTAACCTAATTACTGCCACCAAAATTCATAGAAAAATGATCAAATACGGCAAAAAATCAAAACTCGAAAACCAATTCAAATGCCAAACATTAATATCGATCGAAAGTAAATCACTTAAATGGTCGTAAAAATCAAGCACTCGTTCGGCCGTAAAAATCATAAAACAGTGTCGAAAGGGATTAATCAACGTAAGATGGCGTAAAAATTAGCACGGCGATGAATTATCTCAGCCGAAATAAAAATTGAACGAAACGTCGCCAAATGAATCATTACGGCCGACAAAGAATATAATTCATATCGGCCGTAAAACAATGAAAGTTTAGTCGAACGTGAGGTAAAACATCAACACATATAAATCGGCCGAAATGAGATTAAATCAAACTTATACGTTCAGAAATATATTGCGGCCGAGTTGAAGTCGACAACCTTTGGCCGTAAAACAAAATTGGGTTTCGGCCGAAACAAAAATAGAATTAAACTTATTCTTACGTCAACAGAAGAATCGTTACGATCGAGAAGGAGTAAAATCCATGTCGGATGATCCATTATGGCCGAGACAGACTGAATCGCTTTGGCCAAAACAAAGTCAAATCAAAAGTTCAAACTATTAAAATGTTACGGCTGAGAATGAAAGTCGAAACTGATTCGAATAGGGCATAAAAAAATTTAAACCATAGATAAGCCGGGCGAAACAAGGTCAATCAATATCCATTACTCATGGCGTAAAACAACGTTCGGATAAAAACATTAAGGCCGTAAAACAGAAGATTATAACTCAATCGATATTGCGAGCCGTAAAACCAGTAAAGCCGACAAAATAAATCTCAGTCGTAAAACCATAAGACGACGACAAAATTTTAAGCCGAAAGTCGACAATTTAAAAAATTGTCGTGACCTTTATTTGCAAAAGAAAAAATGTCAGCTTATTCACACAAAAAAATAATAATTAAAACAATTAATACATATTTACAAAGAATTATTTACAATTTATTTACATCTCCTAATAATTCATAAAAATCAGAAATTAATTAATAAAATATTCTCCGACAACGGCGCCAAAAATTTGATGCGTATGAGATGATGTAGCAACATAGAATAGCTAGCAAGTGCACTAGTCGCTCAAGTAATATAGTAAATAGGTGTAAGAGTGTCGAACCCACGAGGAATATTATTAATTCAATATCTGAATTTATAAATTAATAAGAGAGAAAAAAAACATGGATTTTTAAAATGAGTTTTAAAAGATAAAGAAAATAAGATAAAGATTAGATAATTGTGTTGAAGTTAGGCCTTAGGATGAAAATAGATCAGGATAAATATTTGAACCATAAAAGATAAATTTAATCTTTAAAGATGGATTAGAGTCTCCCTAAAGTAATCTAACATGATTAACTTGTGGTCTCCACGACTGACATCCCTCAATCTAATCATATAGAACTATCTTAATTTAATAAGAATTGAAGTCTCCACGACTGGTACCTCCAAAATCATATTAAAATTAAGATGCATTAAATTGAATTCTCTAGACTATTAATCACTCCACAAACTGGTATAGATTGATAGACCACACAAATTTGATTCTCCACACACTAGTTATCAAATTTATGTCAATTATTAATTTCAAATAAAATCAATTATAATTAGTATAATGAATTCTGAAATTAAACACTCTACAACTTGGTATAGCCTAATTCAAAATTTTAATTAACTAATATAAAAGCATTAAGCACAATTAATAATTGATCAGAAAAGATTAAAACAAATAAAAATAGGATCCAAACATTTCCCTTCAATTAATAATCTCCTAAAATAATAATTCTAAAAATATGGAGTTCATCCTAGAAATTCCGGAGAGATAATAAAATATAAATCATAAAAATTGAAAGAATTACACCCAAAATAGAGATCTCGAATCTGGCAAACAGTCGGGTAGCCTCTCGGACTTGATCAGGGTCGCGATCAACCTCCAACCGTCGCACCTCTCTCCTCTTGATCGTAGCCTGCAGAGCTCACGACTCACCGTGGAAGAAAATCTGAACTTCATAGCACCCTTTGGAACGACGGATTCTTCACGTATTTATAGGGTGCGGACGGGTCTTATTGATCGTGATGTACGGCCGAATTTAAATTCACGGATAAATCTCGGCCAAAAATGATAATTCTTTCAAAAGATAAATCATTTTATCTTTACCCCCTCTGAATCTCGGCCAAAACGTCTTTCTTTTATCTTTACACCCTATAGATCTCGGCCGTAATAAAGAATTTAAGCTTGTTACGCCCAAAAGATAAAATCATTTAATTGTTACCCCCTTTGAATCTCGGCCAAAAAGTGAACATCTTCACGCCATTACGCCCAAAAGATAAAATTCTTTTTATCTTTACCCCCTTTTAATTTCGGCCAAAACGTCTTGGGGGTAAAGCCAAATCTCGACCGTAAGAAATAAATTCTTTATCCTAATCTCGGCTTTTTCTGCAAAATAATTATCAAAATTTAGTTAATCCATCCACAATTAAAATATTCAAAGAATTAATAATTAAAATTGATAAATCCGGAATTATGATTAAAAGTGACTAAAAATGATGCATGCCATGATTAAATTACAGAAAAATTAATTAAAATAATAATTTAAAATATGTTGTATTTTGCATGCATCATGCATCTCGAGCAAGTAGATCGTAACCTTACACCTGTGGACTAATCATTAAAATATTGACTATTATCAAACTCATCACAGGAAACTAATAGGATTGTCAAAATATGAAATTTAACAAAAATTATTTGGACTACATAACACATTTTTGTATTATAAATAAATAATAAGCTGACTTTAGTTGAGCTCAAACTTGAGTATCTAAATATTAGAACCATTTGAATCTTTTTTCATAACTATCCAACATTTATGTGAAATGAAGAGTGCCCACCTTTTTTTCTTTTCTCATAGCTTGTTTGGATTAAGGGTTTTGAGGGGGTGAGATGAAATATGAGGGTGTGAGTTCTATTTGAATAATTAATTTATATTAGTTAGGAGGGGTGATATAGAATAGTTAACCACTCATAATATAACATTTCTCATTTAACCAAATCGGTAGAATGATAAGGAATTAATCATTTTATATCAAATTAACCCTTTCTCTTCATTCTCTCTCTTCGTCTCTCTTTTTTCTTCTCTTTTTCATTAATATCTCATCTCTCTGGTAAAGAACTATATGAAAAATACTTGTTAGGCATTAAATATTATAAATACTTTAATATATAATGAAGGCTGAAAATGACTTTTATACAAATAAAATTTTTATTACCCCATCCCATCACTCACCATACCACTTTAACCCACCACTCCTAAGGCTGAGCACAGTCCGGGTCATCTCAGACTGCACCGCACAACCAGGGAAATAACTCGGCCTAGATTGGATTCGGCCAGGTTGGATTCGGCCCAGGACTAGGTCCGGTAAGCAGAAAACCCGTTGGGTTTCGGGCCAAGACCAGCTTCACATCATAGAAACCTGACCCAACCTAGCCTAGGTATAATATATGATTTATAAATCCGGCCGACTCGTGACCCGCGATTCGTTAACCTGTGTGATAAAAAACAGAATGATTGAATGAATCCCTAATCTTGCCGCCATTGTGTTGCAATGAGAAGATCGTGACTGAGTTCGCCGCCGAGGTGTTGCGATCGCCGCCGTCGCTGTTTTGTCGTCGCCATCGCTGATATTCTATCATCATGACATGTTCTCTCTCCCTCTCCTTTTCTCTTTATCTTTCTCATCTTCTCCCTCTTTTCCCCTTTCTCTGCGAAAGGTCATGAGTCTTCTGATTCCTCTTCTTCACCTCAGTGGCGCAGTCCGTTGTGTCGCAATTGTCGGCACCACTCCATTGTGTTGCCATCGCCTCCGTCCCTAGTGTGTTGCTACTGGCCTTGACAAGTTCTCTGAGTTCTCTCTCCCTCTTATTTTCTCTTTCACTTTCTTTATTCTCCCTCTCTTCCCCTCTTTTTGCACAAGGTCACGAGCACTGAGCGCAGAGCGCTTTACTTCTGATTTCTCACGACTAATGACTCTCCCTCTTCCTCCCATGCTATATTATTTTTTTTATTAAGATGCTAACTTGACATACTCTAAAATAAAATAAAATATATTTATTAAAATTTATTAACATTTTATTATAAATAAAAATTATATATTATTTCAATAAAATATTTTATTTTATTTTAGTTCAACTTATGCTCATTCATTCTTTTTAATTTTTAATTACTTTTAAGGGTTAATTCTTTAAACATTCTTTGAATTATAGTGATTTTTTGTATGTCCTTATTTTCACTTTAATCCATTCGTAATATTCGATTAATTTTTTTGTTATTTTTAATTTATTAAATGACTATGATTATTTGAAATAGATGTTCATAGTTGACATCGATTTTCCTTTATCGTGAGGCTTTCGAATCGCTGGCATGTATTAGCGATCGAGATCTCCCGGAACTTGCAGCATCTCTTAAATTCAAGCGACCAGAGCCGGTAGCAAAAGGTGACCAACCTATTAAGGACCGAGGAGACAATCTGTGTAGTGGAGGATGAGGATCTCTAGTGACGCGACGCTAATGGAGCGCGGGCCTTGAATTCGGACGCCAGAGATGGCAAGGCGGACCAACTCGCGATAATCGTAGATGGTTTGGAACGCGACGGAGGAGGCGGCGACTTGCCGAGCCATCTCTTGAGTTTGTCATTGTAGCAGCGCCCGGGAGGGAGGGAGATCGCGAGTGCGTCGAGGCAACGGCCGAGGGGGACGACATTCGCAAAGGTGACGAAGTCCGCGGGTGAGTAGGAGGAGGGGGATGTTAGAAAAATAACCTTTGGAACAGAGTTGAACAAACTGGAGCAGAGGAATGATAACCCGATGGAAATTTTCATTGATCATCTCAAACTATTTATAATAAGGTTCTAACATACTTGATAAATAAAAAGATAAATAAAAAAGCAATTTGTTTCTATCCTAATCAACTAACCAGGTGATAGAGATAAAAGTTTATCTCCTAATGAGAAAACTAAACTTATCAACAAACTAGATAACTTATGTCAGGATTAATTTTCCAACATACTCCCCCATAATCCTGATGCTTTAGATCACGCATTCCCACCAAGTATCGCATGGTTGCCAGCTTCATTGCGGGCAAGGCTTTTGTAAGTGCATCAGCTCGCTGCTCCTCTGTGTGCACAAACTCGACAATGATCTCTCCTTTTTCAACATATTTTTTGATGAAACGAAACTTCGTATCAATGTGCTTACTACGACCATGAAGAACTGGATTCTTTATCAGTGCAATGGCATATTTGTTATCAACAAATAACTTCACTGGTTTCTTTTCTTGTTTTGTTAATTCTCCTAACAGGCTCCTCAACCACAATGCTTGACATGCTGCTTCCGTGGCTGCCATGAATTCATCTTCACATGATGATAAGGCCATTGTCTTCTATTTTTGGGATGTCCACGAAATAAGATTTTTGTTGATATAGAATACCATGCCTCCAGTGATCTTTCAATCATCCAGATCACCAGCTAAATCACTATCACTATAGCTTGTGATTAGCTCCTCTTTTACACCTTTCTCATATACAATTCCATAGTGTATAGTACCCTGCAAGTACCTCAACATTTGCTTCACTGCCTTGTGATGCATTATTGTAGGTCTCTCTATGAACCTGCTAGCCACTCCAATTGCATAAGAGAGATCAGGTTTAGTGTGTAAAAGATACCTTAAGCTTCCAATGACACGACGATACTCGGTTTCATCCACATGTTGCCTTTGGTTCCATCAGAAATTTGGTTGCATTGCACTCAGCCATACCAAATTTGATCAGGACCCTCTCAGCATATGTTGATTGCTTAAGTGTCACCTGATTTTCTTCTTGAGCCACCTCAATCCCAAGATAGAATGTGAGTAGTCCAAGATCACTCATCTTAAACTCACTCATCATTTGTTGCTTGAACTTTCCAATCTCTTTCGGATTTTCTCCTGTTACCACAAGATCATCAACATAAACACCAACAATTGTACCTTCAGAGCCTTCTCCCCTTGTATACACAGCATGCTCTTGTTCACACCTACTAAAACCAAGTTGTTTTAGGCTTCTATCAAGACGAATATTCCATGCTCGTGGTGCTTGCCTGAGTCTATACAGTGCCTTGCTCAACTTGTACACAAGATGCTCCTGGTTCTTTATTTCAAAACGCTCCTGTTGTGTCACATACACTTCCTCCTCCAGTTCCCCATTTAAGAATGCAGACTTTACGTCCAAGTGATGAACTTGTCAGCCCCGGTTGGCAGCGATAGCCAGGATGACACACACTGTATCAAGTCTGGCCACCGGTGCAAACACCTCATCGAAGTCGATACCTGGACGTTGAACATATCCCTAAGCTACTAGTCTGGCCTTGTGCTTGACTATGTTCCCATTTGAATCCTTCTTCAATTTGAACAACCATTTCAACCCTATGGGATTCTGCCCTGCTGGCAGCTTAGTAAGAGTCCAGGTTGCATTCTTCTCAATGGAGTCAATTTCTTTCTTCATTGCTTCCTCCCATATGGCCTGGCCTTTGACGGTTCCTCCTTTTCAACAAGTAGTGCCTCATCTTCAAAATCTTCTTCAAATGCCTCAATTCTGCTAGTGTTTCTCATGATGCTATCCATATCTCTGTAGCGGACACGACTATTGGAGTCACTACTTGATCTTGATAGTGACGAGGTATCTAAAGTTGGGGTGGTTTGTCTCTGCCCTCATTGTCTCTTTTCCCTTCGATACTACTAGAGAGGTGTCATTTGTAGGAGAAGTTTGATTCGCTTGCCCTGGTGCTATTGTTGCCGCTTGGGCTGCAGCGTGTGCACGTGCCCTCATTATCGCTCTTGGTGGTGTTTCATAGGCAGCCGCTGCTCCATGTGCACGTGTGCTAGTAGTTGGCGCCTGTAAAGTTGCATCTCGCTTAGCTGTAGACTGAATCAAACTAGGCACAACATCCGCCTGAACTTGAACATATGAGGAGTGTGTTGTGCCTGGTTGAGTGTTGCCTGGCTCGGAGAGAGGACTCTGCTCCACATAAAAATATGAGGTGGTAATATTATTTTCATCTGCACTCCAGGCCCACTCTTCACCTTCTTCAAATTTTGCATCTCTGCTGACATGGAGCTGACCACATAGAGGGTCATAAAATCGGTGGGCCTTGCAGCCTTCCTCAACACCGAGATGCACCATAATTTGACTTCGATCATCGAGTTTTTTCAAATGTGGTGTTGTCCCCTTCACGTGAACAATGCATCCAAACACCGCAAGTGGCCGAGATGTGCTTCTTCCCAAACCATACTTCAAATGGTGTGCGCTCTTCTAGCGCTTTTGTTGGCAAACGATTCAAGATGTATATAGCATGCCTCACTGCTTCCCCCAGAACCTCCTAGGGACATGCATAGTCTTTAAGAGTGACCTCGCCATGGCCATCACCGTGCGGTTTCTTCGTTCTACTACGTCATTTTGTTGCGGTGTATATGGTGCAGTCAAGTGCCTCTCGATGCCAGCCTCTTCGCATAGCTTAGTGAATGCGCTTGAGAGGAACTCACCCCCCCGGTCAGTCCTCAAAGTCTTCATGCGGCGTCCACTGAAGTTCTCCATCTTCAGTTTCAATTTTCGGAATGCCTCGCATGCTTGAGATTTCGTCTTGATGACATGGACCCACAACCATTGAGAGTAATCATCAACAACCAACAAAAAGTAACTAGTACTAGCAACAGTCACTGGGGAGATAGGCTCGCAGAGATCAGCATGCATGAGTTCGAGTACCTCTGTTGCTCGGTAGTTGGCCGATGTTGGAAGTGGATTCTTGGCCTGCTTTGTTACCATGCATCCTTGGCACAGCTTGTTCAGATGCTTGATGAGGGGAACACCAACAGCCATATTCTTCTCTTTTAGCAGCCTTAGGGATTGAAAATTGGCATGCCCCGGCCGAGCATGCCAAAGCCATGCTTCATCTGAGATATTTGCAAGTAGACACACAGGCTCACTTGTTGCCATCAGCGCCTTGTATAACCTGTTTGGAGACCTCTTGATTTTCATTAGAAACTTGTCATTTGAGTCATACACTGAGAGCATATCTCTCAGCATAATGATCTTACTCCACCTTCTGCCAGTTGACCGCAACTAATGATATTATTGCACAAAGTTGGGATATAATATACCTATGCAAGAAGACGTTGCTCACCTCCCTTGTACTGGAACAACACTGAACCTTTGTCCTTGATTTGCACAGTGGAACCATCACCAAATCTCACATGTCCCTGGATTGTCTCATTCAAGTTGTGGAATTTACTTTGTTACCCTGACATGTGATTGCTTGTTCCATTATCGAAGTACCAGATGTTTGTGGTGAAGCTTTCTTTGACATTCGTTTGTGGCTCCCCCTTGTCTTCATTTAGCAAATTAAGTTCAGAATTCTCAACACTTGCATACATCAGCAGGATTGGCTTCTCCTCTTCCACACAAGAGAGATTTACTTCTTCAGTATCTGATTTGCTCCTGCACTCAGATGCATAGTGCCCCATCTTGCTACAGTTGAAGCACTTGATATGACTCTTATCACGACCACCTCTGCCTGAGCCATCCTTACTCGGTGATTTGCCATGCTGGCCTCTGCCCCGGCCTCTGCCCTAGCCACGTCCACCTCAATTACTGGAATCTGGGTTTTTATCCTTTTTGTTTGATGGCACATCACTGCTGCCATACTTCTAGCGTGACTGCCACTCGGCCTGAGTGAGCAAGAGTTCCCCAGTTTGATTGCCACTGGGTGCACGCTGACATGCGCGCTCCTCTCATGTCTTCAATCTTCCGACTGCCTCTTCAAAAGGCATAGTATTGAGATCACAGAACTGCTCAATACCAGCGATGACCAGAAAGAACACACGCTGTTGAGAAGCTTCTTTACCAGCGTCGCATCATCCAACGTTGACACCAAGTTGATGTACTTCGCTGACATGGCAGCTAGCTTGCCTGTGTACTCATCCAGAGTCTCCCCCTCCTTCATCTGCAATGCCTCGAAATCACTCTTGAGAGTTGATAGACATGCTGCCTTCACGCGATCTGTACCAACAAATCTCGTTTTGAGGCTGTCCCAAAGCTCCTTGGCTGTTTTCTTCTTTGCTACCTGCAAAAGAATGTCTTCAGGAAGAGTTTGAAGAAGATACGCCCTTGCCAACTTGCCCTTTTTGGCATCCACAGTGGCTCCTGCCTCTAGTTCCATGGCTTCCCAAACACCTTGGACATCCATCAAAGCTTCCACCTTAATTGCCCAGGTGGTGTAGTTTGTAGACGTAAGTTGCTGGTAATGAAACGACACTCCACCGCCTTCCTTCGCAGCCACATTATGAGGAATCATCGACATGGTTTCTGGTCGAATATACTTGGGCATTGCTCTGATACCAAGGGTTAGAAAAATAACCTTTGGAACAGAGTTGAACAAAGGAGCAGAGGAATGATAACCCGACGGAAATTTTCATTGATCATCTCAAACTATTTATAACAAGGTTCTAACATACTTGATAAATAAAAAGATAAATCAGAAAGCAATTTGTTTCTATCCTAATAAACTAACCAGGTGATAGAGATAAAAGTTTATCTCCTAATGAGAAAACTAAACTTATCAACAAACTAGATAACTTATGTCAGGATTAATTTTCCAATAGGGGAGGAGAGGAGAGGGGAAGCGGATGTCTGAGCTGCGGCCAGCAGTAACGCCACCGCGAAGACAACGATGAGGTGCAGATCGCTAACTTGAGCAGGATGAGCGAGAGGATGTGGAGGCAGAGGGTGTCCGGCATGGCGGTGAGCGCGCGGGTCCTCCCCCCTTCACCACCCCCACAGCCGTCGTCGTCGAGTATTGGTTGACGACGTGAGGTGGAGGAGTCGTCCACGCGAGGCTTCTTGCGTTCGACCATATGCCTCAACGAGCGTCGGCATTCGACTAGAAGATAGTACCTCGAGAGGCGCAAGCTAAGAGGGCGAGAGAAGCTTAATAAAAAAGTAGACAATTTGGTTATTTAATAAATTTTAAAAAATAAAAGTAACAAAAAACTTAACAAATATAACAGATAAATTTAAGAAAACGTTATAATAAATTTATATATTGATTTAAGGAACCCTATTTTTAAATAAATAACTATATATTATTTTTAATAAATATATAATATTTTATGTTACACAGCATAATAGTCATCAAACTAACCTGAAAATTAGATAATTTTTTGTTATAAATTTATAAGTCGGTGGATTAATTTATTAAAAAAATGAAGTTCGGGGAATCGAGTGAAAGTTTAGGCACCAATAGTAAAAATTACTCTGGTATTGTACATATATGTTTTTGAACTTGTTGAGAAAGGCCCAGAATGCTTTTGTGATTTCATTTCATTTGACCCTTGAACGCTCGTCCTTCTTGGTTAAGGCCCGAATACTACGTAATTTTATTGCATTTGACATTTAAGGCCTGGGCTTAAATGCCACAGACACTTTATTGTTGACTTCTAATAAGACCCTTTAATTTATTTCCTTTAACATCCCTCCAACATTATCTTTTTTTTTCACATTCAGTAAAGTATCAAGGGTAAAGCTATTATTTTAATAATATTTCCATTTCATGTTATTTTTTCGAAGTTATGCATATAAAAAACGTAAGGACAAAAATGATACTTTATAATTATTAGAAGAATAACTTAAAAGAATTTAGTTTAAACTTAAAGTAAAGAAGTATCAAATTTAGATAATTTGGAAGAATAAAATTTGCAAATTTATAGTTTAGAAGAATTAGACGTAAAAAAATTAGGATATTTTAAAGGAAATAATCCTATTTTTTATTGACCACTAAATGATTAGTTGCATTGGGAATTTAGTTTTGAACTTAGAATTATATGTGAAAATACATAATTTAGGAGATTGTAAAGAAAATAATCCTAATTTTTATTGACCATTAAATGGTTGGTTGCATTGGCATAACTATCCATTTCGAATTAAAAAAATCAAATGATATATCATCGAGTTCGGCACTTTGATTTTCACGAATCATCCCCCAATTTTAAGTTAATATCTCAATCATTCCTCAACTTCAATTTGTAAGTATATTATCTCCGAATTTTAATTTTCTTGCACGCATCGTCCTCCTAACTGGTAATAGGCGATTCTCTGAGTACCTTGCTAATGTGCCGAACAAAATATAATAAATTACTATGAAAATATAATGATATAATTAAAAATTAATAACATATAAAAAAGGAAGCGGCAACCTCGGACGACACCCCATCCCCTCTTCGACGTCGGAAAGGAGAGGAAGGGACCGATGAAAGAGAAGTGGAGCATCGGCCCCCTCTGTCATGCCGACGAAGGGGGCCGAGGGCCCCTTCTCTCTCGTGCGCACCGACGAGAGAGGAGGGGAGGTCGCCCTCATGCTGACGAAGGGGGGCATTCTTTGTTGTCGGACCCGGCAAGAGAGAAGGAGGGCGTCGGCCCCCTTTGACGTGCCAGCAAAAGGGGGTGTCGCCCGCTTGCGAGCTCGTCAGCGTCCTCCTTCTCTCTCGTCAATTATGCATTATTTTTTTTAGGTTTTCAAAATCAATTTTATATACATTATTGTATCTAAAATCCATATGTAGAACCTTCTTATTTTTATTTAAAATCAAACATTTATCCTTTTCAAATTTTACTAAATAATTCTTATCACATAATTGACTTATGATAATTAAGTTATATTAAGTTTTCAACTAGCCAAAATATTCCCCAATTATACTTTATCATTCTTACTAACATTATCTATACCACTTACTCTTCCTTTGTTATTTTCTCCAAATTTGACTTTTCTTCCATTTTTTTTCAAAATAATGAAATTTGATGGATCACCGATGATATGTCTTCAGCATCCACTATTCAAATATCATTTACTTTCATTGTCCTTTGGAGCTCTCTACAATAAAGACATTAATATTTTCATCATTTTGCTATCCAAATTTGCTTGGGTCCATTTTGGTTAGAGATAGTCCTTTTGGGAACTCAAATATTCTTCATACCACTATTTATTCATTTTCTAATTTTGCATTCATAAGAATAATGTCCCTTCATAGACACAATGAAAACAAGCCATATGTGATTTTGAATGATGATTTTGTGATGCTCTAACAAATAGATTTTTTGCTCTAACAAATAGAATCTCTTAGTATCAAATGAGTTAATACCAAGTTCATTTTTTTAAAAAAGGTCTTAGCATTGCATTTAGCATTTTTTCACCATTTGTAAAATTTTCAAGTTGACTTTTTAAAATAAGATTTTCATTTTTAAAAAATTCAACACTACAAATTTATTTTTCACAAGATAATTTCAAAGTATTATTTTCCATTTTCAATGCTTCAATCATAAATTCTAAGCTAGAATTTTCATCATATAGTAAATTGTAATTATCACATACTTTGAAATCATGTTCATTTTTCAAATTCTACTTTCAAATCATCATATTTTTTTAAGGCATCTATATCTATTTATAAAAAATTTAAACTCATCGTACATATTAAAAAATTCACTATTACTATATTCGAATGAGTTAGATTATACCTCATGGTTATTTTCTATTAGACATATGCAGGCTTCTTCATTATCACCCGAGTAGGTGTTGGAGTCATCCTCTTCATCTTCACTTCCATCTCAAGTGGTTTGAAGATTTCTCTTTCTTCTTCGAATTTTCTTCCTCCTTTTCTTTTTTAAGTAGATTTGGACACTCATTCTTATAGTGTCCAACATTTTTACAATTAAAGTAAGTTATTTGATTTTTGCTTATCGAGGATCTCCTCTTGGCCGTTCTTCTTCTTTTCTTAACAAACTTAAGATATTTGTCAAGCTTCTTGACATACAATGCTAGCTTATTTTCATCTAGATTTTCATTTTATTCACTCGTTTCGCCTTTATCCATCCTTGCTTTCAAAGTCAATATATTATTTTTGGAAACACTTAGAAGAGAAGGAACTGAGAAAGTTCTTCGCTTTTTGAGAATTATTTCGTGGCTCGCCTAAGGAAGTTAAGCCGTTCACAATATCATTAAAACATATAAGCATTTCATTTATGAATTAATTTTCATGCATTTTAAAGGAATTATATTGATGATTCAAAATGTTTAGTCTACGTTCCTTGACCTTATTGATACCTTCATATGTAATAATAAGTTTTCTTCATATTTCATAAGCATTTTGACAATTATAAACACGATTAAATTTCATTACATCCAAAGAAAAAAAAAGATTATTTTTTGCTTTTAAATCTAACTTTATAACTAATCTCTCACTTCGAGATATTCCAAAGGTGATTTTTCACGCAGATTAAATGCATTTTCAATTATATTTCAAATGTCAATATCAATAGAACATACATAAACTTGCATTCAAATTTTTCAATAGGCAAAATTCGAAGCACTAAAAAGTGGATGATGATTTGTAGATTGAACTTCATCCAAAGTAAAATTGGATGCCATCTCAAAATATGTTTAAATCTTAAAATAAAAACAACTTGACTCTGAGACCAATTGTATGATAAAAAATACTAAGAAGGGATGAATTGGTGTATAAAAATTATAAACGAAAATGTAAAAATTGATTTTAGAAAAATGATTGCAAGTAAGTATAACTTAATAAAAAGCAACTAATAAAGATCAAACTTAAGAAGACACAATGTGTTGACAAAGTTCGATCCAACTCCTTGGTTCCCCGCTCCGACTTCTCGACCTCGAAACTGTCGGAGATCCAATAGCTTTTTCTTTTATTTTTTTATAAAAGGATGTAGGATATATTAAGTGGTTAAAGAGTTTGCATCCTTGTACAAGATATGAAGGAGTCCCGGGGGGAAGGGGGGGATCAACTTCCCAAAAGAGATCGTCGGGCAACACTGGCCAAAAAATGAGCCGCATCATTGGGATTGCGATTAAGGTGCTTACAAGAGAAATAAACAAAACTTTGGGTGATAGTCCAAATATCCGAAACAACAGCGCGAATTTTTCAGTGAGTCGTCCTCGTTTTGTTGATCATAGCAGCCAAGAGGTCCGAATCAGTCTCAGCTTCCATGCTGGCGAAGTTTATATCTGCACAGTAGCGTAGTTCTTCCAAAAAACCTCTGGCTTCAGCTTCCAAAGCAGAGGAGAAACGCCGCATAATGGTACCTGCAAACACAAAAGTAACATTAGCAGACACAAAAGAGGCATCGGTGTTAAGTTTGAAACACTGGCACCCTCAGGGTTGTGGATCAGGTGTAACTCATAGAAGCTCGTCAAAATCTTTTCCCAAGTAAGAGTCGCGGTTGTCTAAACAGAGCGATATGGGAATCATTGCGGGCTTTCCAGATATTCCAAATGCAGAGAGCAATAAGTGTTAAGACTTTTGATCGGGAAAGGATGTCCAAGGCAGAGCCTTCCTTGATCCAATCCCCCTCTGGCCAGGAAGAGAAGTAATTAAAAGTGAAGTGAGTTCTAAGCTGACATAGGTTCCAAATTTGGACAGCAAAAGAGCATTCGAAGAACAAGTGATAGACATTTTCTAGTGGGTGATTGCAGAGTGAACAACAGGGGTTTATGGCATTATTGAACTGAGCCAGCATATCAGCAGTGGGCAATCGATGATGAGTTAGCTTCTAGAGAAAATGAAGAATCTTAGGAGGAGCACGAATCTTCCACAACTCTTTCCATCCAGCAGATTGATTAGTGGGAGGAGGCATGCTAATAAAGTTATAGACTGATTTGGCCATCGGAATCCCGGATGGATCCGGCGACCAGATCCACATGTCATCATAGTGTAGAACATACAAATTTCTCTCAGAAATTTTTTCCATTAAAGCAGGGCCAAAATGAGTAGCAAGTTTTGAAGAATCCCATGCAGAATTTAAAATGAGGTTGTCAACCTTTGAGGAGAAGTCAAGGTAATCTATGTTAATAAAGGTAGGCATTAAGCATAAGAGAGTATTGAAAATCCATGGATCAGTTAAGATATTTGTAGTACAACCATTCCCAATAAGCTTGCGGAGGCCAAGCTTAATATCATCCAAGCATTGCAAAATTAACTTTCAGCAGGGAGCCACTTTGTGATAAGAGGAATAAGTTATGGACCAAGGATGGGGAAAATCATAATTATTCCATATTAGTGAAACATATGGGTTTGGTTTTTTATTTAGTATGTTTAAAATCCTTTCAGCCAAAAGAGCAGATCTGATATGGTGAAGTTTTTTTATTCCTAAGCCACCTTTTTTTCTCCAGAGGAGGCCCAGAGAAAACCTCTTGACATTTTTTCAATGGAATCAATGAAACCTGTTGTGGTGTAAATTGAGCTTAGAGAGTAGTTGGGTGAGGTATGCGTAATTGTACTGATGAGTGTTGTTTTACCAACAGACGTGAGAGTTTTCATTTTCCATCCAGCCAATTTACTGGATAACTTATCAGTAATGTGAGTCATGTTCACTACTAGAAAAACGCTTATTACTGACGGTCCGGACTGTCGGTAATCAGCCTGAAAACCGTCGGTAAAGCAATTACCGATGGTTTTTTAGTCGGAATCGATCCGTCGAAAAAATACTCGTCGCAAAACGATTTGCGACGGTTGAAAAAAATTCGTCGAAAATATCGACGATTCTGACCGTCGGAACAGTCCTCGACGGTTCGAACCGTCAAAATTTTCCGATGGTTGCAACCGCCGGAACAGTCCCCGATAGTTCGAACCGTCGAAATTTCCGACGGTTGCAATCGTCGGAAAAGACCGACGGTCCGAACCGTCAAAATTTCTGAGGGTTGCAACCGCCGAAAAAGGCCGACGGTTCGAACCGTCGCAACTTTTCGACGATCGAAACTGTCGAAACTTTCGACAGGTGTCGCAACCGTCGATCTTTCGGCGATCGCAACCGTCGCAAATATTTTTTTAAATATAAAAAAAATTAGCGGCCGGATCGGGCCGCGGCCAGCTCCGGCCCCCAGCGGCTGGATCCGCCGCCAGGGGGCCGGATCCGAACGCCCGACGGCCGATCCGGCCGCTGGAGGCCCGATCCGGCCGCCTGGCGGCTGATCCAATAGCCTGGAGGTCGGATCCGGCCGCTGGAGACTGGATCCGGCAGCCTGGCGGCCGATCCGGCCGCTGGAGGTCGGATTCGGCCGCCTGGCGGCCGATCGGCTGCTAGGGGCCGGATTCGAACGGCCACGGCCGGATCCGGCCGCTAGAGGCGAGATCCGGCCCAGCCTCTGGTCGGAGAGAGAAATAGAGAGAGAGAGACATCGGCGCGGAGCCGGAGAGAGAAAGAGAGAGAGACGCCGGCGCGGGAGAGAGTCGCCGGTGCGGGAGAGGGTCGCCGGCGCGAGAGGGTCGTCGGCGTCCGGCGCGGGAGAGGGTGCTCGCGACCGGGAGAGAGAGAGAGGAGAGGAGGGAGAGAGAGAGGAGTGGAGGGAGGAGGGAGAGAGAGAAGAGGGAGGAGGAGGAATATAAAGGGAAAAAGTGGAAAGAAAGCGGGAAAAGGGAAAAAAAAGCGGGATAACGAAATTTTAATTATTGACGGTTTCGGCCATCGAAAACGTAAATATTAACTATTTTATAATTACCGACGGTTGTGACCGTCAAAAATATATTTAGTTATATATAATATATATTTTTTATTTTACCGACGATTTGAACCGTCGGTAATCGTTACCATTACCGACGGTTTGGGCCGTCGCTAGTTATATTAATAAAATATTCTTTATATAATATTATTATACATTTATCGACAGTTACGATCTTCGAAAATTGCGGTGGATTTTACGACGGATGGATATCCGTCGGAAATATCGACGTTCTTAATCGTCGAAAAATTTAATAATAATATAATACATTTCATAATTTATTTTTTTATTTCCGACGGTCGTGACCGTCGGAAAATCCGTCAAAAAATTTAATAATAATATAAAAAATACATAATTTAATTTTTTCATTTTCGAAAGTCATAACCGTCGGAAAAGTCGTCGGAAATTGCAACGGATGGATATCCGTCGGAAATATCGACGTTCCTAATCGTCGAAAAATTAAATAATAATATAAATCATATCCGACGGTTATAACCGTCGAAAAATTCGTCGGAAACGGAACCGTCGAAAAATCCGTCGCAAATTGTGACGGATTTAGAACCGTCGAAAAATCGCGATTTTCTTGTAGTGGTTTATAGAGTTCAGAGATCTGTAAGATATGGGGACATCGAGATAGTTGAAAGGAAAGGAGCTCTCTTTGATATTTAAAATTCCTTTGAGAATTGCCTTCTTTTACTGTTAAATCTTGGAGGGAGGTAAAATGCAGATTTTGCAATGTTGATTTGCTGGTTTGTCAAGGCTTTGTAATTGGCAAAAATCTTTAGCAATCTTTTACAATTACTAACCTAGCTTCCATACATACCAAGAGATCATTAGCAAAGAAAAGATGACTAATTGAGAAAAATTTCAATTTAAAGGGCTTGATTCTATTAGCATACACTTCCTTGTTTATTAGAGAGGTGAAGATTTGAGATACTAATATGAAGAGATAGGGAGAGAGGGGATCTCCCTGATCCATTAATATAACAAGAGAAGGAGGGAGATTGGATGCAACATTTAATCCACTTGATAAATTTGTCTGGGAAGTCCATAATGGTAAGTACATTGATAACTGCTTCTCAAGATATCCTATCAAACGCTTTTTCCATATCAGCTTTGAGGATGAGAATTTTTTTGCGGCCTTTAATCATGGAGTGAGCTATCTCTTGAGCTAAAAATATATTATCTTGAATATTCCTATTAGCCACAAAAGCATACTATGTTTTATCAATTATATCAGGAAGTATATATTTTAGTTTATTTACAAGGTTTTTTGCAATGGCATGATAAACAACATTACAAAGTGATATTGGTATATAATCAGTTACCAACACAAGATGAGATGAAAGTCAAAGATGTATTTGAGGATCCAACAGGAAGGATTCCAGTATGGAAGAAATTCTGCATTTCTTTTGTCACTATAGGGTCAATGATAGGCCAGTAGTTTCGGTAGAACTCACAAGTAAAACCATCAGGTCCAGGGGAAAGACATCTTAATCTCCTCAGGAGTGAGAGGGGATATAAGGCTTGTTTTCCATTGACCATGAATAGTAGGAAGAGAAGGCCAATCAGAAGAAGTCAGAAGTTCATGTGCCCATAAGGTTCTAAAATGTGATACAAAAGTAGATTTAATTTCATTAGTATCAGTAGTACTAGTACCATCACTATTTTGAACAGAGGAAATGTCGTTGTGTTTTTGTCTCATGATCGTGGATAAATAAAAAAACTTGGTGTTCTTGTCCCCATTTCTTAGCCAGTTAATTCTAGACTTACTCCACTACTTAATATTTATCTGTTTCAAGATTGTTGCGTGCTTATTGTATAGACATTTAAGTTTAGTACATTCATTTTTAGATAGGGCTCTACATTCGTCTTTCCATTCAAGAATTTGGATATCTTGTTTGATATGTTCTGCTTTATTTTCCAATTTTCCTAGACCTTTCTTGTTCCATTTTAGAGTTTACTTTTTAACTTCCAGAAGAGATTGCTGTAGGGAGCAATGGGGTCATGGGTGGCCCACACATTTGAGACAATGTCTTTGGGTTCTTGATATTCAAACAAAAAATGTTCATATTTGAACGGTCTTGGGGTATGCTTTTTAGAGTTGGAGTTGATTAAGATAGGAGCATGATAAGAGGGGCCTCTAATCAGGGTGGAGAGATTGATATTTGGATATTTTAGAAACCAGTGATTATTAACAAAACATCGATCTAATCTACACAGGACCCTAGCAAGATTCTTCCGGTTGTTGCACCATGTGAAACGGTTGTTTGTGGCAGGTAGATCCAAAAGGCCGTTAGATTCAACAAAGTGTCTAAAAGATATGATTGATTTGGTTATCCTAAAAGGAGCACCCCCTTTCTTATCCTCAGGATTTAGAATGCAATTCATATCCCCTTGTGACTAGCCATGGTATGTTATCTAGAGATGCGTTTGAAAATGAAGTCCAGAGATCATTGTGAAGGTTTGGAATGGTACTGGCGTAGATAGCAATTAACAAGAAAGAAAAATCCTTAAACGTAACGACTGCATGCAAAAATTGGGATTGTTGAGATATGAGAGTTACTTGAGCAGAGTCAAATTTCTAGGCAATGATGATGCCACCTGAGGTACCCGTACCTGGCTCGATGATACCTGTCCAGGATCTACCTAATTTTCTAATGAATTTTTTAGAGTCAAACTGAGAGGTATGTGTTTCTAGGAGTACGATGAAATTTAGGTGATGAGTTTGAATAAAGTTATATAAAGAATCGCGGATCTTACCTCTGTCGGCACCTCGACAATTCCAAGTGAGGATCTTTATCATTTAGATGAGTGGCGGTCCCGAGCCCTCATCCGCCCGATTCTGTAGGCCAAGGTTATAGGGAGAGAATATCTCTTTATATACAACATTGTCTTCTTCTTTGTTCAAGAGGTAAGGCATACCTCTTATTACAAGGAGCTCTCATATTCACTAAACAGAAAAATAAAAATTTCCTCAAATTCTCTCTTCTTATAAAGAATGCTCACACTTAAGAATTAGAAAAGGGAAGCAATGATTTGCAAAATTGAGCTCTAGAAAATGCTTTAGACTTGAAAGATGTTCTAGAATAATTTTCCTTGCTCGGATAATCTTCCTTCAGTCTTTTGAATTTCTTTTATAGGCTTTTCTTCAAAATATGCACGTTGCAAAACTTTTTGTAAGAATTAAACTTGTGTTGTCACTTCTGAGCAGGCGCTCATTTTGATTTTGGACATCCATTTTGCACAGAAACTAATTGTTGCGCATTTTGTCGTATGCTCAGCGATCGATCGTTATAGTTTCGAGCGTCCGCTTTTTATAGAAAAATAGTCGTTGCCATCTGTCATTTCTGCGCGGTAGTCCATTGGTGATAGTCCGTAGAAAAATTGTTGACGCCTTTGCTGCCCAGAACGTTCGTCCGAAACTATTTCAGTCGTCCGTTTTAATAATGTCAATTTCTCAAACTTCTACTATTGTTGTAGCAGCTTTTCGGTCGTCCATCTCATGCTAGTATTTTGAACTTGACGCTCAAAAGGGTCGTCCGAAACTCTTTCGATCGTCTAATTTAAAAATGTCATTTTCTCGGACATCTACGATCGTTGTAGCAACTTTTCGATTGTAGATCGTCTGTCTCATATGTTGTCTTTTGAACTTGACACCTAGAACGATGGTCCAAAACACTTTCGATCATCTGATTAAAAAATGTTGATTTCTCGGACATATGTAGTCGTTCGGCCTCTGTTTCGATCGTCTATTATTTCTCTAACGTCTGAAAATATTTCGGTCGTCCGTTTTGTCTGCATAAATCATCAGATGATCTTTTCTTTCGAAAAATAATTATCCTATTCAAACTAACACTTCAAACATCATTAGTACATCAACTTTCTTATTTACTATCATCAAAATACTTAAAATATGGTCTTTGGACTAACAATTTACTATTTTAATCTCTTTTCTTAATTTATGTGATCTCTTATTCTAAATGATCATGCACAACTCTTATTTGTTAAAATTTTTGGGTTGTCCTAATTTTTTATTTCCTTAATTAATGAAAGGAAGAAGGAACATTCCCACCATCTTAATTTAGTTATCAACATATTTTTGTAACTATGGCTACTTCCATTAATTACTTTTATATAGTGCACATAAAATTGATGACAAGAAATACGATTAGGATGGAAGCATAATGCATATTTTTATAATTTATTTAAAATTTTTTGCTTTATTTATTATCATGCATATAAATTTGATAATTTGCACTCGTTATATTTAGGATCTAGGTCCTGCTCGATAAGTTTCCACTAAAAAAAAGCATGGATCTAGATAATTTCAGCAAACAAATTAAAATCTAAAATGAGATGCTGCTTTTTTTTTCTCACAAGTAAACTAACACAGACTTTTCCACGAAGGACCCAAAAAGATTGAGACAAAAAATTAATACAACACAAATGTCATAAACTGTCGGCACATATATAATGAGCGGCTGTTTATGTAGACATGGTCTCCATGCCATGAAAATATGAAATGTCTATATATATATATATATATATATATATATATATACAAGTGTCGAACCGAGACATGATCTCTCTCTGTGTACGTAGCAAACGTTTTCCATCTCGCATTTAATGAGCGGCTGTTTAGATCGGATGTTAAATGTTCCACTGTTTCCACGGAGCACGTCAACTGGCAAAGGAGAAAAAAATAACAACAAATGTAGTAATAGTTGATCACAATGACATAATGATCAAGACAATTCGTTTGTGGCTGGCAAAATCTTAATTTGTCGTCCAATTGATGTTACTCATACTAAGCGAATTGAATCATTCTTCAAGTAGTCTTTGGATTTTAAGATTGGATCACTAGCTAAAAAAATGTTCTAAGTTTTTTTTTTCTTTTTTGTGGTGGTGTTGGACTTTGTTGTGGAATATTTGTGGAAAAGGAGATGATCAATCATGACGATTTTTTTTTCTTCTTGTTAGCATAAATATAACTGAAGAAGAGGTAGAGTAAAAAAAAAAAGAGAAATGAATCACATCAAGAGAATTAAATTCTAAATTTTTAGCTGACGCGTTAAGATGTAGGCTCGTATTTTCTTATAAAATTAAATTCAACACATAAAAATTGAGCTATTAGAAGATATTAAATTTTATGAAAATAAGAATAATATGTATAATAGATAAAAATGAAATAGTTAAATTAAATTTTCTTAAAGTCTTTTAGGTTTCTTTTATATTTTTTTATTCGAATAAATAAACTTATATCATTACAGACATATATAGATGCTATATAGATTTTATATTTAAAATTTTTTGAGTAGGATCGAAATTATTTTTTTCCCTAAAATTTTATTAATCAGATAGAAATCCTGACAGGCATGATTAGGAGCGAGTAGTTTATTCTCTTAATTATTTAGATTGGACACACCGTCACATTTGATGACTAAATGTTGCAAAAGGGAAATTCAATTCTTAATTAGCAAACTCTTTTGATTTCGTGTATCTACAAAATACGAAAATTTCCTTTTCGAGAAAAAAAATGAAAAATTAAATGACTACATTACATTTCTTAAATAAATTTGATTTCGCCATGTGTGCGTATATATATATATATATATATATATATATATATATAAAACTCATAGTCATACTATCTATGGTATTGGTACCAGCAACAAATTATATGATGCAAAATAAATAAATTCAGCAAAAGAAAAAAAAGAAAGAAAAAGAAAAAAAACGCAGCGCCGTCGCCATTATACTTCTGCATCACAATCTCTTTTGACTTGTGACCTGCGACTGTTGAACAACCCAATTACTTCCATGACTGTGCCCCCCATCACTTGGTCCAATTCAAAGAAATTAATCATCACCGATCACTTGTGCATCAAAGTAGATCCGTTTGGTCGTCCATTAATGTCGATGTACGCGGCAAGATCGAACTCAAGTCGGACAAGAACAAGATGGTGTTGTTCAATTAATTCTCTTCCCTTTGCTCCACGGCATCTCTTACAATATTCTAGCTTTACACAGTTTCGTAGTACTGTTATTTTTTTTTATTTTGCTTAGATTTTGTGTGTGTGTGTCTGCAGATTGGGAAAGGTTTCAGAAGTTGAGTATGGTGGCGTAGTAGGGAGACCAGCACTGGTCCATCCAAGGGCTCCTCAGCTGAGACAAGAGCGTGTCCTGCGTCCACTCCAAGGCGTCGTACCGCGGAACATCCAACTCCGCCAGGCTCATAGCCGGCGGCCGACTCATCTCGGCCGGCGCCTCCTCTGGACGGAACGTTTCCAGCTGCACCGCCGGCGCCTCTTCCTGGTTCATCATCAGCAGCAGGTCTTGATGATCGCGTACCTCCTCTTTCGGGTCCTCGAGGATGAGAACATCGTAGTCCTCGACGGCCATTGGCTTCTGAAGGGTCTCCTGATAATCGGAGCACGACGCCGACGAGTGCGCCGGAGAGCCGGCCGTAGTCTGCGATTCGATCAGCGTCGCGTCCTCTTCCACCGCCGCACGCTGCTCGAGCTCCTTCATGGGCGTCGCCTTGCGATATATCTTGCACAAAACTATGTCTTCCTGGAGATTAAAAAGAGAAGTTTCGATGAGATCATATGATTGTCCCAGCTCCCAAGGAACCGAATCTAACACTACAACCTTATATATATCTAGATATATAATAAATAGGAAAGATGGAGGCAGAATTATGATGGCCAACTTTCTGTATACCTTCGGTATAACGTTTGGGTGGTCGGGAAGGCGGTACTCGTTCATGATCCAGTCGGTCTTGGTGCCGCGGGGTGCACGGCCTTCGTAGTAGACCAGCGTCTTCTTAAGGCCGATGAGCCGCTTGGGATCGGCCGCGCTGCGAACGGGGCGGTCGGTCCCGGTGGCCTTCCAAAAGCCGCGCTCCGTCGTGCGGCTGGGGCGCCCGCCGTTGGCCTGCTTCCGGTCCCGCGGCACGAAGAAGTACCACTCCCTCTCCCCTATCTTTGCCATGCCTGAACCAAAATCGCGGTGCACCAGTTTAGTTTCAGAAGCTGTAAATATTAATCACTTGTTTTTCTTTTTGTCATCAATCAGGAGACAAAGATGTAGCTAGCATTACCAGGTAGTTCCCAAGGGTCATGGCGGTAGAGATGAACGGTGGCAATGATGTCCAGCTGCAGCTTCTTCCCATGCACCGCATGTTTGAGGTAGAAGTCGAGGAGCTCCTCCTCCGTCGGATGGAATCGGAAACCCGGCAACGTGAACTCGGCCGGGGCGCCTTGATCCATGATCGTATGTTCTTCTTCTTCTTCTTCTTCTTCTTCAAATTCCGATGTATCAAGGTGATCAGCAAGTACGTACTGCCCTGCTGCCTTCACCAGCTAGTGACTCCAGCTGCTGCTATATACGCTCGCACCGGCTTGTACGCAAATAGGGTAGCATATATATAGAGAGAGATCAGAGCGCTCTCTCTCTCCTCTCCTCTCTCTCTCTCTTTAAGATAGTCACGAAAGTCTTCTTCTGGGGTGGTCCACAAAAGGGGCCTCCCTCCCTCCTTCAGAGTATTTGACTTTACCATTACCAGCAGAGAGCATAAGTCGAATAAAATATATTGGTGGTGGCCATGTGGTGGTGATAATAACTTTGTGTTGAAACTTTCTAAGGCTGGACTTTAAATTGGGTACGATTTGATTTCTCGAAAATTAAATAACTACGAATTAGGGTTCTACTCCTCGGCCTTTTCTGTTGGGTAATTGTGTGCCCCTTCAAACACGTACGTATAGGCAGGCACACAGTAGAGTTGTCCTCCCAATCGGTCGTGGTTAAGTTTAAGTCCGGTCCATGCTGCAAATTGCATCGGGTATAATTAATTAGTAGAGGTTGAGACGAAGCGTGAGATTAAGTATTTAAATTTTGGATATATAAGCAGAAAATTGGATGTGCGTGACAAATTATTCGTGGCGATGGATGTGCTCTCGAATACTAAGATTGACAATAATGTATTATTATTATTATTATTATTATTATTATTATTATTATTATTATTATTATTATTATTATTATTATTATTATTATTATTATTATTATTATTATTATTATTATTATTATTATTATGTCCTCTCATTGACGCGATATCAATGGAATAATTAAGACGTGCTGGACGCATGCACGAAAACAGCAACAGCAAGTTGAATAGACTCAACGGTTTTTAACTAAATATCATTAGAGCCTATAAGATTAACTAAATACCATTACTTTCCTGCATTGAACTCATGGGTAATAAAAAAATAATTTATTTTAAGATTAATTGTATTTTGCTAGACATAAAGAATCAATATATATGCTGCACTTCTGTTGGACATATTTAAATTTGATTAGCCACACGCAAACTTCCTCTCCTACGCTCCTTTTCAAAATTATAATTGAAGACAATCAACTAATAATTTTATTTATTTATTTACGGGGAATCACCATTATGAAAGTTCATTAAAATTAATCTTTCTTAGTCCGGAATCTAATCCTACTACTCGAATTCTCTACCACTTAAATAAGTAAATGTATGCATTTTTAATATTTTGGTTGCGTGTAATCGTCAGTACGTATATTATTTAGTATCTAACTAATTCAATAAAAGAAGTGAACAGATTTTATTTTTATCACTATTACATCTATTGAAGTTAGAATCCGGGCCGACTCATTAATTCGCTGTGCATTTTTTTAATTTTTTCAACTCGATTTGTATGAAATGGCACGTACCGAGACGTGACACGTAGAAGTAAGAAACGCACTTGGGTGCACTGCATGGGCAAACCTCATTAATACTCGGCCCCGCAGCAGTAGTGGCCACATTTGTAGGTTGTGATTTGGTTTGACATGTTAAAGAGTGATTTGGCTTGGTTTGGATCTGCCGTAGTTAAATCCTTGACCTAATGCAAACTACATATATGCACATGCATCTTTGGAGAAAACTCTAGAACTAGTTGTGGATAAAGGTGATCGCAATATCACATGCTTGGTGATGTATGTATATGACCCCTCATTTTGGACACAGTTGCTTTAATCAAATCCTTTGTATCATGTACACATTTCCTAGGTTTTTTTTTCTTCCCTTCTTCCTTTTGTTTTTGCATGCTTGAATTGGTCTGATCACTCTTCATGTCCTCAACCAACTGCAACATTTCAGTTTAAACGGCTGTGTGCTCCCGAACCATGCCGATGTTTAGATTCACATTCTAAACATAGAGAGAGAGAGAGAGAGAGAGAGAGAGATGAGTATATCCACACATTCTCTCAGATTGCTCCAGACAGTAGACACACAAATATGAACTTGTGGTCGGTCATTCCACAATCCAACGACTTTAGTTTGCGTACGGAATTGTCATCCGATGGGCAGAAGATGTCAAAATTGTAGTTACTAGTTAGGGTGGTGAGCCCAATTACGGCACCTAGAAGTATTAATAAATTAAATAGTTGATGCTGACAATTTGGGAGTTCACTCGAAACTTAAACGTAAAATCTTTGAAAAGTATGTGTATGGAAATGCCTGCCACTGCGCCTGCAACAGGGGCATGTCTATTTTGTTAGTTAGCAGCGGGTCACTCGATTGACCCATTAAATGGGCTAATCTGTTAATGCGCGATATTTAGAGAATTAATAAAAGTAGGGCTGCGACATGTAAAAATGATATGAATTTTGCATGCTACTGAATAAATCGAATTCAGGATGTTGGATCTAACTTGCACCAATTATAATCATAACTTCTACTAGAACTATAATTAGTGGTTTCAAATAAGAATTTTTCAGAAAAAGAAACTGGTGACTCATTGAAATAAATGATAATATCGAACTCTTCGAATCGAACGCCACGGGATCTGAACATATAGTTAATAAGGTTCACTAATTCATGCGACTTGATCAGAAACAGATCGAGTCATTTAATATTTTTTTTCCCATTGGGGAATGGTCAAATAATTAATTAACAAACTACTATCATTCTGACTAATTTGGTCCATATATAATTTCGAACTCACTACCCAAACAAGAATTCCGTGGCTGGTTATTTAACTGTCTTTAATATTAATATTCCGGAGCAAAATAATTAAAAGAGTAAAAGAAAAATTAAAAGATCGAGGGAACTTGATGGAAGTGATGGCAGTGACCAGAAGGATTAAAGTCATGAACCTCCCTAATTAATGAGTGGGCGTAGATATATGTTTTCTTTTGTAAACAATATTCCAAAACCATGTCCTGTGTTCAATAGTCAAAACACTCACCTGATATTTTCCTTAAATTTTTTTTTTCTGTCTGCTTCTCCAAGATTTTCACGGAAGATTAACCTACGTACATCCACTGTATATTTCAACTCTATATGGACATCGTAGCCACACTACTTTTTCTTATCATTTAAACGCTTACAATTACAAGTCCACGAATATTCTATTGGCTCCATACGTTCGCCATGCATGCACTTGCAATATATAATTACTTCACCTATAAGTTAACTGTTAACACAGGGCATAACTATAAAAACAGTGGGAGACCTAAACTTGATTAATTAAGAAGGCAAATCTTGCCAACAATGGCAAGCCCAACGTTTTTTCGTAATAACATAATGCAACCATGCATGCATGACGACTTAACCTCAGATGCATGAGATCGTCTACGACGACGTCGTAGTGGTATCGTTTTTATTTGGCTTCGTCAAGTCAGTTTAAAAATTGCAGAAGAAAAGGGGTTGATGCTGTAGATTCATATGCTGTGTCCCATGTATTTGATTCATACATATCTGGCAGGCTCACGAGTTCATACATAATTAATTAGTTGACATCCTCTGCACTTGCATGCATAAGCATCAAGTAGCATAAATGTATATATTGAGCCCAAAGTTGCATATTATTCAATGGGCAATTAATTAAATCTGCCACCTTTGCATGCCGCTACCGAGCCAGTCAACCATTTTCGTAACCTTATACCCAAAAGGTGGTCACTGAAATAATTAAAAACTAATTGGGGTCGATTAAGCTGGTCATTAAAATAATTAATTAAGCAGGCTACCACCTCCCCATTCGCTAACCCTCGAAATATTTCCCCTTATAGGTGTTCTATTGACGGCTTTAATTTACAGTTTTTACTGCTCAAGTACCATTAAAGACACATACTTTTGGAAACCCACACGAAGATAAATATAATATAGAGTAATCTGAATAATTTCATGCACGCACAAAGGTTTAACGTTGTAACTAAATTTACTATAATTGATAAACATAAACCAAATACTAAAAGAAAAAATATTAAATTAAATTTCCAAACAGAATAAGATTCCATACGCGCGACTTTTAATTGAAAAAATAGTGCATATCTAATAAGATGTGTTAAAAGTACAATTTACATATCATGCATAACATAAGAAAGGTCAGAAGAGAACTTAGGTTTAATCTTAACTTTCCTGATAGTTTTCGCATCCTTAACTTATTAATAATCTTCGATATACCACATAAAAAATCGTGAGATGACCAGATCGATCTCAAGGCAATCATATTAGGGATTTGAAAGACGAATAAAATGGGAAATAAATATTATTCTAGAAATTTTGGCAAACAAATTTAGAGTAAGATTAAATTTACTTTTCTAAAACGATAAAAAAATAACAAAATAAATTTTAATCATGAAAAACAAATGTGTTATTCAAGACGTTGACAATTATAAAATTTTCAACTCTTTTATTTTAATTTTCCAATGATATCTTATTTTTTAAAATTTTTAACAACATGTATCATATTTTTATATTATTTACTACATTGATCAATCGTTAATCCTTACAATTATCCTTTTATGTTGATTTTTCAGTGGGAATAAATAATTAAAGGTTATTATATTTAAACAATGAATCCAGCAATTGTAAATTGCTGAAAGTCACAAATAGAATATAATTATATATTAGCAACATAAAATAAATAAAATGTTGTTTGTTTTTTAAAACTATAGTGCACTAACATAATTGTCTTTTTCTTTAAGAACAAATATATTTTAAAGTTTTATTCACATCAACCCAAACAAAATGTAGAAGAATGAGTATTCCAGCACCTTCCTCTTTAACTTTGTTTATCAATCAAACACCAACTTATAAATAACACCAATGTCACGAAAATTTAGCATAAAGACGTACGAGAAAACATACGGTAACCATTCAACTAGCCAGGAACACCTTGATTTATATAATTCAATTTGCATGTTTAGGAGATTGTTCGATTATTAATCATTAATAAATAAAGATGCATTAATGACTCTTAAACAGGAGGACTTCATGCTAAGTTTTAACACTCATATATATATATATATATATATATATATATATATATATATATATATATATTCTTATCAAGTTGACGTTGATAATTGATTAAGACGGTGGAGGTCAACACAGCAAATTAATTTAAATGACAGTTGCCACAAACGCCCCCACTGTACAGGGTCGACGACGTTGTTCCTTTTGTTCGGGCTTCCCTGTTTTTTTAGTTTACTAATTTATGAATTTAATAATAGATGTCGCCCCTTAAAGATTGTAAAATCCTCTTCTTATTGAATCAAATTTATGAATTTTTAAGCAAAGTTGGATGACTCAATTGACACCAGGGTTGAGTCTTAAGTATTTTTTGGTGGCCAGCCTCCTGACGATCTAACTCGCACGTCATTACAAAATACATTATCCACAAATTGAAAATCGACCCACCCATCGTCAAGCCTAATTAATATAATTAGATTCGTCATGTGTCGTATACTTGACAGTGGCATATGAGTCATTATTACTCTATTTTTTCTATTACGAATTAGTCGATAATAATTTCGAACACCGGATAAGACTCCGATAAACACTCATTTTTTTAGAAGTTTTAAATAGAGATATATTAAATATCATTAATTTTAATTTAACAATTGAAATAAACTAGAGGGAATATATCAATGCTACCTTCATTTTTCCATCTATTATTAGGTGATTTGGCGTGACATATATTAAATATAAATTAGCTATTTTAATTCTCCATGAATAGTACGATCACTCGCTAACAGTTCACTGCCATTTAATTGTACACTTATATGCATAAAATTAAGTAAATAATTTAGGGCTGGATTCCCCAAGACTTTAGAAATTTTTATTTATGTATTATACAATCATGTTTAATTCTCCTCCTTCTAGGAGCGGCTTAACGATGATTACCCATTTTCTTTCTTGACAAACAGCTTCAATTATGTTATTACGATGCTGGCACTGTACATTTAATTATAATTATTATTATTGTACGGTATTTATAAACAAAGTTTACTTATGGTGATGGAATATGTCAATGCGTGGAGGCTTCAATTTACAACTAGTCAATCGTTTTTGTTCTGTCCTCCCTAATTATCGTAGCCACAAAGTCAATGTGACATCACAGAACCCGAATGGATTAATAAAATAATATTTTATTAATTTAATTTTTTAAAAATTATGAGTTGAAGGGTATAGAAGAAAATTTGAAAGAGAATAAAAGTATATTCAAATAAGGAATAGTTTGGAAAAGAAATTGAAATTGCATTTAAAATTAAAGTTCAGCAATTAAAATTTTGGGTGGAGGATCTAAATATAAATTTATAATATAAAAGACTCACAATACAATTGAATTAAGAGTTTTTTATTTTAAAATATTTGTAAATAAACTAAAATTTTATTATTTAATTTTAAATTATTTTTAATAGAATAACATTATACTATTTAAGTGAAAAAATTGAATTAAAGGAATAAATAAAAAGATAAATGGAATATAATTTGAATATAAATAAAAATAAACAATAGAAGAGGATCAAAAAATAATTTTTAATTAAAATTTAAAGTGGATTAAAACATGATTAATTGCATAATCCTTAATAAATAGTCCCCATCTATCTAACCCCCATACAATCTATCCCTCTCGTGTGCCCTCCACACGGCAAAATGGAGGGATCTCACACACACTCCTATATTATCATCTCTCATAGAGAATAAACATGAACTTCTGAGGCACAATATCTCAATTGGATGGGGAAGAGGTCGATTCATATGAGAAAAAGAACTATGGATTCTCCTCAACTTTAAAGTATGCAAAGTCCATTCGTCTAGGCATGCATTTCAATCCCCTATATGTAGCACAACAAGTTTATTAATTATTATGCATAGGCTTTCATAGAATATTGACATTACAAATGGGACCAAAATTCTGAGAGAAAAACTCAACATACATGCAATGCCAAACCTGACTCAATTCATAGGGACTTGACTAGAGTTCATGGAAATTCGGCGTGGGTTGAGAGTAATCCAATCTGAGTTATGTAGAACCCAATTGAGATTTGAAAAGTGCGAACTAAATTTTGGGAATCCGAGGCGACAATGATGATTTATGAGAATTTTGATCTTAATTTTATTAAAGGTTATTTCCTCTAAACTATCATAATTTTTTAGATTAAATCCCAAATTATGAACTTTATTTTTTAAGTTCCTAAAGTGTCACGATTTTTTCAATTTGCCGGGGTGTGTGTGTGGTGAACCAATCCAACTAAAATTTCATCGATACAAGTAGGAATAGTTGGGCAGTAAGAGGACAGACTCAACTTTCACCTAACTTGGTCTGAGGTCTAATTGTGAGTTATGTAACTTTAAGTTAAAAATTGTTATGGATTATTATGCTTATTATTTTTAACATTCCTAAGTTTATCGTCAATTGATTAAGATTTGTTGATTGTCATATTGATATATTCATGTTTGTATACATCTTGTTATTTGTGTAGCAAGCATCATGGTGTGATCATGAATTATAATTTTTATGTCATTGGATTGACATTATTATGGATTAATGTCTAATTTGATTGTTATAACCCCTAATCGATGTGACATGAGGAGCCATAAAATAGAAAGATAAATAAAATGATAGAGATAGACATCATCAGGTACATAGCATAAGAATATCAATGTCACCGTAATTGTGGATTATCTTTTGAGTTGATGTTATGAAATTAATATTGAACGAAAGGGGCAGATAACACAAATGAAGGCGAAACAGTGATTGAAGTCTATACAACGAACTATCAAATTCACTACTATACTATCAAATTCACTTACCTTGCACAACGAACTCTTCTATATGAAAATACAGAACCTTGAAAATTAGCTTTTATTATTGAAGCAACTTTTATGACTGAAAGATAACTTAAAAAATTAAATAATCAGTAAGAAAATATTTGTAGTTGAATTATAAAATAACGAATAATTAATTATAGTCTTTGTAGTTAATATCGAAAGTTAATCAAATGATAATTGCAATTAAACAATTACTATGGTTGAACTTTGAAGGAAAACATTTAATTAGTAACTATTTACAAAATTATATTTCTAATTTCCAATTGATTGTCAATAACAAAAATATAGAATTAAAAAGTGACATTCGATAAGAAGTCGACCATGAAACATGAATGTATTATTAATTCATCATTAATTGTTCATCAATAAATTAATTATATGAATATTTATTATGATTAATTATCATTTATTTATCATAATCAATAATTGCTATGAATATGGTCGATCATAAATTTTTTATTCATAATTATTCACTAAATAATTATCAATGCATAATGATATGATTATATGTGCTAAAGTCTCCTTCGTATGTTATCCATGAGTGATCCTACACCTTGAGTGTTATGCTTATTAAAAATTTTCTATATATTTAGATTCGTGGAGGATGAATATATGATGATGAAGAAATAATAATGAATTTGCATATAAATATAAATATTAACAGGGACCTAATAATTATTAAAATTAAAAGAACAATGTGTAGATGTATATTCATAACTCGTAAGCCATTGAATATCCTACAATTAACTTCCATTTTGATATAATTATTCTATTTAAGTCTTGTAAGATAAAATATTAACTAGTCAATTTTTTTTAAAAAAAATCAAATTATAAATTTGGGCAGTGCGAGATATATCTCATTATAGTCAACCTTCTAAATAAGAAAGATTAGCGTCCTCCATCCTCTTGCCTTCTTTCTACCTTATTTTCTTGATCCATTGCACATGGAAGTTTAATGAATCACGAATAATCAATATGCTATTTTTTTCTTGGCTGATCATCGTAATGACTTAAATCTTAATTGGATAAAAGACTTAACTGTAAAAAGATACTTATTGTCTTAAGGTTTCAATATAAGTAGTGGTAGATTAAATTAAACCGTAAAAAAAATACTGTTCTCTCCTTTACTTTTAAGAACATTGACAAACAAACTTAAGTGATCTTTCTTTATAGTATTTTTATATAAAAAAAAAAGAATTCTTTCTCCTGTCCTATGCATCTCTCCATTTTTTGCTTCAAAATATCTCAATACATTTTTATTCTTAATTTTTTTTGTCATATGAATTTATTTTTATTTTGTTATCAATGTCTTAAATTCTAATTCAGTTATAATTTTATACAAAGGGAGCAACGAATCCGTCCGTCCCTTTTAAGGGTCTTCATGATAGTTGGATTATTTCGCATCCTTATAACCATCAAATTTTCACAACAAAAAAGTCATCTTGTCTGAGGACGTAGTTCAATTAAGAGTAAATATAAAAAATATATGTGTTTTTCTCTATTTGTGTGATTTTATCTCTCCCTCTTTTGTTAACACATTTTTCCTTATGATTAAGATATACTTAACATTCCGTCTATTTATTTTACTTAATCACACTTTAGTCAACATGAAACTATATTCAATAATATGGCTTCAAACTTAGTATTTGAATTAATTATATCTCATTTATGTTTTTTTTCTTCCCTTCCATGTTTCATTAAGCCGTAAAAATGATTGCACTAGCCATCAAACATATTCTGACCCATCGATCATTAGATCGACTACATGTATTTTTATGACCGTTGATGCATAATTATAACGACTGAGATTCACTGATTTAAGGGTGAGATCAAAATCTCTGATCTCACGCTAATTTCTCATATATATATATATATATATATATATATAAAAGATGAGATAGACTGGTAACAATTTAAATATGTGCGTATTCCAAATTCGAAGGCATGGATTTATAGAAGGTTCTAAAAATTTATAAATAACAAGTAACGATTCTAC
Organism: Pontederia crassipes; assembly: GCA_030549335.1. NCBI lineage: Eukaryota > Viridiplantae > Streptophyta > Magnoliopsida > Commelinales > Pontederiaceae > Pontederia > Pontederia crassipes. Next base: position 67,113,014 of record CM060191.1, on the reverse strand, counting down.
ATAAGAGTTGGTATGATTTTTCATATTTCATGTGTCCTTTGTTCTGTCGATTGGAGAGCTTCCATGTTGAAACCGTATCACTCTATCGATGTTAATAAAATATTAATCTCATCAAAATAAATATTCATTAAATTATTAATGAATTAAGTGTTTTACATTAGCTTTTATGAACAAATCAATTCAGTATATTTACTTATTATTATTATTTAATATTTTTATTATGCTCTAAATAGTTATCAAAAGAAAATCAATTATCTTATTTTTTGTTCAACTTATTTTTATCTACTATATACAATAATTACCTTTTCCATTAAATTAATTTTATTATTGTATTTAAATGTATCTTAATGTATTTTGAATTAATTTGTTAATTCAATTATTTGAAATTTTTTACGATTTTCATTGCCAGATAAAAGTAAAAACTATGATCGGTTTCTCTCTCCTTGGAGTGGGTCAATTTTCTGACATTGGACCGTCCCATTCAATGGTGGAATCCATGCAGCGTGTCTCCGTGCAACCGTAGCCGGGTTTTCGCACTACGTATTGTATCCAGTAGATGTACTATCATTAATTCTTGTTTCTCTCTCCTGATTGAGATTTCTTCATATAGTGATAACAAATGTGCAGTACGGCGATAAAACCTTTTTATTTCTTTCTTTGTTTCTTTTCTTGATTTATTAGTGCATTGTTAAAAATTATCATATTTAATAATTATTAGTGATATTTATATACTTCTTTATCTTTTTATATAAGGTTTTTTTTATATTCGATTATTATCTTCTTTTGAATTTTAAATGATGGATGACGATGTAAAAATTATTATATCCAAATTGAAATCCTATTTAAGAATCTTTTTTTTAAAATATATTACATTTAAATTAATTTAATGTTTGTTCTTCTACTTAGGGATAGAGGATCGACCTTCTTATATTATCAGCCCTCAAATGACAAATGGACGGCTGATAAATTGTCATGCGGTTCAAGTGGACTTAGAAACGTCTGGTTCACTCGATTCAAAGAAAAGTCAAATCCTCCATAGCCCTAGGTTCGAGCAGTTTTTCCCTGTCACCTCATGTCAATTACCGTCGAATCTTATATAAGATCGGAGGGGGTCATAAGATCGGATCAAAGATCATAAGATCTTACATGTTAATAAAAGAATATATTTTAAAATAATAAATGTATTTTTGATATTTTTTGCATTGAAATATTAAATTAGAACAAAAAATATTTAACTTCATATAAGTTAATTATTATTATCATAAATATATTTTTAAATTAATATTTAAATTATTATATTAATCATATGTGATCGTATAAGATCGTAAGATCGCGTGACCAAAATTAAAATCGAATTAAAATCTTACACATAAGATCCTCAAGATAAAATCGAGATCAGAAAGGGCATGTAATATCGTAAAATTGTAAGATCTTAAGATTTAGATCGAGATATTGACAATTTTACGTCGAGCGTTGCCGCTTGTTATCGTGCTCTGCTCCCGTTGCTGTCGTAGCTGCCGTAGAGGTGGAGCAACAACGTGACAAGGAGGAGGTTAGAGCATATAGGTCAAGAATCATTCACGAGTTCAAGCAGTGATACGACAAGCAGGAGTCCTTAATTAGTTGGGTTGAGCAACGACGATGGTGGAGGTCGCCGCAGATCTGCAGGAGGTGGAGAATCGCTCGCGAGGCGGAGGTCACTACAGATCTGCGAATTGCGGGAGATGGTGGAGGTCGCCGTAGATTTGTGAATTGCCAGCGAGGTGGAGGTCATCGTGGAACTGCGAATTGCCGAAGATGGTGGAGGTCGCTGCGGATCTGTGAATTGTCGAATATGGTCGAGGTTGTTAGAGTTGGTGAATACTTCAGAGCCCCTTGTTTCTCACACCGGGTTCGCCCACGTGAGCTTAGGGGAATCTGAGTATTACCCAATTAACAGTATTGCTGGCGTACGAACGAAAGGGGGGGTTCGGGGGGCCCCGCCCCCCGACGGCGGTCCCGTTCGTCGGTGAGCGGGCGGGGGTTCGGGGGCAGCGCCCCCGAAACCTAGACGGATTTTGGGCTTTTGTTTAGCCGGCCCGTGTGGTTCGGATTAGGTTTTTTCTCTGTTTATTTGGGTTTTAAACCCGGTTTGGAGAGGCTATTAATAGCCTAATTTCTGATGTAATTTGTTGTGGCGGCTGTAAACCTAAACGATATAGTGGAACCTCTTTGCAGAACGTAGCCCTAATCTCAAGGGTGAACCTGGGTAAATTTCGTGTGTCTCCTCTATTTTTCTGCAATCTCTCTGTGATCTTCTCTACTTGTTCTCGGATTTTCCCATTAATTGGTATCAGAGCACAAGTTGTTCGAGGAATTAGGGTTTATTCGAGATGTCAGGAGGATCGCGAATCGAGATAGAAAAATTTGATGGAACACGATTTGATCTCTGGAAGATGAAGATGGAGGATCTCCTTTGTGATCGAGATCTTTGGACGGCAATCGAGAAGGAGAGACCAAGCATGGAGGCGGCGAAGGTCGCGGACGAGGCCTCCTCCAGTCAGGCAGATCCAAAGGCGATCGAAGAGTGGGATCGGATTGATAGAAAGGCGAAGGGTTTGATTCGGCTGTGTCTCGCGGATTCAATTCTTACGAATGTGATGGGCGAACCTACTGCCAGAGATCTGTGAAGGAAGTTGGAATCCCTATATCAAAGTAAGTCGTTGGTTAACAAGTTATTTCTGAGGAAGAAATTGTACAATCTTCGGATGCAGGAGGGTGACTCATTTTCTACCCATCTTTATAACTTTAACACGGTGATCAGTCAACTTGTATCAATCGGTGTTAAGTTTCAAGATGATGATAAGGCAATAACATTGCTCTGTTCGCTGCCGAATTCATGGGACAATCTAATTGTTGTGATTGGTGGCGGGGATAAAGAACTTTCGTATTAAAGTATATGTGCTGCCTTGTTATCAGAGGAAATACGGAGAAAGGGATCAGCAAGTTCTGGTAAAGAGGCGCTGGCGGCCAGAGGAAGACAACCAGAAAGGAATCAAAATCAGAGAGGGAGATCCAAATCTCGTGGGCGTTCGAAGAGTAAGGATAAGAAGGTGCAATGCTGGAGATGTCAAGAGTGGGGCCATCTGAAGCGAGATTGCAAAAACAAGCCGGTTCATAAGAAAGAAGCTGAGTCAACCTCGGACAAAAAGGAGGCTGAGGCAGGAGATATGTATGTGGCTTCTGCATGTACGGCACAGTCAGATAAAGATGTATGGCTTATCGACACTGGTGCTTCGTACCACATGACGCCTCATAAACACTGGTTCTGTGAATATGAGGAGTATAATGGTGGGGATGTCATGCTCGGAGATGACACTGCGGTTCAGATTGTTGGACGTGGCAGGGTGAAGTTGAGGATGAATGATGGCACGGTGAAGACTCTACCAGATGTGATGCATATACCACTTATGAGCAGGAGTTTATTATCTGTTGGTACAATGGCTGACTCGGGTGTTATATTCAGTTGCGATAAGGATTCGTGCAAGATGATCAGAGGGTCGATTGTAATTGCACGAGGGGTTCGCTATGGCACGTTGTACAAGTTGCTCGGAGAGACAATATCTGTGGGCTGCGGATTTATTTCTGAAGAGGCCAAAGAAGATGAAGACAACAAATCTATGTTGTGGCATCGGAGATTAGGCCATATCAGTGAAAAAGGACTCTCCACTATAGCATCAAGTCAGATGGTAGAAGGAGTTCCGGATTGTTCTGTGGGCTTCGGATTCTGTGAACATTGCCTCCATGGAAAACAGAACCGAGTCAGTTTTCAACACACAGGTTCAAGAGCAACGAAGATTCTCGAACTGATTCATAGTGATGTCTTTGGACCAACTCCGACTCCATCTATTGGAGGGTTCAGGTACTATGTTTCTTTTATAGATGATTTTTCGAGATATAGTTGGATTTATTTTATCAAGAATAAATCAGATGTATTCGATAAGTTTCGAGAATTTAAAGTTTTGGTGGAAAATCAATTGAGCTGCAAGATCAAGGTCCTTCGTACAGATAATGGAGGTGAATTTTGTTCAGATAAGTTTGAGCATTTCTGCGTGGACAATGGTATTGCTAGGCAGAAGACAACTCCATATACACCTGAGCAGAATGGAGTAGCTGAAAGGTTAAATCGATCACTCATAGGGAAGGCCAGATGTATGCTGAGTTGGGCTGAATTGGGGCAAGAATTCTGGGCAGAAGCTGTAGCCACAGCAAACTACCTGAAGAACCGCTCACCGACCTCATCAGTGAAGGATCAGACACCTTATGAGGCAATGTTTGGGAAGAAGCCAAATTTGTCTCATGTTCGGGTGTTCGGATGTGACGTATATGTTCATATACCCAAGGAAAAGCGGGGTAAGCTTGATAGTAAATCTGAAAAGAACATATTTGTCGGATACAAGGAAGGGATCAAGGGCTACAAACTATGGAATCCAAAGTCAAGGACTATTGTTTACAGCAGGGATGTTGTTTTTCGTGAATCGCGTTCCCAAGTTGAAATTCAAAAAGGTGATGAACTTAAGAAAGTGGTAGTGCTTGAAGAAGATTCTGATTCTGAAACTTCAGAGGTGGATGCACAAGATACTACAGTAGAGTCTGTTACAGAATCGGATTAAGAGAACTCGGTTAATGAAGTTGAAGATGCAGATTCATATGAAGACCCAGATATTGGTACTACCATATCAGTACTCAGGAGATCGACACGAGAAAGAAGAGCACCTTTGAGATACTCTCTTAGTGCTCTGAGTTCGTTTCATGCTTTGAGCATCATCGGAGAAGAACCTAGTTCTGTAAAAGATACAAGGTCTATGGATGATGCAAATCAGTGGGAGCTTGCTATGGCAGATGAGATGCAGTCACTGGATAAGAATGAAACATGGAGTTTGTGTAAATTGCCTAAGGATAGAAAGGCAATTAGTTGCAAATGGGTGTTCAAGCGAAAGCTGAAACCGGATGGGTCTGTAGAGAAGTACAAGGCGAGGTTGGTAGCTAAAGGGTACTCTCAGGTTGAGGGAGTCGACTATGATGAAATTTTTTCTCCCGTGGCGAAAATGACTTCAATCAGATTTGTTCTATCTCTGACAGCAGCATATAATCTTGAGGTAGAGCAGATGGATGTGAAGACGGCATTCCTTCATGGGGACTTGGAGGAAGAGATATATATGAGACAACCAGAAGGCTTTGAGGTTCAAGGTAAAGAGAAACTAGTGTGCAAATTGAAGAAGTCTCTGTATGGATTGAAGCAGTCGCCAAGGATGTGGTACCAGAAGTTTGATACGTACATGCTCGAACTCAAGTTTGTACGTTCAGATTCAGATCATTGTGTTTATGTGAAGAGAGTTGGAGATCAGTTTGTCATTCTTACATTGTATGTGGATGACATGTTGCTGATTGGAAACAGTATGAAGATGGTGAATTCAGTGAAGGGTTTGTTGGCCAAGAAGTTTGAGATGAAAGACTTAGGGCCAGCGAATTTTATTTTGGGTATGCAAATTAGAAGGGATCGTCAGAAGCGAAAGTTGTGGCTAGGACAGGAGAAGTACATAAAAGAAGTGTTGAAGAAATTTAACATGTCGGACTGCAAGCCAGTGGGTACTCCTATGTCTCTAGGAACCAAACTTTCTGCAGAGCAATGCCCGAAGACGGATGAAGAAGCTGAAGAGATGGATCGTGTGCCATATGCAAGTGCAGTGGGCAGTTTGATGTATGCCATGGTGTGCACGCGTCCAGATATAGCCCAAGCAGTGGGAGTCTTGAGTCGATATATGTCTAACCCAGGCAGGGAACATTGGAATGCTATCAAGAGAGTTTTCAGGTACCTTCATAGAACTTCAAATTTTTCGTTGTATTTTGAAGGTACAAGGAAAGGAAAGATGCTTGATATTGTGGGCCATGTAGATGCTGATTGGGGTGGAGACATTGATAGTAGACGATCCACTAGCGGATATGTTTTTACATTATTTGGGGCTGCACTAAGTTAGATGAGCAAGAGACAAAGCGTGGTAGCACTTTCTTCTACAGAAGCAGAATATATGGCTCTTACTCATGCTGCAAAAGAGGCCATATGGCTACGACGGTTGTGCTTGGAGCTCGAATTTGAGCAATGTGCTATAGAGGTGAGATGTGATAATCAAGGTGCTATTCAGTTAGCTAAGAATCCCGCATTTCACTCACGCACAAAGCATATTGACATCCAATACCACTTTATTCGGGAAAAGGTGGAAAAGAAAGAGGTTCAGCTTGAAAAGGTTGATACAACAGAGAATAGTTCTGATTTTCTGACTAAAGCAGTTACAGGTGTAAAGTTTGAGTGGTGCTCTACTGCTGTCGGATTGAAGAAGAATGTTGCTGGCAAGGCTCTCATTGGTGTGAAGTATCCATCAAGTGGGAGAATGTTAGAGTTGGTGAATACTTCAGAGCCCCTTGTTTCTCACACCGGGTTCGCCCACGTGAGCTTAGGGGAATCTGAGTATTACCCAATTAACAGTATTGCTGGCGTACGAACGAAAGGGGGGGTTCGGGGGGCCCCGCCCCCCGACGGCGGTCCCGTTCGCCGGTGAGCGGGCGGGGGTTCGGGGGCAGCGCCCCCGAAACCTAGACGAGTTTTGGGCTTTTGTTTAGTCGGTCCGTGTGGTTCGGATTAGGTTTTTTCTCTGTTTATTTGGGTTTTAAACCCGGTTTGGAGAGGCTATTAATAGTCTAATTTCTGATGTAATTTGTTGTGGCGGCTGTAAACCTAAACGATATAGTGGAACCTCTTTGCAGGACGTAGCCTTAATCTCAAGGGTGAACCTGGGTAAATTTCGTGTGTCTCCTCTATTTTTCTGCAATCTCTTTGTGATCTTCTCTACTTGTTCTCGGATTTTCCCATCAGAGGTCGTCGTGAATCTAGAAGAGGTGCAAAAATATTGAGGAGGTGGAGATTGCTGCAAATTTGTGAATCCCTGGCGAGAGTCATGGAAGCTCACGAGGGGTTTGATCCGCATTTGGATCACGGTGACTTTCTCTCATCACCCTGAACCGTTCATCAATCGTGATTTCTAATCATCGGTTTACTTATCATCCAACAGTTGCTAAATTACAAAGGACGATCCTCCTTCTAGAAGTAGGGAGGATAAACATTAAATTCCATTTAAGTATGGATGAGTAAGAAACAAGTCGGGTCCCTTCCAAGAGACCTACTTAAAAATTAGAAATAGGAATGGCTGAAACGTCCGGTTTAATAATCAAGACGAGGTCCATTGAACGGGTCCGAGTCGGAGTCACAGTCCACAGACTTTCCCTTGATCTGTTCATGGTTTTGGCAACACTACTCCCAGGTGGGTGCCGGACTTGGTTTTAAGCCCTGATTTAGTGTGCTCACTTAATACCCATATGAGAAGATTTCAAACAAATTTAGTCTAATTTTTCTTCAGTGTGATATTTGTACTCCACGTAAAAGTATCAAAAGATATATAGCTCGTTTTATATATTCTTCATCAAGACTTAATATCATTTTGATCTATTCAATTATAGACTCTAATTCATAATGGTTACACATTTGATTTAATATAATTTAATGGGAGAATAAGTCATTTTCTTCTCAATTATATTCAACGTTAATGTAGTTCATTGAGAAATGGCCATCACATATAAAAAGAACAAAAAAACGTATCATAGTCGGCATATTATATCATATTATATATTGAAAAAAGTTTAATTTCCATGGAAATAGTTTTTTGTTTATATTATCGCACACATATATACAGCCGTGAGTAAATTACACGATCACTACATTACATTGATTGTATATACATAATTAAATACATATATTTGTATGTACGTAATTAAATACACAATCAAATGACAAGGACCTTACATCACCGATTAGAAATACTGAAGAAATCAGTAGCTTCAAATTCGTTTTTTTAAATAATTAATCTGATTATGATCCAACTTTATTGCCGTTGAATAAATAATAGAGTCAAACGTTGATAGTCTTGAAGGTCCTAGCGAAAGTGCTACTTACTTTCTCTCGCGTGATTTCGTATTCAATTCCGCCGTCTTTGAATCTCCTCAAGACGGTTCTTATTTTGACTGGAAGACCTTCGATCAAAGTCATTCTTCAAATATATATTATATATAATTATTGGATTGACGATCAATAATTTAGATTTAGATTTAGACACTATGAGTCAATCATTATTTTGTCAATTCGTTCATCATCAATTATATGTTTAATTTTTCGATAGTCAATTATCGATATTTGAAAGGTGACACCGACTATCTAACTTGCACGATGTTAGTAGCCACACTAGTCATAGAAAAGCAATGTCGACTATTTAAACTCGCGATATTGCTTAAACGAAGAAGAATAACTTACCACACCACTTTAAATTGTCAATATTCAATCGTTAATTTTGAATTGAAGCAAGCAAAATATGTCACGACGAGACTTGCAAGTTCTTTCCAACTGATCGAGAGGCACAACATAAAGCTGAAAAAGACATGCACAAGCTTTTCCGATTGACGTGGTAAAGATTTGGCTACCAGCAAGTGGTAGAAAGCCATATTAATTATTGAGATAACAAATTAATAAGTGCTCGTAGGACCGACAACGCAAAAAGTGGTATTAAGCTCGATCCAATCGCTGTTAATCAATTTTATCGCCAATTCCTCGATACTTCTCTCTCTCTCTCTCGTCAAGTCTACCTGGACGTTGATTTATCAAAATCCTCGTATTAGTGATTATGGAGATCCATCCATCCTAAGTTTCACGTCAGAACGCGCTCAATCGTTTACTGAATATTGAGTTCTGGACTTTGATAGCTTGCAAAGTTATGATGATGCGTACAACACTCTCTTGTTGATTAATATTCCTATGTAAAATATAGAAAACCTGCCTATACACAAATTGAGTGTAAGATGAACCATAATTGTTAATAATAATTTTGTATAATCTCTCTCTATCCCTATATATATAATATTAGCGTGAGATCAGATATTTTGATCTCACTGTCAAATGAGTGAATTTCAGTCATTATAATTATACATCAACGGTTCATATCTCATGAGGTTAAACAAGAGATTGAATCTGATTTTTTTTCAATTGAATCCGATTTAATTAAGATATTTCAATCTTCACGATCTTGACCGTTGATGCATGATTATAACAGCTGAAATTTTTGACAGTGAGATCAATCTCTTATCTAACACTAATATATATATATATATATATATATATATAAACAGGTAAATTAATTTAGTGGCGACAAGGATTATTCCCTCATAATGTCACATCATTTGTACAAAAAAAGATAACTATAAATATTAATTTAATAGAAGTTGAAGTAATTTCATCGTAGAGTAATGGTATCATAGCTTGCACAATAGTTACAATTTCAAATTTTAAATTTGAACGTTTAAACTATAATTATACACATTTTCTAAAAAAGAGCTATTAGTTTCCGAATTTTATCTAAAATATAAAGAATCGTGAATATATAATACAACCCCAACAAAAGCAAAAAAATCATAGATAAATATGAAAAGTTTACATAATTAATTAATTATATCTAAAATATAAAAAACCGTGAATATTTGGAGGAAGATTTTTTTATCATGTAATCATTTAATTTTATTTTTTACCCATTGTTATTTACCGATATTCTTTATATATATATATATATATAGAGAGAGAGAGAGAAAGAGTCAATACTATTCCTTTCAGTAATGATATTGTAGAGTTTGTCTTCAACTTATAATTCCAATTTATAAATTTCTAGCTTTAATTATTCTACAATTACTTTTATGTACTTACCGAAAGTGAAGATCAAGTAATTTTTTTATAATTTTAATATCATAATAAATACAAGAAGTTATAAGAGAACATTCTTATTTTTAGTGATTTTTTTGTTGTTGTCATAATTTATTTAAAATCGCCATATTTTTATTGATCCTCTTTAACTATATATAATCTATTATCATAATTATGTATATATATACACACACTTAACGTTGATGTAACTTATTTTAAGATGTATCTATCCATGTTATTAAAATTTATTTGAATATTTTTGTTTGAGTTTAGGTTAGAGCCTCTAACCCGACTATGGATCGATCCCATCCAGATAATTATCTCTCAACATTTCATGCAACTCCCTCATTTAGGTAATTATATGATTATATCTCAAATTTCCATGCGCTGCCTCTTTTTAAGTAAACTAACATATACCTGATGTGAATTGTGTGGAGTGCGATTAATGGATTGATTTATAGCACAAAATTGAAAATACAACTAAATGATATATGGTCTAAACTCCTTGTTTTACTAAATTGCAAGTGTACAGATCAGAGTAGTAGATCCGAATGTCGTATTCACGATGATTTGAGATCTAAAAATTCACTAACTAATCTAAATTAATCATAAACTAAATTAACTCTTTTTTATGTTTTAAGGTAATTGATATAAAGTGATAACTAACGATCAATGAAAGGTTCTTAAGAATTGAGGTTAATCTAATATTCTGTTATGGAATACAATTTAACAATATAAATCAAACCAGATTCAACCTATAAAGATTGCTCTCACAGTGCATTAAAGTTAAAACTAAATATCATACTTTCATATAAATATTAGTTAGGTTGATTCAATAAGGGTTTTCACTGATATTAAATTATCATAAAACCTCTAACTCAATGCATAAATATAATCAAATCCACAACTAGTGCTGATGCTTTTGGTTTATCTCTAAACAACAAGAGAATTTAAAATCAACCTCTCGGCTGTTATTTCAATACGAGATTCACATCAACAAAAGTAAATGGATCCATTCTCAGCATGGATTACTTAGAAATAGGAAACCAACTCAACAGAAATCACAATTGAAATCAAAATTCAAAAACTAATTGTTAATGTTCTTGGTTTATTTCTAAACATCAAAAGAATCTAGAATCAGTCTCTCAGCTACCATTACAAGATAAGGTTCACATTAACAAGAAGTAAAAGGATGCATTCAGATCTTGACGAAGATTAAACTCAGAAAATAATGATGATGCTCTTGACTCGTTCTGAGCAAAAAAAGAATCAAACAATAACTTCTTAGTTGTCATTAGAAAATAGGATTCACATCAACATAGAACAGATTTCGAAACATTGAGAAATGCACTAACATCAGTGACAAAAGTGCTTTTCAATCATCCATCCATAAACAGAAATTAAACTACTATCTTATCCTAAGAGAGTTAAGATTTAATTCCTCATAGGTGATGAAAATAATAGAAAATAAATGAGGAAAAAAAATCAAAACTAATAACATAAAGAAGAATAACAACTCTAAAACTCCAACAAGAAAGCTCCAGTCTCCAACCAAAATGGCTAGGAGAGAAGATCCATTTTTGCTCCTCAACATCTCCTTTATATATGGAATTATCATCACCCTTTGATCATCATTGGAATCTTCCATTACATCTGATTTTGCCACCTGTCCCTAATCCTCTTTTTTCTTTTATGCTGAGAAAAGATTCATTTTCCATTGTTGTTGACAGCTTGTATTGTGGTCTCCTCATACTTTTTCAGCAGCATTATTTGTCTCTTGTGCTTGATTTTGATGCTGCAAGAGCATGAACAACAAGCATCAATTACTCAAATAAAAATTGAGCAAATAAGAACTAAATCAATATATTATTCAGCTCAAATGTAGGATAATATTATGCTGAGAAGATAAATACATGTAGATTAGACACAATTATCATAATATGAACATTTCATGACTTATATGCACATGAATTGAGATAAAAAAATGAGCAGAAATATAGTATGATCAGCTAGTGATCAACCTCCCTCAAGCTTAGTCTTTTGCTTGTTGTCAATCAAAACATTCAGATATTAAGAACAATGATTGAATCAAATAGTTCACAAATGAATTCAGATTCAGCTGTTTAAAATCAAATGAGTTTCCCACTTTGCTAACACTCTTTACCATTCTTTCCAAAACCCAATCTCTAGCTGAGGAATCACAGAGGCTAAAGCAAATTTAAGTCATAAAATAAGTACTAACAACAACTGATTTAAATTTTAGGGATTTTCAACTTTACTAAAAAGGTTGAACTATCAATCTCTTGATGAACAGATTTTTGTATTGCTTAAATAGGATAAACCTGACTTTTATTCATGATAATGCAAATAAGTAGGTTTGAAACATAATTTTTATTTATGCTGATCAACAGGATAAAAATCCTGACTTTATTCAGGAGAGATTCCTTTTGGAATTTAGCTCTCTTTATTCATGCATGCATGCAATGCAAAATGCAACTTTTCATTTTTCTCATTTTCTTCATTTTTTTCTTTTTTATTCATAAAGTGAGCAGTAGTTCAAACTCAAGTTAGGTTTAGATTTCTTAATACAAAGAGCCAAATTTTCCTATTTAACATAGCAGCAAAAGCCTTAATTCCATTCTAGACATCTTCTAATATCTTACCAATCCATGAGTGTTAGTTAGTGTTACCTACAAAAAGAAAAAATTCAGCTGAATTGAAATCAAATGCATCTGAATATGAGCTGATTGAAGAAAAAAGATTAACAATCATATTAATGATTACTTGGTGTTGGAGTGTACTAGTTATTATACTCAAGGATTTCTACTTAACAATGATGAGCACAATTGATAACATGAGTTGAGCTAAACTATAATGATAATAGTGATAACAATGATAACCTGATTATAGATATGAACTTTAAAATGAAATTAAAACATACTAATAGAGTTCAGAAATGTACTAAGTTCCTCCTCCAAACTTATCATCAGCACTATCCTCAGTGATGAATCATCTAAGGAAGGGAGAGGGTTGAGTGGGTGTTCAACTTTGAAATGAGAGGCAAGCACGTCTCTCTTCACTTCTTCTTTGGGTCCATCATTTTCAGCATTTGATGAATCAAACCTACAATTGATTGGAATTGAACTAATGAGGAATGATCCATTTAGCAATCAATAAAATTCAGTAAGTGTTAAAAATTCACCAAAATTTGACAAATTCAGATATAGCCAACTGATATGAACAAGAAATCACAGTTATCATTATGATGATTATCATAACATGAGCTAAGTATCAGTTATCAAATGCATTTCAGTGAAAATCAAAGTTATGAGTAAAGAGTACTCCTTGAGCCGAATTTAGTTCAGTGGTAGATCATGTTCCTCTGATTTATTCCTGCAAAACAAAGAGAAATTAGATGTAAAATGGACTTGGGTTGCCTCCCAAGAAGCGCTCTACTTTAATATCTTAGGCTAAACAATGTTACAACTCTTGTTAAGGAGGTTTAAATAATATGATGTGATCAAGTAGAGATCTCAATCTGTGAACAACTTCACTAATCAAGTATGAATCTCTTAGTTTGCCAATGGTTGACCTTTGTTGGTCAGTTTGATTTCCCCTCCATTATACTAGAAATCTACTAACTTCTCATTCCCAGAATCCTCATGTACGACAACTGAATTCCCTGGGTCACCATTTTGTTTAAGCAGTCATTTCTTTAATGGCCTATTTGAATGCAGCATTGTTGAAAGATCTTTGAGCTCTTGGTTCCATCTTTTAGTAGGCAAACATTGAATTCCTTAATGTTCCATTCCTTCTACAAATTTGAATTCTGTTATAGCATCCTCTAGTTGGAAAGAAATTTCTTCTACTTTTGTATCATCCTTGACCATTTCAGTCTCATCATGTGGCTTTGCTGTCATAACTTATTGCATAATGGATAATGACATGGGTGAGACTTTGAAACTTTGAATGACTTCAAATGAATTAGTGTTTGCTTCAAGTTCAGACCACTTATTCTCTTTTGGTGTTTCTTCATCTTTTACTCTAAGATGTTAACATTCTTCAATTGATAGCATTCCATGAAAGTTTGTGGAGCAAATTACTTCAAGTTGAACTTTTGGACAATTGGGTGCAGAGAGTAACTCATCTTCAGGGGTAGACAATGAGTGAATTTAGTTGCTCTTTTCAGGGGTACTTGTTACTTGTGGACAATATGAAAGCAAACTAGTGGAGGTATATGATAGTTTCTTTAAAGAATCAAAATATGAACCTTCTAGAATTTTATCTTCATTGGATGGAAACCTTATGAGTGGGTCTTCAATGTGATTCATTGCTGGTATCATTGGAGTAGTTTTTTCAATAACTTCAGCAACTTCATCTTGTTTCTTGGCTTGTGCTTTAATTGTGACAGATTCCTTTTCAACTTCAGCCTCCATGAGCACTTCTTTCTCTTCATATATCTCTTTCTCAATCTCCATCTTCACTTCCTGAATTTCTTCTTTTGGATAGGCAGATTGAGTTTGTGAGGTTTCTTGACTGGACTGCAGACAAAGTTTAGCCTCCAAGAGTTGGAATTGAGCTTCAAGAGCATCTGCAGCAATACGTAGCTTCTCCCAGATTGCATTTTGCTTCTTCTGGAATGCATCTTGCTTCCCGATTAATTTCTTTAACATAATATCCAGTTTTGACTCTTCTGTAAATTGATAAAGTGTTTGTTGATCTTCTGAAATATCCATAGTTCCAACCTGAAGATCTGACACTTGACCTTAATTGTGATGGTAATACAAATGATTTTGTGAGTCATAAACATAAGAATTGCTGCTTGAGAAGTCTTGCTCAGGAATTCAGTAATTCGAAACATAATGACTACTGCTTGAGAAGTCTTCCATGTGAGGCATACATGTAAGCATTAGAAGGCTGCTGACATTGTGATGATCCTTGATTGCAATGAACTTATGATGGTTCTCCAACATCAAAACCATATTTCTGAAGAGTTTTGAACACAATATCTTCAACTATAGAATTCAATTCATCATATTTGATTGTCATTTCACTAGATTGATAATAGTCCTGGGGCCAAGTCTACCAATTCCTATCCATCTATTCTTAGTCTTCAAAGTGCTACTGATTTGTGCTCAGTTTGACATGTGACCTTTCATCTCCTCTTCTCTCTCTTTCAGAAGTTAAATTCAGAATTTTTTGCACTCTTGCACTTGTTATACAATGAGGTTAAGTGCAAAGATATAAAAAATAGGAGTAAGCATGAAATGAAATAGAGATTAAGATAAGATTAATAGGATTGAACAGAAAAAAAAATTTTCAAAAAGGATTAATCTAACAAGAAAAATGATAGACAGAAATAGGACTGAATATAAACAATGGATTGTGATATAAACAATGATATCATAAGAAAAAACAAAGGCAAATATAAACAAAAGCTAATCTAAAGAAAAGAAAATAAGTACTGAAAAGTGACTAATTTAAACTATAAAAAGTGAATCTAATCAGCCTCAAATCCCCGACAACGGCGCCAAAAACTTGATGTGAATTGTGTGGAGTGCGATTAATGGATTGATTTATAGCACAGAATTGAAAATACAACTAAATGATATATGGTCTAAACTCCTCACTTTACTAAACTGCAAGTGCACAGATAAGAGTAGTAGACCCGAATGTCGTATCCACGGTGATTTGAGATCTAAGAATTTACTAACTAATCTAAATTAATCCTAAACTAAGTTAACTCTTTTTGGTGTTTTAAGGTAATTGATATAAAGTGATAACTAACAATTAATGAAAGGTTCTCTTAGAAATTGGGGTTCATCTAATATTCTGTTATGGAATAGATTAGAACAATTTAACAATACAAATCAAACTAGATTCAACCTATAAAGACTACTCTCACAGTGCATTAAAGTTAAAACTAAATATCATACTTTCATATGAATATTAGTTAGGTTGATTCAATAAGGATTTTCACTGATATTAGATTATCATGAAACCTCTAGCTCAATGCATAAATACAATCAAATTCACAACTAGTGCTAATGTTCTTGGTTTATCTCTAAACAACAAGGGAATCTAAAATCATCTTCTCGGCTGTCATTCCAATACGAGATTCACATAAAAAAAAGTAAATGGATCCATTCTCAGCATGGATTACTTAGAACCAGGAAATTAACTCAACAGAAATCATAATTGAAATCAAAATCTATAAACTAATTGTTAATGTTCTTGGTTTATTTCTAAACATTAAGAGAATCTAGAATCAGTCTCTCAGCTGTCATTATAAGATGAGTTTCACATTAACAAGAAGTAAAAGGATGCATTCAGATTTTGATGAAGATTAAACTCAGAAAACAATGATGATGCTCTTGACTCATTTCTGAGCAAGAAAGAATCAAACAACAACTTCTCAGTTGTCACTAGAAAATAGGATTGACATCAACATAGAACAGATTTCGAAACATTGAGAAATGCACTAACATCAGTGACAAAAGTGCTCTTCAATCATCCATCCATAAACAGAAATTAAACTACTATCCTATCCTAAGAGCGCTAAGATTAAACTCATCATAGGTGATGAGGAACAAAACCGAAACTAAACCATAAAGAAGAACAACAACTCTAAAACTCCAGCAAGAAAGCTCTAGCCTCCAGCCAAAATGATTAGGAGAGAAGATCTTTTTGCTCTTCAACATCCCCTTTATATATGGGATTATCATCACCCTTTGATCATTATTAGAACCTTCCATTATATTTGATTTTGCCACATGTCCCTGGTCCTCTTTTTGCTTTTGTGCTGAGAAAAAATTCCTTTCCCATTGCTGTTGATTCCTTTCTCATTACTGTTGGCAGCTTGTATTGTGGTCCCCTCATATCTTTCCAACAATATTATTTGTCTCTTGTGCTTGATTTTGATGTTGCAAGAACATGAACAACAAGTATCAATTACTCAAATGAAAATTAGACAAATAAGAACTAAATCAGTATATTATTCAGCTCAAATGTGCAATTATAGGATAATATTATGCGGAGAAGATAAATGCATGTAGATTAGGCATAATTATCATAATATGAACTTTTCAGGACTTATATGCACATGAATTGCGATGAAAAATGAGTAGAAATGTAGTATGATCAGCTAGTGATCAATACCCGACGGCGATGTGTAAAAGACGTCGAAAGTAAATATTACTGAGTTAGATAATAATAAAAGTTTTCACTATAAATATTTCTTAGTTTTAATAGTAATATATTTAAAATAATATTTAGATTATTAATTTATATTATATTTCTTTCACGTTTCTTCAACTATTATTTACTTTTTAACATCTTATTTTTTTTCTCAACATCTTGTATTGTAATTAATATTGTTTATTAAAAATACAGACACACTAAATTAACATTTTTATTTTTTTTAGAAAAAGCAACAAAATAAATGTTTTAAAATTTAGAATAAAATACATAATAAATATTCTTACTTTCGGCTTCTCTCCTATCCACTCCCATACCAACCCACATTATGTAAGATGATAATAAAATATAGTATTTAAGTTTATTAAAATTTTTGTTCAAATCATAATTATAGTTTCCAAATGCATATGTATTATCTTGCAGATTACTATACCTCTTTTTTTATTACTATACTTTTTATAAATCCATCTCATCTCTTTTTTCGCTATAAATTTCAAATGTGTGACTAAAAAAGAAATATATATTACTCTTTTTTATTTATAATTAGTTTGGAAATGATTATTTATTATTTATAGTTCTTATTTATTTGATAAGGAAAAAACTTGCTAAAAATATTAAGTTAAAGCTTATAATCCTATACGTCAAATAATTAAATCTAAGCCAGCACCATGGAAAAGATAGTTGTTTATGAAGGCATCAATGTGTAATATATTAGATATGAATGAACAGAACTAATTCGTGTGAAAGAAATTAATAAGCATCTGATTATCATAAAAATATGAATGAATAAAATTGTAAAAATTATTAACAACTATTTAATTAAACTTTAATAACATCATCTATCTATATATATCTTAATGTTTTATGATTTTAAAATTTTACTACCCTTATCAATTTTGATATTAAATATTATATATATATATTAAATTTAAAGTTTAAAAAATTAAACAGCTAGTTTTGTATTTCAGCAATCATGTAGGAGAGATTGATGTGAACAACAATTACAATTTTAATCAAATTTTGAACTATAATTATTATATTGTTTTTTATTAATTTCTTTAACATATATAAGTGAATAATGCATATGATATAAATATTAATTAAACTAAAATATGAAAATATAAAGATAAAAGGTTGATATAATGAATTAATACTATTTTAGGAATATTATCGGATAATTATTTTCTTCTATTTGTAGCTATATTTTTCTCAAATGTTATTTTTATAATATATTTTATATTGTATTAATGTAATGTAAAAAAGTACATATTTATAAAATATTTTCATTATATTTTATCTTTTAATAATTGAGTTATAGAGATTGACTTGAACAATAATTACTATTTTCAAAATTTTAGCTCTAATTTATAAACTATAAAATTTGGGAAACCAAATAAAATTCCTTTGTTTCTATATACAAAAACTATTAATTTTTACTCTTTAAATTATAATGATTGATATTTTATTTAAAATTTTACTAATTTTTAATAATTTAACCAAAATATAAAAGAATAAATTTTGATGTATTCCATATTTTAAGTTTTAATCCCTAAATTATAATTATTAAGACAGGTAGAATGTATGGAAGCACAACAAATAAGTGTTAATCAATTTTTAAGTGTAGGATAACACTAATTTTGATATTTTCATTACAATTTTTTCACAATTTTTTTCTTACTCGGTCTTTAAAGTACACATCACCAGGCCATATTTCTTTTAATTTTTAAGTCATATTATATCAAAATATAATGAAAACATATTAATTTCATCTAAGTTGTTTATTATGTTTCCAAATGCAATGTTTATTATTATTTGAACAATTATACAAAAATATAAAATCGTATTAGATCACATAAGATAGATCAAGACTATATTGAAATCTTACAAATAAAGTCTTTATGAGAGGTTTGAAATCGGTTTTGGGATAATAAAATAAAAAAAAGGTGTAAGATTTTAAAATTTACACAATCTTGATGATCTTATTCACAACCTTACGGCCTTTGCACTCTAATTTCCCGGCCTCAGATTTTTCTTCCTTTTTCTTTCGCTCCATAAATTTGCAGTCAGCTTTTTATCCTTTCTCACTTATTTCTTACATTACTCCATAAATTTGCCTTGGATTCCTAGTTCTAGAGTGTCAGCCCTCAATTTAATTCCAACTAAAATTCTTGATCAAATCAATCAAATCCTATTTTAATTCATTAATTTAATCCAATTTAGATTCCCATCTACCTACTATTTAGCCTCCATAATTATCTTTAATTTAAACCTACTTTTCAGAATTAATTAAATAATATTTATATCTATTAACTTATGTATTTAAATATTAAATATTATTAAAATATTGTTGGAATATTTTTAATATCAAAACTCTTTCTTTTATCTATCAAACTTATCTTTTGATTCCAATTAAAATTAAAATATCTAATTCCAAATTAATTATGATTACTACTCCCATTAAGATTTTCCTTTCATTCTCTTCTTGTAGCTACTTGAACCCTACTTCTATTCCTTCTCAAATTCTCCTTTTAATTTATTAAAATTATGATTAATTTACCTTGGTGGAAATCTTGAGTCATCCCATTATAACATCCTTAAGAAATTCATTCTTGAGTTTACAAAGGAGAATTTGATCGATCTTATATTCAATCATAACTTCATTAAAAAAATCCAAATAGTTGTCAATTGTCATTATTATTACGTCTTTACTAATTAACTCAAACTAAGAATAAGTGCATAAATTTATATGATGCCTATTACAAATGTCTATCATCCATTCTATAACTATGCATGACTTCTCTCATCCTTGCATTGTTCGGTATCCATTCTAATATTATAAGTGATATTGGCACCAATGTATCGGATCCTTCTTCCCTTCTTGATATTGTCTATTTCTCTTTGGTTCCAAACAATGGTGAAAGTAGTGTCCATGCTTTCCATAGTTAAGTCAAGCTCTTATTTTGTGATAGTACTTTCTCAAATGATACTTTTGACAGTAGAAATAATTAGTCATTTTCTTTTTCTGATCATTAGATTTTGGATACATCATTCCTTTATCTCGATCATCCCATCAATCTTCTATGTCAGGGGACTTACCTTTTTTTGAATGATTTTTATTTTGATTAACACGTAGTTTGCTTTGTTCATTCTTTGCATATTTAATATCATCTTACTCTAGCTCAATTGAAAATTCTTGATAATTACCCATTTTTACTCTTTCTCGAAGACTTGGCTTCATACCATTGACTCAACGTTTAACACTGTATCGTTCTATTTGATGTAAGGTAGAATACTTCTTTAGACTCAGAAGATTGGTAGTACTGCTTGACCGTCATTATGACATACCGGAGGTTCAAGTACTCATTTTTTTCATACCTCTCTGGTAAGTGAGGATGCAACATTCTTCAAAATGTATTTGAGTTCTCCCCAAGTGATCATATCATGTCTGGAGTATTTGGTAATCTTTGCAACTTTCCATCAATCTTTGGAGTGGTCCGCCATGTGCCTTATGGCGTATACAATCTTGTGTTCCTCACTGCATTCCATTTATGTAAAAATCGGTTCTGTTCCTGCAATCATATCTTGGTTTATTAAAAATCATCTTTTTCATTAAATTAAGGAGGTTATGACTTGAGAAACTTCTCAATTGTCGCCCATAATCATGAAACGTGCACAATGGTTGCTCATGATGTGTGCACATGTAATCTATTATATTAGAGACAATTAAAAAGTGACTCTAGTTAGACTTTGATATGTTCAATTTCTCGCTGTGAGATTTTCTTCTTATTCTTTCTCCATAAATTCCTAGTCAGATTTTTCCTTTCTATATCTTTCCTACATTGCTTGTTGGAATTAAATTGCATGCGACCATGATTTTCAAATCACCTGGCCAAAATACAAAGTTGTGGACATACTAGCTTGCGACTTAACATCGCATTAAATTATAGCTCCTGACCAAATTGCATCCATCCTTAAAATAATCGCACCGTAAATAATTCACATTGCATTGTATAGTCTCTCCTTGAGTCTTGCATGTCGCACGTCCTTGTTGTAGGATCACACTGCACCAAGAGGAGGGGGGGTGAATATGTGTTTAAACCGAAAATACTGATTTTACGAAAATCATCATGGAAGCTTAAAATCGATTCTTTAATATTTAAACCAACACAATAGCGATCAAATCACATGCATAATAGAGTAGGAAGAAGAGAGAGAAAGATAAACTCGAGACGCACGGTAGTTTGTTGACGAGGTTCGACCACATCTTGGCATACGTCCGCGCTCCGACTTCTCGAATTCGAGATCGTTAGAGATTCATTAACTTTTTCTTTTCTTGTAGGGAGAGAATAATCCTTTTTACACCACAATGCCTTCTTCTTTGTTCAAGAGGTAATGCACACCTCAATTTACAAGGAGCTCTCAAATTCTCTAAACAAAAACACAAGAATTCTCTCTTCTTATAAAGAATGTTTACACTTAGAAACTAGAAGAGGGAAGGGATGATTTGCAAGATTAGGCTCAAAGAATGCTTTAGACTTGAAGGAAGCTTTTAGAATGATTTACCTAGCTTAGTTTGTCTTCCTTCAACCTTTTGAATCCTTTTTATAGGCTTCTCTTGAAAATATGATCGTTGTAAATCAATTTGAAAAGTGTTGTGTTGTCACCTCTATAACGGTCGACCATTTTAGATAACGGTCGACCGTTTGGAATAGTAACTAGCCGTTGCGCTTGTCTTTTTTACGCAGTTATCCATTGATGATAGTCCGTAGAAGGATTTTAAGCGTTGTTATTGCCTTTGCTCCCATAACGGTCGACCGTTAATGTTTCGATCGTCCGTATTAGAAATGTATTTATTCTCTGTAATTAGCGGTTGTTTCGACAGCAGTTTTGATCATCCATTTTAAACCGTTCATCCTTTTTTACCCATAACGGTTGACCGTTAATGTATCAGTCGACCATTTTATCATTGACAGCCTGATAGACCTGTACTCTTTTATACATAACGTTTTGCACAGTTATCCAAATGAGATGATATTTAATTCTATGGAAAGATAACAAAATGCTCTACAACTTTTGTATTCATCATTCATCCAAAATCTAATGAGATCATAGTCAAATATTCAATCAAAGTTCAGTGCATAAAGTTGTCAATTTCAAATTAAACTTTATAGACCTTACTCATTTATATGTAACTTTTCATACAAGTATCCAAATGAGTTCATTTGTTATTCTATGAAAATATAACAGAATTATCTACAATTTTAAATTCATCCAAAATCTATTGAGATCATAGTCCAATATAAATTTAAAGTGTAGTACACAAGGGTGTCCATTTCAAATGAAACATTTTAGATATTTACTCTTTTAATTTTTCATATCAGTATCCAAATGAGATGATATTTGATTATATGAAAAGCTAACACTTTTATTTACAATTTTCATGCTCACCTCTTATCCCAAATCAGTTGATAAAGTAATCAAATATTTAATGAAAGTTCAACACATAAAATTATCAGCTTCAAATAGAACTTGTCGATCTTCACTATTTTTGGCATAACGTTTGATACGTTTGTCCAAATGAGGTGATTCTTAATTCTATGAAAAGATAAGAGGATTATATATAACTTTTATATTAATCTCTTTATCCAAATCTCATAATAGAATACTCAAATATTAAGTACAAGTTTAGTACATAAAAATATCAAATTCAATTTGAACTTTTCAAGCTTCACTTGTTTAAACATAACGTTTTATGTGGTTGTCTCAATGAGGTGATTCTTAATTTTCTACAAAGATAAGAAAGTTATCTATAACATTAGTATTCACCTCTTAATATAAATCTCAAGCGAATATAGACAAATATTAATTGAAAGTTTAGTGCATGAAGTCACTCATTTCTATTTAAACTTTTTCGACATTTTAAATATAACTCCAATTTTTTTGAGATTTGTATCATCAAAATATAATTATATATGGATTAACAACTTTGCTCCAGCACTTGTCTTGCATCATCGTCCGAAAGTCCAACATCATCCACTTTAGTGCTGCACTTGTGAGAAAGAGAACGGACGAGAAAAGGAGAGACGAGGAGGAGTCTTGCATGAGATCCCGAGACGAACGAGCCATGGAGTCCTATTTATAATATGATATTGACCCTGAATTTAGTTCTAACTAAAATTCTTAATCAAACTAATTAAATCCTATTTTAATCCATTAATTTAATCCAATTAAGATTCTCACTCTATCTACTATTTTAACTCCATAACCATCTTTAACTTAAACCCAATTTTCAAAATTAATTAAATAAATAATATTTATATCTATTAATTTTCAAATTTAATATTAAATATTATTAAAATATTTTCTAGAACATTATTAAGATAAAAACTCTTAATTTTATTTTAATTCAGAGTTCTTTATCCATCAAACTTATCTTTTGATTCCAATTCAAATTACAATCCCTAATTTCAAATTAATTATGATTCTTACTCCCATTGAGTGTTATTGCATAGATGTGGTTCCATAACTCATGGGTCATTGGATAGTTTTTAAATTAGTTCAACTATCGCAAATATTATCATATTTAAGTCCTCCACTTATACGAGTTAGCATGTTGATTGGTTAATGTTTCCATTGAAAAAATAAGTCATAGAATTGAGTAACGTCATCGAGACAACCTTTTGGGCAAGCGAATCTCTAAGCATTACATTTAATAAGTTCTTACTTTAAATGAAACTAAAGAATGGATTTTGTTCAAGGGGATGAAAAATATAACAACTGGATGAGTTTAAAAAAAAAATCAAATTAGGACTTGTAAATTAACTTATGATTAAGAAATCTGTTTCTCTTTTGAAATTGAATTTTGTAGTAGGTTAATTCATGAAAGAATATTTATTTACACCCCCCTACACATGCATTAAGATTCCTAGATAATTGTCATAGATTTGTGCTATTTGTATGTTGTTTTTAAAAAAATATTCACACTTGAAATTGAAGGCGTTGCAGGACAAAACTCAAACTAGGGATGGGAACTCATTTTTAGCTCCAATAAAAAAATCTTAACTATAACACCTCAAGATTTTTTTTGAAATTAATTAAATAGATAAATGATTACCTTGTGACTTTACTTATTCCAAAATATATATAAATAAAAATATAATTAGAGTAAATAAATAAAGAAGAAAAGTTGAGTAAGAATAGGAGTTTGAAAAAAAAATAAAAGAGATAAAGTATTTGATTATGATAACTAAATGGAGTAATAGATAGGGTTCAAAATCAAGATCTCGAGAGGATTAATGTTCAATCTTGGATTATGCTAGAATTCCACCCAAAATCAACTTCTCATCCTATAAATAAGACCATATCTCTTAATAGCCTCCTATGATCTAGAAACCTAATTTTTTTCCAACTTTGAGTCCTCGTTTCTTCCTCCTCGATGTGTGTGCACATTTACCGTGGCCAAATATCAACTCCTTGTTATATCCTTAGTCAACGGACATTGAACTCCTCAATGAAGTCTGTCCCTCTCCTTGAAATTTGCACAAGAGTTTGCGGTTCAGATAATTCTACTTGAACAAGGTACATATTAATGTTGAATTCACTTTTGATTATAACTTCATAAATATTTGATCAATTTAAGAATATGAATCGGTACCCACATGTTCTTTGATGACCCAAAAGTAATTTCATTTTAATCTTATGTCGAAAGCATGCATGAATTCATAGAAAAGTTAGGTGTTTCAATATTTCGGCATCGAAATTCATGAACCGGCCCGAGTTTGAAGAACCCAACTTGGGTTCTTCAATGAATGGGTAAACCCGACGCGCTAAAAACTAAATTCGATCCGGATTTAGTCAAAACCCAACACAGGTTCTTTCCCGATAAATAGTTTATGTTTGATTTGCAATCGAACAACCCAGTCTGAGTTTTCAATGTCAAAATCAAATGAATGTTGCATCGATTGAACCTGGTCCGTGCCACTTTAAACCCGGCTCGAGTTCCCATTAAAAATAGGTTAAAGTTTATATTTTGATAGGACTCGATCCAAGTTGCATATAGTCGACTCGAGAATAGGTTAAACCCGATCTAGGTTAAGGATAGCCCAGCTCGAATTTTATATATTTTATCAAAGTGATTTTCTATTAATTTGATATAGTGGCAAATGACTATTTTTATCCTTGCATTGATGCACGATGAATTAAACCAAAATGATAATAATCAAGTAACAAAATAAAAGCTAAAAAAACATGGAAAGTCTATAGTTTTGTGTGTGAGACACTTCATTATGAAGTTTATAGTCTTGTATAAGGCATTTCTCCTATCGTAATTGGAGTTTACAATCTTGTGTGAGATACTTCTCTATAGATTCATATAAGAATACCAATAAGTACAAGGATCATGAACATGAAAATAAAATATGGGCATGGATATGAATATAGGCAAGGATCATGAACATGAAAATAAGACATGGACATAGACAAGAATGAAGAATATGAACACAAAGCATGAATATGAATATGAACATGAGAAAGAATAGGACCCTGATTATGAATAAGAATAGAAAAAGTAAAAAAATATATATATTAAAGTGTATGATTAATGTCTTATCATTGTTTCAGGATTAAGTTTGATTGATTTCTATTATAATTTTATATTCTTTTGTATTATCTCACGTACTGGGTATTAATTACTGATGAAATTCTATTTTTCTATGTTTGAATCTTACATGTAGATGAACCAATACCTAAGGGTGGAGGTGTGGGTAGCAACAATATTCGTAGTGATATAGAATGCACATGGGTGCACATGGGTATTGAGTCATTAGAACGCTTCATTGTTAATTAATGTAAGGTGCTTTAAAAGTTAGTAAGCATTTGGAAGACTAATACGAAAGAATAGGTAGAAAATAAAGATCACTTCCATACTCTTTTTAAAAATATTTTACATATTATTTTGCTTCCATATCCCATGTAAAGAAAGGCCTAAGAAGAAAGAAATGTAAGTATTGCACTTCAAAATAAGCCCAATTGTCAAGAGGGTGAAATTTCGAGAACTAACCTAATATGGACCATAGGTGGACTCAACTCAAGTCGACTAGGAAACATTCTTCGAGTTCATCTTTTTAGGAACTCAAGACAAGTAGGAACATGAACTGAATTGAGTCTCGGAACAACTTGGGCCTCGTCAAGTGGATGTGGATTTGGTTCCCTTGTATATTTTCACCAGCCTCTTGGAGTCAGGTACTCCTTTGTTCTTGAGATTAAACTTTGATAATGATTTATCCCCATCTGACTTCCTAAATGAAAATAATATGACATATTAATAATTGCAAAATTTGTCAAAAATAATTCATATAGTACTTGCATTTGTGATTGTATTTGAAATAAGTAACATAGAACAGCACACTCAAGAAGACAAAACATTTGCACATGATTATAATTGATAAAGACATTTGTACTTATCCTATGTTATTTAATCAATTGATAATTTTATAATTGTAATGTTAATTATTAATTTATCTAAATATACTTATCTGCTATTGTGAAATTTTTATTCAATTGTTATTATCGTATGATTTGGATATTATTACTCATTGCAATGCCGTTCTAATTGGTACGTATGATATTAACTTGCACATGAATTTATTTTCTGAGTGACATTAATTTTAGTTATTATGCCGTTCTAATTGAATGATGTCCTTAATTTTAGTTAGTGGGTACTAAGTATTTAACTCCGGTACATACTCATATATTTTTTATGATTTTTTTTACTTCTATAGCTATTATTTATTATTTTAATAATTAGCTTCATATGGGTTAATTAGTCAAAAGTCAAAATTATAATTTTGTTGAAAACATATCTCTTAGGACATTTGATAAATTACCAATTTAATTAATTCACTTAAATTGATTACAACTATTTAAATAAATATCATAGTGTTAGAAAAGTATTGATAATATAAATAATAATTAAAATAAATATATATTTTAAAATTTTCACAAATAGTCTAAATAAACAAAACAAAAATAATTAGAAAAGTGAATATAGACAAAAGAAGATGGTGACAAAACTAATAATTATTTGTAAAAAATCGAATAATAACAAATTTAAATTATAGAAAATCGAATAATAATTTAAAGTATTTAAAAGTAAACATTTGATATAGTGAATAATTTTATCAAAATGCATATTAAGTATAAATAATATAGAAAATCGTCTTCCTTACTTGCTATCTGAATTATTGATGAGATAGATTATAAAAATAATTAAAATTATCAATAATTAGTCATAATCAAACGAGATAACGTGTTCGGTAATCTATATAGATTACTTGATACCTAATGATCCATAGGGATGTTTAATTATGAGATGGTAATAGAATATTTTTATAATAGTGACAAATTAAGTGTTAGATAAATTTTAACTATATTATTATGAAAAAGTGATTTATTTATTTTCAACTCAACTATCTTTTCCTAAAGAGACTCATTATCATTAGTAATCAAATCAATTTTCGATCGTCCGTGCATCATGTGAGTCCCTTAAAACTAGAAGGAATAATAACAGAAATAATATTTGATTAATAGAGTAAAATAATAGAAGAGCAAACTAAATGGACAAGACGGTATCATAAACATAAAATATTAGAACTTAAATAAAATAGATGAGAATAAAGAGGAAACAAATGAAATAATATATTTGGAATTTATATCGGGCCTGAAGAAGTTTCACGACTCAGTTTAAACATTATTAGGTAGGCCCATTTAGGCCTACTTTACATAAGTCCACGCTTCATGAAGCCCAAGACCGTGGCAATTTGCGCCGGTGGCACCGTCGTCCTCTCATTTGAGACGCATTTTAACAAACACCTCGATATCGCACCCTCCACACACACAGTAAGTAAACATCGGTCATCGTCCATGGGCAAACTCCCTCCTTCCATGCGCTCCTCCAAACTCCCCATTCCCATGCCCTTCCTCAAGCCACCCCCTTCTTCTTCTTCTGCTCCTCCTCCACCTCCCACGCCACCACCACCTGAATCCCGTTCCCATCCCCATCCAAAGCCCAAGAAGAAGCACACCGCCACCAAGAAACCAATCCCCAACTCTTCCCCAGCCGTCGCCGGCGGCGGCGGGAAGCTGCCGCAGTTCTTCCGCTCACCGCTCCTTTCCGACGCCATCTCCGCCTTCCGCTCCATGTCCGCTGGCGCCTCGCCCGCGCGCCACATGGACCGCAACTCGCTTCTTCAGTCCTACTGCAACGCTGGCGCCTCGCCCGCCGACGCGCTGTCCTTCCACGACCACATCGCCCCTTCGTTTGGCGCCCCGACGCGATCCACCTTCCACGTCCTCCTCGGCCACGCATGCCTCCACCCCTCCGCCGCCGACCCCTCCTCCGTCCTCGACCTTATGACCGCCGCCGGCCTCCCACCCGACGCCTCCACGGCAGACCTCGCGGTCCGCGCCCTTTGCTCCGCTGACCGGCTCGACGATGCCTGCTCTCTCGTTCGCCGACTCGCGTCCTCCGCCACGCCGCCGGACCAGTACACGTTCAACTTCCTCGTCCGCCGGCTCTCTCGATCCCGCTCGCTCTCAGCCGTGCAGTCCTTCATCGATGAGCTTCAGCAATCCGCTGCTGCCGTCCGTCCGGACCTTGTGACTTACACTATCCTCATCGACGCCGTCTGCCGTGGGGGAAACCTTCGGGAGGCTATCAGGTTGCTGGGCGTGCTGTCTGCCGCAGGATTCAAGCCTGACTGCTACGTCTACAACACTATCATGAAGGGGTACTGCATGTTGGATCAATGTGGCGAGGTGATGGAGGTGTACAATAGGATGAAAGATGAGGGCGTCGAGCCTGACCTCGTCACGTATAATACCCTCGTTTATGGCCTATCCAAGGCCGGGATGGTCGAGCAGGCGAAGAAGTTCCTGGAAATAATGACGAAAACGGGGCATTTTCCTGATACGACCACGTACACCTCGCTGATGAACGGGTTGTGTAGGAAAGGTGATGCATTGGGCGCGCTTAGCCTATTGAAGGAGATGGAGAACAAGGGCTGCGATCCCAACGAGTGCACATACAACACGCTAGTTATGGGGCTGTGCAAAGCCAAGCATTTGGATAAAGGGATGGAACTGTATGGAGTGATGACTGCTGCCGGCATGAAGCTTGAAAGTGCAGCTTATGCAACATTAGTGAGGGCGTTATGTCGTGCCAATAAAGTTTCCGAAGCTTACTACGTGTTTGATTATGCATTAGAGAGTAAGAGTTTCAGTGAAGTTACTGCTTACACCGCCTTAGAGAGCTCGCTCAAGTGGCTGCAGAAGATGAAGCAGTAGCTTGCATTAGAAAGGGTAACTTAACTCGCTCTTTATCATTTTCTTCTGCTCATCATTCATTATGTTGTTTTATGATAGTTGATGGTAGTGGGCATGTGTTAGTATAGTGCATCTGAATGCGTAGAAACTAAAGAAAATCCATCGGACACAAGATGATCACCAAAAAAATGAACATTTCCCTTTGCAACACAATAAGCAGGTGTCTTGTTATCTCTGAAGCTTAGGAGAGCTTCTAAAGTTTAGACGATATAACCTGGAGTGGACCGTTCAAAATATAAAACGCAGCCTCAGACGCTAGTTTGAGAAGATCTAACAATTGTCTCTACGGTGTAACTACTTTGATTAATTATGTTCTATGTTTTAATAGCAAAGTTACCTAATTTTGTTACAGAAGATTAAGTAGTCAGAGCTTAGTGATTCAATATTTCAATTTATCATGATCTAGTTCAATTTTCGAAGTTTTCATTTTTTTAATGTTAATCCTTGTGATGTAACAAGATGAATCACAATTTCATGTTTGCTGTAGCTTTCATTGTTCTCCTGGTACTAGGCAATTGGTTGCGACCATCACAATCCTAGATAGATCAAGTAGTTTCCTTTTCTTTTTGGTCAACCAGATAATCCATTGGTATTCCTTATTTCTTGGCATCTACATGTATAATGAATGGTAGCAATCAGGGAATCAACCTTTAAAAGGGTTCGGTTATGGTCCTGATGTCATTGCCTACTTCCTAACCTTCTAAACAATATTTTAGTAATCGATTCACATTTCTAGAAGTTTGTGTTTTGAAGTCTGATTTGTTGCATGAAATTAATCTAAAAATGTCTGGTGCCATCCATAACAGTGAAAATATACTTGACATTTCAGATAGCCATTTGGTTGTGTTTTCTGTAATTAGAAATGAAATGGGTCCCATTTATTGTCATTCATTTGATTATCTCCACTGCTTTCTTTATATGTTGACATCATAGAGTGCATTTCCTAGGCCACATCTAACCTAGTCTGATTATGCCTGTAATTTGCATCATTACATTTATTTTGAGATTCTTTTACATCCTTTTATGATTACCAAATCACAATGTTGATGAAATAATGCCACAATGTTAAATGACTCTCAGCTATGATTCAACTTCCTTCTTCATGTCTCTCTCTCAAATAAAACCTACTTCATGGTTTTACTTTGAACCTTTGTTCCAATACATCTTCAACAATGTTAACTAAGGTGGTTCCCAAGCTTATTATGGATAAGTCAAAGGAAGTTTCATGAGACTTGTGGAGTCCCTATGGCCATCTTTCAGTAACAATATTTCACTTCTGAGCAATTATATCATCTGTTCTCTTTGTTTCAGGTGGGTTTGTTAAATATCAAATTTAAGTTTTCATGTATAGTGCAGGGACGTATTTATTAAAATAGACGGATTCAGGGTGGCTCCTGAGTTTATGGTAGATGAAATTCCAATTTTTTGCAGTATATGAACATTTTTTTAGTGGCAATAATTTATTATTCTTTTATTGCAGAACTTTACGCACGCTTCTTATAAAAGGTGATAGAAGCTATCGACTACAACAATTCGGATTGGTTATTCTTTTATCGCAGAATTTTAATCACGCCTCTTACAAGAGGTGATAGAAGCTTTCAACTACAACATAATTCGGATTGCTTTTGGACTAGTTTGACTATGGGGAGCATAAACAGGCACCATCTCTGCAAATCATTTCCTCAAGGCTTATTATTTTTTAAACTCTATTCCTCCTGCTTGATATGATTCAGTGCTC
Organism: Pontederia crassipes; assembly: GCA_030549335.1. Lineage (NCBI taxonomy): Eukaryota > Viridiplantae > Streptophyta > Magnoliopsida > Commelinales > Pontederiaceae > Pontederia > Pontederia crassipes. The sequence continues at coordinate 67,081,866 of CM060191.1, read as the reverse complement.
AACATAGTGGCCATAAAATATAGAGATGCAGCAATTTTAGCAAAAATGTGAAGTGTTTTTGAATTTTTACAAGGTACTGAGCATCAAATAGCTGATCTAACTTATTGGGTGATTCAAGCCTGGTCATAAAGCTTAGCTAACTTTTGATCAATGTATGTTAGAGTACTTTGAGGATGGTTACTGATGGCTCACTTTTCTTCCAAATAAATAAATAAGATATTTTTTTTATCATTTTGCAATCCGGAATTCTTTTGTCAATTTGAAGGTTTCAAGTTTGTTATAACCCATGGAACTTTTCATTCAAAAATCCACATGCTGGTTTCAACTCTGTATCTTAACTTACATGTCTCATCTCATGTGATTGCAGATCAAATGCCATTGAACATGTGGTTCATTACTCTTTTCCTTTGAGAGGATGTCATTATTGTCGTCCCTCTAACTTTTAATATCACTCTAAACTTTGTATTTTACCTTCATTTTATTTTAATTTTTTCTATGTGACTTTTCAATTTTAATTCCTACTAAACTTTTGATGACACTCCAAATTCTCTATTTACGCTTCAATTTATTTTGATCTATCTTTCTTTATATCCCTTATTTGTCTCTTCGATTTCAATTCTCATCCAACTTCTTTAAGTAATTACTATTTTAATTATTTTTTCTTTGTCTCTTCCTGGTTCTATATTTTATGGAAGAAATATAGTGCTAATATTATATAATATGGGATATAAGATATACATATAACTTTATTTAATATGCAAAAACTACAGTTCGATTTAACAAATTATATTAAAAAATGGAATAAAATGTAAATAAAATATTTGAAAATGTAAATAAATTACTACAGATAAAATGAAAAAAAGAAAAGTGTTTTTGAAACAATTGCATATCCTAATTACTTACTAAATTTTGTGTATTTTCTCATTTTTTTTCTGAACTAATTTATTTTACATATTTCAAAACATTTGTGTAATATAATAATACATTAATTTAATATGTGTTCATCTCATGCTACACAATATTATTGTATTAAAAAAACGGGTGCGAATTAATAAACCAAAAAAATTGATTAGAATATTGATTATTAAAAATTGGTGGAACTAGAAAATGAAACACGTAAAAGAAATGAAGAAATTAAACTAAAATAAAATGGAGAGTAAACTAGAAAATGTGGAGTGACATTGAAATGAAAATAGGAGTGGCAATAATAACACCCTTTCAGATAATACATCATTTCTCTCAAGAACAAATATACGTGTCCTGTTGCTGTTTAGAGTGTCACATTTACTTAATATCACCCTTTGAGATAATACATAATGTCCTTAATTAATATTATTAAATTTAGCATCATGATTAATTTTTTCATAAAATACAAGTTGAACTTTTATATTCTCTATATTTTTTAATAATAAAGAAATAGTATCTTATCCTTCATATATTGATTTATCATAACAATGTAATTTTAGACATCAACCATCTTTATCCTTCATTCATCTATTCTTATTTACTTGTTTTATCCTATTTTAAAATTATTTCTCTTTGGCTTCAGGCATAAATTTATTTAATGAAAAAATATGATAACTTTAGTATTAATTACTTTTAGTTAATTATGATAAGTCATATATCTTATACCTACTTGACTCAATTAAAGTAGACATGAAGAGACATAATAATTATTTTTTAATTTGAAATCACATATATTAATCATATCACCTTTAATAATTATTTAGAGTAGGGTTTGAAAAAAATCAATATAATTTTTATGAATATATGATATTATTTTTGATAAAATATTTATTATCGGTAGCAAAATTGTAATATTTTTTTAGCACACATACAAGAATGTAAAATAATGCTTATTCTAATATTATAAAAGACATAATATTTTTATAATCATCATAAATATTTTAAAATATAAACTTAATTAATATTTGTTTTAATTCAAACTGTAAGATATTTATAGATGTAATGTATGTTACAAAAAATAGTACATATATATTATAAAAATTAGGAATTAATGTACCTCCAGAGCATCTGGAGGGATACGGAGCGCATCTCAACTATTGAACCACTGGTCAATGGTTGAGATAATTGATATTTTTAAATAATGAGATTTAGTTACTTATGATCAAATCCATTAATTAGTGGATTAACGGTTGAGATGCGCTTAACATCCCTTCAGAGCGAAAGATGTTCTGAAGATATATTAATCCCTATAAATTATTATAAAAATATAAAATTTTATTTTATTTACATATTTAAACTTATTTATTAAAATATATTTAAATTGTGTGAAGTACGAGTGAGTTAAACTAGTTAAGATTAATTTAGATGGATTCTTTATCAGATATGGGAGAGTTGGCTTTATCCTAAAATCCTTTAACAACAGTCCGTCGGAGCCTCTCTTTCTTTATTATGGATTAAGAATTAAGATTAATTCAGTTGGATTCTTTACCGAGTCTAAGTAGGCTGAAGGAGTTGGCTTTATCTTAAAGGCTTCTAACGATAGTTTCATTTGCAACTAGCACGCTCAAGCGCATAATTGATATCTGTTCTTTAGCTCAGGATTCAAAATGTCTTATTTGAATCTGAACCGGCAAACCTGGTACACGTAATCAACAAAGAGGCATCTTAACATTATGCAAAACTTTTGGGCTCTCAGCGGCAACATTTTGAAATTTGGCGGCTGATCATTTAACAAATTTTGGCCGAGCCTCTATTTTGGTCACTTTTTGGGAAGATATATATATATGATGTATCATAGTCACGTACATTTAGTGGAAAAAATATTAAGAAAAGAAGAAGAGAGAACGCACAAATATAGAAGAACACACAAGATTCATTTTAAATCGGACTACGTTCTCGGACAGCGGCGACTTTTTTTATTATGAAATAATAATTATTACACGAAAAAAAAATAATCCAATCGTCATGGAGTTTAAGGAACTCCAATACAAAATAGACTAAAACTATCTATGTTTCGAGGGCTCCGCCCCCGTATGGGATCCGACCCCCGTAGAGGACCTCTATTGAAGTGTCTGTTACGTAAGGGTCCACATAGGTTACAACTGAGTTCAGATTCAAGACATTATTAATAAATCTCTACCTTGATTTGAATCATCTTAAGATCACAAAAAACTTCAATGACATGCCCACGCCGCCACCAGCCTCACATTGGAACTATTACTAAGTATTAATGTTAAGCAAGTTCAAGCAGAGTTGGAATTTGTTATGAGGAACATGCTTGGTGAATATATCAGTTGGATTGTCCCAATCTTCTTCATCTTAATCATCTTCTCAGTGCTGATGAAGTGATATCTGACGTCAGTGTTTGGTTCTTTCATGATGCACTTGTCATTGGCTAAATATATTGCACTCAAGCTATCACAGTGCACTATGGCTTGCTCCTGATATAATCCAAAATCTCCAATTAGGCCTTTCAATCAAATATCTTTCTTAGCAGCTCTATCAATGCCACATACTCTGTCTCTGTAGTAGATAATGTAACTGATAGTTGGAGTGTAATCTTCCAACTGATGATAGAACTATCCAAAGTGAAGACATAGCCTATCATAAATCGTCTTCATCAACATATGCAACATAGTTTGAATCTCAGTAATCAGCAACCAAACACTCTTTATCACTTCTATAGATGAAGTCAATATCAAATGTTCTTCTAATATATCAAAAAATTCGCTTCACTAGTGCTCTTTTTCTGAATTGATTATGAACCCGCTGACAATACTAACTGCATCAGCAATATCAGGTATTGTGCAAATCATGACATACCCGAGATATGTACTCCTTATCTGCTTTTGATTTTTGTGCGAAGACAATAAAGAAAAGAACATTTGCAGCTGACAGAGTATTCAAAGACTTCGTTCCAGACATTTCAAATCTGGATAAAATTTTATGAATATAACTTTTCTGAGATAAGAAGAGTTTATCCTGTGCGCGATATCTTAGTATTTCTATCGTCAAAATTTTCTGTGCTGCACTAAGATCCTTCACGTCGAATTATGAATTGAGGAGCTTCTTTAAATTCTGAATGTCTGTCATGTCTCTAGCAACAATGAGCAGATAAATAATGAAGTCGTCCTTCACCTTCTTGTGGTATACATAACAATCATAGAGACTTCAATAATGAAATTGTCAAACCTTTGGTCCCAATGTTTAGGAGATTGCTTCATGTCATACAAATTTTTTTTCAGTCTATAAACTTGATCCTCATTTTCTGAAATGAGAAATTTCTCTAGTTGACTCATAAGAATGTTTTCTTCAAGTTCTCCATGAAAAAAAATAGTCTTCATATCTAGTTTCTCAAGCTTTAGATTCTAACAACATCTCGAGTGACAACATGTGAAAATATGTCTTCTTTCTCACTATAATCTTTTTGCAGGACCCGTAAGAGACATTTGTTGAAGCGGACCCACATAAAATTACAACTGGATTCATATGCAACGCATTATAAAAAAACTCTCTATCTTCAATTTTCCCCTATTTTGAAATTAAAACATTTGCATAGAAAACTCACTGCAGCAAAGAAATCTGATAATTTAGTTCAAAGACTACCTTATGGCTATCTTCAGTTTTATTTATTTATTTTTTAATCCGGTGATCTTTGTTTTGATATGCAGCAGTTTTCATATCTGATATACGCTATTTTATTCTAAGTGCCAATGAATTTTGATCAGTAGTTACTACGTTAATTGGTGGCTGGAACTGGAAACGAGCAGCACAATTCTATTTATTAGTGCTTGATGACAACATACAGAAAATAGTGCTTGATGACAATTTCAAATTATTTTTCCCTGGAATGAAGACGTCATTATTTAACATGCACGATATATTAAACACGTGTAACCCACTTCTACACAACTAAAAAATAATGGGCTGAACCCAGCAGTTGGAGCACCATTGCTGGCTTCTTTATATTGACACATTTTTTCTCAGGGCATGCATATAAAATATGTTTTGCTGACACCAATAGAAACATGTTTTAGTCATGCGAAGAGTTGCAAAAGATCCAAAACCACAGTGCTCGAAGTTAATATGATGGATGCTGTCAACTGCGCACATGGACTCAGCACGATGCGGAGGTTGCAAAGATTCTCCATGTCTCCCTCTCCACTCCAACTATAATTTTATATGGCACGAGAGGCACAGTGAGAGAACAAAAAATATAGCACACTTGTAAGCTGCTGGAAGAACAAGTAGGCAAAGGCGCTCGTGCAGCGTACAGAAATTAATCTTTCCAGAGGAGCAAATCATGTACTACCGCTACTTCACCGTGTCATTGCAGCATCTGTGCCTGGATTCTTGATGGCTCTGGTTGGACTTGGAGACACTGACGCCTTCTGAGAATGGTGTTCCACGTTGTCCTTCCTCTGCACAGACATGACACTCTGGGCGAAGTCTTTGCGTTGCACGTCCACTTCATGGCTGTTATTTGCACAAATAATGATGGGGAGATCCAACTTGGAAAACCACATGCGGCTGGTGGCCAAGATTCTTGCTGTCTTCTCTCATCGCAAACTACAGTTGTTTGATCTGTGTTCATCACGTTGGGTTACGCGTGCATATAAATAGAGGAAAGCCCCAGCACAAACGCATTCATCAGTCATCTGCAAGCATCATACAAAACTTAGAACTCCCCAGGAGGAGAAGACATGGCGCCGAGCCAGCGTTGCCACATCCGCTCCGTCAGCTTGCCCTCGAGGTCCCACCCCGTGGCACAGAGGCTCCAACAGGAGCTGCAGGAGCTGAGCGCTTGCGTCGCCGCCGCGTCCGCCACGGCGCAGATGCTGCCTGATGCGCTGAAAGAGCTCGCTGCGTTCCACGAATCCGTCGAGGAGCTGCTTCGCCTGCCGTGCAGCCGGCAGTCCCTGGCGTCGGAGAAGAAGCGGTTGGAGTCGGAATTGGACAAGTCCATCAGAGTGTTGGATATCTGTGGAGCCATGAAGGAGAGCTTGACCACAAGGAAAGAGCACGTCAAGGACCTCCAGTCGGCTCTCCGGAGGAGGGACGGCGCTGCAATCGGCAGCAAGGCGAACGCTTATGCATCCGTCGTCAAGAAGGCCGAAAAGCATATCAAGAAGTGCTTCGCATCCATGAAGAAGATGGACGGCGAGTACGCCGATGAAGACTGCGATTTGCCGATGGCGTTCCGGTTCCTGATTGAAGTGAAGATGGTCACGTTTTCTCTGCTTCAGCTGGTGTCATCTTCATCGCCAATGCAAACGGGCGCAAGGAGGACGAGCAGATGGTCTCTAGTCTCCAAGACATTGGGCAAGAAGAAGGTTGCATCCGGTGGGGAGCATGAACAAGTAGTAAGCGGAGAGGAAGAACAAGTTTTGTTCTCATGGAACAACGCTAGCAGCAGAGATGTTGATGAAGACAGAGCGCAGAGGCTCCAGAGTCACCTGGAGAAGCTTGAGATCAGCATGGAAGAGCTTGAGAATGGATTAGAATGCTTGTTCAGGCAACTAATTCAGAGCAGAGTCTCCATTCTCAACATTCTCAGCTCTTAAAGATCCAGGAACACTCTTGTCACTCTGTCAGCCTCCACATTTTAGGCGATGTGCTGATAATTTGCCACTCCAAGCTTCTGTATAGGAAATTTTCCAATTGTATAGAAAAGTTCAGATATTATATGCAGCAAATTTTTGAAAACAAATTCACTTCCCAATAAGTTTTTTTTTTCTGGTTATTATTCGATTGTGCTATATTTTATAGCCGGTCCCAAGCCCGGATAAAGGAGGAGGGTTGTGTTAGACCCCGACAGTCAGCGTTAAACTTTGTCGAATCTTATGAACATGGATCAACGAATATAGCGGAATGACGTCGTATGATCCATGTAGCCAACCCCACCTAGTGGGATAAGGCTTTGTTGTTGTTGTTGTTGTAATTATTCGATTGTGCAACTGGTGCGTACATTTATCATGTCATCCATTACGTGTGGAACAATTGGTCATTTACATTATAACGCCAGTAGATTAAATTTATATTAGGCTAATTAGGTGAAGAATTAGAATGAAAGAGTATTAAGGTAAATTAGGTCTGTTTGATGAAAATAATTTTTCATGAAATTGATTTTTCTTTCTGAAACAAAGACTTGATTAACTAAAAATATGCTAAGGAGTTATATGTCATATATATATATATATATATATATATATATATATATCGAATTTCTATTATATAATTAAGAACAAAAACTATTTCTTCACAACTTTTTCGCCAATGTCTAACAAATTTCCAGAGAAATAGCAAAAAATTTATCCCTATTGTTTTCTTGGCTTGCTCTCAAAGGAGAATAAACTCTCTGCTTTTATGTCATAAAGTTAGGAAAATGCAACTGAGATCCCTCGATCGGACTAGATATTATGGAACTAACCTTCAAAGAGAACTAACTTTATATTGTTATGGAACGGTAGGTTTGAAGGGCAAGTGCAAAGATTCCCCGATCGGACTAAGGAGAGAAAGAATAAAAAGTAAACTACAAAATTCTCATGAACTTACTACCCCCCAAAAAAAATGCTCATGAACTTGGGACTAGTTCTGTTTGGTATGATTTCTTCTTTGAATGGCTAATATTTTTTTTAATTCGACAATAATTAATAATTAGATTTTAGTGATTTGACTATTGAATTAATAAAAGTATAATTGTGAGAATTTGGGCATTTGAATGAATCCATGAATGTACATTACATATAACTTTTCTTGGAAGAAAGTGACTTATCTACCAACGTAAAATTCCGGAATGTCCTGATAAGATATCTAAGAGGCTATGAGGAGATCCTCCTGTCATAAAGCATCCACGGACGAAGATCTAATTAAGTTAGCAGGCTTTGATAATTATATTTAATAGTAAAATGGTCAAAACATTTAGTAGCTGTCCAACAATCTTCAACAATGTTCAGCAGCAGTGTTTAAAGAATCTTCTCAGTTAACTCACACAGAAGAAAGTGCTAAAATGTTTGATCGTCTAACTACTTGGTTCTTGATTACTATTTTTAATTCTGAGGTAAGGGAAAAAAGTGGTAAAATGTGCCACCATCAAAACCATCTGGATGCTGGTAGTTGACTACATATGCCACTCGTGCGAGATCGGTTTCTAATGTCAACGTTAGAAGGTTATTGTTCTTCTTCGATGCTACGCGTACCCTCCTGGCTGAAAGCTGTGACCAGTAGGTGCCTTGCCTTCACCTACTGGAACATGCCAAGCTGGGAGATGCAAATATCAAGCACGATCTAATAGATTATTACATGACGGATCTGATAATTGATCCTCTCAAAGATGGGGATCATAGCAAGGTCATACTACCAGCATCATAGAGACACAAGGGGGCTGCGCAGGCGGCACAGATTCTTGCTGTCTTTTCCTCTGGAAACACAGTTATTGAGCTTGGTTTATAAGTAGGAAAAGAGAAAATGATGCAACGCTCATTTGCTCCAGTAACAGCACTGCCGCCGCAACCTTCCTTTGGACCTCAGTTGCGATAGAATTTATTATTTATCCAAAGTTCAGAGCGAAGTCGATGGGGATCTCTACTCAGTACTCACCCCTGCCACAATCGATCAGTCAGCTTGCCCATTGCTGCTCACCCCTTCTCGCTCAGAGTTGAGCAAGGGCTGCACATGATGAGATCAAGTGCATTTGCAGCATCTTCGACCCCAACTACGATGCTTCGTGCGGTCAGAGAGCTCATAGCGGTCTACGAAGCCACGGAGCTTCTGCTTCTGCGCCTGCCATGCAGCCAACAATCAAAGGCGTGTGGAACGTCTCCAAATCGACACTAGTCACGTGACGAAAATCAATATGAAGAGATTACGTCATGCTTGATTATATCTCAGTCAAGAATTAAAACACGTCAATAAAAAAATAAAAAAATAATATAAATATGCGAAAATCTAAAAGTGGCTACATTATTTCTAAAGAATATAATAAAGTTTTACATCATGAAGCTATAAACTTGAAAGGAAAAAGAAAGCTAATAAGTAAACTAATAAGCACTGTGGTTCATGTGCTTTCTTGCCGCCAGAGTTTCGTCACCACATGCCTACTCTACTTCGTCACTGACTTGGTCCTGTGAAAATCAGACTCAGAGAAGAAGATCCCGTAAGCTTTACAACCTAGTGGAAAACCACATGATATACAATGCATAACTTGAATAGAAAAAATCAACGGTAAAGTAAACTACTTGTATTGAATAGAAAGGATAATATGAGAGCATCATATATAATCATAAGAGATATAAATCGATAACATAAAGCAATATGATTCAAATGGTGCTTGGTAAACTTGAAATCATGAGCATGCTTGAGAATTATAACGATAACTTAACTTGACGTTCATGTTTGCTTGTTTTGTTCATACTTGTTAATTTTGTTTCATGTTTAGAAATCAGGGTGACTTTAGGTACCTTTAATTTTTGGGATATGTCGAGCAAACGATACAATCGTGTGCGATCAATGGGAGTCACCCTTAACTTGAGGCACTTGGCTTAGACTGACAACCCATTTATTATCTTCTGTCTGAACTTATTAATCACTTTTAAAAACTTATTACTCTTTGTTCTTCTTTCAATGTAGACAATAAAATCAATGAGAAATAAATAATTAAAAGAATCGATCTTAAAAATTGGGGGTGGATCTCAGTGAGAGCAGAAAATAGGATCAGTTCTATACAGGTAATATTCAGATCGAAAAGTGGATTAATTAATAAATATAATAATAACAGGATTACTGGAAATCGATCGATCGGTTCTGAAAAAATGATCGACCGGTTGGCTTCGGATCGGTCGACCGGAGAATTCATCAACTCGGACTCTGGGATAGTTGGATCGATCGATCCGTTCAATTGAACGGTCGACCGGTCGGCAGATGTGGTTTCGGGGATCGGTCAACCGGTCAGGTCACAATACAAGAGAGTCGGTCGACCGGTTGATGTGTAAAGAGATCGGCTGGGGGTTCAATAAATCGGTCGACCGGTTTTTGACAAAGCATGTAGGCCGGTCGACCGGTCGGCATTTTGATGGATCTCCAAACACGAAATTCCTTAAAAATCTCTAATACAATCTCATCCTAAACTAGTTTCTACTTCCTAGCAACCAATCAAACAACAACATAACAACAGGAAATAAATCATGTAATTAATTCAATCAATCGAAGAATTCAAGAAATCAAACAATCAACAAGAACTTCTTCTTCTTCTTAACTTTTTCTTTACAGAATCAACCAGGGCAGAATCAAATCTATTCAAAGGTCATGCAAGGTGATTTCGATTCACCCACCTCGGTTCGCGATTAATCCTTGCCTTGATTCGTTAAAAATCCTATTGAACACGCCCCCTGTTTTCCCTCTATTCTTCCTCTTGGTCTCCACCTACAACAAACCAGCGAAGAAAATCAGCAACCCTGCTATGAGTTGCAACACCAAGAGGTCTGCGAGAGAGGGAGAAGGAAGAAATTGATTGGTCTCATCGGCTTGCCTCCTAGGTGTTGGTCGACGTTCCAGCAGCATCCGGCACGGGGAGACGAAGCAAAAGGGAGAAAAGATTCGTGAGTTGAAAAGAAAAAAAGAAGAATTAGGGCTTTAGTTGTTTTTATAGCATAGGACTCCTAATATGGTAAATACATTTTATCTCTAACTAACCTTTACTCCAATTGGGATTTGATTTTTAACTTTTTGTTTCTCATCTCCTGCCGGCCGTTCTTAATCCAAATCTGATTTCATTTCTTTTTTTTAACTTTTCTTTTTGTCGGTTGTCACAGCATGTCTCGAAGATGAACTGGACGAGTCCATCAGAGCGTTAGATTATTTGTGTTGTGCCTTGAAAGAGGCCTTGTTGCAACGAAGGAGCACGTCGAAGAACTCTATCTGGCACTTCAGCGAAGAGACAATGTTGCTTTCGAGAACAAGCTGAATGTTTACATATTAGCCCTTGGAGAAAGCAAACCAAAGGATGTCAAGAGGTGTTTCAAGTCACTGAAACGGATGGATATCAAATGTCATGATATGTGTCGCGACGCGCCAATGGTGGTTTTGATTTCGGTGGATGTCAACGCAATCACAATCTCTCTTCTCCATGAAGTGTCTCATTGATTGCTTCTTTATTATGCATTTTGGGAGAAGATGCTGATGAAGAGAGAATGTAGAAGGCCCAGGATGTTGGAAAACAATATAGGAAGTCTTGAAGAAGGTTTACACTGCTTGTTTAGGCAATAGAGTATCTCTATTGAACATCCTCAAACTCCTAGCTAAAATTTCCATGGACACTAATATTCCATGTTCAACATCCAAGTTTAGACTAGTCCACCTCAATCTAAACTTTGTCAACATACATATCTGGATTTACATAATGAAGTCATACTGAAATTCTAATTATATTTGTAACGCCCTTCCTGATTCATATGTATATGACCAAATGGGGCTTTGGTCATGGTCTTAAAGATATTTTAGAGGGTCTGTCACATGGCAAAGTGTTGGTACAGTTTTTGATATTTTTTTTAATTCTTTCGTTGATTCAAATGATTAAGAAAAGTGAAAGAAGATTTAATTAAAATATTACAATAATTAAAGATGAAAAATGCAAAAGCTAAATAAATAAAAAGTACATCAACATAAGTAAAAGTCCATGCTATAGTACAACTTGCTAGGTCTCATATATGGTATCAAAATTTAAAAGACTCAATATATATCCTATGATAAACATATGCACATACCACTCGAGTTGAAATCACCGCACACACATCAATTTGGCTCGTAGTTAACTCATGTACCTATGAGGATCACGTAAGAGACCAAGTTTAATCGTTAGCATGTGAATTCATAATAGGTCATAAGGATAATCCTTCAAAAAATATCATGTCATTTCAAAGGAGAGCAAGTTTAACCGTTAATAGGTCATAAGGATGATCCATCAGAAAATATCATGTGAAATCAAAGGGATCATCGTGGTTTTATGTCTGCAAATTTCATTTCATTTTTATGTTCATAAGAACATAGTTCTTCCATTCATCTTTAGTCATTCATTTCATTTTGTCTTGTCCCTAAGTTGGAAGAGCTCTCCACTTTAGGAAATATCATTACAAATACACAAGTGTGTAGATACTTAGACCATGGTGGGTAACACCCATAGGTGGAGTGCCTTCCACAAGGTTGATAACCTTTAGGGAGTACCTCACATAAGACTTGTAACCTTCCATATAGGTAAGTAATAATAACCATCATCTTTTATTTTTATTTATTATAAACCTATCTTTTAGTCGGTCCAATCAAGACCGCATGGAGCAAAGTTGATTCTAGAGCTTCATGTGTTTTCATCATGGAAAATGAAAATTAGATGGAAAAAAGATCAATGAAATCATATGGGTTAATTAAATTCACAATCATATTATCCATAAATTAGACGTCCGAAATTCAAACGATCGTTCGTTAGGGGTGCCTTTAGCAATCGTCCGAAAGAGGTTTGGATGTCCGTAGTTTGATCATTTGTTCCAAATTCATCTTTCAATCGATTAAAGGTCGTGTACGGATTAGATGTCCAAAAGCTCTACAATCTCGAACTTTCGATCAAGAATTTCAGTCGTCCGAAACTTGACTGATTGTTCTCTGGAATTAGGTCCATGATCCTTGATCGACCGAAAATGGTTCTCCTCGACCGTCGGAATATTTTTCGATATGAATAGTCCAAATCGATCGTACGATCCACGATTGGTCTACTGATTGATCATAATCACCGATTTCATGTCTCGACATTTTTTAATTCGATCATCTAAACGAGTTTTGGACTTCCATTATGAGCCCGATCTATCGTCCGATTTAGTTTTGGACGTCCGATCTGGTAGACTCTACACTCTTGTCGAGGAGATTCAGATGTTCGAAAAGGATTCGATCGCCCGTTTTTGTCGATAGAGCTACAAGTCATTGCGAAATTATTAAATTTTCAATCAAATTTTCTCACATAACAATGATTTAACACTAACTAATATCATTCATAACATATATCTGGATGCATAAGTCGAATCTCAACATAGCATAACTAATACAAGACAACATCAATAAGAAATTATCTCTTCTTTTAATCATAAGCAAAAGTAATAGAATCATCCCACCCATCTTAGACGAGATCTATATGTATCAGAAACATGTATAATGTGACCTAAGAACCGTGGTAGCATAAATCCATAAAATCACAAGATCATAGCATGCGAATCTCATACGATCTTTCACATAATCATATAAAATCATAACTTAAAAATAGCATCCTGGAGAGAGAATCGTATAAGAATGATAACTACCCAATTAGCATGAATCTTAGCCTAGCTAAAAACAACTTTTTAAAACATGCAAATTCCTCAGGAAACTACCCTATGATTTAGATCACGAATTTCACACCTTTCTTAAATGTTTTTTGGTTCTTCTCGTATTGGATCATCCTTAGAATTTTCCTCATCATTCTTCTTGGTTCACTATTGCCTCCACACCTACGGATGTTCCTCCCTTTGCTTCTGGCCGAGACCACAGTGAAGAACACAAAAACATAAATGGAGAAATGAGGAAAATGAAGGAAGAAGGGAGAGAAGACGGGGTTTTTAAAAAGGTGTTTAAATTTTCTAGAGTTTCATCTTCTGAAGATCCGGTGGTGGAGTTACAAATCCTCTATCATTACGGTGGTGTAATGGTAGAGCAAGAGAAAGATCAAAACCGAGATCTTCTCATTTCTGTCCGTTGTACTTCCGAACGTTTAAAATAGTTTCGATCGTTCGGTAGTGCGTCGGTTGACATCGGACATCCGTTTTAGTTTCACACGTCCGATATCCGACGTGAGCAAGTTTTAAAAATTTTGAATTTTATGAAATTTTCCGTGTGTTACAATATTACTCTTCCAGAATCCAATACATTCTATAAACATGCCAAATGCTGTCCAACAAACTTATTAGAAGTGGAGTTTCATATCTGGTAGCTATGTTTTGACTTAATAATTATTGGCTACTCGTGCACCATTAGGTTTTCTTAACCATTAGATCTGAGAGTTCTATTCTAATGCATAATGCACATTGGACTTGTAAAAAGAATGCATATCGACATATCTTTAGCTGATAATTTATCAGTTGAACCTTCACATAATGAGCTGTACATTAGTCAACGACTCAACATTTCCTTTGTTGCTAACCAAAATATTATAACCACCATGCGTTTTGCTCGGCGTGGTCAGAAAGATGACTGATCCTCTGCTGCATTATCACTTGATCATCTCCATCCGTGTGAGAGCTATATGACAACTACATATTATGTGACGCTCGTGCGTTGCATAAAATAAATGCCTTGTTCCGTGACTGATGTGTTGTTATACAGACCATAAACCTGAAACTATGATTAGTTATGGTTTTGGTTGGAGCACGAATACCATTTTGTAAGACGTGTTGCGGGGTTGCATGCTGTTACCTACTTGGACATGCCGCGCTAGCAAGTGCCCACGTATCATACATCCAGTTCATCTTGGTAATTGATTAATGGCATATTAAGCCATTATTGACAATTTTTATGGAATCATACCTTTGTTTGTTTTCACTGTGTCAACCAGTGGATACAGTGTAGATTTATCCAATAAACCATGGCAATGCTTTTTTATGCAATTAGTTCATTGAAAAGGTCCTCTGAACCAAGCTTTCTGTAGGCTCCAAAACCAGATGCGAGGTCCCCAAAAAAAGTGTGCCTCAGAGTTCAGATTCATAGGTTTTTATGAAGGCATGAATTCTCATACCTGACAATAATATGAAGCTCATTTGCAGCTGTACATGGCATACTCACAGCTGCACGATCAGATTGGCGATGCCGCTCCAAATAAAATTTGGCACCTCTGCCTCTAAGACCCGCTAACCACTGAAACATGACAGCAGATATTGACACTGATCTGCGCATTAAAGAAACGTATGTTTCGTAGAGCTGTTGCGGAATGGATACAGAAATCGGAAGCATGATTTGGTGACAGAGACATTATGAGCTGAGAGAAAGGGTGGCCAGATTCTTGATGTCTCCAACACGTACCAACTTAGGTGTAGGTGGCGGTTTATATAAGCAGGAGACTTCAGAGGGATGAAGAGCACCAGCAATTGTCATCTTTGCTATCTCCATCAGTTTTGATCATACAACTCAGAGCACCATCCTGATCAGCTCGGGAGCAAAAAGAGAGAAAGAAGAATGGCTTACCAGCCCTACCATGTTCGTTCCGCCAGCATGCCCTCAGACCTTCATCCAGCCGCGCTCAAGGTCGAAGAGGAGCTGCGACGCCAAAGGGCTTCGGCTGCTTCGTCCTCTCAAACTCCTGAGATCGTGTCTGATGGGCTGAGACGCCTAGGAGACTTGCATGCATCCATCAGGGAGCTCCTTGCCCTGCCATGCAGCCAACAGTCCCTCGCCCAATCGTCGCAGAGAAAGTGGGTGGAAGAGGAGTTGGACGGCTCCATCAGATTGCTGGACGCGTGTAGCACCATTAAAGACAGCTTGGCCGCCATGAGGGAGCACATCCAGGATGTGCAGCTCGCTCTCAGAAGAACAGATGGTGCCGCCGCGAAAAGCAAAGTGAACGATCTCGTCCACTCCATGAAGAAAGCGGGCAAGAGCGTCGAGCGCTGCCTCTGTTCATTGAAAAAGGCGGATGACAGATGCGTCGACAAGGATTCTGACCTGCCCGCCATGGTCACAGTCCAGATGCAAGCGAATGAGATCTCGATCTCTCTCCTCCAGCAGGCCTCTTCGGTTCTGACTGTTCAGACCGGGAGGTCGAAGGCTACCAGGTGGCCTCTTCTCCCGAAGGCATTGAAGAAGAACAAAGTTGCACACGCCGCAGAGCACGAAGATGGAAGGCAAGAGGAGATGCTTGAGATCCTCTCATGGAGTGCATCCTGTGATCGCACTCCCTGCAAGGACGTCGATGGCGAAAGAATGCTCAAGGTACAAGACCGATTGAGGAAGTTGGAGATGGGCATTGCAGATGTGGAATGTGGATTAGGATGCTTGTACAGGCAACTAATCCAAAATAGAGTATCTCTGCTTAACATACTTAGCTCCTGAAGTATCTAATTGCAGGCCTTGTCGGAATCCACATTTATTGGCGATTAGCTGATAATAATGTTTATCAATTTTGTATAGATACAGTCACAAATCAAAAGATATATTTTTTCAATAGTCTCAACTTTTTCCCTGCAAAATGTCAATTATGACTACACGTTCTTCGACTTCTGACTGAATATGATGCCATTCGATTGAAAATTTTGCTGCATTCCATTCCGGCTGCAGAAAACTTATTCTGGTGCATAGTGTGCTACTGAGTTTCAGATCACCTTGTTGTATCTTCCATCACCATGCTATGATGTCAATGATAATTTCTAATTTTTTTTACATATGGAATACCATAATCTAACTTCATCCAAATTCTCTCCCAACTTTGATCATTGTTCTAATTTGTGATTATTTTTTGTCTCAACCATTCATAACAAGTTAATTATCTACATGCAGTATGTCAAAATTTGAACACTAATACCAACTCATTCTCTTTTCACTATGTTAATAAAGTTGTTTGCTAGAAAAAGGGAACCTTAAGTTTTCCGGTCCCTTTTAGATATAGTGATTTCTTCTCTTTGAATTTATCATATAGTGGAGGAGAGAGAATGATCCACATTGATGTTCATATCTGCAAGCCTGCAGTAATAGTTTGCCGAAAGAAACATAGCTCCAAAACTAATGCGGGGACAGTCTAAAATTGAAGTGTAAGCCAAAGGGGAGAGTTTTTGACATATTGAACTTATAATCCAATATGTGCACAGATCAGTTTACTACATTAAGGATGCAGTACTGTGGATTCATGTTTGTTGCCTAACAATATAACCATTCAAAATAAGCTTAGTGAACTTTAGTGGCATTGCATTGATCCATTGCATTCAGATACTGGCTCTCAATGTATCATTCCAGTTCCTGATGCTTACACGATCACTAGATGAGGTGTGTGTTTCGGTTGCTTCAATGCAAGCAGTTAATTTAAACCTTCGGATGCTTGGATTGAAAATGACTCTACCCGCTTGGTTCGTTTTCTGCTTGAACACGTTTCATGCTCATGGAAACTAAGAACATCGTCGCTGACTGGTGACAACTATTGGAAGCTTTTGAATGTACCGTAATTAAACATGTCTACTGTTCCAAATCGTGCCTGGAATTTTTCGCAGCTACTTTTGCTAGATCAACATATTTTAGATTTAAGCACTACAAGAAATATGTAAAATAGCGACTCTACCAATGCATCGCTAACACGGCGTTAATTCGTGGCTAAAAACATTAGTCATGCATTAGCGTTAGACATAGTGCCACCGACAAGAGACGCCTAAAATTTGTAACAATTAGCATCGTCATAGCACCAGAGCGCATGACGACGCTACTACCATCACCTATCGATGCTAGTCCGTCATTATTATGATGCTATAAGTCACGTGGAGAAGCAACAGGAAGAGGCTCTGAATGTAGATGTTATTATGACGCTAATATAGCACTAAAACAATTGCTAATTATATTTTCTTGCCATCATTTGTGGTGCTAATTAGACGTCAATGCCTCGTTAATATATGCACGATACGTAGTCCCTAAAGTGGCGCTAAGAGATGCGATGCTACGATGACGTTGTCATGATGCAAAATAAGATATGTTCCTACGCGAAATGTTCTCACTACGTGGACCATTACATTGTTGGACTTTACACATTCGGCTCACATATACATATTACATTACACAACGAAGAATTGACGTTGATCCATTACATTGTTATTGAACAATTTTGTTATTGATACAATATTGTTGTTACATTTGATACTTATACATATTACATTGGATTTGATGAATGCTGATCCATAGAATCAATTCATATACACATTACATTGGATTTGTTATTTATACAATCGATGCAAAAGCTGTTTGATCTCCTCAAAGCTGTCGCCTTCAGATATCCTGAGCAACTCATAGAAGCTCCCTCTCACCGCAGCCACCGCGGACTTGCTGCTCATCGACGCCTTCGCCCGAAACGTCGAACGGAGGGTCGGCCACTGGACAAGAGAAGATGAAGGAGATCTGATGGATATGGAGGTGGTGGAATAACACAGAGCAGGGAGATGGAGGAGCGGCGGTGACGGAGAGGAAGGGTCGGCGGGGGATGCGGCAACAATGCAAGAGAGTTGGAGTAGGACGACGAC
This sequence comes from Pontederia crassipes, assembly GCA_030549335.1. NCBI lineage: Eukaryota > Viridiplantae > Streptophyta > Magnoliopsida > Commelinales > Pontederiaceae > Pontederia > Pontederia crassipes. The sequence continues at coordinate 67,063,624 of CM060191.1, read as the reverse complement.
GGCAGGAGGTTGGAAGGATAGGGGTTTTAATATTCATGGGATTTGGTGAACGCGTGTAGAGCGTTGGATTGAAGGAAAGTGGAGGGTTAAGATTCATTCTTCGACGAGCACCTAGCAATGCAATATCGGCGACGCTAATGCGATGGTGAAGTGGCATAAATTCTCATAATTCTATAATTACGTAGATAAAAATGAAATTTATAGATAATTAATTTTAAAGTAGTTGGACCATTTATGTATGTATAGGTATATATGTGTATGTGTATGCGTATATATAGTGTGTGTATATGTGCGTGTATATATATACAACAACAACAACAAAGCCTTATCCCACTAGGTGGGATCGGCTACATGGATCATACGACGTCATTCCGCTCTATTAGTAACCAAACCTTTCGGTATATTATTCATCAATAGATCTTGCTCTATTAGTTCGCCAAGTGTCCGCCTTGGCCTCCCTCTCCCTTTTTTAATCGGACTCCAGATTATTTGATCTACTCTTCTTACTGGCGCATCTAATGGTCTTCTCTGAACATGACCAAACCATCTCAAACGATTCTCTACCATTTTCTCACTAATAGGAGCCACTCCGACTCGTTCACGTATATGGTCATTCCTAATCTTATCTAATCTTGTATGATCACATATCCATCTCAACATTCTCATTTCGGCTACCCCCACTTTACGTTCATGTTGTCCCTTCATAGTCCAACATTCACTATCATATAACACTGTTGGCCTTATAGCAGTACGATAGAATTTTCCTTTAACTTTATTGGGTACTTTTCTATCACAAAGAATTCCAGTAACTTTCCTCCAGTTACACCAACCAGCTTGAATTCTATGATTAACATCGTCATCAATCTCACCATCTTGTCTTACAATTGATCCTAAATATTTAAACTTTGTCACTTGAGGAATTATATCCTCCCCTAGCTTAACTTTCAAATCGTCTCTAAATTATTTATTTGTAAAATTGCTATGCATATATTCTGTTTTATTCCTACTTAAACGAAAACCCTTTGACTCCAACGTATTTCTCCATATTTCCAATTTTGTATTAATCTCTTCTCTTGAATCCGCTAAAAGTACTATATCATCCGCAAATAGCATGCACTTAGGTACCTCCTCTGTGATACTCTCGGTTATAGCATCGATAATTAAGTTAAATAGATACGGGCTTAAAGCTGATCCTTGATGTAGGCCAATTCCTATAGGAAATTCATTTGTCTCACCTCCGGGTGTCCTAACCTTAGTCAATATTTATGTATAGGTAAATATATATATGTATGTATGTATGTATGTATGTATGTACATATATATTTATGTATATTTAGAAATATATATGTAGGTAACATATATATTTAATTAGGAATATTTAATATTTTTATTCATCAAACTATAGTATAGGTAACATATATAGTTATGCAAATTAGCATTATCTACTTAAATACAAATCAATATACTATTTGTGTCACATCGGTGACGCCTTAGCGACACAATGTAATAACGTCTCTAGTACCTCACAATAGCGTCGCAAGTTTCCGACGTCAATATCGTCTCTTGAGCTAGTGTCGACTTAGCGTCACAAGGGTTGTGACACTACATTAGCGTCGCACTCTATCGACGCTAATACAGCGCAAAGTCTTCGACTCTAATATTGCGTCTCACTGGCGGTGACGTTAATTTAGCGTCGCAAGGTGTCGATGCTAATACAACGCTATAATCTATCTCGTATTTTTTATTTTTGACGCTGATAATAGTGTCTAAGTAGCGTCACAATGACACTGAATTTAGCGCCAACATGATGTAACATTAATGCCATGATAAATAGATGCTACGGGAGGCACTTAGTGTCGTGTTTTGCCAACCAAATGACATCATTATTTAGACACCATTGACGTCGAATTAGCGTCGCACCATTTTGAGTCGCTAATGCGTGTCGCGCTATATGACAGATTTGTTGTAATGACACCATATTTTGTATGTAGATATTTGAGGACATTTTACTAATAGATAATAAGCTTTTCATTAAAAAAATGGTCAAATTCATTTTCTCTGCTAAATAATAGGACATGTTCAAGTAAGACCCTAATATTTAATATTAATTATTTACATTTATATTTCTCTTCAATTACATATTTCCTATTTTATCTTATTTAGTATTATCTATTTATTTTTTAAAAAATAAAAGATGAAAAAAATAAATGGTGACAATCCACCACCTCATCTTCTTCATGGTTCTAATTGTATTTTTTATATTTTTTAATTAACTAAATAAAATTGAATAAGGATAGAAAGGTAAATGTATAATTAAATAAATAAAATAATAAGAATTGTGATTAAGTGAAAGTGTTTAAGAAGCTAAGAAGAGATAGGTGGATAATAATAAAGCTTATAAAGTGAAGTGAAAATACAACATAGTTTAAGAAAAGAAAAATAAAAACAGACAGTGGACCTTGTAATTCGGAATTCAAATTTGACGCCATGCTCTTGGGATTGCTGATATATGATTTGGCATCAACCACATCCGTACTGCCAGGAAAGAGGGGGCTGTCTACAGCCAGATGCAAGCTTTAGTCCACATAGCATGGACGAAGGTGACACTGCCATACACCTGCACCATGCTAATTGTTTCTAATATAAAGTTTTTTTTATTCTTGGCGTCGATGGTGGCAGAATTTAATCGTTGTATTCTAAAAAAATAAAAATATTCTTATTCTATCTATAGTTTAATTTATAAAAAATAAAATTTTAAAGTATAATATTTTATATTTTAAATATTTTGGAATACACATGTGATGTTCAAATCATAATAATAAAAAATATTTATATAATAATATATGATTAAATTTTTAAAAAATAAAACACGGTCAAAAATTTTTAAAAAAGAAGAATAAGTGCATTCTTATGTTTTAGAAGAATACACTTATTCTTTTTCATGAGAATGATTTCACATTTTTCAACGTGATTTCGTGATTTTCAAAGTTTGATCGAGATATTTTTATTTTGCGATGTGTTTGACTATATTCTAGAAATATCGAGATATTCTATCATTTATCTTTTAACCAAACGATTCCTAAGAGTTATCTGAATTGGAGTCTCGATTTATCATCGAACCCGACTATTTTGATGTCGTTTTGAGCAGCAAGCTTGATTATAATATACCTAATAATATATAGCAAATGGAACTCTCAATAAAAATTTTTTACATACACAAATGTTCGAACTCCACATCTTTACTATTATCTATCCCACCCAACTCCTGTAGATATTTTTAATATAAAGTTGACATAGCAATACATATTACACGCCAGGAAGTTTCTGAATTGCGTCCGGAAGCTTTCTAGCTTCTTCCCCCATCTTCAAACCTTTTGGATTTCTCGAGAATCCAACTGTGGATCTTCCGCTGGTTTAATATAATTAAATATGTTGCCATTGCTTCTCCATTTGGATTGCTTGTCTGGTTGTTGGTCCTCACAACATCTTTCAATGGTGACGGTGGTGATTCATTCCAGATGGTCTTATTGATTATTTCTCATGGATCTTCAATATTTTTTTTCGATTATCAAGGAAGATCCATTAAGTTAAGTAAAAATTAAAAATAAAGAAACACATATAAGATTCAAATTCGCGACTTTTCGGAGATATTGTGCACATCTACGCTACATTCTTGTTCCATATCTTCGATATTAAAAGGTCGTGGACATGTATGCTGCAGGCATGGCACTCTGCAATTGCAGATTCAATTGGTATGACAACCTAAACGCATGATCGCATCGACCTGCCTACGAGATTCATATGAAAAAACGAATCATGATTTGCGACTATGCAATCTATAACTTATTATTAGAATATTGAACGTAGCAGAAAACAGAAATGAGCGATATTCGCCTATAAATAATATATAAATATTTAGCTGGTCAGATGCTAATTGCCGGCAGTATGGTTCCACCGGAGGGTATTTTATAACAAAAACTTTGTGGCAATGATATATTTCTAATTAAAATCCTATGAACCAAATATTATAAGGACTTGCCGATGATCTGGCCGAGTTTTTGGCATATACATACATTAATTATTGAAACTAAACTGAGTTAATTAGCTGATTTGGACTTCAGGATTCACGTCAGAAAAGGTTAGATATCTCAACCTCAATTCGTTTCATTAAAATTATTGACAAAAATTATTTCAGTTGTGATATGGGTCGGGTCCCTTTTTCAACTGAAAGTTATCATTGACAAAGAAGTAGCTTGCTTGGCTCATCTCCTTTTTTTTTCAATTTCCAATGAGCGAATAAAGGTCTGAATGAAATATTAAAGGACTGCTCAGCATGATGCTAGCATGGCCCGGCCTAGGTTCGACTTGATGAACATAATTTTTTATTTTTTTTATTATACAATTAAATATTTAATAATATATTATAAATTTTATAATTATATCATATATAAAAATATTTATATTATATATGTAATAATCATAATATCATATATTTTAATATTTTTTATTAGTCTACATTTTAGGATAAAAATGATATGACCCATTTTTTTACTTTTATTTGTCAAATTTAAAAAATACATACATACAACAAAAAAAAAAGAACAGACAGGTCCGGAACCAGGCTGGGCCAACCCAAATGCCTGCCGACACAGCACGATTTCCGGCCGTGCCGGCCGGCCCGAAAGTTTTTGCTAATGTGATTACATACATGAAGTTTACATTAAAAAAAAAAAAAAAGGAATCGCACGTAGAAAATTCGAATTCCACACTTTAGCTTAAATGATAAGGCCATGACAATCCAATCTTCTTGAATAAAAGTGTTGACTAAATCACTGATAATAACTCAAATCTTAGACAAGAAACGCTCGACAAAAAATAAAAGGAAAATAAAGAGTGAAGAACTTAAATGACATTTGTTTTTCTTGTGTGTAAAATTAAGTAAGCGATGCATGTGAACCGGAAACATGTAGGTTCATAATTGGACAACAACGATGCTTCATGATCGAGACATTTTTTTAATGCTGCCATCATGGCATCATTAAATTTAAACAAACATTTTTTTTAATGGTCCATAAATCTTGATTCAGCAGTAAGTCTCCGTGTCTAACAGTTAAATCTTTCTTTATTTGCAGATGTCCATTACTCCAATAATGAATTCAAAATCTTGGGCGTGACAAGAGGGATTTCTAACTTGATGCCAGAACTCGAGATCTTACCGCTGCTTGTTGATGCGTTGCCATGACATGAAACCTAACTCTTCATTAATTAACTCACCAATTCGCCATCAACATGCCACTTGCAGAATTTGTGATGGTGATCGATTTCGACGTCAGTTATGTTTACGTACTCCAGTTGATTACCCCACAAAAAAATGATTGCAAAGTCTATCGATGTTAACATGTATTCAATAGGAGCAGGATATACTATTAATTAGCATAGCCAATTAACGAAATTGTGCCCGACTTTGAATTTATTCTTTGAAATAGTTAATTTAGTTGAACTTATCTTTTCACTCTAACATCAAATTTAATCAAGGGCAATGGAGCTTAGGATCAAGTGGTAAGAATTTATCTTCGTAATGAGATTTTGAATTTGAATTTCATGGTACGTAGAACATTTTTGTTGGAAGTGCATAACGAAGCATATAATTTAAAATTATGTAGCATTATTTGAAATATTATAGTGGGAACAAAAAAAATTAAAATTAACAACAACGTTGGGGTGAAATAATAAGTGATTCTTTATTCATTTAAATAATATCTCGAGTTTGAATTGTAGTGAATGTAAAAATTCTTATTGAAAATTTTATTCGTCACTATTTGATACGTGATCCAGAGCAATCTTATTAGATTAATTAAACTTAATGATGAACCAACTTTTTAATATGTAGTCAGTGCACTCAATAATATCGTGCGGGTTGAAAAGATTAGCACCGCGGACTTACTGCTAAAAAATCAAATTAATCAAAGGCTATATCCAAAATGGAGGGAAAAGGAATTTAGAAATATTATATCAAGGAGATCTGAATCTCGAATTAAAATTAGGAAACTAAGAAATCGGTGTTCATGATGTTTTCTACGATGAGATTAGTCATATCCCACTAGCTGTAGGTACACAGAAAAGAAATAAAGCTATGTCAGGTTGCAGATCGTCAGAAATGATGATGGAACGCACTAGTTTGCTAGTTGGGTCGTTTGCGGCGTTTCTTCTCTCCGGCGGTCCAGCTCTTGGGCATGGGAAATACAGTTCCTTCTCGTGAGCATGCACTTGCAAGTTTTGTATATCTACTACTACTACTATGTATAATAATAAGCTGCATGCACCATGTTTTGATCGTTAGAAAGATTTATTAGTCAAGCAACCCATCAGCTCATATTAATTGTCATACACTTTTTTGCCTCATATTGTACTAGTTCTTTTTCTAAGACACTTGTTTGTAGGCTCCTTTTTTTTTTTTTTGAAACTTTACAAACAATCAAGCATCCACTTGCTACCCTTTCTCTCTCTCTCTCTCCCTCCTTCCTACCTCCCATTTTTCTCTCTCTCTCTCTGCATTGATTGAGGCATTTACCGGAGACAGCATGGGCTCAACACCCTGAAGATGGAGAGAAGTTGTCGCACGCAAGTAAAAAAAATCTATCATCTATAAGTGTATGTCTACATTAGCCTCACATGACCTTTTTCTCATTCATAATTTCAATCTTTTGATACACCTTTGTCAAGGGAAGCAAAAAGTTGCCCAAGGCCCCAAATCATAATTTTGATCAAGGTGATAAAATTTGCGATCTCAATTTTAAATCTAGAATTAAATCTTTTTTGGGAAAAAAGCAGAATGAGTTATAAATAAAATTTTAATAATATTAAAGGTTGCTTTTATGATGGTACGTCCATATTAATCATGTTATTATCATTTTTGTTAATTTAAATTAAACTACTATTACATAACTATTAACTAATATATATCTATGTTTTTAGAAAGTCTTAATAGGATATAAATTAAATCAATAGTATTTATGATTTGTATCATTATAAATTTATAAGATTTTTTTAAAAAAAATTACTTCTATATTTCAAAATATTTTTAATATTAAGATAAAATCTTAGGACTCTCTTATTCGAATTTTACTCTCTTCATTTTTATGATTTGTATTTACTAGGTCGAGATCAGGTCTGAATTATTATAATCTAGATTCAGTCTTGATCCAATTAAATATATTATATTACTATTAAATTATTTTTAAATAAAAGTTTATGTTTTATTTTATATATATCTTAATAGTTATCATATTTATATAATAATATTAATTTTTTATTATGTTATTTATTATTTATTTTTATGGCCAATTGGGATAATAAAAAAATTATTTTTGAATTTTCTTTTTCAGAAACTCGAAGGCAATAGCAAACCTGGTCCTCGGCCGACCCGATCTCCACACCAGTTTTACTCACCCATACCAAATATTGAGTTGAAGAGAAGAAATCTCAAGTGAGTGGTTTTTTTTCATGAAATGACTTGTATTCTTTGATAGTAGTAACACAATAATTTACCAACTGCGGACGTGGACATCTGAACTTATACCGTTTGGTTGGAACGTTAGCCAGAAGTCATAGATATGCATGGCGCCAAAGACAAGACTATCAAGTATCAACAATATGTTAGGAGCCTTTCTCTACACCAAATACAAAAAGTTTAATCGAGAAGAGTTTGAAGCGAAAGTTAGAATCAAAGAGAAAAGTAACAAGGAGAAGGGGTTGCATATTGATGACCTTGACCTTTCATTATGGCACACCAATTATAGAGAATGAAGATGAAATAGAAATTTTTCATTTTTAGAGTTATATATAATATATGTATATAGGAAAAATAAACGTTACATATTTTCAAACGATATCATATTTTATTCATTTTTTATTTATAATTTAGAGTATTATTTAAAAAGTGATCAAATTATAGACACTAATTATATTTATTATTTTAAAAATGTATGAACTTTTCAACATTTAACATTCATAATACATATAGTCATTGTGAATTTTACTGTGTGTGTGTCCCAACCCAAACTCATAACTTGTTTAATTAAAAGACGAAATAAAAAATAAGATCAATAATTTCTAATCAAATTGATGACTTCAGAAATTATGAGCATTTATTTATTTTAAGATATAATTCTGCTGAAAATTGTGTCACTCAAAATTGATTTTGTAAAATATTTATTTTTTTTCCAATACACTATTCAGCCTCCAGGCCATTAGCTCACATTTTTATATCAAATTAATACGAGTCTCTGATAGTGATTGCAGAAAAATGATGCAACACAATGCACGTGCAGTGTTGGTCAGAAAATCAGAGCTGGAATATCAACAATATTCCATTTAAATTTCATAATGTCATCTACAGTTTCAAAGTTGTTTTGTTAAAAAATAACTCTTAAAATTCGAAATAGGCATCGCGTCAATTGCGTTATTGTAATATAATACGCAGAAGCCGCCACTTGATGGACGCCCAGGGCATGTGAACAGGTTTTATAAATAGCACAAGTTGTCCCCTCCTCAATTATCAGGTCGTCTCTCTCTCTCTCTCTCTCTCTCTCTCTCTCTCTCTCTCTCTCTCTCTCTCTCTCTCTCTCTCTCTCTCTCTAATTAATGTGAACGTGGCTACCTAATTAATGTTGCTAGAAAGGATGACGACAATGACAAGACGAGAAAGATTATATTGTTACATGCAGAGAGAAAAATATGCACATATAAATAATTTCCAATTTACACGGCGACTCTTTTTTATGCGAATGACTACCTTTGCTTTTGGAAAATAAGTGTGACTGCCGATCACAAAATTAAATGTGTAAATCATTTCTTATCTTATACTGCTACATGTAACAGTCAAAATATTCTTCAGTTAAGATGAGATCTAATTTTGATTTTAGAATTAAGAATAATAACCCGCTTGTTATAAAGCTAATCTTGATTAGAGGAATGGATGGTTAAATTATTCTCTACCATTCCCCTTTACTCCGAGGTAAATTACTTTTTTTTGTAAAAAAATACCTGCTAAAAGATATTATCCAAATTTTACAAAAATTAAGATTAAACTGTACTTCTATTATATTATCGTCCTTTCCTTTTCGCTAAATCCAAAACACGCTGAGTGATTATAGAAATGGGGTCGTGTATTGTTTGGCTGTTTTTTTTTTTTTGTTTGTTTGTTTTAGAAATGACTGAGTATAAAAGGGAAAAGAAGGACGAAATAATCAAAGTAGAAATACCTAAAAAACTTGCAAATAGACATTTAATTTGAAAGCAAATGAAAGAAATATTTACAATTGAATCCCAAAGTTCAAACTTAAACTTATCTATGAGGTGGATTACTGATCCTGCGTATCACGAAACCAAAGTTGTTATTTGATCCAATCAGATCAGTTGAGCACGTTACAGTATCTGATTTGATCTAATATAATCTGAACTAGATCTCGATAATATATTTTAGTCCATTGATCCGACATGGAATCCCTTGGAGCTTCTCACATCGGAGTTGTTAGATATTAAATCCAATCACAAATTTCCAGAACGATCATGAAATATATCTTATTGGTTAAGCTGTTTAAATGCTAAAATAAAAACAAAATTATTATGATTAAGAGATGTTTAATAAATGCGACTGGGGAAAAAATTGCATGAGACTTTAATCAGTTAATTATCATGGTTTTACCTCTAACTTTCATCTTGGCAAGCAAATTAGGCAGCTTAATTAGAGGTAGAAATGATAACTTTTTCATTGTATATGTCCTGTATACTTTTTCTCTTTCTAGTTAATCTTTACAGGAGAAAAATGGTATTTCTTTTTATTCTAAAAACAAGAAAAAAAATATGTCAAATGGAAAGGCAAAATTAACGTACTGTTCTTACTGAACTGCAAGCAACACGTAGTCCACCTTCCTACACCGTGGACTCCGTCCGGCCAAGACCTAACCGACACACCTCGTCGGCCGGCGGTGACTCCCAGCTCGCTGCCCTCGCGCGCATGGCCTCGAAGTCCGCTACGCATCTGGCGACGTCCAGCTTGACCACCCTCCTCCTCGCGACCGCCGCCTCCCTTCCGGCCACGCGGTCGAAGATGTCCTCCCACCCGTCCTCCCATGGGCCGCCGCCGTCGCAGAGCTCCAGGCTGCCGTTCCGCCAGTTCGCCCATCCCCACCCTCTATCCAGCGCATCCGCCGCGTCGGCCGCGCATTGCCCCGCGCAGACCGGCCGGCACGGCCGGCACTTGGCCCCGCTCAGGGGGCCCTTGCTCCCGAGGGACGCCACCGGCACGCCGTACCTGCCGGGCGGAAACCCGTAGCGCCGTTCGGAGACCACGCAAAACGGTGCCACCGTTTCCTCCCACCGCAGGTTGGACGTGATCAGCTGCGCTCTGAAGGCGGACTCCGAGTTCAGCTGCCGATGGCCGGCCTCGTCCAGGCGGGGGATGAGGGCGAGGCGGGAGAGCGCAACGTCGGAAGTTTTGCGGTCTCCGGCACCGAACCGGTCGTTGAGCCCTCCGTACCGCGATCCCGATGGAACCACGTAGACGCCGGGCTTGAAGAGGGCCGAGTCGAGCCGCCCGTTCCAGTAGCCGTCGACCCGGGTACGGACGACCCAGTCGTAGGTGAAGTTGTCACTAGATTCGCGTGTTCGTATCATGCCCAAGCAGCCCTCCACCAAATTAAAGTACTGCAGCAAACCCTGCAACAAAAAAGAGATGAAGCAAAAAAAAAAAAATCGTATTAGACGCAATTACAAACTTTTATTCTATGTATGATCTATCAAATACTAAAACCTCTCAAATGATGAATCCCTTGTGTCCAAACGTGAAATAAGATCCGCTCTTTCTGCATCAAATTAGTAGCTTTTTTTTTCCTCCATATGTGTCGAGTATGCCGTCTAGATATGCGAATGCATAGCTCTACAAGTGCAACTTAGTGAACAGAATTTTATGCACCTGGATCCCGTTTGGCGAGTTGCTGGCCGTGAGCACCCTTTCTTGGGCCTCCGTCTGCGGTATCCTTTCCGGCGCGAAGATGCGCACCGCGGCGATCCGCGGTGCGGCCTTGAGGAGGGACAGCTTGTAGGAGTCCTTGTCCACGGGGCTGTGCAGGAAGAGGTCCGCGTCCGGGTACACCTCCAGCAAGTTCTTGACGATGGACGGCCCGGTGAGCTCGAACCTCCGCGCCCCGCCCACGAGGCATATGGCGATCCGAGACCCACCCAGCGGCGCCTTCTTTCCGGTGCCTCCCGGCGCAGCCGCGTGCTTCTCCGGCGGAGCCGGAAGGACGGCTTCGGCGTGTCCGGAGGCGCCTCCGGAGACGTCGGACCCGAGATGCCGCTCCCCTGATCGAACGCGGAAGAAGGATCCGAGAGGGCGGAGGGAGAGACTCAGCGGACCGCTGCTGCCGGAGGAGAAGGATAAGGCGAGGAGGAAGAGCAAGAAGAAGAGGAGAGGGGTCAATAACAAGGAGACCAGAGGCCGCCGGTGCTCCATCCATTTCGCGACGTGACCGGCGACTGCTCCGGCGGCCTGCTGGTGGTCATCGCCGGGGGGCCTCATGTCATCGGTGGGATAGCATGGATCGTCGCGAAGACGTCGGGAGCTACGGTTTTGGACGAGGAGAGGATTCGATGATTAGATCGTTTGGGGTTCCTCGCGTAGGGGTTTGAACGCCAGGTCGAGAGAGAGAGAGGGGGGGGGGGGGGAGAGAGAGAGAGATTTTAATTGGCTGCTTTGGGGTGGTGTAACTGGCGAGGATATTTTAGTAGACGGATTTGCCCTCACCGGTGATAGATCCTGAGGAAACGGTTGAAGGATGTTTTGGGAAACACAAAGAACCTATGTTGCGAAGTCTCATCAATATATAAATATATTCCTGCCTTCATTATTTGTTAAATATCTCAAATAATTATATTGAGGTAACCTCAGACCATTCTAAATAGAAAGGCTCCAATAATTTTGAGTCGTTTAATGAGATGAAAAGGTGTGGCATAAATCTAAAATTATTATTTTAAACGGTCAAATCATTTCATGATACACATTTATTAATTAACATTTGATTGAAAAAATAAAACATTTAACCATTTGAACCTGCCATCGTAGATGAAATAAATAAGAAACATAACCTGACATGTGAGTAAAATTGATTACTTCGACAGCCTTGTATCACATGTCCTACATATAAGAAAAGGGATCATATAGTTAGTTAGTAATGCGTGCTTGCCAAATAGGCACCATGTGACACAATATAACCACACTAAAAAAAATTCAATTACAATCCCGGTGGAAAGTTAACATAGAGATCCATCGTCACCTCCGAGAGAAAAAGGCCAAGTACTATCGCACAGATAATTCCACATTCTGTGCGGATGAGGATGAACACAAGTTCTGCCAATCGCTGGGTACACAATTGACAGCTCTATCTCTGTTTTGCTTATTGGAAAAAGCCTTTCAGTGGTCAACTCAAATCAGCTTTGTAGTTTGTAGCATGATAAACGTTCAGTCATAGATTGGAAGACTTAGAACATTTAGGTAGATATGGGTCCTTCAAGTTTGACAAGATATGCAAAAATTGGAGGCATCTCAGGAAGGTGGCAACTGGCAACCTTTGAACGGAAGACTAATTGATACAATACTAATGTAACTGTACAAAAATAAAATGGCCGAAAACAAACAGCTTGAGGCAACCAGTATCTCTCAAAAGTCATTAGTATTCCTTTTTCCATCTGGAATGAAATGTGGGGCTCTCTGATCGTATAAAAGAGTTACAGTAGCAAAATGCAACTTGCTCATAGAAATATATCCGTCTGTTTAGACTGTGCTTTGAGATCTTTCAACTTCTTCAAGATGTTGGTGAAGTAATCCTGCAAATACTTCTCCAAGGTGATTATGTCCTTCTGGTCTACTCCTAGAAGGCTGTATGTGTCTGCCATAGGAACCGAGAAAACGGTATCGCTGGAGAGGACCTATCATCATAGTATCAAATGAATCAAAAAATAATTTAGTCAGTACAAAAAAAATAACTCCGCCTATGTTTTATAGCTGGTCCCAAGCCCGGATAAAAAAGAAGGGTTGTGTTAGACCCCCAGCGTAAAACTCTGTCGAATCTCATGAACATGGATCAACGAATATAATGGCGTCGTATGATCCATGTAGCCGACCCCACCTAATGGGATAAGGCTTTGTTGTTGTTGTTGTTGTTGTTGTAAATCGATCAAAAATCATTTATGAGAGTTTTACAATGTTGTTGTTTCCGTGGAAAATTTGACATGATCATTCAAGCACACGCCATGGCAGAAATTTTTCCCAGATATCCAAACACACATTCTAATTAACGAAAATACTTGCTTCTTACAAAATGTCAACCATTCCGGTGTATGCATCATATTTGCTATTTTGCAAATGAGTATCTCTCTTTTGTTAGAATATATTGAATTGATGAATCCTCAGGTAGAAGAGATTTATTCTTATAACAGACTTAAATTATTAAAGAGAAGTTAACGAACTTAAGGCTTCTAGTCAATGGGCTACTTCATTGATAAGCACATTTTTCATTGGCCACAAAAAATTACCTCTGAAAATGCCAATCTATCAGCTACATCGTTGGTCCATTGAAAGAAACGTGTTAGCTGCCGAGTAAATTTCAATACTGAAACAGGGACAGTAGTTACATTTGCATCCTGTCCTGCTAGTCTCTCGCACAAAGTAATCACCTGGGGAAAAAAATAATTCACTTTATATTTAGCATTTCCACTTTCATGTAGGCCATAATCTCTTTTTTTTTATGTAAGAATTCTGATTCATGGATGAGACAGATGAACTAAGAAGATAAAGCTTATGTGGAGAAACAAATGGATTGTGATGAAGGTGCATCTTCAAGGTCATATTGTATTGAACCATTATTGTGGTAACTGATCATGTGTGTGTGTCTTTCACTAAAATCGCAAAGTGGTCTAGTAATCAAGTATACTCAGTTATGAAAAGAGCATATTGGAATTAATTATCACCATTTTTTTTTACTTTGCATTACAAGATTACCTCTTGAGTTGTCCACGCACGAGGTCCAGCAAAGGTAAGAAGCTTCTTATTTATCTTCTCATTGCGCATAGCTATAAATGTCAATCGTGCTATATCCTGGAAAAGATTTAAACCAAATCAACCGACAAGTATATAAGAAAAAAATAAGCTGAGAAAAAAAAGAAGAAACAGAACAATGTTTAAACAAATGGAAAATCTGTCCAATTAGCTGACAAAGAAGAAAAAGAACAATGATTAAACAGATAGAAAGCTCTGTCCAACCTGTGTATCCATATAAGCTATCCGAGTCGGAGCATCAGTTCCCCAAACTGACTTCTCTTCCAGAATTGGCACAGCATATTGTCCAATCAGTCCCTATTGCATTTCCAACAAAAAAAATTAGAGAAAACTAGAAGAAATGTAACTTGAAGGAGCAAGTGTGATTCAACATAAAAATAGTCAGAAGTTAATACAAACTATCTATGTTTGGCAGTACTATAGGCTTATCTTAACTGGAGAACTTGTGGCATACAAAAATAATTTGAGCTTATTTAGTGTTTCCGAAATTTTAATACATCCTACTCTATTTGAGTTGAATTTCAATTTAATTTCCATGAGAACTGTAGCGATTCATCACCATTAAATCATGTATGAAATATGCTTCGCTGTGGTGTTTAATAAACTACAAGATTTTCATATTTAAGAACAAAATTACAAGCATATGAAGAAATTTACTTAATATCTGATCCCTGCAACAAAAACCTATTTAGTCACAGTTCTGAAAATTCTATTAAGATGATTAATGCAAATCTCAATCTGATTTGAATCATGATATTTTTGCATGAACGACTTAATCTAATATTTAATATCGACAAAAAACTTAATATAATATTTGTTGTGAATTATGGCCCTTTTACTCTTTCCTTTTCTACCTCTTTTTTTTAACCCTAGTTTTCAACGCCATTATGGTATCGTCGAATTGTATGCATAATGTAAGCTGAAATAAATAATTTCATTGTAATATGTTTAGTTGAAAGATTATTCTGCATCAAGAAAAATATGACATCCAAGTATCTAACTCTAATTATTGTTCAGCACTTGGCAAAACACTGAAGAGACTGTTAAAATGCACAGTAACACCAAGAAAAAGTACATACAAGCCTTAGAGAATACCTGCATGAAACCACATAATCGAATAACAATGTAGTTTAAACCAGAGTCCTGAAGAAACTTCTCAGTACAATGCTTAATTTCCATCAAAGGAACCTCAGGATGTTTATCACAATTGTGGATAGAATAGAAGACATACTTCTGGATGCCCATGGCTTTTGCACATTGTATAAGAGCAACCTTTCCTTCCCAGTCTACCTAAATACAAAGAGGCAATTAGACATGACAGAATTCTAATTCTTTAACTGAAAATGCAAAATGGATGACATGACCATCTTTTTTGACAAACAGAAAGCTGCCTGGATAAATGCATTTCTTTAAGAATCTGATATTCACTAAGAAAATAACAAAGATTTAAATACTCGGGCCACACTCTGTCTCTCCAATATATAAAGAATGCTTCCTATTTTCAGTGCCCCATAGAGGCAAGCATGTATAAATATATTTGTAAACTGTTCGGATAAAACTTTCTCGAAATGTTTCCAAATGGTTGTATACTAGAAGAATTAAGAAGCAATATACCGTGCGAATGGGTTCTTCTGGCCGTCCGGTTGCACAATCAATAATTGTATGAACACCAACTAGAGTCGCTGGTATGGACTCTGGTTTGCTGAGATCACCCTGCCCAAAAATTTAAGATAAAAGAGGAGGAAGAAGAAAGATGATAATTTGAATGCCTAAGATGAAAGAAATGAGCTATTCAAAGATTAAAAAAGGTAATATTTGTTGAGCCTATGTAATTCCTATGTTCTCCCTATCAGCCTCCTCTAGTTAGCAAATAGCCAATTGCGGCAAGAGCAGCTCAATAGTTCTCTAAGCGGTTCACCTTCTACTTGCCATAATTGTTCTGGAAGACTGGAACCAGAAATATACGCAGTATCGATGAAGCTAATCCAAAGTTCGGAACCTACATTGACAACAACAGCGCCCCAATCCCTGAGGAAGTCCGCTGGCGCCGGCCGAGGCCTCACGAGACACCGAACGTCGTAGCCCTCATCCAACGCCCTCCTAACAATTTGCCGGCCCAGAGTACCCGTAGCCCCCACGACCAGTATGCTCGTCGGCCTCACCGGAGTCCCCTGCGCTAGGTTCGACGCCACCACCGTCTGCGCATTGCATCGAACCGCCAGACGAGCGCCGTCGCCTCGGCCTGAGCTCAGAGGAAATCCAGAGCGCGTCAGAGCAAAGAGAAAACCAGAAGAATTCCATATAGACTAGGCATGATGAAGGCTTGCCTGGAGAGCGAGCAGGGAGTAGGAGGTGTGACTGTGCAGGGGACAGCGTGCGGCGCCACAAGAGGGCGGCGGAATTGGCGCCGCGGCGGCGGCCTTCGTGGCGGAGGCGAGGGGAGGTGAGTTGGGGTGGAAGAGCCCCGAGCCTCGACGCCATTAGTCTCAGGCGATGGTTTGGAGGAGAAAGCGGTGGTCGGGTGGTATGGTAATGGTGTCAGAGTTCCACATAAAAAGGAACCATGGAGGGAAGGGGAGAAGAAGAGGAGGGCGAGGGAGTTGAGAGGGATGGGGGGCGAAGGAAGCAGTCGATCTCAATTGTGCCACGTCGTGGTGGATCGGATCATACGTCTTGTCCTAATTTTTTTTATATTATTTCTTGTGTACTTATATTTTACACATCCATTGTTGGCTACATATTTATTTAGGCAATAATGTCTATGATTAAAAACATTGGTTTTTTTAATTATATTTAAAGTTAGGAAAATGTTAATCGAGAAAAAATTATATTGCATACAATTTCCATGGACATGTTTTCCCAAGAATCCATTTCCCAGCTTCAAACTTCCTCTTATATAGATAAAGTAATATTTTCATATTCTTTTGTGTCATATATCTAAAAAATATTCTAGATTTTTTTTCATAATAATAATAATAATAATAATGGTGGTGGTAGTGGTGGTCGTGATGGTCGTCGTGGTAATAGATTTTAGACTACCAAAAAAAGATAATATGAATGTTAATGTATTAATGGCACCTGATGGCTCTGTAAATTATTATCATGTTACAAAGTCAATAAAATGTGTGAAAAGAGTGGCTTTGAATGCTGTTGACCTATTTTGGTCAAATGTCTAGCAACAAAAAAAAATGAAAATCGAACTTGATCTACGGGTTTTTTTCTAATCCAATAACACATTTTTTTAGTATCGAGAATAACACATTCTTAAAAATAAATTATCAATTATTTCATTTAAACTTTAATCACCCACCGTATTATCTCCTTTGGTTATCATTTATTACAGATAATTTAAATTACTTCAATAATCTTAATTACCACCGGCCATAGAGGAGATGTCTTTCTAAATTGCAGCATGTATTTTGATAAAAAAATATTGTTCAATAAATTTTTAAATTTTAAATATTTTCTTAATAAATATTATTTAATTTCATGTTTTATTATTTGAAATATTTTTAAAATGAGTTTTAATTTTGCCTCATTTTATTTTATCCATATTTATTTTTCTAGTTTTTACTTTATTTATTTATAATACTATGTGATTTTAATTTTAAAAAATATTTTGATAATTTTCTTTTTAATTATTTGAACAATATATATCAAACACTATAATATAATATTATCGATAATTTAAATAAAAATAATATAATTAAATGGTAATCTAAATTACCGATGAAGTAAATGAATAATGCACCATATGGCCCGTTTTGGATTGTCTTATTTGAAGAATAGGCTCTTGGATAAAAAAATGAAACATTAAGATTGCGCATGTCGAGAAATGATTATTAGCTTCCTCTTGATAAAGTAGAGGTAAATAGACAGAATTTCTTCTCCAGGTCATGCGGTCTTCATTTTTTTCCCTTAGGATAAAAAACATTAAAGTAAAATACATTTTAGTTACCTACTTTCACCTCGCATATATGATGTCTGAACTGAAATGTTATCAATAATATTCTAGCAGTCGCAGCATTTCCTCTTCTCTCTTTCATGTCTGTTGTTGAAAAGAATTCATGCAAAATTGTGCCACAAGCCATTGTCTCTTAAAAAATCTTGATGATAATTACACGTGATATACATGGTTTCTAAGAATGTGAAAATATACTTTTATCAAAGTTCAAATGGTTAACAGCGTTGAAGACCAATGAATTTACAGAATAAAAAAATGAACATAAAGTGCTTGTAACCTCGAGGATACCAAATTCTGGTACTTCTGGCCCAAAACTGTACCTCCATGATAATTTTAGACTCTTATCATGGCAATCCATAATGGTCCAGCTGGAAGAGATATCTGTTCATATGAGTACCACTGCAGGTAATTTGATTGTGATTTTGAAGAGCCAACCTCAATTCCTCGAATATATAAGCTGATGAAAGAATTGATCAGGTAACTACAAAAAGATTGTCGACATAACTTGACTAGTCCGACATCATCTCTTCTATCTCTGAATCTGGTCTTATAAACATATCATACTCATCTGTGTCATTCAATGATTCTTTGCCTAGAGGTTCATTTTCCCCATAATCTAAGTCAGGCCAATCTGGATCTTCATCGCTAGGATTATGATCTTTTAAGTCATCAATATTCTTCTCTGGATTATTCTTCTCATGCATACCAATAGCGTCCCGACTTCTTTGTGAACCAGAATCTGAACTTGTATTGGTATCTAGACTGTCACATATGCAAGTTGAAGGATTTTCATGAAATTCCCCTCTGCCTGGTCTGATCTCCTTAGGTTCACCCATAAATCCTTTCTGAAAAGTGCGGACCTTTGAAGCGAAGTCCTCCCAAGTGATGTTTCCACGGTTCAAAAAGAGAGAGTACAGTTTTCTACCATTTGGACGTATTGTTCTCTTGTGGCCAAAATATCTCCTGGTTAGGTACAAACATGCAAAAATAAAAGTCGGTGTTAATTTAACATACAGCATAATGAATAAATGAGAATGGAAAGAAAAACTCACCGACGCCCTGCCAGTATTCTAGCCATGTTCCCATTGTTATTGGTTACAAATGCATCACTTCCATCACATACAATGAAATCAAGTGCAGCCATGCGAGAAGAGAACGAGGAGAAAGGTGCCAACTCCTCCTTGCTGGCTAAAGTCTCTTTTGAATGGAAATTTGGGAACAGAGTTTTCAGAGGTGTCAATGTGCCTTCACCTCCATATATTTCACCAGATGCCACATAGATATGGGTGTCAGCACCATAGCCCAAAGCTCTCAGCATCAGTCCTACCTCTTCTGGTGTTAATGGGCATCTACCATGTCTCCGTTCCTTTTCTGGGTTGCTTGTCTGCACATTTTTTGGAACAGCATTTAGGCACCAAAGAGACTATTTTGAGTAATTTCTAATGAGATTATTGCTTCACTTACATGTAGGGTTTTCCACCTCTTACGTATTGCACCAAGTTCTCTCATTTCCTTTTCCCCACCACCATAATAGCATCCCGAAAATGCAAGCATATCGGGCTCAAATCTGCCATGAGAAATAGTCAGTAACTTTATGCCCTGCCAACTGCTATCTTTTGATTGCAGCTTCATGCAAACATGCCAATTCCATTAGGTGCAGCACAAAAGACAACCACAAACCCCTATGCTGTAAGCTAATAGGTAAAAATAGCTTTGCCTACAAAACAAAATATATTCAAAACTGATTGATAATTACATAAAATCTCAGTTGATTAGGTCATGCGAAATGAGAGCATAAGATAGATAAGAGCATTTGAACCCTATTGAAACTTGAAAAACTGTAGCTCATGAGATTCAATAAAAAAGAAAATCACATATTATTGTCAGAGGATTTTTGAGAATCATATAGTTGAACCAACAAAACCCAGACAAACTCTCAAATGTTAATCAGCCAAATTTACGCACCAAGCAAGAGAAAGCAAATTCACTTGGCATTCAACTGCAAAATGCAATTCAGATAGTGAAAGCAAATTGAAAGTTCACCTCAGATGAAGAGCAATGAAATGTTTGCCTTTTTCCTTCATTCGACGTATTAACTTATCACCCATCGCTTGTATTGGATCAGTAAATCTCAAAGCATGATAATTGACTCTACATCGTAGCTTCTGCAGATCTTTCTCTAGTTTGTTTGCAAGCCGATAATCAAACTTCGTCAGCTGAACAATCTGTACCATGGTGCATGTTTTCACTTAGATAAGGGTGATTGCGCTGGCAAAATAGATATTTTTTTTTTGAGAAGGGCAAAATAGATATTTGTCGATCACTTGACATGAGTATTAGGCTAGAGTATAGTTGTGTCATAAGATTAAAAGCCAAAAGTGCAACCGTCAATTCCTTTTTAATATATATTAACTGATGACAATCAAGAAAGAACCACCATGTAAATTATGAAGACTAATTGACACATATACTTCTTACAGTTTAGCCTGGCAGTTTAAGTCATTACTTATATAACTATTTTAGGAAACAGTATTATCTAGTCACTTGAAATGTTAAAGCATCAGATACCTAATCTAGCTTAATATAACTATATTGCAGCATCACAAAGAAAACTACATTCTAGTAGAATAGGTTTTTCTTCTACAAGGTCAGAATCAATCATTCACCATGTAGAGCCTAATGTGATGGCAAGAAGAGGCAGTTAGCCTATATCCTAATGGGTCACGAAGATGAAAATATCGTATAAAAGTGTAGTTATAAAAGGCTTCATCACACAAGTTTGAAATATGGTACAGGATTTGGAGCGCTAATGACAGAATGATCTTA
The DNA here is from genome assembly GCA_030549335.1 of Pontederia crassipes. Classification (NCBI taxonomy): domain Eukaryota; kingdom Viridiplantae; phylum Streptophyta; class Magnoliopsida; order Commelinales; family Pontederiaceae; genus Pontederia; species Pontederia crassipes. Next base: position 67,042,718 of record CM060191.1, on the reverse strand, counting down.
ACAAGAAGCAAATGAGATATATTATCATTAATCTTCTTCACTGCAGAACCTTTTCAGATATTGAATTTGAAAGTTTCTTTTATAGCAAAGTCAATTTAACCATGACATACTGCCATTATCGTAGTTGAGAAAACATGGGAGTTTTTCCTCCTGGATAGACAATTTGAAAACTAAATCTTTTATCAGTTTCCTCTGAAACTTACCTTTAGTTGGATACATGTCATTCAAAGTTGTAACGATCTGCCTCAATTAATGTTTTGCTAACAAAAACATTATTAGTTCTATAGCATTACACAAGTGCTTGTAATCTTTTCTTTCTAATCATGGTATTTGAATTGTCCAAGTAAACAACTTGAATAAAAGAAACTTGAAAACATGAACTGGCATAACAAATATTCATGTGGGCAATGTATAGCACATACATGCTTTTTCAGAAGAACTGGCAAGACCCGAGTTTGATAACATCTAGGAGTGCATTTCCTTGGAACACGCATGGTATATGGACCCCTGATGACTTTCCCTCTTCTTTTGGGGAATTCAGTTATCTCCTTTATGATTTTAACATCTTTCGACAAGAATGAGATGAACCAGTCGACATCAAAGATTTCTCCAAAGTTGCTGTACCATATGCAGTATTAGAAATCAATGTATGATATGGATCACGGTAATTTATTTATTTATTTATTTTGAGAGAAACAAGTTATTCCTAAGATGAAGTGCGACTATTTAACTACAGAACTTTCACCAAAAGGAAACAAATTGAAAGAAAAAGGACATGGTAGCTAACCTAGAATCCTTCCAAAATGATCTCTGGTCCAGCTTTGGAACAACAAGTGTGGCATTTAGAATTCGTGCCGCAACAACAGCATCCGTTATCTGAAACAAACTTTATGCATTAAATGTCTCTCATCATATTTAAGGTTATACAATTTTAAATAATTGAACACGCATACGGAAGAATGCACTGTAACCTAAATACCTAATCCAATGTATCACCATCTAAGATGAACACAGAAATATCATACCACAGAACAGTTTTTTTTTTCTGAAGGGACCACAGACCAGTTTTCATTATTGTGCTAGCTGGTCCTTAAATGCCTTCCATGAAAGCAAAATCTCTTCAGCATCACAACAGTTTCAAGACAGTGAACAAGAAATTACAGGATGACCAAAAAGACCTGGAATAGACTAAGTTCATCTTCTTTCTAAGAAGAGTATCGATTAAGTTCATTAGCTTAGCATGGTCTCATGTTGTATCAAGAGATTATCCATCAGCCCCTCTTAATGCAACATCTTGGTATCACGACCCTCAATGTAGACTTCTCTTAGGAACCTAATGTAGAGAATTAAAGTACACTAACCAAAACTGCATTGATATCGACTGCACCTTTGTTCTCTAAAGAAAATTTTTTTGGGGGAGGGGCTTTTAGATAAAATAATCAGAAATCTTCACCCACTAATTCCATTTTTGTAGTCCAATCTTACGATTAAATAAACAGCAGGAAACATAAGGCAACAACTGAAATAGTTTACCAGATATTTAGTCTATATATTGTTGTTAAGGTAGAGCTTAATAGGACATTCCATGATACCGCTTCTTTAGTTTTCCTGGGCTCTTTCTGCACCAAACTTTCCTTATTTCTATCATCCTTATACTAAGTGCAGGATAATGGATATGCCGAGTGAAGTGAAACCAACAAACCCAGCTCAATTTCTAGTGCATATATTCAGCTACTTGATTTTTCTTTTTTGGAGAAACTATGCTGCTTAAGTTATAATGTGTACTAATGTTGGAAGAAAATTCCATGCATATAATTTGTTCCTTACCTTAATTTAACTAGCAGGAATTCACAATTGACAATTTTCTCTTGAAATTCATCTGACTGTTTCATTGGGTTAGCAGATTCTATATTCCAAAAACCATAGATATCGAAGCAATCAGAACACACATAAAATACAAGATCTAAAACTGACTGATAACGGGGACCAATGATGCAGAATCCAGCACAGCAAATATCTTAGAATCTTACTCCTGTTCTTTGCTGATTTAAACCTCCGCTTGTTGCAATCATCAAGAACCTATCACGATAGGTGATAGCTTCAGCATCTGCAGAAAAAGGGAAAAATAAAGCACAATAAGACCACTAACAGTCCGCAAGCAACAAGCAAACTTCACATATCTACTAGGAGTCTAGGAGAGTTATATACATACTGCTATATTGTAAGAAACTTTCTTCTTCCAATATGGAAAAAGGGAATTGAATTGATTTAAAATTAAGATACAATATTACGCGTCTAAAAGCCAAACAGACTACATCCATATAGCTTCAATTTACATCTATGTAATGTACCTGCAAACTTATTACTTGCGTTGCTGCATCCATAGTGGTACTTGGATAACTTTGATCCCCAGAGATCAAATTTGGAGCTTCCATCAATGCGCTACACGATCCGAAACAAGATCAACAGGAAGAAACAAAGCTACGCTTCTTACAAAAAATCAACGAATTGTATACCAGAAACAACGCCAAAAAAGACTGCACAAACCTGACGCACAGAAGTATTTCCAGCGGCTACCTTCGCATCCAATCCGCCAGAAGAATATATCGGCTGCCATTGCAAGAGGGAAAAGATAAAGAGATCAATAGACAAAGATTAAAACAAATCCCCAATCGCACGTTGAACGCCAAGTTACCGCGAGATGAGAGACCTTGCGATTGTGGACTTGTCGGTGGCCGTCGTCGAGGAGCGGCGGGGCGAGGTATGAAAGGACGGATAGCGCGACAAAGAGGAGGAGAGCCGCGGTGGCGAATGTGGAGGTAGACGGGATCAGGCACCGTAGTTGGTGGCGGCGCCGCTGGATCGCCATTCTCCCGCCGCCCGTCCAAAGCTTTGGCCACTCGCCGTGACTGAAAGAATCTTTATTCTGCTACATAACTTGCAAGGGCGGCGTGAGGTGTGACCGTGTGAGAGAGATTAAAAAAAAAGTGAGAGAGAGATTAAAAAAAAAAGGTGTGAGAGAGATTAAAAAAAGCGAGAAAAAGAGGAAAAATGACAGGTAGGTTTTGATTCCAAAAGAGGTGGATTATTTTTGTGCGTGGTCAGAGGGTGCTTTGTTTTTGGCGCACACTATTTAGCACACATTTAAGAGAAATATAGAAAATTCGTTTATATATATTAGGAAAAATCTCGTGCCCGTATTTATTTTTGCTACAAAAAGATATGTAGGATTTTCTTAAATGATCTAAGGAAAATAGAAAATTTAAATTATGTTACTAAAAGAAATTACTCAATGTCATACAGAGATCAGATCGAAGCCCTAGTTAAAATATTTGATACAAAAAAAGAATTTAAAATTAAAGGATAAAGTTAGTCTATATATAGTTTTTGACATCATATTTTTCATATACTCTAACTATTTTTAATAAAAAATTACTTAAATTTTTAACATTATTATTTTTTTAATATTTTACGTCTTTACTTTTACTTATCAATAAATAGTATTTATAATATATTACATCTGGAATGAAGTATTATAAATTAATTATTATGAATATTATATATAAGAATGAGTGTAAATTATATTTTTCATGTAAATTTTTAATATATTTTACATTATATATTAGCTGAATCATTTTTATTTAACAAATATTTTTTATTAAAATTATAGTCAGAAACGTTGTTCTTTAATATCTAATGGTTATTTTCTAATTAAGTCATTATTCACTAATCAAAATAATAATTTTGCCAAAAGAAAACTTTAATTCAATTGTTTCAATCTTTGCCATTCTTCAAACGACATTCTCTTTCATTGATTATTAATAACATTTTAATTTGGATTTTTTTCCTCGTTGACCTCTAAACTATTAATTTTTTTCGCATCTACTAACGACTTTTAAATTTTTCATAGACCTCCTATGCCGCTTTTTCCACTTAAGTCTATCCATCAACATCTGCTAACTTTTTTATTATTTTTTTTAAATTATAAAATGATCAAAATACACTCGAAACTTAAAAAAAAGTTTACTTCACACACCCCCCCTCTCCGGTGACGAGATCACGAGGGAGGGGGCCCTAGCGATGAGATCGCGGGGGATGGAGGGTGTCGATCCCCTTCCCCCGTGATCTCATCGTCATCAATGACGACAAGATCATAGAGAGGAGGGAGCATCGCCCCCCTACCCCGCGATCTCATCATCGACGGGGGAAGGGGGCTACGCACCCCACCCCCACCCCCTCCCTCGTGCCGACGACGATATCACGGAGGTAAGGGGCTACGCACCCCCCCCCCCCTCCTTTGTGATCTCATTGTCGTAGATGCAACAAGACCATGGGGGAAGGGGACTGAACCCCCGCCCCCACCCTCCCCCTGATCTCGTCGTCGACAAAGAGATCGTAGGGCCCCCTCCCTCATAAGACGCGCGCAGCAAAGCACATTTTTTTATTTTTTTAAGTTTCGTGAGCATTTTGGTCATTTCATAATTTAAAAATTAAAAATAATGAAAAAGTTAACAGAAAGATGGGACCTAAGTGGAAAAAGCGGCATAGTTCGAGGAAGGTCTACAGAAAATTGAAAGTCATTGGTAGACGCAAAAAAATCCATAGTTCGCGAAAAAACCTTTTAACTTTTCATATAATTATATATGAGTAAAATGAACCTACGTAATAGCAACTTTCACGCAGGGATGCATAGCACAAATTTGCCATTGATTAAGAGATCAACGGTCTATATTTTACTTTCGAGTAACTTATCAATCAACATTGGCTATTGCTAAAGGAGTGTCCTAGATTAATTGTGTGGATGCTTGAGTTTTAAGTAGAGATGAAAAATTAAATATCATAAACATGGTACATGTATTGTCCCAAAATTTCATCTTCCTGTCACGTAGCATTTGGACTTATTTAGACCGGTATTATCTATTATTTCATCTCATCCATTGGGCTATCATAGAATTCATAAAGAAATAACAAAATAAATTAATAATTAACTTTCATTAACCAATCATAGAAGAGTGCGAAAGCTAACATATCTATTGTTCCCTAGTGGTCCTCTTATCCATTCCATTATATCAAAGTAGCAACTAAAAGAAAATAAAATAATATAAACTAAACATCTATCTCATGTGCAACTGCATCACCGTGAATATCTCTAATTGCACATGCACCCATTCATGTCGATTCAGTTATCTGTGGGATTCAAACACAGGAAAATAGAATTTTCATAAGTGTAAAATGTTTTGTACATAAGATAATACAAATGGATAAGAAGACTTAATAAAAATAGGCAAGCTTTCATCATAAAAAAACCATGCTATGAATTTGGTTTGACTTTTTCTCTTCCTTTCAGTACTTTCCTCTTTTCGGTTCAATTCTTTCTATTCCTTTCGATTCTTTCCTTTTTTTTATTATGTTCTTTTCTATTCTTTCTCTTTTCTGTTCTGTTCTTTTTTCGTTCTTTCAACTCTTCTTTTCTTTCTTTCAATTATGTTCTTTTCATTACATCTTTTACTTTAAACAAATCCTATGACATCTATATGTGTTGTCCTAATGTGAGCTCGGCTTCTTTTTTTTATGAGCATTTATGGCACTTCATGCATGGTCAAAGTGGATCAAGTCAGGACCAAAAGTAGGGCAATGATAGATCCAATAAAGAGCGTGGGCCTTTTATGTACCCACGATAATGACTAGGGTGGTGGGGCTATTAGTAGCCACCTTCACTTTTTCCATATCATTCGATTCGACATTCCGTGCCAAGAAGTCTCATTTTATATCTTTTATTTGTTGAACTGATTAACATCATTATTGTTCTATGTTAAACATTATTAACACAAAGGTAAATTAGTCATTACACATCATAAAAATTAAAAATAAAATAACTTATTATCTATTATATGAATCTGGACCGGGTGCCATCAAACCCCGGTAGGGTTGTGGCTGAACTCGATCCGCGCTCATCGAGACTCGGGATCAAGTTCTCAGTGCCGCGTTCTACTTTTTCTCTTAGCAGAACCTAGGCCGAGTTTGAAGTAGCTCGGGTCGAGTTCGCTGACCTCATCGTCATGCGGGATGACGTCTACTTACTTGGGTCGGATGTAATCTCAACGCGGGTTGGGTCACCGAAAAAGGATCCGAACGTCCGAAAATGATCATGGTAGAGCCCGGGCCGAGCTGCTTTAAATTCGGGCCAAGTTCACTTTGAATCTGGGTCGGATTTAGAGCAACACTGCATCGAGTCTCAATTATATAGATGAACCCGAACTGGGTTCATCTCTACGCGAGCCGAGTTCTGACTGTCGGAACTCTAGTAATGTTTTCGCAAGACTTTGTCCGAGCATAACTTCCACTACAGTACTTCGTTCGGCATAAATGCTATATGAAACTATTCATGGAACGTAGAAGAACACATACCAATTCTAATTCATCAATCATCTTAACTATTTCTTTAAGAAATCATATACAAAAGTGAATCCAAAATTTTACGTACCTTCATTGTTTTAGACTACCTAAAACTCGAGATTTTGGACGTGATTTCTGGTGAGATCCGGTGACACCTAACCACGAGGCTGCATCCCTAGATAGATGGTAGATTCGAGATTTGATAGCCGGTTGGAATTCCCGCTCACGCACACCGAGCAAGAAGAAAACGTGATCCAAAGATGGAGAAAAAACACTCAAGTAGAAAGGAGAGAAAGATGTGTTCGAGGAAACTATTTGGGGTTCTATTTGTAAGATAAAGTCTTTCAAGTGCTAATCTAATTAGAACTCATATTCATACTTCTTATCCATAATTCATCCTTTATTTTTCATGATTTTTTGGATTTAAATAAATGATTACTAATACTATTTCTTGATTTTCGAATTAAAATAATAATTTATTTTTATTTTATTTCCTGAATATTTTATCTTTAACTCATTAGGAGTCCTAATTCAATCCTTTAGCAAACTTTATCCTAATCATCTTTAACTATCTTTTCTTTATTTTATCTCTCTTAAATATATTTATTACTGAATTTTGGAATTAAATCATTAAATATTATTCTTATCTTGTAATTTTCAAAATAAAATAATAAAGTAATATTATTTTGTCTTCTAAATACTTTTGGACATAAAACTCTTATCTTAATCACATTTTAAATCCTTAATCTCATTATAACTTCAACTCCTAATCTAATTAGGAATCATCTTTTCCTATCTCTTATCTAATTATATTTCTAGTTTCATTCAAACTTTTCTTATCTTATCTTTTCCTCTTCTTCTATCCTCCCTCTAACTATCTTTTATTTCTTTTCAACTTTATCTTTCTTTAACAAAATCCTAAATTTTGGATTTATTTTAATTACGAAAATTAATTTTAAATTTGGAAAAGTCAAGGTGTTACAATACGACTCTTTTTTCCTGGATACCCTCCTCTTCGAGGCAGAATTGTGATCTCGAATATGCATCCTCAGAATTGTGAATCCTAGTTCTTCTTTTCTCCACTACATGTTCTTTCCTCAAATATGCAAACCCCTCGATCTCCTTCGCATGTTTCTCCTTAAATGAGCCCTAGGATCTCCTTTGGCCATCCAAGAAACGAAGCCTTTCTACTGGATCACTCTTATGTTCCCTTGTCTGCGAGTTCCCAAAGGACCTCTTCTTCTTTTGATGTATTTTGAATTTGTCTTCACGTGTTCAATTTGTCTTCGGTATTTTATCAATTTGTGGTTATCATCTCTCTTAATTAAAGGCACATCATATAGGAAAAATATCATTTAAAATTATAGTTCCTACTCTAAATAATTGTGTGTTCATGTTATTATTCCACTCTATGAATTAAGTTCTGTGAGGAACTAAAAGCAATACATTTTAGAAGAGATCATTTCCTGCATCTTGATGAAGTCAGCTTTTCTCATATCCCTTTGACAACATATCTTTATCACCCTATCCAAAGCCATCCTCTTTTGTTTTCTAATGTTGCCATTAAAAAAAATTTGATGCGTGAGCTCTACATGTTCAATTCAAATCTCTCATTTTGGATCACCTCTTCAAGACATTTTATGCTCACTTTGATAGGGGACATCAATAGGCTAGTGAATGCAAGATAGCATGAGCAGTTCAAGGGCAAAAACGACAATGAGGGATGTGCATCAACATCTCGAGGGCAGCATCAATAGACGAGGCCAACAACAGCAAACGAGGGCAGCAATGGTGGAGGGGCAACAACCCCCGGCGAGTAGGTGAGGAAATGAATGCTCGACAGAGGAAAGGAGGGGTTCAACTTTCGTTCATCCTATCTTCTTTAACAATGTAGCATGTTTCAATACTCAATTGTGATTTGAGAATATTATTCATTCGAGTCATAATTTAAAGAGGCCATCAACAAAAAAATAATAAGGAAAAATATAAACGTAACTAGAAACAACCTTTTAGTGAACATCTTGATCCTTCGAAACAAGACATGAGCAATTTGTAAATATATTCAAGGAATTTTCTATCTCATAAGAAAAAAAATCAAGTGTCTCTGTTATGATATATGTCAAAGAAAAGCTAAAGATTCCATAGTAGAGCTCCTCACAAAAGAATAGAAAAATGAAAAAAATTGTCAGCTAGAAGGTTCACATAAACTTACCTCCAATAATAATCTAACAACTTCGGATGAAACTTTTAATGAAAATATTACACTACTAGCAATTGGCCGAGGTGATATTCTTAGAATGACATATCTTCCTTAGTTGTATGATTAGTTAATGATGTCCATGTTATAGATTCTAACAAGAATGATATGCCTCAAACATTTGTTCCAAAAATTCAACATATAATATTGTATTATATTCAGAGAAAGCTGCTTGTTCTTAATTTGAATTTCAAGAAAATTACTTAATCATTGATTGACTTTACTATGTTTTTATTTATACGATTGAAAGTTCAATGGTTAATACATTTTTTATACCGTAGATCTCTTGTCCAATTTTAATAAATGAAAATTGAATCTCATAATCCAGGATCACATTAGCTATTCTTATCCATTCATATTTAACAATACTATTCAAGATGTCAAGATTGAATATAAGTTGATGAGGTTTTCTAGCAATAGTTTCGACAATGGCGAGTTTCAAATATGTGGTAACATTTATACTTTAGATTTAAAAATGTTTTATACTTGATTAGGTTGTCCATCGAAAATGGCAAGTTTTATACTTGATAGTACTTCCATCTTGGTCACTAAATGTAATATGGCTAAGACTTGTATTATACTTCTGACGGATAACAAGAGTGAAGGAAAACAAATATTAGTTTTGAATGATTGATGCTATTTTAACATGTGATGAACATATATGCTTTAGTTTGAACATATATGCTTTAGTTTGAACATATTTGCTTTTTTGTTTATATTGTATTGTTTTTTAGTATCACTACAAGTATTGTGGTAAGAGAGAATTCCTTTGATCTCTTGTGCCCCGTTTGGATCACGAACAAGGCTATGAATAAGGTGCTAATTCCAAGTTATTTGTCAAACACATATATTTTGCAGCTGTGGGCTCCGCAACAAAGATTTTGGGATTACACATTTTGTGAGTTCTTCGTTGTAGTAGGAATTCCGTGCTCCCATCTTGAGAACATATGTTGAATTTTATTATTTAACCTCAGTTGTTTCCATACGGGGCCTTAAACATTTGCCTACGTTAAGATAATATTTGCTCACTTTCACGATGACATTTAAATTACTAATCATATAGGAGGGTCGTATCTTCAATGTTTCGATTCGTCCTCCGGGTGATGTCGATTTTATTATTTTAACTTTGATTGACTTCATTTTTTATTTTATCTAATTCATTTTATGTTTTATATGTTTGGTGTTAAGTGCTTTCTTACGATGTGCTATGAATATTTTTCTTTTGGTGCATGGCTCTTCCATTTGATAATAGACTAGTTTAATACTTTTGAAAACATCATGGTAGGAATACCAATAAGTTTAATGTAACTTTAGTTAGAGTGACACTTTATTTACTTATTAGTAGTTTTATTTGTGTTACTTCCCTTAACTTCTTTTCCTTAAGAAAAAGATTAACACTTCTTTTACAGTTTTCTTGGACAAATTATAAACATGCATAATTTTCCATCGATCTTTATTCTCTAGGTAACAACTCTAGGCTAGTAGATTTTGTCTTCTATGTTAATAAAGTTTGGTACTATAATTTAGCATGTTTCACTCTTCAATCGGAATTTGAACCTATTGCTCATATGAATCCTATTATAAAAGACTATTAGCAGAAAAATAATGGCATGCTACAAGAGATTCTAAAAAACAAAATAAAAAATTAGAACTTACCTTCAATAATACCCTACCAACTTCAAATGAAACTTTCCATGAAAATATTACACTAACTACATTTGGTTGAAGTGATATTGCTAAAATAATGTATACTCATTAAGTAATTTTGATGTAATCTTAATTAGCGACATACATACTACAGAATCTAACAAGAATAAGATGTTCCAAAATATTTTGTTCCAAAAAATTACATACAATATTATATTATACTCAAAGAAAGCTTTTTTCTTGATTTGGATTGTAATAAAATTACTTAATCATTATTTACGATTAATTTTACTATTCTTTTGCTTATATGGTTGAAGGTTCAATTATGGATACATTTTTTATATTATGGATTGTCTGTTTAAGATTAGTACGTAAAAATTAAATCACAAGGATCATATAATTAGATTTATAAGCATTATTCAACATGTCAGAATTGATTGTAAGTTGATGCGTTTATTTTGTAATAGCTTTGAGAATGTTGAATTTCAAATAGTTGGTAACATAGTATACTTTGGATTTGAGAATATTTTGTACTTGAATTCTACATCGTACTATTATTTATTTATATGATTGTAGGTTTAATGACTGATAAATTTTTTTGACTCCTTTGCACAAGCTTAATATATGAAAATTGAAACTCATAGTTCGAGATCACATAACCTATTCTCATCGATTTAGCATTCAAAATGTTAGGATTGATTATATGTTGATGAGTTTTTTGTGTGATAACTTCAAGGATGATGAATTTCAAATAGATGGTAACATAGTATACTTTGGACTTGAGAACATTTTTTACTTCAGTAGATTGCTCATTGATGTTATTTCCATTCGGTGAACTAAATGTAATATGGACTAGACTTGAGTTAGACTTTTATGAGTTGCACGAAGATTCAAGAGCGGAAGAAAACAAATATTAGTGTCGAGTGGTTGACTCAATTTCAACATGAACCTGATGATGTGATGAATATATATTGTTTGTTTGATCGTATTTGCTTTAATGTTTATTTTGCGTTGTTTTTTCTATTACCACTACGAGTCTTTTGTCAAGAGAATTTGCATAGTCTCTTGAAGATTTATCTGCATTAAGATAATATTGGATCACTTTTACGATGACATTCAAACTACTAACACATAGGAGGTCATATCTTTAATGTTCCTATTTTCCCTCTAGATTAGTGTTGGTTTTATTATTTTAACTTGGATCATCGTCATTTTTATTATATCTAATTCATTCTATGTTTTTATATTTTTGTTGTTGAGAGCTTTACCACAATGTGCCACAACTATTTTTTTCAAATGGTTCATTTGGAATTTTATGTTGACTTTGTTTTCCTTTTGGTAATAGAGTTGGTTAAATATTTTTTGAAAACGTTATAATAAGAATATAAAAAATTTAATATAAGTTTAGTTAGAGTTATACTTCATTACTTGTTAGAAGTTTGTTTTGTATCACTCCCCTTAGCCATAGTTCTTTTTTTTCACAAAGTAAAGAAGAGCCTCTCACAAAGTATTTAGATAATTAGAAACAAATATATGAGCAATGAGATTTTTGTATGTCATATAAAAACATATAAGTGGTGTTATTAAATATTTAAAAGGAAAGTTAGAGATTACATATAAATGCCACTAACAAAATAAAGAAAAAAATAAAAGATTATGTAGAAGGTGAACAAGAAGATTTTCACAAATTTATCTCCAATAATACCCTATCTTCGTTAGCAAATTTTGATGTGTGATTAGTTAGCGACGTTCATATTACCGACTTTAACAAGAATGAGATGTTTCATGTTTTTTTTTTCAAAAATTCAATATTTTATATATTATACTTAGACAAAGTTTTATGTCCTTAATTTGAATTTTAAAAAAAATAATTAATCATTATTTATGAATAATTTTACTATTTATTATTTATATGATTAAAAATTAAAAATTCAATGACCAATAAATTTTCTAAATCACTTGTCAAAGTTTAATACATGTAAGTTGAAAATCTATTTCGAGATCATATAAGCTATTTTTGTCCATTTGAAATTCAAGATGTTGAGATTGATTATACGTTGATGAGTTTTTTGTGTAATAACTTTGAGAATGTTGAATTTCATATATGTCGTAACATAATATTCTTTTATCTTGATAACATAGTATTCTTTGTTGGTAGTTTGTTTTGTATTAGTTCCTTTAGGCATAGTTTTCTTTTAATTACGAAAAAGTTTATAATGTATTTTTTTACTATGATGTAGAATATTTCACTACTCAATGTAAATATGAGCTTATTATTCATTTGAATCATAATGTAAATAAATTATCAACAAAGGAAAAAGAAAAAGAAATATAAACATAACTTGGAAAATAATTTTAGTGAATATCTTGATAATTAGAAACAAAGATATGAGTAATTAGATTTTTTTGTATATGATATAAAAACATTTAAGTGTCCATTCTTTTAAATTTTTAAAAGGAAAGTTAAACATAATCTCTCACAAAGTAAAGAAAAGAACAAAAGAGATTATGTAGAAGGTCAATAAGAAGATTTTTACAAACTAATCTCCAATAATACTTTAACTTCATTAGTGTTTTTTTATGTAGGATTAGTACCGATTTTAACAAGAATGATATGCTCGAATTTTTTTAGAAATTCAATATTCTATGTTATATTATATTCAGAGAAAGAGTTATGTCCATAATTTGAATTTTGAAAAAAATATTTAATAATTTTACTATTTATTATTTATATGATGAAAATTCAATGATTGATAAATTTTATGGATCCTTTATCCAAGCTTAATATATGAAAGTTCCATAGTTCGAGATGATATAGACTATTCTCATTCATTTGAAATTCAAGTTGTTAGGATTGATTATATGTTGATGAGTCTTTTGTGTAATAATTTTGAGAATAATGAATTTCAAATATGTCATAACATAATATACTTATGTATTGAAAACATAGTATTCCTTGTTGATAGTTTGTTTTGTATTAGTTTCCTTAGCCATAGTTTTTTTTCTTACGAAAAAGTTGATGATGTATTTTTTTTTTACTATGATGTAGCATATTTCACTACCCAACTGAAATATGAGTTTATTATCCATTTGAATTATGACGTAAATAAATTATCCACAAAAATAAGAAAAAAAATATAAACATAACTTGAGAAAACATTTTAGTGAACATTTAGAAACAAAGATATGAGTAAGGGGATTTTTGTATATCATATATAAACATATAACTATATAACTTGCCTTGTTATTAAATATTAAAAAGGAAAGTTAAAAATTACATATAAGAGCATCTCACAAAGGAAAGAAAAAAAGAAAAAAAAAACAAAAGATTATGTAGAAGGTCAACATGAAGGTTTTGACAAACTTATATCCAATATAACCTATCTTTGTTAGGAAATTTTGATGTAGGATTAGGTAGTGACGTTCATACTACCGGTTCTAACAAGAATGTAATGTTTCAATTTTTTTAGAAATTTAACATTATGTGTTATATTATATTTATACAAAGCTTTATATCCTTAATTTAAATTTTGAAAAAACTACTTAATCATTGTTCATGAATAATTTTACTACTTATTGTATATATGATTGAAAGTTCAATGGCTAATAATTTCTCTCGATCATTTGTCAAAGCTTAATACATGGAAATTGAAATTCATAGTTCGAGATCAAATATGCTATTCTCATCCATTTGAAATTCAAGATGTCAGGATTGATTATATGTTGATGATTTTTTTGTGTACTAATTTCGAGATGATGAATTTCAAATAAATGGTAACCTAGTATACTTCGGTATTAAGAACATTTTTTTATTTGAGTAGATTATCCATGGATGGTAGTTCCATCCTGGGACTAAATGTAATATGGAGTAAACTTGAATTAGACTTTTATGAGTTATCCAAAGAAGATTCAAGAGTGAAAGAAAATAAATATTAGTTTTGAGTGATTGATTCAATTCCAACACATGCTCGATGATGTGATGAACATATATTATTTTGTTTGAGCGTTTTGCTTTTCTATTTATTTTGTGTTTTTTTTACTATCACTACGAGTCTTGTGTGAGGAGAATTTTGTATGGTTTTTTGAATATTTGTTTAGGTTAAGATAATATTTTTTTACATTCAAGATGAAATTCAAACTAATAATTACATAGGAGGGTCGTATCTTCCATTTTTCGATTCTTCCTCCATTTTAGTGATGGTTAAATGATTATAACTTATAGTATATTCATTTTTATTTTATCTAATTCATTTTATGTTTTTATATGTTTGTTGTTGAGTGCTTTCATATAATGTGTCATATGTATTTTTCTTTTGTTGGCTCATTTGGGTTGTCATGTTTTTTACTTTTGGTCATCGGGGTTGGGATTATTCAACTCATACCCGACCATCCTTCTGTGTTGTGATCAAGTCGGGTGACCCGGTGAACACATATAGTATTAGATTTGTGTTTTGTTATTTCTCTTTCCACTAATATATTTAATTACGCGAACATTTTAATTTTTTTAAAAAATTAATTAATTAAAAGAGAAAAGTTGTTAGAAAAATATAATCCTTAAGTGGTGTATGGATATTACAATGTTAAATAACTTTTATTTTTTATTTCATTCTTTAAACTATAATATTTAAATACAAATTAAATCTTATGATGAAAAAAATAAGGTATAGTAGTTATGTTGATGCTAAAAAATAATACTTAAACAACTATTTATTATTTCTCTTTCACTAAATTATTTAATTACGTGAACATTAAGATTTTAAAAAGTATGTAAATTAAAATAGAAAAAAATAATCCTTAAGTAGTGTATGGATATTACAATGCCAAATAAATTTTATTTTTATTTCAGTCTTTAAAGAATTATATTTAAATACAAATTAAATCATATGATGAAAAAATTAGGTATAATAGTTACGGTGGTGATAAAAAATATAATAGTTTAAAAATAAAAACTATCTTATTATTATTATTATTATTATTATTATTATTATTATTATTATTATTATTATTATTATTATTATTATTATTACTATTACTACTACTACTACTACTACTACTTATCAATCATCATCATTATTATCATCATCATCATCATCATTATTATTACTACTAACAGTAGTAGTAGTTTAATGTGCGTGTCAAGTGCTAGTTTAGATGATCGTTGATGATAATAAAAATATGATTCAAATCATTGAAAATAATTATATTCATAATTTTAAAAATTTTACAATCTTATGCACATTATTATCCTTCATGATAGATAAAATTATTTTTTTGTTATTATCAATGATCTTCTAAATGGCTGATGAAGAAAATATAAAAAAAGTATATGTAAAGTCACTTGACACCACTTGACATGCATATTAGATCCTTTTTTTATTTTCCACTTAAACTTATCAAATCCATTGTATACAAATTTAATGGACTCTATAATTGCATTCAAACATGTTGTGAGCTTATAATTGTAAAATTTGGTTAATTTATTATTCATAATATTTTAAAATGATCGTCAATATATCTGATGCATTTTAAAATATTATTAATATTAAATTAATATTATACTTAAACTCTATATATTTACGTATCAAATTTCTAATGACTTCGTCACTCATAAAACGTGTTTAACAACCTTATTTGACATTATGATAGATGAAAGGAAATAAGAGTATCATGTAAAACAATTTATGGAAACTAGACCAACAAACAAATGTTTGAACTTAATGCCTAGCCGAAATAAATTGAATGTTAAATATGATTGGCCATAATTTTTTTATTAATATTGGAAACTCAAGCTCATGCTAATGTCCAAAAATTGTGCTCTTTAGAGTAGAGTTTAGGATTAATATCTTTGTAGATATTTTTCTACAATTGTTCTTTATTCATTCATCATTATTGTTATTATTATGAAAAGTCAAGAATATTGCATTTCACTACTCTAAAGAATATTTAATGTTTTATTAAATTTACAACTATTATTTTATTACATTCATGTTTCATTTTTTATTGTGCATTAAATAGAGGAATGCTTTATAACATACAATATGTACATGAGGTAATCCATCATGGTTGGTTTTCATGATAGATGATGGATCTATTAAATGAATATTTTATCGATCGTTAATCATCAATCAAACAATGATGGATGAATGGTGCTATCTCTTAAAAAAGATAACACAATTATTTTTTTCTATATATATATATATATATATATACATACATACATATATATATATGTATGTATATATATATATATATATATATATATATATAAGGTAAAGGTTTAATAAAGCATGTATGAATGAGCCTCACTAAACAATTATTCAATATGGATCGTCCATATGAAGATATGTGGATGAATTCAAATTTCGTCTAAAGTTCTCGATTGTCGGATAAAATGCCAACTTTCTTGCAAAGTATAGTTAATGATTCATTCTTACTCCATTTTATCTATTGGGATATAATTATGAGTTTTGAAACCTATTTGATCTCAACCCATAATTGATTTGCATAAATAGAGGAATAAAAAAAGTAATCAAACAAAATCGTTGAGAAAAGTAGTAGTGCATCTCATGTAAACACTAAATTAAGATCAATCGCATCTCTATTCTTCACTAGTTTAAACTTAAAAAGTCTTTTTTTTAATTTTTTTGAACGTGATATAAGCTAGCTTTCTTTAGACCATTCATGAAAGTGCAAGTTTCAAACTTCATGCACAATGTGATTGCATCTTAATTATGTGGGACTTGTAATCAAGGTGTCAGCTTTCTCTTTGTCTTCTTTAAATTTGCAAAGTTGTTCTTTTTTCACATCATTTTAATCAAATATTGTACAACGAGTATTCTCCTCAATGTTATTTTTCAAAATTTAACTACTATCATTTCTCTTTTAACATAGAACTTTTCACTCTCCAGTTAAACCGACTAATGTTAATATTCTTTCTATTGCATAATAATCTAATTTGAATAAAAAATCAAACATTTCTATGATTCCAAGTTCCTTTTATTTTTGGCACAAAAAATGAGTAAAGAAATAAAAAGGACCAAAAGAATAACATATGATAACAAAAGACATTAGATCAAAAGAAATCTTGGCTATAAAAAATCTCATATGACCCTCACTCATATAGTTTAATCCTATTTACTGAATTGATATTTTGATACATAAATGGCGCATATAATTAGTAAAGTAAGAATTAAATAATTGAAATATGAATATTATGGTGGCAAAATGTTAAGTGCTTGAATACAAAAAGAAATTGTTCGGAAACAAAGTTTGTATAAATCAAAATTGTCTCTCTTTCTTAACCACTTGGAGAAATCCTAAAGAACTCGAGTAAATTTTAGTCATGGCCATCCAACTTAAGGGTATTCTCAGTATGGTCATCTAACTTCACTTTGTAATACAAAAGGTCGTCCAACTTTAGAAACATTTCATGACTGGCCGTATTCAGTCAACCGATGTGCTACTCATATGAATGCTTACGTGACATCACGTCAGTATTTTCTCTCTCCTCCACATTATTTTTTAAACTAAAAAATGCGACACATCATTTCTCTCTCTCATCTATCCAAACTTAATATTGTATCTGCATGGTCATTCAACTTTTCAAAATTTCCACAAAATGCTTATTCAACTTTACAAAATTTCAATCACAATTATCATAAAAATTTAAAATAATAATAAAAAACTAAATAATTAAATAAAATGAAAAACTAAATGTACTTAAATTGACCTAACATGGTTTGAGCATGATTCAATCAAGCGGGCCATTCAATTTTTTTATGTAAATTAACTATAATGTAAGATTGAAGATTTAAATATATAAAAAAATATTATCAGGATTTATATCTTATATATTTAAAATTTGAATCAACATTAGAATTATTTTTTATTTAAAATAATTTTATTATATATCTAATAATCATAATATCGTATATTATAATATTTTATTTTTTACTAGTCCAAATTTTAGAACAAAAACATAATATGTATTTTATTTTTTATTTTCATAACTTAATAATAATATTATTATTATATTATATATTTAATGCACATAAATAAATTGGACGGGCCGATCCGATTGCATAGTGCCAAAATCATGCTAGGTAAATTTAAGTGCCTTTAGTTTTTAATTTAAGTTCCCACGGCTAGGACCATGGGAAACGTTCCCACGGCCCGTGGGAACTTTCCACGGTCGGAGCTGTTGAAGATACATAAAGTTTTTTCAAATATTAAAAAAAACCCTCGCCAGCCGAGGGATCGGCCACCTGCGACTATTCCTAACCGCGCGCAGTGAGCGGATCCGGCTACCAGACGACCATATCCGGCCGCTAGGCGACCGATGAGCTGCGAGGCAGTCAGATCCGGCCGCCAGATGGGCAATTCAACCACGAACAAGAGAGAGAGGGAAGGAGGGAGGGCTGCGTCGGTCGCCTGGAAGGAGAGAGTTGGCCGCGCCGGTTGTCGAGGGAGATGACCGCGATGAGTGAGAGAGGGAATGAGGTAGAGAGAGGGAGAGAGTGAATAAAAAGAGAGGGAGAAGTGTTAGAAAGAAAAAAAAGCAGATTGGCAAGATTTTTTATTTTTCGATGAGTTAAGCCGTGGGAAATATGTCTGAGCCATCGGAAATACCGACGGAAGGTAATCCGTAATAAAATTCATCACAAATTATGAAGAATTTCCGACCATGGGAAATATGTCTGAGCCATCAGAAATACTGATGGAAGGTAATCCGTCGCAAAATTCATCACAAATTACGAAGAATTTCCGATCGTCAAAAATTATCCATCGGAAATACGTCATTTTCTTGTACATCAATGCCACATCAGCGGCCCATTGATTGATTGGATACAGTCGGTCGCGATGATCGTAGTTGAAATGTTTGACCTTCGTATTACAAAGTGAAGTTGGGTGATCATACGGAGAATAGCCCTAAGTTGGGTGATCATGATTGAAATTTACTCTAAAGAACTCGCAAACTCTTGCTTTTAGTTGCTCTTGCAATAATGTGGTTCCACATGTTAACCTAGAGGTTGTTTAGGTAAAATTTTGATAACAAAACATGATTCTCATTTTCTTCCCATACTAAAAGAACCTATTTGGTTCTATTTTTTTTATTATTGTGTTAAGGTCCTTGACCCAATTATATTTCAAAGATGATAGTCTAAGGCGGTTCAATCACTATTTTTTTATTTGGTAAATGATAAAATAAATAGCATTTAGTGTTTTATTGAAAAGCTACTTCTACTAGCGTTTGACGATTAAAGTTTAGAAATTTATAATTTTTTCCAATTCTACCCTTATTCAAATACATTATTTCTTTATCAACTTATCTTATTATTTTCTCTAGGGCTGAGCAACGGGTCCATTATGACCCGGTCCTGACCTAGTTTTTGCCGGGTCTAAATTTTTTAGACCCGGTACTAGACCGGTATCGGGACCGGGTCGGACCCGATAAATCGAGAATAACCGGGTCCAAATAAATATTAAAAAAATAAAAATATATATAAAATTTTATACAATTAATAAAATCAAATCACAATTTGATTAAATAAACATCAAACTATCTTAAGATTACATCAATTTATCTTATAATAAGTCAACAACATTATTTTAAAATATTTTAAAATGAAGAAATGTCCATCAAATTAATAAATAATTAGAATTATTACCATAATTATTATTTTATTATTATTATAATCGGGTCAGGTCACGGGTCGAATTTTCATACATTAGACCCGGTCCCGACCCGAGATCCATCGGGTTTTTTTGGACCCGGTCCCGACCCAGTTTAGAATCGGACCAGGAATATTTCCCGGATAACCGGGTCGGTGCGAGCCGGGTCGACGCCGGCCTATGCTCAAGCCTAATTTTCTCATTTTTATTTTATCATCATATAACTATATTTCTTTTAATATTAATGCTTAATTAATTACAAATTTTTTTTATGTTAATCATGAATAAAAAAATAATTTAACAATTAATATATTTATATCATGTGTGCACTATATAAAATTTATTGTCAATATAAATTTATATATATATATATATTAACGAAAAATTAATTGTGAGATTTTATTTTATTTAATTGAGATATAAATAATTTATTTATTTTATTATAACAGAATTTGTATAGTACTTAAATTAAATGATTTATTCATTCTGATTCTGAGTATGAGTAGAGTTATAACACCGACCTATCATTAAAAGGATTAATTCTTTTAATTCCTTCACAGAGACGCACAATATCAAAACGAAGTAGAACTAAATATCAAAATTAAGTAGGATATCTAAGTATAAAAATGAAGTAGAGAGAGTTTTATGTTAGATAGTAATATTAGGAGGACAGAGATCTGGAGGAAGGAGGACGCGAAGCAGGCGGTGGCTGCAGCGGATTGTGGAAAGATGGGGAGAATACCTATTATTAAAAGGATTAATTCTTTTAATTCCTTCACAAAGACGCGCAATATCAAAATATCAAAATGAATTGAACTAAATATCAAAACGAAGTAGGATATCTAAACATCAAAACGAAGTAGAAATGAAGTACTGCAATGGCGACGATGACGACGACCGCAACGACGGCGACGGGCGACGGAGATCTCTTCTCCTGCGTTTGAGGGGGTTGCGGACGGCGACGGGCGACAGAGATCTCTTCTCCTTCGTTCGATAGGGAGAAGTACCGCGACGACGACGACGGCATCAGCGACGGGCGACGGAGATCTGGAGGACGGAGGACGCGAATCAGACTGTGGCTGCGACGACGGAGATCTATTCTCCTGCGTTCGAGGGGGCTGCGGACGGCGATGGGCGACAGAGCTCTCTTCTCCTCCGTTCGATAGGGAGAAGTACCGCGACGAAGACGATGATGACAACGACAGCGACGGGCGACAGAGATCTGGAGGACGGAGGACGCGATGCAGACCGTGGCTGCGGCGACAGGCGACGGAGATCTCTTCTCCTTCGTTCGATAGGGAGAAGTACAGACCGTGTCTGCGGCGATGGGCGACGGAGATCTCTTCTCCTCCGTTCGATAGGGAGAAGTACCATGACGACGACAACGGCAACGCGCAAAGGAGATCTGGAGGACACGAAGCAAGGTTGCTGCGGCGGATAAAAACCCTAGAGATAAATTGGGGCCGGCCAAATGAGCGACGGAGATCTGGAGGATGCGAGCTGCGGCGGATAAAAACCCTAGACATAAATTGGGGCCGACCAAATGAGCGACAGAGAACTGGAGGACGCGAGCTGTGCCGGATAAAAACCTAGACATAAATTGGGGCCGGACGATTGAGATGAAACGAATTTTAAATATAAATAAATAACACGTGTCATTTAAATATGTCATCACTTGTCATAATTTTTTAATTATGATTAATTATTATTAATGAAAAAAATATATTATTAGTTATTATTAATAATAAATGACACATGTCAACACCATAATAATCCACTTGTCATTCTCTCATACCCCCTACTTTTACCACTACTTATATATATATATATGTATAGTACTTAAATTAAATGATTTATCATATGTCCAATTATGTCATTTTATATTTATCAGCTAATTCTACAGTTAAATTTACCAAATACTTATTTGTTAAAACCTATAATCACTAATCATCATCCGCTAACCGCTAGTTAAACCGCTATCCGCTATCCGCTATCAAATCACTATTCACTTATCAATCCGATAATAATGCCAAACATAGCTTAAAGAGAAGAATCATACTCTTGGGTTCATGTTGAATATCAATGTTTTCATTTTTTTTTTCTTGTTCTTATAATAATTGCTATGGGTCCACAACTGCAAAGTATGAGCATTTGGATGAAAAAAAAATCTAATTCTTGATGTTATGTTTGAACCGAATAGATCTCCTGGAGCTATTTGATAAAGGGCTAATGAATCTTGAAATAAATAATTGTTTTCTTCATATATGTTTGTATGATGGATACAATTTTATTTTGAGGTGAAGTAAGAATAAATTTCTCTCTATATTTTCTTCTTCTCCAATTAATAACATAGGTTCACAAACTTCTAAGAATAACTTCTGACCAAAACAAAATATGAGAATAATATTTTATTCTTGAAATTATTCTTGCACTAAATAGTCCTGTGTGAAAATGCAATACCAAATTAATGCGTGGAAATGCTGCGCATAAATTTCATGAATCCAATTCTTTTTTTTTAGGGGTGTTTGGTTAATGGATAAGTTGAGGAATAATTATTTATTCTAAGAGTTTGTGTGACAAATAACTAATGGATGAGTGAGGGTGAAGTGATATGATAAATGATGGGGTGGTGAAATATGATGTGTCATTAAAAATTTTATGTTTGGATAATAAATTATAAAATATGTGGAGTGATGTAATGAAAGTTTTATTTATAAAAAAGTTAGTTTATCCTTTATTATATATTAAAATATCTATAATATTTAATCAATAACAAGTATTTATCATATTATTTTACCATTTAGTTTATTTTTGTCTTATACTTTTTGGTTAACCTATTTTTTTATACTTTGTTATATTATTTATTTTTTATAATTATTTAATTTATATATTTTAAAAGTTAAAAAATATAAATATAGATTAAAATAAATATTTCTTTTTTATTTTAACATTTTGATGGAATGATAAATAGTGTTAGGAGAGCTTAGCTACTCATGTCTCCATCCCATCCTTCCTAACTAATATAAATTAATTACCAACACCATATTTATACTTCCATATTTCACCTCACCTCTCAAAACCCACAATCCAAACAAGTCCTACAATATAAATTAACCGATTTAATAATCACCACTTAAATAAATTATCGATCATTACTTAAATTATGAGTAATATTACATTATAGTGTTTGAGAAATATTTGTAATATAAATAATAATTTAAATAGTTAGAGATAAATTACCATAATACTCCTAAAAATTATTTTAGAGCACATAAGTATTATAAACAAACAAAGTAAAAAATAAAAAAGTGAATATAAATAAAATAAGATGAGACAAAAGTAAGAGTTATTTGTAAAAAGATTTCAAATAATAAAAAAAGATGTAGTTGAATTATTTATTAAATAAAATATTTTTTTAAAAAATGATTGAATTAATATTTTTACCTGAAAAATCATATTCCCTGCTTGCTATATGGATTGCTTGGTGATATAGTAATTAAGATTATCAAAATAATTAAAATTATCGATAATGAGTTACAATAATTGAGCTCGATAAATTTTAAATAAAATAACTCTCGTATCAAATGACAGCTAAGAATACTATCAAATATGGTTAAGTTATTTTTTTTAAAAGCCACCTAAAAAATTACAAAATCATCAATTTTCAATCATTATATTGGAATTTCTATCCTTACTCATAGCAAGAATAACACCATTTTCATTGTTTATTTACTTTTTCAATAATATTTTAATGTTATTCTGTTTAATCCAAGCATAAATATGATTACAAAAACAATTTATATATTAAAATAAACAAGAATACTTATACTACTTTATTTTTTAAAATATTCTTAGCCGTCATGCAATATGATCTTTTTTCCCTTTTATAACTTTTAACAGCAATATCATCTTCTAGTGTTTTACATGCAATCTTAGCCGTTAAATTAAGTGCATCGGGCCTCAGGTATCCATCCAACGGCTGATATGCGTTCCATTTCCCTTTTAACATTGAAGGGGGTTCCTCGGGTCCGCTAAACAAAAAGTGGATAGCCGGTAACAGTACCTCTCCTCGCCGTCGTGTGTATTCTAACCTCCCAAGCACAACAAAAGATATCATATACCTCTCTCAGGAGGAGGACGAGCGCCCGAGGAGAGCTCTCATGTCTTCCGCCGCCTGCATCGCTTCGAACCTTCTCCTCTCGGCCTCCTCGTCACCTTCTTCTTCCCTCTTTCTCGTTTCCTCCTCCTCTTCATCCTTTGCTCTCCCTTCTCATCCCTCGCTTCCGCCCTCTTCCCTCACCTTCCCCGTCCGGAGGAGCTATAGATGCCGCCTGCTCCTCGTCCGCGCCCAGGATTCCGACACTGTCGCCTCCGGCGGAGACTCGAAGCCCCCAAATGGAAGCACGGTACTCCAATCTCTGCATCTCTTTCTTTGTTTGTTTTACCTTTTGCTTATCGTTTCACGCTCGTTTGTTATTGACAAGGAAATTGCGATTTTTTACCGAATTGTTTGTTTCTTTCCACTTATTTCTTTGGGAGTGTGCTATTCCGTGGACTCCCAAATCGGGTGTCAGAAGTGGATAAATAGATGTAGTGGTAAGAGTTTGGGGCTGAAGTTTGAAAAGAACATTCACTGGTTAAGTTCAAACAGTGTCGTGTTTGTTGTTGATCTAATGTGTGTGCATTGTCATTTATGATAATAAATTTGGAGCTTTTTTAAGGTGACAAATTTTGAGTCATTTATCAGAGGTGCCTGTCGAATCTTATGAACATGGATTGACGAAATGGCGTCGTATGATCCATGTAGCCGACCTCACCTAGTGGGAAGGTGGGGTCGGCTTTGTTGTTGTTGTTATCAGAGGTGCCTGTACAAGCGATTGCATTTTATCATTTGCATCAGAAAAATATGTTCGTCTTTAGGCTTATGTTCCTACAGGAGACTACTCTATCTACTTGTTAATTGTCCTTTGGTGGTTCCAGTTAAAATTACCCCAAGAAAGAACGTGGTGTTCCCCTTAGCTTTAAGTTTTTTTGAGAAGACCCTTAGCTTTAAGTTACGATCTTACCTACTTGTTTTATAATCTATATGCATATTTCTCCTGAAATTCAGGATGTCACTGTAGTATTACTCTTGAGCAAGAATACACATTTAAATTGCCTATCAGGACGAACAGCCTCAAAAAAAAAAAAAAAAAAAATCTTATCAGCTTACTTCAGAAGTCAGCAAACTGTATAGGATGCCATCAATAGTCACACTTCCATGTCAGGTTGTTGAGGCCAAACACAACAGAGTCACATCTTTAGTCTGTTCCTATTTGCAAAATGGCTTGTCTTTGTTCAGTTTAAACGTTTCTTTTAAGAATGTTTAATTTCATTGCTGATGTTTGAGTTAAAGTTAGTTCAAGAAAGAACAAATTTTCCCCTAGACTTTAGGTTATGGCCTTACCTACTTTTATAAGCAATTTGCATCTTTCTCTTGTAAATTCATGATGATCACTGTAGCATTGTTCTTGGGCAAGAATTTGTATTTGGATTAATTATCATGAAGAACATCTTTCTGCTTTACCTTCAGATTTTGGTAAAATGTATGGAAAATGTCATCAATAGTTACAGTGTCAGGTTATTGAGGTTAAAAGCTACCAAGAATCACATCTTTATTCCTTTCCTATTTACAGACTGTCTGGCATTTTTTTCATTGACATTTTTCCTTGAAGAATGCTTAATTACAGCATTGACTATTCTCAGCCCAAAAGTAGGAGGGACATTCTTTTGGAATATGTCAAAAACGTTAAGCCAGAGTTTATGGAACTATTTGTGAAAAGAGCACCACAACAGGTAAATATCATTTTATGCAATTTTCAGAGCTTCTGTCGAACTTGATGCCTCTTATAAAGACTCCTGTTAGGTCTTTGGAAAGATTCGTCTATTACTTATTGTCACTCATTTTGTTTTGACTGCTTATTAATGACGAGATTGAGCAAACTTTTGTCTCAATTAGTATGGTTCTATCTTTCCCTTTTACTCTTGAAGGTTGTTGATGCCATGCGCCAAACAGTGACTAGTATGATCGGTTCACTCCCACCTCAATTTTTTGCAGTAACTGTAACAACAGTATGTTGATTTCTTCCATACAATTTCATCTCAGCTTTACCTCATTCCTTACAAAACTCAAATTTCAAAGCCCTGTAAATGGGATCTATAGTTTGATCTGACAGCATTTGGTGGTTTCTTCTGTTTGCCTTGATTCAGGTTGCTGAAAATCTGGCACAGCTTATGTATAGTGTTATGATGACTGGCTACATGTTCAGGAATGCTCAGTACCGGTTGGAATTGCAACAAAGTTTGGAACAGATTGCACTTCCTGAACCAGAAGACAAATCCGTACATTTCTTAAACACTTTCACTAATCATAGTTTGAGTTTGCCATCAGTTGGTTGATTTTTAAGATCTAATTGTGAAATCTTTTAATTGCGAAATTTTCTTGCTAAAAAATGTGATAAGTTTGACTTAGTCATATTGGTGAGGATTTCTATTCCTTTGGATACTCTGGCATTCTAAACACAGATTAAATCATGACATTACATTATTCTCTGCATACGCTAGCATTTTATATCAATGATGTTTAGGTCTTGTCTTTGCGTATGATCGGGTACCAAGGGATGTACTTTGGAAAGCCTTGCAAAAGAAGAGGGTGAGTGTTGCCTACATTAAGGTAATACAAGATATGTACGATGGGGCATTGACTAGGGTTAGGACACCCGGAGGTGAGACAAATGAATTTCCTATAGGAATTGGCCTACATCAAGGATCAGCTTTAAGCCCGTATCTATTTAACTTAGTTATCGATGCTATAACCGAGAGTATCACAGAGGAGGTACCTAAGTGCATGCTATTTGCGGATGATATAGTACTTTTAGCGGATTCAAGAGAAGAGATTAATACAAAATTGGAGATATGGAGAAATACGTTGGAGTCAAAGGGTTTTCGTTTAAGTAGGAATAAAACAGAATATATGCATAGCAATTTCACAAATAAACAACTTAGAGACGATTTGAAAGTTAGGCTAGGGGAGGATATAATTCCTCAAGTGACAAAGTTTAAATATTTAGGATCAATTATAAGACAAGATGGTGAGATTGATGACGATGTTAATCATAGAATTCAAGCTGGTTGGTGTAAGTGGAGGAAAGCCACTGGAGTTCTTTGTGATAGAAAAATATCCAATAAAGTTAAAGGAAAATTCTATCGTACTGCTATAAGGCCAGCAGTGTTATATGGTAGTGAATGTTGGGCTATGAAGGGACAACATGAACGTAAAGTGGGGGTAGCCGAAATGAGGATGTTGAGATGGATGTGTGGTCATACAAGATTAGATAAGATTAGGAATGACCATATACGTGAACGAGTCGGAGTGGCTCCTATTAGTGAGAAAATGGTAGAGAATCGTTTGAGATGGTTTGGTCATGTTCAGAGAAGACCATTAGATGCGCCAGTAAGAAGAGTAGATCAAATAATCTGGAGTCCGATTAAAAGAGGGAGAGGGAGGCCAAGGCGGACACTTGGCGAACTAATAGAGCAAGATCTATTGGTGAATAATATACCGAAAGGTTTGGTTACTAATAGAGCGGAATGGCGTCGTATGATCCATGTAGCCGACTCCACCTAGTAGGATAAGGCTTTGTTGTTGTTGTTTGTTGATGTTTAGGTCTTGTCTTGAACCTCTCTACCATGTTTGTGTGAAATAATTGCTTTCCTAACAGTGTTAAATGTCAGTGTATCGTGTTGTGATTGAAATCACATTTTATTATGTATCTATTTGGTGATTTTTGATTTTTGTTATGGATTTACTTGGTAAGACCCTTTTCATTTGGACTGGTTATACAACTTCTACTTCACGATTTCTGACCATTGAGTTATGGATTTTGTTCTCTTTAGATGTTTGGAAATACTAAAATTTTCATAACAAATTCTAAATGTTGTTACAGAAACCCTTTGACAAGGTAAAGATGCAAGCATTAAACTCATAGACTAATTGCTACTTGTTATCTGCAGAATAACACATTAATAATACTTTTTCACCTTCCAAATAAAATAAAAAGATACCCTTTAACGAATACATAATGGGATCTTTATACATGCTTAGTTTGGTCTGTGTTTTATGATATTCCCTATTAATTGTTGTAGGATGTCCCGGATTATGCACCTGGTACACAGAAAAAGGTATCTGGAGAAGTTATCAGATGGAACAAGATTACTGGCCCTGAGAAGATGGATGCTGTGAAGTATATAGAATATCTCGAGGCGGAGATCGATGAACTGAATCGTCAAGTTGCAAGAAGGTCGACAAATGGACATAATGAACTTTTGGAATATCTAAAATCTCTGGAGCCTCAAAATTTGAAGGTAGTACCAATGAAATTGTTCGTAATTAAAGTATTCCCATTGATACAATTAGATTCTTGTATATTGTTCCTTTATCCTTACAAAAAAGTCAATTCATGATTTCAGGACCTAACAAGTAGTGCTGGCGAAGATGTTGTTTTTGCTATGAACACCTTCATAAAGCGCCTTCTAGCAGTTTCAGATCCTGCACAAATGAAGGTACTGTAATATTCACACACTTGTCTTGATGTAGATGTTAGGAGTAAATTATTCTCTTCATGGTTTCATTTTGCAAAATTAATTTGGAGATGTAACTTCTTAATGCATGGATCTCAGTAGTAAAAAAATGTAATTTATTTCTTTTGCAAAGTTAACAGCTGAAAATTACTTGATGCAGTAAATGCAATGCTAATATACCATCTCCTTTGGTTGTCGAAACTTGTAGCAAACTTTTCATTCATATATCATAATGTAAATCTGGTATCTTACTTTCAAAAGGAATATATTTTCAATATTCAATTGAGACTTTTGACATACTGATAAATTGCATATTCCTGTCAATTCTAATGAACATCTAATTCTTCTTGATTGCCTCTTTTTTTTTTCCTTTGAGGTGATTGCCTCTAAGCATGCATGTTTCTAGCATTTTATCATGTGATATAATAAGTTTAGGAGTCTTCAAAACTTTAGGAATTGAAATCATGTCCCTTTTATATACTTTTATTCCCTTGTCTTTGTGGGGCTGAATTTTTTTACTTTCCCATTCATTACATACAGACAGCAGTGACAGAAACAAGTGCTCCTGAGCTTGCCAATCTACTTTATTGGCTCATGGTGGTTGGTTATAGCATACGCAATATTGAAGTTCGGTTTGACATGGAAAGAGTGCTTGGTGCTCCTCCTAAACTTGCTGAGCTACCACCTGGAGAGAACATCTGAGCAGGAGCAATAACTGATATACCCAAAAGGCACAACCTTGTGCATTTTCTTTAAATCGACGTGAAAGATTTGAGATAATTCCTTTAAACTGATATTTTCGTTTTTTCTAGCCAAGGTGCATTTATAATTTGTTGGCATTCACAAAATTCAGACACATAGGTCAAGTATACGAGGTGATGAGTAGATTTGTAGTTTCTTCGTCCTGTGACAATGCAGCTCTATGTATGTTATGTACTTGACGGATGGTAAGTATTTCTTGGCAAGCATAATTATCCATCAAGATTTTTATAATGGAAATACATCGGGAATAAGTTGTTCTGATTCATCTTTGGAGACATTCTCCTAAGTTTTGAAAAGGGTTCTGAACATTTCTGCGCTTGCGTCTACGTTCAATACATCTATATGATACCAAGGAAATTTAAAAGCACTAAAATATAAATGAAAAAAGAAGCACTGGCAAAACATTGTAGGAAACCTGCCCTTGCTTATCACGTCATAATCATCCCCAAATGCGAGTAAATGTTTGGTGCTGAATGAGTAGATGTTGCACACCTGAAGGTAAGACATGATAGGAAGCTGAACAAGGTTGCAGGTTCATTTTATTTTCAACATGGCTCATTTGCAGCTGGTTCACTTCAATTGAAGTGAGATAATGGAAGGAGCCGATCCAACTGGTTTGATCTTTTGTGTATTCGTGCTCATTCATCTGGAACGATAGTTTTCTGATATCTCGTTTCCAAACATAGTTTTCTGACATCAGGTTTTTAAGGAAGGATATCTGAACAGTCATTTATGGGAAATTTTATATTCCAATCCAAATGACCGTCGCTCACATGGTGTGACAGTTCCACTGAACTGAACGAAACATGTAATGCAACTTTTGCTGAGTAATTTTCAAGTACCCAAACTTTAATGTTGATATCAAGTTAGTACTAAATTGATCTCTTAACTACTTACTAAAAAAGTAAAAAATCGATCTCTTAACTATTTAAACATTTTAAATTTAGTCCTTTTCATCTATTAATCATTTTTAATAACATATTACACAGTAATATTAAATTTTAAATGATTTGTGATAGAATAATTGATAGCACATGTATTTTTCTTAAATTTTATATAATTTAACATTTTTTAATTGTAAAGAGAAACTTTATTATTTTTTTTTAAAAAAATGATAGCATATGTTGCATTAGACTACTATCATTTAGTATAATATATAAATAAAGATTTTATTCTTAAAATATTTTTGTAGATAATTTATTTTTATAATTCCCTTTTGATTAGGAAAGAATTATCTATGTACATTTTCCTTAAAAAAATGAGATAATGACATGTGGCAGGATAAAATTTTTATTTTAATATAGTATATAAATATAAATATATGTTATTTATTATCACAATAAATATTAAATTTATCACTTATGATTGAAAGTTATTATCTAATATGTACTAAAAATGATTAATATGTAAAAGAAACTAAATTTGAAATATTTAAATAGTTGATAGATCAATTTGTTACTTTACAAAGTTGGTGTATTAACTTGGGATCAACATCAAAATTTGGGTACAATCTTGAAAATTACTCAACTTTTGCTTGTATCATTAGAGAAAAAAAGTGTGCAGCTATATAACAAGATGAACTGAGAAGAACATTTGCTGATTGAGGTGAACCTGCTGCTCTATTGTTTTCCAGTGTGATTCTATTCTTTTTTTTCTTTCAAAATGTAAAACATTCTTTAAAAATGCTGAAATTTCCAAATGCAAGAAATTAATAATTATGAAGTAAAATCGATTATTAGAGTTGCATCCTGGTCCCACGACACGATTCAAACCTGGTCAAATCGCTGGCCGGCCCCACCCAAATCCGGCACTCTTCTTCTTGTCCTCTTACTGTCATCCTCGCCGAACAACTCCAGAGGCAACTGACAACAGTGCCGCTCCGCGCCAACTGACGCGCGCATTCCACCAAAATTTAATTATACAAAACGAAACCCAAATCTCCAGACATAGTAACAGACGACTACGTTTCACAAGAAAAATGAATTTTAATGCAACCTTTTTAAGTTTTAACTGCACATAGATGTTAGCACAGTAACACTCTCCTCCTCTTCCTTCTCACCCCAAGCTTTCCATTGAAGGTGGCGGAGCTGAAGAAGGACATGGCAACCCTCGCGACTCCGTTACTTCGTGTTTCCTTCCTCCTCCTCCTTGCCTCCGTGCTTCGTCTTCCGTCGGCGGAGGCGGCCAGGTTCTCCTGCACCGCCACCGGCGCCGCAGGCCGCTGCCACGCGCTCCTCGGCTACACACCGGCGAACGACACTACGCTCGGCGACGTGCGCTCCCTCTTCCAGGTCCGCTCCTTCCGTGCCTTCCTCGCCGCCAACGACCTCCCCCTCTCCGTCCCGGCCTCCCGCCGCGTCCCGGCCGGCTCCACCGTCCGCGTCCGCTTCCCCTGCGCCTGCTCCGGCGGCTTCGGCGCCTACGCCGGCCGCCGACCCGTGTATACTGTCGGCCCCGGCGACGCCCTCGACGCCATCGCGAGGGGCGTCTTCAACGGCCTCGTCACCTACCAGGATATCGCGGCGGCCAACAACATCGCGGACCCGGACCGCATCGTGGTCGGGCAGAGGCTGTGGATCCCGCTGCCGTGCAGCTGCGACGGGGTGGACGGCCGCGCCGTGTTGCACTACGCGCACGTCGTCGCCGCCGGGAACACCGTGAATGGGATCGCAGCCGAGTTCGGGACGACGAACCAGACGCTGATGAAGCTGAACAATATCACCGATCCCAAGACCCTCCAGGCAGGACAAGTTCTTGATGTCCCTCTTAGAGGTCAGTTGGCGTCTTTGCCTTTTCCTCCACCAATTAGTTTATAGTTAATGTTTGTGCAGTTCTTGTTGTACTGAACTCATCAGGCTTATTTTCAACTGTCAACTGTGAAAAAATTGTAGAGTTAAGTATTTTTATTTGTTGACTAATTGTTCTTCTTGGAGAAATAGAGTTCACATCATTTTTACAACATTGTGTTCAAGTTTCGTGCAGCAAACTATTTTTTGTGTTATTGTGGATAAAGTTCCATAAAGCAAAAGTATTACATCTAACATTGTGATTAAATAAGAAATGAATCACTTGAAATCTTGAATGCCCAAACATGGATTTCAGACTTATTACTTGTGCTTGCTAACCTGTTAGCGAGCCGACAAATTTGCGAGAATTCATGTTCCATATAGCCAAAGGTTTCTTATGTGTATATATGTGACCATTTGTTTTATTTTTGTTTAATAATCTTTTGGTGTGCTTGCTAATCTTCATCATGTCCATGAACCATGATTTAAAGAGGTTTTCAGTATTTTTCTTTCCTTGAAGATTCATAGAGTGAAAAATCGTGAATGCTCCCTGTATGTTAAGTAAAGGCTCATTGATGGCGGATGGATTAATAGAGGAGAATGAAGCCTCTAAAAATAACAAGAAAATAATTAAGTATATCGAGGAATCCACTAAGACATACGTAGTCAAAAGATAAGAACGCAATTAAGTATATCAAGGAATCCACTAAAACACACGTAGTCAAAAAATAAGAACTCAAAGTTCATAATTCAACAAAACATAATATGATCTCACACCTTACATTCATCCCTATTTATACTACTTCTAATTAAATAACGTAATAAATGAAAGACTCTTCAACTCTCCTTCACTTCCCAAGATGATCTTTCACTTCTCAAAATGATACTTCATTTTTCAAGATAACTATTCACTTTCCCCAGTTGTCTTCTAGATTTCTTCAATATTCTTTAAGTTGCTTCATGCTTCATTTCTCAGTGTATCTTCTAGACTTCTGCATAATATTAAATGTTCTTTAAACACATAACTCTTTGAAATCTTAGCAACTTTTCATGGCATTAATGTCTTCTTTTTGAAATTCTAAAAGACTTCCATATCATTTCATCTTCACCCACTTAATCTCCATCATTCTCTCTAGGTTGGGGGAGACTTGTCCTCGAGTCGAATTTCTTCAATCTCTTCCACATAAGAGGATAAATCTGGAACAATAAAAATTGTTGAAACTCCATAACTTTCAAGCAAATAAACATGTATGCATATTCTCTTATCCTCTTTAGAATTTGAAAAGAACCATATGCTCGAGACTTGAGCTTTTCAAAACGTCCTAGAAGAAATCGTTCATTTTGAAGATGAATCCATAATAGATCTTCTTTCTTAAAATTCATGGGCCTTCTACACTTGTCAACTTGCTCCTTATACTTCTCGTTCTGTTCAACCATTTTCTTTCGAACACATTCATTCAAATATCAAATTTTCTTTACTTTTTTTTTCTGCATCACTATTGAAAGAATTAGTTATAGGATGAAGGAGTAAATCTAATAGACCAACAGGATTAGCTCCATAAACAATTTTGAATGGGCTTTGGCCAATAGACTTGCTTTGAGAACGATTATAAGGAAACACTACTTGATCCAATTGTAGATCCCATTGTCGAATATTCTCTTTTATCAAATATCTTGATAGATTTTTCAACGTTCGATTAACAACTTCTGTTTGACCTTCAATTGGAGGATGATGAGAGGAACTAAATTGAAAAGTAGCTTTGAACTTTCTCCAAAGTGTGTGCAAAAAATGACTTACAAATTTTGCATCTCGATCAGAAGTGATAGTCTTTGGAATACCATGAAGCTTCACAACTCCCTTAAAGTAAATATCAACAACATGAGATACTTCCAAAGTTTTGATACACGGGGCAAGGTGTGTCATGATAGTGTTGAAATTGACAATGAAAAGTTGATAAAAGGATGCTAGTCCATGAAAGCTTCGAATGTCTTGCAATGACTATGGTGTAGGTCAATTTACTATTGTCTCGACCTTGCTTGGATTCATGTTAATGTCTTCCTGAGAAATAACATATCCTAATAAAATGACACGATTAGTGACGAAGTGACATTTCTTAATATTCACGAATATCCGTTGCTCTCGAAGAACTTTAAAAACTGAGCGAAGATGCTCAAAGTGCTCTTGCATACTTGAGTTAAATATAAGAATATCATCAAAATATATCACCAAAAATTGTCTGATGAATGTCTTGAAAATATGGTTCATCAAGGGCACAAATGTACTAGGAGCATTATAGAAACCAAATGACATTACCAACCACTCATAGAGGTCCTTTCCTGTCTTGAACGTAGTTTTCCATTCATCTCTTGAACGCATTCGTATTTGATGATATCCACTCCTTAGACCAATCATTGAAAAATTTGACGTACCATGAAGTTGGTCAAATAAATCATCAAAATGCAATATAAGGAATCGGTACTTAATGATAATTTTGTTAACTGCTTGGCTGTCCATGCAAAATCCTCCACGAGCCATCTTTCTTTGGAACAAGGAGAGTAAATATTGCACATGGGTTTAAGCTTTTAAGAACCAAACCTTTTTGCAATAATTCATCAACTTGTCCTTGCAGTTCTTCATGCTCCTTCAGACTCATTTGATAAGCTGCATTATTTGGGATGGAAGCACCATTTTGAAGCCAAGAAAGTTTATAAGGCTCTCGATGTTTCTCCAATTTGAGCTCCAATTTTTGCACCAAAGTTTTTGAGGCAATATTTTCACCACTCCGACTATCAATAATGTTGGTGCATACCTTTTCATGTGAAGCACATTGAGTATGAATGATATTATGACGAAACCATATTTCATCTTCAGCATGTGATGATTTTAAGGCGTTGAACCACTAGAGCCTCTCCTTCATCAGCATAAGTAATCTCCTCTCGTACATTGTTCTCCTCCTCCTCAGGATATATGTTAAATATAAGTTTATCTTCAACTTCTTCAATAAGAGAGATGACCCTCCGATTTGGGCAATCGAAAGCGATATGACCAAATCCTTGACATTTAAAGCATTGTTTAGAGGCATGATTTGAAACAGTGCGAGGATTACCTTCTTGTGTCGAAGCGCTCTTAGAAGAAATCATTTTGTTAGAAGGCGATGAGGACTTGATGATTGGAGTACTCCCTTGGTTAAAGCCTCATTCTTTTCCAAAGAGTTTACGACCACCTTTCCCCTTAGATCGAATATCACCGAGATATTGAGCTATAGTTTGCTCTTTAGGCTCTTGTTTGAACTTGTACGAGCTAGAGAAAGAATCTTGTTTGTATCTGGCCGGAAGGAATTTCTTTTTTAGCTCCCTTTTCATCTTTTCCCACATCACGATCTTTTTCTTTCCTTCACGCTTCCTTTGTCTCTTTAGATTCTCCCACCATATCAAGGCATGTTTCTTCAGTTTGATGACAATAAGTTTGACCTTCTTATCTTCCGGGATGTTTTTATAGTTGAAAATCCGTTCGACTGTCGCAAGCCAGTCGATGAAGTTTTCTGGATGTAGTTGTCCTTTAAAGTCGGGGATGTCAACTTTGACGCCATAGTCACCATGTTGACGTCGTTGGTTGAGACGAGAAGAACCTCTCCCACTAGATGAATCACTATCATCTTCATGGAACGGATTGAAATTCTCTTCATGATCAACTTGCGAATCATGACGTTGCAAATCGTGATAACTTCAAGCTGTTGTTGGATTTGTTGCACTTGCCTTTTCAACTCTTCCATCTCGATATCACGAAGATCACGCTCGTTGTTGCCCATATTGGCATTCGAATCACGTCGACGACGGCCGGCCGTGGAAAGAACCTGAGCTCTGATACCAACTTATGGCGGATGGATTAATAGAGGAGAATGAAGCCTCCAAAAATAACAAGAAACTAACTAAGTATATCGAGGAATCCACCAAAACACACGTAGTCAAAAGATAAGAACACAACTAAGTATATCAAGAATCCACCAAGACACACGTAGTCAAAAGATAAGAACTCAAAGTTCATAATTCAACAAAACATAACATGATCTCACACCTTACATTCATCCCTATTTATACTATTTTTAATTAAATAACATAATAAATGAAAGACTCTTTAAGTCTCTAAATGTTCCTTCACTTTTCAAGATGATCTTCACTTTTCAAAATAACTGTTCACTTTCCCAATTGTCTTCTAGATTTCTTCAATATTCTATAAGTTGCTTCATGCTTCATTTCTTAGTGTATCTTCTAGACTTCTGCATAATATTAAATATTCTTTAAACACATGACTCTTTGAAATCTTAGCAACTCTTCATGACATTAATGTCTTCTTTTTAAAATTCTAAAAGACTTCCATATCACTTCGTCTTCACCCACTTAATC
This sequence comes from Pontederia crassipes, assembly GCA_030549335.1. Lineage (NCBI taxonomy): Eukaryota > Viridiplantae > Streptophyta > Magnoliopsida > Commelinales > Pontederiaceae > Pontederia > Pontederia crassipes. The sequence continues at coordinate 67,006,175 of CM060191.1, read as the reverse complement.
TCCATCACCCATGACAACAAAAAGTTGACGGGAAGGTACTAAGTCGTCATGCAAAAAAAATGTTGTTTCAATCAAGTTTCTTTCTCTGAAGAATCTGGGGTTGAAAGTTTCTGAATGGTGTTTTAGCTAGGCATAAATTCTCTATGGTTTGGACATTCTTTCTGCAGCAAATTTTGAAATCTTCTCCTTAGGTTTCAAGTATTATGTTTCATTAGTGCCGCCAAACTGTCCTTTTCTTTTCGTCTTTAGTGATGCTAAATCTTCTGGATAATGTGTTTTCATGTAACAAATAGTATATTAGGACGAAAATCAAGATTGCTCAGTACCTTTGTCATTTCCCTGAGAAATATTTGACAGATACTATGAACAAATGACTATAGAGTGAATAACATCCCATGATATTGTCATTTTGAGAGCTATCATTGGAAATAGAAGTTCAGAGAAAGAAAGATTCTTGCAATGGTTCAGTAATATTATACATCTGACATTCCCTGGATCTCTTGCACTGCACTACATTTGTATATGTTTTTAGGAGAAAATCAAGGCAACTCCTCTCCGTGTAATAATTGATTGCGACTATTTGTTGGGGGTTAGTGCTGTATTGGTTGGAAACTTGGAATATGATTAAGGAATGTCGGAATGTCTTCAGGTCAAATAAAGATATTAACGGCTTTCAGCACCATCATTTGAAAAGAAAATTTATCACGAATCTTCTATTTATAGCTTTAGTTTCTGATGAACTGAGCAGTTTAGTCACGTCCATAATGTAGTTGGGCATGCACTACAACTAGATGCTTACCTTTGATAACATATAGCTGATGTGTATTTCCTAGGTTGTTTGCATGTGCTTCTCACAGATTGGTCATAGAGGATGCTTATTTGTAAACTTTTCCTCTGCTTCTCATTTATCCTCTTTTAGTCTTCACCTTTTGTAGTTTGTACTAAATGTGATTATGCATATGTGGTCCAACAATGCAGCTTGCTCTTCATCCATAAGCAACACGTCTCTTGATTACGGCCTTCGTGTACCAAATGGAAGCTACATGTTGACCGCAAATAACTGCATCCAGTGCAGCTGCAGTTCCTCGTCTTGGCAGTGAGTAGCAGCCTTCATCACCTTGTACTCAGAGTTATTTTACTTGATAAACTGAATGTCAATCACCCTTGGTTTCTTGTGTTCTTGATGCTCCAATGTCTAAATTCAGGTTAGACTGTCTTCCTACTAAAGGAGTAAGCTCTTCAACATGCCCTGCAGCAACATGTGGATCTATCAACCTCGGTAACTCGACGTCCAACTCCGTTTGTGAGGCCCAAACTTGTGTCTATAATGGCTACACAAATACTACCGTCTTCAGTATCCTTACAAACCTCACGACTCAGACACTGTGCAGCAGTAAGTAGAACATGCTACTCAGCATCTTCATGGAAACATGGATAACATTACTCATTTATCTGATATTCCACATCTTGGTTGATAACATGTTCAGCTGCTGGTGCTCCATTGCCGGAACCAGATAATGGTTCCTATCGGAGGTCAGAAACGTGTTGGTCAATCCTGCTCATGCTGTCAATTGTTCACATGGCATTGATTCAGTTCGGTAATGCACGGTAGATTAGAAACATCAAATTTACACTCAGCATCATGAAGGCAGATTCCTCATTCCAGCACGCACAGCACCATGAAGACTCAGGAAACTGTTGGCATATAGTTCATGCAGCAAAGATTAGGCTCATGTTATGTTTTTTTTATGTTGGTAGTCATGGATTTTCTTCTTCTTCTTTTTTCTTTTTTCAAAAAAGATGTTAATGACGACTAGTAATCTGATACGAAGATTTTTCCGTTTAAACTAATTGCATATTAGAATTTAGTAGGTATGTCTTCCTTTCTCAAATTGTTGTTAATACTTTTTTTCCTTTCCTTTCTTTTTTAACAACCATTCATAGTGGGATTTGTGTGAAGCATTTACATGTATGAACACCCTAGATTTTAATACTAATAGTTACGATGTAGTTCATCATTTTTAACTAAAATATATTTAATTTTTTTTATATCACGACGCAACTCAATTAGTGATACTCGACATATATGAAGAAGACAATGTTTCATGTTCTTTTTGGACTCATGTTTTTAGCCTTCACTTGGTGTTAGAAACTTTCAAAATTGTTAGTAAAGTGAAGCAAATAATATTTTGAATTAAATTAAAATTAAATTCGGACTATTCTCTTCTGTCCAGCTAGGATTTTAAACATTTTAGAACAAACGATCATCATGCATATTAATGCCCCTTGTCATTCATCCTTGTAATTACCAAAACATACTGATAATTTTAATTAACGAAGATAAAATTCACGCTATTATCATCATTATTATTTTATTATTATTATTATATATATTTTTACATTCACCGGTTTCGCAAATTGACTGCCGTTTTAAATGGGTGTGGCGAACAAACTCAGTCCACATCATCAAAACCGGTGAACGGGGACTCCGATATCTCATATATATCGGGTTTTCTTTCGCCCTAACCGCAATTTAGCAACTGCTACGGTGCGATATATGACTCCTCGGGTTATAACGGGAGCGCGGCGTGGCCCTCCGAACTCCAAAGTGTCTTTTTGGGCAAGTTACCATCGAACGCTTGAGCAGAGCGCCGAAGTAATTTTGGGGTAATTCACAAAATTTTCCTCTTGTTCCAGGAATCTTCTCTTCAATATAATCTTCTTTGTTACCCGATTCATTTCCAGTTTTTTTTTTTCATAACTCGAGAAAGGGAGAGGGAGAGAGAGGGAGAGGGAGAGAAAGAGAAAGGGAGAGAGCGAACCTGGTCTGGTTGGCGGCAGCGGCGACGATAGGACAGCAGTAGAGACAACAGCAAATGAGCAATGACGGCAGCAGATGAGCAGCGGCGGCGACAGAAGGACAGCGCCGATGGCACCAGCATATGATCGGTGGCGGCGACGGCAGCAGGACAACAACGGCGTCAGTAGCGGCGACGGCAGAGCAACAGCGGACAGTAAACAAAAGGAGGAAAGGAGGAGAGATGAGTGCCTGTCGCAACTTATAAAGGGTAAAAAAAAGGATTGTTGGATTGGTGGAGTCGTGCGTCTCCACCAATTTTACCGGCTAGCACGCGATTCTACCGCGTGCTGGCCAAAGACGTTTCTGCGTAGGATCGATCACTGTTTTCCCGGGGTGGGTAGGGACGTACAATCGTCGAAAACGTGATTTTGACAACATCGGTCCGGCCTTTTCACATGAAGTTATGACTTCTGTTTTTCTTCACAGCAAACTGCAAATAACCTGTGTTTTTGTTCCACTTAGATCGTTCTCAGAGGAGCATTTACGAATTTTGAGGAATGAAGGCTATCCAGCGAAGTGGAATATCTCCTGCAACAGCGCCCTTCAACTATGCGAGTAAATTGCATAAGAAGATTAAGTGCTCCTTTGTGGACACTTGTTCCATTGGAACCAAATCAACGTATAAGAAATTTAGTAGTGGTGACAAAATTGGAAAACATTCCCACTTGGCAATCGCTTGCTCCGAGACTTTGTGCCCTCTGACGGAATTTAGGAGGCGTACTGTATCTGTTGTCAAATGTCAGTCGTCTTCAGAATTTGAGATTGACCAGGATGAGTCAGAAGGAGGTTTAATTGGGAAGAATGAACATTCTCTGGACAACATTAAGGAGTATCTACTGTAAGTGATAAGGAATTTGCTGCTTGCACATCAGATTTTTTTTTTAATCTCTAGGGAAGCATTCATAAGATGGTAAATCTATCTGCTCTAAGAAGTTAATTTTTGCATGTGTTGTTATACATTTCATAAAAATATTATTTCTACTTCCTAGGTTATGTGGAAAATTTTTTTGAGTTTAATGTTCTTCGTAATTTCAAGTAGCTGACTATGGTAGAATAAGCAAAATATTGGTGCTTCTTTCAGCAGGAGATGAGTAACTTTTCTTCTAAACCAAAGACCACACACCGACAGCAAACCATAAGAAACCAGCTTTAATGTAGTAAATGAATCCAATAATTTATGTGGACTTGGAAATCTAATGTCCCAAATTCATTTCTTTGATCCTCCATTGCAACGAAGTAAAAGATACTTTAGTTATCATTTTCTTTTGTCTTGCTATCTCTTTTAAAATATAGGATTTACATATATGACAGATAGATCATTTCATTTTCAGTAAGTTGGTTCGGGGTCCTGATGGTGATCACCAGCATCATAGTGTCAGATCTGAACTTATGGTTCTTGCTTTACCTGCTATTTTAGGGCAAGCTATTGATCCCTTGGCTCAGTTGATGGAGACAGCATATATTGGTAGATTAGGTATGTTGTTATCTTTGCTGCTTTCCTCTGGATGTACTTCTGAACTGTTTCCTAAGTTTTTGTTTATATAGTTGTTTTTTTTGCTTTTTCTTGATTTTGTTTCGCATGAATAAGAATTTTCATGCATACTATTTTCATCTTCCTTTTATACAGTCTTTTGATTTTTTAGCATATAATGAAAGAACATGGTACACACTATGCAGTCTGCGGCTGTCAAAGTTCTACAGATTTGTGGTACTGATCACTCCTTTTCTATCTGATCTAAAATGAGCTTCTGGACTTATTGAAACTTTGTCTGCTGACTTGGGAGACTATGAAGTACTTGAGAAAATTACAACAAAAGGTTTCAATTCAAAATATATTTGAGCGACATTGTTTTTTTTTTGAAAGGGGAAAGGATGATTGCGATGTTTGCAATCATCCAATTTTATTGCTGTGGGATAATATGTACCAGTTCAATGATTGGTTACACAATTTGAATAGAATTCATTCGTTGCTTGATCACCAGTGTCGCATCATGTGATGTGCCATCAACATCACGTTCTCCACGTAGCATTGTTGCCCTCTGAATATGGCCGCATTTCTGTGACCACAGATATGCTATAGATGCTGCACGGTGCTGTGTGGATACATATGTGATGTTTTGTTGCTGTCATCCTCCACTTTTAAACGTCCTTCCAAAACTCCGCACTGCTTTTGCCATTGGGCATGCGAAAAACAAGTGATCAAAGTCTTCAACTGCATCCTCACATAATACACATGTAATGTCCATTTCTTGAGCCCATTGTGCTTTATATATCTTGGTTGGAAGGCGCTGTTATCGACATGCAAAAAATTGAATACGGAGAGGAGCCTTTAGCTGCCATAAAGACCACAATCAACTCGCATGTTTTTATCTTCCATCTGATTCTCTCTGTCGAGTACACTGCCTTGACTGAGAACCAACATTCCATGGAGTAGACTACACCAAATACCGTCCAACTTTGACGTTTGCTCAGAGATACCCTCCAACTTTAGTTTGTAACACGAATGCCCTCCATCTTTCAACTCATTGCACGGAATGCGATGATGTGGCGCCCATACGGCATATTCTCTCTCCTCCGCACGAGCATTTAGTTGACATGGCATCATTAAAAAATAATATAATTTTCTCTCTCATCACGTTTGTGCCCCCCGACCTTCAACTACCTTCGCCGGCGTGCGAAGGTGTGTGTGTGTGGTGGGGGGGGTCGCCCCTGTGCGACCTTCATCGGCGCGCGAAGATGTGTGTGTGTGGGGAGGAAGGGGGGGGGGCACAAATACCGCCCCCCTCCCCACCCACCTTCACCGAACCCGCGGCCCCCCTAGAAGGGGGGGCGGGGGGCTCGCCGGAGGTTGCCCCTCTCCTGTTCGCAGACACGTGGGAGGAGAGAAATTTTTTTTAATTATTATTTTATTTTTTAATATTGCCACGTTGGACAACCGCTTATGTGGAGGAGAGAGGAAATGGCCGACTGTAGGTGAAAAGGTTATTGGATGAAACAAGTAAAAAGATGGAGGGCGGTCTTGTTACAAAGTGAAGTTGGAGGATAACACTGGGAAAACGTCCAAAGTTAGAGGGTATTTGGCTTAATTTCCATCAATCTGGTCATGACTCATCCGGCGCAAAGCCCTCAAGGCTCTCAAGGAGGAGCAGGAGATCCTCAATGCACTGATCTGCCAGTAAAATTGGGTGTCCATACCCTATTGGATCATAGATCCTGACCGACAATCAACCACTGTTGCTTGATGATTTTCAGCTAACGCATACCACCTTGGAAACTTAACCTTGAGTGGTTCATTTGAGGCCCAGGCATCCTCCCAGAAGAGAAGTCTAGTTCCTGAGCCTAAAGATGACGTAAAGAACGTTCGAATCTCTGGGATAACATATAGTACCGCCCTCCAAAAAGCTGAAGAGCCATGAGGTGCATCAACTTGAGTGTTCCATATATCCACATGTCCGTGAAATGCAAACATTAAATATGACTAGATGTTCGTAGTTTGTACTGTGAGTTTGTATAACCATTTTGCTAAGAGTGCCTCATTCATTTTTTGAAGGTCACGGATACCAAGACCACCCTCCAATGTTGGTCGACATATTGTTGATCAAGCCACCAGACAAATCCCTTTGCCGCTGCTGCCAGTGTTTTTCCATAGGAATCTTCGACGGAGAGCACCGGTTCAGTTTCTAACCCCATTGTCATTCTAAAAATGGACATATAATAAACGGGAATTGCTGATAGAACTACTCAAACAAGGACCAACCTTCCACCTCTTGAGCGACATTGTTGACTACAACTATTTTTTTCTCAGTGAAAATAGTGGTCAATCTTCATCCATGATTTGGAGAATTCAAAATGTTTATAACATAAGCAACTAATATAACATTCAAAGGGAAAAAATATTCTATGCTTAAACCAGGATTTCTATTCTTATTTGTGCAACATAAAAAATAACTGTTTACTGACATTCGGTCTGATAATATCATTTCATATTTTAAGAAATTTAGCCTTTTTATAATGCTCATATGACTACTGAATTTGTTTTATCATATATATAACTTTCTGATATGTCTTTATGTTGGATATTCATAGCAAAATGTTATTTGATTTTCATGTAACATAATTCTTGAAGGTCCGGTGGAGTTGGGTTCTGCTGGGATTTCAGTGTCAATTTTCAACATTATATCGAAGCTTTTCAATATTCCTCTCTTGAGCATAACAACTTCGTTTGTGGCAGAAGACATATCAAGGACTGTTACTAGCCAACTTATGTCAGGTATATCATGATGAACAGTTGAACTGTAAATTTTAATTGTTTATTGCCTACCTTAACCCGCTGGTGGCTTTTAGATGGTGGTTTGCAGGAAAAGAATTTTGTGGGTAAAAAAATGTGTGATGAGATGGTAGAAAGGTTGGAACTGCCATCTGTATCTAGTGCATTACTTTTAGCTGCTGGAATAGGTACAATCGAAGCCTTAGCTTTATTCTTTGGAGCAGGGGAATTTCTCAATCTGATGGGTGTATCAGCTGTAAGTTCAGTAAATATTATGAATGCTCGTGATGTATAATATCATTAATCTGCGACTTGTACTACTGGATAACTATATGATGATACTGCATTTTTATGTATGACATGTTACATTTAGATGGAAACAATCCATAATATGTTGTTATGTGCAGGCTTCGCCTATGTGTGATCCATCAAAACTCTTTCTTTCATTGAGAGCTTTGGGAGCTCCTGCAGTTGTAATTTCTTTGGCGGTTCAGGGTGTTTTCCGTGGTTTTAAAGATACCAAAACACCTCTTCTTTGTGTAGGCAAGTTTGAGTATTGCCTTCTAAAAAAAAAAGTTTAGTATTGTGAAATTTATTCTGTTGGTCTGTTTTTTTAAGGAGAATTCTGTTGCTTTTTTGCTACGTTCATATGTGTAATTGAGTAAATTCCATATAATGTGGCAAATGCATTTCACATTTATCAATATAATATACTTTTTTTTGCTTATGAGCTTCTTTGTTTTAATTTGGGATCTTATTTCTGTATCAAAAAAATTGGGATGTTAGGGTAGGACATTTTCAGGGTTATTTCAGAAGAATAGGACTTGCTGAAGGTTAAGAAAGTTGCGGAAAACAATTCTTTGAATGCATGAGCCTGTTGGTTTTTTTTGGCTACTTCCATATGTGGCATTGTTTTATAGCCGGTCCCAAGTCCGGATAAAGGAGGAGGGTTGTGTTAGGCCCCGACAGCCAGCGTAAAACCCTGTCGAATCGCATGAACATGGATCAACGAATGTGGAATGGCGTCGTATGATCCATGTAGCCGACTCCACCTAGTGGGATAAGGCTTTGTTGTTGTTGTTCCATATGTGGCATTGAGTGACCTTATATAATGTGACAAACACATTTCACATTTTTCAGAATAGTATTCTTGTTTGCTTATTGCACTTCTATGTTTCAATTTGGGATCTTACTTGAATGGGACATTTTCAGGATTTTTCCTGAAGAATTGAAATGGGTGAGGGGTAAGGAGGTTGGGAAAAAGTTTCTATGAATGTATGAGCGAAGCTGTTGGTTTTTTAGCTGCTTCCATGTGTTATTAACCCCCATTATATTGTTGCAATCACATCCTACATTTATCAGTGTAATATACCTATTTGCTTATGACAATGCTTCAATGTTTCAATTTGGGATCTTATTTGGATAGGAAAAATTCAGGGTTATTTTGGAAGAAAAGAATTGGTTGAGGGTTAAGGTTGAAAAAAACATTGCTTTGACTGTATGAGTGAAGATTGCTTTGTTGTTTCTTTTTCTACTTCCATATGTCTAATTGAGTAACCCCCTTGTATACTGTGGCAAATGCATATCACAATTTGGTGTAATATAATTATTTGCTTATGACAATTCTATGTTTCAATTTGGGATCTTATTTGGATAGGACATTTTCAGGATTATTTCAGAAGAATAGAAGTGGTTAAGGTTTAAGAAAATTGGAAAAAATGTTTCTTTGACTGTTTGAGCAAAGATTGCAAAAAATGGAAAATTTTGTACTGCAGCGCGTATTTATTTGCTGACTAATAATTGAAGTGCATGTTTTCCATATTTCTTGGACATCGTTAGTTACCATGCTCTAAGATTCAGTATGCAGTTTCTGGTTTGTTTAAGCTTAATTTGTTTGGAGAGTATGTAATTTATTGCAATGGCTCAGCTAAAAATTTATTGCCTTAAAAAAATTGTTGCAATAACTCAGCTAAGTAACTGTAATGATTAATCAATAAGTTCTATTTACCTGTTGCATAATAAGATAAATATATTGTTGCTTGGTTCATTTTCTGTTCTTTTCTTGCAGAATAATTTTAACCTCTGAGGATGATTTTCTTTTCTCTTTTATGCATCCCACTACCTTTTCAACTTAATATTTGTTTATCTCAGGGCTGGGCAATCTCTCAGCTGTTTTGTTACTTCCACTTCTTGTTCATAATTTTCATCTTGGCATCACTGGAGCTGCTATAGCTACGATTGCATCACAGTATGTTCTAAATTGGTTACTCCTCCATATTGCTTATAGTTCTTAACAATAAAGCTTTAACTACTGCTCTGATGGATTACATTGGCAGGATGACAAACTTTGATTTTCAATGTTTTCTGTTCATTGTTTTGATTGGTATCACTACTGACACCAAGAGTGTTCCAGCCTTTTGCATTTTTTACCCTTTATCTTCAGAATAAGCCTTAAAAAAAATCTTCAGAATAAGCCTTGCCTTCTTTTAGCACAACCTTTTCTTTATCTCTTCCTTTCCTAGTTCTGCATTTGCAATGTGTTGATTTGTCGTTTAGTGACCCTTCCATGGATTTTATTACCTTTTATCTTTCTAATATTTCAGATATATTACTGCCATTTTGCTCATCTGGTCTCTTAGTAAAAGAGCTATCTTATTGCCTCCTAAGATTGAAGATCTGCAGTTTGGTGGTTATATAAAATCGGGTGAGTGATTTGAGATCTTCTAATGTAAACTTCTACGAGACATTTGTTGTAACCTTTATTACAATATGCTGCTAAACAGTGTTCAGAATGTAATTTAGACTTTTGACAAAGCAGTCTTAAATGTAATAGGTTTTATCTGAAGATTCTTAACTATCATTGTAGTTCCTTCAGAAAGCGATGTTTCTGACCGTCCTACCTCCTATTTATTGTATTTCAGGTCGTAACATTGTTTAAAAGATTTCCTCTAAAAAAACAATAACAACAACAACAACAACAAAGCCTTATCCCACTAGGTGGGGTCGGCTACATGGATCATACGACGCCATTGATCCATGTTCATGAGATTCGACAGAGTTTTACGCTGGCTGTCGGGGCCTAACACAACCCTCCTCCTTTATCCGGGCTTTCCTCTAAAAAAACATTATGTAAAAAATTTGTGTAACGAGATCCATTTAAATCAGAGATATACTCTTTATTTACTTGTAACAATTTGGGTTGATGCTGTGGTATTTACGTCATGAAACTTAGGCCATAAAACCTTTATGGGTATGCCAAGTAGAGTTTTCTGTGCTAATTAATCTCCCAAACGTTCAAGGAAATATTTCTTTTTTGTGAGGAGAGTTTGAGGTTTATGCTATTGTTTGAATAAGATCTCTATTGATGAAGCAGGTTTCTCAAAGATGCATGTTCTGTTGCAAAATAGTTTTCTTGTCCTTTTGCCTATTGGCCTCATCCTGTTGTGAAATGCTTCATCTGTCAAACGAGGTTAACTTGTGTTTGTACTTTCAGGGGGTTTGCTGCTTGGAAGGACCCTTTCAGTCCTAATCACAATGACACTTGGTACATCAATGGCTGCTCGTCAGGGGCCTGTAGCCATGGCTGCTCATCAGATATGCTTACAAGTATGGTTGGCAGTTTCCCTGCTTTCTGATGCACTGGCTGTGTCAGCTCAGGTGTGTAGCTTTTGTTATGCCATCTCTCAGTGTTCTAACAAGTTTGATACCATTCCTCTAGTTTTTTTTTTGTTTCTATCATTTTGTTGAAATCGGGGTTACCTTAAGCTTAGATGAACATTATCTTATTAAATTTCCATCTTTTTTCTATTTTCTATTTATAGGCACTAATTGCGAGTTCATCAGCAAAGTCTGACTACAAGCGGGTGAAAGAGATCACATACTTTGTCTTGAAGGTTATCATCCATCTCCCGCTGAATTCGAAGTCATTAGCTATTGAATTCCTGTGCAATTCTTTTTTCTTGAAAGTGAATTCTTCCTTTATATAACTTTTTTGGGTAAATAATTCTCATGCATTTTTTTATTATTGACGTGGTTGAAAATGGGTAACTCAGCTCAAGGCTTTTTCATACTTATTCGCTTAACTTTGCTGTTGATTGATTTAGCCAAAGGGAGAACATTGACCTATGTTTTTCCTCTACCCAGGCAGGATTATTTACCGGAATTGCTTTAACAGTATTCCTTGGCCCATCATTTGGTAGACTTGCAGGGCTATTTACTAAAGATCTTGAAGTGCTGCAGATTGTTAAAACTGGTGTGCTGGTAAATATGAATCGCCAAGTTGATTATTTATACGCCTCTTCTACACCTAGTTTTGTTCCTCATTCTCAATCATTTCAGTTTGTTAGTGCCAGCCAACCCATCAATGCCCTTGCATTCATTTTTGATGGACTGCATTATGGTGTTTCAGATTTTGCATATTCAGCATGGTCTATGGTAAGATGTTATAGGGGGCATCAAGTTTTCTCGAAATACTCCTTCCCAAAAATGCCATTAATGCATATATTTCTGTTTTGCTTTTCAGATGTCCGTTGGAGCGATATCATCTCTGTTTTTGCTCTATGCTCCAACAGTATTTGGCCTAGCTGGAGTTTGGTCTGGCTTGACCCTATTCATGGCTTTACGAATGGTAGCAGGATTTCTGAGGTAGATGATTTTCTCGACTAGGATTTGCCTTAAATATCACTAGGTTTGTTGTATCTGATGTTGATAAAAGCTAAAAGTCCCTCACTAGTAAAGGTGATTTTGATGTGAGCTCTACTCAACTTTGTAATTTGGATTTTTGTCACAATCAACTTAACATAACCTACATCTATTGAAGTATATACGCCCGATGCATTGTTGTGTTTAGTATATTATCCTCATCTACTGATTAGTGTATAGTTTTAAGTTTTCCTTCCATCCTTTAACTGAATGGTGACATCAGATTTGCTGATTTACAGATTAAATTGGAGAAGAGGTCCGTGGTGGTTTTTACATCAAGAAATGCCAAAGTTTGAGGTATTTGTGATTGCTGTAGATTAGTTAATAGGATAACTTCTCTCAACATCATGCAAGGCTTCTTTTCTTTTTTTTTTTTGGCTAATTCGACTTGAAGGGTTCTATTGAGTTGACATCCTATGCAACACAGATTCAGCTATAGTCTGCTGTAGATTAGTTAATAGGATAAGGCCTTTTTTTTTTTAAATTCGTTCAAGTTTGTGAAGCAGCATTCTGACAACTGTATTATCTCAGTTACCCTTCCTGATAGCTCTTGTTAAAAATTTCTTTATCTATCCATTTTCTTTGTCAGAATTCGTTGGTCTTGTTTAATTTTTGATATGTCTCTGAAGTTATAATTTTTTGCCCTAGTTCTGGAACTAATTATCCTATTTAACAGGTCTATGAGATGACAAATATAGATGTCCATATCATTAGGTTGATTGCCATGTTTGACAACTTATCTTGGCCATAATGATATATGATCTTCGATATCAGAACATGGTTACCCATTCAAAGAAAGAAATAAATTTAGAATCCATATTCCTGTATGTTGTTTTTCTACTAATCAAATGTTCTTATGAATATTTTCCATGTTTATAATTTCAAAATTTGAAATGTGTTTGTACCGTATCTGATGACTAATGCCCTGTCATACAGAATCAGTTCTCGTCAGATTTATTATTACCAGTTGAAGATGACAATGCGGAATATCATTATGCAGCAACTGCAGAGTGAAGTGAATAGCTGCACATCCTTCCACTAACATCAGAAACGACAGTCGTCACTGAAAATTGTACATTGAGATACAGTTACATTCATTCGATTAAATTGCAGCAGGACAACAAGAATTTTATAGAATCCTCCTACATGAGACAATTCCTTATGTTTCCAATGAGAACGTGTCATCCTAGATAAGACATTGCGATCCAATTCCTTTTGTTGCCCACTAACGGATTCAACTTTGAAATAGCAAAGTCTTATCATCGAAATTCGGAGTTCTAATTTATCATGCTTTCGGATGGGTAAATTTTCATAATCGTGTTGGAATTTTACCTTCTTTTTCAATTCTATTTTCAAATTTTATTTTGTAATCGAATCATTCCCCGACAATTAATTTATTTCACTAACTATCTTTTTTTATCTCGTATAGTTTGTTTTGCGATATTTTCACTTATATGGCACATGGTTGAAAATAAAATAAGTACAAAATAATAAAATTATATTAATATATAATATATAATTAATTAAAATATTTTAAAAGGCCGCCTCCCCCTCTCTCTTTAGTGGCCTTGTTGGTGACGGGGGTTGGGTGGGTTCGCCCGCACCCTTGTCGAATCCACCGGGATGGCAGGTAGCGCTGTAAAGTCCAAATCAAAGGGCAACGACGACGTTGTTGGGAATTTGCCACCTCGTGATCCATCCGAACCCTATTCTATCGATCCCAAAGCTCTCCAATTAGGATGAGCAGCGCGCGAACTGGCTTTGGCGGCACCCGGAGAAGCTCAACTTCTTCGGCCTTGATAAATTGTGTGTTCTCATGGCTGGTTCCTCATCAAAGCCCTATGCGTCGAATAGGGGAGCAACACCTCCTTCCTCGGGGCCTGTTTGAGTACTGAATTTTACTCGATAGTCCATTCTCCAAACATCGCAAGGGGGCTCGGTTCTCAAGGTTAAATCGAGCTCCTATTTTTTTTTAGAATAATCCTGATTTCAATAACTTGGTGGAATTAGGCTGTTGTCATGTTTCTTTTTTTTTCTTTTCAACCTTTCTTTTCTTTTATCATTTTCTTTTTCTTTACTTTTCCTATATAAAAGTAATTTATTTATTAAACATAAAATACTAATTGTAAAGGATTAATATAATATTATTTATCGAAGGTTCTTGTAGAAGATGATGCCACTGGAGAGTTCATCGAAACATACATACTGCCGAATCGTTATACTACTATCGATACCCATCCCGAGTCTACTGAGCGAAACGTACCGAGCCCACCACTTCCTAACCCCAAAAGGCGGCATTCAAACGCGTCAATTGAAGCTACGAAAATAATTTATGCCTTTTTTTGACACCTTTTTCAAAGAAAAGGAGTCCTGGGACCCATAGGAGAAAGGTTGGAATTTCACCTACCTCACAAGCAATCTTTGATCGAGTCTTCCATTCTGGCCCCAGGGCAATAAAGAAAGTTTTTGGGTATAGCTAATCAGTTCATCAAGAAGTACGAAGGAATTGGTTGAAGGGTCAGAAAAATGCTTTTTCTTTTTTGGCTATCACCTTTAAATCAATTCGTGTCACAGCTTACTAGACAGGCTCTGACTCTTTGTATTACGGTATTCTAACGCTTTTTCTTAGCTGATATAGGGAAAAATGGGATCCCTAACTTTATCAACAATGGGCATTTTTATCATTTTATTCTAAAAAAATAATATTTTAATTAATATAAATTATTAAAAAATAATTTTTATATTTAATAATATAATATTTAACAAAATTTTTGGCATAATTTTTTAATATAGATTTATTTTTTTAATTTTTAAACAAATTTTAAACTTATATTTATAATACATATTTTTAATTCAAAGACTCACTAAAAATAATACATCACATCTACTTTTTGCTATCACATCAACTATATTAGTCCTCCTCGTCAAATTTCACTCCATTCAAACACACGCCGAACTAATATGTCAATATAAACTATTCACGAGAATTTGATGGAACTCTAATTTTTATTGTCAAACGATCCCCTTGTAGTGTCGGCGAGAGAGGGAACCCTACTCTCGGGACATGAATAGAGGTGACGACTCGAATGAGGAGGGCCCCTTTCTCTTCCTCTAGTATGTCCCTCCTCTCCCATTGAGGCAGAATGGGAGGGGAGTGGCGTCACCCTCCTTTTAAAATTTTTTTTAAAAATAATTATATTATTGTACTATTAGTTTTAATTTTTTAATTGTTTTGCATTTATTTTACTTTTTAGGCAAAAATATTAAAAAATTGGTTATGTCCGGTCGGAATGATTAGTGGTAAAATAAGTTAATCATTGGAGGATGTTCATATTAGAAAGTAAAATTTGAGGATAAATTTAAAAAAAAGAAGGTAAGTTGAAATCAGTTACTAAAATGTACTATCATCGGGACCATGCATATACGGCTCAACTACATTATGTTCAGGTGGCTAATCCTATTTGTGTCCAGAAATATCCTGTCGCTGTGCGGCTACATGTCCATTGGCATCCATCAGAATGTAGGTTACTAGTGTTGTAGCTCGGGAACTGGGACAGAAATTTAAAAACTGCACACTAAGTTTGGTCTCTCTCTCCTGTTTCTGGTTTATATCGGAATTCAGGGATGCTTATTTTGTACACCCATACTATTTACCGGGTCCTGGGGTTGACAATTTGTGCCCTTGTTTCAGGTATTAATGGAGTTTTTATGGACAAGGGAAATGAGAAAGAAGGCTTCGCCAATGTGACCATTGGACTTGATTCTTCCACGTATCAGTATACATTCTTTTCTCATTACTTGGCCTTATAATGAATGTTTTTTTTATCCCTTCTGTTGCATTGCAGGATCAAGCGGCCTAAAGTTATATCAATAAGAACTGTTTTTGGTGATATCTTATGAGCGACAAAATGTTAAAGGATATTGATAAAATTACTATTAAAATTGTACGAGTTAGTTTTTTTTTACTCTAGTTCTGAAACTAAGTATCCTATTTGCATTGACTTTGAGAACAAATTAATTGAAAGTTTTACGTTGATATGAGCAAAATTAGTTGGGATGAAAAAGATTATGAATTGTAAATTGGTTAAGGTAAATTTCACTATATATCCTTCAATTACCTTCCAACTTCATTTTGTAATCAAATTTATCTTTTAACTTGTTTTACAAAATGCTATTTCGCATTCCCCGATTGTTTCGCTAACATGACACCTTATTTTAAAATAAAATTATATAAAATATTAAATTAATATTAAAATAATATAATAATTTTTTTTTTAAAAGACAAGATGACGCGCCCCCTCGGAGGCTGAAATTAACGGCTACCTTAGGCCTTTGCTTGAGCAGCTTCACCCTTAAGTCGGCAGTAGTAGCCACAATGTTCGTCACCTGAAATCATATAGAAAAAAAGTTTGAGAAAAGGAATGCATGTGATACAGTTTTACAGTTGCATGCATAATATGCCTTCAATCAAGCTGCTTCCACTTTTATCGACTACGTTATACAATTTATTTTGAAAGAAATGGAAACATGTATTGTTATTACATAAGATCTTGAATGAAATTTTCATATATAAAAAAATTCATTATGCTCTCTCACGAACTTCGAGCTTGAGAGAAAGTAAAGGAAAAACTTGCACAATTTTGATGTTATCCCAGTCCAACCGGAACCAGCTCAAGCAGATCCAAACTGGGGCTGGAGAAAGGATATCTAACCAGCAAATTCTACGAACGGTCAGGGCAGATTGACATACCTATTTCTCTCACAAATTTGAGTAATATGAACTAACAAACACATTTCCTCCAGATACCAAAAAGTATTAATGCCAGTTAAGTTACATGAAGGGATAAGGCTTTGTTGTTGTTGTTGATGTAAGTTACATGAAGGGACTCAATAATATGGAATGGTCAACCATCGGATAGCTGAAAATGTCATCAATCATGTTCTCGGCCGTTTACTCGCTATTTTCTGGATCATGGTTTGTTTATATATTACATGACAAAAGAATTGCAGGGAGTACTGACTTCTGTATGGTAGTATTCAAATGACCTCATACTTGTCAAAAGAATACATAACCCCCCTTGTTCAAAATTGAGGACAAAAAAGAAAGAAAAATAAAAGATTAGTTAAGGACTGATGCCAGTATGTTTCAAGCCTGTCCAAATCCAAGTGCTTTCAAGATGGAAGCTTCATGTACCACTTGTGGCTGGTCGTGTTCAAGGCTTATGCTGCAGGCGTAAATATCATTCCCCCATATGGCTTCCGGATCCATGAGAAACATTATCAACATTTTGTTGAAGGGAAATGCGCTGTAAAAGAAAAGTAGGAACAACGTAATCAAATTTTGGTTTGATACTACATGAATAA
The DNA here is from genome assembly GCA_030549335.1 of Pontederia crassipes. Classification (NCBI taxonomy): domain Eukaryota; kingdom Viridiplantae; phylum Streptophyta; class Magnoliopsida; order Commelinales; family Pontederiaceae; genus Pontederia; species Pontederia crassipes. Next base: position 66,988,983 of record CM060191.1, on the reverse strand, counting down.
ATGAGATGGTTTTGCAGCTTACCGAAGGTAATGAAAACTAAGCTGTTCGGGGCCACTGTGAACTCATGAATCAAAAGGATATTAATAGAAAAGAACCAAAAAAATGCAATGCCTTCATGAAATTCTGAGCATCAGTTGCTCATAATTAAAATCAACTCATCTCTCTATATTTGCTCTTTAATATTCTTGAGCAAAACATGAAGATCAATAAAACAGATGAAAGCATAAAGAGCCTGAAATATGTTCTCAATTCTTGCAATCCAATATCCAGACTTTCCATCTTTCTTTCTGTGGTGGTCCCAACTAGGCTTTTGTCCAATGCTTTACCACCTTTTGGAATCCACTTTTCTGTGTCAGAAGAAATCTGAAAATGGGCATTGTTTAGCCACCTAGGAGCCATCTCAAAAAGTGCAAGGAACGCTATGGTCCACTTGTTAATGACTTTCTGAAAAAAAAAAAAACAAGACATTTATGTTATCCATACATTGAGCAAGTATTCATGCTCAAAATCAAATCACTTACATCGAATTCTACTTTGTCTATTGGATTGAACATCTTGAAACAGTCCTTCGAAGGAGCTGTTTGATCTCCATATATCTGCTCGCTAGAAAAGGTTAATATAATATTATCCATATACTGATGAAAGAAAATGTAGTGATTAAATCAATCACTAAAGCTGACCTCAAAGGTGAATGCCATTGGCACCTTGGCTACATCAAACATATAATCTGTGGTTGTCCCATGCGCAAGATACCTAACAAGAGTATGATAAAAGATTATATTCCATTACAATCATTTCCTACAAATAAATTGTCAATGTCTTTCTTCTGGTACAGACCCCACTAAGCCCCCGCCTGATCCAACAGAGCATTTGTCTTCAAAGTGTCGATGGTTTAACTCATTTAAAAGTAATCTCATCAAGTTTGATGTTGCTCCATCAGGTGTAGAATTCTTGTGATCATATGGCATGAACAGAGCCTGGAAACAACTATATCAGATATCCAAAAGTAAGGAAACACAGGAGACACGTGACTGCATATTCCATAAGCTACATCCATCATATTTCTGAAAACTGATTTTTGAATAAATATAGCTGTAGCATCATTTTTAAAAGTGTTTGACATGTGATGTTAAAAAGAAACAACAACAACAAAGTCTTATCCCACTAGGTGGGGTCAGCTACATAGATCATTCGACGCCATTCGTTGATCCATGTTCATGCGATTCGACAAGGTTTTACGCTGGCTGTCGGGGCCTAACACAACCCTCAAAAGTAGAAAAATGAATAAAATGTCGAGGAACAGTTTCTAAGAGCAATATATAACTTTCTATCCAACAACCATCTATGTAATTGAAAAGTGTTCTTAGTGCAGCATAAGCAGCTTGTTTAAGTTGCAAAACTCAGTGGTTGCCACCCTTTTAGAACATTTAATTAATCCAGAATTCTAGCTTTGATGTACAGAAGAAATCAAGTGAATAATCCATGATGAAAACACCACTACATGAAATCTCAAAGATTCAAAAACTATGGTGCTAGGGATGATAATGGCGTAACCTCATATGCAATATGATTCAAAGTAGCAAATAGTGCAAACACACTAATAAATGTTATGCAAAAGCACATTTCAATGTCTGATATAAAAACAACATAAAGAATAGTAGCTTACCTCCATTCCGGAGTGCACGTTAATCCAAATATGGGGATCAAAGGATAGAGAGAGATTGCGCATTATCTGAGCCTCGGGCTCACTAAAAGGGGCTATTCCAGGATTTTCTTCATATGGATCATAATCCTGCATAGTTGTGAACAGATAAATGAGAAACCACACAGATTTTCAGCAATCCACTTGTTTACTCAAAAACATCATGCCTAATGCATGATGTACCAAATGACTTTTTTGTCAATGACAATATTATCCAACACAGAACAGAGTTGTACTATGCAATGTGTCATTAACTAACTTTAGCATTCTTTTTCTTTCATTCACACAAGTCTAATACTCAAGTCTTCACATACTTGTTGCATATAAAGAACTAGATTTGCATCAGAAACCAATGTGACATAAAAAAAACTGCATAATGTATCAAATGCTTTTCTACCAATGACGATATTACCCAACACAGAAAAGAGTTGTGCTATGCAATGTGTCAAGTTTAGTACTCCCCTTTTTCAGTTACAGAAGTCTAATACTCAAGTATTTACATAATTGTTGCATATAAACAACTACAATTGCATTGGAAATCAATGTGATATCAAGAAATGGACATGAAAGAACATATGGTCAATATTGTGAGGTTTATCATACATCATTTCATTTCTTAGTACCCTAAAAAATAATTTCCTAGCCAATTTTATGATTTGTAGCTCTACTTAGGAAAGAGTATAAGTTGAAATTAAATAGGAAAAAGACATTTACAGGACCAACATATATCGAAGTATAACGGTTCAGAAGAGGTGATCCAGAACCTAACCTTCTCCTTTTTTCCCCAATCGACGCTCCAATTTCTATTAAGGTCGACGCCCCTTCCTGTAAAAAAAGGTCAGTAAAAATCTGTACACACTGCAAGGTGCACAATATATATAAATCAAGTTATATACAAATTAAAATGGTAAACTGCAAGTTACACACCATTTCTCCTCTCACAAAACTCTCCTGCTTCAACGAGCCTTCTACCATTCAAATTTTCCATGGGTACCATCTAAAAAATTACAAAATGTATTATTCAATTTGAGCATTGTTTTTTCTCTGTGTGAGTGAAAAAAAGCTCAACAATATGAAGGTCATGTCCGATTTTTGTATCAAATGCAAACTAACCTTTATCACAAGATTGTTCACTATTTCTTTTGCAGTTTTTGACTCCATTCCAGGTAGATTACTCTCCTCAGCTAAAACAGAAAGCAAATGCAATGCAATTTCTGTTGTAATAAGCTCTCTGCCATGCTGTCCAAAGCTCTGGAAGACAAGGAATAGTCTGTCAAGAATTCAGCCATTAAATTCTGAACCAATGTTTTGATGCAATGACATTAGTACATTATACTTGCAATATTTTTTTTGAGAAGATTATACTCATAATATACATTCCGAAATTCTCATACTTCAACGTTTTCAAACAAATTGGTGATTTTCAATAGAACGAATTAATTTAATTTCAAACAAGTGTTACTGGGTATTTATAGTTTTCACCTTGTTTAGCACCACTGCCAGCACTAGTTTCTAAAGAAAGTTCACACTTGGCCTAAGAAACATGCACTGATCCAAAACTCACCAGAAGTACCCGAAACTTCAATTTGTCATTGTTGCTGTTCTTCATATAATTGTATGTCACAGCCACCATCTCCGCAAAATAACCCTTATTTCCAGCCCGCATGGTTTCCAACTATCCACCACACCAACCAAAAACACATGGCAAAGCGTGATTTAAAAGCCACACCAAATTTGGATGAGATGCAAAAGGCATTCATCCTTTATCCTCTCAAAAAAAAAAAAAACTACACCAAATATTTGTCATTACAATGAGCAGAATTGCTTACCATGAACAAATCTGGATGCCGGCCGACCAGATCCTTGACTTCCTTGAGCAAAGCATAGCTGTATCAGAAGCCAAATTAGCAAACAAATGAGCATATCCTATACATCATGCAAGTTTAGCTCAGCAGAAACCAAAGTAGAAAACACAATTATAACTTATCTCCAAATTACGAACTATCACTATAGAGAAGCCCCGGTAACATATACGAAAAAGACCCTCCAGAACCAATATATGCATAAGCAGGAGCCACGATCTAATGTGAAATCGGATATCGCGCTCCGATTTGTCCATAACTAAGAAAAGAAACACTAGAAGTAGGAAATACAAAATCTCAGTATAATACCTCCAATTTGATCCACGCACCTAAGATGCCAACTACAATATCTAGAAACAGGAACGAGCTAAGAACCCTAGAATCAGACCTCGGAGGGACCAAGAATGCTAAAGGCAAACCAGATCGGACAAAAGCGCATGATGACCATGTACTTTTTGAGAGAGCATTGCACCTCGAGTGGTAGAGATCGGGAGGAACCCGGGAAGACGACGAATCGCCGGAGAGGACACCGTCGCCATTAAGGGCGGCGACAAGTCGCAGAAGCAGGGCGAACGACAGAAATGCTCGCAGAAGGCGACGGGCGACCATTAATTCGTGACGACGACGGCGATCGACTCGCTCTTTTTGTTGGCTCTCTCGAACGTTTGATAACTTGATATTTTTCTATGTTCGTTTCCGCTTCCTCACCCCGTCCCCTCTCTATACGTCTACGGGATACGATACGATAAGAAAATAACGGAAACTGTCATATTCATTCCTTGCCATTCTTTTTAGTTTTTTCCCATGGTAAATGTCCACTAAATCTAAATGATAAATTATAGGTGGAGCAGTAAGCGACTTTTTCTTCCGTAAGTAAAATTTTTTATTTCAGTCCTTGTGCATATAAAAATATATATTATGAATTTTATCAAATTAGGACATCTTTAATATGTAGACAATGCTCATAATCATTAACGTCGCACGAATTGAACGTGATATTGAGAACCGACAACAAAAAAATAATTATAAATTCTAAGTATAAATTTCACTAAATACCTTCTAATTTTGGTCACTTTTTCGACGCTACATTATCATTCATCTTTTAACTTATTTCACTAATTATCCTTTTAACTCGTGATTGATCGTTTCTTGATTGCACTGTCGATGTGACATCATTAAAAAATAAAATAATATAAAAAATGGGATGCCTCCTCCTCGACAATTAGCTCGTCCGTGTGAGGAATGGTACCCCTCTATGGACGAAAGGAGGGGAGGGGGGCGACGTCCCCTCTACGTGAGGTTGCAAAGGAGGGGGCGACACCCCCTTGTACGACCTCATCGGAGGGGGCGATGCCCCCCTCCCCCCAAAACCTCCGTGGTCACCTCACTGGAGGTTGCAAAAGGAGGGGGCGACACCCCCCCCCCCCCACCCCCTTTATGACCTCATCGGCGATGCCCTCCCCCCCTCCCCCCACCACTTTCCCTACGTGCACGCGATGCAAGGAAAGAGGGGGACCATCGTCTCCCTTTGTGACTTGTAACCTCCGACAAGAAGTTGCGGAGGACCGCGACCCCCTCCACCTTTCCCTTTGAAGGGAGGGTCCCCCCCCCCCCTCCCCTCCCTTTCCTGCACGTGCTAGCGTAGGTGAAGAGAGGAGCTATCGACTATCGTCCCCTTTCGCAACCTCACGTCGGATCCCATGTCCGCAGAAAAAAGGTAGTGGTGAGGTCGCAGAGGAGGGCGACACCCCCCCCCCCCCCCCTCCCCCACCCTTTTCCCTGCTCATGTTGGTGCAGGGAAAGTAGAGGTCGTCGCCCTGTTCGCGACTTGCGACCTTCATGACGATTTTTTTTATTTTTTAAATAATGTCACATCAGTCAATTTTTGCATGAAGGAGAGAGAAAATCTTTGCGGGAACGTCAATAGTGCAAACCGAGAAATGATAAAATGACGGTTAGCGAAATAAATTAATAAATGAGGATAATTTGGTTACAAAGTAAAATTGGATGATAACGCAAAGAAAGCGTCAAAGTTGAAAGATATTTAGTGAAATTTATACTAAATTTTAATCAATTCAAAGACTCCAAAAATCTAATTAGCATGAGGTGATCATGAAACTTAATTCATCATTAACATTCAATTATGCCAACCATACTTAATAAGTTCCTCCCTCGCTGATTTATTTATACGACTGTTACCAATTATTACAATATAATAAATCAGAAAATTTTGTATTGTTGATACTATTTTTTAAAATATAATAATTTATTAGAAGTCAATTCAGCTTATAATTATCTGGTCTTTTGACCCCTCACAAGTTTTTCCATTAATAAATTTATTTGAAGCTTGCACATCACATGCTCGAATTCGTAGCACTATCTTATTGAAGTTAAAATAATTATATTATTCATCTTCTGAGAATGTTGAAAAACTTCCACAATTCTCGGCCATAAGAATTTTCATTTTGTTATTATATTATTGATGAAATCTGCACTGACAATGCACTTTTTGTCAACTGGAATAATATCATTGGATATTGGTCAACGTTAATAATGTATTGGAACATATTCCAATTGAAAATACATCTGATTTTTAAAATACTTCGAAATAAAAGGTGTCCTCGTATTAAGAGAGTTTCGTTGCCCGATCAAGGAATTCAGAGGGATCCCCTGCCAGGGCACGTGGAAGGCAACTCCTCCGAGCTAAAATGCTATGGAGTATTCTATAAATAATTTAAAATTGATTTATTTTCTTATTATAAGATAGATGTCCTAATTTTGAGGAATTAATTTAGAGTCACAATTAATTTATAATTCTAAGTAAAGGGAATGCCTATATAAACTTTTTAGGGGTCCAAATAAAAAGTAACATGAATTATAATTATTTTGTGTCGTCTTAAATTTCTCAATTTATTATTTAATGCATAATTTCTCTCGTGCAGAAGTCCTAACAAGCAAAAATTGCTTGGTTTGGTATTGATAGGGAAGTAGTTTTCTTTCATCTTAGCCCAAAAATATGTGGCAAGAAATATTTAGGTATTGTGTGGTTATTTTTGTATTTTCAATTTCATTTTTAAACCATTTTCATTTTAAAAAATAATTTGAATGCACAGGGGCTATCAATTAAGGTGCTCAAAAGGAAAATATCCTTAAAACTAGATAAATTTTCCAAATTTGATAATACATTTTCAAGATTTTTAAAAAAGTGGAATGAATTTTAATTAAAAAATAAAAAAATCACATTTAAGCATTTAATCGAGAGTATAATATGATGTTTACTGGAGAGGTTGTCATTCATATTTTTCGGTACAATAAGTGAACTGATGTCATACTCAAACAAAAGGTCCAAACATGATATGGAGAAATATCATGAAAATAAAATCTTCATCTTATTGATTCCTTAGGCAGCTAAATTCAAATCAGTATTACTAAATTCTAGATGATTTTGTTCGCTGGATTCTGAATGATGTCCTGATATTAAATTCCTTCGAGTATGTTGCTACTGCAAGCAAAACTCGAGATCAGCTTGAGCCAATGCCTCAGTCTTTTGATACCTAACATTTAAGCTATTTTGACTCGATATTATTTATGCATAACTCTTCTTAGACTTTCACAATTCAATAAGGTAGACTATTTTAAGTCAACATTACTTACATGTAACTCTTCTTAGACTTTCACAATTCAATAACACAATAATATAAAAATACAGAAGCTAACTAATTCATAATATTAAATAATAATCAAATTAAGATAATAATGATGAAGCTAATAGTTCCTCTATTTCAATAAGTCCTATAACTATCATATATTGTAAAACGACTATAATATCAAAGTAGCAATAATAATAGTAAAATAACAATTTCTAAGGACAAACTTTGCAATTGCGTCACCACAAATTTTATTGATGCATGCATCTTCATTTCAAATGCAGGGACATGAAATATGCAATTATGTCAAGTACATAAGATAATACACATAGATAAAATAACTTAACTAGAAACAAATTTAACAATTAAGTCATAATCATATACCATATAATAACATTTTTACTATTTTTTTCTTTTTTCGGTGTTTCTATATATATTTTTTCCATTCTTTCTTATCTTAACAATTCTTTTTTTATGTGTTGCACTATATTTTTACTTTAAATAATTTTTAGGAACTTCTATAAGTATTGTCTTATACGAGTTTGACTTCTTTTATTATGGACCAATATGACACTTACATATGACTATAAAAAGGGTCAAAATGGATCCAAGCATGACCTAAATGTTACTTACTCACAAAAGATTTCAGATTCACATAAGCACCCAAGTAGGACCGCAGAGATTTTCCTTTCTTTACTATACTATAATAATCGGTGCACATAAAAATCCATTTTACAACTTTTATCTTGTCTTATTTACCTATCTTTTTTTCGTTCATGAGATATCAATATAGGGTAAAAAAGATCAATTGACACCTCCATAAATCAATTCAAAGCCATATATGCGATCAAAGCATAATTCGGGCTAGCCCAGTCAAACTCGGGCTAAGTTTATTACAACTTGGGCGGAGTTGTATGCAACATAACTTGGGTTTAGAAAACATTTTTAGGCCTAGTACAACTCAGACCGAGTTAAGTACAACTTGGACCGGATTGTATGTGACATGACTTGGGTTTAGAAAACACTTTCAAGTTCAGTACAACTTGGGCCGAGTTATATGTGACACGATTTGAGTTTAGAAAACACTTTTCTATGCTTTGTAGATTAGAAATCGATTTGAGGTGGTTCAAGCCAAGTGTGATCAGGCCGAAAATTATACTATTCTGCTAATAGAAATTTGGGTTGAGTATGACCAGAAGTAGGGTTGGGTTAATTTGGTGGAAATCAAACTTGTGACTCATTGAAAGACGAACTCGGGTCGGGCTCATACTTAATTTTGGTCAGTATGTGCATGCTTGATTTGCCTAGTTGCTAAAGAATTTGGGCCGAGTTCTTATATAAAAAAAATTGTTATTAATTTTTTAAAACTTTAACCTAACTTTCCGATCAATGTAGCATTCTTTTGACAAAACAGAAAGAGATATATTCTTGGATAAATAGAAAATAATAACTATGCTTTAATCTTGCAATAATTTAATCATTCTATAAAAAAATTCTCATCCAAAAGTGAATCCAATACCTTTTTAGGTAGAACTCTTATATCCCAAAACTTTGCATGCGAATTCCGAAAAAATAGTTTTCTAGTAAAAAAGGGGCTGATGGTTGAGGAATTTTATTTATACGAAAAAGGACTTTGATTATGAGAAGTTTAGATCATAATCCGGTATTAGATGTTTAACTCCTTTAAACCTCATTCTGAATTATATCTATCATAATAATTAATATAAGTATTACTTTATTTATTCTCTTTCTTTTCTTTCTCTTCTTCTATTCAAAATCTTATCTACACATAGCCTTTTCTTTTTCACTTCACTTAACATTTTTTATCTTTTATTTAGCAGAATTTTCGAAATTAAATAAATAAATATTATATTTATCTAATTAATCAAATTCGAAAATAATGAGGTGTTACAAATGGAAAGAAGAAAAAAAAACGGGAAAAAACTCTTTACCAAGAGAACTTCATAGGTACTCAAGTCTCTTTCATGTGAAGATGAGCATAATCTGCAGGGCAATAGGGAAGGAACCATTCAGCTAGAAAACTCTTCTTCCTCTTGGGGTTGCACCCCATGTCTCTGCACAATTGATCTCCATACCATATGTGCAGAGTTGAGATGCTTGATCTCCGGAAATACTTGCCATGGTATTTCTTCATGTATTTCTCCCACTCCATCACATCCTTGTCCATGGACTTTATGCTCGGCAACCTGAAACCTCCATCAAGGAAATGCGCCAGCCACTTCGACCTCAGTTCAGATGTAAATAGATTGGACACGTGCTCAGAATAACCCAATACTGCCAATTGGGGGATCCGGGGATGAATACATTCCCTGTCAAAGTTGAAAAGAATGCATTGAGTAATATTCATGTACAAAACAGGATGTTTGATCCCTTCAGTTTAGTAGTTGCAACACTGATGTACTTAAATATTTTTACCTGTACAGTGGAACTGTGGTGTTGGGTGAACCTGCTACGATACTCTGAAAGAAGGACGAAGTGAACATGTTTCTGAGCTTCTGATCGCTACTGTAACCAGTGGCAAAGATCACTACATCGGACTCTATGGACGCATCTTGACCTTGGATCATGATTCCACTCTCGCAGAAGCTAAAGGTTTTGGACTTCTTCAGAATAATGCTTCCTTCATCCACCATGTCATAAAACTTTTTCTGGAAGCGATGCACACATGGAAACACTTATGTCCAGGAAGAAGCTATGCTCTGGTACCATGTCATACTTTCTTACAGGAGTTGACCACTTATTATAGCTCTCTGCAAATGTTGATAGCAACCACTTCTACAAGAACATGTTTTTAGTTAGAAAAATTATTGCATATGTTACTCAAAAAGTTACAAATGTTCGTATCTCACTATCCCATTACCAAAGGTGTCAACAAGGTGGCCACTGAACTCAGCAGGAAGCCTTCTCCAGGTTTATGAACAAGGAGCTCAGAGAACCGATTATAATAAAGGAACCCAAGAGGAATTTTCCAAGCAGTCAAGTCAGGTAAGAGCCAATGCTTCGTCCTGCATATTATTGTGCAAGGGAACTCGCTCCCTTCAAATGATTCAAAACAAAGACGCTAAGCATAGTGTAACCATTAGAGAACAAATCCAAGCAGAACTCAGTGGACAAAAAAGGTAATAGGGATAGGAGGTGCACCATTTGCTACTGCGCATTCTGCTGCAATATCCAAAGCCGACTTCAAGATTCCCACAATGGTTACTCGTTTCCCTTTGATCAGTTCAGTGGCACTCACGGCGCCCATGTTGAAGTAGTCCGAGGCATGGATCACAGTTCCCTTGAACACTTCAGGACCCTCGTTTGCAGGGAATGTTGGGATATTCGGCAGACCGCTGAATCGTCCAATGCAAAGGATCAAGAAATCCACATGATGCGTCTGCCATTCGACAAAGGTCCGAATGTAGTAGTGACCAGATCAAGGAAGGCAGTAAAATGAGGAGCACGATACCTCTGTAGGATGGAAGAATTAAAGGTCTTAAGCTCTTATGGTAGATACCTCTGTAGGTCCATCCTCCCCCTGTTGCACCGTGATGTGCCACTCCCCCTTACCGCCAAAGGCCTCGCCGTTCCCGGCCCACAGCTCCCACTCCATGACCTCCTCCTCCGACGCCCCGACGAACTCGACGCCGAGCACCGTAGTGCTGAACTTGACGTAGCGGAGCAGGTCGAAGTGGCGCGCGTACGACTCCAAGTACGCCATCACCTGTCGGTGGTCCGGGAAGGCGTCTGCTACGCTCGAAGGCCAGGGGAAGTCTGAGAACCGGTAGGTATCTGGCGGCGGTGCGTCGCCAAACGCCGCCGATGCCGTCGCTGGACTCGAAGACAAGCGGGCGGAAGCCCCTTTCGACGGCATGCTTGCAGGCTGCAAGTCCGCTGACGCCTGCTCCCACTATGCCGATCCTCCTCTTCTCCACCATGATAGTTAACTTAGGGAGATTCTCGGACGGGTCAGACGATCTCTGAGCAGAGTGGAAATATATCCAGCAGGTGGCACCAGAAATCTTGGATAGATTTCGTATTGGATGCAGTCGCGGTCCCTTCGCCACGTGTACTATTTCAGCATAAATAGTGTAACATTTTATTTTAGTAGACCAGGAATGGATTGTTCAATATTCACATTGAACATTTATGTTGGGAATAGTTTGATTTCTTGTAACTTGGAAATTTTTTTATTAAAGTTTCATACGTTACTTTCAACCCACAAACAATATAGCGTCGGACGACAACTTTTGCATAAAAATAAAAAGAATAGTGTAACATTTTATGTTACTATTTTATTGCATAAAAAAGGAAAAAAAATTAAAGGAAAGTAGAATGGAGAATGTAGGAACTATCGTTTTATTAATTAAATAATATATATATATATATATATATATATATATCTGTGTGTGTCTGTGTGTGTGTGTTTGATTGTCATCATGGTCAATAAAAATGATTTCCCTTATTTCGATTACAATAGTTATTTGTATTTTGTTTTGAGTAATGGAATTATTTTTTTTTCCAAAAAATGTCTAATTACACTACAAATTTCATGATGAGTATATTCGATAATGGATATTAGTCGTGTGGGTACTCCACATTGTTATTTACTTATTTCTCAAAATAATAATAATTGGTTGCGGACCTCGCCGTCCTGATTACTTCGAATTTTTGAGAAATGGTCTTGGTCCTAACTCGAATGGGATGGGGACGTTCCGAACCGAAATAAAAATCAACAAATTTTCGATTATCTCATTTTGATCATAAAAAATAAAAAAATAAAATTTAATATTACAATATAAATATGATAATTATTAATTAAATTATATATATAATAATATAATATATATTTAAGATATATAATAAAATATAAAATTTTAATTAAAACAAATATAACATTTTTAATAATTAAATATTAATATAATATAATTTACTGATTTGGCACACGATTTGGGTTTTATAATTCAAACCATATCACAACACGATCTCAATCGGATCTCAAAGACTGAGATTCAGTCCCGATTTGATTATTCACTATGTCCAATTGAGAAATGCGGGTCGGTGCAAAAAATAATATTAATTTTGCTATATTGGGGCGAACTTTAGTTTTTTTTTTTACTTTGGTGGTAGCATCTTTCCTTTGTCCGAAGGTCGATGAATTTATTCAAACTAGTGTGATGGTCCGCGCGATGTGCGGATGATGTAAAATTAGATGAATCTTTATAAAATAATTAAATATTAATTTTATATATTTTAATATTACTTAAAAATATGATGATTATAAAATATAAAGTAATTTATTAGTCTATTTAATTCCCTTCACATATCATTTGTTTTCCTCTCCTTAAAAAAATAATACTCATTTAAGTTTGAAATGTTAATTTATTAGTCAATTTCATATATATATATATATATATATGAATTTCATGATACATAAATCATATATTATATTTGTTTTCATCACTACTCTAATTATTTGGAAACATATTAAAATTTAAATACATGAAGAATACTTGGCAATAGATTAAGTTAACCTTAAAGATGACATAAATCTAGCACTAAAAACATAATATAGTACAAAATTTTCCACACTTCTACACTAATAATATTTTAAGAAGAAATAAAATAATATAAGAAATGCTAGAAATAAATGTGATATTTCTTAACGACATATAAAGAAATATTATTTATAATTAAAAAAATAGATAGTAAAAACAATATTCTGAAACAAAATAAAAGAAATCCTTTCACATAATATAAAATGAATTATTTTATATAACATAAAAAATAATTATAAAAATCTTCTATAGAATAATGACAATATTATAAGACATTAAAATGAATTCGACTATCACATAAATTAGAAGTAACTGCTTTATAGAACAAAAATCACGATCGTAATCATGATAAAAAAAAAACCAAATAATCATGATAGTAATCCATGTCTTTTGTGTGCACACCTAAATTGAGCATTACATAATTTATCGCAGCTGTCGAAGCCTGCTGACAATACATAAAAAATTGCACCCATTTTAAAAAAAAAATCAGCATGTCATAAACAGATTAATTAAAAAAAAACAAATCCAGATAATAAATATGTCAAGACTAATGTTATACAATTGTTCTAGCATTATCAAGTCTATCAGTCATCTAAACATTATTTCAAGAAGTCAAAATATCATATATCATAAACAGATTAATTTTAAAATGGTAAAACGTGTGTGTGTGTGTGAGAGAGAGAGAGAGAGCGAGAGAGATGGTGGATGTCTCCAGTAGAAAATTGTGAGAGGTAGTGAGCAGGAAGTGTCTCCCGTGAAAGATTGTGAGGAGATACTTATAGGGTAAGATTATATCTTAAAGTAGACGGTTATTAAATAACCACTTCACATAATTTAATTTCTGCAGTTACTGAAGAACTATCATATATTAATATTTTAATTAGTTGCATCATATTAATTAATTTTAATTCTAATTATTTAGAATTATGATAAATTTTCATTAAACTATTACATTTATGGAGTTAATTAATCTTAAACATATGGTAACATCTCTGTGTGCAAAATATATTAATTATGAATTTATCTTGATTGCTCTTTTCTTAACTGACATCATTTTGCTATTTAATATAATATAGATATTGATATATTTTTGTATTGGACGAATATAATTTTATTAAAAATAAAATGATGTCACAATTACATTTTATTTTTAGTTTAAGATTAATAATTACTCCATTTTATATTACTTCAATTTAATTGTTAAGTATTAGAAAATCTATTTATTTTCTTATCATGAACTATTAATTACTTTAAGTCATTATCTTCTATTATGGATTATCATCCACCAATTTAATAACCGTCCATGACTCCACTACCAAGTTGCAAGGACATGATTGCACGGTTCTAAAATTAAATCTTTATGATATATATTATGTTGTATTATAACTTTGTGACATAGCATAAACTTATCACTGGGTAGACATTATATTATATTATATTATGAACGAAGTTTATGCTATAGATGATAATTATATCATTCTAAATTATTTTGCCTTTAATAATTATAAAATGTAGTTACTATATAATTATATAGATAACACAATTATGTAGTTATTATATTTTATCATATTTCATAATCAGATTTTTTTTAATATTTTTTATTTGTAAGTAATATTCTTAAGAACACTTGTCAAAACAGAGTCACGACAAGTGTCAACTTCTCCTTGCAAACTTCTTTGCTTTTAATATAGTATAAATTTTTTATCCCGAAGAGAGAGGATGTAATGTCCCATGACTCTCGTGCTGAACACGTGCTTAATTTTTCTTTAATTTTAATCAGTTAACATATCAGTTTGCATCAATGAAAAATTTAATTACAATAAATGTTACATTAACCAAGTAGTTGATACAATTAACTTGATTTTAACAAAAGTAAGCTATATAATTTTTCAATGACATGTAAGTTATAGACCTAAGTCAGCATAATATTAGGTCCCTATCAACGATTATATCCTTAGTGCGTAGAATCATCACCAATCATCTTTATCATTGTCATTTGCTGATCGTATGTGGATTTAACTGCATGAAAATATTTGGATGAACACAAACTCAATAGATATGGTCAGTCATAAACAACAATATGCATACAATAAACAATTTTATGGCTAATAATATCTATAATAAGTATCAATTAATAATAAATATTTATGATAATCATAAATTTGTAATAATTATCTATAGCATCAATTACTAATGATCAATCAATATTAATTAATAAATATCTCTTATCATTCATCAATTGATCATTGGCTAGTTTTAGTCTTATTTGATAATTATCAATTACAAATCATTCATTAAACATAAAAATCAATTGACCACAATTAATAATCAATAATATTAATTAATATTTATCATGAAGACTTCTTTAGGATTTTCCTAATTTTAAGTTGTTATATGACCTCTATTACCCCCTCGGCCGCCGATGAAATGGTAGCATCCCCTTATGAAGATGTCATCCCTTTTTCTGTTATTATTTATTATTATTTTTTAATATGGTGCCAATCCAATGATTATATTGGTAAACATGTGGTATGGGGTCAAAAGTGATTATAATTAGAATGAATTGATAACTGGTTGATCATTTAGTTAAAAATTAGAATTGAAGAATAGAGTGAAAAAAGGAATAAATTTTAAAAATCATTGCTGAAAATTTTCAAAATATAGATTGTGTGCGAAAGGCTGACTCAAACATTATTCCTAGGAAAAAATCCTCACATCCTCAATCTTTGTCGTGACACCATTCCCACATCGCCAATCTTGTCGTGACATACTGATCGAAAATGGGCACACTCATTTCTTTTTTTTTTTGGAAAATAAGTGCTTATCTATTATAAAATGTCCCAGATGAGTCCTGTTATAAAATTTGGAGGAGGTCGCGATGTGGTACATCCTCCCAAAAGATATCGGAAGTGGTAGTTCTATCGAGTGAAGCCAAAAAATTTGTAGTTCTATTACATTACCTATATGTGTATCTAATATTAAAAGAGACAAAGGCGTCGATGGTATACAGATAGAGTTCAAATAACTTTTGATCTCCTAAGGACATTCTGCAGTCTTCTTAGCAATTTGCACTAGTACTTGCGATTCCACTCTTGCCAGAACCTTTCTGAATCCCATGTGCCGACAAGCTAGTATCCCCTACATTAGACCCCAGGCCTCCAGCATAAGAATGGAGTCTGCCTTCAGCCATAGAGAACCTACAGCAATAAAGGAAATATCAAGGGCACGAATGATAAAGCCTCTCCCCTGGGAAGCTGCGAGTTCGAAAATGACCCATCTGAAATGAGCAAAACCCATTCGACTTTCAGAGACTCCCATCGGGCTCAGGTGGAGTCTTAGGGGTGAGTTGCTTCAGACAATTGGGTAACTTCATACTCATTTGCAGCAGCGACTGCCATCTCCTAAACACATTGCACGGTTGTCATCTTGGAATTAAAGTGAAGATTATTTCGTGCCTTCCAGATCCCAGAGGTAGTGAGCAAAAAGAGACAAAAAAACTTTTATTAGATCTCCGGTCCAAGTCCTGATATTCCTTGATCCAATGTCCCGGATGCCAAGAGGCAAAATACTTGAAGCGATAGTTAACATGCAGCTGAAATAAATCCCATAAAACTCCGGTAACACAGCATTGGAAGAATAAGTGAGCATTTGATTCTACATCCAAACCACAAAATAAGCATATAGAATGCACATAAAGATCAAATCTCATGAAGAAATCTAGAGTCGGCAGTCGATTATGAATTAATTTCCATACAAAAATTGCAATTTTATGGGGGATCTTGATTTTCCACAGACAGTTCCAAGACGACCCTCCAGATGCAGTGGTCGGGGGGTAATCACTGGCGATGTGATAAACAGAGTTAGCATTGGCATGCCCATGAGTATCCGGTGCCCAAATCCAGTAGCAGGAGCAAGCAAGTAAATAACGCAAATTTTCCTTACAAGTTCAGTACCAAAAAGGTGGTTTAATAGATTGACATCCCATCCATTATTACAGATAAATCAAGATTTAACAAGTTAGGATTAACAAATGTAGGCATTAAAGGAGTGCAGAAAACTCATAGATCATTCATCGGCCTTGTTTCATTACCATTGCTGATGACTTTGAAAAGTCTTGTTTAATTTTCTCCATGGTATCACACACAATTTTCTAGGACCAAGATGTTTAGCTTCCTCTGTAGGTCCAGCGAGGGGCGCAAGAAACCATATTTTTCAAAGACCAAGGAGGGGCCATAAGCTATTGTTCTTATTGAGCAAATTTAAAAGTTTCTTGGCCAATAAGGAGGTACGGATGTGCTCTAGCTTTTTTATACCCAGCCCCCCCCCCCCCCTTCATGTTTAGGTAGCTGATAGTGTGCCAGCTTATGAGGTGAAGCCCCTTTTTGTTACCATATGAGTCCCAAAGGAAACCTCGCGAAAGTTTCTCCAGAGACTGTGGGACTCCAGCAGACACATGTATGGCCCCTAACGAGTAAACATGAATTGACGTCAGGACAGACTGCACCAAGGTGAGTCATCCGGCCTGATTAAGGGAACATTTTTTTCCAGCCTGAAAGCCTAGCTGAGGCCTTATTAATGAGGAGTCTTTGATCCTTAATGAAGACCAGCTTGTAAGAGAAATGAAGACCAAAATAGATGAAGGGGGAAATTTTGATACCAAGAGTCCGGCAAAGGATGTTAACCCTTCGTGTATGTAACTTTGTTGGGAGGATCAACTTAGATTTATTGGGGGTACAGTTTTTTATTTGTAATATTAAAATAATCCTAGAGTATGCTGTTTAGGTTGGTACAATTCATTTTGGTGGCAGTAGCGCACGCGAAGGTAATGTTGAGTAATTAAGCTATTTTTTCATGTCCCGCACAACTCTATTGGAGCATATCAGTACTTATTTTTATTAGCTCAGCTGATTAACGATTCAAATGTGCTCAGCATTTTTTCATAACATAAAATGCTCTAGATGTGCATTAATTCCTATATTATATATACTTTTTTCAACTTTTCCAAATATAAATTTACTAATTCAAAAATTGATCCACTTTTTTTACCCATTCAAAACCTTGGGGTGTCCAAGACTAAAGTAATCTCGAGTTGAGATGAAAGAGTGATATTTCTCTAACGAAAGTGATGACTTCAGATCGATTACGACGTTACTAATATCCGTCGAATCACTTGAGACATAATTTTATTGGCCAATTATATCATACCAATTTTAGTTAAAAAAATTAATAAACTTTTGAAGTCGATAAAAAGAAACACCCACAACAAAAAATTATCCCACTTCCACCGAGTCACGAGGAGTACGATGATGCTTTGAATTTGTCTGTTCGTCGTAAATGTCCCCTTGGGTGCCTATGCATTTCTCAATCATTTTAGCGATATTAATGATTAGCACTAGAGTTATATTTTAATTATTTGATGGATGATAGTAATCTCGAATTTTATTTTTAAAATCACTTTGACGAAGGGTGTACGAAAATCCAACCAACCCGAAAAATCTAATGGACCCGAAAAACCTGAATTGGAAAAATAAAAAATTAAGGGTCCGAATATAATTTATGGTGGTTTTTAATAAATTAAAATCCATCTGCTAAAATTAGGGCCCCACCCGAAAAAATCGTAGGGTCCCTAGAGCCCATTTTTTATTTATATAATTAATACATATGTTATCAATTCTTTTATTATAGATAGAATATTTTTTTTGTATAAAATTTCATACTTTTCTATCACATTATTAAACTCTAATTTAATAACTTTTAAATTTTAGTAGTATATTTTATATTTAATATAAAATTAAATATTTTTTATATTAATTTAATTTATTCTATATATTTTTAAAATATAATTATATAAAAGTAGGACTTCGAAACAATCACCAAAAAAATTGACCCGCTAGAGGGTGGTTTTATTTTTTCTAAACGATTTTAAGACGGGGTTTTGTAATTTTAAAAATTGACCCGAAAGATAAAGGTTAATTTTTTTCGACTAAAAACTCGACCCAAATTACTTTCACCCCTAACTTTGACTAGAGAAATATTATTCTTTTTTATCTCAAGCAATGTTTTCAGAACCGGACCGGTGATCGGACCGAGCTCTTTATTGGGTCACGGTTGGATCAATCCAATCGGGTTCAACCCGATTGAACAAGATTTATTAATATAATATTATTTATAATAATTATAAAGATACAATATAGTTATATGATTTAGTATATGAATATTGTACTAATAACCTATTAATAATATTAAAAAATAATATAACATAATTTTATTTATTAAAATTTTTAATAATGATTAACATATAAATAGATTATTATTAATTTAATATCTATTATTTATTGATGATAGATGCTAAATTAATAATTTTATCTTAAATTATTCTTATTTCTTTTATTCTTTAGCACTTTCCTTTCTATTTCCTTTATTCATGCCCTTTGATAATTTTCCATTTTAATGTTACTCAATTTTAAATACTTATCTTTTTTATTTCTATTTCTATTTCTATTTCTATTTAATTTTATACATATCATATTCCCTCTTTTTTTACCTTTTTTATATTCCTTTCCTTTTTTCTTTTCAACTTTCCTATTTTTGTCATTTTTTTAATATTATTTTTCAAAATTTGAATTGAACTGGGTTGAACTGATTCAATCGGTCAAGTTCAATCGGCCGGTTCAATTATTTTTCTCGGTTCAATGCCAAAACCAATTTTGATATCAAACCAAATCGGATTTTCGGTCGGTTCGCGATTGAATCGGTATGGTTTTGATAACATTTATCTCGAGTTTAAATTAATCGAGAGTTAGGTCTGAATGGATACACAAAAAATATTAGCGTCACCAATACGAGTTGAGGTAGAGTGGTAAGTGGCTTCACTTTATTTAAGCAAGGTCTCAAGTTTGAGTCTTTATGTAATATTTTTGTCACTATCAGGTACGTGACCGTGAATTCAATTGGATTAGTTAGGTTTGATGACAACTTGTGGATAGTATGCTTTTTATTGCGACGTATTCGCTACTTGGACCCTGTTGTTTTTTTTTGTCTCGCTCTGACTCCTTAGGTTTCGAGACCAAAAGGGCTCCATTAATTAAAGCAAAAATAGGGTTGGGTGTGCTACTATATAATGTATAAGGGTAAATTACACCAAATGCCCTCCAACTTTAAGGTTTACTCGGTGATACCCTCCAACTTCACTTTGTAACACAAATGTCATTCATCTTTTAACGCATTTCACTCGGTACCCTTTTTACCTGGGATAGACGGTTTTTCGTCGATGTGGCGTCCACGTGACCATCTCCTCTCTCCTCCACGCAAATAGTCGTATGACGTGGCATGCTCCGACATGGCACGTAAAATTACACTAATGTCCTCTACCTTTAAGGTTGACTCAACGATACCATCCAACTTTATTTCGTAACACAAATGTCCTTTATCTTTTAACACGTTTCACCCGATGTCCTCTTTACCTGGGACAGTCGGTTTTCTAATTTTTTTGTCGATGTGGCATCCACGTGGCCATCTCCTCTCTTCTCCACGCAAATAGTCCTCCGACGTGGCATGCTCCTACGTGGCACGCTCCTAGCACATAAAATTATATCAAATGTCTTCTAACTTTAAAGTTTGCTCACCAAATGCACATAAAATTACATCAATTTGGACAAAGATGACGGCCGACGAACGCGAAAGGTGAACGATGAAGGAGACGAACAACGAAGGAGAGCGATCAACGAAGGAGTGTGAACGACGAAGGAGGTTTCACGCGAACGATGACAAAGAGAGAAATAAGGAAATAATTTAAGAGTGGGTCAACTTACAGTTAGTAAGATGGTTTAATATGTGGTGCCACGTTGGACGACTATTTGCATGGAGGAGAGAGGAGATGGCCACGTGGACGTCACATCGACGAAAAATTAGAAAATCAACTGTCTCACGTAAAGAGGACATCAGGTGAAACGTGTTAAAAGATAAAGGATATTTGTATTACAAAGTAAAGTTGGAGGGTATCGTTGATCTAACCTTAAAGTTTGAGAGTATTTGTGTAATTTTATGTACCACATCGGAGCATGCCACGTCACATGACTATTTCTGTGAAGGAGAGAGGAGATGGCCACGTGGATGCCACGTCGACGAAAAATCGAAAAACCGACTATCCCAAGTAAAGTGAGCATCTGGTAAAATGCGTTAAAAAATGAAGAGCATTTGTGTTACAAAGTGAAATTAGAGGGTATCGTTGATCAAACATTAAAATTGAAGGACAATTAATATAATTTATCCAATGTATAAAGAAATAAGAAAAGAAATTCTTCAATCTTTGCACCAAGATTTATAGGTTCTATTCTTGTGAATCCTAGGACTTATATATTCATCGGATTGGTTCGTATATATTCTTGTAAGGAAGATAAGACACTTTTATACCATGACGCTTCGCAACTATTATTTTTGACTCTTTGATGCATTTATAGACGAAATTTTCTTAGTTCCGATGCAACTTATCCTTTTGGAACTGACTACACGATCCTCCCGATTTCCGATGAAGCCAACAGAAATTGTATTCCAATAGCGCGACCGAAGTTGGTAAAAAAATTATTAGCGTCATTTCGTGTTCCAAAATCATTTACTGTCTTTGTCCGGCCGTGTGTCCTTTGGAGGGGAAACCGACACCTTTTTTTTTGTCTTTAGCTGCAAAGAAACTGTCACCTGTTTATTTGCTCTTGTTTAATAAACCACAAAGTTTAATCCGGAGAAATATTTTTTTACCATTTGAACCACGCAAAAAATTTCAGGCTGAGGCCACCTTGGACTTAAAATAATTTATAATAAAAGTATTAAGCTGATATGTTGATTATTTTTTTCACGTTGACGAATATTTTTTTCCGTTTGCTATCTGGTCTCATTTTTTTTCCCGTTTTTAAACTCTTGTATTATGTGGCAGACGTCCAAAAAGAATTGTCTGCTGTCACCTCCATATTTCACTTACATAATTAACTGTTTCGTGCCGCTTTCTTCTTAAAGAAAAGCATTTTCATCTTAAATAAGAAGAAAATGCATGTAACGCCTAGAAATAGGCGTTAAAAAATTCAGACGTCCTGATAAGAATTAATTTTAATTTGTGATTTTTTTATGTTTAGCTTTTGACATTTAAAAAGATATCAATTTTTTTACAAAATAATTTGAAAACTAAACTATGATGAGAATTATGTAATAGAATAAAACATTTATTATTCAAGTACATAGTGATTTGTTAAATCCAATTTTGTAACGAGTTTGACAGGACAAAATAAATCTGGTGACTAAATTTGTCATGATCTATCATCCAATTAGATGCTCTTACGACGTTTGGACTGATCGTCGGATCCAAATCTCCGGGGATATTTGTCGGAAGCAAGTGGCCCCGAAATGTCACGTGGGGATGCTAATTGCTGGTCACGCCTGCGTTCTGCTCACATCAATGGAACAAGTTGAGATTGTGGACGTTCCACGCAGTAAACTTTCGATTTCTTTTCACGAAGAATTTGACTTAACAAGTGAATCATCGTTTTTTTTTTACAAATCTGAAAAAAAATCGTTCCCAATTCCATTTTCGCATGATAATCGCATTTTATTTCTTCTGCCCTTGCGGAGTTCGCATCCCCCTAGTTGTTGCTACACCAACACCAATGGGGACAACTCCCCGACGCAGTTGAACATGTCATCATCCGTTCCGATCGTCGTGAGATCCGACGTCAATGGGGTCGATTCTGCTTGTCCCGACGACACATCACCCGAATGCCCCGATTGTCATGAAAGGTGTTTCGGTTCACCGTCATCGAATCCGTCAATAGGAAAATTTAATGCAAGCGACTTTGGCCGGGTGAGTTGAGATAGGAATCTCGTCTTTTCTATTGCTCCCTTTTCTTTTTTGGTCATTGAGGTGTTCATATATGAATTGCAAAAAAGATAGGAACCTAGTTCCTAATATTAATATGAATAGCTTATTTTTTTATTAGGATTAACTATTTACTTTCTAATTTAATTAGCACTTTTTCCTTTTATTTCTATTTCTATTAGAATTTGTTTGAGCTTTACTCTATCAATAAAGACTATTGAATCTCTTTTTAATCATATACGAGAAAATAATCTTTTTTTATAATTTTTTAGAGAAGGTGTCTTGGAGGCTTGACCCATCGAAGTGGTCTATTGGAAGTTTCATCTTCATCGAAGTGATTTAATTAGGATTCTAGTTGGACTAGGAACCTATTAATTGGTATCAGAGCTGTTCGATCTTCATCGAACAATTGTGATATCTCGAATCTTTTGTTGGACCAATAATTTAGTTATCTCCGCTATCATCTATTGCACCTGTTACAAATCCACACTATCCGCTACTGCCATCACACCGCTATTAATTATTATCAACCGATCTCTATCACTAGCTTATTATATACTTTATTAATAGTTTATATCCTTAATCTAATATATTAAATGTGCAGGAAAAAAATATGGCTTCTCAAGATTTATCAACTTTAGATATTTTAACATTGGCCAATCGCTTTACTCAAATCGAACAACAATTTCAACGACTTTTACAAGCATTCAATAATAAAAATAAAGATCAACAAGTAAGAGCTAGCAAATATTCAACAATTAAGTACAGTCGAGGAGTATCAGACTCATTTAGAATTTTATCAAGTCAAATTAAAAATTGGAGCGAACATTGATTGGTGGAAACTTTTGATGAATGTCTCCTTCTTGATTTTTGACGGGAAGTGAAAGCTCGACGACACATTAGTATAGTTCCTGCTATTTTTTTGTCCAAAGATAAGATGAATGTTTAAATGAAGAGAGATATCGATCAAATCAAACCTTGAAGAAATCATTCAGAAGTACAAGTACAATAATATCTTCATCAAAAGTAGAAGAGTCTAATATTCCATTTTCTTATGAAGTATGTACTAAAAGTTTATCTCAACAAGAAACAAAAGATATTGAAGACAATTCATTTGAAATTCAACCTTCATATTTGTCTCTTGAGACATTTTTAAAGATGAGATATCTATAATTCTACCATCAAATAAGCAAATAATTTCTGACGAATCTACGCAAATGCATTATTATCATGCAACCACTGCATATTAAGGACTCATATATTAATAAGGATTTGTTTACACTTGTGTCAGTTAACTCAACCAAAGAATTTTGAAGACAATAATGCTAAAAAGACAATAGACAAATTTATTCGTACAAAAAAAATTTGGTCAACTTCAAATTCTCTTAAGCATGTGCAAGTTTATACAAATGCTACTAATTCAGAGTCAAAGCTACTCTATGAAAAAAGATCTTTACTTTGTTCAAGTCATCAAGCATGGAAAAGAAAAGTTTTCTCACATAGTTCTGCATAACCTTGAGGACAAGACTATTTCGAAGAAGGTAAGAATGATAGGAACCTAGGTTCCTAATATTAATAGAAATAGTTTATTTCTTTAATTAGAATTAGTTATTTACTTTCTAATTTGATTATTACTCTTTTATTTTTATTTCTAATTCTAGTATGACTTGTTTGGATTCTATCTTATAAATAGAAACTCTTTTTAATCATATAGGAGAATATAATCTTTTTATTTTATAATTGTTTACAACAAATATTTTAGAGGTTTGATCCTCTCGAACCGGTCTATATTGGAGATTTGATCCCCTTGAAATAATCTAATTAGACAGCAATTTTTTTTTATAAAGTATGTGACATTTTGTTGAAAAAATGGTATGTTCATGTGTATTGTCACCAACTCAGAGTAGGATGCAGAGGATGCTAATTTCAAGTAGCTCAACAAATGAGGGTTCAAGTTCATCATTTGTTTTTTTTAAAAGGATACCATTAGTGACTAATTTCTAATGCTGTAAATTTTTCTGTCTCCTTTTATTTTTCATGAAAGGATGCACTGACAGTGCTGTAGAAAATTTGAATTTAAGGCGAAGTGTTGTGGATCAGCAGTAAATATAAATACGTGATGATCTTTTTTCCTCATTAGTCTTTAAAATTTTCTGCTCCGTGGGTTTGGTGGGGGACAGCATTTTATGCTTGTGTCTTCAATGCTCTGAATTCCTTCACAAGGTGCTGATACCGTGAGTTTCACACTTGGAAACATCCCAATGAGCCCTACTATCCTTCTCGGAATCTTACTCCATGCAATGCATAACTTTAGAATGGTGGTCTATTGGTCACTTTACGTTCTTACTCCATGCAATGCATGCTGCTGCATTCACCACTTAAGAGTAGTCTACTCACCTAATTAGCAGGGTTTTTCTTTGACTGTAAATCTATAATCGTATGTGTAACGCCCTCAAATGGACCCCGTCATGTGGCGAAGATCAACCTAGAGACGCTACGGCATGCTATGACTTTGACCGTAATATTAATCATATTTCAGTCAAGAATCGAGACACGTCAGCGGAAGAATAATAAAATAAGAGAAATAAAAAAGGATAACTTTAATTTGCAAAAGTTTAAAAGTAACTATATCATTTATAAGAAACAAAATAAAGTTTTACATCATGAAACTATAATGCAGAAGGGAAAGAAAAACTAGTATGCAATCTAATAAGCCTATGGCTCATGTGCTGTCTTGCCGCCTGAGCTCCGTCACCACACACCTACTCCACCTCATCACTGACCTGGTCCTGTGAAAATCAGACATAGGAGAGGAGGTCCTCCCGTAAGCTTTACAGCCTAATGGGGAATCACATAACATACAATGCATGACATGAATATAATAATAAAAAATAAATAATCATGCTTGATTTGAACTTTAAAGGATAACATGGTAGCATCATAGTCAATGATACATATTAACTTGGAATCATAGCATACTTATAAAACATAACGATAACTTGACTTGACTTAATCATGTTTTTTTGTTTTAGTTATTATTGGAAATCAGGGTGATTTTAGGTGCCTTTAGTACTTGGGGTATGCCGAGCAAACGATACGACCTTGTGCGGGTCAGTGGGTGATCAAACCATGACCAAGGGAGTTACCATTATCTTGCTGCACTTGACTTGGACTAGCAACCCATTATTAGTCTTCCATCTGAACTTTAATCACTTTTAATAACTTATGGCTCTTTATCCTTTGTTCAATATATACAAGAAGATCAATAAAAGATAAATCAATAAGAGAATAGATCTTGAAAAACAGTGAGGGGTCTATGTAGGATCAGAAACATAGGATCAACTATATATGGGTAATATTCATATTAAAAAGGAAAATAATTAATAAATCTAATGAAAAGATTTTCTGGAAGTCGGTCGACCGGTTCTGTGGAACGCTCGATCGATTCGCTTCAGGTTGGTCGAACGGTCTCTTAAGATCGGTCGACCGATGGTTTGATTATGGGCTACTACGATCGGTCGATCCGTTCAGACCGGTGGTTAAAGGGTCGGTCGACCGGTGGACAGGGATCGGTCGACCGGTCGATATGAAAAGGAATCGACTGGTCACGATATCGGTCGACCGGTTGCTGGTAACACATACATGCCGGTCCACCAGTCAGCGTACATAAATTACAGAACCTTCGAATTTCATCTAATCTTCTGTGCAATCTCAACCTAAAATTGTTTCTAACTCCTAGAATCACTCAACCAACAATAGAACAGAACAAATCAAACAATAATTCAAGCAATTAGGGAAATCACGAAATCAATCAAATCAACGATAACTTGAGACCGTGGACGTTCCACGCAGTAAAAAAAATATTAAACGAGCGTCCTTTCGATTTCTTTTCGACGGAGATTTTGACCTAACAGGTGAATCATCATTTTTTTACAAATTTGAAAAAAAATCGTTCTCATTTTCAATTTCGCATGAGAATCGCATTTTATCTTATTTTCTTCAACCCTAGCGGAGTTCGCATCGCGGTCGTCGTTGATGCCCTAACACTGATGGGGACAACTCCCCGACGCTGTTGGACATGTCGCCATCCGCTCCGATCCGTGATCTCATGCCGGTGGGGTTGACGCTGCTCGCCTCGACGACATGTTACCCGAATGCCTCGATTGCCACGAGAGGTGTTCCGGTTCACTATCGTCGAATCCATCACACCGCTATTGATTATTATCAACCGATCTCTATCACTAGCTCATTATATACTTTATTAATAGTTTATATCCTTAATCTAATATGTTAAATGTGCATGAAAAATTTATGGCTTCTTAAGATTTATTGACTTTAGATATTTTAACATTGGCCAATCATTTTACTCGAATTGAAAAATAATTTCAATGACTTTTACAAGCATTTAATAATAAAAATAAAGATCAACAAGGAAGAGCTTGCAAATATTTAACAATTAAGTACAATCAAGTAGTATCAAACTCGTTTAGAATTATTGTCAAGTCAAATTAAAAATTGGAGCGAACATCGATTGATGAAAACTTTTGTTGAAGGTCTCCTTCCCGATTTTTTATGGGAAGTGAAAGCTCGATGACCCATTACTATAGTTGCTACTATTTTTTGCCCAAAGAGAAGAAGAACGTTTAAATGAAGAGAGATATCGATCAAATCAAACCTTAAAGAAATCATTCAGAAGTACAAGTGCAATAATATCTTCATCAAAAGCAGAAGATTCTAATATTCCATTTTCTTATGAAGCATTTACTAAAAGTTTATCTCAACAAGAAGCAAAGGATATTGAAGACAATTCATTTGAATTCAACCTTTATATTCATTTCTTGAGACATCTTTTAAAGATGAGACATTTATAAATCTATCGTTAAATAAGCAAATAACTTCTGACGAATATACTCAAATGAATTATTATCATGCAATCATCGCATATTAAAGGCTCATATATTAATAAGGATTTGTTTACACTTGTGTCAATTAACTCAACGTCGAAGAATTTTGAAGGCGTCAATGCCGAAAAGACAAGAGACAAATTTATTCATACAAAAGAAATTTGGTCAACTTCAAATTCTCTTCCTTAAGCATGTGCAAGTTTATACAAATGCTACTAATTCATAGTCAAAGCTACTCTACAAAGAAAGATCTTTACTTTGTTCAAGTCATCAAGAGATATCGTTTGATCAAGCATCTAAAAGAAAAGCTCTCTCATATATTTCTGCATAACCTTGAAGACATGACTATTTTCAAGATGACAAGAATGATAGGAACCTAGTTTCTAATATTAATAGAAATAATTTATTTCTTTAATTAGGATTAGCTATTTACTTCCTAATTTGATTAGTACTCTTTTTTTCTTTTATTTCTAATTCTACTAGAATTTGTTTGAATTTTATCTTATAAATAGAAACTCTTAAAAATCTTTTTAATCATACATGAGAATATAATCTTTTTATTTTATAATTGCTTAGAATAAATATCTTAGAGGTTTGACCTTTTTGAAGTGGTCTATTGGAAGTTTGATTCTCTCAAAGTGATCTAATTAGACAACAACTTTTTTGTAAAATATATGACATTTTGCTGAAAAAAATGGTATGTTCATGTGTATTGTCACGAACTCAGAGTAGGATGCAGAGGGTGCTAATTTCAAGTAGCTCAACAAATGAGGGTTCAACTTCAACATTTGTTTTTTAAAAGGATACCATTAGTTCTTACTCCATGCAATGCATAACTTTAGAATGGTGGTCTATTGGTCACTTTACGTTCTTACTCCATGCAATGCATGCTGCTGCATTCACCACTGAAGAGTAGTCTACTCACCTAATTAGCAGGGTTTTTCTTTGACTATAAATATTTAATCGTATGTAACCATATGAATAATTGTATGTAATCGTATAGAATGATAAACTCTATATGAGTTATAATATTCTCCGAAAATTTCTAAATTAATATCTGTGTAAAATACGATAGTTTACGCTATTTAAAAGTATATGTAGATTTACTTCGTTTTACTCTCATTTGAGTTAAGAGTTTGATTCGAAATTTAACAACGTTGAGCTTGACAAAGTGACGCGATCACAAGGTAAGTCCACATTTGTTTAGTCTATAAATACTTACCCTTTTCTCATGTTTACACAAGTCGACCACTCCAGCACCCTCCACAAATTTCTGATGTGCTCTTGTCACCCACCTGCCAAGATTCCACCCCAAAGTTGCACCACCTGACATATAATTTTGTGGAGACATGACACCACATCGACCTGCATGCATGTCCTAAAGCTTGAACAAGATTGCACATGGAAGATTCACAAGCTGACACTAAGGTCGCAAGCTAGACAAACACATTCAAGGTCATCACCTACTTAATTCTCGCCAACCTCACCGTGCGTCGTGCGCCACCAGTCTTCATCCCCACGCGCGAAGAACGAGTCCTGCCACATTCTCAAGTCTTCACCAACCAGATCTTCCACCAGTTTAACCACGTCGATTTTCATCGTCATCACCAAGTGCCCCACCCATTTTTGCCGATGTTTCCGACGGAAAGCTACATATATCCGTCGGAAAAACTTGTTTCCGAAGGATTTTTTAATTTTCGACGAAAAAAGCTATCAGGACCGTCGGTATACTCGACGGATAGAATCGTGGGACATTCGAGGGGAGTTCTCCCCTCAAAACTTTCGACGGAGAACAGCCCTTGAAACTTTCAATGAATGGAACCCCATCGGATGCTCCGACGGGTGACATCCCATCGACTGTTTCGACTTCTTTTCGACGTTAACTACCGTCACAAATCTTATTTAAAATATAAAAAAATCGAATGCCAGTGGTCGAATCCGACGATCGGATCCGGCCACTGGTCAATTTTGTTGAGAGGGAACTGGTGATGGCGGACGATCTCGCGGCCGGAGTCGAGAGAGATGGAGGAGGGAGGGGGAGGGTGGTCGGAGCTGGGATCGCCCGAGTCGTGGGAGGTCGCCGGATCTGGACGCGGCAGCTGAGAGAGACATAGTCGTTGGACCCGGAGTCAAGAGAGAGACAGAGAGAGAGAGAGAGAGAGAGAGAGAGAGAGAGAGAGAGAGAGAGAGAGGCGGCCGTGGCAGCCGATCTGGCCGCCAAGCGGACGGATTCGACCGTGATAGCCGACCTCGCCGTCAGGCGGCCAGATCTGAACGATAGTTGGATCTGGCTCTCAGACGCCAGATCTAGCCACGATAACTCGATTTGGCCGCAGCAGTCGGATCTTGCCACTAGGAGGGCGGACGTCGGCCGATCGAGCTGGCGGCCCCATCTGCAGGCGGTCGGAGCCGAGAGAGGAAGGAGAGGAGGGAGGGGGGGTGGGGTGCGACCGTGGGTACTGGGGGTGGGAGAGAGAGACGAAGAGGGAGAGAGATCGGAGATGAGAGGGGAGAGAGTTATAGGGAGAGAGAGAACCTAAATGGAAACAAGGGAGAGAAAGGGAAAATACACGGGAAAAATATTTGAGATACCAATGAGTTTACCCTTCGAAATTACTGAGGGATATAAATCTATCGATAATTTCGAATGGTATATCCATCGGTACTTAAAATAATAATTTATTATTAATGTATATGATATAAAATATTATTAATAAACATTGATAATATTATATGTATTGATATATATAAATTATTATAAACATTAACAATATTATATTATATTATAAATAAATAGAAGATGGATATGTATTATATTATAAACATTCATAATAAATTCTTATTTTGAATTATCGACAGATATGCCCTTCGCAATTACCGAAGGTTTTATATCCGTTGGTAATTCTGAAGGGTAGCTCATTGGTAATTAAAATAATAATTTATTATTCATGTATATGATATTTTAAAATATTATTATTAAACGTAGATAATATAATATGTATTGATATATATTATTATAAACATTAATAATATTATATTATATTATAAATATTATCAATAAATAGAAGATGGCTATTTATTATATTATATAATAATTTATTATTTTAGTTACTGACGAGTCTATCCCTCGGAATTACTGAAAAATTTAGATTTGTCAATAATTATGAAGGGCACATTCATCGATAATTAAAATAATAATTTATTATTAATGTATATGATATAAAATATTATTATTAAATATTGATAATATTATATGTATTGATATATATGTTTTTTGTAAAAATTAATAATATAATATTATAGATAAATATTATAAATAAATGGAAGATGGATAGGTATTATATTATAAACATCAATAATAAATTATAAATATAATATGAAGGCTATGCCCGTCGGTAATTAAAATAATAATTTCTTATTAATGTTTACAATATGATACATATATATCTTTTAACATTTATTTATATTATTTTCTTGGTGCCTTAATAAATAATATGATTAATAATAAATATCAAATTTATGAGTCTTATGAATTAAAAATAGATAAGTAGTTATAAATCTAAAATGTAATCCAAAATTTATGCTTATTATTAAAATTAGTTATATTACGATTAAAATTAGTTATATTTTGAATAGGAAGTTAACACATTTTAATTTTATTAAAATTTATCTATTTTATATTATAAATTTATTTATAATCTATATTCTATAACTATATATTAAAAGGAAAATTAATAAAAAGATAAAATATTAAAGACAATTATGAGAAAAATGAAAAAAATGATAACTTATTTAATATATTATTTTATTAATGCATCAAGAAAAGAATATATGTAAAAATAGAAATATGTAATATATTATATTATAAAAATTAATGATAAAATATAAAATTTATTACCAACTGATGTAGTCTTCACATTCCTCAGTAATTTGGAAAGCTACACCCTTCCATAAATTTAGTAATAAAATATTAAATATATACTTATATTATATTATATATATTATTGTAAATATAATTAGTGACGAGTTGAGCCTAATTCCGAAGGCTAAACTCGTTGGTAATTTTAATAATAAAATATTAAATATATAGTTATATTATATCACATATATACTAAAGTAGGTAATTTCGAAGGCTAGAACCATCGGTAATTTTAATAATAAAATATTAGACATATACTTATATTATATTACCTATATATTATTATAAATATAAATATCGATGGGTTGAGCCTTCAAAATTATCGAGAGAATTAAATCCTTCGATAATTTTGAAAGCTAAATCTGTCGGTAATTTTACTAATAAAATATTAAATATATACTTATATTATATCACATATATATACCGACGGATATAGCCTTCACAATTATCGACGGACTTAAATCCCTCGATAATTCTAAAGTCTAGACTTGTCTATAATTTTATTAATAAAATATTAAACATATACCCATATTATATCACATATATAATATTATAAATAAAATCTCTTGGCTATTTCGAAGGCTATATTCGTTGGTAACTTTACTGACGGCGATTTCCCATCCGAAGTAGGGAAGGATTATTTCGTGCTCGGTATTTTGAAAGTTTTTTCTATCCGCCACAAATGCCATCAAAAAATGCAAAGGATTTGCATCCGTCGAAAATCGACCGTCGCAAATTGATAATTTTCTTATAGTGCCCCTTGTTTCTTCTCAACCTCACCGCACACACCTCGACAATCATTCACGTCATCATTTTTTCTCCCATCTCGGATCATCATCGAACTATGACAACCTTCCAACTGAGCATCATATTCTTCACCGACCACACATTCTTTTGGCCAAGCCACTTGCTACTTCCTCTCCCGAATCATCATCGACATCCCTCACATCCTCCACTCTGTATTGCCAATACACAAAGCCACAAATAGTGTCATTAGAATGAGGAGTCCATATCATGAGGTGCATGCAAGATTATCATCAGCGCTAGGGTCACTTCCAATGTTATCAGGGGACCGGACCAGCCGGTCGGACTTGTTCGACCGTTGATCGATCCTCAATACGATCCACTTAAAATTCTAAAATCGGACGTCTATTTAAACTGGTAAAAAAATCAGTCAAAACCCAGAAAAACTAGGTTCAACCACATTTTTTGGACCAGCCAAATTTTATTATTTTTTTGTTAAGAGATAATTTGATAAAATTTACTATTATAAATTTAAAAAATATTAAAAAAATGGACTTTCTCTATAAACAATCATATTGACCCACTAGTCACCTCTTTTATTTATACTTGTCCCTTTAGTCTCATGTCGCTACTATTAGCAACGTGGAACTATGTTTGTACATTTTTCTTATTCTTTTTTCCTTCATTTAAGATAGAAATTATTAAATTTTGAACTTTAACTTATGTATTATGATTTTATTCAAAATTTTTAATATCATAAATGCATATTATAATATAAGTTAATTATATATTTATTATATTATATATAATATTTATTATGTTAGATAAATTAGTTAGAGATGAATGGTGTAAACTTCTTGATTAGGTACAACAATACCATAACAATACTTAGTATAGTGTAGTATTATATATATATATAATAATTATATACACAAATTTAATTTTTTAATTTAATATGTATTAAGTTCAAATTTAACAAACCAATAATTATACTATATATTTATTTATAGAATATATAATCATGTCATAATATTTTGGAAAAACTATTTATTTGTTGCTTCTACATAAAAAACAAAGATATGAGAAAAAGTTTTAAATAACACTTTATATATAATAATCAAATTCAATAAGATTTTCATTTATTATGTGTGTAATAATTTTAAAATTAAATCTTAAAATTAAAATTTATGATTTATGATTGACATGTTTTGTATAATTATATTTTGACATAACTATATAATCAAAATATAATAACTTAATTTAATATATCATACTAAATATAATATTTTATTACTATTCGATCCGACCAATCGATTCAACTTAAAATAAACACTTATACCGGACGGTCCTGACATTGGTCACTTCGGTCACCTTCACTACCAGATCCGATTGTGACTTTTCTTTTCTCTTTATTTTTCATCTTTTTTATTGTGTTGGTATCACTTCTCTTATTACATTGGTATCACTTCTTCTTGTTGGGCTTAACATTAAGGATAGTGTTTAGTTCAATTTTGGAAAAAACACATTTCATGGGTTGCATATTTGCTTATAAATTTATTTTTTCGTTTATCTTTATTTCTTTTTATTTTCCCTATGTTTGAATTTTTATAAAAATCCAAAATTTTATTTTTTTAAAAAAATTCTAAACATACCATTGCATTCATTTTTCATTTTTACTAACTCATGTCTTACTGTTTTAATTACCTTTCAAGTGAAGATTTCTTTCATAGAGTATTTTCTTTTCTCATGTTATCATAATATGAACTATACATTGCAACTAGTTTTATTTAATTTTGAAATATTTTTATCGTAAAAAAGGCAAACTTGTGCAAGTCTATTTATAATGTAATTTAATTTTCTTATTAATGTGCATGATGATTCTAATGTTATTTTATATATTCATTAGACTATTTAGTTATTCATTATTCTGTTGGGATGGGACTATTGATGATTTAAATTATATATGATTTTTTAGTGTTTACTGTATTGCATGCTACATTTAGAAGTCGTTTACTATATTATCTTACAATATTACTCATCAATTGACACAAAGATTATACCTTATTGAAAATATCACTAATATACATTACCTTCTTCACTATGTATAAATAATTTGTCTAGCAATTTAAATAACATTATTTACTTGTAATAAATATGACTAGGCAATGTACTTTTTTTTTATTGAGGAGAAAGGGACCAGAGTGGTACAGGAGAAGGAAATGTGTAATTAAGTTTTTTCCCTTTTTTTGGATAAGAGGAAATGGTGTTAAATGGAGAGGAGATCCCCCTCCATCACACCTCATTTTTTTAATCTCAAAATGAGAGGAAAAAAGGGAGAAATATTTACTCACAAAATTAATTACTTAACCTTTGAATGTTACGAAAATAATTATGCTAAAGGGTATAATTGTCCAGTTAATTATTTTATTATTTATATTCCCTTCCTTTTTCCTTTCCTCCCTTCTACCAAACAAAGTTAACTTTTTCTCGGTCGCCACCTTCTCTTGTATATATTTCATCTCTTTCCTCTCCTTTCTTTTATCCAAACACAATCTAAAATACCTTTTATTATTAATGTTAAATCGAAGTTTATATAATTCAGCTCAAAAGTTAAGTAAAAAACTATAGAATTAATAAATTAAATAGTATATTTATAAAAGGTTTATCTATTTTAAATTAAAATAATGTTAAAATATTATTATCATGTTCATGAGAATAATTATAATAAATGATTTAAATAAATCAATGCAATGGAAATAATATTTTTTTGTTGATATTGTTATGTATTTTTTCATATTATTTCATGTTTTATTTGTGTAACATTGAAAATAATAAAAATAGAAAGAACATAAAAGTGAGATTGTCACTTGAGAGATAATCTATATTGACACTAGACAATCTGAAGTGCAATGCAATTTAAATTATCTGCTAATTAGGTAAGCCCAAGTAATTTAAATTTAGATTATCAATAATCTAAAAATATCAACCGTAGGAAAACCGTTAGCACTATCTTCTTGATTATGTAATCCATAAATTACAATCAACTTTTTATTAATTTAGGTGATGCATATTAATACATTTTGATTTTTTATCACATTTAGGTTATTATCTTTTTTAGTAATAATTTTATCTAGTTAAGTTTAAAATTGTTGACTTATAATTATGAGAATATTATATTTAAATAGAACATAAGAATTATAATTCCATATTTATTGCATGCAAATTATAAGTCGCCTTTTGCAAACCACTGATTGTTCATTTTAAAATTACTTTTCTTATTTTGAGTTGTCACTTTTCCTAACAAGTTTACTAATACTGAAAACATAATTCACTATGTTTTTGGTAAACGTAAATGATATAATTGATAAAACATTGAAAAAACACCTAAAGAGTGGCTTATTATTAAAGAGTGGCTTATTCATAAAGAATGTATTCATCTGTTTGGATGTAGAATAAGTAGATGGATAACTATTTATTCTGTTAAAATTTTTCAAAAAGGTAATAGAATATGTTTAACATCACTTTTTTGTTGCGTAGATTTTAAAATGTGTTTAATCATATCCCTAGTTTGTCAACGAGGTTGCATGAAAATAATGAAAGAGAATAATTAAATTATGAGACATCAAATATATATATTTGATGTTATTAATATATTAACTAAATGTTCAATTTTAATGTTCCCTACTTCACCTTATTTCCTATCTTTTACACCGTGACTTCATCTAACGGTTCATGATTGAATCTCTTAAATAATTTATCATCGTTAGATGAGGATCTAATAGTGTAAAAGATAGGAAATAATACGAGATAGGAAACATTTTCACTTTATCCATTAATTAACTAATTATTTTATGTTTAAATTAAGAGCTAACACTACTGATAATTAGAACAGATTCCTAATATTTAAATTTTAAATTTAAAAATATTATTAGTAAATTAATTTAAAATTGGGTATTAATATTCCTGTTGAAAATATAAATATATAAATAGTTATTTAAAGAATAAAATTGTCATATATCTTTAATATCATATTTATTATTTATTTCACTTATTTCCATACAAACACTATATAGAGTCATAATTGAGAATATCATTTTATCAACCAAAACACAAATAAAACACAAATAAAAATATCAACAAAGAATATCATATTCACAAAAATACAATTCTCTTTTCTTTCCATCCATATCCCGTAAACTCGAAATAACGGAAACTGTCACGCACGTTCCTTGCCAATATTTTATTCCCATGGTAATTAAGTAATATTCGAGCTACGCCAATTTCTTGTTCTCCGATAGTAATTAGATAGTAAACATTAAATTCTTCAATATTCGAGGATAAACTATAAATCAAATTAGAAAATTAAATTATATGTGGTCCCTAAGGGTGTAAGAAAAATTCGACCAATCTGAAAAATTCATTTGATCCGAAAAAATTGAATCGAAAAAATAAAAAATTAGGAGTCCGAATATGATTTAGAATAATTTTTAATAAATTAAAATTCACCTACTAAAATTAGAGACCCACCCGAAAAAACCGTAGAGACTCGATCCCATTTTTTATTTATATAATTAATACATATGTTATTAATTCTTTTATTATAAATATAATATTTTTTAAAATAAATTTTCATACTTTTCTATCACATTATCAAACTCTAATTTAATAACTTCAAAATTTTACTAGTATATTTTATATTTAATATAAAATTGAATATTTTAATATTAATTCTAAGTTATTATATATATTTTTAAAATATAATTATATAAAAGTAGGGCCACAAAAAAATTGATCGCTAGAGGGTGATTTGTATTTTTTAAAAATGATTTTAGAATGATTTTTTAAATTTAAAAAACTGATCCGAAAAATAGCGATTAATATTTTTAGACCGAAAACTTGACCCAATCTGAACTACTTTCACCTCCGGTGGTAACCATGACACACAATTCACTATTCACATGTGCCAATCATACCAGTTATAATGTACTAAATCGGAAAAAAATTGTATTGTTGATACTATTTTGAAAATATAATAATTTATTAGAAGATAACTCAGGTTATAATTATCTCGTCCTCTTACAAGTTCTTTTTATTGGTAGATTTATTTGAAACCTGCACATCACATGCTCCAATTCGTAGCAACATCTTATTAAAGGGAAAGAGAATAATTAAATTATAAATAATTCATAGCAATTATAAATAATTCATCTTCCGAGCATATGAAAAAGGAAAAACAATTATATTATTGATGAAGTCTGCACTAACAAATGCACTTTTTGTTACTTGTAACTTATATCATTGATATAATAGAATATGTTTAACGTCACTTTTTTGTTGCGTAGATTTTAAAATATGTTTAACATCACTTTTTTGTTGCGTAGATTTTAAAATGTGTTTAATCATATCCCTAGTTTGTCAACGAGGTTACCAAATTCTTTAAAAACTATGAAATACAACTATTCTTTGCAGAGGCATGAAAATAATGAAAGAGAATAATTAAATTATGAGACATCAAATATATATTTTATGTTATTGATATATTAATGTTTAAATTGAGAGCTAACACTACTGATAATTAGAACTGATTCCTAATATTTAAAATTTAAATTTGAAAATATTATTAGTAAATTAAATTTAAAATTTGGTATTAATATTTCTGTTGAAAATATAAAAATATAAATAGTTATTTAAAGAATAAAATTGTCATATATCTTTAATATCATATTTATTCTTTATTTCCCTTATTTCCATACAAACACTATGTAGAGTCATAATTGAGAATATCATTTTATCAACCAAACACAAATAAAAATATCAACAAAGAATATCATATTCACAAAAATAGTGAAACACAATTCACTATTCACACGTGCCAACCATACCAGTTATAATGTAATAAATCGAAAAAATTGCATTGTTGGTACTATTTTGAAAATATAATAATTTATTAGAAGACAACTCAGTTTATAATTATCTCGTCCTCTTACAAGTTCTTTTTATTGGTAGAATTAATTGGAACCTGCACATCACATGCTCCAATTCGTAGCAACATCTTATTGAAGGGAAAGCAATTATAAATAATTCATCTTCGGAGCATATGAAAAAAAAATTATATTATTGATGAAGTCTGCAATAACAAATGCACTTTTTGTTACTTGTAACAATAAGTGGGATTTAATCACTTTTGATCAGACCCATTGATAAGTGGATCAATGATTGAGATGCGTTTAGTATCCCTACAAAACGAAAGATGATTTGTAGGTACATTAGTCCTTTGATAATTGGACAACAATTATTTGATTTGATATATATAAGAAGTAGTAGTGTTCTTTTCTCTTAGCCCAAAATCTATGTCACCGAATGTTAAGGTATTGTCTGGCTATTTATGTATTATCAGTTTCATTTTTAAACCATTTTCTTGTTAAAAAAAATAATTTGAATGCACAGGAGGGGCTATCAATTAAGGTGATCAAATGGAAAATATCCTTACAGCTAAATAAATTTTCCAAATTTGAGAAAACATTTTCTAGATTTTTTTAAAAGTCGAACAAGTTCTAGTTAAAACACAAAAAAATATTCACATTTAACCGAGAATATAATATGATGTTTACTGGAGAGGCAGCGTAGTGTGTCATTCAATTTTTTTTTTCGGTACAATAAGTGAACTGATGTCATACTGAAACAAAAACTACAAACATGATATAGAGAAATATAATATTGTCATCTTATTGATTCCATAGGCAGCTGATCAAATCAGAATTACTGAATTCAAGATGAATTGGTTCACTGGATTCTGAATGATGTCCTGTTATTAAATTCCTTCCAGTATGATCCTGCTGCAAACAAACTTGAGATCAGCTTTAGCCAATGTCTGGAGCAAAGTTCAAACCGAAATGGAAAGACGAAAGAGGGAGGACAAAAAAGCTTTAACAAGAGGACTTCTTACTTCATAGGTACTCAAGTCTCTTTCATGTGAAGATGAGCATAATCTGGAGGGCCATAGGGAAGGAACCATTCAGCTAGAAAACTCTTCTTCCTCTTGGGGTTGCACCCCATGTCTCTGCACAATTGATCTCCATACCATATGTGCACATTTGTGACGCTTGATCTCCGGAAGTACTTGCCATGGTATTTCTTCATGTATTTCTCCCACTCCAAGACATCCTTTTCTATGGACTTTATGCTCGGCAACCTGAAACCTCCGTCAAGGAAATTCGCCAGCCACTTCGACCTCAGTTCAGATGTAAATAGATTGTACACGCTCTCAGAATAACCCAATACCGCCAATTGGGGAATCCGGGGATGAATGCATTCCCTGTCAAAGTTGAAAAAATGCCATGAGTAATTTACCACAAAGCAGGATGTTTGATCCCTTCTGTTTCGCAGTTGCAGCACTGATGTACCTAAATATTTTTACCTGTACAGTGGAACTGTGGTGTTGGATGAACCTGCTACGACACTCTGAAAGAAGGGTGAAGCGAACATGCTTCTAAGTTCCTGATCGCCATTGTAACCGGTGGCAAAGATCACTAGATCGGACTCTATGGGCGCATCTTGACCTTGGATCTTGACCCCACTCTTGCAGAAGGTAAAGGCTTTGGACTTCTTCAAAATAATGCTTCCTTCATCCACCATGTCATAAAACTTTTCTGGAACAATTGCAAACAAGGAAGCACTTATCGCCTGGAAGAAGCTATGCTCTGGTACCATGTCATACTTTCGTACAGGAGTTGACCACTTATTGTAGCTCTCTCCCAACGTTGATAGTAACCACTTCTACAAGAACATGTTTAAGTTAGAAGAAACTATTGTATACGTTACCCAAAAAGTTGCAAACGTTCGTATCTCATTACCAGAGGTGCCAACAACGTGGCCACTGAACTCAGCAGGAATCCTTCTCCAGGTTTATGAACAAGGAGCTCAGAGAACCGATTAAGATAAAAGAACCCAAGAGGAATTTTCCATGCAGTCAAGTCAGGTAAGAGCCAATGCTTCGTTCTGCATATTATTGTGCAAGGGAACTCGATCCCTTCAAATGATTCAAAACAAAGACACCAAACATAGTGCACGCATTAAATTACAAATCTAAAGCAGAACTAAGTGGAAAAAAAAGAGGCAATAGGGATTGAAGATGCACCATTTGCTTCTGCGCATTCTGCTGCAATATCCAAAGCCGACTTCAAGATTCCCACAACTGTAACTCGCTTTCCTTTGATCAGTTCAGTGGCACTAGCGGCGTCCATGTTGAAGTAGTCCGAGGCATGGATCACAGTTCCCTGGAACACTTCAGGACCCTCGTTTGCAGGGAATGTAGGGACGTTCGGCAGACCGCTGAATCGCCCAATGCAAAGGATCAAGAAATCCACTTGATGCGTCTGCCATTCGACAAAGGCTCGAATGTAGTAGTGACCAGATCAAGGAAGGCAGTAAAATGAAGAGCATGATACCTCTGTGGGAGGGAAGAATTAAAAGGTCTTGAGCTCTTATGGTAAATACCTCTGTAGGTCCATCCTCCCCTTGTTGCACCGTGATGTGCCACTCGCCCTTACCGCCGAAGGCCTCGCCGTTCCCGGCCCACAGCTCCCACTCCATGATCTCCTTCTCCGACGCCCCGACGAACTCGACGGAGATCACCCTGGTCCTGAACTTGACGTAGCGGAGCAGGTCGAAGTGGCACGCGTACGACTCCAAGTACGCCATCACCTGTCGGTGGTCCGGGAAGTCTGCTACGCTCGAAGGCCAGGGGAAGTCCGAGAAGCGGTACAAATCTCGCGGCGTCTGGAGTCTGGTGGAGACGGCGGTGCGTCGCCAAACGCCGCCGATGCCGTCGCCGGACTCGAAGACGACCGGGCTGAAGCCCCTCTCGACGGCGTGCTTGCATGCTGCAAGTCCGCTGACACCTGCTCCCACTATGCCGATCCTCCTCTTCTCCATGATAATTAACTAGGGAGATTCTCGGACAGACGATCTCCGATCGGAGTGGAAATATATCCAGAAGGAGGCACCAGGATAGATTTCGTACTGGATGCAGCCATTCTCACCACACCACATGTCTATCATTTTACCATTTCACCGTACCAAGTGACCTTCAAAATAGTACAACATTTTAGTATACTATTTTATTGCATAAAAAATGAAAAAAAAATTGAAGGGAAATGGAACGGAGAAGGTAGAAACCATCTCTTGATCTGTTTTATAAATTGAATAATATATATTTGATTGTCATCATGGTCAATCAAATGATTTCCCTTATTTTGATCACAATTGTTATTATTGTATTTTGCTTTGAGTTATGGAATTATTTTTTTAACAAAAAATATTTGTAATTGCTCTTAGAAGCTGTTAGGCAAAGTGTTTTTAAAACTAATTTTGTTCTCAAATTATTCATCAGATGGGAGCACAACAGAAGCAAGGATGTTTTGAATGGGTCAAAAATCCATTTGTTCTTATTTTTTCATTGTTCTTGTTATTATTATTATTGGCTTCACATGTCATAAAAATAATTATTTGATAAAAAAAAGTAAGAACAAAAGTGTTATTCTTATCTTGTTCTCATATCAAGCAGACTCTTAGAAATTTCATGATGAATATATTTTGATAATCTAGAATAAAATATGGAAGATGCATAATGCATTGTGAATCTGTACGTTGTCATTTACAATTTTTTGAAGGATAATAACCATTTCACCCTTATTCATCTTAATTTATAGAGAATAACTGACAAATGACTGATTTCTAAATGGATTTTTAATCCCATCAACTTATGGATCTTTCTTGATTGGCGTCTATCTTATAATTGGAGGTGAGTGGGCTGCTGAATTGAAGGATATCAGGTGATGCAGATGGATTTTAGAAAAGGTTGTATTCCAGAGCGACTCACAGAGATCCTGGTGCAGCTCATTTGCACGCGGGGAAATCCCCCTAAACAATTCAGACATTATATAAACGACATTCTATAAGCTTATGTAATTTTTTATGCATTCGAAATCCGACATTATTTTAGATAGTGAAATTGTGCGACCGATTTTCTTGCAAATTTGGGACATTTCAGTACATGTCATTCTATATGGGAGTGAAACCTCTCTCAGGAATCTCCTTCAACATTTGTATTGGGATACTTTTAGGAATAGAACACCGAAGATCGATGAATAATTAAGACAACGAAGTAAAAAAAATAGAAGAGAAGATTTACGTGATAAAAATCTTTTGATCAAAAGAGAAACATCCACGAGCAAAAGAGAACACATTCAGAAGAAATTCATTATGAACAAAAGAGAGTACATTATGATAAAACTCTAACCTTTATATATATTTCTTTTTTTTTCATTTTTCTTTCATAATTTTGGGTACAAGGTATATAATTCAATGCGCATTGACTTTCATCTAATAGATAATCTCATTTTTTTTAAAAAAATAATTTCTAAATGGGTAACACTATGTGTCACTTACGAATGATGCATACTATTATTTGTAGTTGTTTGGCTCCAAAGAAAATATTCTCAGGTCAAGGTCACCCAATTTTATTTTAGCTTTGGGATTCCAGCAAGAACATTAATGTTCTTGGGTCTCTTTAGAACATAAATGTTCTTATTTTTTTGTTATTTCTGCCATCATGACTATGGGACCCACTAATGCGAAAATAAGATGTTTGGATGAAAAAGTGAGAATAATCTCTTATTCTTGTTGATGTTCTCGTACCAACAACTAACTGTTTGACATTCATGACCTTGTCCCTAAAACAATAAAAAAATGTTCTCGTTGTGTTCTTGCAACAAGAACAAATCAGGGTTATGTGTGTTCTTGGTAGGAGCTAGAACATAATAGCTTTCATTTTTTTATTATTTCAGCATTTAATGATGTGGGACCCATGGATGCAAAATAAGGCTGTTTGGTAAAAAAAGTGGGGTTGAGGAGCTGTTCTTGTGGTTGTCCTCGTACCAAACAGCCCCATAGTAACTATCTTCACATTATCACTTTTTCGTAAAATTTTACTAATTTTGGAAGCATAATTCATTATTTTTTTGGTAAAACGTAATAAATACAATAGATAAAACATTACGAAAGACCCTTAAAAGACAATGAGAAAATGAATAGGGCAAAGAACGTAAGAGAAAAGAAATCATATTGATTTTGATTTAGGTATATAATAGTTAGTAAAGAATATATGCTTGTCTTGTTCAGAAATGAAACTAGAAATTTGATTTTAAGATTTGTTTTTTTGGTGTAGAAAGTCTCAAATTTCGGATCTTCTGCTGCACGAATTTCTTGGGAAACACTTTGGTGTCAAGATAATAGCTATGAATAGTCATCGAAAAAAAAGAAGCCGTCGTTAGAATTACTTCGGTTTCCTAAAATCCGGACGATTTTCCTTATCTAAATCGAGCATTTCTAGAAAAAGTATTTCTTATTTTTCATTCTCATTCTCATAAGAATGAATACTAAAAAATTATTCTATAGGTCTACGGGAAGATGAAAATAATACGTAATTGTATCAAAAATTATATACAAAAAAATAAAAGAATCTCTTCAAATTTCGAAGGAATCGCACGTATAGAAATTAAAAAAGACAAAATATAGAACTTAAAGGGATAATGGAAGTTGCTGGTCTTTGAATCGAATTGCGTTGTAGCTAAACTAAAAAGAAGACCCTCCCTGAAATGGCGGAAACTGGAAAATTATTTTGCAATTGAGATAACGTGATATTAACTTATGGATCTGCATTCCACCCACGTGTGGGCACTGTATTGGGGGGAGGTGATTTCGTTGTCATCTACCATCACATCACACGCTCTCTCTCGTTCATATGATTAACTTCGAACATAGCTTCCAAAAAGATACAATCATATTGTACCTATTTTAATTGATTACATGAAATTTGACAATAAGCCTCAAGCTTTATCTTTATTTTCAATTTTATCTTTTAATTTATTTTGTAATTAGAAGAGTTTTCAGTTACAAACTTATTTCAAT
The DNA here is from genome assembly GCA_030549335.1 of Pontederia crassipes. Lineage (NCBI taxonomy): Eukaryota > Viridiplantae > Streptophyta > Magnoliopsida > Commelinales > Pontederiaceae > Pontederia > Pontederia crassipes. The sequence goes on along the minus strand of CM060191.1, from coordinate 66,944,811 downwards.
GAGTTTATTGGTATAGTGGTTGGCATGTCATCATACTAAAAGATAAAATTAATAATGAAGTAATAAAATAATAGAATAAAAAGGGAGCAACACCTCAACAATCGACGACGAAACTGAAGGGGAGAGAGAGAGGAGGGGAACACCACCTGTCTATTTGTACTCTTACAATTATATTTTTTTTCACGGCAACCGATGACAAAGGAATTGATAGCAACGCTATCGTAGGTCATTATTTTGATAAAGTTTTTATCCCAATTGAGAAGGTGGTCGAGAGGGGGTTTTTGGGTGACATTCGTGAAGTTTTTCGTTGAGCTCGACGCGAATTCCAATCGTTCCTATCACCGTTGCACTGGTGAGTTGAAGTTGGAAGTAGAGATTGTTCAACATTTCTACATAAATCTAATCAAGCGCGGCTTCAATTTTCGAGAGTGGCTGTTGCGCTGATATGGTGAGGATGATAGGTGGTTGAAAATTTAATTTTATAAATCGATAAAAATTAGTTATAGTGTAATCATTATACAATTAATTGGTTAAAATAGGTGCCAGTCCGTTGAGAATATGAGTAAGGTGCCGCTGCAATTTATTTTTTCTTATTGGTAAGCATACTAAAACCTATAGTGGTAATAAAAAATTGTCAATTTGTGATGAATAGTTTCCGACAAACAAGAATCCTTCTCATTTATCGATGATATTTGTGATGGATATAAAAAATCTTTTGAACTATTGAGGGACAAAATATCTTTCGCTACTATAGACGAAAAATACCCGTCGATAAGTTACCGACGGATATATCCTTCAGAATTACTGAGGGACTTAAATTTATCGATATTTTTGAAGGCTAGACCCGTCGGTAATTATATTTATAATAATATATGTGTGATATAATATAAGTATATGTTTAATATTTTATTATTAAAATTACTAACGTGTCGATCCTTCGGAATTACTAAGGGATATTTATTACCGAGGGATATTTAACTGTCGGTAATTCTGAAGACTAGGACTGTCGATAATTAATTTTTATAATAATATATATGTAATGTAGTATTAATATATGCTTAATATTTTATTACTTTACTTACCGACGAAACTAGCCTTCGGCATTACCGACGGATCAATATCCCTCGATAATTCAGAAGGCTAGGACCGTTGGTAACTAAAATAATAATTTATTGGTAATCTTTATAATATAATATAATATAATGCATATTTCTTACATTTACTTTTATTCTTTTCTTGATGCATTAATATAATATAATATAATATAATATAATATAATATATTAAATAAATTATCATTATTTTCCATTTTCTCATAATTGTCTTTAATATTTTATCTTTTTACTCATTTCTTTACTATATTTATAGGTATAGAATATAGATTATAAATACATTTAGAATATCAAATAGAATAGTTTTAATAAAATTAAAATATGTTAACTTCCTATCCAAGATATAACTAATTTTAATCACAATATAACAATTTTTAAAATAATATACATTAGTTTTAATCATAAGTACAAATTTATGGATTACCTTTTATTCATAAAAAATATTTTTAAACTACATTTATAAATTGTGAATGATAAGTATTCCTATTTCTAACAATCCACTTATTCTTTGTATAATTATATCCAATGATAATATTAAGATATATAATATGGATAGTATGTACACATATTGATTAACATTACTACTAAATATACATTAACATTATGAAACTAAGATATATATAATATTAAGATATATGTGTCTTTTATAATATGTCATTTATATACTTTTAAAGGGTCTTTTGTGATTTATAAAAAGGTTCATCATTATTCATCCTTTTGTAAGTTACATTTTATTAATTGTGAAATGTCAATTTAATCTTTATAATATTATATTATATTATATTATTAATGTTTATAATAATATGTACCAATACATATGATATTATCAATGTTTAATAATAATATTTTATATCATATACATTAATAATAAATTATTATTTTAGTTACCGATGGATGTACCCTTCGAAATTAATCCGTCCATAATTCGAAAGGTAGACCCGTCGATAATTAAAATAATAATTTATTATTAATGTTTATAATAGAATACCCATCCATCTTTTATTTATTTATAATATTTATACTATAAAATAATATTATTAATGTTTATAATAATATATATCAATACATATAATATTATCAATATTTAATAATATTTAATATCAAATACACAAATAATAATTTATTATTTTAATTATCAACGGATGTGCCCTTCGGAATTATCCACAGATCAAAATCTCTCTGTAATTAAAATAATAATTTATTATTAATATTTATAATAGAATACATATCCATCTTCTATTTATTTATAATATTATATTATATTATTAATGCTTATAATAATATATATATCAATACATATGATATTATCAATATTTAATAATAATATTTTATATCATATACATTAATAATAAATTATTATTTTAATTACTGACGAATGTAACGTTCAGAATTACTAAAGGATATATATCCGTCGGTAATTTCGAAAGATATGTCTCTAATTTTTTCCCACATATTTTCCCTCTCTCACCCTTATCTCCACTTATTGTTCTCTCTCTCCCTGTAAGTCTCATCTCTCCTCTCATCTCCGGTCTCTCTCCTCTCATCTCCGCTCAGGTCTCTCTCTGTCTTTCGACTCCGGCCAGATCAATATCCGCGCCCTCCTCTCCTTCCTTTCTCTCAGCTCTGGCCGCAGATGGGGCTGTCGGCCCGATCGTTCGACATGGTCAAATCTGCCTGGTCCGACTGTCTAGCGACCAGATCTAACTTTCACGGTAAGATCCGACTGCCTGGTTGCCGAATCCGACTGCTGCAATCAGATACGGACGCCTGTCGACCAAATTTGACTGCTGTGGTTAGATCCAACCCCTTGTGGCCGGATTCGACTGTCGCGGCATGATCTGACCGCCTTGCGACCAGATCCGACTGTCGCAGCATGATCCAGCCACCTAGCGACCAAATCCAATTTTCACGACATGATCCAGCCGCCTGACGGCCAGATCCAGTTGCCTAACGACCAGAACCGGCTGCCTGGTGGCCAAATCTAACTTTCACGATCAGATCCGACCGCCTGACGGCCAAATCCGATTATCTGGTGGCGAGATCTGGCCGTAGGAGGCCAGATCCAACTGCCGCGGTTAGATCCTACTGCCTGGCAGTCAGGTCAGCTGTTGTGGCTAGATCCGGCCACCTGGCGATCAGGTTGGCTATCGTGGCCATATCCGACCGCCTGGTGGCCAGGTCTGCTTCCGCAGCCGCCTCCTCTCCCTCTTCGTCTCTGTCTCGACTTTGGCTCCGGCGACTTCGACTCTCTCTTGGTTGTTGCATCCAGATTTGGCTTCGGTGACTTTGACTCTCTCTCGGTTGCCACATCCAGATCCGGCTCTGGCAACCTCCCATGACACGGGTGATCCCTGTCTCCTCCCTCTCCCTCGACTCCAGTCGCGAGATCGTTCGTTGGCACCAGATCTCTCTCAACAAAATCAGCCGGTGGCCAGATCTGATGTCGACTCCGGCCACTGGCATTCAATTTTTTTATATTTTAAATAAGGTTTGTGACGGGAACTACTGTTAGAAAGACGCCGGAACAGTCGACGAGATGTCTCCCGTCGGAGCATCCGATGGTTTCCACCCGTTGAAAGCTCCGAGGGTTGTCCTCCCTTCAAAATTTTCGACGAGTCAAGGTTGTATGCCTCCGAAAGTTCCGTCGGATATCGTTGATTTTTCGTCAGAAATCGTCGAATTCCTTGATGGTTCAATTCCTCGACGGTTCATCAGGACCGTTGAAAACTCATTTGCGACCGTCGAAAACTAGCTTGCAACGAGTAAATTTCTTACGGGAGCAAAATCGTCGAAAAATTCGTCAGAAACATGATTTTTCGACGGATATACATAGTTTTCCTACAGAAAAAACCATCAATAATTGGAAAAAAATCTTGTACTGATAGAATTAGAAAAGTTGTAATTTCTAATATTTATGTGATTATTTATAATACCTTTAGGGTAGAAGAATTATAAATGTTAGTTCTAAGTATCAAGATGTCATTAGAATGATTATTATGGAGTAATTAATGAGCTAAAAGACAAATGATACCTCTTCTATAAGAAATCTGTCAATTAGCAACGTAGGAAGGCGATGCTAAAGTGGCGCTAACTCGTGGCTAAAAAATATAGTCACATGTTAGAGTCACAAGCGACCTTTGGTAGTTGTTAGCGTCATCGTGGCACCAAAGACCCTGACGATGCTACTAGCATCACATGTTGACAATATTACTTATCACGACGTGAAAAGTCACATTGCGAAATAGTAATATGGGTCGCTAGGTCAACGCTTCGTCTGTCGATGCTAAACCGGATGGCGCTAAACAATTCCTAATGCCAGTTGGACTCCACGTATTGAGTTCAAATAAAAATTTCGTATGAAACATTTGAATCATAATCATGAGTTTTGTGGAGAATGCTTTTTCTACTTGGATTATCTTTTGCAGCTTTCATAAAATATAACATAAAAGTTAACAGAATTAGACGAAAGAATTAAAGTAGAAAATGCGATAAAATTTAGAAATATCGTAAAGTAAGTTAGATGCGAAAAAATTGTTATAATTTAAAAAAAATTAAAAAAATAATCTTTTTATCTTTCATGCACTTGTTAATAAGTTCTAGAATAATATGTATTTGTTCTCACTTTATTCTTATAATGAGATATTCTTGGATGAGGTAAGAATAAAATTATAGTTTATGTGGGATTCATATGTTTACAAAATTAATATTTGACAAAAAAATGAGAAAAATGAGCTCTATTATTCTCGTGTCAAACAAGACTTTGAGTGCACGTTCGAGAAAAATGAGATCAATTTTCTTAGATCCATATCGATAGATCCACGGCAAGATATTGCAAGAATCCAAAGCGGCAATGAGACGTGAAGTGGGGATGCTAATTTCTGAACAGCTGGAGACAGCGTTCTGCTCACAACAATGGAACATGTTGAGAAACTGGACGTTCCAGATTTTAACAAAAATAAAAATAAAAATCGTATATTGTGAGGTAGATGCAGACAATGGACCAAGTTGAGTGTCTGGACGTTCCACCAGTGGAACAACTGGTTACATCCATACACAAAGATATGTCAACTGTTTTTAAAAATTTAATGACAAAAAGAAGAATATATATTCATAATAATCTTAACAGTTAAGAGATTCAACTTGAATCAGCTAGCACTCATAAAAAAAATTTGTCCAACATCAATAAAAAAAAAATAATGATCATAAGTCAAACTTATACATCAATCAAATTAAAAGAATTAATTATAATAAGTCAAACTTATGTTCTGAATTCTGATCGAATTTAAGAACTTGAGTTCATGTTAAAAGCAAGAAACTGATGTTCCTTTTTTTTTCTTTTTGACGTATAGATCTAAAAATAGGGCCAAATCTATTTATCAATTAATTTAATATTATACATATTATATGTATATACAATGAGCTGTTTGTTAATACATTATCATAAAACTTATAAAATAAATTCATTTAAATCTAATAATAATTAAGTATTTTATTAATTATTTATCATAATTGACATAGTATTATAATGCAGTAACATTTAAAAAATATTATTGATTAAATGAAATTAATGTAAACATTATGTATAATTATTATATTTATTGTACTACAATAGAATTTTACTAATTATTTTTTTCCTTAGTTTTAGAAAAAAACGTACATAATCTAATTATATTATATGAAGGTCTTTTTAAGTTCTTATTTACTAAATTATAGTATTAATTAGATATCAAAGAAAATTTTAAATATAATTGATATTAATATATCGTGCCACATCGTATTTGTTTTAATAAACCTAGAACTTTTAATTGAATTCAACATATACATTAGTAATCTAATTACTAAAATCGTTTAACACGTGCTTCAACACTTACATTAATATATATATATATATATATGCATGCCCGACAGTCATACATGTTTAAATAATAATCAATTATAATATTTTGTATTTGCTAATAATTTTCTATCTCATATAATAATGATTTGTCTTGTTATATATTACATTTTGCCCAAGCACCCACTAAAATTTATCTTATTAGTTTTTAAAATTTTCAATATTATGTTTTCATCCAAACATCAAATCTAAAAATTTTCTTTTTAATCCATCAATTCCTAAAAAAGTAAGAAGAATTTAACTTCTTGCATCTAGACATCTATCAGAAACAAATTTCATATATATAAATTACATTTTTTTACCAAATTATTATTGTCACTAAACTATATATTTTGGTGGAAGCGGTCATTGTTTTATTGCAATTAGGATTAAATAGAGATGTAAATAATTTGATGCAGATAAAAAACCGCGTCCGAAGAGATCGTGGTAAAAAACTGCACCCAACCGCATATCCGTGAGAACTTTTTGACAACAGATATAACATGAACCGTTAGTCCATCCTTATTTATTCAACTGCTCAAGAAAGACATCAACCATCATTAAGACTAATGGATTCTGCACAATATGAATCTCATCATAAGATACATTTGAAAGATCAAGTTCTTCTTTTCTTGTTTCTCCTTTGATTTTTCTTCCTTGCCCGTTAAAATGCATCATGATTTGCGAGTTTTATCTAGTTCAGGCAAGTTCATTACATGAAATTAAAAAAGACAAATCATGGCAAACATAACATACTGGAAATATTACATCGAAGTCGAATAATCAAGATAACGAAGTAAAAAAATAAAAGAGAAGATGAATATAGTGATTTAACTTGTAAAACTTTTTTGATAAATGTAAACAAAAGAGAAACATAAGTAAAATAGATTATATAATGATAAAACTCTAATCGGTCCGTACTGCAAGGGATTTCACCTTTCGCTTCTACTTGCATGACGTAGTTTTAATTAGTATTGTAAAACTCGAATCGGACCGGTAGATCGAACCAGTCCGATCGTGATCCGGGTCCTACAAGAGGCTATGGGTCAAGCTCGGATTGAACCGGTCAAGCCCGGTCAAACTCATGGTTGAACCGTCGAACTAGGCGATTTTTATTAAAATTTTGAACTTGAGACCTCATATTTAAGAGATGTATCACCCATTAGGTCATTTTAAGAATATGATTTTATTTTTATTTTTTTATTTAGTTTCATTTTTTTATCATATTTAAATACTAGAATAAAAAATAATCCAACGTCTAATAAAAATAAAATGTAAGATAATTTATTTATTTTGTTTAGATTTTAGCACTTCTTATTTGCCTAAAATAAATATTAGTAACTAATCACATGAATTATAAGTTGATATATTAATTTATATGTTAAAAAATGTGGTAAACAAAATATTTGAACAAATATTTATTTATTAAAATATATTATTATAAGTATATTTTATATTAGTTATCAATGAATATATATTATTAGTATGAATATATTTTTTATTATTAATATCCGATCTGACCATCCAGTTTAATCGATCGGACCGATTCAGATCGATTCAATTTGACCTGAAAACTTTTTCGTATTGACATCAGATCGAGATTTTACGAGAGTGGTTTAACGCTCAGTCCAACAACCACATTACCTACAATTGTCCAGGCATGCTATCAAGCATGTCATATCCACATTTCTTAGAAGCATCTTGGATCTTGACAAGTTGGATTTGAAATTTAACAATCTCACCAATCAAATCATACGTCATGTGCCAATTCTTTATTGGCAAGATCGTGAAATTGTGGCCGACTATTGTTTTAACAAGTAGTTATATTGTTGCCACTGTATTGATTCCCACTCATCAAGCTGGAAATAAAATTTTGTCTAGAATGATATAAATCATACACTTGTCTAATTTTTGAAAAATTCAAAGCACTTAAATGGGAGTTATGTTAATTGTTATGAGGTCTAAAACCAATGCTAGTCAATCTTGCGAAATACAAAACTAATATAAAATTTAGGTAAAATGTTAATTCTTTTGTGTACAAATCATACCGAGATAAAATATAAAATATTTAATGTCAAACCCTACATAAGATTAAAGTCAAATCAAATAGGAAGCATTCTATTGTAAGAATTGCATGCAATTAAAGTATTGATAACATTTCAAATAAAAAAATTAATTCTTTTAGTACCATGTGATAGTTGCTTTATGTTGATGCCATATCTAAGTAATAATATGAATATATATATATATATATATATATATATATATTATTGTTACACCAAAGAATGTTAAGATAAATAAAAAGGAAGGATGATCTATTATAAGAACTTAAAAAAACAAATTAAAAAAAAGTATGTAGGATAAATCCATATACTTTTATGATATTCATTGCTTGTAAAATCTTAACTCCTGAGAAATTTTTAAATGAATATTTGGACAAGATTTATGTGATTCTTTGTTTTAATGCTAATTAAGAGATGGTTATATGAATGTAAAAGAGAATATATGAAAAATGAATTGATATCATATTAACATTAGTAAGTTCTCACGTGTATTTTTCTGATGTCACTATAATATATTTTTACATAATTAAATGTTTATTATTATAATAATAATTATAGATAACATTATATAATATAGGAAAAGATTTTAAGTTGTTTGGATTAAGTATCATATAAAATAAGCCGTGCAAATACAATGTCAGCCACCATTTGAATTTATACGGGTCACATCTACAATTGAATAATGACTTGCGTCGACAAAATCAACAGATATACGGATCTCGGACGGACAGAAATTTTTCGTAATTTTTTACGGCTTTTGAGACGAATTGAAAAAATTTTTTAAAATACCGAAGGCTAAAAAAATCCTTCACTACTACGGACGATAAATTCCGATCGATACATTACCAACGGTCCAAGCCTTCGCAATTACTGATGGATATAGGTTTGTCGGTACTTCTGAAGGTTGAGACCGTCGGTAATTAATTTTATAAATAACATATTTGTAATATAATATAAATATATGGTTAATATTTTATTAATTTAATCACCGATGGTCTTAGCCTTCGAAATTACTTGTTAAAATAGTAATTTATTGTTAATGTTTATAATATAATATAATGCATATTTTTTTTTATACATTTACTTGTATTCTTTTCTTGATGCATTAATAAAATAATACATTAAATAAATTATCATTATTTTTTATTTTCTCATAATTGTCTTTAATATTTTATCATCTTACTCATTTCCTTCAATATATTCATAGATATAGAATATAGTTTATTATAAATTTAGAGTATAAAATAGATAAATTTTAATAAAATTAAAATATGTTAACTTCCTATCCAAGATATAACTAATTATAATAATAAAATAACTAATTTTAATCATAATATAAATTAGTTTTAATCATAAGTACTATAAATTTATGGATTACCATTTATTCTTTATCTAATTACATCCAATGATAATATTAAGATATATAATATGGATAGTATGCACACATATTGATTAAAATTAGTAGTATATATACATTAACATTATGAAATTAAGATATATAATATTAAGATACATGTGTCTTTTATAATATATATTTCATTTTGTACACTTTCAAAGGGTCATTTGTGATTTAGAAAAAAGTTCATCATTATTTAAAAAATTAGTTATAAATTTAATGTAATGATCCGAAAATCCACTCTAAAAGTTTTGGACATTTAGGGCAATTCCGCGTCGTTATCCCGTTCGTCATACATCATTTAGCAGCAGAATACTTGACAATTTAGATAAAATCATAATAAATAAAAACTTTCTATTAATCAAATAAACTAATATTCCATAAGACATTAAATGCCTAAACTTTTCATGCCCCATTGTTCATCTAGAACCTTAAGACTTATTTAACCGTAAGCATGTGCGACACTTCGTCGTGAGCTTGAGCTGTCATCCATCACTTAATCTTAATTACCTACACGGATCCAGAGTGCAGAGTTTCTCAATTAGAATATGTAAAGGTCATGCATACCATGCTATCCTATTACATGATACTACATGCGATGCATCATTATCATAATAATAACAAAACCTTATATGATAATACATCATGCTTACATTCATTCATCATACAATATTCATACAACATAAACACCATGTCATACCTACTTTACTTTGGATCCATCATCTACCAGTAGCATGCAATAGAAATATACATTCATATCATTCATCACATACATAACATATCATTTCAATTTCACATTCATTGTCATGTACATTCTAGGAGTTTCTTCATAACTCATTCATCCTTAGTTCTTGACTTCTTTTATACTTTTCATCTCCTCAGGGTTACTTTATAACCCTTTGAATCTTATTTCATTCTTCTTTTCTTCCTTTATTAATTCTTCATGTGTCATATTCATCCTTCATCTTTATCACATAATATCATCTTGACTTTGATCCCATATCATAAGACATACTTAGGAACACACATCATAAAAGTGAGGGACTTTATTCTTAGTTATCTTTAGGAATATACACACTTTAAGATGAGGGACATTGTTCATTGAAAAGTACATACACATATACAGGACTTTACTTCTCAGGTTTAGGTCCCCTTGAAGTACATACATAAGTATAGGACTTTACATTCCATCTTTACTTCATTATCATCATCTTAACATTCTTTCTTTCTCATAAGATACTTTAAATTCACCTTCATTCCTACTTTATCTTATAACATCTTTGATCTTATCATAGTTGAAAGAATCATATCACATCATCATAGGTCACATCCTTGAAACACGTACATCATAATAGTGAGGGACTTTATTTCAAGGAATACACACGCTATAATAGTGAGGGACTTTATTCCGAAAAATACGCACACTATAATAGTGAGGGACTTTATTCCAGGAAATACACACACTTTCTGTTGAGGGACTTTGTTCCTTGAGAAACACATAAACAAATACAGGACTTTATTTTGCGAGCTTAGGTCCCCTTAAAGTACATGCATATGTGCAGAACTTTGCTTCTCACTATTGATAAGTGATGAGGATATTCTTCTTCAACTTTAGGCGCGTTATGTTTTGCATTACAACAATCATTCATATCAATCATTCTTCATCTTTTAGCCTAATTACGACTGAACATGCTTTATGTGAATCTACGTGTCATATACAATCAATACACATCAATACATACCTATATACATAAAGACGCCTGTGACAGTGCCGATAATTCATTCATATTATTACTTAGATATGGCATCAACATAAAGCACCTATCACATGGTACTAAAAGAATTATATTTTTTTATTTGAAATGTTATCAATACTTTAATTACATGCAATTCTTACAACATAAGCCTAGTGAATATGCATATCTTTTACTTTAATAGATTACATATTTTGTGAAAGAAAATTCATAATATACTCACTGAAATCAAATGCTTCCTATTTGATTTGACTTTAAACTTATGTAAGGTTTGATATTAAATATTTTAGAATTTATCTCGGTATGATTTGTACACAAAAGAATTAACATTTTACCTAAATTCTATATTAGTTTTGTATTTTGACAGATTGATTAGCATTGGTTTTAGACCTCATAACAATTGATATAACTCCTATTTAAGTGCTTTCAATTTTTCAAAAATTAGACTAAGTGTATGATTTATATCATTCTAGACAAAATTTTATTTCCTTGACAAGTGGGAATCAATCTAGTGGCAAGAATGTAACAACTTGTTAAAACAATAGTTGACCACAATTTCACGATCTTGCCAATAAAGAATTGACACATGTCGTATGATCGGCGAGATTGTTAAATTCCAAATCCAACTTGCCAAGATCTCATTATTAGACAAGACGCTTCTAAGAAATGTAGATATGTCATGCTTGATAGCATGCAAGTCAGAATTCGTTTGCTGAATAATTTACTTGAGCACAATTAATCCCTTCTTTTACTTGTAATAGCATGGTTCGTTGTCAATAATTTGATAGAGTATAGCAAGTGTAATGTATGTTTGTCATTATGTTTTCCCATGATTTTTCTTTTTTAATTTATGTGATGAACTTGCCAAAACTAGACAAAACTCACAAATCACGATGCATTTTAATGGGCAAGGAAAGAAAAAAAAATCAAAGGAGAAACAAGAAAAAGAAGAACTTGATATTTCAAATGTATCTTATGATGAGATTCATATTGTGCTATATGTGAGGGATGATGTCTTTCTTGAGCAATTGAATAAATAAGGATTAATAACGGTTCATGTTATATTGTTATGAAAAAATTCTCACGAAAAAAAAATAAGGAGCTTTTTACCATGATCTCTTTGGAGGCGAATTTTTATATACATTAAATTCTTTACATCTCTATTTAATCCTAGTTGCAAGAAAACAATGACCTCTTCCACCAAAATATTTAGTTTAGTGACAATAATGATTTGGTAAAAACAATTTTAATTTTGATATATATGGAATTTGTTAGATGTCTTAATCCAAGAACTTAAATTCTTCTTATTTTTTATGAATTGATGGATTAAGACGAAAAATTTTAGATTTGATGTTGGATGAAAATATAATATTGAAAATTTTAAAAACTAATTAGATAGATAAATTTTATTGAGTGTTCGGGTAAAAAGTAATATAGACAAATTATTATTTTATGAGATAATTTTTTTTAGTAAATTCAACATATTATAATTGATTATTATTTAAGCATGTATTACTGCCGTGTGTGTATATATATTGTACATGTTGAATTCAACTAAAAATTCCAGGTTTATTAAAACAAATAAGATGTGGCTCGATATATTAATATTATTTTTATTTAAAATTTCTTTGATATCTAATTAATATTATAATTTAGGTAAATAATATCTTAAAAAGACCCTAATTAATATAATTAGATTATGTACAGTTTTTCTAAAATCAAGAAAAAATTAATTAGTGAAATTCTATTGTAGTACAATAAATATAACAATTATACATAAGTTTTACATCAACTTCATTTACTCAATAATATTTTTTTAAAAAATTACTGTATTATAATACTATGTAAATTATGATAAATAATTAATACAATACTTATTTATTATTAGATCTAAATGAATTTATTTTATAAGTTTTATGATATTGTATTAACGGATAACTAATTGTATATACATATAATATGTATAATATTAAATTAATTGATAAATAGATTTGTCCCTATTTTTAGATCTATACGTCAAAAGAAAAAAAAAAGCAACATCAGTTTCTTGCTTTCAACGTGACCTCAAGTTCTTAAATTCGATCAGAATTCAGAACATAAGTTTGCCTTATGATCATTAATTCTATTTTTGATTGATGTTTGACAAAATTTTTATGAGTGCTGATTCAAGTTGAAATCTCTTTAACTCTTAAGATTATTATGAATACATATTTTTCTTTTTATCATTAAATTTGAGTTGACATATCTTTGTGTATGGATGTAACCAGTTGTTCCATTGGTGGAACGTCCAGACACTCAACTTGGTCCATTGTCTCAACATGTTCCATTGTTGCGAGCACTGTATCCAGCAATTAGCATCTCCACTTGACATCTCATTACCACTTTGGATTCTCACAATATCTTCGATATGGATCTAAGAAAAACTGATCTCATTTTCCTCGAGCGTGTATTCGAAGGGATGGATAAAAGGATTATTTCTTTAATTTTTTCTTAAATTATTGTAGTTTTTCACATCTAACTTATTTTATGATATTCCTAACTTTTATCACATTTTTTACTTTAATTTTTTTTATAATTCTGTTAACCTTCTGTTATGTTTGCTATTTCTATTTATAAAAGGACTAAAATATCCTTCCACAAATTCTTCTATGCTGTAATGTTAAAAATCATATAAAAAGATTAAAATATAATTTTTTAAATTTATTATTATGTATTAATGCCCTCTTTCTCGTAAAATTTTTATATTTTTTAATATTAAAATGAGAAAAGTTTGTGAAAGAATATTTTAGTCTTTTCATAAATAAAAATAAAAATAATAGAAAAATTAATAGAATCGGATGGAATGACTAATATGAAAAATGTGATAAAGTTTAAGGATATCAGTAATTCATACTTTAGAGTTAGATGCAAAAATCGCGATAGTTTAAGATGAGTTTAAGGAAATAATCCAAAATAAAATAATAAGCTATGTTGTGTTATTATCAAATTTATATTTAAATAATGAATTGTGAAAGATAATAAATTTGATAATAAAACATTTTTATTCAAATAATATCTATTTTTACTTCTTATTATATGTAAATTACTTATAATATGGTAACATCTTTTACCACTTTATTTATTTCTTTTCGATAATTTACTTGGCCTATTGTTCTAATTTTATTTATATTCTTTTTCTATTGTAACTATTATTCATCTATATTTTAAAAAATAAACTAAAAATAATATAAATTATTATACTGATGTAATATTTATATGAAAAAAATATTTTAAAAGACAAATAATAAAAAATTATAAATATAAATTGATATAAAATTAATCATCCTTTTTTAGTTGAATTGAAAAGTTATAATACTTATGAGGATTTATTCACTCCGTCCCACCTCAGAATTAATTATTTAAATAAACTTTTAGATAATTTCATCAATCCTACTTCATTCTATTCTGCCTCTCAACACTGAATCCAAGCATGACCAATCTTCTTAATTATATATATTTTTTATTACATAGGAAAGCACAAGGTCTAATATAAAAAAAATAAACTACACAACTCTCACAATAAAATTTGAACTCAAGTTAAGAGATGTGCCACTACACCACACCCTCATTTCCAGTCTTCTTAACTACATTGACTACAGCTTCCAGGGGAGATGGCATGCTCAGTTATATCAGTGTCCATGCCATAATACATGAGAACTTTTCCCGAGCTCTGTACGTAAACAACAGTGAAACGAATAAATATGACCAAGTTGATATCAGTTCTCGTGTGCGTTTTTTTTGTTCTATTGTTAAATGATTATTATTTTATGAAAGCTGCAAAAGATAATCCAAGTAGAAAAAGCATTCTCCAGAAAACTCATGAATATCTTCATGATTCAAACTTTTCATCACTTTCTTTTTAAGACCGACGAATTTTTTTTTTGAACTCAATACGTGAGGAGTCCAACTAGCATTAGAAATTGTTTAGCACCATATTAGCGTCCGATTTAGCATCCAGCTAGTGTCGACAAACGAAGCCCATATTACTATTTCGCGACTTTTCACGTCATAATAAGGAATATTGCCAGTAGCGTCGTCGGGGTCTTCGGTGCCATGGAGACACTAATAACTATCGAAGGTTGGCATTTCAACGTTGTGACGCCGCATCTACGCTAAAGTGTGGCTATATTTTTTAGCCACGAGTTGGCGTCGCTTTAGCGTCATCTTCCTGCGTTGCTAATTGACAGATTTCTTATAGTATAGATATAATTTATCTTTTAGTTCATTAATTACTCCATAATTATAACACTCCAAAAATTTACTCTAAAAGTTGAAAGGCAATTAGGGGAATTCAACTGTGCTAGCCCGTTCGCCATCACTTAATCACAATAATATGATTTAAGAATAATACAAAGAAAACTAATATTCAATTAAAATATGATAAAATCATCATCTGTTTAGCGAAAGACTTTAAATTAAAACATCAATTAAACTAATATCATAGAAAATAATAAAAACATTATTCATTTTCATATCTAGAACAAACTACAGTGACTCATGACTCCATCTATTCTTATGTTATGTGCAACTTCCCCATCATGAGTTGATCAACCATCCATCCAAAGATTTTCAATTTCACTACATGGATCTAGGATGTAGGTTTTCCCATTAAAATATGTAAAAGCCAATATAGTGAAAATGCATCCTAAATAGATACTACATAACATATGTATAACAATTTCATAATAAAAGAAACATGTATGCATTCCATGTCATAATTACGTAGTGTACATGTTATTAAATCATTATGCATTAATATCAGTATACTAATTGACATGTAACATTATCAACTGTTCATTAATCAATCAGTTAGTACAGTAAGCATACCAAGTGACTAGTACTTGTTCAGTTCAGTCTTCGATCTTATAAGTAATTGAATAATCATGTCGTTGCTCTCTTGTAGGTTAGGTAGGCATTGAAGCCGAGGCTCTGTGATCCAAATATGAGTAAAAATATAGATACCGTTGTGAATAAGATATTTTTTATTCCCCGAGAAAATGCCAACAGCAAGGTGGAAAGCACGGTAATTTCGTGAGAAAAATTTTAACATGTTACAATATTTTCTCACATCGATTTGAAGGCGACAAGTAATAATATTACTCAATTGGTTCATTATTATCTGGTGAGGTGAGAATGGCTGCATCCAGTACGAAATCTATCCAAGATTTTCTGGTGCCACCTGCTGGATATATTTCCATTCCGCTCAGAGATCGTCTGGCCGAGAATCTCCCTAGTTAATTATCATGGAGAAGAGTAGGATCGGCATAGTGGGAGCAGGTGTCAGCGGACTTGCAGCATGCAAGCACGCCGTCGAGAGGGGCTTCCGCCCGGTCGTCTTCGAGTCCGGAGACAGCATCGGCGGCGTTTGGAGACGCACCGTCGCCTCCACCAGACTCCAGACGCCGCGAGATTTCTACCGCTTCTCGGACTTCCCATGGCCTTCGAGCGTAGCAGACGTCTTCCCGGACCACCGACAGGTGATGGCGTACTTGGAGTCATACGCGTGCCACTTCGACCTGCTCCGCTACGTCAAGTTCAGGACCAGGGTAATCGCCGTCGAGTTCGTCGGTGCGTCAGAGAAGGAGATCATGGAGTGGGAGCTGTGGGCCGGTAACGGCGAGGCCTTCGGCGGTAAGGGCGAGTGGCACATCACGGTGCAACAAGGGGATGATGGACCTACAGAGGTATTTATCATAAGAGCTTAAGACCTTTTAATTCTTCCTTCCCACAGAGGTACCGTGTCCTTCATGTTACTGCCTTCCTTGATCTTGTCACTACGACATTCGAGCCTTTGTCGAATGGCAGACGCATCACGTGGATTTCTTGATCCTTTGCATTGGACGATTCAGCGGTCTGCCGAAAGTCCCAACATTCCCTGTAAACGAGGGTCCTGAAGTGTTCCATGGAACTGTGATCCATGCCTCGGACTACTACAACATGGAAGCCGCTAGTGCCACTGAACTTGTCAAAGGGAAACGAGTTACGGTCGTGGGATTTCTGAAATCAGCATTGGATATTGCGGCAGAATGCGGAAGAACAAATGGTGCACCAACTTTCACTTTTTGTCTCTTCTTGGATCTGTTCAGTAATGCCTAAACTGTGATTGTTGTTTGTTTTTTCTAATCATTGGAAGGAGTGGAGTACCCTTGCACAATCCTGTACAGGACGAAGCGCTGGCTTTTGCCTGACTTTAGCGTTTGGGGAATTCCTCTTGGGTTCTTTTACGGCAGCCGGTTCTCTGAGCTCCTTGTTCATAAGCCTAGTGAAGGCTTCCTGTTGAGTTCATTGGCTACCCTTTTGACACCTCTGGTAATGAGATAACACATGTTTTCCTAAAATTTTCAATTTTCAGGTCTCACATATGCATCACAGCATCAATAATAGTTTTGTACTTGAAACCACGATGTAACAGAAGTGGTTGCTATCAAAATTTGCCGAAAGCTACTGCAAATGGTCAACACCTCTAACAAAGCACGACATGGTACCAGAACATAGTTTCTTCCAGGCCGTGAGTACTTGCTTGGCTGCACTGCTTCCAGAAAGGTTTTATAACATGGTGGAAGAAGGAAGCATTATTCTGAAGAAGTCCGGGGCCTTCAGCTTCTGCGAGAGTGGAATCATTATCGAGGGTCAAGGTGCACCCATAGAGTCCGACGTAGTGATCTTTGCCACTGGGTACAAGGGCGACCAGAAGCTCAGAGAGATGTTTACTTCACCCTACTTTCAGAGCATTATTGCAGGTTCATCCAACACCAGAGTTCCTCTCTACAGGTAAACAACTAAGGCTAAAGTAAGCATCTCACTTTCTCTGCGTAGAACTCATGGCATTCTTCTGATCTTTGACAGGGAATGCATCCATCCCCGGATCCCACAATTGGCGATACTGGGCTATTCCGAGAGCTTGTCGAATCTATTCACATCCGAACTGAGGTCAAAATGGCTGGCGCATTTCCTCGATGGAGGTTTCAGGTTGCCCAGCATCAAGGCCATGGAAAAGGATGTGATGGAGTGGGACACGTGCATGAAGAAATACTGTGGTGAACACTTTCGGAGATCAAGCATCTCAATCCTGCACATATGGTATGGTGATCAGCTGTGCAGAGATATGGGGTGCAATCCCAGGAGGAAGAAGAGTTTTCTAACTGAATGGTTCCTTCCCTATGGCCCTACAGATTATGCTGACCTGCACCTGATATAGACATAAATGTCTGAACCCTTGGTAATTTGGCATAAGTGGACCTTCCTTTTTTCTTTCATTTTTCTTCTTTTCATTTGGGCATGAACTTTCCTGAAGAACTCAGTAACATATCATCAATCCTGAATTCAGCAAAGCAAAAGTCATCGCAATCCACTGATCACAGCTTACATGAGCGACGTTTCAATCGAGGACATTAACGACCCACAGAATTGTCTTTGAGCTTCCTAATTAGATGGAAATACTAATAAGAGGCATATTGTAGAGCACCATCGTGATCGGATGAATAGGTTCAATTCAGCTTAAGTGGTGTTTTGGAGGGCTTCATCCTAGTCGTCTATTTTAAATGGACGGTTGAGATTAGATCTTCAAAAGTTAAAAGAATAAAAAACCTATTTTTTAGGGCAACAAAGAAGCATTTGTCAAAATGTTTTCTCTGTCCTCATGGCTGCCCTCCCAAACCAGCGACACCTGCCCTCACAAAGGTCTCTCTCCTTTCTATATTTGTTTCTTTTGAGGCCTTTTTTTTTTATAACATATCCTATCATTTTGGATACTCACTTTATTATGTGAATGTTAAAATTTTGAATATTTTTATTTTTGTGAGATAAAAGAGAGTGGTGTATTTTGAAGTAGCAATAGTGATATCCATTTTTTTTCCTTCTGCAACCAATCCAATCTGTAATGCAAGTTGAATCATCACTGAATAATGTGATTTGTATTATATTTATCACGTATACATTTACTACGTGTCAATGTATCCAAACTATGTGTACGCCATTTAGGGTAAATTACACGAATGATCCATCAACTTTGAGTTAATTTTCAATTGATCCTCAAACTTCAATTTATAATCAGAACGTCCCTCATCTTTTATTTTCTTACACGATTATTCCTCTTGACCAGTGATAGTGGGTTTCCCGGTTGCCTTGCATACATGGCTGACACGTCAACCGTTTCTCTCTCATCCACGTCATTTAAGTCATCCACGTCATTTAACACTTCAAACCAGGTAAATTATACGGATCGTCCCCCAACTTTGAATCGATTTCTAAATAGTCCCCCAACTTTGATATTATTGCACGATTCATCCACTTGACCAGTAAAAAATAGTCTCCCGATTATCTTGCGATGTGGCATAATAAAATATAATAAAAAATTTTAACTAATTTACATCACACAATAAAAAATATTATAAAAATTTAAGGACGCGGACGAGCTGGTAGAGGGGCAGTGTCGGCCCTCGTTTCTAAGCTCGCCCTTTGGCGAGTTGGCATAGGAGGCACCGACCCCCCTCTCCAAGCTCGTCCATTAGCGAGCTTTGCACAAGGGGCGCCAACGTCCCCTTGCGAGTTCGTCGGCGCTCCTATCATTTTTATTTTTTATAATCTCACAATTTTGAGTCGTTTAGGGTCGTCGACGAGCTCGCGAGGGGGCATTGACACCCCTTGCGCGAAGCTCGCTAGTGGACGAGCTTGGAGAGAGGGGTCGGCGCCCCCTATTGCCAAGTCGCCAAAGGGCGAGCTTAGAAAGGGGGGCCGACACTCCCCCTTTGCCAGCTCATCCGCGTCTTTAAATTTTTATAATATTTTTTATTGTGTGATGTCAATTAGTTAAATTTTTTTATTATATTTTATTATGTCATATCGCAAGATAATCAGAAGATTATTTCTTACCGGTCAAGTGGATGAATCGTGCAATAATATCAAAGTTGGGGGACGATTTAAAAATCGATTCAAAGTTGGGGGACGATCCGTGTAGTTGACCTGGTTTGGAGCGTTAAATGGTGCGGATGACTTAAATGACGTGGATGAGAGAGAAACGGCTGATATGTCGGCCACGTATGCAAGGCAATCGGAAAACCTACTATCACCGGTCAAGAGGACTAATCGTGCAAGAAAATAAAAGATGATGGACGTTCTGGTTATAAATTGAAGTTGGGGGACCAGTTGAAAATCGACTCAAAGTTGAGGAACCATTCGTGTAATTTTATTAAGATTGTGAGTATAATGATATTACTATTTCTAACGAATCAAGTTTTTAAGATAATTGATAGAATACATGTTATTAGAGTTGGGATCTAGGGGTCCTAATTTCAAACTTGGACGGAACTCTTCTTAAAAAATATTTTATCATTTAATTATCTATTAAATTACAGTTGTCAATATTTCACTTATGAAGATTATAAATATAAAAATCATCTAACTTTAAAAAATTTCAATTTTAATATATATATATATATATATATATGAGTTTAATGTAGGTTTGAAGCACTTTTCGTGTGAAGCGCGAGTCAAGTGATTTTATGCATGTTTTTTTTTATTTTTTTTTATATATTTATTCATCAATAATTTAGATGATCATTGGTAATAAAAAAATAATTTTATAATGTAAAAAGTTATAAAAAATTATTATATTTATTATGAAGAATAATAATGTACATAAGTTCTTAAAAAATTGAAAATAATGAATATATTATTGTTGATGATTTAAATCATATTTTTGTTATCATCGATGATCATCTAAAGTATTATTGAAGAAAAATATCCAAAAAAATAAAAAAAAAGTATGTGTAAAACCGTTGGGATGAATAGTAAACTACTCCGAACCTTTTTTAAATCTTGAATTTGAATATTTATAAATGTAAGAATTTTTTATTAAAAGTCTTATTTATCGTGGAGTGATCTTATCAAATTAGTTCAATTTGATCGTGAACCGATTTCAAGACAATGTGCATAATTGTTAATGTCGCCTGAGTTAAATCATTCGTATCACGTCTCAAACATTGGGTACCGACGATAAAGAAAAGTTGTTCATTTTTTTATCGAGACTCCAAAAGTTAATCAATCTTTGGTAGAAAGTTTACATTTCTAAAGGTTAAAAAATGAAATGGAAAAAATTGTTTCTAGGATTTCGTTTTGGTTCGTCCATACTGCCCCTTTTGCACATCATCCAGGTTATCAATTAAAGCAATTTTTTAATTATATATTCTAAGATCGTTGGATGTTTATTCATCACTTTATTTTTTTAATTAAAGCTTCAAATTTAATTTTTAGAATCATCATTTTAGCTTCAGATTTAATTTTCAGATTAATCACGTTGATCTTTATTCATACCGCTTCCGTCCGAACATCGAATTAATTAAATGCTAATAGTTCTGAACACAGTCTCGATGAAAAAAATTAGGATTCTTTCTTTTAACAACCCCTCAATTATAACTTTTTTTCACATCTAACCTTAAACTATAAACTTACAAATTTTAGTTCCTAAACTTACCCAAATTTGATAGGGCATTCTAATAAATTTTAACTAAATTTTGTTAAATTTAATTGTGAAATATCCTTTTTACTCTTATGTTCATATTATAATAAAACTATTTTAAAAATAAAAAATCATTAGTAGTAACAGTACTAATTGATAATAATATTTTTTATAGAATATTATATTTCTATCGATGTTTTTTATATTTTTATACTTTTTCATGTTAAAAATAAGGGGCAAAAATGATATTTTACAATTATTAGAAAAAACTTAAGTGTCAAATTTAGATTAAATTTAACTAAAGGACCTAAATGTCAAATTTAGATAAGTTTGGAGACTAAATTTTATAAATTTATAGTTTAGGATTAGATGCGATAAAAAGTTATAGTTCAGTGGGTGTTAAAGGAAATAACCAAAAAATTTAAAGAGAGTTTTCAAAATCTCATTGTATCTTTTTGGAAGTTATTTATTTCCAATTTAATTTAATCATATTTATTTAATTTAATTTAATCATATGAAGTAATCTTTTTGGAATTTTGTGTGATAATACATGAAATTCATATTTCTAGTACGGATGACAGTGAAATCTCCTCGCCCAATAGGGTGTCATCACGTGAAATACCGTCAGACATATTATATAAGTTAATTTCTCGTTATTTCCGTTGGAAAAGAATTTCCAATTTCCACCATTTCGCTCGAAAAAAACAAGTAAAAAAACATCGTATATTTTCTTTATGACCATTTCAAGATTCAGTTTAATATATTTTCTTTGGCACTATTTGATTTTATTTTGAGGATTAGAGTATTTATTCTCATAGAATAATTTTATTA
Source organism: Pontederia crassipes (assembly GCA_030549335.1). NCBI lineage: Eukaryota > Viridiplantae > Streptophyta > Magnoliopsida > Commelinales > Pontederiaceae > Pontederia > Pontederia crassipes. Next base: position 66,922,288 of record CM060191.1, on the reverse strand, counting down.
AGATTGTGAGTATAATGATATTACTATTTCTAACGAATCAAGTTTTTAAGATAATTGATAGAATACATGTTATTAGGGTTGGGATCTAGGGGTCCTAATTTCAAACTTGGACGGAACTCTTCTTAAAAAATATTTTATCATTTAATTGTCTATTAAATTAAAGTTGTCAATATTTCACTTATGAAGATTATAAATATAAAAATCATCTAACTTTAAAAAAATAATCTAACTTTTACAAATTTTAATTATATATATATATATATATATATATATGAGTTTAATGTAAGTTTGAAGTACTTTTCGTGTGAAGCGCGAGTCAAGTGATTTTATGCATGTTTTTTTTATTATTTTTTATATATTTATTCGTCAATAATTTAGATGATCATTGGTAATAAAAAAATAATTTTATAATGTAAAAAGTTATTATATTTATTATGAAGAATAATAATGTACATAAGTTCTTAAAAAATTGAAAATAATGAATATATTATTGTTGATGGTTTAAATCATATTTTTGTTATCATCGATGATCATCTAAAGTATTATTGAAGAAAAATATCCAAAAAAATAAAAAAAAAGTGTGTAAAACCGTTGGGATGAATAGTAAACTACTCCGAACCTTTTTTAAATCTTGAATTTGAATATTTATAAATGTAAGAATTTTTTATTAAAAGTCTTATTTATCGTGGAGTGATCTTATCAAATTAGTTCAACTTGATCGTAAACCGATTTCAAGACAATGTACATAATTGTTAATATCGCCTGAGTTAAATCATTCGTATCACGTCTCAAACATTGGGTACCGACGATAAAGAAAAGTTGTTCATTTTTTTTATCGAGACTCCAAAAGTTAATCAATCTTTGGTAGAAAGTTTACATTTCGAAAAGGTTAAAAAATGAAATGGAAAAAATTGTTTCTAGGATTTCATTTTGGTTCGTCCATACTGCCCCTTTTGCACATCATCCAGGTTATCAATTAAATCAATTTTTTAATTATATATTCTAAGATCGTTGGATGTTTATTCATCACTTTATTTTTTTAATTAAAGCTTCAAATTTAATTTTTAGAATCATCATTTTAGCTTCAGATTTAATTTTCAGATTAATCACGTTGATCTTTATTCATACCGCTTCCGTCCGAACATCGAATTAATTAAATGCTAATAGTTCTGAACACAGTCTAGATGAAAAAAATTAGGATTCTTTCTTTTAACAACCCCTCAATTATAACTTTTTTTCGCATCTAATCTTAAACTATAAACTTACAAATTTTAGTCCCCAAACTTATCCAAATTTGACAGGTCATTCTAATAAATTTTAACTAAATTTTGTTAAATTTAATTGTGAAATATACTTTTTACTCTTACGTCCATATTATAATAAAACTATTTTAAAAATAAAAAAATCAATAGTAGTAACAGTACTAATTAATAATAATATTTTTATACAATATTATATTTCTATCGATGTTTTTTATATTTTTATACTTTTTCATGTTAAAAAAGGGGCAAAAATGACATTTTACAATTATTAGAAAAAACTTAAGTGTCAAATTTAGATTAAATTTAACTAAAGGACCTAAATGTCAAATTTAGATAAGTTTGGAGACTAAATTTTATAAATTTATGGTTTAGGATTAGATGCGATAAAAAGTTATAGTTCAGTGGATGTTAAAGGAAATAATCCAAAAAATCTAAAGAGAGTTTTCAAAATCTCATTGTATCTTTTTGGAAGTTATTTATTTCCAATTTAATTTAATCATATTTATTTAATTTAATTTAATCATATGAAGTTATCTTTTTGGAATTTTGTGTGATAATACATGAAATTCATATTTCTATTACAGATGACAGTGAAATCTCCTCGCCCAATAGGGTGTCATCACGTGAAATACCTTCAGACATATTATATAAGATAATTTCTCGTTATTTCTGTTGGAAAAGAATTTCCAATTACCACCATTTCGCTCGAAAAAAACAAGTAAAAAAACATCGTATATTTTCTTTATGACCATTTCAAGATTCAGTTTAATATATTTTCTTTGGCACTGTTTGATTTTATTTTGAGGATTAGAGTATTTTTTCTCATACAATAATTTTTTTGTAACTTTTAAAAAATGATAAAAGCATTTATCATCATTATTGCAAAATAAACCACTCATTACCAACAGGAGTTGGGGTGGTGTAGTAGGGGCTCCTCCTCGCTAAGCAAGGTCTCGAGTTTGAGTCTTGTGAATGCAGAAAATTCTTATTGGAAGTCTCACATGTTCACTATCAGGTACGCGACCCAGGACGACCTAATCGGATTAGTTGAGCTTGAATATATCGATGAATGAGATTGATTCTTTGGATTATGATTTTGACAATAAAACTGAGCTCACTTTGGTACTTATGATGTATAATTATATGGTTTCATATATAACTCAAATGGGAGATTGTTGGATCATATCCAATATTGAGTTTAATATGAAAGTAAATTATACAATTAGTAATTGTCAAAATAAGTTAAGACCCAAATAAAAGTGATCAATATATATTGGGCATAGTAATTAATATGTTATGATATGAAATATAATGTGAAGAGATCAAAGAGTGCATTAGAATTTTTATGATGGCTAAAAATTCAAATCACATTAAAGAATTCTTATTATAAATAAATAATCATGGTCCTCAAATCACACATCTTGGACCATTGAATGAAAAGTTTTCTTCTTCTTTTGCTTTCCCCATCTTGAAAGAGAAGAAATTCTTGATGTTCTTTTGGAAGTCCATTCCGTCAAATAGTTCTTCACCGTTCATTCGCGATGGACACTTGTAAGTTATTGTATTTATGTTTTCAAGTTTCTTAATGATTTTAACATGATCTGATCAAGTCTTGTAATTTTGATTTCTTTCAAATTTAACTTAAGATGACCAGCTGCTTTCATCTCAATTCTCATCTCGGTGTCTTTCCATCTGCCAGTAATTAAGATGGCCAGCTGCTCTTTCATCTGGAGAGGCAATAAATTAATAAAGGAGGGATAAGATGAGATTACTGATGACTTCGTTCTTTTGGCAATTCTTGCATGCGTGTTGATTTGGTATGACATTAATTAAGGCAATGCACCAAATTAAAGAGAAATTGATTTGGATTGCGTGGGATGGCAAGAATTTATTTATCGAGAAAAGTATTGCCTTAAGGGTTAGCTTGTGAAGATAATGAAGTTCATAGAATCAGCTAGTAATGATATAAATTTATGTTTGTCATGACTGATGTAAGACTGAATTAGACATGATGGAGAAATGTATACTTTTCTTCTTGCTATCTAAAATAATGTTATTGATTTATTTTCTTCTTTCTATTTGTAGGTCCAAAGCTTACCTTGTTTTTGCAAGTTTAGATATTAGAATATAAACCTTTTGTGGATGTTGACATGTGGACCATATAATTTATGTTTTGAAGTGTTCCGTATGGAACAAAGATTGAGTTAAAAATTTAAAATGTTATAATTATCGTTAGACAATAATTGTATGAACATGAATTTTCATTTCTCTATTAGGATCGTCAATAGTTTTGTGCTTATGTGGAGTGTTGGCTTGCATATCAGTATATTCATTCTTGCATGATTTAGGTTTATTCTAATGATGTTTTAAAATAATTTTGACCTAGTAAGAAGCAACTTACATTTTTACTATGAAAATTTTCTAGTTGTGTAGAAATTTGGTAACTTACATGTATGTAGAGGTCAATTTGTATAAAAAATTATGATATGATAACAAATTTATCAGATCTTCTTTGTATACCAAATTTTCTTTTTTATCATAAAATTCTCAATTTTTTTTGGAATTGGTTCCTGACTTTCTGGGTATGTCCCGGTCCCGATCCTGATCGAGACCGGATCGAGAAACCCGATAACTATAACCGAGTCAGGACCAGAACCTGGTTATGTTCTCCTCTAAGTTTGATCATCGATTATACTGGACATCTGACAAAATTGACTGGAACAAAGTCCCAATTCTGTCCGATTTCACCATCCAAACGCAGAGGTGCTTTCTTAATGTTTTATTAATTGTATTTATTTACGTTTACCAAAAAATAATGAATTATGTTTTCACTGTTATTAAACGTTCTAAGAAAAGTGACAACTTGAAATAAGAAAATCAGCAGGAAGAAAACCATATGTGGATTGTAAAAGGCGACTTATGATTTAATATGCATTATAAATATATACAAATTTGAAAACAAAACTTTTAACAAATACTCTTGGCCCTCAGGATATTACATTTAATCTATTAAGTTACTTTTTTATTAATTATGAAATGTTAATTTAATCTTTATTATCTTATTACAAGAAATATTTACTAAAAAAATTAAAAGACAATTATGAGAAATATATATAAATTTATTTATGAAAACATATTATGTCTTTTATAATATGTCCTTTTATATATTTTTAAAGAGTCATATTGTGATTTATATTAAAATTAATCATTATGTTAAATTTTAGTGCATATTAAAATTAGTCTATTTTATATTATAATTTATTTATAATCTATATTATATTATATATAAATATAAATATAAATATATATTAACAGGAAAATGTGAAAAAAGATAAAAAAATTTAAAGTTGTTTTATGAAATAATAGAAAATAAAGATAACTTATTTAATCATATTATTTATTAATGCATTAAGAAAGGAATATATAAATATGTAGAAAGATAGATATGTATTATAAAAATTGATAATAAATAATAATATTATTAATTTTTATAATATAATACATGTCTATCTTCAATTTATTTATTATTTTATATTATATAAGTAATGTTTATAGCCATATATTTAATACATATAATCAATAGTAAGACATATAACATTTTTAATGTTTAATAATAATATTTCATATATAAACATTAAAAATAAATTGATATTTTAACTATCCACGATTTCTGGCTTCGGTTGTACCGACGGATTTTATATCCGCCGGTACTAGCGAAGGTAAAAATCGTCGGTAATTTAAATATCAATTTATTTTTAATGTGTATAATATAACACATGTCTATCTTCAATTTATTTATAATATTATATTATTAATGTTTATAACCATATATTTAATACATATAATCAATAGTAAGACATATAACATTATAATATTACATATCACTAATTTCGATAGAATTATCCGATGGTAAATAAAATAATAATTTATTATTAATATTTAATAATATATACATATCTTTCTTCCATTTACTTAAAATATTATAATATTATAATATAATATTATGTTAGTAATGTTTATAACCATATATTTATACATATAATCATTAGTAAGACATATCACATTATTAATGTTTAATAAGAATATTTCATATATAAACTTTAAAAATAAATTTATATTTTAATTATAGACGATTTCTGCCTTTGATAGTACTATCCGTTGGTACCAGCGAAGGTAAAAACCATCGATAATTAAAATATCAATTTATTTTTAATGTGTATAATATAATACATGTCTATCTTCAATTTATTTATAATATAATATTATATTATTAATGTTTATAACCATATATTTTATACATATAATCAATAGTAAGACGTACAACATTATTAATGTTTAATATTTCATATACAAATATTAATTATTTTAATTACTGACGTTTTCTTCCTTTGGTAGTACCGACTAGCGAAGGCAAAAACCATCGGTAATCAAAATATCAATTTATTTTTAATGTGTATAATATAATACATGTCTATCTTTAATATATCTATAATATAATATTATATTATTAATGTCTATAACCATATATTTAATACATATAATCAATAGTAAGACATGTAATAGTATTAATGTTTAATAACAATATTTCATATATAAACATTAATAATAAATAATATTATTTTAATTATAGATGGTTTCCGCCTTCGGTAGTATCGATGTATTTCATATCCGTCGGTACTAGTGAAGGTAAAAACTATCGGTAATTAAAATATCAGTTTTTTTTTTAATGTCGGCCATGTCGACTGTTGCGGCCAAGTGTGGTTGCTCCCTCTCCGTCTCTCTCTCTCTTTAGGCTCCAGCGACCTCCCACGACACCGCTGATCCTAGCTCCGGCCACCCTCCCACGATCTCCTCCCTCTCTCTCGACTCCGCCTAGATTGTACACCGGCGCCAGATCGCTCTGAACAAAATCGGCAGTGGCCGAATCCGGCCGCTGGCATTCATTTCTTTTATATTTTAAATGGGGTTTGCGATGGGAAATATCATCGGAAAGACATGGGAACACTCGACGGGATGTCTCCCATCGGAGCATTCGAAACTTTCGACGGAATAGACCGTCAGAAGTTTCAAGGGGATTTTACCCTTCGAAAGTTTCGACTGCCCTCTCAAGACCATCAAAAACTCACAAGCTCATTAGCGACGAGTAGTTTTCTGATAGGTGTGAAATCGTCGGTTGCAAAAGCATGATATCATGGTGTATTATTTGTTGTAATATTTTAGTATTATATAAATGGTGTGTTAGCAAAGTTTATATGATTATGATAATACACAAATGCATGAATGAATACTTCAATAAGACAAAAAATGATAATTCTTGTTTATACGATAATAATAAATGTGTAATTAATTTTAAAATTCTTAACATGAAATTATCATTCTTATTCAAATGAATACTTCATATTGTGAATTGTATACCATGAAATTATGCAATCTTTTATATGTCAAAATGTAAATAAGCAAAAGTTAATGTTTTAATTTGACATAATATTATATTCGTCATACATACAAGCATTTTGCTCATCGTGAGTGTGTGTATATATATATATAATATTTGTGTATAATATATATATATATATGCATATAATTTTTATATTTGTATCCTGCAGGTCAAAGATATAGGTGTCCAATGCTGATGGCGAATGAAAATAAATTTTGGAGAGTTCTTAAGATTATTTTGTATTATAATAATATATAACTGTAATAAGAGGCGCCAAGATATTTTTTCCATAGAGTATGTTTTCTTCAGTTGTGCAACCTATTTTTATTAATTTTCTTATTAACATGCATGATGAGTTTAATATTATTTTTTTATTGATGATAGTATTAAGTTAACTATTATTTTGTTGATGCGTACCTGCTGATGTGTACATGCATGTCGAGTCTAATTATTTTCTTGAGTGTTTTGTGTATTACATGTTACATTTAATCCTATTATGTTGATCATTGCTAATTATGTAATTCATGAATTACTACCGAATTGACGTATGGTTAATAATTTAAGTAATACATATTAATGTCTTGATTTTAATAGATTCAGACTATTATCAATTTAAAATAGTTGATTTATCCTTTTTAACAAGATGATTAGGAAAAGGGGGATTTTAGATATTCTTCATGGTGACTATGTTTTAATATCAATAAAGAGAAGATGAATGTTTCAAGAAAAAAGGACAAGAAGACCTAGAAACTTCTAGACGAAGAAGAAGGACAATATGATTAGGAAAAGGGGGATTTTATATCTAAAATCCAAAGGTATGTAAAGGAGATCCAAATCCCTCTCTCCCCTCTCAGTGATGTTTTTGTTTGGATTTAGAATTTCAAAAAGACCTTGTTCTTGATAGGAATTTTGATTGTGGGTTGCATAATTTGTGTTGCATAAATATATTAAATTTGTGATTATTTTATAATAATTATTATGGTAGGTTTTACTTATCTAAAAATTACAAATAATATATGACTAGAAAGCCCTCGTCGTTTAGTTTCCGCAAAAATTATTTTTATATGATTTAGAGTTGGTATACAAAAAGTTATGATCCAAACATTGGACTAGTGTCATGCTGTCTGACTGTTTTGTAATAATTTTTTGGATAAGTTTTTCTTATTCGAAAATTAGATATGGAAAGTCCTAGAAGTCTAGTTTCCACAGAAATTAGTTTCATATGATTTGGAGTTATATACGAATAGTTATGATCCAAACATCAAGCTGGTGTCATGTTGTCTTGGGTTGCAGCGAGACCCAATTGTAAAACATATAGTAAATTGGAAATACTGAATTAGAATTTGAAATTTATTCTCACGTTAAAGATACATATTATCTTTCTGTGAAAATTTGAATCATCTGAAAATAATAAGTATAAGTTAAGTTATTAATATTTTAGTGACTTCTGCCAGAATACTGTGGAGAGAATGAATTTTGTTAGTTGTATGAATTTATAGGAAAAAGCCCCAACTCTTGTTAATGAATGAAAATTGCATGTTTTAATATGTTGTATGATGCATATATGCTAAATATTTATGATGTTTTATATTATTTTTCTTGATGTTTCAATGACAAAAATTAAGAATTTCGAATGAAAGATCGGACTTCCAGGACGATGTTCCAGAACGACCGTGACAGAAGATGGGTGAACCCAACACTCTGTCACAACCGTGACAACATTGTCACGGCCGTGATGGAGTGGGGCATGGCCGTGAGCAACCAGGTTACGACCGTGATGATGACTTGACACGGCCATGACAAAACATGTCACGACCGTGATCGTATACGGATGAATTATAGGCCACTGTTATGGGCGTGATGCAACTATCACGGCCAAGACAGATCAGAATGAAAGCCAAGTTATTTTAAACCTATTTCTTTATGTACATAGGTATGTATGTATGTGTATTGATTGTATATGACACCTAGATTCACGTATAACATGTTCAACCGTAATTATGCTAAAAGATGAAGAATGATCGATTTGAATGATTGTTGTATTGTAAAACATAATGCACCTAAAGTTGAAGAAGAATATCCTCATCACTTATCAATGATGAGAAGTAAAGTCCTGCACCTATGTATGTACCTCAAGGAGACCTAAGCCCGCGAAGTAAAGTCTTGCATTTATGTATGTGCTTCTCAATGAACAAACTCCCTCAACAGAAAGTGTGCGTATTTCTTGAAATAAAATCCCTCACTATTATAGTGTGCGTATTCTTCGAAATAAAGTCTCTCACTATTATAGTGTGCATATTCCTCGAAATAAAGTCCCTCACTATTATGATGTGTGTTCCAAGGATGTAGCCTATGGTGATGTGATATGATTCTTTCAACTGTGTTAAGATCAAAGATGTTATAACATAAAGTAGGAATGAAGGTGAAGTTAAAGTATCTTATGATAAAGAAAGAATGTTAAGATGATGATGATCAAGTAAAGATGGAAAGTAAAGTGTTACACTTATGTATGTACTTTCAAGGGGATCTAAGTCTGAGAAGTAAAGTCATGTATCTGTGTATGTACTTTTCAATGTTTTTTATCATAAAGTGTGTGTATTCCTAAAGATAACTAGGAATAAAGTCTCTCACTTTTATGACGTGTGTTCCTAAGTATGACTTATGATATGGGATCAAAGTCAATATGATATTTTGTGATAATGATGAAGGATGAAGATGACACATGAAGAATTGATAAAGAAAGAAAAGAAGAATGAAATAAGATCCAAAGAGTTATAAAGCAACCCTGAGGAGATGAAAAATATGAAAGAAGTCAAGAACTAAAAATGAAGGAGTTATGAAGAAACTCCTAGAATGTACATGACAATGAATATGAAATTGAAATGATATGTTATGTATGTGATGAATGATATGAATGTATATTTCTATTGCATGCTACTTGCAGATGATGGATCCAAAGTAAAGCAAGTATGACATGATGTTTATGTTATATGAATATTGTATGATAAATGAATGTAAGCATGATGTATTATCATATAAGGTTTATGATAGTTCATAGCATGGATGTTCATATATTATTGTTATTATTATTATTATGATGCATCGCATGTAGTATCATGTGATAGGATAGCATGGCATGCATGATCTTTACATACTCTAACTAGGAAACTCTGCACTTTGGATTCGTACAGGTAACTAAGATTAAGTGATGGATGGCAGCTAAAGTTCATGACGAAGTGTTGCACATGCTTAGAGTTAAATAAGTCCTAAGGTTCTAAATAAACAATGGGACTAATGATGTAATGAAGAGTTTAGGCATTTAATGTCTTATGAAATATTAGTTTATTTGATTAATAGAAAGTTTTTATTTATTATAATTTTCTCTAAATTATCAAGTCTTCCGCTGCTCAATAATGTATGGCGAACAGGATAACGACGCGGAATTGCCCTAAATGTCCAAAACTTTTAGGATGGATTTTCGGATCGTTATAGTTGGTATCAGAGCATAGTTAGGACGTAAGTTTAAGTAATGTAATGTTAATGAGTCTAAGTCCATGTGCAATCGTCTTGAGCAGCCATCAAAAGTCAAAAGGTATGTAATGTTTAATGTCATTGTATGTAGGTAATTGAAGTAACCGATTAATGTCTGATTAACTTTTTTGAAAAGGATGGAAGCAAAAAATCTTCCAATGCTAATACTAATGATGGTATTCAAGTTGATAATATTATCAAGTTGATTATGAGCAATATGTAAAATGAGGAATATGAATCTTAGATGTTAGAAGAAAAGGTGAAGTATAATGGTACATGAGACCTAAGTGATGTTGATGGTATCATAGGATATTCTCAAATAGAAAATGGAAATTGTCTAAAGTTCAAAAACATAAATGATGATGACTAAGGTAGACTTTAGATAATGTCCAGTAGGCCAATGCTATAGATAATGAATATCTTTTGCTTTGATTATGATTGAAGTAAAAGATAATGAAGAAAAATTTTAAAGGACATAAGTAATATTGAAATTTGAGGACGGATTTCTTTTAAGGGAGGAAAGATGTAATATCCTGAAATTTGGGCCTTTTGATTAAAAGACTAATGTAAATCCTATATAAATGATCAACAATCCTATTAATTCCTAAAAAACCTAGCCGCCAACCCCTCTTCTCTTTTTTCTTCTCCACAAAAAAAAAACTCAAGGTTAGGAGATCTAGATCCATATTCTTCATGATGGCTATGTTTTAAGATCAATAAAGAGAAGATGAAGGTTTTTAGGGAAAAGGATAAGAAGACCTAGAAGATTCTAGATGAAGAAGAAGGACAAGATGATTAGGAAAATGGAGATTTTATATCTAAAATCCAAAGGTATGTAAAGGGGATCCAAATACATCTCTTCCCTCTTAGTTATGTTTTTGTTTGAATTGAGAGTTTCAAGAAGACCCTGTTCTTGATAGGGATTTTGATTGCGGGTTGCATAATTTGTGTTGCATAAATCTGTTAAATTCATTATTATTTTGTAATAATTATTAGGGTAGGTTTTACTTATCCAAAAATTACAAATAATATATGACTGGAAAGCCCTCAGAGTTTAGTTTCCGCAGAAATTATTTTTATATGATTTGGAGTTGTATACAAATAGTTATAATCCAAACATTCGATTGGTGTCATGCATGCTATCTAGGGAATTCGTGACCATCTTGTAATAATTGTTTGGATAAGTTTTTCTTATTCAAAAATTACAAATAATATATGTATGGAAAGTCCTAGAAGTCTAGTTTACACAGAAATTTGTTTCATATGATTTGGAGCTTATATACAAATAGTTATGATCCAAACATCAGGCTGGTGTCATGCTGTTTCGGGTAACAGCGAGACCAAATTATAAAACGTATAGTAAATTGGAAATACTGAATTAGGATTTGAAATTTATTCTCAAGTTAAAAATTCATGTTATCTTTCCGTGAAAATTGGAATAATCTGAAAAGAATAAGTAAGTTAAGTTATTAATATTTTGGTGACTGCTGCCAGAATATTGTGCAGAGAATGAATTTTGTTAGTTGTATGAATTATAGGAAAAAGTCCTAACTTTTGTTAATGAATGAAAATTACATGTTTTAATATGTTCTATGATGCATAGATGCTAAGAGTCATACCTGAAATATTTATGATGTTTTAGATTATTTTCTTAACATTTTAATATCAAAAATTAAGAATTTCGAATGAAAGATCGGACTTCCAGGACGGTGTCCCGGAACGGCCGTCACAGAAGATGGGTGAACCCAACACTCTGTCACGACCGTGACAACATTGTCACGGCCGTGATGGAGTGGGGCATGGTCGTGACCAACCAGGTCACAACCGTGATGACAACGGTCGTGACCGTATACGGATGTTGCTACAGAAAAGAAGGTTAAGTAAATAAAAAGTAAGGATGATCTATTGTAAGAACTTAAAAAGACAAATTTAAAAAGTGGTATGTAGGATGAATCCATACTTTTACGATATTCATTGCTTATAAAATCATAACTCTTGAAAATTTTTAAAACAAATATTTGGAAAATATTTATGTGATACTTTGTTTTAATGCTAATTAAGAGATAGTTATATGAATGTAAAAGAGAATATATGAAAAATGAATTGATATCATATTAACATTATTAAGTTCTCACATGTATTTTTCTGATGTCACTATAATATATTGTTACATAATTAAATGTTTAATATTATAGTAATAACTACAGCTAACATGATATAATATGATATTATATTATAGGAAAAGATTTTAAGTTGTTTAGGTATCATATAAAATAAACCGTGCAAATACAATGCCAGCTACCATTGGAATTTATAAGGGTCACATCTAGAATTCAATAATGGCTTGCCTCGACAAAATCAACAGATATTTCGGGAGAAATAATTTGACACGTTAAGGGATAATATGATACTCTGATCAATTTGTCATACAATATGTGCATGCATCACACTTCTTGCATACATTCACTTTCAAAAGCATGGTATCATGGTGTATTGTATGTTTTCATATTTATATGATTATGATAATACACGAATGCATGAATGAATACTTCAATAAGATTCAAAACGATACTCTTGTTTATACGACAATAATACATGTGTACTTAATTTTTAAAATTCTTAACATGAAATTATCATTCTTATTCAAGTGAATACTTGGTATTGTGAATTGAATACTTTGAAATTGTGCAATCTTTTATATGTCAAAATGTAAATAAGTTATAAGTTAATGTCTTTGACATAATATTATCTTGGTCATACATACAGATGTAGATTTATGTATAATATATATATATATGCATTTATATTTTTATATTTGTATCCTGCAGGTCAAAAATATAGGTGGTCAATGCTCATGATAAGGATGGCGAATGAAAATGAATTTTGAAGAGTTCTTAAGATTATTTTGTATTGTAATAATATGCAACTATAATAATGTTCAGAATATGTATAATAATATTTTTATATGCATAGAACAAAGGTAAAATTTAATGTTTATAATAGGAGTTATAGTTCTAACGATTGAGATGATAAAGGTAGCGACTGGATGCTCGAGTAAAAAAATTAATTATCACTTCTGATAAATTGTCTCTACTCTTATAAAATTTATAGATAAAGGTTTGAAGGCACAAACTAAATCGTGCTTTAAGCTTTGAAAATTTTTCTCGCTAGAGCCAATAAAAAAAACTTGATGATTGGAAGAGGTGCCAAGGTATTCTTTTCCATAGAGTATGTTTTCTTCAGTTGTGCAACCTATTTTTGTTGCAGTTTAATTTTTTTTATTAATATGCATGATGAGTTTAATCTATTTTTTGTTGATGATAGTATTAACTTAACTATTATTTTGTTGATGTGTGCCTGCTGATGATTTAATGATTATATATATATAATTGTTTTCCTGAGTGTTTTCCCTACTACATGTTATATTTAGGGGGCATTTTTCTAGAGATAATCTTTGTAGATTATCAGGTAATGTTGTATTAAATTATATGTGCTCACCACATTACCATGTTCACTTGTGACAAGTAATGGGTAATCTGCATTGCCCAGGCAATTCATATTGTCAATGAAGTGACAATGCAGATTGCCTATGGGAGAGTAGACGATCCACATTATCATCCGGGTTGTAATTTATTAAATTTTACTTTCCGCATTTGACCTTTACAATTTTATTTAAATAAATTCTAAAACACATTGAATAAATTATAAAATTATTCAAATAAATATTATAATTATTATGACTATATTATTATCATATTTTAAAATATATTAATTATTTTATAAATTTTAATTTTATGGGTGAAAATATATATATTTGTGATTTAAGTTTATGAAATTAAAAATAATTTATATATCTAGACATAATTCTTTTGATTAGGGCTATATTAGTAAAAATGATAAATTAACTCATAAATCTGTATTTTTTTATAAATAACTAATATGGATTGCTAGATAGATTACTTAATTATGCATAGTAAATAAGGTAATATACATTGCTGGTAATTTAACAAGTGATAATCTTTCTTAGATGCAATCTACATTGCTAGGTAATGTTGAAAGGCAATGCAGTGAACGCACCCTTAGTCATATTATTTTGATCATTGCTAATTATGTAATTCATGAATTACTACCATAGTGACGTATGGTTAATAATTTAAGTAATACATATTAATATGTCTTGGTTTATAGATTCATTCTATTATCAATTTAAAATAGTTGATTTATCCTTTTTAAAAATTGTATTTAAATACAACATTAAAAGTTTTGTTTTCAAATTTGTATATATTTATAATGCATAAGTCGCCTTTTACAATCCACATATGGTTTTCTTCCTGCTGGTTTTCTTATTTCAAGTTGTCACTTTTCTTAGAAAGTTTAATAACAGTGAAAACATAATTCATTATTTTTTGGTAAACGTAAATAAATACAATTAATAAAACATTAATAATTATGTATAATGGAATCACTGCTCAAACTCGACGAGATGTTGATACCTTTAGTATAACAATCAAAAGAAAAAAAAAAGATAAGATAAGATAAGGGCCAGCAAGAAGAAGTAAATGTCATGATGTCATTATCCCTAACATTCAGGGAATTCAAAGGTGGACAGCTAAAAGCAACAATAACAACAACAAAGTCTTATCCCATCAGATGGGGTCGGCTACATGGATCATACGACGCCATTCCGCACTATTAGTAGACGAGAGGAACCAAGAAACAGCTAAAAGCATGGAAAGAAAATTAATTGAGAGAATTCAACAAGCAACGAGAGGAACCAAGAAATTATGGTGAAATAAAACCAGAGTTGGAGAAAAGATTTCAAATGTTTAGATCCCTGAATTGATGGAAGGACAAATGCCAAGCAATAATGGAAAATTAATGGGATTAATGTCCTTGATTATCCGAGAATTTATTTCACACTAACAATCCAAAAAACTTTTCTCTTACCTCCATTCTCTCCCAAGACGTGCCCATTCTGGAGGAATGTTCTGACCTGCTACAACATCACGCGGGAGATCACTTATTATGGAAATAACGGGGGACCAAAATACGAATCTGAATATTAATGGAGGAATAACACAAAAGATCTTCTCTCACCTCCCCCACCAGCAGAAAGAATGGACCTTCCCATTTCTAACTATCGATTCTGATTTTTTTTCTCTCCTTCCCCTCATGCACTCACTCACGTTTCCATTCCATCCTCAAGCCTTTCTTCAATCTGGACGGCCCTGTAGGTGGAGATCAGCCAAGAGAAAGAGATCTCGCACTAGGACAGCAAAGGAGACAAAGAGGACACGACCGATAGGTTTTCTGACGAATCAAGGTAGGGATCAAACACGAAAATCAGGTGGGTGAATCGAAATCACCCTGCATAACTATGAATAGGATTTGATTAGAATGCCATTATGATTGATTCTACAAAATGACTCATGATCAAATAAATGAAGGCTAAGTATGAATTATTTTCCCTCTAATTCAAAAATTGTGTTGATTGTTTGTATAAAGGTGTTTTGTTTACCATTGTCTTGTTTTGATGATTGCTTTGATGTAGTGATACTTTTAGGATTGAAGTCTATGAAATTCTACGTGTTCTGTACATTATATGTTACTAAAAATCCAGTCGACCGATCAAAAGGAATCGGCCGACCGATGGATGGAGACCGGTCGACCGACATCATTTTTCCATTTGCCCATGTAGTACACAAATCGAATCGACTGACGGATGCCGATCGCTCGACATCTTATTTGCATTCGCCACGTACACAGATCGATCGATCAATGGATGGCGATCGGTTGACCGACGTCTTACCCACCAATGAAATACATAGATCGGTCAACCGACTTCCATAAATTGGTCGACCGACCCTCGCACTTGAATTCGCCCATGCACAGATTGGCCGACCGACTTATGGATACCAGTCGACCGAGCCTCGAGTATGACTCTTAAATTATTTATTATTAAATATAGATTTTTGATATAATTATTATTAGTTTCCCCTTCTGATTGATTATTTATATGATTGAATCTAACGGAAAGTTACTATTTTACCCTTTTGATGATCACCTCTATAGTATGAAATACCGACAAAACAATAAAGCAATTAATAAGGAAAGATGAAAAGATAAATGATGGGTGGCTAGCCCATGCCAGGTGCTTAAAGATAAGGGTCATCCTCTTGGTCATGACTTGATCAATCATTGATCTTTATAAGGTTGTATTGTTTTGCTCTGGGTAAATCCCAAAAGTTAAAGGCATCTAAATTCATCTGAGTTATAAACAAAATTCAAGGTAAAGAAGAGTGTACAAATGATACAAGTATAATGGCAAGTCAAGCATTGATATGATTTCTGTCTGATAAATGAGTCTCCTTATAATTCCAAATTTATTATGTGTTACATGATATTACTGTTCCTCATTATCCATTGATCTCTATCATTCTAATGATTTTATGCCCTGATTAAGATCAATTAATTAACGATTCTGATCTATCATGTTTAATAGTTATTCATTGTATAATTATATTGATTCCACACTATGTTGTAAAGCTTACGGGAGGACTTCCTCCCCTGTGTTTGATTTCCACAGTGACAGTGTGAGATGATGTGCCGCGATAGAGCTCAGGCGATGACAAAGCACATGAATCAATAGGCTTAGATATCTAATTTATTTCTTTCCGCAAACATGTTCCTTTTATTACATTCTCCTTCTATTGCTTATGTGTCATATTTATTGACCGAGTCTTAATCAAAGTGATGGTCAAAGTTGTAATGTTTGTAGCACCTTCAGATTAATCCTCACCATGTGGATTTGGTCAATTTGGGGCGTTACATTTATGATATCAGAGCCACAGTTTGAACTCTTTTGACATTTTATAGTATACTATGGTATAGGAAAGGTTCATGTGCTTTCGTCGAGCAATCACCACACCCTCCACCGTAAAGTACAAGTAAGATCTTTCTTACTTTGTGTTATTCTTTATTGATGTCTTGATAAATATTTTATATGAGTGGTTGATTTTTAAGGAGGTTATTTTGTACGGTAGGAATCAACCTAAATTGTATTAGCGATTGTACAAAGATTTATAAATGTTATGAATATTGGGAAAAAGGAATAAGTAACAAACATGTAGATGATGATTATCTACATGAAAAGATCAGCCCTATAGATATTAAAGGGTAAAAATATAAGAAATGATTTTGCTTCTTATAATTCATGTTGTCTAACTCTTTCATGATCATTCTACTCATGGAATTCTTCTGCTGACTACAGCAGCATGAAGAGAAAAATGAGTAGGCATATCAGTTGCAAAGAGGTATAGATTTAAGGAAGAAATGATGGGAAAGATAAGAATAAATAAAATGTTTGACTTACACAACAAGTAGGTGTGAGAAGGTTCCAAATAGTAGAAGTGAAATTATATGAAACCAAGCACGCCTAAAGATCATAAAGGTCGTATATGATTTATCACTTTCATAATGGAATGATAATGACCCATGGGGTTCCATTGGTTTAACAAATTAAGGTCTAATGAATTATTTTATATGTTTACATTGATAAGTATGGACTCACAATCCTTAGTTGTGCCATGGCCCTTACATTATGTTAATAAAGGAACTAAGGAAATACAAACTAGTTATATGAATTCTTAATTGTATTACCTTATATTGAGGCTAAGAATTAGAGTTAGTAACTAAAATAAAAAAAATAGCTTTCGATGGGAAAGAACTTTGGTATACTTTTGTTTGTCTAAGAATCAGGTATAATACATAGGTGAACAAATATAGAAGTTTAAAAGACTCAGAAGTGCCATTGGTTTGAATGAAGAATGAATACCAAACAGTCGATCGCTAACCTTTTTGGTTGACCGAAAGACATTGATAAATGAGTGTCCACTCCTCTTTTCGAATGACCGCTGAATGAACCAGAAACGGACGACCGCCTGACTTTCGAACGTCCGATATGTGGACAAAAGGAATTCGATCCTAGTCGAACCCTTTCATTTCTTAAGCCTCTGTTCACCTGATTTATCATCAAATGAAATGAACTTAAAGATGATCCGGAGCTGTGCCCAATACGACCTTGATCGATCTACAAGTTGAAAGAGAGGTCCACTATAATGAGAAAAAAAAAGTTATGCCAACCTAGAGCGAGGTCATCTCCTTCGAAGGATGTTTCCGCTTAGTGTGAAGTTTATCTTCACTCCTATTATGGCCTAGAGCGAGGTCATCTCTTTCGAGGGATGTTTCCGCCTAGTGTGAGATTTATCCTCACTTATATTATGACCTAGTGCGAGGTCATCTCCTTTGAGGGATATTTTCGGCTAGTGAGAGGTTATCCTCATCTTTACGGATGTTGCCGGCTAGTGCGAGGTCATTTCCACGAGAGATGTTGCCATCTAGTGCGAGGTCATCCACATCCTTACAATTGTTTTCGCCTTGTGCGAGGTCATCTTGTCCAACAGGATTGGCCGTGGCACTGATCCCCCACTAGCCCATGATAGTCTAGATAGTTGTACCTTGTGCGCCGCAATGGTATACCCTGAAAGAAAGAAGAGCTCTTCTAGCAAACGAAAGTATGAAAGAATGAATGGCCAAAAGATGTACGAATGGACTTTCGCACCTGAATTCGCCCATGCATAGATCGGCCGACTGAACCTATGGAGACCGGTCGACCGACCCTCGAGTCTGACTCTTAAATTATTTATTATTAAATGTAGATTTTTGATATAATTATTTATTAGTTTCCCCTTCTGATTGATTATTTATATGACTGAATCTAAAGGAAAATTACTGTTTTACCCTTATGTTGATCCAGTCACCTCTATAGTATGAAAGAACGACAAGACAATAAAATGATTAATAAGGAAAGATGAAAAGATAAATGATGGGTGGCTAGCCCATGACAGGTACTTAAAGATAAGGGTCACCCTCTTAGCCATGGATTGATCAATCATCGATTATTTTGCTCCGCATAAATCTCAAAAGTTAAAGGCACCTAAATTCATTTGAGTTATAAACAAAATTCAAGGTAAAGAAGAGTGTACAAATGATACAAGTATAATGGAAAGTCAAGCATTGATATGATTTCTGTCTGATAAATGAGTCTCCTTATAAATCCAAGTTTACTATGTGTTACATGATATTACTGCTCTTCATTATCCATTGATCTCTATTATTCTAATGATTTTATGCCCTGATTAAGATCAATTAATTAATGATTCTGATCTATCATATTTAATAGTTATGCATTGTATAATTATATTCATTTTTCACTAGATTGTAAAACTTACGGGAGGACTTCCTCCCTTATGTTTGATTTCCACAGGGCCAGGTCAGTGACAGTGTGAGATGGTGTGCTGCGACAGAGCTCAGGCGATGACAAAGCACATGAATCAAAAGGCTTAGATATCTCATTTATTTCTTTCCGCAAACATGTTCATTTTATTACATTCTCCTTCTATTGCTGATGTGTCATATTTACTGACCGAGTCTTAATCAAAGTGATGGTCAAAGTTGTAATGTTTGTAGCACCTTCAGATTGATCCTCGCCATGTGACTTTGATCGATTTGGGGGCATTACATTTAGGGTCTAGGTTCATTACCGATTTAGTTAATCGATAATTTATATCACCATTTAAATAGATTATCACTACTTAAATTATTAGTAATATCACAGACAATCATTTGTAATATAAGTCATTGCTAAAATAGTTAGAGAGCAAATTATCAAAATATTCTTAAAAATTATTTTACACGTTCATCATATAGTATCCTAAATAAATAAAGAAAAAAATAAAAAAAATGAATATAGATAAAGTAAGATGAGTAAAAAATATGAGTTATTTATAAAAAATTCAAATAATAAAAGAGATGTTGTTAAATGATATCTATTTAATAATAAAATATTTAAATTAAAAATTTATGAAATAAATATTTTTATCAAAATGCATGTCAAGTAACTCGTAATATGGAAAGTCACATCCCATATCTGCTATTGAGATTACCAAAACAACTAAAATTATCAGTGACCAATGACAGAGTGGGCCATGAGAATTTTAAATAAAATAATCGATAATCTATCTGAAATACCTAATATACAGTGTTTTAAAATCGTACCGAACCATATTGTCCGGTCCGATTGGTTCAATTGCGAACCGGCCATGGGTCCAGTCCAATTTGATATGAAAACTCAGATTGCATAAAAATCGGATTGAACCGTGTCAGCTCGGACAAAATCGGGTTGAACTGAAGATCAGTTCGATTTGATTTTTTTTTCAAAAAAGTAAAAAAAAATTGAACTAATAGAAAAAAGGAAAGTATATTATATTATCAATGGTCGGAGAATAGGTAGAGGAGAAAATTAACAAATAGTATTAATGATGGAAGAATAGGAGGAGAAAAAAAGGGATTAAGTTTTATAAGGGGAGAACAATAAGGGATTAGATTTTATAGAATGCATGTAAAAAAGGATAATAATAATAAGGGAACTAAATGTGAATTTATTAAAATAAAATGTAACAAGGTAATAATAAAGTCAAATTTAAATAAAAGAGAAAATGTTCATGAACTTAAACAAGATGATAAAATTCAAATAATTTATATTAAAAATTAAAACATAAGTAGTATAATAAATTTTATAGGATGAACATAAAAAGGAAATAGATAATTTGAAGAAAAATTTGAAATTATATAATAAAACGTTGGAAGACAGTAATAAAGAATTATTTAAATAAAAAATAAAGTTATTAATGAAATTATTAAATTATAAATAATACATATTTTAAAATATGAAAATAATTTATTATTATTTTATTAATTTAAAATGATAACTAATATGATTTTTATTTTATTGTTTATAACCTTTTATATTTTAATTTACAATATATTTTTTGAAATAATATAAATAATATTATTTTAATAAAAATTCGGTTCAATTCGATTTAACCCGATGACCGAGTTAATCAACCAATTCGATCACCGGTCCGATTTTAAAAATATTGCTCATACCAAACGGCTCTTAGGTTGCACACTTTTTTATTGTTAGCCATTGTTCACACATTTTTTAATTTTTTTTTATATGATGTCTCTTTTTTTTACAAACCTATTTTTTTCTTTTAAAATTTTCTCTTTCTTACATTTCTCGCATAGAACATTATATTTATTAAATATAATATATTTATTATAAAATTATTTATTTAATATTATTTACCATTTCAAATAAAAAATAATATTTTCTTGAATATAAATTATTATATTTTAAACAAAAAATTAAATTTATACTAAATATTCTTTATTAATAAAATTATATTTTACATGTATACTTTTTATCTTTTATTCAAAACCAACTAAAATTAACTTATTACATCATTTTTTCATATTACATCAATTTTTTAGTTCCTTATCGTTACATTCAAACTCCATCCAAAAATATTTTAAACTAATATGTCAATTCAAATATTCACGCAGAACTCGAAAGAACCACAAATTTACTATCCTAACACTAACAATGAGAAAAATGAATTAGGCAAAGAATGTAACAAAAAAAATTATACTAATTTCGTTTAGATTTAAAACACTAGGTAAATAATATATGTAATGCATTATGTTTTACACTTAATAGAATGGTTTTTTTTTTCAAAAAATGTAAAGAGTGGCTTATTTATAAGGATTAAATGGCCATCTTGCCCATCTAAATAATGAGGACCCACCTGCTTAGTTTGACGCCCATCAGATCTATCTTGAACGGCGGATCTAACATCACATCCAAAATCAAGTGAACCGCCAGTCTTTTCGGAGATTAAAAAGAAAAAACCAGTTTTTTTCCATCCGCATGAGGACCTCTTTTGCCCTAGCAGAGCTCATGATCTTCTATTTGTCACCAATCGCCGCTGCGCCGTTCGTTGTCATTTGCCGGTGGGGACAACGGCCCGACGTTGCGAACCTCGATCGCCGCTCATCATTCCTCCGCCCCGCTTGCCCTCCGCTGGCTGACCTTGGAAGGGACGAAGAGGTGGCTACGAAGGGTTGGTGCATTGGACATCAGGGCGATTCAGGGCACGTGCCTTCGTCCCCACCAACATCAAAAGTCACGACGATCAGCACAAGAGGCAACATACCCAGCGACGTCGGGATGTCAGGCTCTCGGCATTCAGGCGAGCGGCGACCAGCTACAATGGGGGTGACTGGCGTCGGGGCGGCCATCGCGTCGCTTGTCGTCGTTCACTGGTGGGGATGACACTGCGAGACCCAATGCTGCTTGTCACTCCTCCGCCGCTCGCCCGACCACCGTCGGTCACCCATCCGCTACGCCGACTGATCTTGGAAGGGACAAAGAGGCAGCTACGAAGGATCGGGGCATGCGGTGTCGGGTGATTCAAGGCACACGCCATTGGGGCGAGCAGCGTCGTCCCCCGGCATCGGATGTAACGCCCCAAAAAATCAATTCTCCTACCACGTATGCAGTCAGATTGACCATGAGGACACTACACTGCATGCCATAACCTTGACCTTGACCACTCAACAAATGTAATACATGGCAATGAAAGTAATAATCAAATAAGTGGGAACATGATTGCGGAAGAGAAAACATCGGAAGATCAAAGGGCAACTATAAATAATGAAATCAATCGGGAAAAAGAAAAGATCACAAACTCCATCAAGTTCAAGCAAATGACCACATGGACAATTCTAAAAGAGAGAGGGAGAGAGAGAGTCATAATATTTGTCTAATACAAGGCTAAGTCTTTGCTTAATGAAATAAAGGAGTTGAATGCTATTGAAATTGACAAGTCATGTGCAGCTGTCCTCGAGCTATGCGCTCTCCATCACCTCTTTAGACAGGGTTCTCACCTGCAAAATCCCAATGCAGGGGTATAGAATACCCGTAAGCGAAAAGCCCAGTACAATAGAAACATAGGCGATAAAATGATAAATCAGATTACGCTTAACCCATAATGGGTAAGTAAGGGTGCCCATTATAGGGAATGTGTAATGCTAAATGCATAAACCTTTTCTAAATACAGGTGGGGGAGGACTTGTATTCCAGGAACAGTGGTCATTAAAGACCCGTAGATTCGCTATCTCCTCAGCTAAGCTACATGTCCCTCTAACACTATAATCCATATGATGTCCCCTTTGGGGACGGAGAGATGCCAATGCATCATCCTTTTCAGAATACAGGTGGGGAGGACCTGTATCCTAGGAGCAATGGTCGTTACGGATTAATAAGTTCGCTACCTCCTCAGCTCAGTTACCTGTCACTCCTCTGTACCATACCATACTTTACTCTATACTTTGAGGCAGTACATAGCAATCTCATAGTTTCATCTTTACTTTACTTATCTTGTTTATCATCGATGAAATTTAAAATTATAGGTCAAAGAAAAGGTAGAGTCAGATCCCTTTTCCTAAGTCAATAAATTTACGTCCTATTACTTTGTTCATTATGCCAGATCTAGACCTAGCTTTCTGGGAGAATGCTCATTATGAAATTTACAATATTGGACATGGCTTCAAGTGGGCATGTCAAATGTGGGGCCCATCTATTTAAATCTAGGCCCAAACGAAAGACACACTCTTTTGCTTGACAGAACCCGACTCAGGTTGGGAAAGACCGGGGTGGGTCGCTGTCGCAGGATAAAGGCGCATGGCCCGGTCCGAGTCGAGATCCGACTCAGGTCGGGTTGCGGACTGTACATTGGCACGTCACCCCGGCCGAGCTCGTGCTCGGTCCGGTCGTGTCCGACTAGCGCGACCCGAGCCGAGTTGGGTTCTGACTCGGTCGGGTCGTGTGCGGTGATCCCGCAATTCCTCGACGCTGTAAACACAGGCTGGTTCTCAGAGACCCGAACCGCATCCTGTGACTCGGCCCGGGTCACTGGTGCGCATATTCGCGACCATTTTTTTCTCCTTCTCCGATCGACTTCCGACCGTCGATTCACAAAGGTCATAATATGAAAGATGGAGCTTATGTATTATAGATTGACATGGAATCGTCACTAGCATTATATGATTATTGAATCATAGCCTATGGGGATTAGAACATCTAAGGTATCTTTGATCGTTGTTTCTGGTTCACCGGCGGATTCACGGTCGTCTTCTCCGGTGTCAATCAGTCCCGATAGTCGGGGAGGGTGCAGCTGACCTCTGAGCGCATCGATGGAGTACAACCATGCGCTGATTGTTCATCGGATCGCACCTTCCTGTGTACGTGCGGTTTGCTGGTCGTTCGCCGAAGAGAAGAAGAAGAAGAAGAAGAAGAGATGGCTGTGGCGGGTGAGAGGAGAGTCGAAAGGGGTCACGAGGGCTCTTCCTCGTGCCCTCTTATAGTCCCTGTCGCCCCAGTCAGAGGCAAAGTCGGAGGGGGAGAGAATCGGGGGCGGAGGTTACTCCCCCCCCCCCCCATTCTCGGTTCATTTTCTTTTTTAACTCGAATTCAAATTCTTGTTGAGTTGTTTGTGCCGGTTGTTACATCGGATCTAAGATCAGAGTAGTGGTGATGTATCCAGCGACATCGGGCTCTAAGGCTCTTGGCGATCCAGGCTCGTGGTGTCGAGGCAACTGGAGACGATTGGCGTCGGAGCGACAGGGCGAACGATGTCGGGGTTCATTTTTTTCAATTTGGGAGTTCTCACGTGGATGACAAAGAAAAGAGAATTCATTTTCTTTTCTTTTCAAAAAACACCGATGATTCACTCAATTTTCGAGGTGATATTCGTCGTTCATCATGAATCTGACAAACGCCCAACTAAGTAGGACAGTTCTATCCATTCAGATGGGCAGGACACTTATTTAATCCTATTTATAAAGATAGTGTTTGGTTCAAGAATAAAGTGGAGAATAGAGTTTTATTCTGATTTATTCTTTCAAATAGGCAATTTATTTTTTATTTATTGAGGAGGGATAGCTGATTTATTTTGCAATAATGATGATGGATGTTTTTGTCATTTTTTTAAAAATAGTTATACTTATGAATAGTGATCTTTTTAGAGATAAATAATATCAACTTGTAGTTGGAATTAATCTTCATCCCAAATTCCAAAAAAAAATTTATTCTATTAGCATAAATACTCTAACCCCCAAAATAAATACTCATAAACCAAACAGTGCCAAATATATATATAGGCCGTTTGGAAATTGGAACTAGAGTTTCTTCGAGTTCCAGGTGAATAATTGAATTCACAAATTAGTTCATGTTCGGATGGAATGGAATTTGATGATGATAAAAAGGTAGTTAATGTGATAGAAAAAAATAAATATAATGGATTATTTTAGCGGGTGTTTGAATTAAAAATATGTATTATAAATATAGGTTTAAAATTTGTTAAAATTTAAAAATAAATGTATATTAAAAAGTTTATGCAAAAAATTTGTTAAAAAATATGTTATTTAAATATAAATAACATTTTTAAATAATTTATATTAAATAAAATATTGTTGTTTTAATGAAATGATAAGTAATAAATAATATTATATTAATTCTCTATAATTAATATTTTATATATAATAAATAAATTATTTTATATATGATAGGTAAAGTAAAAGGAAATGATAAAAGAAAAGAAAAACTTGAAAAGAAAAAAAGAAACATCAAATAAAAAAACTTAAAGAAAAAAAAATTAACAACTCTGGTTCACCAAAAAGGTGCAACCAGGGAGTTGAAATTAAGATTGACTCTCGTTCCAATAAAAAAAAAGACTTGGTTCCACCTGGAAACCAAATTCTCTTAGGCTTCTATTAGATAGAAAAGTTTATATTAATGTTGGATAGAAAAATATAATGATGAGAATTTAAAAAGTTGATTTGATAGATAAATTTTAGTAGATCTTTTGATAAAACGTAAGAAGTAAATATATATTCTATTATTTTATAAAGACTATTTTTATATTATTAATTATACAATATTTTTATAATTAGCAAATTAGATAGAAGAAAAAAATTAAAACTAATTAATAACTAAAAATGGAATATAAAAGAAAATTTAACATCATATTTATATAAAATAATTATATAATTATAACTTATTTAAATACCATAAATAATAATTATACTAATATCATACTAGTTATTTTTTTATTATGATATATGATAAGTAAAATAAATAAAAATATTTACGTCAACATTTAAGCAAGAAAATATATATTTTCATAATAAATAATAATAATTTTTATTTTATTATAACACTAGGTAAATTGTAATAAATAATAAATGTACTTTTTGTTGTTATATCTAAATAGATTATAAATTTATGATAATTTATAAATAATAAATAAATATAATTTATATGCATATAATATATACATATAATGATATTATTAATAATATGTTATATGTCTAAAAGTAGCTCCACCTACTTTTAGACCTATGAAAAAAAATGATTGTTATTGCAATTAATAACAATTTACGACGGGAACTTTTGGCCAAAAATTCTCACCGTACCTCACATAGCTAAAGTACCTCACAGGTGTTTGGCTAAAGTTTCAAAAATTGAGCAAAATTTTGGTCCAAGTTTTAAAATCAAACATAGCCTTAGGATTTGTTTGGCAAATAACTAATGGAGGGATGGGGTGGGATGGCATGATGAGTGATGGGGTGGGGTGGCGTGATTTGTCATTAGAAAGTTCATGTTTGGATAATAAATTATATAAGATGTGGGGTGGAGTAATGAATATTTTATTTGTATAAAACTCATTTTTATCCTTCATTGTATATTTAAAATATTTATAATCGTTAATTAGGGATGAGCGGGACGATCTGGTCACCCTCGCCCGCACCGGCCTGGATTCTCCGAATTTTTTCCGGTCCGATAGATAATTGGATCAGGAGTGAGTCTCATTTCTTTGACACCCGGCCCGGTCGGATCGGGACCGAATCCGAGTTTTATGTCCTAATCTGGTTGAATATATTATATTAGTATTAAATTATTTTTAAATAGTATATTTATATTTATTTTGAATATGTATTCATATTAGAAAAAGATAATATATCAATGAATGAGAGAGAGAGAGTTAATGAAAGAGTGAGAGGTGATTTAATTTGGTAAGAAGAGAAATAATTTAATTTGGTAATAAAAAAAGGGAAAGATGTTAATTTGGTCTAAAATAATATATTCCTCCTCATTCCACCAATTTGGTAGAATAAAAAAATGTGGTGTTTGAAGGACTTAGCTATTCCACCTCATCCCTCTTAATTTAAATAAAAAATGTAACCAAACATGATGTAACTAATTTCATTCCCTCATGTTCCACCCCATCCCTTCGTAACCATCAATCCAAATATACCTAGAGTATGTTTGGTTACATTTTTTATTTAAGTTAAGAGGGGTGGGGTGGAATTGCTAAGCCCTTCAAACACCATATTTTTCATTCCACCAAATTGGTGGAATGAGAAGGAATATATTATTTTAGATCAAATTAACTTCTTTCCTTTTTTATTACTAAATTAAATTATTTCTCTTCTTACCAAATTAAACCATCTCTCTCGTTAACTCTCTCTCACACACGATATATTATCTTTTTCTGATGTGAATACATATTTATTAATCATTTTTTTATTAAATATTTTTTAGTAAATATAAAATTTTATTCAAAATCAACATAAATATACTATTTAAAAATATTTATTTAGTACTAATATAATATATTCAACCGAATCGGAATATAAAACCCGGATTCGGTCCCGACCCGGCCGAGTGTCAAAGAAATGAGACTCGCTCCTGACCCAATTATTCATGGGGTCGGAAAAATATCGGAGAATCTGGACCGGTGCGGGCGAGGGTGAATAGGTCGTCTCGCTCACTCTAATTAACGACTATAAATAGTTTAAATGTATAATAAAGAATAAAAATGACTTTTACACAAATAAAATCTTCATTATCCCACCCCATATATTATATAATGTATTATTCAAACATGGACTTTCTAATGACACATCACGCCACCTCACCCCATCACTCATCATGTCACCCCATTCCATCTTTCCATTAGTTATTTCAAACAAACCTTAGAGTGTTTGAAGAATTATTAGGAATTAGGGCCTGATTCCAACTAGTTCCACTAGCCAAATACTCCATAGAGAACTAAGTCTTAAAATTATCATAAAGGTCTTTTTGGTGTCACCAGCTTCGTTCCAAGGATAAAATCAAATTGATTCAAGTATGTTCTCCGCATAGAATTCGAATCCGCTAATGTTAACAATACTCTCACATTTGCAATGATAATCGTGGAGTCAACAAAAAAAAATAGCATTTTGACAAAAACAATTGAACGACGCATTGTTATTCGGATTGTCCCTGGACCAAACAAGAACAAAGAAAAAATGACTTTTTTCGAGCGAAATGATGGAAATTGGAAATTCTTTTCCAACAGAAATAACGCAAAATTAATTTATATATATGTCTGACAGTATTTCACGTGCTGACATCCTATTGAGCGAGGAGATTTCACTGTCATCTGTAATCAAAATATGAATTTCAAGTATTATCCCTCAAAACTCGCTTTTCCATCACTCTCGCCTTCATATGATTAAATTAAATTGGAAATAAATAACTTCAAAAAATATGCAATCATGTAACGTCATCCTGTTACGTGACAATTGGACTAATCTAGATCGGCATTACATATACACATATCTCTCCTTGGATTTTCATAATTCAATAAGACAATAAAAAACAACAATAATTTCTTTCATAAAAATACGAAAGTTAAGTAACTGAAAATAACCAAACTACAATATAATGCGGAAGCTACCAACTGTTCCGAGAAATCTTCTATATCATATAATAGAAAGCATCTATTACATCGAAATACACTAAGGGAGCTATATTAGCAAAATTTAAGGCTGACTACTTTTTGCAACTGCATCACCACGAACTTTGTTGATGCCCGCGTCTCCATCTATAGCATCAATTATCTGTGGGGTTCAAACACAAGGACATGAAATATCTGTGAGCAAAATATGCTCTGTACATTGAATAATACAAATGGATGCAATAACTTAAATAGAACAAAGCAATTAAGTCATATACATCAAAGAACATATAATAACAATATTAAACTTTACTTTTTATTTATGTTTCTTTCCTTTCCGTTCTTCTATACTTTTCTATTTATAGTAGTCATTCTTTGATGTGTTGCACTACATCTTTTATTTTAAATAATTCTTAGGACATCTATATGTGATATCCTAATACGAACTCGACTTCTTTTAATATGGATTAATATGACACTTTCATGTGATCATAAAAATAGGTCAAGGTAGATCAAATCAGGATTATGTGTGCATTTATTTACTCAAAAAAATAGATTTTGGCTTCTCAAGGTTATCCAAGTAGGATCGCAAGGATCTCTCTTTCTTTAACTTTAACTATAACAATCAGTGCACATGAGGATCCCATCTTTCAACTTTTATCTTTTCATAATTAACTATTTGTTCAATTCAATTCATCACACATTATTGTCATACCCCACTCTGTGACTAAGTTCCAATTCCAACTATTATCTTCCTTAATTATGTTTAGCAATTCTATAAATAAAATCAGCAAAACATCCTCCCTTATTTTGTGTTATTTGCCAATACATACAAATGATGCATATATATATATTCATCAAAGTTTAAATAAACAGTTATAAGATATATAATTCACATATTATCATTATAATTTTTTTTTCATTAACCACCTCACATATAACACCCCACAGGATCAAATTTTATACAACCTTACTAAGAGTTTTCCACAAACTTAATTACAACATCTAAGACTATCCATTACATGCATGTTTCAAAAACAAAAGTGAAGGGGAAAATAAAAGTGAAAGAAAAATAGCAATGCTCCGACGGTTCGACCTCTTCTATATGCCTCAAACCAAGCTTCGAGTCAACTCAACTCGAGAACTTACGAGTATTTGAAAATTTTAAAATTGGTACTGTGAGCAACAATTATTTGCTCAGTGAGTGGAATAAAAGTACAACATAGGAGAGCAATACGAGTGCATATAACATTTAAATAATCATATTTCTTTCATATGAGAAATATTTAAAGCATAACTCATATCACATAACTTTTTAAATCATATGAACTTTTACATAAATATCAATTATTCAACATATCATCATATTCACAATTAAACTCTACACATGTGTCATTACACATACTCATCATGGGACAATACATATCCATCTATGATCATGTGTCATACAGCTAAGCAGTGTTTCATCATCAAGAGTATCAGATACGCAGAGCAAATCATGGGTCAATACGTATCCCTCTATTATTGTGTGTCATACAGTTAAGCAGAGCTTCACAATCAAGAGTCTCAGATACGCAGAGCAAATCATGGGTCAATACGTATCCCAACCATGATTATGTGTCACCCAATCATGATTCCTAGATACGCAGAATAATCATGGGTCAATACGTGCACGTAGAGCAGCCCCCAAAGGGCAAAGACACCCGATATGCGCCTCAAATGATTCATGTATATCGAATGTGATCCCAAAGATCTTTTTTTAAACAGCATGGCTAATGAACACATGGAGTTTTAAAATATCAAAATACACATGTCATAATCTCATATCATTATCAAATAAAACTTATTTTCACTTTACAAACATTGTTTCCTGAAAATATTTTTGTATAAGATGTTACTCCATCTCATATAAAATCTTTGAAACATATCATAAATACTTTTCATAGCTCATGATATGTTTCAATAATAACAATAATAATTTTTGCTTGAGGAAATACATAAATAAGAGAACTAACATATAACATTTTGCTATGTTGTAAATTTACCCACTCACCTTGTGCTTTAAGAGGTTTACTAGATTTTCCTCCTTTCACTTGTAACTTGTTGGTTTTCTACAAGCAATAATGCTATTTTATTTTCTAATTACTAATAATAACAATATGCAATGCATGCTCATGCATGAACACTTATTCACCTTAGAATGCATATAATCATTTCTAATACTAATATATAATTTCAGGTGTTTATGTTCATATGCCACTTCACACTCCCAACTATTCAATTTTCTAAAATTTAACTAGGTGCTGTCTTATGATTTCAGACTGAGTACTTGTCAATGAATAATTCATAACTTCTTAACCACAAAGGCAAATCTCATGATTCTGGATAAATTAGAAACTACACTTACTAAGGTTTCCATCCCCCAAATATTATTAACTAAATCCAAGTGAGTAATTCAAAACATCTCAGGAAATCTAACCTAGGGTTTGTGTCATGACAGACTGTGTGTCACTGAATGATTAATTTATATCTTTAACAATACTTATTCATTTGATGAGATCCTAATTTTCCTAGAATTTAGACTCCAGTAGTGTTTAGTCATAAAAATTGTAGAATTTAACTCTTTGTATGACCTTATAATAAAAATAGTTAATTAGGATCGTGATATGTCCATGTCCTGGAATCTCATAGAAGCATTAATATGAAATGAAAAATTTATTTCTCCAAAAATACAAGTCCAAATAAGATGATTCCACTTCTCACCGAACTCTTAAACTGTCTAATTAGTCATATACAAATTTCAAATGCTAATTCAATATATTCGAACCGTGCCCTAATTCACAAGTTGAACCTGTATCAGACTCGGGACACATGATGAGTGATCAGCGAAGTTAAGTACATAACTTCCTCTATAAAACTCCTTTTTAGATGATTCCAGAGGCCATGGAAATAACTTCGAATACATTAACCATAGAAAATTTCAAAATTTATGATGCGGTAATCATGAAGAAAAGATCCTCTTAATTAGAAGAACAATTTTCGGATCGAAACCTCACCTTGAACAGCCTATCCTAGAATATGCCCTCTGGAAATATTTGGTCCGTGAAAGGATAGAGTTAAGCAGTTTATATATTTTTTTCAGAATTTTCGGACGTCATATGGTGGTTTGGAAAAATATCCATCTAAGCAGCTGTTCACCTGTCTGCTTCAGCTACTTAGAACTTAAGTGATGGTCAATCACATTTTTTATCATAACTAAGTGTTTTAACCCTAATTAAGCTTACTTAATCTTATTTAAATATATATATATTATAATATTTAGAAATTTTACAATTTATTTCTAATAAACTTATGTAATTACTTTTGTAAAATTTATCGACAATTAAGTAGTCATTATACTCTAATCGAAATATTAATTACTATATACAAATATCACTAAATGAACATCCAAACTAACTTAATATGTTAATTAAATGCATAATTATGCAGAAATTATGTTTGTAAAGAACGTCCGTGACAATTCTCTCCTTCTTAAAAAAAATTTCATCCCCGAAATTTAGATATATGTTGTGAAGGATAAGAATGAATACTTCACTAACACTAAGAAAAATTTTCTTTTCCAAAATTCATATTCCTTGACCCTTATAATTTATACTCTATTTTCTTCTCGAGACAAACATTCTTATACTAGAATAGATTGAGTTTTTCTTTATATGCAAAAGACTGCTCTGCAATTTATTGATGGTGCAATCTTTGATTCTCTATGAGAAAAAGGTAATTGTATATACTATTCTTTGTTGATGTTCTGTTCTATTTGATTTTTGCTTTAACGCATAGCATAACGGAATATCATATCCCAAAAGAGACGAGAAAAGTTGGTTATTGCATCAACCCAGATGAGTAAGCACCCATTGTACATGGACATAATAACAAGGGTTTGAAGAGCAATGGAGGATTAGATAGAAAAGTAAGGAAGATCTCTATTTCAGTTGATTCTAGTATAATGACAAGTAGAATATTTTTTTTTCAACAAATACATCGAAAAATCACCAAGAAGCTTCTAGATGTTTGTTTAGGTTGCTTTACAAGATTTGACATTGATCATTTTTATGATTTGCACTTTAATATCTATAGTTGTTGGGATTCTATCTAAAGATAGCCAAAGGGTTCATACGATGGTTTAAGAATCTTACTTAGTATATTTCTGATCATCATAGTTATAACAACCAATGACTATAAGCAATCATTGCATTTTACAGACTTATATAAGGAAAAGAAAAGGCTCTTGATCCAAATGATCAGAGATGGACATAGACAAAAATTTGTGTTCATGACTTGTTGATTGACGAGCTTGTCTGCAAAGGATTTGATCAATATCATCGAAGAAACATTGAAGATATCATGAATACACAATATCTCTAGTAGTAGAACTTAACAAACAAACAGTTGACCCAATACATGTTAAAATCTCATATAGTCCTATGTATCGTGGACATAACTTTCCTTCATTGTTTTTCTTCCCTATGTGATGTTGTCCTTGTGAATTCAATATTTTGATTATTTTTTTTTCTTAACATTTCACAATAATCCTACATTTATTATATTCTTTTGGCTATAACATTTTCCTAATGTGCATATTTAAAATTCCATAAAAAAATTAATTCTTTTATCTAATCATGTTACTCATAGTTAATTTTATACAAAATTTCCATAAAGGTAAGTACCAAGATCATGAGTGAAACACTAATTATATGAAAATCTTCAACTATTTGACAAGATTTATGCATAACAAGGATTATAGGTAGAATTTCAATAATTTTAGAGTCTATCATTACAATCAAGAGAAGATGACACATTGGATAAGGGAACGACAAAATAACTATCGATTATTATGTGCCGATAAGTCAAATACGATCACTATCATTTGTAAGAATGACTGTCAGAGTGCGAGCAACAATGAGTTTTGTGAATAAGACTTTCCCTCTTCAATTGATTTACAATGATGAAATGTCAATTCGAGTTCGCGATCGAGAATTAGAAAGGCGTCCCCCTCTAATCGTTCATTCGTTATACATCCAACCAACATTTTGTGATTGAAGAACACCCAATTAAAGTTCTCGATAGATGACCAGATGATGCATCACTCCAATAATCTTTCGAGAAGCTTTCTCACAACTCCTTTAAACTCCCAAAATTAATGGACGTACTATAGTTTGAAATGACAAATCATTTATCAGTCATAAAGGAGTGACAATGGTAATTTAATCAGTCACCCTAGATGAGATGTGATAGATAATAATGAGTAAAAATTAATTCCCAAATATGAAGAATCGCAATCGATAACAACTAATCAAGAATCGTCAATGATTCAGAATGTATAACGATGAATGTTGTTTGATAAATATGAGTTAAAAGTTGACAATAATTCTGATATCAATAATAACAATTCAAGGTTTTATAGTGATTTCAAAATCACTGATAATAATTCACATTAGACGATGATAATGTAATGATCGTCATATAATTTGAAATATGTATCAATTTTCAATACTAAACTAATTTGATGATTGATTCTCCAACCTTTATGCGTAGTTTATTATTATTATTCATTTCTATAAAATGTTTATCATTTCTTATTAATATAGATATCTCATAATGTCTTTATAAGATTACATGCATCTATTCTCTTATTAATTCTCTCTATAGAACCTTCAATATCTTGTATAATCTTATTAAGATTTAATGTTCTCAAACTCGAAGAAGAAAACTTATACCCTACTATCTACACATCCAATACAAGTAATTTCTAATTTCATAATAAGGATCATTCATATATATTTTAAAAGTTTTCATGATTATATTCATATTTCACCTGTGTTGTTTATAGCACATTTTGCAAATTGATTTTGACTATTCAAAATAACATAACTATATTTTATTCTTTTATTTTAATCTTTCTATTAACATATTTTATTTAGATCAATCCCAATCTTGTAGAATTAAGCTTCAAAGTCAAGTCATACGTATATTATTCACAAATTTAAAATACTCATAATCACTTGAAAAAGTTGAACAAATATAATGTTCAAATTAGAATAGTAATGATATAATACATATCTATTATCTAATTCTCATACATGTGGGTAATCAAATGTATGTTAATTACAATACTATGAATGATGATTTGTAAATATCCTCTCAACACACCTTCATAAGGTTCAAATGTATTTATTCCAAAACACAATGTCCTTCACGAGAGAGATGCTGGGTATATACGGGAGTATGTTCTTCACTAAGTGTGACGCGTTAGAAAATCGTGAGCCTAGGGTGGGGGCAAAGCAGACAATATCACACGTTAGTGGGGAATGTTACATATGGTATCAGAGCCACTCCGTGTGGACCTCTGTGCATGGTGGGGTGCGATCATTCAACGAGGGCATTGAGTCCTCTGAGGAGGGAAGGATGCATAAGGCATGCCTTGGATTAGTCCAACATGCATAAGTCACGGGAGATATTCTGGGTATATATGGGAGCATGTCCTTCATTAGGTATGACGCGTTTAGAGAAAATCATGCGGGTTGAAGTCCAGAGCGGACAATATCACACTCTAGTGGGGAATGTTACATATAGTCCCACATGCATAAGTCACGGGAAAGATGCTGGATATATATGGGAGCATGTCCTTCATTAGGTGTGATGCGTTTTGATAAAATCGTGTGGGCTTAGGCCAAGAGTGGACAATATCACACGCTAGTGGGGAATGTTACATATGATATCAGAGTCACTCCGCGTGAGCCTCTGTGCATGGTGGGGTGCGATCACTTAACGAGGGCGTTGAGTCCCTTAAAGGGGGAAGGGTGCATGAGACATGCCTTGGAATAGTCTCACATGCATAAGTCACGGGAGAGATGCTGAGTATATATGAGAGCATGTCCTTCATTAGGTGTGATGTGTTTTGAGAAAATCGTGTGGACCGAGGCCCAGAGCGGACAATATCACACGCTAGTGGTGAATGTTACATTATGATAAAGGCAAAATAGTCTTTTAACATATCTACAAATAATCAAAAATCATATCTGCAATCTGTGCAGAATCCGGGCTGGGCACGGTCAAACTCGGGCCAAGTTTGTATCTGACGTGGTTCTGATCATGGAAGACTCGGTCCGAGTCGGTCTCGCATCAATTATGTCACAATCATTTTCCAGAACCCGGGCTGGGTGTCTCTGGAGCTCGGGTCGGATCTCGCATTGTGGAAATTGAGCCGCTCGCGTCAATAATCAGGGAAACCGGGTCGAGTCCCTGAAAACCTAGGTAGGACACAATCGAATCCGGGTCGGATTCGGTCTGCACCCCGAGCGTCATTCTATCTTGGGTGAATCCAGGCCGGGTTCATCCAACTCGGGCCGGATTCCTATACAGAGGAACTCCGGTGCCAAAAAACTGCAACTTTAACCCAACTCTTTGACTAATACATGCTTTCGACGTGAAACAAAAAGGGATCTATTCATGTATAATCAGAGAACAATAACCATACCTTATTCTTTTAAGTTCTTAGTTAACCTATCAAGAAATCATATCAAAAAATGAACCTAGAACCTTATCGAGGCAGAACTACCTTAACAACCTAACTTTCGATATGATTTTCGAGAAGATAGTGATGTTCCCGACCAGAAGTCTAGAGTCCTTTGACAAAAGGTTGACCGGTGCGTAGATGGTTAGTCGGAGCACTCGCGCACGCTCACCGAGGAGAGAGAAACGAGGACTCAAATATGAAGAAAAATCTGTTTTTTAACAAAGGGAGGTTGAAGACTGAAAAGGGACTTATTTATAGGAGACGAAACTTTGACTCTTCAAGAGTTAAAAATCTAATCCGAGATTTGATATTTTATCTCTCTAACTCTAATTTTGAACCTTATCTATAATCTTAATTAATAATATATTTTAAATGCTTTATCTATCCCTTTTCTTTTCCTTTCTTTTCTTCATCTCAAAATCTTTTCTATACACAAATTCAATCTTAAACTTATCAATAAAATAAATAAATATTTTATTTGTCTAATTATTTAATTCAAGAAAATCTTTGGGTGTTACAAATCATATCTTGGAAATCGCTTTAATTGAATTAACCTGGATGATGTGCAAAATCGCTTTAATTAAATTGTAAACTTTCTATGAAAGATTGAGTAACTTTTTGGTGTCAATACAAAATGAACACCTTTTTTATCGTGCTTCTTCAACTGAAAAGCCGAGATCTGCATTAATTATCAGAAAAATTAGTTGGGATGTTTCTGTTGAAAGGAAAACAGAAACAAATGCGGAAAGAATAAATAAATGAAAAGAATAGAATATTTAATTAGTGTCAAATAGTTATGATTTAAATGTTCGATTAATTGGAGATGAGAATAAAGATGCATTTAAAATAAAGATAGAGAAAGAGATGAAGTTAAATCAGCTAACTTAATATTATTAGTTTCAATAGATAAGCAACACACTATATTAGAAACGAAGGAGCAAATTAAATTAACTGGGGCCCTTGGACAGCTCAGAATGAGTAGTAAATTAGGGGATTAAATGAAGAAAAATATTAGACGATATATATATATATATTAAATTTGAAATTTGTTGAAGTAAGATTATCTTTATATGTATAACCCTCATAAGTGAAATATTGATCACTTTATTTTAATAGATAATTAAATGATAAAATATTTTTTAAAGAAGAGTTCCGTCCAAATTTGAAATTAGGACCTCTAGATCCCACTCAAATAACATGTATTCTATCCATTATCTTTAAATCTTAATTCGTTATCATTATACTCAAACTTATAAAATTAGAATAAATGGTGTACACACAGTTTGGATACATTGAGACGTAGTAAATCTCCACAAAATAAATATAATACAAATTACATGATTCAGTGATGATTCAACTTGCATTACAGATTGGATTGGTTGCAGAAGAGCAACAAAAAAGATAGGATCTGTTGTAGGAAAAAAAAAACAAAAAGGCCTCAAAACAAACAAATATAGAGTTTGTGAGGACAGGTGTCGCTGGTTTGGAAGGGCAGCCATGAGGAGAGAAAGAACATTTTGACAAAATAGGAAGCTCAAATACAACTTCGCTCATGTAAAGCTGTGATCAGTGGATTGCGATGTCTTTTGCCTTGCTGAATTCAGGATTGATGATATGCTACTGAATTCTTCAGGAAAGTTCATGCCCAAATGAAAAGAACAAAAAGAAAGAACAAAAAGGAAGGTCCACTTATGCCAAATTACATTTATGTCTATGTCAGGTGCAGGTCAGCATAATCTGTAGGGCCATAGGGAAGGAACCATTCAGCTAGAAAACTCTTCTTCCTCATGGGATTGCACCCCATGTCTCTGCACAGCTGATCACCATACCATATGTGCAGGATTGAGATGCTTGATCTCCGAAAGTGTTCACCACTGTATTTCTTCTTGCACGTGTCCCACTCCATCACATCCTTTTCCATGGCCTTGATGCTGGGCAACCTGAAACCTCCATCGAGGAAATGCGCCAGCCATTTCGACCTCAGTTCGGATGTAAATAGATTCGACAAGCTCTCGGAATAGCCCAGTATCGCCAATTGTGGGATCCGGGGATGGATGCATTCCCTGTCAAAGATCAGAAGAATGCCATGAGTTCTACGCAGAGAAAGTGAGATGCCTACTTTATCCTTAGTTGTTTACCTGTAGAGAGGAACTCTGGTGTTGGATGAACCTGCAACAATGCTCTGAAAGTAGGGTGAAGTAAACATCTCTCTGAGTTTCTGGTCGCCCTTGTACCCAGTGGCAAAGATCACTACGTCGGACTCTATGGGTGCACCTTGACCCTCGATCATGATTCCACTCTCGCAGAAGCTGAAGGCCCTGGACTTCTT
This sequence comes from Pontederia crassipes, assembly GCA_030549335.1. Classification (NCBI taxonomy): domain Eukaryota; kingdom Viridiplantae; phylum Streptophyta; class Magnoliopsida; order Commelinales; family Pontederiaceae; genus Pontederia; species Pontederia crassipes. The sequence continues at coordinate 66,883,410 of CM060191.1, read as the reverse complement.
CAGAATAATGCTTCCTTCTTCCACCATGTCATAAAACCTTTCTGGAAGCAGTGCAACCAAGCAAGTGCTCACGGCCTGGAAGAAACTATGTTCTGGTACCATGTCGTGCTTTGTTACAGGTGTTGACCATTTGTAGTAGCTTTCGGCAAATTTTGATAGCAACCACTTCTGTTACATCGTGGTTTCAAGTACAAAATTATTATTGATGCTGTGATGCATATGTGAGACCTCAAAAATTTAGGAAAACATGTGTTATCTCATTACCAGAGGTATCAAAAGGGTGGCCAATGAACTCAACAGGAATCCTTCACCAGGCTTATGAACAAGGAGCTCGGAGAACCGGCTGCCGTAAAAGAACCCAAGAGGAATTCCCCAAACGCTAAAGTCAGGCAAAAGCCAGTGCTTCGTCCTGTACAGGATTGTGCAAGGGAACTCCGCTCCTTCCAATGATTAAAAAAAAACAAACAACAATCACAGTTTAGGCATTACTGAGCAGAGCCAAGAAGAGACAAAAAGTGAAAGGTGGTGCACCGTTTGTTCTTCCGCATTCTGCCGCAATATCCAATGCTGATTTCAGAAATCCCACGACCGTAACTCGTTTCCCTTTGACAAGTTCAGTGGCGCTCCCGGTGCCCATGTTGTAGTAGTCCATGGCATGGATCACAGTTCCCCGGAACACTTCAGGACCCTCGTTTGCAGGGAACGTGGGGATGTTGGGCAGACCGCTGAATCGTCCAATGCAAAGGATCAAAAAATCCACATGATGCGTCTGCCATGACACCAGAACAAGCGAGGCAGTAAAATGATGAACATGATGCCATTGTAGGAGGGAGGAATTAAAGATCTCAAGCTCTTATGGTGAATACCTCTGTAGGTCCACCCTCTCCTTGTTGCACCGTGATGTGCCACTCGCCCTTAGCGCCGCCGCCGAAGGCCTCGCCGTTCCCTGCCCATAGCACCCACTGCATGATCTCCTCCTCCGACGCCCCGACGAACTCGACCCTGAGCACCCTGCTCCCAAACTTGACGTAGCGGAGCAGATCGAAATGGCGTGCGTACGACTCCAAGTACGCCATCACCTCGCGGTGGCTCGGGTAGGCGTTGGTTACGCTCGCCGGCCAGGGGAAGTCCGAGAACTGGTAGGCAGCTCGCGCGGTCTGGAGCCTGGTGGAGGCAGAGGTGTGGCCCCAAAGGCCGCCGATGCCGTCGCCGGACTCGAAGACGATGGGGCGGAAGCCCCTCTCGACGACGTGCTTGCATGCAGCGAGGCCGCTGACCCCGGCGCCCACTATGCCCACCCTCCGTTCCTCCATGATAAATTGGAGTTTATCGGAAACACTGAGAAAATTGATATTATGTTATAATAAGTAAGCGCTGCTATTTCCAGCACATAGTAGCGTGGATATATACTTTTTTCCTCGACGCTATCATGTCAAATTTGAAATCATACTCTTTTTTTTCACTCAATTCTAATATTAATTCGTTAATTAACTTGACTTCAGTAGTACCGTCTTAGAAACCCAAACCTAAAATTATAAACTTTTTTCCACTCGATAATGCTCAATTATAATTTTATATGACACCTGCATTTAAATAATGAAGACGGTGAAATCGTCCATCTCTTACGAGATCTCGTTGTCTAAATAGCGACCCTGTGAGAAGAATCCATTTTGGGGACAGAGCTCCCTAGATATAAATAATTCTATATTTTTTCTATTTTGTATTAAAGTTTTCTAATTAGATTATTAAACATCTTTATAATTATTAATATTTTAAAAAGTCGCTGCCACTCAATAGGAATTTAGTAAATCTTGTATTATTTTCTCTATCTCTTTTCGTAAGAGTTTCTCAATTGAATTGAAAGATTAATCCATTAATCAACTTCATCAGCCAACTATGGATAGGCACCGTATATATCGACAGAAAGGTTGTTATTGATCATCTTGATAGGTACCGGAATGGCGTCCGGACCTTTTTCTGTCGCATCAGGCCTTCATAACTCATGAAAGAACAATGGATCGTCACATACCGTAGGTGATATTTGTTTCCTTGTATGTGAAATGCAACAAAGACCACCTACTACTACCACTACGACGAAAAGAAAGTGTAACAAGGATTTACTTTTTCGTTCTTTGAATTAACTAGTAGTTTGATGTTAGTCGTACATCTGCTGAGTTCAGAAGGATAAAAGAATACTGTGTACATATCACATGTAAGCAAACCTATATTTTCTTTACAAGGAAAATCTGGCATTTAAAAGAAATATCCAAAAAAGAAAACTTAATCTCATCCAAACAAGGTCAATCCATAAGAGAGCACTAATCCAATTATTATTTTTTGTTTACAGTATCCTTCAAGACATTATTGTAGGAGCACAATGAGATGCCCTCGTTGTTGTCTTACATAAGTTGATACTTGATACCCAATTCCTATAATACAGCCACGAGGGCCAAATCAGAATTTCATTCTTAACTATGCAATCTGAGGATTTTAACTTCCTTTCAGAACTTGTTATTTGAGAATTGGTTACCCAGTGAACGAGAAGAGAGGAGGAATAGTCCAGGTAATCTCAGAGCTTGCTCCCTCTTCTCGTTGCAGGAAGGCTCCCCATGGTCTGTGTCTTGGCCTTGAGAACAAACTTCTGTGTCTTCCCTGTCGAGGTCTTTGGGAGGTCTTCAAAAATGACAGTCTTGGGTGCCATATAATGCGGCAGCTTATCGCGACAGAATTTCATGATATCATCAGCAGTGCAATGAGCACCTTCCTTCAGTTTCACAAAAGCACAGGGTGTCTCGCCCCAGAACTCATCTGGACGTCCAACAACAGCTGCCTCCAGGACTGCTGGGTGACCAAAAAGAACAGACTCTACCTCTATTGTGCTTATGTTCTCGCCACCAGAAATTATGATGTCCTTCGATCGGTCCTTGATCTGTATATAACCATCAGCATGCCTTACAGCAAGATCACCTGTTCGAAACCATCCTCCAGCGAAGGCCTCTTCGGTTGCATTCAGATCTTTGTAGTACCCGCTCATCACAGTGTTGCCTCTGAACATGACCTCACCAATAGTCTTTTCATCTGCAGGAACACTTGTCATAGTAACTGGATCTTTGATATCGAGCGCCTCAAGTGCAATATGCGGAAGACCCTGACGGGCCTTGATTCGTGCTTGCTCCTCTGGAGGGAGGGAGTTCCATTCTGGCTTCCATGTGCAGATAGTTCCAGGACCATAGGTTTCAGTGAGGCCATATGAATGAGTCATTTGGAAGCCAAGCTCCTCCATCTTGAAAAGAACCTTGGGTGGTGGGGGTGCAGCTCCTGTCAGGACGCCAACCCTTCCGGGCAGTGGCTTCTGCTCAGAGATTGGAGAATTGACAATCATATTAAGGATTGTGGGGGCGCCACCCATATGTGTTACTTTGTGACGGTCGATGTTGTCAAAAATTGCCTTTGCAGAGACATTTCTAATGCAAATATTTGTCCCACCTTGAGCTGCCATGCCCCAGATAAGGCACCACCCATTGCAATGAAACATGGGAACAGTCCAGAGATAAACTGGCATTGTGGTTATGTCGTTCATGAGAATGGTCGCAAGGGCATTAAGGTAAGCACCACGATGATTATAGATAACGCCCTTCGGTCTTGATGTAGTACCAGAGGTATAATTCAGAGAAATAGGATCGCATTCATCATCAGGCCACCTTATCTCGAATTCTGGAGATGCAGTTTTCAGAAAAGTTTCATAGTCCATGTTTACTGATGCACCAGGATCAGGAACTGCAGAAGATGAACCACCTGGTTCTGGGATTACAACCAGAAGAGGCAACTTTGCATTCGCATCCAAGAAATTCTTCATGACCCCTCGGTAAATATCAAGAAGTTGATAGTCAACAAATATGACTTTGGCCTCAGAGTGCCTCAGAAGTAGTGATATCATGGCAGAGTCATGGCGTGTATTAAGTGCACAGAGAACTGCACCAGCCATTGGAACACCGAAATGTAGTTCATACATTGCTGGTATATTCTGCGCAAGCACAGCTACCTGATTGAACGAAAAACAATCTGTTTTCATATTAGGGACTAACTATGGCCACACATAAACCCAAGCTGTAAATCTATCACTGCATAGAAAATTAATGAAAACAATCTGGTAATGAAGCTTGGGGTCTCTGTAGACCACCAAAGAGTTAGTAGTGATGTAGTTATACTTTTAAGTGTAGTAGACAAGAGAAGTGCCAACACTTAAAATTAAACCTTCTACCTTTTATTTCATTAATCTGGTGAAAAGCATCCATGTTTATAAGTACAATTAGTTTTCCATATATCAAATCTAACTCCTAACTTACTTCCTAGATCTCTAGAAAATCAATCTTAAAGAACTTTGGATCTAACATAATCCTCGACCATTTATAACACATTTTCTCAAAAGCTGAGAGCATGATTGAACAAACTATATTATTTCCATGCAGGCTATGGAAGCTGCTGGTACTCAGATTCATTTTTAAGTTAAGGCTGCTAACATTTGTACTTTTTTTGAAATGCAAGCATCTGTATGTCCTTAGATATATTTGCAATGGTTGTGTATATTTAAAAATTTGTAAGTGATCGACAAACAAATTAAATGGCCAATTTTTTACAATTTTAAAATATAAACAAATTATTTATTTCATCTTCCCAAAAGGATTGAAAGATAAATAATTTGCCAAACAAAATAATTATATCGCAAAGTAAAAAAAATAGATCACGAGAAGTTGGTTTCATAATTGCTATACAAATTTTATAGACGTCCAATAAAACAGTAAAAAACATGTTTACGACAGGAAGATAAACTTTGTTAATAACCAAATCCAGAAAAAAAAAAGTATATGAATATTTTATGGTAGAAGACAAACTTTGTTAATATATAATATTAAATAATGTTTATATATATACAAATATATTACTATTTACCTTTTATAAGCACCAAAATACATATGTTATATATTTGATATATATATAACTAATCAAATTTTACGGAGTTCAGTTTTGCTAATAGTTAAAATGAACATTATATCCGCAACTATAGTAGAAAATCTGAGAAAAAATAATTACGAAGATAAACTGATGAAGCATTGAATAATTTAAACAAATGTCTATAAAACGCTCCTAAGGAAATAATAATGAACAAATGCCTAAGTTCTTGAAATAGAACAAACAGCCCTTGAATTATCGTGATTAGATGGCAATAAATTGTTCATTGTTCAATTCAAGTGGACCATACATCTACTCTACTTATGAAAAAATTAAGGAAAAAAATACTTACTTTAATTTAAGGGAAAAAATAATTCTAAACAGATTGATTCAATTAATCATATATATTATGACATATTTTTTTGTAATAACGTATTAATAACAATAAATGCACAAACTTAATGGCCTTTTGGCATTTGATGAACCATCATCCTATTAATGAGTTATAACTGGTACTCCACCAGTACAGTACACTCACTCTCTTTCACAACCTGTCGTCAAGTAGATTTATTCAGATATGACTATGATCTTGTGGAACATGCGTCTGCCGCTGAAAAGTCTACTTGAGGTGCAAAAAATAGAAAACTTCTACCTTTCCAGATCTGAATTGTAGTTGTTTTATGTTGCTTCCTTCTTTCATTTATGACAGAATGAAGGGGAAGTGAGAGAAAAAAACATTCTTAAATCGGCTACGGGATGCAGAGGTTGATGGCTCATCTTGGAGTAATCCCTAAAAGTATTGCCGTCGAATCCAGCGGGATATTGGCAAAAGTAAGAGATTGACTCGGTAGAAGATAAATCAAACAGAGATGAACATTAATTTAACAAAATACGGCGAATCCTAAATGAAGAAACAACTCGTCCGATGATCGAATAAGTGGCAAAATGAAATCCAAAAGCGAGCAAATCAACGATGAGAGAGTGAAAGATGAGAGTGAGGAACAAAAGGATCGAGAACATTACGACGGCATGGCGGGGAATCCCGAGCTGAGCGAGGGCGGAAGCCAGCCGGAGGCAGCGGTCGCGCGTCTGCCTCCAGGTGTAGCTGACGGAGCCGTAGACGACGGAGGTCCGGTCGCCGTAGACGACGGCGGCGCGCTCCAAGAAGCTTATGGGGGTGAGCGGCACGTAGTTTGCGGGGTTCCGGACGGCGCCTTCCATGGTTTCGGACCTTCCGGCAGGGTCGTCCTCGCCGGTCGTCGTTTACTAGCTACGTTGCTCTCGACCAATCTCAGTGCGTGTGTGGAGTGGAGTGGAGAAGCCCTCCCTTTCCAGAAACTTGATAAATACAAAAAGTTGACACGTTCTTCAAATATAAATTAAGCAAGATAATTCTATATCCTTTTCCAAGAAAAAGAGACGACGTTTCTTCTTTCTTTTAAGACGTGACTTAATAGTAGGGGGTGTTCAATAGTCTAAATTTAACCTGTTCCACAACTCTATCCAATGGGAACCCTGATGAAACCGGGATGGTCGAATTATTGACTATTATTTTGTTTTCGTTTTCATTTAATATAAAAATATTATTTAATTTTTATTTTAAAGTATAAAAGAATTTGCTAAGAATTTAAATATTATTTTATACCTTCAAAATATTTTATTCTGACATTTTTTTATTTTTATGTATGATGTAATTTGAAAGTAAATAAAAAAATTGAATTTTTGAATCAGATTAAATCTGACTCCATTCAAAAAATTTAAACATGTAACCAACCCGACCCGACTTATTATCAATTTGAGATCTGATCGGCATCGAGTCACATATCGTCGTCGTCGTCAAAAGATCTTCATTTTTCGACCTAGTCAGAATGTTATCGCGGCTTTCAAACAATCATGTCGCACAAACTCATCCCCTCAGAGTATGATCATTTTCATCATATATATTTTCTCTTTCCATATGTCAGAAGCCCTAGCCAAATCGTCGTAGAGGTGAGCATGGTCCGACCCCCGTCAATTCGGACCACATCGATTCGGTTTTATGAAAATTATTCTCGATTCATTTATCGATCTATCAGAGTCCGGATCAAAGAAACAAAAAAATCCAATGGGTTGAGTCGGGACCGAGTCCAACATATAAAAAATCAACCCAGAACCAAACACGATTATAATAATAAAAAATATTAATAATATTGATATAGTTCTATTTTAATAATTATTTGATCATTTTGAAAGTGTTAAAAAATTTCATTGTCTTATTATATGATATATTGACATAATATTTTGGTAAGTTAATGTTTGTTTGGTTAAATTATGATTTAATTTTAGTAATTATATTAATTTTATTTTTTAATATTTTTTATGCAGCTGTATTTTCGATTTAATTCCTTATTTTTTCCTACCCGGACACAGTACCCAACAGAACCGAATTTGGTACCGAGTCAGGACTGGACCAGACCCGAACCCCGATTTTGCTCTCCGCTGTATCGCCGCCCGCCACCGGCGAACAATTGTGCCGATGCTGAGAGCGGCAGCGACAAAGCGAAGTGCTTCAGCGGCAGGCTGCGGCAAGATCGTTCAACGACGGCTAGGGTATGTGGTTCAGCGGCGGCAGCGGACTTCGGCAAGATCGTTCAACGGTGGCGGCGCGGTGCGGCAAGCTCATTCAGCGGCAGCAGGATGTGGCAAAGCTCATTTAGCGGTGGCAGGCTGCATCAGGGTGGCTCAGCGGCGGTGACAAGGTGAGGTGAGGTGGTTTGGCGGCGGGTGCAGCAGCCATGGCGAAAGCTGAATTGGCGGCTTGAGAGGGGCTTCACGCTGAACCGGCATTTAAACCTCGCACTTTTTACGGGAGCTATGCGTTAAATCCTATAATAATATACGGGAAAGCTCAACCGACACTTGCAATCTTGAAGTGAATTCTCAGCTCGACCGGCTTTATCGATTGGGACACACCTGCGATTTAAATATTTATATATATATATATATATATATGAATTAATGTACCTACAAAGCATCTTTCGTTTTATAGGAGTCACCTCCCGCTATATATATATCTCAACCGATGATCCAATTATTTTTATTGATCAACGGTTGAGATAATTGATATTTTTAAATCATGGGGGTTAATCATTTTTTATCAGATCCATTAATAAGTGGATCAACTGTGGTGGCTCATATATATATATTTTTTCTGTGCAATCTCATAACTTATAAAAATAATTTAATAAGTTGAATAACCATAAGAGCATTACATTCTATCATTTTTTTATTCTAGTGCGAATATTTTTGGATTATTTTCTTACACCTCTTTTAAACTATCGTAATTTTTAGCATCTAAATAGCGCATCACTAAATTATTTCGCGATTTTCACTTTAATCCATTCATCTAATTCTGTTAACTTTTTTGTTATTTTTAATTTTTTAAATGACTAAACTACTATTCTCTCTTTTTTTAATATTTAAAATAATATATAATAAATATTAAAATTATTTAAAAAAAGGAGGCATGATTGTCAGACCCGGTCCGGCCGATCGGAGCGGTGTCCGGGGTCTAAAATAGCTTGCGGGTCGGTCGAAACCCGAGAATAGGTTTGACCCGCTTTGACCCGGTCAAACCCGAATTCAACCGGCCGACCTGACGGGTTTAACCGACCCGACCGGGTCAATTGTTGAAATGAAAAAAAAATTATACATAAACAAAATTATTAAAACATTTAGACATATTATATATATTTCATGAAATTTATATTTTAATGTCCTCTTGTCATATATATAATTTTTTCACTATTTTTTATTTATAATTACCTTACAAGAATTTTTTATTTATGTTGATGACTTAATTTATGTTAATTTATTATATTATTTAATCTGAATTATTTTACTTTATTACACTATATTTTATATTTTTGTTAAATAAGATATTATATATTAATAAGATTATATCGATCTCTTTAACTTATTTTATTCTTTTATTAATTTATATTATTCGGTCCGATCATTCGGTTCGATCCGGTCCAACCGGTCCGACCTAGCCCATTGTTCAATCCGGGTTGACGGCCGGGTCGGGTCCTATAACATTGCTATGAGGAGGGGGGCAGCGCTGCCCCCTCTTTTTTTAAAACTAAATAAATTTTTAATATTTATTATATATTATTTTAAATTTTTAAATATTAAAATAAAGGAGAGAAGTGTAGTTTAGTCATTTAATTAATAAAAATTGAAATAATGAAAAAATTAACAAAACTAGACGGATTGATTAAAGTGAAAATCGTGAAATATTTCAGCGAAGCGCTACAATGAATTCATAAATTATGAGTAGATGTGAAAAATCATGATAATTTAAAGAAGTTGTAAAGTCTGTCATCTTTTCGTTTCTTTTAAATAAATTTGAGAACAAGAATTCCATTGACAGTAAAATTATTATCAAGATATTTCATAACATTATAAACAATTTAATCATCGAAAATGATAAAGTCGAATCAAATCAAATCAATCACGCCCATATAATGTGTTGTAAGGCAAAATTTATCTTATAATAAATTCTTTCCGCTTTGAACCCTTAAATCACATTGTAATAAGTCATATTTTATTAATTTATAATATAAAATATATTAAAACATAATAAGAATGAGAAATATATCTACATTAAATTTACCAAATTAATTATTATCATCATGAATATATTTTTTATTGTTATATAAATAATTCTATTAATCATGTGAGATCCATATGAGATGGTCATCCAAGTACACTAAACCTGCCAAAAAGGAAGATTCACACTGTGATTTTTCGTTGATTAGTAGGTAAGAACTTAATGATTAGAGCTCCATATGCAACATACATCCAAATTTATATGTCACAAGCCGAACTAAGGAAGAAAAATTAACCCCAACTTGAAACTAAAACCCTCATTATTAAGAAAAAAGTGTACCTCGAACATTATATGCTGGATGCCTTTGAGGACACGTTAAAATTTTGAAAATTAATAAAATAATATTTTATTTAATTAACTCCAAAATTGAAGAATTAAACAAGTAATTTGAAAGATAATAAAAGTGTAGTTAGATAAGAGATGAAAGATGGGAAAATAAATATTATTTTTTTAAAAAAATATTATTGATTAGAAAATTAAATTTAAATCCAAGCACAAGTTTATTTGATAAAGAACTTCTAATTATAATTAAATTAAGATTCAAAGGATTTTAAAATAAACTATTTTAAGTATCAAATTAATAGATAGAACAATGATAAAATATTTATATCAAAAAATCAAAACAAAAGTGTAGTTGGGAAAATCTAAAACAAAATAGAGCTTGAAAAAAATAAATATAAAATTAAATAAATAGAAGAGAATTAGGAAAAACTATTAAAATTATATTCTAATTTTAAATATTTAAGAAATGTTAATTGAATTAGAAAGGATTATGTGCACCTCAATCTCTGTAAAATAGCACCCAATTTAAAATCTTTTCTCCACACAAATTTCTCGTTATCTCCCTCCCTTTCTCCAAAACCTTTTATGATTCATGATCAACTTCTAATAAGTAATAACTAAAGAATAACAAAAGAATCTTTATAATTGCAAGATAACTTCTTTTTTCTGTTACTACTTTTATGATTAACGGATAATCCGATAATGTCTAACAGTTAATGGATAATTGATTATATTTTATATGGTTGATGAATAAATTGTGTACCAATTGATAATTGTTGACAATTGTTTTTTGTGAAAATAATTATTAATAATTGATAATTTAGGTTGAAACTGATTATAATCAAGTGATGATTTCTCAAGAATTAATAATTGATGTTGACTTTAGTTGATAATCAATATCAACAATTAATATATATTGAATACTTTATGTACTTTATTGAAATTGATTGATATTGAAAATGATAATGATGACTGATTATTGTCATTCAGCTATATTAATCAATCTCTTCACCATTTGATTATATTTTAGACCATCGCTAGATTTTCTCTTATATTAGATCCGTACAAGACAAAATAGATAATAATGATGAGGCGATTGATACTTGTTATAATATAATTAAGTTGGAACGGTCACTTGGGCAAAAGTTGACGTGCATTTCGAGATGCTACACCTTTCATAGTGAATGATTTTAACTTCTTGTGTAAACTTTCACTTGTAATAGAATATATAATAGTTATCACACAATTGATTTAATGTAATAGGAGATACATTCTCCTTCGAGATAGGACCTCTTCCAATATTTTCTAAAGCTCCCGACTCAATTAAAATATTATTTATTTTAAATTTTTGATCCGCACGAATTTAAAAACGTTTTATGAAGAGTTAATTATATATAAGTTTATGATCATTATTTTGTCTATGTGAAATTATTCCATGAGATCATTCTTTGAACCTCATGTCATTACAATCTTTCTCTCATAAAAAACTCGAACGTTCTCGTTGAGCGATGTCCATGGTGGCTCATGGTCCGTGCCCCACATGGCTCAATTGAGCACGCGAGATCGGTCCTAATATCATTTTTGTAACACCTCCGACCCAATTAAAATATTGTTCGTTTTGGACTTTCGATCCGCACGAATTAAAATGCGTCTTGATAATTGAAAGGATTACTACATATAAGTCCATGACCACCCTCGTATTTTGCACATATAGAACTATTTAATGAAACCAATCTTGATCCATAGACCTCTGTATTTTACACATATGGAACTATTTAATGTGACCAATCTTGATCGATAAACCTTATGTCATTACATCTCCAATTTTTAACATGTATTAATTTCAATATGTAACAATAGTTCCTGTGTTAAAACATTTATCAATGGCCGCAGGAATTCGTCCACCATCTGGAGCCAAGGAACGCTCGAAAGCGTACTAGATTTGAAGCCATTAGGCTAGGCGTATTAAATTGAAACCATCATATAGCATTTGTATGGCATAATCGACTATCTGCATCACAAATGAACATGCTTATGGACTCCCTATATTTCAAAAGCCTAAGGATTTTACTCTTGGATGACAATATTGTTTCCGATATTATCTCTACATTTATTTGAAAAGCAAAGAGTGCTCTCACATAACTCGTAATGTCGAATTGTACGTTCGACGCCGCTTTTCATCACAGCGAAAAAAAAGTACCCTCCCACGTATGGAGGTCATCTAAAATACATATATCAATATTGAAATTCTGAAAAAAAAGTACCCTCCCACGTATGGAGGTCATCTCACTTGTGTTTTGTGTGTTCCTTCTCCAGTGCCCTCCCTCTAATTGAAATTCTGAAAATTTCGAATATCAAGATTAATCGAGAGCCTATGCTGTGGCATAGATATAATAATTGAAGATTGTAGTACTCGTCATTTCTTAATTCCAGGGAATTTGAAAGACAAGAAAGACCTCATAACTAAAAAATCAGCAACTGCCAAGGAGAAAGAAAAAAAGATGCTGGACCAGCATCGACTTCATTTTTTTTTTCCCCTTTCAAACAGTTACTCTCAATATGGATTTCATATTTAAACATGTTCTCTCATATCTCGGGAGATTGTGAAGATGGATATCCTCAAAATTCTGATGAGCACAAATGATACACATGGTATGCTTCAACTAATAACACGCACAACCTGACCGACCTAAAGCAAACCGAAGATAAACCTTCCTAAAATACATGTACATACCATGCGGCAAGAGAACTGGAATCAACCTGGGATCTGGAAGGCACGAAGGCGAAAGAACATCTACAACGTACTGTTGCTGAAGGTCCTAAACAAGAAGAAATCACTTCCACCCAACAAAAGTACTGCCTAAGTAGGAGCATGAACTGTCTACGCACAAACTTGGACTCAGAGAACCAAAACTCAAACTCTCTCTGAAACCCCCTGAGACATTATGTTTTCAGGAGACATGGAACATGAAACACGAAAGACCAGTTTAGCTCAGCCTGCTCAAATCATTGACACCTCTGCTTGGAGGAGATCACTGGAATGATGAATGCCGTGTCCATGTTTACATGAAAAGATATGGGCAGCTAGCTAAGATACATTCTAGCAAGATCCCTCGCATTATAGTAAAAAAGAGTAATGACATGTTTATATCCTATGACTGAACCATATCCACTCTAAAACTAGTGGGAAGTGGTAAATGAATGGTTAGAACTATAAATGGGATAACAAAGATATCGCAAGAATAAAAAACTAAAGAAAAACATCATCCCTTGTGAAAATGATACGTTGAAGATAGTAACAACAACAACAACAACAAAGCCTTATCCCACTAGGTGGGGTCGGCTACATGGATCATACGACGCCATTCCGCTCTATTAGTAACCAAACCTTTCGGTATATTATTCACCAATAGATCTTGCTCTATTAGTTCGCCAAGTGTCCGCCTTGGCCTCCCTCTCCCTCTTTTAATCGGACTCCAGATTATTTGATCTACTCTTCTTACTGGCGCATCTAATGGTCTTCTCTGAACATGACCAAACCATCTCAAACGATTCTCTACCATTTTCTCACTAATAGGAGCCACTCCGACTCGTTCACGTATATGGTCATTCCTAATCTTATCTAACCTTGTATGACCACACATCCATCTCAACATCCTCATTTCGGCTACCCCCACTTTACGTTCATGTTGTCCCTTCATAGCCCAACATTCACTACCATATAACACTGCTGGCCTTATAGCAGTACGATAGAATTTTCCTTTAACTTTATTGGGTACTTTTCTATCACAAAGAACTCCAGTGGCTTTCCTCCACTTACACCAACCAGCTTGAATTCTATGATTAACATCGTCATCAATCTCACCATCTTGTCTTACAATTGATCCTAAATATTTAAACTTTGTCACTTGAGGAATTATATCCTCCCCTAACCTAACTTTCAAATCGTCTCTAAGTTGTTTATTTGTGAAATTGCTATGCATATATTCTGTTTTATTCCTACTTAAACGAAAACCCTTTGACTCCAACGTATTTCTCCATATTTCCAATTTTGTATTAATCTCTTCTCTTGAATCCGCTAAAAGTACTATATCATCCGCAAATAGCATGCACTTAGGTACCTCCTCTGTGATACTCTCGGTTATAGCATCGATAACTAAGTTAAATAGATACGGGCTTAAAGCTGATCCTTGATGTAGGCCAATTCCTATAGGAAATTCATTTGTCTCACCTCCGGGTGTCCTAACCCTAGTCAATGCCCCATCGTACATATCTTGTATTACCTTAATGTAGGCAACATTCACCCTCTTCTTTTGCAAGGCTTTCCAAAGTACATCCCTTGGTACCCGATCATACGCCTTCTCTAAGTCAATGAAAGCCATATGTAAGTCTCTTCTCCTACTTCGATACTTCTCCATCATCCCCCTTAGTAAATAAATCGCCTCTGTAGTGGATCTTCCTGGCATGAACCCAAATTGTCTCTCAGAAATACTAGTCTCCATTCTCAATCTATGCTCAATCACTTTTTCCCATAATTTCATAGTGTGACTGACTAAATCTGAACTGCTATTCGTTATCTCCCTATGGTAAATTAAGCGTATGTACTCTTCAGTCAGTTAGTTGTTCTACTAAATTTAAATAAAATGTTCAGAGAACATCTATATATTATCAAGTTCAATCAAATGGCTTTTGACACAAAAGTGTTGCGTCTATCTTTACAAAAAATAAATAAATAAAGGAACTTGCTGAGGTGCAAGTCTTAACAGGATGTCGATCTGCAGTAGAGCTTGTGCAGGTGATTCTGGTGCTGGTTTTGGCCCTGAAGGTGGAGCATGCGAGCTTTGTCCTTGAGCTCTTGGAATGCTCGCATTGTTTCGACGTCGAAACCGCCCGCAAACTGATGAACTCTGAATGCAAATCTAACTCCCTGAAGCATTAGCTCTTCTTCTTCGGCGCTGCCAGCTATGTCCTCGAGCTCAGAGGAAACTCTTCGCATGTACTTCAATGCCAACTTCACTGATGCTAGCTTGATCTGGGTAACGTATCCTGTCTCCAGCATCCATTCCCAAGGAATCCTGAAGCCTTTGTATTTGTTCATGGCGCCTTCTCTCACTCGCGACAAGTTATATACTCCTTGCTCCATTTTGTCGAACAGCGCCTGCATCTTCTTGAGCGCCGCGGCGCATGGCTGCCGGGCGTCGTCCCGGAACGACGTGGCCTCCGCCTCCAGCTTCTTCAGGTCGCAGTACCCGAACGCCGCCTCCCGCATCGCGTCGGCCTTCTTCTCCGGCCAGTCGAAGTGCTTCAGCACCGCCCTCTCGTCAACCAGGAAGGAGAGCTCGTCGTCGAGCCATTTGACGAAGGCGACGACATCGTCGATGGTGGCGAAGGCGGCGCCCTGCACTTGTTTGATCAGGAACCTGATGAAGTCGCCCTGCGTCTCCACGTCCGTTTTAATGGCGAGTAGGTGAGACGAACGGTTCTCAATCTCGCCGATCATGCTGCGGGCGTTGGCAGCGGGCGCCTCCGGCGTTGCTCCTCCGGCGCCGGTCGCGGGTTCGCGCTTGGAGTCCCGACGCATGAGCGAGTGGTAGAACTCTACCACCTCGGGCACGCGCCGCACGCTTGCGGCAGAAGACCTGACGCCCTTAGAGAGCGGAGGCGGCGGCGGAGGGGGAGGGGGTGGCCTCGCGCCGTTCGTTGTGGCCTGTATACGCCGAGCTGCGTGGGCCGGTGGTGGAGGGGGCGGCGGCGGTGGAGGCGGTGGGGGGATCGGCGGCAATGCAGCAAAGTTGGCAACTTTGCTGCTTCTTGCTGAGCATGATGACGTCTCGGAGCTCGTTGACGACGAGGTAGACGAACTGGAGGAGGTGGCTGAGGTTGATGGCAACGGAGGTGGCTTGGGAATCCGTGGGGCGCGGACTCGGGATGCATCTTCTTTCTCGTGACGTGGTTGCTGGACTTCTCCCTCTTCTGCCTTCGGATCGGTGCTATCGATCGTTTGCGCTTCGGAGCTCGTAGCTTTAATGTCGTTCGCTTTAGCCGCCTTCTTCAAGTTTTTCAAAAGGTACGATCTTGAGGACGCGTCGAGCAGCCCTTGGAACCGCTGCGACGACGAGCACTCGTCCGTATCCCGGGCAGGCGCGCAGAGCCGCCGCGGATCGGCAACGCTGCTCTGGTCGGAGATGGCTGCCTTTTTTAGCTCCTCGAGCTCCGCCTCCAGCTCCTTGACGCGGTTCTCACTGTGAATGCTTTCATCCTTGGCGCTCCGAGCCTCCGAGCTCAAGCACTCCACTTGCTCCCGCAGCGCCTGGTTCTCCAACTCCATTAGGTGGATTTTATCACGGCAGAGCTCGAGCTCGTCGTTCTTGGAAGCGATTTCCTTCTCAAGAAAGGGGACGATGGCCACAGTCTCCTTGAGGATCTTCTGCTCCAGGAGCTGCGTCCGGAGCCGCGACTCCCGCTCCTGGAGCTCCTCCACCAGGCGAAGCAGCTCGGCCACGTCCGGCGGCCGCGGTTGCACTTGCGCGGACGACCTCGGGAAATACACGCCGAAGGACCTCGCCAAAGCCGCCGCCTTGGCGCCGTTCCCCGACGCCACCGCAGCCGACTTCCCACTGCTCGAGAGTGTCCCCGCCGGCGACGACGACGACCGCCGCGGGGCCTCTCCGTTCCCCGTCTTCGGCGTCGCCGGGCTCTTCTGGAACCCCATCACCGCCTTCACCTTGCCTGCCACCATCTTTGGGGTTCGATGGCGTTCTCTCTTTTCTCCACTCTCTCTCTCTCTCCCCCTCTTTTTCCTTCCCCTTTAAGTTTAACTTTACTTCGCCTGCATTGAACTCCTAGCCGTTAGACAGGAATCAGTCGGCAGAGAAACAGGGCTGGGAAAGCAAGCATTGCTCTGAGACTGGATGCTTTACTCTTGTCTCGTACTATGTTTTGTGTGTGGGAGAGACTATCTCTACTCACGAAGAAAAACTGATTTTAACCTGCATTTGTCTACAACCACTGAAATTTATAAATCATTCTAAATTTATGACAATTGGTATATAATCATCTGTGGGAGAAGTTCAGGAAAAAGCTCGAGCACTCCAGGTTGTAAGAGTAAATGATTGGCTGGAAAGTGAGAAGTTACGGCTGGGTCATCTTCGTGATCGTGCTAGTGAAACAGGACGCAGAAAAGAATATCCTTTAATTTAAATAGACATTGTCTTTTCATTTTTGCAAGAACCTATATTTTATAGCCGGTCCCAAGCCCGGATAAAGGAGGAGGGTTGTGTTAGGCTCCGACAGTCAGCATAAAATCCTGTCGAATCTTATGAACATGGATCAACGAATATGGCGTCGTATGATCCATGTAGCCGACCCCACCTAGTGGGATAAGGCTTCATCTCACCCCATCCGCTGCATTTCCAAATTATCCTACAGAATACCCAAATTTAATCACTCAGATACTTCCATGCTAACAAAATTCTCCTCTGTTAAGTGATAGACAGATTAAAACTTGCATGAATTCTCAATTTAAGAAATATATGATTACCCAATTTAGTCCACAACTTCCCTCTCAAAAAAAATATATATTCCCAACTTCACATGAATGCATGATCTAAATTAACATTAAATGTTAAGATAATTTTGCATCAGTATCCCATTAAGAATGAACAGTTTGACAACATTTCTGCATACCTAAAAATCATTTAAACTAACAGCAGAAAACCATCAATTTTGGGCTACTAGGAGGAGAAAGCAAAAGCATGTCCAACAATAAGAAAACTGAAACAGTTCAATTCGCATCACTCACTTAACCTGCCGTGCAATTCAATTCTCCAACTTTATGAAGTAAGCTAGGAAACTTATTGTTTCCCACACATTATGCAAATACTCATAATGAAAAATCTGAATGATTATTTCCCATATGGACATCAACAAACTTTAGTATCCACAGAAATGCTTTTTTGAAGGGATAGAAAAGGACGTATTACAAAGGTTATTGGCATAAATGGGTGGTACAACCAGTTCTGAAGACGATTTATGCAACTATGCTATCGTCACCAAGCAGGAAGAAAAAGACAGAAGGTAACGTTGGAGGAATTGTATACAATTAGAAAACTGCAACTAACCTCCTAAGAAGCATAACGTGACACCCTCGCAGCCATGCTTGTGACCTGGGCTTGCAACTGTGCAGCCTGAACCTTGGCTTCCATTGCTCTGTGGAAGAACTGCTCCCTAGACAACGCCCTCACCATCTTCAGATATGCATCAAATGGCACGGCTCCCTCCTGCACCGCATTGTCGAGCGAATAAATGGTATCCTCCACGGCCAGATCTGCTGCCGTACACTCCATCATCTGCCTGGACAGATCATCCTTTGGCTGGAAAACGTCGTCGACATCTATAACGCCCGCCTTCGCTTTCTTCTCCTCGTTCTCCCTCAACCACCCCTCCAGCACGTCCGTGTTCATCAGGACGACCTTCAGCTGCTGCTCCAAGCCCTCTTTCTCATCAACCATCTCGCGGACGCCCTCAGCGAGCTCCCGCTCGCGACGCCGCAGCTCGGCCTGTGTGGAGATGAGGCTCTCCATCTCATCCTCGCGGGTGCGGCGCAACGCGGCCACGTCGCCATGAATTGTGTCCAGTAACTTGGCCGTGGCGTTGCGGCGGTAGACTTCAGCGGGGTCCTCCATCGGCCTTGACGCGGCGGGTGGCGGATGGGTTTGAGGGGACGGGGGAAATCGACCGGAGCCGCTGCTGCCATACGGCGGGTAGATCCTTCCGGATGAGGAGGAGCTGGGAAGAGAAGGGGAGTAGGAGGGATCAATGGTATGAGGACGGGGCGTGGGAGCCGCTGTGGAAGTCTGCGAGGGAACCTGGCGGGTGAAGAGAGGGGGATCGAGGCCGAAGAGTTGGGAGAGTGAGCGGACGAGGTCGAGGAGGTTGGATGAAGGGAAGACCCATGAGACAAGGTAAGGAACGTTGCGGACGAGGCCGGACGGCTCGACGTATGCGTGGCCTGGCTTGACGACCATGTCGCGTGTGGGACAAAGGAAGACGGCCGGCGGCCGGCGGGGATAGGGCTCGAGGAGCCACACGACGGCAGGGAGGTTGTAGACGGCGCCACGGAAAGTGATGGGAATGGTGCCCTCGGCCTGGAGGAGGTGGGCGGACCGGCCGTCGTTGTGGGTGTAGACCGCCGTCTTTGGGCGCAGGGACGGGATGTGCTCCACGAGGTGCAGTAGGTGCTGCCGGATGAACCACTTGACGTCCTCGGCGTACGGGAGGGCCTGCGGTCCGCGCTGCGACAGGGCGGTGCTCAGGAACTGCTGCGCGTACTGCGCGTTGTTCGGAGACGGAGGCTGAGGAGGCATCGCCGGCGCCTGGAAGATTTGGCGATCAGGCGGGGATGGAGAAAGAGGAGAAGGCCGCGGGGAGAGAGAGAGAAAGACAAATAGAGGAGAGAGAAAGGGAGACCGCTTTCGATGATTCGATCTATTGAATGTTCAGTTTCTCCGAACGGTTATGGCAACCCCCTTTTGCCTCCTGCTTCGGCGTTTGCTTCGACCAGAAGGATCGCCGTAGAAGAAACTGCGACTCACGAGAATTGGGCGTGAAAATAGAAACTGCGGCGTACTCGAAATGTTTTGGTCTTCTCGAGTTCTTAATGGGCTGCAATGTACCGCATGGGCTTCAGGCGTGTTACTTCCGGTGAGATCCATATCGTTAATATTTTTATTCTTGTTTTCCTTGGCTTTTTTTTTTTTGTGTACACAATTAAACATGAAAAAAAAACGTTTTTCCAATTTCTTTTTCTCTCTGGAATTTAAAATAATTCAAGATACAAAATAATTCAGGGAAAAAAATAATTTTGGTGTGGGGTTATTAATGGACTTGAAACTCTCAACTAACAATTGAGCAAGTCGGAGTGCTGGTTTGAATCAGTCTTCCGGTCCGGGAACATACTGGAAACCGCATGATTTCCGGGAAATTACAATCCACCTGCTGCGTCCCTACATAGAAGATGTGTGCATGGTCAAAGGTATTGCGCGATGGCCCAACTAGTGGATTTATTTTAATTATGGATATTACATAATATATATATATCCTACCCTGTATTTTTTTTATTATATGAGTTCCATGATAATATTATTTACTAGTGTAAAAAATTAGAATAATCTGTTTCCATTATGGCTACAGGCAAAAGAAGAGAAACTTCTTTGCAAATTGACGCCGACCTTTGAAAACACTCTTGCTAAGCACATAATAATAATAATAATAATAATAATAATAATAATAATAATAATAGTGCACGGTTTCAGACTAATGAAGACCAACTCGAGACATATGTTTTCTAAAAAGTATATTCGTAAAAAAAAACTTCCATTTTTTTATAGTTGACAGATACAAAGTCATCGTCAACAAATATATTTAAATTGGACAACGTCCCGAGTCCAAAGTCCAAAAACTATGTAATTCTCAAAAAGTGTTTCTCAAAAAAGAGAAAAACATATTTTAATCATGTGCTCCTATAGAGAGAGTGTGTGTTACCGTGCAATTTCGAATATTATTTTGATTTCACTGTTTAAAACATAATCAATTTGAATCATTTTTAACTATAAGATTAAATGGTACAATAAGTGTATATATATAAGCCTATTATCGGTCGATTAATAATGGATCGGACAATAATTAATACGCGTAAGATGATGTTACCCCTTAAAAGAGGTCATATACTATATATATATATATATATATATTCTATTGGTTTCTAATATATTTTTGTTTGGCAAACAATATAAATAATCTCTTTTGTTAATTAGGCTTTCTTCATTATTTATTCTGGGCCTATATCCCTGCAACACAAGAGCAGTTCCCATTTCAAGCATATATAATTATATATATATATATATCATGTTAACTAAATTTGCTGGCTTGCATTATGGAGTATTTAGTTTTAGCACTCATGTTCTTGCAGCACATACATCAAAGAAAAGATGATATTTATTCTTTTGCATGTCTATATATTTTAGATCTAAAATTCATTTTTCCTAATAATCTCTTCTTCTCTTTTTGCATCTAGAAGCCTTCTGGTCATTGCCCTAATAATGTTAATCATCTTCTTTAAATTCATCTTAAAGGCATCTAATCATGAAAAAAATTCTAATATTTTGGTGAAGAGGAGAAAGATATTGGAAGATTCGATGATTTGTTTGAGAAAGAATAAAAGAATATAGGAAGAAAAACATGGAGGTTTGAGAATTTGTTATGATTTTAGCAATTATAGTGTCAAGGTTAAAATAAAAAAATAAGGATGTTATAAATTGTCTTTTCAAAGACGCAACAAAATTAAATGTGAAACAACGATATCAACAAAATTAAAGATAAAATAACGACACGACTAACGACATCATAGACTAAGCACTGGACCAAATGTAAAAGCAACGTATATAACCAGATAAGGAAAATGTGTCAAGAATATAAAATCATTGATCTTGCGTTTTCTAACAGTTTAAGTTTTTCGAAAAATTGGTCAGTAAATTTAACATAGGATTCAAATTTTATTAAGCTCTTATTAAAAAATAATTTTCTCCCTTAACTGTTCACATATTGAACTTGGGAGGAAAATGTTAAGAATATAAAAGAAATGACGTTGCTCTTTTTAATGACTTAAATTTTTAAAAAATTTAGTTAGCACATCCAATTAAAAAAATTTAACATGATATCAGCCAGAGGTCAAGAGTTCAAAACTCCTCATATTAAAAGAAAATTTCTTCCTTAGTTGTCCACCGATTAAGCTTTTAGAAAAATTGGTCAGTATATCAAATTTAACAAAATGTTTCAAACTTGAAAATAAAATTATCATAGAACTAAGTTTTATAATAGTCACTACCTCTCTGGTCTTTCATTTGATCCATTATACTAGAAGTGTAAACGGCTCTAATTAGATTCAATTCTTCGATCAAATTTAGAGTACAGATGTGACCAAAGTAGGCTCGATTCAATTTGGATTTGATGATTGAATTACTAAACCATTACTTTTTTGCTTTTGGTATTATTTAATATTTATTTCAAAGTATTAAAATAAATTTTCTCGGTACTTATATAAAAATTATTTTCATATTTATAATATTTTTATTTTCAAATTAAATTAAATGCATGATTAAAAAATAAAATAAAATAAAATTGTGGAGTCTTAGAATCGGATCATCGGGTTCATCAGATCAACTCGACTCAATAAACGCCCTTACATTATAAATTTTATTTTTTTATGTTATCCCATTGCAATTTCATGTTTTAACCATTCATGAGATAAGCTCATTATTCACTAAATTTTGTCGAATAAAAAATTCTTAAGTTCCATTAAATCAATATATTTATAAAATATTATTGTTGAAATGTCTTTAGTAATAAATTGTATTTAAATATCAAAATATACACACTTTTAAAATTTATATAAGTATTATTTACTTTTAAATTTAAATTGTTAAATAATTATGTTCACTGAAATTATAACACTTTTGTTTTTTTAAATATTATTTAAACCTCCAATTTTAAAATCTATTTCAAGTTCATAGAAAATTCAGAGTTTTAAAAAGATAAATATTTTATTTTGAAAGCATTTCAACTCAAATTTGAACTTTGAATTTTAGTTTCTAAACTTGAACTAAATATTTAAATTTCAAAATTTCTCAATGAAACAAAATACTAATTTGAAACTTTGAAAAATTCCACAAAATTTTATCATGTTTGAATCTAATTGGAGTTCGTGGTAATGGAGGAACTTACTTTATTTTTTTCTTTAACTTAATGCAGAAATTAAAAATCCAGTTTTACACCAAAAATTCTGTCAGATTTCAAACATGTGAAAAATACTAAGTCCAATATGTTAAAATTATATTTAACAGTAAAATTTTTTATTTTAAATTTTAAATATCTTATTCCTAGTATTATGGTCCAAAATGATAACTTCAAATAATATGATAAGCCAAACATTTATTGTGCAAAATGATAACCTTAAATAATATTGTATGGAAAATATTATTGTGCAAATTATTCAGAAAATAATAATTTTCAAGGATAAATTAATATCATGTTATAATAGTTTAGGAAAATGCTATTTGTCAAGTCACAAGAATCTTTTCCTTTAAAAAATAAAAAAACAAATTTGCTACACTAAATTGGGTAGGATTTAATCAAAGGCTCAAATTTAGAAAATAGATATAAAGGTAGGATTTGAATCTCAATATAGATCAATGGCTCAAATTAAAACCAGATATGCAGCTCAGATTAAAACATGAAATCAAATGGGACGACTAGGATTTGAATAGGTTGAATACCATATAAAATGATTCAATCATTTAATAAGTGAACAACTAAGATCATAGCATACATCTACGGATGAGATGAAATCAAATTAACGGATCGAACGGCTATGGTTTTAATGACTAAAGATGGTAGATCTAAAGTTGAAATTTCTGCTCTTCCTCGCTTAAGTAAAGGTTTCTCGAGTTAAGCGACGTTTCGAATTCGAGTTCATGTAAATACATACAATTTTAATTGAGAGTCGCACAAGTACACGACGCGAGATGATCTAATCAAATTAATTGAACTTGATGACGGATCGACTTCCAACATATGGACAGTGCGTATTTTAGCGTCACTCAAGTTGAGTCATGACACCGCTTCCTCGACACCGGGACTATCTATAAGAAAAAGTTGAGATTTTGCAAAAACAAATCAATAGTTCCAATTAACTTATGTATGATGATGAATGTATGGTTTAGATTAACAACCTTTAAGTTAATCGACGATTATGATTTGCTATTCATTTTCTTCCTCCGTGCTAAGAAGGCATACCTTACACCTCATGACGTTAATACCGAGGGGATCGCGGGGCAACGATGAACAATCGTTGGAGACGCGATTAAATGTCAACAAGGATTTCAATAGATACGCAAAAGTCATCGACGCCGTCAATTTTAGATCTTGTGCTACGTGCAAACGTCGGTGTCGGGGGGTATCTAGCAGAGGGAATGGACAACAACGAACAGGGGTCCGGGCGTAGGATGAGAAGACTAGGAAGAGAGGAGACGAATCACTGGGAGAAAAAGAAGTAAACTCGCCGATTTTGATACCAATGAGGTCAAGTTGAGAGCGAATTGGGATAAATAATTTCGCTCAATTTCGACCACCTTACTATAAAGTTGAGCATGGAATCTGCCCCTTGGCGCCCATATATTTTTTCGGTGAGCGAGTGACTCATGAATCCCGACTAATTTAATGTTCGAACGATATGAGATCGAATCGTAATTATAAGAATATGACAATCTCAAGACTCAACTCCGTTTGGACAACTATGCCAATGATTGATTAAGATCTAGACCTATATCGTGACATCTCCACAAATCCATTATTGAGCTTCTTGCCAATCCTCAGAATACGCAGAGAACCTAAATCAAACTTCAGCAAAATGCTTAGCTTTCTGGTTGCATCAAATTAAATGCCTCGTGAATGAAACCGCAAAAGCAAGGGCAAGGGCCAAGTGCTAAATCCTAATCGAAATGCATTTTCAATGAGCAGCAATCACAAGAAAGAATAAATGTCTCGAGTATTACAAAGTTGTTTTCATTCATCAATCTCATTGAGCTTCTACATAACTTAACATTCTCTTTTGAGAAGGCATATAACAAATTACAAACTACCTAAATTTTACAACACTGCCATAGTTAAGAACATAAGTTATAAATCATTACAAGTAAATCCCCCCAAAAAAGGACTCCATATACAAATGTCTCACAATTTTAGGTTGCAACGCTGATACCAATTTTCAGACACAGTGATCACAATGTGCAATCAATCACAGTGAGGAAAATATTTCTTAATTACAAAAAAGAAAACTCATTTTTATCATCAAATTTTATGAACCACCTCGAAAAATTTTGACCAAATAAAATAAAATAAAATAAAACGTCTACTCTGCAGTATCAAGATATACTAGTTCATCATTTCTAGAATTGGATTATCTATAAATACTCCATCATCCATTTCTTCTCTCTAACAGGGACCATTTGTTTTAAGTTAAGACATGTTCAATATGAGCGTCTACACATAAAAAGGCATGATCATAATAATACAATAAACTACAATACCACCTACAATATGTCAACTATCTAATGAAACTTCAGTTTTTCTACTGATTCTTTGGATCATGCAGTTATATGATCCTACTCCACCTTATTCTCAGAACACAAAAGAACCCTTAAGTTCAAGAACACAGATGAGCATCCACATGGTTTAGCTCCTGTTTATACTGACTTTTTTTATTGCAAGAGAGAAAGAATTCTGTGTTCCAATTTCACAATAAGAAGTTATTACGCCTATTTCATCTAGCTACCTATAAATCTGGTTCTTTAAGTTTTTTTTTTTTTGAGGAGAAAAAGGATGACCATCAAAATTGTGGCAAGGTGTGTGTATATATATAACTATGAAATGGATGTCATGTACAAAAAAAGGCTCTAAAAAAGAGAGCGGCAAAAAGAGAGAGATGTAAAATGCCTAACCGAAACCCAATTTCGAAGAAGAAACACAACATTGACAATGGAAAATCTGAAACGCAGTATATATGTTTTGTTCTTTAAGATAAGGCGTTTCATGAAACGTAATCTGAAGATCTGAAACACAGCATTGTGTTCCAAATTTGAACAAAGTTTAAGTGGCTATTGGAAAGTAGGAACAAAAGAAATTAGCTAATGTAGGAAACTTAAACAAATTATAATGCTAACAAATGATAGAAAATTTTCCTTATAATTTTGACTCCTAAAAATTTTGTATGCCTGGAAGGAAAAAAAATCACTTCATTTGACTTATTAAAAAAATATTTTAACGGAGTACAGAAAATTTCTCCTGCATTAGACAATGGAAAAAATTTCCCAATATTATTTCAACCAAAGATATTTCTCATCCATTAACTTCCCTCTCCCTCTGTTTCTTCCTCTCCCCGGCCCTGTTTGCTACAAGAATATAAATGGGGTTATTAGCTTGTTCCCCTATTTTCATCCAAGCATCATTTGCATCAATCTGTGGGGCCCATCAGCATTTATTGCATGGACAGTAAACAAGTTCTTTGTGTGTTCTTGCTCTAGCAAGAACATCTTGCTCCACCGAGATTAAGCAACGAGAACAAGGATGGGGTCAAGAAAAATTTGTTCTAGAACAAATTGTTTTGTACCAAACAGAGCCAAAGAGAAAAAACTAGCTTCCAACCTTCTCTAATACAAATTCTCTACCTACATAATAATCTGGAACATTTAAGCAGATGAATAGGCCAGGTTATTAAAACTTCTAGTACATTTAATAAGAATTCCACTTTTAAAAAATTTAATCAAAGAATTCTCATAAACAATCTGGCAAGGTTCCTGTCAAAACCAAATGGAAACTATAGTTCATTATCAAACTATGACATGGCAACAATGATAGATTCACAAAGGATAGTCCTCGAATGTTAAATGTGCAAGTACGTAAGAGAGAAGGAAACTACAAAAGGGTATAAGATGGCAGACCTGCATAGCATATTTGCTATGAAATGAATCTCAATGTCCACTTCCCTACCATTGCCAGAAAAACTTTCAATGGTTAACAAAAGTAAACTCTAAAAATTTTCTTAAACCATGCCATTTTGTGGTCTGCCAAAACTCACATCATGGGCATTACGTGATACAGCATATTTTTTCACTGTGGTGGAGGCGCCGCTGTATTTCCTAGTCCCATTTTCTGACCCAACTCTGTGAGCTGCTCAACAAACTCGACCCCATTAAGAAGTTCGGTAGTTCCATATATTATATGTTTTGTTGGCTGAGAACGTAGTGCTAACTCCATCAAACTTCTGTATTCAACATAGTTCCCTCCACCTATCATGAAGACGATTGCTTCCTTAAATGGACCCTTCAACTGTGCTCCAGATCCAGTCCTTGGAGCTCTTGGATCAAACAGAAGATATGAATCAACCTCTGGACTTGGCTTCCCTTCCATCAACGCATCCACTGTCCTTGTTAGAGCAAGCTGCCTCCCACCTGATAAAAGATTCTTCATTCCTGCAGTCACAGCACTAATGGATTGGCCATAGAGCTTTTCAGCCCAATCTACAATGTTGCTTCTGCTAGCAGAACTTGCTGATGAAGCAAAAGATGTGTTCAAAGACTTTATTTTCTTCACATATTGAAAAGCTCGGGTATCCACCTCAGCTTCTCTCAGTGCTGTTTCTACTGATTCCAATTCAGACTGAGGTGTTGACTCCAAGGAAAGAAGATAAGTAATTGCGACTCTAAGTTTATCTGGCTTAGTTCCTTTGCCCCTGAGAAGACTAAGTAATGCAGTTCTATCAGTACTTCCTTTAGTCAACATGTCATTCTCGAGGGTACAATAAGCATCTAAAGACCTCTCCTTGATCTCTCCCAACAATGCAGTGGCAATATCTGTGTGCTTATCAATTATCTTCTTCCGCTCGGTGAGCTCAGGGAGTGACTTCACAGCTTTCATCAGATCATTTGTATTCCCAATCATATCTGTGCCCTCAAACTCGACCCCATCTTTCCCACCAGTTTTACGGTTCACTTCGTCAACATCCTGCTTGTACTTGCTCAGCTGTGTCTCAATCTCTTCTGCTACCCTTTCGAACGGTGACCAACTATTTGCAGCCCAAAACGGATCAGAATCATCCAGTTCATATGATTTGACTGCAGCTTTCTGCCCCGGCATGTTCACCTTATTGAGCTTCAGCCCCAACACGTCATGTACCATCGGACGGTAGCTCCAATCATGCTGGATCCCAACCGACAACTCAAAGTTCCGGTCGAAAATGCAAAGAATCGGGCGTTGGAAAGAGCTGGCGACACTGCCGCTCTCTGTAAAAAGATTATTCCTTGCCACCAAATGATCCCGCAGGCGGGCATCAAGAGCGGAGGCAACCATTTCAGCCGGTCCGCCACGGGCACACCGAATAACGGGCACGACGCCCAGAGTGACGAGGACACAGAAAAGACCGCTGACGATTCCATCCACAATTTGCTCGATCTCCCGGTCACCGGCGGATGGGTCGTTGATCTGGACATAGGTCCTGGGCTGCGCGAGTGAGAAGAGGGTCTCCTCCAGAGAGATGAACTCGAGGTACTGGTCGTAGACCTTGGCGATGCGGTGAACAGCGTCGCGCTCGAGGGAGCGGCGGGCGAGTTCCTCAAGGAGGCCGCGCGGAAGGGAGGAGGAGAAATTGAGGTGGAGGGAGTCATAGAGGCCGCGGGCGGCGTCGACGGCGATGCGGTCAACGTTCTCCGGGGTGGGGCGGACAAAGTAGAGGGCAGGAACGGCGGGTACCTTCTGCCGGTCCTTGTCGACGGGGAGGAACAGGGTGACGCCGTGCTTGCGGAGTTCGTTGACATGGATCAACGGGGACAGAACACTGCGACAGAAGGCGTCCATGATCAGGATCTTGTACACCTCCTTCGCTTCGCCCGCTCCGGCGCCGACGTCAGACGACATGCCCACGCCAACGGAGTTCGGCGATTGGTTCAGGTTCAGCATGCGGACGATGCAGCCTGCAACGAGAAGAAGCAATACCAAACGTCAAATTTAGCATGAACAAAAAGAAGGAAAAAGGAGAAATCGAATGAGATCGGAGATCTGGGGGACTCACTCGTCTGCTTCTGCCGGAGATTGAGCGCCATGGGATCGACGCTGCGAGGTATTCGGCAATCGGAATCGAAGGAAACAAAGAAAGAAATGGAGATCGAGGAGAAGAACGCGAGATCGAGGAAGAGGAGCGTGACAGGGAGTTCGTTTCTTCCTCACTTTCGCAACGATGGCTTTGAGCAAAGCCGAAAAAAAAAAGTGACGGTATTTTGGTATCGTCTAATCGACGAGTAAACTTTAGGACACCTCACCCACACACACGTTAAATGGTCAATTTGGTGGGGCCAAAATTGCAAGCCGATATGCTCTCACCAATGAGTTGGGTATGCAGCTCCGACGTACTCAATCTCGTATGGATTGGATTCAATACGCCCCTCTCCCCAAAATTTGACGTTTCCAGTTAAAACTTAAATCGAACCGTCAATGTGCCTTCGGCCGACCCCGCAATAAGCTTCCAAGCCGTCCGATGGGAAAAGGAACTTTTTCGGTAAATAGATGGGAAACGGAAATTACCATCGTAATACTACTGATGCCCCGTTACACATTTCCGATAACGGGGTAATACCCCGTTATACTTGTATACCACATAATGGCCCATGCGCATGCAATCCTTAAAACGGATCGGCTCGTCACGCCGGAGATTTTGGGGTCTCGAATCGAATCGTTCTTCCAATCGCTTCGGTTCTCTCGCCAGGACCCCTTGCGCTGCGCAGAATCGCAGATGGAAGCAGTTGCGAAGCCTTCCTTCCTTCGCAACAGCTATTGGGTTCTGAGGCACGGGAAGAGCATCCCGAACGAGAAGGGCCTCGTTGTTTCGTCCCTGGTTCGTTCTCTTTTCCATCTCGGCCTATGTTTCCTTCATATCGTTCGATAATTTGCAGCCGTTTTCCTATTATTATGAACATTGTGTGGAAATCGTGGCAATTAGAGTAAAATGTATGAAAAAAATATCTATTTTTGGCAGTTTGCATGGTGATGATGCAAATCGCTTAACCATAGTTTCACTTGAAGTAGAAGAAAGTTTCCCCCTTTTTTAGGTTATGTGATGCGAATTCGTCAGTGTAGTAGGTTCTCATCTTGTCTTATAACGGAGACAAGGCCTACTTCAAACATTTGGATAAGAGCTATCTTTTACTGTCTGGATGAGCAGTTGTGCGCATACTTCTTCCATTTTTCATTATTTTGTGGTGAGGTATAATCATGTGCTTTGATACCATAGCATAAGCTATTCATTCAACCATTGGTCACAACAGTAAATGCCTGAAAGAATTTTGAAATAGGATCTGGATTTATATACCATTTCAATGTAGCTATAGAAAATGTATGAAGTATCATTACACGGGACCTTATATCTTTGCTTAATCTGTTCCTGCTAATTCAGAATGTGACAGATAACCGTTTTCTTGAATATTACTCATCAGGGTCATGGCTTCTGTTACAGGATAATGGGACGTTGGAAAAATATGGATTGGCTTCTGAAGGTTTTAACCAAGCGCGATTGGCTGGGGAATTATTTCTAAAGGTAGTATTGCTTGAGAAATCATGTCTCAATAGTTCTGATGCATCACAAATTGGACATTAGCTGGATTATTTGGTAAAATAACTTACAGATGATATTGCTCAGAAAATTGCAACTTGCAAGTCACTTGAGATTCTGACTTTACTTTGGGATGTGTGTATTCAACTTAACAACATTTGGTGTTTGCCAGTCTTTCCAAAAAAAAATATTATGTTTTAGTAGTTCATATGGATCATATAGAAGTACTGATCAGTGTTGTGACCAGACTGGCCGGTTGGACCGATCCGACCGCTGACCGGCCACAATTGCGGCCCAGCTGAAGCCCAAAAACTGAGCCTCAATTTGAACCGGATTGAACCGGGTCGAACCGGTCAAAACCGGTTAAAATTGGCCAAAACCGGGTTGAACCGTATTTCAACACGGTTTTTTGGTTCAGCCAAAAATTTTTTATTAAATTTTTTTTACTAAGAGATAAAATTTGACAAAAAATATTGTTATAAATTTGAAAAATATCCGAAGATAGACTTTCTACATAAACATTCATATTGGCATATTGGCCCATTAGTCTTATCCTTCATTTATATTTGTCCATTTATTTTCACTTTGCTACTACTATCAATGTGGGACTATTTTTGTACACTCACTTATTCTTTTTCCCTTCATTTAGCCTTGAATTTATTAAACTTTGAGCTTTAACTTATGGATTATGATCTTATTCATTTTTTAATATCATAAATGTATATTCTAATATAAATTAATTATATATTTATTATATTAATATAATATTTATCATATTAGATAAATTAGTTATGAATGAATGGTGCAAACTATAATATGCTTAGTATAATATATTAATATATATACGCAAGTTTAAATTTCTTTAATTTAGTATGTAATAAGTCAAATTAAATAGTTAACTACTAATTATACTATTTATTTGTTTATAAAATATATAATCTTGTCATAATATTTTGGAGGAAAATATGTATTTGTTGCTTCTAACATAAAAAAAATAAAGATATGAAATACAAGTATACAACAAGAATTAACCAATAGAAAATTTGTATATAATAATCAAATTCAATGATTTGAATTTATTAAGTGTATAATAATTTTAATATCAAATCTTAAAATTAATTATACATTTATGGTTGTTATTTTTTTGTATAATCACATTTTGGCATCATATATATATTTATATAATCAAATATCACAGCTTGATTTACTATATCATAATAAATATCATATTTTATTATTATCCGGTCCGACCGGTTCGACCTGAAACGGACACTTATCCTGGTCGTTGTCCGGTATGGTCCTAACAATATTGGTACTGATGTAGCTAATCTTGCAATGCATGAATATTAATTTGCTAATTGACAGAAATTTTCTCTTATACAACCTTTAATGTAATTGTATCTATCCTTTTGGAACACAACTAGGGATTTAAACGTGTAATTCTATCATCCTGTCTGTGTCTATTTTCCCTAAATAGTTTGTTGTATGCATTGCTGAATTCTTTTTGCGCATGCAGGAACTCAATAAAAGAAGCATTCTGGTTGAAAATGTTCGAATTTGCTACTCTCCCTTTTCACGAACTACTGATACAGCTAAAGCTGTTGCTGATGTGTTGGGCATACCATTCAAGTGCTCTCAGTGCAAAGTAAGTGCATAATTAATCTTCGTAAAAAAATGCATAATTGATTTCCTTATCAAACTACGAAGCACTTGATGCTGATACATAATATAATCCGGCCTTGGTACATGTAAAGATAACATGAAGACTCGACCTCATATTTGTTAAATCATATCCCTTGCCATTTCAACTTCTCGAAAATCTGTTGATGCACATCCTGAAGTTTCTGTTATTTCTATTTTACATAGGTAATGACTGAACTTCGAGAACGTTATTTTGGACCATCTTTTGAGCTTTTATCGCATGAGAAGGTAAGTCTCCATTCATTGAAAATATGTTGAAGTCATGTTAACATTAAAATCCTTGATGTCAAAGTTGTCTTTGTTTGCTCCTCTATCCAATCTTCTTTCTTTGCCTTCTAATATCAAATTCTTATTGATTTTTGACCTGTCTATTTTTTTTTCTCATACACCTTTTAAGTATTTTTAGCTTTCCAAATATGCAATAAGTCTTGTACGTAGTTCATGCGCTTCTGATTTATTGTAGAAATTTGTTGTCATGTATGCATTTCGCTTTATAACAATAACCTGTCTAGTTGGGAAGTGCTTGGTGCATGGGACTTTCCCCTTATACTATTGTGGTTGATTAAAGTGATAATCACTTTACTCATTTAAATAAACATTTTGGGTGTGGCAGTATTCAGAGATATGGGCACTTGATGAAAAGGACCCTTTTATGCCACCTGATGGTGGGGAATGTGTAGCAGATGTTGCTTCCCGACTTGCATCAGCCTTGGCAACTATGGAGGCAGAATTTGAAGGGTACTCAATATCCTGATACAATTCTTCAATAATGCATGTTCTAACATTCTTAATAATGTCCCATCATATGGTCTTTTGATTTTTAGATTTTATACTTTAAAAACATTTGTTATTATCATAAGCTCTTTTACATAACATACAACACCATTTTCCATCGACAAAGGCCTGCTTTGGATCATCAAATTTCCGGAAGTTGCTGATGTTTGACAATTACAGATTACTTCATAAATGTTACTCAAGATTACCTGGATGGAAATATTGCATGTATCTAATGCACGACATGTATGATTTATGTGAATGATTTAATTACCCTACTCATGCTTCATGAGCTGTGTGTTGTTGCTTAAAATCTATTTTGGTGAGAAAATACTAATTTTACTCTTATCAGAAAATGAAAAGCAACTTCTCTATAAACATAAGACAATATATTTTCTCAATCTTATCGGGAGTACATATATTCCAATTGGCTAAACAAAATAATTAGAAGATTCCTCTCAAAAAAATAATTAGAAGATCAAGTATTTTCCATTTGTTCCTTGTAAAAAAGTCTTAATCTGAATTATTTATTGGGCCGAGTAAAATGATTTGCCTGAAAAGGAACTTTGCTGTGCGTGTTTCAGATCTACTATACCCAAGGAAGTTATTAATAGCTCTTTGCAAATCACCATTGTTTTTTTCTTTTTCTTTCATTTTCTTTTTCTTGTTTCTTCATTCAGATAACTTGTTAGGTTGATAACTGAAGCTTTGTGTAATTGAATGTACTGCAGGTGCACGATCCTTGTTGTCAGCCATGGTGATCCACTTCAAATCCTGCAAACAGTACTCCACGCAGCAAAAGAACATCCATCATCCGGAGGGGAGGAAATCGTTTCCAGAATTAATGAAGTTAAGGTTCACTCCATCTTATCAAAGCACCGAAATTTCGCCCTAGAAACTGGAGAACTGCGACAAGTCTTTAATCTTCAGTGACTAGGTATACATTAGGGTTATTGAATTATAGTAATGATTCATGGAATGCTTATTTGAAATAAACCTAGCTAGACACTCATTATTTTCGCAAAAGATTATTGATTCAGTTTTCCCATCATTAGTCATTCTCACCAACAGCTTGTAAACTGAATGGTTCTTTCAGCATCACGGTATTTTAGTTTTTTCAAGGATAACATAAGAGCATAAGATATGATATTTATCATTCATTTTACATTCCTGTTCAAGACCCCACTTTTCTTTCGTCCCCCAATTTGCAACACTGTTGAATGAAGTATGTACCAATGCTTCCTTCCCAGAGAAACTCGTAAAGAAAAAATACTACAAATGTGCCAAAACAATACAATTAAACTCATATATATGTTGCGTAAAAAAACGTTTCCCCCGAAAGAAAAGTATTCTTTATTGTTACTCTACCATCTGTGTTAGTATAAAATTTACTCTTGTTAACAAGATTTACTCTACCATCATACACTGTTCGTTTTCAGACTTTTTTTTTTCATTCTTCCAATTTCTCTTTTGTTAATATTAAATAAAATTTTGGCCAAGTGAGATTGATCTTTTGAGTAACTGGATTTTAAAGAAAAAAACGAATTATGTATTATTTTAAAAAACACATTTGCCTCTTATTTTGCCTCAAACATATCTAAGCCTTCTTGTCACAATTTGATTTACAAAATGTGAAGGACAAGGAGGAGTTCCACCTCCCTAAAGGAGGACAACTAGACTAATGTTCAGAACACGTCGATGAATCAGGTTCAAGAAGAGATATCTTCCTTGCTTGTAATATAAAATAAAACAGCAGAACTAAACAAACGTTACGAATCACTGAAAGATTCATCATCAAATTAAGGTCGAAAGAGAAGTGGGACGTTACCCTCTCTGTATTCCGCATCAAATTTCTTAGAGGGAGAACAGTGGGAGATATGGAAAACGTAGCTCCACATTGTGTGCAACCTGAACCGTCCTTCAAGAGATTAACGGCAGCGCAAATGATCTGGCTGACTGGAATCCACTTGGCGCAACTCCACCATGTCCTGCGTGGATTGCCGGAAAGTCGTCGTACGGATCCTTGGAGAACACTGTCCCTGTTAGCCATCTCTGGCAACGTACGCCAACGGTGAAGAAGAAGGCAGCGAATTCCAACAATGAGTTGGACGTGCCTGGCGGCACGAAGAAGCGTCCCGTCGAGCATATCTCCTCCGCGTCAGGAGGACGAGTAATTAAGTGACACCCCGGGCATCGTCGTCGTTGCCACAATGCCCATGGGACTTGGGAGTATAGGGTGTGGAAGTTCTCGTACAGGAAGTGGCCCACGTCAGAGAGCGTAGCGGTGGGGTGTTGTCGACATGATTGGCGTCTGCCACGGCGCCAATGCGCCGAGTTGCGGTCCCAGTGAATGGCTAAGGAAGGGGTCCGAGGTACTTGCAGCTTGCAGACGGACATGAGCCAGCCGGCTTCTCCGCCGTTGGAACCTTCTTGAGCTTGGAGAGATAGACCTAAAGGGATTTGCGAAGACGAAGCCCTTTCTTGCCCATAACTATAGCGCCCCGAGGCTCGGACTCGTCACACGGCTCAACCTCCTCCCGCGGCGCTACTTTGACCCTTTAACTCTTTTATTCACTCTTTCATATTTTGACTATCTGATTGACCGAAATGGTCAATACGAAGGAATCACAAAGCGAAAAACTAGAATGAGTAAAATAATATGACATATAAAGAAAAAATACGGAAGCTGAAATATATAAAATACTTCAATTAGTCTTCATAGGAGGTGATAATGTGAGAGCCACATACATCCAAAAGGTGAAATATATCTAAAAAATGTGACTTAGTATGAGGAACAGCCTCATTACTAATCACGGTGCGAGAACAAAAAAGGTGTACTCATCCGTCCAAAAAAGTAGTAGCTCACAAGTGCAAAGCTAGCCTAGATGAAAAAATGACTCCGATCCATAAGGACTCGGTAGGTTCCATTACTAAAGATACACCAACAAATACAACGATAAAGTAAGTAATTACTACTACGCTCCATGAGGACCATATGCAACAGTAGCCCCCGCCGAGACCTCCGCACGTGCATCACTACCTCCCGGATAATCATAAAGTTAAGCTCAACCGTTAGCATAAAGCTAACCGTTAGCATAAAGCTAAGTGCGGGCTCATATAAATCATAAATCAGTTATGTCAGAATATAGCATGAGAGAATTATATCAATATGAGAGAAATCAATTCAACATGAATAAGTTTTTAATCATGGCATATATGGAGATCATAGCATCAATATCATAAAAGAATCAAATCAAAAGAGAGCACATGTTTTCGTATCTGTTTCCTTTCTTTATTTCATTCATTCATCTCTTTCATTCATTCATCTTTGTTAATTTTTAGAAGACTCTTCATCTTTAGGGGAAATGCCATTGCATGGAATGTGATATAACTATCTAGACATCATATGCTAGTGGGTGATCCGTGCCACGGCGGAACCCCGTCAGGCTGGATGATCTCGCCACCGGCGGAAACATCCGTATGGAAGAAACTCCCGCTTAGATAAAATGGCAACCCGCGAGGGAGGGCCTGTTACGAGGCTGGAAATCTTCCCTCGTCATATATGAGCCTGTCTTTCGATCCGTGGACCGATCAAGGCGTAGAAAGATTATCATCTTATGTTTATTTTCATTTACTTAATAATCAGTTGGACGGGAGTTCATTTAGAAATCAGGTTAAGATAAAGGAGGTCTTCTCTTCTTGTCCACACGACGAATACCCGAGAGTTACGGGTCACCTGTCGAAATCATATCGGTCGACCCGAAGAAGTGCGGTCGCCGCTTCTTATCATCATTCATCATCATATTATGGATCATGATCATTCTTCATAGGGTACATCAAAGTCATAATCATTCATAGAAAAAGATTTAAGAGGAGTCATTTCCACTTTTGGGCATAAAGATTTAAGATTAGTCGTACTTTGTTCATTTTCTGGTGAGAGATCAATGGTCATATTCATGTGAAAATTATAGTTTTGTCCAGTAATCAGAAATCAACATACATAGGTCAACATGATAACAATTCAGAAAGTTACATAATTAAGTTGAGTTGGAAATCGTAAACAAATTTGGGGCCAAAACCCGGGCCGGGCAAAAGGAACCCGGGCCGAGTTGGCCTAGAGCGGGCTCAGTCCATCGAGGGTGAAAATTCGAGAGTAACACAGGTCGGGTGTGGATCATACCCGGGCCGAGTTTGGAGGACGATCGGGTCGGGAGAGTCATCTCTTCCGATCGGGGTAAATTACACCAAATGCCCTCCAACTTTAAGGTTTGCTCAGCGATACCTTCCAACTTCACTTTGTATCACAAATGCTCTTCATCTTTTAACGTGTTTCACCCGATGCCCTCTTTACCTGGGGTAGCCGATTTTTCGATTTTTCATCGACGTGGCATCCACGTGAGCATCTCCTCTCTCCTCCACGCAAATAGTCGTCTGACGTGGCATGCTCCGACGTGGAACATAAAATTACACCAATGCCCTCCAACTTTAAGGTTGGCTCAGCGATACCCTCCAACTTTACTTTATAACACAAATGCCCTTTATCTTTTAACACGTTTCACACGAAAAATTGGAAAACCGACTGGCCCAAGTAAAGAGGGCATCGGGTGAAACGTGTTAAAAGATAAAGGGCATTTGTGTTACAAAGTAAAGTTGGAGGATATCGCTGAGCCAACCTTAAAGTTGGAGGGCATTGGTGTAATTTTATGTGTCACGTCGGAGCATGCAACGTCAGATGACTATTTGCGTGGAGGAGAGAGGAGATGACCACGTCGACGAAAAATTAGAAAACCGACTATCCCAGGTAAAGAGGGCATCAGGTGAAACACGTTAAAAGATGAAGGGCATTTGTGTTACAAAGTAAAGTTGGATGGTATCACTGAGCAAACATGAAAGTTGGAGGACATTTGGTGTAATTTACCCCTCCGATCGTCTTCTCCGTGTGAACCCGGGCCGAGTCGTGGGTGACCCGGTTCGGGCACCTAGTTCGCCCCGAGCTCGAGCTCGGCGTCCACGACGGACCCGGGCTGTGCTCGGAGGAATCCGATGCGGCCGGATAGGACCTGGGGCTGGGTTTTGGTGAACCTAGGCCGAGTTCTGTTGAGTCGTAAAACAGATTTGAGGTTTCATTTTCTCCGGCGATCGACGACAAAGTGTAACTAAGTTATCAGCATCACAAATATACATCTATAGAGCATCCAAAGTCTAAACTACACAGAAATCGTGCTAAGCATGCAACTAGAATGAAAGACTTCGAAAATCAGTTCATACGTTTACGTCATTTTTAATCAGTACGGTCATACATGGAATTGTTCCGGTTGACATACATTCATTCATTCATAGCAACAAGGTCATCATGTCATCATTCTAAAGAACATTACACATTCATCTTTAAGGGTTCAGTTCATGGATGTTTAAATCAGGCATGTTGCGTTCGTCCAGAGGCTCGACTTAAGAAAAAGATCTTGAGGTCCACACACCTTGTTGCCTAAGCTTTTCCGAGAAGTCATGAGTGGTTCATCCTTAAGTCTGTCCGTATCTCAGCTCCGTCGTCCTCTGTCCGCAACCAGCCAGGAAAAAGGTGAGAGGAGAGCAGGGGAGAATCAGAGAGGGAAACGAGAGATTTCTCACCGTGTTAATGTCTCGCTCCAACTCCTACGTCATCGTCTTTGTTGAAGGTGACCATCGATGTCCGCCTGTGCTCGCCGTTGTCTGCTCACCGGAGAGAAAAGAGGACGGTGAGTTGCCGGGTCGGAACAATGAAACCAGGGGAAAAATAAGGGAAGAAAAGGACAGACCTTCACTGCGTTTGTGTCTCCGTTGTTCACCTTCCCTATCGATGGCGTCATGGACGTTCGCCGGCACCGCTCGTCCGTTCTCTGCTGTCCGCGCTCGTCGGGAAAAAGGAAACATGAGAGAGAGGAATTGGAACTAGACGAACGGAAGGGAAAAACATGGGTTTTCTCACCACGTCGAAGTCTTTGTTGTCCACCTCCCATGTCGTCTGTGCCGAAGAGGATCGCCGACATTGGCCGCTCGCCCTATGTTGTTCGTCGCCGAAAGAAGGGAGAAAACGAGTTAAGATCTCAGGGAGAAAATGAGAGTGGAGAGAAGGAAGGGCCCTTACTGCGTAGATGTTCCTCTCCGAGTCCCATGTCGCCCTCGCCGGAGATGGTCACCGACGTCGTCCACTCGCCCTCTGTTGCCCACGCACCGGAGAAGAAACGAGAATGGGTGAGAACAAAGCTTGGCTCAAGAAATGAAGAAGTAGAGGGGGAAGGAGGGGAGTCGGGTGCTTCATATAGGGAGGAGGGGCGACATTGCATGCCTCTATAGCAAATCCGACGGCTAGATTTGCCCTGCCAGGGGCAGGTGCGACCATTGGGGAGCTCGGCTGATTGTCTGCCAGCCCCAATCCGAGCAGGAGAGAGAGTGTGGAGTGAAGAGGAAAAAGGCAATAGAAGAAAACAAAGAAGAAGAATAAAAGGACAAGGTGCCAAAGCAGAAGAAGACAAGAAATAGAAGAGGAGGAGTCGGCCCTACGTTTTCATCATTTCATTTTTTACCGTGTTGTTACATTATAGTACCCATAGAAAAAGGATTCGTCCTCGAATCCGGTAAGGTATGGGGCTTACCAAATAGGTGTGGAAACTCTTTGCACATTTCGAACTCGAGTTCCCACGTCGCTTCTCTCCCTTGATGGTACTTCCATGCGACTTTGACTAATGGTACTTCCTTGTCCTTACGATATTGGACCTTACGTTCCATTATCTTCGTCGGGTACTCATCGTAAGTGAGGTCTTCTTTCAGGTTGCTCTTCGATCCTTGCAACATTGGCGTCATCATGCTTATACTTTCGGAGCATGGATACGTGAAAAATATTGTGAACTCTTCTATAAGATGGTGGTAGAGCCAACCTGCAAGCTGCATCGTCAACTAAGTCGAGTACCTCAAACGGACCCACAAAACGAGGGCTGAGCTTCCCTCGTTTGCTGAATTGCAAGGTCTAGTGAGCGGGTGAACGGCAAGGTCTCTCGTGCATCGTCTCAAATGGCGCCATGTCAATGCTGGAGTGGAAACTATTGTTGTACGATAACTTAATCAGAGGGAGAT
The DNA here is from genome assembly GCA_030549335.1 of Pontederia crassipes. NCBI lineage: Eukaryota > Viridiplantae > Streptophyta > Magnoliopsida > Commelinales > Pontederiaceae > Pontederia > Pontederia crassipes. Next base: position 66,843,730 of record CM060191.1, on the reverse strand, counting down.
GCTCATCCCAACTACCGTGTCAATCTAACGCACATGCTCGGAGCATATCCTCCAATGTCCGAATCGTTCGCTCCGTCTGTCCATCTGTCTGTGGGTGGAAGGCAGTGCTGTAACTCAATCTAGTGCCGAAAGCCTTTTGGAGATTTTTTCAGAACCTCGATGTAAACCAGGGATCACGATCGGATACAATTGAGACTGGAATCCCATGCAGTCGGATGATCTCTCGTACATATACCTCTAGTAAACTTTCCACGGACTGTTTCCACTTAATCGGAATGAAGTGGGCTGCCTTCGTCAACCTATCAACTACGACCCAAATGGCGTCATGACCCTTCTGTGTCCTGGGTAAGCTTGATATGAAATCAATCGTGATGTTCTCCCATTTCCATTCCGGTACTCCTAATGGCTTTATGAGTCCGTATGGTCACTGGTGTTCGGCTTTACCTGTTGGCATACCAAACATCTGGATACGTAGTCAGTTATCTCTCTCTTCATGTCATTCCACCCAAAATTGCGCTTGATGTCCTTGTACATCTTTGTACTGTCCCTCATCGAGCACCTCTCATCAGACCGTAGCATCTTTCGGAACCCAGAGGCGGTTCTCATACTTGATTCGTCCGTCGTTGCCAATCTTAAAGTCTTTCATCTCGCTCTGGCTTCTATTGAACATCTTTGTATACTCTTCATTTGCTATCTGCGCTGTGACAATCCTACTAATGAGACTGGGTTGCAACTGATATGTCATCAAAATCACTCTGTGCTCCGTAGCTCGAGGGTTCCACTGATTGAGTTCCTCGATCATCTCATATCTGCGCAATTGGAGGAACGTAAGTAAAGCCTCTCATTTTCGACTAAGAGCGTCGGCTACCGAGTTTGCCTTGTCGGGATGATAGTTGATTGCAAATTCGTAGTCCTTGAGGAACTCCATCCATCTTCGTTGCTGCATGTTGAGTTCCTTCTGGGTGAAAACATATTTCAAACTCTTGTGATTGGTGAACACCTGAAACTCTTCACCGTATAAATAGTGCCTCCAGATCTTAAGTGCAAACACAATCGCTGCCAACTCTAAGTCATGTGTCGGATAATTCACCTCGTGCTTCTTCAAATGTCTCGAGGCATAGGCGACTACCTTTCCGTGCTGCATTAGGACACATCCAAGGCCGGTGCCGCAAGCATCGCTGTAAATAGTATATCCTCCGCTCTCCGACAGCAAGTGATCACTAGTTGATCACAATAGGTTTTATCCCATTTTCCATTCAATTCACTCATATCGAGCCCTTATTTTGTTTAACTTTTGGCCAATTATGCTTGGAATGCAATGGATTGTGATAACCAACTGATCATTCTCATTTTACACTTAATTCCATGTGCATAGAGGTTCTGAATTGCTAAAATCCATAAATATTTAAATTCTATGCCAAGTTATCATTTTTTGGACAAATTATCATTCCAAAGTGCAAATTATCATTTTTCTAATTTAGCTGATTTCTAGTGAGTATCTTGCCCTAAATCCCTTGCCATTATGAATTAATCATATTTGGAAATCATATTTCAACTTGTGCAAAGTTATCATTCCATTTCACAAGTTATCATTTTTAGGGCAAAATTGTTATTTCGATATGCAAGCTATCAATTCTGCATAAAAGCATTAGGCAATTATTATATTATTGTCTTAATTACTTGCTGCTATGATTTGATCATATTTGGATAACCACAACTAAACTTATGATGAGTTATCACTTTATGGCATCAAGTTATCGTTTTTGGCACCAAAGTTATCATTCCTATGAAATCTTATCCACATTTAATTTCTGACCTCATTCACTTGCCACCATAATCCCTTTGATTCCTTCAATGCTTTGAACTACTCATATTTAGACAATTTTCATGATATATGCAAAGTTATCATTCCGGGCTATAAGTTATCATTAGACAAATAAAGGTTTCATTCCTGCATAACATCAAACTTCATTTGCTAAATGAGCTGATATTAATAGCTGTCCTAATCCTTATTTGTCTAAATCCTATTTAAGGACTTTGATGCTTATTGTTTTGGCCTTTCTAACAGGGAAAAGAAGGCTGCATAATGCTGGAAAAATAGGGGGGACCACTTGCTTTTTGGCTGTCCAAAAAGCTGGCATCTGCTGGTATTTTTTGGACAGGACACATGACACAATCAGAGAGTGATGGAAGTTTCTGATCTACATCCAACGGTGATGAGATGACATATATAAGCTGAGAAACAAAAAGAAAAAGGGGGGCTGGACATTGTAGGATTTCTGGATCAGAAGGAAGGAGCAAGGAGCTGAAGTGGAGCTGCAATTTTGATTCCTATCGACAACCATTAATTGAGGATGATTTGTATCAGTTTCTCCTTTTATTTTGTATCAAACTTTGTAACTATGATGAGCTAATTTTCTGCTCTCTTAGGATAGGATAGTAGTATAGTTTAATTGTGGATGGGATATGGATAATTCTGATTTCCTGCACTGAATCAAGTTCTGATTTTTGGTTTTGCATTCCAGATTTCTGTATCATATGCATCTGTTCTTGACATTGTGAGGACCTACTTGTATTTACAACTGGGAGGTTGTCCTTAGATCTACTCCTTGTTCAGAAATTAATCAAGAACCAATGCCAAGTTTTAGATTCAATCCTAATTAGGAATCTGATTTTCTGATTTCTGAATTCTGATTTTTCTTATTTTTTATTTTTGAATTGTTGAAATCTGTTTATCATTGAGGGCCCCTGATTTCTTAGCAGCTGAGAAGTTAATCTTTAGGTTCATTCTTGTTAAGAAATGAATCAAGAGACAATGATAATTCCAAGGTTTCAATCCGTGAAGTGTTGCAAACTTTTCATTGCTGATTTCTGATTTTCAATCCTGATTTCCAAATCTAAATTCCTGAATTTATGAAATCTGCCTTGTTATTGTTAAACTCCTAATTTCATTAATCACTGAGAGGTGAATTTAAGGTTATCTTGATGTTTAGAGATGGATTAAGAAGCAATGACATTTGCTGAGTTCCCATATGTAATTATGTGCTGATTTTATCTAATTCATTAGTGAAAATGTGGATTTCATTTTCATTTGCAGCTGAGAGACTGATTTAAAATCCTCTTGTAGTTTAGAGATAAAACAGAAGCATTAGCATTAATATTAGATTTATTTCATTTATGTTTAGTTAATTGAAGTAATTCCCTCATATTTAAAGTGCAATTGATTGTTATCATTTCAGATTTCACTAATTTGCCAAAAATCAGCAAGGAACTTGAGTTTGAGCTTAATGTTAACTTGTTTCAGTAATAACCTCTTCTAATTCAACTTAGCTAATAAATCATATGAAAATATGATAATTAGTTCTGGTTCAATTGTGCTGTGATAACAAGCCATTTCAAGTTGAGTTAAAATTGACACATATTGATAACTTATTTCATTCCATCCATAATTAAATTAGATGAATCCTAATTCCTACGAGAATCTACCTCATTGATAGATAAACCCTTTTAGCCCTTAGTTTAGCAGTTATAATTCAGTTTAGATAAATTTTCAAAAGTCCAAAAATAGTTATCTTTCTAGCCATTTTTAAAAATCTATTTTCTGAAATCTTTAATTTCCTAATTTTGCCACTAGAAGTAGGATTAGTCTAGATTGTCTTAGGGAGTCCTTGACTTTAAATCACTGTGGATACGATATTTAGGGTTTACTACAACTGACCTGTGCACTGCAATAGAGAGTGAATTAGGGAGTTAAATCAAAAATTAAAAAATATGAAATTTGACCTCAAAATCAGCATGTTATCACTATACTCCTCTAAATCACTATCAGCAAGGTGAAAATTGGTACGGAGGTCAACCTGTTCTTCAAGAACTACTCTCGCATTTTTTCGTCCATATAAACTTCCCATTCTTCTTTGTTAGATGGGTAAGCGGGGTGGCTATCTTTGAGAAGTCTCGGATGAAGCGTCGATAGTAGCCCGCTAGACCGAGGAAGTTGTGAATCTCCGTCGCGTTCTTCGGTCTGACCCAATTGGCCACTGCCTCGACCTTCGTTGGATCCACCGCTATGCATTATCTAGATACAATATGTCCCAAGAATATCATTTGCTACATCCAGAACTCGCACTTGGAGAACTTTGCATAGAGACGGTGCTGACGCAAAATTTCCAAGACGATCCGTAGGTGTTCCCGGTGCTGTTCTGGGCTAGAGGACAGAATGCCATCCACAAAGACGATCACAAACTGGTCTAAGTGCTGCTTGAATACCCTGTTCATCAGATTCATAAATGTTATTGCGACATTCGTCAGTCCGAAAGGCATGACTGTGAACTCGTAGTGGCCATACCATGATCGAAAAGCGGTCTTCGGCACATCCTCTTCTGCTATCCTTAGCTAATGATAATCACTCCTCAGATCAATCTTCAAAAATACTGAAACCTTAGACAATTGGTCGATCAAGTCATCGATCCTAGGCAGTGGGTACTTATTCTTGATCATAACCTTGTTTAACATCTGATAATCTATGTAGAGACGTAGCGATCCATCCTTCTTCTTTACAAACAGAACCGGACCACCCCAAGGAGAGACGCTAGGTCGAATGAATCCCTTCTCGAGTAACTTCTGAATATGTTTCTTCAGCTTTAGTATCTCTGCCGGGGCCATACGGTAGGGAGCCTTGGAGATCGGTGTCATCCCTGGAGCTAACTCAATCTTGAAGTCGATCTCCCTCTTCGGAAGTAGTCCGAAGATATCATCTGGAAAGATGTCCGAAAAGTCTCGTACCACATCTATTTGATGTAGAGCTGGCATCGGAGCATCAACTATCGTCACATTGGCCAGGTACTCTCGACAACCCTTTTGCAATAGCTTTTGTGCTTTCATGGCTGACAATAAAATCCCACTGTCTAGCTTCGATGTGCCTCTGATCATCGTCTTCTTTCCTTCTTTGGTGCTGATAATGACCTTCTTCTGTTTACATATTACCGATGCATCATGATATGACAACCAATCCATACCTAAGATAACGTCGTAGTCTACCATGTGGATTACAATTAAATCCATAGAAAAATCTTTCCCGTCCATGAAACTGGTACCTCGGGGAGGTACTTCGTCGTGTGGAGGGTCCCCATTGGTGTCTTTACATTCATGCTATGCTTCATCCCTTTTGTAGGTACAGTAAGGGTGGAAGCACATACCTCAGAAATAAATGAATGTGAAGCACCCGAATCAAATAGCACTAACATAGGTAAACAAAGAGTACCTCGGATAACCTCGTTATCCTGTGGTGTCGCATCTGCTTGGACGTTGTAGAGACGTCCTAGTACTCCTCTTGGGCCTCGTTGGTTCTTAGCTAGGCAATCTCGAACGTAGTGTCCGAGCTTTCCGCATCCGATGCAAGCGCCATTCTTTCGACAGCACTCTCCCAAGTGATGCCTGCCACAAAAGGTACAGTTTGGCCGGGCTTGCTACGGGGGTGCCGATAGCTGTAGAGGAGGTGGTTGTGCAGGTGCTTGCCTTTGGGGCTAACGCTACATTCACGTTCACTATCGGTTAGTGTCATTCTTGATATATCTCTATATTACTTAACTTTACCTTACCTAAGGCAGACGAGACGCTGGCTGGTAGGGAGCCTCACGACGTTGCCGATGGTAAAGCTGGTGGCGGCGATCCTAGCGTGCATCCTTACGAGCTGGGCGACGGTCTTCCTATCTCGATTTTGTCGACTCAGCAGCTCATGTCGGCTCCTTCTTCAATTCTTCACGTCGCATTTGGATCTCACGCTCGATCCTGTACGCCATTCGAACAGCTCCATACAATCAATCTTTCGCTCTCTTCCGAATGTTGTGGTGGAGTCCATCGATGAACTGCTCGGCGCAGTCTGCCTCATCCATCTTATCCTTATTATAATGCTCTAGCTGAATGAAGCGAGCATGGTACTCTGCCCATTGTCAAATTGCCTTGGCACAATTCCTTGAATTCCTTGGATTTCTCCTTCCTTCGATAGGCCGGGGCGTTCTGTGATTCAAATAGCTCTTTGAAACTTTCCCATGAGATAATCCTCTAGTCCGAAAACTTAGTAGCATGTGCCGTCTCTCACCAGTCGCTGGCCCAATCGGTGAGCATGTGAAAAGCGTAACGAACCTTGCTATCTTCGTCACATCTGCCGGTGTCGAACATGTTCTCCATCCGAGTAAGCCACCGAACTGCCTCTTCATAATTTGCTGCCCCTCTGAAGTACGGCGGGTGCAGTTTCAAAAACTCTTGAATCGTATCCTCCTAGTGAGGAGTCATCGGTCGTGCTGGGGGAGGAAATGGTGCCTGGTACATAGGCATTGAGTATACAGGCTGCTAGGATGATGACGGGGGCTCCTGTGGTAGCACAGGAGGTAGCGCCTGCTGCAAGTCTTCCCCTACCTGACTCCAAGGGATGGAATCAGGCACCTCTGTCGTACTGTCCGGGGTGACCGTCACTCACCCATCCACGCCCATGGCCTCTACGTGTTGGGTCGCGGAGCATGTCATGGGAGCCATCTATAAAACAAAATGATTTATTCAATAAACAATAATACTTTGAAAAGCAACATATCTTACTTTACTTGTGGTGGCGTAGCATGGCGGCGGCTCGCGCGGTTGCATATGGACCATACTTAGACCTTAATTTCTATAATTAGGACGTCGAGAGAGTCCTAACGTTAGACTCTGATACCATAAAATGTAGCGCCCTGAGGCTCGGACTCGCCACGCAGCCCGACCTCCTCCCGCGGCGCTACTTTGACCCTTTGACTCTTTTCTTCACTCTTTCATATTTTGACTATTTGACTGATCGAAATGGTCAATACGAAGGAAGTGCAAAGCGAAAAACTAGAATGAGTAAAATAATATGACATATAAAGGAAAAATGTGGAAGTTGACATATATACAATACTTCAATTAGCCTTCATAGGAGGCGATAATGTGAGAGCCACATACATCCAAAAGGGACCAAAATATATCTAAAAAAGGTGACTTAGTACGAGGAACAACCTCATTACTAATCACGGTGCGGGAACCAAAAAGGTGTACTCATCCGTCCAAAGAAGTAGTAGCTCACAAGTGCAAAGCTAGCCTAGATGAAGAAGCGACTCCGATCCATAAGGACTCGGTAGGTTCCATTACTAAAGATACAACAACAGATACAACGATAAAGTAATTAACTACTACTACGCTCCATGATGACCATATGCAACAGTAGCCCCCGACGAGACTTCCGCACCTGCATTACCACCTCCCGGATAACCACATGCACCTGTGGGGAACACACAAGGGAGCAAGCTCAACTGTTAGCATAAAGCTAAGTGCAGATTCATATAAATTATAAATCAGTTCTGTCAGAATATAGCATGATATTTATATCAATATGAGAGAAATCAATTTAGCATGAATCAATTTTTAATCATGGCATATATGGAGATCATAGCATCAATATCATAAAAGAATCAAATCAAAAGAGAGCACATGCTTTTGTATCTGTTTCATTTCTTTATTTCATTCATTCATCTCTTTCATTCATTTCTTTCATTCATTCTTTCATCTTTGTTAATTTTTAGAAGAGCTCTTCATCTTTAGGAGAAATGCCATTGCATGATATAACTATCTAGACAGTGGGTGATTAGTGCCACGGCGAAACCCCGTCGGGTTGGATGACCTCGCCACCGGTGGAAACATCCATATGAGATAAACTCCCGCCTAGATAGAACAAATGACAACCTGCGAGGGAGGGTCTGTTACGAGATTGGAAATCTTCCCTCGTCATATATGGGCCTATCTTTCGACCCGTGGACCGATCAAGGCGTAAAAAGATTATCATCTTATGTTCATTTTCATTTGCTTAATAATCAGGTGGACGGGAGTTCATTTAGAAATTAGGTTAAGATAAAGGAGGTCTTCTCTTCTTGTCCACACGATGAATGCCCGAGGGTTACGGGTCACTTGTCGAAATCATATCGGTCGACCGAAGGAGTGTGGTCGCCGCTTCTTATCATCATTCATCATCATATTATGGTTCATAATCATTCTTCATGGGGTAACATCAGAGTCATAATCATTCATAGAAAAAGATTTAAGAGGAGTCATTTTCTAGTGAGAGATCAATGGTCATATTCATATGAAAATCATGGTTTTGTCTAGTAATCAGAAATCAACATACATAGGGTCAACATGATAACAATTCAGAAAGTTACATAATTAAGTTGAGTCGAAAATCATAAACGTAGAAAATCTGGAGCCAAAATATGGGCAGCAAAAGGAACCCGGTTCGAGTTGTCCTAGAGCGGGCTCGGTCCATCGAGGGTGAAAAATCGAGAGTAACCCGAGCCAGATGTGGATCATACCTGGGCCGAGTTTGGAAGACGATCAGGTCAGGAGAGTCATCTCTCCCTATCATCTTCTCCGTGCAAACCCGGGCCGAGTCATGGTTGACCCGGTTCAGGCACCTGGTTCGCCCCGAGCTCGAGCTCGGTGGACCCGGGCCGTGCTCGGAGGAACCCGATGCGGTCGGACAGGACCCAGGTTGGGTTTTGTCGAGTCATAAAATAAATTTGTGGTTTCATTTTCTTCGTCGATTGACGACAAAGTGTAACTAAGTTAACTAAGTTATCAAAATCACAAATATACATATATAGAGCATCCAAAGTCTAAAATATGCAGAAATCATGTTAAGCATGCAACTAGAATGAAAGACTTCGAAAATCAATTCATACGTTCACGTCATTTTTAATCAGTTCGGGCATACATGGAATTATTCCGGTTGACATACATTCATTCGTTCATAGCAGCAATGTCATCATGTCATTATTCTAAAGAACATTACACAATGTCATCATGTCATTATTCTAAAGAACATTCATCTTTAAGGGTTCAGTTCATGGATGTTTAAATCAGGCATGTTGCGTTAGTCCAGAGGCTCGACTTATGAAAAAGATCCCGAGGTTCACACACCTTGTTGCTGAGAAGTCATGAGTGTTCGTCCTCAAGTCTGTCTGTATCTCAGCTCCGTCGTCCTTTGTCCGCGACCAGCCAGGAAAAAGGTGAGAGGAGAGCAGGGGAGAATCGGAGAGGGAAACGAGGGATTTCTCACCATGTTAATGTCGCGCTCCAACTCCTACGTCATCGTTTGTGTCGAAGGTGACCGCCGATGTCCGCCCATGCTCGCCGTTGTTTACTCACCGGAGAGAAAAGAGGACGGTGAGCTGCCGGGTCGGAACGACAAAATCAGGGGGAAGAAAAGGACATACCTTCACTGTGTTTGTGTCTCCGTTGTTCACCTTCCCTGTCGCCAGCGTTGTGGACGTTCGCCGGCACCGCTTGTCCATTCTCTGTTGTCCTCGCTTGTCGGGAAAAAGGAAATGTGAGAGAGAGGAATTGGAACTGGACGAACGGAAGGGGAAAAGGATCGCCAACATTGGCCGCTCGCCCTCTGTTGTTCGCCACTGGAAGAAGGGAGAAAACATGTTGAGATCTCAGGGAGAAAATGAGAGAGGAGAGAAGGAAGGGCCCCTTACTGCATAGATGTTCCTCTCTGAGTCCCACATCGCCCTCGCCGGCGACGGTCACCGGTGTCGTCCACTCGCCCTCTGCTGCCCACTCACCGGAGAAGAAACAAGAATGGGTGAGAACAAAGCTTGCCTCAGAGAAATGAAGAAGCAGAGGGGGAAGAAGGAGGGGAGTCGAGTGCTTCATATAAGGGAGGAGGGGCGACCGTTGCATGCCTCTACAGCAAATCCGACTACCGGATTTGCCCTGCCAAGGCCAGGCGCGACCATTGGGGAGCTCGGCCGGTTGTCTGCCAGCCTCAATCGGAGCAGGAGAGAGAGTGTGGAGTGAAGACAAAAAAGGCAGCAAAAGAAAACAAAGAAGAAGAATAAAAGGAGAAGGTGCCAAAGCAAAAGAAGACAAGAAATAGAAGAGGAGAAGTCGGCCTTATGTTTTCATCATTTCATTTTTTTGTCCGTGTTGTTGCAATAACTATGACAATGATGATGACACTGGCGAGGGCCGCAGCTTCTTCCTCCCTTTTCCGCGGTCCCCTGATCAGCTAGATGGAGAGATCACATTGGATGTGTTGAAAGGGGAGAAATCAAAAAAGTGTTGCAACTAGAGAGAGAGAGAGCACAAATGAGAAAGGGCAAAAATGGGGGGAGAGAGAGAGAGAGGAGAGAGAGAGAGAGTTGTCATCTTTGTGTCGATGTAGTCTCATGAGGTGTACATTAGTCTTAACGATACTCATCACACGCGATACGCTAAACCATTAGATCACATCATGATGGCACTCATGGTGCGCGAGTCCGTTTCTTATGTCCAACCCTGTATAAAATTAAAAGTGTTATAACTCTTTAATAAAAAAGTGTTATAACTCAACTCACGATAGTTTGATATAAAAATTGTAAAAAAATCTTCTAATAAAATTTATTAAATTGTTACATATTTTAATATATATTTTTCATTAAACTTGTTTATGAAAGCGCACGAAAAAATTAACCGACTTGATTAGAACTAACTTATGACAAATTCAAATTTGATTCCAATTTGCCCCAATCAAATGATAAGTTGATAACAACCTCGTCAATTGGCTCGGGACTTCCGATTTTAACGACCGACAAACTCCTCTGCTCTCCCTCTCTCTCTCATGTGTCGGACTTTGCCAACTCGCAATAACGCCATTCATTCTCTCTCTCTCTTTCTCTGCACGTGTGAAGCACCATGGAAAATAATGCAGCGAAAAAAGCCAAGCCGAACTTGGTTCGTAGCAGAGGGCCTGGTAAGGAGGGCGAGACAGCGGCTATCGTCAACGGCGATGGCGACGGTTTTTTCGGTGGAATGGCTGCTCGACGGTATCCTCTGGCTTCGAGTTTCTCCCGACAGATGTGGTGCTGATAGTGGAATACCTCAACCGGAAGATCAAGAACCAACCGTTGCCTTACGACATCTTCATTGACGTCGATGTGTATCTGCATCATCCGGCCGAACTCTTCAGTCAGTATTAGGGGTGTTCACCGGGTCGAGTCGACCCGTGAACCCGATGACCCGACCCGATCCGAATCGGTTTGGGTCGGGTCGGGTCGATAGTTGGGTTGGACCCGACCCGACCCGAACTCGACCCGACCATGGGTCGGGTCGGGTACAGATTGGATTTTTCCAACCCGAGTCGACCCGACCCGACCCGACCAATCCGAATTTTTTATTTTTTATTTATTCAAATTTATGCTTATATTTGATTTAAAAAGTTTTAAAAAGTGAAATAAAATATTTAAATTGCAAAAATAACATTAAACAATTATAAAAATTATTTTATGATTTTAAAATATATTAAATAATATTTTTATACCGACCCGAACCGGATTTGGCCTCCCAATCCCCTTCGATCCGATCCGACCCGACCCGACCCGTGGACACCCCTAGTCAGTATATATATCATGATTTATTCCTTTTATTTATTGTTGTATTAAGGTACGTAGCTCGTACCCCCCGACTATGAACTTTTTTCGCATCTTTTTACGTCTTTCGAATATTTCGCTAACCCTCATTGAACTATAACACCTTTTTCACTTAAGTCAATCCGTCAACTTATGTTAACTTTCTCATTAATTCTCATTTTTTTTTACTTATGAAATGACTAACTTACCCTTTCCTCATATCATCTAATATTTAATAATATAAAATAATATATTAAAAAATATCCTTCGGGAGGCGACCCCCCACTGGCGCGGCACAGGGGGTGGGGGTCGGCCCCCACTCTGCGACCTTAGCGAGATCACAGAGAAGGGGTGGGCGACCTCCGGTGAGGTTGCAGAATGGGGGCGACCCCCATCCCCCTACGCTCGCCAGAGGTCGCTGAGTGGGGGGGCGAGCCCCCCACCCCCTTGCGCGGCGCTGACGAGCGCAGGGAAGGAGGGGGGTCTCCCCCTCCCTACGACCTCGAGGTCGGAGGAGTGCGACCCCACCCCCTCCTTCCCTGCGCTCGTCGGCGCAGCGCAGGGGTGATGAGTATATGTCGCGCCAGTGGGGGTTTCCCCCGTAGGATATTTTTTATTTTTTAAATATATTATTTTATATTATTAAATATTAGATGATATAAGGAAAGGGTAATTTAGTCATTTCATAAATAAAAAAAATGAAAATTAATGAGGAAGTTAACAAAAGTTGATGGATGAACTTAAGTGAAAAATACAGTATAGTTCAAGGGGGATTTGCGGAATATTCGAAAGACATGGGTAGACATGGAAAAAGTTCAAAGTTTAAGGGGGTCAGCGGAAAAAAAATCCTTTTTTACGTCTATTTGACTGGGAGCAAGAGTGCTTGGTAACATAGAATAATTTAGAATAGGATTTAATGGGGGTCCTCCCCCCTAGATGGGGGAGGAAGTGAGGAACCCCCTCCTCCCATTCGCGCCCATCGGATGGAGATCCGACGGGGTGGGGATTTCGTGCGCGGTTCAAGATAAAAAATGAGTGGTTTGGTTCATCGAGGAAAAAAAATGTGTGTGGTTCAACACAAAAAATTGAAGAAGACGGTGCGACGACGACGACAGCGGTGGCGAACCACGGGCGGCTGCGAACTACTGGTGATGACGAAGACGGTGTCGCGACGATGATAACCACGGGGTGGCAACAAAGACCATGCATCGACGGCCGCAAAACCTCGGCGCAACGAGCGGCCGATCTCATGGGCCAACAACGGCCAGATCCGGTCGCGAGAGGCCACATGAAGCCACTCGCTGTCAGGTCAATTTGGTCACGGGCGTCCAGATCTGACCGCCCGACGGCCGATTTGGCCGCAGTTGGCCGGATCTAGCCGCCCGTAGCCGGATCGGCCGTCGGACGACCAGATCTGGCATGAGCGATTGGATTTGACCGCCCACAGCTAATCTGGTCGCGATTGGCTGGATCTAGCCGCCTGTAGCCAGATCCGATCGCCGAGCGGTCAGATCCGACCAATCGTTGCCAGATCGACCGTCGGGCGATTAGATCCGGTTGGCACGGGCGGCTAGATTTATTCATCTACGCGGCCGATCTGGCCGCTCGAAGTCGGATCGGCCGCGGGCAGCTAGATCCAGCCAACTGCTGCCAGATCGGCCGTCGGGCGGCCATATCGCGAGAGAGGGAGAGGGAACAGAGAGGGAGTCGACGAAGAGGGAGAGGGAGAGGAAGCCAGACGCCATAGGGAGAGAGCGTTGCCGAAGGGAGAGAACGTCACCGGAGTAAGAGAACATCACCGGAGGGAGAGAGGGCCGCCGGATCAGCGACAGGATCCAAGGGGATCAGAGATCTCGACGATGGGGGGGGTTCAACTTCGGATTGGCTTCGGATCTCCACGGGCGACTTTTTTTACCCCATGAACTGTGCACGAAATCTACGCCCGTCGGATCTCCATTCGACGGGTAGGGATGGGGGATGGGGTAGAGGGGGGAGGACCCCATTAAATCCTTTAGAATAAGACTTTATTCTTTAATATTCCATGAAACACTAGAGTTGAACGAGGGGCAATCTTGAATCTTAGAAAAAGTATTAATTTCTATCAACAAAGAAATATAAGAGATAACCAATTCTTTCATTTCCCATCTCTAATTTAAAAAATAATAATAATTCTTTAAAATTAATTAATCTTATTCTAAGAACCAAAAAGCAACAGAAGAGGAGGGGAACAAAAGAGTCTCCTCATTGTTCAAGATCCAATTTTTCTTATTCCATCACGAGACATAATAGTTGTAAAAAAAGATAATAAAGTTATTCTCCAATATTATCCTTATTTATTTTCTTAATCCCTCAACATTGAGTTTTTGATGGATGGTAGATTTTATTCACTTTAGAAAGAACATATTTTTCAAACAGAATGTATCATTTGTAATTTTTCAAAACAACAACAACAATAAAGTCTTATCCCACCAGGTGGGGTCGGCTACATGGATCATACGACGCCATTCCGCTCTATTAGTAATCAAACATTTCGGTATATTATTCACCAATAGATCTTGCTCTATTAGTTCGCCAAGTGTCCGCCTTAGCCTCCCTCTCCCTCTTTTAATCGGACTCCAGATTATTTGATCTACTCTTCTTACTGGCGCATCTAATGGCCTTCTCTGAACATGACCAAACCATCTCAAGATAATATATTTTTCAAAAACAAAAGAAAATTGTCATTGATATATTTTTTTTTGTGCAGACCCTATTTCAAGATAATAGTATCTAGAAAATTTGCAAACATAAAAATGACCATATTAAATAACTAAAATAAATTTATAATTAACTTATAATTGAACTCTAAAATTCAACTTTTCTATATAATATAAAATAACATATGTAATTACATATATCAATATAGTACATTTGCTAATTTCATGTACAAATACAAGGAAATAGTTTAAACTAGTAATGGGAGGGAAAAATTATGAAGTATTATTTTAAAAATTGAGAGTGGCATTTCAATTATACATATGATAGATGATTTTAAAGGTCTTTGAGTTTCTAGTTCAAATTGGACCCCTCTAACTTAGTTGTGAGATTTTATTTCTTCTAAATGGCCAACATAATTATTAATTAGAACTCAAAATATTGATCTTTGTAGTTATTTTAAAGTTTCAATTTTTTTACAACCCTGCATTATATTATTGGTCTCTCTTTCAGTTTTTTCTTGTTAGAAAAATAAATAACATCCCCATAAAATTTATTGAAGGCACACTAACTATATTTATTTATTAATACATTAAAATGTGTGAATTTTTGTTAGGCCTGACGGTTTTAATCCTGAGAGATAATCATAATTCAGCTTTTTTTATAAGTTTTTATTTTAACTTTTGTTCCCACCTGAAAGTATATAACTTTGTTTAATTCATTCTTTTATCTTTAACCTTTTTCTCTTCTACAGCTAGTAGTAATATACAATTTTGGCTTATGATAAAAGAAATTATTGATAATATCTTGAATTTGGGTTAAGTCATTAATTTTAGATGAGCCCCTATGTTAGTCAGACGCTTAGTAATTGGATGATGAAGTCTCCCATATGAAGTTCTAGATTTGAAAATTTACGTTTTTTATTTTATATTAGAGTTCTCTATATAAACATGAGTTATTTTGTATCCTTATAATTATTAATATTTTATAAAAAAAACCACCGTACTACAGGTTATGATGACAATGATCTCTACCTCTTTTCATAACAGTAACTGTAGCAAATGTTAATTATTTGAGACAAAATTAGTAATCACACATTTGGTCTTCTTAATTAATCATTTGGATTGTATATATACTTATATAATTTTCTGAATTAATGATCAGAAAGGTACGACATTCAAAGGAAAGATGAGTTTATCTCTTCACGCCAAGAGACGTCAAACTGTTTAAACAATAAACGAGTCGCGCGTAAAGCTGTGGGTGGACATTGGAAGGCCACTGGTTCCACCAAGTCAATTTCCCATGAAGACACCACAATTCGGAAGAAAACTTGTCTGGTTTTCTACGAAGGCAGGCAAGGGAAATGTGGTCAAAATGCAGGCAAAAAATCAGATTGGATCATGTGGGAATATGTAAGCGAAATCAAAAGATTCCAGTGGTGCATCAACGACCACTAAGCATGGTAACAACCCCAATAACGTACGTACAATTTTTTTAATTTTTTTTAAACTAATAATATTACTATATATATATATATATATATATATATATATATATATGCGATTGTTTAAATGCCATGCAGGTTGATTATTGGGTTCTATGTTATTTGAGGAAGAAATCAAATCGCTCACTAAGAAGAACATCTCACGATGATCCAAATAACATTATGGTAGAGATCAAAGACGTTGATCATAATTTCAACCATGGGGAGGCAGTAGAATCCCAGGAGTATGTCTATCATTTTGTTCAAAATGATGAGCCACTAAGAGAAAACTTGAGAAATCAAAGTTTTGATGTTCAAGAAAAGGATCCTAATATCTTGATCAAGGATGATCAGTCAACCGAAGAAGAAAACCTCAAGGAATGGGTGCACTCAATGTGTCAGATTAATGGAATGGACAACTTTGATCTCAAAGATGTGGAGATGTGTTACTTTGATTCGAATCCTTGATAACCTTTCCAATGGATGATTCCGTGCCTACGAAAAAAATACCATGATTAAAGAAACAAATGTGAAGGTTAAGTTCCTTGACAATTTTCTAGTTTAGGAGTACAAATTAGTTTTGTTTGCTTCTAACTTTGAAACTTAAATTCGATGAAGTTTTGCATGCATATTTACTTATTTGTTTAAAGAAATTGTTGATCATTACTATCCTGCTTGGTAAAAAATTAACAAATTCTAAAATAATATTAATTTCTTTTTACTATGTTTTTTATAAAAAAGAATAGAGTGGGACAATAACAAATTTGTTATTTATTATGTAATTATTAATACAGACCTATATGTTTTTTAAAATAGGCTTATATGTAATCACTCTTTTACGTATCAAAATGCATTTTAAATTTATACAGATCAAAAATTCAAAATAAATAATATTTTAATTGAGTCAGGATATTACAAAATAATATTAGAAAATATGGTCTATAAATTAACAGGAACTTTGCTCAACGAGGACGTTGAACCATTCGTAAAAAATTATAATGATGATCTCCTTCAGGTTTACATGTAGTTACCTCTTTATTTATAAAGATAAATTTTAAATTCGTGCTGATAAAAATTTCAAAATAAACGGGTCGGAAGGTCTCGTCTGAGTGTCTGTTGTGCACAATTTGAATGATTTGAAAGTAACGATGACAAGAATCTTATAAAACGTGCAAACAAATATAAAGACGTGAAATTCGATTGAAAATGATGGTTGGAAACTAATTGAAACAGTTTCCAAGCAAAAAAAATAAAATGATACTTTCAAATTTGAACATCAATTATAAATGTAAAATAAAATAAGGGCACGAGATTAAGATCTGCGCTTTAGAAAAGTCGGAAATTTTTACCATATTTCGTGAATGACGCTTTTTGATCGGACGATTCACTAAATATTATTTTACGAAGACACTGCACTATAAAAGTTGATATGTGATAATTATTTTATATTTTCTAAGAGATATGGAAATTGACCCACTGATACCAAATATGAAGATAAAAAATAAAAATAAAAATATAATAGCTATTTCAATGAACGTGCAAATTAATTTTTTAGCATATATATATATATCGATTAAGTATTCAACAGCTAGAAATTAAATTCTAGCATAAATAAAATTTAATTAATAAAATTAGCTATTCGGAAATGTAAAAAAAGTTAAAATCTAATAAGTTGCTGGTTTGATTTAACTCAACATTTTTAAAACCCAGCTCCAGCGCACTCTTTCCTCACCGCTTCATCTCCTCTTTTCCTGTATCCTCCATCTCCCATCGCCGGCAGGCGGTTCGGTCGCCGGAGGTCAGCAATGGCAAAGAGCGTGCATCCCCAGAATTTGCCGGCTGACGTTACCAAACTCATCGACCAACTTGAGCGCCACTGCCTCGCCCCCGACGGCTCCTACCTCTCCAAATCCGCCTTTTCTGAGCTCCAACTTGTACAGAAACCTCTCTTCTTTCGTTGTTATTTAAGTGCATATCAAACTTGTTCTGTACCCTTTTGAATGTTTCGCAGGCGAGGGAGGAGATGTCGCGGGAGCGAACAAGCTACTTGGAAGCCATGGTATGTGATCCCTTCTTAGCCTCGTAAAGACTAGGGTTAGATTTTGCTCGCAATTTTTTTTTCCAACCAGGCTCTTCGTTATCCTCAATTGTTAAATTGGGCATTTTACTCAGGCAGTATATTCCGAGGCGATCGCAATTGTAGAAGAGTATCAGCAGGCGTTGTACGCTACGAATGCTGGAGGATCTAAAGACGCTACAGGCGTTTATTCTCATTCTGGACTGAATTGCTCACCACAGGTTGACAACTTTGATTTCTATCTCATATCACCGAAGATATATGTGCTTTTGTACTTGTCTGTCAGAGAATAACTAGCCAAACTTATCACGGTTTGAGGGTTAAGATAACATAGAATTTGCATTTTATGCATTCTTCATTCTCAGCATAAAACATAAGAAACTTATACTGAGATCCAAACAAGCATATTGCAGAAACCTTTTAACCTGGCGTGACAGTGGAACTAAATGATTAATTCACAAACTTAAACATCCATTTAT
Source organism: Pontederia crassipes (assembly GCA_030549335.1). Taxonomy (NCBI): domain Eukaryota; kingdom Viridiplantae; phylum Streptophyta; class Magnoliopsida; order Commelinales; family Pontederiaceae; genus Pontederia; species Pontederia crassipes. The sequence goes on along the minus strand of CM060191.1, from coordinate 66,825,547 downwards.
CAGGACCAGTGAGTTCTCAAACAGGAAATTGTTATTTCTTAATTTCTAGCAAATGGAACTTGCATCAGATTTATATGAGAAATTAAATATCGAGGAAGCATTATTTACTAATTTTCTGGATCTTGAACACGTTCAGAACAGACATTTGTCAGAAAGATGACGTGAAGTATATGTTAGGTTTACCATTCTTATGACTTTTCTTTTCTTTTCTGGTAAAATGCCTTATGATATTGTACAAACTTTTAGAGCAGTCTATATACTGTCATATGTATGACAAAGCATTTTTGCTCGTAACTTTATTAGGAGAAAACCTTATATATTGCAGATTTATGAGTCTCTTGAGCATCGATTAGCTGTCGCAGAAGCGGCTCAGAGATTGAGACTTCCTCTTCTTTCTAAGGATGGTGAAATCCATGAGGAGGAGATAGAAAAACTGAGTGTTATATCAAGGAGCTCTCTTGATAGCACTAGTACCAGCATAACACCTACCTCCAGTTTAAACTCAACAAGTTACAATACAAGTTACACGAGCAACAACAGTAGTATTTTGAGTTTTTCTGGTGCTACTGGAAGCTCAGATAATTCTGAACCTGGAGTTGGTGGAGTACCAAATCATTTTCTTGGAATAACACCAAGCTTTCTATCGCAAGTGCAACAAGAACATCCTGCAATGGCTGTGGTACATGACCCTTCATATTATGCTTATTAATTTTCTGTGCAATGGAAAATTTGCATGCCCGATGGTTCAAAAAACTATTACACACTCCAAGAAAAAAATATTAGACATGATAATCACATGATTACAGGACATGGCAGACTATGAGAGGGGGCTTGTTCCGGAAATTGAATCTCGGCTAGAAGCTAAATGCGAAACCTTAGCTGATATGTTTGCAGTGGTTGAAAACAGTAAGTCACTGTAACGTATTGTGCATCACTTACCTTCTTATCCGTTGATATATAAATCTCATGCATGCGCCTTTAGCAGATTCGCCAATGATAAGTCAAGTTTCAAATGCTCGACTCCCCGAAAGGTGAACTGTTTTGGTTGTTTAATGTTCTTGTTGATTTTGAATAAACATATTTCAAGATGGCGTTTGAACTTTTCCAGAATATTTTGTACTTCATATCTAATTGCTATACTTGGTGCATGGGTTTTGGATGACATCATTCAAAAGATGGTTTATCCAAGAATTCTTCGTGGCCACCAATTTTCTAGGTTCATCAAAGTAGTTTCTGTTTCTTTTTTTTGCTAATAACAGAAAATGTTTTGACATGGTATCCCAAATTACCCTGAAAATATTGAGTTCAGCTTCATCATCTTCAGACACTCAAGAGTTTTCCCTTAGTTAATGCAGAGTCGATTCCTCTCCAAAAAGAAATTATACAGGGTCAATTGGACATTTTGCAGTTGCCTGAGGCAAATTTTTGTTTCTTGCCAGAGTAAAGTTGATAATAGAGGAAAATGAAAGGGAAGAAGCTTCACTGCTTGAGGATCTCTATTCAATGGATAGGAAGTTTGCAGAACATTACAATGTAAGCAAAAGCAATGCTTTTTCATGATTTTCCTCTAAGTTTGTTACTGAACCAAATTCACATGCTTATTTTTCAAATCCATAATTATCCAAATTTGTTTACATCAAAAGGTTCTAGAGCAAATACTCGGAGTTCTTGTTAAGTTTGTCAAGGATCTGAAGCTGCAGCACCAGCATCAGTATGTAAGTTCCACAACTTTCTGATTTGCTGAAAACAATGCAGTATATGTTTTTGGTGCCTGCTATCTTCAAAGAAATATTTCCTTATACTGTTCTTTGTATTATCCAGGATGAGCTGAGAAAAACATGGCTTTGTAAGAGATGTCAAACAATGAATGCTAAATTAAGGTTTGTCTCTGACTTGTTAGATTAAAACGGTGTTATCATGTCGGTATCTTCATTTATAATTAAAATTGCACCATATGTCTCTATTTTTTGAGAATACCTTATGTCTCTTTAAAAAAAGTGCACCTTATTTTTATTGGCATTTGGAATTTTAGCCTATGTTTGGATTGAGATGAAAGGAAGGAAAAGAGGGGGAGGGGAAGGGAAAAATTTTTCCCCTTGTTTCAATAAAATTTTGAAAGAGGGGAATGGAAGGGAGATTCCCCTTCATTTGTGTTAATTTGTTTCAAACCCAAATTGGGTTGTAAAGGAGGGAAAATTTTTTTCCCCTTCCCTTCCTCCTTTTCCCTTCCCCCTCATTTCTTCCCTCCCTTCCCCTTAATGAGGCTTCATCCAAACAAGGCCTTAGATTCATGCTTATTGAGGCTGTTAGTTTTGGCCTACATCCCGTGAAACACTAAAATTGGCCGAGTTTAGGCTCAGCTCGAGTTGAATTTGGATCTATTTTGAACCAATTCACAAATCATAATTTTAGCTCAAGATAGATTTCAAACCCACTTCAAGTCTAACCCATTTTAGCTCTATACAGTGAGGTTCACCCACACCCACTCATGATCAGGCGTGCATGCACATACAGTCATAAGACTAGATTTTGAATATGCGTTTGTCATGGTTTAAGTTTCAACCATGGTTGAGTTTGGTTTTTAAGCATATACGATGAAGAAGATGAGAATAATTGCCCTTTAAAAAAAAAGATGAGAATAATTAATCTGCCCTTTCTGGGAATCATGTTCTTGAATCACATTCTTCATTTTTGACTTATCCAGTTCTTTTTGCTTTCTATAGCAAAATCATCATTGTTGTTGAACACGGATAAATTTTGTGGTTCTGCTGTATGAATGATCTGTACTTCCATGCCCCAATTCAGATCCAACAACCATACCTCCATCACAGTCATTAGGTTTCAGAATTTGAACTTATAACGACCACAAATGTGAGCAGATTGATCAACAACTCATAGCTGCCACAAATGTGAGCAGATTGATCTCCATCATTTATGCAATTCTCTAGACCTTATTACTGTAAGTGGAGTTAGTCTTCTTAGAGATGTAGCCCTCATCATGTCTATATTTTTTTTGACTAAACCATGCCTATATTTTCTTGTAGTTTATTTTGGTCTATTAAATATTTCTCACTATCCTTGACTATTGTGTATGGAAGATCATCAGATTCCTTCTTATTATTATCATATTATCTGTTATATTTTATATCCTCCTCCCAAAAAAATTTTAAAAATAAAAAAACCAAGTATATCTGATATGATTCAATTTAACAATTTTAAAATACTAAACAACCAAGTGCTTTGTCTAAAATTTTAAAGGGCTGGAATTTATTCTCTCAATATTTTATTACAAGATGTTTGTATTTCTTGGTTTCTGTAATTTTATGCTTGCTTATATTGCAACATACCATTGATTCTTTATTACAGTGTTTTGGAGCATCTTCTGTTGCGTGATACATATACTAGAGAATCTGTACCAGCACTGCATAAGATTCGGTAAATTTAAAGTACTTGCAATCTCATTCTGGCTGCAAGAGAGCATTACTTCAGTCTAACCACCATCTGTTGCAGGAAGTACCTAATGGAAGCGACAGAAGAAGCATCAGTGGCCTATAATAAAGCAGTATGTCTCTTTCATCTGAAAATGTTAATAGCATGCTTGATTCTAATGTAACGTTCACTTTGTTTTCCATGTCGTTTCTTTTTCTCATCCTTTTGCTAATGAAAGAATGTCTGTAAAGTTCTTCTAGATGTTGTTTTCTTGATCCAATGTTTGTGCTATAGAGCAAAAGCTTACCACAAGGAAAATAAAATCATCCTCATACTCCCTTTTCTTCTTATGCTACACCTATAAATCATAGGTCTCAAATCGCATTTAATCACATACAAAAGTGGAACTCATATGTCTCAAATCGATTTTTTCTTGACAAGAAATACTGATAAAAGACGCTGTACTAATTGCAAAGTAATTCCTGGGCATAGGGTGACTACACAACATAGATTGTTAGTTCTTGATATGCAAATGAAATGTATAAAATCAAAATCTCGAACAGTTTTTGATCGAAAGATCAAGTGGTGGCAGTTAAAGGGGAGAAGCGAGAGACTTTTATAAGTAAGTTATTAGAGGAAAGTGTGTGGGAGTTAGAAGGAGATGCTAGTATCATGTGGGAGAATGTGGCAAAAAAGGTTGAAATGGTTGCTAAAGCCATTTTAGGAGAATAAAAAGGTTTTGGACCACGAGATAAGGAGACTTGGTGGTGAAATGAGGTCCAAGAAAAGGTGCGTAATAAGAAGAATTATTTCAAGACGATACACTTGGACAATAGTTCTGACAATTGAGAAAAGTATCGTTTGGCGAAAAGGGAGGCTAAGAAGGCAGTTAGTGATGCTCGTGCTAAAGCATATGAGAGGTTTTATAAGGAGTTAGGGACAAAGGCTGGTGAACAAAGGATTTACAAGATTGCAAGGAATAAAGAGGAGTCGAAAGATTTGGATCAAGTAAGATGCATAAAAAATGAAGTTGGTAAGGTTTTAGTTACTGAAGGAGATATTAAGAACAGATGGGAAGAGTATTTCTATAAGCTATTTAATGATGGATGTGAAGGTTCCCGTTGTGATTTGGAGGACTTGACAGTTAGCGAATGTGAGCTTAATAGGTCATTTTATCGTAGAATTAGAGTCTCGGAGATTAGCGAAGCTCTTAAGAAAATGGAGAATGGTAAAGTCGTTGGACCGGATGGTATACCGATTGAAGTTTGGAAATGTTTAGGAGAAAAATGTGTGTTGTGGTTATGTAAACTATTTAATGAGATTTTACGGTCGAAAAAGTTGCCTGATGATTGGAGATTAAGTACATTAGTTCCTATTTACAAAAATAAAGGGGATATTCAGAATTGTGCAAATTACAGAGGGATTAAACTTATGAGTCACACAATGAAATTATGGGAAAAAGTGATTGAGCATAGATTGAGAATGGAGACTAGTATTTCTGAGAGACAATTTGGGTTCATGCGATCCACTACAGAGGCGATTTATTTACTAAGGGGGATGATGGAGAAGTATCGAAGTAGGAGAAGAGACTTACATATGGCTTTCATTGACTTAGAGAAGGCGTATGATCGGGTACCAAGGGATGTACTTTGAAAAGCCTTGCAAAAGAAGATGGCGAGTGTTGCCTACGTTAAGGTAATACAAGATATGTACGATGGAGCATTGACTAGGGTTAGGACACCCGGATGTGAGACAAATGAATTTCCTATAGGAATTGGCCTACATCAAGGATCAACTTTAAGCCTGTATCTATTTAACTTAGTTATCGATGCTATAACCGAGAGTATCACAGAGGAGGTACCTAAGTGCATGCTATTTGCGGATGATATAGTACTTTTAGTGGATTCAAGAGAAGAGATTAATACAAAATTGGAAATATGGAGAAATACGTTGGAGTCAAAGGGTTTTCGTTTAAGTAGGAATAAAACAGAATATATGCATATCAATTTCACAAATAAACAACTTAGAGACGAGTTAGAAGTTAGGCTAGGGGAGGATATAATTCCTCAAGTGACAAAGTTTAAATATTTAGGATAAATTGTAAGACAAGATGGTGAGATTGATGACGATGTTAATCATAGAATTCAAGCTGGTTGGTGTAAGTGGAGGAAAGCCACTGGAGTTCTTTGTGATAGAAAAGTATCCAATAAAGTTAAAGGAAAATTCTATCGTACTGCTATAAGACCAGCAGTGTTATATGGTAGTGAATGTTGGGCTATGAAGGGACAACATGAACGTAAGGTGGGGGTAGTCGAAATGAGGATGTTGAGATGGATGTGTGGTCATACAAGATTAGATAAGATTAGGAATGACCATATACGTGAACGAGTTGGAGTGGCTCCTATTAGTGAGAAAATGGTAGAGAATCGCTTGAGATGATTTGGTTATGTTCAGAGAAGACCATTAGATGCGCCAGTAAGAAGAGTAGATCAAATAATCTGGAGTCCGATTAAAAGAGGGAGAGGGAGGCTAAGGCGGACACTTGGCGAACTAATAGAGCAAGATCTATTGGTGAATAATATACCGAAATGTTTGATTACTAATAGAGCGGAATGACGTCGTATGCTTTGTTGTTGTTGCTACACCTATAAATCACGATTGAATATCTATTCAAGCCGAACAACCACAGTATGAAGATTTTTATTTGTGTCCATCTTTTGATGTCTTAATATAATACATTTGCTGATAAGCTTTTCAAGTATGCTGTCTTACATGATGATTTTTGGCCTAGAAGCATAGCTAAACAACTATTATTATGATTCTCCATGGCATCACAAAGAGCAGCAGATCAAAGTGTCTAACATCACCAAGTTTTATGGAAATCATGTTGCATCAATTTGTCATCCATTTTCGTGGAAAATTGAGCTTTTAGATGGACTTCCCTTTTAGAATTACAGTTCGCTTTAATGTGGGAGTTCAGTTATGATCAATTCAAGGACAAGATGTCGAAATGTTATACATCTCATATGAGCTTTTAGAATTCAGTTACATTCCATGTTTGTGACTTGGGGTATAATTTCCGTTGCTCATGCTAGGTCACCCGTCTACGTGAGTATCAAGGTGTTGATCCACATTTTGATACCATTGCAAGACAGTATCACGACATTGTTGCGGTATGTTTCTTTCCACATGTCAAAATCAGATGTTTTGCTACTTTCACTCATTTTCTAATTATACCAGTCAATCTGCAGAAATTGGAAGGTATGCAATGGACAATTGAACAAGTTGAAATGGACCTAAAGCGCTCAAATGAGCACCCATCAGCCTAACTTATCTAAAATGGTACCCATACTGCTCATAGTTCTTGCTTATGAGCCATCTTGTGGCCATGCACCTTTATTGGCAAAACTTACTTGAATGATTAGCATGCTATGCAAGGTGTGCATATATTGGGATTGTTTGTTATATATTTTGGTCATTAAGAAATGAATTTTGAATACATAGTTCGTCAGGTTGATTTTGTTCTTTCTTGAATCAATTAAATTTAAATTTGGTCATTAAATTTGGTTGATTTTGAATACATATTTCCATTATTGTATTTGTTTGAAGCTAGAACCTCTTCTTTCGTTAGCTGTTCATGAATGTGACAGCTCTTTTGGTTTACATTTTCTTGTTCCCTCTCTTGTTGGGCTCTTTTTATGCCTAACCATTATGGTACTCGAAGGTTCATGTTACTTCTCGGAAAGATAGAACCAGGCAATTTTGCATAGCATAACCTGACACGAGCATTGACGAATGGGATGTGCCATAGGGTGAGTCATGTTGGGGTTTTTCTTTTACTCAGACACCGCTCAACACATTGGAGGCATAGATCATTACTGTGTGACACCTGATATGCATAAGTTAATTCCAAATATATATTCTTACAATAATCATAGATATATCATTCAAATATTCATGTATTTTTCCAGATATAATTTACTTAGGTCAAAAGTATTATTTTCGCCCTCTTGATATGTTAAATAAATATAAAAAGTATGATGTTTTTACACCAAAATTAGGCCATTTTAACATATTTTTTCTATCATTGTCAAGGGCACAATGATCTTTGTGGCCAACAATTTTTTTTAAATTTAAGAAAAATAAGTTTCATAAACTAATTTACATTTGAAAAACCATTTTGGCATGGCACGACAAGAGTCTGTGTTATCATCCTAGCCAATGAGAGGTTGGCATGAAACAGTGGAACCTAGTTTCACCCGTGCCCCACCTCACACAGATTGTTATCTTTTTCTACTTCATGGATTTGAGTTCATAATTTTGCTCTCTGATTGCAGGATTCAGGACAAGATGCAACTCTATATGCGGTGTTGGAAAATCTAGTTCAGTCCCCACCGTGTCCTGTTGTCACTTTGCTTTGCTGCTTGGAAATGGGGATATCTGAAGCTAAGTAGAATACTTTACATCATCATAGATAAACCTCGGAGCATAATGTTGCCGACAAGTTTGGGCTCCTGTCATGCGTGATAACGTCTGTTTAGTTTATTTATATGCAGTTTGTTCCTATCGTCATTTCCGCCATTACCAACTTATACATCATACTTAAGCTGCCACATAACTTCAATCGTTTCATTTTTTTTTTAAAGTTCATCTTTTCCCTTCCCTTTTTCAGCATTCCATTGTTTAGGTTTGAATTAGGTTGGTTGTGCGTGTGATACGTTGTATCTATATATTACATTAATGTTCTCTAATTATGTAAGATACTAAATGCTACTTGAGATAATGCACTTATGTTAGACCTTTCATTTTCTTGCTGTAGGCCCTCATCCCTACCATTTTCCCTCCAGATTTTGGAAGAACTTCCCCTATAACGTATTGCTTTCGTTCCCTCAGAAGAACAATAAATCATTCTTTCAATTTTCCTGTTAATATCCAAAAGACGAGAATGCTCGAATTGAAACAAATTCGTTTATGATATTTTCTTCTGTGCATCTCATTTTCCTCTCACACAAAAAAATGTAGTTGAGCTTATGGTAACAAACCAACGGATCAATCGTGCTGATGTGGTCCGCGAGATAATCCGGTACTTCTCCAGCCACTCTTTCCTTGAACTAACATGAAACAATTGTAACAACACCTTCATCATCCTGAAAACATACTCAACCAGAAAAAATACTGACGATACCCGCAATCTTACTATCTAAATTAAGTACAAATAATAGTCAAAATAATTAGAGTACAAATTGCTAAAATAATCCTAAAAATTATTTCAAATTTTAATCACATATTATTATAAATAAATACAGTAGGAAGTAAAAAAAAATGAATATAGAGAAAAAGTATGAAGTAAAATTAAGAGTTATTTATAAAAAAATCAAATAATAAAGAAGACAAAGTTAAATGATATTTATTTATTAATAAAAATATAAAATAATTTGATAAAATGAATATTTTTGTTAAAATATATTTCAACTACCTGATAATCTAGAAATTCATTCTGCTACCTCAATTATCAATGAAGTGATAATAAAATTATCAAAATAATTAAAATTTATCGATAATTAATCACAATTAAACTAGATAATAATATGAGGACGAGAGTTTAAGTTTAGTTTATGTTGATTGAGATGGAGTCCCGGTTGAATACTAACCTCACGTTCCCATTTCTTGAGTAAACATTTTTTTTTCTTTGGAAATTTTTCTCACCCCACCCCCAAAATTTGATGAAGTGTTAGCCACTTCTGCTTAACAATCTAGTCGGATGAAATAATTCTTTTCAGTGCATTTCAAGACCATTTGTAAAAACAGGCGATTTCGTTAATTGAATTTGAGATGGCTAAGCCATCAATTATGACATATTGCTGACCAAAATTACAGGAGTCCCAACTCGAGAACTGGGGACCGGACCTGATGAACCCGTAGATATAATTCACATCTGACCGTTGGTTTCGTCTTTGCAGCTAATGCGGAGCGTCGGATGAGGCATCTTGGAGTCTACTCGTGAGAACCGAGCGTTTTTGCGAACCAAGCCGGGGACTCGCTTTTCGGCTTCCAGGAGGGTTTAAAGATCGGAATAATGCCCGAGGGTTTTGAACGCTTGGCCGGACGAGTAGAGCTATAGGAGCAAACCCAGCGGGTAGGGAGGGAGGGAGAGGGAGAGAGAGAGAGAGAGAGGAGCGATAGGGAGAGAGGATGAGTAGGAGCCTCGGGATCCCTGTGAAGTTGCTGCACGAGGCGGCGGGGCACGTCGTGACTGTGGAGATGAAGAGCGGCGAGCTCTACCGCGGCAACATGATCGAGTGCGAGGACAACTGGAACTGCCAGCTCGAAGGCATCACCTACACTGCCAAGGTTAACCCTCGTCGTCCCTCGCGCTTGTTAACTCTTCTTTTCCTTTTATTTCGATCGACGTCCAGGTGAAATTGTCCTCTGCGAATTAGGGTTTCTAGGATCATCCCCTCGCAGATTCATTAACACGAAGCCTTTTTTTTCCATTAATGCGCTCCTCGGACAAGATCTGTGCCACTAGGTTTTCCGTTCTTTGAGTTGCTTGTCCATTTTGACCGTGTTAAAACTTTATTTGTTCATTTGTGAAAAATTCCGAGTGTTTCGACCCCTTTTTTTTTTTAGGTAAAGTGATATGTTTTGTATTGTTGTGGTTTTGCGTTCGATAGGACGGGAAGGTGTCTCAGCTTGAGCATGTTTTCATCCGCGGAAGCAAAGTGAGGTAGATCTCGTGTTGCCCTTAGCGGTATTTGGTTTCAAAAAATGTAGACTTCACCATTCTTGTTGCAGGTTTATGATCATCCCCGACATGCTTAAAAATGCGCCAATGTTCAAGCGCTTGGATGCTAGAATAAAGGTAAGACGTGGGCGCTAGTCTGATTCTCTGGCTCCCTCTCTGAATATTGTCGTATTACTTTCTGACTTTGATTCTGGCTTTGTAAAGGGTAAGGGTTCAAGTATTGGCGTTGGCCGTGGTCGTGCTGTGGCAATGCGAGCTAGGGTAAGTTCTCTGTCAAGGCTGACAATCCTTTAACCCCCTAAATATTTCAAAGATACGTTTGCAGACAAGAATCTATTTGATCCACATTTATAAGTTGTTTCTTTGGTGCAATACAAACTTTGGTATAGCTTTAAAGTTTTTGTTGTAGTCCCTGGATCTATCCAAGGCAGTCCACCCTGTTAAGCTGTCATGCTACATTGAATCTGTTAATTTTTTTTCCAAGTTAAAAGGATGGCTAGCAGGAATTGTTTTGTTGCAAGAGGTGTATGACATTTCAAGGAGGCTGGACTGCGGAATAGAGCAATGTTGTCAAACTCGTAAGATGTGCACGACGAGGGTTGGAAGAAGACGTAAATCGTGAACACATAACATGACACATACGATTCTTTGGGATTTTTATTTAATATGTATGTAGATATAAATAAATTCTTTTGAACTTATAGGTATCAAATGCAATATTACATAAGCAAAATTCTAATTCTAACACAAATTCATGATACAATAATAACTATTTACTTATATATATTTTAAAAAAATTAATTCATGAACAATTAACACCTAAAAAACTTATAATAATAACAGACTAATGACAATTGATACATCAATAAATAATGTCAACAGTTAATTCATGAAAAATTAATACATAATAAAATTATAATAATAACAACAATTAGCACATCAATACATAATTCCACTATCAATTCATAAAAAAATTAACACAACAATAAATTTAGAATAAGAACACTAATTGGTGAAACAAATATTAACATAGTCACCCTATAAAAGTTCTAAATTTACAACATTAAAAAAAAATGCTCCCTGTCCACAAGTGGTGATTGTGGAAAAAACTGAGAAGCCACTCATGTGCGTGGAGAGAGAAGGGAAAACCTGCTCAGGTGTGAGAAGGGAAAAGGGAGTGGGAGAGAAAGAGAAAGGGAGAGAGGTCGAGGGAGAGAAAGCTTGCTCGGGTGCGCGAAGAGAGAAACAGAGAGAAAGAGGAAAGGAGAAAGGGAGAGGGAGAGAAGAGAAAGGGAGAGCGAACCTGGTCATATCGGTGGCGGCAGCATCAGGACAGCAGCAGAGAGCGGCGGCGGCGACTATAGGACAACAGTGACAGAAGAAGATGATCGATGGCAGCAACAGCAGATGAACGGTGGCGGCGACAGGAAGACAGTGGCGACGTCAGCAGCATATGAGAGGTGGCAGTGGCGGTGGCGGCGACAGCAGGTCAGCAGCGGTGACGGCAGAGCAACAGTGGCAGACAGGAAACAAAAGGAAGAAATGGAGATGAGTTCCTGTCACAACTTATAAAAAGGTGAAAAAAAGAATTGTTGGATCTGTGGAGTCGTGAGTCTCCACCGATCTTACGGGCCAGCACAAGATTCTACCACGTGCTGTCCAAAAACATTTATGCCTAGGATCGAGCACGTTTTACGGGGTAGGAACGTAGAATCGTCCGAATCTATGATTTGAAGCACGATTTTGACAACACTGGAATAGAGTACTAACATGATATAAATGCAACTATACATATGAAGTTCACTTTTTTTTGAGGTAATATTTCTCAGTTTTCTGCTATATATCTAAAACAGTTCACCTGGTTTTCATGTCAGTTTGTCCATCTTTTATGCACTTCCTTTTAAAGTTGCAGGTTGGATGGACTGTTTAGGGGGTGCCCCATGAGAGTTTAGATTTTAGTATGCAATAGTAACTTCACTTCATTTTGATATTTGGGGTACTGCGTCTTGAGTGGCCCAATGGTTTTCTGAAATGTTTGTTTTGATAATAGAAAGAGTAGGTCTTGTGTCAATCTAAAGGTATCAGTCACAGATCCCGTTCATATCAATTGTTGCTTTTACACTATAGTGAAAGCTAATGTGGAAGAGAGAACTATGTCAATATTGCATGCCCCTCTGGTTTGGAACCGAATCTAGTTATTGTATCTCTAAACAAAAATCTAGTTATTGTAATTACCATTTTCTAAATTTGCCCTTTTTCTTTTCCTTAAATGAGATAATTTTCCTACATTCCTTCCTTTTCATGCCTTTAAAAGCATTATGGTTAACCCATGGATATATAAACTAAACATATCAATAGTAGCATTGTTACATCTTTCCCTCATAACTCTGGTTTATGCACATGCTGGCTTACCACAGTACATACTGATTTCATTGGCTAATGCTCTATCTTCATTCAGGCTCAAGCAGCTGGTCGTGGAGGAGCTCCTGCTGGGAGAGGCGGCGCGCCTCCAGTGAGGAGGTAGCCAGATTTTATCACTTATCTGGGTTGAGAAGACGCCCTTTAAGAGTCCATTGCATGTGCCCCCATCTCCTAGATCTATAATGTTAGCTGCATTTTGTTTCATGTTTCAGAGGTTAAACTGCCTTAAAGTATCTTAATCCCCAGAACGTTAATGGACTGTTGTCCCGGATGGACTGTTCAATGTAAACTTTTTTGTTTGGTTGATTTTATTTTTCTCTTATTCAAGTTTAATGTGAACTTTTATGCAAATGCCATCTTCAGATTCCTGCAAAGGGCTTTCATCTTGTATATTTGAATTAGGAATATGATATGACATAGGAGTTCCGGGAACCCTGTTTATCGTTATTAACTATGGGGTAAATAATCCTGCCCCGTTCTTACGCTTTTAATGCTGCGGGTCCAATTTCTATAATTCTATTCAGCTGTACCTCTAAGTATCTCATGTTACCCAATGTTTTGCTTGGGGAAAAAAAATAAGTGCTATGCAATGTGAGAATTGTAGATCACCGAGAACACTTGTTTTTATGTGCACCTTTTTTGGGTATCATGTCTTAACTGATAAAAACTGCTATGTAATGTGGTATAAGAGAGTATTAATCGATTTAGTTCTTCCTGAAGAAAAGTAGACGAAAAAGAATGGTATTAAAATTCCCAGAGAAAAAAACACAGGACAACAATGAGAGGTCGACATGTTCGGCTTGGAAATTTTACTACCCTTGGAAACTTTATTTATGTCTGCTCGACAGGTTACCCGATAAGTCTGATTACGCGATGGAGTCTTAAAATGTTGGCATGAACGAGCATGTGCTGATACATAGGACAGAAGAGTAGATTCATTCAACTGGTACGAGCAGGCACCTCGAATGTCACTTATTTCCATAGTATACATGATAGATAAAGTATGACCATGACAAACAACAATGCGTGCCCTTGTTGAATAAATGAATGAAGAATCCCTTAAACATTGTTGAGGTATAAAACTCCTGAAGTGGCGGCTTTTGTGCTGTGTAATAAGAGAATTCCCAGGGGCTTTCAACAAAATCAACAATTAATTATAGACAAAAGCCACCCTGCAATGCGGATTGCCAACTTCATCTATGCGAAGCGAAGCTAAGGGACAAAGGCTTCATTTGTAAGCTAATTGGAATCGGCGTTAAGCATACTCTTTCTCTGGTTTGCAATTATCGTTCTAGGAACTACAGTCTCATGTGCCAAGGCCAAAACCATGTATTTAATCTCTCATCACCCACCTGTGTCCTCGGATCTCATAACCTCCATGAGTGTGGTCGCTACTTTCTCCCCCACTTTCTGCACTTGCGTATCCGGACTTCTTCAGATGTCTTCCTCTTTTAGCCCCGCTATCGCTCAAACTTCCGTACAATAGTGGGTCATCTATGCCACGAACAACTCTCCGAGTTGGCGACGATGAACCTATGCAACTGTCGTCCTTGGTCCTCTTGTCCTTTTCGGCTTTCTTAATGTTTTGAGAGATCTTGTGAAGTTTCTCATTGAATTTTGTGAAGCCCTTCTCCATAGGCTCCACAGCTTGGTTGACTGTAAACTTCAAATCATTCACAATCTGCAGCAGAAAGGAAATATATAAGCTTTCATTAACAAATCCTTTTTGCTAATCATAGCGCCTAGCACCAGAAAAATCAGATGATTTCCCGGGAAAATTCTTCTTTATCAAAATCAAAGTTCCAGAGTTCCCAGGTATCCTTATGGCAATTGCTTAGGAATGGCAGCGTGCAGCAAATTTTTTTTGAGGGGGTAAAGGATGAATGCCTTTTGCATAAATAAACAAAAGAACAAAACAAATTTTCACCGCCTTTTACCCAGAAAATAAAGAAGAATTCAGTAGAAGTCCCATTTATAGCAACATTTCTACCTTGTGTTATTGATAACCTTTGGTGAGTAAGTCTAACATGTGCTAAAGTTCACAATTCTACACAAAACACATTATATGGGATGTATGTTCCCTTTAAATTGGCAAAAGAAATCGAACTCATGTTCTATGTACGTGTGCTTAGCTGGCTGGATATGTTTGTTTGGGAGATTCACTATGCATGGTGCTTATAGATTGTGTGTAATTAACCCTTTGCAGGATGGTGATCTATGGCTAGACCTTCATTCCATTTGGCAGACATAGATCCCCTTGAGAATTAAAGCTTTTGTTTTTATTTTAGGGAGGAGAATAATCCCAACTAGATCCTACAGGGATTGATGAGTCCAAGTAACAGGCGATAACTGTGGGTACATGGAGGAAAGCAAAGACACTGCACACTTATTTTTCAAGTGCATGTTGGCCCAGGAGACTCGGTTGTCACCTAGATGTGCGTGGTTATGTGACATCAAAATCAGCTTTTCTGAAGGAGCTTCCAGGTAGGTGGTATTCATAAGGATGAACCTGCCTACTGTAGGAAGAGAGGATGGCATTGTGCTCTGTCAACGTAGTGGAATGCACAAAATTGTGTCTGTTAAAGCCAGACAATTATTCGAGATGGGGTGGCCAGATGTGATCTTTGTGTTTGATTTAATTGATCCACTTGTAAATATGTAAAAATTGTTGGATGATGATGTCAATAAATTGTTGGATGATGATGTCGTTAGGCATTTCCATTCCCCTCCTTTGTAAAAAAAATGTGAGTATTATAATAAAATATAAAAAAAAAGACTAATTGTATTGAGGGGAAAAAGTAAAAGCTTACATATTCGCCTCCTCCAAGGACAACATCTCGTACGCTTTCTCTAATTGCTGTTACACTCTTAGCATCAGGTTGGGGTAGCCTAAGTTTTGTAGGCCTTTCACTGTCTCTGACCTCATCAGGATCCAAAGGACAGTCCACTGATGCATAGTCCCCAAGAACAGCTACATTTCCAGAGAAACGTTCCCCCATCAGCTCGTATGGTTTTGCAGGGAACACAAAGAGATGAACAATAGAAGCCACACCCATCTGTGCTGGAAAGAAAAAAACCGATTTATTACAGATTCAGCTAGGAGCTGTGATCCAAATGTTATGAAATGCAGAATTCCACACTAACGTAAATTTTGGCATATTTGTACAGAGCATAATATTTTAAAGAATTAAAATGTTTTTTCCATACAAACTAAGTATTGAAATGGACATGCCACTAGATACGATATGCTTACATGACTGTGACAAGACAAAAGCCTCCAAGTTATCAGTACATAATTAACTTCAAATATGACAGCACCAACACGTTCAAAGTGCAGATGTGAATTATAAAAGAACAATATTAAGGTAATAAATAGTTTCCTTCTCATAGCAGATAATGCTTGCGTAATAATTACAATATGTAACAGCAAACATCATAAGCATGCATATTCCATAAGAAAACAGCAGAATACCTCAATACAGATGATGAAATCCTGCACACTTGATTTGAACTGTAAACCTTGAGCAATAGGACTCTTGAACAAACCCCAAGTAGAAAGTAATGCAATGGCCACACCTTGCCACCATGTTAAGAAGACAATTGATTTGAAAACCAGGAATTTGGCCAGTGGTTTTATATGTGCTAACTCATCCTTTGTAGCAGCATAGAACTGAACTAAACAATATAAGGCCCAAGATTGACTGAAATTCAGAACTACAGCCATATAAGGATACCTGCAGAATGAGAATTCGAAATATCATCAGAAAACATCAATAAAGCCGAACTAGATGTCAACACAATATTTGCAATCATTTTATTCATACACCACAGAGCTCAGGAGTTCATCAGATATAAATTACAGAAGTTGTGACATGGGCAACTGCAAAATCACTTCATGTGCTATTGCAAACAACAGAAGATGCTTTGGTTGCACAATACCAGAGATAGATAACTATACACTTGTTTCACTCGATCAATGAATAGTTTTAAACAATGGTGATCATGTTGGCACTACTACTAGACCATTTACCCATACTTTTCTACTCTTTCATGCCAAAGGAACAGGAGTCTTAACAGAAATTCCAAAAGGGTAAAACAATCTATAAATGGAAGAAGAGACATTGGGTGGAGGTAGAGAATTGGGAGTTTGGAGTCAAGAAACCAACCACCAATGGTGCCATCAACATAAGAGAGGATGAGGGAGAGTTCGGAGTGAGGGAACCAACCATGCAGCTGCTGAAGGAGGCTGTGGAGGGTGAGATCAATTGTTTTTTTGAGAGAGTGAGATCAATTGTGTGAAGGACTACTCATCGTCAAAGTATAATTTAATAATTTTGTTTTCATCATTTGACTGACAAAGAATAAGTGGGGTTCATGATCAGATTGCGAACATTAATTTAACCTTATATCTAATTTATAAGGGAATGCTTCAGGGAAAAACACACAAAATAGGAAGAGAAAGGGTCAGGGAGAGATGAGGAACAAATGGCAAGCAAGATCCAAAATAGAAAGCAAATGCCTATTCAAAAAACAAAATTTGAGTGGAAAATAAGGCCTAATTACAAACTAGAATTTCATGTAAATCCATTAAAAGTCTTGTAATGAACATACTTCAGATTAACAATCAGTGATGTCATATATTTTCATACTTTTACCACTGCTTTTCAAATTTTATATTTAATTTTATAATAAACTTAAAAGATTAGAATTTAAAGGCTGTCTCTACATATGAAACCGGAAAATGGGAAACAACAAAAAATTAATCCTCAATTGATTATATAAAATCGTTCAGAATGATTGAGTTATATTCTTTCGTCAAATATCATTTTAACTATCTTCATTGTATATTATCTTAATGACGAAAACACATCCTTATTTCTTCAGTACCACAAAATCTTAACACTTAATAATTTTAGTTTCTTTTTTTAACCATATGACAATTCATAATAGGCAATATAAAAAAATTTAATAATGTTATATGATTCACGCCGACCCCACCTAGTGGGATAAGGCTTTGTTGTTGTTGTTATATGATTCACATATTCCTACTAAGCAAAATATATAATTCTTAACGAATTATTATATTTTCGCTCATATATTGTTAAAACAACTATACCCATCCAAATTTCCCCCAAAATGAAATTTTGAATTGGTAGATTTAACCTTGATAATGATTCTGTAAATAATAATTTATTCATCTTACGATAAACCTCTAAACCACGAAACGAATAAGTTATACAGAAAGAGAGAACTAGAACAGCAATATGCGGACAATGAAATTTGCAAGGACATAAATAAATGACGAGAGCGCTGCAACATTTTATACAATATTTCACCAAAATAAAATTTATCTTGCAAATTCATAGAGTATAACATATAAAACCCCTCAATATTAACCAATTTGAATCACTGAAATCAATACCGGAAATTTATTCCAAAGTTGACTTACACAAACAATAACAAATTATTCATTCAGACATTTGCAAACATGCACAGTTCTTTGACTGAACGAAAAGGGACTTGCAAAAATCTCACAGTTGTAACAATCACGACTTGATGCATTTGCCAAATACACTCGATTAATGGACAAAATAATGAACAACAACAGCTGGTAGCTCAATACTAAAATGTTAAATGCTGGAGATCTATTCAGCATTCTGATATGGGACAAGGCAAGCCAATTCTCTTGTTTCAATGAGGAAAAAGAAAGTAAGGATATTAGATAAAAGAGAAAAAGAAGAGAAGTTTACGATGCATGGAAATTTAAAAGATCACCATACTATTTATTGGGTATGGATTTCCATGATTTGGCCAATTTTCATTTCAAAGAGAATCGAAGCCTCTGAGGTAAATTTCCTCCATGGTCTCCTAACATTTGTTCCAAACCACTTTACGCCCTTAACTTCAGTTTGTACTGAGCTATCCCTATTTTCATGACTTTTCTATCTGCGGTCCCTTTGACTGATTATTGCTGGTGTTTCATTTTTTTTCTGACTAGGTCAGTGTCGACCATCAAAATATCACAGTGTGCAACTTGCTGCCATAAGTTATAATTTTATAAAGAAATTGAAACACCAGCAATAATCAGTTAATGGGACTGCCAAGGGAAGAGTCACGATATCTGATGGGTGCATACAACATGAAGTTAGAGAACTAATCTGATCAAGAGAGAAAGTTCGAGGACCAACTAAAATTATCTCGGAGAATGTATGATTGCTAGGCAGATTACTAAGTTAAGTCAAACCAAATGTAGTAATATATTGGAGTTTATGCTGAGATAATATTAAGGGACGATCAAAATGAAGTAATATGTAACTAGTGAAGCCGTCTCTTCCGCCGTGATTACAACAGTTAGTACTCAAAATTGCCAGAAAGGAATTTAGTCATCTTAGGTGATTGGAAGGACATTTCAGGATTTAGGAAGATTTTCTATTGAGAGGAAGATTTAAGAGCTGAGCGTCCAATATGTAGATCCAATAAACTTTCTAGATGACCTGAATGTAAACTGATTTTGTTACATCAGTCGACATGAAAGAATTCAAATCTATAAGGAAGGCCATTTTAAGCCTGAAGATGTCACTTTTTTTGAGGGGATGAAGATGTCACTTTAAATAGTCAGAAAAGCATACTTCATTTGGATAGACGCCACCTAGCTCATAAGATTTAAAACTTACCAAAAATATACACCTCAGATTTTAAGAACTTTTTAAAACTCAATACAGATAGGACATAAAATTATTTTAGGAAGTTTTTTTCTTAACACGGGAGTCATCATCACAGCATCAGTTAACAGGATGGCTCTTTTGTCATTTTAGAAGGCACATAAAATTATCATTTATGGTAAAATTCAGTATTCACTTACCCACAAGTCAACTTAAATTCTCCTTCACAATAAACATCAAAAGCTTCAAGAACTACAGCTAAAAGGGCAGTGACTGTCTTTATTATCATCTGTGAAAATAAGAAGAGTTTCAAATTGAATTAAGCTTTTGGATGCAAAAGAATCAAAAGTATTCCCTACTCTTAAAAACTTACATATTGAACTATTCCAATCTTTATTATCTGGTAAAACCGTTCACCTAGAGGCCATGGCTTCATCATATAATTCATTGGAAAAGGATGCTTGATAATTCCCTTCTCAGAAGCAGAATCAAGTAAAGGTGCAGCATAACTTGAAGCACCCTGCCTCTCCAGAAACTCGATCGTTCTGTCTTCCCCACCTAAAATTCAGAAGAATAGTTTACCAGAATGGACTAAGTGAGTGACCTGAATATAGATGCAACATGTATATGAGACGAGAAATTGCTTTGGCCTATAGATGCCTCTGAATATCCTGAAGGTATATCAAGAATATAATCATGTAATGACCGCAGCAGGTCAGACATCAAAATGAATATGCAAGAATCTGTTCTTGGATTTATGATGAGAAAGGACAACATAAACAACTGTTCATGTAAACATATAAAAAGATTATATGCAAAAAGGAAAAAAGTTTCATGGTATAAGAGGACATACCTAAACAAGCTACGAGATATCTTCCAAAGCAGTACATAGCAAAGGCCTCATAGCAGTCACGCAGAATTTCACAATCAACACTACTTGATGGATTCACCAAAGACACATACTACATGAACAATGGATATTGTTTAGCAGATCATTATTGTGAGATCACAAGAAAAGCAATGGTATGAGTATTTGCAGTTTGGGCCCCCAACCACGTAGGATGTAAACATCTCTTTTCTGTTGTTGTTGCAAGAGTAGGATTTAAATGTATTTATCAGCCAATTGTTTACTATATTAAAATTTTAAATTAACTAATTGATTCTGAAACAAGGGACCATGTTCACAAAAATTCTGACAATAACAAAGACTAGGTCATACCGACTCTACTGCATAGCAAGGGACCATCAAGATCACACCGATGAGAAATTTCTGCTCCTGAAAACCGAAGTAGAATATAAAGCACGAATCAGTTCAATAAGCCAATTATCTAACCACGTTCTTTGCAAAAACAAGAAAACCGAAAATATAACCTCAGGATTCTTGTAGGCAGATAGGTGACTGAACAAAAGGAACATGGAGAGGGACAATGAGACCACCACTAGTACGCCAGCAATGGCCGTTGCCCATACCGGTGGGGAATAGCCCAATAGGTGTGTGAAGTAAAATTCTACTGAGTTCCTCATCAGGCAAAAATGTACATAATTTACGCATCAGCACCAAAGTCACTCCGTTTCTTACTCGCTTGAATCCAAACAATTATCAATTTTCTATTCGGCTTCAGATATCGGAAAAAGATCAATTTTTTATCTGCAGAACCATAAGAACTCATCCGGCAGTCGATTGTAGTTGATGCATTTTCTATCATGCATAAATAAAAACACGAATTTCTTACCAGAATCCAAGCAAAGCGCACGAGATCGAGAGGCGGAAACGCGACACAATGGCAGCAGTTAGTGCGGCTAGCAATCGCAGAAACACCCCCGAGAAGCCTCTATCCCGGCTGAGATTTTCCACTCGATCTGAGGGGAAAAATGGCGAGAAGAATTCGAAGAAGTGATGGGAGTGCACAACGAGACGAAATTCGAGGGCAGACGAATTAATCAGCGATTAGGGAACACGAAGAAAGAAAAGGGAACTTTTTGGGGATTTGCGATCTATCGTGTGACGCTGAGAACCTCCAAGAGCGCAATTGGAATAAAAAGTTCCGCGAGGACGAGGAGAATTTTGGATGGTGATCACCGGCCGGTCGATCGTGATGACGTGCTCTATAAATTCCAACGGTCAGGATGGCGCAGGTTGCAACTACGAGTCGTAACAGGTCAAACCTTTTCTTTTGTTCACAACTTAAAAGATATTAAAACTTTTCCTGTGACGAAAATATGTTGGAAGTTTGGGTCAATCGAAATTACAAAGTCTCATTTATTTTCAGGATCATATCTGTTGCAATCTTTATTTTGTTAAGATAAGTTTAGACGTCTCTCGCGAAAATTGCATAGAATGCCTTTTTTTCTCCTGTTTTTAAAGCAAATATAATTTGGCCTACTTTTCATGTAACTACCCAATATAATTTATAACATGAATATGTTAAAAATTGTGAGTTCCATTAAATTTGATTGATTTCTGGAATTTTTTTCTTCTATAGGAATTTTCAAGCTAGAAGCTTCAAAGGAATGTTAACTCGAAAACTAGCATAAAAACCTCAACACTTGGTACGTCAAAACCTGCATGGTGCGAGATGGGGCTTGTACCCGGTAACAAGTTGCAAATGTTGCAATCAATGGTCGCGTTCCAAGATGTTTGGTTCTGCTCAACACCAGAACCCAAGAATAGGTTATGCAAGAGAGTTTTCTCTTTTTTCCGGAAACATATGCAAGAAAGAATCATGGATATAGAAAGGGATAAATGTTGGTACAACAAAGAATTATGTAATCTCTCATTTCTGAATTATCAGTGATCCAAGATGCATTTGGAACTGAACCTGTAAACTTCACTTAGTCCATGCGAGTTTGATCTTGAAACACCAGCTTGCTTCACTGCATTATTCATTTTGCACGCAATTATAATGACTTTAGTAGAGCATGCCGCATGCCAGCTTCAAGATGAAATAGTCACACTGTAGCCTGCTTAAAGTAGCATCATGTTGGAGTTCTTGTTGGTTTGGTTCATGAAACTTCACTTCCTTTTAAGTGTCAGGAACTATACATAGCATTCCATTTCCAGTGTTGTGTTCGAGAGGATACATAGCTGCATCTTTTATGTATCTCTGATGATCGGTAGCAGCCTTTCTAAGATTTTTGGTGCTTGTATGTTTACCCTTGTCACGCTTGTTCATTATAGAACATGCACTATATGGATCTGCCCTTCCAGCTCTAACCTTCCTAACACCAGAAAAGCAAACATGTTCAAACACAATCTATATCTATCATCACCTCAATAACCTCTGGATCGTATAAAGAAGGATACAAATAATGTACATACGAATAAAATGTATTAAAAGAACAAAATATCAGTAGCACCACTAAAAGGATCTTGAACTAATACTAAGAAAGAATGTGAAGGAATCAAGTAGAGTAACCAGGAGAAGTAACATATAGCACAGTTATCTGCATAATGATTAAAAGTTCAAAACAATGGTTAAATTAAGTGATGTGAAGGACATGTATTAAGTGAAAATTTACAATACGAAGACCAAAATTGATAATCACAGCTCCATATTGGGTAGTATCATGATAAACAAAACCTCAGAATGACAGCTTCTCTGTTGATTCAAGAGACCAAAACAAAAGTGTGCCTGGAAACAGAACAGTCATACCAGCATTTCACAGAACATGGAATCTTAGATATATGAATAGTTTGACATTGAAAAAGAAAGAGTTTTCTAGCATAATACAAAAATGCTTGATAGTTAGGAAACAAAAGGTGTTATCTATTTGGAGTATAAAAAGGAAAATGCTAGCATCTACTACATTGTGCTATCAAGATGACTCTTCTTCTATTTTGCAACTTTAGAAAGCTTTGTTTGTGAGTAAAAAAATACAACAACAAACAACAACAAAGCCTTATCCCACTAGGTGGGGTCGGTTACATAGATCATACGACGCCATTCCGCACATTCGTTGATCTATGTTCATAAGATTCGACAGGATTTTATGCTGACTGTCGGGGCCTAACACAACCCTCCTCCTTTATCCGGGCTTGGGACCGGCTATAAAATATAGGCGGAGTTTGAGTAAAAAAAATACATGGTAATCAAATACCTCAATATCTTCTCTGACGCAATTCGAGCCGCAGTAATCAAGTCTTGACTTGGCAACCATTTCACCACCCTGTTAAAATCCGCTCGCATTGGGGAGTGAATCTTGATAAGCTAAACAAGAGGGAAGAACATAGGAATCAGGACTTCATTTCTTTTGGTGATCCGCTATCTGTCATTTTCAATATAATAAAAAGATAGGCCTTACCCCTAAACATTCCATCATCTGATAATATGTCCTACCATGAAGGGGAGTGTGTCCTTGCCTAGATTCTGAGAAGTACCTTGTCCTGAAAGGGAGAACCATAATCCAACCCCTCAAATAAAGAAACATAACTTAAATGAAAACTATTGGAGTAACAACATCGGGCAAGATGTCAGGGATCCTTGAACTTTACCATTCCTTGTAGCCTGGATCAACTGTGAAACCATACATATCAACAGTGTCACAAATGGAGAGAGCAAATTCAAGAGCCTTAACTCCTGTGCCCTTGGCAGAAGATCCAAATGATGTGCCTAACATGAGATAGACTGGATTGCGAATTGGAATCTCCTGCAGAAAAATTGATATGAAGTCAATAAGTAACTTAAAATTGATGTGTGTTCCTTCTAAAAAAGACAAAAAAAAGAAAAGAAAAAAAATGAGGTGTGCTGATTTGTCAAAAGTACATGGTTAAATGCTCATATATATAATTTTGTATGATGAAAAATAAACTTACAAAGCACGTACTTTTCATGTGAGGATAAAATCATAGCAGAATCACCAAAGTGCCTGTGGAACCAGTATTTGCTTTTGCATACATCATTCCGGAAATAGCCATTGTGTATTACAATGATTTAAATCATGTATCTCTTCAGATATTACTGTATCATTGCAATATTTATTTTTGATATACAATAGATGCTCAAGCCGACCCCACCTAGTGGGATAAGACTTTGTTGTTGTTGTTGTTGTATACAATAGATGCTCACATATTCATTTCTCATATTTTTTTTCTCGATCTCCAGTGCCAGGTCTGCTTTAAAAGCTAGGCTTAATCTAACTATCTAAAGGCAGAATCTGAAATCATAGTGTATTAATCTCTTCTTTATAATATACATATTAAGAAGTCATAATTTCCTCTTTTTACAACCATATGAGTAACTGAAGATACAATTCCCATGCACACATTGAACTTTGATATTTTATCAGGAATATGGAACTTTAATAAGGAGTACCCGTATCATTTGGTTCATTAAGTCATGGATTGTAGTTTTGATGATCAGCACCTCCTTTCTTGTTTCTGCAAGACACATACATCATAATGACTAAATGAGAATTGGTTAGGAAAAGAATGGATGAATTCTCATACCGTCCAACTCCACAACTTTATCAAGTGCCTTAGCAGATCCTCTGTTAAGCAGGCGAAATGTACTTTTTCTACCAACATATTTTGTATAATTCTGTCATTATCAGAAAGGAAAGAGAACTGTCAGGTAAGTGAAGTAGGCGAATCTAGCAGTAAACAAGTGAAGCCATTCACCACACCTGGATGGGAGCACCATTTTCTCTAATGACAGCATTATAACTATCTATTTCTTCCCCAAACGCAGTCTTTAGGAGGTCCCCAGAGTTACCAATAACTGCACATCTTCCATATTGACGAGGTACAAATGGAGGGGTTTCAGGAAGCACCAGTGCAAGTTTTTCCATGCATAATGTTTTATTCTTGCAATTATTTCTGGTAAAACAAAAACCAGTTAGAAAGTGTTAAGAAATTTAGTGGACATATTTTCCATTCAAAACAAATTATTACGGATAGTAAGACATTGACCTTTTTACAAATTTAAATACACATGTTGCTTCATATTTATAAGTCTAGCTCTAGCATGAATAGAAAATGCTACTTACAGAAGCACTCCTTTGTTGATCCTACGCCATGCATATTCCTCCCATCCATTTGGTAAAGAATCAATGAACTCTTTTGTAAGTATAGTTGTACTATTACGAACCTACAAAAAAAGGAGTATCTTCTGGTAACTAGTATGAAACCTAGATAGTTTCTGAAAAGAAAAACAACAAAAAAACAGGTGAATAGTCAAGCAGTGTCCTATATGGATTAAAAGAGCAGCTAGATTTTCTACAAAAGATGACACATGCAACACGTTTGACCGGTAACAGCATTAAAAGAAGTACCATATTAAACATGCACGCACCCAAGACCTTTTTCTCAAGCGCTACACAGTCTTGCATAACAAGTACTTCTACAAGGTAATCAACAATTATGCTGCCAAAATCACCTGCTCCCATGTAGCCACTGCTTCACATAGATTGAACTCAAATGACAGACCTTCCAATTCTCCAGTTTTTGGATCCTTCTGTTAAGGAAAGAAACAAAAAATATATTTAATCTCCACAATTTTGATTCCGCCTAGCTTTTGGGAAATATAATGCATTACCACTTCGTTTGACAAACATATCTATACATGAGTGTAATATCTACAGGAAAGCATCACAACTATGAATAACTCGTACAAGAGAAATGAGCATACCCACTTTGACACCGTCTCAGGAGGGTATCGTATTGTGACTCGGCAGTAATCTTGGCTTCGGAGAGCTTGCAAACCTAAACCATTTGCATCCTGCGTTTCATAAATTAAAATTAAGAAAAAGGATATCTAGACACTTCTTCCTAGTTGGAGAAAAACGGTCTGTATGATGAATTGATGACACTTCCACAGGCACAAATCCTAGCACGAGCTTAATTTTGTGGTACACTGGATAAGAAAATATTTCAAATGGCAAGAAATATTAAACACTTAATCTGCATTGATAGTTCATACTATAATTGCTGTTCTTTTTATTAAAAAAACGTACTTTAACTATTGAAATAAGCTAAAGCTAAGCCACATCTAAAACCACAATTGTGACTAAAACTTCACCAGAATGAAGCTATTTATAATAACAAAAAAAATATGACATTAAAACTTCCAACAATATAATTGGAACTCACCACGCACTTCTCAAAGCCGCTCTGCATAGCCCTCAACGCATCAAGATCGTCCTCGGAGAGCCTAAATCTGTCATCTAGAAGAAGGAATGAAGAGTAAACAAGCAGAAAAAAAACAGGAGGGAAACAAGATCCAGGAGACGGATAACTAAAAGTGAGCGGTGCGATCGGGAGGGGGGGGAGGAGGAGAGGGGGATGCTCACGGTCGGAGACAGAAAGTCCAGTGATGTAGATGAGGATGGCGGCGACGCCCGACGCCAGAACGACGAAAAATCCCAAGTGCAAGATCCTCATCGCCGGCGAATTGTGTTCTCCGGCGGAGAGATGTAAGCCAAAATGTGAAGAACCAAAGTGGGCGCTTTGGATCTCGCTGATGAGTGACTGGTTCAAGCGTGGCCAGGGGCGTGCGGAGTCTGAGCTGAGCAGTATTATGAAAACCGAACCGGACTTAGCGTGCATTGCGATTCGCCGGTCAGCAAAAACGGTAGCGGTCCGACCGGGCAGCTAAAAAAATCGCGTTACAATTATATTAATTAAGAGGAAAATGTATATATAAAACATTTATAGAACGGGTGTAGAATATTTGTTTTACTTATTAAATTAATAAAATAATTAATATTAATTTAAAATATATATTAAATAATAAATGTAATTAAAATTAAGATTATCGGATTATCCGATTATCATGATTAAATTATGTTAACAAATATGATTAATTCAACTATTGTAGTTTATTTTGTCTTACATGATATATTTTTATTATCAAATTATTCAAAAAAATATATTATTTAATCCAAAAAGAATATAATTAATATGATGATAAATTATAATTATTAGATTAATTAAATAATAAGAAATAAAGTACTCTACATGGAAGTGTAGAGCAATGCTCTGCGTACTTATTAACCTCGTTAATTAATTGCTAATGAGGTGTCCAAAACTTTAAAAATCTGTTTGGTTTCAAATTTGTTTAAACTTTAAGAGAAAGAGAAGAGAAAAAAGGAAAAGGAAAAAGATGAGCAGAAAAAAAGAGAATGAATGTAAATAATTAATTTTATTTGAATGACATAAATAGTGAGAAGGGAAGAGAATGCATATTTAATAATAACTTTATTTATATTATTTTATTTTTATATGTATATTTATATGTGTAAATTTATAAAATTAAATATGAAATTTTATTTAATTATATATTTTCTCTTTTTTTTATCACGATTTAAAGGAAAAAAAAGAATATTGAAGAAAAATCCTCTCTTTTTTATTCAACTTAAATTTAACCAAAAAAAGGAATATGTTCTCCCCTTTCTTATCTTCCTTTCATCCTCAACCATACATGCATAACATACTAAATAGTAATTCAATAAAAAAGTGTCAGGTGCTCTTGCATCATCTTAGTTGTCGGCCTCATTTGTCTACCTCTTTTAACGTTTTTGACTAAAAAAAATGTAACCATTTTTCATGTCAAAGCACGTATAAAAGTGACATTTCTTATATTTTCAATATTTTCGTGATTACAACTTAAGAAGTATTTGATAATGCTTAATCTATGATTAAATAACACAGCAAATCATAAAAAAATAACTATGTCCATGATGAAGATTTATGTAATTACAAATTCTTGATTTTTAAAAATATAAATCGGTTGTTTTACAGGATAATTCTTGATTAACTTACGGTTTGATGATGAAAAAAATCGAAAACACTTTTATTTCATATTAATGATTAAAATGCAGCTTCATATTTTTTATGTCAAAATTTTCTCTTTTAAGTGTAAAGAAAAAAATGTTTCTTTACGTTGTGTGTACTGTTTTCATGTTTCCATGGGCTTGCACACGAGTCAATTAAATTTATTTTTTTTAAAAAATAGAACTAACGATAATTTATTGTTTTGGGAGGATAATAAATCTCTCTTTTTTTTGGATCAAGTTTTCTTTTTCCTCTTACCATTTCCTTGGAATCACACTCCAGAATTTGTCCTTTGATTCAAAAGAGTGATGGGGGTTGACGGTAACGTCGTTGGGAAGCGAGCATCCAATAAAACCACATCTCCTCTTTCTTTAACAAGAGCCAATTGTTTATCCAAATCCAATCTACGCCTCTTTCCTGCTTCTTCCTGCAGCTCTCTCTCTCTCTCTCTCTCTCTCTCTCTCTCTCTCTCTCTCTCTCTCTCGTAACTTCCGGTCTTCGCTCTCGGCGAAGGGAAAAAGATGGGCGCTCCGGTGGTGGACGCCGCCTACCTGAAGGAGATCGAGAAGGCGCGCCGTGACCTTCGAGCCCTCATCGCCAACAAGAACTGCTCCCCCATCATGCTCCGCCTCGCGTCAGTGAATCTCCCTCCTCTCTTCTTTGTCCCGGAACAAGGAAATCGCCTTCGTTTTAGTTCTAATTACATGTCGAATTCGATCCTGTAGCATAGGAAAAAATTGGTTCTTGTTGATGCTTGCAAGCTTAGTCCACGATTCATTAATCTCAGTTAGACGCCGTCGATATGCCCGATGATATGTCACCTTGCTAGCGGATTCACTTTCTTCTAGCAGACCAATTAACTGATGGTTTTTTATTCTTCATATGATGCCCATGTTAGTATATACATAGAGATGGAATAAACATCTGATAGTCCCAAGGTCTGCACGTCTTGGAGTCATCACATTCCGGATTAGTAACCTCGGACCTCCGGCTCGGCACCAAAAGGAAATATTCTGTGATTTATTTATTCCATACATGAAGACTCAGTACTTAAGAAAATCTCTGAACTCCTGTGTCGCCGCCTAATTACTTTCTTCTGTTAGAATACTTTGCCTCCACATTATATATTTCGTTTGAAGATGTTATGGTCGTAACATTTTCATGTCAGTTTAATGTATACAGTATTTTCACAACTTAATTCTTTTCTTTGCACAAGTTAAAAATTCATCTCCTCAGCAATTAATCCATGATTGAAAATCAATGATTTCATCGATTTTTTCCCTTCTTTCATTTGTTGCATAGCAACTAAGAAAGTCAGATGCTCTTGATCATAGTAATACCATTCTGGGGTGTCGATCTGCTAATTTATTGAACTTTGTGTTCAATTTCATTCACACAAAGGAAATAAATCAATAGTAAAGCATAGTGCCATGTTGACAGATAGCGCCATGTCAAACGTATATGCCTTACATTTGTTTTTGACATAAAAAGTTCCTAAACATAATTAATAATGTTATGATCTCCCAAATGAATCATTTGCCATGGTCTATGTGATTTTGTTTAGTTGCTGACACATTTCAATTTCATGAATATCAGGATGTTCTTTACATCAGCTAAGGTTATATCATTGGGCATCACATAAGTTGAGTGACATGTTAATGTCAGATTAGCCAGTAATTTGTGTACCAAACACAGGATTAGTTAGATATTGTAGTCATGGAAAAAAAACTAGTAATATGACCGGTAACAAAACTTATTAGAAGATCCGAATACATGAAGCCAACCCAATGTCTTTTTTCTTCTTGTATTATGATTTTAATAAGCATCGTGCAATATGAAAATTCATACTTCTGCATTTTTCTCTTTTAGATGGCATGATGCGGGAACCTATGATGTGAGCACGAAGACAGGTGGTCCGAATGGTTCCATAAGACATGAGGAAGAGTATACTCATGGTTCTAATGCTGGACTGAAAATAGCCATAGATCTTTTAGGTATTCTTTTTTCCCTATCCAAAGAGCTGGGAATTCTAAATGAGGTAGCCTTTCCATGGCAGCTTAGGTTTGTAGACAATGTTTTCTTAAAGGAAACTTAAACCTAAAACCTATCTTCTCTGTCTTTTGCGTACAATGTAAAGTTTTATATGAGTAACTGTCCACATTTTTAGTGTCAGTCTTAATGCTTTACACATTTATATTAGATAGCAGTGACTGCATCCATCATCCAGGATTAGAAAATATATGAGTAACCATTCATGTTCTCAATGTCAATGTTGAAATACATAACTATCACCTCTAGCCAATAACTAACAAGACATGATCAATGTTTACTTTCGACAATGCAATGTAAGTTTCTTTTTCAATGTAATATTTGTCTTTGCTATTTCATTTTTAATCTTTCTTCATTTTCACTAGTTTCTTTATCCTTTTAGAGCCGGTGAAGGCAAAGCATCCCAAGATTACCTATGCTGATCTTTATCAGGTGATTGCAGCATCATTTAGATTCTACAGTTTTAAAGCACTGTAAGATTTTCCTTTGAAAATGTTACAAGATTTCTCAAACATGTACATGCCATGAGGTTACCTTTAGCTAGAAGTGAAAGGCTCTTCTCCATGGTTAAAAGTTTGAAGTATGTGCACAAATTGAATTTGTCTAATTCACTTGTACAAAGCTATATTTTCGTGTCATAAAAAACATTTCATGCATTTCTAAATTGTTCAAAAGCATGCCAAACTTCAACAATAATAGTGTGATTGAGTGTTTGTCTTTTACCTTCAGCTTCTTTTAGAATGATGTGATTTTTCACTTTGAGGTCAGTCCGAGACGGTATGAAGAAGTCATCCTGGGAAGATGTCATTTCCTTTGTAATGTAGTGTAACTATTAGTTGTCATGCCTCTGGTCAAGTGAATCTTAAGATGCTTTCTCTATGCTTTCCACAATCATGCTATTCATGTTGGCAATAGTAACTGGTAGACGGATCGCTCAAGGCACATTGGCGAGCAGTCTATGTCCCCAATACTCTGCACCCTCATTTGGCAACCAAAATATGCTATTTTTTCACTCGGTTAGAATCATTCTTTACACACCATAGTAGTAAGTGATGTAGAACAAGAATAGGATTATGAGTTTTTGTGCTCTAATAATTAGTCTTTAGTTGTGGGCCTTTGTTATAGCCAATTAGTTTAGTTTTTCTTGTATTGAGGTTTCTTTTATTTGTATTTGCCTTTTATTTGGTTATTTGGCATAGGATGTCTAGAACCCTATAAATACTTTTTTATGATTCCTTGGAACTTATTTTTTTAAAAAATGATTCCTTGGAACATAACTTTGATGAATGAATATTGCTTTTAGCCTATTTCTCAAATGTGGATAACTTAATGAGGATTTAGGGTTAATTTAGTAAATCCTCATCAGTAAGATAACAAAAACCTCATTATCATATGGAACTCTTTTGACGATAAGAATACTTTGATCACCGCAACTGCGGCCTGAAAGTAGAATATATGTGTATAGTGTGTAATCTTGTCCCTTCTATGATTTTCCTTATTGGAGTGGAAACAGAAATGTAGTCTTGCTATAGTGAATTCGTCTTAACTTCGTTCTGTACTTCTTTCATCATGGCCATCCAATAGTAAACTTAAAAAAAGTGACAAGCCTGGGAGAGCATGGAAGACAGTGGAACATTGTAATAGTAAACAAGCGGAACATATAAGATGGTGTAGTATTCAAACCTCTGGATGTATAGGCTTGATAGAAACTTAACTATAATCCTCTTAAGCCAGTTAAATTTCCCTCATTATTTCTTTCCTAGTAGTAACACCATCTTTTACTCTAAAAAGTCGGTAACATCTGTTTTTAATCTAGGAACCTGTATTTTCCATGTGTGAAATTAGAGGATATGCATAACTATTGAGTCCTAGATTCCTCAAGAAAAAAGACCTAGAAATTTGTTCTGTTGATAATGTTGTCTATTTTGCCACATAGTTAATTTATTATATCCTACTATAACCATCCCATAATTCTTGTCATGTAAATCACGTAACCTCAGACAATTGTTCTTCTGACACATTTTGGGAGGTTTACTCTAAAGCATCTCTATAGGAACTGAATGGAATTACATATTGCATTGTTAATATAGTAAGGCATGAAATTTTGATATTCCATAGGAGGATTCCTTGCCTCAAAAGGTTCTTAATTGTGGGTATTTTGATAAGGATGTAGGAATGCACAGTTCCAACATGTTCATCCCTGTGTAGTCCTGCACAACGTATGCTTACATTGTGCGGGACTGATTTTGGACTGTGTATTTTCCCTTTTTCATTTTCATAACTCTGGTTCATTTGGTTATAAAAACAGTTGGCAATTTTCTTTTCTAAATAAACTATTCTAATCAAATGTCAATTATAACGTCATAATTCAGCTGGCTGGGGTTGTAGCGGTTGAAGTTACTGGAGGACCAACAGTAGACTTTGTCCCAGGAAGAAGGGTTTGTGATGACTATTTTCTTTCCAAGATTATCGACAAAGAACTCCAAATTTGTTTATTGCTGTTCATTTTGTCAGGATTCGTCAATTTGTCCGAGGGAAGGGAGACTTCCAGATGCGAAGCAAGGTTTTTTTCAATCTTCCTGTCCTATGAACTTTCATCTTTTGGGATTTTATATCCTAGTTAGCTTCTTGTGCTTCAACTCATTAATAACCTTCTATGCTTGCTTTCGTCAAAAGCAATTTTTCTTCTTATGAAATTAGATTATAGTATTTTGGTTGAATCTACTAGAGAGTTCAATAGATACCTCAATAATATTTTTGTTCATGATAATGTGCAGGCATAGTTTTTTTAACTAGAGTATTGAAAGTCTCAGTAAGTCTCATGATTGTTGATGGATGGTGATTATTTACACTTTTTTGTTGGTTGGTAACAGGCACATCACATTTGAGGGACATCTTTTATCGAATGGGTTTATCGGACAAGGATATTGTGGCACTTTCCGGCGGTCACACTCTGGTAACCATCTTGATCCTTGCGAAGTATGCATGTAGTGAATGTTTGAAGACCTTACCACTTATACTTGGCTTGTTTCTGCTTGAAGGGAAAGGCTCATCCTGAGAGATCAGGATTTGATGGTCAATGGACAAGTGATCCTCTCAAGTTCGATAACTCGTACTTTGTGTAGGGATATCAAACTCATGACAATAGTTCAAACTTCACAGTTAAAAAAAGACATTTCAAGATTACGCCATCACCTTTTAGCTTAATGCTCTGGGGAAATTTCCTATTTGTATGCTGGAATATAACTTTTTATGTTTATAATTCAGTGAACTTTTGTTGGGAGAAAAAGAAGGCCTTCTGAAGCTGCCAACTGACAAAGCTTTACTTAGTGATCCCGAGTTCAGGCGCTATGTCGAGCTCTATGCAAAGGTAATTCCATAGTCTTTTCTTTCATAGAGCAATGCCATTAAGTTATCGGCAAAAAACCCATAATCACTGCAGCACCTTATGAGTCTCTTTTTTTGGCAGGATGAGGACCTATTTTTCAAGGATTATGCAGAGTCGCACAAGAAACTTTCGGAGCTGGGCTTCACTCCACGGCACACTGGTTCGGCAGCAAGCAAAATCACAAACACTGCTGTCTTGGCGCAAAGTGCTGTTGGAGTCGCAGTTGCTGCTGCTGTTGTTATTCTGAGCTACTGCTATGAAGCTTCCAAGAGAAAATAAGTATGCATTTATCATGCTTAGTTGAAAGTACTCGCGAATAACAAGAGATGCGACTCAGAATAATTCGTAATTGGCACTATTGTGATGTATTTCCGAGTGATGAATATCCATCTACTACATAGAACAAAGAATACATTGAGATCTAATTACTCAATCATAAATTTTATAATATGCAATTAAGAAAAGTGGGCTCAAACCTCAATCCTTATGTGCTGTAAACATATTTTTAGAGCGAAATTATATATGAGAATATGATAAAAGTAGCTTTAAAAGTCTGGATCTTTCAATGGACAATGAACCTCTGGCTAAAAAATAATAAAAATAAAATGCCACTTCTCGGATTTATTATAAAATAAAATGTCAAACGAAAGGTCAAAATGACATCACGGGACATCCTTGAGGAGATAAAAACCCGATTTTTTAAGTTGGAGAGAGGAAAAGATAAACACGTCAAATGATTTTGATGGAAGGTAAAGAATTTTGTCTCCATTAACACTCCTGTCTAATAAAATGAACTAACCGTTTAGAAAAAGACAGAATCAGGGACAAAACCCTAAAAAGTGGATCGTTCAAGCGTGATTTCCTTCACAACTTGTCCCTTCTATATTTCCAGTAAACCCAAGAAATTTCCATATAAGAGTAGCATCATCATAAAGCTGAGAAACTTACCAAAAACAATCATTTTAATAACTTCATATAATAGTAGCATCATATATAACTTGTATAAATTGCATCTTACATCAGCATAATACTATATATATGCCATAATAAAAATAATTTACACCTCTCTCCTGGATAATATGGAAAGTTTACTCAACATCTTTAATTAAGATCTATATCCTAGTTGTCACTCTGATCAATACGTCATATGGCAGAATATAGTTTTCTATGTCTATTATATTTCGTATCGTTCCTGTTTGTTTTACTTTCTTTTTATCTAATTAATCTCCCATGAACTGGATCAATATTCTTCTTATTCATATCATAAAGTGATGTAGCATGCTTTATATCGTAAACTCCATGGAAACTTTTTCATTTGCCATCTTCAGCTAACTGCATTATCATATACGCTTTTAGATGAGCTTTTGTAGTCATTTTTTTGTCAACAATTTGTTTATTCTACAGTTGATGTGCAGATATTGCACCTTGAGGCAAGATGGAGGTCATGGTTTTTTTTTTCAGGTATATATGTGCCATTTTATTTTTACTCATAGAAGGTGATGTTATTAACTTCATATCATTTCTCAAGGTTCCATGGATCGATGGGGGATAACTGGACAAATTTGAGAGTTCACAACATGATCAAACTATTCGCAGATCTGGTCATTTTGCTCCGTGACCTATCATCACTGATCCTAACTGCA
This sequence comes from Pontederia crassipes, assembly GCA_030549335.1. Taxonomy (NCBI): domain Eukaryota; kingdom Viridiplantae; phylum Streptophyta; class Magnoliopsida; order Commelinales; family Pontederiaceae; genus Pontederia; species Pontederia crassipes. The sequence continues at coordinate 66,790,440 of CM060191.1, read as the reverse complement.
CCATATAATATAGGTCTTAAGAGCATCTCGGCTATATGAGTAAACTCAACTTTTATTCCATAAGGTGATGCCTCTGTACTTCATGTTCAGAGTAGAAACGGGAATGTAGTTCATTTAACGTTTTTCACCATCCCACTATGTTGCAAGGGTATGGAGCTACCGTACGAGTATGGTACCCGGTACTGTACGAGTACGAGATACATTAAATTCTTAAAAAAATAGAGTACATGTACGATAATATATTAAATATATAATATAAACATAAAATAAATTTTTATAAGACTACTAGTATCTACGTGATATTTTAAGTACCCACAATAAGTAATTAGTTATTCACTTCACATTAAATTTGGACGATATCTGAATGAGCTGATAATAGTTTTCTTTTTCAAGACTCAAGATGACTTCTCAATTTTATCATCTATATGTTTTGTTGCTCACATTTGACAGAAACTTAGCAAAGCATACTTTAAAATGATGATATTTATCTTCGTTTTCTTTATTTTATATGTTCATTAAATTCTCTAGTGACAATGCTTTCATGATCATCAATTATTTATTATCTTTTTCTAATTTTATCCGTCAAAATTTTGATATGGTATACCTGAAAGAGTACCCATTGAAGTACTAATTTTTTAAAATATTTTTTTATTGAGTACGTATGAGTACAAGCACCCATGAGTACTAATGAAGTATCGATGCCGAATATGTGAAGGAATTGGAGGTCAAATACATTAGTTCCGAAACCAGAAAGTTGGTTTCTTGTGTGTGTGTTAAAGTGCTATCTTCGTCTAGAGCTGAACATTTATCTTTATTCTTGTTTAGAAAGGAGCAAAACATCTTTTGTTTGACATTTCCCAGGTCATGCCTGCAATTGTCTACGTGTATGAAACAATAAAGAGAAAAAAAATGTTTGTCCTTCGTAGTTCGTAATCATGTAGTCTCAAAGTTGTATTCATCTAGGTTGTTTTTAGATCTGGTGATACTTCCCACACTACAACGCTGTACTCAGCTTTTGGCATGATGACTAGTAGATTTATGTGATTATGATACGGCAAGTTTGTGATCTTGAGATATGTCTTAAGTTTTCCCGATCGTTTTCCCAGCCAATGGAAGATTTATGCGATATCCAACGTGTAAGCTTGTACGTTCTTAACGAAGGAGAGATCTGTAATCATGTGACATGCAAATGTTTGCATTTCTAGTAGTCAGCTTACTCGAAGGGAAAGACCCTGTTGATTTTCCGAGCCGCTTCGAAGGCTTGAGGATTGTGACATTTCTGTATGAATGGAAGACCTGCAAATTCATGTGATATGCCAAGTTACACTTCTGAAATCTGATCATACCTCTGCTAATCCTTCATGTGGCTTCTTGCGTGAAGGCTGCACTTTTGACGTGCCCATCATACTCCTCGAACTTCATGGTCTCGACTTTTCTGGACATGTAAATTGATGTGATATGCTATAAAGTTGACTTCTTGAAATATAGCACATCCAAGAAGGAAGATGCAAATATGCTGAAAATAAATGATCATCGAAGCAATGCCAAGACTCGGAAGAATAATAAGCATGAAGCAAATGCCACAATAATTTATTTGGACTTGCATATGTTTGTCTGAACATAACATACCCCAAGACTCAGAAAATGCACACATACAGAAGAATAATAAGCATTGAAGCAAATACCAATCATTTATTTGGACTTGCATATGTTTTGAAAGTATGGTAAGCCCACTACAAAGCTCTAAATAACAGAGTCAGCGTTGCCTTTTTTAGCAGTTGAACGAATTACTAAGCTTGTAAAGTGAATGAACATAACAAATGACAGACTCTGCAACATCTGTTGCAAAAGATTGTGCAACTTGTGTTGCATTGATCCTGAATCTTTCATATCTCTTCCCTCATAAAGTTAGATTCATGTTAAAGCACTTCTGGTTCTCTGCATCAAGAAGAAAAAGTGCTGGTTCAGATTTTGCGGCGCCACCGAATTTAGATGTACTATACTTCCTGAGCACTGCTGTGAGCTTCCCTTGTCCTGCTTTCTGATGGAACTCCACCATCATTCTAGAACACTCCCTGCAAAGATTTTGGAGATTGTTCAAGGTTTCTGTACATTGTTCAGAAAGAGGCATGATATGAACATGTACGTGAATTCAGAAAAATAATTGAAGGAATGAACATACAGAAGCTGGTCCTCAGAATATCGCGAATGCAGCTCACTAGATGAGCTCCATTGCTTGAATCCCTTGAGCGTGCACTGGGCAGTGTAGACGGAAGCAGCGGCTAAGAAGGATGGCCGGAACTTGAGCATTCGGTACTCGACAAGGCAGAGCTCTATGAGGAAAAAGGACAGCAACTCTAGCTGATACAGCCATAAGAAGGTTCATTGTCATTAAAATGTTCCCTTATTTGTAATTAGCAACCCGTTTGAATTTACCTTCTTGTCACATTCAGTTGCCTTGAGAAACCGCCTCATAAAGACATAAGGAGTAGGAACTGACAAGTTGAACTGTAATGTCTTCACCATCAATCTCTCCTGCGAAGAAACCGGTCGACACATGGAATGTGGATCAGAATCAATATGAACAAGCATTTTTGAAAGACTGGTGAACATGACAGATCTTTCAATGACATTTTCATAATTCTTGGATGAAAAAGCAAATAGTATAATCAATCTCACTGTAAAGTGCACACCTTAAGTAGTAGTATAAATTAGCTTTTAAGAAGTAGCTATGATCATGAAAACAATCTGCATTATTACCATTTCAAGAACTTCTGCTCTTGTATAGGCACGATCAGATATTAGGACAAGGTCCTCCACCACAGGAACAGACACCTCCTCATATTTGCATGCAAGAAACATGGCCGTCAACCCAACCAACTGAAGCTTCTTCCTCGTCACTGTCTGACGAGCTAAAAATCTGTCTATGATGTTGACAGTAAGGAACAGCGTCTGGTCCATAAGTTCAAATTTGTAGTGCACCTGCAATAATCAATGTGCCATTGAATATGCAACTTCCGGATCAGAAACATTTGTCGATAGCAGTAATGATGATAGCATCTCTCACCTCTATCAACCAATCAATCAGAATAGCACGCATCTTTTCGTTGATGTCAAACTGCGTGGACATGTAATCAGGGGACACACAGCCTACATCCTGCATGTTAAATGCACGTCTATAATCATACTGTATAAATTCTGTCAGTCATTTGAAGGTTGTGACACCAATAAGTTGCCTTGTTATTTGCTTAAAGTATCTCACAAATGAATTTGGATCAAGAAATTGAAGGGAAAATATGGCCTACAAATTTCTATTACTGAACCAAATATTTCTACTACAATCTTAGCAACATTTCGCATTCAAGTTTTATTGAACAAAATTCACTCCCTAGGTCTGATCTGCAATCCTTATTATGAGTACAACAACACGAAGTGAAATGGTGCCTTGGAAGAATGATGCACCAGTTCTAACAGATCTGTGGTTTCATTTCGCTTGCAGGATAAAAAAAAAGAAAAAAAAAGAAAAACAACAATCAACTAGCTCGTATGTAAGAGATCCTATCAATATTTAAGCAGCAGGTCATATGAAGAGATGATGAAATTCACCTCTGTTCGCCTGTAGAAGTCGTAGATGTCCTCAACATAGTCAACAACCGCAAGTGGATTTTTAGCATCACAGCTGTCGATGTCTGGGAGCTGCTCCTCCTCCAGATCTTCCATTTCCACCTCCTTAAGATCACAGTTTATCTACAGATATGTATCAGACATCGCATCAGGGTATGTAATCTTAAGATCTATTTCAGAATTGTCGTATGTTCAGGTACAAACCATGTCTTCTATTTCTTCTGTCATTGGCAGTGGAAACTCATCAGCATCGATGGCAATGGGATAATGATCATTTGAGATTGGGCCTGAGGACAAGGCTTTCTGCTGCCTCTCACACCCAATGGCTCCATGCTTTGCACCTGATCCATGTATGATCTGGAAAGCATATGACTATATGAGAATGCGATTTCTGGTATATTTGCAAAATGCAAACTACTCCATTAGAAATGGTAATTAGCTGGTACCTGTTGAGGAGGTTGTGGTTGATTTGTCAGGGAAGCAGCAAAACTCCTTGAAGCAATTCATCAGAAAATAAAATTAGTAATTTGTTCTGAAGCAAATTAGTCAGCGAGAAAAAGAAAGATAGCAACTTGAGAACATTTCCACAACCTTGTCATTGGTCGGTGGGCTGCGATCCTTTTTGAGTTCTTATCATCCACTTCATTCTTGCTGAAAAAGCAAAGATCGGAGCTTACAATCTGATTCACGCATGGCAACGGGGGAGAGAGAGAGAGAACAAAAGAAAGTATCGATCACATACCGTGCCATATCCCTCTTACTCGCCACACAGTGGTACAACGGGCAGATGTTGTTCCTGATATCCCTGAGCGCACGGCGTTGCCCGCCGTCGGCTGCTGACTCCGTTCCATACTTCACACCTTCCATCGGGCAACCTTCTCAAATGAAAAGAAAAGAAGTCCATAATTGAACGAATATTGTGAATGAACTTAAGAAGAAAACACAAATCATGGATTGTCCAGCTTTAGCTATTATCAAAAGAACAAACCCGTGGGCTTAATCACGACTCCGCGGTTCTCATCGTTGCTCTGCATCTTCACGGGAACAACACCAAGAAAAGGTTCCGAGTTTCGTATAAACTCGATCTTAAGGAGAACAGCAATCAGAAGCCTAGAATTGCTCAGAAGCCTCTGAGGTACTATCTCGGAACCTTGTCCTTGAATCAGAGACCCAAAGCTAAGAGGCGTGAAGGGTTACTCGAGAACACCATTGGAGACGGCGTGACGAGCTAGTGATTAAAAGGCACAGAAAATAAAAAAAAGGATAGAGACAGGGAGAGAGAAAGAGAGAGACGGATGATGATGAACGGGAATAACGGACACTCTTGTCTGAAGGAACGAGGAGGGTTCATTTAAACCCAACGGCTAGTAAATAGGAGCCGCTGGATCACCAGGCAACCTTTTAACGGCTCTCTTGGCCCACGTGCTTTCAAAATTCCTCTCTCTCTCTCTCTCTCCTTAGCATCAGAGAGGAGTCGTAGGGACCATGAGTTCTGGGTCGTCAATGAATAAATTTAAAATTGGCACTAAATAAACCCTTAAATCTTTATTTTAATATTTCGGTTCAGATTATTATACGCTCCGTGAAAATATTCTAAATCAAAATAATCTAGATTGTTTATTTAATAATCAAAGTTTTATTTCGGGTGTATTGTTACAAAGTTTAATAAACAAATTTTACATTTAATATTGATTTTTTTTTTGTTATGAAATTCAAACCCATTGGTGAATTAGAATTATCTACATTATATTTTAAAAATTAGATATATTATATAAATATCAAGATATACTGGCTGACATGCGTGTCATGTAGGGAAGCTATTACTTGCCATTTCAAAACACAGAAATAATGTATAAGGAAACATAATAAAATTTTCATTTTTTGTATAGAAACTTTAAAATATTTTTTTATTAATAACGAGATGCTTACCAAGTTTTAAATTATCCGGTTTGAGGATTAATATTAATGTCTCCCTCCCCTTTTTTAAACTGTTATTAAAATATCCATCAAAATATATATATATCAACGTTTATTAGATAAATAATAAATTATCCACATTTTGGTGCAAAAAAAAATCTCGTGTTAAAGAAATTTAATGGATCTTGGCTAATTTAACTGAAGACTAAAAACATTAAAATATCTAATGTTTACTACAATGCTTTCGAAATTGGTTTTCGTATAATTGATTAAGAGTGGATTAATTAAAGGTTTGCGCATTTAATTATGAAATTAACTGCTTAGAATAGTTGTTACCTCCCTGTCGTTCACATGGTTCCATATCCCTGACGCTCCTGTTCCATGCTCCAATTGTGCTCTTTTTTATTTTATTTATTTTTTTACATTCGAATAGTTCCTATATTTTGTTCCAACGTGAGCTGTCAACGGATAAAAAAAAATATATCTATTATATAATATTTCAGGGACCAAAACCTTTACCATCTTTAATTTCTTGTAATTTATTCGGGGACAACTGCGGAATAAATGCCTAAGTGTTCTTTCTTAAATTTTGCTTTTAATACTTCGATTCCAATACTATTTTCTAGTTTTGGATTTCATTATGAATGCATTAAATTTTGTCCCATTTTTTTTTTCTCTCCTCTCTCAATTTCTTGATCTAATATTGATCTTGCAATTGCGTAAATACCATCTCATTAATTAAAAAATTAAGACGCATGGTTTTAAAAAATAAGAGCCTTTCATATTATCGTAATAATTCTTTATTACCACACCTTTTATGACTACATAATAATCAATAAATTATTTTTAAAAAAATTCTGCATAATTTTTTTTGGAAAATGATATCAAAAAATAATTATGATATTTTTTGCTTCTATTGCGATATATATATATATATATATATATATAAATTCTGGTTAAAATAATAATAAAGTTCACGTGAGTCTAGTGCTCCAAAATAGCTTCAGTTACATGTTATTTCTCATCCATCAACACGAAAAAACAAATGCCGTGCATAATTGTCTTCTTTTTACAAAATGAATCGACAATTTAAGCGACCAAAAATTTTTTAGACGAAAAACAAAGGTGGATTACAATTCAAATTATTTTTTGTTTGAACTTGTAAGAAGTTTATATAAGTATTCTCTTTATACAAATTGACTGACACTCTAAATCAAATACGAATCATAATCAAAATTTACCATAATATTTTGTCTTGGCGGACTTCGTATTGCGAGGATATTTTTTATTTCATAATTTTTTGATGATAAGATGAAATTCTAATTATTAACATAAAGAATAATGAAAATTGTACAATATTTTGCATTAAAAAATCACCATTGAATAATCAACACAAGTTGGATGGTTCTTAAAGAAGCTCTTAAAGTTCACGGAGCGACCTCACTATATGATTGATCGATCTTTAATTTGTGGATAATATACTTAGTTAGCGTTGCACAAGTTAAATGATCGGTGTTGCTTTTCAGTATACCTAGAACTAATCATAAAAAAATTGCCATCCAATAATATAAGTGCAAGAGGATAAATGATGCATATGATATATTCTTATTTTTTAAGTTCATTTAAGTCTTCTTTATATTTAAACACGTGTAAGCCAGACGCCATTTTGATTAATGAAATCTGATTTTTTTTATATGTGCGGCACTAAAGAGCGTAATGCCATCTCACCTTCGAGTCCAATTATTCCTGTTAGATGCGTCGCGTACTTGACAGTAACCTATGAGGCTCCCAATAAAAAAATTTTTACATTCGAAACTTAAGATTTTAAAATGAGGAGGAGTCATTTACCACTCTACTAACTCTTGTTGGTTGATTCTTTTTCTTTATTTCAATCGTTGAAAAGGATGGGGTTAATATTTTAATCTTAGACTCTACCTAGGAAATTTAAGGTAGGTTCTTGTCATGATAGGGAAAAATAATAATAGTTAAACACCATTATAGAAGGGCAATTAAAAATAGTCTAATATAATTGTTTTTTATTGAAACAAAATAAGACGCATCCGTTGAACTCAAATATCAAGGATACAAATCATCCGATTGAAATGAAATGGCACGGAAGAGAAAACAAGGAAGTCAAGTTGCTCAAAGTTCCAAAAGAGATGAATAATTGTCGCCATGGTACTCATTCAACAGTAAAAGGAGATGCTAAATTCTTATATATTCCATTCCATGCTATGAAAAATGGTACATTCATCGACCTAATTATGTAAATAAGTATTAATTATATAATAGATTTATCGACCTGTAACATATCACAAGTATCCTTCATCTTGATTCAATTGATATCAAAATAAACTTTAAACTGGTCATCCACATTAAAATAATTGCTTAAAAATGTGGAAAACATCCTTATTACTAATATTTTCACAACCGGACCGAATTTTTTCTCGGATCACGGTTGGACTATTCCGATAAGGTTCATCCGGATTGGACAAAATTTTATTAAAATTATATTATTTATAAAATATAATATAAGTTATATGATGTAATATGTGAATATTGTAATGATAACCTATTAATAATATTAAAAATTAATATAACATAATTGTTATTCATTAAAAGTTTTACAACAACAACAAAGCCTTATCCCACTAGGTGGGGTCGGCCATTAAAAGTTTTAATAATGATAAATAATAATGATTAACATATAAATATAAATAGATTATTATTAATTTAATATCTATTATTTAATGATGATATATGCTATATTAATAAATTTTATATTAAATTATTCCTATTTCTTTTTTCTTTAACACTTTCCTTTTTATTTTCTTTGTTTATGCCCTTTGATAATTTTTCATTTTAATGTTATTCAATTTTAAATACTTATCTTTTTTATCTAAATTCCTATTTAATTTTATACGTATCATATTCCCTCCTTTTCTTACCTTTCTTATATTCCTTTTTTTATTTTTTTAACTTTCCTATTTTTGTTATTTTTATTTGTTTTAAAAAAAATTGAATTGAACCGAATTGAACTGACCGGTTGAAATGGTTTTCTCTGATTCAATATCAAAACTAATTTTGTACTCTAATCGGACCGAATTACCGGCCAGTTCGCGATTGAACCGATTGATCCAGTCTGATTTTCATAACATTGCTTATTACTCTCAATTTTGCTTGTAAACAGTGGCAGCTATTTGCCTATTTCATCATTTTTTTCCTTTATCATCGATATCAATAAAACTTTGATCTACTTGTCAAGCACTAGGAAGGCAAGCACTATTAAGTGCGTGTCAGAATGACGCATAATTTTAACTGAAAAATCATTAAACCCGTATAGCGAAACATATAACTTGGTTTTGAATTGCCACACATGAAACACCATACGAGTTTAAAATATATATATGTTTTTTTCCTTGGATTTAATGGTTGTTAGATATAGGATCTATGATCGATGAAAAATATTTGGATCAGCACGGTAAGGTCTCGATGTTGTTCGGCGTGGTGGCGAGGCGAGATAGTTCAGCGGCGACAATGAGACGAGGCACAGTTCACTGGCGGAGTGGCAAGGTAGGCGCGGTTCAACAATGAGGTTAGGCGACGTCAACGGCGGCAAGGGCCGGCGGCAAGGTGAGGAGACAAGATGAGGAGAGCATGGTTCATAGGGGCGAGCACTTTTCAACGCCGAGGTGACTTCAGTGGCAACGGCGGCGAGGAGACTTCAACGACGAGGACGAGGTAAGATGAAGTGAGACGACTTCAGCATCATCAGACGAGACGAAGGAGAGAGATTTCACATGTTTACTTTTAGTTGAATCGACCATTGAATTGTGTTGAACCGAATGCTTTGTAATAGTGAATTGCATGTTTTTCATCGACAACGGCATATGTAAGGAGTGAGTGAGTAGCATGCCCATTAAATCAATCTTCCTTTACCCTATCCTACTTTAATCCAGATGGTCGGAAAAGACACATTTGTTCATATTAGCTCATCATCAACAATAAAATGATTTATCATATATAAAAAAAATTTCATTTTTTTTAGTTCGAAATAAATGGTTGTTAAGTGGAAAATGGAGTGGAACATATGGGAAGTCATCATAAAAGGATACAAATTAATTAGTGGCAGCAGAAATATGACGAAGAATGACAATTTTTTTATTTAGAAAAATACTAAATTGAAAAATATTTTTTAAATTATGGTTGATTTTATGGACAAAGAATGTGTATGATGTATGGTTAAAGAACATTATTATTAATAGGATCATTAGTGCAACCAAAGTTATCAACATCGCACCAGATAAATTTTATCTATGATTTACTTTTAATCATTTTTTGTATGAGTGAGAGTCCAAGATCTAATCATAGGATGATATTATCTTATCATATTAGTATTGTTTCGCTTTTTTTTCTAATTTTTTGGACAATACAATTTTTGGAGAAATAAAATTAAGAAGAAGAGGGAAACTGAAATTTAAGTAAATATCCTCCAATTTTATTTTATAATTAGACTACCCTCTAACTGTTGATTTATTTCACCAGATATCTTTTTTAATTGTGATCGCTTGTTTCCTCGTTGTGTAATCTACATCGGTCCATATGGTACTTTTCTCTCTCCTCCATGTGTAATCTACATCGGTCCATATCCCTTTTTAACTATCATCCCTCCCATTTTCTTATAGCCATCTGACAAGTTTAACTTAGTTTGTGCGATTTTTTCCCTTTCATTTTTCCTTTCTACAGCCATGCTCGCCAGTCATCATCGTTGTCTAACCAACACCTTCCGGCTACTTGAAATCATAGAAGGAAGAAGCTTCGAATCACAACGAGGGAGAAGACAAACACATCGACTGACTTCCGTGCATAATCAACGTTGCTTTCATGTCATTGTTGTCACATAGCTTTGTGGACATTCCTACTCTAATCCTAAAGTCATGGTCCCGAAAACCCTAGTGTCATGGTTCCTCCAAAACCCTAATTTTAAAATGTTGACTTTATGTTCCTATCCAACAAGATAACATGATCTTTGTCTTTTGTTATTTTTATCTTCATTGATTATTCCACCAAAATGATTTTATGTGTCCTTATGTTGTAGTTGCACTAAATTAGTACCAAAATGATGAGACCCGATCGAGGGAAAAGTAGAGATGATTGTTTACCTTTATTGTAACGTGATTTTATTTTGTACATTTATCTCTTTCCTTTTTTTATTATCACTACAAGAAAATTGACAATTAGCGACTCAGGTCGGAGACGCTAGGGAGGCGCTATTACGTCTCTGTTGTCAAGAGCGTCTCCTTCGCGTCTAACTAGCATCGCAAAATTGAGACGCTGGAATTCGGTGGCTAGTGGCGTCGCACTAGAGTCAAAGATGTTGAGACGCAACTAGCGCCACATATTGACGCTATATCGACGGTATTAAGACGCGATGTTTGCGGCTGCACGAAGCAGAACCGTGTCGCTAAGTCGACGCGCAAGGGGCAGTAGACATGAGGTGCTATTCCGGCGCCCACGTGTGGCTAATGTAGGCGCTAGTAAGGCGCTATATTGATGCAAATATGACCGTGCTTATGTCCCCAATGAGACGCTAAGATGGCGCTAAGTGCGATATATTTAAATTAGTGTTGACATGCGTTTAGACGCCAATAAGACACTATGGTGTCGCTACATGCACATTTTTTTTACCCGCCCCAGTCTCATTTTTTCTCTTCCCACGCCATACAATTTATAATGCATCTCAAAATCCATTGATATTCATCACATGCAATATAAAAGCATCACAGGTAATATAAAAGTATAACAGACAATATAAAATCATCACAGATAATATAAAACTATCACAGGCAATATAAAACCATCACAAACATAATATATAACATAAGAATACGAAAACTACTAAACCGAACTAACAAACTATATGTATATTTAAGTCTATAAGTAACAAATGCATAGTTTGTTTTCTATCATAGGTTTGAGAGTTATTGTTATCATTCCGGATGTTCGACCCAGACGTGCTCGGACCATGGCCTCGCGGGGATGGATTCTGCATCGGGATCAATCCCTGAATCGCCTGCAATAGAGGACCCAACTGCTGCGACACTGCTTCGATATCTGCTCCGATAATTACTGCGATAACTGTTGTGATAGCTGCGTCAGATCAGGTGCAGCGGATGAGCACGGAGCAAATGCACCTCCTGCATATCCTCCTAGGTATCTGAGCGACTGTGCCGAGGCCACGCAAGTATCCCCTCGTGTCGTGCCGACCACCTCTTCCCAAACAGTAGGGTCCTCTACGAAATAGAAAAATTATAAAATCATATAATATATAAATTATATATCAAGAATCACGTAAATTAAAAACATGACTAATTCAACGAAGAAACATTACCTGGTGGCTGAGTACTCGGATCATCTCCATACTTTTCAGCCATTTTTGCATTATACTCATCCTAAAAAATTTAAACGTTGTGTATTTCAAAAATATTGCACTAACGGCAACAACCAAATGACCATATCATGAGACTTACCAGAAGCCTACGAGCAGTGGGGGTGACTAAGTCGTTTATCTTCCGGCTCTTATGCGTGACCTCATAGACCACACGAAAGTCTACGGGACCGCCTTCTTTCTCCTCCTACAATAAAGTTTTAAATTTGATAACATAAGTATGAGTCAAAAGTTTGATTAATGGAATTTATATGTAAATTACCATGTGCCGTCAATGCTCGTCAAATCGCATCGATCCCCCTGTGTGGATGTGGGCCTCGGGCTTCGAAAGATGATTAACTCTTGCCTTTTTCGACTTCCTTTGCCATCATTCATCCGTCTTTTGTAAAAATCAAATACTTACTTTCAAAAAACTATAATTTTCATAAAAATAATGTAAAAGTATACATACTTACCACTTCCTACAGAGGGACTTCCAAACCGAGCGCCTAATATGTCTTGGGCATCTTTGTATGCCCTGCTCCAAAGTGAGGCCGGAGGACGTGACGACCTTGCAAAACTTGTATAATCGATTTCGGAAGCGTTTCGCAATGACCTCCTCAAAAGCTCTCCGGATCGTCCCTAAATTAAGATCCGGATAAAACTGATTTGCCTCCTACAAATAGAACATTAAAATTTAGTAATTTTAAAATAAATATAAATCGAATTATGTAGCCTAAATAGAAGATCATACCGTAAAGGCTCGAAAGATGTCATCTCGCACTTGAATTGGGACATCTTTCCAGGATCCTGCCCCTTCCGACAAGTGGGAAAGAACGAGAGCACTGACATCCCGCACGGTATTAGCGGGTAAGAAAGTGGTCCTGCCAATTACAAAGAAGAATTAATTTTCAATGATAATCAAAACTATAACAAAATTTTACAACTTATTTAACTTACGGTCGAGCAATATTATTCACAGTGATCACCCCATTATCGTGTAACCCCTCTTCATCACTCGAAGAGGAATCATCATCCGGTACAACTGGAGTAGGCTATGAAGGTCCGACATCAGCTACGGGCCCTAATACATAATAAATCATTAGTGTCATACCAAATTAAAATTGTGATAATTAATAAATGTACAGTAATGTTCTCACATCGATTGATGTGTACTGCATGATCAGTAGCAGTCCGCTCGTCTGAATGAATTGAGTCAGGTGCTTGTGCTATCGGTGGCGTAGCAACTGACATTATTAAAAAATAATTAATATAATTAATTAAGAAATGTCAATAACAATAAATATATTACCTGGCGTAAGATGTCGCTCGCCAACGCTAGATTGTGGTGAAGCGTCTGGTATTCTTGGCGGTGGTGGTGGGGTAGCAACTGTCATCACAAGAAAATACATAAAATTTGGCTCCTACATAAAATTAAGTAATATACAAAAAATAACCTGGTGTGACATGACGATCGTGGTCGTGCGATCGAGACGTACCGACTATGTTCCCCGTCGACGGTGGAGCAACTGTCACAAAAGCAAAATATTTAAAAAACTCTCTCCTATTGTCTATTGCCTATAATGTGTCACATACCTGAAGTGATACGCTCAGCAGACCCACCAATAGATCGACTACTATGTGACGATCCGGCTACGTGCCCCGTCGGCGACGGAGGAACTGATATTATTAAAAAAGGAATTTAACTATTATAATCAATTATAAATAAGCAGCTCACAATAAATATATTACCTGGTGGTTGTGATGGCTGACTCATCTGGAGTGAACGCCTGAAAGAGCGAGACCCAGATGCTCGACCTCTAATAACCATGACTGAAAAAAAGAAAGAAACTTCTCTTATTATCGGTAACCATATGTAACTTTTAAAAAAAGTAAAATGCTTATGTCATTAGAATAACTACGAGATTCATTCGCTTATTTCGTATTCTGATTCATTTTCATCATCTTCATCATCATCGCTATAATATTGGTTCGAGTCATCATCAATGAAATTATCGAAGTTCACATCCAAGAGATCATTTGAATTAAACTCTTCCATTGGCTCAGCGTCATCGACCAATTGAAAATTCTCAACTCCATCGGCCACATCAATCATCTCATTCACTCTATCTTCTTGATAGTAATCATCAATGGGCACATCGTTGTGTACGGATGATGTTTCATTCTCATCTACCATTGTTTCTGTTAAGAATAGTCTACTCCTCACCTTGCATGACACCCACCATTCATCCTTGGTTCTTTTCGATGGATACTTAGTGTAGTACTCTTGTTGTGCTTGTTCCGCCAATACGAATGGATCGTATGACTGAAGTCTCGATCGAGGGTTAATATCCACCAATTTAAACTTTTGATCGATCCGAACTCCTTTCTCTGGATCGAACCAACGACATTTTAGCACCACGGCTTTGTTAGATTTTCCCAAATAAAATAATTCTAGGATGTCTTCTATAACACCGTAGTAATCAAAGTCGTCGTCCCCGTACATGCTTCTTAGAACACATGTGCCGCTATTAATAGTTGAACGTTGTCGGCTATATTCTTCTGTATGGAACCGATATCCATTGACTATGACACCGCAGTAGCTAAGAACTTATTTTTTCGGGTCATGACCGAGATCTCGTATTTTATTCTCTATGACTGAGCCATTAATAACCTAAAAAAATAACTAAAAATTTTATTAAAAGTTACGAACTTATAACAATTAAGAACAAGCGGAATGATTTCTCACTTCACATCTCAACCAATCGATAAAATGTTCATCTCGTAGTTTCAATAACTCATCGTTTGAAACTAACGGATTGATTTCTCGTTGTAATTTTTCAAATTTCCTGAATTCATAGTTTTCAATTAATACAATCATATAGCAATAATTAGCTTTAAATTATATAATAAATTAAAACAAATTGCCTTACTCGAGATACAATGTCACTTCACTACAATTTGCAAAACATAATTTTCAATGGCGGTGAGATCTCTGTCATTCAAGATATTTTTCAAGAAGATTGGGACTCTCAGCGAATAGATACAATCGTAGTAGTATATACCCTATCATATAAGGCATCTTCGGATCGGGTCCTCGGACTGAGATTTTTAACTTACATCCTAGTCGACCAAGGTTTTCTTGTGATTACCAACAATAAAAGGAAACAATGAAATTTTTTTTTATAAAAGTGGTGAAGTAGAATATAAAAGTATAAATTATGTATTGATAATTATTTTATATTAATTAGAGGAATGAGATGGAATAATTAAATCTTCTTAACATCATATTTATCATTCAGACAAATTAAAAGTATATTATAAACTTGTTAGTCATTAAATATTATAAATAGTTTAATATATAATAAAGGATAGAAATAACTTTTTCATAAATACAAATTTCATTATCTCATCCCATAGTTTATTATTTAAATATGAACTTTCTAATGACAAATTATACTTCCCCATCTCATCACTCGCTACATAGCTTCACTCCATCCTTCTATTAGTTATTTGTCAAACAAGTCCTAAAGGCCATTTGGTGCATTATCATTTTATTAATTGATAATTTAAATCACCACTTAAATAAATTACCATTATTTAAATTAGCGATAAATCACATTATAGTGTTTGACAAGTATTGATAATATAAATAAATAATTAAATATATAGATAGGAAATTACCAAAATAGTCCTAAAATTATTTCAAATTTTTCATTACATAATACTCTAAATAAACAAAACAAAAATAGAAAACTGAATACAAAAAAGAAGATGAGACCAAATTAAGATTTATTTGTAAAAACTTAAATAATAAAAGATGAAGTTGGAAAATATTTATTTATTAATAAAATATTTAAAAGTAAAAAATGATTGAATGAATATTTTTATTATGATGTATGTCAAATAATTGATTACCAATGAAGTGATAATTAAGATTACCCGAATAATTAAAATTATCGATAATCAACATAGTCAAATGAGATAACTTGATTAGTTCTAAATATTTTGAATAAAATAACCGATAATATATCTAAATTATCTCATACCAACCAAATGACCATAAAAGTACTACTAGGGGCAACAAATTTAGGTGGTAATCCCATGCTACAATTTTTTTTGTCCTAATATAAGCCATCAAATTTAGGGCTAAGGAGAACCAATGAATGGATTATCCAAATTAATCCAATCTCAATTAAGGTCAGGTTCCTTGGTGAATTAATATATGTTTTGATGAAAACAGAACATCAGATTGAAAGAGAATACATAGTATAAGGCACATCAACATGTTCCAACTTTCAAACCGATATTTCCTATCTGATCCCAACCAGCTGACCAAATCTTTTAATGCATTGATTTGGTTTGATTTAGACTTTTAAATTACTTTAAAATTAGAAGATATTAAAAAAAATTTATACCTTTGAATTACTTTAAATGAGCAGAGAAGAAAAAAAGCTTGATTTTCACTTATAAAAGAATACTAATTAATATCGAACTAGTATAAGACCCCGTGGGATGCACGAATCTTGAAAATTATGTTAATATAATTAAAAAGATAATAAACTAAATTTTTGGAATTATCATTTAGAATCAATGTATATTAAAGAAATTGAACTTCATAATAAATTAAATTGCCAAATATTTTCGAGTTGTGGCATTGAATTTGATAATAATAATTTAAAAAATAATTGTCTAAGATATGAAGGCATCTCCCACTTACTTACCACTTTTTATAACATCCATATATTCTTTATCATTGTTTAATAAGCCAAGCACATAACATGTTTTTTTTTGACAATTTGATAAACACAATTATTGATTTTTCTAAGATCTTTTTAATTACATTTGACAATAGACTTAAATAATATAGTTAATGGTGCAACAAAGAAAGTCCTCCCAATGGAATATATGTTATTTTTACTTTTCTCCCATATTTCAATTTTTCTTCCATACAATTTTTAAAAGAAATTCTACCGCAAACCAACATTGATAAACATATATAATGATCATGTGTATCAATTCTCTTGCTTTGGGTATTGTTTATTTGTCTCAAATCAACATAAAAATATTAATTCATTACACTTGCCCTATTAGAAACAATGTCGAGGAAATCATAATTAAACAATATAACGTTTTGTCCATGTGGTAAATGAAAGGCTAAAATTTCAACAGGTGGTTCTCTACTGTGAATTGAAAAGTAAAAAAAAATTCCAAGCAAGTTCACAAGGTGATATATACCGATAATCATTATACAAATTTATCTCATCGACAACATTTGATGAATATTCCTCTTGAGCACTTTTAGAAAAATGGTAATAATATGATCATGCCCTTTATTGACATATTTAAATAAATATTTAATGGATCTTGATTGATTACACCATTTGAGCACCATACTTTAATATTAAGAACCAATTATGTGGTATGCCATATCTACCGAACTCAAATACCATTTTTATTTACAATTCTTTCATTGTCTCTTCTATTAAACATAAGTTAACCATCTTCGTCTATTGTGGTTGTGTCAACAAATTTAATTGGAAAATGTTTGGTACATCTACAATTTTGCATGAAAGAAGAATATTTTCTATTATCGGTCCATGTAAAATGAAATTTTTAATGAGATTATATAATAATGAGTTTCAATAGTTTCATAATGTATTTTAGCGGAAATAATTTTGCAATATATATATGTAGTTGTTAGATATCTATAATGCTCATGAAGAAAAAATAAGATGTGACTTTTGAAACACAATTGTATATATAATTGTTTTATAAAAATATTGAATAAATAAATACTTAGAATTTTTATTAGAAATACTCAAAATATGTAAATTAAGAAGATATCAAATGTCATGTTATTGATTATGAAGTATGAATTTATACTTTCTTTTAATTCTTAAAAACATTATTATAACAAAAGTTGCATTTATGATTTGGATCTTTTATATCCTAGTACTTGTCATAAAGAAAATAATAATAATTAATTATATCTATATACATATATTAAATAAAAAATAACATGTTAATTACATACTATTATATTATACATACCATCGTTACATACATTCATAGGTCGAAAGTAATCATCTAACAAATTAAGCAAAAATTATGTTAATATTTGTCACAATTAATTTTAGATTGATTAATTATTTACGCACATGCATGCTCATTTTCCATTTGAAATTCCACGTGTTTTAGAATGTGATTTCCTTTTCATCAAATAAAATATACAATGAACTAACAAAGTTCTATATATTAAAATATTATGAATTAGCATGAGAATAAGGATTATATATCTATCTCTCAATGTTATCGCCTAAAAAGATTAATAAATATTTTTTAATATTTAACACAATTGAATTATAGGTTGAGTTATTAGTTATATACATGGAATGTCATGTCTAATTATTCATTCAATTCATACCTTTAGAAATAAAATATTATTTACTTGTACATTATCTTTTAACAAGGAAAAATTACCTTTAATAAATCATCATTATGTTATTACAAAATAGTATTGATAATTGGGCTCAAAATTAATTCCTTGTTCTAAAATATTTTTGAATTCTGAAAATAATACACTATCTTTTAGAATTGTAATATCATTTATTGTTTAAGGAAATATTATTGATTTTATTATAATTGTCCATTGTCTTTTCGCAAGGAAATATAAGAAAAAATAATCTTAATTGGATTCAAGAAGATTTATTTTGTTATAAATTATTTGGATTCAATTGCATTCAATGTTTTAATTTTTTTTAATTACGAAAATAGTACATTTATCTTTTAGAAATTAAAGATTATTTATTCTTATGTACTTGTACATTTCCTTTTTAAACTATTATTTATTTAATTCTGAAAGTAATACATTATACATTATCTTTCTAAAAAGGAAACATTGTTAATTTTATTATACCCGTACCTTACTTTTAAGAAAGAAAATATGGGGAAATATTAATTTTAATTTGACTCAAAATGGATTATTAATTTTAAACTATATGTACTTGTATATTATCTATTTTTGTTCTTTTAAAAAAGAAGTGTTTTTTATTTTATTATACTTGTCAATTAATAACACATTGTTTTTTTAAAAAGGCATATTATTTATTTTATTATACTTGTACATTATCTAATAAAATGGGAAGATTATTTTAACAGAAAAGTAAAATTAATTTTAATTTGACTCAATTTGAATTCTTTGTTTTAAATTATTTTTTAATTTCGAAAATAACACATTATCTTTTGGAAAGAAAATATTATTTAAGGAAATATTATTGATTTTATTACACTTGTCCATTGCCTTTTAAATAGAAAATATTAATTGTAATTGGACTCAAATTGATTTTTTTATTATAAATTATTTGGACTCAATTGCATTCATTGATTTAATTTTTATTGACAAAAATAGTACATTTATCTTTTACAAATTTAATAATATTTTTTATTATACTTGTACATTCGCTTTTAGAAAACAATATTATTTATTTAATTCGAAGAACAATACATTATACATCATATTTCTAAAAAGAAAATATTATCTTTTATTATGCTTGTCCATTATTTTTTAGAAAGGAAATATAAGGAAAGATTAATCTTAATTGGACTGAAATTGAATTTAATATTTTATTTTTTCAATTTTGAAAATAATATATTTATCTTGTAAAAATAAAATATTATTTATTTTATTATACTTGTACATTGTCTTTTTATTAAGAAAACATTATTGATTTAAATAAAAAATAATACACTATTTTTTAGAAAGGATATATTATTTATTTTATTACGTTTCATGCATTACCTTTTAGAAAGGGAAGATTATTTATTAATTGTATTCAAGTTGATTGAAAATAAAAAAAACTTAATTTGACTCAAATTGATTTTTATTTTAAATAATTTTCAATTACGAAAATAACAGTTTGAAAATATTATTTACTCAAAAAGAAATATTCAATTGTAATGGGATATGACATTATTAATACTGATATTTAAATTATGGTTCATAAAAAAATCTACTTCTGATCAAATTGTGCTCATAAATTTAATATATTTTTGTTATCTTACATAACAAGTTATTATATAAGGGGAACATCCCCTCTTTTACATTCCCATGCTGGCGAGCGCGAAAAGGGGGGGCGTCAGCCCTTCTCTGCGAGCTCGAGGGAGGCAAACGCCTCCCTTTTCGCTCTCGCTGGCATGGTAGCGAAAAAGGGGGGCATCGCCCCCTTCGCGAGCTCGCGGAGGGGTCCGACGCCTCCCTTTTTTTGCAGTCACTGATGTGATAGAGAGGCGACGAGACGCAGAGAGGGGGGAGGAGCTCGGCGTAGTCGAACCACTTGCAGCTCATCAGATCCAGATTCGCTTTGTCGTCATGTGTGTGGAGGAATTCCGTCGTCATGCAGGTCCCCTCGTAGGAGCTTTTTCATCGCCCATCGGTCGCTGCCCCGTGCCATCACCACTCGGAGGAGAGAATGACTAACTCGCCCTCTTGCACATGATCTCATTGCCGTCATGAGAGAGAGCAGCCACCGAGAGACCAGAGGAAGAACTGCCCTCCCCCAACGCATGAATTGCGTGCCCTATGCGAACCGATCGCCCCTATCACCTCCGTGTGCATGCGTTCATCTCGTCCGTCCATCTCTTATTGGATGCTCCTGAATATGTGGATGCAAGATGTTACCACAAGGTGTGGTAGCACCCTAATTTTCATCTCTCTCTATATATAATTAATTATGTGAATGATTTATAAGAATTTCAAATAATTCTGATATAATTTAATTCATCACATAGTTCTGTCTAAGTTTGCACTCATGTCATTTTTTCATTACTGATGTTTTATTAAATTATATGAGCTGAAAAATCTCCAAAATTTTATGTTATTAAAAATGATTTTCAACTTTTATATTTATATTTTCTATAAATAAAAATATAATTAAAACGTAGAAAAAAGATATAAAATGCAGTTCATTGGAGTTAATTTATGGAGTTTTTGTGTACGTATTTGTTTAAATTAAAAATGTTAGTAATGATTATAATATGTTTTTATTAAAAATATCAGTTATGATTATACTCATAATATATTAATTTATAATTAGTTTTTAAATAATTAATTTCTGAGTTAGTTATAGGTACTATATTAGAATATCTCCGCACACTCCCATTAAATACCAATAGCATGAGATAAAGATTATAAAGATATTCTCTGTTATATTTAGGATTAAGTCAAAAATATTATTATTATTATTGTAGTTTTTACTTTTTTTCAAAAAATTGTGGACATGCCACGTGGCATTTCACAATTTACCTTGATAGATATTACGAAGAAAACAATAATATCCAAATCTGATCAAGTTCGGTCAAGATATGGCATCTCAAATGATTTAAGTTGTGATTAGTACTTTTTAGTTTTTAAAAATTGAGATTAGTGCTTTTTAGGACATGTTTGGTTGATAATGAAAAAAAAAAACAAAAAAAATATAAAAATTGGTTCGAGTCACTTTTATTCTTCCCCTCCTCCGAGATTTTGGATGGTAAATTAATAGATCTAGAATTGAATATTCAAACAAAAAAAAGGAGAGTAATATATTATTTTCGTAAAAAAAAAAAAACAGCCGTCGGTACGCGGAGCATAACTCGCGCGCGCGAAATTTAATCTCCATCCGTCATTTCCCACAAAGTGCGCTCTGCATTCCGTCTTCTCTCCTTGTTGCTCTCAAAGACCCGTACGCGCTTCTCCTCAGCTCCTCCTCTTCTTGTTCTTGTTGTTGTTGTTGTTCTTCTTCTTCCTCCACCTCCTCCTCCTCGCCCCTTCCTCCTCCACCACCACGACCCATCATGGAGGCTCGGGAAGCAGGGCGCAGGGTTTCTTCTGCCCCCGTCCTCTCGCGCACCCTCGCCCTCGTGACTGCTGATCCTTTCCCCAAGGATCACCTGTTCGCCGCAGAGGACTTGGAGGCGAATGCTCGCTCGCCGACGGAGGGAGCCCACGGCGCCGGGGAGGAGGCGGCGCCCGTGGCGAGGGAGCACGACGACGACGACTTGATCCAGGAGCTTCTGGAGATCATCGAGTCGGTGGGTTCGTTCGGGGACTTCCGGCGGACGCAGCGCAAGGAGTGCCTCGGCCTCGTCCGCCGGTTGAAGCTGGTGGCGCCGATGCTGGAGGAAATCGAAGAGTTGGACGGCCCCATCCCCGACGCCGGATACACGCGGCTCTGCGCTCTCCTCAACGCTTTCCAGGCCGCCAAGAAGCTCCTCCGATGCTGCCACGACGGAAGCAAGATTTATCTGGTTCGCGAATTCATCCTCTTTTAGCTCGAAATCGTTGGCAATTTTGCTCTGAACTGGTTCATAAACAGTCATTGGGTTAACATTTTTTCCATGTAGGCACTCGAGGGAGAAGCCGTGACCGGTAGATTTCGCATGGTCAACGAAAAATTGAATCAAGCATTCGATGGAATGCCGTATGAGGAGCTGGGAATCTCGGAGGAAGTTAAGGAGCAAGTAGGTTGACAATTATTTTCCTTGTCCTGAGTAATCTACTAATCTCCCTTCTATGGCAATTCTGTTTGTGCATTCTTTTCTAGAATCTTTATGTTGCGGAATACATTTCCTTTTGCAAGTGTTTGTGTATTTACTGAAGTCATAATCTTCTATGTGAATGCAATTGTTATAGTTTAATGAATAGATTGAAGAAAAGATTCTACATAAACGGCCACTCCATCTTTGTTCGGCCTGTGAATTCAAAGTACATCCATTTTAGTGAGTGATCTGGTCCAATATGCTTCACATTTTGCAGTCATAAGCACGACCTTTCTGTTTCAAGACGTCATTGAGATATTGAACAAATACTCCACTGACACATATGATGCTCACCTGTTACTTTAAGTTTCCTCCAATATTGAAGTTAGTTTATAAGTCCAACCATATGATGTCTTGTCGATTTCTAATGTCCATCCTATCTTGAACTAGCAATGTGTGAATGGTTTATTGGCACATGTATCTTATGTACTGAATGCTGATTCAAATGGAGTCTTTTCTGACATTAGTCTATCTTGAGAAGCATTAATAGGGGAGTAATAACTCTATCGTTTCCCTTATCCATGGTTGAGGATTGATGCTAAGATTTGGTTCTCTTCTAATGTCATCATATCAATGCTATAGTTGGATTCCCATATAGGATTTATATATTGTATGAATTACAGTGAAGGAATCTTCCAGGCCCTGTTGTTCTCCTTAGACATTCAACAACAACAACAACAACAAAGCCTTATCCCACTAGGTGGGGTCGGCTACATGGATCATACGACGCCATTCCGTTCTATTAGATATTCGTTGATCCATGTTCATAAGATTCGACATAATTTTATGCTGGCTGTCGGGGCCTAACACAACCCTCCTCCTTTATCCGGGCTTGGGACCGGCTATAAAATATAGGCGGAGTTTCATATGGCATTTAACATAAGACAAAATTGATCAATGCTAAAAAAAGGTGAATACAAACGAGCCTTAGAAGTATTAAATATGATGTTGGGAAAAGCAGGACATGCATTCAACAGTTCATTTTGGTATAGTACCTCTTAAATCTTAAATAAATGCAAAAAAAACAAAAATAACATACATTTTCTTCCACAAGGAATTTTCTTATATGATGAATGTATAAGGCACAATTTTAGATATTTTACATACTGTGTAAAGATCTCAACATGGTTAGGTCACAAGGATCATTGGCTAACATACACAATCACTAAACATAAACTATTTGAAGGACATATTTAGGAAATAAATCAAGTGATTGTAGTCATACCTCAGGAAACCAAATCGAAGAAAGAATAGTAAATCTGCATACAGTTCTGTCTTTCCCAATCTTCTGACATTTTGAAGGATTCTATCATCTCCCTTAAATTTAGCAAGTATATTTGAGGGTAGCTTCATGTTGCCGTCTCCTTAGACATTCATGACATGAAAAAAATCTGACGTAGAAGTTTCACTTTCACATCAGCCAATTTGGAACTGAAATGTGATATTCTTGTTTCCAGGTAGAACTAATGTCTCGCCAACTGAAAAGGCCTAAGAGAAGGACAGATACCCAGGACATGGAGCTTCTTATGGATCTCATAGTTGTGCTATCTAAAAAGGATGACCATAACACAGATGCAGCAATACTTGAAAGACTAGCAAAGAAGCTAGAGTTGCAGACCCTCCCAGATTTGAGAGCAGAAACTATGGCAATTAAAAAGCTTATTAAAGAAAAATGTGGACAAAATGCTGAAAGTAGACAACAAATCATAGATCTCCTTGATAAATTTAAGCAAATTGCTGGCATTGACGATGATAATGGACTGAGTGACCTTAATGTACCTAAATATCTTGAGAAGTGTCCATCATTGATGATCCCAAATGATTTTTTGTGTCCTATATCTCTGGAGATCATGACAGATCCTGTCATTGTTGCAACAGGACAGGTGCTTCATGTTCTTTAGATTGCTTCTGTTTCATGACTGCTTATCTTTCCTAATATTATTTGCTTTTTTCTCAGACATACGAGCGACGCAGCATACAGAAATGGCTAGATGCTGGTCACAGGACATGCCCCAAAACTAGACAAAATCTGTCTCATATTTCTCTGGCACCAAATTATGCTCTTCGTAACCTGATCATGCAATGGTGCGAGAAGAATAAAGTCGAATTGTTGAAAAGAGAAGAACAAGACTCCGAACAAGAGGAACACAAGGAGGAAATTCCATCATTGATTGAAAACTTATCATCCATCCATCTGGATTTGCAAAGGAAGGCAGTTAAAAAGATTCGTGTGCTTTCCAAAGAAAATTCTGACAACAGAGTTCTAATTGCTAAAAGTGGTGGGATCCCTCCCCTGGTCAATCTTCTATCTTATCCTGATCCAAAGATCCAGGAGCACGCTGTCACTGCTTTGTTGAACTTGTCTATTGATGAGGCTAACAAGCATTTTATAGCCAAAGAAGGAGCAATTCCTGCTATAATCGAGATTCTGAAAAATGGCACCGTAGAGGCCAAAGAGAACTCAGCAGCAACTTTATTTAGTTTGTCCATGCTTGATGATAATAAGGTAATGATAGGAAATTTGAATGGCCTTCTTGCTTTGGTGGATCTTCTGAAGAATGGAACCATTAGAGGGAAGAAGGATGCTGCCACTGCGCTTTTCAACTTAGTTCTTAACAGCAAGAATAAAGGCAAGGCTCTCGAAGCAGGAATTGTGTCACCTCTTCTTCAAGTTTTGCATGATTCAAGCCTCGGGATGGTCGACGAAGCGCTCTCCATTTTCCTTCTTTTGGCATCACATCCTGATGGTCCTGCTGAAGTAGGTCAGTTATCATTCATTCAAACTCTTGTCGAGTTCATCAGGACGGGCACCCCCAAGAATAAGGAATGCGCATTATCTGTGCTTTTAGAATTGGGTTCACAGAGATCTTCGATCCTGATGGCTGCACATCAATTTGGTGTATATGAACATCTATGCGAGTTAGAGAAAAATGGTACTAGTCGTGCACAGAGAAAGGCCAAGTCCCTTTTGCAGCTCATGAGCAAGCCTGGGAAAGTCTAATGGAGGTAGTGCTGGTACGATTTGCCCCTCATGTAAATGTAACCACGAACTTCGTGTATAAAAAGAAAAGTAGGCTTATTCTTTGACTAAAACTCAATTTGAATGTTAAATAGTATGCACACTTAAACTTTTAAACGCAGATATGCCTACCTACATTTGGCTCGACGGCTCATTCTTGTCCGTGCTTTCATCTTTTGTTTATGTCAGGGAATCGAAATCTCTTGGTATAAGGTTTAAGTGTACCAATTAGTAATTTTGTACATATGCATATCAGTAATTTTTCCTTTCTTGGGCCTAAGTCCAACGGTATCAGTTGTGGCAATAAAACTATGTGATTTTAATGTGCCATCCAAACTTTATTTAGTTTAAACATTGGCCTAATGCAAACACATTGTTCTTTTAACTAATACATTCACATTGACTTCGAATTTTGACTTCTACGCCGAGGCCTTGACGGCGATTCTCAAGATCGCAATTGAACAGATCGAGCAAGTTCAAATTGACGTAACATGATTTCGTTCTATTGAACAAAGGTATAAATTAATTCATTAGATTCTAGTTGATGAAATTTAAATAATCAATTGTTTTTCTCACATACATTCCGAATTACTTCACCCTTGTTGCCAATTTGTTTTTTCAAAGTAAACTCGCAAGCATCATTTTGAAGCAGCACACTAAGGAGTTACCCACGATAAAGATATAATAAGAGTAGAAAAAGGGGAAATGAAGGAAATTGCATTGAGCTTACACATGGTTGGCCAAGTTCTCATGATCAACTCAAATGATGTTTGATCCATTGCTCAAACCTTTGATCCATGGTTGGCTATTCATAAATCATGAGCAACAAAAGCTTCATGGCTCAATTTTTTATCATGTTCCTTCAGTGGATTGAGAATTTCCATAATATGAAATATTGTGGAGAGAGAGAGAGAGAGAGAGAGAGAGAGAGAGAGAGAGAGAGAGAGAGAGAGAGAGAGAGAGAGAGAGAGAGAGAGAGAGAGAGAGAGAGAGAGAGAGAGAGAGAGAGATCGTACATGGCAGGCTTTACAGAGCAGTCCACTATAAGAAAAATCACGTTTACCGACGGATCATTTCCGACGGGTGAAATTCCTTCTAAAGTACCGAAGGATTTTTTGACAGACCATGATAATTATGGACGGAGTAGTTTTCGACAGTCGCAGTCGTCTAAACTTATGACGGTTTACTAAACGTCAAAATTTTGACAGATACAATCGTAGAAAGTTTAGAAAAAAGGTGGATTTCCATGGCATTTTTGACGGCTCAGATCGTCCAAAGTTTCGACGGTTTTATACCCATCGATATTTTTTACGATTACAATCGTCGGTAATATTATTATATATATTTCAAATGATGATTAATATATTTATCAATACAAGAAAATCAAAGAATAGCGACCTAATGAACGAGATGCTAATGCGGCGCTATTGTATGGAACATATAGCGTCATTTGGGTGTCTAAATAGCTGACAAAGTACGACGCTAGATATTAGTGACTAATAGCGTCGCAAAGAGCCAAAGAAGGCGGAGATGCTACTAGCGCCAATAGTAGACGCTATCTCGACGTTTCGAAGACGCGTGATGTCTAGTTGGGAGCAGTACACAAACGTCGCTAGGGGGACATTAAAGTGGCGCGATAGGTGAGGCGCTATGTCGGTGCTCAACAGACGCAAATTTTATGCATTAGTTGACGCGATTGCGGTGCTACTGTAGGCCAATATCAAGTTTGTTGCATCGCCAATCAGACGCGAACGTGACGTGAGATCTTCGACGCTAAGGAGACGTTAAAGTGACGCTAAGGACGAGAGTCGATTATGTCTGCGACGCTATGGTGACGTTATAGAGGCGCTAATTGCAGATTTTTTTGACCAATTACAACAATATTTTTTCCCTTCCCATACCATACAATTATATAATGCATTAATATTCATCACATGCATAATATGATAGAGTAATCATCACAAGCATAATATGAAAGAGTAATTATCATAGGCATAATATTTAAGATAAGAATATGACAAGTAATAAACTATCTAACAAACTATACGTATATCTAATAACAAGTCTATAAGTAATGAAAGTATAGTTTGGTTTGTTTCTATCCTAAGTTAGGGAGTTATTGGTGTCGTTCCGGACGTTCGATCCTAACCTGCTCGGTCCATGGCCTCACGGGGATTGATTTTGCATTGGGATTAATCCCTGAATTGTTTGCAATAATAGAGCTAACTGCTACCATATCTGCTCCGATGGCTATTGCGATAGTTGCTGAGTTGCGTCATATCACGTGCAGCGGATGAGCTCGGAGTAGATGGGCCACCTACATATCCTCCACTCCTCTTAAGTACCTGAGCAGCTGTGCCGAGGCCATGCAAGTATCATCCTCGTGTCGTGCCGGTCACATTCTCTCAAACAGCAGGGTCCTCTACGAAATAGAAAAATTATACAATCATATAAACATTATAGATTATATGAATTATATATAAAAAACAAATTAAAAACGTGAATCCCTTCCAAGAAACATTACTCGATGGCTTAGTACTCGGATCATTTCCGTACTTTTCAGCCATTTTTGAATTAGAAGAACTATAAGATTCATTCGCTTGTTTCGTATTCTAATTCATTTTCATCAATATTCGTCATCATCGCTATAATCTTGATTCGAGTCATCGTCAATAAAGTTGTCAAAGTTCACTTTTAAGAGGTCATTTGAATTGAACTCTTCCATTGGCTCAGCGTCATCGACTAATTGAATATTTTCAACTCTGTCGGCTACATCAATTGTCTCATTCACTCGATCTTCTTGATAGTAATCATCCACGAGCACATCATTGTATATGGATGATGTTTCATTATCATCTCCATCTCCAATTTGATTCCTGACATTGCTGGGGGAGTAGCAATCCTTTAAAGTCCTTGGTGCAGCCATATTGCCTTGCGCCTCTTCTTCTTCAAATATCCTTCTCCTTGCTTCAAGCTTTTGCAATCTCTTTCTTCTTAGAAATTTTCTTTCAGGCTCAGGATCTGATTGGTAATATTCCTCTTGATTTTCCAAATCCTGCATAAATGAATTCAGAAGTATCAAATTGAGAAAAGAAAGAAAACTAGACAAAATTGAAAATTTGGAATGATAACTTGCAAAAACTGAAAATTGGCCCAACAAATGGATTAAAAACTAATCTAAAACTAATCTAAACTATCTAAGTTAGCCTAATTGACCTCAAATCCCCGGCAACAGCGCTAAAAATTTGATAGTGAAATTGAGGGGTTGAATGATAACTTGCTGAATTTTGGGTCAAAAGTCAAATTTTCCAATTTTTGTTTCAACTCCCTAACTCACTCTCTACTGCAGTGCACAGGTCAATTGTAGTAACCCTAAATGTCGTATTCACAGTGATTTGAAGTCCTAGACTACCTAAAAATAATTTAGACTAATCCTATTTAAAGTTGCAAAAATAGATTTTTAAAGAAAGTGAAAATAGATTTTTCTTTTGGAATGCAGAATGATAATTTGTTGTAGATTACTGAAAAGTTGATTAAACTGAATTGTAAATGCTAATCTAGAGTTTAGAGGTGTTTATCTATCAATAAGGAAGGTCCTCCTAGGGGTTAGGGTTCATCTAATTTAATTATGGATGGAAATGGACAAGTTATCGCTTTTTTAGTCAAATCTGATTCAACCTTAATATGATTATTTTCACAGCTCAATTAGACCATAACTAAATAATATATTGTCATATAATTGTTAGCCGAGTTGAATTAGAAGAGGATCCCCACTGAAAATCAAGTTATCATTATGTTCAATCCAAGTCACTTTGTTGATTTTTTTGGCAATTCAATAAAATCTGAAATGATAACTTCTAAATTGCACTTTGAAAATGAAGGAAATGCTTCAATCAACTAAACATGGATGAAATCAATCCAATATTAATGCAAATGATCCTTGATTTATCTCTAAACTACAAGAGAATTTAAAATCAGCCTCAGCTGCAAATTCAAATGAAATCCACATTTTCATTAATGAATTGGATAGAAATCAGCACTTAATTCATGTAAGGAAATTCAGCACATGCAATTGCTCCTTGGTTCATCTCTGAACATCAAGAAAGTCACCAGACCACCTCTCAGTGGTAGGTTAAAGCAGAGGTTTAACAATGACATGGTAGATTCTTCAAATTCAGAAAACAGATTTGGGAATCAGAAATCAGCAATGGATAGTTTGCAACATTTCAAGAATTAAAACTTTGGAATTATCATTGTCTCTTGATTCATTTCTGAACAAGAAGGAATCTAAAGATTAGCTTCTCAGCTACTAAGAAATCAGGGCTTCACAATGATGAAAACAGATTTGACAATTCAGAAATCAGAAATGGGAAAACAGATTTCAGAAATCAGAAAATCAGATTCCTAATTGGGGATTGGATCTAAAACATGTCACTGGTTCTTGATTCATTTCTGAACAAGAATGTATTAAAAGACAACCTCTCAGTTGTAAATACAAATAAGATCTTAGAATGTCAAGATTAGAATCCAATGAATTTAGGATTGTAGAAAACAGAAATCAGAATTGCAAACAAGAAATCAGATTTCAGTGCAGGAAATCGGATTTGTTCGTATCCCATCCATAACTAATTAGACTACTACCTTATCCTAGGAGAAATGGAGTTTAGCTTCTCATAATTACAAGGATTGATACAAGATAGAGTGAAGAACAGATGTAGTTCATCCTGGCTTGAAGCTTGTTGACAGAAATCAGCTCCTTCAGTTCAAGAACAGCCCACTTCAGCTCCAATCCAGCCCCCAA
The DNA here is from genome assembly GCA_030549335.1 of Pontederia crassipes. Lineage (NCBI taxonomy): Eukaryota > Viridiplantae > Streptophyta > Magnoliopsida > Commelinales > Pontederiaceae > Pontederia > Pontederia crassipes. The sequence goes on along the minus strand of CM060191.1, from coordinate 66,760,074 downwards.
ATCTGTTCTCCTTTGCAATGGCCGACCTCCCCCTTCTCCCTTAGGTTTCCATCTTATATATGGCCTATCATCACCCTTAGATCAGCATCCAAATGTTTCATAGCCTTGATGTAAGCCACCTGTCTAGATGACCCTGAAAATTCCAGTTGCTACAACTTTTTGGACCACCAAATCAGTGGTCCCCCTTACTTTTTTCACCTTTTTGCAACCTATTTTCCCTGCTACAAAGGATAGAACACCAAGCATCAAAGTCTTCAAATAGTTTATGAACAAATAAGGGTAGGGAAAGCAACTAGGATCAGCTCAAATGTCAAGTATGATTAAGTGTTGTGCAGAGTTGCAAATCAAGGTTAAAGACGATAACTTATAAATGTCCGGAATGATAACTTTGCATAAATCTTGGAAAATGATCAAATATGAATGGTTCAGAGCATTGAAGGCATCAAATGGATTAGGGTGGCAAGTGAGTGAAGTCAGAAATTAAATATGAATGAGATTTCATAGGAATGATAACTTAGGTGCCAAAACGATAACTTAATTGCCTTAAAAATGATAACTTGTCATAACTTTTATTGTAGTTATCCAAATGTGATCAAATTTGAACATCAATGAGTTAGGACAATAATATAATGATTGCCTAAGGTCTTTGTGCAGAATTGATAGTTTTGCATGTCGAAACGATAGTTTTGTCCTTTAACGATAACTTGGCATTGAAAAAATGATAACTTGTTCAAATGGACTTAAAATTTTGCACAAGTTGAGATATGACCATCCAAATATGATTCATTCATGATAATAATGGATTTAGGGCAAGAAAATCATTGAAATCAGTTCACTCAAAATAATGATAACTTGACATATATGAGTGATAACTTGTCCTAAAAATGATAACTTGCCATAGAATTGAAATATTTATGGATTTTGACATTTCAGAACCTCTATGCACATGGAATTAAGTATAAAATGAGGAAGATTAACTAGTTATCAAAATCCATGCATTTCAAATATAATTGGCCAAAAGTTGGACAATTTAGGTGCTCGATATATATGAAATGCATCCAAAATGAGATAAAAAACTATATTGATCAGCTAGTGATCATATGACTGAAGTCTAGATCGAGGTTAATATGCACTAATTTAAATTTTTCATCGGACCGAACTCCTTTCTCTCGATCGAACCAACGACATTTTAGTGTCGTTTCTTGGAACTTAGGTATGTCGTGATTGTATGTGTGGCTCAAAGTACTTTGAAAGTGAAGTTTGACATTTTCTCAATCAAATATGCTTCATATATTGAGCCTTCAATCTTCGCATTATTCTTCGCCTTCCTTTTCAAATATAACATGCACCTTTCGAAAGGATACATCCATCGATACTGAACCGGATCCGCAACTTTTGTTTCATATGGAATATGTACAATCAAGTGCTCCATCACATCAAAAAAAAGTGGAAATATCTTCTCAGCCTTGCACACGGTAATCACAATAGAAGCCTCTAATCAACAGATGTCTTCTTCCTGAACGATGGATGTACAAAGCTCTTTAAAGAACACAGATAACTCTGTTACAACTTCCCAAATGGCCTTTGGCAAAAGTTCTTTAAAGGCAATTGGAAATAGCCTTTGCATAAAAATATGACAATCATGACTCTTCATCCCATGTATCTGCTCATTTTTCAAGTTAAACCAACGAGATATATTTGATACATATTCGTCAAGAAATTTCAATTGCTTGACCCATTCAAAAACCATGTTTCTTTAATCATTGCTCAAACGTAAGTAGCTTTTGACTTTTTGCATTTACCATTTTGAAGCTGAATGATATCTAGCTCTGGTATTTTGCGTATAACTTTCATATCTTCGCACGCTTGTATGCTATCTTTTGTTCTTTCTTTAATATCCATAGCAGTGTTAAAGATGCTGTCAAATACGTTCTTCTCCATATGCATGACATCTAAATTATGACGTACCAAGTTTGAAGACCAATAAAGAAACTTCCAAAAAATATTTCTTTTCTCCCAATTATGTTTACTTGCTCTAGTAATTCTTGTCCCGTCAAATGAGTTGGAGGCAATATATTTTTGGTTGTATTCTTTTTAAATGAGTTTCGATCGCGACTCATCGAATTCTCCAATGGCAAAAACATCAACAATCAAACCAACAAACTTTCCTACAATTTTTCAAATAAAATAATTTTGTATTCTTTCCACATATGGGATAAGCAAGTTTAATTTTTGTGCTCTAACCACTTAACATTTCATATGATGAAAAATCACTTATGTCTACATTAATGCAACTCTCATAATGAAATTTTGCTTTTTAGATTTGTCATAGGTAATCATACCATCCTCCCACAACGAGTTCATCAATCAAAGATCTTAAGTAGTAATTAACTAAACATGGTATTGATAAACGTGTTGAATTTATCAGCATTTGATTTCAAATTGAGTCCAGGTAATTAACTTAACATGGTATTAGATTAAAACATAGCAAATTAACTATGGCGAGCTCGTACCTTCTTACACGGAGGGCGGTGGAGGAAGGTGGCGGACGGCACCGGATGGAGGAGCACAGACGGCGAAGGAGATGGAGGGCGGGCTGCGGAGGGAGTGGAGGAGGCAGAGGGCGGGACGTGGAGGGCGGCGGAGGGCGGCGGAGGCGAAGGTCACATCCGGCCGCTCGCGATCGTGGTGGCCACTTCCGGCTCAAACGCGGCCGCGACGGCCGGATCCCAGTTCTGGCCATTCGCGGTCGTAGCGGCCGAATCCGGTCGGTTGCGGCCAGATCCTGCTGTTTGTGGCTGCCACGGCTGAATCCGACTGGTTGCACCTAGATCCAAAGCTCGCGGCGGCCACTTCCGGAAGCTCGTGGATGTGGCAGTCACATACGGCCGCAGTGGCCAGATCCGGACGCTTGCCGGTGCGACGGCTATATTCAGTTTAATTTTTTTATGCATGTATGTTGATGTACTTGCATTTGACTAAGAGGACTTTGTACTCTCGTTTGATGAGCATTGTGAGCTTTCTCCTTTCGACTAAGAATGCTAATTAAATGTTACATAAGTATGAAGATAGTTTTTTTGTTGTCTAATATTCCATTTTTATGCAGGTTATTTGAATTCTCTTATTATCTCTGTCAGTGTTGTCTGTCATTCCATCAGGTGTAAGTTATTAATCTTTGACAAAATATTATTTTTATGATTTGGAATGCAAATATCTTTAGATTTATTCCATCAATGTTGTCTCTTATTATCTCTGTCTACTTAGTTTGGTATTTATAAAATACGTAATATATTTAGATTCTCTATTTTCATTTTTGTAGACGTCATGGTGGCTTTATTCAGATTATGAAAACAAGAGAGGCTAGAGTATAAGGAGAAGGAGATCAAATTGACGACACTAAAGTGAAAAGAATCGAATGGTTTACATCCTACGATCTCACACTATCAACCGTCCGATTGATATAAAGTCGATTAGAAGGTGGAGATTTTATCTACTAAAGTCATTGATTTAGGAGGTCCATTCGGTTGCTACAATAAGTGAACCGACTGCTCTCGCCCAAGAATCCATTGAGTGTCTAGGATGGTTGCACCTCTTCCCCAGATGCCCCCACTTATAGTTGCTTGCTCAATACATGACTTGCTGGATTCTGCATGAGAAAATGAGCATAAAAGCAACAACATAGTTCAAAGATCACTAAATATTCCTTCTACATAAAATAGATGTGGAAAATTCATAAAAGTTGTATTTTAATGTAATGTGTGTATTTGAGCACGAAAACGTAGCAAATAGTAGAGTAAAAGTATGTCAGACGAAAGTAAATAGTATACTTAATTTTCCTACATTAGCATGCCAAATCAAATTAATGACTTTTAAGATTTACATCCATAATGCAAAATATCATTAATTAATAATGTTCATAACGAAAAAAGTTAATGACTTTAAAGTTTACGTGTTTAAAGTGATTGAGTTGTTAACTTTAAGATTCCCGTCATTAACAATAGGACGACTTCTATAGGAAAACCAATCAATCAATTGACTTTTTCATAATTTTGGTCATTTTTTGACAGCAAGACACTCCGAAAGGTCTCCAAACTCTGTGTCAATACCTATCTAGCATTTACATTAATTGATATGTTTTCCTTTCAAAAAAAAAAAAAAATTAGGTCCATGTCATACGCTTTTAGTTAGGGTTGCAACTTATGTACACTCTACTTTTATGAATATGTCCATATGCATATCCAGTGTAAGAAAACTAAATGTTCATGTTTTACCAAACTAAGGGTGTTGCAACTTGTGACATAAACTCATTTGCACAAGTGCTTGTATTCTTTGCGCCGAAATCTTGGAACACAGGCAGCCACCCTGCATTGTGTAATATTACGGAGTACCAAATTATCCGCTCTTAGGATATTTATCTTGTAAAGCCATCTTTATAAATGATCTAGTTATGTGGCGTTACCCATAGGCCATGTCTTTTGCATCTTTAATATGTAATAAGACTCCTATACCTACGGTACACTGGGAGGAGTTCACTAGTGTCTTCTGAGGTCTAGATGTATGTTATGTTTCATCATATTCAATACAAGCAAGTATTCACTTAATTCTAGTGTCATGGCTTTAAGCATGAGGTGGCAACTCACATCGGTGTCCCTTTATGGCGTCTTGTGATTCCTCAGCTGCCCCTTGAGACTTTAAGCGTCCAAGCACCTACATTAGCGCCGCAACGCGCTAATGCCACGAACTCATGATGAGTAGTTCAACACTTAGGTCATGTTCATGATTGAATGCCCATAAGAGCGACTCTCGGCATAGTCGTGTCGACCATAAAATTTTCGTTGCTACTCAAAAGAGGCTTAGTTAGGTGTCTATCCGTTTAGTCACCGCACATGGTATAGTGTCCGAGAATGACCCTGTGACAAGTGGTATCAGAGCAGTTCATCCTGCTCGGATCATCATGCGACGATGACTCGCTTATATCACCACGAAGTGCTCTGGCATAGAAATCTTTCGCTCGAAAACTCTATTATGCCCAGATTCACTGGTGCCATGGTTTGTGATCATGGACGCCAACGAAGAATGCATGGCAAGCTTCCTCGCCGCACACCTAATCGTGCCCCGTAGCAACTTCCTCATACACTCGTGTCGTGTTAAGGAACGTTCATCATGCACTATGATGACCGATTGATCACCCCGTCTAACCGGAACAGTCATGCATCATTCACTGGAGCAGATCAACCACTCCACGTATACGGTCGGGAATCTTGAAGTGTCGTGCTGCGTCAAGAGTGGCCATATGCTCTGCAAGATGGTCTTATGCTACTCATACCAAGAGGTCGCCTTACACAAGCGTCGTGTAACTCGGAGGACTCGTGTCACATTCAGGGACTATTGGTCATGCACTATCATGAGAATCAGGCGCTGCTCGATATTTTGTGACGTCTCATTGCATGCCCAGTCATGCAACGTGAAGCGCACAACCGCTCCATGGGAGAAGTTGGCTCAAGGTTAAGCATCAAGTTCATGGTCCCTTTCGGCTAAGGAACATCATCCTTTCGACTATGGAGTATCATTCACAAGCGTCTTGTTGTGCCGCTAGCATCGCTTGCCACGCCAAGATAACTTTCATAGATGGGGCAAAACATTGATTACTTGCAAACACTTACTACAAGAAAATTGACATTTAGCGACACAAAACAGTGATGCAAAATGATGCGTCGCTAATTCGTCGCTACTAGCATCTAAATAGCGACGACGTTGGGTCGACAAGATGAGACGCTAATTGCCTCCCAGTAGCGTCGACTCAGCGTCGCATTCGCGTTACAAAAAATGACGCTAAACCTGGCGCCATCGCGACACTACGTAGACGCTATTATGACGCGTCAAGACTAAAAATTGCGTGATAAATTATAGCGTCAACAAGACGCATCGCAAGTTGGCACCAACAACATAGCGGCGCTAAATCGACGCAAGTTCAGGAGACGATTTTGGCATCTGCAACTTGCGTTGTATCGACGTCGACCAGGTGTGGCGCTAATTAGCGCCACAAAGCTTGCATCGTTAATGTGAAGCTAATGCGGCGCCAACATTAGAATTTTAAGAATATACAAGTATTTATATAAGTAATGTTAATTATTATTGGTATTTAGGTAATGTTAATTTGTATACATATAGATATACATATATATATATAGATATACATATACATACTATATACTATACTTAACTATATTATACACCATACTATACTATATTATTCCATTATATAATATACAAAAATTAATATACCATGCTATACATACATTATACTCTTATTTTCAAATTTTGGAATTAGGAGAATAGTGCTTCTTCATTTTTCATGGGATTCAAATGGTGATTATCAAAGATCCGACCGTCGGATCATCGTGAAATTTGTACCTCTTGTAGATCATGGCAAAACAAATTTTTTAGTATTTTTTGACGAGTTTAGGAGGTCGGATGGTGGAGTTAAGAACCTAGGAAAAGAAAGACTTCCGACGATCGCCAATGTGAGTCCGGCAGGAATATGCCAAAACAAAAATTATGAACTCATAGAGAACGACACGAGCTGTTCAGTCGCGCAAGAATCACGTCGATCGGAAGTCGGAAGAAATTCAACAAAATGGACAAAGTTTCGGAATAGAAACAGTCGGTTCTCTACGGTCCTAACTCGGATCGCAACGAAAAAATAGGCATTTCGAAGGGATCGGGAAGGTGGGGCGGCGCAAACATTTCACGTTTCACGTCTTTTCCATTTCCTCCGATTCTCAAAATACTCATTTTTCGTAATTCTAAAAATTCATCAAAACTTCTGCCTCTCCTAAGAAATCTAAAAATATGCGTTCTTGAAAATCGGACATGTCAGTAGTGCTCGAAACAATCCCGTTTAGTCGACATAGTTTTCAATTTTTTTTCAAGAAATGCTGATTTTATTAGAATTTTTGTGCATCCAAACTTAATAATGGTCTTAAAAAATATTAAAATTTATTTTTCTAAAAAATCGGAACACTTGGGACTTCATAGAATGGCCTCATTTGGTCGCTATATACTTCGGACGACGTTGATATTTTTCTCTAATATATGTTATTTGTACTCAATATATACATATTACATATATAACATATACATATACATATACAATATACAATATACATATACATTCACATATATGTTGATATACATATATGTGACATATACATTCACATATACATTCAATCAATTATTTTGGTTCCACCTCAACATCGCAATAGTGAGATACTCATCCTAGCGTCACAGTTGCGTCACCATCGCGTCGCCTATTTGCGACGCCACTCTTTATAGCGTCACCTATTTGGACGCTAATTTAGCATCTAAACATTGCGACGCTAATGAGACGTGTTATTCTACTTTAGTGTTGCGACATTGGAGGCGCGCTATGCGACATACTTTATAAATGATTATCTATAAGAATTGAATTAAAGGGCATTGTCGTAGCGTCGCAATAAAGTGTGTCACTAATTGGCGATCCATGTGCCCATCGAAGAACAAATCCTAATCGTTCATTTTCTTTTATCCAATGCTCTCTGCGCGTTCGCCATCATCTATGCCCACTTGGTCGCATAAAGCATGGATGCCGCCTCCTTTTTCTCCTCCTGTTGCTGCTAATGCCTCGACGCCGCCTCCTTCTCCTCCTCCTGTTGCTGCTCTCCTCCTCCTATTGATGTTGCCCGGACACTGCCTCCTCCTCATGCTGCTGCCTCGATGCTGCCACTGCCTCCTCCTCCACCTCCTATTGATGCTGCCCCGAAGGACGCCGCCTCCTCTTCCTCCTCATGCTGCTGCCTCAACGCCTCCCGGATGCTGCCGCTGCCTCCTCCTCCTCCTATTGCTGCTGCCCCAACGCCGTCGCCGCCTCCTCCTCCTCCGATTGCTGCTGCCCCGCCGCTGCCTCCTCCTCCGATTGCCGCCACCTCCTCCTCCGATTGTCGCATCCTCCTCCGATTGCCGCCACCTCCTCCTCCTCCAATTGCCGCCACCTCCTCCTCGATTGCCGCCTCCTCCTCCTCCTCCTCCTCAGATTGCCGCCACCTCCTCCTCCTCCTCCTCTGATTGCCGCCGCCTCTTCCTCCTCCTCCTCCTCTGATTGCCGCCGCCTCTTCCTCCTCCTCCTCCGATTGCTGCTGCCCCGCCGCCGCCTCCTCCTCCTCTTCCTCCTCTCTGCCCCGCTGCCTCCTTCTCCGATTGGCGTCGCCACCGCCGCCGCCATCGCCGCCTCCTTCTTCAATTGCTGCTACCCCGACGCCGCCTTCTCCTCCTCCTATTGTTGTGCCCTAACGTATTTTGATGTAATGGAAGTTGTAATTGAATGTAAACGATGTAATTTGATGTAATGGATGTTGTAATTGAATGAATTTGATCTAATATGACATTTCTTCGTTGAATGATATCAACAATATGAATGTAAATGAAAGAATTAGCGATAGTTGTTGGCGCAATGCCATTTCGTTGAATGAAGATATCGTAATTAGTGTCTCTTTCACGTCGTAGTGGCGTCTCAGCTCTTAGCATCACATTAGCGTCGCAATGGCGTTGCAACGTCGTAGCACTACGGTAGCAATGCAATAGAACTAAAAATAGCGCCATATTAGAGTTTCACTATAGCGTCATATCGGCGTCGAGGTAGCGTCGACAGATTTAGTCTCTTTAGCGTCAAAATAGCGACGCATATTAGCATTTCACTACATCAATTTTTGTGTCATTACAATGTCGCAGTAGCATTGCCGTTCAAGGTAATAGCGTCGACAAACCTGTGGGCGCAAAGTTAACGCTGTTAGCGTCGTACGTTTTGCGTCGCCAAGCCTATGGCGCTAAGTTGATGCTAATGCGTCGCTACTCTCTTCAGCGCCGAGGCAGCGACGCATTAGAGGCTATTTTGCTGTGTCTCTAATCGATCTTTTTCTTGTAGTGACTGGGGGACGAGCTGTCAGCCTTGCCTGCCTCGTCAAGTGTCGTCCCACAAGCGGCGTGATGTCAACCATCAAGGGTTGGGATGAACTTGCTATATGCCAACACAAATTGACGTCTTAACTCAACGACCAATTTGACAAATGGTCTGAGCGTCGAACATCGGCGAACCTTGACATACTGCTATTAAGTGTTCCGCCGCCAATTGAAGGAAGGAGTGCACTTTCCTCTCGGCCAGCGCCTCGAGTAATCGAAGCGACCTCCAAGGATCGGAGTCCAAGGTTTCGAAGGACATATTGGCGATGTCATTCCTCCGAATAGAGATGGAGATGAAGTTGGGAGCTCATGCCACGAGTTCACTAACCGCAATATGCTTACTCAAGCGGAGCATCTTCACGAGCATCCCTATGGATCGGTGACAAGTATGTCAAAGGTGTATGATTTATGTTGACAAGCACAATGGCATTGCTTCTTCCGGATTGCGGATGGACGAGTATCTAAGGTGCATCTTCTTCATGAATGAGCACAAGGATGTCATTCCGTCCATACCCAAAGGTGTTGCCGACGCTTCAAAGGAGGTCCTAGGATCGGAAGAAGGCATATCCCAAGAACCCTACAAGATGTGGCGAACTCATGATGGCGATGTGGAATGTGGCAAACATGGATCCCATTGAGACATGGGACAGACAGTTCATTAATCATGCAAACCTGACAAGTCGGGACTGGAGGTCAAGATCGTGTTGTTCAACATTAGTCAGATGGGCATGTTGAAGTAAGACGTTAAAGGTATCACCGAGCTCCACCTACAGTGTTCCCAGGTGGATGAAGACCCAACATTGGTGCTCTTCAAGCAGAGAGGTTGAAGCTTTGGATTAGGATGGAGTTGAAACGACAGGATCGCCCAACCTCCGCTCGCTAGTCGTCGTTGCCAAGTCATTCGTGCCAAGACAAGTGCCATACTACCAAAGCCCTTGGACAAGGGCAATGGTGAGGGAGAGAAGCCCAAGTCGCAAGAGGAAGTTACCTATGCCAAAGACAAAGCCAGCTCATCAAAGTAGGAGGATCGAGTTGAACCACGACGTCCGTGGGGAGACTCTCATCGCTCACTATAGTAGTGAACTTAAGGTCTTCTTGCTGTTCAGAGATGAACCAAGGAGCAATGACAATTGATTGAATTCCCTTATGTAATCATGTGCTCAATGTTTTCAAATCAATTAATGCTAATGTGGATTTCATTTCAATTTACAGTTGAGAAACTGATTCTAAATCCCCTTGCTGTTTAGAGATAAACCAAGAAGCATTAGCATTAATATTGGATTGATTTCATTCCTGCCTAGTTAATTGAAGTAATTCTCTCATTATTAAAAGTGCAATTGGTTGTCATCATTTCAGGCCCTACTGAATTGCATAACTTGAAAGAATTATTGCAATATCAGTAAGGGGGACTTGAGTTTGTGCTTAATGTTAACTTGATATCAGTAAGGACCATTTTCTTATACAACTTAGCTAATCAACCATATGACAATATGATAATTAGTTTGATTCAACTATGCTGTGATAATAGCCCTTTTTAAGTTGAGTTAGAATTGACTATATTGATAACTTGTTCCAATCCATTCATAATTAAATTAGATGAACCCCAATTCTTAGGAGAACCTATCTCATTGATTGATAATCTCATTTAGCCCTTAATTTAGCATCTAAAATTCAGTTCAGTTAAATTCCCAAAACTCCAAAACAATTATCCTTTTTGCCACAATTAAAAATCTATTTTCTACTTTTCTTAAATTTATGCTTTTGTCACTTAAATTAGGACTAGTTTAGATCGTATAGGGAGTCATTGGCTTCAAATCACTGTGGATACGATATTTGGGTTTACTACAATTGACCTATGCACTGCAGTAGAGAGTGAGTTAGGGAGTTAATCCAATTATTGAAAATTCTCAATTATAACCACAAAATCAGCAAGTTATCACTACTCTACTTAATTAACATCAAGTTTTTGGCGCCGTTGCTGAGGATTTGAGGCCAATTAAATTAACTTAGATAGTTTAGATTAGTTATAGACTAATTATCAATCCATTTATTAGCCCAATTTTCAGTTTTTGCAAGTTATAATTCTGATTTTTTCATTTTTATCTAGTTTTCTTTCTTTCCTGAATTTGATACTTCTGAATTCATTTATGTAGGATTTGGATTATCAAGAGAACTATTATCAATCAGATCCTGAACCTGAAAGGAGATTCTTGAGAAAGAGGATATTGCAAAGGCGAGAGGCAAGAAGAAAAATTTTTGAAGAGGAAGAAGAAGAGGTTAATATGGCTGCAATAAGGACACTCAAGGATTTCTATTCACCTAGCAATGTCAGAAATCAACAAAGGGATGGAGTCCTAGCACCTGCTGCCAATTTTGAAGTGAATCCAACATTGGTTACAATGATAAGGCAATATCAATTTGCTGGATTAGAGAATGAGGATCCAGCTTCACACCTTGACAACTTTAAGGAGATTTGTAGCACTGTCCACTTCAACAATACTCCTATGGATGCGGTCTACAATGAGGTTTTTTCCTTTTTCACTCAAGGACAAGGCCAAGACTTGGTACAAGACTCTCAAACCTGAAGAGATTGCACTTGGGAGTCCATAATTCAATTGTTTCTAACTGAATTCTTTCCACCTAGCAAAACTGATAATTATAGGAGCCAGATTGTCAGGTTTTACCAATTGGATCAGGAGAACATCTGTGATGCATGACAAAGACTCAAAGCTTATTGAGGGCATGTTCACACCATGGGTTTGAAAAATGACAATTGGTCAATTATTTCCACAAGGGATTGAACTATCCATCTAAAGTGGCATTGGACACTGCTGCAGGAGGGATTTTTGCATCCAAGAATATTGATGAAGCCTACCAATTAATTGAGAACATTGCCAAGAACCATCATTTCCTCACTCATGATAGAATAAGGAGGCCATCAAATGATAATCAAGTCAACAACATTGTTGTTCAGATTGAAGAAGGGTTGCACAAGGCCTTGGAGAAGCTGAATTTAACACCTAACATCAACAAGGCTCCCAATTCTCAAACCAAATGTGATGTGTGTGGAAATCAAGGCCATGTCACAGAGAGTTGCAACCTGATAATGCAGCAATATGAACAATCCATAGACCAAGTGAATACTGTGGAAAGTTATGAAATGAAACCCCCTACTGAGTTCTATACCCCAGAAAATAGGAATCAAACCTACCTGTTATATAAGGCCAACCATTACTAAGGGCCACCTATGCAGAATTCTAATTAGCAGCTCAAGATTTTGTCAAGGAATCAACCACCTCCATACCAGAATCAGTCTTCAACTATCCCAATGCAAAGACCTCCATATGAGCCACCACAAGCTCAAGCCACTCAATTTTCAAAAATGGAGGAGTTGCTGCAACAAATTCTGAAGAAACAAGAAAAGTAGGAGGAGGCAATGCAAAAATTAACCACTGGATATGAGGCCTTGAGTGCCATTCAAAAGTTGCTTGAGAGTCAAATTGTCCAACAAGCAAGCACTTCTACCAGACAACCCATATTCTTCCCTGGACAACCAGAAGTGAACCCCAAGGAACAAATTCAAGCTATCTAACTCAATAGAAGGGAAATTGACCTTCCAAATTGGAGAAGATAAAATAGAATTCAACTTGGCATAAGTTATCAGTAGGCCAAACTGTTAGCAAGATGACTTTGGAGATGGACAAATTGACCAAATTGTGGAGCAAGCCTCAACAATAATACTAATTGAAGATCCATTGCAAATTTGATCACTTGAGGGAATTAGAGGATCCAGAAGCCAAAGCATATCAATTAGCTATGAATGCACTCCAGTCAGTAGGGAATTCAGAATTCCAGAATGAAGTGTTGGAGATTTTCACTATTGAACCTCACACTAATCCAACTCAGGACAATTCATCCCAATTTGAACTGAAGCCCTCCCTAGCAACCTCAAGTATGAATTCTTGGGAGAGAACTCCACATTTCCAGTGATTATCAATGCCAACTTGCCCAAGGAACAGATCCAAGAACTTTTAAAGAGACTGAAGTTGTATAGGGAGGTGATTGGCTATTCTATTGAAGACATTAAGGGGATAAACCCTTCAATTTGCATGCACAGGATTCCTATGGAGGACAACTACAAGCCTTCAATTGAATGTCAAAGAAGACTGAATCCAGTGATGAAGGAATTTGTAATGAAGGAAGTGTTGAAGTTGCTGAATGCTAGAATCATATATTCCATTTCAGATAGTGAATGGGCCAGCCTTGTTCAGGTGGTGCCAAAGAAAGGAGGAATAACAATAGTCAAATCAGATTCAAATGAATTGATTTCTACCAGGACTGTCACTGGCTGGAGAATGTGTATAGCCTTCAGAAAGTTAAATAAGGCAACCAGAATGGACCACTTCCCTCTTCCTTTTATTGATCAAATGCTAGAGAGGTTGGCCAAGCACTCTCATTTCTACTATCTAGATGGCTACTCAGGTTTCTTCAGATTCCCATCCACCCCCAAAACCAGCACAATATCACCTTTACTTGTCCACATGGGACATTTGCATATAGGAGGATGCCATTTGGATTATGCAATGCTCCTGCCACTTTTTAGAGGTGCATGATGTCTATCTTCTCAGACTTTATTGAGGACTAATGGAGGTATTTATGAATGATTTTTCAGTCTATGAGGACTTTTTTGAAGCATGCTTGGAGAATTTAACAAAAGTGTTACAAAGGTGCAGGGAATCAAATTTAATTCTGAATTGGGAAAAATGCCACTTCATGGTTTATGAAGGAGTTGTTTTAGGCCATATTGTGTCTAGTAAGGGAATTGAGATGGACAAAGCAAAGATTGAGGTCATTGAGAAGTTGCCACCTCCAAGAAATGTAAAGGCAATCAAAAGCTTTCTAGGCCATGTTGGATTCTACAAGAGATTCATCAAGAACTTTTCAACGATAACCAGGAATTTTAATGAAGATTGCATGAAGGCCTTTAATCAATTGAAAGAAGCCCTCATATCAGCTCCTATTGTGCAACCATCGGATTGGACATTGCCCTTTGAAGTTATGTGTGATACATCTGACCAAGCAGTAGGGACAGTCTTAGGACAAACAAGGGATAAGAAGCATTATGTCATTTGCTATGCTAGCAAGACATTAGATGAGGCTCAAATCAATTATGCCACCACTGAGAAGGAGCTACTAGCTGTAGTATTTGCATTTGACCAATTCAGGCCTTATATAGTTGGATCTAAGGTGATTGTATACACTGATCATCAAGCAGTGAGGCACCTGATCAACAAGAAAGAGTCAAAATCAAGGCTCATCAGATGGATCCTATTGCTGCAAGAGTTTGATGTAGAAATCAGAGAAAAAAAGGGTAGTGAAAATCTGGTTGCTGATCATTTGTCAAGGATGGAGGGAATTCAGAAATCTCCAATTCTTCCTATCAATGATTCATTTCTTGATGATTTCTTGATGGTCATAACAGCTGCCCCAACTCCCTGGTATGCTGACATAGTTAATTACTTGGCTTGTGGAATTGTTCCTTCTGATTACACCTACCAGCAGAAAAAGAAATTTTTCCATGACTTAAAGGACTAGTATTAGGATGATCTCCTCTTGTTCAAGAAGTCCCCTGATAGCATGTATCGAAGGTGTGTACCAGAATCAGAATTTCAGGATATTTTGCATGCATGCCACTCATCTCAATATGGTGGACATGGTGCCACTCAGAAGACAGGAGCCAAAATCCTTCAATCAGGCTTTTATTGGCCTAGTTTGTTCAAAGATGCCTATACGTATGTAAAAAGTTGTGATGAATGTCAAAGAGCAGGATCTATTTCAAGAAGAAATGAAATGCCACAACAGGGAATTTAAGAAGTTGAGATCTTTGATGTATGGGGCATTGACTACATGGGCCCATTTCCTAATTCATTTGGATTTAAGTTTATATTGTTGGCTGTTGATTATGTATCCAAATGGATAGAGGCAATTCCAACTGTACCTACTGATTCCAGGGCTGTTATTAGAATGTTCAAGGACATTATTTTTCCAAGATTTAGAATTTCAAGGGTGGTTATCAGTGATGGAGGCAGCCACTTCATAGAAAGAAGTTTTGAGAATCTTTTAAGCAAATATGGGGTAATGCACAAGGTTTCAACAGCCTACCACCCTCAAACAAATGACCAAGCTGAAATATTCAATAGGAAAATAAAAGCAATTTTGGAGAAGACAGATTCATTGACTAGAAAGGATTGGAGCATAAAATTTAATGATGCACTTTGGGCCTATAGGACATCCTACAAATCTCCAATTGGTGTCTCTCCTTACAAATTGATTTATGGGAAAACTTGACATTTGCCAATTGAACTCAAGCACAAAGCCTATTAGGCTGTCAAGTCACTAAATTTTGATATGCAATCTTGTGGACAGAAAAGGCTATTGCAAATTGATGAATTGGATGAGATTAGGCTCAATGCCTATCACAATTATGAATTTTATAAGGAAAGGACCAAAATGTGGCATGACATTAGGATATTGATAAAGGAATTCAATGCCGGAAACTTTGTATTGTTGTATAATTCAAGGCTCAAGTTGTTTTATGAAAAGTTGAAATCTTGATGGAGTGGACCCTTCAAAGCAATGTTGTAAGACCCGGACCGGACGTCGACCCGGATAAGTCTCCGGGTCAGGTTGGACCGGTCGAACCGGTTAACTCGGACGGTCGGACCGGATATTAATAAAATAATATAAAAAGATAAATTGTAATACTTATATATTCTTATCAATAATTAATATATTTCTACAACAAAGTACATATGATTAAATCATTTTAATTAAAATTAAAAAATCAAATGTGACATATTTAACTATTGATATGAGTTTTATGTGATTTTAATATATTCAATTACAATTTACAAATTCATTTTCTCAAATTTAACTTTACTTAAACTAGAAAGATTATTGTAGTTTCTATTTTTTAATTTAATTAGGTAACTAATCTTTTCATATTTAATTTTTGACATTTAAAATATTATAAAATTTCTTATCAAACAAAATAATTATATAAATGACTGATGATAACCATTGTATAATATAAAATAACTTGGCATTCAGATAAATAAATATAGCACAGTGGTATATACACATAAGTTGGTTTCAGGAGGTCTTGAGTTCAAAACCCAGTGTCCACATTATTTCAAGATATTTTCAATTTTTGGACTGGCCGGTTCTTGCAAAACCGCCGGTTCAACGGTTCAACCCGGTTTTAGGCGGGTTTTGACCGGTCTTGACCGGTTCGAAACGGTCTGACTCCTAATCCGGTTTTGGGGTCGAACCAAACCCGCCCAGAGTGGCGGTCGACGGTTGGACCGGTCGGACCGGCCGGTCCGGTCCGGTCCAAACAACCATGCTTCAAAGTCCACAAGGTTTATCCTTTTGGGACTGTGGACCTTGTCAATAATAATGCTGACATATTCAAGGTTAATGGACAAATATTGAAGTTATATAACCCCACAGCCATGGATTCAACTAAGGATGTGCTGTTGTTGACAAATCCACCAAAATTACCTAGTTGAATTCAATTGTAACAATATCTAGCCTAAGACACTAAAGTAGGACACTTCTTGGGAAGTAACCCAAGCCATTTTATACCTAATTTTCTCTGTTTTGCAGGAATAAATCAGGGAAGAATCAAATCTATCCATAAATTTTCAATTAGGAAGTACTCTTAAACTCAATTTTAATTTTCTCACTGAAATACCAATGATAACTGATATTATCTTCTACTTCATGCTACAATTATCATATTGACATCTGAATTATCATTTATATCAGTTATCCGCATTTGCCATTACTGAAT
Organism: Pontederia crassipes; assembly: GCA_030549335.1. NCBI lineage: Eukaryota > Viridiplantae > Streptophyta > Magnoliopsida > Commelinales > Pontederiaceae > Pontederia > Pontederia crassipes. The sequence continues at coordinate 66,743,225 of CM060191.1, read as the reverse complement.
TTCAGTGCATTGTTAAATTGTGCATTACAAAAATTTGATATTGCAGATTTCATGGATATCCTCTATTTCTCTACAGAATTGGTTGCAAATCATGAAGTATGGATCCCTCAAAGCCTTTGGTTGATATGCAGAATGGACCAAACTCCATTGCCGTATCCATTTGATACCCTCCCAACTCTCTTCCTTCCTTATCTTTTTCGCCACTGAGGACAGTGCTGAGAATAAGTTTGGAGGAGAAAATCTGGTACTTTTTAAATTTTACACCATGTTTTTAATCTACTTTAATGCTCATATCATCATTTATTACAAAGTTATCACTGTTTTGAACAAGTTATCACTGTTTTCACTCGGTTATCATTAGTTTTGACAAGTTATCACTGGTTATCACTGAATGTGCTCAATTCAATTCTTGCTTTCATTTTAACTCTAAAATGGGTGAAATCCTTTAATATGACAGTTAGTACACTCCAATACCAAGTGGTCAATTTGGTCATTAATCTTTCTGCTTTAATCAACTTATCAATTCAGATGCATTTGAATCAAAATTTCAGTTGAAAATTTTTCTTTTTGTGGGTAACACTAGCTGACACCTATGGATTGAATTGACAATATAAGATGTCTAGAAAGGAGTCAAAGATCTTGCTGCCATGTTAAATAGGAAAACATGACTTTTTGGACTAAGGGATCTAAACCTTACTTGAGTTTGAACTATTGCTCACTTCATGAACGTAATAGAAAAAGAAAAATGGAGAAAAGAAAAAGTGAAAAGTTGCATTTCTGCATTGCATGCATGCATCAATAAAAAAAGTGAAATTCTAAAAAGGAACCTCTCCTGAATAAAGCCAGAATTTTTATCCTGTGACCAGCATGAATAAAAATCAGGTCTCAACCTGTTTATTGCATTATCAAGAATAAAAGTCAGGTGTTAAACCTATTTAAGCAGTGAAAAATCTGTTCATGAAGGGATTTGTAATTCAATCTTTTTGTAAAGTTGACAATTTCTGAAATTCAAACTTGTTACTGCTAGTACTTCTTTCATGGCTTAAATTTGCTTTAGCCTTTGTGATTCCTTATCTAAAAAATGAGTTTTTGGAAAGAATGGGGTGTTGGAAAAGTGAGAAACTCATTTGGCATTAATCAACTGGATTTTAATTCATTTGTGAACTGTTTAATTCAAGTTTGTTCTTAATATCTGAATGTTTTGCTTGAGGACAAGCAAAAGGCTAAGCTTGGGGGAATTTGATCACTAGCTGATCATATTAGGTTTTTATCCCATTTTTTATTCATTTCACCCATATAGAGCCCTCATTTTGCCTTACTTTTAGCCAATTATGCATGGAATGCAATGGATTGTGATAACCAGCTGATCATCCTCATTTTACACTTAATTTCATGTGCGTAGAGGTTCTGAATTGCTAAAATCCATAAAGATATTAATTCTATGCCAAGTTATCATTTTTTGGACAAGTTATCATTCCAATGTGCAAAGTTATCATTTTACTAATTGAGTTGATTTTTAGTGGTTGTCTTGCCCTAAATCCCTTGCCATTATGAATTAATTATATTTGGATGATCATATTTCAACTTGTGCAAAGTTATCATTCTATTTCACAAGTTATCATTTTTTGTGCTAAGTTATCATTTTTAGGGCAAAATTATCATTTCGATGTTCAAAGGTGTCATTTCTGCATAACAGCATTAGGCAACTGTTAAATTACTGTCCTAACTCCTTGCTGCTCTGATTTGATCACATTTGGGTAATCATAACTTAATTTACAACAAGTTATCATTTTATGGCACAAAGTTACCATTTCGGGGCTCAAGTTATCATTTCTATGAAATGTTATCCACACTTGACAATTGACCTCATTTACTTGTTATCCTAATCCCTTTGATGTCTCCACTGTCTGAATCACTCATATTTAGATAATTTTGATGATATGGCACAAAGTTATCATTTCGGGCAATAAGTTTTCATTAAACAAATAAGGATTTCATTCCTACACAACACCAAATCCCATTTGACAATAGAGCTGATAATTATTATTGTCTTAATCCTTGTTTGTTTAAATCCTATTCAAGGATTTTGATGCTTGCTGTTTTGACTCTTCTAGCAGGGAAAACAAGACTACACAAGCTGGAAAAGGAGGGGGGACCACTTACTTTTTAGCTGTCCAAAAGTTGCTGCACCTGCCATTATTTCTGGACCAGGACACTTGGCATAATCAGAGGGGAATGAAATATTCTAATCTGCATCCAAGGGTGGACAAGAGTCATATATAAGCTATAGAATCTGGATGAAAAAGGGGGGCCTCTATTGCAGGGTTTCTGGATGAGGAAGGAGGAGCTGAGAAGAAGGCTGCAACTCTGATTTCTGTCGACAGATTTTGGTGCTTCTAATTTCAGAATGATTTGCCTTATTAATTCTTCCTATTTTGTATCAAATCTTGTAATTATAATGAGCTAAATCTCAGCTCTCCTAGGATATGGTAGTAATCTAGTTTAGTTATGAATGGGATATGGACAAATCTGATTTCCTGCACTGATATCTAATTTCTGATTTCTGAATTCATTGAATTTGTTTTATCATTGTGGAGCCCTAATTGTATTGACAACTGAGAGGTTGCTTTATGGTTTCATTCTTGTTTAGAAATAAATCAAGATGCAATGATATTTCTAAGATTTGAATCTGTAATTGGTTCTGATTTCCTTCCTGATTTGGTTATTTCAGAAATCTGTTTTCCTGAATTCTGTGGGATTCTTCTTTGTTATTGTAAACCCCTGATTTCATTGAATCACTGAGAAGTGAACTTAAGATCTTCTTGTTGTTCAGAGATGAACTAAGGAGCAATGACAATTGATTGAATTCCCTTATGTAATCATGTGCTCAATGTTTTCAAATCAATTAATGCTAATGTGGATTTCATTTCAATTTACAGTTGAGAATCTGATTCTAAATTCCCTTTCTATTTAGAGATAAACCAAGAAGTATTAGCATTAATATTAGATTGATTTCATTCCTGCCTAGTTAATTAAAGTAATTCTCTCATTATTAAAAGTGCAATTGGTTGTCATCATTTCAGGCCCTACAAAATTGCATAACTTGAAAGAATTATTGCAATATCAGTAAGGGGGACTTGAGTTTGTACTTAATGTTAACTTGATATCAGTAAGGACCCTTTTCTTATTAAACTTAGCTAATCAACCATATGACAATATGATAATTAGTTTGATTCAACTATGCTGTGATAACAACCCTTTTTAAGTTGAGTTAGAATTGACTATATTGATAACTTGTTCCAATCCATCCATAATTAAATTAGATGAATCCCAATTCCTAGGAGAACATTTCTCATTGATTGATAATCTCATTTAACCCTTAGTTTAGCATCTAAAATTCAGTTCAGATAAATTTCCAAAACTCCAAAACAATTATCCTTTTTGCCACAATTAAAAATTTGTTTTCTACTTTTCTTAAATTTCTGCTTTTGTCACTTAAATTAGGACTAGTTTAGATTGTTTAGGGAGTCATTGGCTTCAAATCACTGTGGATACGACATTTGGGTTTACTACAATTGACCTGTGCACTGCAGTAGAGAGTGAGTTAGGGAGTTAATCCAATTATTGAAAATTCTCAATTCTAATCACAAAATTAGCAAGTTATCACTACTCCACTTAATTTACATCATGCAACCCCTTCGCCACTTGCATGACGGAGAGGGTCTTCTACTTGAGATCACCTCCTGACCTCACGAGAACGTTGTAGGATCTCTTGGGGTCGAAGATGACCATCGAGTTGGTATTAGAGCTGCGTTTCTGGGACCGCTCAAGTTGGCGCTCGACGATCAAGGAGAAATGACGTCGAACTCGGAGATGACGAATGAACCCGTCGCACCAGAGAAGGGCCGCCCTGATGAGGGCGCGCCCACTCGAAGGACGCCATGTCCGCCTTCGAGCAACGTCTCGGCCAGTTCCAATTGGACGTGGGCGAAATGCAAGACCAACTCACAACACACGAGCGTGAGTTGGAGAAGATAGTGGATCTCGAAACGGTGCGGAATGAGGTGGCGCCGTTGTATATGCGGCTGGAGTCCATGGACGCAACAATCATGGACATGCAGGAGACCTTGGACAATGGTCTCTCAAACATGAGGTTCGAGATGGAGCAAGAGTTCAAGATCATTCGGGAAGAGCTCAAGCGGTGCTATGGAGATGGGCGACGTCTCGAGACGTCCGCCCCGCATGAGGCAAGAATCGATGTGCCAACGTCACGGCCTTACAAAGGCGAGCGGTCGGCAAAGGAGATATGGGACTTCCTGTGGAACGTCCAAGGTATATGGAGGTCTTGGACATGACTTTCGAAGCGAGGATGGTGAAGACCGCATCCTTCTACTTGCAAGATGCGACGAGTCTATGGTGGCGTGCCATTGCGATGATGTGGAACGTGGCAACGTCGAGCCCATTGAGAGGTGGGACGACTTCAAGAGGCAGCTGACGAATTACTTTTGCCCTGCCAAATCAGGATCGGAGGCCAAGATTGCGTTGTTCAACATTTGCTAGAAGGGCACGTTGAAGGAGTACGTAAAAGAGTTCACCGAAGATAGGAAGCGACGAGACACGTTTTTGGTGGTCTTCGTGAAGGATTTGAAGCCATGGGCTAGGACGGAGTTGGAGCGATGAGATTGGCCCAACCTCCGTTCGCTAGTCGCCGCTGCTGAGTCGCTCGTGGAGTATGCCAAAACAAGTGCTCCACCACCAAAACCCTCGGGCAAGGGTAATGGTGGGGGAGAGAAGCTAAAGTCACAAGGAGGCAGGTCGCACTACCAGGCAAAAGAAAGGGACACCAAGATAAGAGGCCCAATAATGATAGATTCAAAAGGGACGGGAAGCCGCCATAGCCTTGCTACATTTGTAAGGGTCCACATTGAACAAGAAATTGTCCGCAGAAGGCAACAGTCAATGCAATGTATTACCCTGACGAGAAGGAGAAGGAGGAAGCGTGTCTCAGTTCAATGCACGTCCTCAGCACCATCAACGTCTCGAAGGGTTCTTCATCAATTGCTCGACTCTATGCGGACATCGAGTTGAACGAGCAAATCTTCAACGCTCTCATTGACACGGGAGCATCGGAGTTGTTCGTGTCGAAAGTAACCGTCAAGAAGCTGAAGCTGCCACTCAGGAAGACTAATGCCACGTTCAAGACGGTGAATGCACGAAGTCTATCTCGACCACAGGAATTTCTCCTGAAGTGAAGGTTTGCATCGGCAAGTGGTCTGGAAGCTTCGACGTGACGGTGGCACCTGTGGACGACTACGAAGTGGTAGCGGGCATCTCTTTTCTGCGACACATTGCAGCATGTGTCATCCCGCTCACCAACTCGATGGTCATCTTCGACCCCAAGGGACATTACAACATTCTCGTGAGGTCGGGAAGTGATCTCAAGCAGAAGACACTCTCTGCCATGCAAGTGGCGAAAGGGTTGTGCAAACAGAAGCACACCTTCCTGACGACCACACCTTCCTAGCGACCGCCATCTTGGAAGATTCGAGGCCCTCAACTTCAACACCTCCCAAAGTCCTTGAAACCCTTGAGGACTTTGCGGACGTCATGCCCCCGGAGCTCCCAAAGTGGTTGCCTCCAAAGTGTGAAGTGGACCATGTCATCGACTTGGTCCCAGGATCGAAGCCCCCTCATAGAGTCCCTTATCGGCTAGCCCCTCCGGAACTCGCAGAACTCCGTAAGCAACTCTCTGAACTATTAGATGCAGGATATGTTCAGCCTTCGAAGTCTTCATATGGCGCCCCAGTACTCTTTTAGAAGAAGCATGATGGTTTCCTCCGGATGTGCATCGACTACCGGGCGCTCAACAAGCTTACGATGAAGAACAAGTACCCCATTCCCTTGTGGCGGACTTGTTCGTCCAACTTGGCAGCGCGAGATAGTCTACCAAGTTGGATCTTCGTTTGAGTTATTGGCAAGTCCGGATTGCAGAAGAAGATGTGCAGAAGACGGCGTGCGTCACAAGATACGGCTCCTACGAGTTCCTCGTGATGCCTTTCGGACTCACCAACGTCTCGGCAACCTTCTGCACCATCATGAATAAGGTATTGCAATCATTCCTTGACAGGTTCGTGGTTGTCTACTCGATGACATTATGATCTACAGTCGTACCTTGGAGGAGCATATCGAGCACATTCGGCAAGTTTCGAGGTGTTGCGGTAGAACGAGCTCTACATCAAGCGGGAGAAGTGTGTCTTCGCTCAATCGAAAGTGCACTTCTTGAGACACGTCGTCGGATGTGGCAAGCTGAAGATGGATGGCACGAAGATGTGTTTTCGACATGTGTTCGTTCCTTGGCCTGACGAACTACTATAGGCGGTTCGTTAAGGGGTATTCACATGTGACAACCCCTTTGACGAATCTCCTTCGAAAGAATGTGAAGTGAGAGTGGATGCCGACATGCCAAGAAGCGTTCTACACCCTCAAGAGGGCCATGATGGAGGAACCGGTGCTCGCCCTGCCAGACCACACCAAGCCCTACGAGGTATAGACATATTGTTCTGACTATGCTATCGGATGAGTTCTTATGTAGGAAGGACATCCTGTGGCATTCGAGAGTCAAAAACTCAATGACTTGGAGCAGCGCTACGCCGTTCAAGAGAAGGAGATGACCACGATGATCCATTACCTTAGGACATGATGGCATTACCTCATCGGGTCGCAATGTCACATCAAGACGGACAATGTCGCGACAAGTTACTTTGAGACGCAGAAGAAGCTCTCGCCAAAGCAAGCAAGGTGGCAAGATTTCATGGCGGAGTTCGACTACGTCCTAGAGTACAAGCCCGACAAGACGAATGTTATTGCCGACGCCTACAGCCGACGCGCGGAATTGGCGGCCTTGAGTTCCTCTCAGGCCGACATGATCGAGAGGATCAAGAAGGGATTGGAGTCGAATCCCACGGCAAAGAACCTATTTGAGCAAGCAAAGGAGGGAAAGACACGCCCCTTTTGGGTGGAAGGTGAGCTGATCTTCACCAAGGAATGTCGCATCTACGTTCCACTGTTCGATAACTTGCGTCGCACAATCATGCAGGAGTGCCATGACTCCAAGTGGGCGGGACATCCGGGCATCCACCGCACTTTGGCACTCATCGAGGACAACTACTTTAGGCTAAGGATGGAGGATGATGTTGAAGCTTCGTGAAGACATGCCTTTGTTTGCCAGCAAGAAAAGAATCTCAACCAAGCGCTCGGCGAACTTTTGAAACCCCTGCCTATTCCAGAGCGATCATGGAAGGATGTTTCCATGGACGTCATCACGGGCCTGCCCAAGTCTGAAGGGACGGGCACCATCACGGTGATCGTCGATCGGTTCTCCAAGTATGCCATCTTTGCCACCGGCTTCGCAAGTTGTCGTGCCACTAAAGCTGCGGAGTTATTTATGAAGCATGTAGTCAAGTATTGGAGCCTACCGCAAAGCATAGTTAGCGATCGGGATGGTCGATTCGTTGGCAACTTCTGAAAGAAACTGTTCAAGATGATGGGCTCCAACCTACATTTCTCAACATCACTTCATCCTCAAATCGACGACCAAACTGAGAGGGTGAATTGTATCTTGGAGATCTACTTGCGGCACACTGTGAGTGCCAATCAGAAGAACTGAGTGAAGCTACTCGACATTGCACAATTCTCCTACAACCTGCAACGAAGTGAGTCGACCAACAGGAGTCCCTTCAAGATAGTGATGGGGCAGCAATAGGCCGTCGCCACTTCCTATGATGGCAAAACCCCCGTCGCTCACTACATGGCGAGGGAATGGGATGAGCAGAACGACATGACTAGAGCATCTTTGCACAAGGCATTCGAAAAGTGGCATAAGCAAGCTTTCGCAAAGCGCTCAAAAGAGTTTATCTAGACGTTGGGCACGTCTAGACGCCACACGGGTCGGACGAGTGAAAAACGATCCCGTGACACGACCTCGTCGGAGGTCGCAAGGAAGGGGCGACCCCCCTCCTCCTTCCCTGCGCTTGACACAGGGGTGGGGAGGTCGCCCCCCTCCCTACGACCTCGCCGAAGGTTGCAGGGAGGGGGCGACCCCCCTCCTTCCCTGCGCTCGGCGCAGGAGATGGGGATCCCTCCCTTTGGTGACACATGGCCATTTTTTTAAAATTATTTTATATTTATTATTTTATGTAAAAATAGATAACATTTAAGGAAGGGGTATAATGGACTTTTTACAATTGTGAAAAATAAAAAATAACAAAGTCGACGGAATTGGACGGAATGATCAAATTAAAAAAATCGTGATAGTTTAAAGACTCAAAAAATGAAGTTCGTAGGTTGGGGTTAGATGTGAAAAATCGCGATAATTTAGGAGTGGTCAGAGGAAATAACCTTTAATCAATATGTATAAATGTAATAAAGTAATCTAATTAATCAATACCAATCTAATTATTTTTTTGCCGTTGATTTTTATTCCATAAAATATTACAAAATACAAATGTAATAAAATAAGCAAAAAAGAGTTGCATAAGTCAAATACAAGGATATATAAACTAATTAGAAATATTGCATTACATATGAAACTCAAATATTAGATCTGTACAAATGAATTTTAAATCTCAACCATGCCAAGAGTTACTTGGTGGAACAATTATAACTTTTGTATTACATGCATCTAAAACTACTCGAATAAAAAGAGCTTGAAACATTCAAATATTCAATCTCCAATCTCAAGTCTCCATCTTCAACCTTGACCTTCAACGTCCAACCTCCAATCTTAATCTTCAATATTCGACCTTCCATGTGCTTATGCAAGTTTCTGTTAATATACAACGATAAATTTATAAGTAAAAGTTCCACTTACATGACATTAAAAATTACATGAAATATCCAGAATATGATTAGTCCATCTTTACAGATACATATAGAAATGCATGCAGAGAGCGCCAACTGATAAAGTTGCAAGAAATACTTTATCAACAACTACTTTATCAAGCAAAGTGAATTATCACATCAAAATAATAAAGTCTTCGACCTGTAGAGCAGCAGTTATTTGTCTTCTCATCTTCCCTATCAGCCTTTCCTGACCAAAAAGGTAACGATGAATAAAAATGAGAAGTAAGATTTCAATACAACATTTGAAACTAGAAGTAAGATAATATTTGAATTGAGACATAATAAATCGTATTTTAAAGCTCATGCTCACCTCCATCAGAAGATATATAATTCAGTCTTTGTGGGTTGCCAAATTTGTGCGATGCATATTGTTTTACATGGCAACACAGCACCGTTTCCACAAAGTACTGCACAACAGATTTTTGTGCAATTTCTGATTTTGCCACTTGGAAGTTTACAATCAAATTCAAACGCAAGATAGATGTCAGATACAGACACAGCAAGATAAATTCCACTGCTAAATGAAAATTTTCGAGAAGAATCATACTTCAAGTCCCTGGTGGCCTGCGTTTGTCCAGCTACATATGCAATATATTGTCAGATACTTGAGCTTGACACCTACTTGAGTTTTCTTGATCTACATTGAACATACATATAGCAGGTAAATATTATGATACTTTCCGTATCATACGAATCTTATAAGAGAATGAAAAGTATGATATACCCAGTTGATACAAGAAAAGAAAGATAAATAAGTGTATGATTCACGTTGGAGTTCACCTCCGTGGAGAATCATTAATTGGCCTCTGCTGATTGCCAACCGGCTTCACAGCGCATCTTTCATCGACTTGGAAATTATTTCCAAGATGAAACACACTGCACATGATACATATTATATTAGACACCGTCCGAAGAATCACATTATCGAGAAGTACAGAACTCACACGCCACGACCACTAACCTTTGAAGACATGGTTTGTTGTGGCACCGATCTACCCTTGGTGCCACAGCCACGTCCAAGACTGTCGCGTCTCGGCCATCTAGAAAGCATGACCTAAAAGCACATGGCGGGATGATGTGAGCGCTGAGCAGGAAACTAGTCGTCCCCCTCGCACCCCCATGCCTGCAAAAGGTCACCACCTTAGATGGCTGGCATAGGATCGCCGGCACACCTGGTGGTTCTTGGAGAACGACATCCTGATGAATAAGGTATGCAAAAACTCCGGGGCAACAGGAAGGGGTAGGAGTAGGATGGCCTGAGCTGCCATGGGCAATGGATTGGAACGCAAAACTAATGTTGTACTCCGATTGTAACGCCCCGAAATTCGACCCCGCCACGTGGCGAAATTTCCTTCCGATCGTTACTTTCTTTGACTCTTTTATTGACTCAAATGATCAATAAGAGTGACACGTAAGCGGAAGATTTAAATAATAAAATATTATACAATGATATAAAGAAATGCGGAAGCTAAATAAACAAAAGGTACATCAATGTCTCACATAGGTATATAAAGGTCCATGCCATAATACAACACTATAGGTTCCATCCAAATGAAAATACAACTCGATATGCTGAAAGATAAAGACTCCATCTAGACCATACGATAACCATGTGCACACGCCACCAAACTATAGTCGCCGCACACACATCAACACGTCACGCATCCATATCAAGTACTTGTGGGGATCACACAGGGGAGCAAGCTCAACTGTTAGCATAAAGCTAAGTGTGAGTTCGTATAAATCATAGATTAGTTCCATCAGAATAAGCATGAAGTAAGCATGAGAATCAAGTATAAGAGTGAATCATAATAGTAGAGTCGATAAGATGATCATAGTTCATTCTTTTTCATTTTTCTTTCTTTTTCATGTTCGAGTCTCATGTCCATTGTTCATATTCACGTTCATAAGGATAAAGTCCTTTCATTCATCTTTTGTCATTCATGTCCTTTCATCATGTTCATATTTTAGAAGAGCTCTTCTTCTTTTAGGGAATATCATTGCAGGCACACAAGTGTGCATCTATCTAGACCATGGTGGGCCAGTGGGGGATCAGTGCCACGGCGAGTGCCCCGTCGGGCAAGATGACCTCGCATAAAGCGGAAACATCCGTAGGGGAGAAACTCCCATCTAGATAGGCAATTGATAATCCTCCTTCTTATAAATCATGGACCTGTCTTTTGATCATTTTGATCAATCAAGATCGTAGGGAGCAGGGGCAACTCCGAATCATCTTTTCGTATTCATATAAAATAAATCATTCATCAGGTGGACACGACTTATAAAATCATGAGGTTTGTTTATGGTCATACGTCCTCCGTCCACAAACCGGACACTGAAAAGATCGAGCAGTTGTCCGTTTGAAAGTTCGTGGTTGTCCAAAAAGAAGATCAAGATAAGATCATAACATGATGAGATTTAGAAATCATAGACATATCCAAATTACAATATTACAACATAATGGATGGTAGATTAACCCCATCGGTGACCCAATCAGAACGATGACATTGAAAACAAGAATCATTATATTTATAAAAATATAACGAGAACGTAGCAGAGACTAGTAAGTCTTTTGTTATAGTATTGCTAGTGTTATAACATGTCAAGCATTATAGTCCTATAGTGCTATATGGTACTGTAACTACAGTGTCACAGTGAGGTGTATGTAGCATTTTCTAAAATGCTTCATATGCATCACGTCACAAGTACATTAATGCTAACCTTATGAATGCAATGGTGCACAATCTCATGTATAAAATAAAGGATTAAGTATGTAACACTAATGAGATGACTAGCACAGTCCAAACCACACATATAACAAAATAATAAGATTTAACTCTAATTATTATGGCATGCATACTTATATGCATATGCTACAATAGTCATGAAAATATGACTGGCGCATTTCTAAGAGCATGGTATGTGTATTTAATACTGCTAATTCATTTGATGGGCAATAACCCTGTAGCAGCAGGTGTAAAATTATATATATATATATATATATATCACACATGAAATTAAGAATCTGCACTATTCTAAGTGCATTTTTATTTCATTCGTTCTGCCCCGTAGTAGGCCTTGCATTTTATGCACCCGTCAAAAACTAAGTCTTTCTTCGTGCCTTACCTATACACGACAATAGTAAATAGAAGGAAAACTAATTTGACGTGATGAATCTAGATAAATAGTAATAAATCGATAATGCTTAATGGTATATTATTTTACTACTTGATCGTATATAGTTCGGTCCTGATACATCTCATACAGGAACAGATTTATAATATTCGTCTCGGGCATCGAATAAAACAAATAGGCTATGCGATTCCACTAAAATTTCATGATCGATTTCTACTCTTCCTAATATTAATGCTACATCTAAATAAATCCTTAAGGCATGCATAAATCTTTCAGGAAAATAATCTATGAGTTAGATTCCAAAAACACACATCTTTTTTTGAATGAATTTCGGTTGGATCTTCAAATGGATCGTACTAGCTTCTTCCCCTGTGTTCTGCGTCGCTAGAAGTACTTGCCGGTGTACTTCTTCCCTCCTCTGGCCGAGCACAAACAGGACAGGAAATGAGGCAAAAAGGAAATGGTGAGTATGAGGGGAGGAAGGGACAAATATCATGACTTAAGGTCATCAATGTGGGTATCGTGCTCATTAATTCATGATTCCACGAATCATGGGGACGTGAGTTACTCCATATTAGTAATTATGACATGGATTTGAATTTTGAATTTTTTTTATGCGTTACACCGATAGGGTTAGGGTGAAGGGGGAAGATGAAGAGGGACGGGTATTAAATAGTTGGCTCTAGTGGTGCGAGGAGAGGAACCATCGAGGAAGGCGAGGTACCATACATTAAAGAGGAGCGGGGTCATTTAATGCATTTAATGTTGAAGATGAGAACAAAATGACCAACAAAGGAAGGTAATGCGTGCATGGTTCGTGACTCTGAGATAAAACTTAAAAGGGCAAGTATATATTTGATGAATGAATTAGGAGGGATATTAATTGCAGGATTAACAGCTGTCGTTATCATATCATCAATGGTAGGGAGGCATCTTTCAATTTCAGTTACAAGGAGCTCCGTAACTCAATTGGTCAGTTAATTATTTAACAAAATAAATTTTTACATTTCAACTCAATTAATAATTTTTAGAATATCATGATAAAGAAAATAATAATTATGTCTTCTAGAAGCTTCAGGTGGCAGTATTTATTTTTTCAATTAAGAGAAAAGCAATTAAAAAAGAAACAGAGAAAAAAGCCACTAACTCCACAACGAATGTTTTAGTTTTCATTATTTTCTCTTCTCCTGTTTCCATTCCTTGTCAATGGCGATGATTTCAAAGGAAGATTGTTCCACATTATCTTCATCTACCTAAGGAAGCCATCTATGGTGCTATGCGTCCTAAATTCGGGAAATGCAAATGTATAGTTCTGCACGTGTTCTTTTTTACTTCGTCAACCAGTATAATAATATAGATGCGTCTACTATTGAATTAGGGTTAATTCTACTTTTTTTTCAATTTTTCTTTATTGTATCATGCACTGATTCAATTGGGATGCCCCCAATCAATCGTCACACTTAGCATACATTCTTGCTATGGCATTAATATGAATTTAATTGATACATAATATGTGTGTTCACAGACTATTGTATGTAGAAAGATTTATTCTTTTTTCATTTTTAGTATTTCTACGTGATGAATACAAGTTAAAGTCTGCCATATAGCTTCTAGTCCACTTATTTCACAAGCAAATGCCTACTCATCCTCCCTGCCATACAACTTCTAGTCCACTTATTTCACAAGCAAATGCCTACTTATCAACCCATTGATGAGTTAGACCTCCATTCTTGTTGCATGATATTATGCCTGAACTATAGTTAATTTTCAGTTCATCCCATATAAATTATCTGAGATCTAACTTTTCAAGCTGAGTTAGTACTTTAAAATGCATAGGTGGATGAAGATGTTCAATAAAGGAGTTGAATGTTGAATAGGGTGTGGGTACTTGTTATTTGTGAGTATCAAGCAAAAATGTAACCACATTTTTGTGTGAGAATATCGGGAAAAAAATTCAGATTACCTTTTCCTTTCAAACACTAAATGTTATCATATAACGAACTTTTGTCGTCTCTACAATTGAATTGAGGATTCAAATACACGGCCTATGAAAGTGCTTTTAGTCAATTATGAAAGGTAATTAAATCAATTTAAGTTCTTGCAATATTAGAATGTTATTATTATTAGACAAATACTATGAACATATTGGTAATTATATTTATGAATATGGAATCTAAAAACATACATTTGAAAGAAACATAGAAAGATATTATGTATTCAAGGGCACATGGACTAGTCAAGGTTTCAATGCATACATTCTTGCTATGCATTAATATGAATTTAATTAATATGTGTTCTTGTGTACTATTTTATGTAGAAAGGTTAATTCTTTTTTCATTTTTTTATATTTCTACGTGATAATACAAGTTAAAGTTTGCCATATAGCTTCTAGTCTACTTATTTCACAAGAAAATGCCAACTCATCCTCACATTGATGAGTTAGACCTCCATTCTTGTTGCATGATATTATGCCTGAACTATAGTTAATTTTCAGTTCATCCCATATAAATTATCTGAGATCTAACTTTTCAAGCTGAGTTGAGTACTCTAAAATGCATAGGTGGATGAAGATGTTCAGAAGGATTTGAATGTTGAATAGGGTGTGGGTATTTGTTATTTGGAAGTATCAAGCAAAAATGAAACAACATTTTTGTGTGAGAATATCAGGAAAAAAATTCAGATGACATTTTTTCTTTCAAACGCTAAATATTATCAAATAACGAACTTTTGTCATCTCTACAACTGAGTTGAGGATTCAAATACACGGCCTATGAAAGTGTTTTTAGTCAATTATGAAAGGTAATTAAATAAATTTATCTAAAAAAAGTGATGACAAAATGAAGTATGTAAATATAATTTAAGTTCTTGCAATATTGGAATGTCATTACTATTAGAGAAATACTGTGAAGCATATTCACAACACACGTCCTATGAAAGTGTTTTTAGCCAGTTATGAAAGGTAATTAAATCAGTTTGTTTGAAAAAAGTGATGACAAAATGAAGTATGCAAATATAACTTAAGTTCTTGCAATATTGGAATGTCATTATTATTAGAGAAATACTATGAAACATATTGGTAAGTATATTTATGAATATGGAATCTAAAAGCATACATTTGAAAGCAACATAGAAAGATATTATGTATTCAAGGGCGTATGGCCTAATCAAGGTTTCAATGCATGCTTTAGGTGGGAAGGTATGTACCTATTGCTCCGCTTTGAAATATTGTTGCATGATATTGAGTAATAAATATAATTGCTTTTCCGTTCATCCATAGCATCTTTATGAAATCTAATTTTCATACTTAGTTGAGTATGTTGAAAGACATTGGAGGATGTGAAGGTGTTGAGGGTGCATGATTTCAGGAACGACATTGCATGTTGAATCATATGTGCAATAGGACAATTGGTATTTTGGAGTTCAAGAAGAGTAAACATGCAAACTAGAGCGCATCTCAACATACAAAGCGGTGTTGATCCAAGAAGAGGCAAAGATTAGGTGACCTTTTTTTTCCAAACCCTTAATATTGTTACAAAGATAGTGCTTACTGACATTTTGTCGTGTCTATACCTGAAGTGATAATGCAAAGTTACAAACCACAAATGATGCATACTTGTTTAATCAACTAAGGTAACAAAATAAGCTTGTCCCTCACAAAAAAGCAAAAGAAAAAAAAAATTATGTAGGTATTTTATGTTATGGTTGTTGAAGTGTCATTATTGTTGGAGTATAGTGTGAATGAAGGCATGTCAAACCTAAAAGCATGCATTGAAAGCAACACATTGATGCATTGTATGATGAAATCTAATCCTATAAATTACAATCTAATTCATGTTGATATAAAATTAGAATTATGATATTTGAGTACGTATACTAGAAAATATGAAATTATTTTCACCAAGTATGTAATCTGCCATTATACAAAATGAATATTTGTGATGGGTGAGTTACTTAAACTATAGAATTTGAAGGCATAAAAATATATAACATTGGTCATTCTTGTATTTCATATATGATATGTTGGAAAAATGAAAGGGGAATCTTTTTATTAGCACTCATCTAGGATAATATATTAAATGAGCATATTATTATTATTATTATTATTATTATTATTATTATTATTATTATTATTAAATAATTTTTTAGGGAATTATTTTTATAGAATTAGAGGAGTAAATTAGGAAAAATGAAAGGGGAATCTTTTTATTAGCACTCATCTAGGATATGTTGGTTTCTCTTATCCTATGCATTCTTTCTTTTTGAATTTGGTGTGACTTTAGTTATTATATCTGCTTAATATGTCTTTTGGCAAATTATTATATGTTATATCTACGTAATTATGTATCTTGTAAAAAAATATTTTGTAGAATGTAAACCTAAGAGAGTGTTATTTACTCTGAATGATCACTATAATATACGTGTTTGTTTATTGATATGGTCATTTCTTATAATGTATAAAGAAACTATAACACATTTTCATAATTTTATTTCATATGAGAGCTTCAAGAAGGTAGTAGTGTATGATAAACATAACCATGCTATAGGCATCCGTGAATCTTTTTCTTCTTATTTTGAACATAAATTAATTCTTTTTAACTGTTAAGTTTCATTAGAAAATTTTGTCTTGCATTCATATCAACATTATTGCAGAACCAAGATTCATCATTTTCATTTTGAAACAGGACTGCAGATGGGTATTGAGCCTTTTGATTGATGCCTTGGACCTCTACTATTTCCAACAATTAACTACTTCCTAGACATCCTTTTCTCTCCTTCATGGATTAAGAATTGCACTTCTCAGTAACAATGATAAAAAACACAATTAGCACCTACATTGTTCAGTCTCTAGTCAATATAAATGTTTAAAGTGAACCACAAGTGAAGGTCTCTACAAAGTTATTTTTTCCCGAGTGCCTTTATGTGGATCCCACATCTACCTCTACTTCTATTAAGATCTTCACTTCTTGATCTCCTATGGTCTTTTAGTGATGTAAACAATGTAGAAAATCAATGATGGAAGTCTGTTGACAAAGAATTGCTCGATTTAGATTTGCTCGGTTTTGATTTGTATCTATTTGAATGGTTTCATCTTCTCATTCAACTCATATTCAAATCAAAATGTCAAGTCCTATGTATTTGAGTTCTTCATATTTGTCTAGCTTAGTTTTGATCCCATATTCGGATCCTTATCCATTACAGAGCAACTCATTTTATAATCTTTTGTTTGCTAAGAATAAGAAAGGTTTTGTAGATGGTACACGTGGAATGGATCACTTTCTTTCAACTTTGCAATTTTAGTGGCGTAGATGCAATGCCTTGATTTTGTCTAGATGACTAGCAAAAAGACAAAAAAATAATTACTAATTTTGCTTTTACACAAGATTCTTCTCAGTTCGGAAGGATTTAAAGGAAAGGTTTGATAAATTAATGGCATGAAAATATATTTAATTCAAGGGGAGATGTATTCGATTACATAAGGGGGATGTCAATTGCATATTACTTCAACCGATTGGAGTTTTTATGGGAGGAATTAGTAGATATGGTTCCTAATCTTCCAGTTTTAGATCAATTGCAAAAATATCACAATGATCTATCACAACAAAAACTATATAAGTTTCTATTTGGGTTGAATGACTACTATAATAATGCAAGATCCCACATAATGAATCTAGTGCCTCTATAAATCAAGTTTATTCACTTCAGATTGAGGAGGAACAAAGGCAAATAGGATTGAAAACATAAATAATTCTAGAAAGCATTTAGCATTATGTGTAGTTAAGCGGTAGAATTAAAATAATAAGTACAAAAGGAATTATATCATTGTGATGAATATTGTAAAAAGGGAAGGGCATAACAAAAGTCAATGTTATGGAATTATTGGCCTTCGAGTTTAATGAAGGAAGAAGTTAACAAGGGAATGCAAATACATCAATCACATGAAGTTATCAGGCAAGATTCTTATCAAACAATTGCCATGAAATCAAATGAAGTTAATTTCACTAAGGAACCATTTCAGCAAATTTTATAGCTTCTCAATGAAATAGATGATACTATTGGTGCATGTGCAACTATTAATACAACATGTATCAGTTTAATTGGTCAACATAATTGTTTAAACGGATGTATACTTGACATATGAGCAAGTAATTAACCACACGACATCACATCTTGAGTGGCTTATGCATATTAATAATGTTGGCAAAGAAATTGAAGTTATTATGCCAAATGGAAACATTTCATAAGTCAGTACACATGTCGGGTCATGCTTTATAGACTTGCAATTCATTAGAAATTTACTCTAAAAGAAGTTCTTTTTGTGATAGAATTCAAATTTAATTTAATTTCAATTTAATAGCTCACAAGAAATGCTCCAATTTTCCTCTAACTCGTGCACTCATCAGGATCATTGCAATGGGAAGAGGAGGTTGATTGGTAGAAAGATAAAAGAATTTGTACTATCCAATGCAAGGTGAAGAATTTTAGACAAAGGGACTAATTGTTACTACAGAAATTACTGATGGAGAGCTATGGTATAGTCGATTGGATCACATTCCTTTTATGTGTAATAAACAATTGAAGTTTAAATATACTATGGTTATAGGTACTTTGTTTACAATCGTGAATGGTTATAGTAGGTTTACTTGGATTTATATGATAATCCAGAAATATGAGTGTTGCAATGTTTTGAGACAATTCCTTGTGTTGTTGGAAAATGACAATGGAATTAAAATTTTGAATTCTCATTGAAAAAATAAATTTTATAAAAAGGAATAATTCACTAGAGCTCTTGTGTGTATACTCCTCAGAAAAATAGGTTGGTAGAGAGGAAATATAAACATATATTGGAGATTGCCCATGCACTTCTTTTCCAATCTTTAACAACACTTAAATATTTATTGGGGTGAAGCCATACAAACCATTGTGCATAATCTCAGTACAATTCCATTTAATGTTTTGGGTCATATTTTTTTAATTATCAACCATATCTTAGTTATTTGAGAACATTTGTTTGTCTTTGCTACAAGTTGAATAAGCATGTTTTAGACAAGTTTGCAGAAAGATCTATGCCTTGTGTGCTACTTGGTTATTCTCAGACTTAAAAAGGTTACAAAGTTCTTGAACTTGCAGCTGTTATAAGTTAACTGGAATGTACACTTTGTTGAATCAAATTTTCCCTTCATTTACATAATGACAAGAAGAAGGCATTGTTTCCATAACTTCCTTGCTCCTGATAAAATAAGTGATGATCCTTTCATAATTCAGCATACTATAGATTCATATGCTGATAATGTTGTCTCCACTAGTCAATGAAATTTTGATAGTGCAATAGATTCTCTTCTAGCATACAATTGGAGGTCACATTGCCTTCAGTTAAATCTCCTATTAATAATTCTTTATCACTCTTCATCAAGCTCTTCAACATTTCCTGTTCATGAAAAAATAATTCGAAAGCCACCCATATGGCATCAAGATTACTTAACATCTACACAACTACACATGTTGTTCCTTTTCCATAAGAAACTCATTTGAGTTATACTCAGATGGAAGGAATACAATACTCTCTCGTCAATGGTGAAACTAATGACAACTAGAGCTCTTCTTCTATCAGTTGCACAACATAATTGGTCAATTTTCCATTTTGATTTTAATAATGCATTTCTCAATGGGAATTTGAATGAGGAAATATATATGACTCTTCCAAAAGGACTTTCTGGTAAAATGGAAAATGCAGGAAAGGTTTGCCAATTAATAAAGTCTTTATATGGATTAAAATAGGCCTAGCGGAATATCAAATTTACAAATATCCTGCTCAATTCTAGCTTTCATCAAAGTTAGAATGACCAAACTTTGTTTACTAAACATTCTGGCGGAGACATTGTCATTCTTCTTGCCTATGTTGATGATGTTTTAATCACAAGGAATTCTAAAATTCTATTACAAGAGGCAAAGCAATCACTTCAATATGTGCTAAAGATAAAAGATCTTGGTCCTATAAAATAGTTTCTTGGAATGGAAGTTGCTAGATCAAAGTAGGAAAATTTTTTGAATCATAGAAAGTACACATTACAACATATTTTAGATCTTGGCCTTAGTAGTTATAAACCTGCTTCTACCCCTCTTGATCAGAATAAGAAATTGACTTCATATGCTTATGATCATCACATATCATTGATTAGAAACACAGTCACAAATGATCCAATTCTAGTTGATCCTGACTCTTTTCAACGACTAATTGAACGTCTAATCTACCTCACACAGACACGTCTAGTCTTTATCTTTAGGGTTGGACTTTTAAATTTATTAGTGCATCAGCCTCAAAGGTTCACTAATAAGAGGATTAGACTTTTTTTGCTCAAAGTTGAGACATTTTAATAGGTTTTTGTGATGCAAATTGGGCTGCTTGTCCACTAACTCATTCTGCTTTCGTCATTTTCGTAGAGCTTGATCTCCCCATTCATCTTCCCATCTCAATCTTTCATGACAGCAAAGTAGCTATTCAACATACTCAATCTATCCTATCTTCTACAAGTGCACAAAGCACGTCGAGGTGGATTACCATTTCGTGCGAGATCGACATCTTTAGTCGATGATATCGTCTTCTCATGTGGCTACTCAAGATAAGTTGGCTGACATTCTCACTAATCTGCTTGCTGCTTGCTTGTCCACAGTATGATCATCCGGTTAGCAAGTTGGGGATGCTCGATCCCCTTCATCCCTCAACTTGACGGGGTGTTGAGTATTGTACACTATTACGTGTTTGTTACACTTTGTACAAATATCATTATCAGTCGGTTGTATACTCTAGTTAATTTAATTAGAACGTTGTGACTAATGGACTGTGACATATTGATCTAGACAAGTGTCCATTTTCGATCCAATTGCTCGAACTAGATAATAATAAGATATTATATTTAATATGATATTAAATCAAATTATGGTATTTGATTATATACTTGTATGAATGATGCCAAAATGTAATTATACAAAAGAAAAAATAACAATAAATAAATTTATAAGATTTGATATTAAAATTATTACACACTTAATAAACTAAAATCTTATTGAATTTCATAATTATATATATAATTTCTACTAGTTAAATTTTTTTGCATATCATATCTTTGTTTTTTATGTTAGAATATTTTTTCCAAAATATTGTGATAAGATTATATATTCTATAAATAAACATATAGTGTAATTAGTTGTTAATTATTTAATTTGAACTTATGACATATTAAATTAAAGAAAATTTATTTTTTTACATATATTATTATATTATACTATACTAAGTATGGTTGTATATTATGCACATAACAAAGAAGTTTGCACTATTCATCCAAAACTAATTTATCTAATATGATAAATATTATATATAATATAATAAATATATACTTAATTTATATTATAATATATATTTATCATATTAAAAAAATTGAATAAAATCATAATCATAAATTAAAATTGAATGTTTAATAAATTCTAGACTAAATGAAGTGAAAAAAAATATGTAAGTATACAAAGATAGTCTCACATTGATTATTAAGGTGGGACTAATGGATCAATATGATTGTTTACTAAGAAAGTTTATATTTGAATATTTCTCAAATTTATAATAATAAATTTTATAAAATTATTTTTTAACAAAGCAATTAATAGAAAAAATGGTTGCTCATTCAACTTGATTTTTTTCTTATTCTGACCTATCTTCATTGGTTCAATTCGATTTTAGAGCTAGACTGGTTGCACTTGCCAGTCATTCTGACAACACTGGTTAAACTTTGATAATAACTTGAGGGTTATTAATGTATCACTTTACAAAAAAAAGTATTCAACTCAAAATATTTAAGGAGTTAACTATTGAACATTAATATCTAGAAATAGATCGATAATAATAATCGAGTACAACAAATTACTAAGTATTTTCTCTTATCAGTTAGCCACATCAATTTTGCTTGCATAATCTTGAACTTGCAAGCAGTATCCATTTCGATATAGTGGACCAACCTTTTTTCTTTGTTCGCTTTTGTTTGTTGCTTATTTTTTAAGTACATATATAAGCTTTTGGTTTGTTTTTCCAGTGTAAAACATGACGTAAATGAGCATAAATAATGTAATTAGAAAGTTAGAATATCAATTTTTGTACTCAAAGGTTTGGATCCTTGAACTAATAAGCGTTTACATAATTACATTTTAAACTTTAACTGACTCAAGTTTGAAATAAAGTTTTTGCCTATATAATAAGCAAAGTTAGACATATCGATGAGGTTGAAAGGCTTACTCGTAAGCATACGGCTGCCATGCACGCATCATTTCGCGCATGCAGCAACCGGTGGTGCAGTCTCTTTGTCACAGAATTGCGATTCCATCATATTATGATAAACAATATTTTTAACAATATTTTTTCATAGAGACAAACAAACAAGTTATGACCTTATTAAATTAATTTTTAAATATACTTCAAGATAATTATCTGTTTTAATGTCTTGGTTAAATATAGAAAACTCGCATATTTATTGCAAAATTAAAGAGCTGTAAAACATTAAGGAAACACACTTAAATGCTCATTTAATTTCATGTTTTTCCTTTCAAAAGCTGTCCATGTAAATGCTTGTCAGGATTTTTTTTCCTTTAAGGACTTGTGATCTACCACTTAATTATTTCTACGTTATTAATATTATTATTTTTTTGTGAAATGATAAGGTTTAAATTCCATATTCGTCAAAGAAATAACAACTTTTGCCTATAATGCGATTTGTTACATAGAAATGCTTTGCTCGTCGCCCTCGCCATGAAGCCGTCAGCAAAACCACAGAGAGGATTGGAGGGAGAGATGATGAACCCTAGACACCCCTTTCTCGTGTTCGTCTCCACCCCATTTTCCACACTTTCTCCTATTCAGTGCCAAGTGTTCGAAAAGCAGCATCCATCCCCACTGTACACTCTTCTTTTATAAGAATAAGCTCCTGCACCTCAACCTCCTTCCCCCTTCTCTTCCAACATGTTCCTCCTGCATGCCCTTTAAGATCCAAGAAACCTTGAGCCTTCCGACTCTAACTCTAGCCGTAGGATCGTCTCCTCATCTTGAACCATCACCTCTACGTTCCCGATTCTTATCATGGCTGCTCCTCCTCCCCTTCATGCTCGAGACTGGGCTTCGTCAGATATCTTCGACTGCTTAGAGGTCATCTCCAAGAAGCTGCAGCCTCACAGCCTCGATTACGTCACATTCCGTTCTGTGTGCCAAAGTTGGCGTTCCGCTGCCCCAAAGATAAGTTTCGAGCCTTTGTTAATGTTTCCGACCTGTCCCATAACTGGAACTCTCAAATTCGTCGCCCCCTCGGACGGCAGGCCCTTCTCTATTATCGTCCCCGAGGTCCGCAACAAGGTCCTGTGCGGCCTGACCAGAGGCATGCTGGTGTTAATGGACGAGAACTTGCGCATGTCTCTCCTCAATCCTTTTACTAAGGTGGCTTTCGAGTTGCCCCCCGCCACCCCCCAACTGGCCACGTTATCGGGGGGATCCGTGGCCAGGGAAGGCGGGCGGTGGATAAAACAGCCGATCGAGGGATCGCCAGTGAGATTTGAGCTCGCTGACCTGCCGCGCCTATTCATCAAAGAGGTGACCCTCTCATCTCCCCCAACATCGAACGCAGAAGAATGCGTTGCGATGGGCGTCCTGGTGGCCTCCAACAAGGTGGTCTACTGTAAACTCGGGGCAAATGTATGGAACCTGGCAGACACCAACTTGCCCGAGGACATCAGGTCCATCACCTACTCTCAGAACAAAGCTTACATCGTTGATGACGCGGGAAACATGGTGACAGCCGACCTCGGTAATCTTCCTCTGACGATCATCCCGCATCAGACGCCGATGCTGACCTTCGATCGCATGGCCTTCCGACTTGTCGAGTCGTCCAATGGTGATATACTGAAAGTAACCCTTGTGATCTCGGATCAGTGGCTTGAAAATCACTACAAGTATCATTATGAAGTCCACAAACTTGTGGAGGGGGACGAAGGCTTCTCCTGGTCGAGTTTGGAGGACATTGGCGAAGAAGTCCTCTTCATATCGCGGTTCTACAGCAGTCACTTCTCTGGGAGTGGCATCAGAGGATGCAAAGGTAATCACATCTACTTTACTGAACCCAGCGTCGCCACGATGGACTTGGCGCCGCAGCTGCACCATATAGAGATCGTAAGCGTTACTGATGGGCAAAGAGAGTTGGTGCCGTGCAATTGCATGGTAAGGAGATATGAACATATCTCCTGGTTCAAGCCCGACCTACTGTTATAAGGCAAAGGTGCATATGATCATGAATTCCTGTGTTATCATATCTTTTCTTTTCTTTTAAGTATTTTTATCTAACCAATAGTTTTCATGCATACTAAATCGTTATGTTTCTGCATTTTTTATATATGAATATTAGCTGCAAACAATCAATTTTCATGACTGTTAGTTTTTTTTCTAAATCTCAGATTGTTTCCTTTTAAATTCATTCTTGGCTATTATTTGCCAAAGGGGTCTCAAGAGTTATGCTGTTGTCCTTAATTACCCTTGAGATCTGTAGAAGTGGCATCCAAAAGATATTATTAATTCGGATTTATCAAATAATTAAGAATACGGATCATATTGAGATGGCATACATGCAGACATGTTATGTATGTACTTATCAGAGGGGACAAAATAGTCCTTTCACAAATGGTTTGGTTTGGATGAGGAGATCTCATTGTTTCATGCTCCTGATGTTAGGTTAGGTGAGTATCCATGTAAGAAGAAATTTTTGGGAGGCTTCAGTTAAAGGAGTTTGTGCAAGTTTATAAACATAATAGAATAAAAAAAATCATTTCCAAGAATATTTAGGGTCAGAGTCACATTGATATTTAATTTCTTCAATCAGTAGATATATAAAATTATTTGTAACGATTATATGGTGATATCAAAAACTATTGAATACAAAAAATTGTGTAGATATATACAATGAGTGATTGAAACAAACGATTACAGTATTATTTGTAGTAAAAAAGTGATTCTTCAAGTGAGGGGTGATAACTATGCATACTTTTGTACATCATCATGGTTTAATTTTTATTTCATGTATATATTAACTAAATCAAAGACCAATGTAAATAATATGTTAGAAATGATCTTTTAAAACTTTTACATCAATCAATTTTTACGTATATGTTTAGGTAAGTAGGTAATGAAGGAATTAAAGTTAGTTTAAAAGTTCAATATTTTGATGATACAAATTAATATATAATATAACTAGGATTCAATTTTTTATTCATATTATGCTAATTGTTATGCATATAAAAATTGTAAATAGTGAACCATCAACTTCTTAGAGGAAGACATGAAATTTGTTGGTTGTGGATTATAATTTTCTTTTAATGTTGATTTTTTTTCCAATGAGAAATATTCAGTATAAAATTTGTTGTTATAGACAATATTATAAGTAATGTTCTTAGCTTTATCTTCTTTATTCATTAGAGAAGAAAGTGTAAGAGAATTCAGAAACTTTGAATGATTATTATTTTGTTTAATCCCTTGTTGTTAGTTAAAAGTATAGTTACAATAACAAAAAAAAGATATTTACTAATTGTATAAATAACTTAACAAGGACCTTTCTACTTTAAGAGATATGTTTATTTACAGTATATGCTTTTTCTGGTGTATATTCATGTTATAATATGATGACTTTTTTGTAGAATGAAGCTCATTCTAAAGTTGGTGCACTCAAAATGTAGACAAATGTGTGGAGATGAGAAGATTCAATTCATGAGATGTAACAAGAGACCATATGAATGTATTAATCACTTGAATATTCATATCCAATGAAATTCTGATACCAATCTTTATTTCAATGATCGATTCTCTTTTGAACCTTTTATGAACATATAATTGTTTGAAGTTGATAGTAATGATATGAGATTATATATATTATACCTCTCGAAAGACACATGGAGTCAGCTCAGTGTGGTGTTACATATTATAAACAACGTTTGCTACATGCTCTTGAATCCAATTCTTTAGATACGCCCTACAACCATTCACATAAATTATGACCCCATCTCATAGGGTATCTTTTGAATTAAAATATGATAATTATGTGTTTATAGTCATATGTTATGTGACGAGATGTAGAGTGGATTTACTTAAAACAGACACACAAACAAGTAGCCTATGAAGCATGGAGGATATAAAGTTTGAAAGGGTAAGACATTCTCGTATATCTACTTATTCATGCTACAACTTTTTTCTTTAACATATTCAAGCTATATTTCTTTCCTTTTCTCATTTTATATATATATATATATGTATGTATGTATATGTATATACACACATTTTGAGTCTTTGGCATAATTCTAACTATTATATTTTAATTTATATTAACAAAGCTTGATTTCTTGGCCTTAGTCATCAATATGAGGAAATGTGCTAATGGTAATAAAGGTAGGTTATATAGATGAAAGTCAGACTAATATTAGAGAAAAAATGTTCTTCTACACAAGGTGCATGCCTTGCAGTCTAGCAGTCCACTGTGGAGTATGTCTAATTTATTTTATAGATGGAGTATGTTTAAAATTGTGTTAAAAATACAATTACATGTTTTATGTTAACACATATATAAAAAATTGTAAATGATATATGATATTTG
Source organism: Pontederia crassipes (assembly GCA_030549335.1). Classification (NCBI taxonomy): domain Eukaryota; kingdom Viridiplantae; phylum Streptophyta; class Magnoliopsida; order Commelinales; family Pontederiaceae; genus Pontederia; species Pontederia crassipes. Next base: position 66,716,529 of record CM060191.1, on the reverse strand, counting down.
ACTAGTTGGAGTTGCAAAAGTAGCAAAAACATCTAATGTGATTTGAAATATGTATTAAATCGTTAAATGCAAAATAATGTGAATGCTATTGTATGTATCTCGAGCATGCAACGATGGCATTCTAAAATTCTTCAAGTTCTCAAATACTTATGCCTCTCATACATTTAATAAAATTGTTCTACATATAAACTATCAATCATTCATTATTGTTTTCAAAATAGTTGATCATTAAACATTTATTTTTATAAAAAGTGATGCTTAAAAAGAAAGAGATATAATTGGTTCACACATAATAAATTTTTAGTAACACAATATCAGTTTTAGCAAGATGATTTCACACGGATCAATCTTGCTTCTTAAAATTGGTTTTTTTGAATATCAAAGTATGTGTTAGAGAGGCATAAGTATCTTGTTCAAATTCATGCTCTTAATCGCTGAAGACTATCAATGACAAAGATATTGATGGTTGTTAATACATTTAATGATCAACTAAATGATTGTTAATACATTTACTAGTAGCTAAAGTTTATCAATGACAAAAATATTGATGATCATTAATATGTTTAACGACCTACCAAATGGTCATTACATGACTTACACCTCTAAATCATTATTGACTTTTAATCATGACATCTACAACGATAGGTGACCACGGAAATGCTAGTTGGTAATGACCAATAATGATAGAAATTGGAATATTAGTGATTTGATTTTCCTTCTGTTGACCTCAATCATGCCATGGATTTCATTTCATTTTCCTTTTGTGTGATAGTGTTTATAGGTCAATCTTCTATGTACAATCCTAAATCTAAAGTCCATGGCTTTGTCCGAAATATATGCTACAATTTAAAATTGTAATTAAGGATGTGATTTTATGTCCTGTAGAAGATTGACCTAGCATTTTAGGTGTCCCCAATTAACTCTTTTACCTTTTTAATCTTACTTTTTATGATGAGAATTTTGTGCCTCATGTGCTAAATCAAATTAATGATGCTAAGCAGGGACAAAATGATCACTTGCTGATCACTATATGTTTCTAATCCATTTTAGATGCAATTCATACATATCGAGTCATATTTTTGCCTATTTTTGGGCCAATTATACTTGGAATGCATACATTATGATAACTAGTTGATATTCCTCATTTCATACTTAATTCCATGTGCATAGAGGTTCTGAAACGTCAAAATCTACTAATATTTTATTTCTATGCCAAGTTATCATTTTGAGGACAAGTTATCATTATTATATGTCAAGTTATCATTATTTAGAGTGAGCTGAATTCTAGTGATTATTCTGCCCTAAATCTATCATTATCATGTATAAATCATATTTGGATAGTCACATCTCAACTTGTGCAAAGTTTTAAGCCCATTGGAAAAGTTATCATTTTTTCCTTTTTCAAGTTATCGTTAAAGGGCAATTCTGTCATTTCGACATGCAAAACCATTAATTCTGCATAGGGACCTTAAGCAATCATCTTGTTATTGCTCTAACTCATTGCTGGTCAAATTTCATCACATTTGGATAACCACAACTCAAGTTATCACAAGTTATTTTTTTTAAGTCATATAAGTTATCATTTTTGGGCACCCAAGTTATCACTTCTTAGAAATCTCATTCATATTTGATTTCTGAATGCACTCACTTGTTACTCTAGTCCATTTGATACTTCTAATGCTTTGAATCACTTACATTTGGATAATTTCCATGATTTATGATAAGTTATCATTCCGGGCCCCTTAATTCATTAATTTTGATACAAGTTTTCATTCCTGCACAACACCTAATACCATTTGATATCTGAGCTAGCAACTATCATCGTCTTAATCTTTATTTGTCAAAACACCATTCAAGGGCTTTGATGCTTGCTGTTTGAGGATTTGTAGCAGGGAGAAAGGTGACCAAAAAGTGGAAAAAGTAGGGGGGACCATCTACTTTTTCCTGCAAATAAAGGAATCTGCAGCTGAAATTTCAGAGGGGAGGACAGGTGGCTGCAATCAAAGGATAAGGAACATTCTGATACTAATCCAAGGGTGGATAGGAGTCTTATAAAAGGGAAATTTCTGGAGGAAAGAAAGGGGGGCTGGACATTGAGGGTTTGGAGAGGGGTTGCTGCATCAAGGAAGGAAGGGTTTGAAGCTGGATTACAGGGCTGCTGGAGTTCTGGCCGAGAAGCTTCAAACCAGTATGTTTTGTACCTGTTCTTCAATCTATTTTGTTTCAAATTTTGTAATTATGAGGAGCTAAACTTCATATCTCCTAGGATAGGGCAGTAGTCTAGGTTAATTTGGATGGATATGGACAGAAATTAATCTCAAACTATTATCAATTCTGATTTTTAGATTTTTGCATTGAAATGAATCTGTTCTTATCATTGTTAGGTCCTACTTGTATCTACAACTGAGAAGTTGTCATTTGATCTAACTTTTGTTCATATATGAATTAAGAATCAGTGATAAGTTTCTGGATTCCATTTTGATTGAAAATCTGATTTCTGATTTCCTGATTTTCTGAACTTCCTGAATCTGATTTTCTGATTTCTGTGAACTGTTTGAATCTGATTTGCCATTGAGAATTTGATTAATTGAGCAACTGAGAGGTTGATATTGGTCCAAGTCTTGTTCAGAAATGAATCAAGATACTTTGGCATTTTATGATTCAAACATGTCCTCCAATTTTGATTTCTGAAATTATATTCCTGAAATCTATTTTCTGAAATTTATTGGAATTTGATTTGCTAATTGAATTCCAATTTCATTCAATCACTGAAAGGTGAACCCTAAGAATTTTTTGTTGTCCAGAGATGGGTCAATAAGCACTTAGCAAATTCATAATTCCAATGAGAAGCATTGCTGATTTCCTTGCTATTTTCCCAATCTAATTTCTAAAATATTTTTTGCTGAATTCTGATTTCTGATTTCTTGGGAATCTGATTGCCATTGTTAAGCCCTGCTTAATCCACCATTGAGATATGGTTTTTAGGCCTTCCTTGATATTCAGAGATGAGCCAAGGAGCAATGATAATTTCTGATTTTCCAAACTTGTATTAGGTGCTGATTTCTATCCAATTCATTGATGGAAATGTGGATTTCATTTGAATTTGCAGCTGAGAAGCTGATTTTAAATCCTCTTGTAGTTTAGAGATAAATCAAGAAGCATTTGCATTAATATTGGATTGATTACATCCCTGTTTAGTTGATTGAAATATTCCTTTTATTTTCAAGGTGCAATCTAGAAGTTATCATTTTAGATTTTATTGAAGTTGCCCAAAAATCAGCAAGTGCATTGAGTTGAACCCAATGATAACTTGATTTTCAGTGGGGATCCTCTTCTAATTCAACTTGGCTAACAATTATATGACAATATATTGTTTAGTTCTGGTCTAATTGAGCTATGAAAATAGCCATATTGAAAGTTGCATTAGATTTGACTAAAAAGTTATAACTTGTCCATTTTCATCCATAATTAATTTAGATGAACCTCAACTCTTAGGAGAACCTTCCTCATTGATAATTGAATCTTTTTAGACTTCATTCTAGCATTTATAACTCAATTTTGATAAATTTCCAAAACCCAAAAATTTGTTATCATTTCACTTTCCATTAAAAATATATTTTCACTTCTCTTTGATAATCTGTTTTTAGCCATTAAAGTAAAACTAATTTAGATTATTTTAGGGTGCCTTAGACTTCAAATTCTTGTGGATACGACAACCTGAGTCTACTACAACTTACCTGTGCACTTGCAGCTAGTGAGTTGGGAGACCAAAATTAAAAAAAAAATTGACCCTTTTACTTAATTTCAGCAAGTTATCACTACAAAACCCCAATATCACTATCAAGTTTTTGGCGCTGTTGCCGGGGATTTGAGGTCAATTAGGCTAATTTAGATAGTTTAGATTAGTTTTAGATTAGTTTTTAGTTCAATTGTTAGACCAATTTTTAGTTTTTGCAAGTTATCATTTTTTTTACTTTTCACTTTTGTCTAGTTTTCATTTCTTTCTTGAATTTGATACTTCTGAATCTCTTTATGCAGGACTTGGACCATCAAGAGGAACATTACCAATCAGATCCTGAGCCTGAAAGAAGAATTCTAAGAAGAAAGAGATTGCAAAGGCTTGAGGCAAGGAGAAGAATATTTGAAGAAGAAGAGGAAGAGGCACACAACCTTGAATTTGAAAGAGTTATGAATCAAAATATGGCAGCTCTTAGAACTCTTAGGGATTGTTATTCACCAAGCAATGCAAGGAATCAACCAGGGGGAGGAGCCTTAGCACCTGTGGCAAATTTTGAAGTTAATTCAGCCTTGATTTCAATGATTAGGCAAAGTCAATTTTCTAGACTTGGGATTGAAGATCCAGCATCTCATTTGGACAATTTTAAGGAGATATGCAACATTGTGAGCTTCAACAACATCCCCATGAATGCAATATATATAAGATTGTTCCCCTTCTCACTCAAAGACAAGGCCAAGACATGGTACAAAGGATTGAATCCTGAAGAGGTAGGCACTTGGGAATCAATTGTCCAATTGTTTCTTTCAGAATTCTTCCCTCCTTCAAAGAATGATAACTTCAGGGATCAAATAGTCAGATTCTACCAGTTGGATCAAGAAAACATTTGTGAGGCATGGCAAAGGCTTCAAGGGTTGTTAAGGACATGTCCCCACCATAGATTTGAAAAGTGGCAATTAGTCAACTATTTTCATAAGGGATTGAACTACCCTAGCAATGTGGCATTGGACACTACAGCAGGAGGTATCTTTGCATCCAAAAATATAGATGGGGCCTACCAACTGATAGAGAACATTGTAAAGAACCATCACTTCCTCACACATGATAGGACTAGGAGGCCACCTATGGATAATTCAGTGAACCAATTGTCATCCCAATTTGAAGAGGTGCTGTACAGAACCTTGGAGAAGATGAATCTAACTCCAAATGTCAGCAAAGCTTTCAACTCTCAATTCAGATGTGATGTGTGTGGTAACCATGGATATGCCACAGAAAATTGCAATTTGATTGTACAGCAAGATGACCACTCAAGTGATTTAGTAAATGCAGTGGCCAATTATGGAGTTAAACCCCCTTCTGAACTCTACACTCCAGAGAACAGGAATCACCATACCTGTCCTACAAAGCAAACCATTATCAACAAGCTCCACCCATGCAGAATCCTAGTTGGCGGTCAAGGATTTTGCCCAGAAACCAACCATTTCCATATCCAAATCAGTCCCAAGGTGTTCAAGTGCAAAGACCTCCTTTTGAACAACAGCCACCACCTCAAGTCCAAGCACCTCAATTTCAAAATGAAATGAAGGAGATGCTCCAACAGATTTTGAAGAAGCAGGACAGCCAAGGAGAGGAGATATTGAAGATAAATTCAAGATTGGATGCCATGAATGCAAATCAGAAATTGTTGAAAAACCAAATTGCTCAACAGGCTAGTACATCCACTAGACCTCCCTTATTCTTTCCTGGATAGCCAGAAGTAAATCCAAAGGAGCAAGCAAAGGCCATCCAGCTCAGGAGTGGAAAGATGGTGGAGGAACCAATGAAGAAAGTGGATGATAATTAAGTCAATTCAGACTCAAGAGTTGCTGAAAAGCCAAGTGAATAGCCAAATGAGGAAATTAGGAATTCAGGTCCTCAAATTGAAGCAAATACAAGGGTTTTTGACAAAGTACCATTCCCTCAAAGGCTAATCAAGGCAAGACAAGACCAGCAATATGGAAAATTTTTGGAAATCCTGAAGAAGCTATACATAAATGTTCCTTTTGTTGAAGCCATCCAGAAGATATCATCATATGCAAAGTTCCTCAAAGAAATTCTAACCAAGAAGAGAAGAGTCTTGGAGCATGAGACAATTGCATTGACTGAAGAGGCTTCTGCAATTATCCAAAACAAGTTGCATCCAAAGCTCAAGAATCCAGGGAGCTTTTCAATTCCATGTGAGATAGGGAATAGGAAAATTCAAAGAGCCATGTGTGACTTGGGAGCTTCTGTGAGTGTCATACCCTTATCATTGTGCAGGAAACTTGAAGTTGGAGATTTGAAGCCAACAAATATGGATGAAGATCCATCAAATATCCACATGGGATTATTGAGGACATACCCCTCAAAGTTGATAAATTCTACATTCCAATTGATTTTGTTGTATTGGATATGGATGAAGATGTGAACACCCCCATTCTCCTTGGGAGGCTCTTTCTAGCCACTGCAGGGGCTGTAATTAATGTTAAGGAAGGGAGATTGACCTTCCAAATTGGAGAGGAGAAGATTGAATTCAATTTGACACAAGTTATCAGTATACCAAGTTTTCTAGAAAATGATTTTGAAGATGGGAAATTGGATCAAGTGGTGGAGCAAGTTTCAGCTATAATTCCTATTGAAGATCCATTGCAAAGGTGTCTAATGTTTGTCCATTTGAAAGAATTGGAAGATCCAGAGACTATGGCATACAAATCAGTGCTGAAATCTTCAAAATCAGTAGAAAATCCAGCAATTCAGGGTGAGGTACAACAGGTTATCATTGCTGAATGCCAAGGCAATCCAGCTCAAGCCAATTCCAAGTTGGAACTCAAGCCTCTCCCTAGCAATCTAAAGTACGAATTTTTGGGAGAGAATTCAACTTTTTTTGTTATCATTAATGCTAATTTACCCCAGGACCATATTGAAGAGCTGCTGAAGAGGTTGAAACTGTATAGGGAGGTGATAGGCTACTCAATTGAAGACATCAAGGGTATCAATCCCTCAATTTGCATGCATAGGATCCCTATGGAGGACAGCTACAAACCCTCCATTGAATGTCAAAGGAGACTCAATCCAACTATGAAAGAAGTGGTAAAGAAAGAAATATTAAAGTTGCTGAATGCAGGAATCATATACTCCATTTCAGATAGTGAGTGGGTCAGCCCAGTGCAGGTTGTGCCAAAGAAGGGAGGAATCACAGTGGTGAAGTCAAATTCAGATGAGTTGATATCCACAAGGACCATTACAGGTTGGAGAATGTGCATTGACTTCAAAAAGTTAAACAAGACCACAAGAAAGGATCATTTTCCTTTGCCATTCATTGATCAGATGTTGGAGAGGTTGGCTAGGCATTCACATTTTTTGTTATCTTGATGGATACTCAGGTTTCTTGCAAATTCCAATTCACACTCAAGATCAACATAAGACTACATTTACTTGTTCATATGGGACTTTTGCCTATACAAGAATGTCCTTTGGCTTATGCAATGCACCTGTCACCTTTCAAAGGTGTATGATGTCTATCTTTTCAGACTTTATTGAAGAAATTATGGAAGTTTTCATGGATGACTTTTCAGTGTATGGAGACTCATTTGATGCTTGCCTAGAAAATTTGACCAAGGTGCTACAAAGATGTAGAGAGTCCAACTTGATCCTCAATTGGGAGAAGTGTCATTTTATGGTTTAAGAAGGGGTTGTCTTAGGACATGTGGTCTCAAGCAAAAGCATTGAAGTGGACAAGGCAAAAATTGAGGTGATTGAAAGGCTACCACCACCCACAAATGTCAAGGTAATTATGAGCTTTTTGGGGCATGCATGCTTCTACATAAGGTTTATTAAAGATTTCTCCATGATAACTAGGCCCCTCACCAAGTTGCTGGTCAAGGATGTTGAGTTTCATTTTGATGAAGAATGTATGAAGGCATTCAAGAAGTTGAAAGAAGCCCTCACCCCAACCCCTATAGTGCAGCCACCTGATTGAACCATTTCTTTTGAAATCATGTGTGATGCTTCAGACCAGGCTGTAGGGGCAGTCTTGGGACAGACCAAGAACAGAAGGCACCATGTCATATGCTATGCAAGCAAGACTCTAGATGAAGCCCAAATCAATTATGCAACTACTGATAAAGAACTTCTTGCTGTGGTGTATGCATTTGACAAATTTAGGCCCTACTTGGTAGGATCCAAAGTCATTGTATTCACAGACCACCAAGCTGTGAGGCACTTGATCAACAAGAAGGAATCTAAGCCAAGGCTAATCAGGTGGATCTTATTGCTTCAAGAATTTGATGTTGAAATCAGGGACAAAAGGGGAAGTGAAAATTTAGTAGCTGATCATCTATCAAGAATGGAGGGATACCAGGAATCATCTACACTTCCTATCAATGATGCATTTCCTGATGATAGCTTGATGGCTGTGGCAATTAATCAAGTTCCCTGGTATGCTGACTTGGTCAATTACCTTGCATGTGGAATTATCCCTCTTGACTACACATATCAGCAAAGAAAGAAATTTTTTCATGACTTGAAAGATTATTATTGGGATGACCCCTTTCTATTCAGAAAATCTCATGATGGCATGTATAGGAGATGTGTACCTCAATCTGAATTTCAGGAAATCTTGGAGGCATGCCACTCATCCCCTTATGGAGGTCATGGAGCTACACACAAGACTGCTGTCAAAGTCCTCCAATCTGATTTTTATTGGCCAAGTTTGTTCAAGGATGCACACATATTTATGAAGGGTTGTGATCAATGCCAAAGAGCTGGTTCCATCTCAAGAAGGAATGAAATGCCACAACAAGGAATTCTAGAAGTGGAAATATTTTATGTTTGGACATTGATTACATGGACCCATTTCCTAGTTCATGTGGTTACAAGTTTATTCTTCTAGCTGTGGATTATGTGTCCAAATGAATTGAGGTCATTCCTACCATTGCAGCTGATTCCAAGGCAGTAATCAAGTTGTTCAAGGAAGTTATCTTTCCAAGGTTTGAAATTCCTAGAGTGGTCATAAGTGATGGGAGTAGCCACTTTATTGAAAGGTGCTTTGAGAACCTCCTAATTAAGTATGGAGTGAGGCACAAAGTTTTCACTTCATATCACCCTCAAACAAATGGAGAGGTAAAGGTCATATTGGAGAAAACAGTTTCATTGACAAGAAAAAATTGGAGTTTGAAGTTGAATGAAGCTCTTTGGGCATATAGGACAGCATACAAGACTCCAATTGATACTTCTCCCTACAAGCTTGTTTATGGAAAAACTTGTCATTTGCCAATTGAGTTGAAGCATAAGGCATATTGGGCAGTCAAGGCACTCCATTATGATATGCATGCATGTGGGCAAAAGAGGCTCTTGCAAATTGATGAACTTGATGAAATTAGGCTAAATGCCTAGCACAATTCAGAATTCTACAAGGAAAGGACTAAAAGATGGCATGATGGAAGGATTCTGAAAAGGGATTTCAAGGTTGGAGACCTTGTATTACTCTTCAACTCAAGATTAAAGATTTTTCCAGGAAAGTTGAAGTCAAGATGGAGTGGACCATTCAAAATTCACAAAGTATATCCATTTGGTGTTGTGGACCTTCTGAATGACAAGGATGATGTATTCAAGGTGAATGGACATAGGTTGAAGCTTTACAATCCCACAGCCAAGGATTCTGCAAAGGAGGAGCTGATTCTAGCCGATTTGCCACTATCACCTAGTTGATTTCTCATTGTAACAATGTCTAGCCAAAGACATTAAAGAAAGACACTTCTTGGGAGGTAACTCAAGCCATTATCAACATAATCTTTCTGTTTTTGCAGAAATAAGTGGTGATGAACAGGTTCAATTCACAAGTCTCAAATTCAGGGAGTACTCATACCCTCTTATTTTTTATTTTTCCATTGAAAACTTAATGATAACTGATAATGTCTTTATCATTATGCTACATTGATCATATCATCATCTGAATTAACATTCATTTCAGTTATCCCAATCTATTATAGCCCAATTTTAGTGAATTTTAGAAATTCTCAATGCATTGCTGAATTCTGCACTCAAAAATCTGATTAGTTGCAAATCTGTCATACCAACTGATATCCTTTGTTTCTCTGCAGGATCAGTTGCAACTAATGAAGATTAGACCACCCAAAGTTTCTGAATGAAGTGCCAAGAGAATTTAAATGTCCAATTTAATGCATTTCAATCCCACCCACCCCTCTCCCTTGCCTTTTATTTTCAACACTAAGGACAGTGTTGAGACTAAGCATGGGGGAGGAAACCTGGTGCTTTTCTAACCTTTACATCATGTTTTTAATTAATTTTAATGTTCATATATTAGTTATCACCAGGTTATCATTGGTTTTCTCAAGTTATCACTAGTTATCACTCGGTTATCAATTTTTGGACCAAACTCAATTCTGAATTCATTTTAACTATGAAATGAGTAGAATACTTTATTTTAACAGTGGGTGCACTCCAATATCAAGTGGCCAACTTGACCATTAGCCTTCTTGCTTTAATTGGCATCTTAAATTTAGATGCATTTAAATGAACTTTCAGTTGAAATTTTTCTTTTTTGTGGATTAACACTAGCTACATTCATGGATTAATTGGAAAGTAGAAGATGTCTAGAAAGGAGTCAAGGATCTTGCTGCCATATTAAATAGGAATTCTTGACTATTTGCATTTAAGGATCTAACCTATACTTGAGTTTGAACCATTGCTCACTTCATGAATAGAATGAAAAAGAAAGAAAAAGGAAAATGAAAAGTTGCATCTTGCATTGCATGCATACATGAATAAAAAGAGTGAAAATTCCAAAAAAGAACCTCTCCTGAATAAAGCCAGGATTTTTATCCTATGACCAACATTAATAAAAATCAGGTTCAAACATGTTTATATGCATCTCATGAATAAAAGTCAGATTTTCAAACATGTTTAAGCAAAGAAAAATATGTTCATGAAGAGATTAATGTTTCAAACTTTCTAGTAAAATTGACAATCCTTGTAATCCGAATCAGTTAATGTTAGTACTTCTATCATGGCTTAAATTTGCATTAACCTTTGTGACTCCTCAGCTAGAATTTGGGATTGGAAAGAATGGGAAGGAATGTTAGCCAAGTGGGAAACTCATTTAGATCTTATTCAGCTGACTTTTCTATTCATTTGTGGATGGTAAATTCAAATTCATCCTTAATTTCTGAATGTTTTTCTTGAGGACAAGCAAAAGGCTAAGCTTGGGAGAGTTTGATCACTTGCTGATCACTATATGTTTCTAACCCATTTTAGATGTAATTCATACATATCGAGTCATATTTTTGCCTATTTTGGGGCCAATTATACTTGGAATGCATACATTGTGATAACTAGTTGATATTCCTCATTTCATATTTAATTCCATGTGCATAGAGGTTCTGAAATGCCAAAATTCATTAATATTTAATTTCTATGCCAAGTTATCATTTTAAGGACAAGTTATCATTATTATATGTCAAGTTATCATTATTTTGAGTGAGCTGAATTCTAGTGATTATTCTACCCTAAATCCATCATTATCATGTATAAATCATATTTGGATAGTCACATCTCAACTTGTACAAAGTTTTAAGCCCATTTGAAAAAGTTATCATTTTTCCTTTACCAAGTTATCGTTAAACGGCAATTCTGCCATTTCGACATGCAAAACCATTAATTCTACACAAGGACCTTAAGCAATCATCTTGTTATTAATCTAACTCATTGCTGGTCAAATTTTATCACATTTGAATAACCACAACTCAAGTTATCACAAGTTATCATTTTTAAGTCATATAAGTTATCATTTTTGGGCACCCAAGTTATCACTTCTTAGAAATCTCATTCATATTTGATTTCTGAATGCACTCACTTGTTACTCTAGTCCATTTGATGCTTCTAATGCATTGAATCACTTGCATTTGGATAATTTCCATGATTTATGACAAGTTATCATTCCGAGCCTCTTAATTCATTAATTTTGATACAAGTTTTCATTCCTGCACAACACCTAATACCATTTGATATCTGAGCTAGCAACTATCATCTTAATCTTTATTTGTTAAAACACCATTCAAGGGCTTTGATGCTTGCTGTTTGGGGATTTGTAGCAGGGAAAAAGGTGGCCAAAAAGAGGAAAAATTAGGGAGGACTATCTACTTTTTCCTACACCAAAAAGAATCTGCAGCTGGAATTTCAAAGGGGTGGACAGGTGGTTGCAATCAAAGGATAAGGAACATTCTGATGTTGATCCAAGGGTGGATATGAGTCATATAAAAGGAGAATTTCTAGAGGAGAGAAAGAGGGGCTGGACATTGAGGGTTTGAAGAGGGGTTGCTGCATCAAGGAAGGAAGGGTTTGAAGCTGGATTACAGGGCTGCTGGAGTTCTGGCCGAGAAGCTTCAAACCAGGATGTTTTGTACATGTTCTTCAATCCATTTTATTTCAAATTTTGTAATTATGAGGAGCTAAACTCCATGTCTCCTAGGATAGGGCAGTAGTCTAGGTTAATTTGGATGGATATGGACAGAAATTAATCCCAAACTGTTATCAATTCTGATTTTTAGATTTTTGCATTGAAATGAATCTGTTCTTATCATTGTTAGGTCCTACTTGTATCTACAACTGAGAAGTTGTCATTTGATCTAACTTTTGTTCATATATGAATTAAGAATCAGTGATAATTTTCTGGATTCCATTTTGATTGAAAATCTGATTTCTGATTTCCTGATTTTCTGAACTTCCTGAATCTGATTTTCTGATTTCTGTGAACTGTTTGAATCTGATTTGCCATTGAGGATTTGATTAATTGAGCAACTGAGAGGTTGATATTGGTCCAAGTCTTGTTCAGAAATGAATCAAGATACTGTGGCATTTTATGATTCAAACATGTCCTCCAATTCTGATTTCTGAAATTATATTCCTGAAATCTATTTTCTGAAATTTATTGGAATCTGATTTGCTAATTGAATCTCCAATTTTATTCAATCACTGAAAGGTGAACCCAAAAAATTTCTTGTTGTCTAGAGATGGGTCAATAAGCACTTAGCAAATCCAGAATTCCAATGAGAAGCATTGTTGATTTCCTTGCTGTTTTCCCAATCTGATTTCTGAAATATTTTTTGCTGAATTATGATTTCTGATTTCTTGGGAATCTGATTGCCATTGTTAAGCCTTGCTTAATCCACCATTGAGAGATGGTTTTTAGGCCTTCCTTGAGATTCAGAGATGAGCCAAGGAGCAATGACAATTTCTGATTTCCCAAACTTGTATTAGGTGCTGATTTCTATCCAATTCATTAATGGAAATGTGGATTTCATTTGAATTTGCAGCTGAGAAGCTGATTTTAAATCCTCTTGTAGTTTAGAGATAAACCAAGAAGCATTTGCATTAATATTGATTGATTTCATCCATGTTTAGTTAATTGAAACATTCCCTTCATTTTCAAGGTGCAATCTAGAAGTTATCATTTCAGATTTTATTGAAGTTGCCCAAAAATCAGCAAGTGCATTGTGTTGAACTCAATGATAACTTGATTTTCAGTGGGGATCCTCTTCTAATTCAACTTGGCTAACAATTATATGACAATATATTATTTAGTTCTGATCTAATTGAGCTGTGAAAATAGCCATATTGAAAGTTGAATGAGATTTGACTAAAAAGTGATAACTTGTCCATTTCAATTCATAATTAATTTAGATGAACCTCAACTCCTAGGAGAATCTTCCTCATTGATAGTTGAACCTTTTTAGACTTCATTCTAGCATTTATAACTCAATTTTGATAAATTTCCAAAATCCAAAAATCTGTTATCATTTCACTTTCCATTAAAAATCTGTTTTCACTTCTCTTTGAAAATCTGTTTTTAGCCATTAAAGTAGAACTAATTTAGATTGTTTTAGGATGCCTTAGACTTCAAATTCTTGTGGATACGACAACCTGAGTCTACTACAACTTACCTATGCACTTGCAGCTAGTGAGTTGGGAGACCAAAATTAAAACAAAATTGACCATTTTACTTAATTTCAGCAAGTTATCACTAGAAAACCCCAATATCACTATCACAAAAGCAGGGGTGTTTGTGAGGGCACTACAAGAAATTGATCAATTAGAGACACCATAATATAGATGCTAATGCGTCGCTAACTAGGCACTGATCAAAGTAGCGACACATTAGCGTCGAATTGGCATCACAGATGTGGCGATGCAAAAGTTACGACACTATTAGCATCGCATCCGCGCCCACAAGTTTGTGACACTATTATCGTCGACACGCGGCGCTACAATGACGCAAAGGTAACACTATTTGCAGGATGGGGAATCACTTTTAGCATCTCAGAAGTCGATGCTAACGTGACGCTGTTGTGACGCTATTGAGGGTGATGCCATAGTGACGTTATTCAGGCGCAAAAGCAATCCTACATCATGACGCTAATGACGTTGTTTGCCGACGATAAATAATATTTTATATAGTCATGTAAACCGCCACGATCCCAATATTCACGTCGGAGACATCTTAAGATTTCAATTAATTTTACATTCAATTATCATCGTCTAGAATCAAAAGAGAAATCAAAATTACATTCAATTCACATCGTTCATCAAAATTGTAAATTCATTAAAATTTTACAGTTGAATACAATCAAAATCAAAATTCAATAGTTCCCCCATTTCTCGGCATCGTCGCGCTCCTCCGGCGGCAGCGGCAGCAGACGGCCACGTCGGGTAGAGGGGAGGTGAAAGGGTCGGAGGGAGGGATCTTGGGCGGGGTGGGGACGAAACGGTGGCGGATCGTCGGGGGCAGAGGGCGAAGGGGCAGCGGCGAAGTCGTCGGGGGCAGAGGGCGAAGAGGCGGTGACGAAGTCGTCGGGGGCAAAGGGCGAAGTCATTGGGGCAAAGGGAGAAGCGGCAGCGGCGGCAAAATTGTCGGGGCAGAGGGCGAAGCGGGTCGGCTAAGTTGTCGGGGCAGAGGGCGAAGCGGTGGCGACTGAGTCGTCGGGGCAGATGGCGAAGCGGCAGCGCCAGAGTCGTCGGTGGATTCCTGAAGGTCGGAGCACGCAGAAGATGAAGGGACGAATGTGAAAAAGATGAATATGAAGGAGAAGACGAAGTGGGCACACAGGGAGCGTTGGATAAAAGAAAATGGAAGGTTAGGATTCGTTCTTCGATGGACACATGGATCGCCAATTATTACTATGGCGAAGCTAATGTGGCGACATTTTAATTCAATTCTTATAGATAATCATTTATAAAGTATGCTGCATAGCTCCTCACTTTGGCGCCTCCAATGTCGTGACACTAAAGTAGAACGCGTCGAATTAGCGTCGTAATGCTTAGACGCTAAATTAGCATCACAAACTGGCAACGTTATTATGACGCTATTAAGAGTGGCGTTGCAAATAGACGACGCGATTGGGACGCTACTGTGACGCTAGGATGAGTGTGTCGCTATTACGACATTGCAGTGACGCCAAAATAATTGAATACTCATTTTAAATTTGGATACAAAAATATTCTAAGAAAATAAGCTCTTGTCAAAAAAATTTAAAAACTCTATGTCAACTAAATGGGGCCATTCTGAGCACTCCCGTCCGATTTTTTAGAATGCAGATTTTTAGATTTCTTAGATGGTGCAGAAGTTTTGAGGAATTTTTATAATTATAAAAAATAGGTATTTTGAGAATCGGAAGAAATAGAAAAGACTTGAAACGTGAAAGGTTTGCGCCGCCTAATCTATTCGAGCCCTTCGAAATGCCTATTTTTTTGTGGCAATCCGAGCGAGGACCTCGGAGAACCGACCATTTCTATTTCAAAACTTTGCTCATTTTATTAAATTTCTTCCGACATCCGATCACCACGATTCTTATGCAGCCGGAGAGCTTGGGTCGATTTCTACGAGCCTGTAATTTTCATTTTGATTGATTCCTACCGCACTCACGTTAGCGACCATCGAAAGCCTTTATTTTCCTAGGTTCTTAACTCTACCATCCGACCTCCTAAAATCATCAAAAAATACTGAAAAATCTGTGTTGCTGTGATCTACAAGCGATACAAATTTTATAATGATCCGATTGTCGGATCTTCAGCAATCGCCATTTGAATCCTATGAAAAATGAAGCACTATTCTCCTAGTTTTGGAATTTGAGAATTGGAGTATAATGTATGTATTGCATGAGTACTAATTTTTGTATATTATATAATAGAATAATATGGTGTATTATATCGTAGTTAAGTATAGTATATAGTATTATATAGTATGTATATGTATGTGAAGTAGCGTCGCAGCTATATATGTATATGTATATGTGTATATATATATGCATAGGTAGCATATATATGTTTGTATTCAGTATAAATAACATATATAGTTATACAAATTAACATTATCTAAATACGAATAATAATTAACATTACTTGTATATTCTTAAAATTTTAATGTTGGCACCGCATTAGCTTCGCATTAACGTCACATTAGCGTCGACTTGTCTCGACACTAGCACAGAACCTAGCGTTGACTTAGCGATGCATGCTTTTTGACGCCAATACAACGCAAGTTGCGGATGCCAAAATCGCATCCTAAATTTGCATCGATTTAGCGCCGCTCTGTTATTGACGCTGACTTGCGTCATGTTTTATCGACGTTGATACAACGCTATAATTTACCACGTAATTTTCAGCCTTGGCGCGTGATAATAGCATCTACAAAGCGTCGCTCTGGCGCCGTGTTTAGCGTCAACTTCTTGTAACACGAATGTGATGCTAAGTCGACGCTACTGAGAGGCAATTAGCGTCTGTTCTTGTCGATCTGACGTCGTCGCTATTTAGACGCTAGTAGCGTCGCATTAGAGTCGCATAGTTTTGCGTCGCTATTTTGCATCACTAAATAACCAATTTCTTGTAGTGGGGGCGCACCTTCTCCCATTTCTTTATTTTTAAGTAATTATATGTATATATTATTTTAAAAAATTAAAATATGACCCCATCCCCCCTAAAATTCTAATCTCGCTTCATCTCTAGTGTTAAATGTGATGAACATGCTAAATTATAAGTTAATGATGTTAAGGTTTATGTCCCTATTTCTTATGTTAAGATTTAGTTAACAAGTTATGTATAGTGTTTATTAAATTTGAACATAAGCACGCATATTCAGTCAAATAACACACCCTAAGCTCCAATGTATCAAATTAAGAAGTGTCTCTAACCAACTCATTTGCAATATTTATATAAGTGTCTGCATTCTTTGTGCCCTAAGGAAAAGTAGAAATGTCAAGATATGCAACTAGTACACTTTTATTTTTTCTTCTTCAAAATTTTTATTGATACTTTTTAAACATGACCACTATTAGTACACATCTGACTCAGATCTATGTGTCGAAGACATTGGAAGAAGGAGATTACAAAATATTAATGAGAGGAGGTTAGGAAAATAATGAGTAGATTAAGCCCATATTTGGATTGAAGGGAGAGGGGGTAAGAGAGGGGAAGGGAAGGAAAACAATTATTTCTTCTTGTTTGGATTGATCATTTTGAAAGGGAACGAAGGAAAATGGAGGGCAATTTCACATCCATTTTTTCAACCCAAAACGGAGGGGAGATAAGGGTAAACACTGTTAGCATGAAAAATTACTAATTTACCTTTTTAAATAACATAAGAAAAAAAACATAAAAAAGATATAATTGTCCATACAAATTATTTTTCCCCTACTTTCAATTTCCTCATTACCAAATGGCAGAAACTTTTTCCCCTCACCCCTTTTCTCTTTCCCCTTCTTTCACATTCTTTTCCCTTATTGAAAATTGTCCAAACAAAGCCTCAGGAGATGGGAGGAGGTTAAAAAAATCAAGATATCCTTCTCAATTGGAAATGTTGAAAGACGTCAAATATAAATTAGAAAAAGAATTCAAAATTCAATCTATTGTAATTTCCCTCTTATATTATATTATATACTGTGAACGGCAAAGTCACCAAAATCCCAAAAAATAATGGGAGAAAACCCAGGTCATGAGTGTGTAATATTTTTAGAAAGATGTTCATGAGCATAGGCGTTTCTTTTTTAGTTGACGAAAATTATTATCATAAAAAATTTCCATCGTAAGACAAAGAATTAAACTTATGCACGAAATCTTTTAGTACAACATAATCTATCTATATTGTCTCATGTCATATGTTCTTAAATAAAAACAATGGTTTCCAGTTAAAAAAAATGCTTAAAATATATAGAGAAAATTTATCCAACGAACACATTTAAAGAATGTGTGTCAGAGAGAGAGAGAATTTATCCAACGAAACACATTTAAAGAATGTGTGTCAAAGAGAGAGAGAAAATTTATCCAACGAAACACATTTAGAGAGAGAGGACGTCCTTGCGCTTCGCACAATTTTAATTAATTTATAAATATTTATTATTAAATTAATTTAAAAATATTTTACTATAATAGTACTAAATTATTTTATATCTTTGAAATGCTTTTAATATTTTATTGAAGAAACTTTCTTGTTTTTATATCATAATATTCAACATTTGTGTGTGTGGGCGAGTGTATATTAGGAAATCCCAATATTTTGAACTCAATTCTAAATAGTTTATAAAAAAATAAATAGGAATCTATTTACAACATATTCATATATATAGCCTAAAATCATTTACAGATATATTGTAAACTATTTGCTGAAAATAACTTGGAGGTTTAGCTATTCATTTACGGGTCATTTTTTTAATAATTTTAAACTTTTCACTATAATAGATTATGCATCTTTTTTAGATTACTTTCAATTTTAAATATTAACATACTCTTTTAGTAAGATTATGTAATGATTGAATACTTGTACAAAA
This sequence comes from Pontederia crassipes, assembly GCA_030549335.1. NCBI lineage: Eukaryota > Viridiplantae > Streptophyta > Magnoliopsida > Commelinales > Pontederiaceae > Pontederia > Pontederia crassipes. The sequence continues at coordinate 66,697,941 of CM060191.1, read as the reverse complement.
AAATTAATTTTATATAGCATTTCCTTGTGAAATAAGATGTCATAGATATCAAGGGAATAAAACCATGCAATAATATTTAATCTAACAATTATTAATTTAAAACTTTGTATTTAGGTGAGACCTTGTCTTAATCCTAATAAATGGAAATAGTATTTTTTTCTACTTGTGACAATATAGTAATTACTCTTTTACCTTACAAATATTATACCTTTAAAGTATGAGATCCCAAAAAATATATATACATATACGTTTGGTAAAATGTAAAACTATTAACTTTTGTATTAAACACTTACTGATGACTATTTTATAAAAAAAACTTTAATGTGTATTAATCATTTAAATAAAAATATGAAATGGTGACTTGTCATATGTTATTTAAATACTTTAGAAAATTAGAGCTGTAATCCAAGAAGGGGTACAAGATCTTTCAGAGAGTGCACAAAATATTATAAAAAATAATAAAAAATCATTTTACACATATAAAAAATATCGCTAATAACTATCTTAAAAATTCATATATAATTTATATATATAGTGTAAAAAAAATTAGGCTCACGCACATGTCCATCATTGAGATAATCATGCATATTTAACCTCTCAACCGGCCAGCCGTCGGTGCCTCCCAGCAGCATCGGCACGTACCCTCTCGGAACCTTGTCGCCCCAGCACTCGTCGCCAGACCTACGTGCATCCTTCTCTTTCTTCCACTAATACATGTTTAGATATTTCTGGTTCCGTCTCCCGCTAACGTAAACAAATGGATTGGACTATTTGGAGTTCAATTACTTACAGCTCGATATGACGTGCATGGAAGGAAATGCATGACGATCCCAGCTTTGGAAAGCTGCTATTTATATTGACATTCATGCACAACATGCACGTGGTCTTATGACGAGATATGCATGCATGCCTTAAGCATGGAGTAAGAACACATTAAACTAAAAAAAAAGAAGGCGTTAAACTTGGGAAGCCTCAGGGTTTGTTCCATGAGCGATCCCGCTTGCAATATCTCTGAGTCTTCAACGTATGACGACATAATGTACCTGGTTAGTAGAGGGTGGTAGGCTTCGTTCAGTTCGGCTAGGCAAAACATGAAGATCTCCATGGCCAAAGCGGCGCCTGCCGTCAGGGCGAGCTCGTCGAGCTCAAAAAGCTGTTTCCCCTTAGTTCCTCCATGAACTATGCCAATGCTTGCAAAAAAGAAATAAAAGAAACGTCGCCAAATGACAGCAAGAATTGATGATGAATGTCCATTAATGGTGCTAGCTTTACTTTACAGGTAGCTAAGTAAATTTATCGTACGTAAGATTTGGGTGACAACTGCAGTTATTAAGTTTGGAGGGGATGACCTAATTGCAGTCTTAAAGCTGGAAGGCTTGAAATAGAGCAAGCTCCCAAAACACGCATGTTCCATTCTTCTTGAACGTCGTCGCATCTGGGTTCTTCTTCAGCCATGATTCGATGAGATCAAAGGACAATGACTAACCGAGCGTTGAGGAGTGGGCATCAAAGTGAGTTTACGTTGAAGGAAAGAAAGAAAAAACTTTAACGGTAGAAAGTGGATTTGGTTTCGGAAAAGCTGGGAACGAATAGGCACAAGAGAGTATTAAATGACTAATCATAATGGGTATTAGCAGAAGATCATAATGGGTATTAGCAGAAGGCGAGAAGGCTTGAGAGGGAGTTTACGTTGACCACTTCGTATTCAGATAGAAAATAGAGTGAAAAAAGACAAATAGCACTTCATATTCGACTAACCTGGTTATGTGCGAGGCCCATTGGTGTGGATGATCCCTGTTGGATTTGTGATTGAGTCATAAGGGTTTGTCTTTTCGGTGCTCCTTGGCGGCTTTGGGTTTCCACGCTGCTTCCTACTTCCTTGTGCACATGCTGCACCGCTGGGATTACAACCACGACCTATCGAGATGAAAGTTGGAGTGGAGAGTGTTCCGCCATGAAAGCGAGAGAGCATGGAGGATGGATTGTGAAGGACGACACTCGACAGAGATGGTGGGGGATTTTATGTCAATATATAGGCCCGTAAAGAAAACCAACAGGTAGAAGAGGAGACTATTAAATGGCTGATCATAATGGTATTAACAGAAGGCTTGAGAGTGAGTTTACGTTGAAGGAAAGAAAGAAAAAACTTTAACGATGTAAAGTGGATTTGGTTTCGGAAAAGCTGGGAAGGAACAGGGAGAAGAGAGTATTAATTAAATGACTAATAATAATGGGTATTAGAGGAAGATCATAATGGGTATTAGAAGGCTTGAGAGTGAGTTTACGTTGACCACTTGGTATTCACTATTCAGATAGAAAATAGAGGGAAAAAAGACAAATAACAAAGAAATGAGAAATGAGAAAAAAGATAAACCCCAATGCTGAAAAGAGAGCAATTTGAAACTCCTCCTTAAGCATTGGCTTTATATAAGTATAAGATAAGTGAAAAACTGATCGATTGTGAGATGAAGGGTCATCAGTTTCATCATCAAAGATTTAGGAAACTTTAATGGACATATATAATTAGCATTGTTTTGAAATTTCAGAAAGTTACTTTGAGGGCATATGTGCAATGAGCGTCCCTGTCGCCTGTTGGATGAGGTTCGTGGGAGCGTTGTTTGTGGCATTTTAATAAAACTGACGTTTTTCGCATTTTAATTAGGTGCTATATTGTGGTCCTTAACTGCTGGATTAGGCTGTTTCTTGCGTTATAATGAGAACGTATCAAGTTTGGAAGAAAAATAACAAAAAATGGAGAAAAAAATAAATGGCAATGGAGGCATGAGAATGATTTTTGTGGCATTTTAATAAAACTGACGTTTTTTTGCATTTTAATTAGGTGCTATAATGTGGTCCTTAACTGTTGGATTAGGCTGTTTCTTGCATTATAATGAGAACGTATCAAGTTTGAAAGATAAATAACAAAAAATGGAGAAAAAAAATAAATGACAATGGAGGCATGAGAATGATTTGAAAGCATCAGCTTTATATATATATATATAGATGAGAACGTATCAAGTTTGGAAGATAAATAACAAAAAATGGAGAAAAAAATAAATGACAATGAAGGCATGAGAATGATTTTTGTGGCATTTTAATAAAACTGACATTTTTTGCATTTTAATTAGGTGCTATAATGTGGTCCTTAACTGCTGGATTAGGGTGTTTCTTGCATTATGATGAGAATGTATCAAGTTTGGAAAATAAATAACAAAAAATGGAGAAAAAAAATGACAATGGAGGCATGAGAATGATTTGAAAGCATTAGCTTTTTATATATATATATATATATATATATATATATATATATATTGTCTCAATCATTCATTATTGTCTAGAAAATGCTGATTCTTATTCCCTAAAGTTTTATCGGAGGTGATGCTTAAAAACAAAAGGATAATTGCCTAAACTTTGAGTAACACAATAACATTTTTAGCAAGATGGTTTCGATCGTGTAACAATTTGTGTTTTTTTTTCCTTTGAAGTGTTAGAAGACAAAAGTATTTTGCATTTCACATCATTAATTATACGTCAGTATATTATTTGATAAATATAATTATTTTAATATATTACAAATTTTATAATGTTAATAATTTATATAGAAGATGTGATTATTATATCATTATTTGTGATGGAATATATTAGTCATAGAAAATAATATTGTGTATCCATAATAAATTAGAAGATAAAAAATATATATATATTAGTCATATACAACTTGCGTAATATGATGGGATAAAAAAATATGTGTATCATAATTAAAAAATATAATTATATAGAATAACTATAATAATGAGGTCAGTAAACATAAATAATATGGTGTAATCAAAATTATAAAATTTATTTAGCTAATAATAAATATTTCATCAATGATTAAATGTGATATCTTGAAATGTCGAAGTAAAATATATGAAAAAAGTCATTATCTCCGTAATCCTTTGAATCCAATGATTTAATTGTTAATGGAGAAGAAGGTGCCTCCGTAATGATATAACCGCCCAATATATATTTATTTACGGTTATTTTTACTTTTAATTAGTATAACAGGTGATGGCAGGTGGCATTAAACAAATGCTCACAAGTGGAGCTATTTCATGTTTTATTGAATAGTAATAATGGGGAAAAAATGGAAAATGAGATTAAAAAAAATTAGCAACCCCACAACTACGCCGAAGTAATCGCCCCCAATTAACTCCAATTAGTTCTTTGTTGTTTCGTCCCTTTCCCTTGCTTCTCTCCTCCTGGTTCCCTTGCTCGTCAATGGCGATGAACTCGAAGGGAGCCTCCTCTTCGTCGACATCGGGAGGCGATGGAGCTGCGCGTCCTAAATCCAAGAAGCCCAAATGTACGTGCACTCTTTGTTCCCCTGTCTCTGTTCAAGTATAGTTCAACGTGAATGTGGATGTTATTTGATTTTTCATTTCGCAGAATTGTAATTTGTCTTAATTCTTATATCTTTTTTAAAAGGATATTGTTTTGGGCGTTTACATGGTTACTAAGATATCCGGATAATGTTGCTGGATGCCACAAGATCAAACTAGGATTTTGGATAAATGTTGTCATGGAGATTTGGTACTATGCAACCTGTGTTTGTTTTATACCAAGCTTCATGAAATGATAACCCTGTTGGAATATTTGTTCGCTTCCTTCTCAGAAAAAAATTGCTCGTTTCCTGTCCTCCATGGCATGACAGGAAGACAAAAAGCTCTGGCAGACTATAGATGTACCAATTAGTGATATTGTGTTTTTCTTGACAATTCTTTTAATTTTCATTTCTCGTATCATGCATAATTCAATGGGGGATATCTCATGGGTCGATCACAATGAGCGTGTAAGCGACGATTTCGATTGGTAGTTAATTTGTGTGTTTGCATACTGATGTATGTAGAAAGATTAATTAGTTTTGCATGTTTAGAGTTTTTGTTTGATGTGCATGTTGAAGTCATTATTTTTTTGCCCCATTTGGCTTTATACTCCACTTATTTCACAAATGAAGGCCCAACCATCCCCATATTGATGACTTAAAGCTCCGTTCTTGTTTAGTTATATTTTTGTCTCAATTATAATTTGACTTTCAGAGTTCCCCGTAGGTGTTGTCTGAGATCGAACTTTTCAAGCTGAGTTGATTGTATTAAAATGCCTTGGTGGATGTGAAGGAGTTTTGAAAGGGAGTTGAATGTTGCAAGGGATGTTCAAATAGGGTTGCAGTTACTTTTTTTTTTACTTTTTAAGAAGAAGGGCCAGTGTTATTTAGGAGTTTAAGAAGGGGTAATACAGAATGAAGCACATTTTAACGTATGAGAAACAGAGGCCTTGAATAGAGAAGAAGAATAATTTCATATGGCATTCTTTTTTTCAAGCCCTAATATTCTTGCAGAATTATTCGATAATGGAAGTTTGTCGTGTCTATAGATGAGATGATGATTAATACCAGAAAACCTGTAAGATCCTGTTTAATAATTAAGAAAGGTAACTAAACCAACTTGTCTAAAAAGTGTTATTACCATGTTGAAATGTTATTATTGTCAGAAAACTACATTTAATGAATCTAAAATAGGTCAGCAATTATATATATGAAGAATTAGTCTAGAAGCATACATTGGAAGCAACACATGATGATCTTTAAGCATTTAAAGGTGTATGTATCGTCTAACCAAGAATTTAATGCATGTTTTACGTGGAAATGTATATACGTATTGCTCCACCTTGAAATATTATTGCATGATATTTTGCCATAAAAGTAGGTGATTTTCACTTCATCCGTAACAGGTTTATGAAATCTAATTTTTCAAGCTGAACAGGTGCATGAAATCTAATTTTTCAAGATGAGTTTATTATATTAAAAGGCATTGATGTGTGTGAAGGGGTTCAGGGTACATGAATTCAGAAAGGGAGTTGAATGTTGAATGAGATCTTCAAATAGGTTCAGTGGCATTCTGGGTTTTTCTTAAAAAAAATGAGATGTAAAAGGATCTGTAACAGGGTGTAGGCATCCTGTTTTATTAGAAGGGGAGTAAAGATGTAACAAAATACAGCAGAAATTGTTATATAAAAAAATACCAACTTCAAATGTGCGTCAATCACCCGACCATAGCCTCCCCAAGCTCAATTAATGAGTTGTGGTATTCTGAAGTACAAGAACAGCAAACATGCAAAATGGAGCATATTTCAACATGCGAGCATTAGATCAGGTGTTGATTAGAGAAGGAGCGAAATTTTAGTCTACTTTCTTTTTTTCAAACCATAAATATTGTTCATGTCATGAAAATGATTTTAATCAACTAAGGTAACTAAATCAGTCCTAAGATCCAAACAAAATACATAAATATATGTATTAGTTAAGTTCTTGACATTGTTGGAAACTTGGAATTATTTAAGTTCTTGACATTGTTGGAAACTTGGAATTCACTATTTTTTCTGGAAAATGTGAATGAATCCAAATGATCTGTAACTATATCTATGAACAAGGATCCTAAAAGTATACATTGAAGGCAACAATTTAATGTCTTAAGAATTTAAGGGGCAGAGTCCTAACCATGGATTTAATGCATGGAATTGCATGAAAAGCTATGTGCTTGTTGGTCCAGTTTTTTGTGTTATTAGCCAATATAATGCAACATTATCCATACTATTTCACTGTCGATATCAAAGGTTCCATGGTGAAAACATCAAATTTACTTAAACAAATCTTTTGTCATGTTACTAGAATAGCAAACATGTTGTCTTCATGTATCATGTCACAGATAATAAATGAGGGATCTGATAGCTTCAGGCCTTAATCCTTGTAGAAACCAAATTATTAAATTTGTTATCTAGATAAGTTAGAAAATTTTAAAAATAGGATTTAAAGTCTGCATTTAGAATGTGATAAAAGTTTTATTTACTCTTTTTCAAAAATAAAATCTGTATTATGATATTATAGTATTAAAAAATCAATATTTTGAATAGTTTGTCAGCTTTTGTGCTTCAGTGAAACATGTTTAGTGTTTTTTTTTCTCAAATCATCTGGTAAGCGCAACATGATTTTTCTATACCTTACTATTCACATATTAACTGCAATACTTAGGAGATGCCATGCAAGCAACATTTTATGGTAAAATTCTAATTCAGCGTTTACTTTGATGACATCCGGTTATACCTTGTTTCTAATTTACAGACTCTAGATTCACCCAACAAGAGCTTCCAGCTTGCAAACCTATCCTAACTCCGGCAACAGTAAGCATCCAACTGATAATTTTGAATTACATTGAAAAGCTTGATTTATTGTTATCTTCAAGCCTCTTATATTGCATGAGAAAGTTACTGTCTTTTTACAGGTTATATCAACATTTGCTTTTGTTGCCATAATTTCTATTCCTATTGGACTTGCTTCATTATCTGCTTCACGGCATGTGAGTTACATATCTTTATGGATAAATTTTTATTGCCTGGAGTATATTCTTATCCTTTTTTTTTTTGAAATATGAGTATATTCTTATCTTACTAATGCATTGTCTTTCATTTGTCAAAAAATGTTCTCTTTTAGGTTGTTGAAATTTTGGATCGTTATGACATGGATTGCATTCCCCAGCAGCTTCATGGTAATGAAGTAGCTTATATACAAAACAATGAAACTAATAAAACATGTGCCAGAGTTTTAACTGTAAGTGTGTGAGATCAAATTGTTGTTTGAGAAATGATCTTTGCAGTTAGGGAGATAAAATTTGTAACCTGCCAACCTGTAAGAACAGTCTAATTAGTTTAAAACATTTCAGGTTCCAAAGCATATGAAAAGTCCAATCTACATCTACTACCAGCTTGATAACTTCTATCAAAACCACAGAAGGTAATCAGAAAGGAAATTGGCTCAAAATTTTTGTAGATTCCTGTGATGGATAGGTATGCACTATACCTGACAGGGCCAAGTGAGATCTTTTTTTCACATATTTCATCTTGCTAAAGTTAAAACCAAAGTGGTTAAAAGCTTAGAAGGATATCCTTATCAAGAATGAAACAAAGAACTCTTTCACATATTACTTCTCTCCCTGACTTCATATTTATTGCTTTAACCAAAGTCATCAAGACATCAATTTTGAAACTTTGTTGAAATGTAATTGCATAAAAAGATCTTATTTCTCATATTTCATAACAAATTACAGCTCAACAAGAATCAATTCTACTTCCAAAAAAAACATGAATTAATTCTCAGAATGAAACTTTTAAAATGAATACTAAATTTGAATTGCTATGAAAACTTCAAAGGCGTAATCATGATAATAATAGACAACTAAATTGAAAACTAGGGTAATCAAGTTTCATGTGCTTGCCAATATCGCATTTTGTCGTGATCACTTATAGCATTATTGCATGAACCACTAAAATGGGGTTCAACATTTTTGTAATGCTATTGTGTCGATGTGCAGATAATAACATGTTCCATGATTAGGTGCGACATCTTAGTAACTTGAAGGAACTTGAGAAAAAGGTTTTGATACTATGTTAAATTAAAATATAAGACATTGAAAATGGAGAAAAGAAACAATTTCAGAAACTTTACGCCTCAGAAAAGTAAATTTGTTTGCTAGACTTTTGGAAACATTAACTGAATTGATTAAGTTATGTTTACATCTCCTTGCTTCTCAAAAAAAAAAATGTTTATATCTCCTTGCAATTATTCTATTCTTTTATTAAATAATCAATCGTTCCTCTACTTGTAAGTTGCAACTTTAACTCATTATGAAAAAAAATGGCATCTTTAGTATTAGATAGCAAATTGCAGCTTTAACTCATTGTCGAAGTTTGTACATTTCCCGGGATGGAAACTAAATTAGGAGAATGAATTTAGTTTGTTCACAGACTTCTTAGTGTCTGATCCAACAACTTTTTTATCTAGTGGGAAGTTTTTTCATCTTTTGCATTTGCATCCAAGATTTGTCATGAACTATACTTACCCTTTCATTGTGTAACATGTTATTGTTACTGCCTTTTCCCTGGTCTTTTTTCTTAGCAATACAAGGATATTTTCATGTTCTAAGATTAGAATCGATTTTAGGTATGTGAAAAGCCGAAGTGATAAGCAATTAAGGTATAAAGCAAGTGAGAGTGTAACAGAACTTTGTGTGCCAGAAGGCACCACAGGAGATGGGGCCCCTATTGTTCCTTGTGGCCTCATCGCTTGGAGCTTGTTCAATGACACATACAAATTCTCACTGAAAAATAAGGCCCTTGATGTGAACAAGAAGAATATAGCTTGGAAAAGTGACCGAGAACATAAGTTTGGGAGTGATATTTATCCTAAAAACTTCCAGAGTGGGCTTCTTATAGGAGGCGGCAAGCTCAATTCTAGCATACCTGTGAGTTTTGTAATGCTATTCCATTTATCATTTTGCTCTGATGTTAACTTGTATCTTTTTTCTTTGTTTTGATGTTTATTACCTAAGTTAATGATTGAAATGGCAGTTGAGCGAGCAAGAGGATCTGATTGTTTGGATGCGCACTGCTGCTCTGCCAACTTTTAGAAAACTTTATGGAAGGATTGAAGAAGATCTCCAACCAAATGATGTGATAACTATTGTGATACAAAACAACTATAATACATATAGCTTTGGAGGAAAGAAGACACTAGTTCTTTCAACTACATCATGGATAGGAGGAAAGAATGATTTCCTGGGGACGGCATACCTGATTGTTGGCAGTTTGTGCCTATTATCTGCAGTGGCCTTTGTTCTTTTATATATTTTCAAACCAAGGTGAGGTTTACATGCATTTTATAGTCTCAAAAATAAATATCTTGTTCCTTTCATATACAATTGTCATGTGAAATTTATTCACAAATCGTCAAAAGTAGTTCTATGTTTTGTTCTTTTGTACACTTTTTTCCTTGTTTTATCTTCTCCTCATATCAACTTTACTGCAGGACCCTGGGAGATCCATCATTTTTATCTTGGAACAAGACTGCAGATGGGTATCCAGCCTAGTTTTGCTTGACGTCTGAAATCTCCACTCTTCCCTGGTAATTAACTACGCCTAAACATCAAAATTTTTCTTCCACTCATGGATCAGGAATTGCACACCTCACAGTAATCATTACACGAATCACAAGTAACTCCTATGTTGTGAAGTCTCTAGTTATCTTTAACTGATGTATAAAGTGAAGCCACAGCCAAGAAAAAAATGAAACGAATTTACCTTTTTGGGGGAGACTCCGTAGAGCGCGTGTACCTCTATTTCTATTAACATCTTCACTTCTTGGTTTCGTATAATTGATGTAAACGGCGAAGCCAAGAAATGATGGAAATTTGTAAACAAAGAATTGATATATATTAATTTACTTATTTTCCTCCTATTTTCCATCTCTTGAATGTCGTCGGAATCATTGTTTTGGGTTCAACAGTTACATCACAGCGAATCCAAAAGCGACAGTGCATGTTTTCTCTCTCTTTTGTTCCAACCTCTTTTCCTGCATGGAAACGCAGCAGCAAAATAACAATATACTTTTTCTTCTGATGTCAAAATGAGAAAAGCATGAATCTATTAAGTTTTATGTAGAACTAAAGTACTGATACTTCTACTTTCTTAAGTGATTTAAATGCTTGTTACTTATTCATCACCTGCAAAGTGAGATTCGTTACTCACCCATTGAAATCACAATATCAGAAATTTTGAGCAATTGTTCTATGTATTTCAATATAATTGCAAGTGTTTTGCTATCGATATTTAAATTCACGACTAATTATTGACAAGAATCTTGCATTTCATATGCATCTGAATAAAATGCGAACAGAGTGTGCGTGTATACATGTATGCGTAGCAAGCTACGAGTTGAAATAATTATCGACAAGCTGCTAGCAGAATTTCTAGAGGGAAACTTCTTCCGATAAAAACGCTTTCGAGTTCGATCGTGTGATTCTCCTTCTTTAAAATCAATTATAATAGTTATTTTTTTTTCCATCGAGAGTGATGAGTTCATCACTATTAGCAACTAATCTGGTGCTCGGATGATATGAACGAATTTTGGTCAAAGTGATGATTTTAAAAATCGAATTTAAGTTACCCTTTTAAAAAAAATTATTTATATATATTTTGATTTTATTTTAAAAAAGAACGTGGAATAAGTTGGCAACAGCAACGTGAATTGCATGCTTGGCTTTATCAATTTCTCTGCTCGCCATTTGAAAAAAAAAAAGACAATCATGATGGGAGAAATTGCACAACATTCGCCCGAGAGAAGGAACATGAGAGTTCTGTGGTGTCTCCTCGGAGCTCTACCGTTTTTTGCCTTTCTCTTTCTACTCTCCCCTCTAAAGTTCCGCCCAACGCCTATGGCAATCATCCAACTCGCCGGCAAAACCTCCACCGTCCATTCTCTGCTGCCGCCGCCATTGCCGCAGTTCAGCCTTCTAATCTGCGTCTTAACCCGAGCAGACTTCTACGACCGCCGCCACCTCCTCCGCCTTGTCTACGGCACTCAATCCGCTTCCATAGCTTCCGTAGACGCCAAGTTCGTCATGTGCAAGCTCACCAAGGAGGAGCAGCGCGTCCTCGTCGCCTTAGAGATGCTTCGCTTCGGCGACGTCGTCGTCCTCAATTGCACCGAGAACATGAACTCCGGCAAGACCTACACTTTCTTCTCTTCGCTTCCGCGCGTCCTCCCACGCCGCTAAGACTACGTGATGAAGGCCGACGACGACGTCTACATAAGGCTCGAGCCGCTCGCGGCGTCGCTGGCGCCGCTGAGCAGGACGGACTTGTACTACGGCTTCGTCATACCGTGCGCCAGCAGGAACCCGTTCCGCTTCTACATGTCCGGAATGGGGTACGTCCTGTCTTGGGACCTCGTGGAATGGATCGCGACGTCTGAGATCCCCGCAAGGGACGTGTCGGGGCCGGAGGATAAGGTGGTGGGGAGGTGGTTCGCTGCGGCCGGAAACAAGGCGAAGAACCGGTACAACGAGAAGCCGGCGATGTACAATTATCCGACGGCGACGACAGATGGCAAGGACAATTGCTCCCACGAGCTTATTCCTTCGACGGTGGCCGTGCACCGCCTGAAGAGGCCGGAGCAGTGGCTGCGTGTCCTGAGTTACTTCAATGTGACCAAGGCCCTCAAGTCCTCCAAGCTCTTCGACACTAATTAGCATACGCGTATGGTTCAGTCTAAGGAAAAGATTGCATACCAGCGTTTGCTCCATGCCCGGACTTTAAACATACATATGCGTACAAGCGTATGCCATATCAACGCTATTATCATTTTTTTCTTGGTGTTAACTAGCAAGAAAATATAAGCCCCTTTTCATTTTTTCAGTATAACCTTTTTTTTTTTAAATCTCCCTGAGTTATTAGCACCTGATTAATTCCATCTTCAAAAGTAATACAAGTTTTGATCAAGTTGATGATTCCAAAGATCTTCAAATCTATGCATGTCTGTTCTATTTCAAATGATGTTTGTTCGTACGAAAGCTTCTCTATGCCTGAATCTAAGCTAGCTCTTTTATGAGCATAGGTAATAATATGCTTAGTTTCAATTAGTTACTCAAAACGGTACTAATCTCAATCATCATAAAGAAATGTTGACTTGCTTGGAATTCGTATATCCCTGAATTGAAAGATGAAAAATAAGAATACGAGACGTAGAAAAGAAATTGGGCATAGTATATAAAGCGCTCTCAGAGTACATATCTTTATATTTGAGATTTGAGATTTTTTTTGGTGCATTCTTTGTTCATATATGATGACTTTCTTTCTCCAAGGATATTTTGTGTGTTCGCATTGATCAATATATACACCAAAACAGTTATTAGAACTAGAAGAGAAGAAATCACTACTAGAAAAATGCTATCGACGGTCCGGACCGTCGGTAATCAACTTGAAAATCGTCGGTAACGCAATTATCGACGGTTTTACAGTCGGAACCGATCCGTCGAAAAAACACTCGTTGCAAATCGATTTGGGACGGTCGAAAAAAATACGTCGGAAATATCGACGGTCAGAACCGTCGGAAAAAGTCTCGGCGGTTTGAACCGTTGAAAGTTTCCGACGGTTGCAACCGTCGGAAAAGACCGGCGGTTCGAACCATCGAAAGTTTCTGACAGTTGCAACCGCTAGAAAAGGCCGACGGTTCGAACCGTCGAAAGTTTTCGACGGTCGCAACTGTCGAAACTTTTGACAATCCTCGCAACCGTCAATCTTTCGACGGTCGCAACTGTCGCAAAAATTTTTTAAATATAAAAAAATTAACGGCCAAATCCGGAGTCGATCTGGCCGCCAGTCGATCCAGCCGCCAGCCAGTCGAATCCGGCAGCCAGGCGGTCGATCCGGCCGCTGGGGGCCGGATTCGCCGCCCTGCGCCAGATCCGGGCCGCCCGCGCCCGATCCGAGCCGTTGGGGCCGGATCCGACCGCCCGGCGACCGATCCTGCCGCGAGAGGCCGGATCCACCGCCAAGCGACCGGATCAGAACCCTCTGCCAGGCGGCCGGATCCGAACACCAGGCGGCCAATCCGGCCGCTGGAGGCCGGATTCGGCCGACAACGGCCTCCGGCCAGAGAGAGACGTCGACGCGGGAGAGGGTCGCCGGTGCGGGAGAGGATCGCCGGCGCGGGAGAGCGTCGCCGGCTTCCGGTGCGGGAGAGGGTTGCCGGCGCGAGCCGGGAGAGGGAGAGGGAGAGAGAAAGAGGAGAGAGAGGAGAGGAGGGAAAGAGGAGAGGAGGAGGAATTATATATAAGGGGAAAAGATGAGAGAAAGCGGGAAAAGAAAAAAAAATGGGATAATGAAATTTTAATTACCGACGACTCCGGCCGTCGAAAACGTAAATATTAACTATTTTTAAAATTACCGACGGTTGTGACCGTCGAAAATATATTTAGTTTTATATAATGTTTATTTTTTATTTTACCGACGGTCTGAACCGTCGATAATCGTTACCGACAGTCGAAACTGTCGGTAATTGCGATGGTTTGGGCCGTCGCTAGTTATATTAATAAAATACTCCTCATATGATATTATTATGCATTTATCGATGGTTACGACCGTCGGAAATTGCGACGGATGGATATCCGTCGGAAATATCGACGTTCCTAATCGTCGAAAAATTATATAATAATATAAAAAATACATAATTTAGTTTTTTTTTATTCCGACGGTCGTAACCGTCGGAAAATTCGTCAAAAAATTTAAATAATAATATAACAAATTACATAATTTATTTTTTTTATTTTCAACGGTCGTTATCGTCGGAAAATCCGTCGGAAATTGTGACGGATGGATATCCGTCGGAAATTTCGACGTTCCTAATCGTCAAAAAATTAAATAATAATATAAATCATTTCCGACGGTCATGACCGTCGAAAAATCCGTCAGAAATGAAACCGTCGAAAAATCCGTCGCAAATTGCGACGGATTTCGAACCGTCGAAAATTGTTCGTCGAAAAATCGTGATTTTCTTGTAGTGAATGAAGAAGAAATATGGGCCCGATTGGATGAAAAATATCAAAAAAAGGAAGGAGAAGAAATAAACCGTCAAAGATAATTAATTATTATTTTTCCATGGAACGAAGGTAATTTAAGTGAATTATTATTATGTGAAGGAACGAAGATAATTTATGAATATGATTTATTTTGAATCGTACATGTAACTATAACAAAAAAAATTTATTGATAAAATTATTTGTTATTAAAATCAATTAAATTCGGGAACTTGCAAACGAATTATTTCTTTATTGTATACTCAAGATAATCATATGTGCGTTATATTCGTAATTTCTCAAATCTGCATAACAAACATATCTAGTGCAAAGTTAAGAGGTGGCAAAGATTAAGGCAACCCACTTGAGTCCTCATTAAATTCCCTGCTTATCCTTTCAAAAGCTGTCAGTCTAAAAACTTGTCAGTCTTGTTCCTTTTCTCTTTAAGGTTTTGTCATCTGCAACTTACTTCTAAGTTACCATTTTTTGTGAGATCATAAACCATCTATGTTCGTCATAGAGCAATAAATACTGTTGCATAAACTTCGAATTGTTACGAAGAAATGCTTCACTCCTCAACATCGTCACCTTCAAGCCATCAGCAGAGCCAGAGAGAGAGAGAGAGAGAGAGAGAGAGAGAGAGAGTAAACCCTAAACACCTCTTTCTCGTGCTCACCTCCACCCCACTTTCGCTCCCTTTCTCCTATTCAGTGCCAAGTGTTCGAAAAGCAGCATCCACTCCTAACACAGTCCTCTTTTAGAGGACAGTGCACCTGCTGCAAGTTAGCCTCCCTCTCCTTGTCTTCCAACGAGTTCCTTCTGCATGCCCTTTAATATCCAAGGAGCCTCAAGCCTTCCGACTCCAACTCTTTTTCAAGCCTCGAGCCTAGCGATCATCTTCTCATCATCCTGAACCATCACCTGTACCCAATTCTTCTCATGGCTTCTCCTCCTCCTTCACCTCGTGCTCAGGCCGCCACCCGCGACTGGGGTTCATTAGACTTCTTTGACTGCCTTGAACACATTTCTAAGTATATTAATGCAATTGAGTCAAGGCAGCCACTTATGGTGAGTCAAAGGCAAGCAGTCTTCTCATGGTGAGTCAAAGGCAAGCAGTCTTCTCATGGTTCTACAGCAGCCACTTCTCCGGGAGTGACATCAGAAGATGCAGAGGTAATCATCTTTACTTTTCTGAAGTCAGCGTCTGCGCAATAGAAGCTCTCGCGCCGGAGCTGCTCCATATGGAGATCGTAAACGTCACTGATGGGCGAACGGAGTTGGTGCCATGTCACTGGAGAATGCGGAGATCTGAACTGATCTCCTGGCTCAAGCCTGACCTGCTGCGTTAGGGCAAACGTATGTGCATATGAGCACGAACTCGCGTGTTTCTCTTCTTTTAATTTGAATTTTATCAGCATATCAGCATATCGCCAATAGCTCATCATGCTACTACGTTTGATTTAATTAAGCTACCGGCAGCCAATTTTAAGACTTGTTGGCTTGTAATTAATAAATTTGCACTCTCTGATCGATCTCTTTTCATTTCGTTCTTGAGGTATAATCGCCTCAGGGGTCTCAGGAGTTATACTGTTCTCTTGCCCTTACCTCTCCCTATCTGTAGAAATGACAATAACAATAGCATGACATGAAGACATTAGAGGAGTTTTTATGCAAGGAAAAGTAATAGAATAAGGAATCAGTTCAAAAAATAGTGAAGGTCAGAGTCGCCTTGATATTTCCTTGAGTAGACATATAAAAACGAGTTGCATAGATTCTACCTATACCTAAAACTAATTCAACACAAAACATCTATTGTTAAGTTGTCTTAGATATAGGTTTTAGGAAAATATTAAAATAAATAGTGAAGTAAAACTAAATAGACAATTGTAATTAGTAAATAACAAAAAATATTATATTGTTAGGGTAAATTAACTAATAAAAGTAAAAAAATAATGTTGAAATATGTAATATGTCATTAATGGTATGAGATTCAATGAGTCCAAATTACAAGATAGAAAAAGATCCCAAAATGCCATATATATAATTCTAAAAGAAAAGTTCCCCTAATTACTAGGTGGCAGAAAAATTGGAAAGTTGTAAATCTTGTATGCATAATAAGAATTAAAGTCATGTAGATAGATATATAGATAGATAGATAGATAGATAGATAGATATAAGGTAAATATAAAAAATTTGATCTACATACCAACAATCTTAAATTACTAGTATTTTATGCTAATTGTATAATGCAATAATATTTTTTCACAAAACTTGCTTGCCTTTATAAATGATAAAGAAGATGGGTTGAGTTGGAGTTTAAAGTAATAAAATATCATGTGATTAGTAATTTAAAACTTCATTTAAGATGCGACAAAATCTGCATGTTTTTCTACATACGTAATTTGACGTGTAATAACGTTGGTCTTTACTTTTATTTTCTACAAGATTGTTATATATGTATATTGCTTATATAACGTGCTAGAATTTTGATGAGTGAAATTAATTACAAGATAGTAACAAATTAGATGTAAATATTTCTATGTCATACATAGATGACAAAATTAAAAATCCAAAGCATTTTTTATGCCCCTCATATCAATATAAATAAAAAACACAAAACTTATAGTGATTTTTTTAGCTATCATGTTGATTAATGGCAACTACAATCCTATATATAGTGATGGTAATTAAACACAAGGGAGAATAATTAGAAACTAACAAATTAGTTGTAAAGCTTTTCCATATCATACATAGATGACAACAAATAAATTGAACATTCATAACATTTTCATGTCATGTCAACAAAAAGTGAAAAAAAACCATAATTTTTAGTATTTTTATTATGATTGTCAACTACAATCCTCATTTATATTTATGCATGATTGTTAATTATGCAATTATTCATGTACAATATTCACATCATGGTATTTAATGTATGGTGGTCTACATATATAGTAGGGATTGAGGATTATGTGGACCCAAAATGGATCCACATGTATGGACTACCATTGATTTACAAATCAATGGTCATCTTAAATCTATTTTAAATTCACTCAAAAGAATGTTTATCAAGGATCACCATTGATTTATCAATCAAGGATGAGTCCATATATGTGGACCTATTTTGGATCCACATATTCCTTTTTTCCTGTATTGTATATTTCCCCCTTCTTTATTAATTACTAAAGAAGAAAGAGCATGAAAATTATGAAATTACTTAGGTAATGCTTATTCATATATGTCCTCTAATCTTTCTATTATGAACAAAAGAGATATATGATAATTGTTCAAAATTATTTCTCATTATATATATATAATATTTTGCATAGATTGCTTCATCAAGAACCATCTAGTCTTCTACACTATGTGTGTACTATATACTGACATAGTTAGTTTATAGAGTTTTACATTTCTATAGAAGTGAGCAGGGAAGACAACTTCAAATTTGGTTTTGTTTCTTTACAATGTGGTAGTTGTTATGCATAAAATTAAAAGAAAGGGCTATCAAATTACTTCTTAGATGAGATGAGATGATGTTTTCTTCATGAGTTATTATAAAATGAACTTCAAATTATGTATATCTATCCATTAAATGGCTTCTAAGATAATAGGTTGTTTGACTTAATGTATAGGTATAACAAAATGTGATAATTAATGCTGATAAAGTTAAAATAAAAGTAAAACTAATTATTAAAGAAAAAATATTCTTAGGGCAAAGGAGCATCTTGCTTGCATGTTTATTGCAGCTTTTGTAATGGTATTTAAAATATAATCATGTGTGTAACAATAGGACTAAATCATACTTTGAATGTGCACGTAGTAGGTCAACATAGTGTGCATTGTGTCATACACATTATGCAAAACTTTGAAGGACATTATTTTTTTCCCATATCCTTAAGCACAATAGAAGTTGTAACAAAAATTATTATTTATAATCTACATATATGGAAGGAATTATAAATTTGATATGATATTTGACAAGATCAAAAGCAGCAAAAAGAAACCTGACGTCACTTGTCGTATGAATGAAATCTCACTCCGGATCCGACAAAATATGCATGCTAATAGGCTATTATACATATATTGACATGCAATGGCACGTTCTTTAGTTCTTATAGGTTACACACACTCAAACACAATTAGATAATGTTAAATCCTTGCATGATTATAATTGTGAAATTAGTTGTATACCTATGTTTCCCCTTATTTAATCACTTAAAAACAAGCTAAGTAACTAGGTGATGCATATGTTATTGATTGTTTAATCCCTTTGTTGCCTTTGACAATATTATTACAAAATAAGATAATTTTTTTCACAATTAATTTACATATGTGTACATAACTTTATTTTTGTGTGTGTGTGTGTTTCATATAACTTGGAGCTACTTTTCTAAGTGAAAATTTATCTTGGACTTTTGAAAATAATACAGTGATGATTTATTTGCAATTAATTTTATAGATAACTTAATATTGAATCTTTTACTTTATACATTGTGTTTTTTTATCACTCAGGTATGTTTATTGTGGTGTATATTCATAATATGTTGAAGTTCCTTCGTAGAGAATTTTGGTGAATAAAATGGTGATAAGGAGATTCAATTCATCATCATATGCATGGAATAGTGTGTTTAATTGGTAGAAAGATGAGTAATTTTCATGTATGGTAGCTTAATTTTAAGTGATTCTTATTTTGGCTATCCAAATTAAATTTTATAAATAAAACATACACAAACTTTGTACAATTTTCATGGAAGGTCCCTTTACCTGTGATTTTAAGTTTTTCGATTTGTAGTTGATGTGTTTTAATAGTAATATAAAAAAATAATAATGAGTTTAACTTCAAAGTATAATTTTTACATATAATCCCCTAAATTTGATTGATTCCTATCTTTATCCCTCAATTTGGTCCTCAAATTTTACACAATTTTCATTATAGGTCCCCTTTAGATAAGACCGCTAGTTTTTTTCAACTATCAACTCATACAATAATCAGTAAAGTTATGTAAACATCATAATCATTACAAAGTGTATGATTCGAGTAAAAAATAAATATTCAACAATCATTAAAAACATTGCTCCTTAAAAATAAGGTGTAACATGAAAAGAAAAATAAAACTCTTAAAAGTTCTAAGGAGGTGGAACCGAGGTTGATCAAAGTTGGATCTTCTAGCTTCTAAGCACAATGAAGGGAGGTAAAGGAAGGATGAAGTAAGATTACATGAACAAATGGTGTGCTCAAACTTTGAATGAATGATTGAGGACATGATCATCGTGTACTTTTTTATGATTTGATTTGAGCATTTTTTTTAATGGATAAAATAACTTATGTGTCTTCATTACCATATGGTTCCATATTTTTTATTGGATTTGCTCGTTAGTCATCGATTGAAATCGAAAAATTGGTGGTTCTGAGTAAAGAGGACCTTTGGTAAAAACTATATATAAAGTTAGCAATTTTTTAATTACAATCTTAAGTTGATGGACCCAATCAAAATTAAGGGACCATATGTGAAATTACAATTTGAGTTTCAACTCATATTATTATTTTTTCTGTTACTATTAAACTTAAAGTCATAAAAAATTGAAAAGCCTTTGATCACAAGTAAAAATAATCTCTCATGAAAGTCCTATAAATTGTATATATTTTGGTTACAAATTTGAGTTAGGGGAGAAAAATGAGAATCAGTCAAAGTAAAAAAATAACTATAAGTGAAAATTACTCATGGAAAGATCATCTTCCATGAAAACTTTTATTTTAGGAAAGAAATCTTTCCTTTAAATTGTATCTATGTGAACATTCAAACCATTTTCCTTCAATAGCAATTTGTCCTTGTGACCAAAGATGGATTGTAGTTTGTGAAACAATTACCACCATTAATCAATTCCATTTCTCTTAAATTTCTATTGTAATGAAATATCATCGATCTTGTAATATGTTCAAAAGATGGTTTGTAGTTTGTGAAACAATTATCATCAATGATCAATTTCATTTTACTTAAATGTAAGTTGTGATAAAATATTATAGATCTTATGGTCTAGCCTTGGCCATATGCGTATGCATTAGGTCATATTGTTTTTAGAGAAGCACAAAAAACTTTAGAGCATCCAGTAACCCATGATGCATGGAGGATATAGTGTTAGAAAGCACAAAGCATTCTTTCCCTTGAACAAATTTTACTCATCTATATGCAATGGTTAAGGACACAAAATTTGAAACTAACTTATGATGTATCTGAAACATAATCATAGCTTTGAGGTGTCTTTATTTTGGCATATATTGCATATATACGTAGAGAGAGATCATAAGTCGCTAACTATAACATATTTCTTTGTTCAACATCTGGATTTTATTCACTTGTTGAACAACTATTTAAATATCTCGAACATATTTCTCAAGTTTATCAAGTTTCTCTTTGCCCTCCCACATATGATGTTGCACTTGATTATTTGGTATAAGTACAATTGCAAGTTTTACCATTACTATTAGGATTGATGAACACAGATAGCTACACTAAAACAATTTGCCTGTTAATTGGATGATTATTTATTCATCTCATAGGAAGAGGACTAATGTCTTTCGATAAAGAGGCTCTAGATAGGACTAAAAATTAAATTAGGCCTTTTATTAAGTAAATTTAGTATGAAAGTGAGCATCTAACTTAGTTTAGTGTAGTGGTTCTTCAATTTGAAGAGTATTGTAAAAGTAAAGGGATCAAACTTGACCACTCTCACAATCTTGCATTTTATTTCTTTCTATTTTGCCCCCTTCCCCTATCTCTAACATTAGATGTGCATCTTATGAGGATGCAACTATTTTTAATCTACCTACTTTTGAATTGCATGAGCTATTTAACTTGTCACCATCATTCTATGGTTAAGAATTAAAAACAATTTTTTGCCTTAACTTGATTTATTAAATTATGTTAATGTAACTATTCATGTGAATAGACTATGTATTTATTGGAATTTGAAGGTTTCAAATTTAAAACATATTACTTTGTGAACACTAAAAATGTGTTTATACTAATTAGTTAAGTACGAAATATATCATCACATATTTTCATTAATGAAGTGTTACAATATTGAATGAAAAGACATGTTCACATGTGTTATAAGTGAAATTGTGACATGAATGAGTTATCTTATATGAAAGGATATTCTTAGATGAAGAGTTGCATCATTTCATCATGAGGTGTCTCTTGAGATATGTTTACATATCAATAGGTGTATCCTTTCATCATAAGGTGTAACCTTATATGAAAAGATAAATTATTTCGTTAATAGGTGTCTTTTGAATGAAAAGACACTAATCACATCCATTGGTGAAGTATCCTTTCATGCCTATAAATAGGCTTACCCTACTTACATTTTCATGCAATTGAATGCAATCAAAAGCAATGAGAAACATTAAAATTTCTATGAACATGTGTACTATATGTAAAACATATGAAAAAGCATTCAAGGCATTGCAAATTACTAGAATATGAGACTAAGTTCTCCAACAGTTGCTTTTTGTTTAAAATCGTAAATTTGATGTTGTGCTTTGAACTTATTTGAGTTATGTGTTGAAAAAAGAAATGATATGTCAATATATTTATTTAGACTATTTAAATCATATTTTATATGTAATGATGAATCTCTATTCATTTGTATCTTTTAACGAGTCTTTCGAATGTGCCTTTGGTTTCTCGAAATTTGTTTACTCCAAATTTTATGTGCCTAGTTTATTAATTATATCAATTAACACGTACTTAACTGTACTTATCTTTGAGAGTAAATTATACTTGACGGTTTTACTACTAAAACCCTACAATTATAGAAAGGCAAAATTAAATTTTATCTAATGATATTGATGGCGAACATCACGTGGGGTTAGAACATGATGATTAACATGTTCAAAAGGCACATGACCGATTGAGAGAGTGTTGCTCGTGAACACATTATAGAGATAATAAAGCAAGTGTCATTACTGGTAAACATCACAAAGAAAGAATAGAACATGCGTCCTACATGTTCACCAATTGTCAAAAAATATAGTGATGTTACTGATAAACATCACAAGAAAATAGAGCATCATGTTCGACAAATTATCAGAAATGACAGTGTCACAAATAATATTTTGGTAGACACTACAAAAGATGAAAGCATAAGATGTCATGCTTAGAACGAACGTTCGAGAACAACATTCACCACAAGATGTTACTAAAAAGTATATTGTATTCGTATGAGAAACAAATATAAATGGATCCAAAAGTGAGGGATGGAGGTAATGAGATGTTGTCGAATTCATCTAAGTCTTAGAAGCTTTTGAGAAAGAGTTGTTGCTGGTAAACATCTCAAGAGGTAAAACACATAAATTTATGCTTGCATGGATGAACAAAGAAAGCCTATTCAAGATTAGACATGTGGGAGTGAACAGATAAGAGGAGGATGTTCGATTATAGGATGTTACTGTAAAACATCCAAGAAGACCTCAAGATATTGTGCGATCAAAGGCAATGACACAATGATATTATAATATATTTTTGATGTAATTAAATTATGATAGATGAAATATGTAAAATTTTCACTATTAATTTATTGCTGGATTTTTTGAATTTGTCATGGTGTTAAATTATAATGGATGAAATATCTGTGATATTTCAAAATTATAATTTATTATTGGATTATCAGATATGAAAATATATTTGCACTAAAAAAACTCTATTTGAGTTAGCAAATATAAGAAAATTGTTGGCATTATCTCCTTGGATATTAAAATATATTTGCATTATGTACTCTATAAAAGTAAGCAAATATAAATGTTGCCAAAATTGTGGGTATCGAATTTTTAAAATATATTTGTATTTTATACTCTAGGAGAGTAAGCAAATATAGATGTTGGCAAAATGTGAATCACTTATTTGCTTTGTATGCAAATGTGAACATTTGAGGGAATTGACTAATGAATTGTCAAGAATTGAATGGCGAAATAAAAAATTGTCCATGTCATATGAATGCGTAGAGATACCATATTGCTAAGAATTTTGAGTTGGATTATGTTTGAAGAGTTGGTAATGTGGATTGGCCATTCGCATTCAAACAAATCTCGAACTTGAAAAAGTATTTAATATGACATAAAAATATGAGTAATACGAGGGAATTGACCACATTGATGATCATAAAATAAAAGATGATTATATCTTTGAAGTAATCAACTATGTGTAAGATTTGATTGATGATTCAATCTCGAAGTAATTATATATGCAATCATACAAACGAATTGATCACTTGTGTCATGCTTGGAATGTATATAGACTGAAATAAAGTATATGAAGAATGACAACTTGAATGATTGCTTTCTTGATCAGTGTGAAAAATTGATCATGAGAATAGATGAAAAGAGAAATTTGTGAATCTTTTATATCTATTGAATATAAAGTGAAATTATACTTGTACCTATGTGGCAAAGGAATATTTGAAGAAACATTAAGATTAGTTTTTGGAAGTAAACAGATGCATGCAAAATACAGCATATAATTAGTCATGCACTTAATCACATTTTGATTTATTTTCATATAGCATGTATCATTTTTTAACCTTATTTGTTTCAATCTTATAAAAATAGAAATCTACCCAAATTTTATGTTTTATTACAGAAAAAATAAAAGAATTGAATTACGAAACTATAAAAATAAATGACACTCCAATCGGAGTTAAAACGATACTAGAAAGTGTAAATTGCGGAGGCTGCCAGTGTTAAAATGAATACAACAGGCCGTGATATACATGTAACGACCCATGACATAAGGCTATTACAAACCCGTTACGACCCGTTAAATGTCCAATTTTTCAACCAGAAACCTACCCAAATTACGGATCATGACCAAAGTGTTATGGGTCATTAAAATCACACTTCTACTCCTATTTGAACATCATAAGGGTCGTGAAATCACTGTTACGGCCCATGAGAAGCCATATTCAAGTCGTTAGGCCATTATGAATGCTGGTTTCGAGATTTCTTCCATTTTTCTTAGGGATTTCAATCACGGATCAATTCCAAACTTTACCATAAGTCTCGGGGATCATTAAAAAAATATATTTACTCAGATTTGAATAAGTTTTGGATGGTTTTAAAGACAAGTCTATTCTGATTCTTTATTATTTTGACATAAAAAAACTACAATCAAATTGAAATTTTATCAAAATTCTTGGGACACCTAGAGCCTATAAATAGATGTCATAGGATATAGAAAAAGTGTACTTGTGGTTTTTGGAGGTGCTTGAGACTTGGGAGCGATGCGTTATTACTGAGAATGAATTTCAAGCTTGAAGTGGATTTTTCGGGAGCAACTGTGGAATAGCTCATCATTTATATTTTGCAGCGATCCAGAAATCATCAAAAGCAAGAATACAGTCTTTAATCATTGTTTGGATGCTCTTTACTCATACTTTTTATGCCTAATTAATTATGTAATAGAGATTATTAATCTTTTAGAGAAAACTTCGTGATCTCGACTATTAGATTTGAATCAATATAATTATTTCAGTTTCTTTTGATTGTGATCATTGTGCTTAATGTTTTATACTAAAATTATTATATTCTGAGATAAGACGACAAATCAGATTTGGGTGGTGAGTTTTAGGATTTAATAATTTTTGGCAAATCATTCTTTAACTTCAGAGTTGAAGCAATCATAATACAAATCTTGTAACTCATCGTTTGTGCTTAATTTTATGCAGTCTATCAATTTTTATCCAATGATGATAACTGTTAGTTTACGATATACAACTTAATGCATCTTAATATCTTTCTTAACTGAAGGTTAACTGAACATTTGTGATCCTAAGTTTTGTGAGAGTTAACATAGTTTGAGTTACTCAACGTAGAGATCATTATTTTAGGTAATCCTAATCCGTCTCAAGAACTGAATCTATCATCATTGTTACAATTCAATATTCATAGTTATTCATGCTAGTTCATCCTTATCTTTAATCATCCATAATCCTTAGTCTCAACACCAATTTATTTTATTTTTTGCATTTTTATTTTTATTTTCATATCACAACACCATTGTCTTCTCTTAGTGGATTATTGAGATAGATTAGATTTAGCTAGTTCTCGTGAGTTTTACACTCTACTCTCTACTGTAGTACTTGATATGATTAGTACGCTTGCTAGCATATTTATTTTGCTACAACTTTTTACACATCAAATTTTTTGCGTCGTTGTAGAGAACCATATTCATAACTCTTATTCTATCTTGTATAAGCTAATTTGAGAATTTGTAATTTCTATTTTACTTCACTTTTTTTCTCTTCTTCTCTTGTGAGCTTAGCTTTGTAAAAGAGAGAAACATTTTATTTAGAAAAATATAGAGAGAACTCATGTGTAAAAGAGGTTCAAAATCTTACTTTTTGAGCGAGAGAAAAGATTAAGCTTCATTAGAGGAGAGGTGTGTCTTACCTCTCGAAGCGAATAAAAGGTGATGGCGTAAAGGGCTTTTTCTTCCTTGCCCCATTTGGAACAAAGGAAGATATTCTAGTGGAATCTCCGACGGTCTCGAGGTCGAAAAGTCGAAACGGGAACGTAGGCCAAGGTGTGGCCGAACCTCTTCAACAACCACCGTGTGTTTGCATTTGATTTTCTCTCTCTCTCTCTCTCTCTCATTCCCTCTAATATGAATTTATGATCTGAATTGTAAAGGATTTAAGAATCGATTTTAAGCTTCCGCGACGGTTTTTGTAAAATCGACATTTTTGAATTAAACACCAATTCACACCCCTCCACCCTCCCCCTCTTGGTGCCCTTTGAGATCCTACAATTGGTATCAGAGCGAGTTGCTCTTATTTTAAGATCTAATCATTTTAAGATTTGATCGTCTAATTTTAAGATTTAATAATCTTTAAGAGCCATGAGTGGAATTGCTTTTGTCGAAGGGCAATCAATTAGTCGTCCTCTTTTAAATGCATCAAATTTTGCATATTGAAAAATTAGAATTCAAGTATATATTTGTTCTATTGATATCGACATGTGGGACATAGTTGAAAAATGTTATTATGTTCATGAAAAGTTACCTACTTATTCTAAAGAAAAAGAAAATATTTTTTTCAAAACTTGATTGGAAAGTCAAAAATATATTTTATTGTGCTTTGGATTCAACAGATTTTAATCGAATTTCAAGTTGTAAAACTACAACCGAGATTTGGAAAAAGCTTATCACTAGTTATGAAGGGACCGACAAAGTTAAAGAATCTAGATTGAATATTTTAAACCATCAATATAATTCTTTCAAAATGCACGATAATGAATCCATAAATGATATGGTAGCTCGGTTTAATGATATTTTGAATAGCTTAGCCTCATTGGGCGAGCCAAGAACTAACTCCCAAAAAGTGAAAAAGATTCTCATGTCTCTCTCCTCCAAATGGCATACGAAGAGGATCGTGATTGAAGAAAAAAATTTAAACAAATTAGATTTTGGTGATCTTTTGGTTCACTTTTAACATATGAGATCTCAATCCAAGAAGATCAAGAAGTAAAAGCCCCCAAGAACATTAAAGGCAAATGCAAATAAAGAAGACTTAAGTGAAGAAGAAGTGGACGAGAAGAGACTCGCCCACTACACACTAGATAAGCATCTCAAGTTGGCGAAGAAGAAAGAAACGAATGAGAAGCCTACCTGAAGATCATACAAAAATCACAAAGAAGGGACATCTCGAAGAGGTAAAAAGAAAAAGTATGAAGAGTCAAGTGAAACAACTGACTCGTCAAGCTCTTCCAGTAATGAAGCATACTTATGCTTAATGGCACACGACGATGAGATAACTTCTAATCCTTCAAATAATGACTCATCGAGATCTTCCGAAGAAAATCTTTCTTTAAATGTAAATAAAGAACTTTCCTCCTCCCTTATAAAAAGATATTATTCACTTAAAGAGGAAAATGAGAAATTACGACATGAGATTGAAAATTTAAAAGAAGAAAAGAATACATGTTTAATGAAGAATGAAAATCTAAAAATGAAATTGAAACTCTGAAAATTAATCATTCCTACGATAGAAAATCACATATTACATGTTTTGCATGTGAATTTTATGGCCATTATACTTATCAATGCAGAGTAAGAAAATCTTCAAAACATAGAATGATATGGGCTTTAAAAGAAACTTTGACTAACAAAACTGGACCCAAAGAAGTTGGATACCAAAGTTTAAATAATTGTTTTTCAGGTGTGCCTCACATTTAAAGCAAAGGAGGAATTGAAAATGTGAAGGCACAAAGGTTATGGTAAAAGTGTCATCTATCTTTGATTTCACTAAAAAATTCAAAATTACTATTTCTTCGAAAAGAGAGAACATCTAAAATTGGTAATAGTGATAGGGGAGCATACTAAACTTTATTTTGACATATCATGGATATCATTGTTGTATCAAAGTTTTATGCCGTATTTTGATTATTAATATATATATAAATATTTTTGCCTTCAACAAATTGTTTCCATTTTTCCATTATAAAATAGTCATAAATTTTGGGGGAGTTATTTCTTACATACTAACTCTTTATGATGCAATATTTTACATATTTCTAATATGAAAAAAAGGGAAAATATTTTTTTTCCAAAGATGGCATGATTAAGGGGGAGTTACATATGATTTCCTATATGCTTCATATACAAATTATTCTTTTTTATGAAACAAAAGGGGGAGAAATATAGGAGAAATATGATCTGAATATCACTTTATATGAAGAGTTTCTTACAATTTATACTTATGTGTATATCTATCATTGTAAGGAAAGTTGAGTGTTAGGGGGAGTAAAAGTGATTTTACAACTTATTTTATAATTTTTTCGCAACTTAAACATTTTTCATATTTCTCGATTTGTCTTCATAAAAAATGGGGAGATTGTTAGATCTAAATTTTAGTTATATATAAAATTATCTTTTGATGATGCAAACCTCGAAATATTATAGTTAAAATATTGAAAAAGTTTAAAGAAAAAGGGATAACTTTATGCACTACACTTTTATTAAATAATTAACTATGATCCTATTAGATCTTGGATTAATCATAAATATCAAAATAGTAGATAATTTTGTTAGCTTTTCATAGAATCAAAAATCATCTCACTTGGAAATAGTGCAGGGTGGTCGAGCTGCCGACTGAAAAATAGGTAGATCGGTCAAGAACACAGGTCGACCGGTCCAGAATATCTGTCGACCGGTCCAGAACACAGGTCGACCGGTCAGTACAAAAAATGTTCAATTTCAATCAGCAGAATATCGAGACTGTACCAGTCGACTGGTCCAAAACACAGGTCGATCGGACAGTGCAGAATTCGTCAACGGTCACATTTTTCATAAAAAAAAAGTGTACCGATCGACCGGTCCATATGTGCGGTCGATCGGCCTCCGAGTCAAATGAACAATAATAGTCAAATTTGAAGGAGAAAATTGTGGAATGATTTTTGGACGACTTTCTCACTTGCAGAAGCCTATAAAAGGAATGTCAAAGCCAGAAGGAAGAGCACTCATCAAAGCATTGAAGAAAAACTTCAAGTTATCAAAAGAAGACATTCTTCTTGAAATTTTCATTTTTAGTTTTCTCTTCTTTCTCTCTTCTTCTCTTGTGAGCTTAGCTTTGTAAAAGAAAGAAACATTTTATTTAGAAAAATATAGAGAGAGCTCCTGTGTAAAAGAGGTTCAAAATCTTACCTCTTGAGCGAGAAAAAATATTAAGCTTCATTAGAGGAGAGGTGTGTCTTACCTCTCGAAGCGAAGAAAAGGCGGTGGAGTAAAAGGCTTTTTCTTCCTTGTCCCATTTGAAACAAAGGAAGAGATTCTAGTGGAATCTCTGACGATTTCGAGGTCAAGAAGTCAGAGCGGGGAGGTAGGCCAAGGTGTACGAACATCGTCAACAACCATCGTGTGTTTTGTTTGATTTTCTCTCTCTCTCTCTTGTTTCCTTTAATATTGAATTTATGATCTGAATTGTAAAAGATTTAAGAATCGATTTTAAGCTTCCGCGCCGATTTTTGTGAAATCGACATTTTTGAATTGAACACTAATTCACCCCCCCCCCCCCCCCCCCCTCCTCTTGGTGCCCTTTGGAATCCTACATAGGCTTTGGAATCAAAAGTTCATGCATTGGAAAATGAAGTTGCAAAACTAAGTTCTCTAATTTTTGAATGTCCGAGGCACATCGCTGAAGGTCATCTTATGCATGTGCCATTATCAATATCCATGGCATTGAGAAATAAAATTTTCTGTAAGGACAACGATGACTCAGTGTCGTGTCAAGGAGACGAGCAAATATATCATTAAAGACAAGAAGGTTCAAAGGAGAGGTCTGCCTTTGAAAGTTTTTGTCGCTCCGACATCGCTGTCTCCAATTCAGCCACCACTGAAGGAGAAGAGCAAATCACCAACCATTGCCTACACCATCTCCTCAAATCCATTAGTGAAGTCACCAAAATCTTTGGAAGGGAAAATTTCTCCATTTACATCAGTACAATCTTCCACAACTATATCGTTACAATGACAGCCTAAGAACCATTCGTCGATCCAAGTTCAGCACAACACACCTCTCAACTTCAACCTCCAAGAGTTGTTGTACATAAAGACCAGCCATCACCTGATGATGACATCAGATTGAAAACATAGGCCCATCGCATGTGTTGAGCCTCACCACGACAAGCGTTCCCGATCGCATTAATTAAATCCGATGAGATCATTTCTTAATTTCATATCTACTTATATTATTCTTATTGATAATTTTTTATTAGTCTCAACATATGCCATATTAAAGTCAATTTAACGATTATAACTTAGAACTATTCTGCTTAAACGCTTATCTCCAGTTAGATTTGCACTTTAACTTAGTTAGATCTTTGTTGTATTTCAGGTTTTTAGTTTCTGGTTAGCCTTATTTTTAGTCTAATGAGTGTTCATTGACAGCACCTGCTCTCAAGAAGTAAAATCCAATTTTTCAAGATTTAACGGGTTGTGACAAGCTCTTCACGGTCCTATGGACCATCTCACGGGTCTTCCTGATCGTTTCACGCACTTCATAGTGGTCAATTTCATGTTTTAGACATATCATGGGTCGTAATATTTGTTTCACGACCTGTAAGCTAACATACCTCATGTTTAGATACCAACATTTACGGATCTTAATCTCATTACAACGGGATTCATAGTGGCTTTTGTTTTGAACTTTTACTTTTTACGGGTCGTAACCTTGATATCACACCATGTAACTTCACACATAACACATTGCATATTTATTTCACGGGTCATAGTTGGAGAGTAACGAGTATCACAGTGTTGTATAGCCTATGCGTCTAAGCCTAACGGGTCGTAACAATCATGTCATGGCTCGTAATGATTATGGTTAAGCCTATGTAGAGTTCAAGGGTTGTTTTATGAGTCGTAAATGTTGGGTCATAGATTTCACAAGGTCTTCCAAAATTTTTATTCTACACATCATGGGACGTTACCCACCGGTAATAGGTCATAAGTTGTCTGGTCGTACCTATGAATATGGAAAATTTCACGATTCACGGGACGTCATCTTTTTCACGGGTCATGAGACTTTTCATTATGTTATCACGAGTCGTTACTTGTGAATCACGACCCGCTATGCTTTCACGTTAGGCTCTTACATTAAATCCCTTGACATCACGCCCGTAACTCGCATATAACGACCCTTATTTTCTATTATTATTCTCTCTTATCTATATGTGTTTGCAAGTTCGTTACTCGTAGTTCACGACACCATCTTTACATCACTGCTTTTGTGAGGGCTGTTGGCCGAATATCATGGGTCATGTTTATCTTTTGGAGGTTGTAAGCGCGCGACCATGACCCATTACCATCTGCAAATCTTCTTCATCCATGCAAGGGCCATGATTTCTAGATCAGGACCCGATATATTGTGCAGCAGGGTCATTACTTGATCTTCATGACCCGTAACAACATGAAAAAAATAGAGACAAGAAGAAGAAGAAGAAGAAAAGAAGAGGAAGAAAGAATGAGAACATAAAACTGCCTCCTCGGAATTGACCCAAATTTATATCGACCAACGACACTTAGGATACTTTGTGTCTTCTTCTTATAGCTTCAACATCCATCGACTCGAGACAAATTATGTTGTTTCATTTCCTTTTCTATGTTTATATTTTTTATCATATATATGCTCATAGGAGATTTGATTTCCAACACTAGGGACAATATTGGAGTTTGTAATTTCATGTATCATGTATATCTTTTTTGGATTGCAAGCCTTAATTCTCTTCATGTTTTATTTGCATATTTGCTTGCATCTCATTTTTTAAAAAATTATTTTTTTATAATTGAAAATCACTTCTTATTTTTTATATCTTAGTATTTACTCATTTTTCAATATTATTCAAGGGCATCATGTGAATTAACAAAATTTGAAGCATTATTATTTTATCATTTATCGCCTTCGTGTTGGGTAATTGTTTTGAAGAAAGTTGCTTAGTGAAACTATGGATGTTCGACGACAAGTCATGTTCATGCTCTTATTTTTATATTACGAATATTAGCTTGATAATGATTATATCCCTATTCAATATTCAAGTGTAGCTGAGATTACTAATAAATAAGTACATGTAAAATTATCATCGTATACAAAAGAGGAGTAGTGGAGCTCCAAACAAGTACGATGAGGTACAAAAAAGTGTTATCCGGAATCTTGGTGAATTCGAGTAATTAGATCTATATGGAATTCTTGTTTGATGACCTAAGGGCAACTACTCTAAGATCCGTCAGTCGAAAGTCCGTTACATGAACCACCTTGCGTAATATGGAGAAGCACATGAGTACTAAGTCAATGAAAAAAAAGTGAAAAGAAAAAGAAGTGAAAAAAATGATGATGAAAAGTTTTTTAAGCGAAGAAATATAAAAGCAACAAATGAATAAAAGCTCACGTTGCACGTGTGTATTCAACATTGATATTTTTATTTTCAAGAATTATTTTCTTACTATTCAAACTGAATTTGGAGGAGTTTAAAAATGTCTTTCATTCAGAAATTTCACAAAACTAGATTATTATGGAAAAGTGGTGAGAAACTTAGGCGATGGATGTATAAAATGCAGTGCTAAGAAGAGTAGTTGACTGATAGGGTAGAAGCGATGATTAACTATTTTGGTTGGATCTTTGCGTTGAACATTGCTTGAGGACAAACAAGTATCTAAGCTTGAGGAGTTATGCATGCAAAATACAACATATAATTAGTCATGCACTTAATCACATTTTGATTTATTTTCATATAGCATGCATCATTTTGTGACCTTATTTACTTTAATTTTATAAAAATAGAAATCTACTCAAATTCTATGTTTTATTACAGAAAAAATAATATAATTTAATTACGAAACCATAGAAACAAATGGCACTCAAAATCGGAGTTAAAACGGAGTCAGAAAGTGCAAATTAGTAGAGGCTGCCAGTGCTGAAATGAATATAACAGGCCATGATATACATGTAACGACCCGTGACACAAGGTCATTACAAGCCCATTACGACCCCTTAAATGCCTAAGGTTTCAACTAGAAACCTATCCGAATTAAGGACCGTGACCAGAGTGTTATGCGCTGTTAAAACCACACTTCTACTCCGATTTGGAGATTGTAAGAGCTGTGAAATCACTATTACGGGCCGTGAGAAGCTCTATTCAGGGCATTACAGAGCTGTTATGAGCCGTTACGAATGCTGATTTTAATATTTCTTCTACTTTTCTTGGGAATTTCAATTGCAGATCAATTCCAAACTTTATCATAAGTCCCAAGATCATTAGAAAACATATTTTCTCATATTTGAAGAAGTATTGGATGGTTTTAAAGTAAGTCTATTCTGAATTTTTATTATTTTGACATAAAAAAACTCAATCAAATCAAAACTTTATCAAAACTCTTGTAACAGCTAAAGGCTATAAATAGAGGCCATATGAGACAAAAAAAGGCGTTCTTGTGGTTCTTGGAGGTGCTTGTGACTTGGGAGCCGTGCGTTATTGCTGAGAACGAATTTCAAGATTGAAGAGGATTTTTCGGGAGCAACTGTGGAATAACTCATCGTTTGTATTTTGCAGCAATCCAAAGATCATCAAAAGCAAAAATTCAGTCTTCTAATCATTTTTTGGATGCTCTTTACTCATACTTTTTATTCCTAATTAATTATGTAATGGAGATTATTAATCTTTTCCGAAAAATTGCATGAACTCGATTGTTATATTTGAATTAATATAATTATTTCAGTTTCTTTTTATTATAATTGTTGATCTTAACGTTTTTTACTGAGATATTTATATTTTGAGATAAGACTATAAATCATATGTGGGTGGTTAATTTTGGATATAATAATTTTCAACAAATCATTCTTTAACTTGAGAGTTGAAGCAATCATAACACAAATCTTGTAACTCATCGTTTGTGCTTGTTTTTGTGTGGTCTATCAGTTTTTACTCAACAAAGATAAATGTTAGTTTAGGATATACAACTTAATGCATCTTAATATCGTTATTAACTGAAGGTTAACTCAACGTTTGTGATCCTAAATTTTGTGAGAGTTAAGATAGCTTGATTTGTCATTATTTTAAATAATCATAATCTGTCTCAAGAACTGAATCTATCATCATTGTTATAATTCATTCTTCATAGTTGTTCATCTTAGTTCATCCTTATCTTTAATCATCCATAATCCTTAGCCTCAACACTTTTTTTTTATTTTCTGTTTAATCCATAATCCATAATCTAACCTTATCTTTAATATTATGCTTAGTTTCAATTAGTTACTCAAAAAGAAATGTTGATTTGGAATTCGTATATCCCTGAATTGATACATGAAAAATGAGAATAGGAGGCGTAGAAAAGAAATTGAACGTAATAAAGCGCTTTCAGAGTACATTTATGTTTGAGATTTTGTTTAGTGTATTCTTTGTTCATAATGAAATCTTTTCCACTACAAGAAAATTGGTGTTTTCCGACTATTTCTTCTTTCGAAAAAACTATAAAATCCGTTGGAAATGGAAGTTTCCGACAGAACAGATCCTTCGAAAAAGAGGGCATCGAAAATAATTT
This sequence comes from Pontederia crassipes, assembly GCA_030549335.1. NCBI lineage: Eukaryota > Viridiplantae > Streptophyta > Magnoliopsida > Commelinales > Pontederiaceae > Pontederia > Pontederia crassipes. Next base: position 66,663,416 of record CM060191.1, on the reverse strand, counting down.
CCAATGGTTCAAAAAAATCCATCCGAAGTTTTGATGGTTGTAAGCGTCGCAAAGCTCGGACGGCCATAACTATCGTAAAGTAAGTTCCGACGGCCACAACTGTCACAAGATTTTTTGAAATATAAAAAAATTGCCCATCGGCAGGCGGCCGATCCGACTGCCCACGGACATAGTGACGCGAGCCGCCCATCAGGTCGCCTGATGCCATGCACGGGAGGCGGATCAGGCCGCTAGGCGGCTGATCGGATTCGGCCGCCCGCGGCAAGGTCAGGCCGCCGGGCGATCGATGTGGAGAGGGAGATCGAGAGAGGGAGACAGTGTCGGAGAGGAAGATGGAGCCGGAGAAGAAGACGGAGCCCGAAGGGGAGCTGGAGAGGGAGACCAAGTGAGCTGGAGAGGAAGACGGAGCCGGAGGCGGAGCTGGAGAGGGAGACGGAGTTGGGGAGAGGGAGACGACAAGATCAGGCAGAGAAATATATAGGGATATTTGAGAAAAATTGGCGGAAAGGGTAGGCGGTCCCGACAATCAGAAGGTAATTAAAATAATAAATATATTGTATACTATATGATATTATATATTACATAACATTTAATTATTATTTTAATTTTTTACTGTCTTCACCGTCGGAAGTTCCGACAATTGCTTATCCGTTGGAACTTTCGACGAAGTCTGTAATTAAAATAATAAAATAATTGATATATTATATATTATATAATATTATATATTACATAATATTTAATTATTATTTTAATTTTTGACAATCTTGATCGTCGAAAGTTTCAACGGTTGCTTATCCGTCAGAACTTTCGATGATCCAAACCATCGAAAAACAAAATAATAGTATAATAGATTTGATATTTTATTTTTTAAAATTTTCGATGGCCACGATCGTCGAAAATTTTGACGGATGGGTATCGCCGCAAAATTCGTCATAAATTGCAAAGGAATTGTGCCCGTCGGAAATTATCAGTTGAAAATTTTCTTTTTTCTTCTAGTGTTCTACTATGACTTTCTTTCTCCATGGATATTTTTTGTGATCGCATTCATCAATATATATACACCAAAAGGGTGATTAGAATTAGAAGAGAAGAAAAGAAAAGAAAAATCGGTTCAATTGCATGAAAAAAAAATTAAAAAAGGAAAGGAGAAGAAATAAACTGTCAAAGATAATCAATTATTATTTTGCCATGGAACGAAGATAATTTAAGTGAATTATTATTATGTGAAGGAACAAAGATGATTTATCAATATGATTTATTTTGAATTGTACATGTTATTATATCAAACAAAAATTATTGATCAAATTAATTGTTATTAAAGAAGAATTAAAATCTTACCGAAAAAAAAAGAAGAATTAAAATCCGGAACTTGCAAACGAAATATTTCTTTAATGAATACTCAAGATAATTATATATGCGTTATACTCTTAATTTATTAAATCTGCAAAACAAACACAGTGGCAGAGATTAAGGCAAACCCACTTGAGTCCTCATTAAATTCCCTACTTATCCTTTCAAAAGCTGTCCGTCCAAAAACTTGTCAGACTTGTTCTTTTTCTCTTTAAGGTTTTGTCATCTGCAATTTACTTCTAAGTTACCATTTTTTGTGAGATCATAAACCATCTATGTTCGTCATAGAGCAATAAATACTGTTGCGTAGACTTCGAATTGTTAAGAAGAAATGCTTCCCTTCACAACATCGTCACCTTGAAGCCATTAACAAAGCCACAGAGAGAGAGAGAGAGAGAGAGAGTAAACCCTAAACACCTCTTTCTCGTGCTCACCTCCACCTCACTTTCGCTCCTTTTCTCCTATTCAGTGCCAAGTGTTCGAAAAGCAGCATCCATTCCTAACACAGTCGTCTTTTAGAGGAAAGTGCACCTGCTGCACCTTAACCTCCCTCTCTTGTCTTCCGACGGGTTCTTTCTGCATGCCCTTTAAGATCCAAGAAGCCTCAAGCCTTCCGACTCCAACTCTAAGCATAGCGATCATCTTCTCATCATCCTGAACCATCACCTGTACCCAATTCTTCTCATGGCTTCTCCTCCCCCTTCACCTCGTGCTCAGGCCGCCACCCGCGACTGGGGTTCATTAGACTTCTTTGACTGCCTTGAGCACATTTCTAAGAAGCTGCTACCTCACAGCTTCGATTACGTCACGTTTCGGTCCGCATGTCGGACGTGGCGTTCCGCCGCCCGAAAAGTCAAGTTCGCTCCCCTTCTGTTGTTTCCGATCTCCCGTGACCGGGACTCTACGTTTCGTCGCCCCGTCGGAGGACATGCCCTTCTCCGTCGTCGTACCCGAGGTCCGTGACAAGGTCCTCTGCGGCCTTACCCGGGGCATGCTGGCCTTAATGGACGAGGACTTGCACATGTCTCTTATCAATCCTTTCACCAGAGTGGCTTTTGAACTGCCCCCCGCCACCCTCGAGCTGGCCAGGTTGTCGGGCAGGTCCGTCGCCAGGGAAGCTGGGCGATGGATCAACCAGCCGATCTACGGGCCACCCGTGAGATTTCAGACGGCTATCGAACTCGCTGAGCTTTCACGCATCTTCATCAGAGAAGTGACGCTGTCAGCTCCCCCAACATCTCATGCAGAAGAATGCATTGCGATGGCGATCTTGCCGGCCTCCAACAAGGTGGCCTATTGCAAACTTGGCGAACGTGTGTGGAAGCTGATCGACACCAACTTGTCCGAGGACGTCAGGTTCATCACGTACTACAGGAAAAAGGCCTACATCGTCGATATCGCCGGAAACATGGCGACATCCGACCTCAGCAGTCTTCCTCTGTCCATCGTCCCGCAGCGGTCGCCGATGGTGACCTATGATCGTAGGGCCTTCCGACTTCTCGAGTCGTCCGATGGTGATCTGCTGAAAGTCACCCTTGTGATCTCGAACAGGTGGGAGGGTGATCATTACAAGTACCATTACGAGGTCCATAAGGCTGTGGAGGGAAGCGAAGGCCTCACCTGGTCGAGGTTGGAGGACATCGGCGAGCAAGTACTCTTCATCTCGCGGTTCTACAGCAGCCACTTCTCCGGGAGTGACATCAGAAGATGCAGAGGTAATCATCTTTACTTTTCTGAAGTCAGCGTCTGCGCAATAGAAGCTCTCGCGCCGGAGCTGCTCCATATGGAGATCGTAAACGTCACTGATGGGCAGATGGAGTTGGTGCCATGTCACTGGAGAATGCGGAGATCTGAACTGATCTCCTGGCTCAAGCCTGATCTGCTGCGTTAGCGCAAATGTATATGCATATGTGCATGAACTCGCGTGTCAATTATCTCTTCTGTTAATTTGAATTTTATCTAATCAATAATGTTCATGCATATCAGAATTTCGCCAATAGCTCATCATGCTACTGCACTTGATTTAAGCTACATTTTATTTAATCAATATTAACTTTTCATGCATATCGATATATCACCAATAGCTCATCATGTTACTCTACATTTGATTTAATTAAGCTACCGGCAGCCAATTTTAAGACTTGTTGGCTTGTAATTAATAAATTTGCACTCTCTGATCCATCTATTTTCATTTCGTTCTTGAGGTATAATCACCTAAGGGATCTCAGGAGTTATACTGTTTTGTTGCCCTTACCTCTCCCTATCTGTAGAAATGACAATAACAATAGACATGACATGAAGACATTAGAGGAGTTTTTATGCAAGGAAAAGTAATCGAATAAGGAATCAGTTCAAAGAATAGTGAAGGTCAGAGTCGCATTGATATTTCCTTGAGTAGACATATAAAAATGAGTTGTATAGATTCTATGGCTATACCTAAAACTAATTCAACACAAAACATCTATTGTTTAATTGTCTTAGACATAGGTTTTAGGAAATATATTAAAATAAAAATAGTGAAGTAAAACTAAATAGACAATTGTAATTAGTAAATAACAATAAATACTATATTGTTAGGGTAAATTAACTAATAAAAGTAAAAAATAATAATGTCAAAATATGCAATATGTCATTAATGGTATGAGATTCAATGAGTCGAAATTACAAGATAGAAAAAGATCCCAAAATGCCATATATATAATTCTTAAAGAAAGCTCCCCTAATTACTAGGTGGCAGAAAAATTGGAAAGTTGTAAATCTTGATGAACTATTAGCACTATAGCTTTGGCTATTATATATTGGAGATTGAAATAATTATTACAACACAATATTTATGGAAGAAGCCAGACCTAGGCAATGGGTAAAAAAGGAAAAAAAATCAGGAGGTCATTGAGTACACCACACATATTACAATAAGTCGACCAACTTACTATATAATAAGACTGTATTTATATAATAAATCAATTAATTTATTGCTTTATGCAATATCAAGTAACATATAAGATATAGTATGCCCTTATATTCATGAAAAAAATATCTTCTATATTGAACCATCAATTAACTCACAAGAATAGAACCGAGTAAAGTATATATAGTACAATATAATAGATAGATAGATAGATAGATAGATAGATAGGAATAAGGTGAATATAAAAAGTTTGATCTACGTCGTACCAAGAATCTTAAATTACTAGTATTTTATCTTAAATTAACTTGCTTGCCTTTAGAAATGATAAATAAGATGGGTTGAGTTGGAGTTTAAAGTAATAAATTATCATGTGACTAGTAATTTAAAACTTCATTTAAGATGCGACAAAATCTGCATGTTTTTCTACATACGTACTTCGACGTGTAACAACGTCGGTCTTTATTTCCATTTTCTACAAGATTGTTATATATGTATACTGCCTATGTAAAGTGCTAGAATTTGGACATGAGTGAAATTAATTAGAAGATATTAATAAATTAGTTGTAAATCTTTTCCATGTCATACATAGATGACAACAAATAAATTAAAAAACTAAAGCATTTTTTATGCCCCTCGTGTCAATATTAATAAAATAAATATATAATAATTTAAAGTATATGTTAAATAATAAATATGATAAAGTGCTAGAATTTGGACATGAGTGAAATTAATTAGAAGATATTAATAAATTAGTTGTAAATCTTTTCCATGTCATACAAAGGTGACAACAAATAAATTTAAAAAAAAACTAAAGCATTTGGTATGCCCCTTGTATCAATTTATATACAAATCACAAAATTTATATATGCATGCATGCATGTATGTATGTATGTATGTATGTATGTATGTATATATATATATATATATAGAGAGAGAGAGAGAGAGAGAGGGGAAAATGTATATGTAGAGAATTTGGTGTAGAACAGGTGTAGAGCACTCATATTACTTATTAGATTAATAAAATAAATATATAATAATTTAAAATATATGTTAAATAATAAATATGATAAAGTGCTAGAATTTGGACATGAGTGAAATTAATTAGAAGATATTAATAAATTAGCTGTAAATATTCCATGTCATACAAAGTTGGCAACAAATAAATTAAAAAAATAAAGCATTTTGTATGCCCCTCGTATCAATATAAATACAAATCACAAAATTTATAGTGAATTTTTTAGCTATCATGTCGATGAATGTCAGCTACAATCCTATATATAGTGATGGTAATTGAACACAAGGGAAAATAATTAGAATCTAAGATATATATATATATATATATAGGGTTTAATGGGCGCATAACAACTGTTTGGTGGAGCGCCGGTGCAACGCCTTATCACGGCCGTTCATATGATTTCAATGATTGAGATCAAATCCGAAAAACCACTCTTTCTTCTCACTCACACTCTCTCTCTCTCTTTCTTCTCTCTCCCCTCCGGCCGTGGCGCCTCCTCCCCTCCGCTCTCTCTGCTCTCTCTCCCATCCGACGGCGCCGCTGCCACCGCCGCTGCCGCCACTACCGCCGCCGCCCCCCTTCTCTCTATTTTGTCTCCTCCGATCGCTGCCCCCCCCCTTCTCCGACCTACGCTGCCGCCGTTTGCCATCCGCTCTCTCTCTCTTCTTTCCGATCGTCGCCGCCTCCTGTCTTCGATATGTGCTGCCGTCGTCGATGCAGATTTGGCCGAGTGATCCCTCGCTGCCGATCGATCGCCTCTTCATCTTCTCCGACCATCATTGTCGTCGAGTGCGAGATCCCACCGCCGTCGAGCATCTCGTCCCCATGCACCATCTCCAACCCCTGTGCCACCGATTTGTGACCCCCGCGCCCGATCTATGACCCCCGCGCCGCCGATCTGCAACCTCCTCAACTTCTCCTCGTCTTCGACTTCACCGCCATCGCCAACAGTCGCCGACCACCGACGACCCCGTGCCTCTTCCCCTCGTCTTCTCCTCTTCCCCTCATCTTCTTCTTCACCACTGACCGCCATCGCCAACTGTCATCGACCCTCTTGAGCGGCCGTCCATGCTTGCGCCGCCGCCGTCCGCGGCCGCCGCCCTCCATCAAGGAAGGGGTGAATGGAAGAAGCAAGATTTGACCCTAAATCTTTCGATCTAATCTCATCTGTCTGTTAGATCGAACAGCTGCGATGTGGGGTTACACAATGTTGCACCATAAGGGTGTTACACAATCATTAAACCCATATATATATATATATATAAAGAGAGCGAGAGAAGGAAAATGTATATGTAGAGCATTTGGTGTAGAACGGTTGTAGAGCACTCATATTACTTATTAGATTAATAAAATAAATATATATTAATTTAAAGTATATGTTAAATAACAAAAATGTTTAAGAACAAGATCAACGGATTATTCTGTGATGATGATCAAGCTATTTTAACAAATATGATTAATTCAACGGCTGAAATTTATTTACCCATAGATGATACCTTTTTATTATTGAATTATGTTAATAAACATATTACTTCATCTAAGAAGTATATGATTAATTTAATCATGAATTATAATTATTAGATTAATTAAATAATGAAAAATAAGCGCTCTATACCATACACCAACCTATAGAGCGGGGTTATGTGTGTGTGTGTATTTATTTATTATATAGATATGTGTGTTTATGTTTGTATGTATAGATTCCTTCACCAAGAACCATCTAGTCTTCTACTCTATGTGTGTATTATATCTACATTTCTATAGAAGTGAGCAGGGAAGACAACTTCAAAGTTGGTTTTGTTTCTTTACAATGTGGTACTTGTTATGAATAAAAATTAAAAGAAATAGCTATCAAATTGCTTCTTAAATGAGTTGATATGATGTTTTCTTCGCGAGTTATTATAAAATGATCTCCAAATTATGTATGTCTAACAATTAATTGGCTTCTAAGATAATAGGTTGTTTGACTTAATGCATAGGTATAACAAAATGTGATAATTAATGCTGATAAATTTAAATTATAAATAAAAGTAAAACTAATTATTCAAGAAAAAATATTCTTAGGACAAAGGACCATATCTTGTATGCATGTTTATTACAGCTTTTGTAATGGTATTTGAAATATAATCATGTGTGTAACAATGGGCCTAAAGCATACTTTGAATTTGCACATAGTAGGTCAACATAGTGTGCATTGTGCCATACCCATTATGCAAAACTTGAATGACATTATGTTTTCTCATATCCTTAAGAGCAATAGAAGTTGTAAAAAAAATATTATTTATAATATGCATATATGGAAAGAATTATAAATTAGATATGATATTTGACAAGTTGGATTTGCAAAAGAAACATGATGTCACTTGTCGTATGAATGAAATCTCACTCCGGATCCGACAAAATATGCATGCTAATATGCTATTATGCATACATTGACATGCAGTGGCACATTCTTTAGTTCTTCTAACTTACACACGCGAACACAATTAGATAATATTAAATCCTTTCATGATTATAATTGTGAAATTAATTGGATCATAACATTAAATTATTATGATGTGGCCACTCAATATACTTTAGTTTCCCCTTCTTTAATCACTTAAAATCAAGTTAAGTAACTAGCTGATGCATATGTTACTGATTGTTTAATCCATTTGTTGCCTTTTGAAAATACTATTACAGAAGAAGATAATTTTTTTCACAATTAATTTACATATGTGTACATAACTTGATTTATAGCCTTATATATATATATATATATATATATATATATATAACTTGGAGCTATATAATAATATGTTGAAGTTCCTCCGTAGAAAATCTTGTTGAATAAAATGGTGATAAGGATTTTCAATTCATTATCATATACATGGAATAGTGTGTTTAGTTGGTAGAAAGAGGAGTAATTTTCATGTATTGTAGCTTAATTTTTAGTGATTCATATTTTGCTCATCCAAATTAAATTTTATAACTAAAACGTACACAAACTTTGAACAATTTTCATGGAAGGTCCCTTTTACTTGTGATTGTAAGTTTTCCGACCTTTTATTGATGTGGTTTTAACAATAATATAAATAATAATAATATGAGTTTAAATTCAAAGTATATTTTTACATACAATCCCCTAAATTTGATTGATTCCCATCTTTGTTCCTCAACTTGGTCCCCAAATTTTACACAATTTTCATCATAGGTCCCTCCTTTACATAAGACCACTAGTTTTTTTTTCAAACATTAATTGGCAACTTAAGCCAACAAAAATTATCAACTCATACAAAAATTATCAACAATAAAATTACGTAAACATCTTAACCATTACAAAGTGTATGATTCGACTAAAAAATAAATATTCAACAGTCATTAAAAAATAGCTCCTTAAAAATAAGATCATCTCATGAGATATGTGTGAAGAAAAAAGAGTGGAACATAAAAATAAAAATAAAAATAAAACTCTTCGAAGTTCTAAGGAGTTGGAAGAGGGGTTGATCAAAGTTGGATCTTTTAGCATCCAAGCACAATGAAGGATCTGATGAAGTAAGATTACATGAACAAATGGTGTGCTCAAGCTTAGAATGAATGATTGAGGACATGATCATCATATACTTTTTTATGATTTGATTTGAGCATTTTTTTTAATGAATAAAATACTTATGTGTCTTCATTGACATATGGTTCCATATTTTTTATCAGATTTGCTTGTTAGTTATCGATTGAAATCAAAATTTTGGTGGTTTTGAGTAAAGAGGACCTTTGGTAAAAACTATATATAAAGTTTGCAACTTTTTAATTACAATCTTAAGTTGATGGACCCAAATGGGAACCGGTCAAAATTAAGGGACCATATCTGAAATTATACTTTGAGTTTGAACTCATATTATTATTTTTTATGTTAATATTAAAGTTAAGTCATCAAAAAATTGGAAAGCCTATGATCACAAGTAAAAATAACCTCTCATGAAAGTCCTACAAATTGTATATGTTTTGGTTACAAAATTGAGTTAGGGAAATTTGAGTTAGGGGAGCAAAATGAGAATCAATTTAAAAAATAACTATTAGTGAAAATTATTCATGGAAAGATCATCTTCCATGAAAACTTTTATTTTAGGAAAAAAATCTTTCCCTTAAATTGTATCTATGTGAACATTTTCATTCAATAGCAATTTGTCCTTGTGACCAAAGATGGATTGTAATTTGTGAAACAATTACCACCATTAATCTATTTCATTTCTCTTACATTTTTGTTGTAATGAAATATCATTGATCTTATGATCTATTCCAAAGATGGATTGTAGTTTGTGAAACTATTATCATCGATGATCAATTTCATTTTACTTAAATGTATGTTTTGATGAAATATCATAGATCTTATGATCTAGCCTTGGCCATATACGTATGCATTAGTTCATATTGTTTTTAGAGAAGCACCCAAAATTGAGCATCCAGTAGCCCATGATGCATAGAGGATATAGAGTTAGAAAGTACGAAGCATTCTTTCCCTTGAACAAATTTTCCTCATCTATATGCAATGGCTAAGGAAACATAAAATTTGAAACTAATTTATGACGTATCTGAAACATAATCATACCTACCTTTGAGGTGTCTTTATTTTGGCATATATTACATATATATGTAGAGAGAGAGAGAGAGAGAGAGAGATCATAAGTTGCTGACCTATAATATTTTCTTTGTTGCACATATGAATTTTATTCACTCGTTGAACAACTATTTAAATATCTCAAACATATTCATTCCATAGGAAGAGTACCAATGTCTTTCAAGAAAGAGGCTATGAGGAGGACCTAGATTATAGGTGAGGGGGGCCTTGGACTCCTTCACAATTTTAAAATTTTTATTAATATTATACATTAATATATGATTAAAATTAAATTAGACATTTTATTAAGTAAATTTAGTATGAAAATGAGCATCTAACTTAGTTTAGTGTAGTGGTTCTTCAATTTTAAGAGTATTAATTGTAAAAGTAAAGGGATCAAATGTAACACCGGACCCAATTAAAGAAAAAAAATATATAATAACAAATAGATAAATCAAAATTTGGTTAAAATAATAATAATAATAATAATAATAATAATAATAATAATAATAATAAATTATTATAGTTAAATTAAAGGATGAAATCATATTTATGTTGGAAAATTAAACAGGAGGAGCCCAATGGAAAGTTATAACCATATGATTACTTTTGATTACTTTTGTCCTATATGATTTCTTTTGTCCTAAGAGTTTTATTCCATCGAAACTACATCGAAAATCGAGCAGCCAACATCACTACAAGAAAATTAGGATTTTTCGATGAGCGATTTCCGACGGAAAGAAATCTTTCACAATTTGCGACGGATTTTGCAACGGATAAGTATCCGTCAGAATTTTTGACGGTTACGACCGACAGAAATAAAAATAATAAATTATGAAATCTATTATTATTATTTTATTTTTTGACGGTTATGCACATCGAAAGTTTTGACTGATTCATACCGTCGAAACTTTAAGTAGTATTTTATTAATATAATTATCGACAGTTCAAAACGTCAAAATTATCGGCGGTCCGGACGTCGGTAAATTAAAAAAATAAATATTATATAACGTAAATAGTATTTTATTATTATAATTATCGATAGTTCAGACCGTCAGACATTTCGACGGTCTAGATCAATGGTAACTTTGAAACTAATTAAATATCATAACCAAATATATCATAATATATATATTAATATTTCTGACAATAAGGACCGTCAGAACTTTCGACAGTCCCGGAGCCATCGCAAGTTTCGATGGCCCAAGAGCTGTCGCAAGTTCCGACGGCTTTGGCCATTGTAATTAAAAAAAATTCCACCCCCCCCCCCCCCCGCTTTTTTTTCATTTTCCCCTCTCCCGCTATTTTCTTTTCCTTTTCCCACTTTCCCCTCTTTCCCCTCTTTCCACTCCTATATATCATCTCTCTCCTCTCTCTACCTCTTTTCCTCTCTCCTCTCTCTCTCCCTCACCTGCCGCGACGACCTCCACCCGGACGACGATCGCCTCTCTCTCTCCAGCTTCGTCTTCGGCTCCGGCTCTGGCGACTCTCTCTCTCTCTTGATCTCCCTCTCCGATCGGGCGCCAGCAGCCTGATCGGCCGCCTCGACGATCGGATCGGCCGCGGGGTGGCCATATCCGGGCTCCTGCGGTCAGATCCGGCCCGCCCGCGGTAGATCCGGCACAACTACGGCAAATCTGGCCGATGCGGTCGAATCCGCCGCAGGTCGGGGAGATCCGACCTCCCGCGGCCAGATTCGGCCGCGGGCATTTGGATCTGCCACCTGCGGGCGGATCTGGCCGCGGGCGGTCAGTTCTGGCTGTGAGGCGGCCAGATCCGGCCTCCCGCGGCCCGATTCGTCCTCATCGGCACCAAGCCGCCGGCCGGATCGGCCGTCTGGTTCTGGGAAAATTTTTTATATTATAAAAATTCATTGCAATGGTTGCGACCGTCGGAATGTTTCGACAATTGCGACGGCCGAAATGTTTCGATGGTTGCAACCGCCAGAGTTTTTCGACAGTTACAACCATCCAAACTTTCGACGAATTTTCTTGAGCAATCGAAAAATGATTTTGCGACACCCTCTTTTTCGACTAAATCGGTCCGTCAGTAAACTCATCTGAAACGGAAGTTAAGATGGTTTTCTCCGATTTTCTAACGGTCGAAACCGTCTAAAAAAAGCATTTTTCTTTTAGTGCATCCCTATTTTCGTCGGAATCCTAGAACCCGGTTCGAGTATGCACATTGTCGAGCAAGACGAGCACAGAGCTCAACCCCGAGTTCCACGTCGCCTGGCCCGTGTCATGTTGACACACGAGCGTTGCCAGAACCCAGCCCAGGCTCCTTGTGACTCGGGCCGAGTTCTGATATCCTGCACACATATTTCGACCCGGGCCAAGCTCGGGTCATGCTCAGCTCGCCTGTGTCTGACATGTCCATATCACATAACTTGGCCTGGATTCTACCTAACCTGCCCCGGTTTCTGCCAAATCAAATTTTGTTATTATTCTTGATTTATTATTATCTTGCTCATGACTCATCATCTGCTATCAATATGAACATCTAGAGTATTGTATTGCATCACTTGATTTGTGTTATTGATCTATAATGTATTATCCATTTGATTCCACCGAAATATAGTTTATATTAATATTATCATTTGATTATTGTATTATTGATCATCCCTAATTGACCATCTATGTGACCTTATTGATATCATGATTTAGAGTATTGTCACAGTAGAGAATGATTAATCATGTTTTATTATTAATTATTGATTTATGACTTATTATTTGAAATCCATCGTTATCCTACATTGTCATTGGATCTATAACTCTTTTCATCTAATCTCATTGTCCCATTGCATAGATTAAATCCGAAGTTTAACCTCTCTTTGAATTCATTGGTTACATGATATATCCTTTGATCTTGATTATTATTACTGCATCGTTATGACTAAGTCCCAATCTGGATGAAGACGAGAACCTAATTAATTAAATATAAAAGCTTGGGTGCTCGTGTTACGGATTGACGAGAGCATAACTTATCCATGTTGCACTATTTCTCCCCATCGTGATACCCTTCCCTTTAGAGAGAATGATCGTCGTGATGTGCACAATCACTGACATTGTATAGAAATATCAAAGATAAATAAGTTGATTACAACTTTCAGTCAAAGCATAGTACAAGGCATTGATCCAAAGCATGACATATGACATTGAAATGCAAAGTAATCCAGAGCATTGAACTGATTCGATTATACCTATAAACATCATATTACATATCCATCAATAATCATAGTATTGATTTCTTCCATTGGATCCCAGTAGTGTTTATCATGAATTTTGATGTTATTCATAGACATTGTATTGGTGAAAGCATTGTATCATATCATATGTGACCTTGATTCTCCTATTGATTTTATTCAAGACATACTGTTTGATTTAATCTATTGATTCCCATATTATAACATTGATCTTTTTCATTGATTTGTTCTATTGATCTTATTTAGTGTATAATATTATTTTATTCCACTTATACTATTGATCGTTCATTTGATTATACTCAGAGCATGACATTGATATGTTCCATCTTTATTTAAGCATAAACTTGAATTCTTTTCATTGATTATTTCAAATTATTATTATATTTACACTAGCTTCATGCTTCTTTATTGTTTCTATTTATTCATTAATTTATTATCCATCTATTAGGCTACAAAACTCATGAATTATTGTTTCCCTTACATTTATCAAAGAGCAATAGAGGATGAGCTTAAGCGACTGATGTTGTTCATGATTGTGATATGCACATGGAGTAGTTTAGAATTTTACTTTAGCATATGATGTTATTGACATTATAATTCATATTAGATATTTTGTTGGACTTCCGCACTTGTTGATATATTTAGTGACAATTTTATTAAGTCTTTCACTTATATTGGTCAAGGAACTAGTACAAGATTTTAGTCAAAGTTCGATCTTATAGCATTGTTAGTAGCGACCTTCAAGTTAGATCTTGTCACTCTCATAATTTTGTATCTTATTTCTTTTTTATTTTGGCCCCCTCTATAGTTTTACTCTAGTGTGTCCTGTCTCTAACATTAGATGGACATCTTACGAGGACACAACTATATTTAATCTACCTATTTTTGAATTGCATGAGTTATTTAACTTGTCACCATCACTATGGTTAAGAATTAAGAATAATAATTTTTTGCCATAACTTGATTTATTAAATTATGTTAATGTAACTGTTAATGTGAATAGACTATGTATTTACACAGTGTGAAATCTATTTTTAATCATCAAACTTTAAATTTATAATTAATATTCATGATTAGAACTATTCTGTATAGATGAATTTAATTAAATAACTAAGTTATAATTTCCTGATTTTATGTTGCACCTTGATCAAAATACGTTTACATAATGATCATATTCCGAACGAAAAGAATCAGAAGGAAATAGACATAAAAAAATCAATCGACGAGTTATCATGGTTGATGAAGGCGTGAAGCTTCGTCGAGAAACTTCAACATTGCAAGAAAAAAAAGTGCTCAATTTCTTAATTGTTCAGTTGGAATGACGGTGAATTCAAGGAGTACATATAGAATAATTTTGCTACTAGAACTACTACCGACGCGCTGGCCATCAAACAAATAAATCGATTTCCATTTTGGATCAGCAAATCCATCAATAAAATCCTCTTCATTCTTCACGGTTCTTCCTGTTGATAATGCCGAACCCAGTTTGTAGGAAACCGTATGTCTCCTCGCATGACCGACTAAATTATTTGGTATCTTCACCCAAAGACAACTCAATTTAAGATGAACCTCGTAAATTCTCATTTTCAAGCATGGCATGTTAGCCTTGCAAATTAATTAGAACATATTATTTCTGTTTAAGAATTACTGTACAATATTACCTACTAAACAATTGAAGTCCCATAGTCAACATAAATGAGTGAGTAAATGAGAAGACTTACTAGTCCAGACTATACTAATGAAGTGAGAAAAAATGCCACATCATATAAAAAAAATGAAAAATACAAGGTTTTATGAACTTGGGAATCTTACACTCGTTTTAACTCATATTATCCTGGGAGGCTGCTCGAGGAACTCTGGTGTCCTAAACGGTTGCATTTTAATAAGCTTCAAGAAAATTCTATTCTTAAGACGAGCAATTGGAGAACCATTATTGATTCATTCATCCAGCTTCCAGGTTGTACATCACTTGTGCTGCCAGGATATCTACCCAAGTGTCAGGAACACCAGGAAGACACCAATGCATGCAGTCCTGCCCCCAGATTGCCACAGCGTCCTTTTTCCCCAACCACGTTGCTGGATGAGCATCAGCTCTGAATTCACTCATATGAGTCAAGTTCAGTAGTCGTATACTTGTACCTAGTAGTGCTTTCCTGATTAAAGAGTTTACTGTCCTTGCTTCCTTGTTCACTCCTCCATTGCTTGGAACAAACCATAGGTCAAGCTGTCCAAAGCAATAACCAAGTAGGTACCATGATATAATTTTTAAGATTATGAAAACATTGAGGGTGCGAATTATACCTCGTTCTCTCTGAGGAGTTCATTGAATAAGCAGGTTCCATTATGATCCCACTCACCACCGTAAAAGTGTCGTGGTGACTGAGTACGCCAAAACTTGAGAGACTTTCTGGGGACTTCTTTTTCTATGTAAGATATCATGCTTTGGAGGACCAACTCTAATCCATCTAAAATTCCAAGTGGAGGGTCTATTGGCTTCCCATCACGGAAGAAAATAAGTGGTGTAGTTTCTGGGAACTTATCAAGGCCCCACCTGATTTGGAGTATCGTAAAGCAAACATTAGTACTTGTCCACTACTAAAAAGAATTACGGAACCTTATTAGTAACAGGTATCAATATCAATTCTTAAAATATCACTATCGGCTTTTAAACTTCATATCAGATGCAGCATGACAATAAATACAGTTTTCCATGACAGGTCTTCTAAAGCTTATGTTTCTAGGAGCAAATTTATATTCGTCAGGCATATATTTTTTATACACTACCTCACGTTTGAGCTAGCATGTTCTTATTCCAACCAATTATGTGAACAATGCAAGGATAAAAAGAAGTGGACGTTTTAAGGTCCAAAGTCGCAACCTTTTTGGTAAATATTGTGGACAACAAAGTGCCATTATGTCCCACGAATTTCCATTGGATAAAAAGATACACTCAAGGCAAGTCAAAGATTCATGACAAGATGTATGTTGTAAAAACTAGTAATCCTCAAAAAGAAACTAATAATGCCAGCATTAACAAACAAATGAAAACATATTTTCTCTATTCTTGCTTAGAATTAAGTAATGTAACAATATTGTGAAAATAAGACAAACATTGGGCGAAAAATGAAAATTTTAAGCAATCATGAACTGGAAAAGGAGGATGAAGTTTATACCAGTGTCCAGTGTTGAATACAAGGATGTCATAAAAATTGGTGATGTTGACCCAATCATCTGCTGGAACATCAACATTTACCCTATAGAACCCTTCACTTCCACTTCTACCTTGGGAACGCATATCTTTGATAGGCTGCCACCTTTAAGCAATTAGTTATGAATATTAGTATTTCATCTTAAGCGTTGAAGGCTGAGGGAAAATTGGTCACTTTCGATCATAATATATCCAACACAGAAACACTTTCATGTCACAATACGTAAATGGTTCTCCTCAAAAAATTAATACGTAAATGGTTAGCTTTTTCTACCAAATGAAAACCTGGGGAGCAGTTCATTCTCCTCAAATAATAATTTTTCCTTACATAAATGGCTAGCTTTTTCTACCAAATAAAAACCTGGTGAGCAGTTCATTCTCCTCAAATAATAATTTTTCCACCGAAAGAAAACTGTGAGTTCTGGGGAGCAGGTGCAGTAGCCAGTAACAGTACGTATTTAAGCCAGAGTGACAGAGCTCAAGGCATTAGTCATGGTGATTAATGTAACATCTAAAAAGCTGTAATAGTCATGGAGCCTATTAATTCTCAACTCTCTCTCTCTACAAAACAGATGACGCTTACTGCCTTATTTGTTCTTTCTTTGAGGGAATGAACTGTTTTTTTTTCTAGTGCAATAAAACAACTGCCCTTTTAACGCAAAAAAGCTATTTATTGGCAATGCAAGAAAATACCTTGTCACCAAGAACATATTTCCATTGAACTTCTATTAAAGGGTAGGCAACGACATGGACCGGAGTATAACAAAATAAAGGAAGTTTTGAGCAGGGCAAAACTGCAATCCCGTAGAATTCTATTAGGGCGACCTAATTAATCATGCTATGCCAGAATTGAAAACATAATCATCTTTCATTTAACAATGAAGTCACATTGCTCTAATTCTTCTTCCGGGAACATTGTTCCAGTTCTTACTATAATAGCAAATTATCCTACTTTGTCCCGGAATTATTACCTACAAATTCGTGCAACGTATAACTAGGATAGTAGGAGGCATTGATGAATTCTCTCGTCTCCGCTGTGTTCCACCATATGTTCAAAATTAAAGTCTCGAGGAGGATCAATCTAATCGTCTTAAACTGAAGACAGAACAAGAAATTACAACTCGAATAATGGAAGAGGAGAGGACAACACATACGCGTACTCGGCGAGCAGCACGGCGCGGTGGTAAGCCACAGTGACGTCGAATTTGGGGAAGTATCCACCCCTCCAGGCCCCCTTCCTCTTCCACTTCCTCGCGCCGGCGTCCGCTGACCGCAGCGCGCAGAGGAACGCCACCAAGAAATTTTCGTTGAGCGAGTCCCCCACGAACCCAATCCGCCTTCCCCTCACGCGCTCTAGGAAGCTCGCCGGATTGATCCGGGGTACCGCCGCGCCGCCGCACCTGTCCGGGATCCAGCTCCAAGAGTTGATGGCGTCCATGTGCTCCCGCCCGTTCCGGAGGCAATTCCACGCGTTCCGGTGGAAGGGGCAGGACTCGTCATACAGGGAGCCGCGGTGGCGGACGGGGTCTCGGGCCCACCGGCCGACGGTGAGATCGGAGGCCTCCGCGCCGCAGGGTGGCGGAAGCGGAGGAGACAGGACGCGCAACGCGGCGGACGGAGAGGAGGAGGAGAGGAGGATGCCAATGACGTAGAGGACGATGAGGCTCACGCCGACGACGGCGAGGATCGCCGGCGGAGGAAGGGGGCAGCTGTGCTTTGAGTGGGCCATTTGGCCCATTTTAGAGGACTTCCAGTTGCGCTCAGATTTTTTACTCTGCTGCTAACACCACTAAATAATATACATCTTTGTTGTTGTTGTTAGATAGTAGTAATATGTCGAATGTTATATTTTATTTTGGAAAGGAATTTTTTATTTTGTAAATGTTTGCAAATTATTTTGTAGAGATATGTAAGGGAAGCTTACTGTTTTAAACTTTTGGATCCAAATCAAATGTTCATTTTCACTCAGGGGCTTCGCCTCCGCATGGATCCCTATATACTCACCAACCGGACAGCGAGATCCCATAGTGGAAGAGCGTTTTTTACTTCAAAGTGTTTGGAGTCCACACTAATTTTTGGTTGGAATAGAATTGAAAGCATTATTAACATGATATATCATTATGGGTCCTTTCCAGCTTAGATGACACATGTGCTAGAGTTGTATTTATTATGATATTATGATAAAGTTTATAAACCTTTTGTTTGAAATTCTATATGCAAGTTTCATATTGGAATATCCGGATAAATTCATCTGTTATTGGAAAACAAACACAAAGGTACAATCCGAGCGTGTGTTGGTTGCCTTTCCCATGGGATTCTAAAATGGTGACCATCGAATCAATGACCTATAAGAGATGGAATGCTTCTCATAAACAAAAACCAATTAGCAAAAATCGTAAGATTATTTGATAATTTATGGGAATACGAATCCGGATAAATTAATGGACCAGTCCCTCTACCAACCACTCGGGCCCAAATGTTAAATTTGGTCCAAGAGGAAAATTATTGACGGGAATCAACTACTTTAATGCGTTCATGGATTTCCTATTTTAAGCTGCTTTCCATCTTCGCTACCATTTAGAACAAACTAGATTATACTCATCGAAGTTAACACAATGGCAAGTAGCACATCCCGGATTAATGCCTTCCTTTGGACCAACACCGGCTTCCCCTCAATGGCATCTTCCCTTCCATATATTTCTTATAGCATATAACAGAAGAGGGAGAGGAGATAGTGTTCTCAGCCAGGTAGGAGGAAGTTGGAGGTTCGAGGCCACAAAAATGGGGTTAAAACCTTTACCATAGGCCACCAAACAAAGACAAAGAACACCATACAAAAATCTACATATTAATGCATTTTGAAAATTATTAAAATTTGTAATCATTTTTTGTAGTGTAACTCCTATTTTAATTTATTTTAATGGCACCATGAATACATTAAATTTCACAATTCCATCATTAATGAGGTTCTATTTAATTTAATTTAAGGTGCGACTTAAATTTATTAAAGCAATTTAAATTATCTAATATTTTTATTTGGAGTTATCTCCTTTTTAAACAACATCAATTAATTTATGTTGGTTTCAGTTCCAAATCATACAAATTAATGCATACATACATACATACATATATATATATATATATATATATAATCATGCATCATTCACCAATATCAATATATTAATCTATTTTCATAATTAGTTTTACGGAACATTCACCAATTAATCCTACCATTCTTTCTATATTTTTTTCCTTTTTTATAAAAAAATATTTAATTTAATTCAATTTTGTGGTATAACTCCCATTTCATCATAAGACATTCTATTTAATTTATTATTTAATTCAATTTAATGCGCAACTTAAATTTATTATGGCATTTAAATTACCTAATATTTTCATTTTAAGTTATACCCTTTTTAAACTACACCAATTAACATATATATCTATATGTATATTAATAAACTTAAGCTATTTAATACCAATTTAAATTTTATATAAAATATAAATTGTCTGCAATTTTAAACCATTCAAATTAAAGTATGTATATAATATAAATTCATGTATCATTCACCAATATATATATATATATGCATTTTTGTAATTAATTTATGGATCATTCATCAATTGCGAATGTCATTAATTTAAAAAAAAAAAACTCGATAGCTTATTAGTTGGATATAACTTTCATAGGTGAAGATATATTCTTTAATTTTTTTAGTATTTTTTTTAAAGTTGTATTATATGCCTAATACATTCTTTAATAAAAAAAATCATGTGGGATAGCTGTCCAAAATAATGATGTGGAGAGCTGAATTAAATCATTAACAATGCAGTGCCTGGCGGACGGCTCACCTGATCACCCGATTGAGGTTCATTCAGCAGTCACCCAAAAGGGACGTGGACCCCTCTGTTGTCTGTGTTCATCGATCGACCTAAAAAGTTGCGGTTGTCTGTTCTAAATTCATTCGTCCATTATCACATGACTTCGGTATAGTTTCTATCAGTCGAAACTGGACCAGTCGTCCGTTAGAAATAGTGTCATCTTTCTTGGTCGCTTAGGGATGGTTCCCCATTGATCGCTGGAAGCTCTTTTGACATGATAATCCAGATATCCAAAAATGTTTCGATGGACCAACTAGTTATCATCACCATTTTCGAATCTCGACATTTTTTAGTCCAGTCATCCGAAAGAATTTTGGACTTTCATTCTGATCTATTTCGATCATTCGATCGAGTTTTGGACGTACGATATAGTTGTCGCTATACTCTTGTCGAGCTGAATCGGATGCCTGAAAGGGTTTCGATCGTCCACTTCAGTTTGATAGAATTGTAGGTCATTATAAAATCCTTATGTTTTCAATCAAGTTTTCAATACAAGCAAGATCTAACATAATTTAGCATAGAATCTAACACATAGTATGATTGAGAGACATATTTAATCATGAATTATCCTAAACATATCCTTCATATCATTTTCCTTCATAAAATGTAACTCGTCAAATCCTTTATCTTCAAGCATAAAATGATTTCCAAACTACCTTCTTTCCAATCAACATAATTATCAATTTAATGACATGAAATAAATCATTAAGTAACTATCTAAGTCTTACATCAACTGATCAAATCACTCATCATGTTAACAACTCATACATAGCATACAATTCATTCGACCATGGTCAAAATCAAAAGGAAATAAGTCTTCATCATCATAATAATTATAAAGCATGATTCCTACATATACTAACATGAACCTTAACCCTTCTACAGCCTTAAGATATGCACCTTTCTCAAGAATTTTATCTCATGATCTGGATCTCGAAAACACAACTTTTTAATCGCACTTCATGGTTCATCCTCGTTGGATTAAGTTCTAGCTTCTTCCCCTCACCCTCCTATGTCGCCTACCCCCAAGGAACCTACCGGAGTCGCTCCACTATCTTTTGGTCGAAGCCAAAAAGAGAGTACAGGAAGAGGAGAGAAATGGAGAAGATGAAAAGATGAGAAAGAAGAAATGAAAGAGAAAGACGATGGCTTTTAAGGACATAATGGTGGGGATTTTGTGCCATAAATTTCCTCATGTCATGTGGGAAGAAGTTACAAATCTTTTATTATTATGGTGGTGAAATAGGGAGAGAAAAGGATTCATTTTTGCCCCTTGAGCTTCCAAATGCTCAAAAGTATTTCGGTCGCCCGGTGAAGCATTGGTCGGATGATCCTCTGTTGCGATAACGGGCGCTCGATAGGTGTTCGATCGTCCGATAGTCTGATGTCAGCAATAATTTAAAATTTTTAAATTCTATGAATTTTCGGTGTGTTACAAAACATTTCATGACTGAATAGAAAAAAACTAAAAAAGAAAACAAATAAACAAAATAAAAGAAACTAATTGGGAAGAATAAAAGGGAAGATCTTTTGGAGAATAAAGGAAGACAATAAAAGGAAATCCGATAAGAGGAGAAAAATAATTGCAAACTTGGGTACAAAGGAACACTTTTGGTAATTATCTTTATGATTATTACTACATTTTAGAAAATCAAATTTCTATATAATTGATATTTGGTGACAATGTGTACTTTAGAGTATCCCATTTGTATTTATTTCTCAAATTATTATAAAAACTATAACCTATAAAAAATGATTGAATCAATATAAAATTCATGTTCACGTTGCTCATCCAAAAGAGACCATCCAACTGCAGCTCCTTGATCAAATTTCATATGGAATCGATCTTTTTTCTCTCACTACTCGTTGACTCCTAACAAAACTAAACTTTTTGGACCATTTGCTCTTTTGCACTCATGACAGTTAAACATTATTAGGAGTTGGGTAGAGTGATAAACGATTTTTTATCGTCTAAGAAATGTCTCGAATTTAATTTTTTTATCAATATGGAATATTTTTGTCAGGAGTCTTATGTAATATGGGATGAATCTAATTCGAACATTCTTTGGTGTCGCGCCATTCAATTATAAGAGGAAAAGAAAACAAATTAAACATCGTTAAATCTAAGAGGAAAAGAAAACATAAAGGACGTATCCTTGTACTCGGTTGGATCATGTTAATTAGCTTCCCTGATGCTGAATCATTCTGACAGATTGACTCTCTCAGCAACAAGATGTCTTTGAAGATCGTGACATATTCAAACCAGCTGACATATGTATTCATTATCCAAGCATCAGAAGCCTAGTCATAGATCATCTGAGGAGGAAAATAAGCAGACTGCCATTTGACCTTTCAACAAAGAAGTTAAACGAAAATAGTTCATTCTCCGAAACCCCATTGAAAATAATTGCGTCACTTGGACCTTGGTCATCGAAGTCATCATCAAAGCTTTATCCGGCCGTGTCCATGTTTACATTTGATCACAGAAGAGTTTAACATGATTGAAACTAAGAAATATGAATGTGACTCAAAAATGCAGAACCCCCCAAAGAACTAGAAGATCAAAGGTTGGTGTCCTACAGGGATGAGCTCATTTCTACTTAGAACAACTCAGCTCACAAAAAAAAAAAATGGAACAATATTCTCTTGCGTTCGAAGGAGATGCTTCAGTCCAAAAGCTCGGGTGTGGATATATGCATATAGTTCTTTAAAATGTCTGGAATATTTTTTTTTCTTCCCTTAATTAATCGTTGTACACTCAAAGCGTAAGTGATACGATCTGACGAAAAAAATTGCATTGTGCGTTGTGTGGTTAATGTAAGCTTTACGTATATATGTAGCTAATCCAATCCCAGATAACATTGGGTGGTTCGTTATAGTTATGCTGAAATATAAACATCATCATTTATGACAGAAATATTGTTTCTTTTAGTGGCATTAATGGTTTTTGATGCATTTACTTGGCGGTGGCTTGCAATAGAGGAAAACTGTTCATGAAGTTAACTGCACAATAAATCTGAATGGTAGTTTACGAAGTATGTGTAGGTAATTTAAATCGTCAAGTTAAACTATACAGGATTAAGTTCATTAAACAGACATTTCCTAGGCTTTAAACGTAACAGAAAAAAGGCTTAGAACACCATTAAAACATATAAATCAAACTAAATAAAAGCTGTCATAGCCAAAAAAAAGAGTAAACAAAAAGAAAAGATATCACTCAGTTTTTCTTCTGAGTTTTAAAAGCTGAAGCTACGAGCTTTAAATCAACCCATCATGTCAAAGTTTTCTCCAGAGTTGAAAGAGCTAAAGCTTCCCGGCATGTCCATGCTCCCCATCAAATGATCTAATCCTGAAATCCACCATTGAAATCAACGGAGAAAGCATGAAAAATTATTCACTGCCAACAAAAGGGAAGAAAGCAGATCATAAAAGATAATCCCTGGTCTTACTCTGGTTCGATAGAATATTTTCCAAGTAGGAAATTCGCCCTGAATCGCCGGTTGACCTTGACCCGTCGTTTGACTGGTAGCCTCTTTGAGTTTGACTGCGATTAGCCTCCAGCAGATGCATATCATTGTTCGTCTGATCATTGTGAGAGCGTTGATGGTGCTGCTTCTTTTGGTCATTTGGCGGGGATTCATCGCCTGCCTCCAATTCGTACTCGGCGTTGCTCTGCGATGGCGCGGCCGTCTGTTTGCGCTTCGACCTCGCCCTTCGGTTCTGGAACCAGTTGTAGACGTTCGTCTCGGAGATGTGGCCGTGCTGCGACAGCTCGAGTGTGATCTCTTTAATCTTCTGCTTGCTCGGAGTCCCGTGGCCTTGCTCGAACATGCTCTCCAGGATCTGTAGCTGCATGCTCGTGGGCGTCCACCGCTGCCTTGCTGTTATTTTATGCCCTCCGGGCACCATCAAAGAGTCTGTGTAAAGGCCTCCAAGTCTCATCCCTTGTCAAAAGAACATTTTTTTTCAAATTTTTGTAAACGCGTGAACCCCAAAAAAAAAGGTTTAGATGACCTCTGAAAATGAGAAATTTACATAAGAACGGGATATTCAGGTCAGTGGCATTATCGATTGCAAACATGAAGCACCAGAGGGAAAAGAAATGTTGAAGGACTGAACTGATTGATACGAGTTCATGGTGACTGTGTTCAATATCATCATGCTTCAGTTTGAGGTAGAAGCGTCGGTGGACTAAATTGTAAGATGATCCTAATATTGAAATGTTAACATCGACAATTATTGATAAGCTGAGCAATTAAACTGATGTTATGAACGGGCCAGCAGAATCATACATATTTAGTAGTAAACACTGAACTACATTAAGATCCAAGCTAGAGAGAAAAAAAATATCTCCCCAATCATTAATGCCGTCCAAGCTCAAACTGGAAGCAGAGAAGTCCACGCAGACGAACAGAACTGACAACAAGAGACCAAAACAGAACAATTCCAAAGAAAAAAATCCAAATCAAGTCAAAGCATCAGAACCTTTCACCAAATGGAAACAAATGGATAAGTACAAGACACGGATTCGTCCAAGATCGCAACAAAATCCAATCTTTTTCGTACAAGGCCCAAAATTGTGTGATTTTGCTACTGATCCAAGGAAGGGGGAGAGAGCGACCTGCGAGGGAGTCCTGCTGCGCTGTGACGGCCTTGTGCATCTCGACGAGCTGCTCGCAGATGATGGCGTAGACGGCGATCTGGCGGCGGAGGACCTCAATCTGCTCGTCGGTCATCACCTTCACGTAAAGAACCCCTTCCGCTCCCATCCTTCCGCCCTCCGCCTCTCTCCTCCTCTCCTCCCCTCCTCCTCCTCCCACCACCTCCTCCTTCCTGACGCCGCTGCTACTACGGCCGCCGTCGCGATCGCAGCCGGACGCCTTCTCCCCCCACTCCATCTCTCAGAATCCCAGCGCTCGGCCTCTGCCAGCGCCGGTTGATTTATATTCTGGCAAACGAAAAGGAGCAGGCTCGCGAAGATTGAGCGTCTTTTCCTCAATCACGGCATGATTTATATTTCCATGTATTTATATTTCCATGTATAGGGTACTAATAATTCATCCTTTCTCTCTCTCTCCCCTGCTATTACGTAGGGTGTGATTTAATATATAAGATGAAAATATAATATATAAAAGAAGACTAATAATATGATAATATATTATACGAGGAGGTTGATATTAAAAAAAACGCTTGAGGTTATATAGGATTGTGTTCTTTTATTTTTTTTATCAGGTTGGAATAGGATTGTTAATTTGGGGCGTTTTTATAGAGGTAATCTTTGTATATTATCAAGTAATGTTATATTAAATTACCTAGGCCCATCACATTACTTTGTTCATTTGTGACAGGCAAGGTTGTCAAGATCTCGATATAGATATTAAGATCTTACGATTTTACGATCTTACGGACATCTTCCGATCTCGATCTTATCTTGAGAATCTTATGTGTAAGATCTTAATACGATCTTAATTTTGGTCACACGATCTTACGATCTTATCCGATCATATACGATCTCATATGATTAATATAATCATTTAAATATTAATTTAAAATATATTTATGATAATAAAAATTAATTTATATGAAGTTAAATACATTTTTTTTATTTTAATATAATTTGACTTAAGAATCGATAAAAAATGTCTTAGTGGGGTATCATTTAAGATTTCAATACAAAAAATTTGTCAAAAATATATTTATTATTTTAATAATATATTATTTTATTAATAAGTAGGATCTTACGATTTTCGATCTGATTTTACGATCTTCGATCTTATGACCCCCTCCGATCTTATATAAGATTCCGATCTTGACAACCTTAGTGACAGGTAATGGGCAATTTACATTGCTCAGACAATCCACATTGCCTATGAAGTGACAATGCAGATTGCCTATGGGAGGGTAGACAATCCACATTACCACCTAGGTTGTAATTATTTAAATTTTACTTTCCGCATTTATCCTTTACAATTTTATTTAAATAAATTCTAAAACACATTGAATAAATTATAATAATAATTAAATAAAGTATAAAATTAATCAAATAAATACTATAATTATTATGACTATATTATTATCATATTTTAAAAATATATTAATTATTTTATAAATTTTAATTTTATATGTGAGAATATATATTTGTGATTTAAGTTTATGAAGTTAAAAATAATTTATATACCTAGACATAATTCTTTTTATTAGGGGTATATTGGTAAAAATTATATATTAACTCATAAATTTGTATTTTTTTATAAATTACTAATATGAATTGATAGATAGATTACTTATGCATACTGAATAAGGTAATGTACATTGCTGATAATTTAACAAGTGACAATTTTTTTAGTGACAATCTACATTGTTAGGTAATGTTGAATGATAATGCAGTGAACGCACCCTTATAGATTGGAGTGATAGAGAGAGATTTTTTTTTTTTGCAGCGAGCCTAAGTGTTTGGAAAGGGTCTCCGCGATTCAACTTGCGTGACATTAAAAAATATAAATTAATTCATCATCAAACGCGTCAGTAATTTGATAGTGCCTAAATAAAATTCTTAATAAAAAGATTAACACTTAAATTTAAAACCTTGCATAAGCACAGGAATGGGAATGTTAATGTTATGGTTTGATGGAGAAGGAAGTGGGTGAGGAGACGGCGGAGGTGGTGGTGCTTCCATCTCTCTCTCTCCTAATACATGACATCCACGCTAAAGTTGAGTCTAGTGAGGGAAATGAGTGATTGGAATGATGAGTGCGACATTGGGTCAAAAAGAGGCTTTTCCTACTTCCATGCTTGAGGGGAGAGAGAGTGGAGAAGGAAAAAAAGAAAAAGAGATTATGAAAATATTTGTTATTCGATTGCTTTAAATGTGCTTGTTATGTAATTTTCTGCTATCACACTTTTTAGAATTATTTAGTCATCAACTTTTTAATGATGTAGAAAATTAATATAAAAACACAATAATTATTGAGTGGCATTAAAATTTTAAAAGTGATAGTTAAAAAGAATATCCTTTATTAACTTGTCTGCTAATTTATTTTCTCTTCAAACCAAATGAAAGTTTGGATGTTAAAAGCACTAGGAAAATTAATAGAAGGTACATAAATCCTTGAAACATGAATTAGAATTCAAACAACGGAAAAAGAACGCTTAAATTATATTAGCTGCTGCGTAAGTCAGCCATGTTTTGAAACAGAAATCAATCGAGTCGATCGGTTCAATCGATCAGATCGATCGGTTCAATCGATTATCGGTTCGATTTGTATATATTGATTTGGTTGAAATAAGAAATTGAAATGAATAGAAGAAAACTGGAAAATTCGAGTTCAACTTAATTTTTTTATTTTTTAATAAAAAAGGAAATAAACGAGAGAAAATGAAAATATTGAAATTAATTGAGTACTCTTACTATAAAAATGGAAACAAAAAAATGGAAGATGGAATCTCAAATTATAGGAGATTTCAAATTTAATAGGAGAAATCAAGGAAACATAATAATTGATAATTGATACAAGGAAAGAAAAGAAAGTAAAGTTGAATAATAGGAAAGTTGATTCATGGGATTTTTTTTTCGAGGAAGCAT
Organism: Pontederia crassipes; assembly: GCA_030549335.1. Classification (NCBI taxonomy): domain Eukaryota; kingdom Viridiplantae; phylum Streptophyta; class Magnoliopsida; order Commelinales; family Pontederiaceae; genus Pontederia; species Pontederia crassipes. Next base: position 66,635,672 of record CM060191.1, on the reverse strand, counting down.
TATTTTCTTAAATCATAAAAATAAAATCAGTCAACTCTAAATTTTAAAAATAAGAAATCAAGTTAATATATATTATAAAGTGCAAGAATTTTTTTTTCAAAAGGAAAATGTTAATGAGAAATCATGAAAAAAATAACTTTTAAGAAATAATTATAGGTGGAGAATTTAAAATACATCAATAAAAAATTTAAAAGTGAATTATAGTAAAATAACTTAATATTACATCACAAATATGATACAAATAATAAAAACATAATAATATAGGTTATGTTTTTAATAAGCATTAATTTTAAAACATAATAAATAATACTTTCATACTTATGATTTATTATTATTTAACTATTATATCATATTATTTTATTAATAATAAAATTCAATTTAATTCGATTGAGTTTAATCCAACAGCTTGATTCAACCGATCCAATTGTTAAAATATTGTATTGTTTTTCATGTTCAGGCCAAAAGTTCAATTGCTGTGATTTCTTTTTTACATTCGTCAACCGGCGTATTTATATTTATGGCTATTATACGAACAAAAGATTGCAAGGCCAATGTAACACTATATATATGTATATTATATATGAACTATTTTCTTTATGACTTTTAAATAAAAGGCTCCCATGATGAGCAATTTTAATTAGATTGAACATATTATTATCAAATTATTAAATAAAATATATATATTATCAAATTACATATATATGTATATATATATTAAATATATTCACCACAATGACATTGCTACCAAAATTGATTAATAATACAAACATTAATATATCTGTAACATAATAAAACTATAAAATTAATACAATATGTATTATAATTTATTTTACATTCATTTAATTTTAATCTGAAATATGATTTTGTTATTTTCTTTTTCTTCTCCCATTCTCCCATTTCTTTCCTTTTATTTTCTTCTTTCTCCGGCTTTGTTATTTGATACTTTCTTTCTTTTTTATTTCTTGCTTTCTTATTTGAAGTGTTTTTTTTTCTCCTCAATTAGTTCTTTCCATTTAAATGAAATACTTCTTTCCTTCATAATTTCCTCTTTTCAATCCTTAATTTTCTCTCATTATTTATTTCGTAATTATTTCTCTTTCCTCTATTCATTAACTCATAGTTGTTTCTTTTTATTTAAACTCCCATAATTTCTCCTCCCTTCCATTTATTTTATCCCTAGACAAATATATTTAAAATTTCTTTTCCTACATTGAACCAGGCCGTTTCATGGAAAATGTCTTGTTCCACAACTCAACAGAAATTTCGGTTCAATTTGGTCCAAATGTATGCTTTTGCCCTCTAAGGGCATATTTGGTATGGGGATATCTCGAGAATAAAAGACTTGTTCTCGTAATTGTATCCAAACTACATTTTTTTAACACGATGGACCCCACGTGTAATTATTGCAAGAATAATTAAATTCTTGCATTTTTATGTTCTTTGTGATGGCTAGAACATACTTGCTCCAAGGAGAACAAGGCAAGAGGGCAGCGATAGGGACCAAAAAAATTTGTTCGGAAACAATTAGTTTTTCGTCCAAACAGCCCCTAAGAGATCTAATTAGACAATGGTACGAGCAACATTTGTTTTACCTAATCCTCCACGAAAAAATTATACTCTATTATTTTTTTAAAAAAACTCCATTAATTTGATTTGACTTAAATATACTTATTCAATCATCAAAGTTGGAAATATTATATATATATGATTGTAATACGTGATTTGCACTTATCGTTGCAAAAGAAAGAACTCTTCTTTTTTGCGTATGGCATCGCCACTGCCTTTGGCAGCATCCACTAATTCGGAACTTAATTTGAAAGCCATATTTCGACCCGGACGTTTTCGGGATGCCCCTAATAACCAACGAATGGCAAGTGCTTTTCCTTGTGTAGATCCTATTGAACTGCTGGTCTCACTCATAGGTCCAGCTAACGTTACACAGGTGCCAGAGGTGAAGACGTCGATGACGTGTGATCTTCAACACTCTCCGGCAAGTTGATGGCGAGGAGAATCCGAGCGGCAACTTGAAGACACACGATTAGCAGAACATTAGAGCATTTCATCGAGCACCTACAAGTCATTGCTTCCCAGAACACTAGTCGCATAGCAGCGTGGTCTCGCCAGTTTGTGCTGCTCGTGGCACGACAACTTACGATATCTAGAGACGACATCAATTCCGATGACATATAGACCTTTTGTCGAACACGTGTCCGACACTACATTGAACATCACGAAGATGGAAGAACAACTTCTATTTATAGATCTTGGAACACTATGAAGCTTCAACACTAACAGATGGCAGATTCGAAAATGTGGAGAACAAATAGAGCAGATGGAGAGAAAGATCAAGAATAGAAGAACTAGCTGTGAACTACGCTTAGCATTCAGATTTGGAGACGGAGGAATCATGAGGGAATCGAAGGACGATTGGAGGCACAACATCTTCCGACCTCAACAACCCAAGAAACTTCGAGAACGTCAGAAAAAAACATCAATGAAACGGAAAATTTTTCAACTCAAGGACGCCAAAAAGTCATCGACGAATCGAGGACATTCCTATTGTTGACAACAATATCGGTAAAACGTCGATAACTGTTGGAGAAAAGTTTTAATTTCCTATATAATTATATTTTGATGATACAAATCTTGAAAGTAACGGAGTTATATTTAAAATGTCGAAAAAGTTTGATAGAAATGAGTTACTTCTTACACTAAACCTTCAATTAATATTTGTCTATATTCCCATGAGATTTACATTAAGAGGTGAATATAAAAGTTATATATAACTTTCTTATCTTTATAGAAAATTAAGAATCACTCCGTTGGGACAACCACATAAAACGTTATATTTAAACAAGTGAAGCTTGAAAAGTTCAAATTGAAGTTGATAGTTTTATGTACTAAACTTGCACTTAATATTTGAGTATTCCATCATGAGATTTGGATAAAGAGATTAATATAAAAGTTATATATAATCTTCTTATATTTTCATAGAATTAAGAATCAACTCATTTGGACAACTGTATAAAATGTTATGCCAAAAATAGTGAAGGTCGACAAGTTCTATTTGAAATTGATATTTTTATGGGCTAAATTTGCATTTAATATTTGATTATTTTATCAACGGATTTGGGATAAGAGGTGAGAATGAAAGTTGTAAATAAATTTGTTAGTTTTTTCATAGAATTAAATATCATTTTATTTGGATACTGGTATGAAAAGTTATGTACAAAAGAGTAAATGTCTAAAATGTTTCATTTGAAATAGACAACTTTGTGTTCTGAACTTTGAATTAATATTGGACTATGATCTCATTAGATTTTGGATGAATGATAAACATAAAAGTTGTAGAGAATTCTGTTATATTTCCATATAATACAAAATCATCTCATTTGGATGCTCGTATGAAAAGTTATGCATAAACAAGTAAGGTCTAAAAAGTTTAAATTGACAACTTTATGCACTAAAGTTTCATTAAATATTTAACTACGATATAATTAGATTTTCAATGAATATTTATATCAAAGTTGTAGATAATTTTGTTACCTTTCCATAGAATAAAACATTATCTCATTTAGATAATAGTGTAAAAAGTTATGTATAAAATAGTACAGATCTATCAGACTGTCAATGACAAATGGACGATCGAAACTATATCGGTCGACCATTATGGGTGAAAAAGGATGAACGCTTTAAAACGGACGACCAAAGTTGTTGTCAGAACAATCGCTAATTACAGAGAACAAAGACATTTGTAAATCAGATGACCGACGGTCGACCGTTCTGGACAACAAAGAACAAAAATGTGAAAATCGGACGATTGAAGTCACTGCATAAATGATCGCAGATTATAGAGAGTGCGAACATTTCTAAAACGAACGACCGAATCACTTTCGATCGATCGTTAGCAATGACAACAACTAAATCCTTCTACGGACTACCATCAACGGATAACTACGCATAAAAGATAAATCAACAGCTAGTTTCGTTCATAAAACGAATGACGAAACAGTAACGATCGACCGTTACTGTTCAAAATGGATGACCGAAACTAAAACGGTCGACCATTTTAGAGGTGATAACAAGCACTTTTCAAATTGATTTACAACGGCCATATTTTCAAGAGAAGTCTATAAAAGAAATTCAAAAGGTCGAAGGAAGATGATCAAAGCAAAGAAAATCACAAGTCCAAAGCATTTTTCTTGAGCTTAATCTTGCAAATCATCCCTTTCCTCTTCTAATTTTTTAGTGTGAACATTCTTTGTAAGAAGAGAGAATTAGAGGGAATTCTTGTGTTCTTATTTAGAGAGTTTTGAGAGCTAAGGTGTGCATACCTCTTGAGCAAAGAAGAAGTCATTATGGTGTAGAAAGGATTATTCTCTCTCTATAAGAAAAGAGAAAACTAGTGAATCTTCGACGATTTCGAGGTCGGGAAGTCGGAGCGGAGACGTAGGTTAAGGTGTGGTCGAACCTCGTCAACAAACCACCGTGCATCTTGTGTTTATCTTTCTCTCTCTCCCTCTCCTTCCTACTCTATTATGCATGTGATTTGATTGCTATTGTGTTGGTTTAAATATTAACGAATCGATTTTAAGCTTCCGCGGTGATTTTCGAAAAATCGATATTTTCGATTTAAATACCAATTCACCCACCCCCACCCCCCTTGGTGCCTTGTGATCATACAATAACAACAACACGAAGAGAATACTCTTACCTCCCTGACGATAACACCGACAAATCAATCGGTGATCTTCACCGAAAAATGGAGACAGAGCTCCCAATTCGACGAGTCAACTCATTCGGCGAAAGAAATAGAGAAAATCAATGGTCAAGGAACTATGAAAAATGAGGAAAAATAAAGAGAAAAGAGGAACTAGAAGCTCCGATCGATGGAGAAGAAAAAATGGAGAAAAAATGAAGCTCGGATCTACAAGTGGAAGGGAAAAAATGAAAAAGTATAGAAGAAAATGACTCCTCAAGAAATCGAGCTCTGATCAGCTTCAGTCGGGCATAGCTAGACAAACAGAAGAAATTCATATCTCAGTCAGGATGAATGTGAGAAGGCATGCCATGAAGCAAAGCTTGACCATAATCGGACACCATTCGCACTCCGACGATTAGATCTAAGGCATGACGACGAGGTTGGTCAAATCGACGACGCCCGAACTTGCTGGAGCCATCTATGCTTGTAGAGTTCCTCCCGACAATGATGAAGATGGAGAAACCACTCTGTCCGATCAACAGAGGACCCGACGAGGGCAGAAGCAAGATCAATCTCGATACATCAAGATCGGCATCGGCCATGACCAGATCGGCATCTGTCGGGGCTTGTTGGAGCCATGTAGACTGATGGCGCTTCACCCGACGATGACGAGCTTGAAGACGCCAGCGACGAAGAGGACGAATACAATAGCAAGGTGACGATCTCTCACAACAAGAAGGAGCTCAGGTGAATCATGGACAACCTAGCTATGATACCATGTTAGAAAATGAGATCAGGTGAATCGGAGAATAGACTATTGGCGGTTAGGACTAAACGTGCAAGAAAAGCAAAGTACGAGGACAATTTAGTTACAAATTGAAGTTTATGAACTATCTAATTACTACACCTAAAATTAAGAAATGATTCATGTAATTTACCCCTCATAATTGCAACCACAACCACATTTATCTACTATGTTCAGTTAGAAGTCCTATTACATGGTGTCACGGATTTCATTTTTGATGTGCATATTTGAAAATTTGAATAATTTAAGTGATCTAAGCTTCACATGAACAACATAGTTAGTGCTTCAGTTAGCCACTGATGAAAAAACATTGCAAAATAAGACTTATGAAGAATCAACACAAACTAGTTGATCTTTATTTTTTGGACCTAGTTTGTCTTTATTTATGAGACTCATAAATATGTCATGCAAATAAGTATAAAAATGGTGATCTGTACTTATCAAATAGTGAAGTATGAATCACATATCAAACTAATAAATAAGGTAACAAGAAATATAACGAGGGATGACAAGTGATAGAAAAAAGTTTTAAAAAAATAGATCAAGCATACATCCAAAAGAAAACATAGAAGGACCGAGAGATAGAAGAAGTCCAGAAAAATGTATACTACGAAATGAAGGCTAGAAAACATAGATCCACAAGAAACTGCAAGTAAAAAAGAAAAAAAAAGTCAAGCATAGCCCATGTATAAAAAATACGAGGCCAATAGTGGAAGCAAAAATGCAAAAAAAAAGGGATGAAGCAACAAAAATACGTCCAAGATCAAGAGAGGATCGACGATCGAAGTGGCCAATCACTGAGATTGTGAAGTTCGTGCACAAGTGCTTCCGAGCATCACAAAAAAGGTGGCCGGAGAAATGGAATGTATGCAGGGCAGGGCATGCTCTATTCTTTGGATTGTAGACAACACGCTCTTGTGAGAGAGAAGCCAATGGGTTATGCTCGATCTCAGGATGCCGACCGCCGATCTCGCGATGCCGACCCACCCCGTGCACCATCGAGCTCCTCCCTCTTGCGACGCCGACCCACCCCATGCATCGTCGAGCTATCCCCACATCCGATCTCCTTGCTTGAGCACAGGGAAAGGGCAGGGGGTGCCACCCCCCTCCTGCGACCAGAAATGATCTTTGCCGGTTGCATCAGGGGGGCGACCCACCCCCGCCTTGAACTCGATGGAGACCTACATATTTAAAAATGTATAAAATATATATTTACATTATATTTTAAATATTGATAATATATATAATTACTCAATAAACATATTACTTATCCCATAATATGTATAGAAAATTAATATAATTCATAAATAGCACTATTACAATATATAACATGTGAATGCCGTTAGATTGTGAAATAAAATATCTCTTTATATAATTAATATTTTTATAAATATAAAATGTATAAAATACAGGGTTCGAAAAAACCATTCGAAAAAATTAATAAGATTTTTTTTAATTTTAAAAACCCAACCAAAATATATAAGATAATTTCTTTAATGCAAAAAACCACCCAACCCACACCGATTTCACCCCTAGGCTAAACAATTCCATACTTTTGATGGAATTGTTAAACTTGTAAAAAAAGTGGGGTTAACATGTGTTGATTGGGTTTGCTAAACCGGTGAGACCCATCAACTAAACTCAGGGTGTTTGACATAATATGGTCCTATTCATAATCTTATTACCCAACGAAACATGGCCTTAAAGAATACATGTTCGAAAAGTAATTTTAAAAATTATATATTATTATTATTATTATTATTATTATTATTATTATTATTATTATTATTATTATTATTATTATTATTATTATTATTATTATTATTATTATTAACTTTTGTACCTCACTTGAGTCATCAAACATGCATACATAAATCAAATATCATAAACCAATAATAAAAATGTAGTGATAAATTAACAATTAATTTTAAATGAAACTAGACTACGACTATTTTATATCATCATGAATCACAAGCAATGTCATTGTCACCAACATCTACTGCTTTGCTTACATTCATGAATCTGCACATATGAGTGAAACTCACATGAATTTGAAATTCAATATGTAGGACCAATATAATAGTAATCATTAAACATTCCCAAATCAATAAGAAAAGCATCAATTAGTGCAGCGAATAAAAAACTGACAAATGACATTCATTATGAACAGTTTATCATTGGCCAATTTGCAAACTATCATTTATCGATTTTCCATTAACGATTAGTTGAACAAAATCAATTTACAATTGCAATTATATATTGAATATTATCAATAAATTGATGAAAATTTCAATTAATGAATTTGATTTTGATTATAATAATTAATCAAACTCAATGTAAAAGTTATAATGATTTATTTTATTTTAGTGCATGATGATGTGACTCTCGACCTCATGGAGCGAAAAACCATGCTTCAAATATTCTCATATTTATTGTACAAGATGGGAGATTGTTGTACTTGTACATATAGCGAACCTGGGTCTAAGGGGGATCCCCTAAGAAGGTTTGGCACCCCCAAAATCTATATAGATTTTTATACAATTATAGGATTTTTATTTCTTATTTTGTATTGGAGTTTCCTACATAAATTTCACGGTATCTAGGTTATTGAGCATCCTTGTCATCATCAATATACATAACAAAGAAAATCATCATCCCTGAGAATGTACCATAGGTAGGATGAATCTCATATGTCTCGTATGTCTTTTGTGTGTGATTCTCTCTCTCTCTCTCTCTCTCTATCTATCTATCTATCTATCTATCTATCTATCTATCTATCTCTTTGTAACCTAACGCTATTTTATTTTAATATCATCAACGTTCTGCCTTATATAGTGACACATCATTAAAAATGGTTAAGAAAAAAATAAAGTTGTTTGACATTAAAAATTGATAACATACACAATCTATAAATGATTAAAAACAACAATGGGACTAAACAATAATGGCCATGCTACCCATTCGGATGGTGGATGACATAAGTGCATTTTAGCACGGTTCAGAGTTCGATGGTGGTTCATCCAGGGTAGCGAAGTGCGGTTGTTCAGTGGCAACAAAGATCAGTCAACAACGGGCAGTGACGACTTGCAATAGAGGAGTTTGACGCAGCGGAGATCATTCGATGATGGCATAGGCAAGGTCAAACTACGACAATTTCAACGGGCAGAAATCGTTTGGATGCATCTCATCCATGTCATCTTCTAAAAAGAAAACCTAGGACACGAGAAATTAGGCTACAACGAACCCCAATGCAGGTGAAGTCACTATGACGAATCCCAACGCAGGTGAAGTCAGACTACAACGAACCTACCCCTGCTACACTCGGGTAGCTCTGGCGAGGATGCTCACAATGGCTCCAATGAGGATGCGCACAATAGCTCTGACGAGGATGTGTACAATGGCTGCGACGAGGACACACATGATTCCGGCGAGTGGCTAGGGCTAGGGCACGCTAGGGACAAAAATGCGATGAACCGCTATCTTGAACCATGACCTTGAATTGCGCTTTTGTCATCATCCAAATTTGTTCGGACGCTTGGCAGCATAAGGAGCACACTTTGCTACCCATTCTAATGGGCAGCATATCCATTATACTCTTAGGCACCGTTTGGAAAGGAGGAATACAACAAACGGAAGTCAAAATTGGTTTAGAGCCCGACAACACATCCACGATGCCCAAAGCATATTTAATCTTGTTGGGTGCCTATTTTACGGGATACCATATTCGACGAAATCGGCATAATACAGGATATTCTCCAAAACAAGCGAGGGCATGTTTGTAATTTCACTGTCCATGCACTTTTGTTTCTTTACTTTGACCGTGATAATTGTTTTTTAAGCGAGGATAAGAGCGATCTTTTTGCACAGAGATATTCGCACGCCAAACAAACGCAAGTGCAAAATAGGATAACTTACAACAGCGAGATATATTGCTCAAATAACCGTACTCACAAAAATAAACCTCACATATTCTTCTTGCCATATCCCGCAATTTGATTGGAGAATAAACATTAGAATATCATATTATTTCTAGAATATAGCCAAACAATCGATGCCTCTTGTTTGGTTAAAAGGAATTAATATTTTAATAATTAAAATATTTTATTATAAATAGTTTATATTTAGTATTATAATAATAATACAAATTGTAATATAATAATATATATTTAAATAATGAAAAATAAAAAATGGTGAAAACATGAAAAAGATGAGAATATCTTTATTCTGATGTTTTAAAGGAATAAAGACAAAAAATTGTGATTTCACCCTATTCTGCGTTTGATCACGATATCTTTATTTCACGTCGTGTTTGGTTATATTCTCAAGAATACAACAATATTCTACTCTTTATTCGTGAACCAAACAACCCCTTAGGCACTGTTTGGAAGGAGATTAAAAAAGCATGAGATTAAGTTACATATTCCATCGGATTATCCATTTTTTGAAGTTTGCAACGGATTATGTCTATTCTTCCTTTCAAAAAGAATACGATAACTCACAACTTTTTACTATTTACAAGGTTAAATTTTTTTTAAAAATATCAACTCTACCCTTTGTACTTTTTGACAAATAAAACGGGCGTTTGGCCCTAACCCAGGAAATATTCCCCTATTCCCTTAGCCGTCGTTTGGTTGAAGGATAAGTTTCAATGGAATAAAACGATAGAATATCATATTCTTGAATATATCCTTATTCCCGTTCGTGTTTGGTTCAAAGAGAATATAATTTGAAAATATTATATTTTATATTAAAAATATTTTACTATGAATAGTTGATATTCATTGTTATTATAATAGTACAAAATAATATTATAATAATATATGAATAAATAGAAAATAAAATATGATTGAAAAAACGTTAAAAGAAGAGAATATCTCTATTCTTTGTTTTGAAAGAATACACATATTCTTCTTTGTAGAATAAAAGTAGCGGTTTCACGCTTTTTAAGATGATTTTTGTAAAATCGAAGTTTGACCATTTTATACTTATTCTGCGTGATGTTCGGTTATATTTCGATAATAACGTAATATTCCGTTACTTATTCCAAAATCAAACGCCCCTTAGTTAACCCTCAACCAAACGTCGCTTTAAAATACATCAAATCGTCATTTTTATCCGCAATAAGAAGAATATGCATATTCTTCTAGAAGAATATACATATTCTCAAATTTTTCACTTATATTTTTAAATTTTAATTATATATTATTATATTAATATTTTACTATTATTATAATATTAAAATCACATTTCTATAATAAAATATTTTTATTATAAAATATTATATTTTTAAAATTTATTCTTCTCCAATCAAACGGTAGATGAAATAAAAATAAATTTAACTTTTTGAGAATATCGTACTATATTATTTTATTCCCTGTCATTTTATTCCATAATCAAACCATTCATTATAAAGCTCAACTCCTCGTGAGCATGGGGATCACCAATATGTACACCATTCTAATTGGTATCTTGACTTTGTTAAAAGGTACCGTTGTGAACTATTGGAAAGTTTTTTTCCCCTTCTTGCCCAATTGATGTCCTTGTTTTTTTCTCTGTCCCCATAGCGTCCTCCTCACTTGGTCCTAAAGTTTGATCCATTGATGTGAACTGGCAGGTTCCACGTTTCTTGTCCAATTAATCATGGGTGCAATTTAATATCATATCCTTGTTTCCTCCCCTACAAATTATAAATAATGGTGGTTGTTCCCTAATCTATATTTTCTAGCATTTTTATTTTCGTACGCTTTTATTATTCGATCTTGAGATTTATTTTATGGAGACCCCGTTAACTATCGATCAAGTCTTTTAAATGTGTTTGTATTCTATAATTGGCGTTTCTTAAACCAAACATATTGAATTAGAATATCACCAAAATTCAACTTAAACGCAAATAAATAAATAAATAAATTCGAAAAGCAATTTTAATTCCCATTTTAAAGATTAAATAAACGCAGAAGGCGTTCTCGAACTCCCGAAGCGGGGCCCAACCGGTCCAACCTCGCACTCCCTATCTTGCCTGCAACCCGCCCGCCCCCACGCCGGCCTGAGAGGACCGACCGCGCGATGCGCAACCGCGCGCGCGAAACGGTCACCGTCGCAGCGGGGACACGGCGGCTTCCCGACAACGGCGAAAAAGGACGCCTCTCCAGTCGCCACGCACCGCATGTGGACTCGGCGCGGATCTACGGCGACGCGCGCGTGGCTCGATGGCTTTTCCCCAGTGCTTGGCGCACGCCAACTGGTCGACGAAACGACAACGAGGGAGACGGCACTACCATTTAATTAAAATCTTCGAGTCGTTTAGTAAGTAAGCAAGCCAATAAGCCCTCATTAACGCCATGTGCGGACGGCACCGTTTCCACCGGCCAACGTGACGACGCGCGCCACTCAATAATTTAATTTGAGTTTGCTTCTTTTTTTTCTTCTAATTCTTAGGGGATTTGGTGAGGTTTATTTTAAAAAAAAACGTATTGGTAATAGTTGATCAATCCAATTAATCAACGTCTTAGATTAGAAATTTTCGAAATTAAATATTTAAAAAAACGTATTGGTAATAGTTGATCAATCCAATTAATCAACGTCTTAGATTAGAAATTTTCGAAATTAAATATTAAAATCGAATGCGTCCAAGCCGTAAGCCGAAAGGGACGTGGTGTTCATTGTTAAAGCAGAAACTGAAAGTAAAAAAAAAAATGAAGCAAAGAAGCGCACAAATGCAATTGAAGGAGAAACGCATCAGTGTTGTCGCCTTCCATTGCGACAATATACATGCCTCTTTTTGTTATTTCCTGGCCAGTGAAAGTGATGATGGAATCATCATCTCTAATTAACAGTGTGTATCATATACAATAATTTTTTTTGTTTATTGTTTTAAGATAATTTTTGTTTATAGTGAATTTTTAAGGGGTTTATGGATCTCACAAGTAAAAAAAATGATGTTAATTAAGGGTGTAAACATACGGAATGATGCTCATGTTTAGCAATAATAATGAGTTTCTAGCCTTCTTTTTTCAGTTTTTTTTCTTAGATGTGTTTTGGAATGCATGATGCGTTTTGTTATCCAAAAACCCATAGGTCAGAAGCAACATTTAATAATAATAATAAGAAGAAGAAGAAGAAGAAGGGCCGTTTATTAGTTGGCATAACTGTTGGGCTTTCTAATAACATGGTCAAATTTACAGCAGCCCACAAAGCCATACCAGCCTTTACCAGGTTCTTTCTCACAAATCACAATAACAATAATAACAAAACTCCAACGAAAAAACATAGTAAATAAATAAAAGACGAAAACGAGTAGCTCCCGGCGAGGATCGAACTCGCGACCTTCCGCTTACGAAGCGAACGCACTACCACTATGCTACGGAAGCAGTTGTTCTCGATTAATAAATAAATATATATGGCACATACACATGATTGTTATATGGCCAAAATAACCATCCAGATTTAGGTTGATATAGAAAAGAAGCTAACGTTATAGATAATTTAAGTGGATATGTCTTAAAAAAGAAACTTATTTTCTAATGATATAAGAAAAAATAATATAAAAGTTCATTTATTTGGACTATTTTTCATAAACAATGTACAAAAAACCTAATTATCACATGCGAAGGTTAAAATTCTAATTTAATAAAATTAAAGTGATTGTTTTATGCCATCTTCATTCCGCTTCATTATTCTTTTTCATCTCAATTCAAAATATGTCAAACGATCTAGTATGCTAAGGGCTTTAAACCGTTTCTGCAATAACAGTGTCTTTAATGGTTAGGGATCTTTTTTAGTGTGCGTTTGTCACGGGGTCATTCTCGGACACTAGACCACATGCGGCGACTAGGCGGACAGGCACCTAGCCAAGTCTGTTTTGAGTTTGCAGCGGAAGTTTTATGGTCGAGACGACTTTACCGAGAGTCGCTCTTATAGGCGTTCAATCACGGACATGACTAGAGTGTTGGACTACTCGTCACGAGACCGTGGCATTAGCGCGTTGCGGCACTAACGTAGGCGCTTGGGCGCTTAAAGTCCGAAGGGACTACGGGACGTCACGAAGGGACACCGATGTGGGTTGCCACCCCACGCTCAAGGCCATGACACAAGAATTAAAGGAAAGCTTACTTGTATTAAATATGATGAAACATAACATACAATTGGGCCTCGGAAGGCACTAGTGAACTCCTCCCAGTGTACCGTAGGTATAGGAGTCTTGTTACATATTAAAGATGCAAAAGACGTACCCTACGGGAACGTCACCTACTTGGCCATTCATAAAGACGGCCTTATAAGATAAATGCCCTAAGGGCGGATAACTTGGTACTCCGCAATATTACGCAGTGCGGGGCAGCTGCATGTGTTCCATGTTTTCGGCGCTGAGCGGCCGAGGGCTATAAGTTGAGCGGCACTGGTGCCGCGAGGCTTCACGCTTCGTGTCACGGGAAACGCCCCGTGACATTCTCCCCCACCAAAGTCGGCGACGCCCCCGACGCCGTTGTCCGGGCTTCCTCGGGGCCTTCGTCTTGAGTCTTGACTTCGCTTGTCTCGTTCAATTCTGCCTTTTTTGCCTTGACTTCAACTTCACCAGCATCACGCAACGCCAGGAATGCCCACTCCTTGGGGTCTCGCTGACGACTCCTCCCTCAGGCCTGCTTCGCTCGCTGATCCTTCGTCCAATCCGGGGTCATCACTTGTGCAGCGCCAGTGGAGTCCGCCATGTGCGGTCTGACTTCATCAAGCAACTATCCGTCCATCAAGTCTCTGTTGGCTTCACTTCTCTTCGACTTGCGCAGCGTCAACTTGTGTGGTTTGGCTTCTTTGAGGGTGAAACAACTCTTGTATGCCTTCAGGAATAGCGCGAAGAAGAGTTCCTCAGGGTCGTGTAGAACACGATGAAGAGTCTCGCCATTCGACCTGCATGACTTGACTCGATGCCTTCATGTTGCGGATGGCCGCAGCATAAGGTCTTCCTTCCGTCGAATGCGAAGTGCGGGACCATCTCACCCTCGATGATCATTCTTGAATTTCGACGGTTTGAAACAGCACAAGCTCTCCGATGTCTATGCTTGTAGCTTGTCTGCTTCGGATACCTGGGGTCGCTATGATGAGCGACAAGAGTCTTCCCACGGATACTTTGGGACGCTTCAGGTCTCTTTGTGGGCTTGACTCAATGTCTCTATGTTGCAAATGATTGCAACGTAGAGTCTTCCATACCTCCGCCGAACGAAAAGCGTAGAACCACCTCCTCCTTGGTGATCACCTGATGTTTCGGCGGTCTTGAGGCGGGACAAGGTTCTTTGATCTGACAATCCATGCCTTGTCCATCCAAGTCGCCATAGTGGGCGACGAGAGTCTCCCCACATTTCCTTGTGGTTCAACTCGCTGTCCCCAAGTTGCAGATGGCTGCAACGTTGAGTCCTTCGTCCGCCGAGCCTTGAAAACATCTCCACCTTCCCCTTGGTCGACAATAAATATCTCGACGGTTTGAGGTGGGGCAAGGTTCTTTGGTATAACATTCCGCACCTTGTCCACTCCCAGTCGCTATGGTGAGCGACAATGAGGGTCTCCCCACATGTGCCTATGATTCGACTCTCTTCTCCTGCTTCGATGGGCGATCTTTATCTTCGGCATAAGTAGCTTCCTCCTTGCGACTTGAGCTTCTCTCCCCCACCATTGCCCTTGCCCAAGGGCTTTGGTAGCATGGCACTTGTCCTGATTGACCTGGCAGCATCGACTAGTGAGCGGAGGTTGGACGATCCGGTCGTTCCAACTCCTTCCTAGTCCAAAGCTTCTGACCCCACTGCTTGAAGAGCACCAACACTGGGTCTTCATCCTCCTGGGAACACTGTAGGCGGAGCTCGGTGATTCCTTTTACTTCCTCCTTCAACATGCCCATCTGGCCGATGCTGAACAATGCGATCTTGACCTTCAGTCCCAACTTGTCAGGGCCTGCATAATTGATGAACTGCCACTTCTTCTGTTCCATATCTGGGATGCATGTTTGCCACATTCTACCTTGTCGCGATGACAATGCCATCCTGAGTTTGCCACATCTTGCAGGGTTCTTGGGATATGCCTTCTTCCGATCCTGGGACCTCCTTTGAAGCTTTGACAATCCCTTTGGGGTATGGACGGGGCGAGATCGTTGTGCTCGTTCACGAAGAGAATGCACCTTAAATGCTCGTCCGTCCGCGTCTTGGACAAAGTAATGTCACTGTGCTTGTCATCCTAGATCATACACCTTTGACATACTCGTCCACCGAGCGGCTTGACCCTTGCGAAAGAGTAGCCGTTCCGGGCCTTCACTGATCCAGGCGGATGCTTGTGAAGACGCTCCGCTTAGATAAGCGGACTGCGGTTGGTGCACTCGTGGCATGAGCTCCCAACATTACCTCCATCTCCATTCGAAGGGACGACATCGCCAATGTGTCCTTCGAAACTTTCGCATTGCGATCTTTGGAGGCCGCTTCGATTACTCGAGGCGATGTCCGAAAGGAAAGGGCACTCCTTCCTTCGGTTGGCCGCAGAACGCTTGACAGCAGCATGCCAAGGTTCGCCGATGCTCGACGCTCAGACCATTTGCCAAATTGGTCGCTGAGTTGAGGCGTCGATTTGCGTTGGCATGTATCAAGTTCGTCCCACTCCTTGATGGATGACATCGCGCCGCTTGCGGGGCGACACTTGACGAGGCAGGCAAGGCTGACAGCTCGTCCACGAGTGTTTGCAAGTAATCAACGATTTGCTCCATTCCTGAAAGTCATCGTGGCGTGGCAGGCGATGCTGCGGCACGACAAGATGCTTGTGATTGATGTTCCTTGACCGAAGGGATGATATTCTTTGGCCGAAAAGGGACCGTGAACCTTGATATTTGTCTTTAAGTCAACTTCTCCCGTGAAGTGGTTGTGCACTTCACGTTGCATGACTGGGCATGCGATGCGACGTCACGAAATACCGAGCAGTGCCAGGTCGTCATGATAGTGCATGACCGACAGTCCCTGAATGTGACACGGGTCCTCCGAGTTACACGACGCTCGTGTAAGCGATCTCCTGATATGAGCAGCACAAGACCATCATGCGGAGCATATGGCCACTCTTTGACGCAGCGCGACACTTCAGGATTCCCGACTGTATACCTGGGGTGGTTGATCTACTCGAGTGAGCGACGCATGACCGTCCCGGTTAGGCGGGGCGATCAATCCTCCATCATGATGTATGACGGACGTTCCTTGACACGACACGGGTGTATGAGGAACATGCTACGGGACACGACTAGGCGTGCGGCGAGGAGGCTTGCCATGCCTTCCTCGTTGGCGTCCACGATCAAAGACCATGGTACCAGTGCGCCTGGGCGTGATGGAGTATTTGAGCGGAAGCACCTCTCCTACGCCAGGGCACGTTGCGACGACACAAGCGAGTCATCGTCGCTGGGTAATCCGAGCAGGAAGAACTGCTCTGATATCACTTGTCACGGGGTCATTCTCGGACACTAGACCACATGCGGCGACTAGGCGGACAGGCACCTAGCCAAGCCTGTTTTGAGTTTGCAGCGGAAGTTTTATGGTCGAGACGACTTTACCGAGAGTCGCTCTTATAGGCGTTCAATCACGGACATGACTAGAGTGTTAGACTACTCGTCACGAGACCGTGGCATTAGCGCGTTGCGGCACTAACGTATGCGCTTAAAGTCCGAAAGGGCGACGAAGGGACCACGGGACGTCACGAAGGGACACCGATGTGGGTTGCCACCCCACGCTCAAGGCCATGACACTAGAATTAAAGGAAAGCTTACTTGTATTAAATATGATGAAACATAACATACAATTGGGCCTCGGAAGGCACTAGTGAACTCCTCCCAGTGTACCGTAGGTATAGGAGTCTTGTTACATATTGAAGATGCAAAAGACGTACCCTACGGGAACGTCACCTACTTGGCCATTCATAAAGATGGTCTTACAAGATAAATGCCCTAAGGGCGGATAACTTGGTACTCCGCAATATTACGCAGTGCGGGGCAGCTGCATGTGTTCCATGTTTTCGGCGCTGAGCGGCCGAGGGCTATAAGTTGAGCGGCATTGGTGCCGCGAGGCTTCACGCTTCGTGTCACGGGAAACGCCCCGTGACACGTTCACTGCATTGTCATTCAACATTAATTAGCAATGTAGATTACCTCTCAGAAAGATTGCAACTTATTAAATTGTCAGCAATGTATATTACCTTGTTTAGTATGCATAAGTAATCTATCTGACAATCCATATTATTTATTTATAAAAAAATACATATTTATGAGTTAATATATTTTTTTACCAATATACCCCTAATAAAAAATTATGTTTAGATATATAAATTATTTTTAACTTCATAAAATTAAATCACAAATATATAATCTCAACCATAAAATTAAAATTTATAAAATAATTAATATATTTTTAAAATATGATAATAATGTAGTAATAATAATTATAATATTTATTTGATTAATTTTTATAATTTATTTAATTATTATTATAATTTATTCAATGTATTTTAGAATTTACTTAAATAAAACTGTAAAGGACAAATGCGAAAAGTAAAATTTAAAAGATTGCAACACATGTGGTAATGTGAATTGCCTGTCCTCCCATAGGCAATCTACATTATCATTTCATAGGCAATGTGGATTGCCTGGGCAATGCAAATTACTCATTACCTGTCACAAGTGAACAAGGTAATGTGGTGGACCCAAGTAATTTAATACAACATTACCTGGTAATCTCATGGTTATTAAAACCCGACCGGACCGGCTGGTTCAACCGGTTTAACTACAAACCGGCTGCTGGTCCGGTCCGAATTAATATAAAAAATGAAATTGAAGTTGAACCGACCCAGTAGAAACCGGTTCAACCAATAAATCGGAAAAACCGGGTTCAACATTTAAAGTGAAAAAAATAGGAAATAAAAAGTTAGAGAGGAAAGTAAAATGAGAAAGTATTTGAATTTTGAATTAGACTTGGTAAAAATTAAAAAGGAAATAAATGTGGAAAAATCAGTATGGGAGAGGAATTAATGGAAATAAAAAAGGAACCACATTCTCCATAGGGCCCTCTTATCTCTTCCTTCTTCGAGCTCGGGTTATGGAAGAAGGAACCGAGAAGGAGGTATCAGCAACAACTGGCTTACACTTACTATGTAAAATTTTGGAATACTTTTTATTTAATCCTTTTAATTCTATTGACATAGATACAAGTACTCTACTAGGATGAGATGATGCGCGGGAAATAGTCGGGATAGCTCAGTTGGTAGAGCAGAGGACTGAAAATCCTCGTGTCACCAGTTCAAATCTGGTTCCTGACACGTAAATAATGTATTGGATAGATATTCATACGAATTCGTCGAGATAGATAGGATTGGGATATATATTCGTTAATAGTCCAGAGTATGATACGTACTTATTTTATTCATTTAGATATCCTCCCTCTTTGAAAATCGGTAAAAAAAGAAATGTCTGGCTATAATAAAGAACAAAGTGCAATTTTGCTCATTTTTTTCTTTCTTGTTTCTTCATGCTGCGTTTTCTCTCACTCAAAAAAATATGAAGTCTTCATATCATATAATATATCCAAAACAAAAAAGAGAAGTTAAAAAAATGGAAAAGTCTAGAGAGTTGAAGGATGGCAATAGACAGAATGCATTTTAGACACAGTAAGTATTAAAATGAAAATAGAGAAGAAAATAAAAGGAAGTAAGTGTGATGTATGAAAAAATTAAATTAATTTATTATCATCACAAAATAGTATCAAAGAATAAAATAAAAGAATTAATATAGTATATCAATAATAATAATTTAAAGTTTTTTTATGAATATTAAAATTTCTAATATCTTTTTATTATAAAAAAAGTAAATAAATATGGAAATTAATGGGGACAGAGAAATTAATTGAAAGTAAAGAAATAAAATAAACACGAAAGTGATATATGTCAAAATTAATTAATATATTATCACCTTTAAATAGTATTTAAGAATAAAATAAAAGAATTAATATACTATATTAATAAAAAAATCAAACTCTTTTTATGAATATTAATATTAATTAAATATTTGTTTATTATATTTTATTATGAATTATAAGCATTATATAATATTTATTATATATATAATTAATTTAAAATATTAATTTAATAAAATTCGGTTGAATCGATTGAATCCGATCAAACCGGTCTAACCACGACCCAGTTGGTCGTCCGGACGGATGGCCGGTCCAGTTTTAATAACATTGGATAATCGACAAAGATTACCTCTAGAGAAACGTCCCCTTAAGTTTTTTTCAAAATTTTAATCCTTTCGTTTTATTAAATCAACATCATATGTCACTACCTTGGCTATCAATAAAATTATTTAGACATTTATATAGATAAAACCAAAGGGGTGAAGTCGTTTTTCCCAAATTCCAAAAATAATTTCATCTCGTAAAACAATTTATTAAGATACTATTAAAATAATAGTATGGGGCTTGTCAAAATTGTTTGTAGAGATCATGATTTTTGAATATATCGTTTATAGTCTCAGAAGGAGATTGAGCCGAGTTTGAGACTGAGGGGTCTGTTTGGCAAACAACTAATGGAGGGATGGAATGGAGTGGTGTGGTGAGTGATGGGGTGGCGTGGTGTGTCATTAGAAAGTCCATGTTTGGATAATAAATTATAGAAGATGTGGGGTGGGGTAATGAAAATTTTATTTGTATAAAAGTCAATTTTATCCTTTATTATATATTTAAAATATTTATAATCATTAATTATGGGTGAGCATAAATCGAAACGACTGGTCGCCCTCGCCCGCACCAGTTTCGATTTTTCAAATTTTTTTCCGACCTGATAGATAATTGAGTCAGGACCGAGTCTCATTTTTTTGACACTCGACCAGATCAGATCGGGACCGAATCCGGATTTTACGTCCTGACCCGAGTGAATATATTATATTAATATTAAATTATTTTTAAATAGTATATTTATGTTTATTTTGAATAAAATTTT
Organism: Pontederia crassipes; assembly: GCA_030549335.1. NCBI lineage: Eukaryota > Viridiplantae > Streptophyta > Magnoliopsida > Commelinales > Pontederiaceae > Pontederia > Pontederia crassipes. Next base: position 66,615,174 of record CM060191.1, on the reverse strand, counting down.
ATATTTACTAAAAAGTTTTATTTAATAAAAAATATAGATAAAATATGTATTCATATTAGAAAAAAGATAATATGTGTGTGTGAGAGAGAGGAGAGAGAGAGGTAGTTTAATTTGGTAATAAGAGAAATAATTTAATTTAGTAATAAAAGAGGAAAAGGGGTTAATTTGGTCTAAAATAATCTATCTCTCCTCATTCCATCAATTTGGTGGAATGAAAAATGTGGTGTTTGAAGAGCTTAGCTATTCCACCCCACCCCTCTTAATTAAAATAAAAAATGTAACCAAACATGGTGTAACTAATTTCATTCCCTCATATTCCACCCCATCCCTTCACAACCCTCAATCTAAACAGACCCTGAGTACGGAATACTAGGACTTGTAAACACGTGAAAGTTTTGATATATATATATATATATATATATATATATATATATATATATATATATATATATCATTTGTCATAACGAGGCATGCTGTCCGGAGCGACATCAAATTAGTCATGACTTTAAATTCACGATCAATGCACATAATCTTTAGCGCCACGCGAAATTTGAATGAACGATGTCTCTTTCCGAACACTGGAGTGGCAACCAATATATATATATATATATATATATATATATATATATATATATATATGAAAAAAAATGTAAATGTTCCTATTTCACCTTGTTCCGTATTATCTTCATCGTCAGATCTTCACTCTACACATATATATATTACCATTTAAGCTCATTATCAAATTTAAGATGTCCAGCTCAAGGCAATCAATAATAGTGAAAAGGAAACATAATATATATATATATATATATATATATATATATATATTATGCTTAAGTAACCCTATATTAAAGAAAGAAATGCAACTTTTATTGTCCATCTCTATATAAATCGATTGTTATTTGACAATGAATTGTTATATGACGAAGTCTAATGACTAGTTCATGTGCAATTATTTTATTAATTTAAAATGAAAAATGGTAAAGATCCAAATTAATATGAACATAAAAACCATTACCAATTTCTAATAATTTTTTTTTATGATTACGATAAATTGAAATTGGAGTTTTAAATCACTTTTAATTCGTAATTTCTATGTAGAATGACAATTATCGACCATTTACTTGTTCGCAAGCCGTCCGTCAAATCGCGGCCGTCCAGAATCCCAAATATCACGAACTCGCTCCTCCTCGACCCTTTTCCTCGTTCGGTTTTCTCTCGCCTCGCTGTTCTGTCGCGCTCTCCGCCACCACCAGTCGCCTTCCTTAGCCGGTGGCGTCACCTTCGCCGACGTTGAGAGCGTCGACGGCGATCAATCCTTCTCGTCGTCCGGTTTCATCGCCGATCGCGTGGACATCGCTTTACGCAGGGCGTTGTCCGTCACGATTAAAGCCATTAGAACTGTCATTTGCTAACCGCTTGTGCACTTGGAGTATTCGATGAATGACCTCAGAGAACCGAAACTATGAAAATGGAGCTTTTGCTTTCATCTTCTTCGATGTTTTCTCCTGGATTCCTGGGCCTCGAGACGCGCGGATTCGGAACGGGTCGGCGAATTGGGTTGAGCTTGGACTGGGAGCAGGGGCAACTGAGATGCAATGCTCAGTCTCGGTCGAAATCGCGCCCGTCTCCTCCGCAGAAGCTGCCGAAGAACCTTGAGCGTCCACGGCGGGCCAAGCTGCCCGCTTTTCCTGCAAAGCCGCAGAGAGCTCCCGTGATGGGTCGAGTCAACGGTAAAATGTTTGATAAAATGCTAGTAAAGGAAAGCAATAAAGTCGTGGGGGAGTTTCCCAAGAACGAGTACGGTGACGATGACCATCTCGATTCTTGTTGGAGTGCCGATGAACTTGAAGCCATCTCAGCCCTTTTCGAAAGGCGTATGCCTCAAAAATCCATGAAGCCTGCCAGAGAGCGACCCCTCCCTCTCCCCTTGCCATATAAAACCAGGTCGTCTGGGTTTCCGACGCCCAAGCGACACCTTCGCTTAGCTTCGTGCTCGGCGCTGTCGGCGCGATCGTCGTTCAGTGACAGGATATGCAAGAATCCGGAAGCTCTTGTTGCCATAGCAAGAGAGATAGGGGAACTTCCTCCTGAACTTGATGCGTCTGAGGTTCTTGACAGGCGCGCTAGATTTCTTCGGAAAGGTTCGCTATCGATGACCATACGCGAATTGGGTCATATGGGTCTGCCGGAGAGAGCCCTTCAGACATTTTGCTGGGTCCAGAAGCAGCATTCTCTGGGACTATTTCCCGACGACCGGACCCTTGCTTCGGCTGTTGAGGTCTTAGCAAGATTTGGCCAACTGAAGACTGAGCCTGAGTTGGAGAAGTACCTGAACTCTGCTAGCCGCATTGTGATTGAAGCCATGGCCAGGGGATTCATAAGAGCTGGAAATTTGATCCGTGCCAGGAAAATTCTACTGTATGCGAAGGACAACAAAAGAACACTCGATTGCAGCATTTATGCCAAGTTCATTTGGGAGGCTGGGAAGACCCCAGATGGTTATAAACTTGCATCAGCTGTGTTGGACGAGCTTGGAGAAAGAGAGGAGTTGGATTTGAAACCTCAAGATTGTACGTCAATTATGAAAGTATGCATCAAGCTAGGGAGATTTGATGCTGTGGAGAACCTTTTCAACTGGCATAAGCAGAGTGGAGGGGAGCCAACTGTGGTGATGTACACTACTCTCATATACAGCAGGTATTGTGAGAGGAGATACAAGGAAGGATTAGCTTTGGTCTGGGAAATGGAAAGATCAGATTATCTTTTGGATCTACCAGCTTATCGAGTTATCATCAGACTGTTTGTTGCCATGAATGATCTAGCACGGGCTACTCAGTACTTCTCCAAGCTAAAAGATTCTGGCTTCAGTCCTACATATGATATCTATCGTGATATTATCAATGTTTATGCAGCTTCAGGTAGACTGGCGAAATGTAGACAGGTGTGCAAAGAACTTGAGACGGCTGGATTGAAATTGGATAGAGAAACTGCCTCTTTGTTGTCTGAAGTGGAAAGAGAAGGTAAAAGAAAATTTTGAAGCTAAAGGAAAACTGGATAGAGAGATGGCCTTTTTCCAGAAGAAAAAAAGACAACGCTGAAATCTTTCAAACAATATTCATGGCTTTCAATTCAAGAGTAAATAGCAGACTCGACTAATGCCTCACCTCCAGCGGTTAGGGAAATATTTTTTATGGTTCTATTCTTTTTCTTGTACTCGACCAACTCAACTCTCTTTCTTAGCTCGATGATTATTTACTTGAGGGTTTCGCCTCTAGATCGTAGCATGTGGTTCTATGTAATGTACAACTTGCATATAGAAATTGAAAAAAAATGTTATAAACGTAGCTATGGCGTCCAAGCATCGCAATGTTTTTAGCTGCTTCAAGAAATCATTGTTATCTATTCTTCAGAATTATTTAACTGTCAGCCTGTGACCATGTATTGGAGGTTTTCAGTTTGCCTTCTGATATGAGGTACAAACTTTTATAAGCCGAGAATAGGTACAGTGAAAGTCAACATGCAAATCCGATATATTCTATGTGGTAGTCTTCTTGTTCTCTTTTGATCTCATTTCTGAAGGATTTCATAGTTTTCGTCAATAGTCACTAGAAAGTTTGACTTAATACGTTGTATCTGAAAATATCTTAAAACTATTATCGAAACATGAAATTTCATGTTAACCCAGTTGACGTTTGACGTTTATGAATTCTAGCTGGTTGTGCTGATAAGTCTCGTTAATACATTTCCTTGCCTACTAGGTTCACGTTAGCATGACTTGAGCTCGTAAATTTATTGTTGGGTAGTAGGTTATATTATTTCACCAAGTTATTGATTTCAATTTGCCTTGTGCCGAAGTAGCTCTTGACAGGATTTCATTGGCCCAGTGACTGGCTTGAAGCATCCTTTATTTTTGGAAGATATAGATGTTGTACTAATTGCAAAGTAATTCCTTGGCATGGGGTGACTATACAACATAGATTGTTAGTTCTTGATATGCAAATGAAATGTATAAAACCAAAATCTCGAACAGTTTTTTATCGAAAGATCAAGTGGTGACAGTTAAAGGGGGAAAGCGAGAGACTTTTAGAAATAAGTTATTAGAGGAAAGTGTGTGAGAGTTAGAAGGAGATGCTAGTATCATGTGGGAGAATGTGGCAAAAAAGGTTGAAATGGTTGCTAAAGCCATTTTAGGAGAATCAAAAGGTTTTGGACCACGAAATAAGGAGACTTGGTGGTGGAATGAGGAGGTCCAAGAAAAGGTACGTAATAAGAAGAATTGTTTCAAGGCGATAGTTCTGACAATTGGAAAAAGTATCGTTTGGCGAAAAGGGAGGCTAAGAAGGCAGTTAGTGATGCTCGTGCTAAAGCATATGATGGGTTTTATAAGGAGTTAGGGACAAAGGCTGGTGAACAAAGGATTTACAAGATTGTAAGGAATAAAGAGAAGGAGTCGAGAGATTTGGATCAAGTAAGATGCATAAAAAATGAAGTTGGCAAGATTTTAGTTACTGAAGGAGATATTAAGAACAGATGGGAAGAGTATTTCTATAAGCTATTTAATGATGGATGTGAAGGTTCCTGTTGTGATTTGGAGGACTTGACAGTTAGCGAATGTGAGCTTAATAGGTCATTTTATCGTAGAATTAGAGTCTCGGAGGTTAGCGAAGCTCTTAAGAAAATGGAGAATGGTAAAGCCGTTGGACCGGATGGTATACCGATTGAAGTTTGAAAATGTTTAGGAGAAAAAGGTGTGTTGTGGTTATGTAAACTATTTAATGAGATTTTACGATCGAAAAAGATGCCTGATTATTGGAGATTAAGTACATTAGTTCCTATTTATAAAAATAAATGGGATATTCAGAATTGTGTAAATTATAGAGGGATTAAACTTATGAGTCACACAATGAAATTATGGGAAAAAGTGCTTGAGCATAGAATGAGAATGGAGACTAGTATTTCTGAAAGACAATTTGGGTTCATGCCAGGAAGATCCACTACAGAGGCGATTTATTTACTAAGGGGGATGATGGAGAAGTATCGAAGTAGGAGAAGAAACTTACATATGGCTTTCATTGACTTAGAGAAGGCGTATGATCGGGTGCCAAGGGAAGTACTTTGGAAAGCCTTGCAAAAGAAGAGGGTGAGTGTTGCCTACATTAAAGTAATACAAGATATGTATGATGGGGCATTGACTAGGGTTAGGACACCCGGAGGTGAGACAAATGAATTTCCTATAGGAATTGACCTACATCAAGGATCAGCTTTAAGCCCGTATCTATTTAACTTAATTATCGATGCTATAACCGAGAGTATCACAGAGGAGGTACCTAAGTGCATGCTATTTGCGGATGATATATTATTTTTAGCGGATTCAAGAGAAGAGATTAATACAAAATTAGAAATATGAAGAAATACGTTGGAGTCAAAGGGTTTTCGTTTAAGTAGGAATAAAACAGAATATATGCATAGCAATTTTACAAATAAACAACTTAGAGACGATTTGAAAGTTAGGCTAGGGGAGGATATAATTCCTCAAGTGACAAAGTTTAAATATTTAGGATCAATTGTAAGACAAGATGGTGAGATTGATGACGATGTTAATCATAGAATTCAAGCTGGTTGGTGTAAGTGGAGGAAAGCCACTGAAGTTCTTTGTGATAGAAAAGTACCCAATAAAGTTAAAGGAAAATTCTATCGTACTGCTATAAGGCCAGCAGTGTTATATGGTAGTGAATGTTGGGCTATGAAGGGACAACATGAACGTAAAGTGGGGGTAGCCGAAATGAGGATGTTGAGATGGATGTGTGGTCATACAAGATTAGATAAGATTAGGAATGACCATATACGTGAACGAGTCGGAGTGGCTCCTATTAGTGAGAAAATGGTAGAAAATCGTTTGAGATGGTTTGATCATGTTCAGAGAAGACCATTAGATGCGCCAGTAAGAAGAGTAGATCAAATAATCTGGAGTCCGATTAAAAAAGGGAGAGCGAGGCCAAGGCGGACACTTGGCGAACTAATAGAGCAAGATCTATTGATAAATAATATATCGAAAGGTTTGGTTACTAATAGAGCGGAATGACGTCGTATGATCCATGTAGCCGACCCCACCTAATGGGATAAGACTTTGTTGTTGTTGTATAGTTACTCGGACACATCAAAGCTAACTAAACGCGGTGGTTGAAACTTTAAACTTTCCAAGAGACACAAAGGTGAGCATATGACGAACTGTATTTATCATAACTTGTGCCATATACAGTGTTTGAGAAATGCACAAGGGAGTGAATATTTATGCTGTGGACAACGGTTGTTGTCCAACCACCCCTTTTAATATCATTGTCGAACTGTTGATATTGTTCCTTTATCTTATGTCATCTTATCTATATTGTACTTTACAGTGTGCTCCTTCCACACACCTTTCTCTAAATACTTCTCGTAGAAGCTCACGCCTCCATTTGTCTTTACAGATAAAGCTGCCGTACTTCTTGTTCCAAAGCGCCCCTGATTGGAATAAACAGTGTCAAAGTCCATGTCAGCTAGCATAAGAAATGGATGTATGCAATTCTGAAGGATATGCGTCTGGCTTACGAGTTTGGTCTCCACATCAACGAAGATGGAGCTTAATTTGAGTTCCCAGTCAGAATCACAGCCAGTGTTAGGCAAACTATCTATATCAGCTTCCCTGGTGTCACACATCAGTTTTTCAACTATATCTTCCTCTTGGATCTCCTCTTGTCCATGCTTCAGAAGTAGCTCCATGAAGTTGGAACGCAGTAGTTTTGCCTGCAGCAGATGATAATTCTGTAAATGGTGGGCTCTCTTAGCTTGGACTTCAAATATAACGGAATATCAATGTCAACTACATGTCCTCCTCAACCAGACCGCCTGCAACAATTGTTAGTGTTGTAGAACAATAAAGCAGTGCAGTTGTGAAGCATGTGGTTGAGGATGCAATAAACAAATGATTCAGATCAGACTCATTCCTAAAAGGTAGCAACTGGACCCATGCTCGCGCATGCAAAGAAGACAACTGAAGTGTTAGTAAGCTGCTTTAATAAAATTTTGCAATAGTTAGATACCATTACTGAATACCACTTGTTAAAAACTAATAACATCGAACGCATGTTTTCTAATTCTTTATTTTAAGATACATATCCTTTTAGCACTTCCATCTGGGTTAGTGAGCAGCTGAGCTGCTTCTCAGAAATCCCAAGTAGCTTAGGATATGGAAGATTCCTGCAAGGGCCTCAAGGTTAAGGGGGGTTTAGTTTCTTTTTTTTATCTGTTCATGTACTCAAACTTAGGGTTGTTGTTGTTGTTGTTGTTGTTGTATGTACTCAAACTGCAGAAAGATAATGATAATGTTAGAGAATCTTATGATTTCTTGGCATGCGGCAGTAATGATGGCAAACTAATATAATTTTAGAGAATAAAGTAGTACTACATAAAGATGCCTATTCTTTTGTCTAATTGCCTCCAACTGCAATCGACAATAAGGGATGACAATCAACTCTCTTCTAACTAATCTGTAGGTTATGTATGTGCATATATAGTACATATAAGCGTGAGCACTAGATTACATGTAGTATACCTTGTGCCAAGGGGTGTCCAATTTTGCATTGGTGAGCACATGCAGCCCTGGAGTGACAATTTGAATTGAGGCAGGCTGTCCCTTGGGCCTGTTGGAGATATAAACCATAAGTTTCAGAGGAACGTCAGCTATTATCAGGTTGAATCCATTGTAGTCGTTTGCTTCCTCCACCAAGTCCTGTGCGAACTCCAAAGGGTTCTTCTTGCTCTGCCAGTGATGAATGATGTAAAAATTTTATTCTTCTTATCCCACTTTTACATGGATGAATGATGTGGTCAAATGGAGCCATGGAGGTGATTTACCTGCAGGAATCTGAATGGCAGGTCTCCTCTGGTTTTCGCACATGGCAGGCAATCAGGCTCCAGAACATTGGTGATGAAGGCCAGTCTCCCATTCCTCGTGCACCCCAGCCATGTCCCACCTCCTAAAGCATCCCTCCCTCCCAACACCTTTTGGAGCCCCTCCCCCCACCATGTCGCTGGTTTTGTAGGCCTGTCAACAAATTGGAAGAGAACACAGTGTGACGGTGATAGAAGTCTAAGAACAGACAACAAACCAACTGGCCAGAATCCATCCAAAAGATTGGTGGATAAGTAGACAAAACCAGAACAGTAAGATTTTCAGAGATTAAAAAGCAGAACACAAAAGTTGTGATGGTTTACCTGTCATGGTATTCATCTCTGTTCAGCAGTAGAAGAACTGGGTGGACAGGGTGAGCTTGCCACACTCATGCAACTACACACATCTTGCTGCTGCGGTTTAATCTTCTCCCTTCTTTCTGATCCTAATACCTCTGTCATACCCTCCTCTCCAAATCAGGCTGATATATATACACACATTCCTGGCTCTTGACCTAATCTGATATATATACGACAGCAAATAGCTTAAAAACAAACAAACCAGCACATGGTAATCCCTTCCATACAAAATCCACTGCCTCATCTGCTTCGACGACTCTAATTACTGCCCTCCCAACCGGTGCAATCACTGGTCAGCCTCCAAAACCGTTCATAATTCTATTTCTCTCTCTCTCTCTCTCTCTGCTCTTGGTATCACTTTTCCTTCTCCGCACGTCTGACAGATCTATGTTGTTATTTCGACCTCTAAATGATCAGGCAAACCCCAAACAGATGCTGGAAAGTGTAAACCAGCACCATTTTTCTCTCATCCAAAACCTGCAACTGGAAGAGTGAAAAAGGGCAAAAAAGAAAAGAAAAGAAGGCGTGCATGAATTGGGAGGAGATCCGTAACGTAACGTGCCAAAAGCCACTTGTCGGATGGAGTCTTCGGGTCGCAGGATGACTCAGCACGGTGTCGTAGTGTTCATACCAGTTGAGGATATTTATCTTTATATATTTATTTTTAGAAAAAATTGAGGGGTACAAGAGAATTAATTAGCGGTTTGGAATTGTTGTTTCGATCAAAACGTATTGGATTTTTTTTTATTCTGCCTGTTGGAAGGGGCGATAATTTCTAAAACGTTTGAATTCTGAAATCAATCATTAATTTAATCGAATTGTCAATTTGTTTTGTCTTTTAGTTTTAGTCAAGTCTTATTAGATGATGATGATAGAAATCAATTAGCCACGTAATTTGGCATACAGGAGGAAGCAGTCCAATATGGAGGCCTACTATTTGTCGAGATAAATTGGATTTTATGCCTCGAATCCGAGATAGATCCGCAGTTCACAGCAAAGCAGCACCTTGTTTTCTTTCCTTTTTCTCCTAACAAAGATCCAAAAATGTTTTGATTCTTGCTGAACTCTAACTTCATTCGTTTGGATATTTTGTTGGATTCGCTTCTAGCATCCGATATTTAGTCGGAAGTAGAAAATAAATCTGATTAAATTGATAAATTTTTTTAAAAAATAAGTGCGAAATTTACATTGAGACGTATTTTAAATTTGATTTTTTTGTTAATGTCATGAATGATCCTAGTTCTTGTGACGTTGTGTTTAATCTGAACGGTCCAATGTAGATACGTCGCCCTCATCCTTTGATTTTTTTTTTAATGCGACAGAATCCTTTAATCTTGAGGAGAAGATTATGAAGCTCAAATCATCAAAAGCATCGAAAATATATTTGATTAAAAAGGAAATATGTTTTAGTTAAACACGAATAACAACAACAAAAAGTGCATGCAAGATTATCTTTTAAAATTGATATTTGAAATTTATTTGTGATCACACACTAATTCTCAAACGTTATTTTGTCATGAATTAGTCCCTCATCCCTCGGGCCTCAACGGAAGTTATCAAGATTTGGATATACATCTTAAAATTTTACAATCTTGTTATCACTTATTGATCTCAATTTTATCTTGAGAATTTTATATATAAAATCGTAAACTATGATCACATGTTCTTATTTGATCCTATACAATCTCGAATATCAATTAAAATATATTTATGATAATAAAAATTAATTTAGATGAAGTTTACTATATTTTCTTCCTTTTTAATATGTTTTGATATAATTTGACTTAAGAATCAATAAAAATGACTTAATGGGATATAATCTAGTATTTAAGTTGAAACATTTCGAAAAACATATTTATTATTTCTAAACTATATATATTTTTATTAATAGATAAAATCTTATGATTCTAGATCTCATCTTAGGATTTTTTATCTTAGGACAAACATACAATGCTTGTTATGAAATTTTAGAAGGTGAATAAATTATAAAATTAAATAGTCAGTTATATCCAAAGTAAAAATCAATGTAACTGTCCATTTCTTTTCATGTAAGAGAGTTTCTAGTTCAAAATTATTTGTATACAAAATATCATCTATCAAAATTATGACAAGTAAATATAGACCTGAGGACAGATACACTGCTTTCTATGTGTTTGTTAGAAAATTTTGTTTTTTTAATTACAAAAAGAGGTCAGATCTAATAAAAAAATGTTTGTAATTTGGTTGGTTGACTTTACATAATAGGATATTATTTAATTTGTTACATTATTTAAAAGCTTACATGCAAGTACTTTCTCAAAAATTTTATACGAAAAAAAATCACCACATGCTAAGAGGAAAAGAAGGCCATAATTTCTCCAACTTTCTTGGAAAAAAGGGGTTATTTACATATGTCATTCTTAAATTATCGCGATTTTTCACATTTAATTCAAAATTACGAACTTATTTTTTTATCCACGATTTTTTCACTCCACTTCTGCTACATTTTCTATTAACTTTATTTTTTATTTATGAAAAATAAAAATTATCCTTCATCCTCCTCTCTCCTCATCCTACGTCGACAAACGCTTCGCCGGGAGTGGAGAAGGGCGACCCCCCCTTTCCAAAGTGCGAGCGTCTCGGCAAAGTATCCCGCGACTTTACGCATGTCAACAATCAGAACTATTATTTTCTTTACAAGGGCATCTGCCGCCTTGACGTTCTCTTGTTGCACTTATAACACCCCAAATTTCACTTCCAAATTGTCAAGGGCAATTGGGTCATTCAGCTGTGTTAGCCCATTCGCCATCACATAATCATAATAAAATTTTGTTATAATTTTCTATTAACTCAGCGAAGCATAAATCCATTAAATAAGATAAAATAATTTCTTTAAAAACATAGCGGAAGACTTCGATAAAACATCAAAAGTAATGTTATAAAATTTAAAACGTTATCAATAACCAATAAAAGATCTTAAAACTATAGTCCAAAATATCTCTTTAAAACATAGTCAAAAGACTCTAAGACAATTGACTATTAACATCCTAGACCATTGTGCAATCTTATTCGTTATGAGCTGAGCCGCTATCATCCATAACTTTATGCACCTGCACGGATCCAGGATGCAGGGGTTTCCCCGGTTAGAGTATGTAAAGGCCATGCGTGCGATGGTATAATCCTATACAAGATACTACATGATATGCATCATTATCTTTATATAAAGAAAATAAACAATATGCATGCCATGTCTTAACATATGATCTACATATCAAACATCAACATCATTCTATCATCATGCACATAAGTAATTGTATGGAAGACATGTAATCACATCATCATACATAAAGTATGGGCATTCATATCCATCATTCATTCAATTCATAAGCATATAAGTGGGATGCACTTATCATAACCATTGCCTTCATAACTCTCCTCAAGGTTGCTTTATAACCCATTGGACTTCCACTTTCGTGGGACATAATTTCATAACTTTTCTCAGGGTTGCTTTATAACTCTTTGGACTTCCACTTTCGTGGGACTTCATTCCATTCGATCGATCATTGGCCCTTTCCTATTAATGTTATATCTTCTGATAGTTGGGAGTTATGTCGTTGCCCTTTCAATATGTTAGCTAGGCCTAGGAGATAATGCTCCCCTATCACCCGAAGGTGATCTCAGAATGCACATACCGTTGACGATGCATGTAACGATCATTTTGGACTCTTGTCCGAGGGCGACATCGGAATGCACACACCGTTACCGATGTGTATTCCGGACTCTCGTCCGAGGGAGACATCAGAATGCACACACCGTTGCCGATGTATGTATTCCGGACTCTCGCCCGAGGGCGATATTAAAATGCACACACCGTTGCCGATGTGTGTATTCCAGTCTCTCGCCCGAGTGTGACATCGGAATGCACACACCGTTGCGATGTATGTAACGATCATTCCAGATAATTATCCGATAAAGGGCCATAGAGGGACGGCATATAACATCATCCACAATTGGGTTCATTATGCTTTTCAAACAACAATCATTTACGTCGCTCGATCTTCATATTTTAACCTAGTTACGACTATCCATGCAATTCGTGTATCTAGGTTCATATACAATAATCAATCAGTAATACATATTAGTAAATATCTTTAAAATAACATAAATATAACATAAATCAGTCTTTCAGTCTATCAATATCTTTAAAATAACATAAATCACCCGAAAGTCATGATTTTTGAGATTTCGATTCCAATAAACCATAAATTAAAACATCATGAATATTTCATATATGATCTCTTAGCATCTATGCATTATAAAACACATTAAGACATGTAATTTTCATTCATTAACAAGAGTTGAGATTTTTTCTTAAAAAATCATACGACTAACTAGAATTTATTCTCTGCACAATATTCTGGCAGCAATCACTAAAATATTTATAACTTAACCTATATTTATTCTTTTCAGATGATTTAAATTTTCATAGAAATATAACACGATCATTTAACTTGGGAATAAATTTCGAAACCTACTTTAGTATTTTCAATTTACTACATGTTTTAAAATTTGATCTCGCTATTACCCGAGATAGAATGATACTAGTCCGATTTTTGGATCATAACTATTTGTATACAACTCCAAATCATATGAAACAACTTTTTGTGAAAACTAGACTTCAAGGCTTTCCATCCATATATTGTTTATAATTTTCGGATAAGAAAAACCTATCCGAACAATTATTATAAAACAGTCGCGAATTCTCGAGACAGTATAACACTAGTTCGGTGTTTTGATCATAACTAATCGTAAAGATCTTCAAATGATACGAAACCAATATCTTTGGAAACTAGATTTTGATAGCTTTCTATCCATATATTATTTGCAATTTTTGGATAAGAAAGACCTATCCGAATAATTATTGCAAATACAAATACGAATTTAGACAGATTATACAACTTAAATTGTGCAATCCTAACATCTAGATCTAATCATGAATCCATAAAAAATGATCTCAGATATGATAAAACTCATAAATTTCTCAAACAAATCCCTAATAGGAGCAGGGTGCTCTATTACTCTCAATCCAATCAATAAAACTTTGAGAGGAAAGAGAGGGGTTGGATACCCTTTACATACCTTGATCATAAATCTTCCTCCTCTTTCTTTCTTTTCTTCTTCCTCTTTTTCTTTCTCCCTGATCTCCTCTTTCTTCTTCCTCAAACCCTAGCCGTCAAGGTATGGATTCAAGAGAGAAAGAGAGAGAAAAGAAGCCTTATATAGGGAGAAATAATTAGGGTTTGGATAAAAATCCAAATTACCCTTAATAAAAATCAAGGATATTACAGCATTGCCTCGGCACAGGCCATAAGCGTGTGCACAAGCCAGATTCTAGCCTCTTGCAAGTCCACTACCAAATCGGCATTGCCGCGTGGAGGAGACGACGTCTTGGAGATCGATGCCACCTCTGTCGTCGTCGACGATCCCATCATTCTGTTGTCCAACCGGGGAAATGATGGCTCTGAGAGTCCATCACTGTCGGGCGCGTTAAACTTCCACAGCATGCTATCGAGCCACATCGAGAAGTTCGAGGGATTGTAAGTGGACGATGTCAGACGCGAGGTGGCAAAAATTGGACACATCATCATTGGCAGCGGTCATAGCAGCCCCGCCCATGACCAAGCTTCTGCACGACGTCTGCCATCTCAGTCACCCGGACCTTGTATCCAAGCGCCATAGTCAGGAAGCCAACGCTGCCTCCAGGCTTCTCGTCGACGCTGCCATCCTCCTCCTCCGACGTCCCAAACATCGCCGCTGATTTCCTCTTATCCATAGTCAGGAAGCCAACGCTGTCTCCAGGCATGCCCAGATGCTCTGACTTCATCCTTCCTAACGACTACAATAACTAATCCTTTGTACTAATCGCAAAAATCGCTCGTCCATATCTTCCAATCGCGATTGAATCGATGCTTTGTTCTTGCGCTTTGTTCTTTCCTGCACGCGCTGGCGCATGGGTGCACGTGTCCCGGGGGCTTCTCCCCGGGGCACGTCGAGTTATCTTACCATGTATTTTCCTTTTCAACTCACTTTTGTACTTAGTTTATTTTCTAAGTGTGATGGTGGCAGTTTTGTAATTTGCACTCCAGAAAAGTGCACCCCCGGAGATGGTCCTCCACATCACACGTCGCAATTCTACCATCCGAAATGGTGGTATAGTAGGGGAGACCCGCTAGTCCTCCCCCGAAGCGTTGTAATCATTCCTATTTACTCAACAAAGATTTCAAGCTTCCCTAAATCTAGTATCGTGCCTCAAGCGTGGGGTGGCAACCCACAAAAGAGCGTCCCAAAGCGTCCCAAGCGATCGAGCGTTACGCCGAGGTGCCCGTTTGTTCACAAACGCCTCCACCGAAGAAGCGTCCGCTCGGGACCGTGCGTCCCAAAAGTAGTGTCATACAAAAAGTGGCATAAGCAAGCTTCCGCAAAGCGCTTAAAAGAGCTTGCCTAGACGTTGGGCACGTCTAGGCGCCGCACGGGTCGGTCGAGCGAAAAATGACCCCGTGACAAGTTGGTATCAGAGCAGCGTTTCTGGGACCGCTCAAGTTGGCGTTCGGCGATCAAGGTGAAATGACGTCGAACTCGGAGATGACGAATGAACCCGTCGCATCGGAGAAGGGCCGCCAGGATCGAGGGCGCGCCCGCTCGAAGGACACCATGTCCGCCTTCGAGCAACGCCTCGGCCAATTCCAATTGGACGTGGGCGAGATGCAAGACCAACTCGCAACGCACGAGCGGAAGTTGGAGAAGACCGTGGATCTTGCCACGATGCGGGAAGAGATGGCGCCGTTGTATACGCGTCTTGAGTCCATGGAAGCGACAATCATGGACATGCGGGAGACCTTGGACAATGGTCTCTCAAACATGCGGTTCGAAATGGAGCAAGAGTTTCATACCTTCCGGGAGAAACTTAAGCGACGCTATGGAGACGGGCGGCGCCCCGAGGCACCCGCCCTGCATGAGGCAAGAATTGATGTGCCAAAGCCGAGGCCCTACAAAGGCGAGCGGTCGGCAAGGGAGATCAACGACTTCCTGTGGAACGTCTGAAGGTACATGGAGGCCTTGGACGTGATGTCCGAAGTGAGGATGGTGAAGACCGCATCCTTCTACTTGCAAGATGCGACGAGTCTATGGTGGCGGTGCCATTGCGACGACGTGGAGCGTGGCATTGTGGGTCCCATTGAGAGGTGGGACGACTTCAAGAGGCAGCTTATCAACTACTTCTGCCCTGCCAAGTCAGGACTGGAGGCCAAGATTGCGTTGTTCAACATTTGCCAGAAGGGCACGTTGAAGGAGTACGTGAAAGAGTTCACCGAGCTCCGCCTACAGAATTCCCAAGTGGACGAAGACACGTTGTTGGCGGTCTTCGTGAAGGGTTTGAAGCCATGGGCTAGGACGGAGTTGGAGCGACGAGATTGCCCCAACCTCCGCTCGCTAGTCGCCGCTGCTGAATCGCTTGTGGAGTACGCCAAAGCGAGCACTCCACCACCAAAGTCCTCGGGCAAGGGCAATGGTGGGGGAGAGAAGTACAAGTCACAAGGAGGCAAGCCGCACTATCAAGACAAAGGCAAGGGACACCAAGACAGGAAGTCCAACAATGGAAGATTCAAAAGGGACGGGAAGCCGCCAAAGCCTTGCTACATTTGCAAGGGTCCACATTGGACGAGCGATTGTCTGCAAAAGGCGACAGTCAACGCAATGTATTGCCCCGACGAGAAGAAAAAAGAAAAGGAGGAGGCGTGTCTCAGCTCGATGCACGTCCTCAGCGCCATCAACGCCTCGAAGGGTCCTTCATCGACTGCGCGACTTTATGCAGATATCGAGTTGAACAGGCAAGTCTTCAACGCCCTCATTGACACAGGAGCATCGGAGTTATTCGTGTCAGAAGTGGTCGCCAAGAAGCTAAAGCTGCCACTCCAGAAGACTAACGCCACGTTCAAGACGGTGAACGCGAAGTCTATATCGACCACAGAAATTTCTCCTGGAGTGAAGGTTCACATCGGCAAGTGGTCGGGAAGCTTCGACGTGACGGTGGCACTAGTGGATGACTACGAAGTGGTGGCGGACATCTCTTTTCTGCGACACATTGCTGCATGTGTCATCCCGCTCACAAATTCGATGGTCATCTTCGATCCCAAGGGACCTTACAACGTCCCTGTGAGGTCAGGCGGAGACCTCAAACAGAAGACCCTCTCCGCCATGCAAGTGGCGAAGGGGTTGCGCAAACAGGAGCACACCTTCCTGGCGACCGCCATCTTGGAAGATCCGGGGCCCTCCACTCCAACACCTCCCAAAGTCCTTGAAACCCTTGAGGATTTTGCGGACGTCATGCCCCCGGAACTCCCAAAGCGGTTGCCTCCGAAGCGTGAAGTGGACCATGTCATCGACTTGGTCCCAGGATCTAAAGCCCCACATGGAGTCCCCTATCGGCTCGCTCCTCCGGAACTCGCAGAACTCCGTAAGCAACTCACCGAACTATTGGATGCAGGATATGTTCGGCCTTCAAAATTTCCGTATGGCGCCCCGGTTCTCTTTCAGAAGAAGCATGACGGTTCCCTCCGGATATGCATCGACTACCGAGCGCTCAACAAGCTTACGGTGAAAAACAAATATCCCATCCCCTTGGTGGCGGATTTGTTCGACCAACTTGGCGGTGCAAGATGGTTTACCAAGTTGGACCTTCGTTCGGGCTATTGGCAAGTCCGGATCGCGGAGGAGGATGTGCAGAAGACGGCGTGCGTCACAAGATATGGCTCCTACGAGTTCCTCATGATGCCGTTCGGCCTCACCAATGCCCCGGCGACCTTATGTACTCTCATGAATAAAGTATTGCAGTCATTCCTTGACAGGTTCGTGGTTGTGTATCTCGACGACATCATGATCTACAGCCGCACCTTGGAGGAGCATATCGAGCACATTCGGCAAGTGTTCGAGGTGTTGCGACAGAACGAGCTCTACGTCAAGCGGGAGAAGTGTGCCTTCGCTCAACCGGAAGTACACTTCTTGGGACATGTCGTCAGAAGTGGGAAGTTGAAGATGGATGGCGCGAAGATTCGGGCCATCGTGGAGTGGGAACCGCCCAAGCGGGTTCCCGACATGCGTTCGTTCCTTGGCCTGACGAACTACTATAGGCGGTTCATCAAGGGGTATTCACATGTGACGACCCCTTTGACGAATCTCCTCCGGAAGAATGTGAAGTGGGAGTGGACGCCGACATGCCAGGAAGCGTTTGACACCCTCAAGAGGGCCATGACGGAGGAACCGATGCTCGTCCTGCCAGACCACACCAAGTCCTACGAGGTACAGACAGATGCTTCTGACTATACCATTGGAGGAGTTCTTATGCAGGAGGGGCATCCCGTGGCGTTCGAGAGTCGCAAACTCAACGACACGGAGCGGCACTACGCCGTTCAAGAGAAGGAGATGACCGCGATGATTCACTGCCTTAGAACATGGCGGCACTACCTTCTCGGGTCGCGATTTCACATCAAGACGGACAACGTCGCGACAAGTTACTTCGAGACACAGAAGAAGCTCTCGCCGAAGCAAGCAAGATGACAAGATTTCATGGCGGAATTTGACTATGTCCTGGAGTACAAACCTGGCAAGACGAATGTCGTTGCCGACGCCCTCAGCCGACGCGCGGAATTGGCGGCCATGAGCTCCTCTCAGTCCGACCTCATCGAGAGGATCAAGAAGGGATTGGAGTCAGATCTCACGGCAAAGGACTTGTTCGAGCAGGCGAAGGAGGGCAAGACACGCCGCTTTTGAGTGGAAGATGTGCTGATCTTCACCAAGGAACGTCGCATATACGTTCCACTCTTCGACAACTTGCGGCGCACTATCATGCAAGAGTGCCATGACTCAAAGTGGACGGGACATCCGGGCATCCGCCGCACTTTGGCACTCATCGAAGACAACTACTTCTGGCCAAGGATGGAGGACGACAT
Source organism: Pontederia crassipes (assembly GCA_030549335.1). NCBI lineage: Eukaryota > Viridiplantae > Streptophyta > Magnoliopsida > Commelinales > Pontederiaceae > Pontederia > Pontederia crassipes. The sequence continues at coordinate 66,596,899 of CM060191.1, read as the reverse complement.
TGAAGCCTTCGTGAAGACATGCCTTGTTTGCCAGCAAGACAAGAACCTCAATCAAGCGTCCGACGGACTTCTGGAACCCCTGCCTATCCTAGAGCGCCCATGGAAGGATGTCTCCATGGACTTCATCACGGGCCTGCCCAAGTCTGAGGGGGCAGGTACCATCATGGTGGTCGTTGATCGGTTCTCCAAGTATGCCATCTTCGCCGCCGGCTCCGCAAGTTGTCCTGCTATTGAAGCTGCGGAGTTATTCATGAAGCATGCAGTGAAGTATTGGGGCCTACCACAAAGCATCGTCAGCGATCGGGATGGGTGATTCGTTGGAAACTTCTGGAAGGAATTGTTCAAGATGATGGGCTCCAACCTGCATTTCTCGACATCACTTCATCCTCAAACCGACGGCCAAACTGAGAGGGTGAATTATATTCTGGAGATCTACTTGCGGCACTATGTGAGTGCCAATCAGAAGGACTGGGCGAAGCTACTCGACATCACGCAATTTTCCTACAACTTGCAACGAAGCGAGTCGACCAATCAGAGTCCCTTCGAGATAGTGACGGGGCAGCAACCTCTGACGCCCCAGGCCGTCGCCACTTCTTATGGTGGCAAAGTCCTCGCCGCTCACCGCATGGCGAGGGAATGGCACGAGCAGAATGACATGGCGAGAGCATGTTTGCACAAGGCATCGAAGCACATGAAGAAGTGGGCGGACACCGCCCGACGGGACGTCAACTTTGAAGTCGGAGACTTGGTCCTGGTGAAGCTGGTCCAATATCTTCGGCTAAGTGGGAAGAATCTGCACAAGGGCCTCGTTAGGCGTTACAAGGGCCCCTTCAAGATCCTGAAGAAGGTAGGCAAAGTGGCATACAAGTTGGAGCTCCCGCCTCAGATGCAACAACACCCCGTCTTCCATGTCAGCCTGCTCAAGCCTTTCGTTGAAGACACTGAAGATCTCGGGCGTGGGGTTTCATACCGTGCCCCGCCGGCCATCCGTCAGCAGTTTACTGATCAAGTTGAAGAAGTACTCGCCGTCCGCACGAAGAATCGGAAGAAAGAGTATCTTGTTCGATGGAGCGGAAGACCGGACGACGACACAAGTTGGGAGACAGCCGAAGACTTGTAGTAGTTCAAGCAGAAGATTGAAGAATTTCAAGCGCAGCTCTAGGGACGTCGCTGACTTGAGTGGGGGAGAATGTCCCGGGGGCTTCTCCCCGGGGCACGTCGAGTTATCTTACCATGTATTTTCCTTTTCAACTTACTTTTGTACTTAGTTTATTTTCTAAGTGTGATGGTGACAGTTTTATAATTTGCACTCCAGAAAAGTATACCCCCGGAGATGGTCCTCCACATCACACGTCGCAATTCTACCACCCGAAACGGTGGTATAGTAGGGGAGACCCGCTAGTCCTCCCCCGAAGCGTTGTAATCATTCCTATTTACTCAACAAAGATTTCAAGCTTCCCTAAATCTAGCATCGTGCCTCAAGCGTGGGGTGGCAACCCATAAAAGAGAGTTCCAAAGCGTATCAAGCGATCGAGCGTTACGCCAAGGTGCCCGTTTGTTCACAAACGCCTTCACCGAAGAAGCGTCCGCTCGGGACCGTGCGTCCCAAAAGTAGTGTCATACAAAAAGTGGCATAAGCAAGCTTCCGCAAAGCGCTCAAAAGAGCTTGCCTAGACGTTGGGCACGTCTAGGCGCCGCACGGGTCGGTCGAGCGAAAAACGACCCCGTGACACAAGGAGGGGATTCTTTTTTATTTCTATTTCCTATTTGATGTGTTATATAACGTGGAATAATTTAGTCTTTTTATAAATAAAAAATTAAAATAATAGAAAATTTAATAAAATTTAACGTAAGAATTAAAATGAAAAAGTCATGATAATTTAATAATTCAAAAAATTAAGTTCTTAATTTAAATTAAATGTGAAAAATAACCTCCAAAAAATCCGAAGGGCCAAAACGATTTTGAACTAGAGCGAGATTTGGAGAATCTTTTGAGGCTCAGTCTTCTTGAGGTCCCTCCGACGGTGTGGGTCCCACATTGAGAACTCTGTTCTATCTTTGAAATTTACCAATAAATAAATATCTTTCTTTAAATTTAAAAGAAAATTAAATGTTATATACAAAGCTTTGTTCGAAATTTCATTTATCATAAATAGGTTAGTGACTAACCCAATCAGATTATCTTCTTGATTAATTTATTTTTTTGGAAGACTGCGTGCATGGAAATATATTTTTGATAAATAAATTATTACTTTATTAAATAAAGAGTAATTTTAAGTAACAGTTCATATTCAATATGCGATAGAAGAAGCTCCTTAAAAAGTCATCAAAAACTTTTGCTGATCAGACAATCATCTCCATGGCCAATATGTTTGATTCATCATTTTCATTTTCTGCGTCTTAGAAAGGAGAAAACACATGGACTACTGTGCATGTGCAAGAGCAAAAATGCCAGTGAAAAAAGACACTTCATATTTTTAAATTTGTCACTGTCCTTGATGGATTACCAATATTTTTTTGCTATGCGATTGAGGAGCAATGGCTGGATCTCGAAAGCGTGGTTCAACAAGGTCTTTTTTTTCTTTGATGGAGCTCTGGTTCAACGATTTTTTTGGGCGGTCCAATGCTAGGGACTCCTTCCATTGATTTAGCACTCTCGACTCCTTCCATCGCATGTGCCAAGATTGAGCTTGCGAAACCTTTTTGCCCTAACAAGCCAAAATGCCAGTCTGCAATAGCCAGGCGTCCCCCGTCTTATTGTTGAAAGCAAACTCTATATGAGAAACCTTATTTTTCTAACCCATGAGGCGCTTCAGTGCTTCGAAGCCCAAGAAACCGCACCTCCCATCCTTGCACAGCAGCCTCGTAAACCATGGACGCGACTATGCGACATATCTTGAGGTTCTGCACTTGACATCTATGGCATAACTGATAGGGAAGAGGTACTTTTCTCCATCCACAATGAGTGAGATCAGGTGCCACTGATTGAACGCCATGGAGAGGTTGACGAGGAATGAGCATTCTAGGAATACATTATCGCCTCTATCGAAGAAGACCTTTGACGGATTGAGCATCCTGTGTTGTGACGCCTCGTATACAACAACAAAAAAAAAGAGGGGGGAGATGAACCCCGGCCGACCTTTATGATGCATGAGTCATGTCTTGGATTAGTCTCACATGCATAAGTCACGGGAGAGATGCTGTGTATATATGGGAACATGTCATTCACCATGTGTGACGCGTTTTGATAAAACCGTGCGGGCCGAGGCCCAGAGCGGATAATATCACACGCTGATGGAAAATGTTACATATGATATCAGAGCCACTCTGCGTGAGCCTCTGTGCAAGGTGGGGTGCGAACACTCAACGAGGGCGTTGAGTCCTCTAAGGGGGGAAGGATGCATGATGCATGCTTTGGATTAGTCCCACATGCATAAGTCACGGGAGAGATGCTGGATATATATGAGAACATGTCCTTCACCAGGTTTGACGTGTCTTGATAAAACCGTGCGGGTCGAGGCCCAGAGCGGACAATATCACACGCTGGTGGGGAATGTTACATATAGGGGGAGGGCCCCCTTGCGCCCCTCACCCTCACCCTCACCCCCACTCTCTCGTCCTCTCTCTCCCTCTCACTCTCACTCACTCTCTCTCTCTCTCGCTCTCTCTGTTCTCATCTATTCCTTCTCCCTCTCATCCGACGATCGACGTACGCGAGCAGCAGGACAGAGGCAAATCCTTCCAGGCGACGGCGAACGTCCGACGATCGACGGACGACGAGCGATGATCCGGCGAACCTGATTTCCGACGAAAAAGGTACCCTTAGCGTTTAAAATTCATAAACGAAGAAATAGTGATCGATGGATATTCGTAAATAGTTCATTAAAATCCTAAAATTATTATTTACGTTTTTCCTATTCATGTCGTGATTCTATTGTGGCCATAGGACCATCGGAATTAGATATAAAGTTCCGCGGCCCTGTTTTATCGCAGGGACCGGTCGATCGATTCTGCTAACGGTCGACCAGTCCGACAGAGACTCATTGAACGAATTTAATCAGATTGATCCACCCCTAATCTTAATTTGACCAGTTCACCTATATTGGCTAAGTCTCATTGTGCAAAGATCAACCTTCAGTAGACCCTAAATCATAGATTTCACAGTAATGAAAGATAATTAAAGTAAAAACAAAGATGTGGGATTGCTATGTGCCATCCCTAAAGTTAAAGCAATGTTCAGAGTTAAAGCAATGGGGGGATAGGTAGTTAGCTGGGGGACAACGAACCTATTATCTTAAATGCCCATTATTCCTGAGATTTCAGGTGTTCTCCCACCGATATTTCGAATTGAAGGGTGATGCTATGGTCACACATCTTCCCCTAAAGATTAAAATATTATGTCAGAGGGACATGTAGCTAAGTTGAGGAGACAGTGACCCTACATGTCTAGTAACCGATCATTATTTATGTATTGTAGAAATTCTTTTCCCTACTTTCCGAACTGAGTGAGACAGTAACACCCACCCCCTTTTCCCCGTTTATGGGCTTACTGGCATCAGTGAATCAGAGAGGCACCCCTGACATCCCAACCTAATGAAGTCGAGCTCGCATAGGACAACCAACTCTAAGGATATTTTAGTAATGTAAAAGACGTAGCACAACTCACAGCAGAGCAATGCAAAATAAAGTAAAGCAGAGTATTGAACAGCAAAGTAATGTAAAGTAAAGCAATGTAATGTAAAGAAAAGTACCATAAAATAAAGCAGAGTAAAGTAAAAATAAAGTAACATCATAGCAAAGAACAGAGTGTTGACATGACTAAAGATGTATTTATATTGACTTCCTGATCATCCTTGATCCTTATTTCACGTCTATTGCTATTGTACTGGGCATCTTTGCTCATGGATATTCTATTCCCCTGCATTGGGATTTTGCAGGTGAGAATGCCAACTGATGGGGTGATGAATGACGTAGAGCTTGGAGAACACTGCACATGACTGATATTTTTGCTCTGAATTCTCTTACTGCATTCTGTTTAATTATCTTTATTGTTCAGAGACATCATGTTTTTTTTCGCATAACTTCTGTATTGAAAGACATCATGAACTTCCGCATATTATATGAGACATTATGAATTTCCACATTAAAGTCTTTCATCGTGACATTCGACTACCCTTCCGCATTAGAGTCCCTTATCATGTTTATTATTATTTTATCAATGCCACGTAAGCTATTTTGTTGAACGGTCAAGGTCAGTAGAGCAGTAGATAGTGTAGCGCCCTCGGAGTCAATCCGACCGCCTACGTGGTGGGAGGTGCGATTTTGAGGGCGTTACATGTATTGTAGTGCGCAACGAAAGTGCGGTCGAAAAGGCCAAGCACAGGGTGGAAGATGACATGGATCTCAAAGTTATTCAAGAAGACGAAGGTCTCATCCATGGAGATGGATTTGGCGCATACATTGGTCACGCCCTATAAGAATGTGAACAAAGAGTGCTTGTCGAGTGAGTCGCAGACGACTCCCCGAGGATGGCAGACTTGTACTCGAAGGCTTGGGCGACGAAGAGGAAGACACGTTGCTTCAATTTGGGAAGCCGACTTGTTCAAACCGGCAGAGGCTGAACCATCGCTTCATATCGCTTCATCAAACAATGAACCACGCTCTCAAGAGTCAACCATTGCGTCTCAATTTTGCGATTAAAAATATTGGTAGTAGAGTATTAAGTGGGGAGCGCCCCATTAAATCCTAAAAACGAAGACATCTTTGTAGTTTTATGAGGTTATAATTTGTGTATTCTTTTATCAGTTGCCACATCATCCTGAGTCAATACATTTTTATCCTTAAATTTACTAACATCAATTTTACGTCCAAACATTACATTAGTTTAATTGAATTGAACTGCTTATTAGACTTTAAAGAATAAAAGTGGGAAAAAAATCTTAGGCAGAAGACATTTTCCCTCAAAATTTTACTTACAAGTCAAACGTAACAAGTAGTGGGTGCAACTTACTTAACAAATGCTAAACTAAACAAGCTCGCGATATTATTTTTCCTAAAGTCTAATAATTTTTATTTATGAATAGAAGGCAAGTCTTGTAATGAAATGCTATCTTACTAAAAAATGGTCTAGTAAAAAAATTATAAATATTTATATTTTGATTTAACGCATATCCAAAGCAAACGATGCAATAATTAAAATGAATCTACACCGTCCAAACTCCGAAGTTGATGGTGCCGTTGCGTTTGGGCCTAGAGACATGCAAAGCCCATTTAATGAAGTCCATGGACCGTACCAAACGAAAGCGGGACCCACATCGACCGAACCTTTATATTGAAGAAGCCTTTTACGCGGACGCCCGCACTCTCGTACGCGCCAGGGCAGCTTCCCCATAAGGACCCAGGCTAAGCAACGCGATATACTCACCCAATTAAGACCCAGGCGTTGTCCCGCCTTTTAAAAGCGAGTCATTAAGAGAGCCACGTGTCCTCGGGTTCTCTTCTAGGGTAAACTCCTCCGTCCATGTAGCAATCACAAAATGAAAGTGTTAATGAAACCAAAAAGAAAAAAAAAGAAGCGACAAAATAAAAATAAAAATGCTCCTGTTTCAATAGAGGAGAGAGAAATAGAGAGAGGAGAGAGAGAAACAGAGGGGGAGAGAGGGGAAATGGGCGACACGAAGGCATCAGCAAGCCAAGCACCAAGGAAGCGGAAGAAGAAGGGACGCCCCTCCCTCCTCGACCTCCAGAAGCGAAGCCTTCGCCTCGAAAAGCTCGAGCACGACGCAAAGCCCCGGAACCCTAAACCGAGTCCCGTCCCCAATCCCTACGCCCGGGCACGCGCCCCCACCCCAGCTCGCCGCTCCGCTCGCCGGAATCCCGCCGCGGCTGAGTCCTCCGCGTCCGAGGACGACGACGATGACGAGGAGGCCGAGGGCTCCGGCGGCCGGCGGAAGCGGAAGAAGCTCAGCTTCGTCCTCCGCGTCCCGTCCTCCGGCAAACCCGATCCCGACTCCCCCACCGCCTCCGGCTCCGACTCCGACGCCCGGCGCAAGCGCCGGATCGACTCCGTGGGTGCTGATGATGATCGACGCAAGGTACCAATTCTCGTGGGGGAGGGCGCGATCGCGTCCCTCTCGGTTCGCCGGATCGTAGATCTGATGGAAAATAGAGGGAAGGGGAGCTCGTAGAGTCGAAGATTTTAGTGGACTGTTGGAGAATTTAATGGCGGTTACAGTTTCTGTTTTGGGGGAAGGTCGTACAATGTCTTGGATCGCGAATCTAGGGAGAGATTTAATTGAAGTTGGAGGTTTTCCTTGGATTCCGTTCTCTTTGTCTGGATTATCTTCGAACTCTCCCTCCATTTTTGGTCTGAGATATTAATTTTACTGGATAACGCGGGCATTTTCCAGAGTGAAAAAGCCTTCAAAATTTTTGACTAAGTCAACCTTTTAATCATTTGCTACTCGACGCTGCGGTGGAACGTAGAAGAAAAAGAAAGCATCTTTTTTGTTTTCCGGGAAATTTTCGTGTAAACTTCTTCGCTGTACTTTCCTTTTTCCCATTTTTGTGGTGCTGAATCCAACTCAACAGCTACTATTCGATTTTTAAAAAAGATAAGGTTTTTGTCTTGTCTGCGCGTTTATTACCATTAGTGCCTGTGTTTTTTTTTTCTGTTTTGCAAGTTGATGTTTGATTCGCTGAAAGTTTTATGCAATTTTCATTTTCTCTTTTGCCCTTTTAATATGCTGTTCAGAAGATATTTTTGTCTTTTTAACTAGCTCATATGGTATATATTTGATGCCTTATTTTTGTTATTTTTTTTTCAGGCAGAGAGGCAGAGTTCGATCCCGAAAGCGACGGATCTTCCGCGAGGTTTGGGAAACTCGAGTCTCTTTTTCTCCTTCTCCTATGCATTTATTTCGAGGAGGAGAAGCGAAGCAGTAGGAGGAAAAATCTCATTTATTTGTTTCTTTATTTGTTTGGATACAGAGCCGTCAGAATCGGGACCCATGACGCCTTTGCCGGACAAAAAGTTGTTGGCTTTTATCCTCGATAGGCTGCAGAAGTAAGTGCTCTGCTGTGCTGTGATCGCGCTTTGGTTTTCCTCAGCGTGTTGCTTACCCCGACATAAAAGTTGCCATTTTATACGTTTCATTGTTTTGTGGAGGTTGCTGTTAATTAAATCTTATGGTTTTGTCTTCAGGAAAGATACTTACGGGGTCTTCTCGGAGCCAGTCGATCCGACTGAGGTGCGTCTTGAATAACATTGTTCTGTGATGATCCCTAGTGACAGTAGTGAAGAACGTTTAACTCGTGTTGTTTGGATATGTGCATGCAGCTTCCGGATTATCATGGCATCATTGAGCACCCGATGGATTTTGGAACAATCAGGAAGAAACTTGAAAGTGGAGCTTATGGGAATCTTGAGCAATTTGAGGTCAGCACAGTAGTAGCATCAGAAATTTTAGTGTAATTCATGTTTTTTCCAGTAATGATGAAGATCTTTTAGTCCCACTTGTTTTTCCTTTCACTCTTGTTTTTTCTGATTTTGAGAAAATTCAAGTGACCGCTTTTAGCCACTCTTTTAGTCTCAGTTCTAGCTCTATTTTTCCAGCGTAATCTCCCTCTTTTACTCTCAGTTTTCTGGTTATGTCAATTAATCGCTCCAGAATATTGTGCTGACTATGACTGTTTTCAGTACTGCATGTGTTTGTGTTGCCTTTTATTGACACTTATACTTAAGATCTTTCTCTCTTCCTTTCCTATTTCTTGAGGACTGCACTTTGTCTCAAATCAGAAGTACTTGTAGCCTCTCAAATGTTGTGTACGTCCTTTGCTCTTATCCGAAAAAGGAATAGGCTTTCCTAGTTGACAAGTCAGTTATCTCTGCAAATATTCTTAATGTCATTTTAACTTGTACACTGCCTGATGGAGGAAAATGTACTGTCACTGGAACAGTCAGTTACCATCCCAGATGCTTAATGTACTACAAAATGTTCTTTGTTTTAGTAATTTTTCATGTCTTGTTGTTTCGATATACTATTTTTGCTTTGCCTTACACTTCATGCATTTAGGGTCTTAAATTCTCTCAAATTCGTGTTTTTTATTTTAACCAAACTATTACTTTTATTAGTAAATCAAGCCTTTGACTATTATCGTGGCTCAAATATCTTTAGCAGCAGGTCTACCCAGAGGCCACTGTAACAATAGGCATCAGAATTCTTAAACACCTTGTCATCCCTCTTTTGTATTAACCTTCTTTTATACCATTTTAGCATCTTCTTCTGCTAACCTCTATTTTACTGCTTTATTGAGTATACACGAATTCGATGATTGGTCTAACTCCATGCATCGGCTATTCTGTTTTTTTAGAAAAAAAGAACTCCATGCATCAGCAATTTAGTTTCTTTGTCCATGCTCCATGAATATGGGATTCCTTGCATGCATGATAAATTTTCATATCAATTATTGTTCTGTTTTCTTTGGTGTTGAAGATTTGATTTGCTTGGTCTCATTGGAGAATATTGGATGTATGAACAAAGTTGTATTACAATCATGAAAAATGAAATACTATGCTTAGTTTGAGTTCCAATTATACTGGAGCTACTGTTATCTTTCTAGTGTTCCAATATTTTTTCATTTTTAAGGGATCTGACATTTAATCATGGCGGTTGTTTTTGGGAGCTACAAGGGCTATTGGGCTATTTAACGTACCCTTTTTTTTGGAAGAGAATCAGCAATGTGTTAATACACTCTGTTTCAATGGCCTTGCTGGCTGCTGCAAGTAATGATACTGGTGTTTCATTTTTTCTAGCATTCCAGACAAGTACTCTTGACGACAATATCTACTTTTTCTAGTTTGTCCCATTGATTTATTGAAAACATCTTATTGTAAGCAACCCAAATATCTTGTATCAGTTGTATGACTTAACATGAAAATGAGGGCAGCTTATTGACCACGTTTCCAACATGTCTTTGTGTACAGATACAAAACATTTCTTGATATCAGATATCGTTTATTCCCTCTGTTAACTGACCTTATATTAATGTCTGTAACTCAAGAAGCATTCCTGGCAAATCAGAATTCTTTTAACCTTTATAAGTGACTCTTCATCTATTGAACGCTAATCATCACTCGAAAGAAAGTAATTCGTTAATCACAAACTCTGATTATGAAGGTCTGCTGGTGTACTTTTCCTTTGTAAAGAAGGACCTTAAGTGAACTTAAAAATGTTATAGATAAATTTTCTTTTTGTGAAGAGAGTAAAAATACTTTAGATTGGAGTTGAATAATTTACTTCCTCTGTAACAGTTCTGCTAGGATAGTTGGTCCTTAGTGATAACTCTCTACAGGGTTATTAAATTTATTTAAGCTGATACAATCAGTACATCCTTAAAGGTGCACAAGTTTTTATGTTCATACTTTCTCTATGCCCCTAGAAGGTTATTCCAAAGTTTGATTTTTTTAGAAAAAGTCAGTAGTCTATGATGGACTTTTGATTTGGGATAAAGGCAGCATGAAGCAGTGAGCTGTAGTTTAATTGTACAATTGCAAGATTTTATCTTCTTCGGAGACCCCAACAAAGCTGGACGATATGGAGCAAAGATTTTAACTTTTGGAGGTGCATGGTATGCCCTGTTTTGCTGTTGGGGTTTAAGGGAACATTCCATGTGTGCAAAAAGCCCTTTGTCTGGTATTCCTAAGGAGTAACCAAAAAATGATGCAAAATATGAAAAGAAAAAACAGAAAGTTTCTATGCATATTGATCAGTTCATACATAAAGACTATTGGGGAGGGAAGTAATGAATTTTCCTGTATCAGTTTCTATGACAAGAGAAAACTTTCTTTGGGGGTTGACGCACTGTTTTGGTTAATGCTTAGCTGGCAAGGGTAGTTATGACTTCAGAGGTGTGTACCTCTCTAACTCATTAACGACCTATTATCAGTTTGCCAGATGTTTGGTTCAGGTTATCATTTTGAAGAACTAATTTGAACTTTTTAATTTCTCATTTTAAGAGTACAAAAAGCAAGTCATACTACCCTTAAAAAAAAGCATGTCGTACTATCCTTAAGAAAAAGCAAGTCGTTCTAATGATACTTCTTGATTCATGTAATATGTCTATATACAGCATAACCATACGTCATCGACCTGAAAGGGCAAAATTGTTTAACTTCTTCATGTTGTATGTAATCTGCAGAATGATGTTTTCTTAATAAGCTCAAATGCAATGAAGTATAATTCACCAGACACGATCTACTTCAGACAGGTGTGTGATTATGTCCAAATTTCATGCTTCACCATTTGGCTGACTTGATGCTTTAGTTTACTTCACCTTCTGCTTGTTTCTACAGGCACGGGCAATACAAGAACTTGCTAAAAAGAATTTTGAGAATTTAAGGCAAGAGAGTGATGACAGCCAACCACAAAAGCCAGCCAGAAGAGGTAGGCCACCAAGCAAGAATATTGTCAAAAGAGTTGGCAGGCCTCCTGCTGAGCGTGCAGGTTCCGACTTCTCCAGTTCGATGCTTGCTAATGTTGATAATGGTCACTGGTCCAAGCCCTCGCATGATTCATCACTTAAAGGACTGGACAAGTCATCTGAAGTATCTACAAGACCTTACAGCCTTCGCAATCTTGAAGCTCATAGTTGGAGCGAACTTAAATTAGATAGAAATGAAGATATTGGAGGTTGGCTTCACATTTTAAATGCTTGTCAACCACCTACTTAAAATATTGGAGACTATTGCTGCACAAAAATCAGTCTCGTGATTAAAAGTTTTCTATCAGGTTCTGCAACGAAGATGAGTGGAACAAAATATGGCAAAAAGTTCTCTGTCATAGATGAGAATCGACGAATAACATATAAGCAAGCTCAGTTATCAAGCTCTGCAAACGAGTCATCAGTGTTAATGGCATTTGATGGGGAGAGGAAGCAGCTGCTGCCTGTAAGTATCACCTTATGTACTTATAGTCAAGCCTTTGGGGAATGCTTAATTATCATTCCTCGGTTTGTTTATGCATTGTGGTTTAATCATAGTTTACTCATAACACAAAGCAGAAGGAAAATTTGGCAAAGATTCTAGTTTCATCATTTGATTAAATATATCTCTCTCACACACACGAAAGGACATTTTTGCTGTTCTCTTCTTTTATCATTTTGTGCCATGAATTATCTGATTTCTTCAAAAGGTCTGTATGTTTTTTGGTACTTTTCATCACCATACATAATTATTCAAGAGTGATAAGGCCTTTCTGCATCAGGTTGGGCTTCAGGCGGAGTATGCATATGCCAGGAGTTTGGCTAGGTTTGCTGCAAATCTTGGCCCTACTGGTTGGGAAATTGCTGCCAAAAAGATTGAGAGGGTTCTTCCTCCCGGGATGAAGTTTGGGCGTGGTTGGATTGGAGAGAACGATTTGCCGCAACAGTCTCTGCAAGTCGAGTTAAATAGATCTGCTACTTTATCCACGCCAGAAAAGGTAGCCTCCGATGCTAGAATATCAGCAGCTGAACAGCCTTCCGATGGCTCAGATGTTGATGGAGTTAATGCAACTACAATTCTTCCTGCAGCCTCATCGTCTACAGTCCCTAATTCAAAGCCTGCAGAGTTTGTGAGGGACGAGGAAAATGGGCTTAAGTCACAGAGTGGCAGTACCGGCCATGGTATCTGGCCGAAGACTCCTTTCCAGCTTCAGCAATTAACATCAGTGCAAACTACTTTGAATGGTTTCAATCAACCTTCTCAACTTGGGAAGACTGTGCTACCTTCCAAGCCACCCGAGAACCTTGGTTCAGAAATGACAATGACACATTCGAGGGTACTGGACATGGTTTCAAGAGGCAACAACAGTTACATCAAACATGCACAGATGAATCATTTCAATATGGAGAAGGTGAATTTGGCTGCTGACTTGAGTGCATTTTCTCCACATTCTGGCAACCACTTGCATAATTCTGGCAGTGGTGTGCAGGGTCCATGGCGTAGTCTATCGCTAAGTACCAAGCAAGGTTCTGTGGCCCCTGATTTGAATGTTGGGTTGCAGTCCCCTAGATCGCCTGCTTCTGGTGTGCTGATAGATTCGCAGCATGCCAATTTATCATTGCAATTGTGAAATTGATACATCTCTTTTTTTTTCCTTTTCAGCTTCAATTTAGTCCATAGTGAAGAGGCAATTTCTGATGGTATCAAAACATGGCCATGTAGTTTTCCTTCAGGAATTGCCAAAAGTGGCATAGTGGTAAAAGCAAAAGGTGCATTTGTACAGATTAATTACTATTGGAATTAATTCTTCAGTTAAAGTTCAACCCTCATGAACTCGGAAAATCAGATATCCACTGCTTGTGTGAAACGTGAATTTCGCCTAATTTAATTTTAGCTTGTTGATTATTGTGCATCTTGCCTGCCGATGGTGCGTCCTAAAACAAATGCCAATGAAACTAACCGTTATTATTACATCGAATGACAAAGGATGGGGCAAAACTAGGGAGAGAAGGGGTGATGGAGGGTTTGTAAAAAATGGTATGAGTAATAAATATTTATTACCTTACCACTTAATTCATTTTCTTTTAAATTTTTTGTTTTATCTATTTTTTCTATTGTTATATTTTTTATTTTTTAAAACTATTTTATTCATCTATTTTTAAATGTAAAAAATGATAGATAAATATATATTCATAGATAATTTACTAATGAGTGAGATAGGGAGAGACGATTTAGTTTAGTAACAGGAGAAATAATTTTATTTAATAATAAAAAATGATTATTTTAGTCTAAAATTATTTATTCTCGTTTTTTATGTATGTTTAAATGGCTTAACTATTTCACATCACCCCTCTTAACTTAAAAAATATAATAAATTAAAATATATCTAATTTCGTTCTTCTATATATTCCACGATATTTCTTCAAAATTCGCAATCCAAACAAATCTAAAAAATGTAATTAATCAAGATGTATTTAATTTCATTATTTTACGCTCCACCACATTTCTTCAAAACTCTCAATCCAAATAGACCCTCTAATCCCTCTCAATACAAGGGTTGATTGTTCACCTCTAAATTTTATAATATTCCATCTTTTAGAAAATTCTTGCCTTCAACAATCACAAACTAAGAATTTGCAGCTAAAAAAAGAAGCTGCCACAAAGGACCAGTGCGGTAACGTGCTACGTTTATACTTTCCTCGTTCGGCATGTCCAAGCATCTCCAACTCCTGGTACCACGTAAAAAAAAGGGTCATCAATTTGTAGACATCCACCTCAATATACACTTTTCCTCAAACTAATAAATAATTCTAGTCATAGCCATCGATCAAGTAGACCTAAAACGAAAAAAAAATGGAAAAAGAAAACTCTGATCACATGGTAAGATCTTAAGGTTGCATGGCTTCATCCACATATTATTGTATTCAGAAGCAAGTGTGATATGTATGAGATCAAGTTGGATTGTTTATCCAATTTTGTTAGGTGAATTATGACTTCATCTTAGGGTAACCAAGGGACAACATCATGGAACTTAGATTGCTACTTTGCTATTTAATAAAACCTAGATGTAAACAGGATCTATGATCTCTCAGAAAAAAAAGAAAACAACCATAAAGAAGGTTCAAAATGCTAATATATATATATATATATATATATATATATATATATATATATATATATATTCACCGGTAACTTTTGAATTCTGATCAAATCAATTGAAATGTTGAACACGTAAAGACAATGTGGAAGCTTAAGAACATAAACATCACGTACAAGAAACACACAAAAAAACAAACATCTAACTCCTACTTTCACAAAAACAATACTAATAATCACAATAGAAAAAAAAACGATTAAGCATTTCTTTTAACTGGTTCGGTGGAAGTGGTTATGAATACCTATCTGAAAGCTCAAGTGACGTCCCTTTCTTATGACTTGATCAAGTACTTAATTATGTCCAATGTCCCAATAATTTTCGCTTATAATTGATTGAGCAAGTCTTAATCTTTCATGATTAACCTGAATTCCATATCATTTCCGCGGAAACACGTCGACTTAATTAAAACAGTCAACTAATCGTTCATATCAAACAGGCAACACTAATAATAAGTGCATCAAATTATATATGCTTAATCAGCAAACCAACCTGCCACAATCTTCCGGTAAAACTAAAACTATATATATATATATATATATATATATATATATATATATATATATATATATATATATATTGCATGCATATGATAACAAATTATACATGGATAACATCATGAAATGAACAGTTGGGATTTACCAACGCTACGCTTAATTAATTAATTCTGCTTAAATGTCTGCAAAATTTTGATTTGTATATTACTTAATTCGTTACTTGTCCTCTCATATTATTCCGTGGCCATTAGGCAACAAGTCCCTTTTCGACCAGATGAACGTTGCACAGAACAGCATGTAACGTAAAGAATTAAGCTGACGTCATATAATCATAAAAATAAATTGCTTGCGGTTGCTTAATTATTTGTTTGCATAGCCCCAAGGAAAACAATAAAAAAACTAAAAAAAAATAACAACAATTTTATACGAGTTCAAGCTGCTACCACGTACTTTAATATATAACAGCAAGCAATTTGAACATAACTTATGTTATTTAGAATACAAGAGGAGAGATGGCTTAACTGCTTTTGTTCC
Source organism: Pontederia crassipes (assembly GCA_030549335.1). NCBI lineage: Eukaryota > Viridiplantae > Streptophyta > Magnoliopsida > Commelinales > Pontederiaceae > Pontederia > Pontederia crassipes. The sequence continues at coordinate 66,581,232 of CM060191.1, read as the reverse complement.
GTCTACTCTCGATGGGTTCCATCTCAACCATAAAAATAAATAAAAAAATAAATATATACATGAACAACAACAATTTTAGTGATCGAATATTTCTTTTCTAATACAAAAAAAGTTGGCATGGGGAATGGAGTGTTTTTTTCCCTTCCTATATACAGTAGTTCTTAACTGCCATTTTTTATCTATTAACATTTATATATAGTTCATAATAAAAAAAACGAGTGCTTTCATCGACTATATTTTGTCTTGTATTATAATTATGTGTCGTTTGGAATATCCAAACAAATCTATAATTTGTGGAATGACAAGTTGATAGTGCATTTGGGTAAAACAAAAAAGAAAAAAAAACAATTAAGCCAAATGATTAAAATTCCACGTATCTGTTCCTATTGCCATGCCATCTTGTGCGTCCCGTTGGAGTCCACCACCTCGAACCACTTCCGAGTCGTCTCCCTGAGCAGCGTGTCCTCCACCTCGCAGAACATCCTGTCCCAACCGACCGGCTCGACCGCCTCCGAACCCAACCCGGGGGGCCGGTCTTTCGATTTCATGTTCACCGGTTTGGTCCAATCCACGACGTAGGCCGAGACCCGCCTGTCGAACTTGGACTTGAACTCTTCCCACGCTTGGTACTTGTAGTGGTTCACCCTTGCCGCACTGGGACTCAACCCTCGGGTCTTGAATCGGCCTTTGAGCTCGAAGTGATGAACCACGTTGAGCAGCGAATCTGCCACGGCGTCGAGTCGGACGATTGATTTGTGCCGCTCTTCCCTCCGGCGACGGCAGGTGTACCCTTGAGTGACCCCGTCGGCCGGATGCACCCTCTGGCCGGAAGGGCCGAACTCGAAGCACCGGACGGATACTTGGCCGACCTGTGGCTCAACCGCCACTAGCGATCCCATCATGGTCCGGTCAGCCCGGTGCGATTCGGTCCAGGACGGGGAGAACATGTACTCGTCCACGTCAACGAAGACCACCCATTCGCATGCGGCTCGGTTCGCGATAGCGCAGTGGGCGAACCCGGCTTCCTGGGTCTTGGGCCATGGCCAGAACCGGGTCGACAAGTTATAGCCCTCGGACCGGAGCTGACTCACCACCGAGTCCAACTCGTTCTCGCTGCCGTTGTCGTAGAGAAAGAAACGCTCGACGCCCACCGCCGCGTTGTAGACGACCCACTCGCGCAGGAACTTGGCGACGTTCCGCACCATCGTGCATGCGCACAACAGGGAGCTACCGGGCGCCTCCGGAGCTGCCTGTGGGGTGGGGGGCGGCGGCCGGTAGTAGTAGGCCACCGTCGGGAGTTTTGTCGCCTTCGCCGTGTTTTTCCCTACGGCGAGGGTGACGCGCATGGTTCCGTTGACGCTCCCTGAGGAACCTGAAGACTCGTTCACAGCTTCTGCAGCAGCGTGGGGGCAGCGGAAGACCTCCTGGGCGGACGAGGTGACGGCGGTGCTCGCGACGGTGACCTCTCTGCCGTCGCTGTCGTAGGAGAGAAAGAGGCAGCGGAGGTCCGCCGGGCTGCGATTGACGCCCTGACGATTGTTGACGCCCTTGGCGAACACGACTACATCTTCCGCGGTGGAGAAGGACTCGTAGACGAGGTACGTCCAGCGGATCATCACCGCCTGTGAACTTTCTCCGCCGTCGAAAGCGAATCCAACCAGCCGCGGCGCGTACAGTCGGCGGCGTCCGCGCAAGGCATCGGGGACGAGGCACCGGACGGCGCGATCGCCCGCTGAGAGAGCTGGGGAGGCGTCGCCAGTGTGGAAGACGCAGGAGAGCTCGCTGGGAGCGACTGGGGAAGTTCCCGGCGGGAGCACTACGTAGACCTCCCAGTCGGGGAACAGGACGGGACGCGACGAAGGCCGACCGTGGCGCTGCAAGAAGAACTTTCGGGCCGGTGGCTCCTGCTTGCGGTCCTGGACGTGTGATAAGACGACACGGCGGTCGAAGGCGGAAGGGCTGCGCTGCGCCGGCGGAGGAGTCACGTCGTCGTCGGCGGCGGTGGCAGAGGCGACGGAGGAAATGGCAGAGCGGAGGATGTTGACGTGGATATAAAAGGAGAGAGAGACGGCGGCGAGAAGGCATATGGCTGCAAGTTTCCGTCGCATCCTTCTTTATACGCGAACGGGCGAGGAGGGGAGAGAAGGGAGACGAAAGAAATGCTAATAAAGAGTGTAATTAAGCTCATAATTAACCGTTAATGGGATTTGGGCTCTCACTCTCCATTTCCTTGTAAGTCCATGAGATTTTAAACATATATATTAAACTTACGAGAAGAAGCATTAATTATCCAATTATACGCTTTACTCCGAATAAATAAGATCTAAATGGGTGTAGAAAAATATATTTCTTTTTATAGTATTTGGGTCATCGTATTATCTTTTGGGAAATATATTAATCTTGGTATTCTTTGTACTAAATAATGTTTCAATGTTAACTCTTATTCCTTTTATTGCTATCATTAAAAAAAAAAGGTATGAAAATGAATGGCCAAGTCCAACTCATCACATGAACAATTAAAGGAGAGACTTTGATTCCATGTTTTCACAAGACTATTATAAAGAATAATATCATTATATTTTATAATCTTTAACAAAAAGTCATTAGACTATAAGAAATAAAAAATAATTGTGAACTCCACCTTTATTTTATTTTTTTTCAAAAAATGAAGAAATTGATTAAATTGAAGGCTAATTGGTTATTCTTTTTAATTTCCCTCTTCATATTATTTTATGCCAAGTCCCCACCTTCCTTGTAATAACAACATTATAATAGAAAATCAAATGCTGAATTAATCTACTTATACAAGTGATAAATCATAGACAATTTACTTACGATTTAATATATTTTTTATATTAATATCTATTTATATGATGAAAGTCATAGTTGAGATTTGTTGACTGTTGCATTATATGTTTCAACTTGTAACTAATTAATTAAGGATAAATCGAACTGCAGATGCCAGCAACACTCCTTGATGACGAAAATATGTCGAGGATCTTGGGAATTTTCAAAATTAACATTTAAAATGGATTATTTATTCTTACACATAATTGTTTTATAAGATTTGACATTTGTATCAAGCATGTGTTAAGAATATAAAAATATTGATATTTTTTAAGGGTTTAAGTTTTTAAAAAAATTGATCAGCTCATCAAGACTCTTATTATAATATTTTTTTCTCCTTTAAGAGGAGTGTTAAGAATACAAAATGTGTCACTTTTTTCTGCTTCGTGTAATTGTCAAAATTTTCTCATTAACTATAAAAATTAGACCATGACAAAAAATAAATAAATTAAGCAACATTAAGTATACCTTTATTCCAACAATCTGAATTTGACACATTGATTGTTTCATTGTTGGTAGGACCAAAGCTAGTAATTCACGTCTTATTTTAATTCTGAAGAATACACTTTTACAATATAATAATCTGTTCTCCTCTAGAATATGTGAATAGCAAAAAACAAAAAAAAAACTGAATAAACGAAAATCATGCATGTTTGACGTTAGAGAAAAATGCACGTGTAAATTCATAATATAAATTACGAATTAAAATTTGATGATAGATCTTAATATAGAAAATTAAAATAACTTTTATTGTTTAATGTAATAATTTAAATAATCATCTATCATCAAAATATTAATTCAATCTTGAATCCACACATTAACATGTGGTCCGTTGTGGGAATCGTCTCGTCAATAAGAAATTTGGACACTTTGAAAAGGAAAAAAAAAAAAGGTTACCGGTCGGGTTGACCCGTGAACCCGATGATCCGACCCGACCCGAAACCGACCCGAACCGATTTAGATCGAAGTCGGGTCGGTGCTCGGTCGGATCCGACCCTACCCGAACACAACCACGGGTACGGGTAGGATTTTTCCAACTCGAGTCGACCCGATCCGATCAATTAGAGTTTTTTTTATTATTTTTAATTTTTTTAATTCAAACTTAAACTTATATTTGATTTAAAATTTTAAAAATTGAAATAAAATATTTTAAGTGCTAAAATAATATTAAATAGTTAGAAAATTTATTTTATGCTTTTAAAATAATATTAAACAATATTTTTATATTAACTAAAAATATAAAAAAATAATAATAAAACATTTAAAAAAAAAGAAAATTGAGTGGTCGGATAATATTTTTATATTACCCGACCACCTGATCGAGTTGGGTCGGATTCGACACCCCCGCCCTCTTGACCCGACTTGAATCGGGTCAGGTTGAGTCGGATTTGACACCCCTAACCCTTTTGACCTGATCCGATTTGACCCGACCTTCGGATCAAATTCACGGGTCAGGTCCAACTCGACCCGTGAAGACCCCAAAAAAAGGTGACATCCATCGACATGTAAAGTTTTGTTTTGCAGCTGGAGTGGCCATTATGCTGATATGTGAATGGCCATCATATTGCTATGTGAATGACTGAATGAGATCCATCCATATTGGTGGTATCAAAATTCAATTCCAATTCCTGTAAGAGGCGAAAGAGAAAGGATGGGAAAAATAGATTGAATAAATAAAAATTTATGATAAGACAAAAATAAATATTTAAGCTTTATCTAAATTGTTAACTATTGGGAATAGAACCATGAATAAGCATGAACAAACGACAAAAAAAATGAATGTAGGGATTTTAAAAACTTTTGAAAAGTGTGAATAATAGAAAAATATTCACAAAGATATCGTCGTCTAAAGAAATGTCAACATGAATTCATAATTTTAAGTACAAGTACCATAAATATTATCCATAAGATATTCTAATGATATTTCTCTATAAAATATTAACCACATACAAATTAATCATGGAGATTCTCAACTATATTCCAACTCTTTCTTGAGAAATTAATTTTTTTTTCTCCTCCGTCTTTTATCTCGTATCACGATGTTGGAACCAATTGGGTGGAGGCAAGTCCCTCCCCATAGATGCACCGGATAAATTCAATTAATAGAGCATTGGTGCGTAACAGTGGATTTGCAAGATGGACTAGTGGTTCAAGAAAGAGTTATTTTTGGTAAATATTTTTTAAGCTATCATGATTTTTCGCATCTAATTTCAAACAACAAACTTATTTTTTTATTCATAAAATATTACGATTTTTTCACTTTAATCCTTCCATCTATTTTTAATATATTTTCCATTACTTTTAATTTTCTCATTTATGAAAAGACTAAATTACCCCTCCCTTCGTAATACATCAAATAATAAATATAAAAAATAAAATATGAAAAGAAAATCGAGAGGAGGGTAATTTAGTTTTTTCATAAATGACAAAAAAAAATTATTTGCCACTTTAATCCTTCCAATGATTTTTCATTTTTTATATTTATTATTTCATATTTTTCTAGAGGGAGGAGTAATTTAGTCTTTTCATAAATCGAAAGAAGTAAAGTAATGGAAAATGTATCAGAAGTGGATAGAAGGATTAAAGTGGAAAAGTCGTGATAGTTTAGAGATCAAAAAAATAAATTCTTAGTTTGGGATTAAATGTAAAAAATTATAATAGTTTAGGGGAAGTTTATGAAAATAATCCTTCGAAAAATTACATATCCACGCAATCTTGAAACTTTTTACTTGTTTGTCCTCTTCGTAATGCATTTGTTCCATTACTATTTAAAAAATTAAAATTGTGATTGATTTGGTCCAAATCAATCAAAAATTTGCTATTTCGATGAATATGCACTGTTCGAAAAATGTTCATCGCAAAATAATTTTTGACGAATTTCTAAATCCATCACAAGTAAGGAAGACTTCCTTCAAAAATACTAAAGGTCTAAGGAATCTTCGAAAGTTTCAATGAGTATCCTTAAAATATTTCGAAGGATAGTTATCCTTTGAGAATTTTCGACAGATAAATATCTGGAACTTCCAAAGGAAAGACCATCTATCGAAAATTTATACATTTAATTTAAAATTATTTATTTACAAAAAATAAATAATTTCAAATAAATTAAAAAATTCAGTAAATAAATAAATTCATAATAAATATTCAAATATAAGCATCATTTATCTCATCATCGCTTTCGTTTATTTTTTTTACATTTGTAAGGTATATTGCTATTATTGCATTTCTTGTCGCATCTCTTATTGTAAGTCTCAAAACGTTTTTTTATGTACTATCTCTTTCAAAAAAAAAATTTATTGTACATTTGAACTTGGATAGTTGAACACATATCTATCTATAAATTTAATATCACAGACCATACTTGTTCTAGGGGTGAGCAAACTCGCATTCGGGACCGGGTCTCGGCCGACCTAGTCCCGACCCAGTTTGCTCCGGATTTCCGAAAAAGGAGACCCTATCCCTGTCAAACTGGGACAAAGATTGAGAATTCTCAATTGTCCCGATTTGACCATAAAAAAATAAAATAATAAATAAAATAATAAAAATTAATATTATTATATAAACATGATAACTATTAATTAAATTATATATATGACAATATAATATAATGTATATTTAAGATATATGCCAAATAAAATATAATTTTTTATTTAAAATAAGTATAAATATAATATTTAAAAATAATTTAATATTAATATAAAATATTTAACTGGGTCAGGACTGGGTCCGAGTTTTAATAACTCGGACCCGGTCCCGATCGGTTGGTAATCGGGTCGGGAAAAATTCGGGTCGGGCCGGGCCAAGGCGACTGGGTCATCCCGGCCCGTGCTCACCCATAACTTGTCCCTTCTTTAGACCAATATGATATGTCTAAAATTGTCGAGTACTCATCATTATGTTACATATTGTGTGTAATGTGCTCGGCTTCTTTAGTCTTGAATCCTTCCTAAAATCTTATTGTAACATCCTAAAACTTTTTTCTTTTGCTTATCTGGAAGGTTATCTTAGCAACGCTATCAATTCTATGACGTAACTATTTTCTTTACTTTGACCGGTCAACAAATTGGCTTACATCAACGGAAGACTATTTTACAATATTATTTTATAATAACAGAAGTAATTATATACAATGTCTAATGACTTGGGTTATGAGCTCTACATCTATATAATAATGAACCATATATCGATGTGCTAGTCACCCGTCAGAGGAGCAACCAAACGTCTCATCATCGTCGTCATCTCATCATGCACGGATTTAGATACAGAGAAATATCCATGAGTATAAAAATATTCAATATGTATGATCTAATCATGATCAATGAACAATAATCAATGTTGCTCAAAAGTAGAATCAATAGAACAATAATTGTACAAATGAACAATACAATAATCAATAGATCGATATTATGAACAAATCAATATACAATGGATCGATGTATCACTAGCTCAATATAACAATCAATTAATAAATCAATAGGGTCAATAAATCAATAATGCTTAAGATAGAATTAATAAATCAACTAAGCAAACGAACAATGTGATATGATGATCAATGGATCGATAAAACAATGAATCAATATAACTATGGATCAATATCAATATTGTGATGGATCATACTAGGGGCAGAAGACTAATCGATACCGATACAATTTAACAATGGCTTGATCAATTTTGCATTATTCAATTAGCATTTAACAATAGAGTATTCGATCGAGAAATCAATATAACAATAGGTTAATAAAATCATATATCAATATGAAGGATAAGGATAAGGCCAAAAGACCAGTCTATCAATTTTGCAATTAACAATGTTCAATGATGCATGATCATTGTGACACTATTCAATTTAATAATTTTCAATTCAACATTAATTATCAATGGCCAATAACAATTCAATTCAATAGGCAGATGCAATTGTCATCAATGGGATACTCCATGTCTCTTTCACGTAAGTCAATAAAAAATATCAAGCCCACGGCAAACCCCCTAATAACAATAGCATCAATCACATGACATCCATAACTTCTCTAAACGATGATGTCTCAAACCTTTAGGTACAATATCTGTCTCATACAATAACAACAACAATATGACTCAGTATCTTGGAGGCAATAAGAGAATATGAAGATTTAGTAGTTTTCAACTTTTGTTTTGTTTATCTAACACATCTATCTTCAACGATTTACTTTATGTAACACCACAAATTTCAAAAGAATTTAAAACTTTTTAAATTGCTAACGTCGACTTTTGAACGCCCGAAATCAAAGCGGGTGTCTGTTATCGTGATGAAGACAACAAAAGCATAACTCTTTGTCTTCGAAAAGTATTTATGTTATTCAAAAAGAATAATCAGAAGTTAAAAATTGTCTATGTCAATGATCCAACAATTTTTACCTTCATTTTTTCAAAGTGAATTACTTTGATTTATCCATGTCATATGGGCATGCTAACAACTATCAAACCAAATAACATTACATACATAGAGAAGTCCATATTAGCACAAATTTTAAGATAAAATTTTATTTAGTTGACACACCATAAATTATGACACAATTCCACAATTTTTTCAACTCATCAATAAGAGATTGATAGGACATGCCTATTTTATGTTTAAGACTATGATGTCCGGGAATGATCCACATCAAGAACATATATGGAGCAATCATAGATATTGTTGGAGGTAAATTATATGACATAACTATCACCAGCCAATGGGAATGAGGATTTTTTTATGCTTATGTGTACAATGTAAAATTGTCTATGCACAAGTCAAGTATTATATTTCTAGGATCACAAGCAAATTTTGAATGCATTTGATCACAATATTTCCATGCTTCACCATCAGATGGGTGGAGCATGATGACATATGTAGTTGAAAGTTCTAATGGCTAAGACCGTCAAAAAAATTATATTAAAATATTAAAATGAACATTTCCTGAATGTTCAAATAGATAATAAATTTGAATTCCGAGGGCTTATTCCACCGTCGAAAGTTTCAACAGCTTTGACTATTAGAAAATTTATTATTAAAATGATCTTTATCGGAATGTCCAAATATTTTATAATAAATACGAATTCCAACGATCGTAATCGCCAAAAGCTCCAATTAATTATTTTGACCTTTAGAAAATATATTAATAAAATATTATAAAATGTAAATGTTACATAATTTTATAATATTTTATTACATAATAAATTCGAATTTCGACTATGGGAAAAATTTTTGACAGAATATGACCATCGAAAACTTTATTATTATAATATTAAAATTATCTTTGGAGTAATGTTCACATATTTTATAATAATTGTAAATTCAGACGTTAGTAATCGTTTGAAATTTCAACGGTAATACACATTGGAACTTTTGACAACAATACATCCATGACTCCCGTCAGAAGTTTATTCTGACCATTGAAAACTTTATTATTAAAATATTAAAGTGGACATTACTACAATTTTACAATAATATTTATTATATAACATAATAAATTTGAATTCTGATTATTAATATCTTTAGAACTTTGGATGGTGTTCGCTCTGTTGCAACTATGAAAGAAATGTTTGTCATCAGTAAAGATTTCTTGACAATCATTTTCTCCATCGCTAGTTTCGATGGATTTTCATGTCCGTTGAAATTTCCTTCCGACATTGTGAAGGCTTCATATCCTTTGAAAATATTTTGGCGAAAATCGACCATTTTCTTGTAGTGCATATATATAAATTCATAACTTATAATTTCTTTCATTTGACCTCTCATATATTTAATTATTTAGTCACAAAACTTTAATTTGGTTTAATATGTGAACTTTCATATTTATTGTACTTTTCTATTCATTTAGACTCCCAATTAGTAAGTTAGTAAACTACAACAATGACTGATTTTAATTTACCATATATATATATATATATATATATATATATCAATGTTGAATTTAAATTTCTTGACCAATTTATGGTATTTCACTTTGATAAAATCCTAGATATTATTTCAAATCACAATAAATATCTATGGTGTTTCATAATTAAATATTTATACAAATCCATCAAGTAAAACATATTTATCATAAAATATACTAATATATCATTCGTTGAAAGCGAGTTAAAAGACAACCCACTCATGAGTTGAAAGACATTCGCCTTATGAGTTTAAAGGCATAAGACATTCACTTTATAAGTTGAAAGACACTCATTTTTCATAAAAGAGAGCTTTCATTTTGTGACTTCATCTATCATTCACTTTCTGTGTATATGTTGATAATGCCTTGAATCTGAACTCAATTGTAATTCTTCTGTGGTCCCCCTATGTAGTCAGGCGCTTCAGCAGAATTTCCCTACGAGGGTCTCGCTGCCTGGTCAGCCAGCTTGTGAGGGGTCAGGGGTCAAGGGTCCAGGGGGATTCCCCTGCGGGAGTTGCAAGGGGGCAGAGCCCCCTGAGCAAAAAATTTTTAGGAGTATTCTGTGATTTGGAATTGATTTATTTCCTTATCACGAGATATGTGTCCTATTTTCGGGGGATTAATTTAGAGTCCCTCATCTGTCAAAGGGAGTACCTATATAAACTCCCTAGGAGTCCAGATAGAGACCAATCCTTATAATCATCGTTATTTCATAACAAAGAGAGCCGTCGCCATTTTTTCTTTGTGTTCTTCTCTGTTCGTGCGATCTCTCTCCCTCTTTTCGTAACAATATATGAAAATATCTTAGTGTATCCCAAATTAATAAAGAGCTCTACTTAGGACAATGAATATAAAATATGGAAGAAGTTGAATAAAGTTGACTTAGAATAAATAGCACAACATGAAGAAGTCAAAGGAAAAAAAATCATGTGATGATTATTGGCGATGAGAAGTTTTTAAAAGCAATCACATTTGTTCTACTTGCATTTGTAAAGCATAATATTATATTATGATACTTGATCCGAAGTCATGCACTTGGTTTACTTGCTATGAATTATCATTGATGTCTATCTATTTATGCACATATATCATGCCTTACAAATAGTCTTGAACCTTGATTTTATATTTTCTTTGAGCTAAATTTTTATTTTTATACACAATAAATAATATTCCCAATTGAATAGATGTAAACTCATGAATTTGCTAGGTATCATATTTTTTAAGCAAAATAATGTTGATTTATCTCCATTTCTTTTCTAGACCCAAAGATAAGAAGTTGAACAAAGCAAAATCACACCCTTGAAGTTAGACCGAACAAAGCAAAATCACAACATTGCAAAAGCTTGCACCAGAAGAAAACAAAACTTTTAAAAAAGTTAATTTAATTATGACAGGTTGTGACGGGCACCATTTGATCAGGAATGGAACCTTTTTCTTGAGAAAAGAAATGAAGATTTATAGGCTGATTAGGGCGACCATAAAAATAGAAAAATTAACCCTAAAAAGGGGACACATTGCTTGGATAAAGTGATTGGTTCTTGGATATATTGCTACTGAAGGCAACAACAATTGAGAAGCACCAACTTATTCTACTATTTTGTCGCTTGATTTAATCTTTTGTGTGTAACTTTGGCAATGAGGGAGCTCGATTTAGATTAGAGTCGCTTTATCACTACAATGAACTTATGTTTTTTTTTAAGTTTCGAAGCTAGTGTAGCTTATCCATATTTGTTAATTCGAATGTTTTGGTCTTGAATCTTTTATGCTAATATTAAATTTATTTTTATTTAGTTGATTATCTATCTTTGCTAAAAAAAAGAAATAAATACATTTATTTTGCTAGTTTTTTTTTTTGAGAGATTGAAAGATCGATTCCCTTTCCCTCAATTCATGCTATCAAAATTTATCACCTCAAAATGGAGTTAATCTGCTAATATCTAGGCCAACAAATAATTTTCTCTTCATGATTGTGTTTCTTGAACCGTAATATAGGTATACTAACTTGAGAAATGTTATTGATTTCTAGTTGTTGAATTTCATGTGAGAATCTTAAGAAGAGAAGCTTGAGAGGAATTATCCTCCGCATTGTCAATTCATGCTGTGAGAATAGTTGGCTTGATTCCCTTTGCGCTGAACAATAGTGTGACAGTTGAATGGTAATGCGAGGTGTGAATGCTATTATCATGACATATGATGTAGTGTCTTAAGTTCAACATATATGCTATAGTGAAACTAGCTCCCAAACTATCTTCTCATATTATTTTCCTTATCTGCAATTTTTTTCAGTAGTTGCTTTCATCAATTAGACTCCATAATTCAAAATACAAAAAAACATGATAGTTCTAAAATCTTTTCTACAATCCTAATTCTTTAGTTTTCTTTATCTTTCATTAATTAGCTTTATATAATTTAGGGTATTTGTCTCTCATCCAGTGACAATATTTGTCTTCTCGTGGATCTAATATCATACTTATTAGAATCGATAGATCACACACTTGTACTTAGTTCAATTGGTAAAAGGGCAGCCTGAAAGAAAACTATATACATTGATATCTCATGAAGGGTGAAAAATGTTTGGATGCATGTGAATGACAATACATTGCAATTGCCATTTTGCAAGACACTCTGATGACATCCATATTTTTCGAGCTGAATGAAAACCCAAGCATATATTCTTTCTTCAAATGGAGATACGAGTTGGATAGCAAGAGCAAGGAGATGGTGCATGCAAAGATGAGATTGAAACATAAGAATGATTGGATCAGCAACGAGACCGAGAGACAAGGTGGCGTGAATAGAGGCGAGGTCAAGTGAAGTGATCAGCAGCAAGGTTGCTTTAATCAATGGTGAGATTGAGGAGAAGAAATGGAATCACATAGTGAGGAGAGAAGAGAACTTCGCTCTTAGGAATTTAGGATGTTAACTTCTTCGCTAAATTGGTAGCTCAAATGCTATGAACAAATTGTAGGTGAATTTTAAAACTCATCTCAACCAGGCCTTGGAGAAGCCACCATCAATTTTTGATCCGATGGCAACACATGGTAATTCTTATGCCTTTGGGTACTACACCCATTATAGACATGATTTAGATAAATGTGATCTGCACTGTTAGCGCTTTTGTATCTGTACGCGGAGACCAAAATTTTAATAAATAAATTACATCAAATACCCTCCAACTTTACATTTTTTTCAGCACTATTTTTCAACTTTACTTTGTAATAAGATTGCCCTCCATCTTTTAACTTATTTCACCAAATGTCCTCTTCACTTGTAATCATTCGTTTCTCGATTGCCGGGTCAATGTGGTGCCCACATTACATATTCTCTCTCCTCAACACGGATATCTAGTTGACGTGTTAGCATTAAAAAATATAATAATATTAAAATATAATAATTTAAAAATAAAAAATGGGATGCCCCCTCATCGTCGAGGGAGAGGCGACGCCCCCTTTGCCGATGAGAGCAGGGAGGGAGTCTGCGACCTTCCGACGAAAGTCGCAAAGGGGGGGGATGGGGGACCCCCTTCGCTTCCCTTTCACTGTGCGCGCCGACGAAGGGAACTTTCCCTGCACCATCACGTGCAGGGAAAGAGAGGGGGGGCCTCCCTTTCACTGTGCGCTTCGATTGCAGAGAACTTTCTTTGTGCCGACGCATGCAAGGAAAGAGAGGGGGGTCGCCCCCTCTACAATCTTCGCTAGAAGGTCACACGGGGAGGCAAACACTCCCCCTCCCCCCTCTTCCCTTTCACTACGTGCGCCTGGGTAAGGAAAGAGTCTTTCCCTATGTCGACGCGCGAATAGAAAGAGAGTGGAGCCCCCACCCACCCCCCCTTCCTTACACCGATAGAGGCTTCCTTGAGGGGGCGTACTATTTTTTATTTTTTAATTAATGATTTCACTTAGATGCTCACGTAGAGGCGAGAGAATATGTCATGTAGGCGTCACGTCGATGAAAATGATCGATCAAATGAAGGATAATCTTGTTACAAAATAAAATTAAAAGATAACTTTGAGAAAGTGATCAAAGTTAGAGATTATTTCAGGTAATTTATCCAAATTTTAATACAACGAAAAGAATTCAGGAACGTACATACACATGGTCCATCGAGCTCGGAGTTGGAGTTGCAGCCCATGCTTTGCATTATAAATTGTAGAATTGACCAGGCCGAGTCTTAAAAGTTAAAACCCACATGGCTGGCAACCAAGTTGCAAGTGTTCATGTAATACTTCATGAGCCTTCAATGGCCTAATTACAATTTGTGTATTCATAAATATGAAAATATGAAACAAAATTACGCTTGTTATTTTGAGAGAAACAATAGCTACGTAAACTTATTAGGATAAAATAGAAGTTTAGTATCTTCTCTCTTTAAAAATCACCGAATGTAAATCGCATTTCACTCATCTTCATTTAAAAATTTTTAGTTTAATTAATTCATAGTTTTTTTAGATTATGAATAAAAAAATGAAATGAGAGATACTCACATGAAAACTCACTATATAATATATATACTTGTATGAACTTATTTATTTTAGTGTGTAAGAAGTTGGCATTAGATTAGACTGATTTATATCTCTATTTATATTTATGCTTCATATATTCAAAATTATTTTGCTAATATGGTTCAATTGTACGTAATTTTGCCTCATGTTAGCAGAAGAAACAAAGCCAACCAGCAAAGAAAAAAAAACAGACACAACCTCCCGTTTGCCTTCGTCCGCTCTCCTCCCCGAAGGACCTGCGCTTTGCATGGTTTCCGCTGCTGTTGCCTCCAGCTTCTCTCTCTCCCTCCCTCTTCCTCTCTCTCTCCCGCCCTTTTGTAACGTAACTGCATTTTAAAAAAAAGAAAAGAAAATTCGAAACGAAGGGTCGGCAGGGGAGGCGTCGCCTCCCCTGGCCTTCCACCCCTTCGTCTCCGGCCGACCAAGAGTCGGCCGGGGCATATAAGAGGGAGGGGAGGGCCGCTCGTGCGCCCTCTTGGAACCCTGATCTCTCTCTCCCTCTCGTTCTCTCTTCTCCCCAACCGGCGATCGATGTACGCGACGAGCGGCAGAGCAGAGACGACGATCGACGACCATCAACGCGCGACGATCCTCTCTTTGCGTGCGCAAGGGCCGGGCGAAACCTTTCAAGCGACAGTAAATGTTCGGCGATCGACGGATGACAAACAGTGACCGGAAAATTCGACAGTGCGATCGGAAAAGGTATCCGAAGCGTTTAAATCCCTAAACGATGAATTAGAGATTTGTTGAATGCGTAGGATAGGTTCAATATGATCTTGAAGTTATTTTCTACATATTTTGTATTCATGTCGATGTCAACTGACGGTCGGAAGGCCGCCGAATCCATGAAGAAATTCGACGGTCATGTTTTATCGCAGCGACCGATCGACCGATCCCAAAGACCGGTCGACCGATCTACACATAGAACCCACATGAACCTTTCGTCATCGGTCGACCGGCCCCCACCATGGCGGTCGACCGATCAGTACATGGACAAATAGATGACATCTTATGATCGGTCGACCGGTCCTAGAGAACGGTCGACCGATCCGATGCGCAGTGCGCATCTCCATGGCCTGACGATCGGTCGATCGACACCCTGGACGATCGACCGATTCGTAGGCATGACACACGAGAACTCGGTCGACCGTACCAGAGGACGATCGACCGGTCCATGTGGAACGGTCGACCAGTCTAACAGAGATGCCTTGACCACACTTAATTGGGTTGATCCACCTCTAATCAAATTACGACTCTGACTATTTCACTTATACTAGCTGAGTCTCATTGTACAAAGATCAACTTTCAATGGATCCTAAATCATAGTTTTCACAGTAACGAAAGATAATCAAAGTCAAGGATAAAGATATGTGATTGATATGTGCCCCCCAAAGTTAAAGCAAAGATCAGAGATTTAAAGTAGAGAAGTGATAGGTAGTTAGTTGAGGGGAGAGCGACGCTACTGTCTTAAATGACCCATATTCCTGAGATTTCAGGTTTCTCTCACCTCTCACCTGTATCTCGAATGAAGGGTGATGCTAAAGGACATACCCCTTCCCTTAAAGATTAAAGTATTATGCCATAGGGACAGGTAGCTAGCTGAGGAGACAGTGAACCTACAGGTCTCGTAACCGACTACTGTTCCTGGACTGTAGGAATTCTTTCCCCTGCCTTCCGAACTTGGTGAGGTTGTAACACCCACCTCTTTCCCTTAAGGGCTTTCAGGCATCAGAAAATTAGAGAGGCACATCTGGCTTCTCAACCTAATAAAGTCAAACTCGCATAGGACAACCAACCCTAAGGAATATTCTAATAATATAAAAAGCGTAGTGCAACTCACAGTAAAGCAAAGTAAAGCAGAGTATTGTAAAGCAAAGCAGAGATAATGTAAATGAAAGTATAGTAGAGATATTGTAAAGCAAAGATAAAGCATTGATATAATAGAGAACAGAGTACCGATATGAATAAAGATTTATACATTTCTTTCATCGATCCTTATTTCATCGTTTATTGCTTGTGTATTGGACATTCTTTGCTCATGGGTATTCTATTCCCCTGCAATGAAATTTTGCTAGTGAGAATGCCGATTGAGGAGTTGTTGGAGGGCGCAGAGCTTGGAGAATGCTGCACATGACTGATCTGCCTACTCCGAGCTTTTATTGCACTTATGTTTAAAACATCTTATGTTGAAAGACATCATGTTTGACTTTTCGCATATAGAACTTCAGACAAGCTTTATTATATTTTTGTATAATTTTCTATATTGTAAGACACCATGAACTTCCGCATACTATCTATAATATGAATCACCATAGACTTCCGCATATTTTCTATAACACGAGACATTGTGAAATTCTGCATTTAATTCATTATCACGGCGTTTCGACTACTCTTCCGCATTTAAGTCCTATAATATGTTTATTATTATTTTTAGTAGTGCCACGTAAGTCATTTTATTGAATGGTCAAGGTCAGTAGAGCTATAGATAGTGTAGCGCCCCTGGGTCAAGCTGACCGCCTACGTGACGGAAGGTGCGATTTTGGGGGCGTTATAATTTAGTATCAGAGCCTAAGTTCCTCGCTCCTTCATTGATCATAGTAGAGTATAGGTTCATGCATAGTGTTCATCGTTCTCATTGTTACATAGCTCAAAGTAAAGTCGTGTGTAAGCTTCTCAAGCATCTGCGGCTCCACTCCTTAAGTAAGTAATAAGTACATTCCTATGAGAATCATACTTATATTATTGGGTTTATTGTGTTATAAATGCCTCCACGTCACATGATCATCAGTATTTTACGTAGGGGAGGTCATATAATTGGGATTAATAGATGCCCACTAGATCCCCCAACCCCTCCACAGCCTACTCTAGAGAGATCAGAGTATTCAGATTTAGAGAGTGTTGGAAGCAACGACCCTGATCCCTCTTCCCCACCCATCGGGACATGGGAAGATGTGATTCCAGGGGAGAACCGACTGATGGAGGGAAGACATATAGATCACCCGATATATATATCCTCCGATGACGAAGAAGAAGACCCTGCACCACCACAGGAGCTACAGTTCAGAGACGCGAGCCCTATCAGTCAGACCGATCCAGAGGAGTGCTGTGATCTCTGCTATATGGGACACACCGATGATGAGTGCCCCTATCGTTCTAGACGTGGGATTAGTGTTTGATGTATCTCGTCTTGAAGGTCTTAGTGTACCTCAGACATATGTTATGCTTTTTGAACCTTATCAAGAGAATGATAATTGCTTTAATGAATATTGAATATTTTGGCTTCAATTGTTATCTAAGATTTTTCCTTTTATTAAGAATAAGAATTTTGGATTTTTATGTGCCTCTCTCAATTATGGGTATGGCCCTTTTTTATAGATGTCATATCAAAGAAGAGAATATGGCTACACCAGTGAGGCTGAGAATTTTGTGGAAGGGGAGAACCTATATGTTCCCCCACCTCCACCGTATCCACCCCCACCTCCACCTTCTCCTCCTCCATCAGAGCCACCGGCCCAACAAGGACCTCGGGTCCCTTCCGTCTGCACATTACAAAATTTCTGGAGGTCGAAACCTTTAATGTTCAACGGGGAAGGAGGTCTCGTAATAGCAGAACAGTGGATAGAGGCCATTGAGGACAAGTTCGACATCATCGATGTGCCCGAAAATAAGAAGGTCCTCTTCGTCGGGGACACCCTCCAAAAAGATGCCAAAGAATGGTGGAAGGCGAGAAAGGCCACCAGCTTTCCGCACATAAGAACAGTTGCATGGGAAGATTTTCGTCAAGCGTTTGAGACGCGTTATTTCCCCAGATTTCAAAGGGATCTAAAGCAGAAGGAGTTCTTGGACTTGGTACAAGGGACAATACGGTAGAGCAATACATGACGAAGTTCGTCAGGCTGAGGAAGTACTCCAAGTTAATCATGGACGAATTGAATGTGACCAAGCATTTTGTGAACGGATTGAATCCCGTCCTAAGGCCTCATACCAGATCCGAAAACTGCAAGACCTTAGAGGACGCCATCATTTTGGCTACTCTGTCGAAGAAAGACCATCAAGACCTGCAGAGAGCCCAGAAGGCCCAGCAGAATGTAGGACAGAGTTCCCAGCAGCAGCAACAGTTTCGTAATAACAATCGTCAACACCGGCGACGGGATAACTGGTACCATCCTTATGCGGCACCTCAACAGAACCATCGCTCTCAACAACAGCAACAGTCGTACCGTCCGCCACAACAAGCTCCTCCCCCACCGCAATAACAAGCACAACAACAGCAACAGCAGCGACCTCCTTAGCAAGCACAGAGGCGCCCGGCTCAACAACAGAGACAACAGCCTCCTAGGGCCCCGCAAGCACCACCCGCACAAGGTGAGTGGATTTTATGCAACACTTGTGGCAGGACCCATGCTGGGGAATGCCGAAGAAACTCAAGAGCCTGCTACTACTGTGACGGAATGGGGCACATAGCAGTGAACTGTCCGAGACGCTGACAACAATAGTTGGTACAGGGAAGACTCTTCAACCTGGAAGAGGATGCACCGCAGAATGACGCGAATGTCATTCGAGGTACGATATTCATAGCCGATTTACCTACAAAAGTATTATTCGATTTTGATGCCTCGCATTCCTTTATATCAGAAGAGTGTGCCAAAATATTAGGGTTAAAAATAGTGAACCTAGAGCAGAAGATGAATATATTGACCCCACAAGGCACCATCATTACCATAAAATACCTTCCCAATGTACCCATAGAAATAGAGAAAAGGAACCATCCTGTCAATCTCATCATCATCCCTATGAGAGATTATGATATAATTTTGGACATGGATTGGCTTACATCACATGATGCTTCCATACTGTGCAAATAAAAGAAAGTAATCATAAGTACACAGAATAAAGATAAAATTATAGTCAGAGGAATTGCACAAAAGGAACAAAAAATCATAGTATCTGTTATAAAGGCACAAAAACTACTACAAAAATGATGTAGATGTTACCTAACCAGTATAATCAAAATAGAGGAATCAAAGAAGACTCCCCAAGACATAGAAGTGATAAGGGAATTTCCTGACGTATTCCCTGAGGATGTCAGTGGTCTACCGCCCCGGAGGGAGATAGACTTCCACATTGAAGTAACGCCTGGAACTGCATCAATCTTCAAAGCCCCATATCGCATGGCTCCAGCAGAGATGAAAGTATTGAAGGATTAGATTCAAGAAGTACTGGACAAGGATTTCATAAGGCCGAGCGTCTCACCTTGTAGAGCACATGTTCTTTTTGTCAAAAAGAAGGATGGGTCTTTGAGACTTTGTATCGACTATAGAATGTTGAACAAAGTCACAATAAAGAACAGGTACCCACTACCTCGCATCGACGACCTATTTGATCAACTGTCCAAGGCAAGGGTGTTCTCAAAGATCGATCTGAGGAGTGGATACCATCAGTTAAGGGTTGCAGAGGATGACATCCCAAAGACGGCTTTTCGATCAAGATATGGACATTATGAGTTCATGGTGATGCCGTTTGAGTTGACAAACTCCCCGGCAGCATTCATGGACCTCATGAATCGAACTTTCCATGAACACCTTGATAAGTTCGTAATTATCTTCATCGATGATATTCTCGTCTATTCGTCAAACATGGAACGACATAGAGAGCGTCTGAAAATAGTACTGGAAACATTGCGAGCAAAGAAACTATATGCAAAGTTTTCAAAGTGCGAATTCTAGTTGGAGCAGATCATGTTCCTTGGACATATCATCTCTAAAGACGGAGTAGCAGTGGATCCCGCGAAAGTTGAAGCGGTGTCCAATTGAACCCAACCGAAGAATGTCTCCGAGATTAGGAGTTTCCTCGATTTGGCTGGCTATTACAGACGTTTTATCAAAGATTTCTCCAGAATAGCATTGCCGCTGACCAAGCTCACAAGGAAAGGAGAAAAGTTCATCTGGTCGTCCGAATGCGAAGAAAGTTTTCAAGAATTAAAAGGGCGACTCACTTCAGCACTGATCTTGACATTACCATCAGGCATCGGTGGTTATGTGGTATACAGCGATGCCAGTGGCATGAGATTGGGATGCGTGCTAATGCAACATGGCAAAGTAGTGGCTTACGCATCCAAACAGCTGAAGAAGCACGAGAGTAATTATCCAACGCATGACCTCAAGTTGGCAGCAGTAGTGTTCGCCCTCAAGCTTTGGCGTCACTACTTGTATGGAGAAGATTTTGTAGTTTATACAGACCACAAAAGCTTAAAGTATGTTTTTACACAGAAGGAGTTGAACATGCGTCAGAGGCGTTGGATGGAGTTTCTAAAAGATTACGAGTTTGCCATTAGCTACCAACCTGGTAAGGCAAACTCAGTAGCTGACGCGCTCAGCAAAAAATGGGAAGGATCCTTAGCCTACATGCGTCTACGCCGGTTCGAACTCATGGAAGAAGTGTTCAAATGGACACCAAAAGTGAGGCACGATGGATCGCTAATGATGATGCAGCGCCTGGTGTCAGGTGTAATAGGAAGGATCATAGAAGCACAAGTGGAAGACGCAGAGTATCAAGATATGATGATAAGGACAAGTATAGAAACAACAAATCTCAGGGT
Organism: Pontederia crassipes; assembly: GCA_030549335.1. Taxonomy (NCBI): domain Eukaryota; kingdom Viridiplantae; phylum Streptophyta; class Magnoliopsida; order Commelinales; family Pontederiaceae; genus Pontederia; species Pontederia crassipes. The sequence continues at coordinate 66,560,389 of CM060191.1, read as the reverse complement.
CTCTTTAGATGGTGGCATCAAGTACCGTGACCGGCTATGGGTACCGAACAAACCGAAACTTCGAAGAGAAGTGCTAGACGAATGCCACAAGTCCGAATTTGCGATCCACCCAGGGAGTACAAAGATGTACAAGGATGTACAGAGAAGTTTCTGGTGGCCAGACATGAAAAAGGAGATAGTGGATTATGTCTCCAAATGCATTGTGTGCCAACAGGTCAAGATCGAACACCAGAAGCCACAGGGAACCCTGAAGAGTCTGGGCATCCCACAGTGGAAGTGGGAAGAAATATCGATGGATTTTATCATAGGCCTACCTCAAACGCATAAGGGACATGACGCCATTTGGGTTATAGTGGATCGACTCACTAAATCGGCTCACTTCCTACCCATCAAGGTAAAACAATCTCTTGAAAGCCTCATGGATTTATATGTTCAGGAGATTGTTAGGCTTCACGGAATTCCGACAGCCATCGTATCCGACAGAGATCCTAGGTTCACCTCCAGATTCTGGAAGAGTCTCCAGAATGCTTTTGGGACAAGGCTCCGTTATAGCACTGTCTTTCATCCACAAACTGATGGACAAACCGAGAGGACAATCCAAACAGTGAAGGACATGCTGAGAGCATGCGCTTTGGACTGGCATGGTAACTGGGATAAACACCTTAATCTCATAAAGTTTTCCTACAATAACAATTTTCATGCTAGTATAGAGATGTCTCCCATTGAAGCACTGTATGATCGCCCATGTCGTTCCCCGGCATGTTGGGGCGAGGTTGGAGAAAGGAAAATCTTAAACGCTGAATTATAGAAGCAGACAAAGGAGTATACAGACAGGGTGGAACTAATAAAGAAAAGAATGAAGTCTGCTCAAGATCGTCAGAAGGCCTACGTAGATAAAAGACGCCGAGAACATAAGTTCAAGGCGAGCGATCAAGTTCTGCTCAAGGTCTCCCCCACTAAAGGAGTAATGCGTTTCAGCAAATGGGAAAAATTGAACCCAAGGTACGTAAGCCCATTTGAGATACTCGAGATGGTTGGAGACTCAGCATGCAGGTTGGCCTTGCCTCCGACGTATTCAAGGGTGCACAACGTCTTCCATGTCTCCCTCTCCGGATGTACAAGCACGACTACGCCAACGTGATTCAAATTGAGGAACCAAACCTCAAGGAGGATCTGGCATATGAGGAACAGCCCACGGAGATTTTGGACTACCAAGAACATCAACAAGGGAAGAAGCGTGTGGCGCTGGTTAAGGTCGCATGAAAGCATCATCAAAGAAAAGAAGCGACTAAGGAAGTCGAATCGGAAATGCGAGAGAAATTTCCTAAACTTTTCATGTAAGCCTTAACCCTTATCCAAATTCGAAAACGAATTTTTTTTAGAGGGTAATAATGTAACGTAACTGCCTTTTATAAAAAAGAAAAAAAGAAAAGAAAATTTGAAATGAAGGGTCGGCAGGGGAGGCGTCGCCTCCCCTGGCCTTAACCCCTTGGTGGAACGATCGACTGGTCCGACAGAGATGCATTGACCACACTTAATTGGGTTGATTCACCCCTAATCAAATTACGACTCTGACTAGTTCACCTATACTGGCTGAGTCTGATTGTACAAAGATCAACTTCCAGTGGATCCTAAATCATAGTTTTCACAGTTACGAAAGATAATCAAAGTTAAGGATAAAGATATGGGATTGCTATGTGCCGCCCCAAAGTTAAAGCAAAGATCAGAGATTTAAAGTAGAGAAATGATAGGTAGTTAACTGAGGGGACAGCGACGCTACTGTCTTAAATGACCCATATTCCTGAGATTTCAGGTTTCTTCCACCTGTATCTCGAATGAAGGGTGATGTAAAGGACATACCCCTTCCCTTAAAGATTAAAGTATTATGCCAGATGGACAAGTAATTAGCTGAGGAGACAGTGAACCTACAGGTCTCGTAACCGATCACTGTTCCTGGACTGTAAAAATTCTTCCCCTACCTTCCGAACTGAGTGAGGTTGTAACACCCACCTCTTTCCCTTATGGATTTTCTGGCATCAGAGAATCAGAGAGGTATCTCTGGCTTCTCAACCTAATAAAGTCGAGCTCGCATAGGACAATCAATCCTAAGGGATATTCTAGTAATATAAAAGGCGTAGTGCAACTCACAGTAAGGCAAAGTAAAGCAGAGTATTGTAAAGCAAAGCAGAGATAATGTAAACAAAAGTATAGTAGAGACATTGTAAAGCAAAGCCAAAGTAAAGCAAAGATAAAGCATTGATATAATAAAGAACAGAGTACCGATATGAATAAAGATTTATACATTTCTTTCATCGATCCTTATTTTATCGTTTATTGCTTGTGTACTTGGCATTCTTTGCTCATGGGTATTCTATTCTCCTGCAATGGAATTTTGCAGGTGAGAATGCCGATTGAGGAGTTGTTGGAGGGCGCAGAGCTTGAAGAATGCTGCACATGACTGATCTGCCTACTCCGAACTTTTATTGCACTTATGTTTAAAATATCTTATGTTCAGAGACATCATGTTTGGTTTTTCGCATATAGAACTTCAGACAAGCTTTATTATATTTTTGCATAATTTTCTATATTGTAAGACATCATGAACTTCCGTATACTATCTATAATATGAATCATCATAGACTTCCGCATATTTTTTATAACACGAGACAATGTGAAATTCTGCATTTAATTTATTATCACGACATTTCGACTACTCTTCCGCATTTAAGTCATATAATATGTTTATTATTATTTTTAGTAGTGCCACGTAAGTCATTTTATTGAATGGTCAAGATCTATAGAGCAATAGATAGTGTAACGCCCCTGAGATCAAGCTGATCGTCTACGTGACTGGAGGTGCGATTTTGGGGACGTTACACCTTTCATTCTGTATATTCTCCGTGCCCCCACGATCATCACATTCTTGACTTAATTTCCCACCGCTGTTTTTTTTTTTCTGCAACCCCTGCAGCTATCTTTGGCCTTCTTTCCCCCTCGCTTCCAGTTGAAAGAGGTCGTGACATTCTAATATTAGACAACAACAGAAGGAAAAGGAAGAGGGAAGGCAGACGCCGTGGCGACGGGGGGAGGCGCCGAAGAGCTGGGGAATGCTGCTCGTGGTTCTCGCGTTTCTCCCCTTCTCCCCTGCTAAGAGGAGAGATTGAATCCTCTATTGCGCATGCAGATTAGTTCCTTAATGATTAGAATTATATAAATTTCGAACGAGACACTGTTTCTTCTCTGTGTTCTTTACGCACCAGAGAGGATGAGCTGCTTTTCGTGCGTGAGCTCGCACCACAGGAAGCGGCTCAGTGATGGCCTTAGATCTCATTCTTTGTCTCGGCTCGTCGATCCTGTTGGTGCGTGGTCGAAGGATTCAGAGATTCTTCTCTCTCTTTTTCTGTCTGAGAGCTTGTTATTTCTTTTGCTTATGTTGTCAGAATTGCTCACAGAATTAGAGAAGAAAATATCAACTCCGGAAGAAGGAGATAGGAGCACGGCTCATAGGTTCACCTTCAAGGAGCTCGCGGCCGCCACCCGCAACTTTAAGATCACTAATTTGATCGGAGAAGGGGGCTTCGGCAGAGTCTTCAAGGGGCAGCTCGACTCAGGCCAGGCATGCATGCATGCATATATATGGCATTATAATTAATCAATATGTATGCATGTTAATGACGTTAATTTCTTGCGTGATCTCTTTTTTTTTTTTTTGGTAGGTTGTGGCCGTAAAGCAGCTCAACCGTGAAGGGATGCAGGGAACTCAGGAGTTCCTGATGGAATGCCTGATGCTTATACTGCTGCACCATCCAAATCTCGTCAGCTTGATAGGATACTGCGCAGATGGGGAAGAAAGGATATTAGTGTACGAGTATATGCCGCAGGGCAACCTGGAACATCACCTGTTCGGTAAGCGTCAGATTCATATCCGCTGATTCCCGCATTCTGCTATTTCATTTGTGCTAAATAAAATCTTACAAACTCTGGTTTCATTTACATCGCAACGAATACAACTTCTTATACTATATATTCTTCTCAGTTTGAATCTTATCTTTTCTTTCCATGTCTGGTTTGAGTGTTTATTTTTTTCTTCTCTGAAACCATAAGAAATCTGATAGGACAGTCGTACGTTTTCTTCTTCAATGCTAAATCAACCTCTTGTTTCAGAAAATGGCCATAGATTTGTTAGATTCAGATCATAGTACCTGATGCAGAAAGGGGTTCTTGTTTTCAGACATCCCAACTGAAAAGGATCCACTCGACTGGAACACACGGATCAAGATTGCCGTCGGCGCGGCGAAGGGCCTCGCCTATTTGCACGATGCTGTCAAGCCACCTGTTATTTACCGGGACCTGAAATCTTCCAACATCTTGCTGGACGACGAGTTCAACCCAAAGCTGTCCGACTTCGGGCTGGCGAAGCTCGGGCCGGTCGGCGACGACACCCACGTCTCCACCAGGGTGATGGGGACCTACGGCTACTGCGCCCCGGACTACGCCATGAGCGGCAAGCTCACGGTGAAGTCCGACGTGTACAGCTTCGGCGTGGTTCTCCTGGAGCTGATCTCCGGGAGGAAGGCGTTCGATTTCTCCAGACCAGCTGGGGAACAGAACCTGATCGTATGGGTACGTAGCCAATTCACTCCATTCCACTTGTCCTCATACATTCGCCATTGCTGATGCCTTCAAGCTTCCGAACTGATCCGTAACTCTCTGTGTTGCTGCCGCTGCAACGATGAATGCATGCAGTCGCGTCCCTTCATCAAGGACAAGAGGAGGTACTCCAAGCTGGCGGATCCGCTCCTGCACGGGCGCTACCCTCTCAGGGCCTTCTACCAGCTGGTGGTGATCACCTCGATGTGCCTCAACGAGCAACCGAACGTCCGGCCGACCATGCTCGACGTCGTCATGGCCCTCGACCACGTCGCCTCCCAGCCCTACGTCGCCGCCGAAGCCAAGCACCGCAAGGACCATCACCTTTCGCGCCCGACTCCGCATGCAACTACTGCTGCTTAAATTAATCGACTAATTAGGAACATATCACGGAATGCAAAAAAAAAAAAAAGAAAGGATGAGAGGTCTCTAATTAATTACTTAATCTACTTTTAAGTAACTATTAACTGGTCGTAAGCAAATGTACTGGGAGGAGGCAAACATATTGCTAACCGTACATGGGGTTTTAATTACTTTGTACTTGGATTGCTACTTTGCTTTGGAGGTGTTAAATTAAACAAGAAATTAATGTTTGCAGTAATTTGTGCCCTTGTGTACATATATATAGTGCTCCATTTCTGGACGGCACTTAGATTACTACTTTGCCCAGAGAAAAATGGAAAAGTCCAATTGTTTGTACATTTTTTTCTTCTTTTCTTTTTAAGTTGTTGCTTTTTCTTTTTGCTTTTTTTCTTCTGCAGGCGCAGTAATGTTTGATTTGAAGTACTTTATATTAAGCAAATTGGCTCGAATAATATTTTGTAGCTCCGGATGTGGGGTCAATTTGATGAAAACATATTATAGATTAGTAAAAATATTATTAATGAATATTGGATACCGGAGAATCGAATGGATAATTATATAGGGGTCATTTGAAAACGGAATTGCGTTTTCGGTACATAGTTGAATTGACAGATTAGTTCGAATTGTGTTTGGTTGGAGTGAAATTTGATAATGAGGAATAAGATGGTTGATGTGATAGAAAAAAATAGACGTAATGAATAAATTTTTAAAATAATTATTATAATTATGAAGTATAATTTTATTATTAATTAAAATAAATTATAAAATAAAAAATTTATGGAAAAAATTTGTTAAAATATATTATTTAAATATAAAAATTGTATTTTAAATTAATTATATTTAATGAAATATTAAAAATTTTAATGAATAAGCAATAAATAATATTATATTAATATATTATTATGAATATTTTATATTTATTAAGTAATTTATTTTATGAAGATTATTGTGCGAGAGAAAAGAAAAAGGAAAATAAATTAAAAAAACTAATATGCCGTGTCAAACAAAAAAAGGTAATTTTCGGTTCCATCTAAAATGGAGTGGTGGAATCAGAGTCACATGACTCCGGTTCCACCCCTTTTATTCTCGTCCCGAAACTCGATTTCGAAAAGTATTTGACGAATTTGATGAAAGTGTGGTTGCTCCGATTTCGCAAACAAACGCAGTCATAAAAAAAAGGAGAATTTTATGCTTGACTTAATAATGTGGCGTGCCAATCGATTAGAATCTAACGTGAGTCTTAAGATTAAATATTTATTATTCAGATAAGTTTAAATATTTAAGCTGTGGGAATCACACATGAGCCAGGAACTTGTAAAGAAATACGTAGGCTAGGTCACATTTTGTAATTAGTGTAAGTGACATCGTATTGTTTAATTATTATGTGACACTAAATCAACTTTTACGCAGTTTAGAGGAAGATTCGTGTACTATATACTGATGATGAAAGCAAATTACATCTGGTCATCTACCACACGCAGCCTAGGAATAATAACTATGTCAAGGGAAAACTTATCTGCCAATTAACTTGCTATTAGAACCACATAAGAAATATATATATTAAATCTTAGAAATTAAAAATGAAAACTTTGTGCAAAATATTAATAATTAATAGACATTAATAACTAACACAGCTACGATAATATTAAAAACTTTTTTGCCTGAGTTATGCAGACAGCGACCAAAATTGTATGGTACGTCAGTTGTGACGAAACCTATCTGCAAACATAGCTCACGTAGCTAGATTTAGGTCAATAATTAGCTTTTAAGTTAAACTAAAGGGATCGAATTAAACTAATGGCAATAAATCAGTTTACGTCCAACTACATTAACTTAATTAACCACAACTCTGAGTTGGTGAAATCATATATTAATCAAAGGAAGGCACCGTTCATTTTAATGATTGGGATTTAATTAATGCAAAGATTTAAGTTTCATCTCCACAGAATATTCAAGTTTGTGTGGAGCACAGGCAATCTAAAATGAGATCTTGCCCAAGGCTCGTTCTGCAGTTGATTTTCACGGCAATCCGTTTTTATGTGGTTATTTTCAAGGACAGTGAGAGAAAGATGTACCCATCATCAGGAAGGAAGGGGAGTCAATCAATATTTAGGATCATAGTAAGTGTTAAGATGTTAACATGAAACTTCCTTCTCACCTTACACACACACACACAAAAAAATAAATAAATATAATCAATTAATTTTCATAGATCTTAGATTTTATGTATGTGATTAAATTTTTATATATAATTTTTATATTTTTATATAAATAAAGTATTTTTATGTATAAATAGTCTAATCAAGTTTAGAAGTAAATTTCACATGACATTTACCTATGTATGGATGGATAGGATGTAACCTCTCAAATTTTCAAGAGAATTGGATTTATTTTGAACCATATCACCTATAATTACTTTTTCTTAAATTTTGATTGAGCAACTTAATCTTACCCAATAACAAATAATTGTCTTTCTTATATTAATTATGAAAGTTAAATAACTTTCTAATAAAGTGAGAACCTGAATTAACTTCTCTAAATTAAAACTATACTTTAAATAACTTTATGTGAATAACTAAGGCAACGATCGACGGTTGGATTGGATGGAACTGGTTTCGATTGATTCTGCCAAAGTGACATCTTACGAAACCAACACTAGAATTTGAGGCGGGGATCGAATGCCACGTGTCTCGATCCTCACCTTTTAGTTTCACCTCTTTTGTGGAACGTGGAACTAGAGTACTATAGCAGTGATCCAACTTTTTTTTGAATTTTTATGTGACTTTTTCATTTTTTTTTTCAAATATTTATCTCTCTTCTTTCCTCACACAAAATAATTTAGTTATTAAAATAATATATTTATTGTAAAATAATTAATTTACAATTATTTATTATTTATCATTTCATGATAAATTTCTAATATTTTGTTAAATATAATTTATTATATTTTAATAATATATTTTTTAACAAAAAAATAATTTATACTCATTATTTATTAATTAATAAAATTATACTTTATATTTGCAATTCCTACATTCATTCAAACATTCATTAAAATTAATTTATTACATCAATTTTTTCAATCTCATCATTATGTTCCTATCTAAATATACATCCCGAACGAATTTATCAATTGAACTATTAACATAACTCGAAAGAATTACAATTTTACTTTTCAAAAGCTACCTAAAGAGTTCTAAAAACTCAATCCCATGTGCATTTTGCATCATTATGAATATTGTTGTCGCACATGTTTTCATCTTTACTTGTTAGCTTAACTACTTGTGAGATTCAAATACAAAAAAATAAAATTTTCATAAGAAAATGACGCTTACGTAAGATAATACAAATATATATACATATATATATATATGATTTTTTAAATAAAGATAATTTAACTTTTAAAATAATAATCACAAATTCATTCATAAGGAACATGAATATAATTTTTCCCCATTTCTTTCTTTTTTTCAACTTTTTATCATTCTTTACTTTTCTTTTCATTCTTAATCATTCTTCTTTGGTAGATTGTTTTTACATCTTTTACTTTAAATAGTGTCCTACAAAATTCTACATATGTTGTCTTATGCAAGCTCAATTTATTTTACTATTGGTCACATCACGATACTTTCATGTATCTTTGGATCATGACGGATCAAGTTAAGAACAGAGGAGAAATTAAAAGATCAAAAGAATAAATCTTGTGATCATAAAAAGTACTCAAACAAGGTTGAAAGAACCTCTCATTGTTTAATTATATTTTATTAGGGCTGCAAAAATTCTTTATTTTTTAACTATACTTTAGCAATCGGTACATATGAAGGTTCTCATCTTACAACTTTTATCTTTTTACTTAATTATCTATCTTTGATTTGGTATAAAATCATTTAAGGGCAATAAATCATTTGACAATAATACAATTTAAGTTAAAATATATTTTAAAAAATCAATAGAGGTCAGGTAGTCAAACTGGGGTCAGGCTTCATGCGGACATGAGCCGCATTCGTGGTGATGCAAGTTGTGTTCCAGCAACTTTAGTTTGGATGACTACATCATAATCCGAGCCGAGTCCAAGATGGCCTCAGCCAGCTATGACAAAAATATCTTATCCTCATTTTCACCATTAGAACACAAATCAGATGGGATCAAACTTGGATGCCTCAAAAACTTATTAACTTGAACCTACGTCGAGTGGCACAAAAATCTAGATCACGGTCGATCATCGAACATCTGAGCACTTCTTCCAATTCAAACTCAGAACTCGAGCCAAGTATATGACTGGCATGGGCCAAGTCGATGGTATCAAATTCTGAATGCTTGAAAACCACCATTCATACTCGTAATGTAGAAACCAACTCAGGTTACATGGAAATCGGACCAGCTTGATACTGAATTTGGGTTGAATTCAATGTCACTAAGTTGGCATAAGAAAAACATCACATAATTCAAATTGAATTCTAGACAATTTTGGCTCAATTGCGGTGGAGCAGAACTTTGGTGATTTTTTTTAACTTTGATTGAGATTTTGGATACCAAAATGACATGATGGTGCGCTATCTTGGAAAACTTATTCATGGACCATGTAAGAACATAAAATATATTTTAATATTTCTTTAGTTTTATTATTCTATTAAAAATCATATATAAAATTGAATTCAAAATCTGTGCGTATTTAGTCTAGGCAGAACTATCTGAACTCGAAAGTTTGGATGACTATTTAGCATGCACGCATGTGGAGGGGGAATGATTGCTTAAAAGTTCGTGGAAAAACTATTTTTTTCTGAATGTGAGAGGACTGGTTGGGGTCCTTGGGGAGATGGTTTAATTTGTTAGTACATCTAATTTTGATTGAATTAAATCATAAATATGAATTCAAGTCTTGATTTTCTCCTTAATACTTCTGAATCATACCCATAACCTCTATCAATTATCCTAATTAAATCATTTATCATTTCTTTTCCTTTATCTTATCCTTTTTAACTTTAATTATCTTTTTTATTTTTTAATAAAATAAAATAAATAAAAATTATTTATCTATTTAATTTACTTCTGATCATTCATATTAATTAATTTAATCTTTTTTATTTTCATTTTTATTTTCTTCTTTTTTTTCTACTTTTGTTCAAACTCTTTTTTTCTTTTTAGCATCCCCTTATCTTCTAATTTACACCTATTTTGGAATCAAATAGTAATAATATATGTATACCAAAATACTGAAATTAAAATATTTTTTTATTATTTTAATAACTTCATCCTTAATTCTCTTCTAATTATCTTTGTTTCATTCTATCTCTTTGAATCATAATTATCTTGAATTTTTGCAATTATTATTGTTATCTTTTAATTTTCAAAATAAAGTATATTTTAAGTTCTATTGGAAGTCTTTTATAACATAAATTTTATGGTTAGATTGAATTTCCAATTGTCGGCGCTAGGTAGACGCGAAAGAGTCGCTATGTTTTCAAGCGATGCAATAGCGCTGCAATAGTGTCTCGCTGGTTGTGTCACTATTCGTCAATTTTCTTGTAGTGATGAATCCTTAATTTTAATATAATTTAAACTTCTAAATATAAATTATTTTTCATTATTTTCCAATCTCTTATCTTAGTTATATTTTTATTCACTTATAAAATGTTTTATCTTATCTTTCCCTCTTCTCTTATCCCATCTTTGTACTTTTATTTTCTTCCAGACTTTAAATCTTTAACAAATCCTAAAATTTTTAATTTATTTTAATAATAAAAAATAATTTTTAATTTTGAAATTTTGAGTTGTTACATTGCAAGTGTATAATTTTATGTATAAATAGTTTTGATCAATATTATATAAATTCTACGTCACGTTAATATATGTATATATATACATATAGATAGCATTAACGGATGTATTCTAATATTTTTAATATTTCTTATAATTGTGTATTATAATTGAAAAAACTTAGGAGGGACCAATCTCCCCCACCTCCTCACGCTACAAGAAAATGGAGATTTTTCGATGAATTGATATCCTTCGCCATTTGTCCTTATTGCGATGGAACAATAAATTCTTTTCGAATTGCAATAGAAAAAAAATGAAAACAAAATATTGACAACTCAATTTCCTTCTTAAATTGTGATGAAAGATCGTTCGTCGAAATTTTCAACAGTCACGGTAGTCGAAATTATCAACGGCGTCAGCCCGTCGGTAGTTTTGACGGCTATGGCCATCAAAATTTGAATTTATTACAATAAAAATATCATAGGTATTAATATTTTAATATTAATTTTTCTGACAGTCGAAGTCGTCGAAAATACGGAGATGTCCATTGGTAATTTTGACAGTTCTGACTATCGAAAATATTAATCCATCTCTCGCTCTCGACTCTCTCTCTCTCTCCCGCTCACTCTGAGTATCTCTCTCTCACTTTCTCCCTCAGTCTCCCATCTCTCTCTCCCTCATTCTTTTGCTCTCTCACCATCTCTCGTTCTCTCCCGACTTCGTCGACATCCAAGTACCATTGACTCCGACGAGCATCATCTCTAACGACCATCCTCTCCCTCACTCTCACTTTCTCGTCAGGACTTGAACACTTGCGGCCGGATTCGACCTATGGTGGCTAGATATAGCCGCACCGGCCACGGGTCAAATTTTTTTATATAAGTTTCCGTTGCCGTACCTAAGGGATGGAACCAGGATAAGAAATTGTGTGTGTGTGGGGGGGGAGGGGGGGGGGGGGGGGGGGAGGATATATCATATATAAAAAATAATTTGTTATTGAACATTTAGAAAATAATTTGTTAAGAGATAAATGCACAGTAAAATTATAAAAAATGAATATATTATAGTAAAATAAAGGCTAAAAATAGATATATTAATTTTAAATTATATCGAATTAATGCAAATGCTTGGAGTTCATTTTTTAGTAAATTAGGCTAGAATTGGTTTTAAACTGACGACTAACCCTTGTTGAACCTCAATTCATAAATTTAATCTCATTATTTCTGAAAATATTAAATACGAGGAAATATAAATACTAAGACTTTAAATAATAATATTATTATACTTGAGTTATATTAGTATAATAGTATTATATTTATGAAAATCTTAATGTTATCTTTGAAAGTTGTAATTAATATTAATATTATATACTTAATATATATGGAAGTCTTAATTAGTGGCTTAATTAATATTAATATATAAAAACATTAACGTGAAAATCTGAGGCTATCAGGTCATTATAACTTTTTATATATGAAATCTTATATAATATATAAGACTTAAAAGTTCGGGTGGTGGTGGGGGGAGTCAGAAATTCTGACAGGATACCTTACCGGCAAAATTTTCAACGGAAGTTTTTCATCGGAACTTTCAACGGGTGATTTTGCAACATTGTTTATTTGTCAGAATTTTCAATGAATTTTTTTAGTCCGTCGTTCGACCGGATTGAACATTAAAATAATATTATATAATATAGTATAAGTTATATGATATAGTATATTAATATTGTACTAATAATTTATTAAAAATTAATATAACATAAATTTTTTATTAAAAGTTTTATAATGATAAATAATAATAATTAACATATAAATATAAATAGATCATTATTAATTTAATGTCGATTATTTAATGATGATAGATGTTATGCTAATAAATTTTAGCTTAAATTATTATTATTTTTTTTAACACTTTCCTTTTTATTCATTTATTTATGCCCTCTGATAATTTTCTATTTTAATATTATTCAATTTTAAATATGTACTTTTCTATTTTAATTCCTATTTAATTTTATACGTATCATATTCTCTATTTATCTCATCTTTAATCTTCCTTATATTCCTTTTCTTTTCCCTCATTTAACTTTCCTTTTTTTAAAAAGTTTTTTTTTCAAAATTTGAATTGAACTCCGATTCAACCTACAAGTTCAATCGATTTTTTTTCGATTTAATGTCAAAATCGATTCTGACACCTAACCGGACCGGTCCAATTTTGACAACATTGGTTGGGAGTTAAAAATGGCGTTGTATTTTTTTAAGAAAAAGAACTTTAACTATCATTTAAGATTGTATCATCGTACAAAATATTGAGGAGCTCACAAGGAAGAGCCTCCTCGCAAAAAATCATATCTCCTTGTAGCCGATTTCGCAAGAAAAATCAACGGTCCTATTACAATGTCTATTGTAATGAGATACAATACAAGCATGAAATATCTCAATGAGGTGTTAAATTTCTTACATAATGTTCAAGATCTTCCAAGAGTAATGAGTCGAGTGATTGATTATCTTCATTAAGACTTCCGAATCTGTCTCAACTCTAAGTTTGTCGGCCCTTTACTTCAACCGTCCTGAAGTCCCAATAGCAGCTCTATGGCCTCCACCTCGATGGCCTCATCAGCAGTTTGTCCACGACAACCTTTTTTTTATTTTGGCGTTTATTAACTGTGCACAAGCTGAGCATCTGTGCAAATAAGCACATGGCAATATTAATTTATTTATAACCGAAAGTTATAATGCCTTTAAAATATCATCATGGCCCGGAGAAACTCAATTAGTTGGCCAACTGCCTGCAATAATATGCTAATTAAACTCGAGACCTATAAATGTTATCGTTCAATTAATTATCGCATTAATTCTATTCCTCGGATCTCCTTGCATTACTACGTCTAATTATTCTTCTGATTAATCCTGAATAACTCTTAAAAGACTAAAATGAGCAAAAATATATATATTAGAATCTAAATAATACAATAATTATTATAATATTCTTCTAATTAATTATTCTATTAATATATTAGAAATCTACCATTTCTTTTTTCTAAGAGAAAAAAATTAAAAAAAAAACAGAAATATTTGTTTGCAACGGGTGGTCCGTCACGCTTTTCAACTGCCATTTTTTCCGCTGCAAAATATATATTTTATTGCATGTAGCGTGGACTTGCCTAACTGTGCATGCCATTATCATATCTCATTAATGGTGAATAATTATTGTGTGAACGTTATGTTTTGTGGAGGTATATATATTATATTCGTATGTGTATATATAATGTGTTATTTGACTTGGTAGCATTTGCGTGAAGTAGAATGGTTCAAGGTCCAAATCAAAGTAATTAGAGCCTCCTAACGATTCAAGAAGACCGTGGACCGAGAGGGACCGCAGACGTAGCACCATTTAATTAATATCCTTTTTTTTATTTATGCCAATTCGAGCCACGTAAGTAGCGTTCGTTAATTGTGTTTTCTTTGTATCAATTTTTTTTTATATTTTATGAGTGAGAATATGTATTTGTGACTAGGAGTTCAACATAAGTTATATATATTTAAATATAATTGTTTTAATAAAATCTGTATATTTATTCCTAAATCATTTTTATTTTATTATAAATAATTATGAAATGAAGTTGAGGTACGGACCGAGCAGCTGAATAATCATCGGCTCATCGCAAGCAAATTGTTCATCTGAAATTGCATTCAAGTTTCACACACACATAAATAAATAGATAGTTAGATAGATAGAAATCAGAGCAGGTAGTAATTGGGAGACTCTAACATCTCTCTCTCTCTCTCTCTCTCTCTCTATATATATATATATATATATATATATATATATATGTACTTTTCTGCTATTGAGGTCTACATGCCCAAAGTAAACTGGTGCCCATATATCGATCCATTTGAACTTAAAATATTAAGTAAACGTCTTTGTTTAATTTGATTGTTTCCTCCCTCCTACATGACAGGGATGGATGTTCTTGGCCAGTTGACCCTGCAGCCTGCCGAGTTCTTTACAGTCGCATGGCATGCTGACTATAAATTCTTGGCCATTCTCTCGTGCCTTTCGCTTGGTCTGAGATGTCACAGATCAAGATAGGAATTAATAATGTTTATATATATATATATATAACTAAAATTTTATAATGAAGTAAATAAATAAAAGTTATAATAATCATGCATAATTCTAATGCCACTACGACAAGTTATAATTGCGTATGATTTCAAGTGATCTTAGTCGTGCTACATATACCTTTTTTTCTCCTAGATAGAATTCTGACATCACAAATTTCGAGTTTTATTATACTCGTGAATTGTCAAGTTGCACATTAATTAGTTTCAGTTATCGCATCTCCGGGTACAAAGGTGATTTATCTGGGAAGGGCCTATTGGACAATTTGACCTGGAAGATTGGAAATAAACATCAAATAATAAATAATATATATATATGGGCTAAAATGGGCATGCTGAGATGATTGACACTCTGTCACGCACGTATCCGATCGTCCATATGCGATCCGACGGTCCAAATGAAGGTGCGGGATATTTTAACATAATCTCACGGTATTTTTGACATCACGCTCACCAACACTCCTCTCTCTCTCTCACGCGCAATTCGGCTTTCTCTCCCTTTCTCGATCTCCGGTGACGTGACGACAATCTCTCTCGCACGCGTGATCCTGTTGTCTCTCCCTCTCTCGAACTTCAGCGAGGCGATGGTGAGGGCCACGACGTCGAGGCGAACTGGAGGAGATGACAAGGGCCGTGGCGAGGCGACCTAGAAAATAAAAAATGATGGCAAGGGCGGCTGGCGAGGGCTGCAGCGGCGACACGAGGTGACCAGGACCACACGATCTTGCCCCATCTCTCGATCTCTGGCGAGGAGAGGACGAGGGAGACCGGTGAGGCGAAGCGACCTGGACAACATGATCTCGCTCCCTCTCTCGATCTTCGGCGAGGAGATGGCAAGGGCAACCGGCAAGGTGAGACGACTTGGACCACACGATCTCACTCCCTCTCGCGATCTCTGGCGAGGAGAGGACAAGGGCAACTGGCGAGATGAGACAACCTGGACCACATGATCATGCTCTCTCTCTCTATCTCCGACTAGAAGAGAGCAAGGGTGATTGGTAAAGTAGCTCGATTTCGATCCGTGATCGGTAGCAACTCGATTTCGATCCACGATCTGCACCTCTCTCTTCCCCCGCCGCCGCCCGCACTCGTATTCATCAGAGAAGAGGGAGAGATATCGAGAATCTCATGAGATTAACGACAACCAATGGATGTGATCTGGACGGTTTGGGGTGCGCGTGATCGTGAGCCTTTGGATCTCACTTGGATGGCTTGTAATGTACACGATAGGGTGCGAAGAGTTGGCTGCTTCGCTCCTCCATGTTACCCATATGTGTGTGTGTGCAATCATAATGTGTGATTGCACCGTACAATTTCATAGTTTTGGACCATCGGCTAATGGCCCAAATCATAAGTAATCTGGAGGTCCAGAAGTATGGAGTTGCACGGTACAATCGTAGATTGTGATTGCACCCTAATATGCTTCTCTCTCTCTCTCTCTATATATATATATATATATATATATATACTCTTATTATTTTTGTATATTTCTTCATAAAGAGTCTAGATGATATAACAAAAATGTGATTCAAATCATTAGCAATAATTATATTCATCATTTTCAAAACCTATGCACATTAATATTCTTCGTAATAGATATAATGATTTTTTATAACTTTTTACGTTATAAAATTACTTTTGTTATTATCAATGATTATTCAAATTATTCATGAAGAAAGATATAAAAAATAATAAAAGGAAATAGGCGTAAAATTTTTTGACACGCGCACACGGAAAGCTTTTGAGACCTACCTTAAATCATACATACATATATATATATATATATATATATATATATATATATATATATATATATATATGGCTGGTGAGGACCATCTCACGAGATGTCTCCCTCCCTCCCTCTTCCTCCTCCTCCTCCTCCTCTCTCTCTCTCTCTCTCTCTCTCTCTCTCTCTATATATATATATATATATATATATATATATATATATATATATATATATATGCATGCTGACCACCAACCCTCTCCGTCATCGGCCACCCTCCTCCATTGCCTGTCACTCCCTCCCTACTTCTCTCTCTCTCTTTCTCGTGCACGATCGAGTTGCAACGACCGTCGTCGATCCTTGACGGCCTTGCCATAGATCCATCGCCGGCCGCTCCCTCCCTCCTCTCTCTCGCGATCGAGTTGTAGCGGCCACCGTTGCCGATCTCGATCGATCCATAATCGCCCAATGTTGCCTCACCGTCGTCTGAGCCTCACTACTGTCGTTGCCTTGCTGCCACAGCCAAGGATCGTTGACGTCCTAGGGAGAGATATCGAGAGAGAGAGAGAGGGATAATGTGATACAGAAAGGGGAGATCAGAAAGAGCGGGATAGATGCCATCCAATATCTCGTGAGATATATGAAATCTCGTGTGTGATCTCGAGAATATGCTTCATCGTGCTTAGTACAATCATTTTACCCATATATATATATATATATATATAAGTGAATTGGTCTGAGTTTACGAAAATTAATGCGTTGGTTCTTCCTTTGAATTCTCGCGATTAGGTGGCTGTTACAAATTAATTAACGTTCTCCAAATTAGCATCGTCAGAGCACATGGTTGCGAATTATATATCATGAAATTGATTAATTATTATTTCTTACTGTGTCCAATATTTTACTTATGAGGCATCTTATTATTTTACTTTCAATTCTCAAGACTATTTTTCCTTCAACTTTCTTGTCCCTTCGTAGTCTTGACCTATTTGTAATCAATACTACAGAAAAAAAAAGAACACGATTTAAATATCTATGGTTTGTCGGATTACGATGTGTATGACTACTATGTGATGTAATCAATTACATTATATATATTAGAAAAAATCTACTGGAAGATCTAATTGGAGGGCTAAGAACAACTTATGGAATTAAAAATAATACACACGTGGGATTAATTAGGTGTTGGGCTCTTTCTACACAGTTACTTGGCAACTGCGCATCTCCTCCTCTTCCAGCATTGCCTTGGTTCATGTTTTGTCTTTTTCACCTCTTTTAACAAATGCAAATGCACAAATGACCCTTTTGTTTTGAAAAAAAAATAATTTGCACAATTATTGCGTCTTATAATATTATCATATAGATTATATGTTATGCCAAAGTTTATAATATCTATAAGCTCTTAATTTAATTAATAAATACATATTAATTACATTTCCCCCATATTTGATAAATACCACATATATATTAATTACTAGCCATTGTTTTATAAAATTGAATGAGGCATACAAATTTTGGATTTCAGATCAAGCATCATTGTCAAGGGGAAAAAGAAAATTAATTCCTGCAAAATAAACTTGAAGCATCAAATCCTCATCCTACTAAGAAACACTACTCACAGTCCATATCATTTTTGTCCTTGTGTTGGCTTACATTTTTTCCATATTAATTATCGAATTAAATTCATTTTTTTGTTTTCTAAAGCTTTTTTAAAGCCTCCTTTCAAAGAATTTGGCATCTAGTGCGAGTGCGACAAGGAAGGCCACGCCACGCCATAAAATCTAAAAGTAAAGCAAATTTGGATGTCCAATTGCCCATATAAATATGTACCCTTTTTTTTAGCATGATTTAGGTATAAAATGCGAATTCTAAAAGATGCATATGTTATAAGATAATCAGAGGCACAAACATTAATTTTAAAAGCAAAACATCTTTATTTTGAGCGTTTGCGCTTCCATTAAACAAAATAATCGGTACCAACTAAGAGTTGGAGTAGAGTGAAAAGCGGTTCCTCCTTGATTAAGTAGGTCTCGAGTTCGAATATTTATGAATGTAAAAATGTTTTACTGAAAATCTCAATTATCACTGTCAGGTATGCAATTCGGAATAATTTATATCAAATTAGTTGAGCTTGATGGTGGATCAATTTATACCGAATTAGTTAAGCTTGGCGATAGATCCGTCTTTCAACTTATGATCAGTACGTATAATCGTTAACGTCACACGAATTGGACAATCGACACCTTGGATGCAAAGAATTTATTCAAAAACAAATTTTTATTAACTCTGGATCTGCTCCAATATTTTGGAGTGAGAACAAAAATGTTCCTCATATGCAAAGTACATTAAAAATAATAATTTTAAGGGTTATTTCCTCTAATCACCTCAAACTATCGCAATTTTCTACATTTAACCCAAAATTACGAACTTCATTTTTTGGGTACCTAAACTATTGTGATTTTTTTAATTTGATCCTTTCGTCCAATTTCGCCGACTTCTTCGTTATTTTTTATTTTTCGTATTTGTGAAAAATCCACTATACCCCTGTCCCGAATTGAATTCTATTTTTACATAAAGTAATATATAATAATAGATATAAAAATAATTTTTTAAAAAAGAAAAAACACGCGACGTGTGTTCGTGTGGGGGGGGGGGGGGGGTTAGGGTTGCCGCCCCTCTCACACGCGTGGCGTGTTTTTTTCTTTTTTCTTAAAAAATTATTTTTATATTCATTATTATATATTTTTTTATGTAAAAATGAAATTCAATTCAGGACAGGGGCATAATGAATTTTTCACAAATGTGAAAAATAAAAAATAACGAAAAAGTCGACGGAATTGGACGGAAGGATCAAATTGAAAAAATCACCATAGTTTAAGTACCCAAAAAATGAAGTTTATAGTTTAGGATTAAATATGAAAAATTACGATAGTTTAATGGTGGTAAGAGGAAATAATCCTAATTTTAAATATTCTTATTGTTTTTATCATGATCGGACGTTTGACGAGTAATATTTGATTATTTTTATCAAATGTAAAATTTTCTCTCTCGTCTTTTTCAGACAAAATATTATATTTATTAAATATATTATATTATTATAAAGTATTAATTTATTATTATTACTTATAATTTCATAAATACATTTAATATTTCTTTAAATATAATTTATTAAAAAAAATTTTATATTCCTATGATATATTTTTTAAAATTAATAAAATTATATTTTATGTTTACAATATCTATATTTTATTCATAAATTCATTAAAATTAATTTATTTTACCAACTTTTTAGTTTCTGATAATTATCTTTCATTTCATTCAAATACAAAGAACTATGATCCTATTATCTAAACGCTAAGAACAAAATATATTTTCTAGTATCAGACAGCACCATAATTTTGAAGAAAAAAAGTGAAACAATCATATACAAACGTAATATCATATTTATTATATTAAAACTCAAATATATTATATTATAATAATAAATTTTGATTGAATCGGATGAACCAACATTTCCCACTTTGATTTTTCTATTTAGTCCGGGACATATCAAACTTTGACTCGATTGAAATTGAGAGAACATATATTCCGCCACCATAATCAAAATCGATTCGAACATAAAGACGCGAATGTTTTCATTTCATGTCCGGACTTGTGCGGCATAATAATAATAAAAACTTAATTAATTCCATGTAATGCAATGATAGTCCACCTTAACATTTTGTTATAGTTAGCAAGGTAAGTGTTCTCTTGAATGACAATGTTTGGCATGGATACTTTTAGTTCTTGATACTTTTCTAGAATTAATCAATTAGATAGGGAAATTTAGATTGATGTTTGAATAGAAAATATAATAATGGACATTTAAAAAGTTAATTTGACAGATAAATTTTAATAGGTATTTGAATAAAAAATAAAAATTAAGAGATATAATTTATTATTTTATGAAGTATTAAAGTATTATGTATTTGTTTGATTAAAATAATAATTACTAGTATATAAAAAATATCATACAAAATTTTTAATTTACAATTTACTTAAAATAAGTTGCATCATAATATATTAATATTAATTTTGATTATTCTTTTCATATGTTATTAATATTATAATTTATGAAAAATATTTATATTAAGTTAAAGAATTTATTTTATAAGTTGAATGATAATATATTAATGAATAAAATATTATAATTGATTATTATTATAAGATAATATAAAAATAGTTTAATAAATAATATTAACATTAAATAGTGATTGATAATATTCTACTAATTAAATTATAATAAATAATGGAAAAAAAAAGAAAGAAAAAAAGGAAAAAAAGCAAAAAGAAGTCTGCAGTTTTCAATTAGAATTTGCGAGAACTTACCTTCTCTTAAAATTTGGCAAAACTAATCGGAACTTGGATCAGCAGCCAAACACAATCAAAAGAAGTTCAATGCCTCTAATTTTTACTAATATTTATAATGAAAAAATTAACTTGGATTTTTCTGTCATGCCAAGAAGAATTTCGAAAGCACTTTAAAATGCATCGATTGATCTTGTCAGAGCCGAAGCTCAAACGATCACTTAAAAGGAAATGAATAATTGAAACTGAACCCCAGGACGAGATGGAAATTTCATTTTGCTAATTTCCCCATCTTCCGCATGCAAATTTTGTCTATTTTTACCCATTTGATTAATTTGAAATCGGAGTAAAAAAATAAAATGATATTTTTCTTATTAAAATTTTTCTTTTTTTTCTTATTCATTTGAGCCTCACTATTTAGAGTTACATGATTAATTCGAAATCGGAATAAAAAAATAGAACAATATTCTCCTCATAAAAATGATAGCTTTAGAAATTAATCCTGAGGCCGCTAACATTGCATGCATGCAAAATTTTATTTTTTTACATAAATGCAAAAATATGATTGTTCTCTCGTAAATTTTATTTTTTTTTAATGCACAGTAAACAAATTAATATTTAAACAATAGCAAATGGAGAAAAAGAAAGGAAGCCATTTTTGGCCTTGGGACACCACCACACCAATTGGCAGATGGGTAACCCCCTTGACCTTACGATGATTAGTCAAAGTGGAGGCCAATGCCATGTACACACTTAGACGGAGAGAAGACTCGGGGGAAGGAGAGCCCTGCTCTTTCTCTCTCTCTCTGCTCTGCAAATCAGATAAATCCGCTTCTGCCTTCTCTTGCGCCCATTACCCCTCCCCTCCTTTTCCTCTCTCTTTCCTCACCATGACCCTTTCCCCAACTCCATAGTCTGCCAAACACAGGGACAAGGAGCTAGAAGCAGAAGAAAGAGGAAGGAAAAGAGGGAGGAGAGAGAGAGACAGAGATAAAGATATAGCTGAGTTGAGTAGAGAAAGAACAGCTCGAGGAGGAGTAGTTCGGGATGGGGAATTGCTTAGGTTCTTCAACAAAGGCCTTCCCTGGACCTGATACCAGACCTTCGAGCCCGGGTATGTAGTAATTAGCTGTTCAGAACGGAAAGATGCTTTCTTTTTTTTCTATGCACAAGTTACTCTTGGGTTTCTGCTGCGCCTCGACAAGTTTCCTCTGTGCTCGTTCCTTCCATGGTCTCGAGACAATAATTGGATATATTTCTCTCTCGTCTTCACTGCAGCGATAGCTATTTGTTTGATCACATGTTCTTTAGGAGCTTGTCGTTTGGATTTCAGTTCAATTCAATTCAGAATCATGCCATCTCCGGGTTTCCTGTGATCTTTCTCGCTTTCCCATCAAAATTAGATCTTTTTGGTGCCGGGGGGATTCTAATGTCATCTGTTTAGTTAAATTGTGCCTCTACTCGCTACGCCATCTGTTAGTCAGAGCTGGGGACTGTGATTTGCGGGTCAAAAACGCTATTTTGACCAGCTACGTTACGTACTTCTCCCAAATTGGCTTTCACTCGCTTATTCTTTGAGTTCGACATCTTTCCCCCATCTTTAACACTTCTTTTAGCTTTTAGTTTCAGACGATGTCCTGCTGTTCTTAGCTTCTTTATATGGTCTTCTGAAATCACAGGGCGGTTTACATCCAAGACCAGCAGTAGCACCACCACCACCACTGGTAAACTGTCAGTGTCAACCCTCAGCAGTAGCACCTTTGGACAGTCTAACGGCAGCAGCGTAAGCATACATGAGGTCCTCCCAGAGGGGCAAATACTAGATGTCCCCAATCTTCGGATCTTCACTTTCGCAGAGTTGCGGAGTGCCACAAGAAATTTCAAGCCTGAGATGATACTCGGAGAGGGTGGATTCGGGAGAGTTTACAAGGGATGGGTAGAGGAGAAGACTCTTAATCCCTCAAGGAGTGGGATTGGAATGGTGGTTGCTGTGAAAAAGCTCAATCCAGAGAGCGTGCAAGGAGTGGAGGAATGGCAGGTAATTGCCCAGTCCAATTAATAGAAGGATGATATGCATTGATGAAAACAATACTGATAGTAACATTTATTGTTCAATTGTCAATCATGTTTTTCCTTAACAACAACTGAGTAAGCCAAAGTTAATATTATTGTGATCTGTCTCTTACTCAACTGTCGAATTTTTTAAAACTTTTTTCCTTGCACATCATGCCAACACGAGGTTATTGCCTGACATTGTTTGCTTTGGCAATGTTTCCTGTTAGTTCTTGTACAGGATTAATTTTTCCTTTCCTTTTTCAGCATTGATTTTCAAATATGTCGAAGTTTATATAGCTATTGTGTATTACTAAACTATCTAATCACTAATTTTATATGCATCAAGATGAAACAAGAGGAGGAAAGTACATATTATCTATCTCCTAGATTATATATGTAATATATTTATTTTCTCTAACATCCTTGAAACTATAACTTTTTTTTGTCGCATCTAAAACTAAACTATAAATTTACAAATTTTAGTCCATGAACTTATGCCAAATTGATACTCTGTTAAGTTCCATCCAAAATTTTGTTAAGTTATTTTTCTTATATTCAATAAGTAAGGGTAAACTTGACTTTTCCCAATTAAAACAACAAGTTAAAAGAATTTTGACAGGAACTTAACGTAATGGCCTAATGTCAAATCGGCATAAGTTTCAAGGAATAAAATTTGTAACTTTAGAATTTAGGGTTAGATGTGAATAAATTATGATTTAGGGAGTGTCAGAGGAAATAATCCATATATTTAAGTTATAAATTCTATCTTCCTGATTTAAGGTTTTCCACTAAGGAAGGATCCTTCTATCACATGCCATTCACTGCAAATATCTTATCATTATTTGGTTGCAGTCTGAAGTCAACTTCCTGGGGAGGCTTTCACATCCCAACCTTGTAAAACTCTTGGGATATTGCTGGGAGGACAAGGAGCTGCTTCTGGTATATGAGTTCATGCCTAAAGGAAGCCTGGAGAACCACCTGTTCAGAAGTAAGTCTCATCTACTCAAACTCTGTAATAAATTACATGTCTTTGTTACTTCTAACAACTTTTGGATGCTGATCCTGTGACAATATTTGAACATTTGTTGTTGTTATATTGATAATATATTATATGCCAATGCTTATACTATTGGGTTATACAACTGAGATCTCATTAACTCTTGGTTGGCCCTCCAACCCACAGAAAAAGGGAATTTTGGTAGGCATGCTCTGTTGTCATCATTATGTTTTTATTTCATCGACCTTTGGAAAAGAAGAGTTCATCCTGAATAGTATATTGTATTTGGCTTATTTAGCTTTCTTCATCCTTATCTAATGTGAAATGATACTTGATAACTTTTAAATTAAGACCAAAATAATTCCTCAATGGATAAAAAATTCTATCCAGTGCCTTGCATGTTGGAAACAATAATTTTTGTTTTAGAATAGGACTCTTTTACAGGCCTGTGCCAGCACCATATTCTTGCCTGTTGTTACGGTCCTCTCAGTATCACCAGTAGCCTTTCTAGTTAATCAATTTAGTTTGTCTTAATAATGTCCATTTGTTTGGGCAGGAGGGGCAGCATTTGAGCCTCTTTCTTGGGAACTCAGGCTGAAAATTGCAATAGGTGCAGCTCGAGGCCTTGCGTTTTTGCATACATCAGAAAAACAAGTCATCTACCGGGACTTCAAAGCTTCTAACATCCTTCTTGACTCGGTAAACTTTGCTGCAAAAGTAATTGCATATACCTCTTCCGCATTCGCTTTTGTGTTTATTTCATCTTCTTTGCAGAACTTTAATGCAAAGCTTTCTGACTTTGGCCTCGCAAAACATGGTCCTACCGGAGGAAACACACATGTCACCACGCGTGTCATGGGTACCTATGGCTATGCAGCTCCAGAGTATGTTGCCACTGGTATGTGTCCAAGGAGCCTGACCAAGTACTTCAACTATTTGTCATTAGCTCCTAGGCACTCAATATGAACCTAAATATCTGTCATTCCTGTATGTGGAGTGTGGGCCTTCTAGCATGAGGAACCCTTTAACATGCTTCACTACTTCACCACCACACTAATCAAGTGGCAAAGAAACATTCCGGCTATGCTCTTGATTCATGGAAACCACATTTTTGTTAGTGTCAAATGTCAACTGCACTAATTATTTCTCCACTTACTACTGTCTCATGTGCCATGGAAATAAATAACAGTTTCTTACATCTTTATATACTGAAGTGGGATATACATATGTTACTCTCAAGGCTTTGGTTTTCATCATTGTCAAGTGCAATTTACAATTACTCCTTATTGCTCCATCCAGGACATCTATATGTGAAGAGTGATGTCTACGGCTTCGGAGTTGTGCTACTAGAGATGCTCTCAGGTCAGCGCGCACTCGACACGAATCGCCCGAGTGGGCAGCACAACTTGGTAGACTGGGCGAAGCCGTTGCTCAACGACCGGCGAAGGCTGGCACGGGTAATGGATCAGCGACTCGAGGGACAATACAGCTCAAAGGGGGTTCTCCAGGCAGCTCAGCTTACCCTCAAGTGTCTTGCTGGTGATCCTAAGAGCCGCCCGTCCATGAAAGAAGTTGTGGAGACATTGGAACAAATTGAAGCCATGAAGAACAGGAGGGATCATTCCCGAAATGTTCCTTCACATTCCGCAGCTCGCAACCAAGGGCATAGTCCCAAACCCGGCCGGTCGCCGCTTCATCCAAGGACTGAAGGTGCCGCCGGAAGAGGCACCCGGCCTGGCTATCAAACTCCTCCTGCAAGAGGAGATACGAACAAAGGATACAAAACCTGAGCTTAATCATTTGTGAATGTATAATATGGTCGCCATTTTTATATGTTACAACTTGCAAATCGCATTACCATTGCTCTTGCCGATCGTGACATAACAACCGGTGTTATCGTCTATAGATTAATTGTATGTGGCCTTGTTTGTTATTAAGTCTATAATAATTAACAACTGTAGTTATGGAAATGTGAAAAGGAGACTCGAGAACGATATGTTCTTGCAGTGCATTGATTGCTTCATATTTCTATGCCACCACTTGACGTGCACTCCCACTTTCCTCTCCAAACTTTCCTGGTTCCCGTTCCATTTATTGACTGATGTGACCAATCAAATCTGAGAAAATATTCCATGACCAATCAAATCTGAGAAAATATTCCATGAAACCATTGCGTGTATGTTTCACAAAAATGCTTGTGGCGTGAATAATTGGCTTATTAAGAATGTGCTTTCCAAACTTCATTTTTTTAATCTCTCAGTCAATTTTTTTAAAATCTTTTTTGACTTGGGACTTTGTATCCTAGCCGATTTCTCAAGCTTGCCTTTCATATTGGAGAATCCGAATTTTTTTTGAAAATAAATATTAGAATTTCTGCACGAGAGAAATTACGCATCGCGAGAAAACTCGAGAAATTTAAGGCGACGCAAAATTGTATTAGACGGAAGAAACAGAAAAGAATTACAAGATCAGATGATCCAGGATTGTTACGAAAAGGGGGAGAGAGGGATCGCACGAAATACAGAAGAACGTGAAGAAGAAAAACAGCGACGGCTCTTTGTTATGGAATAATAATGATTACAAGGATTGTCCAGAATGGTCTTACAAGTCTTGATTACAAGTTCTTTTGTAGGGTTTTGGA
Source organism: Pontederia crassipes (assembly GCA_030549335.1). Taxonomy (NCBI): domain Eukaryota; kingdom Viridiplantae; phylum Streptophyta; class Magnoliopsida; order Commelinales; family Pontederiaceae; genus Pontederia; species Pontederia crassipes. The sequence goes on along the minus strand of CM060191.1, from coordinate 66,533,732 downwards.
GAAACAACTCCTACTCTAACTTAAGGACCTAATTCTATTAAGCATGCAAGCCCCTTCTCTAGAAAAACCTCCTTGGAGTAGGAGTAGAAATCTAACTTTCTGAAGTCCCTGAAGAATTAAGCCCCCTCCAAAGTCTATCTTGAAGTTCAATTCGGCTAGGCCTCCTACCTGGCACCCTACCAAGTCCGGACGCGCCTGGGGCGTGCCCGCTAGGGTAGTCCTAGTCCCACTCGGACTAGGACAAGCCCTAGATGACCCCTTCACATCTTCAGCCCTTTTAGGAGTAGATCTTCGACTCTAAATGCCCCTCGGTCCAAGAAGGAAGCTCGGTCCTCCAAGAATCCGCCATGTCCTTCTTGACATCGGAAATCGGCCGACTCATATTCCTACTATGAGTAGGAATTCTTCCGACCCTGCACTTCTCGTCCAAGCATCTCTCGAATTCTCTCTATTACTTCTTTGGATCCAAACAGATTTTCAGTTAAAGTAGGATTCAAGGCATTATTTAACAAATCTCCACCTTGAATTGAATTCTACAATCAGATATCTAACACTCTCTGCCGCCGCCAATCCCTGTTCTAATTTTGCACGTGCGATAGCATTCTTGTAGGTTGATCTGACGATTCCACATTTTCAACTACTTGGAATGCATATGCAACCATGTCCTCAAAGGCATAACGCTTAGGAGGACCTACTTGCCTGCGAGCATGTCCTACGGCTAGATTTGTCGTTTCTTCCTTTGCTTGCTCCTCAGACTTTGGTTGTTCAACCTGATGAGATTCTTCTGGCCCATTCTGAATTGGAGTTAATTCAAACTCCACCTGTTTGTTGACACCCTCCTCTGCTGAGTCAACATCTGATTTTTGCTTGAGCATAAACATCTCATCAAAGGATATATTTCTACTGTGAATAACCTTCTGCTCCGAGGGAGACCAGATTCTGAAGCCTTTTACACCTGCACCATATCCCACAAAGACTCATTCTTTGGCCTTTGGTTCCAACTTTCCATCGCTGACGTGATAATATGCTGGACAATCAAACACTTTCAGATTAGTATAATCAGCGGGATTTCTTGACCATATCTCAATGGGAGTCTTCAGATCGATCGCGGTTGCAGGACTCCGATTGACAAGGTAGCATGCTGTGCTAACAGCCTCAGCCCAGAATGACTTGTTCAGTCCAGAATTAGAAAGCATGCACCGTGCCCTCTCTAGAAGAATTATGTTCATGCATTCTTCTACACCATTCTGTTGTGGTGTATCTCTGACGGTGTGATGTCTGGCAACGCATTCATCCTTGCAAAATCGATCAAAGTCAGACGAACAAAACTCCAAGCCGTTATCGGTACGAAGACGTTTCACTTTTCTCGATGTCTGATTCTCCACCAGAGTCTTCCATTGCTTGAAAGCTTCAAATGCCTCGCTCTTATGCTTCATCATGAATACTCATGTCATCCTTGAGTAATCATCTATCACAGATAGGAAGTATCTAGAACCTCCTAGAGATGGAACACGAGAGGAGCCCCAACAGTCAACGTGGATGTAATCGAGTGTTGCCTTCATCTTGTGCACGGCTTTGCTGAATTGATGTCATTTTTGTTTGCAAAAAACACAGTGCTTGCAGAATTCGATTTCAGATATCTTTTGATCATTCAGAAGATTGCGCTTGCTGAGGATGTCCATCTCTTTCTGACTCATATGTCCAAGTCGCATGTGCCACAACTTGAATGTTTCTGATTCTGATTTGGACGAACTACCTACTACAGCCACGTCAGAAATTACTGTGCCTTGTAGTATATATAAGGACTTTTGCCTGACTTCTCTCATGACCTCAACATCAACCTTGTTGACCGTGAGCACATCTTCTGCGACATCCATCCGACATCTTTTGGAGTCTAAAACTCCTAATGATATCAGATTTTTCTTCAGTTGCGGAGCATGACAGACATCTGTCAATGTCCTCACCCGATTGTCATGAGTTTTGATCTGAATTGAGCCGATTCCAACTATTTTACAGGCTACACCATTGCTCATGATGACATTTCCGTCATCAATATTCTGATAAGTTGAGAACCACTCTCTATGCGGAGTCATATAATAAGAACATCCTGAGTCGAGAATCCAATTCTCTTCTGAACATCTCTGATAAGATACCATAAGAGTCAAATCATCATCAGATTCGCTATTCTGGTAAGCTACTGCAGCAATCGTGTCTTTCTTCTTCTTCTTGTGGCAATCCTTCTTCCAGTGACCCGGTTCTTTGCAGTAGTTGTAGATGTCCTTCGGATTGATGTTCTTCTTCTTCGACTTACCCTTTTTAGGGTTTGTCTTTTCTGTGGTTGTTACCAATCCTGCGGCCTGAATCTTCACAGCCTTGCCAGATGTCCTATAACAAAGTTCACGAGTATGTAAACTCGATCTTACTTCTTCCAGAGTAATTGTGTCTCTTCCGATGATAACAGATTGTACAAAAATTTTGTACGACAGAGGAAGAGACACCAACAGAAGTAGGGCAACATCTTCATCCTCGATCTTCACATCTATATTTCGTAATTCCATCAACAGAGTATTTATCTGATCAAGATGATCTTTCAGAGGGGTACCTTTTTGCATGCGGAGGGCGAACAAATGTTGCTTCAACATCAACTTGTTGATCAGAGACTTCGTCATGTAGAGACTTTCAAGTTTCGACCATAGACCGGTCGTTGTCTCTTGATCGGCGACTTCTATAATCACCTCGTCCACCAGACACAATATGATCATAGAGTGCGCCTTCTCTTCCTGTGTCACCAAACTTGCAAGGTCGGACTCCTTTTCTTTGCCCTTCGGGTCTTCCTCTTTCAGTTTGTTCTTCGGTACATTCGCGAGCGACGCCCATACTCCCTGTTGTTTCAGAAGTGCCCGCATCTTGATCTGTCAGATACTGAAACTATTTCATCCTATAAATTTCTCGATGTTGACATTGTGCGATGCCATCTCTACGCCTAACGGAGGATCGATGATGAAGCCTCGCTCTGATACCAGTTTGTTACGAAAAGGGGGAGAGAGGAATCACACGAAATACAGAAGAACGCGAAGAGAAAAAATGGCAGCGGCTCTTTGTTATGGAATAATGAGATTACAAGAATTGTCCAGGATGGTCTTACAAGCCTTGATTACAAGTTCTTTTATAGGGCTTTGGAGAAACAACTTCTACTCTAACTTAAGGACCTAATCCTACTAGGCATGTAAGTCCCTTATCTAGAAAAACCTCCTTGGAGTAGGAGTAAAAATCTGACTTCCTTAAGTACCTGAAGAATCAAGCCCCCTTCAAAGGCTATCTTGAAGTTCAATTCGGCTAGGCCTCCTACCTGGCACCCTACCAAGTTCGGACGCGCCTGGGGCGTGCCCGCCAGGGCAGTCCTAGTCCCACTCGGACTAGGACAAGCCCTAGATGACCCCTTCACATCTTCAGCCCTTTTAGGAGTAGATCTTCGATTCTAAATGCCCCTCGGTCCAAGAAGGAAGCTCGGCCCTCCAAGAATTCGCCATGTCCTTCTCGACATCGGAAATCGGCCGACTCCTATTCTTACTATGAGTAGGAATCTTTCCGACCCTGCACTTCTCGTCCAAGCATCTCTCGAAGTCTCCCTATTACTTCTTTGAATCCAATCATATTTTCAGTTAAAGTAGGATTCAAGGTATTATTTAATAATAAAAAAGATAAATAATCGTGTAAATTCAAGAATGATGCTCATGCACAATTAATTTATCCCATAATCATGTTTTAATTATAAATATTAATCAAATTACTTTGATGATGGTATCAGAAATTCATTTTTTCTTTTTGCGATCAAGATTCACAATAAAGTTTTAACTAATGGAGTCTATATAGACCACACACACCTATCTCGTTTTTATAAAAAAAAAGTTGATAGAAGATTTTCGTTCACTAAAAAAAACATTGTGAATAAGTTTATTTTGGATCAAAATTCACCGCTTCAAAAAAAAAAAAAAAGAAAGAAAACTTGTCCGGATTCAAGTCTCGAACCACTTGACACATTGGCAAAAAATGCTTTAATATTTTACATCAATGAGATATATAAATACGAATAGCGAATAATAAATTTCTAATCATTTTGCGCGCCGACGGATTCAACATCCCACTAATGTGCTAATTATAACTATAAATAAATTCATAAAATAATAAAAATATCGATTCTTCATTCTATAAAAAAATGAAGTGAATTGCCTGCTGTAAAAATGGCCACATATATTGGATAAAAAATTGTGGTATAGATACGAAAATATTATAATTTAATTAAGGTCTAAGTATGAATCCCGGTCAGAAAAAAAAGTCAATATTGTCAAAATATAAGATTACATTACGTCTTCTAAATCGCACGAAAATCAATTGACTTATTATCGAGTTCAATTCGAATCGAATATCAAGTGAGACAAAAACTTTTTACGTTCAAATTCGAATTCAAAATTTTCCTTAAACGAAAAATAATCGCTTAATGATGTGAACGACGGCGATGATCAAAGTGTTAGGAAATGGTGGAACAAAGTCAGGCCCATTACCCGACCCAACAGCCCACAGTTCAAGATGCTTCGATCACGTGTCATCACGTGACCCGTTTACCTCTTTCTATTATTATTGTTATTCTCATTGCCGCGATCCGAGTTCTCTCCCACTCCTCCTCCATCGCTCTCGCTTGCGCGCGTCGGCAATGGCGACTCGGGGATGCGAACTCCTTCTGCTTCTAATGCTCATCCATGGTTTCTTCTCCTTCCAGGTTCGCTTACTTTGCTTCGATCTTATGGTGCGACACTCTTGTGAGATGCGATCCTGCAAATTGATATGTTGCTAGATCTTTTTCTTATTTGTTCGTTTCTTTAGTTTCCTTGTTGCGGAAAGAGTTCGTGAGGTTGGGTTGTCCTCTTATTTTATGGGAAGATGTTCATCATTAGGGTTCGATTTGCTTATTTAGTAGAATCCGAGCACGACTTTAAGATTTATGAGGTGGATTAGTTTGCGTTTCTTGATTGTTGGTTATTTTTGCATATAATGTTTTATTGTAAATGGAATTGCTTTATGGCATTTACGACGGGATGCTGAATTAATGATATGGTGTTGTTGTATTTAATTAAGATGGTTGGTTGAAATTTACTTTTAGGTCTTGGTTAAAAATCTTCTTTCCAGTGACGATTACAATTGTAGCAGTGTAGTAGATCGATTTAATTTGTAATACTAGATGGTTGAATGTACAATAAATACGATTCTAGAGCTACAGACAAGATTATAACCGAAGGTTAGACTATTAGCAGAACTGAGTAGTCTACGCATGCAATTCTGATGTTAAATTTGGCAACATGTCATGCAGCCACCCCGCAAAGCGATTGCGCTCAATCATGTTTGCACTCTGGTTGGCTGTTGCCCACTCTGCTTTGCTGCTGGCAGTCTCATAAGAGTAGATACATTTTTGCTCTGGGTCCTCAACACTTAGGTTGATTTCACAGGTTATGTAGTATATGGTATTCTCAAATGTGTTTAGTACAGTGTTGAAAAAAAATTCTTGTTTTCTATTTGGTTTCTATGTCTTTCTGCTTGAGAACATGTTTTCTTGTTAAAAAATTTAGGCATGAATTTTGGATTTGGCTGTGACATCTCATTACTTAAATGTTGGTTGAACAGGAAAATGCTTTTTGCAAGGGAAGTATGTTTGAACCCCTTAACAGTCATCAACCAGATGATGTAAGCAGAGAAGTTCGCATCTTTTGAGCATTTAAGTATGACTGTTCATTATCTCAGCATATGTTTTCTCTTTAAAAATGCCAACATATGTATTTATTTGCAGGGTACTGATATCACTGTAACCTACATAGATTCTTCTGGAAATTTCCAAATGCACAAGGTCAACTCAAGGAACTTGTCATCTTCCTGGGTGTGGGAGAGTCCGGATGATGCAAATAAAAGATGGCCGGTGGTAAAGAGCACACCTCTATCTCACCTTTGGTTATCATTAAATGGAAATGGAACAAGGATTAGTGGGTGTAATTATTCAACTTAGCTTTCTTCTCTCATTTTATGTAGTTGTTAAAGTTAAAGCATTTCCTTATTCTTGCCAACATAGCTGAGCTGCATTAATCTAATTGACAAACCATCAAGGTTACTAACCTTCTTTATAATTAAAACAACATTCCAATATTCACGGCAGTCTATTACTTATCGTGGTGTAGTCTAGCATGCCAGAGGCATCATCAGCTTGGGGCATTCTTTTAATGGATTAAGCATTTTTATCGAATATTCTAACTCTTTATGACCTGTGTTAGAGCTTAAGATAGGATAGTTCCAAAATTTATACTGTACTTGTTTGAACAGTTTTTTTTTTAAAAAAAAACATTGTTATCCTGTAGTATTTGCATTTGATGTATTCTACCCTAATTTGTTATCAGCCTTCTTTTTTTTGCATTTATAAGATAAACTCGATTTAATATCCTACAACTTTTAGGTTCAAGGTAGCACACCCAAAGAGGCTATAAATGCACAGGAAGAAAGTTTTCAACATTCTGCTGTTGATCCTATTGATCCAGTTAAACTTAAGCGTCAGGTAAACTTTTGAGCTTTGTGAAAATGATATGAAATGCCTTTTTATGAAGAATTAAGATGTTTTTTTCTCTGCAGCAATTGCGGCAAAAGAGGAAGGAAAAACGAATAGCTGAGCTTATTCGGTTGAGTGAAGAAGATGAACTTCAGATGCAAAAACTTGCCATCGAACGTACAAAAAGATTTAACAACGGAGCTAGAGAGCGGTATGGAATATGGAGGAAAGAGTATTACAACCCTTACACGGATTCCATTTTGAAACTTATGAAAGATCAAATCATAATGGCTAAGGTGTATGCAAGCATTGCCCGTTCTTTAAAGGAGCTTGATCTCTATGATTCTTTGATGAGATGCATCAAGGAAAGCCAAAATGCGGTTGGAGATGCAAACTCAGATACTGAATTGGAATCAAGGTACTTCTCTTTTTAAGTGGTAATATTTTCTTTTATATATATGTCTCTAATGTTGGACATGTTTCCTCCTTTTTCAGTGCTCTTGAACGAGCAAAAGCTATGGGGCATACTTTATCTTCGGCAAGAGACAAGCTACGTGACTGTGATGTTGTTGCAAGGAAGTTGCGAGCCATGCTTCAGTCAAGTGAGGAAAGCATTAACACAGTCAAGAAACAAAATACATTCTTGGTTCAACATGCCGCGAAGACATTGCCTAAACCCATACACTGTCTATCATTGCGCCTAACTACCGATTACTTCTTTAATGACTATAGCAACAAAGGACTATCTCACAAGGAAAAACTTGAGGATCTCTCCCTCTACCATTATGCTGTTTTTTCAGATAATGTTCTTGCAACATCTGTAGTTGTCAGTTCTACACTTTTTCATGCCAAGGAACCTGGGAAACAAGTATTTCACATAGTCACAGACAAACTGAACTTTGCGGCAATGAGAATGTGGTTCATCACTCATCCTCCTTCACCTGCAGCAGTTCATGTAGAGAACATTGATGATTTCACGTGGCTCAATTCTTCTTATTGTTCAGTTCTTCGCCAACTTGAATCTGCTAGGATCAAAGAATATTACTTCAAAGCAAACCATCCATCATCTCTATCAGCTGGTGATGAAAATCTCAAATATCGGAATCCCAAGTATTTATCTATGCTCAACCACTTAAGATTCTACATGCCTGAAGTTTACCCAAAGCTCGATAAGGTACTTTTTCTGGATGATGATGTTGTTGTTCAAAGAGATTTGTCACCACTTTGGTCCATAGATATGAAGGGGATGGTGAATGGTGCAGTTGAGACATGTAAAGAGAGTTTTCATCGGTTTGATACTTATCTCAACTTCTCAAACCCAAAGATTCGTGAGAATTTTGATCCACAGGCTTGTGGTTGGGCCTTTGGAATGAACATTTTTGATTTGAAAGAATGGAAGAAACAGAATATCACTGGAATTTATCATTACTGGCAAGACTTGGTAAGATAAAACTTATTTTATTGTTAGATTTTATGTTTCAGTTCATGTGTTAATTTCTGTTTATGCTTGCCACTTTTTTAGTTAGATAAAACTTCTCTATTGTGTGACAATTGACTGTGGATTGACCATATTGCCTTCACAACAAGCCATCACCATTTCTGACATAAATAGTTATGGGCAGCAAACTACTAGGTATCATTTATTGCGATTTTAAGAATTTGTCAACAAAAACTTTATGACGTTATTGTCAATGTGACGTTCTAGCTGAGAGATTTTACTAGACATAATGGCCGGTCTAATATAAGAACCACAATTACTTGTAGGATTGAAGATAATGCAAAATTTGCTTTCCTGCGGTATTTCTGCAAATATTGTTTTCTTGCAGTATTTCTGACAATGTCCATGTCTGCCTGATTTAGAATGAGGACCGGAAACTCTGGAAACTTGGATCCTTACCTCCTGGTTTGATAACATTCTACAACCTGACATTGCCGCTAGATCGAAGTTGGCATGTTCTTGGACTTGGATATGATCCGGCTGTAAATCCTTCAGAAATAGAGCGTGCAGCCGTTGTTCACTACAATGGGAACTACAAGCCTTGGCTAGATCTTGCAATCACAAAATACAAGCAGTATTGGTCTAAGTATGTAAATGTTGATGACCCGTACATCCAAGATTGTTATGGCAACAAATGATCTTACCTTATCAGAGGAAGAGGAAGAAGAAAAAGAACCACTTACAGTTGTAAATAATTCCTTCTATTGGATGATTAGTATTCTTTTTGTAATGGAAAATGTGGCTTAGTGCATTTGCAATATAACAACAACAACAAAGCCTTATCCCACTAGGTGGGGTCGGCTACATGGATCATACGATGTCATGTTCATGAGATTCGACAGGATTTTACGTTGGCTGTCGGGGCCTAACACAACCCTCTTCCTTTATTCCTGTCGGGGCCTAACACAACCCTCTTCCTTTATCCGGGCTTGGGACCGGCTATAAAACATAGACGGAGTTAGTGCATTTGCAATAGTTTTTCCTTTTTTTTTTGGGTTAGGCTTCCTCAGGTTTTTTCCATTCAGCAATTACCGTAATGCAAAATGACTACCAAGTAGGGTTTCCCCTCTTGTGCGTGTTGCAAAATTAGGTGGCGATCTCGTTTTGTTGGTAAGAATAGGTTATGTTCCATAGTTCGAGAAATGTATGCAGCGTGGAAGTCTCAAATTCTTGGGGAAATTTCAAAATTTTTTTTGCCACTCTCTGATGGTATTCGTGTTTAGTTAAAATTCAATGCAAGTATTAGGTGGTAGAAGGAACATGCCAAGTAACAAGTTTCCATACTGGTTCAATGGCATTGTTAACCGTATAGGGCAAACTGTATTACTGGTAAGTCTCGGATTCTTCGGAAAGCCATCTAGATGTGATTTCTTCCAATGGGTTGGTTTATGTTTGCATTGAGGAGAATGTAGGATAACTTTTTTTTGAGGGAAGTTATTCAACTTCTTACTTTTAAAATAAAGTTTGAATAAAAGCTTTAATAGAAAGGAAGAGAAAAAATTGATCTCTTTTCTTTTTTTTTTAAATGGTAAAAAAAAGTTATCCTAAAATGAAATTGAATTGTTTTCCTTCTATTTTCTCTCTTGCCCTTTTTGAGTTTTTACCCTTCATTTCTTTTCCCATCATTTCTTTCTACTATTCTAAACACAAGAATTCCAATCAGGCCTTATCATGTAACCAATTAAAATACAGTTGTGCACAAAAATAATTCATTTTGGGCTTTTTTGTTTAGTTCAAAATTTATTAAGAAAAAGAGAAGATAAAAAATGGAAAGGAGAAATGACGGAAATAGAATGTAAGAAATGAAGATGAATAATTATTTTTTATTTGATTGATATCATTAAAGAAAAGAAGAGGATAATGAATTTTAAATAATTATTTTATTTAAACGATTTTATCTGACATCGTGACATAATCGATTCAATATTTTGAAGACCCCACCACGACGGCTGGATTTGCTGCCATACCTCCTCGCTGTTGTTTCTTGCATGCCCGCGCATTCACTTGCTCGTGGATGAATGCGCTTCACATCAGTTGCTGCCGGAGCCTCAAAACTCGCCCAACGTTACGATCTCATCGACGCCTCTGCGCTTACGTTTTCAAAGCAGTGGCAAGACGCTCTTCGCCGGTATCGCGAGATCCGGAGAGCACCGCCGCCTCCATGCGTGGACCCCGATATCGTCCCTATCACGTTCAAAGCCTGCGCCAACCTCGGCGCTCTAGTTCATGGCGCCTCTGTTCACGCCGACGTCGTCAAGATGGGATTCGATTCCTTCACTTCCACCAACAACACCATGATGAGCTTTTACGTCAAGTGCGGCATGACGGACGCCGCCGCCAAGGTGTTTGCCAGTATGCGGCTTAGAGATTCCGTGTCCTGGAATGTGGTGATTCACGGGTTCCTGAGCGGAGTTGATGATCCTGATGCTTTATTGAACCTTTTCAGGCGAGCCCGAGCATCGAACTTTGAGTCAAATGTGTCCACGATCGTGCTAGTAGCTCAGGCCTGTTGGAGGTTGGATAACATAGATGAAGGTCTGGTCTTGCATGGGTTGATAATTAGGAATGGTTTCACCGCTGATGTCTCAGTGCAAAATTCTCTGATCACGATGTACGCCAAGTGCCAAGACATGCATTCTGCACGACGGATTTTCAATGAAATTGGTGAAAAAGATGTTATATCTTGGAGTGCACTAATAAGTGGGTATGCACAGAGCGAGAGCCCCAGGGAGGCACTTCGTTTGTCCCGGGAGATGACAACCGAGGGCATGATTCATATGGATGGTCTAACTGTTGTTAGTGTGCTTCAAGCTTGCAGCAGCATTGGCGAAATATGGCAGGGAATATTGTTTCACGGTTGTATAATTCGTAGAGGATTTGAGGATGATTTGTTTGTGGGAAATTCTCTGGTAGATATGTACATGAAATGTGGTGATGTTGATTCTGCTCATTTGGTCTTTAATTTGATGCTTCGGAAGAACATTGTCTCCTGGAATGGCATGTTATCTGGCTTGGTTCAGAATGAGAAACATTGTGAAGCAGTAGAGTTGTATAATTTAATGGAGCAAACTGGAGTTGAGAGTGACGAAGTCACACTGGTAAATTTACTACAGTCTTGCAAGAAGCTTGGTCAAGCGGTTTGGTGTAAGTGCATTCACACCATGGTAATTAAGAATAATTTTCTGTCCAATAACTTTTTGATGAATTCCTTGTTGGATGCTTATGCAAAGTGTAATCTCATGGAATTCACTATGAGATTGTTCCATCAAATGGAAAATAAGAATGTGATTTCATGGAGTATAATCATTTCAGGATTTGTGCACTCTGGGGAGCCAGACCTGGCAATCTCCTCCTCCATAAAAATGAGCTTAGCAGGAGAAAAGCACAACTCAGTCACAATGCTGAGCCTTTTGGAAGCATGTGGTTCCTTGGCCGATCTCAAGTTATCCAAATGTGCTCATGGTGCTGCAGTTAGAAATGCCTTGACAAATGAATTGGCTGTTAGCACTGCTGTTCTAGATATGTATGCTAAGTGCGGTGATCTTAATGCCTCAAGAACAGTGTTTCGAGGAATACCGGAAAGAAATATTTTGTTATGGAATGCCATGATTGGGGCACTGGGAATGAATGGATGTGCAAGAGAAGCTCTCAGCATTTTCCATGAGATGGAATTAGAAAATGAGGAACCCAATGAGGTCACATATCTTTCAGTAATGTCTGCATGTAATCATGGAGGTCTACTAGAAGAGGGTCTCTATTGTTTCCAGAGAATGGCAAAAAATCCATTTCTGCAGCCTAGCGTGGAACACTACTCCTGCATGGTGGATATGTTGGGAAGAGCTGGAAACCTTGATGGCGCACTGGAGTTTATCAAAAGCATCCCTGAAGGACGAGAAAGTCCTGCTGCTTGGGGTGCACTTCTTAGTGCTTGCAGAAGTCATGAGAATTCTGAACTGGGGCAAGAGGTTGCATCTCGAGTGATTGAGTTAGAGCCTGACAGCTCTGCAGGCTATTTGTTGGTTTCAAGTATGCATGCAAAGGAGGGTTCCAAGGACGAGATAGCAAGAATGAGATTATTGATGAAGAAACAAGGGGTAAAGGTCAAAAGTGGTTACAGCTTGGTTACTGTGGATAAAAAATCTTACAAGTTTCTTTCTTGGGATAGTTCTCATCCAAAATGCAAAGACATATATTCCACTGTTGCACTTCTGCATTGTCATATGAAGTGTGTTAACGAGGATGATTCCAAACCACAACACACCTTTGGAGAGTCATAGGTCAATGCCTCCAGATTTGTATCTTGTCTATTAAGAGGTTAGCAATATTTCCCATTTAGATTATTAGCATACATGTTAGTTATGACCAATATGGTTATGATATCAAGAATTGTGTCTCTTGGTATCAACAGAAGTGTCTCTTGGTTGAAAAGGTCCAACCCTTGAACAAAGGGTGCAACCGTTGAACATAATATAAATAGGCATGACATTACGGGGACGGTAGCAAGTAAGAACACGTCGGAAGAGTTCATTGTTGAACGAAATATTGCTGCATCCGAATGATCCCCAATAATCAATTATATTCTATTTTAATTACAACATTCGTATCAGAGTGAGTGATCTTCCTGTGCGAGCCTTTTTGTTTAGCGAACCACATGAGTGCTTGAGCGATCGTCTCCTCCAGCACCTCTGTCTCCATCCGGCGATCTTTGCTCACAAGAAACAGCGGCCCTCGTCGTCGAGATCGTCGGATTTGAATTCCCCTGTCGCCTGTGCAACCTCGTCAAGCAGGTACGTCGAAAGAAACCCAAGGAATAAGATGAACAGTGACTTCATTGCAGCTTATAATCTTGACGGTTGATGCCTTCTTAAGTGATTGATCCCAACTGCTCCATTTTTATTTTTCCGCTGCATTTTTTATTTCCTGCCATGTCGTTTGACTTCTTTCTCATCACTTATGACATAAATTTTTTTTTGTTATTTTTGCCACAACTCACGTCACTTAATAGATAAGAGTCTAGTTGATATTGAGATGAATTTTTAGGCCCATCTGTCTCGTAAACATATTTTTTTAAGGTTTTTTTCGCTGATCCCCCGAACTATGAACTTATTCCGCGTCTATTCATGACTTTCGAATGTTTCGCTAAACCCTCATGAACTATATCACGTTTTCCACTTAAGTCCATCCATCTAACTTTGTCACTTTCTCCCTGACCCTTAATGGGTTAAGTTGATGTTGACCAACTTTTGAAGCTTGTTTTAGTGTAACAGGATCCTAAAAATGTTTTTGTATGCACCTTAATGGGTTAACTTATTGTGGACCAACTTCAAGCTCCATTTTGTAATAAGACATTATATTATGTAATCATGGTAGTTTTTGTCTTATGTCAACAATTATATTATGTGTGCTTCCCTTTAAGCAAATTCTTGTTGTCCTACATGAGCATTTGTAGTGCCTGTGTAATGATCCTAGCTTTTGGTATAATGACAATAAATTGACAATATCCTTTTAATCATGGTTTAGACAAAAAAAAGTTAAATTGAATTAAGCAAAAGTACATTACAAAGTTTCTAATTTTGACATAATACTGTAAGAAATTATAAGTCTTCTCTACCAACTGAAAAAATAACTTCAAATTGAAAATACAACTCACGACAACAACTATAGCGAGGCTAATAATAATCAGTACTATTCTTCTATTCTTGGCTTCTTCAGCTCTTGCCATTACATTCTCATTGATAAATTTCAATTCTCTTTGATATATCTCAATTTGGTTCTCTAAATTAGTGATTCGTCTTTTCCCTTTATCATTTTCTTCCTTCAGTTTGATTATTCTGTCGACAACATTGTTACCCCAAGCCATGCCCCTAGGTTAGGTCGGCGGATCGACCTAATTGAAAAATTCACATCCGGAGTCGGGTCCCTTGTAATTGCGACATCCAATGAAAGGATTGTTCTTCATAAATGCTTACTTCGCTTGGGAATTCATTCCACAGTAACATTTTTCCTCAACTTCGTGTAAATTATGCTTCCACTAAAGCTTTTTGAAAACGAAGTAGACGAATTCATTTGTAGGTTCAAACTACTTACATAAAGAGACAACATTACATTTATAAGATTTGTAAATTGGAATCAAACAAGTAACATTAGAGTTAGGATTTATAAAACATGCACCTTGAGGTAATGACTATAAATGGAACAGGACCAAATCATCGGGGAAGAACGCTAGAGGAGAATGTCGAAGTATAACGCCAGGCTCGTCGGGGAAGGACCGCGGAGGAGAATGCCAGAGTAGAACGCTAGAGGAGAACATCGGATGCGCTTGTTGAGGAAGAACATCGAAGGGGAATTTTAGGGGACCGTGATATAGGTCAACACATGAAAGGGGATCACACTTTATCAAAAGTGTGTGAGGGCACATTGGTCATTTCATAAATAAAAAAATTAACGAGAAATTTGACAAAGTTAGACGGATGGACTTAAGTGGAAAATGTGGTATGTTCATGGGGGTTTAGCGGAATATTTGAAAGACGTGGGTAGACGCAAAAAAAAAATCATAGTTCGGGGTGGGGGGTAGCGAAAAAATCCAATTTTTTATTCCATTAATACTACCTATTTATTTTACTATTATTACTATTATTATTATTATTATTATTATTATTATTATTATTATTATTTGGCATATGACACATGTGAATTTTGAATTAATTATTTCTGCAAATTCTATTTATTTCCCCCGAAGAGTTTATAAATTTTGAGAATATGTTCTTTTAGCATTTCCTTAAATTTTTCTATGTATGAGATATATTAATTTATTAAATAAGATTTTAACTCCTTTTTTATTACTTATTTCGTCAAGCAGAATCAAGTTTAGCATTCAGAAAAACTCTCATTTTTTGCCTATATATTATTAGTAAAATCAGTTAATTTTGGCATATCTATTATTAATAGTTGATGATTAATGTTATCAATAATTTATTACTTATTAAAGTGTCTTGCGTCAGTAATATTCTAAAATAGTTGCATATTTTTAACAAATTCATTTATGCAGTTTGTCACATTTTACGAATATTATTATCAATATCACTATTCAGCAAACGTATTTACTTATGTAATTTCTTACCTTTTCGTTTTTTTGCCTGTAAAATTTTAAATAATCAACACGTAGTGATTTAAATTGCATACCGTCATGTCACTTGTATTTTTTTAACCCGTAAAGTTTACTTTTAATCCCACTGGTATTTTCAAACACAGTCAAGTAACAATGATAATTATTATTGATATTTAGTGCAATCATTAGTATTTTTATTTTTGCCGCATATGCCTTGTATTTATATTAATTACTTAGATTTAACTGTCTTGTGATGCATTATTTTTTGCAAAATAAAATATTCGGCTTTATTATTATTATTGATATTCCAACTTTATTGAATTTTCGAGCTGGAAAATTGAAACGTCCATATGACGTTGAAAATGATGTGGAGTAAGAAATTTGATATGGACTAGTGAATGATAATGAAGATAGTGTTGACGATTCACTTTTCGTTTGAGCTTTTTAGGGTGCCACTAAATAGAATGCCGATGTGAAAGTCAAAGAAAAATGTAAGCAGATGTGAAAGTCAAAGAAAAATGTAAATGGAATGATACAAGTTCCATAATCTCATTTCGAGAATAATCTTATTAGGTAAATAAACCTATAAGATGTTGCATGATCTATTAGTATTATCAAGGAAAGTACAATTCCAAAAATGAAAAAGAATGTACAACTTCCTAATATTTGTAAGACGAAGAAAATTGATAATATAAAACATGTGAATGGAACAATTGTCATGTATGTCTGAATATATCGCCATTATAAGTATAGTCATATCAATAATATTTTAGGTGGTATTAGTTCTGAATGAGTGACTGCCACAATCATGTGACTTAACAGAATAGTTAAGTTGGTGTGGTTAGAATTATGCGGACTGATATCTTCAAAGCAAAAAAAGCTTAAGAAGAGATAGGAGTCCATTATGATACACAATTAGAATTGATGAGGAAGTAGTCAAGGGGGCAATAAGGAGCATGTTGTTCTTGTGAAAAATTTGACCATGTTGAGAAAAATTCTCACAAAGTAAAGAAATGATCGAGAATATGATACTGGAATAAACGGAACTCCGATAATTCACTACAATCATCGAATATAATATTACTATGTAGAAATTATGAGGTCAAGATGAACGACTACGATGAAATGAATAAATGAGACAGAGGGTATATGAGGATAACACATATCTGAATATTGATAGTGTTATAGACAGAATGTGAGTGGCAACATATGATAAGGCTGAATTTCATCTCTGTACTTATTCTTCGAAAGAAATTTCTTTTGAAGTCGATATCTAATTTTGAAAGTGTATCTATTAGAAAGAACGAAAAGATCTTGTTGGGGAAGGATTTTCCTAAAGATGATTTATTTTGTCTTTCGGTGAAATGAATAATCAATGAATGTATTCTTCTGAATATTATGTGTGTTATCTTTATCTCTGCTAGGAGAGTGCATACTCGAAATTTAGAATTGAACAAATATGAAAATGAATTTGAAGCTTAACATATTAGATGCAAGAATATTGCATTAGAATTTTGTTTGACCTATGCTTAACATATTATGTGCAAGAATATTTCACTAAAATATTGTTTAGAGTGGAACCAATTCGAAATTGTTTTTGAATGGAATATGGTAAAAAAAAATTTGTTAAGTGATTCATTCAATCATTTGTGGCATATTGAATGTGATTACACATAAGAAGATAGAATATTGTGTTACATTCATTGATAATTATTTGTGATTCTCTGTTTGTCAATTTCACAATCTTTTGGAAAGAAAAGCTGATACTTTTGAAGTGCACAAGAGAAGTATGACAAATAAGAGAAAGAATTAGGAATACTAATTTGAAAGTACGGACAGGAAGAGCAAAAAATATCTCTCGGGAACGAATGATTATTGCATTCAATATGTAGGAATACTGGTGATATTTGAATAATTATTGCATTCAATATGCAAGAATACTGCTGATATCTTTCATGTGCCAAAATATAAAAACATGGCAGAAAGAAATGTTGATGAATACAATAATGTGTATGTTATTCCATGACTCTCAAATGAAATTTATTTTCAGAGAGAGTTACATACAAAGAATTTCCATAGAGTACACAGAACTAATGTCATAAGAATTCTCAAATGACAGAAAGCTCGAGTTGGGCCATATCTGAATAGGGGATGTAAAATTGTATGTATTGGTCCGAGTCAACTTTGGGAGAAGTTGGACTTTAGGATGGTGATGCATGCATTTTACAACATATAATTAGACTTGCATTTAGGCTTATTTCATATAATTTGCTCATAGCATGCATCTCTTTCTACATTTATTCGTATAAATTCTTTGAAGCAATTATCTATCTTTAGTCGGCTGATTTTGCAAGAATTATGGATAAAAATGACGGAGTAACGAAAGAAAAAAAGAATAACACAAAATGGAGTCCAAACAGCTTCTGGAAATATGAATCAACCTCCTTCACGGGCCGTTATGGATTTATAATGGCCATGAGAGGTTCGCTCACGCCCCACACTCCGCCGCTCATGACGTTCACAGAAGAAGCTGCAAAGAAGAAACAAATCTCATGGGCCGTGAATCATATCTCACATGTCGTGAGACACAAACTCACGCCTTAAATGCTTGACTTCATGACTCTGGCAGAAGCAGAAGAGAGATTTCATGGGTTGTGAAGCACCTCTCACGACCGTGAAGATTGAGCCTCACGTCGATCGCAGAGCTTCACGAATCAATCAGGCAACTTACGGGCTGTGACAGATGATTTACGACCGTTACATTCGGATCTTCATGGATCACACAAAACTCACAGCTCTTACAACAACCAGGTCTTTGACGAATTAACAGCCCGTGAGGTGTCCTTAATCCGTCGCAAAACTAATACTGAACTTTATTTTATTATTGATTTTACATATTTTACATATTGTTCCTATGGGATGGTGACATGTAGGTTTGTTAAATATATCCGAAGGGTATAGATATTCCACAAAAAGGAATTGTCCAAACGAGAGTCGTGATGCAATCTTTCAAATAAAGAAAAGGTGCATGAATGAAAGGATGATTGTCCTTTGTGATATTAAAATTGATTCTAAAGGGACACATTGGACATTGGTCTAAGGATGGAAGATGAAGTTATACAGAAAATTGTACATTTGGAGGAAGTGAATGAACCCATATACTATTCACGAGTATAATCGGCAACAAGAGGCCTAGGGCGAAACTACATGTTTAGAATCTATACGGATGCGAGATTTTCGTGTTACACCGTGATGTTTATAAAAGAATTGTACAGGTCCTAAGAAGTGATTACTTCTAGTGAGTTTAGAATCATGTATGGCCAACATGAGAAAGTAAGTGGATTCAATTGATCAATGTTGAATGAGAACTATGTGACTTGCCAATAGTCAAAGTACATATGGTGCAAATGGGTATTTATGAGGATGTGCCGAATTGATGGTACTATTGAATAGCAATAAAAAAATGTGTTGTCAAGGATTATACTCAATTAGCCAAAATTGATTTTTAAATAACCTATTCTCTAGAAGCTAAGTATGCAGTGATAATGACGAGTTTCACAATTATCGTGTATGTATTTTTGAAATTATTCCAATGGGATTAACTTGTTCAATGGAGAATTGAGGAAATAAATATACGATAACCTGATTTTCAAGAGGAAACGTTTGGAGAAGATTGTGTACAAAGAAAAATCATAATATGGCTTATGAAAATTATGATATCAAAATATTAAAGATGGACATTCAATTTTGACATAACCAAATTGAATTGTTTTATGTGCATCAGAACAGTGAGAGAAAGTTTGTGATAATGCAATTTTTTGAATCTGACATTTTGCTCACCGAAAAATGATGTAACATGGCTCAACATGATAAATAAAATGTTGAGCAAGAAATTCGAAATAAAAGACATGTGGAATGAGCTATGTTTTTAAAATTTAAATGACTCAGAATAAAAACTCAAGAACATTGAGTTTGAGTCGTTAACAATATCTGAATAAGATATTGTTGAGATTTTGGAATATAGAATAATATTCTAGTACATATGTCACTTGTGATTGGGAAAAGACTTAATGAAAAAGTCAAATGAAATGAATTATGAAAATTTTTGAAGGCAAAAGTACAATTGAGATTGACATACACAAGTTGACACACTTGAGACTATAGGTTATTCGAATGCGGATTTCGATAGAGACATTGATGATCGAAAATCTACATCGGGTCACTTATTTATGCTAGGTGGTGCAATTATTTCTTGAGGTAGTAAGAAATAATGATGTGTGGCGAGACATGCACAACAAGCTGAATATATTGCCTGTAATATGGCAGCCATTCATACAGTATGGATCAAACATTTTTTTTTATGAAACTTGAGCTCAATTTATGCAGGGGACTACTATCGATGTACTGTGATAATCAAACTGCGGTAAGCTTGATACACAGTGGAGCAAATAGTTACAAAGGAAAACATATAGAGATCAAATATACAAGATATAGTAGAAAAGAAAAAAGTGAACGTAACTTATATGCCTATTAGTGACATGTTAGCTGATTATCTTATTAAGAGAATTGCAGCAGAGACATTCATTAAACACATTGATTTAATGAGATTCAAGAATATTTGAGTCATAAAGAAAATTTCATGAATAATGAACTTCATGGTTATACTAAACGCTTATTTAATGGGACTCGAGAATTTGAATCAAGACGGAGTTTCATGAATAATGAACTCCAAGGTAATATATATTTGGTTAACAATACATGAACAGTAACATCAGTCAAGATGAAGTTTCACGAACAGTGAACTTCGAAATAATATCTCTAATTAACACTACACGAATAATGGACCACGTTGATCAAGTGAGAGATGTTAGTTAATGATATCAAGAGTTGTGTCTCTTTGTATCAACAAATATAAATAGACATGACATTAGGAGGACGGTAGCAAGCAAGAACACGTTGTAAGAGTTCAATATTGAACGAAATATTGCTCATTCGAATGATCCCCAATAATCAATTATATTTTATTTTAATTACAACAATACATGTTACTAAATCTTTAACATGAAATGACTCTCATTAATGCTAATTTTTTCCTATGTACTGGATCGCTGTCATATCCTTAAGAAACTTAGTAAGGAGGCAAAGAAAAGTGTGTTCAGAAAACCTGATTCAAATTACGAATACTATTCCTGACTTCCTGATTTTTTTTTCTTTTTTTGAAAGAGAAAGGATGAGAGCCATCTGCCATCATTCAATTATTATTATTGTTTATAAATACAACAAAATGAAACAAAAATTTCATCACTGCCCAAACACGGATAATGGCTTTAGCTCCCAAGACTGTTCTCAACATAAAGTTTTATCTTTTCGGAAGATGCTGTCATTGCATTGAGGCGAAAGGTACAGCTCGCCGTCCCTTTGACACAAATGATCGCACATGTTGGTTGCTGCTCCCAAAGCATAACGAGCTCCAAAAGTCAGCTGAGGTCCTCACATCGATCCATTGACAACCAGGAACCTGCCAAACCTTTCTGCACCGATCATTGAAAAAAAAAACTTGGTCATTGTTGTATGACCGCAAGATAATGCTGTGAACGTCATTTCTCTGTCAGGTATGGCCATGTTGCTTGATTCTCTCATACGTTCTTGTGGCAGTTCCACTTTCTTCTCTGTCTAGAAAGTTAAAAATGGTAGATTGGTCATTAGCTGCAAGATATTGTCATTGTAACCACCACAACTATATTGGGCGGCGTTAAAGACATCCGCATCACATATCCTTCATCCGTAGATTGTCTGCAATGAAGTTAAACTCATAAGACAGGTCAAACAGTGGGCTTGAAAGAAAGAGGTTGCACGGCGGGCAAATGGAAGTGTTACATCTTTTCTACTCCATTGTCATCTTAACAGGGACAGTGATCTTTTCCAGCAATTCGATTGACACGGTTCTGGCAAAATTTTCCTCCATCAAATCGCTGTTAAAAATCTAGAGAAGAGCCTCACTTGAATTTTAAGGTTTGCACTTTGCAGGGATCCTTTCAACAAAGTGTATTATCCAGATAAAGGTATCCAATCATTTGTCAAGAACCAAGGTAAAACATAGCAGAATTACCAAATCATGGAACTGACACACACTGAGTTGTCCAACATTATCAATATTCAGGCGATTCAATATTGTGAAGGCCAATGCTAACAGTATCCATTAAGCAAGCAGTTGCGTTTGCCATAGCTGATGCTGTTAATGTTTCTCTGACTTGAGACGGTCTGTCCATCTCCTTTCCTTGTACAGAAAGCATATCCAAATGTCACAAGTATTTTATTAGCCCTGAGCATTATTTGGTTAATCAATCACGGACTGAAGGGATATTTTAATTGTTTGTGCGCCCATTGATCTACATACATGAATGCATTCATGGAGATCTGCATCACACGTCAATAGAACCCATTCGGAATCATCATCCAAGTATTTGAGAGTCACGGAGCTCATAATGCCTTTATTGAACCTTTTCAAAATTGCCTGTTTCAAATTTTGGAATCCCCAAGTAGGATCAAGCCTGAGCCTAACTTTATCAGCACCATAGCTAACTTTTACTCTCATCCAATTGCTTGTATTACTTTCCATTGGAGTTAAAATATCAACAGAATAAGGCTCACCAGTTGACTTCTGACCTCGAGATCTATGAAGTGATTGTGCATCTTTAACAGTGGGACTCATATTCACCTTCTGACTTTCTTGAGGAATGCAACTCAATATTTCTTCCATGGCAGCTTGTGGTTTGAGAGGTTCCACAGCCTGAGAACAATGTTGTTCACCAACAGAAGAAGAGAGACTGGAATTGGACTTTTGAGTGCATGCTGATGAAGAGCAAGATGAATATGAATGCTCCTGGTTAAGTTCAGCTTCAGGTTGTTTATCCGTAGTTCTATTTTGTTTCTTTTGTAGGACAATGCCTGTTGAATTACCATTTGAACCAGAAGGAGAAGTGAAATCTTTATAAAGGGTGGGGAGTTGAATGGCTTTCTCAGCACCATGAACAGAATCAATAACTAGCTGCAACTTTTTCAAAGAATGGTCCACTTTCTTGATCTTCCGCGATGGCCAACGAGTTATTCCATGTTGCCTGCATATTCTCTTCAGAGTAGTAGGGCAAACTGAAATAGAAAACTAGTCTCTTAGAGAAATTCCAATATGGCTTGTAATTTCCTTCATTCACGAAGTTGAAAGCCTATTTCAGGTTTGATCATAATGTTCTAAATTATTTAACCAAATATTTTTTTTCGTGGGAGGTTTAACAAAATAATTACATAGCAATTTTAAATATTCTTGTTTGAGAGGTCGAAATTGTAGCTTGCATGATTTTATATCCTAACAAGAAACCACTACTTAAATAGGTTAGCTGAAATCTCAGTCACAGTAATCTTCATAAGAAAATGATAATGTTGAATGATCAAAATCAGAAGTTAAGCATGTAAAACAATATGGTGAAATGCTAACTGAATGATTAGGAGAACAAAAAGAAGCCAAACTAAATTATTCATGCAGGGTGTGTTTCCAATAAAGATAGCTATTTACCGCCTAGACTGGTTGCAGCATCCTTCAGGCTTCCAGCGAAGTGTTTGCGGAGCATATGTAGACTGATTGTCTTCTCCGTTTTTCTTCGTTTTTTCTCCACCTCTTTTGTTATAGAAGGAAATCTTCCAACATTAGCAAAAGATTCTTTAGGGTCAGTATGATCTTCAATTAAATCTTGGTGACACTTATCAGAAAATATCTTGCCTGCAGGTATTATCACTTCTAGCTGATGATTTCTCTGTGTTGTGATACCAAAACCTTGAACTCCACTATTATCCAATTCCAGATTGGCACCACTCATTTTTCCCTTAGGGTCATCCATAGCGGTTACAGATGAAATCACACCCTCCGGAATTTCCTTTTCACAATTGTAAAAGTCTTGTTCTTGGTCCAATCCATAATTTGATTTCTGAACCAAAATGTCTGAGGACATTGACTCATCTTCCAGCTCCTTAGCTGTAATAATCCGTAAAGTTTGGCAAATATTTTGTATAGAGCTTGACAATGAATCAAGCATCATTTTCTGCTCTCTGACTGCTGTGCAGCTCATGGGCAGGAAAAACTCTAATACAAAGTCACTGGTTCCAGTCTGAGTACTACGAAGCCGTATTGCTACTGCACCCTTTAGGCCAAACATTCTGGCATGGTGAGCAAGTGGATATTCTGACTTGCATGACACAGTTATATCAGGAATGTAACACGGTTGATTTGTGGTAAAAGCTTGACCAACTACACCTTGCCCCCTGAGCAAATGATGCTCGGAACATGCCTTATGAAAGCCCAAGATAGAAGGATCATTAATATAGCAGGCATCATCAGCTGTAGAGACACAATCTTTGTAGTTTTCATCCGAATGACGACAGCCTTGTTTGCCTTGCTGAGCGCATGGAACCCAAGTTTGAGCTAATGGCAATGTGTGCAACTTGCAGACAGACTTTAAAACATCTAATATCTCAAGTTGAGCAGTCTGGTAGGAGCAACTACCAACCTGATAAAAAAGGACTTCATTATATAGGTATCATTGTGAATGAAAATTCTTTCAATTTACAGTCTGTTGGCTCACCAGTAGACGAGGAACAGTCAAAACCTGAGAACTTCTAAGATTAACTGCCTGCATACAGAAATTTCTTTAGCGATTTCCAAAACAAATTAAAAGTTATTCTACGTGCTATTAGTTTTCAGCTGGAAAATGCATATATGTATTCTAGGAAGTTTTACAACAACAACAACAACAACAACAAAGCCTTATCCCACTAGGTGGGGTCGGCTACATGAATCATACGACGCCTTGTTGATCCATGTTCATGAGATTCGACAGAGTTTTACGCTGGCTGTCAGGACCTAACACAACCCTCCTCCTTTATCCGGGCTTGGGACCGACTATAAAACATAGGCGGAGTTATTCTAGAAAGTTTTAACTTGAAGGAAATTGAAGAGATCTCACTAAACACTGCACTTAATCTATGTTCACAGACATTGAAAATTAAGAAGAAGAAGTGCAAGTTGCATAGAGGACATAAAACCTTAGTATAGTTTGAAAGAGGAAACAGAAACAAGAGCTCATATAGGTGTACTGCACTAATAATTGATAGATAGACTCAATGTAGGATGAAGAACATAATACACCACAAGAGAAAAGTGAGAAGGGTTTGAAGAGAGGTAAGCAGATTCAGTCTACTACACAGACCAAGCTTAGCACTAACCTGAAGAGCATTGCAGATGTTCTCAAGCTCAAATGAGTACATTATCTTTTCAGTAGTCATCACCACCTCCACAACCCCCAAGCAAGATTGACTGCCCTGCTCAAATACTGGAAGAGCTATTGAACCACGGACATCGAACCTCTGTGCATAACTGACTCGCGGATACTCATTACTGCTGAAGTATCGGACATCCGGTGTCCACTCAGGCAATCTTTGCAAAAACACCCGTCCAGGCAACCCCAATGCCTCACTGGAGTTCTCTTCAGCTGAGAATTGATAGCTAACAGAGACCTCCCTGTAACTGACAAGCTTCTCACAGTCAGGATTAAGTAGGAAAGGCTGGCTGTAAGTTGTCAAGACGAGTTGGCCCTGTTTCCTTACTGGAACCCACAATTGAACAAGGACATCAGAATCTTTGTGGGCATCCTTGATGTAACTAAGTGCCTGCATGAATCTGTTCTTGACAGAAGAATTGACATCCTTTGGCTGAATCAACCTACTGGTTCTTGGTTCTGAACTTGGACTGGCTATGTGCAGCTCATCTGACTGCACCAAGTACATCATTCGGCCAATTGTATCTAAAGTGATGGGCTCTGCATTATGCTCGGTACTTTCCAGTGGGTTCTTTTGTTTGTCCTCTTGGTTGGCTGTTTCTAATGCTACAGGGTTGATGCTGCTGAACTCAAACAGAGGCGACAAGCTCAGAGAGTTGAAAGGGCTCATGGAGTTTGGAGTACCAGTCTGCAAAATATCAGAGCAATCTTGGAAGTCCAACCAGCCACCCCCTGAGAGAAATTGATCCAAGAGATCCAAGTCGGCTGTATCATCAGCAAGATTGCGCACCGGTGAATCATCTGGCTGACTGGCAGCCTCCATCGTTGGCTCTCCCTCCACCAAGCGCTCAAAACTTCATCCATGAAAGAATCATACACATGCATCAAGTTACAGAACAAAAATTTCTAGACTAGATGCAAATATTAACTACCAAACACCTAGGGGGTTTTTCTTCTTTACTTGAGAATCCTCCATGGCTCAAATCTCCTCTATGTATTCAAACCTCAGAAAAGGGCAAAAAGAGAAAAAAAGAGTACCTCGCTTCCCTTTTTAAGATCAGCAAAAGTTTCGACTTTGAACTCAAAAATCATGTCAACTGGCTGCAGGTTGAGTTGGGATCTGAGCAAAATCGTAGCACGACAGAAGGGAATCAAACCACCATGAGCTCTCCTCTACAGAACCATGAAGCTGACCTGCTGAAGGCTCAATTCGGCGACAGAATACATGGGCTATGTGTGCGATTGGTGGAGTCAGCCTTTCCATGATGGCCCCACATTCTTTGAGGTTACCAACTATCTCCAGTTCCTTGCTAATCTAAGGTCAACGTTGGCACCGAGCTGTTTGCTTGGATGGGGCGTCCGCGGGTTTGAATAATTGCTCGTATTCCAGTGGGTGAAGGAGACACGGGGAACACTGCGAAGGTTGGCGTCATGAAGACTGACAAGGAACTCACAACTCTCAGACCGAAAGGTCGAGCGCAGATACCGGGTTGCGTTGGAATCTGGAAGTCCTACTTCACAATACAGCATGACAACTAAAAATGATATTTTTTTTCTCAATTATGAACATGCACTGCATCTTTAGCAAGGTTAAAAATGCTTCAAGATCTCATAATATCGAACCTAGATCTACTGGGAGACCTTGAATTCTTTGTTTTTTTTGGTGAGTCGGAGACCTTCAATTCTAAGCAATTCCTTATGTCAACTGTTACATGTCAAGTTAAAAAAAAGAAACTTATTTTGAAAAAGTTAAATGTGAACTTCCCTCGGGTTTGTTTGGCAAATAATTAATGGAGAGATAGATGTGGTGGTGTGGTGATTGATGAAGTGAGATTGCGTGGTGTGTCATTAGAAAGTTCATATTTGGATAATAAATTATATAAGATGTGAGGTGAAGTAATGAAGATTTTATTTGTATAAAAATTATTTTTATCTTTCATTATATATTTAAAGTATTTATAATCGTTAATTAGAGGTGAGCATAAATCAGGACGACTTGGTCACCTTCCCTCGCACCGGTTCGGTTTTTTCAATTTTTTTTCGACCCGATGGATAACTGAGTTAGGATCGGATCTCATTTCTTTGACATTCGGCCGGGTCGGGACCAAATTCGGATTTTATGTCCTGACCCGGTTGAATATATTATATTAATATTAAATTATTTTTAAATAGTATATTTATGTTTATTTTGAATAAAATTTTATATTTACTAAAAAGTTTTATTTAATAAAATATTATAAATAAATATGTATTCATATTAAAAAAAGATAATATATATGTGTGCGCGAGAGAGAGGGGGGAGAGAGGTGATTTAATTTGGTAATAAAAAAGAAAAAGATGTTAATTTGGTCTAAAATAATCTATCCCTTCTTATTTCATCAATTTGGTGGCATGAAAAATGTGATGTTTGAAGGGTTTAATCATTTCACCCCACCCCTCTTAACTTAAATAAAAAATGTAGCTAATTAATTTTATTCTCTTATATTCCATCTCACCCCTTTGTAACCTTCCATACAAACATACCCTAAAATTCTATTCAATTCCTTTGACTGCATTTGAGAAAGTGCTTTCTACCTTGCTTTTTTAAGAATATGATTCATAAGTAGTTATCGCTTTTGTTTGTTTTTCTTTTTGAAAATAAAAAAAAATGCACTTAACGAAAAAAAAAACTTTTCTTTGCCAAATGTTCCTTTTTCAAAGGAAGGCAAAATATGCTATTTTAGGACTTCCTTAAATGGCCCAAGGCCCATTGCCGGAAAGGTTTGACTTCTAAGGAGATCATAACAGAGCGACCCCATAAATATTCAGGAAAATATGAAAAAAATTAGAGTTATTTTCATAAATTTTTTCTAAATTATCATCATATATCAATTTTTACGTTTAATCTTAAACTATAAATTTATTTTTTATCGTAAATTATATCCTCTCGTCTAGTATTATGTTTTTTGTTACTTTTATTTTTTTCTATTTATAAAAAACTAAATTACTCCTCTCGAAAAATATGAAAAGTGGCAAAAAATATAATTTATAAAAAAAATTAAATTATCCTCTCCTTATTTTTTTCTTTTTTTATATTTATTATTTGATATGTTACGTGAGGAAGAGTAATTTAATTTTTTCATAAATAAAAAAAATTAAAAATAACGAACTAAATAAAAAATAATAATTTATGGATAAAAAAATTAATTTTATAAATATGAAAAATCACAATAGTTTAAAAAAAATAACCAAAAGAATTAATTGGAAATGTGGACAAAAAAGGTGCTTTATTGAGAAATTTGCAAGAAGACACGGAGGAACGGGAGACTGGAAACTGAACGGGAAATAGCTCGAGACCGCAGAGAGGAGCGCGGTGGCGGCGAAGACGGA
This sequence comes from Pontederia crassipes, assembly GCA_030549335.1. Classification (NCBI taxonomy): domain Eukaryota; kingdom Viridiplantae; phylum Streptophyta; class Magnoliopsida; order Commelinales; family Pontederiaceae; genus Pontederia; species Pontederia crassipes. Next base: position 66,505,848 of record CM060191.1, on the reverse strand, counting down.
TGGCTTGAACTCCATTATCTTCGCATCTGAGGGTCGCACAAACACAAAAGATTCAGATGCAGTGTTCACCGTTAGAATAGTTGTGGAATATAACAGAAAAATGTAGACGTTCTTAGCACTTTAATGGCGACTTCGAGTGGCGTTTTGGGTCTTGAAGATGGTCTGCGAGGCGTGGGACTTGAGGGCGAAGGGGCAGAGGAGGCTGGGCAGGGGAGAAGGAGACGAAGTACCCAAGGAATGAGAACGACGTGATGGACCGCATCCGTCAATCCGGTCTTTTTTTTTGGCTGTACATTACAACTCTTGCTAAGTTTGGAATTCTTCACATTTAATGCAGAGATCGAGGGACGACGAGTACCAACCGGAAGGAGTCTACTCGAGAGATTCGACAAGGTGCTTCCCCTCTTTCATTTTTTGTTGTTAATATTATTTCTTATTAATTTTATTTTTTAATATGATGTTAGGGCAGCAATAATATCAGTATATTTCGATATCTTATCATTAAGTCCGACTAATTTACTGTCGTCCGAACAGTAAAAGGATAAGACAATTTTTTTGGGAGAAGCTGCACTCTACCCAGCTCTCGTTTGGTGATAAATAAAATGTTGATTGCATAAATAATATGATTTCTAGACAGCAACTGGCAAAGACAAAGTTATTAATTAGTGACAACTTGAGGTTGGATGTACCATACACTATAGAGACCGTCTGCTCTGTTCAGGTGCGAAACTAATGACGCCAATCATCAAACGGGTGATGCAGACTGACGTTTGAGTAGGGGAAAGAAGGGGGAGTCCTTGATGACATTCCATGCGCCACTTGGAGTAGTATACAGGACAAATTGATAAGAGATCAGCAAACATTTAGGATCTTCTAACTGTACTTTACCAATGTAATGCCTGGCATCTTATCTATCCAATGTTTCTGCTTAAAAGAAATGACATAACAGGAAGAATAATTCACTTCATTTTTTAATACTCAAAAGTCATCATCCAGAAAACAGAGTTCCAACAGAAAATTGCAAGTTGGACCTCCTCATTCACCTAATCTTCCCAACAACTATGCTATTTAATTCAGTTTGCTGCGGAACTGCAGAACTTCTCAGTATATCGTTTTTCGGCCAATAAGTTCTTTCTCATTAGTATTAGCTCATTCGATTTTAGTGAACAAAAATGTCTAAAGCATTAATAGAACATAACTTAAGTGACTTAAATATTGATAAAAAATTGAACTTGATCAACTTAAATGCTGAAAATTAACGTTAAATAATCCAGATATTGATTTCACATGTCATGCATGAGTTGAATTGCTTTGAATCCTGAATATTTCACCATACAAGTCTCTAGACTTTCTTTGGGATTCTTATTACAATGGAATGGCAGAAATTAGTGAGGGAAATGCATCTTGCAACGAAGTTGAGATCCTTAGTAGAATTATGTACCCCTGGAGTGAGTGCACGAGTAGAGCAGTATAAGGTTTTGATTCCTTATAAGCTCTCCTACTTTACAGAAATAACTGGGATTTTAGTTCTCATAAGAAAACTTATTACAAGGCATCAAATTTATTCATCACATGCTATCACACTTAGATAAACATCCATGTGGCAGACTTACCTTCTATTGAACAAGGGTTGAGATCATTACTTTCCCCTGTAACTTGTTCTTCAAGTTGAACGGTGCATACATGGAAGAATGAAAAGAAACAAATAAGTCTGAAACCTATTATATGTAGCATACATACTGTATATGTAGCATCCTTGTTTGCAGCTTTACTGAGTGGGGCCTTCCATTCAGATGTAGTCATACATTAAACCTTGAAATGCAGATTGGAAGTGGTTTTTAGTAAAAGGTATTGTTGCTCCCTTCAACAAACCAAGAGGCCTCAATATTGATGTTGGACAACCAATACAGCCCATGGATGCCATGTCTTGCAATGTTATTGTCCCTGCCTATATAATTCATTGTGTAATGTTCAGGGTTTGCATGCTGGTCGTTGAACTGAACCTTTGCCAAACAAATGAATCAATGATGAATTCAGACAGCCGTTGAGAAGGAGAAAACATAAAGAGAGGAAGTAGAGGGAACATGTACATACTTGCAGTTCAGAAAAGGAGGGGGCAGAAGCAAGTGCTTCAGAGTTTGCAAATACCAGTGGGTTAAACACTGGCGAGATGAAATTTTATTCACCATGTTGTTTATTTTGTAGGCGTTCTCCCCACTTTTCCTACAAAGCAAGGTCAAAAGTGTTAATTATTTCAATAAAGAATAGGCAGATTATTTGATATAACTAGAAATATTACAAGTAATTACTTCACAACTTGATTAATGTGCTATTTGCAAATGTCAGTCAGTATTATGAGTTAAGTTTTCTAGTTGCAGAAGCCAAACCTAGTAACTTGAGCAAAGAACCAGTCCTTGTAATTGTTGGCTTGTTGCTAACATCAACTGCCTAGAAGGGTATAAAGCTGCATACTTCTCCCGTGGTACTTTACCCTTGGAGTTCAGCAGAGTTCAGATCCTTAGTAGAGTATGTAACCATGAAGTGAGTGCACGAGTAGCTATACAAGATTTTTATTCCTCGCACGTTCTCTTACTTTATGGAAATAACTGGTGATTTTATTTCTCTCAAGAAATCTTGTTAGTTGTTACAGGACATCAAACATATGCATAAAAATTTGACCAAACAAAAAATATATGCATGACAAGTTATCAAACTTTGATGAACTGCAATTTTGCAGACTCATCAACTATTGAACAAGGGGTTGAGATCATTATGCTCTCCCCATTTCTTGTTCTTGTAATTACTTGGCGAACAAATGAAAGAATACAAAGAAGCGAAGAACTCTGAAAACTACTAGTAGCTGCATATGTAGCAGTGTTGTTTTCAGCTTTACTGAGTGGACCCTTCCATTCGGATGTAATCATACATTATGCCTTGAAAGGCAGTTTGACAGCGGTTTTGGATAAAAAAAATTGTATTGGTGCCTTCAATAAGCCAAGAGGCCTCCACATTGACATTGAACAACCAATAGAGCCCGTGGATTATCCATGTCTTGCGATGGCATTGTCCCTGCCTATGTAATTGGTTGTGAAATGAGCGGGGTTCGCGTGCTGGTCATTGAACCGAACCTTTGCCAAACAAATGAGATCGATGATCGATTCAGATAGGCGACAGTTGAGAACAAGAAAACAAAAAGAGATGAAGTAGGAGGAGCATGTACATACTTGCAGTTCAGAAAAGGAGGCAGATGCAAGTGCTATTCGGAGTTTGTAAACACCGGTGGGTTGAACACTGGCGAGATGGAACTTTATCTGCCATGTTGTTCCTTTGTAGGAGTTCTCCCCAATCTTCCTGCAAAGCAAGGTAAAAAGTATTATTTTGGAATGACGTCGTATGATTCATGTAGTCGACCTCACTTAGTGGAATAAGACTTTGTTATTGTTGTTGTTTAAAAAAAAAATATTAATTTATTTCAATAAAGAATAGGCAGACTATTCTACATAACTAGAAATACTACAAGTCATAACTTCACAACTCGATTAATGTGTTATTTGTAATGTTGGTCAGTATTATGAGTTAAGTATGCTGGTTGCAGAAGCCAAACCTGGTAACTTGTGCAAAGAACCAGTCCTTGTCGTAGTTGCTAACACCAACTGTATAAACAAGATCGCCATAAGGGTATAAAGCTGCATACCTCTCCCATAAGCCATACTGCCTATACCTGTATGTAATTTAGTACCACTGTGTAAGATTATCATTGTCAACATGATCTTCTATTTTTTTGAGTAATGGTTCTTTAGAGATGAAAATAAAAAAAATAACTCGTTCAATCAGTTATATAGCCTACTAACTTGTCAGTATTATTTAGGGAAACTTTGTTCATATATACAGAATCAGGATCTGGGACAAAGAACTCGGCCGCTGAACGGTCCGGAATGCCAATGTCCCATATGGTAGGAGCATCTCGTGAAGGTTCGTAAACGATACAACCGAAATCAATGTTCCTTCTTGTTGAGATACAAAATAATGTCATGAGATTTATTGAAACAGAGGTGCATGACGCTGATTTTTGAAGCAGATAATTACTGAGTTTGATGCAACATATTTAAGAAAGATTCACCTGGGGTCACATATATGGTAGAATGGAACTTGTAATCCCCGATAAAACCAGGAACATAGGCATAAAGGTCATATACTCCACTTCTGACATTTTGAATGTTGAACTTCCCGCTGGAGCTCGCTCTTGTCCAAAATTGATAACCCTGCAATTGACTTACGATAAGTACTAAAAGCATAATTTTAATGTGATACGCCATTTGTATCTCATTGTTTTCTATCTGAAACTGAGAAGGAGCAAATTTCTGATCATGCAAACCTTGAAATCCACTTGCCAGGATCTGACAATTCCTGGCAAAGCCAAACCAACATAGGCAGCGCTGCCACTTATATTTACATTGCTGATATGCCTGAAAAATCAATTCATCATGCCACGAGCAAAATGTTAGAACATGTATTAAGTTCAAATTTTCACCTTCCTTATTCTGGAAGTAAAAGCACTCTTGAGAGGGAAAATAGATGAACAGACCAATCTTGTATCAGTATCGTGCCTCCAACGACGGAGCCTCGTTGTTCGCGCTTATGAAAGTTGACCGATGATGGAAATGCATAAGGCCATTTTGCCACTTCAATTTGCATCTGGTGTTGACGAATAAGAGGTACAGAAACAAGAATTGATCATGATCAGTAGAGAAGAAGATTCAGAAGTACATTGTTTTGAATATTGATTAGAGCAAAGTACAAATGTAGCACCTGCGTTTTAGCACTCTGCCATAAAACTCTGGGTGCTGTCCCAATATCAGCAGAATTAAGATAGATGAAAATAGGACCAAAGACCTTCTTCCAGTGCTCTCCATTCATAAATGTGGGCATAAAGTTCTGTCCAACATAATGAGCAGTTTGGAATGCCTGAAAATATAACACGGCAAACATTAATAGATGACTTACACTTGACCTGTACAAATTTCTGACCACAAAGGTCAAGTAATTAGTTTCAGATTTGATGCTACAAATACACTAAAAGATATCAAACAAAAGTAATAAATAATCCGGTTATGAAGTAGTAATACTCACAGCAAGAGTTGTAGGGCCAACATGAGATGTCAGGTCTTGCTTGAATGGCCCTCCGGTGCGGAACTCATCGCTCGGTGTGATCAACCAAAACCCAACTGGGGGAGAACTTACCCATCCATGGACTCTTGCCTTGTCCATGTCGGATGAATACTGGTACTTGTCATCAACCTTTTCAAGCATCCCGGTACATAACTTCTTAAAACTCTTAATTATTACTTCTTAATTTGATACCAGAATATTTGAATAATTTACCTGTCCTCTGAGCTCTGGATTGATTGGGTTTGTGAGGAGAACAGCTTCAGGGTATGCCAACTGTTGTGATCTCATAAGCATGCGGTCCTCCATCGTGGGCATGATCCTCTGCCTGTCATCTGATATTGCCATGTAACGGAACCTACAAAATAACAGCACAGGTTTAAATGAACTTACCATGCTGTGCATGCATTTTTTATATAATGCTGAATTCAATATACAGTCGAGCAAATGAACAAAGATAATGATTCAAGTACTGCATTTACTTGTCTTTCCTAAGCTTGAACACCGCCCTGTTTTGGCCCTACTGAATTCAGGCCATTCCCGCGGGTGTTCGAAGATGGTGTAAGTGTAGAAGCCTGAGATGCCGTCGAGCACGACGTATCTGTAGATTGATTAATCTTCCCTTGGTCAGTTCATGTGGTAGAACAAATTTGACGTGGAGACTGGTGATCTGAACAAAGGCACCAGTTTCATGACCTCCTGTCCATGTTCAAGGGCGCAACTGCGTCATGGAGGGAGGCATTCCATTTGGAACTAAATGAAACTTCCACCTTCTTTTCGTCGTTACAGATGATCTCGAATTGTATTCCTTTCATCCTGTTAGTTGGGCAAATGAATCACAATGGAATTTTAACTCATTAAGTTATATAGAACGTATTCATGCAAAAGTTTATGACAATATATATGGCTTCTTCTCCCTAATTAATGTCGTGACATAGACTTTGGAAGAGAATTAAAAGAACATCTAGACTCACCTGAGGAACCGTGGAGGGAGTCCTGGTGCACTCCAGACTATGTCCCAATACCTGCATTCATATGGCACATTTTGAACACAATATCCATGAAAAAAAAATGATTTACCAACCATTGATTTTAATTCTTGATGTACTTTGTGAACTCATACGAATATATTTGTTTCTACGCAGTATGTTTACTGCGAACTCTTTCTAATTTATGTTTTTAGACACTTATTTCCCTGGGATTTTTCTCCCTTTCGTATTATTAAATGTTTCACAGTGGCATTTTTTTTTTCATTATTGGATATATGGTTTTCAAAATTGATGAACAGATATATAATATATATATATATATATATATATATATATATATATATATATATATATATATATATACCCTGCCATCTTCGTGGTTCGACACCTCAAGAATATTATCCAGGTGATTGTACTTGATTCCAGTTACAAATTCACCAGGATTAGACAATGTCAACTGGAGGATGCCATTATCTATCATAATCTGCAAAATAGTAATATGTAATTAAATAAGTAGAGGTCCTAAAAAATAAATCTGAAACGTTAATTACAATGCATGCTTACGACACAGTAAAAGGAAAAATAATAAAAAAAATTGAGCACTTTTAGATTAGAGAATTACATGTCCCTCGTCAACCGTGTGTAATGTTACGGCATTAGAGACAGTCAAACACACACTGCTCAAGCAGATAAAGATTACGAAGCATTTCCTGCAATATTTCAAAGGAAAAAGAATTCGTGTTAATAATATTTTAATTAGTTACTTACTCGCTAATCAAATTTTCGATTTCTTTTTTTTTTCCGTTGCCCAACTCAGTTGGCGCTAAGAAATGATTACGGAGCGCTAAGAATTATGTGCACTGATCACGGATTGGCTATCATTGAGTCCGACTATTTTGAAGTTGTTCCGGACAACATGTCTGACTATGATAGGTGAGGTTTCTAGCAGAAATTTTTTGCATCAACAAAACTTGAACTCGAAATCTTTGCTTAAATGGTAAAGAGTCCATTCCACCCAACTTGGTATTTTCGATTTTTTTTTATCAGGCCAAAGCTTAACTTTTTTCCGAGTATTTTTTTCTTATTTTCAGATTCAGATCAGTGCACACGTACCTCGTTAATAATGTTTACGTGAAATTGGACATGTCCGGAGATGTATGTATCACTTCCTAGTACGAAACAAAATAGTTAATAATATTGAACTCTATAACTCAAGGCAAATTTAAAATGACGGAAGAAAATTGAAGCAAGTTATTAATAAAATTGATGCTTCAAAATTTCGCACCTCCTCGAGTGTCAAATTTGTTCTTCGTCTGAGAAGTCATCGCCAACATATGCTTAACAAAACTCTACACTTTTTAGCATCTTTTCGTAGGTAACAAAATTTTGACACATTTGCACTACAACACTTCGACATTTTGATATTACTAAATGGTTAGATAACTTTTGCACATTATATATTATTTTTTCACATTATAATATACTGAACATTATATATATATATATATATATATATATATATATATATATATATATATATCATGGTCAATGATAATGGGAGAAGAATATTGTACTGTACCTCGCTTGGATGATGATGGATGTGTTCTTGATCGAGCTTGATGACAATGGAGTTCGAAGAACGATTGGAAGATGACAAAGCACGTCGAATGAAGTAAAGGTGAATTGACGAGATGTTGTAGGTAGAAAGGTTAGTGACAGAGCAGTGCAAAAGGTTGGAAGCTTTTGGTTCATTGTTCTTTAGGGTTTCCTATGTATACGACCATAGGCAATATCTCTTTCTAAAAAAAGTCATAACAATATCGAGTTTGTTCCACACTTTAATTTGTTGAATCACTACATAGTAATAACTGCATAGCTATTCCGAGAGTATCCAAACAAAAATGGGAACAAGAAAAGAGAAATATTATACAACTTGAAAGAAAGATAACAATGTTTGCCTAACCTAGGAACACAAGTTGTTGCATTCAGACAAGGCATAAGAGTGCTTCAAATATAAATATTTTTAGTTAGCGAAAATCATCATGAATTGGACACTCAAATTTTATCTACATTTATTTATTTTTCGATCGACACCCACCGGTGTACAGGACTACTAGCATCCGACTAATCCGATGTTCGGACGGAAGCAATATGGATAAATCCAACAACTTCAGGATACAACTCCACTATCTGGTTGCAACCATCCTTGATGTTTATCCTTTAGAAAGGAAAGACACTTTGCACCCACCAATTCTAGATTTTTTTTTATACTCTAGAAAAATGAAGCAAGCTTTCTCTCTAGAAAAATATGTTAAAAACCAAAAAAATGAAGGAAATTAACAGCACAAGTTAATGGTTTATCCTTGAAACATTGAACTTACATGCCAATAAATCTTATGCTTGGGCCTGGTTTTGGATCATCAAGTAAGAAGTGAAGAAGCCTCCAGTTGCCATAGTGAGTGAGTGAGAGGAGAGGTGAAGTGGCATTATAGAGTACTATATAATCAATAGTGTTGTGAGTAAGATTTTATTATAACTTTGTCCAAAAATTTGTACTCTTCCTTTTAGTAATATAAAATACCATGCATTTTGTTAGTTAATTTTGGTACATCAAAATTCCTACACGTGATATGAGATCAAGTTGGCCCATAAAGAGATCAAGTTGGCCCATAAAGAGATCAAGTCGGAAACGGAACCGTCGAAAAATCCGTCGCAAATTGCGACGGATTTAGAACCGTCGAAAATTATCCGTCGGAAAATCGCGATTTTCTTGTAGAATTGAGATTTTGTCAGATCAAATTAAAGAAAGTTATACTATAACAAGTTGGTACGAGGACAGTTAAATGAAAATTTTATTAGTGCATAATCTCATACTTTAAGCGTGCTATGGTGATTGTAGCACCAAGTTAATATGATAAGTTTCAAAGATATGAGAGTGCAAAGTTAAAAAAAAAATCATGTAAATGAGGATGAATCATTAAAGACAATGAGAAAACTAAGAAGTCTGGAACACATTAGCTACATTATTTGTATATAGAAGAATGATGCAAAGCTTCAGATGATTGAAGAATGAGTTGATCCCTATAAGACAACTTGACATTTCTGTACTTATTCACAATAAAAAGTTATATTCAAGATTTTTATCTTAAATATAATAATCTCATCACTATTATTGAAGATTGGACTCATGATCAGACTCTCCAAACTAAGAGGATCCAAATGCACAAATATCCAAATTTCTTGATAACGGATGAAGAGAAGGTTTTGTTCATGAAAAAAAAAAAAACTCTCACATGCCAAAGCCGTAAATGAGTATGACAACAATGGAGATAGTAAAAAAGTGGCAACTAATGCCAATTGAGATGTGGATGAAACAAAGGTCCGCTACAGAAATGAGCTTATCGAGGCCAAGCAAAGAAGACCGAGAGAAGAAGAAATCTCATTGAAAAGATGTTTGTTGTTTTAACTGTGGTAAGAAAGAGCATTCTGCACATGATTTCTAGCACAAGCATGAGGAAGAAAGTGCTCTCAGTTCCCATAAAAATGAAAGTGAAAAAAATGAAATCTCAAAACATTATTTGCAGTAGAAGAAATGATCTTTGGAAAATGGATGAGAGTATGAGAAAGTCATGAGCTTGTTGGATAGTATCGAGAAATCTTTTAGAGAAAAACAACTCTCAACACCGTAAGTCATAAATATATTAACTATCATAATGATTGAGTACTTTATTTTGACTTTTCGAATCATATGACATGAAATGAAAAAAGCTCTGATGTATTTGCCATAAACTCCACTAAAGGAAAAAATATTATGTACAATAATGTACAGGAAACTCGTGAAAAACTTGATATATCTCTCGTCCTCGCATCACACATTGTTGGAGACGTCAACATATTAATGCAAGACCCAAAGAAGCGTCATATTACAAGAAAATCGCGATTTTCCGACGGATAATTTCCGACGGTTCTAAATCCGTCGCAATTTGCGACGGATTTTTCGACGGTTCCGTTTCCGACGGTTATGACCGTCGGAAATAATTTATATTATTATTTAATTTTTCGACGATTAGGAACGTCGATATTTCCGATGGATATCCATCCGTCGCAATTTTCGACGACTTTTCCGACGGTTACGACCATTGGAAATAAAAAATTAAATTATGTATTTTTTATATTATTATTAAATTTTTTCGACGGATTTTCCGACGGTCACGACCGTCGGAAATAAAAAAATTAATTATATAATTAATTATATTATTATTTAATTTTTCGACGATTAGGAACGTCGATATTTCCGACGGATATCCATCCGTCGCAAAATCCGCCGCAATTTTCGAAGGTCGTAACCGTCGGTAAATGTATAATAATATCATATAAAGAGTATTTTATTAATATAACTAGCGACGGTCCAAACCGTCGCAATTACCGACGGTTTTGATCGTCGGTAACGATTACCGACGGTTCAAACCGTCGGTAAAATATAAAATAAACATTATATATAACTAAATATATTTTCGACGGTCACAACCATCGGTAATTATAAAAATATTTAATATTTACGTTTTCGACGGCCGAAACCGTCGGTAATTAAAATTTCGTTATCCAACTTTTTTTTCCCTTTTCCCGCTTTCTTTCCACTTTTTCCCTTTATATATATTCTTCCTCCTCCCTCTTCTCTCTCTCCCTCCTCCCTCCACTCCTCTCTCTCTCCCTCCTCTCCTCTCTCTCTCTCCCGGCCGCGAGCACCCTCTCCCGCGCCGGCGTCTCTCTCTCTCTTTCGCTCTCCCGCAGTTGGCGTCTCTCTCTCTCCGGCCAAAGGCCGCTGTCGGCCGGATCTGGCCCCCAGCGGCCGATCGGCCGAATGGCGGCCGGATCCAGCCTCCAGCGGCCGCGGCCCGATCCGGCCGCTAATTTTTTATATTTAAAAAATTATTTGCGACGATTGCGACCGTCAAAAGATCGACGGTTGCGACGCCTGTCCAAAGTTTCGATAATTGCGACCGTCGAAAAGTTGCGACGGCTCGAACCGTCGGCCTTTTCCGGCGGTTGCAACCGTCGGAAATTTTGACGGTTCGAACCGTCGGGGACTTTTTCGGCGGTTGCAACCGTCAAAAAATTTCGACGGTTCGAACCGCCGGGACTGTTCCGACGGTCAGAACCGTCGATATTTTTGACGAATTTTTTTCAACCGTCGCAAATCCATTTGCGACGAGCGTTTTTCCGACGGATCGATTCCGATTGAAAAACCATCGGTAATTACGTTACCGACGGTTTTCAGGCTGATTACCGACGGTCCGGATCGTCGGTAATTAGCATTTTTCTAGTAGTGGGAGAAGTCTAAGATACATCAAGCACACAATTAATTATGTGATATTTTATAAGAAGAATGTATCTTATGTTTTGAATGACTTTTATAATGTTCACTATTCTAGAGATCTTAAAATAACATGTTCTAACATTGCCTATATATTTAGTTTATGATCTAAAGCGATATAATGGTGTATCTAAAGATATTCTATTGTATCTATATCCAAAACAGATGGCAAATGTAGAACAAACACAATGACAATCTATTAGTGCACATGAGTAGTGCAATTACTAATGGATATTCGATAGTAGAGTTATGTCATGATTATAATTTTGTAATTCACTTAATTAGCTGAAAATTTAGTATTTCGTACATGAAAAAATATGTCGAGGTTCATTATCATTTTTTTTTCGAAAGAAGGTGTTGCAATGAGATATCAAATTGACATGTGTATGTACACATGAGCAAGTTGCAAAAGCACTAATCATACTGAGTTTGAAGAGTTTCGAAAACAAATTAGCATGACATCAAAAACAACAATAAAATATCTAACTTGATGTTGAGGGGGAGTATATAAAAGTATGATAAAATTCAACAGTAAAAATAAGCAATTAAATGAAAGAAACTAACAACACAAATTGATGGTTTATCCTCTTGAAAATTGGACTTGCATGCTTATAAAAACACATGTTTGTGCATTCTTTTAGATCAAGTAAGAAGTGAGTATAGTGAATGATAGGTGAGTTACTAAAGTGGGGTGGTACTATAATACATTGGTGGAGCTTGTCACATGCATAGTGAGTGAGATGCTATCATACTGTCCACTAACAAAAAAGAAAGAGTATTATAATCCTTCTTTATATAATAACACGTATAATTTTGTTAGTTGATTTTGATTCAATCAAATCCATACGGTGACACATCCATGCAACAAGCTAAGATGATAAGTTAGAGGGGCCAAGATGTTCAAAGTGTTAGACAAAAAGTAATAATGGGCATAAATTATACAAATAAAGACACATATATCATATCTATTCAATATTTCTTAAATATAATGCAACTTAATTAAAAAGTTTTTCCTCTCAACCAAAAACATTTAGAACATTAAACCTTTTGGTGTAAAGCTGATGTTTTGCTTGGTATGGGAATGCCATGTACATAAATAGGCATTCATGGTTCCCCATTTTGTTACAAGAAGCAAAAGACATCCTAAAGGAGCCGTTTGGCAACGGAACTGGAGTTTCACCAAATTTTCGATGAATAGTTGAGTTGACATATTAGTTCGGAGTGTATTTGGATATAGTAAAATTTGATGTGAAGGAATAAAGTAGTTGGTGTAATATGAAAAAGTAGATGTGATTGATTAATTTTAGTGGGTGATTGAATTAAAAATATGTATAATAAATGTAGATTATAAATTTATTAAAAATAAATGTATATTAAAAAATTATGTAAAAACATTTGTAGAAAAATATATTATTTAGATATAAAAAATTAATTTTTAATTAATGAAATATTAAAATCTTTAATAAAATAATACTATATTAATCCTTTTTATAACAAATATATTATATTTAATATATATTTTATTTTAAGAGAAAACTATAATGTAAAGAAAATAAGAAAATGAAAAAATGAAAAAAATTGAAAAAAGAAAGTGGTGTCAAATCAAAGGAAAAAAAATTTAAAAAAAGTAAAACGTGAATAGTGGTCTGGTTCCATCAAAATGGTGAAACTAGGCCACTAGAACAAAGATCCCGTGACCCTTTGGTTCCACCATTTTAAGTGGAACCATGCCACTATGTTTGGCAAAACCAGGTGGAACCATTCCACTTGGTTTCATTTGTCAAACAGGGCCAAAGAGTAAGAGGGTGAAGCGAGGGTTTTTTGGGCTAAAAGTTGATCTAGTACTATAGTGAGAGAGAGAGATGCAATACCATAAGGTGCCGTTTGGTTCGCGAATATGGCAGCAGGAATATCAAAATTTAATCGTCGATTAGACCTTATTCTGCTACGCATTTACTGATGTTATGCTGTTCTATTCGTCAAGGGTGTTTGATTCATCATGGAATAAGAGGTTGGAAAATGACCTTGTCTACTCCTTGCCGTATAAATTTATCGCATATGTTTCTTCTTCTTCTTCTTCCAACATTTACTTTCCTCTCCGGCGAAAACTTGTCGTTGGGCTGATGCTTTTTTGGGTCGGTGTATTATCATTTGTGGCTATAGTGCTTAAGGTGAGACGTCGGGAACTTGTTTGGTTTAGTTTTGTATCTCGTCCTTGCTTTTTCTACCATATGTTAAAGTGTGAATAGTAAAATGTCGCTTATACCCTTGGTGCGAAAGATAGAATATCATGTATGCCAACCCAAAAAATAACGCCCCGACAAGATTAAACACGTATCGGGTGAAGTGCGATCCTTATCTGTGCGTAATCTTATTCGATGCGTCGTTTGGTAAAAAGCGACCGAATAAACACCTATTCCGCTTATGAACTAAACGGGACCTAACTGATATAGGAGCACTATAAAGATTTGAGTGCTACTCATGTATGCCACATGAGGCGAGGTAAGGAACTCTAGCTACCTTAGACAATGTTTTTAAAATTGGATCTAACCAACGGAAAATCCCATTTGTGACAAAAAAAATATTATTGCAAAACACTAGGCGAAACAGGTCGACCCAACAAAAACCAGATTGAATCTAAAATTTTGATTTAATTCAATTTTACAAAAAGGATAAAAAAAAACATATCTAATACATATATAAAAGCAGAGGTAAAAAATACCACATGTCGAGATCTCATAAATTGAATGTATAAATTAATAATCTTAATTATATAATCATACTCAAAAGTCAGTTATTAAAATTAGATAACTCTATTTATTTATGTTTTTATATTCTACAAACTATAAATAAAGATATTTTTAGTTTTTATTTTCATATTTTAAGTTAGTTATTAAGTATATAAATTTTTATTTATTCATGTTTAAAAATTCCAGAGGGGTTTTCAATTTCTCAAAGTTAGCTATTAAAGTATATATAATTTTATTTATTTATGCTTTTAAAATTCATATTTGTAACTATAAATAGAGGGACTTTTAATTTTCATTTGCATACTCCACGCCCGCTTTGAAGACAAAGAGTATGTGCAAATCTATAATATAGGTTTGTGTGCGATAAAAAAATATTTATATATAATTTTTTGTCGAATAAAGGTATTAAATGTGGTAAGGGAAAGTACTTATCTTTATTTAATAAAAGATATTAAATATTATAAGAGGCTTTCATTTTTTATTTGCATACACGGCGTTCTCTTTGAAGACAAAGAGTGCATGCAGACCTACAAATATTGATTTCCATATAATAAAAAAATACTTATATATAATTTCTCTTTGTATAAAAAATATAAAATATTATAATATATATATATATATGTATATAAGGAAAGACTAAAAGTATTATGCTATGATTTGTACCACGAGTTAAAGGCATGTATTTCATACTCTAATGATAATATCTATTGATGCTTAATATAAGTTATAATAAATTTTTAAATATAATATTTATTATAACATGTATCTATTTACAACTTATTTATCTATGTATGCATATCTATACATATATAAAAGTAGAGGTAGAAAATTCCACGTGTCGAGCTCTCATAAATTGAATGTATAAATTGATAATCTTAATTATATAATCATACTCAAAAGTTAGTTATTAAAATTATATAACTCTATTTATTTATGTTTTTATATTCTACGTTTGTAACTATAAATAAAGATATTTTTAGTTTTTATTTTCATATTTTAAGTTAGTTGTTAAGTATATAAAATTTTATTTATTCATGTCTAAAAATTCCAGAGGGGCTTTCAATTTCTCAAAGTTAGTTATTAAAGTATATATAATTTTATTTATTTATGCTTTTAAATTCCATATTTGTAACTATAAATAGATGGACTTTTAGTTTTCATTTGCATACACCACGCCCTTTTTAAGACGAAGACTATGTGCAAATCTATAAATATAAGTTTGTGCGGGATAAAATAATATTTATATATAATTTTTTATTTAATAAAAATATTAATTGTGGTTAGGAAAAATACTTATCTTTATTTAATAAAATATATTAAATATTATAAGAGGCTTTCATTTTTTATTTGCATACTCGGCGCCCTCTTTGAAGACAATGAGTGCATGCAAATCTACAAATATCGATTTCCATATAATAAAAAATACTTATATATAAATTTTCTTTGTATGAAAAATATCAAATATTATAATATATATGTATATAAGGAAAGACTAAAAATATTATGTTATGATCTGTAACACGAGTTAAAGGCATGTATTTCATAATCTAATGATAATATCTATTGATGATTAATATAAGTATAATAAATTTTTAAATATAATATTTATTATAACATATATCTATTTATAGCTTATTTATCTATGTATGCATATCTATATATAAGTAAGAGGTTAAACAAATTATTCAACTAATATAAATGAAATATTTTTTCTATAACAAATAATATATGAAATAAATGATATACCTTTTGTGCTAATATTTATACTTATATATTATGTATACTAATCAATTTTAGATGTATATAGTTATTTTTTGTTGCCATCATGTTGTTATTCTATGGTAGAAGACTTACATATATCAATCATTTTACAATATCAAAACAACTATAATTCATAATTATTTTATTATTGTTGAATAGTTTGTTATAATCAATACATGATACCTAATCAACTGATAATAAAATAGTCAAACAAATTTAATTATTTTATTATTACTAGAAGTTTATTAATTTATTATTATATGTATATATATATGTGTGTGTGTCATAATTCATTATAAATCAATATAGGATTAATCAGTTAATAATAAAATAATCAACGAAATTTAATCATTTTGTTTTATTACTGTTAGCATTTTGTTAGTTTATATATATAAATATATATATATATATATATATAGAAGTTAAACAAATTATTCAATTACTATAAATAAAATGTTTTTTATTTAAGCAATAATATATGAAGTAAATGATATAATTTTGTGTTAATAATATTTATAATCATATATTATTTATGCTAATAATTTTTAATTGTATAAAATTATATTTTATTGTTGTCAAGTTGTCATCCTATTAAGGTGATAAA
The DNA here is from genome assembly GCA_030549335.1 of Pontederia crassipes. Taxonomy (NCBI): domain Eukaryota; kingdom Viridiplantae; phylum Streptophyta; class Magnoliopsida; order Commelinales; family Pontederiaceae; genus Pontederia; species Pontederia crassipes. Next base: position 66,489,204 of record CM060191.1, on the reverse strand, counting down.
AGACTTAACTATATGAATCATTTAAAAATATTAAACAGCTTAAATTCGTAATCACTTTGTTATTGGATATGTCATTATAAACCAATATAAGATATGTAATTAACTAATAAAAAATATTCAACCAAACTTATTCATTATGTTATTATTAATAATAGTTTGTTAATTGATTAAGATATTATAATGAACTAATAACAATATTTTCAACTACTATAAATGAAAGATTTTTTTCTAGAAATAGTAATATGACACTCAATAATATATGCAATAAATGATATATTTTGTGCTACTATTATTTATAATCATATATTATTTATGATAAGAATTTTTAGTTGTGTATAATTATCTTTTTCTTGTTATCAAGGTGTTATTCTATAAAAATTAAGAAGATGGAAGACTCATGTATATCAACAATTTTATAATATCAAACAATTAGGATTCGTAATCTTTTATTATATAATAAGCTAATAACAAAATTTTTAACTACTATAAATGAAATATTTTTCGGTAACTAACAATATGATAATAAATAATTTATGAAATAAATGATATATTTAAATTCTAATAATATTTATAATCATATATATTATTTATGATAACAATTTTTAATTGTATATAGTTATTGTTTTGTTATTCTATCAAGGAAATAGAAGACTTAATATATCAATCATTTTAGAATATTAAATAACTAGGTTTCATGTCAATTTTTTTATTATTAGATAGTTTGTTATAAATTAATATGTAATTAATTAATAATAAAGTGTTCAAATAAACTTAAATATTTTGTTATTTTTACTAATAATTAATTAATTAATTAATTAAGATATTCTAATGAACTAATAATAAATTATTAACTATTATAAATCAAACATTTTTTGTAACAAATTATTCAACTACTATAAATAAAAAATTTATCATTATCTACCTGATATATAAAAGTATTAATAATTGTTATTAGCTCTAACAAAGAAAGGATACGACCAAAAGGATAATAGAAAGAAACATTATAATAGATGTTAGTATTTTTTATTTAATTTATACATCTTTATATTTTTCTCTATAGAACAATAGTTATCGATAAAAAATTATCTTTGAAATCATATTTTTGACATTTCTCTCACAAGTAGTTATTATTTTCAATTGTGTTTTTAGAACTTTAGTAACAATTTTCTATATTTGAATATCATGCGAGCATTTCCTAAAGAGTTATCTATGAATATTTTAGTAGAGGCTTTTTCATTTTTATTTTCTTTCATTGATAACAATTGTCAATAAATGAAACTAGGATATAAATAATTTATATCTCATTAAATAAGGTATCTTATATTCAAATTTGATGTAAAATATTTTTTGTGGCGTAATATTAAATGCATATAATGTTAATAAACTAATAGAGAATTTTTTATATAAGTATACATGCAAATGTTTTAACGTTAAATTGATAAAAAATGTTACATAAGTTTTATATGATTTAAAATTATTTGATAAATTAAATACCTTTTTCAATGTTTTTTTATGTAGCATGACTGAAAATATTGACTTCATCACTTAAATTTAATTAAGATGCAATGAAATCTCAAAGTTAATGTAATTGAATTGTACAATGTTCTCGATTATTATAATCCGAATAATACGCACTACAACGAAATGATATTAGAAAATGAAAAGTATCAATAGAAATATATTATTATATTAAAAATATAAAATTGCATTTTAAAATATATAGATTTTGGACTATTTTTTTTCATTTTACAAGAAGACCATGTTCATTATCTCATGTGAGATTATCTCTAAAAAAATAAGCGTTTACACATGGACAATAAGTTATTTCACAAGTAACAAATAAAAAAAGTTTTAAAATTAGACAAATACCAAATGAGGTCACAAGTATATTATAAAAAAAAATTAAAATTTAACTTGAGACATTATAATATTATTTCTTCATTTATTATGTTTTTTTGTTTATAATTTTATGACTTTTTTTGTATCATTAATATCAATTTTAAACTTTTTATATGAACAATTTGTTATTCTCCCGTACTCGCACGAGATCTTGTACTAGTAGTACATAAAAAGTGAAAGACATAAAAAAATTATATAACAGGAAAGGCGAAAGAATAGGAATAAACAAAAAAAATAATATAAGGAGAGTAATTTGAATTTGAAAAATAAAATGCAGGAAAATAGTAATACAAAATTTAAAGAAAAGAAACAAATTATTCATAATATGAGAATTATAAATAATATATATTAACAATATAAGGGAATACCTTATTAATGTTATTTTGAAATAATTATTAAATGCTTTCTTTGCATTTACTTTTTATCTTTTATATTTTTATTTATATCATATTTTCAGAAGTGATAAAAATATTTAATAAAAATTGGTTAGATTGAATCGATAAGTCATAATTAAATTGACTGACCGATTTGATTGTCGATATGACTTTAAAAACATTGTGCGTAGAGGATGAATGTTTACTCAGTAGTGTACAATAACTCCCATTTTTATAATGATTAAATTACCATTTGGTAGTTCATTTTTATTTATCAAAATCTCTACATGTAATTCCTTTCAAGGTTAATTTCATTTTTCACCCTTTATTTTCACTTTATGCCCTAAATTTTAATTTTCTACACTTACATTCATTCAACTTTTAAGCACTACTCAGTCTCAAATTTCTAAAGAGTTATTTGACGATTGGAATCATGCAGAACTAGCCTCTAATTTCAATCAGTTCCGTCAATCAATGTGTCATTTGGTGGAACTGGACTAAGAACCTGAGATGAGAACCATGGAACGTAGCTTTGTTGCCATTTTTTCTTTTTTTTAGTTGACGTTTCCTTTCTTTTTTTCAAACTTTTTTTTATCATTTTCTTTTATAACTTTACTTATATAAGTTAATTTAATTTTGATATATAAAATATAAATAATAAAGTATTAATATAATATTATTTATGATTTTATTATACATTTTTAATAATTTATTAAATATAAATTATTAAAAAATTGTTTTTTATAGTTAAATAACATATTTTTTAACAAAAAATTTGACATATTTTTATTAAATATTATGTATTTAAATTTTTTAGCAATTTCATAATCTATATTTATCATACATATTCTTAATTTAACCACTCACTAAAATTAACTCATCACATGTATTTTTTCTTATCAGATCAACTATCTTATTCTTCATCATCAAATTTCATATACAAATACGAACTAATCTGTCAACTCAAACTATTGACGAGAACTTGTTGGAACTCCAATTCCTATTTTCAAATGACCCTAAAATGTATTCATTTTAAATCATACATTTACCTTTTTACCCTCATTAAATTTAATTTAAAAATATCCAAAATCACGAAATCAAATGGGAACATGATAATGATGATGTTAGGGTGTAAGTCTCATTTAATTTGTTAATGAAATTAAATACGTAAAAGATAACATGCTATTTCAAAGATAAAATATTGTATCATGACTTCATATTTACCATGCAAGAGAGTTCCAATTAATACTAACAGAGGCTATTGTAGAATGATAGAGTTTCTCATCCTTTAAGTAGGCATTGAATTTGACTTTCTTTTATATGAAAAAAAATTCATTAGGAATATCATCCACCATAGTTAAAGGAAGACACCATACTATGTTCAATATCTAGATATTGAATTCGTGGCAACTGCACATAACTTTTAACACAATTAGGGATTGGATGATCAACATCCTTGAGGTGGCAACCAAAAAGAAAAAAAAATAAAGAGTTCCAATTAGTTATAAACAACACTACTAGAAAAACGCGGATTACCGACGGTCCGAACCGTCGGTAATCAGTCCGAAAATCGTCAGTAACACAATTACCGACGGTTTTTCAGTCGGAATCGATCCGTCGAAAAAATACACGTCGCAAACGGATTTGCGACGGTTGAAAAAAAATCGTCGAAAATATCGACGGTTCTGGCCGACGGAACAGTCCCCAGCGGTTTGACCAGTCGAAATTTTCCGATGGTTGCAACCGCCGGAAAAGTCCCCGACGGTTCAAACCGTCGATATTTCCGACGGTTGCAACTGCCGGAAAAGGTCGGCGGTCCAAACCGTCGATATTTCCGACGGTTGCAACCGCCGAAAAAGGCCGACGGTCCGAACCGTCGATATTTCCGACGGTTGCAGCCGCCGGAAAAGGCCGGCGGTCCGAGCCGTCGCAACTTTTCGACGGTCCCAACTGTAGAAACTTTAGACGGGCGTCGCAACCGTCGATCTTTTGACGGTCGCAACCGTCATAAATAATTTTTTAAATATAAAAAAATTAGCGGCCGGATCCGGCCGCCTGGCGTTCGGATCCGGCCGCTGGAGGCCGGATCTAGCCGCCTGGCGGCCGGATCCGGGTGCTGGAGGCCGGAACCGGCCCGCCTGGCGGCCGATCCGGCCGCTGGAGGCCGGATTCGGCAGCCTGGCGGTCGGATCCGAACGGCCACGGCCGGATCCGGCCGACAGCAGAGAGAGAGATGCCGCGTGGAGCGGGAGAGAGAGAGATACGCCGGCGCGGGAGAGGGTCGCCGGCGTCCGGCGTGGGAGGGTCGCCGGCGTCTGGCGCGCGGGAGAGGTCGATCCGGTGCTCGCGGTCGGGAGAGGGAGAGAGGAGAGGAGGGAGAGAGAGAGGAGTGGAGGGAGGAGGGAGAGAGAAGAGGGAGGAGGGAAAATATATAAAGGAAAAAAATGGAAAGAAAGCGGGAAAAGGGGAAAAAAAGCGAGATAACAAAATTTTAACTACCGACGGTTTCGGCCGTCGAAACGTAAATAATAAATATTTTTATTTTATTTAGTTATATATAATATTTATTTTTTATTTTACCGACGGTTCAAACCGTCGGTAATTGCGACGGTTTGGACCGTCGCTAGTTATATTAATAAAATACTCTTATATATGATATTATTATACATTTACCGACGGTTACGACCTTCGGAAATTGCGACGGATGGATATCCGTCGGAAATATCGACGTTCCTAATCGTCGAAAAATTAAATAATAATATAATTAATTATATAATTAATTTTTTTATTTCCGACGGTCGTGACCGTCGGAAAATCCGTCGAAAAAAATTTAATAATAATATTAAAAATATATAATTTAATTTTTTATTTCCGACGGTCGGTCGTAACCGTCGGAAAAGTCGTCGGAAATTGCGACGGATGGATATCCGTCGAAATATCGACGTTCCTAATCGTCGAATAATTAAATAATAATATAATAAATTATATAATTAATTTTTTAATTTTCGACGGTCGTGACCGTTGGAAAATTCGTCGAAAAAATTTAATAATAATATTAAAAATATATAATTTAATTTTTTTATTTCAGACGGTCGTAACCGTCGGAAATTACGACGGATGGATATTCGTCGAAAATATCGACGTTCCTAATCGTCGAAAAATTAAATAATAATATAAATTATTTCTGACGGTCATAACCGTCGAAAAATCCGTCGGAAACGGAACCGTCAAAAAATCCGTCGCAAATTACGACGGATTTAGAACCGTCGAAAATTATCCGTCGGAAAAGCGCGATTTTCTTGTAGTGCAACTGATTGAGATACCAACATGCAGGAAAATTTGTACAATAATCAGAAACTTTGCTTGTGTGAATCGTTAATTATGATGATTGCATGAACGATATGGTTTGTACACAACAATTATAATAAGGGTAAAACTAGCTCAAATTAAATTGTTTGTATTTTTGAAAGAGACAAGGGAAATGTAACCTTAAAGTTCGCAAGAATGAATTGATATTGATAGGATAAAACTTGAGCAACTAAAATGCTGAACTTAAATTAGATTTGAATAATCCAAATATGCACACATCTTGAGTGAGCTGCATTGCTCTGCGTTCTTTACAGTCTCCAAACTTTCTTTTTTTATCAGTTGCCACTCCGGTATTCGAAAAGCGGCATCGATAGTCCAACCCCATCTGAAACTAAGAGGGCAAGTGAGGCTCCAACAGAAATTTTCTATATTCACGAATGTTCGAAAACCTTTGCTGTCTCCAAACTTTCTATAGGATCATTAGTACCATGGAATAGTGCAAATTAGCACAGGAAATGCAAGATATAACAGAGTTCAGATAAGTATATTCCTCGCAAGATCTCATACTTTATTGAAATAACTAGAGATTTTCTTTCCCATAGGAAATCCTACTACAAGACATCGAATACATGTACGACAATTCGACTAAAAAAAAATAATTCTGCATGACAAACTATCACACTGATGAACTGCCATTTCGCAGGCTTATCTTCTATTGAACAAGGGGTTGAGATCATTATTCTCTCCCCGTTTCCTGTTCTTCAAACTACTCGATGCATAGATGAAATAATACAAAGAAACGAAGAACTCTGAAAACTACAAGCAGCTGCATATGTAGCAGTGCTGTTTTAAGCTTTACTGAGTGGATCCTTCCATTCGGATGTAGTCATACATTATACCTTGAAAAGCAGTTTGACAGCGGTTCTGAGTCAAGAATATTGTATTGGTGCCTTCAACAAGCCAAGAGGCCTCCACGTTGACATTGAACAACCAGTAGAGCCCGTGGATTCCATGTCTGGCGATGGCGTTGTCCCTGCCTATAAAATTGGTTGTGAAGTGAGCAGGGTTCACGTGCTGATCGTTGAACCGAACCTTTGCCAAGAAAATGAGATCAATGATGGATTCAGACATCCGACGACGGAGAACACGAAAACGAAAAGAGAGAGGAAGTAGAGGGAGCATGCACATACTTGCAGTTCAGAAAAGGAGGCAGATGCAAGTGCTATTCGGAGTTTGTAAATACCAGTGGGCTGAACACTGGCCAGATGGAACTTTATCTGCCATGTTGTTCCACTATAGGAATTCTCACCACTCTTCCTGGAAAAGCAAGGTAAAAGGTATTAATTATTTCAACAAAGAATATATTGTCAGACAATTTGATACAACTAGAAATATTACAATTCATAAACTTCACAACTCGATTGATGTGCTATTTATAGATGTCAGTATTATAAGTTAAGTTTGCTGGCTGCAGAAGCCAAACCTGGTTACTTGTGCGAAGAACCAGTCCTTGTCGTAGTTGCTAACACCAACTGTATAAACGAGATCACCAGAAGGGTATAAAGCTGCATACCTCTCCCATAAGCCATACTGCCTATACCTGTATTCAATTTAGTACCACTGTGTAAGATTATCAATGTCAACGTGATCTTCTATTTTTTTGAGTAATGGTTCTTTAGAGATGAAAAAAAAAAAAACTCATTCAAACAGTTAGATAGCCTACTAACTTGTCAGTATTGTCCAGGGAAACTTTGTTCATATATTCAGGATCAGGATTGGGGACATAGAACTCGGCTGCTGAACGGTCCGGAATGCCTATTTCCCATATGGTAGGAGCATCTCGTGGAGCTTCGAAAACAATACGACCCAAATCAATTTTCCTTCCTGTTGAGAAACAAAATTCTATTATGAGATTTATTGAAATATAGGTGTATGATGCAGATTTTTCAAGTTAGATGCGGCATAGTTAAGAAAGATCCACCTGGTTTCACTTGTATAGTAGAATACAACTTGTAGTCCCCGATAAAACCAGGAACATAGGCATAAAGCTCATATACTCCACTTCTAACATTTTTAATGTTGAACTTCCCACTGGAACTTGCTCTTGTCCAAAATTGATAACCCTGCAATTAACTTATTATAATTAATAAAAGGCATAATCTTGCTGTGATAAATTACTAGTATCTCAATCATATTTTCATCTGAAACTGATCAAGAGCAAATTTCTGATCCTACAAACCTTGAAATCCTGTTGCCAGGACCCAACAACTCCTGGCAAAGCCAAACCAACATAGGCAGCACTCCCACTTATATTTCCATTGCTCACATGCCTGACAAACCCATTCATCATGCCAAGAGCAAAATGTTAGAAAATGCATTAAGGTCAAATTACCACCTTGCAAGTGTACCGGAAGTAAAGGCACTATTCAGAGAGAAAATAGATGAACACACCAATCTCGTATCAATATCCTGCCTCCAACTGAACCCCTTTGTTTGCGCTTAGGAAAGTCGGCCGATGATGGAAATGCATAAGGCCATTTTGCCACTTCAATACGCATCTGGTGATGACCAATAAGAAGTACAGAAACAAGCAATGATCATGATCAGAAGAGAAGAAGATTCAGAAGTACATTGTTTCGAACATTAATCAGGGCAAAGTTAAAATGTGGCACCTGCTTTTTAGCATTCTCCCACAAAGCTCTGGGTGCTGCCCCTATATCAGCCGCATTAAGATAGATGAAAATAGGACCAAAGACCTTCTTCCAGTACTCTCCATTCATAAATGTAGGCATAAATTTCTGTCCTGCATAATGAGCAGTTTGGAATGCCTGAAAATAGAAGACGACAACCATTAACTGATATTAAAAATGGCTTACACTTCACACGTAAACAATCACGAATCACATAGGAAATGCCAATTCCCTCAGTAAACAATCATGAATCACATAGCTCAACTGATTGGTTTCAGATTTGGTGCTACAGATACATTAAAAAAAATACCAAACAAACATAGTAAACAACCCTGTTATGAAGTGTTAATACTCACAGCAAGAGTTGTAGGGCCAACATGAGATGTCAGATCTTGTTTGAATGGCCCTCCAGTGCGGAACTCGTCGCTCGGTGTGATCAACCAAAAGCCAACTGGAGGAGAAGAACTTACCCATCCGTGGACTCTTGCCTTGTCCTTGTCGGATGAGTACTGGTACTTGTCATCAACCTTTTCAAGCATCCCAGTTCATGGTACTTCTTAAAACTCTTATTTATTATTCTTAACTTGACAGCAGAAGATTTGATTAACTTACCTGTCCTCTGAGCTCTGGATTGGTTGGGTTTGTGAGGAGAACAGCTTCAGGGTATGCCAACTGTTGTGATCTGGTAGGCATGCGGTCCTCCATCGTGGGCATGATCCTCTGCCTGTCATCTGATATTGCCATGTAATGGAACCTACAAAATAACAGCACAGGTTTAAATGAACTTACCATGCTGTGCATGCATTTTATATATAATGCTGAATTCAATTTACAGTCGAGGAAATGAACAAAGATAATGATTCAAGTACTGCATTTACTTGTCTTTCCTAAGCTTGAACACTGCCCTGTTTTGGCCCATATTGAATTCAGGCCATTCCCGCGGGTGTTCGAAGATGGTGTAAGTGTAGAAGCCTGAGATGCCGTCGAGCAAGACGTATCTGTAGATTGATTAATCTTCCATTGGTCAGTTCATGTGGAAGAACATATTTGAAGTGGTGACTGGTGATCTGAACCAAGGCACCAGTTTCATTACCTCCTGTCCATGTTCAAGGGCGCAACTGCGTCATGGAGGGAGGCATTCCATTTGGAACTGAACGAAATTTCCACCTGCTTTTCGTCGTTACAGATGATCTCCAATTGCATTCCTTTCATCCTGTTAGTTGGGCAAATAAATCACAATGGAATTTTAACTCATTAAGTTGTATAGAACGTATTCATGCAAAAGTTTATGACAATACACATGAATCATAAATATGGACTTCTTTTCCCTAATTAATGTCGTGACAGAGACTTTGGAAGAGAATTAAAGGAACATCTCGACTCACCTGAAGAACCGTGAAGAGAGTCCCGGTGCACTCCAGACTATGTCCCAATACCTGCATTCACATGGCACTTTTTGAGCATGATATGCATCCAAAAAATGTTATTTACCAACACTTGATTTTAATTTTGGATCATATACTTAGTGAACTCATTTCTGATTGAGAAACATGAACATATTGTATCTCCAATGTTCTGCAATATATAGACAATGACTCCCGTAGAAATGAAAATGCATTCCAATATAAAAATCCAGTTTGTGTGTGGTGTGCTCGGTACACATATGAACCCTAATTTGGATATCGTATGTCAAATACACATGCACACACATAATATTTCAGTGATAGATATATGTAATATACCCCCTGTCATCTTCGTGGTTCGTCACGTCAAGAACATTATCCAGGCCATTGTACTTGATTCCAGTTACAAATCCACCAGGATTAGCTAATGTCAACTGGAGGATGCCATTATCTATCATAATCTGCAAAGTAGTAATATAGAACTAAATAAGTGAAGGTCCTAAAAAATAATCTGAAACGTTAATTACGTATGCATGCTAGCTACAGATAATAACGTTAAAAAAAATGCTATAGGAGAGAAAGAGTTAATTACATGTCCGTCGTCAACTGTGTGCAACGTTACGGCACTGGATGCAGTCGAACACACACTGCTCAAGCACATAAAGATCATGAACCATTTCCTGCAATATTCCGAAGGAAAACAAAATCCAAGTTAATATATTTTACTTCCCTGCTGGTAAAATATTCTTTCATTGATATTAGAGAAAACAAAACGATTAATTATGTTGCATTTGCTTGAGGAAAAACGTATATATTTTGAGGCAGGAATTACTCATTCTTTAAAAAAAAACAAATTAGACTTGCAAAAAAAAACGAAGTATATAAATCTGTAGAGAAGGAGATGCGGTTAATAAATTCAGTATTTTGTGTGTAATTCACGTAAGCTTATTTTGTGTTAACATGGTACAAAGTGTTTAATGCTAATTAGAAGGCACGTAGGCTGCACATGATACGTTAACTCATGACAAGTCCTATATAGGCTATTCAGGATAAAAACTTTAGAGGGTTTTCAAATTAAAAAATATATGAAAGAATGGCAATGTGAACATAATATATGGAAAATATCAACTTTTACAGTGTTATTTAATTATATAATATAAATATTTAGTAAGTTTAGATTAGTACTTTTATCAGCTAAAACTTAAAATCTCTAGTATTATTTTTTCTTATTTCTTTGCAAAGTACTTTTATAAGCTCAGTGCATACGTACCTAGTTGACCCAACTGATGTTGACGTGAAATTGGACATGTATGCAGATGAATCGCTTCGTATGAAACTGCACCAACATCACCATCAATATGTGGAAAATAATGTTTCTATAATTCATGTGGTATTTGAATGGGTTCAAATTAAACTCCAAAGAATTTAAGTCTCTCCAGGTCAAAATAATATTGGTTGACGTACCGAATATATATATTGTCAAGATCACAATGACAAAGGAGACAAAGCCAAGAAATGAAGAGGATGAATAACTTACTTCTGTTGATACTCCTACCTCTACCATTAAGAGGGTGAACAACTTAGATACATACATGATCATATTTACAGTGAGAGGTACAACAGAACAAAAGAAGAATAAGAGGGGGATAAATAGTTTCATAGTTGATATTTCTACGTACCTCTACCATCAACTTTGGTTCAGTTCAAAGTTGTTCTATGGCTACTTCCTAATCGATTAAGGCTTAGATACTATTTCTAAAGTAATCCCACCAAAACCTTTTTTCCTATAATCTCCTGAATCATTATGCCTCTAAGAAGTCTTGCATGATGGACATGCTTAACCAAATTGCACAATTCCAACATCTTTTGTTAGGCAACAAAATTCTGACACATTTTTTGTGCTACGACTAGGCAACTAGTTTTCCTACAATCTCCGGAATCATTATTCCTCTAAGATCACTCTTTGTCGTTTTGATATTGATAAATGGATAGCTATTTTTTGCACATTATATTAATCCAAACACATGACCATATTTCTCAATGATAAAGGGAGAAGAATATGTACCTCACTTGGATGATAATGGGTGTGTTTTTTAGCTCCAGCTAAAATAATCAAGATAATAAAAATGGAAGAACAAGTCAAGGAAGATAAAGATGACAATGCACAAGGAGATACTGAATGTAGTGGTGGCAAATTAAAGATGATATTGTAGGTAGAAAGGTTAGAGGAAGATTACAAATTAAAGCAAAAGGTCAGAAGCTTTTGGCTGATTGTTCTTTATGGCTTCCTATATATATTTGACCATAGGCAATATTTCTTTCTAAAAAAGTCATAACAATATCAAGTTTTTTCTATACCTTAATTTGTTAAATCACTACAAGATAATAACTACATATCTATTCCGAGAGAATACAAACAACAATGGGAACGAAGAAGGAGAAATATCATAATGGCAGCAACAATGTTTGCCTAACCTAGGAACCGGTTGCATTCAGATTAGGTACATAAAAGTACCAGAAACATAAATATTCTCAGTTTGAGAAAAATAATCATGAATTGAGCATCCAGATTTTGTGGACACTTATTTGATACAAAGACTTAAGGCACTTTACGCCCACCAACTTAAGGTCATAGGAGTTGTGACACATCCGTGAACGAGCCAAGATGATAAGCTAGGGGCCAATATATCGAAAGTGTTAGAAAGTCCTAACCAATTTACTTTCTGGATTAAAAGGTGCATTCAATTCCCTTATACGCTCTATTAATGCATCTCTCGCCTTATCTCAATAGCCATAAAGACACAATCATATCAATGTTTTTTTGTTGTGTTAGCTGACCCCGGAAGCTAATCCAACTCATGCAGTGCTAACTATCAAACTATCGTTGAGCCTAACTAATATAGTGAGGTCGCTCTGAATTGTGTTTCTGACAGTGATAGAGTTCTAATTAAATTTTTTACATTTATATATACTCGAATTTGAATCATTGCTTAAGCGAGGAGGAATCGATAATTACCATTTGTCTCCTGATCGTAATATGCTTTAAGATAAGGGAACTTCTCTATCGGCCACTTATTTTATGCATATCACCTAGTAGGTTCTATTGATGCTACAAAACTAAATGGTAGGAGATTAAAAGAAAAGCAATATAATGCCTTAACAAACTAGGAGATAAACTTAAATAAGTCCTATCTACCTTTCTCCAAAGTCTAAAGTTAGAAGAAAAGTTAAGTTGAAAAACATTTTGAAATTAGTATAGGGTCTTTCTTTTCTTCTATCTTGGTGTGCCTATTTCATATGAATCACTAAACAAGGCAAATGTAACATATAACACAGATAAATTGTTAGGAAAACTTGCAGAATAAAAAATGAAAACTCTACCACAAGTAGAAAAAATCACTCGTATTATAACGCTCCAAAACTTCACCCTCTTGTAACATGACAATTGCACTTATTTTAGATTGTGTTATGTACATTTCATTCTTCTTAAGTTTTTCTTACATAGGACACGAAAGTGAAATAAGATTTAATAATTTTTTTAACAAAGTGCAAAAGCGATCTTTACTTTCTAACTATCTAGTCCTCCAAAGGCTAACTACTTTTATGTCAATTAACAATAAAGAATTTTAATAACTCAATACCCATGTGCATTTTGCATCACCACGAACATTGTTGTTGTCCACGCCTTTACTTATCGGTTCAACTACCTGTGAGATTCAAATATAAAAAAATAAAAATTTTATACTCAATACGTGTGATAATATAAAAGGATATAAATTCACTATAGAAATAAATCAAAGTTAAACAAAAAATAATTCAATGGCCAATAATCACATACTTCAATGAACATTCTCTTTCTTTACTTTTCCTATTCTTATTTATACTCATATTCATGTTCATATTCATATTTATGTTCATGTCCATATTCATGTTCATATTCATATTCATGTTCATATTCAAGTTCCATGTTTCATATAAATGTTCTTATTTATATTCATATTCATGTTTTATGTCCATGTTCATGATCCTTGCCCATATCTTTATCCAGGTTCATGTTTTATTTTAACATTCATAGTTCTTGCACTTGTTTATATTTATTTTCATAATATTTCTTTACTTTTCATGCATGTACCTATAGAACTTCTCTATGAGTTGTCTTAGCCCTTAGGTAAGCTATTTAAATTTTCATTCAAGTCTTTGGTTATGATTGAATTTCAGAGGTGGCCCTCACGGATTCTAAGGGTAAATTACATGGATCGTCTCCCAACTTCAATTTATAACTAAATTATTCTCGAACTTTAGTTTTCTTGCAAGCATCGTGTTGAAAGAAATGCCCACATGAGCATTATGCGCGCAGGAGCGCACGCACCACGCTGACGCGTGCGCGGATCGTGAAGATCGTGCGACGTTCGCGCGATAGAGGGAAACGTCATCACGTGCGATGGACACGCACGATGCGTTCTGCTTTACCCCTCGCCCCTCTTTAAATCAACCAAGAAGAATCATCCTGGTTTAGGTCAAATACAATGAATTCAGTCCATAACCAAGACCCAGAAATATAGGCCCGTCGAATTCCCGCCAATCATTCAATGAAAAGATAATTTCAATGACAATCCAGTCTTACTGGAATAGATATAATTCATTACAAAGTACCAAGTGACTGATGTCAAAATTACTAAGTAGGAAATCAGGGCAAAAGTTTAGGACTCATTGTGATAAAAGACATAAGCAACTAAAGCAGGTCAATGCAACTAACTAAACACAAGCGAGATAAATCATCTTCAGAAAAAAAAAAATGATTTCATTAGCAACTACAAATCCTCCTTGAAAGCTTCAGTATTGATATACGAAAGCATATAAAGCAATGTTGTCAAACTCGTAAATCGGAGTTGGCACAGATGGACCAGCTATAAAAGGGGACCCATACGAGAGGTTCTAAACACACTTTCGTGGAGATTCATCTAGAGGTACTTGTGCTATGGCAAAGTGTTCTATTCCCTCGAGGTTTGATTCCCGATCTCGAGGTGCAAATGCATTCGTCAAGAGTTCATGAAAAAGCCCAGACGATCCGCTTCCGCTGCAAGAGATATTTCGCAACCTCTATGATTTATATACGTTATAAATCCGACATTGGTATCAAAGCTTTTTTTGTTTTTTCTTGAATTCGTGATTGCGCCAAAAAATAATATTTGTTATTATTTTTGGGATCTGTGTATCTCAATTGTATGACCACAACCGAGGGGCAAAGCAAGTCTTTGTCATCACAAATATATTATGGATGAACCTAGACCATAATATATTTTTTCTAATTTATTTTAATATTTTTGGCAATTGTTTTGGATTTTTTTCTGCTTGTGTTGCAAAAAAAAAAAAGATTATAACAGACACACGACTCGCTGGGAGGCCCAGTGAGTGCAAATGTGTTGCACGTATGAGAATTGACAATTGGACTGTCTGAGAGGCCCAATAAGTAGTTTTTTCTTTTCTTTTTTGATTTTCTCCAAAATTTTAAAATAATTCAAAAATTGAAAATATCTATTATAAAATCTTCAAAAATTGGGAAAAAATATGTTTTTTTCCAATACTAAAAGAACACCATTTGTTGATTTAGTGCATTAATTAAATGATTAGATTTGCATGTCAATAACAAATATTGCCTAATAAATGTGTTTTTATGCATGAAATAAATATTTCCATTTATGTATGTCATAATGATATTTATTGTTGTGACCTAAATTCAATTATAGAAGACATTTTGAATAATTTGACATTTGAATTTAAATTCAAAATTGGTATTTACAAAATTTATTGCAAATAATTGTCTTCCTAAAATTTTAATTATGAATTTGAATTTAAAATTGGTATGTCCAATTTAAAATTGATTTGAAATTGAATAAATTAAATTAATTCCTTTTGTGAGAACTAATTAACATGGCAATATTATGTTGAGAAATATGTTTTCATTTGTAAAGTCCAATTTAAAATTGATTTGAAATTGAATAAATTAAATTAATTCCTTTTGTGAGAACTAATTAACATGGCAATATTATGTTGAGAAATATGTTTTCACTTGTAAATTCACCAAACACTATTGCCTCCTTATTTATAATAAAGGTAGGCAGTACAAGAAAGGATAATATGCTAGAATATTACTCCAGAATATCAGGGATATTATCCCAAAATATCAGGGATATTATTCTAGAAAATCTGGGATACTAATCCTGAATAATATTACAAAGATATGCAAAAAAATGAAAAGATATGCAAATCATAATGTGCTGCAATCAATGTTTCATGCAAGGCTATAATAAAAAAATAATTAGTTTGTCTAATTATACAAACTATAGGTAATTAAAGAATACATGAAACATATGTAATTTTTTTTATAGTAATAAGGCACCTTGAGATTAAAATATTATCACAATAACTAATGTCTTTCTGTTGAGTGGTGCGTGACCCAAAATGCATGTCTAAAAAGGTTTCGAGGAACTGACCTGGTGCATAGTCGACGCAGTCTCCAGAAATATGGTTGATGTGTGACAGTAGTAGAACAATTTTTTCGATGTGATGTCGAGGCGAAGGATAGTCCTCAGTTATTTAATTGGCACCCCTCAGGGAAGAGCCCCTGTTGCACTAGTTCTGATTGTCCTGGCCATATCAGAAATAATTTGGTGCACCGCACGAGATGAATTTCAGTGATTTTGAATTATAAGCTGATTCAAAATATATAGAGTAGAAAATTTTGAATTATGTGTTGATTCAAAATTCAAACATTTAGATTAATTTTATCTCATTGTTAAAATAATGTATGATGATATTTTGATAGTGGCAGATGAGTGGAATATAATAACCTCTCGATGTCACTACTTCACAGTATTATGATTTCATTATTTATGTTATTTGTGGACAAATTATAACATACACAACACTGATTTCTCCTATTTTTGTAACCAAAGTAGACCATGAATTTCAAAATAATAATTGTTGACTTGAACAAGAATGAAAAACTCAATGGCGATAATTATGATATCTGACACCGCAAGGTCCAATATCTCTTAGAAGAACAAGAGGTCCAATAGACCATTAACCATGTTGTCAATGAACCAACACCTGAAAATAATGCTCAACGTCAGAGGGACATGAAGGCATATCAGGCCTAGACCAAGAAGAATCGCATTGCTCGCATTACGTTGTTGAGCACGATGAACAATTCCCTCTTGTGTGAATTCGAAGTCTATAAGATAGCATTTGAAATGTGGACGACACTCCGCAATAAGTATGGATCATCATGACCACCAAACGCCGGATGCTCACGGTCAAATTTGACTCTTATCGAAGGCGACCAAATGATACGATGAAGGAGCATATTCAGGAGACGTCTAACATGATCCGTGAACCCAAAAATACGGGACAACTACTCAATGACGAGCACTAGGTGCAGGCTCTGATTTGCCACCTTCCTAAAAGTCTGTAACGTCTCGAGACCCACGTGACTTTCACGTGCTCAGAGTCGTCCCGAAGGCGCTACACTATTCTATATAAATAATTTTTGCAGAAATATAAACTATAAAATGTGGAATTAATTATAACAATATCTAAAAATACATAACATCAAGGAGCTGGAAATGTCCATGGCTTCAACATACTAAATATGCAGAAAAATGGAAGGTAATCCAATAATCTAGCTAATAGGATTGAATCATACACCATGTGTAACATCTCTATCGCTGGGTCTGACCACCTGCATTACCATCTTGTATCATCTCACCTGCATGAATCTAGATGCAGTGGAAAATTCATGAGTATAAAAATACTCAGTACGTAGGGTCTAACCATAACAATAAACGATAATCAACATTGCTCAAAAATCAATAATCAATAAGGAACAATAAAAAATAAAGCACTTGATAGAACAATATAAGGACAGCTCAATAATCAATATAGCCATAAATCGATAAGGAAGATCAGGTAAGAGGTCAAAGGACCAATCAATATCAGTTATCAATTATTAATTATGCCTGATCACTATGGCACTATCCAATTTAATAATTTTTAATTCAATTATCGATATCAATGGTCATCGACCAATAACAATTTCTATTCAATTCAATGAACGGAGGCAAAGCCGGTCCAAAATCCGAATGATCATGATTCAATTCAATTTAATTCAATTTGATTCAATTCCATTCAATTCAATCTTTGGAGTTATCCAATTCAATGAGGAGCATTCAGTCAATTAAGGGAAACTCCATGTCTCTTTCATGTAGGCCAGTGGAGGATCAAACCACGGCATGCCGTCCTTCAATAGTAGCGCTAAACAATAGCTTCGTGATGGCGGGGGACCATGACCATCACCGGACAGTCATAGCTTCCTTAGAGGATGACGTCTCAAACTTCTAGGTACACTTCTGCCTCATGCAATATCCATATCAATAACAATGTGACCCAGGAGACTTAGAGATAATCGAAGAACCACCAGTTTCTCCTTGTTTATCCTAAAGACCTATCTTTAATAATTTAATTTAAGTTAAACAAGGACCCAATCAGAAAAAAACTAATGGATCAATAATATGATAGATAACAAGATCTGATGGAGTAATGATAACGATAATCTCAAATCAAATCTAGCAAAATTTGATGAGATCAGATCTGTTAACGATATGATCATGAACGATCAGGAATTATTAACTATAGTAACTATTCAGTTATCCACAATAAAATATTCCATATTATGTTTTTTGTCCCAGAACCTGACCCGCATCGGGTGGAACCCAGGCCGTGTTTGAAAACCCTCAAAATTGTCTCGTTCAGGGAAAACCCGAGCTAGGTGTATAGTGAACTCGGGTCGGGTCGGCTGATTCACTTTCAATCGCAATCACGCCGCAACCCAAGTCGAGTCTAAGTCTGAACCTGGGTCGGGCTATTAGGAACTCAGGCCGGATTGGATAACCTGATCCGGTTCCGAGTCTAACTCAATCCGGATTCAACGAAATTCGGGCCGGGTTCTGCCGCCGACGGAGAAACGCGTTCCGACGCGACTTTTCGATCACCATAATAATGCCATACGATGCCCAAACTATGGTTATGATATATCAATGGATTCACGGTACAAAAGAGAAGAGAATATGATTCCATGTCACAAGAAACCGACGACATAGGGATTCCTCCTATGTACCCAAAGTTGACTGAAAAACCAACTGGATTTCCTTATCTGAAACCTTTGACCGGCGATTACTCTCTGTCCACGTTTCGAAACTCACGGCCACCACTTGAAAGATCTTCTCCTATATGTCGGCATTGAAACCAGCCGTTGCATGCTCTTGTGGGTGCCTCGGATCGTGTGAAAATGAGGGGAAGAGGGGCTCGTGGGTAGAATTTTGTTTTGACAGAAAAGGGAGTTTCCAACAATCTCTTAATGCCTATTTATAGTGCAGGCTTAAGATTTTCACTTCTATTGGGCCTTGGACTCTCTTAGGATCAATTTTGGCCATCCATCAATACTTTATCACCCCATAATTTCTCAGATTTAATTGAATCCGGGATTAATTATTTTCCTATCATAACAATTCAATTAAATCCAATCCCTTTTCAAATTTCCTCTTATAATCTTTTCCAATTTTCCATAAATTTCAGAATTAATTAAATCTAGAAAATTAACATTGGGATTTTCAGATCCAATAAATTAAAATAAATATCATTTATTTATTTTTTGTAAATCCGGATCGTTACATGG
The DNA here is from genome assembly GCA_030549335.1 of Pontederia crassipes. NCBI lineage: Eukaryota > Viridiplantae > Streptophyta > Magnoliopsida > Commelinales > Pontederiaceae > Pontederia > Pontederia crassipes. The sequence continues at coordinate 66,469,796 of CM060191.1, read as the reverse complement.
GAACACATGCGTTGTAACTTGATGCACAATGAAAGTGTCAAAACTTTTGACCAAGCTGCTCGTCACATTGAAATGGAGGACGAGGCCTTTCAAGCCATGAATCGATCATCTGAAGCATTACTTGCTGACAATGATGGACAAAGAGTTAATTCCCAATCCAAAAGAAAAAGGTCGCATAAGTTGCAACCAAATAAAATGAGCAAAGATGTTGGACAAAAGAAAGCCAAGTCTACCAGCTCAAACGTGAAAAACGTGGCGGCAAGGCAGACATAAATAAAGTAAATTGCTATAATATAGTAAACGTGCTCACTTCGCTCGTCATTGCACTGAGCCCAAGAAGATTTGTCCTAACCACAATTCTTTTTCTTATGTTGTGCCTTAATTGCTAAAACTTATCCTTCGTGGATTGTAGATTCGGGAGCCACCGACCATGTAGCAAGAGATCGCGAGGTCTTTGTGAAATTTCATTGAATAAGTGTGGGGAGCAAATGTATTTCCGTTGGCAATAACAAAAGAGTTGAAGTTAAAGGCATTGAAACGTGCAAGTTAGAACTTTGTAGCGGTGAAATTCTTTATCTTCACGACATTATATATGCTCCAGCATTGAGACAAAATTTACCTTTGTGTCAACATTAGATAAGCTTGGTTATGTAATAAGTTTTCAGAGGAAACAAATGACGATATGTCTTGACAATGTTCTTCTATGCAGGTTTTCTCAATAATAGTTTCAATATTTTAAATATAGCATCTGTTACTGATAGTTATTTATTTATGTCATGCGTTGATGTGAATGAAAGTGTCAATATTTGGCATGTCAAACTTGGACACATTGGTCAAGATCGAATGAATAGACTTGCAAGAATAAAGTTGACCTTTTAACTTGTGAGAAATGTTTAGCCGGTAAAAAAATAAGAATACCATTTGGGAAGAGAAAATGCATCAAGTACCCATTACAATTAATCCATTCAGATATATGTGGCCCAATTAATGTTCACGCATAACACGCTTTTTCTTACTTCATCACATTTATAGATGATTATTCACATTACAGTATTGTATACTTGATTTCTCATAAGACCAAAGCTTTGAATTATTTTGTACGATTTATGAAGCAGAGAATCAAGTGGGTCGCAAGATTAAAGCCTTGTGAACCGACCGTGAATGCGAATATCTCTTTGACTTATTCAAAAAATTATCTGATGAAAATGGTATAGTTAGGCAACTAATAGTACCAAGAACTCCGGAATAAAATGGTATTGTTGAAAGATGGAATCACATCTTGTTTGACATGGTTCGATCCATGTTGGCGCGAGCTAATCTCACGAGCTAATCTTTTGATTTCATATTAGGGAGATGTACTATTGAATGCAACCTACATCTTAAACCATATACCATCGAAATCTATTCCTATCACTGCTTATGAACTATGGACAGGTCAAAATCCTATTTGCGTCTTTGGGGATATGCGACCTATGCTTTGAACAATTCTCATAAGTATGAGAAGTTGGGTCCGAAAGGACAAAAATATATCTTCATAAGATATTGTGAGACCTCTAAAAATTATGTATTTATAGGTGAAAGAGAAGATGATACGGTAATGAAAATCGAAAGTAGAGAATAAATTTCCTAAGGAAGGCGAGATAGACAAGGGGCTTCTTCTAAATGAAGAAGAAGATCTCACGTTGATGGCATAGGTGGATCAACCCGTTGAGGAGTTCGTCGTCTTCGTCCCACAGCTTGATCCGAGCGGAAGAGATTCGCAACCAATCTAAAAATTTTCTTCGACTGACTACTAGAAAATATGTTCCACGTTGACGATTTGAAATCGAAGGGCTGCATGAACATGGGCCACATGAAACCCACATAATAAGTCTAGAAGATGAACTTGAGCCCAAAACTATTAGAGTTTTTTTCCCCTACTAAGGAAGAATCGATTAAGACAATGGAGGAAGATGGTTAGGATCCATGCAAAAAAATTAAGTCCGATACTTGGTAGATCTTCTGTCAGGCCATAAGGCACGTGAGAACAAATGGATTCTCAAAATTAAATGTGATATGAATGGATCGAAAGATATAAAGCTCGCCTAGTGGTGAAAGGTTTCACCCAAACGAGTGTTGACTATGAGTTTGCATCTGTCATAAGATTTGCTTCAATTCATTTAATATTAACTATAATCGCACATATGAACTTAGAATTACATCAAATGAATGTAAAAATAGCATTTCACAATGAAAAAGTAGATGAAAAAATTTACATGAAGCAATCTCAAGATTTTATTATAAAAAATGAAGAGTGCAAAGTTTACAGACCGCGACGATTCATTTATAAACTCAAACAATCAATGGTATCTTAAATTTCAAAACTCCCAAAATCATGAGATTTTATTTCCCAGAGTCAAAAGAAATTATTATATCATAATTTCGCCATTATAGGCAGGAATTAATCCCCTTAACGTTCTTCAAAAAGATAAAAAAAATCACCTCAACCTTTCTGATCCCATTCCCAATAAGTGATCCCTGACCTGTCATTCGTCCGGAGGAGAGGTTGAATATGGGTGGTGGTGAGGAAGCAAGAGGCCAAGCAAGGAGTCAGAGAATTATAAGAGAGCAGGAAGAGAAGGCTAGAGCAGCACTTGAAGCTGAATTATCCAAACATTATTTCACACATCATGAGTTAGCTGAATTGCTCTACCTTCTTAATATTTCACCATACAAGTCTTCAAACTGGGGATACAAGATTTTGATTCCTCACAAGTCACAAGCTCTCTTACTTTACAAGATTTTGATTCCTAAGCTCTCTCACTTTACAGAAATAACCGGGGATTTTGCTTCTGATAAGAAATCTTATTACAAGACAACACTTATATGCATGAGAAGCTATCACACTGATGAACTGCCATGTCGCAGACGCATCTCCTATTTGCACAAGGGCTATCTCATTGCTCATTCCCTGTTTCTGGTTCTTCTAACTGCTCGATGCATAAATGAAAGAATACAAAGAAACAAAAAGTTCTGAAATCTATTAGCAGTTGCACTGCATATGTAGAAGTGCTGTTTTCAGCTTTACTGAGAGGGGCCTTCCATTCGGATGTAGTCATACATTATACCTTGAAAGGCAGTTCGGCAGCGGTTTTGAGTCAGAAATATTGTGTTGTTGCCTTTAACAAGCCAAGATGCCTCCACGTTGACGTTGAACAACCAGTACAGTCCATGGATTCCGTGTCTCGCGATGGCATTGTCCCTGCCCATATAATGTGTTGTGAAATGAGCAGGGTTTGCACGCTGGTCATTGAACCGAATCTTTGATGAACAAACAAATCCATGAGGGAGTCAGTCCGTTGACGACGATAATCATCAAGAACAAGGAAAGAAAAAAAAAAAGGAGGAAGTACAGAGAATATGAACATACTTGCAGTTCAGAAAAGGAAGCAGATGCAAGTGCTATTCGGAGTTTGTAAATACCAGTGGGCTGAACACGGGCCAGTTGGAACTTTATTTGCCAAGTTGTTCCCATGTAGGAGTTTCCCCCACTCTTCCTGCAAATCAAGGTAAACGGTAGTAATTATTTGAGCAGAGAGTTTGGCCGATTATTCGATTAACTACAAACAATACAAGTCGTTAATAATGTCAGTCAGTTTTATTAATTAAGTTTGCTGGTTGTCCAAAGCCAAACCTGGTAACATGAGCAAAGAACCATTCCTCGTGGTAGTCGCTGACTCCAACTGTATAAACCAAATCATCAGATGGGTATAAATCTGCATACCTCTCCCATAAGCCATACTGCCTATACCTGTAAGAAATTCAGTATCATTTTGTAAGATTAGCATTCTCGAAATGATTTGCTAGTTTTGTGAGTACTAACTTGTTATATAAATGAAAAAAAAAAGTTCATCCAAACAGTTATATAGACTACTAACTTGTCAGTGTCATCTATGGAGAGTTTGTTCCTATATTTGGGGTTAGGATCAGGGACAAAGAACTCGGCCGCTGAACGGTCCGGAATGCCAATTTCCCATATGGTAGGAGCATCTCTTGGAGGTTGGAAAACCGTAGGACCCAAATCAATTGTCATTCCTGTTGAGATAGAAAATTCTATGATGAGATTTGCTGAAACATAGGTGCATGATGCTGATTCTTCAAGTGGATAATTACAAGTTAGATGCAGCGCCATAGGCAAGAAGATCCACCTGGGTTCACTTTTATAGTAGAATGGAACTTGTAGTCCCCGATAAAACCAGGAACATAGGCATAAAGGTTATATACTCCACACCTAACATTTTGAATATTGAACTTCCCACTGGAACTTGCTCTTGTCCAAAATTGATAACCCTGCAATTAACTTATTATAATTAGTAAAAGGCATAATCTTGATGTGATAGATTACTCATATCTCAATCACATTTTCATCTGAAACTGAGCAAGAGAACATTTCTGATAATACAAACCTTGAAATCCTGTTGCCAGGATCCAACAACTCCTGGCAAAGCCAAACCAACATAGGCAGCACTCCCACTTATATTTCCATTGCTTATATGCCTGACAAACCCATTCATCATGCCAAGAGCAGATTGTTAGAAAATGTATTAAGTTCAATCTTCCACCTTGCGAGTGTGCCAGAAGTAAACTCATCAGAGGGAAAATATATGAACACACCAATCTCGTATCAGTATCCTTCCTCCAACTGAACCCCTTTGTTTGCTCTTAGGAAAGTCAGCCGACGATGGAAATGCGTAAGGCCATTTCTCCACTTCAATATGCATCTGGTGATGAATAAGAAGTACAGAAAACAGTCATTTATCATGATCAGTAACGAAGAAGATTCAGCAGTTCGTTGCGTCTAACATGAATTAGAGCAAAGCACAAATGTAGAACCTGCTTTTTTGCATTCTCCCACAAAGCTCCGGGCTCTGTCCCGATTTTGGCAGCATTAAGATAGATGAAAATAGGACCAAAAACCTTCTTCCAGTGCTCACCATTCATAAATTTTGGCATTAACTTCTGCCCTACATAATGAGCAGTTTGGAATGCCTGAAATCGAGTACAGCAAACATTAAGTGACACTAACCGCAAGAAGGTTTATATATAATGCACTTAAAAGCTCAACTGATTAGGAGCAGAGAATTGAAAAATATCAAACAAACGTAACAAGCAACTCGGTTATGTTGCAGTATACTCACAGCAATAGTCGTAGGACCGACATGAGATGTAAGATCTTGCTTGAACGGCCCTCCGGTTCGGAACTCGTCGCTCGGTGTGATCAGCCAAAAGCCGACTGGAGGAGAAGAACTTACCCATCCATGGACTCTTGCCTCGTCCTTGTCGGATGAATACTGGTACTTGTCATCAACCTTTTCAAGCATCCCGGTACACAGTACTTAAAAACTCTTATCTATTACTTCTTAATTTGATACCAGAAGATATGAATAATTTACCTGTCCTCTGAGGTCTGGATTGGTTGGTTTTGTGAGGAGAACAGCTTCGGGGTATGCCAACTGTTGTGATCTCATAGGCCAGCGGTCCTCCTCCGTGGGCATGGTCCTCTGCCTTTGATCTGATATTGCCATGTAATGGAAACTGCAAAATGGCAACACAGGTTTAAATGAACATACCATGCTGGAAAACATATAATTAGTCCTTTTCAGATTACAGACATGAGTAGAAGAACAAACTAATGAGTTATATAATGTATTTACTTGTCTTTCCTAAGCTTGAACACCGCCCTGTTTTGGCCCATGCTGAATTCAGGCCATTCCCGCAGGTGCTCATAGATGGTGTAAGCGTAGAACCCTGAGATGCCATCGAGGACGACGTACCTGCAGATGGATTAATCTCCCATTGATCATTTCATGTGGAAGAACAAATTTGAAGCGGCGGCTGGTGCGCAGAAGGGAGCACCCCAGTGCCATTACCTCCTGTCCATGTTCAGGGGTGCAACTAAGCCGAAAAGGGAGGCATTCCATTTGGAACTGAACGAAACTTCCACCTGGTTTTCGTCGTTACGAATGATCTGGAATCGTTTTCCTTTCATCCTGTTAATTTGGCAAATGAATCACTATGGAACTTTTTTCTCACCGAGTTCTGAGTTCTAAACATATTGATGCAAAAAGTACTGCTCATATATGAGGATCAAGATCATCATCAGATAAAATTTGGAAGAGAACTGAAACAACATCTCAACCCACTTGAGGAATCGTGACGGGAGCCCTGATCCGCTCCAGACGATATCCCAATACCTGCATGCATTTATGGCACCTTTTGAGCATTAGATATGCTTGAAAAAGGAAATGTTATATTGTTCTTGTGTGTGTGTATATATACAATATGTACCCCCTGTCATCTTCGTTGTTCGTTACGTCAAGAACATTATCCAGGTCATTGTATTTGATTCCAGTTACAAAACCACGAGGATTAGACAATGTCAATTGGAAGATGCCATTGTCTATCATAATCTGCAAAGCAGTAACATGATCAAATAAATAAAAAAGGTCCTAATAAATAATCTGAAACGTTAACTACGTGTATGCATGCTACCAGAACAGATAGTAACGTCAAACAAAACAGTGGGGTTTTGCTTTCAGAGAGTTTTAATTACATGTCCGTCGTCAACTGTGTGCAACGTTACGGCACCGGATGCAGTCGAGTACACGCTGCTCAAGCATATAAGGATCATGAACCATTTCCTGCAATATTCCAAAGGAAAACAAAAGGAGACACACATAAGAATGTGTATTTTATATTCAAAATGCCGTATAAATAGTTTATTATTGCATGTTTGACCTTATACATTATATATACTTTCTTTTTTTTATTGGATCGGAAACTTTTTCCAAGTATTTTTTCCTGATTTCTTTGCTAATTAACATTAAAACTTTATAAATTGAATTGTTCGTCCCGGTGCATACCTCGTTGACGCATTTGATGTTGACGACGTGGAATGGGACATGTCCAAAGATGTGTAGCTTCATACAAAACAGCACCCTCATCAACGTCAAGTCAATGAAGAAGATATTGAAATCAGCACCAATATTAACATAATGCATGCTTAAGCACTTAGGAAATTAAGATGGAAGAACAAATCTACTTAGAACTCATATCCCATCGTGATGGGTTTGAAATCCGATGAATTAGTTCTCTTTAAATTGGTTTACGTACCGTAGATATTGCCGAGTTCACGGTGACAAAGAAGACAGAAGCCAACAAGATGGAGAGGGCTTGCAATCAACTGCTTCCTTCTGTTCACCATGAGAGGACCAAGATGATAAATATAAAATCACATACTCGAATAACCTTCTTTTGCATTAACAAATGTAACCATGACTCGTGGACATTAAAATGAATTAAAAGGAAGGGTGTTTACGTAACCCCACTTTTCTTACCAATATGATTTTGAATGGTAATGTAAAGGCTCTTAGCTGTTAAGACAATTCAATTAAATGGACGGGGAGTTTGATTTACCCCAAGTACTCTTTCATTTTTTTTTGGTGATGTTATAACTTAATAGTTTAAGAACCTGTATAAATAACTAAATTAATTGACAATTGATATGAAAATCAGTTTCATGATGTGGTTATATGACAATTTATATGGACAAAATGGAGGTTTTGTGTACAAGATTTGTCCTGCTTCCGTCTGATTGAGGCGCAATGGTAAATCTATATCCCGAATCATCAGTTCTTTTTTGTCATCATTTCTAAAAACAAAACAATTTTCCCTTTTTTCCATCCCGCTCGACGACGGGCCTCGCCGGTGGGGACGACGCCTGGATGCTGCTTGACTCGATCCCCGCAAGACCCAATAATGCTCGACGAGGCCCGATGATGCCCTGATCCCGCTAGACGCCGTCGCCCGACGTCGCTCAATGACGCCTCGACCCCAATGTCTGCCCCGATCGCCGTGAGATCCGACGCTAGTGGGGTCGACGCTGCTTGCCTCGAAGTCGTCGGAGATGTCGCCATTCACCCGATCATAGTGAGATCCGATGCCGGTGGGTCCCGCAGCTTGTCCCGACTGCGCGTCGTCCGGTCCGCCCGATTGCAGCAAGAGGTGTTTTAGTACGTCGTCGCCTGAATCCATCAACCGGAAATCGCCAATGGGGACGACGCCCCGACGTCACTGGACCTGATCCTTGCAAGCCTTAGATCCCACATGGTGAGGTTCGACAACACCTTGATCCCACTGACGACGCCCTGATCCCACTCAACAATGCACCAATGCTGCTCAATGACGTCCCAACGCCGCTGGAGACATCGTCGTCTGTCCCGACGCCGTCGGAGACGTTGCCGTCCTCCCTGGTCACCATGAGATCCGGCGCCATTGGGGTCGATGCTACTCGCCCCGACGACGCATCACATGAACCACCCCAATCACTGGTCCGCCATCGTCCAAATCTGTCAACCGAAAAAATCGGTGATTCAACATACATGCAAGATCTACCGTTGCGCCTAAATAGGATGGATCACAATTGAAGTTATAGACAAGACCTCCATTTTGTTACATACATATATATATATATATATATATATATACGAATTGATGGGGTGTAACACCCCTTAGGGTGAAACATGGTGTAACGTTTTTAAAAACTCTGAACCATCCATTTTATATCTATGATCCAAATCTCTCTCTCATATGTGTCTTGTGCGATCTTCTCCTCTCCTCCACCAAACTCCGTCACCCGTTCCTGTTTGGTGATAAGATATTAATGTATTTTTATCCCAAATTATTATTATTATTTATTATGTTAATTTATTTAATTCTTTTCTTTATTTTTTCTTCACTGAATTCTTCATTTTCCTTTAATTTCAAATTCTTATCCCCTAATCATCTTCTCTAATCATTCCTTTTCTTCAATTATCGTTTTCTCTCCCTATTAATTATCTTCTATATTTATGTTCCCTTTCCTAATTTTGTTTTTAACCTCCGATTGCTTCTTTCCTTTTTTGTATATATATATATATATATATATATATATATTTAAAATGTCTTCCATTTATTTAACTTCTTTGCATTTTAAATTGGTCTTTTAAAGAAATCCTTGAATCAGTTCTTCGTCGGTTTTTTTGTTCAACCGAATTTTGTCCGGTTCAATAGATAAAATGATTTCGCTATAAAATCGGACAGACCATGCGTCAATTCGTAATTGAACCAATTGAATCGATCAGTCCGGTCCAATTTTATCAAGAGAGAGTGAAGAGAGAGGTCGATCATTGCGAGCGTCTGTCGTCGTTCCTGCTTGCAATGTCATCCTTGCTTGCATAGAGAGAGAGGTCGATTGTTGAGAGAGAGGTTGTCGTTCCTGCTTGCGCCGCCGACCGCCATTCCTCTTGCGCCACAATGGTCTAGATTTTGGTGTCACACCATGCTTTTTGACATTTTATATAAGTGAAAAGTTCAAAACAAAAGACAATATTATATGTCAAAAATTTTTGACACATTTTTTCTACTACTCTTTATGACATTTTGATATTGATAATGGATAATCCCTGATCCCTTGTGGGAAAATGAGTGTATGACGTGCATATCACGCATAATTTTATTTTTGTTATATCTTTATTTATAATTTAGAGGGATAAGATGCTAAAAAAATATTCAAACTACAAAATTCTATGATTTTTTGGATATTAACCTTCATAATACATATAATCATTTTTATAATTTGCTATGTTATAAAATTATTTTTAGCATTATTAGTTACTTTTTAAATTTTTTAGTTAAGAAAGATATGGGAAAAAATATGTCAGATCATTTGAGATGATATGTAGTTAATTTTATAGTTGTTCTACGCCTACTTCATGATCAAATTAGACTTAAGTATTATTTTGAGTTCCATTTCCTTAAGTAATCACAGTAAAACTATTTATCTACAATCTTTTTATAGAAGGATCATTCGTTTTACAAGGATGGAAAAAAATCCATTTAAATCACATTCTTAATTGTATAATCCAAAGCATTTTACAACTATAAAATGTGATAGAAAAAAAATTGGAAGTCATATTAGAGGATATATGTGTTTTGGATTGAACATATATAGTCGACGTATTTGTACATGCACACAACTAAAAAAGTAACATAAACAAATTTGGAATAACAAATTGTTTGTTTTGATATTGAATCAAATTATTGTTGAATTGGATCTGATTACACAACAAAACAGATATAAACCTAGGCTTTGTTTGATACTGTTAGTTAATTCTCTCCTTTCTTTTAAATCGGTTAAGAGAAGATTATTTTCTGTATTTTTCCTTATTAATCTTCTTTTCACTATTCACAGTCTCTTAAGTAAAGTTGCAATGTACTCAGTATTAATTAAAAGCTGCAATTTATGGAAATAGTAAAAGATTTTTGTCCTATTTTTTTTGCATATGATTACATAGCAGGCTTGAAGGTGGATTTGTATTAAAATGTGAGTTAATATTTCAAGAAAAAATATCATATACACTCCATGGTCGGATGATCAAGGAGAGAGAGAGAGAGAGTACCTCACTTGGATGATAATGGGTGTGTTATTGAGCTCGACGGCAACAAAGTTCAACTAAAATCACCAAGATAACGATGATGGAAGAACGAGCCAGCGAAGTGTTGAAGATGACAAAGCAGGAGAAATGATGGTAGAAAGGTGGAAGGAAGATGACGACGCAGAGAAGGATGCAAAGCTCGTGGCTAACTGTACCCTTTAGGGCTACCTATATATACTCGACCGTGCAGCAAAATCTATTTCTAGAAATACGCCCACAACAATAGCATGTCTGTGGTATACCTTAATCGTCAACCAATCACTACAGAAGAGTAACTACACATCGAATCTGGCAACAACAAAGAGAAAAGTTATCATGGCCAGCAACAATGTTTCCTAACTTATGAACACTGCTGTTGCACCCCAAACGTGGCAAATATTTAAAACACGATATATATTCTCGGTTAGCGGAAATCACCACAAATTTATTGCCTTGATTTCATCAACGTTTATTTGATTCATGTGTTCAGACAGACACTTCGAACCCATCGAGTATTGGACCATGAGAGTTGTGACACATTCTGTGCAGTGATAGATGCTGCTTTTAGAGAGAACCAAACCAGGCAGGTGCACACATGGCAGAGGCCTGATGCCCAAAAACTCTATTGACAAATCAAAGATGCTAAGTAAATTATCATACATCTCAAAAGATTCTAGTATCCAAAGTACACACAATACAAGAATAAGTTAAGTTGTCCAAGCTCAAGATGTTACGAGGACAGATGGGCTGTTCCAAGGAGAACCTTTCGGTAATGGAAACTGAAGCCTTGGTGTGATTACAAATTGTGTGCGTATGACTCCAATTTAATGCGTGCGTATTTCAATGGATTATAACAAGGTCATGTAACATTTATTCTGTAAAAAAGATTGCTTTGGATTATAACAATGTGTGCGTATTTAATGGACATGCGATATCACTAGGTCAATTAGTGCTCACAATATATATTTTCATCTCCACATTGCAAAGGTCTGCCGAGCATATTAGCTTTCTACTATAAAAAAAAAGAAAAGTTTAAGTGCTAATGGTATCCACCATCTTTTCATCTCTGATAACTTTGAGGGTTAAGTTGGAAGCCATAGATGGTCCTCTGGTGTAGGTTTTCCCATCACGTTCAGAATTCCCATTCGGTGCAATTCCTTTCCTGCAAATAGAAGTATGACTACTTTTCTACACTCTATGCATACTCCAAAAAATGCATGTTTTGTCACCATGTATAAGAAGTGAAATGGTTTAATACTCAGGCCCCAATAAAACGTATCCAGTAATATTAGATATTAAGATTTAAGAGAAAACCATGTCATCTTCTTTCAACAAAAGTTAGATTGGTTGTTTCTCTAGGATCGAAAGCATCAAGAGGGGGTGAATTGGTGTATAAAAAATTTAGAATCGAAAAAGACGTAGAAGTAAATTTAAAGCGAATATGACAAGCAAGTAAAGATAGGTAATAAAAGCACAAAAGAAGCAAGAGAAGTAAGAGAAGAGAAAGACGTGATACGTTGACGAGGTTCGGTCCAACTCCTTGGCCTGCGTCCCCGTTCCGACTCCTCAATCTTGAGACCGTCAGAGATTCACTATCCTTCTCTTTTCTTATAGGGAGAGAATAATCATTTCTACACCACAATGACTTCTTCTTTGCTCAAGAGGTAAGGCACACATCTTCTTACAAGGAGCTCTAAAAAATTATCTAAACAAAAATTCCCTTCAATACTTTTCTTCTTACAAATAGTATTCTCACTAAAAAACTAGAAGAGAGAAATGATGATTTGCAACTTTGGCTCAAGAAAAATGCTTTGGATTTGAAGGGAGCTCTAGAATGATTTGCCTTGCTTGGATGATCTTTCTTCAGTCTTTTGGATCTCTTTTATAGGCTTCTCTCGAAAATTTGGCCATTGTAAAGTAATTCAAAAAGCTTTTGCTGTCAGCCCTGAATCGGTCGACCATTTTTGTATTGGTCGTCCGTTTTGCATAGTAACTAGCCGTTATTCTATTTGTTGATTCTCCAGCGGTCGCTCATTACCAAATCGGTCGTCCGTTTAATAAAAAATTATATCCATTATTTTATCTTTTCTGTGTAGTTTACCGTTAATAGTAGGTCGTAGAAGAATTATAGCCATTCATGCTTCAATAACGGTCGCCCGATTCTGAAGTTCATTCCATTCTGTGATTAGCGGATGATCTAGTCTTCTATTTCGATCGTCCATTTTCTTCATAACGGTCGACCGCTATAAGATCGGTCGCCTGTTTTTATAGGTTGATCCTTTCTGTGATTAGCGAACATTCCATCCTCCATTTCGGTCGTCCACTATCTTCAATAACGATCGATCGATAGTGCATCGGTCGCCCGTTTTTAGAGGTTAATCCTTTTTGTGATTAGCGGACGTTCCATCTTCTATTTTGGTTGTCCACTCTCTTCAATAACGGCCGACCGGTTATAAATCGGTCGTTCATTTTTTCGCGGTTGTTCCATTCTGTGATTAGCGGACGCTCCATCATTGATTTCGGTCGTCCATTATTTGTCATAACGGTCGATCGTTATAGTATCAGTCACCCATTTTTACTACAGATAAAAACTTCGGCTATTTTTCTTCGAAAAACGTTAAACATGTTCACACTATCACTTTAAGCATAATTAGTACATCATCTTCCTTATTTGTTATCATCAAAATATATGAAATATGATCTTGAGACCAACAATCTCCCCCTTTTTGATGATGGCAAACAAAGTGACGAGGAGGTAATCAAAATATCAAAATTATAAATTCTTCCCCCTAAATTCATGCTTGCTTTTAAAAATATATTATTCACTCCCCCTTAATTAAAGCATAACTTCTTTTTGTAAATATCATGAATGTCATGTCATAGTGAAAATAAATCATAACTCACAATTCTCAATACAATCCACATCATAAACAAGAGCAGTGAACACATCTCATAAGCATAACAATAAGTCATACATCGTCGTCATACATCGTCACATATTCAACATATTCCTTCTCCCCATTTTGATACCATCAAAAAGGAGAAAACAAAAAGAGAACTAACATAAAGAAAAAAACTAGGCATCCGGAGCGTCATCGGGCGGGGGCGCAACCTGCTCATAGGGAGAAGTGTCGAACTCCTAAGATAAAAAATAGGCAAATATGCACTCCTGCGTGCGACGCTGATCATGCTCTATGCGGTCGATGCGTGCCACCATCTCATCCCACTCACTACGTGTCGGAACTGAGCCCCAAACTCTCGTCGGCTCACGTGAAGGAGATATGTATTGTTCCCAAGAAGGTCCAGTATCTGTAGCGGGAGCCTGCGTAGGAGCCGGCGTGGGCGCCTCAGTGCCTGCCTCATCATCGGCGTCCGAGACCCTTCCGTTTCAATGTGTCCTTTCCAATGATATCGATCGGTCTCTCAGAAAGGGACAACTCAAACTCAGGAATAGGAATGCGCTCATGACGAAAGATTCGAGTGAGAAAAGAACCAAAGTGATGGATCATGTTATGGGATTTTCTGGAATCGATCTTTTCTTTGGTGAAGATGAAATGATAAATCATATACACACCAAAGTTAACCGGAGGAAGATCATGTCGAAGAAGACAATAAAGAAGACGTAGGTCATGGAAAGTCATATCAGTAAAATGGCCAGAGCGAGGGAAGATGATATGACTAATGATGTGGTGGGCAACAAGAAGTGGAGGAGACAACTTCTTTAGAAGTCCTTTCATGGGAAAGCTATGCACTTCACCACGAAAGATAACTTCAAGAGCTTCATCTATACAAATGTTCGTGGGCCACCTATGAGATACAATATTTAAGATTCCTCGGTTTGGGACATAAAAAATCTCACAAATCAAGAAATCAATGAGTTTGATGGTATGACCTAGTACGTGAGATGTCACAATAGATTTGGACTCTGAGAAAGATAAGTTGGCATAAAAAAGTCTGACCAACCTAGGATAGACTGGTTCCTTGACATTAAGGAGGGGAATCCAACTTATTCTGTCAAAGAGATCGTGAAGCATGCGCATATTAAGGGACGACCAATCGACTCGCATGCCATGTGCTACCTCCCTAGTGGAATATAATGTTTCAAAAGAAGATGCAACTGAAGCGTTAACAAAGAGAGAAGAATCGAAATCTCGAGGAGGTGTTGGTGGAGAGTCCGATGATGGACGAGAAGATGATGCTAGCTTCTTCCTCTTGCGAGGACTAGCACACGTCTTTTTTCGTGGTGGCATTTGGACAAAATCAAATTGAGGAGTTAAAGATGATAATTGACAAAAATTGACTTGGAATGATAGAAAGGGTCGACCACTTATGAGAAACGGTCGACCGTTTTTTGCCAGAACACATGATCTATAGTTTGTTAAGGGAGAAACGGTCGACCACTATGAGAAACGGTCGACCATTTTTATCCAGAACAAAAAATGGATCGTTTGTTTCTTACGACGTTGAATACGATTACAATCAACAATCTCAGATTCGATAGCAAAAATTAGATGACAGAATTGACACAGAGTCTATGGATTTTGTGAGAGATGATCCGATATCAAGTTCGAGCACCTGTCAATTAATAAAAAAAATTCAAAATTATGTCATGAATTTCGAATGCGAATCACATTCCTTGTCAATGTTTTTCTAACTTACATGTGATTCGGAAAGACCTATGAACCGTCCTTAATCGATTTCACCGGCATTGAGGCGGCGGCGGCGGCGGTTGCGATCGGCGATAGCGGCGGCAGCGACGGCGTCTGCGACGGCGACAGTGTCTACGGCGACAACTGTGTCTGCGGCAGCGACTGCAACGCGGTGACGGCAACAACGATGGCGATGGCAATGTGGATCGACGACGAAGCGACGGCGGCGACGACAATGACGGCTTGAATCGGCGATGAGGCGACGATCGATGGCGGCACCCTTACGCCGGACGAAGATGACGATGTCGGCGAAAGGATTTGCCGGCGAAAGAGATCGCCGACATGACGGAAGGATTCGCCGATGAGATCGTGAATCGGGCGGAGGTTCCAATAGGTCGATCGATTCACGAATTTGGAGAAAAAATTCCGATTAGGTTTTTATATTGCATTGAAAACGGTCGACCGATATCATATCGGGCGACCATTATCTCGTAGATATTTGCAGTTAATATGTCTATTTTTATTGGTTGTCCGAAATAGTTTTGGGCGATCATTTTGAAAGTAAAACAGAATCGGTCGTTTACTGACTTAACGGTCGTCCGATCAGAGGAGTAACAGTCGACCGTTAATATAATGGTCGACCGATTTGAATATATGTGTTGTGCAACACAATTTGATGTTCAATTCGATTCACAAATGATGCTTGCATAACCAAGTCACTTATGAGTTGAATTGATAGGCAATTAGGTTCCTAACATTCCAAGTTCACGTCTAAGCATATAAAATCTCTCCTCACTAGTTCTTTTATTATATACTCTATATGCTTTACTAGTGCTAGAGTATCCAAGAAATACACCATCATCACATTTTGCATCAAATTTTCCTAATTTGTCTTTAATATTCAAGATATAACATTTACAACCAAACACCTTGAAATATGAAATATTTGACCTTTTTTCATATAAAATTTCAAAGCATGTTTTCTTTTCAAGGGGTCTAAGTGTGACTCTATTTAAAACATAACATGATGTATTTACGGCTTCCGTCCAAAAATACTTGGATAAATTACTTTCATTTAAAATTGTCCTAGCAATTTCTTGAATAGTTCTATTTTTTCTTTCTACTATTCCATTTTGTTGAGGTGTTCTAGGTGTGGAGAAATTATGTGTAATTCCATTTTCTTCACAAAACAATTCAAATTTGTAGTTTTCGAATTCACCTCCATGATCACTTCTAATTTTTGCAATTCTCAACCCAAGTTCATTTTGTACTCTTTTTGCAAATTTAGAAAACATATTTATAGTTTCATCTTTACTTGTAAAAAAAATAGTCCAAGTAAAATGAGAGAAGTCATCAACAATTACAAATACATATTTCTTTCCACCTAAACTTATAATGTCAATAGGTCCAAATAAGTCAAGATGTAAAAGTTCTAAGGACCTATGTGTACTAATAATATTCTTTAATTTGAAAGAGCTTTTTATTTGTTTACCTTTAAGGCATGAATCACAAATATTATTTTTCTCAAATTTAATTTTAGGTAAACCTCTAACTAATTCATGATATGAAAGTTTGTTTAACAACTTAAAGTTTACATGTCCTAATCTTCTATGCCAAATATTTATATCATCATGCATAACACTAAGACATTTTTCACTTTTCCAATTTTCAAAATCAATTTTGTATACATTATTATATTTAAAACCCACATGTAGAATCTTTTTGCTTTCATCTAAAATCAAACATTTGTCCTTTTCAAAATTCACTAAATAGTTCTTATCACACAATTGACTTATACTAATTAAATTATGATTTAAATTTTTAACTAACCACACATTTTCTAAATATATTTTATCACTCTTACCAACATTACCTATGTCAATTACTCTACCTTTGCTATTATCTCCAAAGGTGACTCTTCCTCCATTTTTCTTTTCCAATGTAACAAAGTTTGATGGATCACCCGTCATATGTCTTGAGCATCCACTATCCAAATATCATTTGCTTTCAATTTCCTTTGGAGCACCCTACAAGCAAGACATTAAGATTCTCATATTTTTGGTACCCAAACTTGCTTGGGTCCAACTTGGTTAGTGATGATCCTTTTAGGAACCCAAATCTTCTTCATATCGCTATTTAATCACATTCTAACTTTGCATTCATAAGAGAGTAATGTCCTTGATAACCACAATGAAAACAATATGTGATTTTGTATGAAGATTTTGTGATGTTTTAATAAATAGAATTCTTTTATCCTTTTTAGTATCAAATGAGCTAAAATCAAGTCCATTTTTATTAAAAGGTCTTCTTTGTATTGATAGCATTACATCTAGCATTTTTCCACTATTTGTAAATTTTTTAAGCTTTCCTTTTAAAATAATATTATCATTCTTCAAGGTTTCAACACTACATGATTGTTTTTCATAAGATAATTTCAAAGTATTATTTTCCATTTTTAAAGCTTCAATAATAAATTCCAAACTAGAATTCTCATCACCTAATAAATCACAATTTTCACAAATTTTAGTATCATGCTTATTTTTTAGATTTTCAAATTCTATTTTCAAATCACCATGCTTCTTTTTAAGAGGTCTATATTTGTCTATAAGAATTCTAAACTCATCATGCATATCAAAAGATTCACTATCACTAGATTCGGATGAGTTAGATAATACCTCATAGCTATTTGTCATTAGACATATGTAAGCTTCTTCATCATCACTTGAGGAGATGTTTGAGTCATTTTCTTCATTTTCACTTCCATCCCACGTGGCTTGAAGATTTTTCTTTTTCTTCTTCAAGTTTTCTTCTTCCTTTTTCTTCTTGGCTAAATTTGGACACTCATTCTTATAATGTTCAACCTTCTTGTATTCAAAACACGTCACTTGATTTTTACTTGATGATCTTCTTTTTGAAATGCCACATTTCTTCTTTTGCTTGACAAATTTAAGATATTTGTCAAGCTTCTTAGCGTACAAGGTTAACTTATTCTCATCTTCATCTTCTTCACTTGTTTCACTTTCATCCATCTTTGCTTTCAACGTCAAGGTCTTTTTTTTTGAAATACTCGTTTCTTCATCTTCCTTGACTCTAATCTCATAAGTCAACAGTGATCCTATGAGATCATCAAAATCTAGCTTATTTAAGTCCTTCTAGTCCTTCTCTTCGATCACGGTTCGTTTTGTATGCCACTTGGAGGAGAGAGACCTGAGAAATTTCTTCACTTTTTGAGAGTTAATCCGTGGCTCGCCCAAAGAGACTAAGCCATTCACAATATCATTAAAACGCACAACCATTTCATTTATAGACTTATTTTCATGCATCTTAAAAGAGTTATATTGATGATTCAAAATATTAAGTTTAGACTCCTTAACCTTATCGGTACATTCATGTGTAATAATAAGTTTCTTCCAAATTTCATAAGCACTTTGACAATTTGAAACACGATTAAATTCCGTTGCATCTAAAGCACAAAAAAGATGATTTTTTGCTTTTCAATCTAATTTCACAATTGGCCTTTCTCCTTCGGTGTATTCCAAAGGTGACTTTCCATGCAAGTCAAAACTATTTTCAATTATATCTCAAATATCAATATCAATAGAGCATACGTAAGCTTGCATTCTAATTTTTCAATAGGCAAAATTTGAAGTATTAAAAAGTGGAGGGCGATTTGTGGATTGACCTTCACCCAAGGTAAAACCATTTGATGCCATGGCTCAAAAGATGTTTAAATCTTTAAAACAAGAGAAACAAGGCTCTGATACCATTTGTAAGATCGAACGCACCAAGAGGGGGAGTGAATTGATGTATAAAAATTTAGAACAAAAAAAGACGTAGAAGTAAATTTAAAACGAATACGATCACAAGCAAGTAAAGGATATGTAATAAAAGCACAAGAGAAGCAAGAGAAGTAAGAGAAGAGAAAGACGCGATATGTTGACGAGGTTCGGCCCAATTCCTTGGCCTACGTCCCCGCTTCGACTCCTTAACTTTGAGACCGTCGGAGATTCGTTATCCTTCTCTTTTCTTATAGGGAGAGAATAATCCTTTCTACACCACAATGCCTTCTTTTTTGCTCAAGAGGTAAGGCACACCTCTTCTTACAAGGAACTCTAAAAAACTATCTAATAAGAATTTCTTCCACGACTCTTCTTCTTACAAATAGTATTCTTACTAAGAAACTAGAAGAGGAAAATGATGATTTGCAACTTTGACTCAAGAAAAAATGCTTTGAATTTGAATGGAACTCTATAATGATTTGCCTTGCTTAGATAATCTTCCTTTAGTCTTTTAGATCCCTTTTATAGGCTTCTCTTGAAAATTTGGCCGTTGTAAAGTAATTCAAAAAGCTTTTGCTGTCAGCCCTGAATCGATCAACCATTTTTGTATCGGTCGTCCGTTTTACACAGTAACTAGCCGTTATTCTGTATTCTCCAGCGGTCGTCCATTACTAAATCGGTCGTCCGTTTAATAAAAAATTATATCAATTATTTTGTCTTTTCTGTGTAGTTACCGTTGATAGTAGGCCGTAAAAGAATTATAGTCGTTCATGCTTTCATAACGGTCGCCCGATAGTGAATCGGTCGATCGATTCTGAAGTTCATTCCATTCTGTGATTAGCGGATGATCCAGTCTTCTATTTTGATCGTCCATTCTCTTCATAACGGTCGATCGCTATAAGATCGATCACCCGTTTTTATTGGTTGATCCTTTCTGTGATTAGCGGACCTTCCATTCTCCATTTCGGTCGTCCACTATCTTCAATAACGGTCGATCGATAGTGCATCGGTCGCCCGTTTTTAGAGGTTAATCCTTTCTGTGATTAGCGGACGTTTCATCTTCTATTTCGGTCGTCCACTATCTTCAATAACGGTCGACCGATTATAAATCGGTCGTCCGTTTTTTTGCGGTTGTTCCATTCTGTGATTAGCGGACGCTCCATCATTGATTTCGGTCGTCAATTATCTGTTATAACGGTCGACCGTTATAGTATCGATCACCCGTTTTTACTGCAGATAAAAACTTCGATTTTTTTTCGAAAAATATTAAACTTATTCACACTATCACTTTAAATATGATTAGTACATCATCTTTCTTGTTTGCTATCATCAAAATACATAAAATATGATATTGAGACCAACAGTTTCTCCAATTCAACAGTGTACCTATTTCGACCAGCAGCAGATAAAGATTGAAGCACTGCATCATCACAGGGACAAGTTTAAGTTAATAACACGACTCCAGTGAGGTCACGAAAGCATGTGACGGCAGAAGAAAGCTTTGCATGTAATTTTCCTGTCCAGACTGGTCCAAGCTTTTCATGAACAGCTGAAGGCGGAGGAACCAATCTTTCCAATCATGATCACCAAGCTTGATATGTCGAAAACACAGGCATTCATACTAAGTGAATGATGAGTTCCTGGTGCAGTCAGTCCAGTGAATGGCCTTCCTAACAGAACAGGAAGCTGACAGATTTCCCAGGAATTGGCCAGAGGTTCCTGAACTTAGAATTAGCCTTGGAATTTTTTTTTTTCAGACACATGCTATTAGCGAATTATCTTCGAACTTATTTGCAGACTCTCTTAAGTTGATTGTCTGGGGATTGCTTCCATAGAAATGAAAACACTGACAAAAGTTAATTTTGATTACTAATTATTTTCTGAGCAATCGAAACGCATCTGCAAATTTCTCGGCAGTGGGCACAATACATTCTTTAGAATGGAGTCCTCATGTTTTAGGCCAATTATTATTGCCACAGAGCTCTGACTTCTCTCAACGTATGACTCTAATTTAATGTCTTCAAAGACAGAAAATAAAAATAAAAGAAGTTGTGGGAGATAACTCTGAAAATTCCCAAGGTGGATGATATATTTCTAAATTCTAACGATGGTGATTCATAAAAGAAAAAAGAAGATAAAGATGAAGAATGGGAATGAGAAGGGAAAAAATTAGGAGGGAATGTAGAAGAATTAAGATGGTTAATATCATTAAAGTGAGAAGAGAATAGAATATAATGAATTTAAATATTTTATTTTTTATTTTTATTAAATTTATTTGTTCAAAGATATAAACACATATTAAGTATGTCTTTTTTCTTCTTTTCATTTTGATTTAAGGGTGAAAAAAAATGAACCATTAAAAAAAATAAAAAAAATAAGAAGATTTTTTCTTTCGTTTTCTTTTAACTTAAACTCAACCAAATAAAAATATAAATTCTTTCTTTTTCCTTCTCCACAAATTTCCTCATGCTTTACCTTCCTTTCATCCCCAAAAAACATATTAAGCAACAAGCACAAGACAATAACGAGTCACGACGAATCCTACGGAATCCACTTAGAGCTTTTTCTATGGAACCTATGAAAATTTTGAAATCGGTCGTCCACGGTAACTACAGGTTGACTGGTCAAATAAAAGGTCAACGCCTTAAACGGGTGTTTGAAAGTATTGTCTAATTATTTGGTAATAAAACTAGCATTACAATAATTAGACACGCGCAATTTTTTCCTTAAGTACTTTTCTTTACTTTTTTTAGTAAAATTTAATGAATTGCGCAATGCCTTCAGATTGTTGCACCATAAAATAATGAAACATGAAATGGCCACAAAAAAATAAAGGTGTTCATTCTTTATCTATATTATCATTGTCTTCTAGTTATAAACTATCAATTAATGAAGGATTTAACGGGTCATACGCCATAATAAAAGTGTTCATTCTTTATCTATATTATCATTGTCTTCTAGTTATAAACTATCAATTAATGAAGGATTTAACATACGCCGCCTGGGCAGCGAGGCGGCAGCAGCTGCGAGGCGACGGCGACGAGGTGCGAGGCGACGGTGGCTGCGAGACCCGCAGTGAGGAAATGGCGGCGGCGAGGCACGAGCAGCTCGGTGACGACAGCTGCGAGGCAATCCGAGCCTCTCCCTTTTCTCCCCGATCCAACGATGGCGACGTCAACGGCGGACGAGGCGAGGACGGCCGATTGTTAGAGATCCGGCGAGGCGAGGGTTGCGATCCACTATCCCCCTTTCTCTAGAGATCCGGCGAGGCGAGGGTTGCGATCTACTCTCCCCCTTTCTCTCTGATCGACGACGAGGGCGACGATCGCAGGCGGCTGCAACTCGATCGTGCACGTAGAGGTCGTCATTGACATGGCCGACGGTCACAGGGGGCGCTCGCGGGTGGCAGGCTCGGAGGAAATTGGGACACCGACATCAATGATGACGCTCAGAGGTGCCAGTGGCGACGACGGCGGTGCTCGGAGGGGAGGTGGGGAAAATGAGATCGGAGAAGGAGAGATAGATCTGGCACATCGCCCACCGTACGATATAATCGGATGGTGGGCGCTGATGTGTATGAGGGTTTGAATAATAGTTACCTCTTAAAAAAATATCATAAATATTATATATATATATATATATATATAATTTAATGAGCATGTGAAGCACCTTTCGTGTGAAGCGTGTGTAAAGCGACTTTAGACATACTTATGTTTATTTTTTCAACATTTTTTTCATTGATAGTTTAGATGATCATTAAGGATAACAAATATATGATTCAAATCATTAACACTAATTTTTTCATCATTTTTGAATTTTGATGAACTTCTGCACATTATTATCCGTCATAATAGATATATGCATTTTATATAACTTCTAATCTTATAAAACTATTTTTTGTTATCATGAATGATCATTTAAACTATTAGTAAAAAAGATATCGAAAAAAAAAAGAAAAATATGTCTAAGGCCGTTTCACACGTGCTTCACAAGGAAAGCTCACACGCTCATTTTTTTCATATATATATATATATATATATATATATAGCATTTATGAGCTACAATTGACTTTGAATCTTGTTAGGACTAAGGATTGTGTTCCAAGTAGCATTCAACCAATTTTTTTTTTTAAAAAAAATATTCCTACTTGTGTGGTGTCTAAAAGTAAACTTTCTTTGTATTTGAAGGGTTATTGGAATTTTAATTTTAAAGCACATGTAAAAGGTTATCATCATAAAGTTGGGGGTGTGAGACGTTCCGAACTATTTTTAACACAAATGACTCAATAACTCTTAAATTGTTCCCTTTCTTTAAAAAAAAAACAATAGATGCATTTCCCTAAGACAGGCAATGTCTTGATGCGTTCTTGGTTCTTGCAAGACAATTTTAAGTAATCATAAACAAATTGTTGACTGACTAAAACTATCAATATTTAATTACAAATATACTGCTCAAAGACTACAGCTGCTTTCGTTCTTCCTAACTACAAGCGACGTTGTCATCCTTCTTATTTTTCTGGTTGGTCATATCCTTTTGGGCTCTGTTTGCTATAAATTTCTGATTTTTTATTATATATGTTGGCCATCTCCTCAAACACTGCAGCAGAGAAACGATCGTGCAATTAGACTCTTGGACTGGAGAGAGAAGTTTCACGGGAGGAACAGACTGTGTGTTGAAGGAGAGTGGAGAGTGGAGAAGAAGAGCAAAGTCACAAACAGGGAAAGGAAAAGAAATAAAGAAAAAGAAATAGTGAGTGAATCAACGACAAATAACCTCATTAGTCGAATGAAACTCCTCTAGATCTAGGTCTTACGCCCCACAGGGTTCACAGGGTTCATACATTTATTCTGTATGTACCCTAATACACCTCGTACACACACACATATATACACGTGTGATTTGGTGTACCTAAGAAACATGTAGGGATGCTAAGCACTTTCCCATCAGGTTAGTGGTACACTTAAGAAATTTAATCATTCTTGATTTGTCCCATTGATAAATTAATAACTCAACCATAAATGTCCAGCATCCCTGTATGTTTGCAAATACGTTAAACCCATTGGGTATATTGTTTAACACATCATATTCACATTGTTATTTTCATGTAAGAACAATTGCATATTCATACAAGATTCAAAAGAGAACTTATCACTAGAATAAATACAATAATTAAAGTTTCAGGAAAGAAGCTCATTCTTTCACTAAAATAAAAGGCTTGAAGCTAACAATAAATCAAGCTTTTCAATGTAATTCAAAATTATCAGTTGGATGCTTACTGTTGCCGGAGTTAGGATAGGTTTGCAAGCTGGAAGCTCTTGTTGGGTGAATCTAGAGTCTGTAAATTAGAAACAAGGTATAACTGGATGTCGTCAAAGTAAATGCTGAATTAGAATTTTACCATAAAATGTTGCTTGCTTGGCATCTCCTGTTAATATGTGAATAGTAAGGTATAGAAAAATCATGTTGTGCTTATCAGATCATTTGAAAAAAAAACTACTAAACATGTTTCACTAAAGCACTAGAGCTAACAAACTATTCAAAATATTGATTTTTCTATAATATCATAATACATATTTTATTTTTTAAAAGGATTAAATAAAACTTTTATCACATTCTAAATGCAGCCTTTAAATCCTATTTTTTAAATTTTCTAACTTACCTAGATAACAAATTTACTATAATTTGGTTCTTACAAGGACTAAGACCTGAAGCCATTAGATTGTTCAGTTATTACCTGTGACATGATACACGAAGACAACATGTTTGCTATACCAGTAACATAACATTTTAGGACTTCTGCCCTTAAATTTTTAAGACATTAAAGTGTTGCCTTCAATGTATACCTTTAGGATCCTTGTTCACAGATATGGTTACAGATCATTTGGATTCATTCACATTTTCCAGAACAATACTGAATTCCAAGTTTCCAACAATGTCAAGAACTTAAATAATATATACATTTACATATTTTGTTTGGCCCTTAGGACTGATTTGGTTACCTTAGTTGATTAAAATCATTTTCATGACATGAACAATATTCAGGGTTTGAAAAAAAAGAAAGTAGACTAAAATTTAGATTCTTCTCTAAACAACACCTGATCTAATGCTCGCATGTTGAAATATGCTCCATTTTGCTTGTTTCCCGTTCTTGTACTTCAGAATACAACAACTCTTAAATTGAGCTTGGCAAAGCGATGGTCCGATGATTGATGCACATTTGAAGTTGGTATTTTTTTTATATAATAATTTATGATTGATGCACATTTGAAGGGATGGTCCTTGTTCTCCTCCTCCGCCCTCGTCTCAGATCCCTGAAAGATCCTTTCAAACCCTAGCGATCGATCTCGGTATCGATCTGCGATGCTGACCAAGTTCGAGACGAAGAGCAACCGGGTGAAGGGGCTCAGCTTCCACCCGCGCCGCCCATGGATCCTCGCCAGCCTCCACAGCAGCGTCATCCAGCTGTGGGACTACCGCATGGGCTCCCTCATCGACCGCTTCGACGAGCACGACGGCCCCCGTCCGCGGCGTCCACTTCCACAACTCCCAGCCCCTCTTCGTCTCCGGAGGTATCGGACCCAAATGCAATCTTTCAGATCTCTCATCTTACAGCGTCGTCCTGCTTCTGTGACGGAAAAGTTCCAATCTTTTGGGTGATTGTGACTGTATACTTGCATTGTGTCGTAATGGGGACTCGACTTTTAAGACTATGGATAATGCAATTGGTTCATGCGAATCTTAGCTTCTTACGAAATGTCTCGGGCAACTTAATATTTGTTACTCCGCGTGCGCATTGACATTTCTGATCTTTCGCACCTTAAAATTTACTTTTTTGTTCACAATTTCTATAAATCGAACAACAACAACAACAAAGTCTTATCCCACTAGGTGGGGTCAGCTACATGGATCATACGACGTCATTCCGCTCTATTAGATAGATCGAACTGATAGAAGACTCAATTTTGAAATGCTTTAATATTGTAATTTGTTCGTGTAGACTGCATTTAGGGCTCATTCTTCTTTAGTTGCCATAAGAATTTGATCATTCCATCAACATTACTGGTAAATTTTATATTGTAATGAAAAGACTCAGTTTTCTGAACTCTTGGGATGTGTGATAAGTTCGTGCATTGAGATATTTATTGTTTTATTAATTTCTCTAGCTCATGTGATGGTCCTTTAGATCACTTTCTGGTTTTACCTCATTTTTGCCGTTCCGTGAAGATGAGACTTGTTGAAAAAAAATAATCTTCTGGGGATGACAAACCAATCTACATGGGAATGCTTGCAAAAATGAATTGCTTAATCAATTGCCCTGGAGCTATAATTGGCGATCACTGTATGTGGTTGTTTCTTGTTTCTGTATGCTATTTTGTGCTGTTAGCACATTTACATGTTTGCTAATGGATTGCTTTTACGGGATTTCTTTTGGTTGATGTGATATGAAACATTTGAGTTGAAATCTTAAAGAATCTTGTAGTTTTTACTTATTCTGATAGTGATCTTGTAATTTGATAAATCTTTTGTATCAAGTAGTGTTCTTTCAATGAGGTCACTGACTTCAATATATATATATATATATATATATATATATATATATTGAAGGCAATTGACTTCATTATATTCGTGTGGCTTGTGGTTTTTTGTATGTGAAACTTAAGCACAGTAAATGACTAAGAAAAAGAAGATGTCAGCATTCGTAGTGCATTATTTAGTGTTTTCTCCCTTTAGTTTTCCCATGTGCTTACATCTGGATTTATCTCAAGCAAACACAGATTCATGTTTATTCAACTTGTCTGCGAAAATCCTTATTCGTTGCTATAAACCTGTTTCTTTATCTAAATATGTAACATCTCAATATGTATGTTTCTACGAAAATAGAATATATTATGTCTATGTATATCTGTGTCTAATTTCTAATCTACTCTGTACTTCCAAGCTAGAGAAGCAGAATATTTTCTTATAATCTGAAAGATCATGGAGTTGGAAGTCTGGACATCTTAAATTTAAAAGCCTGTTATGTGAAGATTTTCTTTATTTTGATGCAATTACTTGCAACCATACCCTCGAATTTGTGTAGTGGAATTCTTATCTTGATTTGGGAAACGAAAGGAATTTGCATCTGCTCTTTCAGAGCAGCACTGTAGCCCAATTTTCTCCCTCTCACCAGCTAATTGCAAAGTGTACTTCAGTCAGACAGTCGCCCAGTCACTCATATGTGTTAGTTCCTTTTACAGTCCTAATTTAATAAGCATTAAAAAAAATGAACTAAGCTCATCTATTCTTGTTGTTAAAAATAATACCCAATACTTTCTCAACAACAACAACAAAGCCTTATCCCACTGGGTGGGGTCGGCTAATACCCAATACTTTCTCAAAAAAAAAAACCCAATAAGATCGCCTACTGCATTCTCTGTGCTTGTGGTTTTTATCAGTTCATCCAAACATCCAACTTCAGTAAAATGATCTTTCTTTATTTTTTTTTAGTTTCACATCAAATGCTACACCAGCTGAGGCCTTTACATTGTGTACTAGATGTTTGATGAATTTGTGACATCTCAAGGTAACAACAACAAAGCCTTATCCCACTAGGTGGGGTCGGTTACATGGATCATACGACGTCATTCCGCTCTATTAGTAATATTCGTTGATCCATGTTCATAAGATTCGACAGGATTTTACGCTGGCTGTCGGGGCCTAACACTATCCTCCTTCTTTATCCGAGCTTGGGACCGGCTATAAAATATAGGCGGAGTTTGACATC
Source organism: Pontederia crassipes (assembly GCA_030549335.1). Taxonomy (NCBI): domain Eukaryota; kingdom Viridiplantae; phylum Streptophyta; class Magnoliopsida; order Commelinales; family Pontederiaceae; genus Pontederia; species Pontederia crassipes. Next base: position 66,442,111 of record CM060191.1, on the reverse strand, counting down.
TCAAGGTAAGATCACTATAAATGGTATGCATGTTTTGCATTAACAAATAATTGTAATTGTTTGGTTTGCGATCAAAGGTTATAATGTTTGCTCTCCAACTATAATTTTCAGGAGATGACTACAAGATCAAGGTATGGAATTATAAGACGCACCATTGTCTATTCACAAACTCCGCCTATGTTTTATAGCCGGTCCCAAGCCCGGATAAAGGAGGAGGGTTGTGTTAGGCCCCGACAGCCAGCGTAAAATCCTGTCGAATCTCATAAACATGGATCAACGAATTGGCATCGTATGATCCATGTAGCCGACCCCACCTAGTGGGATAAGGCTTTGTTGTTGTTGTTGTAATAATTTCTGCTATATTTTGTAGCATCTTTACTCCCCTTCTAATAAAATAGGATGCCTACACCCTAGTACAACTCCGTCTATGTTTTATACCCGGTCCCAAGCTCGGATAAAGGAGGAGGGTTGTGTTAGGCCCCGACAGCCAGCGTAAAACCCTATTGAATCTCATGAACATGGATCAACGGTCGTATGATCCATGTAGCCGACCCCACCTAGTGGGATAAGGCTTTGTTGTTGTTGTTGCCTACACCCTAGTACAGATCCTTTTACATTTCAAAATTAAAGAAAAAAGCTCCAGGATGCCATTGAACCTATTTGAAAATATTCCTTTCTAAATTCATGTACCCTGAACCCCTTCACACCCATCAATGCCTTTTAATATAATCAACTCATCTTGAAAAATTAGATTTCATACACCTGTTCAGCTTGAAAAACTAGATTTCATAAACCTGCTATGGATGAAGTGAAAATCACCTACATTTATGGCAAAATATCATGCAATAATATCTCAAGGTGGAGCAATACTTACATACATTTCCACGTAAAACTTGCATTAAATTCTTGGTTAGATGATAGATGCACCTTTAAATGCTTAAAGATCATCATGTGTTGCTTCCAATGTATGCCTCTAGACTAGTTCTTCATAGATATAATTGCTGACCTATTTTAGGTTCATTCAATGTAGTTCTCTGACAATAATAACATTTCAACATGGTAATAACTTGAAGGATATTGACATAATCAAGTTTGCAATCACTTTTTAGACGAGTATATAAAGTTACCTTTCTTAGTTATTAAACAGGATCTTACAGGTTTTCTGGTCTTAATCATCATCTCTGCTATTGACACGACAAAATTCCATTATCTAATAATTCTGCAACAATATTAGGGCTTGAAAAAAGAATGCCATATGAAATTTATCTTCTTCTCTATTCAAGGCCTCTGTTTCTCATTCGTTAAAATGTGCTTCATTGTGTGTTACCCCTTCTTTAACTCCTAAATAACACTGACCCTTCTTCTTAAAAAAATAAAAAAAAGTAACTGCGGCCGTATTTGAGCATCCCTTGCAACATTCAACTCCCTTTCTAAACTCTTTCACATCCACCAAGGAATTTTAATACAATCAACTCATCTTGAAAAGTTCGATCTCAGACATACAACACCCATGGGGAACTCTGAAAGTCAAATTATAATTGAGGCAAAAATATAACCAAACAAGAATGGAGTTCTAAGTCATCAATATGGGGATGGTTGGGCCTTCATTTGTGAACTAAGTGGAATATAAAGCCAAAGGGGGCAAAAAAATAACGACTTCAACATGCACATCAAACAAAAACTCTAAACATGCAAAACTAATTAATCTTTCTACATACATCAGTATGCAAACACACACTACCAATCCAAATCGTAACGTATACGCTCATTGTGATCTACCCATGAGATGTCCCCCATTGAATAATGCATGATACGAGAAATGATAATTAAAATAATATTTGTCAGAAAAAAAAGCCTAATTTCACTAATAGGTACATCAATCTGCCAGCCTTTTTGTCTTCCTGTCATGTCATGGAGGACATCAAACCGAGTAAGCAACGGGGTTATCATTTCATGACCATACTTGAAGCTTGGTATAAAACAAACACAGGTTGCATAGTACCAAATCTCCATGACAACATTTGTCCAAAATCCTAATTTGATCTTGTGGCATCGAACAACATTATCCGGCTATCTTAGTGTCCATGTAAACGCCCAAAATTACATCATTTTCAAAAGATATAAGAATTAAGACAAATTACAATTCTGTGAATGAAAAATCAAATAACATCCGCATTCACGTTGAACTATACTTGAACAGAGACAAGGGAACAAAGAGTGCACGTACATTTGGGCTTCCTGGATTTAGGACGCGCAGCTCCATCGCCTCCCGACGTCGACGAAGAGGAGGCTCCCTTCGAGTTCATCGCCATTGACGAGCAAGGGAAACAGGAGGAGAGAAGCAAGGAAAAGAGACGAGGAGCAAAGAACCAATTGGAGTTAATTGGGGCGATTATTTCGGCGTAGTTGTGGGGTTGCTAGTTTTTTTGTAATCTCATTTTCCATTTTTCCCCATTATTACCGTGGGAATTGTTTTTTTTCTGTAAATTATTTTTTTTCTCTCAATTAAAATCAATTATTGCCAAGGAGCTTTAGAAGATATAATTGTGATTTTCTTTGTTAAAATTTCTCGAAATTATTAGCGGAATGGAATGTAATTTTTGGGTCGCATCACATAATTTTTTAGGACGGCAATTTAAAATTTCAAAAGTTAAATATAAATTACATACCTTTATTAGCATTAGCACATTTCCTCATATTGATGACTATGACCAAGAAATCAAGCTTGTTAATATAAATTCAAAAATATCAATTGAGTGCTTTTTTCTGGAGTTATGATAGGTTTGTAAGTTGGGAAGTCCTGTAGGGTGAAGGAATATATATACATATATATATAGAGAAGGTGCTACCACACTTTTGTGGTAGTACCTTGCGCCCACCATTTTAGGATATCAGATGGAGGCGCGACGGTTTAGAGGGGGGTAGAGATGGTTCGGCGCACGGTTCAACGAGTTAGGGAGTGGTTCGTCCAACCCTTGCGCGGACGAGGTCATCGGCGTTGAACGTCGGGTGTCGTGTCTCCGATTTGAGCGAAGGGATCTACGCCTCACGTATCCAATCTTGCGCTTATCCGATCTTGAGCGAAAGGCGGCGATCTTGAGCCAAGGGATCTACGCCTCACGTCTCCGATCTCCCCTCCGGCAGCGGCAGATCACGTGTCCGATCTCCCCTCCAGCAGCGGCAGTGGCCTTCTCGCATCGCACCGCCGTCTTCGTCGCAGATCCAGATTCGCTCGTCACTCGTAGCTCGCTTCCGAACTGTCGCCCTCTGTCGCAGCTCGTCGTCGAACCGCCACCCTTCTGTAGGATCCCAAAGGGCACCAAGAGGGGGTGAATTAGTGTTCTATTGAAAATATCGATTTCACAAAAATCATCGCGGAAGCACAAAACCGATTCGTTAATTCTTTTAAATCAAATTCAGATAATACACATAATATGAGAGGGAGTGAGAGGGAGAAAAATAAACACAAACACACGGTGATTGTTGATGAGATTTGGTCCCACCTTAGCCTACGTTCCCACTCCGATTTCTCGACCTCAAATTTCACTAAGCACTTCCTTTGTTCCAAATGGGGTAAGGAAGAAAGCCCTTTACATCAACCACATTTTCTTCATTTCAAGAGGCAAGGTAACCTCTCATCATAGGAAGTTAATATTTTCTCTCGCTCAAGAGGTAAGATTTGAAATATTTTTTACGCAGGAGTTCTCACAATCTTTCTGAAAAATAGTTTCTCTCTTTTACAATAGAAAACTCGCAAGAAGAGAAGAGAAAAAGAAAGAAAGCTCTAAATGATAACTTCAAGAGAATTGATCTTCTTTTGATTTCTTGAAGTTTTGATTCAATGTCTTTCCTTTTGGTTTTGGCACTCCTTTTATAGACTTCTGAGAAAGTCGTCCAAAAATCATTTCACAATTTTTTTTTTCAAATTTGTTCGTTATTGTTCATTTGACTCGGAGGCCGATCGGCCGCACATATGGACCAGTCGAATGGTGCTCTTTCTTTTATGAAAAATATGACCGTTGGCAAATTCTGCACTGTCCGGTCGACCTGTGTTCTGAACCGATCGATCGGTACAGTCTCGACATTTTGATTGTTGAAATTGGGCATTTTCTGCACTGACCGATCAACCTGTGTTCTGGACCGGTCGACCGATCTTCTAGCCGGCAGGTCGACGGCTCTGCACTATTTTAAGTATAACTTTTTGCACAATTATCCAAAAGAGATGGTTTTTAATTCTATGCAAAGCTAACAGAATTCTCTACAATTTTGTATTTATGATTAATCCAAAATCTAATATGATCATAATATTATTTAATCAAAGTGTAATCCATAAAGTTATCACTTTTTCTTTAAACTTTTTCAGCATTTTAACTTTTATATTTTGAGATTTGTATCATCAAAATATAATTTTATGTGTGATTAAAACGTAGATCCAACACCTCCATCATGCAAATCCATATTTGCTCATTGCTCGCAAGTCGCCGTCGAACCACTCACAGTTTGCGCATATCCATATTTGCTCTGTCGTCGTGCGGGTGGAGGAACTCCGTTGTCGCCAACATTCCCGTACAAGCCCGCTTCGCACTCCTGGACATCCCTTTTCGCACTCGACGCCGCCACCTTTTGCACTCGCCGGCGCGCACAAAGAAAAAGGGGCATTGACCCCCCTTTTTCTCCCTTGTCACTGCTACAGTAGCGAGAAAGGGGGGTGTCGGCCCCCTCCGCAAGCTCGTCGGCGAACTCGCAGAGGGGGGCTGATGCCCCCCTTTTTCATAGTCGTCGGTGATATGCGAGCGAGGGCGTGATGCAGGGTTCGTGAGGGCGGCTTTGCAAGCCCAGCGCCATCCCCTGAATGCCGTCATCTACCGGCGCCGTCGTGGTCATCGTCGACCGGCACCATCGTCGCCTGGCGCCGAGAGAGGTGTGTCACTCCCTCGCTCGCAGAAGGGTTCAGGGGAGGGAGATGCCGGATACTGTGTGAATCGGATGCGCATGACAACGTGTGAATCGGACGCGCGACCTGCATTGAACCGGTGCGTCTCAATCTTATCCGTCCATTTCAAATTGGATGGCTCTAAAGATATGGGCGCAAGGTGCTATCATAAAAGTGTGGTAGCACATTAATATTCCTCATATTATATATATATATATATATATATATATATATATATATATATAATTAACAAAAAATATCTCTTTTTTTGTTATTGTAATTATACTTTCAACTGACAACAAAGGGATTAAAAAAACGATAGTAATAATAATAATAATTCCAAGTTTCTGAATTCTCTTAACTTTCTTGTTTAATGAATAAAGAAGATAAAGCTAAGAAGATTATTCATATTGTCTGTAACAACAAATTTTATACTACCACCTAAAGGATATTTCTCATTGGGAAAAATTCAACATTAAAAGAAAACTATAATCCACGACCAACAACTAACATGTCTTCTTCTAAGAAGTTAATGGTTCATTATTTACAATTTTTATATGCATAGAAATTAGCATATTATGAATAACAAAACTGAATCCTAGTAATAGTATATATTCATTTGCATCATCAAAATATTGAACGTTTAAAACAACTTTAATTTCTTCATTACCTACTCACCTAAGCATATACCTAAGAAAAAGTGGATTATATATTTCATAATCAAAATGTAACTGGTGAACTCATTGTTTCATTTCGACATGGATCATATATAATGGTTTCCCAAATGAATTACTTGATTGATGTAAAAATTTTAAAAGATCGTTTCTAACATATTATTTACATTGGTCTTTGATATAGTTAATATATACATGAAATAAAAATTAGACCATGAATATGTACAAAAGAATTTGGGCACGTTTTACTACAAATAATACTAATCGTTTGTTTCAATCATTCATTGTATATATCTAGTTAAGGAATACAATTTTTTTGTATTCAATAGTTTTTTGGTATCACCATATAATCATTATAAATAATTTTATATATCTACTGACTGAAGAAAATATCAATGTGACTCTGACCCTAAATATTCTTGGAACTGATTTTTTTATTCTATGATATTTATATACCTGCACAAACTCCTTTAACTGAAGCCTCCCAAAAATTTCTTCTTACATGGATACACTCACTTAATTAACCTAACCTGAGGAGCATGAAACAATGAAATCCCCTCATCAAAACCAAAGCATTTATGAAATGATTATTTTATCCCTTTTGATAAGTACATACATAACATGTCTGCATGTATGCCATCTCAACATGATCCGTATTTCTTAATTATTTGATAATCCCAATAATATCTTTTGGATGCCACTTCTATAGATTTCAAGGGTAAGGACAACAGCATAACTCTTGAGACCCCTTTGACAATGAGAAAAGGGGCGCTGCTTAGGAACTAAAACTACAACAAAAAGGGGCCCTGCGCAGGTTGCAACACTACAACAAAAAGAGTTTATAGGAACTAAAACTATTGTTCCAGAAATACTTATTTTTGTTCCTAATTCTTCTTGAGACCAATATCTCTTTGGTCCCTCTTAGTTTCTAGAAGCTGGTCTTTAAAAGTTTTAGGGACTTAAAAATTTCTTTTGGTCCCGAAAAAATAAACCTTTAGACACAAACAGATTGGTCCCTAATAATAGACTTTTAGGAACTAGTCAGCTTGGTCTCCAATAACATACTCTTAGGAACCAATGAATTTGGTCCCTAAAGGTGTCACCATATCAATATTATATATTTGAATACAAAAGTGTACCAAAATAATTATAAAACAAATTTGATTAGTATTTAAATGTGTACACAAACAATTTTCTATAAAAAAATCATACATAAATCTTATTGCTCGTTGATCCATTACAAACATCATACATTGAAAAACATGAAAAAGTGCCAAGCTTCAAATTTTTTAGCTAGAATGTCTTTCCCATATAATCAATCACAAGTCTTTATCTTAAAATATCTTTCTTCTATGCCATCCGATCCGATGCTGCTTTTCTCTCGACCCACAGTGAGCCTTTTGGCTAATCACGACATAGTTAAATAACACTCCATTCATATCGAGCAAGGCCTACATTCAAATGATAAAAAGATGAGAGGGGATCAATTATAATTATGTAAAACAAAGGGAAACATTAGAGAGATGTCAAGAGAAGTAAGCAAATTATGCTTCAGAACCATCAATTACAATGTTGACATACCTCATTTTGTAAACCTATTTGTTAATATTTGTAATTTGTTAGGAGATCTTAACATTCAAATTTCACAAAAGTCGTATTGTATCACATATCACCTGAGAAAATCATTGAAACAGATTAATTAATGAATGAGAAACCTGAGTAAACAAAATTAATGATTAGTGAATAAATAAGGAACTATGAAGCAAATCACATCAAAAATGACAATCAGGAACCAGAGGATCTTGGGATCCTGTGAGATTTCTACAATCAACTTTGGCGACATGTAAGTGAAAAAGTCAGAAGAAATGACAAACAATATGTGAACAAATTAGATTGTCACTTAAAAAAACTCTTATTATTTGATATCATCTGATACAATCAGAATATAAAATAACACTTCAAAAGTAAAATGTCTACCCTTGTTTCTTTTTTTGTGAAAAAATGCATGACACTGTATGAATAAAATTAAGGACATGGTAAAAGGTCCATGCAAAAGAAACATAGCCATACTTGTGAGCTGAATGACACTTTACCTAAATGTTTTCTTTCAATAAATCCAAATATAACACAAAGGGAAAAAGGAAAATGATAAAGGAAAATATATACAAATTACCAAAGTAGAAGCACCTGAATAATAAGATCATTGCATGCAGCATCCACAGTTCTTCCCCTTGCTAATAGGAATAATAGATGCCCTTTATGAACAAGCTATGAAATGTTGATGACTATGTTAATGCTCTTTGTTCAATCAAGGAATTGTTCACATACCTGCATCAAAACATATCATCCTCTTAACTTTCTTAACAGAAACTCTTAACATATCATTTAGTTTTTCTCACAAGAAAAACTTCAAGCACTTGAGGGGTTCACGCTACAATTAAAGTTTCTCAACTATAAATGTTCGAAAGTAAAATCCTAGCCTTTCACTGTCAAGCTAACGTCAAAGACTAAGCATAATTTGTCATCCTAGCCTTTCACCGCCATCATCAGCTTGATTCATAGCATCACCTCGACCTTGGCAGGGAAAGCAGCCGAGGATCTTCCCTCCCTTGCCAAGCCGCTGGCGGGAGTCCGCAGCAAGATGGCCGAGATCAAGAGGGAGCTTGAGGTCATGAACCAACTCATCAGGAACTTAGAGCTGCACAGAGGCAGCAATAGGCAGGCCTTGGTTGGCGAAGTAGGTGCAGGATGCCACATAAAGATGGAGGAGGTTGTGGACAAGTACACCCACGTGATGGGCGGACGAAGCGGAAGCAGCCGGCTCAGGTCTTACCTCCACGGCGTGCCCAGTGATCCCAAGAGCGGCGCCCTGTGGTCCATAGCGAAGGAAGCTGGAGAGAATAGAAGAGAACCTGGCGCGGTTGAACAAGAGCAGCGACCTGTACGCCGTCAGAGTCCTCAAGAGTGCGCCCGCGTCGCTGGAGGAGAGCGAGCTGAGCCTACGCGTGGTGGACTCGGCGCATCTCATCGAGGAGGACAAGCTTGTGGGGATCGACGACCACCGGAGGCTCCTCACTGAGCGGTTTTTGTTGTAGTTGATTCTCTGATGGAGTTGAATAAAACTTTCTTTGGAAAAATCTCGGAAAGTTCTGCCAATGGTAGCAGGTATCACACTAAATGAGATTATTATGCAAATTCATTAACTGAGAAAAAAGTAAATTATTGGGACCAGTCCATCTGGTCCCTATAAATGAGATTATTAAGCACCAATGCTACTATTAGTTCCTAATATTAAATTAATTAGGGACCAATGTTTAAATTGGTTTCCTTAAATTCATTTGTTTGAAAAACTAGGAACCATTTATCAATTTGTCCCTAATAAATAGATTCTATGAATCGACATATAATTGGTCCCAAAATAGTGGTCTCTAAAGCATACTTTTGTTGTAGTGCTGCTGACCTTTATCGTGCATCGGATGAGATCCGACGGTGCACTTTTATTAACGCTTTAATTTCCATCGTCCATGCTGTCTTGGATGGCCGAGATCCAAAGTGGCCACTCTCTCTCCATCTTCTTTCTCTCTCTCTCTCTCTCTCGATCTGGGCCCTCTCTCGACCCAGGCTGCCGGTGATCCAGGTGGTCGGCGCTTAGGTGGCTGGCGGTTCAGGCGAGAGCTCCCGTGGAGATCCAGGCATCCCTAGCTTTCAACCGTCCCCAAATGCGCGCGCCAGAGAGACGATCTTGGGGGGGGGGGGGGGGGGGGAATGAGAGAGGAGCAGTCGGCAATCCAGGGTGAGGGCATTCGTCGATGATCGATCGGGGGCGGCCGACGTCAAGGGCGAGGGCGCTCGTCGGTGATCGCTCGGGGGACAGCCGACGGTCAAGGGGAGGACGCTCGTCGGCGAGAGAGAGAGAGAGGAGGGAGGCACGGCTGCACATGAGAGAGAGAGAAGAGGTAGGCTCGGCTGCATCAAGAGAGAGAGAGAGTGGAGGGAGGGAGGCATGGCTGAGAGAGAGAAGAGAGAAGGGAAGCTGCATCACACAAGAGAGACAAAAAAGAGCCGTCAGATGCCATCCAACGGCCAAAATACGCTCCCCGGGCTACTTAGGGCACTAAGCAGAGCCCCCTTTCTCTTTGGCAATCACCAAGAATGAATTTAAAATGAAACGATATGAGATTTAGAAAAAAAACTAATAGGCATGAAAATTGATTGTCTGCAGCTAATATTCATATATAAAAAATGCAGAAATATGACGATTTAGTATGCATGAAAGCTATTGGTTAGATAAAAATATTCAAAAGAAAAGAGAAAAAAAGATAACAGAGAAGTTCATGATCATATGCACCTTTTCCTTATAACAGTAGGTCGGGCTTGAACCAGGAGATATGTTCACATGTCCTTACCGTACAATTGCATGGCACCAGCTCTCTGCCCATTAGTAATGCTTGTGATCTCTGTATTTTGCAGCTGCGGCGCCAAGTCCTTTGTGGAGATGCTGCTTTTATTGAAATTTGATTCAAAAAATATCCACATCATTTTGTATTTGGAAAAAAGAAAATTAATTATAAAGTTAGTGGATAGTTGTAGTGATGTAATAGTTATGGTTACGGGGTAATGTAATTAGTGGTAGTAGTGCGTGAGTTGTGAGTGTGTGTATGATCTCTCATGTTTTTATGCATGATTTGCATGTTGTTATCTTCCTTCTTTTCAAGATGTATGTCTATTTATAGGCCATCTTATTTTAAGTTTTAATATAACAGAATATCATACAATGATTTTTTTCTTCAAAAATTGTTCATTGATTACTCTGTTATGTGCTAAATTATTTTCCTAATTTCTCCTTTAATTTCCAGCAATTTTCAGGAAAGTAGAGGTGATTACCTTTGCACCACTCCGAGAAGTGGCTACTGTAGAACTGCGATATGAAGAGGGCTTCTTCGTCATTGTCCTCCAAACTCGACCAGGAGAAGCCTGTTAGAAGAACCTTTTGGAACAGAGTTTAACAAAAATGGAGCGACGAAATTTTCATTGATCATGTCAAACTATTTATAACAAGGTTCTAACAAACTTTGATAGATAAAAATTAAATTAGAAAACAATTTGTTTCTATCCTAATCAACTAAACCAGGTGATAGAGATAAAAGTTTATGTCCTAAAGAGAAAAACTTATTAACAAACTAGATAACTGTTGCTGCTAGGATTAATTTTCCAACATACTGCCCCTTAATCCTGTCGCTTCATATCATGCATTCCCAGCAAGTATCACATGGTTGCTAGCTTTATTGCAGACAAGGCTTTTGTAAGTGCATCAACTCTTTGCTCTTCTCTGCGCACAAACTCGACAATGATCTCTCCTTTCTCAACACATTTCTGGATGAAATAAAACTGCGTATCAATGTGCTTATTGGTGCAATGGCAAATATGTTATCAACAAATAACTTCACCAGTTTCTTTTCTTAGTTTGTTAATTCTCCCAACAAGCTCCTCAGCCACAATTCTTGACATGTTACTTTCATGGCAGCCATGAATTTAGCTTCACATGATGATAAGGCCACACTATCTTTTGTTTTTGGAAGGTCCACGAAATAAGGTTTTTGTTGATATAAAATACCATGCCTCCAGTGCTCTTTCAATCATCCAGATCACCAGCTAAATCACTGTCACTATAGCTTGTGATTAGCTCCTCTTTTACACATTTATCATATACAATTCACCCTGCAAGTACCTCACTTCATTGCCTTGTGATGCATTATTGTAGGTCTCTCCATAAACGGCCACTCCAACTGCATAAGAGAGATCAGGTCTAGTGTGTAAAGAATACCTCAAGCTTCCAATGATGCAACAATACTCAATTTCATCCAAAGGTTCTCCTTCTGGATCCTTGTGAAGTTTCGTCTTTGGTTCCATTTGAAATTTGGTTGCTTTGCACTCGGCCATACCAAATTTGGTCAGGACCCTCTTAGCATATGCTGGTTGCTTAAGTGTCACTTGGTTTGCTTCTTGAGCCACCTCAATCCTAAGATAGAATGTGAGTAGTCCAAGATCACTCATCTCAAACTCACTTATCATTTGTTGCTTGAACTTTGCAATCTCTTTCAGATTTTCTCCTGTTACCACAAAGTCATCAACATAAACACCAACAATTGTACCTTCAAAGCCTTCTTCCCTTGTATACACAACATGCTCTTATTCAGACCCGCTAAAACCAAGTTGTTTCTATCAAGATGAATATTCCATTCTCGTGGTGCTTGTGTGAGTCCATACAGTGCCAGGTTGAACTTGTACACAAGATGCTCCTGATTCTTTATGTCAAAACCCTCTGGCTATGTCACATACACCTTCTCCTCCGGTTCCCATTTAAGAATGCAGACTTTACATCTAAGTGATGAACTTGCCATCCCCGATTGGAAGCGATAGCAAGGATGAATCGCAGTGTATCAAATCTGGCTATGCAAACACCTCATCCCTTAGCTACTAGCCTAGCATTGTGCTTGACTATGTTCCCATCTGAACCCTTCTTCAATTTGTACAGCCATTTCATCCCTATGGGATTTTGCCCTATTGGCAGCTTAGTAAGAGTCCAGGTTGCATTCTTCTCGATGGAGTCAATTTCTTTCTTCATTGCTTCCTCCCATATGGCCTGGCATGCAACCTCTCGATAGTTTGATGGTTCCTCCTTTTCAACCAATAGTGCCTCATCTTCAAAATCTTCTTCAAATGCCTCAATTCTTCTACTGTTTATCATGATGCTATCCATATCTCTATAGCGGACACGGTTGTTGGAGTCATTGCTTGATCCTGATAGTGATGATGTACCTAAAGTTGGTGTGGTTGTCTCTTTTCCCTTCCATACTATTGGAACTACAAGAAAATCGACCCATTGCGATGGAAATTTCTGTCACAAAATAGTGAAAATTCATCACTAATAATGATTTGTGTCAAATATGTAATAAAAACGGTTGGTCATAATTGATTATGCCACAAAAATTTTGTGATAGAATTGTGTCATTTTGTGACAATATTTCCATCACAAAATTGACATTAACATTTCAGAAAAAAAATTAAAAAATTGATTCCTCACAATTTTGTAACTATTTTATCATAATTTGTGATGAATTTTTTCGTCACAATTTTCCGTCACTTAAAGTCATGTTTACTTGTAGTGTGGAGAGGTGTCACTTGTAGGAGAAGTTTGACTCGCTTGACCTAGTGCTATTGTTGCCGCTTGGGCTGTGATGCGTGCACGTGCCCTCGTCATTGCTCCCGATGGCAGTGTGTAAGCTGCCGCTGCTCCATGTGCATGTGTGCTAGTAGCTGGCGCTTGTGAAGTTGCATCTCGCTGAGCTGTACTCAATTAAATCAGGCACAACATCCGCTTGAACTTGAACATATGAGAATTGTGTTGCGCCTTCGAGTGTTGCCTCTCGAAGAGAGGATTTTGCTCCACATAAAAATTTGAAGTTGTAATGTTGCTTTCATCTACATTCCAAGCACACTCCTCACCATCTTCAAATTTCACATCTCTGCTGACATGGAGCTGAGCACACAGAGGATCATAAAATCGGGGGGCTTTGCAGCCTTCCTCAATGTTAAGATACACCATAGTTTGACTTCAATCATCGAGTTTCTTCAAATGTGGTGCTACCACCTTCACGTGAGCAATGCATCCGAACACTCGTAAGTGGCCGAGATTTGGCTTCTTCCCAATCCATACTTCAAATGGTGTGCGCTCTTCTAGCGCTTTTGTTGGCAAAGGATTCAAAATATATATAGCATGTCTGACTGCTTCCCCCTAGAACATGCATGGTCTTTAAGAGTGACCTCTCCATGGCCATTATGGTGTGGTTTTTCCGTTCTACTACGCCGTTTTGCTGCGGTGTATATGGTGCAGTCAAGTGCCTCTCGATGCCATCCTCTTCGCATAGCTTAGTGAATGCGCTTGAGAGGAACTCACCACCCCGGTCAGTCCTCAAAGTCTTCACGCGACATCCACTGAAGTTCTCCACCTTCAGCTTCAATTTTCGAAATGCCTCGCATGCTTGAAATTTCTTCTTGATGACATGGACCCACATCCATCGAGAGTAATCATCAACAATCAACATAAAGTAACTATTACCAGCAATAGTCATTGGGGAGATAGGCCCGCAGAGATCAGCATGCAAAAGATCGAGTATCTCTATTGCTCGGTAGTTAGCCGATGTTGGAAGTGGATTCCTGGCCTGCTTTGCAATCATGCATCCTTGGCACAGCTTAGAGCCTTGTATAACCTGTTTGGAGACCTCTTGATTTTCATTAGAAGCTTGTCATTTGAGTCAGAAAATATGTGTTCAGAATTGTGGCTCCACCTTGTCTTATGGTGAAGCTTGTCATATGGTGAAGCTTTCTTTGACATCAGTTTGTGGCTCCACCTTGTCTTCATTTAGCAAACCAAGTTCAGAATTCTCAACACTTGCAGAGCAAGATTGGCTCCTCCACTTCCACACGAGAGATTTGCTTCTTCAGTATATGATTTTCTCTTGCACTTAGATGCATAGTGCCCCATCTTGCTACAGTTGAAGCACTTGATATGACTATTGTCACGACCACCTCTGCCCGAGCCATCCTTGCTCGGGGATTTTCCATGCTGGCCCCGGCCTCTGCCACGGCCATGTCCACCATGATCGCGGCTGCTAGAGTTATTGGAATATGGGTTTTTACCCCTTTTGTTTGATGGCACGTCACCACTTCCATTCTTCTGTCATGACTGCCACTCGACTTGAGTGAGCAAGAGTTTTCCAGTTTGATTGCCACTGAGTGCACGCTGACATGCGTGCTCCTCCCACGTCTTCAATCTCCCAACTGCCTCTTCAAATGGCATGGTATTGAGATCACAGAACTGTCCAATACCGGAAATGACTAGAAAGAATTGTCTGGCACGTTGTAGAGAAGCTTCTTTACCAGCGTTGCATCATCCAATGTTGACCCCCAACATAGCAGCTAGCTTGTCGGCGTGCTTATCCAGAGTCTCCTCCTCCTTCATCCACAATGCCTCGAAATCACTCTTGAGAATTGATAGATGTGCTGCCTTCATGCGATCTGCACCAACAAATCTCGTTTTGAGGCTGTCCCAGAGCTCCTTGGCTATTTTTTTCTTCGCCACTTGCAAAAGAATGTCTTCAGGAAGAGTTTGGAGAAGATACACCCTTACCAACCTATCCTTTTTGGCATCCATGGTGGCTCCTTCCTCTTGTTTCACTGCTTCCCAAACACCTTGGGCATCCATCAAAGCTTCCACCTTAATTGCCCAGTTGTGTAGTTGGTAGTCATCAGTTGTGGGTAATGAAACGGTGTAAGAAACTTGGGATTGCTTTTGGGAGATCCCAGCCGATGGATCATACCGAAGGAGACGAAGTCCTTCTTATAGGCGTCGTTCATCCACGGAGTCCTCCCCATTCGTGCCACCGATCAGTAACGCCTGTGATCACACCTGTAATCAATGTCGAGTCGTTTACTCATTGATCGCGTCCGTAGAATCATTACCTTGATCCTCGCATGCGTGAATCAGCTATTAATAGCATTCCACGATTCCGGGGATCACCTTTAATGGCATTCTTCCCCTTTTCCCAGCGATGACCATAAAAGGTCACTTGCCAACATCTCCCACTTGACCATTATGATCATGATATCCAGCACTCCCACAATTTGTGTAGTGTCAACCAAAAATTTAAAATTTCTTCAAAGTCTATTATCCGAACTTTGTATTTGACTCAATTATTTCTGAGTCCCATCAAATTAACATGTTCAATGAATGTCTCAGCTGCAATCCCTTTTGTAAGAGAATCATGTCACTAGTAAGCATGTAGGACACTGTCACTTTCCTTTTATCCACTATATTTTTTATATGGTGATATTCAATCTCAATATATTTTCCTTTAGAACGGTTGGCTCCACTGTGTATCAAGCTTATTGCAGCTTGATTATCACAATACATTTGAAGTGGTCCTGTGACAACCCTAGTTCTAAAAGAAAGCATCTTAGCCAAACTCCATGGGTGGCTACTATACTACAAGCAATGTACTTAGCCTCCTGTGTGTGTCTTGCCACACATCCTCGTTTCTTGCTACCCCAAGAAACGCTCCACCCAATAAAAATAAGTGACCCGACGCGGATTTCGGTCATTAATATCACCTTTGAAATCCGCATATGAATATCCTACAATCTCAAGAACATCAACTTAATATGTTAATCTCAAATATACGGTGCCCTTTAGATTATAATCCTCTTATGGCCTCCCAGTGGGCCTTACCAGGATTACTTTGAAATATGTCGTGTACAAAGCATAGTATACATCAAGCTTCCTACCACCTGTGCATAGGGTTCCTATAAAGGTTCTTGCCCCATTTTGAGAAACTGACTTATATTCAATCTTTTCCCAATCATGTGGCGTAGGTAGGCGCTAGTTTGAAATTTTGCATCCCGAATCTTCGTAGTACTTTATTAATGTACTGCTCCTAGTTTAAACTCAAAGTCTTTGAGTTTCTATCTCTAATAATTTAAATTCTCAGTACATAGGATGCTTCTCCTATAGCTGTCATTTCAAATTCCTTGCTCAATTTTTCTTTTAATTCATTAAGCATCGAGACATCATTATTTGCGAGCAAGATATCATCCATATATAGTGATAATATCACAAAACTACTCCCATTTCTTTTGATATATACACAATGATCCAATTTGTTTGACTTAAAACCAAACTGAATCATCGTCACATGGAATTTAAGATACCATTGCCGTGACGATTGCTTTAAACCATATAGTGACTTCATCAGTCTATATGCCTAAAAACCTTCAGGTTGCCACATGTATATCTTCTGTTAAGTCACCATTCAAAAAAATTGTCTTAACGTCCATTTGGAACAACTCCAAATTAATATGCGCAATTATCGCTAAGATCGTCCTGATTGACACAAACTTAGCCATTGGAGAATAGGTTTCCTGAAAGTCAATCCTGACTTGCTGAGTATAACCCTTGACAACTTATCTCGCTTTGTGCCTATCAAGAGAACCATTTGCATGATACTTTATCTTGAATACCCATTTGCACCCTATGGATTGCCTACCTTCCGACAAATCACATAGCGCCCATACTCCGTTTCGATCAATTGAGTCCATTTCAGCTTTCACGGTGGCCAACCATGATTCTGACTCATTAGAAGCCATCGCTTCTTTATATGTAATAGGATCTATACTATCGTCTATATCAACATCGACGGATTAACACGAAGTCTCACACTTATATAGTACATAATCATCTATATGTGTGGGCTTCGATCGTGGCCTCTTGTTGTCGATTATACTCGTGGAATTAATGGGTTCCTCCATTCTTCCAAAGGTATATAATCAATTGTAGCCTCAACTCCCATTATTGGATGATTCAGTGTATTTCTAGAGTTGGCTACATCATATTCTTTAGTCAGGATCATCATCCTCATAAACTTATTCCTTCTCATTTTCTAAGAAAGTTGCATCCTAACCCTCTATGTGACCCCTATCCGGGCGAAAAAATCTATACCCTTTGGAGCTTTCACTATATCCAATAAACCTATATATTACCGTCCTAAAGTCCAGCTTGTCCCTCAATTGACTAGGAATCAATACGTGTGCTTTACATCCCCATTTTCGAAGATAATCTAACTCGTGCTTCTTGCCATTCCATACTTTATATGATGTAGATTCAAAGGGCTTGTTGCCATTTTTTAGTCTCTCATGCCAGAAATCATAATCAGACACATAATACAGAACATACTCAGAACTAACGTTTATTGCTTCATTATTGATGGAAAGACAAAATAAATCATGGCCAGGCACAAACTTTCCTATGGCCAAGACTTTATAGTTCTTTCCCATGGTGACACGACCTTTATAAAAGTGGACTTTAATACCCTTTTGCAATAAGGCAGCAACAGATATCAGGTTCCGGCGGATCCCTGGCGTGTAAAGCGCATCTTGAAGTATCATAACATTATCTTCAAGATCCAGCTAACCCAACACCTTCAACATCCAAATAGGTGTTGTTCCCCCTTGAATATTCTTTTTTCCCCTTTGTTCAGCTCTATGAAGTCAGTTATTTCTTCCTCGGTCTTAGCAATGTGGTGGGTTGCTCTAGAATCAATCCACCATCCTTCAACGTCAGTTGTTGCAGCACTGCACTCCATGACTCCGATGAATTCTGTCTTGCTTGGACCTGCTCCTTTATTTTGCTATCCACTGCCTTGATCATGTTGTGAGCGATTATTTTGGCCCCATTCCTTTCCCATGGAACAATTGACCTTAAAGTGACCAAACTTTCCACATGTGAAGCAAGCTCAGCGTGGCATGTTTTTGCCACTTTTAGACTTGAATTGCCTTTTATTGGGCATGAGGTTCTTCCTGTGACGGATGGCATTGGCCTCGTCCTCGTTCCCATCTTGGATCTTCTTAGTGTCAAAGATCTCAATTTTCTTCTTACCCTTGGCCATGTCTGGTTCAATGCCTAGGATAGAAGGCAATTCAACTACCTCCTTAATAGATTCATTTACACGAATGGCAGTTACAGTTACATCAAATGTAGATGGTAAGCTATTCAACACTAAAGTTATTTGTAGTGCTTCAAGCAAAGGACACCCGACAATTTCTAGGTCTTTGGCCATTACTATTATTTTGTTAATGTGATCCGACACGTTTTCATCAGCCTTCATCTTGTATGTCATGTCGATGCTGGAGCAGAAACTATTATTGTACGAGAATTTAATCAACGGTAGATGCTCATCTCAAGTACCGTGCCAATCCAAGGCACACGCTCGGAACATGTCCGCCAATGTTCGAATTATTCTCTCCGACTGTTCATCCGTCTGTGAGTGGAAGGTTATACTATAGCTCTGTTTGGTGTCGAAAACCTTATACAAACTTTTCTAAGATCTCGATGTGAACAAGGAATCACGATCCGACACGATTGAGATCGGAATGCCATGGAGTCGGATGATCTCTCATACATGCACCTCCAGTAGGCTCTCCACCGCTTGCTTCCACTTGATCGAAATGAAGTGGGCCGCCTTCGTTAACCTGTCGACCATGACCCAAATAGCGTCGTGACTGTCCTGGGCAGATTGAGACAAAGTCCATTGTGATGTTCTCCCACTTCCATTTCGGTACTCCTAACGGCTTCATGAGTCTGTACGCTTGCTGGTGCTCAGCCTTTACCTATTGACATATCACGCATTTGGAGACATAGTTGGCTATTTCTCTTCATGTCGTGCCACCAGAAGCAGCGTCCCTGTACATCTTCGTATTGCTTGGATGTATCACAAACTCCGACTTGTGACCTTCGTCGAACACCTCTCATCTAACTGTGGTATCGTTCAGAACTAGAGGTGGTTCCGATATTTGATTCTTCCATCATTGCCGATCTTGAAATCTTCAGGCTCACTTTGGCATCTATTAAATATCTTCGTATACTTGGTGTCGGCCATCTGTGTTGTGATGATCCTACTATTGAGGCTCGACTATAACTGGTGCATCATCAGTATCATCTATGCCCTGCAGCTCGAGGGTTCTAGTAGTGTATTTCCTCAATCATCTCATACTTGCGTAGCTAGAGAAACGCCAGTGAAGCCTCCCATTTTTGACTAAGAGCATCATCCACTGAGTTTGCGCTGCTTGGATCATAGTTGATCGCGAACTCATAGTCTTTGAGGAACTCCATCTATTGTCTCTGTCGTATGGTCTTCTGGGTGAAGATGTATTTCAGGCTCTTGTAGTCGATGAACACCTAAAATTCTTCACCATACAAGTAGCGCCTCCATATCTTCAAGGCGAATATGATCGTTGCCAGCTCAAGATCGTGTGTCGGGTAATTCACCTCGTGCTTCTTCAACTGTCTCGAGGCATAGGTTACTATAGTCCGTTTTAGGGATTGGCGACTTACCCATTCAGTGACTTTGGCACTGGACGTTCCCAAAATGGATCGGGTCGGATGAATTAGAGAATAGACAGACGTCTGTTGGCATTCCTTCGGGAAATATACGTACCCATATTTTTCCACCACGACGCGCATATCGTGTCATTGCTCTTCGCCCCGCTTCGATTTGTCTAGCTGTGATCCAAGCGCTTCTGTTGCTGACATAAAAACATCCCTTTCCATATCTTCGGATACAACCCATAATGGGTTGCCCGTTCTTTGTACATAAACCTTTGTGAGGGTTTCGCGAAGTTTCAGTAGTTCTTCCGCTTCCAGGATAAATTCCCCTGCTTGTGCTTCATAAAAAGAACTTGCGGATTGGTGAATCATATATCTAAAAGGATTCGTTTTTGCCGATAAGCTCCAAGCGCATCATAGGAATTACAAAAATAGGGTTCTTTATCTTTCGTATACTTATAGTCATTATTGTCAACTATTTTATTTTGATAATTTTGGCAACTAGGGATCCATATGTAAACATAGTCTCTATTTACATACGCTCGAATGAACTCTCCTCATAATAAGAATGTACATAGCCCTATTCTGGTCTGGTCCGATATGGAATGAACTTATAATCAGATGATCGAGTCGATTCCATGATTATAAGTTCATAACTCCAGCTTTCCCGTTTTGGACGGAACAGATCTACTAATTCTTTTATTCCAGTTAGTAAACTAAGAAATAGACCTCAAAGCTACGATATGATGACAATGCCGCGGTTGTGATTGATCAGGAAGGAAATCCAAAAGGAACTCGAGTTTTTGGCGCGATCGCTCGAGAATTGAGACAATTGAATTTTACTAAAATAGTTTCATTGTCTCCCGAGGTATTATAAATCCAAATATAGAATACTATGATAGAGAAGAAATATCTGAAATAGATCAAATTAGTAAATAAATTAATAGATTGTGTTTCACGCATATACTTTTCAAAAAATAAAATAAAACATGTTGATTATATCAAAATTGGAAGGAACCAATAATTTTAGTTCGTCATGAGGAAGGACACTATTGCTGATATAATAACTTCTATAAGAAATGCGGACATGGATAAAAAGGAACAGTTCGAATACCATCTACAAATATCACCGAAATACACGTTACACCACGATTTTGAATCAGAAGAGAAATTTCAAGAAATGGCAGATCTATTCACTGTATCAATAATCGAGCCGGATCTGGTGTATCATAGGGGATTTGCCTTTTCTATTAATTCCTACGGGTTGGATCAAATTAGTAACTGCATCCAATCTCCGAAAAAGTCCCAATCTTTCTATTTTTGGAATGGGATATTTACGGAATCCCCATGAATAGGATCAAACCTTATTCCATGAGAAACTAATACAATTAGATCAGCTCTTCATAGACAAACTTGGGATCAATATCGATATCATCCATAAGATAACCTTTAGACTTGTCATCCAAGAACTTGTTCGGAAATACCGTAATGAAAGGAACATAGGAGTTTGTCGCTAGGTATTTGACCAAATAGGATCGTCCAGTTCCTATAGAACCTATCACTAAAATACCCCTAGAAGGGGATAGGGCTAAGCGGAGCGAAAAGGGTTTTCCATAAGATGGGAAATGAAAACTATACCCGTAGGAATCAATAGAAAAGGCAAATCCCCTATGATACACCAGATCCGGCTCGGTTATTGATAGAGTGAATAGATCTGCCATTTCTTGAAATTTCTCTTCTGATTCAAAATCGTGGTGTAACGTGTATCCCCTTTTGTTCCGGTCATGAAATAGATGAAATAAATCAAAAAATGGATTTTTGTTCAAGAATGAAATCTTATTGGAACTGTCCATATTCGGTTCATCCTTCGGAACCATATCACATCCCGGATCTGATGAAATAGGATGAATTGAGACGGTATTTTGTAAATACGTAATTATCTTGACAATAAGTTCTTTCCAAATTTACTATTTGTTCCTCTGTTAGAGGTGTTGCAGAAATGTTACAAGTTATACGTTTCGTCACCACTTTGTGGAAAATCGTTAGGTATGAATATGTCAAATACCGGTGACTCGATTGGTGAAATAGTCTCTCTCTCCAAAAGAATATGTTTTTTTTTTACCGACGCACAAAGAAAATATTTTGTTGCGAATGAAAAAGATAGTGAGGAATTGTCCATATGTAAGATCATCATTATTAGGACGGGTCCTTTCCACATAAAAGGGGAATCTTTTGTTAATTGGTTGAAGATTACAAGGCGTTTCGAATAAGACCACCTTCTTTGTTAATTCATTAAAATTTGATCCTATTCATGGGGATTCCGTAAATATCCCATTCCAAAAATAGAAAGATTGGGATCATTACGCTTCAACCGGATTATTCTATTCCACCTCTTATAGAGAAAAGAACTTAAAGCAAAATACTTAATAACACGACGATACATTTATACAAAACTTCTACCCCGAGCACACGCAATGGAGCCGTAGACAGTCAAGTGAAATCTAATCCACAAAATAATTTGACTCCACGAACAGTACTATACGAATCAGTACTGAACATCCCTCCCGTAATAGTGCATGCCCCCATAGCGATGACATATTTTGGTTCGGGCATTTGCTCATATAATCTCACAAGAGGGATCCACCGAAGAAGACCCTTTCCTTTGTTCGAAAGAAAAGGAGGATCCAGACAAAATAGATGAAACGGAAGATATCCGAGTGAATGGAAAGGAAAAAACAAAGCATGAATTCCACTTTCACTTTGAAGACACATGCTATAAGGATCGCCCAATTTACGAAGATTCTTCTCTTGATAGGTTTATTCTAAATTAGAAGGGGAAATGCACTGGAGTACCGATGTCCACCATGCACCTGAATACATAGAAGTTCATTGATATCTTCTTTTTATAAAGCAAATCGACTTCGATTCTTGAATAATCCAAATCACTTGCCATGGTAAGGGAGAAGGGGGGGGGGGGGGGGGGGGGGGGGGACAAGCACACTTGAAGAGCGCAGTACAACGGAGAGTTGACTGCGGATTCGAGCCATAGCACATGGTTTCCTAAAATTCGTACGATTTTCCCTATCTAAATCGAGCAGGTTTTACATATGGAATGAGTCAATCATCCACTTTGGTATCTTTTTGGACAAAAATGGGAATATTGTTTCTCCATTGATTAAGAATTTCGGTCAAAATCTCGTGCTAAAGAGCGTGGAGGTTCGAGTCCTCTTCAAGGCACCCGGGAACGAATTCACCGCCGTATGGCTGAGTCGGGTTCTTCTCCTACCAGTATCGAATAGAATTTTAACTTCTCTTTTTTGTTTTGGATATATTATATGATATGAAGACTTCAGAGATGGTTGAATCAAAATAATTCATTTTTGGAAGTTCACACCAAATAGAGATGAATATTATATGGTAGCAGCAGGAAATTCTTTGGCCTTGAATCGGGGGTGGCCTATCGGGAGAATCGATGACTGCATTTTTGTGCTAGTACATCATCTGCAAATTCTTAATGTTCCTCGCCAACGATCCGAGGTTGTAACATAGAGGGGGATGCCGAAGGCGGGGCTAGTGACTGGAGTGATAGGGAAGAAAATGGATTTATGGATTAGATTCATTAAAGGAACAAATCAAATGATTTTGTTGATACATTCGAATAATTAAACGTTTCACAAGTACTGCACTAGATTTCTTGTCATAACCTAAAACATTTACGGGTTCATAAAAAATAATCCTTTACTTATACTTATTCAATTGGAATACCTCATCCAATTCAAATAAAAAATTTTATGCTTCACAACTCCATATACATAGTCGAATTTTCTTATTCAATTTTCGAATATTGAATTTCAAATCCCTTCTTTCTGATTTTTATATTTTCTTTTTTATATTTCCTTCACTTTTGCTTCAGACAACATATTGCTTCTAATATCGGGATTGCTAAAAGTAAAATTCGGGAAAAAGAAGCTAGTGAGATTTGTAATATGAATACCTTTACGCTTTAGATATTTGCACCCTGTCGAAGTAAGGATTTTATCTCTGTTCGTTCTGTTTGAAGAAAAGAAGGATCCCAAAGAATCGATTTATTCAAATGAACGATTTGAACACCTATTGATTCTAACAACTTATTGCAGAGTTGATCATTCTCTAATGAGGCTACTACGAAGAACAATTTGTGTCAATGGATTAGTTCGATCCAACACTTGAGATAAAGGAATGAACTTATAATCAGATTAGTTCGATCTCAATTCCAGCTATGCTCGAAAAGTTATGAATCGATTGGCAAGTCCACGATGTCATTTTCTTGTTGCTGAATGGGCCCTTTCATTCAATTCAGAATGTTCTTGTAAATTATGGCCAATACCAGGTTCCATAAAACAACTCTCAGAAATCTTTTTCCCCTTTGGAAGATACAGGAGAAGTTGCAAACTCATGTCCCTTTTGGATGCATATTTTTTCTTTGAGAGCATTCCAGAGATCACAAATACTTTCATGGGCCTCAAGTACTTTCATTAATATGAAGGTCTTGGTTTTCTCACCTTTCTGCTCCCAATACTTGACAGCTTTCTCATAAGCCTCCATTTGTTCACTTGTGGCTTCTTCTGGAAGCTTTGGAGCAGGGTTTCTAAGTATGTGCGAAGGTTGTCATGAATAAGCCCATACTGAATTCTTCGGCTCCACATATCATAGTTGGTGCCATTAAAGCATCCCAACTTGGCTAGTTCGGTGGCAACAAATTTTGACATTTTCGTTCACTGTGCGCTGATCGGGGGGGGGGGGGGGGGGGGGAAGGAACGTTGGCAGAGACCTGTGTCAGGAGCAATTGATGGTCGGAGAAGACTCGCAGCAGGTGTGGGAGCGTCGTAGTAGAGTCAATTTCGAGTCGTCTACAATAGAAAGTTGTCGACGCCGGCAAGGGTTGAAGATGTCAAAAAAATGCTGAGGATCGCTGAATTTTGCTCTTGGTTTACGAACAGCCTACATAGGTCATTTTGGATGCCTCTAGATGTTGTTCGAAGAAGTAGATGGGATTCAACGAGATGTGAGCACAGGAAAAGGGAAGAAGAGAAGAATCAGACAGATTTCGTCGGAAGTTGCCGTTGGAGCTTTGATACTAGTGTAAGAAACTTGGGATTGCTTTTGGGGGATCCCAACCGATGGATCATAGCGAAGGAGATGAGGTCCTTCTTATAGGCTTCATTCATCCACGGAGTCCTCCCTCATCCGCGCCATCGATCGGTAACGCCTGTGATCAAGCCTGCAATCAATGTCGAGCCGTTTACTCATTAATCGCGTCTGCAGAATTATTACTTTGATCCTCGCATGCGTGAATCAGCTATTAATAGCGTTACACGATTTTGAGGATCACCTTTAATGACGTTCTTCCCCTTTTTCCGACGACGACCATAAAAGGTCACTTACCAATAAACGGCACTCCACCGCTTTCCTTCACAGCCACATTATGAGGAATCATCCACATGATTTCTGGTCAAATATACTTGGGCATTCAATCAAGTCCCTGAACCAGCCGGCTCTGATACCAAATGTTAGAAGAACCTTTTGAAACAGAGTTTAACAAAAATGGAGGCAGATGAATAATAATTCGAAGAAATTTCATTGATCGTCTCAAACTATTTATAACAAGGTTCTAACAAACTCTGATAGATAAAAATTAAATTAGAAAACAATTTGTTTCCATCATAATCAACTAAACCTGATAGAGATAAATGTTTATCTCCTAATGAGAAAAACTTATCAACAAACTAGATAACTGCCCATTGTCGGTCTGGATTAATTTTCCAACAAAGCCTTCATCCCCCTCCACAAGTTTGTGGACTTCGTAATGATACTTGTAGTGATCTTCCTGCCACTGATTCGAGATCACAAGAGTTACTTTCAGTATATCACCATTGGATGACTTGAGAAGTCGGAAGGCCATGCAATCGAAGGTCTGATGCGGGACGATCATCAGAGGAAGACTACTGAGGTCGGCTGTCACCATGTTTCCGGCGGCATCTACGATGTAAGCTTTGTTCTGACAGTAGGTGATGGACCTGACGTCCTCGGGCAAGTTGGTGTCTGCCAGGTTCCATACATTTGCCCCGAGTTTACAGTAGACCACCTTGTTGGAGGCCGCCAGGATGCCCGCCACAACACATTCTTCTTCGTTGGATGTTGGGGGAGATGACAGGGTCACCTCTTTGATGAATAGGCTCAGAAGGTCAGCGAGCTCAAATCTCACTGGAGGCCCCTCGATCGACTGGTTTATCCATCGCCCGCCTTCCCTGGCCACGGATCCCCCTGATAACGTGGCCAGTTCGGGGGTGGCAGGGGGCAACTCGAAAGCCACCTTAGTAAAAGGATTGAGGAGAGACATGCGCAAGTCCTCGTCCATTAACACCAGCATACCTTTGGTCAGGCCACACAGGACCTTGTTGCGGACCTCGGGGACGATAATAGAGAAGGGCCTGCCGTTCGAGGGGGCGACGAATTGGAGAGTTCCCACTACAAGAAAATTGGCAATTAGCGACTCAAGGTTGGAGACGCTAGGGAGGCGCTATTACGTCTCTGTTGTGAAGAGCGTCTCCTTAGCGTCTAACTAGAGCCGCAAAAATAAGATGCTGGTAATCGGTGGCTAGTGGCGTCGCACTAGAGTCAAAGATGTTGAGACGCAACTAGCACCACATGTTGACGCTATATCGACGTTATTAAGACGTGATGTTTGCGGCTGCACGAAGCAGGACCGCGTCGCTAAGTCGACGTGCAAGGGGCGGTAGACGTGAGACGCTATTCCGGCGTCCACGTGTGGCTAATGTATGCGTTAGTAAGGCACTAGATTGACGCAAATATGATCGTGCATTTGTCGCCAATGAGACGCTAAGATGGCGCTAAGTGCGATATGTTTAAATTAGCGTCGACATGCGTTGAGACGCTATGGTGTCGCTACTTGCACTTTTTTTTTACCCGCCCAGCCTCATTTTTTCCCTTCCCACACCATACAATTTATAATGCATCTCAAAATGCATTGATATTCATCACAGACAATATAAAAGCTTCACAGACAATATAAAATCATCACATGCAATATAAAACCATCACAGGCAATATAAAACCATCACACACATAATATATAACATAAGAATACGAAAACTACTAAACTGAACTAGCAAACTATATGTATGTTTAAGTCTATAAGTAACAAATGCATAGTTTGTTTTCTATCCTAGGTTTGGGAGTTATTGTTATCATTCCGGACGTTCGACCCAAACGTGCTCGGTCCATGGCCTCGCGGGGATGGATTCTGCATCGGGATCAATCCCTGAATCGCCTGCAATAGAGGACCCAACTGCTGCGACACCTGCTGCGACAACTGCTCCGATAATTGCTTCGATAGCTGCTGTGATAGCTGCGTCAGATCAGGTGCAGCGGATGAGCTCGGAGCAGATGCACTTCCTGCATATCCTCCGATCCTCCTAGGTATCTGAGCGGCTGTGCCGAGGCCACGCAAGTATCCCCTCGTGTCATGCCGGCCACCTCTTCCCAAACAGTAGGGTCCGGAAATAGAAAAATTATAAAATTATATAATATATAAATTATATATCAAGAATAACATAAATTAAAAACAAGACTAAACTAACGAAGAAACATTACCTAGTGGCTGACTACTCGGATCATCTCCATACTTTTTAGCCATTTTTGCATTATACTCATCCTAAAAAATTTAAACGTTGTGTATTTCAAAAATAGTGCACTAACGACAACAACCAAATGATCATATCATGAGACTTACTAGAAGCCTACGAGCAGTGGGCGTGACTAAGTCGTTTGTCTTTCGGCTCTTATGCGTGGTCTCATAGACCACACGAAAGTCTACGGGGCTGCTTCTTTCTCCTCCTACAATAAAGTTTTAAATTTGATAACATAAGTATAAGTCAAAAGTTTGATTAATTGAATTTATATGTAAATTACCATGCGCCGTCGATGCTCATCAAATCGCATTGATCCCCCTGTGTGGATGTGGGCCTCGGGCTTCGAAAGATGGTTAACTCTTGCCTTTTCCGACTTCCTTTGCCATCGTTCATCCGTACTTTGTGAACATCAAATACTTACACTTTCAAAAAACTAAAATTTTCATAAAAATAATGTTAAAGTATACATACTTACTACTTCCTACAGAGGGACTCCCAAACCGTGCGCCTAATATGTCTTGAGCATCTTTGTATGCCCTGCTCCAAAGTGAGGCCGGCAGATGTGACGACCTTGCGAAACTTGTATAATCGATTTCGGAGGCGTTTCGCAGCGACTTCCTCAAAAGCTCTCCAGATCGTCCCTAAACTAAGATCCGGATGAACTGATTTGCATCCTACAAATAGAACGTTAATACTTAGTAATTTTAAAATAAATATAAATCGAATTATGTAACTCAAATAGAAGATCGTACCGTAAATGCTCGAAAGATGTCATCTCGCACTTAAATTGGGACATCTTTTCAGAATCCTGCCCCTTTGGGCAAGTGGGAAAGTACGAGAGCACTGACATCCCGCAAAGTACTAGCGGGTAAGAAAGTGGTCCTGCCAATTACAAAGAAGAATTAATATTCAATGATAACCAAAACTATAACAAAATTTGTACAATTTATTTAACTTACAATCGAGCAATATTATTCACAGTGACCACCCCATTACCATGTAACACCTCTTCATCACTCGAAGAGCAATCATCATCTGGTACAACTGGGGTAGACTGTGAAGGTCCGACATCAGCTACGAGCCCTAATACATAATAAATCATTAGTGTCATACCAAATTAAAATTGTGATAATTGATATATGTAGTAATGTTCTCACCTCGATTAATGTGTGCCGCATGATCAGTAGCAGTCCGCTCGTCTGAATAAATTGAGTCAGGTGCTGTGCTATCGGCGGCGTAGCAACTGACATTATTAAAAAATAATTAATATAATTAATTAAGAAATATCAATAACAATAAATATATCACCTGGCGTAAGATGTCGCTCGCCAACGCTAGATTATGGTGAAGCATCTGGTATTCTCGGCGGTGGCGGTGGGGTAGCAACTGCCATCACAAGAAAATACATAAAATTTGGCTCATACATAAAATTAAGTAATATACAAAAAATAACCTGGTGTGACATGACGATCGTGGTCGTGCGATCGAGACATACCGACTATGTTCCCCGTCGACGGTGGAGCAACTGTCACAAAAGTAAAATATTTAAAAAACTCTGTCTATTGCCTACAATGTGTCACGTACCTGGAGTGATACGCTCAGCAGACCCACCAATGGATCGCCTACTATGTGACGATCCGGTTACGTGCCCCGTCGGCGGCGGAGGAACTGATATTATTAAAAAAGGAATTTAACTATTATAATCAACTATAAATAAGCAGCTCATAATAAACATATTACCTGGTGGTTGTGATGGCTGACTCATCTGGAGTGAACGTCTGGAAGAGAGAGATGACCCAGATGCTCGACCCCTAGTAACCATGATTGAAAAAAAAGAAAGAAACTTCTCTTATTATCGGTAACTATATATAACTTTTAAAAAACGTAAAAAGCTTATGTCATTAGAATAACTACGGGATTCATTCGCTTGTTTCGTATTCTGATTCATTTTCATCATATTCATCATCGTCGCTATAATCTTGGTCCGAGTCATCATCAATGAAATTATCGAAGTTCACATCCAAGAGGTAATTTGAATTGAACTCTTCCATTGGCTCAGCGTCATCGACCAATTGAAAATTCTCAACTCCATCGGCCACATCAATCGTCTCATTCACTCTATCTTCTTGATAGTAATCATCCATGGGCACATCGTTATGTACGGATGATGTTTCATTCTCATCTACCATTGTTTCTGCTAAGAATAGTCCACTCCTCACCTTGCATGACGCCCACCATTCATCCTTGGTTCTTTTCGATGGATATTTAGTGTAGTACACTTGTTGTGCTTGTTCCGCCAATATGAATGGATCGTATGACTGAAGTCTCGATCGAGGATTAATATCCACCAATTTAAACTTTTGATCGATCCGAACTCCTTTCTCTGGATCGAACCAATGACATTTTAGCACCACGACTTTGTTAGATTTTCCCAAATAAGATAATTCTAGGATGTCTTCTATAACACGTAGTAATCAAAGTCGTCGCCCCCGTACATGCTTCCTACAACACATATGCTGCTATTAATAGTTGAAGGTTGTCGGCTATATTCTTCTGTATGGAACTGATATCCATTGACTATGACGCCGCAGTAGCTAAGAACTTGTTTCTTCGGGCCGTGACTGAGATCTCGTATTTTGTTCTCTATGATTGAACCATTAATAACCTACAAAAAAATAACTAAAAATTTTGTTAAAAATTACGAACTTATAACAATTAAGAACAAGCAGAAAGATTTCTCACTTCACATCTCAACCAATCGGCAAAATATTCGTCTCGTAGTTTCAATAACTCATCGTTTGAAACTAACAGATTGATTTATCGTTGTAATTCTTCAAATTTCATGAATTCATAGTTTTCAATTAATACAATCATATAACAACAATTAGCTTTAAATTATATAACAAATTAGAATAAATTTCCTTACTCGAGATACGGCGTCACTTTGCTACAATTTGCAAGAATAAAATTCTCAACGGCGGTGAGATCTCTGTCATTCAAGATAACTTTGCATCCTGCACCAAGAAGTCGACATGAGTACTTGAAGATGGATAGAATATTCATGTCAACTTCTCCTTCACCACCATCATTGTTTCTTGGAACTTGGGTGTGTCATGATTGTATGTGCGGCTCAAAGTATTTTGAAGTGAAGTTTGACACCTCGTCAATGAAATATGCTTCACATATGGAGCCTTCAATTTTTGCCTTATTCTTCGTCTTTCTTTTCAAATATAACATGCACCTTTCGAAAGGATACATCCATCGATACTGAACCGGACTAGCAATTTTTGTTTCATATGGAAGATGTACAATCAAATGTTCCATCACATCAAAGAAAGAAGGTGGAAATATCTTCTCAGTCTTGCACACGGTAATCACAATAGAAGCCTCTAACCGAGATATGTCTTCTTTCCGAACGATGGATGCACAAAGCTCTTTAAAGAACATAGACAATTCTGTTAAAACCTCCCAAATGGCTTTTGGCAAAAGTTCTTTAAAGGCAATTGGAAGCAGCCTTTGCATAAAAATATGACAATCATGACTCTTCATCCCGTGTATCTTCCTATTGTCCAAGTTAAAACAATGAGATATGTTTGATACATATCCGTCGGGGAATTTCAATTGCTTTACCCATTCGAAAATCACTTTTCTTTTATCATTGCTCAAGACATAAGTAGCTTTTGGCTTTTTGCATTTACCATTTTGAAGATGAATGAATCTAACTCTGGTCTTTTGCATATTAATTTCATGTCTTCGCGAGCCTGCATGCTATCTTTTGTTCTTCCTTTAACATCCATAATAGTGTTGAAGATGTTGTCAAATACGTTCTTCTCCACATGCATGACGTCCAAGTTATGACGTACCAAGTTTGAAGACCAATAAAGCAACTCCCAAAAAATACTTCTTTTCTCCCAATTATATTCACTTCCAAACTCAATTTGCTTATAACTACCGGCCTTCAGTCCGAATGAGTCTTCACTGAGCTTGTTTACTTGCTCTAGCAATTCTTCTTCTGTTAAATGAGTTGGACACAAAGTGTTCTCGGATGTATTCTTTTTAAATGAGTTTCGATCACGGTGCATCGAATTCTACAATCACAGAAATATCCTATGACAATCAAACCAGCAAACTTTCCTACAATTTTTCAAATAAAAGGATTTCATATTCTTTCCACATATGGGACAAGCAAGTTTTTCTTTTGTACTCCAACCACTCAACATTCCATATGCCGAAAAATCACTTATGGTCCACATTAATGCAGCTCTCATAATAAAATTTTGCTTTTTAGATTTGTCATAGGTAACCAGCCATCCTCTCAGTATATATATATATATATATATAATGTTGTGTGTGAATGGTGCATGTTATACAAGTCGGTTGTTAGTGGTGTTGTACTTATCTAATGTACGGTGAGGTGGCATGTTATAAGACAAGGGTAACAGGTGGATGAATTTGGTGTACATGCAGAGATTACTTGATTAGTAGGAAGAGAATAGAAGAAAATATCATATTCATAAAGTAAATGATTTATCAGGTAATAATAATTCATTTATAGCAAATAATTAAGTAAGTAACAACTATTAAATTACCAAAATAATTGTACAAGTTCATTAATTAGCTTATACTTTTACTATGTTTATGATGTAAAAGCAGTTAACAAATAGCTAATCATCTCAAAGACCTCATAAGAGTTAATTAATTCGCATATACAAATATTATAATATAATAATTTGATCAAACTTTAAACCCCAGATTAAGCTAATTAATTAACTTAAAGTTAATTTGGATATTAACATTTATTATAATATTCGATGAAGGAAGACAATTAGCGTAAATATTTTAAATTACCTATGAGATAAAATCTTGGAATTTTACACTTTCCGCATGTGAAGTAAGTTCAGCGTGGCATCTTTTTGCCACTTTTAGTCTTGAATTGCCTTTTATTTGGTATGAGGTTCTTCTTGTGACGGATGGCATTGACCTCGTCCTCGTTCCCATCTTGGATCTTCTTAGTGTCAAAGATTTCAATTTTTTTCTTACCCTTGGCCATGTCTTATTCAATGCCTAGGATATAAGGTAATTCAACTACCTGCTTAATAGATTCATTTACACGAATGGCAGTTACAGCTACATCAAATGCAGATGGTAAGTTATTTAGCACTAAAGTTATTTGTAGTGCTTCAAGAAAAGGGCACCCAACAACTTCTAAGTCTTTGGCCATTACTATTATTTTGTTAACATGATCTAACACGTTTCCATCAGCCTTCATCTTGCACGTGGTGTACATGTGCAATAAAAGTTGCAAACTCATGTCCCTTTTGGATGCACATTTTTGTTCACCATGCGCTGATCAGGGGAGGAAAGGAACGTCAACATAGACCCATAGCAAGAGCAATTGATGGTCGGAGAAGACTCGAAGCAGGTGTGGGAGCATCGTAGTAGAGTCAATTTCAAGTCGTCTGCAGCAAAAAGTTGTCGACGTCGGCAGGGGTTGAAGATGTCAAAAAAATGCAGAGGATCGTCGGATTTTGCTCTTGGTTCACGAAGAGCCTACATAGGTCATTTTCGATGCCTTGATCCTCACATGCATGAATTAGCTATTAATAGCATTACACGATTTCGAGGATCACCTTTAATGGCGTTCTTCCCCTTTTTCCGATGATGACCATAAAAAGGTCGCTTGCCAACAAATGGCACTCCGCTGCTTTCCTTCACATCCACATTATGAGGATTCATCCACATGATTTCTGGTCGAATATACTTGGGCATTCAATCTGATCCCTGAACCAGCTAATACCAAATGTTAGAAGAACCTTTTGGATCAGAGTTTAACAAAAATGGAGGCATAGAAATAATAACCCAACGAAATTTCATTGATCATCTCAAATTATTTATAACAATATTCAAACAAACTTTGATAGATAAAAATTAAATTAGAAAACAATTTGTTTCTATCAATAAAGATAACAGTTTATCTCCTAATGAGAAAAACTTATCAACAAACTAGATAACTGCCCGCTGTATGGATTAATTTTCCAACAAAGCCTTCGTCCCCCTCCAAAAGTTTGTGGACTTCGTAATGATACTTGTAGTGATCTTCCAGCCACTGATTCGAGATCACAAGAGTTACTTTCAGTATATCACCATTGGATGACTCGAGAAGTCGGAAGGCCATGCGATCGAAGGTCCGATGCGGGACGATCCTCAGAGGAAGACTACTGAGGTCGGCTGTCACCATGTTTCCGGCGGCATCTACGATGAAAGCTTTGTTCTGAGAGTAGGTGATGGACCTGACGTCCTCGGGCAAGTTGGTGTCTGCCAGGTTCCATACATTTGCCCCGAATTTACAGTAGACCACCTTGTTGGAGGCCGCCAGGACGCCCACCGCAACGCATTCTTCTTCGTTGGATGTTGGGGGAGATGACAGGGTCACCTCTTTGATGAATAGGCGCGGAAGGTCAGCGAGCTCAAATCTCACTGGAGACCCCTCGATCGGCTGGTTTATCCACCGCCCGCCTTCCCTGGCCACGGATCCCCCTAATAACGTGGCCAGTTCGGGGGTGGTAGGGGGCACTCGAAAGCCACCTTAGTAAAAGGATTGAGGAGAGACATGCGCAAGTGCTCGTCCATTAACAGCAGCATACCTCTGGTCAGGCCACACAAGACCTTGTTGCGGACCTCGGGGACGATAATAGAGAAGGTCCTGCCGTCCGAGGGGGCGACGAATTGGAGAGTTCCGGTTATGGGACAGATCGGGAACATCAGAAAAGGTTCGAAACTTATCTTTGGGGCAGCGGAACGCCAACTTTGGCACACAGACCGGAATGTGACGTAATCGAAGCTGTGAGGCTGCAGCTTCTTGGCTATGACCTCCAAGCAGTCGAAGATATCCGACGAACCCCAGTCACGAGCATGAAGGGGAGGAGGAGCAGCCATGATAAGAATCGGGTATGTAGAGGTGATGGTTCAAGACGAGGAGATGATCCTAAGCCTAGAGTTGGAGTCGGAAGGCTTCTTGGATCTTAAAGGGCATGCAGGAGGACAATGTTGGAAGAGAAGAGGGAAGGAGGTTAAGGTGCAGGAGGTGCAGTATCTTATTCTTATAAAAGACGAGTGTACAGTGGGGATGGATGCTGCTTTTCGAACACTTGGCACTGAATAAAGAAAGAGGGGAAAATGGGGTGGAGATGAACACGAGAAAGGGGTGTCTAGGGTTCATCATCTCTCTCTCCAATCCTCTCTGTGGTTTGCTGACGGTTTCTTGCCGAGAACCACGAGCAAAGCATTTCTATGTAGCAATTCACATTGTATGCAAAATTTGTTATTGCCATGACGAATATGGAATTTAAACCTTATCATTTCACAAAAAATAATAATATTAATAACGTAGAAATAATTAAGTGGCAGATCACAAAACCTTAAAGGAAAAAAATCCTGACAAGCATTTACAAGACAGCTTTTGAAAGGAAAACATGGAATTAAATGAGCATTTAAGTGAGTTTCCTTGTTGTCTACCAGCTCTTTAATTTTGCAATAAATATGCGAGTTTTCTATATTTAACCAAGACATTAAAATCTTGAAGTATATTTAAAAATTAATTTAATAAGGTCTCTAATTTTATTTTTTACGAAAAAAATATTGTTCGTCATAATTTGACGGAATCATAATACTGCGACAAAGAGACTGAGCTGCTGCATGCACGAAATGATGTGTGCATTCCAGCCGTTTGCTTACAAGTAAGCCTTTCAACCTCAGCAATATATCTAATTTTGCCTGTATCGGACACCTGACGTCCATAATGGGTCATCATTATGGTAATCAGGGACGGACTCAAAGGCAAAAACAAAGGGGAAAATGAGGAAAACGGGGTGGAGATGAACACGAGAAAGGGGTTTCTAGGGTTCATCATCTCTCCCTCCAATCCTCTCTGTGGTTTGCTGACGGTTTCTTGGCGAGAGCCACGAGCAAAGCATTTCTATGTAGCAATTCACATTGTATGCAAAATTTGTTATTGCCATGACGAATATGGAATTTAAACCTTATCATTTCACAAAAAATAATAATATTAATAACGTAGAAATAATTAAGTGGCAGATCACAAAACCTTAAAGGAAAAAAATCCTGACAAGCATTTACACAGACAGCTTTTGAAAGGAAAACATGGAATTAAATAAGCATTTAAGTGAGTTTCCTTGATGTCTACCAGCTCTTTAATTTTGCAATAAATATGCGAGTTTTCTATATTTAACCAAGACATTAAAACGCATAGTTATCTTGAAGTATATTTAAAAATCAATTTAATAAGGTCTCAAATTTTATCTTTTACGAAAAGAATATTGTTAAAAATATTGTTATGGGTCATCATTATGGTAATCAGGGACGGACCAGAGACAAAAACAAGAGGGGGCCAAGTTTCAAACCAAGGACCTCTCTACTACTCAAGAAGGATCTCAACCAATGTTATTAAAATCAGACCGGATCGGCCGGTTCAACCGGTTCAACCACGAACCGGCCGGTGATCCGGTTCAGGCAAGTGTCAAAACCCGTTTTGGCATTGAACCGGGCAAAATCGGTTGAATCGGACGGTTGAACCGGGCTAGTTGAATCCGTATGGGCTGATGGTCCAAAATGGTTCAATCCGGTCGAACCGGTCCGATCGAACCGGTCGATCCGGTTCAATCTGTATGTAGTTATTTTAATAAAATCCGGTTCAATCCAGTCGAACCGGTTCAATCATGACCCAGTGATGAATTCGGTCCGATCGCCGGTCCAATTGTGAAAACCTTGATCTCAACCACTACACCAATAGACAATTCATGTTGGAACAGCACACTACATTATATTAAGGGGGGGCAAATCGATTTTTAACGTTAAAATTTACCTATAATCATATATAACTAGTTAAATTTTAAAAAGTTGGGGGGAGGGGGGCAAGGCCCCCCTAAACTCTATGTAGGTCCGTCCCTGACGGTAATCATCAATTTCCTATTCAAATACAAAGGAAGTCTGCATGTGATCATTTTATCGCGTTGTTCCTACTTGAAGTGCACTGTACTTGGATTGTGAATATTGCGTCGGCGTTCCGCTACGTGATCGTCGACTCGATCTTTGAATTGAATAACATAAAAGAATTATGTTAATTTCGCTATAATAGGTTAGTTTTCTAGATTAAAATCTTCAATTGGTAACAAAGCCTAAAATTGTTCTTTTCATATTTTTATATAATTGTGCAAAATAAAATAAAATAATTATATTTTTTGCACGTTTGGTTATATGACCATAACCAAAGAATAAAAAATCAAACTTTTTTCTCCATTATAATGATCTGAGGTCTAAGATTAAGATGGTCTCATTGAATAGTCTCACATGGGCAAAATACGGAGGTGATCATGTGCTTATATGTAGCTACCCCTTCACCTATCAAGACGCGTTTTAAATTCGTGCGGGTCAATGCCTCAAAGCGAACAATATCTTCGATTGATTTGAGGGTGTTACAAAATGGTATCAAAGCCAACTTCGCGTCCATGGGCCATGGGCCAATATGGACCTCGCTCAACGAGAACATTGAACGCTTTATGGGAGAAAGATTATAACGACATGAGGTCTTGAATAGTCCCACATGAGCAAAATATGGAGGTAGTAATTAGCTTATATGTAATTATCCCTTCACCTATAAAGACGCGTTCTAAATTCGTATGGGCTGATGGTCCAAAACGAATAATGTCTTGATTGGATTGAGAGTGTTACAAAATAAAAAAAAAGAAATAAAAAATAAGATGGGCATTCAATTTTGATCCCTTGACATCTTAAATCATTTAATATGTGGTACCCAGTTTGCCACAATTTAACATTTTTGCCTAGTATGGTGGTAAACTCTTTACATGACTATTGTAAAGGACTTGGGATCGAATCTAGGCATGGTATTAGTTTTTATTCTATAACACCTCCGATCCAATTAAGATGTTTGCTTTGAGTCTGACACTACAAGAAAATCGTGATTTTCCAACGGATAATTTCCGACGGTTCTAAATCCGTCGCAATTTGCGACGGATTTTTTGACGGTTCCATTTTCGACGGATTTTTCGACGGTTATGACCGTCGAAAATAATTTATATTATTATTTAATTTTTTGACGATTAGGAACGTCGATATTTTCGACGGATATCCATCCGTCGTAATTTCCGGCGACTTTTTCGACGGTTATGACCGTCGGAAATAAAAAAATTAAATTATATATTTTTTATATTATTATTAAATGTTTTCGATGGATTTTCCGATGGTCACGACCGTCGGAAATAAAAAAATTAATTATATAATTTATTATATTATTATTTAATTTTTTGACGATTAGGACCGTCGATATTTCCGACGGATATCCATCCGTCGCAAAATCCGCCGTAATTTCCGAAGGTCGTAACCGTCGGTAAATGTATAATAATATCATACAAAGAATATTTTATTAATATAACTAGCGACGGTC
Organism: Pontederia crassipes; assembly: GCA_030549335.1. NCBI lineage: Eukaryota > Viridiplantae > Streptophyta > Magnoliopsida > Commelinales > Pontederiaceae > Pontederia > Pontederia crassipes. Next base: position 66,404,397 of record CM060191.1, on the reverse strand, counting down.
CAAACCGTCGCAATTACCGACGATCAAAACCGCCGGTAACGATTACCGACGATTTGAACCGTCGGTAAAATAAAAAATAAATATTATATATAACTAAATATATTTTTTACGGTCACAACCGTCGATAATTATAAAAATATTTAATATTTACGTTTTCGATGGTCGCAACCGTCGGTAATTAAAATTTCGTTATCCCACTTTTTTTTCCCTTTTCCCACTTTCTTTCCACCTTTTCTCCTTATATATATTCTTCATCCATCTTCTCTCCCTCCCTCCTCCCTCTTCTCTCTCTCCCTCCTCCCTCCACTCCTCTCTCTCTCCCTCCTCTCCTCTCTCTCTCTCCCGGCCGTGAGCACCTCCTCCCGCCCGTCGGACGCCGGCGACCATCCCACGCTGGACGCCGGCGACCCTCCCACGCCGGACGCTGACGACCCTCTCCCGCGCCGGCGTATCTCTCTCTCCCGCTCCGCGCCGGCGTCTCTCTCTCTCTCTTTGCTGTCGGCCGGCCAAAGGCCGGATCCGGCCTCCAGCGGCCGGATCGGCCGCCCAGCTGCCGGATCGGCCGCCAGGCAGCCGGATCCGGCCGCTAATTTTTTTATATTTAAAAATTATTTGCGACGGTTGCGACGTCCGTCCAAAGTTTCGACAGTTGCGACCGTCGAAAAGTTGCGACGACTCGAACCGCCGGCCTTTTCCGGCGGTTGCAACCGTCGAAAATATCGACGGTTCGAACCGCCGGGGACTTTTCCGGCGGTTGCAACCGTCGAAAATATCGACGGTTCGAACCGCCGGGGACTTTTCCGGCGGTTGCAACCGTCGGGAAATTTTGACGGGTTGAACCGCCGGAGACTTTTCCGACGGCCAGAACCGTCGATATTTTTGAACCGTCGCAAATCCATTTGCGACGAGCGTTTTTCTGACGGATCGATTCTGACTGAAAAACCGTCGGTAATTGCGTTACCGACGATTTTTGGGCTGATTACCGACGGTCCGGACCGTCGGTAATTCGCGTTTTTCTAGTAGTGTGACCTGTAAGAATTTAAAACTGTCTTTGATAGTTGAAGGGGCCATGATAGATTACCTCCGTGTTTTATCCATGTGGGACTATTCAATGAGACATCTTGCTACTTAAATTTCATATCGTTATAATCTTCCCCTCATAAAAGGCTCAACGTCCTCGTTGAACGGGTCCGTGTTGGCCCATGTCTTGTGTTTCCCATATGGCTCAAGTGAGCATGTGAGGTTGGTTCTGATATCATTCTATAACACCACGACCCAATCAAGATATTATTCGCTTTAAGTCTCCCACACGGATTTAAAACGTGTTTTGATAGACCACACTGTGTTTTGCCCATATGAGACTATCAATGAGACCATCTTGATCCTTAGACCTCAGGTCGTTACATCCATCAAGTAAAATTTCAACAGAAATTTTGGTACAACTTTTTTAATATATTTTCCCGTGTTTTGTTTCTAAAAAATTCACTGAACAGTAGGGGTGTTCAGAGGGTCGGGTCAACCCGCGAATTCGACAACTTGACCCGACCCGAGTCGGGTCCGGGTACGGGTCGGAATTTTTCGACTCGAGTCAACCCGACCTGACCCGAAGTCCTAGTTTTTTATTTTTTATCTTTTATTTTTTTTAGTTTTCGGCTTATATTCTGTATAAAAAATATTGAAATATTAAAATAAAATATTTTAAATGTGTAAAATAATGTTTAAATGTTGAATAAGTTATTTTATGCTTTTTAAATAAATATTATATAATATTTTTATATGAAATAATAGATAAAATAAGAAAAAAATTTAAAAAAGAAAATATGGTGGTCGGGTAACCGGACCACCTGACTCGATCCAACCCGACCTGAATCAGTTCAGGTTGGATTGGACCCGACCTTCAAAAGTAGGATGATCCGACTCGATCAAAAGGTCGGATCGGATCTAAGGTCGGATCAAGTCAAAATTGACCCGTGAATGTCACGGGTCATTCTCGGATACTAGACACGTGCGGCGACTAAGCGGATAGGCACCTAGCCAAGTCTGTTTTGAGTTTGCAACGGAAGTTTTATGATCGAGACGACTATGCCGAGAGTCGCTTTTATAGGCATTCAATCACGAACATGACTAGAGTGTTGGACTACTCATCAAAGGTCTGTGGCATTAACGTGTTTGCGGCACTAATGCGGGTGCTTAAAGTTCGAAGGGGCGACGAAGGGACCACGGGACGTCACAAAGGGACACCGACGTGGGTTGCCACCCCACGCTTTAAGGCCATGACATTAGAATTAAAGGAAAACTTGCTTGTATTAACTATAATGAAACATAACATACAATTGGACTTCGGAAGGCACTAGTGAACTCCTTCCAGTGTACTGGAGGTATATGAGTCTTATTACATATTGAAGATGCAAAAGACGTACCCTACGGGAACGTCACCTACTTGACCATTCATAGGGATGGCCTTACAATATAAATGCTCTACGGACGGATAACTTGGTACTCCGCAATATTACGCAGTGCGGGGCGGCTGCATGTGTTCCATGATTTTAGCATTGAGCGGCCAAGAGCTATAAGTTGAGCGGTACTGGTGCGCGAGGCGTTACGCTCCATGTCACGAGAAAACGCCCCGTGATATAAACACCCCTGGTGAATAGTACCGCATGGCACTGAATAGTGTCATGAGACAATATAGCACGCACAGCGCGCGGGCTTGAGGCCCGTAGCGCTGTCTCACTGCCTGCGGTGCCGTGAAGCGCTGGCCACAACCCATTGATGTTGTGCGCAGCACAGGCCATGGCCCGCTACTGTTGCGTGTAGCCCAGTGCGAACAGTTGCAAATATTTTTCGAAATTATAGTGTATTAAGAAAATTTCAGAAAAATTATATTAAAATTGAAAATGCTTGTTTCATACTGCAGAAAAATCTGGATTTTTTTTTTAAAAATTGCATTGTTCGTATATAACTTGAAATCTTCATTTTTCTAATTTTTGGCATTATTGTGCTTACTAGAAAATTATGCCATGTTATTTTTGACATGTTTTTTTATTTGAAATATTTTGCACATAATCATGTAATGATAATTATAAAATTTACAGAAATTTTTATTATCTATATGACATGATTATGGACATTTTTTTTATATGGTATATGCGCAAAAAAATGTCATGTTATGTAATATTATTTGATATTATGGTCTAAACATAATTATATTACATTTTATATATGTGAAAAAATTCGTACACAATATTATTTTTTAAGGTTCATTTTATAATATGAAACCTATAAATAATATTTTTATTTTGTATGAAATTTTTTTAAAGTGCATATATATATATATATATATTGTTACCAAAATTAGTTTTTGATGTAACAAATGTATTTTCACATAATATTGCATTTTTTTGTTTTGTCTTCAAATTATGCAATGAATATATGTATGATATGACAAAATTATCTTTTGTCGTATGAATATTTTCACTACAAATATGTAATTAAGGCATGTGTGACAAATAATTTTCAATCCTTATGAAAAATTGATATTTTAATTATTTAAATGCCTTGTGTTATACATATATGTCTTATAAGCATGTGACTTTATATTTTACATTTTATGTACATGTATGAATTAATAATAACCATACATATATTATGTTAAAAGCATGTGACAAATAATTTCATTATGTGATAAATGAATTGTATAATATTTATATGCTTTGTAATTCATAATATTTTTTATGCTATGATTGTGCTATGCATAAATATGCAAATTATGAATGTGACAAGTTTCATGAACTTAGGAATTTAATAAATTGGACCTAAGTTAAATTTTTCCACAATGAAACATAAGTAGTCCAAATATGATCAAGGTATTTAAATTATATGATGGTGTTTGCATGTCTAGGCAAATACTGAAAAGAATTGTAAGTGGAAAATTTAGTACTTTATTTCTTTGTGGATTTACCTTGTGTATAGTTAATGCAAATCTAAATATTACTATGTTCACGTGACACGATAATATTTTTTAAAATATTTTGGTGTCGAGGCGAAGGAGTGATGGTTCCCTAATTGGCACCTTGCACAGACAAGCAAGAGCCCCCGGAACCCTGATTGTTTAGTCGAAATTTTTGAATATGTTAATCATATTATATATTTTAAATAGTTTTGGATGTTCATTTTTTCCAAAATTACTAGAATAGTACCTTGGTGCAATTATATTATTTTTAATAACTTGGTAATGTTTTTGGAATAGTGGGAGCTTTGCTACCATCTTGATGTCACTACTCTAAAATATTAATTATCATTTTATTATTTTTGAAATATATGCGACAGGAAGACTTGTGTATAATGTTCTAACACTCATTTATTTTTTAACATGATCTTAGACTTAATGGCAACCAAGCAAATAATTGTTGAATTGAACAAAGGTGATAAATTGAATGGTGACAAGTATGACATCTGGCATAAGAAAGTACAATACATTCTCGAAGGAGAGGAAGTTATTGAATGCATCAAAAACACCATGCATGAACCAGAATTTGACATTACAACTCAACAAAGAAGGAATTTGGAAGCTTATAATGCATGGAAAAAGAAAGTCAAAAGAGCTTGTATTACGTTGTTGAGCACTATGAACGATTCCTTAATGTGTGAGTATGAGGTGCATGAAACTGCCAAAACCATGTGGGATGCCCTTCATAAGAAGTTTGCTAGTATAACAATCATAAAATTAAGATTACTTAATCTTAAGTTCGATTCATATCGTATGTGCCCAAATCACACTATGCGACAGGATTTGCGTGAATTATCGAACATAATTCGTGAGTTGAAAAGTGCTGGCGTTCCACTTACAAAAAGTGCAGTACGTCATTCATTCCCTTCAAGCACGTTGAGAATAAATGGTTTTAAACTTAGCTCATAATGATAACATCAAAAATTTTACTGATGTTGCATGTCATCTGGAACTAGCAGAAGAGCACCTTGAGGCAACTAAACCTTCCGACTTTGCTGAATCTAGTGTCAATGGTGCGTAGAAGTTCAAAACGCAAAAGGCCGCAAAATGAGAAGGGTAAAGACAAGATTTAAAATAAAGGTAAAAACCAGTGCAAATGTGGTAAGCGCGGTGAAAAGTTTGATAAAAGCAAAGTTAAGTGTTACAATTGACACAAGCATGGACACTTCTCTCGTGAGTGCACTGAGCCAAAAAAGAAAACACAGGCATACTTTTCTAAACAAACTTTCATTTTTGTTTCTAGCTATGCTTTAGTCGCTGACTCTTTCTTCATGGATTGTAGACTCAAGAGCAACCGACCACATAGCAAAGAAACATGATGTCTTTGTAGATTTTCATCGATTCAGTGCCAGAACCAAGTGGATTTACGTTGGAAATAATGCACGAGTGGAGGTGCATTGGTACATGTAAATTGGACCTTTGCGACGGACGTGTCCTGTAGCGCCATGATGTTCTCTACGCTCCGGATTTTTGACAAAATTTAATTTCAGTATCTTGTTTAGATGAGCTTGGTTATGAATTGATATTTGGTTCTAGTTATGTTGATGCAAAAAATATATAACGATGCAATAGCTAGCAAGTGTACTAGTCATATCAAGTAATAAAGTGTAGCGTAGAGTTGTCGATCCCATGAGAAATTATCTAAATCAATTCTATCCTAAAGACCTACTAAAAGAAAAAAAAAGGTTTTGTGTGAGTAAAACAAAAATATAAAAAGTTATAGAAAATAAATGATTGGTAATTAAAGATAAAATGGTGATGACCCTTGGGAATTATGGATGATTAATGTAAAGTTAGACATGTATGAATCTTCGGACTAATCAAATTATGATAGAAACACTAGGATTGATCCTAGAGATGGATTAAGAGCACCTAATGTATTGATCTCTCTGGACGAGTAAATCAAACTATCTTAATTTCTAATAAGACTAATAATAGCAAACGACGAGTCAATTATTAATTTCACAAAAAGTTAAGATGCAAGAATTTGTAACACCTATACTATCATTCACCACAAATCTGGACAGAATAATAAACCACACGAAATTCAGTACAAATGACGAGTTATAGAATGTGTGTTATATATGCTTCAACTTGAAATTAAAAGATCATTTATTAAAGTAGTAATAAATTCTGAAATTAATGACTCATCGTACAGGTTTATAATCTAATGTCAGAAATCAAGTTACTTATCATTTAATTAACTTAACTAAGAACGAAGTCCAAACTATCTATGTTTTTGAAGCAAATACGAAATCTCTGTTACAGAACTAATGAACTATGAAAATAAGGTAAAAGAACATCCAAATATATGAATGAAGAAAGATTTGCAGCCTTCGAAACCTCTGGACAATCGCGCAGTCCAATCGACGAGTTCTTGTATGATCCTTCTCCTTCGGTGACTTTCTAGCGTCAAATCTCTTTCTCTGCAATGTGGCATGATTTCCTAGACTCAAGCATGAAATTTCATGTTTTTTGGGATCTTCTATTTATAACCTCTGATAAGTTTTGATAAGTTGAGAATCCAAAAGTTATCAAATAATAATCTCTGGTTTAAACTCCTTGACTTGAAAATCTCATAATTTATCTTCAATTTCGAACATTTATCATCTAATTTAACTTCTAGAAGGTATAGCACCATCCTGGAATTTTGATTTGATCAAAATCTATTTGAAAAATCAACAATCAGTAGAAAATCAACACACTTAACGGCCCGTAAGATAGTCTTCACAGCCAAATCCAACTATGATTCTAAGTATTTGTATAAATATTACGGCCCGTAATAAGAATGTAATGGCCCATAACTCGGGTCCGTAATGACTTCGACGTGCTCTTTTACGGGCGTAATTCATGAAGGTCTACATGTTTTTTATGTTACGGATCGTTAGATGCCTATTACAATCCATAATGTCTCTGTGAAGATCTTACTGTAGGATCTCAAAGGGCACCAAGAGGGGGTGAATTGATGTTCAATTTAAAAATGTCGACTTCAAAAATCATTGCGGAAGCTTAACATCGATTCACAAATCTTTACAATTCAAAACATCAAATCAGATCATAATAATAATATGAGAGGGAGTGACAGAGAGAGAAAATCAAACACAAACACACGATGATTGTTGACGAGATTCGATCACACTTTGGTCTACGTCCCTGCTCCGACTTTTTGACCTCGAGACAGCTGGAGATTCCACTACATTCTCTTCCTTTGTTCCAAATGGGGTAAGGAAGACAAGCCATTTACACCACCGTATTTTGTCCGCTTCGAGAGGTAAGGCTCACATTTTCTTCAATGAAACTAATATTTTCTCTCGCTCAAGAGGTAAGATTTGAAACCTCTTTTACACAAGAGTTCTCTCAGAATTTTTCTAAATAAAAATATTTCTCTTTTTTACAAAGCTAAGCTCACAAGAGGAGAAGAGAGAAAGAAGAGAACTAAAAATGAAAACTTCAAGGAATTATCTTCTTTTGATAACTTGAAGTTTTTCTTCAAGACTTGGATGGATGCTTTTGCTTCTGCCTTTGACACTCCTTTTTTAGGCTCTAATATGTGGAATATTTGTCCAAAAATTATTCTAAAAATTTCTCCTTCAAATTTGACCCTTATTGTTCATTAGACTTGAAGTCGGGTCGAGCGCTCATATGGACCGGTCAACCGGTATACTTTCTTTTACGAAAAATATGACTGCTGGTGAATTCTGCATTGTCCGATTGACCGGTATAGTCTCGATATTTTATTTGTTGAAATTGGGTATTTTCTGCACTGACCGACCGGTGTTCCAGACGGCAGGTCGACCGGTGTTCCAGTCGGCAGGTCAACCGCCCTGCACTATATTAAGGATAACGTTTTTCACAGTTATCTAAATGAGATAAGTTTTTATTATATGAAAAACTACCAGAATTCTCTACAACTTTGTTATTTATGATTCATCCAAAATCTAATAGGATCATAGTTAATTATTTAATCAAAGTATAGTGCATAAAGTTATCTCTTTTTCTTTAAACTTTTTCAGCATTTTAACTTTAATCTTTCAAGGTTTGTATCATCAAAATATAATTTTATATATCATTAAAACTTAAATCCAACACTTACGACCCTTATGTATGCATCATGATGTTTCCATTACTCCCTGTAAAGTAGATGTACTAAAGTTTCACCTTATTCTGTGTGGGATGTTAACCAAATGTTATGGCCAGTGATGAAGGAAGCTGAGTTCTGATGCGGGTCGGAATTCTAGACCCGTTAGATTCTTCTTTGGCTAAACTCTTCATTTTTTGAGACCTGTGAGAACTATATTACAGCCCGTCAGATGCTTTAACTTGATTACTCGATGATTATGTGAATGTTGTGAACACCTTGTGATAGTCCGTAAGCTAATTTCCAATGCACACAGATGCTTTTATTGGTCAGTTATTTCTCCATTACGATTCGTGACTTCAACATCAAGGTCGTTAAAGCTCTATTACAGCTACTGACCAAATATGATGCATCTGCTAAGCTTTCTGTATGAACTGTGAGGACCATCCCATTAAATTAATCCGCTGGTCGTGAGATTAGTGTTACGACTTGTAACAGAGGATATTTTCTGCTTTTGAAGTTGATTCCTTCATCCTTTTTCGCTTGGATATTTTTCTTTGATATTATCCATGAAACTAAGAGATTTTCTTGCAAAATAATGCACACCTAAGTAGTCGGAGAGTTCAAGAAAACAAAATTGATGCACGTCATGGAAAAATTACGAAAATAAACCTAAATGCATCTTAAATTAAATGTTGTAAAATGCATGCATCGAGATGTTAAACAATATTTGTATTTGTACTGCTTACAAGAATAATGGTTTTATGTTCTTGAAATCTCTAAAGATTTTCAAAATTCTAATTGTTCATTTGTATCATTTTTTGATAAAAATGTTGATGCCAAAACTTGGCATGCCAAACTTGGGCATATTGAAGATCGTATGAACCGACTAGCTAGAGAAGGTTTTTTAGGCAATCTCTCTAAAGTAATTTTTCCCACGTGTGAAGATTGCCTTGTTAGTAAAGCAACTAGAAAATCATTTGGAGTAGGTAAACATGTTGATTCTTCCTTAGAAATAATCCATTCTGATATATGTGGTCCTATGAATGTTAAAGCTAGACATAGTTTCTCTTATTTCATCACTTTTATAGATGATTATTCACGATATGGTGTGTTTTATTTAATCACACATAAATCTAAGGCACTAGAATGCTTCAAAAGATTCTTGCATATGCCTGACAATTGGATCACAAAATTAAAGTCTTACGTATAGATCGTGGTCGTGAATATTTATATGATCTCTTTAGAGACTTATGTGATGAAACAGGGTTGTTAGACAACTAACAATTCATGAAACTCCACAACAAAATGGTGTTGAAGAAAGAAGAAATCGGACTCTACTTGATTCATTTCTATTTGCTAGGGTGATTCATTTTTTACTGCAGCCTATATATTGAATGTGTTCCATAAAAAATCTGTAAATTCCACTCCTTACGAAATCTGGACAAGTTAAAATACTGAACTTAGTTATTTGCTACTCTAGGGTGTGCAGCCTATGTATTTAATACTTCTCATAAGTATGAAAAGTTGGGTCCTAGAGGGAAAAAGTGTATTTTTATAAGATATTCTGAGACCTCCAAAGGATATGTTTTCATATTCGAAAAGGATGATGGAACTATAACAGAGATAGAAAGTAGAGATGCTACATTCTTAGAAAATGATTTTCCTAATCAAGGAGAAATAGATAAAGATCTTCACCTTGAATAGGAAGAAGATCATGAGTTGACTCCTCCAACGAATAAATCTGCTGAGGAGTATGTCTCCTTACCTCATAATACTGATCCGAGTGGGAGGGAATCATCGCCAACTCAAGAATGAGATATACCAGAATGTTTAATATGTTGGACTAATCGGAAAAGTATTTGATGTCGTCATTTTGAGATTGAGAGGGAAGTTTTTATAGTTGGTCTGAAAGATGAACATGAGCCTGAAACAATTGACGAGGCTCTCTTGTGTCCTACGAAAGAAGAATGGATGAAAGATAACCAAGTTTGGGATTTGGTTGATCTCCCACCCGATAGAAGATTAATATGGAATAAATGGGTTCAGATCAAACGTGATGCAGATGGATCCATAGAAAGATATAATGCTCGCCTTGTTGCATAAGGATATACCCAAAATGAGAGTATAGATTATGATGAACCTTTTGCACCGGTTGGAAGATTTTCTTCAATTCACTTAGTCCTATCTATAATTGCTCATATGAATTTACAATTACATTAGATGAATGTAAAACAACTTTTCTAAATGGAGAACTAGATGAAGAAATTTACATCAAGCAACATAAAGGCTTCATTGCAAAAGGTCAAGAGCGCAAAATATATAAATTGTGACAGTCCATATACGGACTAAGACAATCATCTAGACAATGGTATTTGAAGTTCCAATAATTTGCTTTGAATTTTCTATGATCGATGAAAATCATTGTGTATATATGTGGCTCCAAAGATAAGTTTGCATTTCTAACTCTATATGTTGACCATATCTTATTAGCTGAGAATAATAAGGAGTATATAAATATCATTAAGCAATGATTGTTCTCTATTTTTGAGATGAAGGACATGAGTGAAGTAGTATATATTCTTGGAGTAAAAATTCATGGAGATCGTTCAAAGATATTCATTGCTCTTTTGCAAGAAACCTTTATAAAAAAAAGGTCCTCAAACATTTTCGAATGTATAATAGGCAAACTCATTGATACTCCTATAGCGAAAGGTGAAGCTTTAAGTCTTAACATGTATCCAAAGACTTCATAAGAAAAGAGTGATATGGCCTCTATTCCTTATGCCAGCGTAGTCGAAAATATGATGTACGTCATGTTGTGTACTCAATCCGACATATGTCATGCCATTAGTCTAGTCAGTCGATATCAGTCTAATCGAAGAAATCAACATTGGAAGGCTGTCAAAAGAATTCTCCGATACTTGAAGGGAACAATTGACTACGCACTATGGTATCAAGGAGTAATCTAAAGTTAGCAGGTTATATGGATGTATATTGGACTAACGATGTTGATGAATGCAAGTCCACCTCCGATTACGTCTTCCTACTTAGCAATGTCATGGTGACATAGAGCAATAAGAAGCAAGATTGCATAGCATTGTCAACAATGAAAGCTGAATTTATGGCATATACTGAAGCTTCAAAAGAAGGCCTTTGGTTAGGCAAATTCCTTCGCCATCTGAGAGTAGTTGATGATACTTCAAAGACTAACCTATACTGTGATAATCAAGCTGCCATTGCATATGTCAAAGATGAGAAATATAGGGAAACATATCGACACTAAGTACAAATTTGTACGAAAGGAAGATGTTCAAAAAAGAATCATGATTCAATATGTGTTTACACATCACAATGTGTTTGACCCATATACGAAGCCTATTCCGAGAGATATTTATTAGATATATAAAAGCTACAGGATTACGTAATCCTAATTGTACTTAAATGCTTGTTTTTTAATGAAAGTATTTCATTTCTTTGTTTAAGTTACCGTGAGTTGTTATACACAACTAGAGTATGTCAGTCAGGCACTATCAAATCACATTGATAATCACCTCCAACGCTTAGAGTATAACGAGCGGAGAAGAAATTGTTTAGATTTATAATATAATCTAAAACCACCATGATTTATTTGGAAGGATTCGAACACGAGTTTACTTCAACTCTGTGTGATCTGACAAGGGGAGCCAGATATGAGGCCGGACTTAGGTCAGGCGCTATAGATATACTACTGAACTTAAGTTTGTGCGGTCTTATTGAGTAAAGGAATACGCTCCTTGCGTGTATCACCAAGTATGCTAAGTCGACCCTAAGACGTGATGAATAGTTTATCAAGTCTTCGTCACATGTGTGAGTTTTTAAGGACTGAATGAGTCCGGAAATTTCCCTTATACTCTTGACTATATTTTGAGATAATAGGTTAGTGTTGCTACTTTAGCGAGGTACTGAAAGACTAAAATTGTATACGATCCGTCGAGCCACTTTTAGGAAAGTAACTGACTTAGAATCGAGAAATATAAGGGTGAGAGAAATATGATTCGTATAAATTTTATATGTTGCTGGCCAACTATAAAGTATACATATAAAATTGAGCAACCACAAAGTTAGACGTGAGTCGTCTGCAAGCAAGGTGTCTCTAAGGCAAAGCGAGTAACATGATTGCTTGTTATATGATAATGTAGTTTTGGCTCGCATATTGATTGAGCGACTATGAATTCTTAAATAATTATAGTCTTGGCACTCAAGATGATTGAGAATTATCTATCCCCGACAGGTCATGGTATATGCTCTTAAGTGGTTGAGTGATTGTGTATCCCTAATAGGCCACAGTTCTCCCGTATTATGTTGTCGATGTACTCGTGGGTCACACGATCCATTTACAAGATACAAGCATTCGCGAAAATATAATATGACAGATGATCCATAATGTGCGAGTGAAAGATTGTTGGACACGTGACGCCCATAATGGGTCATCACTACGGTAACCGTCCATTTCCTATTCAAACAGCAAAGGCATAGTTGTACGAACTTGCACATATGTGCAGTTATGTTAACTTCTCATTCTTTGCTATATATATGCAGAGATTAAGCATGGCATTGTGAATATTACGTTGCGTTCCACTACGTGATCGTCGACCCGATCTTTGAGTTCTGAACAATGTAAAAGAACCGTGTTAATTCCATTGTAATAGGTTGGTTTCCTAGATTAAAACCTTCAGCCTGTTATATAGGCATAAATTTCAAACTTGAGTCAGTTTAAGTTTAAAATGTAATTATGTAAATGCTTATAAGTTCAAGGTTCCAAACAACTCTAACCGTTAAGTACAAACATTCATGTTCTAACTTCAAATTACACTATTTATGCTCGTTTACGTCATGTTTACATTGGAAAAACAAATCAAAAGCTTATATATACCTAAAACATAAACAACAAACAAAAGCAAACAAAAAAAGGCTGGTCCAAAGTTCAAGATTATGCAAGCAAAGCTGATGTGGTTAACTGATAACAGAAAATACTTATTTATTGCCCTCGATTATTATTATCAACCAATTTCTAAATATTAATTTTCAATAATTAACTCAAATATTATGAGTTGAATACTTTTTTTCTAAAGTGATACATTAATAATCCCCACATTATTATCAAAGTTTAACCAATGTTGTCAAAATATGATCGGCAAGTCCAATCCGTCCGAGCAACCAATACGATCTATTAGAAGCGCCAAAATTGGATTGAAGCAATCAAGACCAGGTTGAACCATAGTTGTTGGATCAGCCAAATTTTTTATTAATTTTTTGTTAAAAAATAATTTGATAAAATTTGTTATTATAAATTTTAAAAATATCCAAATATGAACTTTCCTCGTAAACAATCATTTGATCCATTAGTCCCACCACAATTAATACTTATTTATTTACTCTCATATTACTACTATAATCAATGTGAGACTATCTTTGTATAGTTACTTGTTATTTTTTTCCTTCATTTATTCTAGAATTTATTAAACATTCAACATTAATTTATGATTTTATTCATTTTTTTAATATCATAATATATTATAATATAAATTAACTATGTATTTGTTATATTATATATATAATATTTATCATATTAGATAAATTAGTTATGGATGAATAGTGCAAATTAACTTCTTTGTTATATGCATAATATAGAACTATACTTAGTATAGCATGGTATTATTAATAATATATGTACAAAAAAATTAAATTTTCTTTAATTTAGTATATCATGAGTTCAAATTAAATAATTAACCACTAATTACACTATATATTTATTTATAGAATATATAATCTTGTCATAATATTTTGTAAAACAAATTATTCTAGCATGAAAAAAAAACAAAGATATGATATACAAAAAATTGAACTAGTAGAAATTTTATATATAAATTCAACAAGATTTTAATTTATTGTGTGTAATAATTTTAGTATCAAATCTTAAAATAATTTAATTATTGTTATTTTTTCTTTTGCATAATTACATTTTGACATCATTCATATAGGTTTATAATCAAAATACCATAATTTTATTTAATATATCATATTAAATATAATATCTTATTATTATCCAGTTTGAGACCGAAAATGGGCACTTGTCTGGATCAATTTGTTTAGTCTGTTAGTGACAAAATTGGTTCTAACATTAATTATCTTTCATTGTTTCTTTTGAAATTTTGAGAGTGATATCTGTATTGCCGTCCAGATGACTAAAATATTTCTTCTGGCTAATTAAATTTACTTAGCTTTTTTTTCATACTTTTGGTGTGTGTAAATTGATAAATATGAACGGTAAAACTCTGAAAATTCCTTAGATCTGTGCTTCTGAATCTTGAATGAACAGAGTAATTTTGGGTAGTAGCAAGGGCTTCATCTATTCATCAATGGAACACTAAACTAGCTCTTACAAGCTTCCATTGATTTTTATGTGTCCAAAGTTCTAAGTGATTATAGAAGATAGCTCTATTCACAAGATTATATAGCCGGCTACAACACAATGTAATAATGGTATTTGTACAAAGTGTAACAAACACGTAATAGTGTACTATACTCAACACCCCTTCAAGTTGAGGGATGAAAGGGATCGAGCATCCCCCACTTGCTAACCGGATGATCATGCTGTGGACAAGCAAGCAATTTAGTGAGAATGTCAGCCAACTTATCTTGAGTAGCCACATGAGAAAACAATATCATCGACTGAAGATGTCCATCACGCACGAAATGGTAATCCACCTCAACGTGCTTTGTGCACTTGTAGAACATAGGATATTGAGTACATTGAATAGCTATTTGGTCACAAAAGACTGAGATAGGAAGATGAATGGGGAGATCAAGCTCTACGAACATAACGACAAAAAGTGGAAATATAATGTCCAATGCATGCAAAATACAACATATAATTAGCCTTGCATTTAATCACATTTTGATTCATTTTCATATTGTATGGATCATTTTCTGACCTTATTTGCTTCAATCTTATAAAAATAGAAATCTACCCAAATTCTTTATTTTATTGCAAAAAAAAGCAAGAGAAAAGAGTTAGGAAGCCACCGGAGAAAATGACACTTAAATCGGAGTTAAAACAGAACTATAAATTGAAAATTAGTAGAGGGTGTGGAGGTTGAAATGAATATAATGGGTGCGAGAGGTCTGTAACAGCCGTGAATATAACGGACTGTGATAGGTTTGTAATGACCCGTTAAATCCGTAACTTCGCGCAGAAAGTTTGCCTGAGTTACGGGTCGTGACCACGAACCGTGAAAATATAACTTTTATTCCGATTTGGACACTGTAAGGGCCGTGCAATCATTGTGACGAGCCGTGAAAAGCTATATCTGGATTTCGAAATTTCTTCGACTTTTCTTATGGATTTTAATTCCAAATCAATTTCAAACTTTATCCTAAGTCCCAAGGATCATTTGGAACACATTTACTTAGATTTAAAGAAGTTTTGGATGATTTTAAAGTTCAATCGAAGTCTATTCTGAATTTTTGTTTTGACATAAGAAGATCAATCAAGCTGAAATTTTACTAAAATCCTTGCACACCTAGGGGCTATAAATAGAGGCCCTAGGAAACACAAAAAATGGGTGGTTGAGACTAATGCGTAAAATTTGTAACAATTAAATTACTAGCAAGTGCACTAATCGTATCAAATAATAAAATGGATAAGAGTAAGAGTGTCGAACACACAAGGAATATTATTAATTTAATATCTAATTTTATAAATTAATAAGAGAGGAAAAACATAGGATTTGAAAATAATTTTTATGATTATAAAGTAAATTAGAGAAAATAAGATAATAATAAGATATGATGACGGTGCCAAAGTAGGTCTTAGGATGAAAATTTCAAAGGTAAATTTGTATGATCCACTATTGTAGTGAATAATCATTTTGATTCTTATGACGACTTAGGACCACCAAAAGTAATGATTTATGCGTTGAATAAATCGAACTATCTTAACTTCTATAGACCTAAAAGATTTCTAGCGTTGAGTAAATATCTTGATTGTCAGAAAACTAAGATGCATGAAATTGTAAATCCTAAACTAATTATTATCCTACATTGGGTATAATTTATTAAACCGTAGATAATCAAGTATTATGCTATGATTCAGCTAACATACAAGTTAAGATTTTATTTTATGAAAAGTATTATGTCCTAAAATTAATCACCCCAAAACTGGTTTGTATCTAAGATTACAACAAGATATTCTTACAAAATAATATTAAAAGCCACAATCATAATCAAAATAAATTGAAAAGACCTGGACTTCAAAGCACCCCTCGGAGTTGATGGCTTCCTCCTCTATTTATAGGCACGAAAGGTCTTCGTATTGATCACGGTCGTGAGTATCGTACGACCAAGTTTAAATGTAGTCGGAGATGAACTTATGATTTGAGTTTTTTATGACTTTATCCACTTTGGAGCCCGATAAAACATTTCTCAGCCGATAAAACTCCATATAAGATAAAGTGTGGGCCAATAATAACTTTGATTCTTCAACTTGGTGTCCGTAAACTTCCCTTGGATTTGTTTCACGGCCGATAATTCTTCTTGCATTTGATTCACGGTCGTAATAGCTTCAAATTGGATAAAGTATTGGCTTTTGCGCCTATTGATGACAACTTCTTTGTCGGTTAAACTCCTCTAATTTCAATTCTCGGCCGATAAATCTCCACTTTGATTTGATAACTTGGCGCTCGATATTTACCCTTTATAATCTTTGGCGCTTGGTGATTGAAGATAATGAATTTGGCTCCTATTAGCAGATCCCTGCAAAGTAATTATAAGAATCAATTAATCCGTACGCAATGGATATATTAAGAGAATTAATAATCAGAATCGATATATCTAGAATTATGACTAAAAATAACCTAAAATGATGCATGTCATGATCAAATTATAGAAAATTAATTAAAGTACTAGACTAAAATATGTTATATTTTGTATGCATCAGAGACTTGAGAATTCGTGCCTTATTGCAGAGAAGAATTTTTGAAGCCAGAAGATCACCCGAAGGAGAAAAGTCGTCCAACAACTCGTCGATTGGGCTACGCAATCGCCCAAAGGTTCTAAAGGCTACAAATTATTCTTCTATCATATGTTTGGATGTTCTTTTATTTAGTTTTTATAGTTTATTATTTATGTAATAGAGATTTTATATTCATTTCAAGAAGGAAAAAATTGTTTGAACTTTGTTATTAGTTAAGTTAATTAAACTTTTCGGTTTCTTTTGATTATGCACGCTGAGTTCATTGATTTTTTATGAGTGATTTGATTTTTGAGATTAGATTACAAACCTGTAAGAGGAGTGATTAGTTTTAGAAGTTTTCATTGCTATGAGAATTGACCATTTACTTTTAAGTTGAAGCATTGTGTTCGGTAACTCGTCGTTTGTGCCAAATTTCATTCGGGCTATTATTTTGTCCAAATTTGTGAGTGAATAATAATATAAAAGATACATATTAATGTAATATGTAAAATTAATAATTGACTCATAGTTCGTGGTTATTAGTTTTATTAGAAGTTAAGGTAGTTTGATTTACTCAGAGATCAATATTTTAGGTACTCCTAATCCGTCGTAAGAATCGATACTATTATTTTTTGTTATAACTCAACTATTACAAAGGAACATACACATTTATATTTACATTAATCGTCTATAATTCTCAAGGCTCGGCACTAATTTATTTTATTTTTCTTATCATTTATTTTCTGCACCTTTAATTTTTTGTTTTCATATCCTCAAATCCTTTTCTTCTCCTAATATATTATTGAAATAGATTAAATTTAACTAATTTCTCGTGGGGTCGATAATCTACTTTACACTTTATTACTTGATACGACGAGTGCACTTGCTAGTAAATTATTTGTTACAAAATTCAACGCATCAACAATCAGCCCAATTTGCATCATGAAAATCTATTAAAATGTCTGAAGTTTGAGCAAAAAAGCCTAATCCTCTTCTCGGTGGACCTTTGAGGTTAATGCATGAATTAGTTTAAAATTCGAACCGTAAAGATAATGTCCAGACGAGTCTGTATGAGGTGGATTAGACGTCCAATTAATTATTGAAAAAGAACCAAGATCAACTAGAAGTGGATCATATGTGACTATGTTTCTGATCGAAGATATGTGACAATCATAAGCATATGAAGTCAATTTCTTATTCAACTTGAGAGGGGTAGAAGAAGGCTTACAACTACTAAGGCCAAGATCTAAAATATTTTGTAACGTGTACTTTCTATGATTAAAAAAATTCCTATTTTGATCTAGAAACTTTCATTCCAAGAAACTATTTTATTGGACCAATATCTTTTTATCTTCACCACATATTGAAGTGATTGCTTTGCCTCCTCTTGTAATAGAATTTTAGAATTCTATGTGATTAAAACATCATCAACATAGAAGAATAATAGTGTCATTGCGAGAATGTTTAGTAAACAAAGTATGGTCATTTTGACTTTGATGAAAGCTAGAATTGAGCAG
Organism: Pontederia crassipes; assembly: GCA_030549335.1. Taxonomy (NCBI): domain Eukaryota; kingdom Viridiplantae; phylum Streptophyta; class Magnoliopsida; order Commelinales; family Pontederiaceae; genus Pontederia; species Pontederia crassipes. The sequence continues at coordinate 66,385,798 of CM060191.1, read as the reverse complement.
AATGTTTGTAAATTTGATATTCCTATTGAGAGAGGCCTATTTTAATCCATATAAAGACTTTATTAATTGGTAAACCTTTCTTGCATTTTCCATTTTATTAGAAAGTCCTTTTCGAAGTCATATATATTTCCTCATTCAAGTCTCCATTGAGAAATGTGTTATTAAAATCAAAACAAAAAATTGACCAATTATATTTTGCACCTGATAGAAGAAGAGCTCTAATTATCACTGATTTTTCCATTAATGAGAGTATCAGTGCAATGTATTCCTTCGATCTGAGTATAATCCAAATGATTTTTTATTGGAAAAGGAACAACATGTGTAGTTGTGTAGATATTAAGTAATCCTGATGCCATATGGGTGGCTTTCGAATTATTTTTTCATGAACATGAGATGTTGAAGAGCTTGATGAAGAGTGATAAAGAATTATTAATAGGAGATTCAACTGGAGGCAATGCAACATCCAACTGTATGCTAAAAGAGAACCTACTACACTTTCAAAATTTCATTCACTAGTGGAGGCAACATTATCAACATATGAATCTATAGTATGATGAATTATGAAAGGATCATCAGTTATTTTATCACACTAGACAGAGCAAAGAGTTGTGAAAACAATTCCTTCTTCTTGTCATTATGTAAAGCAATGGAAAATTTTGGTTCAACAAAGTGTACATCACTGCTCACAGATAATTTGTGAGCTGCAAGTTCAAGAACTTTGTAACCTTTCTGAGTCTGAGAATAACCAAGTAGCACACAAAGCATAGACCTTTCTACAAATTTGTCTAAAATAGGCTTATTCAACTTGTAGCGAAGACAACAAATGTTTTAAAATAATTAAGATATGGTTGATGATTAAAAAAATATTACCCAAAACATTAAATCAAATTCGATTGAGAAGATACACACAAGATATATTAAGTGTTATTGAAGATCGAAAAATAAGTGCACGGGCAATCACCAACATATGTTTATGTTTCCTCTCTACCAATCTATTTTGCTGAGTATACACACAAGAGATCCAATGAATTATTCCTTTAGATAAAAATATTTTTTCAATGAGAATTCAAAAATTCGGTTTCATTGTCATTTTCCAACAGCACAAGGAATTGTCTCAAAACATTGTAACACTCATATTTCTAGATTGTAAAAAAGTACCTATAACCATAATACAATTAAACTTCAATTGTTTATTACGAGGTAAACTTTGAACTAATGATAGCTTCTTAAAAGGGAATGTGATCCAATGGACTACACCATAGCTATACATCAGCAAATTCTATAGTAGCAATTAGTCCCTTTGTCTAAAATTCTTCACCTTGCACTTATCTTTCTACCAATCAACCTCTTCTTCCCATTGAAATTATCCTAAAGAGCGGATGAGTTAGAGGAAAAAAATAATGACATTGTTGGATCATCTCTTATGCGCTGTGAAATTGAAATCAAATTTAATTTGAATCATGTTACAAAAGGAACTTCTTTTAGAGTAAATTTCCAATGAATTGTGAGTCTATAAAGCATGACCGGACATTTGTACTGACTAATGAAATGTTAGCATTTGGCATAATAACGTCATTTCTTTGCCAATCAAGATGTGATGTCATGTGGTTAATTACTTGCTCCTACATCAAGTATACATTGGTTTAAACAATTATATTGAGCAACTAAACTTATACATGTTGTATTAACAGTCGCACCTGCACTAATAGTATCATCTTTTTCATTAAAAGGCTATAAAATTTGTTGAAATGGTTCCTTAGTGAAATTAAGTTCATTTGATTTCGTGGCAATTGTTTGATCAGAATCTTGACCAATTACTTCATGTGTGATTGATGTATGCATTCCCTTGTTAATTTCTTCCTTTATTAAACTTGAATCCCTAAGGAAAGCCAATAATTTCATAACATTGGATTTTGTTATGCCTTTTCCTTTTTACAATATTCATCACAATGCTATAATTCATTTTTTATTTATTATTCTAATTCTGTTTCTTAACTACATATAACGCTAAATGCTCTCTAGAATTATTTATGTTTCTGCTCCTGGTTTGCCTTTGTTCCTCCTCAATCAAAAGTGAATAAACTTGATTTATAGAGGCATTGGATTCATTAGTAATATTTGGTTACATTATTATTATAGTAGTCATTCGGACAAATAGAAACTTATATAGTTTCTATTGTGATAGATAATTATGATATTCTTGCAATTGATCTAAAACTAGAAGATTAGGAACCATATATGTTAATTCCTCCCAAAAAAACTTCAACCAGTTGAAGTAATTTGCAATTGACATCCCCCTTGTGTATTCGGATACATCTCCCCTTGAATTGAATATATTTTCATGCCATTAATTTATCAAACCTTTCCTTTAAATCCTTCCAAAGTGAGAATAATCTCGTGTAAAAGCAAAATTAGTAATTAATTTTTTTTTTGTCTTTTTGCTAGTGATCCAAACAAAATTAAGGCATTGCATCAACGCCATTGAAATTGCAAAGTTGAATCAAACTGATCCATTCTACATGTACCGTCTACAAAACCTTTCTTATTCTTAGCAAGCAAAGGGTTATAAAATGAGTTGCTCCATAATGGATAAAAATCCAAATATGGGAACAAAACTAAGCCAAACAAATATGAATAACTCAAATATAAAGGACTTGACATATTGATTTGAATAGGAGTTGAACTAAAGCCATTCAAATATATAGAGATCAAAACCACAAAACCAGAAGGGAAATAAAAACTGAAAGGAAGAAGAATAGTGTGATCAATATGAATAAATGAGCAAAACAAATGTCCCAAAATTTCAATCAGGTCCATCTTTGCAAATTCCTTAGATCTATGCATTTGAATCTTGAATGAACAGAATAATTTGGGGAAGTAGCAAGAGCTTTTGATGCCACACAACATTCTCTTACAAGCTTCCATCAATTTTTATGTGTCCTAAGGTTCTAAGTGACTCTAGAAGACAACTCATATTTAAAAGAGTATACAGCCGCTGACTACAACATTGACCATATTAATCGTATTTGTACAAAGTATAAAAAACAAATAATAATGTACAATTATCAACATGAACAAAGGAAACAATATAAAGAGACAAATCTCCACGATGAGATTTTACTGTAAACAAAAGGGCGCATCAAACTAAATCAAAAAAATTCAAATATAACGATCTTTACGTTGAGAACATCACCTCAGCACCTGTGGTTCCCAACTTGAGTTTAACAACCCAAACCACATGTTCTCATTTTTCATACACTAATTCCAAGCGAATAAAAAATTTTCTAAGAGGCCTGAGAATATTATGTTTTCCTATAGTTGAAACAAATTAACCATATTATTATCTGTGATAAAAAGGGCTTCAATTTATATTGATCAAACATCATTTGACGGCCTCATATAAGAGTGTAGCAGTCATGATTAATTGAACTATATGAATAAAAGTAGAAAAAAAAACTTCTACCGAAACTTAAGAATGTAGCAAACACTGACCCTTTGAAGCAAACACGGATGCTAAATTGCTAATCTATGTAAATAAGCTTGGATGACTTGAGTGTCTTTGTCACTTTTTTAACTTAGCTATAAGTTGATTCTTTTAAGTTCCTTTTCAAAAATAAACTTATTTATCCATGTTCTTTTGTCAAAATAATTTTTCAATTTAAATCTCAGAGATTCCAAACAATAATGAGTTCAAAATAATTTGTTGAATGTAAGTCACATGATCTACATGTTTTTGTTGGAAAAAAGTTCTCTTTAACAATTCTGCTAGCAACTTCTAAACACCATTGTTGTCACTCTCTCTCTATATATATATAATGCAAATTATTGCCATTAATTAATTAGTTGTCAATTTAAATCTTGATTGGAAAAAGCTTACTATTATAACGAATAGTACATAGAATAATTGTTTAAAACTTTTGATCATTGGTGTTCTATGGATAAGTTGCGAGAGAGACTACATTGCAGGAAATGAATATGTAACAAGCAACATTTCGTAAAGTACAAGAATATGTACTTTAATTCTAGAAATTTAAATATATGCTACATACCAACAAAAAACATGCATGTTTTCCTCATTTTTATTGATCGTTTGCTGTTGCTTACATCGTAAGAAAAGAGGCAATAAGAAAATAGAATAAAACAAGCCTCCCTCATTTGGACTAACTCAGCTGAACACAGAGCAATGAGAAATTAGGAGGAGAAACATATAAACAATGTTATCAAAAGCGGACCGGACCGGCCGGTTCAACCGCGAATCGGCCAGAAATTCGGTTCGATTTGATGTTAAAATTATTTTTATCATTGAACCGGAAACAATCGGTTGAACCGGCAGGTTGAACTGGACTGGTTGAACCGGTTCAATCTGGTTCAATCCGGTTCAATGCATATTTTGAAGAATAAAATTAAAAAAAAGGAAAGTTAAAAAAGGAATAAGGAAAGAAATATAACAAAGGTAAGAAAAGGAGGGAATATGACATGTCTAAAATTAAATAGAAATTGAAATAAAAAAGGTAAGTATTTAAAATTGAATAACATTAAAATGAAAAATTATAAAGGGCATAAATAAAGGAAATAGAAAGAAAAGTGTTAAAGAAAAAGATAAATAACAATAATTTAAGATGAAATTTATTAATATAACATCTATCATCAATAAATAATAGATATTAAATTAATAATGATCTATTTATATTTATATGTTAATCATTATTAAAATATTTAGTAAAAAAATATGTTATATTAATTTTTAACATTATTAATTGGTTATTAGTACAATATTCATATACTATATCATATAATTTATATTATATATTTATAAATAATATTATTTTAATAAAATCCGGTTCAATCTAGTCGAACCCGATCGGATCGGTCCAACCGTGACACAGTAGAGAGTCCGGTCCGATCGTCGGTCCGGTTCAGAAAACATTGCATACAAGCAAATCATGTAAATCGACCAATTCTTTGTCAAGAGACTTCCATCAATACTTTTCAACATTGTTTACATCAGTAAAAGACCATAGGAGTTGAAGAAGTGAAAATCTTAATAGAAGTAGAGGTGGATGGGACCCACTAAAAGGCACTTGGAAAAAATAATTTGGTTTTAGCTTCTCCGTTTGTGGCTTCACTTTAAATATTTATATTGACTAGAGACTGAATAATGTAGGAGACATTTGTGATTATTTTCATGATTACTAAGAGGTGCAATTCTTGATCCATGAATGAGAGAATTATCGCGAGTAGAGGTTCAAGACATCAAACAATAGGCTAGATACCCATTTGCAATTTTGTTCCAAGATAGAATGATGGATCTCTGATGGTTTTGCAATAATGTTGAAATGAGGCCAAGACAAAATTTTCTAATGAAGCTCAGCCGTTTTAAAAAAAAAATTTGATTCCTAATCGAAATAAGAAGAAAAATATTCACAGATGCCTATAGCATGGTTATGTTTACCATACACTACCAGTGATAGCCAATGACCTTCTCAAAGCTCTCATGATAGAAAATTATGAAAATGTGTTATAATTTCTTTATACATTATAACAAATGACAATATCAATAAACAAACACGTATGTTATAGTGATCATTTAGAGTAAGTAACATTCTCTTAGATTTACATTCTACAAAATAAATTTTTACAAGATACACAATTACATAGACATAACATATAATAATTTGCCAAAAGACATTAAGCAAATATAATAACTAAAGTCACAACAAATTAAAAAAGATAGAATACATAGAATAGGAGAAACCAACATATTTTATATGACTGCTAATAAAAAATTCCCTTTCCTTTTTCCTAATTTACTCCTCTAATTCTATAACAATAATTCCCTAAAAAAATTATTTAATAATAATATATGCTCATTTAATACTATGATTTGAATAACAAATGTCATATATGAAATATAACAATGACAATGTTATATATTTTTATGCCTTCAAATTCTATAGTTTAAGTAACTCACTCATCACAAATATTCATTTTGTATAATGGCAGATTACATATTTGGTGAAATAAATTCATATTTTCCAGTATACATACTCAAATCTCATAGTTCTAATTTTATATCAACATGAATTAGATTGTAATTTATAAAATTATATTTCATCATACAATACATCAGTGTGTTGCCTTCATTGCATACTTTTAGGTTTGACATTCATAGAGATAGTTATAGATATGTTTTGCATTCCTTCACACTATACTCCAACAATAATGACACTTCAACAACCACAAGAACATAAAATATTTACATTTTTTTTTTGCATTTGCTTTTTTTAAGGAAAAGCTTATTTCATTACCTTAGTTGATTAAACAAGTATACTGTAATGACCTGAGGTTTAAAGATCAAGATGGTCTCATGAATAGTCCCACATGGGTAAAACACGGAAGTGGTCATGGGCTTATATGTAGCTACCCCTTCACCTATCAAGATGCGTTTTAAAATTCGTGCGGGCCAATAAGCCCAAAGCAAACAATATCTTGATTGTGGTTGTTATAGAATTGTATCAAAGCCAACCTCGAGTGCTCACTTGAGCAATGTGGAAAACACGGGCCATGAACCAATACGGGCCAAGGGCTAACACGGACTCCGCTCAACGAGGACGTTGAGCCTTTTATGGGGGAAGATAGTAATGACCTGAGGTCTAAAGATTAAGATGGTCTCATGAATAGTCCCACATGGGCAAAACACGGAGGTGGTCATAGGCTTATATGTAGCTACCCCTTCACCTATCAAGACGCGTTTTAAAATTTGTGCTGATCGATAAGCCCAAAGCGAATAATATCTTGATTGGATCGGGGGTGTTACATATGCATTGATTGTGGTTTGCAACTTTGCATTATCACTTCAGGTATAGACGTGACAAAACGTCGATAGGCACTATCTTTGTAACAATATTAAGGGTTTGGAAGAAAAAGAAAGTCACCTAAATTTTGCCTCTTCTCGGATCAACACGGCTTTGTATGTTGAGATGTGCTCTATTTTGCATGTTTACTCTTCTGGAACTCCGAAATACCAATTGTCCTATTGCACATATGAGTCAACATGCAATGCCCTTCCTGAAATCATGCACCTTCAACACCTTCACATTCTCCCATTCTTTTTAACGTACTCAACATACTTTGTTCATTATATTTCATACCGATGCTATGGATGAACCGAAAAGCAATTATATTTATTACTAACTACCATGCAACAATATTTCAAACTGGAGCATTAGGTTCATACCTTCTCACCTAAAGCATGCATTGAAACCTTGACTAGGCCATGTGCCCTTGAATACTTAATATCTTCCTATGTTGCTTTTCAAATGTATGCTTTTGGATTCCATATTCATAAATATAATTACCAATATGTTTCACGGTATTTGTCTAATAATAATGCATTCCCATATTTCAAGAACTTAAATAACATTTGACATACTTCATTTTGTCATCATTTTTTGAGACATAATTACCTTTCATAATTGATTAAAAATACTTTCGCAGGCCTTGTGTTCTGAATCCTCAACTTAGTTGTAGAGACGACAAAAATTCGTTATGTGATAATATTTAGTGTTTGAAAGAAAAGGTCATCCAAATTTTTTTCTTGATATTCTCTCACTGAAATGTGGTTTCATTTTTGCTTGATACTCCCAAATATCAAGTACCGTATTGATCACCCCATTCAACATTCGACTCCTTTCTTAATCCACCAATGCATTTTAAGGCACTCAACTCAGCATGAAAAGTTACATGTCAGGTAATTTATATGGGATGAATTAAAAATTAACTATAGTCCAGGCATAATATCATGTAACAAGAATGGAGGTCTAAGTCGCCAATGGGAAGATGAGTAGGCATTTGTTTGTAAAATAAGTGGACTAGAAGCTATATGGCAGACTTTAACTTGAATTTATCACGTAGAAATGCTAAAAATGGAAAAGAATTAACCTTTCTACATACAATAGTTCGCAAACACACAAATTACGTATCAATTACATGCATATTGATACATAACAAGAATGGATGCTAAGTGGTGTCGATCGACTAGGGACGTCCTAATTGAATCATTGTATGAAACAACAAAGAAAACTTTGAAAATAGCATAATTAACCCTAATTTAATAATGGGCGCATATATATTTTGTCTGAGCTTTTTCGTCTTCCCATCATGCCGTGGAGGCAAGGAAATCGAACAATCATTCCAACATCGTTAGGGTTTCGTGATCATACTCGAAGCTTTATTAAAAAAAATAAAAGTTAACAAAGTATCTATTATTATATTGGTTGACGAAGTAAAAAGCACAAGAAAATATGAGCACAACTGAGAGTATGTACATTAGCATTTTTAGGATTTAAGATGTATAGCACCATAGATGGCTTCCTCCGATCGACAAAGATAATGTGGAATAGGCTTCCTTTGACATTATCACCATTGCCAAGGAATGGAAATATGAGGAGGAAGGGAAAATAATGAAAACTATAGCATTCGTTTTGGAGTTAGTGGTTTTTTCTCTCTATTTCTTTCTTAATTGTTTTCTCTTAATTGGAAAAATAATACACTTGGAGCTTCTAGAAGACATAATTATTATTTTCTTTATCATGATTTTTCAAAAATTACTAGTTGAGTTGAAATGTAAAATATTATTTTGTTAAATAATTAACTGACCAATTATTCATTCACCCAATAATTTAAACACTATCTGGTAATTGAATCAATTCTTGGAAAACGATATTCTTCTCTTTTTTTTTTCTTTCAAGTCGCTCTGATGAATTGGCGATTTCAATTTGGTAATTTATTACTTTTTTTGCATAAGCACGAGAACTTCAAGATAACGTTTTATTTGAGGCGTTTATAAGTTTCTAATTTATATTTAACATGGATTTCCATCATTTGGTAATGGAGAAACTTAATTTTACCTCTGATATTGACTTTCAAATTCGCCTTTTAATATCATATTTGAATCAATGTTTAAAATTTGTATTTTTTATATACTCTCTCAAGATGCATTACCTACAATTTCTCTTTGATTATTTTAAAATTCTAGAAAGCATCCTTTATGCCAAGCTTTTATACTGTTTTTTAGAAAAAAGGTTGTTTATTCTTGTACCTATTATTATTTGTTTATTGCATAAAGAAATATCCTTGTTAGTGCATAGCATGTGTCGTGCATGCATCTTCCCCACGTCAACTAATTCTTGTCCTTAACGCCCAAAACATGCAGAGCTCTTTGTAACTGAAACTGAAAGATGCCTCTCTACCATTGATGATATGATAACGACAGCTGTTAATCCTGTAATTAATATCCCTCCTAATTCATTCATCAAATATATACTTGCCCTCTTATTTCAGAGTCACGAACCATGCACGCATTACCTTCTTTTGCTGGTCATTTTGTTCTTATCTTCAACATTAAATGCGTTAAATGACCCCGCTCCTCTTTAATGCATAATATGTAGCGCTCGAATATTCACTTGATTTTCACCTATTCAGAGTCATCACATAGACGTTACACAATCTTTTATAAAATATTTTTACGAAATAAAATTTATTAAGTGCGAAATATAAACAATAAATGCGAAAGATTTTTCAATAATAATAGCTAATAATTCATAATATTCAAAATAACTAAAGTATCAATAAGTACACAATTCTAATAAATGCAGAAATAATAAAAGCTAGACAACTAAATCTAGAACATATGCAACATTGTATGTCACTTAGTATAGCCGCCTACAGAATCATCATCTATCAAAACTCTCTCACATGCACGAATCCAGGAAATATCCATGAGTATAAAAATACTCAGTACGTATAGTCTACTAAATAATTAATATATTCAATCGAAGGTAAGATATGATCTATAACGAGTCAATTGAACAATCAATACAACAATCAATTAACAATATAATGATTTATCAATATGAATAATTATATCAAGATATGGTCAGAAGACCAATCAATAGCGATAACAATTAATAAATGCCTAATCAATATGTCACTGTTCAATTAACAGTAGAGTATTGGATCAATAATTTAATTTAACAATAGGACAATCAATATTGATTTAACAATTAACAATATCAATCATGCCTGATCACCATGGCATTATTCAATTTAATAATTTTTAATTCAATAATAATGTTCATTGGCTAATAACAATTTCATTCGATTCAATGGAGGGAGGCAAAGTCAATCAACGTTAGTATCCAAATGACCATTATCTATTCAATTCAATTTGATTTCAATTCAACTCAATTCGATTCGATTTTAATTCAATTCAATTCAATTTACAATGTTCGAAGTTATTCAATTCAATGTGAAACGATCATTCAATTAAAGGACACTATGCCACTTTCATGCAGGCCAGGGGGATCAGTGCCACCACAAACCCAATTCAACTTAAGATCCATGTACGGTGGGAGACTAGTGGTCATGCACAGGATAATCATAGTTTTTACACTATCTGTCTCATTCAATTCAATTCAATTCAATTGGTCCCGACTTAGTGGCAATCAGTAGATATGTGTCACTCCTGCCCACTGAAGGGCGCGCCCCGAGCGGGCGTGGCCATGCGCGCGAGGAGGCGGGTGTGGCCGGGGCGATTCCTACTCCTAGTAGGAATAGGAGTCGTCCAACACTCCGAAGGTCCGACGAGGAGGGAGGAGCTTCTGGAGATGAAGACTTGGACTCCTATCGTGAGTAGGAGGACGAGCGCGTGGAGAAGTGCAGGATCGGAAGGATTCCTACTCCTAGTAGGAATAGGAATTCGGACCTCTCCTAGGTCGAGTAGGACTTGGGTGCGGACGAAACTTCCTTCTGGATCGAGGGTCACTTGGAGATGAAGTCCTAATCGTAGGAGGACTGAAGATGGGGAGAGGCCACAGAAAAATAGTCCTAGTTCTAGTAGGACTAGGACTTGTCCCGGCGGGCGCACCCGGGGCGCGCCCCGAATATGGCAGGGCGCCAGGAGGGCGGCCTAGCCAGTTTGTCTTCAAGATGGACTTTGAAGGGGCTGAATTCTTCTAGAACTCCAAGGTTACTGGATTTCTACTCCTACTCCAAGGAGGTTTTTCTAGAGAAGGGCATGCATGTCTAATAAGATTAGGTCCTTAACTTAGACTAGGAGTTGTTTCTCTTGGGCACTATAAAAGGACATGTAATCAAGGCTTGTAAGACCATCCTGAACAATCTGAGATTGCTCAATAATATTCTCTAGTTTTCCTCTAAACTCTTAGCCTCTCTCTCTTCTTCCTGGGCGGGTGTTTCGTTGTGCATCCGGGGCGTGTACAGCCGAGGTCCAAGGCACGTCCAAACGAGGGCTGATCGGCGACCGAGCAGGGTTCGTCGTGCCGCACGTCTGGTGTTTCGTATCCGAAGCGTAAGGGCGTGATAACGTGGTATCAGAGCCTAGGTTCCGACTATGTCAGGAGAAGAAGGTGCTTCGAGCAAAGGCCATTCGATGGAAGCTGAGGACATGACCCGGGGTCGAGTCCAAGGTGCGGACGGTGGGAAAAGAAAAAGAATATGCGAGCAAAGTCCAGAGATCCCGACAACCATATTGAGAAGAATATGGAGGCGCTGGAACGAAGTCTTCAGGAAATGGATGAGGTGGTCCATATCCTGAAAGCCGCGGCAGGAGAACACAGCTTGACACTGGAGCAAGGAGAGGCCTCACACCAGGAGCTGTCCAGCCGCGTTGCAGCCATAGAGGAGGCTATGGATGCAAGGATGAAGGCCATGGAGACAGATTTGTTGTTGCTCAAAGGTCTTCTCTTCGATGCAGGAGGGCTGCGATCGAAGATCCCGGTGCTCAAGTTCTTGGGACCGGAACCGAAGAAATATGATGGTGCGCGGGAGGCGACGACCATCGACGATTTTCTTTGGTGTCTTGAAAAGGGTTTCAAGACGAGCAAGATCGTGGTCGAGAAGGACCAGATCGACATGGGGTGGATGGTGCGCTCTTGTGGTGGCGTTGGATGAAGGAGACGAGACTCTGATAGAGTCTTGGGCAGACTTCAAGGTGGAGTTGAAGAAGCAATTCTACCCCGGCAATGCGCAAGAAGTGGTTATGAACAAGCTGACCTCTCTCAAGCAAACGGGTTCCGCGAAGGAATATATCGAAAAGTCCCAACCGCTTATGTTGGAGATGCCCGGGAGCATGGAGCAGTCGACATGGTTGTTCTTCTTCCTGAGGGGGTTGAAACCATGGGCGGCTCAGGAGTTGAGACGTCAGAAGATAACGACCATGAACGGAGCATTGATCGCTGCTAAAGCTTTGGTGGAGTTTTCAGCAAACCGAGATCCTAGCGCGGGTGCTAAGGATCAGGGCAAGTCTAGGAAGGACGGAACCCGATCGGGTGGCAAGAAGAACGATAAGCAAGAGAAGAAGGCGACGACATCGAAGGGAAATGTCAAGAAGACGGTCAGATGCTTCCTCTGTGGAGGGCCGCACTACACGAGGGAGTGCGACACGAAGAAGGGACTCTCGACCATGGCATCTACCTTGGACACCGAGCAAGGTGCTGCACACATGGGGTCTATAATGGCACTGACGACTGCTGCCGCAACGCTCCCGACGAAGGAAGTGAAGAAGACCGTTAAGGGCCTGATGTTCGTGGAAGTCGCAGTGAATGGCCACACTTCGATCGCTCTGGTTGATACTGGAGCCACGCACAACTTCATGGATTCAAGGGAAGCGGCACGACTTGGCATACGATATGTCAATGAGCCAGGCCTGATCAAGACCGAGAACGTGGCCTCCCAGCCAATCCTTGGTACGGCCAAGGATATCCACGCGAAGGTGGGGGAGTGGGAAGGAGCGATCACCATGACGATCGTCAACATGGACTACCATCAGTTCGTCCTGGGCATGGAGTTCATGGATGCGTTCCATGAGGTGAAACTTTCCCAGGAGGGGATTCGTTTGCTATCTCAGGAAGCTTCGCATGAAGTTGCCACGACGAGGGCCAGCGTGAAGTCCAAGATGCTTTCGACGATGCAACTTGATAAGGGCATACGTCGGAAGGAGGTCACCTACTTGGCTGCCTTGAAGCTCAACGAGACCGGGCTCAAGGTTCAAGGCATCCCAGAGGAAGTGGAAAGACTTCTGGAGCAGTACAAGGATGTAATGCCGCCAGAACTGCCGAGCAGACTTCCTCCTCGCCGAGATATCGATTACGCCATCGACCTGGTGCCAGGTGCGAAGCCTCCGGGTATGAGGCCGTGTCGCATGGCACCTCCGGAGCTAGAGGAGCTTCGGAAACAACCGAGCAAGTTGCTGAAAGCTGAGTTCATGGGATCCTCGAAGGCACCCGGTGGGGCGCCGGTCCTACCTCAGAGGAAGCAGGATGGATCAAGGATGAACAAGATCTTTCACTCACTATGGGACAAGTGCGTGGTGTACTTGGACGACATAGTGGCATGCTCGGAGAAGCTCGCAGAGCACGTGGAGCATCCCGGGGAGGTGTTCAAGCTGCTGCGAGAGAACGAGCTCGGGGAATGCTCGTTCGCCCAATCGGAAGTGATGTTCCTTGGGCACCATATTAAAGCCGGGAAGATCAGCATGGACAAGGGGAAGGTCCAAGCTATTCTCGACTGGGAGCCGCCAACGAACGTTCCGGAGATGCGATCATTCTTGGGACTCGCCAACTATTACAGAAGGTTCATCGAGGGATACTCGCGATGGACTGCGCCCCTCACCGACCTTCTGAAGAAGAACGCGAAGTGGGTATGGTCAGAGAAATGCGTGGAGGCATTTGAAGGCCTGAAGAATGTAGTGGCGGAGGAGCCGTGCTTGCGTCTACCCAACTACGGAAAGTCGTTTGAGGTGCAAACGGACGCTTCCGACTTCGCATTGGGTGGTGTCCTCATGCAGGAGGGACACCCAGTGGCCTTCGAGAGCCGGAAGCTCAACGAGGCCGAGCAACGATATTCGGTCCATGATAAGGAGATGACCGCGGTGGTGCACTGCTTGCGCACGTGGAAGCATTATCTTCTTGGGAGCGCATTCGTTGTGGAGACGGACAACATAGCAACATCTTACTTTCATAATCAGAAGAAGCTGAGCCCGAAGCATGCACGATGGCAGGACTTCTTGGAGGAGTTCGATTACGTCTTGGAATATAAAACAAGGCGAACCAACGTGGTGGCCGATGCCCTAAGTCGCAAGGTGCAGCTTGCGACGATAAGCGCCATTCGCATGGACTTCAAGGATCACATCCGGGAGGAATTAAAGTAGGATCCTAAGGCTCTGGAGATGCTTCGACTTGTCGAGAAGGGCAAGTCACGACGATTCTGGAAAGAAGATGGGCTGTTGTTCACAGTGGGACATCGGTTGTACGTGCCACGATGGGAGGGTCTTCGACGGTCGATATTGAAGGAGTGTCATGACTCGAAGTGCGCGGGCCACCCGGGAGCGGCTCGTACCTTGGCGTTGGTTGAGGACTCCGACTTCTGGCCTCAGATAACAGAGGATGTCGAGGCATATGTGAGGACATGTCTCAAGTGTCAGCAGGACAAACTTGAGCAGAAGAAGCCGGCATGGTTGCTGGAACCCTTGCCAGTACCGGAGTGTCCATGGCAGATGATGACCATGGACTTCATCTCAGCCTTGCCTAAATCTGGGGGAGCAAGATCGATCATGATGGTGATCGACAAATTTTCAAAGTATGGAACCTTCATCCCGACTCCAAAGCATTGCTCGGCGGAAGAGGTCGCCCGCTTGTTTGTCAAGCATGTAGTAAAATACTGGGGCGTACCTGAGATCATCGTCAGTGACCGTGATCCGAGGTTCACGGGGCACTTCTGGAGGGAGCTCTTCCGGCTCCTGGGGAAGGAGCTGCGCTTCTCGACAGCTTTCCACCCCCAGACGGATGGCCAAACGGAGCGGGTCAACCATCTTTTGAAAATCTACCTAAGGTACTTTGTTGCAGCCAATCAGGAGGATTGGGCCAAGCTCTTGGACGTTGCACAATTTTCGTACAACATGCAGAAGAGCGAGACGACGCAACAAAGCGCATTCGAGATCGTCACTGGGAGACAGCCAGTGACACCTGCAGGGCTAACGGCCAGGTACGCGGGAAAGTGTCCGACGGCGTATCATGTGGCGCGTGGTTGGCAGGACAACCTCGAGGCGTCGAGGGCTATCTTGGACAAAGCGGTGCGCAAAATGAAAAAGTTCGCTGATCAAAAGCGGAGGCATGTCGAGTTCCAGGTGGAAGACAGGGTTCTTGTGAAGTTACGAACGCATCAGTTCAAAGCACTTAGGAACCTGCGCCAAGGGTTGTTGAGAAGGTACGAGGGTCCCCTCGTCATCACCAAGCGAGTAGGTACGGTGGCCTACAAGGTGGATCTTCCCAAAGAACTGCGACAGATCCATTCAGTGTTCCACGTTAGCATGCTTAAGAGATTCTACGGGGATGCAGAAGACTCTGGGCGTGAAGTGAAGACACGAGGATTGGTGAACGACATGAGCACACCGACTAGTTCAAGAGGCGCACCGGAGTTGCCGAGGACAACAACAACTTCGGTGGGGGAGGATGTCACTCCTGCCCACTGAAGGGCGCGCCCCGAGCGGGCGTGGCCATGCGCGCGAGGAGGCGGGCGTGGCCGGGGCGATTCCTACTCCTAGTAGGAATAGGAGTCGTCCAACACTCCGAAGGTCCGACGAGGAGGGAGGAGCTTCTGGAGATGAAGACTTGGACTCCTATCGTGAGTAGGAGGACGAGCGCGTGGAGAAGTGCAAGATCGGAAAGATTCCTACTCCTAGTAGGAATAGGAATTCGGACCTCTCCTAGGTCGAGTAGGACTTGGGCACGGACGGAGCTTCCTTCTAGATCGAGGGTCACTTGGAGATGAAGTCCTAATCATAGGAGGATTGAAGATGGGGAGAGGCCATAGGAAAACAGTCCTAGTCCTAGTAGGACTAGGACTTGTCCCGGCGGGCACACCTGAGGCGCCAGGAGGGCGGCCTGGTCAGTTTGTCTTCAAGATGGACTTTGAAGGGGCCGAATTCTTCTAGGACTCCAAAGTTGTTGGATTTCTACTCCTACTCCAAGGAGGTTTTTCTAGAGAAGGGCTTGCATACCTAATAGGATTAGGTCCTTAACTTAGACTAGGAGTTATTTCTCTTGGGCACTATAAAAGAACATGTAATCAAGGCTTGTAAGACCATCCTGGACAATCTGAAATTGCTCAATAATATTCTCTAGTTTTCATCTAAACTCGTAGCCTCCATCTCTTCTTCCTGGGCGGGTGTTTCGTTCTGCATCCGGGGTGTGTACGGCCGGTGTCCAAGGCACGTCCAAACGAGGGCTGATCGGCGATCGAGCAGGGTTCGTCGTGCCGCACGTCTGGTGTTTCGTATCCGAAGCGTAAGGACGTGACACATGGACCCAGTAGCTTTCGACTTTTATCTTATAATTTACTTAAGATGTCTATCTTTTAGCAATTTAATTTAGATGAAACAAGACCCAATCATAAAAATTATTGGATTAGTATCATCATTGGATATGATAACAAAATATGATTAAATATAATGACGATATGATCTGATATGACGATTAAATATGATAAAAATATAATCAAGAATCATAGCAATATGATTAGCACAATCAATAAATTATATTTCAATAATAATAACAACAAGATAATTATTATAAAACTGATAAAATAATTAATTACCAAAATAACTCTCAGTTATCAAAAATTCCATTATTCTTATTTTATTTTCTCTCTCCTATTCACCTACGCCCTCATTAATTCTTTCTTTCTTTTTTTATTTGCCTTACGTTTTCTCTCTCTAATTTATTATCTCTCTCTAATCTTCTTCTTGCGCCCGTAATTTTTTTGCCTTCTCTCTCCACATCCCTTACGGCCTTACCCTCTTCTTTAATTCCTTTTTTTTACTTCTCTCTCACCATCTCTCGTTTTTCTCTTTTTTCAATTTCTCTTGCGCTCGCCAACTCACAATTCTCTCTCTAATTTCATCTTCACCTTACGCCTCTTTTTTTTTTCTTTCTCACGATTATCTTTTTTTTCTTCTCTCTCTATTACCATGCGGCTGTGATCTCTCAATTCCCCTCTTTTTTTCTTTTTGGCTTGCTTTAATCTCTCTCCCATAATTCCTTTTCTCTCTCTCCAAATTATTTAGCACCACCACGTTTTGTGCTTCTCATCCTATTTGTCATAACTATTTTTTTCTTCCTTTCTCCTTTGACGGAAATAAGGATGAACTGAAAATTAACTTATAGTTGAGGTATAATATTCAATTTTTTTTTAAAATTAGACCGGATTGATCGATTGGCCGGTTCAACTGCGAACTGATCATCGGACTAGCCTGGTTTGTAGGTAAAACCCATTTTAGCAAGAAACTGGATTGAATCGTGTCAACTCGGTCAAAATCGGGTTGAACCAAAAAATTCACTTCAATCCGATTTTTTTTTTTGTGAAAGACAATAAAAGAGAGGTGAATAAATGGAAAGAAAAAGAAGAAAAGTGCATCTTAATAGGGAAGCTAGAATAATAGAAAGGGGAGTAAAATAAGAGATTGGATTGTAAAGAATGAATGGATGTAAATAAATAATGAGGAAAGTAATTTGAATTTGAAAGGGAATTGGAAAATAGTGATAAAGATAAATTTGAATAAAAGAAAAAAATATCATGAACATAAATACATGACAAAATTTAAATTATTATAAATAATATACATTAAAATATGAAAATAGAAACCTAATAATATAGTAAAATTTATAGGATGAATTTATACAAGGAATCAAATAATATGGAAAGAAAATTTTAATTTGAAATATAAAATGAGGGCAAGGTAATAGTAATGGAAATCTAAAAAAGGAAATTATTCATGAAATTATTAAACAATAAATATAAAATTAAGTAATTATATATAACATATATTGTTAAAATATAAAAAATAATTTATTAATATTTGATTAATTAAAAATGACGTTTAATATACCTTTATTTCATTAATTTTTTACCTTTTTATAATTTTATTTATAATATATTTTTTAAACTAATAAAATATTATTATTTTAATAAAATTTTGGCTCAACCTCATCAAACCCATCGAACCATGAGCTTGGTTTGATGAGAGGTTTGGTTTTTAAAAACATTGATAATATCATGCAACAAGAATGGATCTCTATGTCATTAATATGAGGGTGGGTGGGCATTTGCTTGTCGATTAGAAGCCATACGGTAGACTTTAACTTGTATTCATCAGGCATAAATAATAAAAGGATATAATGTCCATCCAACTTACTTCTCAAGGCAGGACCATCCAGCTTACCCATTGATCCATCGGATATAGATTCGACACAGATGAACAAAAGTGCAGTTTACAGCACAGTTCGAGCCGAGGGGTTATGAGCGGTTCACTTGGAGAAGAGAGGTTTTGACTGGTTCCAGCATTTTGCCCTTGGGAACTCGCAATGGTTTCCTCGCTTCTCCTCGTCGCTCTGCCCTCATGAATGAGTCCCCCCATTGCTGCCTCGCTGCCCTACCAAACTCATCTCCCCGACGCCCGTCACGGTGACCTAATGAACTTATCTCCCTATCTCTCTTGCCAACGAAATGAACTCTCGTCATTCGTCATCGTCAAGACCATTTGCCACCACCGAAATGAAAGCAAAAAAAAAAAATGTATAAGATTGTCATTTTTGTTTGCTCGTAATTTGCCATAGATTGTCATTTTTGTTTATGTGATATATCATTTTTTTCATTTCTAAAGAGGATCCCGCATATGATGCATCTCAGCACCATCTTCCACTTTAAGAAAATATATGCTCTTAGCACATCTACGCACCTTGCTTCCAAGCTTCTCCAGATGACGGAACCACTATAGGGTATGCAGATTTGTTACAAAATCTTAATTAGGTGATAGAATCTATTCTGAAATGTTGATTTTATACTAAAAATACTATGTAGCAGATCAATTTTATACTAAAAATATATCTGTAGCAGATTGGAGGTAGAGCCGAGGTCGAAGGGAATGGTCGTTCGCTGTGTAGCAAATCGGAGGTGGAGCTGGATTTTTTTTTATCGCTGCTGAGCAGATTGAATCAGTTTTAATGTGGGTTTCTCTCATCATCAACTGAACCGCTCATGACCTGGACGATCGCTGCTTGAACCATGCTACAAACCATGCTACTAACTTACCAAATTGACATGATAACATATATCCAAAATCCTAATTCGATCTTAGGGAATCCCACAACATTTTCTGGAAACCTTATAATCCATTAAAAAGCTAAAAAATAAATAGAAAAAATACCACAACAACCATGAACTATAGAAAATGATTGTTACTCTCTTCACGAAAATAATGCATAGAATAGAAGGTCCCAAATCATGTTATCTACACATAAGTATTTATAAAACAAATCTAAATATTTATTAAATGTTTAGTTTGTTTGTAATAGTACTTTAAACTAATAAGAAAGAAATTTCACAACCGATATTTATCTTTATCTCCTACTAGAGTATACAATGAATTGCACAAAACGTGCAATTACATAAAAAAACATTTATTAGTGCATAATAGCTACAATCACCAATATAGCTAGACAAATACTAATACACATATTCGGACTTCTACATATATCTAGATTATACAAAACATTGTCAATAAAGAAGGGGAAAGAACATAGACCAAGATATAATTTAATACTATGACCTAACTCTGCATATGATCAATTGCATAATTCATAACATTTAAGAGTGCATTATAGTTGCACTTATCAATATAGCTAGATAAAATATTATAACAAATATTGTGACATATTTATATCTATTTGAGATTCAGAAAGTTTTGTGAATTCTCAACTTATCTATTTTTTTTTATCTTTTATGTGGAATAGTGTTGCAACTAATTTGACAACTTCATAATTTTAGACTATCTTTCAAACTTGAGTACATACATCAACATACAAATTATGTTGCTTCTGATGATTTTATACATATTACAAATCACATCAAACTCTTTTAGTACTTTTGCAACTCCAAGTAGTCAAATATAATATATCAATTATAATTTAGTATATAAGTATATTAATATGAATACCAGAATTTTCTAAACTTACATTTTTCTCCACTATATTTGGATGAATCTTCGCTAAGGGGAAGGGAAGAAAATAAGAAAGAAGAAAAAAGGAGGGAAGAAAAGAGAACTTTTACACCCCAATTTGAGGTTGAAATAAAATAACACAAATGGAAGAAAATGGAGGAAAAAAATGGAGATTCCCTTTCGTTGCTCTCTTTTAAAATTTTATCCAAAGGAAAAATTTTGTTTCCCTTCCCCTCCTCCTCTTTACCCTCCTTTTACGTCAATCCAAATATAATAAGGAAAGAAAAGGAATATATTGTTGAACAAAGTATAATGCATTTAATGCAATGCATAGTAGACTTATATACCATGTGTTTAAATATGTTATATGAGTTAACCTAAAATATGTAATTGCATTTTGAACACAATTTTAAACATAATACATTTATAGAAGAAAATATACATTACTCCACTTGCACCACGCTAGACCACAAGACAAGCACCTTTGTGTAGAACATTTGTTTTTCTTTAATATTTAGTCTAACTTTGACATATATATTACCATTATTACCATTAGCACATTTCTTAATATTGATGACTAAGGCCAAGAAATCAAGTTTTTTAATGTAAATCCAAAATGATCAATTGGGAGCATTTGCGGGAGTTAATTTGGATAGGTTTGCAAGTTGGAAACTCTCGTAGAGTGAACCTTGTAAGGAACATATATAGAGTGAACAAAAGTGCACAACATACTCATGTAATTAGTTGACACATACTCATTTAAGAGAGTTGTGACATGAAAATTTTGTAATCAATAAATTTGCTAGCAAGTGCACTAATCGTATCAAGTAATAAAGTAGATAGTAAAGTTTTCGACAAGGAACTAATTAAATCTAATCTATCCCATTAATCCACTAAGAAAAGAAAAGAATTTTGTGATAAAAATAGAAAATAAAAAAATAAAAAAATTAACGATAAGCCAATAAAATAAATTGGTGTTGAGCCTTAAAAATTATGAGTAATTAATGGGTCTAAACCAAGTATTCTAACTTTTTATAAAACTAACAACCACAAATGATGAGTTTATATAGAGAATTAAGATGCATTAATATGTGTCTCCTACACTGTTATTCATCCACAATCCTGAACAAAATAACAGATCATACGAAATTCGATACAAATATCGAGTTACCGAGCATGCATTATGTTGAAACTAATCACCCATCTTTTAAGTTTGTAATCTAATATCAAAAATTAAATCACTCATCAAAAGACAATAAATTGAGCATGCATAATCAAAAGAAATCGAAAATGCTAATTAACTCAACTAATAACAAAGTTCAAATAGTTTTCTTTTTAAACAAAAACTAAAATCTCTATAAAAACAAAAATAAAATATGAAAAATAGGTAAAAGAGCATCTAAATAAAAGATAGAGGTAGAACTCGTATCAATCGGAACCTCTAGGTCGTTGCATAGCACAAATGACGAGATACTGCACAACGTTCTCCTTCGGTTGACCTTCACGTTTTGAAATTCATCATCTGCAATGTGACGTGTCCTAGGTTTCAAGCACTCCGTTTTCTGTCTCCTATGATCTCTATTTATAACATCCAAGAATCCCAAGGATTTTAATAAAGTATCAATTTGATTGGGAGTCTTTCAATATTAAAACAAGAAAAATTCGGATTAGACTTCAACTAGACTCTAAAACTATCCAAAACTACTCTAATTCTGAGTGAATACATTTTTCAATGATCTCTGAGACTTATGATAAAGTCTGGAATCGATCTGCACTTGAAATCCAATTTCGTAAAGACCCATAACAACTTCGTAAGGATCTAAATATGAGAAGATTCGTAATAGTGATATAATGATCCTTATAGTGTCCAAATTAAAGTAAAAGTTATGTTTTCATGGCATGTAACATTCTGGTCATGGCCCGTTACAGCCTTGAGAACGATACTAAACTTATGCATTTTTCACTTGAAAACTTTTTTCACTTTGAATCTTTCCATTTTTTTCTTTCATTCAATTTTTTTATTCGATAATTTCTACTCATGTGTTTCTCCACATTGCGCAAGGTGATCTAACGGGCTTGCGATCGACGGATCCTAGAGCCTTTGCCCTTAGGTCGTCAAGCAAGAATCCTCTACGAACCTAATAATTCAAACACACCAAGATTCTTGTAACTTTATTCTTTTCATTTTTCAAACTTTTTTCTTTAGAGTTCAATTTTCTCTTCTATTTCTTTTAACTTTAAGCTCAATAGACACTTAAGCAGTCAACCAAGAGGCAATTATTATCAAGGCTAAAGAAAAATAAAAAAAATGAGAATGAACGAGAATTTGTCGTTCAATTGTTCATAATTCTACCTAACAATATTCACATTCCAAAATACTCAATACTAAGACGACAAAAGATGAAATAATAGTGCTTCGAGTTTCACTAAGTAATAAGATGTCCTTGAATAATACTTAAAAAATAAGTAAATACTAATACATGAGAAAATGAGATGTAATTTTCAATAATGCATGATATTTTGAAATTTTCTGATTTTAATATGAGATGCAATAAAATATGCAAATAAAAATTATGAGAATGTAAACTTGCAATGCAATATAAAAAGATATGCACGATGCATGAAATTGAGCACTCCCCTAAGCTTGAACTCAACATTGTCATCAGTGTTGAAAATAGAAACCCGTAAGAGTATAAACATGATATCGAATACTATAAAATAAGAAGATAAGGAAACAATACAACCTGATTTATATGGAAACCGTAGAAAGAAGTCATGAAGAATTCGTAGTGTCCTTGGTCGATAAAAATTTGGGTGTCTTTGTTTGTGCCACTTGCATCAATTCTGAGGAGGTAAATTTTTTCTTTCTTTCGTTCTCTTATTTTTCTTTTTTTTTTATTTCTCTCTATTTTTTTCGAAAATATGCTCTGTCACGCGTCGTGAGCAGTCATGACCCTTCTACACAATATATAGGTCCCCTTGCGATGGTAATGAAGAAGATTTGTAGATGGACATGGGGCGTGGTCGTGCGCTTACGACCTACAAAAGTTTTCATAGCAATTCAAGTTTAATATTCATTTTAAAGGAGTCATTCTGAGAATTAATTAATGTTTTTTTAGAAGTTAGAATTAATTCATGTTGAGAGAAATATGAGAAATAAGATCTTTTTAATTCATGCAATTACATTTCCACAAAGTTTCAAAATAGATGTCTTGATGACTTCGGTTAAAGCAATAAATATGAAGTTAGGGAGGGGAGTAATATGTGAAAGAGTTCTTTGTTTCATTCTTGATAAGGATATCCTTCTAAGCTTTTAACCACTGGTTTTAACTTTAGCAAGATGTAATATGTGAAAAAAAGATCTCACTTAACCCTGTCAGGTATAGTGCATACCTATCCATCTGATTAACTTATGTGGTTCTGATAGAACTTATCAAGCTAGTAGTGGATGTAGATTGGACTTTTCATATGCACCTGCAATGTTTGAAACTAATTAGACTGTTCTTACAGGTTGGCAGGTTACAAATTTTATCTCCCTAACTGTAAAGACCATTTCTCAAACAACAATTTGATCTCACACACTTACAGTTAAAACTCTGT
This sequence comes from Pontederia crassipes, assembly GCA_030549335.1. Taxonomy (NCBI): domain Eukaryota; kingdom Viridiplantae; phylum Streptophyta; class Magnoliopsida; order Commelinales; family Pontederiaceae; genus Pontederia; species Pontederia crassipes. The sequence continues at coordinate 66,362,124 of CM060191.1, read as the reverse complement.
CACATGTTTTCTTAGTTTCATTGTTTTGTATATAAGCTACTTCATTACCATGAAGCTGCTGGGGAATGCAATCCATGTCATAATGATCGAAAATTTCAACAACCTAAAAGACATCATTTTTTGACAAATGAAAGACAATGCATTAGTGAGATAAGAATATACTCCAAGCAATAAAAATTTATCCATAAAGATATGTAACTCACATGCCGTGAAGCAGATAATGAAGCAAGTCCAATAGGAATAGAAATTATGGCAACAAAAGCAAATGTTGATATAACCTATAAAAAGACAGTAACTTTCTCATGCAATATAAAAGGCTTGAGGATAACAATACAACAACAACACCAACAACAAAGCCTTATCCCACTAGGTGGGGTCGGCTGATTTGTTGATCCATGTTCATGAGATTCGACAGAATTTTACGCTGGCTATCGAGGCCTAACACAATCCTCCTCCTTTATCCGAGCTTGGAACCGGCTATAAAACATAGGCGGAATTGGCTTGAAGATAACAATAAATCAAGCTTTTCAATTTAATTCAAAATTATCAGTTGGATGCTTGCTGTTGCCAGAGTTATGATAGGTTTACAAGATGGAAGCTCTTGTTGGGTGAATTTAGAGTCTGTAAATTAGAAAGAAGATATAACCGGATGTCGTCAAAGTAAATGCAGAATTAGAATTTTACCATAAAATGTTGCTTGCGTGGCATCTCCTGAGTGTTGCAGTTAATATGTGAACAGTAAGGTATGGAAAAATCATGTTGTTCTTACCAGATCAATTGAAAAAAAACACTAAACATGTTTCACTAAAGCACTAAAGCTGACAAACTATTCAAAATATTGATTTCTAATACTTTATTTTTGAAAAGGAGTAAATAAAACTTTTATCACATTCTAAATGCAGCTTTAAATCCAATTTTTAAAATTTACTAACTTATTTAGATAACAAATTTACTGTAACTTGGTTTCTACAAGGACGAAGACAAGAAGCTATCAGATCCTTCAGTTATTAACTGTGACATGTTACACGAAGACAACATGTTTGATATACCAGTAACATAAAAAGATCTGTTTAAGTAAATTTGATGTTTTCACCGTAACACTGAAATAGTATGGATAGTGTTGCATCATATTGGCTAATAACACAAAAAATGGACAAATAAACACATACCTTTTCACGTAATTCCATGCATCAAATCCATGGTTAGGAGTTCTGCCCTTAAATTCTAAAGACATTAAAGTGTTGCCTTCAATGTATACTTTTAGGATCCTTGTTCATAGATATAGTTACAGATCATTTGGATTCATTCACATTTTCCTGAACAAAAGTGAATTCCAAGTTTCCAACAATGTCAAGAACTTAAATAATACATATATTTACATATTTTGTTTGGACCTTAGGACTGATTTAGTTACCTTACAACAACAACAACAAAGCCTTATCCCATTAGGTGGAGTCGGCTACATGGAAAATATGACGCATTCGTTGATTCATGTTCATGAGATTCGACAGGGTTTTACGCTGGCTGTCGGGACCTAACACAACCCTCCTTTATCCGGGCTTGGGACCGGCTATTCCCAATCCCAATAAAGAGATCATGCTTACAACAAAATTCCCAATTCCGTATAAGAATAAACCAATAAACTTCATATACCAAGTGACCTCTGAAAGCTGTCTGGATCCTGATTGCAGCCCTCTCCTCCACAGACATGCCAATATACCTGGACGGCACCTATGTCCTAAGGCAGACAGCTTCAGCTGCATCAGCAGCCTCTGCCGGCGCAAGGGCCTGCTTCTTCTGCTCACTCCAGGCATCTGAAAGCTTGACCTCCTCAGGCTGAGGGACTGGAGGCGGAGAAATCACTGGAACTGTGTTTACAGCGGACTCCTGCGGACATGGATCCACATTGCCAGATGCCTCAGAGCCGGATTTCTTCTTTGATTTCTTGGATTCAGGATTTAGTTACCTTAGTTGATTAAAATCATTTTCATGACATGAACAATATTTACGGTTTGAAAAAAAGAAAGTAGACTAAAATTTCGCTTCTTCTCTAATCAACACCTGATCTAATGCTCGCATGTTGAAATATGCTCATTAATTGAGCTTGGCGAAGCTATGGTCGGGTGATTGATGCACATTTGACATTGGTATTTTTTTATATAATAATTTCTTCTGCATTTTGTAACATCTTTACTCCCCTTCTAATAAAACACGATGCCTACACCCTGTTACAGATCCTTTTACATCTCAAATCTTTTTTTAAAAAAAAACCCAAAATGCCACTGAACCTATTTGAAGATCTCATTCAACATTCAACACCTTTCTGAATTCATGTACCCCGAACCCCTTCACACCAATCAATGCCTTTTAACATAATCAACTCATCTTGAAAAATTAGATTTCAAGCACCTCTTCAGCTTGAAAAATTAGATTTCATAAACCTGTTACGGATGAAGTGAAAATCACCTATATTTATGGCAAAATATCATGCAACAATATTTCAAGGTGGAGCAATACATATATACATTTCCACATAAAACATGCATTAAATTCTTGGTTAGACGATACATACACCTTTAAATGTTTAAAGATCATCATGTGTTGCTTCCAATGTATGCTTCTAGACTAATTCTTCATATATACAATTGCTGACCTATTTTAGATTCATCAAATGTAGTTCTCTGACAATAATAACATTTCAACATGGTAATAACACTTTTTAGACAAGTTGGTTTAGTTACCTTTCTTAATTATTAAACAGGATCTTACAGGTTTTCTGGTTTTAATCGTCATCTCAACTATAGACACGACAAAATTCCATTATCTAATAATTCTGCAAGAATATTAGGGCTTGAAAAAAAGAATGCCATGTGAAGTTATTCTTCTTCTCTATTCAAGGCCTCTGTTTCTTAAACTCCTAAATAACACTGACCCTTCTTCTTAAAAAATGAAAAAGTAACTGCAGCCCTATTTGAACATCCCTTGCAACATTCAACTCCCTTTCTGAACTCCTTCACATCCACCAAGGCATTTTAATACAATCAACTCAGTTTGAAAAGTTCGATCTCAGACATACGACACCTATGGGGAACTCTGAAAGTCAAATTATAATTGAGACAAAAATATAACCAAAAAAGAATGGAGCTTTAAGTCATCAATATGGGGATGGTTGGGCCTTCATTTGTGAAATAAGTGGAATATAAAGCCAAATGGGACAAAAAAATATTGACATCAAACAAAAACTCTAAACATGCAAAACTAATTAATGTTTCTACATACATCAGTATGCAAACAGTCAAACTAACTACCAATACAAATCGTAGCTTACACAGGGTTATCATTTCATGACCATACTTGAAGCTTGGTATAAAACAAACACAGGTTGCATAGTACCAAATCTCCATGACAACATTTATCCAAAATCCTAATTTGATCTTGTCAACATTATCCGGCTATCTTAGTATCCACGTAAACGCCCAAAATTATATCCTCTTAAAAAGATACAAGAATTAAGACAAATTATAATTCTGCGAACGAAAAATCAAACAACATCCACATTCACGTTGAACTATACTTGAACAGAGATAGGGGAACAAAGAGTGCACGTACATTTGGGCTTCTTGGATTTAGGACGCGCAGCTCCATCGCCTCCCGACGTTGACGAAGAGGAGGCTCCCTTCGAGTTCATCGCCATTGACGAGCAAGGGAAACCGGAGGAGAGGAGCAAAGGGAACGAGAGGAGGAACAAAGAACTAATTGGAGTTAATTGGGGGCGATTACTTCGATGTAGTTGTGGGGTTGCTACTTTTTTTCAATCTCATTTTCCATTTTACCCCATTATTACTTCTAGTTTTTTTTCTGTAAATTAAATTTTCTCTCAATTTAAATATAATTGTGATTTTCTTTGTTAAAATTTCTCGAAGATTATTAGCGGAGTGGAATGTAAAGATTATTTTTGGGCCGCATCACATAAATTTTTACGATGACAATTTAAAAGTTCAAAAGTTAAATTATTATTTTTTCTTCTTTTAATTGAATTACATTCGATACCATATTTCATCACGTAATGAAGAATGAGAATAAATAAAATTCATATCACACACACACAGATATATATATATTTCTATTTTTCTTGAATTTTTTTTGAAAAAAAATAACTTTAGAGTGTGTAAAATAAATTTATTTTTAAATCTGAATTATTTCACTGCTACTATACTATTCAATAAAACATGAAATAGCTCCACTTGTGAGCATTTGTTTAATGCCACATGCCATCACTTGTTATACTAATTAAAAATAAAAATAACCGTAAATAAATATATATTGGGCGGTTATATCATTACGGAGGCACCTTCTTCTCCATTAACAATTAAATCATTGGATTCAAAGGATTATGGAGATAATGACTTTTTTCATATTTAATCATTGATGAAATATTTATTATTAGCTTTTTAAATTTTGATTACTCTATATTATTTATGTTTACTGACATCATATTACGCAAGTTGTGTATGACTAATATATTTTTTATCTTCTAATTTATTATGGATACACAATATTATTTTCTATGATTATTATTCACTTTGATAATAAACTATAATAAGATAACCTATTCCATCACAAATAATGATATAATAATCACATCTTCTATATAAATTATTAACATTATAAAATTTGTAATATAGTAAAATCAATATATTTATCAAATAATATACTGACATATAATTAATGATGTGAAATGCAAAATACTTTTGTCTTATAACACATATATACTTAGATATTCAAATAAAACACTTTTGTCTTATAAATGCAAAATTATCATCTCTCCAATCTCACTCACACACACACATTCTTTAAATGTGTTCGTTGGATAAATTTTCTCTATATATTTTAAGCATTTTTTTAAACTGGAAACCATTATTTCTATTTAACTTTTTCTTTGAACAAATGAGAACATGTGGCATGAGACAATATAGATAAATTATGTTGTTCTAAAATATTTCGTGCGTAAGTTTAATTCTTTTTCTTACGATGGAAATTTTTTATGATAATAATTTTCCTCAACTAAAAAAGAAACGCCTATGCTCATGAGCATCTTTCTAAAAATATTACACACTCATGACCTGGGTTTTCTCCCATTATTTTTTGGGATTGTGGTGACTTTGCAATTGACAGTTTATAATATAATGTAATATAATATAATACTTTGAAATAGAAGAGGGAAATTAGAATAGATTGAATTTTGAATCCTTTTTCTAATTTATATTTGACGTCTTTCAACATTTCATATTGAGAAGGATATCTTGATTTTTGTAACCTCCTCCCATCCCCTTAATCTACTTATTATTTTCCTAACCTTCTCTCATCCATATTCTGTAATCTCCTTCTTCCAATGTCTTCGGCACATAGATCACACCAGTGAGTCTGATGTGTACTAATAGTGGACATGTTTAAAAAAGTATCAATAAAAATTTTGAAGAAGAAAAATAAAAGTGCACTATTTGCATATCTTGACATTTCTACTACTTTCCTTAGGGCACAAAGAATGCAGACACTTTTATAAATATTACAAATGAGTTGGTTAGAGACATTTCTTAATTTGAGACATTGGAGCTTAGGGTGTGTTATTAGACTTGATATGCGTGCTCATGTTCAAACTTAATAAACACTATACATAACTTGCTAACTAAATCTTAACATAAGAAATAGGGACATAAATCATAACATCATTGACTTATAATTTAGTATGTTCATCATATTTAACACTAGAGATGAAGCGAGATTAGACATCATTAATTTGATTTAGCACATATGAGGCACGAAATTTCTATCTCGTCATAAAAAGTAAGATTAAAAAGGTAAAAGAGTTAATTGGGGACACCTGAAATGCTACGGGACATAAAATATTAAAATCACATCCTTAAATACAATTTTAATTTGTGGCATATATTTCGGGCAAAACCATGGACTTTATATTTAGGATTGTACATAGAAGATTGACCTATAAACACGAAGGAAAATGAAATAAAATCCTATAAACATGATTGAGGTCAACAGGTACAAGAAAACACATCCTCAAAGAAAGAAAATCAGATCGCTAATATTCAAATCCCTATCATTATTGGTCATTACCGGCTATCATTTTCCATCGTCATTGGTCGTTGTAGATGCCATAATTAAAAATTCAATAACAATGATTTAGAGGTGTAAGTCATATAATGACCATTTAGTAGGTCATTAAACATATTAATGATCATCAATATTTTTGTCGTTGATAAACTTTAGCGACTAGTAATCCGGTCATTAAAAAATCATCAACAATCATTAATGATCATTTAATTGATCGTTAAACGTATTAATGGCCATCAATATCTTTGCCATCGATAGTCTTTAGCAATTAAGAGCATGAATTTAAACAATATACTTATGCCTCTCTAACACAGACTTTTATATTTAAATAAACCAATTTTAAGAAGCAAGATTGATCCATGTTAAACCATCTTGCTAAAACTGATATTGTGTTACTGAAAATTTTATTATGTATGAACCAATTATATCTCTTTCTTTTTAAGCATCACTTTTTATAAAACTAAATGTTTAATGGTCAACCATTTTGAAAACAATAATGAATGATTGATAGTTTACACCTAAAACAATTTTATTAAATGTATGAGAGGCATAAGTATTTGAGAACTTGAAGAATTTGACAATGTCATCATTGCATGCTCGAGATACATACAATAGCATTCACATTATTTTGCATCTAATGACTTAATACATATTTCAAATCACATTAGATGCTTTTGCTACTTTTGGAACTCCAACTAGTCAAATATCATATATGATTTACAATTTTTTATATATGCATATGAAAAATAACAAATTTTGCTAAAACTTACATTTATCTTAAGAATAAGGGGAGAAACAGAATATATTCTTCAACTTGAGTTTAATATGTTTAGTGCTAGTAGACTTATATACTGTATGTTTGAAAATGTCATATGTACGTGTTAACATAAAACATGCAATTGTATTTTTAACACAATTTTAAACATACTCCGTCTATAAAAAATTAGGCATACTCTGCACACTATAAGAAAATTGAGCTCTGTGATGAAAATTTCTATCACAAAATAGTGAAAATCCCTCACTAATAATGAGTTGTGATAGATTTGTAATAAAATCGATTGGTCACAATTGATTAAGCCACAAATATTTTTTGTGACAGAACATTTTGTGATTATATTTCCATCACAAATTTGACATTCACAATTTAAAAAGTTTGATTTCTTATAATTCTATCACTATTTTATCATATTTTGTGATAAAATTTTTTATCACAATTTTTCGTCACTTAAAGTCGTATTTTCTTGTAGTGACAGTGCAATGTTAGACTGCAAGGCATGCACCTTGTGTAGAAAAAAAACATTTTTTTTCTCTAATATTAGTCTGACTTTCAAGTATAACTTACCTTTATGAGCATTAGCACATTTTCTCATAATGATGACTAAGGCCAAGAAATCACGCTTGTTAATATAAATTAAAAATATCAATTGAGTGCTCTTTCTGGAGTTAGGATAGATTTGCAAATTCGAAAGTCCTGTAGGGTGAACCTAGTAAGGAATATATAGAAAAATGCACAACATACACATATAAGAGAGTCGCAAATATCTCGGGAGCTTTTGACTAATGAAGAACGAGAGAGAGAGATAGAGAGAGAGAGAGTGTGTGTGACTTGGGACAACCAAATCAACTTAGAAGTCAGGTAGAGTATTATATTTTACTTATGCAAAGGAAATAAAATATCATTTTTTGTAAATAGTCGGTATGTAAATTTAGATTTGCAATGGAAGAAAAATATCATAGATTGATGACACGAGAATTTTATGCATAATAGTTAGAGTTATGACAAAGACTCAAAATGTATATATATATATATACCTATGGGAAAAGGAAAAAAAATAGAGCTTGAATATGCTAAAGAAAAAAAGTTGTAGATGAACAAGTAGATATACGAGAATATATATCTTACCCTTTCAAACTTTATATTGTCCATGCATCATGGTCTACTTGTGTGTGTGTGTCTGTTTTAAGTAAATCCACTCTACATGTACATCTCGTCACATAACATATCACTATAAACACATAATTATCATATTTTAATTCACATGATACCCTATGAGAAAGGGTCATATATAATCTATGTGAATGGTTGTAGGGTGTATCTAAAGAATTGGATTCAAGAGCATGTCGCAAACGTTTTTTATAGTATGTAACACCACACTGACCTGAGTCCGTGTGCCTTTCTAGAAGTATAATCTCATATGATTACTATCAACTTCAAACAATTATATGTTCATACAAGGTTCAAAAAAGAACCGATCACTGAAATAAAAATTGGTATCAGAGTTTCATTGGATATGAATATTCAACTGATTAATTAAACTGCATTCATATGGTCTCTTATTACATCTCATGAATTGAATCTTCTCATCTCCACACATTTGTCTACATTTTGAGAGCACCAACTTTAGAATGAGCTTCATTCTACAAAAAAAGTCATCATATTATAACATGAATATACACCAGAAAAAGCATATATTGAAAAATAAACAGCTCTTAAAGTAGATCTACATCATATTCTAGAAAGTCCTTGTTAAGTTGTCTATACAATTAGTAAATATCTTTTTTTGTTATGGTAACTATACTTTCAACATAATTCCAAGTTTCTGAATTCTATTAACTTTCTTCTATAATGAATACAGAAGATAAAGCTAAGAAGATTATTTATATTGTCTATAACAACAAATTTTATACTATCACCTAAAGAATATTTCTCATTGGGAAAAAATCAACATTAAAAGAAAACTATAATCCACGACCAACAACTAGCATGTCTTCTTCTAAGAATTACAAATTTTATATGCATAACAATTAGCATATTAGGAATAACAAAACAGAATCATATTATAGTATGCATGAAAGCTATTGGTTAGATAAAAATACTTAAAAGAAAAAAAAAAGAAAACACAGGAGTTCATGATCATATGCACCTTTGCCTTATAACAGTAGGTAGGGCTTGAACCAGGAGATATGTTCATATCTCCTTACCATGCAATTGCACGGCACCAACTCTCTCTGCCCATCAGTAACGCTTACGATCTCTATATGGTGCAGCTGCGGCGCCAAGTCCATTGTGGCGACGCTGCTTTCAGTAAAGTAGAGGTGATTACCTTTGCATCCTCTGATGCCACTCCCAGAGAAGTGGCTGCTGTAGAACCGCGATATGAAGAGGACTTCTTCGCCAATGTCCTCCAAACTCGACCAAGAGAAGCCTTCGTCCCCCTCCACGAGTTTGTGGACTTCGTAATGGTACTTGTAGTGATCTTCCAGCCACTGATTCGAGATCACAAGGGTTACTTTCAGTATATCACCATTGGACGACTCCAGAAGTCGGAAGGCTCTGCGATCGATGGTCAGCATCGGCATCCGATGCGGGATGATCGTCAGAGGAAGATTACCGAGGTCGGCTGTCACCATGTTTCCGGCGGCATCGACGATGTAAGCTTTGTTCTGACAGTAGGTGATGGACCTGACGTCCTCGGGCAAGTTGGTGTCTGCCAGGTTCCATACATTTGCCCCGAGTTTACAGTAGACCACCTTGTTGGAGGCCGCCAGGACGCCCATCGCAACGCATTCTTCTGCGTTCGATGTTGGGGGAGATGAGAGGGTCACCTCTTTGATGAATAAGCGCGGCAGGTCAGCGAGCTCAAATCTCACTGGCGACCCCTCGATCGGCTGGTTTATCCACCGCCCGTCTTCCCTGGCCACGGATCCCCCGGATAACGTGGCCAGTTGGGGGGTGGCGGGGGCAACTCGAAAGCCACCTTAGTAAAAGGATTGAGGAGAGACATGCGCAAGTCCTCGTCCATTAACACCAGCATGCCTCTGGTCAGGCCGCACAGGACCTTGTTGCGGACCTCGGGGACGATAATAGAGAAGGGCCTGCTGTCCGAGGGGGCGACGAATTTGAGAGTTCCGGTTACGGAACAGATCGGCAACATTAGCAAAGGCTCGAAACTTATCTTTGGGGCAGCGGAACGCCAACTTTGGCACACAGACCGGAATGTGACGTAATCGAAGCTGTGAGGCTGCAGCTTCTTGGCAATGACTTCCAAGCAGTCGAAGATATCCGACGAAGCCCAGTCTCGAGCATGAAGGGGAGGAGGGGCAGCCATGATAAGAATCGGGTAGGTAGAGGTGATGGTTCAAGACGAGGAGATGATCCTAAGGGTAGAGTTGGAGTCGGAAGACTCGAGGCTTCTTGGATCTTAAAGGGCATGCAGGAGGAACAAGTTGGAAGAGAAGGGGGAAGGAGGTTAAGGTGCAGGAGGTGCAATAGCTTATCCTTAGAAAAGATGAGTGTACAGTGGGGATAGACGCTGCTTTTCGAACACTTGGCACTGAATAGGAGAAAGAGGGGAAAATGGGGTGGAGATGAACACGAGAAAGGGGGGAAAATGGGGAAAATGGGGTGTCTAGGGTTCATCATCTCTCCCTCCAATCCTCTCTGTGGTTTTGCTGTCGGCTTCGTCTTGGCGAGGGCGACGAGCAAAGCATTTCTATGTAACAATTCGCATTATATGCAAAAGTTGTTATTGCTATGATGAATATGGAATTTAAACCTTATCATTTCACAAAAATATATATATATTAATAACGTAGAAATAATTAAGTGGCAGATCACAAGACCTTAAAGGAAAAAAAATCCTCACAATCATTTACACGGACAGCTTTTGAAAGGAAAAAAACATGGAATTAAATGAGCATTTAAGTGTGTTTCCTTAGTGTCTACCAGCTCTTTAATTTCGCAATAAATATGTGAGTTTTCTATATTTAGCCAAGACATTAAAACACATATAATTATCTTGAAGTATATTTAAAAATCAATTTAAATAAGGTCTCTAATTTTATCTTTTATGAAAAAAATATTGTTTATCATAATTTGATGGAATCGCAATATTGTGACAAAGAGACTGCACCACCGACTGCTGCATGCGCGAAATGATGCGTGCATGGCAGCCGTGTGCCTACAAGTAAGCCTCTCAACCTCATCGATATGTCTAATTTTGCCTGCTATATAGGCAAAAACTTTATTTCAAACTTGAGTCAGTTAAAGTTTAAAATGTAATTATGTAAACGCGTATTAGTTCAAGGATACAAACATATTTAACCGTTGAGTACAAACATTCATGTTCTAACCTTCAAATTGCACTATTTATGCTCATTTACGTCATGTTTTACACTGCAAAAACTAACCAAAAGCTTATATATATACCTAAAAAATAAACAACAAACAAAACAAAAAAAAGCTGGTCCACTATCTGGAAATGGATACTGCTTGCAAGTTCAAGATTATGCAAGCAAAGCTGACGTGGCTAACTGATAAGAGCAAATACTTAGTAATTTATTGTACTCGATCGTTATTATCGATCAATTTCTAGATATTAATGTTCAATAGTTAAGTCCTTAAATATTTGAATTGAATACTTTTAAATATCAGCATGAATTAGATTGTAATTTATAGGATCAGATTTTATCATACAATACATCAATGTGTTGCTTTCAATGCATGCTTTTAGGTTTGACATGCATTCATTCACATTATACTCCAATAATAATGACACTTCAACAACCACAAGAACATAAAATACTTACATATTTTTTTCCTTTTGCTTTTTTTTAGGGACAAGCTTATTTCGTTACCTTAGTTGATTAAACAAGTATGCATTGGTTGTGATTTGCAACTTTGCATTATCACTTCAAGTATAGACACGATAAAACTTCGACAACGCACTATCTTTGTAACAATATTAAGGGTTTGGAAAAAAAAGAAAGTCACCTAAACTTTGCCTCTTCTCGTATCAACACTGCTTTGTATGTTGAGATGTGCTCTAGTTTGCATGGTTACTCTTCTTGAACTTCAAAATACCAATTGTCCTATTGCACATATGATTCAATGTGCAATGCCCTTCCTGAAATCATGCACCCTCAACACCTTCACACCATCCAATGCCTTTTAAGATACTCAACTTAGTATGGAAATTAGATTTCATAAAGATTTTATGGACGATCAAAAAGCAACTATATTTATTACTCAATATCATGCAACAATATTTTAAAGTGGAGCAACAGGTACATACCTTCCCACCTAAAGCATGCATTGAAACCTTGACTAGGCCATATGCCCTTGAATAAGTAATATTTTTCTGTGTTGGTTTCAAATGTATGCTTTTAGATTCCATATTCATAAATATAATTACTAATATGTTTCATAGTATTTCTCTAATTTCAATGACATTCCAATATTGCAAGAACTTAAATTATATTTGCATACTTCATTTTGTCATCACTTTTTTTAGACAAACCGATTTAATTACCTTTCATAACGGACTAAAAACACTTAAATTAATAATAATGACATTCCAATATTGCAAAAACTTAAATTATATTTACATACTTCATTTTGTCATCATTTTTTAGACAAATTGATTTAATTACCTTTCAAAACTAACTAAAACAATTTTCAGAGGTCGTGTGTTCTGAATCCTCAGCTCAATTATATAGACGACAAAAGTTTGTTATCTAATAATATTTAGTGTTTGAAAGAAAAAGGTCATTTGATTTTTTTTCCTAATATTCTGAAACAAAAATGTGGTTTCATTTTTGCTTGATACTCTCAAATAAAAAGTACCGACACCTATTCAACATTCAACTCCTTTATTGAACATCTTCATCCACCTATGCATTTTAAAGTACTCAACTCAGCTTGAAAAGTTAGATCTCAGGTAATTTATATGGGATGAATTTAAAATTAACTATAGTTTCGGCATAATATCATGCAACAAGAATGGAGGTCTAAGTCATTAATGAGAGGATGAGTAGGCATGCATTTTCTTGTGAAATAAGTGGACTAGAAGCTATATGGCAAACTTTAACTTGTATTCATTAATTGGAACAACGTCCAGCTGCCACGCAACCTCGGCAGCCTAGGCATCAGAAACTTTATGGACATCAGACACTCCCTGATTGCTAAGCGCATACAAGATTTGCTCAATAAACGCGTTACTTTTTGAACCAATCTTATTCACGCCAAGTATGGGTCCCTCAGTGGCATCTGGGAGGGCATGCCCCCTGCCCATAATGGTGAGCCATGAAAATTGATCCTTAACTCTATTGACATCCTTAGAACTGGTTTCATGAAGAGCATCGGCTCTGGAACTTCAACCTCTGTTCTGTCGGACCCCTGGATCTCCACCATCCCCCTCATACGTCTTCCCACATACATTAACATAGATTTTAACCTTGACAACAAAATGATTGATAACTTTATCTTTAATGACTCTTGGAACGACTCTATATTAGCGGACATTTTTGGCACTGACTTATGCTTTCAAATTAAATGTATTGATATCTCTACTTCAGCCAATGATGATGTGTGGGTCTGGGTTAGTGATACCTACAGATGCGCAAATGCTAAGTCAGATTATCATCATATTAGTCCCCGCTCTATATCGCCTATTCCCACTGGAGGGCCGCCGTGGCACAGCGTTTGGAAGATTCCGGCTCCACCTAAAATCCATAACTTTTTGCGGAAACGTATGCACAACAAACTGCCCACATTGAACTCTATCTTCTTGTTCGACAATACTATTGATCCAGCTTGCTCCCACTGTGGTCATTCATCTGGAAACTAATGCCCACCTATTCTTTCAATGCCCCTTTTCTCTTAACCTCTAGCGCATTTTTCAATGCAAGATGCAATTTACTTTCCACCACTCAGCCTCTTGGCACCTCGGCTCCTGGATCCACGAGGGAGCCAACTTGGATTAGCAGTCCAAAAAATCATCTTTATCCCTATTCATCTACTGCCTTTGGGAGCTTTGGAATCTTCGGAATAACACGCACTTTCAGGCCTGGCACGCAACCGTGGATTTGGTTTGGGAAAGGGCTTTTGGTTGGCTATAATGATTTTGCTGGCGCCCACGCACCTGAGGCCCTCTGCCCCCACGATTCGCCCACGCGGATCCGGTGGGAGCCCCTCCCTAGCACTGGGCTATTTTGAGCTCAGATGGCTCTCTTGGGCCAGCTGGGGATGGGGGTATTGGCTACCTTACCTTACCTCACGATGGCACTTTTCTTTTTTGCAGGCACTAGCAAGGCAATGGTGGACTCTGTTTTGGAAATCGAGGCACGAGCTCTGCTCTCCGGCCTCCTGAAGTGCAAGGAGCTTGGCATGTCGCACATCCAAGTTTACTCTGATTCGGAGACACTTGTGGGGATTATCAATCGGAAGCTTCGCTGCCCTTGGCAAATCCGCGGGATCATCGCTGATATCTTCGTAACCAGCCTTATGACTAGCCCCATCATTGTATCCCACCATAGCAGAAGTGATAATGGTGCCACAGATTATCTTGCACAATTTGGTGCACTCAGCAGCATAGCGACAATTTTTGGCTGGACAGACCTCCTCCGGGTCTTGTTCAATTTTTGTACTCTAGCTTAAACTGAGCTATTACTTAGTATCAATGAATTTCCTTTCATTAAAAAAAACTTGTATTCATCATGTAGAAATACTAAAAATGAAAAATAATTAACCTTTTTGCATACAATAGTCTGCAAACGCATATTACGTGTCAATTAAATTCATATTAATGCATAGCATGAATGCATGCATTGAAAACTTGACTAGGCCTTGTGCCCTTGAATACATATTATCTTTCTATGTTGCTTTCAAATGTATGCTTTTAGATTCCATATTCATAAATATAATTACCAATATGTTCGTAGTATTTCTCTACTAACAATGACATTCCAATATTACAATAACTTAAATTATATTTGCATACTTCATTTTGTCATCACTTTTTCAGACAAACATGTTTACCGTGTGTTCTGAATATGTTTCACTATATTTCTTTAATAATAATGACAATCCAATATAGCAATAACTTAAATTATATTTAATCACATACTTCATCATGTCATCACTTTTTTAGACAAACTGATTTAATTACCTTTCATAATTGACTAAAAATACTTTGATAGGTCGTGTGTTTTGAATCCTCAATTTAGTTGTAGAGACGATAAAAGTTCGTTATCTGATAATATTTAATGTTTGAAAGAAAAAGGTCATCTGAATTTTTTTTCTTGATATTCTCACACAAAAATGTGGTTTCATTTTTGATTGATACTCCCAAATAACAAGTACCCACACCCTATTAAACATTGAACTCCTTTATTGAACATCTTCATCCACCTATGCATTTTAAAGTACTCAACTCATCTTGAAAAGTTAGATCTCAGGTAATTTATATGGGATGAACTGAAAATTAACTATAGTTCAGGCATAATATCATGCAACAAGAATGGAGGTATAAGTCATCAATGGGAGGATGAGTAGGCATTTGCTTGTGAGACTAGAAGCTATATGGTGGACTTTAACTTGTGTTCATCACGTGCAAATACTAAAAATGGAAAAAGAATTAACCTTTCTACATACAATTGTCCATAAACTCACATATTATGTATCAATTAAATTCATATTAATTCATATCAAGAATGTATGCTAAGTGTGTCGATATGGGGACGTCTCAATTGAATCAGTGCATGATACAACAACGAAAATTTTTTTAAAAAATCAGAATTAACCCTAATTCAATAATAGGTGCATCTATATTATTATACTTGTTGACGAAGTAAAATGCACAAGAAAACACATGAGCAGAACTGTACATTTACATTTTTAAAATTTAGGATGCATAGCACCATAGATGGCTTCCACAAGAAGATGAAGATATTGTTATCCTACAAAAGTCGTCCTAATGTTAATGAGGGGAATCTTAAATTTTAAAGTTATCAACCCAATCACTTTAAACACGTAAATTTTAAAGTTAATTTTATGAGCATTATTAATTAATTCCTCTAAAAAACATTATTAATTAATGATATTTTGCATTATGGATGTAAATCTTAAAAGTCATTAATTTGATTTGGCGTGCTAATGTAGGGAAATTAGATATACTATTTACCTTTGTTTGACATACACTTACTCTACGTTTTGCTATGTTTTCGTGCTCGAACACATACATTAATATTAAAATGCAACTTTTATAATTTTTTCACATCAATTGTAGAATGAATATTTAATGATCTTATGAACTATTTATGCTTTTATGCCCATTTTCTCATGCAGATTCTAGTGTGGGATGTATTGGAGCAAGCGACTATAAGTGGGGGCATCCGGGATAGAGGTGCTACCACCCTAGACACTCGAGTAGATTCTTGGGCGAGAGCAATCGGTTCACTTATTATAGGGACCGAACGGACCTCCTAAATCAGTAACTTTAGTAGATAAAATCTCCCACCTTCTAATTGACTTCATATCAATCCACTACAAGAAAAACCGGTTATAATCGTGGGAAAATATGGAGAAATCGTCAGAAAGGTTATTCCAACGGGAGGCAACCGTAAAAAATTTGCTCGTCGCATAAAGTTTTTTTACGGTTCGGCTAGAGCCGTCGGAAGTTTCCGCGGCCGTAATCATGGGAAACTGTTCTCATGGTTCAAATAATGGGAACGTTCCCACGGCTTCGGCCGTAGGAAAATCCTTCCCACGGTTGGAGCCGTAGCAACTTCCACGGCTCCGGCCGTGGAAACTCTTGTGGTTCTAACCGTGGAAACTTCCCACGGTTAGAATCATAGGAAACGATTCTCACAGCTACAGCTGTGGGAACGTTCCCACGGCTGCAACCCTGGAAACTACTTCCCACGGCTGGAAGGTTCTGACGGCTTAGGTCGCGGGAAGCAGTTTCCTTCCCACGGCTTCAGCCGTCGGAATGATTATCTAATTTTTTTAAAAACAAATCTCGCCCATGTCCGGAACGGCCGTCCGCCTGGCCATTTCCGAACACGCAGCAGCCATTTTCGATCACGCATGCGGGCGTCCTTTTTCGAACGGTCGCCCAAGACAGATCTTGCCGCCCACAGTCGGATCGGCCGCCGGGATGCTGGATCCGGCCGTGGGAGGCCAGATCTGGTCGCCTGTAGCCAGGTCGAAGGAAGAGACAACAATGAGTGCCGATGATGAGACCACATCACCGGAGGAAGAAGACGCCTCCAGAGGATGCTATCATCACCGGAGAGGAAGCCGCAGCCACCGTCGTCGTTGGAGTCCTTTCTCTATCCCCCATGAGGGCTCAACTGGATCTCCCACAGCCGGATCGAATGGAAATGGTGGGTTAAATATCGTCGGGAATGAAAATGTCGGGCGGGAAGCATAGCCGCGAAACGAAAATGAAATTTCCCACGGATAAAGCCGTGAGAAAGGTTCCTGCGGCTTCAGCCATGGGAAACGTTCTAGCGCTTCAGCAGCATGTCACGGGTCTACTTTTCGCTTCTCCGAACACCCGTGCAGCACGTCACCTCTCCTGCTTGAGACGTCCATTCAGCCACCAAGAACTTTACTTAAGAGACCCTCTCTAGAACATCTCTCAGCAAAGCCACACCTCGATGCCCAACGTGGAACACACATAGAAGAACACGCATAGAAGATAAAGGGAAGAACTCTCATATTCATTAATCAAAACAATATTACAATTTGTCCACTCTTAGGAAATCCCTACTTGGATCCCTCATGGATGTCCATATAGGATTCCAAAGGCACCAGGGGGTGGGGAGGGGGGAGGGGTGGGGAGGGGGGAGGGGGGGGAGGGGGTGATTTGGTGTTAAAATCGAAAATATTGATTTCACAAAATATATTGCAAAAACATAAAAATGATTCATTAATCCTTTTAAATCAATGCAATTCAGATAATAAACATAATATGAGCAGGAGAGAGATCAAACACGATAATACAGCAGGTTATTGACGAGGTTCGCCTACACTTTGACGTACGTCCCCACTTTGACTAAAATGATCACATCTAATAATATTTAGTGTTTGAAAGAAAAAATATCATCTGAATTTTTTCATGATGTTCTCACACTAAAATGTGGTTTCATTTTTGCTTGATACTCCCAAAAAACAAGTACCATATTGATCACCCCATTCAACTCCTTTATTGAACATCTTCATCCACCAATGCATTTTAAAGTAATCAACTCAGCTTGAAAAGTTAGATCTCAGGTAATTTATAAGGGATGAATTGGAAATTAACTATAGTTCAGGCATAATATCATGCAACAAGAATTGAAGTCTAAGTCATCAATGGAAGGATTCGTAGGCATTTGCTTGTGAAATAAGTGGACTAGAAGCTATATGGAAGAATTTAACTTGCATTCATCGTAGAAATACTAAAAATGGAAAAAGAATTAACCTTTCTACATACAATAGTCCGCAAACACACATATTACGTATTAATTAAATTCATATTAATTCATAGAAAGAATTTATGTTAAGCGGTGTCGATCGACTTGGGATATCCCAATTGAATCAAAGCATGATACGACAAAGAAATAATTGAAAAAAGTAGAATTATCCCTAATTCAATAATAGGCACATCTATATTTTGTCTGAGCTTTTTTTTGTCTTCACGTCATGCCGTGTAGGCTAGAAAATCGAACAATCATTCCAACATCGTTAGGGTTTTGTGATCATACTCAAAGCTTTATAAAAAGCAAACACAAACAACAAAGCATCTATTATTATACTGGTTGACAAAGCAAAAAGCACAAGACATGGGAGCGGAACTGAGTGCGTACATTTGCATTTTTAGGATTTAGGACGCATAGCACCGTAGATGACTTCCTCATGTCGACGAAGATAATTTGGAACAAGCTTCCTTTGACATCATCTTCATTGCTAAGGAATGGAAACAGGAGAAGGAAGGGAAAATAATGAAAACTAAAGCATTCCTTGTGGGGTTAGTGGTTTTTTTCTTCTATTTATTTTTAATCATTTTTCACTTAATTGGATAAATAAATACTGACACCTGGCGCTTCTAGAAGACATAATTATTATTTTCTTATCATGATTTTCCAAAAAATATTAGTTGTGTTGAAATTAAAAATATTATTTTGTTAAATAATTAACTGACCAATTATTCCTTCACCCAATAATTTAAACACTATCTGGTAATAGAATAAACGATATCCTTCTCTTGTTTTTTTTCCTTTCCTATCCTCTGAAGAATTTGGAGATTTCAATTTGGTAATTGTTACATTTTTTTGCATAAACACGAGAACTTCAAGATAACGTTTTATTTGATGCGTTTATAATATTCTAATTTATATTTAACACGGATTTCTATAATTTGGTAATGGAGAAAATTATTTTTACCTCTGACATTGACTTTTAAATTCGTCCTTATCACATTTGAATTAATGTTTAAAATTTTTATTTTGATATATTCTCTCAAGATGCATTACCTACAATTTCGCTTTGATTATTTTAAGATTCTAGAAAGCATCCTTTATGCCCAGCTTTTATACTGGATTTTAGAAAAAGGTTGTTTCTTCTTGTACCTATTATTATTATTATTACACAACGTAGTGCATAGCATGTGTCATGCATGCATCTTCCCGACGTCAACTAATTCTTGTCCTTAACGCCCAAAACATGCAGAGCTCCTTGTAACTGAAACTGAAAGATGCCTCCCTACCATTGATGATATGATAACGACAGCTGTTAATCCTGCAATTAATATCCCTCCTAATTCATTCGTCAAATATATACTTGCCCTTTTAAGTTTTATCTCAGAGCCACGAACCATGCACGCATTACCTTCCTTTGTTGGTCATTTTGTTCTCATCTTCAACATTAAATGCATTAAATGACCCCGCTCCTCTTTAATGTATGGTACCTCGCCTTCCTCGATGGTTCCTCTCCTCGCACCACTAGAGCCAACTATTTAATACCCGTCCCTCTTCATCTTCCCCCTTCACCCTAACCCTATTGGAGTTCAACATTAGTTTTGCGTTCCTCTCCATTGCCCATGGCAGCTCGGGCCATCAAAGCCGACGTCCTAGCCCTTCCTGTTGCCCCGCAGTGTATGCATACCTTATTCATACTCATAAGTGATGTCGTTCTTCAAGAACCACCAGGTGTGCCGGCGATCCTATCCCAGCAATCTAAGGTGGTGATCTTTTCCAGGCATGGGGACGCGCGGGGGACTAGTTTCCTGCTCCGCACTCACATCATGCCGCCATGTCAGTTTAGGCCATGGTTTCTAAATGTCCGAGACGTGACATTCTTGGACGTGGCTGTGGCACCAAGGGTAGATCGGTGCCACAACAAACCATGTCTTCAAAGGTTAGTGGTCGTGGTGTGTGAGATCTGTACTTCTCGATAATGTGATTCTTCGGACACTGTCTAATATATATACATATGTATCATGTGCAGTGTGTTTCATCTTGGAAATAATTTCAAAGTCGATGAAAGATGTGATATGAAGCCGGTTGGCAATCAGCAGAGGCCAAATTATTCTCCACGGGAGGTGAACACCAACGTCAATCATACACTTATTTATCTTTCTTTTCTTGTATCAAATGGGTATTATAGTACTTTTCATTCTCTTATAAGATTCGTATGATACGGATCGTATCGTAATATTTACCTGCTATATGTATGTTCAATGTAGATCAAGAAAACTCAATTAGGCGTCAAGCTTGAGGCTTTGACAATACATTGCAATGTAGCTGGGCAAACGCAGGCCACAAGGTCTTGAAGTATGATGTGCTAGAAGTCACCACGTCGCCTTCATCTCCGACTAACTGAACTAAAGGAAACAGCGAAACACAACAACGTCTGCAGGAGAAGAAGTATTGTACCGGTTTATGCTTTGTAACGTAGTTAGTCTTTTTCCTTTGTAACAACTTCAACAGTTAGATGGAGTGCTTACCGGTTTAATTCTTGCTTATATTAGTAGTATAAATAGATGCTTAGTTCATGTAATATATAATCTCCTCGATCAGATGTAATCGTTTCTTGAATAGAACTTTAGCTTTCTTCTTCTTCTTCCACTGTGTGTTCCAGTTTTCTCTTCCTTCTTTGTATTTCAGCTTCTTTTTTCCTCCTCCAGCCAGTAAACATCGTCTGAGCTCAAGATCAATTTCTTGACATGATTCTTCTCTAAATTTTTCATGTAGCAGTGGAATTCATCTTGTTGTGTCTGTATCCGAAATCTATCTTGTGTTTGAATTTGATTGTAAGCTTCCAAGTGGCAAAATCAGAAATTACAGAAAAATCTGTTGTGCAGTATTTTCAGGAATCTGTGTTGCCATGTAAAACAATATGTATTGCATAAATTTGCGGAGACCTCCTTCCGGCGGGCGAGCCTCCTTCTGTGAATTAAGTCCCATTTTTATATTATTTTTAATGTTGTCACGTCAATAAAATTAGTTGCGTGAAGAAAAGAGATCGATCATGCCATGTCAGCAATGTGACTTGAAAACGGGCTACAAATGGTGAAAAGGATATTAGGTGTACCATGAAAAATATTCTTATTACAAATTAAAATTAAAAGATAACGCTGAGTAAATATCAAAATTGAATAGTATTTGATGTAATTTTTTTTATGGAGGTAAGTACGAGCTCTAAAATATGATTTATGATGTCTCAATTTCAATATTACCTTACCTCTGGCTTCAAATGTATGACACTGCAGCAGAGAAACGATCGTGCAATTAGACTCTTGGACTGGAGAAAGAAGTTTCACGCGGAGAACAGACTGTGTGGAGAATGGAGAAGGAGAGCAAGTCACAAATAGAGAAAGAAAAGGAAATTAATGGGCAAACCAGCAAGGAAGAGAATGTGGACCGTTCCTTAATGAGTGAACCAAAGACAAATAACCTCATTCGTTGAATCAAACCCCTCTAGATCTAGATCTTACGTCCCACAGGCTATACATTTATTCTGTATGTACCCTAATACACCTCGTATATATAGGGATGCTAAGCACTTTCCCTTCATCCATGCGTTTGGTTCAGGTTAGTGGTACACTTAAGAAATTTAATCATTCTTGATTCGTGCTAGTGATAAATTAATAACTCAACCATAAATGTCCAGCATCCCTGTATGTTTGCAAATACGTTAAACCCATTGGGTATATTGTTTAACACATCATATTCTCATTGTTATTTTCATGTAAGAACAATTGCATGTTCATACAAGATTCAAAACATAACTTATAACTAAAACATGACAAAAGATCTGTTTAAGCAAATTTGATGTTTTCACCATGGACCGTTTGATATCGACACTGAAATAGTATGGATAGTGTTGCATGACATTGACTAATAAGACAAAAAACTGGACAAATAAGCACATACCTTTTCACATAATTCAATGCATTAAATCCATGGTTAGGTGTAACGTATCTAACTTTTAAGGAAAGAATTCAAAAAAAAATAAGAAAACTAACGGAATGAAATGTCCAACCAGGGGAGAAATTTTCTCCCCTGATCGCGGCCGTTTCCAATCCGGCTGGCCAAAGGTTGGCCGGGGCTACAAAGGGGACAAGAGGGAGTGCCCTCGCGCCCCCTTGAATCCCTTCTCGACCGGCCGCCGCCCCCGTTTCTTCTTCTTCTACGACTTCGGTGACCGACGCACGCGACTGGCGAAGCAGAGCACGGCGACGACGACGAAAAGCAGCGTTCGACACTCGTAAGATCGACCCCGACGTGTTCACAGTGATCAGGCGAACCTTGTTGTCGGCCAGGAACGACCGACGATGAACCAATCACCGACGAATCTAAAAATCGACGACTGAAAGTACCTTAGGACTGCGTTTGGTTGCAGAACAAAGGGTTGTTCTGCCAAACGTCTTTTACAACGGGAACTTGTACGCGTGAGGTACGGCGGGAACTTTTCGCAAAAAGCTCCCGCTGTAAGTTCTTGCAATTAGCAAGAACTTGAAAAGTTCTTGCTAATTGCAAGAACAATCATATTTTTTTTATTTTTTTCATAGGACTAAAAGTAGCTCCAAAAGAACGTGGAGCCACTTTTAGACCTATAACTTACTATTTTAATAATATCATTATATATATTATATTCTTATATATTATATACACATATATTATATACATATACATTATATCTATTTATTATTTATACATTATCAGAAATTTGTAATTTATTTAGGTATAATAACAAAAAGTACACTTATTATTTATTACAATTTACTTTGTGATATAATAAAATAAAATTTTCTATTATTATTTATTATGAAAATATATATTTTCTTGTTTAAATGTTGACATAAATATTTTTATTTATTTTACTTATAATATATCATAATAAAAATTAACTAGTATGATATCAGTATCATTATTAATTATGGTATTCAAAATAAGTTATAATTATATAATTATTTTATACAAATATGATGTTAAAATATCTTTTATATTTCATGTTTTATTTATTAATTAGTTTATCTTAAATTTTTTTCTTTTATCTAATTTGCTAATTATAAATATTTTATTAATTAAACTATTCGATTAGTTTTTTTTAAAATTATATTATATTTGAATCTTAAGATGTACGTAAATTATAATATTAATAATATTTAAAATATTTAATAAAATAAATAAATATAATAATAATATAATACTTTATGTACATTAGAATATTATTAACATATTTTTATTTACTATAATTTTATATCTCATAAAATAATAAATTATATTCTTATTTCTTACTTTTTATCCAAACACCTACTAAAACTTATCTATCAAATCAACTTTTTAAATTTCCATCATTACACTTTTTCATCCAAACACCAATCCAAACTTTTCTATCAAATCGATTAGTTCTCGAGAACTTATGGGAACTTAAAATCTCCAATCTAAACACAGCCTAGAGTTTTAAATTCCTAAACGACGAATTATTAATCCTTTGATGTGTTTTAAGGTTCCATCATGATCACGAAATCCATAGTCATTTTCCATATTTAAATCGTCGCATTTTGATGGCCGAAAGGCCGCCGGAAAAGAGGAAGAAGTCTGACGGTCTGTTTTATCGAGGACATCGGTCGACCGGTTCCTTGAACGGTCGACCGATCTGATTGGCATATCGCATTGTCGCATTTTTAGATCGGTCGAACGATCCCATCGGAGCGGTCGACCGATCCAATAATACCCTGATGAGTTCGATCTCACGGTCGGTCGACCGGGCCATCCGAATGGTCGACCAATCTGGCGCTCACTGCGTGTCACCGTGAGTTCGCGATCAGTTCACCGGTCTCTCAGAACGGTTGACCGATCCGGCAAGGCATAGAAAGAATCGAGTCGAACTCCGACCCCGACCTGAGTCACGCCCTAAACTCTAACGGGAGATTCGGACTAGTTCACCTATCACTAGCCAAGTCCTATAGTAAAGACATTAATGCCCATCAGGTTCTGATTTATAGGCTCTATTAAATATAAGCAAAGATAAGTAAAGTAAAGATGAAATTGTGGGATTGCTATGTGCTACCCCAATGTATGAAACAAAGATCAGAGTATGGCATAGAGAGGGGCAGGTAGTTAGCTGAAGTGACAGTGAACCTACTAGTCTTCGATAATCACTATTCCTGAGACTACAGGTCCTCTCCCGCCTATACCTCGAAGAAGGATGATGCTTTGTCACACTCTTTCCCAAAGAAATATAATTTTATAGTATTGAGCCAGAGGGACAAGTAGCTAGCTGAGGAGATAGTGAACATACATGCTCTTAAATGACCATTGTTCATGGAGTGCAGGTCCTCTTCCACTTGTACTCCGAAATGGGTGATGCATTGTCACACCCCATTCTCAACATGGGCTTACTGGCTTTACAGATTCAGAGAGGCACATCTAGCATCCCAACCTAATAAAGTCGAGCTCGCATAGGATAACTAATTTTAAGGATATCATAGTAATGTAAAAGACGTAGTGCAACTCACAATAAAGTGATGTACATCAAAGTATGATACAAAATGTGATACATCATAGTACAGAACATGATAAAGTAAAGTGCAAAATATAGCAAAGTAATGTATAGCAAAGACAAGGCATAATCAAAGTAAAGGATAGAGCACAAGTACTGTTACAATTAAGATTCGATACATGGTTTATTGAAATCAAAGTATTGAAATTCAAAGTATTTTATTCACTAATTCGTGATATGGTCATCATTGATTATTATTTCATCGTCTATGCTTCTATTGTACTGAGCATCTTTGCTCATGGGTATTCGATTCCCCTGCATTGGGATTTTGCAGGTGAGAGATCTGCTTGATGAGGTGTTGGAGAGCACAGGGCTTGAAAAATGCTGCACATGATTATTTACATCATCAGTCCCCTCAATGGAATTTAATCTAATGATTATCTTTGTTCTTAATAGACATCATATTATTCCGTTTATCGCACATTTCCCAAATGTTGAACTTGTTGAAGTTGTGATCTTTTTCCTTTTGTTACAGATTGCATTGGTTAGTTACGTTCATTGATCTTCCGACATTTGAAATTCCACTATAAAGTCTTGGATTTTATTTCATTATTATTATGTTGATGCCACATATACAGTTTGTTGAATGGTTATGGTCAATAGTGTAGTAGGCAGTGTAGCGCTCCCGGGGTCAATCTGACTGCCTACGTGGCAGGAGGAGAGATGTTTTGGGGCGTTACAATTTGGTATCAGAGCCTGAGTTCTTGGCTCCTAATGTTCATAGTAGAATATAGACCAGTGTCATTATTGTTCATAGTAGGGTATAGGTCATGACATTGACTTCATTGTTAATTGTGTCTCATGGTCATGGTAAAGTCATGTGCAAGCTTCTTGAGCAACTGCGACTCTACTCCTCAAGTAAGTACTAGTTAAATTATTCATATGGATTATTTTTTATTGAGATAACTCATTCTTATAGATGCCTCCCCGATGCATGACGCATTACCTCTCGAGTTGTCCGCGGGGGAAAGAGGATCATGTACGTAGTAGAATCACAAATGCACCCTCCAACTGCTCAAGTTCAGGAACCAAGGCCGGCTCGCAGCCAGAGCCGTGGATGAGGACGTGGACGCGGCATTCCACCTCCTGCGTCACCACCAGCAGAGCAAGAACCCGCACCAGTAGAAAGTGTGGGAAGTAATGTACCACGTGTGAACGAACCCCTTCCCAGAGGCTACTGTCTGGAAGACGATCCACTTGAATTAGAGCCGGGGGATGAAACATCCAGTTCTATCAAACCCAACGTTCTATTGGAAGAGAGACCCACCTACTACATTGAGTGTGGATGGCATGGGCACTACTTTTGGGACTGCCCGGATCCTTTCGGGTGTTGGAATGACTACTTGTACTGAAAGAAAGCCGTTTAGGCATCGGTTTTAATTAGATGTTTTAAATTTTTCGTTTAGAATAAGGCATCAAAAAACAAGGAATAGTATAGAACATGGAAATTGTTAGAGGTGGAAGACCTTAGTTCTGTTTCTGTTAAATGCTTTACCATTTGTTTCCGACTAAACTCTATGATGAGTTTGACTTGATTTTAGTGGATATCTTGCCATAAGGTTGCGATTATGATATGGAGTTCTATTTTGTTTTGAATTCTGATGTTGATCTCATACTATTACTCAATTATTCTTATGATTTTTATAGATGCCTCCTCGTAGAAAGCTACAAGTCTCTGACGATGAGGATGACATTCATAACGAGAAGGGAATCCATCATGCTCCTCCTCCTCCTTCTCCTCCTCCACCTGAACAACCAGTGCAGCAAGGACGACAAGCTTCCCTTCCCTGCACAATACAAGAGTTTTGAAAGTCGAAACCTCCGACATTTAATGGTGAAGGGGGCATAGAAGTGGCCGAACAATTGATGGAGATGATGGAAGAAAAGTTCGACATCCTGGATGTCCCTGATAACAAGAAGGTGTTATTCGCCCCGGGGACACTCTCCAAAAAGATGCTAAAGAATGGTGGAAAGCAAAGAAAGCCACAAGCTTTCCGAAAGTTAAAATCGTTGCTTGGGATGACTTCCGTAGAGTGTTCGAGGCGCGCTTCTTCCATGCCTTCCAAGGGGATTTGAAACAGAAGGAATTTCTGAACATGGAACAAGGGACCATGACAGTGTTCCAATACATGACCAAGTTTGTACGTCTGAAGAAGTATTCAAAGTTAATCATGAATGAACTAGATACGGCCAAACACTTTGTAGACGGACTGAACCCCACTCTGAAGGCGCAAACAAGACCGGGGAATTGTAAGACTCTGGATGAGGTGGTTAGCCTAACTATGATGACAGAGAGGGACCACCAAGATCTACAGAAAGACAAGAGGGTTCAATTGAATGTGGGGCAAAGTTCCCATCAACAACCATAATTTCGGTGAAGTGATCGTCACCAACAAAGATGGGACAATCAACCCCGCCCGTATCCAGCCCCTCAGCAGTATAATCGCCCTCAACAACAGCCACCACGTCCTCAGCAACAAGCCCCTCCACCATAGCAACCACAACAACCGAATCAGCAACCCCCTCAATAGGCGTCCAATTCAGCAACAGAGGCAACAACCTCCAAGAGCCCCTCAAGCACCACCCACACTAGGTGAGCGGGTTTTGTGTAACACTTGTGGCAGGACCCACGCAGGGGAATGTCGTATGAAGAATGGAGCATGTTTCCACTGTGATGGAATGGGCCATATCGCAGTAAACTGCCCAAGACGTGGGCAACAGTTGGTGCAAGGAAGACTCTTCAACTTGGAAGATGATGCTCCACTGAATGTTGCTGAGGTCATTCGAGGTACGCTCTTCATAGCATAATTACCCACTACAGTATTATTCGATTCTGGTGCCTCTCATTCCTTCATATCTGAAGAATGTGCCCATACATTAGGGTTAACTGCTATGAATTTAGATCATAAGATGAGTATACTTACTCCACAAGGAACCCTAATTACCATTAAATATCTCTCCGATGTATCCATAGAGATAGACAAAAAGAAATTTCTTGCAAATCTTATCATTATCCCTATGAGAGGTTATGATATAATTTTGGGCATGGATTGGCTAAACTTCTACGATGCTTCTATTCTATGCAAGCAAAAGAAGGTTACAAAGTCATTGTTAGAGGCATAGCTCGGAAGGAACCAAAAATCATAGTGTCTACCATGAAGGCACACAAACTCATTCGACAAGGGTGTAGAGATTACCTGGCAAGTGTGACTAAAATAGAAGAGCCAATCAAGACCCCTCAGGATATAGAGATTGTGAGGGAATTTTCTGATGTATTCCCTGAAGATGTTAGTGGTCTACCACCCAGGAGGAAGATAGACTTCCATATAGAGGTGGCACCCACACAGCACCAATTTTCAAAGCCCCATACCGCATGACTCCAGCAGAGATGAAGGAATTAAAAACCCAGATTCAAGAACTGCTGGATAAAGGCTTCATCAGACCTAGTGTATCACCATGGGGTGCACCAGTCCTTTTTGTTAAGAAGAAGGACGGCTCACTGAGACTTTGTATCGACTACAGAATGTTGAACAAAGTCACTATGAAGAATAAGTACCCGCTACCTCGCGTCGATGACCTATTTGATCAATTGTCCAATGCAAAGGTCTCCTCCAAGATCGATCAGAGGAGCGGTTATTACTAGCTCAGGGTGGCTGAAGAAGACAGCCCAAAGATAGCCTTCAGATCACGATATGTACACTATGAGTTCCTTGTGTTGTCGTTTGGGTTAACCAATGCCCCAGCAGCATTCATGAACCTCGTGAATCGGACTTTCAATGAACATTTGGACAAGTTCATGATTGTCTTCATTGATGACATCATCATTTACTCGCCAAGCATAGAACAGCACAGAGAACATCTAAGGATAGTCTTAGAAACTTTACGAATAAAGAAATTATACGCAAAGTTTTTCAAATGTGAATTCTGGTTATAAGAGATGATGTTTTTGGGCCACATCGTCTTTAAGGATGGAATCACAGTCGATCCAGCAAAGGTAGAAGCAGTATCCAACTGATCTCAACCAAAAAATATTTCTGAGATCAGGAGCTTCCTTGGTCTAGCAGGATACTACAAACGATTCATCAAGGACTTCTCCAGAACAGCATTATCGCTGACAAAGCTCACCAGAAAGGGAGAGAAGTTCATCTGGTCATCCAAATGTGAAGAGAGCTTTCAAGAACTAAAAAAGTGGCTCACCGCAGCGATAATTCTTACTTTGCCATCAGGCAATGGTGGTTATGTAGTCTACAACGATGCTAGTGGTATAGGACAAGGATGTGCATTCATGCAATATGGAAAGGTTGTGACATATGCGTCCAAACAGCTGAAGAAACATGAGGTCAATTATCCAACACACGACCTTGAATTAGCAGCAGTAGTGTTTACCCTTAAGCTTTGGCGCCATTACTTGTATGGAGAGGAGTTCGTGGTCTACACTGACAATAAGAGTTTAAAGTATGTATTATCTGAATATACGCCAAAGAAGATGGATGGAATTATTGAAGGATTATGAGTTTTCCATTAACTATCATCCTGGTAAGGCAAACTCAGTAGCCGATGCATTCAGTCGGAAATGGGAAGGATCTGTTGCCTCCATGCGCCTTCAGCAGTTTGAACTTTTGGAAGAGCTTTTCAATTGGACACCAAGGGTAAGACATGATGGATCGCTAATGATGATGCAACGTATTGTACCGGACCTGATAGGAAGAATCATTGAAGCACAGGTTGAAGATCCGGACTAACAAACTATGATGATAAAGATTAGTCTTGAAATGACAAATTTCAAAGTCTCTTCAGATTGTGGCATCAGGTATCGTGATCGTTTATGGGTACCGAGCAACTTTGAACTCTGGAGAGAGGTCCTAGATGAATGCCACAAATTAGAATTTGCTATTCATCCAGGGAGCACTAAAATGTATAAAGATGTGCAGAGAAGTTTCTGATGGTCAGACATGAAGAAGGAGATCGCAGAATACGTCTCCAGATATATAGTCTGTCAACAAGTTAAAGTAGAACACCAGAAACTCCAAGGAACTTTGAAGAGTCTTGGTATCCCACAGTGAAAATGGAAGAGATAGCGATGGACTTCATCACGGGTTTACCCCGGACTTAGAAGGGGCACGATGCCATTTGGGTAATAGTAAACCGACTCACCAAATCGGTCCACTTCCTATCCATTAGGGTAAAATAATCTCTTGATAGTCTAATGGATCTGTATGTGCAGGAGATCGTTAGACTCCATGGAATTTCTACAATAATTGTGTCTAATAGAGATCCCTGATTCACGTCAAAATTTTAGAAGAGCCTCCAGAATGCTTTTGAGACGAGACTTCGATATAGTACGGCCTTCCATCCTCAGATGGATGGTCAATCAGATAGGACGATCCAAACGTTGGAAGACATGATTAGAGCATGCGCCTTGGATTGGCATGGCAATTGGGACAAATATCTTCGTCTCATTGAATTCTCCTATAACAACAGCTTCCATGCTAGCATAGAGATGTCCCTTTTTAAAGCATTGTATGGTCGACCATGTTGCTCCCCAGCATGTTGGGGCGAAGTGGGTGAAAGAAAGATCTTGAGCGCTGAACTACAGAAGCAGACCCAAGAGTACACAGACAGAGTTGAGCTAATGAAGAAGAGGATAAAGTCAGCTCAAGATCGACAGAAGGCTATGCGGACAAAAAATGCCGAGAACACACATTTAAGACAGGAGACCAAGTTCTACTTAAAGTCTCCCACACCAAAGGCGTAATGCGATTTAGTAAGCGAGGGAAATTGTGCCCAAGGTATGTGGGTCCATTTGATATCTTAGACATGGTTAGAGACTCAGCATGCATGTTAGCCCTATCCTTGGCGTATGCCAGAGTGCACAACGTTTTTCATGTCTCACTACTCCGGAAGTATAAGCATGACTATGCCAACATGGGAAGAAGAAGAAGATATCACTGGTCAAAGTAGCTTGGAAGCATCATCAAGGAAAGGAAGCAACGTGGGAAGTAGAATCGAAAATGCGCGAGAAATTTCTCAAACTATTCAGTGAGTCCTGACTTTTATCTAAATTCGAGGACAAATTTCCTTTTAAAGGGGTAATAATGTAATGTATCTAACTTTTAAGGAAAGAATTCAAAAAAAAAGAAGAAAACGAATGGAATGAAACAGCCGACCATGGGAGAAATTTTCTCCCTTGAACACGGCCGTTTCATATTTGCCCGGCCAAAGGTTGGCCGGGGCTATAAAGGGGACGAGAGGGAGTGCCTTCGCGCCCCCTTAATCCCTTCTCGATCCCCCCACCTCGTTTCTTCTTCTTCTGCGACTCCGGCGATCGACACACGCGACTGGCAAAGCAGAGCACAGCGATGATGACGAACAGTAGACGTCCGATGCTCGTAAGCTCGACCCCGACGTGTTCACAATGATCGGGCGAACCTTGTTGTCGGCTTGGAACGACCGACGACCGAACCAACGACGAACCAATCACTGGCAAATCCAAAAATCGAAGATCGAAAGTACCTTAGAGTTTTAAATCCCTAGACCGAAAGTACCTTAGGTTCCATCATGATCATGAAATCCATAGTTTCATTTTTCGTATTTGAATCGTCACATTTTGATGACAGGAAGGCCGCAGGAAAAGAGGAAGAAGTCTGACGGCCCTATTTTATCGAGGACATCGGTCGACCGATTCCTTGAACGGTCGACCGATCTGATAGACATATCGTACTGTCACATTTTTAGATCGGTCGACCGATCTTATCAGAGCGGTCGATCGATTCAATAGTACCCTGACGAGTTTGATCTCACGGTCGGTCGATCGGTCCATTTGAACGGTCGACCGATCCGGCGAGCACTGCGTGTCATCGTGAGTTCGCCATCGGTTGACCGATCTCTCAGAATAGTTGACCGATCCGACGATGCATAGAAAGAATCGATCGATCGGCCCCATGTGCGCGGTCGACCAGTCAGACAAGATGGCCGACAAAGAGAATGGTCAACCGATCCCAGAGGAGCGGTCAACCAGTCTAGCAGGAACGGTCGACTGGTCCAAAGGGAATGGTCCAAGTCGATCGGTTCGGCTCACTCGAACCAATAGGAATGATCGACCGATTCAGAAAAATGATCGACTTGTCCATTCAACTCATCCGGTTCATACTACTGGTTTAGTTAAATCTACCGGTTCGGGCTAATCGGTTCAACCAACCCAAACCCATGGACAGATCTTGAATCAATCGGACTCGATCCGAATCGACCTTCGACCCCGACCTAAGTCACGCCCTGAACTATAACGGGAGACTTGGACTGGTTCATCCATCATTAGCCAAGTCCTATAGTAAAGACATTAATGCACATCGGGTTCTGATTTATAGACTCTATTAAAGATAAGCAAAGATAAGTAAAGCAAAATGCAATTGTGGAATTTCTATATGTCGTCCCAATATATGGAACAAAGATTAGAGTATGGCATAGAGAGGGATAGGTAATTAGCTGAGGAGACAACGAAACTACTGGTCTTCGATGACCACTATTTCTGAGACTACAGGTCCTCTCCCGCCTGTACCTCAAAGAAGGGTGATGCTTTGTCACACTCTTTCCCAAAGAAACATAATTTCATAGTACTGAGCCAGAGGGACAGGTAGCTAGCTGAGGAGACAGTGAACCTACAGGCTCTTAAATGACTACCGTTCCTGGAGTGCAGGTCATCTTCCACCTGTACTCTGAAATGGGTGATGCATTGTCACACCTCATTCCCAACATGGGCTTACTAGCTTTACAGATTCAGAGAGGTACCTCTAGCATCCCAACCTAATAAAGTCGTGCTCGCATAGGACAACTAATTTTAAGGATATCATAGTAATGTAAAAGACGTAGTGCAACTCACAGTAAAGTGATGTACAGCAAAGTATGATACATAATGTGATACATCATAGTACAGAACATGGTAAAGTAAAGTACGGAATATAGCAAAGTAATGTATAGCAAAGACAAGGCATAATCAAAATAAAGGATAGAGCACAAGTATTGTTACAATTAAGATTCGATACATGGTTTATTGAAATCAAAGTATTGAAATTCAAAGTATTTTATTCACTAATTCAACCATTGTGATATGGTCATCATTGATTACTATTTCATCGTCTATGCTTCTATTGTACTGGGATCTTTGCTCATGGGTATTCGATTCTCCTACGTTAGGATTTTGCAAGTGAGAGATCTACTTGATGAGGTATTGGAGAGCACAGGGTTTGGAGAATACTGCACATGACTATTTACATCATCAGCCTCCTCAATGGCATTTAATCTAATGATTATCTTTGTTCTTAATAGACATCATGTTGTTCCGCTTATCGCACCTTTCCCAAATGTTGAACTTGTTGAAGTTGTGGTCTTTTCTCTTTTGTTACAGACTTCATTGATTAGTTACGTTCCTTGATCTTCTGACATTTGAACTTCCGTTGTAAAGTCTTGGATTTTATTTCATTATTATTATGTTGATGCCACATATATAGTTTGTTGAATGGTCATGGTCAATAGTGTAGTAGGCAGTGTAGCGCTCCCGGGGTCAATCTGACTGCCCGTAGCAGGAGGGGAGATTTTTGGGGGCATTACATTATGACTTTTGCCCTTAAATTCGAAAGACATTAAAGTGTTGCCTTCAATGTATACTTTTAGGATCCTTGTTCATAGATATAGTTACAGATCATTTGGATTCATTCACATTTTCCTAAACAATAATGAACGCTAAGTTTCCAACAATTAATGTCAATAACTTAAATAATATATATCACTACAAGAAAAGTAGTAATTAGCGTCTGATAATTAATGTCGGATTATGATCCAACACAAAATAATGATCAAATGCGTCGGCCTTGTGGATCAGTCACTAAAATTGGCCGTCAAATCCATATCGGATACTTTATACGCTTTATGCCTATTGTTTTGTGTCCGACTTACGATCTGCCGCTAAAATTGTGTAGGGCACAATTTTTTTCGATCCCAAATTTTTACGCCTTCGCTCCAGCCATCGCGCGCTCCTGCCTTCGTCCTTTGCGGCTGATGTCGCTTCTGCCTTCGTCCAGCCCGGCCGGTGATCACTCTGCCTTCCGATCATTGCTCTGCCTTCGTCCTGGTTCAGGACTTTGATGATGGCGTCCTTCGACAGATCGTGACAAGGATTAGGGCACGCCAAGGTGTGATTCCCACGTACCTCCTTTGTGGAATCCTCGTTGCCTTCCGAGAGTAGCAGCACTCTAAACCCTGAATCCCCTAATTCCATCCACCAGGACCCCTCGATCGTGAAGTGCAGATGTCGGTGCATCGATCCTCCTCTCCTCGCTGCCCCACTGCTCGCCGTTGCCACCACCGGAAGTCGTTGCCTGCCGCTATCCATCGCCGGACCTTCTTTTCTTTATGCGGTATTTTTCCCTTTTCCTTTTTCATTTCTCACTTCTTCTACCTCTCCCGCCTTCGGCAGTTCTCCGTGCTTGGATCTTCTACTGTTTGTTCTTCTCGGCCTTGCCTTCTACGTCGTGCACGCGCCTACACGGCCTTCCTGCGTAGGAAGATTGTCGCGCGCAGCACAGGCCGCTTAGGGGCTCTCGCACAGGAAGGCAGGGTCACTTAAGGCCGAGTAACTCAAATATCCCCTGACTAAACCCTAGCGTTCCTCCCTCTCCCCACCGCCTGCAGGTACCAATACAAAACCTAACGCACAGGCAGCACCCTCCGCACCCATCGCCTCAGACCTCTTCTCTTCCGCAGGAGTCGAGCAGCGAATCGATGCCGAAAGGTTAGATGTTGTTTTTTCTTCCTTTCCAGGATCGTTCTATTGCTGTTTTGCTACATTAAATTCTTTTTGGACGCGCAATTGCCTTTATTTTTCTTAAAAAATTGTTCAATGAATTTTTTTATGATAGGCGATGGTAGAAGCCAAACAAACTGGCAGTGTTGAACTTTTGCGCAAACCACAAGCAGCGGAACAGGTAAACTCGGCATTGAATGCTTAATTTCTCTTTTGTGGAAAGAAGTCTTTTCTTTTTTAAACTCGTAATATTTGAATATTTTACTATGTAGATAATATTTGAATCTTTCAACATGTTGGTTTACTTTACTTGGAGCTGCTTAATGCTTATTTGATACCAATTGCCAAGTGAAGCCAACCCCTCAAATTGGTAATGTTGCCCTAACAGATGATTAATTAATGATCTACTAATGCTTTTAATTATTGCATTTTTATTGTGGAATGTCTTTGACTGAATTATGAATTGATTTTATGTAACACTTTGTTTCTTCCTATTTAACACTTTAACTGAATTGTGAATTATGAATATCTAATTCTTGATATGGACTCTGATATATATTATTTTATTGAATTAATATATTGCAGAAAATGTTTGTTCTAGAAAATCGTAATTGGATGTATAATAACACTCGTGGTCGTAGAGAATTGACTCAAGAATTCATATGTGGAGTCGAAGAATTTGTTAATTATGCATGTCAATCTCAAATTTTCTTTAACGAAGGAACAATAAGATGTCCTTGTTCAAAGTGTTGTAGTGGAAATTTATTAAAACCTAAAGAAGTGAAAATTCACTTATATAAAAAAGGATTCAAACCTAGATACTGGTACTGGACAGATCATGGCGAGGAACAGCCTGATATGATTGCAGATGTAGATAGTGATAACAATGACACGATTGTGGAAGACAATGCAGCCAATAGATATGAGAATTTGTTACCTTCCGCTTATATATTTTTTCCAGTAATCTAGTGACAGTGATTACTATGTTGATCGTATGGTTCTTGTACATCAGATGAATAAGAAAATATGTGATAAGAGAATCTCTCAAAATAAGATTTATTGTACCTCATTGGGTGAGTTGATTTGAATGGCACGTTATTAGCACAACATAGACAAACAGTGCAATGGTGGTATGCAACAGTAACACATTAAAAGTGCATCTCTGAGAACTCCCAGTACCAAGCTAACATCACTCTCATAGGCACATTATTTAATGGAAGCTTAATTATTATGGCAATTAGAGCAGTAGTCACAGGGGTAGGTGCATGAGTTAAACATATTTTAGCGAATCTTAATGGAATACACCTAAGTAGCTTGGTACAAAAGTCATTTTGTGTACACTTTTGTTTCCTTCTTGAATAATTAATGGGGTTCCAAAGTCCACAGTTTTCTGAAAGTCTTTTAGTCATTGAATCGTCAGTGTGAAAATGATGCAAAGTGCAGAGAGGATTTGGAGTTGTGGAGAGAAAAAAAAAAAGAAATCAGCAAGTAGGGGGAGTAGGAGTCAAACACAGAGAGCTGGAAAACCACATGCCTTTTTTTTGTTCATGTTATGATTTGTTTAAGTTGAAATCACAGCCCAAAACTACAGTATTTCTAGAAACTAAAAAGAGAAGTAGAAGAGAGTGGAATTAAAGAAAAAAAGGATGAGAGAGGAAGATGGCAAATTCAATGACAAATCCGAGTCTGCAAAGAGTAAAAAAAAGTGCGTTTGATTGGTTACAACTTGCAGATAACTTTGAAATTATTCTTTTGCTTTGTTTTCATGTTATGATTTTTTTAGGAGAATCTTGACTCTATATTGCCAAGCATTAGAAAGCCTTTTATGGTGTTTTAGGTTCAGTTATCTTCTGTCTCACTGGCTTATTTGTTTCAATCTCATTTATGTTTGCCTCATTCCATTTTCACTTTACCCCTTCTGCTAACAATGCAATGTTTGTATCAACTTGTCAGTCACCTCATAGTAGTTATAAGATGCCAAGTATAAACAAGATGCAAACAAGGTATCAGAATAATGTGTCCTATCATGTTTCATGTTACTAGTTGTTAGGATGAAGTTCTCAACTAAACATTGTCTATCCAACACAATGCTGCTCATTTCTATAAGCTTGATATTGGCCAAAAACAAGTTTAAATAACCTCCCAGAAGAATAAAGGAACCAATTAAACTAAATCAGTAGCCAAATGTTGCCCAATTGAAAGTTATTCTAATCTTTTTTTCTTGAAAGGTAAGAGGATGGCTACCAAGCTCATGTAGTCATCCATAGTGTACTAAACTTGAAAGATGGAAAGTTACATGTGTAGAAAACTCAAAAGAACAGAGAGAGAGAGAGGCAAGATTATTTAATTTTTTTTTCAAATATATCATATGAATTCTCAATTAATGCTTGCAGTAGGTTTGGAATTTTTTTAAATAATATACCTTTTGCTATTATGTTTATGTTCTTCTTCTCGACGCTCGCGTGACAGCATTGGAGGTTGGAATTTTGCTGAAATTTTGTTTAAATAGATGGGTACACTTTATTTTTAAAGTTGTGCAAGTTTGTTGCACCTAGTTGTATGTACCAGATGGGCATTTTGTATGAATGATGACAACTTTTTGTTGTGTGAGGTTGATGGTTTGACAAAAATTTTATAAGCTCACGTTATTGCCTTGTTTTCTTTCATAATAATTTTACTTCTATTAATTACTTGCCATTTGAATCATGAAAGATGCTATTTATAGTTTTAAATGTTATTGATAATTTTATATAATTTATGTTGACAGTGATTGCAAGAGAATTTTCTATCTTTATAATTTATGTATAGTTTAGAATATTATTGCATGGCTGCCAAATTTGTGATGAATGAGCAAATGTCAGAGCATTAGAAGTAAGAACGATTTATAGTTTAAATTTTTCAATTTTGTAAATTGATATAGATTATGTGGGGAAATTTTGAGGTATTATTTTTATTTTTTTATCTTTTGTGATGGAACTTGCGTCGGAATGTATCAGATGCTACATTACTTAGTGTCCAACTTTGCGTCAAAATGGAGGACACTTCAGGATTACTTAGTGTCCAACTTTGCGTCAGAATATGTCCAACTTTGCGTCAGAATTGCATCAGAATGGAGGACACTATAAGACCAAGTATTGCGTCCGATAACCGTCGAATTACATATTTGCGTGAGAGAAGTTGGACGCTGGAAGTTTGCTTCCAAGGGTTTTGCGTTGGATTTCAATCTAACACAAATCCATCACAAAATGACTAGTTGCGTCGGATAAACAATTTTTTGTGTCGGATGAATCAGATGCAAAAACTGTATTCTCTTGTAGTGTGTGTATATATATATATATGTATGTATATATATATATATATACATACATACATACATACATACATACATACATATTTTGTTTGGCCCTTAAGACTGATTCAGTTACCTTGGTTGAGTAAAATCATTTCATGACACGAATAGGGTTTGAAAAAAAAAGAAAGTAGACCAAAATTTTGCTTCTTCTCTAATCAACACATGATCTAATGCTTGCATTATGAAATATGCTCCATTTTGCATGTTTTCCATTCTTGTACTTCAGAATACCACAACTCATATATTGAGCTTGGAGAAGCTATGGTCGGGTAATTTATGCACATTTGAAGTTTTTTATATAATAATTTATCCTGTATTTTGTAGCATCTTTACTCCCCTTCTAATAAAATAGGATGCCTACACCCTGGTACAGATCCTTTTACATCTCAATTTTTTTTAAAAAAATCCAGAATGCCACTGAACCTATTTGAAGATCTCATTCAACATTCAACTCCCTTTCTGAATTCATGTGCCCTGAACCCCTTCACACCCATCAATGCCTTTTAATATAATCAACTATGAATGAATCGAAAAACAATTATATTTCTTACTAAATTTCATGCAAAAATATTTCAAAGTGGAGCAATAGGTACATACCTTCCCACCTAAAGTATGATTTGAAACCTTGGCTAGGCCATATGCCCTTGAATACTTAATATCTTTCTACGTTGCTTTCAAATGTATGCATTTAGATTCCATATTCATAAATATAATTACCAATATGTTTCATAGTATCTCTCTAGCAATAATGAATATTGCATGAACACTTAAATAATATTTACATACTTTATTTTGCCATCACTTTTTCAAACAAACTGATTTAAATACCTTTATTAATTGATTAAAAAGATTTCACATGTTTTGTGCTATGAATTCTCAACTCAAGTGTAGAGATGACAAAAGTTCGCTATCAAATAATATTTACGATATGAAAAGAAAGGTTTGAATTATTTTCCTGATATTCCTACAATGAAATGTGGCTTCATTTTTCCTCGTATCCCCAATAACAAGTATCCTATTGAGCATCCCTTTCAACATCCAACTCCTTTATTGAACCTCTTCACATCTACCTATGCCTTTTAAAGCACTCAGCTCAGCTTGAAAAATTAGACTAGTGATTGCTCTAGTATGAACTGAAAATTAACTAGAGTTGAGACATAATATCATACAACAATAATGGAAGTGTAAGTCATCAATGGGAGGTTGGGTAGGCATTTGCTTGTGAAATAAGTGACTAGATGACATATGACAAACTTTATATTGTATTCAATACGCTGAATTACAATGGAAAAAGAAGTAACTTTTCTACAGACTAATAAACACATATATTAAGTATCAATCAAATTCATATTAATGCAAAAGAAGAAGGTATGCCCAGCGATGTTGATCCACTGGGGACATCCCAATTGAATCATTGCATGATACAAAGAAAAAATTGAAACAAATGCAGAATTTGTTGGGAAAAAGGCTGAACTGATAGTTGTGGAATTATCTTCTTTTTCCCTTTTAATGCGCACAATAATAATGGGATGATGATAATAATATAAAGGAATTAAATCAGACCAAAGACGCAAAGAATTAACGTGGAAAACCTCTCAACATGAGAGGAAAAAATCACGAGAGCAAGCAGCAGTTCTTCCACTATGAAATAATAGTATGTTACAAAATATCTTCTCTGAACTACACAGAGGATTACAATAATAATCTTGAATTAATCTTGGATGCTACAGAATAATTGTCTCTCGAAACTGAGGATAGAAGTCAGAACGATCTCATCGGAATATGAGGAATAGATGAGAAGGTTGTTGAGAAGTAATGTTTGAAGTTTCGTCGAGAATGGATAAGAACTCGTTCCCGAAATGAACCCCGAAGTTTTTTTCTCTCTCTTCTCTTTCTCTCTCAATAGCTGTATGTCATGCGCGCTCGTTGTGCCGTGTCTTGAAGGATTCTCGTCCTTATATAGCATCAAGAGTTGAAGACTTCTGTTTGAATTTCATTCCTTCTCTGTCTCGTATTTAACTTCGTCTTGGACAAGTTTGTCTTCTCTCCAACTTCACGGCAGTTTTTCTTTTGCTTCTCCTTGTCGAAGTCGATGTCGGGCATGCATAAGCAAGAATCGCCCAACAAACTCCCCCTATTTGTTTATGCGAAAGAATCCATCAAGCATGCATGCTTCCTATAGAACTCGGTCTTCTCTCTCGATAGAGGCTTCGTCATCATATTTGACATATTTTTGTCAGTATGGATCTTTCGAAGAAAGAATTTCTTCTTCTTCGTTTCATCGCGAATCCAATGATACCGCACATCAATGTGCTTGGACTTAAAGTGGAAACTAGAATGCTTACTCAGATGTATAGCACTCTGATTGTTGCAGTGGATAATATACTTCTCCTGCGTCAAACCTAAGTCCCTCAGAAACTGTCGCATCCACATAATTTTCTTGCCTGCTTCAGTAGCTGTGATATATTCTGCTTCAGTCGTTGATAGTGCGACACACTTCTGTAACTTGGATTGCCATGAGACTGTTGCTCCTGCGAATGTCATCAAGTAACCAGAAGTTGTCTTTCGACTATCAATGTCTCCTATCATGTCAGAGTTAGTATATCCTTCTAACACTAGCTCAGTATTTCCGAAACATAAGCATATCTTAAGCGTGCCTCGAATATATTTGAGAAACCACTTGACTGCATCACAATGCTCTCTACCAGGATTTGATAGGAATCGACTCACCACACCAACTGCATATGCTATGTTTGATCTTGTGCAAACCATTGCATACATCAGACTGCCAACTGTAGATGCGTATAGGACGTTCTTCATATTCTTCTTCTCGGTTTTACTCTTCGGACACTGTCTAGAACTCAATTTGAAGTGACCTGCAAGTGGCGATGTAACTGTCTTTGCGTTCTTCATGTTGAACCTCTCCAAGACTTCATCAATGTACGTTTCTTGGGATAACCATAGCTCGCGCTACTCTCGGTCACGGGTGATCCTCATGCCAAGAATATTCTTTGTTGTGCCTAGCTCTTTCATGGAAAAGCATTAACTCAGCTCC
The DNA here is from genome assembly GCA_030549335.1 of Pontederia crassipes. NCBI lineage: Eukaryota > Viridiplantae > Streptophyta > Magnoliopsida > Commelinales > Pontederiaceae > Pontederia > Pontederia crassipes. The sequence continues at coordinate 66,320,957 of CM060191.1, read as the reverse complement.
TGCTTTAATATGTCAATCTTACTTTTATCCTGACCTACAATAAGCATGTCATCAACATATAACAAAAGGATAATAAAATCATCATGTGAAAAATATTCCACGAAGACACAATGATCTGATCTGGTCTTATTGTATCCTTGTTGCGTCATCAACGACTTAAACTTATTGTACCACTGACGAGGTGCCTGTTTGAGTCCATACAAGCTTTTCTGCAATTTACACACCATGTTTTCTTTTCCTTTCTCTTGAAAACCCTCTGGTTGTTTCATGTAAATTTATTCTTCTAAGTCATCATGGAGAAAAGTTGTTTTGATGTCTAACTGTTGAATTTACAGGTCATTGGTAGCAGCTAATCCAAGAACCACTCGAATTGATGACATTTTGACCACTAGTGAGAATATCTCGTCAAAATCAATTCATTTCTTCTGACTGAACCCCTTGACAACTAACCTTGCCTTGTATCTTGGGTGTGGATTATTCTCTTCACTCTTCAGTCGAAACACCCACTTGTTCTTGAGTGCCCTCTTCCCTTTAAGAAGCTTCACCAGTTTGTAAGTGTTGTTCTCATGCAGAGATTACATCTCGTCCTGCATGGCTTTCATCCACTCATTCTTCTGCTCATGTGACAAGACTTCTTAATAACATATTGGTTCTCCTCCTTCAGTTAATAACACGTACTCTGTCGGAGAGTACCGCTTTAACTCTTGTCTTTGTCTGTTCGATCTTCTCAACTGAGCTTTTGCATTGGTGCATCATGCTCTACATGTGGCTCATTATCACTGTCTTGACTATATGAAGATATATCTGAATTGTATCAGCTGCTATCACTGCTACTGTCATCTTGATGAGCTTTTGGAACAATGTCATCTTCAGTCGGTGCGTCAATTGAACTCGGTTCAGCTAGACAATCAGTGAAAATAGTTGGCTCTTTGTCCTTCGACAGATCTTCAATTGTTTGATGTTCCATGAACACAACATCTCTACTTCTAATAACCTTCTTGTTAACAGGATCCCATAGTCTATAGCCAAATTCATCATCTCCATATCCGAGGAAGATACATTCTTTCGATTTGCTGTCAAGTTTTGAATGCTCATCATTGGGAATGTGAAAAAATGCTCTGCAACCGAACACTCTGAGATGTTTATACGAAACATCCTTCCCTGACCAGACTTTCAGAGGTATGTCACCATCCAGAGGTACTGATAGTGAGTGGTTGATCAGTTCAACTGCAGTCATCATTACTTCACTCCAAAATCCCTTTGATAGCTTGGCATGTAGAAGTATACATTTGACATGTTCCTCGATTGTTCTGTTCATCCTCTTAGCAATACCGTTTTGTTGAGGGAACTGTCTTCTTAAGCCTGATGCCATAGGTGTTGTAGTATTCTTCAAAAGGTCCCTATATTCGTCGCCATTGTCTACTCGAATACACTTGAACTTCTTGTCAGTTTCTCTTTCGACTTTGACATGAAACTTCTTCAACTCTGTCAACACCTGATTTTTGTGTGCTATAGAAAAAGCCCAGACTTTTTTAGAATGGTCATCAATAAATGTAACAAAATAAAGAGCACCACATAGGGTTTTATCTTTCATATAGCAGACATCAGTATGCACCAAATCAAGTACGTGCGAACTTCTAGAAGGAGAAGTTCTATTAAATGTAACTCTAGTCTGCTTACTAGCCAAGAAATAAACACATACGTCAAGTGAAATGTCTTTCATACCTAGTAGCAGATTTTGTTGAGTTAATATTTGAAGTCATTTCTCACCTATGTGACCAAACCGCTTATGTCATAACTCAAAGGATGACATCTCTTGAGTCATGTTTATCTCTTCAGTGCATTGTTGTGCTTCAGTCTTGTAGAGTGTACCATCTTTATTTCCTTTCGTCAGTAGGAGTGAACCTCGCTTGAGTTTCCACACTCCCCCTTTGAAGTTGCTCTCATAACTATCGTCGTCTAATTTTCCAACTGAAATTAGACTGAGACGGATCTCTGGTACATGTCTCACATCTTTGAGCACAATCTTGCATCATGTGTTGGTCTTCAACTGAATGTCTCCAACGCCAACAATTTGGGACTCCGACTTGTTCCCCACTCCTTCTCAGTATGTTGAGAATACATCTCTGCGAGGGGTAACTTGTAATGAAGCTGCAGTGTCTAAGATCCACACTGAATCTTGACTCACAACATTGGCACCATCTTCTTTCTCTTCTTGAGTAAGAAAGTATACATCATCTGATGTAGTCACCGCAACGTTGTTTCCACCACTGCCCTTCTTTTCTTTTTCAGCATTCAAACCCTTCATTTGATTGATCACGCTTTAACTTTCTACATTCTTTCTTGAAGTGTCCTGGCTTGCCACAATGATAACAGGAGACTTCTTTCTTGAACTTCGACTTGCCTCTTGATCTTGATCTATTGTGACTGTGAAAGTTTCTATGTTTGTTTCTCCCACGATCTTCCACGATGAATGCCTCTGATTTATTGTTGAGATTCCGCTCTTGCATTCTCGTTTCTTCATTGAACAAACTATCCTTGATAGTTTCTAAAGATAGTTGTCCACCTGGAGCAGAGTTGTTCAGAGAGATTACGAGCGTTTCCCAACTATCAGGTAATGAACTCAGTAGTAGTAGTGCTTGGATCTCATCTTCAAACACGATCTTTACTGAGGACAACTTGTTAATCAATTCCTGAAAGCTGCTAAGATGTTCTGCAACAAAATGGTCATCCTTGTACTTCAGGTTAACAAGTTTCTTCATCAATAGTACTTTATTCTCCGACGATTTGCGCTCATACATTTTTCCAATTTTTCACACTTCGTTGGGTTCATCGATATTTGCGATATGATGAAACACCTTGTCGTTGACCCATTGTTAGATTTGTGCGACTGTATTGGTTTTAATCCTCCTCCACTTTTTAACATCCATGTCATCGGGCTTTGCAGCATCACCTTCGATTGGATCATAAAGATCCATGCAATTTAAATAATCCTTCATTCAAGACTTCCAGATAGAATAATTTGTTCCTGTGAGCATAGGCATCCGACTAGGGGCATTATTGTCCTTCATTATAATGTGTGCTTCCTGACCAGGCTCTGATACCACTGTTGTGAAAAAAGGTTGAATTGATAGTTGCAGAATTATCTCCTTTTTTCTTTTAATGCGCACAATAATAATGGGATGATGACAATAATATAAAGAAATTAAATCAGATCAAAGACGCAAAGAATTAATATGGAAAACCTCTCAACGTGAGAGAAAAAAATCACAGGAGCAAGCAGCAGATCTTCCACTATGAAATAATAGTATGTTATAAAATATCTTCTCCGAACTACAATTACAATAATAATCTCAAGAATTAATCTTGGATGCCACAGAATAATTCTCTCGAAACTAAAGATAGAAGTCAAAACGATCTCACTGGAATATGAGGAATAAATGAAAATGCTACTGAGAAGTAATGCCTAAAGTTTCGTCGAGAACGAATAAGAACTCGTTCTGAAATGAACCCCGAAGTTTTCTTCTCTCTCTTCTCTTTCTCTCTCGGTGGTTGTATGTCCTGCGCGCTCGTTGTGCCGTGTCTTGAAGGATTCTCGTCCTTATATAGCATCAAGAGTTGAAGACTTCTGTTTGAATTTCATTCCTTCTCTGTCTCGTATTTAACTTCGTCTCGGACAGATTTGTCTTCTCTCCAACTTCATGGCAATTTTTCTTTTGCTTCCCCTTGTCGAAGTCGATGTCGGGCATGCATAAGCAAGAACCGCCCAACAGAATTAACCCAAATTCATTAATAGGCGCATCTATATTTTTCTGAGTTTTTTTGTCTTCATGTCATGTCGATCGAACAATCATTACAGTATTATTAGGGTTTCATGATCATACCCAAAGCTTTATAAGAAAAACAAACACAAATTGTAGAGTACAAAAGGTATATGACAGCATATATCCAAAATCCTATCCAACAACATTGTCTGAATACCTTATATTTATATTTATATTTATATTTCAAGTGGATAGAGGAAATATTCTAATTTATATTTAACAAGGATTTTCATCATTTGCTAATGGAGAAACTCATCTTTACCTCTGATATTAGCTATCAAATTCTTTTTTTTTCCCTCACTCGATGTCACATTTGAATTAATGTTTAAAATTTCCATTTTTGATATAGTATCTAAAGATGCATTACATACAATTTCGCTTTGATAAAGAATATTGTTTATTGTTTGTGCCCATTATTATTACACAAAAAAATAATAAATAATCTTCTCAGTAAAAAAAAATGCCCTCCTCACGTGCATAGCATGTGTCGTGCATGCACCTTGTCCAGGCCAATTCTTGTTTCTTACCGCCCAAAATAAAGCTCTGTAACTGAAACTGAAAGATGCCTACCAACCATTGATAGTTATCATAACGACAGCTATTAATCCTGCAATAACCCACCCTAGCACGCATTACGGCATTACCTCCTTTGCTGGTCATCTTGTTCTTATCTTCAGCATTAAATGACCCCACTCCTCCTTAATGTGCGTTAACTCACCTTCCTCGTTGGTTCCTCTCTACTATTTAATGCCCATCCCTCTTCGTCTTCTCCCTTCACCCTGATCCTATTGCAGCCCAACATTAGTTTTGTAATTGCCCTTCCTGTTGCCCCCGGCCTGGAGCGTATGCATACCTTATTCATCAGTGACGTCGTCCTTCAAGAACCACGTGTTGAGTCAAAATTTTAATGATATATAAAATTATATTTTGATGAAAAAAATCTTGAATAATTAAAATTGAAATGTTAAAAAAGTTTTAAAAAAATAGATAACTTTATGCACTACGCTTTGATTAAATAATTGATCGCTGATCTCATTAATTTACGTCATAGTAGTAGAGAATTCTGTTAGATTTTTATATACTCCAAGATCATTTAATTTAGATAACCGTACAGAAAGTTATGATCAAAAGAGTACAGGTCGGTCAACCTACCAATCGACGCAAAGAAGGCCGATCGAGAAGACACCGGTCGACCGAACAGAAGATGTCGGTCGACCGATAACTACTGACCCTGCTCCGGACGACGTCGAGCCGATATCGGTCGATGTATCGATCGACGGACTGGTCGACCGAAAAAAGCATAACGGTCACATAAACCGATCGATCGGTCCAGAAGTGCGGTCGACCGGCCTCCGAGTTAAATGAACAGTAATGGTCAAATTTGAAGGAGTAATTTGTGGAATAATTTTTGGACAAATTTTTCACACAATGAAAACTATAAAAAGAGTGTCAAAGCCAGAGGCAAAGGCACCCATTCACTCATTGAAGAAAAGCTTCAAGTTGTCAAAAAGATATTATTTCTTAAAGTTTTCATTTTATAGTTTTCTCATCCTTTCTCTCTTTTTCTCTTGTGAGCTTAGAATTGTAAAAGAGAGAAACACTTTTGTTCAGAAAAATTAGAGAGACCTCCTGTGTAAAAGAGGTTCTAAATCTTACCTCTTGAACGAGAGAAATAGATTAGCTTCCTAAGAGGAGATGTTGTCTTGCCTCTCGAAGCAGACAAAAAATGGTGGTGTAAAGGACTTTCTTCATTACTCCATTTGAAACAAAGGAAGTGTTAGTGGAATCTCCGACGGTCTCGAGGTCGAGAAGTCGGAGCGGGAACGTAGACCAAGGTGTGACCGAACATCATCAATAACTACCGTGTCTTTGTGTTTGATTTTCTCTCTCTCTCCTCGTTCATATTGTGTTTATAATCTGAATTCCAAAGGTTTCAAGAATCGGTTTTGTGCTTCCGCTACGAATTTTATGAAATCGATATTTTTTGTTAAACACCAATTCACCCCTCCCCCCCCCCCCCCTCTTGGTGCATTTGGGATTCTACAATTGGTATCAGAGCGGGTTGTTCTTATTTTGGATTTTTGAATGATCTTGTTTTCAGTTCTAATTTTTTTAGATCTAATCGTTTTAAGATTCAATCATCGTGTTTTAAGATTTAACAATCTTCGAGAGCCATGACATCAAGTGGAATTAGTTTTGCCAAAGGGCAATCAATTAGTCGTCCTCCCCTTTTGGATGCATCACTTTTTGCATATTAGAAAATTAGAATTTAAGCATATATTTGTTCTATTGATATCGACATGTGGGACATAGTTAAAAAATGTTATTATGTCAATGAAAAGTTACCTACTGATACTAAAAAAAGGAAAAGATTTTTTCAAAACATTATTGGAAAGCCAAAAATATATTTTATTATGCTTTGGATTCAACGGATTTCAATCGGATTTCTATTTGCAAAAATGCAACCGAAATTTGTAAGAAACTCATTACTAATTATGAAGGAACGGATAATGTCAAAGAATCTAGATTAAATATTTTGAATCATCAATATGATTCCTTCAAGATGCATGAAAATGAATCCATAAATGATATAGTTGCAGTTTAATGATATTTTGAATGGCTTAGCCTCCTTAGGTGAGCCAAGATCTAATCCCCAAAAAGTGAAAAAGATTCTCAGGTCTCTCTCCCCCAAATGACATACGAAGAGGACCGTGATCGACGAGAAGGATTTGAACAAATTGTATTTTGATGATCTCATTGGTTCACTTCTAACCTATGAGATCTCTATTCAAGAAGATCAAGAAGAGAAATCCCCCAAGAAGAAAACATTGGCATTAAAGGCAAATACAATAGAAGAAGATTCAAGTGAAGAGGAAATTGATGAAAAGAAACTCACAATCTACTCAAGAAAAATGGATAAGTATCTCAAGTTGGTTAAAAAGAAAGACAAGAACGAGAAGCCAACTAGAAAATCATACGAACATCACAAAGAAAAAAAATCTCAAAAAGGTAAAAAGAAAAAATATGAAGAGTCTAGTAAAATAAGTAGTTCATCAAGCTCTTCTAGTGATGAAGCATACATATGCTTGATGGCACACGACGATGAGGTAATTTCTAATCCTTCAAGTTCAAATTATGACTCATCGAATTCTTCCGAAGAAATTCTTTCTTTAGATGTGAATAAAGAACTCTCCTCTCTTATAAAAAGATATTTCTCAATTAAAGAGGAAAATGAAACGTTAATACATGAAATTGAAAAATTAAAAGAGGAAAATAATGCATATTTTTTGGAAAATGAAAAACTAAAAAATGAAATTGAAATTTTGGAAATCACGCATGCATGTGAAGTTGTAAAACTAGCATGTTCTTTAGAAAAAGTAAAGAAAGAAAATGTCTCTTTGAAAAATATACAAAATAAGATTATGTCTTATGCAAAGAAAAATAATCTTAGGAATCATCCCTATGATAGAAAATCACATTTTAAATACTTCACATGTGGATTTTATGGGCATTATGCATATCAATGCAAAATGAGAAAATCAACACAACATGACATGATTTATATTTCAAAAGAAACATTGTCTAACAAATTAGGACCCAAAGAAATTTGAGTATCAAAGATTACATAATTACTTTCCAGGTGTGCCTCATATGCAAAGCAAAGGACAAGTGGTGAAGGCACAAAGGTCATGATAAAAGTATCACTTACTTTTTTATTTCACCCAAAAATTTCAAAACTACTACTTCTTTAAACATAAAAGAGGAGTATATAAAAGATTTATCATAATGATAGGGGGAGAGCATGCTTAAACATTATTTTCACATATCATTGATATCACATTGTTTTATAAAAGTTTTTATGTCATATTTTTTAATATATTTTTGTTTTGACTTTCATAAATTTGTTTTCATTATAAAATCGTCATAAATTTAGGGGGAGTTATCTTTCAAAACTTGTAATACTTTACATATCTATTATATGACAAAAAGGGGAAGAATATTTTATTTGAAAATTTGATTAAGGGAGAGTTACATATTGGTTCCTATATACTTCAATTACAAATGACTTTTTTGATGAAACAAAAGGGGGAAAAATATGATATGAATATATTTTATAAGAAAAGTTAAGTGTTAGAGGGAGTAAAATTATTTTAACAAGATTTTATAACTTTTTCGCCAACTTATATCTTTTTCATATTTCTCAGTTTGTCTTCATAAAAAAGGGGGAGATTATTGGGTCAAAGTTTTAATGACATATAAAATTATATTTTGATGAAACAAACCTCGAATGATTAAAGTTGAAATATTGAAAAAGTTTAAAGAAAAAATTGATAACTTTATGCACTACACTTTGATTAAATAATTGATCACTGATTAAAATTAGTTTTGAATAAATATGGAACATCATAGTTGTAGAGAATTATGTTAGCTCAATATCATCTAATTTGGATAACCGTGCAGAAAGTTATGATCAAAAGAGTGCAGGTCGGTTAACCTGTCGGTCGACGCAAAGAAGGCCGGTCGAGAAGACATCGGTCGACCGAACAGAAGATGTCGGTCGACCGATAACTACTGACCCCCTGCTCCGGACGACGTCGAGCCGATACCGATCGATGTATCGGTCGACGGACCGGTCGACCGATCAAGCGCAGAAATTGAAAAAAATGCGCAACGGTCACATAGACCGGTCGATCGGTCCAGAAGTGCGGTCGATCGACCTCCGAGTCAAATGAACAGTAACGATCAAATTTGAAGGAGGAATTTGTGGAACAATTTTTGGACGAATTTTCTACACAATGAAGGCTATAAAAGGAGTGTCAAGGCTAAAGGCAAAGGCACTCATTCACTCATTGAAGAAAAGCTTCAAGTTGTCAAAAAGATATTATTTCTTAAAATTTTCATTTTATAGCTTTCTCATCATTTCTCTCTTCTTCTCTTGTGAACTTAGAATTGTAAAAGAGAAAAACACTTTTGTTCAGAAAAATTAGAGAGAGCTCCTGTGTAAAAGAGGTTCTAAATCTTACCTCTTGAATGAGAGAAATAGATTAGCTTCCTAAGAGGAGATGTTGTCTTGCCTCTCGAAGTGGAGAAAAAATGATGGTGTAAAGGACTTTCTTCCTTATCCCATTTGGAACAAAGGAAGTGCTAGTTAAATCTCCGGCGGTCTCGAGGTCGAGAAGTCGAAGTGGGGACGTAGGCTAAGGTGTGGCCGAACCTCGTCAACAACCATCGTATTTTTGTGTTTGATTTTCTCTCTCTTTCTGTTCATATTGTGTTTATAATTTGAATTTCAAAGATTTCAAAAATCAATTTTATACTTTCGTTACGAATTTTATAAAATCGATATTTTTAATTAAACATCAATTCACACCTCCATGTGTGCGGGCGGTCCTATCCCGGCCATCTAAGGTGGTGTCCTTTTGCAGACATGGGAGCGCGCGGCGGAAGGCTAGTTTCCTACTCCGCACTCCCACTTTGCCGCCGTGTCATTTTAGGTTATGTTTTCTAGATGGCGGAGACGTGACACTCCTGGACGTGGCTGTGGCACCAAGGTTAGTGCTCGTGGCGTGTGAGATCTGTACTAGATAATGTGATTCTTCGGACAGTGTCTAATATATATGAATCACGTGCAGTGTGTTTAATCTTGGAAATAATTTCTAAGTCGATGAAAGATGTGATGCGAAGTCGGTGGGCAATCAGAAGAGGCCAAATGATTCTCCAGGGAGGTGAACACTAACGTCAATTATACACTTAATTATCTTTCTTTTAATACTTTTTTCATTCTCTTATAATATCCGTAGGATACGGATCTTATCATAATATTTACCTGCTATATGTATGTTCCATGTAGATCAAGAAAACTCAAGTAGGTGTCAAACTTGAGGCTCTGACAATATGTTGCATATGTAACCGGACAAACCCAAGCCACCGGGGAGTTAAAAGCATGATTCTTCTCATAAGACTTATGAGCCCCCTTTCTCTTCGATCCACAGAGACTATACATGAATTACATTGTGATATCTAATTTTTTTTCCATTTAGCAGTGGAATTCCTCTTGCTGTGTCTGTATCTGACATTTATCTTGTGTTTGAATTTCATTGTAAACTTCGAAGTGGTAAAATCATAAATTGCCCCAAAAACTATTCTGCAGTACTATCAGGAAACGGTGCTGTGTTGCCATGTAAAACAATATGTATCGCATAAATTTGGCAACTCACAGAGACCGAATTATCTTCCCATGGAGGTGAGCATGAGCTTTAAAATATGATTTATGAGGTCTCAATTCCAATATTAGCTTACCTCGAGCTTCAAATGTTGTATTGAAATCTTACCGCCAACTTCTCATTCTTGTTCATCTTCGCCTTCTAGGTTTACAGGGGTTGATGGGGAAGGTGAGAAGACAAGCTCTACAGGTCGAAGACTTTTTACCATTTGCATGTGATAGTTCACTTTGCTTGGCCTCTTTTCTTTTCATTTCATTTTCGTTCTGTTTTTGTTCTTTTTATCATTGTTGATAAAGTAGCTGTTGCAACTTTATCAGTTGCCTCTCTCTGCATGCTGTTCTATATATATCTATAAAACATGGACTAATCATATTATGGATATTTCATGTAATTTTTCATGTCGTGTAAGTGGAACTTATAAATTTATCATTGTATATTAACAGAAACTTGCATAAGCACATGGAAGGTCGAAGATTGAAGATTTAAGATTGGAGGTTGGATGTCGAAGGTCAAGGTTGAAGATGGAGATTAGAGAATTGGAGATCGAATATTTGAATGTGTCAAGTTCTTTTTATTCGAGTAATTTTAGATGCATGTAATACAGAAGCTATAATTTCTCCACCACGTTAGAATTATTTTTGTAATGCAATATTCCTGATCAAATAGTTGAATTTCATATGTAATGCAATATTTTTGTTTAGTTTATATATCCTTGTATTTTACTTATGCAACTCTTTTTTGTGACATTTAAAAAATAGTATGTTTATTTTATTATATTTGTATTTCGAAATATTTTAAATCAACATCGAAAAAACTCACATACTTCGATTAATTAGATTGACTTAATTGTTGATTTTTTGAATTACACAAACTTTCATACATATTACGCCTGAACTAATTTGGAAGATTCAAAATAGAACTAACAATTTTAAAAGATAATGGGTTCAAGATTTAGCACTCAAATTATGGGCCACGTGTTTTAAAAGGGGTCAATAAAAAACTTGAAGATGCAAAATAAAAATGTATTAGCAAGTGAAAATTTTAATATTCCTAATCTTATTTAGGGCACCTGGCGCAAAGTGCAAATGAGTTTATGTCGCAAATTGCAACATCCTTAGTTCGGTACTGCAACATGAACATTTAGTGTTCTTACAATGCTAACTAAAAACCAAACATGACATGGTCCTAATATTTTTTTTAAAAGAAAAACTTATGCCAGATAGGTCCTGATACAGAGTTTGGAGGAGACCCTAAGAGGGTCTTCCTCTAAAAAAATGCCGCACATTAATGAGTGACCAAAATTAAGCCAGAAAATCGCTCATCAATTTGTTTTCCTATAGGAGTTGTCCTAATATTAAAGACGGGAATCTTAAAGTTATCAAACTCAATCACTACAGACACGTAAATTTTGAGGTCATTAACCTCATTAGTTATGAACATTATTAATTAATGATATTTTGCATTATGGATGTAAATCTTAAAACTCATAAATTTGATTTGGCATGTTAGAACGTTATTTTTTTTCCGGAGAGTGTTAGAACGTTATTAGTTAACTTTATTAAGCATGTTTGGGATCTTAATCGTAATCTTAGTGTCATGAACTTAACTTCGCATGGAATGTTAGACATGTAAATATTAACGCCATCATCTTGATTTGGAACATAAAAGTGCTTTGCTTGAAAAAGGTAGATGAGTTAATTGGGGACGCCACTTTGAATAAGGTTTCATTTGTGGCTCAGCCATGAACTTCACATCCTCTGTTGTGCATGAGAGATCTACCTATAAACACTTGTGGAAGATTGGATATGACCTGCAACTTGATAGTACAGGATAGTAGCTTCTATGTGTATACAGTTAATTTTAGTGCAACTTTATGAGTATATTCTTTTTGGTAAAAATTTGACAGCATATTAATTAAGCCGAAAAATAAGCAATGTCTAAGTACATAACATATACTGCTGGTAATTATATGTTTTTTTCCTTTCATTTTGAGTTGGTTGATTTTGTACTGCTTCTGTTGCTTGGAGAGGGTAAGATCTTTTCCTTCTTTCTTTTGTTCATCTTTTCTGTGGATAAGTTATAGAATTCTTTTAGTGAACATTGATCGATAATATGAAAATCTGCTCGACTTGGATTACACTCGTATTGGTCAGCCTTTTTTTCTTACTCTCATACAAAAGAAAAGAAATTTCTTAACAAACATTTGTTTCCCTTTACGTATATAACAAACATTTGTTTTGAAATAGCATCATCCGTGATCTTTCTTCTAATACTTCCCAAACATTTCAAGGACGGTTTTTTTTTTCATTTTTCTTTCAGATGACAATGAGAAGGTGCAAGCACAATCCTTATTCCTACTCTTTCTCACTATAAATATAGTAAAAATGAACATGTCATCCACTCTTTTATTGACATAGTTTGAAGCACAATCCTAGCGATGATATTTTTTTCGAAGGAATCAGATTTTAAATTTGTGGTTGTGATCTATATATTATAAAAATTATCCACATAACAAATTGTATCATCATACTTATATGGTAGCAAAGTAGAAGATAACATATGATAGTTACGATTATATTTCATTCGATGTCAATAGACTAGTGCATAACAAATTCATTGTTCCCTACACAGGAAATATTTTTTTATTTTGTTTACTTTTTATATTTGCTTTCATTTACACCATACACTTGTTACCCTTAACACATTTCCTTACACCAATATTTGAGGTCATCAACTATATCAAGTAGCCAATAGCTTTTAGCTAGACCTTAAAATCTTCTAAACCTTTTTACTTATCTTATGAAGAAAAACTAATATGTCTTCTTCTAGGACTTGATGGCTCATTATTTGACTAACAGTTACATGTTATAAATAATAAAACATAACTTAAATTATATTCCTTATTCGTTTCTCTCAACAAAATGATGAACTCTTGAAACAAATTTTAATTTCTTCACTACATATTTATGTAAGTATACCCTTAAACAAAAGTTTAACGTTGAAAAGTGGATTATATATTTGACCAACACATAGCTGAGATAAAGTATTACTGAACTCATCATTTTATTTGTACATGGATCATATATAATGGTTTCATAAACTAATTACTTGCTTGAGGTAAAACTTTTAAAAATCACTAATAACTTATTACTTGCACTAATGTTCGATTTAATTGATATGTGTGTGTATGAAGTTTCAAAAGTTAAACTACTATACAATGTACAAAAAGATGCATATTTTCTCACCTCTCACTTGAAGAATAAATTTTTATTGCAAAATATACTAGAATTGTTTGTTGCAATCTCTTGTGGTATATAACTAGTTAAAGAAAGATCAATATGTATAATCAACTAACTTTTGTCAATAGAAAAATAAACAACATTGAAACACATTTTCAACTATATTTGAATCAACATAGGGAATGAAGAGCGTGTCTACATTTTGGTTAATTGGATTTAGGACACACAACTCCATCACGTCCTGAGGTTGACAACAAGGAGGAGGCTCCCTTTGAGTTCATCAAATGGGAGGAGGAAGGAAAAAAGAGAAGGAAAAAAATTAATTCCTGATCCATAAATGAAAGAAAAGCTTTAAGATTCAGGTAGTAGTTAATTACCAGGGAGAGTGGAGATCGGAGGCATCAAACAAAACTAGGCTAAATACCCATTTACAATCTTCTTTCAAGACAAAAATGACGGATCTTTGAGGATCTTGTAATATTATGTTGACAAGAGGCCAAGACAAAAATTTCTAAAAGGGCTTCACAATTAAAAATTTGAGTTTTGTTCAAATCTGGAAGAAAATTATTTTTGTTTTGGTTTATTCTATATTAGAGTAGTCGATGGCCTTCCCAAAGCTATGATAATTGCATCATATAAATACACTAAGTAGCCTTCAGTTCATGCTTTTAGATTTTTTGTTCATAAATATATATAAGTATAAATGGTAAACAAATTTGCAACCTAGACAGAGGTGGGAGCATCCATTGATTTCTCCCTTGTGACTTTAGATTTGGCGTTGAACTCGGCAATCAAACTGATTCCTGGTTTGATGAGGTGGAATTGGATTATTAACTAAGACAAGGACAAGGACAAACACTCAGAAGATACTTATTTTTTGAGGCATAGGAGACATCAATAATTTATTTCTGATTTCATAGTGGCAACGAAGGTGTCATTACATTTGGTTGTTCACAACTTGTTTGCTCAACAATGAGGACTTCTGAAGGATCTTCAGAGTTGGCGGTCATGACCCACAAGTGCAAGTTTCAGGTCCCGAGAAAACGTTGAGTTGTTACTTTGCTTTCTTATGGTCCATTTAGGTCCATCATCATGGGTAATTTATTTCTGATTTCATAGTGGCAACGAAGGTGTCATTACATTTGGTTGTTCACAACTTGTTTGCTCAACAATGAGGACTTCTGAAGGATCTTCAGAGTTGGCGGTCATGACCCACAAGTGCAAGTTTCAGGTCCCGAGAAAACGTTGAGTTGTTACTTTGCTTTCTTATGGTCCATTTAGGTCCATCATCATGGGTGCATCCTTAGGGGGGAAAGAAGCTGAAAAAACATGGTGAGAAAAAGGACAAAAAAATAGGACATTTTTTTGTAATTTGCATGTAATTGATTAACCTTCTAATAAATTGGATGGTCTCTCATGATAACCATCCTTGCCTTTCTCAATATATATGTGTATGTATGTGTGTGTTGGATTCTTTCACGATATTTCTCTAATAATAATGACATCTAAACAATAGAAATAACTTTAAAAACATTTGCATAATTCATTTTTCTCCCTTTTAAAGTCAAGTTGATTTGATGGCTTTCCATAGTAGTTCAAGCAGGTTTTCACAGGTTGTGGTGTGTATCATCACATCAGATATAAACGGTTGACCAAAATTCATTATGCAATATCTTTGTAACAAGATTTAGTCTTTGAAAAAAAATAAAGTCAACTTATATGAAACTTTTCCTATTCTTTTATCAACACATATGATGCTTGTATGTTGAGATATGCTTGCATGTTCCCCCAACTTGAAACTCCAGAGTTCCAAATATCTTATTGAATATCTAACTACATTCAAATCCCTTCCTAAAATTACGCGCCTTGAATGCCATAGCATCCACCAATGCCTTTTGACATACTCAACTAGGCTTAAAGAATTAGATGTCACACAGATGCTATCAATGAACTAAAAGAAAGTACATTTGTCGCTAATTATCATGCACCCATTTTTCAAAGTCGAGTAATAGGCATATACCTTCCCATGTAAAACATGCATTAAAGCCTTGGTTAGGGTATATGCCCTTCAATGTTGCTATCAAATGTAGGCTTTTAGATTCAACTATCTTATTGAATATCTGACTACATTCAATTCCCTTCCTACAATTATGCACCTTGAATGTGACAACATCCACCATTGCCTTTTGACATACTCAACCAGGCTTTAAAAGTTAGACATGACACAGATGCTATCAATCAACTAAAAAGTAATTATATTCGTCACTAATTATCATGCACCCATTTTTCAAAGTGGAGTAATAGGCATATACCTTCCCATGTAAAACATGCATTAAATCCCTTGGTTAGGTTATATGCCCTTCAATGTTGCTATCAAATGCAGTCTTTTAGATTCCTTGTTGTAAATTCATTCACAATATTTCTATGGCCATAATGATATGCCAATAATTGCAAGAGTTTAAAAATACTTCATTGTCATCGCCTTTTAAGACAAGCTAATTTAATTACCTTGCTTAATTGATTCAAAATACTTTAACAAATCTTGTGGTCAAACTTCACACTTCGGGTGTAGAGACGACAAATGTTCGTTATCCAATAATATTTAGGGCTTGAAAAGAAAGGACATCTAATTTTTTCTTGATATTCAAATGTTGAAATGTGCTTCATTTTGTATGTATCCCTTCTTGTACTCCCAAATAATAAGTACCCAATTCAGCATCCCATTTGATATTCAACTCCTTCACATCCTTCAAATCAATTTTTAGAGAAATCCACCAATCCATTTTAACATACTCAGTGCAACTTGAAAAGTCAGCTCTCAAGAAATTGTTATGAGGTCATCAATAGTTGAGGCAAAATATCATGCAACAAGAATGAGTTCTAAGTCATCAATATAAAGACGGGTGGGCATTTGCTTGTCAAATAAGTGGACTATAAGCCATATGAAGAAATGTAACATCTTTTACATGCATTCATCACGCGGAAATACTAAAAATGCAAAAAGAATTAAAATTGCATTAATATGCAAACATACATCTTAAGTCTTAATCCAATTCATATAAATTTAAAGCAACAATATATGTTCACTGAGGTCGATTGACAAGGAGGCATCCAAACTGAATTATTGCATAATACAACAAAGAAAAATTTAAAAAGAAAAACATAAATGCAGAAAAAATCATAATTAGCAAATAGGTGCATCTATATTTCACCAGATATTTTTGTCTTCGCTTCACTGAGGCTAATCGAAACATTAAAAAATACAAACAAATCAAAAAGTATCAAGTCTCCATGACAATATTCATCCAAAAATACTAATTTGGCTTCTTGCCGTCCATTAAAACACTGAAAAATAAGAAGATTTCAAGTAAATAAAAGAATTAGGGCAAACAACAACTTCATGGCTCAAAAACTAAACAGCATAGAAATGCATCTTTAGTTATTACTTGAATTGAGAAGGGGAATGAAGAGTGCACGTACATCTGGCTATCTTGGATTTAGGAGACATCGCGCCATAGCCTCCCAAGGTCAACGTCGAAGTGAACCTCGACCTAATAAGTGGAAGCGAACCTCGAGTTTGTATTTTTTTTAATTATTTTCTTTGAACTAATAAAAAAATCCCACGGACTTTCTAAAACGATTTGAGTTTGTTGTTTTCATTTTCAATATATTTTTATTGCCACCGTAAAGGATTTGAGTCGACCTTGAGTCGCAGGTCTACACAAGTGAAGGTCGTATTTTTTGACAAGATTTTCAAAAGATTATTAATTGATTTGAAATGTAAAATATGATTTTTTTTGCCATGAATAACATTATAAGGATGATTTTAAAATTCAAATTGCAGTTAAATCGAAGACATCATGATACATATACAAGAAATGTGTTCTCTCTCATTATTTTTGTTTTAATGGATCATGATACATGCATAAAATTGTGTTGGAAACACTTTTAATTTAGTTGGCGTTTGATTTCCATCATTCGCTAACGGAGAAAATTATATTTATCTTTGCAATTGGCTTTCAACTTAGTCTCTCCCCTCAAAAACATATTTTAATTACCGTTTAGAATTTCAATCCTATTTTGTGGCATACATTTGCATGTATTGCATACATGTATCCATTGTTTATTTTGAAATTTTATAAAATGGAACTTTGTGTACATTTCTTAGATGGGGTTAAAATGGATGTTTATTTTTGTTAGTATATTACTACATAATTTACATAAAAACTAATAAATATCCTTCTCGCTACAAAAATAATAATGAATTACCACATGAACACCTGTCGTGCATGCATTTTCTCCACATCAATCTTCTGTCCTCACAGTCTAAAGCAGAACTCTTTATGTTATAATAACGTCGTGTTGTGATTTCCCTCTCAATCCAATCATCAATTAGTCCTTACATTTTCTATCTTCCAGGCATGAACCATTCATGTGTTATCCTCCTTTGCCAGCCGTTTTGTTCTTATCTTCTATAACAAATGCATTAACTGGCTCTACTCTTGCAGTTAACTCACCTTCGTCGTAGAGCCCTCCCATGTCACCACGGCCCCAACTATTTAATTCCCATCCCACTCACACCTTTCCTTCACCCTAACCTATTGCAGTCTTAGTTTTGTCTCCTCCTCCATTGCTCATGGCAGCTCGGGTCATCAAGAATAATGATGTCCAAGTCTCCATACCTATCCCTGTAGCTCAAGGGTATATGCATACCATATTCATCAACGACGTTGTTCTTGGGGATCCTCCTGGTGTTGTGTTCCTGTATGTGTCGTCCAAGGTGGCAACATCTCATCGAGATGGGGACGCACGGTGGACGATCATGGAGACCGTCTGCCGAGACTTGACAGTCTTCGACGTGGCTGTGGCACCAAGAGTATATTGTTACCACAACAGGCTGTCTTCAGAGGTTAGCAACCGTGGCACATGATTTTGTACTTCTTAGCAATGCAATTCATCTGGCAGTGAGTGACTAATAAGTATCTTGTGCAGTTTCAACTTGAAAACAATTTTCACGTCGACGAAAGATGTGTTGTGAAGCTTGTTGGCAATCAACAGAGCCCAAATGATTCTCCAAGGAAGGTGAGGACGCGAGCATCAATCACATGCCTATTTATCCATCTTTTCTTGTATCAACTGGATCTTGTCACACTTTTCATGATATATACCTATCATGTGTGTTCAATGTAGATCAAGAAAACTCAAGAAAGTGTCAAGATGGAGGTTCTCCCAAAATATTTACAGTGCTGGTTTAGTAATGCAAGCCACCAGCAAGCCGGAGTATGATTCAGATCATAGGTCCTTTATGTATCTGTTGTGATATTTATAATTTTCTTTTAATAACAGATATTTATTTGGGTGTGCTTGACATGTACGAACTCTTATGTTTGAATTTGGATGCAAGTTCCCATGTGGCAGGATATATTTAATCTCTCTTATTTTGTGTGAATTAAATAATATAAGTCAAGCACAATTAGACAAAAGAGACTACATTTATGTGGAAAAATCCTCCAATGAGAAGGGAAAAAATCAAATAGCAATCACAGAGTAATATCACTAATTCAAGAATAGAATACAATGTCTTTCGAATTTTGCCCAAACCCAAATAATAATTTATTGGGATAAATAATTCTTCTCTGAAAAATAATGAAATAACAATAAGAATAATATTACCTGATTATTATAATTCTCTATGATTGTAGTATCAACAAAACCTCAGAGATCCTCTCAATCTGTCTCTATTTTTTTATTCTTTGTTCTTCAAGAAAAAACTTGATGTCTTCTTTTTCAGTCCTCTTCTTTCTCTTACTCTTCTTTTCTTTATCCGTTGACCAAAGAAAAAAACTTTATTTTTCTTTTTCAATCAACTCTAAACACAAGAAAAGAAAAAAAACTTTTTTCTTTTCGGTGCAGGGAGAAGAAGAAAAGGGCTTTCTTCTTCATGTGGCGGTCCCCACAATCTAAGAGAGAAGAGCCTATCAAGTTAATTAGGTTTAATTAACTTAAATATGTTTACATTCCTAATGGGCTGGATTAGTTCCAAAAGCCCAACAATCTCCCCCTACAGCTCATGAGAAGGAGATCCTCCATCAAGAATCATCGCTTGATCTTCATATCGGCTAATCCGACACCTGATTTTGGCTTTCTTCTCAGATTTGTCTTTGTCTCTCCCTCTTCAGTAATCACTGAGTATTCAGAACTTAGATATTTAGTGAAAGCACGACACTCTCTTGTAGATCTGTGAGATGGAGTAGCATCTTGCTCTCCCTGCACAAAATCCTCTACATCTGCATCATCTGACTCATTGTTTCCAAGTTCATCTTGTACATAATCACTGCTCTGCTTCTTTGATTTCCTGAAGTCTGCCAAAGTTTCTAATTCATGAAAAATCACATCTTTGCTTATGATGATTTTCTTCTTCTCTGGATCATATAACTTATATTCATAATCTACATCTCCATAACCCATAAATATGCACTCTTGAACCCTTTCATTAGATTTTTGTCCTTGTTCCTTTGCCACCTGTGCAGAAGCTTTACAATAAAAAACTTTCAAATGAGAGTAAGATACATTCTTACTAGTCCACACTTTCTCAAGAGTATCTGAATCCAAAGGAACTGATGAAGATCTGTTAATCAGGTAACACGCAGTATTCGCAGCTTCATTCCAAAAGATCTTCGGTAGATTAGCCGTTCTCAGCATTCACCTAACTCTATCCAGAATGGTTTTGTTCATTCTTTCAGCAACACCATTGTCTTGTGGAGTCTTAGGTACTGACTTTTCATGTCTGATGTCATGCTTTGCGCAATAATTTTTGAATTTCTGAGACGTATATTCACCATCATTGTCTGTGCGAAGACGTTTCGGATGATTGTCTGTCTCCTTTTCCACCATAACATGAAACTTCTGAAATATTTGATCTTTTGTCTTCATAAAATAAATCCATAATTTTCGTGAAGCATCATCAATAAAAGTAACAAAATATCTATTGCCACCTAAAGAATTTACCTGAATGGAACCACACATTTGAATGCATCAAATCCAACTTATTTTTCTTCTTCTTAAAATTGGACACAAATGACACCCTGCACTATTTACCAAATAGACAGTCATCACAAGTATTCAAAAATTTACCTTTGGTAACAGTGATGTGAGAATTCCTCGGCAGAACCTGCATTCCTTTCTCACTCATATGCCATAATCTTTTGTGTCATAAATCTAGTGATGCTTCTTCCTCTATTGCATTAATTGATTGTCCAATCAGATTCACTTGAGTTTTGTAGAAGACCCCTGATAACTTTTCTTTGGCAACAATCATGGATTCTTTGATCAATTTCTACTTTTGTCACCCATGTGACTATAGTAGCCTTCCTGATCCAAAAGCCGAGGAGAAATCAGATTGAGACGTAAATCGGGTATGTGTCTGACATCCTTCAGAACCAACTCACAACCAACATCTGTTCGAATACATGCATCTTTAATTCCTGCAATTTTAGACTCTGTCTTATTGCTCATCTTCATTGTACCAAAATCATCAGTCTTGTACACACTGAAGCATTCTTTTAATGGAGTTGCATGATGCGAAGCCCTTGAATCGATGATCCACTCAACTGAAAAGTCGGTGACATTGCATTCTTCATTTTTTTCTGAAAGGTAATATAAATCCTCATTTGATGCCACTGTAGCAATACTCTGATCATTTGTATCTTTCTAATTCTTCTCATTCTGTTGCTTCTTCCAATCTCTACAATTTCTCTTGATATATCCATCTTTGCCACAGTGATAACATGTAAATTTTTCTCTTGAATGTGACCTATTGTTGCCACGACCTTTTGATCCTCTAGTTCTATCTCTACATCTATTCTCTATAATAAGAACATGTGTAGTATATGTTCTCATGCTTTCTTCATTGAACAAACAATCTTTGACCATAGTGATTGATACCACACCATTAGGAGCAGAATTACTAAGTGCTATCATCAAAATTTTCCATAAATTTGACAAGGAAGTCAGGAGCATTAATCATTGCATCTCATCATCAAGGATTATTTTCATTGCTCCCAAGTGATTTATTATTTCCTGCAATTCACTCAAGTGTTCAGCAATAGAATTTTCATCTTTAAACTTCAAATTCACTAGGAAATTTCCTGGACATGAAAGCTTTATTCTGAGCAGTATTCCTTTCGTATAAATCTTATAATTTCTTCCACAAAACTTGTGCATATGTCTCTTGAGCAACATGATGAAAAATGCTGACATCAATAAATTGCCTAATCATCCAAATAGTTTTTTTGTGCATCTTTTTCCAAATTTCATCAGGTTTCCCTTTCGTCTTTTTATCTCCTAAGTCAACGGGATCAAACAAATCCTTGCAATAAAGAAAGTCCTCCATCCTGGCTTTCCAAACTGAATAATTATTTGATGTCAGTTTGATCATCCCATTTCCTTCATTTAATTCACACAAAAGAAATCCTAATTAACCTCGCTCTTATACCACTTGCTGGGAATTTAATCTCTATTCTTTTGTGTGAATTGAATAATATAAGTCAAGCATGATGCACAAAAAAATAATAATAGGCAAAAGAGACACTAAATTTATGTGGAAAAACCCTCCAATGAGAAGGGAAAAAACACATAGCAATCACAGAGCAATATCACTAATCCAAGAATAGAGTACAATATCTTTCGAGTTTTGCCCAAACCCGAATAATAATTTACTGGGATAAATAATTCTTCTCTGAAAAATACTAAAATAACAGTAGGAATAATATCACCTAATTAATATAATTCTCTGTGATTGTAGTATCAGCAAAACCTTAGAGATCCTCCCAATTTGTCTCTGTTCTTGATTCTTTGCTCTTCAAGAAGAAACCTCATGTCTTCTTTTTCAATCCTCTTCTCTTCTCTCACTCTTCTTTTCTTTATACATTGACCAAAGAAAAAAATATCTTTTTCTTTTTCAATCAACTCTAAACACTAGAAAAGAAAAACAACTTTTTTTTCTTTTCTTTTCCAAACCTTCGGCGGATGGTGCAGGGAGAAGAAGAAAACCCACTTTTCTTCTTCACGTGGCGGCCCCCACAATCCAAGAGAGAAGAGCATATCAAGTTAATTAGGTTTAATTAACTTAAATATGTTTACTTTCTTAATGACTGGATTAGTTCCAAAAGCCCAACACATATGTCAGCCCTACAATATTTCTTGGAGCAATCTTGTTTGACTCTTCAACACACAAGCCCACCTTTCCGCGAAGTACAAAATCCTCAGGTAGCATATCATCATCAAATTATGGAGGTGAGCATGAGCTTTTTAAAATATGATTTGTAATGTATCAATTCAAATGTTATAAACTAACCATGGTAAGCATAGGCTAGTTGCATTGGTTGTATAGAAAATCTTAACCCCCCAACTTCTCATTTTTGTTCATTCTCATATTTTAGGTTTGCAAGATCCGCGAGGGAATGCAAGACTATGGTTGTCCTACATGAGACTTTTAACCAATTGTGTGTGATAATAATACACTTTGCTTGATCTCTTTTCTATTTTTCCTTTGTTTTCGTTTGTTCTTTCTATCATGGTCAATAAGTTTTTTTTTTGTATTTCTACTTTTTATCATTTATAGCAATATATTATGCATTACAGTCGAAAGGAATCGCCAAGAGCTTTTCCTTTTTTTGGTATATTTGTTTTGTATGTTCATTTTGATTGTAATAGGTAGGTGACAAGTATAGTGATAATATAGCATGCCCTTCTTTTTTCCCCCAACAGCCATAGTTTGTAGGCATCGTCTCGAAGATGTTTTCATCCTAAAGTATGATGTTTTTTGTAAGGGAAGTTTGAATTGTCATATTTCATATAACATGTAATAGTCATATTTTAGTTTATTGTTCATGTAATTTTGTCATGTTATGTAGAAGTGAGTTTTTTCGTATAATTTTATCATCCTATGTTCTCAGCAACTTGCATGAAGAAATTAAAGATTGGAGGTTGGACATTGGAAATTGAAGATTTCAAGTTCCATTTATTTGAGTAGTTCTAGATACATGTAATGTAAATATTATAATTCTTCCACCAAGTAATTCTAAGGTAGATTGGCTGAGAATATAAATTCTTTCTTACAGATCAAACACTCGAAATTTATATGTAATGTAATATTTGTTCAACTTATCGAATTATCATTACAGACTTATGTGTCACTTTATTAATGAAATAATATTATTATTTTATTAACTGTGTTTTAGATCATTTTATGGTAATCAAAGTTGTTGATGAAAAAATAACACAATAGTTAGTGTTTGATTAAAGTATCAAAGATAGAATAAAATGTTATCATACCAAGATGACAAGGGTAGAGTTGTTTTAAGAAAAAAATTATTCCCATGAATAATGAGATTATCATAGATAATATATTCCACAAATTGATGGAATAACTTATTCTTTTTTAGGAGAATACGATAATTATTTTTATTACAAACCATATTCTATTCTCCAACCAAATGCACCCAGAAGTTAATTTGTAAATTTCATTTAATTATCATGTTGACTTAATTTGAAGATCCAAAATAGAACTAACAAATTTAAAAATTAGGATTCTAGATTTAGCACTTAACTAATGGGAAACATGTTTTAAAAAGGGTCAATAAAAAGACTTGAAGATGCAAATTAAAAATGCATTGGTAATGAAAATCTTGGTATACCTAATTTATATTTAGAGCAAAGGATGCAAACACTATTGAAAGTCCAAATGAGTTAGTTAGAGATATTTGTTAGTGCTGAAATTAATTGGAGCATCCTCACTTTGGTGAAGCTTGAACATGTAGTATTCTTACACTGAATGCATACAAGTAGACATAAGAAATTATATAAGTAAATTAACAAAACTAACTAAAAACGTAAATTATCACACCCTGTTATTAAAGATGCATGTTAGAAGCATAAATTTTAATGACTTGATTTGGTATGTTAGAGATAGTAATCTTAAAGTCATTAATTTAATTCATTAGGGATGTGATTTATTAAACATGTTGTCATATTCGGGAGGTAAATTTTATCGTCGTTAACTTAACTTGACATGCTATGGATGTTATTTGTTAATTTGATTGTGCATGTTAAGGGTGTAGATCTAAAGTCATCAACTTTGATTTGGCATGTTAGTACCAACATTATTTATTAACTCGATTTGGTATGTTGGGCAAGTAAATATAACGTCATCTTGATTTGGAACACAAAAATATGGTCAAATGAGTTAATTGAGAACCGTGAGATAAAAAAAGGTATCATCTCTCACTACAATAATTTCTTGTAGTACCCATTTGTGGTTCAGTCATGAAACTTAAATCGGATAAATTTCAGTAATTGTCCTTGAACTTTATCACCTTTTCCAATTTTATCTTCAAATTTTATTTTGTAACGAGAATCTCCTTCAACTTTTTACTTATTTCATCAAATATTCTTTTGACCGAAGATAATTAGGTTCCCTATTACCCAGCACATGTGGACGACACATGTCATTTTTTCTTTCTCCTCCACATGTATCTCTGCAATGTGACACATTAAACAAACAATAAATAATAATTCAATGATATAATAATATGAAAATAAATAAAGAATTTTTATGAAATATGTGAACAGCCGGATGGAGGGGTAAAAGACTAGATCGGGCCGAATTGAACGTGATTTGTTGATTAAATTTAATTTGTAAAGTTGTTAATATTGTTTAATATAATATTGATTTATCATTAAATCAAATTCTATGAAATTGTTGTTAATATTTATTACTAATATCAATTTTGATTAAATTAATTTTTGGTTATTTTTATTAACATTTCTAATTAAATTCATCTTCCATTTATTTTTTTGAAATTACACTGATTAATGGGTAATAATTGTAATTAAGGCTATTTATTCTTGAATTATAATTGTTATACATTTATTTAGTTAAATTTACATACTAATGACAAATTTTTTTACTGAATATTATTAGTGTTAGATATAGATGTAGTTAAATTTTTTATTAATGTCAATGTTTAATAAATTAAATCCCTCGTTAATTGATATCAAAGACTGATTTGAATTATTAATGTTATTTATAATTAAATTATTATTTTTTGTTAGATATAGATTTGACACTTATAATAGTTTCATAATAACTATTAGGATTATTAAAGAACATATAATGTTACAAAAATAATGTCTTCTTCGGAATATCATCAGTGGATCAATAGAAAAAATCTCAGTCGCATATAATTGACCCAAAAATTCATAGATGGAGTTGAATCCTATACAAATGTAGCATATCAATCAACACAGTTTCTATGAAGGAACTATTAGGTATCCTTGTCTGAAATGATATAGTACAAAATTTCAAAATATAGAGACAATGAAAGTTCATTTATATAGAAAGTGTTTTAAACCAAATTATTAGTACTAGAATGAATTTGGAGAGGAAGAATTATAATCAAGTGTGTTTAATGAAGATTTTATGTTGCGATCACGAAGAAGATTTTATTTTCATGTAGCAAAATTTAGTCCACGACTATAATTAAATATGACAATATAAGATTTCGGTAAGGGTGTGATGAGGAACCACCAGATCCAGAATCATCAAAATTTTTTTGACTTATTAAGCGTCTAAACTCAACCCTTATTGTGTGGATGTGAAAATCATTCAGAATTATTGCTAGTTGTTAGTGTGCTAAATTTAAAAGTTTATCATAATACTTCACATACATGTTTCAATGCATTTATGAAAATATTAAAAGAGGTGACACCAACCGGAGTTAGAATTCTTAAAAATTATTATAGTAATAAAAGAGTAGTTTCTAAATTTGGTCTTGGATCAACAAAAATATATTATTGTTGAAATGGTTATATGTTATTTTATAGTGATGACGTTAGCTTGAGAGAACGCAAACTTTCTAGAGCTCAATGATATAAATCAACTAACAAAATTGAAGTTGTAATGAAGAGAATGCATTACTTGACTTTTATTTCAATACTTAAAAGATTATATTCCTCTTTGGGATTTGCGTCATCAATGAAAAGCCATGCACGACATGAGACAACTGAACGTAACATGCTACACCCATATGATGGTGAAGCATGAAAATATTTTTATCATATGCATCTAGAATTTGTATGTGATGAAAGAAATATAAGACTTAACTTGTGCACAGATAAGTTTACACCATATAGACAAACATCAGCTCCTTATTTATATTGGTTGATCATAGTTACACTAAATAATTTACCTCCAGGAATATGTATGACTGCTCTATATATGTTTTTTATATGCATCATTCCTAATCCTCACAATTCCAAGCATAAGATAGGCATATATTTGCAACATCTAATTGACGAACTGAAAGAATTATAGAATGGTCTCGTATGGCTCAACTAAATAGAATTTCACTTTGAAAGTTGCATTAATATGAACAATGATTTTCTTGTATATGAAATGTTATATAATTGGATGATTGTAGGTAAGTTAGAAATAACATAAATGCCTTTCGAAGATAAAACGTTGTGCATGACATGCCTCTAGTCAAGTTGACAGTTGTCAATGTCGGAAAATCCAAATGTTATAGTGCTTCTCATAATTGAACAAAATGAAGTATATTTTGAGATTTATCGTATTGGAAAGATAACTTGATTGTCATAATTCGGATGTCATGTACCTTGAGAAAAATGTATTTGACTATATTTAACACTATTATGTATATTAAGCAAAAGACAAAGGGTAATATTAAAATGAGAATGGATTCGAAGAACTATTGTCCACGTCCAAAGTTGCACCTAACGATAGGTTATATTAACCCAAAGAAATTATACCCTCACAAAGGAAAAGAAGACACAAGTGTATCTATTGGTCCCAAAACATAGAATGTCAAATGATTATGCTTCAAATTTGGTTTGACGTGTGAATATGAACCACTTGCATTTGTTTGGCATAAAGAGTCACGATTGCCATATTTTTATGAAAACTTTGCTTCAACATACATTGTCATCTTTAATATATAAGATATAGAACATGCTTACTGAGTTGAGCTAATTTTTTAGGGACATGTTCGTCAATTCCTACTGTGGAAAAATAAGCCAATTGGAACATAATATTCCAATCATTTTTTGCAAGTTAGAAAGAATATTTTTTATTAGGATTTTTTTATTCCATTGAAATACCTATCGACTCTATGAAGCAAAGGTAGGTGGACTAGTTCAATAAAGGTGGATGTACACATTTGAGATATATCTCAATAGAATTAAAAGAACAGTAAAATAATAAAGACAAGTTGAAGGTTACATATGTAAGGCATCTATGACTCAAAGGTATCGTCTTTTTGTTCCTACTACTTCGAAATTCATGTCAAATGCCCAAGAACAAGAGTTCATTGAAACAACAAAATTCCAAAAGGAACATCCAACAAATCCAAAATCTATTAATTTTTAACCAACTTGGTAGACAGGAAGTCAAAAAGTTGATGGTGGAATGATGTAGAGTTCAAGTCGGCAATGAATCACGTCCTCCTAAATACACAAGAGGTGCAATGCTACATTAAGTGAGTTTATTTTTTTACATATATTTTAATACTATATTAAGTTCTTATTTATTTGATTAAATTATTATAATCAACTTCCATTTTTAATGCTTTCGTGCAATACTTCAACATCCCTGAAGATCAAATACAAGTTAGAATTGATAATGATTTTGCACAGTGGTTTAAGGATTATGTAAGTCTTGCTTAGAATTGCATTCAGACAAATTATGAATATTGATTTATCTTAACCTTTTATTTCAACATTATTTAAGTTCTCAATGGACAAAGCTCCATGAGTACTAATCTATTACATGATTTGGCATGGAGACCTAGTCGACATATGACAATTTGGCTTATATATATTGTGTGGATATAAATTTCATAAAGAAAGTTGGTTGCATAATAAAAAATAGTTAACATTGGTGTATGTGTCAAAGGCTCTATTGATGGGGAAAATGAATGTGAGTATTATGGTATTCTTATAAATGTCATCGAGTCACCTTATTTGAAATTATGTGGTTTGATCCAATGAAAAAAGGAGGACAAGAATTCATAAAGACTTCAAAATCATTGAAGTACACAGTATGAACGATTTGACCCATTTAGCATTTTGTCTTCCATGAGGCAAGTCTATTATGTCAACTATCCTGAGAAAATAAAAGATAAAGATCAATGGTGGATCATTATCAAAACAAAAGAAAGAAGTCTGATTGAGGTTGAAAGTGTGTTACAATTTTTTGTGTATCAAGATTATTCGCCTAAATCGGAAGAGCCTATTGTATACACGCAACTCATTGAAGATTATGAGATGAAAAATAACTGTTGATGACAATGTTGACATTAATGATGAATAAGAAGTTGAAGCTGAAGATGAAGATGATATCGTCGATGAAGATTATTATGAAAGTATGTCATATTCAAAAGGTGAAGATGAATCATTAACAATTCTAATAATGTTGAGTAACTTCATTAATGTTACGTTGTAAAGTAACTTCATAATTTATGTTACATATTCTCTAACTTTCGATAATTTTGAACATGTAATTTATGATTTTCATAATGTTTTCAAATATAGTTTGTGATGCATCCAGATGATTCATCGGACCAGCAGTTGTCTGTTGACATGTCAAGAAAGTAAATGCCGCATTTTCATGTCAATATTCGACGAGAACAAATTTAAATGTATAATTATTTTTGCAGGATCACACTCGTGAATCAGCTTCTCATGAGTGTTTTTCATATTAACCATAAATTTAGAGTTTCAAACAAAAAAAATAGTATTAATTCCTTTTACAAAAGAGTCTTTCGATGTTAGGAATTAGTTCTCGAGTTATATGTACGATTCAATTCCTGAAGATGTAACACAAGACGTAGTTGAATTTCAAGTTAATGTAATGCAAATATGATATTACTTTTGTTTGACAATTAAACTTATTATGCATATACTTTTCCTTTGTAGATGTTTCATTTCGATAAAGAAAAAGGTAAGAGAAAAAATAGGTCCTCCTTCTAAACCAAAATGAGAAAGAGAAGGAGACATATTGTCTATTCTTAAACCTTCGAGCATTTGCATTGTGGGGAAATCGCTTATACCGAATATTCCTTCTTCTGACAATAATTTAGTGGAGGCATTGAATCGCCTAGTTGACTATGGAGACACAATTGTTCGAAGTTCCCACATATGCTTCTACATCGAGACATCAATTTAAAACATATTTACACACAGATTGTAAATCTAGCCCCAATTTAAAACTCGAACCCTAGGCGGTGCTACTTTAGCCCCATTATTCATAACCTAATTACAAGCGAAAACATAATAATAATAATAATAAATAAATAAACATTACAAATAACATAAAACAATGGAAGACTTCAGTTAGTAAATCTCAAGATACATAACTAGCTCATGGGTCACATAGGCTCTACCATAAGGACTCAACCTAGAGTACATAATACATAAATGAGTTCACATAGACTCAAAGTCCATAGGTCATACATACTTGACTCACTAAAGAGATCATCGCCATAATAAAACATACTGATAGATAACTTGGGTCGTAGCCCGACCAACTCGTGTGCAATCTCATCGTCATGAGGCTCTCGTCGTCGAGCCTATGTCTTGTCCATACTTGCATGGATCTATGGGGTGCATGAGATTTCTCCTGTTAGATTATGTTGAAGTTCATGCATGCTATTATCCTATAACATGCTTTCTACATGTCATGACATATGCATTGCATCATAATAGAAACATAGAACATATGCGTGCTATGAGTTACATATACACACTATATGACATGTGAGCAATCAGCATGGCAATATGAGATCATCATTTATCATTATTAAGGCATATCATAACTTATATCACAAGAGGTCATATTTTAAAATCCCTTTAGGTGTTTGCATTTTCATCATCAAACAATATGTCATGTCATATTATTCATTTATTTTGCTTAGCCTTTATCATCTTCATTCATAACATCCTATGGCATTAGCATCCCTTTAGGTTCATACATCATCATCTTCATCTATGTTCCAATTCATATAATCATAGTCATATCATATGACCATGTCACCTTTTCGTCTTTCATATTTAATTAGATCATTTTTTATCTTGCTTATTAAGAAGTCCATATTGGCTCCTCGATCTTGGTTAGCAAGGCCGGGATCTTTTTATCTCATTGGAGGCCCTACCCTCACTTTTAGGTGAGGTCTTATCTCACCGGGGAACAAGGCTTAGTTAGTGCCCCTTTTGTTCCCCGTCATACGAACGACAACAACAAGACACCTTCGTTAATCCGTCTTTTAATTACATTCATCAATATATATAATCATTCAATACATGTTGTATATTTTAATCCTACTGAAGGTCATTTAAATGTCAAAATTTTCTAAGTGTGAAACATTCAACATAACATGGCTTTGACATTAGGCAAGGTCGTACCGGGCGCGTCACGGACGTGCCTATGGTGGGGAGCGCCCATGCGACATCACTCCATGTTCGTTCCAATTTTGGTAACACTAGGACTTGTTTGGTGATTGTCATACTTATGGAATGGTTGTGCCTTCATCCGGTTGTACTTCGGATGATCTGTACGGTCGACCAACTCGTCGATCGATTTAAATAGTGGAGTTTACCTCTATAGCGGTCGAACCACCGATCAACCGATCCTTCGACCAATTTAAATAGTAGGTCATAGGTGTGGTCACACTGTTCGTCACGATCGTGTCATGTTGGAGCACGGTCGTGCCGCAGCTTGAAGCAATGGCACACTGGGATAACAGTCGTGTTCACATAGGGTCACCGTTGTGCCTACGCATGTGTCCCATTTTTCTCAATTCACACACATTCATAAGCATTCTAATGGCATGCCTTTCTCTTAAACATGTAATACATATTGATATCAATCATCATAAGATTCATATCATAAAAAATCATGGATATTAATAGAGATGTAAGATCTATTATACCTAACAAACATTCATATTTCACAAATGAATAATCTCATCATGAACTAAGCACAGCTAAGCATAATTATCAATGAAATAGTAACCCTAACTAAATCATAGAACAATACAACGTAATAATGCACAAATCCTAATCATCTCATCTAAGAAGACCTAGGGTGGCTTTCATAACCCTTAATCCAAATGTGCACACAACATTAAGGATGATTAGAGCTTTGAATCCCCTCAAATATACCTTGTTCAGCAAGCCTTAATTTCTATCTTCTTCCTCTCTTCTCTTTCATTCCTCCTCCTTTCGTAGCTCCAACAACTTGGTCTTCTTGTTTTGGTTCCCTTTCTCCTCTTTGTCTAACTGCAATCAAGTGGGGAAATGGGGGTTTCTTATGAGCTTCCAACCAGGAAAATAGAGTGAGTGTGGGAGTTTTGGGTGACTGTTTATTGTAGAATGGAGACGTTTTGGGGTGGTGTCGTCTAGGGCTAGGTGAGAGAGTCACTTTTAGTTTTTAGGTCATAATACTTCTTGATATTTGGCTGGTGGGCTTTGGCTGTTGGTGGCTTTCTTTTTTTTCTAAACATCTCGGATGTTACACTATTGGTCATTCTGGATAAATGGTACAAATTCAATAGGCATCTCCCTCTCTTGTGAACCTCTGCCATCACTGATGAGAGAGTGAGGTGCCACCCTCTCTGCTATTTCACATCCTAGATGATTACCGATCGGTCATGTAACGCCTCCAAATCGCCCTTGCCACGTGGCAAGATCCGACTTGAGAGTCACTACTAACAACGCTATGCTCTAACTAAAATGTTGACTTGGACTAGTTCTTTGTCCATAATACAATATAACTGGATGACTTAATAAAACTATTAATAAATGAGGAAGTCCAAGGTAAAAGGACGAGGGTAATGTCCTAAGCCTACTCCATGTGCACATCACCATCATGAACATCAATGGTTTGAGCTCATCCTTCGTTAGGATCAATGCAGGGGAAACAATAATCCATGAGCTTCATATCCCAATAGGTGGATAATAAACCAATGGATAAATAGTAACAATAAAGAAGTATGAAGTTAGTGTAATATTATCATAATCATGAATAATCAATGAAAAGAAATCAAGACCATGCTTAAATAAGAATCAATGGAAAAGATTTATACTCTTGGTAGGATCAATGGAGTAAATCAAATAGTATGTCTTAAATAGAATTAATAGCAAAATCAAGCCTATGCTATGAGTTAATCGAAGTAACATCTGATATAATACAATGTTGGTAAGTTCACCAATACAATGTCTCTGAGTAACATCAGAATTCATGGCAAACACTACTGGGATTCAATGGAAAGAATCAATACTCTGATTATGGATGGATAAGTGATGTATATAGGTAGAATCAAGTTGAGTAGGAACACTGCAATAAATCATTGGGTGGAAATAATCATAATAGAAGATAGAGATTATGATCATTGGAATGAGTCAGTCCAATGCTCTGGATTACTTTATATTTTAATGTCATATGTCGTGTTGTGGATCAATGCCTTGTACTATGCTCTGGATGTATTTTTCAATGCTATGGCTGGAAGTTGTAATTAACTTATTTATTTATCTCTGATATTTTCATGCAATGTCATTGATTAACATATTCGTTGCAATGAGGTGCGAACGGCCAGTGATTGTGCACATCACGGTGATCATTCTATCTAAAGAGGAGGGTATCCTCTTTCGTTATACGATGGGGAGAAATTGTGTAACGGGAACAAATGATGCCCCAACACTGACTGTGATGCTATGTTATGAGCTCCGGTTAATCCATAACATAAGCACACAAGCATTTATCTTTAATTAATCAGGTTCTCATCTTCGTCAAGATTGGGACTTAGTCATAATGATGCCACGAAAACAATCAAGATAACAATGTCATGTAATCGTTGGAATCAAATGGGATTTAAACTCTAGATTTAAACAATGCTCTGGATATGTATGATCATATAATTGATAAAATCGGGGAGTGATAAATCCTTAGATATAAACTATGTAATGAGATAGAATTAATCAAGATTAATCAGGCAATAGATCGAAATGATAATGTGGGATAGCCATCGGATTTAAGTCATGGCCCATAAATCAAAAATTAAGGATAACACATGATTAATCATTATTTACTATGACAATACTCTAAGTCATGATATCAGTAGGGTCATATCAATGACCAATTAGAAATAATTAATAATATAATGATCAATGATGATATCAATATAATCTCTGTTTTCGATAGAATTAGATGATTAACAAATCATGGATCAAAGAACAAGAAATCATGTTATAATACATTCTATCAGGATGTCAATGTACTTGGATGGATGCAAACAATAATCAATTAAAAATATAAACATAACGTAACTTTTAACAAAAATCAGACGTAACAAATATCATGATTAGCTTTAAAATAATAATACAATAAAGATCACATCATAATATATCGTCACAGCAGAACCCGGGTCAGGTTGGGTCTGACCTAGGTTGGGTTGGTAAATTTCTCGGCCCAACCTGGGCCGAGTATGAACCGGGGTCGGGTTGGGTTCTTCAATGGTAAATTCCACGTTGTTTCTGCCTGACGGTAGTCATACCCGGGCCGCATTCTGTGAGACTCGGGCTGAATTCTGTGATTCCGACAAAATTAGTGACGCTGATTGCTCGATTTTTCACGTAGACTCATCAGAATAAACCTCTTATGATCAAAGTAATTATATGGGACAAATCATAGATGATAAGAGATGATGTTATGACTCTAATTGTACTCTAATAACATACAAATTTATTGTTACAATTTCTAAAGATTGATCCAACGATCCACCTACCTCTATGTGGATTCTCTATCATTCAGTCTTCTTTCTCTGCTTCATTCTCTATGTCGGCCATCTCTAAAGGTTCCCCAACTTCAATCACTATTTGTCCTTATCCCTTGCACCTAGTGGTCATATTGCATGGGGAAAAACCAAGGAAAAAATCAAGAAAAATAGCCCTAAAAGTACTACAAAAATTTCAGCATGCCTGCTACATCACTTTGATTGGTTCTCTATTGTTTGGCGAGATCGTTTCCAATGGCCAGCAACGTGCTCGGGCTCCTGGTTGTCTAAGAACCCTGCAGGGAGGGGAAAAAGAGGAGAGGCATGACGGCTAGAGTTAAAGAAGGTTTTAGTTTAGTGGAAATTTTATATAGGTAGGAGTCAAAAATAAGGTAAGTTATAGGAACTCCTCTTTAATTTTATTTTTATTTCCTTAATCAAATCTGATATTATTTATTGTTATATTATTTCAATTTTTTCTCCTCTGGCCCGGGCGTTACAGGTCATTTGATGCGGGCACCATCAGCATCGGGTTGCCCTCCACAAACTTCACCCAGAAGATCCAAGTTAGCATTCTGTTCCAATGCATCAAAGGCCCGACTACCTTTCCTCTCTTTGAGCTCTTGTCATAGGCATGGCAACCATCTCGTTGTCCATCATATACAGATATGAGTCCACCTGGCTGCCAAGGCCATCAAGAATTGGCGTCTATTGATAGAAATCTCCCTCGAGTAAACCTTGGAGAAAGACGGTGCAGAGCACACCACTGAAAACGCTGAACTCAAGGAGATGGGAGTGCTAACGCCACGACAATGCGGCGGCCAAGCAGGGAGCGGTCATGGAAAGATAGTGGAATACAGAGGAGGTGGTGAAAGTGGGCACCAGAGGATCCCGCTCGCGATCTTGGTCGAATGTGAATTTTAACCCTCTTTGTGGGACTTGCAGCGAAGAAGGTCAGAAAAGGAGGAAGGAGGCGGCATCCTCGGGATGTAATGCTCTCAAATCGTCCCTTGCCACATGGCAAGATCTAACTTGGGTCCGTTACCAACAATGCTATACCTTGACTTTAACCGATCCTTTGATCCAAATAAAAGCGGAAGACTTAATAAAAAAATAGTGATTAAAAATAAAGATCCAAATCATAGTATCTTAATATAATTCAAAAT
This sequence comes from Pontederia crassipes, assembly GCA_030549335.1. Taxonomy (NCBI): domain Eukaryota; kingdom Viridiplantae; phylum Streptophyta; class Magnoliopsida; order Commelinales; family Pontederiaceae; genus Pontederia; species Pontederia crassipes. The sequence continues at coordinate 66,285,658 of CM060191.1, read as the reverse complement.
AGTTTAAAACATCACCGAACATCAAAATATAGCGGAGCCTAATGACATGGACTCAAAGTATCTAAACAACGGAAAAGAACGCTCTAAAACACCACATGTGCACTGGACCATCAAGAACGTGTCAGTCGCAGCGCATCCTTGATTATCATGATTACCTGCAGGATCAATGCATGGAAATAATAACCCATGAGCTTCGTAGCCCAATAGGTGGATGAATAAACCAATGGATAAATAGTAAGAATAAAGAAGCATGGGGTTAGTGTAACCACAATTATAACCATCTATAGAAATTCAATGGATAGAACCAAGGCTAAACTCTGAGTGAATCAATATAATATCTAATAAAAGTCAATATCCTCGAATGGAATAAAAATCACAATCTATGATGAACACTACCAAAGATCTAATGGAAGAAAATAATACTCTGATTATCAATGATAGAGGTCAACGTGATGTCTACGGATAAAATCAAGTTGAGTCCGAGCGATGAAATAAGACGCAATGTAAAGACAATAACAATCCAACAAAATGATCAAGGTCAATGAGATAGATCAATTCAATGTACTTTACTCAATGTTTCATATACTCTGAATCAATGAGCATATTTCAATGCTTTAACTATGCTCTTATAGTGTTTTCAATGCTCTGGCCGGAAGTTGTAATCAACTTATTTATCTCTTATATTTCTATGCAATATCACTTTTTAATGTATTCGTTGCAATTAGGTATCATGTACTTCATGAGGCCAGTGATTGTACACATCACGATAATCATCCTCTCTAAAGGGGAGGGTATCATCTTTCGTTACATGATGGGGAGAAATCGTGCAATGAGGACAAATTATGCCCCAACACTGACTACAATGCTATACATGAGCTCTGATCAATCCGTAACATGAGCACCCAAGATTTTATCTTTCATTAATTAGGTTCTCATCTTCGTTCAGATTGGGACTTAGTCATAACAATACCATGACAACAATCAAGATACGATGTCATGAAATCGATGGAATCAGATGGGATTTAAACTCTAGATTTGATCTATGAAATGACAATGCTATGGATATGCATGATCGTAAAATCAATAAGATCATAGAGTTATAACCCTTGGTTATAGTATATGCAATGAGGTATAATTAACCAAGATCAATAAGGTAATGAATCCAAATGATAATTCAGGATAGCCATCGGGTTTAGGTTATGACTAACCTGTAATTCAGTAATTTAATAATCATTCTCTACTATGACAATATTCTAGGCCTTGATATCTGTGGGATCAGATCCATGACCAATTAGAATAATCAACGAGACAATAATCAAATGTTGATATCAATATAACTTATGTCTTCGATAGAATTAGATGATTAACAATTTATGGATCACAACAACAAATCCCAATATAGCACACGCTATCAGTAAGTTAGTGTACTCAGATATATAATAATTCATGCATTAAGAAGGAATTAATAATCATTTAAAAATAACTATTTGATATGGCAGAACCCGGGCCGAGTTCTGTGACGTGGACATGTGGAAGCCCGGACCAAGTTCCAACAATGTATGTGTGTGTCGATATGGGCATGGGTCGAGCGGCATGGAACCCGGGTCGGGTTCTATGCCCATCTTTTTCGACGATGTGTACACTCAGCTCGGGTTGTTCAAACCTGGGTCGGGTTCTGGTTTCCGACGAGAACAATAGCATTGCTTGCTCAGTTTTCGACGTAGTTTCGTCAGAATAAACCTTTTAGGACTAAAGTAATCATATAAAACAAATCATGGACGATAGGAGATGATGCTATGACTCTAGTTGTACCCTAAAAACATATAAATTTATGTTAAAATTGATCCAGAAGTTGATCTTACGCGCCTCTGACTGAATCCTCCTCATTTCGGGTTTTCTCCTCGTTTGTTTCCTGCACCAAAAGCCTCTAGAGATCCTCCTATGTCACGGGTGTGATAACTAGGTCCTTGGGTACTTGTTGGCCATGTGGATGAGGGAGAAATGAGTTTTAAAATCCTAAGGTGAAGCAGTGAGTGGTTCCAATGTGTTGTTGCCCACCTGGGGTTGCTCTTGGCGCTCCGGCAGGCCTCTGACGATGTCTCCAGTGACCGTCTAAGTGCTCCTAGTCGTCTAGGACGTGATAACAAGAGGGAGGATGTGAGAAGTGACGGCTAGGGGTAAGGGGATTTTACTATTTTAGTTGGAAGAAAAGTTTATATAGATATAAGTCAAAGAGATAAGGTAAGTTAAAACTTTCCAATGGGACTTCTCTGATTTGGTTTTTAATTCCTTAAGAAAATCTGATTTGATCTTTTAATTTAACTTAAATAATTTTTTTTTTAATTCTAGGCCGGGCGTTACACGGGAGGCACCGGGTGAGTCCGAGCTTTTGGAGGAAGACTTGGTTCCAGCTAATGGTGTCGAGGCAAATATGCTTGTTAAGAAACGTGAGCTCTGATGCTCGCTAGTCAGAGACGGAGAAGAAGAAGAAATGAAGAAAGGAGAAAGTTGTCGCCAAAGGAAGAAGACAAATCTATACGAAGAAATTGAGTTACAAGCTTGAGGGGATTACAACTCACACAGTAACCAGCTGATACAAGATGAATTAAACTAGAAACTGTTACAAACGTAAAAGACGGCAACTCCTATAACTCGACAACGACACTATTGCTTGGAGATGAAGATGACCCACCGTGGCTGAGCGGCAAGAACATGAACTCCAACACTGGTTGTAGTTGGAAGCGGCAAAGGTGGCAACCATCGACGGTGGTAGCAGCGAGGATGCGACGTTGCTACAATTTAATGACGCCTTTGTTATTTTTTATTTTTTTATTATTTGTTTAATATGATGTGGAATAAGTGATAAGATGAGTATTTTTTATTATTTTTAATACGACGTGGAAGAGTGATAAAATGAGTACGTGACCATTTAGGCAACGTAACCGATGAACCGATTATTATGAGTAAAAAAAATTATAAAATAAGTTATAACGGGAGGATAAGGAGTACAATATCATTACAAAGTAAAATTTGACGATAAAATTAAAAAATGAGATAAAATTGGATGACAATTTTGAATTTTACCCAACTGAAATCCTTGTTTGTGCACGATAGATCCACCTATAAAGACTACTACACGGTGGTCTGCCTAGTGGATCCGTATGTGGTGGTATGCCCAGTGGTGGATCTGTATGTGGCCTGCAACTGGATAGCACATGTCACCAAATCGCATGGTTCAATCCGAGGGTTTAATGCAACATATGCAGATACTTAAGTACAGTTTTATGTTCATCAAATTATCTTCTTTGAGCTAAAATTTTGACAGCATACTAATTAAGCAGAAAAATAAGCAATGCCAAAACAATTTCGATCAGATTAATGCTAAAAAAGCAAAAATAAGCTTCATGTTAATCTTAGTTTTTTCTTTACTTTGAGTTCTTTAATTTCGATCTGCTGCTGTTTTCAATTGTTTAAAGAGGGTAAATCTTTTCCTTTCTTTCTTTTTTTTTTCCTTTCTTTGGATAAGTGGTAGGATCTTTTTAGTGAACACTGATCCAACGAAAAGATACATAAATCTGATCGACTTGGATTGTATTGGTAGTGAATCAGCTTTTTTTCTTCTACTACACAAAAGAAAACAAATTTCTGATTGACGTTTCCAATTAGGCTTACAAAAAGCATTTGATTCGAGACAGCATTATCTGTAATCTTTCTTCTAATTGGAAATAGCAATAAAGTTACTTTCTCAAATATTTCAAGGACAATTATTTTTTTATTTTTCTTTTAAATGACAAGTTTAGGTGCATGAAGCTCATTGGTAAGTCAAAATTAATGAATAAAACCCCCTTAATTTAAATGAGGATATGATGCTATATTTGTTTTTTTCAAATATTTCGTCACAATTTTATTTTTGCATTCCAGTAAATGTCAAAACCATTTTTAAGCAATTAAGTACTTTAAATTATCAATAAGAGTATATTAATTAATTAGGAGGTGAAATCTGAGAAAAAGGCATAGATCAGAACAGCTAAAGGAAAAGTTGAAACAGAAAAAGCAATGAGACAGCTAATCTCTCACAAATTTCTCTTTACCCACAAGATTAGGCGACAACAAAAGAAACTATTTTTTCTTTACTGGGAAACAGTTCTCTCTCTCACACACACACAGGATGTGATACAGTACACTCACATAGCAAAAAAAACTAGATTGCAAGACCAAGAAATTATGTAAAATCAAGAATGATATTCCAATGGAAAACAACACTTAAGATGGATGGGATTTGTCTTTGCATGTTCTCGTTAACTGTAGCAAGTGTTTCGTGTGTTAGGAACATGATGTTGTAACCCCAATTTGATTGATCGCATTAATTTGAGGTCTGGGAAGACTGAGATCGTTTCTTGTTTCTTTCAGCTTCCTTCACCAATTTGTTTTACGGCACAAATGCAATTCATTTCTCAGAAAAATGAGAGCAGATGTATATGAACACCTCTCATCTATGTATTCTTCTTTTTTATTCAAACACCAATAAGAAATAGTGTTGGTCCTTGGCACACATGTAGCACACACAAATTTTTCATAAAAAATTTAAAACTTTTATAATTACTGATGTTAGACTTTCGGACAATCGAAAACTAAAATGGACACCCGTTATCGTGATGATGGCTCAGCCGACGCACTATCAGATGACCTATGCATTTTCGGACGTCCGAACGGACAGAAACCGTTGGGAGATCGACTTTGAATGTCTCCTTCATTACCCTGCATTAACTCATGGATTTTGTAACCTCCACCACCCATGAATTCATGGGATTCAAATGAACGAAAGCCCCCACTTTTTTTTCCTTCTTTCTTCTCCCATTTCCTCATCTTCTTCACCTTCTTTTCTTTCTCTGTTCGTGCCCTCTTCTCGGTCTCAGACAGGTACGGCTACGATAGGTCCATGAGGTGTAGGCAACATAGGAAGGAGAAGAGGACACGGCTAGAGCTCGATCCGACAAGCATAAGTACTAGATGACATTGAAAAAGGTGTGTTATTCGGGATTTTGCACGTCTTAGGGATGGTTTCGGGTGGCTAGGATTATGCTAGAAAAGGATAGGCATTATGCCATAATTCTGACTTATTTGATCTAGATGCACATCTATTATGAATGGCTTGTTTCGATGGTTCTTTTCGAGAGAGTTCAAATGCCATGATGTAGAAATAATGGATCTGTATTTTGCAAATTATTGGACAAGATTTAACTCATCAATTTCATATAGTATTATGATCATGAAATGCTGAAATGTTTAGGATAAGATGCATGCAAGTTCTTCATGATGAGACTCATATTAGAGTATAGACGGGATAGTTTCATTAGGAATATATGTATGATGATTAAGATGTTTATGCCAAGATTTGTTTACTAAATCATGCCATATAGTAGAAATAGATTTATGTAGGCTTAGATCTATGCTTTGATTGAAAAACTTATTGAAAATATAAGGATTCCGTAATGACCTGCGGCCTTGCCAATCTGAAACGAGCGACCAAATCCCCTTTCGAGTTTCCAATTTCTCTCAGCAAGTGTATAGCGACTACCAGCTCGGACGTTCAAAACTCGATCTAGACCAGAATGGAAGTCTGAAACTCCTTCGAAGAATGGAACTGGAAAAATATCCAGACACAGAAATGAGATGCGGTCGATTGAAACCATTTCGGGCGACCAATTTGGATTATCATGCCGGAAAAATCTTTCGACTGCAAATGGGGAAACTATTCCCGATCGATCGAGGATGACGAAATTGGTTAGAGTGGACGATTGATCGAGTTTCGATCGACCGAAGCCTTTGACCGAAAGTCTGAGGACCTCCCCATACTAATATCAAACACCTTTCGGTCGACCAATTCATGTATGATCTTGGAAATGCCAAAAGATGCTCCGAACAATCGCACTATTTTTGGTCCACCAATGAACATCAACAAAATGGGCGTTTGAATCTCTTTCGGACGATCGTTGAATGCTCACCAAATGGACGACGCTCGACCTTTCGGGCATCTGAAAAAGAATACGACCATAACTTAAACCACTTGAGTTGAGAAGTTTTTATCCACCTAATTGATTACTGGTTGATATGAACTTAAAGATATTCTAGAGTCATCTTTTCTCCCTACAATCTTGATTGATCAATGTGATCGAAAAATAGGCTCGTGGTTATAAGATAAAATATGAGAGTTATCATTGCCTACCTAGATGGGAGTTTCTCTCATGGACATGTTCCATTATCGATGTTTTCGCCTTGAGCGAAGTCATCTTCCTCGATCATGGCACTGGTCTACATGGTATAGGTAGCTGCACATTTATGTGTTTGCAATAGTATTCTCTAAAAGTGGAGAGTTCTTTCAACCCATGGATAAGGTGAAAGATCATGAATGGCTAAAGATGAATGAAAGGACTTTTTCCTTATGAACATAAACAATGAACACGAACAAGGAACATGAACATGAAACAAGATGAAAAATATATAGAACAGTGATCTATTATGATTTATCATCATGCCTCTTCTTTATGATTGTTGCATGATTATTCTAATGAAACTTTTTTATGACTTATACAAATTCACACTTAGCATTATGTTAATGGTTGAGCTTGCTCCCATGTGTGATCCCCACAAGTAAAGTACATCAGATGCTTACGAGCTTGATTGATGTGTGCGTGGTGACTATTGCTCGGTGGCATGTGCATATGATTATCCTAAAGTCTAGATGGAGTGTCTTTTCTTTTATAGATGGAGTTGTATTTGAGACTATGTATGAGACATGTATTATGTCATGAACTTTTATATGACATCCATGAAGTACCTTTATTTTATTCTATCTAGCTTCCACACTTTCATTTTCTTAAATTGTATTATTTCTTTTTTAGTCTTTGGCTTATGCGTCACTCTTCTTGAAAATCTAGGTCAAAGAAAGAGTCAAAAAGGTATCGAAAAAAGTAGCACACAGAAGAAGATTTCGTCATGTGATGAGGTCGAATTTTAGTGTGTTACATTTATGATATCAGAGCCTAACAAGTTAGGACTACGTCCTAACCATAGAGTATATGTTAAGTATGGTCTATGTGCATCCACTAGAGCCACTACTGCAAAAGTAAAGATGTTTTTCCTTTATGTTTAAAATTTGTTTATTGATAGATGTGTATCGTTATGTCTTATCGATGGCTCCTATGACACGTTCATTGGCTCGATGCAGCGAGGTGTGGACATGCACATGGAGTTGGTCACATTGCGGCTACCCCAGAGATGATTGTGGATGGACTTGACTCGGCCCCAAGGAATCAAGAGAGGAGTTGCATCAGAAACTTCCTCCTCCAGGGCAGCAACCGGATCTGCCACCGCTCTCAGCAGTCGACATATTCGATACCCATGTACCAGCATCCTCCTCCTCCACCACCACCAGGTGCTTAGGCGAGAAGGACACTATACAGACAAGCATCCTCCTCCTCCACCACCACCAGGTGCTTAGGCGAGAAGGACACCATACAGACAATCCTAAAGCTACAGCCACCCCAATCAAAGGGGTAGTCGACTATGACGAGGCCATCCACTGGCTTAGTACTATGGAGCGGATGTTCTGCCTCTCATGTTGTGACGAGGATTGCAAAGTCTTGTATGTCTCACTGGTTGGGCCAGCGAGCGACTGGTGGGAGACATTGTCGTGGTACCCTAGAAGAATGAGAAGGAGTTCAAAGACTTGCGCCAGGGCACCATGATAGTGGTTGAGTACCATGCGTGCTTCATCCAGCCGGAGCGCTACTGTATTGAGGGCATGGACGAGTCTGATAGGGCCAAGCAATTCCTCGACGGCCTCCATCCCACCATCCAAGAGAGGGTTGTCTCGGGTACTGATATGGACCTGCACAATGGCAAACAGGATCGAGAGAGAGAGAGAGAGATCCAAATGCGGTGGGAAGAAATGAAGAATGAGCCGGTGAGACCAGCCGAGTAAGCCAAGCCGACATGGGAGGATCGCTGCCTAACTCACAGAGATGCTCGCCACCACCGCTATCACCATCCCTTTCAACAACCACAGCACAAGACTCCCCACCAACCTCAAGTGAAGTAAAGAAATGGTTAAGAATAACTTAGAAATACATATAGAATGACACTAATCGATGATGAATGTGAATTATAGTCACAGCCTCAAAGACAGACACATGTCCCTTAGCAGCCACAACAGCCACCTGCACCTAGCAGCAGGGCATGCCAAATTGTGCCTATTGTAACATGCCCCATAGAGGAGAGTGCCGCATGAAAAATGGCATATACATGGGTTGCGGCAAGGCCAGGCACTTCGTCCAAGCTTGCTCGATGAAGAATCAAAGGGTGCAGGGGAGTACCAGATGTCTAACGTCCAAATAGATGCAGCTCAGTGGGATAACGATGTACTCTTTCTATTGAAAGCTTGCCCATGGTTGTACTTTTCAATTAGAATGCATCGCGCTCTTTTATTTCTGAGGCATGTGCCTCCACCCTTAGTGTACCCGTAAAAGGGATGGGGCACTATATGAATGTAATGACACCAATGGGGACTCTCCACACAGCGAAGTATCTTTTCGAGGTACCAGTTGTAGTGGACGAGAAGAATTTTTCTGCTGATTTGATTGTATCCTCATGGTGGACTATGATATCATCATAGGTATGAACTGGTTGTCATACCATGATGCATCGATATTATATAAACAGAAGAAGATTATCATCGGCATGCACGGTAGTAAAAAGATGATTATTAGAGGGACTACAACACCAAATCGCAAGGTAATAGTATATGCCATGAAGGCTCACAACATGCTACAGGATTGCAAAGGGTACATGGTCAGTGTAAGCTCAAACACCAACCTTGCATCAATCGACGTGGTTCGAAACATTTTTGGATTACCGTCGAGGAGGGAAATTGACTTCAAAATTGTCTTAATTGAAGAAACAGATGCTAGAGTTAAAGAAACAGACCAAGAGTTACTCGACAAGAGGTTCATCCGATCTATAGCGTCTCCCTTGAGGTGCTCTGGTTTTGTTTCTCAAGAAGAAGGATGATTTATTATGACTGTGCATCGACTACCGGATGCTCAACAAGGTCACAATCAAAAATAAGTGCATATTGCCCAGGATCGATAATTTGTTCAACCAACAATCCAGAGCCTCAGTGTTCGAAGATTGATCTGAGGAGCGGCTACCACCTACTTTCCGATCTCGCTATGACCATTATGAGCTCACGATTCTGCCCTTCACGATGTCCTAACAGTATTCATAGATCTAATGAATATGGTGTTTAAGTAGCACTTAGATCGTCTTCGTGGATGACATTCGCATCTACTCCTCCAGCTTGGAGCAGCACCAGAGCATCTACGGATCATCTTAAAGACTTTGCGCCAGCATCGCCTCTTCGCAAGCTTCTCTAAGTGTGAGTTTTGGATAGAGAATATGATGTTTTAGGGGCATATCATATCCAAACACGATTAGAGTGAAGGTCAAGGCAGTGACCAATTGGTTAGAGCGAAAAATGCGACAGAGATCTGTAGCTTCCTCAGTCTACCAAAGCTACTATAGGCTCTTTATTCGGGACTTCTTGAGGTTGCAGCCCTGCTCACTCATCTAACGAAGAAGAATGAGAAATTCATTTGGACATATAAGTGCGAGAACAGTTTATAGGGTTCAAGAATAGGTTAATCTGCACTCTGATTCTCACCCTTCCATCAGGGAGCGGAGGGTACACTATCTACAGCAACGCTTATGGCACCGGCCTTAGATGTGTCTCATGCAGCACAGGAGGGTAATCGCATACGCCTCAAGGCAGATGAATAAACACAAGGTGAACTACCCAACACACGATCTGGAGCTAGCAACAATCATATTCGCACTGAAGATCTAAAGGCACTACCTATACGGTAAAGAGTTATAGATGTTCACCGACCACAAGAGCCCGAAAATACATCTTCTCCCAAAAGAACCTAAACATGCAACAGAGAAGATGAATTGGGTTCTTCAACGATTACGAGTTCGCGATCAACTACCATCCAAGGAAGGCAAACTCGGTGGTCGACACACTCAATCAAAAATAGGAGGTTTCTATGGCCTTCCTATAATTCCACAGGTATGAAATGATTGAAAAACTTAACCAGTGGAATTCTAGAGCTGCATGACACAGAGTCATCTTGATGATGCACCAGCTACAGCCAAGTTTGATCAGCAGAATCATCACAGCATAGATGGCACATGAGAAATATATGAAGATGTTCAAGAGGTACCAAAATGAATCAGAAGACTCCAAGGTCGGCAACAAAGCAGGTTTATGTACGAGAGATCATCCGACTATATGGGATTCCAATTTTGATCATGTCAGACCATGACCTCCGATTCACATCGAGGTCCAGAAGGCTTTCTACACAAAATTGAGCTATGGCACAGTCTTCCACCCACAAACAAACGGTCGGAGATGATATATGGATGTTGGAGGACATGCTACGAGCTTGTGCCTTAGACTGAAATGGCAGGGACGAGTGTCTACCACTTATCGAGTTCTCTTACAACAATAACTTCTGGCATCTTTTGAGGTGATGTATGGGAGAATTTGTCGATCGATCGCCCACTGTGGCGAAGTCGGCAAGCGAGTAGCGATGAGTGAGGAGTTTGTAGTTCGAGCTCAGGAGTATGCAGATAAATTTGGAATGGATGTGATCAAGAAGAGGATGAAGGTTGTACAATCCAGACAGAAGATCTATGCCGACAAGAAATAATGAGAATAGATTTTCAGAACCGGAAACTAGGTAATATTGAAGGTGTTTCCGATGAAGGGTGTGATGTGGTTCAACAAACGAGACAAGCTTAGTCCTCAATTTATTGGCCTCTTCGAGGTTTTGGATCTAGTGGGCGATGGATCTTGCAGGTTGGCTCTACCTCCTTCCTACGAAAGAGTTCACAACGTCTTCCACCTCTCTATGCTCTGAAAGTACAAGAGGACGCCGCCAAGATCAAGAAGCCGAACCTAAAGGAAGACCTATGCGGAGTACCCTACGAAGATCTTAGAGCAATCAAGGTCGCATGAAAGCACCACCATTAAAGGAGGTGACATGGGAACTCGAGTCAGAGATGTACAAAGAGTTTTGATGCTTATTTGGTAAGCCCTACTCCGTACAAGATTCGGGAACGAATCTTTTTTCTATGGGTATTATAATGTAACACACCTAAATTTTTCATAAAAAATTAAAACTTTTATATACTTACGTTGAAATTTTGGGCAACCAAAAATCAAAACAAGCGCCTGTTATCATGACGAGTTACGCACTATCGGACGACCGAAGCATTTTCGGACATCCGAAAGAGCAATAGGTAAAAATCACCGGGAGATCGGCTTTGATTCTCTCCTTCATTACCCTGCACTAACTCATGGATTTTGTAACCTCCATCACCCATGAATTCATGGGATTCACAAATGGATGAAACCCCCACTTTAAAGCCCTGCTTCCTTTTCTCTTCTTTCTTCTTCAATCCATCGGAGGTCGAGGGGAGGGGTGATGCCCCCTTCTCTCTTTTTTTAAAATTATTTTTTATTTTATATTATTATCAATCATGCCACATAGGAGAGAGAAATGTCATGTATGATGGTTTCTTGCGTGGAGGAGAGAGAAAATTACTGTGTGGGTGCCACGCCAATAGAATAATCGAAAAATGGTTGATCGTAGATGAAAAAGGTAAGTGAAAAGATGGAGGGCAGTCTTATTACAAATTAAAGTTTGAGAATAGCGTTGAAAAAGTATCCAAAGTTGAAGGACATTTGGTATAATTTATCCGTCATTTTCTTCACCTCTTCTTCACCTTCTTTTGTTTCTCTGTTTGTGCTAGTCTCAGCCAGAGGACACTGGCACGACTCCAACAGGTCCAGGCGCAGGCGACCCAAGAGGGAGAAGAGGACATGGCTAAAGCTTGATCCGACAAGGAGAAGTACCAAATGACATTGAAAAAAGTGTGTTATTCAAGATCTTTCATGTCTTAGGGAGGGTTTCGGGTGGCTAGGATTATGCTAGAAAAAGGTAGGCATTATGCCATAATTCTGATTTATTTGATCTAGATGCATATCTATTATGAATGGCTTGTTTCGATGGTCCTTTTCAAGTGATTTCAGATGCCATGATGTAGAAATAATGAATTTGTGTTTTGTAACATATGTGACAATATTTAACTCATCAATTTCGTATGGTATGATGTTCATGAAATGCTAAATTTTTAGGATAAGATGCATGCAAGTTCTTCATGATGAGATTCATATTACAGTGGAGACGAGATAGTTTCATTATGAATATATGTATTATGATTAAGATGTTTATGCCAAGATTTGTTTCCTAAATCATGCCATATAGTAGAAATAGATTTACGTAGGTTTAAATCTATGCTTTGATTAAAAATGTAAGGATTCCGCAATGACATGTAGCCTTGCTTATCTGAAATGGACGATGAATCCCCTTTCGTGTGTATGATTTCTCTCGGTAAGTGCATAGCCACTACCAGATCGGACATCCAAAACACAATTAGATGACCAATCTGGACCAAAACAGAAGTACAAAACTCCTTCAAACAACGAAAATGGAAAAATGTCAAGACTCGAAAATGACGATGATAAAAGTCGGTCGACCCAAACTCATTTTGGCCAACTAATCTGGATTATCATGCCGAAAAAAGCTTCTGACGATGGAGGAAACAATTCTCGATCGACCAAGGACGACAAAATTGGTTCATAGTTTCTATCGACCGAAAGTCTGAGGACCTCCTCATACTAAAATGGATGATCGAACACCTTTCAATCTATCGATTCGTGTATGGCCTTGGAACGACTAAAAGATGCTCAGGATGATCGCACTATTTTTGGTCCACCAATGAACATCGATAAATGGGTGTGTGAATCTCTTTCGGATGACCGTTGAATGCTCACCAAACAGACGACCACTCAAACTTTTGGGCGTCCGATTTGTGGACAAAAAGAATATGACCTTAACTTAAACCACTTGATTTGACAAGTTTTTATCCACATGATTGATTACCAATTGATATGAACATAAAAATGACTGGGAGCCACATTTTCTCCCTATAGCCTTGATTGATCAAAAGAGAGGATCATGATTAATAAGATAAAATATGAGAATTGTCATTGCCTACCTAAATGGGAGTTTCTCATGTGGACATGTTCCACTACCGATGTTTCTGCCTTGAACGAGGTCATCTTTGCCCGACGAAGAACATGTCATTGCATTGATCCCTCATTGGCCTATGTAGCTACACACATGTTTGTTTGCAATGGTATTTCCTAAAAGTGAAGAGCTCTTCCAACTTAGAAATAAGATGAAAGATTATGAATGGTTAAAGTTAAATGGAATGACTTTGTCTTTATGAATAAGAACATGAACAAGGAACATGAACATGAAATGAAAAGATATAGAACCATGATCTATTATGATTTCATCATGCCTCTTTTTTATGATTGCCTCATGATTATTCTTATGGACACACTTAGTGTTATGATAACAAATTTGAGCTTGCTCTCCTGTGTGATCCTCACAGATACATGGAATGCTTGTGAGTTTGAATGATGTGTGTGCGGTGACTACAACTGCATGTGCACATGGTTATCTTATGGAGTCTCTGTTTTTTAGGCGTGGCTTGGGAAGTGGAACCGGGTGGAACCAGCCCCCTGGTTCCATTCGGTTCCCCAAACGTGAGTGAAATCGACTACCGAAATGGTGGAACCGAGAGGGGCGCCATTTTTTTACATTTTTTAAATGACGTTTTGCTTTTTTCCCACCTTTTTTCTTTATCATATTCTTTTATAACATTTCTTATATAAGTTAATTTATTTATTATCTATAAAATATAAATAATAAATGAGTAATATAATATTATTTATTCTTTATTCTTTCATTATAAAATTTTAATATTTCACTAAATATAAATTATTAAAAAATTGATTTTTCATATTTAAATACTATATTTTTTAACAAATTTGTTGACATAATTTGTTTAATATATATTATGTATTTTATTTTTTTAACAATTTTATAATCTATATTTATAATACATATTTTAATTCAATCATCCACTAAAATTAATCCATCACATCTATCTACCTTATTCCTCATCATAAAATTTTACTCTATCCAAATACAACATAAACTAATCTGCCAACTCAGTTATTCATTGGAACTTCGGTTCCATTGCCAATCGGCTTGTATTTGAGAGTATGTATGAGACATACATGGACTTCTATATATCATTCATGATGTACCTTTATTTTATTCTATCCAGCTTCCGCACTCTCATTTTAGAGTTGTATTTTTTTTACTCTTTTGTTTATGTGTCACTGGTATAAAGAAAGAAAATTTTATACGAGGTCAAATTTCGAAGTTACAACGCATTCCTCCCTTCCGAAAATAACTTATCATGACAGTCATGTACATGGGGACTGAATTTTCATGTCGCATGCATGTGAGGGCCAAGCAGATCTGGATGCTGGTTTGTGGTCTAAAAACAATAGTTTAATAAATAACATATATATGTAGAAGGAATCAGAAGGTTTTGTGAAAAGCTTCAAGCTTGTATGAGAATCTGAAAAAGGGAAAGCTAAAAGGGAAAACTACCCAAAGACAGCAACTTTGAATCCTTTTTCGTGGCTACTAAAGACAAAGGCGAGAGACACCTCGGCGGGCCATTGGGTGAAGGCGTAGCCTTTGGACAAGGAAAGGAGAAGCTGTGCAGGGCCTGTGTGATCAATCACCAGCTCAGAAAGATATGGCTCCGGTGGGTCTTCCTCCGGGCTTCAGGTTTCACCCTACTGACGAAGAGCTTGTGAACTACTACCTGAAGAGGAAGATCCACGGCATCAAGATTGAGCTGGACATAATCCCGGAGGTCGACCTGTACAAATGTGAACCATGGGAGTTAGCAGGTACGTATGACAGAAGCTAATCAATCACGTATATACTTGTACATGCAGTGCTGTGCAATTCATCTCTGATGCACACATACATAAATGTAAATGAGAATTCGGCTGCAAGTGTTTTTTATCTTTATCATCTACATATGACAGATAAATCATTCTTGCCGAGTCGGGATCCTGAGTGGTACTTCTTCGGACCCCGAGACCGGAAGTATCCAAACGGTTTCCGGACGAACCGGGCGACCCGAGCCGGATACTGGAAGTCGACTGGGAAGGACCGGCGGGTCAACTATCAGAATAGAGCTATAGGGATGAAGAAGACGCTGGTTTATTACAAAGGCCGAGCACCCCAAGGGATCAGGACAGACTGGGTCATGCATGAGTACCGCCTAGATGAGAAAGAATGCGAAGATACATCAGGAATTCAGGTGAGACTTCTCAGCATACAATTCGCTGTGGCCACTGATGATAAGTTGATCACCCAATCATTGATATACATAAGAAAAACTTGGATCTTCAGAAACATGTCGAGTTAATCTTCATTTTTACTTTTAGAATATACTTAACTGAAAATTAAACCTATCACAAGTTAACAGAAATGAAGCAATGTTGAAGGCCAATGCAACCAACTTGAATCTGAATTATTGTAATGTACCATTTGCCCAGTTAGTCTTATCTCCTCTGGTGCGATGATCATAGTTTTCTTTTTGTGTTTTTATTTTGTCCTATCTGTATATGAATCGTACCACTAAAGAGAATTGAGACATGACTGACAGAATAGCATTGGGAGCTGCATGTAAAGTCAAGGCTTTTCCTTCTTTTATCTGTTTTCAGTCCATGAGACCATATAATTAGAGATTTTTTTTTTTTCCTGAGCCCCATATTTACAGAATATATTTTTTGCTTTTCCGTAATATCACAGCCAGACAAAATGCCCCCTTCCATCTGAAAACTGCAGTGTTCATGTCATATAAATCATCACCGACGTGATCCATATAGCGATGCCTTAAGTAATTAAGCATCCTCACAATATTTTGTATAGCTTGTCTGCAGGACCTATCAATATTTATATCTGGAGAAGATGAGATCCACATTGTGTTTCATGTTGTGGTTCTGCCACAGAAAAGATTTCCCTCATGGTACCTAATCAGAGACAGTGGCTTTTTCACTTTATTCCAAGCTGCCCCCGACCTCTACCAGACTATTGTACTTATAACTCAGATTAGAATCCAAACACAAAATCGTCATTCTGAAACAAGATATCCTTTTGCAGGGCGTTACACCATTTCTCCAACTTCATCTAGATTTTGGCATATTTCAAATACATTTGCATATATACTTTTTCCATGAGGCAAAGCTAATTGATGCATAAAAAGTTGTTATCAGACTTTTAATATGAAACTTAAACCATTAAAACCCGGGTAATATGATGATAAACCATTTTCTTAAACTATCCGTCTTTTATTTTCTTCTCATTTGCTTATTCTCAGGACTCTTACGCGCTGTGCCGAGTTTTCAAGAAGAATGTGGTGTGTGCAGATGTGGAAGAACAACAAAGGCATTGTAGCTTCACAATGGTGGAGAGCAGCCAAGGGCTAATCACTTGTGAGTACGATACCATGTCACCAGATATGCCTGGGACATCATCATCTTGCGTAGATGAAGATGACAAAGATGACGCGTGGATGCAATTTATTGCCGAAGATCCATGGTGTTCTAATTTGACCAATGAGACTGCAAACGATCTATCATGCGCGGCCTTGCCAACTGAAATATAATCCATCCTTCCAACTCTTCTTGGAGCCGACTGTGATGACAAATAATATATATAGGTGGAGCCTGTTTGAACTGATTCATACTATATAATAAAAGCATGCAATTGCATATATAAGATATATCCGGTTATTTCGGGTTTGCACTCGATTGAGTCATTCAATGTTTGGATTGCTTGATCCGAATACAATACAAGAAGTAATGTTTTGAATTTTTTTTCCCATTTTCTTGTGTTTTCTGTACACAAATGAGATTTGTTCAATTGGTTCTAATAATATGGTGTATTCTGTCAACGTGAAGTAGTTTGTTTATATAATGCACCACTTGGTCTGCATGCTTTCTCTATATAAACAAGAATCAATGAGCTGGACTCTGATCAATAGAGCAGGAATTAAGACCCTTCTCTGAAGACCATATATTTTGATAACTTGAAAGTAGCCAATTTAAGTATACTGTTACTATCACAGATTTTGGTCTAATTCTTGTACCAATTGTTAATAATTTACAATATTTGACAAGAGGTAATCAATGATGATAATTGGCTCATTGCTTGGCATTTTAATGTCTGTCATAAAGTCCAAATAGGAAATGAAACATATTAGTCTTCTGAAAATCATACAACTAACACATTCGCAGTTAGCCTTCCAGTTTACATCAGAATTAATAGGAAGAATAGCATCCTGTGTCCTCATAGCATGCACTTGGTCACTGCTTTAGATCGTGTCAAGTGGTAACAAAGTGATCGAAGATGACATTGATGCGACCACAAAGAATGCAGTCTTATGTGGTCTTTCTTTGCTTTCTTTTGCTCCTTTTCTTTACGTATTGTAAATCCCAAGACATATATAAAGACTAATATTGTGTGCATTTAGTTGATGTCTTGTAAGTCCGAAACTATTCTAGCATAAAGGTGGCAACAGAAATATGACCAAAAAGAAAGATATGCCGAAAGCATTAAATCGAAAGAGCTTACCAAAGCAAATCTCATGGACTAATTTTTCCCTTCTTGCTCACGATATCTAAAGACAAAGAACAAGCACTGGTATCGTTTTGGACTTTGAAGTCTTAAGGCTGCACATTGCAACCAAACGCCATTTCCAAAGTAAATTTTTTGTCTGCTCATTTAACCATTGACAAAAGTCTGCTGAACGTGGTAGATCTATCTTGCAGTCTGGGGGCAGAAGTTCATGAGGAAGTCAAGCTAAAACTTGTACAACCAGGCAACTTAGAAGAGAGAGAGAGAGAGAGTGAGAGAGAGAGATAACAGAAAAAGAGAGAAAGAGAAAAGTATGGAGTAAATGAGTAATGATGGACAGTAAAGAGAGATCATAAAGAGTCCCAAGCTTGTAGAAGAATCTCAAAAAGAGAAAGAACTGCATAGACGGCATGCCTTTGAATCCTTTTTTATACCACAACTAAAGGCAAAGGTATAGATGAAGGCAGCAGCCAGAGGAAAGAAGCTAAGAGAGGGATAACAAACGCAAGGTCGATCAAAGATGGCTCCGGTGGGTCTGCCGCCGGGCTTCCGGTTTCACCCGACCGACGAGGAGCTTGTGAACTATTACCTCAAGAGGAAGATCCACGGCCTCAAGATTGAGCTTGATATAATCCCGGAAGTGGATCTCTACAAGTGCGAGCCATGGGAATTAGCAGGTTCGGAGAAGCCAATGTTTTAAGCTAATTAGGATGCCTCCGATCCATTTCCTTGCATAGTTCCATGCTCTCGTTCTTCTCTTCTATTCTATATGCCTCTATTTTGTGTGTTGTCGTTTCGTTCAGCAAAATTACACCTTGCAGAGAAATCATTCTTGCTAAGCAGAGATCCGGAATGGTATTTCTTCGGTCCCCGGGATCGGAAGTATCCGAATGGATTTCGGACAAATCGGGCTACCAGAGCCGGGTACTGGAAGTCGACAGGGAAAGACCGGCGAGTTTGCCACCAGAACCGAGCCATCGGCATGAAGAAAACGCTGGTTTACTACAGAGGCCGCGCTCCGCAAGGTATCCGAACCAATTGGGTGATGCACGAGTACAGACTTGATGACAAAGAATGCGAGGACACAATGGGACTGCAGGTTACTACAATTGATTAATCTCTTCTCACCGATTCAGAAATCTTTAGATCTCAAATTCGATTATATGCACTTATATTTTGGTCCTTTCGATCAAACAATTCATTTGCACATGATATCTACGGTTCGTTTTCATCAACCCATTCAATTTTCATCAAGTTTAGGTTATCACCTCCATGGCCATTCTATCTCTAGGCACCACATATTGCTCTGTGTATTACAGTACCAGAAGGAAGAACAAAAGATGGAAAGCGGAGATACTACGTGGGTTATGCATGGAGTGCATGAAAAGTTAGGGTTTTTCACGTTCTGCTTTTTATCCATTAGGAAAAAAATAGGTGACATATTCTTTTCTTCCCTTTGGTCCTACTAGGTCCTTCAACAAAGTACATATACGGGTGGCTTTCAAGGCCCCCTTGCAACAGAGCTTAAGGTTGCTTTTTATACTGTTCTGATAAGAGCAAGACAAAGGTGGCATCCTCTCATGCTTTCTAGTTTATATCTCCCAAGGCAGCTCAAGAACATGATCTCGATGTATTGTCCTGTGAGTTGTGACAGGTGTTGGGGGACCCGTTTTACTACAAAGGCGTAGACATAATCCTCATAGGGTTACATGCTGATGCTGTAATAAAGCCAAAGATTTATACCTCATGTGGGGCCCGATGGTGTCGGTGATTTTCCACTTTATTCCACCAATCTCTCTCCTCTCCCCCACAACCAAAATGTACTTAAATATATTTGATGGTCTTCAACAAGAGCGTAAGGTAGAACTATATAATACATATACGATTTAATCATTGGCCTTGTCACCTGCATGAATCAAATAAAGGAATGGCCTTCTTGAGTGCTTCTCTTCGAGGACTTCACCAATCAATTGAAGCGTACCAAAATGAGGACCACCCATGAATTAGATTACTGCTTAATGTTCTATTCTTTTCCGTTTAGGTTGTGACTTTTAGTTTGGGGGATCACTGCTTATCATTCTTGATAATGATTACTGGAAACATATAAATGCGTGCAGCATCTCGTGTTTATTAATTCAATATATATGTCCCCATTGTCATCATTAATTCTGTCCTAGATTCTGCCTATCTTCTAGAAAAGTAAGAATCAGTAACTTTTACTCGTAGTTTAGAACTTTCACTCTCAACCAATCTTAGTTTTGTCATTTTACTCTGAACTTATATTGTCTATCATTTGTTCTCGCCTCCCATTCCCATAATTGATCGGCTGTTCGTGTTCCGATTTCTCTTACAGAATTGTAAACTTATGGTAAAAAGTTGAAACACCGACAATAATCGGCCTACAGAACTGCAAGACTAGTTAAGATCAGAAAGAGTTAATTTGAATACAAAATGAAGTTAAGAATTAAAGTAATTTAGATTTAAAATTTGGGATTATGGACGAAATTTATCCCAACTATATTGTATTTGAGTCATGCCTAATAAACAGGGCGTCCCACAAGATATTCAATCTCATATGATATATAGACGTGCACATTTGCATATTATGTTGCATCCCACTGTCAGCAACGAAGAACCATGCATCATGCATAAGCAATCTGAACAAACAGATTGCTCATTCTAAGCCATGGTTAGATAGAATTTGTGAATAAATAAAAAACGACAAGAAATGTATTTTTCTGGGAGTAGCTAGAAGATTTTATTTCTGAGGCGTTTTATGGCATCTTTGCCTGATTTAACAAGCACAAGGTCCAACTGGCACTTATGACATGTCCATCGGATTGAGCATTGTATTGCATCCATAACTCTGATACTGTTGATAGGTAAGGCCTTTAATTTCTTCCTGTTATTTTGTCATAGGACTCGTATGCATTGTGCCGAGTCTTCAAGAAGAACGTTGTCACAGCAGATGTGGAAGAAGAGGGTCAACGCAGCATAACAATGGTGGAGATGATAAGCAGCACACCGGGAATGAGTGTTGACTTCGAGACGGCGTCGCCTGATGTGCCCATGGCATCGACGTCATGCATAGAGGGCGACGATGACAAAGAGGACGCGTGGATGCAGTTCATTACCGATGATGCATGGTGTTCCAGCATAACAACAAACAACGATGGCAAAGAGGAGCCTTCATGCGTGGCCGCTACCCATTGATGTCTCTCTCCCCCTCTCCCCTCTCTACCTCCCTCTCGCGGTCTCGCCCCTGTAAATTTGCGTACTCTCTTTGTGCTTATTCAGCGGGTGGGGTGTTCGTTTGGCGTGTATGAAAGAATTGTTTATATATATATTTATTTAAAATTTACATCGCTAAAATGTTGAGATGGCCGAGTTGGTCTAAGGCGCCAGATTAAGGTTCTGGTCCGAAAGGGCGTGGGTTCAAATCCCACTCTCAACATGTTATTTTTTTACCTATTTTAAAGTATGGTTTTCTAACTTCTCAGATACCTTTTATATGGATTTAATGTTATATACTACCCCTGTAGCACCACGCACAACACCATCCATTGGATTATTACTCGATGGTGGATCTGCGGATGCGTTCGAACCAAGGTTTTGAGTTAAAGTCGGTCCAATTCTTTTCTTCCTGCGTGAACCAAGTCAGTTATCTACTTTTCTTCATTCGTGAGCAGTCATTTCCTTTCTTCTCTCACCGTAGTAAAAAAATGGCGGCTTCATTTTCCTCTCTCATTAACATTCTGCTGCAATCATTTTTAATCTTCTCGAAGAAAAGAGGAGAAAACCTGGTGGAGCCGATTTGGAGCTTCGGAGAGGATGGGAATAAAGGATTGTGTTTTGAGAATCCACGGTGGATGAGCTGATTAAAATCACGAAGCATGGAGATGAAGGGAGAAAAACTTGAAGACGGAGCGGCGATGATAGAGAAGCATGGAGGCAGACACACCGGTGATGGCAGTGTAGGGCAGCAGCGAACAAAAAGGGAGAATTAAGCCATCGACTAGGAAAGAAGCAAAAGAGAACGAGACGTCGAGAGGGAATGCAGAAGGCCGGCAATGTCAAAGGACAAAACATCGAAGATCCACCAACATTCATCGAGAATGGGAAGGGGGAAAAATTAAACGACGAACAATTCTAAAACCGAATTAAAGCCTTACAATTCTATCTATTATTTTCTTTTTCCCTGAGTACACCGTTTTCCTACTTCTCAACCTTTTTTAGATTATGAACGTATTATCTTTACGACATCGTTTCAAAGTTCTCAAGTAATTTTTCACATTCTCAACATAGATTAAAATAGCAAACGTCAATCTGTAAGATAACCAAAACAAGCCATCAGCGCAGGGAAGCAACTTAACAACTTAGCCACAGCATCTAAACAAATTTGACGAATTAAACCATAGAACTCAGATCATTTAACATCTATTGAAGAGGTTCGAGGCAACCTTGAGAACTACAGATCATTCAGGAATCATATTTTTACAAATATCACCAACTAGAAATCCTAAGATCAGCAACACCCCGCACGATGAAGGCAAAAGAGGCATTGCCCCAAATTAGCCACCGAAACCGTAGAGGGTGCGGCCCTGGCGCTTGAGGGCGTAAACGACGTCCATGGCGGTGACGGTCTTGCGGCGGGCGTGCTCCGTGTACGTGACCGCGTCGCGGATGACGTTCTCGAGGAAGATCTTGAGAACGCCGCGGGTCTCCTCGTAGATGAGCCCCGAGATGCGCTTCACGCCGCCGCGGCGGGCGAGGCGGCGGATCGCCGGCTTGGTGATGCCCTGGATGTTGTCCCTGAGTACCTTGCGGTGGCGCTTCGCCCCGCCCTTGCCGAGCCCCTTGCCTCCCTTGCCGCGGCCGGACATGGCGCTGCGCTGGACGAGAGCTAGAAAAGTTGAACTTTGAAGAGGACGACAAAGGAGATGCGATGGATATGGAATGAGTTACGCAGTGAAGGAGTGGGAGGAATTTATAGAAGGTCGAATTGGGGGGAAAAGCTTCGGGGGCTCCAAATTTTGGATTTGTTTGAAAGAGAGGCCGTGGGCGCGGATGCACTGCGGGAGTATTTGGTGGGACGATCCGAGGAGGAAACGTTTTTGACTGTTAGATCTTAAATGGAGGGTTGAAATTTCATACGTCTACCTTGTGACGGATCGCTGACGTGGACGGTGTCGTATTTATGTGTTTCCATTGCAGGGTTACTGCTCGCGGCACGTGAGTTTATGTTAATTAGCACTATTTCTTGTATGTTAATTAATTATTATATAAAAATAACATCGAAGAAAACTATTCATAAAAATAATAAGAACGAATGTTAAATGCATTTTTTTAAAATTCATTTGGATCTCCAAAGTTTGCAACTCAAACTTTCAATATAGTGAAAACAATTGATTTTGCGAAAACTTTTATCCGAAATATATCGGACGAAAGCACTGTGAGATATATAAATAGGGTTTTCAACCTCTAGGATATGTTCAATTATATGGAATTCAGATAATGATGTATGTAGACTAGGTAAACATATATTATATGATATTGTTTTCATGTTATGTCCACTGTTATCTCATGGCGCTTGCATAAGTCACTTGGTATCACTTGAACAATAATTTTATGTATTATTGCCTGCAATATTAATGTCTTACTAAAAACAATAAATGTTATCCTCTTATTGATATATATGAGTCATTCACAATATAAATAGGAATTAACACTATAAATAGGAATTAACACTATAATAAAAAAAAGTTGCAAGAAATGAAATATTATCCGCATTAAAGAGATTGAATCATATATAGATATTCTTTTAGGGCCGTTTGGATATTAAAGTCACGTTGCTTCGAGTTTCAAGTGAATAGTTAAATTGATAAATTAGTTCGAGATATGTTTGGATGGAATAAAATTTAATGATGAAGAATGAAGTAGTTAATGTGATAGGAAAAAAAATAAATGTAATGGGTCACGTGATCTTGATTCCACCTCTATTAAATGTGATTCGATTCCGACTCGCGAACCAGGCCACATAGGGACATTTGAGGAACCGAATGGTACCAATGGTCTGGTTCCACCCGGTTCCGATTGTCAAATGCCTCCTTAAAATTTATTAATGATTTGAATAATTCTGAACACTTCCTTTCTATTAAAGATTCTACAAATTAGATAGAGATTTTAGAAGTAAATACTTAAATTGGTAAGAGAAATTATTTTAGCAATTTCTCCATATTAGTAATAATTCTTGCAACAACTAACCATTGTTTTCTATTTGTAATTAACTTCTATTTGTGATATTCTTATGTAGTCTTCTATATACTAGGACAACATTGTTATCAATAAAGATATGACAAATAATATTTTCGTGTACATGGTATCAGAGCAGTGATCCTAAATCGAAATTTTGTATTTTTGTGGTTTCTCTCCTTGGTTCCTCTTCTACTCCACCATTTGCTTCCCAGTGACTCTTTGCCCCATAGGGGCATCTTTGTAGTTTTATTGTTACATTTATATGATATCCTAAGTTCTTGAAAGCTTCCTATAGTTTTAAGGCATCCTGCACTCCATAAGGAATGTCCTATTGAGATTTGGCTTGTAGTAGTTTTTAATATTTTTCTTTACCTCAATGGATTCTTCTTTTATTTTTTATGGTATTCTTTCTATTGTTGAAGCCAAGTCTCATACTACCTCTTCTCATGTTATTCAAGGTACCATCATAAAACTCAATGGTATCCCAAATTATACACTTTGGTCTCAAGCTTTTCGAATTTTTCTCGGTGGATAAAAAAAGTTATATATCATTATAAGGATTGTTTTGAGACACATTGATGAAGGATTTGGGAAGTGGGAATAAGACAATTACCTTGTCATGAACTGATTAATGAATAGCATTGAGCAATGAATATCTGCAAACCTACTTTAAAAAAAGAATGCTAAGGAGGTATGGTCCAGTCTTGAGAAGAAATATTCACAGGAATTTAGTGATGTCAAACTTGTTGATACTTATCGTCGCACATGATCGATTAACTAAGGTGATATGTCTTTAGTAGATTACTACACTCTTATGAAATCATTATTTGAAGAATTATCCATTTTTTTATCCATCATTGCTAGAAGCAAAATAATCAAAGGGTAAAATGGCAGACCTATCGAAATCTTGATGTTACCCTCTAATGTCATCCCTGACATAGAAATTATTTACATTTTTTCTTCAAAAGGTTGGATCCAATACTACATACACCACTGCTCTTGTTGTTGGTCGTGGCTCAACTATACCTGGCAATGGTTCGCGTCGTGAACGAGGACATGGTCGTACTCGTCCGTCATAGTCATGTGTGCATTGTAAATGCACAAGCCACTGTTGGACAAATTTTGGGAGGCTCGCTTGAGCTAATCAAGCATCCTCTTATGATCATGCTACAAAAGCCATCGGTCATCAAAACTCATCATCTTCCTTTCAACTATCTCAGGAGAATTATACTTATTTGATGAGCATATTGCGACCTTCTACCGATACTGATTCTACATTGGCAGACACATCATGTAGTACCACCCATTTGGCTTTTGTTAGTGCTTATGAAAAATGAGTGATTGATTCTGGTGCTTCTGTTCATCTCACTTGGAATGGTACTACTCTAATACATTTTGCCCCAACTAATACAATTAGATTTGTTCGTCAGATTAATGAAAGTTTTTTCTCCAATTACATCAGTTGGAGCTATTGAGTTGTCTTCTAGACTCAAGCTTAAATATATTTATCGTGCTTCTGAGTTTCTTTTAAACTTATTATCTGTTAACAAGATATGTAAGCAATTGAAATGCAAGGTTATTTTCTATCAACATCATTGTTATTTTCAGGACATCCGGACGATGCAAGTAATTGGTGGGGGTATAAGAAGAATGGACTTTACTATTTGAATATTCCTGCTCTGTTTGCTAGTGCTTCTTCCATTTTCATTGATCATGTCTTATGGCATCATCGTTTGGGTCATCCTTCTGCTTCTGTTATGCATGAAATGTTTCCCAATCTTCCTAATAACCTTCAAATAAATTGTAAAGCTCGTCAGCTTTGGAAATATCATCGTACCTCATATCCTTAATGTTCTAATCCTCCAAGTACTTCTATGTTTAATATAATTCATTGTGATATTTGGAGCCCTTGTCCTATTAAAAGTACTACTGGTCATCGTTACTTTATTGTCTTTGTTGATGATCATAGTTGTTTGTCTTGGATATTTTCAATAAAAAGTCATTATGAGATCTTGAGTATTGTCAAACATTTTTCAATGAGGTTCAAAATTTCTATTCATCTATTGTTAAAGTTTCCGTCCAATAATGCCTTAGAATTTGTGCAACGTGAGCTCGGATCATTTTTATTCTCCAATGGGACTATTCATTAAATCACTAGTGCTTACACTTTTCAGCAAAATGATGGATGGTCTCCTTTTCTTCCGGACGTGAGGGAGATGGGGGAGGGACGGCACCCTTCCCCCCACCCTACCCCCACCCCCCCCCCCCCCCACCCCTTTCTTCTCCGACGATAGAGCGAGGGGGCAGCCCTCCCCTCATCTTCCTTTTTTCTCGCGTGAGAAGAAAGGGAGAGGGGGGAGGGGCGACGCCAATTCTTCCCCCTCATTCTTCTCTGATGAGAAGAACGAGGGAGAGGAGGCATCACCTCTCTTCTTTTTCTTCTATTTTGAGCATGTGTTTCATTCTTTTAGCTATTTATTGAATTGTCAATAATGTCCTTGTAATTGTCTTTGATGACTAAAGTTTTGAAGTTAATTGTCTATATATATATATATATATATATATATATATATATATATATGAAGTGTTGTACATGACGTATAGACAAATTTATGCATACGTCATGCCGAAATTTTTGAAAATTTCTAGAGTTAGTTTATTTTTTAACGTTGAATTTTCCGTTGAATATTTGAATTCGAATTTAAGCGAATGATTTTACGATTTCACCCCTTGTGACGCCAAAAGAAATAGTAGGTGTTGTACTTTGCCACAGTACAAGTACCTCTGAATAAACCTACACAAAAACATGTCTTGAACATTTAGTATTAGTCCCCTTTTATAGGCGACGGAGACTTGAGCGAGTAGGCATATCACTCCCGTCATTAATGCTTATTACACAATTTGCGTGATTGCACAAATCAAGTGCCATTAATAATCATTGCGCATATCACACACGCACAATCGTGCGTCATGCGGGAGGGGCAGCAATCACCTACTGCCACAAGTGGGCCACGCACATGGCTCACCAATGCCTAATGTGGGCATTTCCCAACAATCTCCCACTTGCTCGCATTGGACATTGTACTTTTGTTCATCCAAAATTGATAAATATGTTCTGCGACCTACGAGTACAAGCACACTTTTTTATAGCAACTAGAAAATACATATTAAGGTTCAATCGCTCAACAATCTCTAAAGTGTATTCATGCCCGTTAGGGATTCATGACAGCTCACACATGAATCAACAAATGCTTAAATCATGTAACTCGTTATGCCCTAGATTTGTTTTGCAGCATAGCTAAGACAACATATGTCTTGCTCCGCGGTAACTACCTTTCTCATGCACTATATTTTCAACATAAGAAAAATAGTTGGCCAATTGAACGTGAAAGTTTAATGCGACTCATAAGAGTTCTTTCTCTAACCCTCATGTTTTTAGTAATGAACTAACTGTTTCCTAGACGTGTTTCGACATGCTACTTTACTTTTCACATTTAAGTACTCCGCTAAAGTAGCAATCACTAATTCTTTTCCTTAAGACATAGTCAAGAGTCTAAGGGCACGTACAGATGAATCATCTGTCAAAGACTCACACTATGATGACCATTTGATGCATGCAAAATACAACATATTTTAGTTAATTATTTTAATTAAATTTTCTATAATTTGATCCTAGCATGCATCATTTTTAGTCACTTTTAATCATAATTCCGGATTTATCAATTTTAATTATTAAAATCGCTGAATATTTTAATTGTGGATGGATTAACTATATTTTGATAATTATTTGCAGGAAAATTCAAATCTCGGCCGAAATTCAAAGAATTTCCTTACGGCCGAGATTTGCTTTACACCCAAGTCGTTACGGCCGAGATTCAAAAGGAGTAACGAGATTTAAATCTTTGTTACGGCTAACATTTGAAGGCGTAAAGATAAATGTTTTTATCTTTTGGGCGTAACAGAAGATAAGTTCATTCCTTACGGCCGAGATTTGGAGGGCGTAATGGCATGAAGATGAAGGGCGTAACAAGATAAAAAATGAGTTTATCTTTGGGCGTAACAAGATATATGAAGGCGTAAGATAAAAGGATTTTTATCCTTTGGGAGTAATGGAAAGGAGTAAAGAAAAAATAATTTCGTTACGGCCGAAACTCTAAGGGAGTAAAAGATAAATAATTTTATCTTTGGGCGTAATGATAAAAGGGATTTATCTTTGGCCGAGTTTATCTTATAAATTTAAAGTTAACCGTACGATGTTACGGCCGAGATCAAATTGAAGACCGTCCGCACCCTATAAATACGTGAAGAATTCATCGTTTCAATTCGTGCTCTGAAGTTCAGGTTTCTTCCACGGCGAGTCGTGAGCTCTGCAGGCTACGACCAAGAGGAGAGAGGTGCGACGGCTGGAGGTTGATCGCGACCCTGATCAAGTCCGAGAGGCTGCCCGACTGTCTGCCCAATTCGAGAGCTCTACTTCTATTTTGGGTGTAATTCTTTCGATTATTATTGTTATTTTGTTATTTTCTCTCCAGCATTTCTAGGATGAACTCCATATTTTTATTTATTTCATTTTAGGAGATTATTATTGAAGGGAAATTATTTGGCCATATATTATTTGTTTTAATCTTTTCTGATCAATTAATTAATTGTGCTTAATGCTTTTAATTTAATTATTTGGATTTCTGAGTTGAGTAATTACCAGTTTGTGGATTATTTAATTTCAGAATTCATTAATTAAATTAATTGATTCTATGTGAAATTAATAATTGACATAAATTTGATAACTAGTGTGTGGAGAATCAAGTTTATGTGGTCTGTTAATCTAACCAGTTTGTGGAGTGATTAATAGTCTAAGATTTTCATATTAATGCATCTTAATTTTAATCTTATCTGACGAATACCAGTTTGTGGGACTTTAGGTTTGATTAAATTTAAGATAGTTTGATTTACCGGATTAAATAGCAGAATTACCAGTTTGTGGACTCTGTGATGTTAATCTTGTAAATTAATAACTTGGGAAAATTCCTAATCCATCTTTAAAGATTAAATTTATCTTTTTCGGTTCAAATATTTATCCTGATCTATTTTCATCCTAAGGCCTAACTTCAACACCATTATCTTATCTTTATATTATTTTCCTTATTTTATTTCATAAAACCTCTTTCCCAAAAATCCATGTTTTTCCTCTCTTATTAATTTATAATTTCAGATATTGAATTAATAATATTCCTCGTGGGTTCGACACTCTTACTCCTATTACTATATTACTTGAGCGACTAGTGCACTTGCTAGCAAATTTTATTGTTACAATTACAAACGCATCACCATTGAACATCAATTCATCATGTCTCTAGATCGACTTTACATACTTAGTACTAAACACAAGTACTACGGGGGAGACTCTCACTTAAGGAGTGTATGTCTAGTTTTGTTTAAATTCTACACCGCATAGACTTAAGTCTAGTCGCTAATTTTTAGCACATGATCCGAGTTTTTAAATGGCTCGCTATCTTATAATGCCAAGTTTGAATATCGTATCTGGTTTCTCTCTCTTAATCAGGCAACATTGAGATACTAAAACTCACGTTTTAACATATTTTAATAATCACATTATAATTCATATATTTTATTTCCGCTCGCTACCTTCATAAGCGCCAGAAGCATTTGTTCATGTGAGCAAACAAATTCAAGCCTAATCGGCATACTTTTCACATACATAACAAGACTTTACAATAATGAACTTATAAAAAAAAGATAATCTTTTCTTCATTGAAAATTTGAGTACATCATTACATTTATAATCTACGCAGCCCTAAGACATTTACATGTTTCAAAAATGCCTCTTTTACCAATGGTTTGGTGAACGGATTAAATTGTCACAGTGAATGATCATATTCTTCATTGCATTCTCAGAAATCATCATGTTTTGAAGGATTTTTTTAATCCATAAGACCTCTTGTACTACTCTTGTACTGAATAAGTTATGAATTCTACCTTCATAGTTGATAATGTCACACAATCTTGTTCCTTGCTACTCCAAGTAGCACAATTGTCGAGCAAGAAAGTGTATCTAAAGGTGAATTTTCGTTCATCAGTGCTACCAATCCAATCAGTATCGGTGAATCCAGCAAGTCATAGACTTCTTTCATAATGTCACAGTGCAAGGTTTGCACTACCCTTGAGGTATGTCATGATTCTCTTCACCGTCTTCCAATGTTGACGTACTGAATTAGCTTAATATCAACTAACTAAATCTACGATAAAATATATATCTGGCTGAGTACACATCATAGCGTACATTAGGTTGTCGATCACACTTGCATAGGGAACATTGGACATTTCATTTTATTTCTTTAGAGTTTCAGGGCACATATCCAAACTTAAAACCTCGTGATAGGAGTGTCAATTAATTTGCAGTCATGCATATGAAATCGTTTCAAAATTTTCTATGATTCCTGTGACAAGATAAGGAGTTGTTTAGAACGATCATGTTGGATTTTCACACTCAATATGTAGGCATGGTAATGACAAAATCCTTATTATTTACAACTATTAGAATGTCGTCCACATATAATATTACGATAGTAAAATTATCCTCGAACTTATGAACATACACACATTGGCCTTCGTCAATTATATTAAAACCGTATGAAACGATTGATTGATGGAATTTAAGCTATCACTGTCTACGTGATTGTTTGAGTCCATGGATCAACGCAGTCTATAAACTTTGCGCTCTTCTTTTTTTTACAACAAAGCCTTCAAGTTGCTCGATGTAAATTTTATCATCTAGTTCTCCATTGAGAAGTGCGATTTTTACATCCATTTAATTCTAAGTCCATATGTGCGACTATAGCTAATATTAGGCGAATTAAAGTAAACTTTACAATATGTGCAAAAGTTTCTTCATAGTCAACACAACACCTACTGTTTGAATGAAACCTTTCATCACTAGGTGTGCTTTATATCTTTCAATTGATCCATCATTGCCACGTTTAATTTTGAGAACTCATTTATTTTCAATTGCTTTATGGCCTCGCGGGAGATCAACCAAGTCCCATATTTAATTTTTCTGCATGAACCCTAATTCTTTCTCCATTACCTTAATTCATTCTTCCTTAGCAGGGGACAAGAGAACCTCTTTAACAGATTTTTTCATCTTCTAGACTTACTATATGGGCTTCATGTAGCCCATGTTCATGCAGCCCTTCGATTTCAAATCGTCGGAGCGGAACATATTTTCTAGTAGTCTGTCGAAGAGAACTTCCAGGTTGGTTAGTTGGCAGTTACGAATTTCTCCCACTCGGATCAAGCTGTGGGACGAAGAAGACAAACTCATCAATGGGTTGATCCGTCTCTGCCGTCAACTCGAGATCTTCTTCTTCATTTAGAAGAAGCCCCTTGTCTATCTCACCTTGTTTAAGAAATTCATTCTCTATAAATGTCACATCTCTACTTTTGATTTTCGATATGATACCATCTTCCTTTTTACCTATGAATACATAATTCTTAGAGGTGTCACAACATCTTATAAAGATATATTTCTACCATCTTGGATCGAACTTTCTATACTTATCAGAGTTGTTTACAACATAGGCTGCGCAACCCTAAGGGCGCAAATTCCTAAAGTTAGCCTTTCGACCTGTCCAGTATTCATAAGGAGTGGTAGGAACATATTTCAATAATACACAGTTTAAAATGTATGCTGCAGTCAATAATGCATCTCTCCAATATGAATTGGGAGATTAGTTTGCGCCAGCATAGATCAAACCATATCAAATAATATACGATTTCGTCTTTCTGCAACACCATTTTGTTGCGGAGTTTTTGGTACTGTTACTCGCCTAACTATATTATTTTCATCACGTAACTTTTTAAATAAGTCAGAGAGATATTCACGTTCATGGTTAGTTCGTAAGATATGAATCTGCCATGTTCATGAATCGTACAAAACAAGACTTCGGACTTATGAGAAATCAAATATACAACACCGTAATATGACTAATCATCTATAAATGTGATGAAATAAGAAAAATCGTGTCGTGCGTGAACATTCATCGGATCACATATGTCTGAATGGATTAATTGTAACGGGTACTCGGCGCGTTTTCTTTTTCCAAATGGTGTTCTTATTTTCTTGTCAGCTACAAATTCCTCACAAGTTAAAAGTTCAACTTTTCCGAGAGATCTCAAAAGGTCTTCTTTAGCAAGTTTATTCATT
The DNA here is from genome assembly GCA_030549335.1 of Pontederia crassipes. Classification (NCBI taxonomy): domain Eukaryota; kingdom Viridiplantae; phylum Streptophyta; class Magnoliopsida; order Commelinales; family Pontederiaceae; genus Pontederia; species Pontederia crassipes. Next base: position 66,253,477 of record CM060191.1, on the reverse strand, counting down.
TGATCTTGACCAATGTGTCCAAGTCTAGCATGACAAATGTTGACACTTTCATTCACATCAACAAATGACATTAAAGAATAATTATCAGCTGCTATATTTAATACGTAGAAACCATTATTGAGAAAAGTATTGAATATAAGAATATTGTCAAGACATTTCGTCATTTGTTTCTTCTGAAAACTTATAACATAATTAAGCTTGTCTAACGCTGACACAAAAAGTAAATTTTGTCTAAAAGCTATAGCATATAGAATGACATGAAGATAAAGAATTTGACCATTACAAAGTTCTAACTTGTACATTCCAATACTTTTAACTTCAACTCTTTCGTTATTTCCAATGTAAATCCATTTGTTCCCCGCACTTATTCGATGAAATTTCACAAAAACTCTATGATCTCCTGCTCATGGTCGATGGCTCCCATATTTACAATTCACGAATGATAAGTATCAACAATTAAGGCACAACTAGAGACATAAGCAAAAGAATCGTGGTTAGAACAAACCTTCTTAGGCTTGGTGCAATCACAAGTGAAGTGACCACGTTTGCTACAATTATAACATTTTACTTTATTTATGTCTTCCTTGCCGTCACATTTTTCACGTTTGCGCCGGTGCCCTTATGATTTCTTTTGTCCAACATCTCCGCTCTTTTTATTTGATTGTGACATTTTTCTTGGATTAAGAACCATCTCTTTGTCCATCATTTTTAATAACTAATGCTTCAGAGAATTGATTCATGGCTTAAAGAGCCACGTCCTTCATTTCAATGTGATGAACAGCTTGGCCAAAAGTTTTGACACTTTCATTGTGCATCAAGTTACAACGCATATGTTCTCAACTTTTAAGAATAAAGCGAATGAAAGCCTGCACTTTTGCTCGTCATCGAGCACTTTTCCTGCATTCTTGAGTTCACGGATCATGTTAGACATTTCCTAAATATGCTCTCCCTCATCGTATGATTTGATCGATTCTGATAAGAGTCAAATTTAATTGTGAGCATCCGTCGCTTCGTGGTTGTGGTGACCCCATATTTATTGCAAAGCGCAACCCACATTTCGAATGTTATCTTATAGACTTCGAATTCATACAAGAGGAAATTGTTCATCGTGCTCAACAACGTAATGCGAGTAATATTGTGATTCTTTTTTGTCTAGGTCTGATATGCTTTCATGTTCCTCTGACGTTTGGCATTATTTCTAGGTGCAGGTTCATTGACAACATGGTTAATGGACTCCAAAATCTCTTGTTCTTCTAAGAGATATTGGACTTTGTGGTGCCAAATATCATGGTTTCACCATTGAGCTTTTCATTCTTATTCAGGTCAGTAATTATTGTTTTGGAAGTTGTCTAATTTGGTCATAAAAATAAGAGAAACTAGTTTTATGCATGTTATAATTTGTCTGCAAAAAATATAAATAATGAAATAACAATACTTATGAAGTAGTGCCATCGAGAGGTTGTTATACTATCATTCATTATTTTGACAATGCAACAAATTTAATCTAAATTGAATTTTAAGTTAACACATAATTCAAAATCTTTTACTCTATACATTTTGAATCATCTTATAATTGAAAATCACAAAAATTTATTTTGTGTAGTGTACCAAATTATTTCTAATATGACCAGGATAGTCAAGAATAGTGCAACGGGAGCTCTTCCTAAGAGGTGCCAATTAAATAATCGCGCATTATCCTTCACTCGACATCACATCAGAAAAAATTATGTCACCACTGTCACACATCAACCCTTTTTTGGAGACTGCATAAATGATGCACCAGAGCAGTTCCTCGGAACCTTTCTAGGCATGCATTTCGGGTTATACACCACTCAACCGAAAGACATTAGTTATTGTGATAATATTTGAATCTCAATGTGCCTTAGTCCTAAAAAAGAACTATCCATTTTTCATATATTCTTTAATTACCTATGATTTGTGTAATTAGTCCAACTAATTATTTTTATTGTATGCTTGCATGAAACATTAATTTCAGCACATAGCCAAAAATAATATTGTCATGTTAATTAATTCTCACAAAAAATTATAATTTATTAAATTTCAAATCAATTTAAAATTCTAGCAAGTTAACATTCTTAACAAAATGGACATACTAATTTTAAATTGGACATACAAAAGAACTACCCATGTTTCATGTATTCTTTAATTACCTATGATTTGTGCAATTAGACCAACTAATTATTTTTATTATAGGGTTGCATGAAACATTGATTTCAACACATAGTCAAAAATAATATTGTCATGTTAATTAATTCTCACAAAAAATATAATTTATTTAATTTCAAATCAATTTAGAATAAGGATATGCAAACAAGAACCAATCCCAAGGAAACGACAGAATAAATTAGATTGGTAAACAATACTACCCCTAGACCTCCTAATACAAGAACTAATCCCAAAAATACTACAAGAATATCATGCATTGGTCTACATAAATGCATCAAATGATACAAGTCTTGTATAAGAATCTACAATGCACTAGAACGCCCTTGTTGACAATCATTTATTTCGATTGTCACTTCTATATGGTACAAGTTGTTGTTTCATTGAATTTGCTTCATTAATAGGTTCATGATTCGACTTTGATCATTATGGATTGGGCTTATATCAATGTTGGATTATAACATATATAAATCATAGAGGTTGCGAAATACTTTTTGCAGCGGAAGTGGATCGTCAGAGTTTTTTCACGAACACTTGACGAACGCACTTGTATCTTCAAGATCGGGAACTGAACTTCAGGGGAATGAAACACTTTGCCACCTGGATGTACCTACACAAAAGCATGTCTTGTACCTTTGATATTGGTCCCCTTTTATAGGCAAGGGAGAGTTGAGCGATGAGGCATATCACTCGTACCATTAATGCCTATTGCATGATTGCATATTTCACATGTCATTAATACTGATTGTGCATCACGCGATATTTAGATTACGCATATCACACGCACAATCGCGCGTCATGCGGGAGGGGCAACAACCACCTACTGTCCCAGGTGGATCACGTTGCCCACCAATACCCAACGTGGGCATTTCCCAAATTGTTGATCGAGTTAACAATGTGGCTGCAATAGTTATCGTAAATTAATTATTTGGAGGTGCTATTTCTTTACTATTCCAACTTATTTGAAATATTTTATTTGGAAAAAATGAAATAATCCATCTTTTGCAAGTTAAAATAATTATTGGAAAGAAGAAAGGAAAATGTCTCATTTCAAATCTATTGGAGATTTACTATTCCACACTGCTACTTGATTCATAATTCATAATGATAAACCCCAGAACAACGTTGAATGCTTTTGTGAAACTGGTAAAATAGAACTCGGCAGTCAGCATAATATTTCCCCACCATTTCATTACCTTCAATATATAGTTGATGGCATACAATTTTAGTTTCGTGTTCAGGGATATATAGTTGAGGAACTGGTTTGATAAAACGATTAAATTGACATAAATTTTTAAATATTTAAAATTTACATAAATATTAATTTAAATTTTTTGTAGAATCTTATAAACTCTTATAAAGTTTACACAATTATAAAAATTTATACAACTCTATATGATTACATATAATTATTTATTTTATGTTTGAGAGTGAAAGTAGTAAACATATATTGGAACTATTATTCTACGATAAAAAAAAAGTTTATTTAAACTCTGGAACTCCACAACATTGCTGACAACAAGTAACTTAAACACACCTAAAAATCCAAAGCCAAGAGGCATGCAGATCTAGCAAATCAGGCAGCTGCTGGAAAAAAGATAATTCTGAAGAACAATAAAGACGTTCAAGTTTGTTTAGACATGAACTAGGAAACAAGAAAAATTTGAATACGCATGATAACATGCAAAACAAAGGTAAAACTATCCGGCGAGAAACGAAGTCGAGAGAGTGAGACTACAACACAGCTTCCAGCCATAACAACTATTAACTAAAATAAAAACCTGAGTTGAAGTAATGCCAATTTGAGCAACATATGTTATTATGTTAATTAGCAATCCACAGGAGACGAGTTAGAATACGAGCCAAATTGAGCAGTCTTGAGTTACATACAACAAAAATTATTGGAAAGTTGCTAAAGAAAAAATAGTCTACAAGTATCCACTCACTGCATCTGCTTTTGCTTGCAGTGCGGAGCAGTGATCTGATCGGCAAAAAAATACCACCTCTGCAGTCCAAACAAAAGTGGTGAAAATGAGTGCTGCTACAAACAATTGACCGATTGACTATCTTCTCTGTTATTCTTTGAGTATTCTTGAACCTGTTCTCCATCTACATTCCTGTTATTTGATACAAAAGCTGCAGTACAGTTACCTTTGCTAGCTTTGACTAGTTTGAAAGCGGAGTTCTCACTAGGCTTCAGCTTGAAAGTACATGTTGGTTTCTTTGGAACTCCGTACTTTTGGGAGTCTAACAAGTTTGAGTTACAGTTTTCATTCCCGGCACCTCCTGTGGAGTCTAATCTTGATCCTGTGAAGGAACCTTTCTTGCATGTATTTATATCATCAGATGTTTCTACTTCTTTGAGATTCTCATCTTTCGTAATCATATCTGGCTTGTGACACACAGGGACTTGCAAATTACTAAAGAAGGTCCACAAGACAGGCACATGAGTGATTGCTGATTGCTCTGAATTCATCGGATAATAATTATTTGTCAAGCAATAGTACACTCCATTGTGCCACTGCCACGTACTGCTGCTGCCTGGAGATTCACTCTGTTCCCCAAACACGGAGCGTAACTTATCCGACCCAACAATTTTCTCATTGTACCCAGTGGAGTAACATTGCGGATTTACACCAAGAGAAGGGCTTCTCTGTTGAGATTCTGCCACCATGACTGTCTTCCCAAATAGTTTGAGACAAGTTGATTGTCCATCTGGTGGTGAAGTTTCTTCAGAATATACATTATTTGAATCTAATTCCTGCAATGTGGGATAAAATTATTAACCAAATAGTATGTGTGATTGTTCCTACCAAAAGATAACATGGGAATATCTATCTGATCAAAACTAGTCTTAAAGTAAATACCATTGGAGTCTCATCTTGTTTAATCAACTCATTTGATGCTAGACCAGGTGAAGACATTCTATCACCTTCTATGTCAGATGTGGTATGAGAATAGCATCCACTCTCTTGTTCTACCAGCAATGTTTCATCCGGGTCTGATCTAACTGCAGATGGCAATGACAATATACAGGAATTTGGAGAATTTGAGACTACTGAGGCCACAGTCTCTGATCCAACCCCAGATAAGACTGATACAGGTGACCCACTATCTTGTCCAGAACTTGATGTGAATGGTAAGGAAGAATTATCATGTTGCTTCATAGCTGGAACCCCCTTGGGGTAAATCTGATCGAGCTTACGAGGATATGGATGCAGTGGTTTCCTTTTTGGTCGAGGAGGAGGAATTTCAAAAGTTTTTTCAGTGTCAGGCTCACAAACCACCTACATACAAACTTAATTAGATTAGCAATGGGAAAAATCAGACAAGTTGGACAAATCAAAGAAGATTTTCAGTATTGAGTACCATGAATGAATGCCTTACTTTATATGGTAAGCACACCCATTGATATATAATAAAAAAGAAGTTACTAGAACAATATTACACCTTTGAGAAAAATTTTTGAGCATGACTTCTGATTTGAATGGCTGTCTTGGTACCAATATGTTCTGCAGGTCAGATGCTAATAAGAACTTTGTAGAACAAAATTGTTATGTGAAGATCTTAGTTTCTTGAATGGGATACTAAAGTATTAAAGGGGTAATTTCTAAAAACAAAGTACCTTGTATTCGACGCCAAGCTCGACCATACAATTTTAAGGCTTCCAGGAACTTTTCATGCTCCTCTTCAGTCCACCTTTCCCTTTGCTTGGTTATAGTGTATGGTTTCCTCACCTAATAAATAACAATTGATATAAACTATTCTATCGATAAAATCATTGATTTTTTGTTCCTGTCAGAAAACTACCTTGATAAGTTGCTCATCTGCAGAGGACCCCAGATCCTCAAGTTGATTGTCTTTAACATGTGAAGGTCTAATATCGACAACCAACTGTCGATTGAGCATTTTGACACTACTGAAAGGTCTAGACTCTTATCCTGATGTGAAAATAGTACAACACATGTAAGGCCTCATTCCAAAAACAAGCTACAATAATCATAAAAGTCTATTCTATCACCAGATTCCCTCTTGAAATACTAAAAAGGAGACAAACAAATTGCCAACAATCATTGTCATGAAAACAACAAAGACTGTCATGCGAATTTATTTTAATTACGGTTATGGTGTCTAGCATGCTCATCAATGAAGTGCGCAATAAGCAAATTCCATTTTAACCTAACTGTCACAATGAGAAGAAACATATACTTACAGCTTGGCAATTATCTGAAGTATAATTAACAGATCAAACTGATATTTTATCCTGAATATTGGAACCTCAATATACTCATATGATGTTGCAGCACTTATCAAACTACTAGCTCGTCTCTTACCAAGAAAAAAACCTAGTAGCTGGTTTCAAAGTACCTGAATGCAAATATACTCTTTATTTCTGCCCTAAAGCTTCAATCATGTCAGGATTGCTAACAGAATTCATCAATTCCCAAAAACTTGGTTAAATTTGGACTCCATCTCACACAACTATACTAATGACACCAAGATTATGAATATGATTTATAGCTCTACAGCCATAAAAAAAAGAATATGAATTATATCAAGTATCAACAAAGCAAGATCTTCCAACATAAAACTCAAATATTTTTGCTGCAAGAATTACTACACAAAGACAAGTAAACACAGGGCTAATCAATAAACCAGAATCACCCACCTGCACGTTTTTGAGATCAAGGCTATCGTAAGTCAATCTTCAGAGCTGCAAACTGCCTTTTATTCTGCCGCCCCTGGTTACTGTACCCCTCAGTTTTTTTCAGAACCACTAGTCCTCGATTAAGCTTGGTTCGTCCTTTTAACTTCCAGTTGGTAAATCACCAGCTATCGCTTAGTGAGCAAGCCAAATTACAGATAAAAAGACAATTTTTCCCTTCCCTCTTGAAATAAAACCACAAAACTTGAAAGAAAAAAAGAACGTCTGTCGTGGGTAAAAAATGTTTCAATCCCAATCTAACTCCCTTCAACAATTTTCTCTCAGGACCTGACAACCTCCCATGATGCAACTCCCCGACAAGTAGAAAGGGATGCACAAGAAGAAAGAAAGAAGGATTAAACCTAGTGCTACAAATATGATGCCTCTCAAATCCTTAAATCCTCATGCCACAAAAGAAAGATGAAGCACCACCAACTACTCCACCCATGCCAAAATCACCTGATTAACAGAGGGAACACAGAAAGGAACAAGCAACCGGACCCAATTTCCGAGATGAGGAAAGCATAAATGAAGGATATTTCGCTCAAAGTCTCAACATTTCTTCCACGGCAGGAAACAAAAAATTCAAAGAGCAATCCCAAATTCCAAAAGCTCGGAAATAGATCAAAGCGCAGACGAAGGATCCCCACAAAACACACCAAATGACGAACAATACGCGGCCCTCTCACCGCTAGAAACGCCGGGAATCCATCGAGAGCGCCCCTTCTCGATCAAATCTCACTCAGAAGCAAAACTTGGGGCCGAAAGGCCAAAAGGATGCGAGATTTGCGGAGACCAGAGAGGAGGTGAGGAAGAAGAGGAGATGCCACGTTGGAGGTCTTTTTTTTTTCGCTTTTGTGCCGTCGGAAATTTCCAGAAGTGGCTCGCATCTTGTGGCTGAGAATGTCCGAGCGCGCCGACACGTGGCGGTCCTCCGTCTTCCGTCGTCCGCTTGTAAATCCCAGCCGTAGGTTACACTCCTTTTTTAAACTCATTTAAGATATATTATTACATATAGTAGAATAGTTAAAATTAACAGGATATTCTTTTTTCATAAATGATTTGTCCATATAATAACCCCAACTTTGGTGGACATATTGCAATTTTCATAATTTACTCTTACTATTTTTTTATTTAATTGCTGGAATTATAAAAATGGACATAAGCAAATATCTCAGCCGCTGATATAGTTTGAGGCAGGAAGATATTGAACAGCAGGGTGGATAAAGTTCCTCACATTGGACAACAAATTTTATCCACAAAAAGAAAAAAAAATGCAAAAAAAAAAAAAGAATCGCCTAAAACCACTATGTGGATGAACACCAGGACACCTAATAAATATCCCCCTCCCAAATAGGGGAAAAAGAAGAAATATCCTCGTAAAATATCTGTGTGTACCTCCGGAAATGGCGAAGTTTGGAAAAATAAGGTTTTCTCCTGACCATGAGATACGGATTGGACACTGCACCATTTTGAGAAAGCGAATGGTGAAATAATCGAGAAAAAAAACTATGAAATTAATTAGCGAGTAGAATTTTAAAATATAATTAGAATCGCCAAATTCAGCTTTTTCTTTCTAATTAATTTCATTAAATATTAGCAATCTACTATATATATCAGGTTTAACATGGGAAGAAAATAAGTGAGGGATTTTTTTGTCTCCTCTCTCCGCCACATAAATTTTTGGAGGAAATAGGATTTCCACAAGTTAATTTTAAGGGTGAAAGTAGTTCGGATCGATTCAGATTTTCGATCTAAAAAAATCAATCGTCATTTTTCGGATCGATTTTTAAAATTAAAAAGATCATCCTAAAATCATTTTGAAATAAAATAAAAATTACCCTTCAGCGGATCAATTTTTTCGATGCCCTACTTTTATATAATTATATTTTAAAAATATATTTAATAACTTAAAATTAATATAAAAATATAAAATATAAAATATACTACTAAAATTTTAAAGTTAATAAATTAGAGTTTGATAATGTGATAGAAAAATATGAAATTTTATAAAAAAAATTTATATCTATAATAAAATAATTAATAATACATGTATTAATTATATAATAAAAAAATATAAATAAAAATCGGGCTCCACGAGTCCCTATGATTTTTTTTGGGTGGGACCTTTATTTTAGCGGGTGAATTTTAATTTATTAAAAACCGCTCTAAATCATATTCGGATCCTAATTTTCGATTTTTTTCAGTTCGATTTTTTCGGGGTAGGGTTTTTCTTACGCCCCTACTTAATTTTCGTGGGTTTTATTTATGGTATATTTTATTTGACTTTGTTTTTTCCTATTGGTCGATAAGTATCTTGGCGGCGAGGCCCTGCTTGAGTTGTTGGGGCACTCGAAACTATTGGTTGGGAGTGCTCAGATGGTCTAGGCCGTGAGATGCTGATCAGATGGTGGAAAGTAGTTTCATTTGGTTGGCTTCGTGATAAGAAGATATCGGATTGGTGGTGTACATTTGTGTTTTTTTTTTTGCATTTTGCATGTTGCTGTTTGTTTAGTGGCTGCCTGAGTGAGATCACCGTCAGCAGACAACGGCAGTAATGGCTGCCAAAGCTCACAAGGGGCTAAAATATTGTTTTAAGTTTGTTTAATTCAATCAGGGGCCAACTGTTGTCCACTTAATTTCGTTATCTATGTGGTTGAGGTCTTAATGAGATGAGATGAGATGAGAGAGAGAGAGATTTCATTCTTTTTATAATTATTTGATTTTTTTTATAGCAAAAATCTTTATGTTGAATGAGTGAGCAGCAACGTCCTTCCTATTTAGGAAAAAAGAAATATAGACAATTTCACATGAAAAAGGTGCCATCCAGATCTTACAATATTTTTCCCTTAATTGAATTGTGATTTAGAAACTAGAAAATGTTTTGTAAAAGAGAAAATGTCATATATATATACATATATATATGTATATATTACAGTTTTGGTAGTGAAAATTCAGAATGTGAGGACTTACACCTAATATTTCAATTTTTTTTACTTTCTACTCTGCCCGTGAGGCTGAAACCTTTTTGTCATGGGATATGACCTCATTAATCATACACCCCACAGAAATAATAATAAAATAATAATAATAATCACATCCACAAAAAAATAATAAATATACAGAACCGTTCCAGAAATGGCAAAAGTCGAAGGATTCGTTTATGGCCACCGGAAATGAGACGCTCCCATTGGTGGCTTTTGACGCCAGGTCATCATCCACGCGCCATCGGGGACACGCGTCGGCATCTCCTTAGACGGAAACAAAAGTGCAAAAGAAAAAAAAGGGAAATAAATATTTATAAACAAAAACATCTCTGAAATCCTTGGTCGTCGTGTCTCCTCCACGAGAATTTGGTTATTTGTACCAAAATGGACAGCCACATGCTTCTTTTGTCTTCTCGTCCTCCAACGCAGAAAGAAAGGTCACTCCATTTGCAAACCTTTCAATTTGACCAAGTTGGGATGATCTCAGCCATCGGCCTTTAATCCGACGGGTGTATTGAACAAATGGAGTTGCCACGATGCATTTTTTATTTTCTTTGAGTCACATTTAAATATATATTTTCGACTCCCCATTGAATCATTTTGATGGAGTTAAACCAAGTTTTATTAAAATAATATTATTTACAATGATAATATTAATAATATAAACAAAGGAACATGGAGGTGTAAATCAAAACGAAATTAGATGTCTTAATTCATTATTTGATCAATATATATATATAATTATTTAAATTATTTGATGATGTTATCAATCATGTGAAAGTTGTTTCAATTTTCAAGTATTTTTTAAAATTATAAGTTATCATCAAATTTTCATCCACGAAATAAATATTCTAAAATTTATTAATCATGCATTTTTTTCGTGTAAAAAATATTATTTAATAATAAAGTAAAAAAATTTCAAGTAATAACTTATTATTCGGTGCTATATTATTTCCATGTAAACTATAATTATTTTATTTTATTTAAAAAAAAGAGATAATATTTTTTCTTTTCTTCCTACATTTTCTTTATTTATTTGCTTTAACACTTTTTTGATTTCTTACATTTTAAAATTAAGATCTGGCCACTCGTCCAACTGTGGGAGGTCAGATCAGGCCGTCTAGCAACGATTCATCCCTGGGCGCCAGATCACGTTGCCTAGTGACCAATTCGTCCGCCTACAGCTTGATCGGCCGTCAGACAATCAGATTCAGCCACCAACAGCCTAATCGGTCGCGATCGAGCCAGATCAGGTCGCCTAGCGGCCCATCCAGCCGCAGGCGATCAGATCAAGCCACCTGATGGTCAATTCGACCGCGGATGGGCAAATCAAGCCGCCTGACGATCAATCTGATCGTAAGCAAGCGATCTAGCCACCGGTAGTCTGTGGAGACAATTTGAGGGAGACAAGCAGAGGGAGAGGAGAGAGAGAGGGAGGTCGGGGCAGCCATCATCGGAGCGCAATTCGAGCCGAGTGAGAGAGAGTGGGAGAGAGTGAGAGGAAGCGGGAAAGAGAGGAGTAAGAGATGGAGAACGCAAGAGAAAAAGAAATAAAGGGAGGAAGAGAAAAATAAAGAGAGGCCGCAGGAAAAGAAAGGAGACGGAAACGTGGGTGTGGGACATGAATTCGTCGCAAAAATTGTCGAAAATTGTGAAGAATTTGTATCCGTCGAAAATTGCCCGTCGAAAATTATCGATTTTCTTGTAGTGATTAAACCAAATGAATCGACAAATCCAGTTCAATGTTAGTAGCATTCTTGTAAACTAACACACAATCTTACATTTGATCAACCCAGTAGAAGTCATTTTAATTTTTTTTCCCTCAAAAAGACAAGATTTTTCATTAGATTTTATTGATATCGTTAGTAAAGTGAAGATTTTTTTTATATTATTATAAGAATCCCTAATTATGAATCATAAAATATAAGATGAACGATAAATCAGACTCTTGGAGTAGTTTATGCCTTGGAGTAGTTTATAAGTGTGACAACATCAAAGGTTGATTTTGTTAGATTTTATACATTGGGTTTTAAATTAAAATTCTGTTATAGTTTAGAGGAAGATTACTCTTACATTTTTTTTGTGATTTTATTTTCATAGTCTTTGCACAATGAAGCCTCAATTTATCACAAAAATTATATAACGATTGACGAACAATGCAACCATGAAATAATATTTTTAACCCATTAACTTGGTTGCTATACTTTTTTTAAGGAAAAAGTAGCATGTATCAATTTGTTCATTGTAATAATGAGTCCATCCTTTAGTTTGACGATGGAGTCTTGAAAAATAAATTAGCCATAAATTAAGGAATTGTACGGGAAATATGAAATTCATGATTCTGGACACTGAAATCTGGATTCTAATGGGAGTGAACAGATATTATAATTTTTGCTATCATTTATAAATGGTCTTCATAAAGTCTTACGATGAGAAGACAAAAAGCAAACACATGACCAAAACTTGTCAGAGACTGGTTGGGTGTCATCACATTAGATGCAAATGAATGCAAGCACTACAACAAACCAAAAGATAGGCGGCTATCAAGTTTCAACTTTGATTTCAATCAGGAATTGCGTAGTCTTAGACATTTGTGACTGTACTCTCTCTCTCTCTCTCTCTTACAGTCCTTGACTGGTTGGGTATAATCACATTAGATGCAAATGAATGCAAGCACTACAACAAACCAAAAGATAGGCGGCTATCAAGTTTCAACTTTGATTTCAATCAGGAATTGCGTAGTCTTAGACATTTGTGACTGTACTCTCTCTCTCTCTCTCTCTCTTACAGTCCTTGCTTTGCAGTTCACAGTTCACACTTACTGTTTGGCAGGGCATGGTGATTTGTTAGTTCTTTGCTGATGCAACTTGCAAGTGGGCATAGACTTTTTGACTTACATGACCTAAACCAGAAGTAGAATGGCCAACACTATCTAGGCATGGTGCGTTTGTAACAATATTTAAAAAACGGGTGAATAAAATTTTAAATAAAATATATAGTATAAATAAAAGTGTAACAAGGTTTTAAAAGTAATTGAATACTTACATACAAATAGTCACTTTAAAATAATTTAATATCAATAAAATTCTCAACATATATTTATTATAATATTTTTAATAACATATATTTATTTTAAAAATAATCATTCTTTGAGAAATTTTGTGAATATGTTTGTAACACTCCAAGATTTTCTTGAATTAATTAAGTAGACAAATAAAATATTTATTTAATTATGAAAATTTAGTTTAAAAGAAAAGATAAAAGTTGAGATGTTAAAGATAAAGTTGTGTATGGAAGGAACTTTGTAAAGAAGAAAGAAAAGAAAATGAATAAATAAAGTATTTAAAATAAATTATTAGTTAAGCTTGTGGATAAGATTTAGAATTAAATTTGGGAAAAGTTAAACATTAAATCTCGGATTAATTTTCAACCCAACAAGAGTCAAAATTTTCCTCCTTTATAAATAAGCCCCATCTAGCCTTTAGCCTCCCTTTGTCAGAAAAATAAATTTTTCTCGTCACTTTAAACCTTTGCTTTTTTTCTCAGTGTGCGTGCATGAGAGCTCCAGCCAACTGTCCAATCTTCGATCATCCCTCTGCCAAAAGACGTTGGACTTCTCGTCAGGGACATATTGTCTCGGAAATCGTTCTCAAAGTTAAGGTTTTTGGGTAGTTTGAAACTGTCCAGGTACGTGGAATTATGTGTTCCCTTTTGGATATGATTTCTTGATAGATTAATTAAGAATTTGAAAGATTAAGGCATAGTTATTGTTATTTGTTTATCCAAGAATAGATTCTTCTTTGTTTCATGTTGAAAACATGTCTAAATTAGTCAGAAAGTTATATCAAAATTTTAGTTTTTCGGCATCGGAGTTCCTTTGTATGGGAACTCAACCCGAGTTGGAAGAACTCGGCTCGGGTTCTTCATGTCTATCTCGAACTCGGCCCGCACAAGCTAAATTCGACCCGAATTCAGACGAGTTTGGTCCGGATTTACAAGGACCCGACCCGAGTTCCCTGATGATGCTCGGCCCGAGTTCTAGTACACCCGACCCAGGTTCCGAAGGTTGAAAGGAAAGAAATCAATGTGTTTGGCCTGGATCGAGTCTTCCATGACCCGACACGCGTTAAAGAAAACCTAGTCTGTGACTCTGCCCGGCTTGGATTATGCACCGTTGGCATATTTGATTTCCTACTTATTCATAGAAATGCAAAAAGTCTATTTTGCCCTTATTATGATGTGTGATCAACTTAACTGAACATGTAGTTAAATATGAAAAAGATAAAAGCTGAAAGATATGATCCTCATGCGCACTCATTGTTATAATTAAAGTTAAATAAAAGGGATCCTTGCGATCCTACTTGGGTAACCTTGAGAAGCCCAAATCTATTTTGGGTATGTTATCCCATTATTCCATAATAAAAGAAATCAAGTTCATCTAGGACAACGAATATAGAAGTCCCTAAGAAATGTTTAAAGTAAAAGATGTAGAGTAAAAACGCACTATTTTGAAAAGAAATGTATAGAAAGAACGGAAAAGAATAAGAATTGAAGTGGAAGGTAAAGTTTGACATTGATTTATATGTTCTTTCATGTTTATGTCTTAATTGTTGATTTTGCTCTATTTAAGTTATTACATCCATTTGTATTATTTCATGTATCAGACGTAATTGCTCATGGATATTCCATGTCCCCGTGTTTGAATCCCACAGATAATTGATGCTATAGATAGAGGCATGTGCAGCAGCAAAGTTCGTGGTGATGTGATTGCACATGAGAGTCTGTCTTAGATTTTGCTATTAGAGCTCTCTTAGTTTATTTTGATATAATAAATGTTTTATAGAATGTGTAAGTAGAGTACTTCTCAGAATAGAAGAACTGTTAGCTTACGTGTTATATTATTACTTTGGTTATTATTAGTTATTATGAATTAGTCAGCTTTTACATTTTTATGAAAGAACTTATTCTTGTTCTTTAATGTCTTTATTGTCTTATTGAATTATGAAAGCAAACGAAGAGTTATATGTATAAGTAACGTGGGTCTAGAATAGCCCAATTGTCACGTGTCAAGAGGGCGAAATTTGGAAGAGTTATAGTTGATATCAGAATCTAAGTTCCCTAAGTCTTCCTTAGGTTTAAAAGTAGTGTTCATGTGCAACTATCACGAACAACTGCATCGAAGTAAGTATAGTATCATTTAGTCTAACTCATAATTGTCTTACTAAATATATTGTGTTATTTTGTAGATGATTCATATTCAGGAGATAGGAATAGTAAGTTGGATTCAACCCAATAAGGTAATACTAGCAATATATTCCAACAATGGGGGCCTCAACAAAACTCAGGCTTGGTTAACCACATGGTGAATGGCAATCAAGGACAACAACAAACTCCTCCTGTGATGAGTACCATACGAGAAATTTTGACGTTGAAACCACCCCAGTTTAATGAGGTGGATGACTTTGACACTGCTGCTAGATGATTAGAAGTCACAGAAGAAACCTTCGACCTCATGAATTGTGTGAAAGGAAAGAAGTTATTGTTCGCCACAAATAAATTCACTAAAGATGCAGCACCACCAAAGCCATGGAATTCCCTGGAAGGACTGGGATTCCTTGGGCGGAGTTGAAGAAAGTTTTGAGGAACAATTCTTCTAGCGTGAAAAATTTATGAAACTGACTCAGGAGAATATGACTGTGTCCAAATACTTGACTAAGTTTATTCGACTTGGAAAGTATGAGCCCAACAATGATAAGCAGAATAGGGTCAACCTATTCATAAATGACCTTAATTCTGAGTTAAGATTGAAAGTCATGTTTGGAAAATGCCGCACATTACATGAAGTTACAAGCATAACCACTCTATTGGAAGAAGAGTGACTAGAATACAAAGAGGAAGTCAAGGGGCATTACCGGTCAAACCCCGCCTCAAAAGGAGGGCGGCCAGCAACATCGACAGTAGAATCGTTAGCAATAATAGGGCGAGGCCTTACAATCCTTCTTAAATGCCACAACAAGCCCAGCAAAAGACCGCCTCAATAGAGGCCCCAACAACCACAACAGTAGAGGGTCCAGCCTTACTAACAAAGGTAACAGCCAACACTAGCTCAATAGGCCAGTCGCGAAGCCATATGCACCTTTTATGGGCGAGGACATTTTGAAGAATGCTGGGTGAAGAACAGGACTTGCTTTCAGGAGCAGCAGGTTACTACATCAAGGACTGCCCAGTGACAAATGGGTAGAATAAGGCATGCACAAGAAATGCAAATCGGTTGGTCCAATGAAGAGTATACAACATGGAAGCTGAAGAACCATAGGAAGATGCCAACGTTATCGGAGGTACTCTTCCTGTTTGTGGACTCTTAACTACTGTGTCATTTGATTCAGGAGCCACCCACTCTTTTATATCGGAAGCGTGTGCAAAGCATTGGAAGTTCCAACGAAGTACCTTCGACATAAAATGGGCAACATCACTCCTATGGGGTATTGCAGACTACTAAATATTTCCCTGAAGTGCCAGTTAATATCAATGGACAAGATTACTCTACATATTTGATAATTATTCTAATATATGACAATGATGTGATCTTGGGTATAGATTGGTTGACATATCATAATGCATCTATGTTATGTAAAAAGAAGAAGGTGATCATTTGGATGAAAGCCAAGCCAAAGGCAACCATAACATGGGCTACTTAAAATGAGAAAGATAAGAAGGTGATGATCTCTGTAATAAAGGCATGCAAACTACTGCAAAAAGTATGCATAGGATTCTCGGCTAGCGTGGTGTCCACCAACTCACTGGTCAAGGAGCTTCATCAAGTGGAAGTAGTCAAGGACTTTCTAAATGTATTCCCAAAGGATATCTCAGGATTGTCACCATGAAGAGAAGTAGACTTTCGAATCAAACTACTTCTAAGAACCACTCCAATTACGAAAGCGCTTATCAGATGGCACCGACTGAAATGTTAGAGCTAAAGAAGCAAAATTGCTAGATAAATGTTTTATTCGTCCGGGTGTCTCACCTTGAAGCGCTCCAACAAGAAGAAAGATGGATCTATGCGGCTCTGCATCGACTACCACATGTTGAACAAAGTCACAATCAAGAATAAGTACCCTCTTTCATGGATTGATAATCTATTCGGTCAACTATCGAAAGCAAAGGTGTTCTCCAAGATATATCTCAAAAGTAGTTATCACCAATTACGAGTGGCCGAAGAAGCCATTCTGAAAATGGCATTCCGCTCTCGCTATGGACATTATGAATTCATGGTGGTATCGTTTGGCCTAACAAATGCACCAACCACTTTTATGGATACGATGAGTAATGTATTTCGACCTCATTTCGATTAGTTTTTCATCGTATTCATTGACGACATTCTGATTTACTCAGAGAGACATGATCAGCATCGAGAGCATCTGAAGATGGTTTTGAAAACAATGTGATAACATAAACTTTATGGAAAATTCTAAAAGTGTGAATTTTGATTATAGGAGATCAAATCCCTTGGCCATATAATAGCAAAGAATGGGATTTCAGTATCCATCTAAAGTGGAAGCGATTGAGAGGTGGACTCAACCGAAGAATGCATATGAAATTAGAAGCTTTCTTGGATTAGCAGGATACTACCAGGGATTCATTCAGAACTTCTCCAACATAGCAGCACCTCTGACCAAGCTCACAAGAAAGGGATATAAATATGTATGGTTTGCAAGAGCTTTCAAGAATTGAAGAAGAATTTGACTACAGCTCCTATTCTCACTATTCTAGCTGGGAGTGGTGGGTATGCGGTTTACAACGACGCATGTGAGACTGGTCTGGGATGCGTGTTGATGCAACATAGTAACGTTGTAGCTTATGCATTCAGACAATTGAAAAAGCATGAATTAGATTATCCCATTCATGATTTGAAGTTATGACTCACATAAAGTGTGTATAGAGAATATCACACGAAAGGCGAGGCAAAAGCATCTATGACATAGGTTCACCCAATGCTCAGGCGTATTACCCTTGGATACAGAAGTATATAACGAATGAAGTTTTAAAATTTATAATCTCTCTACACTATCAATATGCGATCCACAAGCGTACGGTGTATCATTATAGTGCTTGAGGTTCGATCTACAGGGAAGAGATGTTAGTGAAATCTTTAAAAAATTCTTAAGAGCAAACTCGGTAAGAAAAGTAAATGTTGAAAACAAAGAAGAATGAACAGTGATGTGACATAAAAAGAAACTAAATATTTTTATGGTTTTCGAAAGGTAAAAGAGTGAATATTGCAAAAATGATGATTAATATCAAAGGAGGATGGGAAATAGTAAATCACGAACAGGTGCTGAAGATTTATGGGAGGTGCTTCTGTCTTGGGATTTAAAGTTCTTTAGTTTGATATGCTATGGGTAAAGTGACCGAGTCCCCCTTTCACACGTGCGTTAAGTTGGTTTCAAAAATAAAGATACTCGACTCTACACCCACACGTTCGTGTTGGTAGAAAGCTTGTGTTTACATGCATGAAAGGAGTCCGTAAAAGAAGGAGTCCATGTTATCGTCAAGTACCACTTGTGCTTTCCTTTAGGATTTAAATTTAAGTCTCATGTCCACTGAGTATCAAGCAAGGAGCTACGATCGACTCACGTCTGCCTTAGTGGAATGTGAATCACCCTTTTGAGCAAAATGCAAGATGTTATTATCTCCAAGACGGCTTAGGCATTTTCGAGGGAAAAGAAGAGTTCGATTCAGGAAATACGATTTAGGATTTACTGGAAATTCTTAGAAGTGACTCAGTCATGGGCTCGAGTAAGGATTTAAAGAATATCCCACCTTGGGCTGAACTTCCAGAAAACTCGAAAGAGATCAAACTCGGCAATGGTAAAAAAGAGAATATACGAACGTCCTTTAAAGCCGTTATCTTAAATCTCTGACTTAATTCGATCGTTTATTGCTAGAAATCCGGAGTGCGCCCAACCTTCTCAAGTCGTGGATCAAATGAAAAGCTCCATTGCTTATTTCACGAAAGCTAAGTTCGTGAATCACTGCTTGTCTTAGGCTAGATTTCTCAACATTCGATCACGATGGAACATATAACATCCCTATGGTGTGTGTGTGTGGGGGGGGGGGGGGGAGTGTAAAACAACAAGTGATTCAGAAAACTTCTCCTATCTTTACAACTACGTGGAAAACACAAGAACCACGCATGAATCTATCTTCATCCAGGCTAGATTTCTCTATGTTCGGTCGCGATGGAGCCTAATACGTTCCTATGGTCGGGGGTGCAGGATGAAGATAATTCATAAACTCAAATCCATACATAGGTTCGGAAGACAGAGATTCGATTAGTAAAACAAGAACCACATCGATATCGTAAAAAAATACAGGAAAGCTCAATACTCGGTCATTGATCATGAAAACATCAAAATAAAATACAGCTAAAGAACATGAATCCAAGTTGCATAAGTACCTCCCGACCTCAGCAAGGCCGGTTAGTTACAACTCATGTGGAGAACACACATTTCTCCACGAATGACTACACATTTCTCCACGAATGGCTAGAGGCATTATTTTTATACTCTCCTCTCTCTTTCCTCTTTTCGTTTGTAATTCTCCTCTTTCCCTTCACAAAGCCCCTTTTCTCTTACTGTCTTTCCTTCTTTTATATCAGTTTCCTCTCCTTTTGCCCACTATCGATTCTCTTCTCTTCTTCTTTGCATGTCCCCTGTTGCAACCTGTGGCTTGACAACTTTTCTGTAGTCCCCCCTCTACCTAGGAAGCTTTCTTGCACCAGGGTGGTGAAGGAGTTGGCTCGTCCTCAATCGTGGATAGTGTTTACTATTTTGCTTTTTCTTCGGCTCCTTCCTTAGCTTGATAGCAAATCACCAATCTTTAGTGCAGACAATGGTACATGATTCAGCTTCTCTACTCCATCCCCTAGAGCTCATCAGCTCTCCTACAGAAAGGGATATTTATCCAAATAAATCTTCAAGCTGGCACGAGCAAACTTTAGTGATAATATGCAAATGAACGTTTATGTGGAGAACTTTTGAAATGTATTGAATCAGTGTCATGCACGTGTCTATGTAAAGAGATAATTATATAATAAGTACCATATGCATGCAAAACAGTGATGAAAATACATGTCATAATTCTCCACATCAAGTTAGCATTTGTAGTCTTTGCTCTAAAGACATTGAGACATTATCTCTATGGAGATGAGTTTGAGGTCTTTACTTATCACAAAAGTTTGAAATATGTGTTCACTCAGAGAGTCCTCAACATGAGACAGAGAAGATGGATGGAATCGATGAAGGACTATGAATTTTCTATTAACTACCATAGGAAAAGTCAGCTTAGTGACAGATGCACTGAGCCGAAAGTGGAAAGAATCACTTGCCTTTCTCATATTAAGAATATATGAGTTGATACAAAAATTGATCAAGTGAAATCCAAGATCCGAAAAGAATTGTGCATTCATGATGATGTAGTGTATTAGGTTGGACTTAATAGACAAGATTATCAAGGCTCAATCTCCAAACCCAGAGTATAAAGATATGATGAAGAGATAGGATTCAAACGAGGAGGACCTACATGTTTCAAGTTATGACAGAGTCAAATATAGGAACCACTTATGGGCCCCTTGTGACTCAGCTATAAGAAGGAAAGTATTGGGTGAATGTTATAAGTCTAAATTCGCTATTCATTCAGGAAGTGAAAAAATGTACAAGGATGTTCAGAGAAGCCTCTGGTGACCAGATATGAAAAGAGAAATTTGTGAATATGTGTCAAAGTGTATAGTGTGCCAACAAGTCAAAGTTGAGCACCAGAGGCCCTATAGACTCACCAAGATCTTGGGAATCCCATAATGGAATTGGAAAAAAATAACTATGAATTTCGTGACCAGTTTTCCTGGCACGCAGAAGGCCACGATGACATATGGGTGATAGTGGATCGACTAACAAAGGTGGTCCACTTTCTACCCATAAAGATGAAGCAATCCATTGAGAGTTTAATGGATTTATATGTGAAAGAGATCATAAGGTTGCATGGCATCCCTACTAATATTGTGTCAAACAGGAATTTTAGATTCACCTCAATATTTTGGAAGAGTTTACAAGAACTTTTGGCACAAGGCTTAATTATAGCATTGCCTTCCATCCTCAATGGTTATTCAAATAGGATTATACAGACATTAGAAGATATGCTCAAAGCTTGTGATCTAGATTGGTATGATAGTTGGGATAATCACTTGTCGTTGATAGAATTTGCTTATAATAACATCTACCACTCCAATATAGGCATGACTCCATTTGAGGTCTTATATGGCAGGCCATGCCAGGCACCACATATTGGAATGAAGTAGGTGAAAAAAGGATTTTGACTTCTAAACAATTAAAGTAGACTATGAAGTATGCAGATAAGGTGGAAGTAATAAAGAAGATGATGAACGCAGCTTAGAATAGGCAAAAGGCATATGTTGATAAAGGAAGAAGAGAACAAATATTTTAGCAAGGTGATAACGTACTCTTGAAAGTTTCTCCTACTAAGGGGTGATGTGATTTAGCAAGAAAGGAAAATTAATCTCTAGATACGTTGGACCTGTTGAAATATTGGACTTGGTAGGAGAAGGGGCTTCCAGGTTAGTCTTACCTCCATGATATGCAAGAATGCATAATGTCTTCCATGTGTCTCTTGTGAGAAAGTATAATCATGATGAGACTAATGTGATTCGATTCGAGGGGTCCAATCTCAAAGAGGATCTAACATACGAGGAACAATCAATTCAGATATTGAAGTTCCAAACGCAAAAGCAAGGAAACAAGGAAATACTTGGTAAAAGTTTCGTGGAAACATTATTAAGGCAATGAAGCCACATGGGACCAGAGGAAGTGATGCGCCAACAGTTTTCCAATTTGTTTGATGAGTAAAATTCGGAGACAAATTTTCTTTAAAGGGATAATAATGTAACACCCCAATATTTTCTTGAATTAATTAATTAGATAAATAAAATATTTATTTCATTACAAAAACTCATTTAAAAGAAAAGATAAAAGTTGAGAAGCTAAAGATAAAGTTGTGTATAGAAAGGGTTTTGTGAAGAAGAAAGAAAGGAAAAGAAAAGGAATAAATAAAGTATTTAAAATAGATTATTAGTTAAGCTTGTGGATAAGATTTAGAACTAGATTTGGGGGAGGTTAAACATCAAATCCTAGATTAATTTTTAACCCGACAAGAGTCGAAGTCTTCTCCCCTATAAATAAGCCCCCTCTAGCCTTCAGCCTCCCTTTGCCAAAAAAAATTCTCTCCATTTTGAACCCTTATTTCTCTCTTCTCGGTGTGCATGCGTGAGAGCTCCGCCCAGCTATCCAATCTTCGATCATCCCTCTGCCAAAAGATGTAGACTTCTCATTAGGGACATTTCCGTTGTCTCGAAAATCATTCCTAAACTTAAGGTTTGAGGTAGTCTGAAAACTATCGAGGTATATGAAATTCCGTGTTCACTTTTGGATGTAATTTCTTGATAGATTAATTAAGAACTCGAAAGATTAAGGCATGGTTATTATTCTTTGTTTATCCAAGAATATATTCTTCTTTATTTCATGTCAAAAGCATGTCTAGATTAGTCAAAAAGTTAGATCAAAATTTTAATTTTTTGGCACCGAAAATCCTCTGTATGGGAACCCGATCCGAGTTGGAAGACCCTGGCCAGAGTTCTTCATGTCTGAGTCAAAATCGACTCGTGCAGGCTGAATCCGACCCGAATTCAGATCGAGCTCGGTTCGAGTTTATAGGGACATGACCCGAGTTCCCTAATGGCGATCGTACGGTCTCGGTTTCTACCATGCGAAATTTGGCCCAAGATCCAGTACACCGGAACTAGGTTATGAAGGTTGAAAGGAAATAAATCGATGTGTTTAGTTCGGACCGAGTCTCTCATGACCCCGACCCTTGTCAGAGAAAATCCGATTCATGTTTGATTGTGCTCAGCTCAGATTCTGCATCGATGGCAGATTTGATTTCCTATTGATTCGTAGAGATGTGAAAAGTTTGTTTTGCCCTTGTTATGAGGTGTGATGAACTGAACAGATAGTTAAATACGAAAAAATAAAAGCTGGAAGATGTGATTCTCATGTGCACTTATTGTTATAGTTAAAGTTAAAAAAAGGATCCTTGCGATCTTACTTGGATAACCTTGAGAAGCTCAAATCTATTTTGAGTAAGTAAACGGTCAAATCTATTTTGAGTAAGTAAAAGCTCAAATCTGGTCCTGGTGTGATCTATCTTGACCCATTGTTATAGTCACATGAAAGTGTGATGTTGATCCATAATAAAAAAAAGTCGAGCTCGTCTAGAGCAAGGAACATATAAGTTCTTAAGAAATGTTTAAAGTAAAAGATATAAAGTAACGCACTAAAGAAGCACTATTATCAAAAGAAATGTATAGAAAGAACGGAAAAGAAATGAATTGAAGTGGAAGGTAAAGTTTGACATTGATTTATATGTTCTTTGATATTTATAACTTAATTGTTGATTTTGTGCTATTTAAGTTGTTACATCCATTTGTATTATTCTATGTACTAGGTGTAATTGTTCACGGATATTTTATGTCACTGCCTTTGAACCTCACAGATAATTGATGCTATAGATGGAGGCATGTGCAACAGTAGAGTTCGTGGTGATGTTGTTGCAATCAGTCTTAGCTTTTTCTATTAGAACTCATTTAGTTTATTTTGATGTAATAGATGCTTTATAGAATGTGTTAGTAGAATACTTTTCGAAATAGAAGAACTGTTAGCTTTCATAGTATATTCTTACTTTAGTTATTATTAGTTATTATGAATTAGTTCGCTTTCCTATTTCTAGGAAAGAAGTTATTCTTGTTCTTTAATGTCTTTATTGTCTTATTGAATTATGAAAATTCGGGAGGACGAAATTCGGGGGCATTACAATGTTTCTCCTTACATTCTTTATTTCTATTTTCCCATTTTTTTCCCACAAATTTCAAGTCTAGTTTTTCTTAATATTAGTTTCCTTCGCAAACCGCAATTTATTTTATTTCCTTGGTTCTTATGCTTTCTATTTTTTCATCTTTCTTCCTTGTTGTGTATTATATGTCATACAATAATATTTATTTAGTTTTAATAAAAAATCATTTTCTGATTATTTGATTTTATCTGGTTCATTTGGTTTTTAAACGGATTTATTTGTCTAGACGGACCAAAACCAACTACTAGCTAATGATTGAACCGTTTGAAATGAGCTATCGAGTCCGATTTTAAATATATATTTGTATTTCAACCACTGTTGTGATGTCCCATTTTTTTGGAATATAAAAGTAAATAAATATTTAAATTAAATATAACATTAATGGTTTATTAGTGATAATTAAAGTTGAAAGAAAAAATCTAATTAGATAAGATATATGCAAAAAATGAAAATATACATATTAGTTAAAAATAATCAAGACTAAAATTAAAATTGAATTTGAATTTAATCATAATTTATAATTTAAAGGACTCAAAGAGAACTTAAATTAAGAAGTTAATGTCAAATTACTACGATTTAAATATTTTTTATATAATATATTTTAATATTTAATTCAAGGTTCAAAATTTAAGAGAAAAATAATGATGATGTTCTAAGAGAGAGAGAGAATAAAATGATAAATAAAAAGTTTTTTAATTAAAGGAAGATATTAATAGGACTCTACAATAGTAATTAAAAGTTCTAATTAAGTTAAAATTTGAAGCTATTTTTCTTTATAAATTTGTTTACTTATTGTACTATTATTATTTGTTCATTTGTTCACTTGGATAAAAAAATATGTCAAAGAAAATCTCTTGGTGAAAAAAAAAACTCACATGTACAATATCATTCTTCTACATGAAATTACTATACTCGGTAGAAGAAATTTCACTTGTGAAAGATCATCCCTCCACATGAAAGTACCATGTCAAATTCACAAGTTGAACTTAAAATAGAATGAAACATAACTCACAAAAAAGGAAAAAGTATTTGATGAAAAAATATTATTTATATTTGATCAAAGTTCACTTGCATTTAACGAAGAAGAAAATGTCATTTGCATTTTATAAAATTCACTTATATTTTATGAAAAAGGAAAATTCATTTGATAAAGTCATGTATTTGATAAAGACGAAAAGAAAGATGTATAAGTTAAATAATAAAGGACTATTTTCACATGTTTGATAATGTTATACTTGATAAGCACGATTATCTTATTAAAAAATTATATCTACGTAGAATATCTTACGTATTGAGTGTTATTGTTATTAATATTATTTTTGCGTATTTGAGTCTCACAAATAATTCAACCCCCGGGATAGAGACATGTTCAACAGTAATATTCATGTTGATGGTAACTTGCACATGGGTCCATTAGGAAAATTCTAACTTATAATTTGAATTAATAGTTATTTGAATGTTGGTAAGCTTTCAAAAGACCAATAAAAAAATATTATTATTTAATTTCCACAATCTATTTAATTAACTTAATCTTTATCATTTAGAATTATTACATTGATTAGTTAAAATTCAAAGAAGCAATTGTAAATAGCATCTCACTAAAAACAATTAATTACAACATGGCAAAGTAGTATATTTTTGGAAATGTTGCAAACATGCCTTGTTTGACTTACACCATCTTATATTTTTAGCTACAAATTAGCATCCAAAGTCAAGTGCACTAAAAAAAATGGAAGCCTCTAATGCCACTCCACAAAAGCTTATTGCCACTCCAAAACAAAATAATTTGATAATTTTGCCCTTCGTGGCTTAGTTTCCATTGGAAACTCCATATTATTACGGTGTACTGTGTACGAGGTCATTAAAAAAATACAATAACTGTATAGTTCAGGTAAAATTTATTCATATTTATTTGATATAATTTAGACAAAGCAGAATGTATAAGTTAACTATTTTTTTTATGATGATTCATTCTAACAACAATAAAAAAAGTTAGAGAAATCTCAGCCATCATAAAATTTTTAAATTAAAAATATTTTAACGTTAAGTAATGTTATTAAAATAGAAATTTGATTTTTCTAAGCGAAGTGATACCAGACAATATTTATCAGAATAATATTATTAAATATATATTTGATTTTTTAGAAAAATATTAAACTAATGTTAGTAAGGGCTTTGTGCGTAACACAAAATTTTAACCTCACAAAATAAACTTCAAACTATTATGTATACAACTCCATTAACAATTGAAGCAAAATGTGATTATAAAATTATAGAACACTATATAATATTTTTATATTTCAAATAATATTTTTATAATTATTTTATTTAGTTATTATACTGCAACATGAGGTCAAAAATGAATAATACTCTTCTTATAATTAAGCTAATAGAGTCGTCAAAAAAGAAAACAAATAAACTGACGGAGCTACGTAATTATCCCACAGCTACATAAATCAATAATCAAATAAATTAATTTCTTAAATTCAATAACATTACTTAACTTTAATTTTAATTATTTTTTATTTTTGTTATGACTGAGATTTCTCAATTTCTTAAATTATTTTTAGAATGACCCATCATAAAAAAATCAACCGTTAAGTAGGGGTGAAAGTGCTAAGGCTGGGTTGAATTTTTGTCTTAAAAAAATAGTACGTTATTTTCTTAAATGATTTTTAAAATTGAAAAAAAAATCACTTTAGTTTATAAAAAATCGCTCAAAATAATATTCGAAACCCTTTTTTTTTTTTGTCTTTCTTACACCTTTACTATGAAGTATAATATTTTGTAATGACCTCGTACCATGACAGAGAAGAATTTGTCAGTGCAAATGAATAAAGCAACAAAAGGATAAAACAGTCCAATTACTTTTTTTTGAAGTGGCAGCAAGCTTCTAAGGAGTGGCAATAGAGGCTTCCAAAAAAATAAGCATGCATCATCTTTAGATGGATGGGTTGGATTTACGAGGCATAAATGGAGTTTATGAAATTGAACTATTATTTAGATATTTTTTTTCTTTAAAATCCATAAAACCACAAAGGTGATCCAAAGCCCATCAAACCAATTAAAACATAACCCACGGAATCGATAATATTTGATGTGTTCAAAATATTTTATGCCCATTTTGCCCTTAGTTCTTCTTGTTCGCTTTATTTTGAAACTTTTTGTTGCCCTTATTTTTCTTTTTGCTTTCCATAGCTCTTGGATCAGGTGGCTGCATGCTGCATTTGATGACTGCTTCGATCTTCGTTGTCGTGTAAAAATCCTTTTTTTAATATTATTTACCCACAAAAAACAAATGAAGTCAAAATTCTTAATTTTAATTTTTATAAATGCTAAAATATAATTAGTTTCTAGTACTTAGTTTTGCTAATGCTTCCTTATTCTAAATTATGTTGATTAAATTTCAAAAATGATAATAGTTGTTGTCAGGCTTATATTAATTTTCTTATAAAAATATTAATTTTTATTAAGAAATTTGGAAAAAATATATATTATGTGAAAAGGAATGATGTTGTTTGGAGCAACGAACATGTGACCTCGCTACCTAAGAATTTATCTTGTACTCACCTTCAAATACATCCGTTGAGAAATTAATTTTTCTTTCGGCATGATCTTTTCAAATTAACGTAAGAGTAAAAAAGACTTTTATCCATATTAGTCATTTCAATTCCATATTTTAATTTCCTTTATCTAAACAAAAAATAATTTGATTTAGCCTTTCTTATACCATAAATTCATATCTGAACATAATTTTTATAAACTCTCACCATATCTAACTTCACCAACTTATACTCTACTATCTTAACCAATATTTTTAAAACCGGACCGGCAATCGAATCGGTCGGTCAACTAGGTCATGGTTCGATCGGTTCAACCGAGTTCGACCGAATTGAACTGGATTTTTATTAAAATAATATTATTGATATTACTTCAAGAAAATATATTATAAATTAAAGTATAAAAGGTAATAAGTAATAAAATAAAAAGCATATTATCATCATTTTAAATTAATCAAATAGTAAAAAATTATTTTTATATTTTTAAATTATATTTTAGTTAATTTTATGAATAACTTTATTTTTTATTTGAATATTTTTTTATACTATTTTTTCACGTTTTAATATTATCTATTTCCTTTCTCACGATCGTCCTATCAAAATTATTATATTATTTATGTTTCAATTTTTAATATAAATTATTTATAATGAATTAAATTTTATCATCTTATGACAATTTTCTTCTTTATTTAAATTTGACTTTATATTACCTTCTTATCTTTTATTTTCAAATTCAAATGTAACTTCCTTATTACTAATATCATTTTTTACATTCATTCTATAAAATCTAATCCTTATTTTTCTCCTCTTCATATTCTTCCATCATTAATACTATAATATACTTTCCTTTTTTCTATTTATTTTCCATTATTTCAACCTTTTTTTACTCTTTTTGAAAAAACCCGGATTGAACCGGTTTTCCGGTTCAACTCGGTTTTGACTGGGTTGACCCAATTCAATCCGATTTTTTGACAATATGGTTTTAATACTAAATCGGACTGAAGGCCGGTTCGCGATTGAACCCGTCGGACCGATCGGTCCGGTCCGATTTTAAAAATACTGATCCTAACCCACTCCTCCATTATTAGAAAACCAAACACACCCTTAGTATACTTATTTTGTGTATAACCTTATCTAGCGCAAAGTAGACTTTTTTGAAGTAAAAAATATATTTTAAACTTTAATTGAAGGCATCAATTGACATGAAACACTTGGATACAATATGTTGCACATTTGTTTTATTCGATGATAAAGAACAATGTAGAGTAGCAATTCGAAAAAAAACTTTTAGATACTTTTTTATTTTATTAGTATTCCTTTTATGGCTGGGATAAGAATTCAACCACAAAAGAAAATTATTTATTCTTCCTCTCTAATTTTTTTTCCTATTGTGGTCTCACTATTCAGATAAAAGAAACCTTTATTATAATATGTGTGATGCTAAGAGTTGTACATATTGTATAACGATATAAGGTCTAAGATGATTTCATTGAATAGTTTCACATGGACAAAACACAGAGTTGGTCATGATCTTATATGTAATTACCCTTCTATCTATGAAGACACATTTTAAATTCGTGTGGACCGAAAGTTCAAAGCGAACATTATCTTGATTAAATCGGAGGAATGTTACAGAATGTTATCAGAGTCGACCTCACGTACTCACTTGAGTCACGTGGAAAACACAGGCCATGAGCCAATATATACTTCACTCAACGAGGACGTTCGACATGATGTCTAAAAATCAAAATAATCTCATTGAATAGTCTACATGAGCAAAATATGAAGGTGATCATGAACTTATATGTACGGGCCATGAGCCAACATAGACCCCATTCAATGAGGATGTTTGGATCTTTTATGGGGAAATTGTAACGACATGTTTAAGGATCAAGATGGTCTCATTGAATAGTTCCACATGGATGGTCATAAGCTTATATGTAACTACCCTTTTACTTATGAGGATGTGTTTTAAATTCGTGCGGGCTAAAAGTCCAAAGCGAATAATATTTTGATTTGGTTGAGGGTGTTACCGAGTTAAAATATGGACGGATTTATATTAATTCTCTTAAAAACTTTTTTATACTACATTTTCCGGCTTAAGTTTTTATACCAACACAACTATCCTCCTCATTATTATTATAACAATAAATTACGCAGGTTATCTAGTGTTACGTTGATCGTAAGTGCCACATCAAATTTTCATTTGAGAAAAAAAAAACATGAAGTAAAATAGTTTTGTACACGAATTCTTTCACCAGATTTGTGAATCTATACTAAACAAAAGATGACAACTATAATATAAGTAGGTAAATTAAATAATTTGATTAACTCAACGAGTCGACCTCACGTACTCACTTGAGTCACGTGGAAAACACAGGCCATGAGCCAATATATACTTCACTCAACGAGGACGTTCGACATGATGTCTAAAAATCAAAATAATCTCATTGAATAGTCTACATGAGCAAAATATGAAGGTGATCATGAACTTATATGTACGGGCCATGAGCCAACATAGACCCCATTCAATGAGGATGTTTGGATCTTTTATGGGGAAATTGTAACGACATGTTTAAGGATCAAGATGGTCTCATTGAATAGTTCCACATGGATGGTCATAAGCTTATATGTAACTACCCTTTTACTTATGAGGATGTGTTTTAAATTCGTGCGGGCTAAAAGTCCAAAGCGAATAATATTTTGATTTGGTTGAGGGTGTTACCGAGTTAAAATATGGACGGATTTATATTAATTCTCTTAAAAACTTTTTTATACTACATTTTCCGGCTTAAGTTTTTATACCAACACAACTATCCTCCTCATTATTATTATAACAATAAATTACGCAGGTTATCTAGTGTTACGTTGATCGTAAGTGCCACATCAAATTTTCATTTGAGAAAAAAAAAACATGAAGTAAAATAGTTTTGTACACGAATTCTTTCACCAGATTTGTGAATCTATACTAAACAAAAGATGACAACTATAATATAAGTAGGTAAATTAAATAATTTGATTAACTACCCTGAATAATATTTTTTTTCAAAAAATGGAAAACTTGGAGGACGCATCAATCCTGATGATTGGACTTTTTTTTTTGGGTAGTGGACTTTTGTAACTTTGGATACATGAACATATCAGTCCAACGAGAAGGTGGTGCTACCTAATTAAGATTTCATAGTTTGTGATAACTCAATTGACATTAGGATTGAGTTTTAGCGTTGGACAAAGTGTTAAAATTATTGTGTTAGTAAAAAAAAATCATTATTATTCTATTTTCTGACTTTAAATTAATAAAAAGTCTCCACACACAAAAGAAAAAGTTAGGTCGTAAAAGTCATAAGATTACCAAATCTTTATTCTCTTTATTCTCTTATTCAATTATTCATATCTTTATTCTCCTTATAGATTATCAGATGATGTTGTATTAAATTATCTGAACCCATCATATTATCCTATTTACTTGTGATAGGTAATGGATAATCTGTATTACTCAAGCAATCCACGTTGCCTATGAAATGACAATGTAGATTGCATATGAGAGGGTAGGCAATCCATATTACCATATGTGTTGTAATCTTTTAAATTTTACTTTCCGTATTTATCCTTTACAATTTTATTTAAATAAATTCTAAAACACATTGAATAAATTATAAAATTAATCAAATAAATATTATAATTATGATGGCTAAATTATTATCATATTTTAAAAATGTATTAATTATTTTATAAATTTTAATTTTTATGAGTGAAAATATATATTTGTGATTTAAGTTTATGAAGTTAAAAATAATTTATATATCTAAACATAATTCTTTTGATTATGGGTATATTAGTAAAAATATTATATTAACTCATAAATCTATATTTTCTTATAAATAACTAATGTGAATTGTCAGATAGATTATTTATGCATATTAAACAAGGTAATATATATTGCTATAATTTAACAAATGATAATCTTTTTTATAGACAATCTACATTGTGAAGTAATCTTGAATGACAATAAAGTGAACGCACCCTTAATTATGAGTACTCAACCCGAACTATATTTTGCATAATCGAAGTATTAGCTGAGTAGAATCCTTTGCTTCTCTTCGTCCATCAGCTAATAAGACGAGCAAAATAATAGCAGAAAATGAAGTCTTAACTTTTACCACTTACACTATTGAAAATAGAGCGGAGACGTGTTCTCATAAATTGTCATTAGTGTCGGTGGAACGATTGAGGCACGTTGCCGTTATCTAGTAATAATCATAACAGATATTATGGGCCGTATTTCTTTTCCAATTGCATAAATCCCTTCGAATCAAAGGCTAATGGTGGGCCAGGGTTCTTTTAACACATCGACTTTTCACCCAACTCGCATCTTTCCATATAATAATAATAATAATAATAATTATTATTATTATAAATTAAGAGAGGTGCATTGAAATTTTTTTTATGCACCCTACAACCGAAATGGGTGCCCGCCTCTCTTGGTATGAGCGTCGTGTATATATATATATATACCGAGTCGGGTCAACTCTTCAAAGACGGTTGGGTGGTCACATTTTTCTTTTTTTAATTTTTTCTTACTTTTTCTATTATTTATTATAAAAATATTATAGAATATTTATTTTAAAAGTATAAAATAATGTGTTAAATATTTAAATATTATTTTGCATATTTAAAATATTTTATTTTAATATTTTATTCTATTTTTTATACAAAACATAAGTTAAAAACTATATATATAAATAAATAAAAAAAAATCGGATCTTTCTAGTCGGATCGGCTCGACTCGGGTCAAAAAATTCCAACCCGTACCCGATCCGACCCAAGGTCGGGTCGGCTTTGGGTCGGGTTATCAGGTTCACGGATCCCGTTGAACACTCCTAATTTTTAACCTCATAATAATAATAATTTAAATAAATAAGGGTGATGTTTACTATTTATTTTAGGCTCTGTTCGACTCCTCAATAAGGCATTTCTAATTAAAAGGCGATGTTGATTTTGGAATATACAAATTTAAGGATTAAACTCAACTTCTACACGTCAACGTGATTAGAGCACCATTGTTTTTACTATTATTTTTTTTCAATTATGAACTAATCTTACATAAACAATTCTGAGTATCGGAACGGACGAGTGGAGTCAGTGGACAAAAGTTCTATTTAGTTTGATACACCGATGCCCAACTTCATAAATGGCAAAGGAAAGAAGAAGTGGGACAAGATATCAAGATATCCTTCTAATTAAAAGGAGAACAAAGCGTTAGCTCGTTGCCTTTGGAATCATCCTTGTCATCATCTCATCATCTCTCACCGTGCTTTTTTTTTTCATCTCTCTCCTGCTTACGTGCACTAATTTTCTTCTTCTTCATCCATTGAAAATGCATCTAATATTTTGCTCCCAACAAAATTTTTTCTTTCCGCCGTTCAACTTTTGTTTTCTTTACATTATTCATTATTTTTCCAAGAAGCGAACTTGTGATATATTATAATTTATTGACTCCCAATTTGTCGAAATAATTATCTTCTTTGAATTGAATATTATTATTATTTTCTCTTCTAATTGTTTAAATCTTTCTAATAATATTTACTCAATTGATATTATACCTCAAAGTATAAGTTTATAATCTCCTAATCTGAATCCAAAACTTTATTGCCCTTTAAAAACTATAAATAAGTAAAAGGGAGCATGCATGCGTTCTTACGTCGGGAACTAATAGGAATACTTAAATTAAAAAGGATTGACATGTTACAATGTAGATAAAAGATATTATCTTAATTAGCGATTGGTTTGTCCAGTTAGCGAATTGAATTTGTCAATTAAAAATTTAAGTTTGTACACTTTTAACTTTAATCTTGGTTAATTATACGTGTAGTAGATCCTTAGCGTTGAAAACATATTATTTTTTATGGATAAGCACTAATCTACTCTTGAAGAATAATTCTAATTAAGAGGCAAATTCTAAGTTTAGAACTTAGAAGTGAAACCTAACTAAAATTGTGTTTATTTTATCATGTTTTATGAATACGGTGCCCTTCATATTTATGAATAAATAAGTGCAATTTATGAACGATTAAATAAGTATGACTCATAAATAAGTGCAATTTAATATTCTAATTTTTTTATAAATAAGTATCTATTTATGAACGATTAAATAATAATACAATGACCCCTCATATAAATTGCATATTTTTTTGGATTAAAATTACATAGTTTAATGTAAAATACAACTACAGTTATTTTAGCTCAAAATTAAGTTTTTTTTAAATGCAATGTTAGACATGACCCTATAGTACTTCTACTTATGACAATATTTACTGACATGTTAATTTCTATTTGTGGACAACACGGATTGTTGTGACTTATTATAATTTTTTTTAATGTTAATATTAATAAAAAAGTCTTATTTTATCTCTTTTAAATTTGATTTTAATAAAATTTAATGGAGAAGAATATATGTGTTAACTCATAAATAATCTAGATATGCAAATTGAGTATTGATTAAAATTTGATGATGGATCTTAATGATGTCAGTGAATAATTTAAATAATTATCAATATTGATTCAATTATTATTTTACTTATATGTATTTTTTAATTTACTATTTTCCTACATTAAATGCTCAACAATCAACATATACATTTTTCTCTTTTTGATTTTACACCTCTATATTTTCCAATTTTTAAATATTTCAAACTTGTGGTTGTTGTTGCCTTAGTTGACGCGAAATCACATTCTCTGTCACAATAACTTTTGCAATTTCTCTATAAACCAAATTTAAATTTAAATTTACGACAATTTATGAGATTTACAATAGATTTCTCCCTTGTAAATTTTTTTATAGTGTCACTATTTCATATTAACAGACTAAAATTTGGGTGGGTGGAAAAAAGGACTATCAAAGATAGGGAAAACAATGGTATTCACTCTCAATAAAAAAATGGACAAATACATGAATGCTTATACAACAAAGGGCCTAGTAGTTATCCGCCTCCCTACCGCTCATGCCCGAATGTCTCCCGCTGACGTCCTTTCGTCATGCAACAATTCCATCGTCCCAAAGTACCCTTCTCAGCAAGAAATCTTAAGTCAAGTGTCCCTTTGTCATGTAAAAATCTCATCGTCTCAAGGAGTCCTTCTTAGCATGAACTCTTCTGCCATACAATCTCCATGTTGTCCCAAGTCGGAGGGAACCGTTTGGGCATCCAAAGCATGCCAAAGTCTCGCGCCATTGTGTTTTGTCCACCCGACCATTGGTTTACGCCACCAGCGTGTCCCAAGTGCCATTTGCGCCAAACCTCTCATCCCACTCCTTTGACAAAACATCCTCATGATCCGATTGTTGTTGTCCTCTTACCCAAGTGCCCAAATACATCTAGGCCTGTGACATGGCATCGATGTATGACGGCCACACTCGATAATCATCATTGGTAATCGTCCTACCACTATAATCGCGACCTATTCCAAAATGCTCCAAAGATGGATCATGACAATTCTCTCCCACCGAAAATGTTGCCAACCTCAACAACGTCTGGACGCCATCAATCATTGCAGGTGCACCTGCTTCATTGACAAGGGGCCTTGCCTCAGCCTCCCTTGAAGGATCTTTTTGTGTCCGCATGGTACTTCTTTAGCATGTTCACATGGAAGACCGGATGAAGTTATTTCAATTGTTGAGTATATCAAGCTTGTATGAAACCTTACCTATCCGCTTGATTATAATGAATGGGCCTTCACACCTTCTTAGCAATGCTTGGTGCAACTTCCGAGGGGTCTTGAGCTGCCTATTTTGTAACTTCACAAGACTTGATCTTCCACCTAAAGTTTTAAATATCTTGTCATCTTTGGTTGGCAAACTTCTTAATCACACGCACTGCTTGTCCAGGATGACCCTAGAAGCTTCTAAGTTGTCCTGCCATCCTCTCACCACTTGAAAGGCATGGGGCACCACCCTGTGTACCTGGCCATAAGGGTCGTCCTGTCTCCTAGTGACAATCTCAAATGAAAACTGCTATGTGGTATCGTTTGTAGAAGAGCTGAGCAACATCCAAGAGCTTGGCCAATATGTTTGATTAGCCTCTTCGAAGTGTCAAAGGTAAATCTCTAATAATTGGTTAGCCTTTTCTGCTTGGCGATTCGTTTGCTAGTGAAAGGTCATCATGAAGTGAAGTTCGGACCCTAACAAGTGGAACAACTCTCTTTAGAAGTTGTCTATGAACTGTGAGGTGCGGTCGTTGATCAAAGCTTCGAACACGCCCCAATACTTCACGACGTCTTTGACGAACAAGCATGCCATTTCCTCCGCTGAACAATACTTTGGGACTGGGATGGGGTGCCAGACTTTGAGAACTTGTTAGCTCCACTTGATTTCGGTAAGACTAAAATGAAGTCCATGGTTGCCATTTGCTATGACCACTTCGGACGGGCAGATGGTTCAACAATCATGGCACCAACTTCTTTTGCTCCAACTTATCCTACTAACACTTTGGCATGTTCAGATATAGGCCTCTACATCCTCTATTATTTGTGGTCAAAAGAACATGTCCTCCGCCAATGATAGGGTATGGTCCGTCCTCGATGGCTCACCCATTTTGAGTCGTGGTAGTCCCTCATGATTTGGCACCACATGTTCTCCCATCTTGGCACGTACATGTGTCACGGGGCGTTTCTCGTGACACGAAGCGTGAAGCCTCGCGGCACCAGTGCCGCTCAACTTATAGCCCTCGGCCGCTCAGCGCCGAAAACATGGAACACATGCAGCCGCCCCGCACTGCGTAATATTGCGGAGTACCAAGTTATCCGCCCTTAGGGCATTTATCTTGTAAGGCCGTCTTTATGAATGACCAAGTAGGTGACGTTCCCGTAGGGTACGTCTTTTGCATCTTCAATATGTAACAAGACTCCTATACCTACGGTACACTGGGAGGAGTTCACTAGTGCCTTCCGAGGCCCAATTGTATGTTATGTTTCATCATATTTAATACAAGTAAGCTTTCCTTTAATTTTAGTGTCATGGCCTTGAGCGTGGGGTGGCAACCCACATCGGTGTCCCTTCGTGGCGTCCCGTGGTCCCTTCGTCGCCCCTTCGGACTTTAAGCGCCCAAGCGCCAACATTAGTGCCGCAACGCGCTAATGCCACGGTCTCGTGACGAGTAGTCCAACACTCTAGTCATGTCCGTGTTTGAATGCCTATAAGAGCGACTCTCGGCAAAGTCGTCTCGACCATAAAACTTCCGCTGCAAACTCAAAACAGGCTTGGCTAGGTGCCTATCCGCCTAGTCGCCGCACGTGGTCTAGTGTCCGAGAATGACCCCGTGACAAGTGGTATCAGAGCAGTTCTTCCTGCTCGGATTACCCAGCGACGATGACTCGCTTGTGTCGTCGCAACGTGCCCTGGCGTAGGAGATGTGCTTCCGCTCAAATACTCCATCACGCCCAGGCGCACTGGTACCATGGTCTTTGATCGTGGACGCCAACGAGGAATGCATGGCAAGCTTCCTCGCCGCACGCCCAGTCGTGCCCCGCAGCATGTTCCTCATACACCCGTGTCGTGTCAAGGAACGTCCGTCATGCATCATGATGGCGGATTGATCGCCCCGCCTAACCGGGACGGTCATGCGTCGCTCACTCGAGCAGATCAATCACCCCAGGTATACGGTCGGGAATCCTGAAGTGTCGCGCTGCGTCAAAGAGTGGCCATATGCTCTGCATGATGGTCTTGCGCTGCTCAAATCAGGAGATCGCTTACACGAGCGTCGTGTAACTCGGAGGACCCGTGTCACATTCAGGGACTGTCGGTCATGCACTATCATGACGACCTGGCGCTGCTCGGTATTTCGTGGCGTCGCATCGCATGCCCAGTCATGCAACGTGAAGTGCACAACCGCTTCACGGGAGAAGTTGGCTTAAAGACAATTATCAAGGTTCATAGTCCCTTTTCGGCCAAACAACATCATTCCTTCGGCCAAGGAGCATCAATCACAAGCATCTTGTCGTGCCGCAGCATCGCCTGCCACGCCACGATGACTTTCAGGAATGGAGCAAAGCGTTGATTACTTGCAAACACTCATGGACGAGCTGTCAGCCTTGCCTGCCTCGTCAAGTGTCGCCCCGCAAGCGGCGCGATGTCATCCATCGAGGAGTGGGATGAACCTGATACATGCCAACGCAAATCGACGCCTCAACTCAGCGACCAATTTGGCAAATGGTCTGAGCGTCGAGCATCGGTGAACCTTGGCATGCTGCTGTCAAGCGTTCTGCCGCCAACCGAAGGAAGGAGTGCCCTTTCCTTTCGGACATCGTCT
This sequence comes from Pontederia crassipes, assembly GCA_030549335.1. Classification (NCBI taxonomy): domain Eukaryota; kingdom Viridiplantae; phylum Streptophyta; class Magnoliopsida; order Commelinales; family Pontederiaceae; genus Pontederia; species Pontederia crassipes. The sequence continues at coordinate 66,215,763 of CM060191.1, read as the reverse complement.
CGAGTAATCGAAGCGGCCTCCGAGGATCGCAATGCGAAGCTTTTGAAGGACACATTGGCGATGTCGTCCCTTCGAATGGAGATGGAGGTAATGTTGGGAACTCATGCCACGAGTTCACCAACCGCAGTCCGCTTATCTAAGCGGAGCGTCTTCACAAGCATCCGCCCGGATCAGTGAAGGCCCGGAACGGCTACTCTTTCGCAAGGGTCAAGCCGCCCGATGGACGAGTATGTCAAAGGTGTATGATCTAGGATGACAAGCACGATGACTTTACTTTGTCCAAGGTGCGGACGGACGAGCATCTAAGGTGCATCCTCTTCATGAACGAGCACAACGATCTCGCCCCGTCCATACCCCAAAGGGATTGTCAAAGCTTCAAAGGAGGTCACATGATCGGAAAAAGGCATATCCCAAGAACCCTGCAAGATGTGGCAAACTCAGGATGGCAGTGCCATCGCGACAATGTAGAATGTGGCAAACATACATCCCAGACATGGGACGGAAGAATTGGCAGTTCATCAATTATGCAGTGCCCTGACAAGTTGGGACTGGAGGTCAAGATCGCATTGTTCAGCATCGGCCAGATGGGCATGTTGAAGGAGGAAGTGAAAGGAATCACCGAGCTCCGCCTACAGTGTTCCCAGGAGGATGAAGACCCAGTGTTGGTGCTCTTCAAGCAGAGGGGTTAGAAGCTTTGGACTATGAAGGAGTTGGAACGACCGGATCGTCCAACCTCCGCTCACTAGTCGATGCTGCCAAGTCAATCAGGACAAGTGCCATACCACCAAAGCCCTTGGGCAAGGGCAATGGTGGGGGAGAGAAGCTCAAGTCGCAAGGAGGAAGCTACTCATGCCGAAGATAAAGATCGCCCATCGAAGCAGGAAAAGTGAGTCGAACCACAGGCACATGTGGGGAGACCCTCATCGTCGCTCACTATAGCGACTGGGAGTGGACAATGTCCGGAATGTTATACCAAAGAACCTTGCTCCACCTCAAGCCGTCGAGATATCTCTTGTCCACCAAGGGGAAGGTGGAACTGTTTTGAAGGCTCGACGGACGAAGGACTCAACGTTGCAGCCATCTGCAACTTGGGGACAGCGAGTTGAACCACAAGGAAATGTGGGGAGACTCTCGTCGCCCCCTGTGGCGACTTGGATGGACAAGGCATGGATTGTCATATCAAAGAACCTTGTCCCGCCTCAAGACTGCCGAAACATCATGTGGTCACCAAGGAGGAGGTGGTCCTGCGCTTTTAGTTCGGCAGAGATATGGAAGACTCTACGTTGCAATCATATGCAACATAGAGACATTGAGTCAAGCCCACAAAGAGACCTGAAGCGTCCCAAAGTATCCGTGGGAAGACTCTCGTCGCTCATCATAGCGACCCTAGGCACTCGAAGCAGACAAGCTACAAGCATCGACATCGGAGAGCTTGTGCTGTTTCAAGCCGTCGAAATTCAAGAATGATCATCGAGGGTGAGATGGTCCCGTACTTTGCATTCGACGGAAGGAAGACCTTATGCTGCGGCCATTCGCAACATGAAGGCATCGAGTCAAGTCATGCAGGTCGAATGGCGAGACTCTTCATCGTGTTCTACACGACTCTGAGACAACTCTTCTCCGAGCTATTCCTGAAGGCATACGAGAGTTGTTTCACCCCCAAAGAAGCCAAACCACACAAGTTGACGCTGCGCAAGTCGAAGAGAAGTGAAGCCAACAGAGACTTGATGGACGGATAGTTGCTTGATGAAGTCAGACCGCACATGGCGGACTCCACTGGCGCTGCACAAGTGATGACCCCGGATTGGACGAAGGATCAGCGAGCGAAGCAGGCCTGAGGGAGGAGTCCTCAGCGAGACCCCAAGGAGCGGGCATTCCTGGCGTTGCGTGATGCTGGTGAAGTTGAAGTCAAGGCAAAGAAGGCAGAATTGAACGAGACAAGCGAAGTCAAGACTCAAGACGAAGGCCCCGAGGAAGCCCGGACAACGACGTCGGGGGCGTCGCCGACTTTGGTGGGGGAGAATGTCACGGGGCGTTTCCCGTGACACGAAGCGTGAAGCCTCGCGGCACCAGTGCCGCTCAACTTATAGCCCTCGGCCGCTCAGCGCCGAAAACATGGAACACATGCAGCCGCCCCGCACTGCGTAATATTGCGGAGTACCAAGTTATCCGCCCTTAGGGCATTTATCTTGTAAGGCCGTCTTTATGAATGGCCAAGTAGGTGACGTTCCCGTAGGGTACGTCTTTTGCATCTTCAATATGTAACAAGACTCCTATACCTACGGTACACTGGGAGGAGTTCACTAGTGCCTTCCGAGGCCCAATTGTATGTTATGTTTCATCATATTTAATACAAGTAAGCTTTCCTTTAATTCTAGTGTCATGGCCTTGAGCGTGGGGTGGCAACCCACATCGGTGTCCCTTCGTGGCGTCCCGTGGTCCCTTTGTCGCCCCTTCGGACTTTAAGCGCCCAAGCGCCAACATTAGTGCCGCAACGCGCTAATGCCACGGTCTCGTGACGAGTAGTCCAACACTCTAGTCATGTCCGTGTTTGAATGCCTATAAGAGCGACTGTCGGCAAAGTCGTCTCGACCATAAAACTTCCGCTGCAAACTCAAAACAGGCTTGGCTAGGTGCCTATCCGCCTAGTCGCCGCACGTGGTCTAGTGTCCGAGAATGACCCCGTGACACATGCGTCAGATCATGAAAAATAGGCCATCCTCCTTCCAAAAGCACTTGGACGTACCCTCCTCGACAAGCCGTAGCATTTCCACGAAATCTCTCTACTTTTTCCTACTTAAAGTCACTAAGTGATGCGTCCTAGATTATAACCGCTAATGCGCAAAACCCACTCACACATGCACAATGAAGAAGAACTCGCAAAGGTGAGGAAAACACTTATATTCACTCTCTATAAAAAAAATGGATGAGTGCATGAATACTTATGCAACAAAGGGCGTGACAGTTGTCTCTGCTGCCACCCTATTTGAATTACGAAAGTATATAATCGCCTGTGTCCAGCGTCCGCCTGCTAACACCCCTTCGCCATGCAAAAACCCCATTGTCCCAAAGTGTCCTTCTTAGTAAGAACTCTTTGGCTAGACAAACTCCATGTTATCCTAAGTTGGATGGAACCATTTGGCCACCTAGAGCACGTCAAAGTCTTGCGCCATTGTGTTCTGTCTGCCCGATTGTTGGTTTGCGCCACCTGTGTGTTCCAATTGCCATTTTGCGCCAAACCTCTTGTCCGAGGCATCCTCACGTTCTTTGTCCGCCGGATTGATTATCCACTTGCCCAAATGCTCGAATACACTCCGGGACGTGACATGGCGCCAGTGTATGATGACCGTGCTTGTAATCATCGTCAGTAATCGTCCCACCACCATAATTAAACGGTATGTCCTTCCCTGATCCTAGGAGACTAATTAATTATGATTACATTTAATAACTTATTTTGCTATTCTCTTATTTATTGAGTCAGTTAATTAATTTCTTATTTGGACGAGCTCCTTAATTACCCATTTAAAATATTTTATATGGGGAAGAAATCATTTAAAGCTCCATACCATCTAGGCAAGCATTAAGAATACTGATTGATCTTATAATAATATAAAAATATGTAGGGGTGAAAGTGGTTTTGGTCAGATGATTTTTACGTCGAAAAATTCGACCTTTAAATTTTTGGTGATTTTTTAGAGCGTAAAAAATGACCCTATTTTTTTCGGAGTCAATCTCGATTTTTTTAGGTCGGGGACTTACTTAAATAATATTTTAATAAAAATTAATAACATTAAATACATCACAATATGTTTAAAAAAATTAATATTTAACTATAAGTTCATAAAGAAATTAAACTATCATATTATCACATTATAATTTAAAATATTATAATAAATTTCATACAAATTTTAAAATAGATTAATAACTTGATGATATTTAAGTTTAACTATAACATAATAAGTCAACAATATACTTAATTTAATAAATATGGGTAAAACAGTGTAAAACTTTAAAAATCATTTGAAAGTTGATATAATAATTTAATTATAATATTTTATAAAATATATATTTGATTTGGGTCGAGTCCTTAATTTTTTTTGTTAGGAGCCCTAATTTAAACATGTTATTTTAATTATTCTAAAAAAATCAACCTAATTTTTAATTTTTAATCTGAATCTGAATTTGCAAATTTTTTTCGAATGATTTTTTCAAATTGATTAGATTTTTGGGGTAGATAAATTTTTTCTTACGCCCATAAAAATCTGTACGATAACTTAAGCCCTAAGATACACTTACATCCGGCTCATGAACGTTCAAGAAAAAAAAACAAAGACGGAATACCCAACGAAATATGTACTTGTACGATTATACAATGAAATATGTACTTGTACCGTTGTATCTGAAATTGCAATAAATAATAATGATGCAATATTAAGTACATTGTAGCATATGTATTCGTCTAAATCGACGTGAACGCAACTTTTAAAAATACTTCACATCAATTCCCTGCATGACCGAAATTACTAAATGGTCCGAAGCGTTAAACATAACAGCGTTAAATCAGACCCCAATCCAGTATGTCAAAACCAACGGCTACCCTTCGGCTTCCAATCGTCCAACCACTCAGCTTCGCGCCACGCGTCCCGAAGCCTTGGCGTGGCAGTGGCGCCATCTTTCCCGGACATCATCCTGCGAACATTCCGTTAGTCTCGGGTGACGGCGTTCCACTTGTCACTTATATGTGCCGAGCCCCCCCTCACCTCGGAGAGCGCAGCAGTCGAACCACCACCAGCTCGCTCCGAAGCCTCTCGAATCCGATCTCTTCCTCTTCCTCTCTTTCTTAGATCGATATCTCCAATGGCGACCGTCGCCGCAAGCCCCGTCTCTGCCGACGAGAAGCTCTCCAAGCTCAAGGCCTCCGTCGCGGCCTTGGATCAGATCAGGTGAGGCCAAACGTTCTCCGTCTCGAGTGATTTCAATCCTCTTTTGGTTCATGAGCTCGATCTGCTGATCTGGACCATCTCGTTTCCGATCTGTGGTTTTCTCTGGATGTTTATGGCGTGTTTGATGAATTTTCTCCTTGCGGCAGCGAGAACGAGAAATCCGGATGCATCAACCTCGTTTCGCGCTACTTGAGGTGAGAACCACTAGCCCGATTTGGTTTCCGAGGTTCATCTAGAGGATCTGATGGTTCAAGTTGTCCCATTGTGCCATAAAATATTCGGGTTTGGATTGAAGAAATGCTTGTTAATGATGTTGTTTGATTGGGTTTTGGAAGTGGCGAGGCCGAGCAGATTGAATGGAGCAAGATCCAGACGCCGACGGACGAAGTGGTCGTGCCTTACGATACCTTGGCGGCACCTCCGGAAGGTTAACTTTGAGCTATTAGATTGATATGAGTTCATCCCTTGGCAATGTTCAGGATGTTACTTATTTAGAAATCTCTAATTTGATGGATGTGCACCAGATCTTGAGGCGACGAAGAAGCTTCTCGACAAACTGGCTGTTTTGAAGCTTAATGGAGGACTGGGGACCACCATGGGTTGCACGGGCCCGAAGTAAGACAATATTTTTTTCTGCAGCAACTTGTTAAACAAATTTCTTGTTAGGCGAAGGTCGTTTATGGATCTGACCTCGTGACATAATGAAATTTGTGATAGTAAAATGATTAGTTGCACATCCTTTCTGTCTTGATGGATATCATTGGAGATAAATTCCTATAATTTTAGTGCAAATTATTGTTGATCATGTTCATATGCCTATAGCATCTGCATGCCAAGAGGAACCTTACACATTTGAGGCGGTCAACACTCATCCATTCATCTTTTCCAACTTACATGGACTGTGTTTAGTTGTTCTTTTCTTAGAAGTGTACATCAAATTTGACGCCCTGCTGAAGATATTTTATGAAACTTGTCTTTATCCTCAATCCATGCACTTCGTAGCTCGGGATCACTAATATATCAATTTGTTTAACTGGGACAACTAAAAGTAGAATACTAATCCAAGTGGAAAACTTTTGATAAATGGGCTAACTAAATGAACATAAATATTTTGATTTCTGATGCTAGCAAGTTACAATGTCATGTCACGTCTGTGGTATGCCTTTTGTTTTTGTGGGTAAATGACTGGTATGTATCAGGGAAGTATTTTCCCTTTGTATTTTCTTACAATTTTACTGTCAGTAAAAGTCGTCTATAATCCATAGGCTAGAAGTTTGTGATTATATCCGTTTTCTCAAAGGATATTACTGTCGGCCCTATCTAATGAAGCTATATGAGTGTAGTCTTGTTTTTATATTTCTTGACTTGTGAATTATGGATTTCAGTTCTGAAATATCTGAGTCATTGAACTTCAAAAAATGACTCGCCTTTTCAAGTTGGTTATAGGTCATGTTTCTTACTTAGTTACTTGTTGCTCTTGAGGCCTACCGTAAATTATTTATCAATTTTCCTTTTATCCTTAATTTATGAAGATTGATTGAAGACAACATTTTGTTGTTAAAATGTAGATAGATAAACAATTTTTAGAACCAAAGACAAGGAAAAAACTTGTATAAAAAAACAAGGACAGACTTTTAGTTCACATACACAACAGTCTGTTACAACTTTTTTGGTTACCACCCCAAGGATAAAACTCCCAACCAATCTTGTTTGCCTTGGGTCACACTCTAGGGTATGATGGATAGGACTCCCAATGAGAATTCAAAATATTACTTAAGCAAAAACAAATTTCTTACTACCTGAATCAACCCCTGTCGATTAACAATCTATGATAATGGTTATTGATGATTTTGATATATAAGTTAATAAAAATTTTAAAATTTATTGTCTTCACTAAAGGGAAGGCTTATTTCATCGAAAGATGCTTTCGGTCAACTTTAACATGGCACGTTCAATTAAACAGAGTTCTGTCATGAAAAGAGAATTGTAGCAACAGTAAATCCATAAGAACAGCAATTGGTACTATGCATGATTTTTACATTTTCCTTTTTTATTGCAGATCTGTCATTGAAGTGCGCAATGGATTTACATTTTTGGACCTCATTGTTATTCAAATAGAGGTAAAAACGAATATTCAGTATTCAAAGTTTCTTCTAGTTTGTTTATGTGTGCCCTCACAGGAAATACTGTAATGGATTTCTTACAGTCTCTCAACAAGAAGTATGGATGCAATGTTCCTCTACTATTGATGAACTCTTTTAACACCCATGATGATACTTTGAAGGTAATAGATCAAAATGCCTCCTTGAGTTCATTAGAAGATTTTAATTGATAGACAATTTTTTGAGTCCTTTCACCAATATGATATTTTGCTGAAGATTGTGGAGAAATATGCCAATTCCAACATCGATATTCATACGTTCAACCAGGTAAGCAAATTTAGTCATTGACATATTGACAGAATGGATGTTTTATTGTCGGACATCCAGTAATCCTAATGCAATTATCTTTCATAATATGCAGAGCCAGTATCCTCGTTTAGTTGTAGAAGATTTTCTGCCACTTCCATCCAAAGGCAACACAGGAAAGGATGGCTGGTATGTATTGGACATTTTATATCCTCAAAATATATATGCTCAAGTAAAACAGCGGACACCCAACAAATGTTTGACAGTTTTGGAACATTGCTTTCTGTAAAGTTATTGGAGTATCATTTTTCTTTATGACACTCCATTGAAGCTATACTATAAACTAAGACTTTCTTTTTTTGGCCTTAAAAGAAAATCAACTTTGTTTATTGGATTTATCATGGAAACTGTGGTTTGTGACTAGATGTAGAATTCCAACGTCATTATTTTTTTGTCCCGTTAACTTGAAGGTACCCTCCTGGACATGGAGATGTGTTCCCATCCCTATTGAACAGTGGCAAGCTTGATGCCTTGCTATCCCAGGTTCGTAAAATAATAGAATGGTGTACAAGGCGCTATTTTTTACATTTTTTATCACTGTATTTTGTTTTGTGGATGCTCACTCTTATCCTTCTCTATGATTTTCGCCACTTGATCACATTTTCCAGGGCAAAGAGTATATCTTCGTTGCAAATTCAGACAATTTGGGTGCTATAGTAGACCTCAGTATCCTTGACTAATATTTGCTAACTTTCTGTTCAGTAAACTCCTCTGTGTTCTTAACTTTGGAATATGGAGTTTTATCCTTGACGAAATTGAACAGAAATCCTAAACCATTTGATCAGTAACCAAAATGAATACTGTATGGAGGTGTGGATGCGTTTACTAAATCTTTAAAACTTGGGGAATTCAAAATTGTGCCTAAATCTTTCTATATGACCACAGGTAACACCAAAAACATTGGCTGACGTGAAAGGTGGTACATTGATCTCATATGAAGGAAGGGTTCAGGTATATGCTTGAACTTGATGGACATTTTTTCTGCATTTTTTAACATGGTATCTGAATCAATTAATTTTCATTGAAACTTACTGATATATAATGTCTTTCAAGATAACAGTTCTTCAGAATTTGCTCTTTTCAACCAATCTTTGTTCAATATCACAAATGAATTAATTCCTTTAGAAAAATTTTCTTCCCTTGATGTGTTGTGCGATTTTGGATATGTAATAACATTGTTGGCATTTCTCGGTTACTATCTAAAGCCATAATATGGAATCTGACTTCAGACAATGCAAAAATGTATATCAACCATATCAGTTATTCAATTTTTCAAATTTCTTACGGGATTTGAGTTTCTAACAAATGTTCTAACTCTCATCCATCACAATTTGCAGCTTCTGGAGATTGCACAAGTTCCTGATGCACATGTAAGTGAGGATTTGAGATGATGACAATTTATTTTTTGAATTAGTAATGACAGGAAAAAAAAAAAGCAAATATGTTTCTTGTGCATTCCCCACCTAGTGGGATAAGGCTTTGTTGTTGTTGTTGTTGTTGTTTCTTGTGCTTGGTTTCAGTTGCCATAATTCTAAGTGCTTGTGGGGTATGCTAGACATTTGATTCACAATTGGTTTTCCCTTAACAATCCAGGTTAACGAGTTTAAATCAATTGAAAAGTTCAAGATCTTCAACACAAACAACCTGTAAGTACTGATTCTGTAGGCGGCATTTATATTAGTCATGTTTTTTTGATTTATTTTTTTATTATTTTATTAGATGGGTGAATTTGAAAGCCATTAAGCGTCTTGTTGAAGCTGATGCACTGAAAATGGAGATAATTCCAAATCCCAAGGTGGCCATCTTATTTTTTTGTCCTTGCGTAACTTTCTGGCTTATATTATTTGTAATGCGGATCTAGTGATTTCTCTAGGAAGTAGATGGAGTGAAAGTCTTACAACTGGAAACAGCAGCTGGAGCGGCTATTCGAGTAATTCGTTGTTCATTGACTTGATGTTTTATTAATTCAGAAATTTCATCCTTTGAAATGGCTGCCTTTTATGTTTGAAACAGTTCTTTGACAACGCAATTGGGATTAATGTCCCTCGGTCCAGGTTTCTTCCTGTGAAGGCAACTTCAGATTTGCTTTTAGTGCAGGTTCGTCTGCAGACCTTATTATGATGAATGCGTAGTTAGAAACAGTACATTTGACCCATCTGTCCTTGAGTTTTTGCAGTCTGACTTGTATACATTGGTTGATGGCTTTGTCATTCGTAATAAAGTTAGAGCAAACCCTGCAAATCCCTCAATTGAGCTTGGGCCTGAGTTTAAAAAGGTCAGCTCATATTGATACTTAACACTTGGTTTAGCAGTCTTCAGTCAATGTTTTTAATTTTTTCTCTATTTACAGGTTGGCAACTTCCTTGGTCGCTTTAAGTCAATACCTAGCATTGTTGAGTTGGAGAGCTTGAAGGTTTCTGGAGATGTATGGTTTGGCGCAGGGATAGTACTCAAGGTACATTCTTATGCTATTGAATAATTATTTTATTTATAATTATTTTTGTTGTGTGGTTACCAGAATTGTATTTTTTTATTGTGTATTCATAACTCACCAATAACATTAATTTGAGAGAATATAGCCATCCACATGACTGGGATGTGGCTCGTGAATATTGAGAGCATGTATATGCTTTCAGTTTCGATAAGTAGCAAGAAATGAAAAGCAATTTTGTTAAACAGTTATGACTGTCATTTGCGTTGTTCAAGGTGACAAACTGACAATCACTTGAGGGTCTTCTATTTCCAAGAACAACGCATGCTGGTGAAGGTCGCAAGATATTAGTCAACCAAAAATGGCCTCATAAAGAAAGAAAGGAGCTCAAATCTTTAAACATCTTCATTGTAGCTTGAGTAAACTAAATGGCAATCGTTTGAAACTCCTTATTAGTGGCCCCCTCTCTCTCCCCCCTTCAAATATCTCATATTGTGCTTCAGCTTTTGTCCAAAATCCTCGTCTGGTGAATCACATATGTTGTGTTGAAATGCGCCTCTTTTATGTACCATCTCATACCATGATGCTTAAGTGGTCTTTTTTTTACCTAGCCAAATTACCATTTGCTTATGATGTAACAGGGCAACGTAAGCATCTTGGCAAAATTCGGTGCGAAATTGGAAATCCCGGATGCAGTTGTTCTCGAGAACAAGGTAGGGAGCAAACATTTATTCCCTTTTCTGTGCAGTTCTGCAAAGGAGGCCAATTACAAATGTTTGGTTGTTTGCTCCAAAATTCAGGAAATCAAGGATCCTGAGGACATTTGAATGCGTTAGCAATGGGGGAATCGCCGTCTTCCTGGTGATGCAAAAGTCCATTCGATGGTGTTCTGTTCTCTTGTCGTGTCGTTGCTGAGTTATTTGAGTTGGTATACATACAAAGAACTGTGTTGTTTTCTTTCCTTACCTTGACAGAAAATCTTACTGATACTACATGTTGCTGCACATCTTCTGGCACATTTTCCCATCGCCTCCTAAAGTTCTTCAATTTAAGTATGACCCTCGATTTCTATAAACTTCTATATTTGCTTTCTGTGCGCCTAAGAACTTGTGACCCATATATGTTAGTATCAAAGAAAAGTTGTTTGAGAGCACTCAATTGCGTGGTAATAGTAATGCGATGGGGATGTTTTGTGAGCTACTACTTGCTCCTTTGTTGAGGGGGAAAGGCTTGTCACCCCAGTGCGTCATTCCTGCACAATCATCAGCGCGGCTAATCTGATGTCGTTAGCGGTATTAATTTCTGGAGCAGCTGACGAAAATTTTGTAGTTCATAAAGATTTAGTTTTTTGCTACTCGGTGGGGAGGGGAAGCTTTGAGGTCGTCAATTGTATGTCCAAGAAGCGGTCAAGACTGTTTTATAGTAAGCTACTACGCTTTCGCCCAAACATCATACTGTGTTGCGTGCCCAATTGGGGAGTTATTCCCGCTCCTTTTTACCTTGGGTATGAGAATTTTTCAATTCACTTTCCACGAACTATTTTGTATAACCACTTTTCCTAGATCCTAAAAATAGTTACCGCTTTAAGATAACTTCTATTCATTCAATTGTGTTTTATCTTGAAACTTGTCAAAGATCTTAGGACATCACTTCAAAGAGCAAAAGTGCCTTCCATCTTTTTACGTCTGCATTCTTTAACATCGTTTCTTACCTTTTCTTTTCCCATGCATGCAAACGTTCAAATCCATCATGAATTATATAAAAGATGAAGATTTACGTTTCCTATGTTTCGACAATTCATACTAAAGATTAAATGACGAATTTTTGCAAGACCGTGGTCAATTATCAGAATACCAAATCCGCTACGCTTTACTTTACATGGACGGAGAGATAACTTGTGGTTCCACATGCCGAAGCATTCAAATTAATTCAACTGCTTATTGCATCTGTATTAAAATTCAATGACAACATATCTATATATTAGAGGTCGGTGACAGTTACTTGTACCCTGGAAGAACACGGATACAAAGAATAAGCACTCAAGACTTACGCATGCTCTGCTTGAACAGTCAAATCCTGTATACCGAGGTCGTGATATAACCCATGAATGTACTGCAAGATCGGGTAATCGTCATTTCCATTTTTGACCTACAAAACATAGCAAATAAGGAGAGTTCAGTTATTGAATATACACGGTAGCATATGTGCTGCTGGCAACCAACGAGCTCACAAAGACCCAGATAGACGGATTTGAAAAGAGAAACTGCTATAATCTGAGTTTAGGTTTGCCTTTTGAACAAAACAGTTATCTTACTAGCGTCACTCGAGTTATCTATCAACATGCATAAAGGGATAGAAAACTCCAAGCAACACAGGCTACTCCAATTATACCTACTTTTAAAACTCGACCATTAAATTTTACACTGTGACGAACAAGTCATTTAACATAGTCAGCTTCGTACAAACAAGTTCCTCTAGACTCCACCACAACAACATTCATTATTAAAATAAATTCTCTCCTCAATGTCAACTTATGAATTAATAAATATTAAATTCTTAATGTGCAAGATGATGCGGAGGAGAGAAAGGCGTTAAATTGATAACATTATAATAGCAACTAGAAATTTGATGAGTGGGCAAAGTTATAAGATATTTTGAAATAAATACAAGCTTTCATAATGAATAAAAATTGGATGTGAGCACCTTTATCTTCTCAAAAAAAAAATGATGCGGAGGAGAAAGAAATATTTTAATAATGGATATTGATGTGGAGAGGGAAACTCCTCTGGAAGAGTCTTAACAGTTGAATGACCTTTTCATTACAAATCAAATTTTATTGACCGAACTGAGAAAGTGATTATTTTTGGATGAATATAGGGGAAATTTCCTTTCAAATTGCCACAAAAGCTGTCATGTCAAGCCTATCTATGTATAACAATTCTTACAAATGTGAACAAATCGACAACCTAAGGCAGCCATAATGTTTACCTATAGTTATGACCACTATATGTGCAATAGGCACACAGATTGATGACAATTGAACACCCGAAAACCCATATGGCTGCTCCATGATAGATAATCACATAAAGCAGCTTATGATGGTTATTCTCGGCAACTTGAAATGGTTTTTGCAATAGCTTGTTGACAAACTTGAAATGTATCAACCAAGTTATCTAATTTTTTTTTTCTGAGAAGTAGTAATCCTTCTACCTAAAAAAGGGAAATCAACTGTATCGGTTAACGTTACACTACCTGTATCAATAGTGACCCAATAGCATGACCAGGCACTAGTTCCCAGAATCGAGCATCAGAAACTTCACAAACATCCTCAACAGAAGATATCTACAAAAAGATGACAAGGTACCCAAAGATAAATATTTCCATAAAGAAAAAAAGAACAAAGGGTAGATATATAAAGATACACATACCTGTCTCCAGCACTTGCTCAATGCAGAAGAAGGTATGCTAGCAGGAGCAGTTTGTAACAAAATGTTTGCTGTCGCTCTAAAAAGTGGCAAAACCACCACAAACACTGCAGCTGAAACAAGACCCATGCACAAAAACTCTGCATTCTCAACCCTGAATCCAAGTAGAATAACATCAGCCCCAGATCAGGCACCCATAATAAGAGAAGCAAACACATTCTCACCCTAAACTAAGGAGCCAAGATGCCAGGATCAAACCTGCACTGATAGGTACAAAGAAGTCAACTCGAAGTAGATTAGTGGAAATGAAAACAGAAGATAATCTATAAGAGAAGTTTCATGGTTGTTCTTCAGTTAATAGATAGTATATGTACCTCCGAATTGAATCTGAAAGGACATGTAGACAAACTGAATGGAAATTCATATCTTCAGCTTTCCTGTAGACTGTAAATGGGAGAAATTCAAGAGAATTAGGTGGATGCTTCCATGTACAAATACTAGTATCTTCTTATATGATTTTTGTAAAATAAGATTGCAGTACACAAAATGAACACACCAATATTGACACGAGCATAGCTTCGGAAGAACCACACTCCAATTAAGTTGACCAAAAGATTGGCCACCGCTGAAATAACAAGGTAGTGCCTATGGCAAAGATAGCAAAACAATCAGAAGCTACATATACTGCTAACATTAAGCCTAAAAAAGATTCAACTGAAAAATTATGATCATAAAGAGCGATAAGATCACTGAAGAAAAACACTGATGAGAAGTTGCAATATGAATTACACAAAAGAAATCACAGAGTTTTAACTGCAACTATGGCTTACTTGTGTTCGGATTCATCTTGGATAAATGCATGCAATGCCTCTACAGCCAAGGAAAACGACATGAACAATAAAAATAGCTGTCTACAGAGACAAATAATAGGACATTAAATGTGTTAGCATTTATATAACTATGAAGGGAAGAAAATTAATGGAAAAATAATATTTCAATAATATATCATCATACAACAGGAAAGGAATGTAAAGATCAAGATTTGCAAGAACTTACAGCATTAGTGAAAGCTGATAACACTTCCAATCTTTTGTACCTGAAGTATAATGGAATAGAGGATATTAACTCTTCACTGTTTAAAGCTGAAAATTGCAAAACTGAAATGACTTGTTTATGGTCCAAATGAATACGGGAAGTCAAGTAACACAAAGAGAAGAATCTACTAAAAGATGATCTTTTATAACTACTACAGTGGTGCTTAGTATATCATACCACCTGCCACCACCTATTTAATTCTTCTTTTCCTGAAGAATCTTATTCAATAACATTTTCCATTTTGTTTACTTAAAGAACAAAGTTAAACTAACTCCGCCTATGTTTTATAGCCGGTCCCAAGCCCGGATAAAGGAGGAGGGTTGTGTTAGGCCCCGACAGCCAGCGTAAAACCTTGTCGAATTTCATGAACATGGATCAACGAATGCGTCGTATGATCCATGTAGTCGACCCCACCTAATGGGATAAGGCTTTGTTGTTGTTGTTGTATAAGAACAAAGTTAAACTCCGTCTATGTTTTATAGCCAGTCCCAAGCCCGGATAAAGGAGGAGGGTTGTGTTAGGCCCCGACAGCCAGCGTAAAACCTTGTCGAATCTCATGAACATGGATCAACGAATGCGGAATGGCGTCGTATGATCCATGTAGCCGACTCCACATAGTGGGATAAGGCTTTGTTGTTGTTATTGTATAAGAACAAAGTTAACTTTTTTATCTAATAAAAAACGTCTTATAATTCTGATGACAAAATACAGGTAAAAAGCTGATCATATTTGAAAAGCAACCAATCTAGACGGACACTAACCCGTAGGTGTATGCATCATCTGGTTTCTTACGAGATGCGGCAATAGAAAACAGTGAAAAGGTGAGAAGACCACAACCAAATGTAAGATGAAATGCATCTGATACCAAGCCTGCAAGGAAATAATCAAATGAGATAAAACAAAAAAAAAAGAAAGATATAAGATCAAATATGATAATCAACTAACAACCACAGTAAAGATATCATTGAAGGATTGACTTATTAGAGTTTCCAACAAAACTTCCAGTGATCACAACACCAAGACACACGAAAGATTTAGAAGTAAAATTAAGGGTAAAATTGCTTGTAAGAACTGTGAAAAAGATATAAATGATGATAAGCTATATGGTGTAGCTTCTAAAGTAAGACATTCATCCGATCACTGAGAGAACTAAATAGATCTAGCAACTCTTAGAAGAAGAAAAAACCATTTGACCCCTATGTTCATGTTACAGCATCCTGTACAAGTCTGAAAGCATCTAATTGAGTATCTAGCCCATGCCCGCACACATTAGTATTTGATAGGAAAGGAATTGAAACATAATCAACTTGACGTTGGCTTGAAACCCTTTCTCCCATTCTGATTATGCATATGCCTACTTTGTAGTTTGTAGTGCTCTTTGGTATCACTGAATGTATTTTATGTATCTGCATGTTGATCAGGTGTCCATCGTATCACTGAATGTGTTTTATGTATCTGCGCTCTTTTCCACAGGATCCGTCTATAATTTGAGGGACAATGACGGAGTCCGATAAAATATTCTCATCCTAGTTTTCAAAGATCTATCTGTGGTGTTAAAATACCTCATCATACCTGGATATCCATGTATCTCGTATTGGAAAAGCAGATACATTTCACTATAAATGCTACAAAGTCAAAATCGTCGGAAAAGCGAACACTCACCCACGCGTCCAGTAAAGATGCCAATCAATAGCTCGGCCGTGGAATACGCCACATTTAGTGAGATCAGCATCGCCAACCGTTTCATTGGCCGATTCCCGGACCTTATCGCCCGAACCACCAATATCATCAAGTAAAGCGGCGTAAGCCTATGGCCGCCGTCGGCGTCTCCTTTTGCCGGAGCTCTACCATGCAATTTTCCATGCCCATCGTCACCAAACGACGGAATAGCGATGCTAGAATCGCTCCTCGATAGACTCGTCGGTCTGAAAGACTGGCCTCTCTGGGCCGGCAACGGCGAAAGAGGGTCGTAATGGGAGGTGAATGACGCTTGCCGGGAGTAGGAGAACCGCCGATCGCTGCCGGCTCCGAAGCCGTAGTCACCTTGAGGTAAGATCCGATGGATGGAGGAGGAGGTGCGCAGCGGTTGAAGGACCCCGGGGGCGGATTCCGCCGCGCTCGATTCGCGAGAGGATACAGCGGATTGGTCCGTCATGGGCGATCTGGGGAAGGATGGAAACCCTAGCGCTCCTCCAAGGGTTTGCTAGTGGGGGATACGATCGAACAAGTGAAAGGGGTCAAAGGGGAAGCGGAGGACAAGAGATCCGAAATCGTTGTCGTTAGTTCTGCCTTATAAATGTTGCCGCCGCCTCTCCTTGAAAAGATAATTTTCCGTGCTAACAAATAGGAGAAAATTTTGAGGTATTTCCAGCAACTTCATCACGATCCAATAAATCTGTAAATCAACTTTATCACGACCCAATAAATCACTGGTATCACATCAGCACATTATCCCGTCAACATAATTTTATATCTATATGGTCATCTAAGTTATTAAAACTTTTAAATAAGATCATTAAAAACTTAAAAATATGGTCGTTCAATTTTTAATAATTTTATATGTATATGATCATTCAAATTTTCAATCACGGTAATTAAAAAATTAAAAATAATAATTATTATTATAAAAATGAAAAAATAAAAAATTAAAAGCACTTAGACTGACTCGATATACTTTTTAGTATGATCCACTCGAATCCAGCCGACCAATTTTTTTATGTGTATTAAATATATAATAATATGATAATTAATAAATTTTAATTAAGGAAATAAAAAAATTTAAAAATAACATATCGATTATATTGTCCCCTAAATTTAAAATAATAAAAATTATTATAATTAGAAAATAAAAATATTTTTTCACGTGAAAATTTTATTCGGGCCTAGACAAATTGTACTCGATCGTCTAGCGGGGTGCTAGACACGATCCGACATTCAGCGGGTTATTGAGTCAAATTATTAATTATCATAATATTATATAAAAAATTATATTTAGCTCAGCAATCCGTTGGATGTTGGACCGTGCCCAACATCCCGTTGGACGATCCAGTATGATTTGGCTTGGCCCTCATGGAAAAAATATTTTTATTTTTCTAATTATAATATGTTGCATTTCAAATTTAGGATAAAAAAATATAATCGGTATGTTATTTTCTATTTTTTATTTCTCTAAATTAAAAATGATTAGTTATTATAAGATTATATATTTATTACACAAAAAAATTGGACGATTCAATCCGAATGGATCATGCCAAGAAATGTATCGAGTCAGTCCAAGTGCCTTCAAGTTTTTATTTTTTATTTTTTCTTATTTATTATATTTATTATTTTTCTTTAAGTTTTTAATGATGACCACGATTAAAAATTTTAAAAAAAGTTAAATGACATTATCTGAAAGTTTTGAAAAGTTGAATCACCTTTTGATACAAAATTAAATTTGAACAAAGAAAAGAAAAGAATGTTGCCATGATATTTTTATTTTTTTTAATCTGACGTGAAAGAAAAGAAAATGCACACGTGAGCGATTCATAGGTTTATTAGCTATAAACCTAAATCTAAATCAGTTTTCAACATAAGTTTCCATCTAAAAATTAAACAAAATTTAACTCAAATTTTTTTTTCAAAAAATACGTTTACTAAAGCTAGATTTTGACAAAGTTACTCTCCTTTTAGTGATGTTGGTTTAATTAGAAAATATTGTTTAAATGATAATGAACAACCAAATAACAAATGAAAAATATAATTTAAACTGAACACCATATTTCATAATAATTAATTCATGATATTTTATTTTGAATAGTAATGTTTTTTAAATATTATAAAAGATATTGAACATTTAAAATAAAATTGAAAATAAATTCAATTAATGTTACACCTACTTGTGAATGTGATTACAAGAAAAAAAAACGGGATAAATTACACGATTAATCCCCCAACTTTAAGTCATTTTCAAATCGGTCTTCCAACTTCTATTTGTAACTAGAACATCATCCAACTTTGATTTTCTTGCACGATTAGTCCTCTTGATCGATGATAGTGAATTTTTCGATTGTCTCGCTTACGTGATTTTTCTCCACGTCATGTAAAAAATAATAAAATAATATGAAAATGACCTAGTGATCGAAATTGGCGGCGGTGGTGGAGGGGGGCGACGCCCCCCTTTCTTCTCTTGCCGGAGCCATGCAAAAAAGGTGGGCCAGCGCCCCCATTTTCTCTCTCGTGCGCTCGCCGATGCGTGAGAGAGAAAGGGGGCGTTGCCTCTCGCGCGCGCCAACGAGCGCGTGCGGGAAAGAGAGGGAGGGGGTGATGGCCCCCCTTTGATCGAGCTCTCACCGCGAAGCCTCACGGCACTAGTGACGCTCAACTTACAACTCTCGACCGCTCAGTGTCGAATCATGGAACACATGCAGCTTTGCCTTTGCCCCGCACTACGTAATATTACGGAGCACCAAGTTATCCGTCCTTAGGACATTTATGTAAGGCCATCCTTATGAATGGCCAAGTACGTCTTTGACGTTACCTATAGGGTACGTCTTTTACATTTCCCATTTTGTAATAAGACTTCCTTACCTACGGTACATTGGGAGGAATTCACTAGCGCATTTCGATGCCTAGATGTATACTATGTCTCAACATATATAATACAAGCAAGCTTTCCTTTAATTCTAGTGCCTGGCCTTGAGCGTAGGGTGACAACCCACATTGGTAACCCTTTTCGGTGTCCCATGGTACATCGACTGCCCCTTCGAATTTTAAGCGCCCAAACGTTTGCATTAGCGCATCAACGCGCTAATGCCATGAACCCATGACGAGTAGTCTAACACTCTTATCATGTCCGTAGTTGAATGTCTATAAGAGCGATCTCGACATAGTCGTCTCGAGCATAAATTTTTCACTGCTACTCAAAATAGGTTTGGCTAGTTGCCTATCCGCCTAGTCGTCGCACGAGGTCTAATGTTCGAGAATGACCCCGTGATGACTCGTTTGTGTAGTCGCGGTGTGCCCTGATGTAGGAAAAGTGATTCCACTAAAAAATTCCACTATGCCCAAGCGCATTGTACCATCTTCTTTGATCATGGACGCCAACGAGGAATGCATGGCAAGCTTTTTTGCTGCACGACAGTCGTGCCCCGCAGCAAGTTCCTCATACATCCGTATCGTGTCAAGGGACGTCTGTCGTGCACTATGACAGCGGAGTGATCGAACCGCCTAATCAAGACGGTCATGCGTCGCTCACTCGAGTAGATCAACCACTCCAGGTATATAGTTGGAAATCTTGAAGTGTCGCGCCGCGTAAAAAAGAGTGTACTCATGCTTCGCCACGATGGTCTTGCGCTACTCATACCATGAGTTCGGCCGTGTAACTCGAGTACCCGTGTCACATTCAAGGACTGTAGTCATGCACTATCATGACAATCTGATGCTGCTCGGTATTGTGGTGACGTCGCATCACATGCTCAATCATGCAACGTCACGAGAGAAGTTGGCTCAAGGTTAAGCATCAAAGTTCATGATTCCTTTCGGCTACGGAGCATCATTCACAAGCATCTTGTTGTGCCGTTAGCCTCACCTGCCACGCCAAGATGATTTTCACAAATGGGGGCAAAGCGTTGATTACTTGTGAACACTTAGCATGAGCTGTCACCCTTGCCTGCGTCGTCAAAGTGTCATCCCGCAAGTGGCATAATGTTACCCATCAAGAGTCGGGACGAACCTGCTACATGCCAACGCAATTCGACGTCTCAACCCCAACGATCAATTTGGCAAATGATCTGAGCGTCGAGCATTTCGTGAACTTTGACATGCTGTTGTCAAGCGTTCCGTCGCCAACCGAAGGAAGGAGTGCCCTTTCCTCTCGGCCAGCGCCTTGAGTAATCGAAACGGCCTTTGAGGATTAATGTCCAAGGTTTCGAAGGATACACTGGCGATGTCGTTCCTTCGAATGGAGATGGATGTGAGGTTGGGAGCTCATACTATGAGTTCACAACCACAATTCACTTGTCTAAGCGGAGTGTCTTCACGAACATCCCTATGGATTGGTGAAGATCCGGAATGATTACTCTTTCACAAGGGTACCCGATGAATAAGTATGTCAAAGGCGCATGATCCTTACCGACAAGCGCAATGGCATTACTTCGTCCAGATTGCCGAGGGACGAGTATCGAAGGTGCATCCTCTTCATGAACGAACACGACGACATCGCCTCGTCCATACCCAAAGGTGTTGTCGAAGCTTCAAAGGAGGTTCCCAGATCGGAAGAAGACATAACACCATCTTTTTCGTGACGTTTTCTCGTGACACGACGCGTGAAACCTCGCGGCACTAGTGTTGTTCAACTTACAGCTCGACCGGCTCAATGCCGAATCATGAAACACACGCAGCCGTCTCGCACTACATAATATTACGGAGTACCACGATATCTGTCCTTAGGGCATTTATCTTGTAAGGCCATCCTTATGAATGACCAAATACGTGACGTTACACGTAGGGTACGTCTTTTACATTTCCCATTTTGTAATAAGACTTTCTTACCTACGGTATATTAGGAGGAGTTCACTAGTACCTTCTGAGGTCCAGATGTATGTTATATTTCATCATATATAATACAAGCAAGCTTTCTTTTAGTTTTAGTGTATGGACTTTAGGGTGGGGTGGCAACTCACATTGGTGACCCTTTTCGATGCCCCGTGGTACATCGACTGCCCCTTCAAATTTTTAGGCGTCCAAGTGCTTGTATTAGCGCCTCAACGCGCTAATGCCACGGACCCACGACGAGTAGTCCAACACTCTTGTCATGTTCGTGATCGAATGCTTATAAGAGCGATTCTCGACATATTCGTCTCGACCATAAATCTTTCGCTGCTGTTAAAAACAAACTTGACTAGGTACCTATTCGCCTAATCGTCGTACAAGATTTAGTGTCCGAGAATAACCCCATGACACACACTCATCGATGCGATAGAAAGGAAAGGGGGACGTTGGCCCCCCTCACCCGATGAGTTGCAAAGGGAGGCCAATGCCCCCTTTCCTCTCTCGCGCCGACAAGCATCGACGAGGGAGAAAGGGGGGCACCGTCCCCCATTTTCTCTCTCGTGTGCTCACTGGCGCGATAGAGTTCCTCTCCCGCACGCCGACGAGCGCACGCGGGAGAGAGAGGGAGGGGGCGAGAGAAGAAAGGGGGTCCGACCAACTTCGACCAAGCCATTTTTTATTTTAAATATTATTTTATTATATATTTATATTATTTTATTATTTTTACGTGTCGTTGATGTAAGAGAAAACTTCACGTGATGACCACGTAAGCGAGGTAATCGAAAAACTCACTATTTGCGGTCAAAAAGACTAATCGTGCAAGAAAATCAAATTGACAAATATTCTAATTACAAATTGAAATTGGAGAAGTGATTTGACAACAACTCAAAATTGAAGGACTAATCGTGTAATTTACCCCAAAAAGCGGATAGCACTAACGGTTGGGGAGTAATAGTTTGATATTTCATGTTGAGTCTTCAAGGAAAGGCTTTGACACATTCCCTGCTAAACTACTCAACACAGGAAGCTTCAACTATGACTCAAAAACTTGAATTTATCATGTTTAAGTGCACATAAGGAAAAGAGATCAATGTAGAGTTTTAAGGATGACCTAATCCACTCGGATAACAATGATTCGAGGAATAAAAGATACAGGCAAAGAATCTGAAAATTTAAGTCAGACTGATCCATTTATGTGCTATCAGAATTTCCTGCCATTCTGCATCAACGTTGATGTCATGTTTCCTTTGACTCTATCGAATATCACAAACATCTGATCCATGGAATGCTCAAACTTATACATGCAACTGAGATTCCACATCAAAACCACGAGGATCTGATGGGCTTGCGCCTGGCCTGTCACATTAAGATATTAAGGGTCTAAGTAGTTTGGACAAACTCAGAAAAAGACTCATAAGTTGCAAGTTGCAACATGAATCAACCATCTCCATATTGTACTTTTTTTTAGATCTCCATATTGTACATTATAGTAAATTGTGCAGGGATAAAGCAAAGACAATTACTTCTGTCAATGCAACTGAAACAGCATGGATAAATGATAATGGTAATTACATTTCTAAAGGAATCTTTTTATCTTTATCTTGTGTTGAGACAGGAGTCAAATCCAAAAAGTAAAAAAGCCAGTTAAAAATATCCATCTAGTCCATCTTTATAATTTCAACATGCCGGGTCAGATCTTAAAATCACCAAATACAAGAATTTATAGACACAAGAGTCTCAACAAATAAGCATTGTCATGAGGAAAGATACCTCTTATTTATGGTGCAATAGTGAAACTTGAGGTTTTGAGCCTTGACATCTTCAATGTACTGCAATCACAAAACCAGGGCACATGGTGATCAACAAATTCTCCATTGGGAGAAAAATAGACAAATAATGTGAACAGTGAAGTTAATGGTCACTATCAGCATTGGTTGTCACTGTATATGTTTTTCTAGAGCTCAATGAATTTTATTAGCAGAACTATTCAAGATTATCCATTTTATAAAGAGTAGAAACAAGATTATTCTAAATCCTAGTTCACCTAAAAGTATGTACACTCCATACAGAAATGCAAGGATAAAAGTTGGTCCATACCATCTTCAAAGTAACGAAGACCGACGAAAATGCCAGTGAATCAAAAGGTATATCGTCCAAGGAAAAAAGTGCACATTCTAGTGACTCAGGTCCAGGTGCAAAATGAAGAGTATTCAACTTCGCCCGGAAAATTATGTAACTCTGTACTGCATATGAGATAATAAATTTCCTTGTCAAGACCACTGTAACTAAGCTAACTATATTGGTTAAAAGCAGAATAATGTTATCTCACTTGCGCAATACGAGGAATATCTATCTGAGCAAATGGTGAAATTATTTCAACATCAGCGCATGCCTCTTCTAGTGTTTCCCTAGCTGCCCCTTCTGCAGCAGACTCACCAATCTCCAAGAAACCAGCTGGAAGAGTCCTGCAGTAAGAAAGGAATATATGTCATGGACATTTATAAACATTAGAATACTCAAAGGTACATCAGTGTATATGTATCCCCTCGCATGTCACAGTAATGCATCCCTAACAATAAAGAAAGGTGTGCAAGAAGTAAACTAAGATATTTATACAATCCAGAAAGTATTGTATCACAACAAGGATTACCTGCTTGTATCGGTCAAATAGGTGACAGAAGCTATTCCTGGAAGTCATGGTACCCAAATATGAAACACGTTACAACATTCAACGATCCTCTAGATTCTCAAGTTTTAGACTATTTCGCTTTAAATATTTAGACAGATGGGTGTGTATCAATTCCAATGAGAAGAGCAAACTGAACAAATGATTCAAACCATATATAAGATAAATAATATATCACAACGGCATAACATTCTCACTTATAATTTAAATCAACAAAGCATCAGTGAAAAAAATTGAGAAGTAGGGAAAAATCATGGAGATGCAGAGGATAGATACCAAAAGCCATAGGAGGGTTCAATTTTCCTTTTACAAAGCAAAACCTTGTCATTATGTTCCACAAGACATCCAACAACCTGAAAATGAGAGTTGAAGTTAACAAATAGCTCATTGAAGACAGAAGTTGCCATTAAAAATAAGAATTCGCAAAATTTAACATGTAAGCATTTTTCTTTGAGAGAGAACATGTAAGCATTTCATAGACTGATAGACAGAAACATATATTTAACTACTAATATGTAGTTCATGTACTGGTTTCCATACTAATCATCACCCATGTTCATCCTTACCTTATTGACAACCTAGTAGACAATGAAATACGTTAGACAACTCAAGACAAAACACATTTCCAAATTTTATATAACAAAATTGATCTCAACGTATTGAGATCCAAAACACGTCACAAAGAAATGTTTTGAAGTTCAATAATGAAATTATTTATAACAGATAAAAGCACTCAAAACTACAGGGACACTAACAAGAAAATGAAATGAAACAAAATACCCATTGCCCCATTTTTGCTTGATTGCAGGTTATCAATATTGCAAATCATCTTCACAACTGACAAGCTAAGATTTGAATACAGAAACTTTCTACAATAATAACACGTAAATAAATGGAATATATGAATACTAGCTTCTTTTTAATCCAGTCCTCCTGTATTTGACTGGATTATCACCTTTTTAAACAAACAATCATTTTAATCTCGAAAACAAAACAAAAACCACAAATATAAGAAAACTAAAAAATGTAGTAACCCGAGATAGTAGCAGAAAACACAAATATTGTCGAATTACAAGATCATAACTGATATATTGAACAGCAATAGTAGACACCAATTGCACATGCAATTTCCCATACCATTCGTGGGTTCTCGTAATGTATCTTCCCGCATGTAGTACAAACTGCCCTTAACTTCTCCTCCCCGTCGGGTATAACTAGATTAGTTGGGTTCCCACAAGAGTGACAAAACCGAATCTTGGACTCGTGCACCTGAAACGATCAAACAAGGATACCCATGACTGTCATGAAACATCACAGAACCATAAAAATCGTAAGTTCTTGCTCGAAAAATGACATCAATTACAAACATCACTTCCATTATATATGACGAAATACCCAATTAGCAGTTTTCGCCATGATCACGATTTTAGCAACAAATTTATGACCTAAATCTAAGGATTATGGTAGATCGAAATTTTGACCGAAACACACCACTGGAGGCGCCACGGCAGCTCCGGAAGCAACGTCCGCATCGGAGCTCGAATCGGGGCCGCCGGAAGACATCCGATATGACTTGAAATCACCACGGGCTCGGACACAGGAACCCCAAAGCGGTTTCAGGGGGCGAGAAGATGTCTTAGATCGGAAGAGAGCGGCGAAGAGTCTATGACGAGGCGGCGCGCACCGGAGCAGCGACGACGATGACGAGGGAGGCGTGAACGCGAGCAGGAGGTTAAGAGATCTCAGCATCGCTTCGGCGGGCTTGCAGAAGGATCCAGGGCTTTTTAGAAGGGGCCACGCAGGGGAGAGGGGCGGGGGAGGCGGCCGTCGAGATGGGATGGGCACATCGCCGTCGCGAATTGGTGGGTGTGCGCGGCGGAGGTCGCTGCGATGGGATCGCGGAGCGGCGAGATTGACCACAGGGTTCGAGAGGGCCGATGAGGGAGGGGAGCAGGAGCGGATCGTGGCCGCTAAGTTGGAAAGAGTGCGTTCTTGGAGACCGTCGGATGAGATTCTGATCGGGTGACGGAGTTGGCCCAAGAAATTGGATATGGTTGCGCTTCGGGTCGGATCGGAGCCACTCCGATGGTATCGCGAAGGATAAGCTTTTTTTATTGCCCTTAATCTGTAAAATAAGCCTCGTAAATATAATTTTTGTTATAAAAACATTAAACTAACGACGTCAGGCTTTCTCAGGTCGCCTATGCTAATAGTTCCAATTCGATTATGAAGTCACCACCAATATTTTAAAACTCGGATCTGGAAACAGATCGGACTGCCAAGTCACGGCTCAATCGAATTTTAATTAATTTAATCAGGTTTTATATATTATTATAATTATTTGATAGTAACATAATATAAAAAATATTATAAAGATCATTATACAATTTTAATAATGATTATTTATAACGCTTCGAGATCCACGTGACGTTCACGTGCTCATAGTCGTTTCAGAGACGTTACACAATTTTATGTAAAATAATTTTGTTGAAAATAATTTTATAAAATGCAGAAATAATAATAAGAACATCTAAAAATTTAAATTGTCGAACGTCCATAACTTCACGATACTAAAATTGTGAAAAAGTAACAACTAATAAATCTAGTAAGATATAATCCTACATCATGTACAACATCTTTGCCATTAAGTCTGACTATCTGCATCACCATCATCTATCATTATCTCACCTGCATGAATCCAATTGTAGAGAAAAACTCACGAATATAAAAATACTCAATACGTAAGATTTAACCATAATAATGTTTAATAATCAGCGGTGCTCAATAAATCAATACAATAAGTAATAGAGCAATGGATGAAACAATAAAATATGAGCTCAATTAAATCAATAAATCAATAAAGTCATAAATCAATAAAGAGGATCAGAAAAGATGTCAAAAGGCCAATTAATATCAATTAACAATTAATAGTAATCTATTATGCCTAATCATTATGACACTATTCAATTTAACGATTTCAATTCAATTTCAATATCAATGATCATCGATCAATAATGATTTTCATACGATTTAATACGCAGAGACAGTGTCAGTCAACTTCAATATTCAAATGACCATGATATCAATTCAATTCAATTCATTTCAAATTCAATCTTTGAAATTATCTAATACAATAAGAAATGCTCGATCAATTAAGGGGAAACTCCACGTCTCTTTCATGTAGGCCAATGGGGGATCAAGTCACGGCAAGCCGTCCTCTATTAATAGCGCTAGCAATAATTCGTAATGGAGAGGATCATGACCATCACATGACAACCCTTGCATAAAGGATGACGGTTCAAACCTCTGGGTACACTATTTGCGTCATACAATACGACACAGGAGTTTAAATATAATCGGAGGACATGAGACCCAACAGTTTTCATCTTTTATATTATTTACCCTAAAGACCTATCTTTAATAATTCAATTTAGATTAAATAAGAACCGATCAGGAGAAAACTATTTGATCAAAACTATGATGAATGACATGATCAAATGGAACAATAATATCAATAATCTCAAATTCAAATTTAAAAAGTATGGTGAGGTCAAATTTGTTAGCAATAACATCATGGATGATTAGAAACAATGAACCATAGTAACTATTCAATTATCCATAGAAAACACTCAAAAATAGGTTTTCTGTTCTCAAAATGTGACTCGTGTCGGATAAAACCTGAGTTGTGTTTAGAAACAACTAAAACCCCTCGGTTGGATCAAAACTCGGGGGCCACATCTATAGTGAATCTGGACCGAGTAGACCGATTCACCTTCAATCACGATCGCACCGCACTCGCGCCGTACTGACGCACAATCCAGGTCGGCCAATAGGAATCGAGGTCAAGCCAATATGAACCCGAGCCAATTTTGACGTTGATTCGGTCCAGATTTCACAAAGTTCGGCCCTATACAGTAGAATCCAGACCGGATTCTGCTGTTGACGAAAAATACATTCCGACGTGATTTTTCAGCTACCATAACAATAGCATATGATATCCAAATCATGCGAAAACTATACCAGTATGATCTTTGTACTAAGGGAAAGATATGAGAAAAAATGACGATAGAGAAATTCCCACTATATACTTAAAGTTGGCTGAAAAATCAACTGCAATTCTTTTTTTACAAAATTGCACGAATGTCGAACTTTGGTCGGCGATTACCTTAAGTCCACGTCTCGAAACTCGTGGACACCACTTGAAAGATCTTCTTCTATATGTCGGCTTCGAAATCAACCACCGTGTGCTCTTTGGATGCTTCGGTTTGCATGAAAATGAAGGGCAAAATGTGGCTCGTGGTGTAGAAATTTTGTTTTGCTCAAAAGAAATTTTCAGCCACCTCTTAATGCCTATTTATATTGTATGCTAGGATTTTCACTTCTATTAGGCTTTGGATTCTTTTAGAATCAATCTTGGTCATCCATTGTTAATTAATCATATCCTAATTTTTCAAATTTAATTAAATTGAAATTTACTTAACAATCCTGATTATGATATTCTGGCCTTGATTTGGAAAGCAGCTCAGGGATACAGACCCTCATTAAAGCAAAATCTTAAAAAAGAGTATAGTTTAGCGCTCGAGTGATTGCGTTGCCATCACCGACTAAAGAACATATAATCGAATTTGATCTTCTTACTAACTTTGTCAAAGGAGGCTAAGGCATAGAGCCTAAGCATACAGGCGAGAATTAAAGACCCGCACTGAACTCTGCTAACGCCCTCATCACTATGGTCCCTTCGTCTGGTCGTTTGTTTGAAGCCTTTATCAAGTGGAAGTTTTTTTTCGAATGATAAGAATCAACCAACCGAAAAAATCCGTAGCCCAGGTGATTCACTGCCTCTATCTCGCCAAAATGGGATGAATCTTCTCATGCAGCTTAATTATCTCCTTAACAATTTCATCCTTTTCAAATTCCATCTTATCATTCCCAACTCCTCTAATTTCCATCAATTTCAAAATTAAATAAAAAATAAACTAATTAGAAACTTATTTTTTTTTGTCTTTGTGCAATTCCTATTTTCGCGGAATGATCATAAAAAAATATAGGTATCTAGAGAATAGTTGACTATTCAACTATTCCCTAGATACCTATATCATCATATTTCGCGATTCAATAAATTTGAAAAAGACCTAGAGTTAAGGATTTATCAATATGTAATGTCACTCCAATACCTAACCAAAGAGCTACTATGGTACCGATCAATAATTTCAAAAATTTAAATAATGAATTTTCAAATCTCATTAATGAACAAAATATTCATTTATTTATTTAACAAATCGAGGTCCTTACATTATTTGTTATCAAATGTTAGTCTAAACAATAATTTTTTACTAATGCAATCATTTCAATTTATTTGAAATCTAAAGTCATAATTATATCTCATTATCTTTCCATTTATAATTCTCTTTTGTTTATCCTCCTAATAATATATTTTCATTTTTATTCATTTCCTTTCACTAACGTCTTTTCATTCATTTTCTTATTTAAAATTATTTCCTTTTGTTCTCTTCTTTTTTAGAACTTTCGAATTTTCATTACAAAAATCAACTTTTAAACCTTCATGTCCCCCAATAAAATTTTTCAATAATACTTATTTTTTTAAAATAAAAAATTGGATTGAACCCGATTTAGTAGTTCAACTTGTTTTTCTTTTTTTCTTTTTTTAATCAATATGAACTTTTTAATTTTCCAATTTTTACAACTACCGACTAGTATGATCCAATTTTTAAAAGATTGGTCACCACTTTACAAGAGTACCCAAAAAGGCATTAAAATAAAAGTGAAATAAAATAATTAAACGGGGATGTAAGTTTAAAAACAAATTATTAGCATGGTAGACAAATGATAGGTCTCTCATGTAAATATATATTTTCGATGGTAATGAAGAATATACTTGAATTAATTGATCATTTGAACAAGAACCAAAGGAATAAATCATGTCTAAATTATTTTTTAAAAGAATAAATTCTAAGTGAGTAATTTCTATATATTTAATAAAGTCATATAATCTAGTTTTGTTTGACATTATTTGCGGTTTGATAGTGGATAGCGATTTGATAGTGGATAGTAATTTAATTAGCGGATAACGAATGATTATTAACAATTAGTTATTTATAATATTAATAAATAAATGTTTGATAAATTTAACGGCATAATTTGTTGATGAATATTAAATGATATAATTGAACATATAGGAAATTATTCCAATCACAATACAAATTTTATTTTAATGCAATAAATAATTTTTTATATATCTCAATTGAATAAAATAAATTTGGACAACTATTTTTATTAAAATATATAGAAATATATATTAATAATAAATTTTATATAGTGTATACATGATATGAAAATATTGATTGTTAAATTAATTTTTATTCATTGTTGACAAATAAATATTTTATAATTAATTAAACATGAATACAAAAATAAATATAATTATATGATGATAAAGGAAAATGAGAAAGTAATAAGTTGATAAAAATAATTCATTTGAATAAGGGTAAAATTGAAAAAAAATTATAAATCACTAATCTCTAATCACTAAACATTAGTAAAAATATCTTTTCAATATTTTTGTATGAAATGATAGCCTCTACTTATTTTTGTTACTTACCGAATATAAAAATAACATTTGAGTTGCTAAAAAATATTAATTTTAATATTGTCAAACAAAGCCCTAATATACTTTATTGTATATTTGTAATGCCCTCAAATCGCCCTTACCACGTGACAAAGCCCAACTTGAGGAACGTTGCTAACTATGCAATGCTCTGTTTAAAATATTGCATGTGTGGCCAATATACAATATAAGAGGAAGACTTAAAAGATATCACTGAAAAATGACAACAATACGAAAGTTTAATGGAATCTCTAATGTGAGTCATAGTACTAATAATCATCAATAGTTAAAGTGGAAGTTTAAAGTAAAAAAACATCTACAACATAATAACTAAAATGAAATGAGGATAATATTCTAAGACTACTCCATGTGCACATCACCATCATAAACAACATCAGTCGCTTAGGCTCATCCTTCATTACCTGTAGGATCAATGTAGTGGAAACAATGACCTATGATCTTCGCAGTCCAATAGATGGATAATAAACTAGTGTATAAATAATAACAATAAAGAAGCATGAATTTAATGTAACCATAATCATAATCATTAATAAAAAGCAATTGATAGAAAATACTCACAGTAGAATCATATAGTAAATCAAATAGTACGCTTTGGATAAAATTAATAGGAGAATTAAGTCTATGCTCTAAGTGAATAAATGTAACATCTGATATGGTAGCACTGAATGATTCATTAATACAATGCCTATAATAAATATTACTAGAGAACCAATTGAAAAATCAATACTCTGATTATAACGATCAATGTGATTAAGTTGTGTAGGAACAATGCAATAAATTATTGAGTGAGAACAAAAATAATATAAGATGGAGATTATCATCATTGGAATGAATTAGTTCAATGCTCTGGAGTACTTTATACCTCGATATCATATGATATACTCTGAATCAATCTGCACGTTTCAATACTATGTACTATGCTTTGATTGTATTCTTAATGCTCAGATTGTAAGTTGTAATTAATTTATTTATATTTGATATTCCTATGTAATGTATTAACATGTTCATTATAATGAGGTTCCACCTACTTCATGAGTAACCAGTGATTGTTTACATTATGATTGATCATCCTCTCTAAAGGGAATTTGATATCCTCTTTCATTATATGACAGGAAGAAATTGTACAACGAAAACAAATTATGTCCCAACATAACTGCTATGTTATACCACGAGCTCTCGTCAATCAGTAACATGAGCACCCAAACTTTATCTTTAATTAATTAGGTTATCATCTTTGTCCAGATTGGGACTTAGTCATAACGATGATAATAATCAATATCAAAAGATCATGTAATTAATGGAATACAAGAGAGGTTAAACCTCACATACTATATTGCACAATGAGATCTGAGTAACAGTGTTCTATGTCCAATGGTAAAGTAGTGTAGCAATAGATTTTAGATCACGACCCATAAATCAGTAAGATAATAATAACATATGAAATGATCATTTTCTGTAATGATAATGCTCTAGATTGTGATATTGATAGAATCAATAGATGACAAATCATCAACAGGATAATCAAATCAGATATTAAAGTCAATTATGTTTTAGCATAACCCGGCCCGAGTTTGGTCAGACTCACGCCGGGTTCTATGGCTTTGGTGACATGGTCGAACTCCATTTGAGTGTACCAGATTAGGTTCAATTGCTTGGTTACGCGGACCCATAAATTAGTATTTAAAAATAAGACATAAAATAATCACTTCCTAGTATGGCATCTAAGTCATGATATTGATAGAATCATATGGATAACATATCATAGATTAGCAATAACATAATAAAAAAATAAAAATATCATCCTAACATAATATTTGGTCGCACCCAAACTGGGTAGGGTGGAGCCCGGGTTGGGTTCCATGGGTGCCTCAATTATGACTCGAGCCGAGTTACCCCAAGCTCTATCGGAGGGTGACTCTAGTGTTCAATGTCCGGATTCTAGTGAAGCATGCACGTCAGTGACGGTGTGAGCCGTGCATCGTCAACACCTAATTTGTCTGAAGTTATCTATACTTGGGCCGGGTTCTCCAAACTCAGGCTGAGTTATGGGTTCCAACGAGAATGATGGTGCTAATTGCTCAATTTTTGATGCAATTTCGTCGGAATAAACCTCTTAGGATCAAAGTAATTATATAAGACAAATCATAGATAATAGAAGATGATGTTATGATTCTAATTGTACCATGGCAACATACAGATCTATTGATAAATCTAATTCAAAGTTGATCTAATTATCCACTTAGTTCTATGCGAATTCTCTTTTGTTCGGTTCTCGTTCTTTAGTTCGTCCTTCACGTTGGCTGTCCTTGAAGTCTCTCCGACTTCGACCATGCCTCGTTCTTGGTGTCTTGTCCTTGTTGAAAACTGAGAGAAAAGGTCAAAACAATTCTAAAAATGTCACAAAAAATTCAGCATGGTTGTTACATCACCCATGCTCGAGTTTCTAGTTGTCTAGAAATTCATGAGGTGGAGGGGAAAATAGAAGAGGCACAATGACTAAAGTTAAATGAAATTTTGGTTGAGAGAAAAGTTTTTATACGTAAGATTCTAAAAAATAAGGTTAGTTATAACTTCTTCCAAATTCATCTTATTTAATTTTCAATATAAATATGATTTTATCTGTTGATTAACTTTAATAAATTTTGTGAGTTTCTGCCGAATGTTACAATATTAATACCAGAATAAAATTACATGGGCCAATGACGAGTTTAAACTCAATAAAGTCATTTTTCACATAGAACTTGGCTAGAAATTCTATTACACGAGGAAAAAAGTATTTATTTTGGTAAAAATACTTATTTTAGGGTAAACAATCCATTGCTTATTTTTCAATATTGCTTTTATTTTCATTAAATTGTAATGTCAATTTTTAAATAACTATTTTAATTATATAATATTTTATATATCATTAAAAAAATTAGTTACTAAAGGTATCTAGTAAAATATTTTATAGAAAAGTGACAATGAAAAGAATTGGATTGTTAATAACAAGACTCTCTTAATTATAAAATAATCATAGGCGAATTAAATGAAATGTTGTAAGAAGTAAAACGTGCTAACGTATTAACTATACATACAAAAACTAAACTATAATTACTTGAGTTATTTATTTGATGTGTTGAGAGTAACTTTCTTTTTTTCTTAGTTCTTCCAAGGACAACTATTGTTGTTCGATTATGTATTGCAAAGACTCAAAATAATATCATTAACTTGCTGACACATTATTTTTCAGTAAAGAAAGTGAACCCTGTAAGTGTGCCAAAGTAAAGTACATAAAATGTCCTCCAACTTTGATGTTTACTCAGTGATACCCTCCAATTTCACTTTGTAACATGAATGCCCTTCATCTTTGAACTCATTTCATCCATTGTCCTTTTTATTTGCGATCAGTCATCTTATGATTGCACGTCGACGTGGCGTCCACGCGGCCATTTCCTCTCTTCTCCACGCAAGTAGCCATTCGATAACGTGTCAAGTTAGCTTTCTCTCTCCACCTCGCATGGGGGCGACCCTCGGACCTTTGCGCGCCGGCGAAGGTCGCACGGGGGGCGAAGATCGCCGACATGTGAAGGTCGAGGGGGTGTTTCTCCCCTATGCGACCTTCGTTGGGGCGGGAAGATCGCATGCCCCCCCTCCACCCCTTCTCGCCCCGACGAAGGTCGCACGAGGGGAGGGGGGCCCTCGACCTTCGCACGCCAACGAAGGTCGCACGGGGGCGAAACACCTCCCACCGTCCGACCTTCACGCGCCAGAAAATGTCGCACCCCCTAACCCCCACCACCTTCACGTCGATTGTAGCGCGTGAAGGTCAGGGGGTCGCCCCCCGTATGAGGAGGAGATTGCGTGGAGGAGAGAGAAGGCTAACTTGCCATGTTGTCGGATGGCTACTTGTGTGGAGGAAAGAGTGAATGGCCGCGTGGATGCCACGTCGATGAGCAACTGGAAGACGGCCGATTGCAAGTAAAAAGGATACTGATAGCCTCTTATTAAGCTCATAATTATCATAATTAAACTTGCAAATTCACATAAAATTGAGCACATTTAAACAATTTTATTTATTATTAAAGGAAAATGGGAAGGAGTCAAAGGAGAGACTAACTACTTTTTGAAATTTGATTTTCGCTACAGGAGGAAACAAAAAGGTTAGGAGGAGAACTCGGAAGGCCGACAAGGGGCAGAGAGAGAAGTTTTGAAAAAAAAAGAAGACGAAGAGTGGTGAAGATTGAACATGA
Source organism: Pontederia crassipes (assembly GCA_030549335.1). Taxonomy (NCBI): domain Eukaryota; kingdom Viridiplantae; phylum Streptophyta; class Magnoliopsida; order Commelinales; family Pontederiaceae; genus Pontederia; species Pontederia crassipes. Next base: position 66,181,306 of record CM060191.1, on the reverse strand, counting down.
ACTAAAGAAGATTTTCTTGATTCCCTTGTGATGAAACTTGTTTGATGCTAACTTTTGTTTCGACTTTTTGATACTGCGAATTTGACTCCTCCTTTATATTTATGTGATGCATGGCTATTTATAATTTATGCTAGAATTCAATTAGATCGAGAGATCAATTGTTCTCTGCTTTGACTAATTTCATCTGAGAAGAGGAATTAATTACTTTGCTTGCTATGTTTCTAATGGTTGCTGGTTTATTGTTGATTTAAAGATCGAGAGATCTGCTATAGTGACTGTTATGAGGTGAGAACCCTTAACAGTCGTGAGAGGTGTCAACTATATTTTGATCACTTTGATTAAGATTAAAAGAGTGAATTGTAGGAGATCGAGAGATCGAACTCTTCTTCGGATTAAGGGTGAGGATCTTATTAGTCCGTAATCTTAATTTAGTGATTAACAGCTACTCTCTTCTTGAGTTATAGGTACATCGATAGGCTGAGAGATAGAATATATCATTTGCGTCTTAGTGAAATTATAAAATCAGTAAATTGAACACGACATTCACAAAAGCATCAACGAGCTTATTACAAGGGAATCTCCTTTATCACTCTTCGACCCTTTTCTCATTCTCCTTTATTATTTTAGTTTATGTTCATTCTTTCATTCGATTTATTCTTAATCTTTTAGTGACAATTCCTGTGATATAATTATAACAAGTAATCAATCTAAATCAATGGGGTTACGACACTCAGGGTTTCTACTCGACCTGTGTACTTGCAGTTGCGTGAACTCTAGAGTAAATTTAAAACGCGACTAGAATTACTTTCAGTGTGAGAATTCATAATTCTATAACCACGATAAGTTCACGTCAGTTTTTTGGCGCCGTTGCCGGGAATTTAGATTTTTTTATTTGATTTCAGTGATTAGTATATGCCCAGAAACATTCGCGGACAATTGCTTGAACTAGACCCTGAGATTGATCGAACTTTTAAAAAAAGGGTGCGAGAATACAAGAATAGAACATCCTCTCTTGAAGGCACAAGCAGCACTGAATCCATAGATCTCGAGGAGAATTTTGATTTGGAAGTAGAAATGATGGCTCAACAACAGGAGCCACTTCAACCACGACCACCAGTCCCGTCGTTGGAAGAACTCTATACTCCCGCTGCAGGTGGGTTGGAGTTTGCGATTTTGAAGTCGGCTATTCAAGCTAATAATTTCGAGTTAAAATCGTCTTTAATCTCTACAATCCAACAAAACCAATTTGGAGGAACTCCAGATGAGGACCCAAATCAACACCTTAAAGACTTTCTGAAAATATGCGAGACAACCAAGTTGAATGGAGTATCACCAGAGGCATTGATGCTAAGTGTCTTCTCTTTTTCGTTAAGAGGTAAAGCCAAACAATGATTACAATCATTGGAACCTCAGGAATTAACTACCTGGGAGCAATTAGTAAAAGCATTCTTGTCAGAATATTTTCCTCCCAGTAAAATCATCAAAATAAAAAATCAAGTTATCAGTTTTGTGCAAAAAGACCAGGAGATGTTGTATGAAGCTTGGCAAAGGTTTAAGACATTGCTAAGATCGTGTACTCATCATGGTTTAAGCAAATGGATTCTAGTTCAATCCTTCCACAATGGACTCAACTACACGTCAAAAATGTCACGTGACAATGCTGCAGATGGTGTGTTCATAAAGAAAAATGTAGATGAAGCTTATCAACTTATAGAAGAAATAGCAAGGAATCAACATTTCCTAGCTCACTCAAGGTCTAATGAGCCAATTGCATTTACTCAAACTCGATTGGATGGTGAGAATTTTTCTTCTAAAGTGGAATATATAGTTCTAAAAGCAATTAGTAAACTGAGACTCAATGAAGCTACTCCTACTGTCAATATGATAGCAAGATGCTGCGAGATATATGGTTCGTCCGATCACATTTTTGTGCACTGTGAACTACTAAAACAACAAAGATATCAACAACAAGCGAACGCGATAGGTCCTTATCCCTCGAATAAATATCCTAATACTTTTAATCCAGGATGGAGGAACAATCTAAAGTTTCCTTACAAAGACAACCCTCAACAAACTCAAGCTCCCACTTGGCAAAACAGATTCAATCAAATAGCACAACCCCAAAACTCTTCACCGGATCAAAGGTCATCCTCCACGAACAAGCTAGAAGTAATGATGGAAAAATATATGCCGAAACAAGACACTCTGATGCAAAAAAAGTTTGAGAAGATTGAAAGTCTTTCCATTCATAACAAAATGATTGAAACTCAGATAGCTCAGCAAGTTGCATCCTCTTCCAGACAATCGGGAATTCTACCTAGACAGCCAGAGAAGAATCCGAAGGAGTAAGTTCGAGCTGTGACCTTAAGAAGTGGGAAAACAATAGACAACACTAAAAGACAAGATCAGAGGTCTCGACAGAGGCAAACGAGGGGATTGGTGAACAAGATTGATGCATGCAAAATACAACATATTTTAGATTATTATTTTAACTAAAATTTCTGTAATTTGATCATGGCATGCATCATTTTTAGTCACTTTTAATCGTAATTCTGGATTTATCAATTTTAATTATTAAATTTTCTGAATATTTTAATTATGGATGGATTAACTAAATTTTGATAATTATTTTGCAGGAAAAATCGAGATTTAAATGGATTGTGCTGTATCGGCCGAAATTTCGAAGAATTTATCATTACGGCCGAGATTAGGATGAAGAATTCATCATTACGGCCGAGATTTGGCCTTACACCCAAGTCGTTTTGGTCGATATTCAAAAGGAGTAACAAATAAATGATTTTATCTTTTGGGCGTAACAAGATTTAATTCTTTGTTACGGCTAACATTTGAAGGAGTAAAGATAAAAATGATTTATCTTTGGGCGTAATGATAAAAGGATTTATCTTTGGCCAAGTTTATCTCATAATTTTAAAGTCAACCGTACGATGTTACGGTCGAGATCAAATTGAAGGCCGTCCGCACCCTATAAATACGTGAAGAATCCATCGTTTCAATTCGTGCTCTGAAGTTCAGGTTTCTTCCACGGCGAGTCGTGAGCTCTGCAGGCTACGACTAAGAGGAGAGAGGTGCGACAGCTGGAAGTTGATCGCGACCCTGATCAAGTCCGAGAGGCTGCCCGACTGTCTGCCCGTGATCCGAAGCTTCGACTTTTGTCTATTTGGGTGTAATTCTTCCAATTATTATTATTTTATTATTATCTCTCCAGAATTTCTAGGATGAACTCCATATTTTTATTTATTTCATGTTAGGAGATTATTATTGAAGGGAAACTATTTGGACCCTATATTATTTGTTTTAATATTTTCTGATCAGTTAGTTAATTGTGCTTAATGCTTTTAATTTAATTACTTAGATTTCTGAATTGAGTACTTACCAGTTTGTGGATTATTTGATTTCAGAATTCATTAATTAAATTAATTGATTTTATGTGAAATTAATAATTGACATAAATTTGATAACTAGTGTGTGGAGAATCAAGTTTATGTGGTCTGTTAATCTAACCAGTTTGTGGAGTGATTAATAGTCTAGGATTTTCATATTAATGCATCTTAATTTTAATCTTATCCGACGAATACCAGTTTGTGGGACTTTAGGTTTGATTAAATTTAAGATAGTTTGATTTACCGGATTAAATAGCAGAATTACCAGTTTGTGGACTCTGTAATGTTAATCTTGTAAATTAATAACTTGAGAAAATTTCTAATCCATCTTTAAAGATTAAATTTATCTTTTATGGTTCAAATATTTATCCTGATCTATTTTCATCCTAAGGCCTAACTTCAACACCATTATCTTATCTTTATCTTATTTTCTTTATTTTATTTCATAAAACTTCTTTCCAAAAATTCATGTTTTTCCTCTCTTATTAATTTATAAATCCAGATATTGAATTAATAATATTCCTCGTGGGTTCGACACTCTTACTCCTATTACTATATTACTTGAGCGACTAGTGCACTTGCTAGCAAATTTTATTGTTACAAATCAAACGCATCAAGTTTTTGGCGCCGTTGCCGGGGAATATTTATTAATTAATTTCTAATTTTTATGAATTATTAAGAGATGTAAATAAATTGTAAATAATTCTTTATAAATATGTATTAATTGTTTTAATTATTATTATTTTTTTAATAAACTGACATCTTTTCTTTTGCAGATAAAGGTCGCGACATTTTAGATTAAAATTGTTGACTTTGGCTAATGCTTTATGGAATTTCGGATTACTGTTGACTTATGGTTTTACGATCGAGATTGATTTTTTGTCGGCTTTATTGGTTTTACGGCTCGCAATATCGATTGAAATTTAATCTTCTGTTTTACGGCCGTAATTTTATCCGAACGTTGTTTTACGCCATGGATTTGATTTCGTTTTGGCCAAAGTGGATTGTTCTATTTGATTTGATTTCGCTATTTTACGGCCGTAAAAAATCGACTCAATTCACTTTCGGCCGTAATGATTCAATTTTCGACATTTGAGTGGGGTAATATTCTCAAGTTTCATTCGATTTTATTTCGGCCGAAACCCTATTTTTCTTTACGGCCTCGTGTTGACTTCATCTCGGCCGATGTGACCTCGTCTTAATTGACAATTTAATCTTCTTTACGGCCGAGAATGATCTCATGTTTTCTTTTTACGGCCGAAAATTGAACTCATGGTTTTGCGGCCGTAAAATTTCTGAATATTTGTTTTTACGCCATATTACGACCTTTTCGGCCAATTTATTTGTGACTTTTTTTCTCGGCCGTAACATTATAATAGTTTGAACTTTTGATTCGACTTTGTTTTGGCCAAAGCGATTTAGTCTGTCTCGGCCGTAATGGATCATCCGATATGAATTATCCTCTTCCTCGAGCCGTAATGAGTCATTTTGTCGACATTTCGTCTGATTTTTATTTCGGCCGAAACCCTGTTCTGTTTTACGATCAAAGGTTGTCAACTTCAGTTCTTTACGCCTATGATTTTATATGTGAGGAGTTTATTGCCGAAATGATTCATCGCTGTATTAATTTTTACGACGTTGTTTCGGCCATAAGCCAACAAGTTTTACGCCTTCACGTTGAATCCCTTTCAATACTATTTTATGATTTTTATGACCGAACGAGCCTCGGATTATTAATTTAATTTCGGCCGTAAATCTATTTTTGTATTACGGCCGACTTCTCTGAAAATAATTTTTTTATTATGTCTGATTATTAACTTTACGGCCGCAAATTAGTTCAGACTTATTTTGTGCCGTTTCTTACATCATCATAAATTCTTTCGGTCGATATTAATATTTGGTATTTGTATGGATTTGAAGAACCTCTGTTTGCGGCCGTAATTAGGTTTCTGAAAAGTTCCTCTCGAAAATTAATTTTAATTTTCAATTCTATCAGGCCGAAAGACTTTATTTGTTAAAAACTCATTTTTCGTGACCTATTATCTGTATTTTCTTCCTTCTTGTATATATATTTTATTTTATTTTATTTTATTCTTTCATCTTACTGAAAATTAGTTGTTGCAGGACTTGAGTGAAAATCTAATCACAACTAAGTTAATCCTTTGGATAAATTTATATGTCACACATTCTGATCAGATATTAATTTTTTATTTTATTTAATTTTTTGTTCTGACACTTGGTTGTTGCAGTGACGAATTGAATATTTAATCACAATCAATTCTCTATTTTTTTAGTTATTTTTTTTATTTAATTAGTTAGTTGTTAGGCATTTTATTTTTATTTTATATCGAGTCATCTAATCAATATTTCTTTCTGTGCATCGAGCGGAATTCGGATAATCATACGTCGACCGAGGAATGCATCATGCATGGGGAAACACAAGGCGAAACGACAAGATTACGCCATGTTCCTCGTTACGGCCAAGAATCACCTCGATGACCACACCGTAAAAATTCCAACAGACATGACAAGATGCCACATCGTTACGGCCGAGGATCACGCCAGATGTCTCATTACGGCCGAGGTGTTATGCACGGACGAGAATGACACGACAACACATATGCATGCACAAGTCCAATCGAAAATAAAAAAAAATATTGGATTATGCCCTACGACCTGTACTTTTTACGGCCGAAGACATGACAAGAGCTGCGCGTTCCTATTACGCCCTGCCACCCTTGCATTATGGCCGAGCTGTCACATGGACATGACAGGGAGACCACGGACGTGCCTTGAAAACCGGGCATGCTTTTGCTTTTACGCCTGGACATGACCCTTCACTGCGAGCAGGTCAGATTACGCCCGAAAATTCATCTATAATATCCTACCCCCTCTTGTATGTTGCAGATCAATCTTCTTTACGGCCGAAGCCACCGCGCGCCGCCCTCTGTGCATTACGGCCGAGGTGCTTCCGTAACCCTTACGCCTTTTCTTCTCTACGGCTGAAGTCTCAATGTCGTAACCGCCAATCCTTACGCCCAAAAGCGCCGTGCATGTTCCTTACGGCCGAAGTTCCAGCGTTTTCCCGACATTTGTTTTACGGCCGACACTTATTACGGCCGAGTTTCCACCGCGCTCCTACCATCTGCGTTACGGCCGAGCCTCAACACCGCGCATCAAGACTTCTTTACGGCCGAAATCTCATCGCCATTCGTTACGGCCGAAATCTACAGGTTCATCTACTCTTACGACCGAAGTTCCGAGTCACGCCTCCAACTTCTTACGGCCAAACTCAAATCTCCGGCCGAGCTTCATCAATTACGGCCGAAGTCCTTCATCAACCTTACGCCGAGCTTTACTTATTACGGCCGAAGTTCTTCGTCAACCGGTCCCTTACGGCCGAGTCACCTCCGACCGTCAGCTCTTCAAACACATATTACGGCCGAGCTTCCACCGAGCCGGTACCTTTTCTTTGTTTATTTTTGTCCATATCAAGATGAGACGATTTGCTAATATATGGAGGGGACGTCACGAACGACGACATCCGAATGCTCAACCGGTCCCACAACCCTCACAATTAATCTCCTACCCCGGAGATTATTATTGGACTAAGCCGGAGTATCAAACTCGATATGAACGGATGTGTGAGATTCGAATTCATGCCACCAGATTTTCAGATACTGAATTGCTAAGGGAGTATAATTTACTTGCAGATACTCATCTATTATTTTTTCAAATTGGACTATCTGACTTTGTGCATTCTTGGTGGCCAACTTATGAAGTACTAATTATGGAATTCCTCTCATCTCTGAAAGTCTTTAATTTAGATGGCAGGAACTATGATCAGCCCCGCATTTCATTCCAACTTTATGGGCGGCCATTTACTCTCACTCTAGGAGAGATTAATAATATCTATGGATTTCCCAACCATGGATCTCTTTCTGTACCTGCTGACTTTGATGCTGAAACTTTTTGGAAATAGATAACAGAAGAAGACCGATTTGTTTGAAACACCGCTAAAGATAGCTCAATTCAGAATCTTGTTCTGCGCTATGTTCATCGCATGCTAAGCAACACCATAAGTGGGCGCAGTGATAATGATGGTGCCGTCTCAGAGGGAGAGTTATATCTCATCCACAGTATGCTTCACAGAACTCCTGTTAATGTGGGTACATTCTTCATTCGTCGATTTCAGCGCCGCACTACTCATCGTGGCGGTAGCATTAATATGGGCGCACTTCTCACACCTATCGCTCAACACCTACAACTTGACTTGGATGATCTTGAAGCTGTGCCAGGAAACACTCATCTCACTCGTAGGACCATTCAGGCTATGGGTCTCGTGAAGACCAACAACTCAGGGATCAAAGTTTTTATTTTTAAAGGCCACCATCAGGAGGTGCCCTGCTCAGATCGAGATGCTTTTACGCCGATTAATCCAAATAATTGGCTCCTTTTTAGGCATGTCATAGCTCCAGTAATCCCACCTGCGGGACCATCTACCTCTGTCGGACAGCTATACCAGGATGAACCTTTCTCCTGGTTTGATTCTACTGATTATGCGGCAGCACAACCCTACCTTCAACAACAACAAGGATTCCAGGCTATATCACTGGCAGCTTCCCAATATGCCACATCCGTCCATTCACCTTATATGCCAGTGCCTTCTCCGATTCCATCTCTAGCACAAGAGAGCTCTTCTGATTCCTCGTTCATACCTTCTACTCCTTATGAGGAATGCGAATCGATGGAAGTATCTGCCCCTTTACAAGAACCTGTGCAGAATCGCTATATAGCACCGGAGCCCACTTTTACTTCAGCCCCAGAGCAGACTTACTATCCACCTCCGCCACCTCAGCCTGACTATGCTTCCATGCAAAACTTATGGGAATCAATGTATGATGAACAACTTCGTCAAGCAGGGGAGTTTCACACTTTTCAAGAAGAACAACTTCGTCAGTCAGGGCAGTTGCACGCTATTCAGGAAGAGCAACTTCGACAAGCACAAGAGTTGACCAACATTCGAGCCGATTTTAGAAATATGGATGATCGTCAGGGTCGCTTTGAATCCCTTCAGAATCAACATGCGCGCATGACGAGATGCATCCATGAGTATCATATGCGTCAAGGAAATCTCGGCTACCATCCACCATCGCCACCCCGCAGACAGTAAATCCGGTTGTATCTTTTCCCTTTTCTTTATTTTCGTTTCTTTAATTTTCCTTTTTATTGAGTATATATCACTTTCTCTTGCTGGCTTAACACTGAGGACAGTGTCTAGTTTAAGCTTGGGGGAGTTTGCATTTCATGCATTGCATGTTTCTTTCTTTTTATTTACTTATGTTTTCATCTAGTTGTAAAAAAATCCAAAAAAATTGAAAAATTTGAAAATTTTCTAAAAAATACCATTGCATGCATTTATTTTTGCTATCATCTTACTAACTCTTGTCTTATTGTTTTAATTATCTTTAGTAGAAGTTCAAAGACATGTCGTTAATTGATGAAATTTGAATACTTTTCTTTCTTATCACTTGCTACTTCAGTATCAAACTTATAGACTGTGTGCCAATGCTAAGTAGAATTATGAATGACTAGACGACAAAATCATATTCATGCCTTTTTATTTTTAAGTCTTGATAGTAATAGCCTTTTTATTGACCATATCAAGTACTTTTTGAGCTTATGAAAAAGAAGGGTTAGTTAAACCCCAACAAATAAAAAAAATTAATACTAATAATAAATAAAGTTATGTGTAGGTACAAAAGTGTTATCCGGAACCAAGGTGTGTTCGGGTAATTAGATCCGTAGGGGTTCATGCCTGGCGACCTAAGGGCAACTGCTCTGGGATCCGTCGATCGAAAGCCTGCTACATGGACCATCTTGTGGAATATGGAGAATCACATGAGTACTGAATCATGGCTAAGTTCGAACTCTTCATTCAGAATCTTGGTTGTTCGGGCAAGTAAACTCGAGGGGTGCTTTATCACCTGGTGCCCTAAGGTCATCTGATCTGGGAGTCATCAGTCCAAAGCCCGCTACATGGACTTCCTTGTGCAATCCTGCTTGAAGATTAGAACTTTTAAATGATTGAAAATAAAGTTGAAAAATGAAAAGAAAAAGAAAAAGTTTTAAGCTCAATTAGTACTTATGTGTTCAATATTAATGCTATTATTTGATAGACAATTTATTTTTTTCACAAGGCTGAATTTGAGATTGTTTAAATTTGTGTAGCATTCAGAATCTCTATGAAGCTAAGTGCATGGAAAATAATGAGATACTGAGTAGTAGGTGTGCAGAAGAATTGTGTGAGAAAATTAATCAGTTGACAATGTGGCGGCTATGATGGAACTTTCTTGAGCCTTGCCTTGAATTTTTGCTTGAGGACAAGCAAGACTTTAAGCTTGGGGGAGTTTGATGCATGCAAAATACAACATATTTTAGATTATTATTTTAACTAAAATTTCTGTAATTTGATCATGGCATGCATCATTTTTAGTCACTTTTAATCGTAATTCCGGATTTATCAATTTTAATTATTAAATTTTCTGAATATTTTAATTATGGATGGATTAACTAAATTTTGATAATTATTTTGCAGGAAAAATCGAGATTTAAATGGATTGTGCTGTATCGGCCGAAATTTCGAAGAATTTATCATTACGGCCGAGATTAGGATGAAGAATTCATCATTACGGCCGAGATTTGACTTTACACTCAAGTCGTTTTGGCCGATATTCAAAAGGAGTAACAAATAAATGATTTTATCTTTTGGGCGTAACAAGATTTAATTCTTTGTTACGGCTAACATTTGAAGGAATAAAGATAAAAAGGATTTATCTTTGGGCGTAATGATAAAAGGATTTATCTTTGGCCAAGTTTATCTCATAATTTTAAAGTCAACCGTACGATGTTACGGCCGAGATCAAATTGAAGGCCGTCTGCACCCTATAAATACGTAAAGAATCCATCGTTTCAATTCGTGCTCTGAAGTTCAGGTTTCTTCCACGGCGAGTCGTGAGCTCTGCAGGCTACGACTAAGAGGAGAGAGGTGCGACGGCTGGAAGTTGATCGCGACCCTGATCAAGTCCGAGAGGCTGCTCGACTGTCTGCCCGTGATCCGAAGCTTCGACTTTTGTCTATTTGGGTGTAATTTTTCCAATTATTATTATTTTATTATTATCTCTCCAGAATTTCTAGGATGAACTCCATATTTTTATTTATTTCATGTTAGGAGATTATTATTGAAGGGAAACTATTTGGACCCTATATTATTTGTTTTAATCTTTTCTGATCAGTTAGTTAATTGTGCTTAATGCTTTTAATTTAATTATTTAGATTTCTGAATTGAGTACTTACCAGTTTGTGGATTATTTGATTTCAGAATTCATTAATTAAATTAATTGATTTTATGTGAAATTAATAATTGACATAAATTTGATAACTAGTGTGTGGAGAATCAAGTTTATGTGGTCTGTTAATCTAACCAGTTTGTGGAGTGATTAATAGTCTAGGATTTTCATATTAATGCATCTTAATTTTAATCTTATCTGACGAATACTAGTTTGTGGGACTTTAGGTTTGATTAAATTTAAGATAGTTTGATTTACCGGATTAAATAGCAGAATTACCAGTTTGTGGACTCTGTGATGTTAATCTTATAAATTAATAACTTGAGAAAATTTCTAATCCATCTTTAAAGATTAAATTTATCTTTTATGGTTCAAATATTTATCCTGATCTATTTTCATCCTAAGGCCTAACTTCAACACCATTATCTTATCTTTATCTTATTTTCTTTATTTTATTTCATAAAACTTCTTTCCAAAAAATCATATTTTTCCTCTCTTATTAATTTATAAATCCAGATATTAAATTAATAATATTCCTCGTGGGTTCGACACTCTTACTCCTATTACTATATTACTTGAGCGACTAGTGCACTTGCTAGCAAATTTTATTATTACAAATCAAACGCATCAAAGATCAAAAGGTTCAACCAGAGGTTACATCGAGTGAACAAAGTAAATTCAAACAACCACTTATTGAAGGACATCCCAACTATTCTTCTCGGATACCATTTCCTAAAGCCCTTGAGAAATCTCGACAGGATCAACAGTTTGGCAAGTTTGTAGAAATTTTAAAGAAACTCTATATTAATGTACCTTTCGTGGAAGCTATACAAGAAATGCTGGCATATGCGAAATTCCTCAAGAACATCCTATCGAAGAAGAGGAGGATACAAGGAAATGAAATAGTTGAACTAACTGCTGAAGTAAGTGCTATAATTCAAAACAAATTGCCTCCAAAGCTAAAAGATCCTGTGAGTTTCTCTATACATGTGAAATTGGAAACCGAAGGATACATAGAGCTTTGTGCGATCTTGGTGCTTCAATGAGTGTTATTCCTCTGTCATTATGTAGAAAGCTCAAAATGGGTGATATTAAGCCCACGAATATGTCTCTCCAATTAGCAAACCGATCTATAAAATTTCCACAAGAAATTCTGGAGGATATACCAATCAAGGTAGGAAATTTTTACATACCACTTTGTGATTTTAGACGTGTATGAAGATAATCAAACTCTCATTCTGTTGGGGAGACCTTTCTTAGCTATCGCAGGAGTAGTGATTGACGTTAAACAAGATCATCTTACTTTACAAATAGGTGATGACATAGTCGAATTTCGACTGAACCACATTATTACTTATCAAGACATGAAAGATCACCATCTTCAACCTGAGCAATTGGATTCACTGATACAGAAAGTGGCGTCAGTTATTCATATATCTGATCCTTTAGAAGTATTCCTCGATGCTAAAGAATCATCTCTGTGGACAGAAGAAGAAGCAAGCATTCTTACAAGTCATATGCTCTCGACAACAATACAACACTCCGACAATTCACTAGAGGACCAATCAATAGACTTCATGCTACCGACTAAATTAAAGAAGCCAACGAAGCCTGAGTTAAAGAAACTTCCTCAAAATTTCAAGTATGAATTTTTAGGAGAATATTTCACTTATCTAGTAATTGTCAGTGCCGATTTAAAGACAACTCAACTTCAACAGCTAGTGGACAAATTAAAAGTTTACAAGCATGTCAACGGATGCACATTGGATGATCTCAAAGGAATCAATCCTGCTATATGCATGCATCGTATCCATATGGAAAAGGATTACAAACCTTCTATAGAAGACTTAATCCAACAATGAAAGAAATAGTAAAAAAAGAGGTAATTAAACTTTTGGATGCAGGAATAATCTATCCCATATCAGATAGTCAGTGGGTGAGCCCTATGCAAGTTGTGCCAAAAAAGGGTGGAATGATTGTGGTAAAGACCGAGTCGAACAAACTCATTTCCACATGAATGATAACTGGGTGGAGGATGTGTATCGACTTCAGAAAGCTCAACAAAGCCACTCGTAAGGATCATTTTCCACTACCTTTTATCGATCAGATGTTAGAAAGGCTAACAAACCACTCTTATTTCTGCTACCTAGATGGATTTTTTGAATTCCATCAAATTCCTATTCATCCAGATGATCAGGAAAGACCACATTTACTTGCCCATATGGAACCTTTGCATGCCTTTTGGGCTATGTAATGCTCCAACAAGCTTTTAAAGGTGCATGATGTCAATCTTTTCTGATTATATTGAAGAAATAATGGAGGTATTTATGGATGACTTTTCAGTGTATGGTACTTCTTTTGAAATATGCCTGCAAAATTTAGGAAAAGTGTTACAGAGATGTGCTGAAACTAATCTAGTGTTGAACTGGGAGAAATGTCACTTCATGGTACAAGAAGGAGTAGTCTTAGGGCATATTGTTTCAGGCAGAGGCATCAAAGTTGATAAAACCAAGACTGAAGTAGTTGAAAATTTACCTCCACTACTAACATCAAAGGAATCAGAAGTTTCTTTGGTCACGCCAAATTTTATCGACGTTTCATTAAGGATTTTTCTCTTATTGCAAGTCCCTTAACAAAACTCCTATTTAAGAAAGCAGAGTTCATATTCGATGAGCATTGTTTAAAGGCCTTCGACACCCTAAAAATAGCTCTTACAATAGCTCCAATCATTCAACCACTTGATTGGTCTTTGCCCTTTGAAATTATGTGTGATGCTAGTGATCAAGCTGTGGGGGCAGTATTGAGACAAAGGAAGGATAAAAAATAACATGCAATTTATTATGCTAGTAAAACCTTGGATGCAAAACAAATCAACTATGCCACAATTGAAAAAGAATTCCTAGCAGTCGTCTTTGCAATGGACAAATTCAGATCCTACCTAGTTGGCTCCAAAATTATCGTATATACTGATCATCACGCAATACGATACTTGATTGCTAAAAAAGATGTCAAACCTAGACTCATCAGATGGATCCTTTTGTTACAGGAATTTGATCTAGAAATCAAAGATCGAAGGGGGACAGAAAATTTAGTAGCTGATCACCTCTCCCGACTTCAGTTGTTGGAAGAGGACACTCGCAGAGCTATTAACGACTATTTTCTATATGATCATTTGTTTTCGATCCAGAAAACACAACTTCCATCATTTGCCGATTATGCTAACTACCTAGTTTCCAGAGTTCTGGTCTATCCTATCAACAAAAGAAGAAATTCTTCTCAAATATTAAATACTACTTTTGGAATGAACCATTTGTTTTCAAAAAATGTGCAGATGGAATTTATCGAAGGTGTGTACCAGATGAGGAACAAGCCGTCATACTACTGGAGTGCCATTCTTCTCCTTATGGTGGTCATGGAGGATATAAAAAAACAGCTTCCAAAGTTCTCCAAACAGGTTTCTCTTGGCCGACTCTATTCAAGGATGCAACCAATATTGTTAAATCGTGTGATGCTTGTCAAAGAACTTGAAATATAGGTAGAATTGAAATGAAGTGTAGGATCTCAAAGGGCACCAAGAGCGGGGTGAATTGGTGTTTATCCGAAATTATCAGTTTCACGAAATTCGTCGCGGAAGCATAAAATTGATTCTTAAAACCTTTGCAATTCATATTATAAACACAATATTATAGGGAGAGAGAGAGAAATCAAATACAAATAGACGCGGGTGGTTGTTGACGAGGTTCGGCCACATCTTGGCCTACGTCCCCGCTCCGACTTCTCGACCTCGAGACCGTCGGAGATTCTACTAGTCCCTTCCTTTATTTCAAATGGGGTAAGAAAGAAAGCCCTTTACACAACCACCTTTTTCTACGCTTCGAGAGGCAATGCAACCTCTCCTCCTAAGAAGCTATTCTTTTCTTTCGTTCAAGAGGTAAAATTTGGAACCTCTTTTACACAGGAGCTCTCACAACCTTTCTGAAGAATAGTTTCTCTCTTTTACAATAGAGCACTCACAAGAAGAGAAGAGAGAAAGAAAGAAGACTCTAAAATGATAACTTCAAGAGAAATGATCTCCTTTTGATTTCTTGAAGTTTTGCTTCAATGCTTGGATTAATGCATTTGCTTCTGACCTTAGCACTCTTTTTATAGGCTCTGGTATGTGGAAAATTTGCCTAGAATTAATTTCACATTTTTCTCTTCAAAATATAGTCATTACTGTTCATTTCAGTAATAGACCGATCGACCGCATTTATTAACCGGTCGACCGGACTATATGACTGTTGCGCTGATTTCTCCAGTTGCCGCAGCTGGTCGGTCGACCGGTGTCTCGACCGGTACAGTCTCGCAGTTTTGATTTGTAGCCGTTGAGCTGATCGGTTGGTCGCTGCATCGATCAGTCCGTCGATTGGTACAATCTCACAGTTTTCATTTGAGCAGCTTATGCCTTGATCGGTCGACCGGTATCTCCTATCGATCGATCGGACTGTCTCGACCGGTAGGTTGATCGCCCTGCACTATTTTGAGCATAACTTTCTATACGGTTATCCAAATTAGATGATCTTGGAGTCTATGGAAAGCTAACAGAATTCTCTACAGTCTGGTGTTCCACATTCATCTAAAACTAATAAGATCGGTGCCAATTATTTAATTAAAGTGTAGTGCATAAAGTTATCTCTTTTTCTTTAAACTTTTTAGCATAATCATACGAGGTTTATATCATCAAAATATAATTTAATATGTCATTAAAACTTAAATCCAACAATCTCCTCCTTTTTGATGAAGATAAATCGAGAAATATGAAAAATATATAAATTGCAAAAAAGTTGTAAAATTCTTGTAAAAACAATTTTACTCCTCCTAACACATAGTTTATCCCACAATGGTAGATATAACAACAAAGCCTTATCCCACAATGGTAGATATTCACATAAATATTAATTGTAAGGTACTCTTCATATAAAATGATATTCAAATTATATTTCTCCTATACTTCTTCCCCTTTTGTTTCATCAAAAAGAATAATTTATATATATGAAGCATATAAGAAAACATATGTAACTCTCCCTTAATCAATATTTTACTTTTTTTAAAAAAAAAATATTTTCCCCCTTTTGGCATATAATAGTCATGTAGAAAGTATTTCAATATGAGAATTTGAAAATATGACTCCCCCTAAATTTATGACTACTTTATAATGGTAAAATGAAGACAATTTGATGAAATTCAAAAAGATATTTATGGATATGGCATAAAACTTTGATGCAACAATGATATCCATGATATGTAAAAATAAAGTTTTGAAGTTTTAACATGCTCCCCCTATCGTTATGATCAATATTCTTTTGTTCCTTTCTTCTCATCCAAAAAATAGTCATTTTGAAAATTTTGAATGAAATTAAAAGAATAGCCTAATCACTTAATAAATATAAGAATGCAACAAATGATACTTTTACCATAACCTTTGTGCATTCACATTTTTAATTCCACTTGTCCTTTGCATGTGAAGCACACCTGCAAAAATGATTATGTAACTTTTGGTATCCAAATTTCTTTGGGTCATATTTTGTTAGATGTTGTTCCTTTCGGAACCCAAATCATGTCATTTTGTGAAGATTTTCTTGCTTTGCATTGATACGCAAAATGACCATTAAATCCACATGTAAAACATGTAATATGTGATTTTCTATCATATGTACGATTAGATTTCCAATAAGAATTTTCATGTCCAAAGTGTTTTCTAGGATTATTTTTTGTTACATGAAAAATAACTATATTTTTCAAAGATGCATTTTCCTTCTTTTCTTTTTCTAAAGAGCATGCTAGTTTTACTATTTCACATGCATGTGTAGCTTTCAAAGTTTCAATTTCATTTTTTATATTTTCATTTTCCATAAAATATGTATCCTTTTCTACTTTTAATTTTTCAATCTCATTTTCCATAATATGAAGATCATTTCTCAAGGTTTCATTATGAATTAGACATACATTTCTTTCTTTTTTCAAAATATCAAGGTCATTTTTTATATTATGAAAATCATTCATCAATTTTTTATTCTTATTTTTAAGAATAAAATATTTTTCAACTAAGAGAGAGAATTCCTTATGTATGTCAAAATTGATATTATCATCCTCATTGTCATTATCACTATTAGCACTAGAGCAATAAGAAGAGTTGGATGATACCTCATCATTATGTGCCATTAAGCATAGATATGCATCCTCGTTGGACGAACTTGATTCACTTTCACTTGACTCATCATGTCTTTTCTTCTTTCTTCTATGAGATGCCTCTTCTTTGTGATTTTTGTATGATCTTCGGGTAGGCTTCACATTCTTTTCTTTCTCTTTCACCAATTTGAGATACTTATCGAGTTTTCTTGAGTAGAGAGCGAGTCTCTTTTCGTCTACTTCTTCTTCACTCGAGTCATCTTCACTTTTACTTGCTTTTAAAGCCAATGTCTTCTTTTTGGGAGCATTTGATTCTTCTTCTTGGATTCCGATCTTATAGGTTAGAAGTGAACCAATTAGATCGTCAAAATCCAATTTATTTAAATCTTTTTCTTTGATCACCGTCCTTTTTGTATGCCAACGGGAGGAGAGAGATTTGAGAATCTTTTTTACTTTTTGAGGGTTAATTCTCAGCTCACCCAAAGAGGCTATGCCATGCACAATATCATTAAATCTAGCAACCATATCATTTATAGATTCATTATCATACATTTTGAAAGAATCATATTAATGATTTAGAATATTCAATCTAGATTCTTTGATTTTATCCGTTCCCTCATAAGTGGTAATAAGTTTTTTCTAAATTTCGGTTGAACTTTCACAACTAGAAATCCGATTAAAATCCGTTGAATCCAAAGCACAATAAAAATGTTCTTTGCTTTTCAATCCAATTTCAAAAAAACTTTCTGTCTTTCGTCATGTTCGGAAGGCAATTTTTCATGTAAGTAATAACCTTTTTCGACAATATCCCACATGTTTATATCAATAGAACATATGTAGGCTTGTATACGAATTTTCTAATATCCAAAATTTGATGCATTTAAAAGGGGATGATGACTAATTAATTGTCCTTCGGCAAAAATAAATGCACTTGATGTCATGGCTGTTAAGATTGTTAAATCTTAAAAAAAATAATTGAATCTTAAAAATGATTAGATATAAAACGATTAGATATGGAAACGAGAAGATTCAAAAGATCAAAACAAGAGCAACCCGCTTTGATACCAATTGTAGGATCTCAAAGGGCACCAAGATGGGGGTGAATTGGTGATTATTCGAAATTATCGGTTTCACAAAATTCGTCATGGAAGCATAAAACTGATTCTTAAAACCTTTGCAATTCAGATTATAAACACAATATTATAGGAAGAGAGAGTGAGATAAATCAAACGCAAATAGACACGGGTGGTTGTTGACGAGGTTCGGCCACACCTTGGCCTACGTTCCCGCTCCGACTTCTCGATCTCGAGACCGCCGGAGATTCCACTAGTCCCTTCCTTTGTTTCAAATGAGGCAAGGAAGAAAGCCCTTTATACAACCACCTTTTTCTCCGCTTCGAGAGGTAAGGCAACCTCTCCTCTAAGGAAGTTAATCTTTTCTCTCGCTCAAGAGGTAAGATTTGGAACATCTTTTACAAATGAGCTCTTACAATCTTTCTGAAGAATAGTTTTTCTCTTTTACAATAGAGCACTCACAAGAAGAGAGGAGAGAAAGAAAGAAGACTCTAAAATGATAACTTCAAGAGAAATGAATTCATTTTGATTTCTTGAAGTTTTGCTTCAATGCTTGGATTAATGCATTTGCTTCTGGCCTTGGCACTTCTTTTATAGGCTCTAATATGTGAAAAATTCATTCAGAATTAATTTCATATTTTTCTCCTCAAAATATAGCCGTTACTGTTCATTTAAGTAATGGACCGGTCGATCGCATTTATTAACCGATCGACTGGACTATATGACCATTGCGCTGATTTCTCCAGTTGCCGCAGCTGGTCGGTCGACCGAACTATCGGCCGGTGTCTCGATCGGTACAGTCTCGCAGTTTTGATTTGTAGCCGTTGAACTGATCGGTCGGCCGCTGCATCGATCGGTCCGTCGATCGGTACAGTCTCGTAGTTTTCATTTGAGCGGCTTATGCCTTGATCGGTCGACCGATATCTCCGATCGGTCGATCGGACTGTCTCGACCGGCCTTCATAGCTTGGACCGGTAGGTTAACCGTCCTGCACTATTTTGAGCATAACTTTCTGTACGGTTATCCAAATTAAATGATCTTGGAGTCTATGGAAAGCTAACAGAATTCTTTACAGTCTGATGTTCCATATTAATCCAAAACTAATAAGATCGGTGTCAATTATTTAATCAAAGTGTAGTGTATAAAGTTATCTCTTTTTCTTCAAACTTTTTAGCATAATCATTCGAGGTTTGTATCATCAAAATATAATTTAATATATCATTAAAACTTAGATCCAACATGAAGCACCTCAGCAGTCTATACTTAAAATAGAAATATTCGATGTATGGGGAGTGGACTATATGAGACATTTTCCTCCCTCGTGCGGATACAAATTCATACTCCTAGCCGTTGATTATGTCTCAAAGTGGATCGAGACTATCTCTACAATCTCAACAGACTCAAAGTCGATTGTTAAACTCTTCAAAGATATAATATTCTCAAGGTTTGGGGTGCCCAGTTTGGTCATCAGTGATGAAGGATCACATTTTATCGAACGGAGTTTTGAAAAATTGCTGCTCAAATATGAAGTCAAACATCGGATTTCTACCGCCTATCACCCTCAAACAAACGGTCAAGCAGAAATCTCGAATAGAGATATCAAAATAACCCTCGAGAAAACCATCTCAATAACTAGAAAGGATTGGAGCTTGAAACTTAATGAAGCACTGTGGACATACCGAACTGCATATAAAACACCAATTGGGACAACACCATTTAAGTTGATTTACGACAAACATTGTCACCTACCGGTAGAATTAGAACACATTTTTGGGCAATCAAAACACTGAACTATGATCTCCAGGCAGCCTCGGAAAATTAACTATTGCAGCTCAATGAGTTAGATGAACTGAGATTAGATGTCTATAACAATTCCCGCATCTATAAAGAAAGAACGAGGAAATGGCATGATATGCACATATTAAGAAGGAGTTTTAAGGAAGGCGACCAGGTTCTATTATTCAACTCCCGACTATGACTTTTCTTGAAAAGTTAAGAACGCGATGGTCTGGACCGTTTATCGTTGAAAAAATATATCCCCATGGAGCAGTGGATATCAAAAATAGTAAGTCAAAAAATTTTAAAGTCAATGGGCAAAGATTAAAACACTACAATCCAGGTGCAGCAAAGTTCGAAGAAGTTTTGCACTTGCAATCGAACCACTAAAAGAAATAAGGTCGGGCCAACGACGTTAAAAAAAGAGCACTACAGGGAGGCAACCCAACCAAATAAACGGTCATCAGCCACGTCAGCACTCACAAGGTCAAAAGTATCGGAAACTCACCTGAAAGTACACCTGTTAGATTTAGTTGAGAATCCCAACAGAATCTAGTACCATATCTACCTAAATATCCACTTTTCCCAATCACACACAATCGCGTCCCCTCGTTCTCCACCCCACACATTATCTCTCCTTCAAACATCTACTACTCGTCGGCTCTCCAAAATCCCTAAATAGCCTCGCATCCTATTCCGAGCAACCCCCAAAGATCACAGACATCCTCGCCAACAGGTCGGCAACATGAAGAGATCACACGCATCCTTAGACTCCAGGACCAACAGCTCCTCTGAGTCCATCCGACGCCAGCTACGTCCAGACGGACTCCTGCGTCCAACATCCAACATATGACGGCCAGAGAATAGCGAGGAAGCCCACCACCTTATACAAACCAGGTGCAGAATCGAGTGAGTTATAGGAGATCGAGAGATCGAACTCTTCTTCGGATTAAGGGTGAGGATCTTATTAGTCCGTAATCTTAATTTAGTGATTAGCAGCTACTCTTTTCTTGAGTTATAGGTACATCGATAGGCTAAGAGATAGAATATATCATTCGCGTCTTAGTGAAATTATAAAATCAGTAAATTGAACACGGCAATCGCAAAAGCATCAACGAGCTTATTACAAGGGAATCTCCTTTATCACTCCTCGACCCTTTTCTCATTCTCCTTTGTTATTTTAGTTTATGTTCATTTTTCATTCGATTTATTCTTAATCTTTTAGTGACAATTCCTGTGATATAATTAGAACAAGTAATCAATCTAAATCAACGGGGTTACGACATCAGGGTTTCTACTCGACCTGTGCACTTACAGTTGTGTGAACTCTACAGTAAATTTAAAATGCGACTAGAATTTACTTTCAGTGTGAGAATTCATAATTCTATAACCACGATAAGTTCACGTCAGATACCGGGTGAAACGAGTTTAAAAATGAAGGACATTCATGTTACAAAGTGATGTTGGAGGATATCGCTGAGCAAACATCAAAGTTGAAGGGCATTTGATATAATTTACTCAAGTGTGTCATGATGAACTGGATAACTTTAACATGCTAAAATCTTAATTAATGGTAATTTATTAATTAGAAACAAATAGGTGATTGAAGTGGCTTTGGTAGGAGTGTAATTAAAAATCTAGAAAATCCAATGGCCTAGTCGATCCGATAATTTTGTCCCGAAAAAAACCTTTTTTAGAACCAAAAACTCTTCATTTAAATTAGGATCCCTAAGTATTTAATTTTTTTATTACCTTTCAAACTATGGATTTGCTCTCTTACTTTCTTCACGTGAGGTAACATTTCTAAATTTGCTCTCTCAAATTTCTTCTCTGGCAACTTGCTTTCATAACTTTAATCTTTATTAATTTTAAGAACTAACCGATTAAATAGAAAAAAATGAATATTTATTCTTTTAAAGTTTATTTATTTGAATTTTAATGTTAAGAAAATATTACTATGATTCTTAGTCAAGTGACCTCCTTGGGTACGGTCTTATTCACACGATCGAGAATCTTAGAAAAAAGAGCGCCTACTTAACAAAAGGTTGTGTTGTCATATGTGCATTATATTTTTTCTTTATATTTTGAAAACTTTTATATATTAATCTCAATCATTCATTTTACTTAGGGTCAATATTTTTCTTCATAATAAAACTATACCTTCAACCAAATCATGGTTGTTGCTATTCCTCTTTTCCCCCATAATATAGTTGTCATCTTCATCACTCCACTTGTGTATCCGCCATCGTTCCACTCGCAAATCTATCGCCATCATCACTCCAAATGCTTCTCATGCCCTCTCTCATTGCCAGTCATTGATACGAATGTCATACTTGGTTACTCGCATTCTCTTGTGTCACCAACCATGTTGGAATGTCTTGAAATTCTAACTCGCCACATGACGAATATTCTCTTTGAACGGTACGATGGTGTTCTTCTTTCCTTTCCTTTCGTTGACTAGGGTGGTCAAGAAAGGTGCCACATAAATGAAAAACTTAGAAAATAAGAAATACAATTTTTAAGACATAAGCGCGGAAGCTGAATAGATAAAAGGCCCATAAAATTCGAGTACATAGTGTGGAAGCTCAGTAATATAAAAAGGGACATTGACACGATGAGGACCATGCCATAATACGAAATACACATACATACAATTTGACGATATAAAATAATAAAAATCTAACTACATTCATGTGCACACACACCACCCGAGCAGGAGTCTCCACACACATATCAATCTAGCACAATAGTTAAATCAAGTACATGTGAAATCAAGTAACACAGGGGAGGATAAACCTCTCGTTAGCACAAGACTAAATGTGATAACAAATGAGTGATGATCCAGAAAGTATAAGCATGACAGAAATTTATAAATAATATCATAAATATTCATGAGGATCATCACACATGAAACAATAATTTATTCATATCATCCTTTCATGTAATATTCTTTCGTTCTTTTCATTCATGATCCATGATGGAAAAATGTCATCACCAATGGTCAATAACATGACTCCTAAGAGCATTTATCTTTCCATTGGAAAGGCATAACATTCATTGTTCCATTTTCTTTTCATTCTATTTCATGTTCATATGCATATTCATATTTATGTTGACATAGTTCGTTCATTCATCTTTGACATTTATCATCTTTCATCCTATCCATGAGTTAGAAGAGCTCTCTACTTTTTTAGGATATGTCATAACATGGGTCAGTGGAGAACAGTGCCATGGCAATGCCCCTAAAAGGGGAGGAATGACCTCGCATTAGGCGGTAATATCCTTCGGTGTAGATGACCTCGCGCTAGGCAGTAACATCCATAAGAATGGGGATGACCTCGCGCTAGACGGTAACACCCCTCGGTGGAGATGAGATGATTTTGCATAGGCGACAACATTTGTGAGGATGGGGATGACTTCACCATATGCGATAACACCCCTTAGTGGAGATGACCTCATATTAGGCGGAAACATCCGTATGAATGACCTCGCATAAGGTAGAAACACCCCTTTATGGAGATGACTTCACACTTGATAGAAACATTCGTATCAAAAGGCCTTACCCAAGAAAGGGCAGATTCCTTCTCCAGGGAAGTACGGCGAACAATAGACTTTTCGTCTAGATAAGCATGACAATACTCTGTTTACATCTTTTATCATTATTAACCTATTAATCTATCTGTTGATCACAAGGAGCATTCATGTGGACACTGATTCCAATACTTTGATATATTCAATCACGGATGCCTGATCCAGAATGTGTCGGATCATTTCTACTGAGCAGAATTACAGGTCATTGCGGAGGTCCTTATGTTTCCAATTACTTCGATAGCATAGCACTCTACAACCAATCTAAATTACATGTAACACTAACTAGCATTCTGATGCAAGTGAGCACGATTCATAAGCCTTATTCTGGGGGTCATGGGGAATTCATAGTCACTTCCTATTTCCATGTCATATACTAGTTCATTCATAAGATGAAATAAGTAAATTTCTAGCATTCATAACAATGTCAGTAATCATCCCTTTTCAGTAGAATTAGTAATATTAAGCACTTCTAGTATCATCATAAGATGAGAACTATAGCCTAACTTCAAGACCTTAAACCTGCATCATCTTATGTACATAATCGTCATATAAATTCCAAAATCATGTCATTCATTATCATGAAAAATCAGCATGCTAATTATTCCAATCATTCATTATATAAATAGCATATAAGCATGTAACCAAGACAATAATTCATGGCATCATTCTACCCTTCATCTAACATGTACCTAGGCCTAAAGCATCCTTAGATACCATACTAAAATCCCCCGAAAAACTTTTATTACTCAGATTCCACTAACACACCTTTAAGCCTAGTTTTTTTTAATTCCTTTGATGGATCAAGCTCTAATCCATTGTCCGCTTGTTCAGTGCCTCCAAAGCCCTCTAGTCGAGCCCACCATAACAAAGAGGTAGCCACAACAATGGTGGATGAGAGGGATGAAGGAAAATGAAGAGAATAAAGTAACAATTGGATTTAAATAGGGAAAAGAAAATGGGAGATTGTGCCCTCGCATTCCCAAGAGTCAAGGAAAGGAAAGATTTCCCAAATCCCAAAGAGTCATGAAGTTGAAGAAGTATCCCAAATCTCCAAGAGTTGAGGTGGAAAAAGAGGAGGAGAAATTAAATTTGTCTTATTCATCCCATGACTATGAAAGTGAAGGATAATCACAAGATTTCTAGGGTTGTAGTGTGAAAAGAGGAGTCAAAGTTGAATTTGACTTCTCTCTTCATGTGTTGTGACTGCACACTTGTTGGGATAAAAAATTTTAAATTTTATGAATTTTTGGGATGTTACACATGTTGTCGTGTTCGTTGAAGCCACTAGTTGATCTGAATGAGTCCCCCTCCAGCCTTGTCGGTTACAAATGCCTCATGTCGCATTTTCTCTCATTGCCACACCTCTAGATACCTAAGTTTGATAGATTCCTCTCAAGATTTTCTCCAATAGTTAGATTTTGTTGCTAAAATAGTGAAATCCTACTTAACTTTCTTTCTGTATAATTGGCAAGGGAGGTTGGACCTTTTTTTGTGCTGGTCTGAATTATACGAGGACTTCGGTATCCAAGGTTATTAACATTTGACTAATACAGAGTTGGAAAGATAAAAGCAGTATTGACTTATTCTCTTACCATCGTAATGGTTTTAACACTCGAATCTGAGCTACTAGCATTCGTCGAGCGCTTGAGACTCGATTTTAGTTAATCCAAGGATGTACCATAATGTTACAAGCTTTATTTCCATTGGCGTAACAAGTTTTTATTGTATTTAAGCATCGTTGTAGATATTATCATGGTTCTATTTGAATTTTCTTTCTCATACTTATCGTATTTTGGATAGAATCTTTTGCCATATTACTAATGCTTTGTTTAAAGGTCTATTTAGTTTGTAAAACTCAGTTTATATAGTGAATGAACTTAGTTGTTGATTTTGATTAGCGTGCAAGATCTTTTCTAGCCTCTTTTCTTCATTTATGTTATTGTCTTTTTTATGCTGATGATCACATTTAAGACATTTAAGTCTCTCACCCACATAAAAATGTGGGAGGATCACTAGTGTTAATGTGAGAAAGATAGCAAGAGCCATCCAACAATGCTTAAGAAAATATCTTAATTTAAAGAACATAAAATTCAACATATAATAATAGTCACGATTATTTGAAAATAAATTAAAAATAAAAAATACACTAAGCATTTTTTTCCAATAACATCAGCGGATGAACTCTAAGACAACAATAATGGGATAAAAAAGGAAAGTTGAAACAGAAAAGAAAAGTAGAGGCAACCACCATAGGCGACAAGCATAATAGTAGTTGTAGTGACGAGAGAAGAGTTGTCTTTTGATGTGGGAGAAAATATGAGTTTTAGCTGCCGTCATGAACGAAAAGAGGAGCAAAACAAAGAGATATCAACATCCGTAATAATTTGGTTGAAGGCGATAATCGAATGCTTGAGGAGAGAGAATATAAAGGTTGAAATGAAGAGGGGCTGCAATTTTAGAGTAAGTCACGCCAAATATCCTTCAATTTTGGGCACTTTCTCACTCTAACTTCATTTTGTAACAAGACTACCCTTTTATCTTTTAACTTATTTCACCAGATGCCCTTTTCACCTACAATTGGTCATTTTTCGGTCACGCTACCGAGGTGACCACGTGACAATCTTCTCTCTCCTCCATGCAAGCAATTTATTGACATGATAACATTAAAAAATAAAAAATGGGACGTCACCCTCGCCGGGGAGGGGCGATGCCCCATTGGGCCCCCTCTGCGTGTCATCGACGATGCGCAGAGGAGGGGTCGCCTGAGCTTAGAATGGGCTCGACCCCCATCTGTGTGTCACTGGTCACGCACAGAAAGGGGGGGGGGGGGGTTGAACCCCCATCTACGCATTGTTGGCGACAGGGCCCCACTCCTTTAGAAAATGCTCCCCCTTTGTTCGTCGATGACGCGGGGGAAGGAGGGGGAGATGGAGGGTCGCCCCCTCCCCTTTTCGTCACACAGAGTATTCTCCATGTCAGCAAATTATTAAAATAAAAAATAATTATAAAATAAAAAATTAATAATAAAAGAATTAAAAAAGGAGGGGTGCTCCATCCTCTCTCTCCGACAAGAGGTGGGGTCGCGCGCTGGCAGTTGGAGGGAGAAGAGGAGGTGGTGGTCACCCCCACCCCTCTTCTCATCGATGACGGAGAAGAGAGGGGGTAAGGGGGTGGGGTGGGGTGGGGGGGGGGGGGGGGTGGGCCCTCTCTGCGTGCGCAGAGGGGGGAGGGGAGCCGCCCCCTCCCCCTCTCCTCTTCGACGAGAGGGAGGGGGGCAGCGCCCCTCCCCACGCATGCAAAGGGGGAGGCGACCCTCCCCCTTCGGAGAGGAGAGGGTGAGGTGTGCGGTGCCCCTCCCCCCATGCGCAGAGGGCCTCCTCCCCTTCTCCTCTGTGATGCCAGAGAGGAGAAGGGGAGTAGGACCGCGCCCCTCCCCCGCGTGTAGATGGGAGGGCCGCCTCCCCCTCCGTGTGTGAGCGCAGATTGCGAGGATGCCGATGAGCTCCGCACTAGATGGTA
Organism: Pontederia crassipes; assembly: GCA_030549335.1. Taxonomy (NCBI): domain Eukaryota; kingdom Viridiplantae; phylum Streptophyta; class Magnoliopsida; order Commelinales; family Pontederiaceae; genus Pontederia; species Pontederia crassipes. The sequence goes on along the minus strand of CM060191.1, from coordinate 66,154,429 downwards.
TGAAGTCAGGGAATGCTCCCCTGATGGCAGAGTGATGAAGCTCGTCCTCAATTTCCTCAACCTCACAGAGGTCCTCACCGTCGATCTGCTCGCGCCGCTCGACTAGCTCCGTGTCCTTAGCTTCAAGTCCGACTCCCTTTCCGATGCCATCCCGGACCTCTCGGCCCTCGTCAACCTCAAGTCTCTCTACCTCAACGGCAATCGCTTCTCCGACCGCATTCCGAACTCTCTTGCCTCCCTCCACCGCCTCAAGATCGTCTTCCTGTCCGATAATGTCTCACCAGCCCCATTCCTCTCTCTCTAGCCAGCTTTCCCCGCACGCAGAGGGGGAGGGCCGCCTTTTCCCCCTCCCCCTCTCTTCTCATCAGAAAAGAGAGGTGGAGGGGGGAAGGTGGCCCTCCCCTCCTCTGTGCATGGGCGCTGCATCCCCTCCTCTTTGAGAACGAAAAGAGAGAGGAAGAGGATTGCCCACCGATGGCCAAAGCGAGAGGGAGGGGGAGCACACCTTTTTCTTTTTTTTAATTTTAATATTTTTTTAAATATTTTATATAATGTTTTAAAAAAATTAAAAGCCACACCATTCGAATGATCAAGAAACTGGATATTCCCGGTCGAAAGGGCATTCCGTAAAATAAATTATAAGATGGAGGACAGTCCTATTATAAAGTAAAGTTAGAGGATAACACTGGAAGTTATATAATGTAATAAAGTAAAGTTAGAGGATAAAAAGGGTATTTGGCGTAATTTACTTTAAAGTTATTGTAGTAGTATAATGTAATAAATGATATTTTATTTTGCAAAGATAATGAGTTATTTTTACATTAAAAAATACCCCCTCCCCCTCTCCTCTTCGACGAGGGGGAGGGGGGCAGCGCCCCTCCCCACTCATGCAAAGGGGGAGGCGACCCGCGCCCCTCCCCCGCGTGTAGATGGGAGGGCCGCCTCCCCCTCCGTGTGTGAGCGCAGATTGCGAGGATGCCGATGAGCTCCGCACTAGATGGTATGAAGTCAGGGAATGCTCCCCTGATGGCAGAGTGATGAAGCTCGTCCTCAATTTCCTCAACCTCACAGAGGTCCTCACCGTCGATCTGCTCGCGCCGCTCGACTAGCTCCGTGTCCTTAGCTTCAAGTCCGACTCCCTTTCCGACGCCATCCCGGACCTCTCGGCCCTCGTCAACCTCAAGTCTCTCTACCTCAACGGCAATCGCTTCTCCAACCGCATTCCGAACTCTCTTGCCTCCCTCCACCGCCTCAAGATCGTCTTCCTGTCCGATAATGTCTCACCAGCCCCATTCCTCTCTCTCTAGCCAGCTTTCCCCGCACGCAGAGGGGGAGGGCCGCCTTTTCCCCCTCCCCCTCTCTTCTCATCAGAAAAGAGAGGTGGAGGGGGGAAGGTGGCCCTCCCCTCCTCTGTGCATGGGCGCTGCATCCCCTCCTCTTTGAGAACGAAAAGAGAGAGGAAGAGGATTGCCCACCGATGGCCAAAGCGAGAGGGAGGGGGAGCACACCTTTTTCTTTTTTTTTAATTTTAATATTTTTTTAAATATTTTATATAATGTTTTAAAAAAATTAAAAGCCACACCATTCGAATGATCAAGAAACTGGATATTCCCGGTCGAAAGGGCATTCCGTAAAATAAATTATAAGATGGAGGACAGTCCTATTATAAAGTAAAGTTAGAGGATAACACTGGAAGTTATATAATGTAATAAAGTAAAGTTAGAGGATAAAAAGGGTATTTGGCGTAATTTACTTTAAAGTTATTGTAGTAGTATAATGTAATAAATGATATTTTATTTTGCAAAGATAATGAGTTATTTTTACATTAAAAAATACCCCCTCCCCCTCTCCTCTTCGACGAGGGGGAGGGGGGCAGCGCCCCTCCCCACTCATGCAAAGGGGGAGGCGACCCGCGCCCCTCCCCCGCGTGTAGATGGGAGGGCCGCCTCCCCCTCCGTGTGTGAGCGCAGATTGCGAGGATGCCGATGAGCTCCGCACTAGATGGTATGAAGTCAGGGAATGCTCCCCTGATGGCAGAGTGATGAAGCTCGTCCTCAATTTCCTCAACCTCACAGAGGTCCTCACCGTCGATCTGCTCGCGCCGCTCGACTAGCTCCGTGTCCTTAGCTTCAAGTCCGACTCCCTTTCCGACGCCATCCCGGACCTCTCGGCCCTCGTCAACCTCAAGTCTCTCTACCTCAACGGCAATCGCTTCTCCAACCGCATTCCGAACTCTCTTGCCTCCCTCCACCGCCTCAAGATCGTCTTCCTGTCCGATAATGTCTCACCAGCCCCATTCCTCTCTCTCTAGCCAGCTTTCCCCGCACGCAGAGGGGGAGGGCCGCCTTTTCCCCCTCCCCCTCTCTTCTCATCAGAAAAGAGAGGTGGAGGGGGGAAGGTGGCCCTCCCCTCCTCTGTGCATGGGCGCTGCATCCCCTCCTCTTTGAGAACGAAAAGAGAGAGGAAGAGGATTGCCCACCGATGGCCAAAGCGAGAGGGAGGGGGAGCACACCTTTTTCTTTTTTTTAATTTTAATATTTTTTTAAATATTTTATATAATGTTTTAAAAAAATTAAAAGCCACACCATTCGAATGATCAAGAAACTGGATATTCCCGGTCGAAAGGGCATTCCGTAAAATAAATTATAAGATGGAGGACAGTCCTATTATAAAGTAAAGTTAGAGGATAACACTGGAAGTTATATAATGTAATAAAGTAAAGTTAGAGGATAAAAAGGGTATTTGGCGTAATTTACTTTAAAGTTATTGTAGTAGTATAATGTAATAAATGATATTTTATTTTGCAAAGATAATGAGTTATTTTTACATTAAAAAATACCCCCTCCCCCTCTCCTCTTCGACGAGGGGGAGGGGGGCAGCGCCCCTCCCCACTCATGCAAAGGGGGAGGCGACCCGCGCCCCTCCCCCGCGTGTAGATGGGAGGGCCGCCTCCCCCTCCGTGTGTGAGCGCAGATTGCGAGGATGCCGATGAGCTCCGCACTAGATGGTATGAAGTCAGGGAATGCTCCCCTGATGGCAGAGTGATGAAGCTCGTCCTCAATTTCCTCAACCTCACAGAGGTCCTCACCGTCGATCTGCTCGCGCCGCTCGACTAGCTCCGTGTCCTTAGCTTCAAGTCCGACTCCCTTTCCGACGCCATCCCGGACCTCTCGGCCCTCGTCAACCTCAAGTCTCTCTACCTCAACGGCAATCGCTTCTCCAACCGCATTCCGAACTCTCTTGCCTCCCTCCACCGCCTCAAGATCGTCTTCATGTCCGATAATGTCTCACCAGCCCCATTCCTCTCTCTCTAGCCAGCTTTCCCCGCACGCAGAGGGGGAGGGCCGCCTTTTCCCCCTCCCCCTCTCTTCTCATCAGAAAAGAGAGGTGGAGGGGGGAAGGCGGCCCTCCCCTCCTCTGTGCATGGGCGCTGCATCCCCTCCTCTTTGAGAACGAAAAGAGAGAGGAAGAGGATTGCCCACCGATGGCCAAAGCGAGAGGGAGGGGGAGCACACCTTTTTCTTTTTTTAATTTTAATATTTTTTTAAATATTTTATATAATGTTTTAAAAAAATTAAAAGCCACACCATTCGAATGATCAAGAAACTGGATATTCCCGGTCGAAAGGGCATTCCGTAAAATAAATTATAAGATGGAGGACAGTCCTATTATAAAGTAAAGTTAGAGGATAACACTGGAAGTTATATAATGTAATAAAGTAAAGTTAGAGGATAAAAAGGGTATTTGGCGTAATTTACTTTAAAGTTATTGTAGTAGTATAATGTAATAAATGATATTTTATTTTGCAAAGATAATGAGTTATTTTTACATTAAAAAATAATTTAATTTAAGAATTTGTGATTAAATTAAGATTAGATTTTACTTTTTAAAAGATAATGGACAAGTATGATTAAAGAAAAGCAATATTTCCTTCTTTAAAGATGATGTATTATTACAGAAATAAAAAATAAATACTCAATTTGAGTATGATAAAAATAAATAATCTTTTCGTCTACAAGTTTAATAAAATAATATATTATTTCATTTTTAGAAGATTGCTTTTTAAAATTTAAAAATAATTTAAAACAAAGAATTCAATTTAAGTCTTAAGGAAATTGATATTTCCTTATAAAATAAATAAACAATAATTCTATTTTGGAAAATAATTGATTATTTAATAAAAAATAATTTAAGTAAAGGTTGAGATTTTAGTAGATTTAAATTGAGTTTTAAACTTTTCAAAATAGACTGACCTATTTATCATATTTAAATACTAACAAATTATTTTTAATAATTATAAAATTATAATATTTCAATTATATATTATATATTTTTGTAATATTAGTCATCCGTACATCACGAAATTTAGCACTAGTTAATCTTAATACATATGTATATATATAATAATTAAATTAGGGATTTAATGGGGGTCATACGCCTTGTATGGCGTATGACCCCCATACGCCACTGCCCAATCGGACGGTGGGCGACGTCGAGGCATGAACGGCGAAGTGTGAACGGCGAGGCGATGGCGGCGAGGTGGGAGCGGTGAGGCGACAGCGGCTGCGAGACACGAGCGACGAGGTGATAGCGACAAGGTGCGAGCGGTGAATCGCGACGGCAGCTGCGAGACACGAGCGGCGAGGCAACGACAGTTGCGAGATGCGAACGGCAAGGCTACGACGACTGCGAGATGTGAACAGCGAGGCGATGGCGATTGCGAGATGCGAGCGGTGAGGTGCGAGCGGTGAGGCGACGACGGTGAGGCGCGAGCGGCGAGGTGACGGCGGCGAGGCGTGAGCGGCGAGATGACAGCGGAGCGAGGCGTGAGCAGTTTGGCGACGACAGCTGCGAGGCAATCCAATCTCTCCCCCTTTCTCCCCAATCCGGCGATGGCAACGTCGAAGCGCTGAGGCGAGGGCGGCCGATTGCGGAGGATCCGGCGTGAAAAAGGTTGTGATCTACTCTCCCCCTTTCTCTTCGATCGACGGCGAGGACGACGAGGGAAGGTTGTCATCGACATGGCCGATGATCGCAGGAGGTGCTCGCAGGTAGCAGATTCGGAGGATGTTGCAGAGGTCGGGGTTGGGGCGCCGGCGACGATGATGACGCTCAGAGGTGCCGGTGACAACGACGATAGCAATGGCGACGGTGCTCGAAGGGGAGACGAGGAAGAAGAGATCGGAGAAGGGGAGGTGGCCGATCTGGCGCATCACATCACTCACCGTCAGATTAGATCGGACGGTGGATGTTGATGCGTATGGGGGTCATACGCCATACAAGGCGTATGACCCCATTAAATCCTTAAATTAGAGATATTAATTTAAAATAGGCTACATACCTCGAAAATCAACACCAAAAACAAATCAATCTACTTCCAAATAATGTCATAAAGAAATCATTAGCGGATTATTATAATTTGTCGAAAAGCTTAAAAGATAAATTATATGGATTTCATCCCATATATAGTAAATAGATTAAACTATTTATAATTTTGATTATAAACGAATACGTATATTTATATTATTATAATGATTAATAGCTAAAAAGTAAAAACTCTCCATTATTATTTTTATATTGATTATTTCTAGTTGGGGGAGAACACAGTGGCGGTCGCGGAAGGGGAGGTGGCCTTTCTCTCGCAGCAACGTCGACGCTGCTAGAAGTAGCATCAAACCTGGTGGTCATGTCCGCGACTACGATATCCCTCTGTTCCTTCCTCCCCGTCTCGTCGTCCTCGTCGCGTCGCTTTCCTCGTGCCCTGCCGATCAAGACCCTGTCCTCTCCGTCGCTCTTGTCGCTTCGATCGCCCAGGTTTGTGACCACACGCTTCCGAACTCTGACCAGATGTGTAATTTTGTTGAATTTCGATGACCATCGCCACCCTGATGTAGATTTCCCAATAATAGTGGTCTCAGGCGATTCCGAAATACGCCGATCTCCGCCGCCGCCGGAACTGCGAGCCTCCCCGCCGAGCTGATGGCCGTGGGTCCACCTTCGCACCCCACCTACGACCTGAAGGCCGTCATCGCCCTTGCGCTCTCCGAGGATGCCGGCGACCGAGGTTCGCTTACGCTTATTCTTAGCATGTCTTGCTACTGGCCAATTGAAGGAAAAAAAAGCACTTTTCAATTTGCTTATCATATTTGAGTTGCCATGTTCACTTTAATGGTTGACTTATAGTTTTGTTCTTAGATTTGTCGTCTTCGTTTTCATGAGAAGTTTACAGAGCACTAGAATGTAGAATTTTATTCTCAATTTGTTCAGTTGTTCTCCTGATGTAAAATACCTGGCTGTATGAAATTTTCTTGGTGGTGCTTGGCAATTGGAGTGGCATAAGAGTAGAATGTGTTTTCCCTTATTATTTTTTTATTCAATTTAAGTTCATGTCTTTTCATAACAGGGGATGTCACCTGTTTGGCCACAATTCCAGCTCACGTGAATGCCGAAGCATATTTCATTGCAAAAGAAGATGGCGTCATTGCTGGAGTCTCGCTCGCTGAGATGATTTTCAGCGAGGTTGATCCTTCACTGAAGGTATACATGTACACTCAGTTGGATGAGATTATGCATAACCCCTGTATTTTCTTTGAGAAAGAATCATCTAAATGGTTTTCGATAGACTGATTGGTTGGTGAAGGATGGGGACTATGTGAAAAAAGGTCTACAGTTCGGCAAAGTTCATGGTAAAAGTTCCGCATCTATGTTCAAGATTCAAACATTCACAATATGTTTATGTGCAATGTATCCTTGGTTTTCCTCTAATTTGATTTGTCTGACATCTTTTGTTTCTTGATGGGTATCACTGTAAGGTTGTGCACGAAACATTATAATAGCTGAAAGGGTTGTCCTGAATTTCATGCAAAGAATGAGTGGAATTGCAACACTCACCAAGGTACCTTTCCTAACTATATTCAATTAATTATCTGCATATTTATCCTTCTTGGGGAAATAATAATTTTGGACACTGTCTTTGTTGTTTTAACTTCATTCACTGAGAAAGAGATATACTATCATTTATGACTTGATTTTCTGATTTCTGGTATGGGAGGATTTTGTGCTATATTAGATTAAACCATACCTTAAGTTTGTAAGCAAAAATGATGTTTCTCCCCCTCACTGTTGTACCAAATCAACCTTATTTTTTTCAATTTGTGATCATGCATATGGATCATGACGGATGAAAACACTGTGCCATCTGTGAGCATGGCTTGTGCAAACAAAACTTTAAACCTTGTTAGGGTGTGACATTTGGTGAAGATGGTTCTGGTAGATTCTTGACCCATATTATTTGAGCTTTACTAATGCATAAAGATGTTCAATCTTATGTTCTTTAAGCTGGGCATATAAATTGGACCTTCTTGTACATGTCTTTTTCTTTTATATATTTTCATCCAGTCCTGCTGAGTTTTTAATTTGGACGCAGTATCCTATTGACTTCTAGATTCTGTGATAAGATTATATGGATTAGATTTTCTGATTTTGGAGTTACCTTATTACTGTTTTGGTATGGACTGTATACAAAAGTTTTATATGTTACAGAAAGTCAGTTTGTGAGCCCAATTGTCAATTTGTTCATGTCATTACTTGTTATTTGACAAGTTGAAATGATCCAACATATTTAGGCATATGTCATATAAAAAAGTTACATATCAAGTTAATTTCTGTTGTTATACCATTTTGACCATTCATGTTGTTGTAGGCCATGGCTGATGCTGCACACCCTGCTTGCATCCTGGAGACAAGGAAAACAGCACCAGGTTTACGTTTGGTGGATAAATGGGCGGTCTATATCAACTCTCCTTCTGTGACCACCTTTACATTCGATTCGCTTTGTTACGTATTATGCTGATAGACTGGTCAATCTTCTTTGATCAGGTCTTAATTGGAGGGGGAAAGAATCACCGACTGGGCTTATTTGATATGGTAATGATAAAAGATAATCATATATCAGTAGCTGGGGGTGTTGCAAATGCTCTGAAATTGGTTGATGAGTTCTTGGAGCTGAAAAATCTTCGTATGCCTGTTGAGGTAGATTTTGCTATAAGACCTTAGAAATTAAATATTTGTATGTGCTACTATAGCTCAACACAATTCAGTATTGTGATTCTCTTTCCTCTTGCCGACCCCACCTAGTGGGATAAGGCTTCGTTGTTGTTGTTGATTCTCTTTCCTCTTCTCGAGATTTAAAAAAACACAACAATTGGCTAAATATGAAGGATTGATGTACCTTTGACCAGTCAACATTAAGACGGTACATCTTATAGAAAAAATATTAAGTCAGTACATATTTCTTTAAGAGAAGGTAACCATTCTCCTTCAAGAATCAATAATTATTCATCCATAACCAAAGAAATCTGTACTTTCTCTTTTCTTTCTATTTGGTGACTGCTTGTACAGTCTACTTCTCAAAAATGACTGTTTTGTGTTTTACCATTTCAAGTAGATGTTTTATATTTTGAGAGATTTATTCAAGATTCTGAATCAGGTTGAAACAAGGACCTTGGAGGAACTGAAGGAGCTATTGGGATATGCAACCCAAATTAAGACTTCACTATCACGAATAATGCTAGACAATATGGTGGTTCCTCTTCCAAGTGGAGATGTGGATGTTTCAATGCTTAAGATTGCAGTTGATCTAATAAATGGACGGTTTGAGAGTGAGGTAGATGTTTTACTGAACTATCGTTCCATCATTTATTATGGATAAAAACCCGAGAACATTTTTTCTGTTAATTGGCTATGAAATTTTGGTTGCATCTTTGTATCTCCACTTGAGGTTCCATAAGATGTGGGCTGATGAACTTGCTAAGGTTATTTAATTATTTCAGGCATCTGGAAATGTTACCATTGATACAGTGAAGAAAATTGGGGAAACTGGGGTGACGTACATTTCTAGGTAAGTTATATCTCCTTTTGTATTAAAAGGCATTATAGATTGTTATAGTTCTTTCTGAATAAGATACTTCTGGAAGCACTTTTTTTTTTTGAAGTTTCTAAAAGCACGTATGTCATCATATGTCTTCATTCCTCTGTGGTTGATGATAGTATTCCTTTTACTTGATTCCTGTCAAATGTGTTTTTTTTTTCTTTCTTTCTTTCTTTCCTTCTTTCTTTCTTTCTTTTTTTTTTTTTTTGAGAGAGAGAGGTAAAATGAGGTTTCTGACGTCTTGATCTGTCTGATGTTTGGCTCTGCAGTGGTGCACTTACACATTCTGTGAAAGCACTGGATATTTCATTGAAGATAGATACAGAGCTTGCTCTTCAGGTTGGTCGGCGGACGAACCGAGCTTGACAAATAGGAAATTGCTGAACCCGAAAATTGACTGCATTCTTGTACTAAATATCTCTGCTCCTTGGAATATAGGCAATCTTTGCAAGCTCTTAGGATGCTATTGGATGCTTGTTGCTCATTACTACTACGTTTGTTTCAGATGGTCAGTAATTGCTTGCTTGTTAGATGGATTTTTATACATCTGAATGTGATGGGGATCCTAGAAACTCAACCAACATATGCCAGTCAAATTTCAAAATAGGAGGTAAAATACCATGTAATATGGAAGATGATATACTGATATATGCCAGGACTTGAGGTAGTCACTAGTCATCATGTTACTCCCCACGCTAGTAATTACATTTATGAATCTGTTTGTCAAATAAATTATGTACTATACTCCAATAATTTGGAACTGGAAGGATATGAGAATGCAATATTTCGGCTTCTTTAGCTATTTGCCAAAAGATTGGAGAATTCAGTTTGTTTTTTTTGGTACCCACTTGGGGCTCCAGTGTAGCTCTATTAATCCGGAGTCGGGGTGAAAGAGCATAATATTATTCTCCCTGATCATAGAATCGAACTCTAAATTATTAGCATTTATCGACTCACCTGAAATACAATCCTGCTAAATTGTTTCTTTCTAATCAACTGCATAACATTTTCTTGTGCACCGTTACATATTAATGGAATTCTAGAGCTTGACCCTGCAAGAGTGATCAGAGCGAAATTTATAGTTTTATACAATGCAAATTGCACAAGATGAAGTAGGGATTGGAGGAATCACTATTTGCATGAACAGGTGTTGTTTGGCAATATAATAGCAGTAGTCATTTATATAGCATACAGCGAATAGCATATCTTATATTAAATTTAATAAAAATGTTTGATAAATTTGAATTATAATAGTTATAAAAACATAAATTGATATGAGTATATAAGTTACATTATTACATAAATAAGTTTTTTTATTATTATGACATAATAATTACTTTTATTTATTATTCTCTAACTAATTTAAACTTATCTTAAAATACGATTTTATTATTATAAAATATAGAGAAAATTTAGTGATTTGAAATAAAGTATAAAAATCAAATTATTGATAGGAAAAAAGGAAAGACGCCATTTTTTTAAAAAAAATATAGAATGTGATGTTTAAATATTAAATATTTTTAAAATAGCAAGAAAAAAGGTAGATGTGAAATGTTTAACCACTAAATTTTAAAAGTTATAAATTGGTAAATATAATTTATAGAATTTAGAGAGTAAAACTCAACTCTATTTTAAGATTATGTATCTACATTGCGTGACAAGTAAATTAAATTATAGTTTTTCGGTTCGAAATGTGTTTGAATGAACTAAAATATAATGATGATACTTAAAAAGATGGTGTGATAGATTAGTTTTAGTGGATGTTTGAATGAAATATAAAAATTATAATTATAAAATATAATTTTGTGAATAAATAAATATTGGGCATAAATTAAATATTATATTTATTTGTTTAAAATAAGTATATTACCAAAATATAATAAATAATTTTTATAATATATCATTTTTACAAAATATAATAAAATTTTGAATGAAATCACAAATAGTAAATATTATTAAATTAATCCTTCTATAATAAATATAGCATGTATAATAAAAAATATCTTTTGTGTGAGAAATGTAAGAGAGAAAATGAGAGAAGAGAAAATAGATTTCTTAAAAAATAAATGTCATGTAAAAACATGAATTTTAAAAAACTTTCTAGGTAGTGTTTGCATGCAAGAATTTAAATTATTGTAAATTTTTCAGAAGTGATCGATTTTTTTAAAAAAAAAGTTGGAATTTTTAATTATTAAAAATACATTATAATACATATAATTACTATATATTAAGTTATTATTCAATTAGTTTCATAAATGAATTTCTTTAGTTCTGTTGTACTATAATACTAAGCAAATTACAATAAATATTTATTTATTATTAAATATATTTTTAAAAGTAATTAGTAATAAATAAGTAATTATATATAATATTAATAAACTAATTAGTTATGTAGTATATATCATATATATTAATAAATAATTAGATAGGTCTAAAAGTCCTACTTTTATATGTACAAATGTTAAAATCAAAGAAAAAAAAACAGCATTTTGCAAGTTCTTGAGTTCTAGGTCAAGACACAGAACTCAAGTTTTGATTTTTTTTTTTTACTGATATTTGGCTGAGCTTGGATCAGTTCTAATCCAATTTATGCATCCAAACATAGTTGGCAACTAGAATTAGACTGGAACCAGATCTAATTTCGATTAATTTCGTCCATATGATGCTTGATAAAATTGAAATGGAAACCTGAGAATGGGGGTCATTTAATTTTACCTTTTTCTTGGAATGAGACTAGTATTCACGCGCGACCAATTTTTTAAAATCATTTTTTTTCATGGACGTGACATTTTTTTCAATTTTTTCTTCTCTTATTTTCTCTCTCTTATATTCCTCACACAAAATATTTTATATATTATATATAATATACTTATTGTAAAAAGATTACTTTAATATTATTTATCATTTATCTTTTCATAAAAGCTTTAATGTTTTGTTAAATATAATTTATTATGTTTTAATAATATATTTTAACTATTTTTAATATAGCATTTTAATTTATAGTCAATATTTATTAATTATTAAATTTATATTTTTATATATAAATTCCTTATTTTGTTCAAATACTCACTAAAAAATATATTATATTAAAATTTTAAATTACATTATTATATTCTATTTCATTTAAATATATATTGAACTAATCTATTAATTCAATTATTTATCGAAAACTCAAAGAATTACGATTTCACTTTTCAAATGTAGTAAAATTTGACTTGTTATTTTAAATTCTTCACTTTGGATGTAGCAAAGCCCTAACATAAGTTGGGGGTCAATTCTAAGCAATTAACTCGAAGCATTCATCAAGAAACTAATGGTGGAATTTGGTATAAGTCGTCATCTATTTGGATTACCAATTTTAATTTCATAACAATGAATTCGCGGACACACCCTGTCCGTTTTGAAATGTTTTTTTATTTTAAAATAAATATTATTTAGACTATTCGGCTAAGTTTATAAGTTAATTTTAAAAAATTTCAGTGTTGGTAATTTAAAAATATGACTGATAAAAAGATATCGAATTTAAAGTTAAAAAATAGGCAGGAAGAGGATATTTATTTTTCTAAAAAATAAGTTAATAAGTTATATCATAACTAATAATTATTTATTTTTAAAAATAATTTTAAATCAATAATATACTTATTAATTATTTTGTATTAACTAACTCAAACGACAATTCCATTTACTTATCCGATTGGGAGCAACATGTTCTCCAGAAAAAGAACATAGAACCCGACTCTTCAATTAGATGCCGAGCCCACAAGTTGATATATGACTGTTTGAATGAAATCTTGGGATGAAAGGCTTTATTCACCTTACTTCCGTGTCAAACGAGCCTTAGTTCGTTAATTAAAAAAAAAAACAATTCAAATTTCTATCACGCCCATTTATTCATTTAAACATTTTCACATCAATGAAATTTTTTCTTTTAATCGGAAAAATAATTTATTTGTATACCTGTATTCACTAACACGTCCATTTTATCTTACAAAAATTAATTTTAATTTCTTTCTTCCTTTTTTTCCGTTTCAAACTATTTTAGAAACGTTATTACAGGATATAATGAAACAATTTTTATTTACTTTTCTTTCTTATTTATTTATTTATTTCATTTGTAGAACGTGGCTCTTTGCGAGGGTGCGCGTTGGGGGCTTCATATCCCACCCATACCCATTTCTTCCTTCTCTTGTGATTCCGTCCCTAGAACTTTCTATTTATAAGCACTCAACCGACTCCACCGTATTCGGAGAGCCGACGGCACCTTGCCACCGTCCGACCAGCCCCTCCTCCTCCTCCTCCTCCTCCTCCTCCTCAGGTTAGAGATTTCCTTGCGAATCTTTTCTTTTTTACATATTTGATCTGGATTTGCTCTTTCTTCTTATCCGACATCAGAATTTGGCAATATATATATATATATATATTTGCTGAAACAAAAAGAAATCTCAGAAGCAGATTGCGGATCGTTTTTGGAGCATATCTCCTTTGTTCCCCTCCCCCTCAATTTTAGGCCTTTTTTCCCCAGACCCGTATACAGATCAGTTGCTGGGGATGAAGTATGATTGCTTTCGGGCAATAAAGTTTCAATTTTGGATGGTTTGCTGAGAGGTTTTCTTTCGAGCGGCCGAGAAGTAGAGAAATGGCTTCTACTGCGCTCAAAAAGGTCTCGGAGAAGCTGGCGGCCGCCCCCGCGGCGAGGAAGCAGGCCCTGACCTTGACGGAGGCTGCGGCAGAGAGGGTCCGGCATCTGCTCAACCTTCGCCAGCGGCCCTATCTTCGACTTGGCGTCAAAGAGCGCGGTTGCAATGGGATGTCTTATACCCTTAACTACGCAGGTGCGATTTCTGTTCTTGCTCCTCTTTGGGATGCGTAAATTGAAGGGCTATGGGTTGCAACTTGATGTATCACTTTTGCTGCAAATCCAAGCATAAAAGTTCTGCTTCATTCCTCTTTAAAAGATACGCTTTAGGAAGTTGATTTCATATTGTCATAATTATTTTTTTAAGACATTAATACTTGTTGGAAGTTGAAAGTACCTTGTATCCATTAATTGGATTAGGGTTTCTGCACGAGAGAAATTATGCACCGAAGAACGAACCAAGAATTTAAGGCGACACAATTTTATTTGATGAAAACATAAGAGGAGGAGATTATTTTTTACTTTCTGCGCAGACCCATAGAGAGTTTATATAGGCGCTCCTAATTCTATACCGATTGGGACTATGAATTAATCCGTTTGATTTCATACCGAGCGAGACCCCCTAGTGTGAGGGCGCCTTTTACTTCGGGGTCAGACGGATTTTGGTTGGGGTAGTATTCAAGGCATTATTAACAAGATCCTTCAGATTTTGGATTTATGATATATATAACGCATGTGGCTTTGCATTTGTTCACCTAGTTCACGAAGAGGCCAGCCTTGCAATTTTCTTGTAATTTTAGACTCCGCATAGTTGCATGTTTGTATAACTGTATCTGAACCATAGTGGTCGAAGGCATTGTTTACAGAAGAATAAAAGGTTTCATGTTTGGCCAAAATTAGGCAGCATCGTTGTACAAATCAGTGCCATGGTTGCCAAGTTATGACTGTTCATGATGCCTACTGCTTTATATCATTGTTAAGCTCCCATAGTTTCTTTCGCTGCTTGTAATATGAGAGACTGAGGTTTGAGCATCCAGACCTCCCTGAACTGTTTGTTGCATACACAGTTATGGCTTTTACCAAATAGTAGGTGGTGAACTTTATATGCCTCAATTCTTAAAATGTCTGAAAATGGACATAAAGCTGTGAACCTAAAATTTGTTTTAAACTGATGTATGGGGAAAACTAATATGCTGTCATATGCGTATTCTTTGATGTAGAAGGTGGTCTGTCTTCAGTCTTCACTGTAGAAATATGGGATTTGAGATACAACTAAAATTGCCTTTTTCTCTGACCATTGCAAAAATTCCAATTCTGAAATGCAATAAGTCAACGTCAAGTCAGATGTCTTACCTGTGAATATGTTGTACAAATGAGAATGCTGCTGTCCAGTTGCTAGGATCTAGTTTCACCTGCTTCGCAATTAGATTATGCTCTTACAATGTCAAGTCAGACCTCTTGTTGTTTACTTGACTAGATGGTAATTTCACTCGGTTTTTGTTGCCTGCATAAATATCATAGACCCGCAGCTGAACTTCTAGTGACTCCGTTATCCTAATTCTTTTTGCATGTCAAATCTATGTTTGTTCATTTAACAGGTCTGAGGTTACTATGGGGATAGATGCTATCACTTCTCTTCTACATTGCTTTCTTGTTTGACTTTTGGTTTGTGATCAAGCCATTAAATAAAAAATATTTACTTCTTGCAGATGAAAAAGGTAAATTTGATGAGTTGGTAGAAGACAAGGGCGTTAAGATATTAGTTGAACCAAAAGCTTTGCTACATGTAATTGGGACTAAGATGGATTTTGTTGATGATGCAGTGAGGTAGAATTGTCCCCTCTTAACTATGCTAATTTTGTATTAATGACATGTAACACACATCAATGAGGATCTAATTTGTGATACAGGTCGGAATTCATATTTATCAATCCCAATGTAAAAGGCAAGTGTGGTTGCGGTGAATCATTTATGACGGGGAACGGCAATACAAATACTGAATCAGGCAACAATGGGAGCTTATAATAAGCTGATACATTTTTGTGGCGCTCACATTGTACAGTTGCCAACTTATCAATAATAAACATACTCTGAAGTGAAAAACTGACGCACATTTGTTGTGTACCTGAGGGAACTCTTTACCTGATTTCTGTCAAGCTTGCATTCTTATTCAAACATCAAGTTGTTACTGAGTTTACAACAATAAGAAAACTCTATTGTACATCTTTTCTCAGTTCTTCAAGTTTGCAGTAAAACTATTGTCAACGTGTTCTATGTATACTAAGCAGCATGTATCATTTTTTTTTCGGTGAGTAAAAGAGGCATTAGCCTGTTACAAAGATAGAGTCTAGTCTATGGGTACATGTGCCCCTAGTATGTCTGCAAACAGCAGCTGTTGGATTCCTCCTTTTTCTTTTTAACTTCGATTATGCACCCTCAATTTTCTTCTTGTAAGATAACATGTGAAATAAATCCACGGACAGGATCTGGGAAGCATTATGTAGTGAAAAGATTTTGAACTGCAAGATTTCAGCTTCTTGTCTTTGCAGATCTTTTGGGTGATCCTGAATCCTGACTCGTAAAGTTTTTCTTTACAATCAACTGCACAAGATGGATCTCTAACTTTTTTTCATGTAGGAGCCACATGGAAAAATTGACAGTGCAAGTATTTTCTATGATAATCTCGAGTATAATCTTACCAGTTCATTTACACTTATAAGAACTTCGACAAGAAAATAAGCAAGTTAATGACGGTTGTGTTCTCTACATACACGAGGTATCATTTATTTGAATTTTCCATCTTGCTCCTAAACTTAGATTTTGATGATGGCAACAGGCCCTAAGAAGTAAATTAAGATTAATCGGAAGGTTCAATTTTACCTACAGTATAGTAGCGTAGAGGTGGTGAATGCCTAGTGAAAACATCAGATCGTTGTAGCTTTTGGCTATTCTTCATAGTGATGCTTTGAATTGGCTTTGATTGTGTTCAGAATCTGAGCAATGAGTTCTCATGGACCTTCTTTAGTAACAAGAAAAAAAATCTGAGGAATAAAATGAAAGCATTATGCTTCGATCCATGTCTTTGGAGTATAATATGATGAAGCGAACACATAAGATCAGTTGATAAGGGTAAGAATCAACCTTAAACGCTTCTATTACTCAAAGATGACATGCTCAAAACAGCATAATGGGGGTACATATGCCCGTGATAACTGATAAGTCAGAGAATACTAATCAGCATAAATGCAAGCTCGATGTTTTTTGATGCTGCACCCCTTTTTTCTAATGGAAACTACTTTTGCAAGTGTTCCTTGTCTTAAATTCTATCATCATGAATTCTGATCTCATTTATTATTTTTGGTTTATTTTTTTTATGTCAATTAACATGAGCTACGCGTGAGAAAACTAATGGCTGGCTATTTCCTCTTTTTGCTGATCCATAAAAAAATTTAAATTAGGAATACGAAGCGATACGAAAAGTTGAACAATGAAAAAAATTGGACTCATGCTTTAGTCACAATTAAGTTGATAATAATAGCGTAAGCACGATACTATTGAACCCCATAATTAATTCCGCGTTTTATGGTCTCCTCAGGTGCCGAACAAGACAGAACGCGTACCCCTTTATTGTGCATAACGTTGATGCTGAGTAATGTGCTGCATTCTGCTTGTGCTTCTTATGAAAACTGCGGGAAGGAGCACAAGATCATGCATGTTGTGTTAGAGAGGGTCCAAGGAGAAAAAAATAAACAGAGACGTGTGCCATGCAATTAATCAATTAGCTTTACCATGTGCTCCCTTAACCCTTTCTCTATATTTTATGAAGGAAATAAATGGTATAACCAAATTGGCCGGAATGATTTGGCTCGGTCCCGATAAGATCTCATGCAAAATTCTACGAGTCATCCAACGGCATGTTGAGCCGTGCCCGATATTTATTTTATTATTTATTATTATTTTAAATTTTTAATGATGATCATGATTAAAATTTTAAAAAGTAAATGATCATGTCTGAAAATTTTGAAAAGTTAAGTGATCATACAAGTACAAAAATTAAGTTTGAATAGATTAGAGATAAAAATATTGACGTAAAATTTTTTATTTTTTAAAATCTAGCGTTGAGGAGAGAGAAATACTGACGTGGTGCCAGACATTGTTTGGATATGAGATTTTTAATTATGATAAGTTATGAAAATTGAAAACTTTGTGATTTGATGTTTTTATTTATACATTATGTTTGGATGAAAGTTTTAGGTTACGAGATTTGTGTTTTGATTTCCATCGAGTTCACGACTTGAAGTGAGATAAGTTCTAAGCTCTGATTTTGGGCTGAAACTTTTCCACAGGAACTTTCGGGATCGACCAAAATTTTAATTCGCGCGGGGCCCACTATAACTCAACTCCCTATTTGGTAGAACTTACTAAAGTCCCCTTTCCATCCAAACACACTCGTAAGCCTCCACGTATTACTGGCGATAATAGGTCGCAATTAGTGTGATTGAAACATTTCTAAAAATGGATGACCATGATGTTACAAAGTGAAGTGAGATGATCATAGTGAGAATATCCTCTAAATTGGATGAATATTGTTAAAATTTATTCTCATGAGAATTGATCAAGATTTTTTTACTTGACTTTTTCTTTAAGATTAGAATAATGACATTAAATGGTTGACTCAATCAATAAATATCAAGAACATTAGATAAAAGGGTATGCCATAACATGGAATCCCCGACGTGTTATTATTGCTTCATCTCATGGAATCCGATTAGCAAGGATCGCACTTGTGTAGTTGTGTTAACGTTGCATGCTTATAATAATTTTACAGGGGACAATTTCCTTATTTGTCTTTTGTCCAATCCAATTTATCATGAATGCGTTTTTCTTTTACAAAACAGCGAGCCAACAATCTAACAAGATATCTTAGGTCGGTTTGGCAAACAACTTATGGAGGGATGGGATGGAGTGGTGAGTGATGGGGTGGGATGGCGTGATGTGTCATTAGAAAGTCCATGTTTGGATAATAAATTATATAAGATGTGGGGTGGGGTAATGAAAATTTTATTTGTATAAAAGTCATTTTTATCCTTCATTATATATTTAAAGTATTTAAAATCGTTAATTAGGGGAAAGCATGAATCGGGACGACTGGTCGCCCTCGCCCGCACCGATTCGGATTTTTCAAATTTTTTTCCAACCCGATGGATAATTAAGTCAGGACCGAGTCTCATTTCTTTGACACTCGACCTGATCGGATCGGAACCGAATCCAAATTTTACATCTTGACCCAATTGAATATATTATATTAATATTAAATTATTTTTAAATAGTATATTTATGTTTATTTTGAATAAAATTTTATATTTACTAAAAGTTTTATTCAATAAAAATTATAGATAAATATGTATTCATATTAGAAAAAAAGATAATATATGAGAGAGAGAAAGAGATGATTTAATTTGGTAATAAGAGAAATAATTTAATTTGATAATAAGAGAAATAATTTAATTTGGTAATAAAAAAAGAAAGAAGCTAATTTGATCTAAAATAATTTATCCCTCCTCATTCCACCAATTTGGTGGAATGAAAAATATGATATTTGAAGGACTTAGCTATTTCACCACATCCGTCTTAATTTAAATAAAAAATATAATCAAACATGGTGTAATTAATTTTATTTTCTTATATTCCACCCCACCTCTTCATAACCCTCAATCCAAATAGACCCTTAGAGTTCTCGTGAACCTGCTTGCTGCTTCCACCAGCATGTACTTAGGACATGGCAGATAAGCCATCTGCAAGGCGACATCCTAAGTCCTGCCGCTTCTTGTTCCTTTCGACAGAGGCACGGACCGGAACCTGATGGAGGGAGAGACAGAGATGACATCTTGCAATCAAAAACTTAGAGTGGATAATAATTCGAATCATATGGAAGTACGGATTCTGCTAGAAGACCTCCCAACTCTTTGTACGATGATCAACTCAAACCGCCTCCACAAGAGCCTGAAAGACGATACGAACTTTGCCTTCGCCTTGGTGTTTGTGCAATCAATGTCGATCTTTCGCAATGAGAAATCCGCATCAGTTAATTTGGCTGATTCCTTTTTCTTCGTTTGTAATACTAAAATTGATTATGCACTAATAATTTTAAACGCGATCATAAAAATGGTTGAACAATCACTTAATCAAATTCTTGAATGGAAATAGGAAAATATCGTTCGATCGAGCCTGCATTGTAACCGTCGAAATAATAACAGCTTGTCCAATCATAAATTCTCATCATAAATCTTGTACTGCACAACGACACCATCTGGCGTGCACAATCGAGAACAAAGTAACCCAAAGCTCACGCCTGAGTGCCACCTGAAAACATGTAACAGAGATCTAACCGCAGCAACAAATGTGTAAACAAAGCCAATCAAAAAAAAAACAAGAAAAATATAAAGAGATATTACACGAAGTTTTAAGTTCTTATGATGTGCAATTAATTCCTGCTACTGGGATCGGAGTACCAAATTATCTAGAGGAACACACACAAAATAGGGAAAAAAAGTTGGATCATGAGACGACGAAGACTAATATTATGTACACAGAGGAGACTACCAGTTTCTCCTTCCTTCTCTTCATTTACTCCTACAATCGCCACCATCGTTCTCCTCAATCGTGCATAGGAGTCCCCGTGCTCTCGTCGCAGTCTCCGACGCTCTTCTCGGAGGACACATCGCCTCCGCCTTCGTTATCCGACGCAGCCTCCGCGGCGTTCTCGTCGTCGATATGGTTGTTGCTGTTGTTGTCATCGCTGTTGTGGTCATCTCGGTTGTCGTTGTCGTTGTTATCATCCGTCCTCCCGCGGTTCTCGAGCACCTGCAACCTCCTCCTCATGTCCCTCATCTCCTGCTCCATCAGAAAAAGCCTCTCCTTGAGGGTCAAGTTCTCCTCCTCGAGCTGCGCAATGTGGGTGTCCTGGTCGTCCACCCTGTTCTCCAGCAAGTACGCCGCCGTGGCCGGCCCGTGCTCCTCCCCGGGGTACACCATCTCGAATCTGCTGACGTCGTGGTCCAGGCGCCGCTCCACCTCCAGGTGCTCCTCGACGTCGCTCTCGCTTGACGCGTCGTCTTCCTCCTCGTCCTCCTCTGCGGCCCCGGACCGGATCTCGTAGCTGCCGTTGGGGGACCGGAGTCTGATGAGCCCCTTCATCGTGCCGTAGCCGTCGACGCCCCACTCCTCCTTGACCATGTCGGAGAGTCCCTCGCGGGTCGGCGAGAATTTGGGGGTCGGGAGGATCGCCGGGGTCACAGGGCACGGCGACACCAGCGATGCGATCCCGCCGGACTTCTTCGCGCGGATGATGAAGGAAGACGTGTTCCGGGGGGCGAAGGGGGCAAAGCGCGCAAACTTCTTCTTCGGGTAGAACCTGCGGGCCTTGACGCGGTTTTGGTACTGGAGATCAGTCAGAGCCGGCGGGTTGTACCCAGACACGCCACCAGCGCCGGCAGCTCCTGTACTTACTCCGATGGGGATCATTCCGCCCCCGGCACCCCCGGTGTTACCACCGAGGGGGATCATCCCGCCACCGACGGCAGGTCCACCGCCGGCCGATGCAGCGGCGGCAGCCGCCTTCTTGCGCTTATCCGCGGCCTTCTTAACCTTCCAGTTCATGCGGCCGGGCATGGGTCCGGCGGCGAAAGGTGGCTGCGGGCGTGCGGAATTAGGGAATCCCATCGGGTGGTCGGCCGGCGCCGGCGGAGGGAGCGGCCACATCCCGAAGCTCCGGTTCATCATCTGCGACGGGTCGTTCATGGCTGCAAGAGAAGTTGGGGATTAGAGCACACTAAGAATCGAAACCCCCAATTCCGTCGGAAAGAAAAATTGGGGGATCGATCTGTCGATCGCAATCGGCAAGTAGAAACCCTAAAATCGAGTGCCTTCCGATCCAAACCCTAACCTTAGATTTGGAGATCAAAACAGAAGGGAAAAGGGAGAAGGGAGAAGGAGGAGGAGGCAAGGAATCGAGATTTCCGTTCCCGAATGTTTAATTATTATTTCCGTTCGATTAATTTCGCGTTTCGGAGGGCTTTTAATTTTTCCCTTCGATTCCACACTCTCTCGCCAAAGGGGGAAGGACAAGCAGATGGGATTGGGATGGGAAATGAGGTGCCTGGTGGCTCTATTTATACCTGAGGTCCAAACGAATCGACGGTTCGAATCCTTTCTAGATCGATCGACGGCTCTGATAAAGACCATTATATCTTTGGGGCGGTTCGAATTTTTTCTTACTGGTAAAAAAAATACTATTATTTTCGATGAGCTGCCCTTTTCATAATAATAATAATAATACTAATAATAATACTAATAATAATAATAATAATAATGAGCTTGTTCACGATTATAATTATGAGATAATTTCATGGTCATTGTTAATCTTATTTTATTCGCTAATTAATGGTACATTTTGTTTTCCCAATTTATCTTCCGAATGTTTTTCACCGAATATGTTCTTCTCAAAAATTACTCTGATAGTTGTGCACCATCTGAAATATTAAACAACGATCGTATTGTGTTGCCATGGAGTTAATTGAATGTTTTAAAATTATATTTTACATCTCATTTTATCTTTTATCTTTTATTATTATGTTATTGGAATGCGATGCATGCATCAAGGTGCCGGATTGAGGCGCTACGACAAGGCCAGCGCGCTCCGCTCTCCGTTCTGGAGATTGAGGCATGGACAATATTATTGAGATTTTAGGCATGTGTTGATCATGACATCAATGCAACTTTACTCTAGTTTGGAGATCCTCATTCGTGTCATTAATCGGCACACTCAATATTTGGTGAGATATTAAAAGCATCATTATGGACATTTGGAATATTATGGACCGCATTCAAATTGTTCAAATTGCGTAATGTTATCGCGAGATGAATTGCATTTCAGATTTTCTTGTTGTTTTTATTTGACCTCTCGCATCATTCAATTTTTGTACACGGATTCCATGAGTTTTGTTTTAAAAAAAGGTGCCGGATTGGAAGCTTAAGCAATATTTTGACAGGGTAACACGTTGTTTTTATTATTATTGATTTAACTTTTTTAGAGGCATTATTAATTTAAATTTTAACATAGAGATTTGTTAATTTAAATTATCTTTGTTTTCTACGTCAATCGTATAATGGGATATCTCATATTTTTATGGCTATTAAATATAAATATAACATTGTAAAATAATTTATTCAGCACAGTTAAGGGTAAATCTTCTTTTATATGTGATTTCTTTCCTTGGAAAACTTGATTTCCATGCACACAACGTAAATAAGAGAAAGGCATCTATTTATAGCGCTGCAATCCCCAATCCTATTTAATTCTACTCTTGCAAAACAAAAAAAAAGTACAATAAATCGATTTTTGAAATGATGTATGTAACTGGTTCATTAACGTCTCTTATGCACACAAATTCATATTATTCTGAAAGAAATTTACAATTAGTTTGGCGTATAACAAGAGAAAATAGGAAAAACTTTCTGTCATATTTTCAAGTATGCACTTAGTTTAAATTATCATTTTCTACTGATCGAACTTTCGTAAAAATGAGATTTTAAAATTTTATTCGTTGAGCTAATAAAGGTTCCAGTAATGCTCTAACCCCAATAAAAAAAAGTATAAAATAATTCAGAATCTCCTCTTTTTTTTGCTGTTTCGAATGCCGTATAACGTAGTGTTAAGTATCATTACATCAAAAGGTGGAAGAAAAAAAAATTAACAACAACCATGGGTTGGCACAATATGGTCCGGATAGCGGGGTTGTGTCTGCGTATTGTTGGGTGTTAGTAACTACAAATTTAATTTTTGAACCTATTATTTTGATAAGGATTTATCGATATCGTTCTCATTCGGATATCGAATTAATCGGATGTAAATAATTTCGGACACCTGTGGGTCTCGACAGAGAAAAAAAAAACAACGACCCAATACGAACGAAAGCAAGAAAGCATATAATTTTCTACATTCCACGAAATCATAACATAAGCATGACCAACGTGCACGCCAAGATTACACAGAGAACTGAAAAATAGTTGCAACTTTAGGAGGGAGGATTATAATTGATAAGAGATAAAAACAAGTAAAAATAAACACAAAAAGAATAAACTAAAACGTCTCACATTATTCCATTTTTGGATTAAAATGGAGGGATAGGCCCAAATTACATAAAATTAAATGAAAAATTAAATAACACAGAATCGAGGTACAAAAAACCTCAGCAAGATCACAACGTATCAAGGCCAGATGGAGGCACATTCAACCAATGATTTAATAATCGAATGGGACGATCAATTAGGCCGTGATTAGTAAAATAATATTATTTATAATAATTTTATAAATATAAACAATAATCAATATTATATAATGATTACAAAATTAATCACAACTTATAATTCGTAGTAAAACATAACAAATAGATAGTAATTAAAATTTGATATTTATATTATATTAATTCTTCTATTTATTTTTCAATACTATTTTATGATGATAATTTATTTTGTCACGTATGAGGCTTAGTTCCTTTTATTATTTTTACTTTCATTTTAATATCTTCTCTTATTCTATTTGCATTAATTCCTCTCTCCCTATTAATTTTTCATATTTATTTTCTTTTTAGTTTCACCAACAGGAACGTACCCGGACAAAATAAGAAAAAGAGAGGAGGGCCGAGTTCTAAATGAAAACTTCTCATTTCATATGTAAGCTTAGCTACCACTAGACCAAATGTTCTTTTATATAAAAAAATAGATACAAATTATATTTAAGAGGAGCCAAACATAACTTTTTATCATAAAATTTATATTTTAATATATATATCTAATAAAAATTAAAAATTTGAGGGGGCGAGGGCTCCCCTCATCCTATATGTGGGTCCGCCCCTTTCACCTATTCTTAATTTGAATATTTTTCCACTTTTTTTATTACTATCCTTTCTAACCTTTTTATTTCCTATTTTCACCTTTATTTTCTATTTTTTATCCTTTTTAAAATTGAACCGATTTTTACTCGTTGAATCAATTTTTTACTAGTTCAATGTCATTTCCGATTTTGCACATGACTTACTCAGACCAACCTTCAGTTCTTAGTTGAACCGATTAAATCGATCCGATCTTAACTTTAATATGCATCCAACCAAAGAATCCCTTGCACTGTAACGATAGCTCTTATTGTTAATAAATCAGCACATTGATCATCTTTCTTATAAATGTGATACACTTTCACTCTCCACTGATGACCCAAAAGTGTGGTGATGCCCTTCACCAATCGTCAGATTATGTGGTGCACCGGATTTGTTTGCTAAAATACATTGATGAGCCAATTTTGAGTTCATTTAAACTATGAGTAGCTGAAAGTTCCCATGCATTTCGAAGTTTATCCCCGTCAGCTGAATAAAGAAGTTTATGCAATAGTAGCTGACGCTTTGTCCACCTTGTCCATGAATCCACCCATCCGCTTGCCCTATGAATTTCGAAACAATCCACATGCCCCTGCCTCACCGAGGTTCCCAAGTGAAGCTTCATCTGTATTCAGCTTGATTCAACCCATCACCGGTTCAAGCCAACAAATCCATCTAATTTCTTGGTTACGCACTAGTGAGTTCCTCATTTTTTGTAAAGAAAATTCTTGTTGCGTTCTTAATAATTTGTGTTGTGTTTTGTGGTAAGGAAAAATTTTCTTCCACATTTCTTAAATTCCTCCACTTCTAGATCATCCAAGCACATATGCCGAACTCAACACACTTAGTGGTCCGTATAAATAAGTTCTCCATGCTTCATCCGTAGGCGTCAATCCAAAAGAAATGGGTAAAAAATATACCATGGAAACGATGAACACCATATGTGTTTGGCAACCGAGCACTCCCTCGGTGCATGCAAGATAGAATCCTCAACGCTAGGGCATCTTCCACAGTATGACTCAGTCACTAAGACATCGTCGACACTTGTATCTATTTTTCAGTAACTTTCCTCTAGTCACCAACCACAAAAAAATTCCTCACTCGTTGTGACCTTGGCCGCCTCCAAATCAAACTCCAGATGCGACCCCTTGGTTGCCATTCTTCATGTTCCAGCCACCTATAAGTGGCCCCTTGGTTTCTATCCTTCATGTTTTAGGCACCTATAAGTCGAGACCATTGTATGCTCCCCCCACTCCTCAAGAATCTAATATAAAATATCCTCTTCATCACCTTGAGTTGGTGATTGTATAGGCATGATACTCATGATATCCTCTTGAGTGAGATATGGGGTTATCAAGGTGCCCATATCATCTGACACAAAATATTCACTATTTTTGTTAAAATATCATCTGACACAAAATACTAGCCACCTCCTACATCATGCGATTGGAGGACACTCATTAAACCGGTTTACTATGAGGTGGGTAGTTCCCTCTTGCACCCTCTCCCATGTATGTAAGATATTCTTCCATAACCAATAGGGCTTACAAGTTGCCACCATGAACTCTACGCTGATACTTATGCAGGAGAACAGAACACCATAAGGAATTTGGCGTCGTGATAAATCTTCAACTTAATTTGGATAACATTGGTTCATAGAAGACATTCACCTAAATCCCTAGGCTACCGCACTCCCTTAGTTGGGAGATCGCCTTCCACTCGCAAGATGAATTTTCTTGCAATAATCTTCATATGCACCCCCCACACAAAGTTTCAACAATAGCTTTCCAACCTCCGACAAATTGACATAGAGAACTTCAGTATTTGCATGGAATATATAGGAATCGTTTGTAACATTGACTTTGGAAGTGTTATCCACCCTGCCATCAGCAAAGTTGAGAATGTTCACTACAACAAAAGTGGAAATTAGTGTCTGATAATTAGTGTCGGATTGCGATTCAACACAAAATAATCACATAAATGTGTCCACCGTCAGATCGGCCACTAAAATTGAGCGTCAAAGTGATTTGCCGTCCGCCGCATGAGCTAGTAAACGAAGTGTTAGAATAAGTGTGGATGTTAATTTGACACTTAATTTATTAGGGCATAAAAAATGCCCCAATTGTTGCCTTCACTATCTTCTGCCATAAATCGCTTAGTTTGTGCAGAACGCTTCGAACGCTTAGATTGTTAGGACGCTTTGTGGCCGCCATGGATCGATTGCTTCTGCCTTCGCTCCTGCCGCCGATGATCGTCTTCGCTTCTGTCAACAATTAGCTCTTCAAGGCAGGCTTCAAGAGAAGGTGGAGCTCACCACCAAGCTCGCTGACTGGAAGCGGGAGTCCGGGATGATCCAGCATACATCCTGAAGAGGTTTGGCGTGGAGGAAGGCAAAGAGCAGAGGTATTTCTCTCTCTCATCTCTCTCTCTCTCTCTCTCCACTTCTCCACCACCATCGCTCCCTCCAAAAATCTTCGTAGCATGGGGATCGATTGGTCTGGACATAGATTTTGGTGGGTGATTTCGCTTCATGTGCTCGGGTGGAAGGTCTGGTAGGGATTTAAAGAGGTTCGGAAGCGGCCTTCGGAGATTCCTGTCTCTTCGGTGGATTTTGAGGTAATTTTCTCCCTTCTTTTTACATTTATATGTCGTGGATTTTATGGTAAAATAAAAGGTGCTAGCTCCGGTGGATTTTGTGGTTCATTCGGGGAACCGTGTGAATAATCATGACTTCTTCTTAGATCTTTTGTTGTGTTTGATTTAGGTCTGAGCTGTTTGAAATGTTTTTTTGTTGTTCCCAGTAGATTTGGAAGTACTTTGTGGACTCGTTCTTCCTTTTTTTTGGTGGGAGATTGGGAGTTGTAGGTTTGATGCTGAAAACTAATTATTTGGGTGGAAATTTGTAATTCGCTTGGGGAACTGCGGCCATCATTTTTATCTCTGTGGTCCCTTGTTTGATTTCCTTTTGATCCAGGAATGGTAAAAAAATATGAATTTCACTATTTGAATGTTCAAGTCAGGACCTTGGAGCAGTTTGCCCTAGTTTTGCATAGGTTTACTGGGTTGTTATCAGGTTGATCTCTAATCTTTCCATTTTATCTCGTTTTCGATTAACTGTAAAAAATTAATGGTGTAAACAATTGAATGTGAATAAATGATGTACAAAACACATAGGAAATTGTTGCCCCATGTTTGTGCATTTATGCAAGAGCTAATTACATCACCATGTAAATGTTGCCATTTGTAGGATGGAATGAAGATTGCATAAGATGAGATCTTTGGTCCAGTTCAGTCCGTTCTCAAGTTCAAGTAAGTAGCCTTTCATCTCTAGGTTTTTGCAATTAGATCCTGGAGGCCAAAACTTCTTTCTAATGGTCATTTCTATTTCTAGTAATTTTTTATTTCTTTATGTCATAACTCATGGCTAGTATAATATGGTGATGTAATTATTATTTCTACTTTTCTATTATGCTTAAGTATTTTTAGATCACTTAGTAGCCATACACTGCAACTAGAAAACATTCATCCCCTTGTTAATTCATCCCCTTGTTAAGTAAAGTAAATGCAAGAGGCTTCTCGTAGCAACGATACAGAGTTCATTAGCAACCTCCTCCTCCTCTAGTAGCAAAAAATCCAAATCCATAGTATGAACCGTACTGGAACAGGAGCCACCGTTTATAATCATAATCATTAACGTTGATGTAATCCAAATTGTTTTCTCCTTTTTCTTTTTTTAAGTTCTTTTTAGACAGAAGTGTTAAAGAATTAAATTATAGCAAGTTCAGATGTAATCCAATTTGGTATGATTAATTTTGTTTATAAACATAACATAACTGATGTGGCAAAATCTTTGGCACTTATGTGCATTGAATAAAAATAATAAAATTGGACTTACTTCAGGAGTCATAGACATCTTTGGCACTTTTATTTTATTATAAGGAACTTTATTTTTCTAGTGGGATAAGGCTTTGTTGTTGTTGTTGTTGTATAAGGAACTTTATTTATTTATTGTGTCAAGAGCAGATTCTTTGCACACTCGCTGTACAATTAATCAATGAGTACTTTTGCTGAACAATTCATCAATGAGTACTTTCGTTTGTCATACAGACCAAGTGCCATTAATCAACTTTTCTTTTTGTAATTATAATTTATTTCTTTTTGTCATAGACCGCCTATGTAAGAATCACTCTATGAAAAAAAGTTAATAATTCGGATCCAGTGACCTTGTAACTTCAGAATTTGACATTAGCATTGTGCACCTAATGCTTCGAAATGGGAAAATTTTTTCCAGGTCGTCCAAATACTGCTTCTACTTTAGCCTTCAGATCTGATGGGGAACTACCACCAGAAGTTTAGATGGAGCAGTTGATGGCATTGCTGCAGTTTTCTTAGCACTTAAACAACGTCTTGTTATTCATTAACAAATCATTGTAGCTTTTGGCTATTCGTCATAGTGATGCTTTGAATTGGCTTTGATTGTGTTCAGAATCTGAGCAATGAGATCTCATGGACCTTCTTTAGTAACAGAAGAAAAAAATCTTAGGAATAAAATGAAAGCATTATGCTTCGATCCATGTCTTTGGAGTAGAATATGAGAAGCGAACACATATGATCAGTTGATAACAGTAAGAATCAACCTTAAACGCTTCTATTACTCAAAGATGACATGCTCTAAACAGCATAATGGGGGTATATATGCTCATGATAACTGATAAGTCAGAGAATACTAATCAGCATAAACGAAAGCTCGATGGTTTTTGATGCTGCACCCCTTTTTTTCTAATGGAAACTACTTTTGCAAATGTTCCTTGTCTTGAATTCTATCATCATGAATTCTGATCTCATTTATTATTTTTTGTTTATTTTTTCTAATGATAGCACATGAAATTGCTATGATGAGATATGATTATGGAATTGGTTAAATATGTATCTGTGTTGGTTAACAGAAATAATTTTTTCTCTGTGCTTCTGACATCTAAAATTGGATTTTATCTTTATTCATTTAGTTATAATTCTCTTCTATGATATATTTCAAAAGCTTGTGTATGAGCATGAAAGTGGTGTGTTCGGTTTCAGATGTTCAAAAATGTCTCCATTGTTCCTGTTACACCACTACTATAATGCTACAAAATTTGAGATTTTTTTTAAATATTTTGTGATGAAATTTTCATTTGAATGTATCAGATGCTAATTAAATATTGTGGCAGAATTTACATACGAAAGGAGATAATTTATGTCCGAATTTGCATCAGAAAATAACATCTTGTGTCTAAATCTGTGTCGGAGAGAAGTATAATTTGCGTCGAATTTTGCGTCGAAGTGAATTTGATTTTTGCGTCTGAAAGAGCATTCACTAAAGTTTTTGCGAGAGAAATATCCGACGGTAGAAGTTTGCTTCCAAGGGTTTTGTGTTGAATTTAAATTTGACACAAATCCTTCACAAATAGAATATTTGTGTCGGATAGACTTTCTTTTGCGTCAGATTTGTTGGACGCAAAAGTTGCTTTTTCTTGTAGTGGTTTACCCATTCTCACACTCATGCACTCTCCTAATCACCTGAGGGAACAAACTACTACTTACTCTCCCATGCACCAAAGGATTGCCAAGGTATTTACTAAGATTGGAAGTATTTTGAAAAACATTGACTTGGATCAATGTTTCACGCTCAAGGATTGGTACATTCTTCGACAGTAAAATAAAAGTTTTTTATTGCTAATTTCCTCGCCAGAAGCCTCACAAAAGGACTCAAGTGGGACTTTCACATTGGACATCTATTATGAGGAAGCTCCACAAACAGTAATATATAAGTTGTAGACACAACATGAGAAATTCTACATACTATGTCTACTGCTCTCAGGTTTCTAGAGTCTTTCGTGACAATCATGTGTGATCATGTTGTTGGATCTAAGTTTTAGTGATATATAAAATTATATTTTGATGATATAAATCTCGAAAGATTAAAATTAAAATGCTGAAAAAATTTAAAGAAAAAGGGATAACTTTATGCACTACACTTTGATTAAATAATTATCTATGATACTATTAGATTTTGGATTAATCATAAATATAAAAGTTGTAGAGAATTCTGTTAGATTTACATAGAATAAAAAATCATCTCATTTGGATAACTGTGCAAAATGTTATGCCTAAAATAGTACAAGACGGTCGAGCTGCCGGTTGGAAAATAGGTCGACCGGTCAGGAACACAGGTCGACCGATCCAAAATATCGGTCGACCGGTCAAGAACACAGGTCGACCGGTCCATGCAGAAAATGCCTAATTTCAACCAGCAGAATGTCAAGAATGTACAGGTCGAGGTACCGATCGACCGGTCCAAAACACAGGTCAACCGGACAGTGCAGAATTTGCCAACGGTCACATTTTTCATAAAAGAAAGTGTACTGGTCGACCAGTCCATCTATGCGGTCGACCAGCCTCTCAGTCAAATGAACAGTAAAGATTAAATTTGAAGAAAAAAATTGTAGAATAATTTTTTGACGACTTTCTCACTTGCAGAAGCCTATAAAAGAAGCGTCAAAGCCAGAAGGAAGAGCACACATTCAAGTATTGAAGCAAAACTTCAAAAAATCAAAAGAATATTATTTTTCTTGAAGTTTTCATTTAGAGTTTTCTTTCTTTCTCTCTTCCACTCTTGTGAGCATAGAATTGTAAAAGAGATAAATATTTTTGTTCAGAAAAACTAGAGAGAGCTCCTGTGTAAAAGAGGTTCTAAATGTTACCTCTTCAGCGAGAGAAAAATATTAACTTTATAAAAGGAGAGGTTGCCTTATCTCTTGAAGTGGAGAAAAGGTAGTTGATGTAAATGGCTTTCTTCCTTGTCCCATTTGGAACAAAAAAGGGATTAGTTGAATCTCCGACGGTCTCGAGGTCGAGAAGTCGGAGCGATGGCGTAGGCCAAGGTGTGGTCGAACCTCGTCAATAACCACCATATGTTTGCGTTTGATTTTCCCTCTCTCCCTCTAATATTGAATTTATGATCTGAATTGTAAAGGATTGATTTTAAACTTCCGCGATGGTTTTTGTGAAATCGACATTTTCGAATTGAACACCAATTAACCCCCCCCCCCCCCTCTATCTTGGTGCCCTTTGGGATCTTACACATGTGTGGAGTGACAGAGTGTGTAAGTACTTCCATTCCACAATACCTGCATCAACGTGGCTAGAGATGATGTATATCTCGTGTCAGATTTCATCTTTTTTTATGGGGAGCTATTTTTCGATAGAAAATTCTCGACGATCAGTGGTATTTTCCTTCTTCGGCCCAAGCTTCTCTTCCTCGCCATATCATGACAATTGGCTTTCTTGGAAACACATGAATCAGTATTTTTTAGTTGAGTTTCGTGGAAAACATTAAAGGGTTGTATCACAACATTTAAAACTTCATACTCATAGGCAATTAAAAATCTTTCACTGCAAATAAGAAATTAATAAATAACCATAATTGTCATAACTTTGAGTGAGAACCCTCATGTGCATTCGCGTTCGAAGGTAGGATCATTGCATTAAAATAATATGGGAATATCCATATCGTAAAAAATAATTGAGCGAGAGAACCAAATGAATCGAAAAATTCACGCTTGGTTTGAAAAGATATCATAGAACTTGTTAAATGATAATATAATCTACTTTCATTAAATGATTCATTAGATAATGAAAAATAGAGGATTTTGACTACTATTCAAAATTTGGAAGAATTATGTAGGAGGGCCATTAAGCAGCTTGAAAGAGTCCCGAGCTTGCGCGAAAGTCACTGAATAGGTCCGGTCATATGACAAAGTGGAAATAGTAGCATATGAGTATAAAAAGGATACTCTGAAATAGATTGAGAAAAAATAATTTTAATTAATGTCATTTTTTATAGTTTGGAACAATTAGAAAATTTTAAAAATGTTCATTTTGAGCAACAAAAAGCAATTAATCAGGTTTGACAATGAATTTTTGAAGCCTTACAAGGAGCTATAGGAACTTTGAATAATTGCTTGAATAGTCAGTAGCATTTCCGTACGATCCGTGCTATATTGACATTCTCGGCACTACATGAAAACATGTACAGTTTTTCCAGGAAACCTGCTACCATCAAATAGTCGTTCACAGAGTCTCACCATAGTCTATCATATGCCTTATCCAAGTCCACCTTGATTTCCATAAACTTTTCCCTACCCTTCGCTCTTTGCAACTTGTGTGGTCACAAGACTCTTCGATGCATGATTAGTTGTAAACATCCTACAACCTATTTGCTATGAGCTTTGTGATTATTTTGTAGGCAACATTGCATAAGTTTATTGGTTTGAAATGGTGCAGCACTGTAAGGACCTTGCATTTTTGGAATTAAAATAATATGAGTATAGTGAACTGCTGTCACAAAGGTGAGTGCCTCAAATACCTAAGAAATAAATTTAAAAATTGAATGATGGACTTGATTCTAATGGTGCCGATAGAATATGGCATGCAAGCCCATCCAATTCAGGGGACTTACTTGGCAACATATCAAATAGAACCTTTTTTTTACTCCCTTGGAAACTTCCATTTCTAGTTCATGCAAGTTTAGCACATCAATTACACTAGTAAAAATCATGCCATGTGGATTCTCTCCATACAACCTCTCAAAATGTGAAACTAACACAAGCTTTTGGGACTCTCTATCATGCACCCACATACCATCCTCCCCTTTCAATGTGATAATTCTGATCACCTCTTCGTGATTACACGAGCATGTGGATCATGATTTCAAGAACACAATGCCACTTCTTGCATAAACACCTCCTCAAACTCCTTGGAGAGCTTTTCGAGTTCTGCTAAGAAAATGTTATATCCATGTTGTAGTGAATTCTAAATACCTTCCAACTTGTCATTAAATGTTTTTTTTCTTCCATTGTATATGATCTAAAACTTATTTATTACATTCCTGCACTTTGGGCTAGAATCTTTGTACACTCACTAGTAGACCAACGGTGTCATCCCACATTTGGGCCACAAACTCATTAAAGCCAAGGTGGTAATGCCACGCAATCTGGTAGAGAAACAAACTCCTTTGGCCCTACGAACTATAGTTGATTAGGTTCAACTGAGATGATGATCTGATTTTGTATGTGGGAAAACTAGGACACCAACATTCGAGAACCTCTCTTGTTCAACATTACAAACAACTCGATTTAACCTTTCAAATAACTTATCATATATCCCTGTCATCATTAACCTCACCAAGTGAAGCGAGTCTCAGAGAGCTTTCCATGTCCAATAGGTCATTAATATCGAGTGTTTCCCTAAACTTAAGAGCGGAGTTAAGATTAAATGGTGCATCACCCATTTTCTCTGAGTTGTCCAGGATTTTATTAAAACCCCAACACTAGACACCTCATCATTATATAATGTCCAATGTGATTAAGGTGACCCCAAATCTCCACACGACGTTCCTCTCATGGGTTGGCATAAAGCACTATTAGGTAGTCATTTGAAGGATATGAAAGTTAACGTACCAATTCCACAGTCCTTTAGAGAAATCATTAGAATCAACTTGTGCATATTGAAATTGTTGAAATTTCCAACACACTTGTTCAGCCTTTCTCCCTAAAATCTTTGTTTTAGATATGAAAATAATACACAATTTATACTTCCTTTACATTCCAATAAAATTGATCTATAATTGCACATTTGTAATTCCAGTAGAGGACATTCATTGGGAAACATAGAAAAAAAAAAGAAACGACCAATGACTTGACCAGTTAGAATCTTTCATCATCCGCCATTCATGACTTGTTCCCTGACAGCATTTGACCCTGTACTTGTGAGGTTGGAACTTGGAACATACTGAAGAATCATCCACTCTAGTTCATCACTACAATACCAATCCTATAGGATTAGAGTTAGATAAAAGTCTTTCAAGTTGACAACAGGGATCCGTACAATCTCATCGCTCTTTCAATGACTTACTCAAAAACTCCATACAAGTCTCCTTACACTATCTCTAGTAATTATATGAGATACCTTCCAATGTTACCATTGAGCCAACGCGTGCATGAATTTGTGAAGTGTTTTCTACTTGCGTATTATAAGATCATTTGTGGACAGAAACTTATTTCCTATGCCAGTAGAAATGAAGTACTCATGGATGAAGTATTGCGCTCGTTAATAATATGACAATGCACTTGACTATTTGGTTGCCATGTAGTACGGGAATGAGATCCAGTTGGCATGAGTCGTGATGGCTTCATGTGCCTTATCTATATGCACCTCGTTAGACACATCATCCATTGAAGTTAATGCTATGAATAGTGAGCTCGATCCTTTTGCGCTATTCAGAATTGCATGAACTCTTTTCCACCTGTGTAACCACCCTCAGTTTGTGCTTAAGATTTTCGGCATGGCCATTTCATAAGCATTCAAGGTCCATAGGAGTTGCCGGCCGTTGGTGTCGTTGGTGACGTGATGTGAACAAGAACATGGTGTTGTTGGCCATTTGCATCAATTTTCCCCAAGAGTCCATTAATCACTTGCAACTTTAAGTTTATGTTAATTTGTATTGGGGTGAAAGGAAGGTAAACAGAGGGAGGGGAAGGGAAAAAAATTCACATATTTGGATAAATTTTAAAAGAGTTCCTCTCCATTCCGTTCCAATTGTGCCATTTTGTTTCAACCCCAAATTTGGGGTGTAAAGAAGGGACTTTTTTTCACTTCTCTTCCCTTCCCTTCCATCCTATTCTCTTCCCTATCATTTTCATCCATTCCCTTCCCTCCTATTACTTTCCCTCTCATTTTCTTCCCCTATTACTTTCCCTCTCATTTTCTTCCCTCCTCCTTAATGAGGCTTCATCTAGACAAGGCCTAAAGGATAAGCATCTCTATTTGCTCCAATGGAAGCTCAATGCTTCAAGACCTTCATAAGTCACACTGAACTTAGAGTGCACATTGGAAGATCAAACCTCCTATGAGATCAACATCAACACATGCAAGCAAAATTCCCTTTCCCTTATATGACCATCCATGTCGATCTTGTATAACTTACCCAAGAGACCCCCCACCAATTACAGGCACTACCTATTGTAGTATTCCATAGAGAAAGCAGGGATCTTGATCCACACCTGGATTGTAAGATAATGTCCTAACACCGTCAAGAGTGTTAAAATTTGATGTGTTAACCATTCTTTTTAAAAACTTAAGCAAAGAGCAGCATCAATTATTGAACTCTTGACATCTGGTTCTAATATTATGTTAAAGTTTGATGTGCTAATCATTTTTTTCTAAAAGTTTAAGCCATTAAGAAGAACAACATCAATAATTTTATATTCTTAACAAAGGGCCATGAGTAAGGATAACATCCTTATCATCGTGTCGCTAGAAATGCACATAAAGAAATCATTTCCCAAACTAATCATCTTTGACTCATCCTTCGACTTCTACAAAACTTCCCATATGAAACCTACTGCCATATGCAAATCTTCGATCCCTTGTGGCTTTAGGACGCTTCTTGGATTTTCACATAGGCACTATTTGACATGTACAAAAAGTAGAGTTTTGAGTAATAAATAGTAATTTGATTAGTCAAAATGCTAAAGTGTTCGATAATTGTTTTTTAAACTAACATTTAAAAGTTTCAGCCCAAAACACTATAAGCTACTTCAACTAGCTTTTAGAGTATAAGGTATCGATTTTATATTTTATTACTATTACACCCACATTCCTTCTAAAATAAAAAAAAACTATATTTA
The DNA here is from genome assembly GCA_030549335.1 of Pontederia crassipes. Classification (NCBI taxonomy): domain Eukaryota; kingdom Viridiplantae; phylum Streptophyta; class Magnoliopsida; order Commelinales; family Pontederiaceae; genus Pontederia; species Pontederia crassipes. Next base: position 66,118,207 of record CM060191.1, on the reverse strand, counting down.
GTTATTAAGAATCATATATTAGTTTTTATTTCAATATATCACATCTTTAGTTTTACTTACAATCCAAATAAAAAAATTTATTTTAAAATAATTCAATTTTATATTAAAATATATTTTTTAGAAAATATTATAATTTAATAACTTAATTATTATGAATACGATATGTATAGGAATGATAGAAATTATATTCTTATGTCTATATTTGATATCATTTAAGTATATGTTTAGGGGTGTTCATGGGTTGGGTCAAACCCGACCCGATCCCGGACCAGCCCAATTTTGTTCGGGTCGGGGCTGGTCGGTTTACCCCCTCTTTGGATGGTTGGATTGAATCCAACCCGACCCGTTTTAGGTTGGGTGGTCGGATTATCCAACCATCATTTTTTATTTTTTTCTTACTTTTTTGTATTATTTAATATAAAAAATATTATATAAATTTTATTTAAATAGCATAAAATATTTTTTAAAGTATTTAAATATTATTTTAAATATTTTATTTTTATATGAGATATAAGATAAAAACTAAATAAAAATAAAAAATAAAAAAATCAGGTGGTTCAAGTCGGGTTGACTCCGATCAAAATTTTTCGGTACGTACTCTACCCAACCCATGGTCAGGTTGTTGTCGGGTCGGGTCGGGTTATCGGTTCACCGAGTCAATCCGATCCGGTGATCACCCCTAACTAAAAGTATTATTATTATTATTATTATTATTATTATTATTATTATTATTATTATTATTATTATTATTATTATTATTATTATTATTATTATTATTATTATTATTATTATTATTATTATTATTATTATTATTATTATTATTATTATTATTATTATTATTATTATTATGTCAAGGATGAATTAATTATTTACTTCCCTCCAATGTCACTTCCCTTTCTGGTTAATTCTGGCGATATTACCGTGCGAGATTAGGATAGCTAAACCACAACAAGTAATCTTACCCTTTAGGCATCCATCTTCCGAGCAGCTTTGAATCATCGGCTATTCAGTTGGCTAAATTTTTCTAAACAAATTGTTTGAATCATAAAATGAGGATAAATTTGATCAAATACTCTCCAACTCTGACACTTTTTTAGTGCTACTCTCCAACTTTATTTTGTAATCCGCCATCTTTTAACTTATTTCACCAAATAATCTTTTCATCGGTGATCGGTCATTTTTCGGTTACATTGCCGGTGTAGCGCCCACATGGTAATTTTCTGTCTCCTTCACGCAAGCAATTTTCTAACATGGTAATAATTAAAAAATAAGATTTTAAAAATAATAATTAAGAAATGAAAAAAATGGGGCGTCACCTCGCAGCAGCCCCCCCTTTGCAACCTCGCCGAAGGTCACACACATGGGGGCCCTTTTCGCGCCCGTCACCGGCGGACAAAAAGGAGGGTTGGGGTGGGAGTGGCATGCCCCCTTTTGGCGCCAAACGCCAATGAAGATGTCACTCAAGATGTAGGTGGTGATGTCAACGAGTTAATCCATCCAACCAAGAAGTGGTCGAGTGGAGCACTACTCACCACTGAGGACCATCATCCGATGAAGAAGAAGTTCCATCTATTGTCCGGATTCCAGCCTCATGGGACTTGCATGTGCACTAACAGGATTCTAACCTCTTGCATGTCCACTACCACAATCGGCATCGCCGGCAGAGGAGACTATGTCTTGGAGATCGATGCCACCTCCATCATCATCGACGACCCTCGTCCCTCCCTCTATGCAAAGGAGACGATGTCTTGGAGATCGATGCCCTAGGACTTGAGTGTTGTTGGCGATGCGAAGAGAAGAGCATTGTCCTTGCCCCCTCCCCCTTTTTTCCCGCACCGACGACACGAGAAAAAAAGGGGGCATTGCCCCCTGCTTGCACATTGCCGATGATATCTTGGAGATCGATGCCACCTTGTCATCGGTGGCCTTTCCCCTCCCCCTCTCTTCTCGCAGACGACGGGCATGAAAAGGGTGGGCGATTTCCTCATCTGCGCGTCACCCCCCCCCCCTCCGGCTCCACTTGAACAAGGAGGATGTTGCCGCCGAGTTCCGTTCGTTCAACTTCCCCTCCCTCATCATCGGCAGCTGCTGCTCGGGGACGCTCTCGTCCTCCGCCTTGGACTTCCTCCCCTCCTCCCTCTCTATCTCGGAGAACCTGGACGACATCCGCCCTCCGCGCACTCTCAAACCCACTGATGTTGTCGTCATTGGCAGCTCTTCCCCGCCGGAGTTCGACCCCTTTCCCGGCGACGCGTTATTTTTTATTTTTTTATGCTATCACGTTGACAAAGTACTTGCGTAGAGAAGAGAGAATATCATCGCGTAGATGCCACGTCTACAGCGCAGCCGAGAAATTGTCGATCATCAATGAAAAGGGCATTTGATGAACTTTGAAAATAGTGCTGAAAAAGTGCTATAAGATGAAGGATATTTTGTGAAATTTATCATTTTAATGACGGACATTTGGTGAAAGAAGTTAAATTACCGACATGAGACATACCATTGTGTTTTTTCATAATTTCATGCAACGTATTTCTCAATTCAAAAACTCGTCCATTGTATCAAAAACTTATTTCTTAGCTGACACAACCCTCGGGTACGGACTACTAAGAAACCAAAGCAAAAAAAATAAGCTACCAAATATGTCACACAAGGGCATGTTTGGAAATTGTATTATTATTCATAAGATAAGAATTATTATTCGACTAAATTTATTATTCTTTGCTTATTCAAAATTAAGAAAAAATATTATGTTTGGATGAGAAGTGAATGTTTGGGTGAGAAGTGAATATCCTATAAATGAATAGTAAATTAGATAAGAATAATTATTCAAAAATAATTATTCACTTTAAGGTTCTCATATGTAGGGATGGCAATATTCCCCGATCCCCACGCATCGGGAATCTCCAATCGGGGCCCAAATTTGAAGAATTTTATCTCCACGGAGTCGAGGACGGGACAAATTGCCCCCGCCCCCTCCTTCGGGATCGGGGCAGGGTGAATTGCCCCCGCCCCGTCGGGTCTCCTAATCCCCGCATCCAAATTATACATATAATTTATTATGAATCATCAACCACCTGATCTAAAATATTAAATTTCAACCATCTATTCGTTTATATATATAAACTCATATTATTTCTCCCTCATCCTAATTCTTTTCTTCCTCTTTAACCCTAACATTCGATTCCCCTCAAGCAGCCCCTTTCCGGACGGCGTCGACGTCGATGGCCAGGCATCCTTGCCGCTAGCGAGGAGGACGGTGAAGACGACGCTCGCTACAGGAGAACGACACCAGCGAGGAGGGCGTCGGCGACGGGGCGGTTTTTGCGGCTTCGACCTCCACGTCGGCAACCTTCGAACTCCATGACGTCGGCGACCTCCGAACAGACGCAGAGATTTCCACTTTCATCACCAGCGAGGAGGGCAGTGCAGGCACTCGATGTGGCTTCGATCTCCAACATCGGCGACCTCCACGACGTTGGCGGCTTTCGAATGGGTGCAGCGTTCATCACCATCGAGGATGTCGACGCTCATAACGACCATCGAACGCTAGAGAAGGGAGAGCTTGGGAAGACGGGCGGCACGCTTAGGCCTCCTCGAAGGGCGGTAGTACTCCAATTCGGCGGAGGGTGACGACCGACGTCTCGGCGGAGGACGGTAGCCCTTCTTCTTGGCGGAGGGCGAAGCTCGTCCTTCTCGGTGGCCGACGAGGTCAGATCTCTAGGAGCAGGAATCGGGTCCCCACGGGTTTTGGGGCCCTACGGGGATCGGGGCGGGGGGATAAAATTTCCCCCGCTCCGAGGATTCGGGACAGGGGCGGGAGCCGGTCGTCGGAGAAAATGTCCCCCGCCCCGAAGAGGGAGGGATCGGGTGCCTACTCATATGTAATCATTATTTTGATCGGATAATTAATCTAATCCACTTTTCTAATATCGTGAGTAGGAGAGGAATGAAATCAGATGGCAGATAATAAGAGAATAATCTGTCGTAAATACTTAATCATTACTTCGACGGACACATGAATATGAACTTTTCATAAAATAAATCATTAAATATTATTTGATCAAATTCAGATTTTTTTATAATCTATAATGAGAACAGTCAGAGAAAATATTTGTCTCTATTTCTGTCCAGTGTTTGTAGCGATTTTTTATTAAACAATTTCGGATAATTAACTCTTTACATCATGCAAGGAGACCATATATTCCGAAGGAGGCCATCATCCTTTGCTTAGTAAGGGATCATGCTTTATTAAAATAAATTCTCTTTTTGCTTCTATTGTTTCCAACTAATTCTTAATAAATCTTTGAGTCTACACTTTGATATATTTTCATATTTTAACCATTGTAGGTCAGATACCATAATATCCATTATGCAAAAGCAATCAGGAGAGCCCCAAGGACAAGAAGAAGAACATAAACTTAATTGTATATTTTATTTTTTTAATTCTTCTTTTGCATTGGTGTAATTTAATTATATTGATATCATAACTTATTACACTAAATTATTATTATTGCATTTATTTATGTGTATCCATTTTAGAAATGAACTTAACGATGAGGTGGGAAGTTAACATTAAGAGAGGGACAAAAGGACAAAATAAAAGTAAAGAAGATTAAAATCATACATGAAGGAAACCTTATATATATACTATTAATTAGGATAAAATCTTAGTGTTATTCTCATAATTTGTTAACTTGCTATTGTTTCAATTTTAGTAACATGTGTTGATAGTTGTGAACACATCATAATTCTCGTGATCCTCGCTATGCATACTGCACCACAAATGGTCATTTATAATACCCTTGAATTTGTCCTTGCCCCACGTTGTATTATGATGGATGATGAGTATTAGAGAATTTCCATAATGTGGTGTATGAGACTGATTCTAAGTGGCAGTTGGGACAATTAAAGAGGATTTCAGGTAGCAGTTGAAAGCATGAAGATGCACATGTAATTTATCATTTTCATTTCATATTATAATAGAAAAATGGTCAAATAAATACTTTCACCCTTCAGTAAAATTATTTCTATATGTGGACATTTTCTTTTCTTTTCATGTGTCCTTCAGTAAAATTATATCTTAGAATAATTTTTTTCAAAATGCTACATTCTCCTAAAAATTTAACCTAAAAATCCTCCTAATACTCACATTCTTAAACTGCCCAATAAAGTTGATAAAATTACACTCAATGCCATTATGAGTGATTTAGGAGGCAAATCCTCCTAATAAAAAAACATACAATTTTTTAAACTAAATTATAGCTCATGCAATATATTTAATTTCTTAACTTAAATAGAAGATATAGAACTTTATCTAATATAAAAATTAAAATAATTATATAAAAATAATTCACATATTTCTTATAAAAAAATACTGATAAAATTTAAAATTGCACCAAGTGCAAGGACTTCCCTAGTCTATATATATATATAAAGGTGGTGCATTGGGATCATCCTCAAGCCTCTAATATTATTTATCTTTTTCTTCCATTTTTTTATTTTTTATTCATTTTAGACTTCGTAAATTAACCTATTCAACTTCTGCAGTTGTTCACCAAAAAAAACTTCGGCAGTTATTAGCCTAATTACTATATAATATGTTGACATTTATTGTAGCTTAATCATATTTTATTTATTGCTCTCTCTCTCCTAGCAGCCGTTTGAAGAATTAATAACGTTTTCCACTCTCTCTCAGCGCGCAAATTTTGCTCTCTCATTAAGGCATGCTTCTTTGTCTCCCATTGGCATCCGTTTATAAAGTTTTCTTCAAATCTCTCTATCTCCGTTCACCACGATTTTTTCCCTGAATTTCCAATCTCCTTCCTCATTGTTCCATTACATTGTTACCTCATTTAATTTTTATCACTTGATATTCTCATTATTAATTTATGTATTAAAATTTTCATCATTTTTTATATAAATTATATCTTGGGTTTTTATATTCATAACAAAATGATCATACATAAATTTTATTATCCTTCTTGCAAAATTTTTGACAAATTAAATTTATTTTTAATAAATTATTATAACTATATATATATATATATATACTAAATTCCATGTACAATGTCCCATTCTCTAATCATTAACTTAACATTTCATTAATTTGCATTGATTTTATATATTCATAATAAAAAGTAAATATCTATAAATTTGAAAAAAAAAGCACTGGATTTTCATATCTATATAATTAATTTATTTGGAAACAAAATATAAAAGGTAAAAATCGATAAAAAGTCTCTTCTACTTTCAATGATCTTACTACCTCACAAATTTTTTTCCAATTTAAATTGAATTTTAATACAATGATTATAATTGTAAAAATGTATACTTAATTAATGTGCACTATTTTATCATGATTAAACTTTCATAAATTACAAGTTACTTCATTATATTACATTACATTTTTTATTTATGATAAAAAATAATATATTAAAATGGAGAGTAGATGAATGAAAATGAACATTACATTATAATATTTTATGTATTTTTTAAAGAATAATTTAATAGTGGATATAATATTTTGCTAATGATTTAATATTTACAAAAGGAATAAAATAGTGGATATAAAACTATTTTATTATAAAAGGATTAAAATAATTTAATATTCTTAAAATATTTGTGATGAAATATTTATAAATAATTAAATTGCGCGAAGGCCGAGTGTGTTCCCTAATTGTATAATAAGTTTAAACATAGATTGCCATTAACACTTAAGAGCCCAATTGAGGAAGCATCAGAGGCAGGCCAAACATTGGCCATACAATTCATAAATAGAAGCACTTCAGCCGAGAGTTCGCTTTACATAGTCAGCCATTATGTACACCTACAGAAACATAACACGAAGAAATAGCCGCCACAAAATTCTCGTACAAGAATTCCATGGTGCAAGGCTACTGGTCACAGATGTATGCTTAAGCAGCGGTGACGAACTTTCACATTCGGTGTAGAACAAAATTACTCCTTGTTCCGCGACGATCGATCTTTCTTTGGTCCACCGAGAATACGTGATATCTGCAGACCCCTGCTGAACGCCTGATTAAAGAGCATCCTTGTTTGGAACTCAGAAACAAATGGAAACCATGCCAGGAATGCGATAGGAGTGAACAGGAAGAGGCCCATAATAATTTCGAACCCTCGAGCAAGTGCCTTGACAGAGCCCCAAAACCCAGACTTATGGATAATAGGCTTGCAAGCCTGGGCAATCTGCAAACCAGTTGGAAGTGTTCATTTCTTCAGAAACTAATTTGTCTAGCAAGTTTAAGCAAAAAAAAGAAAGTCTGTTCACTCACCAGAAGCAACCCCCATCCAGTAGGAAGGAACGCAAGGAAGCAAACAAATATGTCGCGAACTGTCATACCAGGTATGGTCATCAATATGATCAGAATAGAAAGAATGGTTATAAAAATTAGCCCCTTTATCAGCCGAAACACTAGCTGAAAGTCGGCACTGAATTTTCTTCTTCCAACTGATACAGTCTGAAAAATGGGCAAAACAAAAAAGATATTTGTTATAAAAACCACACTAGACATAAGGTTACTATGCTTCAACAGTTAACAAGAAAGTTAAACCACCTGTCCAACCAAAACAAACTAAAACTCGTTCAGCAATTCAACGCATCAATAGACAAACACCACCAAAAGCGCAGATCAACAAAACAAACTATGCTGACGAGACGTGCCAGCTGAAAGCCCATAAGAACCAAGATTGACTGTCCATCATAAATAGAATACGATATAGATAACATATACACATACTCAGTTAGGTTTTATACAACAGAATGCGAGAGAATTCTCGAGTACTTTGAGAACATTCTTATACAAGCATGTAATGCATAAACACACATTCTAAAGAGAAAGCCTTAATGCTTCTTGTTTTATTCTTCTTTTTTTCCCGTGTGCCTCAAAGGACGTATGCATACCTCTGATGTAGTTTGATTATGAGGAAAGGAACCAAAGTCAAATTGAACAAATATAAATGAGTATTCTTGATAGAACTACACAGGCAGCATCACTTACCACTAAATGGCATATGCATGAACAGACTCAATACTCATTCTAATTTTAAGCGGAATATGACTCAGAAAATCCACTATACCTTCATAATAAGCAATATTGCCACGATCACAAGCCAGGAAACACCATACACCTGAAAAAGTCACACACTGGCTTCAGCTAAAATATAATTTGAAAACGAGATACAAGCTCAAATGTAAGAAAAATTAAAAGATTACGAGACTTGAACACAGTGAGATTTACCAGCACACTCTTTGTATGTGTTGTGATTTTTAGGTGATAGACAAGCCCATACTGATAAATAAAGAAGCGCAAGGCAAGCACTATTTCGAAGACAATCCCACGTTTTCCTGTATACTTTAGATGTTCTTGCTCCTTTTCCCACCATGATTCCCAACTCTTCTCTGGGGGGACACCAATTCCTCCACGGTTGTTAATCCATTTGTTCCAATCAGTCCAATCGTCAACAATCTTCTGCCATTCAAACCCAGACGGGTTAAACAGGAAAGGAGCAAAGAGCCAAGTGCCGACCATAAACCACAAAGAGACGGTAATAAGGATGTAGCCAATAGGACTTCTGTATGCCTGTCCAAAGATTTCATATATGATAAGCAAAATCATCAACTCAATGCCTTTGACAAAATGACTTCGTGAATATAGCCTGTAGTTGTCAGCAAATTTTGCATGGAAGACAACAAATCCACGCCCCGTAGCTCTATACTCAGCACCACCATGCAGCAATGTTCTTCCATAGTAGTGAGTCTTAGTTCCCAATGAAAATGTAAAGAACACAGAAGCCAATTGTAATTGCATGAGTATAAAGTCACTAACTGCAGTGCGGAACCCTCTTTCTAGACCAATTTCCATCATCATTGGCAATGCCATGAGAACACCAAGTTGTACGAATGACTGTGAAGCAAGAGCAACTTGTAAGGACTGGTTATGTGCAAATCTCCTTCCTGTTGCCAGTTCTCTATCAAGCCCACTAAGAACAAGATAAAGACGTCCATAAAGAAATACATAAACTGTTAATACCGTCACCTGCACAGGAAAGAAGAGGAAGTAAGAATCTGCATCCTAAAGAAGAATCTGCATACAAATAATCAAGGGGAAGAGCCTGGAGTATCATACCAGTGTGCTGAAATAGAAACCCACAGTTGTAAAATAGCATGACAACATCCTAAAGAAATCAAAACGGTGCCCGAGCCTGTAAACATCACGACTTAGTGTTTGCTCTCCGTTCCCATTTGCTATCTTTGCCTCAAAAAGTGATATCTGGTTGAGACCCACATCTCTACCTTTACCGACTTGCATATATTCATGATGAGTAACATTCCCTTCACGAAGTGTAGAATTGAAACCTGACAAAGAAAGAAAACCCAGCTTTTAATGAACTGTCAAGATATACTTTCTTGATAGAATAGACATCGAGTATATAAAGACAAAAATATCAAAACTACTTGTCTTTTTTACGAGGAAAAAAGAAAACTCAACAACAACTTAGTTACCTGCAAATATATCCTCACTCAAATTAATAATCTTTGATGCTTTGCTGACACCACCCCTGGTTAGGTGAAATAATCTATCAAAGACATCTGGATGGCCATAGTGAAATCGAACCCTATAAACAACAATTAAAGAGTGTTAAAATTTATTCAACTCAAATCCACATGCTCTGCAACAAACTAAGGTGGCGATGAATTCATAATAGAACAAGTGTGATAAACTTTGCAAAGGTCAGGCAAACTAGAAAAATTATACAATTAACAGATAATGATTTGTGCATCCATGTATTTTTTACAAAATAAAAAATGAAATTTACTTTTGCATTGATACATATAAATATATAAATCTTAATTAAATTATACATGTACATTTACATTTTTTAACAAACTAAAGCATTTCCTTGGTTCTAAATAAAAAAAACCTAGATGTTGAAAAAGTATGTAAGAATTTTTTTTTCAATTGCCTTCATGTTATTTATATACGTTTTTTTAAGGTATGTTCTTTATACACACACACATACATATATTGAGAAATTTCCGTTTGCCCTAATGTCAAATTATACTAATGAAACACGCATCGTGTGTGGTGATACAATAAAAAATACAAATTTATTTGCTTGATTAAATTATTATATTTTTTCCACTTATATTTTAATTTAATCAACTAACATACATTAAAGATGCTGTTTCAAAAAAATATTTAGTTAGTTTTGCAAACAAACTAAATATTTACGTGTGTAAGAAAAACATTTATTTCACTTAAATGTTATTTATGACTTCATTAGATCGTGCTGTTTGATATGTGATGTTTCTATGAGGGATGATCTCGAAATATCAGAAACTAAGATTATCTGATATCAAATCATATTTTAACAGTAGTAGTAGTACGCCATGGTGTTAGTTCATCATGTATATGAATCCATGAGATAACACATGAGAACGATAGGAAGATACACCTAAAGTTATCTAACATCTAAGTGTACCAATCAAATTATAATAAAGTGTTCAGCTCATGTACAAATTGTCTACAAGAGAGCACACAAAGCTACATGTACCAATGTGTTAATACTTCAACTAATAGAGGTAGCAATTGAACATCAAGGACTGGTTAAATTTTAAAATTTTGAAACATAGAAAGTGGAGATATGGATCTGACCTCAATGGATCAGCAAGCACACGCTGGCCAATTGTCACAAAACTTGTCTCCTGGTTTGACATAAACCATGCAAGAGACGAAACACTGTAGAGGAAGTGAGATCAATTTAACTTAAATGTCATCATGAAACTAGAGCTAATTGATATCAATCAAACAAAGTTAAGAATTAGACCCACCTCCCTGTAAATATATGCTCCCTAACACCAAGTATGGATGGATATCTTACACCATCGTGCTTTTTCAGAAATTCTTGCATCAAGTTTCTCATTTTCAATGCCTCTTCCATGTAGTGTTCCTATGGAAAGAATAAGCTAATGAAGATGTTCCATTGCCTAAATAAGCTATCGAAGATGTGCTGATTACCTGGTTCATATCTATGGTTTGTAGACCTTCACCACGTGTAAAAATAATAGCATGGTTTTGATTCTCCGGCTTCCCTTCACCCAAAATGGCTGGCCCAGGGAGTTTAATCTTATAAATAACCTGAACATAAAAGGAAGTATCCTTTTAACTTGATTAATATCGCATCTATGAAATTGACAAAACATCTCATATTTTTAGAGGAGACAACACATCTCATTGTGGCACTATATGTGTGTGTGTATAATGTGTCTATCCACGTCCCTGTCCATCATCAATCTTCTTATTAATCTTCTTGAGCCGACCCCACCTAGTGGGATAAGGCTTTGTTGTTGTTGTTGTACCAGGTTCAATCCTTCCAAGAAAACAATTATTTATTTTCTGTCATGCAAAACAGTTTTATTTTGACAAAACAGAAATGTTCGCTGAAATACATTTTTTAGTCTGGAACTACAAGAAAATCTCGCAGAGAATAACACAGATATGTTTCGACGTACCATCAAAGAAAACACATCATCTGTATCTTACAAATCAGTTTACCCGTCTGTATAAGGTTTAGTTCTTCCAAGAAAACAACATCAACAAAGCCTTATCCCACTAGGTGGGGTCGGCTACATGGATCATACGACGCCATTCTGCTCTATTAGTAATCAAACCTTTCGGTATATTATTCACCAATAGATCTTCCAAGAAAACAATTATACATTTTCTGTCACGAAAAAACAGTCGTATTGTGCCTAACAGAAATGTTCCACATTGTCTGCATCACCATTTTGTCTATATGTATAAGGTTTAATCCTTCAGGAAAAAAATTATATATTTTCTGCATTTCATGATCTTTTCTTTGGCATTCATTACAGGTCAAAGGCTTCCCAGCTCGATCCTGGTCATTGGAACAAGGTCGGGTGGATGGGTGCAGCCATGAAGGTGGTTCCGACAGGGCTATCCACTAGCCAACATGCTTTTTTGTGTTGACAATTGATGCTCTTGTTAGATGCCAGCCTTTTAGCAGCTTCGCTGGGAGCCTTGTTCTGCTTCTGCACTGATCAGGAGGCTACACTGGTGGCCATCTCCGTAGAGCCATTTGGCACAATGTCTGGTCTCCAGATTGTCAAATCCTCCTCCATTTCTTTTGGCATGGTTATTGATAACTTAATGTGCAGGCAAGCTTAACACTCCGATAGGTACCCTTCCAACCACATATTTTGACCTTTCTCTCTCCGAGGTGGCCCCCGGAGATCGAGCGACGGAGCATAGACTTCATGGATGGAGCGGAAGACTGCTATCATATGGAGGCCAGCTCATATTACAATTGTCCCTATCGACGCTCTCGTATGATTATTTCATCTTTATGAGCATGGTTACACAGTGTTATTACTTCATTTGATACGAGTGTCAAGGAAAACTCATGCCAAGCCCGGATAAAGGAGGAGGGTTGTGTTAGGCCCCGACAGCCAGCGTAAAACCCTGTCGAATCTCATGAACATGGATCAACGAATGAGCGGAATGGCGTCGTATGATCCATATAGCCGACCCCACCTAGTGGGATAAGGCTTTGTTGTTGTTGTTTGACGCTCTCGTATGATATGTTGATCATTCGGATGCTTGCTCAAGTCAAGCACCTAGAATCTTTGACGAGCAAATTCTTCTGGCAAGAGTCCAACCCTGCTCAACGAGGAGTTCACCTTGTTGCATGGCGCAGTAGTTGTAGGGCCACCTTGGAGGGAGGTCTAGGGGTTTGAGATCACCACTACACCAATTGGGTCGTCCTTGGACGAAGGGTGAGGCGGATCATGGGGCCTAAGAACAGTTATGAAACACAATTTTTCTAACCTAATTTATCGGAGTCCAGGCCCATCCTTCCACAAAGGGCTTCATCCTCGTTTCACGGTGGTTGTCAGAGGGCAAATGGCTCTGGCCCTTGGACCCCCCTTTTCACCTCTCAACCCTCACAAGTGCATCTCGGACATTTCACCAGAGTAGGGAGAGCAAAAACCCCCAAGGGTCGTGGGGCCCAGCGGGAATCCCTGATCGGGCTCATTCACAAGGATTTTCTCCCCCACAAGGGTGGGGGCGGCATGTCACTTCGGAGATTGGGGCGGAGATACATGTCCCATCCCCACAGGGATCCGATTCCCGAATTTAATATATATTTTTAAATTTTTAATACTTGTTTTATAATTTGTTTTTTTAAAAAAAGTATTATATGTGATTCTTAATATTGTATAATAAAATATTATGTTGTAATAATTTTAATTACTTATAATTCGACGTTTTAATATGCATATTTATTATTTTATTTATTTTAAAATGATTATTTCAATTTTTATAATTGTTAACTACTTCTAAATAAAATGTTGACAAACAGAAATGTTTGCAGAAATACTTCAGTCTAGGATTACCAGAAAATCATTGCATAGAACAATAGAAAAATAAATATGTTTGGGCATATCATTGCACAGCACGATACTACAAAATCAACATTATTGTCAAAGAAAGATACGCATGATACACCCAAGAAGACTGAAGGATACATGTGTTCAAACTAGCCACTGTGATGATTTTTTTTTTAGGAGCACTGTGATGATATTTATAACCATTTGAAAAACAAGGTATAAATTTTATCAAATTTCAAAGCATTGGTTCTTTTTCTTTTTCCTTTTTTTTTTCTTGAGGAGAAAAAGGATGACCAACGGGCAATTTCAAAACCTTGGTAAACAGTATGAGGACTAATATAGTGAGAAATACTCTACACAAAGGAATATTTATTTAAAATATTTCGTTTTGATAATCTGCATGCATGAGAAGGCTAGAAGCTTATTCCAACTTCTTTCCCAAGCATTTCACCATTCTTATTATGTATATTTGACCATGCATACAAGACATGACTATTCACTTAACTTTTAGATCACTAGTCATAAGAAGACAAAGTTGCTTCAACAATCAACTTCAATAAAAGAAAAACTGCTACTAACAGCACAAGATAAATTCTAGCAACATTGTGTATTGTATGACCCTTGTTAAACTCTCGAATGAAACTCTTTAACTTTTACAAGTTTACGAGTTTAGGAAAGTAAAACAAATCAAATTGACGTAGACTCTTATATAACTCTTATAGTTCAAAAAATTTGGTAGAATCTCATAAAATCTTATAGACTCTATACGATGCTAACAAGTTTGAATGATTTTATACGATTATGTAATACTATTATTTGTATAACAAAAAAATGTAAAATCTTAACTATTTTATTTGATTAATGTACTTGTGATTGACAATGAAATTAGTATCGTGATTAAAAATCTTAATGCAAATATTTTACTCATTTAATTTTTTATAAGTTTCCAACTCAATAAACGTAATATTTGATAGTAACTTGGCATTTATTAGTTGTAAGTGATAGTACTTATTTTGATTACTTTCAACAACAACAACAAAGCCTTATCCCACTAGGTGGGGTCGGCTACATGGATCATACGACGCCATTCCGCTCTATTAGTAACCAAACCTTTCGGTATATTATTCACCAATAGATCTTGCTCTATTAGTTCGCCAAGTGTCCGCCTTGGCCTCCCTCTCCCTCTTTTAATCGGACTCCAAATTATTTGATCTACTCTTACTGGCGCATCTAATGGTCTTCTCTGAACATGACCAAACCATCTCAAACGATTCATATTAGTAAAATTTGTTAGTTGTTTAATATTTATAGATAATATATATATGTGCTTTATGATTATATAATTATAGCTTAAATAATTAAATTTATTTGGTACATAGACTATACGAATTCACGAGTCGATTTTATGATACGAGTTTACGGGACAAAAAAATGAGTTTACTTAAACTCTCGAACTTCCTATTGCATAAATTAATTAAATTACTTGAGTTTCTGCACTTTCTTTCTTCTGGAGACTTCTGCACTGGCTTTAGATATTATTTGGTCAAGTTAAATGAGAGGCTTCAGTAAAAAAAAGGAGGTAAAACTCCAAACATGAGCAATTTGCACAAGAGAGCCAAATAGATTAATATAACAAGCAGTAAATGACACAAAGTTCTGACCAAAATAATTTTTCACCGCCTTTTAACCACAGAAGAGATTTCTCCAAATATCATCTTTTTCTTGGTCATACTTTTGAGTCTCAGGGTTGTTATAACGATTGAACGAAAGGTAGATGATCTAAAAGAAAATTCAAGTTGACAAGTAGTGCATGTTGATTACTGAACAAGAGCTAACCCTCTACAGCTATATCAATATTATAGAGCCTCTCGCATAAACATTAACTTGACACCACAACATATAACAATAGCAATCTTGTTTATGCTGCTCAGAAAACTAATGTTTTTGCCTGAAGCATGCCATCGTCAGTTTCAATTGATAGGCTATGTTACCTGGTCAAGATTTTGTACAGGATCAGTTGAATCATCCGCTTTGGACAATGCAGCCTTAACCAGTGCTGAGTAATAGACTTTTTCAATCTTTTTAGACTTGTCATTACTAGTCTCCTCAACTTCGTCGATATAAGCAACACGAAGAGATGGATATCTGAAAGATAATCATTGCAGTGTCATTAAGACAACTAGGATATAAATTAGTTGTGTTCTTTTACGAGAAATGAATTATGAGTTGTAACGCCCAAACTAAGGAGAATGATGAACCAAAGGAGTATACTTTAAATTTGGTGGAGAGAATGAAGTCATATATCCTCCATGTTATATATTTTGCAATGTACAGGAAAACTGGAATCATGGCAATATGAAGAATCAGCTCTCTATGTATCTATATACGCAATCAGATCTAAGAAACAAACTTACGTAGTCATTAATCGTAGAATATCCTGAGCACGAGGATCACCAGCTCTTTTCTGAATTCCATACTGTTGGCAGGAGACAACATATGTGAACTTCATATCAGCAACAGCTTGGCATTGTGCCCACAAGGATCGTCCAACCTTAGAATGCTCTTCAGAAGTTAGCTCAACTGCTCTGTAACCTCCCATTAGATCTGAAAAGATTATTAATACAATAATTTAATCAGTTGCCATTAAAAATGCTAGAATTGGCAGAAGACAAAATCACTTGGAACTACCTTCATCCTGTGCCATGTCCAGAAAAGCTTGCAGTACTAAAGCTTTCCGGTAATACATCATCCCTCTTACTAGAGATTACCACAAAACAAAACGTAAATTAGAAGAAAAATAATAAATACTAAATGGCATATAAATAAAAACATCCCGTCAGGACTCTTACCAGTCCTAGTTAAAGTCTGGCCTCGATAAGATGCCCAAAGTCGAACCTCATCTTCCAATTCTTCTTTTCCACGAAGATCTTCTTCTGATTTGCAGCCCACGCGTTCAAGGAAATTCGTCCATTCATCTATAGTTCAATAAATAGAGATTATATGAAAGGTATAACTTGTGTAACAACCAAAACAATTCTATGAAGAAACCAAAAGAGAAGTGCCTGGATATATCTTTTGTAGGTAGAACAATATGGAAACCCCATCTTCATTTGGCTCTTCGAGAACCTGTGAAGAGAACAGAACATCCTCCTTAAAATACGGAGTCAAGACGCTGCACCAGGAAAATTTCACCAAGTTAACTCCCAATTGAACCTAATAGCATTATAATAGATATGATGACAGAAAGAATTAGTAAAAGGAGGAACAACATTGATGTGTTTCAGTAAATGGACAAAGAAATCAATGTACCTAAGTTTTATGCAACTTACCTTGTAATGATGGTCATTTAATTTCAAATTAAAGAAAAATTTTCCAATAAAGAGATTATAAGAAAAGGTTAAAAAATATGGAAATACAGTTCACAGATTTAAGATAAAGTTCAAATACTAATAGTGTAATCCAAAATCGTAGTGATTTTTTTGTATAATGGAACAAGATTGAAATTAAGGTGACTTTTGCAACCAAAAAAATAAATTCAGAAACCTTGCAAGAAAAGGAAGATTTACTATCATAAACCATCAACATTCACTTGCACTAACAAAATTCCAGCACACAATTTCAGTGCAAATGTTTGAGGATGTCCAACAACATTCACTATAAATCTTCGATCTCCAGCAAATATGACATCATTAGGATCAAACGATCATATATAGACAAAATGTTTGTCAACAGGAACATGCCTATGATCCTAAGACTCTCCAAGAAACCCAATCACCCATGTACAATACGGTTTAAATACTCTACAAACTAGAGAACCCCAAAGAATAAAAAAACAATGAACATAACTCTAATATATTCACTAAAATTAAATTTCAAGGATATGCATTAAAAAAGCATAAAGAATATTATTCAACTCAGTGAATAGTCCACATCTAATGCAATAAAACACGCTGAGATCCTTCCTTTAGAAAGGATAAAAGGGAAAAAAATAGCCACAAACCCCAATTATCTTTCCAATTCCTTTTATGTTCCTGAGGGCTGTGTTCTCCACTCGATGTTATTCTAAACATAATTGAAATCAGACAAGGTAACCTCATATTCAATTTGTTGTGCTCGGCTTCTATCCTGCGGGGGCCACCTTGTGCTCCTTCGATCGGTCCTTTCGTCGCTTCCGACCTACTTCATGTCGGTGCTTCGGATGCCCGCTCAGGTACTTTCTCGGATTGACTCTTTGAGAAGCAGATTTTTTTGGCAGAGATGCAGCCCCACCCGTCGAGTTCACCTGGTGGCTTGGCACACCATCTGCAGGCCCACATCACAAGGCGGTTTGGGGGTCAGGGACCTCCGCATCACCAATTGGGCACACCTTGCTCGGTGGGTGAGGCGGATCATGGGGCCCGAGGACACCCTATGGAGGGACGTTTTCTTCACATGCTATGGTCGGGACCTATCATGGAGCTCCAGACACATTGTTCCCAGCGGAGCCTCTTCGTTCTGGAGGGGGGTGGCATCACTGTTCTCTCGGGTACGACCCTTCATGACTCCATCCCTTGGCACCGGGGAGCTTTTCTCATTCTGGCGGCATGACTGGCTACCTGGGAGCCTGCTAGCCAAGTCATTTCCTCGACTATGGGCCTTGGCGGTACAGCCGGATGCATCTGTAGTTGAGTGCATCATTGTTCTCTCGGGTACGACCCTTCATGACTCCATCCCTTGGCACCCGGGAGCTTTTCTCATTCTGGCGGCATGACTGACTACCTGGGAGCCTGCTAGCCGAGTCATTTCCTCGACTATGGGCCTTGGCGGTACAGCCGGATGCATCTGTAGTTGAGTGCTGGTCGGAGAGGGGCGGCTCCGATACGGGCTCCTGGACTCCCCTTTTCCGCTCCTCTTTCTGATCAGCGGGTTTCTGAGCTTATTACACTTCACCAGAGGATTGCTTCATTCCGCCCAGACGCGGCCCGGACAGACGGATGGGTATGGGCCTCAGATTCGTTCTCGGCACGCAGCCTCTATATACGCTTCCTCCCGGAGATCAGAGACTCCGAGGATCTATGGCCGGATTGCAGATTTATCTGGCGTGCTCGCGCGCCGCTGAAAGTCAAGATCTTTGCTTGACTTCTACGGCGAGAGCGGATTCTCACTAGAGTCTACAGAGTGGGATGGGCACCACATGCTGACACCTTATGTGCTCTCAGTGGGGAGATGTAGCATGTCACCCACCTTTTCTTCGGATGCCGCGTGTCCCAGGAGGTTTGGTCGCGGACGAGCTCCATGGGTGCTTTCCCCCAGACGGCTGTAGACTTTTGGCTGGCTGTCAAACGTCTTGCTGGACAGAGGCAGGATTGGAGAGCTATTTTGGCGACATTCTTGGCTGGTACCTGGGCCATCTAGCTCCAACGTAACCACGTCATTTTTTGTGGGAAGAGATGTACATCACAGTTTTTGCCTTCTTCAGGAGTGGGGTCCTGTTTAGCTTTGTTTCTTTCCTACTGGAGAGCCTCTACTTGCATATGATGCTTATTTTTGTGATATATATATATATATATATATATCCGAATGACAACCTAAGGGTGGTCATCTTTTCCTTCTCAAAAAAAAAAAAATTTGTTGTGTCCTCGTGAACTTCCTATGTTTCTTGCTATGCCCCATGGATTCGCAGACAAATATATTGTGTCCATTGTTACTTATTTTAATAGAAAATAATTTTTTTACACTCATACCAAATAATTCCTAGGCAAGGTAACCTCATATTTATTTTTTTTTACCCTCTCTACAGGAGTACATGTACATGAGTTCTCCTTTTGGAGATATATACATACCTGGATGACAACCTAATGGTAGTCATCCTTTTTCCTCTCAAAAAATAATTACCAGAGCTATATGGACAAAAATAAAAGCCCGAATGATGGCGGATGGATTAATAAAGGAGAATGAAGCCTCCAAAAATAATAAGAAAACAACCAAGATACATGAAGTCAAAAGATAAGAACACAACTAAGTATATCAAGGAATCCACCAAGACACACGTACTCAAAGATAAGAACACAACTAAGTATGTCAAGGAATCCACCAAGACACACGTAGTCAAAGATAAGAACTCAAAAGTTCATAATTCAACAAAATATAACATCATTATTCACTTTCCCAAGTTGTCTTCTCGATTTCTTCAATATTCTTTAAGTTGGATGATGTTTCATCTCTCAATATATCTTCTAAACTTCTGCATAATATTAAATGTTCTTTAAACACATGACTCTTTTGATATCTTAGCAACCCTTCATGACATTTAATGTCTTCTTTTTGAAATTCTAAAAGACCTCCATATCACTTCATCTTCAACCACTTAATCTCCATCACCGAAGATGACCTGATTTCTAGGAATGCTCTATTCTACATGACGTGTAAAGTGTATCGAGTTCTACTATGAAAATACAATATTTTTTTCGGGGGGTGGGGGGTGGGTGGGTAATCACAAGATACATTTCCAGGACAACATTTTGGAGAAAAGAAAAATAAAAGCAAAAGTCACAACTAAAAGCTGAACAGTATATACACTTTTTTTGAGAAGGACCGTATATACACTTATATAAATGAACATGGTTTTTACAGTTTCTTAAGCTATGAACAAGCTCAATGTTTTTGAAATACTTACGAGAATGATAGCATGTTACGAACTTTTGGTGCTCTAGGCATATTCATAAACAAAGAATTTGAGAAGAAAGAAATTCGCCTTCTTGCATCCAAGTTGGATGGCACATCCATCGCAGACTCCTTTACAGTGAGCAACAAATGTAGCCTTTTAAGCTGGAATAACAAGAATTAAAATGTTACATAATTCAGACATATCAAACTCAATTAATGATAACTTCTGTAATCAAAATTAGTATATAAATTTCTCAAAAAAAAAAAAAGATTATTTGATACATGGCATTTTTGTAATTGATTTTTCGCATTACTTTTACAAGAGATGAATCATAATCTTAGTTGCTCAAATACCCGAAAACGGCTCCAGCTTCTCCCTTTTTCATATCTGATAGGCAGCCATCATTCCACTTCATCAATCAATGTTCATACTTGTCGCTGTAACTACATTTTCTTGACAGAATCATTGTCTACAGACTGTTACTGTTTACGTCAAGCTTCCTTTTTCAAATATTGCATCGCCTTTTATTTCTGTACACTCAAGTACTTAATCTTAATAGATTATTTTTTATGAGAAAATTTTAGTAGATGATTTTGACCCTACCTGTCGCTGTAACTACATTTTCTTGACAGAATCATTGTCTACAGACTGTTACTGTTTACGTCAAGCTTCCTTTTTCAAATATTGCATCGCCTTTTATTTCTGTACACTCAAGTACTTAATCTTAATAGATTATTTTTTATGAGAAAATTTTAGTAGATGATTTTGACCCTACCTGGATAATCGTTGTAAAAAATATTGTTAAAATTCAGCAGTAGAAAAGAACTCTTTTTTAAAATGAAAAAAAAAGAACCAACATAGAAAGTAGGTTGATAGAAGTTATTTCGTTAATAAATTTTGGAATGAGTACTTTAATCTTTTTCAATGTTTCGAATAAAATTCGTTGATCCATGTTCATAAGATTCGACATGATTTTATGCTGGCTGTCGGGGCCTAACACAACCCTCCTCCTTTATCCGGGCTTGGGACCGGCTATAAAATATAGGCTATAAAATATAAGCACAGATAGGAAGAGTATTTCTATAAGCTATTTAATGATGGATGTGAAGGTTCCCGTTGTGATTTGGAGGACTTGACAGTTAGCAAATGTGAGCTTAATAGGTCATTTTATCGTAGAATTAGAGTCTCGGAGATTAGCGAAGCTCTTAAGAAAATGGAGAATGGTAAAGTCGTTGGACCGGATGGTATACCGATTGAAGTTTGGAAATGTTTAGGAGAAAAAGGTGTGTTGTGGTTATATAAACTATTTAATGAGATTTTACGGTCGAAAAAGATGCCTGATGATTGGAGATTAAGTACATTAGTTCCTATTTACAAAAATAAATGGGATATTCAGAATTGTGCAAATTATAGAGGGATTAAACTTATGAGTCACACAATGAAATTATGGGAAAAAGTGATTGAGCATAGATTGAGAATGGAAACTAGTATTTCTGAGAGACAATTTGGATTCGCCATGAAGATCCACTACAGAGGCGATTTATTTACTAAGGGGGATGATGGAGAAGTATCGAAGTAGGAGAAGAGACTTACATATGGCTTTCATTGACTTAGAGAAGGCGTATGATCGGGTACCAAGGGATGTACTTTGGAAAGCCTTGCAAAAGAAGAGGGTGAGTGTTGCCTACATTAAGGTAATACAAGATATGTACGATGGGGCATTGACTAGGGTTAGGACCCCCGGAGGTGAGATAAATGAATTTCCTATAGGAATTGGCCTACATCAAGGATCAACTTTAAGCCCGTATCTATTTAACTTAGTTATCGATGCTATAACCGAGAGTATCACAGAGGAGGTACCTAAGTGCATGCTATTTGCGGATGATATAGTACTTTTAGCGGATTCAAGAGAAGAGATTAATACAAAATTGGAAATATGGAGAAATACGTTGGAGTCAAAGGGTTTTCGTTTAAGTAGGAATAAAACAGAATATATGCATAGCAATTTCACAAATAAACAACTCAGAGACGATTTGAAAGTTAGGCTAGGGGAGGATATAATTCTTCAAGTGACAAAGTTTAAATATTTAGGATCAATTGTAAGACAAGATGGTGAGATTGATGACGATGTTAATCATAAAATTCAAGCTGGTTGGTGTAAGTGGAGGAAAGCCACTGGAGTTCTTTGTGATAGAAAAGTACCCAATAAAGTTAAAGGAAAATTCTATCGTACTGCTATAAGGCCAGCAGTGTTATATGGTAGTGAATGTTGGGCTATGAAGGGACAACATGAACGTAAAGTGGGGGTAGCCGAAATGAGGATGTTGAGATGGATGTGTGATCATACAAAATTAGATAAGATTAGGAATGACCATATACGTGAACGAGTCGGAGTGGCTCCTATTAGTGAGAAAATGGTAGAGAATCGTTTGAGATGGTTTGGTCATGTTCAGAGAAGACCATTAGATGCGCCAGTAAGAAGAGTAGATCAAATAATCTGGAGTCCGATTAAAAGAGGGAGAGGGAGGCCAAGGCGGACACTTGGCGAACTAATAGAGGAAGATCTATTGGTGAATAATATACCGAAAGGTTTGGTTACTAATAGAGCGGAATGACGTCGTATGATCCATGTAGCCGACCCCACCTAGTGGGATAAGGCTTTGTTGTTGTTGTTGTTGTTTCGAATAAAATTCTTTGCAAATTCACATATCAATACAATTTAAAAACAATAGGTTGAATAGCTTATGTAAATGTTTTTTTATTACATATAATGTAGTGATGTGGTTCATATGTCAGTTGTCAAATTTTTTGTTCTGTTTTCCGTTGGATTAACTCCTATACAAAGGATGACTATACAAAGTTGTAAGTTCAAATAGAACCGGCTATTTCTTAATAACTAACATTATCATATAAGATTTTTAAGGGACGTTAAAACATTGTTTGTCTTTCTATAGCCTTTGTATTGCAAATAGTTAATTGTAAGTCATTGTGTTACTGACTATAATATTTATGACTAAAAGGAAACAAATGAATTAATTGTTAGTCATAGTATTACTGACTATAATATTTATGATTAAAATGAAAAAAAAATGACAAGATGATTATAAAAGAAAATAAGTAGATTGTATTCTTGGGTTTCTTCCAGGAATAAATATATCTATTTTGTGGATAAAAGATGGTGATTTCACAGATTTTCAGGCCGTTTGGAAAAATCGAGAAGTTGACAAACTTATTCCTATTCCAAGGGGTGTTTGGATGTGTTCCTAGAATAACTCTACATTATACTTATTAACCTTTTTTCAAACGGCCCGTAGAGGAATGGAAAAGTTACGGACACTTTCCACATCCACTAGTAAGTGTGATGTACAATATTTTTAATGTAGCATCTCTTTCCCACAACATGGTATGATTATGTGATTCCAAGGGGTGTTTGGATGTGTTCCTAGAATAACTCTACATTCTACTTATTAACCTTTTTTCAAACGGCCCGTAGAGGAATGGAAAAGTTACGGACACTTTCCACATCCACTAGTAAGTGTGATGTACAATATTTTTAATGTAGCATCTCTTTCCCACAACATGGTATGATTATGTTGAAACTAAAAAGCAAAAGTCTGTAATGTAAAGCCTGAAGGATGTCTTCACTAATAAGTTTGCCACAAGAACTAAGTCACTATCCCTGCCAAACTCCCGGCTGGCTTTTCGTACACTCCCCTATCAACTATGCTGCTTGTTTATTTGCTCAGGGGAATGTCTGCTTGTTTATCAGTATTCTAATATCTGAATTATGTTCATTCCGTACCTAATATTCTTTTTTTAAGTAGAAAAAAAAAGGTGTGGTGTAAAATAACATCAACCTGACATCTCTCCAAGCCGAAAATTACTCAATAGTTCCAAACTGATTCCTTTATTTTTTTATAAGGAAAGTTCCAAACTGATTCCACGTTGATTCAACTTTCAAGTTACAAATCAAACTCAATAGTCATGATAAGATCAAATCATTTGTGTCTTCATTGATTCGAACGACTCAGTCCTGGGCCAGGCTTATTGTTGTTTGTAACTTGGGTTGAAATGTTTCAACCATGAATATACCCCACATGAAAACACAAGACATGTGAAAAAGAGAAATATATAAAAATAAATAAACACACAAAATATGTGCATATTCATATACGCATATGAATGAAGAAGAAAAGTTCATACTTTTTCTGTCCAAGCATCTGTTTCTGGTATAGGAAATTTGATAGCGCCAGCTTTTGCAAATAGCTGAACCTGTTGATCCAGTGGTGTTATGCCCCCATACCTCCTATGTGAAGCTCCATGATTGGAATCTACATAGCTGTGTAAAAAAAAATCACTAAGATCAAGAGAAGAAATCTCACGACAAAAAAATAAATAAATAATCAAATGGATGAACCAGAATACCACCACTTTATTGAAATACATGGCATTTATTGAAATATCATTATCATGCACAATTAGTTTGAAATATCGTTATCACGCACAATGAGTAGTTGCATCAACACAAACCGAAAAAAAAAAATCACAACTTTTTTTAAGGAGAAATCATTAACCTGATGACAGCAAAAACGAAATTCAGGCTAAGTTACGATAATCATGCAACAAGAAATTTGTCAATCTGCATAACATGAATATTTGCATTGGTGCATGTGAAGCATTTAAGGACCACTTGAGTATCTCCATTTGGCATATAAAAAGGAGCCAATAGAATTGGTATATATTGGCTATTAATCACGGCATGCATTCTGATAGATGACTCGATAATTCCAGGGAGGCATTTGGAGGTGATTCAACATCTGCTAAGCATAATATATTCTTGGGACCCGTGGCTGCAAGGCTGATGTATTGGCTAAAAAATCATGGCATGCATTCTGATAAATGCCAGGGAGGCATTTGGAGGTGATTCCACAACTGCTAAGAATTATATTTTCTTGGGACCGGTGACTGCAAGGATGACAAAATTGGCGAAGTATAGAAACATTTGGAGCACGGGCACCTCTGAAGGATCAAATATTCACCTAGTTGGACAGGGAATTGCTTTCACCAGAGTTAACTGAACATTATGTACACAAAAAAAAGTTGTCTCATGCAAGATCATGATAGATATCACCTATTTTTATAGACTGCTCAAAGACAAGAATTGTCAGATGTGCTTTAATACTTTTTGACTTAGGTGAAGCCTTTTTGGAGATGCCTTCAAACTGGAAGTGAATCGCACAAAAAAAGATTTAAACATTTGAAAGGCACAAAACTCATAACATGGAATGTCATTAAGGGTGATGGCATCATTCTTATTACAAGTGGTGGTACATATAGAATACTATAGACAAAAACCGGCATTAATAAGGGCATGTGACAAGACACCACTTTGTATTAGTTAAAAAACAATGGACTGATCAAAAGAACAGTAGGCAGTTACAACTTATATGCTCAGATTCTCCATTATTAGGTTTTTTTATATGGTATGGTAACTAATCATTCATGTTACAACTATATTGATGGGTTCTAGTTTTATCTTCAGCTTGGAAATCTGTCCACCAACTATGCAATTGGAGTTTGGTCCACTCCATACAGGCTATTTTTTATGGAGATTTGAGTTTACAAATGGACAAGTTATTAGTAGTACTAGTACTTGTTTTTAAAATTCTAGCACTTATGCTAATAATAATGCCTATCCTATTTTTGCTTTGCCATTTAATCATTTATATTTTCAACATCTATCACTGCTATCAGAGCCACGGAGATTTTAACACCACTGAAGTACAAAAGAGTTGGTCTCATTCAGGCAAAATCAGTTTTAATGCATATCACCAAAGCTCGTGGTCGTCAAAACATCCTCAAAGATCTTCACACCAAGATAATAGTTTTTAAAGTTTGCAGAAAATCAAATTTGCATAAAATTATCAACTATTTTACCTTCTCACCCTAATGACAAGGACGGAGTGTAACAAAAAGATACCACCTTGTATTAGTTAAAAATATACTGCGCTGATTAGGAGAATACTGGGTAATCACAACTTATATGTACATATTTGTCTATTATTGTTTACATTATGTGGTTATAGTAACTAACCATTTATGCTATAATCCAGCTTCATCTTAAACCTTTAAGAAGTGTGTTTATCAACTATGTAATTGAAGTTTCGTCCACTCCATATGAACATTTTTTTAGAGCCACTCCAGCCACTCCATACGAACTATTTTATTAAGGAAATTCATCATCGGAATAGACAAATTATCAGTTGTAATTGTGTTTAGGATCCTCGTGCTTTTATTATTAATAACATTGATCTTAGCTCCATCTTCATAGTCATAGTTTCCGTCTCTGTCAATTTGATATCAGAACTCAAACATACCATCACCTAAGTACAAAGAAGCCACACTCATCCAAGAGAAATCAACTTTAACGCATATCACCAAGAAAAGTTCATTTCATAATAAAAATGCAAAGTTCATATTCGTCCAAAAAATGAAGTTTTTTGAGGAGAAAAAGGATCACAACAGAGTTTTGCCATCCATGTATCTGTGGCAGAGACTTAGTATAGAGGTCAGGCACCGGCTCCTCAACTCCTCTTCTCAATTCCCCACTTTCTGAACTACTTACACTTCGCCAAATTGCCAAAGGTTGGTAGTGGATACTGGACTCTTTCAGCTCGCAATCTCTACCTCTGCCTTCTTCCAGCCACTGCAGACTCAGATAATTTCAAATAGGCTCTCTGCATCCTGGTTTTATCCATTGAAGTTTGTCTTTGTCGTAGGCTGGCGTTCCCCGCTGGCGGTGCCATCATCGCTTCCAGTAATTCCTCTTGGCAGCGTCGAACTTCATCTCTCCCACCATGCCCGCAAGGCGAATCTCCTCCCTGACGGATGGACAACTCTCTCCCACCCTGCACCTCGCCATCGCCAGCCGGAGCACTGCTTTCGTGCCTGGGCAGCGGCCATTTTGCTAGTCACTGCTCGGGACTTGTCCATTCCCTTCGCTGCAGGAAAGAGGGGCACCGGCGAGCAGAGTGTTCCCGTCACCCCTTGACGGCCAGACTCCTGGAGGAGCATTCAGGCTGCCGAGACGCTACCAACTCCAACCGTTGACATTCAGCGGTCGCCGGAAGCCCATCAGACGGTGGCTTTCCTCCGGGAATGCGTCGTTAGAGACGCTGAAGGCGTCCCCCCCTGTTTCGGCAGTTCTTCGGGCAGCCTTGGTTGCCTATATTGGAGCAACTCCCCCTTTCCACCTGAGCTCCATCAACGCTACCTCATGGTTACTCATTCCCAGATCATCACAGCAGCGCGAACGGCTCCTGGAAATCTCATTCATCCTCTCCCCGCAGACCTGCGTCCAGTGGCGCCATGGTCGGAGGAAATCGGAGCAATGGCGGCAACCCAACTAGTTCGTCGGTCTGTCGGCATCCGGGGGATTCCGCTCCACCTCCTTCGCTCGGAGATTGCCTCGACGGTGGCTTGCGTCTTCGGCAACGCCATTTTTCTCTCCCTCCCAGCTTTGGGAGCGTCGAATGTCTCCTGTATCATTGTCGAGATCGAGCAGCGGTCGGAAGCAACCATCCCATCCTCGCTTGTCCTACACGACAATGCTAATAGTTTCCTCCTTCAGCTATAGTATTCCAAGACGCCTACTACGTGGACGGGCGTCGTCACCAACGGACCTCCATCATCTCAGGTGGCGACCAAGGGAGTCCCACCCGGCCGTACTGCTACCCATGTGCGAGATGTACGTCAGTCTGCTACAGTGTCATATCAAAATCCCCAACAGACGCAACACCCTGCTACAGTACCAAACCACCTCACTCGCGTCCAAACCCAAACCCCAAACCTCTTTCAAACCCAAACCCCACCAAACCATCATACCCGGATCCAAACCCCACCGCAACCACAACCACTTCAGCTCACAAAACGCGATCCGGGTCTAGTCGGCCACGCACCCAGGCTGAACTCAACCCATCCTTAGCCTCCCCCTCTTCCTCCACTTGCACAACTCCGTCGCTCCAACCAGGCGGCCTTCCACGGGCGATTCTACAGCAGCAGGCAACTCATACGCCATCCCCTCTACACCCCCACCCTCTTCGGTAGCTCTGGACTCCATCGACAAGCCTCTACAACCTCCACCGCTCCCCCATCCCCCACGAGATTACCTGATGTTGACGCCCTCCTTTCTTCACAGGAGTGCCCATCGTCGTCGCCGAATCACACCACTTCAACAAATGGCTCCTCCCTCCACCGGCATCCCCTCATCGTCTTCTGTCGGTGTGGCCGCCACACCACCTTTATCAGACGCCTGCAGTCCTTCCACCATGGAACGGACGGTCCTTCCTGACCAGCCGCAGCACTCAACGACTTCACCCCGCCACACCACCTTTATCAGACGCCTACAGTCCTTCCACCATGGAAGGGACGGTCCTTCCTGACCGTAGCTCTCGACAACTTCACCCCACGAGGAGCCGAGGCATGGCGTGCCGCTGGAGCAGGTTTCTAGTGAACCAGGACCGCTGGCCGAAAGATCAGAGGAGGAGATCCTTGAGGTGGCTGCCGGGGCTGGTTTCCGGGACATGCGCCGTCGGACCAGGCCATGCCTGAACTCAGCTGTGCGTCATTCAGTACGCCAACATCAGGAGGCGGACGTGCGGAGCCTCATGCCTGGCCACCGAAGGAGAGACAGTATCCTTATAAAGGTGCTAACATGGAATGTGATATCTACAGTCATGGGAGGTTGATGTGGTTTGCACTCCTTCAATGTGGAGTCAGATTGTTGGCACCCATATCACGGAACACATTTCTTTGGGCTCGTTAGCCACTCCGATGGCTGCATCATTGGATAGAGAGGCGATATGTTTGATATACTAGACTCCTGGGTTGACAGGTTCTCTCTTTCGGCATACCTTTGGTTGTTGTTGATGGCAGCTTATACTTGTTTTCATGTATCTATGGCCCATGTTCTGCATCACTTGGCGCCACACTTTGGGAGGAGCTCCAGACAATCAGATCCCACCACCCCGAGACTCGCTGGCTCCTTGGAGGTGATTTCAATGTCACCCTGGACATTGAGGATTGCCCCAGCGATCGCCTCGGGGGAGATTACGGAGCCCAGGAGTTCAAGGATTTTTCGAATTCTCAGTCGTTGCTAGATTTCCCAGCAACGAACTGTAGATTTACCTGGAGGTGCACGGTGGCCCCATCTGCCCGTTCGAGGATTGACAGATTTTTGGGGTCAGTGGAGGCCTTGGAGAGACCCTTCCTGGACCACACTCTCCTCTTGTGGCGATCCGGGGATGGCCTGACTCAGAGGTCACGGTTTTGTTTCAAGCGATCTTGGCTTCTAGAGGACGGTTTTCAACAGCTTGTGGCAGACCAGTGGCAGCGCACCCCGCCTCCGACAATGTGGCCAGGACCTTGGCCACCCGCTACGGACTTTCCTTCAAGGCCACTTGAGACAGATCCGGGAGGACCGACACAGACAGAGGACTGAGGCCCTAGCGACTATATCCAGACTGGACTGAGTGGAGGATTCCTGTCACCTGCCTGTGCCAGAGCTTGCTGACCGTCGGTGGGCCCAGGCTACCATCTGTTCTGAGGACCTAAAGGTGGAGATTGAGTGGAGGCAGCGCTCTCGCCAAACATGGTTCCACGAGGGCGATGCCAACACACGCTTCTTTCACCTGCATGTGCGTTCCTGCCATTGGCAGAACCGGATTGACCGGTTGATGGTCCACGGGGCACAAAATATCCGGCCAGCAGCACATTGGAGATGCCATCACCACATAATACCGGGAGACCTCTAGACCCTACCCCTTGGAGGTGGTCGGCTGGGGAAACCCCAGCGTTTCTGACGATCATATTTCTATCCTTTAGCAAGCCCTTTCGGAGGACAAGGTTTACCAGGCACTCCGAGACCTCAATTGTGATGCATCCCATGCCCTTATGGTTTTTCGGTATTTTTTTATAGGGAGTTCTGGCCTATGGTGCGAGGGGATATCATGGCGGTCATCGAGGAGTTCATTGGCGGAAACCGGGGCTTTGAGCGCCTCAACCGGTTTCTGCTGTTCATGCTTCTGAAGCGCACACCGGCAGAGCACGTGGAGGATTGCCTTATCAATGCCATCTATTCGTTGGTGGCGTGAGTATTGGCTAATCAACTTCGTGAGGTTCTTCTAGATCTCATCCATCCGGGTGAGTCAGCTTTCATTCAGGGCCGATCTATCACCGACAGCTATGGCATAGCCGCGGAGATCATCGTGCACTCGAGGAGGACGGCTTCATTCTCAGTTCTGGTCAATGGGAGGGCGGCAGGCGAATGGGTTCAGCCATAGAGAGGGATCCTCAGGGCAGTTCACTTGCGCCTATGCTTTTTGTTTTGGTGGTTGATGCCCTTGCGAGGTGCACACCGGCCTCGTGTGGGTCTGATCTCTTTAGAGGTTTTGCAGACAATTTAGTTCCTCTGCTACAGTATGTAGACGATACTATTTTTCATCGAAGGCACTAATCATTAGGCTAGGCAATTGGCTATCATGCTAGACTACATATCAACCATGCCAAGTCGTCATTCATTCCTTTTGGCATGGTCTGAGAGGAGGCGGACGCATGTGCTGCCCAGCTCCACACCCCGATAGCTGCTTACCGATCACCTACCTAGGACTTTCCCTTTCTAAACGACACATTGGCTCTCGCGGGTGTACCCATGTTGTGTAGAGTTGGAGTTTGAGACTACTCTCATGTGGAGGCCAACTGGTTCTTCTTCATTCGGTCATATCTGCCTTGGCGATATACTATATGTCAGTTCTTCTTCGTTCGGTCCTGGCTCGGTGGGTTCGACGGATCATGGGCCCCCCCGACAGCTTATGGCGGACGGTTTTCTTCACGTGTTTTGGTCAGGACCTTTCCTCCCCCAGGGGGCATCTGCGTTTTGACGAGGGATTTCTACTATCCTCACCATGATTTATCCATTCATGGTCCCCTCTCTGGGTTCTAGTGAGGTTTTCTCCTTTTAGCATCATGATTGGCTTCAGGAGGGGTCTTTGGCGACATCTTTCCCCCGACTACTAGCCCTCGCAGCCCACTCGGACTCATGAGTTGCGGTGGCATGGTCGGAAGCTGGTGGCGCCGGCACCGTCTCCTGAACTCCCTCCTTCATATCAACTCCCTTAGAAAGGCGCACATAGGAGCTCATGGCCCTCCACCAGCATATTGCCCCCTTTCGGCCGGATCCTCACCGGGCAGACGAATGTGCATGGCTGTCTGAGTCCTTCACTGCTCGCAATCTCTATCTTCGTTTTCCCCCGGCCACCTCGATCTCAGACACCCTTCGGGCAGATTTCACACTTATTTGGCACACCCAGGTTTCGCTTAAAGTCAAGATCTTTGCTTGACTTCTGCGGCACGACAGGATCCTCACCAAACGGTACAAAGCGAGTTGGGCACCTCACGATGACACATCCAGTGTACTATGTGGAGAGGCTGAGGAGGACATCTCACACTTATTCTTCGGTTGCATTGTGTCACGTGAGGTCTCTTCGCGGCGGCCCTTGGTTGGAGTCCCTTTTTACACATCAAAGGCATTTTGGCAGTTCCTGAGAGTCCACGGTGGACGGAGTCTGCACCAGGCACGAGACAGTTTTGCTAGCGACCCGGTTATTTTTTGTGGGGAGAGATGTCGGTTTGATGATATTGTACGTCATTGCTTTCCTTCATCATTAGTGGGGCTTTGGATAGTGGTTGTACTTTTGACCTTTTTGTCGCCCTCTTCTTGAGGGCTTACACTTGTACATTTCCACATCATAGTTATATATATTTACGGATGACACCCTAACTTTGGTGCTCATCCTTCTTCTCCTCGAAAAAAAAAATTCAAATAGACTTATCTAGCAATCCCAGGCTTGGCTCCTGCGAAGCGAGAGAATCCTCACCTGAACATATAGGGTGAGATGGGCCACCCACAGACACATTTTGTGCATTATGTGAGGAGATGGAGAAGGACGTCACGCATTTATTCTTCGGATTTAGAGTGTCCCAGGGTAGTTTGGTCTCTGACGAGTACTATAGGCCTTGTCCCTCTATCCTTGGCAAGCTTCACGAGTCCCCAATAGACAAAGGCAGGGCTGGAGAGTCCCACTAACGACTTTTTTGGCGGGTGCCTCGACCATCCTTCAGTGGAACTATATACAGTGAGATGTCCTAAGGAAGTTTGGTCTTCGACAAGCACTATAGGCGTTGTCTCTTTATCTTTGGCAAGCTCTACGAGGCCCCAATAGACAGAGGCAGGAATGGAGAGTCCCACTAATGACTTTTTTGGCGGGTGTCTCGGCCATCGTGCTTCATATAGCAATCCCTAGTGCCGTTGAAAATCAAGATCTTTCCTTGGCTCCTGCGACGCGAGTGAATCCTCACCAGAACATATAGGGTGAGATGGGGCCCCACTCAGACACATCTTGTGCATTATGTGGGGAGATGGAGGAGGACGGCACTCATTTATTCTTTGGATGTAGAGTGTCCCAAGGAAGTTTGGTCTCTGACGAGCACTATAAGCCTAGTCCCTTCATCTTTGTCAAGCTTTACGAGGCCCCAATAGACAGGCAGGGCTGAGAGTCCCACTAACGACTTTGTTGGCGGGTGCCTCCCCATCCTGCTTCAAGTCATCTTTTGCGGGGACGAATGTCAGTTGGATAAATATTGTACACCACATTTTTTTGTCTTCTTCGAGAGTGGGGCTTTTGGTTAGCACTTGTACATTTCCCATTTATTTTGTCACTCTTTGCCATTCGCTCAAGAGTGTGTTACTTGTACATGTTGATCACACTATACACACACACACACACACGGATAACAACCACAATGCTTCGTAGTCATCCTTTTCCCTCCAAAAAAAAACCCCTAACCAAACCCCCAGTCCTGAAGGAAGAAAAGGAACTGGTGTACAATGTTCTCGACATAAAATCTCTCCATATTAAGTCTAGGGCCACAATCGTGCAGAAAGAAAATTATTAAAATTTTCTTCTCCATCTCAAGGACAAGTTTTTTAGTGGGTGTGTTGATAAGATATCATTATATATTAATTAATGGACTGGTTATGAAAACAATAAGTAGCAGCAGCAGAATGTTCTTAGTTAGTCGTTGCTTTGATATTATCGATAACTGACTTTTCATGTCATCATTACGTTATACATGGATGGTTCCAGCTTTACTATTAGTCTTTGAAGAGTTATGTTAGTGAATGGGAGTTTGGTCCACTCCACACCGACTATTTTACTATGGAGATCTGTCCTCTCAAAGAGACAAGTTATTAGATGTAATTGTGCTTAACATCCTTGCACTTTCACCAGCAATAACAGCCTTCTTAGTTTAGTTTTCATAGTCATATTTTCAGCTTTTGTCAGCATGCAGAGATCAGATGCGGCATTCATCAAATTTTTCTAGCTCTACACTTTTGAATTTATTATTTGTGATGTTGAACATTCCTTAATTAAGCCGACCCCACCTAGTGGGATAAGGCTTTGTTGTTGTTTGTTTGTTTGAACATTCCTTAATTACATTAATGTATGTATGACTGACTAGTCAAAATGCCCAGTTCTTGCTTCCACAAGAAAAAAAAAAGAGATGACAGTATTACGCAATTCACAGAGTAAGTGAATCTGTCATATTCCCAGAATTCATAATAAATGTTTTCCCTTCCTGGATACTGGGTGGCAACCGGAAAAAATAAATAAATGTTTTCAAAATAATGCAACAATTTCAACAGAGTTTCTTACCCAGGTAACTCATCCTCCATTATATCCCTTGTCACTACCTCATGCATATCTTGGAAAAGGATAATAACTTTTTCTCTGTCTTCTTCATTATTACTAATCTGTGGCAAAACATGACTGAATGAATAATGAATGAAAACAAAGAAGACAATATTCAAAACATTAAACTAATTCTCACCAGTAACTTCACCAACTCAACAAACTTGTTGTACAGAACAGGAAGGTAGCTCATGTTAAGTTCTTTTATCAGGTTGTCCTCCTCTATGTGACGACTAACCTTATTGAAAAGACCATTTATGACTCTGATCACATGGAATATTATGCAAATCAATATTTTGAAAGATTTTACAAATTACAATTTTTATCTCTGTAACAAAAGTCATGGATGATGACTTGTGGATGAATATAACATACTCTTTTTCACGTGGACCATCGACCAAATAGTTGATGATGTTTTTAAATGATGCATAGCATTCCCGAACAGCAGAGAACATGTAATAATCCCCTAAAACTCTCTTCTTCAGTTCACGATCTTTTCCATTGCTATCTTTTGCCATATCCAGTGCTATCGGAATCTGCAACCATTACATAGAGCAACATTTTCAAAAGTTCAAATTAGAAAGACTAATCACGTCAAAATGTTGCAGTACTCTTTGAAAGAATATGAAGACGTGGAAGAATTATAATATGAACATAATTAATAACCTCTAGCTATAACCACGAAGATAAGAACCAAAATATGAAGTCCTATTAGCTCTAACATGACAGAGTTCTTTATAATTCAAAAACTAATGTGGTGGAAGTAATCATGACCATTTGAGATAGGAACTCATAAGACTTTTATATCACTTATTCCATCAAAGAGAATTCACTGCTCCTTTGTGTGAGTCAAAGTGTGACGCAAATGATATTTGATGCATTTATGATAGTAAATCAAATATTGGAACACATTCCAATTTCACCTAGAAATATTTATTGTTTCTTTTGTTTTTTTTCTACATTATTACTGAGGAAAGAATAGACCACAAGGCACCAATTGTCACTTACCTTGCTAGCGAGCAAAAAAGGAGGCCACTGGATAAAGCCCAAATCACGATCTGCAGAATATGGAACAAGCAACAAGTCCCTTTCCCTGTTCCAATAGTTGGAGCAGCACTTGAGATATCATGTAAATAAAAAAGGAAATCACCTACAGTATGAGACCTTATCATTATACCAGTCATTTATTAGATCTTCTTCCCGGAAACTGGTAATAATTTGATTCCACATTTGAGCAAATCTTGCTGCTGCTTTCTCGTTGGTATTAGGGGACGTCTGAAACGACCAGTATGACAATAAATTTAGAAAAAAAATGAAGTATGTGTAAAAGAAATAACAGATGAGAATGCAAATTACATATAGGAATCCAAACCTCAATTTTTCCTGTCAAAGCGCGTAAGCCTGTTCTTCTGATTTTATCAGACTTTTCATTTGGAATCAACCGATCATTGAAAACACCAGGAAGGGATTCAAATCGGGATCTTAACATCCCTAGAGTCCGTATCTGGAATATTAAGAACATTGACACAGTATCAGATGTATCAAAACAGCATTTTGCTCCATAAATATATAAAATAGAAGAACAGCATGACGTGCATTCCACATTGAAGCACCTCTAGTACACTACAATGTTAGGACTAGATCAATGCAACATATATCCAAGAAAAAAGAACATGCAATTTTTATACATGAAACTCAAACTAGTACAGTGGTGAAGTTCAGAAAAAAAACTGTTCTTTATACCTAGCTACAACACTCACAGTAAAAAACTTAATACAATGAGTATCAGTGACTAAAAGAACCAGTACGGCCCATTACATACCTCTCCGAGACGACGACAAGCTCCATAGATACCACCAATTATTGTAGAGAAAATTGCATACCAGATCTGTGTATCCATGAAATATACCTGAACAAAAAAGGAGACCTAAAAACACAACAGAACAAAACAAAAAGGATCAGATGGCAAGACGAAGAAAATGCAAATGCACCAGTATGATTGGAGCCCAAAGTGCAAGCACAGCACCAATGTTGTTCTTCGCTGCACAGTAAACAAAAAAGATTAGGAACTTTAATAAGATGGGATTTCAATGCTTCAAATTTGGCATATACCTTGTGGGAAAAACTCGTGCCATGCATAATTTGATATTGAAACATTCATGATATCTTTAGTTGGTTGTATAAGAGGCTTGATCTGAGTTTAAAAAAAATAACAATAATAAACCCACTAACAGAAGAGAGAATCATTAGGAGCATCTAAAACTTGTGTACAAGAAATCTTAAATAAGTAGACTTGTTCCAACAGAAAAGCTAGTTACACAGGTTTAAAAAAAAGCTTATTTACTCCAATGAAAAAAACACAGCTCACCTCAACATAGTAACTAACAGCCAACTTTGCAGCAACGAGGAGGACCCAAAACATTGTATACCTACACATCCGGAAACAATCAGTGAAGCACATGAACCCGTATTCCTTAATATGAGTTTTTCATCGCAATTATGAATGCATGGGAAAGGAATAACAGTCATACTTGAAAAGAGAGAATGCACTCTCATGCATCCCCCTTCCAACATAAAGCCGAGGCTGCAAAGGCCAAAGTACTTTTTCACGTCAGAAACTTAAATTCGACATTTTTACTAGCTCACACATCCTGTAGAGAAACAATAGACATACCTGAGACCACCACATAACTAGTGTAATTATCTTGTAATCTGACCTCTCAAGAAAACGCCTCAGGAGTGGGAATAGAAATAACAAAGCTGCAAGCAAATTTGGTGCAAGGTATATGGCCACAGCTAAGATATAAAGCGAGGATTGGCTCCGTCCATCACCAAGCCAATTTTTTATTGTCCTCGCTAAGCCAGTAGGATTTTTCCAAGCATAGGCATATGTTACTGGCAAAACTATCACCCAAGCAGCAGATGATATTACTTTCAAGATATATCTTAGCTTAACCGGAAAGGACATACTCTTCCATGCTTTCCAGCTCAAGATTGCATCGAGCAAAGCTGCATGGTAAAACAAGCTCAGCGCAGCAAAAACTAATACAGAATCTAGAAGAGTGAAGACTCAAATATCAATTCCCAAACTTTGTACTCCCATTTGCTACTCATATTACTGTTTAAGTTGTTAATTAACCAGTCACAACTCCCAAGCCCACTCTGATGTTCTAAGACTGCAATACAGCAGAAAAGAGTTTTATGTACTTAGATGTTCTGGATAAAGGATAAAGGAGGAGGGTTGTGTTAGGCCCCGACAGACAGCGTAAAACCCTGTCAAATCTCATGAACATGGATCAACGAATATGGCGTCGTATGATCCATGTAGCCGACCCCACCTAGTGGGATAAGGCTTTGTTGTTGTTGTTGTTGTTGTTGTTGTACTTAGATGTTCTGGATAACTTTTAATCAAATTTCTAAAGGATATTAGTAGAAATTTGTTACTATGGTGTTAAGATACTCATCTTTTTTAGAACATCTTGTGTGGAATCAAAATACTTTTGGCTGTAGGATATTTTCCTCTTGACATGTCGTCAATGTATTTCTTATCCTTTTAAACAGAAAACACTTTGAATACGCATATAATTTGAATTTTCATTTTTACTATCAGCTATACAAAAACTTTCCATGAAGAAAGGCATAAGATTGAAAGTAAAACAAAGCCACTGAAGTTGCATTGATCTCACAGAAAAGCAATGCTGGCGAAAAACGAATGCTGAGGAAAATATTTTTCAAAAGATGACTTATTTTCTTGTGCTTTGGTGTGAAACCAAAAATATGAAATAATTCTCCTTTATGTACAACATTTGAGAAAGTGTAAGAGCCAAACATGCTTCCCCACCTTTTCAGAGGGAACCATTCAATAACTTTTTCTGTTAACAAGAACTTATTATGTTCAAAATTGTTCACTTGTGGTTGTCAACAACAGAAAAATGTTCTCCTAAAAACAATCTCCTGCATACAACTGCAGCAAAATTAGTGGAAACATGGAAGTTAAAAGAAAAGACCTTAGGAAATGGAAATAATATAAAACCAACAGTTTGTGTGGCATAACCTATTAAGAAATGATTGAACGAAACAAAACATAGACATGAAAACAAGTGAACCAACCTTGCCCAAGTTGAAGTATCGCAGCAGTTATAAAAATGCTTAGAATCTGCTTAAATACTTCAGGATCAAAGATATCACCTAATGAACCATTCCAAGCAATTATTATCATGACCTGATAAGCACCAAAAAAAAACTTGAATCAGCAAAAGAGAGGGTGATGTTATAATGCAAAACGATATGAACAGATAAATAGATGCAGAAAAAGGTACCTGTAAGCATAAGATAAAGAAGATCCACATTCTATCAAAACTTCTAAAAATATGCCAATAGGAACGTATCTCAACAAAATTTATCTTTCCAACCCAAGGCCCACGGGATATCTTGTTATCCTGAACCATAATCACAATATTCAATAATGTGTTTCCTTACAGTATAAAAAGGAATAAGAAATTGCAGATGCTACAATACTTTATGGCTTTTTTTCTGTGAATAGACTGCATGTCTTCATTCTAAAAAAATGATATCGATAACTAATTTTCACAGAAGGTGATTGCAGTATTTATATGTTCATGTGTGTTTCCTCCAATAAAGAAAAGAAAGAGCATATGTTATTGGAGTCTAATGGACGAGAAATTTGAACAGAGATTTTACTCCATCTCTCTCATTGCGATCAGGAAATGGACGAAAGAAATCAGCTTCTTCCCTCATTGGCCAACCAAGGCGGAAGCAATTAACCGACCTGCATCATTATAACTAATGATTTTTACACATTGTTACCGGGCATGCGAAGCAACTCATGGAACTACATCATACCAAAAGTACTCATTTAAATCATCATAGTTCCTCCATTGTGAATGCTTTGATTTCTCCCTCTTGCTCCTATCAGCTTCCTGTAATGACATTATTATGTTATGAACGAATGCAGGACAAAATTAGAATACAACAAGTGAATAATTATCATACGCTTGCTATAACTTTGTATATCGGTGTGACAACTTTTTTCAGAAAAGCCTCCTCGGAACCCCCATATGTTGGTTTTATATTTTCACCTGTCATTGGACTGACATTTCCAGCTAGCATACCATAGAGTTCAAATGCCATCTGCAAGTAGACATAACATAAGAAACAAAGATACTATATTTTCTGCAAAATGTGATAATTCATCTTAATCAGTCCAACTAAACCA
Organism: Pontederia crassipes; assembly: GCA_030549335.1. Lineage (NCBI taxonomy): Eukaryota > Viridiplantae > Streptophyta > Magnoliopsida > Commelinales > Pontederiaceae > Pontederia > Pontederia crassipes. The sequence goes on along the minus strand of CM060191.1, from coordinate 66,079,082 downwards.
GGAATACAGAATGTTGTCTGAGAGAGGGAGAGTATTTGAAGCATTTTATCACCAACTTTCACATTTTTCTTTCAGCTACGACAGTACATCTTTTCCTAGTCATCCTTTTGCCCTTAAAAATAAATTTTCCTGCTGTTGCATGTCATCATTTTAACATAGCATATAATAATTTAGTTATCATCCTTTTTGTATAGGAAAAAGGAGTTCCAAGATTTTATTTGAAAAGTAAAAACAGTACCAAGTTTTCTTTTTAAGTAAAAACAGTACCAAGGTAACCATATCATGGAAGTTGGATTAGGCCACTTTCTCCAAAACGACACTTCAACAAACCCACATTCATGATAAAGCATCTTTCGGCTCACTGGTAAGTATCTAACTAAATTCCCACCATTCACTAGGAAGGCGACATCAGTTCCAACTGCATCCAATGAACTCAAAATTCACAACTTTGTCATACATGGATTGCAAAGAATGAAGCAACAAAACTATCTCATATGTAGCATTTTGTGAAGAATGCCCAGGTTGGAGCTCTCCAGCCTTCATATTTAAATATTAATATTTGATTTGTTAATGTGATGAATTATGGTCCACCAAAGTTCAATCAGTTTAAATGTGATGTAATGGGTTAAATAACAAAAACAAAGATGTTTATAATGGTTGAGTCACTGAATTTGAAGATGGATGAAGGTTCAAAGAAGGCTGGTAGTAGATAATGACTACAAATATTAAATGAATTTAACTTGGTCAAGGTTCAAACAATGCATTACAGTAAGTTTTGCAAATATTAAACATTTAACTTGGTCAAGATCTTCGCTTGGCTTATGCGGCATGACAAAATCGTCACTAGGGCATATAGGGTGACATGTCACATGGGCGCCTGGTACAGCATTCTGCATGGGGCGGTGCCAGAGGACATAGCACATCTATATTTTCAGTGCCCAATGGCCCAGGAGGTATAGGCACATATGATAACCATGAGCACTAGACCTTCAGCATTGGAGACCTGGCAGTCACTCTGGACTCTTGGCGCCTAGAGCCAGCCCTGGAGAGCTCCGCTGACAATATTCTTGGCTCGTACCAAGGCTGTATAACTCCAACACAACGGAATCATTTTTTGTGAAGAAAGACGTCATGTCGAGAACATTCTACAGCACATCTCCTTTCTTCTTAGAGAGGAGGGGTTCAGTTAGTGGTTTGCACACATTCCCGTTTCTTTCCTTTTGGTGCTCTTCCTCTAAGAGCCTACAGTTGTATATGTGATCATTTCTTTTAGTATATACGGACGAGAACCACAACTTGGTGATCATCCTTTTTCTCCTTGAAAAAGATAGGCACATTCTCTAACAATTAAAATAGAATAACAAACATGTTTATGGTTTGAGTTTGCACAAAAATTCATATTCATATGCGGAGTGGCAAAGCATCTTCTTTTTCCTAGAAGTGCCATGATTAGATGGAAATCAGGTTTATTCAAAATTTCACATGGCAAATCTTATAATGACTTAAGGGACAGATACCACTTTCTTTTTTTAAAAATGTAAAGGATGCCTGACATATAATAAAATAATAATTGACAAGATATAGTTATAGGCAATTATCAAAGTATTACGCTTTATGAAATTACTACGGAGGTTACAAAAGGTGCATGTTCGCAAACCAGACATAATAATAATAATAATAATAATGATATTATTATTATAATAATATTACTGTCATCGTCATCATTAACCACAAAAACAGTAATTACTCGATTGTTCCGAACAATACAGCCCACAATGACAGACAGATCTAACATGAATGTATCATGACACAGTCTCAGAATGTTGCTAAATGGTTAAGAGACTTCCATTTCTGGGAAGCACAGAACACGGCCACTATAACAAGTTCGCCGTTATAGGGGTACAGCATGTATGTTTCTTCTTCGGGAGTGGGGTTTTGGTTAGACGTTACGCATCTCCTTTTTTGCTACTCTCTATTTGAGAGCCCACATTTGTACATGATCACTTTTCCATAGATACGTGGATGACAACCACAAATCCGGTGGTCATCCTTTTTCTCCTCAAAAAAAAAACAAAAAAAAACAAGTTCCTTGTTAACATTGAAGAATAAATTCAAGTTACTAGTATTGCACCTCTAATGTGCATATCATAATACCATGGTAAATCATTTTGATTTATAACTTTCTAGCTTCCAGCAACAGGATGTAAATAGACAACAATACAGGATAACATAATTATGAGCCTTCTCACGTAAACAAGAAGAAACACGGGCCGCGTTTGGCTGCGGAACCGAGGTGGAACCGTGTCCTTGTTCCGTCCAGTTCCGCCAAACACGGCCAGGGGTTCCGCTAGCTGAGGCAGAACCACGAGCTGGAACCGGTCTCACATGACCCCAGTTCCAGCGCTCCAGTTCTTGGTGGAATCGGAGCACTATAGCGGAACTAAAGTTTTTTTTTGGCTTGACATCACCTGTTGAGATATGATTTGCATATCTTTGTAATATTATTTAGGATTAGCATTTCAGATTTTCTGGGATAATATCCCAGATATTTTGGGGTAATATTCTAACATATTATCCTTTCTTGCATAGCATACCTTTATTATAAATAAGGAGGCATTAGTGTTTGGTTCATTCTTGAAATACACGACTCGCACACACTCCCTTTTCAAAATAAATCAATACACCAAGTACTACACTTAGATTTATTGGATTTGTTGCTAAAATATCAGTATAACAAGTGAAAACATATTTCTCAACATCACATTTTTTTTAATTCGTTTTTTCTTTTTTTTCTGTTCTTATTTTCGCTCTCACATACACATTTCTCTTATAAAATAATTTATTTATTATATATAAAATATGTATAATAAAGGATTATGTAATATTATTCATTACTTATTATTTTATTAAAAAAATCATATTTGGTTAAATATAATCAATTTAAAATTGATTTTTTTATATTTAAATACTATATTTTTAAACAAAATCTTTTCCAAAATTGTTTTTATTTTTATTAATAATAAAATTATAAGTTATATTTCCAATAACCATTTTAAATTGAAAACCCACGAAAAATTAATCCATTACATCATTTTTTTCCTATCGCATCAACTCCCTACGTCCTTATATCATGTTTCGCTCCATCCAAACGCACGTCGAACTAATCGATCAGTTCAACTATTCAGCAAAAATTTAGGAAGAATTACGATTCCATTTCCATACGCAGTCATGTAGTTACATATTGATGATCTGAACTAAGTTGCAAGCAATAATTCTTTTTGAGAGGGAAAAGGATGACTCCCATTGTGGTTGTCAAGCAATAATTACAGCGATAATTTTATTCTTTTTTTCTACTTATCACCCATGCATCTTTTTCGAAAGAATTATAATACATACATTACATTTTCAAATTTATCAAATACTCAACTCAAATAATCAGACCAATCTGCCACAGTTTTGATGCCAAAAGAAATAATTATAGTATAAAACTAATACTAAAACCAAAACTTTCATAGGTGTTTCCATGCATTAAATATTCAAGGTTCCTCAATAATAAACCCAAATAGCCAGAACAATCTGCTAAAGTTTGATGCCAAAAGAAATAAGTCTATCCGGAACTAAAACTAAAATTTCATGGCAGTTTCTTTTGATATATGGATTATGACAACAAATCACAATAAATGGCACCTGGCCACGAATAATTAAGCTAGAAAGTTTCAAGAAACATTTTTTAGGTCCAGCACATTGACGAACAATGGTGAGGAGAATATAAGTCATTGGCAGAACAATCACAAGAAACTGGACCCTGACATTAGGAGCCACATAGCACAATAATTCACCAATGATAGAGAATAACAACTATACTACTGCCTTCATAGAAGTAGAAAGAGAAAAAGAGACAGTTGTTATCAAGAAAATGGACCATTGCTGATCACTCGTGAAGGAAGAAAATCAGATTTCCGACTATTTGAATTTAAATGGAAAAAACTCAGAAACACGTGATTTCTTCATATTTCAGAATGCAGTAGAAGAGCTGTGACGAACAAAATAATTTAATTTATCTATTGATATTCGTATATATGGAGAGAGAGCAAATCTAAGTACGAAATCATACATGATGATAAATGTAGCAAAGACATTCTGGCATGAATCTCAAGTTTGCAGCTTCACCCCAAATAAGTAGATAAAGGCCCATGTAAAGTAGTTTCCGTTGTTGTACTTCTTGTTGAATAGTTGGCAACCTGAATTTGCATATACATATACCATATTGAGAAAAAAAACAAAATAATGAGGAAAATGTATAATGTGAATTGGTAGGCATTACATAAACATTTATCCAGTGCACTAAACCAATCAACCAACACCATGTTGCATTAATGCTCAAAGAGCCAGAATTACAGTTGAAATTGGGGAAACTCAACATGCAGAATTTTGGTTGCCTTTCCTTGAAAATTCATTTTTTCAAAACAAATGCTAAACAGCCCATGAATATCCTGATGAAGAACTCAATGCTTTCATCCAAAAACTATGATGAGCTATTTTGGATGAGTGTTACATGTAACAAAGATTGTGGTAATATTAATGTTAAAAACACATCCTCAAGACAAAAAGAAAATATGAGTTGTGCCACAGGTTGAAAAAATGTAAAGAAAATATCTGAAGACAAAGATATAAAGATCTATTTTGGATGAGCATTACATGCAACCAAAGACCAGGGAAGTATTAATGGTAATGATACCTCCAGAAAACAAAAATATATTAAGAGCTGAATTTATATGAGATTTGCATGCAAGTATGCACAAAGACCAACTAAATATCAGTATGCTAACAGATATTTGAAAATTCTCACCATAAACTACTCTTTCTATTTAAATATTTGCACCAGTTCTTGTAGTTCTTAAATAGTTTCTTCATTACTTCAGTCAGTGCACCTTCGTCCAACTGGAAAATATCAAAGGATTAGTAAAGCTATCAAAACTAGATGTAAATACTAACAATTATGGTGAAAAATTAAGTGAAAACCTTGGGTTGTTGGTCAAGCTTTATACTATGGCGTATGTGGACATTTGCAAGTAAGAGAATCATGTGTTCCCTTTGATTAGATACATTGTCTTTCTGCATAAGAAATTGTTTACTTCAGTGAAGAGCATGCATAATGTGTCTAAGTATTGAGTACAGTGAGCACATACTGAAGAATAACAGTAGAGCACGCATGATGTGTTTAACAATTACCTGAAATCCAAACATAGCCTGAAGCCAATCCAAAAGGTCTTCATTAGGTTTTTTTACGTAATCCTTTGGCCAAGGTAACCCTCTTATATTACGCAGTGCAAAGACAGCAGCTTGAATCTATGAAAGAAGACAGATTAATTATGTTAAACCACATTAACAAGGATGTCTTGGATGATCAGAACATGGGAAAGAGATTGAAACCTCGGGATAACGCATGATAGCTTGATTTGCACTATCAGGATCAAGAGGAAGAATATTGTATGGCACGTAGATCTTGGTCTTCTCCTCAACTTTGTTATGAGTTTCCAATATCTGATAAGCAAAACAGAAAGAGCAAGTGAAGGGATAAACATTTTCAGAAACCAAATGTACATCACAAACAACAATATGTGATGCAAAACAAAAACAGGAATAAGATGCCAACATCAAAGAAAATCAACTGAAAACACAAACCTCAGGTTCAACTTCCATAGATTGCGTTAGGTTAACAGCTTTCAACACCTCAAACAAGACAGCAGCAGTTTGATATGCTTTTGTGAGTTGGGCACTAATGCAAAAGCCAAATTTTCAAAGAGGGCAATAACACATCAGAATACTAATTTACAACAACAACAACAAAGCCTTATCCCACTAGGTGGGGTCGGCTCAGAATACTAATTTACATTATTCATATATTACTTACCGATCAGCTTTATCAGCAGCATTTTGCAGAGCTTGGATGTACTTTTTGTAGTAGTGTTGGTAAAAGCTTTGCATTTCTCTGGCATCACTTTGTTTGACCCTTCCCTTTAAAGTAGGATCATTCTCCTACAAGAAGTTTCAAGCAAAATGCATTAGACAAAAGGGAACAGTAGTTGGCTTCAACAAAGAAACAACACTTCCATGGAACAAAAGAATGCAAATAAAAAAAATAATTGCTAGGAAACAAAAGAATGCAAATCAAACAAAGAACAAAAACATCAAAAAGAAATCAAATATGACATACGAGAGAGTGATTTCACTACAGCAGAAGGTAAAAAGTCGCACGACTACACGATATAAATAACATAAAACATCAAAAAATCCTGGCAAGAACAACAATCAGCTTGTACTTATAATGCATGCAAAATCTAACGCATTTTCTAGTAATATATTTTAGTCATTTCAAACAGTTTCTAGCATTGCTTGAATTCATTTTAAAGTTCTTTATTTTAATTTCCTTGAATCGATGATCTAACAGAGTTTGGGGTTTGTTTTGTATACTTCGAATTTTTAGAGGCAATATAGGAACTTGTTGAAATTGATGTGCTAACCAATCTTCCTAAAAGCTTAAGCCATTAGGAAAAGCACCATCGATGATTTTATATTCTTAACACTCCCCCTCACGTGTGGGCTGATGACAACTTTTATTTTCAATCCAGCCCACCATGTGGACAACAACTAAGGGAGGAAAATATTTTTCTAATAAGAGCTTAAGGAGGTTTAATCTGTACCAAGTTGAAATTTGTGTACCAACCAATCTTTCTAAAGGCTTAAACCATTAGAAAGAGCAACATCAATGATTTTATATTCTTAACATAATATAAATGACTACATAAAAATGGAGTTGATTTGAAGTTCAAAAACCAGTTGTCGTAGCCTGTGATGGGTGTATCGCAGGCTCGAGAATATAGCCAGCAAGATGTTGGAGCCAACTTCACCCATGACCATGGTTGTCAAAAACGCGTGTTAACTCGTAAAAGCGTACGATTTTACGTCTTCACCTTTGCATTTCGTGCTCGATCTCACCTGGAAACATTTTTGGCCAGCACGCGGTAGAATCGCGTGCTGGCCCGTAGAATCGGTGGAGACGCACGACTCCACCAATCCCACAATATTTTTTTTAATGTTTTATAAGCGTGATAGGCACTCATCTCTTCCTTTTTGTTTGCTGTCTGCCGCTGTGCCCTGTCGCTGCCACCACTGCTGTCCTGCTGCCACCGCTCACTGCTGCTGTCGCCACAGTTGCTCGTCTGCTGCTCGCGCTGCTTCCGCCGCTCACTGCTGCTGTCGCCTCTGTTGCTCGTCTGCTGCTCGCGCTGCTTCCGCCGCCGCGCTGCTGTCCTGATGCTGCTGCCACTGATCTAACAGGTTCCTCCCCCGTCCCTCTCTCGTGTTCTCTTTCTCTCCCTCTCCCTTTCTCTTCCCGCACTCTCTCCCTTTCTCTTTCTCCCCTCGTCTTCTCTCGCCCTTTCTCTTTTCCTCCCCTCTCCCTCTCTCGCTTTCTCTTTCTCTCCCTCACCCTCTCCCTTTCTCTTCCCGTACCCTCCCCCTTTCTCTTTCTCCCCTCTTCCTCTCTCGCCCTTTCTCTTTTCCTCCCTTTTCCTCTCCCTTTCTCTTCCCACACGAGAATATGTTTTTTTTCTCCTTTTCTCTTTCTCTCTCTCTCCCTTTCTCTCTACAAATCGAAACAGGTTTCTTTTTTTTTCCACGAACCCAATAGTTCTCCCCATTGGTGAACAAGGGCCATGGCGACCTTTTTACTTTCTATTATGTTATAAAATTAAAACATTTTTATATTTCAACTATGGTTAATATTTGCTTAATAAAGTGGAAATCATCAATTGCTTTTAATATTCTGAATTTATTATTGTGTTAATTTTTTATATATTAATAATGAAAGTTATTTATTGATGTGTTAATTTTTCATGAATTAATTATATTGATGTGTCTGTTGTTATTCTGTTATTATTACAATTTGTTAAGGTTGTGAATTAAACTCCGCCTATATTTTATAGTCGGTCCCAAGCCCGGATAAAGGAGGAGGGTTGTGTTAGGCCCCGACAGCCAGCATAAAATCCTGTCGAATCTTATGAACATGGATCAACGAATATGGCGCCGTATGATCCATGTAGCCGACCCCACCTAGTGGGATAAGGCTTTGTTGTTGTTGTTGTTAAGGTTGTGAATTAATATATATATATAATTAAATAGGTATTAATATCATGAAGTGTGATGTTAAAATTATAAATTTGGACATGTATTATTGCATTTTGTACTTATAAGTTCAAAGAGAATTTGCATTTCACTACTAATATCATGAATTTATATATATTATTATATATTAATATATACCTTTAATATTAAAAAATAATCTGGTAAAATCGGCCGTGTCGTGTTACGTGTTCACGATTTACGAGTTTTTCCGGCCCTCCGTGTCGAGTTCGTTTTACGTGTTTGACAACATTGCCCATGACTATATTGAGATAGTGCAGGTAGAGAAATCATCACGTGGGTCACTATATCAATGTTTCATCCCTGACTCAAGATTGCAATAGCCTTGAAACAATCATGATACAATGACCTACAAGTGAAGAATTGGTTTTGGGGTGCAACAAATCTCACATGAGCCCTGATGTCACTTTTTTCGGACAAATCTGAGTCACGAAGCCGAGATTCAGCCATGTCACAGCCAATGTACAGTTATTCATGAACCTGAGCTACAACGAGGTTGATGTAGCCACAACAAAATGCTTCATATATGGCAATTGCCTTTCCTAGGTGGCAACGAGGTGGTTTCAGAACATTAGATGTGTTGATTTAAGGCACTTTGGATACTTTCAGCTGATTCCAATTAATAATGAACCTCAAAAAGCCTATTTTAAACAGGTTTGAAGGGAAAAAAAAATTTGCATAGTGAACCTTATCAGGTCATAAAACAAGCTTAAAATCTCATCCTAACTCTCCAAAACTCTGGCAGCCTGGGACGAGCCAACAATGCACTTGAGGGCATCATAATGGTTATGTGCTTGAAGCCTAGGACAAGCCACCAATACAAAAGGATGCGAGTTGAAGACTTGAACCTAGGTTATGCAGATTATTCATGACATTCTAAAAAATTAGAATTATGTTTCTTCTACACTTAGGATGTACCTTTTTTTATAACATCAAAGTATTTATAAGACGACTTAAAATTTTGTTTGTTTAGGAAGTAATTAATTATTAATTTAATGATGCTTCTTGAATGTCTTTTTACTTTTTAACTCGAGGCATTAGTAGTTAAGGAAAAATAATTTAATGCATTCTAAATTTAAGTTGAAGGAGATCTTGGTGCCATAATCAATTAAGATAATTCGTCTTGCTGGTTTCGAGAGGCCAATATTATAAGGGATCTCTAATCGATCATTAAACAGAATTTGATACTCATGGTTAAACTTATCGTTTATCCCTAATTTTTTAGTATCCTAAATTTGACTTATCATTTTAAAAACTTATCCAAAAATAAATATTTTCCTCTAACATCTACAAAGATTAAATTAGATTAGACAGATATTAGAGCTTCTTGTGAGATTGATGACATATACTTTAATTTTATTACTTGATCAACAAATGCAATTGGCAGCAACATCACTTACCAATTTAGCTATCAATTTATAAAGACGAACGACATTAACTTTACACCCTACAATTGCGTTAGTTTCACTTCTGGAGGATTATGCACTAAATGAATTTGAAATCTCCAATATATTACCACAGACAATTTATGCTAAGGAAGAAATTGGTATTGACTAGACTCTTTTTTGAACTTTGCAGTTGTCTTTGCCAACCTTAAAAAACACAATGTTTTTGGCATTTTTTCATTGAAATAATTGGTTAATAATTTGTTTATGTGCCTTGAACTACTGTATCCTGTACCCAAAACTATGAAAGAAAAGAATGTGAAAAAAGAAAAATGAGAATCTGTGATTGTAGCAGAGGACCTAAGCCATTAGGGTTTTATTGTGGTGTACTCTCTTTAACTCGTAGTGGAATTCATAGAACACGGCCTAGCGCAGGAGCTTTTATTTTGCATTAGTTATTTTAATTAAAGTTGGCGTTTTAGTTTATTAGTTATCACGTGATAGACATATGACCTTTTAATTAATTATGAGGGTCATGATTAGTTATAATGGTCTTGATTAAAAGTGGGTTAATCAAGGGTGGAGATTGATTAATAGTTTATAACCTCTTGTAACCCTAGTATTTAAGGCTGCCAATAGGGTTTTCAGCCGTCATTATCTCTATTTTATCAAAATTACAAATTTTGTGGTTTTCTCATAAACCCCAATTGTTCCTCCATCAATCCTTCTCATCTTCTAGCCTGATTTCTCATTATTCTTGCTGATTTTCTCCCCTTACTGCATCACGGCCTCCTTTGTCCATGGATGTTTCCCTCTTGTTCATACTAATCAAGAGGCATTTTACCAAGCTAAACGTCTTCTTTATTGTTTTTTTGAGAACACACATCTTCTTTATTATTTGTCCACTTCATCGGTATGATTGTTGATTGATCCTCAGTGTTCTACTTCCAACAATAGCACCATTTATTCAATAATACTAACATTTTAAAGTCAATAGAAATGGTAACTGCATCGTTATGAATCTTACATATCATCACTGATTAGTAATGTTCATTAATATGCATTTGTAAAAATCATAGTATAAATAAGTGACATTGCCTATATGCAAATGCAATCAAAATAACAACATGAATGTTGAAAGACAAAGTCTAGACCATTATGCTCCAAAAAGAAGTAACATTGATGTAGGCATGTAGCAAATATGTACCCTTTCTAGCCTCTGTAACAATGCGGTCTTAAATTGGCGAACACCACGACCACTCGAAGTAGGATCCAACCGATGAGCTTTCTCAAATGCATAAAACCGACCTATTAATCATGAATATTACAGCAAGAACATGTTATGAAACATTTGAACAAAAATACAACAACTGAAAAAGGTGCATTAAGAAACAATTTATGAAAATTCAACAAGAAAAAGGTTCATGAGATTCTTCTCAAAAAAAAAAAAGGTTCATGAGAGAAGCCACTGGAAACCACACAACATAACTATTCTTTTCGAATATGATATCAGTTAAATATTTTCCTAGGTACGATGAATTTATAACTAACAAAAGAACGGGAAAGCCTCCAGTTTAAATATGTAAAACCATATACCGCAGTCTTCATTATTAATCTGCTTCTGTGCCATAAATTTTTCCACCAGTTTGCAATATGATGATGAACAGTCATGCGTTACAATTTAGAACCAACTATCATTATAGGACATTTTGCAAAAGACCAATAGAAAATTACAAAAGCAAGTATATAAACCAAGATCTTCACCAAGAACAGACCAGTCAAATATGAGATGATTTATATCACGTATCGGTTCCTCATGCAGAACCCTACTTCCACAGTAGAAATGATGGCGCAGTTCTACTATAAAATGGAGCATCGATGAATGAGCTGAACTATTTTTCTCCACAACGTTTAATTAGTTAGTATAACAAAGATGACTCAAGTATTCACAATAGCATCTTCAATTTCACCGTCATGACAAACAAATAGCCAACGAACGGAAAATTGGACTCGATTGAAAGGGAATCGCTCACAGAGGTACGCGACGCGAGCGTTGGTCGACTCTACTTCGTTGGCAACACGAAGGATGGGAGCGATCTCCACTAACGTTGACGGCACAACCTCACTGTCGAAGATGGACTCGCCGAGGTTCCCCGCCGTCTGCGTTCGGAGTAACCGCCGCTGCTGCGGCCCCCCACCGCCGCTCGGCCCTTGCTGCTCCATTCTCCTCGACGATGACGGCGACGACATCGTGCTCCTGAGCACCTGATCTACAACAAAATCACCATTGAACTACCGGAGATCGTGTGAGGAAACTGGGAGCTCTCTGGGAGCAATCGAATAGCTTGGAGTTGAGGAGGAGGCGATTACTCGATGGCCGGAGAATTTATGAGCTCGGCATGGGCGATGCAGCTGGTGATTCGAGGGAACCGAGAAACCCTAAAGACGCTTCTGGGGGAGAGGCAAAGTAGCGGTGGTGGGCGTGGGGGTGCTGTGAAGTGAAGCAACAATTTGAGACACTGATGGCGGAGAGAGAAACAAAAAAGAAAAAGGATAGAGGGAGAGGTGAGAGAAGTAGATGAAAAAGTAGGTTCTCCTGTGGGACCCACGGGCAGAAGGGAAAATGGTCTTGGGTTCTGATATATTTACGAGATGATGCGCTTATGGTGGGTTTTAACAACGACGGAAACGGACAAAAACGCCAGTGGGGAGCACAGTGTCCTTTTCAGCGAATCAAGTTCGAGGCGGTTTGCTTCAAAATTCAAATCACATTAAAGTATCGAAAATCAAGAAATAAAATATTTTTTTTTGAAATTTTGTTTCTAAAGAATGAAACCAATAATAAAGGAAATGCTTAATTCACCGTTTTTTTACATGATCAAACGAAACACAAGTAACGGTCCATAAAAATTTAAAGATATTATTTGCATTAACAGTTCACCTGATTTTTAGCGTAGCCCGCTGTAGAAAGCTGCTCACCCTTGTCGGCGGGTCCCACGGAATCAAAAGGTACCATAATAATAAAGATACATTACGTGGTGTAGTATGATAGTGCATCTGGGAAATGGTTCGAATCAAGCCGTCCGTTGTAGATATCTTTGATCTAAGCGTGATTTCTACGTTTCAGATCTTGCCACGTGGAATGTTGATAAACGTTATTACCATTAAGGAGGACGTTGTGAACTCGTTATTTCTTGATTTAACCTGAAACACGTGCAACCGAAGCGAATCAACCATGCAATGGTAGATGCAAGGAAACTTTATTAAATTACTATTCTTGGACTACTTTTTATTACAAAAAGGTATGTTCCATAAAATAAAAAATATATGTGTGTAACTTAATAACCTAATATAGAATTTGATTCTTTGGGTTGAGGAAATGGGGAATCGAGAATGTATTAAATGTTCCCTTTTGCCCTTTTACTACTAGATTTTTGTTAACTTAAACGTCTTTCTGTTTCTTATGAGCGTTTAAAGCACAATCATAATTAATCTGTGATTTCTGCCTTTATATCTCTCTAAAACTTACCAAAATGTGCTCAGTTAAGGTAGATTATCCGTACGGGCAGGAGGAGAGCATCTTTCTTTTTTATACTAATGATAAGATTTTTCTATGCGGATTCAACCATTTTAATTATCGGTGGTTCGATTGTTGTGTAGCAACGTTTCTAGTCTAAACTTAGGCAAAGGTATTTCGCATTGCGCATGCAAACTTGCAAGCGTTTGAAAAGTAAGGGCGAAAGTAATTCGGATCGAGTTAAATTTTTTATCTAAAAAGGTAATCATTTTAATTTTTAAAATTAAAAAATTATTCTAAAATTATTTTAGAAAAATAAAAATCATGGGTCAATTTTTCAGGTACTTTTTTTCAGAGCTCTACTTTTATATAATTATATTTTAAAAATATATATAATAAAATAAAATTAATATAAAAATATTTAATTTTATTTTAAATATAAAATATACTATTAAAATTTTAAAGTTATTAAATTATAGTTTGATAATGAGATAGAAAAGTATGAAAATTTATACAAAAATATTATATTTATAATAAAACAATTAATAACATATGTATTAATTATATAAATAAAATATCATAAATAAAAAATGAATTTCACGGGTCCCTACGATTTTTTCGGGTGGGACGGTAATTTTAGTGGGTGGATTTTAATTTATTAAAAACATCTTAAACTATATTCACACTCCTAATTTTTTATTTTTTTCTAATCGAGTAGATTTTTTTGGGTTGATCGGATTTTTTTTTACACCCCTATTGAAAAGAAATATAAATAAAGTAATTAATTACAGCGTTTGGAAAGAGAATAATGGAATGACATATTAAAATTTAAAAGTGTGCCACTTTTGTGGGTGGGGGTGGGGGGGAGGAATTGAATAGGAATATTTAACCGTTGTTACTATAACCATTAGATAAAAGGTTTATCATCGTTAAAATAATAAATTATACATTTATTAATTGAAATTTTTTAGTACAGTTTACTTTTATTTTTAACTAATGTGAAGCTTGCACGATGTGCGGGTAGGTACACATAAAATGTGTCTTTATTATTTTATATTAATATTTAATAGAAATTTTAGTTGCTTATATTTAATATTTTGGGGGTTGTCTTGAGAATTTTTTCAAAAATTATAAATAACTTTTAAACTACTCTTAAATGATAACCACTGTAGGATGCCATGTTAGCTTGTTGATTTTATTTCAAATACAGTATACATATAATGTAAATATTAATTATTTAATAAATATCAAGTATTTAAAAATATGCTTCCATCTTATTTTTTTCCTATACATAAATAATTGCAAAAAAATATTTCACCTGACTGAATGTAAGATAGATGGTTTTGATGATTTTAAAATATTTAACAGATAAAACTGTAAAAATAAAATAGTTATAACGCCTAAAAAACTGTGATGCATTAATATTTTAATTAGATATATCGTATTAATTAATTTTACTTATAATTATTTATAAACATGATAAGTTTTATTAAAATATTGCATTTATGGAGTTAACTAATTTTAAACAGATGGTAATATCTCCGTGCGTCAATGTATAATTATATAAATTATTGTGATTGCTATTTTTTTGGTAAAATTGAAATTAATTATAAGTTAATTGATACGTTCTTAATTAAAAATTATAAAATTCTTGGAAAGACTAACTCTCATGTTTATCTTATTTACTTTTTAAGTTTATCATGTAGGTTCTCCTAACAATGCATTCATCAAGGATACTAATATTGTATAAAATTATAAATATAATATATACATAATAAGTAAAACATAATACACTTTGGTAAGTGTACTTTATTTAAACATTTTGCAGTCACTTGCATCCATTTGACATATATAGCATGAATAGGTTAGTAATCTCTCTCTATATATATATATATATCACATATAATACATGCATCCATATTAGCCACAAACAGACGATATAGATACTTAAATAATTAAAATATGGATAGAAGAACTAATGAAAATTTTAATTGTAACATGAATGTTCGAAGAATAAAACATGTGAATCCATATTTCAAGCTATGGTCCAAAAAATAATATGGATACCAAACCTAATCAAACAATTGTATAAAAGATATAATGTAGATAAATATGAAAATATATTATCATTGTCATTTCCTCAACAACTAATTTTAATCCAGTATAAATTATAACATATTAATCAAATAAATATTAAATATTTTAAACGTATCTATCTTACTAATAATGACTAAGCGTGGATACAACTAAATTAAATTCAAAATGGAGTCCAAATACCAAAACTTTATTATTAGATAGCGTTGAATAATTTTTTTGAGAATAATTAGTGTGCATAATAATAAACTCTAATAAATCAATTTATTAATAAAAATAAAATTATAAAAAGAAACCATGACTGAATAAAATAATAAAAGAAAGTTTTATATAATCATTTTATTGTCAAAGTAATAATTTATTTAGTTAATAACATTAATATTTTGACATCTATGTTCAATCTTTAATTTGTTGGGTAAATTATAACACTTTATTTTTGCTTAAATACCTGCACATGATTATATGTGAAATATATCTGTATTAATTTAATAATTCAAGCGCAAAACAAATGTAAGAAATCCTAAGAATATGGAGTAAACTAACATAAAAAGATGCAACAATTACCTCTAGATTTATTTGCATGATTCTGTGTATATGTGTGGAACTATATATGCAATAGATAACCCCTATTTGATACCACATTCATGTCTTATACTTTCTGCTGGTTTGATCCAACAACATCAACATATAAAACATGAATGTGATTATTAAATAGTGATACATAAATCATTGTTGAAGTGAGTGTACACGTATGTTTTTTAGTGTCCATATTTATAATCAAGACCAGAGATAAGGTTGCAATAACTGCTTGAGGTAGTTATCAAGTTTTCATTTATTCAAAATATAAAAGAAATGTTAGACAAAGTAATTTTAAAATTTTTTTCATTAGTTATATGTTTTATAGATTAGAGTTATCTTTCTGAACCAATGGAAAAATTATGTTCATTTCACTAATATTTTAATAGTGGATGAAATTAATTTCTTAAGTAATATTTTTATTTTATCTTTTAAATTAATATATAGATAGATAATATAGATAGATAGATTTAGATATATAGATATTCCTCTAAACGGTTACCATGAAAATATTCTAAACTACATATTAATATATTACAACAAAAATAAATTTTGATAATTACCAAATACATGGACACATGACCAACTATGCTATAATGTTGCTCCAAGAGGTTACCACACGTTGCATGCAAATAATGTATACTACATATTAATATAAAAAAATTAATCATAAAAAATATGAACACATGTCAGCTTCTACTTTTACCAAATGTCATCTTCTCCTTACAAACTTCTTTGCTTTTAATATAGTATAAATATTTAATTGCAATGATTTAAACTCTAAATATATATATATGAAGAAGAAAATTATGCTTATATAATAACTATCTCTATTATACTATCTTATATTTATATCTATGTAACTGAATATATATCCATTACTCAACCAATATTGTTCAAATACTATAACAATCACTTTATAATTAAGTTATAATTCCCCCAATCACATGACCATATGTCAAAAAATAAGCAGATTAAGGAATTATTTTTATAAATAAATATTTGAATGCTATATAAAAATATAGAAAAGATGAAGTGCTACTGCATTGATTGTAATACTATATCACAGCTTGATTGCAACACCATAATATATCTGCATGGACTATACATAGTATGATGTCCAACGATTCGCACAATAAATTTTCATAAAAAATTAACAAATTCTTGAAAAGCAATCCACATATAACATTAATGTTAAATTCCTCAGAGGCCAGAGAGAGGGAGGGAAAGAGAGAGAAATAGGGAGGGACTCAATGAAGGTGGAAGATACATTCACTCTAGAGAGTATTTATAGGTTGAGATTATGTTCTTAAAATGAAGACGATTACTAAATACAATAACCACTCACCCCACTAAAATCATATCATTAATTAATAATACTAATTAGTTCTATCATATTAATTAATTTTAATTCTAATTATTTAGAAGAACGATAAAATTAAAATATTTCAATAATGGAGTTAACTAATTTTAAACATATGGTAACATGTGCTAAGATAATATTACATACTAGGATATTGTAGTACTCTACAAACGAGGATAAAAATGAATCAAAATAATATACATTGGCACATGAAGTGCCTCCGCATGTTAAAAAACTTTCTTTAACTAAAGTTGTTTTGTAACTATATTTTAAATTAATTAATATGTAACAATTAAGAAATTTTTAATTGAGAGGTTAAAAATTAATCATAAAATGTGATAAACATAAGAAACGGAGAGGTTACAAATCATTTAAATTACTAACTAATCATAAAGTAAAATTATTATTATTGATTACATAATATTTAATTAGTTATAAATGATAGATGACACGTATCATTGTAACAATATGCCAAATGTTATCACCTGATGACAAACTTCTTTGCTTTTAATACAGTATAGATAAATAAAATAAAATGTAATTTGTTTCCAAAACAAAAACTATAAGATAATGAGGAAGACGGGTCGTCGCCATACCCATGTCATATTGTCGGCTGCACGCTCGACGGGAATCATGCCACGAGACGCGCCACCATACTCGGAATGCAGATTGGTTTTTAATTTGCATTTGGTAGGGGGAGGGGGGAGGCACCCTCTCGAAATAAGAACAAATATTTAAACATGATTAATTGCGCACTTATCCTTATCTCGGCGGGTGTTAAATGTCTGCGCCCAAAAAAAATGTCTCCACCAACATTAATGTGAAGGTAAAAATCCTCGGGTGTTTGACATTTTTAAAAGAATTTTAGTATTAATAATATGATTTATTTATCCTTTCTTTGTTATCATAAAATTAACTTATATATCTACCCTAAAAAATTATAAATTTTATCATGTTAATTTTTAATGGTAATTTTCTTTTTTTTTCTTTTGTGCCTTTGCATGTTTAAATTTAATAATTTCATGAATAGAATGAATATGTTCTCTATCTCATCTTGTTCTTTATTTATTTTTTATTATATATTCATTCAATCATGATAAATTATTTGAGATAGTTAATGAAGAACTTACGTAAAAATTATAAAACAAAATAAGGTAGATAACATCAAAATTAAACTTTAAATTCATATATGTACCAACAATGTCTTCAATTTTAATTTCACCGTGTCAGGTGTATATATATATATAGCTTGTCTAAATATTACCCATTTATCTAATTGTTTATTTTCGATTCCAAATAATTACTATCAATTTCGACTTATCTTTATATCATTGGGTGTTAAATGTCTCCACCGATATAGTTTATCCTTTTTTCATTCTAATTTTTCCATTCATGTATCAAATATTATTATATACTTCTATAATTCTTTTTTCTTACATTTCATGCATCAAATGTTACTTAAATAAGTATTCGCTCGGGAGTCATTTGCTTAACCGATTAATTAGCACGAGGATCAATCTCATGGAATAAGGTTTGAGATTAGGTGAAACGTAATACGTGAGGTACGGTGTCATCGTCTTCATTTACAATAACGAAGAGGACTCGGCTTTGCTTTTGGGTTTTCTTCGTTCTTTCGTAGAGCAATTAATTTTTGGACTTCCAATAGTTGTATTAAATATCTTTTCAAGGAAAAAGGCATTTTATAAGTCCCTGGTAGCTCACCGCCCCTAGAAACAAAAGTGTGCAATGCCCGCTTTATTCCTTTCATGCGACGGCTTCACGATTGAAATTTACGAAGTCTTGATGAATTTATAATGGTCACAATTAATAGAATAAGTTGCTGTTTATGTCCTAATATTATAGCACAAATATTTAAGAGAATTAAATAATTCAATATATTATTAAAAGTTTCAAATGTTAGATTAGGAAGATAAATTTTACTAAATATCCTCAAATTTTAGTCAATTTTTTCAATGTTATTTGTCAACTTCACTTTATAAGTAGATTATTTTTCATCTTTTAACTTATTTTATCAACTATAATTTTGTGATCGGTCATTACTTGAGGCATCCATGCGATGATTTTTTTTCTTCTTCTCATGTGAGCAATCGTCCGATGTGGAATCATTACAAAATAAAAATTATTAAAAAAATAAAAAAAATGAAAGCATCACTACCTTCGACAGCCAGCTCGTCGAGGTCAGAAGGAAGGAGTGATGCTCTTTTATTGGCTGCCACCTCCGTCCCTTCTACGACAATCCCCCTCTTTCTTTGCGTCGACGTATGTCATGTCGACGATGCAACCGAAAAATGGTTGATCACATGTCAAAATGACAAGTCGGCGAAATAAGTTAAAAAAAGTAGTGGACGATCTTGTTTACAAAGTGAATTTGGATAGTAATAATGAAAAAAATCAAAATTGGATAGCATTGTGAAATTTATCTGGGTCACTCCTCGAAAAACATTACACGAGATCCTTCATGAAGAGGGGGAATTCGCTCTTCTTGATTTTTGTTAAATTAATGTTATTTGGGGCAATTCGCTCTTCATAATTTTTTTTTAATTAATTATTCTTTGGTATGAAAGGTTGATTTTCTTTTCATAATTAAATTTTAGCATCATCGCTTAAGATGATAAAAGTTTTTAAAGATATGAAAACCTTCGATCCTTCTCAAGAAAGGTGGTGATAGTGAGACCGGTCACTTTGAAGATTAAGGCAGGCTACAAGGACTCAATATTTGAAAATAATTTAAATTTTATTAAGAATTAAATGACTCAATTTGAAACAAAATGTGTTGAACGTGAACCTTAACGTTATAACAATAAAATATTATGTTACACTATTTTCTAAGTAACAAAATTACTAAGAGTTCATACTCGTATTGTGCATTAATTAAAATGAATGATTATTTGATCTCATATATATTATTTTTACGGTTCTCGCTTGTTTCAAAAAAGGATGGAGGAGTGTCCACCCCCATTCGGCCTCATTTTATATTTATATATTTTTTTACTTTGCATTTTCAATTAATCGTGCGAATCCAAAACTTTTGTGGAGTTGAGATCGGATTAATGAATCAACGAATAAGAGAAACAACATCATGAAACAAAAAAGAGTTGACTTTTGGTTCATCGGTTCAGAACGAGAGGGTGCAAATATTGCAACTTCGGAATTCATCATAATCCGAATTCCGAAGGTCAACCAATTAGCTTATCAACTTAATCTAATGTTGATAAAATTCACTTGCATCTTTCTTTGACCATGAAATTGTGTGTTTGTCTTTTTTTTCCCATGTTCTCTCGTCTTTTAAGGTTTCTGGGAATCTATAAGGATCAATTATCATTTTATGATTGGTCCAAGAGAAATTATATATTTTTCACATAATCAGAGGAAGAGGAAATTCTTTTACTTCTTTTTCCTAGATACACATAGAATTAATTGTTCTATAAGATTATCGGTTTGATTAGTGCACGGTGATTTAAGCAATAAATGATATTTTCACCAGTGCATTATTTGACCATCAAGATCAAGAAATAGTAAATGAAGTAAAATTACTTTGTAAAGTTTAATGGTTGAACTAATTGCTCTACGTTATATTTTTAATACACGGAGTTATATTTTCTTAGAATAATATTGTTTTCAAACAATATGAATTTTAAAGAATGACCCTTGTTTTTTTTATTATGAAGGCAAAGACAATTTTAACCATTGAACACAAGTGCTCTTTTCTTTCTCTAGTCTTCCAAATAATAAAAAAAATCGAACTTAATGAAATTCCTAAAATCAGAAATATTATTTACTACTCTTTTAACTTTTTGGGGTTTTGATAATTTTGTTAATGAAACACGTTATTCCGCGCAAATAAAAAGAGACAAACACTTCGGGAGTGTTTAGTGAAGGAACTAAAATAATCTAAATATGCATGGAACAAAGAAGCTACTGCTACAGTATATTTTGTTCCTGCCACCATGAAGAACATTTTATTTCAATTTTTTCAATTTTCAAAACAGCCCAAAGGATTAATTCGTGTTTTTTTCTTGTTTGTATTCCTGCCCTTTTTGAATGAAATATCAAAAACAACTCATTTGTTCTTAATATATTCTAATACCAAACACCCCCTCAGTGCTTTTCTTTCTCCTTTTTAATATTCCTCCTTTACAATTTCTCCTTTTTATCTCATAGGAATCAATAGACAGCTTTAATCCCGGCCAACCGGCAAGGAAAAAAAAAACAAGATGGAGCATGTCAATGGAAGCATTAGCATCTTTAGCATCATTTGTTTTAACGATTTACTTTGGAATCTGTCATGATAAGTGAAAAAAAATTCCTTTAAACTCTTTATGCCGCGGAGAAACATTTTATCAACTCATCTTTTGTAGAAAAGCATTCCAGGATTGGGTCATCCACAAGCATTATAAAGAAATAAAAAATTATTTTGCCCTCTATTTTTATAATATATAGAAAGGGAGGTATATAAAAGTAACAAATAAGTAAATGTTTATTTTTATTTTATTTGGCTCGTGGCCAATCTTTCTCTCTCTCTCTCCAATTGCAACTACCCCAAATATTTATTTCCATACCTTATGTGGTCATATATTTAACGTTCAAAAATGTCAAAAAAACAACAAAGAAACGTGAAGTGGTTAGACATTAACCCTTGCCCCGTTTTCTTCTCTCTTTCTCTCTCCCCACATGATCTCTCTTCTTACATGATCTCTCTTCTTTTCTTTTTATCTTCTTTATAGTCCGACAAAGGACAATAGAAAGACAATGACTCAAGGAATAAGAAGGTGCTGGAATTACGAAAGAAGAGGAAACACAGAGAATAACTCAATTCTTGAAAAGGTATGTATGCGATGATGAATTCTATCAGTTTCTTTTTACAAACTTAACAATGGATCCATCATACTAGAATCAATCTTTATTAATTGGATTGATTTGTGTTCTTTCATTTAAGTATAAAGATGATGTTCTCGTTTAAATTTAAATGAATTTTAAATGGTGATATTGAGATGTTTGGATTGAAAAAATTATATTCTGTCCATTTTTAACTGCCTTTTCGGTACCAACTCAATTTTGATTGGATATGAAATATTTGGACTAGTATCGTAAGCAATCGGTATATGTTAATATTAACTTCTAAAAATTTTAATTATAAGGGAATAATGGGCGTCCCCCCAACTTATTTGGGGGGACTATCTCCCCCATACTGCAACGGCCGTTGGATTTGCATCCGACGGCTGGTGCATATTTGAGTATTTTGGGAGAGATATGGGGCGGTTCAGGGGCCGATTCGAGATTCAACGAGCGGTTTGCACATGTCAACCTGTTCGGAGGGGTATAAAACTTGAAAAATCTGACCGCGGAGCATTTCATTTTCTCTTTTCTCTCTCCTCTCCGTTTCTCCTCTCTGCACAGTGACCTCCTCCGACACCCGTCGTCGCAGACCTGCCCGTCGCCGACCCCCGCGCGGCGACCTCCTCTGACACCCATTGTAGTAGATCTGTCGAACCTCGCCGATCTCCGGCCAGGTTTGCACGCAACATCGAACCCCCGACGATCTCGAGCACCCACGCCAAGCCTTGGCGATCTCCGGCCATATCTGCGCGTAGAGGCGGTCCACCGGCCAGATCTGCGCACAACGGCGACCTCCCGGCGACCTCAAGCACCCACTCCAAGGATCGGCGGGGCTCCCGCCACAGTGTGCTCGACCTCCCGCCTCCGAGCTTCACCGCCGACCACGGGACTCCCAGACTCATCTCCTGACCTGGACCGCCTTCCCTCCCTCCCCGTCCCCTGATTGTGGCAGTTACGCATGTGCACTGGCTATGGATGGATGTGCTATACTTTTAGCTTGTAATGTAATGTATGAATTTGGCTTGTAATGTAATGTAGTGCTATGTAATGGATTTCCTGTAAATTATTAGGTGGTAATTACGCACTTTTTTTCGCATACTTCATTCATCAGTGTTTTGTTCTTAATCAGTTAGGTGAACTTGTTAATCTATCACAAAAATAATGTCTAGCATCACTGAACTTGTTAATCATCTATCACAAAAAATAATGTATAGCATCAGTGAACTTGTTAATCATCTATCGCAAAAAATAATGTCTCGCATCAAAGTCCTCTCGAATCCATTTAACAAATTTCATGCGAAGAACGAAGAAAAGTGTGCAATCCAAATATCAACCACAGTAGAACGCCTAACAACAATAACATCCATTATTACAAGGAACTACTGACGAGAGACTCGGCGGGGTATCTCCACGGCGAACTCATATATCAACTCGGCGGCGACACTCGGATGACGGGATGAGGGCAAGCGGGGCGGAGCTCGACGGAGACAGCGAGACCGGGCGTGTGGCACTCGGGGGGCGGGCGGCGGCGGTGCTCGGTGGGGCTGATTGTTGGCTCTTGGCGGCGGAGCTCGAGGGGGAGGGGGAGCAGCGACGGACAGGGAGTCGAGGTGTGCGGGGGTCGGCGACGCTCGGGGGGTCTGATCGGCGTGGGAGCGGTGGGGGACAGGCGGGGATCTGGTTGGGGTTGAGGTCGGTGAGGGGTCGTGGATCTGGTCGACGGGGTTGGCGAAGGGCGAGATCCGGTGCTCGAGGTCGTCACGGAGGTCGCCGCTGCGCGAGGGGCAACCGTCCGCCACGCCGCGCGAAGAGAGAACAATCATCTCTACATCCACCAGATCCGATCGGCGTCCATCGAATCTAGGCAGACTAGGTCGCCGAGAACCAGATCTGGTTGGCGTCCGTCAGATCTGGTCGGGGATGCGGAGATCTCGCCGCTGATCGAACTCGCACAGATCTGGGATGGTCAGACGCGATCGTCGTTGTCGCGATCTCGCTGACGGTCGCACTCGCGTAGATCCGGACGTGGATATCTCATCGACGGCGGAGATGACGACGGCCACGGCGGCTCTCGGGCGTGAGGCGGATGCGAAGAGCGAGAGAGTTGAGAGAGAGAACGAGAGCGAGCAAATGGGGGTAAAAAATTTTTACCCTGAGTTTTTATACTCACGGACCACATTCGAACCGGCCTCTCATCGGATAGGTTTTTTTCTCCATGAATCGCCACCGATTCATCTTGAAAAATCATATTTTGATTGGCGCCCGTCCGATCAAGATCGGACGGGCGCTATGAAATGGGGGGAGTATCCCCCCATTTCAGATGGGGGGATACCCATTATTCCCTAATTATAAGCCCCCGTCTTTATTCTTTATAATGTGTAAGATTATTTTTATACAATACATATTTAAATAAAAAAGTTATAATATAATATATTATATCAATGATAACTACTTAATATATTATAATATATCTATAGTATTAAATAACAAAGTCGGGAATAAATTTGATTTTTAACTATGATCTATTCATAATGTCTTGAATCTGAACCTAGTTGTAACTTATATGGGCCCCTATGTAATCAAGCGCTTCAGCAATGGAGGCAGTCGACCGTGCCCTAGGAGATCTCGTGTGTTCTTTAGTGATTGTGCGATCTCTCCCTCCTTCTTTTCGTAACTGACTATTTCAATTCAAAATAGTAACTCGATCTTAATCCTAATATTTTGGATTAAAAATTTTTTCAAATTTTGGATCATGTTGGTCATCCCGACCCTTGCTCAACCTATGGCCTCGTTTGGAAATGAAATCGCAATTCCTCATAAATTCTCGGTGAATAGTTGAATTAACAAATTAGTTTGAGGTGTGTTTTGATTGAGTGGAACGTAATAATGATGAATTAAGGAATTGATGTAATATTAATGTGATGGATGAATTTTTTATAGATATTGAATTAAAAATAAATATTGTAATTATAAAGTATAAATTTTTTTATTAATTATAATAAAATATAAAATAAAAAATTTATGGGAAATTTTGTTAAAAATATATATTCTTTAAATATGAAAATAATTTTTAAATTAATTATATCTAACAAAATATAAAAAAATTAATGAAATAATAAATAATATTATATTAATGCTTTGTTAAATTTATTTTATATTTATTAAATAATTTATTTTATAAGATAAATGTGTTAGATAAAACAAAAAAATTAAACCAAAAATAAAAAAAATCACGCCGATAAAAAAAAGTTGGTTCCAATGCTACAGTGCTCCTTTAGGTGGAATCGGGGCCATTGGAATCTGATCACGTGATGGCTTGGTTCCAAGTTTTGATTCCCACACGGGCAAAACAAAAACATGGTCCAAACCTCATTCCATTGCCAAAGGCAACATATGTCTTTCAATAAATTTTTACTAGATTTATGTAATTATAAAACTATGAAATTAATATGCAATAGTCTTTGTAATGTGTATGCTTTTAAGAAAGGGTTATTTCCATAAACCCCCCTTAAACTATCGTGATTTTTTATATTTAACTATAAACTACGAACTTATTTTTTTATCCTTAAACTATCGCGACTTTTCCACTTCAAATTTTCTATCCACTTCAGTTATATTTTCTATTAATTTTTATTTTTCTCATTTATAAAAAGACTAAATTACCCCCTCCCTCCTCAATACATCAAATAATAAATATAAAAAAGGAAAAAAGTTCCTTGCTAGGAAAGCTTTCCTCACTCTTGCCAGTGATGTAGATCGACCTTTGTCGAAATTTTTTTCTTACTTTTTTATATTTGTTATTTGATGTATTATGTGACGAGGGGAAATTTAGTCTCTTCATAAATGAAAAAAGTAACAGAAAGTGTAAGTGCGAAATGTTTAAAGTGAAAAAGTCGTGATAGTTTAGGGACCTAAAAAAATAAATTCGTAATTTGAGATTAGATGTGAAAAATCGCGATAGTTTAGAGGAAGTTTATGAAAATAACTCTTTAAAAAACTATGTATTTTTTTTTCAAAAAGATAAGTAGATAATGTTATGGCTTAAAGGGGGAGTATTTGTCTCATTGGCATGTATAATTTTATAGTAAATTTGATAATTATGTCATAATTACCTCACATTAGATAAAAAAATGAAATTCATATGGTGAATTATATTAATAAATATAAAAAAGGAAAAAAGTTCCTTGCTAGGAAAGCTTTCCTCACTCTTGCCAGCGATGTAGATCAACCTTTGCCGAAATTTTTTTCTTACTTTTTTATATTTGTTATTTGATCTATTATGTGATGAGGGGTAATTTAGTATTTTCATAAATGAAAAAGTAACAGAAGTGAACGAAATGATTAAAGTGAAAAAGTCGCGATAGTTTAGGGACCTAAAAAAATAAATTCGTAATTTGATATTAGATGTGAAAAATTGCGATAGTTTAGGAAGTTTATGAAAATAACCCTTTAAAAAACTATGTATTTCTTTCAAAAAGGTAAGTAGATAAAGTTATAGCTTAAAGGGGGAGTATTTGTCTCATTGGCATGTATAATTTCATAGTCAATTTGATAATTATGTCATAATTACCTCACATTAGATAAAAAAAATTAAATTCATATGATGAATTATATTATCCAAACTTTAAAACCTGATTACAATCACCTTAGTTAGTGTTGTGTGTATCAAACTATAAACTTTATATATGATGAATTAATATAAATGTAATATGTTTGGAATTTAGAATTGAAATTGGACATTAATGATTTTTAGATTTATTAAAATTAATATAGTGGCATATGTTTTGAAAGAAATATATGGTCAATGGTTCAAAGTATAGTTTCAAACAAAATTGAAATAACTAACTTTAAATACTTGCAATTGAAATTACGAACGAGAAAAAAGTATATTGGATTGCCTTCAACAATAAAAGAACTATATTCGTAAATATGTCGTAAATTATATGTTTAATAATTTACATTACACGAACCTAACCCATCAAGTGTTATAACCCAAGTTGAATTGCTTCCAAAGAAACTTTGTTTTACATGGGATGGAAGTGGTGTCTACCAATTTGTCCACCTACAAAATTAAAGACAAACTTGGATCTAATTTTTTATTTACTGAGGAACATATAGTGTTACATAAAATATGAAACATTGAAATTAAACTCATCTAACGTAGTTTTTAAAAGATATTACATTAATTAAATAAGAGGCTTCCATTTTAAGTTTAAAATTTATATTCCACACCATTAAAGCTACAAGTATAGAAATATTGTAATGACAAAAAAATGTTAGGAATTTTTTATAACTGAACTCCCCATAGTGTCTTATAAATATGACCTCAAATCTTAAATCCTCATTTTTTTTCTCTCATTTGTACGTCACAAGGTTGGTATGAGGAAAAGAAGCAAATCACCATGGTGTGGGGTGAGATATTAGGGTCGTAGTGGGTGTCATGACCGTGGAAATTAAGTAATAACTTTGATATGTTGCATCCATAAAGATATGAAATTTTATGTGGATATTGTAATTAATGGATACACTTTCGAAGTATTTAGATGGATTATTACGACCTTGAACATTGATCCACTTATTAGTATATCGCCTTTCACTACAATTACCGTTCATATAGTTCTTGTTCTAAAAAATGTCATGTCTTTAATGTGCATCGTCCTAGGCATGAAAGTGCAAGGTCATACTTGGTGCATTTCGCAGGCGCAAAATGCACCACTTGTCACATTTCACACACACAAAATACATAAAAAACACATTAGTATAATTTGTCCGTCGAATTCACCCTATTTTTAATATAATTGATATTTTGATCTATCTACAAAAAAAGTCATCGATTCATAGTGAACTCAATATCTCATATGTCAATATTTTCTAAACCTTATTTTATAATTTGATATAATGTTACTTGTGACTCTTGATTCTTAAATACAAAAGATAATTATAGGTCAAACAAGATAAAATACAACTATTGATAAAAGGAGAGTTCGTGTATTATATTAATGACAATCAACTTAAACCAAAAGAAAGTCAAAGGATACTCCACTAATCTATATATATATTAAGGATTCATAAGACATTTCATTTTTACGATGAAATACTTTGTTATAGATATAAGATAAACGAAAGACAATTTAAAGAGTTGAAAGACACTTTGAAATGAGTGCGACATAATGAAAATAAAAAGAAAATGATTACCATGATAATGGATAATGTCCAATAACATTACGATGATGACTCTCAATCTCATTATTGATTATGTCATGTGACTAAAGATGATTATGTTATTCTTGTTATTATACTTATCATTTTTTTATTTATGATAATTTTTATGATGTTATCGTTCATGCTTAACCCACATGATAATCTTTATGCTTCCAACATTCATTGTCATAGTTGGGGCAAGACCAAAAAAAAAAAAAAAATGGAGGGGGTGGGTGGGGGTGGGGGGTGGGGTGGGCATGGATTTAACTTATGAGCTCTTCCAAAGGTTAGAAGCAAGCCTACCACAGACTAAGAAGGTTTTTAGTCACAATGATATATAACTATTATTTAAGGGAGGTCAAATATAACCTTTTACTCTAAAAACTATAATTTAATATAAATCAGTAATAAAAAATAAAATTTTAGGGAGGGAGGGAGGGAGGCGGGGGGGGGGGGGGCTCACCCTATATGTCAAAACTAATGTGAGGTTTATTTTTCTTGTGTATTCAATGTTACATGTAACAACACGCCCGTGCATAAAAATGATGACGTAGAAGACAAATCGAACTCAAAGTCGAGTCTCCTTAGTGTACAACAAAAACTTTGAGACAAAATGATTATGTTATTTAAGTCAAAAGCTTTGTTTTTAATTCATTCTTATACCAAACGCTGGAGCTTGTTGGCACAAGAACAACAATATGAATAAAAGCTTTAATCCAACTTTTTCATCCAAAACAATGTAGAACTATATCATTTTAAAAAGAATAAAAAAACCACCTTGAAAATTATAAAACCACCATTATTTTTTCGAAAATGAAAACAAATAATATTCTTACTAATGTATGAAAAATCCTTGCTCCCAAATTTTTTATTTTTTTTCCAATCGTAAACTCATAGGTGTTTGGGCTGCTAAACACCGGACTAATCCGGTGTTCAAGCGTGAGAGTATACCATGGCCAACATATGTTTTTTGTTTATTATTTGATGTTAATAACTGACATGATATTTTACTTTTGACATTTATTAAATCGTACACAATATGTTATAAGAAATAATAATTTAATTTATTATTTTAAAAATTTAATATTAATTAAATATTATATTAACATAATACGATGGATTATAATATATATATTAAAATAGTATGTGGAAAATATTAATTTGTGATTGCAAGGATTAGTTTTTAGTATAACATACTAATTATTTAGCAGAGAATATTTTATTGATAATAATAAATTAGACTAATAAACTTGTTTATCTAACTAATTTGTTACATTACTTAAAAAATATTTAGTTTATTTAAATCAAGGTCTATCGTTTCACAAGAATATGTTTTCTTTTGAATTTTAAACAAATATATATTATTATTTAATAAAATATATCAGTACATAACATAAAGTTTCTTTTATCCACGAGAAAAGAAAATATTCCTACTAATTCTTATCTTCTCGTGCCCCAAAACAGCTGCTAATTTGTTTACAATAAAATATTTTTCTCCATCCGATTATTTATATTAACTAGGAGCGATACTATTGTTATTAAAAAAAAGAAAAAAACTAATGATTTTTAACTTAACGGGCTGGCCCGGAGAAAGCCCGCTCGACCCATGGTTCCTGTCTCGAGGGATGGGAACAAAAAATGGCAGCACGAGGTCCGAGCGCCGATACGTAGATACACAGACCCTCCGGCGAGTCGGTGATCGAGAACCAGAAAGCAGCTACATCGGCAGCAGAGAATAGAACCATGGCGGACGAAGGCAGGCCGGACGCCCAACTTTTCCAGCTTCTCTCCACCCTTCTCCAACAGGTATCCCCCCTTCTCTTTCCGCTGATCCACTTTCATATTTGTCGTGGATCAATATTGACGCGACCGGTGCATAGATGATTAGACTGTTAAAATGTTGTAGGATTGCAAATTAACTCTCAAAATTGTGCATCATGTTAGCTATCGATAGGATTCAATAAGTCAAGAGCTGAACACATTCGCAGATCGACGAACTTAAACATCAAGGAATTCCATCCAGGAAAATAAAAATAGATTGGATCCGACTCTTTCATGTCGTTGAAACTTCTTTTTTTTTTTAGAGAATATGTCGTTTAAACTTTTATTAATACGATCGATCTATAATCGTAGAAACGTGAGGAACCTTCAGGTTTTGCTCCATTTTGGATCCGAAAAAACGTCTTTTTCTAGTGATTGTATGATCTTCCCACGCTTCTCGTCAATGGAATTATGACTCTTGCGGTTGTAAAATTGTCTGAGTCAGATCTTTGGAGCAACTGTGCCGTCATAGATTTAATCTATTCTCCTAAAAAAAGGATTTAATCTATTCTCAGGACATTGAAGAAAGTGAGGGGAAGCTATTTTGTTTTTCTTCTTCCATTCCTTAAATGATAAGAAAAACCCAAAACAAGTAGTTTGCTGCTGTTTACCCTTTTTTTTTTTTGCTTTGTTTTCGTCACATTTTGTATTTTTTTTCATAGAAACATTCTCCTCGTCTTTGTCAATGTGCATTGATTTCTTTCCTTATGCTATATGCCAAACCACATAATTTAGGGATGAAGGGATGAATACATGGTTTTGGTAATCATCCATTTTGTATTAAGATAAAAAAATGTGAAATGTACAAGTGTGTGCATGAGAACAAAGGAAAGAAAAAGCCAACTAGGCGGTGAGTGTGGCCTCCCACAAAAAGAAACTCATCTAAGGTGGTGTTTGGTTGATGGATAATAATCCTTGGAATAAGCATGATTATTTTGATAGATTAAGAATTTTTGGGAGTTTGTGCAAAGAATAAATCTTATTCCACCTTTTTGGTAGAATAATTTATCTCTATAAAACACACTATTCAAAGGATAAATTTTTGATTAATACCAACTTTGTCCTTTACCTTTTTTAAGGTTTAACTACCTTGTTTGGCAGAATAATAAAGAATAACACCCTATTCTTATATTTATACCCAAACCAAACAGGGCCTAAGTGAATAGCAAAGGGATTGTCCTTCTAAGTTATTTTCATCCATTTCAATACAATGAGGTATTTTGTGGTACATTCTCTTCTACAAATAAGCCATCATTTATGCATTAATCTTCTTAAACTTATATCATCATACATTATATAGCCATACATTACTTCACTTACCCTTCTCACTCCACTCTGAAAAAAAGATGACCTTCTCACTATTTGGTTTAGAAGGTAGAAAATGCTGAGACTATAAAGAAGAATCATGTCATGACCTTTAATATGTAATGAGATGATTGAAACTGATTAATAAATCTAAGTATTTTTTTTGAAACAAATAAATACGGGCACTAGGTATTATATGATGCACTTTTTGATAAATCTAAGTATTATATCAAGTCTAAACGTTGAAGTTAGATGGGCACTAGGTGAGTGAATATTCTTAAGGTCCACTGAAGTTAGATGGGTGAGTGAATATACTTAAGGTCCACTAACAGTATAGTACTATCACTTCGAGCCTGCTTTAGGTAGCTATTTTGTTAAATGTGATAAGGAATTATTATTTTTTGAAACGAGAAAGGACGACTAGCAAGAAGGTAGTCATCCAGGAGATAAGGAATTATTTGCTTAGATTTACATTTGAATGTTCCAGTGGATAGCCTTACAGCTGAAATGTTCAGAAACCCTCGATATATGGTAGATGAAGTGCCAGTTGATGAAATTTTGAGCCAAGCTATTGGAAACAAAATCACCAAGGTAGCATATAGTGTTGTCTACTTTCTTGTATATAGCAAACTATCACAACCCAATGTTCAAGCTATTTTCACCCTGGTGGTTCTGAAGCCTTGAATGATTTTGCTATATATGTTGAAGCAAATGAAGACTGGGATCAACTAGCATGGTGCAACCATGGAAAGAGACTTGCCTCCATCACCCTCGAAAGAGGGAAAACTAGTATCCATGCTTCAGCCCATACTGAAATTTGTATCCAAGTAATGTCCTGCTCTTGGACTGTGCAGTATGCATGCCGACAAGAGAGAAGAAATGGCAAAGTGGTATGAAAAAAATTGTTGGAACATCTGGAAGACATTAAAGGACATGAAATATTGATTGTACGATAGTTGTCCTATGCTTAATTAACTTTTATCAAACATCTGTCTTAAATACTTTAGGTTCGACATGTCTTAGGTTAACCAACTTTTATTCAGACGTGTAAGTTTAATTACTATTCCTTTCAAATGGAAAAGTTTAATTATTTTAGCAGTTTCTGTTTCTGTTATAACACTTTCAAACTATCATGCATTCACTTGTTTCTCAGTCTGTATGCATGTTTTACAAATTAGAGGCGAGCCTTCCCTCAGAAGAAAAGGAGATTTTGCCTTAGAGCAATGATTGGGTTGCGCTTGTAGTGATTAAGAGGTCATGTTAAAGTAGGGGAGTGGAGATGAACTGGTAAATCCTTAATCATGGCGCAGATTCTTTTCTGAAACTTATGTAACTTATATCATTTATCTTATTAAAGGAAATTGGATGATTACCAGCTTGCTAGTCATCCTTCTATCTATTAGGAAAACGAAACAGGAAAGGCTGTGTATGCATATGTCCACCCTATCACCCACTTCACCCATCCCCACACTCCAGTTCGTGCCTCCCTTACTCCTTCCTTCTCCATGTTAATAAGGAAGTTCTCTCTTAGATGACTTCGCCACATTCTTGATACATCATATCTGTATGTAAACTGATGTTTAGGCGAAAAGATGTAAGAACATTTAATTCCAAAGTAACACAATGTCCATTTTGTCATTTGATGTTTACTCAACATGAATATTTGACAATACATTACTCTAAGCAGCTGATGTTCTTAAGGACATTCTAACTAGTGGTGGTTAAAGTTATCATGTTACCTGAAGTTAAATTTCTTTTGTTTACCATTAATGCCTTGAAACAAAACATTATCTTTTTTCCTCATTTTTTTGGCAGACTTACCTTTCCCTGCTATCCTTTATCAGATTTGCATATTTCTTTCTTACAATTTCCGGGAGTGCATTTTAACTAGTGCTGCAATGTCATCATGCTATTGCCAATAAGTTCTTTTTTTCCCTTCTGAGTGGTTATCAACAAAGGAATGGAGAAATTGGAAAGTAATAACTATATAATATAATGTTTTAATGAGGAGCTTAAGGTGACATCTGATTCTAGATATGCAAGCCTGGCGTAAATTTATATCAGGAAATTGTATAATGCTGCCTGTTTATTTCGTTTTGATGTGAGATTTTACAAAGTAATAATATCCATAGGTGGAGTCCATGAGCAACCAAGAAGAAGTAGAGCTCCGTGCCAAAATCCAAGCTTTGGGTTCAGAAGTTGCAAAACTGCCATCCAAATCGGCCAAAGATCTTGATGAGGTATAATATGCTACACTCAAAACTGTACCTCTACTTTACTAAACTTTGAACTTTATTGCTGATACGATTTGTCCTTGGAAATATGCCTCTAGTTGGAAATAGCTGCTGAACTGGACAAGCTCTCAGCAAGACTTGATGATGTCGATAAGCTTATATCATCAGCTATAGCTACCGATCCACAAGTGCAATCTATCTTAAGCAGCACAGCTGATGTTTGGATGCCAGTTATAACTGCAAATGCTGATGAAAGACGAACTTTTGCCAATGCAGATGGCGCAAGCAATGTTGTGGACAAGCCCGACTCCCCAAGCCATTAAATTGTGATGAAAATGTAAAAAATAAAATTCCTTGGATGAAAGTGTAACCATAATTTCCATTACCTATATTAATTCACCAATTACTCGCCTCCAATGAGTATAAATGTTGTCAAAAAGAAGAAAGGTATAGATGTTAAACTTATCTTTTCTTTCTGAATATCATCTTGATCTACAAGTGAATGTTAATGTGTCTTCAATTCTTATAGCATTTATGTGCGCTGAGACTTGAACCTTTCGATTGTTATGAATTGGGAGGACACGCTAACAAATAATAATTTTTGAGATGATTGACAGAATGCTACTCGAGGTAACAGGTTTGTTTGCACACCAGGCGCTTTCAGGACCTTGCAAGTTGCAACCTCGACAACATATGCGGGCACGTTAAAAGTGGCAACTTGGTAACTCCAGTTGCAGAGTTGATCTTTGAATCTTAAAAAGTGCATCGTTTATTTAAATTTGATTAGCTTAATTAGTTAACTGAAATAGGGTTATGCGTTTATATTTGATTCTGAATTAATTAGGTGTTAATAATTGAGACTCGTGTGATAAGAAAAAGATTGCATAATCTTTGTGATCGATCAGGACCAATGCCGAGTTAACTCTTGCAAATGGTTTAGGGGGCCATGCACATAAAACTCAATGTGAGCCATCAGATTAATTGATTTATACGTGTAACTCAAGTGTTGATTTACACAACCACTCTCTCTCCTTATGTAGATGTTAAGGTGCAGCAAGAAAAGGGAAAGCTCTCATCCAGATCCACTCTCTTTGTGATAGGAAGGAGTCGTATGCGATGAATATCAATGTTCGGTGCAATAATTTTCTTTTTCGGCAATACGCAATTAATATTTTTTTTCTACACTTAATCTCTTTCTATATCAATGTGTAGTATAGAAAATTTGTTGCACCGTAAACTTTATCTTTTCAGTTGGCTGGAATATTTTGTAGAGTAAGACTTAGTATAATGCTTATATATGCATATAGGTTAAGGTATAATAAGAAAAATTGGCTTCATTTCGCATGCACTCTCATCCTTTTAAACTTATACATGGTCGTAAAATCATCACATATGATATGCATAACAAAAAAAAAAGGTCAAGGATATTAACAGGAGGTCATAGGCTAATTTGCACACACTTATTTTTCATTTTCACGGTGAGAAAAAAGTTAAATTTCTTTTTTTTGGTGCATTTGATTTTGATCACTAATATACCAAAAGGCAATGCAGCAAGTTAATTTGGTTCAAAAGCTAATGAGAGTTTAGAGTTGCGTTGGTGTGGTTTTGATTTAAGGCCCAAACTGAAATGGCCTAAATATAGCGGAGTGTTATCCCCCTCCATCAACTTCATTATACACCATTTGCACAAAAAAAAAGGAAAAAAAAAGAGGGGAAAAAAAGGAAAAAAATGCTGGTCAGCGCCCTCCCCCTCCCTTTCCTCCCCGCCACCTTCTGCGCTCCACAGAAGAATAAAACTAAAAGGCGCAGAATGGCAAATGCCTCTCCGAAGCAATTAAACAAATACCTTTGCGACCTCCTACGATTGCCTTCATCTCTAGCTTATCCCGTGCAGATCAGAACATGTTGCAAGATCGCCCTCCCTTGCTGCTACGTCTCTCTGTTTGATGGGCAACACATGCCGTGGATCTTTGGTGTCGAGCAAGCACTTCCCCAGCTACTCTGAGGCGACCGAGCACTCCTGCTCCACCCGCTCGCAATCCCCCGGCAATCTCTCCTTCCACCTCGTGGCCGACGAGCCGCCCACGCCCGTCTCAAGGCCCGTCCGCGACGACAACGACGACGGGGACGACAGGGGCGTCACCATGCGGCGCGGGATCGACACCGGCACCACCTCCGTTCTCGGTCACAAGACCCCCAACCTCCGCGACCTGTACACGCTCGGCCGCAAGCTCGGGCAGGGGCAGTTCGGCACGACCTACCTGTGCACGGAGATCGCCACAGGCGTCGAGTACGCCTGCAAGTCCATCTCCAAGCGGAAACTGATCGCCAAGGAGGACGTGGAGGACGTACGCCGGGAGATACAGATCATGCATCACTTGTCCGGCCACAAGAACGTGGTGACCATCAAAGGGGCGTACGAGGACCCCCTGTACGTGCACATCGTGATGGAGCTGTGTCAGGGCGGGGAGCTCTTCGACCGCATCATACAGCGGGGACATTACAGCGAGAGCAAGGCGGCAAAGCTGACGAGGATCATCGTCGGGGTTGTGGAGGCGTGCCACTCACTCGGCGTAATGCACAGGGACCTCAAGCCAGAGAATTTCTTGCTGGCGAACAAAGATGACGATTCCTCCCTCAAGGCCATTGACTTTGGGCTGTCAGTGTTCTTCAAGCCTGGTGAGATACTTTGTGCATTCATTTCGAAATCGCTACTGTATTAATATCTATGTTTCATCTGAACGCTAATTTTCCATAGGAAATATATTTTGAAGGAAAAAAAACTTTGGACAATAGTGTTTGGGCATCCTTCCAATGAATTCAATCAAGTATCATCATCCGTGGCCTATTTATTACATTGCCTGCATTAACTTTATGAAAAAAATTAACTACATTGACCAGAGCAATAATTAAGCACATGAATCAAATCAAAATAGGCTCAAAACTTGGTGGACAATTTTCTTGTTCACTTGATTCCTTCTTCTGTACAGGCTTAATGATTAGCTGACAACATGGGACTTTGACTAAATTTTCACAATATTGATTATGAATTACTTAATTTATGTCCTTGAAGTTCTGTTTGCTGATTGGATCATATTACAATTTCAGGTCAGATTTTCTCAGATGTCGTTGGTAGTCCTTATTATGTAGCTCCTGAGGTACTGTGTAAACATTACGGACCTGAAGCAGATGTGTGGACAGCTGGAGTGATACTGTACATATTATTAAGTGGCGTACCACCTTTCTGGGCTGGTAAAACTCTAATTTTCTTACATCTGCAAAATGTTTTTTCCTAAAGAAATGTGAAGCACTGAAGATATTTGTTATTTCAGAGACGCAGCAGGGTATCTTTGATGCAGTTTTGAAGGGAGTAATTGATTTTGACTCAGAACCGTGGCCTATGATCTCTAACAGTGCAAAGGATCTTATCAGAAAAATGCTATGCCCTCGCCCTTCAGATCGTCTGTCTGCCCACGAAGTGCTATGTATGCTATTTATCACATTACTGTTTATGTTTGTTTTTCTAGTGGTTAAATTAAAAGATAATCAAATCAACAGTATTATATGCAAATTCAATGTTGCCATATCTTGAAACTTCATTAAATAGTTTCATACTTGATGATTCTCCAAATTATCACTTTTGACATATCCATTTGAGTTGAGAAGTCCCTCCTTGGCTGCATATTCTTTTCAATATGAAGTCTAAATCCTTTTCGTTCTTTCAGGTGGTATAACTTTGATGTTAAGTATGGTCATAGAATTAAAGTAATTTATTAAAATGAGAATAAAGTTTAATGGTTTGAAACTGAAATCCATATAAGTGATCAAATTAGCAGATTAAAGATAAGGATTATGGTTTAAACACTTATGGAAGCACACTTTGATAACAGTTAAAAATGAGCTATGGTCCATATCATTTTAGGAGTAGGTTACACCAAACGAGTCTATGTATCCTGTTCAAACACCATGTGTTAATTGACCTTTATGCATCAAATCTCTTTGTGCATCTCCTAGTCACGTAATAGCTAGCTTCCATTATTCCAATATAAGAAGCATTTTGGATAGTAGATTCTTCGATATGGTTAATCAACTAATTTAAAATAAAATACTCATCTTCTCTACAAGGTAATATGGTTTAACTATCATTCAATAATTTAACTATCTTGCATTTATTCTTTTGTTTTAGGCCATCCATGGATATGTGAAAATGGAGTTGCCCCAGACCGAGCACTTGATCCGGCAGTCTTATCTCGTCTTAAACAGTTCTCAGCAATGAACAAGTTGAAGAAGATGGCTTTAAGAGTACGTAAATTTGTTATTTTAGAGACCCATTTAACATCTTGTATGAAGACCGATAACTACTGAATAATATCTGTTGCAACCGCTTCTCCATATTTAGACCTTCCTGTTAAGGGACTCAGTTAATAGATCAAAACCAAGAAAGAATACATGCAGTAGTCAAGCGATTTAGTTTCAGAAGTACCTTCTTTTTCACCTGAAATAATAGTTTTTAGACCCAGGTTTGTCATAATCATTCAAATGTTTACTGCCCTTGTTGTTAGTTTGCATCAGGTATATTCAGTTGTTTGAAATGTCTTGTCCCTGATAATTTTACCTGAAATTGTTTCAGGTTATAGCGGAAAGTCTCTCTGAGGAGGAGATTGCTGGGCTAAGAGAAATGTTCCAGGCAATGGACACTGATAATAGCGGAGCAATTACATATGACGAACTAAAAGAAGGACTAAGAAGATATGGTTCTACAATGAAGGAATCAGAAATCCGAGATCTGATGGATGCTGTAAGCACAAGGCCACTAATTTTACCAAAGGATACTAGATAAAAGAAATTTTACAAAATTGATATGCAACTTTTATAACATTTATTTTTGGGGAACCTCACACTTGAAAGTTTGAGCAGCCCCATTGAATAATTTATTTTCTCAGGTAATTTCTGATATAATCTAAATTTCTAATACTTGGGTTGTGATCATCACAATTGAAAAGTTCTACAAAATCTTTTAGAAGCCCAAAAGTCAATTTCCTCTACACACAAAGGAGCGGAATTTGAAACTCAAGAATTTTACTCAGGATCTATGCAATTGTAATATGACAAGGAGAAGTTTGCATGGACCTAAAATCTTGCTACTATAAGTTTGGATTTGTTAAGGCAATAAGCTATATCTGAAAAGTTAATACTATGATAACATCATAGTCTTATTTCACTAGAAACCAGAAAAAAAAACAGAATATAGCATTACTGAAAGATATCCCTATCTTGAGGAGATCTTCCCCTTCCGGTACAGCTTCTCCCTAATGAAAATAGAATATTGCAGTCTCTATCACAATAACCTGAATTACATTTGTTTTCTCTAAATTTGAGCAGTGCCGAGATTGTAGTAGCTCTTGATCTTCTGAATTGTTTCCTTTTCCTAAGCCTTTGATGCTGTTCATTCTATCACCTTCATTTACATGGACTTAACATTAACATGATATAACACATATAACTATTTTTTATTGATTCTACTGACTAATCCAATTGCGTGTTAGGCTGACGTGGACAACAGTGGCACCATTGATTATGGGGAGTTTATAGCTGCAACAATACATCTAAACAAACTAGAACGTGAAGACCATTTAGTGGCAGCATTTTCTTACTTTGACAAGGATGGAAGCGGTTATATAACTGTTGATGAACTCCAGCAGGCCTGCAAAGAACACAATATGACTGATGTCCTGATTGAAGATATCATCAGAGAAGTTGACCAGGATAACGTAAGTATAGGTCAAAACATTAATCTAGGGTTGCACATAACTGGTTTATATTATAAAACTGACTTTGGACTTTGCTTGTCAATAGAATGATTGGTTTTTGCCCATATGTACTATCTCTTCAGGTTTGGCTTATGTTTATGCCATATAAAAAAAATGAAAGTACAATAAACTGTTTATCCAAACCTTTTGGGGTTGGGGGCATGTCAGCATAATGAAAAAGTAATAGATTTTATGAACTACACTTATGCTTGAATTGTCATAATCTATTGCCACCATGGTAATTGCTCTGTCCTAATACGATATTGGGATCATATGGAGTTTTCAAACTTGAACTAGTCGTACTATTTTGGGGTCCTCAATGTCAATAAGAACTTGAAGTCATTGAAGAATTGGTCTATTTGAAAATTAGTCTAGGTTTTTATTGCCAAAGAGGTTTACAACAACACAACAACAA
This sequence comes from Pontederia crassipes, assembly GCA_030549335.1. Taxonomy (NCBI): domain Eukaryota; kingdom Viridiplantae; phylum Streptophyta; class Magnoliopsida; order Commelinales; family Pontederiaceae; genus Pontederia; species Pontederia crassipes. The sequence continues at coordinate 66,039,299 of CM060191.1, read as the reverse complement.
CAAAGCCTTATCCCACTAGGTGGGGTCGGCTACATGGATCATACGACGCCATTCGTTGATCCATGTTTATAAGATTCGACAGGGTTTTACGCTGACTGTCGGAGCCTAACACAACCCTCCTCATTTATCCGGGCTTGGGACCGGCTATAAAACATAGGCGGAGTTTATGCAAATAAAAATATGCTATATGGTAGAGTAACTATCTGTGTTCAGTTCTTATAACTGAGGTAGTGGAAATGTTTTTAGTGTCATCCTGTTTCACTTTGAACATTTATAACGGAATTTCTTGACCATCGTCTGTTGTCTCCCAGGATGGTCGCATTGACTATGGTGAATTTGTGGCCATGATGCAAAAAGGCAACATGTGCCATGGAAGAAGAACAATGAGAGCCATGCGGAATAGCTTGAATATCAATATTAGGGATGCATCAGGAGCTCACTGAAACATTTCAGGTTCAGTAAGAAAAATTCTTTCTCGCATATTTTGCTGTAGCATTTGAAGATGCAAAGCTTGTAGGCATAGTTATCATGATAAACATAGCTAAGGATATTGATAAAGACATGGACTATTAAGTACGACATGAAAATATACAAAATAATGACTTCATCTTTAATGAAGAGTAAGATAAAATTAGCTGATTAATTCAGGGCAAAAGGAGCCGGTTGTTTAATCTACGACCATATCATAGCTGATTAATTTAGGACAAAGTGTAGTTGGATGTTCAAGCTATGACCTTATGTACTTCATAATTGGCGAGAAATGCTCTATAAAAAGATGATAAGAAATTCTTTAATCTTCAGATATTATATTCTGCTTCCAAGAGAAGACTTCATGTGGCTTTCATTCAATTTCTCCAACTGAATATTACGAGGGGAATCTGCCATCTACCTATACTGTGTATCTTCTAGTAGGAGGAGATACGCATTCTCTACATATCTCAGCGACCAGTTTTCTCGTCACACCTCATGGTTTTTTGTAATGTTCTTGCGTCCAACAAAGAAGTCGGCCAATTTTTTCCTTTTCTGGTTAAAAGAAGTCAGGTTAGTTTTGCGATCGGTCAAGTTTGTTTCTGAAAGTGCTCAAGAATCGATGTTGCTGATTTATTTGCCCGTATACTGATGCTATAGATCTCAAGAAAGTTGTCGTTGACTTGGTAACTGGAACGAATGCCGGTTCAAGTGCATTCGTTCATGTAGATTTATTCTTTGGGCCACCTTGGAAAATTGAGATACTCAACATCTGTACTTTCAGTTTATACAGAATACTTTGTGAATTGTTCTTGGATGAAAAAAAAACTTCAATACGTATTCCTTTATATGATAAGTAGTACTTGAAACGAGTGGAGAAATGTTCTAACTTTGTAAATTTATTATTTTTTGACGAGGATAGTAAAATATAATGCTAAATCTTAATCAACATATTTGTCAATAATGTTTGTGCAAATTAGCTTTTGACTTCGTCATAAAGTAAGCGTATTCTACTTTAAGCTCCATAATCAAAATTTCCTGTTCTTAATAATGCCATCGTGAATTCGTGATATTGTTTGAAAATCAAATGAACATCCCAACAGGACAGAAAAAACAATTTGAATGCATAGTTAACAGTATATCTAAAATGGAATGTTCATGTAAATGTTTAAATATTTCGCGTTGTTTTTGAATGATTATTTCTTTTAACCTGACTATAATCTGAACTGAGCAAATGATCGGATAATCGACGTCAGTAATTTATTGTGAATCGTCAAATGCATCAGCTCATTGTATTTCTACAAGGAGCACAAAGTTTCCGTTTTGAAGAGTAATATGAATTCCCACTGTTTTCCTCGTCACTCACACCTCTCTCTTAGCTGAAAAGGGATAAAACAAAAATCTTCTATCCACCTCCCAGACCGTTGATGGCGAAGTAGAACCAACGGACAAGATACAACTTACGTGTGACAGCCCGATGCAACGTGGACGAACCAATTATTTTATGAATGGGTCCTTCTTTGGCCCTTTGCCTAAAGCACACGTGGATGGTCGCCAGCCATTTAAATCGTAAGCATCGTCTCTCCCTTCTCCACCTCTTCCCCAGAGTACGAAGCCACGTCACCATTTCAAAGTTATCAAATGGCAGTTATTAACCCACCTCAACGTTCCCCCCCCGCTCTTCCTCTCGCGCCGAGAGCAATCCAAGTGTCAACCCACCTCATCTTTCTCTCTCCTCTGCCTCTCCGCCCTCTGCAATTTCTTCTCTCTCTGTCCCCATCAGAGGTCTTACCGTGGAATGGAAAGCAACACCATTGATGAGGCCAAAACCTCACAACTCCTCTGTTACTCTCCTCCATTCGTTAGAACATCAATCCAAAGTTCTTAGCCTAAAACCATGGCTTTTTCTGAGCCATAAGATTCTTCTAAATCCAAAACCACGTTTATATCCTTGACCTTCTCACCAACGCGCATATTAAGTTCGACCTCTGTCATCTCTTCGATCGCCAGCCATGGAGGATCACTCAGAGCCCAGGAACTCCAATGCAAAGCTCCTACAGGAGCTTGACGCGCTCAGCCACTCCCTCTACCAGTCTCACACTGCCCGTCGCCACGCCTCGCTTGTTCTTCCCCGCACAGCGGACACCCCTGCTGCCGGCGCCGCTGCCCCAAGCGCCAAGGGCGATGATACCTCGCGCTCGCAGAGCCGGCCGCGAACCCGCCGGATGTCCATGTCGCCGTGGCGTTCCCGCCCCAAGAATCCCGGTGAGCTGGAGGACGATGATGCCGGCCGCCGCGACCCTCCGGCAAAACAGGGCAGCCAGCAGGGCGGGACCGCGTCGGAGGCTACGGAGAAGAAGGGGATATGGAACTGGAAGCCAATGCGCGCGCTGTCTCACATCGGGATGCAAAAGATGGGATGTCTCTTCTCCGTCGAGGTCGTCGCGGCCCAGGGCCTCCCGCCCACCATGAACGGTCTCCGCCTCTCGGTCGCAGTCCGCAAGAAGGAGAGCAAGGACGGAGCAGTGCAGACCATGCCCGCGAGAGTGATGCAGGGTTCTGCCGACTTCGAGGAGACGCTCTTCGTCCGGTGCCATGTGTACTGCACCGGCGGCAGCGGCACGGGGAAGCCGCTGAAGTTCGAGCCCAGACCTTTCATCATCTCCACACTGGCCATTGACGCCCCCGAGCTCGACTTCGGGAGGAGCTCCGTGGACCTGAGCACGCTCGTGAGGGATTCCATGGAGAAAAGCTTAGAGGGGACGCGCCTCCGGCAATGGGATATGTCCTTCCCGCTCGCCGGGAAAGCCAAAGGAGGCGAGCTGGTCCTCAAGTTGGGCTTTCAGATCATGGAGGATGGAGGTGTCAACATATACAGCCAGGGCGAGAGCGCGATGACTGGCAGCAAGCGTTCATCCATTTCTGTCGCTCGTAAGCAATCCAAGTCTTCTTTTAGCCTCACCAGCCCTAAGATTACCAGATCAGAACCGTCCTCATCGCCCTTGAAGGAGCTATCCGCAATTGATCTGAAAGGGATCGAAGACTTCAGCCTCGACGAGCCGGCGCCGCCACTGGCGAGTCGGTGGAAATCTGCACCCCCTTCTAAGCTCGAGCAGGATGACCTCGACCTCCCGGACTTCGAAGTCGTGGAGAAGGGAATCGAGATGCAAGCAGAGAAGCAGCAACATCTAGAGGAGGAAGAAGAAACAACAACAGAGTCCACGGAAGTTGCAGACGAAACAGCGTCCGTTTCCAGCGAGATCGTAAAAGAAGTAGTGCACGACAACGTTGCGCATCTCGCTCGGTTGACAGAGCTTGACGCCATAGCCAAGCAAATCAAAGCTCTGGAATCCATGATGATCGGAGGCGAGCAAAGTCCTGCAAGAACGCCGCGACAGCAAGAAGAATCGCCGCACCTGGACGCCGAAGAGCATGCAGTGACCAGAGAGTTCCTTCAGATGCTGGAGATCGAAGGAGCAAAACAGATGTCCCATGTTACTGATCACGTCGCAGCGGTAGAAGACGATAAAGAAGTGGACAAGGACGGTGACAAGAAAATTTTCCTATCAGACCTCGGTAAGGGTCTGGGATCAGTCGTTCAGACTCGAGACGGCGGCTACTTGGTCGCCATGAACCCGTTCAACGTCCAGGTGGCGAGGAAAGAAACCCCGAAGCTTGCCATGCAGGTGTCCAAACCATTAATACTGCTGGACCAGAAGCTTACGAGCGGCTTCGAGGTGTTCCAGAGGATGGCAGCAGTCGGGTCGGAAGAACTGGGCAATAAGTTACAGGTGCTGACGACCATGGATGAGCTAATGGGGAAGACAGCTGAGCAGATAGCATTCGAAGGCATGGCTGCGGCAATCATTAGCGGCAGGAACAAGGAAGGAGCGAACTCCAGCGCGGCCAAGACGGTGGCAGCCCTCAAAACGATGGCGACCGCCTTGACCGAAGGAAGAAGTGAGCGTATTGCCACCGGGATTTGGAACGTCAAGGAGGTGCCAGTGACGATGGAGGAGGTCTTAGCTTTCTCATTGCAGAGGATCGAGTCCATGGCTCTCGAAGGCCTCAAGGTCCAAGCAGGAATGGCCGAGGAGGAAGCTCCCTTCGACCTCTCGCCCTTCGTGACCAAAACGGACGCAAAACACCCATTGGACTCTGCAGTGCCACCTGAGGACTGGGACAAAGCGTGCGACGGCGCCAACTCCGTCACAATTCTGGTAGCGATCCAGCTCAGGGATCCCCTGCGGCGGTACGAGGCCGTGGGAGCTCCGTCGATCGCCATAATACAAGCAGTAAGGGATGGTGAGAAGGACGACATAGACGAGGAAGGGAGGTTTAAGGTGACAAGCCTTCACGTCGGAGGGCTGCGGCTGCGGCCGGGAGGGCGGCGTAGCATTTGGGACGGGGAGAAGCAGAGGCTGACGGCGATGCAGTGGCTGGTGGCCTACGGGTTGGGGAAAGCGGCAGGGAAGAAGAGGCCGTCACAAGGCAAAGGCGCGCAGGACGCGCTCTGGAGCATGTCGTCGCGGGTAATGGCGGACATGTGGCTCAAATCCATGAGGAATCCAGATGTGAGGGTTCCTGAGAAGTAGAGGGAAGGAATTGAGTAGCTCCCTCCCCCTCCTTGTATCATTATATACTGATAATTAAAGTTTGGCTCAACCATTGCAGAATTCAGAAATTAAGTTTGCATTGGTCCTTGTATTCTTATTTCTTTCTTTTGTCACATTGTATGTATTTTCAAAAGCATCTTGAGAGTAATAAAGTTTGGTTGTGTTGTGAAAGAGATATGAGCATGAAAAACGTAAAAAAATTCTCACTGGGAGCTTCACCCGCCACTTGCCTATGTCAGGTACGTGATCCGAGACGATATCATGGAATTAATTGAGCTCGATGATGAATTAGTCTTGTGGACAATGTGCTCTTTAGCGTTGCGTGAATTAGGTCATCGACATCGCTTCTTAAATACCGGGAGCTGACTATCAAAAAAATTGCTGAGCCTACAACCAAATGAAGATAATTGATATAAGAAGGCATCCCAAGAGTAATCATCATTATGATTCTATATATCAGTCCCTGTGATCAGAGTATGCAAAAGTTTTTTTTCTTGGAGTGTAATCTAATTACTTTGGTTCGAGGTGAAGGAAGGTATCGAAGAGAGTTGAAATTTAATTTTCTTTTATCAGTTTTGGTAGAAAATTTAATGGAGAAAAAAATAAGCATTTTTTTCCTTTCTCCAAATGACGCAAAAATAATCTATACCAAATTAGTTAGGGTTCAACGGTTCTCTTCCCTTTCTTTCACTTTTGCTACCCTCTTTTCTTTTTCTCTATTTTCTTTCAATATCCAAAATGCATCACTCTCCAGTAAAGATAGAATAAAGAAAAACTTCACATGATCCTTTCTAGATAACAAAAATGTGATCTGTACGCTGATTTATTTCAATACTCGATTTTCTTTTTAATCATACTCAAATTGAATGTTTATGTTTTATCTCTAAAATAATACACTATCTTTTAAGAAGGAAATATTACTTTTTTATTATACTTGTCCATTATATTTTTAAAAGAAAAACAATTAATCTTAATTTTATACTAATTTACCATATATATATATTATAATCTTTTATCATTTGAAGTAAAAATTTAATGCAATGACCATCCATTGAAGTTTATCTCGTAAGTTAGACACCAAAGTTAATTATGGTGAACGTCCATTACTTTAATTTGATGATCACGATTTTGTGTATTGCAAATGTATACGTGACGCCGAGCCATATTTTTTTCCCTTATAAGAATTCAAGACTTTCGAATGAAAAAGCAAACAAACACATTTTTGTTTTATCTTCATCTAATTAGAAAATACTTTTATTTATCTTTTGAATAGTTATTTTCTTTGAGTACAAATGGAAATGAAATAGTTTATCAATTATATGATCCATTTCATTGAGAATTGTACGTGCACATTGCTCGTCGCTCGTCCTAATATAAGTTTTAAATATACCATATAATTGTGATAATGACCACTTTGTATTAATTAACGGTCTCAAAAAAAATTACAAGAGTGTTAACATCACATTTCTTGGTGCTCGATGACGAAGATGCTTTTCAAATAACTTCCGAGCAAATTGAACTTGATCATGAGATTGAGATGATATTGGGCTCCATGAATGTCGATAATGATCAAACAATTCAGTTTTAATGGTCATAACCTCAAGCCGAGTAGCATTGGTAAGAAGAAAGGTCAAAAGCTTGAGTTGACCTTTACAACCGGTAAATTGAGTCATTTCAACCATCTTAAGACAATCGTGTTAGCTCTTAGATAGCATTCTCATTCTTTTGCTATGACGTACCAATTTAGCTCCCAATAACTGCAACACAATAAATAATTAGCAACAGTTGTTTGTAAAAATGTAGGGTTCATTGCCTTATAAAGTATACAAGCAAGATAAACTAATTTGCAATTAACTATATCCGATGAAGCATTCAAAATAACATGCATGAAAAATTGGAAAATGAGAAGATAAATCAATACATACATGTACAACAAATGTCTCAAAGAAAGGAGTTGCCTTTACAAGAGAAGTCGTTGAACGAATGTCCTCAGTATATGTATCAATGAGCACCAAGTGTTTTAGGTGAACAAATGTCATATTTGATTCTTGTAAACTAGACACATGAGAGATCGTGCATACAAAAAAATGTTAGCACATATCTATATTTATATGACAATAAATAAAAATTTCTTCTACCATACCTGAAATTTCCATGCTGTCCTTAATTGTAGGCTTTGCAGATGAGGCATATTACTTGGTAGTTGATCGAACAAGTAATTGTAGGAACATGATGCTATTTCAATTTTTGCTTTTTTGAGAAACATAGCTGTCTTAAATATTAAAGGCACCTCCATCCCCCATTCAAGAACATACTCAAGAGAAGAGAGCAATGGTGCATAGGATTTCACCATCCATAGGTCCTCACAGTTTGTAATTCCTAGACTTTTGAGCTTGCATAAAGAGCTAGGAATTTTCAAGTCGACAAGTGGGTAGGAATCAATCTCCAAAACTTTTAGAGCTGGATAACAAATCATGAAGAACTCCATCCGTAATATCTACTAGCCCCAAGTATAGACGTGTTATATTCTTAAACATATCAAAGTTTTGATTCACATTCAAGGAGCAATTGCAAAGCGTTAAATCCCTTATAGCACAATTATTTTCACTTGAGAAGAGATGATATGGAAACGTATACCAAATTTCAGAATTTCAGGAGCATGATCACTTGTATTGAGATAAAGGAAAAGCTCTTTTGCCCTCGAATCGATAGCACATGAAATCCATCTATCAAGACATGGCACATGCTCATGTCTGGGATAAAGGAGAAGCCAAAACCTTAAGTACTCAACTTCTTTGCCATGGTAACTTTACAAGACTGCGTCAACACCATTAATGAACTTGGTTATAAGCACCCTCCCCTCATCATCCATCGGCTTCCTGGCGTAAACGTATTGAGAAAGTGCAACTAATGCTTCTAAGGATAACATTGTATCATCAGTTAGGGAGAGGCTTGTGGCATGTCTCCATAAGTGTCTTCAACTACGTGATACATCGCTCATCCTGACAGCATCCCTTAACTCTAGACTTGACATTATTTCAATTAAGATATCCTACACACTAGTGGACAAAAAGGTTAAGAAATATTAAAAGTATCGATGCTACTTAGGTGAAGAATTTGAGATCATAAAGATTGCCAAAAACACGTAACAACTTATAAGAAATAAATTATTGCCAAGGGGATAAGAAAAATGTATGACACTTGTAAATAAATTCGATTTGTGTACCACATGCATGATCAATATTTGACTTCTTATTTGTAGGCCTAACAATATAAAATCATATATTCATAATGAATGTGACGATGCCAATTGATTTATAAGGGATAATTGTTTTCACCTCTGGAATATCTTCGAAGGAGGGTCTTATTTTCTTTTTCATCATGCATAGACAACTTTTATCGATATGTCCTGCAATGAAAAGCGAAAAATATGAGACCACTATTCCACTAAAAAATGTCCTCAAAGTTGAGTTAAATTTAATCGAACTCCAAAGTTGTAAGAAAATGAAATTCATACCTCAAAACTGTGTTGCTTGAATGATTTTGAAGGGTTACAAATTTCTTGACGAATGAAGTAAGAAGTGGAGAATATATTATGAAATCTAGATGAATATATTTTGCAATGGTTAATTTAAACTAAAATTTTCATCATGGCGAAAAATAGTAAAAACTTATAAATAGATTTTATATCAATAAGAAAGTTAATAATAAATACAAATTGAAATAAGCCAAAAACCACTTTTAAAAACTGTTCCCAATGGTAAACACTTTATGACATTAAAAATAATAATTTTGCATGACAATAACATATGATTATAAATAGTATTTTTTTCCTACTATTTTTATATATCATGTTTTTATTTTTTGTAATAATCCCATTTAAGTTTTTGATAAGATGGGATAATGGCTATCCAAATATTATTGTATTATGCGAAAACTATTTTAAAACGAAAAGATCAGGTATATATAATTTGCAAACTATTCTTTTTACCGAAAGTTGAATAAATAAAATAAGAAAAATTGCATGAGTTAATGTACATTATAATAATATCTTATTCAAGCTTGAATATTATTTATGTTGAAAACAGAAAAAATATGTAAAGAATTCATAATAAAAAGATAAATATTGTTTTTAATAATTTTGCATCAGATTAAAGGATTTGAAAAAGGAGGAGAAGAAAGTAAACTAACCTTTAATAAATGTTTTTAAGAGTGATAGACTCGTATGCGCGTTAACATAGGTATTGATTATGTTATGAGGACATCCTTTTATAAAGAGGGAAAACATATTGTCCTGTCCTAGTCAAATTCAAAGCCTAATCTTCATATTATTAATTTGTTAACAAATCAAAATTATTGCAAATACATAAACATAATTATTTTATCGAGACCAAGATGGACTCCTTCAAGAACAATCTTCTACAACCTTAAAAACATGTCCTGTCGTCTCTCGTCTCGCCGACCGTACTCTCGCTCATGACTTCGCTCTCTCTCACTGTCTCACCTCGTCGAGGGTACGCACACACTCTGTCTCTCTGGTTTTGCCTAATAAGTGATGGATAATCTCAAGTTCTTTTCCAGGCGGAATTGGTTCCTCAAGTTCTTTACTTCTTTTCCAGGCGGAGTTGGTGCACACACTCTCTCTGGCTCTCTCAATACTCCTCGTCCTCCTCCTTTCTCTCTCTCTATCTTTCTTTGTGGTTTTGCTTAAGAAGTGATGGCATGTAGGTTGCTTTAGCATCACCATATGGCGGATTCGACTGAGCTCAAGAAGGATAACCAGGCTTCTCAGGAAAAAAAAATAAGGAAAAAGAACATGTACTACATTTAGTTGATTGCCCCTTTTAAATGGGAATTTGAAGCTTCATTGCATGAAATTTGATGTTTACATTCTTTCAAATAGAGGCCTTATATCTCTAGCTTGGAGACACTTAAAAAGGCTTTGGCTAATAGCCACTTGACACTGAATGAGGATACTGAATCGGTTGCACCAATGAGGGGGTTTTCACTGTGAAGAAATTGAATGAAGTTGAAGCAATTAATAGAATACTTGAGAAAAATATAGATTTCATAAAAATTTCGTCAAAGAGCAGAAGGCATTTAAGGAACAACATTGCAACATCAAGTAGAAAAGATGAGCAAAAGATGAAGCATGTGAAAAAAAATATGAAACTAAAGATCAACTTAGAGCTTCTAAAAAAAGAAAAAAAGATCAACCTAAAGATGAGCTACCTGAAGAAGAAATTCAAGATTTAAAGGAAAAGTTGGTTGTTCGACGTGAAAAACTAATAACAACAAACGAACCAAGCCTGGAAAGACTAGAAGGGGACTGATTTGTTTCTCTCTTTCTCTTTTATCTTTTTTATCATTATTATTTATATTTTTTTCTTGACACTGTTTGCATTCTTTTACAGGGCATTGATTCACAGAAAGGAATAAACCCGAAAAAGTTATAGAGAGAATAAGTTTCTTAATTTATTTTATGCATTTTTTCCTCGAGTTTTTCTTAGTTCATCATATTTAAACAAAAAATGTTGAAATATGAAGTGTTTGTGCATCAAAAAGAGTTTTCAACAATTGTCGTATCAAGTGTAGAATGTAATCACCTAACTCCGTACGACTTCTCCTTAAAAAAATGCATGTACGATCTTGCTAGGAATAAGAGATTTCTAAGGTTACTGATAGAAGGGTTGAGTTTGAAAGGGACACCTCTATTTTTCTCTTCTGGGCCAAGGACAATTTAAAAAAAAAAAAACTAAGACATCAAGGGACATTTCCAACGTCAAGTGCAGTTTGTCCTTGGGGTGGGGGGTGGACGAGGGGATGTCTTGGAGTTGAGTTGTGGTTTCGTTCCTGGTTCGAGTTCTTTTTAATTGGCAAGAGAATGCGAAATGGAGAAATTATGCAGAAACACTGTGAGGGGGTCCAGTTTGTATAAGATCCTGTCTGTTCTCGTCAATTTCTCCATGAACAATGGAACTTTAATTTAATGTATCTTGGTGACACCAAATGATCTGAAATCCCTGGGGAGATACACCAATGTTTCGCCAATTAGACAACTTCATTTAATTCTCAGGTTAAAGATAACCCAAAAATGTTATCAACCCTATGATCTCGAAAAATTTAGTGCAATATAATAGTTTATGTGCTTTCCTTAGACATGGTCGCACAATAAGGAACCTAGTTACTAACGTTCCTTGTCTAATTGACAAAAGGTGCTGTTAAAAAACATGGTTTCATTCGTTGTACTAGCCTCTGCCCTGTATGGCATTTTAAGGTCATGATAATTGCTATGTTTTCAAGTTTTAGCGCTCTACACCCATTGCAAAAAGATTGCTGGAAGGCAGTCTCTCTCTCTCCCTCTCTCTTTTTGAGGGGGTAAGGCGGTCTCTCCAAGGGTAATGTCTGCCTCTGCCCAGACCTGACGAGCCAAGGAGAATTCAAGGAACAGATGGGCTCTTCTTCCCCACAGATGGCACAACAAGTGTCAGCGCCACTCACCCATCGAGATTTTGTACACCTTTGCCAGAATTCTTTTACGCCATAGCAGCCAAGAGAACACCTTGATATTCTTTTTAAGAAGGTGAACACCTTGATTTTGAGGGGGCCTTTGATCTCCAAATCAGTCTGCATGCTAAATCACTAAGAGCAACTCCTCATTCTGATCACTGAAACCCCCACCGAGGAGAGAGTATGCCTCATGAACAGTAAATGTATTGAATCTCCATTTCCAATCATATCTAAGTTTTCTGACAACACTTCCAAAATCTATCATAATACTAATACCAAACATGAGCATGCCACTGATAATGAGTGGTGTGTGTTGATCAGATGTCTTTACTTTTTGTCATAAGATATGACCTCCATAGAGTGAGAAACGTTTTCATATGAGTAAATGCTACATTTACTTTCTTCAGGAATAAAAAGCAAAATGCTTAAAGACAATTTGCAATAAAGATTGTCTAATGAATGTAGAAATGTTAGAGAGTTGAAACATACTCAAAATGGGATATATTCCGTTACCAACAAGATGTGAATCCACATAAGGATATTAGAAATAAAAGCAAGGAAATAGTTTTTGACATATTCGGAAAGACATTAGATAAATCTGGTCTTTATGCATGAAGAAGTAGCAATAATGTGTGATTATGTCACAAGTACAACAAACATGTTTTTTATGCATAGAAATGAAGGAAAAAGCTCTAGAATACATGCCACAAATAGTACATAACAAAAGGCCACAAATTATTAGGAAGACAACTTACAGCGAGACACCGTGAAATAAATTATCAAAGGATTTTCTACGCTTCTCATATGCAGTAGCATTCTCATCACCGAGCTCACCTTTGGCACTTAAGGCTTTTGCAACATCCATTTCCATATGTTTTAGAGACTATATCACAAGAAAAATTGCAAGTTTCAACCATTGATCTGATATACAAACATGAAGAAATAATGAAATCTTAAGATAACACAGTATAGCTTCTAAATATAATTAAACTGTGATACTGTTCCATACTCACAGTATACTCAGACTGAAGTAGTTCAGCTACAGTATTATGAATGCAACACTTTTTTAAAGAACTTCTTTTGATCTGCGCTAACATTAAGGCCCTTAAAGAACTGCAGCATCCAGTATTAGGGATCATGTTTAAAACATAACTTTGGAAGTACCAAAGTGGTATATGTAAGAAATAAAAAATGAGCACCATAAATAAAAAACATAATGAATTAGCCCCAGATTGAAGGCATCTTAATTACTTGATAATTTAAGTTATCCAGATTGCAACAGAAACATACAAAGTAAGCTGACAGCAATTGGACAAAATTAGTAACATAGATTATACAGGAGGTAATAGAATAATTAACATAGAGTTGTGGTTTCTGTCTTGGTTTGAGTTCTTTTGAACCGGCAAGAGAATGCGAAATGGAGAAATCATGCGGATACACTGCGAGGGGTGTCTAGTTTGTGTTCTCTTTAATTAATGTATGTTTGAGACACCATATGATCTGAAATCCCTGGGGAGATACACCAATGTTTCTTACAACTAGACAATTTCATTTAATTCTCAGATTAAAGATAACCCAAAAATGTTATCAACCCTATGACCCCAAAAAATTTAGTGCAATATAATAGTTTATGTGCTTTCCGTAGACTATGGTCGCACAATAAGGAACCTAGTTACTAACGTTCCTTGTCTTATTGACAAAAGGTGCTATTAAAAAACATGGTTTCATTCACTGTACTAACCTCTGCCCTGTAGGGCATTTTAAGGTCATGGTAATTGCTATGTTTTCAAGTTTTGACTGTTCTGGACCACAATGCAAGGACTAAGATAGATCATTTGTTCTCCTTTAAACTTAGAGGGATTGTTTAAAGACATACAAATGACAAACTTATCTAGGTTAAACTCTTCACACTGTCAAAACAAAATTTGACTCCCCACTTACCAAAAGGATTGAAGTCCAGACAAATAACCATAACAGAAACTTGATGGGACTACAAAAATTGGAGGTTTGAGTTTGTCCATAACTAGTGGCAAGGGGATTAAAGGTGGAGCGGAAATCCCTTATTCGAATAATTTACTTTTGAAGCTACTTGAAAACATTTACGAAGTGCATTAAATACATCAATGAACTTAATCACTGAGAGTAACTTAAAAGTTGTTTACTTTGGCACTTATTAATTTCAATGCTTCCCTTCTTTCTCGTTGATGACCTTCTTAAGTTTTCATTTAACTTTAAAGCTTAATGTTTGATCATTACATTAAGTTCCCACATTCTCAATTTTTTTAGACCTTTCTGAGACCACACGAGTAGGATTACATGGTTACCGATGTCATTGAATTGTTTAGGAATTCATCACATCTTGTCCTCGCGTCGAGAGATTTGAGATTTCTTCACCACCGAGTAAGCATAACTATATTTGTTGACCTTTGAGTACTTCTCCATGGCTGTGTTTGCATACATGAACATTAGTTATAATAAGTTCAAAAAAATTTCTGATTTACCAATTTTGTTCTGGCAAGATGTTTGGACGAAAATTCTAGCAGAGCCACAACTTTGTGCTTCATTAAATGCATCAGGCATGGTGTTCAAAGCAAAACACGTGGGGGGCAAGCGAGAACTCATAAGTTCTGGCCTTTGGTCAGAAATTTTTTGCTGGAACAAAACATGTTGACTAGAACAAAAATCCTTGTGGGCCCCATTGGAACATCTATCACCTGTTTGGCATAATTTAACGAAGTTCGTCCCTTTTGTTATTAACCAAACACAACCCATATGTGCAAAATAGCTGAACAGAACGAGTTGAAATTACAGGTGGATCATCATTTGGTTTTCTGACATGAAGGGCAGGGGAACACTTTTTTTTTCCTTTTTTCTTTCTGAAACTCACACTTGCTGTCTTCGTTGGTCATATATCTGAATGACTATTGTCTATTGTCGTCATTAAAAAAGAATCACAGCTGTTGAATGATTCATGTTGATGAACATATTATCAAACATGTTGATGCTGCGGAGTTCCCATGTAGGGACATGGAATAGTTCATTTTGGAGTGTTTGTGTCTTTGCAACAATTTTATGATCATATCAAGAGTGAAATAGCAACACTAACGCCAACATCTTGCAGAATAAAAGCAACCCTTATTGTGTATATATATTAGCATAGCATGTACTGTTGGTGTTTCTTTTTGTGGGGTGATCAGTCTATATTAGACAAAATTTTATTTAAGTTTGAACATTATTTCTTTTGGAAATGAAAAAAGATGTAAATAATTCATATACAATCCTAATCTTAATCAAAAGCTAAATAAAAAATGCTGAAACGATAAAATGTTAAATATTATTTTAAAACAAGGACTTTGTTATTTAATTTTATCTTTGATTGTGTTGACTTGACATAGAGTTTTAATAATTATTTTATCCAATAAATGATTATTTTTTGTGACTGAATATTTATTGAATATGTTGAATATAAAATAACTCTATTAAAGTTTTAGCTTAAACTCATCGAAATATTTATTTGATATGTCCACCCAAAAAAAATATTTATTGAATGTCTAACTTAGAAAGGTCATGGGCTTAAGTTAAGAAAATGATTAAAATAAACATTTTTATCAGAAAATTTGAGGCATATGGCTGTAAGAAAAATTCGACCAACCTGAAAATGATGTGAAAAAATTGAATTAAAAAAATAAAAATTTAACTGTCCGAATATTACTTAGGGTGGTTTTAATAGATTAAAATTGTAGAGGCTTGTTGAGCCTATTTTTATATATAATTTTTTCTTTATATAATTAATTCATAAGTTATCAATTATTTTGTCACATATATAATGACTTTGTATATAATTTCATATTTTCTATCACATTATCGAACTCTAATTAAGTAACTTTAAAATTTTATTATAATATTTTACATTTTGTATAAAATTAAATATTTGCATGATAATTTTAATTTATTATATGTGTTTTAAAATATAGTTATATAAAAGTAGAGTCCAAAAAACTAATCTAAAAAATTGATTCACTAAAGGATGTTTTTTATTTTTTAAAATGATTTTAGGATGATATTTTAATTTAAAAATTTATACAAAAAATATTAGATAATCTTTTTCATTTGATCCTTAGCACCAGCATTAAAAAAATAATGAACAAATTAGGGAAAAAATATAACTATACACAATTTAATTTTGTCTTATTAAATAATGAGGAATACATTAGAAAAAAAAAATCAAATCCCTTTCCCAGCCGACATCCCATCAAACTCAATCCATTCGGACCGGCCGTTTTTTTAAACCACAGGCTCGTCAAAATAACCACGAGAAAAGTCCAAACATGGACCAGTCGCAAATCATAACCGGTCCTATTCTCTTCTCACGCAAAATTAAACTTTTCTCCAAATCCCGATCCATCAATCACCGCTTCAAATCCCTCTCCGTCATGCTGCCGCCCCTCGCCGGTGATGGCCACCTCCTCCGCCGTCTCATCCCTCCTCTTCGCGGCCTTCCTTGCTCTCCTCTAGTCCCTTACGTCCGCCTGCCCTGGCCTCCCTTTCCACTCTTCCAACACTCTCTTCATTGCACTGTCTCCACCATCACCTCCACCTCTGTAATGACTCAGATTTTTCAGGTTTAACAAATAGATATTTTATTATTTTATTTTATTTTGAAGAAATATTATTATTGCTATATTTAATAATTTCGAAAATAAAAAATAAAAAATAATTGAGAAGAGTTTGATTAGGGATAGGATTATTCAATTAATTTCGTAATTTATCTAATTAACTATTAGAATAAAATAGGGAGTGGTTAAAATGATAAATTAGAGGATTTAATTTGATTGAGATTAGATAATATGGTTAGAGAATAATTAAAAATCTATAAACACTATAAATAAGAGTAGGGGGGTACGAACGACTCCGTCTGCGTGATTTTCGGCTTCGTCTTCGGCGACCTCAGAGGACAAGGCTCGCAGGTACGTAGAGGGGATCCGTAGGTTTATTAGATTATGTTAATTTTTGTAAAGCCTATTCAGATCGACTTTGTCGAAAGAAAAAAAAATAATGTTGCGGCCGAAGAGTTAGGTTTCGGCCGTAATGAAATAGAAAAGATAGAGAGAGAAGATGTCGGCCGTAATAGATGTCGACCGTAACAGATGATTTTTACGGTCGAGAATGAGCGTTTACGTCCGTAAAAGAAAAAAAAAATGTTACGGCCGAAGAGTTAGGTTTCGGCCGTAATGAAATAGAAAAGATAGAGAGAGAGAAGATGTCGGCCGTAATAGATGTCGGCCGTAATAGATGTCGACCGTAACAGATGATTTTTACGGTCGTAAAAATTTGAGAATTTGGAGAGAGAAAGGGGAGATGGATTGGCCGTAAAGGAATTAAAAGAAAAAAAAATGGAGACGAGGTTTTACGGCCGAGAAGTTGGGAGAGAGAGAAAAGAAGAAAGAGAAAGGAGAGATAGATTGTTACGGCCGAAAAGTAGAGTTTTACGGCCGTAACGGGATAGGCCGTAACGCGATGGCCGTAACGGAAAGGGTGTAAAAAAAAATTTGATGGCCGTAATAGAATAGGGTGTAAAAATTTGATGGCCGTAACAGAAAGGGGGTAACAGAATATGGTGTAAAAGTTGATGGCCGTAACAGAAAGGGGGTAATAGAATAGGGTGTAAAAAGTTGATGGCCGTAACAGAAAGGGGGTAATAGAATAGGGTGTAAAAGTTGATGGCCGTAACAGAAAGGGGGTAATAGAATAGGGTGTAAAAGTTGATGGCCGTAACAGAAAGGGGGTATAGAATATGGTGTAAAAGTTGATGGCCGTAACAGAAAGGGGGTAATAGAATAGGGTGTAAAAGTTTATGGCAGTAATGAAATAAGGGGTAAAAATTTGGAGAGAGAATTTACGGCCGTAAAAATCAGAGAATATGGAGAGAAAGAAAAATGATGTTACGGCCGTAATGAACAGAGAGGACTACCTAGAGTTATTATTTATTTTTGAGTAAATTTTAATTACTGATTATTATTGTTGTTATTAATTAATTTGATGTATTAATGATATTGTTGGTGATTGATTTGTTTATACTATGATGAACTTTGATTTTGATTGTATTGTTGACCTACTTAGTTTGGAGTTCAGAATTTATATCATTGATAATTTATTTAAAGATAGACATTTTAGGTAAACAAGATAAAAGCCGAAAGCTACTGGGCCCATGTTCACTGATTGCCACTAAGCCGGGACCAATTGAATTGAATTGAATTGAATGGGGCAGATAGTGTAAAAACTATGGCTGTCCTGTGTATGGTCACTCGTCCCCCACCATACACGAACCCATTGAATCGTATTGGGCTTGCCGTGGCACTGATCCCCCACTGGCCTGCATGAAAGTGGCATGGTGTCTCTTAATTGACTGAGCGCTCTTCATTGAATTGGATAACTCCGAACATTGAAAATCGAATTGAATTGAATTGAAATTGGAATTGCAGTAAATAGAGTTAAATCATGGTCATTTGGATATATTGGCATGGAGTTGGCAATTACTATTGCCCTATTGAATTGAATCGTTATTGGCCAATGACCATTGATTATTGAATTGGAAATTGTTAATTGAATATTGATTTATTAATGAGGCAATTGATAATTATTAATTGGAACAATTGTTATTGATTTACATTGGTCTGTTGACCATAGCCTGATATATTGTTCATATTGATAAATTATCAATTGATTATTGTATTGACTGCTCAATCGACTCATTATTGATTTTATCTTATTTTCGATTGAGCATATTGATTGTCTTTTAGACCATACGTACTGAGTATTTTTTTATACTCATGGATATTTCCCTGTACCTGGATCCGTGCAGGTGAGAGTACTTCGATAGAGGATGATCCTGCAGGTGGCTATGTTCAGTGATAGACGGATGTTGCACATGTTCTAGATTGAGTTGTCTAGTTTTTATTATTTCCGCATTTATTAGAATTGTGAACTTATTAATATTTTAATTATTTTGAATATAATGGATTATTAGTTGTTATTATTGAAAAAGTCTTCCGCAATTATTGTTTATATTCCGCAAAAAATGTTTTATAGAAAATTGAGTAGCGCCTCTGGGACGACTCTGAGCACGTGAAAGTCACGTGGGCCTCGGGGCGTTACAACCTCCCTCGACGGCTCCGAAGATGGTGGCGTCGTTGCCCCATGCCATACCTCCGCCTTCATCTCTATTTACCCCGTCGTTACCCTCTTCCACCACTCCTATGACATTGACAGTGACCGCTCCGGTTGACATGGATCCGTCTTCATCTAATGTACAGACACATTTCACCCTTATATAAGGATTTGTTTGACAAACAATTAATGGAGGGATGGGTGGCGTGGCGTGATGAGTGATGGGTGAGGGTGTCGTGATGTGTCATTAGAAAGTCTATGTTTGGATAATAAATTATATAAGATGTGGGGTGTGATAATAAATATTTTATTTGTATAAAAGTCATTATTTATAATCGTTAATTATGGGTGAGCGGGACGACCCGATCGCCCTCACCCGTACTGGCTCGGATTTTTTGAATTTTTTTCGACTCGATGGATAATTGGGTCAAGAGCGAGTATCATTTCTTAGACACCCCGTCGGGTCGGGTCGGGACCGAATCCGAATTTTACGTTCCGACTCGATTGAATATATTATATTAGTGTTAAATTATTTTTAAATAGTATATTTATGTTTATTTTGAATAAAATTTTATATTTACTAAAAAGTTTTATTTAATAAAAATGATAGATAAATATGTATTCATATTAGAAAAAATATAATATCTCAATGAAAGAGAGAGAGAGGGGAGAGAGAAATAATTTGGTAAGAAGAGAAATAGTTTAATTTGGCAATAAAAAAGAGAAAGAGGTTAATTTGGTCTAAAATAATTTATTCCTCCTTATTCCACCAATTTGGTGGAATGAAAAATGTGGTGTTTGAAGGGCTTAACTATTTCACCTTGCCCCTCTTAACTTAAATAAAAAATGTAATCGGTGTAACTAATGGAGCGGTGGGATGTGATGATGTGGTAAAATGTGGTGAAGGGTGGTGTGATATGACTTTACTAAACTCATGTTTGGATAAAAAATAATGGGAAATGATGAAATAAACTAAACCACCTTTTGCTTGGATACAATATTTAAAATATGGTGTTTGAGAGATTAATTTAGATCAAAGTCTTTTTTTACCTTTTATGTTTTATTCTTATTTATATTACTTAATAAATTGTTTACTTTATAATGCAAGTTAATATTGGAAGGTAAAGTACAAGAAATCAAGGAAAGAGAGTGTGAGAGGAGAGAGAGCACAAATTCAAAATTTGAAATTAAGGAGAAAGATCACAAATATAAAAAATTGTCTTTCACATAGAGTTTCAAATTGTTGCCTGTAAAATAAAAAATCAAGTAAAGAAAGAGAAAGGAGAGAGAAGAGAGAGAGCGCAAACCTCAAAAATTATTTGTCACCGAGAATTTACAAATCGTTGCATGTAAAATCAAGAAATCAAGAGGAGAGAGAGGATAGAGAAAGAGAAGAGAGGGAGAGTGCAAATCTTGAAAATTATTTGTCACATAGAGTTTCAAATTAGTGCATGCAAAATTAAGAAATCAATGAGAGAGAGAACACAAACGTCAAAAATTATCTGCCACCGAAAATTTCAAATTGTTACTTGCAAAACCAAGAAATCTAGGAGAGAGGGGAGAGAGAACACAAACGTCAAAAATTATCTGCCACCGAAAATTTCAAATTGTTACTTGCAAAACCAAGAAATCTAGGAGAGAGGGGAGAGAGAATGCAAACTTCGAAAATTATTTGCTATCGAGAGTTTTAAATTGTTATTTGCAAAACCAAGAAATCAAAGAGAGAAATGAGAGAGAAAGTGCAAACTTAAAAAATTGTCTATCACCAAAAGTTTCAATTTGTCAAGGAGAGAGAGGAGCTCAAATCTCGAAAACTATCTGTCACCGAGAATTTTAAATTGTTACCTGCAAAATTAAGAAATCAATGAGAGAGAGGAGAGAGAGAAATTGTGCAAAACCAAGAAATCAAAGACTGAGAGAGGCAAGAGAGAGAAAGAGAGTAAATCTCAAAAATTGTCTATCGAGCGTTTCAAATTGTTGTCTGCAAAACCAAAATATCAAAGACCGAGAGAGGGAACCTCGAAAATTATCTGCCACCGACACACATGCCAAAATATTTCGATGTCAAGCGAGATTGATGTTCACCGGGTCGTGTTGACCTGATGAACTCGACGACCTGACCCGATCTAATTCGGGACCCGATCCGACCTGAACTCACTCGAATTGACCCAACCCGATGATTCAATTTTTTTTTTTTATTTTTATTTAAACTTAAGACTATATTTACTTTAAAAATTTACAAAATTGAATAACATACTTTAAATGCAAAAATAATATTTAAATAGTTAGAAAACTTATTTTATGCCTTTTAATAAATATTTTTTATATTAAATAAATATAAACATCAAGAAAACAATTAAAAAAAATTGGATGGTCGGATATCCCGACCAATTTAGCCCCCAAAAGATCCGACCCGACCAAATTTAGCCCCGAAAAGACCCGTCCGAGCAGATTTGATCAGATCGGGTCGGATTTGTTCACAGGAATACCCTTAGAGATGATGTTATTTGGGATGATCCCCAAATAATTTCCATCTATTTTTCTTTCGTTGTCAAAATTAATTATTAATATTTACATGTGATAAATATTTTAGTCTATTTTGAAAAAGTTTAAAACTCAATTTAAATTTACCAACATCCTAACTTGTACTTAAATTATTTTTCTCAAATAATTAATTATTTTATTTGTAAATTTTATTTATTTATAAGAAATATTAATTTTCGTTGGACTCAAATTGAATTCTTTGTTTTTTATTTTGGAAATAAAAATATATGTTCTAAAAATGTAGTATACAATTTTATTATACTTATGCATTATCTTTTTAGAAAGAAAATATTATTTATGTTAATCATACTCAAATTGAATGTTTATTTTTTATCTCTAAAATAATGCACTATCTTTTAAGAAGGAAATATTTATTTTTTTATTATACTCGTCCATTATCTTTTTAAAAGAAAAAAAATAATCTTAAATTTATAATAATTTACCATATATATTATATAATCTATTATAATTTGAACTCAAAATTTAATGCAATGACCACCCATTAAAGTTTATCTCGTAAGTTAGACACCAAAGTTAATTATGGTGAATGTCGATTACTTTAATTTGATGATCACGATTTTGCAAATGTTTACGCTACGCCGAGCCATATTTTTTTCCCTTATAAGAATTCAAGACTTTCTTTGAAAGTGGAATTGACGTCTAAGAATCAATATGTTCTCATTGAATAGTTCTACATGGTAAATGTGGAGGTAGTCATGGGATATAATTATCTCTTTTATCTTTCAAAACACATTTTAGATTCGTACGGTCAATGGACCAAAACAAATAATATCTTCATTGGACCGGAGGTGTTAATCTAAAGATCAAGTTGGTCTCATTAAATAGTCTCACATAAGTAAAACATTGAGATGATCGATCAATGACGCAAAATGAATAATATCTTGATTGGAGCGATGATACATTATTTCGGGGTGTTACATTCTCAGTTCCTATGCAAAGACTGCTGAGTTTTTGTCACGGACGTGCTCTACAAATGTCATTTCTGCATAATCAAGCATTTAATTAATATATTAAGTTAGTTTGGATGTTGATTTAGTGATATTCGTATATAATAATTAATATTACGATTAGAACATAATTATTACTTAATTATCGATAAACTTTACAAAATAATTACATAAGGTTATTAGGAATAAATTATATAATTTATAAATATTATAATATATATGTTTAAATGGGATTAAGTAAATTTAATTAGGGTTAAAACACTTAATTATGACAAAAAAATTGATTGGCCATCATTTAAGTTCCAAGCAGCTGAAGCAGGCAGGTGAATTTAAAATGATATTTTTTCAAACCGCCTTATGTCATGAGAAAATTCTGAAAAAACTATATAAGACACTTAACATTATCCTTTCACCTTAGATAAATTACCAAAGGCGGAACCCGAGCAATTTGGACTGGAAAAATTCGGAAACATAGGACTATTCAAGGTGAGTTTTGATCCAAAAATTATTCTTTTGATTGAGATGATTCCTTCGTGATTACCAAATCATAAATTATGAGCTTTTATATAGTTAATCCATTAAAAATTAGCTTTCAATGGCCTCTGGAATCACCTAAAAAGAAGTTTTATAGAAGAAGTTATGAACTTAGCTTCGCTGGTTACTCATCCTGTCTCGAGTATAATGTATGTTCAATTTGTAAATTAGGGAACGGTTAAAATAAAGTGAATGAAGGTTTGAAATTTGGTTACAATTAATGAGACGTTCCAAGTGTTCGGTGAGAGGTGGAATCATCCTATTTGGACTTGTATTTTAGAAGAAAGAAAATTTTCATTTAATAATGATTCTTCTGTTAGATTCCAGGACAGGGACAGATCACGACTCGAATTAACTATTTTTGTTATAATGTTATACAAGGAGTTAAATTCTATAATTTTTATGACGAAATAATAAGGAGGTCTAGTTTTCAAAAAAATTATCTTATTAAGTGGACAAGTATGAAAAAATATACAAATTAATCTTTCAGTGACACACAGTCTGCCAGGACACAAATCCTAAGTCAGATTGCCTTCGATAATGTGACTTATTCACTTGGAATTAGATAATTATATTTGGGGTTGAAACCTTAGTAAGCCTAGTTTCTAATTTATCCACAATCATAAGATTTGCCTATGTGGTTAAGAAGTTATGAATTATTAATTGATAGACATTCAGTCTGAAATATTGAGACAACATCTAGTTAAGTTTTGGAGAATTGAAAAGATCCAAGTGTGAAATAGCTTATGAATATAAATATCTTTTGAAATAACTTATGAATATAAATATCTGAAATTAGAAATTAGTATTAGAGGAGATTATATGTATTTTAGGATGCATAATCATTCATGCATCATGAGCGTGCATTGCATATTACCTTATTAGTGATTGGAAAGTAAAAATGCATTATTGCTTGTAGGAAAACATCAAGTTGCAAGTGAAAATGATGAAATCTAATAGACCTCCTTGAAGGGATAAAGTATAAGGTGAGTGAGTAAATTTACAACATAGCAAAATGTTATATGTTAGTTCTTTTATTTATGATATTATCTCAATCAAAGATTATTATTATTATTATTATTATTATTATTATTATTATTATTATTATTATTATTATTATTATTATTATTATTATTATTGAAACATATATTGAATTATGAAAAATATTTACGATATGTTTTAAGAATATCATATGAGATAGAGTAACCTTTTACACAAAAATATTTTCAGGGAACAATACTTGTGAAGTTAAAATAAGTTTTATTTTATAATGATATGTGATTATGACATGTGTATTTTGGTATTGTTAAACTCTACGAGTTCATTAGCCATGCTGTTTGAAAAAGATCTTTGGGATCACATTCGATATACATGAAGCCTTTGGAGGTATATCAAGTGTCTTTGTCCTTTGGGTGCTGCTTTGCGTGCGTATATTGACCTATGATATGCTCTGCGTATCTGAGAATCATGATTGGATGACACATAATCATAATTGGAATACGTATTGTATTTGCTCTGCATATATGAGACTCTTAATTATGAAGCTCTGCTTAACTGTATGACACACAATCATAGAGGGATACGTATTGATCCATGATTTGCTCTGCATAGTCGTGACTCTTAATTATGAAGCTCTGCTTAACTGTATGACACATGATCATGGAGGGACATATATTGACCCATGATGAGTATGTGTAATGACACATGTGTGGAGTTTAATTATGAAAATGATGATATCTTGAGTTACTTTTTACTTATGTAAAAATTTATATGATTTGACAAGTTATGTTATATGTGCTATGTTTTAAATATTTTTTTATAAGAAAGAAATGTGGTTATTTAAATATTATATGCACTCTTATTGTTCCCTTATGTTGTACTTTTATTTCACTAACTGAGCAAAATGTCCATTTTAAATTTTTTAGATACTCGTAAGTTCTCGAGTTGAGTCGACTCGGAGCTTATTTTATTGCATATAGAAGATGTCAAGCCGTTGAAGCACTTTTATTTCCCCCTTCACATTTATTTTTGGGAGCATGCATGTAATAGATAATTTTAATTATTGTAATTAAGTTTGAGGAGAACTTTTTGTAAGGTCGTATATAACTTGATCCTGTGGGGTGTTATACGTGAAATAATGTGTGAAACAATAATGATATTATGTGAATGTGATGTCTTATAATTTTTATTTAAATTTTGATGAATATATATATATATATATATATGCATTTTTTGTATATATCATAAGATAAATGAGGAAAGGAGGTTTTGCCGATTTTTTTAGAATTATTAAACATAATTAAAATTATAATAATTAGAATTAAAACTTAGACACAGAGTTGGGTGTAACAATTTTGGTTATAGTCGTGAAGAAACCAAAGTTCATCATCCTCTGGATTTCAGTTAACTTGCATCAGAATTATAAATTCTACGGTTTGTATCTCAACAATCCATTAACTTCATGAAAATAATAGGCAAAACCTCTATTATTTGATGGTCTGAAACGCTTCCACGGTGTCATTTCCGTTTTTAGCATTATAAGCAATCTGACAGTTTAATTAGTGGATAAAAATATTAGCAATTAAGTATTTGATAAATTTAACGATAAAAATAAATATAAAATGACATAATTAGATAGATAATAAATTGTTCAATTCAATCACTACAAAAATTTTATTATAATGTAATAAACAAATTATTTATATGTCAATAAAATAAAATTTCACAATTAGTTTTTTTTATCTAAATATATAAAAATTTATATTGACGATAAGTTTTATATAATACACAAACTATATGAAAATTTTAATTATTAAATTAACTTTTATTCATTTAATAAATAAATATTTTGTATTTAATTAAGCATGAATATAAAAAATATAGTTGAATGGCGATAATACAAAAGTAAGAAAATAATAAGATAAGTTGAAAAAAATAATAATATATTTTAATAAAGGTAAAATAAAAAAATATAAATATCTAACATCTAATTGCTAACATTTTAATATTTTTATCTAACACTATTTGTTTATATTATTTATCAAATAAAAAAATATTTGAACCACTAAAGATTACTCATAAGACTAATTTTGACATTGCAAAAAAGAACCTTAAGCCAACTCCGCTCAAAGGGTACAACAACTATAAGAATACATAGCTCATGCTAAAAGATTCAATTAGCAGCGAAGTACTTAATATCCGGTGAAACTTTAGTAATGTCGAAAGGACCATCGCAAAGCTATAACCGAATCCTACAAGCATGATTTGAATGAGAAGACTTACTATAAAGGATATAATGTTTGTCCACGAGGATGGACGAATCTTCCTCCCCGCTTGTCCGTCGGATATGCATCCAACGGACAAGTGGAAAAGGTGTGGTTCAAATGCCTAAACGCACGGTTCGAGTATGGAGGAGATAGTGGTTTGCGAGCATGCATCTTCCCTTGGCGAAAAAATCCATACCACCCTCCATCTTTATTTCACGTTTGACTGTACGCTCGAAGATCTACGACACGAAGGATAAAGGGTGAAGGACCTATGCTCTATTTCTCCTTTGTACAAATAGCAAACCTATGTCACAATCTGGCTCGTTCTGATGGCGAAGCATGGCAAGCGAATGGCAACACCTAGGGTGAGGGCAGAACTTGGCGTGGGAGGGGGAAGACATTTCGATGGGCATTAAGGGCTTCTTTTAGGTGGTGAAGTGGAGACGTCACCTGGTCAGATCTAACAACAAAGAGCGGCCTTAGGGAGGCGCAAACGAGTTCATTCCGACGACGGAAGGACTTCTGGTGACGTCACAAGAGAGCACACTAGGGAGGGTGGATGAAGCTGAACCGACGTTGCCTCCTCCCTCGAATCACGCATTTAAGAGCTCAAACCCACACCTTAATTTTACACTCATCCGTCGGAGCAGATCCGACAAATGAGCGAGAGGGAGGTCACCTATTATAAATAACAAGTTGGAGAATACCATACCTCTTCATATCCACATATGAAAAATGCAAAAAACAGACAACAACTGAAATCTAACAACTTTAACTCATGGTTGAAAGTCACTAACGGAACACTTATATCATTAACTTCATCTTTATGTTCCAAGTCTTTCCATCTTAGTCACCTTATGTGACTTTCATCTTTTCATCTTCTATATTTAATTAAATAACATCTTATCTTGGTGATTGAAAAGACCATGTTGATTCAATAGACTTTGGCTAGCTAGGCCGGAATCTCTTTGTTTCAATTGAAGACATCACCGGTAGGGGGTGGAACTTGTTTTCTCAAGAATTTAACACTGAAGCTAGCGAGTGAAAACTTAGTTTCCCTCAATGCAAGACACCTTCAACTAATCCATCTTTTAATTATATACATCAATACAAAATAATCAATTAATACATGTGGCATATTTTAACCTTATTTAAGATTGTCCAAGTATTATTGCTTCTAAGCATAAACAATCAACACTTCTTGGGTATTGGTCAAGATCATGCCTGGAACTATCATGACTATGCCTGGAGCTATCACGACAGTGTCATTGTCTAGGTATGGTCGTGAGATCATTCGTTCATGGGCGATCCAGTACCCATTTTTCCACAACCGTGCCAATCTTGGTCA
The DNA here is from genome assembly GCA_030549335.1 of Pontederia crassipes. Classification (NCBI taxonomy): domain Eukaryota; kingdom Viridiplantae; phylum Streptophyta; class Magnoliopsida; order Commelinales; family Pontederiaceae; genus Pontederia; species Pontederia crassipes. The sequence goes on along the minus strand of CM060191.1, from coordinate 66,011,878 downwards.
TGGTCATGATCGTGAGTCGGAATGTCTAGCTTTAGCTTCAGTTCTTTCTCATGGCAGTGTGACCCATGGTCACGGCCATGGACTTGAGCCTGTTTTTGTTTGCCTTCAAAACATTCCAAGGGATGACTTGGGGATGGGTCACGACCGTGGACATTTAAACCCGGTTCAACTAAGACATTTCAATCTTTACGACCTTGACCGTTGATGCATGATTATAACGGTCGAGATTCACTGATTTGAGGGTGAGATCAAAATCTCTGATCTAACGTTAATTTTACTAATATATATATATATATATATATGAATATTATGATGCATACACATTTAGGTGCATACATTGCATCTTGTCCGTTCGATCTGCATTCAATGGCTGAGAGGCGCTTGTATCGCCGGTTCAGATGGGTCACGCATGACAGTTCACTTCATCCCAAGCTCATCACGCGTCATTTTGTCATGCGTCAGTAGCAAAAAGGGGGGCATACACCCCTTTTCACGCTCGCCGGCATGATAGCGAAAAGGGGGGCATCGGCCCCCCTTTCGCGTTCATCGGTGCTGCAGCGAAAAGGGGGGGGGGGGCGACACCCCCCTTTCGTGCTCGCCGCACGGCAACAAAAAGGGGGGCGTCGGCCCCCCTTTGTGACCTCGCCGATGAAGTCATAGAGGGGGCTGACACCCCCCTTTCGTGCTTGCCGGCGCTGTAGCGAAAAGAGGGGCCGACGCCCCCCTTTCGAGCTCGGCGTGCAATAGCAAAATGGGGTCCGATGCCCATTTCGTGCTAGCCGGGGCTGCAGAGAAAAGGGGGACGATGCCCCCCTTTCGCCCTCGCCGTGTGGCAGCAAAAAGGGGGGAGACGCCCCCCTTTCGTGCTCGTTAGCGCGGCAGCAAAAAGGGGGGTGTCGGCCCCCTTTCGTTGTTGTGTCGACATAGGTTGAGGATGCGACTCCAGCGCTGAGGTCGATGGTCGACGATCGAAGGGCCAGCTATCGGCGTAGGGAGGCCGGTTTTTTTAACCAATGTTTTTATTAAACCAATAATTGATGATTAAATCTCAGCCGTTATAACTAAAACAGTATGCACCTAAGTGTGTATGCACCATAATATATATATATATATATATATATATATATATATATATATATATATATATAAAATTCCAAAAGCTGCATCTGACTTCTTTGTTGGATCAGAATTATTAGGCCCATACGTTCTCACGTTCCGTAGGCTATCTGGATCCATCGTATTTGACATCATATCCATTTTTCCTTTCCAGCGTTGTTAAAAAATTGTCTGATAACAATTTGGGTCGATATGGCATATTCGATTTTTTTGAGAATTATTGATCGCCATTTTTTTTTGTATTTGAAGTAAATGGGATTATAATATAGGGTTCGATATTTATGCTACCCCTTTTAAAAGATATCAACGTTCCATTCATGCTAGAATGATAAATCTATTAATTAATTATTTTTCTACATCGACGAATGGCAATTTTGATCCGACGATCATACGATACTCTTGATCATGAAGTATTAAATTATTATAATTATTTATTATACTGATCACTATATATTTTTTCTCTTCTGTAGCTATCGAATTAATTATCATATCACACAAATTCGTTCTGAAATTTATTCTTTATGTTTGATTTTATTGTGGCAATATATGTTGAGGGGAAAGTCAGATTCTTTTTAACGATATACATATTATTGTAGGCTAAATTACTTGAATCATCATCTAAATTTTGGTTGTGGTAATTACTCGATTTTTCAATTTTAATTTAAAACTAAAATATCCTCGACTTTTGGTATTCTTTCATGCGTCGTCCTTTGACCGATAATAGTTAGTTCTCAGATTACGCTACTAATGTGACACAATAAAAAATAATATACATATATAATAAAATAATAAAAATTAATAAAAAAATGACAATGATGAGGCTGCCACCCCTTCATCGGAGCGGAGTAAGGGGGCCACCACAATCTTTCCCTCTCCTCTTCAGTGCCAGAGGGGAGAGGGAAAGGGACACCGGCCCGTGCGAGCTCACGAGCTCTCACAGGAGGCCACCGCCCCCTTTTCTCATTCGTAGTCGGCGATGAAGAAAGGGGTGCGCCAGCCGCACCCCCCTTGCAAGCTCGCATGGGGGCCGGCGCCCCCACCCTTTTCTCCCTCATGTGTGATGTCGACGAGGGAGAAAAGGGGTGCGCTGGCCCCTCACCCTTTTCTCCCTCATATGTGATGTCGATGGGGAAAAAAAGGGGGGGGGGGGGGGGCACTGCCGTCCATCCCCTGCGAGTTCGCACAGGGGGCGACACCCCCTTTTCTCTCTTGTAGCCGGTTAAGGAGAAAAGGAAGACGTTGGCCCTGTATGAGCTCGCACGGGGCCGGCGTCCTCTTCCCCTCTCCTCTTCGATGCCGGAGGGAGAGGGGGAGGGGGTGCCGCCCCTCTTGCTCCACTCAAACAAGGGGCGACAGTCTTAGATTGTCGACTCTTTTTTTATTTTTTAATAATTTTTATTGCATCATGTCGGCGTTGTAATTGCGGACTTGACTATCACACATCCATCAAGAAGCAAGTGTAGTTTTGGCGGTCAAGAGGACGAAACATGCAAGAAAAATAAAGTTAGAAGATAATATAACTATAAATTAAAGTTAGAAGACCGTTGAGATATTGATCCAAAGTTAAGCGACGATCTCTATAATTTACCCATTATTGTACAATGGAGTATGATACATTTACTTTATCATAATAATCATAATACATCTTTACCAATCATAATGTTAGAAAAGGGATAAGACATTAGTTAACTAAGAAAATTGTCAATAATGTATTATAAATTTTATTCTAGCCCTGGAAAAGAATGAAGATGTTAGAAATATATATGCGAAAGTAATGGGGTTTTGAATTTCTTTTCGAACATTATTGAATATTAAAATAAAGAGAGGACATTGACAATCAACTCGATATATATATATATATATATATATATATATATATATATGTTGGAACTTGGAAAGTATAGTTTTCCTCCTTTCTTGGATCAGAATTGTTAGGCCCATACGTTCTCACGTTCCGTGGGCTATCTGGAAAATTCGGAACAAATATTTCTTCCATCGTATTTGACAGCATATCCGTTTTTCCTTTCCAGCGTTGTTACAAAATGGCCTGATAAGAATTTGGATCGTTATCACATATTCGATATTTTTAAGAATTATTGACCGCCATTTTTTTGTATTTGAGATAAATGATAGGGGCTAAGAAAAATTCGACCAATCCAAAAAATTCATCTGATTTGAAAAAATCGAATAAAAAAATTAGGAGTCAATATGATTTAGAGTGTTTTTTAATAAATTAAGGGCCCACCCGAAAAAACCGTAGGGGCCGTGGAGTCCGGTTTTTATTTATGATTTTTTATTTATATAATTAATACATATGTTATTAATTATTTTATTATAGATATAATATTTTTGTATAAAATTTCATACTTTTCTATCACATTATCAAACTCTAATTTAATAAATTTAAATTTTTAGTAGTATATTTTATATTTAATATAAAATTAAATATCTTTATATTAATGTTAAGTTATTAAATATATTTTTAAAATATAATTATATAAAAGTAGGACCCTAAAAAATCATCCAAAAAAAGTGACATGCTAGAGGGTGTTTTTTATTTTTCAAAATGGTTTTAGGATAGTTTTTTTAATTTTAAAAACCATCTCGAAAAGTAGCGATTGATTTTTTCAAATCGAAAACCCCATCCAACATGAATTTTTTTCACCCCTCATAAATGAGATTATAATATAGGGTTCAATATTTGTGCTATCTTTTTTAAAAGTAGCAAATTTAATTTATGATGACTCCATTTGGCAATGTCAAAAAGAACATTTTAAATAGGTTTAACGGTTCAAACACTATTTTTTTATTTGTTAAGATATATAAATAAATGGAGTTTAGGGTTTAAAGATTTATATTTTTTCGATTTTGTCCTTATTCAAATACTTATTTTTTTCTTAACTTATTTTATTTTATTATTTTATCATCATTCAAGTATATTCCTTTTATATTCATATTTAATTAATTAAAATTATTCATTAATAATAGATAAAAAATAGTTTTTAATATTTAGTATTTTCAATCATGCATCAATTATACAAATTTTATTGTAAATATAAATTTTTATGTATTTTAATAAAAATATTAGTTGTGAAATTTTATTTATTTCATTGAGATATTAAAGATTTACCTATTAAATTATAATAAAATTCGTATAAAGATTGAATTAAATAATTTATTATATGTTCAATTATATCATTTTATATTCATTAGTTAATTCTACCGTTAAGTTTGTCAACCATTTATTTATTAATATCCTAAATGAACTGCTAAATACTAATCTACTATTCACTATTTAAAGTGTTATATGCAATTAAATCGCTATCCGCTTAGGAAATAGCTGACATTGCCGGAACTGAATGATAAATTTATTAGTTATTTGTTTCTCCATTAGTCGTAAGCCACAATTATTTTTTTCCTATTATCTAATCTTCCACTACACTGACGACTCTCTTAAGAGATAATTACAATTTTGATCTGACGATGCTACTAAACGTAGTTGTTAAGATCATGATCTTGATCGTAAGATCACACGATCTTACGATTTTACCTGGGGTACACGAGCTCGATCTCATATTTGAGATTGTTTTTGTAAGATCCGTAGGATCGTAAGATTTAGATTGTAGGATCGTAAGATCCTACTGATCCTACTATTATTGTTCCATTTTTTTACAATTTTTTTAAATTTTGACTAAGTGCAACATGATTTTTGGAGAAATAAAATTAAGAATAAGTTGATGATTGGTTATAACTAAAATTTTAAAGTTAGTTTTTAACAAAATAAATGTAATGTCAATATATATTAAAATCTATTTGATATAATTTTACTTCATATTAATCATATTATTATCAATTTTTTGTCAATTCATATTAAATTATTGTTAGATAAGTAATATATGTATACATGTGTAGGGAAATCTTAATGGGATAATAGTTAATTTAATATTATATATAATCTAAATAATTATAGATTTATTAAAAGCTATTTTTAATATAACTTTATATATTAAATTAATATTTTAATATATAGGTAAGATCCTACGATCCTCGATCCGATCTCACGATCTTCGATCTTTCTCATGTAAAATCCCGATCTTGAATACCTTGCTACTAAAACTCCTCATACAATAACTCTTGGTCATGAAGTATTAAATTATTACAATGAATATGGTCATACATTGTTCAAATTTGTTAGTATACTGATCACAATATATATTTTTTCTTTTGTATTCTATCATCTCGGGCAATCGAATTAATTATCATATCACATAAAATCCGTCCTCAAATTTATTCTTTAAGTTTGATTTTATTGTGACAATGTGTTGATATGTCGAAATGCACATTGTTGTACAACAACAACAACAACAATAATAATAATAACAACAACAACAATAACAACAACAACAACAATAATAATAATAATAATAATAATAATAATAATAATAATAATAATAATAATAATAATAATAATAATAATAATAATAATAATAATAATAATAATAATAATAATAATAATAATAATAATAATAATAATAATAATAATAATAATAATAATAATAATAATCATGATGTTAGAAAAGGGATAAGATATTAGTTGACTAAAAAAAATGTTAGTAATGCATTATGAATTTTTATTCTAGCATTACTGAGTAGTAAAATAGAGAGAGAGGACATTGACAATCAACGATCTCAGATACTTGACTTCAACAAGAGAAATCAAAATCACGATCGCTCCTAGGTGAAGTAGATATTTTTTTAATTGTTAGTACTACTCATAATTAATTAATACATCACGATTTGGTAGATTAATCACGATCTCAAAGTAGATATATATATATTTTAATTCACACACTAAACCATGTTCCTAAAAAACCGGTACCAAGATTGGAGCTACCGAATCCCACGCAATGTTCGTGTTAGTTGAGTCGCTAAAGATGTAGTTTAGGGTACAAAGTTCTCCAACCACAACCTCAACTCTACCTTTTTTTGGGTGCTGAGTGCCACCTTTTATTTGTTTGAGTAATAAAGCTTCTTTGTGAAACTGCCTCCGCCTCCCCGGTAGTAACCAACCAACCGCCCTAAAGGGGCACACAGACGAGCAATGAACCATCCCTCCACGTATGCCCCAACGTCCACCGACCAAATTCCAAATCACGCTCAAGTTTCACCATCGATCTCTGTGTTCAAAGAAAAAAAAAGAGCATTATAAAGCTTAGGCACCCTCGTTTTAATGACTAGTAATGAAGACCCTTATTCCCATAAAAAATGGGTTAAATTTATTAATAAGATTTCAATTATTGAGGGTCTTTAAGTCAATGTTTTTTCGTCATGATTTATGTTATTTGAAATAAATTAGATGAGTCATCCTTCAACTTTAGGTGTGATAACTACTCCGCCCCCTAATTTCAATTTACAATTGGAATATTTTTCTCGACCATTGGTTTTCTTACCGACTAGGGATAGTCAATTTTTCGATCACTACGTTAACATGACACAAGAAAAAATAATATAAGTATATAATAATATAAAATTAATAAAAAAAACATCGTCGGAATAAGGGGCCCAGCCAGTGAGCTTGCAAGGAGCCGACACCGCCTTTCTCTTGCAAGGGCCCAACCAGCGTGCTCACGCAAGAGTCTATCCCCCTTTGCCGACGTGCAAAAGAAGGGTGCTGATGCAACCCTTCGTTGACACGAGAGAGAATAGGGGCGTCGCCTCCCTCTCTCACGATCGACGAAGGAGAAAAGAGAGACGCCGCCCCTATGAGCTCACCCCCATTTCACCTTCCCCAGTGGAGGAAAGAGGGGCGATGGCCGCCCCTTCCTCTCTCTCTCTCTGATGCCGGTGGGGAGAGGGGGAGGGGGCAGCGTCCCCTTGCTCTACTCCAGCGTCGACTTGAGGTTGTCATTCTTTTTTTTATTTTTTTATTATTTTATTATATTTATTGTGCTACATCATCAACGTAACTATTGCCAGTGAGGAAGACAACGTATGCAAGAAAATTAAAGGTCGAGAACATTCGAGTTATAAATAAAAGTTGATAGACCGATATTTTTTAATCAAGTTAGGAACCATTCGTGTAAGTTACTCGGATAAGTCGAAATGATTAGTTCAATAATTCATTGGCATGAACCTGCAGCAGTGTGCATCATCTTCTGTCGTTGCAGAGCAAGCACAGAACAGAACGCACACAAGCGATTAACCTTGCCTTCGGTCGGTTAAAAATATCAGAAAAAGGGAGAGGGGCCTGACAGTCACATGCATTGAATGATCAAAGTGATCCCCACCGTCTCTCCTATCCGTGAGAGCCCTCACCATTTTTGTGACCCTCCACCTTCTCTCTCTCTCTCTCTCTCTCTCTCCACACTGCACAACCTGTGCCTGTGTTCTTGCACCTTTTCCCCTTTTGGTTTCCTCCCGTGGTTCATTCATCTTTTCCACTTTGGCATTGGTGGGGGGCACCCCACCCCCCCTGCAACTCCTCTGCTCATGCCAATCTCGAGTGACAACTGACTTTTTAGTTCTCTTTTTGCAAACTATTGGAAGTTCCAGAGAGCCCCTTCATCTACATCTGTGTTCAGTTACTCGTCTGGTTTGAGCTCAACCTCACATTTGAACGGTTCTCATGCTTAGAAATAAACAAAATATGTATTAAATTATGGCCGTAACATGTGAAATCCTAATAATATGCGTAACTCATCCGCTTTTTTGCATTTTTGTATGCATCTCCTTAATGTGCATATAATTTCATCAGGGGTGCAAAACTGATTCTGCGATATCTTATTATGCATAAAATGTCAACTTAGAATTTCACCGGTATCTATAAAATTTAATTTCTCAAATAATCAATTTCGTCACAATTTATCCGGAACCGCTGTTCCGTCCTGGCATAAAACTATTCAAGTTGGTGGACTTAGACTGAAAAAAAAGAGACATGTAAAAATCGTCTCGCCTAATTCCTGGCCACATTGCACAGTAACAAGATAAAGTTCCAATTCCTAGAATTATTATTCCCGGGGGGAAAATTTATTCTTGGGGAGAAAGGTTGATGCTTGTTTTTCACATTTCTCCATTTCCAGTGGAAAATAAAGAAAACGCATACTACAAACTTGAGAGCAAAGTTTGGTTTCTATTTACAGTTAAGAAAGCTAAATATAAACACAGGGGAGCATCACATCCTAAGATAACACGCGCCGCGCCCTACAAATAAATTCTACTTTGCTTCGTTTCTTTCCGAATCAATCGTTTAATGAGAAAGAAGTGAAACGACGAATTAATCAACAAATTTTAACGAATTTTTTTTTCAAGGGAGAAACCTATCGGCGACGACGGCGTCCTCCCTCACTTTGGACCCGGCCTCCGCCGCGCCCTCGGCGGAAGAGGCGCCGCCGGGGCTCTCGCTGCACCGCCGGCACTTGGACGACGACGGGGCGGGGACTACCAGTATCCGGCGGCAGGAGGGGCAGGAGGAGTGAGACCCCAGCCAGGTGTCGACGCATCCGACGTGGAATCCGTGCCCGCACTGCGGCAGCACGCGTATCTCCTCGCCGTCGGCGAACTCGGCGAGGCAGATGGCGCAGTCCGCGAGCTTGCCCGCGGCGGAAACGGAGGCGTCGAACGAGACCGTGGGGAGCGAGCGGAGGGCCTTCTTCTTGAGCCCCTTCTTGGGCGGCGTCGGAGGCTGCGGCGGGGCGTCGTGGGACGAGGAGGAGGAGGAGGAGGATGAGGACGCCGAGGCGATGGAGGCAGCGCGGCGGAGCCAGGCGCAGCGAGCGACGAGGGCGAGGCCGACGACGCAGATCAGGGCGCAGAGGAGGGCGGCGAGGACGACGGCGACGTCGGAGTCGAAGGGAGGAGGCGGAGGGCCCCCCGGCAGGCCGTCGCTGAGGAATCTCGCCGGAGAGCGCATTGGGTTTGGCTCATGAAAAAACAGACGGGGGAGCGAAGTGAGGAGGGAGCGTGAAAAGAGGGCCATTTTTATAGAACCCGGAAACTTGAAATGGGAGTTTTTGCATAAAAGGGCTTGCCACATTTTCTTATTACTACAAGGGCCTTGGGGACGTTACTTTTAAGCAACTACTTAAACTGTGATTGTTCAGTGCATTATCGATTTAATCAATAGAAAATTTGGATCAATATTTAAATAAATTATCATTACTTAAATTATCAGTAATATCACGTTAGTGCTAATAATATAAATAATAGTCAAAACAAATAGAAAGCAAATTATTAAAATAATTCTAAAAATTATTTCAAAGTGTAATCACGTATTATTTTAAATAAACAAAGAAAAAGATGAAAAAGTGTATATATAATATATATAAGATGAGGTAAAATTAAAAGTTATTTGTAAAATATTTCAAATAATAAAAAAGCTAAAGCTGAATGACATTTATTTATTAATAAAATATTTAAATAAAAAATTGATTGAATGAACATTTTTGTTAAAAATGTATTCTGACCAAAATATAATCTGGAAAGGTAATAATTACAATTATCAGAACGATTAAAATTATGAATACTCAGTAGTCAAACAAAGTAATGTTGCGAACTCTAAAAAAATTAAATAAAATAATCAATAATCTAATTGGATTAGCTCATACTAAATGGTCCTGAAAGCTTTTCTACATTTCCAGTTTCTTTCCTTAGTCCTTACAAAATATTTACAAATTGCGCAACTTTCTAGTATTTTAATGTCATATATTGCAAAAAGTGAATAGTGAGATTATGCCTAAAATTTTTGAAACATTTTTTTATTTGATAAATAATTAATAAAAATACAAAAAGTCGAACCTAAATCACGAAAACCCACATTTTCTCAGTCAACTCGAGACACTACATATCAACTTAGTCGGTGACCTAAAATTTAGCGGTGCAACTTAGCCATCAATGAGACCAAGCTTAGTTGAATGATGCACGTGTGAATTGTATGATGCAATTTTTGTGCGTTGTGTTATCTCATCAATGACAAAATTGTTGTTTCCGAATCCTTATCCCCTCTGCCGTAATTGCAACAGTACGAGATATATAGAAGCTTGATGACAGATTAGTACAAAATTTCCTCCATTTAGCAAACTCGGCTTTAAGATTTATTGAAGTGCCTATGGCAAGCTGCATGTACCACCAACTCCACAGTCCACATACTCTCTAGAGGAATCAATGATCCTTTTCCTCCCCATGCACTACACCTCTTCCGTGCCTGACTTTTGAAACTCCTACTATTTGTAATTGACAACCTTTTGTCATTTTATGAATTTTTTTTCCCTTACTCTATATGTAATTATAATAATAGAGGTATGGTGTAGGTCATTTATTTAATGCCCATAAATTAGAACATGAAGTAAGTAATCTCCTTTGCTCACAGCCCTGGAGCTTTTGCTGCATGTATGCATAGATGGTCCACCACTAGTTGGCACACCTCATCCCTGAACCAAACAAGAAGTAGAACCTGTCGGCTCTTTTGTACTGATTCCTTTCTTGATATATCAGGCCTTCCTATGTTCTTTAGAGAGCATATATAGCTGACTAGGACTTTTTATTTTTCCTTCTTCCTTTCTGCTGTAGAGCACACTAAGCACTAGGCGATGCATGCAAGTTCTGTTCATGCCTTTGGCACGCATTGCATGTGTGATGGCTTCTTGTAGAGCTTCTTTGTTCTTGGCAAATCAAGGCCAAAATATGTGAAGATCATTAACCTCAAACATTCTGCAGCATTAATTTTGACTGTTCCTCTGTGTTGTTCCCATCATCATATCGACCTCAGATGCTTATAATACAGCTAGCGGTGCGTGCTGTTGAAAAGTTATTGCATTTGCTGTAGCTGATGGTTAACATTTGACACTGAACACTACATGAAAGTGACATGGATGCTATGTGAAGCACTCATCATGCTGCTTTAGACCCAAAGCACAAAGGATCATTTGGAAGCAAGCAACAAGTAATCATAATGGAGCAAGATAAATAGATAGGTAGATCCGAAATATCAAGGCAAAGTAGCACGTACAGATGGGGCCATGGAGAGCAGCGGAGATATATATTCATAAAGGTTGCCAAGTTGAGTAAAAGAACAGTGAGATGATTCATGCACTGAGAGCAGAAAAAGATGCCGAGTCTGCACAGCTAGCTAGCCAACTGGTTATAATTGCATGCATGACTGGGGCTTCTTCTCCACCATCTCAATCCGGGGGGCAGTTTCTAGTGATCTTTGCGGCTCGCTCTACGGTTTCCAGTTTCATCAGACTTCGAACACCCACCCACAACGAGTGACCAATCATGTATTGGAAAAGGTGGCCGTGGATTTCTAATGTCATGCACTGGCCAGGGGAACTGAACTATTTACTTAACAGAGAATAATTAAGATGTTTCTAACGAGCTTCTTGATGTAGTGACTATTAGCATCTGTCAAACTTAGTGGAGTATTAAGTGTAAGTAAGATGGGGGGTAATGGAGACCATAAAAATTTTCTCTTATTGGACAAGAAGAGGATAAACTATTATAGTTAATCAACTTGGATTGAATTAATCAGATTTCTTTTCCATATCATAGCTGACATCTAAAAAGGGGTTTGCTTGTCATTTTTTGTGTTCCTTGAACGGGGATGAGTTATCCACCACAAGAGCTTCGGTGGGGGATGGCTAATGACAAATGAGGAGCCACGGAAGGAACGCTAATAAGGCTGCAGGATGAAATCATGAAACAATTCATGCACAATATTCTCATGTTCCACTAGTACTGATCACGAAGCAAACACCCTCTAATTAATGAATTGACCATGAATGTTGACTCCGAGGAATAATTAACAGCCGCATTCCATTCAAGCAACCACATGTGTTTCAGATTTGGATTTGGATTTGGATAGAGGGCACTGAGATGAGAGATTGAGACTCACCCAATCCCACCCAGCTCAGAAAATGCTGCGGAAGAACGCCATCCCTCTGATTCAAAATCAATGGTCCAAAGAGGTCCAGCGGAACGAAGTTGGGTAGGTGACTCCATAGGTGGCCAATGCAAAAGTTGCTTGTGGCTGCTCTGATCAGCAACTGGAGACGAAGCAGAAAGGTACCACGCCACTCTCCGTCCTTGATGTAGGCCTTTTCTGAGTTTCTACCCCCCAATTGAGACCACCACCATCGTTCATCATTCATCAAATGCGTCTTCCTTCATCCTCTGCTGGCCACGGATGAATGGGGAAGAATAAAATAATTCCTACTTCGGCCGTCTCGCTCGTTCACTATCTCATCCGTGCGTGTCTGATAAGATCATCTCTGACAGGGAGACGTTGATCTCTTTTGTTTCGACTGTTTTATAATGATGGATAAAGTTTTGCTCACTCAGCTAAAAGAGGATCTTGATTTTTTGAGTGATAAATATAGCGTTAAGATTTCTGCACGAGAAAAATTATGTACCGTAAGAAATTTAAGATGACTTAGAATTTTATTAGATGAAAGAAATATCAAACATATTATTTTATATTTGAACTCCTAAAAAGTTTATATAGTGCTACAGACGATAAAAATTACAGACTGACTGAGGCTCTGAATTAATTCCTTAAAAATAAAATATTTATTTCGTGATAAAAAAATAAATCAATTTCGAATCACTGCACTCCTGCAAGGGATCCCCCACCTTTCAGATTCGTTGATCGGACATCGAAACCTTAGGACATTTTTTACTTTTGAGTGTCTTGGAATCAGACGAATTTTAATTAGAGGTTAAAATTTGCCAAAGATGGAGCATTAAGTGGGTGATTGGAGGATTGTGCCTACAGTGCACTTGGTGCTATAGAAAGAATTACAAAACGAGTAAGAGAACGTCTTCATGTCGATGCACATGCAGGGGAAAAAAAAGAGTACATGATACACCTTTCAATATGTACACGCTGGTTAAATTATACACGAACTCGAATTAGATGTGTATGTGATAATAAGGTTTCATTTGCACGCGTAATGGAATGGGTGTACTTGCATACAACGAGTTTTTGAGAGGAGAGATGGAGAATGAGTGGATTGTTTGATAAAATTTTGTTTCAATAATAGGATTTTGATGAAGTAGCTAAACTTTTCAAATCCTAATTTTCATTCTACCAACGAGAAGCAATAAAAATATTTGGATAAAGTATCCTCTCTCTCTCTCTCTCCCCTTTCTTTTACATGATATAATAGCTTATATTTCTATTTATTTTTAGTTTATGCTTATCTCTTATTTTTTTTAAATAAATGAATAGAATAATTACAGTGAAAAAATTACAAAAAGCAGGTGGAAGAAACAATGATCTATCATTCTTCATAATTTATAATATAACACAGCTTTACTGTCTCACCTACCACTCCATTTCACTCGTCTATTAATTAAATGACAAACCCACCCATCCCCCCCCCCCCCCCCCCCCCCCCCCCCCCTCCCCACTCACAAAAGAAATAATAATAATTAAAACAATACCACCATGAGACCTCTAATAGATTCTTCTCAGTTTAGGCTTATATTAGTGTTTATGCCTGACTCAAACTTTGGGGAAAAATATTGTTATACCAAAATAACTACTTTTATCTCATGAAACGATAATTCACATTGATTAGAAAGGTGTCTATTCAAATTATCACTCAAATGACAATATGAATTTATCTCTTTATTTTTTTTCCTTCCCAATCTAAGACAAATAAAACACAAAATACTATAAAATATCATATAACAACAAGAAAAAAATTATTACCATTATTATTATCATGATTAATAATATTAATTTATTTAAAATATTAATCAAACAAATTGCATATTATTATTAATCATTATTTTGAATATTACATATATTTATTACCAATATTTTCATTTAAAAACATTTATTAAATTATTACCATTGCTATATTTATTTAATTTATTAATTTTTTTATTCAAATTTTTAGTTGGATTAAATAAACTTTAACTCAATATTAGTAATAAAAAATATTTTAGTAAAAAATGTACATACATAATAATATTTTATTATAAATAAATAGAGTCATTTGAATTACTTGAGAGTCTGCTTGTAACATTACTAATAATTTAATAAGTGACAATCCCCTTAGGGTTATCAAATATTCAAACGTATTTTATTTTATCCTCGCAGGAATTTAAGACATTGACCAAAGCAATCACTTGTTAATTATAGGGATTGAAGAAAATGAACAAGGATTTCCATCTAAAACATCGTGATCGGGATATGACAAGGATTGCTGGGATGTCATGGATTGAAGAGTTTTAGTTTCAGGCCAACTACCTTCAGATATCTATAAGAAAAACTAACTCCAGAGGAGCATATTAAAGGCATAGCGAAAAAGTGGCGAAACTGTGACACAGATCGAACTAAAGGAAGTATAATACATATAAATATAGAATGTAACTTGAGAAATGGAAACTAGACATATCAAATTATTTTCATAACAAATTTGCCATCAGCTTCATCCATTGCAACAATAAAAAAGAATGATAGAAAAGCAAACTATACCAAATAATAAATGAAGGAAACCACCTTTAAAGAAGGATCATAAAAAAATTATTAAATAAGATAATGGCAAAGTTTCTCTTGCAAAATCTGGTTAGCCGGATGATCACAAATCAAATCTTACACTCCATTTGCCAGTAATGTCAGCATTAAAGGTCCAATTATTTTCTTTGATCTGGAAGTATGGCACCTGCGTTAAGAATAAAAAGGATGGAAAATGATCAGTTTTTTTATGCTTTTTAAAGTTAATCGCATTTAATTGTCTTCAGATTCTTCACAATCTCACAGAGGTCAGATATAATTCCTATCAGCATTCTAGATGTTACCTTCATCATCTTGTGAATCATATGAAATCGTCTTCAGATTTCTTCACATTATAACAGAGCTCAGATATACTTCCTATGAGCATTCTATGGTATTATTTTCATCATCATGTCCAGAGACAATGACCAAATGTCGAAAGACGACCACAAAACAAGTATTTATGAGTATCATTGGACATTCAAATTCACTGACAGAACAATATACAAATACCATATGGCCTATCTTTTCAAGGCTTAAGCTGCTGTAGGACCTCAGCTTCTCCTTTTTAGCATACAAACTACTTGGTTACTCTAAGTAATTTAGTGTTCCACCCTTGTTTATCAAAATATTTTGTGAGAGGGTATTCTGCCCTTGTTTATCAAATTATTGCCATTACAGAAAATATTTTACAGGATCTCTCTTTTATTTTTCATTCTTTCATTCTCCTCCACTCACCCAAGTACGGAGAGACGACATCCATTCCCCTCTTCTGAAGGGGGACTTGCCAGTCTTCAAGAGGGAAGTGCCACTTCACTACTTGGTCACAAAAGGATGGCAGGGCCCTCTGTTTGCTTGATCCTTGGTTTTCAAATTTCAATAAACAAATCTATTATGTATGTATATTAGTCAATTAAAATATTTAGAAAATATAGATAAAAATATGGGTAAAAGGAGTATGCTGCTCCTTTATTGAGCTGCAATTTACAGCAGTTTAGATCTGCCGTTCATTTTTCTGATCAATACTTACTTTTTGATTAAGATAACTCTCATCTTTCTTTCCCTGCACCACTTCCCTTCTCTCTCTCTCTCGTTGCAAGAGGCATCCTACACCACTTCCCTGTATCTTTATAAGAGGCGTCCTACAAATCTCTCAACAAGGAAATCCTAAGAGGTGATGGAAAGCGGAAGAGGTCATTTCGTTTCTCTAATACGCTCGGAGCAGCTTTGTGAGCTTTCAACTTCTCCGTGTGTGCCTCCTGCAGTGATTGGCAAAGCTTTCTAATGTCCTGAATCATCACCACTCATTCTATCTCTCATAATTTGGGCCAAAATTACTGAGAGCTAATAACACGAGTATCTGATGGGGAATTTTTATTTTTTCCCGTGGTTTCTTCATGGAAGCAGGGCCGATTTGTCAGGCGGCTATCCTTATTGCAGCAGGCGATAGATGAAGAAATCAGTCAATGATAGCTTTTCTCCTCAATAGAAGTGATTGTGCTTCAATAATTGATGAAATCAGCTTGACACGAGTTCGATTCTTTAAACTTCCATTTATAATGACTCGATGTCGAGCTTTATTGTGCGCACAACCTCTCCTCTGCCTCCTTTGACGGCTGCCAAATATGCCCCATGACTTCTTTCGTGGCCCTCAACCATGTCGTTGTCTTTTGCAACTCGAATCAGTCATGCGTCATTTTCTACACCTCTTTCCATTTTTCATCTTCTAGCTTGTGCAGAATCAAATAAACGAAGGAGCAGAGAGAAAAAGAAAGAGGGATGGGGAGAGAAAGAGGGAGATAGAGAGAGGCGGTGGGAGAGATGGGGTGGGGGAGGAGAGAGATAGAGAGAGGGGGTGGGAGAGATGGGATGCGGGAGGAGTAACAGAGTTTCTCCTACTGGGGACGACAAACTTGAATAAAAAGTTTAAATTGATTTTTCCATCCAAGTTGTGGATGGATCGTAGACTACATCCAACTATAGAAATAAGTAGCTGTATTTTACAGCTTAAAAGATGTGCTGTATACTCATCGACCCCTAAAAATATACACCAAGTATATAAGCTCTAATGTAATGTTGATATATATAATTACTGACATTTTGGTCAGTCATGGAAAAATAAGTTATTGGTGCCTATGTTACTAAGCACTACAATTACTTATTGCTCGCAATCATTTTACCCAAACATGCAACAATTGTTTTCTTTTAAAACCAGCTTTAGCCTTTAGCTGCTTATTCTTTTAACAAATAAGACAAACAAGCCCGTAAACTCCGGCCACCTTGCTAAGAAGAGATGCTTCCTCCCTGATGTTCTCGTGTTTTTCTAGTACGTAATTAGAAGATATATTACCACAATATTACAGCTCAAATTATATTCTGCAAGGTTTCTACAGTTACCAAGCTTGAATTCAGGTATAAGATTTCTTTTTGAGATGGGCAGGTGTAACTGACAACTGATTGTCTGAAATTTTAACCTTTTTTAAGGTGATTCAAAGACAAAACAAATCATGTACCAGGCCAATGACATGCCTTTGTAACCCAAAAAAAAGACAATCTAAATCATGTTTTCAATTTGCCTATATCAGACTTATCAGTATTTAAGGTAGAGGAAAATCACAAGATAATTTTCCCAAAAAATAAAAAAACAACTAATATTACAGGGGTTAAAGCTAAAAAGATCAGAACCAATGATGTGATATACCAGATACATGTCAAAAATCATAAAGGTCTCCCAAAGCAAGATCTCTTTGTAGTTGTTCTTAGAGATTGAGAAAATACCTTGTCACAGATGTCATAACCCACTTTAACCCTCACATCTTGGCTTTTCTGAAAATTCAAAATGCTCCATGATAATTCAACCCCTCCTCTAGGCCTTTTCTGCAAAAGTTCAGTAATTGTCCAGGAGCATAAGGAAAATTAGTGTACCACTAAAAAAACTTTCACTGACAAGTTCAAGGTAAAAGCATAACAACAATACACATAAAAATCATTGCTTTCTGATAGTTCTTTTTAACAACAAAATATGCCCCTTAGCATTTGTAAATTCCATTAGGTATCTTCTGTGATAACCCAAGTTAACAAGGTATGATCGAACAAGATTTGTCATAGTTAAGCCATTCCACAAGGTATCTCTCATTTAGCGAAGAGGTCAGCAAGAAAAAAACAAGAAGAGAAATAATATCTTTATTTTTTGGGTGGGAGTGTGGATGGGAAAGAATAGAAAATACACTATGAGATTATGATGAACAAAGACAGAAGAACATATGGAAAACATCTGTCGAATCTTATGAACATAGAATCCAAAGTAATATTAAAAATACATCTTAGACTGTCTTCTTGCTTTTTCACATTAAATCTTACCATTCGTGTTCTTAGGCCAGGAGAAAATGAGTTGTTACCTTTTTTCAAAACAAAATGCAACATGAACCTCAATTGTTAAAGATTTACAAAGTCAAACTTTTATGCACAAAGGACCATATTCTTGCTGATCTAGGATTTAAAGCAGGAGAAACAAATTATACAGAGAATAAGGTAAGCATACCCTTTACAACACACATATGATCTTCATTGACCCAATAATACTAACCTTTTTAAACTCTTTATCAATGTCAAACCTTCCTTTGACATTTACATACAAGTTGTGGTTTTCCATGAGAGGCAAAGCTTTCTTCGCCCGAATGTGATAATTTAACTTATCATCTTTGTTGAAATTAACACCAATGCCGATGCTTGCAGATAACTGTAGAATGGCAACAACAAGGACAAGGTAACTAGGAGAACCAGTTGCAGTATCTAGGATAGAATACATCCTTTGACAACGTATTATAGACTGCGTCCATCATTAGTTATGCTTGAGACTGACCTCAGGATAGAACTGACGAACAACAAGGGCAAGATAACCGGGAGAACCAGTTGCAGTATCCAACATTCCATGAGCCTGTGGAAATACATTTTTCTTCTTTTTAGTATCAGTATACCATTACCTATTAGTAACTGATTTACATAAAAAAAACTACCATGTGATTAGATGGATGTATGAATTTACGCAACAACACAACTTCTAACAACATGCTGGCACATTAAAATAAAGTGATTCATTTCCTTTTAAATTAAAATCATAACAGGCACATTTCCAAATCTATGATATGGCAGAAACTGATGACACAGCATTATCAAAATCATCTGACTCTAGAGAATATAAAAAGAGACTTTTTAAGTACTAACTCATGTCACGGCAAAATAATGTCTTGTTACACAAAATTTCTTTTCTTTGTTCTTTTTTGAGAAAAGAAAGGTTGCACAAAATCTACATGTATATAGGTGCAAAAAGTCTTGCCACTCCACACTATCCTGGGCAGAACCTTGTTGAGGCAGGATTTTAATGCGAATTTATTACAGGGAAAATAAGGACTGTGGGAGGGCAAAAGCTGACCCATTCATATGGGGGCGTCAATCGCGTCTTTTTGTAAAGATCTTGAGGATGCTCCCAGGTCAATTTTTGCCCCCCACATACTCCTTATTCCCTTTATTACATCTTAAATCACACGCCGAGAAGGATATAACTAGAAAACACAAATCAATGATTCCATTTGTATCCAACATTCCGCCAAGACTGCGTGTTACGACATTGATGGCAACTACAAGACTTCAACTCTCGTCAACAATAAAGATCAATTTTTAATACTCCACGCAGGGTGGAAGAATCACAGCTGAATGAGTTCGCAAAAAAAAAAAAAAAAAAACTAAAGAGCAAAATTGGAAACATATAGAAAAGAGAGAGAGAGAGAGATAAAATAGACCTGAAACAAGATGTTGCTGGCGAGGAAAATCTTCTCCTTGGCATGGATCCTGAGGGATTTCGAATCGCCGCGAAATCGAAGAGACGACTCCATCGTTCCGGCCTCGTCCGATCGAAACTACCTCACACTAGGGTTAAAAAAAAGTAACCTCCTTTTTCTTACATTTTATATTTTCCCAGTTTAATTACATTAAGAATTTTCATTTTTCCATAACAGAAAATTTTAAAAAACGGATATTTTTTCCAAATATTAGAGGCATCACATTTTTATATCATTCTTAAATTAAAAATTTTCTCATTTATTCACTACCTTTTAATATTATATATGTATATGTTTATTATCTCAATTTAATGAAAGTTGAGGCAAAGGTTTTTTTTACTTATTTCAATAATGGCGTATAAAATTAGCTTGAAATAAATTTACGTGACGTTTTTGTAGGATTTCTATTTCGGAGTTTAACTAAAATTTGAAATAACAAAAAGCGATCGAATTCGACGTCGTCGATGTTATCGAGGAAGACGAAGCCGCACAGCGCCGAACGCCCTTAAAATTCTCGAACCAAAGCGAGATCGATAAATAGATCAAAGACGTTCCAAAGCTCTTTCAATTTTTCCCCCTTTTCTTCTTCCTAAAGTTGGCCATGGCAGCGCTCGCAAGCTCGCTCGTCTCTGTCCAAGATCCGCGATCCATGGGGCTCTCTGGTATCCGATCAATCCGCTATTGTTCTCCGTTTACTCAAAATCTTGGAACTTCGGTTTAGATTCATATTATTCCTGTGGTTAATCCAGCGGCACTTCCTGTTGCTTGATTTGTTATAGCGTCGATTTGGTGAAGTTTTATCCATTTTTTTTCTCTCTTTTATGTGACAAGGTTGTCTATCGAAGCAATCAGATCAGTCACTTGTAATGTACCATCCGAGGAGAGTGTCTCTGAAGCCCATTCTCCATAGAAGAGTGGGAGGAACGCCGACTCGTAAGGGCGGGGTCAGCATTCGTGCTGGACTTGGGTAAATGAACTGAGAGCTACCAAACCTTGCTAAATTAGTTATCTTCCATGTTTCCCTAGGCATGCCTATTTAGGCGGCGCGGCAGCTGTAATGTTCATTGTTTTTGCTTTCCATGCATATCTTGCAATTCTGGAGTCAGATAGAAATCATCACAGAAATTGGGAATCCACTCTAGCTTTTGTGGTATTGTATTGGATTGCATTCGTGCCTTCACATTTGTATCATCTTATGCGCTCATCTGATTTCCTACGTGTATCACTAAATATGGACGAGTGATTTTTTATTGCACAGAAACATTGTATTGCCTGATGTGCTCAAAGCTAATCTTATCTCAAATTACAGTATTGCATTTTAAATTGCCGGTTTCATGTAGAATAGATTATAAATGCAAAGTCATAGTCAGTTATCCAAGGCGCCAAGCTTCCCCAAGATAATTATAACTATTCTGTAAAGAAGATGGATATTCTATGTAGTTATGTTTGTCACGAGTCCCCTTTTGTGTCCATAATTTTTCCCCAAATATTGTCTCATTTGTTTACCACACTTTACTTCAATTCTTCAGTTTTCGAATTTACTTTTGGAGGATGTGAATCACTGTTCATTATGTCTTCTGTGATGGTACTAGGGATAGGCCAAGCAGTGGTCAAGTCTTCGTAGGTGGCTTTGTACTTGGAGGACTTGTGATGGGTACCCTTGCTTGCGTATTTGCACCCCAGGTACTGGGATGATTTTTCTTTCTTTCTTTTCAGGAATTTATATCGAATGCTTGATTTTTGGCACTCTTCGGTAGCTAGTACCCTTGATCCATAAGAACATCCAACTGCATGGTATATTATCTGATTGTTTCATTCAACTTTTTGAAGAATTTCAAAGTGAAAGAAGCATAGCTAAATGTTAGTTTGTGCTTTCTTTTTCTCCGTTTTCATACATATCCCCGTTTTCATACAACTCCGCCTATGTTTTATAGCCGGTCCCAAGCCCGGATAAAGGAGGAGGGTTGTGTTAGGCCCCGACAGCCAGCGTAAAATCCTGTCGAATCTCATGAACATGGATCAAAGAGGCGTCGTATAATCCATGTAGCCGACCCCACCTAGTGGGATAAGGCTTTGTTGTTGTTGTATTTCCATGTTGATATTATTGTTAACATTTAATCTCTATCTCCCTCCTTCCTTTGTAGCCTAATGCTTATAGAGGTTGTGAAACACCCAATGTTCCCTATAGGCAAAACATCATATCATGCATTTATTTTTTTTTTCTTCTGATGTATCACTATTTTCAGATCAGCAGAGCGGTGATGGAAACTGACAGAAAAGATTTCATGCGAAAGTTGCCAAAATTCTTGTATGACGAGGAAAAGGCTTTGGAGGTCAGTCTTGTGCTCTCATATGACTTTCATAGAGTTAACTGTTTGTTCATCATGATATCTTTTGAAACTTGTGCCAGTATAAGAATTTGTTTGGTTATATGTTCAACTGATATGATCATTCCTCTGTCATTAAGAATCATTTACATATAGAATAACTAATTGTCTTTCTGATCTGGTTGTTCATATAGTTATTTGTAGCACCTGGATACATAGGTAATAATGCAATGATTATTGGCATATCCTAACTTGTTTATCACATAAATAAATTATCTTACTTCTCTCAGAAACACACTCCTGAACCTGCGTCCAGGCTAAAGTACCCTTTTCTCAATCTGTTTAATTATTTTATCTTCTCTTATATTAATTGAATCATGCGTAACAACTATTAAGAGTACAAACATATCACATGTTAAATTGTATACCACTTGTTTATTTTCGAATTACAGTAGCTCAATACACAAATTTGTGTAAGCCAAACAAAACCCAAAAGGGCAGTTACAATCAATGGGGCCCAAAAGTGTAATTCAAAACACAATTGGCTCTGATGGTAATGTAGGGCGAGTAGTTAGAAGTTATAGAAGTTTTATTTTATGCATTTTAACAGTTTTGTTTTAGAAAGATAGATGATTCTAAAAGCCGATAAATATGCAATAACTCTTTCTTTGTTAAGTTGATAACTCTTATTCAGATTTTCTGAAAATTTGTGTAATTCTTATCTTTCTCATGAAACTCTTAACTTTTGTTCGATGGTGATGTAAATCATCATATCGTGATTTTGAACCATCAACCTCTGTTGGGACTTGCTCGAATGTTGTAATCTCCCGCAGCATCAAAAGGAAAGCCACAAGGAAGACATAATTTAAAAGCTTGAAACCCTAAAAAGTTAAAAGCTTGAAAACAGAAAATAAGGAGTACTCTACTATTTTCTCAGAACAAAAGCAAATTCTACAATTTTTTTAGAACTATTATAAAATTTAACAATGACCTCAATAGTTCTTAATAGTTAGAAGCACCAGTAATAAGAGGAAAACACAACAAAGCTGTGGCCTTCAGAGCTCCACTTTGGAAGGTTACTGCAACAGATGAGATCTCTGATCAGAATAAAGAAAACAGGCAAATAATAGAAAGATGCTAAACTAAAAGGAGAGTGACTTAGCTAACACATTTGATACCCAGCTGTTGTCACACATCTTTTTCACATCATTACTTCCGCTGTTATGCTGAAAAGCCCTGGGGAGCCTTAACATATGATAAGATACCAATTTGTATTAGTGTTTGGTTAATTAAGTAGTGGATAGTTAGAAGATACCACTTTGTATGAGTTAGTGGCTGGTAGAAAGTAGTGGGTAGTTAGTTATATTTGTATTTTTGTTATAGTTATTGTAACTACCTTTTCATGTTATAAATACATGCATGGGTTTTAGATTTAAGGCAGCCTTTTGAAATGTGTTTACCAATTAGGTAATTGGAGTTTGGTCCACCCCATACGGACTTATGGAGATTTGTTATCTCGAATTGACAGGTTATTAGTAGTAATTGTGTTTAAGATTCTTGCACTTTTACTATTAATAATAGTTATCCTAGTTTTATTTTAGTTGTATTTTTAGTTCGTATCAACATACATGTAATATTCTTTGAAAATCATGGATGACTAACATTTTATAATCGTCCTTTTACCTTAAGGTGCTTTGAAAGTCGTAATGCCCTGTACCATGTGGTTTTAGGAACCTGCCCTTGTAACATCCCATGTTCCGGAGTAGATACATTTATCTGACCTGCAAGTCAGCCATATCACCTTAAAATCTTGAGGTGAAGGCGGCAAGGAATTCAATACAGCTGTGTACAACTATGTCAGTGGTTGAATGAATCATATATAAAAGGTTTTCTCTGACTCTTAGAGTTGTCGTTTTCCAAAAGAGTAAAAGCCTTTGCTGTTCATCATTTGTTCCTTGACTTAATCAATTCAAATGTAGCCCACTTCAGCCAAAAGCATTCATTATCATTTGAAGCTTATTCCATGTAACATTGCTTCTTGCATTAGGACCCCTTCTAACTGGGGCAAACAGATTCATTGCAATGTATTTTGGCTTTTGATTTGACAAGTACAGAGTAGTTTCCTTTCTATAAAACTTTGTTGACAGATATTTTCTCTTTTTACTGACTTTGATTGACACTACAAACAAAAAAACAGCAGTAATTTGTAATCATAAAGAAAACAACATTCATTAACTTCTTTCTACAAGCAAAGATAAGGTTCTAGTCCATCCATTAGTACTGCCGCAAATTCCATCAATTATGGTATCACAATTCACAATTCCCCCATAATGAGAGATTGATCTATGTATCATATTCTTGTTGTGTGCTAGTTGTAGTGGATAACACAAATTGAATCAGTGGGACTTCTTTGCCCTGAAAAGTGGTTATGACATAGGTGATTGTGTTTAATTTTTTTCTGAAAGATGTTAGCATAACTACCACAGGGCTCCAAAAAAATTTCATTAATTAACAGTTAAAAAGATTAAAAAACTTTGAAATTTGAATTCAGACAAAAAGGACATGAGCACAGATTGCAGCTGTCCTTGATCGAATCACCTTGATGGCAAGATGAATCAAGCACCTCACAAATTATCCACATAGGATATCATCATTGGAAATCTACCTACCAAATTAGTGATGTTTTTGATAATTTATGTCTCAAATTTGTGCAAAAGTCTCAAATTTGCAAAATTTGTGCAGAAGTGCAAAGTTTCTCCTGACTGTCATATTTTTTATTCCCCCGTCAGATTAGAGTTCTTTTTAGTGTTAAACTAGGTAACTTAATCGCGCTTTGCACAATTTAAATGTATTTTAAAATATACTTATCAAATGTAAGTATTTTATTGCACCATACAGCATATCTATAAACATTTTACGATTTTGAATAAGATAGTAGTTAAGGTTATAGTTTATAATATTTCAAATGACTATAACGAATATATTATTTTTTATAATATTAGAATGTGTAGTTTATTTAATTTATATTCATGCATGTGTTTTAGAAGAATACAATAAAATGTTGTTAATTTATATTCATGCATGTGTCTTAGAAAAATACATTAAAATGTTGCTACCAATGGATAAAACTAAAAATTTTTAACTAAAATAATATCATATGTTAAGAAAGAAATGAGATTGCTTTTTTCAATGTCTCCTAAAATTGAGATCATGAGCTTCTACAAGAATGATTTGAATTAGCAAAATGAAGGTTCAAATTGATATATTGAATCATTACTTTCGATATTCTATAGTTTCTGATATGATGTAAATATTTTATATGACGCGCCACTATGTATTTATGTATGTATATATGTATGTATGTATGTATGTATTGAAATGTCATATATTCAAGTATTAAAAATTATCTTAAAAAATAATTCATATTAGCTAGAATGTTAAAGAGATAAAGATATTTTTTTCATCACAATTTTACATTTTTTACACTTCATTTTCAAATAGAATTAGTTACATTAATAGGAAGACCTAATGCCCATTAGGTCACATGCACTAATAAAAAATGTAACTCGATTCAATGGGTTAACATATAATTTATGAAAATTTAATCATGGCCTTAGAAATTTTGTACTCGTTATTTAAGAGTGCATGTATCTAGACATTTTTTATTAAGAATAAAAACTACAGCATAATATAAAGAGTTAAAATATAACTTATTAGTGATGACTTAAAAATTTTAATACCCAAATCTATAATGAGAATACGAAATGTACTTGATTGCAAAGAATTAAATAATTCAATTAATGAGATGTTGAGATAATAATTAAAGAAAATAAACTTAAAAACACATAAAAAAATAAGAAGAATGTCCAAAAAAGGAAAAGGTCATTGTGTAAGAGATTCATTATAAATCCTCAGACAAAATTAATTAGTATAAATAAGAAGATCTAATATTCATCAGTTCACACATTTTCTTTTAATTAAATCTAAATTATTTTTATTATGATAAAAAAATAATAGAATTAGATTCAATCTAATTGTGAGAAATATATATATATATATATATATATATATAAAGATCCAAATTAATTAATATCAATAAGAAAGATCTAATATTCATTACTTCATACATTTTCATTTTATTAAATCTAAAATGTTTTAATATGAGCATAAAATATATTAAAATTAAAGAGTGAACATATAATTGGTGGAATTCAATACATTTAAGGGTGCATTTAATAGATTATTAATTAATTAAGGATGCATTACTTATGTTATACTATGATAAATACAATAGAATATAAAGAGTCAACATATAATTTATATATGAATAATTATGGATGCATTTATATATAATTATTTTTTTGTTATGAATAAAATATAATGGAATACAAAGAGGCAATATGTTATTTATAAAAAATTTTAATACACAAATTAATAATAAGAATACCAAGTGTTTGTTTTAATAATTAAACGATGATATTATGATGCTAAATTTTATTCGCAAATAAGATTAGTTAAAATCAATAAGAAGATATAATATTTTTTTTAGTTAACAATTTCATTTTATTAAATCTAAAATATTTTTTTTATTATGAGCAAAAAATATCATAATATAATTACAATTATATTCTTTGATCTGGTTGAACGCGGCCTCTAGCTAGAAGATCTTCAGTCGGTCGGCACTGTCATAGCAGTAGATGGTGAGCATGAAGGTTCCTCTGTCGCTCACTGAGGGCCACGACACCCCCGATCTCATTTGGAGCCGTACGAGTGCCGTTGCGCTCTCGGCGGTGGAACGACATAGTAGTCAGTGGCAAGCACGAAGAGACGCTGTCGACGACTGAGGGCCACGATGCCACCGATCTCGGCTGGGGCCGCGCGAGCATCATTGCATTCCGGCAGCGATGGCAGAGGACCTCTGGGATGGCTGCGGCAGTGATCTCGCAGTTTGCAGCAGACTTGGCGAAGTTGAGGGGGCTATCGACGTAGAAGCGAAGAGAAAGGTCGACCACATCACGGAGGGAGTCGGCCTTGGGCTTGGGGTTGTCGCGAAAGGATGCGACGACGGCAGCCATGGCTGCTCGGTTGGAGCGGACGGAAGGGTGAAACACATGGTAGTAGTCGACATTGGAGAGAGAACTCCGGCAGTGCTTCGGGCAGGAGTGGCGGTGGATGTTCTTGAGGCCGTTTCGACGGCAGTCGAACTGCATGGACTTGCCGGCGACATGCTTGAGGAGGGCGTCTGCATTGGCAGCTTGGTCGTGGGGATCCACCAGGAGACCATTGTTCGGCATCTGTACTCTGTAATGAATAGAATGTAGAAACAACTAATATGATAAAATAGTCTGACCCTGTTGAACACGGCCTACATCTCGGAGATCGCCAGACGGTCGGCGATGTCGTAGCAGTCAGTGGCGAGCAGGAAGAGTCGTTATTGCCGACTGAGGGCCACGACGCCGCCCATCTTGTCGGGGGCCGCGCGAGCGCCGCTGTGCTCCGAGCGGCAATGTCGGAGGGCCTCCAAGATGGCCGCAGAGGTGAGCTCGCCATTGGCAGTGGACTTGGCGAGGGGGCTATCGATGGATGAGCGAAGAGAAAGGTCGACCACGTCATGAGGGGAGTCGGTCATGGGCTCGGGGTTGTCACAGAAGGATGCAACGGCGACGGCCATGGTGGTTTCTTTTTCTTCATGTTGTGGATGTCAATGCTGATGGCGCTTCATGCTCGACCCTCCAAACCTTCGCAGGCTAATGGCGCGTGCGCATAAAGCTGCATGACAGCTGCCCGCTCCCCACCATGTATGGACCAACTTCCCCCTTGGCAACTTACGACTTGACAGTTTCGCATGAGCATGATGCTGCAGCGCGGCGGGCGGCGAAGGGCGGGCAGCGCGAAGGGAACATGGTGCAACATCATTGGGTTCAGAAGGACGGAGAATTCTGAAGGCGCAGAGGCATGGAGACGACGGTCTCAAGATTTCGGCGGAGGGCCATGAGACTCGTGCCAAGGTTGGGACTATCGCCTAGGTGATGGAGTGCGTTCTGCAGATGGTGGAGGAAAATGTGGTGGAAGGGCAAGCCAGGTCGCCGGATGGTAAGAAAAGGCATCGGCAGAGACGGGAGAGCAGGGAAGGACAGAAGCAGTGCAGCAGAAGAGAAAGGAAGAGGGAATGGATACGACCCATCGGTGCCGGATGTGGTGTACCTCAGGGCGTTCTGGTCAGAGTATATAAAACTCTTTGCAAGGCTTCCATTTTTTCAAGAACGTTCCTCAAACGGTTGCCTGCGGGAGAGACTTTGAAACTGTCATGGGCGTCCGAGAGAGAGAGAGGCTGCCTGCTTGCCTTAATGAGGGAGACAGAAGGGTTCCATTAAGCATGCATGGCGCCGGCTGATGGTGTGTGCGCACCATTGCCTTGATGACAAAGATTTTGAAACTGCCATGTCCGCGAGAAAGAGAGAGGGGAATCATGCACCGGCTTCTAACTTAATGGGAGAGAGAAGGATCTAATTTTCTGTCAAAAATGACAAAAGAGATAAATAAGAATCCTGAGCTTGCATGAGTTTGAAACTGCTATTGAAGGATGAGCTTTATATAAATATAAGATGTGGATATTGCAAAAGGGGATGTCTATTGTTTTGTCTGAGAGGCCTACAGTTCCATACTCTCCTTATAGATGTTAAAACGAGTTACACTCAAGTATTTCACTCTTTCTTGTTGTCCCGCCCTAGCATGTTCATGAACTATCTGAGATGATGTTACCTCATGTTAGAATTATTGCCTGTTAAGTTTCTTCCTAGATCTGTGAACCTTATACCTTTATTATGTTTATCTTCCTCCAACTGAATAGTTATGATACATATTTAAGTAATATTTACTACACTTCTTGGTTCGTTATGCTCCATTTTAGCCTGAATGTGCTCCTTTTCTCCATGTCTTAACTAATCTGAGTGTATCCTTTAGCCAAGCTTGAATGTACATCTTTTAAGCCATGTCTTATTCTTCTTGATCAGGCAAAGAGCCTGTGTATGCTGTTTTAAATATTTTGTCTACTTCATTATTCATGGATCCTCATATTCTTTATGATATGGACATGCAAGTATCCACCATCTCTAGTATATGGTGATGAATTTGACTATTCTCATCAATAATGCATGCACCAACAGCAGCATTCAGGTTCTTTTACCTATGAATTTGCTAATTTAATAGGAGTTTCAATCGTTCCCTTTTTTTAATGTTTAACAGAAAACCAGAAAAATATTGGCCGCTAAAATTGAACAGCTGAATTCTGCAATCGACGGCGTCTCTTCCCAGTTGCGCACGGATGATGCTCCAAACGGTGCTGCGGTGCCGTCCGACGAAGTTGAAGCCGCAGCATAAGATGCAACCTCTCTCAAATCCAGATGAAAGCCTATATTATATTATTTTATTTTCAGTAATGGAAGTCTAAATAATGTATATCTCTGTCACATATTTCCTTCTGTACTGAGAAAAGATAAATTCTGGGTCTACTAAAATTAGATGCGTTTCCCCTCCTGCACAGGCAAAACGTCACCAGATGGATTCTTAGTAATGTAACTTAATCTGTTAAAACTCGTACGTAGTTCCTTCTCTTCCCTACGTGAAATAAAAGCTTTTTTTTTCTTTTTCGATTGCCACCTCAATATTCGGAAAACGGTACTGATCTTCTAAATTATAAGTTGGAGTCTTGGAGCCTCGTTCACTGGAGCTCGACTTGGACGGGTGGAAATTTTAACAAAATATTTTGGCAATTACTGGTCATTAGAGGGCAATATTCCTCCCTGGTGATGATACTAATGGCTAAGTATTCGCTTGACTTAAAAAATTGTTAATAAGTTATAGTATTGATAAGTATTTTTAAGTGTTAAAAATAATTCTAAAAGATAAGTAATTGTATGTTTGGATAAATAGACTAATAAATTATCGTAATTGATAATAAATGATAATTATTTTTATAATTAAAGAACATAAATTTCCTTCGAATTTGTAATTATGGATGATGAGATAAAAGGGGATGTAAAAAAGGTATGAGCTAGAAATATTTGAAAAGTTGATGGCTATAATGATAGTTTGTATTTCGGAAAAAAATATTTATAAGTAAAAAATATAAGTTGTGATTTCTTGTTTATTTTTTAGTTACAAATTGATAAAAAAATAACAATTAATTTTTAAAAAGTTATTTATCAAATATGAAAAATTTTAAATTGCAAGTCATTGTGGCTCGCTTATAACTTAAACTAAATTTCTAAGACGTTAAATTCAATAATTGGCTTACATTTCAAATGTTCCTAAAATTAAAATATAACTTAATGTTTAATATATGACTGCAAGTACAATGACTTCGGTGACATGGAAGAAGAATTCATGAGATGAAATAATGCCCCTGAAAATAAAAAAAGAATTTATCGCGTGTTTTGGAAAGAAATATCATCATAAAAGAAGTTTACAAAAACCTCATTATTTCAAAACGTTTAACATATTATTATTTATTTTAACGCTTTAACACAAATATTTAAGAATATATTTTTTAAAAATTTTAGATATATATTATTAAAAATCTTAAATACTGCAAGGGCCGAGCTCCTCGCAACTATATAGTAGTAATTAATTATCCCATTCACGTCCAATTACAATTCAAAGAATAAGATAATTCTTTTTATGGTTGATAATTCTTGAGATAAAGTTTGAACTTTGAAGAACATGCAAACTGCCTCGTGTGCACCCATGGGCATCTTGTGGAGGTATAGACGTCACCTCCATGCATGTCTGGACATCTGTATGCCAATTTCCCTCCTCCTCTTCCTGGCCATTAATATTTTTGTGATCGATGTGAAGGAGTCGCCATTAGCCATTAACTGAGAAGACCTGCAGGCCATCGCAGTTAAAGTTTAATCATATCAAAATAATGCTGCATGCTGCTCGTGCTTAGCTGCCCAATAATTCAAGGCACTTCAAGTTCATGTATATATATATATATATATATTAATAATTTAGAAGATAATTTGTAATAATAAAAATATAATTTAAATAATTAAAAAATTATATTTATTATTTTCAATTTTTATGAACTTTTGCATATTGTTATGTTGTTAATAGAAATAATCATTTTATGTAACTTCTTATATTATAAAATTATTATTTTTTAAATTAATGGCAACAAGAAATCTAAGACAATGTAACACGTAAATACAATATTTAAGATATCGATGTGGACGCGATGAAATAAATATATATGCATTTAATGTAAATGTGAGTGTTTTTCATGCGAAACATATATCAAGCGATTTTATGCATACTATTTTTTTATTATTTTCGATATTTTTTCATGAATAATAAAAAATAGTTTTACATTATAAAAAATATAAAATATTTTTATTACGAAGGATAATAATATATATGAGTTCATAAAATTTTGAAAATAATAAATATAATTATTATTGATGATTATTTGAATTGTATTCTTATTATCATCAATGATCATCTAAATTATTAATAAAAAATATCTAAAAAAGATAAAAAAATACACAAAATCGCTTGACACACATTTAACACAAAAAAATTATACCCACATTATATATATATAGGATTTAATAGAAGTTCTACTCATTTAAATGGGTAGCATCATGTTACTGATATCTATAGGCGTCAGACAGATAAAAAATTGTGTGGTTTACTGTAGCAATCCGTCCGGTTCAACATGGTTTAGAGTTGGTTCAATGTTCATTCTCACGGTTTACACTCCTCTCTCCCTCTGCGCGCCGTCGTCTCCCTCCGTGCCGATAGGTTGCCTCGTCGGTCGTCCTCACACGACATCCTGTCGGTCGATGAACAGGTGAGCACACACGCTGCGAGCAGGCGAACGACACGACAATGTGATTACAAGGGACGAGACAATCTAATCTCTTTCCTCTAGCAAAGCGATGTCGATCTTCAAATGCTCGAGATAGTTGCGAGGCAACCTCGGCGACGATGGATTTAGACGAAGGGACAACGACTTTGGTGGCGAGGCGATAAGGGCTTCAGAGGTGAGGGCTTCAGATGAGGTGGGGACTTCACGACGAGGGTTTCGATGACGAGGCAGGGACTCCGCGATGACAGCTTCGATGACGAGGCGATGAGGGCTTTGACGACAAGGGCTTCAGACGAAGATGGTGAGGGCTTCGATGGTGAGGACTTCAGACGAAGATGGCGATGGCTTCGACAACAAAGCGACGAGGGCTTCGACGGCGAGGGCTTCAGACGAAGATGGTGAGGGCTTCGGCGGCGAGGCAATGAGGGCTTCAGCGGCGAGGGCTTCGGACGAGGCAGCGAGCACTCCATGAAAAGGGCTACACCGACGACGGACACAGGCTTCGACGGCGAGATCTTCGATGGTGAGCGGTGAGTGCTTCGGCGATGAACGGCGAGGGCTTTGACTTTAGGACAAACAAGAAGTTGAACCGACTGTCAACAATATTGAACCGCGCGATTTGCTACAGTGAACCGTGCATATGTTAATCTGTCATTGATATTACATCTGATGGCTGTAAATATATGTAGTAGGATGCTACCCATTTATGTGGGTAGCACCCCATTATATATATATATATATATATATATATATATAATCATATCATCATATCCACATCGATATCTTAAATATTGTAACTACGTGTTACATTATCTTTGATTTCTTCTTGCCATTAATTCGCCAGCATGCATTGATATATATATATCAACTACTTTACTTTGTGTCTCCACTAGTTCTATTGTCCACATGGATGCCCGTTAGCACCTCGTGCATGGTGCCCGTGATATACCCGAAACCTGGTCATGTATATATCCAATTCTTTCTTCCGTCGTTATTAGTGACTTGCCTTTTTTTTCTTCAGTATCATTGATATGAGGAAAGCGATATGCCAGTGCACGTACCTAACAGTAGTAGATGAAATTTCTAATAATTTTTTTTTACATTCACGAATTCGAACTGGCCTTTGCTTAAGCGAAAAGGAGCCACCACCACTCTATCCCAACTCTTGATTTTTTGTCCGCAAGCACAAATTGCATGCAAAACATTTTGGATGTCGATCGATCGAAATCTTAATTGAAAATGTGAACGACTGAAATATTAACGACTGAAATATTTTTTGTTGATTCCACTATGATGGAAGAAGACGATTTCTTTTTAGGAAAATGAGATTCATTCAAATGAGTTATAGGGTATTGTATTTATATGCTGAAAATAACAACTGAACATCCAAAACAGCTACAAGGTTCTTCTAGAAAACTAATCACTAATGTGATAATTAATTAATTAAGTCTGCCACGTAATTTGCCTGATAATTTGTACACTTATTTACACTCTCCCTTAAACTTGGATGTATGAACACTTAATAGTCAAAGAAGATATTCATGTTGTCTCATTCCAAGGCTTCGTTTGAATCAACCCTGCAAGAATCCTTTCTCGAGTAAAATGACAGTCCACCTTGCACATGAGATCTCAATTCAGCCAACAATCTCTGAAGCCATATCACCTCTGAAACAATTCCAATTCAGTTGAGGATTTGGAAACTATCTCTTTTTTTTATTTCCAGGATATTAAGGAGCCGCCAAACTTAACGCAAAAGCCAGTAATCGATCTCCTTGTGAGGATGCTTATGCATCACAGAATCCTACAAGACAAATATCATTATATGCAGGAAAAAAAACCTTTACTAGGATCTTTTTTCAAGTATCTAACAATACCAATGGCAGCTTCACGTGGATTTCTTTGGTTGGTGCATGAATTGACTCACGTGTTGAACCGAAAAAGATATATCCAACCTTGTTATAGTGAGATATATCAACATGCCAATTAGTCTTTGGTATGTTACCACATATGTTAAAACTTCATCTTTCAAGTTTTAAGGAAACATGTCATCATACTAAATTGAAGCAAGTTTACTATTTTGCTCCAAAGGCACATCAACTACTTTTGCACTCACTACTTCTGTGTCTACAATTATGTCTAAAGTGTACTTCCTGGATCTTAATATTTCCAAGCCAAGAAAGAAATCTTGAAGTTGTCATGCAGAACTTGCTTAGCTTCAGCAACAAGATGACCATGACTTGCCATTAACAAGATATCATCAACATAAACGATAAACATAATTAAACCATCAGCAGTTTTTTTTGTTGTAAACATGGAATAATCCAATTTACTCTATATGTATCCAGATGAAATAAGAACTTGACTCAGCTTCAAATTCTATTGGTGAGAGGCCTGTTTAAGGCCATAAAGAGATTTTCCCAGTCTACAAACTTTAGAAGGTCCCCCGGACTACGAAAACCCGGTGGAAGATCCATATAAACTTATTCGAATAGGTCACCATTAAGAAATGCATTATTGATATAAAGGTGAAATAATGGCCAATTTCTTTGAGCAGCGATAGCTAAAACGATTCGAATTGTAGATATATTGGCTACATGAGAGAAGGTTTCAGTATAATCAATACTAGCTTGTTCAGTGAATCCCTTCACTACAAGAAAATTGCGATTTTCTGACGGATAATTTCCGACGGTTCAAAATCCGTCGCAATTTGCGACGGATTTTTCGACGGTTCCGTTTTCGACGGATTTTTCGACGGTTATGACTGTCGGAAATAATTTATATTATTATTTAATTTTTTTGATGATTAGGAACGTCGATATTTCCGACGGATATCTATCCGTCGCAATTTCCGACGACTTTTCCGACGGTTACGACCGTCGGAAATAAAAAAATTAAATTACGTATTTTTTATATTATTATTAAATTTTTTCGACGGATTTTCCGACGGTCATGACCGTCGGAAATAAAAAAATTAATTGTATAATTTATTATATTATTATTTAATTTTTCGACGATTAGGAACGTCGATATTTCCTTCGGATATCCATCCGTCGCAAAATCCGTCGCAATTTCTGAAGGTCGTAACCGTCGGTAAATGTATAATAATATCATATAAAAAGTATTTTCTTAATATAACTAGCGACGGTCCAAACCATCATAATTACCGACGGTTTTGACCGTCGGTAACGATTACCGACGGTTCAAACCGTCGGTAAAATAAAAAATAATCATTATATATAACTAAATATATTTTCGACGGTCACAACCGTCGGTAATTATAAAAATATTTAATATTTATATTTTCGACGGCCGAAACCGTCGGTAATTAAAATTTCGTTATCCCGCTTTTTTTTCCCTTTTCCCGCTTTCTTTCTAAATTTTTCCCTTTATATATATATTCCTCCTCCCTCTTCTCTCTCTCCCTCCTCCCTCCACTCCTCTCTCTCTCACTCCTCTCCTCTCTCTCTCCTGGCCGCGAGCACGCTCTCCTGCGCCGGACGCCGGCGACCCTCACACGCCGGACGCCGGCGACCCTCTCCCGCGTCGGAGTCTCTCTCTCTCTTTCTCTCTCCCGCGCCGCGTCGGCGTCTCTCTCTCCGGCCAAAGGCCGCTGTCGGCCGGATCCGGCCCCCAGTGGCCGATCGGCAGACTGGCGACTGGATCGGCCGCCAGGCGGCCGGGCGTTCGGATCCGGCCGCTAATTTTTTATATTTAAAAAATTATTTGCGACGGTTGCGACCATCAAAAGATCGACGGTTGCGCCGCCCGCCCAAAGTTTCGACAGTTGCAACCGTCGAAAAGTTGCGACGGCTCAAACCGTCGGTCTTTTTCGGCGGTTGCAACCGTCAGAAATTTTGACGGTTCGGACCATCAGCCTTTTCCGGCGGTTGCAACCGTCGGAAATTTCGACGGTTCGAACTGCCATGGACTTTTCCGATGGTTGCAACCGTCGGAAATTTCGACGGTTCGAACCGCCGAGGACTTTTCCGGCGGTTGCAACCGTCGGAAAATTTCGACGGGTCGAACCACCGGGGACTATTCCGACGGCCAGAACCGTCGGTATTTTCGACGAATTTTTTCAACCATCGCAAATCCGTTTGTGATCGATTCCGACTGAAAAATCGTCGGTAATTGCGTTACCGACGGTTTTCGAGTTGATTACCGACGGTAATTGGGTTTTTCTAGTAGTGCTTAGCAACAAGTCTTGAATCTCTCAACTCTTCCATGAGCTTGAAGCTTAACTTTAGATACCCACTTACAGCCGATGTCTTTCTTATCTGGAGGTAAATCAATAACATCCCACGTATGATTAGACTGCAAGGCCTCCATTTCTAATTTCATAGCTGCGACCCAGTTAGGATCAAAAGCAGCATCATAAAATGAAGAAGGTTCATTAATAGCATTCAAACAAACAAGGAAAGCCTGATATTGCAAGGGAAGGTGACTATAGCTGACATGATTTGAGATAGGATGAGAAGTTAGGGTGCATGAAGTAGAAGGAGAATTGGTGACATAATCATTCAACCAGTTCGGAGGCCTGATAGTCCTCTTTGATCTAGTGATATGAATTGGAAATTTAGATAACTCATATGTGGGGAATGAAGTAGGAAGAGCTAGCTGAATGTCCAAAGAAGGTAGTGAAGATGAGACATCTTGAGTACTTTTAGATGGAGAATTAGATGAAAGTGGTGTAGCTAGAACATTACATGGTTGAATATCAGGAACAACGTAGTCTGAAGGAACATAATTTTTCATAAAATGAAGTGGATGAAAAGGATCATAATCCTGATATAAAGAATTAATAATGGAGAGTCTACCATCATTCTTATGAGAATGAAAGGAAAAATATCTTCCTGAAATATGACATCTCTGATAATAGAGATCTTACTAGTCGTCATATTGAGAACTTTGTAACCTTTTTGGGTATTTGAATACCCAAGGAAAATTGATCTTGAAGCTCTGATAGCAAATTTGTCATTATTATGCAAGTTAGATACAAAGCACTAACAATCGAAGACCCTCAAGTAATTAAGATCTGGTTGAGAGGCGAACATTTTTTCAGAAGGACTCTTATCAGACAAAACTACCAGAGGCAATCGGTTGATAAGATGTACAGAGGTTAAGACACATTCACCCCAAAAACGAATGGGCAAAGAACCTTGAAATCGTAGTGTTCTTGCTACTTCAAGGATATGTTTGTACTTGCGTTCTACCACTCCATTCTGTTGTGGAGTGTAAACATAAGTTGTCTGAGGAAGGATTCCTTTGGATAATAGGTTGAAGATTTGAATTGACAAACTCAGTTCCATTATCCGATATCCTCTGGCCAAATTGTGTCTCGATCATTAAAATGAATTGCTTGACACATTCCTGCATTACATTCTTGGTTTTTAAAAGATAAATCCAAGACATACGAGAATGATCATCCACAATGGTTAGGAAAGAACGAAAACCATCATGAGTTGCATTCTGATAAGGACCCAGACGTCCAAATGTATTAGATCAAAACATGATTTTGCAAAGAAATTGTTATTAGGGAAAGGTAATCTAGATTATCTAGACATACTACAAATCGCGCAAATAGTCATTCGCTGATATTTTGTCATGCATTTTTAGTACAAAGTTGAGTGTAGGAAAGGGTAAATGTCATAAACGCTTGTGCCAAAATTGGACATGATCTATTGTGCCTGCTGCAGCCACAACTTCTTTCAATGAATTTGTATGGTGTGTAGTAGACAGGGAATGTTGTTCTGCGGCTTGATTCGGTTGCGCCAGAAAATATAGTCCATTTATGTGCTTACCAATCCTCCTCACCAGCCCAGTGTAAAGGTGTTGTATTAGACAAATGTCCGGATAAAATATGACAGTGCAATGCAATTCCTTGGAAAGTTTTGTGACTGAGAGTAAATTATATTTAAATTCTAGAATGTACAAAACTTCCTATAAGTTTTTCTCAACTATAATAGGACATGTGCCAAACATGTAATCTGTGAAACATTACCATTAGGTAATTTAACTTCTTTGATTTGAGTTAACTATTTGACATTAGAAAAATGACTAAGGTCTGAAACCATATGATTAGATGCCCTTGAATTAATTTTCTATTTAATATTAGAGAATCTGAAAGAGAAGAATTCACTACCTGCCATGTTAGCCACAATCTCGGAAACTTTGTCTTTGTTTAGGAAGGCTAAGATTTGCTGATATTGCTTTGCTGTGATCAAACAATTACCACCTGGTTGTCCACTTGTAGATGAACTAATAGATTGTGAAGCCATTACATTAGCATCAGGAGTTGAACAGTTAACCGGATTCTTAGTCTTGGTGAATTTGAAACCCAGTGGAAATCCAATAATCTTATAACATTGAGCCTTAATGTGCCCAGATTTGTGACAATGATCACATATTATATTTTTGTTTGATTTCTTTCCTCTCTGAACTTGGTTGTAGTTCTTATTCTGATTCACAAAGTGTGCCATAGAAAGACCAGAGATGAAATTTGATTAAGTGCATAAGAACTACTCTTTCTTTGTTGTTCTTCATCCACTAGCATTGCATAAAGCTGGTTTTCGGTAGGAAAATGCCTCATAAATATAATTTGTGATCTTATGGTAGCATAAGAATCATTTAATCCCATCAATAGCCGAAAAACTTTAAGTTGTTTAAAGGACTCAATACTTCCAGGAACAGGAATTCCAAGAGATGGAATCAACATATACAACTCCTCTCATAATATTTTCAATTTAGTGAGATATTCAATTATTGACAGAGTACCATGAGATAATGTCATGATTTCTTTATGAAGATAATAAACCTTTGTACCACTAACCGTATCAAATCTTTCTTTCAGGTCCTTCTAGACTATAGAAGCATCTGACACATACTACTGAGAAGACCATCTCAAACTGTTGAAATAATCCAAGAAAGAACTAAGGCATCGCATAATTTCCAATGGAATTGTAGATTGGTCAAACTGATCAATTTTGCATGTACCATCTATGAATCCAAGTTTGTTTTTAGCCAAAAGAGCGTTTGAGAATGTTATCACTGCCATTTAGGCAAATCGAAATCAGAACTAATCCATGGAAGCATAAATAGAGGATGAATGTGATTTATCGTGAGGATAGGATTCCCACAACCAAAAGAATTCACACCATGAAATCCAAAATTCTCCATTGAATCATATAACAAAGAAAATCAAAGCCAACCTTTAAAATGAGAAGGAATCTGATATCAAAACCAAAGAATCAACTGGAGAAGAACTCTTACTCAATTAACCCAATTCTTTCAAGAATCTGCATTTGATTATCCAGCTATCGAACCAAGAAACACCTACCTGATATCATGTCAAAATTCGCAGTAAATGAACAGAGACTTGCACACCACAAAGACTGGAGAACAAAAGCAATGGAAGAAGACAAGATTTCTTTTAGGAAAATGAGATTCATTCAAATGAGTTACAGAGTCTTGTATTTATATGCTGAAAACAACATCTGAACATCCAAATAGTTACAAGGTTCTTCTAGAAAACTAATCACTAATATGATAATTAAATAAGTCTGCCACCGTACACTTGTTTACATTAGTTTTATTTGTTCCAACTTCTAAGTAATGAGAAAAATTATTCCTAAGAAAATGGCTTTCAAGATAGGATTCTTTTATAACAGAATATATGATTTTATGTGTAACTGAAAAAATATATGATTTTATTTTATCAAATCATTCTATTAGCCACTGAAAAGAAAGTGATAAATTATGTCTATTTACCGACCATAGGATAGAAAATCCTTAGATTTGTAAATAAAATGTATGGTACACAGTGTTTAGGGATGGTAATATTTTTCGTCCCCTGCGAGGTCCCACTAGGGTTCCCCATTCAGAGCCTCGCATTCGGAGATTTTTCTGCGTGGGGTCGGGGATGGGGGGCAAATTGCCCTTTCGAAGCAGGTGAATTGCTCCCGTCTCGATGGGTCCTCATATCCCTGCCACTTAATTTTTAATTAATAATTTATTATAATTACATCCATCAGATTACATCTCAAACATTGGTTTCATCATATATAAGATAGAAACTCTACCTCCTTTTTTTCATTATTCCTCCCAAACATCAGAATCTCTCTCTTTCCTCCCTCAGTCCCTGCCTAATCTTAATCTCTCAAGCCGTCGACACCCTTCGAATGGTTGGAGCTTACCGTTCGATCGACCGGCTGCATCGACAGATCACCCCCAAAATCCGACCTTCGACATCACCGACAACGGCAAGAAGCCCCACCGCTTTCGTCCGGGCACAGTGGCGTTGTGCGAGATCTGCAAGTACTAGAAGAGCATCGAGCTCCTCATCCACAAGCTTCTTTTCCAACGGGTGGTGCGCAAGATTGCCCAGGACTTCAAGACGGACCTCCTCTTCCAGAGCTCGGTCGTGTCCGTGCTGCAAGAGGCTGCCAAGGCCTACCTTGTCGGGCTGTTTGAGGACACTAAACTCTGCGCCACCACGCCAAGAGGGTCACCATCATGCCCAAGGACATCCAGCTCACCCGGCGCATCCGCAACGAAAGGGTTTAATTAGGATTTTTGCAATTGAGGCATTTTGAGACTTGATTATGGGCATTTGGTGTAGATAAAGGTGATTGAATCAATTTTTTATATTTTATAATTCTATTCAATTTAGTTTTATTGTATTAATCATTTTTTATATAAATATTATAACTATTGCATAATCAAGTTTTATTATATTATAATTATTGCATGCATATTGTATAAATATTATATAATTAGTGTATATTTTTCTAATTTTTCACACTTTTTAGTTGAAAAAAATTGAGGAATCGGGTCCCGCGAGGTTAGAGGCCTCACGGAGATCGGGGCGAAGGATTAAGTCCCCCCTCCTCCACATCGGAGATTCAATGCAGGATGTGAACGGGGGCCGATCAACGGAGTCAGGACGGGAAGAGTGTCTCCACTTCGAACAGGGTTGGGTGACATTTCCTAATAGTGCTAGATATCTATTTATTCAATAACTAGGGAATGCCTTTGGGCTTCGCCCAATTTTAATTAATTTTTAAATATTTAATAGTAAAATATTTTATTATAAGAATACTAAATTATTTATGTCTTTGAAATGCTTTTACCATTTTATCGAAGAAAATTTCACAATTTTAATTAATTTATAAATATTTATTAATTTATAAATCTTTTGTTATAAGAATACTAAATTATTTTATGTTTTTGAAATGCTTTTGCCATTTTATTGAAGAAAATTTCTTGTTCTTATATCTTAATCTTCATGCTTGTATATATATATATATATATATATATATATATATATATATATATATATATATCAGTTAAGTGTCATTTATGATCAAATATGAATAAGTGCAATGTATATTGAAAAATTCAATGCCTCAATTGTAAATAGTTTATAAAAATCAATAAGGAGTCTAGTTTATAACATATATATAACGTACCATAATTTATAAATATCTTATTGTAAAAATAAAATTGTTTTAAAATAATTTGTAAGTTTTATTATTCATTTATGGACCATTTTTTGTAAATTGTGGAATAGATAATTCATCTTTTTTACATTAGTTATAATTTTAAATATTTATGTATCCACGGGATAACACTATTTTTTTTAAATCTAAAATAATAGAGGGCATTTGAATATAACCTGTTGATCAGTGACAAACCATGTACATGATCTCCATGAGCAAGATAATATAATCAAGATGCACGGGTGCCACTCAAACAACCAAGATTAACTTGGACGTTGGAGCAGTCAATGAGTTTGTCGAGGTCCTCCAGCTGGACGATGTTGTGTTAGATGTAGTGTCGGACCTCGAAGAGACAGTGGAAGTGGTGGGAGCGGTAGTGGGGGCAGATGGCGATGCAACAGTCCAAACATCAGATGTTCTTCTAGTTCTTCCTCGCGCTCCGGTGCACCGAGCAGTTGGAGAAGAATTGCAACGTGTCGAGGGGGCCTCCAATCATGCCGGCTTCTTATGCATTCCCTAATCGATGATCAAAACGAAGAAGATAACACCACGCCGCGTGCACACAAAAGAAAGTTTAAAATTCATGATGCATGCAACGAAATCTTTAGTTAGAAATTGTTAAAGGAAGCAATCAATCAAGCAAGTGCATGTTGCAGGCGTACCATTTTCACTCAGCAT
The DNA here is from genome assembly GCA_030549335.1 of Pontederia crassipes. Lineage (NCBI taxonomy): Eukaryota > Viridiplantae > Streptophyta > Magnoliopsida > Commelinales > Pontederiaceae > Pontederia > Pontederia crassipes. The sequence goes on along the minus strand of CM060191.1, from coordinate 65,970,053 downwards.
GCATGGAAAAGGGAGCAGAGGGAATTGCTGAACTTGTTGATAGTGCAAGGAGAGTGTGGGGGAATTGTGGTGCAAGGAGGAAACCATATTATATATATACAAACAACAAATGCGGCTATACAGACCAAGAGACTATTCTCCTCCTCTTCCCAAATAATAGCTTTTATATCATCCGTTTTTTAATTTGGTTAATGAATCGTAGAGAGAGATAATGCGTTATACTAAGAGTCACATTAATTGAATGGATGAGATGGAGTTACACGAAAGACAAAATTGATGAATGGAAGTTACGCTAAGATAACTTGATAGAGGATGAAAGTTAGAGAGCAGTAAGTCTTTAGAAAAAAAGATAAAGTTAAATGGTGAAATGTGAGCCGCATCAGCTATATATATATATATATATATATATATATATATATATATATATATATATATATAGCAAAACCAACTATACGGGGACAGTGGTAAAGTGATAAACCAATTTTTTATGTACCGACCACAGGGCACAGGGTAATAGCCAAATCAAATTTGGTCATAACTGATTGGGTGGTTAGTATAACATGGATAAGATGGAGGGGAGCTAGCAACGTATTATTATTATTATTTTTTTTGAAAAAACAAAAATAGCGAGCAGTTCTTGAACTTATGCTCGCTCAAAATTTAGAAGTAAATTTAAAAGAACTAAAAGACCGAAATCAATCGCCCAAACTTTTTAAAGAAAACATTTAGCAAAGAACATAATCCTTTCAAATTAAAATCATCTTTGCGCTCAAATTTTCTAAGGGTCCATTTGACATCGAAATAACATGGGAGTAAGTAGCTTGTTCTTGATTTTTTTTTTTGTCAAACGATTCTGAAGTATCTTTGTGGACCCATCACTAATTGTTGTTCAATCAGTAAACTAATTATTGCTCAAACAATAAAAAAATGAGATTTTATGTTCTTTGTGTGAGGAGGAACACATGCTCTGGGGTGGATTAACAGCGAGGGAATAAAGGAGAGGTTATAGAAAATATATTTTCATGTAACAATATTTTATTCAAACGGGTCCTAAAAGAGCATAATCCTTTCAAATTTTAAAAAAAGTTCCATATTTGGCTTGCTGAGGGAGAATGCTTGTTCTCCATGTACTTGCTCTTAGGCTCTTAGCGATCATGTATTGTCTTTGGGGATTATGGTCAATGCACAACGATTTACATTTCCACTCCAAGTTAACATAGTCACTAGTGTTCTTGAGAAAGTATGGAGGGTGCAGTGAATATGTTAAATACCATCTATCTTGGAGTACCCCCATCAATGACTCCATTTGAATAAGATGGGAGCCCCACCTCCGTTTAAGCTGAACATCGATGGATCCTTTTTTTAGTCCATCGAAGCGTGAAAGAGCAAACTTTAATATCTGTTGCGACTTCCAAATGGTTTTGGAAACTTAAGCTTGGGGTCTTCTTAATGGGTTGAAGCACTACAAAAAAAACCATGGCGGCTAGTAATCTCATCACTTAGTACAACTCCGCTGACTTCGTCAGCATCATTACAAAACTAGACAACATCCCTTAAGGCATATGCAATATTACGGCCGACTTATTTACCTTATTATCTCCGTTCGACTATTTTGTAATTAAGCACATATATTGATAATCTAACAGGGCAGTCGACTACTTGGCTAGCATAGACCATCTAGCATCAATATTTTTTTTTGTCGGAGCCTCCTCCAGGCATCCGAGATATTTTGTATGCTGATGCTTTTCGACAATTAATCAATAGATAAATAATTTTCATTTCAAATATATATATATATATGACTTGTTTTAGTCTTTACCGAGTTCCTTCCACCCAGGGGGCGGACTCATGTTCATGGTAAGGGAGCCTTGTGTCACGCCCTATAGTTCCACGTCCAGAAACCCTAGCGTGTTGGCCTTGGTTCCCTCCTCGCCAAGAGAGCCAAGCAGCCTATCGGACATCTGCTCACACCGGTCGCCCGCTCGCACAATAAAAACACACATGCAACACGCATAGGAGAAGCACTCAGATTATGAGGGAAAACTTGGAATATTATTCAATGATTGTATAATTCAGATACACACGTCTATTTATACAAGAGGGGGATGGTTACAACATTAACCTTCCAATTTTATCTTTCCTTAAATCAAGGGATCCTTCTTGATTTCCATCATCTGCAAAACCTCATTTAGGCCCTTATCTTCTCACCAAGATTTTAGCCAAGGACAATTCACCCCATTGTCCTAATTCCCTAAAGATAATTCGGCCATCTCCTCAAACTCCTCCTTGATTTTAGGGAGATAATATGCCGCTGCATCTTATCTTTCTAATTGTCAACCGCTCCTCCCATGAAAGGTAACCATGGGATGTTACCCCAGCTAGCTTTCCTTCTCGAAGCTTGCCACCTTTGTTGGTCGTTCGGGATGGGCCGAGTTGGGCCGGGATGTTCGCTATGCGTCACACCGTCGTACCACACCGCTACCAAATCGGGCAGAATGCTAGTGTGTGCATTCTGCCAAAGTGAGCAAGGAATGTGCCGCTTGTACATTCCTACGTTCCACAGAGCCTCCTCGCGCCGTCTGTCGAATCTGTTCATCCCAAACTTCTTGTCCATGTCCCAGAGCCTCCCAGTCGCTCTTGGGTCATCCTTGGAACGGGTCATGGCCAGGTTCGGACAGGGAGTGCTCTAAGGCGAGAGTGACACTTGGCCCCCCTGACTTTTTAACTTTTAATTAGTTATATCTATTGATATAAATTTTATAATTAAAAAATAATTTAGCCCCCTTAAATATTTTTAATGTGATGTTTTGATGTAAAACTTGCATTGCTCTTATACTTTTCTTGATGTGTAATGAAACTATTGTGAGTTCAAATATTGGTGGCGTCGAGATTGCATGCAAGTGTTTTGATTGGTACTAATAGTCCCGAGGTCGATTCTTGAAATTACCATGTTGATCAGAGAGAATATCATTTATCATTTTTTCGACTTCGAATTAATCAGATACCATACATCTAGGACGCGCAAAAAAAAGTTATGGTACTCATCATTTGTAGGAGAGGTGACCTGCCTCTTATAATTTTTTATTCATCATATAAAAAATATATTTATCAAATTAAACATTCTTAAATAAAAAAAGAGCAATCAAACAAATTAGGCTTAGAGCGGCAAATAGCCGGAGGTGGTATTAAAAAGTTAACTTTCAATATTTTGAATCAGATATAGTCACATGGTTACTCCTTTATTAACAAAAAATTAAGAAGGAAACCGACGACTGGCCACTTCATGGCATGTCACCCCAAATGGTAAAGAAACTCGGAACCAAGTGAACTATTTTTTCTTATATTATCGAATTTATTTTTTTATTTACCTTAAAAAATCGTTGAGAATTTTACTCATCATAATTAGAGACATACGATTTTAAGACAAATGCACAAAGTTCATTAAGATGATCGAAGGAATAAATAATTGAAAGAATTGAGCAATGTTAACATACACTACACTTTACTTGTCGTGATCAATTAATATATACAAAATTACAAACTTACAATTGATGAAATGATCAGTTGACATCACCATAATGACAAGTTCTTGTTCCACGTTCACCCAAATAATAATAATAATAATAATAATAATAATAATAATAATAATAATAATAATAATAATAATAATAATTTGTTTCTCAAGAAGCATTTTTAATTTTTCTACCGGAAAGCAAAACGAAGGTAGCAGCCTTCTTAGACTGTGGATGGACAACTTCAATTTGGTCTTGTAGTATTGCGGCGTGACAAAATAATTTGTTTTCTAATGCTTTTATTATGCCTTGATCGATATAATTTGACACGGAGTCCCCAATATTTTTTTAAAAGAAAAATTGTTAACATACGCTTCATATATTTGTATTATTCTCTACATTTTTAATTAATAAATACGGTTCTTATTTACCAATAAGGGGTTGGAGTGAAGTGGTAGGTGGCTCCTCCTCGTTCGAATTTTGTGAATGTAAAAAATTCTTATTGAGAACGTAACCTGTTAGGTACGCGCTCCGGGACGATCTAATCGGATTAGCTGAACTCGATGATGAGTCGACCTTCAATCTATGAACAGTGAGATCTTTAGCGTCATGCAGATTAGATCGTCGACGTCGCTTTTCAAATACTGAGCGCTGGCTACTAAAAAAAATACTGTTCTTATTTATGCAACGTATACATGTGTAGCATGCATGCATGGACGTCATGAAATCACGCAATATAATCGGATTAAATGGATTTGTCTAACAAAATTTCGGAAAGAAAATAATGAAATTTTAATATATGAAACTCGAAAATTAAAATGTTACGATAAACCTTGAATAAAATATTTAGACGATCGATCCATATCGTTTGGGTTCGAGATTCATCAATACGTCGTCGATTAATTCGTAAAGTTGTGAAAGTGTACACCTGGCCTTAATCTTCTTCTTATTAATAATTCAGATACGTACCTCCAAGTCAGGATTCTAAGTTTTGCATGTGGCGTCCCTAGTTAATTATTGTCGGCGTACGACAAGGTGTCAGCATCATATCTATTAATTTTAGTACAAAAAATGGGGGCTATTTTTTTATATCTTTATAGATTTGTTTATGGCGATAAGAAGTTGTTTGATTGTAGAACAGTAACTCGTGAGGTTCAAGTACGATAAATTTTTTTAATTCAATAAAAATGAAGAATATAATAACTTTTAAAACATCGGTCAACAAAATTAAACATTTACGACGTTTGTCTCTTTTTAATTCTAATTCACCTCACGTGACGATATTTCAAAAATTAAGATCTTATTCCATTAATTAATATACAATCAAACAGAGTCCAAGATCAGAAGACCAATTCATTGCATATTCGCCTCACAATTTTCTCATAATTTAATTGAACACGTGATGCCCGGCGAGAATTTGCATGTGTAGCTTAGTCTTCGTATGAACGTATGTTAGTTAGCAATGTTGGGGCAAAAAGTGTTGCTATTGGATACTACTACCACTATTTAATAGATATATCATTAATAGACGTTTAAAGCTTATGTATTCGTACAAATCTATACTATATTAAAAGCAAAATTTGCAAAGAGAAATTGACATTTGGCACATTTATAGAGTGGCACATGTTCAAGGTGCAAATAAAACTATTAATTTAAATTATTTTATTTAGTTATCAAAAGGCAATTACAATACGTTAGGGAAAAAATGTTCATAATTATCTAAAATAACATAACCAACTTGATAAGCTATCAATAATCACTTACATAATAATAATAATAATAACAATAATAATAATAATAATAATAATAATAATAATAATAATAATAATAATAATAATAATAATAATAATAATAATAATAATAAGTGTACTATAAATTGAATAAAAAATAAAGTTAAGAGGTTTAATTTTTCCATAAAAGGTTAACAATAATTGACAACATATTTGATATAATATATTTTCTTCATAATAACCGTACAAGTAACTGACAATTTGGCATGAGACAAATTGTATATATAAATATGTTATATTATTATATACATTAAGATGTAAAACTAATTATAATATTACTAATTACTCTACATATTGGTTGTACATTCAATCATTAACTAAAAATTTATGATGATCGACAAAAAAACATAAGCCCACGGTGTGTCATCAATAATTAAGATATTACTTCATATGTTAATTGGGGATTTATTTAATTATTAAAAAACTTAGTAATATATGTAGTCTTTCAATTAATTAAATATGAGACCATTCATACTAATTTATATATTATATTATATTATATTATAATTAATATGTTAATAGAAACTTAAACTTAGATATATACGAATAATAATAATAATAATAAGTGTAATAGAAATTAAATAAAAAATCAAGTTAACAGGTATAATTTTTCCATAAAAGGTTAACAATAATTTTAAACAAATATTATCAAGCATCTAAAATAATTAAAAATAAAAATGCAATCAGTTACTGGAGTGGTGGGAAATAATAATCCATAACTGCCCAACAAAAACTAACTTTCTATACTAATAAAAGCACTAAAAGCATGATGTAACTGAAGCTTAATGGTTCATGCATGACAGCCTATAAATACTCTCAAACACTCTTTACCGCAACTATTAAAAGACTCACCCTTTACCATAACTTAATGGTTTCACATCATGTCATGATTCTTTCTGCACACTCACCCATTGAGTAGATTTATGCTTTTTATTAGTTATGTTTTAAAAGAATCCTTTTAGTATATATCGATTTTTTTTCTATGAATAATTCCTTGCATACTAACCCTTATATGTTTTAGAATGCTACCATGATAAGTGTTTGTTATTATAACAATTTTTTTTATTTGCCTTTAAGCATTATCATATATGTATAGCATTTTAATATAATTTTGTGTTCCTAAAATATCATTAGCATACAAGTATAATAGTTTTGTAGTATACTATGTTTTTGCTACTATATTTGCGTCATTAACTTCTCATACGCGAATGAAGATATATTAATTTCTGATAAGGTATTCTTATTTATTATTTAGGCATTTGCATATGTGTATACACCATTTTAATATATTGTTTATTTCTTCTTAACGTATCAATAGTGTATAACTTCAATAGTTTCTGTAGTAAATTATTTATTTACTAATACATTTGTGCCATTAATTTCTCATAAGTGAGTTATTATAACATAATCCATTCAATAATTGGCTATCCGGCGTGCATGCATTGTAGTATTTCAAACCTATTTCAAGTGTTGCGCTGTACAGGAAAAAAATTATGTGGAGCGGGCACGTGCCACTATTTTGGTGTTTTTTTATCTTAAATATATATATATATATATTATTAAAAGGAGGATAATTTGAAAGTGACATTCGGTAAATTCTTGATTTATTATAATTTTAAGTGACTGATCAATTAGTTAGTAACTAAAATTTGTTTTGCACAATTATATTTCATTTAATGACATGATTAATATTTTAACACAGATAATATTGAATATACTAATTAGTTAACTGAAAGAGAAAATATATAATCATAAAAAATATTCAACAAAATTTTAATCAATGACTCACTTGGCATAGCGTGATGATACTTTTAAGTGATGTGAATAATGAAATAATTGTAATAACTGGATCAAATTAAACATATAGGCATCAAAAGAAGTTTCCAAAAAATGAAAAGATAAGTTAATACTATCACACTTTCAGTTTATAAAACAAAAATGTATCCATATTTGATTTATTTTATATATGATCGAGACTGTTATGTCAATATAATCATTAAAAAATATTTAACAATTAATTATGCTTTTAAATGATTTGAATAATTAACCAATTAAATAATTGTAATAACTGAATAAAAATAAACATATAGGCATTAAAATAAGTTGCCCAAAAATGAAAAGAAAAGTTAATACTATACATTTCAGTTTATAATGCAAAATGTATCCATATTTCATTTATTTTGATATATGAGGTTGTTCTGTCAATTGAAATATATGATTTATTTCATATTCGATTGCCAAATTTATAAATTAAATATAAAATATAAAATATTTATATTTTATAAAATATGATGAATGATTTAAATTATCCAACTAAAAAATTGTAGTAACTGAATCAAAATAAACATAACTAATACATTAATTATATGAGAGTTATATAGATTTGATGGAAACATTGATTGCCTCTCATGAAACACTAGAGTTATATAGATCACAAAAATCCTTAAATATATTATAATTATATGAGAGTTGGTAATAAAAATAATTAGGTATATAATTATTTTAATGGAGTATTGTATAATAGATATCCATAATCATCTAAGGATAAAAAAAACATATTATGTGGTGTTATGCTATTATGCACACTATTGAAAATTATAAAATTCTATTATTGAATGGAAAATGATGACATTTGTTTAGGAAGTTAGCGATCAAATTATGTAGAAATTATAATATAAATTCGTTATAGTTTGTAATGTTAGTTTAACCTAATTAATTAAAATTTTCATATATTCAATTCATTTTTCTTAGGATCATTCATGTTTAGATCTAACCTCAATCTTAATTGTTCTACTTAAGAAATAAATTAGATATACCCCACATGTAACTGCACATTCAATTAAGAAAAATAATTATAAGATAAAATATCAGATACAGCTAACTATTTCAAGGTTGATTAGACATATAACTATAACTTTTAAGTATTCATGTTATTAAGTCAACAAATTATTAATTTTATGTATAATAATTATATATAAAAAATTATTTTTTATAGGATTATCATAATTTTTATAACATTTTTTAATATTTTTTTATTTCTTATTAAAATGTCATTATTGTGCAAGTGCTATAATGTTTTAGTATATTATTCATTTCTTTACATCAAAAGGTCCAGATAATTAGAGTGGTTATCAAAACACATATAAAGTATCATAAAATTTATATAGATATGAAATAGATTAAAGAATTAATATCTCAAACATAAATGATAATATTATTTTTTAAGAAGAGAGAAAAATAAATGGAATAGAAAAAAAGTAGATAGATTAATAAATTATTTATATAATTCATAATTATCATATTTTAAGTAATATTAAAATACACCAAAGTAATATTTATTTATTAACATATCATACATCTAATTTCACATCATCCGCCCATACGGTCACACTAACTAAATTTCGTGTGTGTGAAAGGACGAGGAGAAGATAAATTTTTTTTGGTTTGTTTACTAATTTCTTTAATTGTTGGAAGTATATATAATTGACGTGTCTCTCTTGTATGAAAGTTGAATGGGAAATTATAGGGAAGAGTTCAACTACTCTCTCTACACATCACGTAGAACACTATTTTGTTCACTTGATTAAATTATTTTTTAAAATAAGTTTGTTAATTCATATTTTTAATCTTTGTATGCGTACATGGATTGTCGCGTTATTCTAATGAGTAAGTTAATCATATGAATGCTATGGTCCTCTCGTCATTCATGATGGCCGAGTCAACTGAACAATCAACGACAATATTTTTATAATCGGATCGACGATCGGATCAGACTTCTTACTGGATCGCAGTTGGACCGATCCAATTAGTTCGATCGGATTGAATCAGATTTTATTAAAATAATATTATTTTTAATAATTATAAGGATATAATATAAGTTATATGATATAATATATGAATATTGTACTAATAACCTATTAAAAATATTAAAAACTAATATAACATAATTTTATTTATTAAAAAATTTAATAATGATAAATAAGAATAATTAACATATAAATATAAATATATAATTATTAATTTAGTATCTATTATTTATTAATGATAGATGTTATATTACTAATTTTTATCCTAAATTATTCTTATTTCTTTTTTTTTCTTTGACACTTTCCTTTTTATTTCTTTTATTTATGTCCTTTAATAATTTTTCATTTTAATGTTAATTAATTTTGAATACTTACCTTTTTATTTCAATTCTTATTTAATTTTATACATATCATACTTCCTCCTTTTTTTACCTGTCTTATATTCCTTTCTTTTTTTTCTTTTTTAACTTTCCTATTTTTATCATTTTATTTTTTAAAACTTGAATTGAACCGATTCAATCGGTCGGTTCAACCGGTTTTGACCAATTCAACATCAAAAACAATTTTTGATATCAAACCGAACCGAAATATCGGCTGATTCGCAATTGAACCAATTGAACCGATCGGTCCGGTTCAATTTTGATAACATTGATCAACGGTAACCTCCATGAATGGAACTTAAAAAATAATTTAGGAAGCATGAAATTAAATTGTTAAATCAACATTACAATTGATAAATATTAATATCATCTACTTTAGTATTTAACTTAACTTACTATATATATATATATGTGTGTGTAGCTGTGTGTATATAAAAATATTAAATACTTGTATTAAACTGAAATATTATATAGTTAATTATTTCTAATTCTAGCTATCATATATATATATATATATATATATATATATCCTATCCAAATTTAGAGGCCATCCATATCCTACAAGCCGGGAAAAGTGACGTGATGCCGTGTATGCATGGCGTGTCCATTGATCGATAAGATTAAAACCAGTTCTACTTGACCAAACACGTCACATCAGACTCCATCCAGTAAAGTTTATGTTTGGAACTATTTTTCATCATGATCTATTGATCATTTAGTACTCAAGTTGTATTTTGTTAAGATTTGTGGTGAATCATGATCATTAAATTTTGACTATATAGTTAAAAAGATATTTCACATAAGGCTTCGTCCTCTTAAAAATCCTCTTAACACTCGCACGTGTAAAACATTCTAAAAAAGTTAAAGAAATTATAACTCATATTATTATGAGATCTTAGAAGGATTTTTAAGTTAGAATGATTTTTAAGAGAATATAGCATTGCCCTTCATCCAAAGCCCCTCCGATTCCTAAGCTCTCAAGTTCATGTGTCAACGTCCTTCTTCTCTCCCTTGGAGATGATCTTGAATTTGATTCATTCATTGAACTCTCTGTTCAAGTTTGGATCTCTTTGTTATCATTCTTAAAGTCTTAATATTAATCTTTAGAAGTTGTTTTACTTTTACATTAAGTTATATATCATCAATTTGTTTTAATCCAAGTCAGAAAGATAACATTATCTAAAAAAAATGATAATAAAATTTTAGAACTGATAAAAAAATGGCCTTCGAGTTATCATGCACAAAAAGGGATAATAAACCGTAGTGGATATATAATTATCGTATACTTTATTACAGAGTCAAAACAAAACAAAAAATATCATCATACTACAAATATTATCTTCATTTCTTTTATATACAGGAAAAACATTTACATTAAGATTGTGTGTTAAAGTAGTTAGGGATAAAATTTTTTGGATATTAAGAGAGAAAAAAGTTAATTTGTAGCTCTAATTTTTTTCATAGTTTGAAAGAAACGCAATCTAAATTGATGTATCATGTAATATTTTTTTCTTCAAACATGTTCCTACTATTATTATTAAATATAGTGTATTACTAACTATCTTAAAATTTTAAGTTACTAAAAAATAATAATTTTACATTTAAAAAAAATACTTTTCTTTATTATTAACTTCAGGGCCTTTCGAAGTTTAAATCGATAAAAAAAAAGTGCAATTTATATTGATGACCTTAAACAATTATTATCTTTATTATTATCGCAGACAGTTGTACTACGATTACCTATTTTGGTTGGTCACGTATTTAATTCCATCCAATCTCTATCTCAGTTGTCTGTTTATTTGACAAATAAAATAAAATAAAATAGGGGATCAAAGGCGGCCTCTGGTTACAATTCACATAATAATGTTATCGTGTGTTTTAATAGTTATTATATGGTGCAGGCTGCAACCGCGCGCTGGACTCTTCGCAATTTGCGTGCTATAAAAAGTTGCCTCTCGAACGTTTCCATCCTCTCGCCCGCGCTCTCTTTGTTATTTCTTTCTCGTGCCTCTCCATCTCTCTCTCTCTCTCCCCTCCTCCCTGTTTTGGCCATGATCCAATTTCTCTCCTTCCTTCCCTGATTCCGCCATCTTTCCTTCCGGCAGCTGAGCTCGAACAGGTCATGAACCGGCCTCTCTCTCTCTCTCTGCTTCAGATTTCTTTCTCCGTTTTGTTTCCGTGGAATTTTAAGAAAAAAGGCGTACTACGTTTCTGTTATCTTCAATTGAATCATGTTTCTGTTATGTTCATCTGAAACGGATTCAGCATTCAGTTTTGGAGATTTGTCATTAGCTGGACAGCAATTTTGTATTGTATTACGTATCTATCCGTGTTTTTATATATATCATGTTTACTCTCTCTCTCCTCTCTCTCTTTTATATATGTATGTAATACTATACTATATAATTTTCTGATCATAGCATTTATTTTATGCCTGCTATATGGAACGGTATGTAATCTTCGTAACAGAAATAGAAGATTACATATATATATATATATATATATATATATATATATATATATATATATAACCATACGTGGATAAGAGCTAATAATTTAATCATGGTAATGCGAAAAATATGATGCAGAGAGGTTGTTGCTTTCTTCGTTCTCAGCATGCTTTGTTCTGCTCGGTATTTCTCAAATATGTTGTTTTCCAGAACAACACGAAGGGTGCTAAACGTAGATGCTCAGCCAAAACATTGTTGAGCACTAATGGCAGAAAACAGCAGAGGAAAATTTAAATGCAAGACGAATATTGTAGAGTGATGCAATTGCAGAGCAATATCAAAATCCAACTTCTAAATTATGCTCCCCGTGCCAATTATCAACAGGTAGTAGCTAGGAGGAATACTGACCGAACTGGACGGCCGGCGGCGTATCGCGTAGGAGGAAGGGAGATGGGGCTCTGGTCTCTGTTTGTGGTTGCATCCGCACCTAATGTGCAGGTCCTCCTCATAGGTATGGTGGGGGCATTACTGGCAACGGACTATTTCAATATACTCACGGCCAGTGCTCGCAAGGACATGAACAGGGTCAGTTTTCATTCATAAAATGCATCAACTCCATTTGTTCAGAAGCTTCATCATATCATAGCATTCTAATAACTTGAGATTTCTGATTCATCGTGTTCTACAGATCGTCTACTACGTGTTCACGCCGTCGTTAATGTTTGCTAGTCTCGCGAAGACAGTCACTTTCCAGCAGATCATCTCTTGGTAGGCCTTCAAAGTTCTTATATCATCACTTCATCCATGCATCATACAAATTCTAATGCGGGCTTCTCTTTCTACTCAAAGGTGGTTCATGCCTGTAAATATTGGTATTATCTTCCTAATTGGGTCTCTACTTGGATGGATAGCAGTGAAGGCTCTGAAGCCTCCTCGATATCTCGAGGGCCTAGTGATAGCTTGCTGTTCGGCAGGTAAACATTGATCATGCCAAGTTTCAGAAAGCACTTGCAGATCTCCAGCTGATTTGCCATTGTCATTCATGTTGCAGGTAATCTGGGTAATCTACTGCTGATAATTATTCCGGCGGTTTGCGACGAGGACGGCAATCCATTCGGAGATCACGGATTGTGTCGTGTCAGTGGACTTGCCTACGTATCCTTCTCCATGGCGGTAAAGTAACTTGTGATATTTGGTTCAGCTTTTGATTATAGTTTGTGTATGAATAGGTTGCTTCCTTTGTTTTCTGGTGCTGATACATATATTATTTTCTGTTTATGCAGCTTGGAGGCTTCTACATCTGGACTCATACTTTCAGTCTTATGAAGAAGGCTGGTAAAATATATCACCGTACGCGATTGGCAGGCAGCACAGAGACGCAAGATAAGGATTCAGACAATAAGGTTGACAAGGAGAACCTTGGAGTCTCCATTGAGAGCATACTTCCAGTTTCTGCCAAGCCAGTGGATGAAACTGAAACAGCAGAATCCCAACTTGTAAGTTGCAGCATCAAAAAACTCAAATCATCCCAAGGTTTTTGCCCAAAACATTGTGGTCAAGCTCATTCAATGACTTGGAATCAGAACTAATGCACGTTGAAGATCTTTTGTCTACCTTAAATTATATTTGAGCTCTGATGAAAAATGCCATGCAAACATGCCTAGAAATAATTGAAATTAAAAGAAGGAACTTTACGTGTTCACAGAGAAAAAAAAATCAACAAATGAGTTTACCTTGTACCTGTTAGTAAGAAAAATTGAAACAATAACAATGGTATCATGATGCAGGAACTCCCATTGCTGTCCAGCTCAAATCTTCTTGGTGAAAAGTTGACCTTCTGGGGAAGATTGAAGAAAAGTGCACACCAGATTGTTGAGGAAATGTTGTCCCCACCTACGATCTCGGCCGTAAGATCTTTGCGCATCCATATTAAGAATGCAACATTTATCACAAACAAAAAAAAAGGAGGAGCTTTTGATGTCTCCACCCTTTAAATTTCTTTCAGGTCATAGGATTCATTTTCGGTGCAACACCATGCCTGAAGTCCCTCATCATAGGCGACCATGCAGTGCTTAAAGTCATCCAGGATGCCATAAAATTGCTAGGGTAACTACAGTTCAACTCTACTTTGATCACAATTTTGAAAATCTAGACGAATGAGATGTTCTCATTCAGTTCTTTCTGCTAATGCAGAGATGGCACAATACCTTGCATCACCCTCATTCTGGGTGGCAACTTGACTCGAGGTTAGTGTTAATCATTTTGAGATGTCATTTTATTAAGACCATAACTATACATCTTTTCACTAATTCTCTTGAAACATTCGCAGGATTACGCAAATCCGCAATAAAAAAGAGAGTAATTCTAGCGATCATCTGCGTTCGCTATGTGATCCTTCCTGCTTGCGGGATTGCTATTGTTAAAGCAGCTTATGAACTCGGATTCCTGCCGGAAGACCCACTGTATCGTTACATACTAATGATACAGTTCACCCTCCCACCTGCCATGAACATTGGTAAAGCACTTGTACAACCTTGATTTAGCCAAATGATTTATAACCTGCATGCATCCAAACATTTCGATCTTACACGAGTCTCGAGCATATCATAGAAAATGATATAAAGATAAAGTCCAATAAGACGACCTCTAAAGATCAAATAGATAATAATCAAGCATTTTCTTTATCGAAACTGATTCCTGGTTTCCGGGAATTTCCCTGGTTACAGGAAAGTTGGCAGTGCAATACATCAACTTGTTTTATCATATTTGTGTAGAAACTTATTGTACCATATGAATGTTGGCACAGGTACGATGGCTCAGTTGTTTGATGTTGCCCAAGAGGAGTGCTCTGTCATATTCCTTTGGACATATTTGGTTGCTGCAATTGCACTCACAATTTGGTCCACCGTCTACATGTGGATCGTGTCCTAGATTTATCATTAAAACTACACATTCGAAAGCTCATGATTTTGTTAAAATATACGATTCCGTATTCTTTCCCTGCATTTCAGAAAACAGATGATTGCGATGTACAAGCCACACACACTGTTAGTAAGAATGTACCTAAGATGCAGTTTTGAGACAATAATTGCACCATTTCTGAATGAAACAACAATGTCAATTATGTTTCACTTGCAATTAAACAGGGTGATACAGGATGAAATCACCAGCACCCATTTTATTCTCATTGAAGCAATCAAACCAGTCATTGGAGATACACCTTCAAGAAGATTGCCGATGTACAAAGGGAAGACCAGAGACCAAAAGTGTCCATACTAGACCCCTTTCTCCTAATTGTTGAGATAAGAACAACCACCTACAGAAATAAGTTACTGAAACAATTACCATTTCCATGCAACCTGCATATCAGAATGAAGGCAGTTAAGCATGTGCAACATCTCAACTCTCTGAGCTAGACCAAGAGAAATATACTAACAGATATACACTATTCCAGATAGCATCATAATTCACAAGCTAATCCTTCATAAGCTATCATCACAAGCAACGCAAGTTGTTCAAAAAGCATTATGCAGGTTGACATTTGCAAAAGTTTCATTTCAATTGATTTGTTGGCACACAACATATTCATCTAGGAATTCATACAAGGTTCATGTTGGATCATGCACATTGTTGATTGGCAATCTTGGAGCCTCCTTACCTAGTTCATCAAATTGCTTTTGGAACCCTATGCCCTATCTTGTTTACCAAAAACAAAACTGGAAACAGAAGAAAATAATTTAATATTTACGCGTTCATTAATAACAAAACACAACAAATTGAATGATCATCTGTCAGCCATAAAAATTAATTACACCAAAAAAATAAAGACAATTTATTGCTACAAAAACTTATTCGTAACAACATTCATATCCATGCTTTTCTTGGAGAGTCCTAAGTTATTCAGTCAAAAAGCAAGGAGCTCTTAGATGACATGATTGACAATCTTACAGAAAAAATTAAATTATATCTGCCTTAAGCTTAGGATATGCACGCAAACTTCCGCACGCATCCTCTAATTATATCCTCTTCCCAAATTGATCATTCAATGCCATTGTCCTTTCAATCTTTATTTTCTTCCATCAATGATTTAACCCCCTATGATTTAACTCCGCCTATGTTTTATAGTCGGTCCCAAGCCCGGATAAAGGAGGAGGGTTGTGTTAGGCCCCTAAATTTAGCGTAAAACTGGCGTCGTATGATCCATGTAGCCGACCCCACCTAGTGGGATAAGGCTTTGTTGTTGTTGTAATGATTTAACCCCTTATACCACAACTTAAAAATGAGATAATAATAAATAGATAGTTTGATTATTTTACATTAATTTTATTTTTTTAATGTAGTGCCACGTAAGCAACATTACTGATAAAATGACGATACTCGATCAAAAGAACAATAAGTGAAATAAGTTAATAGTTGAGGGAAAGAGGGTAAAGTTCAAAACCAATTGCTAAAATTTATTTGGACCTAGGACCTAATGTGATCACATTAAGCTAACAGATACTCGTGGACAAGATTAGACGAGAAAGATTTAGTGCCCCACTACTTGTGTAATTAACTTTGAGATGGAAATTAAATTCCTGGCTAAAGTTTTTTCCATAATTTTTCTACTACATATAACCACTTCCTTGTAAGCATTTTTTTCCCAGAAAACATAGTTTCAGAATTTTGGTTTAATGCAGCAGTCAAGTTCAATTTTCATGTAAGATTATTAAACATTTTATTGGCTCTAAATTGTGCTCATTTAGGCCTTACACAATGTCAGGCTTCAGAAACAGTATCTAGAGGCATGTATCTTATGATCCGACAATGTCAAAGTTCCCTGGTTCTACATCTACAATCCATATTTTTATTAGATTGTACAGGATCACCTAAAATATAATGGCATCCTCGATAATGATTTATATTATTGAGATCAGAGCAATCAAAAAGTAATTGTGATCAAGGTATCAAACAATTAAACTCTAAAAACTAGTGGAATACTATTTATCTTTGATAGGACTCACCTGAGCATTTAGAATCAATATCTTGAAAAATGAGAACCATAAAAGAGAACGGCAAAGTTCTAGAGAAAACAATAAAATTGACCTCATTCTATCTTCAATCGACGCTGCTGCTGATGACTCTTGCCCCAACCCTATCAAGCTTCGCTACCGTTGCCATGGCCTTAAGCTTTCCTTCCCTCCGGAATGCTTCCACCATCTGATCACCGATCTCCTTTCCCTTCTCCTCGCTATCGGTGACAGCCACAGCTGTCGGCCCTGCACCGCTGATAGTGCAACCGAATGCGCCAGCAGCAATCGCAGCTTTCTTCACTGCCGTCATTCCAGGGATCAGCGGCGCTCTTTTTGGCTCTACGATCCCATCTGCCGATAATGCGGAACCCAGCACCCTCGCGTCCCCGTGAACCACCGCGGCCACCAGCGCCGCCGCCTGGCTAGAATTCCTGATGTGGTCCTTCATGGTGACCTCCCCAGGAAGCGCCTCCCTCATCTTCTTCGTGGGAGCCTCGAACTCCGGGCTGGCGAGGACGAAGATGAGCTCCCGATCGGCGGGGAACTCCAGCCGGATTATCTCAAGCGGGTCGTAGCTCCGGATGAGCACAAACCCGCCCATTAGCGCGGGGCCCACGTTGTCCGCGTGGTACCCGCTGACCTTCTTCTCCGACTCGAGGCCTGCAAGGACGAGCTCATCGGCCGACAGGCGGCCGCCAAAGAGCTCATTCACGGCGACAGCCGCCGCGGCCGCGGATGCGGCGCTGGAGCCGAGGCCGCTGCCGAGAGGAAGGCCCTTGCGGAGGGAGAGCGAGAGGCCAACGGAGCGGACGCCAAGCATGCGCATAACCTCGATGCCGGCGATCCCGGCGCAGTTAAAGAGAGGATTGAAACTGAGTTTGGGCGCTCCGGATACAGAGGCGATGACGAGCTTCCCTGCAGGAACGTTGGGGTCGACGGAGAGGGTGACGGTGTCCCCGAGGGAGAGGCCACCGGGGAGGTCGCCGCCTGCGGAAGAGGAGACAGCACAGCCGAGGAAATCAAAGCCCGGTCCGAGGTTCGCGACGGTGGCGGGAGCGAACGCCGTAAGAGACCGGAAGAGCGGCGAGGGATCGACGGAGCCGGCGACGGGGGCGGATGTGGTTTTAATGGCGGCGCAGGGGTTAACGGGGGAGGATGAGGAGCATCGAACGGTCCGGAACTGGGGGACTAACTGATTTGAACGGTAGGGAGTCGGTGTACTGATCTTTAAGTTTGTCGCCGTCGCCGCCGCCGCCGCCGCCGCCGCCATCGTAACGTGTGTTTTAGGTTGAACTGAAGCCTCGCTCTCGAGCTTCCAAACAAGAATAGGATTTATTTTTGTTTTTTTTTTACCGTTTTTATTTTAATACTTACCGGCAAAACAAGAAACGATTTTTGAAACAAAAATAAAAATAAAAAATTTGAAGAATAGTAATTAATTTTCTTCAGAGTTGGGTGAGTTGAATTCGGTTCCATTTCAAAAATGATTTTGGCATCCAACCGAATTAATTCATAGTTCGATTCAATTTTAATAATATTATTTTTTTAATAAAGTGCTAATATTTTAAAGGGTCAGTGGGAGTCATAAGACTTTTTTTAAGAAGTTGGTGAATGGTGATGATAACAAAAGAATGTTTTATAATGGCCAAATATATATAATCAAGTATAGATGAGATTGAATTTATTTCATGATCCCTTCAGATTGATTTAGGTGGTACAGAGCCAAAGAGAGAAATGTCGGATTTTGTAAGTGTGTAATTTCAACAAAGATTATGAATTTTGATTCAACCAAATTTTAATTGATCAGTTTGAAGCAAAATGCTTAATTATTTTAATTTAAATTCATTTAAATTACACGTGAAATTTATATTAAATCTATAGACTTAAACCGGGTCGTCACCCTCGAACAGTTCAAAAAGTAAGTGTTCCAATTAGGACTGTACACGAACTAGGCTGAGCTATGCTTTTACTTAAATAGGTCAAGCTTGTTGCAAAATAAAAGTATTTAACCCTGGTCTATAGCACGTAACAAATTATGAATTTAGTCTAGCTTGTTTGATTAATTTTTTATGTCTGACCTAACTTATTAGCATGTTAAATCAAATATATTTTTTTTATGATTTACTATATTACATATAATAAATCTTATTTATTAAAGAAATAATATATATGAATTAAATAAAAGAGACACCACTAATATATTTTTTCTAAACATATAATCAAAATAGTAATATTGAACTCAAAATTGAAGATTTAAAATATCAAGGATTAAAAATTATATATATAACATATGATATATTAATAAATATTAGTCTAATAAGCTATAAGACTAGGCTAATTATTAAGAGACTAAACCTATTTAAGAAAATAGACTTTATTTAATATTTCGACTTATTTTGATAATAGGTTGAGTCGAGTGAGGCCAAAAATAGTCCGAGTCATGAGTTGCTCATGAACGACTCGGCTTATTTCCAACCCTAGTTTCAATGAATATTTGTGACTAATAATAAGGTTAATATGTGCACATATTTAAGTTACATATGTTACATATATTTGGGTTGTTAGGTGATCAATTTATCTTTTTTCCTGCATGTGGTAATGACTCGTTCAATCGTGGAGTTCAATTAAATATAAAGTAGTGATTTTTAATTTTCAAAATTAATAATTTATGTTAGATCCAATCTAACTTATTGTATAATGTGATTGACATACAAATTGATATACATATCCATTAAATTATATGCATGGTTTATATGCCTTCAAAATCAACATTTTCGTATAGAAGAGAATAAGGAAAAATGATATAGAATGTATTTTCCATTTTTCACAATGGTTTATATATCTTAAATAGTCTAATGATCATTTGTTGCAAGTTTTCTTTTTGTTGCGAGTTCCGGTATCTAGGAAGTGGATCATTCAATTTGCACGACATTAAAGAGCATATTATCCACAAAGGGTCAATTCGGTCGAGTATAAGTAATTTATTTTTTTTAATCAAGTTGGATTATTATTCAAGGTAATTATATATAATGTAGTCAAACCTTACTCCACTTAAGAAGCGTGATCCAAACTTCGTTTTCACTTTTTCATTTTATTTTACATAATGAATTATGATCCATTTTTCAATAATCGTTTGATTTTATTTGCAATTGAATTTCAGAATATGACAATGATCGTTAAATGACTATCACGACTACGGTAACACTCAAATTTTTTTAACAAAAATATAGAAAAAATTACACCAAATATGCTCATTGATACTGTAAGGATCCGAAAATTCACCCTAAAAATTTTGAACATTTAAAAAAATTTTGCGCCGTTAGTCCATTCGTCATACATCATTTAACAGCGAAAAACTTGATAATTTAGAAAAAGTCATAATAAATAAAAACTTTCTATTAATCATATCATAACCGATACTTCAGAAAATATGAAATCTCTAAACCTTCAGTATATCATTAACATCAATGTTCAAATAGAACTGTATGACTCATTTAAACCTAAGCATGTGCAACACTTCGTCATGAGATCACTTAATCTTAGTTATCTGCATGGATACAGCAGGTGTCCCAGTTAAAGTATGTAAAGGTCATGCATGCCATGCTATCCTATCACATGATACTACATGCAATGCATCATCATCATAATAACGATAACATATGAGCATGCATGCCATGAACTATATCATGATCCTTACATGACATCATGCTTATCATTCATTCTTAACATATCATTATTGAAATATAATCATTTCAACATACTTGCCTTACCTCGAAGTTATCATCTATAAGTACCATGACATAAGAATATACATTCAAAACATACATAACATATATGACATAGACATATCATTGCATTCCATTTCCATTGTCATATGTATCATAGGAGTTTCTTTATAACTCCTTAATCCTTATTCATTACTTGACATTGTTTCTTTCTTTTTTTTCACTCTTTGCTTTACATTTCCTCATGATTACGATATAACCCTTTGGACATTCTTAATCACTATAAGGTGAAAGACATTTAGTTCTTGTCTTCATCATTCATCTTTACAGCATCATTACATTTATCCATAAGGTGTTGGAAAATCTCAACACCTTTTGGGTGATGACATTATTTTTCAAGAAGTTTCAATTATCATGATGTGAAAGACATTTACTTATTGTCTTCATCATTCATCATTAATTACATTAATTCATAGAGCACTAGGAAATCTCAAACACCCTTTCAGGTGATGACATTATTTTTCTAAGAAATCTCAATCACCATAAATCGAAAGGTGTCTACTTCTGGGAAATCTCAAACACCCTTAGGTGTTGGCATTATTCCCTAAGAAGTCTCAATCACTATAAGGTGAAAGACATTTACTTCTTGCCCTCATCTTTCATCTTTACTTAGTTAAAGGCTCAGGGTGACATCATTACAACGACGTCAATGACTCCTAGGAATTTTCAAACTCTCTTTTAGGTGACGACATTATTTTCTGAGAAGTCTCAATCACCCTAAGGTGAATGACATTTACTTCTTAACATTAATAAATATCGAGGCATTTCCTTCAACTTTATACTTTATTAGGCTCATTAATACATCAAACATTCACATTAATCAATCATCCCCTAACCTAATTATGACTGATCATATATTTTTTATATATCAGTTCATACACAACTAACCATCATCGATCATCAATCATCAATACATAATAATGATATCATGAAAATACTTTAAATACATCATAGAACCTATCTTTCGCTCGGTCACGGCCGTGATGGGTGGGTCACTGTCGTTATCGTCGTTGTCACGACTGTAACAATAAACGTCACGGGCGTAATATAACATTATTTTCCTCTTCATTTTCCTTCCCGCTCACGGTCGTGACTGGGAGTGTCACGGTCGTTCTTAATTGGTCACGACCATGACAGAACATGTCACGGTCGTGCCAGTGCCTTGAACGATAGGCCGCTTTCAGTCTCTCGGTCATGACCATTCCAAGGGTTGGCATAGTCGTGCCGACAATCCAAAATTCAATCTTTCACCCGACATTTTCGATCTTTGATATTAAAACTCCAATAAAAATAATCTAAAACATCATAAATATTTCTGATATGATCTCTTAGCATCTATGCATTATAAAACATATTAAAACATGTAATTTTCATTCATTAACAAGATTTAGGGCTTTTTCTTGAAAATTCATACATTTAACATAATCTATTCTTTGCACAATATTCTAGCAGTAGTCACTAAAATATTAATAACTTAAGTTATAATTATTCTTTTCAAATGATTCCAAATTTCACATAAAGATAACACGAATTTTTAACTCATGAATAAATTTCAAATCCAAACCTAGTATTTTCAATTTACTATGAGTTTTACAATTTGGTCTCGTTGTTATCCGAGACAGCATGACACCAATCCGATTTTTGGATCATAACTACTTTTATACAGCTCCAAATCACATGAAATCAATTTCTATGGAAACTAGACTTCTAGGGCTTTCTATCCACTGTAATTTTTGGATTAGAAAAACTTATTCAAACAATTATTACAAAACAGTCATGAATTCCCAAGACATCATGACACCAGTCCGATATTTGGATCATAACTATTTGTATATAACTCCAAATCATATGAAACCAATTTATGTGGAAACTAAACTTCGAGGGCTTTTCATCCATATATTATTTGTAATTTTTGGATAAGTAAAATCTACCCTTAATAAAAGATAGTCACGAATTTAATAAATTTATGCAACACAAATCATGCAACCCTCAATCAAAATTCTTATCAAGAATAGTGTGTTTTTAAAACTCTCAATCCAAACAAAAACATTACTAAGAGGGGAAAGACGGATTTGGATCCTCTTTACATACCTATGATATTGTTCTTCAATATTAATCACCTTTCTATTATCTATGTCATCTTCCTCTTTGCCCTTTTTTTCTTCCTCGTTCTCCTTCTTTTTTCTCTTCTTAGGTTGCAGCCGCCATGTGAGAGAAATAGGAAAAGAGAGGACAGGAAGGGTTTCGGATATTTTTATAGAGCCTAGTCTAGGGTTATAATCAAAAGGCCCAAATAAATTTGATCCAAAATTAGAGTTGTTACAGATACTCTCCAACTTCACTTTGTAACATGAATGTCTTTCATCTTTTAATTCGTTTCACCCGGTGCCTCTTTACCTGCTATCGTCTGTCTCCCAGTTGCGGAGTTGACGTGGCGTAGATATAATGCTAATGTGACATCTTCTCTCCTCTCTACATAAATTGACGTGACAATATTAAAAAAATAAAAATACCACGAGTGAGCAGTCGCCAAAGGGAGACGACCCTTCTCTTCCCGCTCGTACCTCCCCCCCTTCTCTTCGCCGATGTGCGGGAGCGGAGGGGGCCTCGCCTCCCCGCCCGACGTCCGCCGATGGTTAGAGGGGGGGGGGGGGGGGGGGCGCTCCACGTGGTAACTTTTTTAATTTTAGTTTTTTTAATATTGTCATGTGAGAATGTTTACGTGGAGATGAGAGAAGATGTCGTGTCAGCGCCACGTCAGCTCTGTAATCGAGAGATGGATGATAGCAGATAAAAAGAGCACCGTGTGAAACGAGTTAAAAGATGGATGGCATTCGTGTTACAAAGTGAAGTTGGAAAGTATCGCTGAACAAATATTAAAGTTGAAAGCATTTGGTGTAATTTTTTGAGGGAAAGGTTTGCCATAGTTATGATTTCAAGATTTTCTATCCATACCATAAATGCATGTCAAAAGATTATTATGTCATTAATTCTCAAATAAATTCCTTTTTTATGGCATTTAAACTCTTTTTTTCTCCATGTTCTCCTTCCAATTCTCCATTCCCCCTCCCTTCGATGTACTAGTGGATCCAAATACACCGAGAAACGATTATTTGTTTTGGTTGATTTATTAGTTCTACGCATATTGATTGATGTTTCTTCTTTGGTTAATGTCAAGGTTGTGATTATTGGATTTAAATTGTTGTTGTGATGATCTAGATTTTTGTTGTGATGTTTATATCAGTCTTCCATGTTTATGTGCAATCTCTTTGAATATATTTGGATCACGTATTGATTGTTAATTCTAAGTAGTATGCTTACTATATATAAATCTCTTACACTACACCATCCAAACCCTATAATTTGTACTTATCGTATTCTACAAGAGATCTAGGTTAATTAATATGATGAATATGTGTGTTGTTGATGATGTAGTCACTTTGCTTAATCTTATTTGTATTATACTTATCACATTCTTTAAAATTCAAATCATTATATTCACAAAAATACAAAAAAAGTTATTTTTTTCGATCAAGACCTACCGATGTTCATAACTATTAACACTTAACTAATTTGGTGTTCGGATGAAAGTAGTATGAATAAATTCTTAATGACGTGATGATTCCGAAAATCGAATATGGAACTGCTAGCATCCACCGATTATATAATACAATCTTTTTATCCGGTTAGTATTGAGTAACCTCATTTGAATTAGTCAAGGAGCGGATTAAAAAATCCAAATTTTTATCTTAGTTCTAATAGTAATATTTTTATTCTTGTTTGTTGATATATCATCATTTTTTGGTAGAACACGTTATATAATTACATTTTTCCCCATCTGGTAGGCAAATCTTCCAGACCTTTTATGAGAAAGAAGTAATTGACAAATTAAACGTCAACGTGCATTGATGATTAAAATAGAACATATTGTTTTTTTTTTCTTCTTGAAATCACATATAATAAATGACATATTATACATTCATGACAGAAAGATCACACGCATGGCAGTGGCACACCATAAATACGAAAAGAAAACATTATTTTAACTAAAGTAATAATATGTTCTCCGAAAAAATTTCAAATATTCCTTTCTCCTTAATGGAAGAAAAAACAGAAATAATTCGAAAAGAGAAAAAAAACTATACATGAAAATAAGAGTAAAATGTTGATAAAAATCCTACTTGGCAATTGGCAAACCACCAAGCGGAATCAAACACGTGGCGAATCCATTCGTGGGGAGCGATTCCGCCGATCCAATAACTCGCGGCGTACTCGCCCGAGGAATCGAGTCAGAGAGAGGACGAGGACGAGGAAGAGTGGGCTCCGCGTCGGAAGCGCTGACGGCATTCCCACGGCCGCGTACCGTCGCTTAAGCTGCCGGAGGATCGGAAGGGACAATGGCCGTCGATATCCAAGCGACACGTGTCCTCATATCCCTCCTCCTCTCAGTCTTCCTCGTCGTCGTCGCCGGCGCCGGCGCCGGCGGTGCTCCGGAGGTCTACAATCTCGATCTCCTCGGACATCAAACCCTAATTTTTTGTTGCGAAAATTTTCGATTTGACCGTCTTCCTACAGTTTCTTCCTTTCTTTGCTGATCCTTCTGCCTTTGCTTTCTGGTTCCTTAGACATGTAGCAGACGATGCGTCGCGATGAACTGCGACAGTAAGTAATCTGCGACCCGATGCCCCCTCTTTTCTTTGTTCTTGCAAAGATCTGGTCTTACTTTTCGCATCAGAAGGAAACATCTGGCGGTTTATGAGATGAATTTTGATCTACTTGTTCGTCGATGTTATTTTTTTTCTGGTTATCTTTTTTCAGATTTCGGGATCCGATACGGTAAATACTGCGGCGTGGGGTGGTCGGGCTGCCCGGGGGAGCAGCCCTGCGATGAACTGGACGCCTGCTGCAAGGCTCATGACGAGTGCGTTGAGAAAAAAAGTAATTTTTCTGTCAGTATTTTGTTCAATTAAACTCAATTCTATCTTTGTTCATCCAATGCCAAAAGAAAAGAAAACAAACAATTCAGATTTGATTACATTTCTTCGAAATTTTCAAATATCATCTTTGCATATTCATCTATAGTTCTTTGTAACATCCCAATTCGATTTACCAATCAAAATCTTAACTTTTTGTGGCTCTACCGTTGCGTTTGCTTTTTGTAATTTGTGCTTCCCATGCGGCAGCAGCTCGCAGTGTCTGGGCGCATCTCTAGTTTTACTATTGACCTTGTGAATGCCTTGTTCAGGTGTCATGAGCGTGCAGTGCCATGAGAAGTTTAAACGATGCATCAACAAAGTGAAGAAATCTGGAAAGATGGGCTTCTCGAAAGAATGCCCTTATGAGACTGCAATGCCAACCATGATACAGGGCATGGACATGGCCATTTTGTTAGGCCAGTTGGGTTCTCAACGTCTGGAACTCTGATTGATGTCGAATCCGATGATGAGACCAGGATTCTTTTTTTTCTTCTTTCCTCCTTTTTTTTTCTGAAGTATGGATTTTGTAACTGGGGAATGATTTGTTGAGTTAGTGATTGATGTATTCATTCTTTAAGTCTTTCATTGTTTCTCATGACAAACTCCGCTTAATAGACCTTTTTTCTCGCATTCTAAAATATGAGTACTGCCATTCAACATTTTCCTCGAGCCAAAATCTGACTCGTGTCTAATGATGTCATAAGCCAACTACTCTTTTTTTTTTTGTCTAAAGTGATAATGTTCGAGGCGAGAATTTTTTTTCTATCGAGGAAAGAATATATTTTCCCAATTTTGTTCATCGTCTGCAACAAGGGGTGTAAGAAAAATTCGATTAACCCGAAAAATTCATCCGATTCAAAAAAATCGAACAAAAAAATTAAAAAATTAGGAGTCCGAATATGATTTAAGGCAATTTTTAATAAATTAAAATTCATCCGCTAAAATTAAGACCCCACCTGAAAAAATCGTAGAGGTCCATGGAGCTCAATTTTTATTTATGATTTTTTATTTATATAATTAATACATGTGTTAATAATTCTTTTATTATAGATATAATATTTTTTAAAATTTCATACTTTTTATCACATTATCAAACTCTAATTTAATAATTTTAAAATTTTAGTAGTATATTTTATATTTAATATAAAATTAAATATTTTTATATTAATTTTAAGTTATTAAATATATTTTTAAAATATAATTATATAAAAGTAAGGCTTCAAAAAAATCATCCGAAAAAACCAATCCGTTAAAGGATGATTTTTATTTTTTCAAAATGATTTTAGGATGATCTTTCTAATTTTAAAAACCGACCCTAAAAATAGCAGTTGATTTTTTTAGACCGAAAATCCGAACCGACCCGAACTACTTTCACTCCTATCTGCAACCAAATTCTTCCATTCGGTAGAGATCCAATTCTTCTATATTGCCAAAACAAAAGTTAAAGTAATACATTTTTTTATGATAATATATATTGAAAGCAACTCCTTAAATTATCGATAATATCAAGTGTTTGACAAATATTAATAATATAAATAACAGTTGAAATAAATAGAGCAAAAAATATAAAATACCCTTAAAATTAATTTTCATGATATAGTATTAAAAAAATAGAAAAGTAAATATAGATAAAAGAAGATGAGACAAAATAAAGAATTACTTATAAAAAATCAAATAATAAAGATGAAATTGAATATTATTTATTTATTAATAAAATATTTAAAATTTAACATTTTGAATGAATAAATATGTTTATCAAAATGTATGTTTTAAACTGATAATATGAAATTATCAATTATCAATTATATAATAATTAAAATTATCAGAACAATTAAGATTATTGTAATGTGATGAATTCTGAAAATTTTACTCCTAGGTAAAAGAGCCTTTAAAGAAATAATGAGTTTAAATATCTTCTAAAACTTGAAGTTGCAAGTTCGTCGGCAATTGCAATGATAAGATTGCTCAGGGAAATATTGCTTGTGAAAGGAAAATTACATAATTATACAGAAGGTATAAGCAGCAATCACGACGATACTAAATGGTGACAATTTTTTTTGAGTAAATTACATCGAATGCTCTCCAATGAATATGAATGTCTTCCATCTTTTAACTCATTTCACTCGATGTCCTCTTATCTATAATCGACGATTACCCAGTCATAAAGCTGACATGACGCTAAGACTCTCCTCTCCACATTAACATACAATGACGTAGCAATATTTAGGGGGGGAGGGGAGGGCGGGCGAGTCCTCCCCCTCAAGGGGGCACGCGCAGGCCCCTCCCCGTGGCTGACTAAGTACTTTTTAATTTTTTAAATATTATCACATCATTGTATGTTAATGTGGAGAGGAGAAAATGCCACGTCAGCTTTGTGATCGAATAACCGCCGATTGTAGATAAGGAGAGCATCGGATGAAATGAGTTAAAAAATGAAGGACATTACAAAATGAAGTTAGAAAGCATCGCTGAATAAATGTCAAAGTTGGAGAACATTCGGTGTAATTTACCCTAATTTTTTTGCTTTAGAAGTGCTAAATCTTTTTCAGGGGAAGAGAATGAGAAAAATGCATATTAAAATATCAGTTCGGAGTATAAACAGAATGCATTGCGAATTGCACCATCAGCTCAAAATTGATTAAAATGAAGTATCGTGTCTGACATGTTCTAATGATTTCAGCAGCAAAAGTCTCCCTGAGGTCAGAAAATCCTGAAAGAGCAATTCCTTTCTTGAAAAATGTATGTTATAACTCTCCATCATCCACATTCGAGGAATCACTGAAAAGAATGTATACCATAAGTCATTTCCCCGCATGTGAAAAAGAAAAATAACATGTCTACTCCAAAGAGGTGGATCACAAACTTACAAATGCTTGTCTGAAGAGATATTTATAACTAATTAAGAACAGGTAACTAACACAGATGCCTTAATAATTTGGGGAAATAAAGAAGGCAGATGTATTAAAACAAAGATACTAACGACAATCTTGAATTACAAGATCATCTATTGTAATGTTTTTAGCATAAAAGGGCGAAATGGAGAGCCTACAAATCCAAATTTTCTGATGAACAAAAAGGGAATGCTGAGAATGAACTTGGTTGACCACAAGGTCAGTCAATTGCATCTCAAGTCATGATTTATTCTCCTAAAAAAAGAGTCATGATTTATTATATAATTATATGGCCAAAAACTAGCAGCACTGAAGTTTGATATGACTGACAGATTTGACCATGTCTTACCTCCTATTGATACAATGTGCACTGAGATCTTCACATAAAACCTTACTAACACCTCCAGACTGTACCAATCCTTTTTTAACTCTTTCGCTGAACTGCATATGGCAATAAAAAAACAATTATAACATTTTACAACTACAAAATAAAATCCACGATGGGACATAGGGTTATATTTGATGGAAACACTTAGCAAATATAATACTATATGTAGAAATATATCATCTATGAACAAAAATGATCGACAACAAAATAAGTTGTCCTATTAAAGTAGCTAAATGTTTCATTTGCACCTCCTAGTGGTAAGATAAACCCATGTAACAGAATATATGTCAGCATGACCATGCAATCTAGCTCAGGTAGTCACATCTTGTTTACTTTGCAACCAATTGTTCTTTGGATAAATCAACAAGCAGAAAACAGAAAGGAAAACCACATAAGTAAAACTGGGGCCTAACTTACCTCATCTTCTGTTTCCTCCAACAACCTGAAAAGAGTAAAAATTACCATTAACCACTGTCATGTCACATCACCAGGCTAGAAAAAAATGGTATATAATAGTAATCACTGTTCTTGTTCTCATTTTACCTTCCACAAAAGGTGGACATAGCTTTCGAGTGCACTTTGGCCTTTTGCTTATCTGCCAAAATAGTACAACAGATATTTTAGAATATGTTGAAGAAGAAAACACCCAGTTAGCATAAGAGCTTTTGTTCAGAGAAACCTATAGAATGATCATTGAAACTTAAAATCACCCTCTTGGAAAGAATATATTGAGCAAAAATGCAATTCAAAGAAATAATTATTGTAGGAACCATTGAAGCATTCAAGACAGCATGTTTAGCTTTTTCTCCAATAAAATAGCTACTAAACCTCCTTTTTCCCCTATTGGAAGGACATTGCTTATAGAAACCTTATGTCAGTTAAAAATAATATTAAGAATACCATGCCACTGAAAACTACAATATATAATACTGTTTTGAGCGATATGATTCTACTTTCCTTCATGATCGTCCAGATTGTATCAGACAACAATATCAGGATCATATAAATATATAGGCAAGTTGATTGACTTGGATGTGACATATCTATTATAATACAGTTCATCTTCCTAAAAAGAAAAACAAGCACGGATTTAATTTATATGATCTTGTTATCTAAGCCAGACATGAAATGGCAAAGAAATTTAATTGTTATACTCCAACATGTTCAAAGGAGAAAGAAAAAAAAGTTTGTTCTTTCCAGAATCAGACAGGAAACAGTTATCTTGACGGAAATTCAACTGACATTAGCCATATTTTTACAATAAACCATAAAAGAAATTAGCCCTAAGTGCAACAAAGCCTATCGTGTCAATCTAGCAACATAGAGGTCACAAAAAGATGTTTTAGAAGCTTGTTAGAAGAAAATATTCAGATGGAGAAGTTTTGGAATTACTTACTTATTTTAATGTTATCCCAGTCTATTACTTTTTCCCATGTTTGTTTGCCTGAATCTGACTGTCAAAAACATCAATGTCAGCATCCAAACACACACACACACACATGGCAATTTAATAACTGGGAAACTTTAGTAGTTTAGGCGTGAAGTAAAAGCACCATGCTAGCCCCTGCGACAAAAGAACTTGTTCAGGATGTATACCTTCCTCAATGTGTAATCCTGCATTTTGTCACAAAGACCGTCCAGGAGTTCTACCACTCTTAGCTCACTCACCCTGTTTAAGAAGAAGTTAGCACTTTGCAACCAGGCAATATATACATCAAACAAAAAAAAATTAGAAACATAACTGAACATGATATCAAAGATGAACAACTCCAGAGCGATAGATCATAGCAATAAAGATATGAGATCCTAGAAGAAAAGGACCATTCATAAGAATGTATACAGAAAATTTAAATCATCTTCAAATCTTAATACTTTATTGTTACATGTTCACAATATATTATAATCAAATGTTTTCGAGAGTAAATTAATGCCAAAATAATCAATGGATGTTCAAGGCATTTACACTATCAAAGAGGAACAATACAGGCACAACTCACAGGTAACCTCTTTGTGAAGAAAGAATAATTATTTACATGTGAATTTATGCCAGTTAAGAAAAAATTAGATTTTCACTCCTAGGCAAACTTGCAAGAAAATAAATCAAATTACCATGAGGATGATTTCCATGATTGCTAGATGAGATTGACTACTTCATCTGAAAATTCGTGTAGAGGCATGAGATATAGAGATAAGTTGCAGTAACGAGCATGCTCATATGCACCATATGAATTTTATGACACAACGGTATTGAATAAGAGCTCCAAAATATGTGATTTAGGAAAAGAACAAGTAACATTGATATATATTTGAATTATGCACCGCCTTCTGTTTTGCAAAACAAAAGAACCCATTTTCAACCTTAGAATGCAAACAAGTACTTTTTCAAAAACTACTGATGTGAATGATTCTGAAAAAGAAATTAAAACAAATACATATTTCATTGATCAACCGCTAAAAGGCTGGGTTCTTTATCAACATAACAGCATGTAAACAAAGTTTTCCCTTATTTCCCTTATCTTTCCCTTATAGTGATGTGGTATAACTATAAGTACACAAAGCTGAATATGATTAATCAAGGCTAAGTGGTTCTCACTACTCCGTAGATATTGGCATTGAATTTTGCATATTACTACTCTCCCAGGCAATCTAACATTGTTCAGGAAAGGACTGGACACAACTATTGATTTTATTTATTTATTTATTTTTGAGGGGCAACCATTGAATTTTTTTCAGAACCTTAAGTTTGAGATCATGAAGCGTAAGAATGATAACCTAATTCTACAAACAATACGATGCATTAAATCAGCAAATGCTTAAGTTACACACATTTTATCAGTAATTGAGATGGTTTTGTAACTTGGAAAATTGATCAATATTCAGAACCATCATCTAGACAATACCTATAATCTATGACCTTCCCTTCCCGTTGGCCTCTAGAATCCAATCGGTGCCTCATGTCCAGATGATTCCTTGGCTTCTCCTACAAAAAACACGAGCAAGGGAGTAAGCACAATTAATATGTATGATTAATTCGATATCAAGGCGTCGCCTTTATTTACATTCGGCTTCGTGTTCGTATCCTGCTGGAAACAAGGTAAAGGAAAAAAAATACAGAAACCAATGTGTTCACTTACACTTGCAAGTCCAATCTCCAATTCGGCCTGTTCGGCAAGGAAATGATCAAAATATCAGCAAAGACCGAATGAAGAAGAATTATTTGCTCAAACAACAGATTTGTATGCTGACGAGATATATAAACAGGAGAAACACCGAGATCGCAACGACTCGACTATTATCCTATTAAAAATCAAACGATGTTTGATCCATAAAAGAATCAAACTTGATCCAAGAAAACACCAAATAAAATTATCAGATCGGGTGGAGTGTTCACCGCGACGGCTTGGCAGGCCGCGCATTTGTCGTCGACGGAACAAAACGAGACGACAGAAGACGAAAGAAGAAGAGCAACAACGAGCACGAGCCGCCGCAGCATGGATCTCGCCATTTCTCTCTCCCTCTTCGTTGCAGATGGAGGAAAAAAAATTAAGAAAACTCGTCAGTGTCAAGGATTAAAGGCTTCCTATTACTGGATGGGCCCCAAAATATTTGGGCCTCAAATCTTTCACGTGCAGCCCAAAACAAGTGTCAATATAATTTATTTATTTATTAATAAAGATAAGAGTATCAACAATAGTTGACACAATTGAATAACAAAGTTATATATATATATATTTTTTTTTGAAAGAGTGGAGTTGTATTATTGGATTTGGAGGATTGTTGGGTGCTAGTAGTTTTAGGTTTAATTTTCAGAATCACCACTTTAACTAAGAGTGCATTTGATACGTTCTTTATTTGAATGCATTCTTGAAAATTTTTAGAGGCATGATAGATATTAAAAGTGTATTATATTGGAATACATTTAATAATCTTAAACTCCGGAGGTAATGAGATGATTGTCAAATGAGGTAATCTCATTTTTTTGAAAATGATGAGTAATGTCAAATTTCAAGTTTCATCTCACATTCCAACGATTCTTTTCCTACTATAAATTCCAAACTTAAATCAAAACCAAACGTAATTATGTTTTATGTACTGAAATGTGATTCTGAGTTATCATATTCTTTAAAATGTTAGAATTTTAAAAAAGAGATCGATCAACCAATCAAACGCACCCTAAGATTTATCCATATAATTTCCTTTCGGGTACGGCACTAATGAATCTCCTTAGGAAAAAAAGATAAGTCGTCCAAGTATGTGTATTATTAATTAGTATAATGATTACTGTCATATGATTAATTTCTTTGTCAATTGCATCCATAGAACTTTAAATGTGGACGATGATGTGATCATGAACTTTCTGTATAATTGGTTTTATATTATTCGTTTTTTTTTCTTGTGTAGGCTACCCATAATTTAATTTATCAGCGTGGATAATTTATTTGGAGAAAATAATTTTAAGGTCTGTTGTCAAAGACTCAATGGCTTCAACAACCCTTGAGGCTCTAATTTATTGCATTAATTAATATATGAGAAAAAATGTGGGCGTCCACATGTGCAGCAAGAAGAAAGTAACTGTTGGTCAACCACTTTGGTTCCACTCATATGCTACAAAGATATAGATATCATGGATAAGAACTTAAATGCATATATTTTTCCATATGAGCATGGAGAAATTATAACCTAATCATTCTATGAGTATGAGAAGACAGAAGAAAAGGCCTTTTTTCTCATTTAAATATCTTGTTCACTGTTTCATTAGATTCCTAATACAGAAAGATGATCGAAAGAAAAAATCTTTATTTGATTAGGCTTCTTCTTATATCTACTAATTTCATTGGACTCAGAAATGAGAGTTTGATTCACATTCCATATTCTGAGAAATATTTATCATTCGAAAAGAGGAAAAAACAGAGTCTTTGTCTAAAAAAAACCCGTTGAGAAATGACTGATATATAGAACCTTTCAACGAAATAGTTTTTTTTTTTCAAATCTCTTCCTTACCATGACTTTAGATGCAAAAAAAATAAAGAAAAAAAAGACTTCATATCATATAATATATCCAAAACAAAAAAAGAGAAATAAAAAATAGAAATGATTAATATATTCAAGATAATTACGTATCTATAAGATACTATCTCAACTCATCCTATTTCATCATATCCGAGATTGTAGCAAATCTTGACGGTTTGCATAATTGGACACAACTTAATTGCACGTCTAAAGTCTGAATTGCATAATTGGGCATTGTATATTAAGTACATGTTCTTTTTTGCTGCTTTATTTTGACCAATTCTTCATGATGTTAATATGAAGCTAAATTCATACATTGGTTACAATCTCTGAATCAGTGACATTGCACCCGTTTTTTTTTTTTTGTTTATGTTCTTTGCTCTTTTTTTGTTTCTTGCTTTTGACATGGTGCAATCATCCAAGGGAAAAGGCCATTGCAGTTGCAATCATGTATTGGAACAATGCCACACTGCAATCGTTAACCATTTGTTTTTGACAACTGCTACTACTTTTTTCCCCTTCTCTTTCTCTCTCTCTCTCCCCAACGAACTTGCAAGAATGGACTCTCTCTATCCACTTCTTCCTACTCCATCTCTTTTTTTTATGAACAATGAATACGGAGGAAGGAACTAATTAAAGAAACATGCATGCCTTAGAAAATCTTAGGCAGCAAGTTGTTGGCATGAAGGCTTCCAACAGGAGAATATTAACATCTTTCAAGTTCTATGTTTTAAGTTTTAACCCATTCTTTTGTCACCATAACTGAAAAGAGTTGTGACTCTCTCTCTCTCACACACACACAAAGTAATTCACTTTGATTTTGATGGCAAGATTACAGAAAGAATAATATAAATTAGAAGATAAAAGAGTGAAATTTCTTTGTTCATGAATCAAGAAAACGTCAATGTATTAGAAATAGTAATTGGATGTCTTGCCTTCTCCACTTTATGATTTTTTTTTAAAATTAGAGTAATTTGTTTCGATAAGAAATATTGAACGGATTAACTTTTGTACTTTTTATTTTATCCACCATTTAATATTGTCGCTCTATCACTTTTTTCTTTTGTGTTACTATTTTCTTCATTACTTATTATTTATATGTGACTTATATTTAATATTAGCAGAAAATGTTCATATCACGAGTTTATGGTGATTATTATATTATTTTTCTAAGTATTCACCTAATTACATTGATAAAATGAGTTAACAAATTATGATTATTAAAAAAATAAATATATAAACTTAATAATCGCTAAAACCACAAATATGAAGTCACGTGTAAATTTATTTTGATAAGCTATTTTAAAATAAATGATTCTCGTTATATTTTTTTACACAAATTGAAGCCCATTATTAAACGAGTAATTTCATCTTCTTCAGAATATTTTAATTATCCCTTTTACAATAATTGTCATCCTTTAATATTCATTTAAATAAAACAGTATTGTAAATATAATGCCAATTATTAATTTGAATTATACGACTAAATAATAAATTGTTTAGCATCACAATCCACTGTCATTATCTCATTAGTTATAATGACCTTGCACGTATCATATTTAATAATTTTGTGTCATCGAATTAAACGATCGATACAACTCTAATAAAATGATTAGTTTGATACGATATAAAGGATATGTTTTACACCTATAGTTTTCTTTATGTAACTTTCCTTTATGTAACACCCCCGACTCAATCAAGATATTATTGACTTTAGACTTACGGTCCGTACGAATTTAAAATACATCTTAATAGGTGAAAGGGATAGTTACATATAAGTCCATGATCACTTTCATATTTTATCTATGTGGAATTATTCATCAAATCATCTTAATCCTTAGACCTCAGGTAGGATTCGTATTTTTCATATGGCTCAAATAAGCACGTTAAAGAGCTCAATGTCCTCATTGAGGAGGGTCCGCGTTTCTCACATGACTCAAGTAAGTATGCGATGTCGACTCTAATATCATTCTGTAACACCTCGACCCAATAGTCCGCATGAATTTAAAATTCATCTTGATAGGTAATGTGGTAGCTACATATAAGCTCATGATCACCTCTGTATTTTACTTATGTGAGATTATTCATCAAACCATCTTGATACTTAGACCTCATATCGTTACATTAAATCTCAAGTCTTTCGTACTCTTTTGGTCGGAAGCATAAATAATAGTGTTAAATGAGGAAACATAAATTTAGTATTCTACGTTAGTATATAAGGCCCGTTTGGCTTATCTGATATAAAATAGCTGATAAGTTAAAGTGCTGATAAGTATTTTATTGGCTGAAATTTATTTTTAAAAATAAGCAGTTACGTGTTTGGATAAAACTACTTATATTAACAACAACTAATTAGTTATGATACAATTAACTGACTTATTTTTTAGAAAGAAAATAAGCACCCCTCCCCTGCTTATTTTTTTTACTTATAAGTAAATTTGATATATCCTTATCAGTCGTATTTTTAAGTTATAGATTTTTTTAAACTAACTTACAAGTGACTTATAAGCTTAGCCAAACAGTCCAATAATCTTCGATACTATAGTCAAATACTGAAGAGTATTTAACGTATATATACGAAATAAGAATACAAGCAATTTGTAAGTGGATATAAGATGCATTTTTCCAAATAATGATATCATATAATAATTCATGAATGCCAAATGACTTTTGTAATTTGTATTATCCGATCCATCCCTAAAATGGAAAAATAAAACTTTCTATTTTTCTAATAAGAATAATAATTGAGTTGTTTATTTAATCCTATATCATTTAATAAAAGTGTCCGACATACTAAATTCATAATTTAACAAGGAACGATTCAACACCTACCATTAATTCCTTCCAACTGGAACGCGACACGAACCTAAACCCGCGTGGTGGCCCATCGCCAGCGCGGCCTTTCTCACCCACTAACGCCAACTGGGACCCACGACCGTGACACGCGCTCGAGTACCTTCGCTCTTTGCCGCAAATGGGTCATTTAAAGCAACCGGTGCGGCGCCGGAGAATCCAACAGCTTTATCATTTTTTTCTTCGCCGCACCCCAAGCGAGAAGAGGCCACCAATTCCAACTCCTCCATGGCGGAGAGGTGAAGGAAGGGACCTCCTCTCTGGATTTCTTCGCCGCATCCTTCGGGCCGCGGCGGCGGATTTCTTGTCGTCATCGATCGCTAGCGCATCAGATTGCACGAGGTCTTGTTCTTCCGCTTCAATCTCTGTCGAGCTCGTTTCGTGCAAAATGGGGCTCTCTTTCTTCGTTCTGTTTTCGATTTAGAAGTTGCCTATGTACTGCTTCAAGATCTGTTTTTTAACGGGCCTTTTCATTGGTAAAAAGATGCGATCTTTGGAATGTTCTCATGTTAAATAGATTTTTTAGGGACAGTACATGCGGAGACATTCTCCCGAATTAGTAGGGATTTAGTGTCACACCAAAGTACAGAAGAGTCTTCATTGTTTCAGTCATGAATTAAAAGGCCACTTTGTACCGCAGTTTGCATGTGGAAAGGCTAAAAATTTGACCATATTAGTGGTTGGAAGCGGCCATTGGAATAGCTATGGGGAGGTCAGATAGTAGTTGTAGAACATCTCTGCTCTGCGGTGATTCTGTAAAGGCGATCCAAGTTCATCGAAATGCTCCACCTGCCAAGGTTACCAAGGGTGAGAAGTCTCCTTATAAGGAGATGGAGGGTTTGAATGTAAGTTTTGTGGGGACCTTAAGCAGGAAATCAATGAAGAAAGGGAACAGCCTTGGAGCTTATATTGCTCAAGAAAGGGTGAACTCAACTTCAGTCTCCACGGGATGCTTTAGTTTCAGTGTCAAGGGCGGTGGGTGCCGAGTCGGTGCCTGCGAAGAGCTTGAAGTGTATGTCAAGAGGAGCTTGACAGCTATGGATGATTGTATGCCACTAAGAATTGCTAATGAGGTTGGAGAAACAGAACTATCCGAGATGTTCTGCAAGAAAAACATTAGAAGGGGAAAGTCAATGGAACAAGAATCGTCGAAATCTGCAACTTGTTTCTCACTTCCAGATGATGTGGTGGAAATGATCTTGGCCCGGCTTCCTTTAACATCTCTTTTGGCAGCTCGTTGTGTTTGCAAAAAGTGGAGATGCTTGACAACCACACCACACTTCATTCAGATGAGGAATGAAAGTTCATGTAAGAGTCCATGGTTGTTTCTG
This sequence comes from Pontederia crassipes, assembly GCA_030549335.1. Classification (NCBI taxonomy): domain Eukaryota; kingdom Viridiplantae; phylum Streptophyta; class Magnoliopsida; order Commelinales; family Pontederiaceae; genus Pontederia; species Pontederia crassipes. The sequence goes on along the minus strand of CM060191.1, from coordinate 65,931,869 downwards.
TTTGGCATCACAAGGACCGGATGTCATGCTGGGGAAATACATGCTTTGGATGTCTCCGCTGATCGATGGCACAGGATTAGCTGTGATAGATTGAAGAGTAGGTTCTTATTTTCTGTGGCAAGTGTGGGGCCTGATGTTTACATCGTTGGTGGCTGCTCTAACTCATATTCATCAACAGATAGAAACTCCATTAGGACACACAAAGGAGTGTTGGTTTTTAGTCCTTTAACTAGTTCTTGGCACAAAGTTGCGTCCATGAGGTCAGCGAGGTCGGGACCTGTTCTTGGGGTCTTTGAGATTGGTTCCACCTGCAACATTTTTCATACTCAATCTGATTCTAGGAATCCTCGTATTCTCAGATCCCATGATGGCAGTGCATCAGAAGTATATGGTAATTATCATAGACTTTCGGTTCGACGGCGGCTTCGAGATGCTTTCCATGAGGATGATATTTCTTTAGGGTCCAGGTCCAAGCCATATGAGTTTGCAAGACTAGAGACAGGCTACAACTCCAAGTTTGCTTTGATTGCTGTGGGTGGCCGTGGGCGATGGGATGAACCTCTTGATTCTGGGGAAATTTATGATCCAACTACTGATAGATGGGTTGGGATTGCAAATTTGCCTGGAGATCTTGGAACTGTGTGTTCAGGTGTTGTATGTGGTCAGATGTTTTATGTTTATTCAGAGGCTAACAAACTTGCTGGCTATGATCTTGAGAGAGGCTTCTGGGTTATAATTCAAACAGCCCGGCCCCTTCCACGCCTCCATGAATACTACCCGAAGCTTGTATCCTGTATGGGTCGACTGTTCTTATTGTGTGTATCATGGTGCGAAAGAGATGGACAATTAAGCAGGAGGGAGAAAGCTGTGAGGAAGGTATGGGAGCTCGATTTTGCTCGATCTTCTTGGTATGAGGTCTCGAGACACCCAGATGCACCCATGGATTCAAGTTCTGTGTTTGTAGCAGATGATAGTAGGATTTATGGAGTTGAAATGTTCAGTGTATTTGGTCAGGTCCTTGATTTTGTAACTGCTTGCCATGTTTCAGACACTGAAATGAGCTGGACCCGTATCTCAAAAAAGCATGTCACACATGATACAACTGCTGCATCATGCATGACAAAGTCAATGGCGGTCCTCCAACTTTGAGTTCCCTGATCGTGTCACCATTATAACGGACTAATGATAACTACTGAAGAAATTGTCTGATATATTGTTTCTAGTGCTTCTTACATCATTTTTAATTTTCTATTGTTTCTTGCATGAATTCAGTGTGTTCTCTGAATCTACCACTACCAATTTGGGTGGATTGCTTCTGTTGAATCTGTACGATTAATGTGACTCTGTATCAGTTTCTGGTTGATGATTACCCATTCTCCATTGTCTTGTTAGACATTTGAACATTGTTGTAACTTGCAACATACAAGTCGCATCTACAGGTATTATAGATTTACACGATTTGGAAATAATGATATCTTTTTTTTGCGGGGCAAAACTGAAGTTACGGTTATTTGTTTGAAGAAAAAAAAACTAAAGAAATGAAAAAGTTTTCTTTTTTGTCAAAGACAGATTCTATGTCATTAACACTTGCTCTAACTCTACTTTCAGCACTGAGATCAATCTCTCTTTGCTGGATAATGACTTCTATATGCTTTATGGTTCCTGAACTATGGAAACTTAAAGCTATTGGTTCTATTCTATGAGTTATATAATCATTGAAGGACTGTCTGCTTCCACCAAACATTACCAACCTGTTGATAGAGTAGTTGTGTTTAATTTTCATCATATGGCGTGGGCAAAGAACCTTGATGCAAATGTAATATACATACATACGGATTACATATTATACAATGAATAACATATTCCTCTTCGTTATTGTCTTTCATCAAGTTCAGATTAAGGAGCCAAACAAAGAACTGCCGTTTAATTTTGGTATCACTTTCATGAGATTGTATAATGGTATATCCGGTTATTGTGGACGTATCTGATTAGTCCTTATGCATTGAAGGAAAAAAAAGTTTCTGAAGAGGCGTTTGAGGTTTATTTATTTCTTAGGAGTTATATGCATGCATATTAAATTTGTTTCCCTTCTAGTATGGATAAAATGGGTATCCCCCCATTTCAAATGGGGGGACAGTCCCCCCATTTCCTTGCGCCCGTCTGATCCGGGTCGGACGGGCGCGGATGGAAGCCCGATTTTATTTCCAAAATGGGGCGGTCGACGGCGGTCCGAGGAGAAAAAAATTGATCACGGTCCGGTCTGATGTCGAGGTACAAAAGCGCGCAGGGTAAAATGTATCACCTCCTTCACTCTCTCTCTCTCTCTCTCTCTCTCTCGCGGCTCAGCGACGGAGACCGGGCCGACGTCTACTCCTCTCCTCTCGCGACTTCGCCATCGGAGACCGGGCCGCCGCCGGCGAGATCTGCGCCTCTGCTACCTCGTCCATCCATATCTGTGGGCCGCCGACAAGATATGCGTCTTGGCGACCGCGTTCGAACAATTTTGCCGGCCGCGCGATGAGATTTGCACCTCCGAGGCCACGTTCGAACAGATCTGCTTGCCGCCGACGAGATCTGTGCCTCAGCGACCGCCTACGACCCCCCTGACCTCGTCTTGATAGATCTGCCCGCCTGCGACCCCATCCCGACAGATCTCCTCGCCTCCAGAAAGACGCGACCCTCCCTCGAGCATGCTGATCTGCCCGCCGTCAATGCCCGCACAAAGAGGAGCGGATCACCGAGCCCGTTCGCCAGATTTGCGACCCCGCACGACTGCCCTGCACCGACCCGCCGATCCTCCCACACCCTGCCTCCCTATCCACTGCCACTCCCCTGCACTCTCCTGCCTAGCGCCGACGATCAACCCGCCGAGCGCTGCCGACCCCTTCGCACCCTGCCTCCCTATCCGCAGCCACTGCCCCGCCGCTCCCCCGCCAAGATCCACCGGCAATCGCCGCCGATCAGCCATGCCGTCACACCGTTGAATCATGTTTTCAATATGCCTATCCTGTAATTTTATTTGTAATATAATGTATGTTTCTTAATGGATCTCTTGTAAAGCATTGTCGTATTTTGTAGCAATTACGCACTTTGTCCGCTTATCCGCGTATCTCATTGTTAAATTGACCATAATCTTCATGCTCCTCTTCCGGTTACGTTTCTTAATCACTTATGTCCGAAAGTTTTCTTAATCACTTATGTGCGAAAGTGAGATGAGATAGAGATGGAAGGACGAGAATGTATGGAGAAAGAGAAGCGCTTCGAAGCTATTAAACACATTTCATGTTTCCATTTTCATGTTTCCATCTGCTCGTTTTGCAATGTTTTTAATTAATTTACAACATGGATTAAGAAAAAATTTACAAAAGTGTAACTAATCCAAATGGATTAACAAAAGTATAACTACTTTACAAGATTAAACAATAAAAATTTACAGTGCGAAGGATGGATTAACAACGAGATAAGGTGGAGCGGGTGAGCTTGGCTGAGGCGGGGCGGGCGAACTAGGCGGTGGCCGTACGCGAGATCGACGGCGACCGGTGCATGAGCTCGGCGATGGCGGAGGCGGGCATGGCGACACCGGAGATCGGCGGGGTCGCATCATGCTTGAGGTCAGCGGCGGGCGTGGAGACACCGGAGATCTGTGGGAGTTGCGGCGTATTCGAGGTTGGCTGCGACACAGATCGTGCGGGCGGCGGCGTGCGGTGGGGTCGTGCGAGTGCGGCAGGGCGGCCGGTGGCTTGCGGCGGGGTCGTGCGAGTGCGGCAGGGCAGCCGGCGGCGTGCGGCGCGGTCGTGCGAGTGTGGCAGGGCGGCCGGCGTCTGCCGCAGTAGGCGGCGTGCGGGCGGGGTCGTGCGAGCGCAGCAAGGCCACCGGATCTGGTCGAGTGAGGCCGCCGACGAGCGGGGTCGTGTGAGCACAGCAGGGTGGTCGGATCTGGTCGAGCGAGACCGCCGATGACCAGATCTGGTCGGCGTCTGGTCGCATCTGGTCAAACGAGGCGGTGTCGATCGAAGAGTTGAGAGCGAGAGATCAGAGAGTTGAGAGCGAGAGCGAGAGTTGAGAGAGATTGTGAGGCCCGAAAATGGGAGGAAAAGGTTTTACAATGATTTTTATTACTCCGATCGGATCAGACCGATTTGATTTTGAACCGGCATTGTGAACCGCTATCGAAACGCCGATTCAAGCAAAAAAATCCATTTTCCATCCGCACCCGTCCAATCTGGATCGGACGGGCGCATTGTCCCTCCATTTCACTGTCCCCCCATTTGAAATGGGGGGATACCCATTTTATCCTTCTAGTATTGTTCTATTTTTCTTAAGCTCTTTTCTATCTTTGAAAATAATCTTTAGTCATTTTTAGTTCTAATCTTCTCATTTCAGCATGGTTGGAAACAATCTAACAACTCGTTATTCAAATGTTTCTCAGACATGATCTTCCTACATTTTCTTTTTCTTATCATCAAATTAGCTCTGGTTTAGGTGAGCAACTCGAAAATTAAATTATCAGCTAGAATGAATTAGACATTTATACCGTTCTGAAACATCCAAAATTCAAGACCAGACTAGACCCTCAAAATCCAATGAAAGATTACGGTCCCCGGTGAAAGAACAGATACCGTATTTTAGAATATTACATGTCTATTCTTTCCCTGGCCCTTGCGACATGGTCACGGTGGTTCGGTTGCGTATTTCAAAGACAGAAAGACTGCTGCATATATGCAATTGCATAAATCATATTCCAATGTGAGTATTATTATACAAGTATTAATACGAGTCACGCATGTATTTTATCCTATTTGTCTACCAATCCATATCTTTTCTAATAGCAATAAGAGATTAATGATGTGAAATTGTATAAAGAGAGCACTGACCAACTCTTAAGACCTTTGAGATGCTAAAAAAATCACCCATGACTATTATATTCATTATTTTTTTTTAGTTCTGAAATGTTGGATATATATATATATATATAAACTTTGAATATTGTAAAAAATATCGAACTAAAAAACTGGTAATATGCTGATATCGTTGGTTTCCTTCAAGTAGGAACATAGAACAGCATTCCTACTTGATAAACGTACCTTTCTTTGCATCATCTAAATTTTATACGACCATTTGTGTCATGTCTACGTGTGCCTCTCCAAATGCAGAAACAAAGGCCAAGATGATGCTGCACAGCACAATCATGGAGATATAGTAATGCTGCTTGCCAGGTCATGCCGTAGAAGAATAATGCTTCCGTTTTTAATGAAATGATCTTGTTCCATTATTTTACAAGGAACATGTATAATGAAAGGGCAGAACCAAGAACATATACTGTATTCTAATGCGAGGATGCCACATGTACCAGCCACTTCGATAATCTTTTTTTCTGAACTTTTCTGTACTATAATCTACAGCAAATATATATATTCAAGTTGCCTACTGTTCTATCAGATTTGTACTTTTATACATCAGCAGCAAATGGTGGCATCGGACATCTTTCAATACGTTCATGCTTTTGATAAATTTGGTTGCCTTAGTGAGGACGGCATGATAAGGGACTTGGTGTAGGCCACAGGCAGGGCCATCAGCTTCTTTGCCTTACTGACGTAAGCTCTCTTGGTGAAGTTGTTGTAGTCATTTGCTTCGATCTCATCGAGTATTTTCCTGTACAGTAGCAGAGATGCCCAGACCTGCAACAAACACGAAGGCATTAGCAGGAGATCGAGGAATCCAGTGCAGATTGTGTCCAGCTTCACATGGTTATTTGCAAAGTACTCTGCAATTCAATTAATTTAACTTGACGGCTGTGTCAGAAATTTCTTAATCTTGTTTGGGATTGCAGAATAACTGTTGTGCCATGTGCTTTTTTTAGATAATTAAATCTGAAGGAGAAGAAGGCAGTAATCTTACAGGCCATCGACTGGCTTGACTAAGTTCAGTCACTCCATTCTCTGCTTCTTGGAAGAACATCCTCGCCCTCCTAATCTGATTCTTCATAAAACTTCGCCACTTGTCGGTCACCTTGCCGTCAAAGATGTCATTGTCCGAAAGGCCGTACTGCGCGAGCTCGTCCTGCGGCAGGTACACCCTCCCTCTTCTAGCACTGATCAAAGCATTTAGGGAGGAATTTTGTTTGAGGAAGGTGTTATGAAGATAACTAGATCGAGGCATCATAGAAAACAGTCACTCACTCCTCTCCAACATCCCGGAGTATGTTGGTGAGCTGGTTTGCTATTCCTAATGCCAAAGCGGCATTGTAGACGCGCTCTGTTGTGGCCTTGGATTCTGGAGCGATGCCCATTACCGGAACGCTCATCAGACCGACGGTGCCGGCAACATAGTAGCAATAAAGATATAGCTCATCAAAGTTCTCGTATCTCGACTTCTTCAGATCCAGCCGCATGCCCTCGATCATGTCCCTGAATGGCTGAAATTTGAAATGGAATACACTGATAATAGATTAGCAACTTATGGACAAACAGCATTACTTTAATCAGAAATCAAGTTGTTTTTTCATGGTGCAGTCTTCCAAACTGGGTATTAACATACTTGGATATCAACAGGGAACCTTGAGACAGTGTCTGATAGAGCTGCATCAAGCATGTCATAAGGACGGCCGGCAAACACATCTTCCAGCCTCTTCTCCCACCTGTCCAAGGCTGAGGGAGTGATGTGTGATGCATTTGGTCCATCCACAAGCTCATCGGTCCGTCTGCACCAAACTAGTGGGAACAAAATAATTGTGAACTGTGCACATCTTAATAGAATATAGAAGTAACTAACTCTAGTAAAAGATTCTGATAGTATATGATAGTTAAGTTCCATCCGCCAAAACAATAGCTTTGAGGCTAGAGGATGATAGGTATGTTGGATCTGTGAGAAGTTATGTGACACACGAGCCTTATTGAAGTGTCAGATTCTTTTCTATTGATTCCATTCATCATCTATGTATCCAGGTTGACTCCAGCATTCTCCCAACAGTAAAACAATCCCCTTTCGTCACATTTATTATGCTGTTTCCTACACACTATCAGAAATCAAAACAAATCTGATGCGTTGACAACTAATCCGTACATTCACAGCATTCTTTTCGTTTTCTTGACCTCATCTTTCATCAACATTTAGCATGACGAATATGCTGCACCAGTCAAGCATATGTAGCAATGGCCCTAAGTTAGATATAGGCAACCATAACATGGTCATCGGAAAAAAATTATGATTATGCAAAGATGACGAATCTTGATTCAAAACATGGAGTGAGATAAGTGGATTTCAGAAAAATGTTGTTTTAGTTGATGAAACAGAAGGTAAAAAAGCTTTAAACTCTGCAAATAATTTGACAAGAGAGGAATAGTGTTTTCATTACCATAAATGGCCCATATCGCCTTCCTCCTTTCAGGAGTCATGAGCAGAGTCCCTGTGAGGAGAGTAAACTCATATATAAGATGCAGAATTATTTTAAGTCTGGAAGATAAAAATGGCATCTTAATAAGTCCAGCAATTAAATTATTTTAACTGATCTCTGTATTGAGCTATGTAGTGAGATCTTGCGCGATGGTTGCAAAGAGAACAAAAACAACAAAGAGAGGTAAATTGCACATATGAGAGCTGACCGAGAAAGAAGGTCTTGGCGTACTCCGCGCAAACTTCCCGGCAGCGGTCGTAGGCCTCGTTCAGCAAGCTCAGGGACCCCGGAACGGCCACGTCGGGCTTCAGATCGAGAACGTCGACGCCGGCGCTAAGCTCCCTCTTCACCAGCGCCGCCTGTTTCAGGACGACATTGTAGACCCTCTGCTCGGAGGAGATCGCCACCTCCCCCGTTGTATTGGCGACCAAGCTCGAGGCCACCGGAAAGTTGCCGCCGTTCTCCGGCTCGAATCTGACGCAGGCGAACTTGGAGTCAGCGTAGAGAGCGTACAGGCTCCAGCTCGTCCTCCTCCTCCCCTTCCTCCTCAGAAGCTTCCCATCGTAGCTTGGAGTGACGACCTTGGCGACGAATCGGCCACCTTTCCGAATCGCTTCCGAGAAGCCAAGGCCGGCAGCGGACATGTCTACAGGCGCAACCACCCGTAGCAGCACGATTGCCATCTGACAGGAAGTTAAACAGCACCAGAAGACCTCGAAAACCTCGACCTTTTCCTCCTGTTATCCTCCCCTACTTCATGTCAGTTCAGAAGGTGCCCGCCCGTGACGCCGCAACAGCTGCAGGACGCAAAAATGATATGAAAAAAATGATCTAAAAATGGCAGCTAACAAAAATCAACAATTCCGGCAGGCAACTCCGCTGGCATGCATCAACAATCAGAGAACGCAAGAAGAAATAAAGGGACAAGAAGAACAAGTACGGCAGCACTGGGTGGCTAGCTAATCCAACTCTACTACTATCTGGAACAGTTCCTTCCACTCGCAAAGAAGATGGAATCACCACTAACTTTCTAACATTATATACTGAAAGATTCCATCTTTAGTATATTCCGCAGGGAAGTGCTGTTAAAACAAGGGGGCAACAAAACTAAACTCGCCTGCTAAGTTGCTAACCACATGAAAGCAATGGCACTCGCATCTTATCTTCCACTGCCTAAAGGCTGCTTGCTGTCCCGTCCGCTCACCGCTAAATGCTCCCCGAAGACAACCGAGACAGGCGGTCACGACCTCCACGATGGAAGTTTGTACTCTCTAAGACTCCAGACGCTCTTTCATGGCTCTCTCGCACTGTCCTTATGCGCGCAGGTAGTACTCACTTGGATCCTCGGCCAAACTCTCTGCTGAACCTGCGAGTGAGGAGAGAGAGAGAAAGAGGACACGTGGAGAGGGGAAGACCCAATGAGAGTGGACATCGATAAGCTTATCGCAAAAAAGGGATGAGACCTTGGTCTTCCGAACCAGTAGCGATAGGCCACGTCAGAGAGGGGATCTAATGGCCGTGTGCTCGCCAATGGGGTGGCGTGTGGGATCCCGGAAAAGCCTCCACGCCCCCGAGCCCCGGTGCGGCCGTCACCGTGTCGGAGGCACCACCGACCGGCGCGTCGTGGCCCGGCGACACGTTGACACCGAGGCCGCGATGTGCCAAGCGTCGGCCTTTTGCTCGCTTAGTGCGCTAATAAATGGACGGTGCGATAAAAATTTAGGTAGCAGCAATAACACAAAGAATGTAAAATATTTTTTTTTAAAAAAAAGAAACTAAGAACAAACGATAAATAATTTATCTTTAACGTATTCTTTTCCGGGAACTTTATTCTTCATACAGAGATAATGAATTGGAACTCGGTGGAGTATAATATTGTAACATGAAATACTCTTAAATTAAATCAATCAAGTAATTGCCCTCTGAATTATGAAATGTTTTAGCTCCACCTCAAAAAAAATTCCTTTTCTTTTATGTAACATTATAATCATTTGGAAAAAAAGGAAAAAAAATATGCCTCAAAGTACAATAACAAATTTATTTATTCCTTTATTTTGAAAGGTAAAATAGAGGTGTGATGCTTCACACTAAGGGGGAATGCACTGTCATTTAATTAATCGATAATTTAAATTATTACTTAAATAGATTATCATTATTTAAATTGTCGGTAATATGTATGGCAAGCATTGATAATATAAATCATGAGTAAAATAGTTAGGGAGCAAATTATCAAAATATCCTAAAAATTATTTTACACGTTCATCATATAGTATCATAAATAAGTAAAACAAAAAAAAAAGAAAAGTGAATATACATAAAATAATATGAGTAAACAATAAAAATTATTTATAAAAAATTCAAATAATAAAAGAGACACAATTAAATGATATTTATTTAATAATGAAATATTAAAATTTAAAAATTTTATGGAATGAATATTTTGTTAAAATACATATCAAGCAACTGATAATCAAAATTATCAATGAAATAATCTGAAAAGTCATCTCCCTGTTTGCTATCTAAATTACTAATGAGGTGGTAGTGTTGTCAGGACCGGACCGGTCCGACCACTTACCAGTGACAAATTTGGCCCACTTGGAGACCCAAAACCATATCTCCATTTGGACCGGATTGAACCGGATGGAACCGATCAAAAACTAGTCAAAACCAGTTAAAATCGGTCAAAACCAGAAAAAATCGGGTTGGACCAGACAAAAAAAAAATTTTGTTATGAGATTATTTAATAAAATCTATTATTATAAATTTAGAAAATATTTAAAAATAAACTTTCTCCATAAACATTCATATTGGTCCATTAGTCCTCTCCTTCGTCTATAGTTGCCCATGTACACTCACTTTAGTACTATTAATAATGTTGGATTATCTTTGTACACACTTATTCTTTCTCTATTCATTTAGTCTTGATTTTATTAAATTTTGAGCTTTAACTTATGATATTATCTCATTTTTAATATCATAAATGTATATTATAATATAAATTAATTATATATTTATTATTTTAATATAATATTTATCATATTACATAAATTAATTATGAATGAATAGTGCACACTTCTTTGTTATATGTATAATATACTTAGTATAGTATAATATTATATATATATAATTTTAAATTTCTTTAATTTAGTATATAATAAGTCAAATTAAATAGTTAACTACTCGTTATACCATATATTTATTTATAGAATATACAATCTTGTCATAATATTTGAAAAATTATAATTTTTAAAAAATAAAGATATGCAATGCATAAAAAAATAATCAATAGAAATTTTGTATATAATAATCAAATTCATAACATTTAAATTTATTAAGTGTATAATAATTTTAAAATCAAATCTTAAAATTAATTATAAACTTATTATTTATTATTTATGATTGTTATTTTTTCTCTTATATAATACATTTTGATATTATATATATACTTATATAATCGAAATGTCATAGCTTAATTTACTATATCATATTAAATATAATATTTTATTACTATCCGGTCCGACCGACCGATCCAACTGGTCCGACCGGTTCGACTTGAAACTGACACTTATCCGAGTCGTCGTTCGGTCCGATCCTAACAACATTGGGTGGTACAGAGTAATTACAAAGCAAACAAAATTATCGACTCTTAAATGAGGTAATATGATGGGTCTTAGGAATTGTAAATAAAATAATTGATAATCTGTCTGGATTACCTCATATTAAATAACCCCAAATATGATGGTTTAGATTAAACTTAATGATCATATATATAATTAAAAGTGATTCATCTCATGCAGTCCAATCCTTCCTAATAAAGTGTGAAACTGTAATTGCATAAATCTAAGCATGAGAAACAACGCGTGCTAGAGACAACTACTAATTAATCATGGTCGACATGAAAAGAAAGGTTATCAACGTGACTCAACCAACTTAATTATATGTACTAATAAGAGTTAACAGCAACATCACACCCGCGTGGGCGTGGCCCTACCCGTTTGCGTGAATGGAAATTATAACACGAAACTAAGCTTATAAATGTGTAATGTCATCCGTTAATTCGTATCTTGGAGCATTTTAAGAAAAAAAGCTTGAATTAAGATATATTTTTTTAGCCAGCCTTCGAGTTTGGAAACGGTGTCAACGATCATGCGGAATTAAAGAGCGTATTATCCACAAATTAAAGATTGATCTACTATTGAATTTAACTAATTTGATTAAATCATCCCGCGTAGTATCTCTCGAGATTTTTCCCGACCCGTAATAATCCGGACCCAATCCCAACCCGATTGAATATATTATTTAATAGTAAATTATTTTTAAATATATTTATGCTTATTTTAACTAAAAAATTATATTTTATTTGGTATATATCTTAAATATATATTATATTATATTATCATATATAATTTAATTAATAGTTATCATATTTATATAATAATATTAGTTTTTTCTATTTTATTTATTCTTTTATTTTTTTTACGATCAAATCGGAACAATCGAAAATTCCCGATTTTTGTCCCGATTTGACCGGAACGATCCGATCGGATCCGGGTCCGGAACCGAACTTTGTTTTCCGACCCGATCTCGACCCGAGTTTGCTGACCCTTGGAAAATTCCAAGTCGAGATAAATCGTTTCGCGTAAGATAAATACTTGATGACTGAGAGTTTAGAACGTGCGGTGGTCTACGATAACGAAAGCTTGGAGGTGTGCGCATAAATTATTCGAGTCAGAAATCAAAGCATATGTTGCAATTAAAGTAGGTGCGGTTGGCATGTCCAATTAGATGGATATATAAATCATTCATATGACTCTTCGAAAAATAATATATAAGCTCACAAATATTCACAAAATCGTTGGATTAAATTTTGATGAATCACCTAAATCTAAAGGTTAAAATAGTTTTAATATCATGATTGATACCATCAAATGAATTTGACGAATAATTTATCTTTAAATATTATCCAACGATTAACCGATACATCATCAAATTAATTTTTTTGCTCAAATTTTGGTCACTTATTGTTATTTTCATAATTTTAAGAATAAAACTTCTAAGTCCATATCTCCCCTAGCACACCTAAAAAGAAATTTAATTTAAAGAGAATAATAAATTTCTCTTCGTTTAACTATTTAATTTTAAGTAGATACATTGAAGAGCGAAAAAGGTTGGAGCTGGGGTGATAAGAAATGGAGAGAGAAAGGGCCGGGTTCAATGTGACTTAACCTATTAATGGTTTATTCTTCATGTTTCCATTTGCCTACAAGGAACATAAGCTTTCTTGATATGTACACATATTCAAAAGATCTTTTTTCGTGTCTGTTTGTTCACTTTGTCATAAAAAGTTGGCGAGAGAAAGGGACATGATCTAGTTCTTATGAATAGGTTAATACTTAATAGTGAGTCATTTGCTGAAACGGAAATAGTAGCATCCTCAAAATTCACGCTTTTATCATGTGACAATTCAACTTCTTTTGGATCGGTGTTACTATCATTACTTTCTTTTAGCTTTCACAATCAATATAAGAGTAATCAGTAATAAAACTAATAATAAATTAATTTTATAAAAAAAACGAAAGCTACTATATACATTCTTTATAATAGTCGTCCAATTTAATGCTATTACATCCTATTAGCAAAGTAAACTAAAAAAAAAGAAAATAAATCTGCATACATGAACATCTTTAACTGCATACATCTCTATCTTTTTCTATTTTATATGTGAGATTCAAATATAGAGACATTGAGATCAAGCAAATGGATAAGAAAATTTAATAAAATATATAAGCGTTCAACATGATAGCTAGACAATAAAATCAATTCTGTTCTATTCCTTCTTTTTTTTTAATTCTTTTCCTTATCATGTTCTTTCCATTATTTCTATCCCTTTCATTCTTCTTCTTTTGTGTGTTGCACTACTTACTTTAACTATCTCCTATTACTTCTATGTTGTATAGAGGTCAAGATGAATCAAAGCAGGATAAAAAAAAGTTGGATATCTCAAACCCTAATAAAAGGATGAGATTGATTTACAAATATCATGTGTGGGACTATTAATATCCAATATCAAATATGATGGTGGGATTTAATATCCACCTTTAAACTATTAGGGTGGTGTGATTATTGATACTCACATTATATTTTGTTCCGATAAAAGTGCACATGAAGCTTCATTTTATAACTTTTATCTTTTGACCTAGTTAACATTTTTATTGTTCTCATTTTAACATAATTAACAAGAGGTTAAAGGTGTCATTTTATAATAAAAATGATTTAAACAACTTTTTGTCAGATTTTTGGCAAAACTCGAGTTGGTCCCTGTGGCTTGGGCTTAGTTTGCTGATGTCATCATCGGAGGCTATAACATATGACTACTCGGGTCGGGCCATCAAAGAATGAGTCAAACGCCCATAGGATGTCATGGCAGGAATGCAGGTCGGGTTGCCGAGAGCTCGGGTCAAGTCTTCTTTGAATTTGGTTTGGGTTCGAAATAAACTGCATTAGGGCTGGTTCGGGTTTGAAATAAACTGTATTAGGGCGCCTAATTTACAAAAAAAAACTCAGGCCTAGTTCTTCCAGCACGGGCCGAATTTGGGCTTGCCAAAATTTTGATACCATTTCTTTGAGAATCCAACCACTAATAACTATTTATGATATATTTTTTTCAACATCAAATTAACATGAAACTATTCATGCATCATAAGAGGTCCTAAATTGTACCTCAACCATCCTTCATCCTATCTATTCCATTAAGAATTCGTCTTAAAAAATGAATACATTCTTTGTATGACTACCTAAAATCTAAAAGTTGGTGCACTTTTTTCGATGAGATCCCATGACTATCAGCCATGATCCTAGTGTTCTTTAACAAAGTTTTGAACCACAAAGGGAACATCATGACTTGTAGTCACACACGTGCACGAAGGAGGAAGGATTAAGGTTTTAAAATTGGTGAAAATTTTTGTTTTCATAATAGAGAGAGGCTAGTTGGTTTGAGAGATTTATTTATGGAGGAGAGAAACTAATTACGAAATAACTAATTTTATTAATTCGAAATTATGTTATAACTCACATCTACTCAATTTCTGAACCCTATATTTAATCGTTGTTATCTTTAATTTAAACAACTTACCTATTCCTTTATTTTTCTCTCTTCTTCGATTCAAGTTATTTTATTTTCTCAATTTCTTTTATCTTTAATTTTAAAAAAAACTTTTCATAAGTAAATAAATAATAAATATTTTGTTTATTATTTTAAAATTAAAAATCTTGAAGTGTTATATTATTATCCTCTTAAATAAAATCCGTCCTGCAATTTTAATTGAAATTAAGGACTAACCGAATATGAGTGAAAATGGTTGGCACATTTCTGACTGCAGCTTCTAGTGGTGTAGCATCTCCACAAACCAAGATCCTCACTTGGTACTCCTCATAAGTAAGTTCCTTTTTGAGATTTGACTCCTCAATTCGAATTACATTCGTATCATCGTACTTATACTTTCTTAATAAGAACACATGGATCACATTGTGCACTCCGCTGCATGAAGGAGGGAGAGTCAATATGCATGTTCCTTCCCCAACCAATTCCAATACAACAAATAGCTCAACATATTTTTTGTTTTGTTGAATCGCATTACCCTTTAGTACGGGTAAATTACACGGATCATTCCTCAATTTTAGGTCAATATCTCAACGGTCCCTCAACTTTAATTTATAACTAGATTGTCATGAACTTTATTTTTCTTACATGTTTCATCACCCTGACCTGTAATAATCAGTTTTTCAATTATATTGCTGATGTGTCATAATAAAAAATATTAAAATATTATAAAAGTAATAAAATATAAAAATGAAGGCTGTCGTGTGAGCTCGTCGGAGCGCCATCCTTTGTGATCGGCGCCCCTTATGTGAGCTCACACACCCCTCTTTTTTCTCGTGCAAAGGAGGGTTGACGCCCCCCTTGTGCGACACACAGGGGCGTCGACCCCCCTTTTTCTTCCTTACGGGTGGCGAGGATGAAGAGATGGAGAGCTGACCCCCCCTTCTTTTTTTTTCTTCCTCGCGCGCAGGAAGGAAGAAGAGGGGGGCCGGCGCGTTGGCCCCCTCCCCTTTTTCTTCCTCACGCGCGACAAGGAAGAAAAGGGGGACCGACGCCCCCCCATGCGAACTCGCCGGCGTCGAGCTCGCACATCGCTAGCTTGCACGTCAACGAGCTTGCATGGATTTTTTATTAATCTTATAATATTTGTTATTTTTATTGTGCCACGTCGGCAAGCTAACCGGGAAATTGACTAATTTTCGATCAAGTGGACGATGCATGCAAGAAAATCAAAGTTGGAGAATAATCTAATTACAAATTGGAGGTTGAAGATCGAGTAGTTACAACACCCAAAGTTAGAGGACGGTTAATGTAATTTACCCTAGGGATACCTTTAACAAACTCTTTTTTCCATTCTTAAAAATTTGTTTTCTCCTTCCCTTATCTGCATATGACTTTTGTCTATTTTGTGTAGCTTCCATGATCTCTTCTTTATCAATTCTATACTATCAGCTATTCTATTGTATGTTTCAACTACTTTGCATTCAATATTTTTCTTTCTCATAACTCATTTCAATATGTGAGGGCACGGGATGGTCTTTCATAAAGTACTACAAATAGTGACATGCCAATACTAGAATAAAAAGTATTATCGTAGACGAATTCTATCATATATAATCATTTTAGATTCTATGTCAATCAACAGTGCATGCTCTCAACATATCTTTCAAAGTTTGGATGGTTCATTCTGCCACCACCAGTCTGTGGGAGAAAAGTTGTGATATAATTCAGCCTGATACCAAATGCTTCTTACACACTCATTTGATATGATACTATTATTGTCAGTATCCCATGCGGCACGATGATTTTTTTGGCATGTAAGCCAATCAAACTCTCAATTTATTGCTTCTAGGTAAGACTTTATCAATCGATTTGCAATCACCATGGCATCATGACCTTTTGCGATGCTCATTCCCATTGTGACAAAGATCTTATCACATTCACATTGTGTGATGCTCAAGCTCTTCATTGTTCCATAAAGTCTTTTACTTCACCAAACACTTTGACACGTACTCGACAATTTTTCTTTTCAAGTTCGATATAAAAAATATCTCTATACATCCTTGTACATCTTTGTACTTTCTAGATATGGATTACAAATTTTGATTTATGATATTTAACCAATGTCTCTCTTAAGGTTGTGTCATTGGAGACTGACGGCATGTACCTGATTCCATTATCATGGGATTGCTGCACATCTTTCTCATTTGAATAGCACATTTTCATCATAATCTTGTACTTTATATCATAGGGTTGGGCCTTAATAATCCTATTCACTAGGTTCAATTCGATTATCTACATCATCATAAAAGATCTATCTTTTTAGCCTTTGTATTCCACATGATAAGTTCTTTAATCATCTCAAAAAGTCTCAACTTATTAAAGGCAAATGGCTCTTCTCATTTCCTACATAGTGAATCAGTAACTGAGTTTGCCTTACATGAGTGGTAATTGATGGAGAATTCATAATCTTTCAACAATTCCATCCATCACCTTTGCTTCATGTTGAGACATCTTTGTGTGAAAACATACTTTAAACTATTATAATATCTAAACACTTCAAATTACTATTCATAAAGATAATGTCTAAACATCTTTAAGGTGAAGACAACTACTATCAAAATCAAATGATGGGTGGAGTAGTTAATCTCAATTTTCTCCAGTTGCCTACATGCATAAGCTACAACATTGCATCAATACGTATCGAAGACCTATCGCACATGCATCACTATAAATAGTATGCCCACTACTTCCAGAGAGAGGATGGTGATGACTAGCACAATTGTTAACTTCCTTTTTAGTTCTTGAAAATTATTCTTACACTTTTGAGACCAAATAAACTTTTTTTCCTTTCCTTGTCAGCTTGGCAAATGACGCAACTATGTTAGAAAGTTCTTGATAAACAAAAACATCAAATTTCTAATGCATTATTCAGCTATTTTCGCTTCTCAATTGCTCCCACTTTAGACAAATCAATTAGGACATAATTATTAGATATGGTGTGGCCAAGGAACATGATCCTCTTAAGAAAGAATTCACACTTTGAGAACATTGCATAGAGTTTGTGTTATCTCAAAATTTTTAGAACCACTCTTAAATGTTCCTTGTGTTATTCTTAATTTTCTAAGTAAAACATAATATCATTTATGAATACTATGACAAATTGTTGAGGTAGTCATACCCATCCTCTGCTTAAGGTTCTTTATTGGAACCTTCAGTACTTTGGCACATTTCTTTGAGATAAAGGAATATGTGAGTCCTGGATCAAATAACACAATGGTTAGTAATTCAGTGACATATAGTGTGACTTTGATTACTTCCATGTTGTCGACTCTACCATCGACCAAGTGGTTGTCGCCTTGGATTTGCTATGGAAAGAAGAGGTTGGGCTGACTGCATTGAAAGCAACTTCCATTCTTAAGCCTGCACTCCTCAAGTTGTGTGACTACAAAAATTGTATGGGACCTTTTCGTGAGGGGCATATATTTATTGTTGCATCCATTGTTCTTGTGGTTGTGAGGCCCTTGGTTGTTACGATTGTGAAACCCTTAATTTTTGTTGTTGTCAGGGCTTTTGTTGTTCTCCAACCTGTTGTTTCAGCGGTCATCATGTATTGTTGTCAATATTTTCTTCTAGGCTAATTTTGTACAAACCTCAAGCATGTTATTAATTGCCTTTTTGTTTTGTTGTAACATTGCCACCCCTCTCTCCATCAGTGATGCATCATTTAGGGTACGACAATATTTGACAGCAACTTCAACATCAGCCCAATATTAAAACTTTCAATAAATTAGTTAGCTTTGTATTGCTTATCCTCATTGAGCGTAGAATACTTCATAAGTTAGATGAACTTTATCAAATATTCAGACACTATCATATTTTTTGCATCAATTGCAAGAACTTTGTCCCTATTTTAAGCAGGGATAAAGTGCTCTCCAAAGGTTCTTCTAAATCTTGTCCAAGGAATATTCAACATAATAAGGAACTACATATCCTTGGTAGTAGTCCACCGATCCTTGGCATGTTCTGTTAGAAAGTTGGTTGTAAAGATCACCTTCTTCTCTTTAGTACAATTCATGAGCTAAAAGCTCTCTTATATAATTATAATCCATTATTTGTTGTGTTAAATTCGTCAATTCCATTGAACTATGGTGACTTGAACTTTAAGAATTCTTAAGTGGTGCTCCTCACTTGATTGCCTTGCTGGAGCCCATTATTGATTTGAAACCTTCCATTTGGTTAATCATGTTCGTGTTGTACTAGGGCACCTCTTGTTGTTGAAACTCAATTATTTTCTTGAGTTGAACTCAATTGATCAATTTGCTTATCTTGTGTAGGAATCATCTACAATACAGACAATTCAATTTAGGAGAACAAAATTAGTATAACTAAAACTTTATTTAAACTATGTCCATGGTGTGGCAACTGCTCATGATGGTTGCGCATAAGCCATTAGCTAACTTAGATTGTATGAAGACTTAGACTTTGGCTCTAATATCAATTGTACTACTCCAAAGTCAATTCTTTTGTCATGTGACAATTGGACTTCTTCTCTTGCCCTAATGTTACTATTATTACCTCTTTTTCTTATATTTGCACAATCAATAAAGAGTAACCAATAACAAAATTAATAATAAATAAATTTCATAAAAAAATGCAAAAGCTAGCATGTGCATTTTTCCTAATATTCCTCCAATTCAATTTTATTATATCAGAGTAGCAAAGTAAAATAAAATAAATCTAATCACCCAGTCTCATGTGCAACCGCATCATCACGAACATATCTAGTTGCACACGATACCATCCTTTCCTATTTAATTATTTATGAGATTCAAACAAAGGCATATGAAATATTCGTGAATAATAAAGTTCGGTACATGAAATCATGCAGACGAAAAAACTTAATAAAAATAGACAAGCCTTCAACATGATAGACAATAAAATTAAATTTTTTTCTATTCTTTGTTTTTGTATTCTTTCTCTTTCTTTCATTCTTCTTTTATGTATTGCACTATATTGTCTACTTTAACAATTTTCTAAGGCTTCTATGTATGTTTTCCTAAGCGAGCTCAAATTTCTTTTATTATGAGCATATCATGACACTTTCATGCACGATCAAAGTAGATCAAACCAAACCAAAAGTTGGTTACTTAAGACCTTGATAAAAAGATGAGATTGTTTTACAGAACTTAGGTGTGAACTATTAATACCTACTATTAACTATGGCGATGGGCTATTAATATCCCTTTAAACGGTTGAGATGATGGGGTTATTAATATCCACTTTTTATTTTATTTCGTTACAATCTTATTAACATAATCAACATAAGGGTAAAAATGTTATTTTGTAATAAAAATAATTTAAACAAGTTTAAACTCTAATCTATGTATAGAACTCGGGTTGGGTAACGTACAACTTAGACCGCATTTTATAGAAAAATCCAGGCTGAGTTATTCTTGCACGGATCGAGTTCCGGCTTGTGGAATTCCAATATCATTTTTTCGAAAATTTAGTCATTGGTAGCTATCTGTAATATATTCTTTTCGATGTCAAATTAATATGGAATTATTCATGCATCATAGAAGCTCTTAAAAAGTGACATAATTAATAATTCTTCATCTTATCTATTATATTAAGAATTCTTATTAAAAAATAAATTCAAATCTTATGTACCTTCTCAATTATGACTACTTGAAATATGAAAGTTGGCACACATTTTTTTGTGAGATCCTACGATTTTTTTTGCCACAATCCCGACCTCCTTTGATAGAACTTTGAACCATGAAGAGAATGTTAGGACTTGCAATTGTGTATGCACAAGGATAAGGAAAAATATAGGACTTTAAACTTGGTGGAAAATTATGTTTTCTAAATAGAGAGAGGCTGGTTTGATGGAGGGGTTTATTTATAGGGAAGATAAATTAATTATGGTATAATTAATTTTATTAATCCAAAATTAGGTTATAACCCACCTTTACTAAACTTCTGAACCATATCTTTAATCCCCTTTAATTATCTATAATTTAAACCTCTTTTTTTATTTCTTTTCTATTCTCTCCTACAATTTAAATTTTTTTTCTTTTCTCAATTTCTTTTATCCTTTATTTTAAAAATATTTTGTTTGGAAATAAATAAATATTTTAATTAATTAATTAAAATTAGGAATGTTATAGTAATACCATTTGTTAAAAAAATACCATTTATCTAATATTTTATTAGAATATAATCATAATCATCAAATGATTTAACTATCGTAGATGTGTTCTTACATATATGAATAATGTATATAATAATAATTTTCATATAGGGTCAAATGTTAATTTAATGTAAGTAGTTAAATGTTATCATTTCTATGCACAAATATTAGTGAAGTCCAAATAAAAGTAGAATATCATGAATTGAAATCATAGTTATAAATTATTTATCCAATATCACTGGATCCTTTAGTATACAAACTTTCTATAAAATTGGTTAAATAATTAAAAGTTACTCATTAGAAATTAATAATGACACTTATGTGTTACACTCCTAAGAAAGCCGAGTTTTAAATTGATTTAGAATTATAACATTTGACATTTTGATTAGAAATTATGAAATATTTTAATAGTTACTCAAACGGAAAAATTTATAGAGGAAAATGGAGATGTAGAGTGGCCACTCTATTGTTGATTTTTCCACCAATGAATGGATCAAACGAGGTTGCAAAGAGGCGATCGTGGTCGTATATTTAAAATCAATGACTGGATTCAGCTTGAAAAAAGAAGCAAATAAGGACATGATTGGAGTTTTTTCCCCCAAAATTTTCAGATGCCTTTCCAGCGTGTCGGCTTCCTCTCCCTGAAATCAATCATGGCTGCTGCAACTTTTCTCTCCGGCTACGAACTTCTCCGATGATGAACTTCTTCTCTGGCATCCTCTCTAGCACCGGGGTCTTCTTCTCTGCGGATTCAAGAGCTAAGGCCTTCCTCCGATCTGTTGCGTCCTTCCTACTCGACAATAACTAAGTGGTGCCGCTGGATAAGAGCTCGCCGATAACGACGTCTTCCCCAAGATCCGAACTCCTCTCACCCTTTGTAAGTGTTAATACCTAGATCTCGTGGATAGGGCATTTTTTTGTCGAAGCTCTTTTCGTTGTTCTACAAAATTTTTTGGCTTCTAATATTTTCCTCTTTTCGATTTGTCTTGGTCTTACGCAGAGATCTCATTTGGTTGAGTTTTGCTTTGATTTTAGGATTTCATCTAGTTACTATACTCCACAGTTTTACATCTTGGTGTGTATTTTTTCCTAGTATAAGGCCTGACATTGATGATAAATGGCTAACAAAGTACCATTTTATTAGGAAAGAACTAATACACTAGAATTTTTTTCATGCAAAGGGTAAATAATGTCATGAGTTAACTTGTGGTATTGAGTTGAACTGATAGTATTGTGCTACCTCTATTGCATCATATAGTGTAAAATAAACCTCTTTTCATGTTTTGTGGATGTGATAACTAACTTCGGTTGGACGTTGTGTTGATGCAACTTCTTAGGATGGTCGAAAGAAAGGGAAGAATGTTGAAACTATGGGTGGGGGAGAAAGGAAAAAATGCAACATCTTTCCATAGTTTTGTCAAATTACATAGTTTGTAAACAGTCTGCATATTTATATTGATATTAATGATAACATAATGGCATGAAAATATATTCCTAGTTATTTTTCCTATATTTACTCACAGATCATGTCAAGAAGTTCTTGTAGAGGATCATGCCATGAAAGTCTGAACCAAGAAGTTTTTCCTAATTCATGATGCATGCACAACTTTTCCTAACATGTTTATAATTTCTCCAAGTTTCTTGTAGGTGATGCTTGAGAGCCACTCTACAACTATTCCTAAATGTGAGTATCAACAAAAAGCAATGATCAAATTGTCACGGACTTGGGCTAATCCTAGGCGAAGATTTTTTTGTTGTCCAAATTATGGGGTATGTTTGATACTTTTGTTATAAAAAACATTAATCTTTATGATTTTATTTTGAACCTAACACAATTGTTTTTAATATTCTTTTAGCGGAATGGATAATGCGACTATTTTTGCTGGATGAATTCACCAATTTCACAACATTATAAAAATATCATAAATGGTTTATTGAAGAATGTGGATGATTTGGAAGTTGAACTTCTAATGGAACCGAAGAAACATAAGGGAGCAGGCTTCTTATATAAATAATTTGAATGATCGTAGTAACATTTTCTAATATTTATTCGTGATGTCCCAAAACCTATGTTAAATTCAAGGTGTTAATATTTATTATGTATCCGCAATATCATTAATGTTGTGTACTTTGTAGGAAGCATAAGTTATTGCTCACTTATCATTTGAAATACCTTTTGAGGCCATGTGTGATGTTTCCCGAGTGTTTTGTTATTACTCATGTATTTTCTGAATTTTATGTCATGTATTGTTGCATTAAGACTTCCTCTTCAAATGAACTCAACCATTATGGATTGTTGTTGGTATTATGTGTTTTTTGGCCTGTTGAAATGAACTCATGAAGGTTGATGAGCTCTTGCAGTAACATGACATGATGCACATGAGTCCACGCCAAAAGAACTTGTACAAAAGATAAGCTCACAGTTCTCGTCTTTGAAGCTAATTATAAGTTGCAGCATCTTCTGGTTTGCATTTAAAGAGAGTTATAACTATAGTTGTAGTCGTGATAATGTGAGTTTGGAACAAAACCAGCCAAAACCCCTAAACAAAAAGGACTTTGAAGTGGTTGAATATTGGGTTGGGATTTCTCCTCGTACAACCATGTAACAAGTGCAATGACAATTTATTAAAGGCACATATATTTTCTTCAGAGAAATTATAATCAACAACGATGAAAAATATTACATTCACAATCAATCCAGTGTTAAAATTTCAATTCGATACAAGGTTTCAAATACACAACAATCCAATGTTAAAAATACAAAACATTATTGCATGCTTCTACAACAAATATCCAATCTTCTTCAGTAAAGATCTACATTTGCAGCCCAAGTTCAACAATTAAGATGCAATCATTCATGTATTGGCATCTACACAACAAGCACCAAAGTTTTGTAGACTTGAATTGAAACAAAATGAAGTTTACAGGAAATAGTTACATGAAATGGCATAAAAAAACTATAAAGCTTACAACAGCACTATCCCTCCTAAATTGAACCAGATTTTTCCACTCAAGTTGTGCTACCATATGCCTGCAAATCGTGTATGACATAGAACATTAGCTAGTTGAAAAATAGGATTGATATGTTCACAACACAAAAAAGTGATATTATGAGTAGGTCAACTTACCTTAAACAATGGACAAGAACGACTATTATGACCCTTTTTGCCATATTTTTTACAAGTAATTATCGACTAATTTTGTGATAATAAATTTTTAATGCCAGATTTAATTCGGTTCAATTTTTTTGGACGGTCCTTGGATTTTACAACATTAGGATCATGTAAAACAAAGCCAACTTCTTGTGGAATGACACTTGGCACAACTTCCATATTTTTATTCGTATTCCCATCTTTTTCTCTTTTTTCTTCAATTTCCATTTTTTCTAAGTTATTAATCAAGTCAATTAAATAACCCGATGAGCGCAAGCCTAAGCCATCAAGTTTTCAAATATTGCCATTCATGCATAGGTATTTTGTGATCATATTCTTCATTCATAGAAGTAGGTGCACTATCATTTAACACATGTGGAATTATATGATGAGCATTAATTGTCCAACAAGGAAGAATGTAATGTTTCAGCAATCTTGTGGTCCCTTTCTTATAAAGGACAACGATGATATGTGAATAAAAATGCAATCTCGCTCAAATTTGTTGCAGGAGCACTCGATAGAAATATTTTTTACTATACTCCACAATTATTCCTCGAATATCATCCATTCCCATTCTATACATTAGGTATACTGTCTTGTAATCATCTTTTGAAATCTTCCATGTGGAATAGTATGAAAAGCTTATAAATTCTTCTTGAAACTTGAAAAAAAAATTAAGACAACGATGATCTAAAAAATTCTACATGTAGGTAATCCCATTTTTTCTCTCTTGATTAATTTAGCTATCTAGAAACATTTTAAGATATGCACAAATAGTATCACTGATACTTAATAGTTTTAATATCTTATTCAAAATTATCATTGAAATAGAAAATCTATAACTATGGCATATTAGAATCTTCCAAAATTAAGGCAACTATAACAATCACACAACAAAAAAATTAACTCTAATTGTAGAAAGCCTTCTTTTAACAATCACACATACATAGATCAACATTAGTGTGAAAGGAATCTTCATTGGGCAGCATACATTCTTCTTCCATTGATCAAGGTTTATAACCTATTTAGAGAGAAAGGGAATCTTTAGATCCATGTTCAACAGAACAACAATGATTGTAAAGCCTAAATCAATGCAATTACTTGCCTAATCAGATTACTCAAAGCCCAAACTGCAACAATAACTAAAAATCCTAAGGAGCTAAGAGAAAACTTTTGTTCAAAGTCATCCCACTGTAGGTACATGAATGAAAAGATTTATTACAATAATCACAAAGCTAATAGACCAAATATTAGTGCTACTAATTGAAAGCTCATCTCAGCCACGGACCTGCTTGATGACATGCTCAACAAGGGGTGCGTCCCGGATGCCCTCTGTAACATTCCCCACTAGCGTGTGATATTGTCCGCTTTGGACCTAAGCTCGCACGGTTTTCTCAAAACGCGTCACACTTGGTGAATGACATATCACCATATATACCCAACATCTCCCATGACTTATGCATGTGGGACTAATTCAAGGCATACCTCATGCACCCTTCCCCCTTAGGGGACTCAACGCCTTCGCTAAGTGATCAAACCCCACCATGCACAGAAGCTCACGCGGAGTGGCTCTGATACCATATGTAACATTCCCCACTAGTGTG
Organism: Pontederia crassipes; assembly: GCA_030549335.1. Lineage (NCBI taxonomy): Eukaryota > Viridiplantae > Streptophyta > Magnoliopsida > Commelinales > Pontederiaceae > Pontederia > Pontederia crassipes. The sequence continues at coordinate 65,906,425 of CM060191.1, read as the reverse complement.
TGATATTGTCCGCTTTGGGCCTAAGCCCGCACGGTTTTTTTAAAATGCGTCACACCTGGTGAAGGACATATCACCATATATACCCTATGAAATTTCAGATGAAACTCTGTTCTCCTGAGCCTCCAAGATCTCTTTGTGCTTCTATGTCCATGTTCTTGTGGTGTGGATCAAACCCTAGTTCACCTACATTAAGTTTCCTCTTTGTTGGACACCAAACCCTATCTGAAAGTTTTCAACATGTTCTCAACATCTTAGAGTGCTTAAAAAATTATGAAATTTCGTAAGATGAACCCTAATTGAGTCTTCTTTCTATAGGATCTGGAATCAAGTTAATTAAATTTTTATATGAAAAGTTATGAGTCAATTACTCTGAGTCCCCTAAGAGGGGAAGGATGCATGAGGCATGCCTTGAATTAGTCCCACATGCATAAGTCACGGGAGAGATGATGGGTATACATGGGAACATGACCTTGGCTAGGTAGGACACGTTTGGATAAAACCGTGCGGGCTTAGGCCCAAAGTGAATAATATCCTACGCAAGTGCAAGGATGTTACATATGGTATCAGAATCACTCTGCGTGAATCTCTGTGCATGGTGAGGTGCGATCACTCAACGAGGGCATTGAGTCCCCTAAGAGGGGAAGGATGCATGAGGCATGCATTGGATTAGACCCACATGCATAAGTCACGGAAGAGATGCTGGGTATATATGTGAGCATGGCCTTGGCATGGTAGGACGCATTTTGGTAAATCCGTGCGGACTTAGGCTCAAAGCGGATAATATCCTAAGCAAGTGCGAGAGTGTTACACGCTCACTTACACTACTCTCCTCAACAATCTCTGTCATAAACATCTCCTTCGCGTCTCCGATGGCGGAGCCTTTGCGCTTAATCCCACAGAAGGAGACCTCAATGACAAGAGTAATGTCGCAGCAATGATGGAGAGGGACACCTGAGAAGAAGTTTGTCATCGGATAGGAAAGCTGGTGAAGAGCTTTTGCGCTCGATTTTAGGGAGAGGACACCAGTAGCAGACAGGCGCCTGAAACTTTTGGGCAAAAAAAAACTAATCTCATGCTTATTTTTGAGGTTTTATTTGCCCTATATTTCAAGTTGAATCCCGGCCATCGATTTTAAGATCACGGCCATGATAATTTCATTATTTCTTCATCTAAGTTATCTTTGATCCATCCGTCGATGGAAAAATCAACGATAGAGCAGCCACTTTACACTTTGGTGTAGAGTGCTCTACATCTCCATTTTCCTCAAATTTATTTAATGTCTCACAAAATATTGAGAAATCATACTAATATTAATTGAACTATTGTAGCAATATGTATACCTATAGATAAAAAAATGGAAATTAGTATTGAAATATCACATTAATTGTAAGATATATAAGCATTCATGCATCATGATTATGCATTTAATGTTACTTCTTATTAGTGATAATAAAAAATAAAATATATATATTACTATTCATAGGAGACAAGCAAACTATAAGTGAGGAGAGAGGTGGTTATTACTATGTTGTAAAATATTTTAAATTGTGAAACATAATCATGATATATTTTAAAGGTTTTATATGAATTAAAGATATGAAAATTCTTTTATTAAAATATTTCAAAGAGCAATGTTTGTGAGTTAAAATAAAAGTTATCTTATATATGATTATGACATGTATATTTTTGTATATTACGCAATTTAATATATTTGATTGTCATTATAACGTTTCAAAATTTCATCATCATGCACATGACAATTGGACTTATTTTGGACTATGATATTAATAATTTTCTTCTCCTTGGACCTTTCTTACATATAATGCAAAAGCAAAAATAACTTTTAATCATTATTTAACAAAGTGAGGAAGCAAACTTTACTTTCTTTTCCTACTAGTCACCAAAGACTAACCAACTTTTCAATAACTATTACATTAAATAACAACAAAGAGTTTTAATGACATAGTCCCATATGCACTTTACATCACCACGAACTTCATTGTTGCACATACTTCTATCCTTACTTCTCAGTTCAACTACTTGTGGAGTTCAAACATAGGAAAATAAAATTTTCATGAGCATTGAGTCAGTAAGATAATACAAATGAATATGTTAACTTAATAGAAGCAGTTTAAGCTTTCACGATAATCATGATAAGATAATTAAATCAATAAAAAACTTTCTTTTACTTAAATTTCTTCTATTTCTTTCTTTTATGTTTATTTACTATTCGCTCTTATACATGTAATTGTTCTACTACTTGTAGAAAAAAAAATGTTTATGTTCATATTCATATTATTTCTTCTTTGGTGTGTTGCACTCTATTTTTTACTTTGCATGCACATGTCTAAAGACTTCTATATATGTTGTCAAATGTGAGTTCTTCAATTTTTATGAAGTAGTCATGGTAATTTCATGCAGTTCTTAAAGTCAAGCTAGATCAAGCCAAAACTGAAGGGTATCTATAATCCATAACTTATAAACTTATAAGAGTTATACACCAATGTTAAAAGGAGTATTTATGACTCAATACTTGTAAACTTATATTCTTGTATTCTTAGGCAATCGGTACACATGACTTTCCCTATTTATAGTTTTAACTTATTACATAGTTATCTACCTTTGGATGCTTCAATTTAACATACTCATAAAAAGGATAAAAAGTATTTCACCAAAATAAATATTGGAATAATATTTCATGAAAATTAGTTAAAATCAGGGTAAATAGGATTAAACTTGGGCTGGGTGGAATAAACTCGCTCTCGGTCATTCGTATTTTCTTTTCCTTAAATTACCATATAAACTCAGGTCATATGGCATGGAAATTTGAGCCAAGTAGTTTTGGTTCATTGTCGAACATCCTAACAAAACTTTTTTCTATTCTGCCAAGAACTTGAGTCCAGTCTTACGCACATGGGTGGGTTCGTCAATTAAATACCAAATTTTGGAACTTCATTTTCTAGTTTTACATAGAACCTAGGCCAGGTTACAGAGAATTCGAGTAGAGTCAACAATGTATATGGGTCGAATTCAATACCAATGAAAATGCGTTAGAAAAACATTGCAGAACTCGGGCCGAATTATGGCAAAACAAAAATTTTGGTTGGGATTTTGAATACTAAAATGGCATGATCTTGATAAATTATCCTATGAAACTTATTCATGAATCATATGAGAATATAAAATATTTTTTTGTCTTTTTTAAATTTCATTATTCTATTAAGAAATCATATACAAAAGTGAATATGAGATTTGTATGTATCTTGGTTGTCATATTAGCCTAACTTTGGTCAAACTTTTCAATAACTAAACCTCAATTTTTGGGGTAAATTACACGAATCGTCCTTCAACTTTAGGTATGGTAATAACTCGATCCCCAAACTTCAGTTTGTAGTTAAAAGATCCTTCAACTTTGATTTTCTTGCACGCTTCATCCACTTGACCGATGATAGTGGGTTCCCGATTATGTCACTTACGCCACATCCACTTTTCTCTTTCATCCACAGCATTTTAAAAATAATAAAATAATATAAATATATAATAAACTAATATTAAAAATAAAAAATGAAGAGGCGCTACTCGTCATCACCTGCGAGCATGACCAGAGGGGGCCTGCCCCCCTAGCGACTCCCTCCCGAGCGGCGAGGAAGAAACAAGGGGGCATCGGCCCCTTGTGCGAGCTCGTGTACTGGCTCGCATAAGGGGGCCTGGACCCCCTCCCGTCTTCCTCATCGTGCACAAGGAAGTCACGAGGGAGGCTGCACCCCCCGCGCATCGGCGAGCTCGCAGAGGGGGCGCCGCCCCTCTTTTCTTCCTCGCCACGAGCGAGGTAGTCACAAGGGTGGCAGGCGCCCCCCTCGGCGAGCTCGCAGAGGGCTCCCCTTTCTTCCTCGTCAAGCTCACACGGGGATGCAAGCCATCTTGTTTCTTTCTCTCCGCACGTTGGTGAGCACGCACATGAGGACGTCATTCCCCTTGTTTCTTTCTCGTCATGCACGAGGAAGACGTGAGGAGGGCCGACGAACCCTGTGTGAGCTCGCGTGCCGATGAGTTCGCACAACGTCGGCCCCCTATTTCCTCCTCGCCGCGCAAGAGGAGGACGCGAGGGGGCCCGCGCCCCTCTTTACAAGCTCGCACAAGGGGCGTCGGCCCCTGTTTCTTCCTTGCCACGTGCGAGAAAGCACGAGGGGGGCCAGCGCCCCCTGTGCGAGCTAGGGGATGTTGGCGCACATGGGGCGCCGACCTCCCTATTTCTTCCTCGCCGCGTCGAGGAAGACGCGAGGGGATCGGGCGCCCCGCTGTGCAAGCTCGCACAAGGGGGCATCGACCCCCTGTTTCTCACCAGCACGAGAGAGGAAAGAAGGGTGTCAGCCCCCCTCTACAACTCGTCAAGGGGTCGACGTCCCCCTTTCATCAGGGGGTGATGCCCCCCCCTCTGGTCATGCTCGTCGGCACCGGCTATCCTTTTTTATTTTTAATATTAATTTATTATATATTTATATTATCTTTTTTAGATTATGTGGATGGAAGAGAAAAGGGCTTGTGGTGGCCATGTAACCGAGGAAACCGAGAAACCAACTATTAGTGGTCAAGTGGACGAAGCGTGCAAAAAATTTAAAGTTGAAGGATATTCTAGTTACAAAATGAAGTCGGAGGACCATTGAGATATAGAGTCAAAGTTGGGGGACTATCGATGTAACTTACCCTAATTTTCGTCCGAGGATCAACCAATGAATGTCAATAAAACTCGCGCAAGTGCATCGAGAAAAGAGAAAATAATATAAGAGAAAAAGTGGCTTGTAGATAGGGAGAAGAGATGCAACTTTCGGATGCTATTTATAGAAATATTTTAGTAAACAAAGTTTTTGTCAAACTAAACTTATAATCACAAAATTTTGGAAAAATTACACCAAATGCCCTCCAACTTTAAGGTTTGCTTAGAGATATCCTCCAACTTCACTTTGTAACACAAATGCCCTTTATCTTTTAACGTATTTCACCCGATGCCCTCTTTATCTGGGATAGCCGGTTTTCCTGTTCTTCGTTGACATGGTGTCCACGTAACCATCTCCTCTCTCCTCCACGCAAGTAGTCGTCCGACGTGGCACATAAAATTATATCAATGCCCTCCAACTTTAAGATTTGCTCAATGATACCCTCCAACTCCACCTTGTAACACAAATGCCCTTCATCTTTTAATACATTTCATCTGATGCCCTCTTTACCTGGGACAGTCAGTTTTTCGATTTTTCGTCCACGTGGTCATCTCCTCTCTCCTCCATGCAAATAGTCGTCCGACGTGGCATGCTCCGACGTGACACCACATATTAAATCATCTTACTTAATGTAAGTTGAACATTAAATTATTTCCTTATTTTCCTCTTTGTCGTCGTTCGCGTGAAACCTCCTTCGCCGTTCGTTCTCCTTCGTCGTTCGCCTCCTTCATAGTTCACCTTTCGCGTTCGTCGGCCGCCATCTTTGCCTAAATTGGTGTAATTTTATGTGCATTTGGTGAGCAAACTTTAAAGTTGGAGGGCATTTGATGTAATTTTATTTGCCACGTCGGACGACTATTTACGTGGAGGAGAGAGGAGATGGCCACGTGGACGCCACGTCGATGAAAAATCGAGAAATCAGTTGTCCCATATAAAGAGGGCATCGGGTAAAACATGTTAAAAGATGAAGGACATTTGTGTTATAAAGTAAAGTTGGAGAGTACCGCTGAGCAAACCTTAAAGTTGGAGGGCATTTGTGTAATTTTATATGCCACGTCGGAGCATGTCACGTCGGACGACTATTTGCGTGGAGGAGAGAGGCCATGTGGATGCCACGTCGACGAAAAACTAGAAAACCGGCTATTCAATGTAAATAGGGCATCGGGTGAAACGCGTTAAAAAATGAAGGACATTTGTGTTACAAAGTACAGTGTATCGCTGAGCAAACCTTAAAGCGAACTTTGAACTTAATTCCTCCTTAATTAACTTTATCTTCTTTTCTTTGTCTCCTTTTAATGAAACTCTTGTTTTTACAACATCCTCTTATCTTGTAATTTCCAATGATTTTAAAAAATATTAAATAATAATTTTTATTTCAAAATTCTCACATTTAAGTAACTAATTACTATTCTTATCTTTTAATTTTCAAAATAAAATAATAAGTTAATATTATTTTACTCCCAAAATATTTTAAACATTAAACTATTGTTATTACTCTTATTGGGAGTCATTTTAATCTTATTATTAGTTTCAGATTTAAATTTAAATCTCGATGCATGAGAAATAAGCATAAATATATTAGTGTATTATATCAAGTAATAGAGTGAATAGAGCATAGATTCATCTGGATTCTTGTGTTTCAACTTTTATTAATTCAAAAATAACGAAGTCTGATTTCAATCATTTAAATTGATGACTAATGAGTCGAATCTTGTGATGTGAGGGGCTCAAAATAATAAAAAAATAATGCACTTTGTATGAAAGGGTTACATATTTATCCTTAAAATTTTGTTTACCCCACACACTACCCTTACTTCACAAGAAAATATGAGTTAAGCTAAAATTTATAATTCATCAATACAATCACGATGAGAATCGCAAGTATACGAAAGTTAGTGCTTAAGGGTTCAATTCATAGCGACAAAGCTTAAAAAGTTCACACATATTGAAATTGTTTAGAAGGAAAAGCTTATGTTTATGGGTGTTGTTTATGTAAGATCCCAAAGGGCACCAAGAGGAATGGTGAATTGGTGTTTAAATCAAAGGTATCAATTTCACGAAAATCATCGTGGAATATTAAAATCGATTCATTAATCCTTTTAAAAATAATACAATTCAGATCACATCAAACACAATATGAGAGGGGGATAGAGAGAGATCAAACACGATAACACATGAATAAAAAATAATTTCACAATTAATATTTGCATATTATCGATGCATTATATAAAATTTATTGTCATATAAATTTTTATATATTTTATCAAAAAATTAGTTGTAAAATTTTATTTTATTTAATTAAGATATAAATATTTAATTTATTATATTATAATAGAATTTATATAGTACTTAAATTAAATAATTTTGCCATATGTCTAATTATATCATTTTATATTCATCAACTAATTCTACCGTTAAATTTACTAAATACTTATTTGTTATAACATCTAACCGCTAATCATCATCTGCTACCCGCTATCCGTTATCCGCTTATCAAACCGTTAATAATGTCAAACATAGCGTCAATTATCTTTTGAGTATAATTAGTCATATTAAAATTTCAATTTATAATTACCTATTGACCGTGCTCAAATGCTTTTCATCAGGACAATTATCTTTTTTATGCTTCTTTTCTCTCATCTCTCTCCTTTTCACAATTATAGCCTTCTCACTGGAATTAATTTAGCATTCAATTAATTCTTTTCGGATGCAAATTCATCGCAATCACACATGCAGAATTGTTCACCTCTAATTAATTAAAGACATATCGCCTTACAATTATTTATGTAGGATCGTAATCAATCATATTAAGCTTTCATTTTATAATTATTTATTGAAAAGCATAATTAACCACATTATATTTTTACTATCTAACGGTGTCTCATATATACGGATCATTTTTTACCCTCATGTAATCGTTATCCCCCATCTAGTAAGGCCCTGTTTGACAATGAAATCATATTGAAATCAAGGTCTAGTTCCAACTTGATTTTCCAAACGCGAGGTCGTTGTGTGATTTCTAGATGAAATCAGAACACATTAAATGACTTGGTACCTAGGGGTGTAAGAAAAATCAGACCAATCCGAAAAATCCATCCGATCCGAAAAAATTGAACCAAAAAAATCAAAAATTAGGGGTCTGAATATGATTTAGGATGGTTTTTAATAAATTAAAATCCACCCGCTAAAATTAGGACCCCACCCGAAAAAACCGTAGAGACTCGTAGAGCCCGATTTGTATTTATAATTTTTTATTTATATAATTAATACATGTGTTAATAATTCTTTTATTATAGATATAATATTTTTGGTATAAAATTTCATACTTCTCTATCACATTATCAAACTCTAATTTAATAGTTTTAAAATTTCAGTAGTATATTTTATATTTAATATAAAATTAAATATTTTTATATTAATTTTAAATTATTAAATATATTTTAAAAATATAATTATGTAAAAGTAGGGCTCCGAAAAAACCGATCCGCTAAGGGGTAATTTTTATTTTTTTCAAAATGGTTTTAGGGTGGTCTTTCTAATTTTAAAAACCGACCCGAAAAATAGCGGTTAATTTTTTTAGACAAAAAATCTGAACCAACCCGAACTACTTTCACCCCTACTGGTACCCTAGTTCCAAGTGGTTCGTTCCACCTTTTTGGTGGAACTAACCGTCCACCCTTTTTTCTCTTTTTTTATTTGACCTTTCTTTTTTTTCTTTTCAACTTTTTTTTCTTTTTTTACCTTTATTCTCTAAAAATAGTTTATTTAATAAATATAAAATATTTTTAACAAAGTATTAATATAATATTATTTATTATTTTATTAAAAATTAATATTTCATTAAATATAATTAATTTTAAACACTATTTTTATATTTAAATAATAGATTTTTAACAAATTTTTTCCACATTTTTTATTTTATAATTTTATTTTAATTAATAATAAAGTTATATTTTATAATTATAATAATCATTTTTAATTTAAAACTCACCAAAAATTCATCCATCATATCAACTTTTTCCTATCACATTAATTCTCTAGTTCTTCATCATTATGTTCTCTTCAACACACCTCGAACCAATCTGCCAATTCAACTATGTACCGAGAACTTAAGAAGAACTCTGATTCTATTTGCAAACGCATAAGAATTGTATGTAAAAAATATGATTCATATGAGTCACTATTAAATCGTAATCTGACAATTTATAAATAAGTACTTATTTATATACATTATTATGATACTTATTTATAAACTGTCGTATCATGATTTAACGATGTTCCATATATATGGATTATTTTTGTATCCACATCATCCTTATCCCCATCTAATAAATCACTCATCCAATTATATATAACTTCTTCCAATTCATGTCGTTGGACTGTTATGTGCAATGTGCCAAGCATTCCCAACATGCACTTTGAGTGATGTCACCTCAATGTGCATGTGTTAAGTTTTTTTCCCTATAGTGACATGTGTTACTTTTAAAATGTGTAATAAATTATTGAATACTTATCTTTTGACGACACAATTTGTTGAATACTTATCATTCTCATTTATTAAATATTATTTTTATAATCTCCTACTAATTGTTAACTTTTGAGTAAAAATTTCAATTGAAATAAAATTGTGAGGGGAAATTTTCAAATAAAATAGTTTTAATGAATTATTAAAACACCCTAATTAATGGTGCTTTAAAGATACACAATGACACCTAGGGGTTTAAATGAAAGAAAATTTCATAAACAAAGAGGTTATGGTAAACGATATGCAATATATATATATATATATATATATTTCATGATAATAATTCCTCAAAGTTTCCTTGCTATTTATCTATTTTTTATTTATTTTCTTATTGTGACTGAATATTAATTATCGCAATTTAATATTTAATTATGACCGAATGCAATTAATTGTCTTCCAAAATTTCAGGTGATATGGTGAAGGTGCTGAACCTTCCATCAGTTAAGTCCCTCTTTCCATCATTATTCATTTTCTATAGTTGTTTTATATCTTAATAAATTTTTATATATCTAGTATTATTTCTTGTGATAAATTTGTGGCAGTCTCGTAACTCTTTAACTATTTTTCTGTACATATTTTTTTTCATTTTTATTAACTTTAAAATATAGCGATTTTGATTAAGAACACTATAATTAAAAGATACTATTATTTATCTAAATAGAAAGTGAAAAGACGCGGTCTTAATTTCTTAAGTTGGCAGGTTGTTTACCTTTTCTTTCATTACTATTTTTTCACCTTTAAAAGGAAGTATTCACTTATGTGTTTTTACATTTTTTTTAATTATTGCTATTTTTACGCACCAAATGACAAATGCTAGGAAAATGTATTTAATAGTCATTAATATAGAATCAATGTTGTTAATTAATGTAATAACAAAAGTTAATGGAATGTGAAGGGAGTGAGTCATTGTGACATTAACACAAAGTACAATTTATAAGTTGTACAATAAGGACTATAAGTCTCTCTCTACCCACCTTTAAAATAAAAAATAAATTAAATATATTATATAAATAATTCGATATTAAATTCAAAGGATGGACAAAATAAGTTATTCTCGCTATATATTTTCATGTTGTAGACCTTCTTCACAATCACAAGGAATTGATGGATTTCTAGCTCCTAATCATATTGGTGATCCCTATTTTTTTAAAGTGAGCAAGGAGCATAATTAACAACTTATATCTTCCTATCTTTACGGCGAGTAAAGAGCATAATTTGTAAGTCATTTTTATTATGTAAAAAGTTTTTTAATGACGATCGCATTAAGTATAAATTTCAATATAACTTAAAATTGATGATATTTAGTTATAAAAAATAATATTATTTTAATCACGCAAAACGCAAGGGTCTACTAGCATTACTTTTTTTCTAAGCCAATTTTATTGCCGTGTATTTTGTTTTGAATTAGCATAGGAATAATAATTATTGGCAATTAACTGATGAATGAAATAGTCAATATTTTTAGAACCGGACCGACGATCGGATCGGACTCCTTATCGAGCATGGTTGGACTGATTTCATCGGGTTCGATCAGATTGAATCAAATTTTATTAAAATAATATTATTTATAATAATTATAAATATATAATATAAGTTATATGGATATTATACTAACAACCTATTAATAATATTAAAATTAATATAACATAATTTTTATTTATTAAAAGTTTTAATAATGATTAATATATGAATATAAATTGGTTATTATTAATTTAATATCTATTACTTATTGATGATAGATGCTATATTAATAAATTTTATCTTAAATTATTCTTTTTTTTCTTTAACACTTTCCTTTTTATTTCCTTTATTTATTTCTTTTGATAATTTTTTATTTCAATGTTATTCAATTTTAAATACTTACCTTATTTATTTCAATTCCTATTTAATTTTATACATGTCATATTCCCTTCTTTTTACCTTTCTTATATTCTTTTTTTTTTAACTTTCCTATTTTAATCATTTTTTTAATTTTAATTTTCAAATTTTAAATTGAACCGAGTTGAACTGATTCAATTTAAAAAATAATTTTAATATCAAACTTCACCGTTCGCGATTGATCCGACAGATCCGGTCCAATTTTGATAACATTGGAAATAGTGTGATGAGAGATGAACAAGCATAGTGTAGTGTGTCTTTAGAGAAATCATTTTTGGATAACAAGTTGTGGGAAATAACGAGTTAAAATTAGAGTTTTATTATTTAAAAGCAATTTTATCCTCTGTTATATATCACTTTTTTTGTAACAGAGTAATTAATATTTAGTTTTTAACCACAATTTATTTTCTCTTTTTTGTATTTTTTATTTATATTTATTTTTTCATAACTATTTTATTCGTCTAGTTTGATCAGCAAAAAATTAGAGATAAACTTTGATAAAAATAAATAAATAAACTTATTTTAATAAGGTAATACTAGCACGAGAGAAAAAAAATTAAAAAAATGAGAGATAAAAATATAACTAAAAGAAATATTTCATCAATATAGAATACGATGAAGAGATAGAAAAAGAGAGAGACAGAGAAAAAATAATTTAATCCAAAATAATTCATTTTTAAAATTCCTCGAAGAATATAACTGCTCTATCTCACTCCTGCTAATTAAGGTAAAAAAAAATATTTAAACAGAATTTATTTAATAAGATTCCCACATATCTTCCCCTCCGAAATTCTAAATCCAAATAAGTATTGAGCGTGGAAAACAAATACAAAGACATAAATGATGAATACAAGTAAATTAATCATCAAATAAAAAAAATTAATGAGGAGTATAATTTTTTTATAACTTTACAATCAAATCATGAATAAATGTCTATTTTCTACAACAACAAAAAATATTGCCATTAGATGTTTCTATTGGAAACCATTTTTTTCTTAATAAAAAGGAAAGAGGGACAGACTAAAGATTCCATGGCAGCACTACTTTCATACAAGCACAAAGCCCACTAAGAACGTTGGGCTCGGCTTTGAAGTTCACATATAGTCCATTTTTTCCTCCTCTTTTGGGCCTTAAAAAGGGAGATATTTTTTTCATCTTAATAAAAAAATAAAAATATATATACATATAGGTAGGGATTAATACATATAGGTAGGGATGCTGTGCATCTGGATCGTTGATCCATTGATCAACGGTTGATCAATGAATGATTGGATGTTAAATGATGTTAAATGAAGAACCGTTGTTCAATGAATCAACGATCCAGATGCGCTCAATATTTCTCTAGAGCAAAGGGTGTTCTGTAGGTACATTAATCTTATATATATATATATATATATATATATATATGATTGGATTGATCGGAACGAGGATAAAAATCTACGAGGGTCGTACGTGAAAAAATAAAATGCATATATATATATATATATATATATATATATATATATATATATTAAAATTTTTAATCAAATTAAGAAAGAATATTACTTTATGAATAACATATATGAAAAAATAACTTACAATTATAATGATTATTGTATTTAAATTAAAGTATCTTTTTATTATTCACTGTGCATATTTTTTCCCTTTTTGTGTTTTGATGTTAAAGGAAAATACATGTAAGTAAATTTTTTATGACTTAATTAATTAATTTGATTAGTTATAGAAAGGAGTCAAAATTATTATAACATACATTAAATTTGCATAAATGCATGTATTATTATTATTATTATTATTATTATTATTATTATTATTATTATTATTATTATTATTATTATTATTATTATTATTATTATTATTATTATTATTATTATTATTATTATTATTATTCTATAAATTATATTCTCTCATTATATCATATTCACAAAATTAGGGTCTTACTATATATATATATATAATATGTCTAGAAGTTAGGAAGTTTAATTATGTCAAGCTCACAGAATTACGAGGGGACATATCATATATTTTAAATATGTATATAATAATATACATTACTATCTATAATATCTCAAAATGCCCCCCTAACATCAAGCTAGCTCCGGATTGATTGATTTAAAAATAACCGATCAAATTAAAAATTGAAATCCGAATCCATCCTGTTAATAAGTTATGTAAGTGCAATAACATTGAAATTAAAATACGTTGAAGTTGATAAGTACTTCAATTAGTCATCAATCTAATATATCTTATAAGTAATGATTTTCCTTAGTATTGATAGTTTGATATTTGCATTGGAGTTATTGAGACATGAAATCCAATAAATTAAAACTCATGGAGAATTGATCATATTTTTTATGTTATTTTAGAAGGAGTGGCATGAAAGTAGTTCGGATAGATTCGGATTTTCGATTTAAAAAAATTAACCGTTATTTTTTAGGTCAATTTTTAAAATTAAAAAAATTATCCTAAAATTATTTTGAAAAAATAAAAATCACCATCTAAAGGTCAGTTTTTTGGGTGGTTTTTTCGGGGTCTTACTTTTATATAATTATATTTTTAAAATATATATAATAACTTAAAATTAATATAAAAATATTTAATTTTATATTAAATATAAAATGTACTACTAAAATTCTAAAGTTATTAAATTAGAGTTTGATAATGTGATAGAAAAGTATAAAATTTTATATAAAAAATATTATATCTATAATAAAATAAATAATAACATATTTATATAATTATATAAATAAAAACCATAAATAAAAAATGGGCTCACAGACCCCTAGGATTTTTTTGGGTGGAACCGGATGAATTTTAATTTATTAAAAATCACCTTAATTCTAATTTTTAATTTCTTCGGATCGGATCAATTTTTGGGTTGGTCTGATTATTGTTACACCCCTACTCAAGACGTCTTAAACAGAATGATGTCTTTTTATTTTTTCTTTCTGTTTTTTTGAAATTAAACTCTGACCTCGTTGTTTAAAATAATCGATTAAAATATGTTGTGAATACGGATAATAATATTACATTTGGTTTAATTGGTGTGTCCAGTCGGCAGATGAAGTGTAAAGGACAAGAATTGTACTAGATATTGTTAGAATAGTCAAATGGAATGCAATAATTTCAATGTACTGCGTTGTTTTTTTTATTCACACATAATATTCAGAAGACAGATATCCATAATACAAGTTTTGAATGGACTGTAAATATGAATCATACTGGGACACTCGTTTTATTTGATTGATTGCGAAATCTCTTATCAATTATAAATTAAAATAAAAAAAACGTGTCATGAAGAAACAAAGTAAGCGTCAAACACTCTGATCTTGAATAATAATAATAATAATAATAATAATAATAATAATAATAATAATAATAATAATAATAATAATAATATAGGTAGTACGCATCTATTGCGTTTAACACTCAAAGTACCAAATGAGTACAAAATACTGCATTTTGTGCAGTACACATTCATGATTTATTGTCAACTATGTTGTATGTTGTGAAGTACCTTAGAATACACGTATTTTTCACCTATTTTTTTATTATAATATTAAGACTTTTTTATCATTGAATTAAAATAATAATTTATAAAAAAAATTTAGTATCCAACACATAACTGCTTATTTTTAAAACGACGGTCACAAAATTACTTATAGCACTTCAATCTTATTAACTATTTATATTAGCTAACCCACATTTAAAAACAATTATAGTTGGCCTTGTTTTTATAGTAAAAATGTACAATGTTATGTACTTTTTTTATTAAAGGATCATTGTTTAAAGTAGTTGATTTTATGTAAAATTTCATTTGAATTTCATAAAGTAAGATCATAAATAATTTAATAAGCACAGAAATTTCGTTACATAAAAGTATTTACATAACAAGTAATATGTATTTTAAAATTACGATAATAATATATTATTCGGTTTCATTACTAATTTTATTATATTAGAACAACTAATAATATAATATTAATATTTATAAGTCATTAATAATCTACTATCATTAGTTAATCATAATAATATTATTAATATATTTAGTAATATTGATAAAAAAATATTATTGGGAACAATGATAACAACAATATATTGTCAATAATATTTATCATATCTTATAATTTATTGAATTATTTATTAAATATTTTAAAGGGAAAATGGGAGAATGAAAAACAAATCACTCAAACATTAATGATCACTTTATGTAAATTAATGGAAATAAAGATAATGTAATGCAGCTTAAAATCACAATACGTGTTAATATTCAATTACATCTTAATGCACCTATATATATATATATAGTATATATATATAAGAGAGATAAGACTAAATATTAAAATTTATTTTAATTATATATTTTACCTTCTTTTCACCTCAATTTGAAGGAAAAAGAAAATTGAGATATTAGAAGAGAATGGAAAAAAAATCTTATTTTCTCTTCAATTTAAACTCAATCAAACAAGAATTCTCATTTTTTTTCCTTCCACTTATCCTCCTTTCACATCCCAATCAAACAGACGCTAAAGCAAATGTGCTTAGAAGGTTAACTAAATCAATATATAAACAATTACGCACATCATCCTTATTGATTGAAATTAGTAACAAGTAAATAAACGAAACCACTCGTTGGTTCACTTACCATTATTGTTGGTGTTGGATGAAATCTGAGTGCAAAAATAAATATTCCATAAGATATCAATGGAGACCACATTGAGCGTACCAACACTGATGCCACATTCCACCGCAATTAAAAGTGACGGACAAAAGCAAACCGCCTCTGTTTAGTGCAACAAATTTTTTTGCCTTATCATACGCATTTTACGCTCCCCACTTTTTTTTTGTGTCCCCCACTTTTAAATGACCAATCTAACCGCACCTTCACAACATACACACACGCACTAATTAAATATAATCCTTATATATTATATTCCCTTCATGAAAATTTTGCTCCCCAAGCACTAAGTGCGAACCCTAGTCACACACCACCTTATCGTGCTCACCATTATTTCTTTACTATTTATTTTCGTCTAAAAGAAAAAGCTAAAGGTTACTATTAATTTACTATTTAATATGTACATTATTCTTCATGCATTATAATTTACTAATCAAATATATGAAAAAGGGAGAAATGAGTCGCAGACGTATGCTTGTTGTTTAAGGAATTGCTTTGATATAAAACATTAGTATGCAAAAAAAAAAAAAAGAAGAAAAGAAAAAGAAATGTTTGCGCAAACGTTTGAGAATTAATTTTAATCATCCCATTTATTTTTTACTAATATAAGAAATTCATGTCTTCTGTGTATAAATAAAAAAAAATTTATTGACTGCTCATTAGTTCATTTTTTAATGAGTATTGTCATATAATTTAAACCTACTTTCTTCGTTTCCAGAAACTTCGAAACGGGAAAATGGCGGGTGCTGACTGCGGCCGTGACTCCTGTTTGACCTCGGTCAACAAGAATGCCACGTCACGGTCGGCGCATCCTATTCGCTCCCCGTGCCCATGACTCCGGTCCGGTTCCGGACCGCCGGGTCGCAACGATACAAAAAAATACCAAGGGTCAATTTCTCGTCCCCCCTTTTTCTCATCTCCCGATATTTTTGGTGCCGCTCCGATTCGTGGGCGCAGGCTTACGCCCGAAGGCACCGGTAACAGTTTCCGTTACGGTGGGAGGAGGAGGGAGGGGGACGAGACGTTTCGAGAAAGAACGAGAGCGATTGCTGTAAGCGCTCGGCGAGTAAGTAACGCCGTCTCAATTCTCCGTTTAAATAATAACGGCGCGAGGACCGTTGGATGACGCCGTCTTATCTTTCGTACTATGTACATGCCTATAATTGACGGCGTGGGTCTCCGTGCCCCCGACGGCCGTCTCGGCGTCCGTCAACGCATGGACGGTAAGCACGTAAAGGGTGGAGATTTATTTCCTCGGTATCATCATGTAAAGGTTTGATGGTACGCAAAAAAATAAAAAAAAATCCACTTGCTGCTTTTTAAGCGCCCACCCATCCAAATTACACAAGCGAAGCAATTATTACCTCCCAAAATTTTGTTGAAATAAAAAAAAGAGGCATCCAATAAGATTTATTTCCTTTCGCCTCATTTTATTTTCAATTTTCAAGTAGTGCAAAATTATATTTTTGCACTGGCCCATAATAACTGTTAAAAAAAAAAAAATAAATTAACGGAGATTGGGATTTGGGAAGGAAGACGACGTTTGGCAGAGGACGGAGGGAGTGGACCCCACCGGCCACCGGGGTTGAGGACCGGGGATGGAGGTGAGGAATGGGTCGGAATGATGGTGCAGGACGAAAGGAGGGGGTCACTGTCGGGTCCGAATCAAATCAGATACTGCGAATGTGACAAGAAAGGAGGGGAGTGTGGGTTTCATATGTTATTTTTGTGTTTACCGGGCGCACAAAACGAGGTAGTGGTTTTTTTTTTTTTTTTTTTTGCGTACCTAAAAGCTATCACTGCTCGGCTAATTCGAACTTAAAATCAAAACTATAATGATATTATGTTAGTAATATTATTTTTTTAGCACATTTTTTATGTTAAAATTTCTGCACGCGAAAAGTTATCATAAAAAAATTTTAGAAAATAAGATGATGCAGAAATTTATTAAATAAAAAATACATAAAAACATTATAAAATTATATTACTTTTTATTTCGATCTTAGCTCTCTTTCACATACACATCTATTAACATTTTGAATTAATTTTAAAAATAGGACACTTATATCATGGTAATAAAATAAATTAATTTCGAATCACGTATATAATACCTCATAAAATTTTTCGTCTTTTACTTCGAAATATCTTGACAAATTTTTAATTAAAATAATATTTAAGATATTATTAACAAGTTATATTTATGATGCTGATTTAATTATTTTTACATATAATAAATAGTGGATTCAAAATAAAGAATGTTTTGTATGAATCGATTATTTATTGACATCGATTATTCGTATTAGAAATTATTATTATTATTATTATTATTATTATTATTATTATTATTATTATTATTATTATTATTATTATTATTATTATTATTATTATTATTATTATTATTATTATTATTATTATGCTAATATAACTAAACTTGGGTTGGTGACAAATGATGGATTATAAAGATATTTAAACCCCTTAAAAAAATAAAGCGACGTTTGGCATAACTCGTAAAAAACAGGATAAAATTTAGTGCTGATAAATATTTTAAATGCTAAAAATGATTTTAAATTTACAGATATGGTTTAATAAATATATTGATAACAACAACAATTAAGAGTTTTGGTAATGACTAATAAGTACCTCTTACAGAAATGGAAAATGACTTGAAATATATTAAATATTTAAACCTATCGAACTAAAAAGAGTTTTGGTAATGACTAATCGATTTAATCTCTGATAAAACAAAAGTAGCTCTTAGGTTTTTTAGAATAATATCTTTTCCTAAAAATGTGAAGGGATGTAAGAAAAAACCTATCCACCTATTTTATTAAAATAGGACTTTGAAAAAATCATTTGAAAAATACGACTAGAAAAATAGTGGTTTTTATCTTTCTATGCTTTTAGGATGGTTTTTATAATTTTTAAAAACTATCCAAAAAATAATAGTGCTTTTTTAGACACAACAAATAATTCAAACCCTAATAGATTTAATCTTTGAAAAAAGAAAAGTAACTCTCAAGTTTTTTAGAATAATGTATTTTCCTAAAAATGCAATGTAAGAAAAAACCTATCCACTCGAAAAATCTAACCAAATAAAAAATATACTCGAAAAAATCATACTCCGATTAAAAATTATATTAGATTTAAAATAATTAAAATCATCCATTTAAATTATGGCTCATAATAAAAAAATCGGAGGGACTCGACCGGAACCAAATATATATTTTATTAAATATTACAATTAAAATATTATCTCAACTTTCAAATAATGTTTCAAAGTTTTACATTTTTTTCACTCATATTTATTATATTAAGTATATTGTTGACTTATTATGTTATAGTTAAACTTGAATATCATCAAGTTATTAGTCTATTTTAATAAAATTTGTATAAATTAATTATAATAATTTAAATTATAATGTGATAATATGATAATTCAGTTTCTTTACGAACTTAGAGTTAAATATTATTTTTTTTAAAATAAAATTTGCGATGTATTTAATGTTTATTAATTTTTTAAAAGGTCAAGTGGTTCATAGCGAGATCTCGAACTAACTTGTGTGGAAGAATTAGAAAATTTTAAAAATGTCAAAGTTCTCCCCACAATAATTAGATTTTGTTCAAAATATTATTTTAAGTAGGTTCTTGACTCTAAAAAATTGAGACAGTCTATGTTGATTTTTTTGTTTGAAAATAAATTTAGGATAATCTTTTATACCATAAAAATTCATCCAAAATTTAAAGTTTTTTTCCAATGTAATAATCACCCAAAGTATTTGAAAGGGGTAAAAGGCTGAACATAGTGATATACTGCCATGTGTGAGTGGAGCTAATAAAAATCAATAGACACATTCAATAATTCATTTATTTAAGTGTAGCGTTTCCTTTTGGTGATTAAATTAATTATCACAAGTTTTCGTTAAATCTATAGCTACGCCTAGTTAGCAACTGGATGTGGTCGATAATAATTATATGTTTGGAATAAAACACCGATGAACAATCAAAATAATGAAAGAAAGAGAAGATGAACACAAATATTTAACGTGATAAAAATACCAATATGAATAAGAAAAAAATATTCATGAGCAAAAATTCACTATGAGTAAAAAGATAGTATATAATGATAAAATCCTAATCTTCGTATATAAAGGTCCAAGTCCTCCGCTTTCATCGCAGATTCTTATTTTATATTTTTCTCATTTTTTCTTTCATAAATTTGGATGCATGATACATAATTTAAGGCACATCAACATTCTAGTTTTACATTTATCAAATTATCAATATTTATCACAAGTGGGATTGCACCTACAATTGCACTTATGTGTTTTTTATATTATGTTTATCTACTATTCTACTGAGGATGTTTATAAAAAAAATGGAATATACAATGAGTCCAATTATTCCACCCGATCGACTTGACTTATATTTAATGAGATTGGATTAGATGCGGTTTGAAAAGTTTCATGAGGATCAACTATTTTTTTCACCTTTTTTTCTTAAACTATAAGCGTATATTGGATTTAAATTTTTTAAAATGTTAGAACCAAATAATTTACGTATGGATTTAAGATTTAATAATTTAAAACTTATTTTATGGTTTAGAATAAATTATAAAAAAATGCTCATCAAATGATACAAAAAGTAAGAGAAATAAAAAAATAAATTAATAATAGGTTCAATCCAACTTGACTCAAGTTGGATAAGGTTCAAACTTATTTTTCAACACAATTCAATTCGACTCAATCAAAATTAATGAATGATTATATGTTCACAATCACTCCAAAAAGAGTATTAGAATATATATCTTTTGTAATCTAATAAATTGTAAGATGAGAAGTTCATGTTAAATAACATTGATAAGAGTAATTGGTTAACAAAGTCATATATAATATCTGAATAGAGAGATAAAGTCATTATTTTGATTAGGAGAATACTATTTTGTCATTTATTATCGGTTTAAAATTAATCAGGTGGTAATAATTTTAAACACAAAAGTTTCGGTGGAAAAGAAGAAGGATCCACATTATTAACCTTATTGTGTAGACTTGAGACATTTAGGGGGTGTTTGATTAGAGATTATATTTAGATAGAATAAACTAACATAATAGTGTATTCTTGAAAAAGTAAGTTTAATTTTATTATGGTTTGTGTTTGATTACTAGGGTATATAATTTAAAAATATAATATTTTATAAATAAAACATTTTATTATACCTAATAAATGTTTTTATTATAGCAATAATATAATATATGAATAAATTAAAAAAAATACGATTGAAAATAGTTTAAAATGTCAGAACAGAGATATTATGAAGTTTCGAAGGAATATATATTCTTAATATGATATTAAAAATGACGGTTTTACGATTTTTTAGGTGATTTCCTGATTTTCAACATTGACAAAAATATTTATATTCCACCTCGTATTTGAGTGTAGTTCTGAAATATGACGTTATTCTGTTATTTATTCTTGAAACAAACGACCCTTTATATATGAATGCACTATTTCATAAAATGATGAAAACTGATAAGAAGGATTGATAATAACTAGTATTTTTTATCTAAATACAAGTTTTTTTCCTATATATTTTGTCATGTAAAATTATGCAATCCGATGACATTTTCTAATATTTTCAGTCCATTAAAATATTATTCTCATTTGAGTATTTAAATCATTCTAATTTAAAATACATCATAGAAATTTATTTATTTTTAAATTCGTATTCGGTTCTAATTAAAAATATATCAAGTATTTTAACAGTGCTGAGCCCTATTGCATTGTTAATAGTTAAATGATTGATTTCGATGCTTTGTATCGTGTTTTGTTTTGTTTTGTTTTTATTTTTTTTTTCCGGTGGATGTGTGCTGTTGATCCTAATGGAACGTGAAGCAAATGCTAATTGACATCATCAAAATTGTTAAGGCTCTGGATCATTAGGGGCAGGTCACATGGCCGTGGAATCGAAGAGCATGGGCTTATGGTGTCATAAAGATGAATTGATGGCTCCCTCAGCCACACTTTATTCCCCACACACACATGTTGCAGTCAACTGCACTTTCTCTCTCGCCTTTTTCTTTCTCTTTTTTCGCTCGTATATATTCTTTCTCGAAAGATCCAGTGAATTCCAGATGCCAACGAGAACATTGAAATATCTGAAAAAAAAAATACAATCATACTGGTTTACACAATTAATTGACAAAATTATGCCTTAGTGAGTGTTGAAGTTAATAGTTTCATATTCAATTTTTAAATGATTATATCATTTTATTTTAACTTCGAATTAATCAAGTGCATATGCCGAAGGTTTCGAATGGGTATTAAAAAAATGTATAAAAAATATAAGGCTTAGGTGTTACATACGGGTGAAAGCGCTTCGAGTTGGATTAATTTTTCGGTAAAAAAATCATCCGTAATTTTTCATGTTAATTTTTTCAATCACAAGAATCATTCTTTAGTGGATCAAATTTTCACGTAATTTTTTCGAGCTCTTATTTTAATAAATATTTTTTAAAAAAATTACAATAAATTAAAATTAAAATTAGTTTATTTAATTGTATAACTAAATATAGGATATAGTGTTAGAACTATTAAATTAAAGTTTCGTAATAGAAATATATTAAACTATATAAAATATTATTACATCAATAATAAAATAATTAATTACATCTAAATTAATTACATCTAAATTAATTATATAAAAAATTTAATAAATAAAAATGTACTTTGTGACTCCCATGATTTTTTCGAGTGGAGCCCTAACTTAAACGGATCGGATAAATTTTTCGGTTCGGTCCAATTTTTCTTACGCCCTAGGTGTAAAATTGTATTTCTACTAATTGTAGTGGCAATATAAATATTAATTTACGATTAAATCCAATTCAAGACTAAATTGGCTTATCGTTAATCTCGGCATTTTCTCATCAAAATTCAGCGTAGCGACAAATTAAAAGTAATGATAACATCATGGATTCTATTGCCCCTCTCGCATTATTTGTGCTCTTCATATATAATTTGTCAAAAAATATAATACATGGAGGATGTCACATATCTTACTCGGATTTTGTTTGGTTGCACTGGTCAAGGGCAGCAGCCTATTTTAGTAGGCATCAAACAGACGTACAAATGGATACTGAACAGTGTGAGGTCTCATCCACTTTTGGCTACATCCGTTTTTTTTAATATATTTATTTTAAATAAAAGACCTCCCAACAGCTCCGCTCCAATTAGAATCGAGTACCCAAACTTTGTTTTTATCTTCTAAAAAAAAAACTGTCGAATGCATAATTGGTCTCATTTCCAAAAATCATATAATGACATGCAGACATACTAGTAGCCATACAGATTGAGGGCTTAAACACATATACAAACTGCTAAACTAGGAGCACATACACATGATGATGATGAGAGAGAGAGACATGGTCCCGTCCGCCACATTAGCTTAAATGGAAGGGTAGGAATTACAACTCAGTGTTGGGGCATGTTCTTACATCGGTCCTCTCGTTTAAGTAAAG
The DNA here is from genome assembly GCA_030549335.1 of Pontederia crassipes. Classification (NCBI taxonomy): domain Eukaryota; kingdom Viridiplantae; phylum Streptophyta; class Magnoliopsida; order Commelinales; family Pontederiaceae; genus Pontederia; species Pontederia crassipes. Next base: position 65,883,121 of record CM060191.1, on the reverse strand, counting down.
ATTTTGAATTTAAATTTTTATGAATGTATTTGAGAGTGTCATTGTTAGGTTCGCATCAAGATGTGAGACGATTTTATTAAATTAGTTAAATTTAATGATGAATTGATTTTTAACTTATGAATAATGCGTATAATCATTAACGTCTAATTAGATCGTCGGTATCTCTTCTCATACACTACAACTAGAAAAAAGAAACTCGCCAATCCATTAAAACCATTTGATCCCAATCGAAGATGATCCAGACAAACACAATAACTGAATTGTGTTTTGGGATAGTTGAGTATTATTATTCCTAAAGTTGAAGATTTATTCGTATTATTTTTGTTCGAACATGAGTTTCATCCCTAAAAAAAATTCAACGTCGAAGTGGTACTTTATCTCATTCACATTACTTTTTTTTTTCCAAAAAAATTCTTCAGAGCTGATGGCAAAAATATAAACTAAAACTAACAAAAAAAATCCATAAAGTATATCACAAAAACTTAAATTAAGAACCGTGTACTTGGAGATTTACCATTGCGGTAATTAAAGATTAATTAGGTCTTCTAAATTAATTGTTTGTTTTTTTGCTTAGGCTATTATGAGTAAACTGCATAAAAATCTGAAATTTAATTTTATTATGAAATTTAAAGTCTGAAAATTTTATTTTTACACTAAAAATCATGAGCTTTGAATTTATTCTCAAATCTAATCTAAACTTTTATTTTTTTCAAAAGTCATGAACTTTAATTTAATTCTCAAATTTAATATATTGTTTAAAAAATAAATTAATAAATATAGCTTATTATTTTTTAAAAAAATGGTCATTATATAGAAAAAATTGTAAAAAAGGATAAATTTTAAAATATGTTTTACAATTTTGATAGTAAATTAGTTTAATTTTTAACCTACTTTTTAATTAATTAAAATAAGATCTCAGGATGAAAAAAATATAATAATTTAAATTAGTTTACTATTAAAGTTGTCAAACATGTTTTCCAATTTATCCTTCTATTTTTCTATGATCACTGAATTATTAGTTTATATTAAAAAAATATAATAATATGTTATATTTATAATCAATTTAAAAGTTTTAAAATAAAGCTTTAAGTTACATTTGAGAATTAAATTAATTTTTTATGCAATTTGTCCAGCTATTATCTTTGAAGCTGAGATGTTAAGTATGGTCATCCATCCACTCATATGCGAACGGACAACTCCTAACAGGACACCTTCATTTAACATTTGCTTGGAATTTGAAGTTAATCAAGTTTTGTAAATTATATTATTCATATCACTCAAACGATTGATCATTGGCAAAAATCTGATTTAAATGAATCTTTTTTAACAACCCACCGATATCCAACTCTTCTAGTATCTAATTAATCTGATATCGAGGTGAAAGCGCGGGCCAATATGATAGCTCCATCGATTTCGAAATTATTAGCATTGCTCGAATTTAAATCATTTAGAGACTAAGCCCGTTATCAGTCATTTTTCAAAATTTAAATGAAAATTTGATATACGAAACACTAAAAATATTATCTAAAAATTTAAGCCACTAATGTGGTCGGCAATTTAAAGTGACATTTTAGTATTTTACATAATATATGTAGCATCATTTGACTTGTATTTTATACTTAACGAGTTATATTTTATAAATTACTTATGTGAAATATATTTTGTAAATAAAATATTTGACAACCTTCATATATAATATTTCTTTATTATTTTTAAATTGAATGATGTGATATATATATCCTGCGTGCCATAATAATAAAATAATTTAAAAGCTGGATGTCATTGACTTTAAAGAAATAAAAATCAAATGACACGAGAATTATAATTTAGTATTAAGTAATACGAGTCTTATTTTTTATTATTACCTTTGTGACACTGAGATTATAATTAAGTGCTAAAAAATAATTTTAATTTAATAAAAAATGAGTCAATTGCTTACTTTTTTTCACAGCCTTTTTTTAACGTTCGCGCCACGTGTCGAGAAACGAAGCCAGTTACCAAACTCCATCCAATAGATACTCGTCAGCGCGTTCGCAGATCACCTGTACGGATCCAATGTGTCAAGTTATTGTCACAGTCCTTGGCCTTATTCTCCTCCACCTTTTCCCAGGCTTTTGTTTATGGACGGCCAGGATCCGTCTGATGAGCCCTGGCGATGGGGATGGACTACGGCGTCGCCTCTTGGAAACACGAACCTTACAAGCGCCCCTCTGCGTCGACACGTAGTGTGTATAGGGGTGCGAACTGGACGATCCCCCGCAGCGAATCCAGGCGCCCTGCCTCCTCGGCATCCGAGGCGGAGGGGGGTGGGCCAACGGGGCGGCGACAGGTGACGGCCGCCACGTGGAATTCCAGGCTGTCAAGGCTGCGTCACCTTCGTACCGGAGTGGCGGTCCGGCGAATTGAACCGAGTTGGGGAATCGGGCCGGTCTGTTTTGGTTCGGCCTTTGCCCCTTCCTATTTGTCGTTTGCCCCGTCGCCCGCTCGTAGCACTTCTCGCTTATATCCTCGCGTTGGCATTTTCTCGAGCGCTTTGGCTGCGCATCTTTTGGTCTTTTCCACCACCGTCAGCTTTCTTTTCTTCGAACCTCTCTCTCTCCTCTCTCTCCTCTCTCTCCCCCATCTTTATTACCCACCGCAGCTGCCACTAGCGTTCGCTACTCCCATAGTTGGATAGGGAAAAAAGAGAGCAAGCGTCTTCTCCGAGGTGGTTTCCAGAGGGGTAAAACGCGGTATTCCGATCACGGTGAAGGCTCTAACCTAGCTACTACTCTTTTCCTTCTCCGATCTCTTCTCCCAGCTCGAAATCATTTTGCTCTTTCTGTTCAATTGTTTGTTTGCCTGCTTTCTTCTTTGCTCCGAAGTGTTTGGTTTTATGGATTAGCGTTGGAATGTAGTGCTTCCGACGCCGATCGTTCGGTTGCTCGAACTATTTGAAAGCTTATTTTTAGTAGATGGAGGTTTATGGAGAGGGATTTTAGTATTTCCCGACTTTTTGGACGTTTTACAGTGCTTTTGGTTGGGGGGTAAAGTAGATCTGCGGACGTTTGCTTATCCGGCGTCCGATTGCTGAAGCTTTTCGGAAATCGGCTTCTTTGCTATTTCTCCTAAAAAAATATCACTTGTGTTAGGGTTCTTCTCTGGTGGATATTCCCGCGCGTTTCAAACATTTTAGTAATATCTTCCATCAGAACAAAGTTTTGCGATGTCCTATCAAATTTACAGTCATTTCATCTACATCTTTTTTCGATTTGGCTAATTCGGCGTATTTGTTTTGTGTAAGTTATGAACTTTAGTTTTTTTGGGGGCTCTCCCTGCCTTTGTTTCTAAAGATGTGTGGAAAATTTTGGTTAGATCAACATGGGGTATGAATCGCTGAACTAACTTACAAGGAGAAGCATAATGTAATAATGTTTTTTTAACATGAAGGCACTGCGATGATAAAAATGTGTAAAAAATATAGTTTTTGTGATATGGATCAAAGCGACAATATGAAACTTCAGAATTTTATAAAGAAGTGATATAGTGTTCTGAATCAAGGCGAACCTATAAAACCTTTGCTTGTAATTATGATTAGCAATTCTTATGCTTTTTCCTAAGCTTGTACATTTTTATATATTTTTCTTTGATTCATAATGCACTGGTTATATCTTTCTAATTCATTTATAGTGTATTGAACAAACATTCTGCTCTATTCATATGCATGTTAGGATTTTCATAATTTATCATTGAACTCGTGGTTTTCTGAACAGTAACATTTTGATCACAGCTAAGCTATTCTGTTTTGGGTATGCATTTATATTTTAGAGGGATCTTTCCCTTGAACTTTAATCTTGTTAATTTGTTGGTGTATCCTCAGTGCTGGACATCCTGCTAGTCTCTATTATACACCATTTTTTGAGGGATATTGTAAAAGCTATTGTTACATAATAGACCATATATGCATCATAAAATCGTATTGTCGGAGTTGCATTACTTCTATGGCTGAGCAAGACATTCGTGTCAATAAGATTATGTTAATCAGTAAGAGTCAAGCGGATCTCCATGCTTGAATTGTTTTCTGTTCCTTCTAATTAAGTATAGACTAGTTGCAGGTCACAGCATGGTAAGGAAGCGCAGGACTGATCTTCCTGGTGGTGGTGATAGTTCTGAACGTTATGAGACTGGCAGTAGTAGTGGCCGTCCTGCTCCGCAGCCTCCAGCCCAACAGCAAGGAGGTGGGGCAGGACGAGGTTCAATCCAGCAGCAAGGTGGTGGGACAGGTCGAGGTCCCATCCAGCAGCAAGGAGGGGGAGGACGAGGTTGGACTCCTTCCTCTCATCAACCACAGCAAGGTGGCCGTGACAGAGGATACTATCAGCCTAGAGGAGGGGGTGGGCAACACCAAGGAGGCCCTCCGCCCTATCATCCAGGTGCAACGGCACCATCTTATGAAGGTCGTGGAGGGTTTCAACCTGCAGGGGGAATGCCACCTCATCAACAGCATGGAAGACAAGACTACCAGCATGGCGGACAAGATCACAGGCCCCAGTGGGTTCCTACCCGCCCTGGTGGCAGTGTGACTGGTGGGCGTGGATATGGGACTGCAGCTGCAGGTCCATCAAGACCACCAGCTCCCGAGCTGCACCAAGCACCTACTCATCAAGCTGCTCACGCATCCTCACCGGTGAGCTCATCCTCGCAGCCAGAACTTGCTGCACAGGTTACAGAACATTTTCAGCACCTCTCTGTTCAGGCTGAATCCTCAAGCAGTCGAGCTGTACAACCTGTGATTCCACCTGCTTCAAGCAAATCTATGAGGTTTCCACTACGTCCTGGGAAAGGAAGCAGTGGTGTTAAGTGCATCGTGAAGGCTAACCATTTCTTTGCTGAACTACCTGATAAGGACCTACATCAGTATGACGTGAGCCCATGTTTTCTTTTCTCTGCTGTTAAACATTTTGTACTAAGATAACTGTGCATGCTGTAATCACTTTTCTCGAACCAGGTCTCTATCACACCCGAAGTTACTTCACGTGGTGTCAATCGTGCAGTTATGGAACAGTTAGTTAAACTGTACCGAGAATCTTATTTGGGAGGTCGCCTTCCAGCTTATGATGGCAGGAAGAGTCTTTATACGGCTGGGGCTCTGCCTTTCACGTCAAGAGAATTCCAAATAACTCTAACTGATGAGGATGATGGTTCTGGGACTGAAAGGTATTTCTTAGTTACTTCATTGATCATGTTCCAGTATCCGTTTTTTGATAAAATGATTGTTTTTGTACTTCTATCTTGCAGAAGGCAGAGGTCCTTCAAAGTTGTTATTAAGTTTGCTGCTCGTGCTGATCTCCATCATTTGGAAATGTTTCTATCTGGGAGGCAGGCTGATGCCCCACAAGAAGCATTACAAGTTTTAGACATTGTGCTACGGGAACTCCCTACCAATAGGTGAGATTCAATAATCATCCTATGTGGTATCTTTGACCCCAGTACTAGCATAAATATTATGTGTGCTTTGTTGTCTGTAGGTACTGTCCTGTGGGTCGGTCTTTCTATTCTCCAAATCTTGGAAGAAGGCAACCACTTGGGGAGGGTTTAGAGAGCTGGCGAGGGTTTTACCAGAGCATCCGCCCAACACAGATGGGGCTCTCTTTAAACATTGGTATCCATTTATCTTCCTACTTAATTGATTCCGTTATCCTAAATTGTAATGTCTTCAATAGTCCTCAAGAAGATATAACATCTCTTGTTGTTCTTTGGTCTAATGATGCTAGAATATTTTCACAAAACATTTTACACTTGGACATAATCTAAATGTGAGACTTTGCTACTTATCCATGATTCCAGTTTCTATCTTAATATTGTAATTTTTTTGCTACCTTAAATGTGGAATGAAGTAGGAACTCCTTGGTGTCAATATAATAGCTAGGAGTAGTCATCGATTTCTGAGTCAAGGATAGAGGAAGGGTTCTTATAGGATAATTCAAAGATAGAAACTGAAGATATAGCATCTCTTATTGTTCTTTTGGTCTCGTGATGCTAGAATGTTTTCACAACACATTTTACACTTTGGCATAGTCTAAATGTGAGACTTTGTTAATGCTCACCCATGATTTCAGTTTAAATTTTTGATGTTGTGATATCTTTGTTGCCTTAAATGTGGAGTAAAGTAGGAACTCCTTGGTGTCAACATAATAGCTAGGAATAGTCATCAATTCCTGGGGCCAGGATAGAGGAATGGTTTTTCTTATAGGATAATGCGATCTTCTCGATGTTTTACATTCAAAATATCTTCCATGGCTCATGAAAACTACAAAATTGACATCATTTATTTTATGCCATCAAAATCTTTTGCATAGAATTACTGTTTCTTAAGTAAACTTTTTTCTTTAATTAATGTTATAATATTTCATTCATTAGTTTTTAGAACTGGAAACATCTCTTAATTCTTATTGTATTCATGTAAGTTAAGACCGATAATTGACCACATTTTTTTAATGGATAAACCATTTACATCTTGCAGATATGTCATCCACAGCATTCATTGAGCCATTGCCAGTTATTGAATTTGTGACCGAGCTCCTGAACAGAGATGTTCAAGCAAGGACTTTATCTGATGCTGATCGTGTGAAGGTTTGCTAGTTAATCCTTTGTCCTTCGAGTGCATGCTGTACATGTATTTTTGTCTCTGGTTATTTTGTTTCTAGCATTTTTATGTCAAGATCTTCTGATCTGTAAATTTAAACATGTATTTTTTTCACCTGTTTCGCTATTACTTTGCCCAGTATAACTTTTCATATTGCAAAATAGCAGAAAGTTCTAACTCAGTACATTGCTTTTGTTCTCTAATTCCTGATCAATTTATCCTTCTTCTTTGTTTGTTGAAGTCAACCAATTCAATTATTTCTTTCACAAGTACTTGTTATATTTTTTTATATCAGTTTTATTTCATAATGCCAAAGAAGTGTCATATTTCTGTGTCCAATCTAGATCAAGAAAGCTCTTCGTGGTGTGAAGGTGGAGGTGACACATCGAGGAAACATGCGCAGAAAATATCGGATTTCTGGTTTAACAACTCAGGCAACCAGGGAGCTGACGTATGATTCTTCTCATAGGACTTAATATGTATTTCAACTTGACATCCAACAACAGGATTCATATGTTGGTATCTGACATGTATCTTTTGCAATATGCTTGAATGTGGAGACAATAGTTTCCAGGTGGATGAAAGAGGTACTGTGAAGTCTGTTGTGCAATATTTCCAGGAGACTTATGGTTTTACCATACAGCACACAAACTTGCCTTGTCTGCAAGTAGGCAATCAACAGAGGCCAAATTATTTGCCGATGGAGGTGAGCATGACCATTAAAACAACTTATTCTGAATATTTCCAACGATAACTTGTTGTAAGCATAGGCAAGTGTCTGATTACAAAGTGTGCCATTCTCAATTTGCTTTTTGGTCGCAATTTAGGTTTGCAAGATTGTCGAGGGGCAACGCTATTCAAAGAGGTTAAATGAAAGACAAATTACTGCACTTTTGAAAGTGACATGCCAACGTCCTTATGACCGGGAACTTGACATTCTGCAGGTGATTCTCTTTGCATAACCAAACCAATTTTCTAATTCTCTTTTTTTGTTTTTCCAGTGTTGGTAAAGTACTTTTTCATGATGATGGCTTCATCATTGATACTACATACATGGTTTTTTTATTGTTCTTTTTAACTACTATCAATACTAATGTGTCAATGGGTGTTTCTCATTTCTGTCGTACTAATATCTTGTCCAATAGATTTGGTAGGTGGTATGTATATGAGTAATAGTGCTCATATAAACATATCTTTGGCATTGTCAGTATCAGGCTTCCATTTAATTATCATCAATACTAATGTGTCGACGGGTGTTTCTCATTTCTGTGGTACTAATGTCATGTCCAACAGATTTGGTAGGTGGTATGTATACGAGTAATAGTGCTCACATAAACATATCTTTGGCATTGTCAGTATCAGGCTTCCATTGATAGTTTGAAGAATAATCTTGCTGAAGTTTTCATTAAATAAAAGTTAAGCTAGCACAAGGCACATGTAATGTTTATTCTTCGTTGTTTTGATTATTATTTTTTCTTTTGAAAAGGAGTGCTTGCTTGTCGTCATCCTAAATTAGATAGTTGTGCATTTGTTTGGATAGAAAGTCTGAGCTTTATAATTAATCGGCTGGTTATATTCTAATTTAAAATTCATGTCACAAAATTGTGTTCATGTGTGGAAAATTTTGTTGCCATAATTGAAAATTGTTCTCTTTTGTGTAATAAGATTCTTTCTTGTCTAACAATTAAAAATTGTGTTTATCTTTAAAAGAAGCTAATTTGGAGACACATTATGTTCTTCAGACAGTTCATCATAATGCTTATCACGAAGATCCTTATGCTAAAGAGTTTGGCATCAAAATCAGTGAAAAACTTGCATCTGTTGAGGCACGGGTTTTACCTGCACCATGGGTAAGCCACTCAATTTAATTTTTATTGTTAAAGTTTTGCATCATGTGTCATGTTTGTTATTGATAGTTTTCTTGTACTTTGATTGTGCAGCTAAAGTACCATGATACTGGTAGAGAAAAGGATTGCTTACCAAGAGTTGGGCAGTGGAACATGATGAACAAGGTTTCTAATATTTTACTTCAATGTTAACATGCCTTGCACACTTGTACTTGCATACATTCAATAGTAGTTTCTTTTCGACTATCTTGTGTAGCGGACTATGTGGCATGGCAGTAGTTTGTATTATAGATGCTATAAGAAACAAATACATCAGAAGTCTGCTTTCATGTTACTGACTTAAATACCTTTAAAAAAATGACATAATTGTGCACCAGCTGAATTGGTGATATTTTGCATATACAAGGCTCACCTCCCTTAAAAAGAAACCACTCATTTTTTGTATCACGTTTGATTGGAATAATTTTGTTGTCTACCTTCTACTGGACATATATTGTTATGTAAGAGGCTGTATTTTTTTTGTTGTGTATCATCTTTTTCCTGAGAAAATGTTGTATATCATTTTGCTGTGAAGTGTTCTAAAATATGAACTTTTGCAACAAATTATGTATCCCATCTGTTTCATTTTATTTTACTTCGTTTGTGTAGAAAATGGTTAATGGTGGGAGAGTTGACAACTGGATATGTATCAATTTTTCCCTAACTGTTCAAGATCCCGTTGCTCGCGGATTTTGTCATGAACTTGCTGTAATGTGCCAGACATCTGGAATGGTGCGGAATATTTTGTAGCTTTTCTTCTCAAGTACTTTATATCTTTTTCTTTTTTCGGAGCTTTGTTTGCCCATCAATTTACACTCTAATTGCTTCCTCTTTAAACCCATGTAGGCATTTTCTGTAGAACCTGTACTTCCGCCGAAGAGTGCACGACCTGATCATGTGGAGGGGGCCCTAAAAGCATGTTACCATGATGCAATGAATGCTATTAAGTCACAGCGCAAAGAACTCGATTTGCTCATTGTTATATTGCCTGATAACAATGGTTCTCTCTATGGTATGTTTCACTTTAGGGGAACTTGTTGCTTACTTTCTGTTAGCCACTGACCTGCTTCTACTGTTCTAATGGATTTCACCATTTTTTCTTAACGAAACAAAACACTTTCCTCTCTCAAAATGTTAATTAGATTCATTCTTACATTTGCAATACTGTTATGACAGGTGACCTGAAAAGGATATGTGAGACAGATCTTGGTCTAGTTTCACAATGTTGCTTGTCTAAGCATGTTTTCCGAGGCAGCAAGCAATATTTAGCTAATGTTGCTTTGAAGATAAATGTTAAGGTGTGGAAAGGGGAATACTGGCTGCCTTTTATCTTTTTTGCCTTCATTAACTTCTAGCCTGATGATCTTATGTATCAATAAAGTTTGTGCCCGAGTATCGCTAGTACTTTTTCTTCTAAAGAAACTTCTGGACTGATGATGCTTTTGTTTATGTTTAGGTTGGGGGCAGGAATACAGTACTTCTTGATGCCTTAACAAGGCGCATCCCTCTTGTTAGTGACAGACCTACAATCATATTTGGTGCTGACGTGACTCATCCTCATCCTGGCGAAGACTCCAGCCCTTCCATTGCTGCTGTAAGATAATGCTTTGTGCTTCTTATCTATGACTCACTTTGTGTACTCGAGAGCTTAGTTTCAGCCTCCTCTTCCTCAGGTTGTTGCCTCTCAAGACTGGCCGGAGGTTACAAAATATGCAGGACTGGTTTCTGCTCAGGCTCATCGTCAAGAGTTAATTCAAGATCTTTTTAAAATGTGGCAAGACCCTCAACGCGGAACTGTCACCGGTGGCATGATAAAGTAATATGTTATCATATTGTCACAAGGATCTGTGGGGTTTTTTTTACTATTTGTTTTTTTGTTTCAATGAAACTCATCCAACTCTGTGAATATTGTAGAGAACTCCTTGTCTCTTTCAAAAAAGCTACAGGACAGAAGCCACAACGAATTATTTTCTATAGGTAATGCATTTTGGAAGCATTTATTCTGTTCTGAAACTTAGACGTGCATTAATTATGACCCCCTTTTCAGGGATGGAGTCAGTGAGGGGCAATTCTATCAAGTCTTACTTTATGAGCTTGATGCTATCAGAAAGGTAAAGAACTCTGAATCCGTTCAATGATTCTTTATACTTTTCTTTTTTTGATTGCTTGATACTTTTTGTCTAAATCCAGGCTTGTGCCTCTCTGGAGCCCAACTATCAGCCTCCGGTAACTTTTGTTGTCGTTCAGAAACGACATCACACAAGGCTGTTTCCCAATAATCACAATGATCACCAGTCCACTGACAAGAGTGGTAACATACTCCCTGGTATGTTCGTTGCATATAAAATGTCTGCATATTTATCTCTCTTGACTATTCAGGCTATTTCTCTGTTTTGTTTTCTCTCTATCATGTCAAAAGTAATCGCCCCCGCCCCGGTTGTAGGTACTGTTGTCGATTCTAAGATCTGCCATCCAACTGAGTTTGACTTTTACTTATGCAGTCATGCTGGGATCCAAGTAATGTCTTTGGTTTCCTATTCATTGCGTCGTTTGTGTAAACTTGGTTTTCCCTGGTAATTAGACAACTGAACTATGATTTTTAATACTATTTTGATGTTAAGGGTACAAGCCGGCCTGCTCATTACCATGTCTTGTGGGATGAGAACAATTTTACTGCTGATGCTTTGCAACTTCTGACAAACAACCTTTGTTACACGTAAGCCACCCTACCTTCCCTTCTTCACCTTCACTCGTGTAGCGTGATGCTGAATTCATGTTTCTACGCGTTTTGCAGCTATGCTAGATGCACTCGGTCCGTCTCCATTGGTATGCTTGTTTTCTCATTTAATTTCTTTGGCAAGAGCCGTGTGCATTTGTTTCCATAGCTTACATAACTTGACGTGTCTTACTTTTTCAGTGCCTCCTGCTTATTATGCGCATTTGGCTGCATTCCGAGCTCGATTCTACATGGAGCCGGAGACTTCAGATAGCGGCTCAATGGCAAGTGGAGTTGGACGCGGAGCTCCGCCGCCTGGCCAGCGCAGTACTCGTATCCCTGGAAGCGGAGCCGTTAGACCTCTTCCCCCTCTCAAGGAAAACGTCAAGAAAGTGATGTTCTACTGTTGAACAGTACCTCTATTTCATTCCCAGGTCTGGTTGGTTGAACTTGTTGTCGTCTATACTAAAATTACACTGTTTAAGCATATTTATACTGCTCTGCAGCAGTTAGTCCTGGGAAAACTCTTTTACCCGAGACAGCTTTACTCCCTGTGACAGCTTAATGATATTTTTCTAGTTTGTGCGTTACATTAATCTTTGAAGTTTGTTTATTCGGTGCTCACGCAACCCTACCGTGCACTGTTCATCACTGTTCACATCATAGAAAGCTCATTCTTGCAAGTTGATCTCGCCTTCATTTTTGCAAGCCGGTCTCGTCTCCAAAGTCACGGGGAAAAGCGATCTCACCTTCATTTTCTCTTTCATTTCCGATCTCGCCTCCAACACCACGGGAAAAAGTAATTTGGCCTGCAGGCCATCCACGCCACGGGGAAAAGTAATTTGGCCTGCGATCTCCAATGGAAAAGGAGCAAAGCAAATTTGACGAAATGATGTTTGATGCCTCCATTTAAATTCATAATGTAGACTGCTTTTTTGCCTAATGAAATGTATCTTTGGAAGGAACTATATTGATTGTTGAATATTAATAGTTATTTTTCTTGTTCAATGAACTGTATCTTTCGAAGGTGATCTCTCCAAGTGCCAAGAAAGAAGGAATTGGATTCTTGATAGGGCCCTTTTTTGTCCAATGAACTGAGTGTTGGAAGGATTATAGTTAAAGATGTTGAATATTATTCTTCTGATAGTCGGAGTGACTTCTATTAGTGAGAAAATGGTAGAGAATTATTTGAGATGATTTGGTCATGTTCAGAGAAGATCATTAGATGCATTAGTAAGAAGAGTAGATCAAATAATCTAGAGTCCGATTAAAAGAGGGAGAGGGAGGCCAAGGTGGAAACTTGGCGAATTAATAGAGTAAGATTTATTTGTGAATAATATACCGAAAGGTTTGGTTACTAATAGAGCGGAATGGCGTCGTATGATCCATGTAGTCGATCCCACCTAGTGGGATAAGGTTTTTTTTCTGTTGATAGTTGAGAAATATCCTTTTTTGATAGTTGAGAAATATCCTTTTTTTTGTCTATTTGAGTTGTTAGTGCTTTAGTCCGCAATTTGATAATTTTTATTCCCGTTGTTGAATGTTTAGTTTAGAAGTTTGTACTAAACATGGTTGTACAAATTAGCTTTATAAAATTAGTACTTGTACTTCAATTCATGCTATTCTGCATGGTTGTTCGACCAAGTGCCAAGATAGTGTATGCTACTCATTTGCTCATGTCGTTGGTGGTGGTAAGATAATGTATATGTAGTAAAAATTGTGCAAAGTATTGAGACATGTACACATTGCCTACAATTCATGCTCTGCAAATGATAACATGATCTCTCTGCGTCATCTCATTCATAGAAAAGCATTTGCGCAGGGACACAAGGCATGCCAGGGAACTCTTGGAGCAGATGCAATCCTTCCACATCGTAGCCTCATTCTTTCTTTCATCGTGATAACAGTTGAAACCTGCCCTTGCTCGTGCAGAATTATGCAAAAATATACATGGAATTACAATTGTTGAATTCAACCCCGTACTATTTTTATAAGCTTGATATGAGGCTTTACCGTTCTATAAATAGTGCAATGAGTGCTGCCTTTGGCCTTGACTGGCAAATACATCATTTTAGATAGATATCCACGTATGAATAAGATTCACAAGACAGGAAGAAGAAAAGAAAAGGCGAAGAAAAAGCAAGAAAAAAATTGAAGGGCATCTTCTTTTCTATAATGCCACATGAACAATAGAGAAGTTCTTGTATGAAGGGGTATGAAGGCTACATTAATTAATTTCACAAAAAGAAAAAAAACCTAATCTACACGTGATGGATTCCAAAGTGCATATCTTCACATAACTATAACATCTAGTGTTTATTCTTTCCTTCCATTAGAAAACTCTTTCACCACCTTATACACCAAAAGAAAGACCAAACAAAACATGACAATGCCATAACAATTAAACTTGATGCCAAAATGCATCATAAAACATAATGTTGCTAACAATAAAATTAGAAATCAAAATGTAGTGCCTTCAACTATGTTGTGCGTTGCTGAAACCAAAAGTAGTTAGGCACCCAAATTGAATGTGGAGTCCCTAAAAATGAACAAAAGAAAACAACTTTAGTTCAACTATCTGAAAATGAGAAGCAATATAGATGGTTAGTACCTTTAACTAGTTTCTCTCAATTGCTTAAACGAGAAGCAACTAAGTAACAATGTCCTCATTCATGCTGAAAAACATGCATAAATAGCTTGTTAGTGCTGAAAACATGAGAATAGATTGAATTAAAACATGCATGTGCTAAACCTTTGACTTTGTGAATGGCTTGTTGATTCGTCAAGTCTTTGACCAACTTGTGTAAGTCGTTCATTTTGTGGGCCAATAACAGCTCAGAAGAGAGGAACCCTTCCTTGCGGGAAAGCTCACAAGAAACGAACCATCTTGCTTAGCATTTCGATCACACGTAGAGCAACTGCTGAGGAAGAGAAAAAAAGCAAGAAGAGACGAGCTAACCTGGTTTAGAATGAAGCTCTTTGCCTTGGCGAGCACGACGAGATGCCAATTTTTACCCAAGCACTTGGAGATCGTGTGTTTTTCCGACGATAACATGGAGGCAAGAATATCGGCTCGCAAGAATGGAGGCGACAATGATGGAAGAGGGATGGAAGCGAGATCACTGGCGGCGGCATGGAGACTCTCAGGGAAGAGGGATGTTGAGGGAGAGTGTGGGGGAGAGTTTTTGTTCGGTTTGCAAAATTGGGCGGGCATTTTTTGTAGATTTAGGATATTTAGTTGGTTTAGTTAGACCGGTGGTTCGTTCACGAAATTGGACTCGAACAATATAAAAATGGTTTAGGCATCTTTGAACCGCGCATAAATCTGGTGCGTTTTTTAGCAATCTGACAGCGATCTACATATATACATCAAGTTTTGCTCCATATATCCCTTAACCTCTATCTTTTATTGGGAATATCAAGCATGTCATTGTTTAAACAAGTTACAAATACAATGTAAGATTTTGAATCATAATAATTATTGTTATAAATTCAACGGACGGCGGCCCCTGGCAACCTTACAACTACATCTTTAGTATCACTTGATCCGATATAATTTCTTCACGAGGGGTGTAGCAGCACCAAGGGGCATTGGAGTAGTCAACCAAACAACCTATAAAAGGCATCAACAGCTCTGAGCTAAAGACTATGCAACAGTGCAGGTGTAAAAAGAAAGAAAGAAAAAACAGCTGTGGGGAGGGGATTTTTGTGTGTACCTCTGGAGGCGAGATTGCGTGCGTCTGTAGTAGTTAAACAGTAATTTTTGGTTAGTTTTAGCTGCTTCTCTTTGCTTTCTTTGGTAAAATTCTAAGTAGTGGGCAGACTTGCCTTTGCGTTGTGGGTGCCAGCGGCTTCGCTTCCACTACGACGATGCCCTGCGGCTGTTCACTAGCTATCGGCACTGTTTTCGCCTGGAAGCAAGAAGATGGATTACAATTTCCATGGAGATGGATGGAATATGCATGTTCTCCATGAGTAGATTCTGCTTTGAGCTCACCAGGTTTCTAAACTGGAGATTGTAGAACAGCTGGAGGTAGCGTTGCTTGGCTTGCTTATCGTCCGCGTTCAGCTGCCTCCAAAAGTTGTAGATTGATCCCATGTTCAGCACCTTGTTTGCGTAAATCTTCCAGGTGTAGCTGCATAAACATGACAGCGGAGAGAGCTCGCTCGTCAGCACACATCGGATGCAACAGCAAGAAGAGAAACAAAATGGTGCAAAGTAGCATGGGATCTTCTCATTTTACCAGTCGTAGATGCGCTGCAGGCCCGCGTTCGACACCTTACTCCAGTAGCCGGCGTCTTCCCTGCACTTCTCGAAGAAATCGGCAATCTTGTTGCTCGATTCGTCGCCGTTCGTCGGGTTGATGTGGAAGCCGGAAACCCCGTCGACTATGATCTCCGCTGGGCCTCCCTGGTTCGTCGCAAAGGTGACAAGGCCACAGTTCATGGCCTCGATGACCGTCAGGCCGAACGCTTCGTATAGTGCCGGCTGCAACGAAAAGAAACATGAAGTGTGACATAAGAGACCTCGCCCAAAGACGCGCACTTGAGAGCTAAAGAATAAAGCTCTTGATCTAAACCTGCACGAAGGCTCCTCTGGTATCGGCAACGCAGCGGTAGAGCTCACCGTTCCTTACGCGATCCTTTTGTGCGGCGATCCACCGGATCTGCCCCGTCAACTTGTACTTGGCGATGAGGGAGTGCATCTTCTTAATCTCGCTGATTTCTTCCCTGTCCTTGGACTTGGAGGGGTCGAGAAAGCCGGCGACGACGACGAGGTTCACGAGCTCCCTCAATCTCTTGTTCTTGCCATACCACTCCACGAGTCCCATAATGTTCTTCACTGTGTCCAGCCTCGCCATCGAGAAGATCATGGGCTTGTTCCTGTCGGTAAGGTATCCTCTGTCGACGATCATAAACAAGGATCACAAGACAGTTTCACAGTGTTAATCGTTTACTCTCAGTTAAAGCTTTAAAGCGGAAGCGGAGACGAAGGATTAGATTACATGTGATCATCGTTGTCCACTTTGCTGTAGAGCAGCTCCTCAATGGCGGGGTGGAACTCTGTCAGCCGATTCTGCTTCAGTGTGTAGGGAAAGTAGACAGTCTGATCTGCTCCTGGGGAAGCAATGTTGAACTTGGGATCGAACACGTTGATGCCGGAGGCGTACCGGCACAAGCCCGGCATCGTGAATGCACAGTGACTCTCGTACTGTCCGGGTCTGTCCTTGCTGCACGTTGAGCAGGAACATTCAGAAACAAACGACTTCGGATGACCAGGTCTTGGTATATATCTGTTCCATGGATCCAAACATGTAAGAGAGAAGGATTTCTTCAGTTACCTTCCGGCAATTTCTTGGTATGTGCTCGTGATGATGAAATCGGTGGTGTTCATGGAGATCATGTCGGCAGTAAATTGGCATGAGAAGTGATACTTTGCGTCAAGTTCCTTCCATTTGACATCTGAATCCTCGTACTTGGTCTTTTCGAGAGCATGAGCTATTGTTCCCTGGCAGTCATGACATACATCAAGTTTCAGAGAGAACTTCTGATACGATGCTTATTTCTTGATAGGTATCTTCTTATGCTTTGAAGTTTGATGTTCACAATTACCTGAGTTACTCCCAGTCTACTTGCCACAAGAGATGCCACCAAGTTACCATCAGTATAATTTCCAATGATCAAGTCCGGCTTCCCTTCAAGATAGTCCGTTATTTTCGCAGCGGTATCCTGGTATGAAATTCCACAGAAAATTTATCTATCAGTAGTTATAAATGAACTTGATTTTAGTTGAAATTTATCCGGTATATGGAACCTGCCTGAGCATATCTCTCAAGGTATGGATAGATGTCGAAACGCGAGACCCACTGGTTCAGGATTCCGCTATCGGTCCTGAACGGCACGCGGAGGATGTGCGAATGCTGGGTGCCGAAAATTGCCTCGAGCTCTTGGTTGCATTTGGTCCCTTTGGCCTCTGGTATCAGCCTGGTCACCTGGAATCATTTTACATCAGTCCTTGGCTTTTGCTTGATTTTTATCCGCAGTTGGATGCTTGTCACTTCAACATCTAGCTATTGACTGCACAAATGGTGACATTTCAACTTACCACAAGGATCCGGGGTGTGACGGACAATCCTTGCTGCTTGATTCTGAGCAGCAATTCCTCCTCAAAAGCTCTCACTTGGTCCAGGATGTAGACCACCTATCCAGAGAATCAGCTTATGATTAAAATGTTACAGCAGTCTCAAAACAATATTTCATGCAAGTTCCTGTTACCTGGCCACCAGTGTCAGGCAAGCCTAGAACATTTTCTTGCCCAAAGTAACCATGGGGGGAGTAGATCACGACATCGAAGATTGTTGGGACACTGCCGAAGAATTTTTCGATCTTTGCCGGATCCGGTGCCTGAAGAACCTCAGAGAGACAATTCACAGTTTCCTTGACAATTTCGGCGGTGGCACCCCATCCTTTCTCCAAACCCCACTCCTGGAATCTGCAGCAGTTTATCATCAATCAGATTAGTTTCACGAAGTATTCAGATCCCTGTCTGCTCTTGCTTGAGGAGGACTAAAATAGACAACCAACCTGTGCTCAAACTTTTGGAATGGCGTGTTTCTCGGAAGTCCACTGACGTATACTTCGGCCAACAGCAGTGCTGTCTGAAGCTTGTTCACGGTGTTGAGAGTATCATTTATCATCAGCTTCTGCAGATACGAACAGAGAGGATGAACAGCAATTACAGATACGAAGTGACGTTCTACTAAACGAACTCGGTTCAAAGGTGGATTCTGGTTAGAATTAATACTTCTCCTCGGTGATTAAGTCCAAGCAAGTAGTCCAACAATGGCTTCATGCTCTCTGAATTGGCATTCAACATGGATGACAGGAACCTGGCAGTGAATTGCATGCCATTCCCTATGGAATTCGGCAATGACAGGTTCGGCGTCGACCGGCCGAAGGCTCCAAAATCCACTTCCAATGAGTTGTCGTCCTTTGCCCTGGAAATTTCACAGAAATATTTTTTTCTTTCTTCAAATTCAGATCAGATTTAGCTACATGTTAATTTAGTTTCCATCTTTCAAAACTGTGTACCATTTCTCATCATAGATCGTTTCTTTGTACTTCAAGTACTCCGAGGCCGTGATCGAGTCAACAGCTAGATTATCTGCTTGGACCCTGACATGCTCCCATATCCCAGGATTTGGCCTCACTGCAAACGCGACAAAAGGCGGGAGAACAACTGCTTCCTGCAATTTCAAAGTTGGAACTTTGTAAGGTTTCGGTTTATAAGCATGAACAATAATTTTTTTTTATTTTTAAAAAAAAAGATAGATCACCTGAGTGGCGCAAATGATGTAGCCGAGGAATCCTTCCATGAGCTTGGCCTTCTCGACCTTGTCGTCCATGGACTTCTCCAACTCCTCCATCAGCTGCTGGTTCTTCATAAGCCTCTTCCCCTTTGAGACGTATCTGTTAATTATCCGGGAACAATTAATGACGAACTCATGATGACCGTTGTTGAAATTACAAGACGATCGAGTACGTGCATGCGTGCATGCATGCATGCATGCTGCATGCTGCATTTATGTGTTATATTTATATACCTCGCGAAGCACCTCTTCATCTGATACCGGCTCTCCCGCAGGGCTTCCGGCATGCTCTCCGCAATGCTGTCTGATCTCTTGAAGCTAAGAGAAGCGGCGGCCATGGCGATGGAGGATCTCTTACAGCTGCAAGTGGTAGTTTGTGTTTTTTTGGGGGTGTTCGATTGAGCCTACGAAGGCAAGGTCTCAGGCTCGCTCTGGTATATGACTTTGCAGACGTGAGAGGTGGAGATTTTATAGTACGTGGGAGATGTCTGCCTGATGCACTTTATTTTATTTTTTTTTTCGCAAGGTTTTCTTTACTTGGCCTGGTGGAAAGGTGGCATATTATTGACATTTTGTTTGCTAGAAAATGGAGAGAGAGAGAGAGGAAAACCGAGTTGAGGAGAAGAAGCTATGCACATATTCTTGCCAACCAAACGGAAGGACCAACAGCACGAAAGGCATTGAACACATATCTGGAGATCCCTTCATTGGTCCAATGTTCATGTTTGCCAAAGGCTTTAGAACCTTTTTTTTTTTGTGTTGTTTATTCACTTGTTTGGCTTTCATTTTAGGATCTTAATTATTGTAGCTTTCTTTTATGAGAAACTTTCGTAGGACGAATCTTCCGAGTGAAAACATATTTCTTTTATTATTTGTCTAGCATTCTACGCTGATACCTTTTTTTTTGGTAGTTTATTCTGATACCTTTTTGGCGTAGGATTAAACTCGTGTTCTGGCAAAAAGGTATGAAAACGATAAATCAAGAAATGTGCTTATTTTTCTAATAATGGAGAGATGAGAATGAAGATAAATACAAATTAATAACAATTGTTTATAAGTTTTATTAATATGAATACAAAAAAATCAGAATATCATTGTAACCTGACTCATCTGATAGCACCTTGGATTATATTGTTTTAATCCATAGATGCTCTCGGTAATAATAATAATAATAATAATAATAACAATAATAATAATAATAATAATCCCACTCTCATTGCTGTGGGATCTACAATTTCAAAAAAAAAAGTTTGATTCGAAATTGAGATGGGTAAATTACACCCAATGCCCTCCAACTTTTGACTTTGATCAGCGATGCCCTCCAACTTCACTTTGTAATCGCGATACCCTCCAAATTCACTTTGTAACCGTGATACCCTCCAACTTTTGACTTGTTTCACTCGATGCTCTCCTTACCTATAATAGACGGTTTTCCGATCACAACGATGATGTAGCACTGACGTGGCCCTCTTCTCCTCTCCTCTCCTCTCCACGTTATAATATTAAAAAATAAAAAAAATAAATAAAAAATGTCACGTGTGCAGCGAGAGGGGGTCACCCCCTCCCTTGCGCTCGCCGACGACGCAGGGGAGGTGGGGGGTCGTCCCCTCACCTGTGACCTCGCCGGGGGTCGCAGGGTGGGGGGCGACCCCCCCCCCCCCCCCCCAACCCCCCCACCTCACCTGTGACCTTCGGCGTGGCGCAGGGGAGGTGGGGGTCGCCCCCTCACCTACGACCTTGCCGGAGGTCGCAGGGTGGGGGGTGACCCCCCACCTCACCTGCGACCTCGCCGCATAGGGGAGGTTGGGGGGGGGGGGGGGGGGGGGTTCGCCCCCTCACCTGCGACCTCGCTGCGCAGGAGAGGTGGGGGGTCGCCCCCCTCCCTGCGACCTCCGGTGAGGTCAGGTGAGGGGGGCGACCCCCCACCTCCTGTGCACCGTGATATTTTTTATTTATTTTTTAATATTGTAACGTGGAGAGGAGAGGAGAAGAGGGTCACATCAGCGCTGTGATCGGAAAACCGCTTATTATAGGTAAGGAGAGCATCACGGTTACAAAGTAAAGTTGGAGAGCATCGCTGAGCAAAGTCGAAAGTTAGAGGGCATTGGGTATAGTTTACCCAAATTGAGATACATTATTCTTATTTTTTTTAATTTCCAATCCAAGAGACTAGAGGTGAGACAGGAGTCGGGACAATTTCATTCAAAATATCATAACGATTATGGCCAAATTTAATACAAACAAAATTTTAACCATTCCATTCAAATGTCCTCTCGAAAGTCGAAACTCTTTGAGCCACTACTTGTAGACTTTGTTGAATGCTTCACGTCTTCTGAAGTTTTCTAGGAAAGTATCGCGTTTACCTCGATCAGACAGCTAAATCTAGCCATCCTTGCCTTGCCTTATTTTCCGAAAGTGTAATCGCTCCTCTCTCTCTCTCTCCCCCCCCCTCTCTCTCTCTCTCTCTCTCTCTCTCTCTCTCTCTCTCTCTCTCTCTCTCTCTCTCTCTCTCTCTCTCTCTCTCTCTCTCTCTCTCGTGAAAAGGAGGGTAGGGGGGAAGTCTCATCACGGATAAAAGAGGCCAGCTTCCATTTCGAATTGCAATATTTATTTCTCTTAATAACTTCTCACATCCTTTGAGCACAGTGAAACCGGGTTCAGTCCACCGTATTCGGTTTTGCTCAGGAATAAAAAAAATAAGAATTGGTACTGGACCCAGTCTTGAACGGTTCCGAAATTGGGTTGGATTAAAAAAATTAGAAATAAAACAAAAAATTAATTAAAATTAAATAGTTTCATATTATTAAAATTTAATTAGAATTTATATAAGTTAATATATTATTATAATTATATTTTAGTTATGAACCAAGAATTGAATAAAAAAATTCACCTAGAATTAAACCGGGTTTAGATAAATCATATTAGAATATTTTAAAATTGGATAAAATAATGGTACAATTATACTAATAATATTTTAAATTATATAAGTTTAATATATTATTATAATTATGTTTTATTTTAACCGGACCGTTCAGTCCCGACTCGAAATCGACCAAGTTTTCTTCAAGATAGAATGATCACGATCCGATTGCATATCGGGTTAGGGTCAGTGGCGGAGCCAGGAGGAATTTACACAGTGGGTTCACGAATTACTAGATAATAAAATATTTTTTAAAAAAATTATGTCCTTTAAAATATTATTCCATGCTTCTAAATTCATTTTTATTTTAGCAAAATGTAAAAAATAACAAGAATCTCTAATCCAAATTCTATATAAAATTTTTATAACTAATTAAATTAATTAAACTAAAATTATAAATAGCATTTTTAAAAAATAATGTGTATTCAATAAGTCATATCTCATTAAAAACTTTGATGATAACCAAGCAATCCATATTAGATAACTATAATAAAAACTAATGATGTTTTAATATAAAAAATGTGATGGTTCTTTTTAACAAATTGACCGAGTGAGGTTTTCATTTTAAATAACTTTAATAAATGCTATAATAATAATAATAAAAATATTTTACCCAGATAAAAGATATCAAGTTAAATTAAATATAAGTTTTATAGAATGATGTTAATGAAATTCTCATATGAAATTTATATTTAACAAAATATATTTAAAGAAACCTAAATCGTAATAAAAGAAAGAACATTATATAAGCTCTAAGAATAAAATATCATGAGAATAAGAAATTTTGTTATAAAATCATATATAATAATAAATTGGGAATAAAATAATATATAATAATTTGCAAATGTAGCTAGTAAAAAAAGAAATAAATAAAGAAAATTTGCATGACAAAATATAAATTGTCATTGAGAATATTATTGGTTAATATGGTGATGGGTTTTAATTTGATTTGTTAACACTTAGATGAACTTTTATTCGTGGAGAATAAAAATGCTAATGGAGGAATCAAACCCACAACCTATAGAGAGTTCACGCCATGTTTTCATATTCGTAAATTGTAACTACTATACCAATTTTATTTGTTCAGTGCAGGCACCTGCCTCCGCCCTTGGTTTTACGTAATCAAATAAATAGTTATTTTAGAGCTTTATCTTTTGATAAAATAGTGTTCTATTTTCTTTTTGGATATTATTAATACAACTTGTTTTCTCGGCGAAAGCGTAATTCAGTGATCTCTCAAGTATGTAGTGTGTGTGAGTCTGTGGAAAACAGATGGCCTTTAATAACTAGTTTTATCGGAGGGGCTAATGTTAAATAACTCGTTTATCGTTAAATAATAGTTACCTGACATGTACATTCTTCACTCACGAAAGGTTAGATACTTAAATACGTTTTGGATCTTGATTAATTTGGGTCTTATAGCATGGTGTCATTTGAGTTTAACCTTATAGTACGCTTTCTGCAATACCGTGGCGTACTAATTCAGCGGGCAATCAACGAGTGGATTATTATATTAAGATTATCTGATTATTATTTAAAGTTAAATTACAAATCTATAAAGTTTAGCCCTACCCTGATATGATATTTAAAATTATGAAATGTTAGTTTTACCCTAACCAAGGGCCGAGGCAGGTGCATACTCTGAACGTATAAAATCGGTATAGTAGTTACAATTTACAAATTTGAAAACATGGTGTGGTGGCTCAATCCTTGGATGACTCTCCATAGGTCGCGGGTTTGATTCCTCCATTAGCATTTTTGTTCTCCACGAATAAAAATTCATCTAAGTGTTAACAAATTAAATTAAAACCCATCACCATATTAACCAATAATATTCTCAATGGTAATTTATATTTTGTCATGCAAATTTTCTTTATTTATTCCTTTTTTGACTAACTACATTTGCAAATTATTATATATTATTTTATCCCCAATTTATTATTATATATGATTTTATAACAAAATTTCTTATTCTCATGATATTTTAT
Organism: Pontederia crassipes; assembly: GCA_030549335.1. Classification (NCBI taxonomy): domain Eukaryota; kingdom Viridiplantae; phylum Streptophyta; class Magnoliopsida; order Commelinales; family Pontederiaceae; genus Pontederia; species Pontederia crassipes. Next base: position 65,859,616 of record CM060191.1, on the reverse strand, counting down.
TCTTAGTGCTTATATAATGTTCTTTCTTTTATTACGTTTTAGATTTCTTTAAATATATTTTGTTAAATATAAATTTCATATGAGAATTTCATTAACATCATTCTATAAAACTTATATTTAATTTAACTTGATATTTTTTATCTGAGTAAAATATTATTATTATTATTATAGCATTTATTAAAGTTATTAAAAATGAAAACCTCACTCGGTCAATTTGTTAAAAAGAACCATCACATTTTTTATATTAAAACATCGTTAGTTTTTATTATAGTTATCTAATATGGATTGCTTGGTTATCATCAAAGTTTTTAATGAGATATGACTTATTGAATACACTATTTTTTAAAAATGCTATTTATAATTTTTAGTTTAATTAATTTAATTAGTTATAAAATTTTTATATATAGAATTTGGATTAGAGATTCTTGTTATTTTTTGCATTTTGCTAAAATAAAAATGAATTTAGAAGCATGGAATAATATTTTCAAGGAAATAATTTTTTAAAAAATATTTTATTATCTAGTAATTGGTGAACCCACCCTCCTGGCTCCGCCACTGTGTAAAACAACGAATATTCAAAACATTTTTCACCACAGCTAAAAATTCCTCGTGTTTGTGGCGCTCTATGATGGGTTAACACTAACGGAAAATAAGACGTCTACTCTCGTTAGACCTTGAGATGCTTTTGTCAATTTATAGGAAAGTGAATGAACTACACTTTTGCTGATCTCATGCTTGCTTTAGGATGTGTGCGGACAGCATGAAGATTAAATTTTACCTTTTCCGCGGCCTCTGATTGCATTTGTCGACTGGATTTTTGCGTCCAACTTGTAACTTAGTGCGAAGTGAATCGTTATTCAACGGAAAAAAAGGAAAGAAATGATGAATCATCATTGAAGGAATGCTCTATCTCATTAATTAAATATTTTCTCATTCATTGACTACAGGCCTTTTTCTTTTTCCAGTTGATTCCGACTGATGAGGACGCCGTCGTCCCATGTCTCGGACCACCTGCAGACAAAAATCAATGTTTTGTGGCTTGAGAAGATCCTACTGCAGTTCATGGAATGTTTTGCAGTTATTAAGTTAAAACGGTACGAAATGCATTAAGAATTATCCTATAGGACAAAAGTTGAGTTTGCTAAAGAAAACCTGATCCAAGCATAGCAAGACAACTTAATTTACTCTGACCACTTTGAGATCTATGATAGCATTTTACGAGATTTCAAGAAGGTACCCTTCAACTACTCAAGATGAAATGTCAGCATTGAAGTGATTACCTTAATCCGTCAGTGTCAATGAACAAGCCCGGGCCATGACGCCAGCCATCCTTGAAATGACCAAAGAAAATACTGCCCTTATTTGAGTAGAACCTTCCTTCTCCATTCGCTTTGCCCTTCCAAAAGTTTGCAAACCAACGATCCCCACTTCCAAAATAAAACCAACCCTGAAAAAAAATTATCATGTATTTCACTTCGAATATGAATACCCTCCAAAGAGAACATCTCATTTTCAAAAGACTGACTCTTCTGTAACATCCATTTGATAACTGTAGTAACTAGATCTAAAAAATTAAAGCACACTTTATTCCTATTGTAGAATTGCACTCTTTGGGCTGATGTTTATGCATCCACTAAAATATGCATGAGCATGTTTCTACCACATCAAGGTCAATAAATCATCACAGATACTTTCAAGAAAAAAGATCAATGCTACAAAGATACCTTCAGCAAAGTATGTTAGTCACTGGACTCGCTATGATGCATGAGATAATGGATAATATTTTGAGCCTTTGATGAACTTTCTTTTTAGAGAAGCATTAAACTGTTAGGAATTCAACAAACAAAGTGGTCTTCAACTAATCTAGCCAATTCAAATTACACGGAGCCCACATGCAATAAATTTCTTTAATGACCCTTCAACTATACATTATATTCTAGGGTTATTTCCTCAAATCACCCTTAAACTATCACGATTTTCTAGATCTAGCCCCAAATTACTAACTTTGTTTTTTGGGTCCCTAAACTATCGCGATTTTTCCAATTTGGTCCTTCCGTCCAATTCCGTCAACTTCTCGGTTAACTTTGATTTTTCGGATTTGTGAAAAGACCATTATACCCCCGTCTTAGACGCCTTAAAGTCGTATGAAATAAGAAAAGGAAGACTACTACTTTTAAGGCATATAAGGTAGGAGTATAATGGTCTTTTCACGAATCTGAAAAAATCAAAGTTAACCGAAAAGTTGACGGAAGGACCAAATTGGAAAAATCGCGATAATTTAGAGACCCAAAAAACGAAGTTCATAGTTTGGGATTAGATCTGAAAAATCGTGATAGTTTAGAGGTTGTTTGAGGAAATAACCCTATATTCTAATTTGATCACCATATTTCAATTATTAACAATACTATCCTCCAACTTTTCAAAGTTTGTAGACTCCATTATTTTGACTGCCTGTTGCTGATTAACTCAGTTAAAATTTAATGTGGCTGAGTGTTTCTCTCCAACATAAAGATAATAAAAAGAGATGGGAAAGTTGGCTGGTCATGAGGATTTGCATAAAAACAGACTAGGGAAAAGTCAGTTTGTGGATCCTTTGTGTCTATTATCGATATGAACTGAGTGTGACTTCAAAGTGACTTCTGAAGTGCAAGAACCTTCCATTTTATGTTCTAAAGCCTCTTGCTAATGCAATGAATGATGCTAAACCAAAGAAAAGTGATCTTGATCCTTGAAAGAGTATTCTTTTACTGTTGCAAACCCCTTTTTGTGCATTTGTTAGCCTAACTTAGCCTATAGCCAAGGCTAAGTTTCGGAGATTTGGTAGCAGAGCCTGATACCAAAATCATTATCAAAGCAATGGGCGAGCATTTTAGACGCAAACACAAGGCCAAGCGTTGCCGGTTGTGTGACACTTATGATGACCATTGTTTCTGTTGAAACCATCTAGCCTGATCAAGCGGGTAGTCTCTTGAATTAAAGGCAACTCAAAACTTCATTTCCAAGTCACCAAGTTCAGTTCGGGGTTTGCCTATCCTGATCAACATTTACGTTATGTTGAAGGCTCTGGATGCTCTCTTTATTTTTCATGACTGGAGATTTCAACATAAACAATCGTTGCCATAAGTGTGACAAGACCAGGAACGCTTGGCCTTGCCTTTGCCTCTGAAATGGTCCCACATTCCTTTGATATTGATCTTGGGACCTGGCTCTGGTACCAAATGTGATAGGTTTAAACTTTATCAACTTAGAGCCTGCAAGACACTTAATCTCGATTAGAGGCTAAATCAGCATAACAAGTGCACAAGGAGGAGTTCGCAGCTGAAAAAAACATTATTTTAAGGATCAATATCACTTTCCTTTGGCTTAGGAACATCCACAGCATTAGCAGGATACATTAGAACATCAAATAGAGGATTCTTGCACTTCTAAAGTCACTTTGAAGTCACACTATGAGTGTTGTCCGAATTCTGCATTGTATATAGACATAAGAATGGTTACAAGTAACTTCCCAAGTAGTTCAGCAACTGATGTCAACTTTCCCTCCCTTTTGTTTGAATTCGAATTGAACCAGACAAAGACAACCTTTCAGCCCACTGACTCTCAGTTAACTTGTTCACACTTGGTCAACATCTTTACATGTCAAATGGGACCCCTGGCAAATGCATTTCTTCATTCCCATCTCTTTTGGGCAGCCCATCTTTCATGCAAATCCTCATATAACCAACAAACTTTCCTTGGACAAATCTCACATGATAGTTGCACCAAACTATGACAGGGTAGTTACCATAACCGCCAAGCGGTTACACCACAACCATCAGCCGAAACTTGCCAATGCACAATCACAAGTTATGACCGCCGCATAAATTGTCTCGACTCTCAACATTGAACTTCACGATTTGGGCATACAAAGGTGGACTGTTACAAGAGGGAGACCCTCCCTTCCGCTTCTTCTCCTTTGGGATCACCACCCACTCTATTGCGAGTAGAAGGGTGATTGCCACCCATTCTCCATCTCATTCCAGAGTGGGCAGTTGCCACCATCTTTGTAAATCCTTTGTTGTTTATAATTTTTTACTATTTCTATGTTGGTGTGCCGTGAAACAGAATGCTAAAGCTTGTTAGTGTTTTCAACAAGCAACCGATGCCTGTGTTTCCAAAATTTGAAAGTTGGGCAGTCCAGTTACAAAATGATATTGTGTGATCTAATTGGGATAAGAGATAGTTGGAAGACCATTATGGAGAGTTACCTGATCCACATGAAAGCTACATAGGTAACCTACCTTGCCATGCATGAGATCATCCCTCCATGATCCTTGAAAGACATCTCCATTACTGTAGCACAATGTTCCCATGCCAGATCTTTGTCCATTGTGCCACATGCCATCATAGAAGCTTCCATCTGGGAAGGTTAAGCGACCCTGAGAAACAATGTTAATGAATCTATGAGCAAAATAACTTGAATTGTTCAAGATCAGAAAATCACAAGTAAACAACTTCAGGATTGGAAAGCCTTTCCTTTGAAGAAATGAACATGACTCAAAATTTACCTTTCCTTCAGGCAGACCACCTTGGCATCGCCCTCGGTAAGTTCCCCCCCTGTACTGAATTTCTGTAACAGGCGTCCAGCTCTTTGATTCTCGTTCAAATTCCTGGCAGAGTTATTAGTGCCAATTAAACTGTGTACAGTAATGGATATTCTTTAACAAAAATGAAGCAGTTCCAGCATATCAAGATTAAAGTTTCCAATAACATAAATAATAAAAGGATCTATGAAAACAGGTGATACATACTTGCAAATTGGAAAATTACATGAGAATAGAACTTCAATTGCTATTGATGATAACAATGGCAAAAAAAAAACAGATCTCAAATTGGCTGAAATGAACTTCCCTTTTGATCTCATTTTCGGCATTGAAAGTTACACAAGCATTTTCATTCAAAATACCATTAGAAGTCAGCGTGGTCAACAGCACAGCAATCACTTTGAAGTGGGAAGAGCAATATGAACAACATTTATGACCCATAAAAGCAAAAGTTTGCTGGAGTGAGGTTATTGATGTCTTAATTAAGTTACACAAGCATTTTCATTCAAAATACCATTAGAAGTCAGCGTGGTCAACAGCACAGCAATCACTTTGAAGTGGGAAGAGCAATATGAACAACATTTATGACCCATAAAAGCAAAAGTTTGCTGGAGTGAGGTTATTGATGTCTTAATTAAGTGGCAACAATCAAACTTTGATTAATAGTCCTAGTGCATGCCTTTGTAATTGTCTGCCCTACTGCTCTCAGCCAATGAGGTACTTTAATGCTAAAACATAATACATTGTGTTATTGCAACAAATCCACCACCAAATATGAGCATAAAATAGAACGGCCATGAGCCTTCTAATTCGTATCACCATTCAGGTTTCTCCTTTTGAAAGGGCAGGCGAAACACTTTACAAATCAAGATATTGGTTTGTATTTTGACAACAACAAAAGGGTCCCAAGAACACAAGCTCAGAAAATAAAGTGTATTCCCTTTCTTATCTTGTCTTCTAGCAACATTATTGCATATCATGCAGGCCAAGAGGTACTTGTATGTCCAAATCAATAGAAAAAAGCAAAACTTCAAAGGACTTCGTGAGGAAGGACATAGTAGCCATTGGAAGAAAACAAAAGATTCTTAAGAAAACAATATTGACTACATTACTTTGATTCCATCGCAACTTTTCCAGGAAGGCAATTATTTGTCAACTAGTTCAATACCACAAGCAAGGATAGAACTTTACCAACATTGATGCTGCACGAGCGGAAACGCCTCCCCCGCTTTTCGAGTCATCATTTTTTCCTTTGATCAATGTCAGTGCAGAATTATAGATTTCCAGTACAGCATCTAAACCTGATTCTTGCAAAGCATCTCCAGAAGAAAATTTTTTATTGGTCATGGATATTTTCCCAGTCTTACTCTTATCCAAGGAGTCTGTAACTGCAGTGTCATCATGCGAGGAATGACAAGAGGAAACATAAGACTTTACACCAACAGGAAGACTGAAATTCTCAATCCCATCAACTTTGCTAGTTAAAGAAGAACGCTCTTTTGCCCATAACTGTGCAACATGAAATCCAGGACCAATATTCCAAATGCTGGACTGCTCATTTTGAATGCCCTGTTGCTCTGAATGGAGAGAAGTATGAATGAATTAAATAGATAAGATGTTGTCGTTAAACTGCAAAGAGCAACTCAAACTTATGCTTATAAAAGAAACCTGTAGGTGGTAAAATTTGGAACAAATTTAGACATATACTTGCCATGGATTCCGTGATCGCTGGATATAACAGATTTAACATCGTTAATATCATCAGCAATGATATTCCTGTAACAATAAGAATAGACATTACATATACATTATGCAAAAAATAGAGGTTCTATATCAAATGAGTATAAAAGAATGCAGAAATTACTTTTCGGATACTTGATTTTCCATATCTTCAATGGTTGAATCAAAATAATTAATGGTGGTATTGACTTACTTAAATGCTTCATTATCTTCAGCAGTAGAACAGTTGGCGGAAGACGTTGCTGTGTCATCTTTTGGTTCAGAGGGATTCATTCCCAAGAGAGAGGAGATTATGGGAAAATGCATAATAAGACTTGACAGAAAACTCTTCTTCTGCAAAACAGCTTTTTGTTTATACCTGTGAGTAGAAAATTTTGTTCAGCAACATAGTAATATGTGATGCTTCTAGCAAAAAGCTAAAACCAACAACATAGTTTGAATAAAGTCAAAGCATGGGCCATGACCACATCTTCTACAATCATGGAGTAACTTTACCTATCATACGTTGAAATTAATTTTCCTAAAAAACTGTGAAATCAATCTAATCCCTGATCACTGTATCAGTTAAACAGCATTTTCTTAGGTTTACCAGTAAATTATATAATCGCTTTGGTTTTGAATTTTCACCACCAAAAGAGATACTGAATCATAGGTTACTTGTATGTTTCAATTAGTATGTTATGTCAAGCTTCAACTTTTCTAATTTACTTTATTTTCTCAGTTTACAGATTCTTAAGTGATTTGTTTATCTTGTACATGATCCCTTTGTCAATAATCCTAACTACATGGTGAATTGGTGATAAATGGAACAAGTGAACTTTACATGAAATGCACAAAAATCCAAACACAAATTAATTAAACAACCTCCAATGGAGGTTTTGGATTCTTACCCAGCAATAAGTAGGGTTACAACAACTAAATTTGGATCCAGAGCAGGCTCTTCTATACTGGAAACAACGATTTCTGCACTGCATTCTGAAATCTGATTGAAGGTCTGAATCAGAGAAACCAATTCACCTTTATCAAAACCAGAAGCACTCATAACACTGATGATGGCCAACCCATTCAATCCCTGTCAAACAAGATCAAGAAAGTCAGTTCACAGGAACAACGCAAATAAGTCAAAAGGAAAGAACAAGTTTCAGAATTCACATTGTTCAACTAATGTTAGGTTATTATATTAGAAATATTGTACAATGGGGAAGTCTCATGTAGTTGGTTGATTTATGCTGTACTGAGTGGTTGTAACATGTCTTGTGGTAACGCACGTACACGAGTCTTTGCGAAGTCGTATTGATTGCTTTTTTTTTTTACAATTTCATTTGTTATTTTTTTTCTCAAATACGATGAGATCTCTCAACAAAGGGTCCGCACACTAAAGATTATACATGAGCATAAGATATAAATTGAAATTGACAGATAAACTACACAAACTAGAGGTATGAAAAATATCCTGAATAGTGCAAAAGACATTACTATACTAATGTTCACCAAATATATATTTTTTAATCCAGAGATTATGATTGAAAGTTGTTATATGGATCCAATGAGGTTTAAATAATATAAGGACACATCGGCCAACTGAAGCAATAATAATGTAATGATAAAGTAACTCCTTTGGCTTTTTTTCATACTGTTTCTTAAAAGATGAGCATAGTATTGTTCAGATTTTAAACATCATAGGTTATTCTCTTGTCACATAGTAACCACACAAGGACAAGAATCAAATGATGATTTAGAGTACCACATTTCACATATCTTAACATTATTATAAAAACTAAGTCCTCATAAACCACTGGTTTCATCTTGGATTCACATGAATACATATCAAGCTGCATCAACCTAACTCACTTAGTGCAGACATACTTCACAGCAATATTTGATTTTCATTACCGAGAAAACATGACAAGCATGAATTGTGTGTTTGACACTAAAGAGAATATATAAGACAGCAAGCAAATAGAGGACATTCTGTACCGTTATACCGCCAAGAAAAGGACAATTGAAGACAGCCCGTTTAACAGCTGATTTGATGTCATAACTGGCCCCAACACCAATTTTAGCTTCCCCGTAGGTTTGCAACATCTATTAATACGTACGAATGGAGACCTCAGAAAAGTTTTAATTGTTAAGGTACAAAAAGCTAATATCAAGCGTCAGATAAAAATTATAACAGTACTGAGCAGGTTGCATCCTACTTTTATTACTTCCAGCGATCTGAGTTCTTTCATCTGTTCATCTAGTGAATTATAAAGCTTCAAATGTGATTCCTGGAAAGCGGCAATGGAAAAAGCTCAGATAAGATCATACAACTCAAGATCACAATGATAAGGATGTGACTTACGGAAATCAAATCAGAAATTGTGCTCATCGCCAAGGAGACAGCATTATTTACACTTTCCACAGCTTCAGCAAGCGTTTCAGTTTCTTTTTTAAGTAATGAATCGGCATCTACGACTGCAAACACAACAAAATTGAACAAATTTTGCAAAGTGATGGGTTTCAAATATTCAACTAACAACTAATATTTTTGAGGGAAGAAATGATGGCCATAAAATTTGGGCAGCCATCCAGTTTGTATTACCTAAACCAGTTTGCATCGAAGACTCCAGCAGTCGTGGGTTTCAGCAGGAAAAGAAACAACTCACCCACCCCCACTCTAAGTGAAAAAAAAAAGACAGATGGTGTACAATATTTTCCAAAGATCACCTCCTCCCCACTAAAAAACTAAAAAATGATCGGCTCAAATGGTAAAGAATTTTAAACCCTCCTAAAGAAGGGTCATGACTCGAATCCTTCAAGGCAGCCTTGCTTATATGGTGTTATTTCTTGGCATTCTATCTGTTGAACTGGGATAGTCAGAGCCCATTGGGCTTCTGGATATTAAGGTTTATATCAAGAGTAAAATACTCGAACAATACAAGTGAAATGATGTATTGGATCACCATTCAAACAAACCAATTCACTTGGTGCAAATTAAAGGAAAAAAAATTACCTACCTGCTACATAGGAGCCTTCAAATGCTCAGACAGTCAAAAGATTCCAATGGTCAATTCTGGTTAACCATCATTTTTCCCCTCAAAAAAAAAAAAAGAAAAGAAAAAGAAAGAAACATTTCGATCAATCGTAACAAAAAAAATAAAAGCATAATGTTCACCCAGCCTGGCAATGCAGTTGGATTTCCTTAATGTATCTCAATTAAAGGTAAAATCTGAAGTTTTGGCTTCTGTTAAATATGTAGATACTTCTTGTTCCAGCAGAGTATTAGAAGACAATGTGACACTAACTTCAATGAAAAAATAGCAAATATTTTTTGTAAAAACTTTGAAGGTACTTCATATTTGTTTGCACTATGATTAGTCCCAAATGTACCGTTTGTGCTAGTTTGGAGTGCTTGTTTTGACCCAAATGACAAGTATCCATGGTTTCTCACGTCAAGGGATCTCCCTGAAGGTATACTACTGTTGTATTATTGAGGTTCAGGTGTTTTGCATATAATTCTGACATGGAAAGCATCTTAGAGACAAATTGTCCTGCATCAGTGCAACATGTCTGCAGGCATATGCAAATTACATGATAGTGCTCTGGGCACCAATGTGTACTCATGGGTAACAATATGCAACTGATGTAGTTATTATGTGTAATCACTGTTGTATGCTAAGAAAAATTACTCATCATAGTACTTTCAACCATTCATTAACAGAGCGAAGGATTTTCAACATTTTAAAACAATGTGATACATATGCAATAAAAATTATATAGCACTTTCTTTTTAAAGGAAGTGCACACCACATACATTCTCTTGGAAGTTCTTGGTCCTTTGTACATGCAAGATTATGATATTTGTATTTAAGGGACACAAAAGAGGAAAAACAACTTACCAATTTGAAAGTCCAGGCAATCTTTGAGTTTGTTTACCAATGTATCTACCTGCACATCAATATGAGTACTTGGCATGAACAGCAGAAAGAAGACTGGATGGTAAGAATCACACACAAATTCAAGCATCAATGGTTGCACTAATTGGCAGTTCAACTTGTTTCAAATAATGTGCTGCTAATACTCACATATTTTACATCAATAAAAAAATGGTAAGAGGGTTTCCAAGAAAACAATAAAATTAGGATAATTGACCTTTACACATAAAAAAACAAGATATCCTTATCATGCTTTGACATTAGAACATTTGACATGAGACATAATGGAAATGACAATGGAAAACTAAAAATGCACTGGGAATTCTCAGAAGTTGTCAATGTTCACATACGGTGTTAAGGCTGTTTTGATTCACAACTTCTTAGTCTTGTTTCAGGAATAAATTTCTTGGCAAAATAATACTCCTATTAGAAGGGCAAAGTAGGACGAGATGGCATCATGTGACTGGAGTGGCATGGTTATCCCATTTTATCTCACCTGAAATAAGCAATTCCATCCTCCTCCATTGAATTGCTAACTTTGGAGAGAAGCAAAAACTTGATGGTTGGAATTTTTCATAGTGGAAATTTCTTAATTTAATTGCAAAGAAATCCAGTTGCTTCAAACGCAAGATTGAATTTTTTTTCTGAAATAAGAAATCCAATGTCGAATCATAATTTGTTATTACTGCTATCAAAGAGGTTTTTAACAAAGTTTTCCTAAATATTCTCTCTCCAGAAGCATCAAATTTATCTGAATTCATATCTAAGTTTTCTGAAACCAAGAATGTAAGCAGTTAAAGATCTAAATTCAAAATATGGGATGTCAAATTGGCAGGACTAAGTACCTTTTGTCGCCGTCTTTGTCCCTCAAAATTAAATGGTTTCAGGATGATAGCAACAGATAACCCGCCAGCTGATTTAACGGCTTTTAAAAATTCTGCTGCAGTAATATAATCCAACCCAAAACCTGAAGTGGCAACCTACAAAGAGCATATAATATAATGTCTTCTTATTTGGTATTCAGATGTAGACATATAGAAATCAAGATCTCTAGGTTCTTTGCTCATGAGCCTATGAATGATCTGTTTAGTGCACTAGCAGCTCATTAGAAAGCAGCAAAAGTACACGCCTGCCGGCTTTTGCTGAATCAAACATAAGTTGTGTTATATGGTATGCACAAAGCTAACTGCTTGCAATCCTATTTCTTTTTCAAGAAAAGAGTAGCTTGAGAATCCTCATTATCAGCCATGGCATCAGAGACAAATGGTATGTTCCTATTTGTACCATTGGCAGTGAATGAAACAAGTCAAATATAGTGCTAACTTTGCAAATTAGACCTCCCTCTTCATTATACACATTATATTTTTTTTTGTTTCATGAGCCTCTAATAAGCTCAAAATGCAATGCTCCTAAGAAAAATTTCAAAATACAGTATGCTCTAAATGGATGAGTCACATAGAATGCTGAAAAAACTTTAGTACAAAACACATATTAAGCATAGTCCCATTTCCTATGTCACAAGGGTTCCACAATTAGCCAATTGAAATCTTGAATTATATGATAAACAAACATTTCCGAGAGGAAAATGCTAAATAAATATGAACAAAAAGAAAAGCAAATCACGGGCAAGTTATAAGATCAGAAGTGTGCAAACAAGAACAAGAGCTGGAGGACATGGTTGCATTGAGAGCGGGAGTTTGACACTTCTCAGAGCAACATCTGAAATAAACAGATAGAATAGGTAAGAAGGACATGATGTGCTCTATAACCATTACTGATAACTCTAAATTAGTTCTTCATAAAAGCATACAAAAATTAATTTATCACCATAACTGTCGATTTAATAACTTACAGACCATTGCTTTCACATGATTCTCAAATTTAGGCAATGCAGAATATTGTGTGCTTTACAAACTAAAATTATCGGAGTGTATTCAAAGAGTTCCACAGTAAATGGACTTCTCAGCGACAAAAATATTCCTATGATGTCTATATACATGTGAAGCTTATCAATGCCTTAGCTTATTTACTATTCCATAAAACACTTATTGATCAACCAAAATAGTCAGCAAAATTTCTTTAATTCATAAACGAAATATTATAGAGTAGGGCATTCACCTCTTGCAGTAGTTTGGACACTCTTCGAAATAAAGTTCATGAGCAAAAAAATGCATCGCATCAGATCTTTGATCTTCTTCTTTCTTTTTTTTTCTCATCAGATATGGAATATTTACTTTTTCATGTATACCAATTTCTCAAGATCTTACTCCTTGTGTTCGTTATTATAGAATTTTCCTTTGAAGATTTTCTTTTTTAAAGGGAAAAGGATGATTAACCAACTGTTAACCATCCAGCCCACTTCAATTAAAACATTTAGAAAAGAATACAATTTTCCTTTGAAGAATTGCTATTACAAAGTTCCTAATTGCCGTTGCTTGTGAGCAGCCTTAGAGTGGGCTTGACCACAGTCTTACCCTCCTGAGTACTGCTGCATTCTTGAGAAGATAAGACTGATCATGGACTCTCTGATTCCCTGTGCTAGGTGTGTTAGCGTATATCTAACTTTGAATAATTTCACAGATAGTTTTTTTTTTCAAATAGTATTTTCATGCACTTGGCATAGCGTATAAATTATCAAGAAGATGAATTAAGTTACCACGCTATAATCTTTAGACTATCCAATTTCAAATGAGGTGTTTCCAATTACAGCTATCCAATTTCAAATGAGGTGTTTCCTGAAGGGTAACGGAAAGTGAGAAAAGAATTATTTAGACTACTAATGCCTGCACCGGATTTAGTATTGACAATGCCAGAAAATTAAAAGAAAAACTAGCAGAAACCTGTTCCATGGCACCTTTGAAGCAATTGCACATTGGAAGAATCTGTTGTTTGGATTGTCCTGGAGTAATAAAGACATGAAAGATTGACAAACATTAAACTAACATTTTTGCTAAGAGAATGATAAACTTACATAGGTTACAGAAAAAGCACAACTGGAAAACAAAGGATGTAGAAAATAAAATGATAACAGAAGAAACACGTCTTAAGAAAAAAAAAAGTGAATTCACCTGCCTCACATTTAAATTAAAAAAATCAAATGAATGTAGTATAATTTATTTGAGAAGGGAATCTGACATAGTTCAATGCAAAATATTATATCTATGGTGATAATTTGAAATTTTAATAAATGAGAATGGTATAACGAAGAATGTATAGAACAATATATGTATTCCATAACTCCATTTTGACATCTTAACTCATTGCCCTATTGAATTCCAATCAAAGGCTTGCAACTCAGTAATCAAGATGAAATACAGCCACAACAACGGTAAATTCGGATTATGTCTCACAGCATCTTCATTAAAACTTTGTCATCTAACAAGGGTGAGTTCATGTCCACTCTTTTTCTAAAACAAATTGCACATTTTTTCATACAATAAGAGTTGGTAGCACTCTACTAAATAACGTGCACAATGAACCAATATCATTTTGTTTTAATTAATGGAAACTTCCAGTATTACAAAAGAATTGTCCACCTAGCAATGCATCAACTACAAAAGCATAAAGTACCAGCGAAGATGACCTCATAGAACAAACAGGTATAGCATATAGAACACACAGTTAAGCGCATTCCAAAAGTAAAATGGTTAACTCATTATAGCAGGAATGAAGACCACGCACAGACAGCGAGTAGGGATGGTTGGGTATGGCATCGTCTAATTCATATCACATGACAAATACATGTAATAATACAATTAGGTCAAGAGTCGACCGAATTACCGACAACCTGCTAAGAAACTGGACATGTACATAAATTCATTGCAAACAAAGAGAGAGAATAATGGTAGAAAGAAAAAAGTTCCTTCGATAGGGCGTTCACCAGAATCTGAGCCGAGATGTGGAGATAAACGGCGAATTCAAGCAGAAATCGATGACCGAATCAATCCTACTCCCGATCCCTATTACCTCCACCGGATCGTGGGTTCCTCGGTTCTCCGCAGACGCCCACAGCGGGGGCTCCGAGGATGGGGATGAGGATGAGGACGAAGACGCCTCCACACGGAGGACAAGGGCGAGAAGGGAAGACCTCCGGCGGCGGAAGGCGGGGACACCCCGCCGGCGGGAGAGGATCCTCGGAGATACGCCCCGCCGGAATGAAGACGAAGTGGAGCGAATGGGTGCGAAGGAGACCCGCGGAAGCAGAGCTGCCTCCATGGCGAGGGAGCCAGTGGAGGAAGGTGAGCGGGAGAAACGAAGGGGGTGAGCTCCAAATATTTATCTACTCGAACCAAACACACCGAAACTGTTCGAGGCAAAATATTTGGGCCGATGAGATGTCTTTTACGTCTATGTCTATAATAATAATTTTAACCCAAAAGTGTTTTAAGTCTAAGACAACGAGCTTTGTTTGAGGAAGTTTGGTATCAACTATTGGGCCTTGTCTGGCCCAAATATGTGAAGACGTCTCATCCTGTTTAGGAAAAAAAGTGACAATAAAAAATATTTTTATATTAAGGATCGATGTTTGAAAAAAAAAATTTGTGCCCAATAGGTCATCCTAGTTACATTATCCCAATAGGAAAAATCTTTATGTTATTTTCTTCTTTTACTACAAATTATTGGAATCTTTTTGTTCATGTCCACATCGATATGTAATTTAACAATATGAAAAGTCAAAATTTGTATCATCATCTACTGTTTTTGTATAAATCTGATGTAGGAGAAATAAGATAATATTTTAGTAGTTATTATTATTATATTTATCTTTTTAAATTAGTTAGCATTGTTATTTTTTTAATTAGTTTAGATTTGATTGTAAAGTGCCTATAAATAGGCATGTACTTTTTTGTTATTGATAGTTCAATTATTATCCAATTATTCATTAAATCTTGTGGTTTTATTCCTCGATGGATTCCGAGACTATCAAGCTATTGATAGTGCTTTGAATCATCAACCTCTTTCGGAATTCGTCCGAAAGTTATAATCTCCTTCACTTTGTGATCTCCTGCTGCGTCAAGTGGTATCCGAGCCTTCGAGAAAATTTACCTCTTCGTTTTGGTGCTCATCTTCTCCCCAATCATCCATTTTTTATTTTATTTTTGTTCTTATCACTTATAATCAATTCATCCTTTCTTTTCATTTTTTCCATCCATTTTGTTATTTCCAGTTCATTACATCATTATCATCCCTTTTCTTTCTCTCCCATGATTTGTTAGTTTATTTTTTTTTGTATCTTATTTTATTATTTTAACTAACAACATGAGGATAGAACCATCATCATTTAATGGTTATTTTCATGTTGATAAATTTTTACACTGAATTTCTAAGGTTGATCACTTCTTTGATTATTGGGATATTCTAGAATCTCAACAAGCCAAATTAGTGGCCAATAAATTTTCAGGCAGAGCACTTTCTTGGTGGAAAGATAATAAATAATTACGAGTTTGTTATAACAATCAACCTATTCGGACATGGAGAAAGTTGAAAAAAATACTCGTCGAATATTTTTTGCCTTCAACATATCATTATCTTATTTTTCAGCAATCAAGCAAATATCAACAAGAGAGGCAAAATTTATTACAAGAAGTGCAAGTTCATTTGAAGAACATCAAGAATTCGATTGAGAAAGTTCAACAACGATTGAAGAATATAATCAATAAAATGCCTAAGACTCTAGAATCTATAAAATCTTGTGAAGATCAATTGCTTTTAGAAGTTGTTACAACTCCAATTGAAGAATTGCTAGATACTATTGAAGATATCAAGATCCATCCAAATACTAAAGAGTTGGTTATTTTGGATTTTTCTTCTGAGTCAAAAGAAGATAAATTTATTTAGGAGTTGGATGAAAAGTTGGAATCAAATTCATCAACTAACAAGAAAGATTTGCTTCAAATTCTTCAAGTTGATATGAGATGCGTCAAAATTTTTGTCAGCACCAAAGATGTTAAATTTTTGCAGATTGCATTTTCACGCCAAGTTTTTATAACAATATATTTGATACTGCTATACAATATACTTGGATTAAATGACTTATCTGATGAGTTGAGAAAGAAGATTAGACCGTTGCGGGATATTAAGCGTGAACCTCCAGATATAATTTTTCAGAGTTCGAGGTCGAACTCTTTTGAAGAAAGGGAGACTGATGTAGGAGAAATAAGATAATATTTTAGTAGTTATTGTTGTTATATTTATCTTTTTAGATTAGTTAGAATCTATTAGTTAGTATTGTTATCTTTTTAATTAGTTTAGATTTGATTGTAAAGTGCTTATAAATAGGCATGTACTCTTTTGTTATTGATAGTTCAATTATTATCCAATTATTCATTAAATATGTGTGGTTTTATTCCTCGGTGGATTTCGAGCCTCGGTGGATTATGAGATTATCAAACTATTGATGGTGCTTGGAATCATCAACATCTTTCGGGATTCGTCCGAAAGTTGTAATCTCCTCCACTTTGTGATCCCCCGCTGCGTCAAAATCCAATTACAAGAAAATCTTAATAGCATTATCATTAAATTGCATAACAAATTAATATGCATAAAAATGTCAATATGATGATTATCAAAATAATGAATGATTTATTGTAATAACAATAGTTATTAATTGATGATAAATAATTAATAATCAATCCCAATGATTATGGATTTATTCAACAATCAATTAACAATACATTCATCTTCTTTTGGTTGATTCCTTTTGGATTGTCATTTTTCAATTATACATTATTCACTACCAATTTTATATAATCAATAAGTAGTTATCAATTTTGATATCATTAGGTAATATCAATTAAGTATTGTCCATCAATGGTACATGATTAATTATTTATACTTATCAATCAATCAATTTTTTGTCTACTAACAATAAAGGTTTTAATCAATCATTCGTTATTCTTTAACCACAAAACCTACAATGAATTATTTATTATTCCTCAGCCATAAAAACTACTTCGATCATAAAAAAATAATTTATAGTATTATTTAAGTTATCCTCCAATCATAAAAGTTGCTTTAATCATAAAGATTATTTTTTTAGAGCTCTCACTTATTAATTATACATTTTAAGGGTTGTTTTTCAAAGTGAATGGTTAGGTGTACAAAATAAACAAATTCGATACAACAAAATTATTACAATGCAATTTGAACTAGTTTTACTATTTTACCTTCGCTTATACTATTCATCCCTTTCATTCAATGCAATTTAATAACATCAATTTAAGAAACTATCCACACTCATAGCGATCCTAGCTTTTCTCTTTTATTTGTTTACTTTATAATGTGTATTTTGTCGTTTCATTTATCTCTACGATTATTAATAATCATGTTATATCAATCATGGATTATAACAATAATAATCATGCCATGGTGCATACTATAACAATAACAAGATGTGTGTGTATAAAGACCATAGTATGAATGACATCAACAACGACAATGAATACTCATTAATCAATTAGCGATGAACTTAGGAAGATCCAATTTGCATTGTTATAATATTTGATAACAATTTGAACTTCAATAATTTGGTGATATTTGATTATAGTTTGAACTTCAAATTGCATAAATCACAATGGAATCCAAGTTCGATTGGGTGAAACTTTGAAAATATTTTCTTATTCCCAACTATTCTTACTTATGTCACTCAAACCCTCTCCAAGTCTAATGAAAACTCAAGTCAAGGAATATTACAAGAAAATGGACGATAAACGATGCAGATTAGCGTCGCATATCTCAGTGACGCTACATAGACGTCACTAGCGCCTTGATGGCGTCGACTTTGCGTCCCAATAATGAGACGCTATTTGCCTTTCAATAGCGTCTCATTAGCATGTTCTTAGCTATTAATAAAATAGATGCTAACGAAGGCGCTTTGGAGACGTTATTCTTGCGCGCCACAGAGAAAAATGAGCGGGAGAACCTAGCGCCGTTCTCGCGTCGACATTTCTCGACGCGGACTTTGCGTCGCACGCCATGCGGCTCTAAAGAGACGCTATCTGACGTCACATGTTTAAATGACGCTATGTAGACATCAAATTATATTTAAACCCTAAACTCTATATATTATATATACTATCTATTAATCAATAAATAAATTAAATATTATATTAATATTATCAACATATATATGTATTCCTACATGATTATCTATATTATATATATGTACTGCATGATTACATATATATGTATTTTTACATCAATGTATTTTTACCTATATTATATATATTATTTATACGTACAATATATATCATATCTTAATTATGCATATATTATTTTTATATTCTTAATCATGAAATTATGATGGTTGAATTAAGAGAGTGATTTGCTACAAATTATCTCATTTTAGCGTCACATTGGAGACTCAATAGCGTCAACATCGCGTCTAACTAGAGCCGCCGACATCGCCGAAGCTATGGTGACACTATTGGCGTCTCTGTAGCGTCGACTTCTTGAGACGCGAATAAGTTTAGACGCTAATGTGATGTTACGGGTCGCTAATCTCCTCTAGCGACTCAATAGCATCTGTATTGCGCCATCGTAGCCGACTTTTAAACACTCGCTTACTCGGGCACGTATACGCATATATACTTATACTTATATATAATAAGTAGACATATACATATTATTATCACTTAATCTCACACATATAAACATATACATACATATATACATTTGGAATACGTATACATCTACACATTATCTATATATGTCTCGCACATGTATAGACATATACATACACGTATATATTTATAATACATATAAATAAACACATTATTGTGACTTAATCTCTCACACGTAAACATATACATACGCATATATTACATATATATATATAATTTTGTTATAGACATATATACATATAGACTTATAATTTTATATACATACATGATAAATTGTCGGAAGGAAATAAAATAATTGTAACAGGGCACAATGCGATGATATGCTATATTGATAAATAAAATTACATACATAATAGAAAATTAGAAATAGATAAAAAATTAGCATCTCTCTGGCGTCACAATGTTGAAATGCTAAGTCTTAGTAGACGCCACTCTGATGCTATTATGTCACTATAGGCTTAGCGACACAATAGGACACCTATATAGCATCTATATAGCACCGTGAAAGAATGAGACGCTAATGAATTTACTTAAATCCCTAACCCCTCTTCTTCGTTTTCACTGTTTACTATTTACCCCTTCGCCCTCCGCCCGACGCTGACGATCGACTCCTCCACCGCCTTTTGCCTTCGTCGTCTCCGCCTCCTCTGCCGCCCTGTGCCGACCTCCGCCGCTTCCTCCACCGCGCCGACGTCCGCCTCCTTCACTGCCGACGTCTGCCTCCTCCGCCGCATGATGCTTCCTCCGCCTCCTCCTCCTCCTCTGCTCGCCTCCTTCGCCCTTCACGTGGACCTCCGCCTCCGCCGCCCTCTGCCTTCACCGCCGCCTCCACCGGCCTCCTCCACCGCACTGACCTCCGCCTCCGCCTCCCTCCGCCTCCACCGCCTCAACCGCCCTCCTCCACCATCGGACTCTGTCTCCACCGCCCTCCGCCTCCATCGTTGCCTCAACCGCCCTCCTCCACTGCCGCCCTCCGCCTCAACCGCCGCCCTCCGCCTCCACCGCCTCAACCGTCCTCCTCCACCACCGCCCTCCGCCTCCACCACGCCAACCTCCGCCTCTGCCGTCCTCCTCCACCGTGCCAACCTCCGCCTCAACCGCCCTCCGCCTCCGCCTCCACCGCGCTCCTTTGTCGGTCGTCGCCCGCCGCCTTCCTCCACTGTCGCCCGCCGCCCGTCGCCATCCTTCTTCGGTTAAGAAGGTACGAGCCCACCACCATGTTAAGTTAATTATTAATGCATGGAAGTTAAATACTACTTAATTACTTTGAACTATTATTGTTAAGTTAATTACTAATGCATGTTTAGTTAATTACCACTTAATTACTTGAAACTATTACTATTAAGTTAGTTACTAATGCATGTTAAGTTAAATACTACTTAATTATGAGAAACTATTGCTGTTAAGTTAGTTACTATTGACGTAGAACCTCTTGGTGATAAAATACTAATTAATTACTCGAACCTCTTGGTGATAAAATGAGATTATGATTCGACGATGAAGTACTTGAAACATGTGATTTTGGACTTCGTAAGTTCAAAATCACACGTTTCAAGTATACAAATTTATTGACATATGGCTTAATGTTGTCTGTTACAGAAATGATTAAGCCAGATCGTAATTGGATTCGTCGTTGGAAGGATAAACATGATGTCATAACTGAAGAATATAAGGATGGTGTTGATGAATTCATATGTGACATATCAAAATGAAGGTGTTGCTTCTTCGTATGTAAAAATCTTATGTCCATGCCGGAAGTGCAAATGTTATCAGTGGAAAGTAAGATATGATGTGCAGAAGGATTTATATTACAATATTTTCTTACTGACATACACAAATTGATTCTTTCATAACGAAGAAAGATGGGCTAAAGAAACAACAGATGTAGATACACTTGTAGGCGACTCGAGCAATCCGTACAGGAACATGATACGAGATGCAATGTTAGGAGAAAATATTGGTGAAACATTGATTGAAGAAGATCCAAATCCTTCGACTTCTAAATTTTATAATATTCTCGAAGAAGCATATGAACCTTTATGGGATGGATGCGTGAAGCAAACTACACTTTCTGCAGTGGCACAACTAATGAACTTAAAATCAAAATTTAATATGAGCGAAAGTTATTTTGACCGGATGCTTGTCATTATTAAGAGTATGCTTCCAACTTCAGAGAAATTACCGGGACATTTTTACAAGTGCAAACGGTTGATGAGAGATTTAGGGTTCGAATATCAGAAGATTGATGCATGCCGCAATCATTGCATGATGTACTATAAGGAAAACAACTCATTTATGAGTTGTTCTATTTGTGGAGAGCCCAAATTCAAATCGAAAAAGAATTCCCAAAGTTTGAAAAAAAATGTGACAAATGCAATATTTAGATACTTTTCGATTGTTCCAAAAGTACAACGACTATTTTTTCTAAAAAAATTACATCATTTATGAGGTGGCACAGAGAAGGGCACGTGAGGATCAAAATTCAATTATACATCCTTCGGATGCGGAGGCATGGAGACGATTTGATACACTTCATTCGGCTTTTTTCTGCAGAATCACGCAATGTTCTATTAGGACTTTTCACTGATGGCTTCAACCCATTTGGCTCATCAAGTACTACTTATTCATGTTGGCCAGTTTTTGTGACACCTTATAATTTGCTTCCACTCGTTACGTCCACCGGCCTCACTTTGGAGCAGGGCATACAAAGATGCTCAATGCATATTAGGCGCTCGGTTTGGGAGTCCTTATGTAGGAAGTGATAAGTATGTTTACTTTTAAATTATTTTTATTAAATTTATAATTTTTTAAAGTGTAAGTATTTGATGTTCACAAAGGACGGATGGACGATGGCAAAGGAAGTCGAAAAAGGCAAGAGTTAATCGTCTTTCGAAGCCCGAGGCCCACATCCACAGAGGGGGTCGATGCGATTTGACGAGCATCAACGACGCATGGTAATGTACATATAAATTCAATTTATCAAATTTTTTACTTATACTTATGTTATCAAATTTGAAATTATTGTAGGAGGAGAAAGAAGGTGGACCCATAAGCTTTCGTGTGGTCTATGATGCCACACATAAGAGTCGAAAGACAAACGACTTAGTCATGCCCACTGCTAGTAAACTTCTGATAAGTCTAATGACTTGGTCATTTGGTTGTTGACGTTAGTGTACTATTTTTGAAATACACAATGTTTAAATTTTTTAGGATGAGTATAATGCGACAATGACTGAAAAGTATGGAGATGATCCGAATACTCAACCACCATGTAATATTTCTTCATGGTTTTGTCAGGTTTTTAATTTGTGTTTCTTGATATATAATTTATATATTATATGATTGTATAATTTTTCTATTTCGTAGAGGACCCTACTGTTTGGGAGGAGGTGGCCGGCACGACACGAGGGGATACTTGCGTGGCCTCGGCACAGCCGCTCATATATCTAGGAGGATCGAAGGATATGCATGAGGTGCATCTGCTCCGAGCTCATCTGCTACACCTGATATGACACAGCTATCAAAGTAGCTATTGCAGCAGTTATCGGCGCAGATATCGCAGCAGGTGTCGCAACAGTTGTCACAGCAGTTGGTTCCGCTATTGTAGGCGATTCAGGGATTGATCCCGACGCAGAATCCATCCCCGCGAGGCCATGGACTGAGCACGTCTGGGTCGAACATCTGGAATGATAACAATAACTCCCAAACCTAGGATAGAAACAAACCATGAATATAAACTATGCTTTTGTTATTTATAGACTTAGATATACATATAGTTTGTTAGTTCAGTTTATTACTTTTCATATTCTTATGTTAAATATTATGTCTGTGATGCTTTTATATTGCTTGTGATGAATATCAATGTATTTTTATATGCATTATAAATTGTATGGTGCGGGAAAAGGAAAAAATGAGGTTGGTATAGGTAAAAAGAATCTGCAAGTAGTCCCGCCATAGCGTCACAGTAGCGTCGCATATGCTGTCGTTCTTAGCGCTATATGTGCGTCTCGTTGGCGACACGTATACCATCATATTTGCGTCCCTGTAGCGCCTACATTAGCGACTCATGGGCGTCGGGATAGCACCCCAGAAGTAGCGCCATTTGCGCGTCGAAGTAGCGACGCATTATTCTGCGCCCAGCCGAACACCACGCGTCTTAATAACGTCGAGATAGCGTCAACACATGGCGCTAGTCGCGTCTCATTTTTGTTGACTCTATTGAGACGTCAATAGCCACCGATTTTTAGCGCCGCACTTATGCGACGCTAGTTAGACGCCAATGAGACGTTCTTCATCATCGAGACATAATAGCGCCTCCATAGCGTCGCAAGTGGTGGGTCGCTATTTTTTGATTTTCTTGTAGTGGAAGTTAATTTTCAACCCAAATTACTTCTCGTCAACAAAATCATAGCAGAATGTCGTTAAATCCGGCCAGATTCTAATATCACATTGTCATCGTCACAGGTTCATAAAAGTCGTGGCCACAATTTTCAAATCATAATTTATTCTAAATAATTTAGACAAATTTCTAGCGAACTCGAGTCGTGCTTCTGGAAACTAGGGTTTTGTTTCACAATACATATTTGACATATTTTTCTAACAAAATTTGCCCCATTTTGAGGTCATTATTTTATGAAAAACCATAACAAATAATAGACTTGTAGTATTACATGTAGCATATTACAATGTGGATCTACTCGATGAAACTATCTATATGAGGATTTCTCTATATATCTTTATAAGTCGATAGAAAAATCAACTGTGAAGTTATCATGCTTTGTATGATTTGTTATTTCTCTTTGTGTGCAAAACTTGTGATATCGTGGGTTGTGACTCTTACGAGTTGTCTTGATTGACATGAACAAGAGAGGAAAAACATAGTTCATGCACAAGAAATGACCAGCTATCTCTCAAAAAATCAATAAGACTATTGGAGTATGAGGTGGAGATCTACTCAATAATTCTTTAACTCCATTTAAATTTTGATTAAAATTCTCATTTAATTTTATAATATTTCATTATTTACTTTTTTTCGAACTATCTTTTATTTTATTCTTCATTCACTTCTTTCATTATTTCATGCACTAGTGAACCTCGCAAAGCAAAAGGGGGTGGGGGGGGGGGGGGGGGAGGGGGTCTCCCCCGGCGGGCTCCGGTGAGCTCGCGCCAGCGATGGGGGGTGACCCCCCGCATTCGACGCTGACAAGGCCCCCCTCCCTTTGGCGTCGGCAAGGCCACCAGAGGTTGAGGGGAGGGACAATGCTCCCTTCTCTCTTTTTTTAATTATTAAATTATTTTATATTATTACTTAATGATGTCACGTAGGAAAGAGAAAATGCCATGTCATATGACTTCTTACGTGAATGAGAGAGAAAATTATTGTGTGGGCGTCACATCAACAGAGTAACCAAGGAACGACCGACCGTAGATGAAAAGAACAGTAGATGAAATAAGTGAAAAGATGGATGACAGTTTTGTAATTAAACTATGATAGCGATGAAAAAGTGTCCAAAGTTAAAGGACATTTAATATAATTTACCTCAAGAATGACTATCTATCTCTCAAAAAATCAATAAGACTATTGGAGTATGAGGTGGAGATGTAAATAATTTTTCAATTCAATTTAAATTTTGATTAAAACTCTAATTTTATTTGATAATATTTCGTTATTTACTTTTTTCGAGCTATCTTTTATTTTATTCTTTATTTATTTCTTTAATTGTTGAAATTAAATAATGTATTATTTTTTATCTTCTAATTGGCTGATTTCTAATTAATTGATCAAATAGTACTATTATCTTCCTTTTCTAAATACTTTTATACTTGAAAGTATTAATGAGAGTACTTCATAAGATAACTTATGTTTGAATCATAATGCAAAGTGAACCTCTAAGTCTTTTTTTTGCCTCGATAATATTAGTTTTACTTCTTTTTCTATATATCCTTTTAACTAACGATATTTATATTTACTTTAGTTTTCGAACTACTTAAATAATAAGACAAATTTTTATTTTTATTTTATAAATTTGGGGCAACTTTAAAGTTGGAAACATTATTAAAAAAATACAGTGGTGCAGTACTTTCAGGGGGGAACTCGTCATTTTCGCTCCACCCCCGCAAAAACATACAAAAATAAAAAATAAAAAATAAAAATAAAAATGTTCAATGAAAATAAATTTCGAGTTGATTAAAGAAAGAGAAAGAAAAAGTTTACCGCCCTATAAGTGTCTTGCTCTCTAACTTTCTGGAGTGCCACGTAGAAACAACTGCTAAAGAATTTGAATTCTAAACCTTGAGGAAGTAAAGCAAAGCCATTAAGGAAAACCAAAAGATTATCTTAGGGAATTAATTGCTGTTATGTTATAATCCGAATTGTGCATTATTCCTTTCTCTTTCCATTATGATAAGGTGCAGAGATACTGTTGGTATGTGAATTTGTGGTACGTCGGTCAGGGGGAGGCATGTGCTCCTATTGGCGAGTCCATCTCCATGTCCACGTCCCTCCTCGGATTCGCCTCGGAATGGAACTGAAACATTCGCACGCAGACCATTGTTTTATTTCTCGAGAGTTATACCTATCTACATATAATCTATCTATCTATTAATCTATATGTATCCGTGAGTGAGGAAAACGAAGTTTAATAAATATAGAGATCATATAACATGCCTTGGCACGTAGGCCAACAGCATTGAGACAACGCTTGAAACAAGAACACCTCACCAAAACGTCCACCACTGGGAATCAAACATCATGCACAAGCCAACATACATGTCATTGTGTGTGGAATACAACAATAGTGGATTTAATTATATATGATAGTCAGTTAAACAACCTGGCCATCAGCTCACTTTCCTGGGAATTTTTTTTTGTTGTTGATATCTTTGTTATTATTATTTCTTGCTGAAATCAGCACTGAAGAATGTATGGAAGAATGAGCAGATGTGCCCCTAGCAATACCAGGGCAGGAGGAGATTAGAGATACCCTCTTCAAGATGGATCCGTGGTTTCTTGGGAAAGGTTGACCCATGCATGCCTGCCTGCCCAAGCTCAAGTAAAAAGTCGTTTTTTGCAGGGTAGAACTTTATTATTATTATTATTATTATTATATATATATGTATGTATAAAGCATCCGTTGTATATTTTAGGTAGAATCTTCTACATTTTGCAAGTATAGTAAAGTGCATGATTGATGTAAAGGTAAAATATATAGTTATCACATAATGTATAATTTCTAAGTTAACACTGAGAATGGGTAAAAGAACATTGTTTTCATGCGACATGGCATCATGGCACAATCATGTGTTCTTTCTTCTTTTTTACCATGTATTAGCTATTCAAGTGGAATCAACTTAAATAAATATATATATATGTAATGTTTTATTATTTTTAAATTTCTGTACATAAATATCGTAGATGGCGGCTGGCGAGCGGTCAATGGCTAGTCAATCATTCTTGTCCCAACTGTCTGCGTACGTACACGTAGCCCGTCACCAAAAGGATACCGACGCCGATTCCTCTCTCAGCAATCATGCAACTTTCTCTCACCTCAAAACACATGCATGCATATACACTACATTTCGAGCGAACTGTCATCACCACAAAGCTTACTCTTCATATCTTCGCTAATCCCCCCTCTCACACCTACCATATTATTGTAGATGAAGGAATATATATATATATATATATACATATATATATGGGGGGAGAGAGAGAGGACAAAAGACTGCATATAATTGTTCTGTGTGTGGGGGCTAGAAGGAGTCATGTGTGGTGCATGTTGTTTCTCGTGTTGGCAACTGTGGCAGGTGTACCAGCAAATTATCTCATGTAGTAACAGCTTTACAGTTTCAGCCTTCAAGGGAACCAAGCGGAAGGCAAGGCAGTGAGCACTGAACGGTCGACACGAGACAGACATAAAACGGAGGAAAGCGAGTAAAACAAGAGAGACAACATAAAAGTAACTGCGAATGATTCATAGATCTGTCACTGCAGAGGCATCTTTTCTAACTCAACAGAGTAAATTGGGAGCTGAGAACATGCATTTTTTTTTCTAAAAGGAAAATTTTTACCTTACTGGCGAGTCAACGTACAATTATTATTTTTTTTGTGAAAACTTACTGGAAGAAATTAAACAGGAATTTAATAATGCAAGGTAGAAAACAACGAGCCATGAGAGGGTTCTTGAGATCACTGCTACTTTTTTGGGTGAAGTTGAGCTACGTATCATGCATGCATGCCTAGTGGTATTTGCCTTATATCTCTAACTTCTCCATTTTATTGCGCTTTTGAAATGGAACTTACTGCATGCTGCCTCCGCCGAAGGATCGGGCAGCGGATCCCGACTTCATCTCCGAGTGATCAAACGAGCCGACATCAATGCCGAGTCGCTGCTCCCTCTGCGACATCCCTCCGCCGCCGTCCATGCTCCTCATCATGCCGCTGACGCCCAGGAAGTCTCTGGTTAATCTGTCAGAACCGCCCATGCCTCCGGCCGACAGGTTGCGGTGCAACTTGCTGTCGTCCATGTTGGACAGTCCCGGATTGAAGCCCCCGAATCCGCTCGCTTGCTCGCCTCCGCCGGAAAACATGCCGCTGCCGCCGTTCGCTAGGGAGTTCATGAGGTCCTGGAAGTGGCTCTCGCTGTCTACCTGATTTCTCGAACTCTCGCCCCCACCGCCGGAGCCGTTAGAGCCAAAATTCGCGTGCTTTCCTGCGCCGGAGTAAGAGCTGCCGAAGCCTCTAAGCAGCGAACTCCCGTTGCCGCCGCTTGATGTTGCGCCCATCTGGGCGGCCTTCTGAAGTAGCGCGGTCGCCGACATCTGCGGGAGAGCCGCTTCGTTGTGCACTGAAGAGTTGTACATAGATGACATGTTCGTCCCCATGTGATTACTCATGAGGTTCCCAGCAAAGAGTGTCGATTGCTCGGTGCTCCCGTTTTGATTGCTGAATTGGTCAGCCATACTGAGAAGTTGGCCATTTTGATTCCCCCCATTGTTGCTGCTGTTGATGTTATTGGTCTGGCCGCCGTTAGAGAAGAACCCAAGGTTGAAAAGGCTTGCGGCGGCGGCCGCAGAAGAGGAGGACGTGGGGTTGCTGTTCGCCTGGAGGTGCTGCAGCTGCATGAGGCCATGGAAGGGTTTGCCCTGGAGCAACTGGGAGTCCTCATTGTAGTCTTGATTCGTGCCCCCGCCGAGGAAGAAAGGGGAGGAGTGCGGCGGCGGCGGCGGCTGAGGCTGCCGGAGTAAGGAAGCGTTCAGTTGGTCGAACTGCGTCGAGTTGGCGGCGCCGCCTAGGCGGAGGAGGTCGGAGGACGCGTGGGCTGCTTGTTCTGTCAAGGATGACAGGTGCGAGTTCACCTGAGGAAGGCCGAGGTTTATGGCACTGCTCCCATATAACTGGCCGCCGATGCTGTTGATGCCGGCAGGAAGCCTTGCGCTCTCTTGAGCCAGTGCATCACAGAAGGCTCTGTGAGTAATGAAGCTGTCACGCCTGCATTTAATTAGAAAAATGGAGTCGTCATCTTATTTCTAATCGAGGCATTGTCCACAAGAGGAGGAACATTAACGAGCGTGAACCATTTAGTTTAACAACACAGCAAACATATGATGATGTTTAAATATATTTACACACAGAAGCAAATACTTCTTTAGCTTTTTTACAACCTTTCTCTTGTCAATTTATGTGTGCTACATTTACTTCATTTTGAACTAATCTTATACTGATTGAAGTCGACGGAGGAGGTACACAATATGTTAAAACTTATACATGAACAATGAGGAACACATGCATGGTTACAAACTATTGCCTCTCGGCGAATGGTGCCCACTGTTAGTACCATCTTACTATTCTAGACGAGTGTGTATAGAACCCTCTACAATGATCTTTTTATGGACCTGGAATCGGGGCCACTAGATCCTGTGTCAACCCGGAACTCGGTCCGAGAATCTCAGAACCCGTTGGTGGCCACCTCTTGAATTAATGCATTCTTATTAATATTGGTCTTCATTAAATAGTGAAAGTCTCTATTGTTTGAGGAGTGAAGAATAATGTAGAAATCGATTCTGAAGTGGCATTTAGGAAGGGAGGTACCAGGTAGGAGAATTAACTCCAAAAGTTGGAAGCACATCAGTTCATGTTGCCCTCGAAACCCCCAATGTAGGCCTGGAACTTCAATTAATGCAATGAGAGAATTTTTTCAGTAAACATGAAAGCCAAGGATTCCTCATTCATCGGCATGCTCCTCTCATTGAATTCGAAGCTCCACACGAACAACACATTTCATGGCGTCCAGTGTAAAGAATGTTACCACAACCATGAAACCCCACCAATCAATGCACTCTCTCTCTCTCTCTCTCTCTTTCTCTCTCAATGGCACTGGCCAAGGGACAAGAACACAGGGAAAGGCTGTGAAATCGTGTGGACCTGCCCAGCGACGCTCATCGCCGAGCGCACTGGCGCCACTCGCATGTCTCCAACCCGCAAGGGAACAAACGCCCCTGCTGCTCAGAGGCCTCGTCTCCAAGTCACCACGTGAATAGGAGAGAGAAAGAAGAGGCAGGAGGATGAGGAGGAGGAAGGAAAGGGTGGCGTTGGTTTCAAGGCGAGAAAGATGAAAAGCTTTTCGAAATCACAATGACCATTGCAGGTCTCAGCTCCATGGACACGGTTCACGTGGGAGCAGTTCTCCTTACTGCACACAAGCAAGAGTTACACAACCTCCTTCCTCCTCCTCCTCTCACCTTTCTCTCTCCTGTCATCTTGGAATCGGAAACCATAACAACCCTAACCCTAACGCCAAAGAGCTCAACCCAATGCCTTGCCGACTCTTCTCTCTCACTGCCTGTTCCTGTTCATGTGTGAGTGAGTGCAGCGTTGCATGCATGCAGCCAACAAGATGCGCTCTTGCTCCGATGACATGAGCCATGATAATGACAATATCCAATAATGGAAGTGAAGGGATAAGATTTGATGGGTGGAAAATTTATGAACCAAGACGTGATGTGGACGATGCGATGATGAATGGATGGATGGATGCACGTTATGCATGCCATACCTGGAGAAGAGGGTTCCGCAGTCGCAGCGGTACTCCCGAGTGCCGCAGGTCTTGGAATGGGCCTTCCAGTCGGACTGCACCGCGTACCGCTTCGAGCACTTGTCGCACTTCCATTTCTTCTCGCCATGCTTCCGGCAGTAGTGCTTCTTGATGCCGGTGAGGTCCCCGAGAGCGCGCGCCGGCTCGTGGTGGACGCACGTCGGCTCCGGGCAGAGGTAGACGCGGCGGCGGACCTCCTTTGGGTTTTTCTGCTTCAGCTTCCACGGGAGGTTGTGGCCGCGGCGGTGTAGCTGCAGGTTCTGCTCCCGCTGGAACCCCTTGTTACAGACTTCGCAGATGAAGCGGTTCGTCGCCAGCAGCGTCCTCGGCGACAGCGCTATCACCTCCGCATCTGGATCTGCAATTGGGATATCAATATCATCAAACAAAACATATATACTGATCTTGTGAACGCGTAAATTGATTCCCAAAAAAATCAAACCGAAGAATAGAATAAATCAAAGAAAAGAATTCATTATAATCTACCACAAAAATCATACTAAGAGGAAAGTGGATTAAATCATACAAGTCTGCTGATGCGAGTTTGATTCCGGACAGAAAACTAAAAATTCATGAAGCACGACTAGAATTTGTAACGAAAAAAAAAAGACTGTGAAATCCAGAAATACTGTAAGAAAAAGCACAAATAATTAAGAAAGCAGCCAATAAAACATTTTGAAGTCCAAGTAACATTAGCAAACATTCTTAAGACCCGGGGAATAAGAAAGGAAACGTGGTTGAATAGAAAAGTTTTGGTACTTGCTTGGATTTCCAGGGAGATTCCTCTTCTTCTTCTGAG
Source organism: Pontederia crassipes (assembly GCA_030549335.1). Taxonomy (NCBI): domain Eukaryota; kingdom Viridiplantae; phylum Streptophyta; class Magnoliopsida; order Commelinales; family Pontederiaceae; genus Pontederia; species Pontederia crassipes. The sequence continues at coordinate 65,828,863 of CM060191.1, read as the reverse complement.
GAGCAGTCGCCTGAGGAGCGGCACCGGCGGCTGCTGCCGACGAGCTCGGCGTGGAAGACGACTGTTGCTGCTGCTGCTGTTGTTGCTGGTGCTTAATATTATATTGATCATCCTCCCTTATTCCAAAGAAGGGTACCGACGAGGGGGCGGCGGCCATAATTTACACCAAATTAAGGCCCAGGAAAACAACACAGCCAACTTTTTTTTTTCAAACGCTTGATGGTGTTCTTGCTCTTGGTCTCTTCTCGGTCACCCACTGTTCTTTTTTTTGGTTTCTGGTAAGGATCACTGAGCAGTCCAAATCAGAGCCACAAAACACCCCTTTGCTACACAACACAGAACAATGATCTCCTGTTTTGTTCTATCTATCTCTATGTATCTATCTGCCCCTTCAAACTCTCCCCTTCGCCCCCCAACCTTTTCTCCTCACTCTCCTGAATCTAAAAGACAAGAAAAGAACCAAAGAAAGGGAGAAGAATGAGAAGAAGACCCCAAAATCTTAGTACATGAGGTTGTGGATCTATGCAAACCCACCAGACAACTCCTAAGCAAAAGCCTCCAAAGTCCACCTCCTGACTCTTCCTATCTCATGCTAAAGAACAAAGGGAGCAGGCAGTCCAAACAAGCAGTTGCACTCAAAAACAAGTTTGAAGAGTCTCTCTGTGTGTGAAGTGAGTGTGTGTGAGGGAGAGAGAGAGAGAGGACAAGAAAGAATTAGGAGGAAGAGAAAAAGGAGAGCGCAGCAGGCCAAACCATGGGAGGACCTATTTGTTCTTCTTCTACTAACTCTCCTTTGGATGAGAGATAAGGGGGGAGAGAGAGAGAGAGAGCAACAAGGGCTGGTATGTTATTTCTTGGAGTTCCTAGTCATACTTTTCCATATACCCTCCGTCCCTGTAGATTATTATCTTTCCTCTTTTTTACTCCTTTTTGTTCTCCTCACATTCCTGTCCGCCTTGCACCACAAACCTACACAGTCGCGGAGAGAGAAAGAGGAGAGAGAGAGAGTAGTTGATGGACTCACACGCAGGCAAGCGTGTCGGCATGTGGCCAGTTTGGGGCCCCACATGGAGCTGTAACCCTCACCCTCTCCACCTTGATCTTTTGTTTGGGCGTCTCCACTGCTCGACGTGAGGACAAACGCCAGCTTCTCGTCCCCATCTCTCTCTCTCCTCACAAACCTATTGGTAAATCCACGCACATTGGTAACACATCTGCCACTGCTTAATTACCACAGATGCAGTACTATAAGTATAAAAAAAAAGAGAGGGCATTTGAATTGAGGCGCGGATGGATAAAAGAGGATATATCTTCGTTACTATTATGCATATATGCATGCTTCTTCTGCAACCTTTTGGCCCTCGCTCTCTGCTCTCTCTTTTGTTGCTTTGTTTCTTGCAATTAATGCAGTAACATATCATGCATGCATGCAATGCATGCCTTTGACGGTATCAAAGATCTCGCAATTGGTTCTTAGTCCTAAATCGAACTGCTAAACACAATAGTCGAGTACATGTGCATGACCTCGCATCAGACGACAGCCCTACGACCTGTGTTGCTTCATTGTAATTCTGAAATTTACTACACTTTCATATACTTCTTTTTTTTAGCCGGTTTCAGTACGACGTTAGATAGCGCGTTGTCTACGTGTTAAAAGTCCCGCGTTGCGTACGTGATATGTGAATCTTTCAATAAAAATTTTCTGTATTCGGACTCAAACTTTAGAGTTTATTTAAATAAGAAAAAACTACTTAGCACTTCATCCAACCCTTCTTGATACACTTCCATATATTTCTACTAGGTTAAATATCTTCTGCCGGGGACAGATCATTTATTTTTAAAAATATAAAAGAAAAAAAATAAGACTTTGCAAATTCAAATATGTAGAGTGTCCATTTCATGGTCAACATAAAATGAGCAAAGAGCAATCCACTTCTTTCAATATACCTTGGATGCCAGTGAAAGATGCATGCACGTAAGAAAACACCAAAAGAACTAAAAAATGATACAACTTTTCTCCCAATCAAGGCCAAAGAGCTGTTCCTCTTCGAGATTACAAATATTTAACTTATTCGATATATTCGAGAGTGCAATGGATAAATAACTGGTGAATTATATTTACCAGTACTCATAGCAATGGCGCCATGTGGAGACTCAACGTGGAAGCAAAAATAACACTTCCTAAAATAAAAATATGTCGACCAAACTTCAAAAAACATAAAATCACCTTAAAAATCATGAAACCATTATCTGAACCCATCAAGAAGAATGAAAATATTCTTCTAAAATTGAAGAATATACTTACTCTCAACTTTTTCAAACTTTTCAATTGTATTGTATTGCATTTTTTTAAAATTTAATCATATATTATTATATAAATATTTATTTATTATTATGATATTTGAACATCAGTTATATATAATACAATATTTTAAATATAAAATATTATATTTAAAAAAATATTCTCTTCAGAATAAGAATATTTTTATTTTTTCAAAATATGATATTATTATATTTTACCTCAATTTTATCTTGCAATCAAACGCCCCTTGAATACAAAATTTAAGTGGACAAGAATACAAAATTATTAAATTGGCTATTTAATGGTTTGAATCTAAATGAACAAGTGGCAGGAAGATCAGATGGAAAGGTTTTATTTTATTTTTTTCCTTTTTATTTTTGGAGATAAACAAGGATAGAAAGAAGTTAATAAGAAAAAAACGCTGGTGGGGTCGTTTCATTAAGTTCCACATAATTCCAAGACGACACTGATATATGTCGTGCAATCTACTTTTTCTTATCCTCATGTATTTTTTTCTTGGTTCTGCATATTGTCAATGATAATGTACACAGATTATTATTATTATTATTATTATTATTATTATTATTATTATTATTATTATTATTATTATTATTATTATTATTATTATTATTATTATTATATGCTTTTTGTTAATTTCATGCCTTTATTTTGCTGCAATTTGATCATTTCATAATTGGAAAAAAACTTAATACAAAAATAATATTAGAGGACTAAGAGCTTATAACATGATATACAATAAGTCGATCGACTTACAATATAACAAAAAATTATCTTTATAATAGATTGATCGACCTATTTTGAAGTAGCATTATAAATTACTATTAAGAATACAAAATAATTGATGTTGCTTTTTTTAACGGTTTAAGTTTTTAAAAAAATTGGTTAGCGCATCAATTTTCAATATGGTATTAGAGCTAGAGTTCAAACTTCGTTAAGCTGTTATTAAAAAATATTTTCCTCCCTTAATTATTGTCCACCTGATGAGTTAAGCTTTTAAAAAAATTGATTAGCACACCAATTTTCAATAATTATAATTAGAAACGACACTTTATATTCATTTATCCTCATCTTACAGATGGAATACATGACAATATATTAATGAGAACCATTTCAATTTCTTTTTATATCCAAATCTTACTCTTATAGCATTTAAGACTCATACATACATGCATGCATACATATATATATATATATATGCCATCGAATAAGAAATTTTTTTATATTTTCGTGCATATATATACATATATATATACATACATACATATATATATATATATATATATATATATATATTAAGATGACACCGCACAACACATTGTAGTCATCAGATCTAGCATCAGCGATCTTGGGCATCTTCCTCCTCTCGCAGAGAACGCATCTACGCCTTCCGGTCGTTTATTTTTCTGTCCACGCATCTTTCCCTTGTCGGCAGCCCGCCACCATTCAAGAGAAAGAAAGGGGCAAGCTCGAGGGTGGGCGACCCCTCCCCCCTTTTCGTTGCCGCACCAGAGCTCCATCATCGCGTAGGTTGTGGGGGCTGGACTCGAGACCGGCCGCTAACGCATCCAGATGGCGAGGCGACGGCATGGTCAGTGTTTGCCGGCTCCTCGTGAGGCTAGAGGGATTTCCCGTCGTCGACGACCCAAATCATGGAAGAAGGAAGTCGCTCTGTTGGACAACGATGAGCAACGACATCGCCGGCAATGATCACCTCGTAGGCCGCAAGTCACGCTATGCTTGCGACCGCTTGGGCCTCTCCTGTGACCCACCCTTGGCCCTCGTCGCCCCTCATAGGCGCCGACAAAGGAAGACTCGACTGGAGGCGAACATTGGAGACCATTGATGCAAGAACAGAGCGACCATTCGATCGGAGGCAATGATGCTCCCACCTCCCCACAACTATCGCCTAAAATGGAAGAACAGAGGGCACAGAGCTCGCTTTCTTTCTCTTTGTACCAGACTGAGCAGCTCCATCCAAGTCTGCAAAGACAAAATTGCAAGGGAGGAGACACGATCGGGCGTGAGGAAGACAAACACAAGGAGGAGAAAGAGGAGGTAGTCATTGATCCGATATCGGATGGCCCAGGTCGAATGACCACACAGTGCTCCCAGTTAGTGTGGTGTCACCTTAATATTCATTATATATATATATATATATATATATATATATATATATATATATATATATATATATATGAAATCTAAGATTGGACGATGAATTTTGATCCATTGGGGCTCTTTTACACCTGAAATAAATGATGACACGCAGTGTGGCTCCAAGTTCTATGAGATCAGAAAAGAAAGTGCATTTGGTGGAGATTACTACTGCAAAAGACAATCAAATTATCAGGTCATCCAAATGCTCCAGCTTCTAAGCTAATTAATTGCAAATGTATATAAAAGCTCAGCAATATATTTCATGACCTCTTTTAGAAGCGATCCACCACTAATTGTGCCCCTCCGGTACCAATATCTAAACATCCCCCTGATAGAGAAGTGTCACCTAACCCTACATACACTGATAGACTTATATTGTAACATAATTGCAAGTAGCAAAGACATTCCCATTAGGCTTCAACCATTCTACTTTATCGGGGGACTCGAATAATTGTAGGATTTTTGTTTGATTGTATCATATATGCTATAAATTAATTAATTCATTCCATCAAGACCGAGGAAACACAAGAAAAGTCATAATAGGTCAGTAATAGTTCTTTTAGATACCCAACAACTTGTGTCCCAATAGTTCCAATATTGCGAGTGTCCATAGATTTGGGGTTATTGTCATGTTTGATTTGAGCTTGGTATATCAGAAAGCCTAAGAGGGTTATTGGAAGCTGCCATAGACTTCAGATAGCTAGGGTTTGGATTGAAACTTCTTTTAAGGGAAAAATGCATGTTATTTTAGTGTAATACACTTCTTGTACTAATTATCCAATAATTCAATTTGATTAGGACCGCAATTATATATATGTTCAAACGTGCCTATATATGTTCATTCACACTCAACGACTATAATATAATGCATATTCGTGATTTGACAAAAAGTCACTAACTTTAATTATTACCCTGAGATTGAGGAGTTATTTATTAATAAAATGTAAATCGATTTTCCTCTTTTTCAGTCGGATATTAACTTGCAAAGCGTTGTTTGCTTAAAAAAGGAAAATTCTCTTATCCTTCCTCATAATCTCATGCCACACATTATTATTAAATTATATAAATACCCATTTCAAAATTTTTTGCACTTCCTAGTGACCTAGATTTTTAAGATAATTTGTAGTGTACTTAATTTGATAGTACTTAAATAGACTCTAAAATTTTATATTCCTAACAATCTCCTCAGGCGTGGGCTAATGATAATTTTTAATTTAATCTGACCCATCAATAAAGTTTGAATTCTTAACATATGAATCAAGGTTGTTATGACCACTTTTCAAAATAGGATCGTAAGGGGCTTTGAGGATAAAAAATCGTAGGATCGGATCAATGATCGTAAGATCCTATTTCATTAATAAAAATATCTTTTAATATAAAACAAATATAATAGATATTTATTTATAAATGTTATATTTATATATAAGTTATTTATATATACAAATATAATAGGTAATATATTTATTTATAAATGTTATATTTATATATAAGTTAATTAAACATTAACCATTAATATTTTATTAATATTTTCAAATATAATAGATATTTTTTATATCATGTGAAAGACAATATGATATGTTCTTAAAAAATATTAAAATAATAATGTATAAAATTTGATCTTAATGAACTATAATATTTATAAAAAATGCAGTATAATTCGTAGATTCATAATAAAATTTAATATATAATTCTTAGTATACTTGAAATAATAAAATCTAATTTTGATGAAAGATAATATAATATTAAATTTATATTAGAACATTAAATTATTAGAAGATATTAAAGTTCATGAAAGTGAGACTAACGTATACAATATACATTTATAAAATAGTTAAATCAAAATTTCTCAAGTTTACTTTTAATGGTTTATTCAAATAAAAAAATTGTACCTATATCATAGGATCATAAGATCCTATCGATCTTAAGACTCAATTATAAATTCGTTATAGATCCTATGTTTAAGATCCTCCGAGTAGGATCGGAATAGTTTTCTATCCGAATGATCGTAAGATCTTATTGTCCGGATCAGAATTTTGACAACTATGATCTGAATACTATTATTTGACGTGCTCATCGATTTTTTTTAAAGACTTAAACCGATAAATTTATATCCTTAACACATGTCCACACCTCTTTGCGATCCAAAATAAAAGCGCTGATACAACAATCTTTCACATTTGTTCTTTTCAACGAATTAAAAAGCATAATAGAATAGCTAATCCGAGTCATGGGCAAGGCTGATGATGCCATTGCTTTGCTCGATCACCATTAATTCGAGGTCCTTAGTGTTTCGTAAAAAAAGTAGTGTATAGTAAGGAGTAGGTGAATTAAAAAAAACAGGTATACGTATTTTAATTTCACCAGTAAGGAGAGAACTCGAAGCATTTTAACCCACAAATTAAGAGATGTATCACTGTACCAATATCTTTATTTTAAATTACTGTGTTAACTACTGATGCCCCTAGGGCATTCTCAGTTTTTTTTGTATAAGGACAATTTTCACCTTAATCTAAGTTAACACACACACACACATATATATATATATATATATATATATATATATATATATATATATATATATATAAAGATCGATTCTTTGAGATCCTTATTTTTTTCAAACGGAATGAACAGAGATAAAATCAGATATTCAGCAACTAAAAGAAAGATCGATTGTTTGGGAATCCGTCTTTGCTCAATGAGTACAAAACACTCATGCTTTAGCACCTGGCGTAACAGCTCCTGGTGCAACAACAATTACCAGCTTAACTTGGGGGTGGTGAATTAGTAGCAGTAGGTGCAGAGACAGCCATGAGGTTTGCCTAGAAGTAGGCACTCTTGAAAGAGTGCGTAATAGCGTTTGTTTTGGGTACAAAATGTCATATAAAAAATGTTTCTATAGAGTCTTTTGTAGAAGTAAAAAGTTCATTCAAAATTACATGTGAATTGCTTTTTTTTATTGTTCCACGAAATGATCCATTCCCTTCGATAAAAAGATTCATTCTCTTCATAAAAAAGAGGAGGTAGAACCAATGTAGGATACCTATCCAGAAGTTTTCGAGTATTATTTCATATTTGATCCCCTTGAATTTCATATTTGAAGTTGACGATCGGATCTAATCATTAAAAAGAATTGATTGGATACATTAAAAAAAAAAGAAGAAAGGAGCACAAAGAGGAAACAAAGACAAAACACATGCATGCATGATGCATTGGTATGTACAAGGTCGGTCACATATAACAAGGCGATTCGATCATATCACATCCTCCTCAAAAGCCCTCTCAGAAAGTCTCGGTGGAGGGCGACGTCCGCCTTTAATCAATGACGAAGGAGAAAGAGAAGAGAAGAGAAGAGCAGCTGGGACTTCGATCGGTAGCCTTGATCTCCGAGGACGCGGATCGATGATCAGATGCTTTGCATGGTACGTACGTCGTCCAGATCAAAAGGGACGCCTCCGATTCCCTCCAGAGAGGTCCGCCCTAAACAGCTGTGCATGCAGGCGATCGATCGCGGGACATGTCACGAACTCCACAGTCCTTGAGGGCACTATAGCGCCATTGTTGCGCAGAAGCAGTACAGTGCCGTCCTCATAGCACTGTTTACCTTAAAGTCCGCTCCTCATTTTTTCCTGTGTCTTCTGATGCATGGCACGTATATATGTGTGTGCAGTGTGGATGAGAGAGAGAGAGAGAGAGAGAGAGAGAGAGAGAGAGAGAGAGAGAGAGAGAGAGAGCAATCGTCCAAATAGTAGTAGTACTAGTGGCAGCTGCTGTGTGCCCTTGCAGTTGATGCAGATGACAACATGGTGCTTGTGTGATTGCAAACGCTGATCGCCGAGGAGTAGTACCCCTTGTGATGTAAGGGAGCGATCAGGGGGTCCGAGCTGAAATTAAACCCCCCCTTTGACTCTGAGTAAATTTGTTTGATTCCATTGGCGAGTAATCTGATTGGCCTCAGTTACTTGTGAAAGAGATAACTGTTGTCCCTGTTCTTCCTGCGTGTGTCCTTTACTTCTGCGTTTTTATATCACTTTTAACAGGCTTTCTTAGCTCATGTTATTATTGGTTTGTACCCAATACTATATATATATATATATATATATATATATATATATATATATATATATATATAAGCAGAGTTGTTTTTTTTTTGGAATCTAACGGCCTGATTGGCAATCAAAATCAGGGGTTGATTTCGTCTAGTTTTAATTAGTTCCGTCAAACGATGTGACATTTAACGGAATTTGATTTAAAAAAAGAAATCACGTGATTTTTTTTTCTTTTTTACCTTGGTTCCACAAGCACTGTAGTAAATTTTTTTTGGTATGGTGTTTGACATTTTTTTTATTTTCATTTATTCTTTTTTTCTTTATTTTCTCTCTCTCACACATATATATTATAAAATAATTTATTTATTAATTATTTATTATAACTTATTAATATAATATTATTTCTTATTTGTTATTTCATTAAAAAATTTTAATATTTTACTACATCATAATTTACAATAAAACCCAATTTTTATATTTAAATAATACATTTTTAACAAAATTTTTAATTTTATTTTTATTTATAAATAATATTTTATTTATATTTATAATATCAATTTTTATTTCAAAACTCATAAAAAATTAATCCCATCACATTTATTTTTTTTTCTATCACATCAACTACTTTATTCCTCATCATCAAATTCCACTCCATTCGAACACACTCCGAACTACAAGAACTTGATGGAACTCCAATTCTAATTGTCAAACAATCCCGACAAGATTGGAAACAATATTGCATGCATTTAATTAGTTCCCTGTGCATGTAGGTCACCAAATAAGTTGCACTCAAAGTGCACTGGCCCTCCTATTGACCAGGAAGAACAGGGATTTTTCTTTGGACTAAGATGATGGACACATGTATTAGAATCATATGTATTTCTAGGTGTGATATGCTTAGAAATCGTCAAAGGCGGGGATGGAGTGGGCCGTGTTGATTCCATCATTCACAGGAAAATTAACAAAAAAAAAAAGAAAAGAAAAGAAAACTCATTTATACATAAAATATGTGCATACATGAATTTTATACGTGAACGTGTGTGTGTGAACAATGAGAATTATGTACATTGCGTTTTTTTAGCTGCACAATATGCGTCATTATATTACGCCGTCTTTCTTTAATCCCAAAAAATAAACATACCATGCCACTAAAATATGACTTGATTCTTTTTAATAATGCAAATTTGAGGTTTAAAGCATGGTTGGTGAAATGTTTAAATCTTTCAACTCAGATTAAGACGAAGATTTAAAAATTAAACTAGAAAAGCATTCAATAATTTGAAGCATTAAATTATTCAACATTTAGCTGATATCGAAGTCACACTCCGTCCGTTCATACTTGTCACAAACCAAATAAAATATTCATTCTCTAATCACGAATCATTGAGTCAACGCCATATCACTAATCGTATTTAAGCGTTTCGAGAATCGAGAATTCCTGTGGAAAATTCTCTGTCCAGTTGTATTGACTAAAAAAGTATTTGACATAAACATTAACTTTATAATATACATATACATATGTATATCATGATTTTATTTATATTAAATAGGATAAAATAGTAATTTTAAATTCTATGGCTTCAATGATCTGCAAATGACATAGAATGCCGCGCCGGTGATGTTTGTTTATTTTATTAGAGTGGTTTGATTCTTTGAATAATTGAGTGATCCAAATGATTTAAATAGAAGCAGGCGACTCTTCAAAAGATAATTTCCAATAAGGATTTTCAAATCCATGAGGAGGAATTAGGGGTGTAAGAAAAACCCGATCAACCCAAAAAATTCATCTGACTCAAAAAAATCGAAAATTACGGGTCCAAATATGATTTAGGATGGTTTTTAATAAATTAAAATCCACCCGCTAAAATTAGGGCCCCATCCGAAAAAATCGTAGAGGCTCGTGGAGCTCGATTTTTATTTATATAATTAATACATGTCGAATCTCATGAACATGAATCAACGAGACGTCGTATGATTCACGTAGCCGATTCCACCTAGTGGGATAAGGCTTTATTGTTGTTGTTTTGTAATTAATACATGTGTTAATAATTCTTTTATTGTAGATATAATATTTTTTGTATAAAATTTCATACTTTTCTATCACATTATCAAACTCTAATTTAATAGTTTTAAAATTTCAGTAGAATATTTTATATTTAATATAAAATTAAATATTTTTATATTAATGAAGTTATTAAATATATTTTTAAAATATAATTATATAAAAGTAGGGCTCCGAAAAAACCACTCGAAAAAATCGATCCGCTAAAGGGTGATTTTTATTTTTTCAAAATGGTTTTAGAGTGGTCTTTCTAATTTTAAAAACCGACCCGAAAAATAGCGATTGATTTTTTTAGACCGAAAACCCGAACCAACCCGAACTACTTTCACCCCTAAGAGGAACATCTTACAATAATTTTCGGCCGACTTTTTGTATTTCATCTATTTTGAAGAATATTATAACCCTAAAAATAATTGTCTCACAAGATAAACATTCATCGTGAATCGTGCGACGCTCGACTCTTCTTAATCCTAATTCATCTCACGTTTGATAATATTTTAATGATTAAGATATTATTTCATCCATTAACCCATAACCAAACATCGCATAAATGTGCAAATCTTGTCTAATACATTCATTTGACCTCATCATTTGTAATTAGAAAAAACTGGAAGAAGCATCTTCCAAGATCGACTTTGGCACGCATCCGGAAGTCTGGACGTGTCACGAAGAAAATCAGAGTCGTTCGTTGTTAATATAATGAATGAGTCAAGTCATAAGTTCACATGAAAAAAATACATGACAAAAAAAAATCTTAAACCTCTTTCAAAATAATTTTCCGCGTCTAATTATGAGTTATGAACTTATCGGATAATATTCTTAGATTGTAGATTTTCAATGATGACATGTTTAGTTCAGAAGTTATTAAAAAAAAGAAAAAAAATGAGAAGAGAACAAATAAATAAAGCAGAATAATTGACTTCGTTTAGATGATAATGAGAAGAAAAAGGAATGAAGATTTAATAATAAATTTATTTAGATGATTTTATTTCAACCAAATAGACTTAAGTATTGACGTTTGATTTTATTAACTTTTCTACTATTTTATTTTTTATTTATGAAAAAATTAAATAGCATTCCATAAATTGTTCTCTATTTTAATATTTAAAAAATAAAATAAACTATGACAAGTCCACAATGTCAAATGCCTTTTTTTATATTTTTTTATTATATTATTATTTTAAACATTAAAATAGAGGACAATTCATTAGAGAACATTTTAGTCCTTTCAAACGTAGAAAAAATAATAGCAAAGTTAATAAATTAAGTCAAAATGACTTAATGGTGCATTCATTGTATTGTCATTCGATATTATCTGTCAACGTAGATTGTCTTTTAAAAAAATTATTAGCAATGTACATTATCTTATTTAGTATCCATAAGTAATCTATTCGACAATCCATATTAATTATTTATAAAAAAATAAAGATTTATGAATTAATATATAGTTTTCGTCAATATACCCATAATAAAAAGGAATATGTTTACATATACAAAATATTTTTAACTTCACAAACTTAAATCATAAATATATATTCTCACCCAAAAAAATAAAATTTATAAAATAATTAATATATTTTAAAATATGATAATAATATATTCATAACAAATAACTAATATTTATTTGATTAATTTTATATTTTAATTATTTAATTAGTTTTATAATGTATTTTATTAGTTTTATAATTTATTGAATGAGTTTTATAATTTATTTAAATAAATTTGTTAATGATAAATGTGAAAAGTAAAATTAAAAAGATTGTAACTCATGTGATAATCTAGATTGTCTTCCCTTCTATATGCAATCTTCATTGTCATTTCATAAGTAATGTAGATTGTTTGACCAATTTAAAATACTCATTATCTTGAACATAACAATATGATAAATCCAAATAATTTAAATGCCCCTCTAAGTGAAAATCACTCTAAAATTTAAAGACGAAGCATAGTTCAATATTAGATGTGAAAAATCATTACATATTTAAGAAAATAACTCCAAAAAATTATAGTTTCGATCCGAAAGTTAAAATTATAGAGGTAAACTTTAATTTGGTCTAAATTTATTCATTTCAAGATTAATTAAATGATATTAATTATAACTAACATTTTCGCTCCTTCTTTTGCTTCATCATTGGTCTCGGCCAAAGGAAGAAGGAGGGATGTCCACGGGTGTTGGTCATGAGGAACGCCAAGGAAGATGAGGAAGACACGGCCAGGGCTGATCTATTGAAGAAAGAATCGAAGGGATCGCGAAATATGTGTTTTTGGAAGCTATATCATAAATTAAATTTTGGATGAATCATGCATGTTTTCAGGATTTAATTAGATGTACAATCTATGTTAGGAAGAGTAGAACTCGTACTATATGATTTCATGAAGTTCCAGAACTGATTTGATTAGATGTACAATCTATGTTAGGAAGAGTAGAACTCGTACTATATGATTTCATGAAGTTCCAGAACTGATTTGTCACTGATTTCACGCCTGCCGAAATATATGAATGTTAGGAATGTGTGACTAAATCTATTATGTGTTAAGAATGATTTGTTTATATGATGGAGGATTAGATCTATTTACATATGATTTAGGTAGTTACATGATGCATTATTTCACGTCTTTAGATTATATAATTCCTGATGTATGATATTGAGAATCATTAGAAAGACGAGTTGAAAATGCTCTATGCTTTCACACATTCAACCACCACCGGTCAATTCTGCTTTGGAGCCCCGACCTAGGTTCAAAGTAAGCCGGCCCGGGTTACGCCCAGTTTGGACCGAGTTATGCCGAACTCGGCCCGAATCCGTCATTAACGAGAGCTTCGAAGCTTTGCAATTGGCTCGACCTCGTCCAAGTTGATGATGGGTCAGCCTGGGTTCAATCCGAGGAAGACGATCGAGCGAGACGATCGTCCCTACCCAATTTTGTCCCGAACGGGCATGGGTATAACTTGAACCTGGCCTAAGTTATGCCCAGTTTTTTTTTGAAATGACACCCGACTAAACTTGGTTCGGATTATACCTATACTCGGCTCACGTTCTAATCGAAAATAATGATTTTTTTATGACTTTCGACTCCTGATTTAAGTATTTAAACATGTTATAATTATAATAATAATTATATTTGTTTATGCCTCTTATTTACTCCTCATAAACGCCTCTATAGTTGTAATTAGATTTCATGCTATTATGATGATGTTATTAAATTAGAACCTTGGACAGAAAATGAATAGACCCTCATGAACCATTATGATTTGATTGACTTCTGTCGACATGATCCTATCTTTTTAATAAGAATAACTCATGATGATATGAAGCCACCCTTACTCTCTATAGTATTGATTGATCTATGTGATCAAAAGTTAGATTCAGAGTTAATAAAAATAAAAGATGAGAGTTACCATTGCCTATCTAAATGGGAGGTTATCAGTCTTGTCACTCTCCTTTTGGAGACACTTCACCTACGGATGTTATTGCCTTGTGCGAGGTCCTCTACCCCTATGGAGACATTTCACCTACCGATGTTTCCACGAGGTCATCCTCCCCATATGAGGCACTTACCGTGACCCTGATCCTCCACTAGCCTACTATGGTATAGATAGTTACACACTTTTGTGTTTATAATGATATTTTTTAAAAAGTGGAGAGCTCTTCTAATCCATGGACAAGATGAAGGATTATGAATGATTAAATGATGAATAGAAGGACTTTGTCCTTATGAACATGAACATGAACTATAAATATGAACAATGAATATGAATATAAAAGGAAAAGAAATGAAACAATATGAACTACGACGATTTGATTTATTATCACATTTCTATTTTAGTGACTTTATCATGCTTATTTTGATTGAAGAAATTTATGACATATACGAATTCACACTTAACTTTATGTTAATGACTGAGCTTACTCTCTTGTGTGATCTCCATGGCTCGGGTGGTGTATGCATATGGTTATCGCATAGTTTAGATGAAATCTCTTTCTCTTTTATTGTTCGAGTTGTATTTGAGACTATGTAAGAGATTTGTATTTGGCATGGATATATGCTATATATGTACCTTTTATTCATATTGCTTTCGCTTTTTTTATTATTTTATTCTTAGTCTTCCGCTTATGTGTCTTGTTTCTTGATCATATGAATCAATAAAATGATCAAAGAAGTACCGAAGAAAGTAACACATGAAAAGAGATTTCGTTATGTGGCGGTGTCGAAATTCGAAGCGTTACAACTGTTATTGTGGACTTAGATATAGTATCAAATATACTAAAAGTTTAAGTAGTTCGGAATAACATTATTTCCATATTTATAATATTAACATTCGCTATCCCATGTAATAGTTGTTGATAATTTTAATACAATCTAGATCAACATATGGGCTAAGAAAGTTTTTTTTTTCAAAAAAAGTTGGATGGGCTACGAATAATATTATAAGTTTATCATTAAAAAGAGTATTCAAATTTATATTATTATATTAACAATTATATAAACTATTAGTGGAAAATTATTAACAATGTCACTAACCATGGATTGTACCTAAATTAAAATGAACGAACAATGGTAAATGAAAAATAATAATAATAATATCATATAAAGAAAAAAGTCATGAAAAATAATAAAAAAATGAAGAAAAATAGAAGGAGCATTTATCCCTCTCTTTTTTTTTTCAAAAAAAAAAAGTTAGCATGATTATTCGGCTCGCATATTAAGATCCCGTTTGTTCTTTGAGTATTAATAATTGTGTAGTGGGAAAGAAAATATTAATAATTAATTTTTGTGTTTTCATGTATATTGAGAAGTGAGATAAAAAATATGACATATAAATTTATTTGAAATATAACATGTAAAATGACATCTTGATTGTGGCCAGCCAGAGAAGATGCTCCGTAGGTAGATAAAGGCTAATATTACTTGGATTAATGAACATTCGTTAAGCTTGTAGATAATATGGTCAATTAGCAAGTAGCAGATGAAGGTTGTCATCTATTATTGTTCCTGTCTGCCCCTAATTATATAATATAGAGAGACGGGATTAAAGTAAATAACGGGGTAAATTATTCAATTGTAATAGGCATTATTTGTTTTTTGTTTGCACTATAATATGTAGATATGATAATTTTTTTGTCAATTGTAATGTGCAAAAGTAAGTAATTAATTATTTAATTGTCGATTTTTTAAAATTACACTTTTAATTAATTAATTATTTCCCTCTACTGAATAGAGATATGTTTTTTTACTATTTATTTTTTTAAACTCGTCATCATTTTTTCGGTAATTAATTCATCATCATTTTACAAAAAAAAATATAAATAGAAACAAATTATCAAGCATTACCGTGACTTTTCAACAAGAGGGTGAAAAAAAAAATGAAACGAGTTTATTGAGAGGAGGAATGGAGGAAGGAGAAACCAGAGATATTAAAAAATAGAATAAGAATATAGAATATAAATGTAGCACTCCAAATTTTTAAAAATATTATTTTAATTAAAATAATTTTTAAAATTAATTACCTATTAGAGTCAATTAAAGTAAAAAAGAGACGATTGAAGTAAAATTTGAAAAAAAGGAATAAAAATATAGTTAGATAAGAAGTAGAGAAGGGGAAAAAATAAATCCTAATTGAAATAGAAATTGATGTATGGTTTAATATTAGAGATTCAAATTTAAATTTAAGCTAAGATTAGATTATAAAGGATTTCCAATGAGAGTTAATATAAGAGTTTTAAATTAAAAATGCATGTTTAAACCCATATAATGGTAAAATAATATTACTTTATTCTGAAAATACAGGAAAATAAAATAATAATTAAATTTGAATAGATATATAACAAAAAAATAATTACAAAAGGATTAGGAATGAAGTTAATTATAAATTAGAACTCCCAATGAGGCTTACATTAAAAAATTTAAGTTAAAAGTATTCAGAAATTAAAACATTAATAGATTATTATTTTTAATATTAATTTTAAGAAATAATGATAATAACTAATTGTTTAATTAAAAATTTCTATAAAAAACAAAGTATGATCAAGGTTTTATTTGTCTAAGCTTATAATTAACTTATAAGTGAGTTCGAAAATATCTGATGTTTGGTAACTTCATAACATAGCCATAGGGATATATCAAAAATAGTTATAAGCAATGTTTTAAAAATTGATTATAACAACCGGTTTAATTGGTCTAATCGTGAATCGATTGTAAATGCGATCTGATTTAATGTTAAATTGGAATGGTAACAAATCAACCCATATATATATATATATATATATATATATATATATATATATATATATATATATATGAAGATTTTACGAGGAGATATGGAAATTTTACCAAAAAAGAAAGAACTTAAAATTTTGAAATAAGAAAATAAAAGGAAAAATATTAGTAGGAGGAAATGAATAAAAAAGAAAATATATTATTAAGAGGATAATAAAATAAAAAATTATAGATTGAAAGAGAATAAAATATAATTATGATTTTAAGTTGAAAATAAATTTTAACTATTATATTAGTAAGAATATATTCAATAAAATGAAATTACATATGGTTATGAGTAATAGTTATTAAATTAGTTTAATCATTTTTGCATAAAAATATATATTATATTATTATTAAATAATAATATTAATAAAAAACTGATTCAATACATTATAATTCGAACCTTGACTCAATTGACATGCCAATTCAATTCCAATCCATTTTTTAATACATTGCTTATAAGTAAGAAAAATTAGTAGAGGGAGGGCTTATTTATTTTTATAAAAAACATAAGTTAGTTAATTGTGTTATAGCTAACTAGTTATTTTTAATATTAGTAGTTTCTTCCAAATCGTGCAATTGATAATTTTAAAAATAAGTTTTAATCAATAAATTACTTCTCAACATTTTGATTTGTCAACTATTCTATATCAGTTAAGCCAAATGGGCCTAATAAATATGATTAAGGGCTCGACTTAGATTATACATTTTGAGTTTCGTTCCTTATAAATAGGACCACAAGAACCTCTCTCCTCTCATCATTGTCCTCTTTTTGCGAGTGCAATTAACATCCGCCCGCTCTTAATTATTCCCTAAAAACTTGAATATCAAAAGTGGAGCAAAAATCAAAGCACAATCATTAAAGAATTGAACCAAAGTCGGATATTTAAATAGTTTTACAATTATGATAGATGACAAAGTGTCCTAGGTTTGCATGTTGAAAGCACGAATTTCTAAGTCGCAAAGTTTATGTAAAGTTAATGAACATTGCACAAGAGTTTCAAATTGTGTTAGAATTTGACTCGTGCAACAAGAACCTAGATCAAATTCTTCAAATGTTTGAACGTCGATGACACTAAACCCAATCCAATTTCGTTGCCAACCGAGCCCAGATCCTGAGCAACCCAACTTGGCTTTCAAATTAAAATAAGGATAGATTTTGCACATGTTCAAAGTTTGTCCCCATAATTTATCTCGAGCACTATGATATCTGCGCGATGTGAGTTGTTTGATCGAAAGATTTGTAGAGAAAATTGGATAAGGTTTCGACCAACCTGACTCGGGTTCCACCACATCTCGATTGTATTCCCTTAATTGTTAAATAATTTTATCCTTATTTTATGGCTAAATAATTATTTTAATCTTGTACTTGAGTATGCAATGTTAAAGGGCTTAAAAGACCTACACATAAGGTTAATCACATAAAATTGTCTTGTGTACCAATTGTACTATTAATCATTGTTCATGAGTTAACAACTCCACTTGGGAGTGATAATACTTCTTACATATTCATGAATTAACAATCTCGAAAGAGTGACGAATACTTCATATATGATTAATAGTCCCACTTATAAGTGACGAATATTTATTTCTTAGTTATTCATGAACCCAAAGTGCTTTGATTGAAGTGTGGGATACTTCTCAATCGTTAATGGGACAAAATCCCTATACTCCTTTGCATGAAAATACCATGGCATTCCATTAATAAAACTAATATGAGCTCGTGCAAGGCGAGACACACATATATATTTCTAATACAATTTGTTTACAATAAAAAATGTAGCACAACACATAAAAAAAAGAACAATTATATTTGATAGAGAAAAGATATAAATAAATAATTAGTTAAAGAAAAAAGGTCATTTGTAATTGGCAATCTTCATTTACACTTGATAAAATATAGTTCATTGCCAAATGATAAAGTTCATTGACAATTAATGAAAAAGTAAAGTTCATTGAATAAAGTTTATGTACATCGACCAATATTTTTATTATCTACAATTGATTTAATTGTTTAATATAATATTGTTTCTATTAGGAATACATATCCAACTACATTATCTTAAGTGTCATTGATTATAAAAAAATATTTTATTGTGTTTGAATCTCACGAGTAATTAAATTGATAAGTAAGGATGAAGGCGTGTGTGATGATATGATGATGCAAAGATACACATGTGAACTAAGTAATTAGAACTTTTTTTGTAATTTTATGTAAAGTTATTTGAAAGTTAATTGCTTTTGCACTTGATTTTATTTAAGTTAGAAAGTTATTTAGTTCCCACGCTTCATGTAAGTAAATAATTATTTGTTATTTAATAATGTAAGCGATCAGTCAAAGCACAAGAAGAGACATATGTAGGTTAAATCAGTAAAAAATAATTTCAATTATTACATGACAATAGGGTGAATTTTCGGACCATAAATATTATCATGTTCATTGTATAAAGTTAATTTATTATAATAATTTTATTTTATTTTCTTAAGAAAATGGTTATGATGATCTCACTATAAGAAATATGCTAAATAATGATACAAGCTTCTTATTCTAATGCGACATTAGTGTGACTCTAGTGTCCCAACAACATAAAAAGAAGCATACCAAAATCTTGGCGCTAATAGTGCCGCCATAGCGCCAACAGCCAATAGTGTCAGCAGCGGACATTGGGGTGGTGTAGAACAAAAAGAAGCCATTTTGGCATTGTAGAACGTCAAAAGGGCCGGTAGTTATAATCACCAATATGTGATGCCATGGATATACTAAACATGTGACTCTAAGTGGCCTCCATGTTGGCGCCAACGTCGTGTTTTAGTTCTGCCTTCTGAGGTGCTATGGTGACTTTAGCGCGACGTTGATGTGCGACTCTATGTCGACGTTAAATCTCGTGATAGTAAGTCTACATTGTTGTACCGCTAATGTTACATCATCACAAGTCACTATTGTGGAGCTAAAGCCTCACTAATGAGGCACTAATTACGATGCATTTTTTCCCCAACACACTCACTCATTTCTTTCCTATCCCATACAAATTTATAAAGCACATCCAACAGAATATAGACACAAAATTATGTATCACATCTATAAGATCACAAAGCACTAAGAGGGGGGATGATTTGGTGTTAAACCAAAATTACTGATTTTATGAAAATCATCGCGGAAGCTTAAAATCGATTTGATACTTTAAACCAATATAATAACAATCAAATCATATGCATAATAGAGTAGGAAGGAGAGGGAGTGGGAATGACAAACACAAGATACACGATAGTTTGCTAACAAAGTTTGGACACACCTTTGATCAACGTCCCCGCTTCGACTTTTTGACCTCGAAACTATCAGATATTTTACTAACACCCTTTCTTCATTTTAAACGGAGAAAGGAAGAAACCCTTTACAACTCTTGCCTTTTCTCCACTTCAAGAGATAAGGCACACATCTCCCACTCGAAAGCCTTCACCTATCTTTTTTTCGCTCAAGAGGTAATATACAACTTCTTCTCACTCAAGAGCTATACAACTATTACAATATCACAAGAACACACAACAATCTCTCTTATACAATTTGGAACCTCGCACAAGAGTAAGAGATAAAGAAATGAAATATTTGCAACTTGGAGCTCAAATGGACTTCACAATTGTTTTTTCCAATTTTCTTTTGAAGTCTTTGCCATTCCTTCACCTTTGGGACTCATTTTATAATCTTCTTAACTCCATTTAATCATTAGGACTTGTTTCCCATTTTTTTACTAAAATATATCGTTATAGTGCATTCTGTACGTTGATTGCTCCGCCCCACGTCGATCGCTCAACATAGCCATTTGAAAAATATGACCGTTGGTGAGTTCTGCGTCGATTTTTGTAGTTTTTGTATTGACCGAATGATTGACTAGTCGATCAGTGCTTTGATCGGCATCATCTCGATATTTTATTGGCTTAAATTGCTCTATTTTTGTGTTGTGTGCTGACCGGTCAATCGGTGCTTCGACCAGCAAATCGATCGCTCTGCACTATTTTGATCATAATGTTTTACACAGTTATCCAAATGAGATGATTTTTTTATTATTTGTAAAGCTAATAGAATTTTCTACAACTTGGATATTCATCATTCACCCAAAATCTAATGTGATCATAGTCGAATATTAATTCAAAGTTTAGTACATAAGGTTGTTCATTTTAAATTAATCTTTTTAGACATTTATTCTTTTATACATAACTTTTCAAATGAGTATTTAAATGAGATGATATTTGATTCTATGCAAATCTAACAACATTATCTGTAACCTTTATATTAATCTCTTTGTAATATACACAATTTGCTTCATGTAAGATTACACAAATTAATCATATATTATATGATTTAAATGTATTATGATAAGTGTGTTAGCATATGTGCATCAACTCCATAGAATCCAATATCTGAAATTGATGACAAATGACTAAGGACAAGGAAAAATGACTTTTCGAGAAAATTAAAATCCCCATAATTGATCTCCTAAGATAATATATCATAAATATGATTTTTAATAATTTTTAGGTAAAGTATTGGTTAGGTTAAATAATAGTGCAAAATCGAAAAATAAAAAAAATGATCGATTTTGTTCTTCGGACAAAAATTCGGATTTCGATTCCTTTGGAGTTTAAGTTTATAAATATTTTCTTTGAATACAAATGGGGGTAATTTCTTATTTACATTTAATATCTTAAGTAAATAAATAAATAATAGGATAAATGACAAGCCATTTACTTCCAACCGACTTTAGGTCGGTATTTAAGGTATATCTAACCTAAATTCTTATCTCTTTACCCCATTTGAGCACCCATTTAGCAACCAAGGTCAAGGAGAATAAGAAGAAAGGAAGAGGAAATCAAGGGTTAGTTGTTAGGGTTTCCTATAGGGTAAGTTGTCTACTCCTTTTCTATGAATTATCCCTATGAAATTCAGATGAATATCTATTCTCATGAATCTCCAAGATCTCTTTGTGCCTCTATGTCCATGTTCTTGTGGTGTGGATCAAATCATAGTTCATCAACATGAAGTTTCATCTTTGCTGGACACCAAATGCTATCAGAAAGTTGTCAACATGATTTCGACATCTTAGTCTTAAAAAATTATGAAATTTCATAGGATGAGTCCTAATTGTGTCTACTTTCCATAGGATCTAGAATCAGGTTAATTGGACTTGTTTATAAAAAGTTGAGTCAATTATTATGAATCACCCTTTCTGTTTTCTGTGATGAGTAGTCCGAATTGTAAATACTATGGTAATTTAAATACTTATCCTTAATAATTGAAATTTTTATATATAAAATATGTGAAAGTCCTTTTTGTAATCCAAGTGGAATCACCTCTATAGACTATGCACAAAGAAAGTTATGAGTTTTAAAGCAAATATCACTTAGTCTGTCAGAACAAAAAAGTGGAAGAGAACAGAGACAAATCCCTGGATTTTCTGAGAACCATATATGAGCAATAAAATTATGACATTGATATGGGTTAAACCTTGGGGAGTATAGTTTCATGTAAAATTAGAATTATTTAATTATCGTAAGTATTTCAGAAGTTATGAATTTTACACCCGACACCACTCAATCTGACAACAAACTGGGTAGGTGAAGAATATAGTTGTATTGATGAAATTTGTAGAGCCCTTATACAATAGATCTTAAATGAGAAATTTTCAGAGGATTAGAATCCATAATGTCTATTACGATGATAAATTATAATTATATTAATAGCATATGTTTACTAATTATTATGCATGAAGTTTTCAGCACACATGAGTTCCTATTAAACTAAGACACACTAGAAGTAGTCCATCATTGTTATACCTCATGTTGTGTCTTTGAATTGTCATTTGACATGACTATGTGTTATGTATGATCAAAATTGAGTGGATTACTTTTAATGTAATTACACGATGTGTTCTAAATGATATGATATGGTTGATGCATGCATTATGCATCTTATTTATCATGCATTTGCATTTCCTCTGCCGGGATGATATGTCTTATGCAGGGAAGGTACCCCATTTTCATGAAATAATATGGTATCCTATGGGATAATATATGTTTCCCGCCAAGGATGATATGATATTCTATGGGATGATATGAGGCCTCTGGTCAGGAATGATATGTCTTCTGTAGGAAATGTATCCCATGATTTTGGTAATATGTTTCTCCGGGCAGTTGGTAATATGACATGTGCATTATGCACACGTGCATACATGATATGATATGATACATGACATGTTACATGATATGATATGATATGACATGTTATGATATGATATGGTATGATACATGATATGATATGTGAAATATTATATGAAGTGAAATAAATATGTGAGGCACTATATGATATGCTAAAGATATTATTCATTGAGATTAGTTGATGTAGTATCCTTCATTATATGATATTTATTTATAAGTAATAAGATGTTAGTTTGTTTCTTATAAGTTTTTCAAATGCTAAATTAGTTTATCTGAATTGAATAGGTGGTAACACATAGGTTATGAGTTTTTAACTCACTGAACTGTGGTTTGCTCATAATGTTGTTTTAACACTTTTCAGATTAGTAGACTAGTCATGTGCTCGTGCTTGAAAATCCCCTATCGGATTAGAAACACTTTTGAAGACTTAGTCTCTTGATGTCTTTTTGTAAGGATGCATGACTTCTTTTAATGTGTTATATGGTGTGTAAAAGATAAATGTTTTAGAAACCTTTTAGAATGTATGAGCTTGAATTAGAGTGTGTACTTGCAATGAGTTTAAATATGTGTGTGAACAATAGTGTGATAACTTTTATTTCACATGTTTTCACATGATAATATGATGCTTTCGCTATAAGAATTTGATCGATCGTATTATGTCGAGGCTTGTGGATTAGACCAAGATTTAAACTAGAGCCGTGATACTCTTGATCCAAATCTCATGACAAAATACCCAAACATTAAGTGTAAGTTTATCACATAAAAATATCAACTTCAAATTGATCTTTTCGAGCTTCACTTGTTTAAACATAACTTTTTATTTAGTTGTCCAAATGAGGTGATTCTTGATTCTCTACAAAGATAAGAGAATTATATATAATTTTATATTCACATCCTAATGTAAATCTCCTGGGAACATAGACAAATATTAATCGAAAGTTTAGTGCATGAAATAATTCATTTCTATTTAAACTTTTTCGATATTTTAAATATAAATCTAATATTTTGAGGTTTGTATCATCAAAATATAATTATATAAGGAATAAAAACTTTGCTCTAACAACATCCACATGCACATGCATCACGTAAGAAATTAATTACATTTAAGTTTTAATAATATCACAAACTAAAGAAGCATCACATGTTTAATAATATTACATGTTACAAAAGTTTCTTCCCTAAATCATTATAGTCAGTGATGTCCTTTCTGACATGATGCCCTAAATTTGCTCAGTTTAGGATTGCAAGAAGGCATGTAGCAGAATTGGTGTCAGTTGCTCAGTAACGAGTCCCTTGATATTGTGTTGTGTTAGATTAGGTGTCGCTAATGAACTCATAGTAGATGAGCCACGTACATATCTTTCGCTCTTTCTAGATATCTAAATGAATGTTCCCAAGCCCTTTATGTTTTTGCCTCTTGTTGTAGTGTCCACTCCTCCCAAACAACATCATCCTTTGTAAAATAGATAAGTTTTACAAGTGTGTAAAATGTTATATAATATTGTAAATATGAATTAATTTTTATACATGTTACTTGATGACCGAGTACTTGAATTATCCTTCGTATTTTTCAGTCATCTTTTTATTATATGCATCCTAAAAAATTTAAAACATTGCAAAATTTAAAAATTATTTAGACTAATTTGAATAACCAAATAATTGGAGGATAGTGATATAATCTAATTTGGACATTAATATTAAATTATTCAATTAATTTATAAATTAAAGTTTAGTATATATAACATAAATATTTATCTATTTAAAATGAACACCATATTAGGGGCACATTAGTGACACGAGAAGCCTATTTTCGATGTCATGCATGATCATGTTGAATTCAACGTGCCGATATGGACAACCTAGCGCCGAGGTGACATTGGAGTCATGGTGCTACTTCAGACAATTTAGCATCGCCGCACTTAGATGCCAATATGGAATTATGTTTTGTCGCATATTTGCCTATTTGCATGTGCAATATTAGTAATTTTTTGTAGTGCCAATTTATCGCCACATTGACGTTGACTGCCTATAGTGCAATGGCGCATAAATGTGAAGCAATACCGAGGCAAATAGCTCTGCCTCCTATGGGACCCTAAGGAATTTCTCTTTCGCCTCGGTTCGCATTGAGTTCGTATCGCTGCCCTTGAGGCGATAATTTTCGTCGTTATTCGACAAAGTTCTTATTGTGTCTATTAAACTAGTAATATAGTTTCTTATTTGTAATTTTGTGCTAAGTTTGGAATGCCGATGCCTTTAAAAGATTAGATGGGTTCAGGACCGTTCCCCCACATCGCGGCTTCCATCCAATGCAGATAAGAAGAATGCACATATTCGCGCGTAGAAGTGAGGGAAAGCTCGATTTGGCTCAGCGAGTCGACGCTTGGCAGGTTGTTCGGTGTGAGCTACGAAAAGCCGCAGGGGATCCGGTCCTCTTCTCTTTCACCCTCTTCTCTCCTCTCCTCTCCGCGTGATCTAGCCGCCTGCTCTCACCACCGAACCTCTCACTCTCATTGCTCCTTCCGATGTTGATGAGCCTCTCCGTTTCCCCTCTTCTCTCGTCACGCGTGATCCGTCCGCTTGCTCTCATCACCGAACCTCTCTCTCTCATCACTCTTTCCGACGTCGACGAGCATCCCCACTACAATCGATCGGATCTGCGCTCATATCCGTGACATCTCGACCAGCAGTAGCGACCCCCCAGCCAGATCTGCGCACAGTGGAGACCCCCTGGTCAGATCTGTGCGACCCGGAACACAACTACCACAGATCTGCGCGACCCCCTCTTCGCTCAAAGGTTCCCTTTTCTCCCATTTTCCTTTCCTTTTCTCCTTTTCTCCCTTGTTATGACTCGATCTCATCACCCTAGGACTACGCGACCCTTGAGCATGCTGAGATCCCGCCCTGCTGCTACCACCAACCTCGAGCATGCCTCGAACACGCACACTCACGACGCCCGAACCCCGCCACACCCGCTAACCCCTCACACACTTGCACTCGCTAACCCTCTCACGCTGTAATTGGTTGTTAAACGATATTATAATTAGATATTAATCATTCTATAATTAGTTTAATTTGTGGTATAATTTTCTTAGTGTGTAATTTGTTGTATTGCTTAGAACTAAGCATGTGAACTGGCTAGAACTACTAGTTCTATTTTAACAGTTTGTGCTTTCTAATATTATGAAGCAATTGCCAGTGGTAATTACTTCTTGTATTCCTTGATAGATGCAAAACTGCGATGAAGTTGTGATAGCTCATGCAACGATACATGATTCACTCTCAAGCGTTGAACATTAGTGTCGGCACTTGAAAATAGTATATCGAACTATATGCAACACACCTCAGCTGATTTTATTGTTTGAACCCCCATTAACTTCCCATCATTTATTTGGATAGTTCGACATGTAAAATTCTTGAATACTGAGGCTATGCTGTCATAAAATCCCATGTGTGATTCATTCCTTTTCAAATTCTAAGCCACAAAGAAGGCAAGATGCAACTTCACAGAATGTTATCTACTTACCATGATGTAGTTGAAGCTAAGTACGCATATACAATATACAACAAAGATACAAACCAGTAATAAGGAACATTTTGTACATAACCAGCAATTTATCAAAAGTACTTTTGTTTTGAGCGAGTCACCACCCCGTACAAGATAACACCCCTCACGACGTGCCCTGAGAAGAAGTTCAAGAGTTCATTCTTTCTTTCCAATTCCATGTGACATGTAGATTCCATGCCCTTGTGCACCGGTGATGCGAGAATTGGTAACAATTAAATGCTAGCAAGTGCACTAGTCGCTCAAGTAATAAAGTGTAAGAGTAGAGTGTCGAACCCACAAGGAATTAACTTATTTAATTAAACTAATTTCAGCAGATAATAAGAGACAACAATATTTTGGATAAAAGATGTGCAAAAAATAAAATTACAGAAAAGTAAAGACTAAAACTATATTAATCTAATCTAATCTACTGATGCATAGGGCTTAGGATGATAAAAAAAATTGTAGGCAAACTGAATTGACCAAATATTGTAAGTTTGTTTCTAACGACGGATTACTCAAATTATTGATTTCCATTTAGAATCAATCAACCTATCTTAATTCAAATTAAATTAAGACTACTCCGTTATGGATCATAATTTAATCAAACTTGAGATTAAGATACATTAAAATATAGTCTCTAAACTATTATCATTCATACCATGATAATGATTAATAGACCGCAGAGCTAATATTTCGTCAAGGATCTTACGAATTGTGACATGCAATACTTGGATTTAAAAGTCAAGAATCAATTCCATAGAAATCATGCAAACAAAAGTAACTACTCCTACAAAGATAATAGCTAACTACAGAAGATAATTAATCTTTGGAAAACATTAATAACATCATGCATATTCGAAAGAAAATTGAACTATAATTGATTATGAAATAAGGTTTAACAGTTTGCCTTTATCAATTAAAACTATTATAATTGTCTCAAACATAAAATAAAATTAAAGGATCCAAATTACTAAAGATAGAAAGTTGTATCAAGTAAGCATGAGATCATGCCAACATGAAATAAAACAGAGAATACTCTCCGGAACACCGATGAACTGCTGCCTGGTCCTCGTCTAAAGTCAATCGTGCAGAAATTTTATCAGTGGACCTTCTGAATTCTTTCACGTTCTTGGCTTCAAAACTCTGGTTGCAGCCCCTAGCATGATCTCTTTTGGCTTCAAAACAATTTTCATGCATCACGTGCTCGAGGTCGGCGGCGCTAATGCAATGTGTGTGCGGGTAGGGTCGCGTCATGATGTGACGGGGGTCGGCGGGGTCACTGTGTGAGGTTGTTGGCGGCGAAGCTCACAAGCGGGAGCGGCGACACCCGAAGCAGGGGGGTCATGGCGCGAGGGGGACGATGATGGAGCTCAGAGGCGTGCTCGAAGTTGGCGGCGCTCGATGTTCTCAAGTTCGGGAGGAGGTCGCCACTGTGTGCAGATCTAGTGGCGGAGTCGCCGCTACGTGCATATCTGGGGGTCATTGCTACGCACAAATCTGGCCAGGGTGTTGCAGATCTGAGAGCAGATTCGGTCAGTCACAGTGGGGATGCTCGTTGGCGTCGAAAAGAGCGATGAGAGAGAGGTTCGATGGTGAGAGCAGGCGGTTGGATCACGCGGAGAGGAGAGAGAGAGAAGAGGGCGAAAGAGAAAAGGTCACTGTGACTTTTTGTAGCCCGCACCGAATCACTCCTCGCTGAATTGTCGAACGCCAATCCGTCGAGCACCGACCCAACGAGCGGAACCGCGCTTTCCTTCACATCTGCACTCAAATTTTTGCATCCATCCAATGCGCATCAAACGAACACCGCGCGATATGGGGACAGTCCCTCCGTTAAGTTGAGGGGACTCCCATTTTTTCCATCGAGAGATATGACTAGAGAGCATATCAAAATAAATGGAATCGTTCTCGATAAGTTATAGTTGTCATGTGATTTTACCCTTATTTAGGAAGTCAACTGTCCGGCTAAACTTCCCCAGCCCAATCATTAATTTATTGTAATATTCAATCTTTTCCTATTTTCGTTGAAAAAAAAATCAAATTTCTGTCTAAATCTTAACTTGATTGCTGCTTTGGTTTTAATTGAATTTGATTACGTTGAGCTTCATTTTTTTATTCCTGCCCAATTCAAGTGACCTAATTCATTATTCTTTCATCATTTTTTCTTCCAAACTTTACCCCTTTCATTATTGCCATTAACTATTGTCATATTAACTTTAGGTCTCTCGTGCGTCCGCATTAGAACTAGTCATTATATATATAAATAAAAGATTACTACTACTGTTTAGTAGTGTCGGCCGAGTACATGAAAGGTGTTCGATATTCAAAATTATTATAAATTGAAAAGGTAAAATAATAATATTTTATTGGTGGATGTTTTCACCTATTGATTTATGCGTACGAAAATTAATTCGTCCATATCGGATGTTACTATCGGCCGCACATGATATTTTTTTTTGTAAAAAATAAATATTATCGAACCGTACATAATATGATCGTAAGATATTTTTCAGCCACTTGGCGATCAGCATTAAAAATTACACTAATCATATATTGAAATCTCGATCCACCATCGAGCTCGATTAATTTTATGTCGTCCTAGGCAGCACGACTGAGTATAACGGGTGATGCTCGCAACGAAAATTTTTTACATTTAAAAAAATTCAAACTTGAAATCAAGATTCGAATTCGAAATTTTTACTTAAGCGATGATGAATTACTATCCACCCTACTCAATCTCATCGGTTTGTTGAAAATTTTTTCACAAGTGATTATGAGAGAGTGCGTATGAAATACCCTCATGGTTGTTTGGTAGAGGAACAAAAATAAGAATTCGCCCCTTGTTCATACTTTTATATTCAAACATAATTTTGAACATTGTGTGGAATCCATTTTTAATGATTACAAGAACAATATAAAGTAGAGATAGAAATGTTCTTACCTCCTTTAAAATTTTCTTGCTTTTATTTTATTTTTACTATGGAAAATTTTGAGATCAAACTATTTTATTCCACCATTATTTGGCCACTCTACTTACTCTCTCTCTCCCTTGAGATGGAGTTATCATCTGCATGCATTCTCGCAGACTGATCATTGAGTCCTCATGATGCTGGTCAGGGAGATCAATTATTGTTCTGCGATATGAAAGAGAATGAATGAATGAATGAAGCTGTCAAAAGTTCACACTTTTTTTTTATCCACCTAAGAAGGACGTGACCAACATTAAATATTATATATATATATACTATATATTATTCTAACACCATCTTTTTCACCGTAAAGCAAGCAGGGTCAATAATATATGAATGCGACTGACCATGTGAGAGAATTAAGTGTCACCAAATCCCCTGGATCATGGATGTGGAATATGGATGTTCTCCTTGTTTTTGTCTTGCATGGTCCTTGGCCGGCTCCTTTCCTGCCCCCCCTTCGTTTACCATGCCATCATTCCAACATCTCTCTCTCTCTCGTTCATTTCTTTCTTCTTCTTTTTTACAGTGTGTGGCTTTTTATGTTCCCCGATTTGTACGAATTAAGGAACGGATCCCTCATTTCCTCTCCTGCGTCCTCTCGGTGCATCCGCGTCTGCAACAAAAAGATTCCCTTGCCAAGGTAAACACATTTTTTTATACCAAGTGAAATGAACAGAGAGGCTCTTGCATCAATAAAGCTCGTCATCTTGAACCAACTAGAATATTTGTTTACTTTAGTTTTTGTGATTATTATTGTTACTATTAGTGTTATTATATCTAGGATAAGATCAACAAGAAATGAATCAATACACATCTCTATTTGTGCTAATAATTCATTTGAATCCTATCCCATTTGATAAGTTTATCAAATTCTTAGAATAATCTGCAATAGAAGACACCCTCACACTACGAATGCTGCTCATACAAGGAGCCTCTAAATAGCCAAGGATGATCTAAGAGGATCTCTCCCAACCAAGGGGTATGGGGGTGGAGTTTTCTTTGACTAAAATTTTAGGGAATATTCTATTTGTGTTCTAAATTGATTATAGATATGTATTTTAATTTTGATGGATTAATATAAAGTCATAATTAGACCATCATTCTTATCATCTCCTAATGATTCTGAGACATAAAATCAATCTGGTTGTAATCCTCTTATGTTTTAATTTAATAAAATCTGAAATAGCTTTAAATTTTTTGTGCATTCTTCGGTGCATAAATTTCTTTTGTGCGAAATTTTTAACAATTTGTCTAAAGACTAAAAGTGTTTTCATGAAGGAATTATGCATGCATGTGCCGAATTATTTCTATAATATAGAGCGTTTGAATTCATTTCATTTTTTAAAATTTTTTTCAAGATAAAAAGAAAATTAAGATAGCAAATTTGACATCCATCCTTTTTAATTTGCAATGTTACCTCTCAATTGATGAGATCGCCCTGGCAGATGAATTATATGATACACACGACGGAGGGCCACGCAACATGACATATAGCCATCTAACCAAAAGTCAAATTGAAGTAAACCGAGAGTGATACACGACTTTTCATTATCATTTAAGTATAATTTTAATTTTTTTACATGTAAAATAATTTCACTGAGAAGTTCCATAATTAAATGTGAGAATCTTAAGAGGCCATTTGGCAACGAGTTCCGAGTTCTTGTGAATAGTTGAAGTGACATATTAGTTCGGGTAGTATTTGGTTATAATGAAATTTGATGATGAGAAATAAGATAGTTGATGTGATAGAAAAAAGTAAATGTGATGGATTAATTTTAGTGGTGATTCAATTAAAAATATGTATTATAAATATAGATTATAATATTATTAAAAAATTAAAATACATAATATAAATTAAAAAAAAAGATGTCAACAATCCTTTTTAAAAATATATTATTTAAATACAAAAAAAATTCAGTTTTTTAATAATTTATATTTACTAAAATATTTAAAATTGATAATGAAATAATGAATAATATTATATAAATCTTTTAATTTTTATATTTTATATATAATAAAATAAATTAACTTATTTAAGAAAAGTTATAAAAGAAAATGATAAAGAAAAAAGTTTGAAAAAAAAGTCAAAAGGTCATTTAAAAAAAAGGTCAAAAAGTAAAAAAAAAACCGCTGGTTCCACCAAAATATTGGAACCAGTGGCTTGGAACCGGGGTCACGTCACCCTGATTCGAAGCATGGAACCAAATGGGGTATTTGGAGGAACCGAGTGGAACCAGGGGGCTGGTTGCATCCGGTTCCACTTCCCAAACAACCCCGTGTACATTGTGTAACACCTCCAATGGTCCACATGAAATCGCCTGATCTAATCGAATGATTTACCTCCCCCTCACTCCTCTTCGCATGTGAGCCCACATCCCCTACGACCTCCCCACCGTCCAGTGGCCACCGGTGACCATCTCGACGTGGTGAACTCTTCATCTAGTACACCCTCGACCCTCTCTTCTCCCTCGTGCTCTCTATCTGGTAGATCCTCGACCTTCTCTTCTCTCTCGTGCTCTCTCTCTTCTCTCCGCCCATGAGTCGAGTGTCATCATCATCGCCAAAATCCTTGCATAGCTCATCATCGTCGCCCAGATCCTTGCAAGCACCATTGTCGTCATCGTTGCCCAAATCCCTATGAACGATGTCATGCCATTGAGCCCACGATCCTACTCCATCATCGAGCCTGCCATCGTCGATCCGAGCCCACCGTCGATGATCTGAGCTTGCTTGTGGGGGCCGTAACCTTAGGAGCCATCGGCCGACACTCGGAAGGCAGAGGAGATGGGGGAGGTAGGACTGCCAGCCGGTGGAGGGGATGATGAGTGGGGAGAGGGGGCGTGGGACACAAAAGGAGAGAGGAGAGAGATGTGGACCATACGTGTGTAGAATGAATCGTCATCATTTTTTGAGTAAGTAGGAACTGAAAAAAATGAAATCGAATCAAATTTACCATTAACAGTGAAACGAATTATTCGACTTCAAGAGATCCCAATTATTGGATACAAATATAAGCTTATCTTCAATTTGATTTTACGAATTTTTTATATATAATCGAATGAGTCAAAGACACCCCAAAGCGAATAATATTTGCATGGCAATCCAAAAACAATCATAATCACTACTTGAGTAAAAATACTCGAATTCGATTAATTTGATTTATCTTTTACCCGACGAAAATGTCTTGATTTATATTAAGATTATAAAAAATAATGATGTTATTATTTTTATAAAAATATTAGTAATAAAAAATGAGAGGAGGTAAATTGTTAATAGGCAAATTTGCCCATTTGAGTTAGTGAGATAATCTTCTTTAAATGTCGAATAAGGAAAAAGATAGAATGTGATCAAATTTTTTAAAAATTTAAGTCGTTAGGAAAAGCAACATTTATTTTTAACATTTTTTATGACTTTAATTTAGTTCAATCCATCATGTGAATAACAAAAAGAAAAAAAAACACATATTTTTTAAAATAAGAGTTTAATAAAATTTGAACTCATGACTTCTTATTTTGATATTATGTTAAATTTAATGTTCGATCATTTTTTTGAAAAAAAACTTAAATTATTAGAAAGAATAATAATAATAAATATATATTTTAAACAATGAAAAAAACATTTTTTCTTGAATAAAATAGTTTTAGTTGTACGCAATCATGATGCGATAAATATTTATTTTCGAATTATGAGGCAATGGATGAACTCGACCTACTCAAGCTGTCATTAAACTGACAAGTAGTCGAAAAAGACGTCACCAAATCAAATAATTCTTCTTTTCGTGCATATTGTGCATTATTTATATTTTATTTATTTCAATATCGAATTTAGTGCTACAAACAAGAGACGTATCGTTACGGCCAAATGTGCCGGGGGCATCTCCATAATTGCCATTTACAATTTTGCCATGTCATAATTTAAAAAAAGGTGACATTGTGAACATAACAATTTTTATTTTGTAAGTGCAAAGAACTAGATATTCACAATTTGAAGCCACCCCAAGTTAAATTTTCTCATCGAAGTGGTAAAAAAGGAACATAACGCACAAAAGGTGAGAAATAACATCCCAACAAGCAGGTTGGACAAGAACATGGAGATGAAATAGAAACGATCAAGATGTCAAATAATAATAATAATAATAATAATAATAATAATAATAATAATAATAATAATAATAATAATAATAATAATAATAATAATAATAATAATAATAATAATAATAATAATAATAATAATAATAATAATAATAATAATAATAGAGAAAAAAGTGATAAAATTAAAATCTAACCAATGGCATTTTTAGCAGAGTTGTACAAAATTCTAATTGTATAGCGACAAAAAAAAACATAAGTGAAATGTGTGTGTAGTAGACATGGTTAATTGATTGTGAAACACGCCATGATTTTTTTTTAAAGAAAAGGAAGAAAAAAATACGATATATTGGATTATTTTCTTAAAGGAAACATGTTATCCAAAATTGCAATAATTCTTAATTTGAAAAATATATAATTCTTAATTTTTATGGGCTTCCACCATCGAAATTATAAACGGAGGGCCCATTATTATTATGAATGATTATTTAGTTGCATTCACTGATAATATATTATTATTATTATTATTATTATTATTATTATTATTATTATTTAGTTGAATTTGAAAAATAAATCTTTGAATCTCAGGTCCAATTTCATGATCGAAAAAAAAAACATTATCAATGACAACTCAATTGTGATGCAAGAAAGAAACTTTACTTTGAGTATAATTATAATTCACCGGTAATATGTCAAAAAAACATCGCACTTACAATTTTTTTTGTTTGCTTCGTTACAAAGTATCATGATTATTTTCTTTAGCATATTCATTGGTGCCTCTGTAATAATTTCTATAATCCAAATGTAATTTAAATTAAATACTACAAAATTAAAAAAAAGTTTGATTTTAGTATTTTATGGTTCGATAAGTGTAATCCTATTTTCAAATGCTTTTTCGTCAACTCCAAACAAACAAAGTAAAGCAATTTAAAAAGCTGTAGAAGTAAAAAAAAAATTCAAGATTTGAGGATAAACAAAAAGTGTGTAGAGGAAGTCGAATATATACAAGCGATACTTCGACGTTGGGCCTCAGAACTTGGAGTGCTTTTGTTTTTGTGGGTCGGAAGTGTTGGGCTACAAGGCCCGAAATTATGCATATGCACGGGGAGGTCCCAATATGTAAAAAAAAAAAAATGGACGGCCCAAATTTTTATTTTTTCTGGTATTTTGTGTTCTCCTCTAGGCAACAAAATGAGTGTTTTGGTATGAATATATTCGATTATTTATTTTATTTTATTTAAATTTAAGGTTATATTTAATTTAATTTTTTTTAAAATGAAATAAAAATATTTGAAGTGCAAAAATAATGTTTAGGCAATTAGAAAATTTGATTTATACAAAATAAATATTAAATAATATTTTTTATATTAAACAAATAAATAATAGTAAGATTTTTTTTAAAAAAAAGGTCGTCAGATAACCCAACCATCTGACCCAATCTAATTTGAACCGGGTCGAATTTGACCCCCAACGGGCTTGACCATATCCCAAATCCGAGAATATTTGACCGGGTCAAATTTGTTTATGTTTCGGATTCAATCTAACTCGTGAACCACCTTAGATACATGTATTCTTGTCATTAGAAAAGAAAAAATATGTTGTTGACGTGCGACTTAAAATTGTGAAGAAAAAATAAAAAGAAAAGAAAAGAAAAAAATGAAATCTCTAAGGAAAGTGAATGATTTGTACTTTTAAAAAATTATTGTTATCATCAACATCCCAACATGTGTTATTGCAATTATAGAGTATGATTTCAATTATGATAAATGTGCCGTGTCTATTAATAATAAAGGTTTCAATCATGTGTGGAATCCATATGAGTTGAAAGAGAGTAAAGTACGTAATTCATGATAAAATTTTCAATCCATCTTTGAATTTAATTTTTGAAGCCATTAATTTGATACAAAATATTTTATTTTTAACCCGGTTTTGAATTAATCTTGTGTTAAAGTATCAAAGGTGGGCTACACAAAAAATAAATACATGATTATTTATTTCATTATCAAGAAAAAAATACACAACAAGTGCCTGTACGCAAATGTTGATGCATAAACTATGCAATATTTTATAATTTTTTATCTTTTAAAAAGGGTTTGATATAATGAAATAAAAAATATTTATATATAAAGTGTCATATTCTCAAAATATTTTGAGAATCACATTCAAAATTTCTTGATTTGGCGAGTAGAAAAATAAACCTCTATTTTCCCAATAAGAACATGAATTAAAAGCTTGAAAATATAAAATTTTGTTTGGAAATGTACTGATTTTGTTTGATTTTTATATACTCCTCAACTGATGATTAGTTGTACTTTATTTTTTTAATCGTCGCCGCAATATTTTGAGAGTTTAGATATATACATATTCAAATTTCATATCACCCGAATAAGTTGTAATATTTTGGAATTGATGGTTTGAGGAGTGAAGATTCTAATACAAAAATTTTATGTACGTGACATTAATGCTTAAAAAAATTGGCATTTATTTAGGCGCGCTAGAGCAAAGTCGAGTTCAGGATGGATCTTGATCCGACTTTTGTCGGGTCTAAAAGTTTTGGTACCGGGATAGAATCAAATTATGAAAATTGAAAACAAATTAAGATGAAATAGGAAATAACTAAATAAATTACTATATTAATATAACTAAATAAGTGTTTAGAAAAATTAGTTTTGAACCAGGAATGAAATTACGGTTAGGTTATATTTTTTGGCTTACATCCGGATATGAATATAGTAATATATATATATATATATATATATATATATATATATTTTAATCATTTTGAGAAGATTTTTTTTTCATGTTGAACCAGTCCGACTCGGATTTGCTGAACTTTTTGTCAATAACATTTATAAGAAAAAAAAAATAGATTGATGGGGTCCGAGTGGATACACATCTCAACTCCATTGGGATCAGTTAGAATATCTCATTGACAACACAATTGTCATTTAAAACAAGATGTAACATTCGAACAGCAAATGAAAGTTGATGACAAATGATGCGAAAAGATGTATCTTAATTTATTTGCAAGGGTACGAACTATTCTTGTTGAGAGAAAAATAATATTAAAAAAAAACTTATGTTGTCCTTGTTCATGCACATCAATTCTAGAGACTTGGACTAGTCATATGTTTCGACTAATTAACTGACTAAAATGTGAAACATGTATTCTTCTTCTTCTTCTTCTTTTTTGAGAATTCCGTATGACCGAAATGGAATTGATCTAATTTCCATGCCACACCTTTGCCTGTTTGGGTCTTCAAAGGTTCCCCTTAGTCATTATTTAATTGATAAGGAAGAACTTGAATTTTAATAAAAGAAAATTTTAAGTGTGGAACATTATTGGATGGAAAACGAATTTACGATTATTATTATTATTATTATTATTATTATTATTATTATTATTATTATTATTATTATTATTATTAAGACAGTCCAATTATTCAATATTCTTAATCAAGTCATATTAACATACATGATTTATTCAATGGACATAATTTATTTCAACTTAGATGAGACTTTTTTTTATTGCCAAATTATCTCAATGCGTATATTTATTTTATCCATGAATGATATACTTAACCTCAATCTAAAATAATGAATTAAATATAATGTATAGGGAGGTGTTCAACATATTATTTAACCGCTAAACTTAAGACACGCCGTTTCCAATAAATCTAGCATATAATAATATAATATAAGGGAATAATAGTGCCACCCAAAGATCTCAATCTAATGCTATTTTACAACCTTAATGCTTATATTTCTATTATCTTGAATATATATATATATATATATATATATATAAGATTTAAAACGATGTTAATTTTAATTGCACGATCTTATGATTTCATATGAATAATAAAAAAAATATATTCATGTCAACGACAGCTCAATTAAATGAAAATTTTGTATTTTTCCATTTTTGTTATGTTTTAATATAATTTAGCTTAAAGGATAATAGAAATATAAAACTTTGGGATGTATAATGTTGGATGTGAAAAATTTATTCAAAATATTTTTATTTTCCAATATATACATAGTAATAAGAAGAATAATTTTATCATACATTACGTTATTAGGTAAAACCTTGATCTTAACAACTTTGGTGTCACTAAAAAATATTGTTCGAATTTGTTCAATTTTTTTTTGTAATTCATTTTGTTAATAATTTTAATAAAATTTTCTTGTTACACAATTATTACAATGAAGCATGCGTACCTATTATTAAATTATTATTTTTTAAATTTTTTTTTCAATTAAAAATGATATCATGCATCACAACACAAATGCATATGTGATAAATCATAGATGTATGAAACCTCCACACTATTATCAATGAGAAAAAATATATAAAAGAGTCACTATGATCCGGCTGCCAGCAGTCAGATCCGGCCGCCAGACGATCAATTTATCCCACCCCCGTGATCAAATCCGGCCGCTAGGCGGCTGATCTAGCCCTGGGTGGCCATTCCAACCGCCTGGCCGCTGGATCTTGCCGCCAAGCGGCCAATCTGCCCCCCGTGGCCAGATCCTGTCACATGGCGCCCGAACGGAGAGGGAGATTTGGCCAGAGGGGGAGCCGGAGATCGAGTTGGAGAGAGAGAGAGGGGGTCGTTGACATGTCATTGCCCAAGAGGTCGTCGCGCCAGCAAGATGGGAGAGGGAGAGAGAGAGGAGAAAGGGAAAGAAGTAGAGAGAGGAGAGAGGGAGAATGTGATATATATATATAAAGCGGAAAAACGAAAAAAGAAATAGCGGGAGAGTGATTTTTTAATTACCGACGATCACGATCGTCAGAAACTTTGGAAATATTGATAATATATATTATGATATATATGATTATAATATTTAATTATTTTTTCAATTATTGATGATCTTAACTATCGATAATTATAATAATAAAATACTACTTATATTATATATTATATAATTATTTTTAAAGTTATCGACGGTCGAGACTGTCGAAACTTGTGACGGCTAATAAAATACTACTTACATTATATAATATTTAATTTTTTAGTTTACAGACGGTCCAGACCGTCGAAACTAAACTATCACCAGTTATATTAATAAAATACTACTTATATTATATTATTTTTCACTTACATATCCGTCGGAACTTTCAACGATCCCAATCATTGGAAAATAAAATAATAATATAATAAATTTTATAATTTATTATTTTTATTTTTAATGATAAATTACGACGAATTTCGTTCCGTCGAAAAATTCTAATTTTTTTTGCAGTGAGTTTATCTTGTGAACCGTGGCGTTTTCACTTTGCTTTTAATATCAGATATATATCCTTTTTTTATTTCCATATCAAACGAATTGACATCACTCTCTTACATCAATAGAAGAGTTGAATAACCCACTTAAATAAGTTTATTTGGATAATTTGAGTTTTTTCTTGTTAATTTTGATAATAACAACCAGAAGGCTATCGACAAAAATCTTCGATCGATGACAACTTGATCGAGATTGAACATTTTAATAATAACAACTTGTTGCTTTATGCCTCTATTTAAACAAGAGAAACGTTTTTCCCACCTTTTTTATGGAACATATGAACGTTTTTTTTTGGGTTGAAGAAAAAGGAAGTTTGATTTAGAAATTC
Source organism: Pontederia crassipes (assembly GCA_030549335.1). Classification (NCBI taxonomy): domain Eukaryota; kingdom Viridiplantae; phylum Streptophyta; class Magnoliopsida; order Commelinales; family Pontederiaceae; genus Pontederia; species Pontederia crassipes. The sequence continues at coordinate 65,789,577 of CM060191.1, read as the reverse complement.
GAAGGAATCAATTAATGTTGTGACTCAGAATAGGTTTAATTGGTTGTGGCGTCCTCCAAATTGTTGAGGGCCGAGAAAAAAAGAGAGATGGATTTGTCAAAGATATTTTCAGTAACAAAAAGTATGTGGACTTAGAAAACAGGAAAATTTGTGGTTACAGAAAAATGTGGTGGGTTGTTAATTTATTGTTGATGTATTGAATTTTAATTTAATCAATCATAACCTATTTAGTGCAATGATCACATTTTTTTTGTGTCACTTAGGCAGGACGGTGATAATGACATAATTAATAATTCCAAACCAAAGATATTGTCCGATAATTAACTAGAATATGCATTTCATGTTTGATTAAAATATAATAATGTATTATATTATATTTAAACTAAAACAATTTAAGAAGATGATGTAACTGGTTATACTGAGTTAACTTAAAACTTAATTATAAATAAAAAATTATGGGAGAAACCAATGCATGGAGAAAGGGGAGACGGAGCATAAGTGGTATTTCGAGCTATTATTTATCTTTAAAAATATATATTATGTACGTTAAAATAATATATATTATTTAATTCATTATTTTAAACTTCATTAGAGACCTGAAATCAAGATGTTTAATACATATATAATCGTTTCATAGTCTAAATTAGTCTAATATACCATGCACAACAAGTTATTATTTACGCCAAAAAAAAATATTTTGTGATGAATTCTTTTTAATCAACTTTGAGTATTGGATCACCAGATGCCACTCTACAGTTTCAGATAGATAACTATGCTTGCTGCACATATCACTCGTAGCTGCAAGAATAATGTTTATTTAATCAAATGTGTTTTTCTTTCTTATTATTTCTACAGGATAGAATTTATGCACGGCAAGTAAATTTAAAAAATTTAAGGCGACGTAAAATTTTATTAAATAAAAAATAGAAGGGAAATACAAAATTAGATTGTTTTTTTTTAAATTTCTAGAAAGTTTACATATTCTTGAGCGAGATAAGAGAGAGGTGGTAAAGTACACACATTTGACATTTGTCTCTCATCTCTGATTAATTGATCGATAAGAGATGGTTAACTAATTGATCATCTCAAAGCCTCGACAGGGCCAAGACTTTTTCATGGACCACCTCAGACCGACGGCTGCCGCCGGCGCCACACCTTCCGACGTTGGCTGCGTTTCCCATAGGCGCGGCGCCGCCTTGCGGCGACCGCTTCTGCTCCGCTGTCACCTTCAGGCCGCGCGCCGCCTCCCTCAGCAAGAACTTCTGTATCTTTCCGGTCGACGTCTTCGGCAGCTCCTTCATGAACACCACCTTCTTGGGCACCATGAAGCGGGGCATGGCGTCTCGGCAGTAGGAGACGATGTCTCTCTCGGCGACGTCCCCCTCCGCGAACTCCTTCTTCAGCGAGAGGAAGGCGCACGGGGTCTCGCCCCAGTGCGGGTGCGGCATTGCCACCACGGCCGCCTCGAGGACCATCGGGTGCCGGTAGAGAACGGCCTCCACTTCGACGCTGCTGATGTTCTCGCCTCCCGATATGATCGCGTCCTTGGAACGGTCCTTGATCTCCACGTAGCCGTCCGTGTGGATGAGGCCCACGTCGCCGGTGAGAAACCAGCCGTCCCTGAAGACCGCGGCCGTGTCCTTGGGGTTCTTGTAGTAGCCCTTCATGATGCTGCTGCCACGGAGGGCGATCTCGCCGAGCGTCTTCCCGTCCCTTGGGACGCTGGCCATGGTGTTCGCGTCCTTCACGTCGACGTCGGCCAGCGTCAGCACGCTAATGCCCTGCCGAGCTTTTAGCTTGGCCTGCTCCTGGACCGGAAGGCGGTTCCACTGGTCGCGCCACTCGCACACCAGCGCCGGTCCAGTGGCCTCAGTGAGGCCGTAGGCGTGAGTGACCCGGAAGCCGAGGCGCTCGATCTTTTCGAGGAGCGGAGCCGGAGGCGGCGCCCCGCCGGTGAGCACCTTCACGGGGGAAACGATCGGGCGGCGTTCGGCCGGTGTCGCCTCGAGGATGATGTTGAATACGATAGGCGCGCAGCACATGTGGGTCACGCGGTGCTCGTGGATGGCGTGGTACATGTCGCGGGCGGTTGTCGCACGAATGCAGACGTTGGTGGCGCCGCGCGCGGCCATGCCCCAGGTGAAGGTCCAGCCGTTGCAGTGGAACATCGGGAGCGACCACATGTAGATCGGCTCGCTTCCCACCTCCCATTGGAGGAGCAGGCTGAGGGTGCTCAGATAAGCGCCGCGGTGGCTGTAGACCACGCCCTTGGGCGCCGACGTCGTCCCCGAGGTGTAGTTAAGCGCGATGGCGTCCCATTCGTCGACGACAGGGGAAGGAGGGGCCCCGGGATCGCCATCCCGCACGAGCTTCTCGTACTCGAGCTCTCCGAGCCGGACACCGGTCGGCTTATCGACGTCGTCGATGATCGCGACGAGAGGCAAGGGTGCACCCTCGTCCATGAGCTGACTCAGGGCATCGCTGGCCTGCCGAACGTACTGGTAGTCCACGAAGAACAGTTTCGCCTCCGCGTGCTTCAGAATGGTGGCGATGTTGGCCGCGTCGAGTCGAGTGTTTATGGTGTTCAGCACTGCGCCGGCCATCGGCACGGCGAAGTGCATCTCGTACAGGGCGGGCACGTTGGGCGCGAGCACGGACACCTACAACAGTTAACATATATATCTCCACAGTTAATCAATTAAATTAATTACGCATCGAAGTAAGGACACAACAAAACACGAGTACTGAGCACTGCTTTACCACGTCGTTCTTGGACACATTTAGCAACCCGCGGAGCGAGGACGCGAGACGAAGGCAACGTTCGTGTGTTTCCCTCCATGTGAACTTGGTGCCCTCGTATATGATCGACGTGCGGTCGGAGTAAACAGCGGCCGCCCTCTGCAGGAAGGTGATAGGGGTGAGGGGCACGTAGTTGGCTTGGTTCTTCGGCAGCATGTCCATCGCTAGTGGTTGACAATGAAGCGCAGAGAGAGAGAGAGAGAGAGAGAGAGAGAGAGGAGGGAGGGAGGGAGGGAGGGAGGGAGGGAGCGAGGGAGGGAGAGAGAGAGAGAGAGAGAGAGAGAGAGAGAGAGAGAGAGAGAGAGAGAGAGAGAGAGAGAGAGAGAGAGAGAGAGAGAGAGAGAGAGAGAGAGCTGGGTGAATCTGTAGAATCCCTAGGTATGGTTCTTCATACTTATAGAACTCTCTCTCTCTCTTTCACTGTACGGGGTATGGCCGTATGCGAAGGTGCAGTGTGATTACACGGAGGTTTGAACTTGACCAACGTTAGTTTGGAGCAGTTGATTGTTTTCTGTGTCTTTCTTTTTTCCTCGTCGGGAATTTGTGGGGAACGTTTATTGAGAAATTGTGCGGTCAATGAATAATCAAATGACCAAAAAAATGTTGATTTCTTGCACAGTTGATTTATTATAATTTTTCGGCAGGGAATTTGACGGAAATCAGTCTGTTCTTGCATGCAAGGTGAAGCTTAGTCAGATCCAATTCCATGGCCGATTAGATTTTTCTCATTCACCCGCTTCTACAAGATCGAGTACTTTTGTTCTTCTATTTCGGTTGCATGGAGAAATCTCCTTCATAATAATTGACAAACTTGAAAGATGTTTTTAGCCACGTTCTAAAATGTCCATGTTAAACGTTTTACATGGAGAAGTCCCATTCGTAATAATTCATAAAAAAAGTCTTCTACTGTCTTTTTATAGCTATATTAATTTCGAGCGAGCGAGTAAGTTGATCATCACGAAAGTTTCATTATGATTTTTATTGGTAATTATTTTTTATGTTAATTAATTAAGTTAATTATCTACTGCTTGATTCATTTATAGACGATTTTTGTTTGCAAAGATGACGATTCAAATTATTTATTTAATTTATACTTTGCTTCATTGAACATCATAATATTATTACCAACGAGCAAAATATCATATGCGTACAATGATAATATTACACAATGATCCAATTTGCTTGCTTTAAATTAAAATTGAACTATCGTTTCATAAAATTTTAAATATCATTGTCTAAATGATTGTTTTAAATCATATAATAACATTTCAGGTTATAACCTTATCCCCCTAACCTTCAACTTGAAAGCCTTCATGTTGATGCATGCATATATCTTCTATTATTCACCATTTAAAAAAGGTTATTTCGCATTCATTTGGAATAACTCCAAATCCACATCCGTGACCATCCATAAGATCGTTATAATCGACACAAACTTAACTACTAGAGAATAAATATATTTGAAAGTCAATTTCAACTTACTGAGTATAACCTTGACAAGTAATTTAACTTTGTGCCTATCAAGAGAACTATCAGTTCGATATTTTTTCTTAAATATCCACTTGCACCATATGAATTGTCTACCTTCTGACAAGTCACATAGCGTCCATACTTTGTTCAATCAGTTGAGTCCAATTCACATTTCATGGTGGTCATGATTTAAACTCATTAGAAGTCATTGCTTCTTTATAAGTAATATGATTTGTATTATCCTCAATGTCAACATCAACGGAATAGCATGAAACCTCATGTACTCGTACAAGACAAAATCATCCAAATGTATGAGTTTCGTTCGTGGTCACTTGTTGCTAATTATACTTGTGTAAAGTGTGCATCCTCTCACGTCATCCAAAGGTACAATATTTTATGTGGTACCAACTCTCACTATTGGATAATCCATTTTGTGTTTAGAGTTGAGTTCACCATCTCTCAAAATCATCAAAGGATCATCATTCTTTTGAATGCATTGCTTTTCATTTTCTAGAAAAGTAACATCTCAACTCTTTCTACGACCTCTATCTGGATGGAAGAATATATACCCTTTGGAATTTTGATTGTATCAAATAAACATGCATGTTTTTGTCTTCAAATCTAGTTTGTCATTCAACTGATTAGCAATTGATACATGCGCTTTACATCATCATCTTCATATTTGGCCCAACTCAGGCTTCCTACCATTACATAACTCGTATGATGTCAATTCTTTGAGTAGACTCGAGTAGAATAACATACATCTTATTGCACTTATCAATATCCTATTTTTTCTTTTCGTCACTCCATTTTGTTGTGACGTTATATGGCATCGTAGTTTGTCTACGTATACCTTATGTAACGCGGTAACTTTTAAATTCCTAGGAGGTGTGCCCTCCTCCTCTTTCTATCCTATAAACACTTTGTTGATCTTCTCAACCTTTTTGTACAATTGTCTTATATCTTTGGAAAGTTTCAAAAACTTCAACTTTTCTTTCTAAGAGATAAATATAACAATACCTAAAATAATTATCAATTTATATAATAGAATATTATTTACCTCTATATGTAGGACCACTCAATAGTCCATGAATATTAGAATGAACTAATCCCAATAATTTCTTCGACCTTGTTCCAATTGAAAAAAGTGTACGAGTCATCAAATCGGTCAAGCAATGCTCACGCGACATTGTTCTTGTACCAAATATATTAGGCACTAAGTTCAATTCGATTATTTGATCCATTTGACAATTTTTAGGTGTCATAGTATCTTATGAAAGATATCATAACCAACCCAATGTATACTCAAAAGAATCATTCCATGATTCTATTTATTATAGAGAGACAAAATAAGTCGTGTCCAAGTATAAATTTTGTCATGGCATAAACCTTTTTGTCTTTGTCTATTGTCACACGACCATTATAGTATCTAACTTCTAAATTATCCTACAGTTAATTTGGGATGGAGATTAAGTTTCACAAAATCCTTTGCGTGTGCAAAATATCTTGGAGTGTTATGAATCTGTCTCCAATATCAAGTTTGTACTTTCTAGTACCTTCAACATCTAAGTAGGTATTGTTTCCCATGTAGAATCTCTGCTCCCCTTTTATATATGCAACTTTTTGAATTCTCTTAGAGCTTTGTTTGTCTTGGCATGGCGGGTTGCTCCAAAATTAATCTACCACCCTTCTATATATGTTGTTGCAACATTGCACTCAACGACACCGAGAAATGTCATCTTGCTTGAACTTGCTCCTTTACTTCGTTATCTATCACCTTGTCCACATTGTGGACCTTTGTTTTGCTTATGTCCAAATATTGTAGGACAATTAGACCTAAAATGAAAAGTTTTCACAATCATAACAAGTTCTACATTAAGTCTTTTTGCCTTTTGGATTTGAATTAACTTCTATTTGTAGGATCACAAGGCATCATGAGGGGGGGGGGGGGGGGGGGGGGGGCGGGATTTACAAAAATCATCACGAAAGTGCAAAAATGATTTGATGAACTTTTAAACTAACAAAATAATGATTAAATCACATGCACAATAGAGTATGAATGAGAGGAAGAGAGAAAGACAAACACAAGAACACAAAGATGATTTATTGACGAAGTTTAGCCACATTTTGACCTACATCCCCACTTCTACTTCTCGATCTTTAGATCGTCAAAGATTTCACTAATATCCTTCATTCTAAATGGGGAAAGGAAGAACCCCTTTACAATTCTTGCATTTTCTCCGCTTCAAGAGGTAAGTAATACCTCTCCCACTCAAAGCTTTCACCCCTCTTTTCTCTGCTCAAGAGTTAAGATATAACATCTTCTCACTAAGGAGTTAAACAACTATTACGATATCATAATAATGCTCCACAATATCTCTTTTACAATTTGTAACTTTACACAATAATAAGAGAAAAAGAAATGAAAGATTTACAATTTGAAGCTCAAAATGGACTTTACAAATATTCTTCACTCTTTCTTAAAAGTCTTAATCATTATTTTACATTTGGATAATCTTTTATAGTTTTCTTAACCCCATTTAGTCATTGGGGCTTGTTTCCCACTTTTTGAGCTAAAATATGATCGTTATAGTGCATTCTACGTGCTGACCGATCGAGTTACCGGTTGAATGATCGATCGACCACTTTACATAGTGATTTGAAAAATATGATAAGGCTACTGATGCCATCCGATCGATCGCTGAGTCTATCTGGTCGACCGATCTTCAAAAATGGCTGATTTTTGCATTTTTCATACTGACTGGTCTACCGGTTCACTAGCGGCTGCTCGACTACTATGCACTATTTTGAACATAGCCTTTCACACAGTTATCGAAATTAGGTGATTTTTTATTTGTTAGAAAACTAACAAAATTATCTATAATTCATATTCACCATTAATCCAAAATCTAATGTAATCATAGTCACATATTAAATTAAAGTTTACTGCATAAAGCTATCCATTACAAATTAAACTTTTTAGACCTTTACTCTTATATATATACTTTTCATACGAGTATTCAAATAAGATGATATTTGATTCTATGAAAAGCTATCAACATTAGATCTATTATTTTTATATTAATCTCTTGATTCAAATCTCGTGATAAAATATTCAAATATTAAGTGCAAATTTAACACATAAAAATATCAACTTCAAATTAAACTTTTTGAGTTTCATTTGTTTAAAACATAACTTTTTATATGGTTGTCTAAATGAGGTGATTCTTGATTCTCTAGAAAGATAAGAGAATCATCCGTAAGATATATATTCACTCTTAATTGTAAGTGTTGTGAGAATATAGACAAATGTTAATAAAAAATTTAATGCAGACATTTTTATTTAGACTTTTTCGACATTTCAAATATAACTTTAAATCTTTAGATATTTGTATCATCAAAATATAATTATATAGGGTATAAAAACTTTATTCCAACACTATTTGGACCAAGATTCTTTTTGTGATGAATTGTATGAGCCTCATCCTCTTGCCTTTCTTCATTTTTCTCAACATCAAAGATTGTCGAGATCGAGAACAATTGTGTCACTTGCTTGATAAACTCATTTACACTATCAGTGGTCACAATCACATTGAATGCAAGTGACAAACTATTTAGCATTGATGTTATCTACAGGGGTTCAAGTAATGGACACTTGCAGTTTTCAAGTCCTTTGTATCACAATCATTTGATTGACGTGATTTGAGACATTTTCATTTATCTTCATTTTACATGTAGTGTATTTATGTAATAGAAGTTGTAAGTTCATATATATTTTGGATACATACTTATCCTTTAAGGAATAGTTGGCATCATTAAAACGTGCCAACTTAGCTAGTTTAGCAACAATAATTTTCATCATCTTTTTTATATAAAATGTCATGCAGATATGCTTAGAGTTAAAGAAATAAATTTGAAATTGTAATTCAAAGCTTTAAATTTGAAATTTTGAAAAAAATCAAAATTTTATTTTTTTATAAAAAAATTTAAAGGCTTTAAAAAAAATATGGAATTAAAATTTCAAATATTGGAAATTTAGATCTAAAATTTGAAAATTTTTATATTTAAATTTCAAATTTTGAATTATTTCGAATTTAAATTTCAAAAATTTGGAAAAAATCATAAATTTAAATTTTAAAAATATTAAAAACTTAGAATTTAAGTTTGAAATAAATTATAAATTCTTGTTTAAATTTGAAAATTTGAAAATATTGAAAACTTGGAAATCTAAATTTCAAATTTTGAAAACATTGAATTTAAATTTCAAAATTTGAAAGAAAAATTTGCAAATTCAGAAGTTTAAATTTCAAAAATTGGAGAAATTCAGAATAGTAATAATAATCCCTTATTTTAATTTAAAAATGAATTTCGAGGGAAAAAATATGCAACAAGAAATTAAATTTATTTGAGCATAAATATTACTAACAACAACCAAGGTCTAATCTTAATTAACAAGAACCTTCAGAATATATGCACTAATCGTTTACCAATTTTATTGTTCTCTTAAAAAATAGAAATAATAGACTTATTAATTATTATGCATGTGTTAATTTTTAAATTCTAACTACTATGGTTCCAATTAAATCTACTACGAACTGGAACAATGGAAAAATATTTTGATAATTAAGCAAGCGCAACTACAGTTGATAAATAATGGTTTGAGAAAAGATGTATCCAACAGCACTTAATAATAATGATTTTGTTATTATTATTTTTTTAATGAATTCAATATTTGAATTTCAGTTATACAAATGATTCAATAGATTCTTTAGAAATTCTCTGAAAGGCTGAAAGCAAAATGTCGATTTGGGTTATTTAGTCGCATCGGCGTCGGAAGCGTTTTGTGCAACAGAGATTCGCTGGATGTCCATGCAGGGAAAGGGAACAATAGGAAGAGTAGAATAATTTTTTAACAAAAATCGCAATCTGATACCAATGAAATAATTTGAATATATATATATATATATATATATATATATATATATATATTCTCTTTTATTGGAGGCTCCCGAATCAATAATCTTTCCATCTCGCCAATGAGATCTACCCATTGAACCATTACTTTGAAAATTGGCTTTAATACAACAATACGAGAACTTGTATGAAGTAGTAAAGAAAGTACACACATTTGACATTTGTCTCTCATCTCTGATTAATTGATCGATAAGAGATGGTTAACTAATTGATCATCTCAAAGCCTCGACAGGGCCAAGACTTGTTCATGGACCACCTCAGACTGACGGCTGCCGCCGGCGCCACACCTTCCGACGTTGGCTGCGTTTCCCAGCTTCTGCTCCGCCGTCACCTTCAGGCCGCGCGCCGTCTCCCTCAGCAAGAACTTCTGTATCTTTCCGGTCGACGTCTTCGGCAGCTCCTTCATGAACACCACCTTCTTGGGCACCATGAAGTGGGGCATGGCGTCTCGGCAGTAGGAGACGATGTCTCTCTCGGCGACGTCCCCCTCCGCGAATTCCTTCTTCAGCGAGAGGAAGGCGCACGGGGTCTCGCCCCAGTGCGGGTGCGGCATTGCCACCACGGCCGCCTCGAGGACCATCGGGTGCCGGTAGAGAACGGCCTCCACTTCGACGCTGCTGATGTTCTCGCCTCCCGATATGATCACGTCCTTGGACCGGTCCTTGATCTCCACGTAGCCGTCCGAGTGGATGACGCCCACGTCGCCGGTGAGGAACCAGCCGTCCCTGAAGACCGCGGCCGTGTCCTTGGGGTTCTTGTAGTAGCCCTTCATGATGCTGCTGCCACGGAGGGCGATCTCGCCGAGCGTCTTCCCGTCCCTTGGGACGCTGAACATGGTGTTCGCGTCCTTCACGTCGACGTCTGCCAGCGTCAGCACGCTAATGCCCTGCCGAGCTTTTAGCTTGGCCTGCTCCTGGACCGGAAGGCGGTTCCACTGATCGCGCCACTCGCACACCAGCGCCGGTCCAGTGGCCTCGGTGAGACCGTAGGCGTGAGTGACACGGAAGCCGAGGCGCTCGATCTTTTCGAGGAGAGGAGCCGGAGGCGGCGCCCCGCCGGTGAGCACCTTCACGGGGGAAACGATCGGGCGGCGTTCGGCCGGTGTCGCCTCGAGGATGATGTTGAATACGATAGGCGCGCAGCACATGTGGGTCACGCGGTGCTCGTGGATGGCGCGGTACATGTCGCGGGCGCTTGTCGCACGGATGCAGACGTTGGCGGCGCCGCGCGCGGCCATGCCCCAGGTGAAGGTCCAGCCGTTGCAGTGGAACATCGGGAGCGACCACATGTAGACCGGCTCGCTTCCCACTTCCCACTGGAGGAGCAGGCTGAGGGTGCTCAGATAAGCGCCGCGGTGGCTGTAGACCACGCCCTTGGGCGCCGACGTCGTCCCCGAGGTGTAGTTAAGCGCGATGGCGTCCCATTCGTCGACGACAGGGGAAGGAGGGGCCCCGGGATCGCCATCCCGCACGAGCTTCTCGTACTCGAGCTCTCCGAGCCGGACACCGGTCGGCTTATCGACGTCGTCGATGATCGCGACGAGAGGCAAGGGCGCACCCTCGTCCATGAGCTGACTCAGGGCATCGCTGGCCTGCCGAACGTACTGGTAGTCACGAAGAACAGTTTCGCCTCCGCGTGCTTCAGAATTGTGGCGATATTGGCCGCGTCGAGTCGAGTGTTTATGGTGTTCAGCACTGCGCCGGCCATCGGCACGGCGAAGTGCATCTCGTACAGGGCGGGCACGTTGGGCGCGAGCACGGACACCTACAACAGTTAACATATATATCTCCACAGTTAATCAATTAAATTAATTACGCATCGAAGTAAGGACACAACAAAACACGAGTACTGAGCACTGCTTTACCACGTCGTTCTTGGACACATTTAGCAACCCGCGGAGCGAGGACGCGAGACGAAGGCAACGTTCGTATGTTTCCCTCCATGTGAACTTGGTGCCCTCATATATGATCGACGTGCGGTCGGAGTAAACAGCGGCCGCCCTCTGCAGGAAGGTGATAGGGGTGAGGGGCACGTAGTTGGCTTGGTTCTTTGGCAGCATGTCCATCGCTAGTGCTTCACAATGAAGCGCAGGGAGAGAGAGAGAGAGAGAGAGAGAGAGAGAGAGAGAGAGAGAGAGAGAGAGAGAGAGAGAGAGAGAGAGAGAGAGAGAGAGAGAGAGAGAGAGAGAGAGAGAGAGAGAGAGAGAGAGAGAGAGAGAGGGGGGGGGGGCAGGGTGGATCTGTAGAATCCCTAGGCATGGTACTTCATACTTATAGAACTCTCTCTCTCTCTCTCTTTCTCTCTCTGTGTACGGGTTATGGCCGTTCGCGAAGGTTCAGTGTGATTACACGGAGGTTTGAACTTGACCAACGTTGGTTTGGAGCAGTTGATTGCTTTCTGTGTCTTTCTTTTTTCCTGGTCGGGAATTTGTGGGGAGCGTTTTTTGAGAAATTGTGCCGGGGTCCCACAGCCCCTCCCCCCCTTCCCCACCAATTGGTCAATGAGTAAAGAAATGACCAAACAATGTTGATTTCTTTTAGTATATATTTTCTTCACATCCACGTAGGTTCGAATGCCTACTCCCCACAGTTAGGACAGGACGGTTCTCGTGATTCTTGCTACCGTCATTTAGTTATTGTAAACCAAGATTGGTCGATTTAATATATGTCTCACATGATTAAACGACTATTATTAGTTCTATATATATATATATATGTGTATTAAAAGTAAAAGATAAAAAAAAGTCTGGAATACAAAATATCATACATTTCTTACTTTTTCAAAGAAAAAAATAAATATATTATAAAACTAGAAGAAATAAAATAATAACTATTAAATCAATGAAATTATAAATAATAAGACAAATAAAAAAAGAAGTGAAACTTGCTAGACCCAATCGCTGGTCATTTAGACCAAGAATGATGCACAACTTCAAAATTATATGTGAAAACTTCTTGTACAAGTATGATTGCCTCCACTTGCATCCGTAGGGGTGAGGTCATTTGTATAGCAAACATGTATTCTTTTCTTCTATCTACATCATAAAAAAAGAATAACATATCAGCTTAAAAATAATTTAAATAATGTATCACAAGTAATAAATAAAATAATAAAAAAAGGAGATGATAAAAAAAGGATAGAGACCATTCACCTCTCACGATAATAGAGACATGATAGGCCATCATCCTTCCCCCTCTCTTATTGAGGAACAAAGAGTTAAAAGTTGTATTGAACCTCCTTGTGAAGAAAATGGAGAGAAATAATTATCATTTTTTTAATCTCATAAATATTATATATATGTACATTGATTTTTGTTTTTTATATTATTTTATACATCATCATGTTGACGCAGCAGAATAATAGAATTCTGCCTCTAGAATAGATGGATGTTAATAGTTTTTTTTTATGAAAATATTCTTTACTCTTTTGAAGCGCTAATAACCTCCGAATATTAATTGGTTGATAAGAAAAATTAAGGTACATGTGATTGACTGATTACTTACGATAGAAACGTAAATTTGGTGGGCAAGAAAATTATAATTCCTAATTTATAATGTAAGACTTGGCACAAAAGCAAGATAAAGCTAGGTATCCATCATCCCAATTCCTTATAACTTATAAGCACATTGTTATGATCAAAATTCAGGAAGCTTAACCAAGAGAAGAGCGTATTAATTATGTGCTCGAAAGACGAAGGAAGTTTCATGCAACTTAATTCAAAATTTCATGGTGAAATATCACAATTTGTTATATATTTAAGGGAAAAAAATATTTCAAAATTTCATGGTGAAATATCACAATTTGTTATATATTTAAGGGAAAAACATAGTTAGGGACAATTTAATTTAGTCTTCATTCAGAGCATATGGACGAGCAAGTCTTATGGTCACAAGCTACGTACAATAAATTTTCATTCAAGATTTCAAGTGGTGAAGGAGTACTTTTCCAGTCAACTGTCTAGAGAAGAAGAATCAAAAGCTCTTGGATTCGCTGGTGAACCACGAAGCAATTGAGAAGTTGGCCGGCGAGAAATGGGTCAAATGACAATATAATGTGCAATTGAAATATGTTGAAGTTGCTACCAGTGATTTTTTTTTAATGTTTACTATTAAGTTTTTTTCTTTTTTTATTATAAAAAATAAGTATATTTATTATTCTTAAATTTTGAGAATATAAAATAAAATAAACTCAGCCATTTTCGATAATTTTAAATCATGAATATCGAGAAATAGTAAGAAAAAAGAATATAAAATTCTGGACACAAATAACATATGAAAAGTGCATTCCATCTTCACTACAAGAAGAATCGACTTTTCCGACGGACGTGACCGTCGAAAATCTTGAGAAATCCGTCAGGAAATAAAGTTTTCGACGATTTTTTCAACGGATACGATTAGTCGAAAGAATTCTCGTCGCAAACAAACTTTCCATGGGCAAGAAATATCCGTCGAAACTTCCGATAGTTGCACCCGTCGAAAGATTCCGACGGCTGCACCCATTGGAAGATTCCGACGGCCGCACCTACCGAAGATTATGATGGCTGCACCCGTTGAAAGATTCCGACGGCGGTGACCATCGGAAGTTTTGACGGTTGTTAATTTTATCGACGACCTAAGCCGTCGGAGATAAGGTATAAAGTAATAAAAAAATTGGCCATGAGTCAGCCATTCTAGGCCGCCCACGGGCGAGACAGAGAGAGGGGGTTGCCGGGAGGGTCGTCACATCGTTGTTGTCCGGGCCGTGCTCGTCGTCGGGAGGGTTGTCGCATCATTGTCATCCGGGCTGCTCTCGTTGCCGGAGAGGTCCATCCATGCCGCCTTCGTCGTCGAGAGGCCCGTTCTAGACTGCCAGGGGGGCGATTCGCCGCCAGGCGGCTTGAACCGACCACGCGTCCAAGCATCGTCGCCGACCAATGGCCGCACTAGTAAAGGTTAAAGGAGGCCGTGCACACCCAAAGAAAAGTCGACGAAAACTCGTCAAACTAAAGAAATTAACAACTGAGAATGGAAGAAACTCATCGGTTGTCGCAAGATGGTCGGTGATCGCCGGATCGTATGAGTGTCGTCGGATCACAGACAGTGGTCATCGGATTGAAGGCAACATTCATCGAAGGAGATCGTTGGTTGCCAAAGCCCATACTACCAGATGAGTGACTCTACGCTCTTGGAATCTGTGATCATCGGATCTACTATCATTGAAGCCTGTGCTACGAGGTCCGTGACTCCATGGTTGTCGGATCTCAACGGTCTTCGTCGAACAGCTGCGCTGTTGAAGATGGTCTACGACTGCGAGAAGTGGCCATGGTGCGTCGTCGTGATGGAGTCGGGAGTGGAGCAGCCGCACTGACGCAAACGCAATGAAGCAAGAGCCGGGGCCCTAGCAAAAACATGTAAACATTTTTTTTAGAAAAAAAACCGATCGCACCATGAGAATCTGACGGGTCAAGTGGTCAAACCAAACTGGGTTTTTATCAGGTTTGACCGGTCCAATACGGGTCAATGGGCAGTCCAAATTTGAGCTGACCCATGGCCCATTTTATTGGCCGAACACCGGACCGACCGGCCGGGCTAGACCGGGTTTTAAAACATTGTGGCCGGTGAGGGAGAGACAAAGGAGAGAGGGAAAAAGGTAGAGAGAGGTAGAGAGAGGAGAGAGGGAGAAGATGATATCTAGGTGAAAATGTGGTAGAGAGAGGGGGAAGCGGGAAAAGAAAAAAATCGGGAGAGTTTGACGGTATTATTTTTTAATTATCAACGATCTTGACCATCGGAAGTTCCAATGGATTTTGAGCCATCGGAAGTTCCGACGGTCCCGACTGTCGAAAAATTTAATAATATTAAAATATATATTTATATATAATAGTATACTATTTAATTATTTTTCCAATTATCGACAATCTGAACTGTTTATAATTGTAATAATACAATACTAATTATATTATATAATATTTAATTATTTTTACAGTTACCAACTATCTAGACTGTCGAAATTTTTGAAGATAGGAACTGTCGGTAATTATAATAATATAATACTAATTATATAATATATTATATAATATTTAATTATTTTTACAGTTATCGATGGTCCAGACCATCGAAACTTTCGACGGTCCATCGGTAATAATAATAATAAAATATTAATTATATTATAAATTATATGATGTTATATATTATATAATATTAAATTTTTTCACTTACCGATGGGACTGACCATCGGAAGTTTCGACGGATATGTATCTGTCGAAAATTTCGATTCCTAATCGTTGGAAAATAAAATAAAAATATAATAAATTTTATAATTTATTTTTTTAATTTCCGACGGATCCCTATCTGTCGCAAAATCCTTCGCAAATTGCGAAGGATTCATGTCTATCGGGAAATCCCACTTTTCTTGTAGTGCTTTAGGAATGAATTGCTTTGGTCTCAAGATTTTATTTTTTACTAACTATGATTTGAAATAATTTTGAATGTGGCCTTCTGAATCGGTGATCATTTCATCTCGTGAATGAAATTTATATAGGTGCTTTAACATCACCTTCGTCCGCCCTTTCGTCTGCGCCAAGTTCATCATTTCATCCACATCCTCCCACGACAATATCGTCGCACGCCAACTGCTCGTAGGAAACGATCGTGTCTTGGAGGAACACATCATTCAGTCTATTGATGACCACGTTGGTCATCGAAATTAATATCTCCCATTTGAGAAATATGGTAATGAAATTTAATGCTTTCACTATCCATGTGGTATGCATTAGAGATGTATTTTCAAAATTCATTATTCATTATTTTTTTAATCAAATATTTTTTAGTCCATTAAATCAACATACTTAATTAATTTTTAGTTACTTTTTTGTGAAGAAATCGATCAACATATCATTTATAGGCATATAAGTCACAGTCAATTTGTTCTTTTCCACTATATCTTAAATATAGTAATATTCTATCTAAATATATTTTCCTTTGGAACTTTTAGCTCCAATGTTCATCAAATTTATTTTTGTTTGATTGTCAAAGTACATTTGCAGTGGACTAATGACCAAATTGAGCTCTAGTTCTAAGAGAACGTTTGAGTCAAACTTCATGAGTGACTACTATATTACAATCAATGTATTTAGCTTCCTCTGTGTCTTGTCACACATCCTTACTTCTTGCTCTCTAACAAATAGTTGCTCCATCCAACAAAAATAAGTCACATAATGTGAACTTTCAATCAACAATATCATTATCGAAACCAACATGTGAATATCATATAGTATCTAATATGTCAATTTCAATTGAACTATATCTTTCATATATCATAGAATCCTCTTCATGACATTCCAATGGACCATTTTTTGGATTACTTTGAAATCTACTAACTAAACTTATTGCATAAGCTAAATGAGGCCGTGTACAAAGCATTGCAGACGTCAAGCTACTTAATGCTCGTGCACAAAGTTTCTCTACAAAATTTTGTCCCACATTAGGGTACTGATTTTTACTATTTTTTTTCCAATCACAAGTAGTGTAGGCTCGGGATTAACAATTTTGCATCCCGAACTTTCTGAGTATTTTATTAATATACTACTATTGACTTAAACTCAACATTCTTGAATTTTGTTCTCGAATAATTGGAATGCCTAGTACATAGGATGCATCTCCCATGTCTGCTATTTCAAAATTTTTACTCAATTTATCATTTACTTCATTGAGCATTGTGACATCATTACCGATGAGCAAAATATTATACATGTACAATGATAATATTACAAAATTATACACACTTTTCTTGATGTACACATAGCGATCTAATTTGCTTGCTTTAATAAAATTGGACTACCATCTCATGAAATTGTAAGTACCATTATTGAGATGATTGTTTTAAACTATATAATGACTTCTTCAATCTATACACTTTATCCCTTTGACCTTCAACACAAAAGCCTTCAGGTTGACGCATGTATATATCTTCAATTAATTCACCATTTAAAAAGATTGTCTTAGCATTCATTTGGAATAACTCCAAATCCACATACTGGACCATCGCTAGGATCATTCTAATTGATACAAACTCAACTATACTGGAAAATAGATTTTCTGAAAGTCAATTCCGACTTACTGAATATAATTCTTGACAACTAATCTAACTTTATGCCTATCAAGAGAATCATTAGCTTGATATTTTTTTTAATATCCATTTGCACCATATGGATTCCTTACCTTTTGACAAATCACGTAGCATCCATACTTCATTTGACCAATTGAGCTCAATTTACATTTCATGATGTTCGACCATGATTTGGACTCATTAGAAGAATTGCTTCTATATAAGTGATGATTTGTACAATCCTCTATGTCAACGTCGACGGAGTAGCACGAAACCTCGCACTCGTACATAATCATCTAAATGTATGAGTTTCGTTCGTGGTCACTTGTTATTGATTATATTTGTGTAAAGTGTGGCTTCCTCCACTTAATCCAAAAGTACATTATTTTACAACTCCCACTATTGGATAATTCAGTGTGTGTTTCATAGTTGACTCCACCATATCTCATAATCATCAAAGGATCATCATCCTTTTGAATGCATTGCTTTTTATTTTCTAGATAAGTAACATCTTGACTCTGTATAAGACCTCTATCTATATGGAAGAACATATACCCTTTAAAACTTTGATCAAATGTTTTCATCCTAAAATCTAGTTTGTCATTCAACTGATTAGGAACTAATACATGATACATCCCCATTTTTGGATGCGGCCTAACTCGGGATTCCTACCATTACATAACTACTCGTATGACGTCAATTTTATGATCTTCATACTTTGTATGTAACTCGCGGGCAACACTGCCTCTCCCGAAAATTCTTTGGGTAGACTCTAATGGGACAACATACATCTAATTGCATTCATCAATGCCCTATTTTTTCTTTTTGCCACTCCATTTTGTGGTGGCGTATATGACATCATAGTTTTCTATGTATACCTTATGCAATGTAGTAACTTTCAAATTCTTGAGAGGTGTATTCTCTTCTTCTATCTATCCTTAAACAGTTGATTGATTTTTCCAACTTTTTTTCTACCGTTGTCTTATATCTCTTGAAAGTTTTAAGAACTTTAATTTTTTTCAAGAGATAAATATAACAATAGCTCGAATAATCATCAATTAATATAATAAAATATTCTTTATCACTATATGTAGGAATACTTAATAGTCCATAAATGTTAGAATGAATTAACTCTAATAATTTCATCGACCTTGTTCCAATTGAAAAAAGTGTACGAGTCATCTTATCGGTCAAGCAATGCTCACCTGGCACTATTCTTGTACCAAAATATATTAGACACTAAATTTATAGTTCTCCTAGAGTTTCTATTTTAGAGTTTTTAGGTCTCTTAGTCTCTCGTGACAGAGATCATAATCAACATAAAGTATACTCAGAAGAATCATTTCGTGATTCATTGTTATTTATTATAGACAAACATAATAAGTCATGTCCAAATACAAATTTTTTGCCATGGCATAAACCTTTTTGCCTTTGCCTATTGCCACAAACCATTATAGGATATAACTTCTAAATTATTATGCGGTAGGTTTGGGATAGAAATTAAGTTTCACTGAGTCCCTTGCATGTACATAACATTTTGGAGTATCATGAATCTGTCTCCAATATCAAGCTTGTACTTTTCAATACATTCAACATCCAAGCATGTATTGTTTCCCATGTAGAGTATCCACTCCCCTTTTATGCAACTTTCTGAATTCTGTCTTGGCAATGTGGTGAGTTTCTACAGGATCAATCCACCATTCTTCTATATCTATTGTTGCAGCATTGCATTCAACGACATCGAGAAAAATCGTCTTGCTTGAACTTACTCCTTTACTCTATTGTTTGTCACCTTGTCCACGTTGTGAACCCTTGTTTTGCCTATGTCCATATATCGTAGGATAATTAGATATAAAACGACCACAGTTTCCACAACCATAACAAGCTCAACATTGTGTCGTTTTGCCTTTGGATTTGAATTAACTTATATTTGGGCCAAGATTCTTTCTGTGATAAATTATGTGGGCCTCATCCTCTTGCCCTTCTTCATTTTTCTCGGTATCGATGATTTTTATTTTCTTCTTTCCCTTAGCAAGGACAATTGTGCCACTTAATTGATAAACTCATTCATGCGAGCAATGGTCACAATCACATCGAATGTAGGTGATAAACTATTTAGCACTGGTAATATCTACATGAGTTCAGGTAAGGGACACATGCAGTTTCCAAGTCCTTTTTCATCACAATCATTCGATTGACGTGATATGATACATTTTCATGCGTCTTCATTTTACATGTAATGTATTTATGCAATAGAAGTTGTAAGTTCATACATCTTTTGGATGCATACTTGTTCTTTAACACATTCCAAAGTTCATATGCAATTTTATGTGTTTCAAATACTCTGACGAGATAACTTCCATATACATGAGTATAAATATTCTTGCTTTCTCATCATTCAGATTTCATTGTTTCATACTCTTTGTATGAGCTAAATTTTGTTCATATGTAGTCATTCTAAAAGTGTTGATGCAACATTGTTAATATACTTTTGCAAACTATCATGAAATAGCTTATACCAGACTCTTCAGCTTCACATATCATAGTTGACGCCATTAAAACGTGTCCACTTGGCCAGTTTAGCTATAATAAAATTTGACATCTTTTTATATAAAATGTCACGCAAATTTGCTTAGAAATAATTTTCAAATTGCAATCCAAAGCTTTAACTTTAAAATTTTCCTTAAATTAAAATTTTGAAAAAGTCAAAATTTTAAATTTTTAAAAACTTTTAAAGATATGGAATTAAAATTTGACAATTTGGAAATTTAAAATTTAAAATTTTGAATTTAAATTTCAAAATTGAAGTTAAAAATTAGTATATTTAAATTTCAAATTTTGAAGAATTTGAATTTAAATTTTGAAAATTTGAAAAATTCTTCCTACAATCTGGATTGTTCCAAGTGATAAAAAAGATGCTCATGATTAATAAGAGAAAACATGAGGGTTATCATTAGCCTATCTAAATGTACGATTCTCCATACATATATTTCTATCTTGCGCGAGGTCATTTTGTCCAACGGGGCATGGACTGTGACGCTAATCCCCCATTGGCCCACCATAGTCTAGGTATCTACATGCTTGTGTGCTTGCAATGGTATTTCTTAAAAATGAAGAGTTCTTTCAACTCATGGACAAGAAGAAAGATTATGAATGGCTAAAGATAAATGGAAGGACTTTGTCCTTATGAATATGAACTATTTAACCATGAACAATGAATTATGAAAATGAAAATGAAATGAAATGAAAGAACATGAAATCATGATTATCTATTAATTTATTATCACATATTCATTTTTTTGTTTATTTCATATTTATTATGATAGAACGTACTTATGACGATATGAATTCATACTTAGTTTTATGTTAACAATTGAGTTTGCTCCTCTGTGTGATTTCCATAGGTACATGATATTGATGCGTGCCTGGTTGATGTGTGTGTGGCCATTACAACTCAAGTAGTGTGTGCACATGATTATCGTAGAGTTTAGATGAAATATATTTTCTTTTATTAACGAATTTGTATTTGGATGATGGGACCTAATGAGTTGTATTATGACATGAAATTTTATATGCCATTTATGATGTACCTTATTATTCTCTTTTATTTAGCTTTCCATTTTCGTTAAATTGTTGTAATATTTTATTCTGAAATCTTTCACTTACATGACTTTTTTTACCATATGTGTCAACGAAAAAGGTCAAGAAGTAGCGCACGAAAGAAGATTTCGTCATGTGGCGATATTGAATTACGGAACGTTACATTTTTAATGAATTCGAGATTTGAATTTCGATTATAGAAATGATTCAATAGATTGTTTAGAAACTCTAGGAGCAAAACATAGAATTTTAAACTTTTAAATTTCACATAAATTAAGAATAAACACAATTTCCGAAAATAGTTTAGTATATATATAATAAAAAGATAACTATAATACTGAAAAAAATTAAAAAATAGTTTTCATAATTTGAAGCAATTCCTACTGCATGTCCTTTCCAAAAAAAAATTTAAAAAATTCCTATCATTTCTGTAAAATAAAAAAATAACACACACATGTACTTACAAAATAAAGTTATTATATGCAATTAATAAAAGCATATTGTTCGAATCATTTTAAAAATTATGACCGATCAATTATATGGGCTGAAGGAAGAAGATATACACAAATCTAAACTTAAGATTTGAGAAAGATATAATTCTAGATTTCAATAGAATATTTATGACATGATTTAACGGCTCATGTTAATCTAATATTGGACTCAATCCGAAAGATATGCAGACTATTATAAAAACAAAACTAGTAAAGGTCTGGATATTTATGACAAAATTAATCTACGGCTGAGATTGAGTAGGAATAAAAGAACATTTTTGTCCCCACGTAATTAAAAAAAATCGATGGAATCTACGGTCGAGATTGAAACCACGAACTCAAACTAGGAGGATTAATTGTATCACAACCTTAATGGTCTTGAATCGGACTGATTGAATCAAGTCAACTTAAACTTGGACCACAAATAAATGCGACTTCTTATCGAAAGTGTACATATTTTAACAATTCAAGTCTTCTCCCGAAGCAAACACAAACTTGCAAGGGTTCATAAAAGATACCTAATTAATCAATACATAATTTGACCGTTTAATTTATTAATTGTTTGACGTATCCGTCCTGGTATATATAAACCCTAAATAGCATACGCGTGAAAGTTATAACAACTCTCTTGTACCATGGGGATGCAATTACTTGGCCCTTCAAAAAATACAATTCTAAATTATCAATATGTATTAATCACTTTATAATTTAATAAAAAGTATGTAATTATGTTTTATTTAAAAGTTTAAATTTAATATATTTTGTTGTGGTTCGGCTCCTCTCCATTTTGTGGGTCTTTATGGTCCTCAATAAAGAAATGAAAAAATAGATGTTGATGTACCATAGGCTAAATTTTAATAATTATCCTCAAATTGTACTATTTTACAGATTTGATTATCAAATTTTAGTTTCTAATGAGATTATTTTTCATCAATTAACTTATTTCATCAACTACCTTAATGATCGTGTATTACTAAGGTTATTAAAATTGGACTGGATCAGCCGGTTCAACCGGTCCAACCATGAACCGACAGCCGGTCCGGTCTGGATTGATTGCAAAATTGGAAATGAAGTTGAACCAGACAAAAATCGATTTAACCATTGAATTAGAAAAACTTGATTCAGTATTTAAAGTGAAAAAATAGAAAATAAAAGTTAAAATAGGAAATAAAAATGTAAAAAAGAATGTAAAAAATGGGAAAATATTTGAATTGAGAATTGGTATAAACTAAAACAGAAATAAATATGAAAAATTAATTGGAGAGAGGAATTCGTGGAAGTGAAAAATGAAATAATAATAAATTTTAAAATAAAAATTAATATTCTTTCCTTTTTATGAGTAGGAGAGAGAAAATAGTCATAAAATTAATAACTTAAAGTCTTTTACATGAATATAATTTTTTAAATATCTGTGTATTATAAAAAGGAAATTAAAAGAAGAGAGGAATTAGTGGAAATAGAAAAATAAAATTATTAAACTTAAAGTAAAGAAAAAAACATGAGATTGATATATGTCAAAATAAAAATACTATTGGACAATAAAATAAAAAAAATTAATATAATATATCAATAATAATTCAAACTATTTTTTGTGAATACTAAAATTTATTTATTATATTTTATTATGAATTATAAGTTAGACTTATCTTTTTCTGCTTATATAATATTAATTATATCTATAAAGTTATTATAAATAATATTAATTTAATAAAATTCGATTGAACCCAATTGAATCTGATCAAACCGATTCAACTATGACTCGGTTGACACTACAAGAAAATCGTGATTTTCCAACGGACAATTTCTGACGGTTCTAAATCAGTCGCAATTTACGACAGATTTTTCGACGGTTTCGTTTTCGACGGATTTTTCGACGGTTATGACCGTCGGAAATGATTTATATTATTATTTAATTTTCCGACGTTTAATAACGTCGATATTTTTTATGGATATCTATCCGTCGCAATTTCCGACGGATTTTCCGACGGCAACCACTGTCAGAAATGAAAAAAATAAATTATGTAATTTGTTATATTATTATTTAATTTTTTCGACGGAGTTTCCGACGGTTACGACCTTCGGAAATGAAAAAAAAAATAAATTATGTAATTTTTTATATTATTATTTAATTTTTCGACGATTAGGAACATCGATATTTCTGACGAATATACATCCGTCGCAATTTCCGACGATCGCGACCGTCGAAAATAAAAAAAATAAATTATGTAATTTGTTATATTATTATTTAATTTTTTCGATAGATTTTTCGACGGTCGACGGTTACGACCGTCGAAAATGAAAAAATTAAATTATATAATTTTTTATATTATTATTTAATTTTTCGACGATTAGGAACGTCGATATTTTCAACGGATATCCATCCGTCGCAAAAACCGCCGCAATTTCTGACGGTTCATAACCGTCGGTAAATATATAATAATAACATATATTTAATATTTTTACAATTAAATATTTGCGACGGTCACAACCGTCAGTAACTTTAAAAATAATTAATGTATGCATTTCCGACGGCTAGAACCGTCGGTAATTAAAATTTGTTATCCCGCTTTTCTTTCCATTTTTCCGCTTTCTCGTCGTTCGAAATCCAATATATATATTCTCTCCTCTCCTCTCCTCTCTCTCTCCCTCTCCTCTCCTCTCTCTCTCCCTCTCCTGGCCGGCAAGCCTCTACCGGACGTCATCGACCGCCGGCGATTGTCTCCCATCGACTCTTTCTCTCTCTCCGGCCCGGACCGCCAAGCGGCCGCTTCGGGCCTCTCTCTCTCCGGCCCGGACCGCCAGGCGGCCGCTTCGGGCCGACTGGCGGCCGCTTCGGGCCGACTGGCGGCCGGACCCCAGCGGTCGAATCTACCGCCTAGCGGCCGGATCCGGCCCCAGCGACCCGGATCGGGCGCCGACGGCCCGGATCCGGCCCCTAGCGGCCGAATCTATCGCTTGGTGGCCGGATCCAGCCCCAACGGCCTAGATCGAGTGTCGACGGCCCGGATCCGGCCCCCAGTGGCCCGGATTTGGCGCTAGGCGGTGGATCCGGCCCCCAGCGGCCCGGATCTGGCGCCAGGTGGCGAATCAAGCCCCCAACGGCCCGGATTCTGCCTGGCGGCCGGATCCGCCACATGGTGGCAGGATCCGGCCCCAGCGGCCCGGATCGGGCGCCAGCGGCCGAATCCAGCGTCGGCAGTCGGATCGATTGCCTGGCGGCCAGATCCGGCCCCCAACGGCCGGATCGACCGGCTGGTGGACGGATGCGATTACAACCATCTGAAATTTCGACGGTTCGAATCGCCGGGGACTTTTTCGACGGTTCTGACCGTCGATAGTTTCGACGAATTTTTTTCAACCGTCGCAAATCGATTTGCAATGAGCATTTTTCCGACGGATCAATTCCGACTAAAAAACCGTCGGTAATTGTGTTACCGACGATTTTCGAGCTAATTACCGACGATCTGGACCGTCGGTAATCAGCATTTTTCTAGTAGTGTGATTGTCCGATTCGGTGGATGGCTCAATTATTATAACTTTAACATTTTTGCTTATATGACACATCTTTAAAGAATAAAAAAAACTTTAAATAATAACAAAGAATAGAAAAAAAACCCTGTCGTCACCGATGAGATAGGGGTGCCAACCCTTCCCTTTCGTCTGTGGTTGTCGACAAGGCCGTAGAAGAGAGAGGGGAAGGGCTGCCTTCCCCTTCGTATCTCCGACAAGTCAATTTAATAATATTTTTACTAAGTATTATGTTATATTAATTATTTGTGTTGTTATTAATCTTTTTAATGATGTGTCACGTGAAAATAAATATTACGAAATTGATTATACCCGATCAAAATAGTAGTTAATGAAATAAGTTAATCATTAATGAACGGTCTAATTATAAAATAAAATTTGAAAATTGAGTTGAGAATTATGATATAATTAGAGAGTAAATGTACTCACCAATCGCATAAATAAGGTGCTTGGACAAAATAGTGGACATGAAATATATGTTTTGAGAAACCAAAATGATTAGGAAACTTTGATTGGTCCACTCCTTTTTATATACATTAATGCAAATTGGTAATGTTGGATCAATTATTAGCGGAACCAAGCAAGTGTCTATTCGGTGTGGCCGAAAATAAAACATGGGGCAGCATGCACTACTTATTTCAATTTCTGTATGACAAATCAACTTAATAAATCAAATGTAACGATCCGAAAATTTATTCTAAAAATTTTAAATATTTAGGATAATTTCGCGTCGTTAGCCCGTTCGCCATACATCATTTAACAACGGAAGACTTGATAATTTAGCGAAAATCATAATAAATAAAAATTTTCTATTAATCATATTATAATCGATACTTCAGAAAATATTAAATGCCTAAACCTTCAGTACATCATTAACTCCAATGTTCAAATAGAACTATAGGACTTATTTAAACCTAAGTATGGGCAGCACTTTATCATGAGCTTGAGCTGTCATCTATCACTTAATCTTAGTTATCTGCATGGATTCAGATTGCAGAGTTTTCCAATTAAAGTATATAAATGTCATGCTATCCTATCATATGATACTACATGCAATACATCATTATTATACTCAATAACATATGAAGATGCATGTCATGAACTATATCATAAACTTTATATGACAATACATCATGCTTACATTCATTCGTCATACAATATTTATATAACATAACCATCATGTCATACATACTTTACTTCGAATCCATCATCTGCAAGTAACATGTAATAAAAATATACATTCATATCATTCATCACATACATAACATATCATTTCATTTCACATTCATTATCATGTACATTATAGGAGTATTTTCATAATTCCTTAATCCTTACTTCTTGACTTCATACTTTACATCTCCTCAGGGTTGCTTTATAACCCTTTAGATCTTCTTTCATTATTTTATTTCTTTATTATGTGATCATTCATATGCCATATTCATCCTTCATTTTTATCACATAATAACATCTTTACTTTCATTCTATATCATAAGTCATTCTTAGGAACACACATCATAATAGTGAGAGACTTTATTCATAGTCATATTTAGGAATACACACTTTATGATGAGGGGCATTATTTTTTGAAAAGTACATACACAAATGTAGGACTTTACTTTTCAGACTTAGATCTCCTTAAAGTACATACATAAGTACATGACTTTACTTTCCATCTTTATTTCTTCATCATCATCTTAACATTCTTTCTTTGTCATAAGATACTTTAACTTCACTTTCATTCTTATTTTATCTTATAACACTTTTTATCTTAACATAGTTGAAAGAATCATCTCACATCATCATAGGCCACATCCTTGGAACACGCATATCATAATAGTGATATACTTTATTTCAAGGAATACGCACATTATAATAACGAGGGACTTTATTTTGAAGAATACACACACCATAATAGTTAGGTACTTTATTCCAGGAAATACACACACTTTCTGATGAGAGACTTTGTTCCTTGAGAAACACATACACAAATGCAGGACTTTACTTCACGAGTTTAGGTCCACTTGAAATACATACATAAGTGCAGGACTTTGCTTATCATCATTGATAAGTGATGAGGACATTCTTTTTAAACTTTAGGTGCATTATGCTTTGTAATACAAAAATCATTCATATCAATCATTCTTCATCTTTTAGCCTAATTACGGCTGAACATACGTTACATGTATCTACGTGTCATATACAATCAATACACATCTATACATACTTATATACATAAATAAATAAGTTTAAAATGACTTGGCTTTCATTTCCGATCTGTCATGGTCATGATAGTTGCGTCACGCCCATGACAATGGCCTATAATTCATCCGCATAACGGTCATGGTCGTGACATGATTTGTCATGGCTATGCCGAGTCGTCATCACCGTCGTGACCTGGTTGGTCATGGTCGTGCCCCACTCCATCATGGTCATGATGATGTTGTCACGGTCGTGACAAAATGCTAGTTTCACCCATCTTCTGTCACAGCCGTTCCGGGACCTGGCACGACCATGCCAACATCATGTAAGTCTGATCTTTCATCCGAAATTCTTAAATTTTGATATTGAAACGTCAAGAAAAATAATCTAAAATATCATAAACATTTCAGGTATGATCTCTTAGCATCTATGCATTATATAACACATTAAAACATGCAATTTCATCCATTAACATTAGTTGGAGCTTTTTCCTAGAAATTCATAAAACCACCAGAATTCATTCTCTGCACAGTATTCTGATAGCAGCCACTAAAATATTAATAACTTAACTTATACTCATTTTTTTCATATGATTCTAATTTTCACAGAAAGATAACATGAACCTTTAACTTTAGAATAAATTTCAAATCCTAATTCAGTATTTCCAATTTACTATATGTTTTAGAATTGGGTCTCACTATTACTCGAGATAGCATGACAGAAGTCCGATGTTTGAATCATAACTATTTGTATACAACTCCAAATCATATGAAACTAATTTAGTGTGGAAACTAGACTTCTAAAGCTTTCCATCCATATATTATTTATAATTTTTTGATATGAAAACTTTATCAAAACAATTATTACAAGACAGTCACGAATTCCCGAGATAGCATGACACCAGTCCGATGTTTGTATCATAACTATTTATATACAAATCCAAATCATATGAAATCAATTTCTGTGGAACCTAGACTTCGAGTTCATCCATATATTATTTGTAATTTTTTGGATATCGTTGGTCTACTTGCTTTTCCCTCAATCATGACTCATGGTGCTGGAAGCTACTTTGTGAATCTCTGCAAACCACTTGTTTGGGCATGAAGAAAGTCATTAGCAATGGATCTAACACCTACATTTTCTCTAATCCTTAGATTTTTAATATCCCGCTTGCCTACAAGCCAACCTATATCAACATGGATCTCTCACTTGATGGCCTGACAATTGGCGCCCTTATCTAGAACCATCAGTGGAATACTCAGCTGGTAAATAAGTTCTTTGGCCTTGTTCT
Organism: Pontederia crassipes; assembly: GCA_030549335.1. Classification (NCBI taxonomy): domain Eukaryota; kingdom Viridiplantae; phylum Streptophyta; class Magnoliopsida; order Commelinales; family Pontederiaceae; genus Pontederia; species Pontederia crassipes. Next base: position 65,761,140 of record CM060191.1, on the reverse strand, counting down.
TACTTCTTTTATCACCACTATTTACACTCACGCCGATGATGATATGTGGATAAGGAAAGCTGAATCAGGGCAATTCACGTTAAATTACAAGTTACTTTTGATTTTATGAACTCGTGGCTTGAGAGTGCATGGCTCAATCAAGGCAATTCATTAGACTCAACTTCCATGACTCATTTTTTTCTTTGTTTTCTTTTGCTTTCTTGGGTATTTGAAAATGTCGGAATGATGCAACTTTTGCTTAATTAGGGCAACCCAACAGGTCATCTCGGAGAAGGTCATGGCTCAGCATAATGATTATGTCAGTATCCACATCCCTGAGGCGACATTCCCCCAAGACCCTATTTGGGTCCGGTGGGATCCCCTAGAATCCTGTGTTAATATTAACACAAATGGCTTCTTCACTGGTGCCGCCCTGGGGAGTACTCATTGCTTTCAAATGGGCATTATCCCTACTTACTCTGGTCGTCTTCTCATTGCAGGTGCTGTCAAGCGGCATGCTGACTCTGTGTTGGAGTTTGAGGCTTGGGGAGTACTCATTGCTTTCAAATGGGCCTATTGGCAATCATTATCGAAACTGATTCAGTAAACCTAGTGCAGATCGTGAACAGAGTTTCTGCTATTCCTTGACGCATGAAAACTATTGTAACAGACATTATGGCCATGCTAACCCAATTCACATCTTAGCGTCTTATCCACTACTTTCGGGAAGCTAATCGAACAGCTAATTTTTTGGCAAATTTTGGTTGAACTTCTAATTACGACCTTTTTTGAGAGTCTGATCCTCCACGAGATCTCTCCAATATTTTGTATCAAGATCACTCTGGTTTATTAATCAATAGATGGTATCTCTTTGAAAACATCATGAGAAATAATATTATTATAACATATATATGACTATAAATAACATACAATTATATTTTATTCCTATATAGTTACACCTAGCTTAATTCATGTATTTCTTAATATGTAGCAATATTAGTTTCCTGTGGAGATGGACTTTCTGGCACCATCCTATGGATGCGTTTGGCAACGGAATAAATTGTGCCTTTGTTCCGTCTGGTTCTGTCAAACGCGAGACTAGAACTTGGTTCCCGTATGGGAACCAAAATTTGGAACCAAGTCATCACGTGATCTAGTTCCATGTGCTTCGATTCCACCATGGCAGGCGTGATAATTTTTTTTATTTTGTTTTCTTTTTTCTTTTTCTTTTCTTTCAATCTCACCCTTATAAAAAATTATTTAATAAATACAAATATTTATAATAAAGCATTAATATAATATTATTTATTTCATTAAAATTTTAATATTTCATAAAATATAATTAATTTAAAAATATTTTTATATTTAAATAATATATTTTTTTTAACAAAAATTTTCTCATGATTTTTTATTTTTAACTTTATTTTATAAGTAATAAAATTATACTTTATATTTATAAGAACCGTCTTTAATTTAAAATTCACCAAAAATTAATTCATCGCATCTCATTTTTCTTATCACATCAATTTTCAAATTCCCCGCTATCCTAACACACCTCAAAATAATATATTAATTCAACTTAACTACTATTCAACCTAAAAGTTAGGCTTTGGTACCATCGTGTCAGGCCAATTTGGGGTTGGGGCATCAAGGGCACCACCCGATCTGATACACCATGTTTTTTTTCATAATTTTGTTTTTATTTATATATTTAATAATATATTATAACTATTATATCTAATAATTATATTACCATATATTATAATTTTTTATATTGTTTTTAATTTTTTTTATTACTCCAAAATTATATATATCAAAAGAAATAGGAAGTAATGTCAGTGGCTCGACCTCTTCTATATGCAGCAAAATAAGCTTTGAGTCAACTCAATTCGAGAACTTACGAGTATCTAAAAAATTTAAAATGAGTACTATGACCAACCATCATTTGCTCAGTGAGTGGAATAAAGGTATAACATAGGGGAACAATATAAGCGCATATAATATTTAAATAACCACATTTTTTCATATGAGAAAACATTTGAAGCAAAGCACATATAACATAACTTGTCAAATCATATAAGTAAAAGTAACTCAAAATATCATCATTTTCATAATTAAACTTCACGCATGTGTCATTGCACATACTCAACATGGATCAATATGTATCCCTCCATGATCATGTTCCATACAGTTAAGCAGAGCTTTATAATTAAGAGTCATGGACACGCAGAACAAATCATGGGTCAATACTATCCCTCTATGATTGTGTCATACAGTTAAGCAAAGCTTCACAATCAAAAGTCTCAGATACGCAAAGAAAATCATGGGTCAATAGTATCCCTTCATAATTGTGTGTCACACAATCATGATTCTCATATACGCGGAGCATATCATGGGTCAATACTTGCACGCAGAGCAGTCTCCAAAGGGACAAGATATCATATATACGCTTCAAATGCTTCATGTATATCGAATGCGGTCCCAAAGACATTTTTCATTCAGCATGGTCAATGTACACATGGAGTTTTATAATAGCAAAATAACATATCACCATCATATATCAATATCAAGTAAACTTATTTTAAGTTCACAAGCATTGTTCTATGAAAATATTTTGATGTAAGAGGGTACTCCATCTCATATGAAATCATTGAAACATATCATAAATACTTTTCATAGCTCAAGATATGTTTCAATAATAATAATAATCTTTACTTAAGATAATACTATAAATTAAAGAAGTATTATATGTCATTTTGCTATGTTATAAATTTATCCACTCAACTTATACTTTATCCTTTCAAAGAGTTTTATTAGATTTCATCCCTTTCATTTGTAACTTGATGTTTTTCTACAAACAATAATGCATTTTTACTTTTCAATCACTAATAAGGTAATATGCAATGCATGCTCATGATGCATGAATGATTATGCACCCTAAAATGCATATAATATCCTCTAATACTAATTTCTAATTTCAGGTATTTATATTCATAAGCTATTTCACAATTGGAACTTTTCAATCTCTTTTAGTTTAACTAAGTGTTGTATCAAGATTCCTGACTAAGTGTATGTCAATTAATAATCCATAACTTCTTAACCACATAGAAAAATCTTATGATTATGGATTAATTAGAAACTAGGCATATTAAGGTTTTCAACCCTCAAATATCATTAACTAATTTCAAGTGAGTAAGTCATAACATCTAAGACAATCTGATCTAGAATTTGTGTCCTGGCAGACTGTATGTCACTGAAATATTAATTTATATTTTTCTTCATACTTGCCTATTTAACTAGATTATAATTTTTCTGAAAACTAGAATTCTTAGTATTGTGTCATAAAAATTAGAGAATTTAACTCATTGTATAACCTTATAACAAAAATAGTTAATTCGGGTCATCATCTGTCTATGTCTTAGAATCTAACAAAAGAATCACTATGAAATCAAAAAATCATTTCTCCTAAGATACATGTCCAAATAAGATGATTCCACTTCTCACCGAAACCTTTATTTAAACATATCCAAATTTCAAACCCTAATTCACTCTATTCCAACCGTGCCTTAATTTATAAATTGAACATGTATCAGACTCGTAATAGGATGAGTGATCCGCGAAGATAAGTTCATAATTTCTTCTATAAAACTCCTTTTTTTGGTGATTCCAGGGGCCATGTAAAGCTAAAGTCGAATGAATTAACCATTTCATAATTTATGGTTCAGTAATCATGAAGAAATGATCTTCTCAATCAGAAGAACAATTTTAGGATCAAGAACTCACCTTGAACAGCATATGTTCCCGATTTTGCCCAGGTTATTTCGCTCGAGTTCTTCGTCTGATCATTTTTCTACGGTGAAAGAATAATGTTAAGTGACTAATATATTTTTTCAAAATTTTTGGAAGACATAAGGCGGTTTGGTAAAATATTCCTTTAAGCAGCTGTCCACTTGCCTGCTTCGGCTGCTTGAAACTTAAGTGATGGTCAATCACATTTTTTATCATAACTAAGTATTTTAATTCTAATTAAACTTACTTAATCCTATTTGTACATATATATTATAATATTTTGAAATTTTACAATGTATTCCTAATAACCTTATGTAATTAGTTTCTAAGTTTATCAATAATTAAGTTATCATTATGCTTTAATCAAAATATTAATTACTATATACAAATATCACTAAATGAACATCCAAACTAACTTAATATGTTAATTAAATGCATAATTATGCATAAATAACGTGTGTAGAGCACGTCCGTGACACCAAGTCCCCCAGCATAACGTGGGAGCAGCATATTGTTCCAATTGACCAGATGTAGCCCCGTGCCATCATTACTAGAGTTCCATAGGAAACCATGCGTAAAGCGTTCAATGGTCTCAAGAAAATTATTTGGCAGGTAGGTAGACCCGAGGGCATGAATTGGGACATAATTAATGACTAAGTTAATAAGGGTGGATTTGTCAGCTTGGTTAAGAAGCTTACTCTTCCAACCCGAAATCCTGGAGGAGATACAATCAGTGATTCTATTTTGGTATTTGGCTGGAATGAATTTATATGAAATGTGGACGCCTAAGTAAGAGAAGGGGAAGTGGCTAGTCTTGAAGTTAAGGATATTAGTGATGATGTGTTTCCTACGAATAGTGAATTTTGATAGGAAAAAAATTTCAGATTTGTTGGGATTGATCCAATGGTTTGTTAAGTGTCCATAGAGCTGAAGAATTTTCTTTAATCGAGTGCAGTTTGATTTGGTTGCAGAGATGACGATGAGAAGATCGTTAGCGAAGAACAAGTGACTAAGAGTGAAACAACCAATTAAGAAAGGGATTATATGATTACACACAGTAGCTTACTTCATGGAAGATGAGAGGACTTGAGACACAAGGGTGAAAAGGTAAGGGGAGATAGGATCCCCTGTCTAATCCCTCGGTGGCTCTGAAATTTAATGGAGTCTGTCTCATTGATATAGCACAAAAAAATAGGAGAGCGAACACAAGTGAACACCCAATTGATGAATTGTGCCAGGAACATAATGGTGAGCACCTTGGTTATGGCATCCTAAGAGACCATATTGAATGCCTTGTTAATATGATAATATGTTTTCTTCGTCCTTTACGATTGGAGTGCGCAAGCTCCTGAGCAACTAAGATGTTATCTTGTATGGAGCGATTAGGAATAAAGGCTGATTGTTCCTCATCCACAATTGAAGTTAAGATGGGTTTAAGTCTAGCAACAATGATTTTAGAAATAATCAGATAGAGGACATTGCAAAGTATAATAAGTCGATAGTCAATAATATTCCAGGGGCGTGGCTTTTTTGGGATGAAAATAAAGCGTGTTCTAGTAAGCTCGGGCGGAATGTGATTGGTGTTGAAGAAAGATGAGATGACCTGAGTAATAACATGACCAATAGTATACCAATATTCTTTGTAAAACTCCGCGGTGAATCCGTTAGAGCTAGGAGCTTAACCAGGCTTCATATTCCACAGCGTATCATTAATTTGTGTAATTGGGTGATGACTTTGTCGGCTAAAGAAGCTAGCAGTGAAGGGAGATTAGGCCAGTGATCAATGTCAAGGGATGGATGATGCCATAATATGCAATAATGTTTTACAAATAAATCTCTAATTTGATTTTCGTCTATAATCCTGTTGTCATTGGTATCTTGTATGCTGGTTGTCAAGATAGACCTGTGCCTAACCATGTTGCAGTGTGGAAAAAAGATGTGTTTTGATCGTCATGTTTTAACTAGTTTATATGTGACTTGCTCCACCATTTAATAATGATCTGCCGAAGTATGGCAGCATGTTTATGATACGCAGATCTTAATTTATCCAGTTCTCTATCGGACAGACTAGAGGTGGAGTCCCTCATTTCAAGATCGGAGATGAGAAGCTCAACCTTAGCCGATCGATGCTCTAAGCTAACTAGGACTTCACAATTCCAAACTAGCATGTGTTGCTTAATCTTGCCGAGGGTTTGCCGAATAGTTCTACCAGGATTCTAGGATACCCATTCTCGGTTAACAATGTTATTAGGTTTAGGATAGTCAACCAGAAGTGCTCATATTTAAAACCCCTGGGCTTATGTTGATGGGTATTAGTCGTAAGTACTAGGGGATTGTGATCAGACACACAACGGGTGAGGGTGGCAAGTGATATGTCGGTGAATTTTATAAACTAATGATGAGTATAAAATGCACGGTCAAGATGGCAAAGGATCCGAGCATGTCCACAACGGTTGTTACACCAAGTAAATTGATTACCAGTAAAGGGGAGATCAGTGAGGCCTTTCTTGTGAATGAAATTAGTTAAATTACGGATAGATTTTATAAATTGAAAAGTGGATCCACCACGTTTATTGGTAGGGGATAGAGTACAGTTGAAATCATCCATGATGAACCAAAGGATGTCATCAAGGGCCAAGGATGAGAGATCCTTGCCAGAGTAGGTCTTGAGTGTTTGGGAAGCAACTTGCATATATAGCAGAAAGCAAAAACGATAAATCATCAATAGTAACAATGACATGGATAGCTTGGGGGAAAACAAGAAGCGAAGTTAGCTGAGCACGTAGTTGATTCTAGACGACGATGATTCCTCCAAAAGCGCCATTACCACCCTGTGTTACAACAGACTAATTATACCCTAAGCGGCGAATTATTACATCCATAGATTTTTAAAAGTCCATGTGATTTGACTAAAACTATGATTCTAGCTAGAAGATTGGGGAGTGGTGTTTGAGGAGATCCCGGACCTCACAATGTTTTGTTGCATGGAATTTTTTATACAGTGATCTAAAGAATTTTTTTCTAGTTTGTTTATTTTGTTATTTTACTTATTAATTAATTTGGACGTTATACATAAAATCCAAATGTCAAGAAGGTGTATCTTTTTTTCTCTTCTTTATATACCATCTTTTATCGTTGTAAAAGGGATATCGTTCCTATCATTTTCTTTCCTTCGTCAATGTTAGAATTTGATATCATTAACTTTGGCATTCTCATTTAAAATTTATACAACTATCATTTGGATAATATAAAAAATGAGGTATTATTTTTTCTATTGGTACTTTGCTACATATTCAACACTACATTAAATCGTCCTAATCGGAAGTTTATTGTGATGTATAAGGGTTCTACGATTTTTTTTTAACATAAACAAGAAATCAAAGTAGGAAAATTGCTTATGCTGGATTATCAATTAATCAAATACATTAGGAACATTCATTAGGACTTGAAACTCTTTAAAGAAAATCCATTGTCTTTTTTTTCAGAGAATATCTGATTCATTACTCCGGATCGATTAATATTTCAAAATGATAACTTCAAAAATAAGAAGTAACTAATTTTAAACCAATTGTTCAGCGAGACAATGTTAACCTATTGTTTGATTCTTTAACTTATTAATAATTTGATTCTTTAACCTATTTTTTATAAGGGTAAAATGGGCATGCTGAGCGGCTGATGATTCACACCGTGTCACGCGTATATCCAGTCATCCATGTGTGTTCCAACGATCGAAATGGATGCACGTTTCCAATCGTCCAGATGCCATCCTACGGCTGATTTGAATTTCTCGCGAGATGGAGCGCTTCCTCATGGACCTCACTGTGCTTGTCGGCGGGCGTGGAACTCACCGCTCGCCTCCTTCGCGGGCCTCATCATGTCCGTCGTTGTGCCCCCTCCCTCGCAGACCTCGCCATCGTCGTGCCTCCAGATTGCTGGCTCCGAGATCCCATTGTCCTTTGCTTCGTCGGCTCATGATCGACGATTGTCATTTGATCTCTCCCCCTTCGATCTCTCTTCTTCCCGTTCGCTGCACGAGGAGCTGTTGTTCGATCCCCCCTTCGATCTCTCTTCTCCCTATTCACCGACTGCCGCGTGAGATGAGTTGCCAGCTCCCTCTTTCTCTCCCTTCGTGTTTCTCTTCCCAATCGCCGGCGAGTGCCGGTCGAGGTTCAGGTAACTCTGAGACATTGTTGAACACATACAGAGAGATGTCAATATTCACCGGCGGGTACATGACGAGGAGCAGGGGACACACACACAGAGACGTCGAGATTCACCGGCGAGTGCAAGATCCACGGGTTGGGACTTTGGAACGCTGTCGAACACACACACAGAAAGAGAGAGAGGGGGGGGGGAGGGAGGCGGCAGATGCTCACCGCCTCTCCGTCTCCCTCGCCGATCACGGATCTGCCCTCCCTCGCAGATCTCACCATCCTCATCGCCGTGCGCGGACCTCGTTGTCGCCCCTCCCTCGAGGAATTCGTCGTCGCCGTGCCCCCTTTTCACTTGGATCCCTCCATCGCGGACCTCATCGTCGCCCCCTTGCGGACCTCGCCGATCCCCCTCCCTTGTGGACCTCCCTGTCGCCTCCAGGTCGCCTCACCTCACCGTCGCAGCCTTCAGGTCGCTGACTTTGAGATCTAAGCATCCTTCGCTTCGTCGGCTCCAGATCGCCTCGCGGTCGCTCTCGTCGGTCATCGTCGCCTCGCTAGAGACCGAGAGAGGGAGAGCGAGCCAGATCGCACACGCGAGAGAGAGCGAGATCGTCGTCGCTCGCCGGAGATCGAGAAAGGCAGAGAGCCGATCACGCACAAGAGAGAGAGAGGAGAATGTTGTGAGTACGAGATGAAATCAAAATATCGCGATATGATATTAAAATATCGGACGCCTTCACTTGGCCCATCGGATCACACATGAACGGCTGGATATACGTGTGATACGGTGTGAATCATCAGCCGCTCAGCACGCTCATTTTACCCTTTTTATAATTGTGGAAATAAAGAAAGAACTTGTATACTCCACGCACAAAGAATTCATTTTTGGCGAATCTAATTGGATTATTAATACAATAATACATATCTACCTCGTCTAGAAAATAAAAAACTGGCTACGTATTAACAAGAAAATCTCAAAGCCTCGACTGGGCCAAGACTTGCTCATGCATATGGACCTCAGACGGACGGCTGGCGCCGCCGGTGCCCCGACCCACTTGGTCGGCGTTGAGGAGAACGTTGCAGAAAGGGACATCATCTCCTACTGCCGGGACGCCATGCTCCACTTCATGGTGCCCAAGAAGGTGGTGTTCTTGAAGGAACTGCCAAAGACTTCGACCGAAAAGATAAAGAAGTACTTGCTAAGGGAGACGGCGCGCGGCATGGTGGTGACGGAGCAGAAGCGTACTCCACGAGGGGTCCCAGCACCGCCGCTCCACGAGGGGTCCCAGCACCCACCGGCGGTGCTGGGACCCCTCGTGGAGTACGCTTCTGCTCCGTCACCACCATGCCGCGCGCCGTCTCCCTTAGCAAGTACTTCTTTATCTTTCCGGTCGAAGTCTTTGGCAGTTCCTTCAAGAACACCACCTTCTTGGGCACCATGAAGTGGGGCATGGCGTCCCGGCAGTAGGAGATGATGTCCCTTTCTGCAACGTTCTCCTCAACGAACTCCTCCTTCAGCGAGAGGAAGGCGCACGGCGTCTCGCCCCAGTGCGGGTGCGGTATCGCCACCACGGCCGCCTCGAGGACCATCGGGTGCCGGTAGAGAGCGGCCTCCACTTCCACGCTGCTGATGTTCTCGCCGCCTGATATGATCACGTCCTTGGACCGATCCTTGATCTCCACGTATCCATCCGTGTGGATGACGCCGACGTCGCCGGTCAGGAGCCACCCATCCCTGAACGCCGCGGCCGTGTCATTGGGGTTCTTGTAGTAGCCCTTCATGATGCTGCTGCCACGAAGGGCTATCTCTCCGATCGTTTTCCCGTCCCTCGGGACGCTGGACATGGTGCTGACGTCCTTCACGTCGACGTCGGCCAGCGAGAGCACGCTAATGCCCTGCCGAGCCTTTAGTTTGGCCTGCGCCTGGACCGGAAGGCGGTTCCACTGGTCGCGCCATTCGCACACCAGCGCTGGACCAGTGGCCTCGGTGATGCCGTAGGCGTGCGTGACCTGGAAGCCGAGGCGCTCGACCCTTTCGAGCAGTGCAGCGGGCGGCGGCGCACCTCCAGTGAGCACCTTCACCGTGTGAGCGATCGGGCGGCGCTCCGCCGGGGCCGCGCCCAGGATGATGTTGAACACGACTGGCGCGCAGCACATGTGGGTAACCCGGTGCTCATGAATGGCACGATACATGTCGCGTGCGGTTGTCGCACGGATGCAGACGTTAACGGCGCCGCGCGCGGCCATGCCCCACGTGAAGGTCCACCCGTTGCATTGGAACATTGGGAGCGACCACAAGTATACGGGCTCGCTCCCGACCTCCCACTGAAGGAGCAGGCTGAGGGTGCTCAAATAAGCGCCGCGATGGCTGTAGACCACGCCCTTGGGGCCGACGTTGTCCCCGACGTGTAGTTAAGCGCGATCGTGTCCCATTCGTCGACGACAGGACAAGGCGGGCACCTGGGATCGCCTTCCCGCACGAGCTGCTCGTACTCCAGCTCTCCGAGCTGGACGCCGGTTGGAGAATCGACGTCGTCGATGACCGCGACGAGAGGTAAGGGAAGACCCTCGTCCACGAGCCGACTGAGGGCGTCTCTTGCGAGCCCGACGTACTGGTAGTCCACGAAGAACAGCTTCGCCCCGGCGTGCTTCAAAATGGTGGCGACGCTGGCCGCGTCAAGACGCGTGTTTATGTTGTTCAGCACTGCGCCGGCCGTGGGCACGGCGAAGTGCATCTCGTACATGGTCGGCACGTTGGGCGCGAGCACCGACACCTGCACAGGGCCTCGTACACATTACGCAAGCAAAGTAACGCGAGCGAAGCACGATCGAGCACTGCCCGCTGCATGCTTACCACGTCGTTCTTGGACACATTTATCGAGCGGAGCGAGGACGCGAGACGGAGGCAGCGCTCATGCGTTTGGCTCCATGTGAACTTGGTGCGCTCGGATATGACCGACGTGCGGCCGGAGTAGACGGCGGCCGCTCTCTGCAAGAAGGTGATGGGGGTGAGGGGCACGTTGTTGGCTTGGTTCCTTGGCAGCATCTCCATAGTGCTCGTTCTTGACAGTGTGGCCTTTGTGCCGTGAAGGTAAGAAATGCAACATAAGAGAGGAGGGACGTATATATATGTGAAAGGCTACTAAGACTAGTGTGGAGTTTTTTTTTTTTAAATCAAGTGGTGACTTCACGAGCTCTAAGGTATATTTTTGTTTACTTTGGCCCAACTTTAGGTCAGTGTTTGAGTTACATATTTGTTTTCCTTATTTATTTTCAATGTTGAAGAGTAGATCCATTTGTAAAAGTGGAAGAATTGTTTGACCATGTGTGAAAAATGGCTGGATTTAATGGGGATTGACCCCACATTTGTAAAAGTGGAAGAATTGTACAGTCACGGGGCGTTTTCCGAAATGGAACTATATTATAGGGATCGACCATATTTATGCTCTCAAAAATATTTATTTGGAATCAATAAAAAAATAACCTAAATTCCTCACATTTTTAGAGATAAAAATTTAATTTGTGTCTAATACAAATATTATAGGGACCACTTAAGATATTTGTGTCTAATTATTATTCTTAAGCACTAATTTTAGAAACCAATTACAATCTTGGTCTCGAAAAAAAAATTATAGGGACTAATTTCAATGGTCCCTGTAACCATTGATTCAGTTTTTAATATTTTGTTTAAAGAATCTAATCAATTCTAAGACATAAATCTCACTTTTTAAATCTAGAAGCTATTTATTCATCCTCGTCACAGTTGTTCTCTTCCTCAATAAAACCAGATTGCTCAATGCCGTGCCGTCCTCTTCCTCATCACAGTCGTGCTGCCTTAATCTTCAACTTCCCTGGCCATTCTCATCCTCATCACCGTCGCCGTCGTCACCACCGGTGTGCTTCACCAGTCGATCGCTTACTGCCCAACCCCTTTCGTCGTCATCACCGCCCCTATCAGCAGCAAATCATCAGCACCACAACCCTCGGTCCAATATCAGCATCAACAACACAACCCTTCGGTCTGTTGGCACCTAGAGGGTTTCATCGCTAGGTGAGTTGTAAAGCTTTTGTGCTATTTCTACTAATTTGGTTGTTTTTGCATGTCAATTTAGTTTTTAGGAATTTTTTGGTAGTCATACTCTTAACCTAAAAAAATTTCTCAAATTATTCGTGACAAAAGGTATTCCTCAAATTAGACTGGCATGGCATCTTTTACATGAGTTAGCAGTTGTTCACTTATCTTTTACTTAGCCGCAGAAGACGGTGGTCATCCCTCCCTAGAGGCGCGAGTGCCATCTCGTCACCTCCAAGGCCTTATTTTACTTCTTCTTCTTGGTCGCTTAGCAATTCGTGTTGATCTTTGGTGAGAAAGAACTAGAAGAGTTACGGCCTCTACATTCAGTATTTATTTGACTATATGAGTTCTGAATCATGCTTATTAAAATCCTTCTAATTGCCCGTTTTCCACCCCAAAAAATGTTTTTTTTTTCTATGCATACGTTCGAGGAGACATTATAATGCATACCGGATGATCTCATCGATAGCAGCTTTTACTTGCAAAATTAGCAATTGGCTCATGTTCGCGCTTACTACTTGTGCAGTGATAATTTATTTTATGATATCACTTCATCGGATCTTGAGGGATATTGAGCAAGATTTATTAGGCTTCAAATGTGGCTTTACATTTCTTCTATAAGTATATTGCTTTAGGTTTTAGTGGTCACTTAAATTTAATAATATGAGTGTGTTCTCATTTTAAGGCTAATGTTGAGTCACTGACCATAAATGAGAATTACGACTCTAATGTGTAGGATGACACAGAAACATTCCTCAATCGGATAGTTCCGAGGTAACATGACATCTTTTAAAGTACTTCAAAAAATTTCTTTTTTACTGTGTACTCATATTTTTGACACAATTTTGAATCTTTCAGGGCGGAAGCATACACTGGAAGGTTGTTAGTGCATAAAATACCTAGAAACAGCAGAAAGGCACCAACAATAGACAAAAATAGTAAAAAGCTAAAATTATAAGGTTGGGGAAGGAAGGAACAAAGCTGTCAACAAAATAGAGCAAGCTGCTGCAAAGAACGGAGCTGAATGATTTCTCTTGGTACTGCTGGTTCTTTTCACCTGCTTTGTCCTTCTCAGAATATCAACAATGGATCGGGCACACATCGATTGCTTATTACAGTATCTCTTAGATGAGGCTCTCTCTCTCTCTGTCTCTTTCATTTCAATTTGTGTTTTATGAATAACTCTCAGTAAACTTATTGCCAGTTTGCCACTATGCTATTTCGTAAAAGGCAAACAAGTTTCTAACAAGGAAATTGGAACTTATTGCTGATGGACTCAAGCGAGAAACAGCCCAAGCTTCTGATGGTGTGAAGAGTAGCAAGGTAATGTTCTCTTCATGAATAGTGATTCAACTATCCTCAAAAATGTAATGAAAAAGAAGAATGACTCGACTGAAAAGGAAATCTCAGGATATAGCAAAGAAAGCATTGCATTTGACATGTAGCTCTCAATCCTGTGATTTCATTTTTGGGGATTTATTTTCTTCTGATTTTGAACTCCGCCTATGTTTTATAGCCGGTCCCAAGCCCGGATAAAGGAGGAGGGTTGTGTTAGGCCCCGACAGCCAGTGTAAAACCTTGTCGAATCTCATGAACATGGATCATACGACGCTCGAATCTCATGAACATGGATCAACGAAGCGTCGTATGATCCATATAGCCGACCCCACCTAGTGGGATAATGCTTTGTTGTTGTTGTTGAATAACTCTCAGTAAACACCGTGAATGGAAAGATAAGATCAAGTCTTTTAACAGGTTCAAGAGTAAGCTAATTCATGTTATCTCCATGGCAGGACACCATGGGAGGGGAGGGAGGAGAAGGATACAGCAGGGTTAAGCAAGACGATAGTGAGAAAATTAGGAGGCAGAGGACGTAGCAACGGCCGACGCGCGGGGGTATCTTCCGATGTTTGAGGTGACAAAGGTGGAGGTGGGTCATTAGTCTTTTAACAGATTCAAAAGTCTAATTAATTTCTTGAGTTGGATCGTGTTATCTCAGTAGCAGGGCACAATACCTAGCAGTTGTTCACTTATAAAATGTTTCCCTCGCCTCCTTGGTTTATGTAAAAGGTTGATGTTAATTGCATCTTCTATGGATAAGTTGATAGATGATGCAAATGTTAGCTTGAGGCTTTTTTTCAGTCAAATAATCCTTGATGTACTCTTGATTCTAGCAAGGATAGTGCCTCATAACGCTAGTGATGTTGACTTATTATGTTCAGTTGCGGGATATATGGAAACTTCTTCAGCATTGTTTATGTTGAAGTCTGATTTTTTGAGATGATTCAAGCACCACGGGGGGTCAAACATGGGAGCCTTTTGTTGCAGACACTTGAAGAATTTCTGCAATTTCAGAGAATGAAATATTTTGGGGAAGCCAACTTATGTTACCTTTTGTTGTCACCATTTGGTATGTATTTTTTTATTATTCAAATATTTTTTTATTATCCATTTGAAGTAGTAAGGATTGATAATGACCAATAAAGATAGCAACAGTATGTAGATTTTTTTACTATCACTTCACACTAAATCTTTCTAAGCTGTCCATTATATAAATTGTTTATGAATTTTAAATTTCCTGATTCCATCTATTTCACTTTGATTCAAATATTGGTATTATATTATGTTCAAGTATATAATGAGTATACTAATATGTTATGTGATTACGTCTTTTTTGTAAGGCAAGAAGGTTGTAATGGATCGGCTAAGCACATATTATAGTAGAGAAAAATAATCCGTACAACCAAGGTTATCATTAGAAAATAATCCATTGTTCAGTCTCCTCTGGGCACTCCATTTAATGTTTTTATGACATGTTTGCTTTTGATTTTTTCTCCTCTCTCCTCTGTGAATGAAATAACATTCCATCTTGCTCATCTTTTTTCTGTATTTTTGTGCCAGACAACCCGATCAGAGTTGTCACCATCAACCTTCCATCCTCCTCTTCTCCCCTTCCTTGTCTGAGATCATCACTGGACAGCACTAGAGCATTGAGATGAATATGGACATTTACACTTTGATTTTGGAATAAATATTTTAGTTAAAAATGTTGAATGACACTTTTCATATTTTTTAAGCATTACAAGAGTAATATAAAGTTATGTGATTGAAAATTTTCTTTCATCTTATTTTTTTTCTAATGTTTGTACATGGAGAAATTAATAAATTTGACAACTACTACATTGTTGGAGCTAAATAGGTAATGGGGATCAATTTGGTGGTGCTTTATAAATATGTTATTAGGGACCAACCTCTAGATTCCTAAAAATATATTATTAGGAACCAAATTTTTTGGTGTCAATTGCTTCATTTTTTGCTGCCAAAATTACTTTGATTTGGGACCAAAAGTGATTATTAGAGACTATGATGTTATGGGAACCAATAAATTAGTGTCTAAAAGCGATACTTTTAGGATCCAACATAAATTTTGGTTCTTAAAATTTTTAAAGACCAGCTTCTGGGAATCAATGGGACCAAGAAAATTTTTGTCCCAAAAAGAAATAGAGACCACAATTAATGACTTTGGGACCAAAACATTTTGTCCCTATAAATCCTTTTTGTTGTAGTGGCTTGACGGCTCCAAGGCTTTCGGTTACTCTATGAACTAGTTGTGCAGTGCGTAATATTGTGAGTATCAATTTGGCATAATCTTCTAAAGTCATGAATGGCCAAGTTTTTTTTATTAAAAAAGGCTAACTATTCATAGAGCATCTTGAATTGTCAAAATATAATGGTTAAAGGACCCCACTGGAGGGGAATCCTTTCAAAAAAAGGTCATGAATGGAAAGCACATTGTATGAATGGTCAAGTTAACCATAAACTATCTTTTATACTTTTAATTTTGTATTGAGACTTTTGTATATTAGGAAGAAGTTCACTAGTGCCTTTCTAAGTTCATATATATATTATATGTTTCTAGATATATATAATACAAGTAAGCTTTTTTAATTTTAATATTTGACCTTGAGGCCAGCAGTGTTATATGGTAGTGAATGTTGGGCTATGAAGGGACAACATGAACGTAAAGTGGGGGTAGCCGAAATGAGGATGTTGAGATGGATGTGTGGTCATACAAGATTAGATAAGATTAGGAATGACCATATACGTGAACGAGTCGGAGTGGCTCCTATTAGTGAGAAAATGGTAGAGAATCGTTTGAGATGGTTTGGTCATGTTCAGAGAAGACCACTAGATGCGCCAGTAAGAAGAGTAGATCAAATAATCTGGAGTCCGATTAAAAGAGGGAGAGGGAGGCCAAGGCGGACACTTGGCGAACTAATAGAGCAAGATCTATTGGTGAATAATATACCGAAAGGTTTGGTTACTAATAGAGCGGAATGGCGTCGTATGATCCATGTAGCCAACCCCACCTAGTGGGATAAGGCTTTGTTGTTGTTGTATTTGACCTTGAGCGTTAGAGAACCCTTCTAGGTGCCCATGGTTCCTCGAAATCATTTTTGAACATTGAGCGCTCAAGCGTCTGTATTAGTTGATGCATGTAGAATTGATAGCAAACACTAGCAAGGGCACTAATCGCTCAAGTAATAAAGTGAATGAATAGAGTTATCGTTTTCACGAGGATGACTAATAACTTAGATTTTATTTTAACATTATTAATTGAAAAATTAAGAAAATATATGATTTCAGATGTGAATAAAAAGGAAATAATAAAAATAAAGGAAATGATCACTTGGAGAAAATAATAATTTGATGATTAAGACACCTAATTATCACCACTAGAATGTAATGAATTTTCTCAACTTAGAATTAATTGAATCAATAACAAAGTGAATTCCCAAAATTAGTTAACCAATGTTTCGGACTTTAACTACTATCTTATGAATAATTAGAATAAATCAATCCTTTCGATTTTTAATTTACTTAATTAAATCATAAGATGCATTAAAATAGAATTAATATTAAGGACTTTCTCAAGTCACCTTAATGACTTCACAAATTATGTCTCTTTCGATTTTCCTAATTATGACATACAATAAATAAGATCAATCCTAAAAACTATTATGAAAATAATCACTTCTTCTCAGATAGCAATCAAATCACAAATCATGGAATCAAAGGATAGGGACGTATATATTCATCGGATCGTCGTCGGATCATACGCAATAGATGAATAGGGGAATCAAATCACACACATATATTCATCGGATCGTCGTCGCCTCGCCTCGTGGAGCTCGCAATAGATGACATCCGCGCGCTCACCGTCATATTAGATCTAGTGATAGGGACGTATGAAAATCATACGCATATGAGGCGTATGATCCTCATTAATTTCTAAGCAGCTCTTCTAGTTTAAATAATATGTAGAATTTAAATATTTTTGAATGGTGAAAAGATTTTTTGAGAATTTTATTTATTACCATTAAGTATTTGACATCAAACGATTTAAATTCTTTTTTTTTTATTATCACTCGTGTCCGGAAAATGGCGCCGATCGTCCAATCCCGTTGGCTCTAAGAGTTATGCACACTGATCACGGGTTAAAATTTTTATCCATCATCGAGTTCGACTATTCTAGTGTCTCTTAGGGTAGCATGTCTGGCTATGACAAGTGAGTCTCTCAGCAAAAAATTTCTATAATATTTGAACTCGAGACCTTTATTTAAACGACGAGAAACTACTATTGACTCCACCTAGGACTGGAAATAAGTCGAGCCGTTCGTGAGCAACTCGTGACTCGGCCTATTTTTTGCCTATCTCGGCTCGGCCTATTATCAAAATAAGCCAAGCTGAAATATTAAATAAAGCCTATTTTCTTAAAGAGGCTTAGCCTCTTAATAATTGGCCTAGCCTTATAGCTTATCAGGTCAAGATTTATTAATATATTATATTATAATTTTTAATCTTTCATCTTTTAAATCTTTAATTTTGAGTTCAATATTACTATTTTTATTATATGTTTAGAAAAAATATATTAGTGGTGTCTTTTTTATTTATTTCGTATCTATTATTTCTTTAATAAATAAGATTTATTATATTTAATATAATATATCATCAAAAAAATATTTAGCTTAATAGACTAATAAGCTAGGCTATGCATTAAAAGTTAATCAAACAAGCCAGGTTAAGTTTATATTCATGACTTGTCACAAGCTATAGATCAGGATTAAATATTTTTATTTTGTAACAGACTTGACATATTTAAGTGGAAGTCTAACTCAGCCTAGCTCGTGTCTAACCCTAACTCCATCCCAACTCTAGTTGATATTTAAATTCATTTTAGATCTGCTAATAGTACTCCCAATTAGTGCCCTATAATTCTTACCATTCGAAAAAAAAGTAATAGAAGGTGTTTGTACAGGGGTGGGTTGGTGAGATGAACGGATACTGGCAAGCATTTTGGTTGCCCCTTCTCCCCTCTGCGTGTTCAATTGGTAGATCCGTCGGTGGAAAAACGTGTCAGAATATTAACTATAGTGTCAGTGATTGGTGAGATCGGCTATCGCCAATGAGGGGAGGGGGATGTGATTTCGTAGCTGTGCTTTCTCTCTTTCCAGATATGCACAATATCGGCAACATCGTGTTTCGTGAGCAGGTAGATTTGTTTTTTTCTGTTTGCTTTCTTGTCAGCTCAGCGGTATAAATAATACAACGTACACACGAGGGAAAAGACAAATTAAGGAGATCCATCACGGGACGAACCACTGCATGCACAGGATGCGCATATATAACCACTGCATGCACGGCATGCGCATATTTTAACGCCACTCCGCTTTGCTACATTTTTACTGTTTGGGTGGGTCGATATTTGATTGGATACATAGATGTGTGATGGTGCAAATTAATTTGCCCACGGGCCGGATGAGAGTTAGGTTAAGTTAAACTTCCATCTAAATAGATCAAGTGTGTTACAAATAAAAATATTTAATTCTGATCTATAATTTATAACAATATGAATTTAGTTTGTCTTATTTGATTATTTTTTAATGTTTAACTTAATTTATTAATAAAATAATAAATATGGACTAAATAAAAGAGACAATATTAATATACTTTTTTCTGAGCATATAATAAAAATAATAGTATTGAACTCCAAATTGAAGAATTAAAAAAATAAAAGAATATTTTTATTTTTAAAAATATATATATATATATATATATATATATATAATATAATATATTAATAAATCTTAATTTGATAAACGGTAAGATTAAGCTAATTATTAAGAGACTAAATTTTTTTCAAAGAAAATAATTTATTTTAATTTTATAGTCTAATTTATTTTAATAATAGATTAAGTGGCATTGGACTAAAAATAAATTCGAGTCATGAGTGATTTACGGATGATTCCACTTATTTTCAATCCTACATATATCACAATTTATGTAATCATGATTACTAAAACAAAAAAAAAATTGGCACAAAGGACTGCTGGTAAAAAAAGATCTGTCCCTAGACTAAATTATTTCAAATGTCCTGTCAATTCAGTGATTGTCTACACCTCATTGGACTCAATGATGTGAAGTAGTACGTGATGAATCAGTCAGCATCCATATGACTTCGCCACTAATTAATAATAATTTTTAAAAACTCGTTGGACATGTCGGTACAATTGGTTCGATCACGCTATTTGATTTAATCAGAATAAGTAAAAATTAATTTGACTCGAGAAAAATTGAAAAAATCGGATCCAACCTATTTTTTAAAAAAGTTAAAATATGGAAAGGTTTATTAAAAAAATAAATGTTTAAATGATTTATAATAAAATTGGAAAGTTATGCATGTGAAAGGATACAAAAAAGAAAAAAAAATCAAATTCAAATAAAAAAATGAAAGGAAAGATTTTGAGTCCTTGATTGGAGGAAAGGAATCAAAACCGAAACAAATTATTAATCAAATAAAACAAATAGAATTATACATGGAAAGAGAATAAAATATGGTAATAATATATTAGTAATAAATTTATATTATTATATTAGTAATAATAAAAAAACTGTTAAAATAGAAATAGATTATTAATCAAATCAAATAAAAGAGATTTATATATAGAAGGAAAATAAAATCCTGTAATAATATGTTAGTAATAAATTAAAGTTGACATAAAATTTTAATTATTATATCAATAATAATAATAATAAAACTACTACTTAAATTAACATCCAATAAAAGTAATAATTATTTAATTGGTTTAATCATTTTTATAATAATTTATATATTAAATTACTCACAAATAATTATAAATAATATTATTATATAAAAATTCGGTTCAACCAATTGACTCTCGGTTGAACCGGTCGAACCTCGACTCGGTCAGCACGTCGATCCGATCTCCTATTCGATTTTTAAAACATTGATTAGAATGCACATGACATGAGGGAAAAAAATATTTAAATAATCTTATTCTCCACATGAAAAAATATTTAAAGTAGAATACATATAACATAAGTTGTCAACTCATATAACTTTCACATTAATAAAAGTGACTCAAGATGAAAGATGATTAATGGTCAAAGATGAGTGAATGGACCATGTCCACATGAACATGAATATGAACATGAAATGAAATGAAAAGGAGAATGGAAGATGAATGTTTTGCTTTTTCAATGAAAAGAAGAATGCTCTTATAAGACATGTTGTTGATCATGGATAATGGTCCTTTTTCCATCGTGGTTCGTGAATAAAAGAATGAATGATAAAGATGTCATATGAAAAGAATTGAAAGAACCATTGCTCCTTATATGATGATCTCCATGAATACTTTACAATATCAAATTTGCTATTATGCTTATACTTTCTGCATCATCCTTATGACTCATTTGTCACTACAAGAAAACTGTCTGAATAGCGACGCGATTTAGCGTCGCCAAATTATGAGATGCTAAATAGATGTTAATAGCGTCATTGGGTCAACAAATGTAGACGCTAATTACCTCTCTATAGCGTCAACTTAGCGTCGCATTAGCGTCAAAGGATGTCAATGCTAAATAAGGTGCCATCACGACGCTATTTTGGCACTATTATTACGCTCGAAAAGTAGAAAGGCGATGCTAAATTAGAGTCACCAAAACCGCGACGCTAAGTCTACGCTAAAATAAGAGACGATATTAGCGCCAACATCTTGCATTGTATTGATATCGACGGTTGTGACACTATATTAACATCGGAGGGTTGGCGACGCTAAGTAGACGCTAGTTTGTGCTCTTTTGGAAATAAATGTTATATATTGTATTGTATACTATATTATACTACACTATATTATACATCATACTATACTATATTATTCTATTATATAATATGCAAAAATTAATATACCATGCTATACATGCATTATACTCTAATTTCCAAATTTCAAAATTCGAGGAATAGTGCTTCTTCATTTTTCGTGTGATTCAAATGGCGATTGCCAGAGATCCGACCGTCGGATTACTGCTAAATTTGTACCTCCTGTAAACCACGTCAACATAGATTTTTCAATATTTTTAGCAATTTTAGGAGGTTGTACGACAGTGTTAAGAACCTAGGAAAAAAAAATACTTTTGATAGTCATCGACTTGAGTCCGACAGGATGAGTCGAAATGAATATTACAAACTCGTAGAGATCAACACGAGTTATCCATCAGCACAAGAATCGCGAAGATCGGAGGTCAAAAGAATTTCAATAAAATGGGCAAGGTTTTGGAATAGAAATAGTAAGTTCTCGGTGATCATAGCTTGGATTGCCATGAAAAAATAGGTGTTTCGAAGGTGGGTCAGGACAAATTTTCTCTGATTCTCAAAGTACCTATTTTTCGTAATTATAAAAATTCCTCAAAATTTCTGCCTCCGAAGAAATCTAAAAATGTGCATTCTTGAAAATCAGACCTTTCGGAAGCGCTCGAAATGGTCCCATTTAGTTGACATAGAATTTTCAAATTTTTTTTAGAAATGTTGATTTTGTTAGAATTTTTTGTTTCCAAATTTAAAAAGAGGATTCAAAATAGTCTATTTTGATATGTGCACTTAAAAAATATTAGAAATCACTTTTCTCGAAAATCAGACATCTTAGGACTTCTTAGAATGTCTCATTTGATGGACATGATTTTTGAATTTTTTGGTCAACATCGATAAATATATACATATACATACGTATATACATATACACACATATATATACATATGCATATATATATACATATACATACATATATATAATATGTTGGCGCTACATCAGCATCGCAATAGCGATGCAAGCTTCCGATAGCGTCACTATAGTGTCGCGCAGACGTGACGCTAGATTAGCATCTCAATGCGATGGCGCCAATGCGACGATATATTCCACCTTAGTGTCGTACCATTGGACTCACTAAAATGAGACACTATTCAGCATCTTAGTTGGAGTCACATTAGCGACCTTTTAGCGTCGCAATTTTGAGTCGCTAATTGGCGATTCGTGTGCTCGTGGAAGATCAGATCTTAACACTCCATTTTTTAACGTGACGCTTCACGTTCACCATCTCGTTCCCTCTTTCTCTCCTCACGCTCAATCCTTTCTTTTAATCCCTTTTTTTCATCTCTTTCTCTCCTCACAATCAATCCTTTCTTTTAATCCCTCTGTTCATCTCTTTCTCTCATCACGCTCTTCATCTATCCGATGACCACCATCGCTTCACTACCTGTCAAATCCGGTGCCTCTCCTCCGACGATGCACCGGGGGCCTCATATTCTCTGTTGCGAACTTCCGCGACGTAGGAGATGGCTGCCAATGCGACATGACCACAATCAAGGTGGCCATCTAGGCATGCACGGAGGCTGACGGCGGACATGTTGTCTTCCCCTCTAGTGGCAACTACCTCGTGGCTGGTGGCGGATGCGTTGTCTTTCCCTCTAGCGAGCAGCGAGTTGCAGGGGATGGAGAAGGGAACGCATCGTCTTCACCAAATGAGGATCGCGGCGGTGGCGAGCACGTCATCTTTACCAAATGAGGATAGCGACGAGTAGCAAGTTGCATGCGATGACTTTGACGAGATTGTAATGAAATGCAATATGTTGATTGCATCTATTTTATGGATCAATATCAAATGTAATATAAAATCATTGATTGTATCAATAACAATGTGTCAATTGTACAAAGCTTCGATTCTTCATATTATAATGTAATGGTTCAATAAGAATATGCGCTGATTGTATAATGTAATGGTTGAAGTAGTGAGAATTTCACATATGAACATATCATATTTTGTGTCACGACAACGTCATGGTAGCGTCGCATATGTTAGCATCACTTTAAGAATTCCATAACGTCACAATACTAGCGATGCATTGGCGTTTAATTACCATCACAAATGACAATTATCTTAGCATTGCATTGGCGCCTCCCACTGTCGCTTTGCCACGTAACTTATAGAGTCATAATAACGCCGAACTAGCATCGACTTGTGACACTAGTAGTGTCATCGTGCTCTTTGGTGCCATGACGACGCTAATCGCTATCAATTTTCGGTGTCCCTTGTCTTTGGCGACGCTAATCCGGTGCTAATATTTTTAGCCATTAGTTGCGCCGCGTTAGCGACGCATAGGTGGTGTCGCTATTTTGCATATTTCTTGTAGTGTGTTATGACATTTAGCCTTGTATCAACGGGAGGATTTTTTCTCCCTCGTGTTGATTCCTACAGGTATTTGATTTACTTGTCGTGCCTAATTGATGTGTGTGTGATGATCCCGTGCTCGGATGGTGTGTGTGCACATGGATATAATATCTTATCTTTACTATTTTATGTCATCAAGTTATATGTGGACCCGTGTCATCTTATATTATGTCGTGGACTATAGATGCCTCATTATGCCATGTGATGTAGTTCTTATATAACTGAGCTTCCATATTATGTACCTGAATTTATGGGTTTTTATGTATCCGGCTTCCACATGTGATGTAGTTGTATATTTTTATTTTTAAGTCTTCCACTTATGTAGCACTGATGTCTAAAATGATGTAGCAAAATAAATCTGCTAGCAAGTGCAGTAGTCGTTGAAGTAATATAGTAAATAGGAGTATAGAGTGTCGAACCCACGAGGAATATTATTAATCTAATATTTGATCTTATAAATTAATAAGGGAAGAAAATATAGGTTTTGAAAATAGGTTTTCTAATTATAAAATAAATATTAAAAATAAGATAATAAGAAAATAAAGTTGAAATTAGGCCATAGGATTAACAAATTAAGGATAAATATGTGAACTGGAAAAGATAAATTAAATTTCTTTAGATGGATTAGAATTTTCTTAAAATTTTAATTTAACAAGACTAAAATCATAAACTCCACAAATTGATATATATATCTAATTCTCTACACATTATTCAATGTTAATTTTTAATTTCACTATAAATTATTTAATTTAATTAATGAAATCTGAAATCAAATGGCCCATGAAATGGTAATTACTTAATTCAGAAATCTAAATAATTAAATCAAAGGCATTAAACACAATGAAAATTTTATCAAAAGAATTTCGATAATAAAATATGGATTCATAGTATTTCCCTTCAAATAAAAATATCCTAAAAATAAGCCTAAAAACATGGAGTTCATCCTACAAATTTCGGATAGATAATAAAATAAATAACATCGAAAGAATTACACTCAGACAAATAATAATCGGAGCTTTGGATCTCGCCAAGACAGTCGACACTCTCTCGAACTTGTTACACTTCTCTCCTCTTGACCATAACCTGCAAAGCACACGACTCAATTGTGAAATAAACCTGAACCTTATGACACAAATTGAGTTGGTGGTCTCATCATATATTTATAGGTGTGATTGAGTTTAAAATTTGTCTGGATAAAATTCTTCTCTATTTGGATAAAGTTTCCTTCACATCACACTTCGTCTCTTCTTTAATCGGGTGACGACACAGTAGCTGGCTACTTAATTGATGACCCCAAGAATCAACCAAATCGTAGAAGATAAAATTTCATCGAGATAAAATCAAGGAAAGCAAAACTTCATCTAATCCATATTAGAAGTTGGCACCCATATTTGGAATCCAATTAGCGTTTTGCGCCTACTCCTTGTGTTTTGATATGATTCCTCCTCGATAAAAACTTCAATCACTACTTGGCACCTTGTGATATGAATATAATTGTCATTTATAATCCAATTGGCGCCTTAACTTGAAGTGCAGTTGTAATCCGAGTGCATTTGATCCAATTGGAGTGCAATTGGCGCCTTAAAGTTGCAATTGTATTCCAATCATGATAACGAATTACGCCTTGGATTTGATTAGAGTATAATTGATGTTGCATTCCCGGATTGCAGTCCCATTTGCACCTTCAATTGATTAGAGTTAATTGTGCCTTTAATTAAATTCATCTGATCAGCATACCATCACTTGCAAGGTTTAAAATTCACTCTTTGTACTAATAGTTCACTGTCCGTTTTACCTGAAAACTAATCAAAGAATTATGTAATCAGCCCACATATTACACTATTTAGAAATTTAGTATTTGAAATTAATAAATTCGGCGTCACGACTAGAAGTGGCCTAAAAGCATTTCATGATCAAATTTTAGAAAAATCAATTAAAATAATAGATTAAAATATATTATATTTTGCACGCATCACCCTTCTTGAGCACCCTAGTCGATGAAAAGGTCAAGATGATCGAAGGAAAGAAGAAATCGAGTACCGCTCCGAGAGGAGATTTCGCCACGTGACAGGTCGAATTCGAAGCATTACAAGAATTATCCTATGCATCATGTTATATGACATGATATGTTAGCCAGTGTTATATTTGTGTTTTTTTAGAAAAAACTAAGTAAAGACTTAACGATCCTGCAATAACCAGTGGTTCTGCCGACTGAAATGCCGATTGATAAAGATAACGAATACCATATTGGACGTATGATCCAAGGATTGGGTGCCTGATGTGGAATATCGAGACTTTAACATGATCAAACGGTCGATCAAGAACTCATTTCGGTTGACCGAGGATCATGAATCGAGTGATGGTTTCGTGCCCTAAATGGATCAGGCGATCGATCAATTTCGGACATCCGAAACTCTCGGTTGAGAGTTCATTGTCCTACTTATGTGATACTGGATGACCATCGGCCCATCGGGCATCCAATCCGTACACGTCCCTTGAAGGACCCAAAGATGAACCCAAAATGGACGTCCAATCCTCGTACGGACGACAAACTATTTCTAATGAAAAGGACGATCAAAGAACACTTACAGAACGGGCATCCACATTCATAACAGACGACCGATGAATACCTACTCTATTATCGAGCAACGATAAACTTATGTACCTTTCGGATATTCGATTCATAAATAGAGACTGCGTATGACCTTAACAAATAATCCTGATTTGATTAACCTCTGTCCACCTGATTTTCATCTCTCGAAATTTCTTACGATGATATAGAGTCACATTTGCTCCCCACATTTTTTATTAATAAAAAATGAGGGTTATCATTACCTACCTACATAAGAGGTCATCATCTTTGTGTGGGCCACTTTTTGTGGAAGTTATCAATCTTGTGGGAGACATTACCTACCTGGAGTGAGACTGATTTCCACTAATGCATAGGTAGTTACACTCTTATATATTTTTAATAATATTTTTTAAAAGTAAAGAGTTCTTTACATAAATAAAAGAAAATAAAATTAATGGTCAGATATCAATGGAAGGATTATGTCCTTTAAACGAGATAGAACGATGATATCTTTTCTAGTGAAAGAGGATAAGTAATAAAGATGAAACACGATTTACATCATATCTCCATTATGTTTTTACGTGTTCTTGTTATTATGCTTATGACATATTTTGTATTGTTGCGATGTACTCTTTTAATTTATTTATTATTTTAACTTCCGTATTTTACATGCCAATTGATGTGTCACCTTTATTAATAAACTAAGTATCGAAAAGATTATACCGCTTCGAAAAAGAAATTTCGTCACGAGATCGCCCATTAGTTATCTTAGGAAAAAATAACAAAAGAAAAACAAGGTAAAAGAAAGAAATGAAAGTTTCTTGTGGTCGAAATCGACCGAGTCATTGATGGCATGACATGGCGAACCCGACGAGGAACACATTTATCATACGAGAGGCAGGAAATCAAACGTCATTATCAATTGGCCCGTTGGATTGTGCAGTCATTGCCAACTTTACCACCGTAGTTTAATTGCTATCGATAACCACACACAAAAAAAAAGAGAGTGACAAAAAAGTTGCATGTCCTATTTCTTTTGTTGTTTTCGTTAATTATTTTTTTTCATGTTTGTTGGATCAAGTAATTGTCCGCGTCCCCTTTCGTCTCACAAGTTACCAACACTTCAAAAAAATTAACATGGAAGAGGCACGGTATAAAATTATGAATCACTAATCTTAAGGGGTAAATTATTTTTTTCCCGATTAAAAAAAATAAATAAAAGAATACATAATTTTGTTGTCGAAAATTAAATTCTTAATCCATAGTTCGAGTAAGTTGTCCTGACCATCACGTAGACATTTTTTTTAAAAAAAAATTCTAAGTTATGAAAATGATATTAATTGTATGGTAATCGAAAATTCAGTCGGCTTGTATGTCACATCTGTGTGACAACAAACTCACTCTTAAATAATATTTAAATAATCTTATTCTTCACATGAAAAAATATTTAAAGCAGAATACATATAACATAAGTTGTCAACTCATATAACTTTCACATTAATAAAAGTGACTCAAGATGAAAGATGATTAATGGTCAAAGATGAGTGAATGGATCATGTCCACATGAACATGAATATGAACATGAAATAAAATGAAAAAGAGAATGGAAGATGAATGTTATGCTTTTTCAATGAAAAGAAGAATGCTCTTATAAGACATGTTATTGATCATGGATAATGGTCCTTTTTCCATCGTGGTTCGTGAATAAAAGAATGAATGATAAAGATGTCATATGAAAAGAATTGAAAGAACCATTGCTCCTTATATGATGATCTCCATGAATATTTTACAATATCAAATTTGCTATTATGCTTATACTTTCTGCATCATCCTTATAACTCATTTGTCACTACAAGAAAACTGTCTAAATAGCGACGTGATTTAGCGTCGCCAAATTATGAGATGCTAAATAGATGTTAATAGCGTCATTGGGTCAACAAATGTAGACGCTAATTGCCTCTCTATAGCGTCAACTTAGCATCGCATTAGCGTCAAAGGATGTCGATGCTAAATAATGTGCCATCGCGACGCTATTTTGGCACTATTATTACGCTCGAAAAGTAGAAAGGCGATGCTAAATTAGAGTCACCAAAACCGCGACGCTAAGTCTACGCTAAAATAAGAGACAATATTAGCGCCAACATCTTGCATTGTATTGATATCGACGGTTGTGACACTATATTAACATCGGAGGGTTGGCGACGCTAAGTAGACGCTAGTTTGTGCTCTTTTGGAAATATATGTTATATATTGTATTGTATACTATATTATACTACACTATATTATACATCATACTATACTATATTATTCTATTATATAATATGCAAAAATTAATATACCATGCTATACATGCATTATACTCTAATTTCCAAATTTCAAAATTCGAGGAATAGTGCTTCTTCATTTTTCATGTGATTCAAATGGCGATTGCCAGAGATCCGACCGTCGGATTACTGCTAAATTTGTACCTCCTGTAAACCATGTCAACATAGATTTTTCAATATTTTTACGATTTTAGGAGGTTGTACGACAGAGTTAAGAACCTAGGAAAAAAATACTTTTGATAGTCATCGACTTGAGTCCGACAGGATGAGTCGAAATGAATATTACAAACTCGTAGAGATCAACACGAGCTATCCATCAGCACAAGAATCACGAAGATCAGAGGTCGAAAGAATTTCAATAAAATGGGCAAGGTTTTGAAATAGAAATAGTAAGTTCTTGGTGATCATAGCTCGGATTGCCATGAAAAAATAGGTGTTTCGAAGGTGGGTCAGGACAAACATTGCATGTTTCACGTGTTTTCCGTTTTCTCTGATTCTCAAAGTACCTATTTTTTGTAATTATAAAAATTCCTCAAAATTTCTGCCTCCTAAGAAATCTAAAAATGTGCATTCTTGAAAATCAGACCTTTCGGAAGCGCTCGAAATGGTCCCATTTAGTTGACATAAAATTTTCAAATTTTTTTTAGAAATGTTGATTTTGTTAGAATTTTTTGTTTCCAAATTTAAAAAGAGGATTCAAAATAGTCTATTTTGATATGTGCACTTAAAAATATTAGAAATCACTTTTTCTCGAAAATCAGACATCTTAGGACTTCTTAGAATGTCTCATTTGATGGACATGATTTTTTAATTTTTTGGACAACATCGATAAATATATACATATACATACATATATACATATACACACATATATATACATATGCATATACATATACATATACATATACATACATATATATAATATGTTGGCGCTACATCAGCATCGCAATAGCGATGCAAGCTTCCGATAGCGTCACTATAGTGTCGCGCAGACGTGACGCTAGATTAGCATCTCAATGCGATGGCGCCAATGCGATGATATATTCCACCTTAGTGTCGTACCATTGGACTCACTAAAATGAGACACTATTCAGCATCTTAGTTGGAGTCACATTAGCGACCTTTTAGCGTCGCAATTTTGAGTCGCTAATTGGCGATTCGTGTGCTCGTGGAAGATCGGATCTTAACACTCCATTTTTTAACGTGACGCTTCACGTTCACCACCTCGTTCCCTCTTTCTCTCCTCACGCTCAATCCTTTCTTTTAATCCCTTTTTTCATCTCTTTCTCTCCTCACAATCAATCCTTTCTTTTAATCCCTCTGTTCATCTCTTTCTCTCATCACGCTCTTCATCTCTCCGATGACCACCATCGCTTCACTACCTGTCAAATCCGGTGCCTCTCCTCCGACGATGCACCGGGGGCCCCATATTCTCTGTTGCGAACTTCCGTGACGTAGGAGATGGCTGCCAATGCGACATGACCACAATCAAGGTGGCCATCTAGGCATGCGCGGAGGCTGATGGCGGACATGTCGTCTTCCCCTCCAGTGGCAACTACCTCGTGGCTGGTGGCGGATGCGTTGTCTTTCCCTCTAGCGAGCAGCGAGTTGCAGGGGATGGAGAAGGGAACGCATCGTCTTCACCAAATGAGGATCGCGGCGGTGGCGAGCACGTCATCTTTACCAAATGAGGATAGCGACGAGCAGCAAGTTGCATGCGATGACTTTGACGAGATTGTAATGAAATGCAATATGTTGATTGCATCTATTTTATGGATCAATATCAAATGTAATATAAAATCATTGATTGTATCAATAACAATGTGACAATTGTTCAAAGCTTCGATTCTTCATAGTGTAATGTAATGGTTCAATAAGAATATGCGCTGATTGTATAATGTAATGGTTGAAGTAGTGAGAACATTTCACATATGAACATATCATATTTTGTGTCACGACAACATCATGGTAGCGTCGCATATGTTAGCATCACTTTAACAATTCCATAACGTCACAATACTAGCGATGCATTGGCGTTTAATTACCATCACAAATGACAATTATCTTAGCATTGCATTGGCGCCTCCCACTGTCGCTTTGCCACGTAACTTATAGAGTCATAATAACGCCGAACTAGCATCGACTTGTGACACTAGTAGTGTCATCGTGCTCTTTGGTGCCATGACGACGCTAATCGCTATCAATTTTCGGTGTCCCTTGTCTTTGGCGACGCTAATCCGGTGCTAATATTTTTAGCCATTAGTTGCGCCGCGTTAGCGACGCATAGGTGGTGTCGCTATTTTGCATATTTCTTGTAGTGTGTTATGACATTTAGCCTTGTATCAATGGGAGGATTTTTTCTCCCTCGTGTTGATTCCTACATGTATTTGATTTACTTGTCGTGCCTAATTGATGTGTGTGTGATGATCCCGTGCTCGGATGGTGTGTGTGCACATGGATATAATATCTTGTCTTTACTATTTTATGTCATCAAGTTATATGTGGACCCGTGTCATCTTATATTATGTCGTGGACTATAGATGCCTCATTATGCCATGTGATGTAGTTCTTATATAACTGAGCTTCCATATTATGTACCCGAATTTATGGGTTTTTATGTATCCGGCTTCCACATGTGATGTAGTTGTATATTTTTATTTTTAAGTCTTCCACTTATGTAGCACTGATGTCTAAAATGATGTAGCAAAATAAATCTGCTAGCAAGTGCAGTAGTCGCTGAAGTAATATAGTAAATAGGAGTATAGAGTGTCGAACCCACGAGGAATATTATTAATCTAATATTTGATCTTATAAATTAATAAGGGAAGAAAATATAGGTTTTGAAAATAGGTTTTCTAATTATAAAATAAATATTAAAAATAAGATAATAAGAAAATAAAGTTGAAATTAGGCCATAGGATTAACAAATTAAGGATAAATATGTGAACTGGAAAAGATAAATTAAATTTCTTTAGATGGATTAGAATTTTCTTAAAATTTTAATTTAACAAGACTAAAATCATAAACTCCACAAATTGATATATATATCTAATTCTCTACACATTATTCAATGTTAATTTTTAATTTCACTATAAATTATTTAATTTAATTAATGAAATCTGAAATCAAATGGCCCATGAAATGGTAATTACTTAATTCAGAAATCTAAATAATTAAATCAAAGGCATTAAACACAATGAAAATTTTATCAAAAGAATTTCGATAATAAAATATGGATTCATAGTATTTCCCTTCAAATAAAAATATCCTAAAAATAAGCCTAAAAACATGGAGTTCATCCTACAAATTTCGGATAGATAATAAAATAAATAACATCGAAAGAATTACACTCAGACAAATAATAATCGGAGCTTTGGATCTCGCCAAGACAGTCGACACTCTCTCGAACTTGTTACACTTCTCTCCTCTTGACCATAGCCTGCAAAGCTCACGACTCAATTGTGAAATAAACCTGAACCTTATGACACAAATTGAGTTGGTGGTCTCATCATATATTTATAGGTGTGATTGAGTTTAAAATTTGTTTGGATAAAATTCTTCTCTATTTGGATAAAGTTTCCTTCACATCACACTTCGTCTCTTATTTAATCGGGTGATGACACAGTAGCTGGCTACTTAATTGATGACCCCAAGAATCAACCAAATCGTAGAATATAAAATTTCATCGAGATAAAATCAAGGAAAGCAAAACTTCATCTAATCCATATTAGAAGTTGGCACCCATATTTGGAATCCAATTAGCGTTTTGCGCCTACTCCTTGTGTTTTGATATGATTCCTCCTCGATAAAAACTTCAATCACTACTTGGCACCTTGTGATATGAATATAATTGTCATTTATAATCCAATTGGCGCCTTAACTTGAAGTGCAGTTGTAATCCGAGTGCATTTGATCCAATTGGAGTGCAATTGGCGCCTTAAAGTTGCAATTGTATTCCAATCATGATAACGAATTACGCCTTGGATTTGATTAGAGTATAATTGATGTTGCATTCCCGGATTGCAGTCCCATTTGCACCTTCAATTGATTAGAGTTAATTGTGCCTTTAATTAAATTCATCTGATCAGCATACCATCACTTGCAAGGTTTAAAATTCACTCTTTGTACTAATAGTTCACTGTCCGTTTTACCTGAAAACTAATCAAAGAATTATGTAATCAGCCCACATATTACACTATTTAGAAATTTAGTATTTGAAATTAATAAATTCGGCGTCACGACTAGAAGTGGCCTAAAAGCATTTCATGATCAAATTTTAGAAAAATCAATTAAAATAATAGATTAAGATATATTATATTTTGCATGCATCACCCTTCTTGACCACCCTGGTCAATGAAAAGGTCAAGATGATCGAAGGAAAGAAGAAATCGAGTACCGCTCCGAGAGGAGATTTCGCCACGTGACAGGTCGAATTCGAAGCATTACAAGAATTATCCTATGCATCATGTTATATGACATGATATGTTAGCCAGTGTTATATTTGTGTTTTTTTAGAAAAAACTAAGTAAAGACTTAACGATCCCGCAATAACCAGTGGTTCTGCCGACTGAAATGCGCGATTGATAAAGATAACGAATACCATATTGGACGTATGATCCAAGGATTGGGTGCCTGATGTGGAATGTCGAGACTTTAACATGATCAAACGGTCGATCAAGAACTCATTTCGGTTGACCGAGGATCATGAATTGAGTGATGGTTTCGTGCCCTAAATGGATCAGGCGATCGATCAATTTCGGACATCCGAAACTCTCGGCTGAGAGTTCATTGTCCTACTTATGTGATACTGGATGACCATCGGCCCATCGGGCATCCAATCCGTACACGTCCCTTGAAGGACCCAAAGATGAACCCAAAATGGACGTCCAATCCTCGTACGGACGACAAACTATTTCTAATGAAAAGGACGATCAAAGAACACTTACAGAACGGGCATCCACATTCATAACAGACGACCGATGAATACCTACTCTATTATCGAGCAACGATAAACTTATGTACCTTTCGGATATTCGATTCATAAATAGAGACTGCGTATGACCTTAACAAATAATCCTGATTTGATTAACCTCTGTCCACCTGATTTTCATCTCTTGAAATTTCTTACGATGATATAGAGTCACATTTGCTCCCCACCATTTTGATTGATAAAAAACGAGGGTTGTCATTACCTACCTACATAAGAGGTCATCATCTTTGTGTGGGCCACTTTTTGTGGAAGTTATCAATCTTGTGTGAGACATTACCTACTTGGCGTGAGACTGATTTTCACTAATGCATAGGTAGTTACACACTTATATATTTTTAATAATATTTTTGAAAAGTAAAGAGTTCTTTCCATAAATAAAAGAAAATAAAATTAATGGTCAGATATCAATGGAAGGATTATGTCCTTTAAACGAGATAGAACGATGATATCTTTTCTAGTGGAAGAGGATAAGTAATAAAGATGAAACACGATTTACATCATATCTCCATTATGTTTTTACGTGTTCTTGTTATTATGCTTATGACATATTTTGTATTGTTGCGATGTACTCTTTTAATTTATTTATTATTTTAACTTCCGTATTTTACATGCCAATTGATGTGTCACCTTTATTAATAAACTAAGTATCGAAAAGATTATACCGCTTCGAAAAAGAAATTTCGTCACGAGATCGCCCATTAGTTATCTTAGGAAAAAATAACAAAAGAAAAACAAGGTAAAAGAAAGAAATGAAAGTTTCTTGTGGTCGAAATCGACCGAGTCATTGATGGCATGACATGGCGAACCCGACGAGGAACACATTTATCATACGAGAGGCAGGAAATCAAACGTCATTATCAATTGGCCCGTTGGATTGTGCAGTCATTGCCAACTTTACCATCGTAGTTTAATTGCTATCGATAACCACAAAAAAAAAAAGGAGAGTGACAAAAAAGTTGCATGTCCTATTTCTTTGGTTGTTTTCGTTAATTTTTTTTTTTTTCATGTTTGTTGGATCAAGTAATTGTCCGCGTCCCCTTTCGTCACACAAGTTACAACAAGCTCAACACTTCAAAAAAATTAACATGGAAGGGACACGGTATAAAATTATGAATCACTAATCTTAAGGGGTAAATTATTTTTTTCCCGATTAAAAAATATAAATAAAAGAATACATAATTTTGTTGTCGAAAATTAAATTCTTAATCCATAGTTCGAGTAAGTTGTCCTGACCATCACGTAGACAT
This sequence comes from Pontederia crassipes, assembly GCA_030549335.1. Lineage (NCBI taxonomy): Eukaryota > Viridiplantae > Streptophyta > Magnoliopsida > Commelinales > Pontederiaceae > Pontederia > Pontederia crassipes. The sequence continues at coordinate 65,726,427 of CM060191.1, read as the reverse complement.
TTTTTTTTTAAAAAAAAAATATTTTTCTAAGTTATGAAAATGATATTAATTGTATGATAATCGAAAATTCAGTCGACTTGCATGTCACACGTCTGCGTGACAACAAACTCACTCTTAACCGTCGATGTTGAAAAAAAACTGTTAATTAATTGAATTCAAGTTCTCAATAGTAACACGTGTTAAAAATCATCCATGTGTCTACGATGAAGTAATCTTTAATTAATTGAATTCAAATTTGAAAGCCTAAAAGATTAAGGGACGTTTGACGCATTACTAATTTAATTAATTGATAATTTAAAAGATCATTTAAATAGATTATCACTATTTAAATTATCGATAATATTATATTATAGTGTTTAGTAAGTACCGAATAATATAAATAGTAGTCAAAACATATAGTAAAAAAATTATCAAAATACTTCTAAAAATTATTTCAGATATTAATAACATATTATTATAAATAAGCAAAGAAAAAATATGGAAACGTGAATATATATATAAAAGATGAGATAAAATTAAGAGTTATATGCAAAAGATTTCAAATAATAAAGAAATGAAGGTTCAATGATATTGATTTATTAATAAATTATTTAAAATAAAATTTTAATTGAATAAATATTTTTGCCAAAATGTATTTCCACCGATTGGTAATCTGAAAAGTCATTTTTCATGCCTGCTATTTAGATTATGAGTGAGGTGGTAATCAAGATTATTAGATCAACTAAAATTATCGATAATCAATCACAGACAAACAAAATAATGTAGTGTGCCCTAAAAATTTTAAATAAAATAATCAATAATCTATCTATATTAGCTCATACTTACTTAATGCCCCTAAACGCTTTACCAGTGATATTAATTATGAACTTTTGATTTATTCGTTTAATTTAAATAATATATAATCTAATCGTTGGGTATTGGCTTTCCTTCGTTGCACTTAATCTCGTTCATGTAATCATATCAAGACACAACAATTTTTTTTTCAAAGAATAATAACGATGTGTCACGGATTACAATTTTGATTGTGAGTAATCAAATGTCACAAAAAACATCATATACTTTTGTCATCAACATGCTGATTCAATTTTTTTTTTCTATTAGCCGAATGCGAGATGTGTAGTGTGGATTTTGTTGATCCTAAAATAATTTTCCTGTCGATAAGTGATATCCGTGCTAATCGGGCTTGCTGCGAGCCTATAAACCACTAGCCCAACATTAGTTGGGATTGTATATGGGATTAATGGGGTGTAACACCTCTTGAGTAAAATATTGTCTAACGTTTTGATTTGAACCGTTCATTTTATATTTACGGCTTAGATACATCTTTCACACACACTCGACGATCGGTGAACGGTGAATGAGAGGTGAACGATGATGGGGATCGGGGGTGGCAAACAGTGGCAGAGAATGGAGGCGGCGAAGGGTAACAAGATCCGGTTTGTTGGGGGCAGTGATCATCGTCTCTCTCGATAATTGATGGCGAGATCTGGTTCGTTCGGGGCGGTGATTGCAGAGATAGGGGGACCATCCAAGGCGTTCGTCAGATCATCGAAATCGGGGGTGGCGATATAGTTCGTCAGTTTGCAATTGACAAGAACGATGGCGGCCACAAGCGGGGGTGCCTGTGTCACGGGGTCATTCTCGGACACTAGACCACGTGCGGCGACTAGGCGGATAGGCACCTAGCCAAGCCTGTTTTGAGTTTGCAGCGGAAGTTTTATGGTCGAGACGACTTTGCCGAGAGTCGCTCTTATAGGCATTCAATCACGGACATGACTAGAGTGTTGGACTACTCGTCACGAGACCGTGGCATTAGCGCGTTGCGGCACTAACGTAGGCGCTTGGGCGCTTAAAGTCCGAAGGGGCGACGAAGGGACCACGGGACGCCACGAAGGGACACCGATGTGGGTTGCCACCCCACGCTCAAGGCCATGACACTAGAATTAAAGGAAAGCTTACTTGTATTAAATATGATGAAACATAACATACAATTGGGCCTCGGAAGGCACTAGTGAACTCCTCCCAGTGTACCGTAGGTATAGGAGTCTTGTTACATATTGAAGATGCAAAAGACGTACCCTACGGGAACGTCACCTACTTGGCCATTCATAAGGACGGCCTTACAAGATAAATGCCCTAAGGGCGGATAACTTGGTACTCCGCAATATTACGCAGTGCGGGGCGGCTGCATGTGTTCCATGTTTTCGGCGCTAAGTGGCCGAGGACTATAAGTTGAGCGGCACTGGTGCCGCGAGGCTTCACGCTTCGTGTCACGGGAAACGCCCCGTGACATTCTCCCCCACCAAAGTCGGCGACGCCCCCGACGCCGTTGTCCGGGCTTCCTCGGGGCCTTCGTCTTGAGTCTTGACTTCGCTTGTCTCGTTCAATTCTGCCTTCTTTGCCTTGACTTCAACTTCACCAGCATCACGCAACGCCAGGAATGCCCGCTCCTTGGGGTCTCGCTGAGGACTCCTCCCTCAGGCCTGCTTCGCTCGCTGATCCTTCGTCCAATCCGGGGTCATCACTTGTGCAGCGCCAGTGGAGTCCGCCATGTGCGGTCTGACTTCATCAAGCAACTATCCGTCCATCAAGTCTCTGTTGGCTTCACTTCTCTTTGACTTGCGCAGCGTCAACTTGTGTGGTTTGGCTTCTTTGGGGGTGAAACAACTCTTGTATGCCTTCAGGAATAGCGCGGAGAAGAGTTGTCTCAGGGTCGTGTAGAACACGATGAAGAGTCTCGCCATTCGACCTGCATGACTTGACTCGATGCTTTCATGTTGCGGTTGGCCACAGCATAAGGTCTTCCTTCCGTCGAATGCGAAGTGCAGGACCATCTCTCCCTCGATGATCATTCTTGAATTTCGACGGCTTGAAACAGCACAAGCTCTCCGATGTCGATGCTTGTAGCTTGTCTGCTTCGAGTGCCTGGGGTCGCTATGATGAGCGACGAGAGTCTTCCCACGGATACCTTGGGACGCTTCAGGTCTCTTTGTGAGCTTGACTCAACGTCTCTATGTTACAAATGATTGCAACGTAGAGTCTTCCATACCTCTGCCGAACTAAAAGCGCAGGACCACCTCCTCCTTGGTGACCACATGATGTTTCGACAGTCTTGAGGCGGGACAAGGTTCCTTGATATGACAATCCGTGCCTTATCCATCCGAGTCGCCATAGTGGGCGACGAGAGTCTCCCCACGCTTCCTTGTGGTTCAACTCGCTGTCCCCAAGTTGCAGATGGCTGCAATGTTGAGTCCTTCATCCGCCGAGTCTTGAAAACAGTTCCACCTTCCCCTTGGTGGACAAGAGATACCTCGACGGTTTGAGGTGGAGCAAGGTTCTTTGGTATAACATTCCGCACCTTGTCCACTCCCAGTCGCTATAGTGAGCGACGATGAGGGTCTCCCCACATGTGCCTGTGGTTCGACTCTCTTCTCCTGCTTCGATGGGCGATCTTTATCTTCGGCATAAGTAGCTTCCTCCTTGCGACTTGAGCTTCTCTCCCCCACCATTGCCCTTGCCCAAGGGCTTTGGTGGTATGGCACTTGTTCCGATTGACTTGGCAGCGTCGACTAGTGAGCGGAGGTTGGACGATCCGGTCGTTCCAACTCCTTCCTAGTCCAAAGCTTCTAACCCCTCTGCTTGAAGAGCACCAACACTGGGTCTTCATCCTCCTGGGAACACTGTAGGCGGAGCTCGGTGATTCCTTTCACTTCCTCCTTCAACATGCCCATCTGGCCGATGCTGAACAATGCGATCTTGACCTCCAGTCCCAACTTGTCAGGGTCTGCATAATTGATGAACTGACAATTCTTCCGTCCCATGTCTGGGATGCATGTTGTCATATTCTACATTGTCGCGATGGGAACGCCATCCTGAGTTTGCCACATCTTGCAGGGTTCTTGGGATATGTCTTCTTCCGATCCTGGGACCTCCTTTGAAGCTTTGACAATCCCTTTGGGGTATGGACGGGGCGAGATCGTTGTGCTCGTTCACGAAGAGGATGCACCTTCGATGCTCGTCCGTCCGCGTTTTGGACAAAGTAGTGTCACTGTGCTTGTCATCCTAGATCATACACCTTTGACATACTCATCCACCGGGCGGCTTGACCCTTGCGAAAGAGTAGCCGTTCCGGGCCTTCACTAATCCGGGCGGATGCTTGTGAAGACGCTCCGCTTAGATAAGCGGACTGCGGTTGGTGAACTCGTGGCATGAGCTCCCAACATTACCTCCATCTCCATTCGAAGGGACGACATCGCCAATGTGTCCTTCAAAAACTTCGCATTGCGATCTTTGGAGGCCGCTTCGATTACTCGAGGCGATGTCCGAGAGGAAAGGGCACTCCTTCCTTCGGTTGGCGGCAGAACGCTTGACAGCAGCATGCCAAGGTTCGCCGATGCTCGACGCTCAGACCATTTGCCAAATTGGTCGCTGAGTTGAGGCGTCGATTTGCGTTGGCATGTATCAGGTTCGTCCCACTCTTCGATGGATGACATTGCGCCGCTTGTGGGGCGACACTTGACGAGGCAGGCAAGGCTGACAGCTCGTCCACGAGTGTTTGCAAGTAATCAACGCTTTGCTCCATTACTGAAAGTCATCGTGGCGTGGAAGGCAAGGCTGCGACACGACAAGATGCTTGTGATTGATGCTCCTTGGCCGAAAGGATGATATTCCTTGGCCGAAAAGAGACCATGAACCTTGATATTTGTCTTTAAGCCAATTTCTCCCGTGAAGCGGTTGTGCACTTCACGTTGCATGACTGGGCATGCGATGCGACGTCACAAAATACCGAGCAGCGCCAGGTCGCCATGATAGTGCATGACCAACAGTCCCTGAATGTGACACGGGTCCTCCGAGTTACACGACGCTCGTGTAAGCGATCTCATGATGTGAGCAGCGCAAGACCATCATGCGGAGTATATGGCCACTCTTTGACGCAGCGCGACACTTTAGGATTCCCGACTGTATACCTGGGGTGGTTGATCTGCTCGAGTGAGCGACGCTTGACCGTCCCGGTTAGGCGGGGCGATCACTCCGCCATCATGATGCATGACGGATGTTCCTTGACACGACACGGGTGTATGAGGAACATGCTGCGGGGCACGACTGGGCGTGCGGCGAGGAAGCTTGCCACGCATTCCTCGTTGGCGTCCATGATCAAAGACCATGGTACCAGTGCGCCTGGGCGTGGAGTATTTGAGCGGAAGCACATTTCCTACGCCAGGGCACGTTGCGACGACACAAGCGAGTCATCGTCGCTGGGTAATCCGAGCAGGAAGAACTGCTCTGATACCACTTGTCACGGGGTCATTCTCGGACACTAGACCACGTGCGGCGACTAGGCGGATAGGCACCTAGCCAAGCCTGTTTTGAGTTTGCAGCGGAAGTTTTATGGTCGAGACGACTTTGCCGAGAGTCGCTCTTATAGGCATTCAATCACGGACATGACTAGAGTGTTGGACTACTCGTCACGAGACCGTGGCATTAGCGCGTTGCGGCACTAACGTAGGCGCTTGGGCGCTTAAAGTCCGAAGGGGCGACGAAGGGACCACGGGACGCCACGAAGGGACACCGATGTGGGTTGCCACCCCACGCTCAAGGCCATGACACTAGAATTAAAGGAAAGCTTACTTGTATTAAATATGATGAAACATAACATACAATTGGGCCTCGGAAGGCACTAGTGAACTCCTCCCAGTGTACCGTAGGTATAGGAGTCTTGTTACATATTGAAGATGCAAAAGACGTACCCTACGGGAACGTCACCTACTTGGCCATTCATAAGGACGGCCTTACAAGATAAATGCCCTAAGGGCGGATAACTTGGTACTCCGCAATATTACGCAGTGCGGGGCGGCTGCATGTGTTCCATGTTTTCGGCGCTAAGTGGCCGAGGACTATAAGTTGAGCGGCACTGGTGCCGCGAGGCTTCACGCTTCGTGTCACGGGAAACGCCCCGTGACACCTGCACTTGCAGGCAAGAGCAGAGGTAGAGGAGTCGCGGGCTGCTGGCTAAACTTGGTCGGAGATAACGGCGATCGGGGAAGAGGATCAGAGGCGCAACACATGAGAGAGAGAAAAGAGAGAGCGCGAGGGATAAGAGAGAAAAAGAGAGGGAAAATGTCAAATAATTTCTGGATCGTAGATATAAAATGAATGACCCAGATCTAGGAACCCTAAAAAGAGGATCCTAAATTAAGCAGGGCGGGCCACCCTCATCAAAGTCGTCCTCTCCACTTTACCTATTTATGCTTTAGGCTCCATACATCTCGTAACTGACACCCTCGAATCACTAAAAAAATTATCTAGATCTTTTTCTCTGGACGCTGATGGTGGCCGTGGAGGCTCCCACCTTATCCGCTGGTCCACAGTGCAGATGTCATGCAGTGGTCAGAGTTGGTATTAGGAATATCCATGTGGTTCGCCTCTCTCTGCTTGCAAAGAGAGTTCAAAATCTATTAAATAATGTTCAATCTCCCTGAGTTTCCCTAGTAATGAATAAATATGGCCCGATCAATCTTTGGACCATCAATAACCCACTAACAAGATATGCTTGGTCGTGGCGACTTATTGTGGGGGCCACTTAGCTCCTCTGCCATGAATTCATCAAACAAATTGGTTCGGGCTCTGGCACATCAATCCTTCACGACCTGTGGGTTTTCAATCTCCTTGGGTTTCCCAAGTAACGAATAAAAATGGCCCGGACAATCTTTGGACCATCAATAACCCACTAGCAAGATCTGCTTGGTCGTGGCGACTTATTCTGGAGGCCACTCAGCTCCTCCGCTACGAATTCATCAAACAAATTGGTTTGGGCTCTGGCACATCAATCCTTCACGACCTATGGATTTTCAATCTCCCTGGGTTTCCCTAGTAACGAATAAATACGGAGCAATCAATCTTTGGACCATCAATAACCCACTAGCAAAATCTGCTTGGTCGTGCGACTTATTCTGGAGGCCACTCAGCTCCATGTCCACTTGGATGGCAACCGTGCCCTTCAAGCAGGCAATCATGAGCTTCTCTCTAGCAGATTCCAATTCCTCCCAAAATCCAAATATTTATGTGAAAACACATCCACAATAAACTACCTATAGAGGATACAATCCTACTTTTTTATAATATTATTGATCCTTCCTGCTCCTTATGTGGCCGTGAACTGGAAACCAATGCACATCTATTTTTTGCTTGCCCTGTTGCATTAAACCTATGAAATATCCTTTAGCACTCCATTAACATTACTTCTAGCGCATGCCTTCTTGGTCTTCGGGCTCTTGGATCTAGGAAGGCACATCAATAGTCTAAAAGATCTCTATTATCAGTTTTTGCTCACTACCTCTAGAACTTTGGAACTTGCAAAATGATTTTCACTTCCGATCATGGCATACAACCGTGGACATGGAACCGGGCTTTGGCTGGTTTTTATACTTACACTACCTACGCACCTGAGGCACCACACCCTTGCTCCAAAATCCTTGTCGAATTCGGTGGGAGCCCCCACTTCAATATTGGATTATGCTCAACACCGATGGCTCCTTTACTGAAGTTCCTAGGGTGGGAGGTAGAGGAGTTGACTTCATGCATGTTTACCTCTGATTCCAGCACTCTCATAATGATGATTCTATCCACCGCTGCCCCCCCCCCCCCCCCCCCCATAAAAGGGTTCATCCATGGATATCTGAGCCTCATTGATCACTTATACATCATGTTGTACTGCCCACGCACGATAAATCAGGTTGTTGATTACTTTGCATTCCTTGGTCGCAATCAAACTGATGACAATTTTTTGATGGGGGACTCCCTTTCGGGTCTCAACCACTTTTTGTATCTCAACTCCATTGGAGCTACTTAATTCAAGAAGATTTTCCTTCAAAAAAAAATTACATACATTGTCTTATAAAATTAATCATTAATTGATCAATCTTTTTACTTGCACAGATAATTGATTTAAGACATAACATATTTTTTTTATTTTTTTCCAAAAATAACTGTAACATTCAGTAAATGCATCCAGCCACATAGTATAATAGTGGCGAACAAAATTCCTGATTTTGGCGGGGTCTAGTCGCGATCTCAAAATCAATCATTGTGAGATTTGGAATCAGCTCGTCATGGATTAATCGAGAATTAAATCAGGGTGACTCAGTTATCCTATATTAATTTAAATTTATATGAAAATTATTTCTAAATAATATATATTATGAATAACTTAAATCCCTCATTTTTATTTTTCAATGAGATCATTTTATACTCCTTATATTTAAAGAAAAGTTATAACATAATATACAAATAATACATACTTAAAATATTTTAATATATGTTTATATATTATAATAAATAACCGGGTCAAAAATAAATTTGAAAATTTTGAATTGGGTCCTAATCCTCACTCGAAATTGGTCGCATCGTTTAGGGGCTCCTACTCTTAAAATATGTTTATATGGATGCTAAAATAGAATTTGACTATCAAAAAAATTTATATAGCATGTAAAACAAAAGACATTATAATGAACAATAAAAAAACATAATCACATAACGCTGTGATAAGATATGCAAATCACATTGGAATATACATACTTATGAGTTCTATTGGCTTATCTACTTATTATGTAACTCTCCAAAATGTTTTAAAAATAAAATACAACTCATACCAGAGACTCAAACATTGATACTCTATCATCACGAAGATGTTATGTTACTAATGTCGCCATAAGTTACACATAGTTTGATACTTAATATGTAAAATATAGGTATTAATCATGAGTTCACAATGCTATAGGAAACATGATAATTAGATCAATTGAGACAATAATATATCGTATAGGAAGTGATTCGACATCATATTACAAATAATTGATGTGGAAAAATTATATATATATTTTACTCATGCTCCACATACATTTATCCCCTATTTTTTATATTTTCAATGCTCGAACACATGATTCATTATTGAAAAATAATTTTTATGATTTCTTCACATCCATCACGTAAATAATGGTGATATGTGTTCCTGGGATGGCATTATCATTTGCTTTGTTTTTTTATGTAGAAATCTCAGTAAACAACACATGGGACACGTGAGCATGAGTGTCGCCATTTAGACACTTAGGAATATTCAAGAATGTAGCATGGTTTAAAACATGAAACAATTACAAGAAGGCATCTTTCCACATAAATCGATATATTCTCCTTTGCATTAGAGGAATGAAATTTCCTTTACACTTTACGGGTAGATGTGGACAAGGAAGCAGTTGTAAGAAATGGATAGGAGGCAAATTTGAACTGCAATATAAAACAAAGAGGGAGGCAGCCAAGGAATGAGGTTAAGGATTCTACTACGCATATTTCTTTGGCTAAAAAAAGTGGACAAAACAAAACAAGGAGCAAACAGATGTGTGAATAGGTGGACCAAATCTTAAGACAATAAAAGGACATGGAGGCTGCAAGGACCTTCCAACCCCCAATTCCCAACCATTCTGCAAGGAGAAGGAGGTTAAAGGAGATTTTGCAACAACAATCTCCCTTCTTCTTTTCTTGTTTCTTTATGTGTAACTAAACCAACCAACTAGTAGCGGGGATCTATGATGGATGTTTATGTGTCTGAACTTATCTTTTCTAAGTTTATATTTAAGCGGCAATCGATTATCTTATGTCTTGTGTTTACCATTTCATTATTCATGATGTTGTTGTGATTTGCCAAATGTGATTTTACATATTGGTTTATCCTGCCTTGACCCGAGAGACGCCCACATGTACACATCCAAATTGGATGATTTCACTTATCACTACTGAGCAATTGTGAAGTCTAACTAAACATATCTAAATTTCAAATTCTAATTCATTTTATACTAATCATGTTCTAATTGACAAGATGGGCCTGTGACCTCAAGTCACTACAAGTTTTTTATGAATTATCGATTGATAAATCTGTTAGAAATACCACGATATCCGTTGAAAATTCTAGATTTTGATGAATTTTCCAATGAAAATATGGTTGTTGAAAATTGTTCGTCGGTACGACGACATGTCACTACCATCGATATTTTCGACGAGTAAAGCCATAAAAAATTCCGAACGAGAACTCCCTTCAAAACTTCTGACAAGAAACTCCCGTCGAAATTTCCAAAGGGTGTTCTCCTTTCGGAACTTATGACATGGTTTATCTGTCAGACATTCTAACAGGAGTCACCCTCGTCATATCCATCGGATTCGGTCGCCAATGGCCGATCTTGTCGAGAAAAGGGAGTGAGGGTCCTCATCGTCGGAGGCATAGGCCCATAAGAGTTGTTGGTCACCGGAGCTGGATGGGCCGCTAGATGGCTGGCTGGTGAGGCAGCGGCAGGTGGCCAGATCGGTCGATAGGCGCTGGATCCAACCGCCCATCGTCGTCCGGCCACCAGTGTTGGATTCAATAGTTAGGCACTGGATTGGGTCGTCAAGTGCCTAGAGTCGAGAGAGAGGGAGAAGGTAGGCCGAAGCAGCCTTGACCGTAGTTGAGAGAGGGAGAGGGAGGCCGGAGCCGCTGCGCCTTCGCCAAAGAGAGGGAAGTTGAGAGAGATGGAAAGGTGGTCATTGAGAGAGAGAGAGGGAGAGATGCGACAGATATATTTTATTATATTTTAGTTACTAACGGATTCCACCTACGGTTACCGACAAATAGGAATCCATTGGTAATTCCAAGGACGGAATCCGTCGGAAACTATAGTATTAGAATTTGTCCCACCAATTTCCTTCCGTCTCTCATGCTCTTTCTCTTTGTCCCGCCTCGCTCTTTCTCATTCTAATTACCAACGGATAGAAATCCGTCGATAAGTCTGAATGCTAGAACTGTAAAAAATATTAATATTAATAGATTAATCATATGCTTATATTATATTATATATTTTTATTATAAATTCATAATTACTAACGAATTTGTACCCATCGGAATAAGTAATTCCGAAGCTTATATCCGTCGGAAATATTAATATTAAAATATTAAACGTGTGCTCGTATTATATTAAATATAGTTATTATAAATATAATTAGTGGCAGGTCTATCCTTAGAAAACATTAATATTAAAATATTAAATGTATGCTTATATTGTATTATATATATATATATATTATAATATAATTATCGATGAGTCTAGCATTCGGAATTATCTATGGATCAATCTGTCGTTAGCAATTTCGAAGGCTAGAGCTGTCAAAAAAATAATATTAAAATATTTAACGAATGCTTATATTTCATTATATATTTTTATTATAAATATAGTTACTAACGGATCTTGTCTTCAAAATTACCGATGAATTTATCGATAAATATCCAATGGATTTTGTCGTCGGTATTAGCGACAAGCGCTTTGACCGTCGATATTTCCATGTTGGTTACTTGATGTGTAGAATCATTATCAAGCAAGTGAAGTGTTAAGATCTGAATGTTGGGACAACTTGTTTTCTACGGTTGAAGACATAATAGGAAATGCAATTGTAAAATTCAAAATGAAATCTATTGTAACTTCTCAAGCTTATTGTAGCCCATTGCACTTCTATATTCAGGTTGAGCCATATGTGCAGTTTCACATGGAGCCAATGGAGAAGCTAATTTTCTACTTCATATGCCCAAGATCCAAACTCATGGAGTTATTAAGACAATTTATTTTACAATGGACAATACTATCATTCTACAGTTTATTATCAAAATTAAATGCAAATGGACATCCTCAATTGTACACTCAAGTGGAATCACCTTTTTCAACCGCCTTTACAATGGTCGCTCAACCTAAGTTTCAGCATCAATATCAGTCAGCAACACCTACGGAAGATTTCAAGTTGAAGATTATAGTGAAAATAATGTTAGACAAGCAAAAGAATCAATGTGTGATGATGAAGGAACTGTCTAATGATGCGACCAAAATGATAGCAAACACTAACAAGTGCGCTAATCATTCAAGTAATAGAGTGAATGAGTAAATATATCATTCCCATGAGGACAATTAACTTGGATTCTATTTTAACTTTGTTAATTAACAAATTAATAAAACTTCATTTTTCAGATGCTAATAAAATAAAAGGATAAGAATAAAGAATTGATCACTCAGAGAATAATGATTTGATGATTATGGCACATAATAATCACCATTAAATGCAATGGACTTTCTCAATTTAGAATTAATTGAATCAATAACAAAATTTAATTCCCAAAATTAGTTAACAAATATTTCAACCTTTAACTACTATCTTAAGAACAATTAGAATAAATTAATCCTTTTGGTTTTTAACTTATCTAATTAGTCAAAAGACTAAATCAAAATTATGATTAAGGGCTTTCTCAAATCACCTTAATGAATTCACAAATTAGGTCTTTTTCGATTTCTCTAATTGTGGCATTCAATAAGTAGATTCAATCCTAGAAAATTATTATGAAAGTAATTAATTCTTATCATATAGCAATTAATTCATAAATCATAGGATTAAAGGATAGCATTAAATACAAAATTGTAATGCTATTAACGATTTAACTAAACTAATATTAAGAAAGATTCCAAACACAAAATGACCCTAATGAAAGAATAAATTTACGAAAAATAACATCAATGTAAATGTAAAGGTTTAGGAAAAGAAAACAAAGAACTCCTCTTTCGAGTTTTCGGCAAAGCTTCGTTATAGTTCTTATACTTACATGGGAGCAGATAGATATGTAGACATGTGGCACCAAAGTTTAAGGTTATGAAAGGACATGGAAGCTGCCAAAGAAAAGGACCTTCCAACCCCTAATCCCTAAATCATTCTACTGAGAGATGGAGGCTGAAGGGCAGAATACGACAACAATCATCCTTCTTCTTTTCTTTTCTTTTCCTTTTCTTAATGGTTGGGGAATTTGTGATGGATGTTTATATTTTTGAAGTTATATTTTCTAGACTTATATTAAGTAACAACCAATTACGTTATGTCTTGTGTTTACTGTTCCATTATTGATTTCGATTTTATGATGTTGTTGTGGTTTGTCGAATGTGTTTACTGTTCCATTATTGATTTCGATTTTATGATGTTGTTGTGGTTTGTCGAATGTGTTTTTACTAATTGATTTATCCATTCTGCCTTGACCCAAGAAGATGTTATCTTCCTCAACTCAAGCTTTAAGATTGAGAGGCGAGGAATTTAAGTTGGGTTTATTCAGCAAGGTGCAATGTGATTCAACATTTCTTCCTCTTGTTTCTGATTTCTAATTAGGACTTTCGGATTCAGTTCGGATGACCCTTGGCATTGATGATTCCTGCATGAGAGGGTGATATAATTCCCTACTTAAATCATGCGAGTCGAGAGGTTGTGTTGGTGCTAGGATATGTCGAGGTATCACCATTAGCACTCGAATTTTCTCTATTTTTCTTGCTTTTGATTGATGGTTTATATTTTGGAACTCTCCATGCCGAGACCTCTCACCCGAGAGGGTGTTCTACTCCCTAATTGTTGCAATGTAAATTTTCTTGCTGAAGTTTATTTTTATTTAAATGGTTTTAGGACTTAAGCATGGAATGCCTCCCCCCCCCCCCCCCCCCCCAATGACAACAACACCTCTTGCCTGAGACGGTAATCTATTCTCCAATCGTCGCATGCGTGCCGAGAGATGGGGTGACAATTGTATTACGTTAAAGAGGTCATCGACAACTAGTGTTGAACAAGTTCGAGAGAAAAGCTTGAAGCATTCATTGAACTTTTCTATTGCCATTCCTTTCTCGTCTGAATTGCTTTTTGTCTTATGGTGTCATTGACTCTCATCCAAGAGGGTAATATATTTCTCAACCATTACATGTGTGCCGAAATGAGAGGGTAATCTGTTTCTCAACCATCACATGTGTGCCGAAAGGTAAGACGACGGTTAAGTTGTGTCAAAGGGGTCACCGACGAGTGGCAGAGCTAGAAAAAAAATTGACTGGGCTCATTGTCAAGACAAGCCATAATGAAATAATTAACAAATTCATATTTCTAATTAAAATTTGTTGAATGTACAAAAATTATATTTCTAAATTATAGTCATGCTTTATAATAAAATAAATTTTAATATTGAAAAAATACTTTTACAATTGATTTCGATGAGGCTTCATTTTTTGAAATCAATCAATAACGATATTGTTGACAGTGCTAAATACATCTTTCTCGATATATGTTACCAAATAATCTCCATCCATTGATCTCTCATTTCAATTTCATAATTTGGTCTTCACAATATTCATTACCGGAAAAGGTTGTTCAACGATTGTTGTTGTGACAGGTAGAAAAGATGAGAAAGACTTTGCAAGTTTTTTTGAAGTATTTTTTCAATGACATAATTAATTGTAGAATATTTATATTAAATTAAAATTGATCAAATAAATTAAAATAATAAAACTAAATATGTCAGTGTATAGTAAAATATGTTAAAACTACTTAATTAACATCTTTGCATCCCCTTGTATATATAAAGAGTAATAACATAATTGAGTAACACAAATGATGCATTATAAGCTAATAATATTAATTGTATAAAAATATTATAAATGAAATAATCACATAAAAAGTAAAAAAAATAAAGTAAATACGTGAAGGACATAAATAAATTCTGATAATAAAAGACAAAAATAATTTAATTCCAATTATTTTTTGAGTCTATAATGAAAAAATAAATTATTTTTTAAAAAAATAGACAAAAACTTAGTATAAAAAAATTTATTGTACCTGACTTTTTAAAAGGATAGATAAAAAATCCAATAGCAAAATTACATTCTACCTGACTTTCTAAAAGGATAGATAAAACTCAATAGCTTATTATTGGGAGAAGACGAAGTGTTGAAGCCATCGTGACATCGTTTCATATATGATATAGTATGTTATACATTATTTTTTATTTTTTCACATACATGCACATGTAGGCACCTCCCTCCGCCTTTGTCACCGACGATCAGTGCCAGGAAAAACTGGGAGGTTTGTCTATAACCTTTTTGAGATATTTTTCGTCTTCTCTCAAATCAGACCTAGAGGAATCCATCTGTGAGGGATTATCTCCCGTGAGGACTCAATACGTGCCAAGAGATTGGTTGCGCCCCTACTTATGACTCAAAATTCCAATACGTGCCAAGAGATTGGTTGCGCCCCTACTTATGACTCAAAATTCATCTATGTTCGGAGATGGGGGTATGTTGACACATGCCTCCATATGGGACACTTTGGAACATCTAGCCTTCTTGAGAACATGGCAGTTACATATTGAGTGATGGCTTGATGCACGTAAGTCCAACGACCAATAAGCATGAGAGTGACATGGCTGCTAGATGATATCCATAATTAGAGTGGGAATGCATATGCAATGGGGTATCCGTTGTTGCTTAATGTATTTTACATCGATTTAAGAAATAGAAATTCTAAAATTGTCCTATTAAGTCGTACGGTTTATTTTAGGGATGACACTCAATCATTTCGGGGCAGGGGACACTCCTTCGTCCTGACCCCATTGATCGGCCCTCGCACTGACCCTCCTCTAAATTCCTGATGCGAAGGGAATCTAATCCCCCACCCCTGTTCTCGTGGATCCTCGAGCCCTTGCGGGTCCGATTTCTCAAATTTTAAATTAAAAAATTAAGATTACTCAACTTTTATACAATATTTATATATACATAATTAACATAAAAGAAAATATTCTGACATTAAAAAAACAAGAAAAAATTGGTGGTAGTTTAAAAATGGGACAATTGCCAGTGAGGGTTGCCCTCACCTCTTTGATCTTCACTATGCACGAAGAGAGGGAGGGCCGCCTCTTCCCTCGATCTTTGGCCTTCAGAGTGGGGGCAGGGGCAGCTTGACCCCCTCTGTGATTCACAGACCCCCTTCTTTGCACTAAGGGAGGGAGGGCGGCGATCCCTCTTTGGCATTCACAGAGGGAGGACAGCAGCTCCCTTTGTGCACGAAGGGAGGGAGGGCTGCACACTCCCCTTGCAGTGCCCTCCCACGCCCAAGCGACTGGATGAGTCCGGCGATGATGGGCATCTTGGAGTGGATCATGGAGATAGAGAAGGGGGTTAGGCGAAAGAGGAGAGAGAGAGAGTTAGGAGAAAGAAATAAATTTAGAGTTTGCTATGATATTTATAAGAAAAGATCGAATGACTAAGATTTAATAGTTTTGGGGCCCAAAAGAAGGTTGGGGGAATTATACACTAGGTCTGGAAATATTGTCATCGAATTTATTTACAATGATCTTGGTCCACACTTACATAAAAAATTATAAAAATTAGTGTAACTTAATTTGTTGTAATTTCTATTATTATTTAACTTTCTCACTTTGAACAATATATTTAGACTTAGTTTTTTTTCAAAACATTTTTAGTTAAACATGAACTTTTCAACTTTGTCCCTTTGAATCAACCATTGAGTACTACATTAATTCTTGTACGCTTGTAATCTCGCCATGAGCGTTAGAAATTTATAAATTTTAAAACTTATTCGAATCAACCAAGTGGACGTAATGTCCACAAGTGGAGGCATCTCATGACTTAAGGTCAACTCAATCCCTGAGTTACCAATTTACCATTAGGATTATTTTTTACGCTATTTAACGTCCTTACACCTCATATAACACACACACAAACTCGACACATTAGTGGTTCCTGCCAATTATTATTATGACATTAATTTAATTAATGACTTCCATTATGATTTTGGTCTACAAGACCTTTTTGCCAAACATGATTATAAAGGAATTATTAAGAAAATAACATATTTTTAAATTTTAATTCATTATATTTTTATTTATAGATGGAGTATCTTTCAATTTTTAGAATGTTTTTTATTCATGAAAAACATGTCTTTTAAATCCATATAGTATCTTCCAATTAGTGGGAGATGAGTACATTAACTCTCAAAATGACCATCGACAACATACAATAAAAGAGATCTTCACTAATCATTTTTCATCTTTTATTTTATTTGACTTATATCTAGCCTTGATTCATATACTAAAAGTTCATAATACAACATAAATCACTAAATCCTAGTATAATCTAAGAATGTGTCCTAGGTGTGCAATTATGATTCAGTTGTATAATCTAAGAATTCAAGAACACATGAGTAACTATAAATTATCTCAGCCTAGGGGTCACAGCAGCACATGACTTGGTTGGATCGCTTAGTATCAAAACACTTAGTCAGGTCTCTTAAAACAATAGTTGAGTTCAATTCTTGATGGAAGACAAGTTCTTAGGTCATGTTTTTTAATTCGAGAACACAACTCAAGCCGAGTTTTGCTCAACTCAATCGGAGTTCATATACTTGTAGTTAAGGATTGAACGATTAATCGTTTGAACTCATGCCAAATTAACATGAATCCAATTGAGTTCTTAAAAGCAATGTTTTGAAATTGGCTCATTAGTAAAATATAATCTAGTCAATAGTTGACAGAGAACAAATTCATAAGCACGTACTTTAGGTAGTAAGTTCGATAAATGAAAATTTGTACCAAGTCATGATTGACCTAGGTAGGATTCTTGAAACTGAAGTTGGAAAGATTTTGGGTGATTTCTAGATCAATTTATTGAATGTATACAATAGTAGTTACTTACAAACAAAAGGCAGCAGAAGGCAAAAAAAGAAACCCCCATACCCTCCACCACCACCGCCCCCCTCCCAAACCTTTCTCCCCCAATCTCAGGTGCCTCCGGAGGATGGATTACTGTCGTCGGCACCGGTGTGGATCCGCCTCCAAGGTCTTGCCTATGAGTTGCGATCTGAAGTGGCGATCTTGCGTATTGCGGAGCGTGTTGGTACGCCCCTAAAATTAGATGTTGACTCTCAGTGGGCGGATGAAGGTTGTGTGTGTGTAGAGGTAAATCTGCTTGATCCACTGAAACACAGACGACGGTCATTTTTTTCCAAACTATTAAGTATGAGGACATTCCAACGTTTTGCTTCAAATGTGGGCGTACTGGGCATCGGCTGGAAGTGTGCACTTCGGAACCACCGGCGTCGATGGATGATCCGGCGGGTTCAAATGGTGGGATTCTTCTATATGGTCCTTGGCTCCGGGCAAGTCGAGACCAAGCGCTGCACCCAGCGGCCGGTCATCGCCGGCCACGAGGACGCAGTCGGAGGGTCGGTCGTCGTGCCCGTAGTGCTGATCATCATACAGTAGCCGTTGTGCAGACGGTACCAGATCTCAACGTTCCACTGATTCTGGGTGATGGTGATCAACGGCTAGATCGTGCTATGGTTGACATGCGTACACTAGATGAGGAGGTGCCTGAGACGGGCATGACTGCTGAAGTTATGGTCTCTGATGTGGGCGGCACTAATACAGCTGGCGCGCATCTGAGTCTCTGCGATACAGTTGTTCTCCAACCAGCTGAGTTATGCGGTGGGAATCAAAGCAGGTACTCCGGTCTTTTGGCACGTGGATCTCCGTGCAAGCCATCACGTGAACCGGCATGTGAGGAGGAGATTAATCTCAATGGTCGATCAAATATTGAGCAGGTGCATCGGGTGCCACGTGTGCATGCCAATACCGCGGCGAAGGAAAACCCTAAGGCCTCAAATGCTAATATGATAAAAAATTATTCCTTCAGCTGCTTCCTTGCAGGGGGAACCTTTGCAGGTGGCGACCTTCCAGTCGGATTCTGCGTCCATCACGACGGCGACCTTGGCGCGTCACGAGGAGGTGGTTCAACAAATGAAGAAAAACTTAGTGGCAGCGAGTCGGAAGCAAATGGAAGAGGGACAGCTAGACTCATCGGAGGAGGAGGCCCCGGATCTGGAGATCATTCCATGGAGATCAGAAAGAAAGAAGGAAAAGAGGCCGATAAAAGAGGGTTAGGAACCCCCCCCCCCCCCCCCCCATTGTCAACTCGGAGGCAAAGGGGAGGAAAGGGAAGGTAAGTAAATTGTCGTCTCAAGCTAAAAACTCACAAAAACCTTCTGCTATGCAGGACAGGCCAGAGGTGGGGATGTCCACCTACAGTACCTCATCATGAAGATTGTAGCATGGAATTGTCGGGGAGCAGCGCGCGGGAAAGTTTGGGACCGCCTCCTCGAGATCATACGGAAAAATAATCCTGACATTTTTGTTCTACTTGAAACTCACTCTGACGATTGCAAGTCTAAGGAGGTTATTCGTCGTTTGGGATCATCATGACAGGGCGTCATCAGGCCTGGCAATGGTGCTTCTGGTGGTCTTATTGTTGCCTGGAAGGACCCCTCAATCCAGGTTACCACGCTCCAGCTCTCCTCACAATATATTCATTTAGTGATCACCATAAATGGTTTTACTTTTCTTCTTACAAGCATATATGCGAGTACCTCACCCCTTCTTCGTCAATCATTGTGGGCTGATTTGAGTAATCTCCAAATTGGAAATACTCCCTGGGCTATCATTGGGGACTTAAACTGTATCTTATATCCAGAAGATAAGAGGGGGGCTCTCCTTTCCGACTATCAAAGTCTGCCAAAATGTTGTGTCAACTTGTCCAAACTCAGGGCATCATTGATCTAAGGCCTGAGGGTAACTATTACACATGGTGTAATAATAGAAGGGGTGGGGCGCGAATTTTATGTAGGCTTGACCGCATACTAATCACTCATCACTGGCTTAATATTTTTCCTGCTTTAAGAGTTGAACACCTCACAAGAACAGCGTCAGATCACTCACTTTATTTCTTCAAACCAAATCTCATAATGCACGTAAACCACACTATTTTAAGTATGAGCATTTTTTGTTTGAGCATCAAGGTCCAAGGGATATTGTGACAAAGGAATGGAATAACAACTGCATTTTTAGGTCACTAAAAAATATCAAATAGAAAACCTTAACATGGAATAAGAATTGTTTAGAAAATCTAGAACATAGGGCGGATTTAGCACAGAACAAGATTAGAATTCTTGAGATGAAGGATGTCGATGTGGGTCTCAATGAGGATGAGCTTGGTTCTCTTAGATCTGCATATAATGAGCATAATGCATACCTAAGACAAATTAGTATTAAATGGTGGAGTAAATCAAGGGTCAATTGGTTAAAAAATGGGGACAGGAACATAAAAATTTTTCATCTATCTACTACCGTTAGGAGAGGTAAGAATCAAATCCAATCTATTGTTGACCCGTCAGGAAACATTGTCAAGGATGAAAAAACCATAAGACAAATCTTTGTAGACCACTATCAGGACATGTGGAAACATGTTGCTCCTCCTTCCCAGCCTCTAGCTTCTTGGTCTACCCTATCCCAAATTGATAGTAACAATGCTAATGCTCTGATTAACAGTGTCTCCTCTGAGGAAATTAAAGCCTGCCTTTGGAGTATGGGCCAGGGAAAGGCTCCTGGGCCAGATGATTATACTGTTGAATTTTATAGACAATACTGGGATGTTGTTGGTCCTAGGTCATTAACACTATTCAGAACTTTTTTAACAATGACATCCTCCCTCCAGAACCGTCTAAAACAACACTAATTTTCATCCCAAAAAAGATAAATCCCACCAAAGTGACAGATTATCGCCCAATATCTTTATGCAATGTACTGTACAGACTTATTGCAAAAATATTAGCCACTAGATTAAAATCTTTTTTACCTAGACTTATTGATAAAGCTCAATCAGCTTTTGTCCCAGGTAGGAGCATTCAAGATAACATTTTTTTGGTTCAGGAGATTTCTCACTCACTCAACACAGGAAGGAAAAAATATTTCATATTAAAAGCCGATATGGACAAAACTTTCGATAGAGTCACATGGCAATCAATTGAAAATATTTTAACCCTAATGAACTTTCCACAAATCTTTATATCCTGGATTACCACATGCATTAAGTCACCTATTTTCAATTGTACAATCAATGGTATAGCATCTGAATATTTCAAAGGTCACAGTGGCATCAGACAGGGGGACCTTTGTCCCCCTATCTCTTCATAATTATATCACACGTTCTTACCTCATTGCTAAACAGCCATGTAGATAGGGGCCTTTTATGCCCTTTCTCTATTGGTTCATTTGCACTCGGTCATTTAATGTTTGCGGACGACCTCATTATCCGCCTTGCGGCCACTAAAAGCAGCTGCCTAAAGCTTAATCATCTCCTACAAACTTACAATAATCTTACAAACCAGATAGTGAATCTAGACAAATATGAAATTTTTCTCCCCAGATAAATTAACACCAGTCATAGGCAATTGATAAAAGATATTTTGGGTATTAACATTGGGAAATTTCCTTTTAATTACCTTGGGGTACAAATTTCATATAGGTACATTTCCTCTAAAAATCAATCAAATATTCTCGAGAGGATTTCTTCTAAGATGAGTGGATGGAAAAGCAAACTCCTCAACCAGGCGGCCAAAACTACTCTTATCAAGTCTGTGGTCATATCTATGCCAATTTATTCACTCAGTGCTACTTATATCTCGCCTAGTTTACTGCGATCTTTGGAAAAGTTCTCTAGATCTTTCTTGTGGAATTCAGCGATGGAGGGTAAAGGTATACATTTAATTAATTGGAATCAAGTTACTCAGCCAAAAACCAATGGTGGTCTGGGGATTAAAAGTTTGCACATGGTTAGGTCGGTCCTGCTGGCTAGGCGAGTTCAAGAACTAATGAATAATAAGGAGAGCATGTGGAATAAATTGGTGTCTAACAAATATGGGGTAATTCATCCCTGGGGTACTTACAATATGAAAAAGTGTGCATGGAGCTAGAAAATTGTTCTGAATTCTCTTTTGGTCCTTAAGCTTGGCATGATGAAATTAATTGATGATGGTTCCTCTACAAATGTTTTTTATGACCCATGGATATCGCCTACCATTTAGCTTGGTTGCCTACGTTTATCAACATGGATGTTATTCAGTTGCTAACTTGTTATAATGTCTCAGATCTTATGATAAATCGTCACTGGAATGTTCAATTACTGGGTCCATTATTATGTTTGCGCATTTTGTCTATTTTTATCTCACGGCATGCCAATGATGAAAAGTGGATATGGGAAAATAGTGCACGTGGTATGGCCCACGTTGACTCGGTTTACAAAGTCATTTGCCGCCATACTTTGCCATCGCCGGTCCCTGGACGGCCTGTTGCTCATCGGGTTTGGAAGCTCATGGTCCCTCCTAAGATTCAGCATTTTCTTTGGAAACTTACTCATGGTAGACTTCCCACACTTGATATTATTGCTAGTTTTAACCCAAATATAAATCCTACTTGCCTTCTGAGTGGATTTGATCTCGAATCTATTTCTCATCTCTTTTTCCATTGTTCATTTACTACCCATCTCTGGACTCTCTGTCAATCCAAGCTCCGCCTGACCTTTGGGCGTTTTGCCCAATGGGATCAGGGGGCTTGGCTTGATGAGGGTGTATCGCTTGATAATGCATCGAAAACATGTCTTTTATCCTTAATTTCTTTTGCGCTTTGGGCCATTTGGGGAACTAGAAACGATATCCATTTCCGTGGGCAACATGCAACCGTTCCGACGATTTTGGAAAAAGTATTGGCCGGTTATAATGAGTATGCTAGAATCCACCTTCCTGAGGCACACCACCACCCCCATGACCCACGCTGGGTCAGATGGGAGCCCCCGACTCACGGCTAGGTTAAAATTAACTTAGACGGATCCCTGATTGTAGGGAATGAGGAGGGGGCGCAGGCTTCATTATTCGTTTGCCTAATGGATCTTTTCTATATGCAGGGTCTCTTAAGAGGGTGGCCAATAGCATTCTGAATCTTGAGCTTTGGGGCATCCTTGCTGGTGTGCAAAAAGCAAATGAGATGGGGCTTATGCGAATACACATCGAATCAGATTCTGAAACTTTAGAGCAGCTCATATTGGGAAACCACTCCGCACCATGGCGCAACCGTAATATGCTTTTGGAACTTCAAAGCCTTTTGAATGATTGTACCGAATGGAAAATATCACATGTATTCCACGAAGCAAATCAGTCGGCGGATTTTTTGGCAAACTTTGGTCGTTCGCTTCATTCTTCGAACGACATTTTTTGGGAGGATGCCCCACCTTCGGGGCTCACTCTATTGATGTATCAGGACTCTATTATGCAATTTAAAAGATAGCATTTTCCTTTTAAAAAAACTTACAAACAAAATAAAAGAATGCCAAAGTACTAAGTTAATAAATTCGATGCAACTAAAAAGGAAAATGATTAACATTAATGTATAGGAACTATGGTTATCAATTAATCAAATTCACAACAAAGCATTAAAAGTTTGTAACATATCTAGTGTGGAGGAGAAATTGAATCGATGAACTTCAAATCATATATAATTTTCAATACAATTGTTTTCATGAAAATCATATCATTAAGGATCTTTGTCTACAATCACATATCTTTTTAGACAATCAATCAAGGGTGTATGTGTTTCTTATTCACAATCCTCTACCTTCATAACGCCTCTCCATCCGACCAGTGCTTTGGGTTTCCCTCCACCTATTGGTTCTTCACAAGAAGAAGGGACAAGATCTTGCGAGGAAAGGGGAGAAATAGAGATATAAAAGGGAGAAGGGACAGTCATAAGAACTAGGGGTTATTCCGTGTAACTGTTCCATCCATATTTTTTCTATCTATCGGATTATTGCAATAACCATATGTAACAAGATGGAAAGTCTCTCCTCTTTATATATTATTAGGAAAAAATGAGTGTGTCAAGTGGTCTTATGAATATTTTTAATTATAGAGAACTTTAAAAATCATTGATGATAATAAAAACTCCAATGATCAACTGTAATTTTATTCAAGGTTGTCAGAAAGATCTTACATAAGCCCAGAAGAGGTCAAAAGATAGAAAATCAGGATTGAGAATCGTCAAATCCTATTAATTAATAAAATAATATAAAAGATAATAATTTTTCTTTATAAATTTGCACACTCAAATATTAAATTACACCTCACTAAATCATATTGTTGCCAATTCTTAAGTCAAATTGCTTCAAAATATATAAAATAAATGAATAATATATACTAAACTTCACCTAAATTAATTACTATGATGAATATATTTTGTATTGGTATTTAGTATTTAAATAATTATACTAATCATATGAGATTGTATATAATTGGATAAGATTGTGATCAAAATTAAAATCAAGATCTTACACATAATATCCTCAAGATACGATTGAGATTGATTAGAAATAGTAAGATTGAAAATTCGCAAGACCCTAAGATTTATATCGAGATTTTGATCATGTGAATGATATTACATTGTTAAAATTTTATGAATTTCTAAATATTATTACCTTGAGTAATGGATAAATCATTTTATAAAATTTCCTATGATGTAAAAATATCTCAATATGCTAATGATTAACTAAAATATAAATTATTAGTAAAGAGAGATATTAAAAAATATAAAGAGCCATGTGTGAGGTCATTCGACATGGGTAACATGACAAATACATAACACAAGATAATGTCTTTAAATTTTTATGCCAAGCAATTGTGTTAAACAATTTAGATCAAACAAATTATAAAGGAAGCCTAGTTGGCATTTGCGGTCTTTATTTACAATTTGACATTATTTGTTGGCTCATTACTATAATTCAAACTCCCAAGCAAGGTAGTCAAGATCGGAATCTTATGTAAGAACGGAAGGGGTCCGTAAGATTCTACATATATATTAAAATGATAATTTAATATATAAAATTATGTAAAATAATATTTTTTAAATAAATTTGTAATATTTTAAATTATAAATAATATTATCTTGAGTACTATCCTATTAAGACTTGTTACAAATGCATATATATACTATTTATATAATAATAATTTAATATAGATTGACAAAAAAAATGACAATAATATGATGAATATGAAATAGCATTATATAATAACTTTTAATATACATTTATAATAGAGTTATTTTGTGCAAAAATATTTTTAAAATTTTGATTATAACCAATAACCTTTTTATTAATTTTATTTTTCAAAAAAAATCATGTTGCACTTGGTGAAAATTTAAAAACAAAAAATTGAAAAAAAAATTGGATTATTAGGATCGGTAGAATCTTACGATCTTAACGATCTTGCTATTACGATCATAACGATCT
Source organism: Pontederia crassipes (assembly GCA_030549335.1). Classification (NCBI taxonomy): domain Eukaryota; kingdom Viridiplantae; phylum Streptophyta; class Magnoliopsida; order Commelinales; family Pontederiaceae; genus Pontederia; species Pontederia crassipes. Next base: position 65,701,390 of record CM060191.1, on the reverse strand, counting down.
TACAAAAATGATCTCAAAATTGAGATCGAGATCGCATATCTTAGATAGGATCGTAAGATCGATCAAGATCGCGATTTTGATAACATTGTTCCCAAGATAACACGCATAAAAAGCCGACTTTCAAAAGTGATGGGTCTCCTTGTCAATGCAATACATTTACCCATAGAACTCACAAGACAATTTATTAGTACTTTGTTTAATGTTTTCCTTTTGTTCTCAAGCTTGTTTGCTTTTAAAACTCAAACAAATAATACTAATCATGAGCATAGCGAGAAGGAAAAGAGGTTGAAGCTTTAGTTGGATATTTTCTTTCCCCCACTTTTCATGTCTCCACAATTAGAGTATCTTGCCAAGATATTTTTCATAGTTGGATTGATCGACTTGCTGCACACTTATTTTTTGCTTTCCTTACCTTGCTTAAAGCTCACTTCCTTGCCTTTCAAATTCCACTATTGGAACTAACACTTTTGCCGAGAGTCCTCTCTTCTCCATTGGATAGCCAAGATGTTTTGACCTCAACCTGATGTAAACTCTTAGCCCAACTCATTTTGACAAAAAAGGAAAAAGAGCAAGAAAGTGAGGACCCTCATTTTTTCTCCATCTTTCGACTTCAATCCAAAGAAAACTCATCCATCGTCCTATTAGCTCTTTATTTTCATTTGTATTCAATCAGCTGAAAATCTATGCTAAAGAAAATAGAGCTTTGAAGATGTCTCATCAAGTTCACCTGCATGCATTTGTCAAACTAAAAAAATCTGTAAGTTGCTGATGTAGGAGGAATGCAACACTTAATAACTCTAAATTCATGAATAACAAAATAAACATGATCTCTAGAATTATCATCCCAAACTTCTTGATAAATGAGACCAAAATCAGGACAAGTAAAATAGTCACCCTTCATCCTATAAAAATCTATCACATGTGCACTCATCGTATGAAAGTAAGTACCATACTAAGAGCATCATATCAAAATCATCTCTTTACACCAGAATGGTAATTGAGAATAAAAGAGTATGAACTCAACCCATCTAACATGCCTTTTGAGAGTGCAAAGAAGATATTTTAATGCTTAATGGTCAGAAAATAGAAGGTAAAAAATAATACCTCGGACAACAACATCAAAATTCATTAAGCTTTTCACTAAAAATATGATGGGATGTCCTTAGTGACTGCTTCGTCCTCCTATCCCTAGGTGTTGGACCTACGCCCAAATGGGCCATTAACCCACGTGAAGTTATGTGATCTGCATAAAGCAGTTTGCTTAACTACACTTTGAGCAGTTACGTGTACTGCTATATATATAAGCATGTGGGCATGTTGGACAATATATGATGCATTCGCACGACTATTACTGTTTAGAGGTGGTCCGAGTTCATGCTGGAATGCAGTCCAACGAAAGTCGTGAGTCCGTTGTATTCCAATCATGATTCCAACGTCATTCGGGTATTTGGATTGTGGAATGTGTTCTCCTTTCGAATGTGATCGAGTTCCCGACGACGAGTCCGAAACAATGCGGAAAAGCATCGGCGATCCGTTCTTCCGCTGCGAGATATTCCGATAATACCCTTTATATATTTGTACCAATTCCTTTAATTGGTATCAGAGCCGATAAGCTTTTATTGTTATGATGTTGCATCGTCTAAATAGAAAAAAAATTATGTTTTGACTTTTGTGATTTCCATTGAGATGCGAAATGGATCACCATGTGCATATGTATATACATATATTTTTACTGTCAATGCATATGCGTGCAGTTGCTGCAATATTTGAAATTTTATTTTAAATCATGCAATTTTTTCGTTTACAAGAGTCAAAATGGTTTTTCTCATTTATTTTTTGGACTGTGCAATTTTTGCGCATTCGGTTATAGGACCATAATCGAAGAACGAAATATTTTTCGCTGTCATTTTCGTACAAATTTTCCCTGAATTATTGTACACTCATTTTGATTATTTTCCCAAATTAAAAAAAAAACATCACGATTCAGAAATAAAAAAATGGTGCTACAATGCCATCGCGCGCTACACTGAGCATGCAGGCCAATGGCCCGCCCCGTGGGACTGATTGGCGCAGCGCGCGCAGGGGCCTTGGCCCGCTGCGCGACACCACACAGCGCGACGCGCGCGCGGGCTTCGGCCCGCTGCGCAACGCCGCCTGGTTCGGCGCGCAGGCCACGGCCCGCTGCACGGCACTTCGGAGCGATGCATGCGGGCCAGTGGCCCGATGCGCGGTGCCGTCTGGCGCGGCGTGCGCAAGCCGGCACGATACGCACGGGACAGTGGCCCGTTGCGCGATTCGGGCCGATTGCCCGAATTGAATAGTTTTTTTTTAATTAGATTTAGAAAAACTTGGGAAAATATAGAAAATGAGAAAAATATATTTTTGAACTCAGAAAATACTGAAATATTTTCTGAAAAATGTGTGATATATGTTTGACATAATTGTATGCATGTTTTGCTATAATGCATTTTATATGTGTTATTATGTCACAATAAATATATATATGACAAATTAGATACTTATTAATTTATGCACATTATTGATTAGAAAATTTTGAATATTTTTTTGCAAATTCTCATAATATATCTAATATGCATATTTGGTATTTATGCATATGTTATTTTATACATTATGCCTTGTAATTATGTGATTTTCATATAATTTAATATGTATGTTAGTTATCATGTCACATTTAATTCTAAGTACGAGTGCTATGTACTTAGTTAGTTTTAATACAAAATAATCATATTATGATTGATTAAGAAATTTTGTATTTTTGAATAATTGTGTGAAAATGGAAATTGTTTTTATATAAAAAAAAGTGATCATGTAACGTTAATAAGAAAATTTTTTAGAATAAATTTTCTGAAAATTATATGACATTTGTTTTATGCATATTAGTTATATTATGCATGTTATTAGCACATGAAATAGTCATGTTATTTTGTCATGCTTTACATATGATTATGAATTTAAGTAAAATTCTTTCATATGTGTTATTACATGATATGTTTTAAGTGTAGTATGTTACACTTAAATTGAATTTTCATATGAATTAGATATTCATGCACATAATTATGTTATATTTATTTAAAGTGTATTTAAGTGTGACACTTATGTAAATTGACATGATAATTGAAATATGCACATTCTTAGTTCATTATGTGATTTGAATTATGTAATAAGGAATTTATTTTCTTTATGAAAGAACATGTGCATATATGACAAATTAGGCATAATATGAAATTATGTTACATATTAGGCATAATATGTGTTATGTGAATTTGTGAGTCATTAATTCACATAGTTATATTAAAGTTATGTACAAACTATTTTTGTCACATATTTCATGTGAATATGCACATTAATTATGACAAATTATATTTCTTTATGAATAGAAATGCATGCATATATTTTTTTATTACACATGAAATGAATTGCATGATTTTATGTGATGAAAATTTATGCAATAATTTTTTAATTAACAAGACATGCATGATATGAATTTATGTACATGATTGAGCCTTATGTGACATAAATGTATATCTAGACATGTAATAATATTTGTGTGATTATTTGTATGTCTACTATCATGCTTATGTTAATTATATGAGTGTGACAAATAATATTCATATATATGTAAATGGATTGTATGATTATTTGCATGCATAATATACACTCATATATGTAATTTATGCAATGTTTACTTTGAATGCATAAATATTTGTGAATTATGAATGTCTCGTGTTTCATAAAACTTAGGGTGAAATAAGTTTGACATTATGAAACATAGGTAGTCCAAATAGGACTAAGGCATCTAATTTGTATGATGGTCACGGTAATAATTTATGTTAAGTGGTGCATGACATGTGCATGTCTAGAAAAATACTGAAAAGAGATTGTTAGTGGGAAATTCAGTACCCTATTTCTCTGTGGACTTACCTGATGTACTGTCAATGCAATCTCCAAATATTATTATGTTTACATGACGTGATGATATTTTTTCAATTATTGTGGTGACAAAGGCGAATGAGTGATGGTTTTCTAATTGGTATCTTACAAATGTAAGAAAGAGCTCCCATCACAGAACCCTGATTGTCCTAGCCACATGTTTTTGAAATGGTATGTTAATCACATCATATATTTTTTAGATGATTTTGAATGTTTGTTTTCCAAAATGATTAGAATAATATACCTTGATGCAAGATATTATTTTTAATGAATAATAATTATTTTTTCGGATAGTGGGAGATGAGTGGGAGCATAATGATCATCTCGATGTCATTACCTTAAAAATATTATTATGTCATTATTTATGAATATATGCGATGCAAAAACTAACTCATTCCCTATATGTAATTTCGACCATAGATAAATGACACAAAAAGGAATCTTTGCAATATGACAAAATTAAAAGGAATATGTAAGAAGTGATCCATGATAAAATATGATATCTGTCGAGCATGATCACTATCATGATTCTCACGATCTTGATATAACGAAATCATCAAAAAAATAATAACTCTTACATAAGTTTTTCTTCAACAGATATGTCCTATATCTGTATGTGATGATAAACTTGACGACTGAGTTAGAGAATCTTGATCATATTTTTTTGACCACATGATAGTTACTTATTTTTAATAAGTACAGTAAGATTGCGCACATAATTGATGTTTAGTGAAAATATCAAATATTTTGACATTTCTTTAAAGAACGTTTGTCATCTTCAACTACGACATATGTTGTCCATGTCAAAATAAGAAAATTACTGCGAGTTTTCGACAGAAATCGTAGTCCACTGAATAATGTATAGATACTAAGAAGGGCTAACGCTACTCGCATCGATGTGGGACGCATGATGGAAAAGTTGATATAAACAAAACAAAGTGCTACGCTTGTGGCAAATACGATAATTTTTCGTTTGTGATTACATTGAGTCAAAAAATGTTGATATAATCGTATAGTAGTTTTGTTTAAATGATAATGTTGATTCGTTGTTGAACCTCGTCCTTTTCGTGGACTGGGATTATTGGAACAACTTATCATGCAATTAAAGAATAATAAATTCTTTATATAACTTAGCCTACAAACCAAAAGACATAGTTGGTAACAACATGAAAGTGAGAGTTAAAAAGATTATGACTTACAAAATTTTCTTTTGCAATAGATGAATCATTTTATCTCATTGTCCTACTATACCACTTTTTAAAAGTGGATATGTGTATAGTATCTACATTTGTTATTTGGACAAACATAGTTGTGGATTCACGTTTATCATTAAATTTCATATTTAATGAAATTCCTTTACGAGAATTTTTTGAAAATGATTTTCTATGTCTTGATTACTTTAAGCATTCAAGTTGAATATTTATGTCATATGTGACGTAAATAAGTATACCAAAAGTTTTGGCTAGTCAATTTGTGATATTTTTTAAGCAATATATATATAGACTAGCTCGAGAAATATACTTTCTCGCTAAAATTATTTTGCATTTTTGTGACAATGTCTAATTGACTTAGTATACGAAAATCATTTATGAATATAAAATTATAATAATCCATTTTTATTGAATGTCTAAGATTCTGTATGGTTTCTTTCATCACATTTTCGCATTGTAATTCATACGCATGATTTATCTAAGTTGCTAACATTAATTATTTTATACAAATTCATGAACTTAGATGGGGATTCAAATATGATAAGAAGATTAATGCCTTGCTGACTAATTTGATAATGCGAAATGGTATAGACTTATTCAAATAGTTTAGTGATATGTATGGCGCAAATAAAATTCCAATTTTATATTTGGAATGTTGTTATTAATGCTGTCTAAATATTACTGAAATATCAAGTAAAGATGTGACATTCATGCATATATTTTCTTGACTGAACGAGATTAAGTAACATCTTCACTTTAGAAGTTGAAGAGAATTCAGAGTTGACAATGTATGCAGATTAATTTGTGGTTTGTCCATACCACATCTCACTCTGAGTGGGAGCAATTCACAATCAACTCATTATTAATGTTCATTTATTGAAACATATGAATTGTGTTTCACGTTATTGATTATATAAAATGAACATGAGCCTAAAATAAGTGATGGAGGCTCTCTCGACCTAGAGAAGAAAATGGATTAATGCAAAGAGTCAAAAGAAGAAAATCAAGTCAGTGACTTGTTAAATCATCCGTCTAGCTTCGAAATAAGTCGATATGGATGATAAAAGATTTAAAAGTGACGAGAAACAATAGTCGCAACAGGAGTGCTGACTATAGAGAAATTATTATGTTTTTCTCGATCGTCAAAAATCTAGCTATTGTTTCACTATTAGATGAATGTAAAAGTATTGAGCGCAATATGTAGTTTGCGACGATCCATTTATGGATTTAGTATTCATCTAAATAATGATATAAATGTCATTATGTGTATGTCCATTTTTATGGATAAATATGTCATCACGACATTATATGTGAAACAATATTATGTATAGCTAGAAGTAATAAGGTATTTCTTCTATTAATGAAGAATTTAATGTCTTTCTATAGAAATGGCATAGGTGTTAGAGTTATTCACACCGAGTGTGAAATTTACGTAAAAATTGTTCATATAAATTTATTGCTTTGTAGCAAGAGTCGTCTATTATAAAGATGAATTGAACATTCTACGAAAGACTATATACTCATCGGTACCCTTATTAAAAGAGATAATTTTGAATCTCATGATTTTATCTATGGCTCTATAAGTAAAGAAACGTTCTTTTGTAAACATGGTCAGTGATCAGACATGCATAATAAATTGAGTAGTCTGATATTTGTGTCATTGGTCAAATGAAAAATTACATATTAATGCAGGACGCCTATGTTGGATGACGATTAAAAGAATAATATGATACCTTATGGGCATGTTGACTCTCGTTTTGCACTATAATGGAGATCAAGCTATAGATTAACTTATCAAATAAACGCCTCTTAGGATGGCAATATTAATAAGCAAAAATCTATCTCCAATTATGTCTTCATGTTATAGAATGACATTGTTGCAAAGTTAAAGCAAAACTATATAAAAATAGTCAACTATGAAAATTGAGTTTGTGTTATACTTAATGATGGTATGGAAGCCCTCTGGTTAAGTAACTTTCTTTTACTTCTGTGTTGACAATGGTCAAGTATGCCTTTTGATGCAAAATGTATGTCACTATTACTTGATAACAGGATGGACCATTATAGGGGGAAAACACATTGATGTCTAGTATGTCTTAACAATGTGAAGAAGATATGTTTGATGAATACATGTGTCAGTATGTGATACGTACTAAGCATTTTCGACTGACGCATTAATATGCGCAAAGTTTATGCGATGATGTACCATATATCTTCTTGTGATGAATAAAATTATGTTAAATTTTATTCTAGAGTTAGTTAATATTTTTTTACAATGCATGTAGAGTATGTCGATCAAGATTATCAGTCACACGGATAATCGCTTCGGCGCTTAGTGTATAGCGAGCAGAGATGAAATAATTTAGATCTAGGTATATGATCTAAGATCGCCTTGATATGTTCGGGAGGATGACACAAGTTTATATATAACTCTGTGTAGACTGATAAGAGAAGTCAGATGTGAGATCTCGTGGCGCCAATTCTTGAGCGACTAGAGGGAGGACTCAAGTCAGACGTCATGGGTAGACGTCTGGACTTCAGTCTATGCGGTGTTACGAGTTTATGACATATGCTCCTTTAGTGAAAGTTTCCACCGTAGTACTTGGTTATGAACCTAGTATGCTAAGTCGACCCTAAGACTTGATGAATACTTTGTAGTTTTTCATCAGAGTGTGAGTCTTTAAGGACTGAACAAGTCCGAAGATTGTCCTTAGACTCTTGACTATATTTCAAAGTAATAGGTTAGTGTTGATACTTTAGCGAGGTACTCAAAGACTAAAATTGTATGCGGCTCATCGAGCCACGATTAGGAAAGTAACTGACTTAGAATTGAGAAATATGAGGACGAGAGGAAGATTCACTGGTGCTGCATGATATTTGTGATGCAATTGGCCAAATACGTAAGCATACAAATACGGATCAATCGAAATCATGCATGATAAGATGTGTGTCGTCTGGAGTGTGCAAGCAAGGTGTTTCTAAAGCAAAGCGAGTAACATGGATGTTTGAGCGACTATATATTATTGATAAATCATAGTATTAGCTCACGTGATAGTTGAGCAGCTATACGACGATAGCACGTTATAACATGCGCTCACACGTTGATTGAGCAGTTATGCGATCATAACTTTTGGCTCTCAAATTGATTGAGCAACTATGTATCCCTAACAGGTCATAGTATAGCTCTCAAGTAGTTGAGTAACTATGTATCCCTAACAGATCATAGTTCTCCGTAAGTTATGGATGTACTCATGGGTCGCACGATCCATTTATCATAACGGATATTTACTGGAATCTTATATGGATATTAGCCCATTAGTACGAGTGGAAGATTATTGGACCTACGCCCAAATGGGCCATTAGCCCACATACAGTTATGTGATCTGCATAAAGCAATTTGCTTAACTACACTTTGAGCAGTTACGTGTACTACTATATATATAAGCATGTGGGCATGTTGGACAATATATGATGCATTCGCACGACTATTACTGTTTAGAGGTAGTCCGAGTTCATGCTGGAATGCAGTCCAACGAAAGTCGTGAGTCCGTTATATTCCAATCGTGATTCAGGTATTTGGATTATGGAATGTGTTCTCCTTCCCGACGACAAGTCCGAAATAACGTGAAAAAGCTTCGACGATCCGTTCTTCCGCTGTGAAGTATTCCGATAATACTCTTTATTTATTTGTACCAATTCCTTCACTAAGTAATCTAAAAGAATTGACTCAAATCAGGAGGATGTCGATGCTTAAGTTATCTTTCATTTAATATCAGTAAAAATCCTTGCAGCCATTCCATTGAAACTCTATTACTGTGCTGGTCAACTTGCCCATCTGATTCTTTTTTCTCTTGGGATCTTTAACTGATGCATTTGACCATACGATGCAAGCAAAAATCCTAGTTTTTACTATTAATTCCCCAAAGTCATTTTTTAATCTTTGGTCAATGGGAGAAGACAAAATACATTACACTTAACAAAAAAATAATCAAGAATTCTTGATTAATTTAGGATTAAAAACATGAGTATGCGTTCTTTGCTTGTAATGCCTTTTTTTTCGACTCCGATGTACCCTTGCCTCGCACAAGATAACAATGGAATAAATTCCAAAAATCCGCCCCAATACCGATTGATCATGATGCAGAAACTGCTTCATGCATATAATCAACATGAAATTTTAAAAATGATATCCCACTTTTTTCATTGTGGGTAGCGCACTAAGCCCATGGGCTCACCATTTGATCCAACCCACGTTGGGCCTGGACCAGTAACGTATATACATTTGCAATGATAACATTGCTATAACTACATATAATGAGAAAAATATAAATTGCCGATAGACTTTCCTATATGACTTACTCGAATTTGCCTGCATCTGTATAATATTTATTTAGGATAGGCCAAAATCATTTTACTTTTTCAGTTATTATTACATATAGTTTTTTTTTGTAGAAAAAAGGAGCATCAGTTCAAATAATTAATTATGTTGCGAAAAAAGGGAGAGAGATCACATTGAAGAACACACGAGATTTACAAGGTTCATCTAAATCGGACTACATCCTCGGGCGGAGGCCATTTTTTTTATTATGAAATAATGATGATTAAAATGATACAAAATAATCTATTTGTCATGAAATTTATATAGAGAACTCCAATACAAAATAGAAAACAGAAACTCTAAAATTGTCTAGATTTCGGGGACTCCGTTCAGAGCCCCATATGGGGGATCCCACCCCACCCATATCTGTTGAACCGCCTAATTATATAAGGGGTCTACATAAAATTATAAGTTCATATTCAAGTCTGAAATAATTATTTCCATAATATCAAGGGGTGCTTATAATGTCACTTCTAAAAAACTTAATGCCACTTCAAAGTGACAACTTTATCATTTATTCATGCTCTCTTGTCTTTTCATCTTCCATTCATTTTTTAATGATTTTTTTCCTCTCTGATCAATCTTTACCTCCTTTTTTATTTAAATATTATCAATATATTCTCTTGCCTCTTCATCTTCCATCTAATTTATATTAATTTAATATATTATCATTTTTATGTATTACTCTCTTTTTCTATATATCTCATGGACACCCAACCAACTTATTAAACATAATAATATTGTATAAAATGAGATTGAAGAAATATTAAATAATGTAATATACATATAAAGTTATTTTGAAAATAAAAATAAATTAGCTCATAAAAAATTTTGAAAAATTGACCAATAATCAATATATGTAATTGTTTTGAATGAAACTTTCACCTTTTTATCTATAATAATTTATTTCCATTTTCACTATTTTTATTCTTAAATAATTGTTTCTTTGAACCGTTACTGAGTGTACGTTTTTTTTTTTCATTTTTTAAGAAAAATACTAATGATCAAGTTGATGTCAAACCTCTCATTAATTAATTAATTTGTTGATCCAATCCAATTCTTCTCCATGTCTTAATAAAATATTTGCTTAATTGCAAATAATTTATCGTTCAAAACACTATTCAGAAACTTAATTATTTTAAAAAAGTTTTTTCTAAGATTTTTTCGCTCTTCTTATTTTTACTTTATTTTGTATATACCTAATTTTTGTGTCTAACTATATTGTGATTTTTATATTAATTAAATTAATATATTTGGTTAGTAATTTAAATTTTATTAACTAAATAATTAATAGCATCAGGAGAGAAAGAGTATGTGTGAGATGATTAAATAGGGAGGGTGGAAATTGATGAGACTCAAAGAGAGAGAATAAAAAAATAAAGTAAGATAAAATGAAGGGTACAATGATGAGTTTGGAGTGGCATTAACCATTTGAAGAGTCCCATTATGAACACCCAATATCAAAAGGTATTTAGTTCTCGAAATTTGAATTTTTTGTTCAAAGTTCAGCCTGCTGACAAATGATTTGGAAGTTAGCAAAACTTCACAAAAATATGTTTAATGCGATGTTAAAATATATATGAGACCCGGAGAGGATGATAAGAGACTAAACATATCACTGCAAAAACAGGAGGTTAATTAATTCTTATCCTGGGAGGCTGGGACCAATGATGTAAAAATTGATGTAAAATATCGAATTACACATACTATGTAAAAATTGAACCGAACATCGAATTACACATATTAAAGTATAATAATATTATTAACATATTTTAACATATAAAGGAACATGACAATTATTCAAATATTTTTTATTTGATCTTTAATATATAAATTAATATATAAACTCACAATTCATAAACTTATTAATAAATATAAAGTGCTTAAAAAAATTAAATTTATCCAACATTTTATTTTTTTCACTAAAGGATAAATTATTATTATATTTCAATATTTTGAGATGTTAAATGAAATGTTCTCATAAGGTAAAATAAAGTAAAAACATAGTAAGCATTCACATCTAATGCAATGAGAGAGGTGCGTAGTACAAATTCTACTGCCAATAAAATTTCACCATCTTTTTAGAAGATTTACTGAACCAAATGGATCGACTCAATCCAGTCCGAGGGCTCCTTCAATTTAAGATCGACTCATGAACTATTTAATGATCATGACCGATTCGACCGATCGATATGGTACGAGTTTTGTAACACTAGCAGTTCAGCCCGCACGACGCTACTATGTATGTGCACTGTCTATTTCTTAGAGGATGACTCATTATCGATCTCAACTAATATAGTAAAGTTATCCTACGTTGCATATTGAATCGTGACAAATGATACTTCTATTATAGATTTTCTACATTAAATAATTCGAATTCAAGACCTACTTAAACTATTAGAGTTACTTATCAATCCACCCTGATTTGTTCCCACATTACTAGCTTCCTTTATCATCTTTTATTTCTACAAAAAAGATATAGATTTTAATGAAGATGCTTTATTCAAAATTATGTAAGTATGAAACAGAAATATTATCTCTAAATAGTAATTTTGCCTTTCAAGTTTCAATTTTCTTGTATTCATGTTCAACTGAAAGGAGCAATGCCACTTATTTCTTATGGGGTCATTTGGATATTGAAATTGAAGTTCCTTCGAGTTTCAAGTGAATAGTTGAATTGACAAATTAGTTTGAAATGTGTTTGGATAGATTGAAATTTAATGATGATGAATGAAATAGTTGATATGATAGAAAAAGTAATGTAATGGATTAATTTTAGTGTATATTTGAATTAAAACTATGAATTATGAATATAGGTTATAATTTTATTTTAAAAATTAAATATATATATATGTATTAATAATTTTATTGAAATTTTTTGTTAAAAATATTTTATTTAAATATAAAAAATCATTTTTCCCATAATTTATATTTAATAAGATTTTAATATATTTTAATGAAATAATAAGTAATAAATAATATATAGTAATCCTTTATCATATAATAAATAAATTATTTTATATAGGAAAGATAAAGAAAGTAAAAATGATAAAAGGAAATAGAAAACTTGAAAATAAAATAAAAAAGAAAAGTCAAATCACAAAAGAAAACGTAAAGAAAAAGAAAAGAAGAAAAAAGAAATAATTTTGGTGGAACATGTTGAAACTAAGATCAGCCTAGTTCGATTTGAGAAACCAATCCCCCTTGTCACATTTGGAAAACTAAAGAACCAAAGGCTTGATTTCATAGTTCCAATTATGAGACAACCCTATCTATTTTCTAGTACACTCTATGCAACCTTGCCATGTTATTACAACTAATGTATCCAAAACATTTATGTTACAGTAATATATAAATTTTCTTTAGTTTTAAATTTTTATATTAATACCAACCTGAAATATTCCGTTTTAACCATCAATTTTTTTTTCAAATTAAAAGATCCCCACAAATGACAAGAATCTAGTACGGCGAGTTATTAATTTCTCATTAATGAAACATCTTGGCATAAAAAAGGTTGGATATTACGAAAAAAGGGAGAGAGAGATCGCACGAACACAAAAGAACATAAAGAAAAAATGGCGGCGGCTCTTTTTGTTATGGAATAACAATGATTACAAGGATGTGTCTTTATCTAGACCCCTAAAAAATTTATATAGGTACTCCTTTTAACAGATGATATGAATTACATACGGACTGAAAATTATAAATTAATATTTCGAAAATAGAACACATATTTCGTGATAAGAAAATAAATCAATTCCGAATCACATACAGAATACTTCTAAAATTTTTCGTTCAAGGGGCGAACCCCCGTAGGGGATCTCCTGGATCCCCCCTTGACCTCCTACAGACTCCCTAACCGAACAACGAGACTTCCGTAGGGGAATTAAAGCGTCTGACTACGTAGGGGGACCACATATATAATTGGGTTCAGATTCAAGATATTATCAACATTGGAGGACAAAGAAGAAAAAGAAGAAGAGAGTAAAATTTACTCTCTAATTGAAATTAAGTTGAAAGAAAACGGGAAAAAACCTTCTTCATTCGTTTTCTTTTTTCTTTTTTTCTAATTTTTATTCAACCCAATAAAAAATGAAAAATAGAAAAAATAATCATGATATTTTTTAATTTTTTATCGTATTTAGTTAAAAATATAAATACACATGTCAATGACCTATTTATCTAAAAAATATTATTTAACTCTTATTTCTCTTTTTCATTATTTATTTCATCTAAACACGATAATTTTCACCCTCATTCACTCTTTTTTCCCTCCAATTTTTTGTTCCCTTTTATTACCTTGCCATTCTCTTTTACCATTGGACTCGAACTTAATTCTTTATTATTTTAGAGAAACAGGTTGAAAGAAGATTAAATTTAATTAATTAAAAAACAAAAATGGAGTGTACAAATAATAAAACTCTTTAATAATTTGAGCAAACTTTATTTAAATTATTATTTTTTGCGGATTAAATTGATATCTATTAAATTTCTTTTTTTTTTGTCAAGTTGCATGGTTTTGAACTCTACTCGGCCCAACTTCCAACGAAAGGCCTATTTTGTAGATGAAATATATTATTGGGCCTTAAAGTCAATGGGCTTCTACAATTCAGATGATATATAATTTTTTGTACATTTTATTATGTTTTTGCACGTCATTTGCGCTGTAAAGGGGAGGGAGGGTTTTTTTTAACCCGCCTTCGGTACACCGCTTTCTCTCTCCTCCCTCCGCCTGCCCCTCTCTCTCTCCCCGGTTGTTGGCCGTCGTCGTTTCGCCTTCGCAGTGCTCATATCCCTAATATTTCGTCCCTTCTCTGCCTGTAATAGAGTGGGATTCCCTCATCGGGAGCTACAATGGAGAGCCTCCCGACCTCCGAGGAGAAGCTGCAGTTGATTCACTCCTTCCTCGAAATCGCCTTCGGCCAGACACCCGAGACCGCCACACAGTTCCTCCAGGTTCGGCCTCTTACCCGGAACCCACGATACTACTACGTTTCCGTAGTCTAATTTTGTTTAAACGTCCCTTTTCGATCCAATTCGGATCGCCTGCTGTTCCGCGGATGAGATGTTATGGGAAAAAAAATGTATATTCAGGTTTTAGGATTGTTCTTGTGAATATATGTTGTTTAGGTTTTTGTAGCGATGCGACTTGGTTGCTGACGATTTTTTTTGGGGTTGTTCAGGCAACAAGTTGGAAGATTGACGAGGCCATCCAGTTGTTCTACGTAGGGAATGAGAGCGGTGGAATTGGTACAGGGTTGGAGACGTCTTCCTTCGCTTCATCGGCCGTCCAGAATCCTACGGAGTTAAGATGGGTTTATTAGTTTAAGGTGCTGAACATTTTGGTTATCCTATAACAGCTTTACTGCTTACAGTGAGCCCGAGAATGTTCTTCCAAGTGATAATGTTGGACAAGGCATTGTAGAAGATGAGGTACGACCGCCTTTGCCCACCAAAAGGGAAACTCTTTATGGGGATGCAGCTTTTGTCAACAGGTTTGGTTCTGGTCACCTTGGACTTACTTCCTGTAGCATGAACGAATCCTAGGTCATGTTGTCTAAATGTCTTTGACATTGTTGTTGGATCGGCTTATGCTTCTTTTTTTTCACATAATATGCCATAAACAATGTTCTAGTCTTACGGACAGTTATACCAAAATATACTGCTTGTTTATAGCTTTGTGATAAGCACCATCCACCTTTACCAAAATGATCATTTTGAGGGCTCAAATACAAATATGGGAATTGGTAAGCAATGCCAACTTTTTTTTCTGAGAGAAGAAAGGGTAACTACAGTTTGGTAACATCCTCATTTATGAAAAACAAAATGTGAATGTAAAAGTGTGTCACGGAGTATGAGGACTGTAGTTACCCCCCAAAACAAAGAATGATGCCTTCCACAACTCCACTCTCTAAGTAAAAGAAATGTGTGATGTACAATGTTCTTTTGTAAAGCATCATGCAATGGCTTTGTAGCCAGATCGTCCATGTGGTTGCCATGGAAGCTACCCACAATTATCTCCACCCCAATTTTTTTTTTTGAAGGCAAATAGGATGACAGTCATGATGACTAGCATCCAATCTCCACCCCAATTGAACATGAGTGGCAAGTGATCTCCTCAAAAAATGAGTGGCAAGTGATCACAACAGGTCCCAAAAACTGCCCAGTCATGTCAATGTTTGTAAGTTCCAAATGATGTCGCGTCTCCGGAACAATGGGGCATGTGCTCGATGTCCTCATCTACCAACCCACTTATTGCGCATGTAGGGTGTGCTCATGGCACTCATTTGTCCTGTATACTAGAGTGAGTATCCTGCCCCACCTCAGAAGCCAGACAAAAAACCTGAGTTCCTGACTTCGAGCAGTGTGTGTGACTGTCAGATGTAGAGGTAAGAACATAATGTCCTCCTTTACCAACCCACATGGTGTGCATGTAGAGTCCGCCAGCGGTGCTCAGTTGACCCTATACATTTGAGTGAGAATCCTGCATGCCCCAGAAGTCAAACAAATATCCTCACTTTGAATGGTGTGCATGAGTGCCAGATGTAGAGGCAAGCATATCTAATGCTCTTCGAGACCATGCCACTTGGGAGCAACTAATTGTATTGCTAGGTAATTTCTGGCCAACTAGAGCCAAATATTTGTTCTGGAGCTGTCTAGAGTCTAGACAATGATTCGAGATATGATCCAGTAGTCTATGAAACTTCGCAAAATGCTGACCCGACAAGACAGGTTGGAACTGTGGTGCCCATACCCATCCTAGTGTGTCCGGTGGAGGCCAACAATCCGCAACCGTCGCGGTCGGGCTTCTGAAAATGTGGCAATCTTTGGGGAACTCATGGCAAATGTATCACCTGGAGATCACTCCTGGTTCCAAAATGAAAACTCAGTTCTTGAACCCAAAGAAGCACATAAGAATGGTTGTGTCTGAGGCAGGATGATGTAGACACTGCGCCAACATGTTGACAATCCATGTGGGAAGTATCATTGTGAATTCCATAACAAGTCTTGACCATAGCATGCGAAAAATGCTGTGCTCCGAAGCCCCCTCCTGGTCCTATGATTCGGCCTACCCTTCGTGCTAGGAAAGCATGATTGCTTAATAATATACATACAAGTACAAAATGTAGTATCACATGTGCAAACTTATAATTTTATCATTAATTCATGATAATATTACATATTGTAATTATCTTAAGAAACTAATTCATGAAAAAATAACACATTAAGAAATATTTTTACGCTAAATCAAGAAAAAATAACACATCAATAAATTCATAACAATAACAGCCATTAGTAATTGCATTTTCTTATAAAAACATTAATAATAGTAGAACTAAAAAAATGTTTTTTTGGTTTATAACATAAAAAATAAAATGGGAACCTGTTCATGAGCTGTGAGCAGGAGGATCGTCCTTGCGGACAGGCAGCCCTGCCCTCTGCTCACATGCATAGGGAGAGAGCCTATTAGGTCAGTGGTGGCAGTAGGAGATGAGCAGCAGTAGTGACAGAGGAATAGCAGCGACGGCAGTAGGACACAGTGCGACAGGATGAGATGAGCAGCAGCAGCGGCAGCAGGACTGCAGAACAACAGTCGCAGAGATGGAGCTGAGCAGCAGCAAGAGTTTAGCTGCAGGACAGTAAACAAAAAGGAGAAGAGAGTGAGTGCTTGTCTTGACTTATAATAAGGTAAAAAAGATTTGTGTCTATGGAGACATGCCAATCATACTGGCGCCAACACGTGATCCTACTGCATGCTGGCCAAAAACTATCCAAGGTGGGATTGAGCGTGAAATCCAATGGGGAACACGTAAAAACATCCGACTTTACATCCCCGGATGTTATTTTGACAACACTTTTACGCATCAAATTGTAGAAGCAGTTGGTATAAAGTGAAAAAAAGGCATAGCAGTTTAGTACATTGCACAAAATGTGATAATCTTCAATTCAAAGGGGAATAACATCTAATACAAAAGGCGCATCTTAATGGTCAAAGATGATTCACGACACAGGGTTACATGAATCTATCTTTAACTCGTTATATTCATCTACTTCGATAAATGATTAAGTTCTTGGTGTGCGTGTGAATAATGATTAGTCTTGTGATCTTCTTTGGTTCATTATAGGCTACATCCAAGTCCAGTAGTTGCATTTCGCAATTTTGATGAAGAATCCAAACGGTCTGCAGTCTGGGAATCAGCTGAAAATTCAGCATCACCAGCAAATGGTCCCCGTGAGAACCTTGCGTCTTTATATAGTCCACCTTTAAGTTTGATGTACCAAGGTCCCTTTGAACAGGTAGGCCACATATATTCTTTGTTCTTCATTCAGTTTTATAACTTTCTTCCTTAAATGTGATAATTATATGATTGAAGCTGAAGTTGAGTTTAATTCACAACAAATATGTGGTGATTTTGTATCTCCTGCAAGTAATCCACTTTATTGCTTCAATTTGAAAATCCCGATTGATCCTCTAGTTCCTTCTACCCCGTCCATATGGTCCTTCTGTTGATAGTGATCAGAATAAACTCTGATAACATCCTCATCTTTTCTTTTCTTTTTTTTGAGAAGAATAACATACTCATCTTTATCATAAATGCGCATATGACATCAAATCTCAAATAATATCAATAATGGCAAGGCAATACCGGGGCCAAACTTTAAGTCACTGTGGAAACATCCATTGTTTGCTCAATCTTGGTTTATTGGCAAACTTTCTTATTTTGCAGATCATTAGAAAAGTTGAGACAAAATGTCATATGAACAGAAAACAAGGTGTTACTTTGAGGTTTACCAGTTTTTTGTGAAAACATGGCATGCACTAGTTTTTTTGGATTTCTAATCATCTCTCATTTGGTTAGCCATCTTTTTTTCTCTTAAAAAAACATTCTGCCTTCTAAGTTCTTTAAGGAGATATTCACATTGCAATTAACTATAAAACTTTATCAACAGTAGATCAACCTTTTGGCTTCAATGAAATAAGAGGAAAGGAGGTATGATGTGATAGAATTGAAAGAAGTTAATTAATGAATGTAAATTGAGAAAGCACAGTTGTCTGCAGTACATTGATGGTCTTTTCCTCTTATTTGTGTTTATCTGTCAATGCTGCATGCGCTATGAATGCAGGCAAAAGTAGAGGCTTCTTTCCAGGGCAAGTGGTTGTTGATCAATTTGCAGTCAAATGAGGAATTCAGTTCACACATGGTATAACTTTTTTCAGGCTGCATTTCCATATAATTTTATTAGATTCTAATGGACTAATACCTTGCACTTCCAAAGCTCAATCGTGATACATGGTCCAATGAAGCAGTTGCACAAACAATCCGCACAAACTTCATTTTCTGGCAGGTCTCATAGTTAACCCTTTTTTATGCAGTTCCTTTCTGAAGATTGTCATATTTGTCTTTTCTCTGTATGACCAAAATGATGTCTCTTTTATGCAAACTTGCTTTCTGTTATGATACCCTGTGATACTTTTAGGTGTACCATGATTCTAGCGAAGGGAAGAAGGTCTGCACCTACTACAACTTGGTTTCAATTCCTGCAGTTCTTGTCATTGATCCTATAACTGGACAAAAGATGCGTGCATGGAGTGGCATGGTACAACCTGAGCGTTTGTTGGAGGTAATACAAAAATGTATGCTTGGATGTTTTTACTATGTTTTTTTTTTGTGCTGCCCACTGAATAGTGTTAGGCAAAACAAAATGAGCTACTTTCAATTGTAATGCAATTATTTTTCTCTTCATTAAAATCTCATGTGGATTTAGGATTTGCTTCCCTTTATGGACAAAGGACCAAAGGAACACCATGCTGTACTTCCTCAAAAACGTCCAAGGGATGTTCCCCGAGACCGTAGTCCCCTTGTTACACCAGGTAGATCATTATACGAAATTTCATGCGTATTGGCCCCTGCCAAATGGGTTTCTTTTTCATGTAAAGCTGTTATATTGATTTGATTCTTCCCATATGCTAATTATTTTCCTATCTGGACTTTATTTCATCTGTTCCAATGACTAATCAGTTATTTTTCTTTAAATGATATACAGAAAAAGCTTTTCTTCCCAACGAGGATGTATTTCAAATGTAGTTAGTTAAGATTTTTTTTCAGAGCAGATATTTCTATGATCAGAATCAGAAAAATGTTGTTCCGTATAGTTTGAATCTGATGAAAATCAATATATCCATTTCATGACAATTTAGCTAGTAAACTTTGAAGAAAGCTAGTCTTGTTTGTTTTTTTTAATAAAAACTAATCTAATGCCATGACAGTTTCATCAGCAAAAGGCTCTAGTGACAGAGATAACAGATCCCAATCTTATGTTATCAAACTTTTGAGACTTGTGGTTTTTAAATAGATTTAGGTCATTAAGATAAAATAATGTTATGAATCAGTCAAATTGTTATTTTATAGGAATTTCATCACATCTTTTTAACTTGGCCCCATTTCTCAACTGATGATTTTGATGAAAGTTATTTATTTGTAGCAGTTTTAGGTTTTCTGGTCTTACCTTCCCTAGTTTCTTTAGAGAAAATAGTACCTCTGCTATGGATCAGGGAAATGGGCTTCTTGGTTTCTTCCAAACTAAGGTTAAATAATGTCAAAGGAATTAGGTCCAACTTTCATGGTTTCGGCTTTTCTTTTGTGCATTTGTTCCAAATCATCAGTGTCATGTCCATTGTTTCTTTTTGGAGTTAATTTTATGGACTTGTCCATAGAAATGAGCATCCAAGTGCCATTTTTTTTTTGTTTCCATTCAAAGTTGCATATGAACGGAAAACAAGATGTATATCAGTTTTATCAATGGTATATTGCATGTTTCCTGTCTAGATAAGGCACTAGTAGAAGAAGACGAGGATGTTTTGCGGGCAATAGCAGCCTCAATGGAGGAAGCGAAGGACTCTGCTAAGTCACCTGCGATTAATGACGAAACAAAGCCTGTGGAAGAGGCCGAAACCAACTTGAATAAAAAACTCATTTATCCTCCACTTCCTGAAGAACCCAAAGTTAGTAGGGAACTTATTTGTAGAGTTGGGATTCGTTTACCTGACGGACGAAGGATCCAGAGAAGTTTTCTTCGAACAGACCCAGTAAAGGTACAACATGTTATCATACATTGATGCATTACTCTTAAAAGAATATCTGCCAACAGGTTTAACATGACTTTTATCACCTATCGTCCTATGCAGTTTTTATGGTCTTTCTGCTCCACCCAGCTACCCGAAACCGATGTCCGTCCCTTCCACTTTACTCAGGCGTTTCCTGGTGCATCCAAGACTCTGGAGTTTGAGAGCAACATAAATTTTGATGAAGCAGGTTTATCAAATTCTGTGGTTACTTTCACTTGGGACTAAAAGGCTGTCTAATTTCCTGCCAAAAAAAGTAGTTGACAAATTCATTATTCCCATATTTGAAGCTTGCCAGGGCTTTCTGGTTTGAGGACCTCTTTTCATCTTAAACTTGAATGGTTTATGTATAGGAGAAAACCATGTTCTGGTAACATATAGCTAGTTGAAGTGCAAATCAGAAGTACAGCTTTTATAAATGGTGCTCTAATATTGATTCTTACATTTCATGGTTCAGCCTACTTCCGGAATAAGTTGTAAGTAATAATAATTTCATACAATGTTTTTGCTGACATGAATACAACCATACAAAAATGTCACAAGAAGCCGGAGCCATGCTTATTTTATTCTATTTTTCTTTTGTATTTTTATAACTGATGGCAACCCAACCGTACTTGGTTAAATTGTGGTGCTATTTGGCCAAAAAGAAATATGCATCTAATCAGGACCGGCCGGTTCAATCACGATTTGGCTGCTAGTTCGGTCCGAATTAATTTAAAAATGGTTCAACCATTAAATTGAAAATAAAAGTAAAAATAGAAAATAAAAAGTTAGAAAGGAAGGTAAAAAATGAGAAAGTATTTGAATTAAGAATTGGTAAAAATTTAAAAGGAAATAAATGTGGGAAATTAATATGTTAGAGGAATTAATGGAAATAAAAAAGGAAAGTATTAAAATGAAAATAAAGAAGAAAATAAAAGAAAGTAAGTGTGATGTATGGAAAATTAAATTAATTTATTATCATCACAAAATAGTATAAGAGAATCAATATAGTATATGAATAATAATAACTTGAAGTTTTTTATGAATATTAAAAATTTTAATATCTTTTTATTATAAAAAACAAATAAATATGGGAATTAATGGGGAGAGAGGAATTAATGGAAATAGAAAAATAAAAAAAATAAACATGAGAGTGATATATGTCAAAATTAATTAATATATTATCACCCTAAAATATTATTGAAGAATAAAATAAAATAATTAATATATTATATTAATAATAAAAATTCAAACTCTTTTTTATGAATATTAATATTTAATTATATTTGTTTAGTATATTTTATTATGAATTGTAAGTATTATATAATATTTATTATATATATAATTATTTTAAATAATATTAATTTAATAAAATTCGATTAATCCGATGGAATCCAATCAAACCGGTCCAACCACGATTCAAGTGGTCATTCGGTCGGGTGGCCGATCCGATTTTAATAACATTGCATCTAATACAATACAATTCGATCAAATGATGTGCCAGGATGGACTCCAAATGCTATCCAAAGTTTTGATTGACATGGTCCCTTTTCTTCTAAATAGAGGGAAGAAAAAAAGCAACGTATTAGCAGCGTTAACATACTTGCATAGTAGTAACTGTTCTTATTTTAATATTCCAACTTAAATTTATAATTCAAGGATAGGATAAATTACACTAAATGTTCTCCAACTTTCAAGTTTTCTCAACGATGTCCTCTAACTTTACTTTGTAACAGCGATGACCTCCATCTTCAAACTTGTTGCATAGAATGCCTTTCCGATCGAGAATACCCAGTTTCCCGGTCGGTCTGCTGATGTGGTGATGCACTCTCTCTGCCACGCAGAAGAACATTTGATAACGCACCGTCACGTTAGCAAATTAATGATAAATAATAATATAATATTTTAAAATAAAAATATTAAAATATTAAAAAAGTCACTTCCTCTCTCTTCGGCGTCCTCGTCGGAAGTCGCAGAGGGGAGGCAAGGGCTCCACCCTTTGCTGTTCGTCGGCGTGAGCAAAGAGGGGGGGGGGGGGGGCGAGGCCCCCCATCTATGACCTCGTCGGATTGCTGACGTGGCGGCGCCACGGCAAATGCTCTCTTGCGTGGCGAAGAGAGTATATCGTCACGTCAGTAGACCGATCGGAAAATTGGGTATTTCCGATCAGGACATTCCATGCAATAGGATTGAAGATAGAGGACATTGCTGTTACAAAGTGAAGTTGAAAGGCATCGCCGAACAAATTTAAAAGTTGGAGGGCATTTGATGTAATTTATCTTTTCGTTATTTTGATGAGAGATTCTTTTTGTTTGTTAATATTCCAACTTAAATTTGTAATTCAACGAGATGATTTTTATGAGAGATTCTTTTTATTTGTGATCGTTGACTGACATAACATAAAAGTAATAACATGTGTTTAAATTCAAAAATATTATTTTTCATGTACAGTCAACTGTTCCTATTTTGATTTTGGACTTGATTAAACGATGATCTAAGCCTTACAATTTTTTTTCACCAAAGGTCTCCTTTAAATAAGACTATAAAAAATTTTATTTCAAATTTTAAGTGACAAGTGAAGGTAATAAAAAATATTGACTCATACGATAATCATAAAGTCACATAAGCATCTTAATTATTAAAAAAAAGTGTTTGATTCAACTAAAAACTAAATATTCGACGATCATTAAAAATAATTCCCTTACAAAATTGTCTTCCGAGGCATGTGAAGAGAAAAGAGAGAATGGGAAAAGTGGAGTCGATCGAACTCCTTCAGGTTAAAAGAAGGATTTGAAAAAAAAAACAGCACTCTTATTAATGAATGATATAGAGTACGACCGTCGATTTTTTTTTAACAAAATTGAACACTCTTATTAATAGTTAAGATACTCATATCTTTTTATTGTCATATGATTTAGTATATTTTTATTAAATTATTCGATTTAAATAAAAAATTTGTGGTCTCGAATAAAGGGTTCTCCATTGAAATTTGTATAAAATTTAGGAATAAAATATGTGAAAATTATAGTTTGAATTTAAATTTAAAATTATTATTTTTATATTACAGATCACAGTCACGTCAAAAAAAAATCGAAAGACCTACTATCTACCTTTCAATTATAAATTTAATTTTTTTAGTCTCCGAAAGTTATGTCGACGGCTCAATTCGTATAGCACTAAAGAGCGCAATATTCACAAATTAAAAGTTGATCCGTCATCGAGTCCAATTAAACTCATTTGATAGTCCTGCTTCGCATACCTGATGGTAATAGACTCTCAATATAAATATTCTGTATTAAAAAATGAATTATTTTCTTATGCTTCTTTTAAATTGTCATAATTTTTTATATCTAGCTTCAAAGTATGAACTTAATTTTTCATATCTCTAAATTATTGTAAAATTTTCACTTTAATCCTTTCATTTATTTTTGTTAAGTTTTTTTCTATCTTTATTTTTTATTTATGAAAAGATTAAGGTATCCTTCCTTTCAAAACTAAATTTTCTACTCATATGTTCGAAGGGAAGAATAATTTAGTTTTTTTATAAATGAAAAAAAAATAACAAAAAACTTAAAAGAAGTAAGGAAAGAATTAAAGTGAAAAATTCCTAATAATTTAGGAATATGAAAATTTAAGTTCATATTGTAGAATGGATATAAAAAATAATGATAATTTAAAGGATGTATAAGAAAATAACTCTAAAAAATAGATTTTGCTTATGCGAAAAGAGCCACCCAACTCTGTCGGTAATTATAAATTTAGATTGACTAATCGAAATAAAAATTGATGCGTTAAACCCTAGAAACGTAACACCACTGCTCCTTTGGTTGCGGCAGTAAAATCCCAACGATGGGTTAAACCGTAGAAACGTAATCATATTTTGCCTCTTTCGGCGAGGAAAAGACCCCCTCACGCCCACTCTCCACTGGCGTTCCTTTTTGTGTCAACTCTCTCTCTCTCTCTCTCTCTCTCTCTCTCTCGTGTGATGCTGAATGATCATGCATGCATTCCCTTCCACGAGATCCCTGTATACTCCCGCAGCTGTCTGATAAAAGCTGTTCATGTGTTACTCTCTTAAGTGCTGGGCTTGTAATTAATTAAAGCGTAAGAGTAAGAATGATGCGTCAAAGGTAATGCAGTGGCACTCGTATACCTCGTGATCAATGAGTTAATTAGTATTAACAGAAGGAAAAAATCACTCTACCTAATGATTTTAACATATATAAACGATTAGTTGAATACAAATCGTGACAAAGACGGACATAAATAATCGTAATAACTATTGGGAGGAGACTTGTAAGACAACTGCATGTTAATAACTTCAGCATAATTCATTCAACCCACCACACGAACAAATAACTTATAATACTACTCTTTCAATATTTTAACCCACAAAACGGTTTCTATAAGAAAAAACTTTGATAGGTATTTCAGTATTTGTACTTTGATTTAAGTTCCTTTCATTCTCTCTCAAACTGCTGCCAATATTACGAATTTTCTATTGAAGAAAAGAAGCACACAGAAGATAAAAGAGCATGGCAGCCACATCTCATTTCGATCGAGAGAGAGAGAGAGGGGAGAGAGAGAGAGAGAGCGTGGTGCGAGGTTTGGCTTTTGCATTTAAATGCATACGGGGCGCTTTGACTGCAACATTTGTTGATGTTGCATTCTGGTGTCAGGCTCTTCTGACTCTGTGTCTGAGATGCAGCAGTGGCGTAGTGTGGTGGTGGTGTGCTCACTGTTCATTCATCAGCTTTGTGCTAAAAACATCCAAATGCGAAAACCTCACAAATTCTCCTCTCTTTTCAATTAGTTGTGACTGTGCACATATTATGCATGGCCATCTGCGTGCCCTACACATCCTAATTAGCACCCCTCCATCAATCGAATCAAATCAATTAATTCTCCAAATGCACCTCCCACGCCGGTGCCATAATGACTGATGAACACAGCACCATCGTGTATTTTCTACCCATGCACTTTCACGCCCCCACTCAATGATTTGTTCGACAAGTAACTCTCTCTCTCTCTCTCTCTCTCTCTCTCTCTCTCTCTCTCTCTCTCTCTCTCTCTCTCTCTCTCTCGCTCGCAACACACACTCACACAACAGTTACACAGGTAATTCTTCTCGTTGCAGGATTATGAACAAAACTGGGAAGAAAGTAAGGGGTCTTATTAAGTCTTGGCATCAGTTTCAGTTCAACGGGAAAGATGAGGAGGCCTAACGTTACGGCCTTAATAGCAGCATTAATTTTCCAACGTCTCCACACGCACTTTATATAATAAATATAAAAGCGAGAGAGAGAGAGAGACGAAAATATGGATTTTATTTATGGAAGTTGTATCGGCACATATATAGTTTTCGAGTGGTCGGCAGACCACTATTCTTTTTCAATATATAGACCAATGTATATATATATATATATATATATATATATTATCATTCGAATGAAACAGTTGCATTACCATTACGTAACCCATGGAGCTCCTCTCGTATGCCTACTGCATAGTCCTCCATTAGTAGGTAATCAAAGCATTAACTGGAGCCTCCATCAACTGCTCTTGGAACTTAATATTCAAAATACTCCTCCACATGAAATCGTAAAAAAAATAATAATAAAAACATAAACCAATACATAAATATCCTTCCCTTGTCACTGGAAACAAAAGAAAGAATCGTCCATTGATGTCATCGTAAAAAATATTATACCTAGAATTCGACAAAATCAAAACATTTTTTTTAAAAAAAATCGAACGTAAAAATAAAATCACTGAACTCGGTTTCTTTGGATTGATACCAAGCTAAAATATAACAGCCGAAACCGTTACGGGGGCCGTCGGTGCCTGCGAGCGACGGGGCGAATGGGAGGGGGGGTCATAATGGGGGCGTAGCGCACTGGTCCATGGCGGGATGGGGCGGTGGCGCAACCGTAATTTCAGAACTGA
This sequence comes from Pontederia crassipes, assembly GCA_030549335.1. Taxonomy (NCBI): domain Eukaryota; kingdom Viridiplantae; phylum Streptophyta; class Magnoliopsida; order Commelinales; family Pontederiaceae; genus Pontederia; species Pontederia crassipes. The sequence goes on along the minus strand of CM060191.1, from coordinate 65,674,797 downwards.
CACGGAGGGCAGTTTCGGGAGAGAGTCGTAGATCCGGTCAAAGGTGGGGGGCTTTGACCGGCGAGGGACAGCAAATACTGAGCAAAGTGTGTCAGCCCTTTTTGTGGCGGTGCCCGTAAACACCCACAACACACCACCACACATACAACACGTACACGCCCACTATTCTATAATAATAATAATAATAATAATAATAATAATAATAATAATAATAATAATAATAATAATAATAATAATAATAATAATAATAATAATAATAATAATAATAATAATAATAATAATAATAATAATAATAATAATAATAATAATAATAATAATAGGGGAGAAAGACTGTTTCATTGAATTGTGGAGAGTAAAATTGAACGCAGACGTCGGGGAGGATTTATATGCAAGCATTAATTGGAAAATGGAAAGAGCAAGTTAAGTGGATTTAGGTTTTATTTGACATTATTAATAATTTAATAAACGGATAACGAATTAACTAGTAGGTAGCGAATGATGATTAATAGTTAGAGATTGTAACAAATAAGTGTTGTAAATTTATCGGTAAAATTAGCTAATAAATATAAACGCTAGTAAAAATATATTTTCATATAAAATATTAAATGCTACTTATTTTTATCATTTATAAAAAAATATTAACATTTGAATCATTAAACATAATTTTAATGTTGCCAAATCTTAATGTCAAAGAGTACATGTTTTGTTTTCCTTTTGTTCTCTTATTATTTTATTTTATTTTTTTCACCATAGAGTTTAATTTAAGTGATAATATCATTATACATTTATTAATTATTATTAATGATAAATAATGATCATTAATTCATTAATATTTTTATTAATAAACGATGATTAATAGTGCTACCCATTGTAGCACAATCCTTTTTCCCTTTGAGACAATCTTCCTTACTTTCTCTCAGGTGGATTTGTTACATTGTAATTAATTGAAGCATTTGATTTTTTAACTCAATCACTTGATCAAGAATATTTTTTGCGCGCCGATTTAATAGCCCTCAAGAGTTTAAAAAAAAAAGGATTTCTAAAAGTAATTTTTCTATCATAAAAGGTTAAGTTCAATTCCTCTCATAAAAAGTTAAAAAAAAACATGTATTTAAATTGGACAAGACTTAATTATGTTGTATGAAATCAATAAATTTCTTAATCTATAAGATTGAGATAAAGTGATAAGAGATTTATTTTTGTTTAAATAAAATTTCAAATTTAAATTCTTGTAAATGTAAAAACAATTTATTCGTAATTTTATCTGTCGAGACAAGCAAAGTGAAATAATTTTATTTGAATTAATTAAATTTGACGATGAAACCAATTTTTAAAACGTGCTCATATATGTTAGAGAGTTGGCTTAAAAAAAATCAAATAAATACCTTTTTATGATGGAGAAAATTAAATTGAGATGATGGCACGCCGAGCAATAATGCAGAACAAACAGAAAATAGAAAGAGGTGAAATCAGCGTTCTTTCCATCCTGCCCTGCCGCAAAAAGTCCTGTTGACCAAAATGCCCCTCCCACCCGCTTCGGGTGATGACAAAGCGCTGCGCGGCCGGGCGGAACCCGACAAAACCCACACGTCCCTTTCACCACCGCGATGGGCAGCAGCAGCAACATCTCCGTAATAAGTCGCAGTTGTCAGGGTCCCTTTCGTCATTCCGGCCCCCACTCGCCCCTCTCCCCCGACCTCCCAACCCACCCCCCCCCCCCGTGGGTCCCACGACCTTTGACCGCTACGTCACACGCACGGTAAAAGAAAAAAAAAAGGGAAAAAGAAAGATGTTTACCATCTACGAGATCGGATCCGGACCGTTCGTTTCGTTTAGGGGTGATCTCGACCGACCTCCTCATGGGACCCACCCGAAGGGTGGGGGACGCACTTCTCATGCCACACGTGGTACGGATCGTTGACCGCAGTCAACGCCAATCATAGTGCAGCCTGCCAGGTCACGATGGCACGCCCCGCTGCTCTGTGTGTGTTCCATTTTAAATTTTTTTTTAAAAAAAAACACGATTTTGTGTTTGAGAGCTGAGACCGAGTCCATCTCCATCTTAACGTGATTCTACTTTTTAAAAGCACGCCATTGGTGTGTGCTCGCCTCGTTTTAAAAGCACACACGATTTGGATCTGCTTCTGAGATCTAAGCACGGTTTAGCTCCCTTAAGTACGAGATTAAGTCGCCATCAATCGACTCAATTAATTAATGGTTGGAGAGAGAGAGGGGGGTAAATTGGGAGCACCACATGCAAATGTGTCAGTCGGACCCACCACCCAAATCGTACAACGAACCCAAAAAACGAGACATAAAACCCGAACCAGGGACCCAAATCGAAATATCGGGAAAAACAAATCAATAATAGCAACCTCCTCCCCCGCCTCCATGAATGCCCTCGCCAAGTCCATTTATTTACAACTCCGCACGGCGCCCGCGTGTGAACCGTTCCGTTCCCAGGTGGTGGAAGAGATCCTTGTGAAGCGAGAACCGGGGTTTTCACCTGGCGGCAGCGTCGCCGTTGCGGTGGTCGGTGACGAGGGCGAGGATGGCGCCGGAGAGGTTGTTGACCGCGGAGATGAGCCCCGCGAAGCCCTGGCGCCGCATCTCCGTCCGCTCCTCCTCCAGGCGCAGCCGCCGCTCCTCGAGCTCCACCAGCTCGCGGTGGCGCTGCTCCCGCTTCTCCTCGCACGCCAGCAGTGTCCGCGCGAGCACCGTCGCGCTCCGCACCACGCTCGAGCCCAGACGCCGCAGCCTCCGCCGCTTCGCCTCCGGCTCAGCTCCCGCTCCGTCGTTGTCCTCCGATTCCGACGACCCCGCGGACATCTCCGCTGCATATGTATTTGTTCAAAAACAGCAACTTTGTCACGTAAAGTGATCACTTGATTAGGTCTCGTTGGATCTTAACGGCACCTTTAGAGGACGCCAAACACTATTTTAGCACGTAAAAGAATGAAAAGATTCGAACTTTAGAAGATTAGCGTTCTTATATTTAAATCTGTGTGAAAGCTGAAAAGTATGGTTTTTAATGCTCTGCGTGTCTGGTCTTTGCAGCGAAGAAGCTTGAGCAAGTTGAGGAGTCATTGCATTTTATTCTTTAAAAATACTACCTGGAATGCAGCTATGCAGGAAAAGTCGAGAACCATATTGCGACTAATATTTAATATATATTGGTTCCATATCATGTTGGAAGCGTATGCATGCAAAAATAACAGCTTTTTAAGAGAAAGATATCATTTTATAGTGCAGGTGATATCATACTGTGTGGTTCTTAATGGCTAATAAATAAGAAGATATGAGATTGATTCAGCTGAACAAGCAATAAACAACTCGAAGACGAATCATGGAAAGATCGCAACTTTAGTTTTGGTTCCAGTTTAGAACCAACTTTTTGATTTTGGAATCCTGATCAGAAATCATTCAAAACCCTCGCATTTTTCTTTTCTTTCGGATCATTTTGAACCTTTTTAGCTAAAATAGTGATAAAAGTTCAAAGTTGTCAAAAAGAAAAGAAAAAAGATTGGTTCTTTTGTATGTTAGCTTTATCATAATAAGAGGCATATACTCTGTAGACAGCCAGACAGAAACAGGAATAATAACTGCATGCATTAAGTCATGAACTAATGATCCCACCATACCGGAAACGGACGGCTGTTGCGCTGGCACCGGGGGCGGTGGCGGTGGTGGGGGTGGCAGAGGAGGTGGTGCAGATGGCGATGGATTTACTGGCGGCGGCTGTTGAAGCCGGGGCGGGGAGGGAGGTGGTAGTGCCAGGACGGGAGGCGGAGGCGGAGGCGGATGAGCAGGAGGAGCGTGGGAGGAGACCGGGGTCGCGTTGCCCCGTCGCGCGGCCCGGCGGCTGAGCACGTCGGTGAGCGCTTCGAAGACCTCGGCAGCCATGTTCGTGGGGAGATTGCGCTCCTTCCTCTCGTGCCGCTCCATCGCCCAGTACGACGGCCTGTCTCCCCCTCCTGCGACGTCCCCGGTGGCGGCGGCCGTGGCGCGGGCTTCATAGTCGCGGACCTTCTTATAGTCCCGCAGCAGGTTGTCCCACTTGTCGTTGCACTGGTTCTGACTGCGGAGGCACCCATTGCGCCAACAGTAGTTCTCCACCCACTTCCACCGCTGCTCCGCTGACCGAGGAGTCACGGCGCCACCGCCGGACGACGGCGAGCTCTGGGCCGACGAGCCGCCGCTGCCGCCCCCGGCGCGGCGCTCGTCGTCGAGGCGCTTAGCGGTGATCAGTATCAGCGTCTCGTGCAGCGTCCAGTTGCCCTTGCGGTAGTCCCTGACGACGGCTCCCGCGGAGGCGACCGACGAAGAATGCTGTTGCTGCTGCTGCTGGTGATGGTGCGGGTGCTGTTGGTGGTGATGGTGGCCCGTGGCGGAGGGAGGGGAGGAAGGCGGCGGCTGGGAGAGGTGGTGGCGGTGCTGGTGCTGCTGGTGGTGGTGGTGGAGGAGGGCTAAAGGAGAAGGGTCAGAAGGATCCGGCATGGCTTTTTGAGCATTTAGCGTCGCGATGCCTCTCTTTTCTTTTAACTTTTTGCTGCCTCCTTCCTCCTCCCTTCACTTCTGTTCTTTGTTTTGTTTTTAGCTTTCGATCGAAGAAGAAAGTATAAAGACTGTAATGGAGAAGGCAGCAGCAACCGATAGCGCAGAGAGAGAGAGAGGGGAGAGAAGAGAGATAAGAGTTATGGGTTATAGTGGTCGGAAGAGGAGAGAGGAGAGAGAAAGACTGGTATCTGTATGTAATCTGTGTCGTCGCATTTGCAAATAACACCCTACTCCTACCCATTATTGCACGGGATCCCTGCTGCCAGGCCACCTCGCACGGTCCAAACGAGACCAATTTGTGTGTAACGTTTCTTGTTCGCAAGACTGGCAGCCTTTTGTTGCCGAAGTGTTAACGCCTGGAAACACCTCCCTTCCCAGTTAGAGGAGAGGCGCGTCAAAACGGGCGTTTTAATGAGCGTTACGGAAGCGGGGGGAGTTGAATGTGTAACGTGAGATGAAGGGGCATTATTACAACTCTTGCGAGGAAGGTGAAAGTTGTGTGTGTGTTGCTTGCGCCCCCTTCACATAATTAACAACGGAGAGAGAGAGAGAGGGAGGGAGGGAGAGAGAGAGAGAGAGAGTGAGTGAGTGAGAGAGAGAGAGAGAGAGGAAAAAAATCACATCCCCATGACATGAGTCGCGACCAAATTGTTGATTAAAATTTCACAAGATTAAGTGCAAGCAATTAGGATCTCTAATCGATCTTAAAGGTCACGTCATTAATGTCTTCCACGTACGAACGCCTATTAAGTTGCATTATATATATATATGGAGTGCCGTAGGTTGGGAATCTTATAGCAAGCACTAATTAATATCTAAGTTTATGGTTTAGAATTACGCACAGAAAAATGTGGTGAACAGAGAGAGAGAGAGAGAGAGAGAGATCACGCATTATATGACTGCGTGCATTGGGATAATGGTGTTGGAGAAAGAGGAATAGCCGAGTCATGACTGTCGCATTGTGTTTACTAGAGCAGGGTCGCTGTACGTGGTACTACATCTTTTTTGAAGTTTCTGCTTGCTTTTTTTTTCTTTTCGAAAGAGGGTGATATCAAAAGATTGGAAAAATGTTTATATCAACACATTAATTAAGTCTAGAATTATCACTTCAATGACATTATATCATTAATTTCAAGAAGTCTATATATAATATGAAAATGATGGGAAAATTCGAGAATAGGGAGAGAAGATCGAGATTGCAGAAAAATAGAGGAGACACACGAATTTACTCAGGTTCATCCTTGAGATGAGGGCTACGTCCTGCAAAAAGGTTCCACTATATCGTTTAGGTTTACAGCCGCCACACAGATTACATATAAAATTAGGTTATATATAAGCCTCTCCAAACCTGGTTTAAAATCTAAATAAAACAGAAAAAATATAATCCGAACCACACGAGCCGGCTAAACAAAAGCCCAAAACCCGTCTAGGTTTTGGAGGCGCTGCCCCCGAACTCCCGCCCGCTCACCGGCGAGCGGGACCGTCGTCGAGGGGCGGGGCCTCCCGAACCCCCTCCCTTTCGTTCGTACGCCAGCAGCACTGCTAATTGAGTAATACTCAGATTCCTCTAAGCTCACGTGATCCAACCCCGTGTGAGAAACAAGAGGTCCTGAAGTATTCACCAACTCTAACAGAAAAGATATCATTAAATATTATGCACGTAAAATCATTATCACAGTAATTCAATAACATATATGTCTAGAGTAATAATGATGATATTTTGTAACAAATTATCAAGATTGAGATCATTAGAGCCGTTTATTTACGAGATAAAATTAAAAAGAATAAAATAACATTTTTTATTCGAAGAGTTGATGTTTAATATTTCACCTATTTTTTATTCGAAGAGAAGATATTTTAAAATATAATATTTTATAACTAAAATGTTTTATAATGAAGAGTTGATGTTTAATATTATAATAACAGTAAAAATGTTAATATAGTATGTGATTAAATTTTAAAATATAATATAGTTGAAAAAGTTGAAAAAAATGAGAATATAAATATTCTTGTGTTTTCTCACATTGTGGTTAAACACAGTTATTGTACAATTTTTAGGCGGTTTAATTTTTTTTCAAAATTTGATCGAAATATTCTAATTTCACTTAGTTGGCTATATTATCAGAATATTAAATTTGATCGATCGAAAATTATAAATTTGTACATATTAACAAAACATATATTTTTAATCAAATTTTAATAAGTTAAATTTCGAACGATTTATAAATAATCTACAATAAAGAAAATAAATTATACCAAATTTTATCTAAGTTGATGAATTATACATATAATATAAAAATATTAGTATAATTTTATAAAATATAATAATTATATGATATTGTTTAACATCTCATCGTTTCCTACATCTAAATCTAATAGTCCAAATCAATACAATTTCAATTAGATCCGTTTGAAAATGAATCAAATAGACCTAATTAAAATTCAACAACCAATAATTTTGATGCGGATTTAAAATTTTCACTTGATCTGATGACCCACTAAATTATTATGTCTTTCTAAATCAAATTAATTCCATTTGTTTTAAAGTTAAATTAATCGAATTTGATCTAACTTGATTTGATTCAAATATGATAATTGGATATATGATAATCCCTAAGCTCCAACCTTCATAATTGTTATATTTATTATTATGCATCTTATGTTTATGTTTATTCTTTTATAAAATCTTAACTTTTATTGTTTCGGGATATTTCACATGAAGTTAACTGATTTTCTTGTGATGTTATTTCACTCAAAGAGAGTGCTAAACATTTTTACTCCAGAGTAGAGTGGCAATATTATTTTTTGGAATGAAAACAGTGCCTATATTTTTTCTAATTTGTGTAACCCTTCCATTTTTTTAATTTATTTTTAATGTCAAAAGTTTTTTTAGTCAATTTAAAATAAATAAGTGAACCTACAAGTATTTTGTAACTTCATTTATATTAGTAACATTAATTTATATTACACGTTATATGTTACTCGATACTATGCAAAATAATAGGTTGATGGACTTATTGTATAAAGAATTTTTTTTCTTATACAATAAGTCAATCGACTAATTGTAACATGCACAATATACTCAGTGTCCTCTTAAGTCTTAACTATATAGTTGACACACAATGTCGTTCCCTAGAGTTAGCAATTTTGGGAAGAATCGTAAAATGCAAAAGAATACGTCCAGAATATCCAAGAAAAGCTTTAGAAATAATTTCCATAAATAGATAAAAGAATGTCACAAGATTAACACTTAAGTACTCAACCTTTTCAATGAACTTCAAATAAATGTTTTTTTATTGTAAGCAATGTGATGAATACAAATTAAGTGCAAATATACTAGCAAGTATACTAGATCGTATCAAATAATAAAAAGTGAATAAAGTGCCAAGTCCATTCTTATCTTATAACTTAGTTTACTAATTGAGAAAATAACAAAGTTTTTATTTCAATTGGAAATAATTCAAAGTAATGACATTCATGAAAGAAGGATGCATTTAAACAATATAAGAGGAAATTAAAGCTCATACTTTGTATTCCTATCATTATCTCTTATTTATCAATCAATCAATTATAGACTTCATGTAGAAAGAAATGGATAAAATGTACAGGACTCAAAATCTTGAGGACATAACTATTCTAATTAAGAATATGATCAAAGCATGTTGAAAACTCAATCCACTTTAATATACTCTTAACTAAGATGCTTTAATATGAAAGATTTATTAAAGTAAAAGACTAAAAAACTTAAGAATCTAATTATCTAAATAGAAGTAAAGTTAAAGAGGTAAAAAAAACTTGAACCTCCTTTATCAAGGATGCATTAAGTTACATCCATTAATGACAAATTCTTAACAATTAAAAATAAAATGCTAACAAATTCTATCAATAAAATATAACTCGGCCTAGGACGGCACACAATTTCAGTTCTAGTAAAGAACCTACCAGTTCGTTACCTACTCGACCTGAGTCACACAATGAATTACAATTGATTTTCTCATAAGTTATATAAAACTAACGCAATTAACTATTCAACTCAAATAAAGTATTGAACTTCCATCATAATCATGTTATTAGAAGTCTAAATAATAAAATATATTAAGAAAAAATGAGGTTCAAGGAGGTCTTCCTCTCATGACTAAATTATAGCATAATCAAAAGAATTAACATCAAATTCGAGGAGAAAAATATAAAAATTATTACGAAAAGCGGGAGAGAGGGATCGCACGAAATACAGAAGAACGCGAAGAGGAAAAATGACGGCGGCTCTTTGTTATGGAATAACGATGATTACAAGGATGGGTTTCTGTTTAGACCCCTAGGGAGTTTATATAGGCACTCCCTTTGACAGATGATAGAAATTACATACGGACTGGGACTCTAAATAAATCTCCTAAAAATAGGACACCTATCTCGTGATAAGGAAATAAATCAAATCCGAATCAAATACAGAATACTCCTAAAAAATTTTCGCTCAGGGGGCTCCGCCCCCTTGCAACCCCCGCAGGGGGATCCCCCCTTGACCCCCTACAGGCTCGCTGATCGGGTAGCGAGACCTCCGTAGGGGAATTCTGCTGAAGCGCCTGACTATGTAGGGGGACCAACTGGGTTCAGTTTCAAGGCATTATTAATAAAAATAAAAATTAGAAATTATAGGTTAAACTTTCAGTTCATGGATGATATCTTTAAGACAAGCCTTGATCGAGATTATGCTTCAAACGAACATCCAAAACTTCAAAAACTTTAATTTATTCGATTGATTTATAGTGTCGCGCAGTAGAAATTGACCTCTTGTTTCTAGTACAACTAGGGCTTTAGACTCCAAGGATGCATGCTCCTTATATTTGTGATATATCTATATTTTATAGAGGTGGTGGTCTTTTATGGTTTTTGAGTTGATTTTAGGGCTCAAATTCAAGTGAAGTTCGCCCAAAAAATTATAGTCGTCCATTAGTTTGATTGGTTGTATTGAATTTGGACCAGACTTGATCAAACTCAGGTTGAGTTCTATTCTGATTTTATTTTCAGATAAAATTTGATTCAAAATCAATTTTCAACGACAACTCAGTTCGGGTATGATGCCATCTCTACACGGGTTCGACTATAGCTTATCCATATGAATTATTCTTGTCTTGCTTTTTTTTGTGCTTTTTTCGTCCGATCATTTCATACCTCCAAAATTATGATCATGAGAATAAAAAAATACATGTGAATAGCTTTTGACTCAAAAGAATTTAAAAAAAAAATATATGTATGTGATAACCACAACTACGAAAAATAGTCTAAATGATATATGCAAAACATGTATAAAAATGCATGCATCACAGTGTTGTCAAGAATCTCGATTTAAATAATATCTTACTATTTTATGAAATCATTATTATTAATTAATTGATCTCAATATCATCTTGAGAATATTATGCGTAAAATTAATGTAATTTTTTTAATTTTGAATGCATGACCTTACAATTTTATCCGACTCATTACGATCTCGTATGATTAATATAATTATTTTAATAATAATAAAGAATATTCATGATACTATAAAATAATTTATTTAGATGAAATTTAACATATTTTCACTATGTTTTGATGTAATTTGTCATCAATGTTGATAACAATATAACTTAATGAATTGTAAGTTAAGTCTTGAGTATGATTAATTTATTAAAATGTCTCTTCTCTTAATATGTAGAGTCTTATAATACTCGAACTTATGATATCCTTACAATTTTGCTTCAAAATTCGATTTTGACAATCTTGATTGTGAGTATTTTAAATTAATTTTAAAATTTTATATTCCTAAAAAAATAAGATAAATTAAGGGATAAATTTAGTTATTTTTCATATCTATATTATATATTAAAAAGAAAGTACTTTCAAGGAGAGAATGACATTTGACATCATAATATATTGCCATATGTCCTACGAGAGACAAAAAAGTTATGTCAATTTAATTAGTAACCAACTAAAGTATTTAATGACCAATTATTAATTGTTAATGCATAACTTCAATACTTGTGTTATGCTTATAACCAACCTCACGAGTTGTAAGGATACATGGAGATAACATTAACCAATCTGAAATTATATTTTTAAATTAATTTCGAGAACGTGTCAAGCAGGCGAACATGTTTTATAACTGTCATGCATAAACCTTGGAGCATAATAATAGTAATTGTATAGCAACTAATTGAACAAAAAAAATCCGAAGACTCATATAGTCTCTTAGCTAAGTGTGATCTACATGAGGCAACTTCACTTCAACAGTATCAAGTCACATCAATAGTAGTAAGTTTCTTTTTCTATTCCTTTTTGGAAGATTCATGCTTACGATACAATTATTATATTTTGAGACGATATAAATTGAAGTTATTTCTTTTTTTTTTTTGGTTACTTTATTTGTAGGTTACTATAAACAAATTGTGATGTTGAAGATGAAAATGAATTTCATTAGCGATGTGAATCAGTCAACAATGCAATGGAATCTCAAAGTACGCGTAGTACGATTGTGGCTAGTTTCATTTCGAGATAATCCCAACAATATAATTTTCATTGAATTTATATTACAAGATGAAAAGGTAGTAATTTATTTTATGAAATTCAATGTTTCAAGTTATCTCTATCTATTTAATGATTCATGTTTGTATGATCACATTTGCTTGCATTCAAAGAATTAAAATAATTGTTTTTAATAATATGTTCATAAAAAACGTGCACCATCATCATTCTTTTAAGCATGTGCTCTTTTGTTATAATTTTGCTCGATCAAGAGTTCCTTTTAATTTTTATTAGCATTGTAGTGTACATATATTGTGGGTTTTTTTCCGATAATTTAATATTTCCATATTTTTAATTCTTATGTTTAGTAATAATCTTTTACCACATGAAGTTGACATTCAATATGATTTCTCTGAGATGGTTGTAGACGTATATTTTATATTGGTAGTTATTTTATTTATGTAATTTGTTTATATGCTTATTTTTATCCTTTTTTTTATATACGGTACTTTTAGTATTAGTGTTTTGTTTGTTATATTCACACCATCTATTAAGAAATGACAAATATATAATATTTTTGTAAAGTTAATTTTTATTTCCATTTGTTCTCTCTTTGAATAGATTAAATATTAATTATTGACCTTGAATCGACATGAGTTCAAGGGCTAATAACAAATTTGTCACTTTAATATAATGGAATTTCTTCTTGACATATTAATATTTTTTGTGTAAAGATTTGCTTGATCTGTTAATTTTATACATTTATTTTGTGGTACTATTTTCTAAAGGGCTAAATAAAAATGAGTTTGACGATGCAACTATCAATTTCAAATAACAAGGAAATTATTGTTTAAAATTTTATTTAATCTTTAACTTTAAGTTATGTTCGTCTGCATAAAGTTGGCATGGATTAAAAATAGTTGTAGTTGTATACACTATGAATATAGCATTGCTATTATAAAATGAATAAATTACTACTAATATTTTAATTTTTTTCCTAAGCATTTTATTACAAAGAATTTTAATTTTATTTCAACTCTTTATAATACACAATTTTCTTTTTAATATGTAGAATGTACTATGGCATGTCATAGTTATATTCAAATACTAGGGTCCTAAAATGTTAAAATGTATACAGGTATTAAAAAAAATTGTATATATATATATATATATATATATATATATATATATATATATGTACATATATATGTTAGTATTAAAAGTTTGGTGTGTGGGTGGGGTAGGCCCAAATGAATAGAATTTTTAATTTATGCATGCCATATATGTTTATGTACTCAATAAAAATTTTAATTCATCCCAAGAAATTATTATTGCATAGAAAAAATTATTTTGTAGGTCTTTTTTTGTGTTTCTTTACTCTTGATATCAATGAGTTATATTTCATTTTTACTTTCTTTTAAATATTCATACAACGATTCTTCAATGTAAGATAACTTAATATATAATACGATTTGTCAATTTATAGATGTATCATGCATGAAAGTTATGAATTTATTGAAAAAATTGCTTCTAAACCCCCACATAAGGTGATACGTAGATAAAGGATTGTTGCAAATTATTGGATGCATGCATGCATTTCCATGCCAAATAGCTGACACATTTTAAAATTATTTTTAGGAATACATAACATCAACGTCGATTTCTTTCACTAATAAATGTGTTATTTTTGTATCCATTCTATTTTACTTTTCATTAATAATAATAATAATAATAATAATAATAATAATAATAATAATAACATGCAATATATCTTTTTATTTACTGAGATTATATGTTTGTTTACTCTTTAGGACTACAAGTCTTTATTTTTATTTTTTCCAACTTTCATATATAGGTTATACTTCAATATCTTAAAAATAATATAATGTAGGGCCCGATTTTTGTCCATCTATGAATCTATACTATATTAAAAGCAAAAAAGTTTGCAAGGAGGGCTTGACATTTCGCAAAAGTAGGAAGTGCCATGTGTCCATAATTTTAACAAATAAATCTTATTTGTTATAATATATTAATATGTGGTATAAATTATTTCCATGCAAAATGTGTTAACAGTCTGATTAGAGCATCCATGCATTTGGTATTTATAATTTTTTTGTTCTAATATATATTAGATTATTTAACCGCTTAAAGCATTATTATTCATATACGTGCAAACTAGGTGTCCATGCATTTGGTATTTAAAATATATATAGTTTTTGATTTTTTTTCATGCAAGTGTCGTAACTACCTAGAGCGTATAGATATTATACTCTAAGAGATTATCATTTTAGAATATAGATATTTGTTTTTTACATAAAAAGTATTTCCTCTCATTTTATATTTAGTTATTTATTGGACATTTTATATTTGTTATATATATATATATATATATATATATATATATATATATATAAAGAGAGAGAGAGAGATTGGAGCAATGGATAATTTTATCCGTAACCCTATTAATGTGTATGTACTAGATCAAATAACTAATTATGTAACTATAAATAAATGTAAATGTTATAAAAAAAATTTGTTACGCCAAAGAGAGCCACATCCAAAAAAAATAAAATAATAAAATTAGAATCACAATTTTTCTAAGAAAATAGTAATATAATCAGTTTTATAATACATTCACACATGCTATAAATATTAATTAATAATATAATATACTATTTAATATATCTATATTATATCTCTTTTTAATTTGTGTATGTTATTATATTAAAGAGAACAGTATATGCAAGAAGAAAATGCTAAACAAATCACGCCTCTGGCATAATCATACTATATTAAATTAATATATCACAATTTTTTTAGTGAATGATAAGTTAATAACCATAAAAATATTGGGTAGTTACTTTTTATTTAGCAACTGAATGATGCCACCTTATAAATACTCTGGAGACTAGAGAAGCCAATTTGAATACACAACATCCTCTCTTCTCTTCTTAAGAAAATCTCCCTCTCTCTCTCTCTCCCCTGAATATTCTTTATTTTTTTTACAAACTTTAATTGTTCACATGTTCTTCAGATAATGTTCTCTTATCTATGAAATGTTGAATTAGTTTCAAGTGTATCATCAATTTAGATTCCTTATTGTATAGATATTCTACCAATTATTTTTCCTTAATTCATGATTTTCTATCAATTATTTTCTCACTTGAATATGTTCTTCTTAGTCAATGCAAGTATTATCATTCTTTCCATTCTTATATACTTCACATTTTTTCCATATGCTTATTGATCACAATATTATTCTATGTGCCACGAAATCATTGGTCAAGTTAGAAAAAATGAACATAATAATTAATGCATTATGCAATTGTTATAATCATACATTTTGGCACCCTTTTTTTAGAATATTAGACATTTCTGGATTTTTTAAGATGTGTGATTGTTGTTATATATGTTCTTCAAATGATGTTTTTTTTTGACATTGTTGCTATATATATTCTTTTTGTTGTTATATTGAACACTGTTTTTTCTTTATCATGTACTGATTATTATTGTTAGATTGTCCATTATCTATAACTATTAACAAAAATTTATTTTGATTCTAATTTTTAGAAATTTGGTGGATGGTTATGAATTATTGTTACCCACTACTACAATGACATATCACATTTTTTAACTTATTCATATATTTTGAAGTTAGTTATTGATAGATTACCTCAATAAAAGTGTTTAAAATCAAACAAGATATTAGGAAATATATTTGGTAGGTTACATAAATAAATATGTCTAAAAATAATGAAATTTAATTAACAGTGTGCTTAGTAATAAAATTAATTTCTTAAATAGAAATATAAATAATATTCTATTTGAGTAAGAGTAGTTTTAACCACATATAAAATAATAAGAACTTCAAAATTAGAACTTCCTGAATTAAATTTGAATTAAGTAAGAACTTCTTGCTTCCCATATGAAATTAAATTTAAACCAAAAGGGAATAATTAAATTCAAAATGAAATATAAAACTTGCATTATAAATATACACATTAGAGTTTATATATTAGAATATTTTACAAGTAAAATTATATATATATATATATATAATATGAGATCGTAGTTTTATATCATATTGTCTTATGTGAATGTCTTAATTGTTATAACAATGTTTATTTTATAAAATTTCTTATATATGATTGGAAAAATGACAAGGATATGATAATAATAATATATGAAAAATTGCATTCACATCCATCATTAGAATTTTCTATAATTTATATTTTTGTTCAGTTAATTCATTAACAACACCATTTAATAAATTCATTTTAATTTTTAAAGATATATACACCTGTTTGATTAGGTTATTTTGGTGTCTATTTTTTTACATAGAGGTATTACCATATAAAAACTTTCGTAAATAGTATAAGGAGATTAATATAATTGTGCGTGCAAATGTTAAAATAGTGTCTTTGGTGAATAATTTAATTATTATTTTTATATTCATAAAAATTATCTTTATGTGTTTAGGTATATATATATATATATATATATATTAAGTATTGTTATACATGAAGAAAATGTATAACAATACTTAATATATATATATATATATATATATACACACACTTAATCATGTATTTTGTTTATTTTGAAATTTAAGTTTATGCATTTGATTATGTGTTAAAATTGTTCCCTTTTTGTTTACATCATCTATCTGAATTAGATTAATAACAATAATAGGTTCTTAAAGGCAAATATTCTAAGAATATATTTGACTTAAAAATGATACATGAGGATAACTATTATCATTTTATAATATAGATATTTGCTATTTCTAAATATGAAGTTACTTCTTCTCATTTTATATTTGATTATTTATTCTACATTGAAGACTTTATTCTATATGCTATTTTTGAACGAAATAGTCACAAATGATTTAAATTAATATATATATTAATTATTTTCTAAATTGTCTATTAAATATAAATATAAAATAATAAAGACACATTTTAGGTGCATCCTACCCGCACATCGTGCGAGCTTCACACTAGTGTAGGTGTATAGCAAGACAGCATACATTTGAAAACATGACACAAAAGCATAATGGAGAATAATTAAATATATTTTTTAAAATAATGACTATTACATAGAGAGATTATCTCTTTCTACAACCATACTAATTCAAGGTAGCAGTGTAACCATCAGCACAACGTGAAGAGTATGGACATCATGGTCTATAACCATCCTACATATAAGCCTAGGAGTATAAGTAACCTATTCATGTAGCAATTTAGTGAATGAGATAAGTGGAGAAAAAAATTCAAACGGGTCATGCTTTTGCCCACCGAGATTTCAAGAAGTGCATATGGAACAACTTAACATCAATAGAAGTAAGTTTCCTTTAATTTTTTTATACATTTCAAAAGTTGCATTATTGATAAATCTCTTGATTAAGCATTTTGTTTGATAATATTTTCTCAATCCACAAACTTATTTCTTGTGTGGAAGTTGGATTTCATAATAATCTCAATATGTCTATATATATATGGTGTGAAACTTTCGAAGACTGTGCTTATGTTTTACCACGTGAATTTGATTTTCAATATGATTTATCTAAAATAGGTATATATGGTATATTTTATATTGACGGTTATGTAATTTATTTATATGCACATTTGTTATCTTTTTTATATATGTTATTTTTCGCATTAGTGTTTTGCTTGTTATATTTAGAAGTAATTATCATATATTATTCTCTAACCATTTATTTCATTGGATTTTAACTTCTTAGTAGGATATTTGCAAAGTATTACTTAATTCTTAACGTTAATGATTTGTTTTATTACAGACCTCATAAGCGAAATGATATTTTTTAATAAATTATAAGTGTATGTACAACTATGTAATTATATGATATTTGGTGTTGTAATCGAATAAATTATTGTAATGTTATGAATATATATATATATATATATATATAGGTTCCTTAGTGACATAATTTAGTGCTATGATTATTAGAGAATAAGCTAATATTATAAATTTTAACCAAAACTATAAAATAGAAATATTCACTTTGGTGAATGTTGTTGTAATACTATTCTCTTTTTCATTTGCCTTTGCATGATTGAAAAAAAAGAATAAAATAAGAAGACTTTAAAGGAAAGTTTAATTTTTCAAGAATCAAAATTTTTTGGAGGTAAAATAATAGTTTTTGGAGGCGATTTCAGACAAATTTTGCCGGTTATTGGAAAAGGTACAGACAAGATATAGTTCATGCTGCTTTGAATTCTTTTTGTTTATGGTCTTATTGTCAATTTTTGAAGTTAACAAAGAATATGAGATTGCAAGAAGATCAATCCATAGCAGACTCAAGTGAGGTAAAAAGATTTTCTGATTAGATTTTAAGTATTGGCAATGGAGGAATTAGCAAATCAATTGATGGTTTTGATAAAATTCAAATCCCTAATGATTTACTTATCAAAAATTGCAAAGATCCCCTATCTATAATAGTAGAAAACACTTTTCCGAATTTTCTTCGAAATTCAAGTGACATGAATTACTTATGCCAAAGAGCAATTCTTGCTCCAACACTTGACATGGTGGAATCAATTAGTAGTTACATGGTATCACTCAATCAACATAAAGAGAAAATGTACTTGAGTTCAGTTACATTATGTATGTTTGATTATTCATTGGACCTTTGCAACATATTTATGCAACATAATTTCTAAATAGTATTAAATGTTCTGGAGTTCCATGTCATTCTATCATTTTGAAGATTAGTGTTCTAGTGATGTCATTAGGAAATATAGATCAATCTTTTAGATTGTGTAATGGCACAAGATTGCTCATCACAAAACTTTGAAATATGGTTATTGAAGTCAAAATTTTATTAGGGACCAATGCAGGAGAAAAAGTATTCATCCCAAGAATGACATTAACTTCATATGATGCATGAATACCTTTCAAATTTCAGCGTAGACAGTTTCTTCTCATAGCATCATTTGCTATGACCATTAACAAAAGTAAATGCTAGTCACTATTTGGATTATTTTTAAAGAGACCAGTGTTTACGCATGGACAATTGTATGTGACTTTATCAAGAGTAACAAGTAGAAAGGGACTTAAACTTTTAGTTTATAATGATGAGGGTAAAATTTCTAATGAGGTTATCAATGTAGTTTACAAAGAAGTTTTTCGAAATTTATATTAAAAAATTATTTCATTATGCATTGTTTCTAAGTTGTTCATTAATTACATTATTTATCATATATATGCGTGAAATTTTCATTACATTACTTCTAAAAAAAATTAATTTTATATATCAATTATTTTTTTAAGACTGCGCATTGCGCGGGTGTTACACTAGTTATCTTTGAATAATCTTTTAATTAGATCATAATAAAAGTTTAAAGATGCTAATAAGATGGGACAAAAAAAACTTCTAAAAAATGTTCACTCTTGTATCTTACTTCAAATGGATAGCTCATTGATGGATAACACTGAGGCTTGTCGCCTAGTTCGAATTGGACTGTCCTAGTTCGAAATCTAACAATCCAAATTGGTATAATTTCAATTAGATAAGTTTGAAAACCAACCAAACAAACCTAATCAAAATTCAACCACCAATACTTCTAATGCATATTTTAAATTTTCAAATGTGATCAGTTTCACTTGATTTGATGATCCACTAAATTATTCTATCTTTCTAAGTCAAATTAATTTAATTTATTTCAAAGTTTGAATGACTCTAATTAATCAATTTTTATCCAAACTTGATGTGATTCAAATATGATAATCTTGTTGTCCAATCAAATTTGATAATATAAACCCCTAGACTCCAGCCTTTCATAATTGTTATATTTGTTATTGTTTAACCTTTATGTTTATGTCTTTTTTTATCAAATGCCAACTTTCACGATGTCTTTCACATGAAGTTATTTATTATCACTAAAAAGTTAATATCATCACTCTTTTATATGACTGTTGAATATTTTCATCCCTGTTTAATTAAATGAAATGACAATAATATTTTTTGACACCTTTTTTTAAAATTTTGTAACCCTTGCATTTTTTTAAATGGCAACACAAATTTGTTTTAATGTCAATAGTTGTTCTGAATCAATTTAATATAAATAAGTGAAACTATAAGTATTTTTAACCTCATTTTATATTAGTAATATTAACTAGATGGTTGACACACCATGTGCTTTCCTTGAGTTAGCAATTTTGGACAGAAAAAAAATATGATTTTACCTTTTATCTTGACTTCATATTAGTCTAGTAATATTCAATACCAAGCCCTAAGTGAGTATAAAGAAAACAATGAATGATCAAATATAAAAGCTATCTATCAAATATAAAAGCTATCGATAGCTTTCAGAATCACAAAATGCAAAATTATAGGTTCAAAAGATCCTACAAAAGTTTTGAAATAATTTTCATAAATAGACAAAAAAAGTCATAAGATTAACGCTTAATTACTCTAACTGGTAAATGAAATTTAAATAATGTTTTAAAAGTAATTTTTCAGTATCTCATTTTAAATAATATCTTAGAATTTTATGAAAGTATTATTCTTAATCAATCTCGATCTCACGTGTATAATTTTAATATAATCAGTCTTACATTTTTACACATTCCTTCACAATCTCATATGACTAATATAATTATTTAAATACTAATAAACATATATTCATGATAATAATTAGTTTAGATGAAATTTAACAAAAACATTTATTACTTTTAGCATGTTTTGATGTGATTTATCATCAAAATTGATACCAATATAACTTAATAAGTTGCAAGTTAAGAGTTGAGTAGGATATTTAAAATAAATTTTCAAATATATAAAATCTTATAATACTCGATCAATCTTGTTTAAGATTTGGATTGTGAGTAGTTTAAATGAGCTTAAAATTTTATGTTCATAAAAAAATGATAAATGAAGGAATCAAGTAGTTATATTTTCATATTATCTTTGAGTAACCATCTAATTATCTCATAATAAAAATTTAAAGATGCTCATAAGACTAGTTAGACTGATGACTCTATTCTGTTAAATCTATGTTGGGCCAATTTGACGAACCATGAACTGATCATTGCTTGGGTTGGGGTTGGGTACATCATTACATGTGAGGATTTAGAGTTGATCAGATTTTTTATTTAATATTCTTAAAGATTTATTTTAAATTTATATTATAATTAAATTTGTTAAAAGCTTTTAAAATTAAATACTTCAATTTCGAAAATAGTGTTTAGTATTTGAAACTTTTCAAATGAATATTAAATATTAAACAAAAAATATAACAAAGAATTTGTCAAGTATATTGATTACCCAACAGCAATGGGAAAAACCTGCAGTACATTTATTATGATGTATATAGCCCATCGTATCATTATAAATTTTTCACTTAGGAAAGTGTCAAAGCGCATAATTTAATATGAATATATGAGAGATCTAATGTAATTTACAAGTTAATTTCCTTGTAATTTCAATTGACTAAATTAAAATAATTGAAATGCTAAAAAATATCTTCTGAATCTCTCTCTATCAAACACTCGTAGAAATTCTATTTTTCTCATCTAGCTAATTTTCAAACGAAAGAAAAAAAATAAATTCTTTTCAAATTGAAAAAAAATCCCACAAAGTTGTGCCAGAAACTTGGTTATGAAAAAAAATTATTTATTTTTTCTCCAGAAACACTAATTTGCCATGATTTATGATCAAAAGAGCATTTGCATTATCCAAAAATCTTATTTCTTCATAAATAAATCAACGGACCACCACTGCCACCACCTCACCCACCTACCAGTCAACGGAACGGAGTGCCTCTAAACACCGTTTCGAACTTTACGGTGACGGCGCGCCTACTCGTTTCCTTCACGTCACGTTACCGGACCGTCTTCTTCTTGCCTTCTCCTCTCCTGCTCCTCCTCCACCTCCTCCTCCTTCCCAGTTCTCACACTTGCCAATTCGCAACCTTCCGAACTCCTCCGATCGCATTATCAACTCCAATGGCGACCGCCGGCAACACCAACATCAATGCCAAGCTTGTAAGAGTTGCAGGAACCCCCTCTCTGTCTTTCTTAAACCTCATTATCACCTTCCGAGAGTTCCTCGTTTGATCTCTTCGATCCCTTCGATGCCAGGTGCTACTTGGCGACATGGGCGCCGGCAAGTCAAGCCTCGTCCTCCGCTTCGTCAAGGGCCAATTCCACGAGTTCCAGGTCCGTCTCGCGATTTCCATCTCCATTATTGCTTTCTTCCGATTCCGATGGCGCCGGAGTCTGGTTCGCCCCCGAGATGTGATGTGATTCCTTTCGAGCGCAGGAGTCGACGATAGGTGCGGCGTTCTTCGCGCAGACGCTGGCCCTGAACGATGCGACGGTCAAGTTCGAGATTTGGGACACGGCGGGGCAGGA
This sequence comes from Pontederia crassipes, assembly GCA_030549335.1. Classification (NCBI taxonomy): domain Eukaryota; kingdom Viridiplantae; phylum Streptophyta; class Magnoliopsida; order Commelinales; family Pontederiaceae; genus Pontederia; species Pontederia crassipes. The sequence goes on along the minus strand of CM060191.1, from coordinate 65,653,365 downwards.
GAGGTACCACAGCCTGGCGCCCATGTATTACAGGGGTGCGGCCGCGGCCATAATCGTCTATGACATTACCAGCAAGGTGAGTAACTGATCGTTTTTTTTTCACAATTAAGTTTGTGAATTTGCGATCCTTATGCCAATTCGATCGTTGTTGGGTCACGGTTTCAGGAGTCGTTCGAACGGGCCAAGAATTGGGTTCAGGAACTGCAGAAACAAGGTAGACTTTGGAGTAGAGTAGTTTCTTTGTTTAGAATGTTAAGACATTGTATTTCTTGGTTACCGGTGTTGAACTTGAACGTGCAAGCTAATGCAAATAGTGTTGACCAGGAAATCCCAACATGGTAACGGCTTTTGCGGGCAACAAAGCTGATCTGGAGGACAAGAGGAAAGTTGAGAGTGAAGTAAGTTAACATGTTTCTGCAGTCTTTAACGGCTCTATATGCTCATCAACAATTTGATATACATGAATAAATAGGAAATGTGGTACAACAATCACGCTAGGCAGTTGTTGTTTCTTGCTTAATGTATCGTCTACAGAGAAAGCTGATATGCACTTTCCAGTTGGTAGCTTCGAGCAAACTTAGGATTGTTTTATGTGCACCATTTTTAGTTATTTGGCAGGAAACGATAGAATTCTGAAAAGCAGATCAAAGTGTGCTCTTGTGGTAAAGACAATTGGAACTTATTTCAAGGCATGTGATGTCCTCTCATTGAATATAGGAATCCAAGATGTATTAAGCTGAATCCAAGTGAGGATTTCCAATGATTTTGACCTGTGACCATTTTGGTTTTATCAACTTGTTAGACAATGCATCGCAGTCAATCTTTGTTATTTACCTAATGTATAATTATGCACTTTAATGCTATTAAGTATTCCTGTTCAATTATGGAATATATCAATAAGTATCATTCTGACAATGGTTATTACTTATTATAACTCCATTAACACACTCTCAATCTACTTTAAGTTGGATGGATAATTAGGAAAAATTAAAACAAACACCTATATGCAGATGGGGACAAAAGAATAGGAAGAATGATGTTTGATTTGTAATTTCATATAATTTTGATTGTTATGATCTTTATGCAATTAAGGATCAGTTGAATTTGGTAGCGTTTTTTTTTTATAAGGAATTTACTTCAATCTATTTCTATAAGCTATTTAATGATGGATGTGAAGGTTCCCGTTGTGATTTGGAGGACTTGACAGTTAGCGAATGTGAGCTTAATAGGTCATTTTATCGTAGAATTAGAGTCTCGGAGATTAGCGAAGCTCTTAAGAAAATGGAGAATGGTAAAACCGTTGGACCGGATGGTATACCGATTGAAGTTTGGAAATGTTTAGGAGAAAAATGTGTGTTGTGGTTATGTAAACTATTTAATGAGATTTTACGGTCGAAAAAGATGCCTGATGATTGGAGATTAAGTACATTAGTTCCTATTTACAAAAATAAAGGGGATATTCAAAATTGTGCAAATTATAGAGGGATTAAACTTATGAGTCACACAATGAAATTATGGGAAAAAGTGATTGAGCATAGATTGAGAATGGAGACTAGTATTTCTGAGAGACAATTTGGGTTCATGCCAGGAAGATCCACTACAGAGGCGATTTATTTACTAAGGGGGATGATGGAGAAGTATCGAAGTAGGAGAAGAGATTTACATATGGCTTTCATTGACTTAGAGAAGGCGTATGATCGGGTACCAAGGGATGTACTTTGGAAAGCCTTGCAAAAGAAGAGGGTGAGTGTTGCCTACATTAAGGTAATACAAGATATGTACGATGGGGCATTGACTAGGGTTATGACACCCGGATGTGAGACAAATGAATTTCCTATAGGAATTGGCCTACATCAAGGATCAGCTTTAAGCCCGTATCTATTTAACTTAGTTATCGATACTATAACCGAGAGTATCGCAGAGGAGGTACCTAAGTGCATGCTATTTGCGGATAATATAGTACTTTTAGCGGATTCAAGAGAAGAGATTAATATAAAATTGGAAATATGGAGAAATACATTGGAGTCAAAGGGTTTTCGTTTAAGTAGGAATAAAACAGAATATATGCATAGCAATTTCACAAATAAACAATTTAGAGACGATTTGAAAGTTAGGCTAGGGGAGGATATAATTCCTCAAGTGACAAAGTTTAAATATTTAGGATCAATTGTAAGACAAGATGGTGAGATTGATGACGATGTTAATCATAGAATTCAAACTGGTTGGTGTAAGTGGAGGAAAGCCACTGGAGTTCTTTGTGATAGAAAAGTACCCAATAAAGTTAAAGAAAAATTTTATCGTACTGCTATAAGGCCAGCAGTGTTATATGGTAGTGAATGTTGGACTATGAAGGGACAACATGAACGTAAAGTGGGGGTAGCCGAAATGAGGATGTTGAGATGGATGTGTGGTCATACAAGATTAGATAAGATTAGGAATGACCATATATGTGAACGAGTCGGAGTGGCTCCTATTAGTGAGAAAATGGTAGAGAATCGTTTGAGATGGTTTGGTCATGTTCAGAGAAGACCATTAGATGCGCCAGTAAGAAGAGTAGATCAAATAATCTGGAGTCCGATTAAAAGAGGGAGAGGGAGGCCAAGGCGGACACTTGACGAACTAATAGAGCAAGATCTATTGGTGAATAATATACCGAAAGGTTTGATTACTAATAGAGCGGAATGACGTCGTATGATCCATGTAGCCGACTTCACCTAGTGGGATAAGGCTTTGTTGTTGTTGTTGTTATTGTTGAATTTACTTCATTCCTTCTCAAAAAGAAAAAAAAATCAGTTAACAAGCTGGTCCATGTCAGGTCAACCTGCAAGATAATTCTATTGTCTTTAAACATGCAAGAGTGCTTTAAAATCTGAATGAAAAATTTCTAGTTTAGATGACAGACTATTGACTGCATTCTTTCTTCCACTGCCACATATGATCACTCACATCTGGCCCTTACGATCTAACATGTGATCTATAATTACTCTTTTCTAGTTCATGCAAGAATATCCCGAGTTCAATAACAAATGATAAATAATTCAAAAGCTGTCCAAGAGGTCCTCACACAAATAACAGGGAACTGCTCAAGGGAACTTCACATTAAGTCAAATAGATTTAAGAATTTAGTTAACCAACAGTAAATCAGAGTACAATCCTAATGATAGATCTTATGTGCTCAAATTAGCAGGCACAAGAAAGTTACGTAGTTGATGCTCATTTTCTTATGTTCAAATTTTGGTGCTATTTCCATTTCCTTCCTCAGGATGTGATCAATAAAGTGTGAAAGTGATTGAGACCTGTCAGTGTAGTGATTGGACGATGAGTATTATCTTGATTCATGGATAAATTTGCTATCACACCAAGGCTTGATAAGCAATGGCCACAATTTGGTTCTTCCGCTTCTCTCAATCTGATATCTTCCTTTATGTTTTGATTGGACCTGTGGGTGATTTGGATTCCTTAGAATCCCTTTGAATCCTCTGCAGAGTAATATCCAATCTAGATAGTAAACTAGACACGAAGTAGGAGATATGGGGCTGTTCCAGATGTGATGATATATATCACTTCTTTCAAAAGAAAAATATATGTGCCTTGCAAATCGGCCAGATTTATTCACAATTCCTGCTTAGTTGTATAATATGTTAGAAAATTTCAGACTTGAATTCGTTAATCTTTAAAAGTGGTGGTGTTCGGCCAGAGTACATGCAGGTTTTTTGTTGCTCCAGCATTAACATTGACTTCAGGAGAGGATCCTATAAGCTGGAGCAGATTTCGAGGAGTGCATGACATGCAATTGGATGATCATTCAGCTTCAGATCAACGTTGTGGATCGAAATCATCCACAGGCTACTTCATAGAATAGTCTGGAACTTGTTGATAACAAATCATCATTGTGATATCTTTTGAGTTTATCTGTTCACCCTCAAAATGCATCCAGCCAAAACTTAGAAGCTCAAATGCTTTGATCATGATAATGTTGGACAGAACACGAGCACACATTGATGAATTTGTCCTGTGGCTGCCCAAATGTGTGTTTACAGCATGACCATCCTCTTCATGATGTAAGGAGAAGATATGGTTAAAGTATTATGGTATATCACCGTTATCTGGAAAATGAAAGTCATTAGTGTAGCATGGCCATTTGTGCCGTTGACAAAAGGCTCAAAATGTTGACTGCTGCAAAAAGGTGGCCTTCAAATCTTCTGGATTAAAATGAAAGAAAACATTTGGTATCAGTCTTTACCACATGCCTTGAAAGAATATAACCATATTTCAGCAAATTTTGGGTCCGTTTTGAACATGATACGAGTCTAAATCATCATCAGGATTTTGTGCCTTCTTGGGCATGAAAACCTGAATCAGATACAGCGATGAATATGAAATTTATAGTGCTGTATAGATTCTCAAGGATTGGTGATCCGATGTACCATAAAGAAAATTATGATTGAAAGACCTTTGACCTCTCAAGCTCTTGAGAATATCATTTATCCGTATTTGGTACTTTAGTATTTGTACTATCCTGTAAAAAAGGATCAAAATAGTTATTGGTGAATCCACCATTAAACATCAAGAAACAATCAAATAAAGACAATTACAAAAAGCTTCTGTGAATATGGTAATTATTAAAAACATTCAACTTATCACATTTCTGCAGCCAATTAAATTTCATGTTTGCATACTTGACAATATTTATATTTCAATGGCTTCTTGATGGAGCATTTCCATCTCATGACTAATGTACATTCAGTTGTTAGCACTTTTGGTTTTCCTGTTAACTATGAGATTTCCAACATTTGGTACTTCATTGATGATCATGGATTCTGGTAATATGTATGCATGTATAGGCACACACATCAATCCATAACTTTCATCTATGCAAATCAGTGTCTTTATCTCATATTTGCAATTTTTTTCACGTTTTGTAGCTAATTGTGTTTTTGACATATCTGGTACTCCAATTGCATTTGCTATCTACTTGTTTTGCAGGAAGCACGCACATACGCTGAGGAGAATGGCCTTTTCTTTATGGAGACATCTGCAAAAGCAGCCACAAATGTTAATGACATATTCTACGAGATAGGTAAGAATGTTGGTTTAAGATCATTGTTAGTAGTTTATTAAACGTGTTCCCCTTATTTAATAATTTCTCTTCGTCATGTAATAAAATAATAATCTAATAAATGTCATTGGTTTGGATCATGCATGCAATACTCATTTTTGAATACCTTGGCTCCAGCCTAATATAGGACGTTTGTATTCTTCAATTTTATCAGACAACTAGAGCTGAAACACCCATTAAGTTTGGCTGTTGGTACCTTGCAGGTCAGGGGTTTGCCTCTCATGGCACACAAACCAATTAGATGCAATGAGTCAAAATAACTTTTTCAAGGAAATTTTATTGAGGGGGTTTTGGAAGGAAAAGATAACTTATTTCTGCTGTAGGACTTGAAACTTGGTGTCTTTTCTCCTTGTTCTTACTTCTTAGCTCTGATGAAGACAAAGTTTTTTCCATATGATGATGGAAGCTTTTATACACTAGGTTTTTTTAGGCAAAAACAAATATGCAGTGTGGTGCTGCTTTAGTTGAGATGGGTTCCTTAAAATATGTAAAACGAGAAGCCAATTATATCACAGATATTAACTATGTCATACAGTTAATTATTTTCTGAATTCTTTAATCTGTGACCTATTTGATTCACTAGCATGGAGTAAAGGAAGATAGAAACTACCTCCCTTAAAAGAAGTCAAATTACCAGATAAACTAGACATGCAGTTAAATCTGGTTCTTTATTATGTTACCGTGTTTAAGTGGGTTTTATGTCTGCTCCCGAGAACTTATAATATGACAGACCCATACTTTTGGCTTGTCACTCAACTTTAATGTTTCTGTTCTTAGCATGATGGAGATTTCCAATCATAAAACCTAACTGAAGGTATTGTATTGCTAGAAGTATGCCAATGACTTCCAATGAAATTCTGCTTGGTATTTTAGTTTGTTAATCAAGGTTTATTTTATTTATCTTAGTCTGTGATAATTGGGATGTTTTTTCTTTCTTTTTCGACTCTCTCATGGCAAGGATTCTGACTGATACTGTTTTCTTTGTGCTCTCAGCAAGAAGACTGCCACGTGCCCAGCCAGCTCAAAACCCAGCTGGGATGGTTCTTTCTAGCAGGCCTGCCGAGCGATCGCAATCTTCATCATGTTGCTCTTAGGTATGGCTAACATAAAACCAAGAACTGTCTCATTTGCGAATTAGATGTTCTCTTTTCTGAAAAGATAGGAAACTATTTCATTCAATCAAGATCACTGCAAAATTTGCCTGTGATTAGAGAAAGAAAATGTTTTTCTTGACATCAATATTTGGTGCTTCCATTAGTCGCAAGTAGGATCAACGTATCATGCATCATAACACATCTTGTTGCTACAAAGTATGGGTAAATTACACGAATGGTCCCCCAACTTTGAGTAGATTTCCAATTGGTCCCCCAACTTCAATTTATAATCAGAACGTCTTCCATCTTTCATTTTCTTGTACGCTTAGTCATCTTGATCGGTGATAGTGGTTTCCCGGTTGCCTTGCTTACGTGGCCGACTTTCTCTCTCATCCACGTCAGCTTAAGTCGTCCACGTCATTATAAAAAATTAAATAAATAAATAAATATGGGGCCGCAGAGGCGGCCCCCCTCATGCTCCTCGCGCGTCGCAGACAATTTAATCACAAAGATATCGATCAATCAACAAGAACAAAATGACAAGTTTCAGACATATCACATGCTCACATGTTCCGATCAATCGATCGGCGGATGAGACGCAAACAGCAAAATTAATCTTCACTGCAATATGAGCTTATGATCTCTGTCGGTGGCCTTCGCGAGCTTGGAGAAGAAAGCGGAGAGGAAGGCGAACAGCGCCGCTAGGAGTCCACGATGCCGTGCTTCGGCGGGTGGCTCTGGTAGTCGAAGACGCAGAACCTGTTGCGCACGGTGCGGACCAGGTTGTGCTCCTCCGACGAGCTCGACCAGAGGGTGGCGGTCGCGCCCCCTCCCTCTCTCGCCAACCCCTCCTTCGATCTCGCCGTGCGCGAGAGAGGGAGGGGGCGCGACCGCCACCCTCCCTCTCTCTCTCGACGAGAGAGAGAGAGGGCCCGTGCGAGAGAGAGAGAGTCCGGTCTTTTTTTTTAATTTTATAGTGACGTGGACAACTTCATCTTTTTTTTTATTTTTTAAATTTTTATAATGACGTGGACGAGTTGAACTGACGTGGATGAGAGATAAAGTCGGCCACGTAAGTAAAGCAATCGGGAAACCCACTATCACCGACAAGAGGATGCAAGAAAATGAAAGATGAAGGACGTTCTGTTATAAATTGAAGTTGAGGGACCAACTAGAAATCGACTCAAAGTTGGGGACCAATCGTATAATTTACCCTACAAAGTATAGTTTGATTGATAATAACCCGAGAACAGATGGCTGATGTCAATCATATTGGACAGACCTCAATGCAGAATCATTACTGCCAATATGAGCCATCTTTGAGGACTTTCATCATGTTAATTAAACTTGGCCTTCAGTCACATTTTTCTTTTCCTGATCATGCATATTTCATCATATACACTTTCGGCAGGTTGTGCCATGATGGTGGTACAAGATATTCGACTTAAGAGAGACCTCAAGCTGCATATACCTGATGATTAAAGTTGTTCAAGCACCTGCATTGCTGATGATGCTGTATATGAACAGTGACTGATAAGAAAAAAAGTGCTGTTATTTTTTCATTTAATTATTGTTTGGAGTGAAGTATTATTCGGAATACTAATCCTGACTTTGGTACTTAGAAAGAATCGCTTTATGAATCTGCTGCTTGATTTTCTACTACGTTGGTCTAGAAAATGCTCTTGTATTTGTGTGGTCATGCACTAATTGACGGCTTATCAGTCCAATATTTCTTTTTTTTTTCACTCGTTTGAAGTCATTTTATCCAATATCTTGGTCCTCTAAAATTAGGGGTCCATCACTCTCACTCCGTTGTTTTTATCTTAATTTCTTACTTTACGGATGGAATCAAACGCATCTTCTACCAAATTCTATAAACGTCATGCTAAACAAGCTAAGGCATCTCATTGATTCTCAAGTTATGAAATTGGAAGAACAAATAATGCATGTCTTACTTACTTTCAAACATGCAATCTGCCCATAGAAAGTACAAATCTTGCTGCTAAATCGAAACTTCTCCAATAAAGTTGTAATTGTTTGATCATGTTAAATTTGTCACTTATTAATTTATCATCTTTGGAGCTTGCACTCAAAAGATCGAACAGAATAATAAATATTTTGGTTGAATGAAACCAATTCAATTGGATGTTTTTTTCCGGCACACTGTTTGTGCACAAATTTCCTATTTTTGAGCAAATTAGATAATACATGGATATTTTGTAATTGACAAGTAGGAAGTTACTTGATTTCGATTATGTTTTGGGGACAATTTCATATTAGGGTGCTATGAATTTGATATTCATATATATATATATATATATGTATTTATAATTTGGATTTTGAGAGAAAAATATAATGTAAGATTTTTGTAAAAAAAGTTGTTATCACATTTTTAAATACTTGTTTGATTTCTAACTCACTTTAATTATAATCATACATAAAGAACTATGATTATTATTTAGTTAATTTTACTATGACAATTAATTTATCCCTGTACACTATTTTCAATTATTAATATACATAGATGTTATCTATTTTATAAGTTAAATAATAAATTTTAAATCATAATTCATATTCAAAATCGTTTTAAATTATTAAAAAGTGGAAAAAGAATCTAAAGTTTAAAAAGCGACGTCGCCGCTTCGCTCCCACCGTTTTGCCCCTTCCCTTATTTGAATTCCTCCTTCCTACCAAAAGAACGCAACCTTCCTATCAACGCCGCTCATTTCGATTCCTCAAGTCCCTCCCCTCCGACGCCTCTCTCGCCGGCTCCTCCCCTTCGTCCTCCTTTCCATTCTTGAGGCTCCGGCGCCGCCGCCGGCGATCAACGCTTTCTCCGTCGCCCAAAAGTTGCAAGCGATGGATCTACCGCGAGAGACAGACGATTACATCAAGGAATCCATTGAGGACTCGCTCGGCCTCCCCGTCTCCGAAAAGAGCCTGCGTTTAAAGCTCCTGGCGTCCGAGGACGCCCGCCACTGCCTGCAGGATCAGATCTTCGTGCTGGAGGAGCGGCTCCAGGAGTCCGACAGGCGTCTTGAGAAGTATCGGGTTCGTCTCCTCGCAGAAGAAACCCTAGACCTGTCGCCTCTATATGACCTTGGGGCTTTGTTTTGGTACTTGGATAAAAGATGATATTTTTATCGGTGCTGTTTTGCTCCCGGGCCTTCGTTGATTGACAGGCAGAGGCGGTCATGAGCGCGCAGGCGGTGAAGCGGTTCGTCGAGGAGAAGGAGGTGATGGCTTCGTCGTACTCGGAGTTGGTCGCCCACTGCAATAAGCTGGAGAAGGAGTGCACTCTGTTCGAGCGGGACCGGGAGCAGATCATGGTGTCTTGTGATGAACTGGGGAAGGAGAACGAAGAGCTCAGGGCTCGGCTGCAGGAGAGTTTGGATGTAAGTGTTATCTTGTCATCCCTCGGTAGTTACTCTAACTGAACCATGTCGTGCAAAATGCATGAAGTCTTTTGTTGATAATGTTTTGAATCTGAACCAGTTGCGGGCTCCAATGTAATGGGACGCCGCCCAACCCTACGGGTGTCAGTTTTCTATTTTGTATTGGCTGAGTTATTTTGTATTTTTATAATCATCGTTATTCCATAACAAAGCGAATCACTGCCGTCAGAGGACGTAGTCCGATTTAGGGTGAACTTCGTAAATCTCGTATGTTCTTTTGAGATTGTACGATCTCTCTCCCTCTTTTCGTGACAAACTAGTCTCACAGCCTTAGGTTTGTGAACGATTCCCGATCAGATAGAGACATGATGTGGCACAACGTGAAGGTGGAAAAGTTCATTGGCAGAAATAGTTTTAGGTTGTGACCAAGGTTGTCAAAAACGCGAGTCGACTCGTAGAATCGTAGGATTCTACGAGTCTACCCCGGCCAAACGTGTTCGTTTCCATCCAGAATCGCGTTTCGTCAACACGCGGTGGAATCGCGTGTCAGTGCGTAGAATCGGTGGAATCGCGTGTTGACTCCGTGTCGGCCGATCCCTTTTTTTACCTGCTTGTTCACCCACATATGTACCTTTTGTAACTTGTGACGGGCACTCATCAATCTTTTCCTCCTTTTGTTTCCTGTCCGCCGATGTTGCTCTGCCATCACCGTCGCTGACCTGCTGCCACCGTCGCCGCTGTCCTGCTGCCGCCGCCGCTGACCTGCTGCCATCACCGCCGCTGACCTGCTGCCACCGTCGCCGCTGTCCCCCCGCCGCTGCCGCCGATGCTCGTCTGCTGATGCTGCCATCACTCATCTTCTGCTGTCACTGATGTCTTTACTTCGCCGCCGCCGCCGCTCTCTGCTGCTGTCCTGATGCTGTCGCCGACCAGGTACGCCCTCTCCCTTTCTCTTCTCTCCCTCTCCCTTTCTCTCTTCACTCACCCGAGCAGGCCTTCTCTCCCTCTCCTCTCTCCCTTGCCCTTTTCTCCCTCTCCCTTCGCACACCCTAGCATTTTTTCCCTTTCTCTCTCCGCGCACATGAGCGGCTTCTCTGTTATTATTCTAAATTTATTGTTGTCTTATTTTTTTATGAATTGATCACGAATTTTTTTTATGAATTGATGTGCTAATTTTTGTTATTATTATAATTTTAATGATGTATTAGTTTTTCATGAATTAACTGTTAACATTATTTATTGATTTATCAATTGCCATTAGTCTGTTCTTATTATAATTTTTTGAGGTGTTAATTTTTCATGAACTAATATTTTAATATATAAGAAAATAATTGTTAATGTCATGAATTGATCTTAAAATTAGAATTTTGCTTATGTAATATTGCATTTGGTACTTATAAGTTCAAAAGAATTTGCATCTCACCACTAATTACTTATATATACATATATATATTTACATGTATATATATAATATATATTAAATAAAAATCTGGTAGAATCGGTCGTGTCGTGTTACGTGTTCACGATTTACGTGTTTTGCCGACCCTCCGTGTCGAGCCCGTTTTACGTGTTTGACAACACTGGTTGTGACAGATCAAGATGCGGATGCTTTTATAACAATAAGAAGTCTGACCGTCGCTCGTGAACGTGCCGCAGAATAAATCAAAGAAGGAAGACTCGAAGGGCAAAGAAAAGGAGGCCGGCCTTGCTACTTTGGCGGCATAGGAGGAGAAGACGCACTCGATGATTCTGTTGTGTCTGAAGGTGATAATCGAGGTCACAGATGAAGAAACGATTGTCGATATGTGGTTGAGACTCGAGAGTTTGTATACAACGAAGTCTTTCACCAACGAGTTGCTATTGAAGTAATGTCTGTTCACCCTACGCACGCAAGAAGGTATTCCTCTGAAGGAATATTTTGATCAATTGAATTGTTTGTTGATGAAATTGAAAAATATTGATGTAAACATTGAGGATGAAAATGTTGCATTACTTTTGTTAGTTTTGTTATTTTTTCAATCTATAATTATTAGGAAGGAAACTATAACCCTGGAAGAAGGAAGATTGGGTCTCCATATTCGTGAACTTCGGCATTGGGCATTTGAAAATTTCGTAGAGATTGATATGCATCGCGGAGAAGGGACAATCTTCGAATTCGAAGAAATTCAAGCCAAAGAAGAAGATTACTGCCAAAGACATTTGTAATTACTGCAAAGAATGGAGACATTGGAAGAAAGATTGTCCGAAGAAGAAAAAGACCCCCGTTGCTGCGGTGGGACATAAAACTAAAAATTCTGAAGATGATTTGATTCTGCCTGCTACTGATCAAGGATGTTTGCAGGATGACTGGGTTGTTGCTTCGTGGTGCTCCTATCATATGACTCCGAATAAAGAATGGTCCGCATCTTATCAAAAGACTGACGGTGAAAATGTCATCATGGATAATAATTCGTCATGTTAGATAGTCGGCATCGATTCTGTGTAGATCAAGACTCATGACAATCTTGTGAGAACACTAACAGATATCCGTCATGTTCTGCAATTGAAAAAGAATTTGATATTATGTTTGAACTTTAAGGGCTATCAAATCAACATTGCTGGAGGCATCCTCACGATTATGAAGGGCGATAGTGCAGTTTTGAAGGGGTCATACAGAAGTTCTTGTATATACTACAAGTTAAGATAGTCTCTGACATTGCTGCAGTGGCTAGTTTATTCGAATTAGAAAAGTCTAGGTTAGGACACAGACGGCTTGGGCATATGAGTCAGAACGGGATGAATATTATCAGCAAGTGAGGTCTTCTGAGAGATAAGAAGATATTTGAAATAAATTTCTGCAAGCATTGTGTATTTAATAAACAACGAAGGTTTCAGTTTGGCAAAGTAGTGCACAGGATGAAAGCGATACTTGACTACATTCATACTAATTGTTAGGTCTCTCTCGTGTTTCATCACTAGGAGGTGTTAGTTATTTCCTATCTGTGATTGATGACTACTCGAGAATGACCTGGGTACTCTTGATGAAACACAAAAGTAAGTCTTTCAAGGCCTACAAGTAGTTAAGAGAATGAGACTTCGAAGAAAGTGAAGCATCTGCATACGGATAATGGTTTGGAGTTCTATTTTGTTGCATTCGATTAGTTCTGCAAAGATGAAGGCATTGCTAGACATCACCGTCAGGGTTACTTCATAGCAAAATGGAGTTACAAAGCGAATGAACATGATACTTCTGGAGAGAGCAAGGTGCATGCTCTCTAATGCTGGTTTGAATAGGACGTTCTGAAGTGAAGCAGCTTGCTACTTGATGAATCGAAGTTTGACGATTGTAATTAATCTCAAAACTCCTACTGAGATATGATTAGGAAATCCTACTGATTATGCTACAACAACAACAACAACAACAAAGCCTTATCCCACTAGGTGGGGTCGGCTACATGGATCATACGACGCCATTCCGCTCTAATATTCGTTGATCCATGTTCATAAGATTCGACAGGATTTTATGCTGGCTGTCGAGGCCTAACACAACCCTCCTCCTTTATCCGTGCTTGGGACCGGCTATAAAATATAGGCGGAGTTACTGATTATGCTAATATAAAAATTTTTAGTAGTCCAACATACTATCATGTCAGTAAAGGGAAGTTGGTTCCAAGAGTCAAAGAAGGAGTATACGTGAGATATGATGTAGGAGTGAAGAACTATAGAATATGGTTTCCTTCATAACACAAAGTCATCCATAGCAACAACGTAACCTTTGATAAAGAAGTAGAACTAGAACATGAAAAACTTATTGAGCAATTAGAAGAGGAGTCAATTGTTATTAGACATCCTGTCAGAGAAGTAGGTCCTCCCAAGCGATATGGTTTTGAGGACATGATTGCTAATGCTTTGCAGGTAGCTGAAGAGGTGGAATTCCTAAAGCTGTTATCTTACGGGGATGCCATCACATGTGTCGAATTTGAACAGTGGATCACTATTATGGGTGATGAGATGAAATCTCTTCACAAGAATCAAACCTAAAGACAAAAAGATTATTGGCTGAAAATGGGTCTTCAAAAAGAAGACTGAAATTTCAAAAGTTGAAGGCACAGGATACAAAGTACGGTTGGTTGCTAAATGTTATAATTAGAAAGAAGATGTTGACTACAATAAGATATTCTTACTTGTTGTTAGACATACTTTTATCAAGGTGCTGCTTGCTCTTGTAGCTGAGCATCTAGATGTGAAAATTGCTTTTCTCCATGAAGAACTTGAAGATGACATTCTTATGACTCAACTAGAGGAATTCTTCAATCTTGAAAAGGGGGATCAAGTTTGTAGACCGAAGAAATATTTGTATGACCTGAAGCAGTCTCTCAGACAATGGTATAAGAGGTTTGATAGATTTATGATTAGTAAGAGTTTCAGTCAAAGTCATTATGTATATATCACAAGAAGGTGAAGGACGACTCCATCATCTTTCTGCTCTTATAGTTGATGACATGATTGTTGCTGTTAAGGACATGACAAACATTCAAAATTTGAAGAAGCTCCTCAGTGTAGAATTCGATAGGAAGGATCTTAATGCATCACAGAAGATTTTCGGAATGAAAATACTAAGGAATCGCGCACAGAGTAAAATCTTCTTATTTTAAAAAAGTTATATTCAGAACATTTTATCCAAGTTTGAAATTTCTGGAGCGAAGCCTTGAGCACTCCATCATATGCAAATATTCATCTCTCTTTGCCTTCGCACTAAAATTAGAAGCACGGAAGAATTATATGTCTCAAATTTCTTATGCTAGTGCAGTTGGAAGTTTGATGTATGCCATTATTTGTACAAGATCTGACAATCCTCATACAGTTAGTGTTGTTAAAGTAATTCAGGAAAAGAGCATTGACAAACAGTGAAACAAATTTTTTGATATTTGAAAGGAACATATGATATTGACATATACAGAAGTGATGTTTGGTTGCAGGATACTCAGATTCAGACTATGCTGGAGATGTTGATGGAAGACGATTTATAACAAGCTATGTATTCACTTCGGGCAATTCGGTTATCAGTTGGAAGGCCACACTTCAGCCATCAGTTACATTATCTACCATAAAGACTGACTATATGATACTGACAGAAGCGGCTAAAAAAAATCTAATTAAAAGGTTTAGTTCGAGATCTCGAATTACATAGTTCACTGTGACAGTTTGAGTGTAATATGATTAACAAAGGATCAAGTGCATCATGAAAAAACCAAACACATTGAAATCAAATATTACTTCATCCGCACTGAGAAGAGGATCAAGGTGAAGAAAATTGACATTGAAAACAATCCAGTTGATATGTTCTCCAAGTTTGTTCTTCATAGCAAGTTCCAGCACTGCTTGAACTTGCTTAACATCAATACTTGAAAATAGCTTCAAGGTGGGTTTGGCGGTGGCGTGGCATGATATTGAATTTTTTTTGTGCTCTAAATATGATTCAAGTCAAAGTGGAGATTTATTGATAATGCCTTGAATCTGAACCCAGTTGTAACCTTATATCGGCCCCCATATGGGGGCGGCGAAAACGTCCGTCCGCTGGGGGGGTTTTTGTTTCCTATTTTGTATTTGAGTTCCCTATATAAAATTCATGACGGCTGAGTTATTTTATATCCTTGTAATTATCATTATTCCATAATAAAGAGAGCCGTTGCCACCTGAGAACTTAGTCTGATTTAGGGTGAACATCGTAAATCTCGTGTGTTCTTCCGTTGTGCGATCTCTCTCTCTTCGTAACATCTTTCTCTTTAGGAGTTGAATTTTGTGTACATGCTTTCCTGATCGCAATCCATATGTTTTTGTGCGAATTAGAGCAATAAAGTGTTCAGTGGTTAAAGCTTATGAAAGGGGTTGCATGCTGCATGACTTTGATTTTTGCAACTAACCTGTATATGTGGTGTTCGGATGTCCAATACTAACTTTTAGGTTACTTATTGCCTTAAAACACTATACAAGTACATTGACCAATTTTCCTTATCTTCCATCTTACTACTATTCTTGTGACGATAATTTGTACTATTGGTCCTCCAACTTTGGATTCAAAACCTCTCTTGTCCTTGAAAGTTTTTGTGCACAGTTAGTCCTTTAACTTTAGTTATTTTGCATGTTTTGTCCTTTATCAGTTCTAGTAGATATTTCCTCCAAAGCATTGATTATATATATCGATCTACATATTGTATATTAGATTACACTTATAAAAGTCATGTTAGACATAAATGACATTATTGATTGAGAGTAATTCACACCAAAAAATTACATAATTGTTGAAATTATAGGTTATTTCATGTTTTTGTTATAATTTGAAGGAGAAATAATTTAGACATAGATATATAGTCAATAATTTGAAGAAAAAATTGTTATAACCGGTAAAGTGATGAATCATACAAAATAATTAAAGTTGGAGGAGTAACTGTGGGAAAAAAAATTCAAAAACAAGAGAGTTATTGGACTCAAAGTTGGAGGACCACCAGTTCTGGCAATCATCTTCAATGCCATTGATTTGTTTTTTTTATATATTTTTAGTCATGGAATATATCTAAGAATTTTACACATTGAATCATGTTTCAAAACCTTGGATTCGAAATCCACCTCGCCATCTTGACTAGCTATTAGGCGTGTAATCGAGTTTTATGATTTTTTTGTTTTATGATTATGTTGTTCTTTCATGTTCATTTTCAATCCTCTATTATTTTTCTTCATTCTTAGAGCTGTGTATATGTGATACTTAGGTTGGTCAATTGACATGGTTTCATACCCCTTTTTAAACTCTGATTGTTTTCAGCTAATCCATCCGGTAGTTAGAAAGATTTTGGCAGAAAGAACTTTCTCAAAAAAAAAAGTCAAATAATTTTTTTTTTCAGCAAATGGTTTCCTCCCTTGAAAAGTTAAAAATAGATTTCTTTTTCTCACTCATTCTCATATTTCTCTTAAAATGGAATAGTTCCCCTCTCCCCTAAAAATGATTGATTTCTGTTGTATAAATTTTTTATTTCCTTAACCAACACAATTATACACAGAATTTGCTTTTCCAAAATTTAATTTCAAAATTCTTTTTTCGTAAATATACTTATCTTACGAACAAATGGGACCTACTGTCATCATTTATAGTGATGAGAATTTAATCCCTCTTCTTATGTGCGAATTAAATAATATAAGCCAAATATGATGCACAAGAAAATAATAATAAGCAAAAAAATACTAAATTTACGTGGAAAAACTCTCGAGGGGAAAAAATCACGGGGCAATCATAGAGTAATATTACTAATTCAAGAATATAGTACAATGTCTTTCGGGTTTTTGCCCAAATCCGAATAATAATTCATTGGGATAAATAATTCTTCTCTGAAAAATACTGAAATAACAATAGGAATAATATCACCTGATTATTACAATTTTTTGTGATTGTAGTATCAATAAAATCTCAGAGATCCTCTCAATATGACTCTGTTTTAGATTCTTTGCTCTTCAAAAAGAAATCTTCTGACTTCTTTTTCAGCCCTCTTCTCTTCTCTGGCTCTTCTTTTCTTTATCCGTTGACCAAAGAAAAAATTCCTTTTCTTTTTCAATCAACTCTAGACACTAGAAAAGAGCTTTTCAAGACTTCTCGGCGGCGGCTGGTGCAAAGAGAAGAAAACCAACCTGTTTTCTTCACGCGGCCACAAATCCAAGAGAGAGAAAGATACCAAGTTAATTAGGTTTAATTAATTTGAATAAGTTTATCTTCTTAATGGGCTGGATTAATTCCAAAAGCCCAAACATATAGTTCCCTCACAAGGTCATCACTGATGAAATCTGTGACAGTTTTTTTTGCTTATTTTAATAGAGATGGAAGGATAATCTTCTTTGAGAAAAGGAAACCTGAAAACTTCAAAGATAAGTTTATCTATATGCAGGCTCCTATTTTGATCATTAAATTTTGTCTTTAAACTTCAATGCCTTTTACTGCAAACCAGTTTTCTTTTCTTTTTCTCAAGAAAAGTATGCTAACTAGTTACCTTCGTACTTGAATTCTGTTATTTTTGTTATATTCAGAGTATAAGGTGACATCTCTCTCTTTCTCTCGCTTATGCGCGAGCACACACACACAAGAAAATGGTCCGATATTCTCAACTTCTCATATCCATGTTTTGTGATTACTTCTTTTTTCTGGTAATGTACTTGTTTATTATTGTTATGATCAATCATTTCTTTTATTTCTAGAGAAAAGATAATGTTGTACATCATTTGATTTTATTTGTGTTGCCTTGTGGCTTTATCTATGTGCATGATGTTTTGCCTGATTTCATATCTCCATGCCTTTGTCTGATTCAGCTAACAACTTTAACTGCTGAAGTCAAATCTTTGCAAAAAGACAAGGAGCACTTAAGGATAAATCTCAACAGAGCTGAAGAGGAGGTCTGCCTATCTTAAGAAATGTTCCTTTCTCTACCATTTCTGCCATAATATGTAATCCTACTTCATTTGTTGACCACAAGGCCGAGGTACTGTTCGAGGAAAATAAAATATTGGATGAAGAGAACAAAAGATTACTTGAATTGTTGAAACGGGAAAGACATCACCAAGGTTCTGGCAGCAATTGCTCCGTCATTGCTTCTGCTAAGGTAGGAACTTCTCTGTGTGCGTGCAAGCATGTCTTCTCAGTTTTTTTTTTCAGTATTACCGAGTTCTTTGATTTAAGCGATGACTTACTAATCTGAATACTAATAAAGATCAATTACTTTTCAACAAATCTATAACTGTTTCCATAAAATCTGTTTTCTGTTATTCTCTGATTTTTGCAAATTTCACTTGTACAGGGAAAACGGAAATCAAGCCAAAATGACAATAGCCCTTGTGGACGGGCAATTGATTTTAATGCTGATGCATCAAGGCAAGCTTTATCACCTTTGCATTATAACTCTCCTGAGTCCAGGTTGCGTAAGAAGTAAAATTCAAAAGTCCTAACCGTTCTTGTACTTGAGATGTACCTGCTGTTGACAATGCCAGTTGCTCCATTTCCCCTTCAGTGTCGGGTTTCATCTTTCTTCTAGTGCAAAGCGAAAGCTCGCCCTCCCAACTGCTGACCAAACACTTAAGACAACTATGTAAATTTGCATATTAAGAATGTTGTTTATGTTCATTATGTTTCATCAGTCGGACATGTTTTTACTGGACATACTATTGAAATTCTGTTTTTTTTTTTGGGTTAAAAAAACCGATCAAGTTCGATGGATGGAGAAGTAAGCAGTAACCTCCTTGACCTGAATTTTATGGTTTGTTTCTTCACCCAAATGATACTTTTTAATTCAGTTATTAAAGTAGAGATTAAATTAACTCGGATCGTGAAATCACAATGATAATATCTTTACCTTGAAAAGCTAATGGCGAGAGGGAAAATATGTATGTTTTTTTTGGCAATTTTCGAAATTGATTACACTAATTAACTTGTTTTCTTGGTGGTTCATATATAGGGAACCCCAGTTTCAATACAATTGATATTAGGAACAAGCAAAATTGTAACATTTATGGTTTTAGGTTAAAATCCTGTATGAAATATACAGCACAAAGATTCTTAGCTCCTTGAACACGTCAGATAGCACAGCTAAGCGCGATGAAGACAGCACAGAGAATCATCCAAGCAGAATGCATGTAATCTAATCTTTTCCAAAAATCCCCAAAACAAATTGCGTAACTGCCAATAAGTCGAGTTGAGAATGAAGTGTACAAGAAGAAAATATTTTCAAAACCATAATACATCGTTTTCAGCTATTATACAACATTCTGTTGTTTAATTGTACAACATGCATGAGATTTATATTTCCAGAGTCAGCACCAATGACGAGCTGAATTTCAAAATTTGTATGAACAGTCATATAATATGTGTGCATCAAACCGCACACAAAATCTGGAAACTTTGGTATGAATCATGCTGCGGCAGATTGCTTGTCATCAAGGTCATCAAGATGTAGCGCTTGCAATAGTTTTGGCCATGACTCGGGGATCCCTCCTGGCAAATCAAATTCCAAGAGTTTTCCTCTACTGCGGTAGAACTCCTCCACTGGCTGACTCTGCATATCAGAATAAATGGTACCTTCAGAATTAGCATTATGAGAATGTAAATGAAACACATTTGATTTATGAGGAACAATAGCAAATTTCTGATACCTAGTCTTCAAACAAAGGCATCATCTTATTGTATCTTCCATAGCCAATCATGGATGATAAGTCGAACATCAAGCAGAGACTTTCGTCAAATAGTTTAACATAAGGGATTAGGGTACATCACTGTTAAATTGCATATTCATAATCTTTCACAATTCATCTGTATCCACAATTTTAGTTGGTAATCATTTGGGGGGAATCTGACTATACTTTGTTTTTGTTTTTGAAGGGAAGCCTGACTATACTTAAGACAAACTTATTCTCCAATTCTATACCAGTTCAAAGGAGACTTTTTTTTGTGCGTGTGAATTTGGCAGAATGCATTATATAGACTATTAGAACTTTCTTGAATCTGAAACAAACAATTGAGTGCTCTCTTTTGATATATGAACAAAAATGGTTTTAGTGCAGATTACTCAATGTCTTGTAAATGGAGCGGGAGAAACATAGTAGGACCAAAATCATTTCCAAAAATTACTCAGAGAATTGATGAGCAGTTCTTTTTGAAGAGATCAAGCAGGGATGTTCAAATAATTCAACATTATAGTTTTTTGTACATTACCGTTTCATGGTATATGCGTAATCTTTCTTTCACAACCTCTTCAATATCATCCGGTCGTGTAATAAGTGTTGACGCACAGCTTGCAGGAGGTAGAAGGGGAGCCATGTACATTCCTGGTTTACCATTTTCGCCTTTGATGTTGATTTCAGCAACATTATAGTTCCCACCACAGTGGGTGCAAATTCTTCTCCCAAGGCATTTTGCTAGCAGCACATCTTCTCGAAGTTTAAGGTTAACAACAAGGTCTATTCCTGTTACACCCTCTAAAATTTCCTGATACAGCAAACACAAAGAAAAGAAGAGTACATTAAGTTCCCAGAAGTATTATAATATAAATCAGGATTGTAGTCAATTATATCAAAGTTTGCACATTGAAGTGTTACTCTGTTGGGCGCCTGTATGGTGACAAGAAAGGTATTAATAAGAGAAATAACACATATTAAACCATTTGATATCTCCTAAAAAACCATTTGATAAAGCTTCTAAGGAAAAAAAAAATTGTGGAATGTCCAATAAAAAATTAGAAAAGAATCATGACCGTCTGGTTTGTGAATTTCCACATCTGGGGTACCAGTCTGCCAATAACTTCAGATGCTCACATGCCTTGAGAGCTAGCCATTCATTGGCAAAGATGGCTTATACCGTCCTCACTTTCGAAATTATAATCCTTCTTCTTAACTAAATTTTCTAAAGCATAACATGTAGGACATAGATTTTCATGAATGTTGAGAGCTTGTGCACCAATTAAATTTCATTTTATACATCTTGCATACCTGACAACATTTATCTGAATTTCTGATTTCACCATGTTACTTAAAGAATATGAAAGATTCAAAAAAAAGTTCTTCCTATATCCTGTCCAGTATGAATCTACAAAGCACAGTTAGCTATTATTTTCAGACAGAGAGAACAAATAGAAATACGTGTCTCACAAGACATATCAGACTAAGATAAACTGTTTGTCATAACTAAATTTTCAATTGATGACTTTACTGTATCAATCAGTAAAGAGAAACCTATAAAAAAACATGTAACAAGTTTTCCTTTTTATTCTCCTGCAAATTCCACAGCATTAAATATAGACCATCAATGTCTATCAACATCTTAATGCTCAGGGCTAATATGCCAAAATCATAGCAAAATTGTGTGAAGTTAAAGCACACACCAATACATGGGTCCACATGATATAACAAAATAAGAAGCTAAAGTGAATGCATGTTGTGTATGGGGCATCCCAAGCAGCTAAACAGCGAACAAGAGAGTGAGAGGTCGATACTAGTCTGTCATTTGCTCACCGCTTGTCTTATTGTCCTTGGAAATCCATCGAGAATGAATCCTGATTCACCTTTAGCTACACCATTTTCAAGACGTTTGGATAATAAACTTATGATAATCTCATCAGAAACCAATCTGCCTTGATTTACGATATCCGCAAGCTACAAAAATCATTTTAGGAGCTAATAAGCTAAGCATAATTCTAAGAAATGATTTGGCACATACAAAAAAAGTTGAACATAGAATCCATAGTTACCCAAGTATTCCAATGAACTAGAAGCAGGATTATATAAGATGTGTGCAGAAAAAGCTATTCAGATAGATTATGTTGCAAACCAAATTTGGTTGGCACAATTGGTTAATGGACGGGAGCTAGTATGTTCGAATTCAATTTCTGGAGTCATCGACTTAATTGGGGTTTAGCGTTTCGATTGTGTCCAGACATTAGATTAGTTATGTGTTGGTAACCCTAACTAGCAATGGGTTTTTTTTTCATGATGACGATCTTGTAGAATTTTAGAATCCCAAGCACATATGTAAGATTTGCTTCGCCATCACTACACTTTTTTCATTGTTTTGGATAGACAAAAAAATGCAATTCTGAATTTAGGCCTCCTTGTGTTTGTTCTTAGTTGTCAAGTACTGGAAAAATTAGGATTATGTACTGAACCGTAAAGATCACAACTTGATAAAGTACACCTGGACTGTGTTTGTATATGAAGTATCCTGAGGCCTGAACTATTACTGTACCACATATAGTTTTTGTAATTTCTAACTAGTTCTAGAAGCACACTCAAACCATGTGGAAAATATTATATCCCTTCACCTTCCTTACTATTCAACCGTAATATCCGTTAAGTAAAATTCCCCTTCTTCATGCGAAAATGGTGCTTTCAACAACAGTTCTCATTAACTGTTCCTTCTGCACCACTTTATCTATCCTGGATGCTTACAGTGGTCGTGTCACCTCTTAGATACCATAAAGCTTCAATCTTTTTCCCTGGAATTGTTAATCCTTATAGATTACGCAGTCTAAACGAGTACAATTACATGCCGCTTTGTTCGAATCCCCAAATATTCTTAGTTTCTTACAAATTCAAGGAAAGGGCACACAAAAGAAGCAGACCTTGAGAAATGAAAGGGCACGCTTAGGATATCTACCTGCAGCGCGAGTGATCCCGAAGAGGCGAGCTCCTCGCGGACGAGATCGCCGGTAGCGATATGGGGGACACCAAGCAAGTGCGAGAGGCGTCCCGCGTACGTCCCCTTCCCTACGCCGGGGCACCCAAGGAACACCCACTGGACGGCTCTGCTCCCGGGGCCTCTCCTTGCCGGTGGCGTCCCGGGCCGCGTCAATCCGTCAGGCAACCTAACGTCGGATCCCTCTGCCACTGAGGACAACCACCTAATAGACGACGAGCAAGCTGGGCGGCATCTGAGGAGTCGGTGAAGTGCCGCCATGTCGCCGGAGAAGACCGGCGGCGGCGGGCGGAAACCGAAGGAGAGAACAAGAGGGGAAGGGCCTTCGACCTCTCTTTCCGGAGGAGCCTTTTTAGTCAGATCGGTTGAGGTATCTTCGACATGCGAAAAACGGGGGGGGGGGGGGGGGGGGGGGGGGGGGGGGGGGGGGGATAAGAGCGGCGCCACCGGTAGCAGCGATCGCGTCGGCGGCGGGGTGGACCAAGAGGTGACGACGGGGGAGCACGCAACGGCGCAAATATTAATGGCGTTATAATTATTTTTAGAATAAATAAAACTTACCATATTCCATAATGCTAATGGCGATGCTTGTGTTACTAACAACGTAAACGTGGGTTTTTCTCGCCCAAAAATAAATAAAACGTGAGTAAAAAAAATTATTGAAAATTTCATCCATTATTAAAAATAATTTAATTTATTTAATTAAATTTGATAGTAAAATAAATTTTAATTTATGGATAGTACCAGTGTCACACGAATTAAACTTGCTAACTATATAAAAAATGTGATTTATGGAGGATATTATATTTTTATCGATGTCAAATTTTTAGTCTTGAGCCGATAAAAGATTTAAGACATTGTTTTCATAAATGGCTTATTTATAAAAGTATTTACTTTACGTAATATACAATATATACATGAATAAATATTTCGGATATCGATTTTTTTTAAAAAAAATCAAATTCTCAAAGTAGTGTTAGAAATTAATCCTAAATATATGGTCACAAACCCACATATAATTAAGTTTCAGGAGTAAATGCCTATGCAACTTTTGCGCTATTAGAGATCCTTTTGCTAATCCGAATATTCCGATCTTGTAAAGTGTAAACAATTATTTTGAGTCTTTTTTAAAATTTCATTTCAGAGGCCATGTTTCTTCTTTATTTATTATTTGTCAGACTTATGAATGGAGTTAATTCGATTTAAAAGTTGTTATTTTACAACATAACGCTTAAATCAAAATATAATGTAATAATTCATTTTATTTTATTTTCTAATTTTTGTATCACTTATGAATCCTTTATAAGTTTATGATAAATTTTGACCTGAAAAGGGAAAATAATATTGACAACCTCTTTTGGATTTTTTCCCAATGTCAAGAAGAAGTCAAATTTGCTCATCTTTCTGTATTTTTGTGCTCTTTTATGTCTCATTGTCACGCATCTTTTTCTCGTCAAACTGAGGAATGTGGCTTTTTCCAGAATTTATAGAAGCATTTAATTGATAACTATCTTTGGGGTGGAAGAAAAATCTGACCAATTATTCAAAACAAATTAAAATTAATATTTCAATTATATTTTAATGGGAGTAAAAAAACTATATAACCCAGTTTTATTTGTAATAAATATTTCATTTATATTGATTATGCATTATTTGTTTTATATAATAATTTTGTATAATTTAATTTTCTCGTATTATATTTTGAAAAGTTATTTGATATATTTAAAAGTTTAGGGATTTTATATTTTACTCAAAATATTGAATATATTTATATTAAATTTTATGTTATTAATATTATTATATAAAAATTAATATTTGGAAAACACGATATAAATTGACCTTAGTGTTTTTTTAAAAGTGATTGTTAGAATTTCTGCATGAAAGAAATTATGCATCGTAAGAAAATTCGAGAAATTTAAGATAATGTAGAGTTTTATTTGATGGAAAAATCAGAAGAGGATTACAAGATGGATTGCTTTCTCTTTGACTCCTAGGAAATTTATATAGGCACTCCATTTTACAAATGATAGAAATTACAGACTAAATGATGCTCTGTATTAATTCAAAAAAATAGAACACCTATCTTATGATAAGAAAATAAACTAATTTCTTAATAATCTCATGATAATGAAATAAACAAAATATGTCAGGCATGTTTCCTTTTATTTCGAAGTCTGTTGGGATCCAAATAGGTTTCAATTGATAATGAAATGAAATGAATTTTTTTCAATTGAAGTAGGATTCAAGACATTATTAAAAAAATCTCTACCTTGAATTGAATCCTCCAATCAGATATCTAACATTCTCTGTCGTCGTCGGTTTCTGTTATGATTCTGCACATGGGATAACATCCTTATAACTTGATGGCTCTAATGACTCCACCTCTTCAACTACTTGGAATGTATATGCAACTATGTCCTCAAAGCCATACCCTTGGGAGGATCTACTTGTCGTTGTTTCTTCTGCTTACTCTTTAGGTTTTGATTGTTCAACCTGATGAGATTTTTCTGCTCTATTCTCAATTGGAGTTAATTGAAACACCATTTGTTTGTTGACACTCTTATTTGTTGAGTCAACAACATTTGATTCCTACTTGAGCATAGACATCTCAAATGATATATAACCTTGTGCTATGAAGGATATCAGTTTTTGAAACCTTTTACACATGTACCATATCCCACAAAGACTCCTTCTTTGGCCCTTGGTTTCAGCTTTCCTTCACTGACATGATAATATGTTAGACAACAAAAAACTTTGTTAGTATAATCAGTAGGATTTCTTGACCATATCTCAATGAGAGTCTTCAGATCGATCGTGATTGTAGGACTCCGATTCACAAGGTAGCATACTGTGCTAGCAGCTGCAGTTCATAATTACTTGTTCAAACCAGAATTAGAGTATGCAACGCGCCCTCTCCAAAAGAGTTCTGTTCATACGTTCTGCTACACCATTTTATTACGATGTATCTCTAATAGTGCGATGTCTTGCAATGCCTTCATTCTTGCAGAATTGATCAAATTCAGACAAAGATAATTCTAAGTCATTATCAGTACGAAAGCGTTTCACCTTTCTCGATGTCTGACTTTCCACTAGAGTCTTCCACTGTTTAAAAAGTTTCGAATGCTTCGCTCTTGTGCTTCATCATGAATACACATGTCATCCTTGAGTAATCATCTACCACAGATAGGAAGTACTTTGAACCTCTTAGAGATGGAACATGAGAGGGGCCCAACAGTTAACGTGGATGTAATTGAGTGTAGCTTTGCTGAATTGTTGTCATTTGCTTGCCGAAAATGCTTTGCTGAATTGTTGTTGCTTGTAGAATTCAATTTCATGTATCTTCTAACATCCCAGAAGATTGCTGATTGCGCTTGCTGATGATCCATCCCTTTCCGACTCATATGTCTAAGTCGCATGTGTCATAACTTAAATGCTTCTGATTATGATTTCGATGAACTATCTATTGTAGCCATGTCAAAAATCATTGTGCCTTGCAGTATTACAAGGACTTTTTTCTTACTCCCCTCATGACTTCAACATCACCTTTAGTGATTGTGAGAACATCTCCCGCAGCATCTATCTGACATACTTTAGAGTCTAGAACTCCTAACAATATTAAATGTTTCTTCAGTTGCGAAACATGACACGACCTTTGTCAATGTCCTCATCCAATTATCATGAACTCTGGTATGAATCGAGCTGATTCCAACTATTTTACAAGCTGCATCGTTGTCTATGATGATGTTTTCATCATCAATATTCTGATAAATTGAGAATCACTCGTTGTGTGGAGTCATACGATAGAAACATTCTAAATCCAGAATCCAACTCTCCTCCAAATATCTTTGATTAAACACCATAGAGTCAAATCATCATCATCAAATATGCTATTTTGATGTGCTACTGCAGTAACCCATCCTCCTTCTTCTTGGGGCAATCCTTCTTTCAGTGATCAGGTTCTTTGTAGTGATTACAGATGTCTTTCTAATTGATGTTCTTCTTCGGCTTACCCTTCTTAGGATTTGGATGATGTCCCTTCTTTTCGGTTGTTACCAACACTACGGCTTGAGTCTCCACAGTCTTGCCAGATGTCATATGATGAAGTTTACGAGTATATAGACTCGATCTTACTTTTTTCAGAGTAATTGTGTTTCTTCCGATGATAACAGACTAAACAAAATTTTTTGTATGATAGAAGAAGATTCACCAACAAAAATAGATCAATATCTTCATCCTCAATTTTCAAATTTATGTTTCATAATTCCATCAATAGAGTATTCATCTAATCAAGATGATCTTTCAGAGGAGTATCTTCTTGCATGCGGAGGGCGAATAGACATTGCTTCAATAACAAACTTGATCATGTAGAGACTCTCAAGTTTGACCACAGATCAGTCGTCTTTTATTGATTGACGAATTCGATAATCACCTTATCTGCCAAGCACAAAAGGATTATAGAATGCGTCTTCTCCTCATGTGCCGCCAAATTTGTGAGGTCGACCTCATTTTCTTTGCCCTTCGAATCTTTCTCCTATGGTTTATTCTTCGACGTGTTCACGAGCGGCGTCCAAACTCCTTGTTATTTCAGAAGTGCCCGCATATTGATCTGAGACTATTTTGCATATGAATTTCTCGATCTTCACGTTGTGCGATGCCATCTCTACGTCTATTGAAGGATCGATGATGAAGCATCACTCTAATATCAGTTTGTTAGGATTTCTGCACGAGAAAAAATATACACCGTAGAAAACCCAAGAAATTTAAGATGACATAGAGTTTTATTTGATGAAAAAATAGAAGAGGATTACAAGACATATTGCTTTCTCTTTGGACCTTTAGGGAATTTATATAGGCACTCTCTTTTACAGATAATAGGAATTACAAACCGATTGAGACTATGTAATAATTCCAAAAATAGGAAACCTATCGTGTGATAAGAAAATAAATCAATTCTTTAATTTCATGATAATGAAATAAACAAAATATGTTAGACATGTTTTCTTTTATTTCGAAGTCTGTTGGGATCCAAACATACTTCTAGTTGAAGTAGGACTCAAGGCATTATTAACATTGATTTTAGAGAAATTTATTTTTTTTAAAAATTGATATATGTTAAATATTTTTTAGACCAAAAAATCGATCACGACTTTCACCACTAAATTGTCTAGTTAGATGTTTTGAATTTCGAAGATTAAGCTATGCATTAATATGAAAATGTCCATAAGTTAAAT
Organism: Pontederia crassipes; assembly: GCA_030549335.1. Lineage (NCBI taxonomy): Eukaryota > Viridiplantae > Streptophyta > Magnoliopsida > Commelinales > Pontederiaceae > Pontederia > Pontederia crassipes. Next base: position 65,625,331 of record CM060191.1, on the reverse strand, counting down.
GGTGCAGGTTCTACTTGAAATGTTCACTCTTCATAAATTTAATTAGAAATGAGATTGGACACTTTAATTCAAGGAGAAAATTTTAAATTTGATGGCGTGCTGAATTTGTTTTAATCGCTTTAGATGAAATTACAACAAATGCAAGTTAGGAACACGAGCGTGATGACTTGTTGATTAAAAGTTTTTTTATAGTTGAATAAATTTTGTATATTGTTTTTTTGTTCTCCCATACTTCAGATTACATAGATCTTAAATAGTTTATTTTGAAAACAAAATATATAATGATTCCAAAATATGTATAGTAGCACTATGCACCCGTGGATTCAAGATGGACGGACGAGATGAAGTCGCAAGATGGATTGAGCAGTCCGCGTGGTTCTTCTCTACGCAACGGATGGATCGAGCAGTTCTATGCACGACGAATGAAATGTGCGACAATGGTGCAGGATCTTGGCAAGTGGTTCTTCTCTGCGCAATGGACGAGATGGGCGACGACGGTGAGGGATCTTGTCGGTTCACACATCTAGATGGGCGAGATGTGCGATACACGAGGTGGGTGAGGCGCGCAGATCATCGCTGATTGCCGTCGACCTTCGCCCTCACACATCATCGCAAATCGTCGTAGTTCAGTCGTCGCTGCCTTTCGCCCTCCACCCTTGCAGATCATGTCATTTTCCCTCTCGCCACTGCCCTCTGCCCTTGATCTGCTCGCGCTATGTGAGTTGCGGGCCCTTTGAGAGTCGTGAACCCTCCACCCAGGGACGGGGCTAGAGGATCCCCCAGATTTTTTAACCCTATGTATATTCATATATAAATAGTATGAAGAAAATTAAAAGTATAATGTTTATATACATATTGCCCCCTCCCCCCGAATTTTAGTCCTAGCTTCGTTACTGCCTCTACCCTCCGCTCGGCACTCGCAGATCATCCTTCGCCCTTTGCGAACCCTCATAGTTTGCCATCTAGGCAAACCACACTGGCATTTTTTATCACCCTTTATATTTTAGCCCCCTTAACTTCCGGTCTCGGCTCCATCCCTGAATACATACTACTTTTCTTTCGTCAAATATATACATGTATCGTAATATTACTACCATGTACCTATTTGGTACTTTTCTATCATTAAAAATACCTACAAATATCTAAACTACTGATCAAGAGCTAGAAAGAATGACATGCTTGAAACATCCATGAATAAAAAAAATGTATGGAACCCAAAGCATGTGAACATTTGAGGCCACTAAAAGTTGACTACATGAAAGAAACCACGATGGGGTGTTACGTATGGACATGGCAATATGTGAATCTCGCGTAGCATGGAACCCAAAGTTTGGAGAAAAGGAATCAAATAAAGTTGGGCGGTCACATCATTTAAGTTTTCTCTCAAATTAATTTGAGCGGTGAAATTTAGTTATCTCAGATATGTCATAATTGAAATTAACACAATAAGGCATTCCTTGAAAGCTTTCAATCTTTCGAAGTATGGATTAGTAATTAATTAATTAACAATTACAAAAACAAAACTTTGAGTCATCGTGTAGATAGAAATGCTGGAAACTGGAAACCTAATTGAATCGCATCAACGCCACCAAGGAGACAAAAGTAAGAAATGCCTTTGCTATCTCTCCGGCACCCCATGTTGTGGTGTGCTAATTAGTTCAGAAGCAGAAGTATATATACTGGCACTGATTTTACGGGTGAACCTACCAAAAAGCAATGATATTTTGCATTGAATAATAGCACCTAAAGTTTTAGATGCCATTGGAGCTTTTAGTCTCATTGTTCACAGTTATGCTAACTAGATGTTGTTGTGGCATGCATCATCATCTTTGCTGACCCATATTTGACACTAATGTGTCTCTACGACAAATTATTATTATTATTATTATTATTATTATTATTATTATCATGTCGAATTTATACTAAAGTATCATGTTATTATACCTTAATTAACTATTCAACATTTACTTGTTGATAAGCTTATATACATGTGTAAATATATGTATACAAGTACATATATTATATACGTCGTACCTGTCGACCTAGTCTAGATTTATATATTGTAACTTGCTCAAATTTTATCCCCTAATCACGTGATAATTGAGCTTCTTTTGAACCGGCATTATTTATAATTTTTTTTCATTTTGAACATTTCTTACATAAAATGTAAAAGCAAATTATTTTTCTTTTTCTTCTCCTACTAGATCAAAAGCTAACCAACTTTTACAATAACTAACAATCATGTTGTACACACGCCGCCATCATTATAAGGATCCCCTTATGTAAATGAACCTATTGAATTGAATTGACTTTCCCGTGAATTGATCTATCATTAGACTACATGAAAGTGACATGGTGTTTCTTAATAAATGAGAGCTCTCATATTGCGTCGAAAAGGATTGATGGTAACTTTAAAGATTGAGTTGATAATTGAGTTACCTCTCATAGTTGATGGATAATTGATTTCATCTTTATAGTTGATGGATAAATTATGACATTCGTGCCTCATGGATAAATTACGTTCATCATGTTTGATAGATAAATTGATATTGTTAAATAGATCCTTCATTAGTCTATGACTAATTGATAATTGATATTAAATTGATAATTGTTATTGAGTTGAATTTTGATATAAAATATTAATTTTGAAAATTATTAAGATAATTGATATGGCCATTAATAATGGTTTATTGATATATATATATATCTATTGATTGGTTATTATTAAATTGTTATATTAATTATTGATTATTGTGTTGACTACTCAATTGATCCCTTATTGGATTATCATTCTTTCAATTGATCATATTGATTAACTCTTAAATTTTACGTACTGAGTATTTTTATACTTATCGATTTTTTCTATGTCTGGATCCATATATAATAGTAAATGTGATGAGCACATGAATATAAGATATATTATTGTATAGATGTAGGCTTATAATAAATACGTCATTAGATAGTGTTTAAATTGCTTTTTCCTATTGTAATGATTGTTGTAAAATTATTATGATTAAGTCTTCCTAAGCCAATAGGTTTACATATCAAGGTTAGCAAAAATTTGATCATAGAATTGAGTAATGTCATTGAGACAGACTTTTAGGTAAATGAATCTCGAAATGTTACAAATGGCAACACAGGAAAATAAAATTTTTATGAACAATGACACTCAGTACACAAGATATTATAGGTGAATATAATTGCTTAATAGAGATAATTTAACTTATAAAACAATGATAATGATAAGAATCAATAAGGAACATGAATATAATATTTCTTTTTATTTCTCTCCATTCTTTCTTTACCGTTATATTCTTTTCATTCTTTTTATTCTTTATCACATGCATCACTTGAACTTTACTTTTTTCATCAAAGACAATTGAACTTTTATCAAATGCACTTGAGCTTCCTTCTTTATCATGTACTTTTGACATGTGAGTTTTTTTACTAATAGATTTTCTTTGATTAGTTGGTTTTCTTTAACTAAGTGATTTTTTTACCCAACAAATGAACAAAATCATTAAACATGATACTATGTAATTACCATATTAACTATTCATCGATATTGTTGATATTCATATTATCATTTATCCATAAAAGCAATCAGTGTAATATAATTTATAAGCTATCACTAAAATTCGGCTCGAGTTGCCTTAAACTCATGCCTGGTAGTCAAGAACTCGGGAAGAATAGTTGAAAACTTGATTGAGCCCGAATTAAAACTATTAACTTCATCTCTCAAAGAACCCGGGCTGTGTATGTGATTGATATGGTCCGGATTATATTGGCAAAACATCAAACAACTAAATAATTCATATTCTTACATTAACATGAAACTTGGGCTATGTTGCATAAAATTTGAATTGGACATTGGGGTTGAACGTCAAACATAATGCTCCAACGAATCTTTTTTTATTCTATTTCAAAACTCGGGTCGCGTCCATTGCTAATGTGGGACGGATCGAAATTCGAAACCTCTTATTCTAATTTCGATGTGGAATTCGGGTCGAATTTGAATCTCGGTCAGATTCAATGTCCATTACAAGGAGGCAGAAAAACATCACAAAATTTGGAGCAGGTTGTGTTCAACTTGGGACAAGTTCTGGCAGATTTTGATGGTTTTTCCTCAATTTTGGCCTAGATTTTGAGTACCAAAATGATAGAACATGAATAATTAGATAACATAAAATATATTTTATCTTTCTTTAGAAATTACATCCAAAAGTATATTGAAAATCTATAAGTATCTTTCCATATAGAACTACTTGAAATACAAAATTTTAGAAAAAAAAATTTCGATGATCACATTTGCTTTTCGGTGATGAATTCAATGTCCTTTGATAGAAGAATGTACTATAAAGAGATGACTAGACATAGCAGCCACATGCACCCACCAAGGTTGTGAAGTTTAATTTATAGGAAAAACTAATCTCAAAATAAATTACATATCAAATCAAAGTCTGAACTCTATCTCTAACCTTACTTTAATTAGATTATTGTTCACTTTCTTTCTCTTCTTCAATTCAAATTCTTATCTTCACTTAACATCAATTATCCCTAATTTTTCTTTAAAGGTTTCTCTCTTTCTCTCTCTCTCTCTCTCTCTCTATATATATATATATATATATATATATATATATATATATATAGGGAAAAAGGAATATACTGCTCATCTATGGAGCTGTAACATACAACAAATTATATCAGCCGTTCATTCTTGATCAACGTTCTAAATAAAAGAAGTTCACATTTCTGTCATCTTGTTAAATGTTTCCTTTCTTCCTCGAGTCTCTGCATTGTTCTCTTTCGTCTCTCTTCCATTCTTTTCATCTCCGCTTTTTTTCTTTCTTTGCCCTTCACCCAATTTTCATTCTCATGTATCATCTTCCTCTCTCCCTTTTATCTCTCGCACCTGAAAGCCATCCAACTTGCAATGACCAGGCAAACTCGTCAAAACAGAAGCTATCATTGGCCAAGCAAGCTCGTCGAATCTTGAGTTTGCAATTTTCAAGTGAAGTTGCTAGGTCGCTTGATGTGCAGAAGAAGAAATGTTTGCATGAGGAAGATAGAGAAAATAAGGAATAAAATTGGGAAGGAAGTAAAAGACCATGTAATTGTGTGGAATGACTAGATTTCAAAAATAAAATCATATTTTACTTTTCTGTCAAACTTCATAAGAAGAGAGTTCCGTTCGTCATCATTCTCCTTTTGCTTTGCTTTTCCTCTTCTTATATCTATCCCTTTTATGTGTTATTGGCATTGCTACTGCTTCCATGGGACCATTTCCTCAATGCAAATGCAGAAAAGTTCTGTCTAGCTAAAATTCCAATCTCGAGTCTTCCATGTGAAGGTAATTCTTCTACTGCTTGAAGGAATATCAATAGTTGGTAGAGGTGCTAGGATTATTTTCATTTTCCAACACTCCGCTCTCACCAACATTGGCTTATTTGCTAAGTCGTGTGGTATCCAGGTTGACTTCTAACATCCTGTCCCTAGTGGCCATCAAACGGTCGGCGGATCCTGGAGTTCCTTCTCGGCATTTCTTTCCCTTACAAGCTTTGGATAGCCTACAACCAGCATTCCCATTCCCTCATTCAAAACAAGGCATGCACATTGGTTGTCTATTATCTTATTGAATAGGAGCGCATGTATATGTGCATGTGGGAGAGAGCACTGTTTGGCTGAAGAAGAAAGAAAGTGAGTCGAACCTATCATCAATCGCTTGATGGAAGATATGTAACAACTGTAAATTATAGCCCTCCAAACGCGCTGTATATAGGGATTAATGGAGGTGTAACCTTGTGCAACTCCCTAATCTGGACTATTCGAGTTAAATCAACGGTCCAGATCATTTCCTCCCACTTTCCTCTCTTTCCTCTCCTGTCTCTTCTCTCTCTCTCTCCTCCCCATAGTTTCCTCTCTCGTGCCCGTCGTTCTTGTGGTCACTGCCGGCCTTTGAGCACCGCCGATCGCGAGCAGACAAGCCGTCCATCCGCCCCCCGCCAGCACACAATCCTTCAAGCCGCCGATCATGAGCACACAAGCCTTCGATCGCCGCCGCTCTCCGCGAGCACACAAGATGTCGATCCCCCTTCTCTCATCGTCGATCCCCTCTCTCACCATCGATCCCCTACCTCGCCATCGATCTGCCCCCATTGTCGAGCCGGATTCCCTCTCTTCTACGTCGATCCGGATCCCCTCTCTTCTACGTCGATCCGCGCCACCCATTGATCCATGCCGTCCACCTTCTTTTCCCTGTCGATCCACGCCCACCATGTGTTAACCCTCTCTTCTGCCGCCTTCTTGCTTCTCCGTCGATCACAGAGAAGAGAGAGAGAAAGAGAGCGTGCGAAAATAAAGATAGAAAAAATTATAAAATGATCTGGACCATTGATCTAAATCGGATGGTCCAGATTAGGGAGCTGCACTAGGTTTCACCCAAGGGAGGTTACACTCCATTAATCCTATACCCTTTATTCGCCGAACCACGCTGCCGCCACTTGTTGTCGTTGCCCTTTTACCCGTCGAATTCCTTTGCCGCCGATGACATTAACTCGTTAAAAGATGATAAAGAAAATTGAGATTAAGAATTATAGACTTTTATTAAAAAAATTATTACAAACTTCTAGATTTATTTATTATTTTCTCATGCTAGAATTGGAGGTGAAGGAAAAGAAATCATGTCTCTAATCATTATTATCTTTGTGTATATACTTTTTATTTTTCTATAATTAAATATTATTCAATAAATAAACAAATTATTATCTTAATAAAATAAAAATGTTTAACTAAAGTGCTTTTGCCAAGTTGTCTTCAATCAACATGCTTTAGTTTAATTAATTGTGTTTAATTAGGTTAATTGTAGTTGTCTTCAGTTAATGTGCTCTAATGTCAGTTGTTTTTAGTTAATATGCGTTATTATGTGTTAATTTAATTAGGTTTATTAATGTAAACTAATTGAACTACAACAAAGTATGAGACTCACACACAAAACAACTGCAAGGAATTTAAGATGGAAATTTATTCTCAAGGAAGAAAACTCACGCCAGTTGTTAAATCTAAAAATTGTACATTTTTTCCACCAAAAGAGAAAATAAAGTATGATCGCCCTCCACAATTGACTTGCTATGGGTTTGGGTGTTATTCTTTACAAGAAATTAGGCTATCATTAGTTAACTTCCGAGGCATTTGTTGACATGTTCCAATCATTTTGGACTGTCTGCGTTTCATCCGAAAAACATGTACTACATGTAATAACTAATAAGTGGACTGGTGGTCGGAATTTATGTTTTCTTTTAGTTTTTTATTTAGGTTACAGCTGCATGTAGTCTCTTTTTGTAATAGAAAAAAAAACATCAACACAAAATGGTTTCTTTCACATATTAACAACATATGTTCATCGATTTTAACTCCTAAAGATTGAGACTCAGGTTTACTTACTTTTTTCTTCTATAATCTGTCGTTGATGCTCATTTTGAGTAAAGTTAAACTTTTTGATGGGAAAATAAATCAAATGGGAAGTCATTCGATAGACTGCGAGGATCGGATTGGTCGATCAACTGAGTCATTGTTCAATCGGCTCAATCGGATTCAACTAGGTTGAACTATATTTTTGTTAAAACAATATTATTTTAAAAAATTTATATTATAAATAAAGTATTAAAGATAAACAATAATAAAATAAAATCATATTAATCATCATTTAAAATGAATCAACTATTAATAAATTATTTTTTACATTTTTAAAATGTAAAATATCTATATTTTATCATTTTCTTATTTAATAAATTCATGAATATTTTTGTTTAGTTTTTTCTTATTACTATCTTCTCACATTTTATTTTTCAAATTCAAAATTTCTTTCTATATTATTTATTTTTTAATTATAAAGTCTATAATTTTACCGCTATATTTTTAATATCTATTATTTATAATGATTTAAATTTTATCTTAATTAACGTCATTATATTTTATTTATTTCAATTTGTCTTTTTTAATAATCTTTCCCCTTTTATTTTCAAATTCAAATTTACTTTCCTTATTATTAATATTTTTTTTACTTCATCCTATAAAAACTAATCACTCCTTTTTCTCTATTTCCTAATCTTTCACTTTCCCTACTAATATACATTCTATATTTTCCACCAGATTGAAAAAAAAACTATATATACCATTCCTCATCTCTACTATTTTTTTAAAAAAAATTTGGATAGAACTAATTTTTTGTTCAACACAATGCGATTGATCGATTGAACCGATTGGTCCGGTCTGATTTTAAAAATACTGGTCATAACCCTAAGACAGCCATATATAGTTGGAACGTCAGTAGCAATTGTTTTTTTGTTTTATTCATGAGACACGTACAATTACATACATCAAGAACTTAAGAAGGGAATGTATGAACGTATTTATATAACAACGTTTTTTCTTTCTTCCAAAACCTTGAGCAAGTTAATTAACGGCGCTGCAAACCTTCCTGATCTGCCCGGCCGACCCTGTGAGCGGGCTGATGTCCCCCATCTTCACCATAGCGGCCGCGAAGTCCGCGTAGAAGGTCGCCCTGTCCTTGCTGTAACTGGTGACGATGCTATCCGTGGAGCCGCCGTTGAACAGCTCCTGGTCGGAGTGCAGCAGGCCCTTGTTCTGCAGGAGGTTCTTGTAGTAGTTGTTGTCGAAGGAGGTTGGGGTCACCAGGTCGAGAGGGGCCAAGTTGCTGTTGCCGTCCGGGAACGTCGACGGGCAGTTGCGCCGGCGGGTGCTGGCGAAGTTCGCGTCGATGTTGGTGTCGTTGTAGATCCTGCCCCTGAAGGTCAAGCAGCGAGCCTGCCCGATGGTGTGTGCGCCTGTTCGATGATCAATGCACGCATCATATATATATTGTTGCTAATTAGCAAGAGTTATGTGAAGCAGATAGAAAACTCGAGTACTCTTGGATTAATAGTCACCTGAGAGTGCGACCATGTCCCTCGCACTGAGACCCTGTCTGGAAAAGTCGGAAATGATATCATTGAGGCTATCGCTTCCTAATGGCAAGTTGGCCTCAGCCAAGTCTTTGTTTGCCGTGGTGGAGTCCCTTCTTCCGAGTTTGACAGTCCAAGTTGGTCCATTGACCTGCAAATATCGTGTTACGTCAGTAATCGATTTGTTTTAGCTTTTTACATGCATCATCTGGATGGCTGGTAGTGGTAGAGATATAGATTAATGTTCATTTGACACTAACGTATTCTGAGGAATCTCGTGCTGCAACGGCGAGGATGTCGGCGCAAGACACGACGCCTGGACAGATGGCCTCGACCGCGGATTTGGCCTTGTCGATGACCTCGAAACCTCTGAGAGATCCCGCGTTCTGCAGCGCGCTCTGCTCGCTGGTGATGCCCGCAGCATCTTTGAGCAGCACCGACGCATCACATCCCTTCAAACAATAATCTATTAACTTGATGCTCAGAAGAAAAAAATGGCAGAATAAAAGAAACTCTTGACGGCAACTAATAACACTGCGCCTGCGGACCTGAACGAAGCAATCGTGGAAATGGAGGCGGATGAGCGACGCAGCCATGCGGCGCTCGGCAGCGATCGCGGACCTCACGGCGGTCCGAATCGTCGACAGAGCTCGCGGGCAGGTGCTGTCGTAGAAGTTGGCCGTCAGCTGCGCCTGACTGCAGGACATGCCGGAGAGCAGCAGCAGCGTGGCCACCAGGAACGGCGCCAGAGGCAGCTTTGTGGAACCCATGGGACTCAGATCGCTACGTTTCTTTGCGAGGTTGAAGAGATCGAACGAGCAGATGGTGTGAGTAAATAGTGGTACTGCTACGTGTTTGAACAATGAGAAGGAAGGATGAGAAGGTAGCGCAAGAACCCTAAACAATATATAGGGCGTATTACATGCATGGACCACGACGACATCCATGCAACGCGGAGATCATTCCTCCTCCCTTTTCTTTCTTTCTTTCTTTCTTTTTTTTTTTTGTCTGGATCCTACGCGCAATGGTCAACTTAGAACTGCTAATTAATTGTACGATATGAATGAATTAATGGAGCAAAGTCTTAGTTACAAAGTACATACATATTAATATTATAAGGCATCTACGTTGTTTCACACACGCTCTAATCTTCGAAATGTGATCCAAAGTCCATGATGGGTGGCGTTTGAGTTTGAGTGTTGGAAAATGAGAGCTCACTTACAGCTGTATGTAGATAGGATAATGGTGGACCTTAATGTGGCGGCGTTAAGTTTCCCAATCTTGACACGGTCGAAGCATTTAAGACGATCAATACATGGAAATTAAGCCTTGAGATCTGTCCAATGATTCGTGTACGTCGTGAAAGGCAAATATATATATTTGGAAGACTTCCTGTTCTTGGGCAATGCAGGTAAGTTGTCAACGTTGGAAGAAAATTGCATGCACTACAAAACAAGTTGTCGACGCAAACGGATTGATTTGGAGGCAGAAGGAGCTTCTCCACTTAGTAAATTTTGAATTTAACTTTTGTGTATATAAAAAAAAATCATTAGAAATTTCATGGTAATTTATGTTATAGTATATAATCGTTATTACTAAAGATGTTAGATAATTGGTGTCATACAACGACGGCAACCCAAAAGCAAAGCAAGTTGCAACACTAATGAAATGCAACTTTATCCATTTATAGTTTCTAATTTTTTTTATTGGTGGATGATTTTCTCCTCTTTCGTCATGAAGCCGTTTACTTAATTAAGCTTCACAAAGGAAAATAAAACTTTAAAAAAAGAGAAACAGATATACAAGTTGCGCCTAATAGTTTTGAATAGGTCTCCCTCAACTTTATTTCTTTCCTTTGTAATGAAGAGTCCAAACAATTCTTCCCGAAATAATAAAAAATATAGAGATCGATTTAAGTAAAAAAATATAGAGATAAATTACTTTAATTAAAATAACGATGCATATATCAGTTCATGGACTTTTTATTATTAAGACATGGTTTGGTTGAAGGAATGTATTCCTTGAACAAAGAGACTAACTCTTCTAAAAGTAATTTTTTTTCGATTTTAGGTCGAATTATACCAACTTTTTTTTGGAAAAAATACAGTATTCACAAAAATAACTTTGTTAATTAATGACAAATTTGCTCTTAGAATTTCTTGATACATAACTGACTTATGTGGAAGAATAAAAAAGAATAAAAGCATATCCTGTCATTTATTCATAACCAAATTAACATTGCTTAAAGTGCGTGACAAATTAAGTTGTGGCGATTGACCTCACAATTTCAAGTGCATTTGATCAACCATAGTAAGTCTCATTAATTGCTGGTAGTTGAGACCTTACTTTTTATGGCATGGATACACACAATCCAAGAGCTGCATATAGTGACATGATAATCTCGCGATGTTGTTAGGTTTAAAATAATTAGATTGATGGCTATTCGGATTGCTACGTAGTTGTCTCATGCAAATTAATATCCATGCACAACACTTGTCCACAAATGTTGACGAATCAACAGAGGCAAAAATTGACAGCTCCTCCACCACGCTTTTATTAAGCCACACCATATGGCCAACTGCGAACTAATTGCATGACTAATTGATCCAAAAGTTTTAAAAAGGGAAACATATATGCATGCTGTGCTTAGGCTCACTCTTGCATTTGTGCTGTTCTTGGACATTGACTTCTAAATGTTGCATATTATTCCGGTTTCATTATCCTGCACATGCATCACAAAATTTCAATTCGTTCTATTTATTCTCAGATCAAATTCGAATTGACTTGGACCAAAATTCGACCATCAATGAGTCAGATGTGTGTTTTAAGTTTTCTAACTCAATCAAGTTGATCCGGTCCAACTAATTTATTTATATTCTTCAGAATTGAACCTATTTCATCTAATTTAAACATGACAATCCAAATCCTATTACCACTGGAACAGTGAGTGAAAAAAGAGATTGTCAATACATATTGATATGAATATTTTCTAATAAGATAATTTGAATTGTTTACTTAATAATCGATAATTGTTTCCCGTTCGCCAATTCTTAGCTCTTTTTACTTGAATGATAGGAAGAATAAAAAAGGATACAATCTGAAACATTAGAATACAATTTAAAAAATTTAGTTAAAATAATTTTGGCAATTGGACAAATCTAAAATATCTCATTAAAAGAATGAAAAAAATGAAAATAAAATTTGGAAACAAAAAAATTCTTTTTCTATATGCTCTCTGCCGGCCAAACCCTGACAATAAACAAAGGGTCCATAATCACAAGAAGATCCGACCTTTTGTTCTCAATTATTTTTCTATAAGGAAATAGGATGGAGCATTGTCATAAACCCATTTTTATCACAATTAAAGAAAAACTTAATTTATTTATTTTGGGAGATTGTTATGTATAGCTTGCACTATTATTTATATCATTTCCTTTAGCACTTTCGATTAATTTAGTAACAATAAATAATATGTAATTATAAGGGGTGGAATGAAACTTTTGATATGCTAAGGGTTCTTCAATATGTAAGAACCCGTTAAAATTAAGCCTTGTGTAAAGGGTGAATGCGTGTGATGCGAGCTGTAACATATATTCTTTCATGTGAGATTTCTGTTCTTATGATTTTTTATATATTTATTATTTTACTTCTCATGTGAATTTATGATCATGATCATCTTTTTTGTAATTGGGAAAAGTTTTATTCGGGCCGTAAACAATGATGAATTTTCACAAAAAAAGTCGACAGAAAAAATGATGTGTCATAATACGAAAGTAATTCGAATTTAAATAACTAATGATGCTAAAAAATAGTTGATATAAATTATTAATCACTTTGATCAAAATTCGCTCCCTATAGATGCATTTGCAGTATGTCTATTTTTATGACGACCACCCATTGTATATTAATCGGCTCATACCTATTCAATAGTTAAAGTCTTTTATATGCCATGTCAAGAAAAATGTTAGTCCAACTTAATTCCATTTATGTCCCGAGAATTAGTAGTTAAAATAATCAACTTGCCATATTAATTTTTATTGTCACTATATTGGTAAATCCACATTTATAATACATAGTACTTATATACAACACCATGATTGAGGACAAAGCTTCTACACGTACGTGCATGGCGTTATATATGAAGCGCATCGTCATAAAACCGCGCCCAACTTCTCATGTAGTTATCCACATAAATAATGATCTGATACTTTGTATTGTAGGTAGTATTCGACCTTATGGAGGATCATCCCTTGGTTAAACTTTGTAGAAGAGCAGTAAATGAATAGCCACCACTCATTTGAATGTTATGGCTACTGTCCTGCTTATTCGAAATTATCAGAGATTTCATAGCTGTGTATCAAGAATTATTTCAGTCTTGGTTCCGCACCAGGTTCGAGGTAGAAAACTATGAACCAAAACTATCAGATTTATTGTTATATATATCATATAATCCTCATTACATAATACCGCAGTTCATTTAATATTTGCAGCAGTCCTTTGGAATTGGGGAATAAGAAGGCAGATATTTAGTTCAGTCGAACTTTTCTTGATGCATGTGATATCAGATTGAAACTTGAGAAGCTCTTCTCTTGCATTCATCATGATCGCCTTCGCATGCTCAGCTCTCGGCATCACGTTTGTTCCCAGACTTCCTATCAAACGAGATGCATCTGTAACACTTTGCACACGCCACAAAGATGAACAAGTCAATGATGGCCAGTCCTGCTAAAAGGAAGTAGAACTTGTCCAGATGGCCCTTATTTAGGTTTTCTGATATCCAGCCAATTTGTTCGCCTCTTCCAGATATGTCCATGACGATTGTCACTATCAGACTACTTAGGTAGCTCCCAGCAGACATGGATGCCACATACAGTGCACTTCCGAAGCTTTTTAATCCATCCGGAGCCTGACTGTTGAAGAATTCTAGCTGGCCTACGTACACCAACACTTCGGAAACTCCTATGAGCACATACTGAGGTATCTGCCAAAGGATGCTAAGCGAGCTAGAGCCGTTGCTTGCGTCATAGCCATCCTTAGCATACTCCAGTCTCTTCAACTCTACGAAACCAGCCGAGATCATTGCCAATGCTGAGACAACGAGCCCAGCTCCCATCCTCTGAAGTTCTGTGCGGCCTTTGAGGTCGCTTTTACGCATTCTGGCCAAGAGTGGAACTACGTATAGACTGTAGACCAAGACTGCTGCAGTTACACTTAGTATCTCAAAGACGGACATGCTTGCTGGAGGAATATTGAAGCTAGACAAGGAGGTCTTCATGGCTTCACCTTGGACAATGAAGATGGATGACATCTGATTGTAGACCACTGAATATATTACTGAGCACAGCCAGATGGGCAGGAATCTGAGTATGCATTTTACTTCTTCTACTTGTGTAACTGTGCACAGACTCCATTGTTTGTTTACACAATTCTGGTCATGTTCTTCCATGTCCTTAGATGTTATTATTGCTGCTTTGTCCAGAAACCTTGTAGCAATGACCAATGTAGTACTATATATCAATCATCTTGAAGAAAGGCCAAAGCAGAAAACAAAGAAGATACAGAAGTCTAACCCAGGGATGGACACTTAGTGTCATTCTACAGCTTTTATTATGTTCAAGTACTTATGAGCTAGGCATTTTTCTTACCTGAAATCTGGCGTGTGGAGGATTTTTCTGCCACCATTGATTATAGAATGTTGTCCATCTATCTCAAATAGGTCATCTTCGCATTCGGGAACACGAAGATTCCACTTTTTAATAGTTGCGATGATCACTTGACCAAGTCTGGTCAGAAAGTTTCCCGCAGGGTTGAAATGTCTATATTTAGGAGTTCCTGCGAAAAATGAGACCACTGCCAGAATTGCAGCTCCTGCAGACATCCAAAACCCTATGACCCACTTACCTTTGTCCTCAATATATGCGAGCACTGTGTTCGAGAAGAGAGTTCCTATGTTGTTAGCCATGTAAAAGTAGCTGAAGAAGGCAATCTTCCATTCTCCTTCCTCTGGATCATCTTCATTGAATTGGTCTGCTCCAAATGTTGCCACCACAGGTTGGTAGCCTCCACTTCCGAGTGCAATCTGATAAATAGATAGATAAAATACTAGGATTTCCGAGTCTGTTGGTGGTGCACACTTTGGGTTTTCATCACCAGGAATACATGGCTTAAGTAGAAGGAGACACGTTGAGAGTGACAATTCCACCAAACCCTGCCGTAATGCAACATTCTGAATTAAACTTAATGAATGCCCTCAAATATGCTACCTGATTTCGGACCAAAATGGTGATTTAGTAGGACATGTTAGATCAAAAGGGTGATTTAGATCGATATAACTTTTTTTTTTCTGGAAGAGAATGGCAAATGCCAAAATTCACTAAACCAGCTAGTAATTAATTGACTCATTGATTACTGTAGTAAATAAGATACTACTGTGAGCTTTAATTGGTATAGAATTTGATGTATTTATGATCAACTTACACAGACAAAAATTAGTTGAAATATGGTGCAGGTCTTGTATCTACCCCAATACGAGTCACTAAGAAATGCTCCTGCGAGAGAGAAGATATATGCAGTCCCCGTCCAGGTGCTTACGCGGTTTGCTGCATCGGCATTATCGAGTTGCAGAACTTTTGTTAGGAACACCACCAGATCCTGCCCAACACCATAAAATGCCAGTGTTGCCAGTCCCTGGTTCACTGGTCATATCTGAGTAATCAGCTATTGAAAAATCGAAAGCGTAAACGAGAAATTGTGGAGGAACACATTAATTTGTTGCACAGTAAAAGTTTAATCCATATCTTTTTATCACTTTTATATCACTTGTTGTATATGATCATCCTTGATCAGTAGCACGTAGTTTGAAGAATGAGATTGGTGATTCCGAAGACATTACCCAGTAGAAGAGTGGCAACAGTCCATCCCCCTGACTTTCCTTTTACTGTGGGACGGCCTCTCCAATCTACTGAGCCATCATGTGTGCATGTCTCGTCTGCCACCGTTCCTTCCATTCTTTTGTTCTCAAGCAGTTCGTCAGCCTGTAAAACCATGTAGATTGTAGACACACGTGAAACCATTGAAAAATGCTATGCATTTTCATGGAGTGCATGCAATTTGCACGTTCACTATGTGTACGTTAGCTCAAATCTTATTGAACTGAAGTTTCAGAAACTTACTATGACAGTCTCCGCCATGGCTGTGCAGTGCAGGTCCTCTGACAGATTTAGCAAGGCATCTATGCAGGAGGTAGGCATCAGAATTCGAGGGGCATTTGCTTCAGTGGGTGATGTCTCACGTGAGTTGGCGCCTTTCTGCACCTGTGGATGAGTCCTAGTGTCTTTTACCATTTGGACATGGTTGTGGTTGGAGGAGTAGAAGTTTTTGCCAACATAACGCTTTGCCGTTTCTCATCTTTTTCTGAACACTTGCCCTCTTTTTCATCATTATTCTGGCTCCATGGCTACTTTATGCAGGTGATTGTACTCTCATAAACCTGCTGCTCCTACAAACCAACACCATCTGCGTGCCACCTCGACCTTCTTGCAGTTAAGAAAATATTTTTTTCAAAAAAGAAGAAGAAGAAGAAGATGCTATCTCGTAGAATTCCCGGAAGGGAGGGGGTTGCTCTTCCAAAAGGTGTCCTATGTTATTTGACGAACGGTCAAAATTTATTAGATACTAAGCGACTTGATTTGTTTCCATATAATAATAACTTAATGATCATCAGGAGAAAAATGAAAGATACAAAATAATATTTGAAACAAAAGGTTGGATTCTTCATGAACATTTCAGCTTCTTGAGAATAATGTGCATCAGCGTTTCCGAATATGATTCCAGTTGCACTTGTTGAAATTCCATCTTGTGGCCAGCCTTGATGCCTTGATGTCTTGAAATTACAGTTGCACCGGGATGGAGTTAGAGGTGGCACCCACACCCATTGGGGGTGGGGACTATAGTCCCCGCCTCGTCCCGATCCCTGATCCTCGATAGGGGGCCAATTAAATTCCGTCCCCCAATCTCCGTGAATACTCGAATTTTTCAGGATACCCGATCCCCGACCTCAACTAATGATATAATATTATAATCTTATTGTTTTCCCTTATCTGAATAAATTGTATTATATATATATGAATATGAAAATACAAATATAAATAAAGCAGATAATACGACTGGCCGAGAAACTAATAGGAATATTTGAATTATACAAAGCCATCTTATATTAAAAAGGACATGCATGCTAATATCTATACTATTGGACCTTTAAATATATATGTAGAAACTTTGAAGGGAAATTCTAATAATACATGTTAGTTTTGGCAGGAGGATAAAAACTAATATCATTTTGTGGAAAAAAAATCTATCAATAATAACCTTCCAATACAAATAGATAGATTTGTTGTTTTGATAGTTTGACACCATACAAGAAAAATAATTAAAAATTTTAAAATCATTCATAAATGTTTGCTGCTACCAAAATACAAAAGGATTTGGTGCATATTACAAAGGATTCAGTCCACAACATAAAGACATAATACCATTATTTGAAATCTTAATGCTTTTATCTTCCTCCTTGCACAACTTGAATTTTCCTAAAAAAACAATAAATGTTAGTAATTAACAACAAGAATAGAACCATCAAAACCAAAATTAAGATTCAGCAACTACACCAAAGAAATACTACAAGAAAATCGAGAAATAGCAATCCAAGACTTGCGACGCTAAGGAGGCGCTATTATATCTCCGTGATGAAGAGCGTCTCATTGACGTCCAACTCGCGCCGCATAAATACGGCGCTGAAAATCAGTGGCTACTGGCTTCGCAATAGAGTCAGCAATAATGAGACGTTATTAGCGCCACATGTTTGACGTTATCTCGACGTTATTAAGACGCGTGGTATCCGATTGGGCGCAGAAGAAATGCGTCGCTACTTCGACGCGCAGATGGCGCTAAGTCTAAGGCACTATCTCGGTGCCCACGAGTCGCTAAAGTAAGCACTACAGTGACGCAAATATGATGGTATCCGCGTCGCCAATGAGACGCGAATATGACGCTAAGAATGATATATTTAACTCAGCATCGACTGCATATGCGATGCTAATGTGACGCTATGGAGGCGCTACTTGCAGATTTTTTTTACCCATACCAGCCTTATTTTTTTCCCTTCCCACACCATGCAATTTATAATGCATATAAAAATTCATTGATATTCATCACAAACAATATAAAAGCATCACAGACATAATATTTAACATAAGAATATGAAAATTAATAATTCGAACTAACAAACTATATGTATATCTAAGTCTATAAGTAACAAAAGTATAGTTTGTATTCATGGTTTGTTTCTATCCTAAGTTTGGGATTTATTGTTATCATTCCGAACATTCGACCCAAACGTGCTCGGTCCATGGGCTCTCCGGGATGGATTCTGCGTCGGGATCAATCCCTGAATGGCCTGCAATAGCGGAGCCAACTACTACGACACCTGCCGCGATATCTGCTTCGATAACTACTACGATAGCTGCTATGATAGCTCTGTCATATCAGGTGCAGCGGATGAGTTCAGAGCAGATGGACCTTTTGCATATCCTCCTATCCTCTTAGGTATCTGAGCGACTGTGCTGAGGCCACGCAAGTATCCCCTCATGTCGTGCTGGCCACCTCCTCCCAAACAGCAGGGTCCTCTACGAAATTAAAAAATTATACAATCATATAATATATAAATTATATATCAAGAAACACATAAATTAAAAACATGACAAAACCAACGAAGAAACATTATCCGGTAGTTGAGTACTCGGATCATCTCCATACTTTTTAGCCATTTTCGCACTATACTCATTCTAAAAAATTTAAACATTGTGTAGTTAAAAAATAGTGCACTAACATCAATAACCAAATGATCATATCATGAGACTTACCAGAAGCCTACGAGCAGTGGGCGTGACTAAGTTGTTTGTCTTCCGGTTCTTATGCGTGGCCTCATAGACCACACGAAAGTCTACGGGACCGCATTCTTTCTCCTCCTACAATAAAGTGTCAAATTTGATAACATAAGTATAAGTCAAAAGTTTGATAAATTGAATTTACATGTCAATTACCATGCGCCGTCGATGCTCGTCAAATCGCATCGACCCGCCATGTGTGGGTGTGGGCCTCGAGCTTCGAAAGACGATTAACTCTTGCCTTTTTCGACTTCCTTTGCCATCGTTCATCCGTCCTTTGTGAACATCAAATACATACACTTTCAAAAACTATAAATTTAATAAAAATAATTTAAAAGTAAACATACTTATCACTTTTTATATAAGGACTCCCAAACCAAACGCCTAATATGCCTTGGGCATCTTTGTATGCCCTGCTCCAAAGTGAGGCCGCGGACGTGACGACCTTGCGAAACTTATATAATCGATTTTGGAGGCATTTCGCAGCGACCTCCTCAAAAGCTCTCCGGAGCGTCCCTAAACTAAGACCCGGATGAAACTGATTTGCCTCCTACAAAATACGTTAAAAATTAGTATTTTTTAAATAATATAAATCCAATTATGTAACCCAAATAAAAGATCGTACTGTAAAGGCTCGAAAGATGTCATCCCGCACTTGAATTGGAACATCTTTCCAGGATCCTGCCCCTTTCGAAAAATGGGAAAGAACGAGAGCACTAACATCCCGTACAGTACTAGCGGGTATGAAAGTGGTCCTGCCAATTACAAAGAAGAATTAATTTTTTCAATGATAGCCAAAATTATAACAAAATTTGTACAACTTATTTAACTTACGGTCGAGCAATATTATTCATAGTGACCACTCCATTATCATGTAACCCTCTTCATCACTCGAAGAGGAATCACTATCCGGGACAACTAGGGTAGGCTGAAAAGGTCCGACATCATCTACGGGCCCTAATACATAATAAATCATTAGTGTCATACGTGCCCTATTATAATCTTATTATTTTCCCTTAACTGAACAAATTGTATTATATAATATATATATATATATGAATACGAAAATAAAAATATAAATAAAGTAGATAATATTGTTGGTCGAGAAACTAATAGGAATATTTGAATTATACAAAGCCATCTTATATTAAAAAAGACATGCATGCTAATATCTATACTCTTCGACCTTTAAATATATATATCAACAAAATATAGTTAGAAACTTTGAAGGGAAACTCTAATAAAAGAAAGAAAAATCATAGTAAAAGATATTACAACATACATGTTAGTTTTGGTAGGAGGATAAAAACCAATATCATTTGTGGAAAAAACTCTATCAATAATAACTTGTCACATTCCAAAATTAATGCTTCCAATACAAATAGATAGATTTGTTGTTTTAACTTACTAATACCATGGATGTTTTGGCAGTTTGACACCATACAAGAAAAATAATTAAAGATTCTAAAATCATCCATAAATGTTTGCTCCTGCCAAAATACAAAGGATTTGGTGCATATTACAAAGGATTCAGTCCACAACATAAAGACATAATATCCATTATTTGCAATCTTCATGCTTTTATCTTCCTCCTTGCACAACTTGAAATTTCCTAAAACAACAATAAACATTAGTAATTAACAACAAGAATAGAACCATCAAAACCAAAATTAAGATTCAGCAACTACACCAAAGAAATACTAATTTACCATACAAAGGAATAACCTCTCAAAATTTCAAATTCAATACAGGATATTAACATCCTTATATAAGCTCAACGTCTAAAGATTTTAACTATTGATAAAAAAGAAAACTGCAAGGTCTATTTAGAAGCACATATGATTTCTGCATATTTTACAAAATTATTTACCATAACAGTAATTTAAGTTAAATCCCAAAGATGAAAATAATACCCTAACATCTAAAATTATATATGATTTTTCACATAGAGGATAGACACAAAAGAACACTTAGCCACTGAGTGATGTACGTCAACCTTCGCCAACATAGCATAATCAATTTCGCTACAAGCTTACAAAAATAGACTTATATCGATGCTTTAAATTTGCATGAAACGAGAACATTTAAAAAAAACATAAAAAATGGTTACAGGATGAAATTTACAATACAAGAGAGTGGGGTATAAAATCAACCCAATTTAAGCTCGCGAAATACAATCTAGATACCACTTTTGTTTCTTTGGTGCCCATTTGCATGGCAGATGAAGATGCACAATCATTGCTAGAAGAAGTATTCTTTTTGTCATTAGCTCGGTATTCAAGGAGCAAATCTTCACATAATGTTTTCACCTTCAACAATTCATTGTTGCTTCCACTTCCATATATTCGTTGAAAGAAATAATTCAATAGCTTCATCTTATATCTAGGATTTAAAATGACTCTTATTGCCATCACTCCATTAATCACATTCCAATACTTATCAAACTTTGAAATCATACTTAAAGCCATTACTTTTATCACTTGGATAGAAGAAGAAAGACACTCATTAAAAAATAATCCGATTTCACAAAAAGAGACATGTAACATTTGTTTTAATTGATTGACTTTCACATGTCAGTAGTAATGGTGATACAACGTGAATTTTTTTCAAGAAAATTTGACGTATTGATTTTTTAGCATTGTATAGACACATGATGTCACTCTTTATAGTATTACGTGAAACTACCTTAAACATGAGTTGTAACGCACCATAAAATCTCTTAAAGCCAATATGATAAACAATTGAAAGAGGATATTCATGTAATGCAATCATATTTGTGAGTTCTTTCCTTGCAACATCATGATTAAATGAGTAGTTTCCAACAATAGATGTATTACGATCTTCTATTGATTGCGATTCAGCAAGTGTTTTCAATGTTGATTGCTTTCGACCTCTTCTGTGAGAAGCTTACACACCCTAATATGGTCATGTAAGTGCTTTGTTCCATATTTTGTCTTACCACCAAGCTTTATTTTATAATATTTTCATATGGCACGAAAATATCCTTCTATTTTTATTCTGTGGAAGTGTGTCCATGCTTCTGAAGTTAAGCTCTTTTTATTTGGAATTCGTTGATCCTTCTCATTTTATGCCTCTGAATTTTGTTCATTATTCTCATTAACTTGAGATTGAGCATTTTGATTTTGTATATCCTCTTCTTGTTATGGGGTCGATGCAATTACAACTTGATTGCTTCCTATCGGAGTACTAGTTCTTATAGGAGTACTAGATGATTGATCATCACTTCCCACTTTTACATAAGAAAAAAAATACAATTGATAAATATAGAATCAAGAATGCTATCACTATGTCCATCAAACCAGTCAACTTTTGAAACATTCAAACAATCCTCATTTGGTAACTAAATAAAAATTTAAAACATGATTATTTGTTTAGGGGGAATTACCTTTATAACATAATCTAGAGCTTACTTTGTGTATCAATACCAAGGAGAGTCAAAAGCTTCCCACTTTCATATGCATCAACAGTATCTAAAATGTTGATGCAAAAATTGATAACAGTAAGCTAGCAAGTGCACTAATCGCTCAAGTAATAAAGCGAAAAGTATAGATTGTCGATCTTACGAGGAACTAGTTTGCTTATCTATCAAATGTGAGAGGCTAATAGGAGATGACATAAAATTCTGGATAAAAGTTATGCAAAATGCAAAATAATAGAAAAGCAAAATCTAAAACTAACGATTCGTAGGTCCTCAGGATGATCCATAATGATAAGAATAATCTGTGACTTCTATAAAATCATATGTAAATGTGAAGCTCATATTTAGTTTTTAAATGGATTAAGGACACTAAAGATATGATCTTCCATATGGGTAAATCAACTATCTTAAGATAATAATAATCTGAACGTATTCTGCTTGCCCTCAGTTATATCGAAATTAAGATGCAATGTGCTGTAATCCCTAAACTACATAATCGCCCACACGGGTCAATTAATGCAGACTACACAATCTAATATTCCGCATGGATTCTACTAGATTATGACATATATTTCTTCAACATAAAGTTAATAATCAATTCGATCAGAAAGTTATGAATCAAAGATTAATTACACTACACAGTCAATAATCATCCTAGAAATCATTAAATTATGGAGGAAAGCATTACACCTAGCAACAATGTTCATAAAAAACTAAACTAATTATTCGATTAATCAAAAATCAGAAATTGTTCATATAGTAAGACTTTTGTAACTAAAATAGAAAAGCAAAATTATAACTAATAATCTAATGAACTACAAGAGATAGATAAAACATGGAAATCCAAAATATCATCCCAACATAATATAGAACAAGAAGTACTCTGCAGAAACGATGAAAAGCTACTGCACAATTCTCGTACGAGTCTACTGCGCAGAAGTCTTCTCCTTCGTTCTTCAGAAGTGCTCCTTCGTTCTTGGCTTGAAAGCTCCGATTGCAGGTCCTAGCATGATCATCTCTGACTGTCAGACGTCTCTTTTTATAGGGTCTTCAATTTTCAAGTGGTTTGGAAACATTTGGAGTCCCATTGGTTCTGAAAGTTTTGCCTTGTAAAACTTCGAAATTTTTTGTTTAATTAGTTCACAATTGATCTTTAGGACATATGGTAAGAGTTGGAGTCCTTATGCATTGAGAAATCTTCCGAAAATACATTTTTGTGTCGAATTTGATGTCTGTCACGCCCCCTGAAATTATTCTAACGGTCGAATTAGAGTCGAATTAGGTCTTTTGTGCTGCATTCACGGGGCGTGAGAAGGATCTCACGACCATGATTCGGGCGATTTTATCTCCGATCGCACAACTTATGTGTTTTCACGGCCCCTAACCAATTGTTAACGTCCTGTGAACCTTGAACCTGAAACATTGATCGTTCTGTGATATCTGTGACGTCCCGTTAAATATTTGCTTTGAAGTTCCTTTAGTGTGTGACGGCTTGTGAAGGGTAGCTCACAGTCCGTTAGTTGATGATTAATGATTTTGCACCTTCTGTGATGTCTGTGAAAATTATGTAACGCCCTGTGATAAGAGTGTCGGAATGCATAATGATCTGTTACGCTTTGCTCACAATCCATTAATTCGTCCAAATCCAATTCTCTGTAGGAGCCATGAGACTTATGCGATCCGTGAAAATCCTGATATAACGGCCATGAAAAATTTGTCACAGCTCGTAAGTTATCTTCGTGTGAGCTGAGAGTCGCTCGGTCAATGAAACTCTATGATCGACGTGAAATTCAATCTTCACAGTCGTGAGAAATATATAATGGTCCATGAGATCATGATTTCTTCATTCAGAGGCTACTATTAGGGCTATGAGGATGAGTGTTTGACCGTTAAAGCATGTTTCATAGCCCATGAGGCGATACTCACAACCCGTGAAACATATATGTATTTGCAAAACCATTTTGTGAGAGCCGTGAATTGCGGATTGCGGGGCATGAGCTGCACTTTTCAGGACCGTGAGACTTTTATAACGATCCATGAAAAGTGTTCTTTTATATTTTCAGCAGGAAATCAGACTCTGTTTGACGTTATTCTTTTTTTCTTTTGATCCTCCGTCATTTTCATTAATAATTCTTGCAAAATCACACCAACTAGAGGTAGATGGCTACTTCAAAAAATTCAAAGAAATAAATGTAAAGATGGATGCATTCTACAAACAAATTACATGAAATAAGTCTAAATACAAGTCTAATTATATGTTGTAAAATGCATGCATCAAATGGATTCAAAACAAAAAGAGAAATGACTATGTCATATGATGTGTGACCTTTTTCTTCTAAAAAAGAAAATGATATGTAATATTTTGGTGTTAGATGGAAGAAAGTGTAATTTCCTCCTTGACGCGCCCAAGTCAGCCTTAAACCAGATACGAAGTAGAAGAACTCATACTCTTATTTAAAATTGGGATGAGTACAAGTAATTATACAATCTTGGAATGAGTTAACTATCGTCTAGAATTCAAATGCATCAAACGTTCGGACCATCAGGCGCCCCCTCCCTGGCGTCGGTTCGCACCGAAACTCCTATGCGGCTTCGCGAACTTCCATCCCAGGCACGGTGTCCGGATGACTCTCCCACCATCCTTCATCTCTAGCCATGCACACTCGTGAGCCTCCCACTCTAGTATCATGCCCGTTCACCGCTCACTTGGTGCCATGGCGGTTATAATCGCCGCTCCCGCCAAGACATGTCATCATCTCAAAATTCTCCTACCTGAGAATTCCGTCAGTCGGAGTTGTCCTCGTGACTTCTTTCCACTAGAGGGGTGATTGGGAAGAGTCACTTTTGTCGTGGGATGAAACTGTCCCAGAATGCCAAAGTGAGTGTCCGACATGGGGCACCCACTCACTGAACACACCCCATCGTCCTAGATGACATCTATTCATCCCAAACCCTTGGGGATAATTTGTCAAGCCTCCTGTTCGATGCTCAGGATGTGATTGTCCTCTTTGGGAAGGAAATGGCCCAAGGTGGCGTGCCACATGTAATGGTCAACTAGTATGTGTAAAACAGGCGCCCGATGCACGTCCCAACGTCAACCTGCCATGTCCCAAAAGTCCATCTAAGGTGGCGGGTGACAATTCTCCCCCACAAAAAGTGTTGTCGGCTTCGGAAATGTCTATCCTACACTCGTGGCCATCTGAGTGCTCATGTCATTGACTGGCCTTGTACCTTGACCGAGTGTGCGGGATTGTCCAAGTCTGCATGGTACTTCTTTAACTAACTAACGTGGAACACCAGATGAAATTGCTTCATATGTCGAGGAAGTTCTACTCGATAGACCACCTTGCCTACCCTTTTGGTGATGACGAAAGGCCCTTCATACCTCCTCGGAGAGCCTTGAACTGTCGAGCCCTTAACTTCACCAAAACTTGGTCTCCCACCTGGAACTCCACATGTTGTCACCGTTAATCTACAAGCTTCTTCATCTTTCGCATTAACTTCTTCAAGATGGCCTTGGACACCTCCAAGTTCTCCTGCCATCCCCGCACCACATGATAGCTGCAAGGCACCTTCTTGCACTGATCTTGTGATTGAGAGATGACTTGCTTGGCCTCTACTCTATACTTCCTTGGCCTACCGCTCTGCCCCTTGCTTTCAGACTCTTCCTGGAACAACCATCTTATTCCTTACTTTTATGCTACCTTTTATCCCTGAAAAAAAATGTCTTCCTTTAGGCCCTCTTTGACTTAGATCCTCTTCTTCGGATTCTTCTCCTTATGTCGCCTCCCCCCTGAAACCCTTTCGTAATACGTGAAGCTGCTGAGCAATAGCTCTTCGATCATTATATTCTTGAGATAGCGAATCCTCTAATATAAAGTAGATGCGAAGGTTCGGATCGAAGATCTTCGCGAGATGGCCCATGAATCTCGAGAATCGAGCATGGGACTTGAAGACCCTACCACATACGGATTGCAAGCAAGAGTAGGGCTTTTTTCTGAACATAGATTCAAGGGTGGACGGGGTCACCAATGACAAGTTCGAAAGTACTTTTCTGGGTTGCTTCACTTCACTACATATTATAGGAGAATTAAGGTTCAGAAGCTTGGCCCAATTGGTGTCTACAAAGTGTCAAAGATAAATCTCCAAAAGATAGTTGGCCTGCTCGGTTTGTCCATTGTGGAGAACATTAGTTCAGTTCCCAATAGCCAGAACAGTTCCCTCTAGAAATGCCCTATGAACCAGGGATCATGGTCACTTACAATAACCTCCGGGATGCCCCAATACTTGACAATGTTCTTGACGAACAGTCGGGCCACCTCCTAAGTCATGCAATATTTCGGGGTAGGGATGAACATTTCATACTTGGAGAACTTGTCGATCACCACCATGATCAACCCATGTCCTGCTGACTTCGGTAAGGCGGAGATAAAATCCATGCTAACCATTTTCCATGGCCGCTCCAGGATGGCCTACAGGCTTTAGTTGCCCCAACATCTGGGGCAGAAGAAGGCGTCCTCCACTAGTTCCAGGGTCTGGACCATGCCAGGTGACCCGCCCACTTCGTGTCATGGCAGTCTTTGATGACTTGTAGTCGAAGGTCGTTCCACCGTGGGACTTATGCTCGTCGTCCCACAACAATGAGTCTCCCTCCTTCCAGAATTGTCGTGACTTACCTTCGTCCACTAGTCAAAGAAGCTCCACAGCCTTGGGGTCATGCCCCTTCCCTTTTCAATTTTGGTCCTAAAACTCTAGCCTTAGGCTGCTCATGGCCGTTAGCTATGCCTTACAGCTGAGCATGTCCGCCAAGACATTCATGTGCTCAGTCTTGTACTCCAACTGATAGCCGAACTCAACTAGGAAGTCCTACCACCTTGTCTGCTTAAGATTCAACTTCTTCTAGGTCTAAAAATAAGAAGTGGCCACATTATCAGTTTTAACCACCAATGAACTTCCAAGGACATAGTGCCTCTAGGTGCACGGGCAATGCCTATGGCCGTCATCTTCTTGTCATGGATCGAGTACCTTTGTTCGGCCTCATT
The DNA here is from genome assembly GCA_030549335.1 of Pontederia crassipes. NCBI lineage: Eukaryota > Viridiplantae > Streptophyta > Magnoliopsida > Commelinales > Pontederiaceae > Pontederia > Pontederia crassipes. Next base: position 65,597,949 of record CM060191.1, on the reverse strand, counting down.
GGCTTTCCTACTCTCAAAGGCCACAAGTGGCCCTCCTGCATAAGGATGCCCCAAGTGCAAAGTCCGATGCGTTCGCCTGCATTTCAAACGGGTGATCGTAATCGGGCAACCTTTGGCATAGCTCTTGCACAATCGCGGCCTTGAGGTCTTCAAATGGATTCTGGCACTTGTCCGTCTAGTGCAATCGTTGATTCTTCTTTAGGAGGTCCGTCAGGGGCGCGGCTTGGCATGAGTATCCCTTCACAAACCGCAAGTAGTAATTGGCAAGGCCCATGAATGATCGCAACTCCGAGACATTCGTCGGTGGCCGTGATTCTTGGATGGCACGTACCATCTCCTCGTCCATGCTGATGCCTCCGGCCTTTATGTAGTGACCCAAGAATAACACCTCTGGTTGAGCAAATGAACACTTCTCGGCCTTCATGAAAAGTTCATTCTCCTTGAAAATTTGAACAATTCATCCAAGTGCGCCAAGTGATCTGCAAGAGTCTCAAAGTACACGATAATGTCGTCCAGGTAAACTACCACGCACTTGTCCAACAAGGAGTGGAATATCCTGTTCATAAGTGTACAAAAGGTGGCAGGGTGTTAGTGAGGCCAAAGGGCTGGCATTACCAAAAATTCGTATGCCCCATATCTAATGACACGTGATCTTGGCCTCATCACCCTCGGCGATCCTTACCTGCCAATACCCTGTTCGCAGGTCCAACTTGGAGAAGACTCTCCTTTCCAAGTTTATCAAACAAGTCTCCAATTAGAGGTATGGAATACTTGTTGCGCACTGTCAATTTGTTCAAGGCACGGTAGTGAATGCACATACTTAACGTGTTATCGTGTTTCTTCTTAAAGAGCGCAGACCCCTATATGGTGCCTTGGAAGACCCGATGAACTCTGCCTTGAGCAACTCTCCCAGTTGCTTGTAGAGTTTTTCTAGTTTAGGAGGCTCCATGCGGTATGGCCCCATGGTCGGCGGCCATGCCCCAGGAATCAATTCGATTGCATGGTTGACGTCTCTACGGGAAGGAAGTTTTTTTGGCAACTCCGGAGGCATAACATCCTTATACCGCACCAGGAGCCTCTTCATTTCTTCACGGACATGCTCATCCACCGAGCCGCCCCCGTTCAGTTTGAGGGTTGCCAGGTATGTGACCTTGTGCCACACCCCTTGCACACCTGCATGGCTAAGACCATCATCGATTTTACGCTCACTCTCAGTAGGGGTACCTCATGCAACTTGTTTTGGGACAACAGGCATAGCCCCTCCTAGGCCATCCTCACATCAAGGAACATGTCTAGGAATTCCATGCCGAGCACTAACTTTTGATCAACCCTCGTCACAAAGGTTAGGTTTATGGTGCCCTTCCATGACCTTACTCGCTCTGGGACCTCCTTGGTTGTGCCATTGATCGGCTAGGGCATTGCATTGACTATATTTATTAACCCCGTGTCACCCCCAACTTAGGCGGGACGTCGGGGAGCGCGGCGGGCTAGGTGGGCCACGGCCGGGCTCTCCTCGGACATGCCCGGGGCACAGAGGCTCCGGGGGCTGCAGGAAGAATCCCTGCCCACTTTGGCATAATGCACGCTTTGGCATTATTCCCATGTGGGCAGTGGACATAAGGCGGCGAGCGCAGAGGCAAGTCGCACTCCTACTCCCACTTGGAGTCGAACTCCTACTCCTAGTAGGAGTCGAACTCCTACTCCTAGTAGGAGTCAAAGTCGCACCAACCCGAGGACGAGGCGAGGAGGCATCGTGGGACGAAGACCCTGCCCATAGTAGCATAATGCCCTGATTGGCATTATGCCCACTTTGGCAGTAGACGGTCGATGCAGCATGGCGCAGACATGGCCGGGCGCGGTCGGGCGCGGTGTGGGCGTGGCTGGAGCGCGGCCGACATGGTGGCGGCGGTTGGAACCCAAAGGGGTCCGACCCACCTACAGAGGTCCTAGGCGCATCCAGGAGGGTTGACAACCTTAGGGACATGCGGCTCTCTCCAAGATGGAAGGATGACCAATGGAAAGTAAGGTGCATGGGCACTTACCTTCCATTACAACCAAGGAGGCTTCGCAAAGGAAACTTGGCTAGAGGAAAGGAAGGCTTCTCTCCTAATTAGGATGGATGAGAGATGGAAAGCAAGGGCAGTCGGCCCTAGCTTTCCATAAGGGCCCAATCCTCCCTTCTCTCCCTAGCCGATCAAGGGCAATCGATGGAGGCGATCGTCCCGGGTATTCGACTTGGCAAGTAGGATAGGAATTATTGGAATGTAATTAGGACACCCAAAGGAGGTTTTTGCAATCAGAGGTTGTGTAGGACTCCTTGATTTAAGGAACGTTATAAGTGGCAAGTAAACCTTGCATATGGCCGACCCCTATATAAGGAGGTCATAGGCCAACTTGTGTACTCATCTCTTGGAATAAGAGTTACATGCTTTTTCCCTCAACCGAGTGCTTCTTTCTCTTGTGCATCCTGGGAAGTTTTCGTTGTGCATGCAGGTGTGCGTCCGAGATCAGGGCGAACATCCAAGACGTTGCTGGAGTTCTTGGTACAACAAGGTTCCAGGCCGGCACATCCTTAGGCTTCGTGGACAGCGGAATTTAAGGGCGTGACACCCGGCTCCTTTACATACTCGATGTCGAGGCGAGTCGCTTCTTGGACAGCCTGAAGTTATGCATGACCCTAGTGTTGTCACACCCAACTCCGTGACTAAGTTCTAATTCCAATTATTGTATCCCTTAATTATGTTTAGAAATTTTGAAAATAAAATCGACAAAACCTCCTCCCTTACTTATCTTGTGGTATTTGCCAATACATACAAAAGATACATACATACATACATACATATATATATATATATATATATATATATATTCATCAAAGTTGAAATAAAAGTTATAAGACATGACATTCGCATATTATCATCATTGTTTCACAACCTATCTCACATGTAACACCCCACAGGATCAAGTTTATACAATATTACAAAAAATTTCTCACAAACTTAATTACAACATCTAAGATTATCTATTACATGCATGCTTCCAAAAATAAAAGTGAAGAGGGATTAAAGTGCTCCAGCGGCTTGACCTCTTCTATATGCATCAAAACAAGCTCCGAGTCGACTCAACTCGAGAACTTACGATTATCTGAAAAATTTAAAATGGGTATTGTGAGCAACAATCATTTGCTCAGTGAGTGGAATAAAAGTACAACATAGGAGAACAATACGAGTGTATATAACATTAAATAACCACATTCTCCATATGATAGAACGTTTAAAGCATAGCACATAGAGCATAACTTGACAAATCATACGAACTTTCACATAAATAAAAGTAACTCAAAATATCATTATTTTCATAATTAAACTTCACACATGTGTCATTGCACATACTCATCATGGGTCAATACGTATCCTTCTATGATCATTGTTATACAGTTAAGCAAAGCTTCATAATCAAGAGTCACGGATGCGCAGAGCAAATCATGAATCAATACGTATCCCTCTATGATTGCGTGTCATACAGTTAAGCAGAGCTTCACAATCAAGAGTCTTAGATACGCAGAGCAAATCATGGGTCAATACATACCCCAATCATGATTGTATACATGCCACCCAATCATGATTCTCATATACGTAGAGCGATCATGGGTCAATACGTGCACGCAGAGCAGTCTTCAAAGGGCAAAGACATCAAATATATGCTCCAAATGCTTCATGTATATCGAATGCGGTCCCAAAGACCTTTTTCAAATAGCATCGCTAATGAACACATGGAGTTTAACAATATCAAAATACACATGTCATAATCTCATATCATTATCAAATAAAACTTATTTTGACTTCACAAGCATTGTTCCATGAAAATATTTTGATGTAAGATAATACTCCATCTCATGGAAATCTTGAGACATATCATAAATATTTTTCATAGCTCAAAATATATTTCAATAATAACAATAGTAATCTTTGCTTAAGGTAATACCATAAATAAAAGGACTAACAAATAATATTTTGCTATGTTGTAAATTTACCCACTCACCTTATACTTTATCACTTCATGGAGGTTTATTAGATTTCCTCCCTTTCACTTGCAACTTGATATTTTCCTACAAACAATAATGCCTTTTTACTTCTCAATCACTAATAAGGTAATATGCAATGCATGCTCATGATGCATGAATGATTATGCACCCTAAAATGCATGTAATCCTCTCTAATATCAATTTCTAGCTTCTGGTATTCATATTCATAAGCTATTCCATACTTGAAACTTTTCAATTCTCCAAAGCTTAATTAGATGCTGTCTCAGGATTTCAGATTGAGTACTTGTCAATAAATAATTTATAATTTCTTAACCACATAGGAAAATCTTATGATTCTGGATTAATTAGAAACTAGACATCCTACTTTCAACTCCCAAATATCATTATCTAAATCTAAATAAGTAATAACATCTAAGGCAATCTGACCTAAGGTTTGTGTCCATATGTCACTGAAATATTGATTTATATATTTCAGTATACTTGTCCATAAAAAGTATAGAATTTAACTCGTTGTATAACCTTATAATAAAAATAGTTCATTCGGGTCATCATCTGTCCATGTCCTAGAATCTGACATAAGAATAGCTATGAAATGAAAAATTCATTTCTCTCTATATACATGTCCAAATAAGATGATTCCACTTCTCACCCGAACCATGTCTAATTAATCATATCCAAATTTCAAAACCTAATTCACTCTACTCCAATCGTGCCCTAATTTACAAATTGAACATATATCAGACTCGGGACAGAATGAGTGACTTGCGAAGCTAAGTTCATAACTTCCTCTATACAACTCCGTTTTAGGTGATTCCAGAGGCCATGAAAAGATAACTTAAAATGGATTAATCATACAAAATTTCATAATTTATGGTTCGTTAATCACTAAATAATGATCCTCTCAATCAGAAGAATAATTTTCGGATCAAAACTCACCTGGAACAACCAAATTTTCCGATTTTCCCCAGGTCGTTTTGCTTGAGTTCTTCCTCTGGTAATTTTTCTACGGTGAAAAGATAATGTTAAGTGGCTTATATAGTTTTTTCCAAATTTTCAGAGGTTATATGGCAGTTTGGAATAATATCCCTTTGAGCAGCTCTCTACTTCAGCTGCTTGGAACTTAAATGATGGTTAATCATATTTTTTTATCATAACTAAGTGTTTTAATCCTAATTAAGCTTAATTAATTCTATTTAAACATATATATCATATTATTTAGAAATTTTATAATTTATTCCTAATAACCTTATGTAATAACTTTGTAAAGTTTATCGATAATTAAGTAATCATTATGCTCTAATCAAAATATTAATTACTATATACAAATATCACTAAATGGACATCCAAACTAACTTAGTATGTTAATTAAATACATGATTATGCACAAAGGATGTTTCTAGGGCGCGTCCGTGACAAGTGTCTACCAGGGCCGTTATGGCATGTCCCTTCATCCAATCTTCAGCAAATATGAGGCCTTTTCGTGGTTTTCTTGCTTTCCTTGGTGGGGGTGGTTGCGGCCATCGCGGTCAAGATCATTATGGACCCAATGTGTACGATGCCATCCTCATCCTCCGAAGTGCCGCCATGGAGGCTTGGCTGGCCTTACGAGTGCACTCTCGAGCATAATGCAGTCCTCCGCACACGAAGCACTTTACAGACTTAGTCTTTGTGTCTTACTTCCCAAATTTTGCTTCCTTTTTGTCCTTCTTTCCTTTCTTGTCGACCTTGCCAAAGGCACGCCCGTTCTCGTGGGGATTGCCCTTGTCCTTGGCCCCACCAAGGTCTCGATTCGTCGTGAACTTGGTGAGAGCCTTGGCCACCACTAAGGCTTCCTTTATTGTTTCAACATTCTGCCTCTTCACTTCTTGAGCTGCCCATTAGACCTCTTAGGAAGAAGAATATCCAAGTGGCCTCATCCATGGTGCACATCATCTCTAGCATCAAAGGTTGTAAGCATTCGACAAACCTGTTTGTCTGAGTGTGACTTCCTAGGCATTCCCAGGGTAGAAATTGCTTCTTCAATGCTTTGATGAAGGTTTCCCAAGTGTCGATCACAATCTTCCCCTTGGCCATCTCCTCCTCCATCCGTCGCCACCATAGGAGTGTGCCCTCGATTAGGTACCGCACTGCCATATCCACTTGTCTTGAAGCCTTTCTCAATACATCATAAGAAATCATCGATGGCAGTCGCCTCTCATGCTCTATCGTATTTCTTAGGCTCTGGCCTTTGAACTTGGGATGGTCGTCCTTGTATGTAAAACGGGCACCCGATGCGCGTCTCAACGCCAACCTGCCATGTCCCAAAAGTTTATCTAAGGTAGCGGGTGACATGAGGCTGAGAGTCGGAGGCTCAGACCATGGATGGTGTTGGCAAGGCGAGCTACGGGATGGAGGGGGAGGAGGCCGGGGCGGTAGGGCTGGGAGTTAGAGTTAGGAGTGTCTGTCGGACGTAGGAGAGACGACAAAAATAGGAAGAAAGCTAGCGATTTGATGAAAAAAATATAGATGAAGATCTGATGACGAGCGATGTTGTTGGAAATCTAGGTTCGGTGACGACGATGTGGTAGATCCAGTGTGAGTCGTCCGACAATGTTGGTGGTGAGGAAGGGCTGAAGGCAATGTCACAAATGAGGTAGGTGACGGCGGCGGCTAAGGTAGACTTCAAGTGTATTAGGTTGTAGAGTTTAATCTAACGGCCAGTGCTGTAAAACCTGGCCCGACCCAATCAGTCGGACCGGTGTCTGGGAGGGAAAATGGGTCATGGATCGACCAAAACCCGGCCGACTTTTGACCCATGTTGACTCGGTCAAACTCGGTCAAAACTCGAGTTTGATCGATCGACTCAGCGAGTTCAAGGAACCCGGCCGACCCAATTTTTTTATTTTTTAAATTTTGGTCAAAACTTAAATAGTTGAACCAGAACGTCTAATCTCCTCTACTCGTGCCGTTTTGACTTCAATAATTCAACCACAACCCGGTGGCTTCAACGAATTTTGATGGTGGGTGGAAGATTTGACGAAATGATAGAATTCCGATGATGATCGAGGACATCAAGCTTTCAACATTTCAGCTTACCTCTTAAGTCGGACGCCAATTGAATATGATTGGCCATACATCATAATTTTTTTTATTGTGTTATGAGTCATGTGATTAAAAGTATATTATCATTAGTAATATAAAATATATGTATACCAATTTTACCCATATATTATATTTCGATTTGACCATTTGGTCAAACCTAGTCCGCCCGATCCGACCTAACCCATCGATCAATCTAGGTCGATGCCCAGGTCGGGTTTTATAACATTGCTAATGGCTAACAATAGTGGTAGAATGATCCGACGGTTAAAATTAATATAATAATATATTAAATATAAATATTATTTAAATTAAACACGGGGATAGGGATCATAGGACAGACATGGAAATTCCCGCCTGATCCCCGAAGTGCCTTCGGGGCTATTTTTCCCCATCCTTGTTCCCGCGGGGAGAAAATTCCCCATAAATGGGATTTTTGTCCTCTAGGGATTTTTGTCCTTAGATGGAGTGTGTGCGCCGCTTAAGTGCACCTGCAGCCACAAAAGAGTAGTCCTAAGAGTGAATGATGAAACCCACACCTCCATCCTCCTATGTCTCGGTGAAGGAGCCAACGAAATTAATTTTAATCCATCATAAAGTAGGAGGCTCCCTTCGGACCAACCTATGATCTTTAGGGTAATGTGCCTCAGGTGAAGTAATTAATTTCCAAACTGGCATGGTTGCCTTTTTAAAGAAAAATTCTAGCCATCCAAAGACTCCATAAAGAAAAGGCAATTAAGGACACTAATTTTGCTTTTGGACAAAAATTCAAATTTTCACCTTGCAAGAGATAGAAGCCCTCGTTCCATGAATGCCACATTTAAAAAGGAAAATTGACTTTGGACTGTAACATGTGCTAGAGTTATACATCAAAGGAATATAAAAACAAGAGATGAAAAGATGATTCAATATTATGACCATATAAAACACATGAAGAATGAATAGATGAATTGAATCATGAGATAGTATCAAGTGTAGGCAGATGATTATGAGTTAATTTCCATGGGAAAACGCTAATTTTAGGAGGGATCTTCAAATGTCATTATCTATTCCAAGTGGGTCATCCAGAATTAGAAATTTGTAAAATTTTTCTCTCGTAATCCCATGGGTATCCGTCACCTATATTCAAGACTCATCATAGGCGTGCAATTAAATGAATGTTATATGCAATACAAGGCCATGACCAAAAGATTCATTCAACAAGTCTAAATTTCAGTCAGAGCCAGAGATTAAACTATACACCATCATATAATCAAGTTAAGAATTAATATTAGAAGTAGGAAAAATTTAGGGATACCTTAGTATTCTTACCATCCCTAATTTGCTTATCCAATCCAATGCGAGTGTCTTATATAGAAAGCAAAATAGATTTCCAATACCAAGCATAATTATTTGTAGTGGTGGAAGACCATGGATGAAAGTGACCATATTTTTTGGTTACCAGGTTTATCCAAGGGCATCAAGTTTGTTAAGTATATTAACAATACGTTTAGCTAACATGGCCGGTCTAATCTGTCTGAGGGTTTTTACCCCTAGTGCACCATAAGACCTAGGCAATTGTAGGGTCTCCTAGTTTACCAGAGCAACACCTCTATGATTACCTCCAGGGTCTAGAAAAATCTTCTGGCATGTTTCTCAATTGTGTCCACACCATTATACATATATGTGGCAATTAAAGCATAGAGTGGAATGGAGTTGATTATAGAGTTGATGCTACTATGTGCACTAATTGCGGATAAAATAGGATTGGGATCATCCGGTCCACAGAAAATAGTCCAAGCCATGATGATGCCACCGGAGTCGCTCGATTCCTCTCGAATTGGCCGCTCCGCATCTTCCCCAAGCACTTTATTACATGTTCATAGTTGTAACAATTGGTGTGAGTTACTACTAACACTAAAATGTCAAGCTTCTATGACTTGATAATGTTCGAGAGGCGGTCCCTAACGTAACTTCGACCCATCCCTCGACAATTCAAGACGATCACTCTCATGTTTGAATCTTTCTGCACATTAGAAAATAAGTGTAGGTTAGAGCTGCTTAACAGTAAATGTCATTTACCTTTGGGCGGCTTCTTCTTCTATGTTGGTAAATCATTGAGAGGTTGCTTCTTCTTCCTTAGGGTTTCTTCTGTTCTAGCCATGTAATAAGTATGATGTCTTCATCCTGCATCTCTTCCTCAGAGAGTGGGTCCTCCTCTAGCCTTTGATCTTGAGCCGCCAATGTGAAGCATTTGAAAACTTGGTCAATCACCTCCTAGTGATCTCCCTTTGGCACGATCGGTGCCAAGGAAGGAGATTGGATGCTAAATGGTACTGGGATGAATGAGGGGGATCTCTGCACCATTGCCCTAAGTGGAGTATAAAGGTGCATAATGATGTTGCATTTGTAGTGCAAAACCTAGGGCAACTTGTGATGCAAGTACTACATCTATACCAAGTGTCTCTATATCTAAGGTTGGGGCTGCCGTGATCAAAATTTGATCATATGATGCAATGGTTGTCGATGATGTGGGAAGGACACGTGGCTCGAGATCTTGCACCTCACCGCTAACAAGTGAATCATGGGTTACAACTGTATCGTTGAGCAGGGGAGAATCTTGTTTGTTAATCACCATACATGTTCAGCTCGATGGAAATTTGTCGTTGCTCAACAGTTTGCACATCCGAATTGTTCTCGTTCATCCGAGGGCCAAGATCGTCCATCAGGTATGACACGTTGAGGTCAGGAACAAGCGATTGTGATCCTCCCGTTGATTGCCACCGACACGAGATCATCGAAGGATGAGAGGTTGCCGGTGAACCCCTTGGAACCATACTTTGTCACTTCTTCCCTCTTCCATTTGGAAAGGACCCTAACCATGGCCCAAATAAAAGAACAGTACATGTACCTACCTATGTCTCACCCACCTTGGCTGGCCATATAGTCTAGTTGGTGCGGAAACAATAAAAAGGAAGGTTTTTGTAGGTTACCTATCGGAAGTAGAGTTTTTTGCCAAGAGTAAAGACCCATATTCCTTGTTTAATCAGTCTCGACAGATCCATATCTATGCAGATTCTGGCCAAATCACTTGCAAGAGAGACTTCATCCATGCGAAGTCTCTTCCTAAATCGTTCGACGATGCGAGTGAGCGCGGTAGCACCCCCAACTCATATGGTAAACCTAGAAAGTGCATCCATATCGGCATATTGGTGGGGTGCCCTTCCTCTGTACTGAAGAAAGGTGGACAGATGAAAGGTGAAGACTGCATAACATTGAGGAGATGCCCACTGATTGTCCACGACCCACATGTCAATACATTCAAACTATCCTCAACATTTTCAAATTTAAATAGAAGATAGTCGTTACCATTTTCAATGATAATTAGAGGGCTTTGCAAGTTCCATAACGTTGGTAGCTCGTGATGAAGCATCTCTATTACTTCACAATCACCCCTGACTCTTCTGGTGAGGCAACGCGAAAGTTCCTTCGATCGATATTGTGGAATGCTAACTTCCTCATTAACCGCCTGTTGGATGTTGCGAAGATGATTTAGAGATGTCGACGGAAGCGGAGGCGATGGTTCCCACTACGGATAATATTTTCCCATGTACTACATGGGACACCCTGCTAGCTTGGTCCATAAGGGAGAGCCATGGAGTTTTGAAATAGGTCATAAGGGTTATTTGGCGATTTGATGAAAATAGAGGATGGGCTGAGAAACGTCAGGATCGAGGGGCTGCATGTTTGTTGTCGCTGGTAGGAAGTGCCAGAGATGAGTGGGTGCGCCACTAGTGAGGAGTGCCGAAGACGAGGGTAAGGAGTTTCTACCTAAGTTTGAAAGGCACTATCTCATAGAGAGTAGTGATGATGCAGATGTTGGGCGAAAAGAATTACTAATTAGGAAGATATTTGACCAAGTGTAATATCCATAAGGTGTCCTTTAACTCTTATACTATTAAAAATTGATAGTTCCTCTTGAATGTCAAGTTGGTACACTTCTAAAAAACAGTAAATAAAATAATTAGTTATTATTTAATTCATAATTTAAATATATAAATTAAATAATTATTTGATGACATATCACTAAGTTTAATGTATTTTAAATATTTTCTCAAATTTCACAAGCAAATGAAGAAATTTGAATATCTTTTAAAAAATGTTAAATCCTCCTAACTCATTCTCCCAACACACACATAATTAAAATATTCAAAAAAGTTGATGAATTTACACTGCATGCTAGTGTGACCTGCTAGGAGGATTTTAGACATATTTTTAGGATGATATAGCAACATTATTTTAAAAAGTAAATTAAGGTTGGGATTATATTGTGATTAACATAACCAAAAAAGGTAACCAATACTATATATATACACACACAAGTAGAAGATTAAAATAAAATATAAACATGTTATATAAATTGAATAAAATATAGGCACAAAAATAAACAACTGCAGTAAAAAAATCAATATTAAAAACTTTTGATGTTGATTATTATAGAATAATATTTTTACTGTTCGAACCGTCGGTAATCAGCCCGAAAACCGTCGGTAACGCAATTACCGATGGTTTTTCAGTCGAAATCGATCCATCCGAAAAACGCTCATCGCAAACGGATTTGCGACGGTTGAAAAAAATTCGTTGAAAATATCGACGGTTCTGGCCGTCGGAACAGTCCCCGGCGGTTCGACCCGTCAAAATTTTCCGACGGTTGCAACCGTCGAAAAAGTCCCCGGCGGTTCGAACCGTCGATATTTCCGACGGTTACAACCGCCGGAAAAGGCCGGCGGTCCGAGCCGTCGATATTTTCGGCGGTCGCAACCGCCGGAAAAGGCCGGCGGTCCGAGCCGTCGCAACTTTTCGACGGTCCCAACTGTCAAAAATTTAGACGGTTGCCGCAACCGTCGATCTTTTGATGGTCGCAACCGTCGCAAATAATTTTTTAAATATAAAAAATTATTTGCGACCGGATCCGGCCCGCCTGGCGGCCGATCCGGCGCTGGAGGCCGGAATCGGGCGCCAGGCGGCCGGATCCGGCCCGCCTGGCGGCCGATTCGGCGCCAGGCGGCCGGATCCGGCCCGCCTGGCGGCCGATCTGGCTCCAGGCGGTCGGATCCGGCCCGCCTGGGGGCCGATCCGGCGCCAGAACGGCCGGATCCGGCCCGTCTGGCGGCCGATCCGACGCCAGGCAGCTGGATCCGGCCCGCCTGGCGGTCGATCCGACGCCAGGCGGCCGGATCCGGCCCGCCTGGCGATCGATCCGGCGCCAGGCGATCGGATCCGGCCGCTGGAGGCCGGAACCGAGGCGCCAGGCGGTCAATCCGGCCGCTGGAGGCCGGAACCGGGCCGGATCTGGCCGCCTAGCGCCGGATCGACTGCCTGGCAGCCGATTCGGCCGACGGCAGAGAGAGAGAGATGCCGGCGTCGGATTCGGCCGACAGCAGTGCGGGAGAGAGAGAGATACGCCGGTGCGGGAGAGGGTCGCCGGCGTCCGGCGTGGGAGGGTCGTCGGCGCGCGGGAGAGGCCGATCTCGCGGCGTAACTGACGTCCGGCGTCCGTGCTCGCGGCCGGGAGAGGGAGATAGGAGAGGAGGGAGAGAGAGAGGAGTGGAGGGAGGAGGGAGAGAGAAGAGGGAGGAGGGAAAATATATAAAGGAAAAAATTTAGAAAGAAAGCGGGAAAAAGGAAAAAAAAAGCGCGGGATAACGAAATTTTAATTACCAACGGTTTCGGCCGTCGAAAACATAAATAATAAAAAAATTTATTTTATTTAGTTATATATAATATTTATTTTTTATTTTACCGACGGTTTGAACCGATGGTAATATTTATCGACGGTCAAAATCGTCGGTAATTGCGACGGTTTGGATATCCGTCGAAAATTGCGGCGGATTTACCGACGGTTATGACCTTCGAAAATTGCGGCAGATTTTGCGACGGATGGATATCCGTCGAAAATATCGACGTTCCTAACCGTCAAAAAATTAAATAATAATATAACCAATTATATAATTTATTTTTTTATTTCAAACGGTCAAAACCGTCGGTAATTGCGACGGTTTGGATATCCGTCGGTAATTGCGACGGATTTACCGACGGTTACGACCTTCGGAAATTGCGGCGGATTTTGCGACGGATGGATATCCGTCGAAAATATCGACGTTCCTAACCGTCGAAAAATTAAATAATAATATAACCAATTATATAATTAATTTTTTATTTCCGACGATCAAAACCGTCGGTAATTACGACGGTTTGGATATCCGTCGGTAATTGCGACGGATTTACCGATGGTTACGACCTTCGGAAATTTCCACGTTTTTGCGACGGATGGATATCCGTCGAAAATATCGACGTTCCTAACCGTCGAAAAATTAAATAATAATATAATAAATTATATAATTAATTTTTTTATTTCCGACGATTGTGACCGTCAGAAAATCCGTCGAAAAAATTTAATAATAATATTAAAAATACATAATTTAATTTTTTTTATTTCCGACGGTCATAACCGTCGGAAAAGTCGTCGAAAATTACGACGGATGGTTATCCGTCGAAAATATCGACGTTCCTAATCGTCGAAAAATTAAATAATAATATAAATTATTTCCGATGGTCATAATCGTCGAAAAATTCGTCGGAAACGGAACCGTCGAAAAATCCGTCGCAAATACCGACGGATTTAGAACCGTCGAAAATTATCCGTCGGAAAATCGTGATTTTCTTGTAGTGTTTGGTCTTCTAATATTATAAAAAGTAAAGATCTTTTTTATTTTATCATTCTAAAATAATATTTGTTATCGGGAAAAGGAAACGAGAGCTTCTATAAAAATTAAAATAGCATATAGTTACGTAAAAAGGTAAGGATAAAATAGGCATATTGGGATGGTATTAAGATTTTTGGAGAATAATAGTATGTTAAAAAATTTGGAGTCACTTTTTAAATAGTTAAATAGATACGTTAACATTTAAGTAAATAAATCATTATATAAATTATAGATTTTCAAAACAACAATTCAAACTTTTTATAGTTATTATTCACTATTTTAATATTATTTAATTTGTTTAACATTTAATTAGCATTGTATAATGATGATCGAATAAATATTATGTGATTTATTAATAAATATTTTTTATTATATTATATCAAAATAGCTTAAGAGAAATAAATATTATAATATATATATTACTCTAATTATGGATTGTTGTTTTTAAATTATTCTAGTGAATAAATTTAATTTTATTATCCCTTGTTCTTCAACCAAACTACACAAAATGTGTATAATTTTATTGTTTTAAAAAAGTTAGCATATCATTCATTCAATTTTTTTATTTGTTTTGAAGTCTGTATATGTTTTTCAATGCACAACAATGGCTCACACGTCACATGGGATCGGACTGTGCAGCACCTTACTAATCTAAAACCGAAGTAAAAAAACGACCGGATCAAAGTGAGACTCCAAAGATCCAACCTGATATTTGAAAGAAAAGTACATTTTCATTTAATGTGGATATTAAAAATCAGAATACAAAAGCTGGGCAAGGCCAAGGGCGTCCAAAAATAATGGTCGTTTGTTCTTGATCAATATTACGGGGGTAGTATATTAATACTGAAGGCGAGGTATATGATAATAAGATGCGGATATAGATTAAGTTTTTTATTCTCCAAGAACATCGTGCTCGGTTCAGGATGGTCTCCACAAGAGTTTTGGAGTCAAAACTGATCTTAACATGAGTGAGACCTGATTTGAACAAGCCTTAAGCCCCGGTAGAATGCTCCATGCCTCAAGCTCCATGCATAGGAGTCATGCCTGCAAAAAGAAAACTGAAAGTAGGTAACCATTTCCCTCTCTCTAGTGGCTCCAATAAAGGAGTCATCCGTATTGAGCGAAACCTAATGCGAAAGAGGGGGGCTCCCACCTGACCTCGGGGGGTCTTGGGGGCAAGTTACCTTAGGAGCGTGGGACGCGGTGTACTCTTGATGATCAGTCAGCGCTCACTTCCATATATCTTCGGCGGTTGTACGCCTGGAGTTGAAGTAGATATCATTTCGTAATTTTCATATCCCCCGAGATAGAACGAGAATATAGAGAGAAAGATTTTTCTAGACCATTGATCTATGTAGGCTCCCTCATGGACCCAAGAGCCCGAAAGCTCAGGAAACAAGAAATTGAGAGAAGATTTGTAACTTTATATGAATGTTCCAAATTTGGTGGGCAAAAGTACACTGCAAGAAAACATGTTGATTGGTTTCAAAAGCATGACTACATATGGAGCAAACATGATCAATAGTATTATTAAATTGGGAAACAAAATCCAAGATTGGCAATTTGCAGTGAAAGAGCTTTCAAAGGAAATGATGGATTTTAAGGCAATGGAAATTTGTCAAATCATTTTCCAAGGCAGCCCTCCAGCCAAAAGTGTCGGCAGAGCACCACGGCTAACAAAGTTGTACACTGATCTCGCATTTGACAATTTCGTCATCCAAATCTACACATCATCACATACATTAAAAGGAATATAAATTCTAAGAATAAGCTCAAGAGAGTGATGGGGCAAAGAACTCATTCAGACGATCGAGATTTTAAGTTCAGAGAAATTAACATTCATGTTGAAAAAAGTAGAAGTCCAATACATCAGGGTGGGTAGGACCCAAGGATCATATAGAATGAAAGTTACCATCTGCTTAGCAAATCCAAGGTGAAGGTCATTTGTAGGCCATGACCAGGCATGTGAGAAGTATAAATTGCATAACCATAAGGGTGCGTTGATTGAAGATATCTAATATTAAATATAAAAATGTCAAGGAATGTAATATAAAGAATCACATTCCAAACAAAGTTAAATTTTTATATTTGTTTTAGTTTAATAAAGAAATCACATTATTCTATTTTCTCTCTTTCTCTCTCTCCCAAGTCATTAAAATGTGAGAAAAACATCATTTATGATGATAATAAAATTCTTATATTTCATAAGAATGTCTCGCATTTCTATTTATATTATTAAATGACACATAATCAAACATTAGAATTCATTATTCATGTAAAAAAAATAGAATGAATCAAACACACTTTAAGGAAAATGGGTCATACTTGGTCGTAACAAGATTTTCGATTATTTAATAGATCAAGAAGTCTATGAGTCAATAATGAGCTGCGTAGGCCACCGTCCTCCCGAGGAAGTTGGACAGACACTCAACAAACCAGAACACAATCCTTTATCCTTTTGAGACAGCAAATTAAACAAATACAACGGTGAGAAAGAGGATTAAAGATGCATGCGTACTTTATTTCAGGAGTTAAATAGGTCTTTTGTGGCAGCAAATTAAACAAATACATAGTTATTTGAAAAGGGTACATACTTCAGTGAACTCCTCCCTCACGTCTTCCCAGACAGAAAATTAAACAGTTACATCCTAGATATTTGAAGGGGAAACATGACAGCTTCAGTAAGTTCCTCCCTCATTGCAAGCTGGAAGAGCTCCGAAGTACCATGTTGGACTGAGAGACGCTTTCTGCAGTCTTCAGCAGCCGCAATGCCCGATGAGTAAGCCCCATGGACAGAACCAGAATGATCAATGCTAGCCGCTTCACCGGCAAAATATAAATTGTCAACCGGAGCACAAAATCTATCATATAAATCAGCAGGCTTTCCTACTAAGTCACAGGAATAGGCCCCAAGAGAATCCATGTCCGATCCCCATCGCGTAACCAAATATTGAATCTGTCGTGAGAAATATATATAGGTTTAATTAGTCAAACCATCTCTCCCAAGACACAGAAATGCAAAGGGAAATAAACATAAAACATACCGGTTCTGTTGCATCTGGAAGCATTTTCTTAAGCTGTAACATTACAAAATTAACAGTAGCTTCATCAGAATGTTTCTCCAAGTCACAGGCAAAGCTTCCAGCAGCCATGTACACAAGAACAGGGTGGCCTGTAGCTTTATGGAGATTGAGAAAGTAACCACATTCATAGGATGTCTGCGCAATGACTCCCAACACCTCCACATTAGGCCAAAAGACATTACTAAAGCGCAGAGCAACCTTATTCTCATAACCAACACCGAGATCAGAGATGGCAGAGGTTTTCCACTCAGGTAATTTGGGTTCAAACTCTATCAAATCTGCCTTGAGAACCCCAAGAGGAACAGTGATAATACATGCATCAGCTACAAATTTATTTCCATCATCAACGGTGATGATCACTCTATTGTTGCGTTGGGTGATTTTTGTTACCCTGGTCAACATGGCCAAACACAAGTTAGAATAACAAACGAAACACAAAGATGCCAAGTGATTTGAAAATTTTATGCTAGTTTCGGCAGTGAAGAATCAGAACTCAATAATGATTTATACAACAATGTTTTACCTGTGATTCAGACGGATATCGAGATCCTTCGAAATAGCTTGTATAACAGGATTATAACCTTGTACCATAAGTCCATGACCACCGGTCAATACATGTTCCTGTTTCAGAGGAGAAAATAAGTAATAACATAATAAACTAACTAATACGATTTTATTCCCTTAAAAAAACTATTCATTTCCACAGTCATCTCTTGATACAATTAAATTTCCCTAGATTTTATTTGCAATCAACAGAAATAATATGCCAAACTTTTAAATAATACAATTAAAGAATATATTCAAGAGGAGAAAACTTAAAATTTATGACAGGTACAGCCAAAGGGCCGGATTAATGAAGTAAAAGTTAGCAGATAGAGAAGAAATAAGCTACCTGGTCCCAATTTTTCAGTGATATAGTCTGCGCATCTGCAGCAAACCAGGCCTCCAACCTGCATATATACCATTGCAAGACTTCGTATGCCAGTCCTTCTTGCCTAAAAAGAAGAGGAAACATATTATTCAATCATAAACATTATCCATGGACTTCAAAATAATATCATATGTTTTACATCATAAAGACAAACCTTAGATGTGGATGTCTTTCCAGTACAATGGACATAGCTTGAAGCAAAGACATGTCACTATCATGTTCATCTCTTATTTTCACCGTCTGTGATAATTAAATTGAAAGATCTCAGTTCAACGTAAACAGAACAACATTATAAGTGAAGTTTAGTCAAACAAAAGGTCAATAGCTACCTCCTTGAGGATAGCCTCAAACGTTTCTCCAACTCTGACTACTATGTCCTGCGGAACTTGAGTTCCGTCCTTGTCAAAAAGTGCATAGCTACAAAATTCAGGAAGGACAGTTTAGAATTCAATACTTCAGGTTGATTTGAACAACAAGAATGATCTTTAGATGATTATTTATGTTATACAAATGTTTTAAACGATTTAGAATTGTATCATTCATGGATATTGCTTGCTCCATTATGCACTCAAGTCATCATGAGTAAGACCTCAATCCATGCTGATGAGAACTACTGTTAAGATAAATATGGTTCAATGGTTATGTGCCTCTTGCATGCCAAGCTCCTCAATTTGCTGACATCAAACACTACCAGGAACCTTTTACGCACAACCTTTGTACAAAGGTTTTGACCAAACTCAATCCTAAGAGAAGGCTTGAAGAATGCAATTCAGTATCCATAAAAAGGTCAGTAGCAAGATTTGTAGCATCTACATCATTAGGCGCCATGAAACTATAATAGCAAAACACCAAACTGCAAAAGAGTCCCAATAATACAAATATATGGAATAACAAATGCAGATTCTTCAATCCTCATCTTACAGCATACAATTTTTTTTTTTGGAGACGAACATACAAATTATTGTTAGACTTATGGATGACAACATAAGTTGGATGGTAACAAACATGGCATTAAGTATTATGACTTCGCATTCTCATTAGAAAAGTTATGACTTTGCACCCTCTACAAAAGAAAATGAGAAATTTTTAACAGAACAAACTACCTTTCAAGATCATGATCATATAACACTGAGTTGTCACCACTAGTTCTGTATAACCTCAGGCCCAGCCGACGAATCATTGGTGCCAGAGAATTTTCATTGCAAACACCATGCAACCTGAACCAAAAAATAAACAGCAATTAGTGAGGTAGGTAACTTTCCATTGTTCACTGTCACATAGGAAGACAGCACCAACTCTGAAGTATGCACATTAGCTTACCATGACGCTCCCATGTCAACAGGACAGCCAAAGGAATAGTCAGTATGGACACGACCACCTATCCGGTTACGAGATTCTAACAAAATTACCTGCATAAGGAAATAAAACTTGTTTTAGCTCAAAAAAAAAACATCTGAGACTAATATTCAAATCAACCAATTAGCAAAACAAAGGAGCTGCAGGTACAAAAGAGAACAAAAGGGTTACCTCAAAGGAAGCATTGGACAATGCTTGTGCAGCAGCAATTCCTGAAATCCCCGCACCAATCACAATGACAGAAGGTGGGGAAAGTTGTTGTCGTTCAATGTGTGAAAAGAAAAGTCCTGGATGAATCCAAGCAATACCACAAACATAATAAGTCAAATCGATTGAAGAGAATAATTAAACCAATAAAAAACTATCTCAGAGCTCGGAATAAAAATTATACTGTTGCCTCGCCTATATATAAAAAATATGCTGGAAAATAGTTAATTTCATCATCTCAACCTAATTTTTCAGGAGAAATTCCTGACTCACAGTAAAAAAAATTACGAAACTAACCAAAAAAGAGCATTATAACCGGACAAAATATGTGTAAATCGTAGGAATACATATCAACCTATGCCTTTATTATAATTTTTCTCCAGCAGTATCTACTATTATAACAAAAGATTTAAAATCTAAGCAAAGATCCAAACTTCCAGTAATAACAAATGAACCAGAGAGGAATTAATCCCAAGAAACAACACCGTAATAAAAAAGTGCCACCAAACCGAATCAAACACTTCTTTACTAAACCGGGAAAGAAAAATAACAACGAATCAGCACCATTACCTCCAATGCCGAAATTGTCGCGAATCGCCAAATTTTTCGCCATTCCCCCTGAGACCGGATCGGATCCGATCAACGCCACGGACAAAGAGGAAGTGTTCGGCGCTTAATGCTGGTTGGATTTAGTCGACGAGGAATTGGAAGACGAACGTATAGGAATCGAATGATACAGGACAAAGATCATGAGCCCTTCTTGGCTCTGATCGGAAAGGCCGCGGAGCTTATCAAACCAGCTCATGCGTGAAACCCCTTGAATCGGTCCCCAAACCTGCAACCCAGGAACAAAAACTCCAAGCCCTAGACGAATCGATCTAAACAAGAGAACAGAGTTCCTCCTCGCCCCTCTTTCTCTAACCCAATTCTCTTTCTATCTCTTCCCTTCTGTCCTCTCTCTCTCTCTCTGTGTCTCGCAGGATTAATGTGATCGGGGCGGAGGAAACCCAACGGGGCCTTTTATAGCCGAACAGTTGGAGAGGGGGAGACGTCTCGTCCTTTTATACCTGCGCTCTTTTCGCTATTTGACGAAAATGCCCTTCTGGTCCCGACTACGAGACGTAGGAGCGTGGGATTGTGAGGGGCGATCAAAGTTGGATGGCTAAGTCTCTAAACTACCCCTAATCTTTTATTACTATTACAAGGTTCTCGTGAGCAATTCCTTGGGAATTTTACGTTTCGTAGGGGCTTTTTTGACAAGTCAAGGAATATCATGGCATATTCCGATGTTTTATTTATTTATCAATATTAACCGTGCTAGACATTTTTATTCTTATTAAATAAAATAATAATATTTTTTAGAGTAATACGTCATTCTTGACATTAATATTAATATATAATAAAATAAAACAATTGTTGGAAAAATGGAAATGGAAATAAAAGTGAGGGGGATTTTTGTTCTTTTGTTCCCTTTTTGTAAAGTTGCTAATAACTTAACTACCAAAAATTAAATGCGCGTACCAATCTTTTTCTAAATGGATCTGCTCGAAAAATACATAATATTATTTTTTTATGTATTCATCCGTATTTTAACTAATTTTTTCATCGATTGTTGTATTTCATCAAAATTTGTATTGAATTATTATTTAATTAATATTTGATTATTAAATCTTGTTGCATTCTTTTCATAACCTTGCATAGTCCACGAACGAGTACTTCTCAACCTTAAGGTCAGGTGAGTAGTGAAACTGTGAAATCAAATAATAAGTTGCAACATGAAAAGGCTTATGAAGTTGGATTTCTCATCTTTCATTTATAACCTTTCAAACATGTTCATAATTGAAAGGTGAAAAAAATCTATAAATAAGTCATTACAGTTGAATAATAAGAATTCAAAAAATAATTATAGAAATAAGCTTATCTTTTCTGGTCATTCTTGAAGTTGACTTTAATTTTTTTCTTTAGCTCTATCCATCTCATAAAAAATAAAGCACATCACTAATTTTTTATA
The DNA here is from genome assembly GCA_030549335.1 of Pontederia crassipes. Classification (NCBI taxonomy): domain Eukaryota; kingdom Viridiplantae; phylum Streptophyta; class Magnoliopsida; order Commelinales; family Pontederiaceae; genus Pontederia; species Pontederia crassipes. The sequence continues at coordinate 65,576,492 of CM060191.1, read as the reverse complement.
TGAATCTATAAGTCAAATCACCGTAGTGAGAGGATATGTAGCTTTCAGACATTTACTAAGATTAAATCAAAATCGATTATTCATAACAATATGTTTCATATTTTTTCCTTCTTTTAAGGAGCAAATTGACTGTCTTTTCATTGATTGGATGCAAGCATAGTCCTCAATACATTTTTATTATCAAATAAGCAGCCAAAGATCAAATATGAAACGGCAAAACAAATCATAGTTGATCTAATCAATTATTTCTCTTTAGTGAAGTGCCTCAAGATAGTGATTATAAGTATTCTTGCATAAATAAAAATTGTTATCTTCCTACCTTTCTGTACTAATATCTCATGTTACTTGATTTTCTTTCCAAAATCTTCAAGCATTAAATCTACACAATGATTTGCCAGAGAGTCCAAAATAGCTTTTTTCTTTTTTGTATTAACATCTCACCAATTGACATGTAAACAGTGGCATTATCTATGATAAGTTGCATGATATTCTCCTCTCCAAACTTGTTCCACTATGTCATCCATCATATCAAACACTTTATCCATAATTTTTGAAATATATGTATCCAGTGAAGTTAAAAAAAATAGTGCCATTTGGACTATTCATAAGAAAATTACTTATTTTCTTGTCAGTCAAATCATCTGACATGTTAGAGCATCATAATTTCTTCTATTCCTCAAGTAAGGACATCATATTATCAAATTCTTTTTTCAAATATTTTTCTCTAATCTCATAATAAGACGGTGGTTTCAAGCCCTGTCCAAACTTACCGATCAATTGACACATCTTCATGAATTCAAAATTCTTTATGTAGTTAAATGGAAATGCACTTGTATAGATCAATCTACATACACACTTTCTCCATAACTCTTTTCTGATAGCTTGATTAATTTTTTGTTGTTTACTTGGTATGTTTTCAACTTGTTTTTTAAAAAAATTAGCTATCCCGCCAGTCATTTCTTTTCCTTTTCTCGTTGCACATGATTCACCTGGATATTCCATAGTAGTACCTACATGATCATCCAATTTACAACCATTCATTTTCATTTTATTTTTCTTCATTGCAATTTTTTTCTTAATTTGTCAAAATGACCCATATTTTTTTTAACAACAACATTTATATTTGTATAAGCTGAATTATACTTAAATTTGTATACTCCTCCAGTGACAATTTTTTCACAATATTTGCATTTACTTTTTCTTTCTTCACCTGGAACTTCAAAATCATGTGACCATCCTATATCAGTTCTCTTCTTTGATGATTTTTTTTTTCTAAATTTAAGTCCACTAGTTCCTGGTGATAGACTTCTAGAAACCATAAGCTTATAACTACTCAAATTGTAACCAGCAAGTAGCAAGAGTGCGAAATTAAAAAAAAGTTATATTTAGCACTTAGGATATAAGAAATATGATGACCGATAACAAATAGTTGAAATAAAAAATAAGATCAACTTTACACTTGACACTCACAACATAAATTGATGAAATTAGCTTAGAGACAATTCAAATATGAACAATAACAATCCTAATTTATAATAGAGAAATGTTTAACTACAAATTAAAATTAACATAGTCATATAAATATCTTACTGGCCACTAGAATTTCAAATCTTACTACTCAAAGTTTATTTAACTGAAATGTTTGTGGTCGGTACAAATCTAAAGGACATGGAGAAAATATTAAGATTTGAGAACTTATAAATCATGCATGAGAATTTTGACATAAACATGTCAAAAAGAAAAGTTACGACCTAAAGTTGCACAGAAGGATTGGAAATTAAGATTGACTCACGAGATAACAAGTGTTGTTGGTCTCTCAGGTGGTTAGATGGCAGCAACAAGATTGAGCACTTTTATGATGAGAGCTGAGAACTCAGTGAAGGTAGCATTAGAGTCATCGGGTGTTGGAGATCAAGTAGGTGCTAGAGGTCACATAGACAATAGCGAGCGTTGGAGGTTAAGTACTCTAGCGAGCAGTAGAGTTGGAGATCAGGAGGGTGATAGTGGATAGCAACGGTCAACGATAGAGATCATGCATGCAGGTAGGTAGTAGCAGCATTGGAGATTAGATGGATAGCGTCTGGTGATGTTGGAGATTAGGCCAGCAATGATGGGAGGCATTGGAGGTCAAGTGGACAACATCGGTGAAGATTGAGTACAAAAAAGGGTGAAGAAAGGAAATGAGGGCTTGACTAGGGTTATTGGTTTTTTTTAAATGCTAATATTTTTTATTTAAAAGGCATCGCATGATCAATCTAGTAGCGAACGAGACTAGTCATCGCATGATCCGATCGATCTTATGATCAATTTAGTAGAGATCTTACGAATTCAATCTTCAAATTAAGATCGGGATCGCAAGCCTCCTATAGGATCGTAGTACGATCTGAAAAGCAATATTAATAATAGTGATTCAAATGCACTTTGACATTGATGGACTTTTTGATCTTTTCATATATATCATTTGATCCTCATGATTTTTTTAATTTACAAACATATATATATATATATATATATATATATATATACTCCTTAAATTTTAGACATCTTTTGGCATATACACGTCCCTTAAACTTTATACACTTATAGACTCCAAACTTTATACATCTTAAGGTGTGTGTATGTCTCTCTCTCTCTCTATATATATATATATATATATATATATATATATATACATATACATTTTAACCTTTTGGTATATACACCTTTTGGACTCTACAAATTATTACATATTAACGAATATATTGACAAATACTTTGATCACTTTATTTGGACCTAAAATTATTTTGAAAACTATTAATTGTATAATTTAATTCGTATTAAACCCAATATTGGATATGATCCAAAAATCTTCCACTTGAGTTATATATGACATCTTATAATTATATACTACAAATACAAAAAAAACGTTTAGCTTTGTTGTCAAAATCATAATCCTTGAAAATAATCTCATCCATAGATATATATAAATATAGGATCAAAGTAGTGTTTATCACAATCATTGCAACTCAATATAATAATATAATCAATGATAAGATCGTGATATAAATGTGTAGCATGGAAGTTATATGTGATGTGATCATATATATCTTCTCCTAAATAGTCCAATTAATTTGAGATCGAACTTAAATAAAGAGTGAATATGAAAGAAAAAACTAAATTGTATATCTATTGAAAATAACGAAATAAAATGTGTGTAATATAAGCATTTACAATTGCAAACTCTCACTCAAATGAAATATCCTGAAGTAAAATGATATAAATATTACTGGTGTGTTCGAGAAAACCTTTGGATGACAACCCCTTTTATAAGCGGATGAACAATCATAGAGTTTGTTTCAATATGTTCAATTAAACATTTATCTTTTCTTCACTCTTTTTTAAACAAGGAACTTGATATTAATGTGCTTCGATTTTGTCAAGCTATTGTTGCAATTGTTGAAATATAAAATTACTAACTTATTATCATAGAATAATTTTAATGGTCTTTCAATAGCATCTCTTGTGTGCAGTGTTGTGACAAAATTTCATAGCTAAATTCAATAAAAAAAAGTTCCATACTAAAATAGACAAAAATTGTTGGTATAGATGATAATATATGTTGGATATACTATGTTTAAAAAAGTTCTAAACTAACAAGTAGTTTGTTAGGAAAAAAATTAATAAACAAATATGATCGACGATCATTATTGTTTAACATCTCTCTAAATTCTAACTACACTAACCTAACAAATAATTTTTTACAATCAAACATTAATAAACAAATATTTCTTCAAATCATAACTAAATTATCATATTTAATATTATTTTCATAATACTTGGTACTAAATTTTATTTAAAGTATAATATAGAAAATTAAATGACTTCATATGATTTTATTTCATCAATGATAGATGCAAATTAAATATATAAATGAATTATTCTAAGTACATAAGAAGCTATCACAAAATTGAATACTCATTTTGAATAATTCATATACATATTATTATAAACATTCCATACAACAATACAACAAATTTTCAAAGAAAAAGAAAATTCTTTTAGATCAAGACTCTGTCATTCAATTGCAAACAATCTTCATTTAATAACTTGCATTTTGTATTTCTTGCACAATTCATATGCATCATCCCATAGCGATTTGGAATTGTGCCTCTCACATCTTATGACCACAAGATCATATAATATTAATAAAATAAAAATATTAAATCATAAAGTTATGCAACATAAATGGTACACAATCAAATAAAATATCTATATACTAATTAAGATATAAAATGCTAAAACTTGAAGCAAAAAAAAAATCATCTTATGACATTTGACAATTTTTTATGTGGAAAAGAAGAGAGATTGTCATGGACGTGCTCTAGAAACATCATTTGTGCATAATCATGCATTTAATTAACATACTAAGTTATTTTGGATGCCCATTTAGTGATATTTGTATATAGTAATTAATATTTCGATTAGTGCATAATGATTACTTAATTATCGATAAATTTTACAAAGTAATTATATAGGATTATTAGGAATAAATCATAAAATTTCTAAATAATATGATATATGTGTTTAAATAGGACTAAGTAGCTTAATTATGGTTAAAACACTTAGTTATGACAAACAAATGTGATTGGTCATCACTTAAGTTCCAAGCAGCTGAAGCAGACAGGTGAGCGTTGTTCAAATAGATATTTTTTTAAACTGCCATAAGACCTCAGAAAATTCTGAAACAAATATATAAGCCACTTATCATTATAATTTCACCGTAGAAAAATTACTAGAGGAATAACTCGAGCGAACCGACCTGGGAAAAATCGGGAACGTCGGCTGTTCCAAGTGAGTTTTTATCCGGAAAGTTTTTTTCTGATTTAGAGAATTATTACTTAGTGATAAACGAACTATAAATTATGAAATTTTGTATGATTCATCCATTCGAAGTTAGTTTCTATGGCCTTTGGAATCAACTAAAAAGGAGTTTTATAGAGGAAGTTATGAACTTACCTTCGTAGGTCACTCAGCCTGTCTCGAGTCTGATACAAGTTTCATTTGTAAATTAGGGCACGGCGAGAATAGAGTGAATTAGGGTTTGAAATTTGGATATGCTTAAATAAGCATTCCAAGGGTTCGTTGAGAGGTGAAATCATCCTAGTTGAACTTGTATTTTTGGGAGAAATGAATTTTTCATTTCATAGTGATGCTTCTGTCAGATTCCAGGACATTGACAGATTGCGACCCGAATTAACTATTTTTGTTTTAAGTCTATATAGCGAGTTAAATTCTCTAATTTTCATGAAACAAGCATAATGAAGTCTAGTTTTCAGGAAAATTATGCCCTAGTTAAATGGACAAGTATGAAGAAACATATAAAATAATATTTGAGTGACACACAGTCTGCCAGGGCACAAACCCTAGGTCAGATTGCTTGGGATGTTCTGACTTACTCACTTGAATTTAGATAATGATATTTGGAGGTTGAAAATCTTAGTATGTCTAGTTTCTAACTAATCCAGAATATAAGATTTTCCCATATGGTTAAGAAGTTATGAATTATTGATTGACAGACACTCAGTCTGAAATCCTGAAATAGCTCCTAGTTAAGCTTTTGAAAATTAAAAAATTCTAAGTGTGGAATAACTTATGAATATAAATGTCTGAAGTTAGAAATTGATATTAGAGGAGGTTATATGCATTTTATGGTGCATAATCATTCATGCATCATAAGCATGCATTGCATATTACCTTATTAGTGATTGAGAAGTAAAAAGGCATTATTGTTGATAGGAAAATACCAAGTTACAAGTGAAAGGGAGGAAATCTAATAAACCTCCTTGAAGTGATAAAGTACAAGGTGAGTGGGTAAATTTACAACATAGCAAAATGTTATATGTTAGTTCTTTTATTTATGGTATTACCTCAAGTAAAACTTAATATTATTATTATTGAAACATATCTTGAGATATGAAAAGTAATTATGATATGTTTCAAGGATTTCATATGAGATGGAATAACATCTTATACAAAAATATTTTCAGGGAACAATGCTTGTGAAGTGGAAATAAGTTTTACTTTATAATGATATGAGATTATGACATGTGTATTTTGATTTTGTTAAACTCCATGTATTCATTAGCCATACTGTTTGAAAAAGGTCTTTGGGACTGCATTCAATATACATGAAGTCTTTGGGGCGTATATCGGGTGTCTTTGCCCTTTGAGGGCTGCTCTGCGTGCACGTATTGACCCATGAACGTTCTGCGTATCTGATAATCATGATTGGGTGGCACACAATCATGATTGGGATACGTATTGACCCATAATTTGCTCTGCGTATCTGAGACTCTTGATTGTGAAGCTCTGCTTAACTGTATGACACACAATCATAGAGGGATACGTATTAACCCATGATTTGCTCTGTGTATCCGTGACTCTTGATTATGAAGCTCTGCTTAACTGTATAACATATGATCATAGAGGGATACGTATTGACCCATGATGAGTATGCGCAATGATACATGTGTGGAGTTTAATTATGAAAATGAGTTACTTTTACTTATAGACAAGTTCATATGAATTGACAAGTTATGTTATATGTGCTATGCTTTAAATATTTTCTCATATGAAAGAAATGTGGTTATTTAAATGTTATATGCTATATACACTCGTATTGTTTCCCTATGTTGTACTTTTATTCCACTCACTGAGCAAATGATTGTTGCTGATAATACCCATTTTAAATTTTTTAGATAGTCGTAAGTTCTCGAATTGAGTCGACTCGAAGCTTGATTTTGGTGCATATAGAAGAGGTCGAGCCGCTGGAGCACTTTAATCCCCCTTCACTTTTGTTTTTTTGAAGCATGCATATGTAATAGATAGTCTTAGATATTGTAATTAAGTTTGTGAGAAACTTTTTGTAAGATTGTATAAGAATTGATTCTGTGGGGTTATATGTGAGATGGTTTGTGAAAAAAAAATATGATGACAATATGTGAATTCCATATCTTATAGTTCTTTTTAAACTTTGATGAATATATATCCATCTTGTGTATGTGTGGGCTAATAACACAAGAAAATAAGGGAGGGAGGTTTTGCCGATTTTATTTTAGGAATGGCTAAACGTAACTGAGATTATGATAATTGGGATTAGAACTTAGTCACGGAGTTGGGTGTGACAATTTTTGGTATCAGAGCTTAGGTTATAAGATTCTGTAGACAGTATAATCTAAGTTAAGACTATGTGACATTATATGCATTAGATTGATAGTGCATGCTTTTGACTTTCTTTTTATTTTTATTTTGAAGGGGTAAAAATGCCACCACGTAGGCGTCGTGGCAATGGCCATGGCCCAAGTCATTCTTCTCCACCAGGCGGTCGACCAGATAGGAGTCCATCAGTTTCATCTCATGCATCGGTACAATGTGTGGCATGAGATGTGAATGATAACCCTTCCTTACATGATGATGAGATCCCAGCGGGTCCATCAAGACTTCCTCATGTTGTTGAGCAAGTCAATCATATTGAGAATCAAAGTGTTGCACAAGTTCTTGCACAAACTTTAAGGGCTATTATGAGTGGCGTAACCTGACCTCCCAAGCTATGCAAAGAAATAGGTTCTACAACAAAATTAGAAAACAAGGTGCAATTGATTTTGAAGGTACAGTTGATCCATCAGAGGTAGAGGCATGGCTAAGGCGTATGGATAGAATATTTAATCAGATGAGGTGCTCCAATGAAGAAAAGTTTGATTATATCGTGTCTTTGTTGCAAAAAGATGTTTTGGATTGGTGGGAGACAATTTCTGGAAGTCAAAATTTTCCGTCTACTCTTGAATGGGAGGACTTTCTTCGAGAATTTCGGAAAAAATATTTGTCCAAAGTATATACTGATAGGAAGCAGAAGGAATTCCTAAATCTGACACAAGGAGCATTATCAGTTGCTGAGTATGAATTAAAGTTCACACAACTATCAAAATATGCACCGAGCTTAGTGTCAGATGAAAGTGACAAGTGTAGGCGATTCGAAGGAGGACTTCACTTGAACATCAGAGAAAAAGTTGAAGTGTTGGAGTTCACTGACTATTCAAAATTGGTGGCAGCAACACTAAGAGCTGAAAAGCTTATAGAAGAAAGAAATCAAGTTAGCCAACATTTGAAAAGACCAAACTCAAACTTTACTCGGACTGGGCCAAGTAATAAAATGGCAAGATATGGTGATAGTACATTTCAGTCTCATGGTAACTTTTACAATAATAGGAAACATGAAAATGGATCACAAGGTACACAAAGATATCATACCAATCAGAAAAATATGAGTACACAAGCAAGTGCAGTCAGAAGAACATTTTCAGAAAATCAAAGTAGAGTGGGACCAAGACAAGAACAATATCGCACAAATGCATATTGCACAACTTGTGGAAAATATCATTTTGGAAAATGCTCGATATTCACAGGAACTTGCTTTAAATGTGATCAAAGGGGACACAAGATACAAGATTGTCGATTCATGGAAAAGGGTAAAAGTATATCTGAAATAGTAGTCTATCCTCCTGTGAAGTCTCAATTCAAAGCTACTCTTGGTACAAGCATGAAAGCGAGTAATCAAAATGTTCCAAGTACATCAAAACTGACGAATCCACCAGGGAGACCACAAACTCAAGCACGTGTTTTTGCAATGACTGAACCTGATGCTTTGGCTACTCCTGACGTAGTGATGGGTACGCTGACTATCTTTGATAAAAGTGCACATGCTCTTATTGATCCTGGATCTACTCATTCATTCATATCAAAAGACTTTTCCATGCATGCCGATAGAAAACTTAGTCCTTTAGAATGTTCCATGTTAGTACATACACCCGTGGGAGATTCTATTATTGTCGCACAATCATATAAGAATTGTAGAGTCAAAGTTGCTGAGCAAGACATGAGAGCAAATCTCATTCCTCTAAATATTCAAGACTTTGATGTCATACTGGGAATGGATTGGTTAGCTCGTCATCATGCCACTATAAATTATTTTAAGAAAGAAGTTTACTTTGAGTCACCCGAAAAAGAGAGTTATCTTTTGTGGTAAACGTCAAATTCTTCCCTCTTGTATTATTTCTACAATGGTGTCACATAAATTAATCAAGAAGGGATGTGAAGCTTATCTTGCTTCTGTGATTGACACTAAGATAGAAGGACCACGATTGAAAGATATTCCAATCGTATCTGAATTTGTAGATATTTTCCCAGAGGATATTCCTGAATTACCACTGCAAAGAGAGATTGAGTTCAGTATTGACCTTATTCCAGGAACAACACCCATATCTATTGCTCCTTATCGAATGGCACCAACAGAACTGAAAGAGTTAAAGCTACAATTACAAGAATTATTAGACAAGAGTTTCATCTGGTCGAGTGTTTCTCCTTGGGGTGCACCAGTATTATTTGTGAAAAAGAAAGATGGCACATTAAGGTTGTGCATCGATTATAGACAATTAAATAGAGTTACTATAAAGAATAAATATCCTTTGCCGTGGATCGATAATCTTTTTTATCAACTACAAGGAGCAAAGGTATTTTCAAAAATAGACTTGAGATCAAGATATCATCAGTTGAGAATTAAAGATGCTGATATTGCCAAAACTATTTTCAGAACTCGATATGGACACTATGAATTTCTGGTGATGCCATTTGGTTTAACAAATGTGCCCGCAGCTTTTATGAATCTCATGAACCGTGTTTTCAAACGTTATTTGGAGAAGTTTATGATTGTTTTTATTGATGATATACTAGTCTATTCTCGAAGCGAAGAAGAGCATGAAGAACATTTAAGAATTTTTTTGCAAATACTTTGAGAGAAACAATTATTTGCAAAGTTTAGCAAATGTGAATTTTGACTCAACTCAGTAGTATTTCTGGGACATGTAATCTCAGCAGAGGGCATTTGTGTAAACCTAGCAAATGTTGATGCAATATTGAAGTAGGAGCCTCCAAAAAGTGTAACAGAAGTGAGAAGTTTTCTGGGTTTAGCAGGATATTATCGACGTTTTATTGAAGGTTTCTTTATTATTGTAGTTCCATTAACTAGACTTCTTCGAAAGAATGTAAAGTTCGAATGGACAGATCAATGTCAAGATAGCTTCGAAAGGTTAAAGAGATGTTTAACATCTCCAGTGTTAACACTCCCAACAGATAATGAAGGTTATGTGGTGTATAGTGATGCTTCTAAATAAGGGTTGGGTTGTGTTCTAATGCAACATGAAAAAGTTATTACCTACGCTTCTCGACAACTCAAACCACATGAGTTAAACTACCCAACACATGATTTAGAGTTGACAGCAGTTATTTTTGCTCTTAAGATATGGAGACATTACCTCTATGGAGAGACATGTCACATTTTTATGGATCACAAGAGTTTGAAATATCTCCTTACACAAAAAGAATTAAATTTACGCCAAAGAAGGTGGATGAAATTACTAAATAACTATGATTGCATAATTGATTATCATCCGGGTAAAGCTAATGTGGTTGCAGATGCACTTAGCCGAAAATCATCGAGTCTTCTAGCCCATATAAAAGTTTATCAGTTACCACTACTACTTGAACTGAAATTCTTAGGAGTTGAGCTGAAGATAAGTGAGAAAGGAGGACTCTTGGCACACTTTAGAATTAGACCCATTCTAGCCGAGAAGATACGTGAAGTACAAGATCAAGACAAAGAGTTAGTGAAAATCATCAATCAAGTAAAGAACGGAGAGCAAACACAATTCTCATTAAAGGATGATGGGACTTTAATGTTTGGCAGCAGGTTATGTGTTCCTAATGTTGAAAATTTTAGGCAAAAATAATGGAGGAAGCTCATTGTTCGTCTTATACTATACATCCAGAAAGTATTAAGATGTATAGAGATTTGAGGAGAAACTTTTGGTGGCACGGTATAAAGAAGGACATAGCAGAATATATCTCTCGATGTTTAATATGTCAGCAAGTAAAAGCAGAACACAAATCTCCAGCTGGAACTCTTCAATCAATTTTGATACCAAAATACAAGTGGGATGAAATCACTATGAATTTTGCAACGGATTTGCCAAGAACGAAACGAAATCATGACACTATTTGGGTTATAGTTGATCGTCTTACCAAGTCAGCACATTTTATACCAGTTTGAAAGGATGATTCTCTTAATACATTAGCCAAGTTATACATTGGTGAAATTGTGAGACTACATGGTATTCCAACATCTATCATTTCTGATAGAGATCCTCGATTTACCTCACGATTCTGGCATAGTTTACAAAATGCCTTAGGCACTAAACTAAAGTTTAGCACTTCATTTCATCCTCAAACAGATGGTCAATCAGAGAGAACAATTCAGACACTTGAAAAAATGTCCAGAACTTGTATTCTAGAATTTAAGGGATCTTGGTTTGAACACTTGCCATTAGCAGAGTTTGCCTATAATAATAGCTTTCATTCAAGTATTGAGATGGTTCCTTTTGAAGCATTATATGGTAGAAAATGTAGAACACTGATATGTTGGGATGAAAAAGGTACAAGAGTTCTTTTGGGACCACAAAAAGTACAAGAGACTATCGATAACCTAAAAATCATCAAACAAAAGTTAAAGGCAACACAAGATCGACAAAAGAGTTATACAGATCAACATCGTTAAGAAATGGAGTATGAAGTGGGCAGTAAGGTTTTATTAAAAGTTTCACCTTGGAAAGGTGTCATACGATTTGGAAAGAAAGGAAAATTAAGTCCGAGATATGTAGGACCGTATGAAATTTTAGAGCGTATTGGACCAGTTGCATATCGATTAGTGCTACCACCAGAATTATTACGTATTCATGATGTCTTTCATGTCTCTATGCTTCGACAATATCGATCAGATCCTTCACATGTATTGGAGGCCCAATCTATTCAAGTACGAGAGGATTTGTCATATGAAGAGAATCCAGTGCAAATTATCGGAAGAAATGAAAAATAACTACGGAATCGAAAGATTTCATTAGTTTTGGTGATTTGGAGAAACCATTCAAGAAAAGAGGCAACTTGGGAGCGAGAGAATCAAATAAGAGAAAAGTATCCATTCTTATTCCCTGAAACAGTTAACCAAATTTCGGATACGAAATTTTTTTTAAGGAGGAGAGAATTGTCACGGACGTACTCTAGAAATATCATTTGTGCATAATCATGCATTTAATTACCATACTAAGTTATTTTGGATGTCCATTTAGTGATATTTGTATATAGTAATTAATATTTCGATTAGTGCATAATAATTACTTAATTATCGATAAACTTTACAAAGTAATTATATAGGATTATTAGGAATAAATCATAAAATTTCTAAATAATATGATATATGTGTTTAAATAGGATTAAGTAGCTTAATTATGGTTAAAACACTTAGTTATGACAAACAAATGTGATTGGTCATCACTTAAGTTCCAAGCAGCTGAAGCAGACAGGTGAGCGCTGCTCAAATAGATATTTTTCTAAACTTCCATAAGACCTCAGCAAATTCTGAAACAAATATATAAGCCACTTAACATTATAATTTCACCGTAGAAAAATTACTAGAGGAATAACTCGAGCGAACCGACCTGGGAAAAATCGGGAACGTCGGCTGTTCCAAGTGAGTTTTTATCCGGAAAGTTTTCTTCTGATTTAGAGAATTATTACTTAGTGATAAACAAACTATAAATTATGAAATTTTGTATGATTCATCCATTCGAAGTTAGCTTTCTATGGCCTTTGGAATCAACTAAAAATGAGTTTTACAGAGGAAGTTATGAACTTACCTTCGTAGGTCACTCAGCCTGTTCCGAGTCTGATACAAGTTTCATTTGTAAATTAGGGCATGGCGAGAATAGAGTGAAATAGGGTTTGAAATTTGGATATGCTTAAATAGGCATTCCAAGAGTTCGTTGAGAGGTGAAATCATCCTAGTGGAACTTGTATTTTTGGGAGAAATGAATTTTTCATTTCATAGTTATGCTTCTGTCAGATTCCAGGACATTGACAGATTGCGACCCGAATTAACTATTTTTATTTTAAGTCTATATAGCGAGTTAAATTCTCTAATTTTCATGAAACAAGCATAATGAAGTCTAGTTTTCAGGAAAATTATGCCCTAGTTAAATGGACAAGTATGAAGAAACATATAAAACAATATTTGAGTGACACACAGTCTGCCAGGGCACAAACCCTAGGTCAGATTGCTTGGGATGTTCTGACTTACTCACTTGAATTTAGATAATGATATTTGGATGTTGAAAACCTTAGTATGTCTAGTTTCTAACTAATTCAGAATATAAGATTTTCCCATATGGTTAAGAAGTTATGAATTATTGATTGACAGGCACTCAGTCTGAAATCTTAAAATAGCTCCTAGTTAAGCTTTTGAGAATTAAAAAGTTCTAAGTGTGGAATAGCTTATAAATATAAATGTCTGAAGTTAGAAATTGATATTAGAGGAGGTTATATGCATTTTAGGGTGCATAATCATTCATGCATCATAAGCATGCATTGCATATTACCTTATTAGTGATTGAGAAGTAAAAATGCATTATTGCTTGTAGAAAAACACCAAGTTGCAAGTGAAAGGGATGAAATCTAATAAACCTCCTTGAAGTGATAAAGTACAAGGTGAGTGGGTAAATTTACAACATAGTAAAATATTATATATTAGTTCTTTTATTTATGATATTACATCAAGCAAAGCTTAATATTATTATTATTGAAACATATCTTGAAATATGAAAAGTAATTATGATATATTTCAATGATTTCATATGAGATGGAGTAACATCTTATACAAAAATATTTTCATGGAACAATGCTTGTGAAGTAGAAATAAGTTTTACTTTATAATGATATGAGATTATGACATGTGTATTTTGATTTTGTTAAACTTCATGTGTTCATTAGCCATACTGTTTGAAAAAGGTCTTTGGGACTGCATTCAATATACATGAAGTCTTTGGAGCGTATATCGGGTGTCTTTGCCCTTTGGAGGCTGCTCTGCGTGCACGTATTGACCCATGAACGCTCTACGTATCTGAGAATCATGATTGGGTGGCACACAATCATGATTGAGATATGTATTGAACCATAATTTTCTCTGCGTATCTGTGACTCTTGATTGTAAAGCTCTGCTTAACTGTATGACACACAATCATAGAGGAATACGTATTGACCCATGATTTTCTCTGCGTATCCGTGACTCTTGATTATGAAGCTCTGCTTAACTGTATAACATATGATCATAGAGGGATACGTATTGACCCATGATGAGTATGCGCAATGATACATGTGTGGAGTTTAATTATGAAAATAACGATATTTTGAGTTACTTTTACTTATAGACAAGTTCATATGAATTGACAAGTTATGTTATATGTACTATGCTTTAAATGTTTTCTCATATGAAAGAAATGTGATTATTTAAATGTTATATGCTATATACACTCGTATCGTTCCTCTATGTTGTACTTTTATTCCACTCACTGAGCAAATGATTGTTGCTTATAATAGCCATTTTAAAATTTTGAGATACTCGTAAGTTCTCGAATTGAGTCGACTCGGAGCTTGATTTTGGTGCATATAGAAGAGGTCGAGCCGCTGGAGCACTTTAACCCCCCTTCACTTTTGTTTTTTTGAAGCATGCATATGTAATAGATAGTCTTAGATGTTGTAATTAAGTTTGTGAGAAACTTTTTGTAAGATTGTATAAGAATTGATCCTATGAGGTTATATGTGAGATGGTTTGTGAAAAAAAAATATGATGACAATATGTGAATGCCATATCTTATAGTTCTTTTTAAACTTTGATGAATATATATCCATCTTGTGTATGTGTGGGCTAATAACACAAGAAAGTAAGGGAGGGAGGTTTTGCCGATTTTATTTTAGGAATGGCTAAACGTAACTGAGATTATGATAATTGAGATTAGAACTTAGTCACGGAGTTGGGTGTGACAATACTTGCAGAAAAGAAGAAGGATGTAACAGTTTGGTGATGATAACTAAATAATTTGGTCAAATAGTATTTATGTCAAATTTAGTTTAGAGTGGATTATAGAAGACCACGTCATATTGTTATTATTTGTTTTATATCATTATTATCTATTGAACAAATATAATAAATTTTCAACAACTATTTAAAATAATTAACTTGAAGATAGTGTAAATTATTGAAGATAACTATTTATCATGGTTGTCAGGATCGCTTTCCGGATCGTAAGATTGTAAGATCCTACGATCCAAGACTAGGTAAGCGATCTCGATTTCACATTGGAGATCGGAAACATAAGATCGTAGCAGGATCGATCGATGGATCGTAAGATCGGTGGAATCTCACCGATCCTATGAATTTACATTTTTAATATTTTTAAATTATTTTTTTATTAAGAAAACTAAAAAATAGAATATTAAATCTAAAAATTGGCAAGAAAGGAGGTAACTTTCTCTGTCTATCATATCATTCTTATTATTTTATTTAGTTAATTTTATTTTTTAAAATTGAAAAAAAAAATAGAATATTAAGAATAAAAATTGGCAATGAATTAGGTTAAATTCTCTCCATTCTCTCCTCTCAATTTCTCTTTTCATTTTTTTATGAATGATCTAGAGTCAATTAATAAACTTAGGTGAAAAAATGATATTTAGAAAAAAAACCATTTGTTTTTTTATAATTCAGAAGAGAAAATTGATTTACCATTATGAATTATCATAATTAGTTTTTTTTTCTAACTTTTAACTTTCTATATTGTTATGTATCCCATGAAAATTAGAAGTCAAGTATAATATAGATATTGAGAGTACAATATTAAACAGTTATTATTATTATTATTATTATTATTATTATTATTATTATTATTATTATTATTATTATTATGTTATTTTTAAAAAATATTTTTTTATTCATAAGATAGGATCTTACGATCATCGATCCTCCGGACCCTCCCGATCCTATCTCGGAAAGCGATCCTGACAACTTTGCTATTTATCAATCCTAACACTAAATGAAAATAATACCAATGACATATATATCCATAAGCATATATATTTGATAATATTTTTTATTTATTAATGAAAATAAGGATATACCAATATTTTTGCATTAGTTGAAAAATATATCCGTTGGCAAATGACAGTTTTTTTTTTGCAGTGTTCCATGAATAGATAACATGCAATGAATTATGCTTTTGTGGTGAAAGATGCAACAATAGTTTGTTTGACATTCTTCCATAATATAGCATCTTCGGCAAGTAAATAAATGTTGTCCGATGTGAGCTTCATGCTATCTTGGCATCCAACAAAATTAGAGACCGAATATCCAATATCTCAAGCTGAATTATTCTCTTATACGTCAGCATATAGTGTTTTGTTCTCTATAAATATCGTAAGACCTTTTTGAATATTTTTCAGTGATTCATTTCTAAATTACTTAAATCTCTTTCTAATATCTCAGTAATATAAGCAACATCCGAATGCACACAAACCTCAATTGCTGATGCATGAGAAATTTTCTACATTTTCATTCTCTCAAAGTCATTACTAATCGAGACTGAATAGTATTTCTTAGTTTATAAGCACAATCATGACATTTTCTAATTCCTAATACAAACATGTATCACCAAGATTTTCATCTCTTATTAGAAATTTGTTAGTTACTTTAATACGCATACTCTCATCGACAATCATGTGCTAACTTGATCTCAAAATCAAATGAGACAATAACTCTTTGAAACTTGTGATATCATTGTCTTAGACTCAAACCTTAAAAGAGAGAGAGAGAGAGAGAGAGAGAGAGAGAGAGAGAGAGAGAGAGAGAATGCCTTATCTATTAGTGAAATCTCCATAGATGTGGCAATACAAAAAAAGGAAAGGCATCTGAAGGTGGATACCCCAATAAAAAATGATAAAAAAAATATGGATCGACCATAGTTTGCAAGGTAGTTGGCCTCACAATTCATTTTTCTATAGCAGTGTATACATTTGAATTGTTCAAAGAAATAAATGATTTGTCATAGCTCTCACAGTAGAGACGCCAAAGTCCTTCGACTTGCTTGTTGATGATTGCAATGAGATTACTTGAGACTACCTCCAACCATACATGAATGAAACCTAGAAGTTTGGCAAGTGCACCCCACAACTCTGACGTCAGCACTTATTCAATGCCCTTTCGAAGTGCACCTGCGGCAAGTGGAGTTCCATTAGATATGCGAATGATAAATTTGCCCCACTTGACTTCCCGGGACTAGTGAAAGATCCATTCAAGTTAACCTTCACCCAACAAGGTTCTAGAGGTTTCCATTTGACCTCATGGATTTCTTTAATTTTCATACCGCATTAATAATATAGTTTTCTATTTGCATCATACAAATTGTTCCATTAATGTCGCCATTAAGTAACATCCATCTGATGTAACCCAAAAACAAAATGCACCACCAAACTATTATAATCTTGAAGGAGTCTTTTGATGATACTAAAGAGAATGTCTCTTTAGTTATTGTCTTTTTTGCATAAAGTCCTTAATGACTAATCTCTCGTTACATTTTTTTACATTGTCTTTCGAATACTTTTAGTTTTCTATTTGCATTATATCCTTTAACTTAATTCAATTTATAACGTTCCATAAATTTTGGGGAAAATATATATTTATTTTATATTAAATTTTATTATTTCATGTAATATATTTGTTAAATGCATTACAATATATATATATTTCTACTTATTATCTATTAGCATACTTTGTCAGATTACTTATTATTCTATTTCATTCTTATAAATAATTTCATAAATTTACTAATAACATAAAATAATATTTTAAATAAATTTTTTTTATATTTTAATTACTTATGACTATAAGATATATTCTATAAATTTATGAATAATTGTGTGCCCCCTCCGCCCTTGCATACATCGAAATTTACATACGCGGAAAGCGTGCGTACATGAGAGTATGAGTTTTGCCGCTTGATAAATTGGATGTGCATCATAGGGCCAATATTTTTTCACGAAGACTTCATATCTCATTGGTTAATCCGTTGAATTGAAGATTTTATCCTTCTATATTTTTAGGCTGTATTTGAAATCATGATTCTTTCGAGTTTCATATTAATAGTTGAATTGATAGATTAGTTCGAAATGTATTCAGATGAAATGTATTCGGATGAAATGAAACATAAATAACGCGGAATAAGAGAACTTGTGATAGAAAAAAAAGTAGATGTGATAGATTAATTTTAGTAAGTATTTGAATAAAAAATATATTATAAATATAAATATATTTTAATAATTAATAAAAATAAAAGTATAAATTAAATTTTTTTTATAATTTTTTTAAAAATAAATTATTTAAATATTAAAAATAAATTTTAATAAAATACTATTTTTTGAGATTATAAGTAACAAATATTACTATATTAATTATTTATTATAATATTTTATATTTAATAAATAAATTATGTTATAAGAGAAATGAGAGAGATAAAAAATAAGAAAAAAATGAAATTAAAAAACATAACTATCACGTCAGCTATAATAATGTTACGGTATTCTGATTCCATCAAGAGTAGAAACTAAAGTCGACCCCAAGTTTTCACCTCGGCACCCGAGTTTACATATCAATTGGTGATAAAATAATATTCATCACTAATTATATATATATATATATATATATATATATATATATCCTACAAAGATGAATTTAAATTTAATTTATAAATTAAGATGATATAAGCGGCCGGAGATTTCCAAAGCCAGGAGGAAGAGGACACAGGAGATGTCATATGACCACATGGTCTGCGCCGAAGCTGCATTTTATTGACTGCACGCATATAAAAAAAACGCTTTTATTATTTTATTTTATTTTATTTCATTGTTTTATTTTATTTCATTGTTTGGCCGAATTATGAGATAGTAGGTATGTGGTAGATCCGATGCAACTTAATTTTATCACTTATTTTTTCTGAATATGTAAAAGGAAATACTATCATGGGACTCATTCAATGTTAGAATATAAACGTTTAAAACATCTTCTTCAATTCAAACATTAATCTTTTTTTTTTAAAAAAATCTCTATATCTTTCTTCTTTTCCCGACATACCGCAATCAATCAATTGAAGATATTTTTTATTGATGATAAAGGAGGTAATGGATGTGAAGTTAGATTTAATAGGGAGCAAAAGAAATATATATTAATATGTTTGAATAAAAAGATTAATAGAGAGTAAGAGAAATTAAATTAAAATTACTTCCGTTATCCAAACACATGCCATGATGGACAAAGAAAATTAAATTCTATAAATATTTATTTAATTTTCGTCGGAATAAATGTTCTAGTTTTTTTTCTGTTGCATTTATGGCTGAAAATATTCTTTTTTTAATGCCGAAACATTATTAATTTGAAGACAATTGTCCCATTTCTTACATGGACAAGAAAAATCAATAAATAATTAAATAGAAAATGCAAGCATGTTTGTGCTAAAAAAAATCGGATTTGATAATTTCTTTACATTTGCATCGCCAATAATGCACCAATTCAATACAATATTACAAAAAGCGAGAAAGCAAATGAGTGGCTCTTTTTTGTTTCTCTATCTCCATCTCTCATGTTGTTGATAATTGATCCTTCTTTTTTTTATTTCTTTTGTAGGATGCACAATTGAGATATCCATGCGGAATAAAATATTGAGAACAACCTTCAATATTCTCCACTGGAATAAATTATTCCTCAAACATGGCCAGGCCAAGAAATATAAAACAAATAAAGTTATATATATATATATATATATATATATAGAGAGAGAGAGAGAGAGAGAGATAGATAGATAGAGAGAGAGAGAGAGAGAGAGAGAGAGAGAGAGAGAGAGAGAGAGAGAGAGAGAGAGAGAGAGAGAGAGAGAGAGTAGCAAGTAGCAAATGATGTCCAATTTTGCAGGTCGGATTCTTCCTGGCAACAGGACCACCATGGCAACACTTCCCTGGCAAGTAGAACTGCATCTGTCTGCCCCTTGCAAATCCGCTTGCCATCACATTGTCCCTCTGTTCAGTGAATCAGATCGGATCAGAGAGAGAGAGAGAGTTCTAGACAACTTTGCTGCATACAGTTGTGGAGATGCGGATTCCATCCAGCTCAGAACAGTTTGGGCCAAGGATGGAGCCAGATGAAATTTTAGAGGGGAGGGCAAGAGGTAGACAATATAAAAAGCATATATATATATAATATCAATTTTTAAATTAAATTAAGAAATAATAATATTACTTTAGAATTAAAATATAATTATAATAATTATTTTATTTAGAATAATATTCTTTTGTTCATCATGTATTTTTTTTTCTTTTTACATTTATCATGTTAAAGGAAGATGGAAGTAACTTTTTTTATGACAACTAATTAATTTGATTTTTTTTATATAAAGGAGTCAAAATTATTAGTACATATGTTATATTTTTTTTATAAATACACATATTACACTATAATATTTTATAAATATACACACATTTCTCTCATTAATATAATGACATATTATAATTACGTCATGGTCACAAAATTAGGGGACCTTACTATATATTTTCTATATAAATAATAATATATATTATTGTATATAATGTTTACAAAAGTTAAGAAAATTAGAATCCTTATTTGTCCTTGTTTTTGTTTTTGGTGGAAGCAAAGTGGAATTTTTCTAACGCATTTTGGCCTGTTTATTCGGGAACCGATGCATCCAATGAACTCGGCACCTCTATCCGAATCATTTTTTTTATAAGGTCCGAGCAAGTCGGTTAATATTCTTGTTGATATTATGATAAGGTTGTTGAGATTTAGAGCCCTTAATTATCTAAACGTATCAAATCTAATTGATAATTCAAATATAAGAATGCATCCTTATAGCTATTATTATGTTAATTATCATGAATTTAATATGCAATCAAAAGTTATCATTCAATTAATCTGAATCGTTGAATAATGATTATATGACCGAAATTAAATTTAACAAATTAATATAAATTTTAATAGAAGTTGAATTTTAATTATATAATAATCATCTAACGATCTCTGATTTATTGTAAAAAAAATTGGTTAGATGCTATAACTTGTATTATCCATGGCCATTACAAAGTAAAGTATTATATGCGAAAACGACGGACCTTGAATTAAGGGGACGTTTAGCATTATCTTTTCATATTACTTAATACTTTATATTATCAATCAGAAAGATTGTCACATATTAAATTATCAGCAATGTGCATTACTTTGTTTACTATGTACAAGTAATCTTTCTAATAATTTAAATGACACTATACAACTTTACTAAAATGTCCTTTATCATTAATATTAAGTTAAATATTATATAATATAACTAAAAACTCAAATAAAATTACTAAATTAAATAAATATAATTATAAATATTTCTAAATTTTTTAAATGAAAATAGTGGTAATGTATATAATATTTAAAATAATAACTAAAGAATAATATGCAATTCATGTGAATAACAATAATAAAGTAATTTTTAAATAAGATTATTAATTATGATGATAATAATATCATTTGTTGTTGTTATATGAATTTTTATATTATTTTTATGTGTTATTTGTCTAAGATTGAAAATGACATGAATGAAAAGAAAATAAAAATAAATTGTCATTTAAGTGGCAATCTAAATGGACATCGTCAATATGAATTGTCATTTATAAGCAATCTACATTACTAAGCAATCTAAATTATCAGTAAATTAAAATAAAGTAAATAAGACAACGTGCTAGGCAATCAAATTACTAGTAATTTAGAAATATTACTGATCGGGAAATGCCCCCTAAGAGTTATCACCTCATGCGTGACGATTGCAATTCCCTTGATCAAAACCTTATTTCTTGAATTCTGACTAAAATCAAAAGTATTTTTGAAATGAATTTCTCATTTTTTTAAGTGTTTGGTAATTGCAATGGAAGACAAATAATTCATTTCTGCAATAATATATTTTTATGTTTTGGTGTTCTCTCTATTTTCTGTTCTGTTAAAACACTTCATCAAGAAATTGTTGATTAATCACTAACAAATTAAATCTAGACAATAATTAATTCAGTGAGAAATCTTTTTTTTTTTTGCAAAAATCTTTCATGTGACAATTAGGAACTTTTTAGACTCACTCATGGGCCTTTACAGGCCCACTTGTACATTATTGTCATGGGCCCTCTTCTACTTTACTAGTTAAATATTGTGTGTTTTTATTTTAAGAATTTATGTTCTATAGGCCTTCATCATACTGATGCACTTTGATATTACTGAAGGATAATTAAGAAGATATTACTTTCTAAAATACACATACACACACGAGTAATCCCATTTACAAGAAAATGGGGATCATGAAATCTAGGAGAAAAAACTATTTTCTAGATTAATTCCCTAGAAAGTTAACCCATATCCTATTTATTATTCCCTCAAGTTTCTTATATATGTTATTCAAGTGATTATGTAGAATGTTGAATCAAAGATGATCTTAAGGAAGTCACAAGATCGAGTATTATAAAATCAGATTGAGAATCGTAAGATACCACTTGTTAATAAAATTTAGTTATTTTAAATATAACATATATATTTTAATAAATTTATGCACCTAATTTTTAAATTACATCTCATTAAGTCATACTTCTATTATTTTTTTAAGTTAAATGATCAAAACATAATAAGAACGAGAAAATATATTAAATTTTATCTAAATTAATCATTATTATCATATATATATTGTTTTTAAATAATTATATTAATACTATGATATCGTATAAGATTGTGTGATTAAAATTATGATAAGATCCTCGGATCGGTAAAAATTAATGAGATCATACAATTGTATTAATGAAATTGCTAGAATATTTTAATTTAATCATATTTTTTGTATGTATTTACGTTAGGTCCCGAAAATCAACAACACAAGTGACTCTCTGTCATTGCAGCAAACACATTACTATCCACATGTACAGATATCCTCAAAAGATGCTACAAATGCATAATAAAAATAATAATTTTCTGTCTCAAAATAAAAATTAGTCAAAAAAAAGGTTAGAACCTAATTGATAAAAGTTGGAGGAAAAAAAGGTTCCCAACAAGATCCAAATGTTTGTTAGCTACAAAAAATGGATATTTTAGGTAGAACCATCAACACATACAACTTTGGTGCCCTTTAGCAAAGATGTAAAAAAGATTAGTCAAATTGAAGCCATATCCTTATGATCCCCACCACAAAGGGGACACATTTTAGGTAAAGATGTCAAGATAAGGCCATTTAATTCATGTTGTGGCCCAATCTTTAAACCTTTATTAGTGATAAAGTCAACTTTTCTTTTTAGTACAAAGTATTAAAGATTAATAGTGAGAGAAGAATTTTAAAATAAAAAAATAATTACATGTTAATTAAAGTTTGAATACATAAATATGTTAACTTAATTTCAATTATGTTAAACATCAATCCCATGTTGTCAAACTTTATTCTGTTTGTCTCGATCCGTATTGCAGCTGTGGCACCACAAGCTTTAAAAGCTTTATCTTCTAACAAATCATTAGTTTCTCGGTCACACCCAACTTAATTACTATAAAATTTCAATGATGATAATATCTAAAATTAATATATATTATATATATTATTAAAATTTCAGAGGAGAGAAATTATATATTGCAAGAAAACTCAAAAAATTTAAGACGACACAGAATTTTATTAGATAAAAAAAATAAAAGAGCATTACAAGACAAATTACTTTTTATTTGAACACATAAGAAGTTCATAAAAGCACTCTTTCTACGATGATATATATATATTAAATTAATTCTTACACTTATGATACCATGTGATTCTAATCTACATTATTATTAATATTTAATTAATTCAGTGTTCAAAAGAAAATAAAATTTGATCAATGTAGTAACTTTAATAATTTATTCACGACCATAATTTTAATCTACTCGTGATTCTGAACATCCTAAGAAATTCGTATTCTTCAGAAAATAGATTATTTTATTTATCTATTCAATAGAGCATAATATTGAGAATCGATATTTTAAATTAGATGGCCTGGTTCCAACCGGGTGAATAAATTATGGTTCAACAAATATTTATCCCGTTACAAAAAGAAACAATTCTGACATTCAAATATCATCCTTCCTTATATTTATTTTTTTCTACAATATAAGCATTGAGTGAAAATTTCCTAATTATAAATTATTCTCGTGTCACATGCATCATATATCTAATTTATTACAAATATATATGTAAATAAAAATAATATATACATATGTACCGCCCGTATACCTAGATATCCTATGGGCTACCGTGAATACATAGGGGGGAGAGATAGAGGTATATTCCCTCTCTCCCGCCCTCCCTCCACACATCACACGTACGCACGGCGGCGTAGTTCTTATCCAATCTCTCTCCTGTTCACAGGTTGGGAGCCGTAGATACGGGGGAGCCAAGAGCGTGTGTGTCGGATAATGCCGAATCTAACGTAAACGTCAGATGAATTTTCTGAGACAAGACCCCCCCACCAGATGCTTATCCTCCCTCCTTCCTCAATCACTTTTGCTCTCTGTCTCGTTCTCCAACACCTCCTCCCTTCATATACCTCTTCCACTGCAAGCACTTCCCTTTCATCACTGCCCCACCACCATTCCAAGGCAGACCAAAAGCACGCCAACACCGCCACCCCATCACCGATTCGTCGACCACTTCTTGTCTCCTAGTTCGCTGAAGCTTTCCTCTAATTCTGCATGCTTCATTGACCAGCGTCTGTGTTGCATCGGAGTAGAGAGAGAGAAAGAGAAGGCGCATGGTAGTTAGGAGGGGAGGACTGAGGCATAGAGCTGGGGAGGTAGAGGGAAACGTTAACCATGTTGACCACCGATGCTGCAAGTTCCTTGATCCCACCGAGAAGCCTGGGGATCACGGTTGAAGAGGAGGAGGAAGACGAGCTCGGGTGCATGTCTTCTGATTCGTCGCAGAGCAACTTCTCGGATAGCAGTTCCGGCGACATGGACGACGACGCAGCGTCTCCGACGTCGCCGGCGGAGGAGGAGGGAAGAAAGGTCGGCAGGCCTCTGTACGGGATGTCTGCTCTCGCAACTGAGCTGCCCATCAAGTAAGTGTTTTGGTAGCTAATTCCTATGCATACGCGACAGAGCATCCAATATCTGAGATTCTGTTGGATATATCAATGTGACAACATTAAAATTGGATTGCTGTCCTGTGATCTTAACAGGAGAGGTCTGTCGAAGTACTACGACGGCAAGTCGCGGACCTTCACATCATTGTCCAGCGTGCAGTGCTTGGAAGACCTGGCGAAGCCGGAACGGAGGCCGCACCGGAGGAAGCTGAAGCCATGCAAGAGCTACGGAGGAGGTCTGGACAGCAGCCATCACAGGGCGATACTGAGCCCCAGCGAATCCTCCAAGGCCATCACCAAGAAGGCCTCCGGGGGATCGCCGGCCTCCTCCCTCGACGTTGGCGCGAGGAGGCACAGCTTCATCGGCGGCAGGCCTCCCGTTCATCCGCACAGATCCAACCATTTCTGCGGCGCTCGAACTCTTCTCTTCGCCTGACAGAGTCAAAAATTTTCTTTCTGCCAGTGCTATGACAAGACTCTAAATCTGAAACGGATTACATATATCTTTATACATGATCCAGAGAGGTGTTCTTTTGATTGCAATGGACACCAATTTTAATTTATTAAAAGATTTATGGTAGTCGATCATCATGTCTTGTTCTTTAACTGGATGGTACGGTTTTCATTTCCTGTGTTGTTTGCTACTTTAGGATTTGAAGATGTGCAAATCCTGCCGCCGCCAAATTGAAATCTGATTACAGATCCTGGAGCATAACTTTTATTGGGAAGACAATAATTTGACCATTTAGTGGATTGAATCTCACGATTCCTGAATTTAAAATGATTGATTATAATGTAGAAACCGAAAGAGATATCATAACTAAACTTTTTACTTTCTAGCTATAGAAGATCAAGAGTTAAATGATTAAAAAAACTCAATTAATTTTGATATCATTAGTTTTATACGGAATTCAAAAAGTTTATCACAGACCATGTCACGCGCATTTTTTTGCCAGAAAAGAAAAGAAAAGATCATGAACAAGTACTTGTAAATTGTAATATAACATGTTGCATTACAGCATATTCTCAGTCCACAGTATAAAACGCATGAGCACACAATTTAGATCACGGTACGTAACCATACATAAAAAGTTTACCTGTGTAATTGCCCCAAGCCATCCGATCTCCAACGAAGGTTGCAACAGATCGATGGCAGGTATTAGATAGAGACCTTGATACCAAGCAAAGCCATAAACTTCGCGATGAACTCTGGATGGCCGGGCCAGGCGGCACCGGTAACTAAGTTACCGTCAGTAAAGCATCGGTCGATCGGATCAGGCTTTAACCATGTTGCACCTGCCAGTACCACGTTGAGCTTCACGGCCGGATATGCTGTGCACTTCCTTCCCTGGAAGACAGCAAGTGCATTCCAGTTCCATTACTTAGATCATAAAACAACGCTCAGAAAGCTGAGAAAGAATAGTTCAAAATAATCTGAACAGTGCAACATGTCAATTTCTAGCAATAAAACTGAACAGAAAACTGATTCCCTGTATACTCACGCTGCCAGTTACAAAAATATACACATGAAGCTCTGATTTAGTTTTCCACAGTGTTTCCTGTTCTCTTGCATTTCCATACACATTTAAATGTTATCATGTCTTTCCCTCTGAAAATGAGCTTAACTAACCAATCTCCCCTTTTAAAAGATCTAAGATCATTACCTTGAGACAACAGACTGCTCACTCAATCATAAGGAGTGCGGTGGACTCCAAATTCAAAGTGCTATGTGGTGGTGATGTGGAGGATATAAATTGTTTAGTTTTTCAATGTGAACGTTGCTCAAGTTTGAACAGAAATGAGATGAAAATGGATAGATAAACTAGGAGTTGGCCTTCTAAAGATCATTCAGGTAATGGACAATTAGATATACAGACTTATTCTTCAAGATATGGACAAGATGCGACTTTTGGTGTTGTCTAGGTTATCTGATCACAAAAGAATGAATGTATATTTCAGGAAGCAGGTGCAATGTGGAAAATACTGTAGCAGAGACTTTCATCTATGTGCCAAGAGTGGAGAGCCACATCAGATACAACATAATCTTCTTTATTTTTTGTATATTGCTGCAAGGTATACATGTACATCAACATATATAAATAACTTTGATGGATGGCTGTGCATCTGGCAGTCATCCTATCTTTCCTAAAAAAATAACAGTACCTTGAGAACACCTGCAGCTGACAAAATTTGTTGACCATGACAGATAGATGCAACTGGCTTCCCTTTGTTCATGAACTCCC
Organism: Pontederia crassipes; assembly: GCA_030549335.1. Taxonomy (NCBI): domain Eukaryota; kingdom Viridiplantae; phylum Streptophyta; class Magnoliopsida; order Commelinales; family Pontederiaceae; genus Pontederia; species Pontederia crassipes. The sequence continues at coordinate 65,549,106 of CM060191.1, read as the reverse complement.
TTACAATTGAAAGGATATCCTCGTTTAGGGCAAGATACTCTGGAGCACGACCTCCAGGTATAACAAGTGCATCATAGGTGGAAGCATCCAAGCATTCAAAAGATGCAGTCAGCGGGAAATCATGACCAGGCTTTTCGCTATAAGTCTGATCACCTTCAAAGTCATGGATGGCTGTTGGACATTTTTCACCTGCACCTCTATTAGGACAGACTGCATCAACATGGCAACCAAGAGCTTTTAGGGACTGGAATGGAACCATAACCTCATAATCCTCCATAAAGTCCTGACAAACATGACAGAGGAATAAACAAAATGAACAATTCGACAATACAAATAAAGTCCTTTCATGTATTACATGGACAAGATATAAAGATGGTTTGGGCAGTCGCTGGTGTGAGGCAGACTTAAGAGATTTATGTTCGTATCACAATTTCTATATTTATCCAATTCGTTTAGCTCCACAGCAATATTTAACCTTTCAAATTCTTGAAACAGCTGATTCAAATTGCTGAAATTACAATACAACTTGCCTTACTTCTTAGAAATAACATTTATGTAATATATTGAATCATACATTTGACTTTGCAAACTGAAAGGATGTTTCTTTGCAAATCAGCCTTGACAATGAGAAACGCTGTTCCATGATGAAATGTAAAAAGAGCCACAAGTGATACATTCAAGGTTCATTCAAGAATCCCAGGGTATCAGGAACACTTATTATGCTGAGCAAGATTTGAGCTACTCCCTTTTGATTTATCCAGAAAGTTTTGGTGATTAGGCTGTCTACAAGGATAAATAACCTAAGATCAAGCAAGGATAAGATTTATGCAAAGTCTTCAAAGGTGGACTTGAAAGGCAAATGACCATGTCTGTGAACCTGTGATAAGTCAGTAATAGTAGTGAAAGCTCCTTGTCTAATTACAAACAGAACTATAATCCAGTATAATAAAAGATATGAATACATATTGATTGAAGTAAAAACTTCTAAACAAACTAAAACAATAAAATGCATTATTCCTGATCCTGATAACTAATGAAATATAGAACCCCACGAAATCAAAGGAGAAAAATCATCATGGAGAGATTCTATAAAATTCAACATAGAGAGATTCTGTAAAGTCAGATGGTTTATTTTAAGCATTTTAAAATGACACAAATTTTTCTATTAAGTAGCTAGTAGATGTATAACTAACGATGTGGGAAACAGGTAATTATGCTCAAACAAACCTTTAGGAAAAAAAGAATCTAGGCATATGGCATACCCCACAAAGGAACAAGATTCTCTTATTTGAGCCTGTTATAGAACATCCAAGTGCTTGAATGAAATGCCGGATATACTCTGGATGCTCCACATATGTTCGGGCTGTAATTATATTGCCATCAGAGACAAATTGCACGGACGCCTCCGGCTCTATCCAGTGAGCTCCTGCAGCAATCAGAACAGGCTTCACCATATGATAAGCTGTGCATTTCCGTTCCTTCAACACACCTGCTGCTGCTAAAATCAACTGTCCATGGCAAACAGCTGCAATGGGCTTTCCATTGGAAGAAAATTTTCGTACTAAGTCTAGAACAGATTCATTCACTGCAAGATATTCTGGTGCTCGGCCTCCAGGGATAACCAAACCATCATATTTGCTAACTTCAATGTCATCAAATGTTGCATTGAGTGTGAAATTATGACCTCTTGATTCAGAATAAGTCTGCAGTGTGAATGAGTGGCAACAAGAAGACGAAACACTTATGCATGAATATGAAACTAATTCAACATATTTTATTGCACAAGTAAAAACAAAGGGATAAAGGAGAACAGCTAGTTTTTCCCTGAGATTTCCTATCCCCATTAGAAGTAAAAATAACTGCTATAATTGTGCTCCAGACTTGCCAAAAAAAATAATTAAATTTCCAATGCTCTAAATTGTTCAAAACCATGTTAGAATCTCAAAACCATTTTACTTCCTGGAAGTCAAACCGAAATCCTGTACTCATTTTCTTCAGGATAGTAAGGCAAACCGAAATCCACCTTATGGATCATATTGTTACCTTCTGCATATCGGTATCTATCTTTGCAATTGTTGTTGATTCTAATTTTTATAGAATTTCCAATACACTCCAAAAGGAAAAGTTACAGTTTCTCTGATTTTGTAGTAATAGAGTATAAGCCAGATCATATGACAGCATCGTTACTATGCTTTTTATCTCTCTATAGCATCAGTGAAAACAACCCGATGCTGCATGAAATAGAATAAACTGGCAATCACAAAATCTGCAGTCAAATTTTCCCCACAAAATATCACTGGAAATGGCATCTCCTTGCCTTGCCGAATACATGCTCCAATGCTTGGAACACTCAGACTAATGTTTAGGGAAAAGAAAAAAGAAATATGCAGAAAGAAGGAATCCGCCAAGCATGAAGCATTGACTCCACCTGATGGCCAGAAGAGCGCGTTTGAACAGCTGTGCGGCAGACCTGGCCGGCTTCCTTGCCGGGGCAAACGGCATCGACGGCAATACCAAACGCTTGCAGAGCTTGAAATGGTACCATGGCCTAGAAAAATCCATCGCCGGTGATCGATACAGAATGAAAGAAAGCCAAAATCTAATACAATCTTACGCAGATATCTCATATCCGCACGTACCTCGTAGTCTTCCATATAGTCTCCGCATAGCAGCAGAACCCTCTTTTCCGCAGCCACTTTCGCCATCTCTCTCTCTCTCTCCGGGAAAAATGGAGATATTTGATGTTGGGAGTGAGGGTGAATCAACGAGGCGCTTTCCAACGTGGCGTCAGCAGGATGTGCACAGATCAGATTCCCGGCGATGACATGTGTGGATCAACATCCAACAAAGATCTCACGGTGTGTTTTTCCTGTCCATACCATATTGGTTATTTTGTAGTGTCAAGTGTTACCTTGTCAGAAAGCTGCAACTAAGTTTTATATGGAGCAGGTGACCCCGCTTACAAAATTGTAAACCCGAATCGCACCGATCGCTCGAGAATTTATTTAAATTATTAGATCGTTTGAGATAGAATAACATGAATCGGGACCATGTCACCGTGTCAAGTCATGACTAATTTTCTTTTCTCTCTTCCTCTCTCTCAAATATCTTTAGGATAGCAGCTTCTCAACGCATAAATAGGAAGTTTCACCTGTCGCTAGGAGTGCATAACTCTTAACCTCAGTTGAGTTAAATGATCGATACCACTTTTCGAAGAGTGGCAACAGAAAAAATAGTCATTGATTGAAAGTAAAAAGTTAGATAGCCACTCAAATGTTTAATAGTTTAACTGATAGAAGTATAGAACTATAAGTTTACGAATTATAATTTGTGTATTTGAAAACTACAAAATGAAAGATAATTAGAATTTGACTTGTGATTCTTTTATTTGAAGACTTGTTACGCGTACTCTTACACATTGATATATAATTATATTAAAAATTAATAAGCACCTGTTAATAAATATTTTGATTTAATATATTATTGTATTTATCATCTTGTCTGATCTTCCGGTTTAATCTATCCAATTGCTCAAATTCAACCCACCCAAAGATACGTGGAGATTGATGTCCGGTTTAATTCTTACAATATCGAATAAGAATATAGTTTGGCTTTATGTTCAAATAAATGAAATAATCCTTTCTATTTTTTTTTCTGTACTTCTTTCGTTATCTATATTGGTTAATATTATTAAATATAATAATATTTGATCGAAGATGAAAAATTCATGAACACATATGGTGATAGAAAGAAAGGGTTGTACGAAAAAAATATGAAAGTTTATAAAGAAGAGTAATAATTTCTTAATACAGGATTTGATGTGAGATTATTCTGAAATATAGGAAATTATCGCGTATAGATGTCCCATACGGGGTACGCTTTTGGCTCCTTCAAATATCTGGTCCTCTAAATTACAAAATTTCTTACTAAACTTCTCTGGAATCTCTAAAATCTGCCACAACCAACTTTTTAATAAATTTCTCGTAAGAGATATCCTACAATATTTCCTGCAATAAAATTAACAACAAACTTAAATTCATAAATATCTCACTTGCACGTTGATTCTCTGGATTGAAAAAGAGCATATATAGTTTGCTAAAGGCAGGATGCTGCATTGGTTATAGATTTAAGCTTCTACAAATATAGTGTTATGCTACTGATACAACACGAGGTTCCAATATGAACCAATTATCAGAAATGGTCAAGTAGAGAAAAAAAAATGAAAATCTAAACATTTATTAGCAGGTAACATCGAGTTGCCTGGACGTTCGATGTCCCCATGCTGCAAACGAGATTCGGAAAACTCGTAGCTTTCTGCTACAATTCATATTAGATACGCATTCAAGACCTTTTGGTGGCATATAACACAAGTATCTATCTTCTTAAGAATGCATGACACCCAGCTTCCTGGCAAAGTCGTCGTCTTCATCGTCAAACTCATCTTCATCTCCTTGGTATGTGTTTGCATCTTCTGCTTGCTCCAGGCCATCGTAATCCAACTCTCCTTCTCCTTGCTCGTAACTTTCCGGATCCTGATCATCCATGGTGTCAAATTCCATGCCATAATCATCTTCAACAACATCACCTTGATCTGCAGGGTGGTCGTCATCTTCATACATTAATTCCCCATCCTCTGCAGGAACTATGCCTTCCTCATCATCTTCTTGTTCTTCTTCCTGTTCCTGTTGTTGGTTTTCTCCGACTCTGAATCTACCTCCTGAACTGCTAACATCATCTTTGACTTCTTTTTTTACTTCTAAAATAGGAGATGTCTGCAAGTTTGAGACTGTTCTGGAGATGGAAGTTTCAACAAGAACCCTCTTATCTTGTTGGCTATCTTCACCGCCATCATTGATTTCCAGTTCTCTTTTCCTCTTCAGGATAGTGCTCAGTGGTTTTGGACCTTCAAACGAAATAGAATTGTCGAAATCCAAATTTTCATTGACATTTCCAGACCTTTTAAGCACTGATGAGCCAACAGCATGGACATTCTTGGTTGTTATATCATTTATGCTCTCCTCTGCCCTCACACGTTTAATCTCCGCAAGACTTTTTGGCCCAGCAAAATTTAGAGAACCTACACCTTCCTCTTTGTTAGTTTGGCCTCTGGCACTTGCAACTTTAGGCAAATACTTATCTAATCTCTGTTTTATAGTTCGATTATGTCCGACTTGGTGGTTTAATGACCTGACAGGGGATACTCGCCCAATAAGTATTTTATCTCTTCCTCCCTCAAATCGGATGTTGGCAGGGTTTTCTGGAGACCTTGACCTCTTAGGAAAACTAATTCTACCCTGCAAGCGATTGCTTATGGTACTCTCATAAGAAGCCTGTTTCTGATCTCTGTGACCATGTTTTTTCTCCTCACTAACATGATTATCCCTAGGGTAGTGATCAAGACCACGACCTGATCTTGAACTACCAAACCTCTTTTGCTTGAGTAACCGATGACGCAAATCTGACCCATCCATCTCAATGGAGCTGTGCACTTTTTGCACCATTCTTCTTTCAAGCTGCAATGACCTTGCTGGAACTTCACGAGAGGAAGTTGCTTGCACCCGTTCATATACATGTTCTAATTGCCCATTCTGATCATGCTCACTTTTGACATCATATCCTATTTTTTCAAACTTGGCCATCGTTTCATGATCATTAGGCTTAGACTGAAGATCATCTTCAGGGTTTAGATTTCTTTCATCTTGAGTAGCCAGCCTTCTTAAGTTTCCTTCATTGCCAAAATAATCAGAACCTCTGACACCACCAGAAGAAGAGTCTCGCAACAACTTACCAGTCTCCTTTCTGATTCCATTATGCAATCTCTCATGAATCTGTGTCCTTAGAGAATGTCCAACATGGACAGGGGATTTATTTTGCAGATGTCTTGGATTCGATGTATGCACATTACTATCTCCAGTAGCAATCCTGCTAACATGTACTTTGGTAGAGTTGGCTGGCTTAGCTTTTGGCCTATCAAGAACAACTTTTTGAACATTTTGTTGAAGATGGGCACCTTGTGTACTATACTGTTTGATATTTCTTGTATCCTTATTAGGGATCATTGGTTCATCATGTGATGCACAAAACGGTGGTGACAGGTCATTACTAGTTGCTTGTGGCCCGTGCATGAAAGGGCACCTCTCACCTTTTAAGCATTGCCCCTTCTGAAAATAATAGCATGGGGAAATTTGTTTACTTGTATTGTTAGCAGAAGGTTGCACTGCAGGGTTGTGCGTTGACACTGCAGGGTTGTGCGTTGACACTGCAGTTTGTAAGGAAGGCAGAGCTGGGGCAGTATTTCCTTGTGTCCCAATTACCCCATCAAGAGGCTGAAGTACAAAGTTCAGTTATGAGTTCTCCATAATGTTATAAGATTTGAATGCCATACAAGAACAAGATTAAGAACAAAAAACGAAAGAGTGAAATGAAAATTTTAAATTAAGATCTTAGAAGTTTTTCTGGCGAAATATTATCTTGTAACAGAGTACTAAGCATGCAGTCACTTCCATAAAGAAGGTGAAGGCTTGAGATACAAAGATGGATTATTCCAAAATCAGAGAAAAAGCTACCAATAGTAAGAAAAATGTATTTGCACAGCACATATGAATAAACAAACTTACTGGATGCCGAAATTGGCATTTTGGGTTCAGGCAGTTGCTATTCAACCAGTACCAGCAATCCCTGGGGTTAAATCTGGCACCCTCACTGTGGCGGAATTCACACTTATTGCCCTGAAGGAAGAAAAACACTTCAATTTAGTCCCACACATTTTGATTCAAAACTGGACGAGAAGTAACACACAAAGGAGGAAAAAAAAAACCTGTGCAGTTACAACAAGATCAATGATGTTAAGATAAACAAAAGCAAGAGCAGTCTCTCCAAGCTGACAGACTTAATTTTCCCCATTTGGACAATTCTTAACTATGTTTCTAACTAGGCAAGGAAAACAAAGAAACATATCGCACCAAATTAACCACAAATTAGTCGACCAGTTAACCAGACAATATACAGATTATTTCAAGGTCAGATCCTCAGACCAAATTGTCAAACGAACCATATTGGCACTATTATCCATTCAGCCGTATTGTTCTGTGACAAAAAAACGCTTCAGTTAACTAATTAACATATTGAAACCCAAACTTTTAGCAACAATTATCTACCAAAATCTCAACCATTAAACCTCACCATCAGATTTCCTCAATGAAAACCAGAAGCATGACATTTCGCACCGGAATACAGGAAAAATTAACAGCAAGATTGAAAGAATCAACCAAAACAGCAGAAAAAGGAGAGACCTTTTTGCAGGTCAAGGGGGAGGCCAGGAAGTAGACGCAGTCGGTGTTCCTCTTCAACGCTTCCTCCTCGGCCGCCGAGGTACGCGGCGCTTCCCGTCCAGCGGCCAGTTCCATCGGCGCCCGCCGCCTCCAATCGATCCGATGGTTTACCCAAAGATTAGGGCTCGGGAGATGCCAACAGATCTATGCGCCGGATCTTATCTATAGGCGAGAAAAATAAATCGATCGAAAAAAAATCGAACAAGGAAGAGATCGAATTGAAACGGAGTAGGAACCCCGTAGTTCTCAAAATAATTGAGCTCGGGCTCTCAAATGGGGAAAAAAGAGGCAACGTTTCGCCGCAGCGCTTGGTTCCAAGCTGTCGAGATGATGGCATTCTCGTAAATAAAGACACCATTTGGGAGTTTTTTGTTTAAAGGAGGTCTGGATGAGGTGTTCCCGCTTGGCCGCCGGATCCGATGGAATCCGACAACATCTAATAAAGATCGATCGTGTTGGAGGCGCACGTGTATGCGCATGTGAGGTGGTCTTTTAGGGACGCATTTTTTAAACTTTTTTTTAACATCCAAAATATTTTGAGGATTTATCAGCATAGAGTTTCTTTTTGAAAAAAACTAATTAAGCTATCTATTAATATAATGGTTAGAGATATCATGAGTACATATAATGGAGCAGCTTCTGAGGAGAGTTGTTATTCCAAAAGTTATGACTAGTCGGATCAATCAATTGCTTTGTTCGTCTTTAACAATGATTAAGTTTTTAGAGCCGAAAAGAAAGAGAACAACTATAGTCTCATGTATGAAATATATAATATGTCAAGGGCTTTGGGATCTATATGGGACGAGTTGTGCGGGGGCTTAAAGTCCATTTACTTTTATAGTGTGACCGTTGTTGGTCGGTCATGAACGGTTGCCGGAACAATCGCCGTAGGCGAAGTGGTGTGTTCGTTTGTCATGAAAGGTTGCGGTGGAGGCAATCGTCGGAGAAGGGGTGCGAGCGAGAATCGACGAAAAGACACAACTCTTCACCGAAAAAGGGAGCGATTGAAAAGGGACAGACCAGGATGATGCATGCGTCTATAAATAGAGGAAAAGTGTTAAGAGGTCACTTGCCGCCAGTTGCTGATGTTGGTTATTGAGTTGAATGAAGCAGTAGTGCAATATCGCGTGTCTCCGACGTTACATGATTCATTTGTAATATCGGTTAATCCGATTTAATATTTGTATGTCGGTTGAAGATTAGTATTGAAGATTACTATAAATAGATATAGGGGCTATGTCGTCAGTAACTTTGATTCACCTTTTTTAATACAATTGTTGTTTCCTCTTCACAACAACTTTCCTTTTCTCTGCAACTTTCACTTTCTTCGTGTGTTCTGCTATTCATCTGATCAGATCTCCGACCAACCTCATGGAGCTCATTTCTTGACATGGTATCAGAGCCAATCCGTTGAAGGTCCTGCCGAGCTCCTTTGTTGTCATCTTCACCGTCAACCCGCTGCCGAAAGTTCGTCTTCAAGCTCTCGGTCACCGATTGAAGATCTTTCAGCCTACATGGCTCCAGCAAGCCCCGGCGGGCGCGGATGTGTTCCTGGCCAACGCTGATTTGTCCGATCTGCCCCAGATCTAGTTTGTCGGAGGCCGATCTTCCATAGATGTAGTTCGTCGGAGTACGAATGGTGTCCGACGAAGTTGATCTGATCTGCAACACTCGCGACCAGAGTTGGATCATTCTAGTGATCTTGCTTGCATCGAGACTCGCAATCGGAGACTGGTTTTTTCTTGTTCCTCTTCATTTTTGATGTTCTTCCATCATTTCTTTTGTTTTTTGGTTGATGATCTCATCTATTTCTCCATTGATCATCGTTTCCCTCTCTATTTTTTCATGTTCGCTTTGTTTTCTCTGCATTTTGCTTCCGACGTATGATCAGATCCGTTTCATTAGATGAAACTGTTAGCCACATTTCCGATCCAGTTCCTTCTTTGATTTCTTCGTTTGTTTTCTGCATTTACCCATCGACTTCATCCATTACTTCTTATATGTCCTTTTCGGCCACTGTTCTTATTCGTCATCTTTGTCTTCTTCTCTTTCGTTCTGTGTCGAGTTTGGCAAATCTCCCCTATTTCTCTTCTTCGAAATCTTGATGGACCATCCACTGCTGCTCTGCCCTGCGAGCAGCCTTCATGATGGCACCGCATGTATTCATCTTCAGCATCTACGGTCTTCTGTTGTGGCGTTCGAACGGTGAAGCTCATTGTCAGTGTGTTAACTGGAAGTTCAGTTTAAAAGCGTTCCTCAGGTCGTCAGTATTTGGCGATGGATCACGTTCAAAGCGTCCAAAGGTCGTCGGCTTTGTCTTCTCCGTCGATGGATCGTAGTGTTCCTCAGGTCGTCATTAGGCGATGGATCGCAGTTCCTTCCATAAGGTGTTCGACGTGCAGCAACTTCTTCCGGCGTCTGCATTAGAACTTCATGGTGTTTGAGAAAATGTCTCTTAGTAGACGAGATGCTTTGCCTCAGTCGACGAGTCAATCTTGGTGTTTGCTTCGCCTTGGTGTTTGTTGCGGCCAAGCTCCTACTGACAAATTATGGAGTCATAGAGTGTAGCTCTGAAGCTGCTCATCTGCTATGCAATCTCTTTACAGCTGCCGCACATTGTGCCACGACTTCCAAGTGTTCGACGAATTGCCTGAGCTCCATCTTCTTCACAGACTTGACGACTTGTTCTACCATCGATAACTTCAAGTTGACATGTGTTCGAGTGGTTTCCCGTGTCAACTTGAGGGGGCGTCTGAGGATGAATTCATGGCAACGAAGTAATTTACGTTCAGCTTTTCATCGTTAAGCTGTCGTCAGAGCCTTTCTTTCCAATCTCTCTGATTGTCGCCAGCGGACAAGTTTTAGATGACATGCAGGAATATCATGGTGGCAATGAGTCTCTTCGATCTCAGATCTGCATCTTCGTCACTGCGCCTGCAACCTTCATCGGTGGTTTCCTTTGCTCCGGCTGATTGATTCTTGGCGGCAACAAGATCCAGTGTTCGGTGGATCTGTTTCTTCTCTCCATAGCAAGTTGTCATCGTCCGATTTCTACTTGCCGCCAACTTGAGGGGGCGTGCTAAGAGGTCACTTGCCGCCAGTTGCTGATGTTGGTTATTGAGTTGAATGAAGCAGCAGTTCAATATCGCGTGTCTCCGACGTTACATGATTCATTTTTAATATCGGTTAATCCGATTTAATATTTGTATGTCGGTTGAAGATTAGTATTGAAGATTAGTATAAACAGATATAGGGGCTATGTCGTCAGTAACTTTGATTCACCTTTTTTAATACAATTGTTGTTTCCTCTTCACAACAACTTTCCTTTTCTCTGCAACTTCCACTTTCTTCGTGTGTTCCGCTGTTCATCCGATCAGATCTCCAGCCAACCTCATGGAGCTCATTTCTTGACAAAAAGGCTGTTCAGATAGCTCCAATTGATCAATCCAAACATTATATTGGTATCATAGCGCAGTTGTCTTTCTTCTCTGGCGAATGGGGAGCGATCAAAAATTTTCTAATGTAGGAAGATTCAAACTTTTTCCCAATAGTGAGTCTGTCCAACACTCTCATCCATCTACGATCTTCTTCGACTGTGCATTCGACAAATTTTCTCTCATTTTCTCCTGTTGGGTAAACGGTAGAGCAATTTTTTTTACTCCAGCTCCATAGCATGTCATATTTGAGGAAGACGTTATTATATCTGCTTTATTCTAGTCCACGTTAATTTTTAACTGTTGATTCATTTCGTGATGATGTTTTAGTTGTCATTTTTTTGCCCTTTATTTTTTATATTACAATCCCTTTGATTTCTAGTCTCGTTGATTCATTTTTTGGGGCTCCACGTGTACGTTCATTTATATTACATTATAGAAGTGCCCACCTATGGGGGCGTTTGGTATAGGAATAAAATAAGAACTATGCCTTTGTTCTCGAATTTACATTCAAACAACAATTAAATGAAGATGTGGGCCTCACGTGCAATCATGACACGAAGAAGTAAAAGTGAGAATTTTTCTGTTCTAACCATTGTCGAGAACACGTCTGAACCTCATTGGGTCAAGAAACTATTGGAAAAAATGGTTGAACTGATAGTTGTGAAATTATCTTCTTTTACCTTTTTAATGCGCATAATAATAATGGGATGATGACAATAATATGAAAGAATTAAAACAGTGCTCGTTCTCGAATTAACCTCCAAAGTTTCTCTCTCCTCTCTCGGTGGTTGTTCGACTTGGTTGCACAGGATCAGGATATCTGCACATAATACAATTCTTTACTATGCATGCACGTCCTTTTACAACGGCAGAAGAGGACATTTTACTTTGTTTCCTTCTCTATCTCGAATACTTCTTCATCTCAGGCAAGTTCTTTTACTTTTCTTTCCTTTTGCTACTCGCTGTCAGACTCGCATAGCTAGAATCCAACAAACTCTCCCTTCTTGTTTATGCGAAGGAATCCACAAAGCATGTATGCTCTCTCCAGAACTCGATCTTCTCTCAAGGTAGATGCTTAGTCATTATATCTAACGTGTTCTTTTTATTATGGATCTTTCGTAGAAACAAATTTTTTTTTGTTTCATCACGAATCCAATGATATCGGACATCAATGTACTTGAACTTAGAGTGAAAACTAGAATGCTTACTTAAATGTATCGCACTATGATTATCGCAGTGAATAATGTACTTCTCTTGCGTCAAACATAAGTCCCTCAAAAACTGTCTCATCCATAAAATTTTCTTGTCTGCTTCAGTAACTGCGATGTATTTTGTAACTTGGATTGTCATGCTCCTGCGAATATCATCAAGTAACTAGAAGTTGACTTTCGACTATCAATGTTTCCTACCATATCTTCACTGTCAGTAAGTCCTTCCAACACTGGTGATGCGAGAATTGATAACAATTAAATGCTAGCAAGTCCACTAGTCGCTCAAGTAATAAAGTGAAAGAATAGAGTGTCGAACCCACGAGGAATTAACTTACTTAACTAAACTAATTTCAGAGACTAATAGGAGACGACATAAAGTTTGGGTAAAAAGAAGTTGCAGAAAATAAAATTACAGAAAGTAAAGACTAAAACTTAAAGACTAAAACTAAATTAATCCAATCTACTGATGCATAGGGCTTAGGATGATAAATGAAAGTGTAGACAAACTGAAGTGGTCAAATATTACAAGTTAGTTTCTAACGACGGATTATAGTCTACTAAAATTATTGATTTCTGCCTAGGATCAATCAACCTATCTTAATTCAAATTAGATTAAGATATTCCGTCATGGATCATAATCTAATCAAACTTGAGATTAAGATGCATTAAAATGTAGTATCTAAACTATTATCACCCATAACATGGTAATGATTAATAGACCACACAACTAATATTCCTTCAAGAATCTTACGGGTTGTGATATGCAATACTTGGACTTAAAAGTCAAGAATCAATTCTACAGAAATCATGCAATCAAAAGTAACTACTTTTATAAGGATAATAGCTAACTAAAGAAGACAATTAATCTCTGGAAAAGCATTAATAATAGCATGCATATTCGAAAAAAAACTAAACTATGATTGATTATGAAATAACGTTTAATAGATTGTCTTATCAATTTAAACTATTACACAAGGATTAAACATAAATAAAACTAAATTATCCGGATTACAGAAGATAAAAAGATGTATCGAGTAAGCATGAGATCATCCCAACATAAAATAGAACAGAGAATACTCTAGAAACGTCGATGAATTGCTGCCCGGTCCTCTTCTAGAGTCAATCGTGCAGAAATCTTCTCGATGAGCCTTCTAAATTTTCTCTAAGTTCTTGGCTTCAAAGTTCTGGTTGTAGGCCCTTGCATCCCTAGCATGTTCTTTTTTTGCTGTAGAAGGCCTCTATTTATAGGGGTTTGAGTTTCCATATGATTGGAGAAGAAACAAAAATCTTTTCCTATTCAAAACAAGGAAAATTCGGAGTTGAATTTGTTCTGAAATTTTGGCCTTATCAAACTCCGAGATTTGTGCCATAATATCTTTCCAAATCATCCTAGGATCATGTAATATGAGTAGGAATCCTTGTGAACTTCAAATTCTTCCAAAAATTCATCTCAAAGTCGAATATGGGCTTCATCACGGATGGTTATGGCGATTTAATGGCCTAAACAGAGTTTGAATCAGATTGAAAATAGATTTTCACGGCCTGTAAAAGGATTTTCACGGCCCTTAGAGTGTTGAAAACATGGATTTCACGGCCCATGAAGGCCTGGTCACGGTCGTGATTCAGGCTGATTGAAAAATTGCATTTTAACGGCTGAAACAGATTTTCACGGCCCATTAAATGTCCATCACAGCCCGTTAAAGTAGCATTTCAGCATTGCTTCACTATTTTTCATTTTCTAGCTCCGTTTCAACTCCGATTTGAGCGTGGTTTTCTCCTTTGGCTTCGTAATTCAATTTTCTTATTTCCTAAATAATAAAATACAATATTTTGGTAGATTTTCATTTTTGTAAAATTAATGTAAATAAATCCATAAAATGATGCATGCTACTACAAAATAATTCGAAATGATATTAAATGTATTACTAAATATATGTTATATTTTGCATGCATCAAACTCTCCCAAGCTTAGATATTTGCTTGTCCTCAAGCAATATTCAAGGCAAAACTCCAACCAAGAAGGTTAATCATCGCTTCCACCCTGATAGTCAACTATTTTTCTTAGCACTATATTTTATACATCGATCGCCAAAGTATCTTTCCATCATTCTAATGACCTAGCCTTGTAGAATTTCTAAATATTAGACATATTTAAACTCATCCAAGTTCAACTCATGCAAGAAAACATATGATCTATCAAATAAGAGTCTCAATGTTGAAAATATAAGTGCATACTGAGCTTATGTATTTTCACTTTAAAACATTTGATATTTTCATTCATACTTCTTTTTCTTTGATTTATTTGGTACTTATGTGCTTCTACACATTGCACAAGGTGGTTCATGTAACGGGCTTTTGACCGACGGATCCCAGAGCAGTTGTCCTTAGGTCGCCAGGCAAGAATTCCCTATGAATCTAATCACCCGGACATATCAAGGTTCCGGATAACACTTGTGTACTTCTTTATTTTATTTTGTTGGGGTTCAACTAACCCTCTTTTATCTTTTTGCACTTTATTTTCTTTCTTTTTACTATAAGCTCAATAAACACTTAAATGTTCAACAAAGAGACAATTATTATCAAAACTAAAGAAAAATAAAAGAAAAGCGCATGAACAAGAATTTGTCGTCCAAATATTCATAGTTCTACTTAGCAACATTCACATTCCAAATGCCCAATACTAAGGCGATAAAAGATAAAATAATAGTACTTCGAATTTCATTAACTAGCATAATGTCCTTGAATAATGTTTGAAAAAAAGAAAATATTAAGATATGAGAAAGAATGATATGGAATTTTTAATTTGTATAGATTTGTAGATGATGCAAATCAGATATGCAAATAACATGATAAGAATGTATGCATATATTTCAATATAAAAAGATAGGCATGATGCGTGAAAATACAAACTCCCCCAAGCTTGAACTCAACACTGTCCTCAGTGTTGAAAATCAAATCCCGAAAAGGAAGTATACAAATAATAAAGAAATCATAAAGCGAGGAATTGAAAGAGACAACCTGATATTTTCCAATGTGATGGATGTGGAAGTCGTAGCGAGAAGTCTATATATGTATTGAATAGCCTATGCGTTGCTCAAAGGTGTGGTGCGGGTCATGAACACCGTATAATGGTTCTTGAATTGATGATAATGAATGATGTTCATGCTTATGCTTCTCCTGATTTCATGCATCATGATAAAGAAGTAATGGCTTGTTGGTCACTCATGTAGCGGACCGTATAAGATAGGTAACGACCATGTGAATTGTTATGTTCAGTTGATAATCATGGCTTCTACTTTGAAAATACTGAATGGTGAACAATGCTTTGCCAATATTACGAGCGTTATGTATGTGTAGCAGCCTTCCTCACGGGCCATTATACTGATGTAACGGCTTCCATAGTGTGTTGTATTCCTTCGCCAAAGTCTCAGTCGTGATGGTAATGACTCTAGCTTAAATGATGTGTTCACGATTTAACAGTCGTCCTCTTCCTCTAACGAAAAAGCAATTGAAACTGATGGCAGTGGGAGGCTCAGGGCATTCACTAAAGTTGCTGCCGTGCATGTCAATGAAGGTTGTTGAAATCGCTAGCCGAACGGACGAATTGAAGCTATTGTCACGAAGGAAGCCATCGAGGTTGAAGAGGTTGCTTGCGTGACTAATTGGCGATGCCGTGATGATGCTGTCGGCATGAAGCAGATCACCAAGGTCCTTGCTGCTGATCGAAGGTCATGCTGCTAGAGGGTCGGAGGCGGTGGACAAAATGCCGTTGCCTATTGGGCGAAGGAGCGTGAAAGAGCGGCATCATGAACCTGCGTATATATAACAAACATAGAGAGGGCCGTGAAGAGCCTTTAACGACCTGTTAAAGCATTAATGTCGGTGGGTGGTTGTTGAACAGTTCATGAATCGATGGGTGCAGGTGACGAGGCATTATTTGTGTTTTCTATGTGCATGACACGTGAAGCGATCCGGGTGTAAAGGATTGGACTAATGACGAGATGCCATGTGGTCATCTGATGGGGTGTCCACTTTCTTACGGCCAGTGAGAGAGTTATAATGCCACGTGAGACTGGTGGCGACCCGTGAGAATAGTGGTAGGGTCATGAATCGGGGAGAACAGAAGCCTACAGGGCTGACTCAGTCACTTACGACCCGTGAAACAAATCTGACGACCTGTAATGGCCCAAAACTTAAAGACAAATGTCACTGATATGTTCGTTAGTGGTCCGACACAACTCGTGAGTTTGAAACTAATGCCCGTGATATGTAAGTAATGACCCGTGACCCATGTATTAAGACCGGTGAAATAATCCTAACGAGGCGTGTGACACTAGGATATTGCATTAGACATTCTGGGAGACCCGTGAGACGATGATCACGCCCCGTGATGACCAGTGAAAGTTGTATGTATGTTCTATGAGACTCGTGAGAGGACTCTAACGACTCGTGATATCCGGTGAATATTTACTTAGTGACTCGTGAAGAACGTGTAGCGGCCTGTAAAGAATAAAAAGATGCTGCCTAAACCCACTGTGTGACTCGTGATAACCAGTTAACGACCCATGATGACCCAAGACTTAAAGAGAAAGTCACTGATATGCTCGTGAATTGTCAGGCACGACCCATGAGTTTGAGGATAACGCTTGTGAAATAGTAGTAACGGCCCGTGATATTCCTTTCTCTCTCTTTTTTTTAAATTGAACTTGCACTGTTGGATGATCAGTTCAAAATAAAAATAGAAACAACTAATAAAGATAAAATAAAGAAGTTAAGGAACTAAATTAAGTAAAGAAAATAACTCATCTAATCAACTAATAAAAATAAAATCCAAACTATGAGATAAAAGTGAGAGATTAGTTCTAATTTAAAGTCACTAGCTTGACTATGATATGGCATATGCTGAGACTAAAATAAGATAATCAATCACTCAAATAAATAATTAAGGAATTAAGGACAATCTCACCGGGATTATTTGATGTGATCATGAACGTTCGATGTGGTGAGGTTCAGCACGTGTAGTGGTGGATGACGCCCAATGTCTCTACCCTTGTGCCATCATCAGATGGTGGAGGTTCTTCAAGTACATCAACTTTCTTAAGTTGAACTTGGAGGTTGTGCTGCTGATTATCATGAATTCCCGAATGGTTCTTAGGTCTCCATTGAACTGATGTAGTTGGTTTGTTCGAGGTCAGAGATATGTTTCTTTGTTTTCCTTTGGTTTTCCACTGTTTTGTATTAGTCGGAGGGGTCTCTATTGATGTCGATGATGTTCGTTCTCTCCTTGATGATTCTTGAATTTGTAGAGATATGGCTGTTGACGTTGATGGTGGCAGTGTTGTTGATGATGATGTCCGTGTTGGAGGTGAAGTTTGAATAGTCGAGACCTCCGAAGGACAGCTCCTCCTTCGTACTTGCCCATCCTTTATGACGTACAAACTTGTCTCCTTTACAAGTCATCTCGTAGTCGTTGTCGTTGCTAAAGATTTTGGTCTTGGATGTCCTCTCCTTTGATATGGATGTTGATGATGGCATGAGCACATGATGATCGTCGGGCTCTCGTCGATTTTCTTTGGTGTATTCGAATTTAGAGAAGTCAATTGTACAACTTGACTCTCTAATGCATATAGCTTTGCCTCCAAAGCATCAAACTTGAGCTCTGTATCGAATAATCGAATCATCCACTTCGATTTGTTTTTGAATTTGTGATAACTAAGCCGCTAAGTTTTGAATATGTAGGGCTTGTGCTTGCAGTTTGCTTTCAATTGTTGTAATAAGTCGACTCATCATCCCTTAGATATCAACTTTCGGCTCAGGTGAAGGCTTTGAATTAAGAAGTGACGTGACATCCTCTTGTGTTTTCTTACTTTGATGTCATAAATTTAAAAGTTGGCTCTCCAAATTTTCGATTTGATATGATTGCTTGGAGAGTTATTTCAGCAGAGGATTCAACTTGCTTGTGATGATGGCTTCTGGGTCCAAAGATAAGTCTTCATATGGAGATTGTTGAGGCATCTTTCTGTTATTTGTACTTGATGAAGCTTCAATGTGAACTGTATCATGTTGGACAACAATTTGGTTTTCCTCAATCTGCTGACCGGCGGACATTTTCTTCTTTCCCATTGAGGAGGTAGTAATATGAGCGTGAGAGTTGAGTTGTGTACGAAAGATGTAAACTTGAAAACTTTACACAACTAAAAGAACAAGTGAAAGCAAAAGAAAAAGAAAGTCTCAAAGTAGCATAAAATAAGAATAATAAGTAAAGATTAATTCCCCGGCAACGGCGCCAAAAACTTGATGCGAGAATTGATAACAATTAAATGCTAGCAAGTGCACTAGTTGCTCAAGTAATAAAGTGAAAGAATAGAGTGTCGAACCCACGAGGAATTAACTTACTTAACTAAACTAATTTCAGAGACTAATAGGAGACGACATAAAGTTTGGGTAAAAAGAAGTTGCAGAAAATAAAATTACAGAAAGTAAAGACTAAAACTAAATTAATCTAATCTAATCTACTGATGCATAGGGCTTAGGATGATAAATGAAAGTGTAGACAAACTGAAGTGGCCAAATATTACAAATTAGTTTCTAACGACGGATTAGAGTCTATTAAAATTATTGGTTTCCGCCTAAGATCAATCAACCTATCTTAATTCAAATTAGATTAAGATATTCCGTCATGGATCATAATCTAATCAAACTTGAGATTAAGATGCATTAAAATGCAATATCTAAACTATTATCACCCATAATATGGTAATGATTAATAGACCACACAACTAATATTCCTTTAAGAATCTTACGGATTGTGATATGCAATACTTGGACTTAAAAGTCAAGAATCAATTCTACAGAAATCATGCAATCAAAAGTAACTACTCCTATAAGGATAATAGCTAACTAAAGAAAACAATTAATCTCTGGAAAAGCATTAATAATAGCATGCATATTCGAAAAAAAAACTAAACTATGATTGATTATGAAATAACGTTTAATAGTTTGTCTTATCAATTAAAACTATTACACAAGGCTTAAACAGAAATAAAACTAAATTATCCAGATTACAGAAGATAGAAAGATGTATCGAGTAAACATGAGATCATCCCAACATAAAATAGAACAGATAATACTCTAGGAACGTCGATGAATTGCTGCCCGGTCCTCTTCTAAAGTCAATCGTGCAGAAATCTTCTCGATGAGCCTTCTAAATTCTCTCACGTTCTTGGCTTCAAAGCCCTTGCATCCCTAGCATGTTCTCTTTTGGTTGTAGAAGGCCTCTATTTATAGGGGTTTGAGTTTCCATGTGATTGGAGAAGAAACGAAACCTTTTCCTATTCAAAACAAGGAAAATTCGGAGTTGAATTTGTTCTAAAATTTTGACCTTATCAAACTCCGAGATTTGGACCATAACATCTTTCCAAATCGTCCTAGGATCATGTAATATGAGTATGAATCCTTGTGGACTTCAAATTCTTCCAAAAATCCATCTCAAAGTCAAATATGGGCTTCATCACGGGTGGTTATGGCGATTTAACGGCCTAAACAAAGTTCGAATCGGATTGAAAATAGATTTTCACGACCAGTGAGAGGGTTTTCACGGCCCTTACAGTGTTGAAAACATAAATTTCACGGCTCATAAAGGCCTGGTCACGGCCGTGACTCAGGCTGATTGAAAAATCACATTTTAACGGCTAAAACAGATTTTCATGGCCCATTAAATGTCCATCACAACCCGTTAAAGTAGCATTTCAGCCTTGCTTCACTGTTTTCCACTTTCTGGCTCCGTTTCAACTCTGATTGAGCGTGGTTTTCTCCTTTGGCTTCGTAATTCAATTTTCTTGTTTCTAGAGAATAAAATACAATATTTTGGTAGATTTTCATTTTTTTAAAATTAATGTAAATAAATCCATAAAATGATGCATGCTACTATAAAATAATTTGAAATGAGATTAAATGTATTACTAAATATATGTTATATTTTGCATGCATCAATTGACTCAACATTTCCGAAACATAGGCATATCTTATACGTGCCTAAAAAATATTTGAGAATTCACTTAACCGCATCTCAATGCTCTCTACTAGGATTTGATAGGAATTGGCTCACCACACTAACTGCATATGTCATGCCTAACTTTGTGCAAACCATTATATACATCAGACTGCCAACTGAAGATGCGTATGGGACGTTCTTCAATTTCTGCTTCTCGATTTTGCTCTTCGGACACTGTCTAGAACTCAACTTGAAGTGACTTGCAAGTGGCGATTTAACTTTGCATTCTTCATGTTGAATCTCTCCAAAACTTTATTGATATACAATTCTTGGGATAATCATAACTTACGCTGCTCTCGATCACGTATGATCCTCGTGCCAAGGATATTTTTTGCGACGCTTAGGCCTTTCATGGAAAAGCATTGACTCAGTTTATGCTTTAACATGTCAATCTTGCTTTTATCTTGACATACAATAAGCATGTCATCAACATATAATAATAGGATAATAAAATCATCATGTGAAAAATATTTCATGAAGATACAATGATCTGATTTGGTCTTATTGTATCATTGCTGCGTCATGAACGACTCAAACTTCTTGTACCACTGACAAGGTGCTTGTTTGAGTTCATATAAGTTTTTCTGAAATTTATACACTAGGTTTTATTTTCTTTCTCTCGAAGACCCTATGGTTGCTCCATGTAATTTTTTTCTTTCAAGTCACCATGGATAAAAGTTGTTTTGACGTCTAATTTCCAGGTTCTTGGTGGCAGCTAATCCAAAAATCACTCGAAGTGATGACATTTTGACCATCGATGAGAATATCTCGTCAAAATCAATTTCTTTTTTCTGACTGAACCCCTTGACAACTAACCTTGTTTTATATCACGGGTGTGAATTATTTTCTTCACTTTTCAGCCGAAACACTCGCTTGTTCTTGAGTGCCCTCTTCTCTTTAGGAAGTTTCACCAATTTATAAATGTTATTCTCATGTAAAGATTGTATGTCGTCCTGCATGGTTTTCATCCACTCATCATTTTGCTCATATGACAAGACTTCTTGATATCCACTCGTCTCTTTGATTCATGTCTTTGTCTATTTGATCTTCTCAATTGAGGCTCTTACACTGGTGCATCATGCTCGACACGTGCCTCAGCATCACTGTCTTGATTATCCGAAAGTATATCTGAATTATATGAGCTGCTATCACTGCTACTGTCATTTTGATCAGATTCTGGAGCAATATTATCTTCTATCAGTGTGTTAACTGAACTCGGTTCAGCTAGATAATCAGTGAAGATAGTTGGTTCTATATCCTTCGATAGAGGTATATCACCATCCAGAGATGCTATTGATGAGTGGTTGATCAGTTCAACTATAGTCATCATTGCTTCACCCCAAAAATCCCTTTGATAGCTTGACATGTAGAAGCATATATCTAATACATTCTTCAATTGTTTTGTTCATTCTCTCAGCAACAATATTTTGCTGAGGAGTCTTAGGGAATGTCTTCTCAAATTTAATGCCATATATGTTGTAGTATTCTTCAAAAGGCCCCTTGTATTCGTCACCATTATCCACATGAATACACTTGAGCTTCTTGCCAATTTCTCTTTCAACTTTGGCATAAAACTTCTTGAATTTTGCCAACACCTGATTTTTGTGTGCTATAGGAAAATCCCAAACTCTTCTAAAATAGTCATCAATAAATGTAACAAAATAAAGAGCATCATCTAGAATTTTATCCTTCATATAGCAGACGTCAGTATGCACCAAATCAAGTATGTGCGAACTTCTAGACAAAGAAATTTTATTAAATGTAACTCTGGTCTGCTTACTAGCCGAACAATGAACACATACATTAATTGAAGTGTCTTTCATACCTTGTAGCAAATTTTGTCGAGTTAATATTTGAAGTCCTTTCTCACTTATATGATCAAGCCGTGCCAAAACTCAGAGGATGATATTTCTTGAGTCGCATTTATTCCCTCAGTGCAATTTTGTGCTTCAATCTTGTAGAGAGTACTATCTTTGTATCATTTCGCTAGTAGGAGTGAACCTTTCTTGAGTTGCCACACTCCCCCTTTGAAGTTGCTCTCATAGTCATCGTCGTCTAATTTTCCAATTGAAATTAGATTGAGACGGATTTCTGGTACATGCCTCACATCTTTGAGCAATCTTGCATCATATATTAGTCTTCAACTGAATATCTCCAATGCCAGCAATTTGGGACTCTGACTTGTTTCCCATTTTTACTGACTTGAATGCTCCCTATCTATATGTTGAGAATACATCTCTGCGTGGGGTAACATGAAATGAAGCTGCAGTGTCTAAGATCCAAACCGAATCTTGACTCACAACATTGACACCATCTTCTTCCTCTTATTGAGTAAGAACATATACATCATCTGATGTAGCCACCGTAATAATATTTTCACCACTGTCCTTCTTCTCCTTTTATGTGATTGATCACGCTTTAATTTTCTGCACTCCGTGAAGTTCTTTGCAACATCACCTTCGATTGGATATGTAATTTAAGTAGTCCTTCATCCGAAGCTTCCAGATAGAATAATTTATTCATATGAGTAAAGGCATCCGACTAGGGCATTATTGTCGTCCATTATAATGTGCACTTTCCTGATTAGGCTCTGATATCACTGTTGGAAAAAAAAGCTGAACTGATAGTTGTGGTATTTTCTTTTTCCCTTTGAATGCGTACAATAATAATGGGATGATGACAATAATATAAAGGGACTAAATCAGACCAAAGACGTAAAAAATTTACGTGAAAAATCTCTCAATGTGAGAAAAAAATTACGAGAAATCTTTCAATATGAAATAATAGTAAGTTACAAAGTCTCTTCTCTGAACTATGTAGAAGAATACAATAGTAATATCAAAAATTAATTTTGGATGCCACATAATAAATGTCTCTTAGAATTGAAGATAAAAGTTAGAATGATCACACTAGGAATAGATGAGAAGACTGCTGAGAAATAATGCTTGAAGTTTTATCGAGAACGAATGAGTGCTCGT
Organism: Pontederia crassipes; assembly: GCA_030549335.1. Taxonomy (NCBI): domain Eukaryota; kingdom Viridiplantae; phylum Streptophyta; class Magnoliopsida; order Commelinales; family Pontederiaceae; genus Pontederia; species Pontederia crassipes. The sequence continues at coordinate 65,526,096 of CM060191.1, read as the reverse complement.
TCCCGAATTAACCCTCAAAGTTTCTCTCTCCTCTCTCGGTGGTTGCTCGACTTCGTTGCGTAGGATCAAGACGTCTGTGCACCAATACATCTTTACTATGCATGCACGTCCTTTTATAGCAACAGAAGAGGATGTTTTAACTTTGTTTCCTTCTCTGACTCAAATATTTCTTCGTCTTGGACAGGTTCTTTTACTTTTTTTTTGTTACTCGTTGTCGGACTCGCATAGCAAGAATCCAACAGAAACGGGGGCTACATTGGGTCTACAGAGTATTGTTTCGGAACAAATAAATTGCATCCAAACAGTCCCTACGTGTTTTGCCGTTAGAATACACTAAACAAATACATGCATTTGTCGCACACATTTTTTTTTAAAATGGGGTTAACATTATTTTATCTTGATATAATATTTTCTCTCTAATTATCACTTTCATTGATTGATCAATATCTTTGACAATAAGTACACTTGACATTTAAATTTATTTACTATCGTCAACTTTTAGACAATTAATGTTACTAATAATCATCATTATTTTACTATATCGATTTGAATTTTTTACTCCTGAGGTCTTATTGCAATTATTTTGTAGAGTAACCCATTTCTATCGTTTAGTTTATGTGCATTGTATTTTTTTTGAAACAGTGGATTTGACATCGAAATTTATCCATTGTCATTAATATTTGATAATTGTTGTCAATAATAATAATTATTACGAGTACTATTGTCTTGTAAATGGAATCATTTTGTCTGTATTCTTGCCACAATAAACGTGTAGAAATTGAAATTGCATATTTTTTTTAATAAATCACTTTGAGGTCTCAGTGATTTATAATTTTCCTGTTGAATAGTAATATAATTTCACATCTTTATTAATTTTTGCATGTAAATTGTATTTTGATCACATTGTTATTAATATAAATCACATCGCTCCACACTAGTATTTTTTAACATAGTCACGTAATCATTTTTTTTTACATTTAATGCAATCACTGATCCACTGTTATTTTATTTATCTTTGCCTAACTTGATTATTTTTGTAGATTAATTGTCCATTCAAAAGGATTTAATAATCGTGCTCCCCACCAAACTGGGGAGCATCTTGCTCCCTATATGCTGCAGCATCCAACCGACAATCAATGCACCTCATCCATTGTACGGTTCAGCGGCCGATCCAAAGCACAGTTTGATCAGTGCATTGTCATGAGTTACGGTAGCAGGCGAATCAAAGAAATTTTCTGTGTCGCTCTTCGATCTTTGCCATCTTCATGCTTGCGATGCCGAGCCAACCTCGCCGTCGGACAATCGGACATGACCCTCTCCACCGGACAATTGAGTTCTTCGCCGGACGAACAACGAACTACCCTCTTCGCCCGGCAAAGGTACTCCGCCAAACAAAAGAATGTCGTCGGACGATTGCACAGACGAACAACTCAATCTTCGTCGAAAGGTAGGAGAGATCCATCGAGAGCCAGCCGCTAGAGGAAATTTGAGCTTGGCGAGCGTGCCGGGGAACTCGATGGCGGCGAGGTTGTACACCTGTGCAGCCTCCTCCGTCGTGTTGAAGGTTCCCAGCCGCTTCCCCCGCTGCCCTGGTTCCTCCTCCTCCTCCTGTGCAGCCTTCTTCTATCTCCTCCTCCGGCACGCTACCCTGCTACTGTCCCCCTGTCATGGGGATTATGGCGGCAGCCTCAACAACCTCTGGAGTCCTGTGCATGGAGGAGTCGTCGTGGTTCAAGCACTCAGCATCGTCGTAGAGGCTGCAAGTGAGGCACAAACAAGCGGACAGAGAGGACATGGATGAGCACTGCAAACCTGCTGGATTTGGGGTGAACCGGCCACTGAACCGCGCGATGGATGGACGACATTGATTGTCGATCGGACGCTGCAACGGATAGGGAGCACAAACATTAAATCCTATTCAAAATAAGGTTAATTACTCTATTTAAAACATTACATTATGTTTCAATTATTTTGTAGTATTTTTTTAATAACGTTCTAGACTTAAATTCTATTTCTTGAGTTTGTATTTTTAGTCATTCTAATATTCTTAAAACTAATTATATTTATTTGGGACTCATTTTTTTGCCCATAATACTTATTTCAATATTACTCAGTAAATCAATTGTGTTATTTGAACATTTATTTATTTAATCTTAGATACACTGCTCCTTATAAAAATTTATATCTTTCTTTTAATTTTAGAAAATGACTTTAAAGTTGTTTGCAATGGAGCTAGCAAGGCTTGAACGTTTAAATGGAGTAAATTATGATATGTGGAGCTGCAAAATCAAGTATGCACTTATGCACGATAACCTTAATAAGCTATTGAAAATAATTGTCTTGTGCTTCGAAACAAATTGAGGCGTACGAGAAAGCACATGAAAAATGAGAGAGAGTATAAGAAGGAAAGATCTTTCATGTTAATGCACATGGAAGATAATTTGATAAGAGTATTTGAATCGCAGAAAATAGCACATGATCTATGAATCATTATAAAGGCCAAATATGACTCCAAAACTGAAGTGAATATTCAGTTGTTGTTGCACAAGTATAAAACTTGTTAAATGAAATAGTTGAAAATGTGATAGATTATGTCAATAGAATGATTGTGTTGGTTAATAACTTAGCCACAACTATTACGACGATTCTTCAACTCATACAAGTTGTTGAATAGTCTTCCTCCCAATTTTGACATGGCTGACACAATTTTGTGACTTAATGGAAGTATTAAGTCAGTGACAGACTTATCGGCGTAATTGGCCATTGAACAAGACTTGTCCAATAGTAAAAAAAATAAAATATTCAAAGTAGAAGAAGATGAAGATGAGGTGAATGCCGCACGCTACAAAAAATTTGGTCCAAATAAAAAGTCAAAAGGACAGCGTGGAAAGCAGCCGCGTGGAGCCTGTTGTGCTTGTGAAATGTTCGAACACTTCAAGTCGAATTGCAGCAAGGCAAAAGGGCAGAAAGGGCAAAGCCAAGATAAGAAAGGCAAGAAGTCTGAATTCGTTGGCGTCATCGAATGCAATGCTGCAAGTACCGACTCTATGGAATGGTGGATCGATTTAGGAGCGACTCATCATATCGCCAAGATCAAGGATGGGATGACTAACTTCAAAGAATTGAAGAAGGGGGAATAGAAAATATACATGGATAACAATACATATCTTGATGTGGAAGGTATGGGAAATTACAAGATAGATTTGGGATATTGCATCTTAACTCTTAATGATGTGCTATACGCTCCCAATATTCATCGGAATCTCCTGTTTGTTCCCATACTTTTGAAGAAGAATTTTGAAGTTAGATTTTATAATGGTAAGGTAAATAGGTAAGGGTAGGAAAGTTCTTATTGTCGGGAGGTTGGTTCCCGGACACGATTTATTTTGTCTACATGTTGTAACTAAAAATATATCAATGAATGTGGATGTCATTTCTGATTATTTTGTGTGTGAATATTTTGATTATGATCTTTATCATGATCGATTAGGACATTTAGAAAAAACAAAGATGGAACAAATTATAAGAATGAACTTAGATCTTAGACTTTTAAGTGCAATAACATTGTCTTATGAACATTGTTTGACCGAAAAAATGACTTGAAAACCATTTACGGGGGTAATAAGGTCAAAGGAATTATTAGGATTGGTTCATTCCGATATTTGTCGTTCTCTTAGTGTCATGACACACAAGAATAAGAAATAATTCATTGATGATTTTTCAAGGTTCTCCTATGTCTATCTCTTGGACAAGAAGTCGAATGTCTTTGAAGCATTCAAGAGATATAAGATAGAAGTGGAGAAGAAATTGGGAGGATCAATTAAGACATTAAGAACAAACAAAGAAGAGGAATACACCTCCTTGTAATTTAATGATTATTGCATTTAAGAAAAGTATAATACCATATACGCCGCAAGAGAATGATGTAGAAGAAAGAAAGAATAAAACAATGATAAATGCAGTAAGGTGTATGTTGTCCCACTCAAGTCTCCCTAAAAGTTTTTGGGGAGAGACAGTGTTAACTGCAAATTACATACAAGACAAAATTCTCACAAAATCCATAAAAATCACGCCATATGAATTGTGGAATGGCAGACCAGAAATGGAGATGTAAAGCGCATATTCTAGTTCCAAGTCAATTGAGGGACAAACTTGACTTTAAGACGTTGAAATGGAGGTTCAACAATCCAAAGGGCATATATTCTTCAATGAGAAAAAGGGTTAATTGAGTGTCGTGATGCAACATTCCTTAAAAAATGAAAAGGAAGAAGTGCATGAAGAAGAGGATAATGGACCTCTGATTATCCGTGGGATGAAGTCGACTCCGATGTACCAATGGTGGAAGAAAATTCCATACAAGATGTAGATTCTTTGGAAGAAGTGGGTGGACACATAAAACTCACGAGTATAGTCGACAATAAGAGATCCATGACAGGACCTTAACATTTTGATGAGTATATTATGTACGAGTGCGAGGCTTCATGTTACTCCATGAATGTAAATATAGAGGATTGTACAAATCTTATTTTATACAATAAGGAGATGACTTCGGTTCAGACGAAATCATGGACTATCACCATGAGAGATGAAATTGACTCTATTAATCAAACAAAGTATGAGAATTATGTGATTTTCTATATGTGATTTGTTATAAGGTTGACAATACATAGAGTACAAATGGGTATTCAAGAAAAAGTACCAAGCGAATAGTACTATTGAAAAGCACAAAGGCAAATTAGTTGTCAAGGGTTATACTCAGCAAGCCGGTATAGACTATCCAAAATTATAATCTCTGGTAGCTAAGTTTGCATCTATCAGGATCATCTTATAGCGATAGTGGAATATATGGATCTAAAATTATTTCAGATGGATGTTAAGATTGACTTTATCAACGGAGAACTAAGTGAAGATATATATATATATATATATATATATATATATATATATATATATATGACAACATGATGGTTTTAAGTGAAAGGTTAGGAGAATATGGTTTATAAGCCAAAAAAGTCATTGTATGACCTGAAATGCGTAAATGATATCGAAAGTTCCATATAACGATCATTCAATTTGATTTCGTCACAAATAAATTGGATCATTATGTGTACATCAAGAATAGTGGGAGCAAGTTTATTATAATGTCATTATATGTAGATGAATTTGAAATGAAGGACATGGGGGAAGCTTCATATGTCCTTGAAATTCAAATTATTTGATATAGAAGCTTAAGAACATTGAGCTTGATACTGAAGAGATTTCGAATGCATAATAGCAATCCAGTATCAACACCCCTCGTTGTTGGGATAAGGCTAAGTAAGAGTCAGTGTCCTAATTTAGGACAAAAACTTTTAGAGGTTCCATATGCACAAACTATGGGGAGCTTCATGTATGTTATATTGTGTACAAGGTCTGATTTGGCTTCTCCAATAAGCCTAGTTAGCAGTTTTCAAAGTAATTCTAGAATGGCATATTGAGAAGTCATAAAGAGGATTATACGATATCTGAACATTATTGGTCACGAACGATTGCCGGAGCAACCGCCGGTGAAGGAGGAAGCAGTGCGTCCATTCGTCATGAAAGGTGGTGAAGGAGGCAACCGTCGGCGAAGGGGTGCGAGCTGGAGCAACCGTCGACGAAAAGACACAACTCTTCACCGAGAAAGGGGACGAATTAGGATGGTGCATGCGCCTATAAATAAGGGAAAAGGTCGTCCAGGGAGCTCCAATTGATTGATCCAAATATTACAAATGCAACGAAAGCTTATTCTAATTCCTTCATGCAGGTCCCATAAATCGAATGTCATGTCACTTGAATGCACCTGTGATAACAAAAGAACTATTATGAGATCGAATGATGTAGCTTGCACCCTTTGCCTCTCTTTTTTTTTTTATGAAGAAGCCATTCGAATTAACCTTATTAATTACAACCAAGAGGAGGGAACTCTCGTCGGACCAAACAACGGTCTTAGGTGGTTAAGGCCTTAGGAAAATTATGTCCAACATAATACGCCAACACAGTTGTCGTCTTAGAACAAAAAAGACATCATTGTGTATCAATCATAAACCCCATAGACAGACAACAAAAATGGCAGGATTGCATAAGTTTCAAAACAAAAATTAAATTTGGGTTACAAAAGAGACCAAAGCTCTAATGCAGTTGTACAAGAGAACAATAAATTATTGTTCTAAATTCTTATCATATACTTAGAAGAAGGATTAACTGAAGGGTTAAATTGCAAAATAATATCTAAAGTCGACAAACGATATGCAAGTTTTCACAAGAATACATGAATGCTAGGAGAAACATGTATATGCCGTAAGAATTTTCAAGATGGTCATCCAAGTGATGGCAATGGTGAGCCATCATAAGCATTAATATGATAGGCAGATAGATAGAATACAAGCAACCGGATCATCTCCAAATAGATATCGATAGGATTAACTCTTGTGATTTCATAAGTATGCATAATCCATAACCAGGAGCCATCATAAGTATTAATAAATAGGCAGATAGATAAAATACAATCAACTAGATCATCTCCAAACAAATAATCAAGTAGAGCAACATTCTAGATTTGGTTAAAAATTAAACTACATGAATTTAATGATGTGTTAATATTAACATAAATAGGCATCCATGCAATAGGAATCAAGAAAATTCAAGAATAAAAAGCTTAGAAGTATTAAAATCATTATCAATATGCTTTTGTATGCCAAGTAGAGTAAAACTTCAAGGTTAATAAAATAGACTTCCAACTCCACATCATATTTGTGGATATAGTCCATGTTTTTTTTTGTTGTTCAAAAGGTTCAAAATTCTTTTGGAGTTCTTTATACTCATGCTCCTTTGTAGCTTTGGTAATTGGATTGTTTCCCAATTAATTAAATGAGCTCCTTTATTACTTTCACTCAAGTGCTAGAAGAATGTCCTATTATTCTTTTATATGAAAGATTTCATTGAAATCATTGCATAAATAGGGATAGAGTTGAGCATAGGATTAATAAGAATTGATTCCCTAGCCTGATTTAGTGATTTCAGTTTGAACGTCTATTTGGGATTTTATCTATTAAGGATTTCTAAAACTTGAAAGAATATATTTATGAGAAATTTGAACCCCTTAGTATGAGAATGAAAAGTTACCTACTTTGGAATTCAAAATACTCTTAATTCACTAATCTTTTACGCCTAGTAATCTTTGGAGGAAAAAATATTTTAGACTTGGCAGTAATATTAACTTTTTATTGGTTAAAATTTCATAACTTTGAAACATTTTTCTAAGAGAAATACAATTAGATGTAACAGCCTAATACAAATAAGGAGACCATCAAAATAAATTACTCATAGAAAAAGTACCCAAAGACAATGAAATAATAGACCTTGTCTCAACCTAATTAACTGTGGAAATAAAGATTTGAGAAATCATAATAAAAAATAAAGAGATATTAGGACATCCTATCTAATACCCCTACAGCGCAAAGAGTATAGTATCATTACTGACACAAGCAAACTTTGGAGATTAAAAACATGTTAGAATCCAAGAGGTGAATTGGGGAGGAAAATTTATTGCATTCAATATTTGATTTATAGCGGCCCAGAAGACCTGATCAATACATTTTCTTCTACCCTTGACTATAAAGTGTGTTATTTCCTAGCTAACATAATATTATCTTTGATATACCTTCTAGACATGAAAGCAATTATGTGTGACCAATCAATGGAAATAGAGTAGGTCTTAATATTTGTGCCAAAATCTTAGAGATTGACCTATACATTACATTGCACAAGGATATTGATACGAAACTAGTAAATTTCCTTGAGTGATTTATTTTAGGTATAAAGATTAATGAGGCAGGCATGGTACCATTGTTAAAAGAATGAGATGAAACAGATAATGATATCCCTCATAATTATATTTTTAATAAAATTTATAAAACTCAACAGTGAATCCATCAAGCCCACTGGTGGTAGTCTTTCCAGAATTGGTTGAGTGTGAGTAAGGCTAACAAATAAGAGAATTTAAGTCAATATGTGATACATGATCCTCAATTCTTTATAATACTGTATAACACTTCCTAATTTGTAACTTATCAGTCATAGCATGTCCTTCAAAGTTAGAGATAGATGACACTAGACTTTCCTATGATCATTGTGGATAGGCGAAAACAATTTGTATTTTTGTCCCCATGGGTTAGTCAATTGACTCATTATTGACTCCACTATTTTAACCTAATCTATCTAAGGTAGGTTAAATGTTGGTTGTATGTATATCTTAGTACAATGATATCTTGTGGAGATTAGTCACATTGTTTGTCCTTCAATTCTACCTGTTGGATCTTTTGTTGTGCCTCTATAGTATTACTCCTTAGCCTGCCTATGGTGTCTTTGTTTCAATATAAGGTTTGATTCTTAATTTCTTTTAGTGCTTGTTCTACACTTTGATTAGAGAAATTATTAACACACTCCTTTTAACTATTTTCCTATATTTAGAATAGTCAAATAAAAAATACTCATATTTAAAGTACTTAGATTTGTATATGCTCTTGTCAATACTAAAGATTAGCAGGAAGTGGTCATCAAGAAAGGGAGGAAAGACATAGTTCCATATTGGATAAAAAATAATAAACGGTTGAGCTAACATAGAATTCTAGCATTCTTAGACCTATTGTTGCACCAAGTAAAACTAAACCCAATAGTTAAAATGTGATGTTGAATAATTTACTTAGGGTCTCGACAGATTTAGCTAGTATGAACGATTATCCCCCTTTTCTTATATTCATGACTAATTAAGGAATTAAAATCTCCTATTACAACTCAAGGAATATTATTCAAATTTTAATTACCCAATTCTTTCTAGAGATTCAAATGCAAGAGAGAAAGAGCATTCGCATGAACACACAAGAGAAGAAACAAGAAATCATTAATAGACACTACAACGTGCAAGATCTGAGATGAAGAATGGATCGATGTCATTTGGCTAATAGACCTACATGCGATGATGATGCCACCTGAAGCACTCGTCCCTTCCTGGAAATTACCCTGTCACACGCTTCCCAATCGATGGTTTGTTTGTTTTTGTATGACCCTACTAACGCTATGATGCCGAGCCTACTCCGTCTATTACTTTTTATTAAGTAGAAGAGACGGTGTCTTTAGCTCCTCCCACCCCTTAATGGTTCCAGTATAAATCTTCATAAATTTGTTGGTCATTGCTAATAGTAATGTCCGAGAGAACCTGCTTACCTTTTAGGAGTTTCTTCATGTTTTGTTTGCCGCTATGTTTCTTCACGTTTTGTTAATAACTTAAGGATTCTAATTTTTAAGCTTGATTGTTAACTCGTCTATTGCAAGACATCATATTTTTTAGACCAAGGCAGCGCAAATGAAATATGATTTCTTCTCCTTGCGGTTGGTTGAGGAAGGAAGCACTCATTCTTTCACTAGTTAGTGTATTCATATTCATCTATGACTAACAGTAGGAACTATTTCTGGTGGGGGGGACAAATTATTTGAAACCTGATAGCGACAGAAAATATTTAATGCATGACCATGATTTGATTGGACCAAAAACATCTTCCTTCACTATTGATGGTCAACATAGATGTACACAACATCTTGCCATATATGACAAGAGATGGATGCAGCCAGGTAAGTTTATAAAGTGGAATGGATTCAGATGATGTCACAATAGTTTTGCTTGAACAGTGAGAACTCGTCCACTGATGTAGTACAAGGTCAGGCACACCAGCTCCAACAAGTAAAGGAGGAAGGAATTCGGCCAGTTCTTCGGATGTATTCTGCTTGCTGGGCTGTTTTTGCAGCTTGCTTGATTTTGTGAGCTTCAGCTTCTGCGCGCATCTCCTCGGCTTTGTGCTTGGAAGCTGCTAACTTGGACATGAGCCGATCATGAGCTCGAGCTCTCATTCTCTCCACCTCAACCTGGAAAAGGCCAACGTCAAGTGAATAAATCATTAGCCTGCACCATGATGCCAAGACGTCAAATTCTGGATTTATTTTGAAGTCCAAAGATGTGTAGATTATCAATCCTGTGCGTCCAACTTTATACCTCTCCAGAATACTTTCAATTGTCCAATGATCATGTTGTGTTCAGGCAATACAGGATTAATTCTATCTGCCTTCAGCCTCCACATTACAGGGTTAACATTATATTTTCTTGTCCTAGCTTTTTACCAGTACAATAATCTGTAGTTATCTTGACATCAATTCAACGAAAGGAAATATTGGAAATCAATCATGACTAAAGTGGTAACGATCCTTGTTGAATTGGTATTTGGCGGACAATTCACTTGCTAGTTTGTACTTAGTGAGAAGATTCAACAGTAACTACAAGCAAGAAAAGCAAGTTTCGATGCTAATCTATCGTGCATTGCTCGTGTAGTATTGGAAAATGTTTAATCTGATAATGTTAACATGTTCTGCAGTTATCTTAATTTATCTGAAACTTGGGGATAATAGAAATCAGGGATATAAAAAAAATGAAGGTACTATAAATGTGTCATGATATACCAAGAACATAGCTCACAGGAACAAGTTACTTTCCAATAAAATAGAAAGCCCATGGAGCAAGTTACCTTGTGTCGTGACATACCAACAGATAGAAGAGAAATTAAATCATGAGGATAGACATGGAAGATTCTTACTTTTTTTTCATTTCTGCTCTACATATACCATGTTATCCACGCTGTAATTAAACGAGAACTACTAGGTTCGAGTACACGAACTGTGTCAACCAGTTATAAAATGCAAAGCTGTATGCTTGAATTAAACGTTTCAAAGTTATAAAAAGTACTCAGTACCTCTACTTTTCTCATTTCAGCTTCTGTTTTTGCTTTCAGATGATTCTCCCAAGCTTGGATCTTAATCTCTTCACGCTTCAACCTATTAAATAATCACAATGAAATGAATACAGAGTACATGTCAATTGCATAAGAGACTGCAGAAATGGAAGCTCCATATATGTAAAGAGTGGTTCAGTTGTCATAAACCTGGCCATGTACTTGGTTTTCTCTGCTTCCTCCCATGCGGCTGCTCGTGCCTCGATGAGACTTCTAACTGGAGGATCAACTGCCACTGTTTTAAGTGAGACAGATGCCTCTTTTTTTTCTTCCTCTTCTTTACTTGCCCAGGCAGCAATATTAGCCTTCCCAAGTCGTGTACCAAGAATCATTATTTCTCGCCTTGTTCTGATATGCAATTCCCTTTCAGTTAGCTCTTCCCTGTTGCAATCTGAATGCATGTTCCCTAAATTGTCGATGTCTGAACTCTCAGAGACTCTACGGGGACTTGATGGTCTGGAAGAAGTAGGACTTCTCATGGGTGATGAGGCTCTTACTGGAGTGCTAGTCCTGGAAGGCTCCTGACTAGCAATGGGTGTCATTTCTGTGCCCATATCCCTCATGCCCACTGACCTCATTGTCGATGCAGGGCTCACAAATGCGGTGACACTTTGAACTGATGCAGAGGAATCATGACGGCTAACGATAACTGCAATATTCACCACACAACACCAAATAAATAGCATATAATTTGATAAAACTCTAAATGCGAGTATCCTGGTTTTTCAACCACTAGAATGGACTCAATCAAGATCTTTAATCTGATGTTTTCATTGTGAAACAACACTACGGACATTTACTGAAATTTTGAAAGTCTACAATCACAAACACTAGTGGAATGCATGCATGTTAGAATCGTGTCGACACTTGACACTCGTATCAAAATGGAAATTTAGCAACTTCATAAGCAATTTGATAATGTTGCGACCAGGACTTACTTGAAGCATCAGCTGATAAGCTCTCAGCGTGCATCCCCGGCTTCGCACAAGAATCCGCAAGCAGGCAGGTTTCCGGAACCAAATTCGTAGGCTTCTGCGTGCCGGCATCTTTCTCGGCCTGAATGGCGTCAATCCTCTTGGTGTCTGAATCTTCACCATCCTCCATCATCGCCAACTTGCTCAAAGTTTGCCGGCTTCCAAGACCAAAATATTCTGGCTTCTTCGACTGCGGTCCGGCGCCTTTACTAGGCCGGTTCACCGTCGCAGGGCCTGCAATCCACTTTTGGGCGTCGTCCCACTTAGAAGGCGCCGATTTGCTGAAAGGAAGCTTGAGCATGGAGCCATTGGAGGCACGCAACCCCTTGTGGAAGTCAAAGTTGGAGGACACACTCTCCGAATCGAACGAATCATCGACCTGAGAAATCATCCTGCAACTCGACATGATCTGGTGACTGTTACCACCTGCCGGCGGCTCCATCAAATTGGAGCATTCTACGACGGAGCTCACAATGTCCACATCCCTGCAGTCGTCAGCCGAACTACCGCCTGCACAGGTGCTCACAGAAGCCAAATCAGAAAACTTGAACCTTTGTGCAAATGAGCAGCTGAGAGAAAAAAAAAATGGAGAGAGATTAAACTGTGAATCCTGCTTGCCTCTGTCGTCGTTGGCTGCGGCTGATGCTTCCGATCTCAAGGAGAACTCGGACTCCATCTCTGCCTCCTCCTTCCTCATCTTCTCCACACACAACAGCATGGAGCGAAGCCTTCCCGGGGACAGACCGCCGCGCTACATTATTATTACGACCAAAGAAATTTTCTTCTTAATCGAACATAAGAGAAAGAAGATGGGGAAGGGGAAGAGAGAGAGAGAGAGACGACTAAAACAAGAAACTTGCATTAATGGCGACTACATCTGCTTGGCATTATTAAGAGTTGCATTAAAATCCTGATTACAGTGTTCCGTGTCGCGCAAGCACCCATTCTGAGCTCATCACTCAGGCCACAGTGCTCAGAAGAAGGCCGCAGGAGTAGAGCACCAACAGTAATAATGGTATAAGAGAAGTTGCTGATCTGGAGCAGGGAATACCATCCCCCAGAGAGAGAGAGAGAGAGAGAGAGAGAGAGAGAGAGAGATGACCTGAGAAGAAAACTGTTTCTCGATGCGTTCGTAGTCCATGGACGTGCAAATGCTTCAGCTCATATGAGAAGCTCAAGAGGATGGCCAAATGGGCGCAAGCTTCTCTGCTGCCGATGATGGATGATGACAACAATGTCTAGTAAAGATTTCACTCCTTGTCAGAAAAGACCGAAAGGACCTCGAATCCTACAAAATTACGTTAGATCCCCATGCTATTAAGTTCGGTAGACAGTTATTTAAGAATTTAAGACACACGTGGGGGAGGAGTAGCGCTCCCCATGGGGCCCTGTTGGAATTGGGATTAGGATCCCCCAGAGAGAGAGAGAGAGAGGGGTCCTCACTCCTCAGGCCACAGTGCTCAGAAGAGGGCTTCATCCATTGGTTTGATCATCAATCACAATCATGATAGTAATTATATTCCAGTCGAAGATAAAACCAAGAGCAGCATTCCTCGGAATTCGAGTGGGTGTCTTCATCTTGTTTCGAATATCGATTCATTTGTTTTCGAAAAGAAACAAAAACTCCATTAGTGATTTCTTACATCTCCATAAACTCAAGACATTGGGTTAATCAATTACTTATTGAGAGAGAGGGAGAGAGAGAAAGATAAAAAAGAAGAGAAGATAATTGGAAACATGGAATTGGATGGATGCTGCCATGGGAGGCACGAAAGGTTGCTCAGGTGGATGACGGATCATGTCATTTTTTTTCTCTGTCCAAAGTGGAAGGTTAGATTTTGAATCCTTCCATCATAAATGACGGACCAAATACAACTGCCGAAATCCTGTAAAAAAAAGAGAATTAGCTACGATAACATTGACATTAACCATGAAGATGAATTAGATGATAGCAATGCAAAATGGACCATCACGTTGCTGTCACCCATAAAGTTATAGTTCTTGCTTGGGGGGTCGCGTTGGTGGTGGTGGTCAAAAGTGTGAGGTGAGGGGAGAGAGAGAGGCCCATGCCATGCCGTGGGGTTGCGTTGTTGTTGCTCATGTTACCATTTACATGTTTGAAGGCTTTGCTTCGTTTCGTGATTTTTGACGACCTCTCTTCGTCTTTAATTTTTATCTTTTTCTCCGACACATCTCAGATGGTGACGCTGCGTAAACTTCTCGTACCGTTCAAATCGATTGTACTATATATATGAATCGACTCCCATGCCCACGTCACGCCTCTCTCTCTCTCTCTCTCCCCCACCCTCCATCTCTCTCTCCCCCCATTTGTGGACAGTAATTTGGTACGAGCAAAATTATTGGGAACACGTTGCTTCTTTTGTTTGTAACTTGAAAAAGAAAAAAAAAAGGCATAAGATAATGTAATTGTGGTGCTCATTTGATGATATGCCTTCAGTCTTTAGGTCATTAATAATGCTCATCAGTTATAATGATACAATTAATACTTATACACATGTCGTATAATTAATTTAAATTAAAAGTGACCATTTAGAATGCGGAGGCTACAGAAGAAATTGTTTAAGTCCAACTAATGCGATTAGATTATAACTCGTAATAAAAAATATTTGATTGATAAGGAATTAAACTATTTATTAGCCTTCCATCTCTTTCCTCAATTGGCTGGCGTGAAGCCTTAAAAAAATTATTTTGATTATTCGAACAATTAGTTTCGTATGCGTTAATCCCCGAAGCAGGAGAGACTCCATATGTACACGTACGAGTGACAGCGAAACATTTGGATAAATTTGATATACTGGATTTTTATGCACATGAACGACTTCACGTGAACCTTTCTTTTTTTTTTTTTCCTCAAAGATCTCCCCATTTTTTCGTTATTTTTCTTGGAACTATAAGTCGGAGAATTTTTTGTAACATTATTTTTAATAACAACAATACTTTCTTTTTTTTTCCTCAACGAAGAAAACTGCTAGAAGAATTCATCTTGTTTGCTTTTGTTTCCAATATTTGTTACACATAAAAAATAAAAATAAAAAATGATATTTTGTGAGTACAATAATAGAGATTATAAAGTCGATTGAATGGGGAAAAAAACGGTTTACGAGTTAAAAAATTACAGCCGGAGGTGTTCATATGTTTTTTTTTTCAAAATTTCAAGAAATAAGAAAAGTGAACACTTGTGAAGCCAAGAAATTTCGAACACTTGTAAAAGTGAACACAGATGCTAGGAATAAAGATATTTATTATAGTAATATATATATTTGTATTGAAGTATGAGCTCAGAATAAATAATTTCAACTAAAAACTGAAATAGTTTATCCCTAAAAAAACTGCTCACAGATGCACTTTTTAGAAGAAAAAAAAACAATAGTACCCTTGAATAACTCACCTGTTTCGTAGAATAAAATAGAAAAGAATTCTATTCTAATTTTTATTCTCAAAACAAAATGGAGTCTTTCTTCTCTAAACGATGCAAGAAAGAAAAGAAAAGGATAAAAAAACAGTAAAACACAAAGGAAAAAAGCCGAAATAACACCCAGAAGAAAAAAGAGAAAGCAGAGCGCGAATGACAAGAAACTAACACTTGCTTGCTCCTATCGGGGCGTAAATATCAAAACCTTGTAGCATATAAAAATTATTGGGAGACGAGTGACGTGTTCCACCACCTGCCAAAGCTACCATTCAAACTCGCCAACAGGACTGTTCAACTTTGGACTGGTAGCTCATACTGACACCAACTAAATTCTGATTTCGAGTTCAAAAAAAGATGACACCAACTTATCATGTATGATGATTGAGATCCTTCTCTTAGAAAACTGAGATAAAAGCTTCTGATAGTAGAACAAAATTTCTTCCCACTATATCGATGATGGAGGGCGAATATGCATAATTATAGAAGAGGGGAAAACTCTGTTGCTTTATAACTCTGTACAGAATGGTCCTGTTTCAGAATCTATTTCGTTTTTTTCCTCATCATCAGGGCCTGTTACATTAGTTCCTGTCCTCAAGTTACAAATGGTCGAAGACAAGTTGCCTCTTGGAAACTGCAGGCTTGATTTCTGCAGTTTAGTGTGGAAAAGAGATTGTAGTTCTGAAATCAGTGAATAGGATGGTATTGAGTAATACCACGCTTGGGCGGCAGCTTTCTCAGGATGAAAAGCACCAAGGATGAAGGGAGAATTTCAACAAGCTGTAGTAGACCACCAAAACCATGTAAGTTTCTGCTCTAGTTTTGGAATCAGAACACGACAGTTTCATAGAGAATACCAAAAAAAACGAAACGATTCTAATAAAAAGTGACTAAACCTATTAAACATGGTCTGCCATCTGTGAAAAACAAGATAACTTCAACACCAGAAATCTTACTATAGAATAATTGCATAGCCGGTATGATAGATAATCGCATCGAGTTCAAATTTGCTAGGGAAGTGATCATAGCACATAAAACAAAAAACAGAAATTCATGTTGATGGCCATGTAGGAACTAAAACATACCAGGTAATATAAGAAGTTTAGAATTGGATGATTCAGAACATCAAGGTCTGCAGCTTTGTCAAAAGCATTAAGGCACATCTGAAACAAATGCAGCGAGATTTACAATAAATCAATTGTTATGCATAAAGAAATCACATTCTCTCTTGAAACGAGATAGAATGCCCAGACTTACCATGACGCATCTCAGTGAGAAACATGAGAAACATATACCTGTGACATAGCCAACCTATAAGCAGAAAATGCACATTGCTATTAGAATTTTAATACAATTATGCAAACAGCAAAGAGTAAGGCAATCCAGACGTACCTCCTGTAACTTTTTCCTCCGGCCTTTTGATTCAACTTGGAAGTCTTTCAACATTAGAAAGAGCCTATTTCAAAATTTTTGGTGAATGCCATTAGAAAAAAAATACTTGAAATCTCAACCTTCATTTCTTTTCCCTTTTATCCTTACCATAAGTGAATGTTTGATGTTAGCAAGAAAAATGTTATGCAGGTGGAAATCAAATATTATTTATCATGGGTAGTCCAGCAATTGGGATTAGGTGTTTAGGAATTGATTTGGTAGATTAGATAATGTTTTTATCTTTATTTAGTATCCTATAAGACATAAACATGCAAAATCAAAACGACTCACCTGCCTCCGTAGATAAGAAATCCAATTGCAGCAAGAAGTGAGACACCTGCAAATTATAAATTCGACAAGCTTATATGTTACACCTTAAAAAGAAACTTGGATGTTTAAAGCAAAGGAGTCTCTCTCATCTGAAATTACACTTTTTATAGAAGAAACTCAAACTACACTTAAAAGAAGTATTACTAAGCAACCTGCAAAGAATATCTTGGATATGATGACCATTACTTGGATAGGTTTCCACCACATGAGAAACCACAGAGCAAACTGCAGATGTTTCAAGAAAACACATTCCATCATTCTCAATTATTATGAAATCAGGAAACTCAGAAAATTAATAACCACTTTCAAGCAGCTCCTAAAATAATATACTAAGTTGCACTCAGTGGAAACCTGAGATTCAAAGGCTGCATTTAATTCATGTGTTGGGAATATATCACCCATCAGATAGAAATTTGAATATAGCATCTTGAGGAAGATCTAGGGAGAACTCTACTTCCTACTGAAAGATATATAAAGACATAGTATCCACTATATTACAGGTTTATGTAATTCTGACAAACTAGTTAGAGAGTTTTAAATTACCTCACAATGGAAAAGGAAGAAGTTAATTTCTCTAAATAGACTAGCTAGTCTTTCTCCTATGTAACTATTTTCTTCCCAATCTTTTTCCCCTCTTATGCATTTGAATGTATTTTGTATTAGTTGAACATGAACAAAGATCATCTTCAATACATGTCAATATATTGCTGCAGTTAAATGCCTTAGCAATAGGTTTTAACAGTTTTTTTTTTTTTGAGGATAAAGGATGGATGCCTTTTGCATTCATCCAATTTTATTTATAAAAGGTCACACTGTACATACACAATTACAGGAATAGAGAAAAAAAAAACTTAAATATTTGCCCAATCCTAGTGGGATAAGGCTTTGTTGTTGTTGTTGCCCAATCCTTCATCAACTTAGTTGTTGTGGATAAAATATTTTCAGCGTAACATCTTTCCCCTCTAAATAAGCAGCCATTTCTTTGTGTCCATATAGACCACAATATAGCAAATGGTTCATTTCTTCGTCGCCGGGGTACATATGTTTGAATGTCGAAATTTGGCCCACCATGCCGAAATTTTGGAGTTTTGCAGTTTGCATTGAAACCAATTGTTCATGCTTCCTTGTGCCATGGACATTTTTTCAAACCGTGCTCTCAAAAGCAAAACATTTTCTCAAACTGATCATTTTCATAAAAAAAAAACCCAAAATGGTAGGTTAAAATAACTTAATTCCCAAAGTAGCTGTGCTGCCATGTCAACCTTGCAATGAACAAGGTTGATGGTTTGTCCTCTTTTGGCAGATGACACTGAAGTAAGAAGGATGTGCAGTGCACCAACATTTTAAATGTAATATCACTTTCCTTTAAAGATGATGTGGTGTACAATTATTTCATGTTCTGTTCTTTTATTTCTTTGGTCTCTTCTTTATCTGAGAGGTTTCTGTCCTTGAACAATAGAATTTTAGCTTAGGGCAATTCTTGCTATCAAGCACAGATATTGAAACAGAGGCACGTTAATAGATTAGCTCTGCCTAGACATGGTTGCAATGGAATATGCAAATAACTGGAGGATCAGCTTTTTGAAGTCAGTGTGTATGCAGAGAGAGAAAAATTAAAATTAAAATTACAATTGTTTTGGATGATTCCGGACATTTATTTTACCATCCAGATGAAAAGATCGAGTCCAACACTTTAATCATGATAATACAAATTCTCAGATGGAATTAGATTTATCATCAAAGATGGCGTTTGATTCTGAATCAAACTTGCAAGAAGAAATGGGTCCCAAGAAAGGTGAATGCACTTCAGCTAATGTTTGTTTCCCCAACAACCAACATTCACTTATCTAAGAGAACACATGAAATTGAATGTTTTTTTTTAAACAGGAAAGGACGACTAGCAAGATGGTAGTCATCCAAGAGTTCCAAAGTTGAATGCTTTTAAATCACCTTCAACATATTTTTTTTTCCAAAGCTGCCGTCAGCATGACCTAAAAACAAATCATCAGCCAGGAAGCATGATAGGCTGATGTAGATCCTTCATGGCACGTAAATGATCAGAGTAAACTTTGGGAATTAATCTTTTGACCCAAATTACTGAGATTTCATTAAAAAACAGGTTGGTTCTGAGGTACTATCTTCATGACTTTCATTTGTACAAAAGACAAAACATGAGGTCCCACGTTGTGCTGGTTAAATGAGCTATCTGCATCAACTTAAGTTTTCAGACTACAAAAGAGTAATGTCACTCTTTACATCTAATTGGTTCATCATCCCCTTCTTAAAAACAAATGTCAGCATTTCAAATGTCGCAGAAAATATTATTTCTATCGACCTAAAAAAAGAACCTTTTCTAAACATGTTTCAACTATTAGTGTAACTTCTACTTGCCAATGACAAACCAATGTGGATTCATCATTCCTTCACTTATGTTAGTGGTACCTTCAAATTAGTCTATTTATGAATGCAATAGTAAACTCCGCCTATATTTTATAGCCGGTCCCAAGCCCGGATAAAGGAGGAGGGTTGTGTTAGGCCCCAGCATAAAATCCTGTCGAATCTTATGAACATGGATCAACGAATATAACTAATAGAGCGGAATGACGTCGTATGATCCATGTAGCCGACCCCACCTAGTGGGATAAGGCTTTGTTGTTGTTGTTGTTGTTTGAATGCAATAGTAGGAGTTACATTAAAACAAAGAGCACAAATAATAAAAGTAAGAAAAGGTAAAATGTTCACTACAAGCTAAATACCTCCCAGCTTTAATACTGCAAATTGTAATAAGAAACATCTTGTTGATGAAAATAAAACTCAAAAAAGTATTTAATCCACTAACCATGTAACTAACCTGAATAAAATAGAATGATGCATTGATTGCATAAAAACTTGGCCTCAGCCCATCAATGGATGCTGAACATGCCTGCAAATAATTGAAATTCAGAAAGACAATCAACTAACATCCATTTTTACAATAAAGAATGCCAAAAAAAATCAGGGCAAACCTGATAATATATTTCAGCCCAAAACAAGATCAAGAGTGCATATGTGGTGAAGTAGACAAGACCAGGTAAGTCGAAAAGAACATGCTGTATTATCTGAAATAAAAGCAACATGGTGTTATCTTCGATTCTTCAACAAACGCAAGTAACTTTGTTTTTCTAGAAGATTCCAAGTGACGAGATAACATAGAGTAACCTCAGGTTGTAATTGCTGCACCCTCCGGCGGTATAAAAAGACAATCGATCGAACTGCAAGAACAGCACGAAGATCATCTTCAGCGCTACAAATTGCATAAAAAGGGCATATGAAATCACGAAGAACTATACGAACCCCCGTTAACCAGGAAGTTGAGGAAGTGGAAAACCTTCTGCGTCGTCCACCCGAACTCCGGAACTCGGCGTTCAATCCGCACCAATTGTATCTGCAGCAGCCCATGCGGTTTCAGTACTCGAACAAAACGTTTAATTGATTTCAGAATCATCATGCACGCTCCAATCAACCGGATAAAAAGGAGTTTTTGAAATCAGAGTTCCCTTCTTATTAATCGCACAAGAAAAACCTAGCGGCGTCGGTCACAACAAGAAGAGAGCGAAGTCGTTCGATCGGGAAGCGATTCGAACAGGTTGGAGATTATTACGAGAGCGACGACGGAGACGACGCCGAAGAGGGCGGCGAGGGCGTGGAAGATGCGATCCTGCCACAACGGCGAGTTGTTCACGTCGTCCCACCAGAAGGAGGCGTCGCGGAGAGCGTGGGCGGCGACCGACGTCGAGGCCATCCGGTTCCCGACGGTGGCGGTGGATTGGTGGCGAAGCTGCGAGGGATTCGAATTCGACGTGGGAGAAACGGTTTACAGGAGAGAGAGAAAGAGGGGGAGAGAGAGAGAGACCTTAAAAAAACACGAAATTTACTATTTTTTCTCCTTTTTTGGCGGTTTTCCCTAAAGTAGGAGGAGGGTGGAGACAGAGACGAACAGCTCGGCGCTGCGGCTGCCACCTCCTCCTTAGTTTTGTCTCAATTGACTCGGTTTTCAACAATTATTAAGATGGGGTTTGTGTTCCTTTCGTCTTCCTCATAATTAATGTACATTATGTACTGGTCAACATCTAAAGCTATTATGATAAAAATGTTTGTTTGTTGGGACCCTCCCCTTAGAAACAATGTTTTACTAATCGACGAGTCAGATTGTGGTTGGACAGATCAATCCAATTCAATCGAGTTAGAATCAAATTTTACTAAAATAATTGTATTATTTATAATAATAATAATTGTAAATATATCGTATAATAATATCTGAAAACAACTAATCATTTATTAATAATATATATAATATAATTTTTTATTTATTTTTAGATTTAATATTGATAAATAATAATTATCAACATATAAATATTAGAAAAAATGATTATGCTATCTGTTAAAAGATGATAGCACTATCCATATTAATCATCATCGTCTGAATTATTTACAATTATTTAATTATTATTTAATTATGATAGATGTTACATTAATATATCTTACCTTAAATTACTCCTATTTCTTTATATTTTTTTCTTTAACACTTTCCTTTTAATTTTTATTTTTAGGCCCCTTGATAGTTTCATTTTCAATATTACTCAGTTTTTAATACTTACTTTTTTATTTCTATTTCTATTTAATTTTTTCATCTCATTCTTTCCTTCCTTTTTTAACTTTCATTTTTAATACATTATTTTTTTCCCTTTTTAACTTTCTTGTTTTATTATTTTCTTTAATTTTTATAAATTTGATTCGAACTGATTCATTGATTTTTCGGTTCAATCATTTTTTTTCATCCAACATTAAAATCATTTTTTATGTTAAATGGGATCAAATCAGCCCTCAATTCGCGATTAAACTAATTGAAGTGACATGTCAACCCCGATTTTAATAATTACTCTGAATATCATATTAGCTTGATGTTCGATCTACCTTACTTTTCGAATATTTAAGTTATAACTAAAAATTATTATTATCTAGGCAAAAAGAAAATTGATAATTTTTTTCCACCGAGAGTTATTACTCCAAAGTTAAAAGTATGATTATATTTCATGAGAAATATTTTATTATTGACGTTTAACCGATGTGATTTGATCAATAGTGAGGCTAATGAAATTCGATTGTTCGTGTCATGAGTCTTATGATTTAACCCTTTTAATAAAAAAAATTGATATGTCTTTTAGATTGCTTTGTTGAACCAAGAGTAAAAAAAATCATGAACGGAACCTTGTTTCTCTTTATGCATGGAAGAGGAGTAATACGAAACAAAAGCAGAATCCACAAAGCAATCCATAAGCGCCACATGCTTTTCTTTGAAGGTCGCCTGCTTTAAGCATGGAAGATAACATCAAGGGGAGAAAGAAAAAAAAAAGGGTGAAGTCTTTGCCGTGAGCTTCTGTAGTTGGAATAAAATCATGCTAATTCTGATTGTAACTTCCGAAGTTGTCACTATGGAATATTGGCATAACCTATGGGGCACGGTTATAGATCCATCTTGATTATTTTTTTTTTCCGACCTAGATCGATTATGTACAACTTAATTCTAGTCTTAAAACAAAGTTGAAAATATAAGTTTTGATCACATTGTCTTCATCTTCTCCGCATTGATGTGTTATTTCAGCCTTGCTGCGTAGGCATTTACATGGAGATTTGGACCAAAAAAAATACTAGAAGGCTTCGTGGTTAAATAAACAGAAGATTCATATACCTGAAGTCTGTAGAGCAAAAGATTCATTGGTGACATACCTGCAATACGCCTGCAATACTTTTAGCCGAAACTTAGCCTACGACATTACATTGGCCATTAGATTGCCATGGCTATTAGGTCGTCGACGCTAAAAGCGACGAGCACTATTCTCCAATCCAAATGAACTGATACCTTGCTGGTGCCACGAGAACTAGACAGTGCGCAGCTGAAGCTACGTTCAGATGCAGAGGCTTTGCGTCCACAATAACATGTCGTCTCGATTACATATAACCAAAAGCAAGCACAATGACGAGGTCAATCACGTTCGTGAAACGAAGGGCACTAGGCTGTTTTAATCCCTGTTCTTGCCCAGGGCACAAGTATCCAAGCACACGTCCAAGTAGCAAAGGAGTGTTTTAAATTGCTGCCTCTCTAGCTGACAAGTTACCTTCTGCTGTATTCATAACACCTTGGCATTGTTAGTCCAGCTCCAAGTTACCTTGGAGCCTTGAATGAACTGAGGTGCAGGAATACCTTGTAAAGCCTTCTCACTTAAACTGTACAAACTTTCATTGAATCCCGAGTCATCCATGCGCCCACCAGGGACACTGCTACAACTCTGAAGGAGTCCTTCCTAAACACTGAGCGCCTCCCAGCACAATGTGCTTTCTACAAGCTGAGACAATTGCGTCTACATGTGGGCTCTGAGCCGCGTCTAGAGTAGTTTGCTGTAACAATGCTTTAAGCATCAAGAGGGTAACCCTCTGGTAATCTACAGGACCCCTCTCCGGCAGTCTTAACAAGTTCCCAAATGCCAAAGAAGAATCCGGAAACCATTCGGAACAAATTGCTGGGATTGCATGTGCAAACAGGTCCTCATCACTTTTGATCTCACCACAATAAGATAGGAATGTTTCTGCAAGATCTTTCAACAATTTCGCATGGCACCAGATTAAAGTATTGGAAGCAACATAATGTGGCTTCTGGTACTGCTGTTGTAGAGGTGAGATCAATCCAGGGGAGCTTGATTCTTTTGTAAGCTGCAAAGCAAGCCAGGGAAGCAAAACCTATTATGTGCATTAAGAGTCGCGCATCTGGACTCCCAAATATAAAGTCGCATGAAGTAACTGTTATTTGAGATAGCACCTCAATTGCAGATCCATGATTAACAGTCAGCATGAGTCCTTTTGGCACAAGAAGTTGAACACCTTCAAAGATTGGAACCTTACCCTTATCTGCTGGTGATGTGTCTCTGACAGACCATGATTCTTTCCAGTTAAGTTCGGCAGCATCAGAACTATTGCTATCAACTTCATCATGTGGCATTCTGAATAGTAAAACATTCTCAGTTGTTCAATCATGAAAGGATAGATGATCAATTACTCGAGCAAAGAGCTCAAGCACCTGACAATAGACATGCACAACGTCAATATGCATCATTGCTTCACATCCCCAAAACAGTTGTGGGTAGAGTAACACCTTCTCTGGTTCCATTTCTCTATCATCACTTGCAGTGTCAGAAGAACGTCCATCATAAAGCCTAAAACTCTTCAGGAACAGGATTTCCCAAGTACTTATGGAGGCACCGGAGGAGCAATACACAATTATCATTTTTAACACTATGACTCAAAGCACGATAAATCTGATGTGAACAACACACAAGTTGCATAGATGTGCACTCCATTCCCATCTTGATTGCATCTCCACAGCATGTTTCTCAAAGATCCCCCGGAAACATATTGCATCAAACATGCTTAGGACAAGTGCTGATAGCAGTTTTGCACATCAAGGTGCCACGTAGACTGGATGTATTTTATTAAGCTTACCACCTTTTGATTGCTGTCATTGTTTTCAACCTCATACAGCTCTGAGGGTCAACCAGTGAGCGAGTAAAGAAGAATAATGAGCAGATGTTGACAGATGAAGAGTAGGATCTCTTTTGAGCTATCCATTGAGACACAAGTAACAAAAAAAAGTAATGGCAGTTACTCCCGGAAATCTTCATCATTCTCATAAGCAATTTCTGCAAGCAGAATCAATACAATATCTGCAAAAGCAAGTGTTGGTGATGGTCCTAAAGGCAGACTGGAGTTCACTGGCATTGGTTCCTAGAAAGTCTACCGGGATGGTAAAGATCTTCCCCAGAGTTCATATTTTCCCCAAAGTTTGGAATGTCATTTAGGCAATCTCCAATGTCACAAGACACATGATGACTTCTCAAATTACCAGTTAAACAATGAACGTTAGTTGGACCTGACAAGCTCATTCCTTGTAAGTTCATTAGTGCTGGAAGGAATTGAGTTGAGCATCCAGTAGTAGGCGGAAACACATTAACCTCAGGATGCATAGGGTTGAGTGGCTCTGAGATACTCCAACCTGTCACTTTGGAAGTCAGCCAGCTCAGGTTTCACTAGAATACCTAATTGGGCCATCAAGGGATCCACGAACAAGCAAAGGTGGCATATGAGGTTGGTTATCAGCTATGGTTGCCACCTGAGCAGCTATGGTTATCAGCACTGGTTCCTAAACATCATCTAGCATTCGCTCTCAAAAAAATATCATCTAGCATTCTCTGTGACAACATGCAAACCAAGTGATCAACAGTCTTTTGTGGGCAAATACGAGCAAGGTATAAACTAACACAATTGGCTACTGAAAAAAAATATGTTGCAAATGCTCCACTTATCTCTGCTGATGTGTTAGAATCACAATCTTCAATTCCCTTTGTGAGTAGAAAGACGAGAACAGGAACAATATTTCGTGTATTGTTAGCAACAGTGCTCCAGAGCTTCTCAAACTCATCTGGAAACTGATCCCATGTCTCCAGGTAAGATATAAAGACTTTTCAGCAATCTATCACTCCAACCTGATTCACATAACTTAAAAAAGTTGAGGTTCTCAATTCGAGCCATGCATGTTAAAACCTGATGCAGTGCAATGATATCTACTGCAGTTGATGCTGCATGATTTCCTCACAGAGGATCTCAGTTAGCTCAGGATGATCTTTTGCAAGTTTTGAGGAGAGTCTATAATGAAACTGATGGTAAGAGTCTGGGAGGCACCCTTTTACTTTTCATTTTATTACTTGATATGACTAGTGCAATTGTTAACAATTTTGATTTATTATAATTGTTTCGCATGATCCTATTTGGATTGAGGGAAGAGAAAGGCATAGAAGGGAAGGAGAAGGGAAAAGAATTTTTCCTCTCATTTGGATTACATTTTGGGAGAAATGGAAGGGAACGAAAGGGAAATTACCTTCATTTGTTTCAATCTCAATTTGAGGGTAGAAGAGGAAAACAATTTTTAGTTTCATCTCTGCAAATGATTTAAATGCCCTCGTTTTACCCTCTATTCCCTTTCATTGCCCTTAGTACTATATCGAAACAAGGTTAGACATTTTCCACTAATTACCCTCCTGTTCCCTCAGCTTCGTTTCTTTCTTCCCACTCCTTGCCTTGCCTTCCCTTCCCCTTAATGAAGTTGTATCCACACACGGCTGCAATCTTTTTAACAGGGTATTTTACCCAACCTTTGGAAAAAAAATAAGGCAATTCATAATCATCTTGCTACCTTTAACCTTATAGAAATGTCATCAACCCATGACTTCGAATATAAAGAACCGAATCTTTCCTTTATGATAAGTGTCATGCACAAGTTTGACGAGGGACGATAGACACTCAAGTTGAAACAATGCTTATAAGACTTTTTCTTTTGAGGAAAGAAAAGATTACTAATAAGCATGTCATCCATTTGCATTAAAACTATATGTGAAAGATGAACAAGTATTTTACCTATAATCTAGAAAGGGGGAAAGGAAAGGATGGCTATGAGTACAAAATGATGATTGTGCATTTATATCTTGTTTGCTAAAGTATTGTTGCCTCTCATTTGGTTTAATGGATAAAATTTTAACCCATTAAAGCATGAAAAAAATTAAGATGTCAACATATATCACATGGGATAACTATTTTTCTTACTATTAATATAACATATAGCATGGGTCAACATAATGGAATTATATTGTTAAGGTAAATTTACAATCATAATATAAGTACAATGTTAAGAACCACCTAAATGCAACTTTACAATGTGATCAACACATTGAACCAAGTCAGTTATTAAGCGTATAGAGCACAGACTACCCGAGAGCCTTATATCAAGTACATATTCTCCCAACGTGATCTGAACATAAGTCAAAAAAGGTAGATCAAATTTCTAAAGGACTATGAGTTTGCAATCAGCTACCATCCAAGTAAAGCAAACTAGTACGTCGATGGAAAAAGTCACTTGCCTGCCTACGAGCACGCCGATGGAACATGATTGACTGCACCATTCAATGGAGTCCTACAAGTACAAGGATGGTGCAAGACTAATGGAACACATCGGCATGCAATCAGAATTGTTACTAGATTTTGCTAAGCACAACCAAATGATGATGAGTACAGCCACTTGCTAAAGTTGTGCGAAAAAACATTTGCAAATTTGTATCTCTAAAGTTGTAATGAGATACAGGGGACGATTATGGGTCCCAAATAATGAAGCCTTGTGTATACAAGTATTGGATGAATGTCACAAGTTTGAATTCGTCATTCATCTAAGAAGCACGAAATGTATAAAGACTCGCAATGGATGTTCTGGTGGACTAACATAAAAAAGGATATTACAGAGTACGTTACAAGGTGCCTTGTATGTAAATAAGTGAAGGTTAAACATCAACGACCTTATAGTATGCTCCAAGAACTTGGAATTCCTCAGTGGAAGTTGAAAGAGATCGCAAGGGAATTTCGTGGTATGACTTCCAAAAACACAACATGGTCATGATACATTATGGATAGTAGTGGATTGATATAGCAAAGCAGTCCACTTCATACCTATTAAATGGAATTAGTCCGTTGAAATCTTGATGGACATTATATTAAGAAAGTTATCCAACTACATGAGATACCAATATCCATAGTGTCAGATAGAGATCCATGGATCACAAGCCAATTTTGGCAGTGCATATAGAGAGCTTTTGGACTGTCATTAAATTTTCGCCCTCCCTTCCACCCACAAACAAACAACAATTGGAACGAATAATACAGTTTCGGGCATGTACATTAGATTGAAGTGGAATTTGGAATAGTCATCTCTCAATTATTGAGTTCGCTACAACAACAGTTATCGTTTTAGCATAGGCATGACACCCTTTGTAGTAATGTACGGAAGATCATGCCACTCACCCATTTAGTGGAGTGAAGCAGGCGGACAACAATTACTGATTGAGAAGCAACTCAATCAAATGCAAGAAGATGCTGAAAAGGTGGGTCATTTCCAAAGAAAAAATGAAGGCAGACCATGCAAAACAAGTCATATGACAAAGGCCGAAGATAACAGTTTTGCCATGTGATCAAGTAATGCTAAAAGTTTCTCCAAAGAAAGGTTTGATGGGATTCAGCAAGCAGGGTAAATTGAGCACTACATATGTTGGACCCTTGGAAATGCTTGCCTCGATTACAAATGCAGCATGTAGATTGACGCTAGTACACTACCACCATCATATGAACATGTACATAACGTTTTTCACATGTCAGTGATACCAATGTAATGAGATTGGAGGAATCAAATCTAAATGAAGATCTAACTTATGCAGAATGGCCAATAGAGATCCTAGAGTACCTACCACGCGTTTGAAAAATAAGATGGTACCTATGGTAGAAGTGGTTTGGACAATGACAAATAATTTTCCAGAATTCTTTAAATAGAATTTTGTATTTTCTTTTCCATGAAAATTTGAGAATGAAATTATTTTTAATGAGTTTATGATGTGATGCATCAAATTTTTCATAAAATAAACAAATAATATTTAATAATTATTATTTAAAAAACAAAGATTGCTAATAATATTTTAATAATTGATGCCGAAAAATAAAGGATAATTGAAAATGAGTTCGAAGAGATAAGGAAGATTTTGAGTAGAGTTGGCTTTGGAAAAAGGGTAAAGGTTAAATTCGAAATTAATTAATTATGGAGTTATCAAAAGTTTAATTGAGCCAAAAGGATTAAATAAGTTCTAAAAAATATTAGAGTCCTAATAAAAGTTAAATCCCTTTAAAAACTTCTAAATATGACTTCAAGGAGTGTTGGATTTTCACCATTCCGGAAACAGAATTCTTGCACGAAAACCTCCACTTTTCCTCTCATTTTTTACGCGAACCAAGGCATACCTGAGAGCAAGATGATATGTTTTGAAGTCGAACATAAAAGATCATCGTCAAGTGATCGCACGGGCTTCAAGGCAACACTGAGGAGATCGCACAGGCTTTGAGGCGACACTGAAGAGAAACAATCCAATGAAGTTTGTAGATTAGTGGAGAAAACAAACAGAAACCGTAGTTATTTTTTCAGCCGACTTAAATATGCAGGGGGGATGCTTATATCGATGTTTTTCACCGATACAGAATCCTGAACTCTTGTTCTACATATGAATATTATTTTGCATAAAATTGGATATCAAATTGCATTGATTATCATGTAGAAAACAGAGCTGAAAGTCATATCAGAAATGTGATTTTCCGATAGCAGCAAAACTTGGCCCGAATTCTGCCTGGCCCGGGTTCCATTGGATCTGAGTCTGATACAGATTTGATCTGGACCAAGTTGTCTGAACTCGGTCCGGAATCTGTGTAGCGGGGCCTGGGTTCTGGCAACCAGAGTGCATCGAATGTTGAACGTCATGATCCGGACCAGGTTCCGGTAGATCCGACCTGGGTTCCGTCAACACCGAAAGCGAATAGAATTGAACTGAGCTCCCGGGTTTCAATCAGCCGAGATTAAAATTGAATTAGGAGAACATGGCCTGGGTTCCCCATGACACAAGCCAGGTTCCAGAGTTTTTTATTTCCTTGTGCTAAGTCTGTTTGTATAGTATTCAAAGAAATTAACAGACACATTAAGCCCCGAAGAAATCGATAGGTGACACTAATGTGCATGTGAGGTTTTCCAAATGTCCAAGTCATCTTCATGCCTGCAACTTTAAAAAAGTATCCTATTTGTGAAAAAGTTTTTTGTCAACAAGAAATATCCACTTAACTGAGGCTAATGTACCTCTCAGAGAAAACTGAGTCAAATGTATCTACAATCATAAATCATGAACCAAAATATTACATTCAGGCAGAATTTTAAAGGATAACTTGAGTGAAGTTGCAGTTTTTCTCTACCTTTCTCTCCAACAAAGAAGAGTTCCAGAAGAGGCCAGGTGCATGCCGAGCAACCATAGCTGGTCAATCCAGTACTTGCTGATAAGCTGGATCAGATGGACGAAGGTATTGACCATCCTGGTTAACAAACACCTTCAGATATGACAGAAAAAGAAGTGACGAATAAAAGAACAATTTTAGGTTTCTTGAACCAGCAATATGGTTATTTCTGGAGCACTAAGTTTTTTGTATAATCAGCATGTCTCTAATAAATGCGAAATAATAGCCCAAGAATCCGAATATTATATTTGCTCATAATTGTTGGATCACCATATACCATTTCCATGACTTCTAGAGAATCCAGACTTTCAGAAATCAGCTCAAAGCATCATTTTGTCAAAATATTAACAGGAAATATATGTGTGTATTTTGTTTTGTTTTCTCATACACCTATGTTAATATAAGGGTTAAGGATTATATGGAGCATGTCATGTTCCACACATATGAAGCCTTAACATTAATGGTTGCAATATAACTTAAATTTTAAATTAATATGAGAGCCAATATTTTTTGTGATATTTCAATTATTGTTACAAACATCAATGATGCTTTATATGTGTAGAGAAAAATACTCGACATATTTCTTATTCCCTTGAATATATGTTTGAACCTATATCCTATGGAAACAACAGTATTTTCGGCAATTGCAGCAAAGCAAAAGTTGATGAACAAAAGAACAATAAACTTCAACAGCTAATGTTTTGTGTGAAAAAGAAATCCATGACACTGATCAATTTATGCTAATATGTTTGCAATGTTAATGCGGAGAAGGAAATTGTACCTCAAATCTAATTTAAAGACTTGTTTGGCATATCAGTAGTGAATTAAATTTTGACTTAGTCAAAACACTGCTTGAAAACAAATGAAAACAGCATAAGCTAATACCACAATTTCACAATCTTTTTCAGTGCTATTTTTTATCAACATAAACAAACTTTTTATTTTGTTGTTTTGCTTTATTATTTCTGATATTTTTTATAAAGAATTTATTTAAAAAATAAAGAAGAAATTAGATATTAGGATTAATTGTTTGTGTGGACCAAGATACTAAATAAAACTTAATCTTAATTATATGAATTGCATCCTATAAATTACAACTGCATATGACAGATTTAAAATTTGATAGGTTTGGATTAAGCTTTACAAAATGTCAATAAATAACAGGTTGCCACAAAACCCTTTACATTATGCTCTGGCTTTATATTTATAAACAAAATTTACTGATCAAAGCATTAATGGCTATCAATAAACGCTCATGGAATGTTCGGGTTGGATCACAAGAAAAGATAAATTCGTAAAGAATTCAAAGGGATCAGCGATGCAACTACGAGTGGTTCGAGCGCCGAACCTGAGCCTGTGCCGTCTCGATGCGCCGGCGAGCAAGAGGGAGGAAGCGATGGAGGACCGCCTCCACGATGAGCTTCTCGGCGCCTCCGGCATTCATCTCCGCGATCAACCGGAGTCGCGGCGGAGGTAAGCGTCCGCGATCGGATGGCGGAGGCGGCGCAGGCAAGTCTCCGCTGTAGCACCGGAGTGCGGGACGGCGAAGGTGCAGAGATTTTGCAGGGTAGGTGTAATATCCTCAAAAGAGGAATAAAAGAAAAAGAAAAGAAAATAGATAAAAGAAATCTAAAGATAATAAAAGGCCCATAATGAAGCCTATTAATCTAATGAATTCATAAGCTAAGATATAAATAATTTTGAGTGTCCTAAACCTCACCTAACACCTCACTTCCCTCTATGTTTCCAACACCAGCCGAAAGTTGGTCACTCTCTCATCTCCCTCAAACATACACGGCAGGACAGCAACAGCAGCTCCCTCTCTCCATCTCTCCGCTCATCAAGTATCCCCACTCGTTCCGCATCTCACGACCAAGGAAGAGAAGCACCATTCCCCAACTCACTTCCTCTCACTCTCACTCACATTCTCTATCCTGTCCACTCACAGCAGCTCACAGGAAGAAGTCTCTCTCCCCACCAACCCACTCACCCCATTGTCTCGACAGTGAGCAAAATAAGCTCCAACCATAGTAACTCTTTCTCTCCCCTACTCACTCTCTCATTCTCCAAGCAGCTGAACAACAGAGAAAGAAGAAGGGGAGCTCACCACTCTCCATCACCATTCGGCAGCAACAGGAGAGGGAAATCAAAGGAGGAGTCCAGCCGTGAGGAAAGAAAGAACGAAGGAGAGAGAAGAAAAGATAGGAGATTAGATTAGTATTTTAATTTAAACTCTAAAGATATGTTTCAGGGGATCCAAAGTCTTAATCTTAATATTGAATGATACATGAATGAATGATTAAGGATTTGAAGACCAACTTCGAACTTCTTAAGTTACATGATTAGAGATGAGCATGATCTAATTGCATTATTGAAGGGTTAATTAAAGTTATTGTTTCATTGCTAATATGTTTAGTATTAAAGTGTTTATGGCTATCCATGTTTAATTCATTATAGTATCCTTTATTTGTTCGTATTAATGTGATTAGTAACTCTTAATATTCTTTAGGCAAATCTCTTCATATATTTAAGATTAAGATAGTGAAAGTGTTTATGTATAACCTATGGATGATTAGGGAAAGTCACATTTGCTTTATAATGCTTCTTATTTTATTAAGAATAATACTCTATTGCTAATCATGTCTATAACTAAAATGTTTATTGTTAATTATGTTAACTCATTATGAAGTTGTTTAAAGCTCATGTACATTTATGAACTTGATTAGCATATTAGATGTTTTTATGTGAAAAACCCATGTGGTTCATGATTAGAATGCTAATAATGTTAAGAAATGTCTTATATGATATTTGGAAGCTAATATGTGTTCAATATATTAATGTATGCAAGATTGGAAAGAAATAAATGTAAAAATGTATATTTTGTCATCCCAGAATGGGCGACCGATTCATTATCGTCGACCGTTCTGGAGACGAATAGAGTCTCGCACTCTGTTCAACGGTCGACTGATACATTAATAGTCGTCCGTTTTGAAAGGGTCGTCATATTTTGTGATTAGTGATCGATCACACGTTCTATTTCGATCATCCGATAGCCATGTAACGGTCAACCGATATCTCCAGCGATCGTCAGATTTGATAGTCATCACATTCTGTGAATAGCGATCGAATCGAAGCTCAATTTCGGTCGTCCGAAAGACGCATAACGGTCGACCGATATCCTAGCGGTCGTCCATTTCAGAGAGTCATCCCATTCTGTGATTAGCGGACAAACCGAACGTCCTATTTCGGTCGTCCGAAAGGACCATAACGGTCGACTGATAATCCTAATGGTCGTCTGATACTAGTCCAGTGGTCGACCGTAATCCGAAACGGTCGTCCGTTCTGAAAGATGATTGATTATGATTGAATGTTTACACTTAGCATGATTTGAAGTATGTATGACTTTAAATAGGATTAAAACATGCAACGTGTATTGAATGGTTGTATGTATTGATGAATGTAATAAAAAGACGGATTGATGAAGGTGTCTTGTTGATGTCGTCGAATGTAAGTGGGAGACCAAGACCCCCCTTAAGGGAATAAGGTGTGGTTCTCAGAGAAGACCAAGACCCCACATAAGAGTGGACAAGTGTGGCTTCTCATGGGACAAAAGATTCCGATAAAAGAACTAAGGGAAGACCAAGACCCCACAGAGTGGACAAGTGTGGCTTCTCATGAGATAAAAGATCCCGATAAAGGAACTAAGGGATGACCAAGACCCCACCATAGAGTGGACAAGGCGTGGCATTCTCGGAGACCAAGACCCCACATAAGAGTGGATAAGATGTGGCCTCCAACGAGATAAAAAGATCTCGGCCTAGTTAAGTAAAGTCAAGTTAAGATCGACGAGCCAACATGAACTTCTCAATCAACAAGATAAGAAAGTATTTAAATAAAAATGAAAGACGAAAAGATGTAAAAAAGAATGATGAATGATTTAAAACATAAAGACAAGGATGATAAAGATGAAGAAAGCACCTATGAGGATGCATTATGAATGTCAACTTGTCATATCATATGATAACATGAATAAAGATGATCAAGTAAAGTAAGATAAGACCATGATATACAATAGCATAATGATAAGTATGATGATAAGATATGATATGCACTAGCATAATGATAAGTAAGATGATAAGTTATGATATATGTGATCTAAAGATTATGATGTTACATGTTATCTTATCTTGCCATGATGATATCCTCACATGCCATATAGTATGCATAAGTAACTCATAGCATGCATATGACTTATGTTCTATGATGATGAAATGCATATGCCATGACATATAGAAATCATGTTATAAGATCATAATATACATGAGCCTCAACATATGAGAAATCTTCTGCACCCCATGGATCCGTGCAGGTATAGAGGAGGCTTAAGTTCGGCGGTGAGAGCCTCGTGACGACGATATTATCTTATTTTTATTATGTCATGATGATGAACCCTTACAAGGTGAAGTATGTATGGCTTATGGGCCTCTTATTGAGTCATGTATTTCACTTGAACTCATTTATGTATGATGTACTCTCTATTGGGTATAGGTTAGAGCCTATTAGGCCCATGAGCCAGTTTATGTATTTTGGGTTTTAATCATGAAGTCTTCCGTTGTTATGATGTTAATATTGTATGTTTATATAATTATGTTTCCGCTGCAAAGTTTTATGAAATTAGGTTAGGTCAAAGTCAAAATAACGCCATCCACGATTCGACAAAAGTTTTAAATCAGGCCGAATTTTGGAAGCGTTACAGTAGAACTTAGGAGAGAACAGAAGTCGTTCACTCTGCCTCTGCTAAAAAGGGAGGAGTGGAGCAGCATGGGGCATGTTTTAAATTTCTCTCTCTCTCATCTTCATATTTATTTTATTTATCAAATATGTTATTATTTTATGGTAAACAAATGAACACTCTGAAACACAAAAGTTTAACGATAATTGCTTGGAGGAAATTATAAAGTGGTGTTACGGAAAATATCAACATTTTATAAACACTTCATTGGCATGTGAAATAATATCAAGAATCATAATTGCACTTTTCATGTTCATTTATTTATTTATACTAGTGTGATGGTTCGCACGATGTACGGATGATGTGAAATTAGATAAATTAAATATTTATAAAATAAGTAAATATTAGTTTGACATATTTTAATATTACTTAAAGAATATGATCATTATAACTTAGAAAAATAATTTATTAGTCTATCTAATTCTTATGTCTTATTTTTTTCTCTCTGCTTAGCTATTTGAGGTACTAATTTATTAGCATATCTATATGAATCTCATTATACATATAATTGTATATTATGTTTGTTTCGATCACTATTTTAATTATCTAGAAACATGTTAAATTCTGAGTACATGATTAATACTTGGTGATTTATGCAAATGTTGAATTATAGTTACTTTTTATGAATATTCAAGT
This sequence comes from Pontederia crassipes, assembly GCA_030549335.1. NCBI lineage: Eukaryota > Viridiplantae > Streptophyta > Magnoliopsida > Commelinales > Pontederiaceae > Pontederia > Pontederia crassipes. The sequence goes on along the minus strand of CM060191.1, from coordinate 65,490,699 downwards.
CATGCATGCAATTATTTTTTTTGTAATAAAAAATATGCAACTTAATCATGCTATTGAGATAGTGATAAACTCCGACTATTATTCATGTTGCATTATCGAATTACAGGATATGCGTACAGACATTTATCATTTGAATTCTTAATTTCTTCATCATTAACATAAAAATATTTCACTCTTATTTAAAGTAAAAAAATAAAAGTCTTCTCATAATCACATCTATATGCTTATTGTTAATAAATAATTTTATCTATGACTATAACGATATATGTGCATCAATAACGGTATATGTCATTAGTGGCAAAAAAAAAATAGAATTAAGTTTAGAGTCGAAAATAAAACATTATTCGATACATACATATTTAAAGTAACCTAGACTCCTAAAATTTTCAGATATACCAATATAAATCAACTCAACTTGTAAAGATTAATTTTGTTGTATGATCCAAATTTTTTGAAGTAAAAAATTTCACAATCCTACTTTATAAATCAACTTGATCAGAAAATAAAATTCCTAAACTCAAAGCATTAAAATGCCACAATACACTAAATTGAGATTGATGTAGGATCCAAATCTTTTGGGATCCTAAAATCAACACTTGGACTGTCCATGAAAATCAAATCTAAAAAAAAAAATATAAATAATAAAGAAATTAATAGGGTCTATACACATTAAACATGATCTAAGTTATGCTACAAAGTACGTTCACTAAATCTAAAAATTTATAATTTTTTTAATAATCAATTTTATAAAAACATCTTAATGTACATTATTTCAAAAGTCGACCAAACTATAGTATGATCTCACAATTAAAATTTTCATTTGTAAGTGCATGATATTCAAAGAAAGTTCTAAAAATTGAGACACATAGTAATTTACTAACAATACATGAAGAAATTTTTTATAGATTTCAATGGCAATATTTTTTAGCAAAAAAAAAAAAGAACAATTAAATACTATATCTTTTTTAAAAATAAAATTGTACTTAAAACAAATACCATGGTTACATTGACGGAAGGAAACGCCTCACAGTAGATGGTTCCAAATGATTGGTTCAATGGTTCCTAAATAAATACCATGTTTATAGTTAGTTTTAAACACTACTATGTAGTTAGTAGTATAGCATATTATATTACTTACAATTATATAAAATAATGATTTACTAAATAACTTCTCAATTAACATATGAATCAATATTTTAATTAGTTACTATGAACATCAAATAAAAATTATTTCATTAGTATACTTTCAGTCCGCAACTACTTTCAATTATTATCACTAAATTAATCGTTATTCATATTTTATTATATTTTTTGCATTAATATGCCATGGGACTCTCTATCTGTTTGCAAATTCTTTTAGGCCCTCTTTGAAAGATGAATATGTTTTAGAGAATAAGAAATTTTATTCAAAAGATTAAAATATTCTTCTCATATTTTTATTCTATTCTATGTTTGGTTCAACCAGAATAAAAATTTTAAAATATAATATTTTATAACTAAAATATTTTATTATTAATAGTTGATATTTATTATTACTTTTGAAAATAATAAATAATAATATAATAATACATGAATAAATAATAAAAATAAATTACGGTTAAAAAAAAAAGAATAGTGATATTCATTTATTTTAAAAGAATAGAGTTATTCTTAATTTTTTATTAAAAGTAGCGGTTTCACGGTGGTTTTTAAAAAATCAAGGTTTGATTGCTTTATTCCTAATCCTCTCGGTGTTTGGCTATATTCTGAGAATATTACGATATTCTGCTGGTTAATTTCGAACCAAATGACGCCTTATGGTTACATAAATAGTTATTTGGTTTATTACATATTTAATTTAATTATTCATAATGAGATATTCAATTTTAAATTTATTGTGGACATGTGGCAGTGTATAGAATTAATCGTGTCATTACTATCCTCTCTTTAATAATATATAGATAGATTGTTATTATTATATTATTATGGTGCTACTAAATTTAGTGGTATATCTTATTAACATTATTATCTATTGTAAATCTATGATTATTTTTTATCAAAAATTAATTTTTATAAGATAATAATTGTTGGCAAATATCATAAAAGATATCATTATTCTTACTATATATTTTTTATCCATTATGAATCTAATATTAGTTGTCTATCAAAACATTATCTGTCATTCAAAATATTATCTCTACTCGTTCCGAGAACTAATTATTCAAATAACTACATTCATTATCTATGTTTTCAAGCTATTAATTATTAAGATATGGACATGTGTCATTATATCCATGTGCCAAAGGTCACTCTCTCCTTGCAAACTTCTTTACTTTTAATATAGTATAGGTAGATATAGATTTTGGATGAGAAAAGAAGAACACAATCTCTTCAATCAAATTACAAAAGACATATTTTTATTAGAAAAGAAAACAATAATATATCTCTTTTAAAGAACCATACCATGTCTCTTATTTTTATATTAATTGAATTTAAAAAACTATAAACTATATTTGTCTCTTTTTCATCTATACATTGATTAGATAATGTAATATATCATGTTTTTTTCGTCAAATTAATTTTAACATATTTGTTCACAATGGATAATCCTCCATATAATCTACCATTTGCTGTAAGCTATTAATTATTTAACCACAATTTATCGGATATTAAATTAACTGATCATGAATTTGATTGTGACAATATAAACGATGAAATTCTTAATGCCACTTTTGCATATAAAATCTCATAGATTATATAATATTTCTTGTATAAATTAAAGAAATATTTAACGTATTGATATCAAGAATTTAAAAGTGATAATAAGCACGCCCGAGATTATTATAATGAATTTGAAATATCTTTATGAAAACTAACTGCTTCTTATGATCTTTAGATATTCATTCTATATTATACAAAAAATACATAAGAAGCTAACATAAAAAGTTGAAATTTAGAAGTGCCCAAATAAAAATAGGAACATACGATGTTAGAAATATATTAACTTCACATTTAAAATTGTGTTTGGATATAAGAATTTGAATTCTTATTAGTTATAAGAACTAATTGATTAGATAAAAAAAATTATATTTGATGTGTGGATGAAATTTTAAAAAGTTTATTTCATAGATAAATTTTAATGTGTGTTTGGATAAAAAGATAAGAACAAAGAATATAATTTATTTTTTATAAAATATAAAAGTATAAAAGTAAAATATTATAAGAAATTATTTGTGTTAAAAAAATAATTACTAATTTTTATATTACCAATAACTTTTTATTTCAATATAATACTAACTAAAACATAATAAATAATTAATAAAATACTTATTCAATATTAGGTCCAAATAACTTTTTATATAATAAATGTAATAAATATATATATCATATATATAATATTTAATATTAAACTAATTAATAGAATAGTTATTTAATATTAGGTCTAAATAAATATATATGTGTAATATAAATTAATATATATGTATATAATAATACATATATAATATTAAATATAGGCCTAAAAGTAGGTGGCCATACTTTTAAGCCTATATGTTGAAATGAAATAAAAACAAGTTCTTGCTTGTTCGAGTTTCAATCGATCAGAACTCAAGTTTCAGTTTGATAGAACTTGAACTTGCACAAATTCTATCATCCAAATACTGCCTATGCATTATTTGTAAGAAATAAATTAAAATACAGCAGAACATATAAAAGGAAAATATTAATATTAATAATAGAAAATTATATACTAAAATATAATGCATAGTCATTTCTTTATCTAGTCCCTACATCATCAATACAATGTTTTTCTAATGACAATATTTCTTTGAAAAATATGAGCACATAATTGTATGTGTGAGCGCAACACCAGAATCTAACGAGAATAAAGAAGACAAAGATACGAGGATACTGTTCAAAATGACACCGAATAGAATTCTAGTGTTTGAAAATTAGTGAATTCACGCTATAAACAAATGTTAATTTATGAAGCAAAGATGAGATGTTCTTTTTTTCTAATGATTGACATCTTTTTATTGACTATTATAGTAGTCTCTACTTTAAAAAATCATAAAAGGAAACAAAAAATATTGAAAGAACTAGTGAGCCAACAAATCAGTCATCTAATTAATTCCAGTTGTCATTATTATGATATGATCTCCTTCTAATCAGCATCAACATTGTGTCATGATTTGATCATTATTTTGATATCCAAGATGCCAAGATTTGATCATTATTATGATATGATTTTTTGCTAATCAACAACCAAAATTGTGTCAAGATCCATAAGACGTCTTACATCAATCTCCCCTTCTTCAAAAGAGTTTGACCTCGAACTCTAAATGTTAAATCCAGATGATCATGTTTCACATCTTGCAATGGTCTTGTATTTTTTCTCAACTTCACAAATGAATCAATTAAACTAAACAGATGGTAGAGCAGTACTAAATAGGATGTTGTCCTTAAAACTTGATTTGAAAATATAATATGCTGAAAAATAGAACTTTTGGCGTCTACGAAAACTTACACGCATTTCATATGAAGCATTTGAAGCAAAACTCTTTTGTTAGTTGACGAAGTGAACCTCAACTTTTCATCCACCTCTTTAATAAATTTGTCTTCTTTTTTGTTTAGAAAGAAATTTCATAGTTGCTAATTCTTCAAATTTTGAATTGATCATAATATCTTCAACATCGGCCACAACTTTATCCTCACAAGATGACAAAAATTATGATATCACAATGTTCACATGACCAGAGTATTTAACAACTACTTCTTCATCGCAATCTTCTACATCATCATCAATTCCACAAGAGATTTGATCAGTCTCATTAGTTTTAATAAGATAAATTGAGGTTTCTTGTGAACATCCATTGAAACGATGAACTGCTGATTAATAGCTATACTCAAAAGTCCTTGTGATTTCTGCTACACTTGGCTTGTTGATGGTGGCCAAAGAAGTGTCTAAAATTTGGCGAGAGTTGCATTCCCTTGTGCAGGTTATAGATTACATTTGGAAACAACAAAATGGATAGAATTAAAAGTAGTCGAATTTGAAACCCCTATCAAGTTGGTGTTCCACCTTCTTAGCGAAGGTGAAAGTGTCAAATTGGGTGTAAGTGGTCGAGCGATTACCTTGCTTACGCTCTTGGAGTTGATGGGATATAATTTTTTCATAATCAGGAGGAAGGTATCAGGTCACAGTAGCTTTTTCATTTTTTGCCAGGACTGCACAAGTTGTTTGTGTTGCCTCATGCGCATGAGTTGAATTAGTTCCCACCACACAGAAGCACCTCCCTTCAATCGATACATAACAAGCTTTACTTGTTTGCATTCAAGGATCTCCTTGTACTAAAAAAGTCTCTCAACTTCAGCCAGCCAATCGAAGAAGTTTTCGATGTGAAATTGGCCATTGAATTGTGTTGCTTCATCCGCGTGAGTTGAATTCATTCCCACCACGCAGAAGCACCTCCCTTTAATCGATACGCAACAAGCTTTACTTGTTTGCGTTCAAGGATCTCCTTGTACTCGAAAAATCTCTCTAGCCAATCGAGGAAGTCTTCAATGTGAAATTGGTCATTGAAGGATGGAAGGTCCATCCTCATTTTGAAATCTGATTGGCGTGTTGCACTATGCTGAACCGGATCCTCAACATCATCGTCACTATCAGCGGGGCGTCAAAGGGCTTGGGCCCCGAGGGGGTCTTTGCTCTTCACTAGGGGTGTTCACGGATCGGGTTGGACCCGACCCATGAACAAATTTGACCCGACCCGACCCAATCAAATTTGGTCGGGTCGGGTCGGGTCAAGCCTCTTGGGGGCAGAAAATCCGACCCAACCTGACCCGGTTCAGGTCGGATCGAATTGGGTCGGGTGGTCGGGTCACCCGACCATCCTTTTTTCTTTTTTTAATTTTTTATCTTACTTTTTATATTTATTTAATATAAAAAATTAATTGATAATTATTATAAAATATGAAATATGCATTTTTTAATATTTGAGCATCATTTTAATAATTAAAATATTTTATTTTAATATTTTTTTCTATTTTAAATCAACTATAGGACTAAAAATAAGTAAAAAAATAAAAAATAATAATAAAAGTCGGGTCATCGGGTCGGGTCGGGTCGACTCGGGTTGGAATTTTCCAACCCGAACCCCCATCGGATTTGGTTCGGGTCGGGTCCGACCCGACCAAGATCCGACCCGACCCACGGGTCAGGTTCACCGGGTCGACCCGACCCGATGAACACCCCTACTCTTCATGGTCGTGCAAGAGTAATTCGAGATATTCATGGATGCTCTACAGCATCTCCTTCATCACGTTCAACTTAACATGCGTAGGGTTGTCTGTCAATATTCTCGATGCACTATGATACCAATTGGCGCAGCACAAGGATCTACCAAGAATAAAAAAGATAAAGGATACGAGGATAGACCGAAGTACTATTCAAGATGTCACCAAATAGTATTTTGATGTTTGAAAATGAGCGAATCCACGCTATAAACAAATATTAATTTCTGAAGCAAAGATGAGATGTTCTTTTTTCTATTCATTGGCCTCTTTTTATTACAGTAATCTTTACTTTAGAAAATAATAAAAGAAAACAAAAATCAAGGAAACAAAAAATATTGAAAATGAGCCAACAAATCAGTCATCTAATTAATGCCAACTGTTATTATTATGATATGATTTCCTTCTAATCAGCATCAACTAAGATTGTGCCAGAATTTAATCTATTATTATGATATGATTTCCTGCTAATCAACAATCAAAATTGCGTCAAGATTCATGAGACGTCCTACATTAGAAATAGACAATAAAGTTACACTCCAAGTTATATTCCAACCACCAGCCAACCAAGGGCGGATCCAAATATAAGGTGAGGGGAGCCTTGGCCCCCCTCAAATTTTTAATTTTATTAAATATATATATTAAAATATAAATTTTATGATAAAAAATTGTCTCCCCTTCTTCCAAATATAATTTGTATGCTATTTTAACATAAAAGAACACTTGATCTAGTGATAGCTAAGCTTACGATTACTAGGAGAGTCGTTCCGATGTATTTGCTTTAGATTACAAGGAAAGTTGTGTATCTATCAACCTCTAAGAAGCCTTCTAAAGAGGATAAAATAAGAAAGAAACTAAAGGCAATGCATTTTAGCTTCAAGCTTTATCTTGTAATTTCATATCAAACCGAACGGTTTATGGCACAGAAGCTTGTTTTGACAAAAGAAACTGAGCATCAAATACATGAATGCTACTCTTAAAAAGTAGTCAATAGAAGCGTGTTCACGTGCATTAGGTGATTTAACACCTTTATTAGATGAACAATCCGACACGAAAATACAACTTACAAAGTCTCCTCTCAGAGCATTATACAGGTAAATCTTAAATCCGACCTTGATAGAAGCTCAGGGTGAACATCCTACGCAGATAGCATCATACAACGTTCCACCTCAGAGCATTAGACAGACAACTCCGACCTTGAGATTAGAATACCATCAGTATCTGCGTAGAGCCACTCGCCATCGCAGATTCTTGTTCCAGCAATGTTTACGGACACATGTTTCTCTCCAATTCCCTTCTTGTTAGCTTTAACTGGGTGCGAAGCCAGAGCTCTAACACCAATGTCACAACCATTGATCTCGTCAACGTCCCTGATACAGCCATTCACAATAATACCTGCCCAGCCATTGTTTTGAGCCTGTTGAACTGGATTGCCACCCAGAATGGCACATCGCATGCTTCCACCACCATCGACAACCAAAACTCTGCCATTCCCTTTCCCCTCGAGGAACTCTCGCACAAGAACATTATCTTCAAAGACCTTAAGAGTGACAATGGGCCCAGAGAAAACCTGTCTCCGCCCATAAATTTGGAATATGGGCTGAAGTGCACGAAGTTCACCATTAAGGATTAAATGTGAATTTGCATCACATACTTCAGCAGTAGCCAGTGGCAGAGAAGCCATAGTTGTTTACCTACTGACAAGAAAGTGAAATATGATCAGAATCCAATCGTTTCTACATTTTTTTTGTAATAATAATGGTTAACAAAGAAGCAACAGAAACTTCCGAAGAACAAAACTCTACAACATCACTGTGACAAGCAATAGCAAATCATTTAATCTGCAAGGGCAGAGAGGTTCTTCATTCTACAATCCTGCAGCTATTTTGAAATCTGTTCTTTGACATAGCAAATTGATCGGTCAGTATTATTTCAGTATACTCAGTAGACACCAAAACCACTTGCAGTTCAAACTTCAATCATTTTTTTAGGGTAGCTTCAATAATCTCCTAGGTCATAGGGAGTAAATCTTACAAGTTCGTTGTCCATACTTCAACATGCAAATGAAAATAAAATAGCATGAAAGAACTAAAGTGGCCCACATCCAATAACATATCTCATAAAGCTCTATATATCAAGTGTTGTTATATACACATGTCAAGCCTAGCATGATCGCTTCAAGCACGAGAATATAGAAACATAGATGTCATTCTTCACCTAAAAGCTGTCAAGCCTATGTTTCAGATTTTTTTTATGAGCATAACAATCAAAATTTTCTCTCAAATACACAAAAAAAGCTACATGTTTTTATATACTTTTGTTCACATATTTCTATCCAGATAGAAAGACAGTCAACTAATTCCTTTTGTAGCACATCATTTATCTCCTTGACATAAGAAGACAATAAATAATCATGAATTTATAACTGTTACGGTAACTGATTCAGCTTATGCGTAGTATGTTAACCATATTTATTTTATACCAATTAAATGTTGTCGATGGAACAATGGTATATAGCCTCTACTCAAGCATGCAGTTATTCTCTTAGAATTCAAGAAGGAGAAACTATACACCCTAAATATTCATTAGCATCAAATCTATGAAACTATATTTATACCACCCAAACAATAACAACAACAACAAAGCCTTATCCCACTAAGTGGGGTCGGCTACATGGATCATACGACGCTTCGTTGATCCATGTTCATGAGATTCGACATGGTTTTACGCTGGCTGTGGGGCCTAACACAATCCTCCTCCTTTATTCGAGCTTGGGACCGGTTATAAAACATAGGCGGAGTTTTCATACCACCCAAAATAAGAAAATTTCATACTCCACGTTTAGCATTGTTTTAGTAGGGTGAAGCTGAAAACTTATTCAAGTGATTCAGAGCTTGTAACACTAAATTTCCTTCAAAAGAAAAGCTGAAACAATCTGCTATTCTGAAACAATTTGCTACTTACTAAGAGCCGAAAATCAAAAGAAATCATTTAAGCATCATTTTATGAATTATTAATAACTGTGGCAATCTAATAATCTTCTAACATAAAACTTGCAACTCTATAAAGACAAAGGAAGAAAAAATTCTACCAAATACTTGTTAATCTTTGATCATATGTCACCTGTTTAATCTTACACTCAAAATTAAATAAAAATCTTATATAAGAGGAAGAAGAGTGGGAACAATTACTATAAAAGGGAAAAATAGATGCAACTCATGAGATCCATAATTCCACAGTGAGGTTTGCTTTCCTCTAATGGTCTCAAAAGGAAGGAGATAAATGTGGAGAATGCCAGCTATTCGATTCATGAACTATTCTATTAGCCAAAAGTAAATTGCAAGCACCTTAGTTTATTATAATAAAATACATCATTTTCTTGTTCTACTTATCTTTTCTGAATCAATATGTGAATCCTTCAAGTAACCAATTTTTAATACAGAAAATATCAATAACAAAGCAAGTCCTAGTAATTACCAAGTATAGCTAGTATGCCTAAGGTAGCCATCCTCTTATTTCCCAAAAAGAGAATACCAACTATAGCTGACCCTTTCTCTTCTCTAGTGCATTCCAAGACATTAAATGAAACCATTAAACTTTGAATCATAAATGCTTTTCTAAACTACAAGCATCATTATTTCTTATCTCCTGGTCCGGACAAGATCAAAGGAAAAGAACGATTGAATCACAGTTCAAATTTCTTGTTCTACTTATAATTTCCAGAATTCATGAATCCTTATCCTCGGATTCAACATGTTGTTCCTGCCCATCACTTGTTCTCATATCAAAAGGCAAGCTTTTTCCTTCCTGAATGGCTTTCACCAATCCCCTAAGGTTCTGAAATTAGATGCAAAGATGCCAACACAATATCTAGTAACCGAACATCCGACCCCCAAAAGCAAGCCTACAAAAAGATAAATAACATCGAGTACTCAGCAACAACTATTTAGAACTAATCCACCAAATTTGGATGTGGCATCCACTGATCATAAGCTAGTAAATCCTTGCTGCTGGGAAAGAGCTCAAGCTTTCCATAGAACGGTCGAGGTTATAATAGCATCAAGTACGTGAAACCAACACCTATCCTTTCCCATTAAGTATCAACACATCCAGTAAAAATACACACTTTTTTTCCCGTGTGACACAAGACGCTACTTTTAACATGATGTATCTCATCCGTCTACAAACATAAATATCTTCCTGTAAATAGAATTCCCACCGGCTCCAGAGCTCACACAACTCCTAGTAAGGTTCCAAATTTGACCTGCCTTCACTCTACACTTCCACTCTTTTCACTACAAGCACTCAGACGGATCGCGCGAGTCTATAACGCAGCAAACAGAGGAGAATTACAGATCGAACGCAAGCGATCGGCGCTGAAGGGGAGGAGCGATGTGTGTGTGTGTGCGTGAGAGAGAGAGAGAGAGAGAGCTCACGATGATTACCTGATTCGTTCCCAGATGGTCTCCCCGAGAGAGGAGAGACAGGAGATTTGATTGATTAATTTGCAGGTTTTGCTTATAAGACTGAATCGATCGAGTGGGAATTGGGCTTTGGCGTGTGGCGAGATTTGGATTTTGGTACCCTCTCGAGAAAGGTAATTAATAATATAAAAAAAGACTAGGGAACACGCGTTGCCCGATTAGAAGAAAGTTTAATATTTTTATAATACAATTTTATTAAAATTTTGTGATACTTAAACATATATATTTAATAAATAAGTATTAAAATTTTGTTATACTTAAACATATATATTTAATTAAAAAGTTAATGTAGGGCGCTTATTTCTTATTAGTTAATTTAATTATTATAATTCATAATGTTTTAGGAGAATTATAATTCATGATTAGATTAATCATACTATACTTATTATATGAATAATATATATTTATTAAGATACTTTTATGATAAAAGTATTATTTAGGGCTAAATAAATTATGTCCGTTGAATTTATCATATGTTAATCACAACTATCGAAAAATCAAATTATCTTTATCAAATAAATTATTAAACTAATAAATTAAATTAATATATAAATATTTTATTAATTTACTATGTAAAAGTGTTCTACACCCACTCTACCTTGAATGCTCTACATATACATTTTCATCTTTAATAAATGTAATTATTAAAAGCATATTATGGTCATAAATTATTTTAAAAGCTAAGAATCTTTTTTGAGTTATATGGTTCTATTATAAATGACATTATGATTAAATTCTCAGTTTTATCCAATTATGTACATATATGAAAATGCATCTATACTTGACTTTTCTTTTGCTATAATTGATCTTGTTTTCAAACCGTCTTATTTTTTTCCTTAGGTATTGCATATTTTAATTTAAATTTAAATCAATTGACAATGATGTAGAATTATTTAATTACCATTGTATCAATTCGTAACTGAGAAAATGAATAAATAAGAAAATAAATATGCACACTAAATCTTTCTTTTTAAAGGTATTTATAACAAATTTTATGAGATGGTGAGTGAGATAAGTTTATATTATAATTTGGAGATAATGTGTAACGACATGAGGTCTAAGGATCAAGATGATTTGATGAATAGTTTCACATGGGCAAAATACGGAGGTGGTCATGGGTTTATATGAAGTTACCACATTCACCTATCAAGATGTGTTTTAAATTCGTGCGGGTCAATAGTCCCAAAGCGAACAATATCTTGATCGGTGTTATAGAATGGTATCAGAGTCGACCTTGCGTACTCACTTGAGACATGTGATAAACACGGGCCATGGGCTAATACGGACCTCTCCTCAACGAGGACGTTGAGCTCTTTATGGGGGAAGATTATAACGACCTGAGGTCTAAGGACCAAGATGGTTTTGATGAATAGTCCCACATGGACAAAACACGGAGGTGATCATGGACTTATATGTAGCTACCCTTCACCTATTAAGACGTGTTTTAAATTCGTGTGGGTCCAAAGCGAACAATATTTTGATTGGACCATGGGTGTTACATAATGAGATGGGAATAACAGTTTTTTTACTTAAAAGTAATCACTAAAATAACTTAAAAAGCAATTAAAAATTTACTTAACATTTTTTTAATTAAATTGCACATTGCCCTTTAGAACTGACATATAGATAAAAAAAAAAGAACAAAGAATTACAAAAGAAATATGTTGTAATTATTTCTTACACAAAATTATTCAGGTGCTCATTGTTAAACAATACTTCATTACTACTCATCTTTCTGCCACTCGGTCAGCCTTGAATCCTCCCCGTGCGAATAAATCAAGCAGACCGGATTGAGAAGAATGTTGCCATGGAGTTTGGGCGTGACAGACAGCTTCACACCCATGGTGATGGCCAGAACCTTCCCTTGAGCTATTTGAGTGATAAAGAAGGGAATTTAGTGAAGGCAGTTGCGAGTGAGACAATGGTATAAAGGGTATTAGAATTTTTGTATCAGAGAAATTATGTATTGTGAAAAAATTTAAAAAATTTAAAGTGACGCAAAATTTTATTATATGAAATAAATAGAAGAAAATTATAAGACATACTATTTTCTATTTGTACTTTTAAGGTGTTTATATAGACACTTTTTTTATAGATAATAGAAATTACAAATTGATTGTGACTCTGAATTAATCATCTTAAAATAGAAAATGTTTTAATAGAACTTGCGAGGGCGTCTTTTATTTCGAAGTGTCTTGAAGTTGAGTTTTTAATTGGAATATGATTCAAGACATTACGAGGCTTGAGAATCCAATAATTTTTGTCTTTCTTAATGCATTTTGCTTATATAATTAAATAATTAGAGGTTTGGGTGATTTGTCTCTTTGCCATAGAAAAGAATAGGAAACACGCGCTTCGCGCTATTTTAACATATTGGAAAAATATAAGATTTTTTAAAATATAATGTTTAATCCTTTTATATCCTTTTGTTATTTTATTGAATAAAATTTCTTATTGTATATCTTATATATATATATATAATATATATATAGTTAAGTACATACTTCGCGCAATTAAACCAACTGTCTTGCACTTCGTGTAATTATTTCAAAATTTTATATATTTTTATATCTAAATAAATAACAACAATAATATTATGCTAATGCTCTAGGACATTGTGCAATTATAAAAAATTTAATAATACATGTAAGAAGATTTTTTTAACAAAAAAAAGCTATCTATTATAATATTCAGTAATGTCCGAGTACAAAATGTTGAGGACCTCCGGAGGAGGGGATCCCGTCCAAAAATTATCCAAAAGAGCCGTCCTTCCCAAGTTTGCTAGAAAGTTGATAGTAGAATTGCATTGTCTATAGCAATGAGTACATTTGAAATTTTCAAAGAAAGATATCAGATATTCGATTTCAGCATAAAGAGTCCATAATCGTCAAGGACATTTGGATTTCCTATTGACGATGTCCACCAGAAGTGATGAGTCCATCTCTAGCCAAACTTTTGAGAATCCTTGATCACGACAGCTCTTGAGACCAGCCATTGCATCTTTCATTTCAATTTCAAGCACACTGTTTGCCCGGCAAGTAAGCACACCTGCCACAAGACAAGATCCATTAGTATTGCGGATAATAAATCTCGTGCCCCCTAGATTACCGGGATTGGTGAAGGGCCCATCCGAGTTCACTTTCACCCAATTAGATGACAAAATCTCCCACCGGACCCGAATGGGGTCTTGGGGGTTGTTTGCCTCAGGAAAGGTGGGTCCGGCGAACTCAGAGCTAGCCAGAGCCCTACTCCACATGACCGAGATGGTTACCAATTTAGAAGCATAGTGGGCGTCATTACGTGCCAGCCAAATTTCCCAAAGACAGAAAGCAATAAGAGAATGGAGTCTGGCCCAAGAAGGAGCATCCGCTGCCTTCCAAGAACCAATCCCCGTGTGCCAATTAGCAAGGAACTTAAAATTGTAGTGTAGTTCATGTTGCATAAAGGTCCAGAGAGAAAAAGCAACAGAGCAATCAAAGAAAAGGTGCATATTAGTCTCAATGGCAGCACCACATAATGGACATGAAGTATTAATGTTCATATTAAAGGAAGAGATCGTGTCAAGAGTAGGCAGTCTAAAATGATAAAGTTTCTAAAGAAAACTTTTAATTTCAGGGGGTGCACTAATGGATCAAATGTGCTTCCAAATTGGTCGTCCAGAAATTGGCAGCGAGTTGGGCTGGTAGCTCAGTGAATAATAAATTGAAGAGACATTTGCTTCGCCATGAGGGTCAGCGGCCCAGACCCACCGGTCATCACCGGCATCAACATAAGGAGGGGGAGAGGGATGGCAGTTATCGCCTCAACCAAAATAGATCCAAAGAACTCGTGTAAAAGCGGTAAATTACAGCATCCGTTCACAATAAGATTGCTAACATTCAGGGATTGAATATCAACCTGAACATTAATATAGGTTGGCTTATGCGATAATGAAATGTTAAAAATCCAAGGATCCAGAGTAACAGAAGTAGTAAAACCATTAACGATGCATTTATGTAAACTAGATTTAATATCTTTCATTACCATGTTAATCATTCTCCATGGCCAAGAAGCTTTCCTGCAAATATTATCATTCCAAGGCATCAGATGAGCATACTTATTTTTTTACCAAAAGAGACCAAATATCCTTAGAACCATTGAGGACCCCAAGGACCCATTTGGCAAGGAGAGAAGTTCTGATCCAATGCAAATTCCGGATGCCCAGTCCGCCAAGAGCTTGATGAGTTTGAATCGTGTGCCAACCTACAAGGTGCATCCCAACCTTGTGACTAGATTTTGATCAGAGAAAAGATCTAGAATATTTTTCTAATGAAGAAATAAGACCTCTAGATACATATACAAAAGATAATATATGAACCGGGATAGAATTGAGCACTGACTTAATGAGCACACTCTTACCAGCAGTATTGAGTAATTTACCTTTCCAACCCGCAAGGCGCCTGGTGGCTTTGTCAACAATAGACTGTTGCTGCTTATGAGTAATATATTTGTATGAAATAGGGGCTCCCAGATAGGTGAAAGGAAACTTACCTTGCTTAATACCCAGGATGTTCAGAATTTTGTTCTTGCGAGAGGGGGAGAACTTGGCAAGGAAATAAAGCTCAAACTTGTCACAGTTTATGACCTGGTTAGTGAGCTTACTATAGAGGTTTAGAATATCTTTTATAGTCTTGGCATTAATAGCAGTGGCCCTAATACTGATGCGCAGGTCATCAGCAAAAAGTAGGTGACTGAGGTTGAAATTACCAATATTGAATGGCACAAGGTGGTTTAATCTTACTTCTTCATTAATAAGAGAGGACAGAACCTGATAAATAAGAGTGAAGAGATAAGGTGAAAGAGGGTCGCCC
Source organism: Pontederia crassipes (assembly GCA_030549335.1). Classification (NCBI taxonomy): domain Eukaryota; kingdom Viridiplantae; phylum Streptophyta; class Magnoliopsida; order Commelinales; family Pontederiaceae; genus Pontederia; species Pontederia crassipes. The sequence continues at coordinate 65,475,095 of CM060191.1, read as the reverse complement.
TGTCTAAAGCCCGTGTAGGATGAAAAATAAGGAGAATGTTCCTCATTAATGTAGCATGTAAATATGGACCCAGGCAATAAATTTATCAGGAAAATTCATCATATTCATTACTGATTGGAGGGCAGACCAAAAAACTTTATCAAAAGCCTTAGCAATATCAGTCTTGAGAATGAAATGCTTTTTTCTTCCAACAGATAATGAGTGAGCGATTTTTTGGACAACCAAGATATTATCCTGGATAGATCTGCCAGAGATGAAAGTAGATTGGCAGGGGTCAATAAGCTGCTGAAGAGTTGGTTTGATTCTGTTAGTAAGGATTTTGGAAACTGCTTTATACATAACATTGCAGAGACTGATTGGCCTGAAATCATTTATAATTTGAGGAGAGGACTTCTTAGGAATAAAGATAAGAGCAGTGTAAGAAGGTTTATTCATTATGCTTATCTTCTAAGTATAATAAATTTTACAAATAATATTGCTCAAAAGAGCTTTAGGAAATTTTTAAACACAAACATGCCCCTCTTAGGCTATCTTTAGCATTATTAACGGTTTGAAAGCGGATAGCGGTTTGATAATGGATAGTGATTTCACTAGCCGAAAACGAATAGCGCATGATGATTAACACTTAGAGGTCGTAATAAATAAGTATTTGGTAAATTTAGCAATAAAATTAGTTGTTCAACGTAAAATGACATATTTAGACAAACGACAAATTATTCAATTCAAGTACTATATAAATTGTGTTATAATATAATAAATAAATTATTTATATCTCAATTAAATAAAATAAAATTTTACCATTATTTTTGTTAAAATATAAAAATTTATATTGACAATAAATTTTATATAGTGCACCCATGATATAAAAATAGTAATTATTAAATTATTTTTTATTCATTGTTAACATATAAATAATTTATAATTAAGTAAGCATGAATATAAAAAGAAATATAGTTAAATAATTATATAATAGTTGAGAAAATAATAAAATAAATTAGAAAGAAATAATATATTTGAATAAGGGTAAAATTGAAAAAAAAAATATAAAACACTAACCTCTAATCACTAAACACTAGTAGAAATAATTTTTCAATAATTTCATATAAAATGCTACTTATATTTATCATTTATCAAATAAAAAATTAGCGTTCGAACCGCTAAACACTAATTTTGGTGTTGCCAAATAGAGCCTTAGTCAATCATCATTGAATAAAAATAATGTTCATGAGTTTAGAGTTCTTCAGTTGAACATCAGTTACTTGTGACTTACAATGGAAAATGTTATGTAGGTTTTAGTCAATGTCAAGAACATCATGAGTAACAAAAAATAAAAGGACTCTACCAATACTTCAGAAAATTATTGATCAAAACCAACAAAAATTTTTAAAAAAAAGTTATAAGAAAATAAAGTTAGTAAGAGAAGGATAGACAGGAGATATGAAGAAAATAAAACTTTATCCAAATATTTATAGGGCAACAATGATCGACCTATCAATATGCAGAGACATAAAATTTACAAAAAAAAATTCACGACGACAAAGAAGGAGAATAAATTGAATGTACATGTAACGCCCCCAAATCAGCCTACGTCACGTGGCGAAGATCAACACGAGAGCGCTACAAACGCTATGACTTTGACCATCTCGTTGACTAAGTCTCAGTCCATAACAGAGACACGTCAGCAGAAGAAATAATATAATAAAGAAAAATAATTTAAGTTGCGGAAGTCTAGAAAAATGGCTACATCATCTCTAAATGAATATCATAAGGTTTACATCATAAATTCATAAATATGAAATAAATAAATAACTTATTAGTCCTTGTAATTCATGTACTTTCTAGTCGCCTGAGCATCGTCGCATCATACCAACTCAACATTAACACTGGCATGATCATGTAAAAATCAGACACATGGGAGGAGATCCTCCCGTAAGCTTTATAGCCTAGTGGGAAACCACATGAGTATGCAATACATAATTTGAATAGAGAAATCAGAAAGATGACATAACTTATCTTGGCCAGGAATGAAATCATCAGAATAATAAGAACCAATAAATCTTGATAAGCAGTAAGATCATAATGATACATAATAAACTTGGAATTAAGAGTAGGCTTATAAATCCTGGCATAAATCATAAAGATACTTCATTTGACATTCATGCTTGCTTTATTTGTACATACTTGAAACGTACTTGCTTTACTTATCCATACTTGAAACATACTTGCTTTACTTATCCATGCTTCTTAATCTCAATTCATGCTTAGAAATCAGGTGACTTTATGTGCTTTTAGATTCTTGGGGGTATGTCGAGCAAATGATACAGCTGTGTTCGATCAATGGATGATCAAACCATGATCAAGGGAGCGACCCTTAACTTGAGGCATTTGACTTGGACTGGCAATCCATTATTCATCTTCCATCTTAGCTTATTACTCACTTTAAAATCTTGTTATTCTTTATTCTTCATACAATTGAGTCGATAAGATCAGTAGAAGAGGAATCATTAGAAGGATTTATGTCTTAATCAGGAATAGACCTCAGTGAGGACATAGCAATCTAGCATTAATTCGATCAATAATTATGATAGGAATAGGATCAGTCAGCGTTTTGGTTGATTTCAAACACGAAAATCCCTTAAAACTCTAGCATAATCTCATCCTAAACTAGTTCCTATCTCCTAGCAATCAATCAAACAACAACATAACAACAGGAAATAAATCATATATTGAATTAATCAAAGAAATCAAGAATCACACTATCAAAACAAGAACTTTGGGAACGTCTTCTTATCTTCTTCTTTATAGAATTGATTATGATAGGATTTAAATCTATTCAAAGTTCATGGAAGGTGATTTCAATTCACCCACCTTGTTTCGCATTGATCCTTGCTTGATTCGTATAAATTAGTGGTGGTCGTGTCTCCTCATCCTTTTTAACATCCATGCACCAGCGTGTTCTTCCTCTCTTGGTGGCACTCTCTTGCTTCCACAGGTAGCCCACACGAATGAGAATATGAGAAGAAGAGGAGAGGAGAGAAGAGGAACCTTCGTTTCTACTTTGAAGATGCGTGCTTGAACATGGGGACAACATGAAGAGGTGTCTTGCTGTAACGACTAAAATCTTCATAAGGCAATCCATAGGAATTCAATGCCATTAATTGAAGAATCCCAATCGAATTTGAATTCAAACTCAAAAAAAAAGAAAGAAACGTTGGCAGAAGAAACGGTCGACCAGGGGAGGAATTTCCTCCCCTGATCGCGCCCCACGATCGGCCGGCCTGGCCGGCCGATGCTATAAAAGGGGCGAAGAGGAGTGACTTGCGACCTCTTCGACACCCTAGCGAGCCGCCGCCCACTGTTTCCTCTTTCCTCCGATCCGGCGACCGACGTACGATCGACGAAGCAGAGCACGGATACAAAGACGACCAGCGGACAACCCGACGCACCTTCGACCCTCAGCGACTTCCTCCGACGTTCGTGAGGATCGAGCGCAACCCCTCGTCACCCAAGAACGATCGACGAACAACCGCAGACCGTCGGCGAACCCAAATCATCGAAAACAGAGGTACCTTAGACTTAAATCCCCTTAGACGATGAATTAGAGATCTGTTGATGCATAGTAGGATATCACTTGATCCTGAGTACTATAGAATTATTTTTCATGTTGTGATTTTACCGATCTGACGGCCGGAGGGTCGTCGGAGATGAGAGGGATGACCGGCGTGTTTCTGCGCATTAGCCACCCAGCCCGAGTTGATAACAACTCGGCCCGGGTCTGACTTAATCATAGTCCGGGTCCTAATAAACCTGAATCGAGTTACCTCATCGATGTGTCGATGAAGTCATTATTTTCATAACCCGGCCCGAGTCCAAGTGGACCCGGACCAGGCTGATTCGCCGATGTTGTCGCAGAGGTACGGCCGAAAACTCGCCAAAGACGGAGGAGGTGATCGGCGCATCATTCACAACCTGGCCCGGGTTACTCTCAACTCGGCCCGAGTAATATACACTGACCCTTGATAGTGACTCGTCCGAGTTGGATCACAACTCGGACCAGTCCATGTGTAATACTTCCTTGACACCAACCCGGCCCGAGTTATCTTCGACTCAGCCCGGGTGGTGTATACTAATATTCCAAAAAGGACCTGACCCGAGTTCACCTAACTCGGCCCGGACCATTCACTCATTTAATACCTGAATACAACTCGACTCAGCCCGGGTTCAGTCGGGCAGAAAGATAGACCCTTTCCGTTAAGAGAAATCCTCCGGAAGTGGGCCCTGCTCTCAACAGAATTAGATGAAATCATATTTAAAACCCTAAAGGTACAGAGAATAAAACCTTTTGAGAAAGAGGAACCCCCCTTTCTCTTCAGTTGTCTACATAATATTAAAGATGATTAAAGACAAGTAAAGTAAAGATAAAGATGAGAGATTGCTATGTGCCGCCCCAGTGTATAGAGCAGAGATCATGGTATTGTATAGAGAGTGGCAGGTAGTTAGCTGAGGAGACAGCGAAACTACTGGTCTTCCTGAGATTTCAGGTCTTCTTCCACTTGTATCTCGAATGAAGGGTGATGCTTTGGTCACACTCCTTCCCTCAGAGATTAAAGTATTAAGCTAGAAGGACAGGTAGCTAACTGAGGAGACAGTGAACCTATAAGTTTCTTAATTGATCATTGTTCTTGGGGTGTAGGTTCTCTCCCACCTGCATTCTGAATTGGGTGAAGTATTAACACCAACCCCTTTTTCCTTTTGGGCTTACTGGCTTTAGAGATTCAGAGAGGCACCTCTGGCATCCCAATTAATAAAGTCGAGCTCGCATAGGACAACCAACTTTAAGGATATCTTAGTAATGTAAAAGATGTAGTGCAACTCACAGTAAAGCAAATGCAAAGTAAAGTATTGTATAGTATGGCATAGACATTGTATAGTAAAGTATGTAATATGATATTGTAAAGATAATGCAGAGTATTGTAAAGATAAAGTATTGTTATAGCAAAGAATAGAGCACATATATGGATAATGTTAAAGTATGATGTATGACTCATGATAGTCACTGTATAAAAGCCAAGGTTTACAATTGGTTATCATGAATATATTGTTACATCGTCCTTCACTGAATCTTATTTCATCGTCTATGTTCTATTGTACTTGGCATCTTTGCTCATGGGTATTCGATTCCCCTGCATTGGGATTTTGCAGGTGAGAATATTAATCAATAAGGAGTGGACGTACTCAGAGCTTGGAGAACGCTACACATGACACCAACTATTGCTACAAGTGCTTGCAATATGAATTTACATTTCAGCATGTTCTCATCTAGACATCATGTTCTTCCGCACATTAAACTCTTCCTTCTGATGAACTTGTTAAGTTAGGAGTTGTTCCGCTTTGTTATGGTATGTATTAACTATCAATGCATCTTGACATTCCATCCTTTGAACTTCTGCATTAAAGTCTTGGTATTATATTTTCTTATTATATTGATGACATGTATGCCATTTTATTGAATGGATATGGTCAATAGGGTAGTAGGCAGTGTAGCGCCCCCGGGGTCAACTTGACTACCTACGTGGCAGGAGGGGCGATTTTGAGGGTGTTACACTTGCGGTTGCGGGTACTCATGGGGCGGAGATTAGGGATTTTTAATAATAGGTTAATTAAGGTACGTTTAATGGGCTATTATCCGGGACCAACAGTTTGTCCTCTTCTTCTTCTTTTCATGGCTGTTACATTATAATCTCCTTACAAGAAAATTCGTCCTCGAATTTTGCATGAGGTAGAGGACTTACTGAAAAGATGCAGGAACCCTTAGTGCATTCCCAACTCGAACTTTCATGTTACCTCTTCATCGTGGTGTAATGCGAGGTTACTTGGACCATGGTTACATACTTATTATTTCGACTTTGTACCTTGCTTTCCATAATATGGGTCGGACACTTGACAAAGGTGAGGTCTGCGGCTAGATTAGACCCCTTAGTCCGAATGATGTTAGCATTATCATGCTTGTGCTTCTTGAGCAAGAACTCGTGAAATATGTAATGCACTCCTCCATAAGAAGTGGATAGTATCAGCCTATATGCAACCTTGCCGACTAAAATTAATATTTAAATGGTCCATCGCAGTGAGGACTAATTGCTCTTATTTACCTATCTGCATTACCTACTTCATATGGGAAACTTTAAGAAGCATTTGATCACTAGCATTAGCGATATGCTTTCGTACACCTTCATTTGCATAGCTCTTCTACTTTTAACCTTTTTTCTTAATTCGTTCAACCTTCTTAGCATATCATCTTCATTCATAGTTTTCTCTTTGTCTATTTCACCCAATTGAGTGGGTGAACAACAAGGTAGCCAATATAATTGAGTGGTGTCCTAAAATATTTGAATTGACCGTTATCATAAGTAAATTCGATCAAATATAAGTGATGTCCCATCCACTATGCTATTCCAATGTACATGCTCTCAGCATCTATTCCAAAGTCTGAATAGTTATCTTATCTATTAAAACATCAGCGTATATTATTCTAAGTGTTCGGGTCAATAACCTCCTTAAAAGGAGTGTTAGTGAACACGCTTATCATTATTTTCAATCACATCGCTATATCACAACCTAATGAGCAAGCACTTATATTTACTCTTCTAAAATTACATTAAAATTTTTCAACAACCTTTGCACTTACTATCTTTTCATTTATCTTTATATTTGACATATCCCCAACCTATGATAATTGTAGTTAGATACAATTAATTAATCACACTCTAACGTTATCTTTGGAGTTTATATCATTAGTTAAGCTCTTTAATATTTCATTTCTTCTCATGGAATCTTTATATTTCCTAATCATTTAACATTAGAACTTAAAGTGCAACTTTAACACAATCCCATAATTTTTGTAAGCCCTACAAATCATTACATCTATGAGTTGGATCACAAGATAGTTATTGATCCGTTAATATACATCAGATCTTCAAGAGAGTTTAGTATCTTATGTCAGTAAATCATTTGGATTTAACATCGTCCAATGTCGATGTTCTTGTGGTATAGTACGATGATAGTCACCTAGAGGTATGGTTACTTGGCCTTCGACTTGAATCAGATATCTTGAGGGATTGAACAAAGTCCAAAAATAGATAATTGCCAAATGAGAATTATATTCGGAGTCAATCAACAGTTTACCAATCATTTGAAGGCAAATCATTCATGGCAATTTATGTCATTGGAATAGGGTGGTTTATTAATCAATGTCATTCATTATCCTTTTTATGTCTCAACTCCTTGTACCAATGCCTTATTCGATATGCTTGTCATGAGAGTTGCCTTCAATCTTAACTTCTTGATTTACATTGATATGTTTCTTGCAATGTCATATCATATAATTTCATAGGAGGCCAATGGTTATATGTTACCACAACAAGTTCTTTCCTTAAGTATCTTGAAGCATTCTGAATTAATGTTAAGGTCGAACGATAACTACGACGAGGGGTCGATCACATAGTATAATCTAATTCTTAATTCATTATCTAATATAAGTCCTTAGTAAAACATTATGAATGCGAACAAACACATAAAATGAATTCAAATAGTAAGATGAGAAAACAAAGCAATCAGCAAAATAGAAAACAAACAATCATCTTTCTTCTTTGCATATCATTTCATTGTTCTTTGCATTAAGGATATCTTGTAGCAAATGGAAGAGGTTCGTATATAAAACTTATGATTAAATCATAAATGATCCACTTGATCAAGACAAAATCTTGAGAATTACCCCTTTATCATTTGCTTTAACGATGTTATTCATTACCTTGAAGTCGATAAGGAGATTCATCCATATATAAGATTCATCCATTTAATCGAGGCAAAACTAAGAAAACTATTCATCACGTGGACATGGATGTATCTTGGAGAACATCCTAAACACAATAGGATTTCTTTTATCCTTTCTTTAACCTATCACTGTATGAATCCCGTTTGTATCTTTCGATGACTTACATAATTACATATCTTCTTTTCTCATTTGAATTATCAATTATCATATAATTAATTATCCTATACGATGGGACATTATTATGAAAACTATAAATATATCAATAGCCAAGATAAATCAATTAAAAACTTATAGTTTACTTCATATCCAACTCATGTGCATAACTTGCTTCTCTAGTAATCTTGTAGGGGACTTATAAAATTTCTCGTACTTTAGCTTAACTCCTATACTTAATAAATTTTTGCTCACATGATGTTTTGATTTTTTTTTAAATACTTAATGGTAGGAGAGCTCATATCTTCCTTAATCATATTTCAATTAAGCGACTTTAAACCTTTTCGAAATTTCTTCCATTCATTTAACTCTTTCATGCATTGCATGTTCTTATCTAATTCTTTTATGTTCTTTTATCAACCATATTAGTCTATCTTGAAAATATATTTACGCTAAGATGATAGATAACTCATTTCATCAATAATAAATATATATACTTCATATTATGGTAATTTCAAGTCTACTATATACTAAACTAAGTTAATTAAATCTATGTATTTATTATATATATATATATATATATATATATATATATATAAGTTTACTATGTTATATGTACATATGCGTATGAGTATGTTTGATCTAAATGTTTGATTAAGTCAGACAGTCAATTACTTACTGATAATTTCTTCTAACATTTACTCAACCAATGTGACTTCTGAACCTTTTAACTTCTATATTTGTCTATCCATACATTATACATGATTCTTGGGCAGCTCACTAATACTTAAATTTTTGCCTAATTAATATTACATAACTTGAACATGATTAATAATTCTAATTCCTATTTCCAATATAAGGTAATCCAACTAGAAATTCGTATAATTAATTTGGATTTTCTTAGGGCCTTTATCAACCTAATATATGGGCCATATGAAGTCTAAGGCACAACGAGCATTACGAGTCCATGCTTATTAATAAAAACCTATAAGATAATTCATAAACCCCAAATCAGCCTATGCCATGTGGCAAAAACCAACCCGAGAGCGCTACGAACGCTATGACTTTGACAATTTCGTTGACTAAGTCTCAGTCCAGAACTGAGATACGTTAGCGAAAGAAATAATAAAATAAAGAAAAATAATTTAAGTTGCGAAAGTCTAGAAAAATGGCTATATCATCTCTAAATGAATATTATAAAGTTTACATCATAAATTCATAAATATGAAAGAAATAAATAATTTATTAGACCCTCTAATTCATGTGCTTTCTAGTCGCCTGAGCATCGTCGCAGCACACCAACTCAATGCCAACACTGGCATGGTCCTATGAAAAATCAGACACAAGGGAGGAGGTACTCCCTTAAGCTTTATAGCTTAGTGGGGAACCACATGACAATGCATAATTTGAATAGAGAAATCAGAAAAATAACATAACTTATCTTGTCCAGGAATGGAATCATCAGAATAATAAGAACCAATAAATCTTGATAAGCAGTAAAATCATAATGATACATAATAAACTTGGAATTAAGAGTAGGCTTATAATCCTGACATAAATCATAAAGATACTTGACTTGACATTCATGCTTTCTTTGCTTGTATATACTTGCTTTACTTATCCATACTTGAATCATACTTGCTTTACTTATCCATGCTTCTTAAGCTCAATTCATGCTTAGAAATTAGGTAACTTTAAGTGTCTTTAGATTCTTGGGGTATGCTGAGCAAACGATACAATCGTGTATAGTCAATGGATGATCAAACCATGACTAAGGGAGCGACCCTTAATTTGAGACACTTGGCTTGGACTGGCAACTCATTATTCATCTTTCATCTTAGATTATTACTCACTTTATAATCTTGTTATTCTTTGTTCTTCATACAATGGAGGTGATAAGATCAGTAGAAGAAGAATCATTAGAATGATTCATGTCTTAATCAGGAAGGAATCTCAGTGAGGACATAGCAATCTAGAATTAATTCAGTCAATATTATAATAGGAATAGGCAACATTCAGATCGTGATCGAGAATTGCAGTTAAAGATGGAAAAAGGCATTACTGTGAATCGGTCGACCTGTGGGTTCTGGATCAATCGACCGGTCTGCTTATAAGACTTAGGGAGCGATCGACCGGTCAGTTCATAAGATCGTTCAATTGGTTTTGTTCGACGGTCAATCGGTCAGCTCATAAAGTTTAGGGATCGGTCGACCGATGGGTTCGGTTGTAGGATTGTTGAATCAGTCGACTGGTCAGGTCATAAAGCTAGTGGATCGGTCTGCGCACAACAAGGTCAGTTGTAGAAATCGGTGAATCGGTCGATCGGTTGGCTCACCAAGTATAAAGGCCAATCGACCGGTCGGCGTTCTAGTTGATTTCAAACAAGAAAATCCCTTAAAACTCTAGCATAATCTCATCCTAAATTAGTTTTTACCTCCTAGCAATCAATCAAATAATAATATAACAGAAAATAAATCATGTATGCAATTAATCAAACAATCAAAGAAATCAAAAATCACACAATCAAAACAAGAACTTTGAAAACTTCTTCTTATCTTCTTCTTTATAGAATTGATTAGGACAGTATTTAAATCTATTCAAGGGTCATGGAAGGTGATTTCAATTTACCCACCTTGTTTCGCGTTTGATCCTTACTTGATTCGTCTAAATCAGCGGTGGTCGTGTCCTCCTCGTCCTTGTTGACATCCATGCGTCAACGTGTTCTTCCTCTCTTGGTGGCATTCTCTTGTTGCCACATGTAGCCCACACGAATGAGAATATGAGAGGATAGGAGAGGAGAGAAACCTTTGTTTCTACTTTGAAAATGCGTGCTTGAACATGGTGGCAACATGGAGAGGTGTCATGCGGCTGTGGGTACTCATGGGGAGGAGATTAGGGATTTTTAATAATAGGTTAATTAAAATTATGTTTAATAAACTGTTACCCGGGCCCAAGAGTTTATCCTCTTCTTTTTTTTTTCATGGTTGTTACATTTGACTCACAAAATGGCAAAACAAGACAGATAATCGTGCATCACTTGCTGATTTATATAATAGATGGGAGTTAATGGAGAAGAGTTACATAATATAAATGGTTAAAATTAGTATGATTAGTGTTTCACTATTAAATACTATAATTAATAGAGTTCATTTGTCTTTACGAATTTGTAGAGACAATGGCTTAAGAAAGGAAATAAACTAAAATCATGCAAATAAATTTATCGAAGAGAGAAAGCTCTAATAAATTATAGTCCAACTATATCTAAAAAAGCAATATATATATATATATATATATATATATATATATATAATGAACTGAATGCATACAAAGTTTAATTAATTGTAACCAAACCATATTTTAAAAGTTGATAAATTTCGGTTGGTTATAATGGCATAGATAAATTTCCCCTTTTTAGGGAGGAAAAAGAAGTGGAAAGGTTAGTGGGTTATAATTATATGTATATGGTAGTGGATTAAAATGTTAATGGCAAAAGATAACTGGGGAGAAACATTTCAAGCTTTTTCTTAACTATCAGAACCAGCTGCATAATTCAAATGGAGAAAGAAGCCGTAATTACGAAGACCAAGGAAAATGAAAAACCTCCGATAAAAACTGAACAAAGGTGTCAACGTAAAAGGCACTCGAAGAAATCATCCACCTAAAAACACGCATGGATGGGCAACTGAAAAAACTATCAGGATCTGCAGCAAGCAATGGCCATGAATTAGATGCACCTAAATGGTCAGTCACCTTTTTCACTACAAGAAAATCCGAACCGTCAGAAATTGTGAAAAATCCGTCGTAAAATTCAATTTGCGACGGATATTTCAACGGAAGAAAACAGTCGAAAAATTACTCGTCGCAAATATTTTTCGACGGCTCTATTACTACCGTTGAAAGTTTCCACAGCGCGAGCCATGGGAAAACTTACCACGGCTTAGGCTGTGAGCTCAAGCTGTGGAAAGTTCTCACGGCCATGTTTCCCACGGTCCAAACCATGGGAAACTTCCCACGGCACAGACCGTGGGAACATTTGTCAATCGTCGGAAAAGTTATTTCGAACATTTAAAAAAAAAGAGCCGTCCGCAGGCGTGATCCGACAGTGAGCGGTATGATCCGTAGGCGGGATCCATTATGGGGCCGCCCGTGGCCGGATAATGCCTGCGGGTGACTAGATCCGGCAAATCTGATGGCGGGCGGCATGATCCACCGCCTGTAGCGACCGCGGGCGACCGCATCGGGCTGCCTGCATGCGGGTTTCAGTCGTAGGCGGCCAGATCCGCCGCCCGCAAGCCGGATCCTGCCTGTGGGCGGCAAATCGGGCCTCACCCACAGGTGGGATCCGGCCACGAGCGGCTCGATCCGTCGCCCGCAGGCGAAATGCGGCCGTGGGCGGCAAGATCTATTGCCCGCAGGCCGAAGTCGAGAGAGGGAGGAAGAGAGAGAGACAGAGGTGGTCATCGGAGCCGTCGAAGGTGTTCGCCGGAGTCGAGGCATAGATCGTGTGATGGAGAGAGAGAGAAGGGAGAGGGTGAGAAAGAGAGAGAAGGAAGAGAGACATGTGAAAGTGAGAGGATGAGAAAGAGAGAGTGGAGAGGGAGAGATATATATGGAGTGAGCAAAAAATGTAGCGAGAAATATAGGCATGAATGTAATTGAATTTTACGACGATTTAGGCCGTGAGAAACCTTTCTACGGTCGAAGCCGTGAAAAAATTTTCTCACGGTCCGAGCAGTGGGAAAAGTCGTGGAAAAAAATTTCACGGTCTGAGCCATGAAAAAAGTTTCCAACAGTCTAAATCGTGGGAAACGTTTCCCACGGCTCGGACAGTGGGAAATGTTTTTCACGGCTCGAGTTGTCAAAAATTTCGACGAAAGATAATCCATCGGAAAATTTGTCGCAAATTGCAATGGATTTTCGAGCTTTGAAAAAATGTCTTTTTCTTGTAGTGTCTAGTGTTGATAGATTGGAGGGTGTGATTGTCTGTGGAACATCTAATTACGCCCCCTCGTAGCCGTCGGCCGTGGGCGCGGCCCCATCGACGGATGCGCGGGGGAGGGATGATAGCGAGGGACAATGACGGGAGAAGGCAAGGCGGAGCGCAGTGGAGGGGGAAGTAGCCGATGTGCCATGGCGCTGACACAGAAGGAGATGAGACTGTTCACACAGACGCCAAAGGAATTTGGGTGTTGCAGATGGTGTACACTTGCGGATTGAGAAGAGTGATGTGATTAAAATTGCATAATATTAGAAAATTAAAGAACTAACGCAATTAAATGGTAGCAAATTAAGAACTGTTCAATTAGAAAAAGCTGTTCACGCCACATTGTATCTGCACTTAGATTAAGGCTCTATTTGACAACATCAAAATTAGCGTTTCAAGTAGCGTTTAACGGTTCAAAAAAATTTTGTTTGATAAATGATAAAAATAAGTAGCATTTAGCATTTTATAATAAAATATTAAAAAGCTACTTTTACTAGTGTTTAGCGTTATAAGAGTATCATTTTATATTTTTTTTTTCAATTTTATCCTTATTCAAATACATTATTTATTTCTAACTTATCTTATTATTTTCTTATTTTTATTTTCTTATTTCTAATAGTTCTGAGAGCGATGGACTTCCGATTATTTAGATTTTAATAAGTTAAGATGAAAGATGAAAAATGGGTTGCCAGATTATGCTAAGTCCCTCAAGATAAGAGTCGCTTCCCGGGTCATGGTTTGATCACCCATTGATCAGCACAATGCTATATCATTTCGCTCGGCATATCCCAAAAAGTTATAGGCACATAAAGTCATATGATTTCTAAGCATGATTCAAAATTAAGAAGTATGGATAAGTAAAGCAAGCATTATTCAATATTAAGAAGTCTAGATAAGTAAAGATTAAAAAGTATGGATAAGTAAAACAAGCATGATTCAATATTAAAGAATATGGATAAGTAAAGTAAGCATGAACATCAAGTCAGGCCATTATTATTACCCATGTCATGATTAGCAAGCATATCAGTAATTCCAAGTCTATTATGTATCATGATTATTGATATTTATTGACTTTATTTATTCATAATCTATGATGACTCAATGCTCAGTTTTCTTATCAAGATAAGTATTTGTCATCATTTTGATTTATGTTATTTATAGTTATGCATTGTATATATTTATGGTTCCCCACTATATTGTAAAGCTTACGGGAGGACCTATTTCTCTATATTTGATTTCCCAAAGTCAGGTCAGTGATGGTGCTGAATTGGTGTGCTGCGACAAAGCTCAGGCGATATAAAGCAAATGAACCAAATGGCATATTTATTCATTTCTTTCCTTTCCGCATTTATAAACTAATCCTTAGTTATGTTTATTTTAAAATCATGTAATAACTTTTCGACTTCCGCTACTTATGTCATTTCCGTTCTTCTCTTTGTTCTAATGCTGATAATACTGACATGCGTTCCGTTGTATTTGTTAGATGTAATATCCTCCATTCCTCCTGATAAATTGTTGTGCTTTTAATTTAATATAGATTGTAGGTAAACTTGTAGGAACACCAGTTAACTTTATTTTTCAATTCAAATAATCTCATAATTTGTGTATAATAATAACTTTTACCCTGGACCTTCTTGGTGGGACATTGAATAAAAATTTATACAGTTAAATTAGCTAAAAAAGGATGATAATTGAGAGGAGTTGAAAACATTCACAAAAAATCATTGGGTCAAGGTATCAAACAAACCTTCCAACATTCCCACACCCTTAATTTTTTAAACGTGCATGAAATGTTACATGGTCTTCAGAGAAGCAAAACAGTGAGCATTGGAAGGTTTACAAACGGGGATCTGATCAAAAAAAGAACAAAAATCTCAGCATTTAATTCTGCAAGCTCACTGGTAGAATACCATTCGCTGTTGGTGCAATGAAATCACAGCAAGGCATTCAATTACTGCACACAGTACCCAATTTAAGATTTTACAGTTGCAGTTCAGCAGAAGGGATCCCATATCACCTAACAAAGTATACTGAGCAATGCATGTGGGCATGTGCTTGTACTGTCACTGCTCCCTCACAGAGATGATGAGAAAAGAGTTCCCCCTCTGTGCTCATGATGAATGGTTGCATGTGTTATGTTGCTCCCATAACAAACCCTGAGAACAAGAACAAAAAGGAAATTACTTTCTCCTCCCCAACTTTGGAGAATGCAGCTAAGCTCCACTTTTTCGGTTGACGGCAAGAGTGAAGTATATGAGGATCATCGTTCCCATGCTCGACCTGTGGTCATTCAAAGAGTTAAGACAGCCATAATGGATCCAAATCAATTAGCTATTAATCTTGAAATATGACTAAAACATAGACATCCCCACAAGTTGACAGAAGAAAATTCTTCCATATTCAAACAACAACAACAAAGCCTTATCCCACTAGGTGGGGTCGGCTACATGGATCATACGACGCCATTCCGCTCTATTAGTAACCAAACCTCTTCCATATTCAAAGAACAGAAGAAAAGTGTAGTAATCATAGTTAGAACTTGAAGTTATCCTGATAATTAACTGACATGACAATAAAGAATATGTAATATAACTGGTCATAGTTATTGGACTTTCGTTCTTATTCCCAATTATTGCACATTTGCACCAGTTGGACATGTTTACAGATGCCATTTTATGTTTTGATTCTTGGATCTTGTCGGAGTAATCTTAGATCATTGAGATAAGGGCACAGCATATCCAAATGTGTTTTTAGGTCATTCTTAACATGAGAAAGTGCAAGACTTAGCTGGCTTGGGTTGCACAATGAGATAGTTCAGAGTCATGATTGTCTGCTGAACTCACATTAATATCACAACAGTTCAATTTTTTTGATAAATGAATTTTTTTATGACAATCTCGGTGCAGAGTTATATCTATTGTTAGAGAATCATCTTTATCTTCTCAAAAAAATTGTTTACCTGGCACAGAGAAAGTTTGTACCAAAAGAGCATCTCAATTATACCCAAAGTCAAACAGTATGACTAGAAGAGGAAAATCATGATCAAATAGTTGGGCTACATAGTGAAATAAGTTGAATTATTGTCAATTGATGTGCCATGCTGTGTTGTTACTCCTGAACCATGCATTTCGTACTTAATAAATTATTAGATGCACTTACAGTGTAGCAAAGATGAGAAGAATTTCTCGTGGGTGGATGGTGGTTAATCGATTGAGTCTCTTGTTTCTTCCCTCTCCAGAATCAACGAGGGCAGAACAGCCAGATGGGACATTTTTGCTTGGAACCAAGGGCTGTTTCAACTGCTCCAGCTGAGAAGGTACTGAAAGGAAAATGCAAGAAAAAATCAATTGGCAATCACTGGCCTCATCGCCATGACATAAAAATGAATGGAGTACAAGATGTTATACATCGCGGTCATACATTTCAAGATTCATTCTCCTTACACATTATCATACACCCATCACTCCTTCACCATGAACATGCTAACAAAGTAGCACTGTGCACAGTTCATGAAAACATCAATACAATGGCATATCCAAAAAGCAGGATTTTAAGTTAAACACTTTACAACATGTATCTCTATCCAACTGAAGAGATCAGAGGTATGCATAGGTAAAGGTTAAAAACTTGAAACGTTTAATAGGCACGCAAAGCCATTTTTTGTGGGATAGAGCTTGATGTGAAGTACATAATCAGAGACTTTCACATGCGCATAATCTTAAAGTTAAGAGATTCTTCAGGAGATGCAGAAATTTAACATTTGATTATACAAATACGTATTTGTACATTTTAATTTGTTCTAGATCTGTATTTATACATTGTAACTCAATTGCATTACTCTATGGAAAAGATGTCAACAAGAGAAGTTGTCTAAGATTGTTGCTTGGTCTATCTGATGTTCAATAAGACACATCAAGTTTGATAAAATGATGTGAATACCTTTGACTACAAGCTTTTTTACTGTATCTTCTGACTCCTGATCCTCACAAGTTCGTCTTTCCATGCGATTTGAACCTTTACGAGAAAGAGCCTTCTGTATAACCAGAAGAAAGTGCATCAAAAACTATGTTATCTACTAGAACAAATGAAACTTGGCAGACATATTTCGAGAACTACATAGATGCAATTAATAGAGAAAGTAAAATATTAGTTCCCTTACAGTCATTTTTGGACTTCCGCAGCAACCTTTATCATGCGACTGGGTAAGACTTTCAATATCTAAGACTACACTTCCAGATTTGTCCATGGTTGTGTTCTGGCACTGTCAAGAATTAGACAAAACTCAAATTACTCAACAATGACACAGGAAAAGTTGCAAGATATTATGAAGTACTCGGCATTTTTTACAAATGCAAATATAATTAACATTCACAAAGCTTTTGCACGCAATAATTTAATTGAAAAACTACTTGAGTCTCGAAATAGATTCAGAACAATATCTTGTTTATACTTTACATCCAAACCATAAAGATGCCTTTATTTTTAATAATGTTAATGTCTGCTTTCTCAATAGACTGAAGCAATGGACATCAGTGTGATCACTTCTGCATAATCGTCTCCCTTTCTCGCATATCCTGCTCCTAAAGATAAATCTTCATAAGCTTTTCCCTTTTTATGCTTAGCTTACTCCATACCTTATCTCATACTCTCACCTACCATCTGAGCATCGTATTTATGTACACTTATGTGGGTGAAAGACTCAGTGGCAAGTCCATTACCAGTTCGAGTATCAACTTTGCGAATATCAAATTGAAAAAGCCATAACATATTATTAAGTTAGGCCCTACAGATTGAATTCACTTACCTGCATAAGAACCTCTTCCATTTCCAATCTCTGAACTGCGTGCTATTTTAGACCCAGGTCGAAAGCCACTGGAAAAACTCTAGGTCAAGAAACCTGAACAGAAGAAAAAAAAAATTTGTTAGGAAGATAGCCATCGAGTGCATTATCCTAACTCTTTAAAAAGAACGCTAATCCATGATATTGATGCGAAGTGGCATCAGGAAAGTAAATCAAATATCCAATTATCTGAAGATGCATAAAAGGCGAGCCCTAGAAAATAAACAATACTACCCATCACTCGTTATCACAACAAGATTTTGCCTATCTGGATCTTTCGTTAGTGCATCCCACCATAATATTCACTACCATTTTAGTGTGTGTACACTTCTGCTATGTTAAATAGCTGTTAACAAACGTATTACAGCTGGGTTTGGGTGGATATGAATACTGTGGACTTCAATGTTTTCCAGATTTTTAGACAATTACCCAAATCCAAAAAGGAACGATAAGGCAATCAGAGGACGCACAAATTTATAAACTTTTCTCGCCCTCAGAAAAATATTTAACGGAGAAAAAAATGCTGCAAAATGCATTTTCTCGTCTCCATATATCCTGCATTTTCATGATAAATATCAGAACAAATCGACAAAAAATAAAATATTCCAGAAGAACTCAAAATCGTTTTCTCTATGAAGAAATAAGTGCAAAGAAAACAGATGAAATCTATGAGAATAAATTATAATGGTTTGAATCTTCAGGCTTGCTATTTTTGCCACTAAAATTGCACTTCGAACAATTTAAACAATTTTGACCAAATCTTTACAATGGATAAGAGTAAAAAATCGATATAAAAACACACTCTTTGGAGCAAAAACATACAAGTCTATGATCAAGGAAAAATATCACGGAAATGAGAGGAAAAGGAGAATCTAAAGTCTACCAGGCGGGAGAAGAAAAGAGAACACTGAGAAGAGAAGAAGCAGATTAGCAAGTAAACAGCTGCTTCTTTTTTCTCAACAAAGACGCCATACACTAAACCACATTGCCATAAAATGGTGCCGCGAAGAACCGCTGAGCACCCAAGGAGCAAATATATCTCTCTTCTTGTTGAACAAAAATCGTAGAAAAAGCACAAAAAGAGGTGACAATTCTGATAAAATTCGTACCTTTTCCTCTCCTAGGAGCCCGAAACAAAGCGTAGAAATGGGAATAACTGTTATCTTAGGAGAAGAACAAAAGGTGCCTCCTTTTTCTCTGTCTGTCGGAAGGATTTTTTTAATGAGAAGGCGTGTCTTTTGTGCGTTATGTTGATCCTTCTGCCGATTCAGAGGCCAACTCTCAATATGGGATGTGAAAACAGAGAGAGAGATCAGGGTCTCTTCCAAGCTTCAGCACTTGGTTTTGGTTTCAGAAGAACTGAAGAATAAACAAATGTTTAAAAGGACCAAGTAAGTAGCACTGTAGCAGTAGCGCAGAGGAGAGAGAGAGAGAGAGAGATTAGAGATTGAACGTGATGACGCTGGGCTTTTTACTGTCTTCTGTCTCCCTCTCTCTCTCTAATAAATGTCCTGTGGGCTCTTTCATTTTTATAAAGCAAAGCATACAGAGCACTGTACCTTTAGTACCAACTTGTCACCAAAACTGAGGAAATTGATATATCTATATATTTCATCTCATCTCTCTATGACTATATCATATTGTTCATCTTGGCCCTATGGCACATACCATATTGCTCCTTTCCCTCACTGGTTCCCATTGGTAATTAAGAAATTACTGCGAAACCATTACTAGTTAAACCATGATATCTTAATCAAAGTTTTCAAATGCAGTGATGATAAACAAAATTGTTTACTACAGTGTGACATACACGTTACAAGGGATAAAACAAATGGGATCATATACGATTGAAGGTATATAACAGGTGCCATACATCTGAAATGTCAATCGACAGTTGACTTACCACTGTTTTCGTCCAGTCGCTTGTCAAATTGCTGATTGGAATTTGGAAAACAGATGTATGTAGAGAATCACCACCTGATCCCAGGACCGCAGTTGAGGTACCCGTTGTGCACTTTGATCCCCTAATCAATGCATCATGCAGAGGTACTGTAGCATCAGCTCAAAGTCTCAAACAGAAACAACATCTTGTATGCATGCATGCAACTAGTAAACCAGCCAGAGAAAGCTGTCATCCATTCAAGTTAAGTACTGGATATTGTCTGCAGCATTCATGAATCATGATTCATTCATTCATTCATTCAACAAAATTTACAAAGTAGGTTATGCTCTGTCGAATTCTCCAGATCTGAAATATCGACCGATGCACATCATTGGCATGCATGCAGCTATCAGGAAACAACAAAGAAGCAAAGAGTCAAACAGCTAAACTACATACATATGCTGGCAAGATGAACCCTATAAATAATTGATAATGGGGTTGAAACTATGTGTACTGCTGTCACTGGCCTCCCCGTAAGAGTTGGATCCACACCAACCTACCAGATCTCTGCTTGGATTGTTCCTGTCATGCCAACCAGGTCTTTGAAGGTGGAGAAGGTGAGCGGTGGGCATAAAATGTGCATTTGATCATGAAAGACACAACAAAGCCGAATCGATGGCAAGTGGCAGACATAAAATTTAGATTCAGATATTGGTTGGGATGTGTTCATCATTTGAAGCAAACTCAAAGGGAACAAGAAGTGGTTTCCAAGCATCTCCTCCGTGTGATGGGAAGGCAATTGATGTGCTATTGGAAAAAAAAAAAAAGAGAGACAAGTTGATCAATGTAGGAAGCTTGTTAGGATGTCACAGAATCTATCATATATATTGCATGCCATTTTGTTGCATTTGCAGATAAATTTGTGTGTTTCTTGTGTTGATTTTTTTTTTCCTATGCCATATAGAGAATGTGTAGTTAAAATTAATATGATCAATTTTGTTGTTATTATTTTGTGTTAGATTGAAATTTGAGATTAATTTGTTTTTTAATTTTATATTTTTTTCCCGGTTAGAATGAAATGCCCAAAGTCTAATATACGAAAAGAAAATTTAAATCTGAAAAACTCCTATTAATGGAATTTAAATTCAAAATATCTATATTTTTATTGTTCAAAACATACGTCATTACATTAAGCTTTTACTATATGTTTTATCTGGTTCTTTGTGTTATTTTAAATTCAATTGACCGTTTGCTCTATTTGTTATTTCAGTATGATAAAACAGGTAATTAGTTTCACGTTCTCATTTTTTGTTTAGACAAAAGAAATGATATTAAACATATTAAAAAATATTTATTTAATGTATTACGAATGAAGGAAGAATGTGAAGGAGTGAGAAAAAATTAAAGACAATTTTACAAGTTATCGTTATACTATTTTACTTCATTTATTTAAAACTTTGAATTCAAGGAATATTAATATTAAGAGCAAGTTTTTAAATAGTGAATCAGTTATTGTTTTGTTTTTCTTGTATAATAATTGCATAAGAGGATACAAATTATAACTTTCGAAATCTTCATAAATAAATGAAAAATAGTCTCGCATCAGTAGCCAAAAAAAAAAAGGTGTGTGTTCCTGGGGGAGGAACACGTTGTATTTTATACTCAGTCCTACCAAGAACAAATTTTAAGTGACCCCTCAACCTACAAACATCATATTATAACTTAAAATTATTATTCCAGAATTGAATATAATTTTTTTTATAATGGATAAAACTTGTCGAGGAAGCTGGTGTCAAGTTAGTACAATTGTCATATAAATTAGTAAGTGGAGTTTCACGAAAAAAAAAGATAAAATATAATGCTCCTACAATTATTATAATTTTTCATTATTTTTTTAAAGTATACTATTTAATATAATTAGAAGCTTAATAAAAATTGAAAATATTTAGAAGCTACTCTGCCACCCTTCATAATATGAATTGCAATAGAGTTTAATTATATGAACTGCAATAAAGTTTAATGAGTGTGTCAAACATTTTCTGTGTCAAGCATGTGGTTTTACATATACTTTTTTTCTTTCTTATATCTTTTTTTCATTAGTAGTTTAGAAGATATCGATGATAATAAAAATGTAATTCAGATAATCAATAATAATTATAACATCACATTAAAGAATCCATAGAAAGATCAGTATCCATCATTTTCATTAACTTTCATTTTTAATATTATATATATATATATATCATTTAATTATTTTTAATTATCAATTTCTTAAAAAATGAGTCCTGAAAGGAACAAATTTATTTTTATATATAAGGTTCCCATTAACTAACATCAAATAGTTGAAGAAAACAAGTAATTTGTTTGTTACTAAATAATCAAAACCAATCGAATTTATTACTATGTAAATATCAATTTGGTCGGGTTGAGTTAAGTCCAATCCAACTGGTGACCATCCCTACCCGCTCATTCTAAAAAAATGATAGAAATAATTATGTTATTTTCATAACCCCCTCAAAGGACTTGTGGACCTGGGGTGGAGTTTTATTTTAAAATATTTTCATATAAATTTAAAAATAATATCTAGCTTTGTTAGATACAATGTTACCAATTACATCTTCATAATTCATTTCACATATCGTCTTCATTTTAATTGATAAGATAGTTTAGCCAATATTTTTACCCATTCAGCATGTTTAATATTTATGATCATTAGCATCTGACTAAGGAGCAAAATGTTGACCTACCCAAAGTGATGATTCATTATGTTTTAGAAGGTAATTATGCTATATCAACTATGCCTTAGTTCAATGTCTAAGTTGTTGTTTTATCCTGCTTGAGACACTATTGGCCTGAGATAAAATTTTATTAATTTTGAAAAACTTTCAACCGGACGATATGACTATTGGAATCGGAGTATTATCATATAGTTGAATAACTTTAAATTATAAAATTTGGATTTAAAGCGTCAATAATTACTAATTAATGTTGAATGGTAAAATTAAGGAGATGTATATGACTATATTTATGGAATGATGAGAAAGTATTTGGTAGTTAAGTCCAGAAGAACATAAAGGAGATGTTTCGATAAATAAGGATTTAAGACAAGAAAATAAAATATGTCCTTTTTTGTTGTGAGTACTTATTGAGACTTGTTAGTTGTTGCGAAATTATTATTGATAAGTTTGCATGTTTAGTAACTTAAGAACGTTTGATACAAGGTAATTCAGATAAATTATCGATTATTTTATTTTAAATTTTTAAAATCCATCAAATAATTTGGTTTGGTTGTGACTATGTAATTTAATTGCTCTAATAATTTTAATTATTACCTCTCTATAAGGTGTATTTCAAGACTATTAGCTGGTTGGAATGTATTTTAATATATATATATATATATATATATATTCAATCAAAATTTTAATTTTAAATATTTATTAATAAATGAAAGTCATTCAACTTTTATCTTCTTTATTATTTGAATTTTTTTATAAATAACTCTTGATTTCGTTTCATCTTCTTTATCTTTATTTTTTTTATTTTTTTATAATTACCTGTGATCAAAATTTAAAATAAATTTTAAGAAAATTTTGATAATTTATTCTCGAACTATTTAACTATTATTTATATTAGCAGTACTTACCAAATATTATAATGTTATATCATCAATAATTTAAGGAGTGATACTCTATTTAAATGTTGATCTAAATTATAAATTAATTAAATAGATAATGTACCAAATCAGTCATCCATGTAACAAATAATACATTAATTATTGGGGGCTTCTCTCCATATATTAAATTATCTTTCTTAAAATTGTCATTATGGGCAAGAGAAGCCATTTTATTTTCTATTTCAGACTTGATTTTAGTAGGTGTTAGAATAATGAAACTAGGCAATGGGTATTTACAAATTAAGTAACATCGAGTTCAAATTTCATTGTCCTTTTTTTTTTCTTGTAAGTCTTACAGCTGCCTTGTAATTGCAAATGTTATAATTACCAATTTACTACTACCATTATATTGGAAGAGCACGTGAGAGGAAAGCTGCATGGAGTGGCTGGCTTCATAAATGGGCTGGAAGGAATGTCCCTGTACTGGGCCTTCCTGTTCATATCATTTTGTTGTTTTTTTTTTTGGATTAAAAGTATGGGCCCAAAATTCTGACATAAGAAAAATGGACGATAAATCAAAATATAAAGAATAACTGCATAAATCCATCCAAATGGGATTGATGACTTAGGTTCAGGATTAATTCTCCATCGGGTTAACACATATAACTCATTCGATTAATCAATTTTTGAAGTTTACACCAAATTATCTCTATTCCACTCATTGTAAAAAATACGTTAGCATTCATATTTTCACTATTTACAAGATTAACTTTTTTTTAAAATGTCAACTTTATCCATTATACTTTTTACAAAAAAAGGGTGTGCTTGATTGTGTGGAATACCTACTTATTCCATCGATTAACCTCTAATCAAACGCCATCTTAAAGAGTTGGAATAAATTTTGTCCACTGGTCATTTAATGGTATTCTTTGGTCACCCATTTATATCAGTCGCCATGGATTGTTCATCACATTCACCAATGTTTACGTGGCAGCATGTCAATGTATTACTGTCTCCTTCCTATCAGATTTAAAAAATACCATTCACATGTGATCATTCATTTTTTTTCAAAAATTTTAGTCAGAATCATAATTTAAAAAATACTTTTAAAATACAAAAATACATTTTTAATTAGTAATAATAAATTATCAAATTATTATTGAGAGGCAACTCTTTTATGGGTCTGTGGTCCCTTATTCAATTTTAAAAAAATTTAATCACGATAATTACTAAAAAATATAATAAAAATAAAAGTGCATTTTAAAAATATTCAACTTTTGTAATAAAATTAAAAAAAATATTATCACATCATTATTTTCTCTCTCAATTTAAAATTTAAAATGATAAATAAATAAACATTAAAAAAGAGGTTAGTTGTTGCTAGTTGCTACCTCTTGGGATTAGAGGGACTGAGGAGCCCAAGCCCAGGCCCCTTTACGAGGCTGTTGGCCTTTTATTTTTTATTTATCTTTTTTATTTTTTTTTATTTTTTACTTTTTTAATGATGATTATGAGTGATGATCGCTACTAAAATATTTTTAAAATTTCATAAATGTAAAATTATAATATAAAATTAAATGTCAATATTGAGAATACTCACTAAGTAAGATGAATGTTACTGAAATTTACTTTTTAAGATTTGGATAGAGTAGGATAAAGGTTAAAATAAAATTTTATTTTAATTTATTTAGTAACATTCCAAAACACAAAGTTGTCATTAATTCAATTGGGAATTGTAAATTTTTAAATCCAAGATATTGTTAAAAATATTAAATTAATTTAATGTGGCAATAAATTCCAAATACTAGCTAATCTACTGGAATAAACACATTGCTATCAGTCAACTTAATACCACCTAAAATTATATTGATAGTTAACAATAATTAGTAGCAACTTTATTCCGTTCTTCAATCCATATAGTGGGTATATTCTTGAGACAATTTGTTTTGTGAATAAATGTCAAAATATCTTAATATTTTAGGAATACAGCAAACATCAATTAGAACATGATTATTTAGGTCAATGTCAAACTTTGAATAATGTGAAACAACCTCAAAGAAATAATATAATTATTCTTCTAAAATAGAATAATACATACATTCTGATTTTTTTTTCACCTTTTTCAATCGTATTTTAAGAAAAAAACAATTAACCATGTATTAGTATAATAATACTTATATGCTTATTATAATATTGAACATCAAATATGTATGATATATTTTAAAAGTTATTCTCTTTAAACAAACAATAAGTAGAATAAGAAATATGTTTAATTTTTTTTACAATATAATATTATGTTGTTTTATTTTCTTCAATTTTATTCTACAATCAAATGCCCTATAGATAATTGTTATACCCTCCTAAACTTTAACTTTAGAATCCTCCTACCCCCTGCTAATGGTACTTGTGATAATTTTACAAATTTTGGAAGAAGTTTACATATGAGTATTAGGAGAAGTTTGATTTAACTATTTGAGTAATTGGGTATGCCGACCAAGACAAAATGATTGGTTTGATTTGAATCTTCAAACTGAATTGTATTGACAATAGTGCAAATTAACGATAATATGTAGATCCAGACAAATTAGAAGTTTGATTTTCTCTAAATAATCTACTTTTTTCTTTAGATGGATTATCTCTTTTTGTATTTGGACAAATAATTGCACTAATGAATGAGAGGTTTTGAGAACAGGTGTTCTTTTTTGTTCATAAGACACTTCAAAGTTTAATCCATTAGTTACAATTTTTTTTAAAACATAGTACTCGATAAAAGAATGGAGTAAATATTATCATCTTTTTTAAGTGATAACACTATAAGAAAATCGCGAGTTCTAATCCGTCGCAATTTGCGACGGATTTTTCGACGGTTCTATTTTCGACGGATGTTTTGATGGTTATGACCGTCGAAAATGATTTATATTATTATTTAATTTTTTGACGATTAGGAACGTCGATATTTCCGACGGATATCCATCCGTCACAATTTCCGACGACTTTTCTGACGGTTATGACCTTCGGAAATGAAAAAATTAAATTATGTATTTTTCTATATTATTTTTAAATTTTTTCGACAGATTTTTCGACGGTCACGACCGTCGGAAACAAAAAAATAAATTATGAAATGTATTATATTATTACTAAATTTTTTGACGATTAGAAACGTCGATATTTTCGACGGATATCCATCCGTTGCAAAATTCGCCGTAATTTTCGAAGGTCGTAACCGTCGATAAATATATAATAATATCATATAAAGAATATTTTATTAATATAACTAGCGACGGTCCAAACCGTCGGTAATGGTAACGATTACCGACGGCCCAAACCATCAGTAAAATAAAAAATAAACATTATACATAACTAAATATATTTTCGACGGTCACAACCGTCGGTAATTATAAAAATAGTTAATATTTACGTTTTCGACGGCCGAAACAGTCGGTAATTAAAATTTCGTTATTCCGTTTTTTTTTTCCTTTTCTCGCTTTCTTTCCCTTTATACATAACTAAATTTATACTTTTTTAGTTATACATTATACATAACTAAATTTACGTTTTCCTTTTTTTTTCCTTTATATTCATCCTCCTCCCTCTTCTCTCTCTCCCTCCTCTCCTCTCTCTCTCTCTCCCGACCGCGAGCACCCTCTCCCACGCCGGACGCCGGCGACCCTCCCCCGCCGGCGACCCTCTCCTACACCGGCGACCCTCTCCCGCGCCGACGTCTCTCTCTCTTTCTCTCTCTGGCTTCGCGCCGACGTCTCTCTCTCTCCGGCTCCGTGCCGGCGTCTCTCTCTCTCTTTCTCTCTCCGGCCAAAGGCCGGGCCGGATCTCGCCGCTGGCGGCCGGATCCGGCCGTGGCCATTCGGATCCGGCCCCCAGCAGTCGATCGGCCGCCAGGCTGCCGGATCGGGCCTCAGGTGACCGGATTCGGCCTCCAACGGCCGGATCGACCATCGGGCGTTCGGATTCGGCCGTCTGGCGACGGTTCCGGCCTCCAGCGTCGGATCCGGCCCCCAACGGCCGGCCGGATTTGGCCGGAGCTGGCCGCGGCCCGATCCGGCCGCTAATTTTTTTATATTTAAAAAAATATTTGCGATGGTTGCGACCGTCGAAAGATCGACTGTCTCGACGTCCGTCGAGAGTTTCGACAGTTGCGATCGTCGAAAAGTTGCGACGGTTATAACCGCCAGCCTTTTCCGGCGGTTGCAACCGTCGAAAATTTTGACAGTTCGGACCGCCGGCCTTTTTCGGCGGTTGAAACCGTCGGAAATTTCGACGGTTCGAACCGTCGGGGACTGTTCCGGCGGTTGCAACCGTCAAAAAATTTCGACGGTTCGAACCGTCGGAGACTGTTCCGACCCGACGATCAGAATCGTCGATATTTTCGACGATTTTTTTCAACCGTCGCAAATCGCTTTACGAAGAGCGTTTTTTCGACGGATCGATTCCGACTAAAAATCGTCGGTAATTGTGTTATCGACGATTTTCAGGCTGATTACCGACGGTCCGAACCGTCGGTAATCAACGTTTTTCTAGTAATGTCACTTCTTTGATATTATAAAGCAGATTATTTTTTATCCATGTACCTATCAAATATTGTCATCATATTTCATTCCCTTCATTACTTTAAAGTGAAGAGGTGAATTGTATTGACAATAGTGCAAATTTCCTTCATTCCTTCATTTCATTTCCAATATGGGTGTACAATATGTGGTAATATTTCTTTGGTGCCATCTATTGTGGAATTACTAATATGATTGTATTTATGGAATATACATAATTTTTATAACCAATTTTGTTAACAATAGGAGTATGAAAATTTGAATTTGTATCAGTTATAAGCGTTTAGTTAGTTTCTATTGATTGTGAATTAATTATCATCAAGTTTTCAAGTTCAGTGACTCTAAGTTATTAACTTTGATACGTAATACATTAATTGTTAGGGACCTCAAACGCTCCTTAATTGTGATTAGCGGCCTATAGGATATCAATAGGACGGCATTGTACTGCTTGGCCATTGGTCCGGCAACGATGAAAAAGGTAATCAAATCGCAATAATAATAGGCTTAGAAAGTCCAGGAAGGGTCTTAATAAATGCATACATTATATTAAATTAAATATAAGAAAACTTAAATATAATCGATATGGTGATAATTATCAATGCTTTTCATAAAAGAACATTACAATAAGCACTTCTTATGCAAATATAGTGTTCAATACTTATAACAGTCATAAGTTTATTTTATCAGAGAAGAGAAAATAGTCTTCCTATACCATTTTTTTTCCAACACTTCTTACTATTTCTTAATCTTTTTAATATTAAATTTTCTCAAAATATAAGGAACATATGTTTATGTAGAAAGTACTTTAAAAAAAATTAAGATGACATATAAAAGTTTGATTGGAAATAATGTTAAGATTGCAAGGAATAAATATTTATAATAATCACAGACTTCAACAGAAAATGTTTAAAATGATAAAGTTGTCCTATTTTAACTCTTTTTTTCCTTTTTTCCCCAAATGGATAACATTCTGTTAGTATAATTAAACAAATTTCCACTTTTAATTGTCAAATTTATTACGAAGTAACTGAATAATCTTATAATTGATCACTTAATTTGTATACTCGACATATGACAACAATAGGCAGTAGCTCATATTATAATTGATCACTTAATTTGTAACACCCCTTAGCTCATATGGAGCATTTTGGACGAATTTAAAAGATATATTGAAAAATAAAGAATATGTGCACATGATTATTTTCGTATTTTATTTATGTAGAATTATCTTTTTAACCTTTGATCCTTTCACTTTGATACCTTACAACTAGAGACTCAACGTCATTATTGAATGACCCTTGGATCGAGTTTTCACATGATCCAAGTGAGCACGCGCAATTCTATACTTTTTGTAACACCTCTTAACCCGTCGTGAGTAATTCAATTGGAATTTTTTGTCACTGAAACTTCATTAGCTGAGATAGATGAACATCTAAAATTTCATTTCAAGTAAAATATAAACAATCAAAGCAATCGATATTGACTGAGATGGTAGAGGTATTCCAAGTTTCAAATTGAATATTTCTTTAAATTAAAACACAGATAACTAAGTAAATTGGTATCGATTTTATAATCCTAGGAGTGTTCTGGACTTGTGAGATTCATATTTCATATGATGTGTAGGTTATAAAGTGAAGCTTTGGGCTTTCACGAGAGCATCGAATGCATTTGATTAATTAGCAGCTTAATTCTACTACCCAAAGTGCCTACTCGAGGGATATATATCGTATTTTATATTATACGCCAAGCTTTCAATTGTTGAACGTGAAACTTGCTGATCATTAGTAACGTGATGTATCTCGTATTTTACCATAACTCCGTGTCTGTCACCACTACAACTCGCTCTCTCTCTCTCTCTCTCTCTCACACACACACACACACATCGGGCATCACGTTCACCGGCTGAGCTTGCGACTGCATCGAGAACGAAGAAACGAACTCGCCAAGTCCTCATTCTTGCCATGCATTGGTGCTTCGACGTTGGCCGTGATTCCAGTCCTCCACGTGGACGAATCACACATCAGGAATCCATCTTCGCTGTTCGATGATGCGCATACAACACTTGCAGGTTGGGCCGTGAAATGGAACCGGAGAGAGGCGACGCTGCCGACGTACCCGCGCGGGCAACACCCAAACACCTTTTTATCTTTTGTTTCCTGGGGCCCAGATCGTCCAGATGGGGTCGATACCTGAGTCAATTTTCTCCGGGTTTCTCCGGTGGTGCTCACGTGCGGCGTCAAGCTTCGCCTGGCACGTAGTAAAAGCGGCCAGTCCAGTCCACCCCGCCCGCCCTCACTCCCCTTAGCTTTGCCGTGCGTGACGAAGACCGACAGCCGAAAGAGAGAAAGCTCGTGTCAAGTGAGAGAGAGAAGTGGTAGTTATAATATTAATGACGAGTGTTTCTTTCTCACTCCTCTCCCCTAAGTCCCCTTCTCTGTCTGTTGCGTAGCCCTATCGCGACCCATCTTAAATGCTTCTGTGCGATCCCTACGGTTCAACAATGCTGTGTCATGGCGTTTAGGGGAGGGCTGGCAGTGGGCGGTAGTGGTGACACAGTCATTTATCTGAACTCGGTTCCTGTCACAGTTCGCCTGCCTTCTTTCTCCTACTTGATTTCCGCAGGTTTTAGAGTTATATAGCAAGGATTTATAGGTGATATCTCTCTCTCTTTTAGCGATGGTTTCACTCACTCGTGTACAGTGAAGACCCATTGGATCCCATGACATTGAAGTGCCAAAGGTCTACTATAAATAGTGACATGCGGGGAGGGAGAGAGGAGGGGAGGGGTAGAGAAGTTTGAGGCTTTAAAGAGGGCCAAGGGGCGTGAGGTAGTAGTTTACTATAGTTTAATTATTTAAATATGATATCCGTGAGGAGGGAGGAAAAATAAATAGATTGTGAGAAGAAGCATGCCATGCAGAGCATCTCAGCATCCATCGCCTTCTGCTATTTTCTCTCTGACTTCTCCCTTCCCAGATCACGTGAAGTGCCATTTCCGCCCATGCGCAGGGGCGCAGGCATCCAGGGATCCGCTTCGGCGTGCCCCTGAGCTCTCTCTCTCTCTCTCTCTCTCTCTCTCTCTCTCTCTCTCTCTCTCTCTCTCTCTCTCTCTCCCACTGTCTCCTCTCTGTCTCCCGAAGATTCCCGGTGATCAGATGCCACTGCGATCTCTTTCCCTGAGTTAAACAACCGGAGCCAGCCTTCTTCGCCTACTGCGCGACCATGTCGGCGGATTCTAAGGCATTTTCTTCCCGAAGGTGCGATTTTTTTCTCTTCGCCATCGTCCTGTGCCTCTTCGTTCCCAGCATTACCTCAGACGAGGCCGGGGGCGAGGTTGAGACGCTTCTGGCGTTAAAGGCCTCCGTAGATCCCCATGGCTCCCTCCCATGGCGCCGCGAGGACGCCGGCAAGTTCTGCACTGGTTGGTCTGGAGTCAGGGAATGCTCCCCTGATGGCAGAGTGACGAAGCTCGTCCTCGAGTTCCTCAACCTCACGGGGGTCCTCACCGCCGATCTGGTCGCACCGCTCGACCAGCTCCGCGTCCTTAGCTTCAAGTCCAACTCCCTCTCCGGCGCCATCCCGGACCTCTCGGCCCTCGCCAACCTCAAGTCTCTCTACCTCAACGGCAACCGCTTCTCCGGCCGCATTCCGGTCTCTCTTGCCTCCCTCCACCGCCTCAAGATCGTCGTCCTGTCCGACAACGTCCTCACCGGCCCCATTCCTCTCTCTCTAGCCAGCCTTCCCCGTCTCTATGCTCTGCTTCTGCAGGACAACCAGTTGACGGGGGAGATCCCACCTTTCAACCAGGCGAGCCTCCGCTACTTTAATGTCTCCGGAAACAATCTCACCGGCGAAATCCCCGCGACCCAGGCGCTGGCGCATTTCAATCTCTCCTCTTTCCTCGAGAATCCGGACCTCTGCGGCGCCCAAATCGACGCTCCGTGCTCCAAAAAGCTCATCTTTCCGCCGTCTGTCAGTCAAAATTCGTCTCTTTCCTCTCCACTTCCATCCTCGGAGTCCAAGAAGAGCAACAAGAGAAAGATCGTCGGCATTGTCGTCGGGACCATCGCCGGAGCGCTTCTCCTATCGATTTGCTTGGCCTGCATCATCATGTTCGCGTTCAAGCGGAAAAGGAGGAAGGTGGTGGAAACCCGGTCGGTTGGTGCTGGAACAGGCGTCCGTAAGCCCACGGAAGATACCCGGGACATCGTCGACGGTGGCGCAGGAGATGGCGGAGGCGGTAGGAGCGGAGGAGGGAACAAAGGGTTCTCGTGGGAGGCGGAGGGGATCGGAAAGCTGGTCTTTTGCGGCGGGGTGGGGGAGATGTACAGCTTGGAGGAGCTGCTGCGGGCGTCGGCGGAGACGCTGGGAAGGGGGACGGTGGGGAGCACCTACAAGGCGGTGATGGAGTCCGGGTTCATCGTCACAGTAAAGCGGCTCAAGGACACCGCCGGCGGAGGGTCCGTGCAGTCGCCGGCGGAGGCGGCGGTGGAGTTCCGGCAGAGGATGGAGGAGCTTGGCCGGCTGCGCCACCCGAACCTGGTCCCTCTCCGCGCCTACTTCCAGGCCAAGGAGGAGCGCCTCCTCGTGTACGACTACTTCCCCAACGGTAGCCTCTTCTCCCTCATCCACGGTACGTTTAGTTTGCACACAGCTACGCCTACGTCTTCACTGTTTCTTAATTATTGCTCATCTCATTTAGCAGAAGAAATTAATACATTGCTAATTGCAACACAACCCCTTTGCTACGTTTGGTGGCAATAGAAAAATGATAACTTCATTGACTAAGAAAAAAGTGATGAGATGTGCCCACATTAAAAAGCATCCTAAGCTGTTCACCTAATAACATTGTAGGATTTGTATGATTCCTCGATTCAAGATTGTAGTTCCTGCTACTTTTGTGTTAATGCCGTGGTGTGGCCATCGTCATCTCCAAATTTGACGACAAAAGCTTCTTTTGGGTGAAGCGTTAATGCCGTGGGAGCATTCATTGCTCATCAATGCGTTTGATCCGATCGTTGGTGAAGTAGTAAGTAGTAAATAGTAGCGCGAGGTGTGTTCATTCATACCTTTATTCCCTCAAATCGGAAACAAGACATGAAAGCTAATAGCGCCCATCCACCACCACCGCAAACTGCAACATTGCGGCATTGATTGATGATGACATCTACCACATTTCCTTGCGCCTCTTCCTCGTTCGAGGAACATGGCATTATAAATTCTGACTGTAACTATGGCGTGCTCAAACTCAAGTGGCATCAAATTGAACTCAGATGAAAGAGAAAACAGTGACAAGTTACCCTTTTATTTATCAACATTGATGTGTAGTAAGAATTGAAGTGTTCTAGATTGGGTTGGTAAAAAAAATTTGTTGACACAGATATGATCTCTGTTGGTACATGGGCACGAGTCATCTCCAGTCCAAGTTGGGACATAACCATGTATCAGAAAATAATAGTACTTTAAGCTCGGCCATTGGAGACATCTTCTCAAACTTTGGGCAGGTCCAGTAAAATAACAACCGACACAGAACGAGTCACACGACGGAGACCGGTCAAAAGAAATGGCGTGGCGGGTCATTTTTGTTCTGACAACGCCAAAAGCCGAGGAAGTTTAAGCCATTTTTTTTTTCATGTTAGCACTGCCCAAATCCACCCATCATTAAGATTGATTTTGTGTCCGATATGGGTTTCCCTGGTTGTAAGTGGTAACACTTCCACCACCACAGTTGTTTTCTCATGCTTCGCCCATGAACCAGAAGGCCCTCCAGTGGTACATTTGGTCCCTTGCAGGCGTTCTCAGGTCCCACTGATCAAGAACATTGGCTGGAGTTTTGCCCTGGTAATTTCCTGTATCCACAACTCTTTCATTCTTCCACACTCCCTTTTCCACGACCCTTTGGCCTGCCTGATCTGCTGGTACTGCTGATGCTGATTGTGTCCCATTCCTGCTTTGTTCTGGAATGGTTCACATGGAGGGACCTTCCACTATAATTTCATCCATGGCAGGTTTATTGATGATTTGGTTGTGCTTTTAACCTCTTAACTATCGTGTCCCACTGCCTCCATGATTGAACAAGAAAAATAAAATGTTTAGAAAAATACGTGAGAACTGAGAAGAGTACAAGTTGTCTGGAAATTGTCACAGAACTGCAGGTTGTGGGCTGTTCACGTAGTTAATGTTTGAACTCGTGATCTGATGGATGTGTAGCTGTAATTCAAATGTGCTGCAGGTTCCCGCCCTTCTGGAAGTGGGAAGCCGCTCCACTGGACGTCGTGCTTGAAGATAGCTGAAGATGTGGCCACGGGCCTTCTCTACCTCCACCAGAACAATCCCCCCACCGTCCATGCCAACCTCAAGTCCTCCAACGTCCTCCTCGGCCCCGACTTCGAGTCCTGCCTCACGGACTACGGCCTTGTCACCTCCTTCCCTTCCACCGGCGCCGTCGACCAAACCTCCTCCTCTTCCTCCCTCTTCTACCGTGCCCCGGAGACCCACCACCACAGTTCGTCCAAGGCCTTCACCCCGCACGCCGACGTGTACAGCTTCGGGGTGCTCCTCCTGGAAGTCCTCACAGGGAAGACCCCGTTCCAGGACCTGGTCGAGGAGCACGGCGCGGACATCCCCCGGTGGGTGCGATCAGTTCGGGAGGAGGAGAAGAATGACTCCGGGGAAGACCCCGGGTCGTCCGGGAACGAAGCGTCCGAGGAGAAGTTGACATCGCTGCTCAATATAGCGATGGCATGCGTTGCAGTGGAAGCCGAGGAGCGGCCGCCGATGAAGGAGGTTCTCAAGATGATCAGGGGCACGAGGGCGGAGGTGATGGTCTCATCCAACAGCAGTGACCATTCGCCCGGGAGATGGTCGGACACTGTGCAGAGCCTTCCCAGGGAGCATGGCTTGGACAGCTTTGCAGAGAGGGACTGATTGCACCGAGTTGGCCTTTTTCAACACCAGCAAGTTGTGTAGAGTCTTTTTAATGTAAATGTTTGAGGTTTAAAAAGTTGACAAGGTGCAATTTTTGGTCTTTCCTTTGTTTCCAATTTTTAAAACTCAATTATTTTTCCTTCAGATTTCATGTTTGCTCTTAGTTGTAGAACAATTGAAATTTGCAACAGGTTTATTTTAGATGTCATAATGTCAAAACTTGTATTGCAGCAGGATTCTGAGTTATATGGGAAACTTTTGCTTTATATTATAATAGCATTGCGAGCACTTGTTTTTATTGAAACAATTTGTTACGCACTAAATCAAGACTAGAAATTGAATCGATAGAAGGCCAACTGTGAAGAAACAATGCCAGCATTAATGTCATCCGGACTTTGCTATAACATAACATTCAGATTCAAGTGATCCTATTTCCCTCATTGTTCACTCAAGCTTTAAAAATCATTACTTTGTAGTTTTATATACATAAATGAGCATCTGGAAGTTTACAGAACTGATCAAAATTCAATGATGCATTAAAATGTTATTCTAACAAATACCCTCAGCAAATTTAACCAATTCATGTATTTTGTTTGACAGCCAGTAATTATGTTTTTTTTTAATTTTCGAGTCATATCTTAGATATTAGACATCGTCCTCTAGCATGCTTTTGAGACAACCGAAGTATCATTAGGAGCCAAATGCCCAAACTAATCGATCACAGATACATTCTATTTATGTTCTTGGCAAATAACTTCCAGACAGCTTGTACGCTCAGGAACCTTGGGAGGCTCGGCGAGCTTTTGCTCTCTCTATTGCCATGAGGCGGTTGGCTTCCATTCGAGCCTTTTGCTCCTCTGTTATCTGAATTTTGGTAGGCATAGAGGTTGTGCTATGATCCACGGGTTGGGTTTTATCAGAGTTCGCAACAGTATCCTTGCTGCCAGAGGCTTTATGAGCTTCCTGTGGTAATGACTGGCATGGTTCCTGCAGTTGTATATATGTCTAAGACGTGCCAACATCTAATGATGAGTAAAGTACAACTAGCTAATTCAAGAAGAAATGGATGTACAAGTTTCCTTAAAAAATGCACTACTAGATTTTTCTTGGAAAGGATTTGCATGAAAATTCCAGTTTGATGATTAGAGCGTTGACAATTAAAAATTAATTAGTTTCTGAAGCTCGCCAAAAGAAGGAAAAGACAATTTAGCCCATTTATTTCTGTCAGAAGGAAAAGGAAATTTGCCAGTTATATGTTACAGTTTGGGAGCACAAGTGATAGAGACATTCACAAGAAAAGACAGAGTCACATGATGATGTCTCATGATGCATGAATAAAGGTTAAACTACTTACTTCTGTGGCCTTATGGTAGATCTCATCGAACATTTGTTCTGTTAAGTCAACAGGATCATGAGTACCTGAAATTGGTTCTGCTGCATCAGCAGTTGATTCCCAATTAGAAGTACCTTGCGACAACAAAAAGCAGACATAGGAAGCTGTTAAACATATATGCATTAATATATCAATGTTTCTACCTTTCTCGGACATGAATATTCAAAGAGAATGAAAATGGAAGGGATACATATTGTCCTAAAAAAAAGGCATACAAATTGTAGCATGAAGGACCTTAAACTCATCCAAGCGTGAAATGATGTCACAAATTTAAATGCAAAATTAAACACAGATTTGTTCTCTGAACTAGTTTGAAACATATGAGCTATAATCAAGTGATGTTTGCTTTGAGCTCGAGATTTATCATGAAGTCTCATGATTGGTATTCCTAAAAAAGGTCTCATAATTGGTAAATAATAATTGCACATTCAGGAGAAAATAACAATTGCATAACAAACACTTAATTGGCAGATATGAAGTGTGAATTTCTTACCCCAAAAAAGTGTGAATTTTGAAAGTTTTATTATTTTAAAAGTAAGAAATTAGAGCCTATAAAAAACTCAAAATTTAAGAACATACTCATTGTTTATTTCATCTACATAATAATGCTATTAACTTAAGTTTCCAATCATTAAGTTAAAAATGGCATTTTATGAGGCATGTATTTGAAGTTTTTGCATAGGTAGGTTTTCCAAAAGCAATTCTCAACATGCAAGTAGCTTATAGTTTTGTACTCTCACAGAATGCTAAGATTTCAGCACGTACAAAGGATAATTGTGCTTAAATTTTTTTTGAAAGGGGATAGTTGTGCTTAAATGTAAATTGTTATACAATATTCCAAAACCTACTTTGGATTACAAGTTGTCCAACTGCTTGACAGCTTGTTTATTATTTGATAAGCTGCTTGGCCTTGCTTATATTGATTCGGGAATCCTAGAAATGTTATTTTCACTTGAATGTAATTTTTTTAACCACTAATTCATAATATATACTTAAGACAGTATATACCTGGTTCATTCTCTGGCACCATTTCCTCAACAGGTGGTTCATGAAGTTTTGTAGGGTCTCCTCCCCTGGCAACTCTGTCTTTTAATTCTGAGAGACATCGCTTGAGAAAGAAAGTGCAGTAAAACATAAACTTAGTACAGTTCAGGATGTCATCAAAATATAAAAATAGAAGCAACAATTTACTACAGATTCCCCTCCTAGTAACCAATATAAGAAATAATGAGCATTTTCTCTGTGCTGTTATGAAGTCAAATGTTTTAAAGAAGCAACAAAAGAAAAAAAACGATTATTAAGCAGCCATGCTAGTTGCACAAGAAAAGAAATTCCAGGATTGGCAAACAAGCAGAATTTTCACAAAAGAATAATAAGATAATTAAAATGTTGATTAGTCGTACTATTGCCACTGATACCAAAGATGTACCTAACCTCTACAGAAAATTGAAGTTGCAAAAATCATGCAATTTCAACATAGCCAATGGTTTATCACTATGTAAACAACAATGAACAATACAATAATAGTAGATGAGAAGAACAATAAACTTTGACAGTTAATCAACTTTCCAGTGAAAGTTATTGGAACCATGGTCTTGTTTGGTGATTTCATAGACCTCTTAAAACTCTTTTGGGTAGTAGGACGACATTGGCAAAGTTTTGGCAACTATAATGAGTGTCAAAGGGAAAAAAAACCAGGCTGAAACCATTTTGTCTTTGTTAATCCTTCTAAAAAAAATGTCTTTGTTAATCCTAAATTTGATGGAACTTGTGAAGTTTGGGCTAGAACAAAATTAGCAAAAAAAAAAAAACGTGCGAATACCTTTCCAATATGTTAATAGTTAAGATATTGATCACTCGTATAATTTAATACTGTAATTAGAAAACGACTGAGAACAACCATGTTTGCCCACAAACCTGATGGAGCACTTGTTAATAAAAATATTTTCTCTTAATGATCCAAATACAAACATAAAGAGTACTAAGAATATAAAGATAAATCTCTTGTTTGGGATAGACATATAATTTAACAATAATCGACACTTGGAGGTCTGTGGATTCGATTTGGATATTTGAGACGATAGTTGTCCAGATATATAAATGTTATTATGTGGAAGAAGACCAACGAACATTGCCAAACTCAAGGTTTAACAAGAGTCGGGTAGTGAGCAAGCGATTCGCAAATATTATGAACACGACAACCACATACTTCAACAGTTTCACTTTAAGCCTACCAAGATTGCCAGAAACTCACCCTGACACGTTTGGTAGCACCAACTTTTTCAACCTTGCGCACAAATTGATCGAAGGAATAGTACGGAATAAGATGTGCATGCCACTGTGCGTACATGCTGATAAGATTACCCAGATCTGCAACCTACAGAACAGTTGGAGAAGGCTTAGTAAGATAGAATTCGAGAGCTCGTGCAGGACCATAACCAGATGAAAGGGTGTCTCAAATTATCCGCAAGTGTGCGCATAAAATTGAAGAAATCAAGATTGAACGGGGGATCTGTTACCTCGTGGCCGCGGCCGCGGTTCTTGAAGGAGCGGGGGAAATGGCGGAGAACGTAGCCCAGGCCATCGTCAGAGAGCAGCAGATCCGGGGTGAGCTTGGGCCTCGTTCTGGGTGCCTTCTTGGCAGAGGCGAGTTTAGCAGAGGCCGGAGGCTTCCATGAGGGCATCTGATCGGAGGGTTTGTACGAGGAGGATGACGAGTGATTCGTCTTTGCGATCGGATTATCGGCTGATTCGGCGGCGGCGGTGGTGGAGGAGAAAGGACAGTCGCGAGACCAGTGGCCGGGCCTTCCGCACTTGAAGCATCCCGTCGGCGCCGCCGAAGCGGGCGGCGCTTTGCCGCCGTCTCCGGTCCTCTGCATCGTTGTGGCGTCGTGTCGCGGTCTTCTTGCGTTGCGTTTCCTTTGGCGCCTTCCTAAATATCTATTGTCAAATTGGCGGGAGTTTGTAGAAGTGAGAAAACAACGCGCCAAATGAGCGCTCCAAGTCCGCGTGTTCCGGTTTCTTATGGACTTCGACGATGTCATGGGCCGTGTGGCCCAACATATAAAATCTTTAATTGTAATTTTTGTCCCCAATTAAATTAATCCTAAAATATATTCTTATTTCTGTCATTTTCCTCCATTTTAAATTATGAAATAACGATTTTCATTCAATTTCTTGGTCCATGTGTAATTGTTTATAATAAATTAAAGGGAAAAAGGTTAAGACACATATAATTACTGCAAAGTTTTGGACTGGTCCGTCACTGCTGCATTGGAAAAAAAAAAAGGGGAACGTGAGCAATTATTTTTAATGAAGTTGCTGTAGACAATTTTGTCTAAGACGAAGGATGTTAATTTGAGAAATGTAAAGGCATATGCTTCGCATGTGAAATGGATCAGATGATGTTCTCTTATGTTAGGAATTTGAAATAGTGCGTTGGTTGTGCTATCGGGTGTATCGGCTTGCGATAAAATGGAGAAGAAAGAGATACTCTTGTGTAGAAATTTTGTAAAGACTAATAAATTTTTCTAATCACTCTTTAGATATTATTTATAATTTTTAATTAAGATTTTTTTGTTCCAATTGAATCTTAGAGCTAATTTTTATTTAATTGTGATCATTCATCATTAATTATTCAAAAAAATTTGATTTTAATTAAATTAGAATTTAACTAACTATTTTCAAATCGAACTTATCTTTTTTTAGAAGGAAAAGGTCATTTTAGGAGCTTCATGAATGGTTTTAAATTTTTTAATTTGCACCGTCCAACTATGTTGAATGCTCAAGATGCAAGTGTTGTACAATGTTTCATGAATAGGATGTTTCGCGCTCGTTGAACTCATATATATATATATATATAATGAAAAAAATGTATGAATGTAAAAGCACTCAGAAAGAACATCACAGTGATGGAAAAAATAAGTCAGCTAACCAAAACTCCACTCCTTGGTAACAAAGAATATGTGATTTACAATATGCCACATTCTTCCCATGAAAAAAATAATCTGATTGCGTTGTAACTAAAAGTATGCCTGCCACAATTTATACTCACAATAGAATTTAAGCTTTTGTGTGTTCTCATTTTTTTTCTTTGTAAACATTCTTTAAATTCTATTCAAATTCTAATTCCAGGTAGGAATAGTCTTCCTTTTTATTCACATTCATTTTCTAATTATATTTCTATTCCTTGTCGAATTCTCCCTTAATTCCTTTTAATCCACTAGTATTTTCAATTCAATTGGTAAATTATTTTATCGTTAAATCTCATAGTGTTACAAATATAAACGATAGAGATTATGCTTTGAGAATAAAAAAATAGAAGAAATGGAGGAAAAGATAAATGCAAACAAAGATATTACAATGATTCTAATGTCTTAGATTTATAGATATATAATACAGTTATTATTATTATTATTATTATTATTATTATTATTATTATTATTATTATTATTATTATTATTATATGAAATTATAGGAGAGTAGTCGGCATTAATATAGTTAATCGCTTCATAATTGCATACACATGAGGTTGCCACAAGACACATCATTGGAAGAATAATATGTTAAGAATAAAATATTAAACTAGACATAAAATATACTAAGAATAATAATCATGAGCACAATCAAAGTTAAATAAGAAAAAGTTTGGAACTTCCTTAAGTAAATTAATAAAATAAAGAAAGGCATCATCACTCCAAAATATACTATTGTCATCTCGTTTTATCTCAAAAAGATAAAAATATTTAGTACTTTTAGCACTAAGTGTTAATAGTATACTTTAAAATGATAACAATAGTGCCCAGCAAATAATCCTAATCAAACTTAAATAGGAAACTGATGGAATTGGTTGTAATAAAATAGAAGTATTATTGGAATATCTCGCAGTGGAAGACAGATTGTTGGAGACTTTTCTACATTATTTCAAACTTATCATCAGAAACTCAATCACGTGTGAAAAAAGAACGTTATTCCACGATCCAAGTACCTCGGAACAATATCATGTCGAAATCTTATCGCAACATCTAGTGCATCAAGTGCCCAAACAGCCACCCTCAATTGGAGTCGTAGTAGCGGACAGCAGCATGATGGCATTCGAATGGGCATGAACTACTCTCCATACGAAACATTGACTTCATATATGTGAGAGCTCTCGATTGCTGCAGTTATCATAATTGCATATACATGCAATTTTCCCAACTGCGTGCACGTGCTTGGTGAACTAAAGCGGGCGTCTGTTTCCTACAATCTCTCACTCGTACATAATGAACTCTTATTTATATTTGATTTCAGTAAATGGCCATTACGGTAAATGGATCGTACAACCGATGAGTACATCCACGACTTAGAAAGAACTAGGGATGCATAATCACTCAACCACCTTAGAGCCTATAATATGACATGTTAAGGATACATAGTTGCTTTATCAATTTTGAGAACAAAAAGTTATGACAACGTAATTGTTAATCAACGTGTGAGATCATGCTATAATGTATTATTGTTGTATAATTACTCAACTATCATGTGAGTCAATACTATGATTTATCAATATGGTCGCTCAAACATTCATGTCACTCGCTTTGTCTTAGAAGTTTCGACAAATACGCTCTTCAAGCACTTGACCCTACTTGGATCACAGCTAGAAACACATTTCTTGCACACTTCAGACGACACGCGTCTTATTATGCATGATTTCGATTGATTCGTATTCGTATACTTACATATTTGGCCAATTACATTACAAATACATGCACAACCGATGAATCTTCCTCTCGTCCTCATATTTTTCAGTTCTAAGTCAGCTGCTTTCCTAGTCGTAGCTCAATAGACTACATACACTTTTAGCCTTTGAGTATATCGCCAAAGTAGCAACATTAACCCATTACCTTAGAATATAGTCAAGAGTCTAAGGGTAATTTTCGGACTTGTTTAGTCCTTAAAGACACACTCTGGAGAACATTATAAATTATTCGTTAAGTCTTAGTATCGACTTAGCATACAAGGTATATAACAAAGTATTACGGTGGAGACTCTCACCGAAAAAGTGTATGTCGTAAACTCATAATGTACGTGTCCTAGAAATATCAATTATGCATAATCATGCATTTAATTTACATACTAAGTTATTTTGGATGTCCATTTAGTGATATTGTATATAGTAATTAATATTTAGATAAGAGTATAATGATTACTTAATTATCGATAAACTTTACAAAATTATTACATAAGGTTATTAGGAATAAATTATAAATTTTCTAAATATTATCATATATATGTTTAAATATGATCAAGTAAACTTAACTAGGGTTAAAACACT
This sequence comes from Pontederia crassipes, assembly GCA_030549335.1. NCBI lineage: Eukaryota > Viridiplantae > Streptophyta > Magnoliopsida > Commelinales > Pontederiaceae > Pontederia > Pontederia crassipes. Next base: position 65,432,594 of record CM060191.1, on the reverse strand, counting down.
TAGTTATGATAAAAAAAATGTGATTGATCATCACTTAAGTTCCAAACAGCTGAAGTAGACAGGTGAGAGCTGCTCAAAGATATATTTTTTCCAAACCGTCATACGACTTCAGAAAATTCTGAAAAAAAATATAAGCCATCTAATTATCTTTCACCGTAGAAAATTTACCAGAGGCATAAGTCGAGCGAAACGACATGGGGAAAATCGAGAACATCGACTGTTCCAAGTGAGTTTTGATCCGGAAATTATTCTTTTGATTGAGAGGATCCTTACTTCGTGATTAACAAACCAAAAATTATAAAATTTTGTATGGTTAATCCATTCGAAGTTAGCTTTCCATGGCCACTGGAATCACCTAAAACGGAGTTTTATAGAGAAAGTTATGAACTTATCTTCGCAAGTCATTCATCCTATCCCGAGTCTGATACATGTTCATTTTGTAAATTAGGGCACGGTGGAATAAAGTGAATTAGGGTTTGAAATTTGGATATTCTTAGATAAACATGACAAGGGTTCGATGAGAAGTGGAATCATCTTATTTGGACATGTATTTAGAGAGAAATGGATTTTTCATTTCATAGTTATTCTTCTGTCAGATTCTAGGACATGGACAGATGATGATCCGAATTAACTATTTTCGTTATAAGACTATACAACGAGTTAAATTCTATACTTTTTATGACAAAATATTAATGAAGTATAATTTTCAAGAAAATTATGACCTAGTTAAATGGACAAGTATAATGAAATATATAAATTAATATTTCAGTGATATACAATATGCCAAGACGTGTCATATTACTTTATATGTTATGATTTACTCACTTGAATTTAGATAATAATATTTGGGGGTTGGAAATCTTAAGATGTCTAGTTTCTAATTAATTTATAATAATAAGATTTGTCCATGTGGTTAAAAAATTATGAATTATTTATTGACAAGTACTCAATCTGAAATCCTGAGACAACACCTAGTTAAGCTTTGGAGAATTGAAAAGTCCCAAGTGTGAAATAGTTTATGAATATAAATACTTGAAATTAGAAATTGATATTAGAGAGGATCATGTGCATTTTAGGGTGCATAATCATTCATGCATCATGAGCATGCATTGCATATTATCTTATTAGTAACTGAAAAGTAAAAAGATATTATTGCTTGTAGGAAAACATCAAGTTGCAAGTGAAATGGAGAAAATACAATAAACCTTCTTGAAGTGATAAAATACAAGATGAGTGAGTAAATTTATAACATAGCAAAATGTTATACGTTAGTTCTTTTATTTATGGTATTACCTCAAGCAAAAATTATTATTGAAACATATATTGAGCTATGAAAAGTATTTATGATGTGTTTCAAGGATTTCATATGAGATGGAGTAACATCTTATACAAAAATATTTTCGAGGAACAATGCTTGTGAAGTGAAAATAAGTTTTACTTGATAATGATATGTGATTATGACATGTGTATTATGATATTATTAAACTCCATGTGTTCATTAGCCATGTTATTTGAAAAAGGTCTTTGGAATCGCATTCGATATGCATGAAGCATTTGGAGCGTATATCGGGTGTCTTTGTTATTTGGGGGCTGCTATGCGTGCACGTATTAACCCATGCTACGTATATGAAAATCATGATTGAGTGGCACACAATCACGATTGAGATACGTATTGATCAATGATTTGCTCTGCGTATCTGAGACTATTGATTATGAAGCTCTGCTTAACTGTATGACACAAAATCATAGAGTGATAGGTATTGACCTATGATTTGCTCTGCGTATCCATGACTCTTGATTATAAAGCTCTGCTTAATTATACGACACATAATCATGGAGGGATACGTATTGACCCATGATGAGTATGTGCAATGACACGTGTGGAGTTTAATTATGAAAATGATGATATCTTGAATTACTTTTACTTATCTGAAAGTTCATATGATTTATCAAGTTATGTTATATGTGCTATGCTTTAAATATTTTATATATGAAATAAATATGATTTATTTAAATGTTATATACACTCGTATTGTTTCCCTATGTTGTACTTTTATTCCACTCACTGAGCAAATGATTGTTGCTCACAGTACCCACTTTAAATTTTTTAGATACTCGTAAGTTCTTGAGTTGAGTCGATTAGGAGCTTGTTTTGCTACAAATAGAAGAGATCGAGCCGTTGGAGCACTTTAATCTCCCTTCACTTTTATTTTTTGGAAGCATGCATATAATAGATAGTCTTAGATGTTGTAATTAAGTTTGTGAGAAACTTTTTGTAAGATTATATAAGACTTGATCATGTGGAGTGTTACATGTGAGATAGGTTGTGAAACAATGATGATAATATGTGAACGTCATGTCTTATAATTTTTATTTAAACTTTGATAAATATATATATATATATATGTGTGTGTGTCTTTTGTATGTATTGACAAATAATACAAGACAAGTAAGGGAGGGAGGTTTTATCGATTTTATTTTTTTAGAATTATTAAATATAATTAAGATTATGATAATTGGGATTAGAACTTGATTACGGAGTTGGGTGTGACACATAACACCGCACTGACTGAAGTACATACGTCTACCATGATGCCCGACCTCAGTCCTCCCACTAGTCGCCTAAGAATTGGCGCCACGAGGTTGCACATTTAGCTTCTCTTATCAGGCTACACAGAGTTATATAAAAATTCGTGTCATCCTTCTGAATATATCAGGACGATCTTAGATTGTATATTTGAATTTAAATCATTTCATCTTTGTTCATTATACAATAAGCACTCGGATGATTATTTGTGTGATTGATAATCTCATGCCTGATTTGACATACTCTACATGCATTATCAAAATCATTAACTAACTTCATAATAAAATTAACATATTTCTATTCCTCGTAAGAAGATTTAGAATACATCATCACATAAGCTCTGCGCACATTAATACGTCAGTCGAACATGCTTAGTATACATACTTACATGTGTATTCATTAATCATATCTTCTTCACATTGTCGAGACATACTAGACATCAATGTGTTTTCTCTTATAATCGTCCATCATTTTTATCAAGCAATAGTGACATACATGTTACAAAAAAAAGACATATTTGACCATTGTCAATACAAGAGTAAAAGAATTTACTTAACCAAATACTTCATACCATCATTGAGTATAAGACAAACTAAATTTTCATAGTTGACTACTTTGTATTGCTTTAGCTAAACTTTACAACAATATCATTCTATAAGATGAAAATATAATTGGAGATAAACTTTTGATTGTTAATATCGTCATCTTAATAGATGTCTATTTATTAAACAAATCTATGACTCGATCTCCATCATAATGCAAAACGAGAGACAATAATGCCCATAAAGTGTATCAATATCCTTTATCGTCATTCAAGATAGGCGCTCCTGTGTAAATATTAAACTTGTCATTTGACCTACAAATATGAAACTGCTCAACTTATTATGTATGTCTGATACCATGTCTACAAAAGCTTTTGTTACTTATAGTCTTAGAAAATGTTATGAGATTAAAAAAGATTGTTATCTATTTTAATAAGGGTATCGGTGAGTATATAATTTTCCATAAAATATTTATTTCATCTTTATGATAGACAACTTTTTACTATAAAGCAACAAATTTACTTGAACAATTTAAATTTCACACTCGTTGTGAATAATTATTTCACTCATGTCATTTGTATAGAAAGACAATAATTTTTTATTACATTTAGCTATACATAATATTGTTTTACATATAAATAAATATAAAATAGTCATTAATTGAATAATTTCAATCATACATAAATTGATGATGCTCCAAAATATAAAAAAATTAATTATTTCTCAAAAGTATATACAAATTATTGCCTTATCTATTTATGCATACACACGTTTATATATATATAAAAGAAAAAAAGTAGTTTAATATAATTCATAATATCATATCACAAACTTTTATCTTTAAATTTGGATTAATAATGTAATTTATTTGCTTATAATATATCAGCACAATTATTTTTTTCTTAAAGTATATTAACCTATTTACCATATTTAATTTATAATAAATTAGTTCTGATAAGCATAAAAAATATATTATAAAAAACTGTATAATAATTAACTTTTTGTAATGTCCCTGAATCGAGTTTAGCACGAGTAAAAATTTTGAAAGTAAAAGGAAAATGGATAAACACGTCGTAAATACGCTCAGTTGTGGCGAATGATTTGATCTATTTAAAGGTCGTCACCAAACCCGTTCGGGTCGCCCCGTTTCGTTTTATTTAATTTTTCTCTTGTACACAAGCGCGCTTCTTGTTTCTCCGGCGAGCTCACCATCGGCTTCTCCGATGTCTGCCAACGTCGTCGACAAGATCGGAGTGCTCGTCAGGAGACTCTCCGGCCATCTCAACCAAAGGCTCTCCGATCTCATCGTCATCCTCCTCCGTCACAAGGTAAAGAATTATGTACCTTCGCAGAAAGCAAACCCTAAACTTTTGATCGAACCTATTGCGAGAACCGCTGACTGATTTGTCCACTCCGCTTCAGAGCGCGGGCTCGTTCGGAGCCATCGCCGGTTTCGCCATCGCGGTTGTCTTCGCGTGGAGGTTCTTGAGATCCCCAGGGGGTAGAGGGAGGAGGAACCAACCGAAGCGGAGGACGGCGCCGTCCTCGAGCCGACCGCCCGTGGATGGGTCTGCTTCCGCCAATTTGGAAGGGCTTGCGCCGCTAGCTGAATGGAGTACTTCCGACGACCACGCGCCTGTCGAGGTAAAAATCCCCTTTTTATTTCTCTTTGATCGAATGACAGAGAAATTATGCCCACCAATTGAGTTTAACCGACGACATCCTCTTTCTTCTGGTTCTTGTAGTTGACTCTCAACCAAGTTGTAAGGAAGAAATTGGGCGGCTGCAGAAAGGTAACAAAATAAGAAAGGTGTTTGACTGTGCTACTGACACTAACTATACTGGGAGTAGAAGGTCGTCTTGTTAATTTTATGGCATAAGACGTTCGTCTCGCATAAATGTTGGGTAACAAGAATTGCATAATATCGTTCTGATATATATTTCACGGATTCGTTCATGTAGGTCAACGATTCTTTTGTGGTTACCTAGTACTAACTTACTTGGCATCCTGGTTTTTTATTACGTTGCATTTTTTCCTGTTGGATATATATGTTATTTTTTTAGGAGACGAAAATGATACTTTTGAATCCACATGTTAGAGTTACAGAAATGATTTGTCTGATCCACATTATGTCACCCAACAAAGAACTTTATAAAATTGGATGATCACATGATTGCAAACATGGCAATCATCCTTTCCACTTTCAAAAAAAAAAGAACTTTATTTTCTATGATATTTTTTGCCTAGATTATTATCATTGACTATATTTTCTGTATTTTGCTTGTATTCATCTTACTAGCTACTTATTTTTCAAGTTCCCACTGATTTTAGTTTCAATTCTTGATTTTAGTTTCAATTCTTTCCGTATAATGAGAATTATCACTTCCTCTGAAAAATGAACATCATTGCTGTCCTTTTATGTAGGACATTAATTGCTGTCGATGAGAATTATTAATTAACATGCATTGTTCTTTCACTGTACATTTATCATTTTCTAAAACTGAACCTCCTTGAGTGCGTCGCGTTCAAATTTTTTAGTGCTCGAGTCTTACTGTGTTGTAGTGTTTGTGCTTATATGACTATGTAAGCATGCATATCACTTTGCACGTTGTGTTGGGTATGTATAATCCATAACAGTATAACCCTATCCAACATTTCATGCAATAATTGCTAATGGTAAGAATCTATGGCACCACAGTAAGTCTTGGCTACGATAATCATGCAAATACGAAGAAACCTTTCATGTGACCCAGAAACAATATTTATTTACGTGAACTTCGATGGACTCATCTTGAAATCCAAACAAATGTCATTCTTACTAAACAACGTGAAGGACTCCAACGAAAAGTCAATCAACATGAACATCCATCTTATTATTACAATATATACACACACATGGATGACAACCGCAATCATGGTGGTCATCCGTTCTCCCCTCAAAAGAAACATTATAAGAAAATGGAATGAAAATGACTGTCCCAAAGGAACTACATGCATTAGCTCTCACAATTTGGATAAAAACCAAGGATTAACATTCTCACCGTATCAGAGATATTGTCCGCTTTGGTGCACATGCATGGTTTTTTGAAACATGCCTTAAGGTGTCAAAGACATCCATCTACATAACCGACATCCCTTTTTGTCCTATTTCCTAACTATGTGTGATTTGCTTAAATACCATAACTACATCTCCTCAGGCACTCAAAGTTCTCGTTGAGTTATTGTGGTTTAAAATGCTCAGTTTTCGGTGCTTGATACCAAATTCTAATGTTCTGACTCCTATAAATATTGTTGCACCATGGGCTTGCAATGGTTTTGAAGCTTGCCTCAAGAGTTCAAAGTTATGCCCATCTTTATTCTAAACGTTTCTCTTGTGTCATAACAAATGAACTCCCAAATCTTTACCATTCAAAATATGACTTGTTATGGAATCGATGTACCTCCTTCCATTGTGAAAATTTAATAAGATTCCTTGTGAGACTTGGAAACTAAATAATCATAAAATTTCTAACATTGACATTATTGTATTTTCTTCGTAAATAGATGACACTAAATTTAATCAGTTGTCATGTACCTGGGCCATTTGGCTTGGTGCAACTGGATTGTTTTTTTGTATGGAGCAGGGATCAGTTGAGAGTATTGCGTGTCCTTTCTTCTCTGGGAGCGGGGCTTTGGTTAGTTAGTGCACACCCCTCCCTTTTGTCGCTGTCTTCTTGAGAGCTTACATATGTACGTGACAACTGATTATATAATATATATATATATATATATATATATCTGGATGACAACCATAAGTTCTGGCTGTCATCCTTCCTTTCCTAAAAAAAATCCCATTTATGATTTAATTGAATATTGCGTGAACTTTAATCAAAACTGGAACCTTCGTTATGATGGTACAAGGAGGCTAAGCTTCATCTTTGATGCACCTGAGTTTTTTCAGTTTCTGTGAAGAGCAGTTAAGTGCTTGTTCCCGTTGAAGCACAATTGTCCAAAGAGCAAGCCTTTGCTATGTGTTTCATAAACTCATAATTGTCTATACCTCAATCCAGACTATTTCCATAAAAAACACTTGTAAATGTTCTTTATGTCTTACATTAATTTGTTCATTCTTGCTTGTGTAGATGACTTGTCAGCTGCTTGGTGTTGTTCTAGAGGAGAAGAGTCCTCAGGAGCTCCAGGTTTACAATTAGAATTGTCTATCATTCCATTTAGTCAGCTTGCTTAACGCATTATGAACTTTATTTATGTAGGAACATGTTACTGTTAGGCCCTCTGTGCTCGAAGTACTTCTGGAAATTAGTAAGCATTGTGATCTTTATCTGATGGAGACAGTTTTGGATGACGAAAGTGAGGTAATGATATGTTAAAAAGTTTCTACTCCTGTCCTTTTGTGACTTCGACTGATATGCATCTTACTTAGCTGAAAGTGTGGTCACATATATAGTAACAGACTTCTTCTTTCCAATATTAGAATGATTTCTTTGTATTTTTATACTGGCTTGCTGTATGAATTGTTTATTGTTAGACTGTGGCCAGGTTTAACTGAAAGCTTAACAATGTACATCATTCTATTAGCTTTGCTCCTCTAGGAACCAAACTTTTGGGGCACTATTGCTAGTGGGCTCTTAGTCGATGAACACAAGTGATAGTCAGAGTTGTTCTTTCTTTTGAGGGGGGAAAGGATGACTACAAGGCTGGGTAGTCATCCACTTTGTATTAATATCAAAATATCATGAAATTTACAAGTGTATATGGAGAGCAATGTTATATGGAAAAAACAAGAAAAGTCAAGTGGGTGGGATATCCCCAAAAAAGATGCTATCCCTCCTCCCGCTCCCTACACAAAAAAGAGGTGTGATGTATAATCTCTCCAAAGATAATGTGGTTACACTGTAGCCAGGTGGCCTTGGTTTTTTGTGTGGATTTGCCAGTGGATTACTTGTTCTTATTGACCAGGATAAGTGAACATATCGCTGTGAAGGTTCTTGTATTCTGGTTATTCATATTGTTTTCTTCAGAACATCCCCATTCAGTGCTCTTAAGTTCATCATCCATGTTGTTTCTTGTGGTTAGGAGATAGCATTTCTTCCCTAAGCTAAGGATGAAACTCAATATTTGGAAGTGTTTCCCTCTAAAAAAAATGAAAAATAAGTGTTTCAACTATACAATAAGAAGCTAATGGATGTTCTAGATGATCAGCTCCAGTAGATGTTTAACGAAATTCATAACCTTAGAATTGACCATTTCTTAGATAGACTGGATTCGACTGTTTATCCTTTATTATATTATACAATTGCTGCGCACTTTATAATGCCACGTGAAATCGATGATTGCAGGAAAGAGTTATTTCTGCTCTTGAGAGTGCTGGATTCTTTGAGGCTGGGACCTTGATCAAGGAGAAGGTATGTTTTGCTGTATCCGATCTTGATTTACAGTTCACTGAGCCTTTGCCTCTTGGTCGTGGTAGGCAATATTTGATGTTTTTCTTTAAGAATGGAAGCTGCTGTGTAAAAGTTAAAGCAAGTGGGCAGATAAGTACATGAATTGCGCTCGGATGTGGTAAGCCTACCTTCTTGATCAAGGAGATGGTGGACTTGCCTTGTTTGGGATCTTTGATTCTGAATTTGAGAAACCTTCTAGTTCTCATTGTTGATGTTTAAGGAAGCAGTAAAAATATTATGGACTAGGGAAAAATAGATACAAAATGAATGAACTACTTTATTCGTAAGTACCTCTGTGATTCTTCGCAAGTTTTCATTGCTACAAAAGGCCTTGAAGGTAGATTTATTTGTTCTCTGGCATACATTTTATGTTAGATTATAAATGTATCATTCCCCCCATTTTAAACTTTTATTTGTTTCCTGACCTCTTGATGTTCTGGTTACGTTTATTGTCATATATTTAATGTCCAATTATAGACATATCAGATGGCTGTCCGTTTTAAACTTTAAAATTATTTGGCTGTGAAGGTCCTTTTTTGCGGAACTGAGGTCGGGCGAACCTCTTTTGTTCGACAATTGGAAGCAGATTGGCATGTTGATACAAGTCTCGACATAGTCGCACAGCTATCTGTATGTTCCTATTTCCCATTAGTTTACTTTCATAGATTCCGTTTTATGATCTTTTTTTTCTTTTAATATCAATTCCCTTTCAACAGCGGTTCATCCGGTATCAACTATATATCTCAGAATTGGAAGCATTACAATTAGCACCCAATGTGTTCACCAGTGTCAGCTTGGAGAAGTATTTCTCGTAGTTGAAGAATATGAAGAGCTAAACACACTTCGAACTAGTGGGCGGGTTTGTAGTGGTTTCATTCTGTTTCGCTCTTTCAATACAAAGACTTCATGACACCCTATTTTCAGGGTGGTTTTCTATTTTAGTCCTTGTGCCTTCAATCAATGCCGCTGTTCGCGACATATGCTGCAGTTGTGTAGTGTACATAGGCATTATATATGATATTCTAATGATGTATGCAAGACTTCGAAAAGGCAATTAAAAAAAATGACCTTATTTTATGGTAAGCTGCTATTTGAAATGTCACTGGAAAGGTAATATTTGGTTGGGGACGCGCTTTTCTTTTACTAGAGCAGAAAAGGTGAAGCCTCGTCTTTCTTTCATGGTCCACGGACCACACCCAAATGTGCAGATGATAAAAAAAAAATCCTGCAAACAAGTATTGATTAAACGTCCAAAAGGACATGAAATCACTTTTTCTTATCTTTTTCCTTCCCAGTCATCTAGAAAGAACAAAGATGGAATTTATTTGGGCAAAAATGTTTACAAGTATTTATTTTCTTTTCACTATAAGGCTATATTATGAAAGAAAGGAAAAAGACGAATTCTTTCGAATCAAAACAAGCTACTTTTTTTAACACTCGTAAAAAGAAAAGAATGTTTATTGTTATTTTTTGCTAAGCTAATTTGAAAAATAAATTCCTTTTCTAATTATTTAGGGCTTATTTGAATTAGCGATTTTGAGAGAATTTTAATCAATTTGATAGATAAGTTTAACATTTGATAGATAAGTTTTAGCAGGTGTTTTTCTTTGAGATGGAACACAATTCATTAATCAGAATTTGGAAAAGCCAAATACAACTAAAAAAAAAAAATCTAAAGTATGGTTGTAGGTACGTATTGTTGGTATTTTCTAGTGCCTTTGACCCTCGCATAATGCAGTGCACGTTTTCTGACCGGAAGCAAGTGGATCACTGTCATTGTTGGTTTTGCTAAGTTTCTTAAATTTCCGGCGATTTATAGGATTTTTCTTTCGGAGGCCAACTTATCTTGATTTAAAACTCCACCACCTTCTTTGTGCTACCGATCTCAAACAAATTCTATTGTTTTCTTTTTAACTTCGGATCGGATCATATTTTTACATTTAACAGAAATTTCACAATAAACGTAGTAATAATAAAAGTTTTTATTTTCTTTGCATCTCACATTGTAATCGAAAAAAAGCTCCTCCGAGCCCTGTAAAAGCCGTTGACATCATTTCACTTTGCACTGGAAAAATAAATGAATTATACTTCTCTTCGAGAAAATTTATTGTTTTACAAAGTTATAAAAACTGTAATGGTAATAGGGGTTGATGGGCGGGAGAGATAATAATTTTGATGTTGAATCTTTAGTTATTATTTATTTATTTAGTCTGTCTTCGATATTGTGAAAAATTTAATTGTACTAAAAAGTGTATTATTCACAAATTAAAGATCGGTCCACTATCAAGTTAAACTAATTAGATCGTCCGTGTCACGTATTTGGATAAGATTTCTAACAAATTCTTTTTACATTCATAAAAATTCGAATTCAACACCTTGCTTAAACGAAGAAGAAACACTTGCTCCACCTCAACCATGTCTTTGCTTATTATTATATCGTTAATTAAGGTCCGTAACTCCTTATCATCCATGGGGTGAGCTAAATGCTACAAGAAAAGAAATGTCATAAGTAAACGGTATAATATCTAATTTGGGCTTTTTTGGGCTCTTTTGAGGTCACCTTCCCATGGTTACTAAATAGTGTCGTACGCTTCAAATGGGAAAAGAAAAAGAAAAAAGTGAAGCTTTTCCCAACCGACCATGAAAAAATGGTTGATAAAGCTTGATTTGGTTTCCTATTGGGAACAGAAGAATTGCTTGATTTGATCGCTCTCTTCTCCCCTTTCGATCGTCGTCAGCTCCCCAATCCCGTCTTCCTCTTGATCCAATCGCGCGCGTCCTCGTCTGGCTATGGCGGTAGACCCCGCCCCCGCCTCTCCCGCCGCCGTTGCCGGTGCCGAGGGACCGTCGGGCGATACCGGCTCGAAGAGGGAAGACTCCGTCAAGGGGAAGCGGAGGGGGATCGTATCCCGGCTTTGGAGGGGGATCTTTGGCGCCGGCGATGACTTCGAGAAGCGGCTGCAGCACCTCTCCAAGGAGGAGGCCGCGGTGCACGCCAGGCTGAAGCGGCGCGCGCGGTGGTCGCGGAAGATGACCACGAACATCATCAGCGTCTCCGTGGTTCTCGAGGTCGATTTCTTTTTCCATCTCTTCCATTTCTACCCGCTCGTTGTGTTCCTGGAATTGATCCAGTTGTCTGAAGTTTGAAGGAATCCCAAGTGGATGTTGTTTTCTTAATGGAATTGGGAATTGATGTTTCAAATGGGCGTAATGGAAAGGGAACTGTGAATCTTAATCATTGATCCATTTGATCTTAATGGAAGCCTTCGGTTGAGATAAGCATGGTTTAACATGCTAAGGTGAATTTCATGGATTCCAGTTGTTGTTTCCAGCAACCTTTGTTGGTTATCAAATGGTGAGTTCTGGAAAGTAATGATTTCAGCTTTTCCCATCGAAAAAAGAAATCATGGACTTCATTTGTCGTTTCAAGCAAACCTTGTTGGTTGTCAAATGGCGAGTCGTAAATGGATCACTGCATCTCATGTTCAATGCCCAGCGAGTCTGTTGTCATCAGAGGATTCAGAGTTTTACTAGTTTCCAAGTTAATGCTATTAACTTGTTATATGCATAGTATAAGGGTATTGCAGTATCACTGCCTATACTATTATCTTTCCTCTCCTTGATGCACAAGCATCTCATGATCATCAAGTGATGATAAGAATAACACTAACTTGGTGCTCACTGTCCCTGGCCCCAACTATGTGTTGAAATTGATTGTATTGTCTGTTTGAATCAACTGCAACTAATAGAAACTATGATTGACAGCCATCTGCTTGTTGTTTCTAATAATATCTCACTATTTGTTCCTTTCTTCTTCTACCTGTCTGCCTGTATTAATCGTAGTTGTGGTACTATTTATTTATTTGACACATTTGACGTATTTTCCTTTTTCCTCATTTTGCTATGATTTTGATAGTTATTCCTTTCAGGTTGTGGCAGTGACTTATGCTATTACGTCAACAAGAGATCTGGATCTAAGGTGGCAGCTGAGAGCAGCTCGTGTCTTACCTATGTTTCTGTTGCCTGGATTGTCAGCTTTAATTTATTTCACACTTGCAAGCTTGACAAAAATGCGTAAATATCAGATACCCTTCCACTCCAATTGTTCTGTTTTTTAGATTTCTCAATTACCCATTGTTCCAAAATATTTTGCCTCACTTTCTAATTCACATTGACTGAAAATTATTTGTATCTGTGTATTTTGTGCATTTGTTCATGGCAAAGTAATTAACTTTTCTGAATACCCCTCTAAACAATGTTGAATATTGTTTTTGAACAATGAAATGACATTAGAGAGATCACTTTCAAATGGTAACTTTTTTGTCCATGTGCACAACTTCTTGCCATCTCAAAAAGTGATTCAACAGGATACTTTGTAGTTCTTGTGTCTATCAAGTACCAAATTAGATATCTACGACCAATTTACTAACCTAGTTGTGACGAGTCTTAAGTCTTCTCAACCAAGAATATCCTGAGTACTGATCATGTTATATTTATATCGATATTTCTGTCCAAAAATAATTATCAGTAACCTTCACCAGTCCAAATGTACAACTATTTCTTGAGGGAATACATGTGTAGTACAAACACTGAAACTTGTGAACATATGTAGAAGTTTCCTAATCAATATTCCATAACAACATCATCTGAGAACTCTCCACCATCATCATTTAAGGAATCCTTCCTACTGTTGCATCTTTCATTTCATCATATAGGACCTTTCCCGTAGTGACACCACAAAAGGATATCAACATTAACATGTCATGTAACAAGCTAAAAATGGTTGGACTAGAGTTTGACTTCACGCTACACACATCAGGAGCTTAACATCTGGGTGAAGAAACATCATATGGTAATGATGCAGCGATTGGTGTCACATGCAAAAAAATATGTAGGGACCTTTTCTGGTGCCTACCATCTGGAGTGGGTCATCTTTGGGTGTTTGTTATGTGATGGAAGCAAAATTCAATCTTTGTAACATGAGTTTATTGGCTTGTTATTTTTTATTTTTATCTTTTGAAAAATAATTGGTCGGTTGTCTAAATTTTTCGATATGCTTACAATATTTTTTGTTAATTAGACTTCATCCTTTCTGCAGTTGATAACAAGGACCACAAGACACTCGAAAGGCTTCGTGATGAGAGGCAAGAAAAAATCAATGAGCTGAAAGAGAGAACAAATTATTACATGACACAACAACTTATTCAGGTATCTTCTAGATTAATATGCTTCATGCTTTTCTCACTCAAGTTTATTTTCATTGAAAACTTTTTTTTTTGCGGATTGGATGCATATATTATAATGTCTGCGGGTCCAGCATACTATGTTTTCTTTTCCCTCTGGTGATCATGAGTCTCAGTTTAGATGAACGGATTCATCTCTGATTATGGGTTATATCTTCCGATTGATTTCTTTTAGGCTGTGTTTGGATTGAGGATTTTAAGTTCCCGTAAGTTCTCGAGAACTAATCGATTTGATAGAAAAGTTTGGGTTGGTGTTTGGATGAGAAAGTGTAATGATGAGGATTTAAAAAGTTGATTTGATAGATAAATTTTAGTATGTGTTTGGATAAAAAGTAAGAATTAAGAATATAATTTATTATTTTATGAGATATAAAATTATAGTAAATAAAAATATGTTATTAATATTATAATGTACATAAATTATTATTATATTACTATTATTATTTATTTGATTAAATATTTTAAATATTATTAATATTATAATTTACGTACATCTTAAGATTCAAATATAATATAATTTTTTAAAAAACTAATTGAATAGCTTAATTAATAAAATATTTATAATTAGCAAATTAGATAAAAGAAAAAAATTTAAGATAAGCTAATTAATAACTAAAACATGAAATATACAAGATAATTTAACATCATATTTATATAAAATAATTATATAATTATAACTTATTTTGAATACCATAATTAATGATTATACTAATATCATACTATTAATTTTTATTATGATATATTATAAGTAAAATAAATATAAATATTTATGTCAACATTTAAACATACTAATATCATATAAATATTTTAGCCGACCCCACCTAGTGGGATAAGGCTTTGTTGTTGTTGTTGTATGTCAACATTTAAACAAGAAAATATATATTTTCATAATAAATAATAATGGAAATTTTTATTTTATTATGACACAAAGTAAATTGTAATAAATAATAAATTGTACTTTTTGTTACTAAACCTAAATAAATTATAAATTTATGATAAGGTATAAATAATAAATAAATATAATATATATGTATATAATATATATAATATAATATATAAGAATATAATATGTATAATGATATTATTAAAATAATAAGTTATAGGTCTAAAGTAGCTCCACCTACTTTTGGAGCTACTTTTAGACCTATGAAAAAAAAATAAAAAAAGAAGAAGTAAAACGTAAAAAAAAGAAGTTCTTGCTTCCAGCAAGAACTTGGAAGCAAGAACTTTTTGTTCTTCAAATTGATCACATGACCAGAACTTCACATAGGGTGTTTGGCAGAACTTGGGCAAGTTCTGCCATCCAAACACAGCCTTAAGGAGAAACAGAATCCTTCTCTACAAATGTAATCATCTTCCCGTTGAAATTGTGAACAGAAATATGATGTTGATCCTGCCGCAAAGGCCGCAGCAGCAACAGTTTTGGCTTCTAAGCTTGGTGCAGATTCAGGCTTGAAAGTCTATTTAGGAGATAAGTCTGACATCAGCACATCATCAGGCAAGAGCCATGATGCTGAGCTAGTCCATTCTTCTGGTCTTCCTAATAGGAAATCTCCACATGCTGCAAACTTGGATGAAGAGAGCGAAGTTTCTCAGTCAGTCGATGAAAATTCCAGTGAACCAAATCAGAGGGTTGTTGGACACTATAGAGGACCAGTCCCCAGTGATGGTGGCTGGCTTGCCCGACTTGCTGCACTACTTGTAGGAGAGGATCCAACTCAGTGCTATGCCCTGATATGTGGTAACTGCCACATGCATAATGGTTGGTAACTTAATTTTCTTTTCTGGATTAGATTGCCACAGGAAATAAGAAAACTAATATATTTATGTTGCATTTAGGATTATCAAGGAAAGAGGACTTTCAATACATAACTTACTACTGCCCACATTGCCATGCATTGAATGGTTCTAATCAGTCAGAACATGGATCAAGCTCCACTTCTGGAAGAGACACACCAACCTCACCAACGAATCATGAGAACAACACAGACCCCAGTACTAGGAATGTTGCAGGTAGCAGTCTAGCTGCTGTTCCAGAGCAGCCTGGAGAAGATGAGAGGGACCTTGATGAACCTGTGAGTTGAAGCTTTTGCAACTTGAAGAACATTGGTCTCGTGCCGGTTCTGTGTGGCAATTTGGTTTTTGTTCTACGGTATTTGGTTTCAGTATAGTTTTTATCAAAGATTGATATCAATGTGTATTTTGTGGGCTTTCTTCTATGTATATAGCAATTAGCAAAATATGAGAATTTCCCCAGCTGCCTCAATTATTTACGGTTGCCTTATTGTGGTTTCCTTTTTTTTCCATTATATTTTTTGAGAGATATAACAGTTTCTAGCTAGAGGAAATTATTTAACTTGCCGAGTCTTTTCGAACTTTGACCACATCCAAGTTCTGGTGTTAGAAATAGTAGTAGTTATTTAAGTAGATGAGAATGGACTTTACAGATTTCTGAATTCTGTCACTGTGTATGGTGTCCTATGTACACCGTCAAACTTCGGCTACAGCCTGCTATAGATAGAGGCTTATAAAGGTATTGTTTGAAGCACATATTTAGCATGATTTGGTTAATACTCTTCCGTGTACGATGTGCTGAGTTCTTTTATAGTTCGTATTGTTCCCAACCGTATGACATATACTTTGCCAGTTTAATATATAGGTTAAGATTATTTCACCAAAAATAAGTTTAAAAATTCTAACGACAGAAAAAGAATGCACATTAATCACTTCCCCTCTTACGTAAACTCGTGTTTTTGTTATGTAAATTCGCATGGTAGACTCATGAATTTATAGAGATTATATACTAAATAAATTTAATTATTTATATAAGTATTATGCAATTACAAATATAAAATCACAAACAACCAAGATATTACTTATATATATATATATATATGATTGCACAGTTCAATTTCATAATTTTAGTTGATATTTAGATTATTTTGTTTTGCATCGTAAAATCAAAATGATGTCAATTGCACGGTGCAATCACTTTGCACTATAATATAACTCATATATACACACTGACAATAATAGTAAGTTGTATATAAATCTTATTATATAATGAAATTTTAAAAGGATATAATACTTCTTTTCTTAACCAAAAGTATCACACTTCTAATCAAATTAAAATTGTCTATAAAAATATTTATCAAATAATAAATATTACATGCATATATTGTGAAGATCATTATTACGTTATATAAGGAATGTTTATTATAAGATAGTTTTTATTTTTCTAAAAAAATCTGACCAAATGTTTGTGCCATCGTACCCTTATTAATCACATTCATGATGAATGGTGGCTTAGTTAATTGAATAATTTATTGATCTATCCATCATGAATGGATGATGATTATAGGGGTATGATGGTGCTATCCTTTAAAAATTATAATGACTGAGATTTAATTATTATTAATAATATTAATTTAATAAAAATTTTGGTTAAAAAAATTGGCTCCCTCTGGCAACCTCACGGTACCTCCCCTGCGCCAATCATCGACTGCGGACTTCCCCGGGCTCCACGTCCTCGACTTGGGCCGGCACAACAACGAAAGGGGGGCATCAGCCCCCTTTGCGACCTCACCGGCGAGGTCGCAGAGGGAGGTCGACGTCCCTCTTTCTGCTGCTGCACCAATGAACGCGAAAGGGAGGCATCGCCCCCTCGAGGAGGTCGTAAAAGGGCGATGCTCCACTTTCTGCTGCCGCATGAAAGGGGGCGTCATCCTCCTCTGCGACCTCACCGGACGTCATCCTCCTCTACGACCTTGCTGATGAGGTCGTAGAGGGGGGTCGATGCCCCCCTTTCTGCTGCTGCGTCGGCGAGCACGAAAGGGGGGCGAAAAAATGTCGTCAATACTTTTTTGTTTCATATTGAGTTAATATATTTTTTTGTCAAAATAATATGGCTTATTTCACTTTTAATTGCTTTTTCAACAATTCGTAAAGTTATAATGTCAAATCAATTTTTATGATATCCATGCATTGTGTATGAAATAAATATGAAAATAATCAAAATAGTATAATTTACTTATAACTAATAAATGCTAACTAACTATCAATGACTATACTTATTAATATAAAAAAATCATAAAAAATTAAAATAAGTAAAATGATTGTACTAAAATTCGTAATCACGATAGTAATTTCACCTCAATCACAAATGCATAATTAAATAAAAGTTTATAAATATATTCATTTTATAAAATAAGATTTTATAAAATTATACTATTCTTTAAATTAATTGTTTATGTAAAATTTAAGAGTGCAAGTTACTTAAAAGTTTACGTCGATTACAAATTTTTGATATATTGTCAAACTTCATCTACTGCCAAGTATAAATTCTATATGTTTTCTGTACATACAGATAAATGAAAATAGAAGTAGGAAATAAATACAACAACAACAACAAAGCCTTATCCCACTAGGTGGGGTCGGCTACATGGATCATACGACGTCATTCCGCTCTATTAGTAACCAAATTTTTCGGTATATTATTCACCAAGAAGTAGGAAATAAATAAATGATAGAAAATTTCATTTAAATAAAAAAATGTAAACAAAAAGTATAAAATTCAATTCCATTTTGAAAAAAAGAACACAAATTAAAATTAAAATGAAAAATAAAAGAACTACGACAAAAGAATATTATCTTTATATAAATTTTTGTTTTATATAATCATTTTATCAAGCTTTAAATGATGAGCATAATACATATAATTCTAATATTATGATTTATTTTTTAAATACTGTATTTTTATATATATAATATTTTGTATATATAGATGTAAAGGATCACAACATCATGTTTTAAAAAAATTCTATTTAACTGTTCCATTTTTTTTTTCATATCGAACGAATCATTTCTTCTTCTTTTTTTCAAGACTGACTTATCACTTTGAATTATTAAAAGAATTATTTGATATTTTAAAATGATAATATCATAATTAGTTTTTATAATAATCCGTTCCATGGTCTTAGTACTAGCATAGATAATAACAAAAAAAGACAAATAACGAAAGATGCAATTGTAAGAAGCTTAATATAACCGACCAAGCACGAGATCACACAGACGAAGTGGGCGGTTAACGTGAAACAAGAAAAGCGGGCAGTTAACAAAACGACGGGAGAAGTGGGAGGCGAATTATTAGCTAAAATCTGTTAACCAAAACCTCCCAAAACCTTTATGCGACCCCCTCACCTCCTCCGTTCGATCGAGAAACGTAGATATCCACCGTCCATGTCCGTCCTCTCACCGCCCAGCCGCAATCTTATCCTTATTATAAGCCTCTCTAAATCTTCCTCTTAATTAAGATTCTCTCGGAGATTTTGCAGCTCTCTCTCTCTCTCTCTCAGGTCCTCTGTCTTTGTCACCATTACAGTTGCGGCTGTCTGACCTCCCTCGGCTTAACTACAGGTAAATGTTTACCGCATGGTCTTTTCCCGCAGTTTTGGTTATGGTAATGGCGTCTGTGTGTTTACTGCTACTGTCACTTCTCACCGAGCTTTAACGATGATGCCTTCAATTTTACACGTACTAAACTTCACTTGATGGCATTAGAACAAGGAAGCAAGGAACGCCAACACCCTGTCGCTGCTGAGTTCGAGGTTTTTAATGGTTAAGATAACCTACATTTCTGTATTCATAATTACAGAGATGCTCCCAAGGCAGAAGTGCATGATTGATTGCGTTCTGCTTTCTGCTTCAGTTCTTTTAGTTATATGTAATGTGATATATTGTTTGATTCTTTTGATAGGAGTGAAATGATCACTTCACATTTTTTTTCTCGGTTTTCATAGTTCTGCTCTGCTTTTTTCTGGAGTTTGCTCCTTTCTGATTTCCTGAGCAGCAATATTTCCATCACTATTTCAGTTATTTCTTCTACAACATTGGTGCAGAACAATCGTCTCGTTGTGACGTTAAAAACAGCTCTGCATTTTTATTGCAGATGATGTCACATCTCATCTGTTACGAAAAAAAAATTAGCTCAGACGCCTCATAATTGAATCTTTAATGCATGCTGCCTTCTTAAAATTTAAGTGGAGCAATTAATTTGCCCTCGTCCGCGGTTATACTTGCATCACGTAATTGCATAACGTCAGCAGTAATCGGATCGATGCTGATGAAAACAGAGTTTTTACCAGTGCTGAAAACTAAAAAAATTGCAGCTTTTGCATTGGACGTTGTCATGGCGTTGAGCTTGGAATCGACGTGGGAGCCGCTGGACTGCCTGATCAACCCTGAAACGGGAGGTCCACTCCATGACCAGCAGTCCGAGGTCGCCGACGCGCTCCTAGGCTTCTTCTCCGACTCACTGGAGCCGCCTCACCTCGCCAATATCGACTCCCTCTTCAGCGCACAGGACGACCAGCTCTGGAACCAAACGAACTCCTTCATGCTTCCGTCCTTCAACCACCACCCCTCCTTCTCTGCTCCCTCCATGCTCGCGCTCCCCGAGTTCTCCTTCGACGTTGCCGCCGACGAGTTCAACCTCTATCCGTGCCCCAAGCGACCAAGGAGCTGCGGCGACCTGTACAGTGTCACGTCCGATCTCATGCGCGAATCCGGTCTGAACTGTGCGCCTGTGATCGGAGAGCCCCCCCTGCCCAACTCTGCAGCCGCAACAAGCTTCATCCCGGAGTTCGCGGCCCCTCTACCGCCTGCACTCGTTGCGCCGGCGGCACGCAGCGGGAACAGGAAGACCAGCGGAGGGAACTTGTCGGCGCAAAGCGCGGCCGCCAGGGAGCGCAGGAAAAGGATCAGCGAGAAGACTCAAGAGCTCGGGAAGTTGATTCCTGGAGGGAACAAAATGAACACTGGCGAGATGTTTCAGGCTGCATACAAATATGTCAAGTTCCTGCAGGCCCAAGTTGGCGTTCTCGGTCTTCTGGCCTCAATGCAGGTACATGCGCAAACCTATCCATATCACGTTTATATTCAAAAGTTTCAGATTTTGAGACAGTTCAGATTCAAAGCTTGGCTTGTTCGTTGAGATTTCGTCTTGTTCATCATCTCCAGGGTTGTGAGGTGCCGCAAGTAGTGGACGAGAGGCTGCAATGCCTCCTCGCGTCCACGGCCATGCAGGAGAAGCTGTCCGCGGAAGGGAGGTGCGTCGTCCCGAAGGAGGCAGTGGAGGCCATGGCGAAGGACCAAGAGATCAAATCCAACATATTGATCTCCAGGGATCTCGATAGATTCATGGAGTCGATGCTAAGATGATGACGACGTAGATATTGGGTAGACAGATAGTTTCCTTTTCATTGCACTAACCATAGACTTCAGTAGTGTCTTGTATTTATTTACTTGTTCTTTGTATTCTGTACTCTGCATTTAAAAGCAGAAGTAAAAGCATGAGAGTGACATGTGGCATCACAAGTGACCACATTTTAAAATTAATAGCCTAAAAAATTTAAGCCTAATCATATATATATATATATATATATATATTTGCAAGATCCTAAAACAAATCCTACATTAAAGTTAATAATATTTAATCATAATCTATATACTAATATTCATACGAATATGTAATTCTAATCTTAAATTATATATATATATATATATATATATATATATATATATCTTCAAAGAAATTTCTAATTTAGAAGGATACTGAAATAATTTAGATAGTTGATCCATTAATAAACGATTTAGAATAATGATTATATATATATATATATATATATATATATTATATTCTATAATTTAGTTCTTTTAACACTACATGCAACATCTTCTATATGTCGTTTTACTAGGTGAATCAAAATGAGACAATAGTAATGTGTGAAAATAAGTCAAAATTGACAAATGAAATTAAACAACGATAAAGATGCGAGTAAAATTTGAAACGAACTGGTAATTTATCCATTTTATGCATTATTTTTGTTTCATGTATTTTACCTATCAATCTTTGCAAACATCTTGAAGGACAATTATCTTTTTTTTTTGTGTGTTTCCATCAGATAATTACATTTCTCTTTTTTTTTCAGAATTGTCTTGTGCCAAATCTTGTATAAGTCGTGCTAACTATATACCTCCTTTGTAATATCAGTCCAAAATATCGATTTCACAAAATCATCGCGAAAGTTTAAGATTGATTCTTAAAACTATTTTAAATTAATATAATTTAGGTCATATCGCAATCATAATATAGGAAAGAGAGAGAGAAAATCAAACACAAGCACACAGTGATTGTTGACGTGGTTCGACCACACCTTGACTTATATCTCCGCTCTGATTTCTTGACCTCGAGACCATCGAAAATTTCACTAAAACGCTTTTTTCCAAATGGGGCAAGGAAGAAAAGTTCTTTACATCAATCACATTTTCTCCACTTCGAGAGGTAAGACAAACCTCTTCTCTTAGAAAACTAATCTTTTCTCTCACTCAAGAAGTAAGATTTGGAACATCTTTCACTTCTCACGATCTTTCTGAAAATAATTTCTCTATTTTACAATAGAATGCTTACAAGAAGAGAAGAGAGAAAGAAAATATAACTTTAAAATGATAACTTTAAAGAAAAAATGTCTTCTTTTGATTTTTTGAAGTTTTGCTTCAATGCTTGGATGAGTGCCTTTGTTTTTGACTTTGGCACTATTTTTATAAGTTTCAACATGTAAAAAATTCGTTAAAAAATTATTCCAATTTTTTCCTTGAAAAATAACCGTTACTGTTCATTCTAGTCGAGGACTGGTCGACCACATTTATGGATTGACCGGTCTATATGACTGTTGCACTGATTTGATTAGTTACTGTAGCTGGTCAGTCGACTGGTACATCGACATGTATCATCTCGACGTCAATCAGGGTAGGCTCAGTATTGATCGGTCGACCAGACTATCTCGACCGGCCTTTACGATCGGCAGATTAATCGTCCTGTACTATTTTGATCATAACTTTCTGCACAGTTATCCAAATGAGACAATCTTGAATTCTATGGATAGCTAATAGGATTCTTTACAATTTTGATATTAGTCATTCATCCAGAATCTAATAAAATTATAGTCAATTATTTAATCAAAATTTAGTGCATAAAATTATTCATTTTACTTAAACTTTTTCAGCATTTAACTTTAATCTTTCGAAATTTATATCATCGAAATATAATTATATAAGGCATTAAAACTTTGATCCAACACATTTCTTGATCCAAAGGTAAGCCAACTGTTTGTGCACCTCATTTTAGAACTCGCACAATGTGCGGATTGTACAAATAAAACGTGTCTTATCTTTAGGTAAATTTTTATTTTATTTTTTGTTTAACCAAATAATAGTATTATATTTTGTTTCTTAACTTTAACTTCAATCATCTTCATTCATAATGATTTGTGACTTTCATTCAACAATAGCATTTACACAAACGAGAAGAAATAATTTTAGATCTAATAAACAAGAAATGGGTATTATAAATTATAATATTTATATAAATTACACACGCATTTAGATTAGTTAAATTTTAGATTTTTATTACATATACATGTGATTGTTAGTTACGTGCATGGTTCACAAACTCTCAAATTTGAGACTTAAACTCTTACGAATTCACGAGTTTAGCCATAAAATCGAGTCAACTCGAAGTGAAATCGGACTTGGTAATAAACTTGAGTAGACTCGGATAAACTCGGGTAAATTCGGTAAAGTCTACAGGTAAAATCGTCAGATGCAAAAGTTAGACATTTAACTAATATTTGAAATAAAATTGAAATAAAAATAGTATTAAACATTCATAATTCGACAACTAAGAATATTTTATGTTTTAATTTGTATGACTCATGAAATATTTTGATAATTTGATGTATAAACTTTGAACTCTTTATGATTCAACATGTGTTGTATCAACTTATATATTGTACTTGTAGAGTGTAATGACAATGAATGAGTTGAAATAAAATCAATAAACTCATTATATTTAAAACTAACATATAAAAATTATTTTTTTCACAAATATTTTATAACATATAATGTACATAAACTTTACAAATTTATGTTTCGAATTTACAGGACATAAAGTGAGTCAACATAAACTCTTGAGTTTAAAAACCTTAATTATGTGCATAGTTCCGTATCATAATTAGTATATTAATTAATGTGATAAATATATAACATAGTCGTAAAAGATAAGGACATGACATCATATTAAAGGAGGATAATTTTGATGGAGACATGACATGGCATATATATATATATATATATATATATATATATAATTAAAGGAGGATAGTTTTGATGGAGAGGATGACATGGCATGATAATATGCTGCCATGTCCTTATCTTTTACATCTCTAAGACATATTGATGAACTGGGAATTGTATCTTACATCTCAAGACATATTGATGAATTGTCAATGTGAGCTAGAGAATGCCAAACTTCATTACATTTGGCCATGCAAAGAGCAATAGTTCCAGGAAAAACAAGGGAAAAAGGGAAACACAAGAACTACAACGGAAAGAAAAAGTTGAAAAGGAAAAATGAACAGCTTCAACTTTGGGATTATTTCAACTACTATGCAGACAGTTAAAAATGGCATCATGATGTTCCATTCCGTTCATTCATCAGCTGTACTAATCACTCCCTACTGTTTATTTTGAGAGGGGAGGCGGGATTTCATGCCAATTTCAAAGAATCTCTTAACAGCCTTTTCAGAGGAACAGATAAACTTGTTCCTTGTCAATATTCAAATTTAAAATATAATTCAAAAAAATAATGAATTAGTATTTATCGAATCGGTCACAACATCTTGAACACCACAATCACCCTTCCCGTGACCTTAAGTCAGATGTGGAGTTGGGGAATTCACCATCAAAAGCCCCAGGAGTTGCTTCCCTCCTTGCCAGGTTGGCTGAGTCCGTGCAAGGTAGTGTTGGGGATCTTCCTCTTGAAATGTACAAAGAGGAATACTCCCAGAGTGTGCGGAAGGCCATTGTGCAAGAATCTCAAGCAACACCATCGTTCATCCTGTGCTGGGTCCGAAGTATCCTAGTGTCGGCTGAAATTGGTGGCTGTTTCTCAATGCAGCATATTTGTCCTTCAACAACAAAAAAGAGAAATACCAAGGTTAAGGGACAGAAACTCAGTCATGAATGAAAATGAATCATTTTCAGGAGATATCATTAGGAGTTCATTCATGTGAGAATCAGTTTGTCGCAAATCATACTCCTGAAAGTTTGCTGAAATTCAGAAGCATGACATTTTTACTTTAGTTTATTGAAATGATATTTTTATTTCTGATCGCTTGCGTATGATACTCTTGTTAACCAGAATTTATGTCAACAATAATACTAGAAGTTAATGATGGCACTAATTTGTAGCAAAGTGTCCTTAAAGAGGGTGAATAGTGGTATTGTTTCATATCAGCAAAGCGGAACATCTCACTGACAAAAAAGAACAGAAAGAAAAGAACTTACAGTTCTGTTAAAAGAGAGAACTTGGTCCAGAAGTTCTTTGTTTACTGGAACTGGAAAAGGAGGCATCTCCTTTTTCATCCCAGGAAAGGTTGAAGGCGCCACACTGACACTGAAATATGCAAAGATTGATATCTAAGAATTTTCCCAAAAGTGACACCCAAAGGGACAAAAACATTGTGGTGGTACCTACCTAGCCTGAATTTTCGCGATGTTGTTTTCCATTTGAAGAAACAAACCTACATTCTGCTCAATCTGCAAACTCAATACGTACATCAATAAGTAACCAAGAAGAACACATCTTACTCAAATAAGAACCACCTCTCTCGAGGAATTACAGGAATAGCTATTTATCAAACTAGATACAAAACAACAAAATCACTAAAAGAATAATAGCATAACCAGTCCTAGATATAAACTACATCAATTTCTAAACAGGAAACTGCCTTCGAAAAATAAATTCTAAACAGGAAACCATGAATAAGTGCAGAAATCTGAGTGATGGAAAATCACGCGCCTTATGCCATAAAAAATAGTGAAGATCCGGTAGTGATATATGTAAACTTCCCTGACCACCCTAGCAACCATCCTTTTCCCTCTAAGAAAAAGTAAAGACGACGTGATTTTTTTTGGTATCATATCTATAAATGCATACATGTGAGATTGGCTCAGATATCATGTCATAACGGTTGGTGCATTTGTATAAATGTGTAGATGTGAAATTGACCCAAATATCATGTCATGAGGGTTGGTGCATTTGTATAAATGCGTAGATGTGAGATTGGCTCAAATATCATGTCATAACGGTTGGTGCATTTGTTTAATAACCTGTATCGCAAAATCATGTCTAGGAATATGTATGCACATATTAACAAACATGGACCCAATACGGAAAAAAAGTTCTGAAGAATCTTATATTATACATCACTAAAATATGCATACCACTGGGATCCCCATTCTCAATTCGAGATGTTCATTCTGATTGTTACTTAGGATTCAAACTAACATAGAACTATATGAACCATGCAGATGAAAAAAAACAGTGCTAATGAATTCATTGATGAAGCAAAAGAATAAGTGGCAGACCTCGCCAGCTGATAGATTTTCTCCAATCCGTCTTAGCAATTCATCATTCCCATTAAGAAGATGTTGCACCTCTCCATCCAAAGCTGGGACTATTAAGCATGAATGAAAAGACATAAGTTGTAATTTATGAGCTAATGATAAATAGAAAGAGTACTATCATGATATTTACGAAGTTCTTATAAAAAATTCAGAGTAGAATAAATTTGGAGAGTGACAATATTAAGCCAAGTCTAGCATAATAATCACATGGATCAACTACTGCCTGATAATGATAAGAAAAGAAAAAGAAACAGGATTATATACCAGTAAGAATTGACTTGAGATTTAATGTTAATTTTCAATTGAAAGTAGAGTAGACATCAAACTATAAGAACTTGCGGTCTCTGCTGCTCTAGAATGATTTGTCAACCTGTAAGTTCTGTGGTACAGACGTGCAAACACACACTATACAACTTAATTTAACAGCTACCAGAACTCTGAAGGAACATGTAACATTGATTGAGACCGAAGTAAATTCAACATCATGCAACACCCAAGAACTCAATGTTGGTCAGTGATGCTCGACATAGACCATTCTTTTTTAGGGGGCCTTTTTAGGTCACCTACAGACTTGTAACAAAATATAGAACAAAAAAAAAAAAGAAGCAAGACCAAAGGCATGTGGTTCATGGTGAAAGATTTCAAAGCTAAAAGAAACAAGAATCTGCAGTTGCACGTATGCAAAGACAATTAAGTGTACAGAATGACATAGGTGACCAGGGTATTGTATCTATTTATGGAATAGAGGCATGAAATCATCATTCACTAACCTTTATATGGAAGTTGACACTGAAGGCTGGACTGATGGACCACAAGTGGGTTAGAAGACAATATCTCTGAAGAACCCTTGTGAATACCTACACTGGAAGCAGAACCCACCACCCTCTCTGCAATCTGTGAAACAGTCAACTCTAAATAAAACTGCAAAGCTGTGGTCTTTAGACTATTAAGACATCAAAATAATGGATTCTTCTGTACTGGTTTCCCATCTATCTGTTATTAAATGTCTTTGCACTATTCTTTACAAGATGAGCAATTCTGTGAGACAGAATAATCACAGAATGAAACATCTATTATAAATGGCAACTATTATTGGAAATAAAACAAAATAAAGAACCGTGCATTTCTTTATGGAGAAAAATTGAAACTTAATCATGAATCTTTAATTTTGATTCCTTACTTGGAATTAAGATCCTGATATCATCAGAGAGTGGAACAGATTACCTTTATACTCTTATTCCTTTTAGCCACATGATGCTCTTCTAGCTTGCGTCTTTTACCATTTTCCACGTTCTTCAAGAAACACAAGAAAAACAGAGAGGTTGAGAAACAAAAGTATTCAGTGAAAAGTTAGAGTTGAGAAGTAATGGACTGCAAATGGGAAAAACAGCATTAACATTTATTTATCTATTCCTTAGATTTTAAGTCTATAAATTTTATGCCGAAAAGTAACCTTCCTGGTTTTTGATTTAATATTTGATGTTATTACTTGTTCAAGAGGAGAACTATATATAAGTTCCATGATAAGAAAAATACAAATATTAATTCTTTATCTCAAATACACTTCATTATTGCATTACAATTTTACATAAGCAATACATGGAGTATTAAACCAATAAAAGACAACTAATAAACAAGTTTCTATACAATAAGTGGCAATTAAAATTGGTATCCAATAAGTTCGCCGTGAATATATATTTAATTATTTTCCCCAGTATCACATAAAACAAAATGAAAGTAGTAAAAGCCATCATCGACTCACCACTATCTTATCTACACGAAGCAAAACATAAAGAAAAAAAATTCCTCAAACGACGTTCTTTTTGAACAGAAATATCTCAATAACAAAAAATCACAAAAGGAACCAACCAGTCTGGATGAAACAAAGAGCTGAGGGGGAAAAAGTTAAGGAGCTCACAATCATCCACTGACAACGCAATGCAACATCCCTTATGGTCTTTTGAGGCAACATAGCTGCTATCTTCGTGTATTTCTTCATTGTATTTTCGTTAGCAAATCTGGAATATGAAATTGAAGCATATAATAGAAGAAAATTGTAGCAAATGAAAACAATAAACACCACCAGCACAAGATGGAAAAATAAGCTGGCATACAAACTTAAAATAAGTTGGTAAGCATGAGAAGCTATTTAAATGTGAGCCAAACATAAGAGGTTGTTACAGTTCCCTATAAGAAACAGTGTACTATTTTTGTTTAAATGCAGATAGTAAAATCAGAATAGTTGAAACACCACTAGTAATGAAAAATAACAGTCCTTTCAGAAGAAAAATGAGAATGAACAGACAAGGCCTCCTTTTCCTGATGTCAATGTTTCTAGTGAAATTGGGATTTCATCATAGGTCATGGATTTAAAGTTTAATAACCTCACACATGAATTACCCATCATTTTTATGGTGCCCAGCGTTCTAGTTCAAATCACAAATAGATAAAAAAAGCTAAGCAAAGAAATAAATAGGAAGATGGCATCCTGAGTTGCGGTTGTTCATTTCCAACAAGTTCCAATTTCTCTAATCAATCTCATAGAACAGGACATGGATTGTGCACAGAGTAACCATTTTAGATTGCTTCTTTCTTGTTCGTTAAGGACTATTTTTTTTTCTTATTCATTAGGCACTTATTGCGTTTTAAAACAAATATGCCTGATTATATGGTAAAGGACATTTCAAACCATGTACTACTTCATTAGACTTCTCAATAACGACTATGAACTTGGTTCTCTTCAGGCATGATAAGACCAATGCAAAACAATAACATGAAACTGTAGTTAAAGCAAAAGATGAAGCAGGTAAACAGATAGATGGGAATCACATACCTCACGAGTCCTTCATTCAATACATCCAATTCCTGATTAGACCAATATGGCAGCGACCCTGAAACATGTGCAAATCTTGCTGCTGATTCGTGAAGAACCATTCCAGAGGGATTCCTCATTGTAACTATCGCATTAGTATGATTGTTAAAACCAGGGTTATTAGGGATGTAAATTCCAGGCATGCTGCTGCTCGGCCCATAACCATTCATATCCATGCAAATCATCTCTCCTGAACTATTCAATGCATCTGACTGGAACGACACAATACGGCCATTAAAAGCTGATGAGAAGCTCCCTTGTTGTGTTCCCAAATTAAAGTTGGCTTCCATTTTCTGCTAATTGACCTGCGCACCACTAGTTACCATGCAGCTTCCAAATTGTGCAACTCAACACAAAAGAAGCCTTCGGGTGAAATAGGCTCCTCTTCTTGTCCAAAAGCACGAGCGCAAGGAAGCTTCCTATTTAACCAATTTCGTCCCACCAGCTAAGTCTCAACTGTGCACTGTGAACAACTCAAAGATTTGACTTCCTCCTAAATTAAGGATCTCGCAAATGCCTCCTGCAATAGGAATCCGAGTTAAACTTCACTCAGGAACCACTGTTTTTTTTGTACGAAATTGACTCCGATTCCCGAAACGCCTATCACGATCCAAGGCCAAATTTTGCCAATTGAAGAAAAAAAGGACACACAACAAGCCAAAATTTGCATTCCCAGAGCAGTCAAATTTCCCAACGATTACTCAAAACGGATCATTTCTCTCCTCACCTCCGAGGACAAACACCTTCTGAAAACCCTAGTTTAATCCCAGAGCTCCCCCACCCCCAAATTCAGCAAGCCAAAACAAGAACACGCCATTAAACAACTAAATCCCAGCAGTACAAAGACGACAAAGAACAAAGAAAGCACAGAACATAAAAATAAAAAGGATCGAAGATTTCCGATGCTTTACCTCCACGCAGAGCACACAGAATCCAGATTCTAGCAGAGATTTCTCTCTTTCCGGGCACGAAGACATCGAAGTCGTCGCAATATTAAAAAAACGCAGCGAATCCCGACACCAAACGATATGTTGAATACCTAAATCTCAAGCAGAATCTAAGTTTCCCCTCAAATTTTGAGCATGGAAATCGAATCTTTCCTCAAACAACAATCTGGATTTCTAGATTTGTGCTCGATTTTTTTTTCTCCCTTCCCTGGCGAGTGCCCATCCCGTTCCACTTCCACCATCGCCCTCTAATTTTTAGTTCGACGCCGGACTCCACGAACTCACCCCTCGATTCCACAAAATTTACGCTTCCGACCATTTGGCGGCAAAGTGTTGGATTGAGACGTCGACAGGTGGCGCCAGACGATCCGTCGGATTTGTCCACTTCTCGTGGCCGGTTCAGATCGCGCGACATCGGTTAACAGAATCCAGCTCCGAGTTTGGGAATGGTGGTCCCAATCAGAGGAGAGAAAGGGAGATAGATTGAGAGAGAATCTTGGTAGCTAGATATTTTTTTAATATGTAGGAGGTTAAATATGTTTATAGTTAACATAAAGCAGTAAATATTTTTATAGTTAACATAAAGCAGTAAATTATAATTTAAAATTCTCAATACATATTTTTAGTTTTTCGTAATCTAGTTTATTTTATTGAGACTATCAATTTTTAGAATTATTAGTGTCTCACTAATTCAATATTTTAATTCGCGAACCAGTGTAGTATTAATAAACTCGAACCTAGGACTAGCACTCTCAAAATATAACTTCGCTATCCGATTATAACAATCATTTTAAAAATTGTTAGCCACTCAAGTTGATTGACATTCAAATCCTAAAAATTATTGCCCTATACATGATAGAAAGTGATCGCAATTAGGGCTGTTTATCGGGTCGGGTCACTGATTGGATCGGATCGAGTCAATGGTCGTGTCGGACTCAATTTGACCTGACCCATTTCAACCCGATTCGACTCGATCAATCTGAATTTTTTATTTATTTTACTTTTTAGTCAAATTTAAGCTTATATTTAATTTAAATTTTTAAAAAAATTAAAATAAAATATTTTAAGTGCAAAAATTAATATTAAATAGTTAGAAAGCTTATTTTATGTTTTTAAAATAAAATTAAATAATTTTTATATTAAATAAAATATAAAAATAACAAGAAATTTTTCTAAAAAAATGGGTGGTCAGTAAGTTTTCGTGCTTTTAAAATAATATTAAATAATATATTTTATATTAAATAAAATATAAAAATAGAAAGAAAAAATTAAAAAAAAAAGAAAAAATATGGTGGTCGGGTAATCCAAACACCAGACTCGACCTGACTCGAACCGGGTCGGGTTGGATCGGATTCAGCCCCCTTGACCCGACTCAAATTTGGTCAGATCAAATTTGTTCATGAGTCGGGTCCAACTCGACCCGTGAACACTCCTAATCGCAATCGTTTAAAATGTTTCAATTTTTTATTAGTACTTTTACTAATTCGATAGTCCAATGGGAATGAATAATAAACTTTAATAAATAAATGAGAGACTCTATAAATTGGATTCGAAGTTAATAATTATCGTCGATTCTGAATCATAAAGTTACCAAACAAACTTTATTGAGTGTATATTTTCACTGCATTAAAATTAAAATCAAAATTATAATTATAAATAAACTCTAATTAATCAAGATATGATAATAGTTTAATGAAAGGGTTACAGGATGACAGAATTATTCGTTGAGAGGATGCCAATTTCCAAATAGGAAGAGCAATTTTATCATTAGAGCTAAAAAAACATTAAAAAGGACATTCGTGTAACTGTGTAAGCATTAAAATGTTTTTTTTATTTCGGAGTGGATTTAATCTTTTTTGACTAAGTTGGATGGATTCTGGATTCTTCTATGGATTAACTCTCAAGCCATCTTTATTCCTGTTAGGTATTTGCATTTTATATTATCTGATGCAAAGCATCAGGTCATGCATACTTTTTGGCGACATAAATCTCTTGATCACCATCTCAACGCTCGTGATTACAAAACAATTCACATATTTCGTAAAATAATGAATAAATTGCGTCATGATTTAAGTTATTTATATTCTACTATTTTCGTGCAATATTTAATTATTGACATTGAAAAAAATGTCTATTTAAAAGGAATGGAAATTATCCATGCAAAATACTAGAACTACGTTTGGATGTAAGAACTAAAGTTCTCGAGAACTAATTGATTAGATGAAAAAATTTAGATTTGATGTTTGAATGAAAAATGTAATGATGATAATTTAAAATGTTAGATTTGATTTTATTGGGTATTTGGATACAAAGTAAGAACTAATAATTTAATTTATTATTTTATATAGTATAAAATTATAGTAAGTAAAAATATTATATGTATTTGTTTATTTGAAATAATAATTACTAGCAAATAAAAATATTATCAGAAATTATTAATTTAAAAATTTATTAAAAGTATTAATTAATAATGTTTTACTATACTATAATACTAATTAAAGTATAATAAATAATTAAAAAATAAAAGTTGATTTAAATAATTTATTAATAAATAAATAAATATATATATTAAATAATAATTAAATGAAAAAATAAAGGAAAGAATAAAGAAAAAATATTTATTTTATAATATGTAAAATATTATTTTAATTTATCTTATAATTGATTATTATTTAATATAATGTAAAAATAGCTTAACAATTAATATTAAAAATAACTATTTAATAATATTTTACTGTGCTATAATACTAATTAAAGTATAATAAATAATTAAGTAAAAAATAAATATTGAATTAAAAATTATTTTATAAGCTGAATAATAATGTATTAGTACACAATTATATATATATTAAATAATAATTAAAAGCAAAAAGAAAGGAAGGAAAAAAAGTAAAAAAGTAAAAAAAAGGTTGTCGTTCTTGCTGTATGTGAGAACTTGAAAGTTTTTGACAAGAACAAATGCGTTGATTAGAACTAACCTTCTAGAGGAGCCCACGAGAATTTGTGATGGCGTTTGACAGAATTAAGCAAAATTTCAACTTGAAGTTCTATTCAAACATAGTGTAGGGGTGTACAGCGTTAGGTCGACTTGCAAACTCGATAACTAATTTGGTTCGGGTCGGATCAAATCCAATCCGGCCCGAACCCAACTCGACCTTAGATTGATTGAATCGAGTACAAGTCAGAATTTTCCGACTAGACTCGACTCGAAGACCTAATTTTTATTTATTTCTAAATTTTTATCTTATATTTGTATTAAACATATTAAAATGAAATATTTTAAATGTGTAAAATAATATTTAAATGTTTAAAAAATTATTTTATGCTTTTAAACAAATATTATATGATATTTTTATATTAAATAATAGAGAAGTAAGATTTTTTTTTAAAAAAATGATGGTTGATTAACTCGACCATCGGATTCGATTCACCCCTCCAAAGAAAGAATGATCCGATCCGATCAAAATTGAATGAGTCGAGTCAAATTCGATGTCGGGTCGAGTCAAACGCGATCCAAAAATACCTCTACGTGGGTGCATGCACTAATCAACGTATTTGAGTAACTACAAATTTTCATTTTTTATTATTAATAATTATTTGGAATAATTTTTTGAGGCCTGTAGTATATTGTTTCTTGTATCCATTGTTTTAACTCTGATTTTTTTTTAAAAAAATCATGAATATGAGATATTATTAATACCATATATTAAATTATAATTAGCGAAACCACATATAGACCACCTTCACACATTCTTCCAAATTATACTTAAACAAAAGTATTAGACAAATGTTTTTTTTATTTTGGCCTTTTTGCCTCGAGCTGGTGGCTGGAATCTCGTGGCACAAGAATCTAAATACAACGCGAGTTACGATAAGTAAAAGGACGCAAAACAAAGCAAAAAAAAAAATAAAAAAAATACTCTGTTCACTTATTTTTGTTTTTATATTTCTCGCCCCCACTACGCCCTGCCCCGAGATTGAGATTTTAAAAAGAAAAAAAAGAACAAAAAAATTGAAAAGGTCTCGTAAAGATCCGCTGCTCGGGTTTCCAACGAAGCACGCGACTGTTCGATGCGGGGCCCGCACTTTTCCGTCTCTTTCTCGTTCCCTTTTTTTAGATGTTTGGTGTTCTCGGCCGGGCATCGGAGTTCTTTTTTTTGCTTCTCTCTCCCGGCGGCATTCCCGACGGGGGCAACTGGCGAAAGGGTTCGGTTGGAGAAAACAGGGACGAGCACCAGCAGGCAAGGTCCGACGTGGCGAGCTGCGGTTGGATCGAAATGGCGGCAGAAAAAGCAGAGTAGTAGTATTTTTTTTTTTGGAGGGAAGGAAAGAAGAAAAAAGAAAGGGGCAGAGCGAAACGCAGTGCAAGTGCGGGTGGGGAAGAGGAAGTGGACCATGACAACAGTTTTGGGCATTTCTTTATTTAGTGTTCTCGGTGGGTGGGCGCTGGCGCTGCGATGGCCGGGTGGTGGGTCCAAAAAAAAAAAACATGAAAAGCGCACCATTAAAATTTAATAGTGGCGACCGAGGCGGAGGGCTGGCTTTGAGACCCCTCCCCTCCCCTCCCCTCCCCTCACCGGGCTTTAGATTCCGCCGCCCCGAAGGATCCAACTTGGATTCCACCAACTTACTTACCATGCAAATGCAATGCATGATGTTCTAAAATTAAAACCCTCGGTTTTGATTACTTGGAGTTATTTTTTAGTACGAAAAATGACGTTACACGCATTATTAATAATCTGAAAATCCATCTATCATCGAACGATAAAATCACTCATATAACATACATAGACTCTTAATAAAAAAATACAATCATATAAATTTGAATTTAAAATCTTGAGGAATAACCATTGGTGATGTTATCCCTTTGATAATTCTTAATGATACGTGTAGCAATTTATTAATGTTTTGGAATACTTAAATAATACATATAAATATTATTGTGAGATTTTTGTTAGGAGAGTGGTTGGCGAAGGATGTAACATTTTCATTAATATAGTTAAATTTGAAATTGAGAGTTGAAGGACCCAATACTTTTGAATTCCAGTCTTAAAATTATTCGTACGGATACTATTCAATTTTGAGTTGACTGCATTTTATGCATGTAGTTATGAAATGTTCATCGCAACCTAACAAATATCTTAGTAGGAAAGTGGTTGATTCAACTACTGATCAGTTGAAGATGCAATAAGTAAATCTCATATTCGGACATCATACTACTTGAACTCAATAAATAGAGATTGTGCGATTAATTTCAAATACCAACTCGAACCGTTGGTGCTTTAAGATTCAAGTACTACGGCGAAAAAAAGGTATCCTTAAGGGAAGAAAATCTCAACTTAGACCGTAATCGCCCATATGGATGACACCACGTTGATGGTTAGTTGACGTCCATACAAAATTCCTCCCCTGATGCAAAACCTCCAAGTTCTTACGTTGTCCACAAATATATGCTTATCATACTGTGAAAAGGACCGCATGCAAGAAAGAGACAGAAGCGGTTGAGTTTATAATCCTTAAGTAAGATCTATTGAGCAGACACAGGGGGGAAAAAAAGAGAAGACATGATATGTTACGCATTAGAATGTCATCCGTAACTAAAGCAAGATTACACATCAAGCTAAAGGGCCACATGAACTGTGTGGAAATGTTGATGACCATACAAATGGGCACCCATTATAAAAATAAGAACACACAAACCATGATTGGGAACAGCAATCTTCACAAAGAAATATTTATGTCCACCATGTTTTTGGCACTAATTAATCTACTGGGCACCACTTCGGAGAGAAAACAAAGTTTTTTCCCAAAAGAGAGCAAGGCGAATGGCTACAACTATTAGGACTTCAGCTGTAACATCGCTGTCCACATCAGATACGCAAGACCACAACAACATACCTAATTCACTGACATCAGTGACGGACCAAAAGGCATCATGGCATGGAATTTAGATTACAGGTCAAAGGCCACAAGGTACGATGACAAGTTAAGGGAAGGAGCACATCACATTTCAGATCTTTAGCACAGGGGTGGTTTAGATTTGGTGCACAAGAAACAGTTCCTGCATATTTCCAAGCAAAGGACGACAAAGAAGTTTCACAAATTGAAGAAGAACAAAGTGGATTACACATGCTCTGGTACAGTCCTTGCACTCGTTTCTGCTGCGAAATGGGGGAAGAGATACATGGTAGTATGGTAGCACATCCCAACTGCATCATTTCAAACTGGCATGAAGTTAATGACATAAAACACAAGTCATGTGCCCAGTACAAATTAGTACCCACCAACAATTGGAAAAAAAGACTTCATATAGCTTGAACGCACCACACAACACATCCATATCAACAAACAGGGATTCCAAATGTGAGGAACAAGCCAGCAAAAGAAAAGAATTGAAAGGACACACGGATGCCCCAAAGGACAATCGGACTACCGTAAACTATGTTCAAGGCAAAACCAAGTGGATCTGCATGACAGAAATGTGGTTCCATCTTCCAATATCAACAGTACAAGAATTGGATACCGCAGATATCATCGTTATAGTATCCAGAGCAGTAGACGATTAATGAAATTTGAGATTTCCTCATTGGTCAGAAAGTTAACATTGAACTTTTGGGATGGTGATCAACCTTCTTAATGTTCAATTCCTAGCTTAAATTACCACGGATAGTGACCAACACATGGGGTATGAGGGAAATGGTCTTTAAGAGTAAAAATTGATGACACAAGAACTGTACAGGAAAGATTACTCCCAAATGATTAATTATGTTCTCTAACATAGTACTTCAGAAGTCTTAGGCACAAAGAATCAAAACTGAGATTCTCTAGTTCAGGGTCTCAATAACATACCTAGAGGATGTAAATGGAGACAAAACACTGGTGAAAGTCCCCCTCAAAAGAAAAACACTGGTGAAAGAGGTTATCTGCTACTTTTTAGATGATGCCGATTTTGTTTGCAACATCTAGAGCATCATAATCTGGAGTTAAACACATGTATGCCTTCTCGGTCCCATCAGTCTTGTTTGAGATTGGAAACGTCATAATGGAGTCACAAAATCATTTAAAAGTTGTACTTCAAAAAAGAAAATCATTTGGGAGTTCACAAAATAGAGAAAGTTCCATTGCCGCGCACGGACGCAGATGGCTAATCAATGTGATGTAAAGGAAGCAAAAGATGAAGAATGTATTTACATTATCAAGGTGTTCACCTTCTTTGTATGAATATCATACATGTTCTTCATATTAGCATTAATAATTTTCTTGTATACATGTATTATCAACAATGAGGACAAGATTCTTGTTATCTTCTATATTCTTTATGGAAGACTCAATTCTCAAAGGATATTTGAGAATCTGATAATGATCTCGTTTGTTTCTAGGTGTAGCAATAATTCTAGGATACTTCTGGTTTCTTTCTTTTTTCATTGTCTGGAGACCATGAAAGGATACAGATATACAGGGGTCTTGTTTCCGAAGGTTGCACCACCCTGTTTTTACAGCCTTGGCAACCTTCAAAACTTTATTTTTGCCACCGGGCTTCTTGGAAGCAACTGTTTGTGTACATAAATCTAATGTCAAACAAATAACCTGAATCTAATAAGATCTATAACACCATAAAAGTAGATTTTCTTTTGGAAGGGCTAAAATTAGGAAAATGATGTAACTTAACCAAAACTTTCATGCCAATTCATTAATGCAATCAACCAAAAACAAGAAATCTGATGCAAAACGTTTTGCTCTAAAAAACATATATTTGCTCTTAAAAAAAACAAATTAGTACAAAACCAATTCTTTCCTTCCAAACAGAATAGAACAAGATTCTGGATATTACATTGTATGTTTTTATATTGACTTGCTCATGCATGTGGAGTAGCTGATTTTAACTTTGATCTCATTGAGATCAATGCCAGATAGATTTTTGATAGAGGATCAGTAAGATAATAATTATCAACAACAACAACAACAAAGTCTTATCCCACTAGGTGGGATCGGCTACATGGATCATACGACGCCAATTCGTTGATCCATGTTCATAAGATTCGACAGGGTTTTACGCTGGCTGTCGGGGCCTAACACAACCCTCCTCCTTTATCCGGGCTTGGGACCGGCTATAAAACATAGGCGGAGTTAGTAAGATAATAATTATAAAAAACAATAAAGATATCTTGTCAAAAGCAGACACATTAATCAGAACGGTTGTGTGAACTCTTATTTAATGTTTGGATTTATCACTACAAATTAAGCAAAGTAAAAAAGATTCCTTACGATCCGAAAGGAAATTATCCTGAAAATATGAAATATGGTTGCAAACACATAACTTAAGTCTTTTCACATGAATCAGAAAATTTTTTTTAAAGTAAGACAAAACTGGTGCATCTCTATGACAATAACAGATATGACTCATTAAAAAAAAAACAAATATGACAGACAATTAATTACCTTTGGCAGGAGGAGTCATCACATGTGAACAAAATACTCAACAAAGAAACAACAACAAAGCCTTATCCCACTAGGTGGGGTCGGCTACATGGATCATACGACGCCAATTCGTTGATCCATGTTCATAAGATTCAACAGGGTTTTACGCTGGCTGTCGGGGCCTAACACAACCCTCCTCCTTTATCCGGGCTTGGGACCGGCTATAAAACATAGGCGGAGTTACTCAACAAAGAAACCTGCAAAACAAATCAAAATTATTTGCTTCTGCAGGCGACTTTGAATTATGGATGATTAGGAACAGAGAGAAAGGAGTCAGAAAAACAGGGTCATAGGGAATTCACAAACGAACAGAAAACAACACCGAAATTTTGCAAGACTAAGCATTGAACCACTGGAATCCTAAGTCTCCCTTTGGTTATAATTCACAAAAATAAAACCCAGCTAAAAAAAGATATTGAGTATTTGCAAAAAATTAGCACACAAATTGACTAAAGGATGGAAACTGATGTAAAGACTGTCGAAACCAAATACCAATAATGGGAAGCTAGGATTAATATCTACCCAAACATGAAACGATAATCTCATGCCAACAATGTGTATCACATATTTAATCATACACGCCAAAGGCATGGATGCAGCCATAGATGTGCAACGAATCAAAGCTTATTGGGTTGTCTTGATAGCATCAAAAGTCCAAAAAGAACAACAGGATAAATGATTTAAAATGTGAAACATAAGAGGATCAACTTGGACTAAACAGTAAGTATCTATTAATTTTAGCACATATGCAAAAGACAAGACACCAACAAACAAATATCCAGCACCTGCAAGGAAGCAAAGAAGGTGCACATGTATGAGGGTAACAAAGAAGGTGTGCATATTGTTTCCTTAAAGAAAAAAAACTTGCCAAATGAGGCTAAGACAGACTGATGACTGTTATATCAAACGTTGAGCACAAAAATACTCTATTATTGGTTTATTTAGTAGTCATTGATGTTGCTAAAATCTGTAACTCCTTAGCTATTGTAGCATGAAAACGCAATCAATTTAGTTGTGATGCAAAAGAAAACGAATATATAATTGAATTTCTCCTTCAATAAATAAGGATATCACCCACATGTTCAAATTCAAACGCAATCCAACCAACTAAATAATCATTGCCGAAATTTGTAACATTGAGAAACATTTGGTGTTCCATGTAATCAGCTAGCACGAGGACCTAATCTATGCCTTGACTAAAGAACCAGGGACACGACACCATACATACAATTTTAAAGAAACCATACACCGACCTTCTAATCAAATTCAAAATGCATGGTTGCTACGAGCTGCATCATCACAAGTGCGTAACTTAAACTTTACCAATGACCACATTACATGCATGCATGAACCGCAAATGATAACAAGAACTTCAAACCTCATGTTCTGCGTCGTAATGTCGCTCAAAATTCAACGACTCAACAGATCACGACTAAAAATCTGCTAAAACGAAAAGGATATTATTGATCAATGGGCACCATTATTGCTTCGTGTTAACCAAACGCTCTGAATTCGCTGCAAGGTTAACTTAACTGTTCGTAGATTAATACACTAATTGAAAACAATGGAGGAGGTGGAAAATATAAAAATAGATATTCAAAGCTTCGAAAGACAAAGATGGGAAGGAAATTGGAAGGTAGAAATGGAGGAGAACACGAACCGCGCTTACGCCAACGAGATGAGCTCCCGGAGCTCTTGCTCACTTGATTCGCCGGAGATGACCAATACAAAGCCCTAGTGCTTTGGTCACGAGTCCATCTTTTTGCCCGCATCATCATCTTTTGATTCGTTGCGAAATATTGGGCCGGTCACACAGCCCATTTGTAAAGAAAAAAATAGATAAGCCCAAACTTTATTCTAATATAAATGAAGTTAACAATTGAAATATAGACGAGAGGGACCATTGAGAAATTTCAACCCCAAAAATCTGAGCTTTTATTTGTTTTAATTAATTTTAAAAGTATAAAAAAAATAAGATATCCCATATTGATATAATATTTCAATATTTGAAAATGTTACTTTGAAATAATATTAAACAAGATTTAAAAAAATAATGGGAAAAATAAAATGATGATGGGATGATTGAAATCTAAGAAGCTTCCATGAATTAAATTTTTAGTTGGCATTTATGAAATAAGAACTCTAATTTTTAATTAAGATTGATCCTCCTAACCACTTTATTGAAAGGAAACACTTCACATATTTTTTTCGATTATAATGAGAGGTCCATTAACCTGGTGCAAGACAAGTATTTCAACTCATGACCTTTAGATCTACATGTGCGCCAGCTGCAATACACTCGTGTTCCCAACACGCTTGACTTTTATTTGAATTTATCTTTTTTAAAATAAACGTGAAGAGATAAAATAAGAAGAAAAAGTGTTCTCTCTAATTGAAACAATAGTTTAATCTGAATTTTTTTTTTAAATTTCAAAGCTTTTTTTCAAAGTTTGAGATATTAACTGAGTAACAATTGTGTTGTTTGACTTTGTAGCAAGGAATATAACACCTCTTCTGCACTTTACCCATTCTCTGGTACATCCTGATTGGCCAAAGAATGAATATTAAAATATTATTTAATAAAACACCACCGTTTCGTTACTAACTTCCACACATTTTTGGTAGATTGAACACCACGTAAACTAAAACGTATAAAGGATAAAAATTATAGTGACATCATTATCACTTTAAAAAAATTTATCATTTTATTTTGTTAATTAGAGGTAAAATTGTTCATTACTCATATCATGCCCCCAAAATGATACTAATATTTTTTACGAGATAAGGACTACGTGGGATAAAAAGTGAGACATATATATGAGTGATCATTAGATTATGGTTCACATATATGTACCATCAAGATGTTTACAAATAAATATCTATTTATGAATTGTCAGATGATATGACTCATTCCTCACTCAATCTTTATTCCCTATTTTTTAAATGACAATAATAATGGTACGATGAATTTAACATTTCCCTCTAATCTCAAGAGTTAGCGGGCCCATGGCACCTTGAAATGTAAGGATGTTTATCCCTTTTATTTCTCTATTTTATTTTGTTTTTTAACCTCTTATTCATATTTATACATTTTTTAGATAATTGGAGGTAAAGAATTCTAACCAAATAATGACTCTTGCTAATCAATTATGTCAATTAAACTTAATTTATTCATATTAGATATTTATTAAAATGTTAAATATATGCATTAATTAATTGTATCTACTACCCATATACTGAAAAAAGTGGAAATTTGTGATTGTATCGCAACTCGTTAAAATTGACAAAGATGGAAGACAAGAGAATTAGGGGATAAATTACACGAATGGTCTCCCCAACTTTAAGTCGATTTCCAACTGGTCCTCTAACTTCAATTTGTAATCAGAACGTTATCCATCTTTTATTTTCTTGCACGCTTAGTCCTCCTGACCGATGATAGCGGGTTTCTCGATTGCCTTGCTTACGTAGTCGACTTTCTATCTCATTCCACGTAAGTTTAAGTCCTCCATGTCATTATAAAAATAAAAAAAATGGGACCGGCCCGAAGGGCCGGCTCCCCCATTCGCAAAGGGGCGCCGCTGCCCCCTCAGTCGACGAGGGGGGCCGCCGCCCCCCTCCGTTCTCCCTCTGCGACGACGAGGGAGGAGGGAGTCACGATGGGTCGGTCCATGAATTTTTCTTCCTTTTGTCAAATTTAGCTCAAAGGGAGATAGTGCATCAAGCTATTCGCAAGGACCATCCTCTTCCTCAGAGATCCAGATGAGAGTTTCGATTTGAAACTATGATATGTCCAAAGTCCAATATTAAAATCTTCCCCCTTCCCTCCTCCCTCGTCGTCGCAGAGGGAGAAGGGAGGGGGGGGGGGGGGTGGCGCCGCCCCATCCTCACCGCCCCCCTCCTTCTCCCTCACCGTCGTCGAGGGAGAAGGAGGCCGCCCTCATCCTCCTTTGCGACGACGAGAGGATGAGGGGGGCCGCCGCCCGCCGCCCTCCTTCTCCCTCGCCGTCATTGAGGGAGAAGGAGGGGGCGGCGGCCCCCCTCATCCTCTCGCCGTCGCAGAGGAGGATGAGAGGGGCCGCCGCCCCCTCCCTTCTCCCTCGCCGCCGCTCCCTTGCCATGGCGAGGGAGAAGGAGGGGGACAGCCCCCCTCCCTTTTCCCTTATCGACGCCCCCCCTGCAAATGGGCGGGCCGGCCCCATTTTTTTATTTTTTAATGATGTGGATGATCTTATTTTTTTATTTTTTATTTTTATAATGACGTGGAGAATATAAACTGATGTGGATGAGAGAGATAGTCGGACACATAAGCAAGGCAACTGAAAAATTCACTATTACTGATCAGGAGGACTAAGCGTGCAAGAAAATGAAAGATAGATGACGTTCTGATTACAAATTTAAGTTGGGGGTTGAAAATCGATTCAAAGTTGGGAAACTATTCGTATAGCATAAAGC
Organism: Pontederia crassipes; assembly: GCA_030549335.1. Taxonomy (NCBI): domain Eukaryota; kingdom Viridiplantae; phylum Streptophyta; class Magnoliopsida; order Commelinales; family Pontederiaceae; genus Pontederia; species Pontederia crassipes. The sequence goes on along the minus strand of CM060191.1, from coordinate 65,389,506 downwards.
TATAACGTTTTGGTCTTAACTTGTACACATGATATTAAATTAATACTAGATATATCATAAAGGCAAGGGCGGCTCAAGGCTTAAGCAAAAAAAGCAATGACTTGAGGCTCCATATTTTATTTAATTTATTAACAAAAAATAATCATGTCTATGTTCATTTTTAAATAATTATTATGTTCATTTCTCATTCATTATATACCAAGTCATAATTAGATGATATTCACAAAATATTTTCTTTCTTTCTCCAATTTATCAATTCTTCCAATAAATTTATTTATTTTAGCACACAACAGTACTAACTATTGGATTTTAAAATTTTTTTTTTGCCATGAACTTGAAAATCTTTACAATATTATAATAATTTCGATTTTTATATTTTTAATAATGAGGGAAATAATGCGAATAAAAATATCCTTATGGATACAATGGATTGTAAAAAGTATTTGGTATTTGTCCAAATGCATTATTATTTATAGGATAATGTTAAATATGTCAATAATTACTACTTTAAAGAAATAAAATTTTATCTAAGATCAATGGTGATTCAAGAAATGAATTTATTATTTTTATCAATTAAAAATGATGAATAACTAAATAATTATTTCCATTTAAAATAAAGAAATAAATTTTTAAATAAAACAATATATTTTATAAAAAAAATTTCCTTTAGGACTTTTATTGTTAGAGCCAGCCCTACATAAAGGGGCCTTGTCCTGCTATCAAAGGACTCGTTTGGATGCAGCGAAAATATTCTATGATAATTTTTTTATAACCCCGCTTATGATCACGTTGCTTGATCCAATTAGAACAATGTGTTCTTCATATAGCACGAACTTACAAATTCTATCATCTCGTAATCCTTGCACGTGGGATCCATTTAGTGACTTGAAGAGTGTTTGGGTAAAAAGACTGGAACAATGCCATTAACCCAAGTATGTTCCCATACCAAACCATGCCAAAGAGTACTTTTCATTTGTAATTTTATTTTATAATCAATTGTTTTCTCAACTTGCAGTTTAAAATTATAGAATATAAAATAACAAAAAAGAGAGCCCTACCCCATTTTGGGGAGAAATGAGAGCTTTCTCTTATGGTTGAAGAAGAGAAAGTGAGGATGATCAAATAATAGTTTCTACGTATATTGTTAAAGATATGAAAGAAAGATATTCATCCTCTACCTCAAAACATTTCCAAACATTATTACCATAATTAAAGGGATGAATACTGATTACAAAATTTGGTTACATGATAATTAACACTCAAAATTTACAAAGCATTCCTCTCCTCAACCCCTAGTAGCCACCCTACCTCGATGACCAAATAAACTTACATAATGAATCCATAAACATTCACACGAAAAATGAATATCTATGGATTGATTATGTAATTATGTAACAATAAAAAATAAATAAAATAATAGTAGTTGATCGGCTATTAGAGAAGATCCAAATTGTATTAACTAATCTCAACAATTTTGAAATTTAAACCTCACATAATCTCTTGATAGTCCCAAAACTTTTATCATCTCCTAACCTCCATAAATTGTCCATTAAATCAGGACTATTGGAGAAGGAAAAAGGGGTAAGGATTATTTTTCTCTCTTCGTCTCCCCATCTCATGAGTTCCCTATTGACCAACAAAGGACGCGACTAAGAACTGAGCAAATAGGTGGATGAAATCGGAATCACCTTGATTAATCTCTTTTATAATATATCTGAATTCAATCTCATCAATATGATTCCCTTGCCTTCTTCCTATTGCACATAACACTCTAAGGATTTAAGTAGTTGATTTTAGATGTATTGTCATGTCTATTTTGAATTATTTCCTTGTTGTGTCATGTTATGCATCACACTAGCATTGACATATGTTATGCATAATATGTCATTGAATTTGATTAGTAATAGAGGCAAGAAAATGATATGTGCATGACAATGGTTCAATTGATCTCACGAATATGTTCATGAAGTGTTTAAACTACTTTGCCATTCTTTTCACTTGTGGGTATCATGCTTTATTATTGATATTTATGGTGTCCATGCTTGAAGGCATGTTCGTAATGTGTGATTTGATTGATTTGTTAGAATAAAATTAGAGAAGATTTGAAAAAACATAGTTGATTTGCGTGTCATAAGAACCCAACCCGATTTTCATAAACTCGGCCTTGGTTCATCATGAAATTTGATCTGACCATAGTGTACCCGACCCAAGTTCATAGAACCCAATCTGATTTACCTTAAACTTGGCCTTGGATGGCGGACGATGAATGCTACACTTTCTCGACATTTTTGCTACCTGGCCTAGATTCATTGAACCTAGCCTAGATTTGTCGCATGCCAAACTTGATCGTCCATGACATTTTTATTGAGCCCGGCCCAAGCCAATACACTCTTGCTCCAAGTTCATCCACAAAACCCGACCGGGGTTGCCCCATACCCGGCCCAGGTTCATCTTGTCGAAAATTCATCTTCCATCTTTTTAAGTACATAATTTGATTCAAACTTTTCGTGTCTAGATGCTTGATTATGTAATTTTCTTGAATTGAATATTTGTTGGACTCAAAGATCATCTTATTAGCCTTGTTTAATTTGTTTGCTCATCGTTCAATGATTGATCATAATTTCCATTCATACATCGATTACAAAAATGTAAAGATGATTAAGGTATTAACAAGATAAATATTTTAAGTCAATTGCATTACTATTATTGTTAAGGGTCATTCTCTTCCATGCTATTGACTATAGGCACACAATTGTATTATTTGATCGGTGCATCCCATCAATGCTGTAAAATTCGACCTAGGCATCGACTTGGAATGATCGACGGGTTAGGTTGGCCCGAGTGGTCGAATCAAAATATAATATATGGATAAAATTGACATACATATTTTATATTATTAAGGATAACGTACTTTTAATCATATGACTCCTAACACAATCAAAGAAGTTATGAATGTATGACCGACCATATTCAACCGGCGCCTGACTTAGGAGACAAACTGAAATGTTGAAAGCTTGATGTTATCGATCATCATCGGAATGCTCAAGTTCATCGAATCATCCACTTGTCGGCAATCAAAATTGTTAAAGTCGTCCAATTGTGAACTATCGAAATCAAAACGATGCGAGCAAAGGCAATTTGGGGTTTTGGTTCATCCATTTAAAATTTTGATCATTTAAAAAACATTGGACCAATCGGTTTTTTTTAACCCGATAGGTCGATCGGCCAATCTTGAGTTTTTGACCGAGTTTGACTAGTCAACATTGGTCAAGAGATCAGTCATATTTTTATCAACCTAAGGTTTGTTTTCTCTCCTGGAAACTGGTCCGATGTTTTACAATTAGGATGTTTTATTGACATATAATTGATTTATATATGTATAAAATCACTGATATTCAATGTCTTTCTGAATGGATCATTTATTAACATTGCGTGAAGTCTAATTAAAATTCATAAAATTTGAAGTATGGTTCACTATTACAACGATCCATAAATAAATTGTTTAGATATGAATTACTATGTAAATCTATATCTATATAATTCTAAGGTTTTGAGATCATCCTCAAAGTTTCATTGCTATTTATCTATTTTCTCAAAATTCCATATATTTCTTATTTTATAATTATTTTCTTATTGTAACTAAATAACAATAATTATAAGTGAGGAGCAACAATTTCATTGTAACCAAATGGCAGTATTTATGATCCACTTTTTAATTGTAACCGATGAAGATTTAATCACTTTTCATTTATTTATTAAGATTACTCAATTACATCAACTTTCTTTATGTAGTGTCCCTAACTCAATTAAACCCAATGTGTTGGAGCTAAACCACCTGTCCACCTTGGCCATCGCCATGGCTGTTCAACCCCTGCATCAACTTTATATTTAAATCTCTAACTTGATGTGATGTACTAAATCTTTTGCACAACAATAAATCTCTCACCTCCTACAAGGATTTAGTCTATCTTGTGATGATTTAGTCTCTCTTTTTCTATTTATTTCTAATTTCTTCAGTTCTCTTAAGAAACTTTCATTTTTATATATCATCCCAATTAAGCCATATGACTGCTTCTTCTAATAAATTTATTTAACATTATTTTTTATGTGTGCGTAAATAATTATTAATAAATTTCATTACTAATTAGTAATAAATTTTTTAAAATTGCGCAGAGGGCAAATAACTTTCCCTAGTTATTATTATGAATCACAATCATATATTTGTGATAGGATATAATGGTGGTGCTACCCCTATACGATGCATGCAAAGGATGTGTTGGATTAAATGTTGATGAAAATGTGCTTTAAACTCGGCTCATGTCTCTTCATCCCCATTTTGCGGGATAGTTCATTTTTTTCCCACTGGGTTCACACGCTTTGGTGCATCTCGTTGTTTTCCCACTGGGTTCATATCTGAGGAATTTCTTTTTGAGGCAAGTACATTTCGTCAAGTGCATTTCACTGTGCATTTTTTCTAGCCCATTGCTTTTTCCCATTTTCTCTTTCTTCTTTCTCAGGTTTCTGTCTTTATTGGCTTTTCTCGAAGAAGCTTTCCTCCTTCGTTCTTGTGGAATAGACTTCTACATATCTCTTTTTGGCAAGTTTCCTCTTCTATCTCTGTTGTGTTCTCCCGATTCCTTTTTGTTTTTTTTTGTGAAAAAGTTGTGACGTATCACAGTGATATTTCTTAGGGCATCGTCATTTTTCCTCTTGAATATCTCAAATTGGGTAAGTCTCTTTCCCCATTTCTTGTTATCTTGTTTTCATCTTGTGATTCCTTGCTGAGCATTGTGTCGATCTTGGTATGCTTCCATCCCTATTTGTTATACATGTGGGCCATTTACATTTTACACTTATTTCACCTCTTTTATACATCATATATAGCTGCTATCTCCGCTTCACTTGGAGTGGCCCAATGAAATATGATGCGGGCAGTGCTTCACTTGGAGTGGCCAATGAATTATGATGCAGGCAATTGTTACTTGTGAGGTTGCTTCAGGATGACCAAGCTGTTGCTTCATTAGCCTTTGTTACTTGTGTTGCATTCTTTAGTTATTTAATCTTTTTTTTAATTATGAGCTGATGGAGTGCTAAATGTGAACATTTAATGTATATAGATTCCTTAAGTCACATACTTAATATATATGGGATTCTTTGTACCTACTATATGATGTGTCATTGATATTATTGTTTTTTATTTACGTTTGTTCAATTAGTTGTGAATAATATATATGTATTTCTTTTCTTTTTTTCACATGTATGTTGATTTTTTTAGAAACTGCCTAAATGCTATTATCAACAAGAAGTAGTTGTAAGAACATTCTGAAACGAACGTAATCCTGATCAAAGATATTATAGTTGTTGATCTTATGAGGTGAATTTTCAGCTACAACTTTAAATTTCGCTTGACATTAATTTTTTTAATTTTAACGTTACATTTATTGTTCTTATTTTGTAGCAACAAGGAGCATGCCAATATTTCAAGTGGATGGATTCAAATTTTCAAGATAGACTGACTCACGTGATTAATGGATTATTGCGAAAGATCGATAGGATGGAAGCTCAAAATGAATTTGAAGACAAAGTTAGAATTGAAGATGATTTCAGAAATGAATTTAATAGAATCAAGTTTTATGTAAATTGTTTGTTATGTTCATTGTTGTTGTAGCCATGATTGTCAATCACTCATTATGTTTCCAGATGTTGTGAAACTTTTAGTACAACTGTCCTACTGATGTTGTAACCTTTCATTAGGTAAATTATGCAATGTGTACTGCATGTTTATGTGGATATTGAACCATCTATGGCACTATCATTTTTTTCTTCAAATTATGGTCTATCTTCTATGGCTATCGAACCTTGCATTGCGGCCTGATGTCATATGTCTTGAATTGCTTTTTATGCAAGAGGTTCGATGTCATATGTCCTTTTGGGTGTATCATAGTTCCTTTTTGGTGTATCACAGGTCAACGCGTATTAATTTGATTGTGATTGCAGTATGTGTCATTTGATTGTATGCCATTAGTTACAAAAAATGAATGCTTTCTAGAGTAGGGATACATCCCTTTTCTCTTAACTAAACCAACAACTTGTATGCATCATCAAATCTTCCGGCATCAAATTTTCCAACAGAAACATATCCCATTATCAACATAAACACAAGGTACCTTTATGCTTTGCACTGCAGCATCAAACAATTCCTCTACTTCAAATAAACTACTCTTCACCTCATTTAATAATGTAAGTGCCAAATTAAGTCTACCTCATGAAAGCAGCAAATGAATGCTTCATGGAGTAGGTACATCCAAGATGTAAAGCCATAAAATGATAAGTCATGAGCAAATAGAGACAAAAATATTAAAGTGCTTGATTTACTTTGTAGTTTAAAATAAAGTTACATAAACAATGTTCAGATAAAAGAAATGTATAAATGTCTCATGGTGAGAATACAAAATATTCCAACAACTTCATTCAAAGCCAAAGATAGATGCCACTCATCTCTACACATTTGAATATGCCCAGTCATGACATTGATGCGAACACTTCTATCCTGTTGGCATCTATAAAAAAAGAGAGAAAATTGATGCATTGATTTCTCTAAATTGTGGTCCAAAAGTGGGTTGGCATATTCAAATAATTTTTAGCGAGATTCTAAGAATTAATCTTAAAAGCAATGAATCTTAGTGCATTATACAATATGGGAATCACTAAGAACCAAATGCCTTACAGAGAAAAAAGAATACCTTATTGGCAAGGATCCAAAACCCAATTCAAGACAGCAGCTGCACTTTTAGCCTAAAAAATTGAGTTATTGTCAGGACAAAATTTGATACGTGCTATTGTCAGGAAAAAGGCTCGTATAATAGGACATTATTGCAATAAAAAATGATAGAGCTCATATGATAGACCTCACCTACTCATGTTGTTGTTGTGGTTGTTGTATATAAATAACTTGATTATCCTGTTGGCTGCATTTGCACTTGAATAATTCGGAGATGCTAAAAAATTAGGAAAATAAGTACAAATAATTTGATATGTGATCTACCTTCATCATCAAGCAACTCCCTTTATTATGTCCTTTCTTTCCACACTTTCCGCATGTCCGCTTCTTTGAATCATTTTGTGACATTAAAATTTCTACGCTTGACTTAATCCTTACAATATTTTTGGGCCTACCCTTTGTCTTTATACAAATTGGGCTGCGTATAACAAACTGTGGCAATTGTTGATTGAGTTGAGAGCACTTCATTAGTACTTGATTGGCCAAGTTCCACACTTGCATTCTTAATTTGGAATGTACTGAATCTCTTCAAAATCTCGTCTTTAAGGGGACTCCAAACTGCAAATGTTTAGTATAAAGCAAACATATTTTCTTTTATTTTCCATAAATTACTTTGCCAAGATAACTTCTGAAAGGGTGTGCTAAAATCTACAGTAGAAGGGCATGATTTATCATTAACTGCATGTGCATTCTCAAATCTTGCATTTATTGTCCATTGATGAGGGATATATTTCTCAGGCAAATATCCCATTGCTTTCTTATGAAGAATTCATAAAATATGACAGTAAAAAATTCATTCTTGTTCAAATTTCCTACAAGAACACTTTACAAAAATGTTTTCACGATGATTGAACTCCACAATATTTTTTTCTTCATCCACACAAGTAATTGGATATACTAAATAGATGAACTTCTCAACATCTTGTAAAATCTTGTGCCCTCGTAGGTCGAAGGATTGTGCATATTCTTGTTGAAATTTGCAAAATACATTATAAGTATATACCTTGCGGGCATGAACCTCTAGTGCATTTCTAAGCACCAGGACGGAGCCAGGACAGAAAGTTGGGGGGGGGGGGGGGGCGCGAAATATAAAGAGTGCAGAGGAAAAAATGATATGTATATATGCATGTATAAATATGTAATTATATCAAATTAAGAAAAATACTTTAGAAAAATATATATTATAAAACAACTTATAATTATAAATTTTATTTATTTTAGTTAAAATATATATTTTTGTTATTCATCATGTATTTTTATTTGTCATGTTTATCTTACAAGTTGAATTTCATGATAAAATAATGTAGTTATATTTAACATAATATATATGTGAAACATAAAAAAGTTAGATGAAGATATATGTAACTAATATTTTAAATACTTAACTAAGTAGTTTGATTTGTTACAGAAAGGAATCAAACTTATTTAGTATATATATTATATTTTTCATAAATGCACATAGTACACTGTAAATCTTTTCATATATAATCATAAATATAATATATATATGTAGATTTCATATATATGGCATATTAATAAATATAGTATACTTAAAAAAATCAATGGGAGCCAACCATAATTTCTTTAAAGAATCATATATAGTATTCATTATATATATATAGTATAATAAAAAGAGTTAGCGGACGGATGGGTTGGGGAGGGGGGTGGGTGGAGCGCAAATCTTATTTAGTTCCATCCCTACTAAGCAAGTAAGCAAGCATTGAATTCCAAGTTTGAAAATCTTCTCTTTCTTCGAGCATACGTTAATACTTTCTACCCTCCGAGTAGTGTGCATGCCTACAGTAGAAAGATCTTTAAAATATAATGAAATTAATTGAACACGCTTGTTATATATGATCTCTAACCAATGACCATTTGAGATATCAAAATCCTGCTTCATAGAAAGCCAACCCTCTTCAAATTCCTCTACACTAGCTGATTCATGGAGCCACTTATTATAAAGTTCTTTAAAGTTGCCTCGTGCATACAAATCTTGAAGATGAATCATTGCATTTTTTTTCTAATATGCCAAATACAAAATATATGCTCAGTTCGTGGAAAAAACTTTAGAGATAACATTTCTCATTGCAATATCATGATCTGTAATAATGCAAGTAGCATGTTTTCCATTCATACACTCAGACCATTTTTGGAACGACCATGTGAATGTTTATCTATAAGTAAAGCACATCCAAATAGACATGACCTCCTATGATTATTAATCCCGGTGAACGGAGTAGATGTCATTTGTAAGTTATTAGACCGATATGTTGTATCAAATATAACAACATCACCAAAAGTTAGATAACTATCTCTTGATCGTCAGTCGACCCAAAAGAAGTTCATACCAGTGCTAACTACATCCAACTCTCATCTTTGAAAGAAACCAGAGTCAACACTCATCTTGTTTTGAAAACAAGATGCGGCATTTAAGCATTATGTGTCGATGTTGTTTTTTCTTTTAGTTCTCAAATAATCAATAAAATTTTGAGCTATTAGAAGTGGCTCACTAGACATATTAAGTGCTCGTGCTATTTTTGATGGACCCATACCATAGTGATGTAGGTTGACCATCGCATGTTTTGAAGTTTCTGGAATTTTCTACGAATGAAAAATTTTGACTTTTGAGGGACTAGTTAACGCATGACTATGCTCTTCTTTGAATTTTCGTAGTTTTCACTTTCCATCTTTTCTTTGTCCAACATATAAATGAGCTAGACAATCATCTCTAACTTCTCTTCTTTGTTTAAAGGTCTTTCCAAATGTTTGCTTCATATTCCTCCTATGCCCTTTTTGGAATGAACAAAATGTCTACTTACAAGCGCTTTGCTTTTATGAAAAGCATATTTTCTAATAGAAAACCCTACTAACCTAGCATAAATATTATAATGTTTGTATACTTCATCATCAGTATCAAATGTCATGCCAACCTCAAGCTTTTTGTAGCTCCAAAAATTGGGCGGAGTTTGAATTTCGAAGACTATCAACGTCGAATTCATCATTATTTTCTTCTCTAATATCTTCAACACAACTCGTCGTCACTTTCTTCTTCCATATTAATCTCAGTCTCTTGAATATTATCACTTTGAGGCCCTTCCATATCAACTAAAGACAATCCTGGGATCTAAAAAAAAGTCGAAAATATACTTGAGCTAGTAGTGAAAAAGAAACAAATATGAACATAAGATAGGAGAAGTTCCTTGGCATGTATTAATATGTATGCCTATATATATGTATGATCACTTCATATAATTTCATGCAGTACTAATTATGGCATCAAATGACCCAAATTAACGTTAATTACCATGGAATCCAACAAGCAGAGCGAAATGTATAGGAGTAAAATGTTTTAAAATGTTATAAGGCATGCTTAAGTAAATAGCAAGTGTTATAAGACTTGCACTTGCCAATCAGATATTAGAAACACACACAACGAAATGTACTTGCAAAATTATTTTAATAGCAATATTAGGGCATAGAAAAAATGCCCAACGAAATGCACTTGACTAAATGTACTTGCCTGAAGAAGAAATTCCTCCAATATCAAACAAGATAAGAAGAAGAACGAGGTGTGCGTGAACCCAGTGAGAGAACGTTGTCAAGATCGTAGAAGAACATAGGAAGAACGTTGTGGAAGGGGGAAAATGACGGGACCCACCAAAGCATGTGAACCCAGTGGGGAAAAATGAACCATCCCACAAAATGGGGATGAAGAGATGTGAGCCGAATTTAAAGGACTTTTTTCACATATACCGTCAACATTTCATCCAACGCATCATGTGCATGCATCGTATAGCACGACCATTATATCCTTTTCGATACAATGGCTAAATTGTATGAAATTCACTATCCTAATCTCCTACAGTCGGATCAACGACTAGGAGCTAATCTTCTAAATCATTTTACTTTATCAACGAAGTTGGAGAGAAGTGAATAGCAGGTCCTATCGCTTAAGCGAATGTTTCTTTAAATCTTCATGAATACATTTCTTGCTAGGAGCTTCACTCATCATAGTCCGAAATTTCAACTTGTTATCAATTCGCATAAATCTTAGTGCCGTATAAGTTCAACGGTCGATGTCACTTCCTGAACAAAAAGGTGGCAAAGAAAAAAAACATTTGACTTCGAATGATAAACATTAAATGCGTTAATAACGTGTGCAAATGACAAACTATCATGTATTAACACTAGCTTTTCAAACTTTCAATTTTATATGACGTTAATAAATACTACTTACTCATCGCGTGACGCATTAAAAATGCGTTATCGTGACATCTCATATGGTTTTGTTACTTCGGATAACAGAATAGTAAAACAAAATATTAGTTTGTCCAGAGGGTCTAATGTTCCTTCTTAAGATATGGCACATGAAACAAATATATTATTACTTATTGACAATAACTATTCATTATTGCAAACAATAATTAATCTTTTTTTTATGATTTTAATAAGCTTCCGCACACTGCTCTTGGGTTTTCTTCGTCTCGAATTATTATTTGACCACAAAATAGCTTTTTTTATCTTTTGCGTTTCTTAGATGGTGTTTATCTTTTCATACATGATTTTTTTTTGCTTGAGCTGCGTTTTTTATTGAGTTGGAATGCGGATATGGGATACTAATGTTTAATATCTTATACTCACAAAGATTATTATAAATAATAATAATAATAATAATAATAATAATAATAATAATAATAATAATAATAATAATAATAATAATAATTATTATTATTATTATTATTATTGTACGAGAGAAATTATACATCAGAAAAAAATTTAAGGTGATGTAGAGTTTTATTTGATAAAAAATAAAAAGGATTTCAAGACATTACTATCTATTCATATCCCCTAAGAAGTTTATATATGCACTCTCTTTACAATAGAAATTACATATCGATTGATACTTTGAATTAATCCCTAAAAAAATATGACACATATCTCGTGATAATAAAATAAATTAATTCTTAATCACGTACAAAATATCTCATAAAATTTTCGTCCAAAAAACTTCACCCCACATCCCCTAGGGGATACCCCTTGACCACCTTCCCCTCACCCCCAAACTTATTGATCGAAAAGCAAGACTCTCGTAATGCGAAGACGTTTTTTACTTCGGAGTATCTTAGAGTTCACACGAGTTTTTAATTGGAATAGAATTTAAGACATTGTTAACAATTATTATTATTATTATTATTATTATTATTATTATTATTATTATTATTATTATTATTATTATTATTATTATTGATACTTGACCATGCTGAACAAGATTTGCTTAAAATCCGAATGACTTAATTGCACATTGCACGAAAATTAGCTGGACACTAACTTGGAGAAGCGGATCTAATTTATTTTAGTCAATCCGACAATAAATAAATAAAGTAAAACAATTTGTCAACCTTTAATTTTGAGCACTGTTATGTGAATAGAGTCAATTTAAACAAAATTTCGACTAAGAGATTGCAGGTAATATGTTAATCCCTATCCGTTTTTAAAAGAAATCTTATTTTTAAAATTCAATCTATCTGTCATGTTATTGTGAATTCCCAAGTGCTCCCCTCCCCCTCTTTATTCCTAAGAAATTTAATATCTCATTTTTCACATTAATTTATATTATAACACATTAACACTAATATCATCTGTTTCCAAAATCATTTGAGTTTATCAGTAGACAAGGTTTAAATATAAATGATTCTAGTGGCCACTTTATAAAATAATTCAACAGTAGTTTTTTTAGTTAGTCAGCCTTTGCTATTTGGAAAATAGTCTAATCGTGTATAATTCATAAATTAAAAGTCGATCCATTATCAAATTCAATTAATTTGATACTATCGTGATATTCATAAATAATACTTTCAATAAAAAAATTTTAAGAATTCAAATCCGTGACTTACTTAAAAAAAATATTTATACTCCACCCCAACTTCGTATTCAACTATTGCCTTTGACCAGATGTATTTTACTCCTTGAAGTCAGCAGCAAATATTGGACAGTTGATCCTTTCACATAGCACAAAGATTGCCAGCTGACAATTGAACCAAATGTCAAAGTCCACATCGAATTTGTCAACGACCAAATTTGTTTATGCATTTTTTTATTTGATTAATAAAAACTTGATGATGCGAAAAGGAGTCGCAACTGTCACGATTTGCCTCATGATAATCATAATAATAATAAATTGAATAGTGGATCGCCAATTAGTTGACCTTCCACATGTTTATATGTTAAAATAATACTAATCTAAAAATTTAGAATATAAAATTACACGATGCAATCACAATTTATAATTGACGTTATAATATGTGCATACTTTAGTTAGTGTTTGGATTATAAAAGCAATCCATCTTCCTCTCCCATTTTAGTTTGGTCAACATGAAGTTTAATGAAATCGTATAAAATTATTTGACTTTATAACCATTACATCTTTATACTCATTCGAATGTTTTCTTTAGAATAATGCCATGACATATAGTTTTCTTTCTCATTACTTCATTGCATAAAATTGCTTCAAAAAATTTTAAATGCACATTGTTCGTTCAACATCCAAATTAAAATTGAATATATATATATATATATATATAATATCTGAACGAAAAAGAATAATCTGTCTCGAATTTGATATTCTTGTTAAATAGATTTTCCTTGTTTATTCTTACTTCAGCTCACACGAAAAATTCAACGGGAAAAAAGATAAATAGTCACAGTAAAGACTTCAAATTTAATTTAATGATTCTTGTTTAAATATATCATGGATAGGGGTTAAACCCGACCCAACCCTGGACCCGACCCGTCCCGTCAGATTTTGATCGGATCGGGTCATTCTTTTTTGGAGGGATGGATGTCATCTGTCGGGTTGGATCGGATCGGATTACTCGACCACTATTTTTTTAAATTTTTTTCTTACTTTTTATATTATTTTATAAAAAATATAATATAATATTTATTTTAAAAGCATAAAAATAATCTAATAAACATTTATATATTATTTTACATATTAAAAATATTTTATTTTAATGTTTGTTTATGTTTTAGTACAAAATATAGGTTGAAAACTAATTTTTTAAATAATATAAAATAATTGAATTCTATTTTTACATAAAATAATATATAATAACATTATTATAAAAATAATTTTCAAAAAATATGTGGAGGGAGGGGCTCGCCGCCCCCCCTCCTCCGCACGCGACGACGTAGGGGGGCGGCGACCCCAGTGCCCCTCTTTTCCGGCGCCGGGAAAGAGAAAGGGGGTCCCCCTCTCCCCGCGTCGTTGTCGTCTTCCCGATGGCCGTGCTCGACGGCGGCGGGTCGCGAGATCGACGGAGATGGTCGTGCTCGGCGGTGGTAGGTCGCAAGATCGGGGAGATGGTCGTGCTCAGTCGAGATCTGGGCGGAGGTCGCGCTGATGATGCCAGGGGAGAGAGTGGGCATCATCGGCGGGCGAGCTCAGTGAGAGAGCGGCCGTCGTCGGCGAACGAGCTCGACGAAAGAGGGGCTATTGTTGGCGGGCGAGCTCGGCGAGAGAGCGGTCGTCATCGATGGATGAGCTCGGCGAGAGATCGGGTGGCGACGACGGGCGATCTCTGCGAGAAAGTGGGCGGTGGCGGCAGACGATATCGGCGCCAGAAAAGACAAGGGGGGGTCGCCGCCCCCCTGCGTCATCGTCGACGACGACGACGCGGGGGGGGGGGGGGGGGGGCGACCCCCTCGCGCCCCTCTTGCGCCGGGAAAGAGAGAGGGGGCGGGGGTTTCGCTGCCCCTGCATCGTCGTCGAGGCGCGCGACCCCCTTCCCCTTCTCTTTCCTGGCGCTGGGAAAGAGGGTCATGCTGCGTCGCCGCCGCCTCCCTGCGCGTGCGAAGTAGGAGGGCGGCGAGTCCCTCCCACCACGTATTTTTCTTTTTTAATTATATTTATAATAATGTTATTATATATTATTTTATGTAAAAATAGAATTCAATTCGGGTATAATGGACTTTTCACAAATGTGAAAAGTAAAAATAATGGAGAAGTCGATGGAATTAAACGGAAGGACCAAACTAGAAAAATCGTGATAGCTTAGGTACTCAAAAAATGAAGTTCATAGCCTAGAATTAGATGTGGCAATTTCCGATAGTTTAAGGAGGCTAGAGGAAATAACCCAAGAAAATAAAACGTCCTTCCCCCCTCCAAAGAAGAAAGTAAAAAATAGCAACGAATGACGATTCCATCAAAACTGTAGCTTGGAATCACGATTGTCGATTGAGGGAACCAAGTAAAATGAGGTGCTGGTTCCACTTAATTCTATCCGCTAAACCACCTCCGCGAATAGTTGAATTGATAGATTTGTTCGAGATATGTTTGAATGGAATGTAACGTAACGTAATGACGACAAACTAAAAATTTGATGTGATAAAATAAAGTAGATACGATGAATTTTTGATAAATTTTGAATTAAAAATAGTTATTATAAATATAAAGTATAATAATATTATTAATTAAGATAAAATTTAAAAATAAAAATTTTATGGAAACAAACTGTTAAAAATATATTATTTAAATATGAAAAATCATTTAAACATTATTTATATTTAATAAAAAATATTTTTTTATTAAAATATTAGCAACAAATAATATTTTATTTTTAATAAATAAATTATTTAATATAAGAGAAATGTGTGTGAGAGAATATAAAAAAAGAAAAGATCGGAAAGCTAAAATCAGGATGGCTTTGGTTTCAACTTTTGATTCTACCTCAAATTTTGAATTAGACATTTGAGTTCAAATTTTCGTCATTCAGTGGTAACTTTATTTTTATCATTTATTTTCGATTTACTTTAATTCTAAATTTCCATGTTTCTCACGTCAATCATGTACATCCTGCACCCATCGTCTCGCGAACTCCGAGGAGGCGACACCTGCCCGGTCGAGACGTGGCCGGTTCGGACCGGACACGTTTGACCCATGCAGCACTGAACCCCCGGAACGCGACATCTCCGTCCTGCTTTCCAGTCCGTAAAATCTCTTGGAAATCGCGCGTCAAAAACTAATCGCCGGTAGATACAACAACAAAGCCTTATCTCATTAGATGAGGTCGGATAAAGCAAAAGAAAAATAAATCGACCTTTTCCTTAATTAATTAATTCATTATATTATTCCACATCATTTGACTCCCTTTTTTTAAATATAATTAAACTTTCGGAAGTGAAATAAATGTCGTGGGAGGGGGATCTCCCTTTTTTTTCCCACACACGAATCTTTCCTCGTTTGTTGCCTTTTGCAATCAAAAGATATCTTCTCTCTCTCTCTCACCCTCTCTTACTCTCTCTCTCATTCTCTCTCCTTCTTCTGTCACGACTGCAACGGATACGCTTCCCTAAGAATATCTCGTCCACAAATTTATGATATCTTTTTCTTTTTAGCTTCCACTTTTCCTCTGCGTTTTAATAAAAAACCTGCATTAGTTTTATTCTTTGGCTCACCGAGACAAATAATAATAAAGAACAATAATAATAATAATTAAAGCAAAGAGGCATCTCATCGGAATACTAACCATATATATATAAAGGTGATCTCCTATAATAACATCCGAATATTTTGTTTTCTTTTTTTTAAAAAAGATGGTTTGTACGAATCAAGCGTGATTAAGATCGTCACATATCGGCGATATCGGAGGAGATACGGCGGTGACGCAGTTATAGTATTCTTCTCGTGTGGATCGGATGATGGATGTAAAGATATATTTAAGATCAGCATTAGTACAATATATGACGTGGAGGCAAGATTTTGTGTTTTTTTATTTTTATTTTCCATGTTTTTAAAATTTTGTTTGATTCGGTCTATTTAATGATCCAAATCTCTCGGTGCGACGAGATCCGATGGAGAGATGTGGACGAGGGACGGGCGAGTTCGGGCGAGACCCAAAAGAAGGGAGGTGTCCCCCGCGTGAGTCATGAGGCTCGGGGGGCCCAGCGGGATTGTGTGGCTGAGAGGGACGGTGGGTTTAAAATTGGGTGGTGGGAGCCTTTTGGTTGGATCTTTGGGAGGGTTTTTGTAGTGTGTGGTGGTGGTCGGAAACTGCGCTGTCCTGCGAGGGGATCCTTCGGGACTCGAGTTCGCTCACAGGGGAAGATTTGGTTTGAGATTTGCCTCGTTTCCTTTTTAATCCTCCCAACGCCATTATCCTCTCTCTCTCTCTCTCTCTCTCTCTCTCTCTCTCTCTCTCTTCTGTCCAAGGATTCGTGAGGAGTGTATAGCTATATATAAGGCCTTGACGGCTTAGACTCCTTTCTCTGTCACGTTGCCACCAGCAGCACAACGACCTTAGCAACTGTTCTTATCCTGCGTTCCTGTGTTTCCTTCCATCTTCAACCTTCGATCAATGGAGATGCTGAGAGCTGATGGTGAGAGGGAGATCCACGTCTTGGCCGTGGATGACAGCTCCGTCGACCGTGCCGTCATCGCTCGGCTCCTCAGGAGCTCCAAGTACAAAGGTGAGCAATCTTCTCCCAGTTGTTTTGATGTTCCTTGCAGCAAAAAAAAAAAAATCATCTGGTTCGGTTGCTGATTCGTTTCCGGCTTCTGTTTACAGTCACTACAGTGGACAGTGGGAAGAGGGCGCTGGAGCTGTTGTTGCGCTTGGTAAGTCGAGTTTCTGAACATTGTGCTCTGGTGGCTTCTCTTGGGATGTGATGCTGATTATGGCATGCAATCTCTTCGTTTTCAGGAACAAAACTTTAATATGATAATCACGGATTATTGGATGCCGGAAATGACAGGCTACGAGCTCCTCAAGAGGGTCAAGGTCAGCAGCCAGCCTACTTATTGAACATCAGTTTTTCTATGGATTTTCTTCTTGTTAGAAATGTTGCCAACATTGCCCTGTTCTTTCTGGATTCAGGAGTCATCAAAGTTGAAGGAAATCCCGGTGGTCATCATGTCTTCCGAGAACGTCCCCAACAGAATCCACAGGTAACTATTTGATTCATAGTTCCTCGTTGCACGACAGAACTGCATTCCAATTTCATAGTTGCTCATTTGATGGAATTCCCATTGAATTCAGATGCTTGGAAGAGGGAGCAGAGGACTTCTTGCTGAAGCCCGTGAGACCGTCAGACGTCTCGCGTGTGTGCAGTCGAATGCGATGATCACCTTTCCATGCCGTTCTCCTGCCTTCTGAAATCTGGAACAGGACCTCTGCCTTGGTCTTTCTGTTTTTAGCAAAATTTGGACAATGTACCCTCTCTTTTTTCTGTCTTTGACATCATTTCTTCTGTGAAAATAGTTTTTTTCCTTCTTTAATTCTTAGCTAGAGAAGAGGGCATGTAGAGAGGTAGATAGTTGAGCTTAGCTGGTCCATCTTTTGTATGTTTTGGTCTGATCAGAATTTTTTTGTTTATGAAAACGTTTTGGAATATCTCTGCTTCAAGCGCAGGCATAATTTGATCAATTTGAAAAGTCGAATGTGGGGGTTTTGGGGGTGTGTAAAATGTGGGTGGATTTGCCTGGTCGAGGGTACAGATTCGGCTGGGATTTTCTCGTTGGATTTTGATGACCAAATCTGCAGGGGAAGATATGCCATCGAGGACAAGTTGTCTGAGTTTGGCGTAATTAATTCAAGTCTTCTGGTGCGACCATGGGACGCGTGGGGTCTCTGCTCGGCTTAGCTCTCTGTCTTTGTCCCAAATTGAAAAAAAAACACGTTCTTTGCATCGGGGGTCTCGAAATCCACTTGATCTTAATTTTCCGGCCCCTACCCGCAGCCCCTGCTGGCTGGCATGCCCTTTCGGAAGATTCCAATATTCCATGTTATGCCAGCTGCTATATATGTTCTCGCTGCTATTTGCATCTTCAGATCTTTTTTTCTATAATAAAAAAATAATTTGAATATCAAGGCGGAGTTTGGTTGCCGGATATAAACGATTTATTCTTTTGATAAATGGATGAAATAGGTGCATTATGGTGGGTTAGGTCTATTCCTGTTTGACGATTTATTCTTTTGATAAATGGATGAAATAAGTGAATTATTGTGGGTTAGGTCTATTTCTTCTTTTTTTTAAAAAAAGTAGTGATGTATTAATCTGGATGATCAAAACGATCGTTGTACAAAATATTATTCAAGCCCCGCGGGAGGTTTACATCCCAAGATAGAGCATTAGACGTAAATTTAGCTTAGCAAGAAAGTCCGTGGCCTGGTTACATGCCCGAGGACAATGTACATTTTGAGTGCTAAAAAAGTGATCAGATATTGAATTTCTTTCGTTATCGACTAAATACGTCATAGTGCATCTAATTTTCTGTTAATGATATCGATTAAACTTGAAGAGTTAGACTCCAGGATGATCTTTCGGATGCCATGTTGTCAACATGCGCGCAATCCAATGAGAGCACCATAAGAATAGTCGTAGCTTGGTAGTTAGATATACCTGCAGAGATGAAAGTTGCATTAGAGTCTCGAATAATAAATCCTGCCCCACTAGTCAAGGTCCGACGCAAACAGAGTCGGAGTTAATCTTGACCCAAGGAAGTAGGCGGTGCTCCCATTGGACAGAAGAAATGCCCAGGGGGTGGAAAAGTGCTTGTGTGTGCTGAGGTGCCTCAGAATTATGATAATGCTCATATTTCGAATACCAGACCAAAATGCATGACCAAAGAGCTTCAGTGGTTGCTCGTCTGGAACCAAAATGGAGTTCATTACGCCTCTTTCATATACCCCAAAGAGAGAAGGCAATAAGAGATAATAAATTATTTCTAGAGTTGACATCGAGGGCAGAGCCTTCTTGAATCCAATCACCGCAATGCCAAGAATGAAAAAATTGGAAACTGAAGTTAAGCTTGGATTGGAAGTGATAGAGGCTGAAGTTAAGAATGAAAAAATTGGAAACTGAAGTTAAAATGACCCCCTTGGTCGTAATTTAAACTGGAGTTCGCGATTCATTACAGATGATCAAATATAATTTGAAAAATATTGCGTAAACGTGATATAATATTTTTTTCATAACATACATAAGAATGAAGATATCATAAAATAAACCACATAATTTATGATGATCCTTCAGAGCAAATCAATAATCCTTAAGTTTTACATTTCATAAAATGATTTTTCTTTCTTACAACATATAAAATATAACATACGCATTACGCATAACCAAATCTTTCGACATCCTAATAGAAGGATATGAGGAACTCAAATCTTCCTATCTTACCACGAGCCCTTCAAATACTAGTATCTCGCATGATTCCCAAGAATTATTTGAAAATGTTGGAAAAAATAGAGTGAGCTAAAATAGCTCAGTAAATTGATAACTCGTAGCCTATGTGTTACCAACTAATCAATTCGGAGTGACATGAGAAAGTATGCAATAATTATAATAGCAAGATAGGTATTTTCATATATTTGATAATTACATATATAACATGCTAATTAGGAGCAGAAGCATCACACTCAACTTATAATCAATACAACAACAACAAAGCCTTATCCCACTAGGTGGGATCAGCTACATGGATCATACGATGCCATTCCGCTCTATTAGTAACTTATAATCAATATCATATAAATTATATCAAACATATGCATGCAAATGCAACACTCTCATATGAATGCACGGATCACCAACTGACTAGTGGTCGGTAGGTGGACTCTAGAGGTGGCTCCCATCATGATCAGTGATGTAGCACTTAGCTCCGTTCTACCTCATCCCTTTCGGGGAACAAATCATATAACGATAGGTGGACTTTAGAGGTGGCCCCTACGGATTCTAGAGGTGGCCCCATCGCGACTACTCACGATGTGGCACTTAGCTCCGCATGATACTTAGCTCCAGTGTATCTCATCCCATTATTGTGGAACATAATGATGAATTGGACTCCAGAGATAGCTCCTATCGTCATCAGCGATGTAGCACTTAACTCCAACCATCATATAATGTAATGCAGATGCATGATTCATCATATAACAATTATATCTCAAGAAGATGAATCATATCAAATATCATTTCAAACCGAACAAAATTACACTTCTCATAACCCATTCATATCATATCACATATGCTTTTTAAATGTGCAATCATTTAATCATTCAGATATACTTTTCATAATTGCATTTCTCGAAATCAATTCATAACATATCCAAAACATATTCAATAATATCACAGTCAATGCCACACCGAATTCAAAAAAGGTGAATACATAGAGTAGTAGAAATCAACTTATCTCTTATGACAATATCGAAAGGCTTTTCCATTTCTTTTCCTTGTTATTCTTCTAATCCTATGTCAATAATATGTATTCTTATTAATTTTATGATCTGAGCACCAATATGTCACAGAAATGCAACAATGACTAATGTTATATATTACTCATGCCTTCAATCCTACATCTTAATTAATTGATTAATCATAAGAGTTCATATCGTACCATAACAGATTGAATACCCTACAATATAGAATTCATATCTCTTAATATAAATAAGAGAATCAAATGATTCTAGTTTTACTTAGCTCCACCTAAAAGTCATTGTGTTTGGTTCTCATGAAAATCAACGATGTGTGTTGACATACTAGGAGACCTTGATTTTATTATCTATATAAAATATGAAACAAATTATTTTATGGTGCTTTGATTTTTTCTTAAAACTAGACATCCTAGGATATAACTCACAATTTTTCTTTAAATTTATATCTATATGGATTGGTCACAATAAATTTCACAAGCACTTAGATAATCTGCTCTAAATTTCCTTTTGACAAACTAAGAGTGCTCAGTTAGGTCTTTATTACTTCCTATTGAAACATCATTTTCAAATGATTCCACTTGGAAATAAAGCCTAACATTAGTATCATGTGGCTCTAAAGTATCAAACATTTGTATAATAATTTCAATTTAATATCTAATTTATAAATTCAGATAAGAGTTTCAATAGACAAAATGATAGAACCTTATAAATGAGCACATATCTTTCTCTACTGATATTAGATAAATCTGATTCCAAAGCTTAGCAAAACAAGACTATATGAAATACAACATATATTAATTCTAGACTTTTACTAATCATAAATTATCTACAAAAATTTCCGTGATCACAGACATTTCATTATTTTATTAATACCTCTAAAAATTGAGGGGTGTCACTTATACCCCTCATAACTTTCTTGCACTAACGTTTTTTTAGGTGGTACAAATTGGATTGGAAACCTAGTTAACACAAGATTCATACCCATAAAATTCATATCTTATTTATGAGCATATGATTTATAGCACAATTTGTAATCCAAGTTTGATAATTCTGTCGGACAACTAAGGCATGTACTACCTAATTAGTATATAGCATTTCAAATACATGATTTCATACTACTGGTTCAATAATTTTAGAATTATGATAAGATATTTTACCAATAATCGGAACATTCGGCTACTAAACTCAGAATACGAGATTTGTTTTGCTAATTTTGATTTTTCATATCCCCAAGTCATTGGTCAAATTTTCTTATTAATTCAATCAATATGATATGCATGAATTTACATTTAATTTTCAGATGTTTAAACTCCATAAAATCGGGGGAATTAATGATCCAAAACCACTCATACATACCTTATAAAATTTCCATTTCTTTCCTTTTTATTGTTGGTGCCCTGCTGTCCTTCCTATTCCTCTTTGGCTCGGACAGCTTCGGAACATAAGGCCCTTTTTCTTTTTAACCTTCTTTTTTTTATTCTTCTGCCCGGCCACACAAAAGGAAATAAACTTTCCGTTTTTTTTAGTCAAGTAAGGTAAGTCGGTAATCAAGCAGGTAAGTCGGCAATTCCATATGTTTTACTATATTTTTCTTTTGCATGAGTGATGTGGCAGCTCACAATTTAATCTTACTTATTCCTGAAGTGAGTTGTCATGCTACCGAATGTTCTTATTTTGTTTTTTTTTCTTTTTATGGTAAGACAGTATGCTGTCATCTCAAACCCAATTAATTAATTTAGATGCTTAATTACGCTAATTAATGAAACTTACCATGCGAGGATGACAAAATTGGTACATACTAGCCACTTAATTAATTAGCATAATTAGGAGATGGTTTGCTTAACTATTATAGAGAAGTTAATTCAAATTAATCGAATAATCAAATTTAGCATGACAAAGGTATTATTTTACTACCTAAATGGATGGTAATAAGTTAATTAAAATGATCATAACTTCAAATCATTTCTATATGTTTTATTACAAGAAGACGAGGATAATACATATATAAATAGCACCAATACGTTACACAACTAATTAATTAATTAGTCTAATTAACAATTAAGCATATTAATGCTAGCTTTATATTAATTCAATAATATTAAATTCAACTCGATGATATAATATTTTATTGAATTTCCCACTAGAGCTCATTAGTAATTTACTTTTTAAAAAATCATCATAAAATTGAATTAGTTAAGAAATATTTAACTCGGGATATTACATCATGAACCCAAAATCATTTATCATCATTGGCAATAGGTGAAATAAAAATATTTGAAATATAAGTAACCAGAGAAGCTCCAAAGCACAATGATAATAATTGCATATTCCAATACCCATTGTTCAAGATGAAATCACTTACCATCATATTATCAAGAGAGATGTCCATATTAATATAAGTAGGCATTAAAATTAAGGGTGTACAAAAAAGCCAAGGATCTTTAATAATATTAGTTGATCGCCCACTTTCTTAAGGCCAACTTTTATCTCCTGCTGGACCCTGAGCATAAGCTTCCAGCACCAGGAAGTATTATGAGAGATATTAGCAAGCTGCCAAGGGTGCAGGCTCCCATATTTAGCATCTATCAATCTGACCCAAGGATTCAAATCATGATTCAGAAGACTAAGGACACACTTTACTAACAAAGCAGATATGACATATTGTAGTTTCCTAATACCCAGCCCTCCATCCTGACGTGGCATTTGAATAGTGTTCCAAGCTATTAAGTGAACTCCTCTACTGTTATTATTGTTATTCCATAGAAACCCTCTAGCTTGTTTTTCTAATGTCTTAAGAAGGCCATGTACATTGCACCCATAGCATAATTAGGAATAGTGTTTATAACATATTTAATTAGGACCACCCTACCTGCCATATTCAGAACATTAGTTTTCCAGCCACTAATACGAATAGTTGCCTTAGCAATAAGAGCTTGCTGCTGAGAAATAGTGACATATTTGTTTGTAATCAAAGCACCAAGATAATTAAAGGGAAGATGGCCCTGCATAATTCCAAGATGATTGATTATATTTTGTTTCCTCCTACTATTCAGAGACCTGGGCATGTATATTTCAGGGTTAATCATCTAGTTGATAAGGTTATAGTATAATGTGAGTATGGCCTTTAAGCACCTGCAATTTTTAATGTTTGCCGCAACAGTAATTAGCAGGTCATCTGCATAAATTATGTGGCTCATTGAGAAGTTATTTAGAGAGAAGGATATTAAGGTTGAACTAAGTACAACATTATCCATGTTAGTACTTGGGTAATGATAATGAAGAGGTAAGGAGAGAGGGTCCCCTGCTTAATACCACAGTAACTTTTGAAATATGGAGATGGAGTTCCATTAATGTGACATGAGAATAGAGGGGATGTGACATAGGCCATAATCCAATCAATGAAAGTTGTGGGAAAGTTCATGCATGTTAGTGTGGCCCAAATTGCATGCCAACTGATCCTATCAAATGCTTTGTGCATATGAGCTTTAATAGTCGTGGTTTTCCTCCTACCCCTATTCATGGAATGTGTGATCTTTTGGCTGAGTAAAATGTTATCCTGAATTAATCTACCAGGTAAGAAGGCACATTTATCAATGAGGCCATCAAGTGTAGGTTTGAGTTTGAGTGCAAGGATTTTGGATATTACTCTATAAATGATGTTACAGAGTGCAATAAGCCTGAAATCAGTTACTTTGATCGGGTTTGGTTTTTTTTGGAATAAAGATCAATGATGTGAGAGTCCATTCCTTAGGTAACACATTGGTCTTGAAGAATTTTCTAATTTCAACAGAAATATCAGAGCCAATAATGCCCTAGTTTGATTTATAAAATTCTAAGGTAAATCCATCTAGCCCTAGGGCCTTCCCAGGAGTCAGGGACCAAAGGCTATTGAGGATTTCCTCGTCAGTAATTGGGGCAGAGAGCTGAGCACACCAAGTGTTATTTAATTTAGGAAGGGAAGGGGCCAGGAAGATATGGGAATCTGAGGGTTAGTGCTACGTTTCCAGAGATTACTATAATGATCAACAATGACATTCATGATATCATTGTCAGTTTCAAGTTTGGTTCCACTGTCATTTTCGATAGAGCGAGTTAAGTTATTCTTGTATCCGATAATTGAGCTTAGGTGGAAGAATTTGATATTTTTATCCCCATCTCTTACCCACTTTTCTCTTGACTTTGACCACCATTTCAATGTAATTTGTCTCGGGATAGCAACATGAAGAATGGAGATGGTATAAAGATCTTAATTTACCTAATTCATGATCATTAAGCCCAATGGATTCATCTTTCAGCTCAAGAGTGATTATTTGGGTTTTAAGGTCAAGTGCTTTGGCCTCAAGGTTGCCAAGATGATGCTAAAGAAGTGTTTTTTTGTTTAACCACATTTAATGATTTATGTATGGATGAGTTGTGGGCTCTTTTGTTCCAGATATCAGTAACGATTTGATCCAAAAATTGGGAGGAGGATCGCGATGGTGCGCTCCTCTGAGCACGCCGTGCCCTAGCCTCCATCTCACGCCACTTTCGTCCCCGGCGACCCCCCCTCAACAAGCTCCTTCCTCTCCCCTCCCCCTTGTTCTCCTCCTCCCTTTCCCCTGTGTTTGCCATGGCTAACCCCCCTTGTGGTCGCTCCTGGGCGGACACCATTTGTGGTCTTCGTCCGGTTGCCCCAATCCCAATGTCGGCCAAGGAGCTCCACGAGATCAGGAGAGCGTTACGGACGAGGTCGTCATCCCCACCAAGGAGACACAGTGTAGAGTGCAGGAGCTGCGGTTGTGCATACTCGGGTGTTATGTTGGCGACCTCGAATCCCTCCGGGTGCACTTGCCGCAGCTGTGGCGCACGACGTCTCCATGGACCTTCTCGAAACTTGGTAATTCGTTTATCCTCTTTAAGTTTGCTGATGAATCTGACCGTATGCAGGTCCTTGTCAGAGGCCCTTGGGAGTTCAAGGGGCGCCTTCTCCGTGTGGCGCAGGTATCACCCTTCTTCCGGCCAGATGGCGACTGCTTTATGGCTCCGTTTCCCCGGCCTCCCGCTTGAACTCTGCAATCCCTCTTCCTTGCGGCGCATCGCGGCAACCTTCGGAGCTCCACTGGGGGTCGAGGATGTCTCCCTCGACACTATCAATGCCCTTGCTCGCGCTTGTGTGGAAGTCGACCTCACTGTTCCGATCAAGCAAGGGACATGGATCCGACTGCCCCCGGGGATCGTTATTTTCAATAGGTAAAGTACGAGAACCTTTCCATGTTCTGCTTCCGTTGTGTTCTTGTTGGTCACAGGTTCGAATAGTGCGTTTCTACACCGGCGCCTCGGTCCGAAGCTGCTGTTCAGGCCCTGGTTGCACGCTGTCGGGCCACGGCGTCCACCACAGAGGCCACCCGCCCGCGACCTCAATCAGCCGGCGCCGGACCTTCCCGGCGGGAGCGGCGGGGACGGGGCACGTGACCAGCAACAATCATCTCGCCTGCCTCGATCTCCGCATGTGCAGCTAGTCGACACGACTCTGGGGGCCACATCATCGATCTAGGGGTTCCAGTCGACGTGTCGCGATGGCGACCGTGCGATCAACTCCTACGGTGAGGATGTCACGGGAGAAAACACAATATGTGTTTCTTCGCAGGTTGCCACGTCACTGATCCCCGAGGCACAAATTAATAATCTGACTATCAAGCACCACGTGGACGACATCGCCACCATCAATCTCACTTGTGCTAATCTTAGCCGTGCGCTGGCCCATCAAAAACCTTCACCTCCCTCTGTCATGCAAGCTCTCATTTCTCTTCCCCCTCTCATCTCGCCCACTCCACCGCCTCCGATCGCCACCCTTCCCCATTCTCTATCGCCGGTCTCTATGGGTGCTACTCCTGCTCAGTCCGCTCTCGAACCCCGTCACAGGGGCACCCCCTCCACTGCCTCGCTCGTCTCCGAATCTTGTCCTCATGAGGCGTTGGTGCTTCAGACTACTAATAGGTTGCAGAGTACGACCGGGGTCTCGGACGAGGACTCCTCGGAGGCAGATGAGGTGGAGGTAGCTGATGTCGACCTGCTTCCCCCTACTCGCTCGGATCAGAAAAAGTCGCGTCCCCAGCACCTAAGCTGTCGCTTCCGAGCCTCCATCTCCGGAAGAAAACACCGAAAGCCTCAGGTAATTCCTTACCTCCTTCCGCGGCTAAAACCTCACGTCGTGCTTACTCTGTGCAAGTGATGGCATCCTCCGATGTTCAGGACGACTCGAACTCAATATCCATCTGATGCGCATTTTATCATGGAACTGTAGGGGAGCTTTCCGGGCGAAAGTTTGAGATAGACTAGTTAGTTTAATTAAGGCAAATAAGCCAAATTTTGTAATATTATTAGAGACCAACTCGGATTCTGTAAAAATAAAACAGGTTATTTGGCGCTTAGGTCCCCAATGGGACGGTATCTACCACGAAGTCGCCGGTGCTTCGGGAGGCATCGCCTTGGCCTGGCACGGTCAAGGCGCTCAGGTGACTTCTCTCCACGCTACCCCTCAAATTATTCACGCGGATATCACTTTTGATCATTTACCTTTCTGCTTTCTTGCGTGTATGCTAGTTCTATTCCTTCTACTAGAAACCTTCTGTGGCATGAACTCAATCGTATGCAAATTGGTAACTTCTCTTGGGCCCTCATGGACGATTTTAACTCCCTACTCGGCCTCGAGGATAAGCTCGGTGGCCTCCCCTTTAATCTTTCTAGATCAACTAGACTACTTAGAGGTTTAATTGATAAACATGGCTTAGTCGATATACCTTCCTATACCTAGTGTAATAATAGGTCTGGCCTAGCGCGTATCCACTGTCGTCTCGACAGATTATTGCTTCGCCACCACGGGCTATAGACCTTCCCGTCCTTAACCCTTACCTCTCTCCCGAGGTGTGTCTCTGATCATGCCCCACTAATGTTCCAAACTGATAACCCTATCCCCGTGCTCACTTATTCAAGTACGAACACTTTTGGTTCCAGCACCAAGAGGCACGTAACATCGTCCTTCAAAGTATCTCTAACTCGGAGTCCTTAGGGTCGACCCTTAAGAAGATAAAATTAGATACCCTAAAATGGAACAAAAACACTCTCGGTAATTTAGAGTCTAGGGCGGATATTGTGCTCAGGCGCATCTCCGAGCTTGAAAAGCTTGACATCACAAGGGGCCTCTCCAACCTGGAGCTTGGCCACCTTAGATCCGCGTACCATCTCCGCGCTACCCTGCTTAGGCAAATTAGCCTCAAGTGGTGGAGTAAAGCCAAAGCTCATTGGATCACTAAGGGCGATAGAAATACTCGCTATTTTCATCTTTTTACCATGATTAGGCATAGACAAAACATCATTTCTGAAATTCAAGACTCCGGGGGCAGGGTCCTTATGAATCCTAAGGCCATTAGATCCTTATTTGTTGATCATTATAAGAATTTGTGGCGCCTTGACCCTCATCCTGACATCCCTCATGCTTGCTGGCCATCCCTCCCCACCCTTGACGAAACCATGTCTAATCCACTCATTAAGCCATGCTCTGACAATGAGATTCGCGATGCGCTTTGGAGTATGCCTCCAGGCAATCGCCTGGCCTTGACGGATTCACTGTGGAATTTTATTGTGAGTATTGGGACATCTCGGGCCCACTATTACCTCAGTCATTAAATCCTTTATGACTTACAATTCATTCCCTACTGAATGATCCGTTACTTCCTTAATCTTTATCCCCAAGAAAAAGAACCCCAAATACGTTACTGATTACAGACCAATCTCGCTTTGCAATGTTCTATATAGATTGCTCACCAAAATTCTTGACAATAGGCTTAGACCCACATTAGCACACCTTATAGATAAAAATCAGTATGTTTTTGTGCATGGTAGACAGATTCACAATAACAAATGGTCACCCAGGAACTCGCCCATTCTCTTAACATAAGTAGGAAGAAGCATATGCTAATTAAGATAGACATGGAGAAAGCATTCGATCGCATCTCCTGGACTTCCATCTCCAAGATCTTCACCCAAATGATGTTTCCCCCTCAGTTTATTACTTGGATTGACGCTTGCATTCGCTCCCCTACTTTTATGTGCATCATCAACGGACAATGTTCTGAGTCCTTCTCCCCCCACCGTGGAATCCGCCAAGGTGACCAAATTTCACCCTATATATTTATTTTGGTCAGCCAGGTTTTCTCTTCTCTTATGAGCTCCTATGAAGCCATTGGAAAAATAATTCCTTTCACTTGTCATCATTTCACCATTACTCATCTACTCTTCGCTGATGATGTATTAATATGTCTATAAGCAACAAAAAGGAACTGTAAAAATATTAAGGAGGTTTTTCAAATCTATGAATATCTCACTGGACAGAAAGTTAACTCCCAAAAGTTTGAATTCTATCTTCCAAAGTTAAGTACCAGGAGGAAAAATTTGCTCAAGGACACTCTCCACTTTAAGCTGGGACATTTTTCTTTTTATCTATCTCGGAACTTCCCATCTCCCCTGCTAAGTTATCTATCCGTGATCAACAGCTCATTATTGATAAGACTACTTCCAGGCTTGCTGGATGGAGTCGTAGGATTCTTAATCAAGCTGGGCGTACCACCCTAATCAAATTTGTATTATCGGCTATTCCGACTCATTGACTTAGTACTACTTGTCTGGCTAGGGGTACCCTTGAGTCTCTTGAAAAGCACTCGGGAGCTTTCCTGTGGAATTCAAATCCTAACCATCACATTGCTCACCTAATCAATTGGCATACCGCCAAGCTGCCAAAATCGCTTGGTGGCTTGGGAATTAAGCATCTCCAAGCAGTTCAGACCTCTCTTATGACTAAACGAGTCCTCTCGTTATTGAATTAGAGTAACACTCATTGGGTCCAACTCTCTAATGCCAAATATGGATGCCTTAACCTGTGGGACACTCCCCATTCCAGCATCAAATCCTCTCTCATTTGGAGGCAAATCATACTTTCTACTCTTGACCTTCGCCTCGGCTTCCAGAAGCAGATTGGCACTGGTCACAACACATCTCCTTAATGATCCATGGATTTGTCAAATTCCTTTCAATAAATGGCCTACTTACATAAACTCTTCACAATCACTTAATAATCTACTTGTGAGCGACCTCATTGATCATGGTGTTTGGAAAGTCCCCCTATTGAATACTCTATTCGGGCCTGATCTGTGTGATGTAATTAAGCGTATCTATATTTCTTCTGTTGCCTATGATGATGCGTGGGTCTGGATAACTGATACCCAATGATGTGCTAATGCTAAATCGGTATATAGTTTCGTTCGCCGCCATGCTTTGCCGGCCATCTCCAGTGGAGGGCGTGCTTGGACGAAAATTTGGAATATTCCAGTGGCTCCCAAAATTCATATTTTTCTTTGGAAACTGTTCCACAATAAACTTCCAACCCTAAACCCTAAACCCCGTCTATCCCCTCTGTGGCATTGGACTTGAAACAAATCCCCATTTATTTTTCCACTGTCCTTTTGCCCTTCAGCTCTGGAATCTTTTTCAGCATCAACTAAATTTCTCCTTTCAGCTTATTGATTCCTGGCACCTTGGTTCCTAGGTTAACGAAGGTGCAGGGATGAATAAGCAATCACTCTCTATCCTACTTTCACTCTTCTCTTTTTGCCTTTGGGAGCTCTGAGAAACGCGGCGCATTTCAGATCCAAGCACGCAACCGTGAAGATGGTGTGGGAAAAAGCTTTGGCTGGTTTTCGGAACTTCACTGATTCCCACGAACCTGTGGCAACTAATTCTCACCCCCAAGGCCCTCTTCGGGCCCGGTGGGAAGCCCCTCTTCCCTCTTGGCTGGTTCTCCAGTCGGACAGTTCCCTCCCCATTGGGGGCAGAATGGAGGGCTATGGCGCTATCTTATGTACTCACAATGACTCTTTTATTTTTAGGGGGGGCTTCTCGGACTGCAGCTGATACAGTGCTCGAGATCGAGGCTTACGGGTTACTAGCTGGGCTGAAGGAGTTCTTCCGCAGATCGCTGACTCACATTGACGCTTACTCTGACTCCCTTACGCTCATCAACATACTATCCAGAAAGCCACAATACCCTTGGCATATAAAAGGAATTATACATGACATTTAGTATATGCTGGACCTGGTGCGGCCTGCTGTGGTCAAGTTCTGCCCACGGAGTCGCAATAGGGCTGCAGATTACCTTGCTTTATTTGGCAGCACTAATGTTAGCGGACCTTTTTTGTTAGACAGTCTCCCTTCAGGACTGCTCAATATTTTGTACGAGGACTCCAATGGAGCGATTACTTAATGAATACATAACCTTTTGAAAAAAGTAACGATTTGATGTGCTTCAGGGTATTCTAGCCAGAAGTCTCATATTTGAAATTATGTGGTTTTCTATTTTTGGAATTAGAATTTAAGAGAATTGTATTGTGATCTGAAGAGCATTTAGGTAAGGAGTGTAGAGCTAAGGATGGAAACTTGAGTATCCAATGTGTGTTTACTAGGAGCCTATCTAGCCTACACTAGATTCTGGCCACACCCTCCTATTGTTGCACCACGTGAATTGGACCCCTTTTATAGGTGTATCAATTAGTCCATGAACGTTCATAAGATGTCTGAGTTTTTGGATAGATCTAATGAGCATGAAAGGGTGCCCATCACGCTTGTCAGAAGGTTGTAGGTAAGAGTTAAAGTCCCCAATTAACGCCCATGGAAAGTCTCTTGTATTAAATCTAGCAAGCTCATGCCATAAGTTTGTTCTAATAGTTGGTGAAGTGCTAGCATACACACAAATAAGAAGAAAAGTAAATAAGTCGAGAGTATAACTGCATGTAATAGTTAAGAAGAGGTAGTAATCTGTGTCACCTTGATAGTATTAGTGTTCTGCCATGCTAAGATTATGCCTCCAGAGGAGGATGTACCTGGGGCAGTTAGGTGAGTCCAATTCCTACCTAGGCGACGGATAACCGTGTGCGCAGAATCAACAATTGTGTGCGTTTCCTGCAGAATAAGTAAGTCCGGTTTATGTTCCCTGATTAAGTCGACGAGGCGGTCTCGGACATGACTGCGCAAGGCCTCCCGACAATTCCAAGACAGGATCTTCATTTGTTGAAATCCAGCATTGCTGGTCCAGGTTTTGAAAGCGGTCTTCTAGTATGCACATCCATTGAGGTCTCATTAGTTTTAAAAGTGGTAAAGTTTGACTTGGCCTTACCATGCTCTGGACCCTTTCGCTTATTCTTCAGCTTCAGCTTTGGTTCCAAGGCAGTCAACTTTGGCACCGTCCGGGGAAGAGGAATGATATCCGTGTCCTCTCCTTCGGATGCAATCACCAAGCGAAGATGAATCCAGGGATGGGGAGTTATAGAAAAGAGTACATTAACATGATTTACTAGCATATTGTGGTCATGCCCACCGGTCGACAGTGATGGTGGAGTGGCCTGACGGAGAGGTCGAAGGGGTCCTGGGATGTATGAGGGAGATTTGTAGTACTGGTTGGTGGTGGTGGTGCAGTAGCAGGTGAGGAGCTATTGCCGATCCGGGGATTGGTTGCGGCGTAAGGAGGCCTAGGGTTGCCATTATCAGTGAGTGTGGAAGGCGAGGAGATTACGTCGACCAGTTCTGGATGGTTTTGTGTCGTCGAAGAAGGTGCTTGAGTAAGGTCATGGACACGTGGTGGAGGATATGAGAATGTAAGGTTAGTATCTTGAATCCGACGGCTCGCCATCGCGGATAAGTCATCCGCATCATGCGCATCACCCTGGTGCGGGCCAGGTGTCACCTCAGCCGATGAGTGGATATCCGACGACAGAAGAGAGTGGCCTGTAGAAAGTGGTTTGTCAGATTCACGTGAGCTAGTAGGTGCAAAGTGCATTACAACCTGGTTGCCATGAGTCTGAAAGCTAGCGTCAACGGTCGGAACAGGGCCACGTGGCAAGCAATCCTGCAACGCGATTGCATCCGACGACGCAGCATCCATGGAAGAGTCGGCGTACCAAGGGGTATCGGAGTGGGTCGTCGGTGGCGGAGAACAGCATTCTCCCCTTCGGTGTGGTCCAGGCAACGGAGGAGCCGAGGTCGGCCGCCGGCCTCCACCAAAGGCCTTCATCCAAGGGGCGAAGAGAAGCATCGACCATCTAGAGCCGACGTCCAGCTCACGGTTTCCAACCCCAGCTGCGGAGCATGCTTCCAGCCGGTGACCTATCATTGCACATATGAAACAGAACAACGAAAGATTTTCATAACATGTTGGAAGAATCTAGTATTGTCCGGCAAGTTTACCCATACTCCCTGTTTCAAGGGCTTGGCAAGATCGATCTTGATACAACACCTAGCGCTCGCCGAACAATTGTCAACTTTAAGGAATCGACCAAAAATGCTCGCCAGACGCATGAGCAATTGAGTAGCAGCTAACTCCAAGGAAATTCCAGGAAAATGAATCCATACAGGGGCAGAAGCAAGACTATCTTCAAAGGGTTTGAAAAACGGCTTCGCCTGCGACACATGGAAGGAGGTTCCACGGGCCATCCATGGTGTTCCGGTGAGGACCTGCAACTTATCTTCAGAGTTAGAGAAAAGAAGCATCATGAATCCATTACCCATGTCCTGAACCCGGAGAGAGCCTGATAACTTCCATTGTGGAACAAGATCATTTCATTATGAAAGACTAAGCAATAGAGTGGAAGAGGAATTCTGTTTTGGTGCATTAGTGACAATTTTCAATTTCAAATCCCGGGCCCTAACAATTTCAAATGCCCTGTTATTAAAATTACTAAGAACTAAATTTATGGAAGATGGTGATTGAAATTGAAGAATGTTATCAAGGCACATTCTATTTGTAATTACCAACTAAACATAAGGGTTATTTTTTCAAACCACCCCTAAACTATCACGATTTGTCAGCTCTAATTCTAATCTACGAACTTTATTTTTTGGATCCTTAAACTATCACGATTTTTTCAATTTGATCCTTCAATCCAATTCTGTCAATTTCTCGATTATCTTTGATTTTTCGCATTTGTGAAAAATCCATTATACCCTTGTTGCAAGTGTTAATATGTTTTTCTTAAAATAATATATAATAAAAAACAATTAAAAAAGATGATGATTGGGGGGTGGGGGCAACCCCTCCACCCCCCACCCCACCTAGCTCGTCGTCTATGAGCTCGCTCAAGGGGGCGCCGACCTCCCTTTTCTCCCTCGTGCGCGGTGAGGGAGAAAGGGGGGGGGGGGGGGGGGGGGGGGCCCTTGAATGAGCTCATCCGTGCCGGTGAGCTCGCTCAGGGGGGCGCTGGCCCCCCTGTAAGCGAGCTCGCCCGTGCTGGCGAGCTCGTTAAAGGGGGGATCGGCCCTCCTTTTCTCCCTCGCCGCACGGGAGGGAGAAAAGGGGTGTTGCCGCAGCCTTTTTCTTCCTCACGAGCTGCGAGGATGAAAAAGGGGGGCGCCGTCGCCCCCCTAAGCGAGCTCGTTCGTGGGGCGCCGTCCCCCTTGTTGGGGGGGGGGGATCCTGCGACACGGGGCGTCGCCCCAGCCATCGTTTTTTATTATATATATTTTAAGCAAAAACAAACTAACACTTGCAGCAGGGGTATAATAAACTTTTTACAAATGTGAAAAATAAAAGATAACGAAGAAGTTGATGAAATTGTTCGGAAGGATGAAATTGAAAAAATCATGATAGTTCAATACAAAAAATCGTGATAATTTAGGGGTGTGTTTGAGAAAATAACCCTAAAAATAAACATCAATGCAATTAAACTTATCCATGACAAGCTAAAAGGGAAGCTGCCTTTTTAGCAAGTTTTGCACTTAAAACCATTGGGATGGAGAATATTTTTAGGGATAATAAATTTTATTCAAAAGAATATAAATATTTATGTTGAATTCTTATTCTTCCATCCGTTTGATTTAAGAGGAATAAATTTTAAATGTATAATACTTTATAATTAAAATATTTTATTATAAATACTTAACAATTATTATAATAATAATGATAATAATATAACAATCTTTAGTTAAATTATAAAAAATAAAAGAAATAATTAAAAATGTGAAAAAGGTGTGAATAAGTCTATTCCTTCATTTTGATGGAATGTAAATATTGTGTTCTCGTGGATTATAATGATGGTATTTCAAGTTTCAAGGTAGTTTCGACAAAAATAATATTTGATTAATTTACTTTTATTGATGTTTGATAATATTCAATCGGATAAGTAGCTATTTAACAAAATAACCTTCAATAGTCCCTTAAAGTTGATGATTTTGCTATAAATAAGGCTAGGCATCTGTTTGATTTGACTAAGCTTATATATATTTTAGATTTTTTTCGTATTTGATAACAAAAAATGGAGTTAATTAACTATTTTTACCCACCTATAAGCTAGCCAAAAGAAGTTGGGTGGAAGGCGAAAAAAATAAAATAAAATTGAATGTACTATTTAGATTTTAAGAGATAATATTAAAGACTTTTTTTATCATTTGATTAAAACAACTATTTATAATTTTTTTATTACTACAAATGTAATTACTCATCAGCATTTCAATTTATCAAGGTAAGCCAAAGGAGATTACAATTTTTATCTTAAAAAATTAATTGTTATTCTTCAAATTGATTTAAAAAATTAAAACCACCACAAAATCATTTAGAAAAATGAAAAGAAACCACTATTTAATTGATTCTAATGATTCTTATGGACCATAATTTAATATAATAATATATTTAAGTAATAAAATAAATTATATTTACATAAACTTTGAAATATATTAAACAGGAGTCCGCGATTCGATTGAAGGATCAAAATATATAAAACTACTATATGAATTGTAATTTTTTATTTAATGATTCAATAAAATATTATAAGCAAAAAATGTACTCTTCATTTTGTTCAAGGGTTAATTCCTTAAACTTTTCTTGAAGTATAACGATTTTTCGTACCTATTCCTAATATATGAACTTAGTGCCCACTAAATTATGTCACAATTTTCATTTTAGTCCATCCGTCATATTCTCAGTTAACTTTTTTATTCTTTTTATTTATTAAATTGTCTCAAGGAAGAAAAATTGTGCATTTATTTTGAGTGTCAGAAGGATAGTTTAATCATTTAATAAGTAAAATAAATAAAAAATCACGAGAAAGTTAACAAAACATGACGAATGAGCTAAAATAAAAATTATGATATAGTTTAAGAGAGTTCCATGATAATTTAATATATTAGATAAATATAAAAAATCATGTTAATTTGCTTTAATGAATTAATTCTTTTTTCGAGGAAGACCATAGGAGATTTTTTTTCTTTATTTCTGTTTGGTCGGTTTTTTTTGTACACTCGTACTTTTTCCCTGGAGCTATACGACTAGAGACTAATCAAATGATAATAATGGCAGAAAGGGAATGACTTAGGAGAGTTAACCGAAAATAAATTTTTCGGGGAGATAAATGAAATAATATTATATTTTATTGAGGCATTGCGTGACTACTTTTAACTTAATCGTTGATTAAGTCCTTATGCTACAATCTCTTGCCCAGTCTTAACAAAAGCTGAAAAAAGGAATGCGGTGTTCATCTTTTTTTTTTTTTAAAAAAATTGTGGACTAATAATCCCAGACAAAAAAACTAGCTGCAAGGAAAGAAAAGATATATCTTTTTAGTTGTGGCTTGCTCTATAACTACGTCAGACTTAAAAAAAAAAATTCTTCATACAGTGGTGATCAGGCTTTCTTGGCGTGCATAATAATTAGTTGTTGCATCCACACCGTCGCAAGTACCGTCAATTTCTATTTTAAAGGTGGTCATTCACGTGGTCCCCGATATCTAAGAAGTCATATCAATGATCTAATTCGCGATATTAAAAAGCACATCATTCGTGTGTTAAAAATAGATTCACCATCGATATCAACTAATTCGATTAAGTCGTCAAACGTACCAGGCTTTCAATGAAATTATTTTATATGTTAATTCACATACTGTAACGACCTGTAGATTTAAGAATTAAGATAATTTAATGAATAGTTCTACGTGGACAAAATACGGAAATGATCATGAACTTATATATAATCCTCATCTTCACCTATCAAAATGTGTTTTAAATTTGTGCGAGGCGATGACAAAAAATGAATAATATTTTAATTGGACTGACGATGTTACAGAATGATCATGAGCAAAACATGAGAAAACTAAATACTAGGATGGAAGGTTGAATATTTTAAATTTAACAATAATGGAATGAGTTTAAAAATTTTACAATTCGTTTGAATATAACTTTATTAATTTGACTGAGCGTAGACTATCCTAAGTTCGTTATTTGAATTAAAATTAAATCTTCCAAATGGATGATTTTAAAAGGATTAAAAATAATTATTCTCATTATATTCTTATTTCTTCTTCACCAAAGAAAATAAGAGACAAAGTTTTCTTAAAGATTATCAAATTTAACATTTCTACATCCAAACAAATAGTGAATTAAATTAACTCAACCAATCCCATTAATTTATATCCAAATACGATTTATATAGATATTCATCACATTTAATCTTACCAACCCTCGCTACACCACCATAGTTCATTCCTCCTAAGTTAAAATTACCAAATAAAACCTAAGGCTATCTTCCTTATGCCATTGATCTTCTACGCGGCCGCACACTTAAAGACTGATTTTGATTTCATAAACAAGGAGATTGCATCAGATCAAACAGTGAAGGTAACAACACGAGGTGATCAAGACAAAATACGAAAATAATCATAAACTTATATATAGCTATTTCCTTCGCTTTTTAAGACGTGTTTTATGTGAAATAATAATTCAAAACGAATAATATTTTGATCGGATTGAAGGATTTTACAAATAAAATTAGATGCGAAAACAAACCTCTCATGATTAGCACTGAAATTGAAGAATTGAAATTATGAACCTAAGCCACCCTCTTCGAGGACAAATATGTTTAGAGATGCAATTGGAATTTATGTATTCAATTTCTTTTAATTTTCCTATACAATAATACGGAAAAAAATCTAAATCTAAAAACTAAATAGTAAAAATAGTAACAATGTCACATGATATGAATTTTTTTCATTATATCCGTAATAAATAAATATATTTAAACTATTATTATACTTATTGTCGTCGAATCAAAAGAGCGTGACACACGTCCAACCGCCCTCACGTTCCTCTCAATCTCAAACTCGTCCCCCAACTTTACTGCGTCCGCCCGAACTGCCACTCGCTTGCCACCACCTCCGCCTCGCGTCGATATCTCCCCCCCTTCGACCTCTTCCCCTTCGTCTTTCCATCCAATTCGGTATCCACCTCCCTCGCATCGGTCGTGACGCATCGCACCCTCGGAGTTCCGACCTTAAGGCGAGCAATCTTCTCTATCTCCCTCTTTGCTTTTGTTCCGATTTCTGAATCATGGGTCTGAATGTGAGGGAAGACGAATCCTAAATATTTTGATTGCATTTTTTTGGTGGTCCGGTGGATCTACTACCAGTTGATCCGAGACGCAGGGAATAATAATAGAATACAGGGGCTATGAATTTGTTAAAATATTGCTTGTGTGCATCGATGCTGATGATATGCAGTTCCTTTGTGATTGAATACGTGTTGCAGAGAATTGTATCCTCATTGCGTAGTTGCAATTCGTCGATGTCTAATGTTACTCTAACTCTCTAATCATCTGGCAGGAGCTTCATTAACGGGCGGCACAGTCCCGCTTGTTTCCGGATAGAAATTGCTTCAATATGGTTGGTATTTTCGCTGGATTTATTTTCGTTTAAAAATGTTGATTGTGTTGAATGCAATGTTTAATTTATTCCTGTTTCTTGCATTTTCATTTGGTTATGTTTTATTATCGACATACTATTCTATATTGTGATATGATCCGTTATTCGTGAAATGGTTTGGTTGTTCTATGTTGTAGCTAATCTTTTATGGCCTACAGCATGAGTCATATGTGGGTACTTGAAGTAGTGGCATAAGAGAGTTTTGGTATTTCATGATTTTATATCATGTCATTTCATTTTCTTTATCAAATATGTTTTCTTCTCCATGTTGTGTAGCTGCAAAAGGAAATCTAAGCTTTACGTTTTCACTTGTTTTTTTTATTATGAATTGAAATAATGCCATATATGAGTCTTTGTGAGAAATTTTGATTTTTGAAGGTGTAAAAACGGATGAACCACCATTGGATCAAAAGATCTTGAGATAAAAATACCTAACTTCATTTTGATTTTTTAGCATCTGAAATATTTTTATGATATCATACATCCGTAAATCTAAGGGTTTCTCATTTCATTTTACACTTTTAAGATAAAACTCGGAATATGCAATGGAACAAAAAGAAACATTTACTAGGTTAAATGAATTCGGTATTGAGACATGTGTATATTTACTCAATTTCCCTCGTAAAAGAAAAAAGACTTTTGAAATGTGTGCGCTTTTGGAAGATTATGGGACTATTCTTTCAAAAGACTGGAAAATGTATCTCATGATTATGGTGCATGTAACATAATGCAACCTGAAACTACATAACCTACAAACTAGCTTTTGATGTCAATCAATAAAGAAACAATTAACAATGTAAAATTTCCTTTTCAGGTTGTTCTTGCTGCTGCCATTATCACTAAGTCTGGAAAAGGTGAGATGATACCAGTATAGAGGTCATTTGACATTGCTCTGGGTTTTTCTTCCATTTGAAGACATATATTTGCCATTTTTTTGTTATCTTCGTCATCAATTTTTTTTAAAAAACTTTTTCTGTCAAACATTACCAAATTATCTTAGTACGTCAATCATCTTATTGTCAAAGCCGGTTGATCTTAGTTATGTAAGGAACAAAAAATATTCAATATGTATTACATGTCTTTCTAAAGTAAAGAAAACTATAGTTTAAAGTATATGCCGAAACATCATTTTTGGAGAAGCATATCCTAATTTCTTTCAATTACTGCTGCTATACTTGGTGTTCTGTTAATTGGTTATGAATGATTACATAAAATCAATCAAGTTTTCAGTTGTCACCTTGAAACATGATTTGACATTTGGTAGTCCAGTTCCTGTTACTTTCAATTTTATTCTGAAATTGTGTTAATGTTGTTAGTCATCTTTTATCCTATTTCAAGGTAGATGTGAAATTCTTTTAAAAAGAAGTAGATGTGAAACAAAATTTCTCAAACGTGGGTTACTGTGGTTAAATATCATCAAATTTTGCAGTTCATTTTAGTATCCTCTTTCGTGCAATTTCTCAAGTGTCATTAAGATCCCAAATTTCTGCCTCCCTCCTGATTTGTGTTTGTTGGTATGTTTGTAGCTCTTGTATCGAGGCAATATGTCAACATGTCACGTATAAGGATAGAGGGTTTACTTGCTGCTTTTCCAAAGTTGGTAGGGACGGGAAAGCAACACACATATATTGAGACTGAGAATGTGCGTTATGTGTATCAACCTATAGAGCTTCTCTATCTGCTGCTAGTCACAAACAAACAGAGTAATATTCTTGAAGATCTGGAGACGCTACGACTTCTTTCAAAACTTGTATCCTTTCATCCTGCATTGAGATTATTTTATTTATGCAACTTGGATCATTAATTTTTTGTCACTTATTTGATTATCAGATAATCATAAGATTGGGCAAACTCAGGTAATGCACTTCTCATCTGATAAAATTGTTGACTACAGTAGCATTTTTGCCACTGATGGGATATTCGCATTGTTTCAGAATGTTTCTTTTAATGGTTAGTTTCTCTATATGCTTGCAGAAGTTTCAATGTCACATTATGATCATTGGGATTCATGAAATATAATGGTTTCCTCAACTTCTTTAGACCCCTGAATATGCACCCTCTTTGGATGAAGAGGGCATCTGCAAGTCGGCATTTGAGATGATTTTCGCATTTGATGAAGCCACCTCTCTGGGTCATAAAGAAAATATCACTGTTGCGCAAGTTAAACAATATTGTGAAATGGAGAGTCATGAAGAAAAATTGCATAAGTTGGTTATGCAGAGCAAAATTAATGAAACCAAGGATGTGATGAAGCGAAAAGCTAGTGAGATTGACAAGAGCAAGGTAAGCCCTTCTTATAAACTGATTGGATTCAGGGGATCTAAATTTTAAAGTGCAATAGATCATTGTTTAAGTGGCATCTTGGTTTTGAAGCCACAAATTCTAAAATTAGAATTTCCTTGCATATGTTCAAAGTGCCACTAAATTTGTTGCATAATCTGCAGATTGGAAAGAACAAAACCGAGAAAGGAGGTTTCATGTCTCTGTCTGGCCCCCGAAGAACTGAAAGTAGCTTCAGCGATTTGAATATTTCTAATAGTGGAAGTGGTTTTGAAAGTGGCACTGGTTTTGGATTGAGCACTGACATTGACCCAGTCGCTAGCAAGCCCAGAGGTGTGTGGTTAATGGTCCAAATCATTTTGTGTATATGGTAACATGTCTCACTCTCTGATTTTAGCACTTGTATGAATCACCTTCTGAAGTATTAATTTGGCCGCAAATTCATGCTAGAGTGAATATTTATGCCTGAAAAAGTCATTTCTTCTGTTCTTTATGGTATATTCTCATCATGAGTAGTTTAGCTAAAAGTGTTAAACTGCAAAATGCCTTCCACTACCAAATCTATTTGATATATGTCTTTAGAGTAGTTGACTCTTGTGGAATATGAATGTTGGACTAATTTGTTTCTTGGTGTGTGGTTCCATATTTGCAGGTCCACCATCTGCTGCTGCTAATGCTCCCCCTAAAGGTCTTGGTATGAAGTTAGGAAAAGCACAAAAGTCGAACCAGTTTTTGGAATCATTAAAGGCTGAAGGGGAAATTATTCTTGAGGATGTACAAGCGACAGTTACTCAGTCAAAAACTTCTTTTCCACCATCGGATCCCATCACAATGACCATTGAAGAGAGGTTAAATGTTGTCATTAGGAGAGATGGTGGTCTTAATACTTTTGATGTTCAAGGAATGCTTTCTCTCCAAATCCTAAACCAGGAAGATGGATTCATACAGTTTCAGGTTCTCTCTCACACATACTGCATATATGTTTGTGTTTTTTATACTATGTTTGTGTACTTGCATTTGCATGAGACAATGCAGAGTGCTAAATACAATGAATGCCTGCATACCTTTGACTATTTCTTGTAGGCATAAAACTTTGCAGCAAAGGCATAAAAGTTTTATATGCATGCAAAAGTATCATGGCTATTTGTATCCTGCATATGTTTACTATTGTGTACTCTTGCATCACAATTGGCAGATTGAGAACAGAGATGTGCCTGGCCTTAGTTTCAAAACACATCCTAATATCAACAAAGAGCTATTTAACAGCAAACAAGTAATAGGGTTGAAGGATCCTAATAGGCCTTTCCCTA
This sequence comes from Pontederia crassipes, assembly GCA_030549335.1. Classification (NCBI taxonomy): domain Eukaryota; kingdom Viridiplantae; phylum Streptophyta; class Magnoliopsida; order Commelinales; family Pontederiaceae; genus Pontederia; species Pontederia crassipes. Next base: position 65,347,160 of record CM060191.1, on the reverse strand, counting down.
CTGGTCAAAATGATGTTGGCCTTATGAAGTGGAGAATTCACGGGATGGATGAATCAGCTTTGCCATTGACTGGTTAGTTTTATATGACTAACATTGATGTCAATATAATTATGCAGTTCTTCTCAACCCATTTTTTTCCGTAGTCAACTGTTGGCCCTCCGTTTCTGGTGGTGAGACTTTTGTTAACATCGAGTATGAAGCATCGGAAATGTTTGCATTGCAAAATGTCTGTATATCCATACCCCTTCCTATACTCAGGGAGGCACCAAGTATTAGGCAAATATATGGAGAATGGAGGTATGCATCTTCTATTCTCCAAGGATTTATAGTAATGTGTTTTCTTCTTCAGAAAAGCAGAAAGGTCTGTTTTGATCAGTGCAACAAGCATTTAATGATTACTTTATTACCATACTGGTATGAAGACACATTTTCTTTTAATTTAGATAGCATTTGTGCATCTTACCCTGCTGTGACTTGTGGCTTTCACCGTCTGATACATGATTTTAAATCCCAAGTTGGTGGTTCTGTTGCATAAAATTCTAAGAATAGGTTTTCTTCTGGAATAAGGTTTATATCCTATCTAGATCTAGTACTTCATTTCGTGTGTTTTCATTTCATTGATTGTTTGGTCCTCTTTAGGTATGATTCAAGAAACTCAACTCTAGAGTGGTCTATTGCTCATATTGATGAGTCCAGTCGAAGGTACATCATTTCAATATGTGCATTTAGTTGCCTTCCGAATTCCTTTTGAGCTACTAGTCCTTATGTAAGTATGGTTCTTATTTTCTTGTATTTATTTTCAGTGGTTCAATGGAATTTGTGGTACCTCCAGCTGATTCATCAGTGTTCTTCCCCATCACCATCAGATTTACTGCTGCAAGCACATATAGCGATGTTCAGGTGGATATTTTCAATTGCACGGTTATTCCTCGGTTTCCATTTATTGATAGACACATGGATCATGTCAGAACTCTTGCTATGTTTCATTTATCAAGCTGTACCTCTGCAACTCATTGGCCGGAAAATGTCAAGCACGACATGTTAACATATTAGTATCTCAATCTCACTTATACTTCCTTTCAGTCACATGTTAATCACATTCATTGATCTAGTATATTAGTATTTTGCATCTTATGCTAAATTTTAGCTTGTTAGAGGATCTGAATATGATCTTTGGACTTTGTATCAGGTTGTAAACGTCACACCGCTTAAAGGCAATGGTCCTCCAAAGTATTCACAAAGGGTTCAGATGATCGCAGATACTTACCAAGTCGTTTGATTTATGGTAACTCTGGCGTAGCCACAGAGCAAAGATTTCCATCTCATCGGATAGCAAAATATTGATCCTCGACGAGTACAATTTTGTCCTTTCAGCCCACTAGTTTATATTGGTATAATAAGGTCCACGCGAATAATTCTTTTCTTTTCTTTGCAACATTTTTTCCAAGTAATTTGCAACTTCATTTGTGCTGAGTCTTTAGGCTAATTGTAAATTATATCTTGCTTTCATTTGAGCTTTGTTTACAATACAAATGTTTCATAGTGTTACCAATACTTGCCATAAATTAGCAATGCCACATTGCTTTCAAATCAACGTTAGCGGTGTCCGTTGGATTCGGAATGCTGGTAGCTCGAATCACTACCACTAGAATTTTCAATAGATATGGAAATAAAAGAAATCAAAAATAGTTTTTTTTTTCAACTTGATTACAGATACTCTCAAGTCTCAACATCGCTTTACCACTATGCCAGTAAAGACATACCATAAATTTATAAGGTTGTCCATAGAAGTACAGTTGTGCAGGTAATCGACAATATCTTCGTTTCTATGCTACATAATTTCTCTTGTGGAGATTTTGCGAGTGTTTGGTATTAGAATATACCAAGAACAAATGAATAGTTGTTGGTGTTTCATCCAAACAAAGCAGGGTTAAGAACAAAAGAAAAAATATGAACAAATCTTGTCTGCTGCCTCGAAAATTGAAAAAGTAGAGAGAAATTATTCTTGATGATGGCAAGAACGAAATATACTGTAAAGAGATCTTGCTTGTTCTCATGCATATTCTGAATTTTTTAATTCTTTCACCAGACAGCCCATTGTGTTTTCTTATGTGATGCTTCTGGAAAAACCATTTGTTCGAACGTACCCCATTTGTTCTGGAACCTTCGTCCACGTGTCTATTGACAAATCTCTTTTAAGATGGAATGCTCAATTTCGCAAGTAGAAGACAAGCGTGCCAGGACCACAACCAAACGTTGTGACTCCTGAAAAAAGAACCAAAGAAAAGAAAGAAAAAAAAAATGTTACTCCTTACCGAACAAAACCACTTGCATTTCATTAATTCATTCAAGGAGTTCCACGTGAAGAATTTGTGATAGCTGATATTGCACAAGTTACCGCCATACACTTTCGGACGGCACGGGGGTCCAGCAACTTGGATTGATATTGGCCATAAAGAAAAGTTTGAATATGTAATCCAAATTTTGTTAAAAATTTTTTTGTCAAAATCATTGCTCGATCTTTTACCACGTCACATGGTTCAGGTGAAGGGGAGCCAGTGAAAACAGTATCTCATATTAGCCAGAAAAAAGAAAAAAAAAAAGAAGAAGAGAATATTGTCCAGCAACATCGACGGCTGGCTGGATCCCATTTTTGGCTCTTTCCCCTAAACCCCTTCAATAAATCTCAGAAGATCTGGCACCTCTTTCTTCCTCCCAGAAAAAGTTATCCTCTTACTATAACCTCGACCCGTCCGTGCTCTACTTTGCGTTGCAGAAGTAGTTGCAGAGCTTGCAATGGCGATTAGCAGCAGCGGAGCCTCCTACGCCGTCCTCAAGCTTCCCAGTTGCTCTCGTCCTTGTCCTCCTACCCTGAATGATGTCTCACTGCCTGTGAAACCAGCAATTCGCAGGCAAGCGCGAGCAGTTCAAAATAGTGCGATGTCCCTGGCGGCGACAACAGGGGCCTTGGGTTCGTTGAGAGGAGGAGCGGGTCTCTTGGAGCGCCCCACCTTCGATCAATCGCAGTTCGACGCTCTTCCTGAAGTCCAAGAAGGTACTTACTTACAAGGATGAACGACCTTGTTCTTCTCATGCTTCATAGAGAAATTACTTCAGGATCTCTCCCTCTCCCTCTCCCCTAAGTATTTTAATCTGCAGGGGGAGATATAGGCCGACTAAGGGACAGGAAGGGTCTGGGGAACGGAGACAGCTACAAAGTGCTGCTGGTGGACGATTCACGCCATACTGAGAAATTAGGTAGCGAATCTTTTAACTCTCTCTCTCTCTGACTGGTGTTTCTCTCTCTACCTGGATAATAATCCTTCTCTTCTTTTGTTGTTTGCAGTGGTGAGTGCTTTACCACAGGCTGTGCCTTCTGTTACTGCCGAGGATGCAAGAAAACTCTTTCACGAATCTAGAGAGATCGGCGTTGCAGTCGTCCTTGTTACTGTGAAGGTTCTCTCTCGCGCGCGCGTAAAACTCAAAGCACACATCTAAACAATTTTCTCTCTCCAAAAAGACTAAAAATTTTCTTAATCGTCTGATTTTGAACAGGAGCACGCCGAATTCTATGCTCAGATGATGATACGGAAGGGAATCCGCTCCGCTATAGAACCAGATACAAACTCGGATATATAAGAACAAGAGTTTTGCTTATGCCTCTCGATATTATGTAATGTATGTATTCTAGACTAGCTAATTCATGAAGGACGCAAAAAACGGGAATAGCAGATCCTGCTTTCTTTTGGTGGGTGGTGGGGGTAGCTCAGAAAGAACATTTTGATAATTGAGTCGTTCCTTTCTAGAGCCATGAGAGCATCAGATGCAACAATTTTGTAAGTTGAGTTTTGTTTCATTACCACGAAGCAAAAACTTTTGTAACGTTCTTAATAAAAATTATGTTTCGATTATGCGTTTCTTATGTTGAGAGTAAGCAAAAGCCAAAAGATGCGCTTAGCATAATGCATTCAAGCGAATTCATGTTAATCCAACTAGTAGGGGGAAAAGTGCATATAATCATATTTAGTACCCAAACAATTAGGCTGCCAATTAGCATCACAGTTAAATTCAACTGGTAGCAACTAGCAATACAACAAATTAGCCAAAAAAATATGGCCAGAACAAGGTTACTGGATGGTGCTGACTTACCTTGGTACTCTACTAAGCAGTAAATTGATCCAAAACTTAGCCCAACTTGAGGGGCTGATGTGCATTGCAAAAAATGGCCACAGAATTATGCTACTTATCTTAAGTTAGAGTTGCCATTCTATGGGAGGAAGCCCAAGTTTCTCCAGTATTTGATTTGTCTTGGAAAAATGCCTGAAAGAGTAAATCTAACAATTAGAAAAGGATCATGTCAGTGCAGAGAGAAATACATTTTTTTTCTTGAGGGGGAAAGAAGTACATTGTCTAGCAACTAATAAGCAGATTCTAAGATTTAGAGAAAGAAATGGTAATTTGATAATAAAACAACACATGCACATTACTCGTACATATTGACCTAATGAGTGTTGGTCACACCTAAAGTTTCTTTTTTTCAAGGATGGACTTGGTTTAGTTAAAAGTTTGATCAAGGTATGCTTAAAGGTTTGTCTTCAAACCACCAGGTGCAAGAGGGAAAACGGTGGATGCTACTCCCCAAGAACGCATAAATTCATATTCCAGTAGGGACAGCTAGTCCAAGCGGATAATCAAATCTTATCACTCAAGACCACCTTTCAATTGCCAGCCAGCATCTATGGATCTTATCATTTGCACTATCATCTCTTAGCTTGGTAAACAACTATGAGTTTGAATCAGATCTCCTACAATAGAAATCTCTTCTGAAGTTTCATGTCCTTTCAATCACCTGAGTACTGTACTCAGCCTACTTGAAATTATTGGAAAATTTATGCTGGAAAGATTGCAGAAAGCATTAGGTGTGAGAGCACAAAAGTTTCACATGGGTAAACGCATGCCTGGACTGTTATGTTGACAATACATTTTATCGCGTGCAGACAATATGTAGGCTGCCACTTCCATATACTTGATATTACCACTACAAGAACAAACCTGCATCTGAAAAACCCTCTGTTTGCAGATAGCCCAGATGGATGAGCAGCTCGTAACACATGATGCTTTGACTCATCAATAAGCCTACAATTATTAAAAAAATGAAGAATGTAAATTGGATAAGCAAGTTGCAAGACACATTAGTTAGCATTACAGCTACTATATTCTAGCAAGATTATACAACTAGGACTAGGAAAAGGAAGAAAAATGGTCATGTACTAGCCAAAAGAATTATAAGCTATACAAATTTTATGATCTCTCACAGTTGACATTATTGTGTAAAGTTTTCTCCTGAATGTGTCGAATTACCACCATCGCTAGACTATCCTACAATTACAAAATGAGTTTCTTCTTGTCTTTTGGTGTCGCTTTAATCATAGATCTATGTATTACACTGTTCCGCTAAGGCGGTTTGATAACAAAGAAAAATGCACGCAAAAGAATCTACCTTGATTTTTCTTGGGCTGAATTACCCCATAGAAGGAAGACAACTCCTGTTTTCTTTTGAGAAATTGTCCGAATAATAGCATCAGTAAATGGCTCCCACCCTTTCTTAGCATGTGAATTAGCCTGGTGATTTCTCACTGATATGGGAAAAATATGTGAGATGTCAGATACACTGAAAAATCTAGGTTTATAAGTATTTGATAGTTTTCCTTTTAAGGTAGCATTACACAAATTTCAGATGTATTACAAATTAGATATAGCTTGCAAACAGAATCCATGACCGATCCAATAAGAGAAATGAATCGCATTTGGCGTAATGCTACTTTTTTTTGTTAGAGAGTTTGATATGTTGCTATCTTTATGAAATGAATATAGGGAGGCTTCACCAAGTTTCCCACGAGGATGAAGTACTGACATAGAATCATATTTCTTTTGAGAGATTAATAATAAATACCATGTTAGCTAATAGGTTCCTTGAGAGTGATTCAATAATAATCTTTTTCACACCTCTAAATATATCATCTTTATCACTATGGGCACAGAAATCTGAGGTGAAAATAGATAACTTATTTCAGTTTTTTTGATGTAAGCCATGAGAAGAAAATCAGGTGTGAAGCATACCAGTGAGAACTGTGTTGAGAAGCAGAACCCCCTGTATTAATAATTTTTTGTCAGTCTAAGAAACTTAACATTGTAAGAAACATTTCCTTTCAATAACTATATTCTTGACTACCTGCACAGCCCATTTTTCTAGATTTCCATGCGATGGTATCGAGCATCCAACATCCTCTCTGAGCTCCTTAAATATATTGCCTAAGCTGGACGGGATTTTTATACCCTCCGGCACTGAGAACGAAAGGCCCATGGCTTGACCAGGTCCATGATATGGATCCTGCACCAAAATAAACAGTTGAGGTTTGGACATAAAAGATACAACCAGTCTGATCATATAGGATTTAGTGACGGACAAGAAGTAATTAGTTTCATATTCTATTAATATTTGTATAATCCTAATTATTTTAATCAACAGAAATCAAACAATTACTCCTTATGCAAAAGGACATAACGTTTTAACTGTAACTTCAATGGAAAGGTCGTTAGCATGCTTATTCGAGCGTCTCAGCCCAATCTATAAATTTGGACTCGCTTTTGGCGGCAAAAACAACGGCACAGTCGCACAGAGATCCATTTTGAGGTAGAGATATTTCATTGATCACTCAATAACAGGGGTTGCAGCAGAAAGTATACCTGCCCGATGATTACTGCCTTCACTTGATCGAATGGTGTCGAGTGGAGCGCATTGAAGATGAGGTGCGGCGGAGGATAAATGGGAACCTTCCCGCGCACTTCCTGCTCTACGAACCTGCACAAATTCTGGGCGTAGGGCTTCTGGAGCTCCCCGTTGAGGACCTTCAACCACGTCTCCTCCACCAAAAGTTCCTCCAACTTCACATAGCCCGTCCCTGCGGCTGCATTTTATCCATCGCCGACCGACCATCCCGATGTAAGACCCCAAAATTATTCCAGAAAATGGAACCCTAAAGGCTATGCATTACCTTTGGCTCGCTCGATCCTCTCTACACACATGCTGAGGTTCCGTTTTGATCTCGCGAGGGCTTTGTTGATCTGCATCCTCTTCTTCTGCTCCGGCGTCAGAGGGGAGGGCACGGATGGGGAAGACGACCCCGGAGACGGGACCTCAGCCTTGGAGAGGGCGGAGACGGAGGATTTTGGGGATAGGGTTCCGTTGGGAGAGGACGAGAGAGGTCGGAGGCGCTTCGCCGGGTGGAGGAGATCGACTAGGGTTTTAGGAGTCGTAGCCATGCCTTCTCTTTCTCTCCCCTCCCCTCCTCTGAGCGCGACTTTTGGAGCGACGAGTTGAATAGTGTACGATTTGATGGAGACGGTGAACTGAAAAGTCGATATATAGAAAACGTTATTTTGGCGGGAGATGGTATAGATAACGGGAAACAACGTCAGGGCTTAGTTGGGCCTTCATCGTTAGCCCATAACTTTGTATTTTGTATAACTTTGAGCGCCTTTATTAACTTTGTAATTCCAATTTACCTCCTAAATTTTAATATTTTCCAAAGTAATTGTATTTATTTTTAGTTATACATTCAACTTTTTATCCTTATGATAAAATATTTTTTTATTTAATTTTATAAAATCAAAATTCAAATGGGACCGCACTGTAGCCTCATTTCAGTCACGGCATTTCATCATTATTTGTCGATTGTGTTTATAATGAAAATGCCTACAAAGTAATAAACAAGTTAATTTAATTTTGTTGGCAAATGCCTTTCTATTAAATATTAAGGTTTATTTTCTAACGACACATCAGACTTTATCATCTCATCTCTCTACACCATCGCATCTCATATTTTTATTAGTTAATTATCAAATAGATTTAAACTTAAAAAAATTAGAATGCGCACATTTCATTAAATATCTACACACACTATGCGCGAGATGCATACCCATTTCTCAGTTGGTGACTATAATGCGAGGACGTTTCTTACAAGAAAGAAAACGAAGCCAAATAATATCCACAACAACAGCGTGAAATATCTCCCATCCCCATCACTTCGCGGCGCGCCCCAATATAACCCCCAAGCCCAAAGGCGCATGAGGAGATGCGTCGGCCATCTCCAACCCGAGCGCGAGATCGAACCCTTCGACCGGTTCCCGTATTAATAGCCGCCATCGTCATCATCAACATGCTCATCGTCGCCTCGTGCGTCTCCGTCTCCCGCTCCCTCCACATTCGCTCCTCCCCTCGCTCGCTCTACTCCAAAACCCTCCGGATCCCCAAATCCTTCGCTTGCCCTCTCTGGTCCTCCTCCTTCTCCTTCTGCCTCCATCACCGATCCAAATCCACCGCCGGCTTCTGCTCCGCTGCCTCCCCTTCCGCCCCCATGTCAGCCGCCGCCGACGCCGACGAGGCCATCGCCTCGAATCCACTCCTCCAGGACTTCGCATTCCCCCCGTTCGACGTCGTGGAGGCCAAGCACGTCCGCCCCGCCGTCCGCGAGCTGCTGAGGAGAGTCGTAAGATCACCCGGATGAGATCTTCTTGTTGGTCGTGGGATCGGGGCGTTTCTCGATCCGAGTTGGCGCGCGTTTGAGCTTTCTTGTCTTTGTTTGCAGGAGATCGATCTGGCGGAGCTGGAGAGGACGGTGGAGCCGACGTGGCCGAAGCTGGTGGAGCCGCTAGAGAGGATTGTCGATAGGCTGCAGGTCGTTTGGGGTATCGTGAACCACCTCAAGTCCGTCAAGGACTCCCCGGAGCTGCGTTCCGCCATCGAAGAAGTCCAGGTATAGAGTTCTTTTGGTATATTCCTTGGACGCGCATTTGTGATTACTAAACAAGAACGACCAAGAACGTTCCTAGATAATAGTGGCTAACGGACTCAGGATTGTAGGTTAGTGAATAAATGTATGACGTTGAATTTCATAGTATCAAGTCCCATCGAGAATAGTGGAAAAAACCAAGCATTATCGCTCGTGGGAACTGGTTGCATCTCGTGCATCCCTGCTCAATTCCTGGTAGACATATTTGTCTTCCTGAAACCAAATGATGTCATCAAAGTCATTTACAAGCAGCCACTTTTATTCCTGGCTGCTGCCTAATTTCTTTCTGTTCCTAATGGGACATTTTGGTTGAAGAATAAAGGTTAGGGTAAGGTCTTATTCCTTTTAATTCTACCAAACTCATAATATATATAGCACCGGTTTAGTGAACTTTGATAAACCTAGATTAAATAAGGTGGAATTTATATTCTTTTAAAAAATTCATCAACTCATATACTATTGTCAATAACTTTCTTACTTATCCAACAACATAACTGACCTTTTCAACCAAAACACAAAGTAAGAATAAATTATTTTTTCCTTTTAGCTAATCTTATATAATGATGATGCTTATCTTCCCGATAACAATTCTTCAATTAAAAGAGCCAATATGTCCTAATTAACCTGTTGAAAAATTTTCTTGTGTTATTTAGTTGTTATTAGTGCATATTTTTCTCAGCTGGTAAGTTGGTGGCACATGTTTAATTTGTTAACAATGATTGTTTGATGCATAATTTGTTTGTTTAAACAGCCTGAGAAGGTCAAGTTTGATCTGAGATTAGGACAAAGTAAACCCATCTACAATGCCTTTAAATCAATTCAGGACTCATCATCTTGGTCAAGCCTTACAGATGCACGTAAACGAATAGTTGAAGGTAAAATCCTGCAACAGGTATGTCAATATTGTTGTAATGAGATTACTCATATAACCATTTTCTGTCATTTTCCTTTTGCAGGTCAGATTAAAGAAGCTGTTCTTAAGGGTGTGGCTCTTGAAGATCAAAAGAAAGAGAAGTTTAATGAAATTGAACAGGCAAGTATATAATCCTTGTGTTATTTATTAAATAAAAGGGTCTTTCCTTTGTTATGCATTGTTTCGATCTTGATTGGATGCCTATATGCAACTTTAGTATTTACTAGTTAACACTGGGAAAATCTTTTACTAATTTGTGTTTCATGTAACATTTGCATTGATATTTGACTTAGAATGAGCTTTACAAACAATGAAGCAGAAAAGGACAGGCAGGAGATGAGATTTCTAATTATTCATAATCAAAACCAGTTCTTAATTGACTGCCATTTGCCTTGTATTAGTCATGTTTTGCTGTTTCCTCACTATCCAGTTACATAGATATTGACCTTTCCTTTATCAAAAAAGAAAAGAAAACAAATTGACCTTTGCCACTTTGTGCTTCTGAAGGAAAGTAGTTTACCTCTGTTTTCTCATCAATCTCCCATGTCTCTAAGAAAATTACTTAATAGTTCTTTAGTCATAATCAAGCACTAGAAAAATAGGCCAATGTATGAGTTGACAATTTTCATAAAACTGGGAATATGCAATGTGTTAAACTCGTACAGATCAATGTGAGCCAGATTGTCCCTATCGTATCGGACAGTATTTTTCTATAATCTACTTATTTTTTTGAATTACAGGAACTTGAGAGGCTATCACAGAAATTTAGTGAAAATGTCTTGGATGCTACTAAGAAGTATGAAAAACTAATTACGGATAAGAATGAAATTGAAGGACTGCCTCCAACGGCACTTGGCTTGGCTGCACAGACGGCTATCTCAAAGGTAACACTCATTGAAATGCTATACACACAGAACCTTTTTGGTTCATGTTCTTGTAAATTTTCTAGTCTTTCTTTATTCACGAGCATTGTACTTTGTCTTTCTCTTCAAAAAAATTGTACTTTGTCCTTTTTTTTGAATAAAATGCAGTGTTAGTCTTGTCTTACAATACCACAGGTTTTGTCATATTCTCAGACACCTTTTTGTCTTTTTTCTTTAATGAACTCTGACAAGGATTTAAGTTCAAGTAGCAGATGCAGACAAAAGTTGCCTTTGAAGTTTAAACACCTCAGTCTAAAAAAATAAAAGACAAACTATATGTTTCTATCTTTTTCATCCATAGATGCAAGCACTGGGCCAAGAAGCATGTGTTCCGAAATACTCCAGATGTTGTGAGCTTTGCCATTTGTAACAGATATGAGACTCATGGTTCTGCTATCATTATACAATGCATCTTGGTTGAATGCATTTCTTAATTGGTAAGGTTGTTATCGGAATCTCTACACTTGCTACATAATTTTATGGAGTTAAGACTTTGACCAAAAGGGTTATAAACAATTGGATTTATGGCAGGGTATGAATTTCCTATTTTCTTTGTTTATGAGGCTGTTCAAATGTTATTTTGTTACTTGATCAGTTGTAAATTTCTATTCTTTGATGTAAATATATCTATTTATAATGATCTCTGTACCAATATTGTATATGAAGGTGAAAAGGGCCTTCTTCCTATGATGATTTTACTTTCTTTTCATGTCAAGGGTCACGAGAGTGCAACCGCGGAAAATGGGCCTTGGCTGATAACTTTAGATGCTCCAAGTTACCTTCCAGTTATGCAACATGCAAAAAATCGGAGTTTGCGTGAGGAAGTTTATCGTGCGTATGTAACTCGCTCCTCTAGTGGAGATCTTGATAACACACCTATTATTGATCAAATATTGAAGCTAAGACTGGAGAAGGCTAAAATCCTTGGATATAACAATTATGCTGAGGTATGTATTTCTCTCCCTTTACGATGCTTACCGATCTTTCTTGACTTATGAAGACGCTTTTCTGTAGGTGAGCATGGCAATGAAAATGGCTACTGTTGATAAAGCAGAAGAGCTTCTCGAGAAACTACGTGCTGCTTCATGGGATCCTGCTGTCCAAGGTAAGATACAATATTTATTTTTTCTGAAGAGTAATGGATCCAATAGTTGTGATTTCTAGAATAACTTTGTTTGTATGTTCTATGAAAACTGATCTTCAGACTTCATAGTACAATTTCCTGATTTTTTTGTCTGAGTGCAAAATAAGTTTTTCAAAGATGTAAAAGTTCTTGCTTTATCTGTTTTGAAGATACATGAGGATTACTGGAAATTTATTCTAAATTGTCTTTCAAGATTGGCTCCATGAAGCTATAACTTGGCATTTCCACGTTTCCTTTCCTTTCAACTTCAATTGTCTCAAGCTAAGATTACTGAGGCTCCTTGTATACCGATTGAAGTTTGGAAATGTTTAGGAGAAAAATGTGTGTTGTGGTTATGTAAACTATTTAATGAGATTTTACGGTCGAAAAAGATGTCTGATGATTGGAGATTAAGTACATTAGTTCCTATTTACAAAAATAAAGGGGATATTCAGAATTGTGCAAATTATAGAGGGATTAAACTTATGAGTCACACTATGAAATTATGGGAAAAAGTGATTGAGCATAGATTGAAAATGGAGACTAGTATTTCTGAGAGACAATTTGGGTTCATGCCAGGAAGATCCACTACAGAGGCGATTTATTTACTAAGGGGGATGATGGAGAAGTATCGAAGTAGGAGAAGAGACTTACATATGGCTTTCATTGACTTAGAGAAGGCGTATGATCGGGTACCAAGGGATGTACTTTGGAAAGCCTTGCAAAAGAAGAGGGTGAATGTTGCTTACATTAAGGTAATACAAGATATGTACGATGGGGCATTGACTAGGGTTAGGACACCCGGAGGTGAGACAAATGAATTTCCTATAGGAATTGGCCTACATTAAGGATCAGCTTTAAGCCCATATCTATTTAACTTAGTTATCGATGCTATAACCGAGAGTATCACAGAGGAGGTACCTAAGTGCATGCTATTTGCGGATGATATAGTAGTTTTAGCGGATTCAAGAGAAGAGATTAATACAAAATTGGAAATATGGAGAAATACGTTGGAGTCAAAGGGTTTTCGTTTAAGTAGGAATAAAACAGAATATATGCATAGCAATTTCACAAATAAACAACTTAGAGACGATTTGAAAGTTAGGCTAGGGGAGGATATAATTCCTCAAGTGACAAAGTTTAAATATTTAGGATCAATTATAAGACAAGATGGTGAGATTGATGACGATGTTAATCATAGAATTCAAGCTGGTTGGTGTAAGTGGAGGAAAGCCACTGGAGTTCTTTTGTGATAGAAAAGTACCCAATAAAGTTAAAGGAAAATTCTATCGTACTGCTATAAGGCCAGCAGTGTTATATGGTAGTGAATGTTGGGCTATGAAGGGACAACATGAACGTAAAGTGGGGGTAGCCGAAATGAGGATGTTGAGATGGATGTGTGGTCATACAAGATTAGATAAGATTAGGAATGATCATATACGTGAACGAGTCGGAGTGGCTCATATTAGTGAGAAAATGGTAGAGAATCGTTTGAGATGGTTTGGTCATGTTCAGAGAAGACCATTAGATGCGCCAGTAAGAAGAGTAGATCAAATAATCTGGAGTCCGATTAAAAGAGGGAGAGGGAGGCCAAGGCGGACACTTGGCGAACTAATAGAGCAAGATCTATTGGTGAATAATATACCGAAATGTTTGGTTACTAATAGAGCGGAATGACGTCGTATGATCCATGTAGCCGACCCCACCTAGTGGGATAAGGCTTTGTTGTTGTTGTTTTACCATGATATTCATCGCTTTGTTCAAAATGAGTTATTGATGCTATGTTAGTTGTTATGCACATAATTTCATATGGAGTAAGATAAATTTGATTTGTTGCATCAGTTGTGTAAGCACTTTTTGTGTTGGACCAGTGCATCTTATTTGGTTTATGTTAATTTCCTTTTCAAGTAACTGCAGATATTTAGCTTCTTTGCACATCTTTTGTGTAAAGTTTATGCTTCTGTAGGTAGAGTTAATATCATTTACCAGGCATGCCTTTTCCATAAATGGTTGCACATAATTGTAGCTCTTTATTCCATATAATTGGAGTTGGATAAGTACCAATTGCCTACTTTATCCTTTCGGTCCGAAAAAAGGCTATACTGCATGATGTCACTTTTTGAAACTTGAGTCGAGTGAATATTATCATGTTGAAAACAACAGAAAAAAATGCATGGTTGCTAAATTATTGTTTTGATGTATGAAGATATGGAAGATTTGAAGAAATTTGCAAAAGACGCTGGTGTGGAAGATCCTAATGAGTTGACCCATTGGGATGTTACCTTTTGGAGTGAAAGGCTACGAGAATCTAAGTTTGACATCAATGAGGTTCGATTTATATTTTCATATGATTTTAAATTTTAAGATCATTCTGTGGTCTAATTCTGTTGTTGTTGTTGTTGTTGTCTGTGGTCTAATTCGTTTTTCAAAATTATCAGATAATTCTCAGAACTTGTATTATGTGGTCGCCTTGCCATTTTTATTTTCAATAGCTACACATCGTGCCTTTAAGTTGTGTTGGAGTTTTCCTTTTGTCAAATGCATTTTGTCTTGCTAACTTCTGTTCAGGGTTTACCCCTGACACTTTTTCCGATGTCAATCTAACTATCATTAACATAAATCCAGACAAATGATAACTAATTTGGTTTTATTTGTAGGAGGAATTACGGCCATATTTCTCCCTACCAAGAGTTATGGATGGACTTTTCAGCCTTGCAAAGAAGCTTTTTGATATTCATATAGAACCTGCTGATGGACTGGCTCCAGTAAGGCTGTATCTTTATCTGTTTTACTTCTCAAAAGAAAAATCTTTATCTGTTTCAGTGATGCTCAAAGCGTTCTTGAAAATTTCTTGGTAAATTTATTCCTTCCAGGTCTGGAATAGTGATGTCAAATTCTTCTGTGTCAAAGATTCTTCAAACAATCCAATTGCCTACTTCTACTTTGATCCCTATTCAAGGCCTGCTGAAAAGCGTGGTGGTGCCTGGATGGATGAGGTCGTTGCTCGTAGTCGTGTGCTAGCACGTGATGGTAAGCCTGTCAGATTGCCTATTGCTCACATGGTCTGCAATCAAACACCACCAGTTGGGGACAAACCTAGTCTTATGACCTTCCGTGAGGTAATTCTCACTCTGATATTCGGAAAATTGTATCTTAAGGCAAGGAAAGCTAGTGAGTGGAAAAAAAATTACTAGAGAAGATGTTGTCAATTTTGTTTCATTGTTCTTACCCTTTTGTAGCATTGTCTAGTATGAATCACTGTTATCATTTTCATTTGTAGGTGGAGACTGTGTTCCATGAATTTGGTCATGCTCTTCAACATATGCTTACAAAACAAGATGAAGGGCTGGTTGCAGGTATTCGAGGAATTGAATGGGATGCTGTCGAGCTTCCCTCACAATTCATGGAAAATTGGTGTTATCAACGGTAATGACGTTGAACAAAGTGTTTCTTTAACTTCTTTTCATTTAAAATATGTTTCATCCTAAAGAAAATCCATTCTTAGGCCGTTACAAATACTTTCTTAAGAAATAAGCAATAAGGTCTTATGTGATTGAATATCATTTTTGTCATATCTTATTATTAAATTGATTGCATGGTTAGCTTTTCGTAAGCACCTAGCATTCGGATATGCTTGTGTTGCCAATTTGTAGTATTTGCAGATGTTTGAGTACATTTTTTTTAGGGGAATGTTTGAGTACATATGTTTAGAATAAGGTGAGCAAAATTTCTTCTGTCTTTCTCAACGAAATAACAGAAAGCCCATCTTTGAAGAAAAATGAAATCAGAAAAACTAAGTCTTCTTGTTTGAAGGAAAACTATTACTATGCTTGAATTTGGCAACGGAAAGGCAGTCAACTGAAAATTGTTTTTAGATTGACCGAATATATCTTACATAAGAGGGAAAAGTAAACTCCCAGTCATGGGAAAAACTGTAGGTTGTCATACTTCTCAAAGTTTTCTATGCAATGAGATTGTTATGTGATACTGAAATAGTAAGCTGGATTTTTGTATTGTGTCCATAATGGTTAGTTTTGTTAAGCAATATCCTTTGTACTCAAATTGGTAGGTGACTTGCTAATTATGTGATGGCCCGATCTTAAACTCCTGGCTTATAACTCATTTAGATGACCTCGTTAAGATGACCTCATTTTTTATGATTTATACGTTCGGGAGTGGCTTAATAAATATATCATAACGGTATTTGCAAGGAGTTATATCTCAGTTCGTCGTTTGGTTCTCTATACATACATGTATTGATTTTGATTTATGAGCGTTTGCTATATTCTGTTGTGGCAGAGATACACTTATGGGCATTGCAAAGCACTATGAAACTGGTGAAACTCTTCCAGAAGAAGTATATTTGAAGCTTCTTGCTGCTAAAACATTTCGTGCTGGTTCTCTGAGTCTTCGTCAGGTTTGTAATGCTTATTATTGTTTTCACCTAATTCTGGTATAGACACCCCTTCTTTCATAGAGATATGCAACCCATTTTCTTGCGATCTTGTTTACTACTTTGCCTATCTCATAAATATGCATGACTTCTTTCTTTGAACGTTCCCATCCAATATCTCGAAACTGTCACACGGCAGTTAATCTGTTTTCTAGCTCATGATCTTAGCTATCATCCCTACAGTTTGAACAGTTTATTATGATTGCATCATAACTTCTTCAGAGGGAAAATATATGCTCAACCAAAAAATTAATCATCCAAACCTTTTTATTAATAAAAAAATAATCATCCAAACCTTTCATTAATAAAAAATTAATCATCCAAACCTTTCATTTGAATAAAAAAGATGAAAGGTCTAATTACAGAAAGATAAAGTTCAGTGTCCAGTGGTTCATTCTCTAACTAGGAAAAAACCTGGGATGCAGTGGAAGCTAGAAGTCACCTTACTCTGTTGCAACCAAATTGGCCACTGAGAGCTAAAAGAGAGGTCTTATCCTGATTAGATCTATAAGTGATAATGTTGGGTCATGGGTGACATCCCTCCTCTCCTGAAAGTAGTCCAGACTCATTCTCAGATTTAAAACAAACGCATTCAGTATGAGCCACAATACAACATCGTGAGAGATTTGACATCTAAAGAAAAAATGGTCACCAATCAGTATCCTCCTTTTCATACTCACAAAGACAACAATCAGAATAAGGACCAGATAGACATCTTGTCCAATAAGATCATTCTCCTTCGCCTAAGGCGCTAAAAGAAAATCTTTATCTTCAAAGGTACCATGGACTGTCAAATAAGTCCTACAGTTCAGCATCTCTCTCAAAAAAAAAGTCTACAGTTCAGCAGATGTTTGTCCCGTCATCCGTCTTCAACTTGGATATTATCGTTGACTGCAGAAGAAGTCTACAGTTCAGCCAGCCTGACTTTGAAGGTACCTGTAGCCCAACATCATCCATCAGATTAAGAATAATTCAGTCTGAAGGAGAGCCCAAATAGTTTTTTTGAGAGAGAGGAGAGCCCAAATATTGTGTCCCGACCTCACGGTCCTCACCTACTCAGCACAGGATTCAGCCGGTGTGATGCTTTCGCCCCTGGCAAGTGCTTATAGTCGAGAGAAGAGTGAAGCCAATGATCTTACAGACTTCCAGTCATCATGCCAGAAGGGAGAAGACACTTCCCAAACCTGCATAAATGCATAACAGTTATACTTTTGATATGTTATACCTGAGTTTGGAAATTGAAAAGAATGATGAAAAAGAAAGAAGGATGCATCATGCATGTCATTAACAAGACTGTTAAGTCTTGTGATGAAAACCATCCTGCATGATTTCCTATTGACTTCGTATATTCTTATCTTTTTTGTCCTTAAACCAGGATTTAATGACACTTTTACCTCTTTGCTTCTGCAGATAAGATTTGCTAGTGTAGACTTGGAACTGCATTCAAAATTTGTTCCGGGAGGGCCTGAATCCATTTTTGACGTTGATCAAAGAGTTGGTAAAAAAACCCAAGTTCTTCCTGTTCTTCCTGAGGATAGATTTCTTTGCAGCTTTAGCCATATTTTTGCAGGTCCGGTTATGCATTTCTGTTTTGTGTTCGGTTTATATACCATGTAGTTCTTTCAGAAATTCCGATTAAAAAATGTTTCTTTCTTATAGGTGGATATGCAGCTGGATACTACAGTTATAAGGTATAATATCATTTCAGTGGTTTCAGCCTCTTCCAGACTAATTTTGTTTACTTTGACTGACCAATTACTTTTAGATATTTGGTGCTTATTCTCCATAAAGTGATGTATTTGTTTCATATGTTGCTTGAGGTCTGATATGAATTTCTCTATTGCACAGTGGGCAGAGGTTCTATCAGCTGATGCTTTCTCTGCATTTGAGGATGCTGGCTTGGACAGTGATAAGGTATGGATACATTGTATATTCTCCTTGACATCCATGAAAAACAGAGGAGAATGACCATGTGCCCTCAAAGAAAATGTTTGCGTCCCAATTGGAAGAACTGGAGTAACAAACATTCATATTGC
This sequence comes from Pontederia crassipes, assembly GCA_030549335.1. Lineage (NCBI taxonomy): Eukaryota > Viridiplantae > Streptophyta > Magnoliopsida > Commelinales > Pontederiaceae > Pontederia > Pontederia crassipes. The sequence goes on along the minus strand of CM060191.1, from coordinate 65,328,860 downwards.
ACCTGGGGAAGTTTTGATTCTATAACTTTTTTACTGTGGGTAAAAAATCATTGTGTAAAGTTCTGTATGAGAGTTGAAGCAGGACAGTTCTAGGGGATAACCTGATATAACTGGACCATGACATGGACATAACCAAGTCAATAGGTAGACTGACTTGTGTGTAAAGTCACATAAATGATATGCTCCTTCCTCTCAAAAAAAAAAGAAAATGATATGCTCCTAAAAAAAATGTTGATTCGGTAGTATTAGTCAAAGTGGTCCTAACGCTTGCTATCAGGTTTAATAATTACTTAAAACTTCTCAAGAAAGAAACTTAAAACTTAAGGATTTTGGGTATTCACTTCTTTGGTGCAGGCTATTATGGAAACTGGTCACAGGTTCAGAGAAACCATTCTTGCACTTGGAGGAGGAAAGTCACCACTCGAGGTTAGATAAGAAAAATAAGCTTGCATATATTTTTTCAGATTTATGGAAATTCTCAGTTTCACAGTATATGAGTCTGATTCTGTGGCCCTTGACGTTATCAGATAAACAAATCCATCAATGTTTATCTAATGTGGATGTAACTTGCTTTTAATGTAGATGTAACTTCTGTTATCATCCTTACATGCATATATGAGAACAATGAAGCATGTTGCTTGTGATCTGGGCCATTTGAAAATTCTACCCACTTGTTCCAATTCTACATAGTATCTTCTCAAAAGAAAATTCTGCATAGTATCAGTCATACTGACATAATCAATATACGAGTCCTCCAATACCGTGGCCCTTGAATTTACCAGATAAACAAGTCTGTCAAGGTTCATTTATTATGGATGTAACCTATTTTTAGTGTGGATATAATTTCGTCATCATCCTTACATGAGTACGTGAGAACAATAAAGCATGTTGCTTATAATCTGGACCATTTGAAAATTTCACCTACTTGTTTCACTTCATAGTATTCACACTACCAATTTACTTACTGGTTTGGATTCATCCATCGTTATTGATTCATATGTTTAACAAACAACATGTACGATTGGCTAAACTGCCGCTGGCTTCACTTTGGATCATTTCTTTCTGTAATGCACCAAAAGAACGAAAAAGGGATTTGATTGAAGGAGAAGCTGCTGATCAAGTACTGATCAACAGCTTGCCCTTCTCCAGATACAAATACATGTGTATCATGTAAAGGAGTGTTTGCAGTCATCTGCTGATTTGTCTTATTGGTTAATTGTTGATGATAGTATCATGAGACAATCCCAACTATCCATATTTGAAATGAGCACCAACATGCCATTATCTTATATATATTATTAGCCCTACATGTTTATACTTGCCACATTTCTCATTTTGTTTATGTTCCCCTCTTCCATCTACTTATCTCGTGGTAGTATTTTAACACCATTATTCTCTTTCTTGACTTTGTTGCTGCCAGGTTTTTGTCAACTTCCGGGGGCGTGCTCCGTCACCGGAGGCTCTTCTTAGACACAATGGCTTGCTCGTTGCCACTGCCTAATCGGCTGCCTTATTGTAGCTTATTAGCACTAGTTCTCTTGTTATTCCCTATAAAATGAGACGTTTCAAGGTGCTCTATTTTTTTTTAAAAAAAAGGTGTTCTATGTCGATGTCAACGAATGCCTATTTGCCTTCTCAATAATATACATAAAAGGAAATAAGATATATATTACATTTTTGCGTTGGATATATATATATATATATATATATACACATTTTGAATATCGTGATTTGTAGCTGCACTGCGAGTCGTACACGGCCTTTTTATCTTAATATTTATTCTCCGTGTTTTCGACCAACATTAATAAGCATCACTTTTAAATTTTAGTCGGTAGCTATCTGTGAAAAAATAATCTTATGAATGTTCTCATTGGATGTGTCGTGTTTCAAAATGTGATAGTGGTAGAGGCTTTTATAGGGAAATACTTCTTGTACTTATTATGTTTGATAACTGGAAAGATGTTTGGATAAGGATCAAACTTATAATAAACAATGTGTGTGATAAAGTTGTAACATTCATAACTTATAACTCGAAAATGATAAATAAGGTTTAGGTTATAATTTTTGAATTGCAAATCATTTGATCAAATTGCTTAATTTACTCGTTCTTTTTTTCCTTGCTCCAAGTCTATACTGCACCACTTCGGAGGAATATGTTCCTCCTTTAAGACGGTTTTACGCAACTCAGCCCGGTGAAGTTTTAAAATGAAAAAAAAAATTAAAACATAAAAAATATTAAAGCATTTAGACATATTATTTTTATGTATGTATATTTACTTGAAATTTATACTTCGGTCTGCTTGTCGCATATATAAATTTTTCTCGATATTTTTTTTATGTATAACTACTCCATAAGATTTTTTATTTAACAAATATCTAATTGATTATTTAATTTATGCTATTTTATTTCATCATTTAATCTAAATTATTATATTTTTATATTTTTGTTAAATAAGATATAATTATAATAATCTTTTTAACTTATTTTATTTTTTATTAATTTATAATATCTGATTTGAACATTCGATCGATCCGATTCAACCGATCCGATTCAACCGATCCGATTTGATCCATTGATCATCCGAGTCAATGACCGCTGCATCTTATAACATTGCCTTTGATGCGTCAAATTTCGGAGTGACTGGCCACCAACTTCGAGTTAGATGAGAAGAGATTTATTGTAATAATATTGAATTTCTAAAAGATAACGGTATATTTTTTAAAATTTAAAAAATAAATAATAATTTCAATTGAGTGCAAAAAATTCAATTAGAGCCCAATTAAGATTAATCTTTTCATATAATTTCTCTCTAAAAGATAATGAACTAGTATAATAAAATAAATAATATTTCATTTCTAATATATAATGGACAAGAATAACAAAATAAATAATATAGCCTTTTTATAAGAACAAAATAAATTATATTTCCTTTTTCAAGGATAATATATTTTTTTGGAATTAAAAATTAATTTAAAAATTAATTTGAGCCCAATTAAGAATATTTTTCCTTTCTAAAAAATAATGTATAAGTATAATAAAATTAATAATATTTATTTTAAAAAGACAATACATTACTCTTAGAAATAAAAAAATAAGAATTAATTTCTTAAACCTCTCTTGAATTATAGATAATGTAAGGGGAAGGGTAAGACAGGACGTAGGTCATTGGGTGGGAGAACTCGTCATTCGCGGGGGAGGGGTGTGTGTGAGGGATCTGGTGTCGGCCCCTACGAGCTCGTCGCTGGGGTGGGGTGATGGAACGAGCCCGAAGCAAGGGAAGAAAGGAATCGGTGGGGGATATGACGTCCCGATGGGCAGTGGCGAAGTAAAAAATTAAATTGAGTGGATGCACATTATGTTATAATTCAATAAATATATGAAACATATTTCATATAGGACCGATTGAAGATATCTATTATTATTTTTCTAATTAAGAGATTCTTGCAATATTCAAAATAAATATGGAAACATAAAAATATCAAGAATAAAATATATATTAATAATGAAGTTTGTGCATATGTTCTAGGAACTCGAAAAGGATGATAGTGAATATTTTGTGACATTACAAAACTAAAGGACAAAAATATAATCATTGTTATATTTCATATGTTTCATTATATTATGAACATAATTAAATGAAAGGTATGTTATCAAATATTATTTTATAGTTATTTAGATTAAAATAAATAAAACTTTATTTAAATCAATTCATTTCTATTTATACTAAAAAATAGTAATAAGATGAAATTATAATAAAACTAAAATATATAATAAATTTTGATGGGAGCAAAAGAAAATTAGGATGAAAGATGGAATATTTGTAATTGAATTACAATATTTTTCTAAAAAGGAATATATATATACATATATATATAATTACTAGTAAACATATATATATATATATATATTATGATAAAGATAAAAAGAATATTAAAATTAGAAAATTTGATACTTTATATTTATAGAAATAATGTTGTATCAAAGATAATGATACTTAAGCTAAATGCTAAAAATCAAATAACTGCCGGAGAGTGAAGAATAACTTCATTCTACTATGGGAACCATCCACTTAACCATAAGATAAAGATAATACAGCCTATCATCACTACTTCATAATTTCAGTGGGTGCAAGTGCACCCATGGGAACCCCTTCCCTCCGCGCTTGCCGATGGGTGAGGGAGAGGGGGACGCAGGTCATGGGGTGGGGGCTCTACCGTGGCGAGCTCGGCATGTGGTGCCACACCCTCTCTCGTATGCTGATGCGGGAGAGGGAACAAAATCTTTTTTTATTTTTTATATTACTTTATTTGTTAGTATATATTATTTAAAACTTTTAAAGAAGAGAGGGTAATTTAGTTTTTTAATAAATAAAAAAATAAAACATAATGAAATAATTAATAGACGGATGTGCTAAAGTGAATATTGTGACATAAATTTTTTTACTTTATTATTATTATTATTATTATTATTATTTCTTGGGGGTGGGGGCTATGGTAAGTTCATATATTAGAAGTAGATGGGAAAAAATCATGGTTTGTGGAGATTTAAGGAATTAATCCAAATAAAAAAAATTCATTTTGTGATTGGACCAATTAAGATTAATCTTTTATTTCTAGAAGATAATAGACAAGTATAATAAAAATAAATAATATTTTATTTTTAAATACAATGTATTATTTTAGAAATGGAAACATAAATTATTCCATTTGAGTATGATTAAAATAAATAATATTTTATTTTAAAAATGTAATATACAAGTATAACAAAATAAATAATATTTAGTTTCAAAGATAATAATGTGTTATTTTTGGAATTTTAAAAATAATTTAAAATAATAAATTTGATTTGAGTCCAATTAAGATTAAGATTTCCTTTCTAAAAGAACAAGTATAATAAAATAAATAATATTTTAAAAAACAAAATGAAATGATTCAATTTGAGTATGTTTACAATAAATAATTTTTCCTTTCTACAAAATAATTTACAAGTACAACAAAATAAATAATAATTTCTTTCTAAAAGATAATAGATAAATTTAATAAAATGAATAATATTTCCTATTCCAACGGTAGCGTATTATTTTAGAATAAAAAATAATTTAAATAATGAATTCAATTTGAGTAAAATTAAGAATATTCTTTCCTTTCTAAAAGATAGTGTATAAGTATAATAAAATAATTCATATTTCTTTGATATCATATTATTTTTAGAATTAAAAATTAAATTACAGGAGTGAATTCAATTTGAGTCCAATTAAAATAAATAACTATTAAATAATCTTTTGTAAAGATAATGTATTATGTTTAGAATAAAATATAATTTAAAATAATGAATTCAATTTGAGTCGAATGAAGAATGATCTTTCCTCTATAAAAAAATAATATACAAGTATAATAAAATAAATAATATTTTCTTTTTAAAAGATAATGCAGTATTTTTCAGAACTAAAAATTAATTTAAAGCAATGAATTCAATTCGAACCAAGTAAGATACAAAAAAAAACTAATTTTCTTTTTAAAAACAAAATTATACACATACCATGTTCATAAATTAACATTTATTTTTTTAAAAGAAAACCAATATTTCATTACTTTAGACATTTATTTTAAACAAAAATATAACGATTAAAGATTTGCTTTAATTTACAAATCTTAAATGGTGAAATTCAAGTTTTCATGTGAAATTATTTTTTTTCAAAATAAATGAATCATTTTATCATTCTTATTTACTAGAAAGTTAGATTTGATAATTCTTAAAAATTATAATTATATGGTGTCCTCCTCGCATGACAATCGCAGGTTCTTTAACACTAGTTTATGTTAAAATTGATTATAAATATATAATATGAAAAACTTTTCTAAAAAACTTTTTTACCTTCGAAGGCAAAAAATAACCCAAAGCAGCGAAAAAGACGAAGCTCCTAGACGAGTCATACAGAAGTAGATACCACGCCAAACGAACTGCTCGGAAGCGGCCGACTCTCTTCCTTGGCTTTCTCACAGATCGACCACACCGATTCGGACGAAGACGGCCGGCGATGGCGCGGGCGGGAGGGATCACGAACGCGGTGAACGTGGGGATCGCGGTGCAGGCCGACTGGGAGAACCGCGAGTTCATCTCCAACCTCTCCCTCAACGTCCGCCGCCTCTTCGAGTTCCTCCTCCAATTCGGTAACCACAAATCTCCCTTGTCCTATTTGTTTGCTAATATCTGAATCCGCGCTCCTTTGGAATTCCGTTTTGATCTGGATCAGTCAGAGAATCTAACTATCGGCCCTTGATTGATTTACACTTCTTTTACACTTCGGAGAAATCTAAGATCTGTTGTCGTCCTCAAACAAATTTATGTTTCGAGGTTCCCCAGTAAGCTAATTGCAGCATTATCTGGAGGAATTTGGGGCTGAATTGTCCATTTATTTTGTGAATGTAGTAAGAAAGGAGGATGCAATAATGTTTGTGGTGGGGGAGGGGAAATTGGGGAATGAAAATTTGCAACAAGATCACAGCTTTGTTAAAGACCGAGCCGACTGCAGGGTTCCTTAGGAAGAAGAGGATGCATTCTAGGTCATATAGGGTGAGATTAGAGACTGCCTGAAATTTATGTTGCGAACATTGTTATACTTGAAGAGGGTGCTTTAGTATCTTCTTTAGCTGCTTTATGGCTAGGTTGTTTGGACCACATCTCGCAATTGCAAAGTTTGTAAAACACAAATGGGACAAATTTATAATTTTTGTTGTTTAGTCAAGGGATTGGAATACAAATTGCAGGGGTTGTGTAATGGCTGATGGATCCTCGTTGGTGCCTCTGACATCACAATCCAATGTAACTGAGCTTCTTGCCTGCTATATCCATTATGTAGCGTCTTGCTTCAGTTATTTAATTCCCTTATGAGTCGACTTCCTCTGAACATTTATTTCTTCTAGATGCACAGTTATTTATCAGTAGGAAATGTTAGCCATCAGACTTGAAACTTGTGGTTTTGGCGTATTTCTCAAACAGAATGTTATATCGCTCTGTCAACCTTCTTAAAAATTTCCGCGATCAGTTTAATGACAGATACCACGATGTGTTTTGAATTTACAATCAACAAAATATATTTGATATAGTGTTTGCCCATGTTGTAACTCCGCCTATGTTTTATAGCCGGTCCCAAGCCCGAATAAAAGAGGGTTGTGTTAGGCCCCGATAGTCAGCGTAAAACCCTGTCGAATCTTATGAACATGGATCAACGAATGAATGGCGTCGTATGATCCATGTAGCCGACCCCACCTAGTGGGATAAGGCTTTGTTGTTGTTGTTGTTTGCCCATGTTGTGCCCCAAACTTTGCTTTTTAAATTCAATCTTTACTTGCAATGATCTTTGGACTTTCATCAGTAACTTCACGATGTGAATGAAAAAAAAATGCTTCATCAAAATAGGAAATAGAATTGGATGATTGCAAACATGGCAATCATCCTTTCCCCTTTAAAAAAAGCTGGCATCAATATGGTTTGGACCAGTGTTGTCAAACATGTAAAACGGACACGACACGGAGCAATCGGGAAAACACGAAATCGTATACACGTAACACGACACGGCCGATTCTACCAGAAAAATATTTTATATATTAACTAGCACAGACCAGCATTTTTAAAGATGAAGAAGAATTTTCGACTTGAAATCATCAAACCATCAACCAAGTTCATACAAACTAACATATCTAACAATTATATTGTAAGTTTTAACTCACTATTAATGAACAAATAACAACCAGATGGAGCCGCAAACAAAAAATCTTAATCTAACATTCTAACCCTCTCGGTTTATCTATTCTTTAACACACAAAGAAAGAGGGAGAGACCACGGGAGCTTCCCCTGTTTGCGAACACGCAAAGAAAGAGGGATGAACCCAAGGAAGTTCCTCTGTTTGCAAACACAGAGAAAGAAAAAAGAGGGAGGGAGGGCGATGCAAAGAGTCATCAATAGAGAGGACGAATAGGGTGCAAACAGTCATAAAGATGTAGAGAAAGAGGGAGCGAGGGAGGGCGCACTGGCAGCAGAAGAAAGGAAGGGCAAACGGCAGCAGGAGGTCAGCAATGGCTGTAAGGGCGAACGACGCGAGCGGTGGCTGCAGGAATGAATAGCCTGAGAAAGGGATGTAGACGGCGAACAGTGAGGTCACAAATAATCGCAGACAGGAGCACACACAGGAGAGAGAGGGCGCAGTGAGCAGCCACGTGCAGAGAGAGAGAGAGAGAGAGAGAGAGAGAGAGGTACCAGCGGTGGAAGATAACACGAAGGAACGGCGACATGCAGTTAATGGTGGTTTCAGGGGCGAACAACATGAGTGATGCCAGCACAAGCAGGGGCGGCTGAAGGTGGCAAACAGTGTAAGCAAGGGGTGGCTGTGGAAGCCAACGCCGGGAGTAGTGGACCAACGCTGAGATTTGGAGCAGCAATGTCATGGCGTGAACAAAGGGAAAAAGGATTAGGGATTCTGCGATTTGGAAGAAAAAGACAAGTCACGTGGGTGAACGACCAGGTAAAAAAAAGGATCGCTAGACACGGAGTCAACACGCGATTCCACCGTTTCTACGCACTGACACGCGATTCCACTGCGTGTTGACGAAACGCGATTCTGGATAGAATCGAACACGTTTGGCTGGGGTAGACTCGTAGAATCGTACGATTCTACGAGTCGACTCGCGTTTTTGACAACCTTGGTTTGGACTACTAAACCACATTGCAGTTTAGATGATCTAGAAAGTGTTCACAGGCATTATCTAGATATCTGATATTCCATTAATCTTTAAGTCATTGGAGAATGTTCCTGATTCTCTAGAAGTCCCATCACATGTCCATTGGTGTGTTCAGATTTTGGTATGGTCAAAACTCAAAACCGGTTTATATAATTCTTTAGTAGGTAGTTCTTAATTCTGGATTAAGGACTATAATAAATACCTTTGTCAATGTGTTTGGTGCCTCATGCTCAAATCTTTAATTGTGAGACAACTCCATAGCATTTGTATGGTAAGCATTTACAAGTACACTTCTATGATTATCTTTGCTTTTAATGTCATTTATTACTTGCATGCCGTCATCTAATAATGTCCTTGGCATCATATATACAAGAGTCAATTAATTAAATGTTGGATATGTGGAGAACCAACACCTGAGTAGGCTGGTCTTCTATGTTAGATCTCATTTCCTTATTGTTTCTTTCCTTTTGCTCGCAGTTTCCTTATTGTTTATATTGGTATTGCTATACTATTATGAATTTGGTAATTTAGGGCAGAGCAATTATGTGTACCATAGTGTTCCATTACTTGCCCTTTATGTTATTATATGAGGTAGGTTTCCTTGCGCTTGATTTATGTGTTATGCCATCATATTTAATGAATGGGAGGGGCCTTGGCCCGTCCCAAAATTTTCAACTTTAAGCTTAATTTTTACTAATAAAAGGCTATTTTCTTATAACTATATGTATTCTTATATATTTGTCCCCTCCCAATTTTATTGTCCAGCTCGTCTCTGGGAGGGAGAATGTTGTGTTCAGTTGTTTTATGTAATCGAAAAAAAAAATAAAGGTCATTTTACCCATTTTGTTTCTTCTTGGTACTCGAAATCTTTACTTTTGGTTTTCTTTCTGTTTCATTGGTTATCTGGATTAGTTCTTCATAAAAAAACTTATGAACTCTTGTTTGAAATTAGGAAGATATTGAAAATTTGGAATTATCTTTTAATCTTTTTGTTCAGATGAATAACAGTCAAAGGAAGTAGTTAATTCTGAATATTGTGTTTTTGTTGCCTAGATTCATTATCTAACTGAATATTGTGTTTTACCAGAGGCAACAACCAAGAGCAAGTTGGCAGCGCTGAATGAAAAACTTGATACCTTAGAACGTCATCTTGAGGTTCTTGAAGTTCAAGTTAGCAGTGCAACAACGAATCCATCTGTTTTCAATTGACGACTTCGATGACAGATGTTGTATGTATGAACTTGGAACTTAGGAAATTGCATGTTTTCTCTTTGACTCTTGTTCTTTTATTTTGCATCTTTATGCAATAACTCCGCCTATGTTTTATAGTCGGTCCCAAGTCCGGATAAAGGAGGAGGGTTGTGTTAGGCTCTGACAGTCAGCGTAAAACAACGAGTCGTATGATCCATGTAGTCGATCTCACCTAGTGGGATAAGGCTTTGTTGTTGTTGTTATTGTATACATAACATATGGGTGATACGTTGTGCTTTTATTTTGTATATTTATATTTTTATGTATACTCCCATGATTTTTAATATTTACTCCGTAAAACATAGATATAATTTGTAAGAACGTTTTCTAGCCGAAGTGTCCGGATATGAAGGGATGCTAGTGTTTATTGTCGCAGCGGTCACAAAATAGTTTAAAAGTTTTGTAGTAAATTTTGGGATTCTAGAAGTCGATCATGATAGTTATTCAACTTTGGTTTGAAGTTTTAACTTGATTTTTTATGTATAGATTATTTTCAGATCACTCGACTTTTATACAATCATGATTTGTATAATTCTTTTTTAAATATTCATATCTTACGTCAATGTTTTTTTCTTTCGATGTATACATATGAGACATATGTCACGTCTTTCAAGTTTAAAATTAATATTAATATAATCTCATTTACTTATTTTTTTAGGAAAAAATATTTATGGAAATTATATTTTGAAATTTTAAGTTTTGATGGTTTTCAACGCTAGAAATAAATTTTTTATTTACTCATTAATTAATAAAATAACTACATTATATTTTTCTCATTTATTTACAAAAAATGATGTCAACATATTATTTACAATTAAAAAAATATTTTTTTGATAAATAGTAGAAGATTTTTCTTGGACACTTCTTAGGTATAAATTTAAATTATAAAGTTATGCCCGATTGATCAGACAAATCGGACTGATGTCCGACCCTCAAAACAGTGTTAATCATTTTTAATTCGATTAAAGCCAATCAAAATTCAAGTTTAACCGGTCGACTCGATGTGTTTGATCATTTGAGTAAATTGTTCGGACCAAGATGGAAAAAATAATAATTATGACAAAAAATTAAAAAAAATTATTTAGAACGCATTTTTGTGCATATATATATATATATATATATATATATATATATATTGAAATTTATGCTCCATTTCGTTTTTTATTTTTCATCGCATGTCTTGTTGTTGATATTCTTTTATTTAGAATTACGAAAAAAAATTCATCTTTTACATAATAACTATTTATTTGATACTTATTTTATTATATTATTTGACTTCTAAAATCTTTATTTTACTTGTAATACAAGAAAAAATTATTTAACATATTTTGTTCTTTTTTGACAACTTACATTTTTTGATTCTGCCATTTGATTCGAACCGGTCCTATCAGTTCAATTTTACATCATTGGTTAGATGTCATTCACTTTATTGAATATATAGTAATTATTAACTTGTACTTCTTTGTATTACTTGTTGCAATGAAATATTTTAAAGAACGAGAAAACTAAAAGGACTAAGAGTAAAAACAATATTTGAATAAGTATGAAATTTCGTTCTCATGTTATTCATTTCTTATTTTTCTAATGTATATTTTATATTAAAGACATAAATGTAAAATATATATTTTATAACTATATATATAAAAAAAGCAAGTTAACTATATATAAATGGAGTCTAGTGACACTTTTAATGACACCGTGTGAAAAAAAAAATTCGGTAGTACACCGTGTGAAAAATTTAATCATTAAGATTGTGATATGTTATTATAATTATTCATACAAGAAACAATATGTCTACTCTACTAGGATAATTATAGATTTAAAATTTGAAGACCACGGTTAAAAAGTGATTCTAATTTTTTTTTCGCTCGCAACATGATCTCATTTCTTTTTTTTTCGCATACCTATTAATTATTTTGTATATGTTTTCTTCGTGTTAAAAACTTATTTTTTGTTCTTTTGTTCATAGTTTATAGATGCTGACTTCTGAGACACGTGGAATTTTGCCAATATTCTTTAGCAACGTTCTATCGTTGGAGACTGCACACATCTATTAATAGTAATACGACCGGTGCAACCGAATGATCATATCATAGTTCATAGAACAATTATATATATGGATGCCCCTGATTTGGAAAATGCTGGTGAACGAACACATAGATGTAAATAGGATTTCGACGTTATAAACAGTGCGAGTTTCCATTTTTTTCTTCCTTAACCTACCAGTGCTTTTCTTTCTCTTCTTGTTAGTGGTATACATGTTGCCATGATTGCTTAACTAATTGTTTTGCAGTGGTCATGCTTGGAGAGCAGTGCAAAAGACATGTTGAATTGCTTTCCTCGTAACCTGAAAAATGTAGTAAACAATTATCCATTCTTACATATTCTCCATCCTACTGCACCTTATACTTAACTTAGCTCCATCCTCTGCCCTGTAGCTAGGAATAGGATGCAGCATTGCTACTTAGAACTTGTTAAATATTTTCACATCCATTCATGCACTGTAGATACGATGCTGTTTATATGATAAATAAAATACAAGCATAATTAAACCTTCACTACATAAAATGCATTGTAATTAATACTGCAAAAACTACATGATATTGTCTTTCTGCTAAATTTAACAAAATGGCAAATAAACATACTAGACAACAAGCAAGCCGAGCAATGTAATCTCTCTCATATGTAGCCAACGCGGCGCGTGCGAATTAAGATACTAACAGCATGAACCCACAAGCGAGCAAAGCGATCAACTCCAGGGATGCCATTCCGGCGAGCCACCCGGATGCAGTCGAGGCTGCTCCGCTTGCATTGGGAGTTCCCGGAGGGGAGGGGTTCGCCGTCTCATTGCCGGCCGACGGCGAGCCTCCGGGCGCGTTGTCATGATCTGTCATCACCTTTATTATCATCTTCTGCCCCCGCTCGCAGTGTCCGGAGACGCCGCTGATAAAATAGAACGTCCCCGACCTGTCCAGCTTGAATTCGGTCTCGCCATTGTTGGAGAAGAAGAGGGGATGCAACGACAGGCAGCTCTCGTAGTCCTCCTCCGTCACCACCATCACCGAGTCTTTGCCGTACTTGAATTCTAGTTGAACCAAAAGAGAGCAAATGATGCATATAAACACACAGCATGCATTAGTGTTACGAAGTTTAAGATACACGGTCGTATATATATATATACTGGTAAATGGATCGAGATTCAAGATATTGATGCATGCTGTTGAGAAGGTTTTGATGAACAACTTACTGACGCTGTCGCCGACCTTAAACCTGTTCCTGGAAGCCCAGTGGTTGTAGAAGTTGGTGTCCTTTGAAGACGGCACGACCCAACCGGTCTCGTCGCCGACGTCGAAGTCGAACGCTTGGGACGACATGATGCAGGAAAGGAGGATGAATAACTTTGAAGAGCTTGCTAGCGGAGAAGCCATGTCTTCACTTAGGGTAGTTGCACTGCTCGATTTGACAGCTCTTCCTCTACGTTAGTTCGTACTGTTTGGAGATGCAGATAAAGCAGATAGATCGAGATCGAGATCGAGAGAGAGAGAGAGAGAGAGAGAGAGAGAGAGAGAGAGAGAGAGAGAGAGAGAGAATTAGACGTGGAATTAATAGGGGAACTGCGAATGCATGCATGCAACCAGAACGGGGCATGTGATTATTAAGCTTTTGAAGCTGGGGGAGAGAGAGAGAGAGAGAGAGAGAGACGTGGGGTGGAGTTAATTAATTAGTTAGAGGAAGACGTAGTGGAGTTTATGAACGAGGAGAAAATTATGGCGAGTGGGGAGCGGTTTCTGCTCAAAACCGTCGAGATATGTTGCATGAAACATTTTGACTCGGTACAAGTTTATAACGTGTTATTTTTACTGATATATATACAACGTTTTATTCACTTTTAATTTTTCTTTTTACATAAATACCTAAAATATTATTAATCAACTAACAACGCATATAATTTAAACATTTTTAAATAATAAAGAAATTTTAACTAAAACTTTTCAAATTTCAAACATTTTATAATGAATCGCGTTAGAAATATTTAGCTAATTTAATTTAAATATATATAATGACGAATATTATTATATGTATAATATATAAATATTGGATTCCATCGAAGGCAAAAATTTCCTAACTATCATTGAACTTCTTATAAGATACGAGCTTTGGATTTTTTTCAGAGTGGGCCTCGTGATTGCCGCCCACATTAGACACTGCTCAAACTACTGTTTTTTCCAAGTCCATGAATTCAGTAGATAAATTAAAAAAAACATAAAAAGAGTATGCAAATTTTACTTGTTGAAATAGAACTTTTTCATGCATGAACATTTTGTCTATAAGCAAAATAATCCAATAGATTAATAAACTAAGTTTGGGTCGGCAATTAGAACGATTGAAGTTAATTAATTAGTAGGCCAATTTTAGTAGCTATATATATAATACTAGTGTGACATCCGTGCGATGCACGAAGAATATAAAAAAGTAATTATATCTAAAATAAAATTATTAAATTATTTTTTAATGGAAAAGTATAATGTATGTTTATATTTTCTAAAATTGAAAGAATAATATTGTAAAAGTAAAATATCAACAAATAGTGTATTGTAAACAATGATTTATTATTAACTTATAAATACCAGAAATAATTTTGTATCATTGTAGCATTAATTTACTCGCACTTCCCTCCTCTTTGGAAAATGGAAGTCATTTGAAATATTTATGCTCGAGTTGTTTCTATTATGCAAAATATAAATAATAAAGAAAGAATAAAAGAAAAAATATTATTCTCTTTGAGTCACTTATTTATAGAAACTTTGTTACACATTTTTATCTACTCATATAAAAACAAAGAAATAATATGGTACAAAGGATTCGAACTGTAGAACTATTTATATTTCAAAATTGTTATATATAATAAAGCACACATTTCTTCCTATTTTGTCTTACTATTGTATATAGAACTGAGATATTAAAGTTTCTTTCATTGCTTAAATCATCTGGGTGTCATATCATGGATTAGGAAAAAAATTCATGACACACTAATATATGGCTTAATATTGAAAACAAATAGAATACTTTAATTTAGAAAAAAATATAATGCTTATTACGAACAAATTAAGTAAATAACTGAATATGACTCCTCTTTTTTTCTCAATTTGCTCGCCAATAAGCGATGTCTTTTTAGTGTGTCATCATTTTTTTAATAGCTAACCAATAATAATTATCTCCTTAGATTCTTAAATAAATTCAAAATTTAAGTATTTTTTTACATTATTCGTGATATAGTTATTATAATTAAATAAAATCAAAATTTTAAAATAAGTAAAATGAGGAATTTAGTATAAATAGTTTTTCAGATATCATGATAATGATATCTTATAACTATTGCTCAAAATTAATCATTTAATATTTTTTATTACTAACAAACTATACAAACAATTCATATATTATTATCTAAATTAATTTTAACATGTTAGAGAACACATAACAGTCAATTCATGTACCAGTTATTCTTTACCGATATCCTCTTTTTAATATAGCATAATAAAGATATTGATATATATTTTTAATTACTAATGCATTATCCATTCAGTGAGTATTCATCCAACCAATGATTCTTAATCAATTATCTTACTATGGGTAATGTGTCTTGAATGATATGCGATAAGAAATTAAATTTTCTATCAAAATCAATTATTTAGAAATAATATTTATGTAAATGTTTAGATATTTAATATTGTAATTTTATAATTAAAATTTTAATTAAGGGCTGATTTTGGGGGCATTACAGTTATATAAGAAAAGTATTAAAGAATTAATATCATATTAATTTATTATTATATTTTTAAATTATTCATTTTTAATAATTGTTATGTTATTATATATTATGATTACCATATAAGTGTATAAATAATTTTCTCATGGTTATAACCGTACAAATAGAAACATGTCTAATTGTTATAACCGTATGGATAATAAAATTAAATAATTATCATATGTGATAAATCATAACTAACAAATATTATTAAAATATAGAGACACATGTCAACACTTAATTACGCCAAATGTCATCATCTCCATGCAAACTTTTTTGCTTTTAATATAGTATAGATTCGTGATGAGTAAAAAGAAAACATATGATAAAAAGATGAGTCAATTAATAAACATAATGAGTCGTTTCCGAGCAAAGTTCCAAAATTGATTTTGTCAAATTGTGTACAGGGAGTATCATATGCCTCGTCAAACTAGCGTCCCAACTTAAAGCTCTATTTGGTAACATCAAAATTAGCCAAGTAGCGTTTAACAATTCAAACGTTATTTTTTCTATTTGATAAATGATAAAAATAAATAGTGTTTAGTGTTTCATATGAAAATATTAAAAATTTACTTCTATTAACGTTTTACGATTAGCGATTAGAGATTAGCATTTTATAAATTTATCCAATTTTATCCTTGTTGAAAAGTTAGCACTATGTTAAGCCAAACCACACGATGATTTGCAACCATCCATATTGCAACCCTCTTTATTTCCAAGTATGATGTTATTTTTTCTTGCTGGTCCATCACCAAATTTTAGAAAATAGTGTAGTAAACTATTCCTACTCTTAAACACATGAATTGGTTGAAAAGAAACGAAAAAAAAGGTGTTAGCAATTAGGTTCGCACCTACAACCTAATGAAACACATCAACACCGCGTACCAGATGAGAAACTAAAAATATTCTAAAGTTATTTAGAAAACAAAGAAAAATCATTTTGTAATGGATCAATTTTTAACCTTATTTTAGTATAATAACGTATTTTAAAACTATATTAAAATGAATATAAATTTATTTTTATAACTAAATATAGTATATAATACTAGAACTATCAAATTATCATTTCATAGTGTGATGGAAAAAGTATTAAGTTATATAAAAATTATTATAGTACTAATCCGGGGGACCCACATTGTGGGTGGGGTGCTGGGCCCCCTCAAAATTTTAAATTTTTTTAACCCTATATAAAATTTAAGTTTGGCCCCCTTAATAATATTTAGTGTCACTTAAAAGTTGATCTCTTGTTTTTGTGTAGTGGTAGAAAATGTTGAGGATGTTTATGGAGATCATGGGTTCAAGTCCTCCTTTTGTCATTTTTTTTACCTACCCAAATGAGCTCCATGGCTTCTTTTTTTGTTTCAGATGGAGTCCTAATTTAATCGAATCTATTTTTATTATATTAAAAAAATCCTCTAAATTATATTTGATTTTGTTATTTTTTAATTCAATTTTTTGGGATCTTTAGATTTACAATTTGTTCGATCCTCTTACACCCATAAATGGAAGATACAATTTAACAATTAAAAAAAGTACCAACTCCCGACCACTAATTAATCGAGTGATAGTGGATTGGATTTTTACTGGACCGCTTTTGATAATGTGATAATGGAAAAAAAAGATATCAACTACTAATAAGGAATATGTTAAATCAACTTATCTATCATGTTCGCGAGTCGGATTCGATCTTATTTATGAATAAATATAATTTGATCTGATCAAATTTGATCGTATCGGGTAGAAGTTTATATAGACAATAAATCCGACCTCAAGTTGGGTGGTCGGATTATTCGACAACTATTTTTTATTTTTTTCTTAATTTTTATTATTTTTATTATTATTATTATTAATATTAA
Organism: Pontederia crassipes; assembly: GCA_030549335.1. NCBI lineage: Eukaryota > Viridiplantae > Streptophyta > Magnoliopsida > Commelinales > Pontederiaceae > Pontederia > Pontederia crassipes. The sequence continues at coordinate 65,311,207 of CM060191.1, read as the reverse complement.
TATTAATATTATTATTATTATTATTATTATTATTATTGATGCATGTTGTCCCCCTCTGTGCGGTCATGAACGAGCCACAGCGTTCCCAATGCCCAACGACCGAACACGTACCATCCCCATCGCGTCTCACGTGACAACATCTGCTAAAACGGATAATAAAAATATATCAATGTATTTATTCTTATTCTGACTGTTTTTAATAATATTATTATCCATCCATTCTTTGCTTGGTCTCCTCGTGCAATCAATCAATCGTTCTTATCTGTTTCATCATGATCATTATTATTCCAATGCAATGCAATGCAATGCAATGCATTGAGAGTGAACTGAGTGGTCAAATTGGGGGCTCACAATTTGGGGATTTGGAAAGATCTCTATATAGTCTCCTACTTCCATTCCCCCACTTTTCCTCCCAATCTCTCACTGGTCAATTGGATGGATGGATTTTAAAGGAAAACAGTGGGCGGCCTTGTCTCATCTCTTTCTTTCTCCCCTTTTTTTCCTCCCCTATCCAATGATTAAATTTATTCATGAATCGTGTGCAAGTATGACCCCTTTACCCACGAGAACTAGTCAAATTTATTTTCGTAAATGTTACTTTTATTTATTTTGACTTGTACCGAGACACGTTCTCTTTCCTTTTTTTTTTTTGTTGTCAACCTTTCGTTCTCAATTAACCTCGAACGTTACATAGACCTTATGATCATATGGTACGAGAGATTTTTCGACTAAAGGTGATTGGTGAGTTTTTTTTTTTCCTTTTTTCTAAAGCACATTGTTGTTCCTAATTATTTAATCTTTTAAAAAAATCGATCAACATATCAAATTCAACGTGGTTTAAAGTAAGAGATCCTAAGTAATATTATAAGTTCCGACCATGTCATCGATCCGAATTGATCAACGGGTCAGGTCGGACCGGATCGAATCGAATGGTCGGACCGAATAATATAAATTAATAAAAGAATAAAATAAGTTAAATAGATTATTTATAATATTATTAATATATAATATCTTATTTAACAAAAAAATATAGAATACACTATAATAAAATAAAAATAAAATAATTCAGATTAAATAATATAACAAAGTAACATAAATTAAATCATCAACATAAATAACATAATTTTTATAAGGTAGTTATAAATAAAAAAATATCGAAAAAAATTATATATGTGAAGAAAGGACAATAAAATATAAATTTCAAACAAATATATATATAATATGTCTAAATATTTTAATAATTTTTTATATTTTAAACTTTTTTTCATTTTAGAAATTAACCCGACCGGGTCGGCCGGTTGAACCCGGGTTTGACTAGGTCAAAGCGGGTCAAACTCCTCCTCGAATTTCAATCGACCCGCGGGCCGTTTTAATTCCCGGACACCGATCCGACCGGCTGGGTCAGGTTAGGTCTGACAACATTGGTCCTAAGTTTAAACCTAATTAAGCTCTTAATAATAAAAAAAAAGTATTTTCTCCTTTTGTTGTCCACGTGGGGAATTGTGCTAGACCAAACTTATCAACAACCAACACATGAGGAGGAGTGTTAAGACGATAAAATTAAAGATATTATTCTTCCTAACGACTTAAGCTTTTAGAAAAAATTGATCATTCAACACATGAAAACTCGGGGGCGATCGTGGGCGAGTGCTATAAATTAAGGTTCAGAGTGACTGCCTTCGGCACCTTTCGAAAGCCCCCATTCACCATCATCTCTTTCTTCTCCCTGCTTCAGCTTGATGTTCATTTTCATTTTCCCAACGACGAAGAAACTTGATGTCATGCTTCAATAACTCGAACGTCGAACTTCAAACAACTCTCACAGATGTGTGAATGCCTTGGACAGAAGGAATATAAAAGCTTCAAACTTATTGGAAGAAAAAAGAAGGAAAGAATGTTAATTCAATAAATTAATTAAAAGGTCAGTCTCATTTACTCAAATCTTGGTGATTAATAAGTGTTCCTCTGGATATCCGGAATGTGTAAACTAATAGTAAAATAGTGGGGGATTAATTGTAGACTTAATGTGTCCCAATTGATAGAGCAAATTAATGGAAGATTCGCTCATTTATAGAGATGTAAATGATATTGCAAATCCCCACGGGACGTTTGATTGTTCAATAAATGTCTATGGGGATATAGACGAACATCAATTAAAATGAAATTATTTCGGTCAAATTTTGACAAATATTAATTTATCTAAAAATGTATGAAATCGGTCATTTATATTCTCATTTTTCTTCAAAATTTTCCAATAGTATTTTTCTAAAAAAAAATAATCATATATCATTATATTAATATTTTGTTATTATTGTAATATCGAATATAAACTATGCATAATGAAATATTTTAATACGATTTTAAAAATTTATTCCTTTCAAAGTAAATAATAGGTAAAATAATATATATATGATATTTATTGTTTTATTCTATTCAATTTTCTCCTCAACCAAAATCACGTAAGAAATTTTACAAAACAAATGCATGGTCCATCAGTAAAAGTCTAAATAATTGGAAGATTTTGAATATTTTACATCATTTGTGCATAATTATATTGATGTTGTTACCGTGATTCCAAATATTTATGCGAGCAACCCCTTAAGTAAATATAATCCACATTGCTGTATAGGGTTTTCTAAATTACATCAAATGTCTTTCAACTTTGACGTTTGCTCCGTGATACTTTCCAATTTCACTTTGTAATACAAAAGTCTTTTATCTTTTAACTCGTTTAACCTTGTGAGCACTGACAGCTCGTAGGGGTCCCCTCCCCATTTGCTTGCATGTGTCGGAGCTAGGGAGCGTCAGAGAAGGAGGATCGCCCCCTTCGGCAATCATTGGTGGTTGTAAAAGGAGGGGCAACTAGGTGACATTTTTATTTTTAAAATTATTTTTTTATTTTTTAATATTATCATATCATTATTATGTTTATGTGGAGAGGGAAGAAGACATCGTGTCAACGTCACATCAGCTCCGCGATCGAAAGACAGATCACAAATAAGGAGGGCACCGAGTGAAATAAATTAAAAGATGGAGAATATTCGTATTATAAAGTGAAATTAGAATGTATCATTGAGAAAGCGGCCAAAGTTGAAAGACATTTCGTTTTCATATTAATATTTCAATTTTATAATATTTAAATAATGCCGCATCAAGCATTTTTATATGAAAGTGCTGGCCAATATTACACATCATTTTTTTTTCAACTGTAAGAAGACATTACTACAAGTAATGATATTCGTCATTATTGTTACAAATATGGTAATGCTTAACTATTTATAATAAAGAATTTGAATATTTTATATCTTTCGTGCATAAATATATTTATGTTGTTGCTTGTACGAATAGCCCACATCGTTGTCTAGTTTGTTTTCAACCAATAATTCAATTTTACAGTAATTAATTAATGTCACATCAAGCACGCACCTTTAGTTGCGTTATTTTTTTAACAAACTATTTTTTTCCATACTTATTTTTAAATTATTAATTTACAACTTTTAAATTTTGAACTTAGTTAATTTTGACACCTAAATTCTTTCATTAAATTTAAATTAAGTTTTATTAATATAATTGTAAAATTTTATTTTCATTCTTACCTTCATATTACAATAAAAATGTGGATATCTAGTGAAAGTGGAGTGGGATCTTTATGTACTAGGGTTAAGTTTTTAACACAATTCACTTTTGAAGTAATTTCACTAAATGTCCTTAAACTTCGCTGACTTTTTTAATTTTATCCTCCAACATTATTTTGTAACTTAGACTACTCTTCGATATAAACTTATTTCACCACTTGTCCTTTTTACTTGTGATCACTTATTTATCGATTGCGCAAATTTATGTGACATTTTTCTCTCTCCTCCACGTGTGCAAGTGTCCAGCGGCATGTTAAGATAGTATTAAATATTAAAATTTTTTAGAGGATGTGACCCCTCTTTTTCTCCCTCCGGCCATCGATAGACACTCCTAGAATCGGAGGGAATGACTGTCCCCCTCCCCCTCTTCAAAGAAGGAAGGGGGAGGGTCGGCCGCCCCCACCCCCGCGTGATCCACACTGAGGAGGAGGGGGAGGGGGCAGCCACTCCCTCCCATCCCTTCTTCGACGTCGAAGAAGGGAGGGGGAAGGGGTGGCCCCCACCCCCTCCGCATAAGGGAGCCTTCTCCTGTGCACGTGATCGCGCACAGTGGGAGAAGCCTCTTCTCTCGAAGAAGGGATGGGGAGAGAAGAACCCCCTCTCCCTCGTGCGAGAGCCGGATCTGCAGTCATCCCCTTCCCTTTCCTCTTCGACTCCATAGAGGGGAGAGGGGGAGGAGGCCACCGCCCCCATCTCTTTTCCCTCTGGCTGCTTGGGCGTTTGGCCGGAGGGAGAAGAGGAGGGTGCACACTTCATTATTTTTTAAAATTTAAATTATTATTTTTATATTATCTTAATATACTATGTCAAACATCTGCACATGTGGGATAGAGAGAAATATAACACAGATCACGCAAATTGGAAAATGGTCGATAACAAGTCAAAGGAGTGTGAAATAAGATGATAATTAGAGGACAATCTAGTTACAAAGTAAAATTGGAGGATAATATTAGAAAGTGGTCAAAGTTAGTTAATTTTTTACGACTTTCTTTGTTCATGAATGTTTTTCTCTTGTTCACAGAGATGAAGAGAATTTTATCACGTTAATTTTTTGTGTTCATCTACTTGATTTTTTGTCGTACTCATTATTCATCAATTCTCAGTGTTTTATTCGTAATTGTATTTGTCATTTTAAATTTGTGTTTTATTCGTAATTGTATTTGTCATTTTAAATTTGTGAAAACTTTTCACATATATAGTCATGTTTTGATGATGCATAAATTGCACAACCTTTTTTCACTTTCCAACCAAAAGTATCACGTTAAAATGACACGCAAATAATTTAGAACAGGCTATTCAATATTTTTCCTTACATGTCATAACATTGATGAACACCTCTTAATTTATTGTCCACGCTCTTTTTTTTTCTTTTGCAATGGAAACATAACGTGGACGAACTAATTATTAATTAATCGTCGCGGTCCCTAACCGGAGCGTGCTAAATATTATTCTTTAATCACATCCACGTGAAGTTACATATTTAAGACCACTGTCTCATTAAAATAAAAAGAAACAATAATACGAAGCAAACAAAAAAAAATCTCAAAAATTAATCAAGTCTTATTTTAAGACCGCAGTAATCGTTAAAAAAAATAAAAAGTACGAAAAATATCTCGAAATAATCCGAGACCGTGACCTCACGGAGCCCGGCACTGGCGAAGTGGGCCCCCACAAAAACATCTCTCCCAGTGCGTGGGCCCCTTTGATGGCGTCAGGGCACGAGGCGGCCACTCGGCCCAAATTTAACGCGACGCGTACCAGAAAAACCCAACTCTCTTTTATTTTAAGCCGAAGACGACGTGAGTGGTTGATGAAAAAAGATTCCACATTTTTCATCCTCCTATTTTTTTTTCTTTTCTTGTTTACTAAAAAGTTGCTAAATAAAAATAGAACTTTTTTTCCTTCTGGGCAGATGCATTTTTATCAATTCATTAACAACAATGCGAAAGATTCAAACGTCCTTCGTGAATTTCGTTTCATATTTGTTTCTCTCCGAAAAATAATTTATTGTGCATAGATTTTATGATGAAAAAGCATAGATCAAATTTGACAACATACTTGTGCAACGTAAACGTACGACTTGCTCCATCACTTCTAACGGTTCGGATCAACGTAAGGCAACATTAACGGTCCCAAATCTCTCCACGTCAGTCCGGAGGAGGTGTTAGTTGGCCGATGCCGAGTTCCTGCGATGGGTCCACGTGCACAGTCCTCGGCCGCGGCGGACGACTCGATGACACGCGACCGTTCCATTCCCCACATTTTTCTCATTTGTTTTTTTTTATTTATACGTCCGAGCTCCCGAGCTCATCGTTTACGCACTTCGCGGGGTACGTGTTCACAACCGGCGCAGGGCTTTGAAACCACACATTCCAAAACGGTACCCGCTGGTCCCACCGGGGATGCGGTTAAAAAGTAAAAATACTAAAATGGAAACCGCTCTCTTTGGCGGGTACGTTAACGAAACGTACGCGAGACGTCGCGCTATGCTTTGGATACTTGTTCGCGTTCGCCTTCCTCGCAAAGGAACCCCGCCACAGAAACCCAATCCGTTCCCGTTTCACGTTTCCCGTTCCCGTTCCCGTTTCCAGGCTGGGCCTTTAATCTCCTCCGTCTGTTCTCCGACCTTTCCATTCTGATTCCGGTGTTCCTTTTTTTTTGCGCGTTTCCTCTCCTTCTCCCTTTGGTTCTCTCTCCCCGGAGCGGGCGTCGGCGAACCCTAACCCTAAACTCGAGGGGCTCTCGCGCCGGAATGGAGTCGGCCGCGATCGACGACTACTGGATCGACGGCGGCGCGTCCGACGGCGAGCTGCGCTGCGCCATTGAGAGCTTCTGCGAATTGGATCCCGCCGCCGGGTACGGAAAACATCTCTTCTTGACGGTCTATTGTGTTGTGTTTTATTTTTCCTTCCTGTATAGAGATTTCAGTTCGATATTGGCGGGGGTGTCTTTTGGTTGCATGGTGGTTTCATGCGGGAGAGAGAATTTGATTTGAAATATGTGTGTTTACGAGGAGGCGTGGGATCTTATAGCTTCCTGGCATTGTTGGTGTATTGTTCGCGTTGATCTGATGCTTTACGTATGAGTTATGTTGACAGGGGCGGGATGGACGAAGCATATATCGATGCCTCCGCCTTCGAGAGTAGCGGTTCGCGGAAGAGGTAAGATTTGTTCTAACGATTCCCCTTGTTTTTAAATAGACTAATTTCTACTGAGATTAAAGGCGCCGGTGTTTTTTTTTTCTTTTCTCCCAAAGAGTTTTCTATTCACTACTTCATGTTTATTGATTTTTTGTGTCTGTGTGTGTTAACGCTACATCTCAATGATGACATATGTCTGCAACTAAAAAATGCGTTTTTTTAGAAGTATTCAAAAAGTATGACAAATGATAGGAATCTATGACCTCCCATCGCAAATATTAAAAAGTAAATTCCAGCCTACCAGACATGGTGGTGGAGAAACGTTGCCTTCATTCCAGATGCCACAAAAAAGAGAGAATAATAGATCAAGGTCGAGTCTTGGCAGTGGAACCAATTCATGGTCGTCTTGTGCCTGGCTTCCCTACATGATCACATATCATGTTGTCATACCCTTTGCCTGTTAATACCTGATTGAATACGCATCTGCCTACCTCAAAAAATAAAACTTATGCTGGCGTATGAATTCCTTCATGTTTTATTCAACGCCACAGACCATGTTATTAGAGTCATCGTTATATGTGCCTTTGGTTACTTGGTATGATGCGGTACTTAAATCCTTGTTAGATACCAAGTTTCTTAATGGGAAGGAGAATTAGAAAGCAATCTTTCCTAATTATTTTGCGATTACTAAACTGCTGCATGTTAATATAGTGGCAATTATTGACATAAGTTAACATCAGATTGAAATTTGATCATTTTAAATCTTTCCTTCGCCTTACTGCTATCACTTATTTTTGCAGGGCTAGAGAGCAGTCATGTGTAGGATACAAGTCCAAAGCCTCCCGTGAGAAAATCCGTAGGGATAAGTTGAATGATAGGTACTTTCCGTTCTTGAACCAAGTATGGAAATCTAACTTTATCTACCTAGGCCCGAGGATGTCAAATTTTAACAAAATTCTGCTGGTTCATTTTTAGGTTCTTGGAACTGAGTCAAGTACTTGAACCTGATAGACCTCCTAAAACAGATAAAGCAAGTATTCTAAGCGATGCAGCTCGTCTGTTGATACAGTTGAGAGGTGAAGCACAAGAGCTAAAAGAGTCCAATGAAAAGCTTCAAGAAGCGATTCAAGATCTCAAGGTTTGACCCCCCTTTGATTTGCCTACTGTCCTTCAATGAATCCTAGGTGCTGTGGAACTTTCAAACAAATATGTGGCCCATTGATACATTTGGGATGATTTTTGGATCTCCGGTTATTGACCATGATGGTTACGACTACTTCTTGCCTATAGCTAGGGACTTAATCCCTGAAAGCAAACGCATGAAAATAAAGGAAAAGAATGTCATAAATGTACTAACAGCGAAAAGGTCCTTTCGAATAAGTTATTAATATAGTAAAATTGCATTCCATTTGCAATATTCTGTTTATCATATTAAAATGCATTATGATGCAGGTTGAGAAGAATGAGCTTCGCGATGAGAAGATGAAGCTGAAAGCTGACAAGGATAGATTGGAGCAACAAATTAAGGTATTGAGTGTGCCTCCGCCGAGCTTCATGCCGCATCCAATTGCGTTCCATCCTGCCGCTTTCCCTCCTTGCGTTCCAGGTATGGCGAACAAATCTGCTCCTTACAATGCGTACCCAGGGTTGGCAATGTGGCAGTTACTGCCTACAAAAGCCGTCGATACCTCCCAAGATACTAAACTTTGGCCGCCAAATGCATAGGCTGCTTCTTCGTCTAACCCTGTTGGTTTGATATAGATTTATGATTTTTGGCCTCTGTTTCAAGAGAGGAGGTATGTATGGGTGGCGGCTTGTCGATCATGCTTTAACATTTTAACTGATTTGTTTTGAATTTTCTAGCTACATGAATGTATCGAACCTGATCTTCTATCTCGCTGGAGCAACAATTCGTTGCCTCCAGATTTGGCAATAGAAATTGGGGACATTGGCGTCGGATTTGTATTTCTTTTGGCTGTTGTATTCTTCATCCTTGTGCATTCAATGAATCTATCTATTACTCTGATTTGTTGGACCAGATGATTAGGTGGAATCTGATCATGCATCTGTGTCGAGAGATCCATTATCCATGTAAGCCAAATCATTTGACCAGTTCATCGTTTGGTCTCTTTGTCGTCGAAATGTAAATACTCCGCCATAATGGACAATTGCCATGCACGACAATATCCGCTCAAATTTCTCGGTCGCAATTTCCGACTCGTAATTTCACCAATTTCACTGATATGTTGTAACATTTAATATATTCAACTCTCAGTAAAACTCGTGTTGCATTGGCCAGAAAGCGTATGTTTAAGAGTGGCATCCAGTAGGGAAGAGAACAAGGGCGTGACGTGGCTCCTTCGACTGATGATTCATTGGAGGGTGTTTAAGGTTATAATTCGATAAAAATGACTTCTAAGTCATTTTTAAAATTATTTCTTTAATAATTAAAAAATGATAACCACTTGACTTATGTCTACTTGTAAGTAAAAAATTTAAGCTAAAAAATCTCAACTTATTTTATGAAAAAAAGTAATTAATTTAATCAATAAATATACTTTTATCCTTAAAATAAATATAACTTTTTTCACATGTTTTCTCTATTATACCATTATTTTTTTATCATTTAACTAAAATAATAACCTATAAATCTTTTTTTTATCAAACTGGTAAGAGCCACTTTCTCTTTTATCCGAAAGAAAAAAGAGCCTTCAAAATGAGATAAGTTGTAGATCGAATCACTAACAGCCAATGGGACAGATGGGGAATCATAAATGCTTGGCGCACAATTAAAGAAGTTAAAAGTCATTCACCAAGATCAAAGATAGGTAACGATGGTGTCGGACATAATTTCGTTTAGAGATGACGATAAAATACAATTAATTCGGTGTCTTTCGTGTGGAACCGTGGAAAGGCAGTTCGCGCGTGACATTTCTATTCTCACCCATCAGCGCACATCTTTCCAGCTCTGTGGTGCAATTTCCTCGCAGAGATTTGGCATATATGCTCAAAGATCTACCGATGCTGGAACCTCTGACTAATCTCGAGCGATCTACCGATCATCAACCATAGGGCCCTTGAATGATATAGGAATAGTATCATTCGGTCTGCGAACCATAACGACACGGAACTGATTCTCCTTCAATGAGTTTCTCCAAAGCATCTGAAGGAAGTCCAATCATCTCCAGTGTTTTCTCCCAAACCTGTTGTGTGGTTTCTAAATTGTGCGCTTCCTCGGATGCGTTTGTGGGACGACAATCATGTGAGATGTAGGCACATACAGGCCATTCTTCGCCCTTGAGAAATGCGCAATAGTCTGGGACCTGAGGATCAGTAGCTGCAAATATTGCACTTCTTGATCCTGCAGAGGCAACGCCAGAAACAGGCAAATGAACAACACCTAGCAATATTAGGGCCAACGAATATGAACCGTAGCAAGACATTTCTTACCTTCTAGAGGGCTGAAAATAAAATATGGAATCAAATGATATGCTGTTACGACAGTTCTAGGTAGATCCCTTGCCTACATATCACAGCAAAATGTTAGCATGGAATCATAATGCAAAAGATCTCATAATCCCACTTTCAAATTGCTAAATAAAAGTTTAACCATCAGATTTCAATGCCCATACCAAAACACAGATGACACTAAAATAAAAGCATGTCACAGGAAACTCACGACATTTGTGTGAACAATGCCGGGTGAAACACACACAACACTGATTCCAGCTTCGGCAGGTATTCGTTTGTGAAGGATGCTGCTAAATTTCACCTGATATGTGAATCCCATTCCAATTAATTTTGTTCTAACAATTCTCAAAATGCAATATGAAGTGGCAAGTACAATTAGAAGCTCATTAACATTCAGGAAAGCTGTGAAAAAAGCAGCATTTATTAGAAACACATGCGTACTGGTATCATTTAAGTACCTGTGCTAATTTGCTATTTGAATATCCCAGTAAACTTGAATACTTTCGTTTACCAGATGATATATTCATATCTTCTGCGTCCACAAAACCTACACTATGCATCTAGAGAGAAATAAAGAAGAAAGTTATAGTACAGACAAAAAACAAAAATCTGATCTGGAAGAAAAGAACAAGAATTTAGTCTCTAATAATAAAACTCATAATTACTATGACAGATCAAATGATAAAAAAAAACTACTGAGTGATAGTGTTGATGCATTATGATAAAATGCAAAATGAACTTCAACCTAAATGACATAAAGAATGATACTCATTTCATTCATTGTCAGTGTGACCAAAAGAAGATGTATAACAGTGAGAGGTCAGGGGCTTTATTTTTTTCCCTTGAACCAAATGGATCAATTCAAACACCATATTCATATAGTTAATAGTTGCACTTGCAGACATGTGCACATTTTTCTTTCAAAGATGGAGGCATCCAAGTGATCTATAACAAAAAGAAATTTACGAGTGTGAAAAAAAACTTCATATGTAATACCACAAAAGTGAAAGGTGAGAATATGTACTAAATTGACCAAACTTACAATTGAGTTAACATTGATAATTCTACTTGGGGTGCCTCGAAGAAGAGAAGGCAAGAGAAGCATGGATAATAATGCTGGCGCAAGATGGTTCACTTGCATATGTTCTTCATAGCCATCCTTTGAAAAACGTTGTGGTTCTAAACAAAATGATATTTATAAGAACAGAATCTTTCTTCAAAATTAATAATTAATTGTGTATGCGCATAAATGGGAAAGAAGTGTTCATCATTTAACACTACGAATGCAGGAGAATCAGCCAAGAGACAGTGGACCGAATAACCTTAGGAAAACTGTATGAATATAATACCGAACTAAAGTTCTAGAGTTGAAATATAACCTGGAAAAGAGATCTTCATGCTAGTAAGTTTTAACAACAGCATGCAATATAAAGAAACAAGTTCACTTCATAATGAACAAAAACAAACCTGAGTTGAAGTACAAACAGAATAGTTTGAAATGTGGACATAAAATATCCTTAACCACCAGATGTCAACATAATTTTAGAGTAAAAGAGAAAATGCCATTATATATATACAGACCTCATGATTTGAAAAAAGAGAGTTGAAAACAATAATAAGATTGAAAGAGACGAGGTTTGCACCTCCAGCCGAAATCAAAAGAAAAAAAAAGCAGAGAAGTAATTCGCACATTGCTGAAAACACAAATTTTTTTATTACTGGATACCTCTCTCTGAGGTAGGAAGTAGAAATCATTTTAAATTATAATATTTTTTTGAGAGAAATTATCATCCTATTAAATGCATGCAAAATATGCTAAAAAATGCATGCCAAATATAAAATATTATTAAGAGGAATTGACATACAACAACAACAACAAAGTCTTATCCCACTAGGTGGGGTCGGCTACATGGATCATACGATGCTTCGTTGATCCATGTTCATGAGATTCGACAGGGTTTTACGCTGGCTGTCGGGGCCTAACACAACCCTCATCCTTTATCCGGGCTTGGGACCGGCAACAACAACAAAGCCTTATCCCACTAGGTGGGGTCGGCTACATGGATCATACGACGCCATATTCGTTGATCCATGTTCATGAGATTCGATAGGGTTTTACGCTGACTGTCAGGGCCTAACACAATCCTCCTCCTTTATCCGGGCTTGTGTCCCATTAAGAGGAATTGGCATAATGAAAAGAAAATGTATTGTATGAAAAAAAACATCCAAGAAGCCGAATAAAAAATTTAAAGTGTTTCTCCCTGTCAGTATGCCAGTAAAAGCCATAAAGCAACTGGGCAGACTTCATACTATCCGTCTTTTGAGTAGCAAGAAGTTTTTATGACCCTGAGCTATTAGAAATATCAGATTAACAAAATATGTATAATGACGATATAAACTATGTACAAACCTCCAATAGAAAAGATTCCAGCATTGTTGATTAGTACATGCAATGGTCCCAGACGGGCATTCCATGCTTCAGCAAATCTTACAACAGAATCAAGGGAGAGAAGATCAAGCTCCATTGCCTTGTAAAAATAAGATAATGGGACAATGTCACTAGGCATGTAGTCAAGTTAAGAAACATGAAGAAATTGTTACAACATGATAATCTACAAAGATGTTCTTTATCCAATAAACATTTCTTTATCCTTTTTTTAGGAGAAAAAGGATGACCACCAGGGAAAGCAAAAAGATGCTGTCACTGGGTTTTGAACATAACTAACCAAGGCCCAATGACGCCACTAACCAGAATGCCAGTTTAGCGTTCATCCAACAAACATAACTAACCTATCACGCCATGAAAACATTACCACAAGTAATCCATGTATGATGTATGACTTGTCAGACAGCAGTTATACTTAAATAATCTAAACTTCCATGTGCACATCTTCACTGACAAACTCTTGGAAATCCTCTGGTTTCGGACTTAATGAAAAAAGTAAGTGGTATTCCCGTTTTAAGTAACGTAGTGTAGTTTCCAATGCATAGACACGATTTTGTACCTACTAGCATGCATTAATTACAGAAACAAAATCACACTTATTGAAGACTTAAAAATGCATTACTAAGAGCACTATCAGCAAACAACAAATCTTATCTGCACAAAAATACATTCAAAGCAAGTAAAGTACACACAAAACCAAGCATGCATATCAATGTGAAGAATATCAATATGAGTAATTACACTAGACATAACACTAACTGCTTTGTATCTATCAGATAGTGAAAGTATAAGCAAGCCACACTAATTATCATCTCATCTAGCATATACCTCCACATTAAGTGGTAAACCAACTCCAGATTTTTCATTTTGCCATTTAAGGATCAGTTCCTGAGCAATTTTTGTTCTCCTAACGGCCATTACAACATGAGCTCCTGCTTCTGCTAGTTGCCTGCTTGAAGACAAAAATGCTGTCATTACCAGCAAATGATACAACGGTGCACTCGAGGTAGAAAAATAAAACCGAAAGGCGTAAAGGAAAAAAACTTGTCAATAATTTGGTCATCCGGATTATGACAAGTGCATCAATGTTTCATTAATCCTCTTAGTCAGGAAATTGAAAAAGATCAAATGGATGTCTAATAAACTTGAAGCAAGCAATAGAAGTTAACAGTAATAGCTATCTACAGTCCAAACAGCCGTATCAGGTAAATTTCATAGGTGTTCTTACGGCGTACATTCACACAAAGCAATGATCTTAGATTCTTTACCGTCGCTGCTACTAAATGACAAATTTAAATGACCTCCCAGATTGTGGCATTAAGTCGAACACAAGTAGGGCTGAGGCGAATGCATCCAGTGTGGACAAGTGACCGCGAGGAACAGGACAGAGGACGACTTTTACAAAGAACAAAACAACGCGAGAGGAAACAAAGAGTAGGACCTGGCGATCTCGAGCCCAATGCCGCTGGTGGCGCCCGTAACGATGCAGGTGACGCCGTCGAGAGGCGAGAGCGTGAGGGGGTTCTCCAAATGGCTGGCGCCGATCCGCTGGAAGAAGAATTCGCCGATGATGCCGATCCAGCCCCTCGACCACTCGATCCACCCAAGCGCCTCCTTCCTCCTCCTCCGATCGCCGTCTCCGTCGCCGTCGCCGGAGCGAGGCCGAGAAGTAGAAGAGGAAGAGGAGGAGGAGCCGGCAGAAGCCATTAAGCGGGGGTCTTCTCTGCTTCTTCGCACCTCCTCCTAAAGCTTCGGGAACCTCGCAATTTGACGGATTTGTGCGCAATAAATCAAGCCAGTCTTCTTTGTAACTGAAAAAAAAAAAAGAAAGCCAAGTGATAGAGTAAAATAAAAAAAAAAGAGGAGAGAGAGAGAGAGAGGTGGAGAAGTCCGGGGTGGGGTGGGGTGGGGTGGAGAAGTCCGGGGTCCTGAGCTGGGTCGTTTTGTCTCATTCGCTTTTTAAGAAAACTTGGTATAAATGTTTTCTTTATGAATTTAATGAATGTGCCATTGTGCCCCTTATTTAAATGGGACCACCATCTTATTTAAATGAGATATGTTACGTGGTATTGTTTCTTAATGCGTATGAGCAAAATTTAATGCTTTTTAATAATACCATAAAATAATCGACTTTTAAAATATTGATATATTTTAGTTATTTTTCCTTGTGTTACAAAACTCAAACTGTTAACCTCATAATATTTTGTTAAAAAGAAACTAACTTGTTCATATAGTAAACTTCATATGAATTTATATAAAGAGAGATTAATAGGTAAGTTGCACCTAAATTTCTTTGAATTGAATCAAATATAAAATAAAAAAAACATCAAGATTCATTAATTTTATAATTTTTAAGAGTTATTTCCTCTAACCACCCCTAAACTATCGTAAATTTTCACATCTAACTCTAAACTACGAATTTTATTTTTTGGATACCTAAACTATCGCAATTTTTATAATTTGATCCTTCCGTCCAATTCCGTCGACTTCTCCATTATTTTTTATTTTTCTCATTTGTAAAAAGTCTATTATATCCCTGCTCTGAATTGAATTTTATTTTTACATAAAATAATATATAAAAATAATTAAAAAAAAACACCACCACGTCGAGGGGTGGCTCGCTGCGTCATCGTCGACGATGACGACGCAGGGTCCCCCCCTCTCTTTTTCGGCGCTCTCCTTTCCTACGCCGGGAAAGAGAGAGGGGGGGGGGGGGGGTCGCCCCGCCCCACGCGGCGAGCCTCCCCTCCTTCACGTGGTGGCGTTTTTTCAATTATTTTATGTAAAAATGAAATTCAATTCAGAACAGAGGTATAAATGGATTTTTTACAAATGAAAAAAAATAAAAAATAATGAAGAAGTCGACGGAATTGGACGGAAGAATCAAATTGAAAAAATCGCGATAATTTAGATACCCAAAAAATGAAGTTCGTAATTTGAGGTTAGATGTGAAAATTCGTAATAGTTTAAGGGTGATTAGATAAAATAATCCAATTTTTTTATTAAATGGTTGACAATAAACAGACAAACAATGATATGATAAGTATTTATTGGATACACTCCCTACTCAATTAGGATAGGGAGATAGTGTTGCCTATCACGTGCATCGTCCCATCGAATTTGGACGGTAAATTCATTCAAGCGTGGTTCAGCAATGTGTTAGGATGCGATGATCCCAATTTATTGTCGATTAAGTGCGTTGTCCTCCTCACTCATGGTGCTCAGCCTTCATGACCTTTCGCGAAGGTGGAGTAGACGTCGGCCGCGATGAGGCGGTCGACTCTCTGAGGGTGGCCGCCGAGGAGGCCAAGGGCGCGAGCAGCGTGTTCCTGCCCATTGGGCTGGCCTTGCTTGGGCAGCCAGAGGGGGGCGACGCCGTCCTCCTCGATGATCAACTTGGCAAAGTGGTCATTATCGCAGACGAGGGAGGCCAGGACGCTCACGGAGGCCGGCATGGAGGCGAGCGCAGACCATGCAGTTGAGGGTAACGAAGACGAGGAAGGCCAGGACGAGTCAGGCAGCCACGCAACTGAGGGTAACGGCCTATCCGAGATCCATGGTGCGGGTGTCGACAAGGGACGATGCCAAGGAGGGGGAGGGAGGTCATCAGAGAGGAACGAGAGGGTAGCAAGGAGAAAGGCGAGGTCGTCTATGAGGGTGAGGGCAAGAGAATGGGAGGAGGGAGACAATGAGGGAGGCATATGCGGAGGCAGTGAACGTTAGGAGGAGAAGGACAGCCATGATGGAGTTGGAGGTCGTTGTTGCCGACGAGTTCGAAAGGAGAAGAGGAGAGGAGGCACCTCGCCTGACCACCTCGCCGGCGACTTCGAGAGGGGAACACGATCACTGGTGTCGACGACTTCAACAAGGACAAGATCGTTTGGGATTGGAGGTCGTCATTTTCAACGAGTTCGGGAGGAGGAAAGGAGATGAGGCACCTCGTCAGCGACTTCAAGAGGAGGACATGATTGCAGGCGCGCTGGTGACTTTGACTAGGGCAAGGATCGTGAGATGAATCGTGTGAGGAACGAGTTGCATGAATAGGGAATTAAAGCGGTTAGAATTAAATTGCTATTGAGCCACACCTTGTGTCATCTATTGTTCAAATTTGATTCCACGTTGCGGATGTAAGTAGCATTATGCTCCCTAATTAAGTAGAGAGCATATCCATTAAATCCATATCGTAATTAGTTTGCTTGTTTCGACCGTCAAGAATAATAAAGTCGATAAAAAAACCAGTTGAGACACAATCCAATTGTTTCTTTTTTTTCCCGATGATAGATAAAACATGAACAAAATCAAATATATGTTTATCCAAAAATTCATTTTTTTTTGGAACGATCTCATAATAAATTAATACGAGTCACTAAGACACATATAGCAGCTTCCTAGGGTTTGACTGATAGAATGCGGTTATGTTGACTGAGATTAAACTTGGAAATCAAACGGCCTTGGAGTTGCGTCGAAGCAAACCATTGAAGAAGGTGGAATGAGCAAATTATGTCATGTCCAAGTGATCTTAAAACCTTCAAATTACTTATTCGGTCAAACTCGATCCATCTTTCTCGTAACTAAAAAGATTATTAGATAAGTTATTTTTCTTAATATTTTAAAAAGACTCGTGACAAGAGTTAGTAGGCATAAGTTGAATTTATGTATTCACTAATTTAATTATGATTTTAATATTAATTTAATCAAATGAGTCTAGACTAGACAAAACAAATTATTTTTAGTTAATTTGTTTATCTTGATACCTATCATAATTAGTAGGCATCAAATATTAAAATACATATATATGCTTATTTTGATATTATAAAATAAATGGTTTTTAGTAGATTTATTATCTTACTGAGTTATGTCGACATTGATGAACATCACATAAATTACAAGTGATGGCCTTAATATACGTGATAATGTAGTCACAAAATATTAAAGTTAACATACAGTTATTATTGTCTTAGTAAACTAACACAGTACTGATATTAATGTGAATGTATAAATTTAACTTTATTATCAATATTATGTATTATCAGTTTCATCCTTAGAAGAAGCTCGGAGGGAAAATTTTTTTAAAAATAAATAAATAAATAAAATACTTTAAGGAAAAAATATATTGACAATTATTTTATACCAAATATATCTTAAGGTTATTTTCATAAATCATCCCTAACATATTTCAATTTTTCACATTTAACCTCAAACTACGAATTTATTTTTTTATCCTTAAACTATTACGATTTTTTTTAATTTGATTCTTCTGTCTGTCAATTTTTTATTATCTTTGATTTTTTATATATATAAAAAGTCAAAAATACCCTCCCTTCGTAGCCGAAACAAAAACATAAAGTTGAAGGGAGTGATGTTTTCGACTTCTCGAAAAAAAAATAAAGTCAACAGAAAAATTAACAAAAGTCGATGATAGGATCAAATTAAAAAAATACGATAATTTAAGAATTAAAAAAAATCATAATTTTAAATTAGATGTGAAAAATCGAGATAATTTAGGGATGATTTATGGAAATAAATCTGTACATTATTTATATTCTTTCGAATCTCTTATCTTAACTTTCTTTCCCACTACTCTCCCTTTAGCCCTACACGAAAAGCAAATGCCAAAGGAATAAAAGGAGCATTCTCTCTTTAATATGGAGACGGAGTCCTTGATTCCTTTGCATTGTTAATTTCCATCAATATTTTTTCGATGTAATTTTTCTAAGGATTTTGTTGCATACATTCAATCCGATTACTATAATCAATAAAAGAAAACGGTGTTACCTAAGGAATTATGCCAAAAACAAATATAAGAAGCTAATTTTATATTTTAAATAATATAATTCGGTTATATATATTTCATCTAACTTATTGGTTCTTAGCATAGATTAAAATTTCCATTTCAATCGGAAAATAAAACTTTCCATGAAAAAACAACTTCTTTATTGGAAAAAAAGTGAGAAAAGAAAAGAAGATTATTTATGTTTCGCACTAGAATAAGTTAAGGTTACACCTCACGGAAGCACACCACAAAAAAAAAACTTAACTTATTTCTTAATTAACGTTATTATTTTCTTATTATTTTTAATTACTTTTTTCTTATTACTTTTCCATGAAAATATTTTGATTCTAAATTTAATTTTATGTTTTTAATATAAAAATATCCCTAAACATAAAGTTTCCATCTTCACAACTTTGCTAAAATTGTCCTGTCCTTGTGTATAAAAGAAACTGTGTGGACAAAACGGATTTTTTTTTCTAGTTTTTAAAGTATATATCAAGTGGAACATTTTTTATTGTTACATTTAATTTCATCCAAATATACCAAAATTAATCAATTCGATTGGACTATATAGAATTTTATTTGCCACGATATCTAAAAAAATTAGAGTTAATTTTTTTTAATAAATTTTGCAACCTTTTGCGACTGCGTATTGAGTACAACATTGAGCGCCAGGACAGGAATACGGGTGCACAAAACATTTATGACGAGTTTACCCTCCTGCTTAAGCTATAACTATAAATGAAAGTTACGAAACATCCCCCCAAGGTACACGTCCGCGTAGCTCCCCTTTTACAAATATACCCCTCTCCCCATCCATCTATTTACATTTGTGAGATCCGGTGCGAAAGTTCTCAAGCGCCGTATTCCTCGTCCCCAACGCTGCGCGGAACAAACGGTTGACGTCGGTCGACAACGTTTCCAATCCCACCGTCAACTCCTCCGTCACCTTCTCCGTCAGTTCCGACGCTCTCCGTATTCTCTCGGCCTTTTCACCGACGACATCAGTCGCCTCGTCCATGACGTCCATCAGTTTCTTAACGGTGACATCGACCGCCTCCACTTCGGCGGCGAAGCCTCCGCCGCGCTTCCCGGAGAGCGCCTCCGCCAGCTTCTCGAACTCCCTCGCCCAAGGGAGCTCCGCTGGAACGCGAATCTCCGCGAGCTCTCCGCCTCCGAGCATCGCAACTAGCGCACCGACGATCAAGCCGGAGACCGCCTCCACGGCGTAGATCGCACTGCCCACGGCTGAGCTCTTCCCGCGCGGAAGACCGGAAGGCGCCAGCGATCGAATGAGGACGCCGGCGTCGGAGCAGATTCCGCTGGGAGGATAGGATCTCCACTCGGCGATGGAGTCGCGGGCCCGCCCAGCCCTGCCGTCGGAGGAAAGGAGGTGGAGGGCGAACCGGAGGAGGAGGCGACGGCGCAGCAGGCGGTCGACCTCGGCGGCGACGGCGTTGGAGGCGTCGAGGAGGGCAACACTGGAGTCGAGGTGCGCGGCGAGGGCCGCCCGGTCGGAGGGCGACGAGCCCGGATGGCACAGCAGCGCGGCGGCGTCGGAGAGGGTGAGGGCGAGGACGCGGACGGCACGGGAGTACCAGGAGAGCGGGATGCCGGCGGCCGGCGAGGAGGAGATGGGGAGGAGGGTGCGGAGACGGGCGGCGAGGATGTCCTCGAAGTGGCGGGCGGAGGCGGAGGAGGGGTCGTGGGGCTTGCCGTCGGAAGGGTGGATGAGAGGGGAGAAGAGGTGGGCGGCGGGGGAGCGCTTCTCGATCAGAAACATCGCTGAGGTCGTACTGTTGACTGGTCCGGCGAGGCGGCGTCGGCGGAGGGGGAGGGAGAATGGAGAAGGGGGAGAGAAGGCAATCGCGTTTTTTGAACGGGTGTAAAGGAGGAGATGGATGAGGAAATAAATACCAAGTGTGAACTGGAGGTGTGGAGGGAAGGTGGAGGACGAAAGCGGGGGAAGGAAGCAAAGGAGAAGATGCCGATTGCTGACACCATCTAATTTTTTTTTATTTCCTTTTTCTGTTGGTTTCGGCTGGAGAGAGAGTGAGAGAGAGAGCATCTACTTTATTTCATTTTATTTTCTTTTTTTGTTTCTGCTGGAGAGAGAGAGAGAGAGAGACAGAGAGAGCGGGGCACGCGTGAAACGCGGATCTCAGGAATGCGGCTCGTCTTTCGAATAAATTGCAGGAATGCCACGCGGCAAAGACGAGACCCTTTCGAAGTTGAAAGACCAGGAAACACGAGTAAAAAACAAGTTATTTTCTTAAAACTAAACTACGTATTTAATATTGACTATTTACATCTGAATAATAGATAATTTAAATAAGTATCACTATTTAAATTATTAATAATATTATATTATAGTGTTATAATATAAATAATAGTTCAAATAAGTAAATATTAAATTATCAAAATATTCCTAAAAGTTATTTTAGATTTTCATCATATAGTATTATAAAATAGATAAAAATATAAAAAAACTAATATAGACAAAAGAACATGAGAAAAATTAAGAGTTATTTATAAAAATCAATAATAAAGAAGATAAAGTTGAATAATATTTATTTATTTATAAAATAATTAAAATTAAAAGTTTTTGAATGAATGAATATTTTATTTAAGAAATTAGTAATCTAAAAAGTCACTTTTCATATAATTTTATTATTTTTTATTTATGAGAAGCATAAAGTACGCTTTGAAGAATTCTCCTGTCTTTTAATATTTAAAAATAAAAATATAATAATAAAAAAATAAAAAAATATTAAAAAAGAATAATTGACATTGTCGACTTCTTAAAAAAATATTTTTTAATCTAAGTATGGAACGAGAGGATAGTTCATTGAAGGACATTGTAATCTTTTCATAAATAGGAAAAAAATAAAAAAAAACAGAAAAATTAATAAAAAAAAGGTTTAAGTGAAAATTATAGTAAAAAATAGAAACGCCGTAGGATAAGTTAAGTTCAGAATTAGACGTGAAAAAATATTAAATTTCAGAAAAAAGTTTAAAGAAATAACCCCCTAAAAATTCAACATATGTAATTGCTAATGTAGTAAACGGAAATGTCTGTGTTAAAGCATGAGTAGGAGCTCATCTACTTGGCGGACAAAAGTTGCATAATTTAGTTCTCAAAAGCAAAGAGCTTTTATATGCATATATAATATTTTTTTCATTATTAATCATCATTCCTAGTAGGTTTTACTCAATTTTAAAAGTATAGAGTTCTAAAAAAAATTACTTTTTATTTACTTTATTTGTTAAAATATATTAGTGTATTTCTTAACTAATAATCAATAGTCTTATACGTATATAACATTCGAGTTGAATTGATTTTTGTTGAAAGGATGCGGCTCCTATTTTTTTTTGGATCGGACTGAACTGTGAATTATATTAAAAGTTCTTTAATCAAATATAATTTATAGACTATTAATCCAAGGACACAAAAAATAGAGGACACCTTTATTTTTTCACAATTTAAAACTAAAGTAATCACGTTGTTTGAATCATTCATCAATACTTAAATGGCTTTATGATAAGTATTGAGCAAGCAACTTATGATCAAATTCACTATCTAATTAATAAAACAAACTAATATGTAATTATTTTGTTAAACTAATTATTGTAATTCTGCGTGGAATATTTTATCTGCATACATTTTCCTTTTAATAATAATAATAATAATAATAATAATTAGATTGAGCACCTTTTTCTGACTTTTCTCATTAGGTTGAAACTAGTTCGGGTCGGTCGAGTTTCGATTTTTTTTAAAAAAATCAATCGCTACTTTTTGAGTCGATTTTTAAAATTAGAAAAATCGTCCTAAAACTATTTTGAAAAAATATAAATCACCCCTTAGCGGGTCAATTTTTTTCGAAGTCCTACTTTTATATAATTATATTTTAAAAATATATATAATAAAATAAAATAACAACAATAATAACAACAATAACAAAGTCTTATCCCACTAGGTGGGGTCGACTGAATCGTTGATCCATGTTCATAAGATTCGACAGAATTTTATGCTGGCTGTCGGGGCCTAACATAACTCTCCTCTTTTATCCGGACTTGGGACCGACTATAAAATATAGACGAAAATTTAAATAAAATATAAAAATATTTAATATTAAATTAAATATAAAATATACTAATAAATTTTAAAGTTATTAAATTAGAGTTTGATAATGTAATAGAAAAGTATGAAATTTTATAAAAAATATTATATCTATAATAAAAGAATTGATAATATATGTATTAATTATATAAATAAAAAATGGGCTCCACGGACCCTATCATTTTTTTTAGTGGATGAATTTTAATGTATTAAAAATTATCCTATATCATAATCAGGCTTTTAATTTTTTATTTTATTATTTGATTTTTCAGATCGAATACATTTTTCGTGTTGATGGAGTTTTTCTTACACCCCTATTTCTCATGGCATCTTTCGTGATATTAGCCAAATGCAGGGGCAAAAAAGAAGAAACACTCCAAGTCTCCAACAACTGGATTCCGTCTTCTATTACTTTACCTCAATCCAATTCTCGTAGGTTGAAAAACTAATAATCAAATTAATAAATACTAAGAAGACGACTTTTTTTTTAAAAAAAAAGTTTTCTTCATTTTTTTTTCCATTTATGATTTACGATTCATTTGGAACCACTAATATGATTTTTTTCCCCACGCCTCATACGAAAAGTGGATGGCAATATTTTAATTCTCTACAAGAAATTGTTAAGACCCCAATTTTATTTATTTGTCTAATTGAACCATATTGACAAGCAAGCAAGCAAGCAACGCAATGTGTGAGGCCAAAAGCTGGCCGGCTGACGATTGCGTTGGAAGGGCAAACACTTTTGCTTAATTTCCGGGAGGAGGTCAATGACATCATCCCAATTTTTGGGTTCTGTCCTCCCATCCGTTTTTTCGTACCGATACGACGTACGTTTCACTAAGGGAAAAAAAACATTAATAGCATCAGCAACAAAAAAAAATTGTGTAGAGTGAAGATGTGATTTTAAGAACTTAATTATAAATTGTGTGGAATGAAGATGTGAGTTTAAGAACTTATAAAATAGAAGGATAACTCAAGCAAGTAACAATTCCAAGTTTATCAATAGAGTAGAGGAGACGAGAAAAAAAAAATAAATGAGTTTTGAGTGGAGTGTAATGGTTTCTCTTTAGAAATTTTTTTGTTGAGATTCTCATTTATTACTATCATGATCAAAATAGTCAAAATCGAAATCTTATATAAGATCGAAAGAAGTTTATAAGATCGGTTCGAAGATCGTAAGATCCTATTCATATATTAAAAGATAATTTAATATATAAAAAATTGTATTTTTTTTTAAAATGAACTTATAATGATTTAAATTATAAATAATGTTCACTTAAGTATTATACTATTAAGAATTTCTCCAAATGAATATATATTATTTATATAGTAGTAATTTAATATGAAATGACAATAAAATGATTAGTATGAAGTAGCATTATAAATTGTGTAGAGTGTGAAGATGTGAACATGGACGTTGATATCAGCTCCCTCAGGGTGTCCGACCTAATTACTATCACTGTTGCAATACCCCCACCACCACCACCACCCTTCTATCCTCAATTTTTTATCAAGCTCTTTTGTGATGAAATTTGTGATTTATATTCCTCTTTCTGCTTGTGATGATGCATGAGTTTGGGTGACAAATAACAATGGACTCTCATATGCTAGAGTAGTGTACAATTTTGTGAGCAGACATGCTTTGCCATCGCGTCCGACTGGAAGGCCATTTTGGACCAAGGTTTGGCACATTCGGGTTCTCCGTAAAACTCATTTTTTTCTTGTGAAAACTTCTCCATAGCCATTTACCTACACTAGACTTCATTCATAGTTTTAACATGCTTCATCTGTGACCTTGCTTTTGAAGCCGTCAATCGCTTATTTTTCTCATGCACATTGGCGCATCAACTTTGAGACTTTTTTTCAACATAAGCTCCACTTCATATTCCAGTACTTTACCTCTTGGTCGTCCGACTCCTGTGAAAGAGCAAGCTTGGAGCAACAGTCTAATAAAAAAACACAAGTCCATACTCGCTTTTTTTCCTTTGAGGAATTTGGAACCTACGCAATGATATTCACTTTCGGTCCAAGTGCGTAAACCGTCGACATGTTTTGGAAAAAAGCACTCGCCTATTTTTACGAACTTGATATATCACATACCCACACCCCCGAGGCAACTCGTCGTCAAGATCCATTGGGGATGCGATGGGAGCCCCCTTCTCAGAATTGGGTTTTGCTCAATTCTGACGGCTCATTTACTCGAACTGACGGAACTGGGTGATACAGTTTCTTACTGCGATATAATACCGATACTTTTTGTTTTGCAAGAGTCGGGCGTTGCAAATTTTAATCGGCATTACATTATGAGACACGAGCTTTGCTTATGGGACTCTGACAATGTCATTCTCCTGAGATCACACATATCTTTATTCGGACGGATTCACAGCTCCTTGTTCGCGTCATTACCAAGCACCATCCCTGTTCCTGGCATGACTATGGTTATCTGAAACTATTCGTGCAACCTTGCCCCTACGGACATTATTTTCTGGCCCTGTGTTGATAACACTGTCACAGACTTT
This sequence comes from Pontederia crassipes, assembly GCA_030549335.1. NCBI lineage: Eukaryota > Viridiplantae > Streptophyta > Magnoliopsida > Commelinales > Pontederiaceae > Pontederia > Pontederia crassipes. The sequence continues at coordinate 65,286,103 of CM060191.1, read as the reverse complement.
CTCGTAGCTTTTGGCCGTCAACATGACTAGTATTTTTGGGATGATTATCCTCCTCCGGACTTCGCCCAGCTTTTGTGTTCTCACTTATTAAATTTATCGTAATGAAGTTCATTTCCTCTTAAAAAAAAGGAAAGAGTCCCACGGCAAAGTCGTGACTTGTGTGTAATGAGCGGGGCCACTCGGTGGCTTTCGGGTCGGCCATCGAATTTGGAATTTGGATATAACATGGACGGAATTTGTCCTAAAGAAAATGCTCCACTTGAAGCAAATTGTTAGATAAGTGGAGAAAAAAAAATAGCCGAAAACAACGGCGCGTGATGCTTCTTTCCATGTTGACCAGAACGGGTCCATTGGAATGGAGTGCTTCACAGCCTTCAAGCAAGGGGGGTTGTTGCCATGTCAAGAGGCAGGTTATGTACACACTCATGCACGCACTGTGTACACCTTCGATTATAAGTACGTTACACGTACTAATGTTTGTACGTAATATGAAAAAAAAATTATGATGTAGAATGTCGATTTCTTTCCCCGACAATTTTACTCTTTAGTTTCGAATTCTATATTGCATTGTTAACTTGATATATGTATAACCTTTGCTATTATATATGACATAGATATATGTGTGTTAATTAACACAACATATGAAGTCACATAGGTGTTATATAAAGTGCTTTCAACAGCCGTCTAAGTTCCAAGTATATATCAGGATAATTGTCAAAGTATCCTTTCAGAAATTTTTAATATCCCTATACAAATTGTATTTATCTAATTCTATCTTTCGAGCCTTAAACCATTGAGATAGCCTATGACAATAAAAGGTTATGTTCGAACTCATGACAATACGTTTTGAGTTCGTTAACAAATATAATTTTCAGGAAAAAATACTATACACAAAGACCAAATTAATATGAACTCATGCATGCATATATAATTAAAATAGAATTGGTCTGAACTCCTTGCACATGAACAAAGATGATGACAGAAACCCCGTGAAGGGGAGAAACGTAATGCAAATCCAGCAGGCTCCTGTTCTCCAATTCTTAGTACAAAATTATGGTAATATTTTGGGACAACGTGCGTCTCCGAGGATTTGAAACCCTAGCAGTTCCTAAATAAAATTATCGTAATACGGAACGAGTAAATTGATAATTTTGATAATCGAAATAGATATTATTATTTTTCCATAATTCCACCTTACTGAGCTAATTAACAACGTATCATTTCTATTTTGGAAGAATTTGGACGCACTGGAGAGCCAGTGGGGGCTGCTGGGGGTCTCTGTTTCAGCTCTTAAAGTTGATATAAAATCCAACATTACGTGAACGCAATGAATTGTCACGGGACATGGATCATGTTAATTATATCTTACTATTATGAAAGAGAAAGCTTCATTAATTCTGATCATATCCATAACGAAAAATCGATAATAAGTAGCACCAGCAGCAACTATATATGTCATCGTCAGAACTCATTAGACTTCTGAAAAAACAAGCTAGTTTAATATTAAAAAGAATGCTTATGTTGTTTCGACATAATCTGCAAATATTTTGTTTGAGTAAAAGTAGTATATACTGCATCGATCTTATCTACGTAAAATAATAGATTAATCGATCTGCTGTTGTACAAGTGAATTTTTTGTTACATAATGAGTCCAATGACTTATTGTAGTATGCACAATACACTCAGCACCCTTTTATTTAGAGGACACTAAGTACATATATTGTGTATATTATAATACGATCAACAATACAGTAGTAGCTAGGTCGATTAACCTACTGTTTTGTGCATTATGGAGCATCATGTAAGACGCAAATTGCTACTTCTACCCTATTATTTATTTTTGTCAGAACCAAACCTTTAAGATAAGTTTTATTTGTCGAGTAAATCTAGGATATATATAGTGGAGAAAACGCAATCAATTGCTGGCAGCCAGTGATGAAACACCAGTTGATGATGCAACATTTAACCGACACGTTGTTTGGATTCAGGAGTACAGAAAGCAGATGGAGGCCATTAACATAAGATAAGCAAAGCAAGAGATACGAGACATGAAGTTTTGCTCCAAAATATGGGGACATGAAGTTAACACTATGTACTGTTTTACTTGTTTCTTTCGGAAAGGAAGCAATAATCTTGTCTTCCCTTGCTTTTGACAACATATAATTTTGGCTTAGGAGAAACAATAAACTATGCACATTTGCTTGCTAACAGACGTGAAAGATGGGTGATAAATGCACTATTTAATTATGTAAATTTATAAGAGAAATTAAACTTATATCCCCGGATTTAGGATGCCAAGTTGGCTAGCAGCTGGTAGGAACTAGGAACAAGATCATGCATATGCGTATAGAAAAAAATAATATGATATAACTATGCATGCAGGGAAAATAAATGGAACTGTTGATAGCATATTTGGTCTACTATATATGACTATTTGAAATTTTTTTAAGGTTTATTGCTATTGTTAAATGGTCGTAGAAGAAGTGTTGGGTGGTCTCCTCCTCTGTGAAAACTGCACTCATATCTCATTAGTTGAATTTTTGGAATTAAATATTCGAATAGCTGAAAATTAAAATTTAAGTGGAAGGTAAAAATGGATGAATGAATCACATTCGTGCGTGATATTTTCCATTAACAAGAAAAAATTTGATGTTTTTTTCTCAATGACTTCTTTAACCGTGCATTCTTGGTGAAAGTGAAAAAAAAGAAGAGAAGATTTCATATTTCCTTCAAGTTTTTAACATCTAGTCTCCATATAAGCATCTATTGTTTTCCATTTTAGTGGCATTCTTTCAATTTTGATTTTTCATTCTGATACATTGTTGTATCACGAAATGAATAGTTTAATGTAAATCTTTGTGGTGAAAACATTTTTAAATTTTGGATTGATTTTTATCATGAGAAATCTTTACATGTTAAAATGGTTGTTTGTATTTATGATGATTCACGTGTATGTATTGCATTATCTGATATCTGTCATTTTTTCCAATTCCATTTTTAAGAACAAAGTCTACGCTCTTGTTCAGTATCGGTGTCTAAATTATATTTAGTTTGCTCTAAAGAAAAATTTAGCACCTTGATCAAAATTTGTTCCTGCAATTTGCAAAATGATCACCAATTCAGCAACAAGTTTTGATTTCATATCTCTACTTAAAAAAGAAGAAAATTTGGAGCAGCCACAATAAGGATCGGTTCGGGTCGAGGATTCAACTCGTTTGCTTTTGTAGCGTATCCGACTTAAAAAAAATGGAAGACAAACGAATGGAAACGGCCGACAGGGGAGGAAATCCCTCCCCCGATCGCGCCCGTTTCCAAATCCGGCCGACGAAGGGTCGGCCGGGGCTGGGATGTTTGTCGACCGCCACCGCCGCACCACTCCGTTCCTCTCCTCCTTCGTCTCTCTGACGGTCGACATACGAGCGGCGAAGCAGAGCAAGATGACCAACGGAGCGACGATCCTCCTCGACGCGTCCGTGAAAACCCAATGAACCTTATCATTAGCCGAGAACGATCGCGACTGGACGTACAATGTGAGAACCGCCGGTGAACTCGAATCAACTGGAAAAGGTATCATAGAGTTCCAAATCCCTTAGACGAAGAAATATTGATCGTTTAATGCATAGGAATAGTCCATCATGATCCTGAGATTGGCACCTTCATTTTTCGTATTTGACTCGTCGTGTTTTAATGATCAGAAGGCTACCGAAATTGAAAGAGATGACCGACGGTCCTATTTTATCGCAGGGATCGATCGACCGATTCTATAAACAGTCGACCGATCCTGTGAAGTAGGCACATCTGTTCTTCTGTCGATCGGTTGACCGATCATACTAGGACGATCGACCGATTCGTCTGTGACCCAATGAATCCGATCTCATGGTCGGTCGACCGATCTGGTGCGCAGAGCGCGTCGACGGGATCTTATGATCGGTCGACTGATCACCGAGAACGGTTGACCGATCTAAGGACACACAAAGAAATCGATCAACCGGCCCATGTGCGCAGTCGACCGATCCAGTAGACGTCCGACAAAGAACAAGGTCGGCCGATCCAAGAGGACCGGTCGACTGGTACTAGAGGATGGTCGATCGGTCCACCAGGAACGATCGACCGGTCCAAGTCGGCCGGTTCGACTCAACCGAATCGGGTTGAACGGTCGACCGATCTAGAGAATGGTCGACCGGTCCAGTCAACCCAACCGGTTCAAATCATCCGGTTCAGTCCAACCCACCGGTTCAAGCTGACTGGTTCAACCCAGAGATATTGAGTTAGTCTTGATATTAACATAGTCCGAATCGGATCCTGATTCGATCTGAGTCCGACTCTTGAATCATAATCGGAGACTCTAACCAATTCATCTATAACTGGCCGAGTCATATTGTACAATTGATACTCATTTGGGTCCTGATTCATAACATCATGATAAGCAAAGATAAGTAAAGTAAAGATAAAGCTACGAGATTGATATGTGTTGTCCCATTGTACGGAATAAAGATTACAGTATGACATAGAGATGTGCAGGTAGTTAGCTGAGGAGATAGCGAACCTACTGGTCTTCGATGACCACTGTTCCTGAGACTACAAGTCTTCTCCCACTTGTACTTCGAAGAAGGTTGATGCATTATCACACTCCTTCCCCCAAAGTACATAGTATTGAGCCAGATGGACATGTAGCTAACTGAGGAGACAGTGAACCTACAGATTCTTAAGTGATCATTGTTTCTGAGGTGCAGGTCCTCTCCCACCTGCATTTCGAAATGGGTGATGCATTGTCACACCACATCCCCATTGTGGGCTTACTGACTTTACAGATTTAGAGAGACACCTCTGACATCCCAATATAATAAAGTCGAGCTCGCATAGGACAACTAACTTTAAGGACATTATAGTAATGTAAAAGAAGTAGTGCAATTCACGGCAAGGCAATGTAAAACAAAATATTGTAAAATAAAGCATAGAGCATAGTATAGTAAGTATGAAACATAGCATGGTACAGATAATACAGAGTACTATAAAGACAAGGTATAGTCATAGTAAAGAACAGAGTACAGATATCGACATAAGGCAAGATATATGGCCTATCATAGTCAATGCATAGAAGCCAAAATATAGCATTATTCATCACTGATACATTTATTATATGATTATAAATGATTCTTATTTCATCGTCTATATTTCTATTGTACTGGACTTTTTGCTGACGAGTATTCGATACCCCTGCATTGAGATTTTGCAGGTGAGAACTCAGTGTGATGAGGTGTTGGAAGGCATAGAGCTTGAAGAGTGCTTCACATGACTAACATATTGTTTCAAGTCATCATTGTTACATTCTGTTTAAAGTATTGTCGTGCATTCAAAAGACATCATGTTATTCCGCATGTTGAGCATTTCTTTCCGTTGAACTTATTGAACTTGTGGTTTTCCTTTCACTTGGTGATAGACTGCATGGATTAATTATGCCTTTGATATCTGACGTCTGAATTTCCGTATTAAAATCTTTTATTATACTTTTTATCTATATAATATTGATGACACGTGTATGTTTTGTTGAACGGTCATGATTAATAGTGTAATAGGCAGTGTAACGCTCCCAGAGTCAACTTGACTGCCTACGGAGAGACGATTTTGGGGGCGTTACAAATATCTGGCTCCTAGCGTTCATAATAGAGTATAGACCACTGTCATTATTGTTTATAATAGAATATAGATCATTGCATTGTCTTTATTGTACATTGTGTCTCATGGTCATGGTAAAGTCATGTGCAAGCTTTTCAAATATCTGCGGCTTCACTCCTCAAGTAAGTACTAAGTACATTCTCATGTAGACTAGACTTATATTATTGAGTTAACTCGTTTTTATATATGCCTCCACGCCATATAACGTCTAGAGTCGTACGTGGGGAAATGAGAATTTTCTGGGTAGCTGAATCAATTATGCATCTCCCAACTTTACTGGCTCAAGAGCAAGCGCAAGCACAAGCATAGGGCCGTTGACGTGGTCGTGGACATGGCCGTGGCCGTGCGATCCCACCACCCCCAACTCCAGAAGTGCAAGAACATTCTGATTTGGAAAGCGTGGGAAGCAATTATCCAGTAATGTCTCCTCCCCCATCCGAGGTGCCTGAAGAGCATGAGCAAAGAAGGGAAATACAGAGTCTGGAACAAGAAGGTGCAACAACACGCACCGGCAGCCCTACAATTCTGCCACAAGATCAAGTCCCGTACTGTCCAACCTGTGAACAATTTGGGCATTACGCCTGAGAATACCCAAGTGATGTTAAGCGTAGAGGGATCTCCAGGAATAAACCTGGGGAGACCTCACGACGCAATGAGTAGAATGGGACAAGGGAAACTTTTTAAGTGTTGAAGGTCTTAGTGTTGCCTTAGTGAATGAGTTATGTTTTACTTTTGACTAAAACTCTGTAATGAGCCTGACTTGGTTTAATGGATATCTTGCCGTAAGGCCGAGATTATGATATGGAGTTCTACTTTTATTTTGAAGTAAAATTTTGATTCTACACTATCATTCAACTATTCTTATGACATTTTTTTTAGATGTCTCCTCATAGAAGACTGCAAATCTCGGACGATGAGGACGAGATTCAAAATGGGGGGGGGGGGGGGGGGGGGGGTCAGTCATGCTCCTCCTCCTCCTTCTCATTCTCCACCTGAACCACCAGTGCAACAAGAACGCCAAACTCTCCTTCCTTGCACGATACAAAAAATTTGGAGGTCGAAGCCTCTGACGTTCAACAGTGACGGGGGCATAGAGGTGGCTGAATAGTGGATGGAGACGATGGAAGAAAAGTTCGACATCCTGAACATCCCGGATAACAAGAAGGTGTTGTTCGCTGGGGACACTCTCCAGAAGGATGCTAAGGAATGGTGAAAGGCAAAGAAGGCCATCAGTTTTCCAGAAATTAAAGTCGTTGCTTGGGAGGACTTTCGCAAGGCATTCGAGATCCGCTTCTTCCTTGTTTTCCAAAGGGATTTGAAGCAAAAGGAATTCCTGAATTTGGAACAAGGGACCATGACAATGTCCTAATATATGAACAAATTTGTCCGATTGAAGAAATACTCCAAGCTGATGATGGACGAACTGGATATGACGAAGCGCTTTTTTGATGGGCTGAACCCTACCTTGAGGGCCCAGACGAGATCAGGAAATTATAAAACCCTGAATGAGGCGGTGAGTCTTGCTACAATGATTGAAAAGGACCACCAGGACCTGCAGAAAGATAAGAGGGTCCAACTGAATATATGGCAGAGTTCCAACAACAACAGCAACAATTCAGAGGGAACAATCGTCATCAGCAACGACGAGACAATCGGCGCCACCCATACCAGTGCCTCAACGGTACAATCGCCCTCAACATCAGCCATATCGTCCTCCATAACAAGCTCCTCCACCACAGCAGCAACAACAATAAAACCAGCGACACCCTCAGCAGGCGCCAAGCTCAATAGCCTCCAAGAGCCCCTCAGGCACCACCCGTACTAGATGAGCGAGTTTTATGCAATACCTGTGGCATGACCCACGCAGGGGAATGTCGAATGAAGACTGAGGCGTGTTTCCACCATGGTGGAATGGGTCACATTGCGGTAAATTGCCCAAGGCGTGGGACTCTATTGGCTCCCACGTAGAATGAATCTCTTACAACAGCTAGTGCAAGGCAGACTCTTGAACTTGGAAAAGGACGCTCTACTGAATGACGCTGTGGTCATTCGAGGTACACTCTTCGTAGTAGAACTACCAACTACAGTGTTATTTGACTCTGGTGCCTCCCATTCATTCGTATATGAAGAATGTGCCACTACTTTATGGATAACTGCAATGAACCTAGATCATAAGATGAATATACTAACCCAACCCTCCTCACCACAAAATATCTCCCTAATGTATCCATAGAGATAGATAAAAAGAACTTTCTTACAAATCTTATTATTATCCCTATGAGAAATTATGATATAATTTTGGACATGAATTAGCTAACCTTCCACGATGCTTCTATATTGTGTAAGCAAAAGAAGGTTGTGACAAGTACACAGAATACATACAAGATCATTGTCAGAGGCATAGCCCACAAGGAACAAAAAATTATTGTGTCTGCCATGAAGGCACAAACTTTTTCAAAAATGGTGTAGAGATTATTTAGCAAGCGTGACAAAAGTAGAAGGGCCAATCAAGACCCCCAAAGATATAAAGGTTGTAAGGAAATTCTCAGATGTATTTTCCGATGATGTTAGTAGTCTACCGCCTAGGAGGGAGATAGATTTTCAGATAGAGATGGTACCCGACACAACACCAATCTCCAAATCTCTATACCGCATGGCGCCAGTAGAGATGAAGGAAATAAAGGCTCAAATTCAAGAACTGCTGGATAAAGACTTCATCAGACCTAGTGTGTCACCATGGGGTGCACCAGTTATTTTCGTCAAGAAGAAGGACGGATCGCTAAGGCTTTGTATCGACTACAGGATATTGAACAAAGTCACAGTGAAGAACAAGTATCCGCTACCTCGCATCGATGATTTATTTGATCAGTTGTCCAATGCAAAGGTATTTTCCAAAATCGATCTGAGGAGCGGCTATCACCAGCTCAGGGTAGCCGAAGAAGATATTTCGAAGACAGCCTTTAAATCAAGGTATAGACACTACGAGTTCCTGATGATGCCTTTGGGTGAACCAATGTCCCAACATCATTCATGGACCTCATGAAACGGACCTTCAATGAACATCTGAACAAGTTCGTGATTGTCTTCGTCGATGACATCCTCATCTACTCGCCAAGTATAGAGCAGCACAAGGAACATCTGAGGATAGTCTTGGAAACTTTGCGAACGAAGAAATTATACGCAAAGTTCTCCAAATGCGAATTTTGGTTAGAAGAGATGATGTTTCTTGGCCACATCGTCTTAAAGGATGGAATCTCAGTCGATCCAGCAAAAGTAGAAGCAGCATTCAACTGGACTCAACCAAAGAATGTTTCCGAAATCAGGAGCTTCCTTGGTTTAGTTGGATACTACAGACAATTTATCAAGAATTTCTCCAAACTAGCGTTACCGCTGACCAAACTCATAAGGAAAGGAGAAAATATTATCCGGTCACCCAAGTGTGAAGAAAGTTTTCAAAAACTAAAGAAGCGACTAACATCGGCACCAATCCTTACATTACCATCAGGAAATGTTGGTTACGTAGTCTATAGCGATGCCAGTGGCACATGACTAGGGTGTGTACTAATGCAACATGGAAATGTTGTAGCGTATGCATTCCGACAACTGAAGAAACATGAGGTCAATTATCCGACACACGACCTCGAATTAGCAGCAGTAGTATTTGCCCTTAAACTTTGGCCCCATTACTTATATGGAGAAGAGTTCGTGGTGTACATCGACCACAAGAGCTTAAAGTATGTTTTCATACAGAAAGATCTCAATATGCGTCAAAGAAGATGAATAGAGTTCTTGACGGACTATGAATTTGCTATTAGCTACCATCCCGGTAAGGCAAACTCAGTAGTCGACGCTCTCAGTCGGAAATGGAAAGGCTCTGTTGCCTTTATGTGCCTTCGACAATTCAAACTGATGGAAGAGCTTTTCAAATGGTCACCAAGGGCAAGACATGATGGATCACTGATGATGATGCAACGTATAATACCGGACATTATAGGAAGAATCATTGAAGCACAGGTTGAAGATCCTGACTATCAAACGATGATGACAAAGACTAGTATTGAAACTACAAACTTTAAAGTCTCTTCAATGGTGGCATCAGGTACAGTGATCGTTTATGGGTACCGAACAATCTCGAACTGCGAAGAGAAGTCCTAGACGAATGTCACAAATCTGAGTTTGCAATTCACCCAGGGAGCACTAAAATGTACAAGGATGTGCAAAGGAGTTTCCGGTGGCCAAACATGAGGAAGGATATCGCATAATACGTCTCTAGATGTATAGTCTGTCAATAAGTCAAAGTGGAGTACCAAAAATTCCAAGGAACCTTGAAGAGTCTTCGGATCCCACAGTGGAAATGGGAAGAAATAGTAATGAACTTTGTCATGGGTCTGCCTAGGATTCAGAAAGGACACGATGCCATCTGGGTGGTAGTGGGCCGATTAACTAAATCGGCTCACTTTCTACTCATTAAGGTAAAATAATCTCTTGATAGTCTAATGGATCTATATGTGCAAGAGATCGTCAGACTCCACGGAATCCCATCAGTCATTGTATCTGATAGAGATCACAGATTCACATCAAAATTTGGGAAGAGCCTTAAGAACGCTTTTAGGAACAGACTTCGCTATAGTACAGTCTTCCACCGCCAGACTAACGGATAATCGGAGAGGACGATCCAGACACTGGAAGATATGCTTAGGGCATGCGCTCTGAATTGGCATGGCAACTGGGACAAATATCTTTCTCTCATCGAGTTCTCCTACAATAACAACTTTCATGCTAGCATAGAGATGTCCCCCTTTGATGCATTATATGGTCGGCCATGTCGCTCCCTAACATGTTGGGGCGAAGTGAGCGAAAGAAAGATCTTGAGCGCTAAACTACAGAAGCAGATCCAAGAGTACACAGACATAGTTGAATTGATAAAAAAAATGATGAAGTCAGCTCAAGAGCGATAGAAAGCCTACGCAGACAAGAAACACTGAGAACATACATTCAAGGCAGGAGATCAAGTCCTACTTAAAGTCTCCCCCATCAAAGGCGTAATGTGTTTTAGCAAGCGAGAGATATTGAGCCCAAGGTATGTGGATCCATTTGAGATCTTGGATATGGTCGGAGACTCAACATGCAGATTAGCCCTACTCCCGGTGTATGCTAGAGTACACAACGTCTTCCACGTTTCTTTACTCCGGAAGTACAATCATGATTACACCAATGTGATCTAAATTGAGAAACCAAATCTCAAGGAGGATTTAACCTATGAAGAACAATCCACGAAGATATTGGAGTATCAAGAACACCAACATAGGAAGAAGATGGTATTACTAGTCAAGGTAGCATGGAAGCATCATCAAGGAAAAGAAGCGACGTGGGAAGTAGAAATGAAAATGCGCGAAAAATTTCCTGAACTATTCAGTGAGTCCTAATTGTTATTTAAATTCGAGGACGAATTTTCTTTTAAGGAGATAATAATGTAACGTATTTGACTTTAAAAAAAATGAAAGACAAACGAATGGAAATGGCCGACAGGGGAGGAAATTCCTCCCCTGATCGTGCCCGTTTCCAAATCCGGCCGACGAAAGATCGGCTGGGGCTATATAAGGGGCGAGAGGGAGCGCCCTCGCGCCCCTTGGGATGTCTGTCGACCGCCGCCGCTGCACCACTCCATTCCTCTCCTCCTTCATCTCTCCGACGGTCGACGTACGAGCGACGAAGCAGAGTACGACGACCAGCGGAGCGATGATCCTTCGACGCATGGCCAATCCTCCTCGACGTGTCCGTGAAGACCCAGCGAACCTTATCATCAGCTAAAAATGACCGGCGACCGGACGTACAACGTGAGAACCGTCGGCGAACTCGAATCAATCAGAAAAGGTACCGTAGAGTTCCAAATCCCTTAGACGAAGAAATATTGATCGTTTAATGCATAGGAATAGTCCATCATGATCCTGAGATTGCCACCTTCAATTTTCATATTTGACTCGTCGTGTTTTAACGATCGGAAGGCTGTCGGAATTGAAAGAGATGATCGACGGCCCTGTTTTATCGCAGGAACCGGTCGATCGATTCTATGAACGGTCGACCAATCCTATGAAGTAGGCGCATCTGTTCTTTTGTCGATCGGTCGACCGGTCCTCCTGTGACCGTCGATCGATTCGCTTGTGACCCGACGGATCCGATCTCATGGTCGGTCGACCGATCCTCAGAATGGACAACCGATCCGGTGCGCAGAGCACGTTGACGAGATCTTACGATCGATCGATCGATCAACGAGAATGGTCGACCGATCTAAGGACACAAAAAAAAATCGGTTGACCGGCCCATGTGCGTACTCAACCGATCCGGCAGACGCCCAACAAAGAACAAGGTCGGCCGATCCAAGAGGACCGATCGACTGATACTAGAGGACGATCGACCGGTCCAAGTCGACCGGTTCGACTCAACCGAACCGGGATGAATGGTCGATCGGTCTAGAGAACGGTCGACCGGTCCAGTCAACCCAATCGATTCAGATTATTCGGTTCACTCCAACCCACTGGTTCAAGCTGACCGGTTCAACCCACTCAAACCCATAGAGAGACATTGAGTTAGACCTGATATTGACATAGTCCGAATTGGATCCTGATTCGATCTGAGTTCGACTCTTGAATCCTAACCGGAGACTCTAACTAGTTCACCTATAACTGGTCGAGTCCTATTATACAGACATTCATACCCATTTGGGTCATGATTCATAGACATCATGATAAGCAGAGATAAGTAAAGTAAAGATAAAGCTACGGAATTGCTATGTGCCGTCCCATTGTACGTAATAAAGATTATAGTATGGCATAGAGAGGGGCAGGTAGTTAGCTAAGGAGACAACGAATCTACTAGTCATCGATGACCACTGTTCCTGAGACTACAGGTCCTCTCCCATATGTACCTCGAAGAAGGGTGATGCATTGTCACACTCCTTTCCCCAAAGAACATAGTATTGAGCCAGAGGGACATGTAGCTAACTGAGAAGATAATGAACCTACAGATTCTTAAGTGACCACTGTTCCTGTGGTGCAGATCATTTCCCACCTGCATTTCAAAATGGGTGATGCATTGTCACATCCCATCCCCATTGTGGGCTTACTGGCTTTACAGATTTAGAGAGGCACCTCTGGCATCCCAATCTAATAAAGTCGAGCTCGCATATGATAACTAACTTTAAGGACATTATAGTAATGTAAAAGAAGTAGTGCAATTCACAGCAAGGCAATGTAAAAGCAAAATATTGTAAAGTAAAACATAGAGCATAGTATAGTAAAAGTATGAAACATAGCATGGTACAGATAATACAGAGTAGTGTAAAGACATGGTATAGTCATAGTAAAGAACAGAGTACAGACATCGACATAAGGCAAGATATATGGCCTATCATAGTCAATGCATAGAAGCCAAAGTATAGCATTATTCATCACTGATACATTTATTATATGATTATCAATAATTCTTATTTCATCGTCTATATTTCTATTGTACTGAGCTTTTTGCTCACGGGTATTCGATACCCCTGCATTGGGATTTTGCAGGTAAGAACCCAGTGTGATGAGGTATTGGAGGGCACATGGCTTGAAGAGTGCTGCACATGACTAACATATTGTTTCAAGTCCTCATTGTTACATTCTGTTTAGAGTATTGTCGTGCATTCAAAAGACATCATATTATTTCACATATTGAATATTTCTTTCCGTTGAACTTATTGAACTTGTAGTTTTCCTTCACTTTGTAATAAACTGCATGGATTAATCATGCCTTTGATATCCGACGTATGAACTTCCGCATTAAAATCTTTGATTATACTTTTTATCTATATAATATTGATGCCACGTGTATGTTTTGTTGAATGGTCATGATCAATAGTGTAATAAGCAGTGTAGCACTTTCAGGAGCAACCTGACTGCTTACGTGACAGGGAGAGTCGATTTTGGAGGCGTTACCGTTTTGGTACATTCATACTGCAGCAAGCGAACAAAACAATTTAGAGAATTATATTTAAGTTCTGTAGTAATATGATTCGTGTTCTTTATGTTCTGCAATAAAACATAAAGTGCATTCGAGGACATGTTACCGTTGCTTTAGTACTATTTAACATATTTCAATCAACACTGGCTTAATAATAAAGTGCATTCAGTGGATATCGACAACAAACAAGAACGAAGAAGTGTAATGAAATGAAGAGAATGAATGGAGAAGTTTGAAACCTATTTAAGATCAGTAAAGAATCGGTCCGCGGAGAAGGCCTTTATCAAAGCCTTTACAAGTACTTGGATGGTGGAAATGACACTTGAAACGAACGACCGGATCTGGCAGAGCACAGACGACAACCGCCGGCATTCATGCCCATTGCGCCGGAACGATCAGCTCACCATGTGAACCAGGCTCGGCGCCATCTACAGTCCCAATGGGCAGGCAAACATTCAACATTTTGTACACCTACCTTGGAGAACTATAATAAGTACCTTTCCCGTTTACAATGCAGGCCAAAACTACTGTTAGATTTTGCGTTCCTCTCGACAAACTTTGCATTGACAAGCTGAATCTATGACGTACAACAAGTGTACTGTTGAAGCTCAATAATTGGCATTGTTCAACTTATGTCTTATGTGAGGGCTGCAAATATCAAAGAAGTGTTGGTTCCATTGCACATAGACTTCAATGATAGCAGCCGCATGGAACATAAACACTGGCTCATGAAAACCTCTTTTCATCTCTGTGCACAACCTTCTTTTCACTCTCCCTGGAGTCTAGCAGATGCCCAAAGAAAATAGTTAGTTCATATCATTTGATGGTACAAGTTTCCCTTGAAGTTTTGTCACCCGAGCCTGTAATGAAATGCAGCTTCTTCAATCAGAACAAAATTAAGACAAATCAAGTATAGCAAGACTTGCAAATCTGTTTGAGCATAAATGACGCCGACGAGAAATGATATGAGTAAAATGTAATAAAACCTTGAAGGATTTGGACCGTCGCAGAGATGGATCAAGATGCAAAGCCGTCGAATATGCCTCCTCTGCACAATCCCATTTCTCCATCCTGAAGTAGGCGTCGCCTTGTGAAATGTAAGCCTACAGTTCCGTTTTGATAATCATTTTCCATCCGTAAAAATAAATCGCTATAATTGAAACTTATCTTCAAGACATCAGGCTGAGCATCTGTACAAGTAATAGCTAATCTACAATAGAAACCCAATTTTCTCCGAAACAAAAGACGTGAAAAAAAAAACACAATAAAAAAAATGCATCATTCTCATATAGCCAAGACAACAACAAAGCCTTATCTCATATAGCCAAGATTAAGGAAAAAACACAAAAAACGTTTAACAAATGTATTCCGATTTTAGTTAAAGAACCATTCACATATTTTTAATGAATGGTTATCCATCAACGAGTACTACACAGAAAAGATTATTTATATTTTACACTCGTGTGCACCCAAATGTGTACCAAGTAGTTGGCATTGAACAATATCTTCCAGATGATCTATCAGGGAAATCACTCCAACTAACTGATGCAAAGGTAATACCTTGATATGGTAATCTATTAGAAATACAAACATACACTGAATCTCTGATACACCTTACTGCAAACTTCTTCTCATATATTAACTGGAACTTAGTAACTACCTGAGCAAAGTTAGGAGCCAACCGAGACGATTCCTTCGCATCTTCTAATGCACCAACATTGTTCCCCATGGCTAATCTGGCAGCAGACCTGCAGGAAAAAAAGCACACTAATGGTATCACAATAAAAAAAGGGAGTTCACAATCCACAGTACTAACCCAAGTACAGTATACTCCTCCAAAAAAAAAAAAAAAGGAAAAGGAATGTTCTGATCCGTAATAAGTTATGTTCTTTAAGAATTCAACAGCTAATCTCAATGATGATAAGTGAAGGAAAGACCTGCTTTTATGCATAACATGCAGAGCTCCCGAAGGTTGAAGCGCAATTGCCTGAAAAATAACAACTTTCCAGATTTTGTTACCCAAAAGATCCCTCCTTTATCCGAGAACGCACATGAAGATCTTCTTGAATTAAGCAAAATTCACAAGAGATTTCAGTTTACAAACCTTGGAGAGGAGACCTTCGGCCTCTTCGGCGTTCCCTTTCTCGAGCTCGTCCTCCGCCTTCTTCCTGAGAGCCAGCGCTTCCAGATTCCTTTCCGGATCGAACCCGGGGCCGCAGAGCTCCGCCAGAAGCCGGGCGGCCTTGGACGCCGTGCCGCAGTGGCCGATGATGGCACCGGGGGGTATGACGGCCACGTTGGGCCCGGCACCGCACCGGCCGAGGCACCCGCAGGAGGAGACGGAGACGCCCGGGGGCGCGAGCGACGAGAACACTGCCAGCGTCTCCCTAGACCCTTGCCGGCCACAGCTAAGATTCACGCAAACCCGAATCTCCCACTCCTCCGATGGAAGCGACGCCATGGCCGCCGCCTCCCTCCATTTTCGTCGCCTTCTCCCATTCAATCCGCGGTCGCCGGCGAGCCGAGTGGGGACGCGACAGCCGGCGCTGCTTAAACTAACCGCCATTTCAACCTTTGGATAAAGCCTTAAAATTATATCCCTTCCGTATATGGCAAAATTTAATTATTTGCTTCGGCGAAGGCATCTACTAAATACTTTCATACGTAAACATTCAATTATTTATTTATTTTGTTTATTTTCTTATATTACATAAGTGTTCTTAAAGACGAAAACAAATTATACGAACAGCACAAAAAAAAAAATCTAATCTATGAAAATAAATGTTGGGTTTATTTGAGGACCTTTTTTATATTCGTAAAAAGGAAACGACTGGTAAAAAAACTATCTGAAATTCATGTACAAATTTGGAAAAAGAGATAAGGTATAAGGCCTGTTTGAAATATTTGTAGAATTTTCAACCATTTAAACTAATTTAATATCGTAAATTTATGTAATTTATTTTAATGTAAATTTAATATATTTCAACATAATTATAAATAATTTATAAAATATTTATTTTAATCATGATTATAATACTTTATAACCAAAAAGACTTCATCCCTCGAAGCAAATAACAAATTATAGTCCACATTTAATTATACTTCAACAAATGTCAAACGGGTGATAACTATAATACCCAAGCTCTCCAATTCCACCCAGTAGATATGTGGATTAAGTTAAGAGTTCAAATAAAACGACAGACAAGCAGTAGGTATAAAAATTGTATACGCCTCATTTCTTGGATTCGTTTTTTATCAATACCATTTTATGTATTAAAAAATTATATAAGAAAGTTTGAACATTTAGTTTGATCTCAAAATTGTCATAAACTTTTATTTTTATGTAAAAATTTATAACCCTTTTTTTAAAAAAAAATAAATATTATTCACCAATCGTGCTTCGATGACATATCTGTAATTATTCATAAAACTTTTTTTTAAAATAAATTGGTTAAATATCAGGGAGTCTAAATCGAAATAAATAAATGATAATTATGTTTTCTTTTTATTTTAATAAATATACCTTTCAAAATGAGAATAGTTGCTCGTGTGGATGCCTGCCTTGGGCATTTATTAATTATTATGCCATGAGAGAAAACGGACAATAATTCATTCCAACTTCAAGTTGGTCCAAGCCTTTAAGATTCTTTGCTATTAGTTTATTATTATTACTATCATCCAAAATACTTTTCCTTTGAATTTTTTTCCTCCTAAAAAGATTTTCTTGTAAAATAAAATTAGAACAAATTAACCAAAACCATTCGAATTCATATATTTTGTATCTTGACATCTGGCACCATGAATCTCGTATCAATATCATTGGAAAATTTGGGTAACAATTTTAGCCATATGAGTAAATTAAAAGGTTAAACTCTCCGTGCTCTCCCATCTTATATTAAATTCTAAACTAGATAGCTCTTGATTGTTGAATCAAGAATTTGACCCATTGTCATGTGAATTAATAGTTTTTAAACCTATATTATTTTTTTTGCACCCCATTATCACTATTATTGTTATTGTTATTATTATTAACAATAATTAATTAATTAATACATAAATATTCCGAGGGTCGAGGAAAAAGTGAAGGGATTCTCTAGTTGGGTCCTACCAATTTTACCATTTCTATAGGATGGAGCCCAAACATCCCAGATCATATGGCCTTGGCAGATGCTTCCAATTCTCATCAGCAGGACCATATTGGACATAGATAGTCTCTCTCTCTCATGAGTCATTCAAACTTTCTTTTTATTTGATTTTTTTTTATTTTTTTCTCGATTGCCATCCTGAGATTTGTGTTGACAATTTTGGCTCACTCTCGAGTGAAAGACAAAAATTTAGGGGAGTTTAGTGCATAACCTTTTCACATTATAGTTAAATATTATCACTTATTAAATCAACAGGCACGTTATCTTATTTACTATGTATAAATAATTTTTTCAGTAATTCAATTGATGTTATTTACTTACAATAAAAGAATTACTAGGTAATGTACATTTTTTTACTAAAATATCTTTTAACACTAATGTCAAATTTTATTTAATCTGAGAAAAAGCTTATAAAGTTAATAAATTAAATAAATATAGTCATGGTAATAAATTAATAAATATTTTTAAATGAAAATATTGATAAGAAATATATCTAATATTCGAAATAATGATTATAATAATATGCAAATAATTTTGAATAACAATGATAAAATAATAATTTAATAATTTAATATTATTAATTGAAATATGACAATAGTAATGGTAATAATTTTTTTGTTATTGTTATATTTTTTATTTTATTTGTCTAAAATAGAAATGACATAAATGGAAAGGAGATAAAATTATATTACCACTTGTGTGGCAATGTAAATGAACATCTCTTTCTAGTCGATGTAAATTGCTACTTTACAAGTAAGTTGCATTGACGAGCAATAAAGATTGTCTACAAAGTAAAGTAAAGTAATGTGGACCCAGATAATTTAACTTCAAATTGTAGAAAGATTACTTATAACAAAACACCACATAAGATTTACATTATTACACTCTAATGTTTAAGTTCGCTGAACCAAACCCTAATTTAAGATCGACTAGTATGTCTAACTAAGGACTAAGATGGTTTCATTAAATAATTGTACATGGGAAAAATATGGAGATGGTCATGAATTTATATATAGTTATCCCCTTCAACTTTTAACATTTTAAATTCGTGCGAGTCAAGCCCAAAGCAAACATTGAGCTAGGGGTTTTAGGTGTGGTGTATACATCATGTTACCAAAGGGAGAGATAAAATCACATACATAGAAAATGCACGAGATTTATGAGGTTTATCTTAAACTGAACTATGTTCTCGAATAATGGTAGCTCTCTTATGAAATATTAATAATTACAAGGATATAAAAAATTTAGTCGTTATGAAATTTATATAAAAATAGAAAATAAAAAATCAAATTTCAAAGGCTCCGCCTCCGAGCCCCGTCCTGAATCCCCTTAGGCCTCTTTGAGGCTCACTGTCAGATAATGAGTCTCATGTAAATAGTGGCGGACTAAGAGAATTCAATGAGTGGGTTCATTTATTGACATAACATTACACCATTTATATATTATAACAAAATAATAAATATGCATAAAGTGTAAAATAGTATTAAAAACCGAAATTCAAATGTATGATAAAAAATTCTCTTAATAATATATATTTGAATTATACAATTTAAATTACTTAAGACAAACAATTATTAAGTATATTTTTCTAATGAAAATTATTCACTTCAAATATTAATTAATTGACATAATTGTTAATTATATTGAAATTACTTTGTAATGTACATATATTTACAACGATGAAATAATAATAATAATAATAATAATAATAATAATAATAATAATAATAATAATAATAATAATAATAATAATAATAATAATAATAATAATAATAATAATAATAATAATAATAATAATAATAATAATAATAATAATAATAATAATAATAATAATAATAATGTAAATGTAAATCTAATCTATTATGTTGATATGAAATTAACCATTTTATCAAAAGATAAATAAATATCTGGGAAAAAAATAAACATTACAAAAATAATATAAATGAAAAGAGTTTTGCATATATAAAATTTATTGTGAAATAAAAATTTTAAAATTCAGTGAAGAATGAAATAAAGTAAATTGTGAATTCAAGCTATGTAACAAAAATGATTTTATCAGTGACATAATAGGTAGAAATGCATAATAAAAAAGGGATGAAAATAATATTTCTTATATTAATAAAATTTAATATGTATTTTCTACTATAGTACTAGTAATAGAAATAAATGGTAATACACTACGTACCTCTCATTGTGACTAGAAAAAATAAGAGAAATGAGGAGAATCAAACTTACAACCAATAACACTATCATGTCTAACCACCATAGCAACTTAATAATTGCGATGCATTACTACTACTACTACGATATTTTTTCAACTTCACAGTCCGTAAGGAATGAACGATTTCGTCACCCTCATTAAGTTTGATTAACATAGGAGTGATTACAATTTGGTGAAGATTTAATCCATTGGATCATATACACGTATCTTAGTATGAATGAACCATGCCATCTTTGTAATTGTGAAGATCTAATGCATCCGTACTAGGTATGTCTTTCTTGATCTTATTTATTTCACAATTATATCGCGTGGTGTTGTGTGTAAATTTCATTGGAAGAGGAGGGTGGGACTAGCTCTTCGGTGAACGCATGCATAACATAGTGAGCCACGTTGCCTAGTCCATTGTAGGAAGCTAACGACCGCAAAGAGGAAAAAGACATGTACGTGCACCAGTCGCATTTCCCGAGTTGTTCTTGTCCTCGTTCCACTCTTTACCATTGAACCATGCAACGCCAATCTAATCTGACACATGACGCACGTCACAGCCCTTTCTAATCATTAAACCCACTTTGTCATCGACATTTTCTTTTCGAATTAAAAGTCGATGCTTAATTAACGCCATCCATCGTATAATCATATTCCAAAAAACAGAAGCCAAGACGACACTTAGAACGATGGTTGCTTGGTAACATGTAATTGTACACGGTGATTAGTTGCATGGGCATGGCTTAGGGACCTTAGGCTGCAAGTTGAACACACAGAGAGGCAGAGCCTGAGAGAGCGTGGCCCATTGAGAACATGGTCGCCTGAACCGGCTTCGCCCCAAGTTGCACTGCAGCGATGGCAGAGACCCAGGGGACTCATCTGAGTTCCTGTTCAAATGATTGCTGGCTAAAATGGCTACCTCATGGTAAAAAAATCCGGAAAGGCATGGCATGCACTCCTGCTGGCTTTGGAGTTCAGTGCTGAGTCCAGCTCCCAGATGAGATGGGATGGGATGGGATGGGGATTCGGGATTCCTCTCCCTCGTTCTGCATGCATGGCTGCACTGCTACCTGCTGCTGCCTGCTGTTGCTCATTTTGGAAACTTTCACAGCAATGATGAGGTCGCTCTGAGTTTTAATCACCACTCCATCAGTTGGGATCATCTCCTAATCCGCTGCCGCAAGCGTAGCTAGTGACAACAATCCCCATGCAAAGTTGACAGTATTAATTGATTCATAGCAGGCCAGGTGATCACAGTGGTACTTCTCAAAGACTGTGTTTGATTCAAGAACTTGAGCAAGAGTTTCTTCAAGTTCTGTCAAACAGGGCTATTTCTTTTGGGTGGGCCCGATCGGAACTTAAATTTCGGTCAACGTCATTTGTTCGGAAAAAATTTTTTGTGCGCGTCCAGAACTTTTAAAGTTCTCAAACTTTCACTCTCGCCTCGTAATCCATGGTACATCAAATCAGCAAAATTTCTCTTCATCGTACTCAAAGGCGGAGCTAGCAAAAACGCTGGTCATTGGGGAAGACTTTGCACTCTCTCACCACTCCACCAACTTTGGAATCACAACAAATTGTAGCGCAGGTATTATGTATCAATATTTCCATGCACATGCAGGCACGGGAAGGGCTTGACTCCGGCTTTGCTAGAACTTCACCAAACGTCAACATATAACTTTTGGATCACTTCATGTTGGTTCTGAGAACTAAATTTCAAGTTTTAGTGTTCTCAAATACAACCAAAAGGTCGTTTGCATCTTGTTTAGGGCTGGAAATAAGTCGAACCGTTCGTGAGCAACTCGTGGCTCGACCTATTTTTGACCTAGCTCGACTCGGCCTATTATCAAAATAAGCCAGGCTGAAATATTAAATAAAGCCTATTTTTTTAAAGAGACAACCTCTTAATAATTGGCTCAGTCTTATAGCTTATCAGGCTAAGATTTATTAATATATTATATTATAATTTGTAATCCTTCATCTTTTAAATCTTCAATTTTGAGTTAAATATTACTATTTTTATTATATATTTAGAAAAAATATATTAGTGGTGTCTCTTTTATTTATTTCATATATATTATTTTTTAATAAGTAATATTTATTATATTTAATCTAGTATATCATAAAAAAATATTTAGTTTAACAGGCTAATAAGTTAGGTCAGACATTAAAAGTTAATCAAACAAGCCATGTTAAATTTATATTCATGACTTGTCACAGACTATAGGTTATGCTTAAATACTTTTATTTTATAACATGTTTGGCCTATTTAAGTGGAAGCCTAACTCAGTGTAGCTCATATCAAGCCCTAATCTTGTTGGATCTCTCTCTCTCACTCTCAACTTCATTATATTAATATTTCCTGGACATCTTACATCGTATAATTTCTTAATGATTTTAATTTTAACTAATAACTAGTGGAGTTTACTTTATGTACGAAAATAAATGGTAAAATGATTAAAAAAAATGCTATCTGCCGTTCTGTTTTATATCTGCATTTCATAATTTGAAAATGTGACATTGCATATTTGGAGTAACATTTCGAGGTTTGCTGCCTACTGAGCATAATTAAAAGTATAGCTGAAGATAATATAAAGAAGGTGCCACAAAAATATTCTCTTAAAATATACTGATTAATAAGTGATTGATCGAACGGATAGCTGACTGAGTTTAGTGATGCCCTTAGAACATGCATCAAATTAATATACGGAGAATAAATAGTTGTCAATTTGATAGTTTTTAGAGCTTTTCTATCCCGATTTTGTAAATATGGAGCACATGAAAGTATATCACATGTAGCTCTTTTAGTAGGTTTAAAAGAAAAAAAAATATAGCACACGATCACTTTTAAGTGTTATAATGTGTTATCAATAATTTCCCGATAGGAAATTTGAAGTGTTCATTTTGTTTACTATTGATGCATTAGAAAAAAAAGGGAAACCACCGATCCGATGTATTAAATAAAAAGAACAACTTTTATGATTTTTTTAAAAAAAAATCTTAGACAGTACAAGATCTATTCAAGTTTTGATAATTTAAACGAAAAATCAAGCATCCAATTAATTAACCGGAGCTATAGATTAATTAATTGATTGCTAACGGATCACCTTTTACTCGTGAATACTCTTATCGCCGTCGAGCATATATAAACTTTATGCATTAATTATAGTTAGTAGTTACATTGACAACATAACATGAGACAAAGTAATTTTGGAATTATTTCAACCTCAAATCTACGTGATATATTATTTTGAATTCAAGATAAGGAACAAAAAAATTAGACACGAAACGCAACTTGATGCCTCATACATACGATGTATATACATGGGGATTGCAGTATCATGTCATTGTCATCAACCACACACTTGATTAAAAAGCATGGAGTAGGTTGATCGATGGATGAGAGAATTAATTAAATAGTCTTGTTGGCTGCGTTTGACACCGGAATATTTTAGAACATTTGTTCTCGAGAACTAATTGATGTGATAGAAAAGTTTAGGTTGGTGTTTGGATGAAAAAGTGTAATGATGGAGATTTAAAAAGTTGATGTGATGGAAAAATTTTAGTGGGTGTTTGGATAAAAAGTAAGAACTAATAATATAATTTATTATTTTATGAGGTATAAAATTATAGTAAATAATAATATATTATTAATATTATATTTTACATAAATTATTATATTATTAATATTATTTTTATTTATTTTGATTAAACATTTTAAATATTATTAATATTATAATTTACGTACATTTTAAAATCTAAATATAATTTATTTTTTAAAAAAATAATTGAATAGTTTAATTAATAAAATATTTATTAATTATTAGAACTAATTATTTTATAGTTTTTAATTAATAACATTTAATAAATTATTTTATAATATCCTTAATAATGTATTAATATATTATAAATTATATATACATAAAAACTAAAATAATTAAAAAAATAGATGAAATTTAAAAAAAAAAGATGGCGGCTCGACAAAAAAAAAAGCAAATGTTCTCGGTGAGACAAATGTTCTCGCCCAGATCACGTGACAAAAATATTTTTTGTTCTCGTCACCTGCTGCGTTTGGCAGAACAACCGGAACATTTTAAATGTTCCGTGCTGCCAAACGCAGCCGTTAGGATTTCTGCACGAGAAAAATTATGTAGTGTAAGAAAATTCAAAAAATTTAAGACGACACATAATTTTATTAAATAGAAAAATAGAAGAGAATTACAAGATCATCTATTTGAATTCCTAGGGTGTTTATATAAGCATTCCTTTTTACAAACGATAGAAATTACAATTCCAAACGGAATTCTGAATTAATCCTTAAAAAATAAGACATTTATCTCGTGATAAAAAATAAATTAATATTTGAATTAGTCCTTCTACAGACGATATGAATTCTCACACCTACTGAGATTTTCGTAGTGCGAGAACGTGATATGAATTCTCACACTTACTGAGATTTTCGTAGTGCGAGAACGTTTTTTACTTCGGAGTATCTTGCATTCGGACGGTTTCCAGTTGGTCAAGTCATTATTAACGAGTCTTGTATTGTATGCATGTATATATATGTGGGTGTGTCAATTCGATGTTGTCCATTAGTGCATGCTCTTTATTTTTATATCTTGACTACCTTTTTTCCCACCTCCTAGCAGCCTAAAATACATGTATAAGGGCCTAAATGAGTGCATGTGAGGACCTAAATATTGTGTGACATTATTATTTTTTTTTCTAAGCATGCAAAACAAAACATTCAAAAAAATAGCATGCAAAACAAAACACTTAGGTGGACATCTTTTGTATGCATTCGGCCAACTAAAGGATATGTTTAAGCTTCTTGTCCAAATCTCATGAATATTGAAAATAATTAATATGTGGTCACATATATATTGTCCAACACACACTTTTTCACGTTATAATTGTATATATATTTTTAATACGCGTACACATTGTTCATTTAAATTTGAAATTGTACTCTTTTTCCACTTGAAACATTTATGCCTTTTGTTTTCTGGAAAAAAGATGTAATAGACTTTTAAAAAACCATTTGAAGACAGGCAAATGCATGCTGCACCCGTGAGGCTAGAAGTTGACTACGATTTCCATTATTATATATATATATATATTCGTTATATATACATATAATTAGACGAAATAAAGTAACTTGCAACACTTGCTCGTGAAATGCCAATTTTTTTTTTAATTATTTTGGCCTGAAGGACCACAAGTCAAGAGGTTCGTGATTGTGATGTTTGTGGTTTTAATAGTACTCACTTATATGATTATTTGATATGACCAATGGGTTAAAATATCAATTTTATATTTTAATTAATCTAATTCGCATATCGTAAGCTTTGATTTCTATATTATATGTTACTTAGACTACAAGGAGGGCTTGAATCGTAAAATGCGTATGATCTTTATCATTCTGAAGTGGTTCATCTTTTCTTACACTGGAAAAAAAATGATGATTAATTC
This sequence comes from Pontederia crassipes, assembly GCA_030549335.1. NCBI lineage: Eukaryota > Viridiplantae > Streptophyta > Magnoliopsida > Commelinales > Pontederiaceae > Pontederia > Pontederia crassipes. Next base: position 65,260,610 of record CM060191.1, on the reverse strand, counting down.
AGCTGTTGCTCATTTTATCTAAACGAATGAATATTAGATAAAATATTTTTTCAAACAAAACATTTTTTCATTCTAAAATATTTTTCCATCATATTATTAATGTATTCCAGGGGTCATATTATCTTTAGAAAATCGACATTGTTGAAAGAGGTTAATTTTAAGCTCTAGATCTCAAATCGAACTTGTAGATTTCTAGTATTCGGAACTAAGTTACAGGTCAGTATTATTGTGCAGTACTCATTACAGGTGGCACCAGGGACCTCGTGGTATAATTTGAACAATAATTCACGACTCATGTGTCCTCCTGGAGAGAGAGAGAGAGAGAGAGAGAGAGAGAGAGAGAGAGAGAGAGAGAGAGAGAGAGAGAGAGAGAGAGAGAGAGAGTGAGAGAGAGAGAGACCAATCATTCAATGGATGAACATGCACATCCTTTTTTTTTCTTTTATATTTCTAGTTTCTGAAGTACGTGATCATTCTCGGGAGTATCCAGCAAATAATATCAATCTTATTGCAACTGAAAAGGTTTCATTTGTAGCACCCATGAACCTATAGTAGGTGGTTTTGGACAGCAGACATAACCAGCCATCTAGGAATAGCCAAACATTTTAAACCACGACCCTTAAAGAGGAAAAGAAACAAATCTCTCCCCCCTCTCCCTCTCTCCCTCCTTGAGACCTCGTGAACTGTGTGGAATCACTGCCTCTGAGGAGAAGCAAGAAGCCAGGTTGCGTTCAAATTCCTGATACATGCAAGTGGAAAATGGATGCCAAGCCACGGTTCAAAATTTTGAACTCAACTTTTGCTGATTACTGCTACAGTTCTCACTGCCATGTTGATGATTTTATAACAGAAATCGGACAAGGAGACTGCAAGGTTAAGTGAGCCGTGCTGTGACAAAAAGACAGCATATAATTACTTGCAGATACACGTACTAATTTGCAGCAAACAGTGAGGGCTTGGATCCCTATTGGGCTATGAAAACTTTTCCTTCTCAAATTTGGATCATTATGTACATGAAATGGAGTGCAAATAATGTAATCATACCTGAGGATACTGCCTTGAACAGTTTTGTGACAGACAAATTCATCAGTAGAAAACTTGTAGTTTATTGAGCATCAAATTAAGGACTTGATGCAATGCATCAGAAGAATGCATTATGGTCTATCATGGTCTACATGATGAGTGTAGAGAGATTATCAAAGATTTGTCCAAGTGCATTTCTAGTCATAGCCCTAAGAGTACAGAAACATGTTTTTACATATGCTACCTGAGTTTTAAATTTATCTGTCCATAATTCTTTACTTTGGTACAAATCTTCATATACACCTTGGCAAATGAATGCTAAACTCAAATCCCATTTTGGAGTCATGCCCTGCCAGGACAACCTAAAGTTCCTGGGTGGTTTAGACTTGTAGTTTATTTGAATACAGGTGATGTTGATGATAAGTCACTGTATTTTGGTTGCATGCCAAAATACAAAAAAGGCTACAGACATCATTTCTTAGCCTATTGATTCCTAATGTTCCTCCTCCAATATTTATTCCAAGGTAGAGATATTAACTAGGCAATATCTTATTCACTTGTCCTGTTGACTGTTGTGATGAATCTAACAGGACTGATGCATGAGTTGATGAGCCATTGATCTCCTCGGTGGAACAAGACGAGCATTGCCATTTGAAATATGTATTGTGGGAGAAAGGTCGTCTTCAACTTGCTGCAAGAAGCTCGAGTTGTTCCACTTCCATGACATTGGAGATAAGGCAAATATCCACTGACCTGTTGTTCAACAAAATCATCATAAGACAATCAGCTATCCCCATTTTTTTTTTTTTTGTCATTCTTGCTGCAGCTATACAAACTTTCATGGATTTCTTTCCATCATGAGTGCGATGAAAAGAGTCAAGAAGCTTCCCAGCAAAATCTTGTTAGCTACAGAAAAGTAATATTCCTGTTGGCCCTCTCACTGTGCAATCTGCTGTTGCATGTTCTTTGATTGATTTCCTGTTAATGGGTTCCCTCAGTGCTCCTTCTCTCATTGCTAATCTCTTGGCTTTACTTAAGCCAAGCATCCTGAAGCTTGGCTCTCTCTCTCTCTCTCTCTCTCTCTGTCTCTCTCTCCCCAACTCCTCCACATGGTCTAAGATGTAACTCTTCGAAGCTCCAAATCCATGGAATAGCCAACAATAACACAGTCTAGCCCCAAGGGATTCTTTGACTCCGAGTGGCTGTCATTAGCTCCAGACAAAATCTATACAATTTCCCATTGGAACAAATACACAGAGCAAAGCGAAATAAAAGACACCCTACCTAGTAGTCTACAGACAGATACATCTTCTGTTTGTTAGGAATCCTAAAGCATATATAGATAACTGAACCACTCTGATAGTTACTTTTCTTATTTTTTATCTGCAGATATATAAACAACACCGATACAAACCATTCAACAGTATAATGGGAGGAATCACCACCCCAAATCATCTTTCCTGCAAAACCATATTACTAGTGCACACACACACTCCCTCTCTTTCTCCTCTCTCTCTCTCTCTCACTCACTCACTCACTCACTCACTCACTCACTCACACACCTCCACCATTCAGCTTTTGTGTCACCATTCTTATCATAGTCTTTCTACCATAAGCTTCCATCAACCATGCAAGAGCTCTGTGATCTCAGAATTAACATCAATGGGCAGCATACCTTTGTGATCCATCAGGTACACCTCGATTCATGTCTACAACATTTTGGTCTGTTTCGCATTGAATGATTCCTCCGGCAGGAAACTCACTGTCTGCATGCTTGTGTCGTTTGCAGAGGGTGATATGCACCTTCTCAGGGCGACTGAAGAAGATGGTGAAGCAAGAGAGGAAGAGAAGCCAAGTGAAGTGTCCCGGGCTCAAGATGATGGAGTTCCCTGGAGGACCGGATGGCTTTGAGCAGGTGTCGAGGTTCTGCTACAACGACGGGAGGATTGCGCTGACACCGTTCAACGCATGCGTCCTCCACTGTGCTGCCATTTACCTTGAGATGACCGAGGAGGTCTTCGCTTGCAACCTCTTGAGGCAGACGGAGGCTTTCCTGGATGGGACGTTCTACTGGACCTGGAAGGATATCCTGACTGCTCTGAAGAGCTGTGAGCCATTCTTCCCCATGGCCGACGCCTCTGGCCTTCTCCACAATCTCATCTCCTCTCTACTGGCGAAGATCTCGGCCAATTCCGAGCTGCCACTGTCATCAGCCACCCCGTGGCCTTCTTCGTCATCATCTTCCTCGTCGCCTGATACCAGTGGGTTCAGGTGCTCCTCGTCCACCAAGACACCTGAGCCCATAAAGCCGTGTTTCACCAGGGAATGGTGGTTCGACGACCTTACCATTCTGGCACCCAGTACCATAGAGAAGATCATGAAGGCCCTGGGAACTTATGGCGCGGACAACAAGAACCTCATCCTGACCAGGTTTCTCCTGCATTACCTCAAGGCGGCTGCGCAAAGGCCGAGCTTTGCCAGTGGCTCTGGCAGTCTTGGGAGCTACAGGGAGGAGTGCGGCGGCCTTGCAGACACTGCAGTATACGGCGTGGTGCTGATGGGTAGAACAGCATTCTCATGCAGGGCACTGTTCTGGGTCTTGAGGGTGGTGTCTGGCTTGGGCCTCAGCAGGGAGTGCAGGCACAAGCTGGAAAAGCTAATGGGCTTAATGCTTGATCAGGCCACCCTGGATGACATCCTGGTGTCAGGCCACGACGATGGCGTCTACGATGTGAATCTCGTTCTCAGGCTTGCGAGGATCTTTGTGGGCGCCGAGGACGGCGGCGTGTCCTTGCAGAGGATGAAGAAGGTCGGAAGGTTGATGGACAAGTACCTCGGAGAGATCTCCCCTGACCAGAACTTGAAGGTCTCTAAATTTCTAGGGGTGGCCGAGAGCCTGCCGGATTCTGCAAGAGACTGCTTTGATGGCGTCTATAGAGCATTAGACATCTATCTTGAGGTGAGGCTTGTACTCTTAACGCCAATTCTTTAAGTCCACTCTGATCAATCCTTCTCTTGGAAATATCCATGAGATGATTCAATCCTCTTTAACTTCAATTATTCATGCATTTGCCCTCAGTTTGATTGGATGATTGCTTTTTGGGTATTCCAAAATTAGGCAGACATACAGAATTGTACTTTCTCTGCGACTTCCTGCACTTTTTAGCATAAAAAATTTCATTCTTCTTGGTTCTTAAAATTCAAGCTTTGCTTTGTGCTACTAGTTTTTATTACAGTCCAGTGGGATGTTTGGACATCAACTACTTTGCCAATGGATATATAATTAAGTCTTGAGAGGCATATAATTGGTGGGAGTTCTGCAGTTTCTGAGCTTTCAGCCTTGTTCCTTCCCAGTCATCTCTAGACATATTGCTTGCCACAGACTTGGAGGAATGCCTTGGCCAAAAGCCCTGTGGTCTATGTGCGGACGTTCCAGCCTTTATTTTGGTATCTTCTGACAGGACCGAGAAAGGCATGTCTTCTCCTTGTTACAGTGCTTCAATGTAGCACCAAGATGATTGGGATCACATGTCTCCTGGTTGGTTCCAATTCAGCTCACATTTCGGCTCTTGCAAACCTTCTCCCTTTCTTCATTGTTCTCAAACGCACTCCATGATCTCAAAGCTAAAATTTTAGAATCATCTGATACATTGTGCACTTGGATTGCACAGAGATAAGTCCAGGCTTTCCAGCTACTGGTACTTATTCAACATATCTCTTGTATACGTTTTACTTTCTGGATCGTGCATGACTAACTTGGATTACTGGTCGGATTTAACAGCAAATATTGTCAGAAAGTTGGATCATAAATGATCTATCAGGTATTACAGTTGGGAGTTGGGTAGTGTTCTCTGACTGTAGCATCATCATATTCAACTTTAATTGCATCATTTGATCATTTAAATAACTGCAGCATTGGTGTTTTAATTTGCATCCAGTCCCACCCAACTTTGTCCACTGAGGAACGAACAAGGCTGTGCCGCTGCCTGAACTACGAAAAGCTCACGCTGGAGGCATGCAAAGACCTTGCAAAGAACAGACGGATACCACCAGGTGTTGCAGTGCAGGCGCTGGCTGCGCAGCAGTCCAAGCTCCAGATCAAGGATGGCGTTAAGGACAGGCCAGATCCTGCGCAGACACCGAAGCAAATTATTTATGCAGCAACACCGGCCTCCGGAGGAGCCTCGCCGGAAAGGTCGGATGAAAAGGAGGAGCTAAGGCTCAACTTACAGAAGATGCAAAGCAGAGTGTTGGAGTTGGAGAAGGTGTGCAAAGACATGAAGGGTCAGATGTCTAGGATGGTTAAGAGCAAGACCAATAGGGGAATGCCAAGGCTTTGTTGACCTCTTCTCAATTTTACAGGACAGAAATGCAGATTAAGTTTTTTTTCCTTCCCCCCTCTTTTTTTCTCGTCTTGTAAATTTTCATTTTTGGCTTGTCAGCTGAATGGTGGCTCACACTGAGCTTGTAAATTCCTAGGTGCAGTTTTCCATCTGTCTCAGGTTTATAGTTTACCTAGCTTGATTGAGTTTTTTCTTTTATCTGATTTGGAGTATGAATAACATTGTGAGATTTGTAAAAACATTGTAACTGAAGGCATCACAAAGTTTGTAAAGCTTTCAACTTGCTTGGTTGATGAAATTTTTTACTGCTATAATGGCCTTGCCTTCTTTGTCTCTGTGTGTTAATGGGGCATTAAGCCTGACAAAGTAAAAATAATCCAACTAAAAGCCAGAATATGCTAAACTTTGTGACCTCAACTTCTTGAATGAAAGTCCCAGGTCCTAATGACTACACCAAAATGGTTGTTAACTCTTTTTTTTTTTTTCAGCACATCCATTTTGGATGCAACTTTTGTGAAACAATAATGTGGAGATCGAGGATTAGTGCATTGGAGAAAATGGCTCTTTGTTCCTTTTGCTTTCAGAATTCAGAGCTGATTTCCCATGATGCATCACAACATGAAGGAAGAAAGGGACATAAAATGCTGGTGATGATGCAGAAGAAACCAGCGCAGAACATTAGCAACAGACACGCTTGTTTTCCATGGGACCACGAGCTTGGGAACAAGATAAAGTAAGCTTTTAAAGGTTATGTTGATCCTCGCAAACTGATGGACTCAATTCTTTATTCAAATACCTACTACCCCCCAGACCATGTGTTTTACATGAATTAAGAATTCCTCTATTAGCATCAGTCTCACCAGTAATCCATATTGTACAAGAAGACAGCACTCAGTTCCAGATGCTTTAATTATTTTAGTTCCTGCATGTAGATCGCCATGGTTAATTTCACATGAAGTAGATCTCACATAAAACATGCACAGTATAGGAGTACAAATGGTCCATGTACTTAACAAAGTCTTGATTAGAAACACTTGGAACGGAGCATCACAGCAAGAACAAACACACTTTTCTTTTTGTACAGTAGTCATGAAAACCGAGTCACAAAATGGTGAAGTCATCCCACAATTTTCCACAAATAGGCCGCTCCATTAGCCTCACCACGTACATGTTCGCAAATAATTGAATAAAAAGAGGTTAAGAGGTGCCTACAATCCAGCATTATGTTTCTCATCTTCATCAGATTTCTGACCACTTTCTCCCCTCAGGTGCACAAGGTGAACAGAATGGAATCTTTTACAGACTGCGAACTGTACAGTTCTAAAGGCAATTGTTTCAGTCCTGTTTTGTTTCGTGTATTAATGAGGACACTCGTGTTACTTCAAAATGTGAGAGGAAAAGAGGACATCACCAGTTCCCACCAAGAACAAGGAAATTTTGTGAGTCTGAGAGGTTTTGCAGCATGTTTTTGGGCCAGGGAGCAGATAGGACGAGAGAGAACTGTAGCGAGGCAAGTTCTTGAAATTTCTTATTTTATTCGGCTGCAAGTATCCTTTTGTGAATCTCCTGGAAATTATGTTTCTGCTAAGTCTTGCAACTTAAAAGTTATTGCATTAAGAACAACAGAGAACATTGGACCCAGAAAAAAGGATACGGAACGAATTAACTTCAAGCATAGGCATGCTGTAACAATTTTAACTATAGAATTTTATAGAAATAAAGATCATTAAACTACAAAACTATAAAAAGTTAACTTGCTCACTTGGAAAATGGTGCATGTGTACATATTATATAAAAAGTGAATCATATTATGCATAGCGTATTCATGCTCCTTTGGGCTTTACGTGTGTGTTTTTTTAAGTTTACACGCCCATTTCGGAGAGGACTGAAAGATGTCCAGAATGAAATAGTATGAGATAAGTTATCTTCATCAAGAATCAGTGACGGATGACCTCCAGGAGATAATGTGACATCTTATACGAGACTAAGTTCGCATGTCATCGGCTAATCTGATGACAGGAATTCAAGGGAACGGTGAGATCAGAAATTGGCATCCAGGATGATGAGCAGATACACCAATTTAGCAGCAGAATAGTAGAGCAGAAAGAAAATGCTGAGGACAGTAACGTTTCACGGGTGAACAGCCAACAGTGCAACGCTTTACCTGTTTTATGGCATCAGGCTGATCAACAATCATGTCAATTATTCTGAAGCACGAGCTAATCATCAACATCATCATCATCATTATCCATGTCTGAAGAAGAAATGAGAGAGCATTAAAAGAAACAGTTTCAGATGGTTGGTATAGCTGCACTGAAGATGACTGCTCGGATCCTGGTAAAAAAAAAAGGCAAATAAACATGACAAGCTGGGTCGTGATCCCCATGACGTAGCAAATAGAGGACAGTTCTCCAATGTTTGCTGCAGGAAGCGTGAACAAATTGAATTAGAGGGGATATGACAAAACTGAGGCCAGAGGGATATTGAAGAATATGTTTCTGGCATGCACTCATGTGCTCCAAAGACCACCGTTTGACAACGAATTCTGGATTTGCCATGAGAAGCTGAACGTGGTTACCTTTCTGATACCATCCAAGTAAAAGACATTGAGCAACATCACGAAGAGCGTAAGGGAAAACAATACCGAAATTACTTGGCATCATTAAAGGTGCAAGAGAAGAGAACAAGCTGAATCTGCTTGAGTCTTCCTGATGCCATCCAAGTGGAGGACAGTGCATAATTAAAGGTGTAAGAGAAGAACATCATACTGAAACAGAGACTATGAAAGCCTTTGAACCAGCATCCAAGCTAGAGATCCCTTACAGAGGAAAGAAAACATCAACCAAAACTCCAAAAGGAAGTTATTATCATACCACAGTCGTCATTTGGCGGAGGACATTCAGGCTCAAGACAATTGTAGCCATACAAAACTGTTGAATAAGCTAAAAAGTCAACCAACCTCAACTCGGAGTAGGGTTGCGTCCCAAATGATCAGTAGCTCTGTGTTCGAGTCTTAAAGTCATCACGATGGTAAGGATTTTGACTCTGACGCAAATAGTCTCGCACGTTGAAGACCTCCCATAGAGCCGGATCGGCTCCCAAAAAGTAAGCTAGAAGTCAGTTTTTTTTTTGTTACATAGAATTGGTTAATGGTGAATAGGTGAGAAGTACTAGACTACAATGTATTGGAAAACTTTAACGTTTATAAGTGGCAACGGCAAGTTTCAGAACTACACCACATCCTAAACAAAGTAAAAGGCGCCTGACTACATTGTGGTAACCACAGGCTGAGATAAAAAGCACATATGCAGAATCGACATAATGAAAGCAAATGCTGAGGGAGGTTAATAAAAACAAGAGCTGTTTTGCAGTGTTGTAATGGATTGCTTTTTGTTATACCAATTCCAATCTCCTTCAGGAATAAAATAAAATAAATTTTTTTGTCATCTTCAGTTAGTAGTTCTGGTCACGAGAGAACCAAAATCTACATTTTGTGATCTTGCAAAGTAGGTCATCTCTCTAATAACCAAAAATAACCTGAAAGAATTCTTGTTTAACTGCTGCAATTTTCTGATGGAACTATTGATCATATCTTGATTTATCTGTTTTACAATTATAAGTAACACACTCTACAATCAAAGGACAGCGAGCATAGAGGACAAGTAAGGGATTGCGAAGCCCGGAAACAAAATTATGGGATCTATTATATTCATAATTCAAAATTAATAACTTAATATGTTGCGTCAGACGTCCTAATTACTGCAAACAATTATTGTAGAATTCTATTTTGGAATTTTTTTTAAGGGTTTCAAGGACAGAATAATGTACCAACAATTTTAATATGTTGCTGGCTTCAACCGAGTAAAGTAGGTTTGGGTTCTGTTCATTCATCAACAATTTGTATGAAAATTGGAAGAGATTAAACCAGATTCCATGCTCCACTATAGCGATCACATGATAAAGCAAAACTAAGACAAACTTGAATGCCAAATTAAACAATAAACATCTAACATAGTCCACAATATCTAGAAAACAAGACTGCACATCAATTTTAATAATTAACAATACAACTGTGGCAGACGAATTTCTCAAGCTAATTCCACAAACATCAAATTCTATTCTGACATTAACTACCCTACACTTCATCAATTCCTATAAGATGACAAGGAAAACCCAAATGCATAATTATATATATGTAATGTATAAATAAAAGAATTGCACAACTAAACACACGCTCCAGCTATGAGGGGAACAAGATTCTGCCAACACATGGTTATGTGCCTTATGTCAACCTCAAATGAAATTGTGCAAAAAAATAAAAATAAAAAATAAAAAATACAGGTGTGTCTGTGTTGTGTGGGGAGGGGTGTGGGGGCTAAAAGGACGATTCCATGAAGAATTCACATTTAGTTACCTACATTTCTTATCTGATACACCACAATAGCACACTGCAGCAGGGAAGATAACAGTATATATGCTGGATTTCACAAAAATAATCAGATTGTATTCCACAGATATCACAATGAAAACTCAGCGATAATGAATAAATAATAATGTTCTGCAAGAGCAGCCTCCCAACAACCATGTCATATCCATGCATTTCTCGTCTTCATGACAGCTAAAATGGAGTCCTTGATAAATCTTAATAGTTATTCTTGCTTAAAATTGGTTCTGAGTTCAGTGGTAGAAGGTCAATTTATTTAAATGATTATCTAAATACATTGTATCTTTTTATTTTATTATTTTGAGAGAGATATCATCTATTTCGTAGGTTCAGCATTCCCTGGAAAACTTCAGTATTGATGACTTAGACCAAAGACATTTCAGCTCACGTAAATTATATGCCCAGTGGCTTTTGTGCCATTTTCAAAGAGCCATTTGCAATATGAGAACTTCAAAACTATTTCACAAATAGAATATGAATAACAAGTTTTCGTGGAGAAACGAAGTAAAAAAGCTTAGCTATTACTCTTTCAAGAAAAATAACCATTGGCAGTAATAATTAAATTTTCACCAAACTATTTTAGTTTCTTAATAAGAAGCACAAATTTTCTTATACTTATGCTTCAGTTTGGAGGGGATATATCTGTTCTCATCTGGCATAAAGCAGATAAAGTACTGAAAACTTACATTTTGTTGCATTATCAACCAGACAAATGAACTTTTACAAGAATGAATGGAATGTAATCCACAGCATAAGCATTTACAGTGCTGAAAACTCTTTTTGGGGGAGGTACAACGCTGAAACTCAAACAGCTCAAAGCAACTACTTGCCAGAAGAACAATAAAAAAGAACAAGGTCCCAGGATGAAAAAAGGGCCTTTCATCTTTAGAATCGTTAGAAGAATCTCAGCAACCAAAATCTGTTATTGTGTGCAATTCCTTCTATGTATAAAAGAGAGATTCCAAGTACTCATCAACATATGCCAGACATGGCCAGTGATCAGTTCGCATGCGTACTAAGGTAGACAAACTGCTTACTTCCATCTGTAAAAGAAGATGGAATCTGGGTGGTAGAAATATCAAAAGAAGAAATGTACCCATATTTCTCTCATTAATGACTGAACGATTATCTTTGTCACCATCATCCTCAAAATATGGAAGCTGAAGTGGTGTCTGTTCAGAATATGGCACTAGAGCTCTAGCATCATCACCAGTAAAATCATCAGAACTATCCTCCCAGATGACCTCCCTGATAACCCCATTGTTCCTCACGACATTCACCAAAGAATCACCAATGACACCAACGACAAAAGAGGATAGGTATTTTTCAACATTATTGATAAGACAATCATGAGATACTTCAAGAAGTTTCACAGACCTAGTGCCATTAATTGCTGTGATTCCTTTACCTCCACTGAGAGAAAATGTCTCTCTGCCTGTATTGGTAGAGTTACCACAGGCCTCCCATAATGCATGAAATAGGTCAAAACAGTATCTGCACTTCTCGCCCTCCTTAACGTCAGGTGGTATGTTGGACCCCAAGAACATATCCTCAATGCCAACTGCAACACTTTGAAGCTTACCAGAAATAATCTGTCCATTCTCTGTATTAGCCTTTATGGTAGCATTTATAAGGCCAGGCATCGGCTCACGAGGTTCTAGTTCTATAACTACTGAAGCAATGAAGGTTGAGTCTTCCTCATAATTGTTTCCTGCAACAGGCACAATAGCGTATTTGTCTTCTGAAGGTTGACCAACGAGAAAGGGCACACGGCAAGGTGGTATTATGCCAAACTTTGATGTTGATGAAAAAGTGATGACAATTGCATGCATGGCAGGTAGGCCATCAAAGTCTTCTGAATCAAAAGTCGATGAGCCATCTCCCCAAGCATGGTTAAATTTTTCTGAATCAAATCTTAGCATACAAGGTATCTTGATTTTGATTCCCGGCATATGCCTGAAGTCAGGAATGCATGAAAAATGCCTTCTCAGGATTCTCAAAATTTCTGCAACATTGGAATCCATCATGCGCAGTGGCTCTTTGGGTATATTAATTCTCTCAAATTCCGCACTTTCTGTTCTTAATTCTGCAGAATCCACAGCATTGATGCTGCTTATGTCTATTATATAATTCGGTTCACCATTATTGCCAATACTTGATTTAGGAAGAGCCAAAGCCCATGATTGTTTAACAAGCAATGGAATGAGCCTTTCCAGAAAAATGTATGAAGAAACACCACCTGACCTCTTAAAATTTTCTGAGACGCGAGGTGATGGAACCTGAAACAGGGAGCCAGGATGAGGAGAAGGTGACACTCCTAATGGATGCTCGCCGAGACTCAATATTTGCCTAAGCTTCTTTCCAGGAATGGAGACAAGCATCCGCAGGTAGATCCTGAAAGTGCACTTTAGAGTGAGTGACAAAAGAATGGACATCTTAAGCACAAATGCCGGGTATTACCTTGCATTGTCACGAACTTCTAAGTCAGGAAACCACTGACAAATAACAGAAAGGAGCCGTGCCAAAGGAAGAAACACTCTTGAGCTGTGGTGATGCTTAAGCATCATCCTACAAATGCCCAAAACTTTAGTTCCTTGAGACCATGATTTCAACCATGTATCTGGGTTATGTTTTTCTTTGAGCCAAAAGATTTGTCGTGTGAGCAAATCCAACAAACCACGAGGTGGTATGGTGTCATTCTCAGCAATCCTTTCAAAGATTGGGAAATATGAAGCTAACTGATAGTCCAACTGCAGCTTAGGGAGCAGATGCTCGTCAAGATTTTGAAGCAACCGTTCACCTGCAGAATGATGTGTCTTACATCCAATAAGACGGTCAATAAATATTGCAATGACGGGTACCAAAACCCGGTAGTCTAAGGCTAATTCCACCAACATACCCTGCAAGTAGTCGAGAAAAGTAAATTCAGATTTTATGTACAAATACCACATTCAACTTGAGTTTTGTATTATTTACCAGCAATATCATACCTGAAGTGCTTGGAAAATGGTGGAGTTAATCAAAATGTCAGTCCCTACTGTCTCTGAATTATCAATACTGGAATGTGGTGCAACACCAACCCAAAACTTATGGAGCGTCCGAAAGGCTACAGAAGTCTCAGTGCTCCATGGTGGTAACCACTTGTAGGCTGAGACACAAACCAAGCCATCTTCCAATAGTTTCAATTTCTGAGCTTTTTGTCCCTTACCCTCATCCTCCTTCCCACCTTCTGAATTATCAATTCTTGCAGCAGTGTAAGCCAAGGCATCAAGCTTCTTTGCTTTCAGCGCAAGAGGATCAAAAACAGCAGGGTAAAATGAGGACATAAGGAGAGGCAGTGTATCATTTCCATCCCGGAGCCCAGGGGAACCAAGCAGCCAATGGAGCGCAAGAAGGCAAAACACAAGCGGCTGATTCGTTTCCCTGGATATGAGTGCAAGGCGACGAGCCATGCTGCGCTCGTCCTCCCCCGAGAAGGCGTCTGGGAAGCGGGAATACAGCATCAAAACAACATGGCACAGGATTGGATCATACGAGTAAACCAGTCCAAAGAACTGCACCTTCAGGAGCGCCCCAATAGCCGGCACGTACTGCTCCAGGGCGCTGGCGACGTCCGTCAGGACCGAGACGAGCTGAGCGGTCGCAGCCGGCGTGAGCACCTGAGGTCGCTCCCAGAGGAACGCCATAACCCTCTTGATCTCCCTCAAGTTCAGATCGGAAGGCGGCTCCTGGTGCTGTTGCTCGTCGTTCCGATTAGTCGAAGCAAGGCAGCAGGTTGGGGCGTTGAACGGGACGAGAGGGGAAGAGGAGGTGAGGACGGAGGACGAAGAGGAGAGAAGACCGTGTAGTACGATGTTGCGAACAACAGTGGCGACGAGGAGGAGATAGCTCTGGGCGGCGTGGGTCCGCTCGGCCTGGGCAAGGGCCCGGAGATGTCCGACGACGTCGGAAAGAAGGCAGGGGAATGCAGATTCGAGCTCTCGGAGGCACTCGCAAGCGGCGGCGCGGGATTGGCGATCGGGGCTGTGGTTGGGGCGGTTGACGACGGCAAGGAGGACCTCCACGAGGGACTCCAGATGGAGGACGGACGAGGGATCGGGAGGGGAATCGACGGAGGAGATGGCGACGGAGGTGACCGTGGCCATGAACTGGTCGCGGAGGGTGGCAGACGGGTCGCCAGCGACTGGCGAAGGGGAGGTGGAAGAGGAGGGGAGGAGGAGGAAGGAACGGAGGGCTTCGAGGAGAGGGGGGATGGGGGACGGACTGAGGAGCGGGTGGGAATAATCCTCGAGGAAGAGGAGGAGGAGGGGTTTGAGGGAGGGCGGGAAGTCACGGCGGAGGAGGGCAGCGAGGGCGAGGTCGATGAGAGGAAGATGAACCCATCGACCGCGGGCGGAGGGTTCGCCGGAGGAGAAGTCTTCGACGACCATCTCCCATTCCTGCGGCGAGAGGGCGGAAGGCGGCGGCGGAGTCTGCTGCCTGTTGACGGATTGCTGCTTCTCCATCGTCGGACTTAGAAATCGGACTGAGGCGTGTTCGTCCGAACTACTGCGATTGGAATTGGGTCGACGAGGAGGAGACAGAGGAGTGGGCCGTCGCCATGGCCGCCATGGGAGAGGAGGAGGGAGGGAGCACGGCGGCCGTGGTGTCAGTAGAGGAAAAGGAGTCGCAGGGACGCGACGCGGATGAGATGGCGCGGGGGTCGAAGTCGCGCCTGCCCCTATTGGCGAGTGCGTTTGGTCTCATCGTTTGGTTAAGTCCTCAGACGCTCGAAGCTTTGCCTATTTGATTCGGGTTCATTGCACAAAAGGATGAGTTAGCTTGACCTCGTTAAGGAAATACACTAATTTTTACTAAAATATTAGGACAATTTATCGCGTCAAATTCGATAATGCTATTTTGGTTCATGGATAAAGAGCACAATAAACTCTTTCTCTTCTATTTTGTAAAAAACAAGTGACAAAGCAAGAAGTAAAAGGACAATCGTGACATTTAAAAAAAAAACCTTGTAAATAATATTCCCTTTAGAGATAAGTTTATTCTTCCAATAAATTAGAACAGTATTTGCAACCCTCTTGCTCGGTGACAAAATTTTAATTTCAATTATTATAATTTTTTTTTGGTAGTCAATTCTCGATGTCTCAAAAGCGTTGTCGACAATTCAACTCGCACGACATTAAAAAAGTCACTTATATTTTTTAAAAAAATAAAATTGACAAAATCTTCTCTATTATTTATATATTTTGACATTCCTTGTTAATACATATAGCATGTATCAACAGGATATAATGGTTGTCAGTCCTAGACGGTACATCTAATGTTTCTTGACCGTCGAATGCAGAACAGAAGGGGATGAGAGGCTTGGCACAAATATAAGCAATTCGCGGAGTTCTATTGTCCGATTCGCGGATGAGGTTCGATTTGCCGAGCAATACACGGATCCCCTTGTCGACTAGATGCGGGGACTTGGAGTTTCTTCTTTGCTTGAGTTCTTGATCTTCTGCTCAAAATTTTGAGGTTCCTGCTTTAATTAGGACCAGGACCCAACACAGGAAATGTTTTATATCTGCACCATGCAAGATTGGTGCATTTGAATAGGGAAGGATATGGATCTCTCTTTGAGGTAGAGACAACAGCAGCTCAATACATCCTTGTGTCTGTTGGCCACTTGAAGGAAAGATGTCTTCTCGAAAGGTGGATGGCTGCTACAGAGAAGGACTAGCAATGGCAATCGGGATGTTGAGCTATATTTTTTACCACTATTTTTGTCTAGCAAGCATCCGGGATTTAATTTCTTTGCCTTGCTTTTTAGAATGATCTCACGGTTAACGTTTGCGCCAATTATGAGTTAAAAGTCCTTTTGCACTTTTTTGTTAGATGACGAGAGCAATTCGAAATATTTTGTACGTTGCTGATCCATTTGATGCTCCTCTGCCTGAAGCTGAAGAAATAATTAGAACTAGGGCAAATTATGATGTATTGCCCGATGAAGAAGATTCAAGACTCGACACCCCAAAGTAGGTCATATGCATCAATGGCAGGTTAGTTATATATGTCTCACCTGCAGTGAGCTCGTTCAATTGCAACAATGGAACAAGCAGAAGAGAACCATCGGGAGGAAGCGAAGTGTTATATCTCTTATATAGCCCAGTCCACTAGAGAATAGTCCATTTGCTTTCGAGCCGATCGAATATTAACTATTTTCTTATTTTAACTCTTCAATATGCGAGTTGTTCATCCTCGCAGTGTTTGGATGTTAGAACTTGGACAAGAACTTATCCAAGTTCTAACAAATCCAGGCAAACACTCCCCTTCATCAGAATTTTAAAATTCTCATCACGTGACATGTTTAGCAAGAACTTCAGAAATTTTTTTATTTGTTCGCTCTTTTCTTTTTGCTTTTAATTATTTTTAATATTTATATATAATTTATTTATTAATACTTTATTATTTATTTTAAAAAATAATTTATAATTTATTAATTAAAAATCATTTAGTTCTAATAATTAAAAATATTTTATTAATTAATTAAAATATTTTGCTTAGTATTATAGTATAATAAAATTATAAAAATAATATTAATTAACCGAATTAATGTAAACATTATATTAATTATATTTATTGTATTATAATATTAATTAAATAAAATTAATGTAAAATCTTAGTTATAATATTATATTTTTATAATAAAATTTTATTAATTAAAATGTTCAATTATTTTTTAAAGAAATCACATTATATTTAAATAAATAGATACATATGATATTTTTATTTACTATAAATTTATATCTTTTAAAATAATAAATTATATTATTAGTTCTTACTTTTTATTCAAACACCCACTAAAACTTATTTATCAAATTAATTTTTTAAATTCTCGTCATTATATTTTTCATCCAAACACCAACCTAAACATCTTGCTTGAAATTCTACTATAAGTTAAAAAGTAACATATAATATTTTACTATATCATAAATTTATCCACTTACATTGTACTTTATCTTTTTCAAAGAGGCTATTAGATTTCCTCCCTTTCAATTGTAACTCTATTGTTTCCTACAAATAATAATATTTTGTTACTTTTCAATCATCAATAAAAATAATATGCAATGTCATGCATGAATGCTTGTGCACTTATGCATCTAATCTCTTCTAAATACTAATATTTAATTTTTAAGTATTTATATGTTACTCCATACTCGGAACTACTCTAGTATTTAATCTTCCAAATCTTGGTTAGGTCTTGTTTCATATTTTTAGACAGGAGTGACTCTTAACAAATAATTCATAACTTCTTAACTACAAGATCAAATCTTATTGTTCTAGATGAAATAGAAGTTAGAGTTATTGAGGTTTGCAATCTATAAATATAATCAATTAATTTCCAATGAGTAGTTCATGAAAGTATAAACAATTTTACCTAAGGTTTGTCTTCTTACATATTATGTGCTACTGAAAGAATAATTTATATCTTTCTTAATATTTGTCTATTTAAGAATATCCTATTTTTTTCTACAATTTAAACTTCAATAGTATTTACACATAAAAATTGTAAAACTAAACTCCTTGTATACTCCTCTAATAAAAATAATCAATTTCACCTATGTTCTATCAATATTCTGAAACTTGATAGAAAGAACCATATGAGGTGAAAATACACATTGCCAAATTAGATTAGTACACTTTTGACTGAACTCTTATAAATTATAATTAAACATATATAAATTTCAAACTCTGATTCAGATTATCCTAATAATGCCACATTTTACACAATGAACCTATAGCTGACTCGGGATAGAATAAATGATCGGTGAAGATAGATTCATAACATGCTCTATAAATTTTAGTGATTCTAGTGTTTATGGAAAATTAACTTTGGAAGGATTAAACATATAAAATTTTATAATTTATGGAGAAAAAATCATGAAGAAATTAACATCTTAATCGGAACATTAATTTTGAATTGAGGATCTCCTCTTAAATTCTTTGGGCTATTTTGCTAGGTATTGATCCTCTGATAATTTTAATACAAGTAGCTTATATAATTTTAACAATTTTCCTAATGCCATATGGAGGTTCATACAATTGATTAATTGATCAAGTAAGCAGTTAGTAAGCTACCTGCTTCAGCTAGTTAAAATATCTTGACTAATATGATTTCCCAATCATATTTTCATTAAAAATAGTGCTTAATCTCTATTTAACCTTACTTAATCATATTTAAACATTTACATTATAAGTATAATAATTAGTATCTATCACAAGAATAGAAGAAAATTTTAATATAAATTAAAGTTTTGTAGTAGACTATAAACTATATTTATTTTTCAATTTTTTCGATAAATGATTAGCTATATTTATTTTTGTGCTTAATCTCTATTTAACCTTAGCTATAAACTATAAAGTTTTGTAGTAGACTATAAACTATATTTATTTTTCAATTTTTAAGTGAACGTGTCATAGTGGATTACTCCTTTTTTTACATTTATTTTAAAAATTGTATTCTATGTCCAATATCTTGATCTAAGTTATTAAGTATGGAGGTCAGTAAAAAAAACACAATAATGATAAATGGAAGGAAAAAAAAATCCTTTAGCTAGACAAGGGGTGGATGTAGTCAAGTGGATCAAGGCAGTGGATTGTGAAGATCGATATTTCACGATCAAAGATGTAGTACTGCTTGTAGTAGCGGTCCTCGCGAGCCAGTGACACATTGATCTAGTTTCCATCGGAGCCACAAAGGACTAATCCGGCCCTACCCAAATCTTTTTGTTCACCCCAACATAAGCCTTTTCTAGAGGGACGCTAAAGTTGAGGGTTCGTTCCGTTTGAAGAAAAGAAGTATTCTAAAGAATCGATCTTTCTAAGAAAGTGTCTATTCAATGATAGAGTGGACATCAACGGGAAGTGAACCTAGAATCGTTCAAATGAATTGAATGACCAATTTATAAAAATGTCCTAAGCGTAGAGGAACCACACCAATCCATCCTGAGCTAAAAGATCCACTACTTTAATTCCTATAAGAGAGAGATCGGAGCATTAGAAAGACTAAAGAAGAGGTTGTAATTGTCCATACTTGTAAAGAACTCACTTAATATGTTGATTAAATGCATGATTATGCAAAAATAATATTTGTGAATCACTCAAACAATTATTAAAAAATAATATGTTGATTAAATAGTATTATCCTCTGTCTCAAACTTTTTTTTAAAAAAATATTAATATACTACAATAATAATCTTTATCACTCAATTATTTTGAATTGGTTGGACTAAAACTTGCTAGACTTATTTAAAAATAGCATAGATAAAATTACGTGATGTGGCGTAGATAAAGAATTAATATATTCAAAGAGAATTCCATTTTAAGCCAAAAATTCCATGTGTAATGCACCTAAAAAAAATCAAATCCCTGCAGTAACTCACGAAATGTGTAACCTTCCACCATTAATCTCCCTAATCTTCAAGATTTGAAAACCCCCCTAGTTATGACCATAACAATACATTACATTGCCTTACCCTTCCATATTTCTTTTCATTTTCTTTCCTCTCTGCATGTTCGTTCTTGTCATCTACTCGTGCTCAGCCAGAGGAAGAAGGAAGGGATTTTGCAGGCACTGAGGCTGCTAGAGATCAAAGAGGGAGAAGGGGGCACGGCTAGTACTAAACCCATCCAAGATTCAATCGAAATTGTTCGAAGTGTGTTTTCAGGATCTAGTTCATAAATTAATTTTCTGGAAGGTTTATGCATGTTTTCAGGATCTATCTAGATGTACAATCCATGTCAGGAAGAGTAGAAAATGTACCAAAGTTTCCTTCGTCAATATATAGTTTCGATTCGAAATAATCTCTGACAGGATCTGTATTTGTATGAAGCCTTCAATCCATCATGTCATCAGTTTAGTCTTGATTATATATAAAAGAAAAAGAATGATCACATTATCCCACTTAGCGCCTAGTAACATAATTAAAATCACCAGCAATATGATATGAAAGTGTTATGGATTTTCCATCAATAGATATTAATCGTCTTCATCATGTTTCCTTTGATGCCTACCGTGGTTTGCCATTAATCAGAATGGGGTAATAAGTGCACAAAGTGTCATTTCTTCCCTGGAGTGCAATTGGCGAATTAGTGATTAGTTTTAATCTCTGTCGAAAGCACGTAACACATGTCCATCATCTTCATCAATGTATTTAGCACCTAACAAGTGTATGACCATCATCTTGATCAATGTATTTAGCACCTAAGATGTGCAAGAATCAGAACGATACATCATGTCTGCTATTACCCCATGTTATACAAGATGGCATTAAAAATGCATCACGTTTCAGGTGTTTCAGGTGTGACACCCGATTCTTAAAAAAAAAAGAAAAAAAAGGTGGACTCGTTCGTAACTGGCCCTAACTTCACGAAGTCCACGATGTAGCCTAATAAAAATATAATTAAAGAAACCTAAGCGTCGGCTAATACCCATTTGTACGTCGCTGCGACAGGAGAGGAAAAGGGAGAAGGCCATCATACTCTCACACGTCGTCATCGCAGGGGACGTCGTGGACGTTGAGGACATCCACTGTCACGTTAGAAAGGAAGAATTAGAAAGAGGTACACTTTTCTAAGGATTTTTCTTGGCCTGCTTTGATTTTTTTATTTAGCGCACAGCATCAGGATAAATCGTGATTTGTCTTCTCGACGAAAGGAAAATTATATATATAGTTATATGCGTTCGTCCCTTCCATGCCTTTGGTGATTTGACATCTATTACAGCCGGCACCAATACCTTACATTACTATATTATTAATCATATATGTTTAGATATGACCTCTACATGTCGAGTCTCATTTAGCGCCTTCAATCTCAGATGAAAGGACATAACTTAGTGTAGTGCCTAAGTGTAAGACTAATGCACAAAGAAATGCATTACATGCATATGCACTAAAATGCATTACATGCGAGACATTAAATGCATATTTTCACATGCATTAATTCCCATCTATCATGTGCAAATGCAACCCAATTATAGGTGGATTAAATGCACTAAATCAAGTGCATTTCCACGGCAGCTAAACTGTTGCAGGCCAGCTATAGTATCATGCGCATGTAGCATGGGATTTTTCCATCTCAACATTATTTTTTTTTATAGTTAGCACTTGTACATTTGTTTATGTAAAGCTCACGTGATCTTATCCGACATTATGATTCTTTTTATTCTATTACATTATCAATGCTGCTGATTTTACCCATTACGATTTTATTAATGTATCTGATCTTACCATTTCCCTTTCATGATCGCTCGATGTTATGTATCCTGATTTGAATACTCAATCTTATTATTCATGATCTTCGAATCTTGAATTACAAAGATAATTTTATGATGAATAAGATAAAAGATGAAAAATATTACATGAAGCGCTCTTCTTATGTTATGTTGATGATGGTCAACCTGGTCAAAAGGGAGTCGAAAGATACTCCACCGGCCCATATTAGGCGTTGAGATGCTCCGCCCTGGTCAAAAGGGAGTCGAAAGATACTCCACCGGCCCTATTAAAGGGAGTTGAAAGACACTCCAAAATAAGTGTAACATCATGTAAATGTAAAGATGACAATGATTATGATAATGGGCAATGCTCAATGATATTATAATCTTTTATGATGATGATTCTTAATCTCCTGATTAACTATCCCATATGAATTTAAAGATGATTATGCTATCCTTCTTGTTACACTTATATATTATCATTAGTCATGTCATTCTATTTCATGCATCTTGATCATGATGTTATCGTACAAATCATATCCGCATGACTCTATCATTTATGACTATGTTTAGTTGATTATCTTTATGATGTCATTATTGTTTATATGTCATATGATTATTATGTACTGGGTGTCAAAGCTCACAGGGTGATTCAACTCCCTTGTGTATTCAATGTCACAGGTAACAACCTGCCCCAGTAAAAAGATGATGGCGTAGGCGACAGACCGAGCTCGTGATGATCTTTGCACATGAAATCGAGTCTCTTCAGCTTTCTTTTTATTTTCATCGAGTTGTATTTATCTTATACAAACTCTTTTGTTTATATTATTTGAGACTCGGTTATGTTATCTTGTTAAAACTTCCGCACTCATTTTCTATTATATATCTTTTTAATCAAATAATAACTATTTTTCCTTCCGTAATTATGCCTTTATTATGTTGACTAGACAAAGTCTTATTTTGGTCAAATTATTGTACACGTAAGCCACATCCTGTAATGTTCCCGAGGTGTATTTGGCCACGTGGCGGGATGCATTTCAGGGGCGTTACAGTTAGGTATCAGAGCCTAAAGTCAGAACATTCTTATGTTCTGAAATGTCAAATATGTAATCCATGTGCAAAGAGTCACGAGCAGTCGCCGCGCCAACCGATGCTAAATCAAGTAAGAAAGTTATGTTTTTATGATATAAATATTTTATTAAGTGTTTCCATGATGTGCAATATTGTAGATGCCTCCACGACGCACTATCACTAATAGAGGTCGTGGCCGACCTCGTCGTGATAGAGTAACCGATGTTGAACAAGAAGGGATGAATCAGAATGAAGTTGAGTTTGGACAGCCTCCACCGGTGCAGCCCCCACCAGTTGAGCCTCCACCGGTGCAGGAGCCTCCATTGGTCCAGCCTCCATCGGTGCAGATGCCATCATTTGAGCCTCCACCAGTGCAGACACAGTTAGTTGAGCCTCCACTGGTACAAGAGCCTCCACAGGTGTAGGAGCCTCCACTGACGCAAACACCACCAGTCCAGCCTCCACTGGTGCAAACATCGTCGGTCCAGCCTCCACCAGTCTACCCTCCACAGATGCAGTTCTTGCCCGTGCAGCCTCCACAAGGGCAGCCATGATCGATGCAGCCTTGGCCGATGTAGCCCTGGCCGACGCAGTCTTGGCCGATGCAGCCTCCGATTGTGCAGCTCATGCCAGCGCCACCACAAGACACCTTACAAGAATTCTTGAGGTTGCATCCGCCACAATTCGACGGCACAGGTGATTTCGATAAGGCGGAGAGGTGGATCATAAGTATGACGGAAACTTTCCTCGCGATGCGTTGTGCTGAGGATAGAAAGGTCTTATATGACACTAATCGTCTGACTGGTGAAACCCTTGATTGGTGGAAAAGTACTAAAGCAACTCAGTTTAGAGGGCAGAACATGATTCCCTGGAATAGCTTTTATGAGGCGTTTGAGGCGCACTATTTCCCAGAGCATGATCGCATTAAAAAATAGCGGGAATTTCTATAGCTTAGTCAGGGGAAGATGACTGTTGCTGAGTATCACTTTCAGTTCATAAAACTGGAAAAATACAATACCATGTGCATGAGTGAGAAGCAGAGGGCGGATCAATTTGCTCAAGGTTTAAACATCATTATCAGGTCCAAGACTTTATCCGAAAAATTGCAAAATCTGAAAGAGGCAGTCGAGCTAGCGACTACTATGGAGCGAGACCACTTAAGAGAATTGAAAGAACAAAAAGGGAAGGCCCCTGCACAAACCCTTGAGCATGGTCGTCACAGGTGGAATGATAGACGTTCAAACCGGAGGGACCACCGACGTGATAATCGTGTGAGGCCATATGAGCCTCGCAACGCCCCACGCCAGCCACCACAACAGCAACAACCTTATCGTCAGATGAGAAGTAAAATAAATATATGATTATAAGTATGCAATGATGATGACTAATGAATAAATGATTTCAGCCTCAACAGCGACAGGCACCGCAGCAGCCCCAGCAAAATAATAAAGCATGCCAACGTTGTGGAAAGTTTCACCCAGGAGAATGCCGACGAAGAACATGTGCCTGTATCCACTGTGGTCAGCAGGGACACTTTATCCGTGAGTGTCCTAAGAAGGCAAGGGAGGAACAAGCTTAGCGTAGCGCTGGAGGTGCTAATACCTTAGTACAAGGCAGAGTTTATAATATGCAGACGGATGCTACACCAGATGACGCTGATGTCATCAGAGGTACCTTACCTATAGCAGGCATGCCTACTAGAGTATTATTTGTTTCGGGTGCATCACATTCATTTATCTCTCAAGATTGTACTATTACTTTGAGTTTGCCTATGCATGATATGACATGCTCCATGAGTGTGGCAACCCCTATGGGTACTCTCTGCACTACAAAGTACATCCTAGAAGTACTAGTGACGATCGATGATAAGAATTTCTCTGTGGATCTGATCATGATTCCCATGACAGATTATGATGTCATACTTGGTATGAACTGACTGTCATACCATGATGCTGTAGTAGTATGCAGGCAAAAGAAGATTATCATTGGTACTCAAGGCAAACCGAAGGCTACTTTGAAGGGCACTACTGGTAAGGAAGGCAAGGTGATCATTTCTGCAATAAAGGCACAAAAGATGTTGCATAAAGGCTGCAAAGGCTATCTAGCTAGTGTTGTGAAAACAGATGCCCCAGTTTTGAACCCACGACAGATGGACATAGTTAGAGATTTTCCGGACGTCTTTCCAGAAGACATCACTGGATTGCCACCACGACGGGAGATAGATTTCCGCATCGACCTCCATCCGAGCACTGCTCCTATCTCCAAAGCTCCATATCGAATGGCTCCAGCTGAAATGCAAGAACTCAAGAAGCAAATCCAGGAGCTTTTAGATAAGAGGTTTATCCGACCCAGTGTGTCACCATGGGGTGCACTAGTGCTCTTCGTGAAAAAGAAAGATGGCTCCCTCAAATTATGTATATATTATAGAATGCTAAACAATATCACAGTGAAGAATAAGTACCCACTGCCACATATTGATGATTTGTTTGATCAACTGTCTAAGGCTTATGTGTTCTCCAAGATAGACTTGCGGAGTGGTTATCACCAACTACGAGTTGCAGAAAAAGACATTTCGAAGACTGCTTTTCGTTCGAGGTACGGGCATTACGAGTTCTTAGTTATGCCTTTTGGGTTGACGAATGCACCTATGTGGTGTATAGTGATGCCTACGGTACAGGATTGTGATGCGTACTAATGCAGCATGATAAGGTGATTGCATATGCATCAAGACAGCTGAAGAAGCACGAGGTGAACTATCTGACACATGATTTAGAGTTAGCGGCGGTGGTATTTGCTCTAAAAATCTGGAGACACTATCTGTACGGAGAGGAGTTCGAGGTGTTCACGGATCACAAGAGTCTAAAGTATGTCTTCTCCCAGCGAGATCTTAACATGAGACAGCGCAGGTGGATGGAATTTTTGAAAGATTATGAGTTTGCCATTAATTATCATCCAGGTAAGACGAACACAGTTGCTGACGCATTGAGTCGGAAGTGGGAGGGCTCTTTAGCATTCATGAGGCTCCGAGTGTTTGAGATGACCGAATAACTCAATACATGGAATCCAAGGCCGGGCAGAAATGGAGCTATATTGATGATGCACCAGCTTCAGCTAAACTTGGTTGACAGAATCATCAAGGCACAACCAGAGAATGCAGAATATGTCAAGATGGTCAGTAGGTTTGAGAAAGAAACAGGAGACTTCAAGATATCAACTGATGGTAGAATCAGATATAGGGACCGCCTGTGAGTCCCTAATGATGCTGAACTTAAGAGGGAAGTGATGGACGAATTCCATAAGTCAGAGATTGTCATCCATCCAGGCAGCACGAAAATGTACAAGGATGTACAACGAAGTTACTGGTGACACGATATGAAGCGAGAGATCTCGGAATATATCTCTACATGTCTAGTATGCCAGCAAGTAAAGATAGAGCATCAGAGGCCATATGGCAAGTTTAGCTTTTTAGGAATCCCGAGGTGAAAATGGGAAGACATTTCCATGGATTTCATATCATGTCTACCCCGCACACAGAAAGGACATGATGCTATTTGGGTAGTGGTTGATCGATTGACAAAATCTGCACACTTCATACCGATCAAATGGAGACAGTCAATCAAGAGGTTGATGGATATATATGTGCAGGAGGTTATCAGATTGCATGGTATTCTAGTTTTCATAGTATCAGATCGGGATCCTCGCTTTACAGCTAGATTTTGAAGGAGTCTGCAGAATGCTTTTGGGACAAGATTGAACTACAGTACGACTTTTCATCCTCAGACAGATGGTCAATTAGAGAGGACCATCCAGACAGTAGAAGACATGTTGAGAGCATGTGCTTTGGACTGGCATGGTAGTTGGGATGATCACTTGCCCCTGATCGAGTTCGCCTATTATAATAGTTATCATTTGAGCATAGGCATGGCTCCATTCGAGGCCTTTTATGGAAGGTCATGTCGAACAGCTTGTTTGAATGAGGTTGGCGAACGAAAGTTCTTAAGTGCTAAGGAATTAAAGGAGACTGAGGAATATGTCAAGAAGGTGGAGTTAATACAACAAAGAATGAAAGCAGCACAGACTCACCTGAAGACCTACGCAGATAAAGGCCGACGTGAGCAAATCTTTCGTGCAGGTGATCAGGTACTGCTAAAAGTCTCCCCGACAAAATGAGTCATGAGATTTAGCAAGAAGGGCAAGTTCAGTCCGAGTTATGTGGGTCTGTTTGAAGTATTGGAATTAGTCGGAGAGGCAGCATGCAGATTAGCACTATCCCCAAAATATGGACGAGTGCATAATGTTTTTCATGTATCAATGCTCTGAAAGTATAAACATGACGAGGCAAACATTATCAGGTATGAGGAGCCAAATCTTAAAGAAGATCTGACTTATGAAGAGCAACCGTTGAGAATTTTGGAATCGAAAGTTCAGCGTCATAATAATAGAGATGTGCCACTGGTTAAAGTCGCATGGAGTCATCACTTGATAACTCGAGTCAGAAATGCGTCAACAATTTCCCAAACTATTTGGTAAGTCCTTACATCGTACATAATTCGAGGACGAATTTTATTTTAAGGGGTTTATAATGTGACACCCGATTTTTAAAAAAAAGAAAAAAAAAGGTGGACTCGTTCGTAACTGCCCCTAACTTCACGGAGTCAACGATGTAGCCTAATAAAAAGATAATTAAAGAAACCTAAGCGTCGACTGATACCCATTTGTAAGTCGCTGTAGCAGGAGAGGAAAAGGGAGAAGGCCATCATACTCTCACACGTCGTCATAGCAGGGGACGTCGTGGACGTTGAGGACATCCACCGTCACGTTAGAAAGGAAGAAATAAAAAGAGGTACACTTTTCTAAGGATTTTTCTTGGCCTGCTTTGATTTTTTTTTATTTAGCGCACAGCATCAGGATAAATCGTGATTTGTCTTCTCGACGAAAGGAAAATTATATATATATAGTTATATGCATTTGTCCCTTCCATACCTTTGGTGATTTGACATCTATTACAGCCGACACCAATACCTTACATTACTATATTATTAATCATATATGTTTAGATATGACCTCTACATGTCGAGTCTCATTTAGCGCCTTCAATCTCATATGAAAGGACATAACTTAGTGTAGTGCCTAAGTGTAAGACTAATGCACAAAGAAATGCATTACATGCGTATGCACTAAAATGCATTACATGCGAGACATTAAATGCATATTTTCACATGCATTAATTCCCATCTATCAGGTGCAAATGCAACCCAATTATAGGTGGATTAAATGCACTAAATCAAGTGCATTTCCATGACAGCTAAACTATTGCAGGCCAGCTATAGTATCATGTGCATGTAGCATGGGATTTTTCCATCTCAACATTATTTTTTTATATAGTTAGCACTTGTACATTTGTTTATGTAAAGCCCACGTGATCTTATGCGACATTATGATTCTTTTTATTCTATTACATTATCAATGCTGTTGATTTTACCCATTACGATTTTATCAATGTATCTTATCTTACCATTTCCCTTTTATGATCGCTCGATGTTATGTATCCTGATTTGAATACTCAATCTTATTATTCATGATCTTCGAATCTTGAATTACAAAGATAATTTTATGATGAATAAGATAAAAGATGAAAAATATTAAATGAAAAGCTTTTCTTATGTTATGTTGACGACGGTCAACCTGGCCAAAAGGGAGTCGAAAGATACTCCACCGGCCCATATTAGGCGTTGAGATGCTCCACCCCGGTCAAAAGAGAGTCTAAAGATACTCCACCGGCCCTATTAAAGAGAGTTGAAAGACACTCCAAAATAAGTGTAACATGATGAAAATGTAAAGATGACAATGATTATGATAATGGGCAATGTCCAATGATATTATGATCTTTTATGATGATGATTCTTAATCTCCTGATCAACTATCCCATATGAATTTAAAGATGATTATGCTATCATTTTTGTTACACTTATCATGTTATCATCAGTCATGTCATTCTATTTCATACCTCTTGATCATGATGTTATCGTACAAATCATATCTGCATGACTCTATCATTTATGACTATGTTTAGTTGATTATTTTTATGATGTCATTATTATTTATATGTCATATGATTATTATGTACTGAGCGTCAAAGCTCACAGGGAGATTCATCTCCCCTGTGTATTCAATGTCACAGGTAACAACCTGCCCAGTAAAAAGATGATGGCGCAAGCGACAGACCGAGCTCGTTGTGATCTTTGCACATGAAATCGAGTCTCTTCAGCTTTCTTTTTATTTTCATCGAGTTGTATTTATCTTATGCAAACTCTTTTGTTTGTATTATTTGAGACTCAGTTATGTTATATTGTTAAGACTTCCGCACTCATTTTCTATTATATATCTTTTTAATCAAATAATAACTATTTTCCTTCCATAATTATGCATTTATTATGTTGACCAGTCAAAGTCTTATTTTGGTCAAATTATTGTACGCGTAAGCCACGTCCCGTAACGTTCCCGAGGTGTATTCGGCCACGTGGCGGGGTGCATTTCGGGGGCATTACATCAGGTGCATTAAATTCCCACTATTAGATGCAAATGCAACTTAATTATAGGTGCATTAATTGTACTACTTTAAGTGCATTTCTATTATACGGTACTATAGCAGCTATATTATCATGCGCTTGTAGCATGTGATTCTTTTAATTCACCTTTTCAAAGTTGCATTATCCATAGTGCTGATTTTATCCATTATGATTTTATTAATCTGCTTGATTTTATCATTCTTGTTCATGTCCACTCAATGTTTGATACATCAATATTTTTCAACCGTATCCACATTATGATACTTGATTTTAGTATTCCTGATCTTGTGATAAAAACTCTTAATCCTTGAATTTCAAAAAAAGTTATGAAAGAGAAAGATAAAATATAAGGGTTACCATTGCTTACCTAGATGAGAGTTACACTCCCCGTGGATATTCCCCGCCTACAAATGTTTCCACTTTGTGTGATGTCATATGGCCTAATGTGGCATTGACCGTGGCACTAATCCTCCATTGATCTACCATGGTTTAAGTAGTGTGACATGATATTCCCTAAAAGAGGAGAGCTCTTTCAATCCAAAGATAAGATATAACAAAATGAATGACTAACGACGAAAGGAAGGACTATATCCTTATAAACATGAAAATGAACTATGAACATGAAGCATGCATATGAAAATGAAATGAATGAAAAAAAAACACGAAACCATGATGATCCTTTATAATTTATCTTCAATATGAATTCACACTTATCTTTATGCTAACTATTGAGTTTGCTCTCTTGTGTAATTAATCCCTACAAGTACATGACATCGATGCGTGTCTGATTGATGTGTGTGACGACTACAATTCGGGTGGTGTGTGCACATGATTATCATATAGTTTAATTGAGTCTTTTTATATATCATCGAATGTATTTGAGAGTTTGATATCATGTATTATGGCATGGACCTTGTATGCCTCATGGATATTAGACATGATGTACCATTTTACATTTCTGTCCTTTTTTATAACTAATTGTTGTACGATTTTATTTAAAATCTTATGCTTATGTTTCATATTTCTTGACCATCTTGGTCAACATAATATTCAAAAAGTACTAAAGAAAGTAGCATCCACGTGCAAGGTCGAATTTTGGGACGTTGCACCATGCATCATAGCTACTCGAAAATAGATAGATGTATTATGTGCATATGCATAAATTTCTATATATTTAGTGTGATGCTGAGATTATTCTTCATTGTTATTTTATGTCATTCACTTAAAATGTATAATTGTTGAGTTATGATTTTAACTAATAAATACTTAAAATATATTGGTTTGCGATGGAAAATATTTCGACATTGTTCCCTCTATTATTTCATATTTAATTTTTTTGTAAAAGAAGGATAAATAAATTGAAATAAATTATTGTTTGCATAGAAGGTGACATTGATGGAAAGTCGTACCACAGGTTATTGATTTTATATATATATATATATATATATATATATATATATATATATATATATATATATAAAGTTGATGCATTGAGAGGTTTCACGTTGCAAGATTGGAGTTTATCTATTTTTCCATGTATTCTCATTTTTTACATATTTTAACATTCAAAGTGTCAAATAAATATCATTAGATCTTTCACCTCCCATGTGTACTTCACTCACTCACCAAATACATCCATACATTTAATCAACTCACTTGCCAATTAAACCTCCCATTCAACATTAAGTCACTAGTTTTTCTTCCCTATAACCCCCTTATCCAATCTGTATAACTCCCATATCCAATTAATAATACATTCATCTATTTAATTTAATACATGAATCAATTAAAAAAATTTAGACTCTAAGAAACTCATTTACTTCCTTGTAACTCCCATATCCAATTGATAGATATCATAATGATATAAAAAGATAAGAGTTATTAATTTATTAATTAATCACTCTATCAAAGCCATTTAAGAATTTAACATTTATTTCGTATAGGAAAAGACAAGGCGATCAATATATATAAGAACGAATATACTCCAAAGGCATTTAATTTTGTCAGCTCAAACTTTCCATCTTCATTTTCTTTAATTTTTATTGACAATATCCTAAATCTTTCAATTGGATTATCAAACCTCTATAAATAGTGGTAAGTACTCTACCATCTACCAAGTAACACCCACTCACCTCTCCTCCTCAAATTTATCTCAACCACACGAAATGTCTCTCACTATTTTTTTATAAGTATTTGTTCCATCTTAATATCCTTTTCTATTTTTATTTTCATATTTATCTTATAGTTCCCATTTTTCATCATTATTTCCACTTTCTCATTACAACAAATTTTCATTTATTTGTTTCCGTGTTTTTTTGTCTCTTTATTCTTTTTGTTCCATTCATCCCATGTAATTTTATTTTTGTTTCTCCACGATAGCTTTTTTTTGTTGACATGTGTTTTTCAATTCTCTTGCAAATACTTATTAATAATTGTTATATATCTATATATCTTTTGTATATAATTAAAAGGTTGGTAAATGCTTGTCCTTTCCCTAATTAGCATGTAAAAGAAATGAGTTTTTATGCTTTATTCAATTTCTCTCATTATGATCCTTTTATTGTATTAGTATTCTTTTTTATTTTTTTATTTTACTTTTTTTCTCCTTCCTATTTTCTTTTGGTATATAAGTGTGGTTTTACAAAAAAATTCAATTCATATATATATATATATATGTGTGTGTGTGTGTGTGTGTGTGTGTGGGTTTAATGGGTGTGCAGCGGCCATTAGGTGAAACTCGGTAGAACGCACAAATCCCAAGTGTTCATTTCGCTTGGACGGTGCAGATGAAACATAAGTAAAAAAATACCTACAAGAGCAAAAAAATAGAATGTCCAATATACCCATTGTCTATCCCTCTCATCATGGAGTACAACATTGCAGCACAGTATGAGCTCAGGGAGGGAGGCATTCGTCGTGGCAAGCTTAGGGAGGGAGGCATTTGCGACGGTGAGCTTGGGGAGGGAGGCATTCGCGATGGTGAGTTCGGGGGACACATCGCCGACAGTCTATAAAGGGGAGCAAGGGCCCCCTTTTTCGTGGCGTGTCATTGATGATGTGAGAGAGACGCCCCTCCTTTATGAGCAACGTCGGCAACTGCCCCATCCCACCATCGACGTTGTCGATCCCCTGCTGCATGCATAGACCCCTCCCACCCCCCTCCCGAGCGACCTCACAGCTCAGTGTGCAGATACCCCTCCTCCCCTCCGATCGCCCGACTTCTTGCTCCAATCTGAGCATCGTCACCACCGCTGGCACCTCGACTCCGATCGCCCGATCTTCTCCTCCCCTCAGCCCCTATGAGCGTTGATGCCCTGCGAGCATCCCAGTCATCCACTATGGCATCGAGACGGGTATGGAGACGTCCCTAGGCTTCCGAGTTGGAGCTGGAGTCGGAGAAATCAACACGACAGTTTGGCGCTGGAGGCGCGACAATGTGGCCATCTACACTGTGGATATGCGATGGCAGGTGTTTACCGGAGTCAAAGAAGGCAACACGACGGGATGGCGTTGTGGGAATTTTGGGCATAATGCACATTTTCTTTGTTTTGCGGATTTTCATCTGCACCATCCAAGCGAAATGAATGCCTATGATTTGTGCGTTCTACCGAGTTTCACCTAATGGCCGTTGCACACCCATTAATCCCTATATATATATATATATATATATATATATATAGATAGAGAGAGAGAGAGAGAGAGAAGTATATTAGTGAACTACCACATTTTGTGGTAGCACAATGCAATCACTCGCTTGCTGCCGTCGAATTTTCTTGGGCGCTGATCAATGAATGTCGTGCATTTGAGAAGACCGGTTCGAGCAGATTGGTTCGTCCTTTCCTGAACCGCCAGTTCGCTCGATAGCATGAGATCTAGATATCATCGATCGGTTCCTCCTCTCCACGCGCAGCTAGGGCACAATCTT
Source organism: Pontederia crassipes (assembly GCA_030549335.1). Taxonomy (NCBI): domain Eukaryota; kingdom Viridiplantae; phylum Streptophyta; class Magnoliopsida; order Commelinales; family Pontederiaceae; genus Pontederia; species Pontederia crassipes. Next base: position 65,227,978 of record CM060191.1, on the reverse strand, counting down.
TTCTTCTCTCCTACGCGCAGCTAGGGCACGGCGGAATGCGAGCGATCGGTTCCTGCACGGCATGAGACCCACATATCATCAATCGGTTCGTCCTCTCCACGCGCAGCTAGGGCACGATCTTTTCTTCTCTCCTACGCGCGGCTAGGGCATGGCGGAAAGCGAGCGATCTGTTGTTGCATGGCGAACTACGACACAAACGGGGAGCGACATATATCTTCTCCGCCTCCGCACAAGATTGTAATGATCCTTAGATTGTAATGATCCTGTCATGTTTGATTGTAATGCTTCCTCGCTCTATCCTCCCTCTCATTAGTTCAGTCGTATAGGTTGCTTGGAAGAAGATGGGCGAACTGCTTACCGCTAGGTCTGGTATTGACTACCCCTAATTGGCAGCTTCAGAAGGCGCATCGCCATTGTCGTTCGAGGTCGGCAATATAAAAAACACTTGGCTATCAAGGTCAATTGTTAAATCCAGAATGTTTGTGAATTTGTTCATCTTGTTGAATTGTGTGAAATAAGGCTTTACATAATCATCTCATTTGCATGTTATGTTGGATTGTTCCTCATTGGATGTTAACATTGCTTAATTGTATTAGGCTCTACATAATCATCTCGTTTCCATGATATCTTCCCAACTATTATGTCTTTCCTTCGCATCTGAACTACTTGACATATAGTCCTTAGATGTATGAACTGAAGTATTAGAATTCTCTTTAACATCTTTGCCATTTATTTGAGCAGTTTGTGATATGCTTCTTTTATTTGATTTTTGTACAGTGAACATGACAATAAAGATGATAATAATAATGATATTGTAAACAAAGATGACGAACACCCACATTGTCATATCACTAAGGGCAAGCCCTTTGTAAGAATGATTTTTTACTCGGATGATCATGTGTATCGCTATTCTAACTTATATGCTAGGATAATGAGTTTTTCTATACGAAAGTTTGCTTACCATAAGCTAGATAGACAAAGAAGAAAATTTGCAAGCAGGATGTTTGTATGTTCTAAAGAAGGTTATAAAGACATCAAACGAACTGATGGAAATGATGTGAAACGGAGGAGAGAACAAAGGATTAGCTATGAAGCTCATTTATTTATCAGTGAAACCAAGGACAATAAGTGGATTGTTAAGAGGTTTCGAGAAGAACATAATCATTTGTTAGTCACCCCCACGAAATTTGTAACATTGCATTCACATAGCAACTTATGTGATACTTCTAAAGATCTTATTACACAATTTTGTGGTGTTAAAATGGGTCCTTCAAATATTGCAAAAGTTCTTAATTTTTTGGGTGTTCCATCAATTACAACCCAGGATTGCATAAACCATCTGATTGCAAGTAGACAAAATAATGTTGGTAAAGAATGCATGAGTTATTTCTTACTTTAAGCAGAAAAAAATGATGATGTTGGGTTTTGTGTCGAAATGGTTGTGAATAAAAGCAACACTGCAAGAAATATTTTATGGGCAGACAATAGGGCGAGAGATAATTATGCAACGTTCGGAGATGTTATAGTTTTTGATACAACTTATAGAACTAATAAATTTTGTATGCCATTTGCACCCTACACAGAATCACCATATGCATTATATTTGGATGTGCCTTACTGGCTGATGAAACAGAAGAAACAATTTATTTGGTTGTTCCAAACATGGTTAGATTGCATGAGAGGAAAATAACCTATATGTATTATTTCCGATCAAGATATTGCTATAGGAAATGTTATCGGTAAAGTCTTTCCAAACACAAAACACCATTTTTGCATTTGGCATATTTTGAAAAATGCAGTCATCAATACTCGTAAATTGGACGCGAAAGGTAACTTTATCAAGGATTTTAAAAAGTGGATATATCATATATAGATCTACAAGCATTAGACAATGCGAAGAAAAATGGCTTTCTTTGAAGGAAACTTATGACATTCCATATGGGCATTGGACATAAACTATATTTATGAAACGTCATTCCAGCTTACTTCATAATGTTTGCAGCCATAAAAATTACATCTAGGATTTGTCTCTGTCCATGAAGTTTTAATAATAGCTTCATCAACAATTGCATAGTGGTGTAATTGATGGCTTAACTTTCGACATTATCATTAAAATGCAAGTAAACACAATGTAAGGAAGGATGTAGAAAATATAATTCCATGAAATCGATACAATTACTCTTGGTGTTAACAAACAAATTTGACATTATCACTAAAATGCAAGTAAACACAATGTAAGGAAGGATGTAGGGAATATAATTTCATGAAATCGATATAATTACTATTGGTGTCAACAAACAAATTTGACGTCAGTCTAATATTCACCCATATGGTGTTAATCACATTTTTTTTGCTAGTTTATGGTAATTCAGTGACATAAGGTTAATATAGCATGCTTTATTGCATAACCTCTATCGTTACAATGTGGTGGTAATTCAGTGACATAAGGTTGGAATGTTAGGGATTGATGAAGAGAAAATAGCAAATGTCTTCTTAGGGAAGATGATGAGAAGGAAAGAACCTACGCTCCCTCTTGATCGTGCCTTAGCTGCTGGAGAGAACAGGTGCGCCCTCTCGATCGTCCCTAGCCACCATAGGCAATCTCATCCCAACGATCGATCATTGGACGCCATGCCCTAGCTGCACGTAGAAGATATCTATCGCTTGCCGTTTGTGCCGTAGTCTGTTGTGCTCCAACCGAGCGCTCGCCGCACGCTCTTCCCTAGCTGCGCCTGGGAGAGAAGAAAATGAAAACGATCGTGCCCTAGATTCTGCGTGGAGAGGACAAACCGATATGATGAGAAGGAAAGAACCTACGCTCCCTCTCAATCGTGCCCAACATGCTGGAGAGAACCGACGCTCCCTTCGATCGTGCCCTGAGAACCAGCACTCCCTCTTGATCGTGCCCTGAGAATCAGTGCTCCCTGTGTCGTAGTCGCTGATCGTGTCATAGTCCGCTGTGCAGCAGCCGATCGCTCACCTTCTGCCGTGCCTTAGCTGGCTCGCCTTCTGTCGTGCCTTAGCTGCGCGTAGGAGAGAGGAACAGCTCATGCGGAGGCGGAACCGATCGCTCGCCTTCCGCCGTGCCCTAGCTGCGCGTAGGAGAGAAGAAATGATCGTGCCCTAGCTGTGCATGGAGAGGACGAACCGATCGATGATATTTGGGTCTCATGCTATCGAGCGAATTGGCGGTTTAGGAGAGGACGAACCGATCTACTCGAACCAGTCTTCTCAAATGCACGACATCCGTTGATCAGCGCCCAAGAAGATCCGACGGCAGCAAACGAGTGACTGCATTGTGCTACCACAAAGTGTGGTAGCACACTAATATACCTCATATATATATATATACATATATATATATATGACACACACACTGGTATGCATACTCATAAAAAGAATAAGGAAAGATTAAGGTGTTCCCTACCTCACCTTATTCCCTATCTTTTTCACCATCAGATCTTCATCCAACTGTGATAAACTATTTGAGATATTCAATCATGAACCGTTGGATAAAGATCTAATGGTGTAAAAGATAGGAAACAAGGTGAGGTAGAGAACATCAAATTTGAACCCCATAAACAAATGCTCGTTTATGCATTTGTCCTCTCCTATGTAGAAATATGCCGGGTGATATGATATCATATAGATTTCCACGATGCTATTATCGGAGGTTATGATAATTGAAGGTACGAAGATGCATATGTGATTTATTATTTCGTTAGATAAGATAACAAAAAAATTATCAAACAAATATTTTTTCTCCTTCAAATTATTTATATATGTGGACATTGTAGTTTTTTTTTCTCTTTCAGAAATAAAGTTAACCTTCATTGAAATTATATTTTAGAATAATTCTTTTTACAAATATAGTAGCGAAAATTAATTCGAACACATATTTCTTTTAATAAAAAGTACATATTTATTTAGTAATAAATTTTATAATCCTTTTAAACCTCCCCTAAACTAATACAATTTTTCATATATAACTCTAAATTATAAACTTACCTTACAATATTACTAAACTTTCTCACATTGTTCACTTTAGTCTTTTCATCTAACTTTTGTTAATTTTTCTGTCAGTTTTACTTTTTCCATTTATGAAAAGACTAAAGTGTCGTAATAATTGAAATATATGCACTATCTTCTAGTGTTTTAAAAAATAAATTATTATTAATAATAAATAATAATATAAAAGGTCATTGATAATGAAGAAGATTATTTTTTATTTTTATATTATTTGTTATTATTATATTATGATATTTTTTAAATGCTAAAAGATAATACATATATTTCAATTATTACGTGAGGAGGGAACTTTTGTCTTTTCACAAATGAGAAAAAAACAAAAATAACAAAAAATTTAACGAGATAGAAGGACTAAAATGAAAAATATGACAATCTTAAGGTAAGTTCATATTTTAGTATTAGATATGAAAAATAGTAATAGTTTAGTGGAAGTTTAGAGAAATAATCCTAAAAATAAGAAAATTTTAAAATTATAAATTTTGTTATAAATAGAACTATGAAAAAGTTCCTTTCTTCATACGATTATATATTTACATGCAAATGCGTTTGTACTTAATTTTTATTTATCAATGAGGAATATCAAAGCCTTTTAATTATTATATTATTCAATGCCTTTTAAACCATTGTGGTGATCGTGCCGGTCATTCATCTTCGCCATCGTGCACCTTGCCTCTAAGCAGTGGCGCTACTTAGATTACGCCTTGCATGCAACTTTCGTCAAAGCGTGGCTTTGGCTTCATCTTCTGCTTCATAGAGGATGGCATTATGAAATATGTTAATAACTTCACGAAGTTACAAACATCATGGGAAGATTAAGAGAGAGGACATTTTTAAGGTTGAGAAAGAGACATGATGATGATAAATATAATTCTTAACAAAAAGCAAATAAAAATATCAACAAAAGAAAGAACAACACATTACAATTAACTACAAAATGTCGTTAAGCTTTAGGATTATATATATTAAAAATAATTAAGCTTTTATAATCAAATATTATTAAAATTAGGTTCACTGCAAGAAAAATGGATGTTTCCAATGGTCTCATCCGTAGGAAAACCAAATAAATCTGTCGAAAATCGAAATTTCTGATCGATTTTTCAGCGAAACGGAACTGTCGGAAAAGTGGGCATCACAAATGATTTCTGAATGGCGTGATAAATCCATCAAAAGTTTTGACTGTTGATGTAGTTTCGACGACTTTAACTGTTGAAAGTTCCGACAGCGAAGACAGTTTTTCGATGGAACAGGCCACCAAGCGGCCGCATAAGGCCATGGGCAGCCAGATCAGGTAGCAGGCGATCAGATCAGGCCACTTGCTGTCGATTCGACCGTGAGTTTATGTATGTATGTAGGTATGTAAACTGCTATAAATGAACAAATGTAACCAATAATATAATAACAGATAACATATGAAATAAATGATATATTTTTGTAATATTTTAATCACATATTGTTTATACTAATAATCTTTAGTTGTATATAGATATTTTTTAGTGTTATCGGGTTGTTAATATTTACGCATATCAATCATTTTAAAATATTAAACAAAATATCATTTTATTATTATTGGATAGTTAGTTATAAACCGATATAAGATACATAATCACCTATGACAAAAACTAGTTATATAATTATTGATACTCAAAAGTTATTATTTAATTATATTATTTATGATACTTTTATACACATTATTTATATATCCTAAGAGTATTATATTGTAAATAAGATATAGTATAATATCTATAAGAGTTTGTTACCGAGTGGTTTCTAATTTGATTATTATTTCTTTATATTCTCTACATTAGCTACAAATATCACGATGTAGAGGATGCAATGGTGCATATTGCAAAAGCACGTTCTACATTCTCTTCAAAATAAAAGAATGTGTAGTGCATGCTTTCTCTCAAGAATAAGAAATATTTTTTTTATAAATTGTACATACATATTGTGTATTGTACACCATGTTATGTACAAATAGAGGTGCTTTCAATTTTTATTTGCATACTCGACTCCCTCTTTAAAGACAAAGAGTATGTCTGGGCATACGAATATACGCACGTGCGTTATAAAAAATATTTTACTATAATATCATCATGATATTCAAAAGTTCATTATGAAATAAAAATACATATAGATTTTTTTATTCATATTTTTAAATTTAATATTTGTGGATATGAATAGAGGATGTTTCCAAAATAGTGGTATACTTCACGTCCTTTCTGATATAGAAGAGCATATTCATATCTCTAAGTGTAGGTCTTTATGTGCTAACAAAATATTGTATGTATATGAAGATGTCTAAGTAAAAAACTTGCATCTTTGATTTTATAATAATAGTTATATTTATTATTAATAATAAATCATCAATATTTAAGTATTTTATTATGACAATAATCATAATGAATTAATATTCATAAAATTATTACTATGATAAACTTAATAATATCAATGAGTATCACATAATTTAATGCTAAAAACTTTTTTTGTTGGTTATTGAAGTTGACACATTTATATCCATATTTATACATCTATATAAAAGAAAAGATATAAGATGCTTAGTATCATTATCTCATTGAGCTATGTATAATTAAAATTATTTTTTAAATAAGAGTGTATAAAGTATGTTAGTTATGTACTTGACATTTCATTAAAAAAATAATATTTCATCAAATATAATTTACTATAAAAAATATTTTTTATATTTAAATAATATATTTTTAACATTTTTTTATTACATTATTAATTAATAAAATTATATTTTATATTTGTAATACCTATATTTAATTTAAACACTCACTAAAATTAATTTACTATGTTAATTTTTTCATATCACTTCAACTTTTGAGTTCTTCATCATTACATTTTACTCCATCCAAATACGTTCCGAACTAATGTTAACCACGATTTCGCTATCAAAACGCTACCATAAGATTTTTAAATAATGATAATAATGTGACATATTAATCCTTATCATTTTATCCGGTCATTTTTATTTTTATTTTTACCCTTACTTGTTCTCTTTCACTAATCTCATAGAAGTGGTGGTCGTTAATAATATTAATTACTTTTGTTTGTCCATAGGAGCCCAATGATGGAGATCATAGTATTTGTTTAGGATAAGATTTACTCATGGGGTGTTTTATTTAGAATAGCCATGATCTTCTTAGCAAGGAGGGAGTATGATTGAGCTTTCTAATTCCTAAGCCCCAAAGAATTTGGGGGCCTGGACAGTGGCCCAACTAATCAAGTGAAGGTCATGCTTCTCTCCATGGTCAGACTGAAACCCCTATATAGCTTCTCACAATAACAAATAAAATAATTTATATTCATAATTAATATATATCATGATGATATTAATTAATATTGAGTTAATATATATTCGCTATATAATATAATTTATAATTTCAAATTTGTATTTCCTTTATAATAAAAAATAAAAGATTTATAAGAGAATATAGTTGTATATTTTATTTACAATATATATATATATATGTATGTATGTATGTATGTATGTTGGGGTAGAAGTTGACAAATGAAAAACTCTTATGATGTCACATATGAAATAAAATTATATTATATAATTATAAATATTTTAAAAACTATTATGAATGAGAATTGATAGTGTACAATAAAATTAATATTTTTATATCTATATTTTAGTCCCGCATTCAAAGGTTTCCAAATATAAATGAAATGAGATAAAATGAATATGGAAGCATATTCAACTATCTAATTTAATTCTACATTTGAAGTTTATAATATGAAACAGATAAGTTGTACTATAAAATAGGAAGAATTCACAAACTTTATAGCTATCTTTTCGGATTAAGTCAGTACATTTTAAGACTTAAATGTAGAAGCATGCGATGTATAATTAAATAAAAAATTTGTAAATAAATTCTAATGCTAAGTTATATAGAAGCTAAATATAACAATTATATTTCATGTCTATATTGTACTATAAAAAATAAAATATATTTATATTGTTCCATTGAGAGCAAACCAAATGAGAAATAAAAAAAGATAAATTTATGTATTAATAATAATCCACATTATATTTGAGACGAGAAAGGGATAAATACTACCTGACATATACAAAATAATCTTTTTTAAAATTACTTTTAAATAATATATTATGTATATTTATAATGACAAGACGAATAAACTAAACATTAATTTATATAAATATCTCATATATTCTTTTAGTTCCTCATGTAAATATTATCAAACACTAAAAAGTAAAATATTATATAAAAAAGTATAACCAATGCGAGGATTTGCATGGAATTAACTTATAATTAGCTTAAATATTTTCCACCCATACTCAAATAATAATATTAAAAATATATTTTACTTATATTTATTATTAAAATAAATGCTATCAACACAAAATATACATTTTTGTTTATATTAGATAAAATATTTAACTTCAATCATTATTTATATTTAATATATACATAACATGCATATATACACACATCTGAAATAGAGTTAAAAGTTGGATGTAACCCTATCATGAAGCCATATAATATGACTTAGATAATTGATTTTTTAAAGTTAGATAATGTATGATAAAAAAATATTAATTAATTTTTAAGAGTGACATAATATAATTGTATATATAGATTATTGGAAGAAAGTTATAACTATTAAGTATATATTTTAAAATAAATTATTATAAAAAATATAATTAATTAAGAAGTGAATGTGTGGACATTAATATACAACAAAATGTAACTAACTACAAATTATAAAAAATATATAAGTAATAAAAGAATTTACATGCATTATCATCTTTGCCATTTCATCATCTCTCCATATATATATAATTAAATGGAAAGGTTGAAATTGACCTATGACACTACTTCATTAAGCCACATATAAGGCTTAAAATATTTAAACAATTTTAACAGTCATTTTAGTATGATATATAATAATTTAATTTATTTATGTTATACATCTTTACATACATATAACATGTCAAATATGACATTTTTACGTTGTCACATAGACATTGTTAAAAAATATTAAAATAAATACTATTTACTTATGTCTAAGATATGATATTGTTAAAAAATATGATATCAATTGCTATTTATATCTGTATTATATTGAAATTAGAAAGATATCTATATATATAAAAGCAGAGGTAGAAAGTGACACATATCGAGCTCTCATAAATTGAACGTATAAAGTGATAATATTATAATTATATAATCATGATCAGTTATTAGAAAATATCTATACATACACACACACATATATATATATGTATGTATGTATTGAAAGTGCCACATGTCGATCTCTCATAAATTGAATGTATAAAAGAATAATATTTTAATTATATAATCATGAAAACTCAAAAGTTAGTTATTAAAAATATATATAATTTTATTTATTTACATTTTTAAATTATATTTGTAACTATAAATAGAGGAACTTTCAGTTTCATTTGCATATTTGATGCCTTCTTTTAAAGGAAAAATTTCATACAGACCTACATATATAGGTTTATGCATGATAAAAAAATATTTATATATAATTTATCTCATTTAATAAAAATATTAAATGTTATACTTTTAAATCTTGAAGACAAAAAATATGTGAGGACCCACAAATATAAGTTTGTGCACGATAAAAAAATACTTTTATATAATTTCTCTTTATTTAATAAAAATTAAATATTATAATTTTTATATAAGGAAAGATAAATTTTATAAAGTTCGAGTTACAGAGATACATTTCATACTCTAATGATGCTATCTGTTGATGATTAATATAAGTATCATCAACGTTTTCAATATATAGGATACAAATAAGTAGCTATATATGTAGATATATATCTACATCTTATATATACAAATAGAGATAAGCATATATGTATCTACATCTTATATATATATATATATATATATATATGAAAGATTTTTTCTATAGCCAATGATATATGAAATAAATCATATATTTTTGTATTAATAATATCTATTTTCATATATTAATTATACTAATAATTATGAATTATATATGTTATTTTTTATTGCTATCAAGTTGTTATGCTATGAAGGCGATAGAATATTCACATATATCAATCATTTTAGAATATCAAACAACTACGATTTGTAATTATGTTGTTATTATCGGATAGTTTGTTATAAACTAATATATGATACATAATTAGGTAATAATAAACTAAACTTAATCATTTTGTTAGTATAATTAATATGTGAAATAATTCATATATTTTTGTGTTGATAATATTTATAATCCTAAATTATTTATATTAATAATTTTTAGTTGTATATAGTTATTTTTTATTGTTATGAGGTTGGTGTTCTATAAAGGAGACAGAAGATTTACATACATTAATTATTTTAGAATATCAAACAACTAAGATTTGTGACCATTTTGTTATTATTGACTAATTTGTTATAAACTAATATAGGTTACATAATATGCTAATAATAAAATAATTAGCTAGACTTAATCATTATTTTAATATTATTAATAGTTTTTAAATTTATTATTATATGTATATCCATATGTTATAGTTCATTATAAACAAATACAGGATACGTAATCAGCTAATAACAAAAAAATCAACAATATTTAATAATTTTGTCATTGTTATTTTATCAAGATAAAAGATTTATGCATATCAATCATTTTAGAATATCAAACAAAATAATCATTTTATTATTTTTGGATAGTTAGTTACAAACCAATGTAAGATACTTAATCAACTATATCGAAAGTTAGTTATTATTTAAATTATTATTTAATTATATTACTTATGATATAGTTTTATATTGTCAATAAGATATAGTATAAATATCTATAAAAGTTTATTATTGAGTGGTTTCTAATTTAATTATTATCTCTTCATATTATCTACATTAGCTATAAATATCGCGATGCATATGATGCAATGGTGCATATTGCAAAAGCAAGTTATACATTCTATTATGTGCGCATGCTTTCTCTCAAGAATAAGAAATATTTTTTTTATAAATTGTATATACAAATTGTGTATTGTACACCGTGTACAAATAGATGGGCTCTCAATTTTTATTTGCATATTCGACTCCCTCTTTAAAAGCAAAGAGTACGTGCGGGCATACGAATATACACATGTGCATGATAAAAAAAATATTATAATATCATCATGATATTCAAAAAAATATTATATATGTATGTATGTCATAATGAACTTTTGAATATCATGATGATATTGTAATATTTTGTTATCATGCACATGTGTATATTCGTATATTCATATTTTTAAATTCAATATTTGTAACTATGAATATATGATGCTTCCAAAATAGTAGTATAATTAACGTCCTTTATGATATAGAATATCATGTGCAGATCTCTAAGGCACTTATTCTAATAGAAATAGTTATTTTCTTGAAACTTGAACAAAGAATAAGTAATTCCAACAAAAAGGTGGAATAATTTAGTTCTATATAATTATATTTTATTGTTGTCATTCTATTAAGGTGATAAAAGATTTAAGTATATGAATCATTTTAAAATATTAAATAATTTAGATTCGTAATCACTTTATTATTATTGGATATGTCATTATAAACCAATATAAAATATGTAATCAACATATAACAAAATATTCAATCAAACTTACTTTCTAATGACCTAATAATAAAATTTCAATCTGATATAAAATGAAAGATTTTTTCTATAAACAATTATATGATACTCAACAATAAACAACAATAGAAGACTCATGTATATCAACAATTTTATAATATCAAACAATTAGGATTCATAATCTTTTATTATATAATAAGCTAATAACAAAATTTTTAACTACTATATATGAGATTTTTCAATAACCAGCAATATGATATGAAATAAATGAAATATTTTAATTCTATTAATATTTATAATCATACATATTATTTATGATAACATTTTTTAGTTTTATATAGTTATTGTTTTTGTTATTCTATCAAGGAAATAGAAGACTTAATATATCAATCATAATAATTTTACTATTATTAGATATTTCGTTATAAATTGATATGTAATCAATTAATAACAAAGTTTTTAACTAAACTTAAAAATTTTATTATTTTTACTAACAATTTGTTAATTAATTAAGATATTCTAATGAACTAATAAATTATTTAACTATTATAAATGAAAGATTTTTTGTAATTAGATTGTACAATGTTCTCAATTATTATAATCCCAACAATACACACTCCAATGAAATGATATTAGAAATTGAAAAGGTATCAATAGAAATATATTATTATTAAAAATATAAAAGTACATTTTAAAATCTATAGATTTTAGACTACTTTTTTTTATTTTGCAAGGAGGTCACGTTCATCATCTCATGTGCAATTATTTCTAAAAAATAAGTATTTATACATGGACAATGAGTTATTTCACATGTGACAAAGAAAAAAGGTTTTAAAATTTTGTCGTATGATGATGATAGACAAATAACAAATGATGTCACAACTATATTATACAAACACAAATTCAAATTTTATATGGAGACATTATAATTTTTTATTCATTTATTATGTTTTTTCGTAATAGTTGCATAACCTTTTTGTATCATTAATATTAATTTTAAACTTTTTATATGAATAATTTGTTATGCTCCCGTGCATCGCACGGGACTTTACACTAGTATAGTTGAAAGGAGAAGTCACCACATTTCTATATTGTCATATGTAAATTCACATCAATAAAATAAAAAATTTAAGTAACATACGTTAACAAAATAACAAAGTTAAGAAGGGAAAGATAGAGTAGAAAATAATTAAAAATGAAAAGAATGTAATAGATTTAAAGTAAATAAATTTAATTTATTACAACATATTTACGTATATAAGTTTTAAGATGAGAAAATGATTAGATAATGTATAAAATTTATATCAAAATAAAATTTCTTTTCTAAAATCAAAATTTATATTTAATTTTGTGTACGCCGCGCATCGCGTGGATCATCATACTAGTTTCTCACTATAAAAAGAATATTAAACTTATTAACAATATAAATTTCAAATTATACTAATTTCTCACTATAAAAAAGAACAAAAATCGTATAATTATAAACTGTAACGAAGTTCTCTTTCTTCTTATAATTCTATATGTGCATGCAAGGACATTTGAACTTCACTTTTCTTTCATCATCACGGAATATTTCAAACTTTTTGTTTTTGTTGAATCTTATATATATATCTGTTTTCAAATTTAAATTATGATATAGAAGTTTAGAAAGAATAATTATTATAAATAAATTTCATACAAGGTTTTCTTAGGTGATATATTTCATAGATGACAATATTTATAAGGAATAATTATTGTAAATTTACATAATATATGAATTAAAAAAACTATAATAAGCTAATTTTTGTTGCAGCTAAATATATTTAATAACATGAGATGACAATGTATGAGTGGATAAGGCCTTTGAATTTGTGCTCTTGAAAACGTACACTATTTACGGCCTATTTTGTTGAGCTATTTTTTGTAATATGTGGTTAAAACATTTCGTTTATTTTTTCGATAGGAAAACATTTCATTTGTTGATCTTATTTATTCAAAATTTGTTGACAGTATCATATTATTTAATATAAACATAAAAGAGTCATGACTGAGATTACGGGTGAAAGTGGTTCGGGTGATTTTTTAGAACATAAAATCGATATTTAAATTTCGGATGATTTTTAGAATGTACAAGACCATCCTAAATTTTTTCTCGAAAAAAAAATCGACCTAGATGGTCTTGGTTTTTTTGGGTCGGTGACCTACGTAAAATAATATTTTTTAAGTAAAATAATAAACATTAAATACATCTCAAACTATGTTTAAAAGTTAATATTTAACTCTAAGTTCACGCAGAAACTAAACTATCATATAATTACATTATAATTTAAAATATTATAGTCAATTTTATACAATTTGATTAAAATAGATTAATAACTTGATGATTTTCAGGTTTAAATATAACATAATAAGTCAATAATATACTTAATATAATAAATATGGGTAAAAAAATGTAAAACTTTCAAATATTATTCGAGTTGAGATAATATTTAATTATAATATTTATAAAAATATATTTAGTTCGGGTCGGTCCCTCCGATTTATTTTGTTAGGATCCCTAATTTAAATAGGTGGTTTTAATTATTCTAAAAAACCAACCTAATTTTTAATCGGAGTCCGTGTTTGCGATTTTTTTGGGTCTATTTTTTTATTTCGTTAGATTTTTCGGGTGGGTAGGTTTTTTCTTACACCCCTAACTGAGATAAAGATATATTCTAAAATAAACTTTATTATAAGATGTTTTTATTTTCTAAAAGTTTTTTCCAAAAATAAATTTAGATTTAGATTTATAAGTATTATTATAAATAAAAATTAAAGAAAATAAAATAATAGTATTTGACATTATTTCTAAATTAGTTATAAAACATTTGACAATTATTTCTAAAATACGTTAAAATTAAATAGTAAAATATAATAAAATCAAATCAATGCTGACGAGTCCACGATAGAATCCAACATATTTTAAAACTTAATTGACAAATAACTATAGTTCTTAAATAATATTCTTTTCATTTTACAAAATGCAAGCAAACGTGGTAAAAAAATGTAATACAAATAAAATATGTTCAAAAAAATATTATACATAGACAACTAAGATTCTAACAAAATAGTCATCTTATCATATCATAACCAATTTTGTAAATTTAAGGATGCATAATTTGTTGTAAATAAGAACTCACCGCAATCATCTCATCCCATATTTCCTTTTCCGATGGTTCACACATGCACTTTTCTGGATCTCATCCTCACTTACTTTTTGTTGGCTAGGGCTTTATATAATTTGAAATTCCTTTTCATGCTTTTTAAATGGTTTTTCATATGTTTAATAGTCATCCTCTCATCCCAACAAGATACGCATCCACATTCGGAGACCAATGACTCGATTTTGCCTTCTCCCCAATAAAAGCAATCTTCTTTTTTCCTTTATTGGAACTTATTGCTGAATAGGCAAGAATAAAGAAATAGTAATGAAGAAGGAGCTTGTATGACAGATCGTACAAGCATCATACCGTCATGACATATTATCATACGACGAACTTAAAGAGCCCAAACACTTTCTGTTGTCAACCACCCCCCCAGGTTATGAAGTACTTGATCATTATCACATATGGGTGACATTTAGAAGGACATGCGAGAAATAGGAATAGAACTCAAATGATCCTCCTGACGTATTTCACAAAACATCATTCATGCTTCTAATTATCATATTAAATTAGTTTATATGCTTATATAGTCATGTTTGCATATAGTAATTAACATTTGGATTAAAGCATAATGATAATTAAATTATCGGTAAGTGCTATAAAGAAACTATATAAGATTATTAGTATTAACATCAGCTAATTAGATTGAAGTGGTTATGCTCTTGCTCCACTAATTAACATATTTGTATAATAATATAATCTTATTAGCAAAAAGTCTTTTTTTAAAACAAAAACAAATATGAGAAAGGTGAAACATATTACTTTTATTCTTTATTAAGATTACATCAAGTATTTGTATTCTACAATCCTCTCTTTTATAGCAGGTGAATATCAATACATTAACTCACGTGCTGAAATCATGTTAGCATAAGATATAAAAAATGCAATGATTCAACAATTAATAATTATTATCGACCATTAGACATAAAAATAAATTAATGAATAATTAACACAAACCATAGTAATCGTTTGAAAACAACACACTACTCGGTCACAAACGAATGAAGTAACCTAACATAACCCCCTAGATCGAGTGCCATTGGGAAGGACAGACGAAGTTTTCGGCTAACCTTAGAATTTTGCTCGAGACGGAGAGATCCTTGCTCCAACTGCAACACCGTCATATGAACCTTCAAACCTAAAGATAAAGTTCAGGAATCAACAAGCGAAATGGATCAAACATCGGTTGAGAGGAAGGAAAGATCCCCAACCGAAAACTCTAAATTGACATCCCCCCAATCGAAGACTCTAAATTGAGACCCCCAATCGGAAATCTAGATTGAGATCCCCCCCAAACTAAACCCTAGATCAGGAAGAAAGGAACGAAGTCGAAGGCGTTACTTGTTGGAGGGTTGCTCGAGTGCGAGAGAAACTTGTCAGCTTCTACTATTACAATGAACACGACCAAAGATGCACGAAGCATGGAGAAATCGGATTGAGATGATGAATCAAAGAAAAAGGGAGGAAAGCCATGGTCGGCCGATGATGGGAAGAAAGTATTAACTGGCATACCTAAGCAATAGCGCCATTCATCCTGTCGTCGAAGTTCAAGAGCGATGAAGACGAAGGGGGAGGGCAGGCTTAGAGAGATGAAGACGAAGTGTAGACAATGCGAAACTCTTGTTTGACATCGAGCTCTGGGTGTGATGAAGATGAAGCGTGACGAAAAAGCAAAGGCGACGTGGGCATCGAGGCTCGTTCTGCGTGAAGATGAGAACTTTTGAACTTTTGGCATCGAGTCAGAACTTTTGTTCCGGAATATTTGCTTTTGACCAAAACTTTTGTTTCGGTGGGCCCCACCTACGAAGACACTGAGTGTTTGACAGAACAAAGATAATCAACTCAAACACCACCATTGACTTGGAAATAGAGAGGAGAGGAAGACAAAAAAGAAAGATACGTGTTAAATGATGATAGAGAAGTAGAAGAGGAAAATATTTATCTCTTTCACAATATTTTCCAGCTATTTTGTATTGAGAAAATAAATTAAATTTGTAGTTAAACGAAAACGAATATCTGATTTCGTTTCCACCAAAAAAAATAAAATAAAAAGGAAACTGACACATCATGCCTGTCGTAAAGTTCTAACTACTCTGTCAAACTTTTTCTCACATCATTATGATTTTGATTGGTGGATACCGACAACGATAAAAACATTTTCCATGTTTGTTAGTTTAGAATTTAGATGTGGTCCATGCGGAAAAGGCAAAGGGTCTTACCAAATTGTCTACACATGTAAACAGCTTTCTTAGTGCGACTAAAAAAAAGATTGATAATATTTTATTTTGATTCAAAATTTTTAAAAGTTAAATCTATCCACTTATGTTAAATTTGTATCAGATGTTGTGTTTGATTGGCATAAAAATAATTCATAAATTTATTAGACCCTTTTCTTAAATATTTTTTTTTTATATCTACACACTATCGGAGCGAGAGTGAAAATTTAGAAGAGCATCAAATCATATATTTATATTATAATTTAAAATTTTCTTAACTAAAAATATATATAGATAATTAATAATTAAAAAATGGGAGGGGCACATGATGAACGCGCTATTCTAACATTAAAATGGCCTCTCTTCTCAAAGTCGTGTATAACGTGAGCATAATCCATACATAGAAAAGGAAAAAAAAACACATTTCTAATGGTGAATGAGTTTTCTATATTCAGGTTTGAATTCATTGGTTAAATGCGAAGGCTATAACTAAAATAAATATACATAGCCACAAAATATAATAATAAAAGAAATCCCAGTGTAATCAATAAAAACATAATGATTATTATATCTAATATCAACGTTATTTTTATTTATAGGAGATTAGGAAAATATTGCTTAGCTAACTAGTTCCCTCCATGTTAATAGTTTCTTAGAAAATACATATTTATCATTCTTTTATTTCGATTCTGTCAAGTACATAATTCTGAATATCATAAATCTCCCTTAGGCTCGAAACACATCCGAAAAATAACCAAAGAATAAGGCAAAATTATGTCAATAAAATTTGAATATTTTAATTTTAGTGTTCAGACTAGTATTAGTAAAAGATCATATCTGAACAAGGTCACCTGATATTTTTTCATGGAACTTTATTGCCAGTTAGATATTTTTCCCACAATTATTTATTGCTAACAAAGACAGAATTAAATTAATTACACGTGCTGTTGAAGAAGACGTGGGATAGTGCATTAAGTAATTAGGTTAACAACTTCGTACCGTGCGGCCTTTTTTGACACGGTCACCGTCGGAACTAATTTGGTCGCCGAAAAAAAAAAAGACATTTGATTTAACTAAATATTATCGACTTAGCTTTTCACGGAGATTGAACACTTCACCATTTGGTTGGGGTTAACTTTTCAATAAATTAATTAATTTTCGAAATGTGCGCAGGACTTCTATTCCACTTGATACGAAAAAGACATTAACACTCAATTTTTCACTATTTATAATATTAACTTTTTTTTAAAATGACAACTCTGCTCTTTGTACTTTTTATAAAATAAATAATACATTTAACTATAATCCACATAATATCTACTTAATCCGTCAATTAATTCTCAATCAAACGCCATCCATAATATTAACAAGGTGAAAGATATTTTGCATATTTTATATTTACGTGGAGTTGCCGTCTTTTTATAAAGTTGTGTCGTACATAGTGCCACACACGCAACGTAGAAATATTCTTGTAAATGTTGGATCTAGGCATCTAGCAGAATTTCATATTACATTCCATATTTTCATAACAATGATGAAATTTATCTTATGAAAATTTTGACATGCTAATTCCATATCGATTGAGGGCATTACGGGCTATTTGACTTTCTCATGTTTGTTCTAGTTATGATTATATCTCGCTCTCAATATATTTCTACTATCAAAGCAATTAGGGGTGTAAGGAAAATTCGATCAATTCGAAAAACTCATCCGATTAAAAAAAATGAATAAAAAAATAAAAAAATTAGAAGTTTGAATATGATTTAGGATGATTTTTAATAAATTAAAATTCATTCGCTAAAATTAGGACCCCATTCGAAAAAATTGTAAGGTCTGTGGAGCTCGTTTTTAATTTTTAATTTATATAATTAATACATATGGTATTAATTATTTTATTATAGATATAATATTTTTTTCATAAAAGTTCATACTTTTCTACCATATTATCAAACTCTAATTTAATAACTTTAAAAATTTAGTAGTATATTTTATATTTAATATAAAATGAAATATTTTTTATATTAATTTTAAGTTATTAAATATGTATTTAAAATATAATTATATAAAAGTAGAATCTCAAAAAACTGACTAGAGGGTAGTTTTTATTTTTCAAAATAATTTTAGAATGATTTTTTTAATTTTAAAAATTGATCTGAAAAGTAACCATTGATTTTTTAGATTGAAAATCAGACAAGAAAAAGGATTACTTTCAAAATAACTACTTTCACCTCTAAAAGCAATTTTCAAAATAACCATTGAATCTGAAAAGTAACTATTGATTTTCAAAATAACTACTTTCACCTCTAAAAGCAATTTTAATTTTAAGTAGACAAGAAATAATTTATTCTCAGTTTTTTTTTCTTTGTCATGCGATTAATGATGTGAAATTCAAGAACATAAAAAAATGACGTCTGATAAAAAGGACGAGAGTATCATTCTGTTCTTCGAGTTATTCGTGTACGGAACGAGGCCTTACATTTTTTTAATTCAACTAAATCAAATAATATTTTCCTTTAAATATAGTTTTATTGGCATAGTGGTTGTGTCCTAGGACGCTGAGAGCTAGTAGCTCAAGTTCGATTTCAGAGTCGCAATTCTTGATCAGGGTATTCCTTGCCGCTCGAGTTCGAACACTGGATTAATCGAGTGCTAATAATCCCAAACACAGTGGGTCACTCATCATGATCGAAAAAAATTTCTAGTCTCAAACTCCATTTAATTCTTAAGATTTTCTAATTTGATAAACATTTTATTTACTTGGTTTAAAAATTAGATTGGTCAGAGTCGCGAGAAAGATAAAAATTATTAGTGACCAAGAGAATTACAATGTGCTCTTTGAAATTTAAATTTCATCTTCGAGATTAAAAATTACCGACCACGCCGATCTGATGACCAACTGACCGTTCGTTTCCGACACGACGGATGGACGGCGATGAGCCGAGACGACGGGACTCCCCGAGTTCATACCGGTGGAGGTGGGGGGAGGAGGGGCCCCGGGGTACGAGACGCGCACACGCCGACCACAAAAGCCCCGCGCGACCCCAATATCCGTGCCCCGTCCACGTGTCCCTCAGCCAGCCGCGTTGCGGGCGATGACGCCTCCCCACATGCGGATTTCCTGCGCCTCGCCCACCACCCGGTCCCGATTTCGATATTGGGCGCGACCGCAACGCGAAAGCCCAGCCGCCCGTTCCTTTTCACGCTCCCAACTCCATTTTTGTTACCACATCTCCCCTCTTTCTTCCCCCACCCTCCTCCTCCTCCTCCTCCTCCTCAAGTCCACTTCGTTTCCCCCCCTTCCAAATTCCTACTTCGCCGTCGACTGGTTGGCCGCAGATTGGATTGGGGGATTGCGCTCCCTGGTGGATTTCGCGCGGCCCTCGTTGGCTTCCGCCGGAGTTTGTGGTATGGTCGATGGCCGGGATTTGCTAGGCGGATGCTGCGCACATGTTCGCCGCTGATGTGAGCCGCGCTGCCCGTTGTCGGATTGGGTCCGGCGGCGATGTCGGCGTCGCTGGATTCGTTCGGAGCGCTCCTCTCGCAGGTCTGCTGCGGAACCAGGTTGATTTGTTGCCCTTGTAAGGTGACCGCGGATGGACGGGGCGGTGCCGGAGGGTTCGGTGCTCGGTTGCTCGGAGGCAGGAAGGGTAGAAGGTTGCGCCTGGGCGTCGTGCCGCGCGGGCTCGGATGGTGGAAGTGCGGCGCGTGCATGCTTCCCATCAAGGGCGGCGGTGGCAGCCGCAACCGGGATTTGGATGTGGAGTTATTGGCCTCGGCCAAGAAGAGTATCCGGGGGCAGAAGCTGTTGGTGGCGAAGCATCTCTCGGATGCCTTGGACTATGCGGAGGAGGATGAATCTTCGGAGCCGATGCAATTGGCGTCGCAGTTTACGAACTACCAGGAGGATCCTTTGGTCGATAAGCTGAGGACGCAGCTCGGCGTCATTCATCCAATCCCTTCGCCGCCTATAAATAGGAATATAGCAGGCTTCTTTGTGTTCTTCTTCTTTGTTGGAGTTGTCTTCGATAAGCTCTGGACCTCGAGGAAGAGGAAGAAGGCCAATCGAGATGCAGAGAATGGTACATGGCCACAGGTGCCCACTAGCTTCTCGGCCTTCCTAGAGAAGGATCTTCAAAGGAAAGAATCTGTCGAATGGGTTAACATGGTCTTAGGAAAGCTATGGAAGGTCTATAGATCTGGACTCGAAAATTGGATTGTTGGGCTACTCCAGCCCGTAATAGACAACCTAGAGAAGCCAGGCTATGTGCAGAGAGTTGAAATTAAGCAGTTCTCTCTTGGTGATGAACCACTTTCTGTTAGGAATGTCGAGAGGAGAACATCGCGTC
Organism: Pontederia crassipes; assembly: GCA_030549335.1. Taxonomy (NCBI): domain Eukaryota; kingdom Viridiplantae; phylum Streptophyta; class Magnoliopsida; order Commelinales; family Pontederiaceae; genus Pontederia; species Pontederia crassipes. Next base: position 65,206,597 of record CM060191.1, on the reverse strand, counting down.
GGGCTAATGATTTGCAGTGAGTCTTCATTCCTATCTCTAGTTTTTGCTATTTGTGTTGCTTGGATTGAATTTTGCAATTAACGTGGTTAGTTCTTCATGCTCTTATCTGTTATGAGAATACGATTTAGAATCTGTTGCCTAACTTCCTTCACTCGAAGGACCTCTTTGTAGGTGCTTCAATGAGCCCTCCTAACTGAAGATTCCCAGCTTGATCAAATTAAGATGTAGTTATCAGTATGACATGTTTAGTGTTCTCATTTATGCCCTTATATTTAGTTTGAGGTGCTTGCTACAGGATTGGGTGTATCCTCTTGCAAACTTTACAAACAACTGCTTTATGTTTTCCTTGTGCCTTCGATGATAAGATTACAAAGCATAGTGCACATACTTTTAATTTATTATTTATTGGTGTACATGCATATTTGTTGGTGAGGCATTTCTTTTTTGTTAGAAGTTGGTGAGGCATATTGTGCAATCTCCCTTTATACGGACAAGATAATATGTCAAGACTAATGGTGTGGGTAATTTTTCCTCTAAACTTCAGGTATCACATAGGCCTTCGCTATACAGGTGGTGCTCGGATGTTGCTGTCATTGTCCTTAAAATTTGGTCTTATTCCCATTGTCGTACCTGTTGGAGTTCGGGACTTTGACATTGATGGAGAGCTTTGGGTTAAATTACGTTTGATACCAACTGAACCGTGGGTAGGCGCTGCATCGTGGGCATTTGTTTCCCTGCCAAAGATTAAGTTTGAGTTGTCACCATTCCGATTATTCAATATTATGGGTATGTCTTCTTGTTTTTGTTTCTGGTTTGCTGTACATCCCATGATTTGTTTGAGATGCTATTGTTGATACAGTATATTTTTTGTTTATGCTGAATACTGTCGTTACTCTACTGTACAACGTTTTCTCCTACTGAAAAAGTGGTGTGGTGTTATAACACGGATGCTAATGGGCGTGATTCTTGGAAGGCTTAATACATCCGCTGACTTACAATCTTTCTACATTGAGCACGAACCATATATCGCACTGTGCCATAGTTCAATTTCCACTCAAGCCCGCTACAATTTAATTCTTTTTCTTTAGGAGATACCATTTAATTCTAGGATCATGGTGTTTTGGTGAGATGACAAGAAAAGAACACAGGACTTGATTGTGCATGTTTGTTGTCGTTTATTTTGGTTTATTAACCCTATTACAATAATTACTACAGACAAAATTAAGAAACAAGGGAAACCTCTCCAATAAAGAGGTCATAGGTTCAAGTCATGAAAGCAAACTTCCTATGGTAGAAGGGGAGGGGCGTTATATATGTATATCTTGACATGATTAAGCTAGATCACCATGAGTAATCTAGAGCATGTCTTGATAGATTAATGGAGCCGTTAAATGGTTCTGACCAAATCCTTCAGTGGCGTCATCAAATATGAATGTTTAAACTTAATTCTTAGTTTGCTTTACATTTTGGAACCTATATGTTTGAACTTCTTAAATTTGAACATTTGAGAAATTACATTGTCACAGATATATTTCAAAATATGTCCTGACTCCATCAAATGACAATTTTCTGGTATAAATTTTCGTTCACTTCAGTGATTTTGTCATTGTTTCTGTCAGTTTGCGAATCATTCGATTTCTAAAGTTACTTTTTTCTCTCGTTATTTTAATGCAATCAGAATGGCGTCGTATGATTCATGTAGCCGACCCCACCTAGTGGGATAAGGCTTTGTTGTTGTTGTTGTTTCGAGTCAGATCCATCACTTTTTTGTTTGTTGTAACATTTAAGTGTTGATTGCTGTGTCTCATAACTATATGAAACAGTTTATTCATTTGTTGCTAATGGATGCTATTTTCTTTTGACATGTGATGGTCCCTCCTCCAGCAATTCCTGTTCTCTCAATGTGAGTAAACCGAATCTCTATTGTTGCTTAGTTTCTTGTGCATATAATTTGTTCTTTTTTCATAAAAGGATTTCTTTGATCTATCTAATTTGTTCTATGTTTGAGCATTTTGGAGTAATAATATATGTAAAACAACATTTTTATGTTCCTCATTTAAAGTGTAAATTTCTGCTCACTTTTATTTGCAACAAGCAATGTTTTGTGAAAGTTTTTGTCCATTTGCTTTTACGAGGTATAAAGTTTGATTGCTGAATCCACTGCCCTAATAATATCTTTTATGCCTCTAAAAGGAAGTTTATGTACCATCTAGTCTTTTCTTGAATTATGTAGTCTGCTTAGTTTGTAAAAAAGTATGTTTCTTTAATGCATCACATTTTGACTTGTTGGTTTTTCTTGCTATGTAAATGTTATATTTCATATAACACATTTTGGTTTATTGTTCTTTACTGAGCTTTTGCTTCTCTTTTGTTGCATGTAGGTTCCTTACGAAACTTCTAACTGAAGATCTGCCTCGTCTCTTTGTGCGTCCAAAAAAGATAGTTCTTGATTTCCAGATGGGGAAAGCACTTGGTCCTGTCGCAGATAATGCTGCAGCAAGTGAAGTTCAGGAAGGAAATAAAGATTTTGTTGGGGAGCTGTCAGTAACCTTGGTGGATGCTAGAAAACTTACTTATGTCATGTTTGGTATGTGTTCTTCTGTTAGTTCACCTTCAAATATATAAGAAAAGAGAACCTTGGTTTCAGTTCCATGTGTCCTTCGACAGGCTATAAAGAATACTAGATAACTTTTCTGTTTTCCTCGTAAAAAGTTGACCTTCAGGGCTTAGTTTTGATGCTCACATCACAAACACGGTTTTTTCTTATATACCTTTTTCTCTTGTAGTTAACTCACTTGAAGATCTTAGCTTCCTGTTGGTCCTTCTATGTTTACTTCTAGCAATTTTGTTGCATTTGTTTTTTTACTTGATGTGTTTAACTTAAGTATTGTCTATTAACAAGCAATGGCTTCTATTCTTGTGCAGCAAAAACAGATCCATATGTTATTCTAAGTCTTGGTGATCAAGTTATTCGAAGCAAGAAGAATAGCCAGACAACAGTCATTGGGCCTCCTGGAGAACCAATATGGAACCAAGTGAAGCTCTGCTATCCTACGTATTTCTGTGTTAAGCATTATTGAAATATTAACTGATCAATGTTTTGCATGTTATCAGGATTTTCATTTGCTTGTTGCCAATCCTAAAAAGGAGAAGTTATATATACGAGTGAAGGACTCTCTTGGTTTTACAGATTTTACCGTCGGCATGGGGGAGGTAAAGTTATATCATAAGTTCCCATTTTAGTGAGGATCAAATTTAAACCGACTTCTCAAGTTCTCGTTGTGTTGTTTATCCTTCTTTACATATACATGCATAGTAATACACACACTGGATTGATTGAAATCGAGCCTAGGGATACGAGCACTTTAAGTAAATTGGTCAAGAATGTAGAGCGTTAAGAATTAACCCCCTCTTCCAATAGTGTCTTCAAATTCAAACTTGGGTCTACTAGTTTTCTCATTCCAACCCTTGGCTGAATCCCTTCCAACTGAGCCAATCCCTGTTAGTTCTTTTTTTGAGGAGAAACCTGTTAGTTCTTTACATCTGTGAATGATTTCGCGTATGGTTGAAGTTATTATATATGACATCTTAAGGTAATATTTTTGGATCAGTATTCTTGTCTTTAATGAAAAATACTAGTATGTATATGACATTTATCTTCACGTATCATGGAGAAATATCTTTATTGTTCCCTCAAAAATAATATCACGAGTCATTCCACTCTTACTCTACGACATCATACTCTATGTCATCATCTTTTTCCTTTTTAATGTAAAAATCTGCCGTCATCTTTAGTTTATGTTATGAGCAGTATCCGTCAGAAATGGCCCTAGGATTAGGTGCATATCAGTTATGATATATTACTATCTTTTGCAGGTTGAGCTGGGGACGCTTCAAGATACGGTACCTGCAGATAGAGTTGTAGCTTTACAAGGAGGATGGAGTCCTTTTGGAAAGCGATATTCTGGCGAAATTTTGCTTCGTCTCACATATAAAGCTTATGTCGAGGATGAAGAGGATGATGCTGTTGAAAAAGAGTATGTAGATACTGATTTGTCTGATGACGAGGGCTTAGACTATGAACAAGATAATGTAACATTTGAGCAAGGTGTTTATGCTAATGGAAAAGAAAGAGAATCCTTTATGGATCTCCTGGCAGCTTTGCTTGTAAGTGAGGAATTCCAAGGCATAATGGCCTCTGAAACTGGAAGTCAGAAAGTTGCAGAAGATTCTAGGTATCCAGAATCACCATTATCAAGAGCGCGTAATCAAACATCGGGGACGCCAGTGCTTGACCCTGAAACTGCTTCAGGAAGTGTCAAAGGTAATGAAAATATGTTCTACCTACTATGACTTGGTGGCAATTATCTAATATATTTTTTTTTGTTCTATTCTTTTTTCAGACTTGACGTTAGTATGGCTTGCTGTTGTGACAAGCATAGCTGTGCTGATTGCTATTAATGTGGGTGGATCAAGCATTTTCAATCCATAACATATTCAAATGGTACGCCTTTTAATTTATACTTCTTATGGGAGTTTATACTTTTTCGTAATCCCAGAATGTTGTGCAGCTTATGCCATATGAAGCTTTTGGAACCTTCAAATCTTCCTTCTGTACCTCGTCTATCTTTAGTTTCTGTATTGTATATCTTGATTATCAAGAACACAGTGTTTCTAGTGGTGAAGTAAGCAATTTGAAAGAATTGATGTTCATTCTATCTGGAATCCTGGATTTTGTCTAGTTATGTGAAGCATAGAAGTTATCACATGCTCACGTACGTTATAAATGTCTGGTTTCTTCGGCAAAGAATGTGGTGATACCTTAATTTCCTAAGATTTTTGTTCATTTTCATGTCTCACATGAACCAAGCGTTTGGGACAGAATTCTTTATTCCCAAAAATAGTCTAATTTAGTATCTCAAAAAACACTTTGACCTAAATTTAGACCTGCTAAAAGGAATTGGTCCTCCCATTTAAGCTTAGATTTATGTTTACGATCTTCTCACCTCTGACAAGAAAAGTAATCCGTTGATTGTCCATTAATATTCAAGTTTGTCATTTTGCAGGCCCCATTGCGCTTTTGTCGTCCAACATACATCAACCTTCAGTTATCTTTAGATGTAAATTCTGCATAGTAGAGGTGCAACTTGCGGCCCTTTTCTTTCCTTTTTTTTTCCTTTTTGGCTGTTCTTGATCAAATTTTCTTCCTGATATTTATAATATCATGTCTATACCATCTTGTCCATATGTTATTACGTTTGTCATTTTAGTTGTCTAACATTCATTAAAGCCCTAATAAAATTTTCTTAGCTTGATGAATTATTGTTTTGATGGATGATGACTATCGAGCTGATTAGCTCAGTGCTTGGTTGTCTTATCATTCCCCGTTGCACTTCCTGGTGTACCTCGATCTGATCTAAGGTCTCTGTTTCTTATGAAGGACGTTGATTATGTACCATTTTTTATGACAAATATTCATCTACGGTGAAGCCCAGGTAAAGATACAACAGAGAAGTCGTGTCCTAAAATATAATACTTAACTTTTTGTAATCTAATTTGAGAAAGATCTGGCATTTGCATTCTCACGTATATGATGTAACTTTTGTTTTGGAAAAAAAAAATCATAATAGCTTAAATATTGTCGCGCTTTAAGGTCATGTAAGTACTTATTGTCGATTAATTAAATAGAACATCCTAAATTATCAATGTAACCAAATGTGTACACGATTCTGATGCCAAGTTCAATAAGCACTAATCCTTACTATACTAGCATCGGTTCATGATCTCTCTCTCTCTCTCTTTTTATCTGAATTGGGTTTCAATTATTTTTCATCTCCACCGTCGTTGGCCTACTTAATCTCCAACGGTTACTGGTGTAACTTTTTCACAATTGTCCTCATCGTGGGTCATCATGAGTTCATCATTGCATCTTCCCATCCTCTTACAACTTGCTTACCAGCATCATCATATTTTTCTCATGATAATTATTTTACTTTCAACCCATCATGTATTTTATTCACGACTCTAGAAGTTGTAATAAATTGAAGATGTAATCTCCACGTTTTTGTTGTCAATATGAGATTATTTCTTATCTTAATTGTCAATATGAGATTATGTCCATTGGATATGAGAACTCCGTTCATCATATGAAAAAGAATTTTTTACAACTGTAATTTATATTTAGGCTATGTTTGACAAAAATAGCGACTAAATTAGATGGCCATATAATTAAAGACGGGGTGATTAATAATTAACGGGTAGAATGTATATATTCATTACAACATAAAACTTAAATATTTGATAAAAAAGCAGTTGAATGAGTTGTACAAAATACATAAATATATTTAATGACTTAATGTAATAAATTATTCAAAATTTAACTTCTTTTTTAATTTTTTTATATTAAATGTAGTAATATATATTTTTACAATAGAGGAAATATTATCATTGAGCATATAATTTGGAAACGGAAAAAGTAGGAATAAAAGGCAATCTCCTTCTTTCAATTCAGAATAAATATCATAATTCAATCAATAAATCAGTGATAGTGATCTTTTATTATTCGACTCGAAAATGGAAATGCAACAATATTTTGAAGAAAATTGTTTGTACAAGAGAAAAATAAAAGCAATGGATTATGTCTTTCTCTCCATTGGTTCAGTAAAAAGAAAGAAAAATAAAAAATGCATTGTTTGATAGAGTTCAAATGGTGTTAGGGAGGTCGTGAAGGTAAACGTAGACAAAATATATTACCATTAAGTTGGAGCCACCGCACATTAATCAACGCAATGTTCAATTTCTTTTCCTTTTGCCTAATAGCTGCATATGGCATTATCTTACCAAAAAAACAAATATATTTTGAAATTAGCACCTTAATTGTCCTAAATGCCATTAAGCAATTTAAACGCTCTTTTGCGATCCAATTAGTTTATAGTTTATAGCAATTAACTAATGAAAGAGTGGGATGGAATGATGTAAGGAGAGATGGGATGGTGGAACATAGTGTGTCATTAGAAAGTTTAGATTTGGATAGTAAACTATAAAAAATGACGGTACGAGGAATGAAAATTTTATTTACTAAAAAGTTATTTTTATCCTTTATTATATGTATAACCTATTTATAATATCTAATGAGTGATAATATTTATTACTTTGCCACTTAATTTATTTTTTTTTGTTTTTTGTTTTACCTATTTTTTAAACTATTTTATTTATCTATTTTTAAAAGTAAAAAATAATAGATAGATAGATACATATTCATACGAGAGAAAAAAAGATAATTTACTAATGAGCGAAGGGTGAGAGAGATTATTTAATTTAGTAAAAGAAAAATAATTTTATTTAATAATAAAAGATGAGTTATTTTGATTTAAAATTATTTATTCCTTCTCATTATATCAATTTGATTAAACGAAAAATATGATGTTTGGAGAACTTAATTATTTCATCCCACCTTTTTTAATTTAAATGAAAAATATAATCAAACAAAGGGTATCTAATTTCATTCTTCCATATTTCAATTCCATATTCCATTATGCTCCTTCAAAATCTTCGATCCAAACATACTCTAAATATAGTTTTAACAGTCTGGACTTCGGTGTTCAGAGTGTTGAGAGTAAAAGTTCGGTATGGAATGCTTGAAAAGGAGACGATAATACATGGGAGAGGAAGTAGATGCCAGATCCAATGAAAGTTGCACATGAGGGTCATATTTAGACCGTCTTTGAATCTCTAATGACGTGTAACCTACAAAGGTGGCTATTAGGGATAAGCGAAATTGGATTTGGACCGGACGTCCATTTTGATGCCAAACCGACTTGGTCTATTATCAAAAAATTAGACCCAATCCAGAAACTAATCGTCGTCAGGTGATCGTATTGGATTATTCAAAAATTAAACTAGGACGATCTGATTATCTTAATTTAATTTATTGTTTGTATAAAATATATTTTAAATAAACTATAATTAATTTAAGTTTATTGTTTATTATTAATAAGATCATTTTATACATCATATATATAAGTTAAAATATAATATATAAATATACATATTCAATATATTATATTATTAAATAATGGAGTCGAGAATGAATGGAATCGAGACTTTGTCCTAATACGGAATAGGTCAAATTTTCGACATTCGGACTTTTCGAGTTAGGAATATTTTTAAGAAATCAAATTGGATTGGACCAGAGCAGTCAGACCATCCCGAACCATTCTCACCCCTAGCGGCTATGGGCGACCTGATTGGATAATCCACCTTATTGGCACCATCATATTGGTTGATGGCATCCTAAACAATGGAGACCACAAGGGATACAGTTGTGAGGTCAAAATTGGACAAATCCCTGTGAGAGTATTCAAATGCAAGAATAAATCTAGATTGCAACCCAAGCCCTTGATGCCCAAGTTGCTGCATGGAATTTAAAACTTGGTTATTTCTTTTTTTTTTTTACAAAATTATAAAGTGCAAACATTTTTCTACAGTTATAAATTCATTACATATATGATTAGCAAATTCAAATTTGAATTGGTAAACTTTTAATTAAAAAGTTAATGCTTTCAATCCTCCCGAGTAAATTTCACTAAATACCCTCAAAGTTTACCCGTTTTTCGACCATTCCCTCCAACTTCACTTTGTAACTAAACTACCCTCTCATCTTTTAACTTATTTTACTAAATGCTCTTTCGATCGAGAATAATCAATTTTTCGATCATTTTGTTGTCATGGCATCTTATTTTAAAAAATACAATTATATAAAAAATTAAAATAATATAAAATATTTAAAAAATAAAAGAGGGGGCGATGTCGCTGGAGCTGCCTTTGAGCTAGCGGCTGATGATCGGCAATGTCTACTTCTTGGCTTTTGTCCTCTCCATCTTCATCTTCACCATCATTGTAACTCCGCCCGCGCCATCACCACTTCCCTAATCGTCGACACCCTCCCCAATGCCAACTTCCACCTCGATGATCCCTCCTCCGCACAGGCAAAGACATCGTCACCCTCCCACCTAATGCCTCCGCTCTCGGATCCATCAACGCCCCCACTCCTCCTCGCTTGCCTCCTGCCTTCATATGCACCCCTCAATTGCTCAGACCTCCATGTCCTCGCTGCGATGCAGGGCTTCAACGTATGGGCCTTCGCCCGTTGCTAGTCCCGCTCTTGATCAGTGTGACACCGCTTGATGCTTCCGCAACCGCCGCGAGAAATCTTGGCGCTGCTACCACAACTAACGTCACTTCCGCCTCTCCCTCGGCGCCAAAGAGGAGATGGGGAAGGGGAGAGGAGAGGAGGGGAAGGGGCACCCCTCCCTGTCTCCTCTTTGCCGTCAGAGAAGAGAGGGAGAGGGGGTGGCGCCCCTCCCCTTCCTTTGCACGCGGGGCGCCACGCCCCCTCTTTTCGACGGGGGCGGGGGAGGTCCATGTTTAGAGAGATCGAGAGCTGCTCCAACCGCTTGAGTGTTGGCCAGTGGTGGCCAGAGGGAGAAGGGAAGTGCCCCCTTGTTCCTCTTTTTATTTTTTAATATTATTTTGATTTTCTTGTTTTTTTAAATTTCCAAGAAAAACTTTGTCATTGCTCTTATACTTTTATGGTTTACAATAATTATCACCTTGAAAATGGCATATATCATGAGCTGTAGTCAATAAATGTGTTCACAAGGTTGGGTCTTATACACTTGACACCTCACAACCTAATGGCTCAAGAATTTATTTAAAAAAAATTTAAAATAGAGCTTTTTTATTTAATCAAAATTTTAAAATAATTTAAACCTAAAAAAGACATTAGAAAATATATCTATAAAAAGTATGTAGGTGATAAAAAAAGCTTATATATTTGTCTTTTAGAAAAAAAGAAAAAAAATCAATTAGCTAATATGATCCGATTTAGCTCAATTCATTCGGATTGGACTAAATTTGATATTTTTTAAATTTCAAATTGACCAAATCCAATTGTCCGCTTTGTAAGATTCATTGAGTGAGTACCTCCAATGACATTACGTATTTCACATTCAAAGCTCTTTTCTTTAGGACCCCAACTCACCCGTTTTAGTGGAATAGCATATGTTGTAATCTCACATATACATTAGAACTTGGATATTGACCCCTTTATTTAAAGAGAATCTTGATAGATCACCTCTGGGTCTTGCAATTGTTGTAGTCCCATCATCTTCCTCTAAGTGCTTGCAAAAATTGGCTTCCTTTCGCAATTATAGTAGCAATACTCTCCCACCATCTTTTTATCATCCTAGATTGCAAACATTTGGATACCTTTCAACTTATGCCATATGGATAATATGTGACATTTGACAAGTTCAATTTAGTTTTTTTCCCATATTCTAGATATTTTTTTGTTTTTTTAGTGTTAAATGATATCTTCTTTTTTTATTTTTTAGTGTTAAATTATATCCATAATCCAATCAATTTGGTAACAAAAACTATTGATACTAGTTGTTCATATGCACCTTTATTATTTTTTATTTCTTTGATTACTCATGATGCTTTTCATGACACTAGAGAATTTCAAAATACTAAATTTTTGAATAAGTGATTGCATACGATATCTTGTACATTTATTTTATATAAATATATGTTAACTTTTCACATGTTGAATCATTGTTGATGTCGGTAAAGTTTGTATTGACAAGGTGTTGCATAAAAATGGGTTACATAACATTTCAAAATATTGTGAAGGCTGTGCTCGTAGAAGAAATAATGTTGAAGTTTATTATTGACCCAACATGACCAAATTGGTCAAACATGATCAGTGAACACTTCTACTAGTTGACTAGATGTTAAGAATCTTTGTCGATGTTATGAATTTCACACTGATCGGGGAGTCCCTTCTTGAGGACATGAATGTCATGTCTAAGAGTGGTGTTGACATTGTCGTCGTCCATGTAGAAAATGTTTGAAGGAGTTGTGTTTGTCGTTTATTCTTGTTTGAAAATATTAATGAGGTGTAGGGGTGTTCATGGTTTGGGTCCAAAGCGACCCGTGAACAAACCTAACCTTATTCGACCAAATTCGGTTAGGTTGGGTGGGGTCAAGACCCTTATGGGCAGAATATCCAACTCAACCTCGATCCGGTTCGGATCGAGTTGGGTCGAGACTTGGCTATCCTTTTTTTTCTTTATTTTTAAATTTTTATTACTTTATATATTATTTTAATTTAAAATATGTATTCTAAATATTATTTCCATAATTAAATATTTTAATTTGATATTTTTATAATTTTGAATCAAGTATATAACTAAAATTAAAGAAAAAAATTAAAATAATCAAAAGTTAGGCCATAGTGTCGGGTCGACTCGAGTTGGAAGTTTCTAACAACATCCCTATTGAGGTGAGTACCTACAATGACACTATGCATTCCAAATCAATGTAGAAATCTTTTCTTATTGAAGGTTTGGCATAATGTTTGAGAAAAAGAGGTTGTTGGACATCGCTTACTCAAACTTAAGTGTTATCGTCGTCATTGTGCAATGTGATAGATAGAGTCATATGTGAAAACTTGATATGAAAGATGAAAGACAACATTGAAAGTGACATTGGATATAAATATGAGATTATTCATTTATAAACTTATAATCATGTTCTTAATGCCTAAAATTTTGCAAGAAATTAAAGATTTGGATCTTTTCTTTTTCTTTATAGAATTATGAATTGCAAGAAATATTCAATATTAGAAATTCATTAAAAAAACTTAGCACATTAAGGTTTTAAATTTGTTTATTTTAAAATTTAAAAACATTTGTACTCTCCTTAATTTTTTTTGTTTTTCTTCAAAATAACCTTGGCACGTATTCAAATCTTACATTGTCTTATAAATAACTACTAACCCGACTTTAACCAAACTAGTCGAGTTCACTAGGTCGACCCGACCTGGTGAACACCCCTAATGAGATGAGAATTTAAAATGACACTATGCATTCAACATCGATGCAGAAATCTCTTCTTTAGTGTGTCAATTGAACGTTTAAGAAAATGAGATTGTTGGGCATCACTTATGCAGAATTAAGTTTTATCATCATGATTGTGTTATGATAGAGGCATGTATGAAAACTTGATATGAAAGATGAAAGACAACATTGAAAGTGACATTGGATATAACTATGAGGTTATTCATTTATAAACTTATAGACATTATTAAGATTTGGTTCTTCTTTCTTATAGAATTATGAAGTACAAAAAATGTTTAATATTGCAAATTCATTAAAAGAGTTAGCATATTAAGGTTTGAAATCTGTTTATTTTTAAATTAAAAACCTTTGTACTCTCCTTAAACTTTTTTTCTTTTTTTGTTTTTCTTCAAAATTACTTTGTCATGTGTTCAAATCTTAAACTAACTTACAAATAACTATCACCATGAAAACAAAAAATATCAAGAGTTTTGTTCCATTGTGAGTCGAGTACATTTGACGGTGTTATAGAATTCCATGTCGATCGAGAGCCTTCTTCTCGATGACCCTATTTGAGAGGAATGTCGACATTGTAGTCTACTATGATGGTTTGGGAGGAGACTAGGGGTATTCCCCGCGTCAGGTCGACCGGTGAACCCGATGACCCGGATCGGTGGTCAGGTTGAACCTGACCCCACTCGAACTCGACCTGACCATGGATCATATCGGGTTTAAGGGTTGGAAAAATACAACCCGAGTTGACCCGATTTTTTATTTTTTATTTATTTTTTATTTTTTATTTAAACTTAAGGCTTATATAAACTAAGCCTTATATTTGTCGTCGTCCATGTAGAAAATGTTTGAAGGAGGGTTGTGTTTGTCGTTTATTCTTGTTTGAAAATATTAATGAGGTGCAGGGGTGTTCATGGTTCGGATCAAACGCGACCCGTGAACAAACCTAACCTCATTCCACCAAATTCGGTTAGGTTGGGTGGGGTCAAGACCCTTATGGGCAAAATATCCAACTCAACCTGATCCGGTTCGGATCGAGTTGGGTCGAGACTTGGCCATCCTTTTTTTCTTTATTTTTAAAATTTTCTTACTTTATATATTATTTTAATTTAAAATATGTATTCTAAATATTATTTCCATAATTAAATATTTTAATTTGATATTTTTATAATTTTGAATCAAGTATATAACTAAAATTAAAGAAAAAAATTAAAATAATCAAAAGTTATGCCATAGTGTCGGGTCGACTCGAGTTGGAAGTTTCTAACAACATCCCTATTGAGATGAGTACCTACAATGACACTATGCATTCCACATCGATGTAGAAATATGTTCTTATTGAAGGTTTGACATAATGTTTGAGAAAAAAAGGTTGTTGGACATCGCTTACTCAAACTTAAGTGTTATCGTCGTCATTGTGCAATGTGATAGATAGAGTCATATGTGAAAACTTGATATGAAAGATGAAAGACAAGATTGAAAGTGACATTGGATATAAATATGAGATTATTCATTTATAAACTTATAATCATGTTCTTAATGCCTAAAATTTTGCAAGAAATTAAAGATTTGGATCTTTTCTTTTTCTTTATAGAATTATGAATTGCAAGAAATATTCAATATTACAAATTCATTAAAAGAATTAGCACATTAAGGTTTTAAATTTGTTTATTTTAAAATTTAAAAACATTTGTACTCTCCTTAATTTTTTTTTGTTTTTCTTCAAAATAACCTTGGCACGTATTCAAATCTTAAATTGTCTTATAAATAACTACCAACCCGACTTTAACCAAACTAGTCGAGTTCACTAGGTCGACCCGACCTGGTGAACACCCCTAATGAGATGAGAATTTAAAATGACACTATGCATTCCGCATCGATGCAGAAATCTCTTCTTTAGTGTGCCAATTGAACGTTTAAGAAAATGAGATTGTTGGGCATCACTTATGCAGAATTAAGTTTTATCATCATGATTGTGTTATGATAGAGGCATGTATGAAAACTTGATATGAAAGATGAAAGACAACATTGAAAGTGACATTGGATATAACTATGAGGTTATTCATTTATAAACTTATAGACATTATTAAGATTTGGTTCTTCTTTCTTATAGAATTATGAAGTACAAAAAATGTTTAATATTGCAAATTCATTAAAAGAGTTAGCATATTAAGGTTTGAAATCTGTTTATTTTTAAATTAAAAACCTTTGTACTCTCCTTAAACTTTTTTTCCTTTTTTGTTTTTCTTCAAAATTACTTTGTCATGTGTTCAAATCTTAAACTAACTTACAAATAACAATCACCATGAAAACAAAAAATATCAAGAGTTTTGTTCCATTGTGAGTCGAGTACATTTGATGGTGTTATAGAATTCCATGTCGATCGAGAGCCTTCTTCTCGATGACCCTATTTGAGAGGAATGTCGACATTGTAGTCTATTATGATGGTTTGGGAGGAGACTAGGGGTATTCCCCGCGTCAGGTCGACCGGTGAACCCGATGACCCGGATCGGTGGTCAGGTTGAACCCGATCCCACTCGAACTCGACCCGACTCGAACTCGACCTGACCATGGATCAGGTCGGGTTTAAGGGTTGGAAAAATCCAACCCGAGTTGACTGAATTTTTTATTTTTTATTTATTTTTTTCTTTTTTATTTAAACTTAAGGCTTATATAAACTAAGCCTTATATTTGTCGCCGTCCATGTAGAAAATGTTTGAAGGAGGTTGTGTTTGTCATTTATTCTTGTTTGAAAATATTAATGAGGTGTAGGGGTGTTCATGGTTCGGGTCCAACGCGACCCGTGAACAAACCTAACCTCATTCGACCAAATTCGGTTAGGTTGGGTGGGGTCAAGACCCTTATGGGCAGAATATCCAACTCAACCTGATCCGGTTCGGATCGAGTTGGGTCGAGATTGGCCATCCTTTTTTTATTTTTAAAATTTTCTTACTTTATATATTATTTTAATTTAAAATATGTATTCTAAATATTATTTCCATAATTAAATATTTTAATTTGATATTTTTATAATTTTGAATCAAGTATATAACTAAAATTAAAGAAAAAAATTAAAATAATCAAAAGTTAGGCCATAGTGTCGGGTCGACTCGAGTTGGAAGTTTCTAACAACATCCCTATTGAGATGAGTACCTACAATGACACTATGCATTCCACATCGATGTAGAAATTTGTTCTTATTGAAGGTTTGACATAATGTTTGAGAAAAAGAAGTTGTTGGACATCGCTTACTCAAACTTAAGTGTTATCGTCGTCATTGTGCAATGTGATAGATAGAGTCATATGTGAAAACTTGATATGAAAGATGAAAGACAAGATTGAAAGTGACATTGGATATAAATATGAGATTATTCATCTAAAACCTCCTAGAGATGGAACACGAGAGGGGCCCCAACAGTCAGCGTGAATGTAATAAAGTGTTGCCTTCGTCTTGTGCATGGCTTTGCTGAATTGATGTCATTTTTTCTTGTCAAAAATATAGTGCTTGCATAATCTGATTTCAGATATTTTCTGATCATTCAAAAGATTGCGTTTGCTGAGGATGTTCATCCCTTTCTGACTCATATGTCCAAGTCACATGTGCCACAACTTGGACGCTTCTGATTTGGATGAACTATCTATTGTAGTCACGCCAAAAATTACTGTGCCTTATAGTATGTAGAATGACTTTTGCCTGACTCCTCTCATAACTTCAACATCACCCTTGGTGACCGTGAGAACATCTTCTGTGGCATCCATTCGACATTCTTTGGAGTCCAGAACTCCTAACGATATCAAATTTTTCTTCGGTTATGGAACATGACGGACCTCTGTCAATATCCTCACCTGATTGTCATGAGTTTTCATCTGAATTGAGTCGATTCCAACTATTTTACAGGTTGCATCATTGCACATGATGACATTTCCACCATCAATATTCTGATAAGTTGAGAACCATTATTTGTGCGGAGTCATATGATAGGAACATCCTGAGTCGAGAATTCAACTCTCTTCCGAATATCTCTGATAAGACATCATGAGAGCCAAATCGTCATCAAATTCGCTATTCTGGTGAGCTACTACAGCAACCATGTCTTTCTTCTTCTTCTTGGGGCAGTCCTTCTTCTAGTGACTTGGTTCTTTGCAATAGTTGCATATATCCTTTGGATTGACGTTCTTCTTTGACTTACACTTTTTAGGATTTGTCTTCTCTGCGGTTGTTACCAACCTTGCGGCCTGAGTCTCCACAGCCTTTTTCAGACGCCCTATGATGAAGTTCACGATTATGTAGACTTGATCTTATTTCTTCCAGAGTAATTGTGTCTCTTCCGATGATAACAGACTAAACGAAATTTTCGTACGACAGAGGAAGAGACACCAACAGAAGTAGGACAACATTTTCATCTTCAATCTTCACATCTATATTTCATAATTTCATTAACAGAGTATTCATCTGATCAAGATGATCTTTCATAGGGGTATCTTCTTGCTTGCGGAGGGCGAACAGACATTGCTTCAACATCAACTTGTTGGTCAAAGGCTTGGTCATATAGAGATTCTCAAGTTTCGACCACAGACCAGCTGTCGTTTCTTTGATTTGTTCTTCGACATGTTCGTGAACGACGCCCAGACTTTTTGTTATTTCAGAAGTGCCCTCATCTTGATCTGCCAGAGACTGAAACTATTTCGTCCTATGAATTTCTCGATATTCACATTGTGCGATGCCATCTCTACGCCTGACGGAGGATCGATGATGAAGCCTCGCTCTGATACCAATTTGCTATGATTTCTGCATGAGAGAAATTATGCACCGCGAGAAAATTCGAGAAATTTAAGGCGACGCAGAATTTTATTAGATGGAAGAAACAAAAGAGGATTACAAGATCAGATTACTTTCTGTCTGGATCCCCTAGAGAGTTTATATAGGCACTCTCTTTAACATATAATAGGAATTACAGACCAACTGAGACTCTATATTAATCCCAAAATTAGGACACCTACCTTGTGATAAGGAAATAAATCAATTCCTTACCAATCTAATGATAAGGAAATATACATAATTTGTTAGACAGGTTTTCTTTTATTTTAGAGTTTGGGTTCAGATAGATTTCCAGTTGAAGTAGAATTCAAGTCATTATTAACATGAAGAGTATCGTTCTCCTTGGATACTCGCTCCATATGGTCAACCAAATTTACAATATCCAAGAGGTGATGTGTACTCCAAAGTCTTAGTTCTTGCCATTGCCATTTACTATGACAAAGGTGTATAATTGGTAACATTATCATATGAAATAAGAAAGGCAATGCTAGAAGTGATTACAAATGCAATTCCTCTAAGGGAGTTCATACCAAATTCACCTTGATGTTCAATATGTTGTATGAATTTAAAAGTTTGATTATTTCTTTTTTGTTATAATATATGAGGTATGAATCGTATTAGCCCACTTGCGATAGCATGATCTTGACTTTGACAAGATGTTTTAGCAAAATCATGCGATGCAAGGTCCAAAGCAAATTATATCTTATTTAAGTGCAAGGATGTTACATATCAAAATCACTCCGCCTGAGCTTCTACATATGATGTGATGCGATCACTCAACGAGAATGTTATGTCCCATAAGACAGGAATGTATGGGGTAGACTTTTGAATTGGTCTTACATGCATAAGTCATGAAAGAGATGTTGAGTTTATATGATAACATGCCACTAATTCGATAGGATGAGTTTTGACAAAATGGACGAAGACCTAAAGTTGACAATACCCTATGCATGTACAAAGATGTTACATAAAAAAGTCTAAACAACTTTTAGTATTACAAATTCCTTGCTTTTAAAAAGTTGTCAAATTAAAGTTTGAAATTTGGTCGTCTTTTTATTTTAAAAAAACTCATAATATCTTTAATTTTCCCCTTTTCTTTTTCTACTAAGTGGTGTGTCCTAGTTTGAAGCTTCTACATCAGTTGTCAATAAAAATTACCAATGATTTGTAATTTGAAATTCTAGTAAATTTAGTTTTCATTGCTTGCTTGTAATTTTTGTTCTATGCTTGCTTATTGCATGTATTTGTTAGAAATTTTCTACTATATAGATTTTTAGTTAGGACTCACTTGGAGACTTGGTTGTTTGTGATGTTGACTTATTTCTCGAACCCTAATGAATCTAATATTTGGTGGTACGTTACTGAGTGAAATCAATGAACGTCGAACTTTATTATCAAATCAGCATGGCCAAATTTGGGATAAATTATACCGAATGTCCTCTAACTTTGACATTTGCTCAATCATGCCCTCCAACTTCACTTTGTAACACGAATTCCTTCCATCTTTTAATTCGTTTCACCCGATACCCTTCTTACCTACACTCGGTAGTTACCTGGTCACGAAGCTGACATGGCGTTGATTCTCTCCTCTCCGCATTAACATGTAGTGATGTGGCAATATTTAAAAATTAAAAAAAACCACGTCAACGACAAGAGGAGGGGGCCTGTGCGTGCTCGGAGGTCGCAGAAGAGGGGGGGGGGGGGGCGAGCCTCCCCCCTTTGTTGTTCGTCGACGCGGGCAAAGGGGGGGGCCTCGCCCTCCTCTGAGACCTCGGCGAGCCCCTCGCAGGCCCCCCTCCCCCTCCCCCTCCCCCTGCCACTGACGTGACTTTTATTGTTTTTTAATTTTTTAAATATTGCCACGTCTGAAGAGGAGAGAGTCAACGCCACATCAGGTTCGTGATCAGATAACCGCCGATTGTAGGTAAGGAGGGCATTAGGTGAAATGAGTTAAAAGATGAAGGACATTCGTGTTACAAAGTGAAATTGGAGGACATCGCTGAGCAAACGTCAAAATTGGAGGGCATTCAGTATAATTTATCTGTAAAATTTGTAATCCTACCTCTGTTTCTTCTTCAATACTTGACATATTAGAGAGTTAAGTAGTTCCATTATTTCTCATCTCAATCCCGTCAGTTTAGTTGCATACCTTAACGTCATATTGCTATTTTGTCATGTCACAGCCAACCCATACATATTTTATGAGTTGTATTTAGGGGTGTTCACGGGTCGGGTCGGGTCTCTGCCCTTTTTGGGCTGAGACCCAAACCGACCCGATCCGGGCCGGGCCGGGCCGGGTCGGGTCGGGTGGTCGGGTTACCCGACCACCCTTTTTCTTTTTTTTTCTTTTTTTCATTTATTTTTTAATATAAAAAGTATTTATTTTTTTATTTTTTTAATACAAAATAAGGTATTTTTAAATACCAAAAATATTTTTTAAATATCTACATACTTTTCTACATTTAAAATAATTTATTTCATATTTTTTAAGATTTTAAATGATATAAAACTATACATTTAACTAAAAAATAATAAAAAAATTTAAAAAAAAAAAGAAAAAATCGGGTCGTCGAGTTCGGTGTCCGAACCCGACCCGACCCTTGGTCGGGTCGTGATCGGGTCGGGTCGAGTCGGATTTTCGGGTTCACCGGGTCGACCCGACCCGGTGAACACCCCTAGTTGTATTGGATAAAGTTTCATTCACCAATTTGCTAGACAACTTGGAATGCCAATTTTACCCTTTATCTACATCTCTACTGTTTTTATCTTCGGCTCAAATTAAAGTCTCCCCTTTTATGTTTGTTTTGCTTTTCTGAACAGTGAAGCTATCGAATTACCATGTGGACATGGGCAACATCTATTCTGCAATTGATTAATCGCCACCTCAAGTCGGCATGCATCGATTGACATGTTTGTAGTGGATTTCTAATTATGTTCATAAAGAAACACACAAGAACTTGTGTTGATGGGAAGTCTAGTTGGATTCATCTACTTATGATACCCACTATATGCTCACTATTAGGTAGGCTCTCTAATTATTGTAGGCACTTCTAGTTTTCATCTACACAATAATAATGGTGTTACCTTCACTTCAACTCCTCGTACGCATTTTTTTTTTCGAATTCACATTTTAAAGTTGCTTTTTTTTTATTAATAAAAACATTATGAAAGGTCACAACATAAGCCAACGTGACCGATTTGTCTCGCATGACAACGTTTCTTACCAACCCGTCGTTCCATATCTCGGGTTCACTTGTCCGGTTCCCATTGGAGCAGGCCCGCACGTTGCCCGCGCCAGCTGTGCGCGATGGCGCACACGTGATCCGCATGTCGGACACGAGTCGGACGTTCCACGTGTTGCACCGTCCCCGTCGTACGGCTCCATTCGAGCAACCACCGTCGGATGCATCTCTCGTTGGTTCCCGGATCCTTCGCGGCCGTCGGATGAGGCGCGAAGCAAACTGCTGTGGGTACCCACTCGGCACTACTATATATATATAATATAACAGCTCTTCCCACCGCCCGTTATTCCCAACTCCCGAGGTGGTTTACCGTCGCTTCCCACGGTTTCTTTCAGCTGCCCGTTCCCCGTTTCCCGTTCATACTATTTTTCGCATTTTTTTCCTCCTTTTCTGGTTCCGAATAACGCAATACAACTTCGGCATTCCTTCGAACGGCTTGCACACGACGTCGGGGTTCTACTTCAGATCTGCTGCAAAAAAGAACTGATTTGTAGGATCAGTCTCCATGGTGAGTAATTTACCCCGCCCGTTAAAACACGCGGTACTGATATCTATGATTCGGCGTCGTTCGTCCGTTTCATGTTGACAATGGGTGACGTTGCAGGATGCCGGGGCGAAGAAGAACGGCGGCCTGCTCCTTCTGACGGACGATGACGTCTTGCCCGTCGGCGCGGTGCTTTCCGCCGTGAGTGGTGTCGGGGTCGAGGTGGTCTCGGAAGATGACGTTACTGTCGTCACGAAGTGCAAATCACTTGGTAAACTAAACTTGTTCACTTGTTCGAATGCGTGTGTTGTGTTTGAAGTTTTGAACTCATCTTTTGGTGCAAGTTGGATGAGGTAGCCCGCTTATTTCTGTAACCAAACGTCCATCGTGAGCTAGCAGTATAGTGAACGTTACATAGTTACGAGTAAATCTTCAAGTGGTTATCAAGTAGATGCCACATTCTGCAGTTTTAATGTTGTATTAAGTCGAAGTCTTTCAATTTCTTCGTATTTTGGCTTATGATGTGTATTTTATATTTCAGTTCTTGTGAGGTACGAGTTTCAGGGCCTAGTAGGCAGAATAGGAGAGAAAATAAACTTCCAAGTTTGGGGTGTTTAGTTGTTTTTTTTTTCTCTTCATTATTCAACTTAGCTTCCGTCAATTAAGATCCTGCTGTGGTAGCTCATCTTTCGTAAACACTATCTTGATATTGGAAAAAAAAAGAATTAGCATCACATTTCATAATTTTTTTTTTGTTGATTGTTAAGCTGACAAACCATGGTGGTTAATGCGGAAAGATTACCAGCAGTCTCTTTTGATTCCTTTTTTCCTCGGAACTCTTTGATTAAAGGGTGAGAGTCAATTGCCAGTAGATGTCCTTTTTTTAAATCTTTCTCCTCCGTTTGTGTCGTTGATGCTCCTTAGAATCCACTCATCCAGTGAACATATTGTAGAATGCTAATACTAATATTATTGAAACCCTTGTTACTATGTTTTTCGTAGGGGAAAAATTGTCAATTGGTTCTGGGTCCATGGATGTCGTGGTGCTCGTCTGGAAAAAGCCTGAGCTTGTTGGTGACGAATGGATTGAAGAGAGCAGCAGAGTGTTGAAACCCGGTGGTAAACTTCTAGTGCAGGCTAGTCTCTCATCTGCGGAGATGGAAAAGGTATTTCTTTTGTGTTGATCAAATTTTCATCAATAGGAAACTGAGTTTAAAATGGTCTTTGCTTCACAGCCAAGCTCCAATCTCGAGCGCAAATTGCTCATTCAAGGCTTTCTGGATGTGCAACCAGTGGAAATGAAACCTTGCTTGTCAGTTGCAGATTTGTTTTTTGTTACTGTGAGTTGAATTCTGATTCTTACAATTTTCAAGTGGGCCGTTCTAAGTTTGTTTTTATATCTTGAGACTTTAAAACATGTGGACCTTTCTTAGGTTACGGGTAAGAAAGCCTCCTGGACGACAGGATCATCATTCCCCTTGAAGAAAGCAACAAATACTTCTTTAAAAATCCAAATTGACGATGAATCTGATCTGATCGATGAAGATAGCCTCCTGACAGAGGAAGACTTGCAGAAACCCCAACGTCCAGTTGGTTAGTTTAAGAATTTTACTGTTCCTCATGCTTTTACTGTTCAAGATCTCATTTCATAATTTTGGTTCAGTGGATGATTGCGAAGTCCGAAGCACAAGAAAGGCTTGCAAGAATTGTACATGTGGTAGGGCTGAGGCTGAGGATAAAGTGCAGAAACTTGGGCTGACTTCAGAGCAGATAAACAATCCTCAGTCTGCTTGTGGCAATGTGAGTGGCACTTCCAAGACCTATGTCATTGTATCTACACTCTATATTTGTTGTCATTTACATATGAGGCTCCTGCTGAGCTATTCTGAACTTGCAGTGCGGACTTGGTGATGCCTTCCGTTGCAGTGGATGCCCTTACAGAGGCCTCCCTCCATTTAAGTTAGGCGAAAAGGTCTCACGCCTTTTCTTATTTATTCTCTCCTTTCCTCTGCTTGTATCTTGATGTTCTAGTATTTATATTCGGTTGTATGCATGTGCAGGTATCCTTACCAGGAAACTTCCTTGTAGCTGATATTTGACTTGGAGACCACTTTCAGGGGATCATCTAATTGATGATCATTTTTATCCCCTCAGAAGTTTGCTTAGCCACCAATCACTTGGCGACTTTAGAGATATCATCTTGATTTCCGTGTGATGGATTTTCCAACATTAGGAAAACTGTAGGGCCTCATTGCGAAAATTTCAGCAGATAATGTCCGATTATCTATTACCAGTCTTACCACTTTGTGCTTCCGGGGAGTTTCTCACTTTCCACAATGTATCAAGAGCTCCTAAAGACGCTCATCCCTTTTAAAGATCTAACTATGTGTTATTTTCCTGAGATTAGTTGCAACTATGTGTTATGTAAGTCTCTTCTCCTACTTCGATACTTCTCCATCATCCCTCTTAGTAAATAAATCGCCTTTGTAGTGGATCTTCCTGGCATGAATCCAAATTGTCTTTTAGAAATACTAGTCTCCATTCTCAATCTATGCTCAATCATTTTTTCCCATAATTTCATTGTGTGACTTATAAGTTTAATCCCTCTATAATTTGCACAATTCTGAATATCACCTTTATTTTTGTAAATAGGAACTAATGTACTTAATCTCCAATCATCAGACATCTTTTTTCGACCGTAAAATCTCATTAAATAGTTTACATATCCACAACACACCTTTTTCTCCTGAACATTTCCAAACTTCAATCGGTATACCATCCGGTCCAACGGCTTTATCATTCTCCATTTTCTTAAAAGCTTCGCTAACCTCCGAGACTCTAATTCTACGATAAAAAAAAATGTAGTTTAGAAGCTAGGAGTAGAATGAGTGTATTTTGTATTCTTGTCTTGGATTTCAAGTTTAATATGCATTTGTTAGCTCCTTTCAGTTTCATTGGATATTTGTTTGGTCATACCAATTTATGGGTTTTGTTTTTATGTAAAGCTTACCTTCTTAACTCCGCCTATATTTTATAGTCGGTTCCAAGCTCGGATAAAAGAGGAGGGTTGTGTTAGGCCCCGACAGTCAGCATAAAATCTTGTCGAATCTTATGAACATGGATCAACGAATATATTGGAATGACGTCGTATGATCCATGTAGCCGACCCCATCTAGTGGGATAAGGCTTTGTTGTTGTTGTTGTTGTAGTTGCAACTGTTCATTTTGGCTAAGCTTCAAGCTCGGAGCCTGTGTTCTGGCCACTGATTTTTTTAGTAGTCTCTTTTAATGTTTTCCATTCCTCTTTATCATTGTTGCATTATGTATGAGGGTTTGGAGATAGTTTATGGTTGCATCTTGCAGCTTAATCGAGTAGCATAATAGTCCAATTTCATACATGCACAGCGAGCGAGTCTGTAACTAAGCTCCAGTTGTGTTGGGATAGAGTTTGATGCCTGTACTCCGGTTGAGTGAGTCGTAATTTTCTTTGCTCTCAGCATCTTAAAGATGTTCGTAGGTTTGACATCGAATAGGATTAGCACAATTGGAAAATATTTTTTAGCATTTAAATTGAATTGACCAAAAGGTAATTAAGTTACGCATTTGTAAATCTTTCATTAATATGTAGAATGCACATTATTTCATGGGAAATGGAAAGATTAAAGCAGTTCAGAACACTGGAATAAGTTAAACTAATGAAGGTAATGAAATGGTGGAGGTAGTAGTCGTAGTAGTACCAATTCTATTTTCCCTCAACACAGTTGTAAAGTCATTCAACCTTTGGCTCATATGCGCGTTCATTTTCCAATTGTGTAATGCAAACCTCAGCTTCAGATATGTGTTTTATTAGACTTGGAGTGCAAATATGAAATGTATTCTTTTTTTTTTCCTCAAATATGGCCAACGTAGCATCAAATTAGTGCGACCAAAGCTCCCTTCTGGGTCAGCAATTCAGCATATATTAAACACTTGCAGGTAGCTTCATAAAAATAATCAACGGTTTACATATGTACAGTGTGGTTCCATGATATTCCAGAATGCAACTTGCAGTATACATCGTTAGGGAACTGAAGTCATCCTGCGTTGGTTTGATTTTATGATCCCTTGATGAACACACAGATGTGAAGGAAGTATTCAGGATTCTTCAAATTGTTAACAATCCAAAAGAAAGGAATATCCGCATCTGGTTCTATCCCTTGGATGCGGATCAGTATAGCTTTCTTTGATTGCTTATTTGTGGATGTCTCATCGCCTGCAACACTTTCAGTTGCAGTCTCAGCTTCTGAACGACCAGCACCTGAACTAGCTTCTGAACAATCATCATCGCTTCTGAACTCACGTATATCAATCAGAGGTTCCGTAAAGATTTCGGGTAATAAAATTGTCATGGCATGCTTCAATGTCATGTAGTATCCTGCATGGTACTTCTATTTAGTTAATTTAAATAGCACAACCATTGAAACTAATTTCAAAAAACAATTGCCCATCAGGAAAAAAAATGTGAAATAATGTAGCGGTAAAGATTACTCAAAATCTGGAGCAATGGAGCTAGTATCTTACATAACACGGATTGCAGGATCAAACACTGGTTCAATTTTATATAACAAACGGTACTCCATATGCGTAAATGTACATACACGTATCATTCAGAAAGAAAATAAAAAAAAATAGCATGAGGTTAACAAGTTTACCTCCATATTTTTGAACATCAATCGCTCGGTTTACATATGAGATCGCATCCCAACTATTGATTATCGATACTTCGTCAAAATCATTGACATTGTTACCAACATCTCGAATATACAGTCGAACAGGGATTCTACCTGACAAGAACAGGAGTTTGGCCCTTCAAATTCAAATTATAACTAATTTGGGAAGCATAACTAAATTAGAAGGCTTAACAGCAGAGTCCATCTCGACTTAAGCACCTTGATATGAAAAACTCGTAGAGTCAGTATTTTCTGCCAAAACCATATTGTAAACTTGCATATAACATCATTATCTAATAAAAAATCTTAACTAGCTTCCCTCGCAAATGCTTAATTTTCCAACATATAAATTTATAAATTATACTTTCAATTAGTCCTGTTAAAGTAGATTGTCCTTTTTTTCCTACTTTGAGACAATTAATCAAAAGCTTTCAAGAAATATCCTCTGAAACTTCTTATGTCAATGCTACTACTACTTTATCAGTAAACAATGAAAAATGAACTCATATCATGAATATTCTACATGTTAAGAGCAAAGACAGTGATCTAGCACCCATATAAACTTTTTGTGATTTATACCATATTCAGAATAGCTTCACATTTCCCATTATTCTCTTCAACCATACAAATATATGTCAAATTCTAAGTAGAAAGTTGTTAAAAATCTTGAAAAAAGTAACATATGACAAAATAAAAGATATACATGTTCTGGTAGATCCAACAAAATCAGGTTCATCAACAACTTGACGAGTCTGAGCAGAGGGTAAACCTTTAGCAGTACTATCATCTCCTACAGGTCCAAGCTTTAGTTTGGATGAAATTCGGACAAAGTCATCCATGTTACCTATAAAAGAGTGTCCAACAAGAGACCAAGAGATAAATATAAACAAAAACACACAGACTTGGAGTGCCAGATGTTGAACTCCGATGCTACACATTGATGTGACACTAATTTGTATTACTTAGAAAATAATGTGTTGGTTAACATCATAATAGATAATTCTATTAGTAGTTTTATTATAGTTGTAGCAACTACCTCTTCATGTCATAAATACATGAAAGGATTTTAGATTTAGGGCAACACTTGAAAAGTTTGTTTATCAACTGTATAATGGGAGTTTGATCAACTCCATGAGGACTATTTATTATGGACATTTGTCCTCTCGAACAGATAAATTATTAGTAGTAATTGCTTTTAACATTCTTGCATTTTTACTACTAATAATAACTTAGTTTCACTTTTATAACCATATCAGCTTCCATCACACATGCACACACGAAAAAACAAGTACAATTAGAAGACACACAATAGCATACAAGTAGTTGAAGTGTTGCATATTTGATGACATATGTTAGAGGATGTATTTGTCATGTACTTTGCTTGTTTCCAAGAAAATTATAGATATCACACATTTGATAAAATAGCATAATGGAAATTTCTTTTTTATTTTATTTTTTGGTCTTTTTGGTTTCGTAAGAGTGTAAAGGATATGGAAAAAACATGTACCTTTGACCAATGATTGCCACAGGTCAAGCTGATCTGCTTGTGACATATTCATAATATTCTTACAATTTCCATTGATTATATACGCAGCCTGCAGAGAAAGTATAACATAGAATGTGATGAAGAAGTCATTATCTTCTTTCACTTTGATGCCAACATATTTCACGTAGGATGTGACCATCCTACTATTTCTAAAGAGGTTTAGAAAGACAGCAAGGTCCAACAGCTTTGCTAAAAGAGATATATATATATATATAGCAATACTAGTATATGAAATGATACACTAAGAAGAATATATAACCAAAAAAGACATCCACATCACTAGGTGTAAAAGCATTTTTAATAATGTGGAAAAGACCTCTTTTAATGAATTAATGTAGCTCCACTTAACGTTGTCTTCGCCTTCACATGGCATCAAAACTTCACTTGGATATCCTCTAAAGTGAACCTGTGAATTTATTATTCACAAATCAAAATGAAGTCAAAGAAGAAATTTCAAAGACCAACAAAACTTGAATTGTGATACCGTTAGATTCCATGGGCGTTCTGGTTCTGCACATAGAAGATCAAACAAAACACCTATCGGCATGTACCTAATAGTATATGCATTAGTATCACAGCGAAAGTAAAAAAAGTTGAAGAATACATATTCTATCAAGAACTCTTCACACCATTTGAGTGGCAATCCCTTGTATTCAAACCACACAGTGTCGACTCCAAGAGGAAGTGTGCTTTTGAAATGAGGCTTTATGAGGGGCACCAACAATGGTAGGTAGCCTAGTCTTGGCCCTAGAACCTGAAATCACAATATATGAATCCTGATATGGTAAACTACTCATAAAGTGCTCAATAACAATAACAAAGATAATTGCTTAATTCACACAACTATCTAGATGTGAAGACCAAATATAGTTAACTTTAAATATGGCACCATCAATTATTCATTAAACATGTGAAAATTAATGTAGAAATGAACCTACATACTGATCCACGCTGATTGCATCATATTAAATAAATTATCTTTCACAACATAATGATTCGCATGAAATCGATAACAAATGGAATTAATACAAAAATCCAGAAATATAGGATTTGTTGGAGAGGAGCGATTACCAAAGCAGCGGGAGGAGGAGGGAGCGTAGTGATCTCCGATTCATGGAGATGGATCTGGAGAGGGATCGATCCCTCCCACACATATCTTGCTGCTTCCTCCGAGCACATCTCCATCTGCTCCCTCTTTGCCTTCTAGCTTGAGTTTTTGCTGCGCGGAGTCAAATTTCTCAACTGGGGCATGCGACAAGCAAAAAAAAGTTGGATTATCTTTTCGCGTGTTTGTTAAAATACTACTTCTAGATCATCTCGAAATGAAGCATTACAGAAAATGCTTGACTTTTGAGAAGTAAATGAGGAAAAAAATGCATAATTGGAGGCCAAATCCAAATGCATCAAGAACAAAGACAGATGAAAAGAATAGAGGGGAAGGAAAACCAACTCACGGGTGGTGAGCACCAACGAAATAGCAAACAGTAGGGACTTAGAAGTAGCACTGCGTCTTCTATCGAGTAAAGAAATCTCTGGTTGTCTCCGGAGACGTGATGGGAGCGACGAAGGGTGGCGGTGGGAACTTTCAGGAGGCGAACGGCGGAAAAGGGATGAGAAGAGGGAAACCGGTCTATTGCTCACCGGAGAGAAGCCGGTGAGGAACTGGCGTGAAGCAGCAAGCGTGGAGTTGTGCCCGTCGCGATCGTCTTTCTGGTGATCCGGGGCTGACCGCCGGCGGATCGGACGGGGCGGCGGAGGATCGTGTTCTCTTGGTCGCGTGCGGGAGGAAGAGAGAGAGGGTGGGTAAATCTCTCCTACGTCAATCTTTTTCTTAAATTGTTTTATGCCAACATGATAAAGATACTTACTTTTTGGATAAAAAAAACATTCGTTATTTTTCATCAATTTTATAAATTACAAAATATATTTTAAAAATCATTCTCTAAGGAATCGATTTTTTGGGATGATCATTTCGAACTCCTATTTTAATAAAATAATATTTTAAAAAAATATATAATAAATTAGCATTAATGTTAGCATATTTAGTTTTATAATTAAATATAGGATATAATATTAGAATTATTAAATTATAATTTTATGGGAACATATTAAACTATACAAAAAAATTATTATATCAATAATAAAGAATGGTTACTTATAAATTAATTATATACTTAAATATTAATAAATAGAAACGGACTCCACAAACTTTTAGGTAAATTATACAAATCATCCCCACATTTTGGGTCATATCCCAAAGGTCCCTTAATTTTAAGTTGTAGCTGGAATGTTCTCAATCATAAGTCTTCTTGCACGCATTTAATAATAGCCAATTTTCATACTATCACCCAGTCGGTACTAGAGCGAAGCAAGGGGAGCCAGCGCCCCCTATTCTCCATCATTGACGCCACCATCCTTTTCTTCCTCGCCGGTGGCGCATGTGAGGGAGGGGGCCGACACCCCCCCCCCCCCTTCTCCCTCTCGTGTGACGTCATCGAAGGAGAAAAGGGGGTTTGGGCACCCTTTCTCTCTCACGGTCGGCTCGAAAGAGGGGGTGGATTCCCTCTCCCGAGATGTGTAATTTATTTAGATTTTTTTATGGACCCTGTAACGATTTGAAAATTCATCCTAAAAGTTTTGGACATTTAAGACAATTTCGCGTCGTTAGCCCGTTCATCATACATCATTTAACATCGGAATACTTGACAATTTAGAAAAAATCATAATAAATAAAAACTTTCTATTAATTATATCATAACCCATACTTCAAAAACATTAAATCCCTAAACCTTCGGTACATTATTAATCTCAATGTTCAAATAGAACTGTATGACTCATTTAAACCTAAGCATGTGCAACACTTCGTTATGAGCTTGAGCTGTCATCCATCACTTAATCTTAATTATCTGCACGGATCCAGAGTGCATGGTTTCCCATTTAGAATATGTAAAGGTCATGCATGTCATGCTATCTTCTCATATAATACTACATGCGATGCATCATCATCGTAATAATAATAACATATGAACATATGAACATGCATGTCATGAACTATATCATGATCCTTATATGATAACGCATCATGCTTATCATTTATTCTTAACATATCATTCTTGAAATATAATCATTTCAACATACCTTACCTTGGAGTCATCGTCTGCAAGTATCATAACATAAGAACATACATTCAAAACACACACAACATATATGACATAGACATATCATTGCATTTCATTTCCATCATCATGTGTACCCTAGGAGTTTCTTTATAACTCCTTAACCTTATTCATTACTTGACATTGTTTCTTTCTTTCTTTTCATTCTTTGCTTTACATTTCCTTATGATTACGATATAATCCTTTGGATATTCATCTATTCATCTTTCTTTCTTTTATTACCTTATGACATTTTCTAGGCACATTATATCCTTGCATACGTTAACATTATCGATATCTTCCATTTGTACATTGAGGAATCTCAAACATCATTAAGGTGGTGACATTACTTCTCGAGAAGTTTCAATCACCGTGAGTGAAAGGCATTTACTTCTCATCCTTACATTCATGACTTATTTTCATTATATTCATCATATAACATACTTTTTTTTTTGCCTAATAGCCAATACAATTTAGCATTCTTTACATTAGTTAATCGGGCACTGGAGAATCTCAAACACCTTTTGGGTGATGGCATTATTTTTCAAAAAAGTCTCAGTCATCATAAAGCGAAAGTCATCTACTTCTGGAAAACCTCAAACACCCCATGGGTGATAGGCGTTATTCCTCAAGAAGTCTCAATCACTATAAAATGAAAGGCATTTACTTCTTGCCTTCATCATTCATCTTTACACCATTATTACATCTATCTATAAGACACTGGAAAATCTCAAACACCTTTTGGGTGATGACATTATTTCTCAAAAGTCTCAATCACCATAAGGTGAAATGCATTTACTTCTTGCCTTCATCATTCATCATTACATTAGTTCATAGAGAACTAAGAAATCTCAAACACCCATTCAGATGATGACATTATTTCTCTAAGAAGTCTCAACCATCATAAAGCGAAAGTCATCTACTTCTGGAAAATCTCAAACACCCTTAGGTGATGACATTATTCCCCACGAAGTCTCAATCACTATAAGGTGAAAGACATTTACTTCTTGCTCTCATCTTTCATCTTTGCTTAGTTGAAGGCTCAGGGTAGTATCATTACAACTAAGTCAATGGCCCCTAGGAAATCTCAAACACCCTTTCAGGTGATGACATTATTTCATGAGAAGTCTCAATCACCCTAAGGTGAATGTCATTTACTTCTTAATATTAATGAGTACCAAAGCATGTCCTTCAACTTTATACTTTATTAGGGTCGTCAGTACATCAATCATTCACATCAATCAATCATCCCCTAACCTAATTGTGGCTGACCATACATTTCTTGTATTTTCGTTCATACATAATTAACCATCATCGATTATCTGATATCGTGAAAATACTTTAAATACATCATAGAACATATCTTTCACTCAGTCACGATTGTGATGGGTTGGTCACGGCCATTCTCGTCGCTGTCACGGCCGTGACAATAAACGTCACGGGCGTGATAGAACATTATTTTCCTTCTCGCTCACGATCGTGACTAGGAGTGTCACGGCCGTTCTTAATTGGTTATGGCCATGACAGAACATGTCACGATCGTGCCAGTGCCTTGGACAATAGCCGCTTTCAGCTTTTCGATCGCAACCGTTCCGAGGGTCGGCACAGCCACGATCCAGAATTCGATCTTCCACCTGACATTTTCGATTTTTGAAATTAAAACTCCAATAAAAATAATCTAAAGCATCATAAATATTTTAGGTATGATACCTTAGCATCTATGCATCATAGAAAAATATTAAAACATGTCATTTTCATTCATTAACAAAATTTAGGGGTTTTTCTTAAAAATTCATACATCTAACAGAATCTATTCTTTGCACAATATTCTGACAGTAGTCACTAAAATATTAATAATTTAACTTATAATTGTTCTTTTCAGATTATTCCAATTTTCACAAAAAGATAACATGAACCTTTAACTCATGAATAAATTTCAAATCATAACCCAGTATTTTTAGTTTCCTATAAGTTTTACAATTTGGTCTCGCTATTACCAAATAACATGAAACCAATTTCTATGGAAACAAGACTTATAGGGCTTTTTGGATAAGAAAATCTTATCCAAACAATTATTACAAAACAGTCACAAATTCCCGAGACAGCATGACACAAGTCCGATGTTTGGATCATACCTATTTGTACACAACTCCAAATCTTATGAAACCAATTTATATGGAAACTAGACTCCGAGGGCTTTTTATACATATAT
This sequence comes from Pontederia crassipes, assembly GCA_030549335.1. NCBI lineage: Eukaryota > Viridiplantae > Streptophyta > Magnoliopsida > Commelinales > Pontederiaceae > Pontederia > Pontederia crassipes. The sequence continues at coordinate 65,174,519 of CM060191.1, read as the reverse complement.
TATTTGTAATTTTTGAATAAGTAAAACCAACTATAATAATTATTATAAAACAATCACGAATTTAACAAATTTATGCAATACAAATCATGCAACCCTCAATCAAAATCCCTATCAAGAACAGGGTGTTCTTGAAACTCTCAATCCAATCAAAAACATCATTGAGAGGAGAGAGAGGAGTTTGCATCCCCTTTACATATCTTTGGATTTTAAATCTAAAATCCCCCTTTTCCTAATCATCTTGTCCTTCTTCTTTATCTAGAAATCTCTTGGTCTTATTGTCATTTTTCCTAAAAACCTTCATCTTCTTTTTGTTGATCTTAGAACATAGCCACCATGAAGAATATGGCTCTAAATCTCCTCACCTTGGACTTTTCTCGGTGGAGAAGAAAAAAGAGAAGAGGGGTTGTCGGCTAGGTTTTTGAAAAATTAATAGAGTTGTTGATCATTTATATAAGATTTACGTTAGACTTTTAGTCAAAAGGGCCAAATATTCTTGGACCAAATTTCAGGATATTACATCATACCAATTGTAGGCCCCAAGGTGAAAGGACCAAAGGGTGAAAAAAGATAGTCCCACATGGACAAAACACGGAGGTAATCATAGGCTTATAAGTGACATCCACTTTACCTATCAAGACGCGTTTTAAATTCTACGGACCTTCGACCCAAAGCGAATAGTATCTTGACGGAGCTAAGGGGGTGTTACAAATGGTATTAAAGTCATTCTCGCGTGCTCACTTGAATCATGTAGGAACGAACCCGGCTCACGGATCCCGACTTATAAGTGACATTCCCCTTTATCTATCAAGACGCGTTTTAAATTCGTGCGGACCTTTGATCCAAAGCGAGCTAACTGTATCTTTGACAGAGCTAAGAGGGTGTTACATACCCTAATTTAAGTTGATCATTTTATTAAAAAATCACCATAAATTGTATTCGCTATTCTAATTTCTATTATTTTAATTCAATTTTTTCGTGATATATTTTCCATCAATTGGGTTCTTCTTATACCCCTTTAGATATCTCTCGCGATTTTAAATAATTCTGTATTATCTTTTTCCTTTTAATTACAACAGTGCTTATTAAGAGATTCAAGAGAAAAAGATCTTCCACAAAACTCATCTATTTATTCTTTCTCGTCTCACCTTTTGTATCTATATATTTTTATTCTTTTGACTTACTGAATTTTCTATTCACTTCAATATTTTGTTTTGTAACCTACATTTAATCATTAAACACGACAATGTTACAATTAAGAAATACAAATATATAATTAATATAATTTTTATTAGATTGCCATAACTTCCTTCAAATGTCGTCTTTGTAATTTATATTCATCATTATATTAAGCTAAGAATTAATCATCTTCAAATATCCATTCACACTATCTTTTTTTCTATTTTTTAAATTTTTTCTATAAGTTTTTCAGTTGTTGGCAAACAAATATCACTAACCCATTTAATATATTAACATTTTAAAACCAATAAAATGAAATCATCACTAAAATATATTTAGTATTATTAGTTATTAGAATTAGTATTCCTTCAACTTTTTAATACTTCCATCTTTTATGAAGATGCTCCATTATATTCGGAACGGTAATAACTAATTAGAATATGAAAAACCCCACTTTGATGTCTTATTATGCAACATTTTATTTTATTTTTCATTTAATTTTCACACATTTCATTATATTCTTTTTTCACATTTGGTATAGCAGCCAAATATTACAATTAATCAAATGTCTATTTTTCTCATCCTTCCCTTACTCTTTGTCTCATAATATTTTTATTTCCTTTTTGTTTAAGTCATTTTTAATTTCATTACTTTTTCCTCTTTCAATGAGTTTTTTTTAATGTTCGGTGAGAAGTAAACAAAAATATAGGAATTTAATTAATAATTTTGTATTATGGAGTAGGTTAAAGATTTATGATAGTTTAAAAAATGTGTTCATTGATTTATCATCTAGAGAATGAAAAGATAAGGATCAGTCTTTGGTTTTTACCATAAGAATCACCAGTGTGCATAATATGTTGATAATTAATTAAAATTTTCTTTTTCCTTGGTTCCATCAATTACTCTTTAATTTGTTGATCCTCTTTGAGTAAATACAATACAATAGAAGAGCTCCAATGAGTACGGAAGAATTATGAGCAGATCATGTTAGGCGTGAAAAAATATTAGCAGGCGATTTTGGATTATTTGTAAAGGACATATTTCAAATTATACTATTGTCACTCTATTTTATGTAGCAATGATAATTGTAAAATATGTTGATATTAAATGCAATGCCCCCAAAATGACCAACGTCACGTGACGAGGATCTCTGTGAAAACGTTACGAAAAACTATGACTTTGACTAAAGATTGACCAAAACTCCATTATAAAACATTGACAGATCAACAATAGCAATAAAGAGGAACCATAGAATATCAAAATAGCGGAAGTCTCAAAGTACTACAAAATCTCCATAATAGAAATATCATTTGAATTACATGCAAGTTCATAAATGCGGAAAAAATAGAGAAAATGATAACTAGGCCTTTTTTCGGTTCATGTGCTTTATTATCGCTCGAGCTGGTCGCGGCACACGATCTCAACACCGTCACTGACCTGACCCTGTGGAAATCAACACAGGGGAGGAGGTCCTCACGTAAGCTATGCAGCCTAGTGGGGAATCAATATAATACTCAATGCATAACTAATAAACAGAATTAGTCAGAATCAGTAATCACTTATATCCAAGTCAGGTAGAGAGCATAAGATCATTTGATTAGAGATATCAATAGATGAAAGAGGACAGAAATCATGTATTAATCTTATAGTCATGAAAAGGATGCAGTTATCATTCTGGATTAACAATCTTACATCACTTACCATCATACTCATATCATTCATACATTCTCTTTATTCTTAAACATTTTTCTTAACCTATGTGACTTTATGTGCCTTTAACTTTTGGAGTTTTATGCCGAGCAAACAATACAGGCTTGTGCAGCCAATGGGTGATCAAGCCATGGCTAAGGGAGCGACCCTTCACTATAGCACTTGGCATGGTCTGGCCACCCTCCATTTTATATTTTCATTTTTCTTAATTAATCACTTTATCGATTCATCGTTCTTTAATTCTATAAGAGGATTGGATCACTGAACAGATCAATAACAAGATAAATGATTCAGTCATACAACAATTCAATCAGTAGGGAATAACATATCATAATCATGGAAAGAATCTAGATCAATCAGCAAACAAAATGAAATCTGGCTTAAGATTCGGTCGACCGTTCTCCCTAATCAGTCGACCGACTGGGCACCGGTCGATTGATATCTCTGGATCGATCAACCGACGGGTTTGAGTCCGTTCACTGAGCCTCGGTCGGCCGGTCGACTGAACCGCGCAGTCTGCATGGGGATGTTCGGTCGATCGATCTTTATCGATCGACCGATCGATTCTTGCAAGCGGACTGGAACTTACCAGTCGACCGATATCTCTGGGCCGGTCGACCGATTGGCGTAAATCAGAAATCAAGCAGAGGTCGAAACTTCAGGGATTTTCAATCCTAAATGCAATCACAGCTTACAAACAATCATCTAAACATGGAGTAATGAGACAAACACATCCTTAGTCGCAAAGAATCACAAATCAGGTATCAAACAGCAAGAACACTATCAATCCAAACATTTCTTCCAATGTTTCCATACGACCAAGAACATTTCATATGATTGGGCACAGAAATCATTCTGGATTAATTCTATTTAGGTTATGCAGAGGGATTTCGAGTTCACCCACATTTCCTTGGTCGATCCTTGCACGAAATCCTTCCGGTCACCGACGGTCGTCCTCCCCTTGTCGTTCCCCACTTATGAAGAAATCCGGTTGGAGAAGAAGGTAAGGAGATGATATTTGGAAATCAAAGAGAGTGCAGAAACAAAAAACCCCTTATTACTATGATCCTGGATGGCACAAAGGAGAGATCCTTCCCTCCCTCTACAGCAGCATACTTGATGGTAAGGAGACAAAAGAAATGGAAGATGGCTGTCCAAGGAGGAGACCCTTCTTATAGGGGTGTGGTGGGAGGAAATTTTTCCAGATTTGCCCCTTTTTGATACCCTTAGCTAGAGCCTTGTCCACTCATAGCTGTCCATTGCCGACACATTCTATTTGATCTTGTCCATTTTTTTTCGGGTGTTACATTAAATTCGCTCCTATATTAGTGTCCGGCAATTTGTGTCAACAGTTGCAACAACTTCCTAGATGAACAATTGAAAGGAATATATAATATATGGAAAAACCAAAAGTGGAGGAATGCATATGTAGCAGCAACAATAACATATGCTATAAGCTCAATGTATAACAAAAATAAATGAAAAAAAAAATGATGATGCACATGAAGCGTGGTCAAGACAAGGATGACTTCCTTGATGATGATTATTTTAACTGAATTTTTATAATAATTATATTATTTTTAATATTTATGCTTTTTTACAATTTTTAATATTTATATTATATTTATGATGGACCGTGATGTTTTACAATCCTTAATATTTTTTTCATTTTCATAAAAAATATAATAAATTTCAAGATCGGTCATCCAACTCAGGGTGTATTCTCAATATGGTCATCTAACTTCACTTTATAATATCATGATCATCAAACTTCAGAAATGTTTCAGTTGTGATCACGAGACCGTCATCAATTAACCAAATCGTTGACGTGGATGCTTTTGTAGCATCACATCATCATTTTCTTTCTCCTAAACGTTAGATTTATAAAAAAATATCACATCGACATTTTCTCTCTTTTATTCAAACTTATTTTATATTTAGATGGTCATTCAACTTTTTAAAATTTTCAATCAAGACCATCATTAAAAACTTAAAATAAATAATAATAATAATAATAATAACTCAAGACACTTTGATAGACTCAAAACGATTTGGGCACAATCCAATTAGGTTGGGCCGTCTAATTTTTTATGTGTATTAAATATATAATATTATAATAATAAATAATATTAAAGTAAGGAATAAAAAATTATAAAAATAAAACACTGATTACATATTTTTCTAAAATTTGGACTAAAAAGAAATATTATAATTAGAAAAATAAAAAAAATATTTTTTTTCACGCGAGATTTCATCGGGCCCAAATCAAATCGTATTGTGCCGTCCAGCGGGGCCATATCTAACAAGTTAGCCAAATCATAACCATGATATTTTTTATTTTTTATATATTTAAATATTTAATCATATATTATAATTAACTTATTTAGAAAAATAATTTTTTATATATAATAATAAGATCATATATTAAAATATTATTATTATTATTATTTATTAGTCAAAATTGTAGGGGAGAAATAAGTGATAGATTTTTTTTCATATATTATAATATTTTTTATTAGTAAAAATTTTATGAAGAAAAAAATGACATTTTTGCATATATTTTGATATTTTTTATTAGTCCAAATTTAGGGCAAAAATGTAATAGATATTTTATTTTCTAGTTTTTATTTTCCTAATTTAATAATATTAATTATTATAATATTATATATTTAATAATATAAAAAATTAAGCGGTCTGACCCAACTAGATCGTATCCAAATCGTGCAAGGTCGGTCCAAGTGCCTTAAGTTTTTTTATTTTTTATCATCTTAAATTTTTAATGATGATCGTGAGTGAAATTTTGAAAAGATGAATAATCGATTCTGAAAACTTTTAATAAGTTGAATGACCATGTAAATATAATATTAAGTTTGAGTAACCTTATAGAAAAATGTTGACGTAATACTTTTTATTTTTTTTAAATGAGAGAGAAAATGATGATGTGATGTTATGTAAGCATCAATGTGAGGGATCCACCGGCTAATAGGCAATAGGATTCTTGACGGTATCAAGCAGGATGTTCTTGCCACTTCAATCATGCTCGTCGAAAAAATAAGACTATTTGGGGGAGCCGGAGTAAGTAAAATAGTACTCACCATGGAATTGATCAACAACATTGCCAAAGCCTATGGAGGAACACAAAAATTCCACGGTTGAACTAACAAATCAGTCTAGAAATTTGAATCATCAATAAAATTAAGTAATTTTTTTATTGAAAACTAGGACTTCATATTTCTTATAAATGATTCTTATATACATTGAATGGTCCGATTCGAGAACAATTAGATGATGACAAAATGATCAAAGATTGTCATTCCTCATTTCGATTCAATAGTGTACCAATACGAATAGTACTTTACGTTGGGTAAATGATTGAATCTAATCGGTCGCGATGACCACAATTGAAACATTTTTTAAGTTCGATGACCGAGATGTCACAAAGTGAAGTTGAATGCTCATATTGAAAATACTCTCCTAAGTTGGATGATCATTGCTAATATTTATTCTAAAAAATGTGAAGGGAAATTAGTCCCTCACAACTTGCAAATGATGCACTACATGAAAAATTGAGGACATATTTTCTTTGCAATTTTTTATGATTTTGTCTCTCGAAAATTGTGAAAGGCGCACTTTCCTTCATAATTCTTGGCAAAAAATTTTCATAAAAAGTTACCAAAGATAAGTAATTCATGGCAACTTGTGAAGGTGAGTGACTTTCAGTATTTATGAAAGCTTATGGACCCTCCCATGGGAAATGATAAATTAAATATTAGAATTTATTATTTTATTTAAAAATGAAGAATATTTTTCCTTATAAGTAATCATAATTCAGATTTAACTTGAAGTAAAAAAGTTTGATTGGGTTCAATTTCAAGAAAATATCATCAAATTTTGAGATCAACATAGAAAATAGAGGACACAACATCTAGCTCAAATCAAATTAGAATGTTCAATTGTTAAAATTATATATAGATTCACTACTAGTGATGACAAGGTCATGGGATTGAAGTGTGGTGTTGGTAAAAGTACTTGATCTCATTGTGTGAATTTCTTTTAGATTCAGTGATGAACTTCCATAGAAAGGACCAAAGAAAGTGGGGATTGGATAAAAATAAGAAAAGTGTAGTCGAGACATGAAAATAAGAAATTAACTGCAAGGTAGAAATAAAGGTCACAACAAAGGGAGGGAGGTAGAGACCATGGGGGAGAGGGAGAGAGCAAGGCAGAATGGAGGATGAACAACACTATATCACAAAAAAAACAATAAGTCAATAATAGAGAGAGATGGCACATTAAACCTCATTAGAGATCACTGCAATAGTGGCATTGAGATATCATAAAAAGAACAATAAAGAGATGGCACATGACTAAATGTGTTGATTCAAAGCTTATGACCATGGAAGGAAAGATATCCCACTTCAATCGTTCTCTTGATAAAATTCTAACTAATACATGATATATGATGAAAATTTGAATTTGAGTTATTAATCATTGACTGGAAGACATTTTGTTGTAATACCTTATTTTATAAAATCCATACCAACATATTGTAAATGGCAAACAAGGTAAAAAGTCAAACAATCTGATCATGAAGGATGTGAAATCAACGTCACAACTTAAAATCTATGCTAGTTGCTCTCCATATATTCCCAAATATTAATATTTGGTTGGAACAATCTTTATTTGTAAACAATTTAATCATACCAGATAATAAAATAAATCTTTCCCACATCAACTGTTGTATCATTACCAATTTTGTCTCTCTCAATCATCGAAACACAACATCCATATCAATATGCCCATTTAAAAGTGTGACTAATAAACTTCTATTAGAAGACATTTGGTCATTTAAACTTTCATTTATATGGTATGCACAAAGCTTTAACCTATAATTTTCAAAATAATTATCATCAAACTCTATGTATCAAATATGTAATACTTCCTTATTCATTTGTATTTTATGCATTCCGAAAAAATGCCATTAAAATGCTTCATTTATCCTTAAATAACTATATAACTAAATATCATACATAATCATTTATTAGAAATTTACATTTTTTTTCTAAATCCACAACTGAAATAGCGATATAATTTCGAGTATAATACAAACCATGGATCAAATAATCAAATATCATGCTAATATTTTCTATACAATAATTCATCTATTCACACAATTTTCTACAAGACATTTGATTATCTCCGTTATCTCAAAAAAATGACAAACACTTAAATGAGAATTTGCTCACCTAAATGATAAAGGAAAAAAAGATTGAATTCAAGCATAGTCTCCAGCACTTTTGTAGTTTTTTCCCAAAAATAAAAAGGAAAATCCTAGTGTCTATATTAGATGTTAAGAAATCTAGATTTTGGCCAAGAGTTATTATTCTTAAATCAAATTAATGTATATGTGATGATCATGTGTGTTAATAATGCTTTCAAATATTCTTTTGTCGCATGACCAAGTTCAACGATTCTTTTGTTTATTTAACTTTATTCTTCTTACTATGTTGAAATGCTAACATGTGATTCTCATCAATTTACTATTAACATGAGGAATATCTACCAAGAGTTATCATTCTTATCAAGTTTCAAATTTGATCAAGAATTACCATTCATAACATGTCCCTATATGGCCAACTTTACTTTTGATTGTTGTCGAAGAGTTGAATTGTGTATGTTTTCAAACAATTCAAACTCGGTTCAAAAGATCAATTCATTCAGGATAAAAGTAAAATCTAAATTTTCTAAAAATTGTATCATGACGTATGAATAAATACTGAAGGCGTCCATGTTAGTATATAACAAGTTGCAATATTTTAAATCTATCACATTCAATTATATAGTTTATCAAAAAAATATAAAATGAGATTCAAGCTCAAGTCTCAAGTTCACAATGATCAACAAGTTTTTCTAGCTAGATTGCTCGATATACAATGTCCCACAACGGTCATCAATTCTAAATGTCGTTAAAACTCAAAATCTTGAGAGGGCGAGAGGAAAGTGTAAAATATTTTGGGTGTTGGATGGAGTAGTTTGGTAATATTTTGTTGAACTTGATGAAATGTAGATTCGACTTTGAATAACTATTCTTTGCTTTCAAGCTTCAATTTGGAGTTGGATGTTACATGAAGGACTCGTGGTTTGGTGGACTAAGGAACTACAATAATAGTTGTACATGATGATGTTTTATATTAGCCAAAACTAATAAGATCCGTGTGAGTTATATATGGAAAATGGAAAAGCTAATTAATCTTGATATTATATTAATTGAGAGTCATACTAATATAAGCTAAGTAATATGAAATTAGGTTAGATGATCAATTTTAAAACATGACCCCAAATTTTGTCGAAACTCTATCTCACACACGTACGCGCGCACGCACACGCACACACAATATGATGAAAGGCCAAGCATGAGTGAAAATTCTGTGTAAAGAAAATTATTCAATATTTTCATGTCAATTTTAGGAAAAAATATTCAATTTTTGTTTCAATTTTTTTAAAAAAATAAAATCATAATACGACCATTTTTGGAAAATAAAATACTCTATAATAGATCAAATTTTATGGACTTTACTATGATAGAATAATATTTTTAAAATACAAATAAGTTTAAAAGTAAAATTTGAAATAAATATTTTTATTCTATAAGACGAAGAAATAAAATTTAACACTGCTATTTGAAATTGGAAACTAAATTAACATGTCACTAGCACGTGAAAAGTTCCCATCGAAGTTCAATATAAATCTTTGAATACTTATCATGAGATTTATGGGCACCATATAATAGTATAAAGTGTAAAAAAAGAAATATGTTGTATATACATTGAAACCACCCTTGTATATACATATGGATTAATTCATTCTTGATAGTTATTTTTTTATTCAGTGAGAATCACAAGGAAGTACTACTTAATCCTTTCTACTAACTTAAAGCACCTATTTGGATCTTTTTTTCTTTTATGCAAAGATATCTTTTTTATATATTTTACATTATCTTCATTACTTCCATTTGTTTTTCTTAATTCATCAGCGTTATTGAGTACAATGTATCGTATTAAATCAAATAACAATCAATATGTTCATTCTATATTATTTATACTGTGGTGCCTAAAATATCGAGAAATGATCAAAAAAGAAAAAAATACTACAGAACTGATCTAATGTATTTATGATACATGAATGAGAAAAAATACGGATCTTTTACTAAAAAGAAGAAAAGCCAAAATTCTTTTTAACCTTTTTTGTTATTTTTGTCAAGTCCACACGCACGCGCGCACGCACACACACACAATATGATGAAAGGCCAAGCATGAGTGAAAATCCTGTGTAAAGAAAATTATTCAATATTTTTTGTGTCAATTTTATGAAAAATATTCAATTTTTTGTTTCAATTTTAAAAAAATAAAATCATAATACGACCATTTTTGAAAAATAAAATACTCTATAATAGATCAAGTTTTATGGACTTTACTATGATAGAATAATATTTTTAAAATACAAATAAGTTTAAAAGTAAAATTTGAAATAAATATTTTTAATCTATAAGATGAAGAAATAAAATTTAACACTGCTATTTGAAATTGGAAACTAAATTAACATGTCACTAGCACGTGAAAAGTTCCCATCGAAGTTCAATATAAATCTTTGAATACTTATCATGAGATTTATGGGCACCATATAATAGTATAAAGTGTAAAAAAAAAGAAATATGTTGTATATACATTGAAACCAACCTTGTATATACATATGGATTAATTCATTCTTGATAGTTATTTTTTTATTCAGTGAGAATCATAAGGAAGTGCTACTTAATCCTTTCTACTAACTTAAAGCACCTATTTGGATCTTTTTTCTTTTATGCAAAAATATCTTTTTTATATATTCTACATTATCTTCATTATTTCCATTTGTTTCTCTTAATTCATCAGCGTTATTGAGTACAATGTATCATATTAAATTAAATAACAATCAATACATTCATTCCAGCAATAATAACTTTATTTTATAGAAATTCTCTATTATTTATTACTATGGTGCCTAAAATATCGAGAAAAGATCAAAAAAGAAAAAAGTACTACAGAACTGATCTAATGTATTTATGATACATAAATGAGAAAAAATACGGATCTTTTACTAAAACGAAGAAAAGCCAAAATTCTTTTTAACTTTTTTTGTTATTTTTGTCAAGTCAAGCGAGAATAATATTCTATGACTAAAATTATAGTTTAAGGGATGTTAAATGAATAATTCAAATATCTATAAATAAGATAGGAATCCAGAGTGACCCACATTGATCACGACGATTTTGATTTATTCTTACAACCCTAACCTAGAAACCATTTTCTTTCATCATTCTTATATTTTTTGTCATCTTTTAATATCTTTACATATTTTTTCTCTCTAGTTTTGCTCCTACATTTAATTTCATTGAGTGCACATAAATTCTTTTATATTCTAACATTCAATAGATCAATTACTTAACAATATTATTTTGAATTTCTTTCTCTGATCTCTTATTAGTATATCTATATCTATATATAATATAAAGTCGTGCTTCATGACAAATTTGTAAATATAGTGAGGAGTTCTCTTCTTTCACTATTCATTCATTTTTTCCTGTAGAAATTTGAATTTTTTGCAATAAAATAATAGCAAAATAATATTAAAGATAGTAATTAGTTAATGCAATCATTTATTGATCAACATTAAAATTGGAAGTTACCATAACATTAATCTATTCATATTCCATAGCATTTATATATTACAAAAGACAACCTTTATTTAATAAAAATAAATTACCAATAAAAATATGTTACTTTTTAAAAAACAGACGTAATATTAGTATCATATTTTTATTTTATAATTTTTTGTAAGAAAATATTAGTAAATTAATATTAAAATTATAAATTAGTTAATGCAATCATTACCAACACTCCCTTTATGGTTATAAATCACAAGTACTTTATCCTCTCCCCTTTTTTACTTGATAAATTATGTAATACCTTATCACAATTATTAAAGCACAACATAATCACATATTCAGAATCTTTAGTTCAATATTATCTTGATTTGATGGTCTAAATATGAATAATATGTATCCTCGGATCAAAATGTAAAAATCCATAACTTATTATTGCATTATGTAATTACAATTTGTAATCACTGAGTTCTCCACCTTGAGAAGGGCGAGGGATTGGCCGATGCCTCTAGTGGCGTCGAAATTTGTACTCAGGACCGGTGCCAGACGAGAAGATCCAATAGAGGAGGTGAGAGAAAAGAAGTCGAAATTGTGACACCAAAGTTGGACTTGAGATATCAAATTGTGGAGGTGGAGGGGAAATAATGAGATGGATGACAACCTTGTGCTTGTGGCTGATACCGAACACGAACTTCGAGCAAAGAAGGTGGGAGAATGAGGAGCCGACATTGTAGTGTCGAAAGATGAACTTGAGAGATCAAATCGCGAAGGCGAGATCATGGTCGGTGCCTCTAGTGGCATGAAGAATGATGACCTTGCACTCGGGACCATCATAGGATGCAAAGCTTCGACATACGAGAAGAGAGGAGGAGTTGGCGCATAAAAATATAAAATTATTTTATTATAAAAGAATTAAAGTAACATATTTTCTAATAATTTAATATTATTAAAATAAAAAATGTAAATTATTTTTTTATAAAATATTTATAAATTAATTAATATTGTATGAAGCGCAATGATTTTCTCTAGTTTAATTTAATTTCAAGGTGTCCGTGTACTTTATTTTAGATCTAACATTGAATAAATCAATTACTTAACATTATTGTTCTATCCTCTTTATTATTATAATAATATTTAAATTTCAAGCTATCCGAAAAAAGTCATTTAAATTCTAACATTAGATAAATCAATTATTTAACATTATTATTTTGAATGTTTATTACAAGACATATAAAAGAACCACAACACTTTTCACAGTAACTACTACAATTATTAGTATCATTTCATTGTCACTTTTATTAAAAAGTATCAATTCCTATTTTTATAATTAATCCACTAAGTCATGCCTATATTGCTAAATTACTCAATTTCATATATATATAGAGAGAGAGAGAGAGAAATAATAGAATAAATTACTTCTTATCCAACCAAAAATTAATCCGCAAGGAGAGAGGAAAAAATCACCCAAATAAGTAAATTACTCTAAAAAAAGAGGGTAAACTAAATTAAATTTGTCTAATTATGCTTTGTTTCCTTGCCGTGGAAGTCAAACCATGTATCATTAACCTCCAATTTTTTTGACCCTCCCCAAAACGAAGGCCTCCCTGTTTCATACCCTCCCCCCCCTGTTTCGCATTGCAGGGAGGGCGAAGGCCGCGTTCGACTCATCCGGGAGGACGCCTTCTTCTCCGAATTCGTCCGACGCCCAAGGCTCTCGTCCGAATCTGCAAACAATCGCAAAGGCTTCTTCGAGCTTGGTTATGGCTCCGATCGAAAAGGGGAACGGAAAGGATGAGGAATCGGCGTCGGGCGAGGTGATCATTTGCCGTCGATCTCAAACATCAACCCTTCGTTTTTTCTTGTTTTCTAGTCTTTCTGTTCTTTATCGAGATCTCTTTTGGTTGCTCTACCTTTCCATTTTTCGGTAGATTCCGGTGTTTGATTGCGTCAATTTGTCCTATGGCTCTATTTTTTTGCCTAAAAAAATCGGGCATAAGCTTGTTATTGCATATGTATTTGCATACATGCACATACGTGTATTGAAGCCGTACGAAAAAATATTACCTTTTTTCTTGGAGATGGGAGTTAGTATGAAAACGTGGCATCGGAAGGGTAAATTGTTCAGGTGTCTTTGTTGAATCTGAAAGAAAATTCTTGCGAAAAAACGTGTTTTTCTTTTGTTTTAATGATTTGAAGTTTTTAACTAGAGGAATGGGCGGTAACTAGTTACCGAATGAACAGTGTTTTGGAAAATTTCAGATCTCCTAGTTATTATGCTATCTAATTTATATAATTTTAACATAGCCCTATTTCCTTTTGGTATTAATATTTTAGCTTATTCTTATATTTTGTATAGGACTCCAATATTCGAATTGGTGTAAACCTTTTTTGTGTTTTTGATACTCCGATGTTTCAATTTGTGCATGAGTATAAACTTTTAAAGTTCATAATATATGGCTACAGTCGTCACTATAATCATCCAATTGATTATGTTGGATCATCTTACTGGTTCTTTTGGATTATCGATCATATATTAAGTTGATTTTTTTTTCTCAAATCTCGTTCTAGCATTCTTTTGATGTGCTCATATGAGATAGTGTTATAAGAAAACTTGAAGGGCATTGAGTAAAAATTTGAAAATATCTCAGCGTTTGGTAAGTTTATACAATGGCTGATAAGGAGATATCAAATCTACTTATACGTAAAAGAAAAAATAGGGGGAGGGCTGCTTATTTTTTTTCCATAAAAATGAGAGTTGTATCATAACTAACTAGTTATTATTAATATTAGTAGTTTTATCCAAACGCGTAACTATTTATTTTTAAAAATAAGTTTCAGCCAATAAAATACTTATTGGCATTTGAGCTTATGAGCTATCTTGTATCAGCTAAGTCAAATGGGCCCTAAATATGCTGGTCCGCTTAGCTTACTCAAGTAATCAAGTGCTCACCTTTTGTTGTTTCTTTATGAAGGTAGAGCACCATGCTTCAACTACATCAAATAGTCAAGAAATGACATGTTGGGGTTGTGGTTTGCGACTTCAGCTTAAATCTTATTCACCTATTTTCAAATGTGGATGGTGTGGTGCGATAACAGATAAAGGGAAAAGCTTGAGAAAGCCTGATAGCCCATGCTTTTCTAAGTGGAGGCACATACGGGACCGGTTCTTTGTAACACTTCTTCTTCTATTCATGCTTTTTGTGATATGTGAGTTACATTTTTGTTTCTCTCAATACTTTTTAGCATTCATTTTATTAGTATTGTAGATTTTGTCTTCCAGTGGTTCTTTGAAGTCCTAAGATCAGTTTTCAATTATATCGTTAACCATGTTTATCCTAATGACAGGTGCTGGTGTTTGGGCAGTTTACCCTATTGTTTTCACAATTGGCTACATCTGTGGTATTTTCCACTGCATTGTAACATTTATTTTGTCAGTCATTACCATCTCTACCTTCTGCTTGGCATCCTTCACATGCCCTGGGGCACCATCGCACATACAATGGGGTAGCTATCCAATTGTAGGAAAATATGGTCTAGACAATTATACATATTGCACCTATTGCAAAAAGCCAAAGCCACAAAGGGCACACCATTGCCGTTCCTGTCGAATGTGTGTCATGGACATGGATCATCACTGCCCCTTCGTGAGTACATTTTTTCCTGGAAAAGCTCATTTGTGAATGTCACGGTTTTAGTTATGTATCGTTCAAACTCATTGATAAAACTTGTGATATAGATTTTCATGAACGTATTATTTTAGGGAAATGATGATATTACTTATTACTGGTGCCCTAAACCCTAAACTTGTGATATACGAATATGGCGTCGTATGATCCATGTAGTCAACCCCACCTAGTGGGATAAGGCTTTGTTGTTGTTGTTGTTGTTGTTGATGATATTACTTATTACTGTCAACCTTCCTCACTTCCATTTCTTTTGAGATAAAAACCTTACAATTAAAGTTCTTAAGAAGTTTTAGTTGGATTTAGGTTGGGCATATTTGCTTGTCCCTTTGTGCTTTAGTCATTTATATACATACTACAATAGAGAGACCAATATATGAAGTATTTGATAGACTCAAATGATAGAAGGTGTCCGCATGTTGTAAGTGTCTCGTCACAGCATTCCAGAGTCACTAAAAGAAACAAGAACAGAAATCCAGGGTTGTTGAAGCTCTATCCTTTTTAGAAGTAACAGAAGTGCACAACTGATTGCCAATTGTTATGTAACAGCGCTGATGTGAATGTTCTTTAATTGAGGCAAGTGTTAGAAAATATTGGAAATGAATATAGCCTTTTTTCATAAATATGATGTTTAGCCCACTTTTTTTATTTCATTCATGTAGCCATCAGTGCCATATAGAATGATATGTCCTTTGTAATTCTGGTACTCAATAATTATATTTTGGACTTGTAATCGCCAATATCTCCATAATAATGTCAACAGATAGACATGTGATGAGTGGCCTGGAAGGCTACTTCCATTGTCTAAGGCCATAATCCTTTTAATTTAGCTGGAGCTATCTGTAATTTTTGTGCCTTATTTTTCCTTTTGCAGATAGGTAACTGTGTTGGAGCAGCAAATCACAGATATTTCATTGCATTTCTCATAAGTGTAATAATTGGCTGCACATATGTATTCCTGATGTCAATATTTGCTGGATATCATGTATGGCCTCCACTGAAATATGATTCAGTTATCTTTAGAACAAGTGATATAATGAGTATTGTGAAGGAGATGGTTTATGCCTTGGCTAGTTCTGCGTTACTCTTGTCAACAAGAGGCCTCGTTCTTATTTATCTTGCATTTGCTAGTTTGAGTGTTGAAACTGGTATCAGCATGTTATTGTGGCAGCAATTATCTTATATATACGAAGGTAACACATACATCAACCAAATAAGTTCTGATAATTCTGCACAAAGGGAACGGGGCTGCCATAATCTTTCTCGTTTCTTTGGTTGCCCATATTCACTTTCCAAAATACGATGGTGTCCTGGTTTTCCAGGGAAGACACAACAGATATCAAATTCAAAGCACTTGTAAAGGTATTAAACATTTTGTATTCATGCTACTGAATTTGAACCTTATCTTTGACAGCTTAGTTTTGGCACAGTATAATTTTGCATTTTCATTCTTTTGAGTTTTTGTTATAATTTATGGGCAAACATTTTTTGTACAACACAACAGGTCAAGAACATAACCTGATCAAATTCCTTGTCTATTATTTTTTCCTGAAGGAACCTTTTTTTTGGGTCTAATGAAAGTGCCCTTTGTAATTCAGTTGGGGATCGCTATGCACTAAGTTTAATTAAGTGATCCGGTAGTGATGGCTTGTTTTCATTCTGAGAAAATATGTTTGTAACACAATCATTGATTAGAGTGCACATGAGGGGAATCATGTGCATCATGATGAAGCCGCTACATTTACATATTTACGTCCTTTTAGGCAATGCCAGAGCATCTTTGAAGTATGTCAGTAGACTAGACATATGAAACTCTAGTTTAGCATTTTGAACTTAATGATATTTTACATCCTTGTCCAGAAGAATATGCCGGTTCACTTGGCATATGAGTCCTTAGATGTTTAGTGTTTCAAGCATGACCACATGCATGCTAATCCTTATCTTCAATAAGATACAAAAGTGATGTCGTTGCATCCATATCCTTCATTTCTGAAACATTGCAACTTCTTGTTATTTATACTTCATTATCAATATGCTCATATCCTCAAAACATTTATGAATATACACATCATGCGGATGTATTACCAATTTGTGATATAGACATATCCAAACAATAGCATAGCAGTTATTATTTAATTGCTATTACCATCGGATTATCAAATCAAATTCAGTCATGATGACAGCAGGGGAATGGGAATATCCTGCCCAAAAGATGTTCTTTTTGAGTTTTGGCACTACTAGTTAGGCATGATAATACTGTCCATGTGAAGTTCATTTTTCTTTTATGTTTTATGACTCAGGAATAGCAAATCATGCTACATGACACTGGGTCCCCTTATTATATGATACGGAATGTCAACAATCATGCCCATGTGCACTAGCTGTTCTATTTGTATTTGATAAAAAACGGAGCTTGAAATTGCTGAGGAAAACATAAGACACCATTGCAGAATTCTTCTTTTGCTCCTGCCGAAGGTAAGATGCAGATACGTCTTTCTCAGGTGATAAATATGGTTATAGTGCAAGCGGGATGGCCGGGGGACACCAGCGTTGTTCTGTTTTCTATATGTAATGTTGAAACAATTTATTCACTACGCCAATTATGATTTGGCAAGTTTTGAGAGGGAGAGGGAGATAGGCCATTTGTGATTCCAGTGCAATTCTCACTAATTACGAATAAACATTGTATTGAATTTGTGCTCCATTGTTAACATGATTAACGCTTTAATTGTACGACACATGTGATAATTTCTAATTTGCCTTTCATGACTCACTCGGGATAGTTCCCCCATAAATATGCACTTGTATCAACCGGAACTATCTATTTTCCTGTGAAATCATACCTTGTAAGTAGAACTGTCAGTCCACATCTTTGTTATTATGTTACGCCTTCATGTTATCAACTTGCAATTAAACCAAATAAGATGAAAGTGCATAAACTAACTGTGAAGGACATCTTTAAATTCTCTAATTACACATTATTTAATTTATATGAGCCAAGAGACTCGTCTTTATATTTTTATTATTAACATTTTCTTTCATCCGCGGAACAACCTTTTTCTCTAGTCACAATCGGAATCATTAAAAGATTAAATTAATTTTTAATATGAACCTCGTAATAAGTCATTTTGTCAACAAAGTTTTTAGATACCACCTTTATTGTGTTTTTATCGAATTTAAATTTAACTCGAGTAATTTTCTATTTTAAATAGAGTATAGAAATTATAAGATAAAATACTAAACTATTTTACTAGTCCTTAGAGCTTACTTATTTTGAATATACTCTTTCATTTTCTTGAAACAATTATTTCTATTTCTCTATTTTCTATCATAACACATCTCATACTTTTTTTTACTTTACTTTTTACATTTTTTTTATCAAATTATATGAAATTTATAATTTTATTATTTTTCTTCAGATTATGGAAAATTTAGTGTTTGAACAATATATATTTTAGAAAACAATAAAATTAAGTTATATAAAAATTATCCGTAATGCACTAAAAATATAAATTATACAATTTATGATCTATCAGATACTTATAATAAATTTTCTAATCGAATTACTATTCGCTATTGGTTAATAAAACTATTCTCCTTTAATCAAATAGTTATCTATTTATTTTTGTCAAATTATCCTATCTAATACCTTGGGTTCTTTATAAGCATCCAGCATAAATGAAGGGTCTACTAGGTCTTTGATCTTTGTCATGTCTCTTGCGGCGTAGACCCGGCGGTCATGGAGCGAATTGTAATTTTTAAAGATTTAATGGGCTGCTCCCAACACAGTCCGATTGAGGCGTAATGGTGGGGATGCATATCTGGTTCGCATCTTTTTTTTTTCCTCTTTTCCAATTCCTCGTCACCACCTTCAATATGCGAACTTGCTGCTTCGACCGACCTCCTCATCGCCGCCGCGTTCGCTTCGTCGGAACTTCTCGCGAGACCTCGCCGCCGTCGCGATCCCTCACAGCCTGACCATCATCTTTCCGATTCTTCGTCGTCCGAGTGAGACCTCGCCGACCGAGCGAGCCCTCGCCACCATTGCCTTCGCAAGTTGTCTCCCCCTTCACGATTCCTCGCTGCCGCCTGAGCGAGGACTCGCCGCCACCTTCCTTAATTTGTATCCCCATCGTCGCGTCTCGATAGGACAGTGGAAAATTTTGAAAGCAGGGTGTTTCCGTCTTAAGTTGGCCCCATTATTTTTTTTTTTTAAAAAAGAAAGATCGATCTTGTGGACTCTTTAATATCATGTATTAGGATAGGTCTCCGTTTAATTTCATTAGATAAGTAACTCACCAAGGGGCTGACTGGATATGATAGTATTGGGTATGGATCATCCAGATACTGCGCATATTTTAAAAATATTTTAAGAAAAGATATTAAAACCTAATAATTATTTAACATCTAATTATGTCTCACATGATGCGTTGGATGTACTAGAAATTATCTCAAAATAATACATATGAGGTTGAAAAATGATGCGATAATTTTATTGATGATCTAAACAAAAAGTCTTAATAGTCACAATGATGATCATTGTATTTAAATAGTACGGCGAATTCAATTATGAACGTCTTAATAATATAAAGCATACGTAGTGTACATGGTGTAGATTGTCATGCAATCGTAACACGATTTAAAATTTTAAATTACAATGCGTCATGCTACTCTAAACTCGTGTTTTTTTTTTGAAAAAAAGTAAATTACAACATGATGCTCAGGTACGGAATGAGGATGAGAATTTAGGGGGGTCAAAAGATAGTATGTGAAAAAATAATATATATATATATATATATATATCAAAATTTTTAATCAAATTAAGAAAGAATATTACTTTAGGAACAATATATATGAAAAAATAACTTACAATTATAAACATTATTGTATTTAAAATTAAAGTATATTTTTATTATTCACTGCGCATATTTTTTTTTCCTTTTTGTGTTTTGATGTTAAATGAAAATGCACGTAAGTAATTTTGTTATGACTTAATTAATTAATTTGATTAGTTATAGAAAGGAGTCAAAGTTACTAGTACATACATTATATTTGCATAAATGCATGTATTATTATACTATACATTATAATTTTTTTCTATAAATTATCTCAAATTCACAAAATTAGGTATTACTATTATATATATATATATATATATGTGTCTAGAAGTTAGGAAGTTTAATTATGTCAAATTCACAAAATTAAGGGAGGCCATATCATATATTTTAAATATGTATATAATAATATACATTACTATCTATAATATCTCAAAATGTTAGGGGCATAGCTCCGTCCCTGATGATGCTATTCCAATTTATAATCCATTTATTTTATTTATTGTTGATACGTTACACATGAAGGTTTGCAGTTCCTTGACCTAGGATGGCCCGACGCCACTTTTATGATCGTCCACCAATCAAATTTTGAGGGCTTTAGCTCGTTTTCAAATTCCTACGCAAGTGCATGCATCACAGAGGACTAGCAAATTGTGGTTGAAGCTCGGTTGCAAGTTGATGGTTGCTTCCACTATTTTTTGTACTCATTTGAGACTCTCGATTAACATAGTTATTAGCACTTGAGTAATCTAACGTCGGAACAAAGGATAGAACAATATTTTATCTAATTAAATGATGATTTCAAAAATTAAACCTAAAGTTACTATCTCCTAAGGGTCATTTGGCAACGAGAATCGGAGTTCTAATAAGTTCTCGTGAATAGTTGAGTTGATAGATTAGTTGTTTGGATAGAGTGAAATTTGATGATAAGAGACAAGATAGTTGATGTGATAGAAAAAAATAGATGTGATGGATTAATTTTAATGGGTGATTAAATTAAAAATATATATTATAAATATATATTATAAAATTTTTAAAAAATAAAATACATAATATATATTAAAAAAATTATGTAAACAATTTTGTTAAAAAATATAGTATTTAAATAAAAAACAATTTTTATAAAAATTATATTTAATGAAATATTAAAAATTGATAATGAAAGAATAAATAATAAATAATAGTATATTACTCATTTATTATTTACATTTTATAGATAATAAATAAATTAACTTATATAAAAAATGTTATAAAAGAAAATGATAAAGAGCGGAGCGCATTGGGAAAAGGCTTCCTTGACGAGAAACAAGTAAAAAAATGTCAAAAACAAAAAAAACGCCTCACTTGATTCCACTGGAACCAAGTCACGTGCGCACTTGATTCCAATGTTCTGATACTACTCGTGTTTAGGGAATCGAGTGAAACTGAGAGCTTATTCTCCAGTTCCACTTTCCAAACACGCTCCTAATGATTCATTGGGATACTTGGTAACTAATTGTGCCGACCAAAAGTAGTTGTTACTTTCACAATTTTGATCGATCATTTGCTACGATCATGATGTTGAACTATTAATTTAGTTATTGATGGTGAATCTAAGGAAAATAGTCTATCATTATCATATAATTAATAATAATTAGAATATACATTATCGTACAATTTGATGGAGATCATCCGAGGCATATATTTTTGCCCATTATCTAACAAAATCTATATGTATTACTATTTTATCTTGACAATTCAAGAAAGGTCGTGGAGAACATCTGACTTCTTTTCTTCGGTTATAAAACTAGACCAGAGGGTCTAATGAAAAAAAAAATCGAAAATTGAATTGAGAAAAATTCACACACTAAATATCTTGATTTTAAGAGACAAAGAATGCATCTTTGTACATGCCCTGGTTTCCACTCATAAACTTTTTTTTCAGGTACCCATCGGTGCATGGGACTATTAGTATCTGGTGTTCGAGCTCAATCGAAAAGATATATTCTGATCAATGATGACGATTCTGAAGATCGAACTTAAAATTATTAGCACTAGCGTCCTTAGGACACAGCTCCCCGCTAATCATTCGTGTCAACTCATAAATTGATTTTAATATAAGAAAATGGAGGGCTGAGGGGTACGAGAAACGGAGGACCGAAGAAACAACGGAAGTGGAAATAGTCGAGAAAGAAAAATGCTCCGTATGAATCGTTTTTAGAATTGAAGTAAAACTTTGTGGTGGGGTGCCGAGCATGAGCATGAGCATGAGCATGTGCCTGTGTCGTACAATCCTATTTAATTCGATACGGGCATCGAAGTTTTCATTGTTAATGGGGAAGTTGACTTCTAGCTTCATGACAAGATCATGAGAGGGGTTAAAAGATCCTTATACTTTTCAAGTTTCAACCTACAAAATCTTCTTATAATAGTAAGACTATTTTCAATTTTAGAGTTTTTTGTTTTAAAAAAAATTATGAGCATTAGGAGCACCTTTAGGAGGATAAGGATGACTTAGAAGGATTTAGATTTTTTTTCTCCAAAATTATAGATATTCATTCCTTTTACATCTTATAAATTTTAATATTTTTTATCCATGTATTTTTTTATATTATTTATTTATCGTTTTAGCATTGTTATACTGATCGACGTGTTTTTTTTTCATCATGGTTAAATAGATAAAAGGTTAATTCCGAACTATAATAATTTTTTACATTTAATTTTGAATTATGAACTATGAAAGGTCTAAAATGCCTTCGTGTGATTTGAAATAAATGCCTTTTTTTCTTCATTTAGAAAGATGAAAATTCAAAATCATACAAAGCAATTTAATCTTTTCATAAATAAAAAATAATAATAAAAATTAACAAAGTCTGATGGAGAGACTTAAGTGAAAATTGTGATACAATTTAGGTACATCATAAGATAAGTTAACGTGAAAAATCGTTATAGTTTAGGGAAGATATATTGAATTGACCCATAGATAAAATGTGAAAGATAAATAAATAAATAAGTGTAACTGAAATTTGCTAATTATGTTAGATATCTAGAATTCTGTGAAAGTGTTTCAAATGTTAAAAGGAAGTAACGCAATTGTTTTTTCCCATTTATAATTAATAAATAAAAAAAGCATTCTTGAATGCTAATACCGGATTGAATTATTCTATTTGTCCTCTAAACATATCATGACCTCGGTTTAACTTATTTTTAGTTGGTCTAACGACTTCAAAATAAATATAATTACCCCTAAACTCGTACAAAAAAAATGATTAACACATGATTGCTTGCTTTCATCCATGCTGGCTGCCTCATATTTGATTAACATTACATGAAATTAAAAAAAACATAGTTGACCTTATGATTGAATTAATTAAGAACAGTTGACGACGTGTCGAAACTCGAAAGAACTATTTTGACAAACACAACTTGTTAATTCATGTATGATAAGCCACTATTACATGATATATTTACGCCTTTATTTAACAAAAAAAAAAAGGACAGTGAAAAGTTATTGTGCAGAATAAACAGAATGGGGGAATGTTTTATTAATCCCGTATCCATTTTTTTAAAAATAAACAAGAAATATAAGGACACTTTTTTTTAAAGAATTCTTTTTAAAGTAAGAAATATGTACCGCACTTGCTAGAATTATTTAGGGGTGAAAGTCGAGTTTTCAGTCTAAAAGAACCGGTCGCTATTTTTAGGTCGATTTTTAAAATTAAAATACCGTCCTAAAATTATTTTGAAAAAAATAAAAATCACCTTCAAGTGGGTCAATTTTTTCGGGATCCCACTTTTTTATAATTATATTTTATGAATATATATAATATATTAAAATTAATATAAAATTATTTAATTTTATACTAAATATAAAATATATTACAAAAATTTAAAGTTATTAAATTAGAGTTTGATAATGTGATAGAAAAGGGTGAAATTTTATACAGAAAATATTATATCTATAATAAAAGAATTGATAATATAAGTTATATAAATAAAAAATTATAAATAAGAAACGGGTTGCACGGACTCAACGATTTTTTCGGATGGGACCCTAATTTTTGCGGATGGATTTTAATTTTTTAAAAATCACCCTAAATCATATTCGGACTCCTAATGTTTAATTTTTTCGGTTCGATTTTTTCAGGTCAGATAGATTTTCAGGTTTGTCGAGTTTTTCTTGCACCCCTAGAATTATTAGTAATTTGAGTTAAAAAAAGATTTCTAATTATTAATAATTTCTTTAAAAGATTCATTAATTATAAAAGCTTTATGAAAAAAAAAAGAGAATTGGCCTGGTTACAGAAAGAAACATTTCATTTGCCTGTATGGTGGGCTGTCACCAACATGCACGCATACATTTCGGAAAGAGAGATCATCGTGCTCATGCACCTGACAGAAAATGGAGAGAAAAAAATATTAAGAAAAAATGGAAGTAGATAAATAATAATAATAATAATAATAATAATAATAATAATAATAATAATAATAATAATAATAATAATAATAATAATAATAATAATAATAATAATAATAATAATAATCAAATTATTAAACAGCAGCAAACCCTGCGCGCGTACCGGTGGAGAGAACGTGAAGCCAATTGCGGCATCACCAGCGGCAACACGACGCCAATCAAAGCATTTTAAAACTACTTACTCGGATCACACACATCTCGGCCGTCGGTTCTGTCGTCGACGGTCCACGTCGCACGAGAGCGACGTGGTTCTGTGAATCGAAACCGCTACGTACGTGCGCACGAGTGGACCAGGCGATCTGGCACGTTAAGAGATGCGCCATTAAATTAATTAATTAATTAATTAATTAATTAATTAATAATGGCAACCGGCTGTAGCCAGTTACGATGGCCCCCTTGCGCTGCTATATAAACTGGAAAAAGGTTTGGAGAAAAGATGATAGAAGAAGATTGCGATTGCAGATGGATGGACGATGGTGCTGATGAAAGAAGAGGAAGAAGAAAGAAGAAAGAAGAAAGAAGATGGTGGTGGGAATGTTCTCCACAGGCTTTCTTGAACTGTGGACTTGATGGTGTCCAAAAAAAATAAAGTGCATGAGATGTTGACAGTTCAAGAATGCCCATGGAGACCATGAACACACATCTGAGCTTGGATTCATGAAGCGAGCTCTGTAGCTTGGCGTCACGATATTCGAGCTGCATGCATAGCATGAGGTTCGTAATGTTTTAAAGCATTTCCTGTTTGTTTGATTTGTTTGATCGTTTCATCTCTCTCTCTCTCTCTCTCTCTCTCTCTCTCTCTCTCTCTCTCTCTCTCTCTCTCTCTCTCTCTCTCTCTCTCTCTCTCTCTCTCTCTCTGGCGGATCCTTCCAAGTGTTGGCGTCTCTTATATATTGCTTGTAATTGTAACCTTAAATTTACCGGTCACTTTCTTATGCGAAGTTAAATCGATTTGAAATGATTGTTCAAAGGAAATATTTGCGTCCATGTCAAGTAAAAGGAAAGAGGCGATTCGAGATTACTAATTAGTAATTAGCGCTTGCAGGAGATCAACACTATTTTTTTTTTCCAAAATTCAAATTAAATATATTTTTTTCTAGTATGATAAATTGAATATTTTTTTAAAAAAATTAAAAATAGGTTGACGTGGGTCCCAACTAACCGTGTGCGGAGGATTAGCCGGCTGAGAGAGAGAGGGAGAGAAGCCCAAAGACCATCTCGACCGTCAAGTGGACATGGACGGTCGAGAGGGCGGACTGTGGCGGCGGTGTGGTGTGCCCAGGCCATTAAGAAAAGAGCAAACCCCCCTTTTTTCCGCGCACGACCCGGGAAAAGGACACGCGTCGGTCGACCGTCCCGATGTCGCACGTGTGGAGGTGGTCAGCGATCGGGACCTCGTTAATCGGACCGTGCCCCCTCGGTCTCCGGGCTACAGCCGGTTGACAGAATTATACCGCACGGGACACCGTTTTTATCGTACATAACAGACGGAAGATGTACCGGTTATTTTTCCCAAATAGATGGAAAAGATGTAAAGTTTCATGATTTTTCATGTTACATTTTTAAGCTTTTTGTTTTGCAAAGAGCGTAAAATTAATTGACCTAAATTAAGTGTGAAGTGAAGAGTAAAAGTCTCAAATTCTAAACTTTATACGCATAATTTTTTTTATTAAAAGCTTCAGTATGTTCGAATTAACTTTTACTTACGACAAGTGCATATAACTTTTAGCGTCGGCGGATTCTCAACTTTTTCCTCTATCTTTAGTTCAGCAGTTCTTGTCCCTCTATTAAACTTCCTTTATTATGCGTTCTTCTTCTGTACCTTCTCTTTCCCTTCTCAATTTAATCCTCGTTCTCTCTCTCCCCTTCTCTCTTACACAGATCTGGTTCGCCATGCAGTTCTCTCTTAAGATTATGGTTATGTTCTTCCACGGCTTTCTTGAACTATGCGCCCGTGTCCCGAATTCCAAGTAGAATTTCCCTTTTCTATTATGGGAGGAGGAGAGGAGATCAGGAGAGAAAAAGGAGATCGATGCTTCGGCGCAGAGTTCAAGAAAGACGTGGGAAAACATGACAGATCTTTTTGTTTCTTTCAGTTCTTCAGGTAATACAGTTTCTGATTTTTGTGGAAGCAGCATTTCAGTACTGCTGGCTTCATCGATCCGAATTCCGATCCCTAATAAATTACTCTCAGACCAGGTAAATCTGCAATCTTTGAGCAGACCTTTTGTCTCAGTTACTGTCTGATGCTGTTATCTTAATTAGGATATTTGTCATCTGGATCTTCATCCCTAATTTGAACGTTGCAGTTTCGATCTCATGTTGTGAGTGATGTAGTTTACTTTCCTCTCTCTCTCTCTCCTCTCTCTCTCTCTCTCACACACACACACACAGAGAGGCAAGAAAGAAAACGATATATTTTTTTCTCATTCAGGTTTCTGGTTTAGGGTATAACTTGGTCTCGTAGATGCATTTACAACTTCTGTTTTCCTGTTAATTATTTAAATGAACAAAATTGTCCTTCTCTTCGTAAATAATAATGGTGCTTTCAATTTCAATATGATGCACATTCATCAAATATATATGTAATATCCATGAACATGGAGGACAAAGTAACATCAAGTATAGTATATAGTATATGCCTACTTTGTTGCTTATTTATTCTTGTTATGCATAGTGATGCATGATGCAACCTTTTGAGAACACAAAACACAAATTGAAGAAACCCTTCACTACAAATTAAGGTTCCTAGCATTGAGAGCAATCACACATGGAGATTAATTAGCAGCACTACGCTATCGAAAGGTACAAATTTAGGGGGCCACAGCAGTTCTTGTCTTTTATTTGATGTCAAGATGCTAAAATTAGAGAAACTCTGGAGCTAATGTTGAATGGATATATATATATATATATATATATATATATATATATATATATATATATATATATATATATATATATATAGGAAAAAGGAGTATATTGGAAATCTAATTATTGCACTTTTATATTTATGAAATCTACGATTAAGTGATTGAGATATACTTGCAAGCTTAGCTCGTAGTCCAACAAGATCATAAGCTTGTTATTTGCTCACATCTATATGTACAATTTCTTTTTTTTTTAAATTCTCATGGACAAAGACATCTCTTTTGCAGTTTTGAAGCTATCCTCCACTTGGTGATATATATGATCGATCACTCCCTTTGCAACTACGTAAGATAGAGAAGAAAGTTATATGATCTTATCATCATCCATGATCAGTAGACTTCGATCAGCAATTAACCCTAGAACTTGACTGATAAGTTTATAACAATTAATGCTAATTCTACGTAATACTAGATCATGAGAACCCATTCACCCCTTCATGAAAACCACGCAAAAGGTGCATGGTGCCTGATGATTTAGATATCTTGTATAACTGGTGCTTTTGCATGCGTAAAGTGTGACTGCTCCTCTTGAGGGCCTATGAACGATGGGTAGCTAGCTGCAACCTGCACTACAATAATTTCTGAAGCTTATTTTTAACGACTCTTCTTTTGGAGGATGAAAGATAATGCCGAGAGAGAGAGAGTTTTCTTGACTGCATCACACTTTAATTAATTGTACTAATCATATGCTAATAGTTTTAAATGGATGTATAATTCGAAAGAAATAGCTGGTTAGATTCGTCAATAGTTAATTCTCTTTCAGCAACGTCGTCATCGACTAATTCGCTTACAGTGAGCTCTAAATGTGGATGTTTTTTAGGAGTTTAGCCCCGTTTTAATTTGAGGTCACCTAATTTATTACAAATAGTATGTTATTCATTTGTTGAGATGACTAATGTAAAGTCATTAATTGCTCTAGATTTAATTTGATTTATTGAATGGCCAACTCGATCATATGAAATTATTTCCCTTTTAATTTTGAATTTGGACCAGTCAGATGTCAGTAATTTTAGGTATGAAGAGTCTGTCGAATTCCGGATAACTAATTATAAGTGTGCATATCTCTTCACTGTCAAACTGATTTATTCTTATTTTTTGTTGGGATAAAACACCGAAGATCGATGAACAATTAAAACAACGAAAGAAAGAAAATATGAACACAAAAATTTAATGTGATAAAATCTTCTTGATCCATGCGAACAAAAGAGAACATTCAAAGATAAAAAAAGTCACTGCCAAAGAAAATTCACTATGAGCAAAAATAAATACATCATAATAAAACTCTAATTCTCATATATCAAACTCTAACGGCACAAGCCCTTCGCTTCCATCGTATATTCTCATTTTTATTTTTTCTCACCTTTCATTAATTATACGTTGACATCTTAATTAATTTTAAAGCTCAATATATTGCCAAAATTTAGCTAGTAATTTTACATTTAAAAAAGTCATAAAAAACTTTAAATAAAATATCATTATATATATAAAGACACTTACACAGTTTTCACTTTAGGTTGTACGTACTAATAGCAAGATGATAATTTTATATGTACGGAGACAACTATAGCTAAAAAGATTGTATAGTGCATAGCTAGCGAGCTTTTGTAATGTATAAGTTAGACTACATTTTTTTCAAAACACTTAATTTGTACATCATTCAATTAAAATGATATTAATTTAAAATTTCAAAATTTATGCTTGTATGATTTAATTATAACTTATGATTTACCGTTAATTTATTTTTTTATATATGTGTAGTAACGTATAACCGAATGTTTTAAACTTTTGAATTCGTATCACATTATTTACTTTTTTACATAATGAATCGAAGTTATAACAATAATGTCAATTTGGATTATTAGATTAAAATTAAATGATGTCATTTTATTGCACAGTGCAATCACAAGTATATATATATATATATATATATATATATATATATATATATATATATGTATGTATGTAAGGATTTTTGCATGAGAAAAATTATGCACGACAAGAAAATTCGAGAAATTTAAGACGACGCAGAGTTTTATTAGATGATTGATCGAAAAAATTCAATTTAAGATGGAGATTTGTTAATAATATTTTGAATCTTATCCCAATTGAAAATCCGTCTGTATCCAAGACACTCCGAAGTAAAAGACACCCTCACACTACGAGATATCATTGCCCCATCAATAAACCTGTGAGGGGTCTAGGGGATAAGAGGATCCCCTGCGATGAGTGCAGGGGGGCAAAGCCCTCTGGGCAAAAAATCTATGGGGTGTGTTGTATGTGATTCGAAATTTATTTATTTTATTATCACGAGATATGTGTCCTATTTTTTAAGGATTAATTTAGAGTCTCAGTCGATCTATAATTTATATCATCCGTAGAAGGAAGTGCTTATATAAACTCTCTAGGGGTCCAAACAGAATTTAAAATATAATCTTGTAATCCTCTAATAAAACTCTGTGTCGTCTTAAATTTCTCGAATTTTTTTGCTGTGCATAATTTCTTTCGTGCAGAATATATATATATATACATACATATATATATATATATATATATATATATATATATTATATATATATGTGTGTGTGTGTTTTGCACTGATGTCATAACGACACATCCAGTAATTGGCTAATGCTTGAGCTACTAAAGTTGAATGATAAGAGTAGAGAGTAGCGAAATAATCGCCTTGCTCGATTGACAAATGTGGGACATGGCCGGAGCTGTGACGCCTGTGACATCGATCCTTTTGGCGAATAATTTGACGCGGCAAAAACTATTTTGATCAACCCGGTCGACTCCCCTTCACTTCCACAAGTAATGGACCACTATATTACACATTATATCATGTCCACTCTTCTTGAAACTTTTTCTGCCTAGGTGACCCATGCCATCACTAGAACTTTAAAAGAGTGTGCCTACTTACTAAGTGCTAGTTTTCAACTTATACCATTGTCATCCGGCTAATAATTAATTTAAACTTCAACTTTTGTGAAAGACAACCTTGCTGTGCCTATCTGAAGTATTATATTTATATATGTCTAATCTAGAGGATTTGATGGCTTTGCATTGATGAAACCACACAGAGGAATGCACATTGTTTTCAACATCTGATTGAAATTTGCTTTACCGTGGAGAGTGGATTTAAAAAGATCATTTCCCAGGAGGAAGTTACCCCACTTTTGATTGGGGAATAAGATCATATTTAAGATTTTATTCTTTATTTGTTTCAATCAAATAGATAAATTTTACATTATATGAGTCCCACTGCAAGTATTGTCAGAACAAGAAAAGTATTAAAGTTATCATGTTCAAGTTGATAGCAAGAATCTGACTCGGAGATACTCATCGTAATAGTCAATCGGAAGTTGGGTGTCCACTGACGGATTCGTTCAAGACATTTGGGATCCTTCTTTTGCAATTATTTTTCATGTAACCGCATATTAGTTGGAATGCTTTATTTTCAAGTCCACCACTTTTGGTGGAAACTCCTACATAATATGTAATACCTCAAAAGTCACATAAAAAATCTTCTTCGATCGTTATTATCTTCGATCTTTCTTTAATTCTTTTGTTGACCCAAATGATAAAAAAAATATACATAAGCGGAAGACTTAATTAATAAAATAATACAATGAATGAAGAAAATGTGAAAGTTAAATAGATAAAAGTATATCCAAATGTCTCAACATAAGACGTATAAAAGTTCATGCCATAAGTACAACTCTATAGGTCCTATCCAAATGAAAGAGAAAGACTCCAGAATTATTCTAGATAACTATGTGCACACTCCACCTCAATCAAACTTGCAATTCAATCATGTACTTATGGGGATCACATAAGGGAGCAAGCTCAATCGTTAGGATAAATGTAAGTTTGAGTTTGTATAAGTCATAGTCTCATTAGAATAAGTATGAAGTAAAACATATAAATCAAGTATGAGAGAAAATGAGTCATAATGTGGAATCAATAGATATCATAATTATAGTTCATGCATTTTTTGTTTCATTTCTTTTTCATATTCATATTTCTTGTTCATATTAATTATTCATGTTGGTGTTCCTTGTTTATGTTCATAGCTCATGTTCATATTCATAAGGATAAAGTCCTTTCGTTTATCTTTGGTCATTTATGTTCATCATCAGCAAATTAAATACTGATGATGCTTTCATAGATTGTGGGAAGTTAATGGGTATGAGTTTTATATGTCGCTCTTACGATCTAACCTTTTTTTACTGCAGGTGCGATTCTTAGAAGATGTCGTACTGAGCTATGCTTGAAGGAATCAAATATTGTACTCAAATGGACATCTCGGCTCTACACATCCAATCCGACTCTCAGTTACTCGTCAATGTCATTAACAGCACCAAAGATCCGCCTTGGTATATTTGCCAAATCTCCTTAGATATTAAAAACTTACTTTCATTTTTTACAAATTACAATATCTCATATTATAATACGAAAGCAAACTCAATAACACGTTATTTTACTCATCATGCTCATCATTTTTTACACGACGTCATTTGGAATGATCATCCCCCTTTCGAATGCCCTTCAATTTTTGTATTTCGAC
The DNA here is from genome assembly GCA_030549335.1 of Pontederia crassipes. Taxonomy (NCBI): domain Eukaryota; kingdom Viridiplantae; phylum Streptophyta; class Magnoliopsida; order Commelinales; family Pontederiaceae; genus Pontederia; species Pontederia crassipes. The sequence goes on along the minus strand of CM060191.1, from coordinate 65,142,464 downwards.
AACTACATTGCTATATCAATGGTTAAATGGCTTTCCTTTCAAAAAAAAAAGCAATCAGTGTATTGTCAACCATAACCTCCACCGTCCGTTTATTCGATGGACGGTCATGATCGGACAAACACAACTGGAGAAACCGCTGACGCCAGGACACGCGTCGCTAGTTCACTGGCTGTGCGCACGCGCGGAAGAAATAAGAAGGCTTTTCTTCTCCTCTTTTTTTTTTCTTTACCGCTATATAAAGCTACAAACTAGAAGCGTGAATGAAACATATGATTCGTACATTCGTCGTCTAACCTCTCTTTCTCTCTCTCTCTCTCTCTCCCCCCTCCAATTTGCCTCTCTGCCACATGCTTCGTTGCAGGCTGCCGCGATCTGCGATGGAACAAAAGAGTTGGACGAAGACGTACGTCCCAGCTAATGGAAGAAGATGGTGGCGATGTTCTCCACAGGCTTTCTTGAACTGTGAACTTACGTACTGATAATATTGATCCCGGATCAGTGCCCAAGTATCAAGTATGTATGTATTGTTGACAGTTCAAGAATGCCCTTGGAGATCATGAACATTACATCGTAGTTAATTTGCCAAAGCAAAATCACGGCTTGATGATGCAGATCTGGTTTGTGAGACAAAATTACGGTCCTTAATTGGATCTGCTTTAAGAGTCAAAGTTTTGCATTTTTTTTCTTTCTTTCGCTGGGTAAATAATGCAGTGTACGCAGGATTTACATACATGCACGTACCTACGGCTCGTGATTAATTCATCCATGCATGATCTGGCAGTCCTCTTATATAGCGCAAAGAGGTCAACTTTCTATGCATTGTTGTTGTTCATGTTGCTTTCTTTTCCCTGAAAATTAATTATTTCCTCACCCACCAGAAGCTCTGATGCTGTAATTTTGTTCATTTTCCTGTGCTTCAATTTGATGTTGTCGGTATGGAAAAGATATCTACATGATCCTATGCATATTGTTTTCGATATTGTATATATGCATGTACAATATATTGAAGTCCACTCTTTTCTCTCATATGTATAACTAAGAACTTTTTCTTCTCTGCATGGTTTTTTTTTTCTCTTACACTGCAATGGCTTTTGATCATTTAAATGGTCTGCTTTGCCATTTTGTTAACTTGTCATCTTGAGGCAAGTAATGTATCTGTAACTCTGAAGTAGTTATGAACAAGGTGAGATGATGCTCTTTTGCATTTCGAAAGTAGGTGTTTTATTTTGGTACTATATTCTTTTGCATTTGAAAAGTAACTCCATGCACTTTTGCATCACCTGATAATAAGCTGCAACTTGCAGCAGTTTTCTGTGCAGAAAAATGCTCCAAAGCCAAAGAGATAAGAAGTAAAATGAGTCATTTCAAAAGAAGAAAATTCACCCAGATCATTAATTTGTATGTTGTACATATTTTCGCTTACAAAATGGAGGAGATCATGTCATAACAGCAACCATCATAATTTGTAATTGTTGAGGTACATAAGAATGATGCATTGCTGGAAATTAATTTGCATTGTTGATTTGACAAATGAGTGACATGACCATGTCTATGACATCATCCTAATGAATAATTTTAGTGTAGCAAAACTATTTGACTTCCACTCGCCCGATTTCCCATCACAACTACCATGCCACTTTATCATACACATGCATGTGCTCTTAAAAACTTTTTCATATAGGTGACCCATCACTAAACATAGAGCATCTATATCCCTGCTATAATTGTCCTTTGGTAATTAATTTAACCTGCAACTTTCTTTTCTCACTACCATAGACTTTACAAAATATTACAATTTTGACTATAATCTTGACCTTAACTAGTTAGTACATATAAATACATAATGGCTAAGGAGAATAATAGAATAGGAAACAACATGAGCTTTATTGTTGAAGAAGTTTAAGAAAAAGAACTAGTAGTAAAGGCTCAAGCATCAGGAACATTCATTCATTACAACTCAATGTTTATGGAATGATGGACTAAATAGAGGCCCTAACTCCATGTGCATCTACATCATCATCAGGATATTTAACAAAGTCACTTAATTGCATGAACTAAATGCAGATGAGTCATTCTATTGTGAATTATGAAATCCAATATGTATGGCAAAACAATGAAAATAGAATTCAATATTCAAATGAGTCAAATGAATCATATAAACATTAATAAGCATAGTGGTTCATATACATTCAGAATCATCATGGAAACAATGTCAAGTGATCATTGGATACACCAAGTTACAATAGAAATCAATGGAGAATAATGCCATTGTGTTATGCCAAATTCTTCAATATTGATATTTCATTTATATCAGTTAGTTCATTAATCAATCTTGTTCAATATTATTACTTTAATATTAATGCTTTATTCATTAGTATTCAACTTTTGTCACTAAAATCATTTTAGTAATTGAATCGGCCAATATCCGATTGAACTGTGAAAAACTGATGAACTGGCGAACCGGCCAAGAACCGATTCAGGAAAATATTTTTCAAAAGTGAATTTAAATGGAAAGAAGTTACAAACATGGAAGGAAATTTTTAAAAATAATAATAAAAGAGGAAATACATGATCAGATGTTAAAATAAAATTAGGAAGGGAGAAATAAATATGGAAAGATAATTGATAGGGAGAGAAAATTATAATGGAGCAAAATTAGAAGGGGGAAAATAAATATAGAAAGATAATTAATAAGGAGAGGAAATGATAATAAAAGAAAATGAATTATTAGAGGAGATGGTTAGGGGAGAAGAATTTGAAATTAAAAGGAAAATGAAGAATTCGGTGGAGAAGAAATAAAGAATGAAAAAATAAATTAAATAAGCTAACAAAATTAAAAAAATAATATTGATTTAGGATAAAACATATTAATATCTTATCACCAGAACTATATAATAATAATAATAATAATAATAATAATAATAATAATAATAATACTACTACTACTACTACTACTACTACTAATAATAATAATAATAATAATAATAATAATAATAATGATGATGATGATGATGTTTGAATAAGTATTAAATTTTTTAAATATAATAATTAATTAGAAAAAGAATAAAATTTGAAAAAAAGAGAAACACAGAACGAAAGAAAAAAGGACGAATAAATGAAAATAAATACGAACAACAATTTTAAAAGTGAATTAGGTTTAAATAAATTAGTATATCATCACAATAAATAATAAAGAATATAATAATGTATCAATTATGATAAATTAAGATAGCTTAAATTTATAAAATAATAATTTTATACCAATTTATTATTATTAGTATTAGTATGATATATTTTATAATATATTAATTGTGATATATATTCAAAATTAATATATAATATTATTTTAATAAAATCTGTTCCAATCTAATCAAACCCGATCGGATCGGTCCAACCATGACCCAGTAAAAAGTCCGGTCCAATTGTTGGTCCGGTTATGAAAACATTAATCAAGACGCGTTTTAAATTCGTACGGACCAATGATTCAAAGTGAACAATATCTTGGGCGGGTGTGTTACACCTCCTCCTCCCCCTCTCTTCCTCTCTCTAGATCTTTCTCTTTAGAGAAGGGCTGATGTTGTGGTGTTTGATCCCCAGGTTGTGATCCTGACCACACACTCTCTCTCTCTCTTCTCTCTCTCTCTCTAATAGGTTGTTTACTTTGGGAAACTTATATGACAGTGAATATGTGGAATGAAGTGTTGGGGAAGACCTCAAATTCCCCTTCCTCTTAATCTTATTTGTGAAATTTTATAGCTTAATGATCTTCCAAATAATTTACTGCACCATTAATTCCTCTTCCTATTGACATATTCTTATTATATCAGTTAACTTGTTTTGAATTCCAGAACTATATTTCTTATTCATCTTTTGCATCCTTATCATATGCATGATTTAGTTGTGTTTAAACCTTAGATCTTGTTAGTTATGTTCTCAGGTATCACTTTTAATGATGATCAAAACATATGAATGCTTCTTAGTGCATGTTTGATTGTTTGTGTTTCTTATATATATATATATATATATATATATATATATATATATATATATATATATATATATATATGTTGTCATTCAAGTAGTGTATAATATTAATGTTACTTATAATATTAGTGGTCTGTGTATTACTTAGATTTAGGATAAGTCTTGCATACCTAAGTTCTCGTGTTGCTTATTAATAGTCACATCCAAATAATGCAAATTATTAATGTTATCCAACACAATCAACAATGTGAACAAAGCAAAGACATTATATGAAGGACAACATATATGAACTTAGACAACATACACCAAAAGTATATATTAAGATATCTTTGCTACAAATTTTAACATCATGCATTGACTCATCAAATTTTTTTTCTATAGCATTGTGCAAGATGTGGGAAAATCGATAACATAGAGTTGGAAGCTATAAGTCATACTTCTGAACAAATTACTAGCATAGTCATACCATATGTAGGAATGACATTTTACTTAGAAAATATGGATATGATTTTTATAATTTTTATGTTAGATGTATTGATGTTTCTGTACGGAAACATTTTTCTTATAATGCAGGTGAAGGTAGAAATTTTTAAGTAGGATGCTTGTTTATTCAAAACAAGAACGTAAATGCTAGGAAAACGATAAAGAAAAGAAGAGAGACCCTGAATGGGTGTGGTTCAAATCTATTCACTTGTGAAAGAAATGATTGAAAGTGAATTGTAAAATGATTTAATGAAGAGCATAATTATTTTTTAGCAATGCCTTCTAAAAGTATTGAAACTGTGTTCATATTTTATGTTATTTGAAACTTCAAAAGGTGTCATTAAAAAATTACATGATGACACCATTTGTCCATCGGATATTGTTAGAGTTCTTAAGTATTCCGGTGAACCAACAATTACAAGAAAAAAATGTATGAATCACTTGAAAGCAACAAGAAAGAATAATGTCGGTAATGAATGCATGGGTATAATTACTTATTTTAAAAATAAGAAAATGGATTATTATGAATTCTCTTTTAGATTGCAAAAGGATGAAACAAACATCGTAACAAATGTTTTTTGGTTGATAGTAGATCGAGGAGAATGATTATCTAACATTTGGAAATGTTATAATTTTTTATATGACTTACAAAATGAAAATTTTTTACATGTAATCTGCACTATTCATAAGGATCAATTATCATACTATGTTATTTGGTTATGCTTTGCTCATAAATGAGACTGAAGAATCATTTACTTGGTTGTTTCATATATGGCTGGAGTGCATGAATGAAAAACATCCCATATTTATCATCACTTATTAGAATATTGCATTGGATAATGTGATTCACAAAGTATTTCTAAAAAAACATTAATTTTGCATATGGCATATTAAAAATAATTTGCATGGCCGAGGCAACTTCATGAAAGATATAAGGATACACATGTCAAAAATTGAGAAATTTTGAAATACATGGACTAAATTTAAGCAAACTTATGATATATCAAAGGGTCATTAGGTTGAAATTATGTATAATAGGTTTCATTATTAGGTGCCACTCTACCTAGAGTGATATATTTTTTGTAGGAATGTCTTCCTCATAAACACCGAAAAGATGAATGCTTTTTATGGTTTTTCAATTTGAATACTTTTTTATAACAAATTTTGTATTCCAATATGATGAATCCCTTTGTTCATGTCATGAAGTCAAAGAACACGAAGATTTTAAAAGTGTGAACTCTACTGCTTCTTTAGTTTCAAGAAGCCTTTTGGAAATTCATGCAAGCAATGTATGTTTGCTATTTTTCATAAAGAGTTCAAACAAATTAATGATTTTCTTGTCGAGATTATAAAAATTAATAATATAATATTACTATAAATATTTTAAGCAAATGGTAGAGATGTATGTATTATATTATAAACATCAATAATAAATTATTATTTTATTTATCGAAGGATAATTTCTTCAAAATTATCGAAGGATTTAATATATGTGAGTAATTTTGAAAGAATTGCCCGTCCGTAGTTATAATAATATAATTTATTATCAATGTTATTGAAAATAAAAACCATTATTTCTTTTACACACAAAAACCATTATCAATGTTTATTCAAAATTCTATTAATTTACTTCTTATCAGTTTTATAAAATGTCTTTTATATTTTTAAAGAGTCATATTGTGATCTATAAAAAATAATCATTATGTTAAAATTTTAGTCCACATTAATTAAAGATGCATTTATATATAATTATTTATTGTTATAAATAAAAAAATTGTGAATTATAATATAATAATATGATGAATATTTTACATTAGTCATTTATATCTAATATTAATTTAGTATTGATTAATTTCAAAGCACATATTTTTTTTATAAATTCATAAAATAACTTGAATAACTTGGTTTAGTTCTAATATGAAATTTATTTATATATATTTATATCTATGAATGAGTAAAGAAATAAATGAAAAAAGGTGGTATTGGAATTTGAACTTGCAACCACATGGAAGTAGAGGATCCTATCTACTAGAAAAATAATTTGTCAAATATGATTGAAAGTGTCTATGTATGATATTTTAATATTATATGCATAAGATAAAATAATATTATTTTAATTACCGACGGATGCTTCCTTCGGAATTACCGACGGATTCCAAATCATTTGGTAATTCTGAAGGATATACTCGTTGGTAATTAAATAATATTTTTTATGAATGTTTATAATATAATACATATCTATCTTCCATTTATTTATAATATTTATAATATAATATTAAATTATTAATGTATTTAGTCATATATATATTAATACATATAATATTATTAATATTTAATAATAAGATTTAATTTATAAACATTGATAAAAAAATATTATTATTTTAATTATTGATGGGTACTTTATTCGGAATTATTGACAGGTCTCGAATCCTTCAGTAATTTCGAAGGATATACCCATCGTTAACTCTAATATTTTCCTGCCCATTAGTCCCTCCCTCTCCCTCCTCGTTCCCACGCCCCCTTTCCATATATCTCTCTCCTCACTCGTTATCTTCTCTCCATCTCTCACCTGCTAACTCTATCTATCTTCCTCTCCCTCTCTTTCCCACGATGGTGACCTCTCATGACTCCGGCGATCCCGGCTGCCATCCCCCTCTTCCTCTTCCTTTCTCTCGACTCCAACCGCCCTCCTCCACTCCCTCTCCCTCTCTCTCAACTTCAACAGTCAGGTGGCCGGGTCCGACCACAGGTGACGGATCCAGTGCACAGGCGGCCGGCTTAGCCCCAGGCGACAGATCCGGCTCAAAGCGTCGGATCCGACCGCATGTGCGCCGGATCGGGGGCGCCTAACGTCCGTTCACGGCCGGATCGGGCACCCGACCTCCGTTCATTGAAGTGGCGGCCGAATCTAGCCATCTGGCAGCCGTTCACATTCGTGGAGGTCGGATCAAGGTGGCAGCCATCCGTTCACGATCGTGGCGGTAGGATCTGGCCGTCTGGCAGCAGTTCACGGTCGTGGCCGCCTAGCTAATGCAATCCTAGGCCGAACTATCGCCTCCCCATCCCCCTCTCCCTCTCTCTCAACTTCGGCGGTCCTCTCCCTCTCTTTCTCTATCTCGATTCTGGCCGCCTACTCTGGATCGGCTGCCAGGTGTCGAATCGGCAGCATGTGACTTATTTTTAAAATATTTTTAAAAACATTTTGACGGATTTATCCATCGCTAAGTGTATGTTGGGAATCTGCCGGTGCCTATCACGGGTTTTCCCCATCGAAGGCTCTGACGGGTCACATTCGTCAAAGGCTTCGACGGATGTGACTCATCGAAGGCTTCGATGAGTGACTTCTGTCGAAGGCTTCAACGGGTCAGACTTGTTGAAGGCTTCGACAGATTAGACCCGTCGAAGGCTTCAGTGATGTCCGTCGTACTCCTCGAAGGTTTTGACTGGAGATCGCTCGTCAGAACTATCAACGGGTTCTCTCGTCAAAACCTGCGAAGGGGCGAACACACCCTCCTCTGATTCCGGCAACATGATTAGTATTTTCTGAAGGCAAACTCCGTCGGAAGCTTCAAAGGATGTCGTTCCTTCTTAATTTGCGACGGATTGCGTCCGTCGAAAATTTCAAAGGTCGACTTTCTTGTCGCAAATGTCCGTCAAAACTTCTGAAGGGACATTTGAGGACTGCCAGTAACCCTTTCCAATGGCTTTATTTCCAACTGACTATTATCTGTCGGAAAGGCACATTTGTGACAGATTTCGAGGGTTTTTGACGGATATATTCGTCGAAAAATCACAAAATTCTTCTGGTGTAAGTTCTTTCATGCCCGTTTTATAGTTTTGTTTATAAAAATAAAATTAATTCTTTTTCGTAAATTGCAGGATCACTTTCATAATTGCTTCTACCGTGAGGGATGTCAGTGCTCTTGTCATTTCCCACTTGTCAGAAGGGGCAGGAGCATGAAAAGATATCCCGATTCAAGTGCAGGATGACATCTTTCTGACATTTAGTGCATGATTTTTGCATTAGATAATTTATATTATATTATAATTTTAGGTTATTTCCTCCAACCACCCTTAAACTATCGCGAATTTTCACATCTAACCCCAAACTATGAACTTCATTTTTTGGGTACCTAAATTATCGCGATTTTTCCAATTTGATCCTTCCATCGACTTCTTCGTTATTTTTTATTTTTTTCATCTGTGAAAAGTCCATTATACCCCTGTTCTGAATTGAATTCTATTTTTACATAAAATAATATATAAAAATAAATATAAAAATAATTAAAAAAAGAAAAACACGTGGAGGGGCGGTCGTCGCCCCCCTGCGTCGTCCGACGACGAGGGGAGGGGGGACCGATTAATAGGTATAATTAATATCAATACATATAATATTATTAATGTTTAATGATAATATTATATATATAAACATCAATAATAAATAATATTATTTTAATTACTAATGGGCAATTCCTTCGAAATTTTCGGCGGATGTTAAATCCTTCGGTAATTTCGAAGGAATTGTCCTTTGGTAAATAAAATAATAATATTGTTTCATCAATGTTTGTATATAAAAATCTTATTATTAAACATTGATAATATTATATACATATTAATATATATGATTAAAACATTAATAATTTAATATTACAAAATATGATAAATAAATGGAAGATATGTATTATATTATAAAAGATATTATTTAATTACCGACGGGTAAATCAGAAAGATTTAAAGTCCGTCGATAATTCTGAACGAAATATCCATCGGTAATTAAAATAATAATATTATTTTATCAATGTTTGTATATAAATCTTATTATTAAACATTAATAATATTATGTGTATTAATGTATATGGCTAAAAACATTAATAATATAATATAAATATTATAAATAAATGGAAGATATATATGTATTGTGTTATAAATATTCATAAAAATTATTATTTAATTATCGATGGGTAATTCCTTCAAAATTATCGAAGGATTTTAAATCTGTCGGTAATTCTGAAGGAAACACTCATCGGTAATTAAAATAATATTATTTTTTTATCAAATTTTATAATACATATCTATCTTTTTACATGTTTATATATTCTTTTATGAATGCGTTAATAAATATTATGACTAAATAATTTATCACTATTTTTATTTTCTCATAGATTATAAATAAATTTATAAGATAAATTATAAATAAATTTTGGAACATAAAATTGATAAATTTATAAGTAATTTTATAAATAATGATGAACCTTTTTATAAATCACAACTGACCATTTAAAAGTATACAAAATGACATATTATAAAAGACACATATATCTTAATATTATATATCTTAATTTCATAATGTTAATGTATATATAGTAGTAATGTTTATCAATATGTTACATACTATCCATATTATATATCTTAATATTATCATTAGATATAATTAGATAGAGAATAAGTGAATTGTTAGAACTTAGAATACTTATCATTCACAATTTATAAATGTATTTTAAAAAAGTATTTTTTTATGAATAAGAGGTAATCCATAACTTATGATTAAAACTAATTTATATTGTTTTAAAAATTTTTAATTAGTTATATCTTGGATAGGAAGTTAACATATTTTAATTTTATTAAAACTCTTCTATTTTATATTCTAAATTTATTTATAATCTATATTCTATACCTTTAAATATATTAAAGGAAATGAGTAAAAAGATAAAATATTAAAGACAATTATGAGAAAATGAAAAATAATGATAATTTATTTAATATATTATATTATATTAATGCATCAAGAAAATAATAAAAGTAAATGTTAGAAATATGCATTATATTATATTATAAACATTACTAATAAATTATTATTTTAGTTACCGACATGCCTAGCCTTCGGAATTACTGAGTGATATTTATCCGTCGGTAATTCTGAAGACTATGTCTGTCGATAATTAAAGTAATAAAATATTAAGCATATATTAATACTACATTACATATATATTATTATAAAAATTAATTACCAACGGAACAATATCCTTCGGTAATTCCAAAAGCTAAGCCCGTCGATAATTTTAATAATAAAATATTAAACATATATTATTATTATTATTATTATTATTATTACTACTAATTGGTCTGGCCTTCGGAATTACTGATAAATTTAAGTCAATCGATAATTTCGAAGGATATATCCGTCGGTAACTTACCTACGGGTATTTTCCATCTATAGTAGCGAAAGATAATTTGGCCCTCGATATTTCGGAAGATTTTTTTTATTTGTCGCAAATGTCATCGGTAAATGTGAAGGATTCTTGTCCGTCAGAAACTGTCCGTCGTAAATTGATAATTTTCTTGTAATATTATTTAACTTACGGCCGAGCAATGTTGTTCACAGTGACCACCCTATTATCGTGGAATCCCTTTTCTTTTGCCGAAGAGTAGGCTGAGAGGGTCCGACATGATCGACGGGCCCTATTACAAAAGAAATTATTAGTGTAATACAAAATTAAACTAATGATAGTTCATATATTAACAGTAAAGTTCGCACCCCGTGCGATATCTAGCGTTGCCTCATCCGTGGCAGTCCGCTCGTTAGAATGTGTCGATCCAACTGCGTGTCCTATTGACGCAATTGGCAATCATTAAAATAAGAAATGATAGATATAATTATATGACAATTATAAATCAAATACTAATAAATATATCACCTAGCGTAATATGTCGATCAACGTCATGTGGTCATGTGGAATGGACACTGGAATGTGGAGAAGCATCCATCGGTCTCGACAGAGGCGTAGCAATTGCCTCCGTAAAAAATAGTTAAAATATTTGCATGTACTTAAATTTATTAAATACACAAAAAATAATGCGGAGGAGGGCGTCGAAGCAGGACGGAGGAAGGCGGAGGGCGGCATCCAATAGGGCGAAGGAGGGTGACGTCCAATGGGGCGAAGGTGGGCAGTGTCCGGTAGGGCGGAGGAGGGCTGACATGCCATCAGAGCAAGTGGAGGAGGGCAGAGGAAGGCGGAGGTGGCATCGGAGCAGGACGGAGGAGGGCAGAGTAGGGCGAAGGAGGGAGGCGGTGGCGGTGGCATCGGATGAGGTCGGAGGAGCAGGCGGCGAGGTCGCAAGAGGGCACCAAAGAACGGCGACATGGTCGAAGAAGACCATCGAGGTCAGATGAAGGCAACGGAGGGGGGCGACGGGGCCATAGGAGGGTGATGGGGTCGGAAGAGGGCGACGGGGTTGGAGGAGGGTAGCGGGGTCGCAGGAGGGCAGCGGAGGAGGCAGAGGAGGGAGGCGTCCCATAGTGACATCTAAGCAAGGCACCAGAGGAGGGCGGCAGGGTCGGAGGACTGCAGAGGAGGACGAGGCCGGCAGAGGAGGACGAGGCCGGCGGCCATAGTCGATCGTCGGTCGCACAATCATCGATCATCGAGATAGTCATCGGTCGCAAAGAGGTAAACAATAAGAAACAAGGAAGAACTTAGGGGTTTAAAGTAACTTTTTAGCGTCGTGAAGTAGTGAGATGCTAATTACACACTAAAGCGGCACCGACTAATAAATTAAAAGATCACTTTATCGGCGATAAGTTGACACTGAAGTGACTCTACATTAGTGTCACGAAAATGTCATTGCTATGTCGATGCTATCCTAATTTTTTTTATAAAATTATATTCAAATAGGTTTATATTACAAGTTCATATTATATTATAAGTTATATTCAAATAGGTTTTATTATATTATAAGTTTATGTTATATGTATGTATTTGTGTATATTATGTATATATATATATATGTACATATGCAAACGTGTATATTGTTAAGAATATAAAATCATTGGTGCTGCTCTTCCTAACGGCTTAAGCTTTTAGGAAAACTGGTTAGCACATCAAATTCAACATGATATCAGAGCCAGAGGTCAAGGGTTCGAACATCATTAAACTCTTATTAAAAAATATTTTCCTCTCTTAGTTGTCCACATGTTGGGCTTGGGCTAGATCAAAAGTATCAGCAGCCCACATGTGAAGGGGAATATTAAGAATATAAAATCATTGATGTTATTCTTCCTAACGGCTTAAGCTTTTAGGAAAATTGGTTAGCACATCAAATTCAACATATATATCTATATGAATGTATATAGTTAGCAAAGCAACCAAAGGAACAAACAAGGGAAGTCCAACTAGCGACGCAACACGGCATTGGTATTTCAGCACTATGTTGTGGCAAAGATTTTTAGCGACTAATTAGCGTCGACTCGGCGTCGCCGTTCTAAGACGCCAAAGTAACATCGATGAGTCACGACACTAAGTCGACGCGGTTATGGCTATAAATTAGCGACGACTTTGCTTGTGTCGCTAATGTAACTTTATGCCAGCGCTATTGTAACACAATATCGCAAAATCATGTCACTTAGTTCAATCCTCATAATTCTCTTGATTAAGAATATAAAAAAATTATCAATAATACATATATGTAACATATGGTATAGGATATGTGTGGGTAATACATATAATATAGCTAACATGTAGTGTATGAATATATTCGTATGTAACGCATAATATACGAATACATATGTAGGTAATATATATATATATATATATATATAGGAATATTTAATCCGTAAGGTGGCTACTTAGCATCTAACTAGCTACCGTCGCTAATATAACACTAATATGCACTATTGGAACACGATGTCGCCACCATTGTGTCTATACGATGGCGCAAAATCATGTCACTTAATTCAACCCTCATAATTCCATGATTAAGAATATAAAAATATTTTTATATAATACATATATGTAACATTTGATATAGGAATACATATGTAGGTATATAGGTAATGTATATATATTTAATTAGGAATATTTAATACATAAGGCGCCGACTTAGTGCCTAAGTAGCGTCGCATTTAAGTAATGCTAAGTAGCGCCACGAGTCGTCGGCGCCAACACAGCGCAAGCTGCCGACGCCCATATCGACTCTGTTGTTAGCGTCGATATAGTGTCGCATACATTGTGACACTAATTTAGCGTAGGCGCCTGTCGATGCTAATACAACGCTATGATCTACCACGCATTTTCCCTTTCTCGCGAGTAATAATAGTAGCAAAGTAGCGTCGACTTTTCGTAACGCTAAAGCGATGCTATTGTGACGCTATTGACGGTGACTCACTTTCGTCGCTATAGTGACACTTTTGGCGTCAATATAGCGTCACCACCGCTTGCGACACTAAAATCCGTCGCTATTCGATAATTTTCTTGTAGTATTGAATGATTTGAAAATCTAAATGTCATAAATCAACTAATTCTCCTATATTGTAAAGTCAAATTCACAAGAAATGGATGTTATTATTCATGATCCAACATTTGTAAAAGCTAAAGGTAGACCAAGAAAAATCTAAATACTTGAATTTGATGTTGAAATTTTCAACTCATAAGGTGAGCGTAAGAAGCATATATGTGGTGAATGTGTGAGAAAGGTCATTATAAATCTACTTGTCTATGAAAGTAAAGCAAGACTTTGTTGACTAATTTTTATTACTGTCCATTTACATTATAGATCCACTTTCTTCATTATTATGCATCAACGAAAGCATAAGAAAGACATATAATATAGCTAACATGTAGTGTATGAATATATTCGTATGTAACGCATAATATACGAATACATATGTAGGTAATATATATATATATATATATATATATAAGAATATTTAATCCGTAAGGTGGCTACTTAGCATCTAACTAGCTACCGTCGCTAATATAACACTAATATGCACTATTGGAACACGATGTCGCCACCATTGTGTCTATACGATGGCGCAAAATCATGTCACTTAATTCAACCCTCATAATTCCATGATTAAGAATATAAAAATATTTTTATATAATACATATATGTAACATTTTATATAGGAATACATATGTAGGTATATAGGTAATGTATATATATTTAATTAGGAATATTTAATACATAAGGCGCCGACTTAGTGCCTAAGTAGCGTCGCATTTAAGTAATGCTAAGTAGCGCCACGAGTCGTTGGCGCCAACACAGCGCAAGCTGCCGACGCCCATATCGACTCTGTTGTTAGCGTCGATATAGTGTCGCATACATTGTGACACTAATTTAGCGTAGGCGCCTGTCGATGCTAATACAACGCTATGATCTACCACGCATTTTCCCTTTCTCGCGAGTAATAATAGTAGCAAAGTAGCGTCGACTTTTCGTAACGCTAAAGCGATGCTATTGTGACGCTATTGACGGTGACTCACTTTCGTCGCTATAGTGACACTTTTGGCGTCAATATAGCGTCACCACCGCTTGCGACACTAAAATCCGTCGCTATTCGATAATTTTCTTGTAGTATTGAATGATTTGAAAATCTAAATGTCATAAATCAACTAATTCTCCTATATTGTAAAGTCAAATTCACAAGAAATGGATGTTATTATTCATGATCCAACATTTGTAAAAGCTAAAGGTAGACCAAGAAAAATCTAAATACTTGAATTTGATGTTGAAATTTTCAACTCATAAGGTGAGCGTAAGAAGCATATATGTGGTGAATGTGTGAGAAAGGTCATTATAAATCTACTTGTCTATGAAAGTAAAGCAAGACTTTGTTGACTAATTTTTATTACTGTCCATTTACATTATAGATCCACTTTCTTCATTATTATGCATCAACGAAAGCATAAGAAAGACATATAATATAGCTAACATGTAGTGTATGAATATATTCGTATGTAACGCATAATATACGAATACATATGTAGGTAATATATATATATATAGGAATATTTAATCCGTAAGGTGGCTACTTAGCATCTAACTAGCTACCGTCGCTAATATAACACTAATATGCACTATTGGAACACGATGTCGCCACCATTGTGTCTATACGATGGCGCAAAATCATGTCACTTAATTCAACCCTCATAATTCCATGATTAAGAATATAAAAATATTTTTATATAATACATATATGTAACATTTTATATAGGAATACATATGTAGGTATATAGGTAATGTATATATATTTAATTAGGAATATTTAATACATAAGGCGCCAACTTAGTGCCTAAGTAGCGTCGCATTTAAGTAATGCTAAGTAGCGCCACGAGTCGTCGGCGCCAACACAGCGCAAGCTGCCGACGCCCATATCGACTCTGTTGTTAGCGTCGATATAGTGTCGCATACATTGTGACACTAATTTAGCGTAGGCGCCTGTCGATGCTAATACAACGCTATGATCTACCACGCATTTTCCCTTTCTCGCGAGTAATAATAGTAGCAAAGTAGCGTCGACTTTTCGTAACGCTAAAGCGATGCTATTGTGACGCTATTGACGGTGACTCACTTTCGTCGCTATAGTGACACTTTTGGCGTCAATATAGCGTCACCACCGCTTGCGACACTAAAATCCGTCGCTATTCGATAATTTTCTTGTAGTATTGAATGATTTGAAAATCTAAATGTCATAAATCAACTAATTCTCCTATATTGTAAAGTCAAATTCACAAGAAATGGATGTTATTATTCATGATCCAACATTTGTAAAAGCTAAAGGTAGACCAAGAAAAATCTAAATACTTGAATTTGATGTTGAAATTTTCAACTCATAAGGTGAGCGTAAGAAGCATATATGTGGTGAATGTGTGAGAAAGGTCATTATAAATCTACTTGTCTATGAAAGTAAAGCAAGACTTTGTTGACTAATTTTTATTACTGTCCATTTACATTATAGATCCACTTTCTTCATTATTATGCATCAACGAAAGCATAAGAAAGACATATAATATAGCTAACATGTAGTGTATGAATATATTCGTATGTAACGCATAATATACGAATACATATGTAGGTAATATATATATATATATATATATAGGAATATTTAATCCGTAAGGTGGCTACTTAGCATCTAACTAGCTACCGTCGCTAATATAACACTAATATGCACTATTGGAACACGATGTCGCCACCATTGTGTCTATACGATGGCGCAAAATCATGTCACTTAATTCAACCCTCATAATTCCATGATTAAGAATATAAAAATATTTTTATATAATACATATATGTAACATTTTATATAGGAATACATATGTAGGTATATAGGTAATGTATATATATTTAATTAGGAATATTTAATACATAAGGCGCCGACTTAGTGCCTAAGTAGCGTCGCATTTAAGTAATGCTAAGTAGCGCCACGAGTCGTCGGCGCCAACACAGCGCAAGTTGCCGACGCCCATATCGACTCTGTTGTTAGCGTCGATATAGTGTCGCATACATTGTGACACTAATTTAGCGTAGGCGCCTGTCGATGCTAATACAACGCTATGATCTACCACGCATTTTCCCTTTCTCGCGAGTAATAATAGTAGCAAAGTAGCGTCGACTTTTCGTAACGCTAAAGCGATGCTATTGTGACGCTATTGACGGTGACTCACTTTCGTCGCTATAGTGACACTTTTGGCGTCAATATAGCGTCACCACCGCTTGCGACACTAAAATCCGTCGCTATTCGATAATTTTCTTGTAGTATTGAATGATTTGAAAATCTAAATGTCATAAATCAACTAATTCTCCTATATTGTAAAGTCAAATTCACAAGAAATGGATGTTATTATTCATGATCCAACATTTGTAAAAGCTAAAGGTAGACCAAGAAAAATCTAAATACTTGAATTTGATGTTGAAATTTTCAACTCATAAGGTGAGCGTAAGAAGCATATATGTGGTGAATGTGTGAGAAAGGTCATTATAAATCTACTTGTCTATGAAAGTAAAGCAAGACTTTGTTGACTAATTTTTATTACTGTCCATTTACATTATAGATCCACTTTCTTCATTATTATGCATCAACGAAAGCATAAGAAAGACAAGAAAAAGAATGACAATGGAAGCAAAGTAGAAGAGGAAGATGGTAGCGATGACAGAAATGATATTTAAAGGTAACTTCCATTTCCATTTTATTAGTTTCATATCTATTTGGGATGATTAGCTCTCATCTCCATTTTTTATTCATAAGACTTTCGTATTCACTCTTATAAGATCTTTTTACTACGTTGTTGCAAAAGTTGGACTAAAAAGTTATAAGGGGAAAATTGATGTTGCTATTCAAAAAGTTGAAGGGAGCTTGATTTTTTGTATAAAGAAGACTTTCCTCTCCATTGATTGTTTTTTTCATTACAAAGATGTGATTCAAGTTTCATCTTCCTTTTGTACTTTCAAAACATTTAATGAATTAGTGCATATTGATATATGAATAATATGGTTATTTGTTATAATGAGTTATCTCATTGAGTTTTTTCTTGTACTTGGATCCGTGCAGAATAAGTATAATGACGTTGACGCTGGTGAGATGATTGATGACTCATCTTATAATTAACATGGACATTGGATTGGACTTTGGTAGAATTTCATATTGTATAGTTGTAGGTCATAACCCACTAAAATGGACATTGTATAAATAACTTCCTCATATTGTAAAGTTTATTATAAATTTAAGTCTTCCATTGATGTAAGTCAATTGGTCAAAGTAAAAAAGTCAAGTCATAAAATTGAATAACGTCATTGAGTTAGCCTTCTGGGCAAGTGAATCTTGAGATGCTACATTTTACTTGTGACATTGAATACATAGGGAAGATGAACCTTCTATGAGTTTTGACATCCCATATATAAATAATAATGTGAATTAAATAAATCATGACATCATGAGGAATCATCGTAATCAATAAGCATGCGTTAAGAAATCATAAAGATGTAACATAGCGAAACATCATTATAATTGTAATTAAATAGAACATTGTCCATGCAATATAATCATTCTTCACATTAATGATCATCGTGATGTATATAATAGAAGGGATAAGCATCAATAGATAAAATCTCATTGTAAATAAAATTATAAGGGTAATCATAATTAACAATTCATGAACATATGGCAAGATCATCACCAATCATAAGATTAAGAATTATTAAGGAAACACAAAATATGATAATAATATAAACATCTTACATCATATGAAAGATTAAGAAAATTGATTATGTGACATCATAGATTGATCACTATTATCATAGGATCATGATACAAATCATCTTATGGATCATCAAAATTAGCACTATCATAGCCAAGCGTCATGAAATGGAACAAATGAACAATCATCATTGGGATCATTAAGATCAGTAATAACATAAGACATAACCATCACAAATCATGGATCATTATAAAAGAATCAATAACATCATTGTTGCACATAACCCATCGTCATCAGCAATGATCATATCATTGGGCATAACCCACCATCATTCATTTCATGTTTATTATATTAGATTTATTGTGGAGTGCCATTCAACCCTCTTTAACATGGGTCGATGAAGTGTCGTGGCCAGGGTGAAGTATCTCAACACTAATGGTGGAGTGTTTTTGACTCTCTAGAAGATGGGTGGTGAAGTATCTTTGGACTTCGTTTTGGCTAGGTTGGTCATATGTGATGATTCAAAAGAGACTCGATATATGAGGTGTGATAATGAAAATATAAAATAAATAAGAATGTCATCATTGCATTGTTAATTGATTATATATGATAAGTTAGTAGAAAGTATAAAATGATTAATAATCATGAATAAAATAATATTATGCGGATGCAAACAAGTTTGATCTGTAGTCATTCAATAAATTATAACTTTATTGTTGAACGTCATATTTATTACCTTCAAGTTTTCTTAAAAGTAGAAAATTAAGTCATATAAATAAAATTATCATATTTTAATCTCTTGTCACTTGTCCTTAAAAAAATTTTATGACAATCCTATTTTGTCTTGATGTGTTAATAAACAAAACTTGAAAAAATTATAACTCGATGTACGGAGATTCTTTTCAAAGATTTTAGTTGGAATAGAAATCTAATGACTTATCCTATCAATTCAAAACTATGAAATTTGTATCATATCAATATTATTTTTACAAAATTTATAATGTATTTTCATTGTTGTCCATGATAGCTTGATAGCATGTCAATTTTTTCATTGATAACTTTTGATTCATAGCTTTGATTGATATAATTATTAATTCTATAAACTAGACTTCAAGAGCCATCATCATGAAATCTTTCATAATTTTGGGATGCCAGAAACTTATCGAGATTATTTAATAGCTTTCATTATAAAATACACATAGCAAAAGGGAAAAGTTTTTCTACAAATAATTTCTTATCATATTATAGAAATATATGAATTTATTCAAAGAATAACTTTATCGGGATTTATAGATCCAGGAAAAAATGAGACATGAATTCACAAGAATAAAATGTACCTTAATATTGTGATAAATAAAATTCCCTTCTCTATACCGACCATATCTCCTCTTCGATTTGGTTTCATTCTCTCATACTCAATGATTGACCATGATGAAAAAGATGAGAGGAAAGTAATTGTCATAGCCAAAGTTGTGAACATCATAAACTTATGTAAGATCGGAAAGGGTCGTAAGATCAAATATCATAAAAATCGAATCAAGAATCATAAGATCCTATTTGTTAATAAAAAAATTAATTTTAAAAATAATAAATATATTTTTAACAAATTTATCATAATTAAATTTAAATTACACTTCACTCTGTCATATTTATGTTGATTGTTAATAAAAATTACATTAAAACATATTAAAAATAATAAAATCATAAAATTATGTAACTAAAATTAAGATCGTATCTTATATACAACATATTGAAGATAAGATTGACATCCACTAAGAGAAGTAAGATCTTAAAATCTAATCGAGATCTTGACAAATTTAATCATAGCACTAGAGAATTTAAAGAAAAAGAGTCTAACTTGGATGAGGGAGAGAGAATTTGCTACGACTAATAATTTTATTTTATTTTTTTAGACGTTACAATTATAAAAATTTAAAGATAATAGTTAGGAAATATATAAAAAGGTATGACAATTCAAAGGAAATTTCAAAAAAAAAAACAAACAAGAAGAAGAAGATCGCACATAAATGTTTTATTTTTCAATAATAGAAAGCATAAATAATTTTGGTTTGGCAGGCAATGAGCGCAATGTGACTGTGACCCGTCATTTTATATGATCGACGGTCCGGATTCGGCTTCCATCTTCCAACCAGCAGTGAAACTTGGAGTTGAGAGCAACTGGCGACGCAACTCCAATCTGCGATGCCACAAGCACGTTTGCGCAGCGACACGCGTCTTTCTATCATTGGCCATCCGCCCGTGCGTGGAATTACAAACTGTTACGAGTGCGCGAGGACGTCATATGCTACCGGCCATCTAATGATCTCTATATAAAGCAGGAAGGGTGGGGGCACATGAAGCACCCATCAGTCATCTCTCTCTCTCTCGGTTCTCTCCTCCCCCTCTCTGTCCAGTGTTTCATGTAGCGGCATTTTGCGGTCATTGTAGAAGATGTGAATGTTCTTAGCAGGCTGCGTTGAGCTGCGACGGATCAAGGGCACATCACAGTTTGGCGAAGTCCGCCTGAAGAAGCCGAAAGAAGGATTGATGAAGAAGATGCTGCTGATGTTCTCCACAGGCTTTCTTGAACTGTGGACTATTAATAACATTGATGATGAATCAGACTTATATGTTGACAGTTCAAGAACGCCCATGGAGAACATGAACACGTCTTGGTTGGAATATCATCTGGTTACCCGCTTAATTAATTTGCAGTGAAGTTTACATCAATCTTTGCCTGAGGTGTGTTGTAGTATGAGTGCTTTGGTATGTATATAAATACATTATATATGTCTTTACCATACAGTTTGATTATGACAGTTCCATCTTCTAGCATTTGTTTTGCTTCGAGCTCTATAATTCGATGCAAGTTGAGATATACTGTACATTGATGCTACGTAGCAGGATGGATATGTGTATGATCCATTTGTCACTTGTTTCGTTTTCCTGTAGCAAAATTTCGAGTTACGAGAGTAAGTTTTGCCACGCCACTTCCTTCCACTGATCTTTTGCAGGAGTTTGTTTCATCTTTTATATGCATCTCTGGAAACTATGTATCTTTTTACGGCGCCTTCAATGTATGATTCTTCTCTCTTTCTTTCTTCGGCAAAATTCCGAGTAGAGATCAACAGAAAGATCGATCTCTTGCCTTCCCTTTTTGTCAATAATTTTTCATTATGTTTTTTCTCGGACGTGAATTTGATCATAGATTAGGACTTGGATCTTCAATGGATGATCCTTTCCCGTTAAACTTATTCTCAATTCTCTGGTTTGACGTGACAACTTTTGCAGATGTCATTTTTTGTTCTGCTAAAATTGACAATGTCTGTGATTAGACGTTGAAAAATATTCCAAAGAGAAAAAAGTACATGCATCATGGTGAAGCATCAAATGATTCACGAAAATTGTACTACGAATGATCCGCATATTATTATCTTTTCTTTTCTTTTACCTTGTGAAAACCAACTTGAGATGAAATGTTGACAAAATACCATTTAGTTCATATATATACTATTATCAGAATCAAATGGCATTTTGTGAAGTTTATATAGATAGCCAGCTTACTGGTTACACATTGTTTTATTTTTTTTCTTTTTCAGAAAATTTATTCATCTTTTCCAAATTCTGAGTGTTCAAGTTCCAGAGGTGCACCTTCGTTATATTATTTAAGAAATTGGGCTTTTGCAGCATATAAGGACAGTGGCAAACTGTGAGATTATTCCTTCAATGTTTTAAACTCTTTTGGGTTTCTGAACCGGCAGAAGAAATGAAAGGTGAGAAAAAGTTGGAATGTGTGGGGAAAAGGTAGAGGCAATCATGTGAGTATGAAACTTTGTGGTTCACAGGCTGAGACATAAAGATTGGATGACTCATTAGGTGATGAAAAGAAAAAGAAAAGAAATGACATGTGTGGAGCCCCTTTAGGTTCTATATTTGGTTAGGATTGGATTTGGCAAAGGCACTCCTTAGGTCCACCTTTCCATTCTTGCTTCATTTAACATCCATGCCGCATTGACTTGTCTCTGTTTCCTTTCTGAAGTTTTCTTTTTAGCTTCTGAAAAGTCTTGTTACTTAAAATTTGTAATGTACAAGGTGCTAACCTCATGGGGCTGTAGGCCTGTCATCAAGTAACTTGTCAGTACAATTTGCTGCTAAAGTGATGAAGATATGCAACAGGAACAGATCCAGAAAAGCAGAAAAAATAATAAAAAGGAACTACTAGATTTTATTTTACTATGCCAAATTACATGCTACTAGCTTGATGATTTCTGTGGTAGAAAAGGTAAATTGCTAATTCATCTCTCCACTATTAACATTCATTTATTTATAATGTTGCAATGAACTCATCCACCTTTGCATTCATACTCCTCGATAAAAATTTCATACAAATGGGTGGCTTTATTCCAGCGAGTGCCAAAATTGATTGAGGTAAGGTCCAAATACCATCACCACAAATCAAGCCAGAAGCAACAGCTGGTCCAAATGCATTTGCCTCGGCTTTGTTCACCCTTTCCCATATAAAGAGTATCAAGCTGCCCATACACATGTCAATTGCAAAGTAAGATCCCAAGTAGAATGGTATGGCCATGGCCATTGGAATTGGAATATACTTAGCTGCTTTTCCAGTAAAGTCTCTTACTAAATTAATGATAATGGCAGCAAGAAAGAATGCACAACATAGAGCTAGACAATTCTTTGGCAACGATGAAAATCCATCAACTCCCAGTATAGCGATGTTCCGATAAACAAGGGAATTAGGTGATGGATATTCAGATCCTGGAATACCAACACCCTTGAATGCTTTGAAGAATAACCAAAAGACACATGGAGCTATTACACACCCCATGGCAGTTCCGATCACTTGGCTAATGAACATGGATCTTGGAGATGCTAAAGTCATGTATCCTGTCTTAAAGTCTTGCATAAGATCAGATGCAGTTGACACAATGCTCATCATAACTCCACAAGCAGCAAGGCCTACAAGAACACCACCATGATCTGCCCCAGCCCATGCTCCAATAGCAAATATTGCTAGCTTTCCATAAGTTGAGGCAAGAGACCAGTCTGTGAGGCCTGCTCCATATGCATTGCAAAAAGCCAAAATAGGTGCAAAGATATAAACCACCAAAATATAGTACCACTTTAGTTGGTGGAAAATATGGGGTAGACTTATAATAGAGATGATAGCAACAATGATATATCCTCCATAAGCAATTGGTTTGGGTATTTGGTCCTTTAAGAAGAGCTCAATGCGACGTTCATCATCATAAGACGTAGTTGTCGTAGTGTGAATAGGTAAATTACTACCAGATATTGCTTCTGTGTCAGAAGACCCTCTGTTTTTTACTTGTTTAGCAAAGGCTTGGATAGTTTTTCCCATGACCTTTAAGAAGTTGTACAGGCCATCGCCAAGGATCAATGCAATAGCAACAAAGACCTGTAGCATAGAAATGCGACAAATGATTTTCATCATATAAACTAATGATAGGACCTCAAGAAAAGTTATAATTTACAACAAAATAAATCCAACATGGAACGCATTTGCACAAGTTAACAAAACAAGTTGTTCAGTAACAAAATATGAGAATATTAGTTTTTGATAAATACCCGATAGCCTTGTAATCCGTGAAGATTGGTTGGAGAGAGATCAGCTGGGTACCAATGACCTTTCCTAGCATCTATAAGAGGCCACATGATTCCCCATGAAAGTATGGCTCCCAAGAGAATAGATAAATTAACAATATAGGGGCAAATCATTCCAACCCCCACATAGGTTGCTGAAAAATCAAAGTAGAACCTACAAGAATTCATGTATATATTATGTTAGAGAATGCTACTCTAAATGAAGTTTTATGAGAAAGCATAAACATTACTCATATTAAGAAAAAAAATAAGCAACATTGTTCCTTCTTTGTTGGCATTTGAAAAACAAGTATTAAACTAATTAATCAATTTCACTTAACCATATGAATACCTGTTATCTCTAGCTTGAAGACCTAATGTTGGAAAATTTACGAATCCGCAATCATCTCCACCAGTGAAGAACCACTGAAAAAATCCCCATAGGAAACTGCCCATAAAGCACCTTCCTAAAGTTTTCACTTGCTTCCTGATAAACATAAAAGTCAAAAATCTCAACAATTGTCAAACCTTGTTAACATTTAAGCAAGCGAGTGCCAAATATAAGTGAGATTCGGTGAAGTCATACAATGCCAATTTGGCACCTTGAGGGGTGTGGAAGCTATTGATCAAGTGTGCTGTCGCCGTGCCACTCGGATAAATAAGCTTGTAGTCAATGATCATTATCTGATACAAATGTGAACTAAGGATCAACTTTATAAATAATTGATAAAGTGGAAACATTAAGTTTAACTTCATACCTTTCTCAATGGCACAAGGGAGAACAAACCAAGGAAGCTAACTACGAACAAGAATCCGATCATCCACGCGAGCTGTGGATTCTTAATATTCTGTGCATCATTAGCTTCGGTCGACTGCTTCGCTATCACATCGCTCATGGCAAAAAGATAACTACCAAAACCCCCTGCAAGCATATAAATAATTGTAAGTTAAGGAAAAAAGTATGTCCTTTTGTTCACTTTATCCCCAATATCAACTTCAGTAACTCTCCCAATCAAACTAGCAATGTCTTGTAAGTTTCCAACTTATTCTCTCATCAACTTAAACCTGATTCATGTTTCTAATTCAGGGATTTAAAACAAATATGTTCATGTGTGTGTGACAAACTGTTTCTAATGTGCATTATATACATTTGGCTGGTGATTTATACTTTTGGTTAGACTATATAATTCGCAAATTATTAACAGGCAAAAGATCGAACTTGGTTACCGCTGAAGGCAATGCCGGAGGCGGCGACGACGCAGGTTTGGATGACGGTGTTCTCCTGCCGGGTGAAGGGCTGCCGGAGGAGCCCGGCCTTCTCGAGGGCCTTCGTCCACGTCTTGAGGAAGAAGAAGCCGAGGAGCCCCGCGGACACATTCAGGGAAGGGATGATCCCCGTCGTCAGGTTGAGCTTCATCACGATGACACTAAACATCACCGCCAGCACCGCGCTCACCACGAACGCCCGCGCCGTCAGCTGCTCCCGCCACGGCGGCACCCGCTTCCCGTCGAACTCCCTCTCGATCGACAGCGCCGCCGCCTGCTCCTCCTCCTCCTCGCCGCCGCCGTGGTCCTCCGCGATCGTCCTCCTCCTCATCACCGCGCCCTTCTCCGTCTCCATGGCGACCAGGGGCGACGAGTTCGTTCCGGTCATCGCTCCCTCCGTCGTGTGAGGCCGTGGCGAATGAGAGAAAGAGAGAGGTATTTATACAATTCGTCCGTCCCGACTCCGAGGGTTACTGCGACTTAAATGATTGCGGAGATAAGATGGCGACGGAGATATGGAGATTGGGAAGCTCGCCGTCTTGAAACTTCTCGGGAGTGTCTACTACCTTTTTTGAATGGCGAACGGATTCATGAGAACGTGAGCGAGTGCGACTACCAGAAAAAAAAAAAAGGAACACTTTGTCGGAGGATTCCCAATCGTAGGATGGAGATCGTGTGGCGTGTGATGCGTACGCTGTGGTGTGTTCGGAGATGACGGGCGGTCGTACGTGAAGAATGAGGATGACAGGTGCCTAAATTTGAGAGTGGAGAAGTGAGGCAATTAAGCTCAACCAGCCAAGACGTTAGGTGGGGGCTACTGAGTACCCAAGAATGGATTAGTGTAGTAGAGAAAGCTTGATAAAATTGAAGATGATGAGTTACTAACATATTTTATTTGATTTTTTAGATACAAATTATAGTATATTAATTAGGAAAAAAGGAATAGGTGAATTCAAAATGGATCCTCATCTTGATTGATAAATTAATGATGATTCTTGATAAATATTATTTAGAGTGAATTTAAAATGGATTTAAGACCACCATTTGTAGATCAATGATAGTCAATCCACATAATCCTCAATCCCTATTAATTAAGATAGGCTAAGTTAGATACAAATTATAGTATATCAATTTATTTAGATAAGTTTTAGAATAGTCAATTTTTAAAAAGGAATAAGGATTGTGTGGGACAAAAAATGATTCATATATATGGATCGTCGTTGGATCGTGATCTGACGGTTCACAAATAAGCATCATCAAGATGTTTACAAATGTCTATTTGAGAATTATCAGATCACACGATCCAATGATGACCCATGTATATGAATCACTTCTTATTTCACACAATCCTTATTCTCTTTTAAAAATTGACTATTCTAAAACTTATCACATAAGTTAAATAAATTCATCAAATTAATATTTTTTATGAATTAACATAACTACACTGATTTTATTTATTTATTTTAAACAAAACAATTAAAATAAATAAAAAAAATTAAGGGCGATAATAAATATTTGAGAATAAGGATTGTGTGGGGTAAAAAGTGACTTATTTAAATGGACCACCATTGGATCACGATAAGACAGTTCATAAATAAGCATTTGTTTAAACATAAGAACTTAAATTCTTATGAGTTCTTGAGAACTAATCAGTTAGATAAATAAAACTAAATTTAGTATTTAGATGAAAAGTGTAATAATATTTATTTTACAGGTAAATTTTAACGAGTGTTCGAATAAAAAGTAAGAACTAGAAAAATAATTTATTAGTTTTATTGATATGTAATTAATATTATAATGTATGTGAAAGATATACTTGAATAAAAATATTATATAAAATATATTTAAGTTAGTAAAATAGTTTAATGAATATATTTGTAATAGAATAATAACATTGCTAAATTTAATAATGTAAAATTATATAATAGACATTAATTAATAATAGTAACAACTTTGTTTAATATTTCAATTAAATTAATCTTAAGCAATATTAAATTAATTAATTAATTATTAATGTAGTAAATTTATTTAACTTTTAATTTTAAAAATATATATTATTCCGCTTAAACATAGTATATTAATAATTAAAATGAAAGTTCTAAATAAATATTTTTAAAAATAAGTGATATATTTTAAATTAACATAAAAATAAGTGCTCTCTATCATCTCTCACCTTTTTTTCTCTCGTCACCCACTCTGCTGGTATTTCTTCTCACTTTTTTTCTCCACATCAATGACGTGGGAATCATCACGAAATTGAAGGTAAAAAAGAAGTTATTTCGAAAAATTTTGAGTATGATCAAAATTTAAATTCTAGTGGAACAAAAAAAAATAATAAGTATTTGATAGAATTTGAACTAGGATTATGATACAAATCCAGCGAGCTCGGAAGAAGTAATTAAACAAGTTCAAGAAAATACAAGACAAACTAAAAGTAAAAGACAACCAATGCACTTAGAAGATTATGTTACATATTAATGTTCAAAGAGGATGGAAGCAATAGAAGAATTATGGAGTTGCACGTTACCGGAAGCAATAGATGTACAACTTGGTAACAAATGAATATGTACAACTTAATAAAAATATTTTAAAATGAATGTTACATGCGAAGTTGTACGGTTTTATGTAATAATTGAAACCAAGCATAATAAATAGAAAGAAAGAGGATCATAAGTAGGTAACTTACAAAATTCAGTGGTTACAAGAAAACCTATTATTTACCTGGCACTCACAGTCCACATTTCTTGTTTGCAAAGTTGTTTCTTGCCTGCAATATACAAGTTCTTTTGTTTTTCTTCTCTACTGCTCTTCTTCTATTTTCATGCCAAATCTTTTCATAATGTGCTGAATCAATTCTCTTTCCATTTACTTGTTGGAGATTGTCTTCATCAACCATCGGATCACTTCATAAAGAGAAGCCCTAGAAAACTTGTAAGAAAGTAAATGTAACATTCCTCACTAGCGTGTGATATTATTCACTTTGGACCTAAGCTCACACGATTTTCTTAAAACGCGTCACACCTAGCGAATGACATGCTCCCATATATACCCAGCATCTCTCTCGTGACTTATGCATGTGGGACTAATCCAAGGCATGCCTCATGCATCCTTCCCCCCTTAGGGGACTCAACGCCCTCGTTGAGTGATCGCACCTCACCATGCACAGAGGCTCACGCGGAGTGGCTCTGATACTAGAGGACGCGTTTGGATGCATGAGGCATGCCTTGAATTAGTCCCACATGCATAAGCCACAGGAGAGATGCTGGGTATATATGAGAGCATGTCCTTTGCTAGGTGTGACGCGTTTTGAGAAAATCGTGCGGGCTTAGGTCCAAAGCGGACAATATCACACGCTAGTGGAGAATATTACATATGATATCAGAGCCACTCCGCGTGAGCCTCTGTGCATGGTGGGGTGCGATCACTCAACGAGAGCGTTGAGTCCCCTAAAGGGGGGAAGGGTGCATGAGGCATGCCTTGAATTAATCCCACATGCATAAATCACGGGAGAGATGCTGGGTATATATGAGAACATGTCCTTCACTAGGTGTGACGCGTTTTGAGAAAATCATGCGGGCTTAGGCCCAAAGCGAATAATATCACACACTAGTGGGGAATGTTACAGTAAAAGTACAGAGAACACATCTCGACAGAGTTATAATTTTTACAGAGATATTAAGACAGCATCGATGAGGGCTTTTGTGGGTGGGCGGGGCCTATAAATTTGGTGCTCTTGTTCTTCTGAATTCAACTATGTAAGTGTTAGACATGACTGAAGGTACAAGATGGTCAAGAATGGAAGAGAATTTGGGTAAATTCTAGTCTGGAGCAACAATTACATACTATCAATGCTAATATGACTGCATTAAACATGAAATATGATGACTTAAATCAAAGGTTTAATGCATCTGCTAATGCTAATCATAGTAGTCTGTCCATCTATGGGTCACTCTGCAATCCTTAAAATTGTTAAACTGGAGATTCCAAAATTTTCTGGCATTGATCTTTTAGATTGGATTTTTAAAGTTGAACAATTCTTAAATTTTTATAACATTCTGAAGAATCCAGGATCACCATAGTATCCTTTGCATTTGAAGGTGCAGCATTACAGTGGTACAAATGGATGTATAAAAATAAACAAATTGTTTCTTGGGCTCAATTTATCAAGACCGTTGAAATTAGATTTGGCCCTTATGAAATTAGATTTGAAGATTACCAGGGTGCCCTTTCCAAGTTAACACAAACAAGTTCTATTCTTGAATATCAATCTCAATTTGAAGCATTATCAAACTGTGTGAATGGATTATTTGAATCTTTTTTACTATCATGTTTCATATCTGAATTGAAACCTCAAATTGGTAGAGAGCTTTTGGCTTTTCAACCCAAGTCCTTAATGCAAGCTATTGAATTAGCTAAACTTCAAGAGGAAAAAATGTTGGATGCTCCAAATATTGCTAGACAAGCATATAATAGACAAGGTGGGTCTATTGGTATTTCTTCCAATTCTTTTTTTTCAAAATCAGTGTCATTATTAGTTTCTCCTATTAGATCTACTGGTCCGTTAGCTAAATCAATTGTGGCTCTTGCTTTGCGACATGTTAATTCGGAGAGAAAAGGGACTTTGTTACAATTGTGATGAGAAGTTTCATAAAGGTCATAAATGTAAACCAAAATTTTTTTATTGTTGGCAATGGATGACGAAGACTATGAAAAGCTTGATGTTTCTTATGAGTACGAATTGGCATAGGATTCTCTGGAAATTAGTCTTCATGCATTATCTGGGGTGATGATTCCAAAGACATTAAGATTGTTGGGTTCTATTAATGGTGTTTCTGTTACAATTTTAATTGATAGTGGATCTACTCATAATTTCATTAGAGAATCCACTATTCCAAGACTTGACCTTTCCATTATTGCTAGCATGTGTGCTAAGGTCCCGTTTCATATGCAAAATCTCATTTTTCATCGATGATTTCTATGTTTTACCCATTGAAGGAGCAAATGTGGTCATTGGTGTTCAATGGTATTTTGACTTATCTATGACACTGGCAAAATCAGAGGGTGTGTCTATTTGGACAAAAGAGTTTGTGTCCTTCTTTAGTCACTCACCATCAACTTAGAAGGATGTTTCAGTTGGCAGAGGTGATGTCTTGTTTTCAGTTAGTGGTTCAACCTCAGGACAATTTTAAACAATATCTGTCTGCACTTTCAAATGTGGAATTACATGATATTCTTTCTAAGTTTGAGGTTATTTTTGCGGAACCTTCAACATTACCTCCTTTCAGAGAGGTCCAACATCATATTCATCTCCTTCCACGAAGTTAGCTAATTAATGTGCGTCCCTATATGTACCCACATTTTCAAAAGGCCGAAATCAAAAAATTAGTCAAAGAGATGTTGGATCAAGGCATTATACATCACAATAATAGTCCATTTTCTTCACCGGTAAAAAAGAAAGATGACACTTGGAGGTTTTGTGTAGACTATAGAGCTTTAAATGCTCTTACTATAAAAGATAAATTTCCTATCCCAACAATAAATGAATTATTGGATGAACTTCATGGAGCTTATTTCTTTTCTAAATTGGATTTGAGAGCAGGGTATCATCAAATTCGGATGCATCCCGTTGGTGTTAAAAGACCACCTTTAGAACTCATGAAGGTCATTACGAGTTCTTAGTAATGCCTTTTGGACTTACTAATGCTCCTTCTACATTTCCAGCTATTATGAACAGATTGTTTGCTTTGTTTTCTTCGAAAATTTGTCATTTTTTTATGATATCTTGGTCTACAGCTCAGATATGCAAACTCATATACAACATTTCTCACTTACTCTTTGGTCTCTGCTATATCTTAAGAAAAATAAATGTTGTTTTGCTCAAACTCGTATTGAGTATTTGGGGCATATTGTATCAAGACTTGGAATAGAACCTAATTCTCAGAAGGTAAATTACAAGCCACTCAGAGCTTTCTTAGGGTTGGTGGATATTATCGTAGATTTGTAAAAGGCTATGCTATTATTGCTGGACCTTTAACTGATTTGTTGTAGAAGGATTCTTTTATTTGGTCTGCTCAAGCAACCATGGCTTTTAACGTTTTAAAAACTGCTTTGGTCTCTGCTCCTATATTACATCTTCTTGACTTTTCAAAAAGTTTTTGTTGGAGACTAATGCTTCAGACATAGGCTTTGGTGCAGTTTTATTACACGATAATCATCCTATTTGTTATAGCAAAAGATTAAGTCCTCGCATGCAAAAGGCTTCTGTTTATGCGAGAGAGTTATTTGCTATTGTGGAGGCAATAAAGAAATGGCGGCAATTATTTATTGGGACACCACTTTGTGATCAAAACTAATCACAAGAGTCTTAAGGAGATTTTAACACAGGTGATACAAACACCTGAGCAACAACAACTTTTGGCTAAACTATTTGGATATGACTATTCCGTAGCATACAAACCAAGGAATGAGAATAAAATTATTGATGCTTTATCTCGATAGTTTGTTTCAGAGAGTCAGTTTTGTGGTCTTTCCATGCCAATTTTTAATGTGATTG
The DNA here is from genome assembly GCA_030549335.1 of Pontederia crassipes. Lineage (NCBI taxonomy): Eukaryota > Viridiplantae > Streptophyta > Magnoliopsida > Commelinales > Pontederiaceae > Pontederia > Pontederia crassipes. Next base: position 65,110,580 of record CM060191.1, on the reverse strand, counting down.
ACCAGATTAAAACTGAATATGCCACTAATGAGCAGTTGAAGAAAATGGTGTTGCAAGCACAATTGGAAGAAAGTTGTCAATAAGAGTTATCTTTATGAGATGGCTTATTATATAAAAATGGTAAAATATTTCTCTTATCCTCTTCTGTGGTTATTCTTATTCTACTTCAGGAATTTCATTCTACTCCTATTGAAGGACACTTGGGTTTGCTTAAAACCTAGAAGAGAGATTATCTGCTGAGTTATATTGGGAAGGGTTAAAGAAATCAGTAACTACTTTTGTTCAAAATTGTTTGATCTGTCAACAAATAAAATACTACACTTCTAGTCCTGCTGACTTGTTACAACCATTGCCCATCCCAGATAGAGTTTGGAAAGATATTTCAATGGATTTTATCACTTCACTTCTGCTTTTGAAAGGGTATTCCGTTGTGTTGGTGGTGGTGGACAGACTTTCTAAATATTATCATTTTGGAACTTTGCCTACACAGGTTGCTTCTTTGTTTGTGGATTTGGTAGTCAAACTTCATGGCATGCCCCGAACTATAGTATGAGACATAGATCTTATATTTTTAAGTTCCTTTTGGAAGGAACTCTTTCAGCTTAGTGGCACCCACTTGTATATGAGTATTGCTTATCATCCTCAAACTGATGTACAAACTGAATTGGTAAATAGATGTTTGCAACAATATTTGGTTTTGTCATGAATAAGCCAAACACTTGGGTTAAATATTTGCCATGGGGTGAGTACTCTTTTAATACCTCATCTGTAGATGCTGATGGACATGAATGAAGTTATCAGAATTCTTAAGCATCAATTGGCTCAAGCGCAATCTCACATGAAATCATTAGTTGATCAACGACGAATTGATAAAGAATTTCAAGTGTTGGATTTAGTTTTTGTCAAACTTCATCCTTATCGATGAGGTTCTTTAGCTAACAAGAAGTTTTATAAACTATCTCAAAGATATTATGGACCATTTCCTATCTCTAAACGTATTGGATCAGTTGCTTATGAGCTTATCTTACCATCACACTCTAGGATCCATCCTGTTTTTCATATCTCAAAGCTAAAGCTAGCAAATTGTACTTCTCTAGCAGCTCAAGAGCTTCCTAGATATTCAAATATTCAAGGTCCTATTCATCAACCAAAGGCCATCATATCCAATAGGACTATTAAAAGACAAGGGCAAATTGTTAAACAAGTTCTGATTCAGTGGGAAGGACTTCCTTTAGAAGAAGCTTCCTGGGAGGATTACAATTTTATTTCTAAGCATTATCCTTTTATTTCACGGATGAAGTCGGCTGTCCTTCCGGGGGAGTAATTGATACAAATCCAGCAAACCAAGAAGAAGTAATTAAGCAAGTTCAAGAAAATACAAGACAAACTAGAAGTAGAAGGCAACACTTAGAAGATTATATTACATATTAATGTTCAAAGAGGATGGAAGCAATAGAAGAATTATGGAGTTGCACATTATTGGTACAACTTGGTAATAAATGAATAGGTACAACTTAATAAAAATATATTTTAAAATGAATGTTACATGCTACTTCTGGGAAGTTGTACAGTTTTATGCAATAACTGAAACCAAGCATAATAAATAGAAAGAAAGGGGATCATAAGGAGGTAACTTGCAAAATTTAGTGATTACAAGAAAAACCTGTTAGTTACCTGAGGAGTGTAGTGGCACTCGAAGTCCACATTTCTTGTTTGCAACGTTGTTTCTTGCCTGCAATATACAAGTTCTTTTGTTTTCCTTCTCTACCGCTCTCCTTCTATTTTCATGCCAAATCTTTTCATAACCTGCTGAATCAATTCTCTTTCCATCTACTTGCCGGAGATTGTTTTCATCAACCATCATATCACTTCACAAAGAGAAGCCCTAGAAAACTTGTGAGAAAGTAAAGGTGCAGAGAACATCGACAAGCAGTATGTTAGACGTGGGTTGGGCCTATCAGATTAAACTTTAATTCATCTTTACTAAGTTCTCTATTCAAAATTTCAAATCACTTTTGGTCGGATCAATCCGAATAGCCACCTAGTTTATTTACAAAGTCAAAACTGAATAGGCCTTCCGACCGGTTAAAGTCACATTAACTGCAATTCGATTAGACCGGTCGGTTAGAAAAATACAAAAGTAAAAAAAAAGATTCTTATCGGAAAAAAGTTATTTTCATAAATCATCTCTAAACTATCATGATTGTTTATATCTTACCATAAACTACGAATTTATTTTTTGGATTTCTAAAATATCGCGATTTTTTCAATTTGATCCTTCCGTCGATTTCTGTCAAATTTGTCATTAACTTTATTTTTTTCCATTTATGAAAAGTCAAAATTAGTCATTTTCCCATCTCTTCTAATAATTTAAAAATTAAAATAATACAGAAGAAAAATGTAGGGGGGCATCACCCCTGCGATTGCCTTCGTCGGCAGCGTCACCGTCGTGGCCCCCACTACCATCGCCCCCTCCTCCGTCGTCGAGGCCGCGGGCATCACCATCACCACTCCTTCGCCCTCCACCCGCCAACCTTGCACATCACGTGCGTCGGCCGGGCCGCTCCGAACCCGGCCCCATAGGCAAAGACATGGACTAACACCATGCAAATGAGCTCCGAATCGTACATCTAGAACACCTCCCACTTCCCGACGCTCGTGCACCCATTCCATCGCCCTCTCATACTCGTCCTCGTTGATTCCCTCCATGTGGCATGGGAACTCCTGCGACATGTTCGTTTGCACCATTAGTTGATGTAGAAAGCGAGGTAGAACTAGGTGAAGATGGCACTTTGAGGTCGACAAATTCCTTGTGTAGGCCGAGCATGATGCCGAAGTTCTCTGAGAAGTTCTTGTCGACGATGGCAAGGGCACCGATGTGTCTGGGAGTTGATACTGACGACGATGTAGAGGCACATTTGCTAGAGATGGAGCCACGATGTGCAACGTTCATCGATTGCAACGGGGCGACCACCCCTCCTTTTTCTGCGCACGTTATCATGCACAAGGGAAAAGGGGAGTTGGCCCCTGCTACGATTGGAGTCCGTCTTCGGTCGTGTCACAATAGTTTGAAGTTAGAGTCGGGTTATGAGGTTACAGGTGGAAAATCGGAATAGTTTAAGAATAAAATAAAAAAAACTAAATAGCAAAGGCGCGTGGCTCGACCCATATGACGCTCAAACCCTATAAAGAAACACGCGAGCCGATCCGAACGAGCGACGTCGTCGACCGGTGACGATCCCCTTGGCGAGCGGGCGTGAACTGTGGACTGTGAGCTGCCTCCTTGGCGACCGTCGACGACCACTTGCGGTCAACGTAAGGTCTGTGCTCTGTTGTTTACTTGTTCCATTCAAGCGGCTGCTCCTTTCTTCTCGAATCCTCCCGCTGGACGTCCACGGAAGCGCTGCAGGATTACGCGCGCGAGAGGCGCTGCCGCATGCTCCGCGATCGAGGGCAGCGACGCAGGGCTTCGGTCGCACGAGCGGCGCTGCGGCTCTTCCGCTCGCGCGCGAGCGGCAGCGCCGCAGAGACTACCGCGCGCGCGGAGCCTACGGGAGCGCCGCCTCGCGTACGCGGGGCCCTGCGTCGCTTCCTGTCGAGCGAGGTGCCCTCTGATGCTGCCGCGCTCGCGCGGAGCCTGCGGCGGTGCCGGTCGCGCGTGCGGGGCCCTGAGGCAGCGCGCACGCGTAGAGCCTGTGGCAACGCCGCCGCCGCCGCCTCCGATCCTCCGTCGGTTCTCTCCCCCTCCCTCTCTCTCTCTCTCTCTCTCGCGCGCGCGCGCGCGCGCGCGGTCGGTCGCATGCAGTGAATCCTTAGGGGACTCCCTGTCTCCCTGTTTTCAAGCAACTACCCTGCACGCGGGAGCTTGCAGACAAATAGCTTTATGGTTCCTGCTCAAACCTCGGGGAAGCACTCGCCCTAAAATACAACATTATCTTATTTTTTGTTATTGCGTATTGCCAACATTGGTTCGCTGTTCAAACTGATCATTTTGTTTCCTGATGTTGTTTCATGTTGTGATTATTCATTGTTGTTGACGAATTTTGCTAGGTTAATTGTTTAGCTGGTGAGTCTACAGAAAAATTGAAACCTTGTCAGCTTTACCTCGTCCATTCTCATATACTATAATTCAGTAGATATTGCATATCCAGTTATGATTAAAGTGAGGGAGCATTCTAGTTGCTCCTTTCTTTCTCATCTCAAAGACAATTATGCTTTTCTGCATATGGTATCAGATTTTTGGTTTTTAGTTTAGATTGCTTTTCTTATATGTTCTGGATTTATTCTATACATATTTCTTGATTTTATACATAATTTTTGCCCTGAGGTAATTTAATGTTGTTTGTCTCAAAGCAAATTTCCTTGCTTATAGGTTTCCTTCAGCTTTCTTACTCTCCCACTTGTTTAAGGGAAGGACTTCTTGGAAACCCAATGGCACTAAGCTTCTTTTGTGCTACTCGCAAGCTCCACCAACGAACCTCGCACATCACCATCTGCCTGCTTCCTTCTCTCATAAAAAACCCTATTGTCCTCTCTCCTCAAGCCCAAAGTATCTCAACCCATCCATGTCAATCTCCATGGATGGGATCATTGAGAGATGCAAAGATTATTCTCAGTGGTGTATGCCACCATGCACTTTCTGCGTCCTCTTTTTCAAGTTCCTCCCATGGAAAGGAACAAGACAAAGGGAAGCTTTGGTCAAAAGTCGAAGAAGGATCAGTCAGGGTGGCAGCTCCGACGTCAATGAATGGCTTTGCACCCTCATGGGTTGATGTCTACTTGCCGAATTCATTCAAGCCTTACGCATTCCTCGCAAGGTTGGATAAGCCCATTGGCACCTGGCTGTTGGCTTGGCCCTGCATGTGGTATCCCTCTATTCATTAATGGTCTTCTTTTATATCAGTTTCCCTCTTGAATTACAATCATAGATCTAGTTTTGTTAACTGTTTGTCTATATATTGTTGAAAAGAAGTAATGGCCCTTTGTCCTTTAGGCTATCTGCCTCTAAAGAAATGAGATAAGCTTTTATAGATCTATGTGTTATAGTCGTAATATTTCACAATGTGGAGAATCATTGTGAGATGAGGTATATCCAAGAGTTTTGAGCAGATATTGTGCACTTCTTCATGGATACATATGACTGTATTGATATAGCTGGATGCCTGTAAATTTCCCATTGAGGCATATGTTGTCTTAAGTTCCTGTTCAAGCATTGTATTCGCAAAGCAATTGCCAATTCATAGAGCAATCAGAGAAGTCATAAGAAACGCAAGTTTGCATGTATAAGAAATTGCACAATATCTGCCCCCAGAAATTGCAACTTTTGAATTGACATTTCATGTATGTCTTCACAAAGCAACTGTCAGTTCATATATGCAATCAGACCTAGTTCACAGTAAAGTAGAGAGGAAATGGTACATGGATGAATAACTGTATATTATCTGCCCCAAACTTCTTTCCTTGCCAGTTCAAGTATGTCTTCGCTTTTTTTTTTTAATTTTTAGAAGTTCACAAATCTTAATTGAGCCTGACCTTGGAAAAGTAACTGCCTTCCCAAACAAGATGGAAAACAAAATGGTAATGAGCCTAATGCTCTGTTTGGCAAGGAGTGTTTTTTGGGTCAAACACTTGTCAATCAAGCGTCTCATGTGAGAGGAGAAAAACTACATCTAGCATTTTCATGTCCATGCCAAACATGGCCAAAGTAAGGACATTATTCATGTTTCTAGCTTTATGTCATGTAATCATTACTCTTACTCCTTTCAAGTCTCAAATTATAATTGAGAAAAATCTTATACATGGTGTCCATGCCACTGTCAAATGTCTACTCTCTCTAGGTCTATTACGATGGCAGCAACCCCAGGAGGCCTTCCTGACTTCAAAATGCTGGCATTGTTTGGATGTGGAGCTGTGCTCCTACGTGGAGCTGGATGCACTGTGAATGATCTCCTTGATCGTGACATCGATAAGAAGGTTCATTTATTGTTTTGTGTTTTTTTCTCTTTTTATACACAATGGCAAGTGAACAAATTAAAAAAGATCACAATGAAAGAAGGTTTCCTAAAAAGGCGAAGGCACATCATTCTTTATTTGATGTTTAGTTGCAGCTAGGATTTCCCTTGTTTGTTCTGTATATGTGGAAAATGAAAAAAAAAAAATCATCTCTGTTTTTGTAAGTTGACAAATTGAACACAACAACAACAACAAAGCCTTATCACACTAGGTGGGGTCGGCTATGACAAATTGAACACAATGACCTTATTTATCCTTAATTCATGAACATGGGTATCACGACATTGAATAATAGATAGTACTCCTGACCATCAAGCATGTGCTGTAATTCATTCTTTCATATAAATAATCTTTCAAGGACTTTCTCTTCATTTGCAGGTTGAACGCACCAAGTACAGGCCAGTGGCATCTGGTAGGTTAACGCCATTTCAAGGACTTTCATTTCTTGGATTTCAACTTCTTTTGGGTTTGGGAATTCTTCTGCAACTCAATAATTATAGGTAAATGTGCCAAAATCTTTTCTTTACCTCTTCTCACATCTTAATGGATGGCTTCTTGAATTTGCACGTAATGGACAAATTTTTGAATCCACATCGCGTTGATAATTTGAATTCAATTACCGGATGCCTATCGTAGCATTTAATTTTTCACGAGAGAAAGCACTAACAAAAAATTAGTTAGTGATCACATTAGAAGAATTCGCTTCACTCAGATTCTAATCTTGCACCGTTCTAATGCTGCTCCTTGAAAGTTTATTATGTTCGGTTGGATGAACTTTGTATTAAATCTCAGTTTGAAATAAATCAAAACTGCTTCTATCACATATATTTTGTTCAACGGTTTCTGAAGTTGCACCCCTTGGGGTTTCTATATAAGATAACTACTAAATGAAAAAGATATTGTCATTGTCCGTGTAATTTATATCGTTACTTCTTTTGGAGTTGCACCTAGTGGTTACTAATAGAGCGGAATGGCGTCGTATGATCCATGTAGCGGACCCCACCTAGTGGGATAAGACTTTGTTGTTGTTGTTGTTGTTGTACTTCTTTTGGAGTTGCACATTACTTTTCCTACTTTAGTTTTCAAATATATACTCCAAGAGATCATTTTCTTTTTAAGATTTTGGGAAATTACCTCATAAATTACATCATTCTAGATGAATTTTGTATTTTCCTTTTTTATGTTATGACCAATATCAGATATTACAATGTAGCCGTGTTCTTGGGGCATCATCATTGCTGTTGGTTTTCTCCTATCCTCTTATGAAGAGAGTGACCTTTTGGGTATGTCAGGAAAAAAGATAATTTGTTCCTTTGTACTATGATTTCATAAAAGTTGATACTCTGTTGAGAGAAAGAAAAGGTGATATGTTTGCTCATTGTTATTGTGATGACAGCCACAAGCATATCTAGGTTTAACATTTAACTGGGGAGCATTATTAGGTTGGGCTGCTGTTAAAGAAAGCTTGGATCCTACAATTGTCCTCCCATTATATGCCTCTGGTGTGTGTTGGACACTTGTATATGATACAATATATGCACATCAGGTATATATTCATGGCTTTCTTACCACGGATTTCATTCGGTTTGAGTTGGTTTTTTCTTCCGAATTCTGCATAGGAATTTTCTTTTTTCTTTATTTTTTCTTCTCTATTTTCTTTATTTCTTTTCTTTTCATTTTCATTTTCATTTCTTTTAATAATAATAACAATGGCCTTCTAAAAGAAAATGACAATGGAAAACAGGACAAAGAGGATGACCTAAAAGTTGGTGTTAAATCCACAGCATTGAGGTTTGGAAATTCGACAAAAAATTGGGTTACTGGATTTGCAATTGCTTCAATAGGCAATCTAGCGCTCAGTGGTTATAATGCAGATCTTGGTATGCATGCGAAGACCTGACTTTTATTTAGTAGTTTTTTCTATGAACAAGAACACTTTTCATTTTTTCCCTTTGGCAGCATGGCCATACTATCTATCCTTAATTGCTGCGGCTGGACAATTAGGATGGCAGATTTCAGCTGTTGACTTATCAAACGGTGTAGACTGCAATAGAAAGTAAGTATTGACAAGCATAGCATTTGATTATTCAACTCGATTGAACATTTTTTTCGTGAATGATTGAACATTTTGTTATTAGTTTACATTATGATACTAGTAATCTTCTAATGAATTTAGTTGAAGCCTCTACAAAGTCAATATTTACTCTTCAAGTAATTTCAGTTGGAATTTTCTTAGATGCTAAATTGTGAATACATGTATGCAATTTTGTTTAATTTATTTTAGCTCTTAATGTGTATGATCTGTTTCGCCTGGTTTAAAATCTCATGCTGTAACACTTTATGAAGCTGGAAAACTTGGTGATTCTAGCATTGCCGAGCTTTGTAAGGATCTCTCTAGTTTAGAAGGAAATAAATTTGAAGGTGTACTGCAGGAATTCGCTAACCATGCTTATAGTCTTCGATGCATTCTGGAGTGTCTGCAATCTGGTGGAGTAGTTAACAATGATAATATTGACAGGACCAGTACTTCAGTTCATATCGGACGGACCTCTTGGGATGATTCTGTTCTTGTCATAGCTGAACTTGATCCTGTTGATTGCACTAGTGATCCTAACATAAGTGGTGCTAGTGCATTCAACAATGATAATAATTCTGATCATTGTCATACTGAAAGAGAGCCACTTTATTCTTCTACAAATGATTATGATACTGCGAGACATGTTACTTACATTCCATGCTCCAACACTTTGACAGAAAGTAGTGTGTATACAGATTTACAGAATGATCAAAATAATACCTCCATAAGTGCTCCGGATAATGCTACAAGTATTCGAAGAAAGAAAAGGAAATACCGGGTTGATATTCTTCGTTGTGAAAGCTTGGCTTCTCTTGCACCAGCAACGTTAGAAAGATTGTTTCTTAGGGACTATGACATTATTGTATCCATGGTTCCACTCCCATCGTCATCTGTTTTACCAGGACCTTCGGGTCCCATCCATTTTGGACCACCTTCATATTCTTCAATGACATTGTGGATGAAACTAGTGTTGTACACAATGATGGCTAGTGGACCTTTATCAGTTGTTCTAATGAAAGGACAGTTTCTGCATTTGCTTCCTGCTCCTTTAGTTGGTTGTGAAAAAGCACTTATATGGTCTTGGGATGGTTCTGTTATCGGTGGACTAGGAGGCAAATTTGAGGGAAATGTGGTTAAAGGAGATGTGCTCTTGCATTGTTTAAACTCTTTGCTTAAGCATTCAGCTCTTCTTGTCCAACCATTGAGTAGAGAAGATCTTGATGATTCTGGAAAGATTGTCACACTGGATATTCCTCTGCCCCTTAAGAACTCCAATGGTTCTGTCGCAGTTACAGGGACGGAACTAGGGCTTCAATCTGAAGACAGTGAAAACATAGATTCATTATTGGAGAGCCTATCCAGAAAGATTGAGCTATGGACAGTAGGTTATATTCGCCTTTTAAGACTCCAAAAGAAAACTCCGCCTATGTTTTATAGCCGGTCCCAAGCCCGGATAAAGGAGGAGGGTTGTGTTAGGCCCCGACAGCCAGCGTAAAACCCTGTCGAATCGCATGAACATGGATCAACGAATAGCGTCGTACGATCCATGTAGCCGACTCCACCTAGTGGGATAAGGTTTTGTTGTTGTTGTTTGTTAATGTGTATGATTGATCATAATTATTAACATCTCTCTAATAAATATTTGCAGTTCCTCTTATGCTTTTGTATCTTTTGCGAATGCACCCAAAGTAGCCTCTTTGCCATTTTGTCTGTGATTTGATTCTTGGTTTCTGTGCATTTTGTTCTTGTGATTTGATTCTTAGGCTTCATTAAGGATTTGCTTGCTGTTCTGTGTCAATGTCATTGCCTTTTTCATTGGTTATATACTGATAAGTAGCATTATTTTATTGCGTCAGCATTTGACTCAAACAAAGAACTCCTGCAATTCATCTAATTTCTTTTGTAGTTCTTTTAGCTGTTAAAGTCCTATCTGTGGATGTCTACTATAAACAGTCATGCATGACAAATTATAAATTGAATATGATGAATGGCCTACTCTCATAATCAAGGCTGTCAAGAACTTGATTTACACGTGAAGATCTTATGATTTTAGACACGTTGCATCGATTTTGGAAAAAAGAACATGATTGGGGTTGGAAAAAATTTATGGAGCTTTCCAAAGTCTATGATGGATTTATTGTTGCTGACACCCTTGTAATTAAGGCTCAAGTTCAAGTTATCAGGTAGCCCCTGCCCTATTTCTTTGGTAACAATCGGAGGCCCACGGGCCACAAGGAAAGCTAAATAGAAACAAATTTGTCTCATAGGGAACAAAGGTCCCAACCAGGACATCAAGTAACTGGTTGATATTCCATGCTTATTTATAGAACTTTTGATACTATGAACACGAGGATAATCCTGACCAATGTCATCCTGTGTTATCTGGACTTTACTTTTCTACTAATTTTGTACACGTGGGAGGAAACATGCTGAACTTGTGATAAACTGTCCAGGAGCAATGGTCTTTCGTCAACGTTTTATGTTCGTGAATGGCAATTTTGCATGAACAGATTCATTTTGCGTGATCCATGAATATTTTATGGGCTCCTTTTTAACGGGCGTAATACATATGATGTATTGCCAATATATACATATGATGTAATACATATGAACGTTTTATGATTTTGCTGACTGGTATATCGAAGCGAGCAAAACACGGTTTTACCATTCTTGGAGTAACTCAGTTGCCTCTGTAGCACAAGCCGTCCTTTTATATGTTTTTGAGAACATACTTAAGCTCTTGCATCCTTTCATGCCCTTTATTACTGAGGAGTTATGGCAGGTAATGGTTCTACATAACTTGCTCGTGGTAAACTTGAAGGCCACAAAAAGAGTTGAACTTTTTTTTTGTATTTATGATCTAAATGTCAAAATGGACATAATCTGTCATCTCCAATTCGATATGGTGCATTTGGAAATTATTCTATCTTGTTAATTTAACCTTGAAGGTAACAAACTATTATACACTCTTTGGTGGTAAATATTGGGAATTTTCCTGTATATTGTTCATTATTTGCAAAAAGTTACTGTAAAATTATCAGTATTTTTGGTTGGAAGGTTCATACAATATTGATACCTTGATCCATATTTCATAGCAAGGCTAGATGACTCAAATCGCTTGTTATTTACTTCCCCTTAAAAAACTTGTGTTGACAACTATCTTTTTTTTTTTTTTTTTTGAGGAGATGTTGACAACTATCATACAAAGGTAAATATTGTCATATTGAAGATAGCTGTATCCCAATAAGCTTAATCTTTTACTCACAAAAAAATAAGCTTAAGCTTTTAGGAGAGACTTTGGTGAACCTAAATGAATGATTCAGGTTCTTTTACTCTTATGAATGAACAATTTGCCAAGTAAACTTTGGTTTTCTTCAGGATTTTTTTTTTTTGTCTATGCAATTCTGTGTGTCAATTATATTGGAATCTGCATCTTATGTTTTTTGTATCATGCTCAATACAGACACTAGCACTTCTCTAGCACAATTTCTGAATATTGGATCTGTTTCGTGGATCATACTGAAATGATTGGAATCTTCTGTTATGAACCTTATAATCATTCTGCAAGTTTCCTGGTGGACTCTTTTTCCTTTTTTTTTTTTTTGAGAGGTGGACTCTTTTTCTGAAAAGATTCTAGTGAACTTTTTTAATTGAGAATGCGTCTTTAGTGGTTATCGCGGTTCCCATTTCATGTAATAGTTTAACTGAGGACTTCGTATCTATCCTCCATAGAGCTCAATTAATCTGATGAGTAAGCTGATGATTTCCCTTGAGATATCAGATTTTATCCTTTTTTATCCTTCAGTTATTTTCATTGTGTATTTGGGGTTAATATCAATGCTAGGGCCAGAGCAACCTTTATGTAGGTAAATCTGCCCTTGTCACTGCTAGTGGAATTAACATTTGCATGCATGTTAATTTTCCTTTTGTGCATTCTTTATTTTCAGAATCTCACTTCGGCACTTGCACAAATTGATCACTGTGTTTGTAAGCATTCATATCATGCTATATAAGTCACTGGCTGGTAACTCCTTGAAATCGTTGATACAATTTTTTTCCACGAAAGTTTAATATGGTTTTTTGCTTTCTATCTTTCATTGGTAAAAAAAAATGATCATGCAACTGGAAGGCCATGCCATTCAACCATTCTTTTCCTCTGGTAAATGTTGATGACATTGTCCTGGTCATAGTAACCTTTTTATGATTATAATTAATTAGATATATCTGAAGGCACGTTTTGCTGATGATATGCTTGCTGCCCATGGTAACTTATGTTGATATTTGTCTTTGCTTAACATTTTGAGTTTATGTGATCATGATGCAACTCCGCCTATGTTTTATAGTCGGTCCCAAGCCCGGATAAAAGAGGAGGGTTGTGTTAGGCCCCGACAGCCAGCGTAAAACCCTGTCGAATCTCATGAACATGGATCAACGAATATGAGCGGAATGGCGTCATATGATCCATGTAGCCGACCCCACCTAGTGGGATAAGGTTTTGTTGTTGTTGTAATACTTTTAACCGATTGCGATCTTATCTAATATAATTATTCATATGATAACAAAAAATATATTAATGATAATAAACAATTTAACTCCGCCTATATTTTATAGCCGATCCCAAGTCCGGATAAAAGAGGAGGATTGTGTTAGGTTCCGACAGGCAACATAAAATTCTGTCGAATCTTATGAACATAGATCAACGAATAACGTCGTATGATCCATGTAGCCGATCACACTTAGTGGGATAAGGCTTTGTTGTTGTTGTTGTTGATAATAAACAATTTATATGAAATTAATACATTTTCCTCATTTTTGTGACATTTTGATGTAATTTGTCTTAACATTTAATAAAAGTATAGTTTATTGAGGTGTAATTTAAAAGTTGCATGCGACAAATTCATCAAAAAGTATTTTTTTATCTTTTAGAATATATTTTAGTGATTAAGGTCTTACGATATTCTGGATCTTGACAATTTTGCTCATGGTAATGCATTTGTATCCACCATCAGTTTAATTTGTTCTTGGAGTTATGTTATTCATTCTGATCATACCTTGTGTTTGGAACACAATAATCATCTATTTTTGTTGTTACCAGATTCGTTTCAAACAAATGGTTTGGCGCTTTAGTCTTCACTGGAATCTTGTTTGGTCGCGTTGTTTCATGAGGTGTTCTTAAATGTTCCCTCAAAGCAAAAATATTGAAGACATTGAAGGTCGTCCGAGAAACGATTTTTTGGTTTTGCAAAAATGATTAAATCAATGATGCAGATAAGATCAAGAATGTGATATGACATAACCTGATTAGATAATCCAATTTTTCCGGTAAGTCTTATAATTTTGTTAGCCCTTTTGTAAGTTTTTTCTTTGGAAACCAAAATTATACGGAGGGATGAGTTGAGTAAAGTATCACATACGTTATTCACAATCTTGAGATGCATCAAGTTTATAATATTTTTTTGGGTGAAAGCTTATAAGAATGTGATTTATGCAGGAATCAAACACTTTGATCCTTCATTCTGGTCTGCTGCTTTTGTTGATCCGCCGCAACTCGAAAGTGATTTGCCATGCACATTATACACAACTCCCCTCAAATATATATATATATATATATATATATATATATATATATATATATATATATATATACTTGTCATGATTTTATTTTGACTCTATCATTGGCATTGATTGCCTTCACCTGATAATATTGTAAACATTGTTTTTAGTGATATAAATCAATAATAAAGGGATCCAGTGTTGGGAACGTTGGACACCGTGGTACTTCAAACAATTGAATAAACTGTGGGGCCTTGATCTCATTATTTTTATCTTTTTCACAAAGGCATAATTATAATTTTCAATTATTTGTTATACAACTACGACTTGAACTGATTTTGCAACTTCTAGTTTCAATAGTCCAATTAGATCTTCGTTTTATTATAAAAGTATACTTGATCTAATATAAATAAACATAAACAAAGGTTGGTTGGCGTAGCTAGCTAGCGGAGTTATGTTTCGACGGGTGCTAGTAGCTTTGGGTTCAATCCTTGGAGTTAGCACTTTGGTCTCCCTTTATTGACATCGAGTGCTAGTAGCTTCGGGATCGATTTTTTGAAATTATCACTTTAGTCTCCCTTTATTAACGTCGGAGGGCCTCCTGGCATAATATATATATATATATATATATATAAACATTATGCAATCTCTCTTTTCTTGGAGTGTCATTATATTCTACATTCATGTTCCCAATTCTTTTTTTTTTGTGTAAATCCCTTTTATGCAACTTCTAGTATAGTTTTAATTGTCTAATTAGGTCTCTGTTTCATTATAAACGGATACTCATGCATCATTGATATAACATAAAATAATTAAAATAGAAAATCTCTTTTAAAACTAAGAGATATATTCCAGGGGTGTCATTATATGCCACATTCATGTCCTCTTTTTCTTAAAAAACAAAAATCCTCGAATTTAAAGGTCCTAGTGAACGGATCACCGAAAATTATTCCACTATCTCAAAGATTAAACCTTTAATTAATAGATTTACTACTTGTAATGAAGTTTAGGTAACATGCATCAAGTGCTAATGCACTAACTTGCAAACTGATCAGCAAACATTTTATTCATTTAATTAACATATTAAACATACACGAGACGCCATTTGGATTACATATACAAGTCCTCATAAGGCCACCTTGTTTCTGTTCTAATGCTTACGGGCATTTGCGTTGGCCTCCGTGAGTCGTCATCTGGGCGTAGCAAGGGCACGCCTCGTAGTGGCCGTAGGTGCCCGGCGGCACGCACTGGCACCTGGCGCAGCACGTCCCGCACGCCCTCTTGCACAGGTTTGGCCGGGACGACAGCCCGCACCTCACCGCGCACGCCGCTCCGCAATCTGCAGGCAAACACGATCCCAGTTGCCAAATTAGAACAATGAGCACTCTGCTTCAAACATATATGTGCATAAAGCTGGTGCTGTACCAATGCTAGTATTGTTCACCCGCAAGCTGCAGAACAGTGGAAATTTAATGATCACTACTTGCACTGAACAGAATTCAAATCAATCTGTTCAAAAACCTTGACATGAATTAACGAATACCATCCGAGATCCAGCCGAGTGATCCGCGAGACAAGTTGCCAGCATCAGAAGCAGAACAAGTGAAGCAAGCAGAACTCGAGGAGAAGAAGCCATTAGAGCAGCTAAAAGCACTTGTATGTGTGATCGAGCAGGGTGTAGTAAGTAAGGGAATTGGTGTGCCGAGTTCTATTTATAGGAGGAATGGTGGTAGGGGAGGATGAACTTGATATATATCCGAGACGCGTGTAGAGATAGAGGCTCATGCAAAGCAATGCAAGGACAAAAACCAATAATAAATGGGATGTGAGATATGTGGCTCCAGATTTGGTTTTCGATTGGAATGGAACCGTAGAGGACG
This sequence comes from Pontederia crassipes, assembly GCA_030549335.1. Lineage (NCBI taxonomy): Eukaryota > Viridiplantae > Streptophyta > Magnoliopsida > Commelinales > Pontederiaceae > Pontederia > Pontederia crassipes. The sequence continues at coordinate 65,095,058 of CM060191.1, read as the reverse complement.
AGTTTTTGACCACCCCTTTTAATGTATTCATGTATGCACACCCTGATTAACTCGGAGGACGCTCGCCGACTTGGTACAGGTTCCAACTTGGGCATGCAGCAACCTCTTTTTAGAGTCGATTCAATGGTTTCCTTCGTCTTTCCCAGGTATATTTGCATGGTTTATTCATTATTGCTGCACTGGTTAGTACTCAATTCCTTTCATGAGGTACAGCTAAGACCTCTTAGCTGGAGTTCACCAAACTCGACGACATGACTCTCCCTCCCTCTCTCTCTCTCTCTCTCTCTCTCTCTCTCTCTCTCTCTCTCTCTCTCCCCGTCCCCGTGATATATTGAGATATTCACTTCATCTTCACCCCCCTTCTCAAGCTCTCCACCAACTCCGAAGCCATCCTCGTTTCTTACGTACGTATGTTCATGATTGAGCGGTGTATCCTTGATGGGTTCATGCATGGAGAAGCTTCCTTCTGTGTGCATTTTTTTTATCCCTCATACTATAACAGTGGGCTACTGTCATATTAGTTATAGATTACTGTTTGGGTGGCTGCTTGTTGTGTACCTTGGACGAGGCACCTAAAAATATTTAGGTGGCATGATATTGTTGAATTACTTTGGCATATGATTTTGAGGAAGAATTTAAAGGTGTTCCTAGCTGTGGCACTTTACAGTGATAAAGCTTGGAATTACACAAAAGCGAAACACCTTCTTTTAGTTTGAAAATTGTTCAAATTGGCAGAGGGAGAAAAAAAAAAAGATTGAAGAGATTCGAGGCATACTTTCGCTTGCTTTAAGCTCCTTTTTATTTGAAATTGGGAGCAATGATTGTGGATTCGGAGATTCATAAATATTGGTGAGTCGTTTACGCTAAGTAACGCATATGGAAGTCGTCGATGCACAAAACAGAGACATATATCCCACTAAAGAGATGACAATTATGTGAACTTGTATCAGAAGACTTATTAAGGACAATAATTTGACCTCGTAATTTCTTTGTTGTTATTTACATGTAGCCTTCATAATGAAACGCAAAACGCGTGTGTACCTCGAAATCAAATGTGGTGAAGAATTCGGATGCCATTATGCGTATCCAATTTGAGATGGCTTAATTTGGACTGTGCTTATAAGAATTACTAGAAATTACAAAAAAATTTGTATTATTAATTTGAATCAATGGTAATTATGCTGCGTTGCAAGCGTCGGACGGGTTTTAGGAATTTAAAGAGGGATTAACAAATCGAAAAAAAAAGAAGAAGAAAAGAACACTTTCATATTTAAAGAACTCAATCCCAACCACAACCAGCTGAAACGCGGGGCTCATTACTAGATTGGGCCGGCCCAGCAAATGATTCGCTGAACCCAAAAACATCGTATGCCTTCTCTTTCTTTTCTATTTATTTTTTTTTTCTCGTAAATAAGTTAAGAATTAAATTTATGTGACAACCAGCTATCCATTGATGTCATACAAAGTTTAATTCTAGTCATTGATAATGATTCATAATTAGAACTATCCGGAATCACCCCGTTCCTGTATGATCTATTCATACATGAATAGTTATTATTGGACTTTACACAATGTAAATAAATTATCGATTCACATAAAAACTGAATTCATAAACTAATTAAATATAACATAAAAATGTTAGGAATTCTTACTATGCCCCCACCCCAACTCCCAATCAAGAGATGAGACATGTCGTTAAAGTTAAATATATGTTAATAAGCAACTAAAAGAAAAAGAAAAGAGAAAGGAAATAATCAAATTTTTTGTTTATTATTTTTTCCATATAATTACTGAAAAAATAGGGTAAAAGAACGAATGAAAATTAATAATCGACAAAATTGGGTTAATAAATTAAAATTTTTCTTTTTTGGTCAACTCCTAGTGTCTGAGAAACGAAACCGACCGTCCAATTCGCGCGGACTAAGCGCAACTATCCACAAATTAAAAGTCGATCCACCATCGAGTCCAACTAATTCGATTAGGATCGTTTCGAATTGCATACTTGACAATGATAAACGAGACTCCAAACAAAAATTACTACATTCACGAGATCCGAACTAGAAATCTTGGAGCCATTTACCAATGCACCCGAAAGCAAACGAACAAACAAAAGCCGAGTTCGGAAGTCCCTCTGAGGAGTGGACTGTGTCTGGGGTGTTCCACGCTGACAGCTCATGTGCACGCACCGCCCATATGGCATAAATGCACGATGTTCCAAAGCTCCTTCCGGGCAACCCCCTCAACACACCAACTTCGATACTTGCCTCTTCTTACCCCTCCTCTCTCTCTCCTCTATAAATTGTGGAGCTTTAAACTATTTCTTCTCACCTCTCCTAGGCCCTAGCTCACTCTAATCTTTGGCTTTCCACTCCATTTCAACAACATTTCTGTTCTGCATTCATGGCAACCTCTAAGCTCCTCCTGGCGTGGCTTCTGATCTCTGCGTTCGCCTTCTGTCTCGTGCAGTCCTTTGCCCACGACCGCTCGGTATGTTGCTGCATCTATCTAACTCAGAAATCATAACTCAGAACTTAATGCATTTTACTTTTCCTAGCACTTTTATATTTTGCTGTATATATACACACACTTCTGCCTGGTCTTGGAAGAATGAATAACCTGAAGTCAGAAGCTACAATGCTTCAAAACATCATGCTCGTATGACTGTAAAAAAAAAAAATTTGTTACTGTGCAGTGTGCACATACAGAGTAATGAAGTGGTAAAACCTGAATGCTGAAATCTTAGGATCGAAACATGTAATTACTATGATTTGGAGTTAGGGCAGCACATGCTCATTTACTTTGGTAGCTGACAAGGGTCATTAATGATTGGACGAGAAGTCGAAGCAATAGATCTCACTATGACCATCGTTTGACCGTGCACCAATTTACTGGACCTGCTGTGCACAGTTGCAGTACAGGAATCAGTGCTATATTAATTGTTTAATAGCTTAGCTGCTAACTCTTTGTTATCACATGTCCATTGGATCACACGTCCAATGGATCAAAATTTGGTACCGTGGAAAGGAGATCAGAACGTGGTGCCACATGAAATGGTCAGGTGGAGGCACATGATCCCTACCAGACTAATACAAAGCGCATATCCATCTCTTTGTCTCGTGAAGTCCTTTGTTTTGTTCCCCTTATTCCTTGAGTGCATGTTATCATTACTGCCCATAAGTTTCCTTGTTCACATCTGAAACCAAATCAGTGATAAACCAAAACTTGCACTGGTCGCATGCAGGCAACGAGTGGCGAAAGGTCCCTCCTCCAGACTTCTGTCCCAAATGTCCCCATCATTGGTATGTTCTCAGTACCTACACCCACATGCGTTCATAACAAGATTGAACTCAAAACTTGATCAGATGACCTGACTTGGCTGCACTTGTATATGTGGAAATCAACAGATGATGTGGCCAAGTGCGGACCAGCGTGCGGGACGCGGTGCAGCCGGTCTTGGAAGCCGAAGATGTGCCTGAAGCTGTGCGGGATTTGCTGCAGCAAGTGCATGTGCGTGCCGCCGGGCACCTCGGCGGAGGCCCGTGCCGTCTGCCCCTGCTACGCCAACATGAAAGCTCCCAACGGCAAACTCAAGTGCCCTTAATTAGCTTTGCCACTATGATTATATTAATAAGCGCGTAGCAGCATGCATCCACGGGGGGACATGAATGTAGCTTCCATCAGCCTCTTGCTGCTACTATAAAGAGCTTTTGATCTGGATGCAAGTTGAGTCTTTTTTTTTTTAATTGCTTGTTTAAGCTCCTCGGCCATTGTAGGTTTGTGTCTTTGTAATCTCCCACATTGAAAGCGTAGATCAGATCAGGCATTAATATAATCTATGCGTGGTAATATATATGTATGAATTTACTGTAGATTCTTGATTTTTATTTTTACTGTGTTTGGGAAATTGTTGCGTTCGGTCCCGCCACTCATTTGAGTCTTTGACAATTGAAAACGTTTGATGAGACTTTGTTTTCGAGGTGAAATTAAGTTAAGTCGCATTAATTAAGGTTTCATTTTTTATGAGACCACGCGTTTCTTTTTTTCAATCTGTTCTATTTTACAAACTACTTTTTTATCATTTTTCTTTTTTTACCTTTTTCTGAAAATTTATTTATTTATTAAATATAAAATAAATTTTATAAAAGATTAATATAATAGTATTTATTAATTATTATTTCATTAAAAGTTTAATATCTTATTAAATATAATTTATTAAAATTGATTTTTATATTTAAATGATATATTTATTAATAAACAGTTTTTAATAAAAAAATTAATTTTATTTTTTATTTTTTAACAAAAATATATTCCATATTTATAATACCTATTTTTTATTCAAAAATAATCGTTAAAATTAATTTATCACATCTATTTTTTTTATTACTTTCTCATCATTACATTCGACTTTATCCAAACAAGCGCGGACTGATTTATTAATTTAACTATTCATTTGCAATTCTAAAGAACCACTATTTTGATAGTCAAGTAGCCCCTCAAAGAAATTGTGCTAGAAATTGGAGATGGGAATCATAGTCACATAAACCTGATTTGGAGCACTCTAGTTGGTTTCTCCATTTTTCAAAATTTTTTATGTGACCGTCTTTTTTTTAGTACCAATTTTATTTTTTCCTTTTATTATTTTTCTCTCTCTTACATTTATCTTACAAAATAATTTATTGATTAAATATAATATATCTATTATAAAAGGTCAATATAATATGTTTTTTCATATTTTCTTAAATGTAATTTATTAAAAAATATTTTATTATATTTAAATGAATATTTTTTAACAAAACATTTCTAATAAAAAAATTAATTTATACTTCTAATTTTATTAATTAATATAATTATATTTTATATTTATAATATTTATTTTTTCTTCAAACACCTAATAAAATTAATCCATCATTCAATATTTTCATATCACACTAACTTTTTAGTTCTTCATCGTTACGTTCCATTTATTCAAATGCATTTCGAACTAATTTATCAATTCAATTATTCATATAAAACTTGGAAGAATTACGATTCTACCATCCAGACACTACCTTTGGGTACACTATTGGACTCAAAGTATTTTATTAATATTAATTGGACGCACGAACTATTTTTAGAATTTAAATTATTAGAAAAAATAATATCATTCATTTTATAATCTCAACATTAATGACACCAAAAGTTAAATGCAATGTCCCAAAATTCAACCCTGTTACATGATAAAATCTCCTCTTAGTGCTTTACATTTTTTTATACATCTTGATCTTTTCATTGACACAATCGATCAAAAGGGTGACACATAAGTAGACTTATAAAAACAAAAAGTTACAACAATAAACATAAATGCGCAAGTTAATGTGACAAATAAAAATAGAAGAGTACCTCACATCAATAACTAGGTGTATAAAAAGTTCAAGCTACAGTGTATCATATAGGTAGGCCCCACATACAACTTGATAATATATAAGATTAGACATAAACTCTACGATAATCATGTGCATAGTCACACACACATCAACCGCATTGGGTAAATCAAGTACATGCAGAATCAACATATAGGAGAAAATCTTCTCCTTTACACAAGCTAGGTGTGAAAGCAAAATAGGTCATGAGAACGATCCATGGGAATAAACATGAAACAAAAATATAACACATAAATAACATAGTTTCATGGAGCGATCATTTCTTCCGGTTGCACTTTCAGACATTTGCTCTATGGAGCGGTCGACCGGTGGTGCATCGATAATTTTTGCGACTATTATGATTTTGGGTGCTTAGTTTGTGGAACGGATATCCGATGATATGTTGGTGCCAAAAAATATCAAAATGTGGTGTGTTACATTAAATATAGATATAGTAACTATCTTTACATCATGCTACCAACCAGCTATAATATTAACCAAACTTAGTTCTATACATGTACATATATAAAAGAACGTAGACTCGCACATATTTGGAACATAATTAATTATACGAGGTCCACTTCCAATTACTTTTTTCGATTGCACCAGAGTATTGGATCGTTTAATTCACGTGGCAAAAAAATTATCGGCCCATTGATTCTAAGTAATTTAGTGTCGTCCGAACAACATGCCTCCCTAGATGGGTAAACACTATCCACCCCCATTCCAACTATTGTTCCTATTTCCAATTACTTCTTGATGGCGTTAAAATAATGTTCATGGATTTGCTTTGATCATGGGCCTAACCTAGAGATGTGACGCCGTATTTTGTTAAATGAATTCTTGTTCCAAAGGATTCCATGAACTAATTTTCAAAATGAACTCACAAGACTCGTCCTGGGGAGGAAGTATACAATTATTAATAAGATTTTTTTTGCCGCCCCATTTATTCGAAAAGTGAATTGTTCAATTCCCAAGAGCCCTCTACTATTAAGTTCTACTAATATAATATTGTTTGTATTAAAAAAGCGTCCCAACCTTATTAACCTATTTCCTCATATTCCATATTTGCTCGAGCAATATCAAAACGGATGCCGTAAGAAAAGAGACAAATACTAAAACACCAGTCATCTCGAAAAGTACTCAATCTTCTTTATTATTCATTGTTTCCTATATATACAAAGGTTTCAAAGAACAAAACTGAAAGTTGTATATGTATAGTTAGCATCCAGAAGTCCAGCTGATTTATTCTTTTACAACTATAATTGAATATATGCAGTTAATAGCTAGAAGATATTAGGATTCAATCCTTGTAGATCTATGATATTGTGGTTGTTCTTATGATAGTCATATCTGTAACTCAAGATGCTGCATTCACATACAAAGTATGAAGAAGATGAGCCAACTTCTGCCAAGAATTCTTTTTAAAGAAAACAAGTTTAACTTCAGTCATGTGAGTGAAAATCAACCAAAGAATAATGATAAGTATTAAATTTAATGTGCCGATCAATTTTATTAAAAACTTAAGTCATTAGAAAGAGCAACATCATTAATTTTATATTCTTAACACTCTTTCTTATGTGTGGGCTGCTGATAACTTTGGTCTAGTCCAAGTCTAACACATGGATAACAAATGGAGAAAATTCTTTTTTTTTAAAGAAGTTAACGAGGTTCAAACTCTTGACCTCTGACTCTGATATCATGTTAAATTTGATGTGCTGACCAATTTTTCTAAAAGCTTAAGTTATTAAGATGAGAAACATCATTAATTTTATATTCTTAATAATAAACCATTTTTTCATAAACATTATATGTAAAATAAAAATAAAATCGATGTTAAGCCACTCTTTTGTTACTGTACCAAAAAAAATAAAAACAAATTCCGCCCTTTCCGAGAGGAACTGGTTCTTTTGAATAGACCACAATTTTTTGGGCTGGGCCGCTGGACTCACTTATTCAAATGTAATCGAATTAAATTATCAACTCTTTTTAAATTATTTCTACTAATAATAACATATCAAGTCGAGAATTATTAACACACACCACACACACCTCATTGCGTGCGTCACAAAGTTTCTTTAATATATTTTTTTGTTTAATTCGATGCAACTAATTTATGTTATTCCGAATGATACCCTAAATCATGAACTTCTCAACAAAAATGTTTTGTATATGAAAATCTTGGAACTCAGCATCACTTTAAACGAGTACAAGATCCGGACCTCCGTTGGTGAGTCAATTCAATCTTTGTCTTGATCGCGTGTGCTTTATTTTCCCAAATACCTCATCATGTCGAACATCTGTAGACAAATTGGAACGCTCTCAAGAGCCTACCGATTCATCAACGTTTACGCTTCAAACAAAAATTTGGTTCTGTTATGAAGGAAATAAGCAATTCTTGCTTTGTTTTTTAATAACAACGACTCAACTAATGGGACGTTGAAAAATGTATCATACACATGTTAAAGGTTGATTCATTATTAAGTTCAATTAATTCGATTAATAGTCTAAGTTACGTATTGATTGAGGTTGTTAATAAAAAATTTTTACATTCACTAATTCGATATTTTATTTAAACCAAGATAAGCCACTTATCACTTTACCTTAATCATAGAAAACTAATAATAGAAAAACTAATACTTTCCTAAAATAGCAGGTTTTATCTAGACACATCTTAATAATTCCGAGTTCAAATCTTATAATTAGAATAATTCGTAATTATTTTATTTCCATGACTCCAAATTGATGATCAAAATTCAAAGACGGTCAAATTCCAACTTTAAACTACTGGCACTGCCGTCCTTCGATGGCTCATATTAAAAGTATTTATAGTTCCGCAGAGCTAAACAAATTTGTTCTCAATTTGTTCTCCCCATTAGTTCCCAGCTCCTGCTCCCAAATCAGTGCCAAGTCAAGGTGATGGATCACTTGAGGCCCAACGCCGCCAACAGCAGTCCGCTCACGCCGCTCTGCTTCCTGGAGCGCACCGCCACCGTTTACGGCGACTGCCCGTCCGTCGTCTACCGTTCCACGATCTACACATGGTCGCAGACCTACCGCCGCTGCCTTCGCCTCGCCTCCGCGCTCTCCTCCGTCGGCGTCTCCCGTGGCGACGTGGTAACGGCATAAAAGCCGAAACTTTCCTGCTCTGTTAGCTGAAAATTTCACATGTTTGTTCAGCAAAATCCGATTTTTTTCCTTTTTTGTTTTTTGCTGATTTGCACGTCGGAATTCGAAGGTGTCCGTGATCGCTCCGAACATCCCGGCCATGTACGAGATGCACTTCGGCGTGCCCATGAGCGGCGCCGTGCTGAACACCATCAACACCCGCCTGGACGCTCGCACCATCAGCGTCCTACTGCGCCACAGCGGCGCCAAGCTTGTTTTTGTTGATGTCCTCTCCCGGTCCCTGCTCGACGAAGCCATCGGTCTCTTCCTGTCCTCCGAGGAACGCCCACGCGTCGTCGTCATTGAAGACCCCTACGAGCAAGGAGACGGCGGCCGCCAAAGGAACAGCGCCAAGGAGGAGGACTCCAGATACACCTACGAGAAGCTCGTGGAGATGGGAGATCCGCAGTTCAGGTGGGTCAGGCCCGAGAGCGAGTGGGATCCGATGATCCTCAACTACACCTCTGGCACCACCTCTGCCCCCAAGGGTGTCGTCCACTGCCACAGGGGCCTCTTCATAATTACCGTCGACACTCTCATCGACTGGTGCGTCCCCAGGCGTCCCACGTACCTGTGGACGCTCCCAATGTTCCACGCCAATGGTTGGAGCTTCCCGTGGGGCGTGGCCGTCGCCGGTGGCACCAACATCTGCCTGCGGCGCTTCGACGCCGCGGACATCTACGCTGCCATCGCAGAGCACAAGGTCACGCACATGTGTGGTGCACCCGTGGTCCTCAACATGCTTGCCAACGCCCCCGCGTCCCTCCGTCGCCCGCTGCCCGGTCAGGTTCGCATCCTCACCGCCGGAGCGCCGCCGCCCGCAGCCGTGCTCCACCGTGCCGAGGCGCTGGGTTTCGAGATCAGTCACGGGTACGGGCTGACGGAGACGGCCGGATTGGCAGTCTCCTGCGCGTGGAAGGGGGAGTGGGACAAGCTTCCGGCGGCGGAGCGCGCCCGGCTCAAGGCCCGGCAAGGGGTGCGGACCGCGTCCATGACAGAGATCGACGTGATCGACGGCGTCACAGGGGTGAGTGTGAAGAGAGACGGGAACGCGGTCGGGGAGATCGTGCTCCGCGGCGGCTGCGTGATGTTGGGCTATCTAAAAGACCCTCAGGCCACGGCGAATGCCATCAAGCCCGACGGCTGGTTCTACACGGGCGACGTCGGCGTCATGCACTCCGATGGGTACCTTGAGATAAAGGACCGGTCCAAGGACATCATCATAACAGGCGGGGAGAACGTTAGCAGCGTGGAGGTCGAGTCCATACTCTACGGCCACCCCGCGGTGAACGAGGCGGCCGTGGTGGCGCGGCCGGACGATTACTGGGGGGAGACGCCGTGCGCGTTCGTGAGCCTCGAAGAGGGCGTCGCGCCTCCGCCGGCGGAGCGCGAGGTGATCGCCTGGTGCCGCGAGCGGATGCCGCACTACATGGTGCCGAAGACGGTGGTGTTCAAGGCCGACCTGCCGAAGACGTCGACCGGAAAGCTGCAGAAGTACGTGCTGCGGGAGGTCGCGAAGAAGATGGGATCCTTGCGGACGAGTCGGATGTAGGACATGACTCGGGCTCGGCGGCCGAGTTGCCTTTTGGATACGTTTCAACTTGGGTTGAAACTTGAAAGATCACCACGAGCCAACCGAGGCAAGACTGGGTCAGCTGTTGCAACCGATTCGTTCCACTTCGGCACTTTGAATTGGTGATTGGGGCTCGGTTGAAGTGGACAATAATATTATTTATTTATATTCTATTTGGAGTTCAATTATCTTTGCGAGACCCACAGTCCGCTGTGACCTATTTAATAGTATACAATATTATTAAATAACAATTTTTTGAGTGACAAAATGATCATTTAATCACATCTTTTGGGGACCAGAAAAATCTGCAGCAAGAGCCTATATAATTTGGTTGTCCTTAATGTCACTTCTCTAATTCTTAATGTCACTCCAGTGTCTTTTCATCTTCCACTTTTCACCAAACTTATTTAAATTAATTAATATTCTAATTATCTTTTCTTTCTCCATAAAACTAAAATTGCATCAAATATGTAAAGTATTAGAAAAGATATATGAAATAAAATGAAAATAAAAATAGTGTAAGTGAAAATAAAGTACTACAGAAAAAAATTAAGGGAAAAAATATCGTATAATATAAAGGGAACACATATTAATTTAATTTAATATTGTAATATATATATATATATATTAGTTTTGGAAAAATATAAGATAAATGAGTTTTAAAAATTGAAAAAATGTCACATACTTATTAAATAATCAGAATATACAATTATTTGTATAAAATTATTTTAAATTTTTTTTGTAGTACTTTATTTTCACTTACGCTATTTTTTATTTCCATTTTATTTCATATGTCTTTTCTAATACTTTACATATTTGATGCAATTTTAGTTTTACATATTAATTAAATGTATATGTGTATCATATCTCATATTATATAAGTATCATATTTTTATCATAAAAAAATAAAAGCACTAATAAAAAAAAGAGAGAAAGTGGAGAAAGGAAAGATAATTAGAATATTAATTAATTTAAATAAGTTTGGTGAAAAGTGGAAGATGAAAAGGCATTATGGAAGAAGTGAAGGAAGATAATATTAATAAAAGTAACAGGATAAAATGAAAAATGTGGAGTGACATTAAAAATTAAAAGAGCGACATTAAAGGCACCCATATAATTTTTGGCTGCTAGGTGTACTACTACCTTGTGGGTTTTATTTACATATATATTTTATCATAAGATGTTCACTACTTCATTACTTCATCTTATTTCATATTTTCTATACCATCAATAGATCTTGTAAATTATTTTGGAGAAAATTTGATTCAATTGTGAATAAAATTTGGTAGTGTAAAAAATAAGAAATAAGATGATATATGGAACATCAAAATTAAGTCATATTTTAAAAGTTCATTAATCTCAGGCAAAAAGGGTATTTTCTAATTTTTAAGATTATGATTAGGTAGTGATGGAATTATAAAATTCTTTTTACTTGTTTCTTTGGATAAAAATCCAGTGGCTATAATTTATTTTTCTTCTAAGATTACTTCATCACCCAAGACGAAAAAATTGACCGTAGATGGATATAGACACATTATTATATCTATTATTATGTTAATAATAATATGAAGAATTGAATTTATCCAACACCCCCACGCTATTCCCATCTTCTAGATTGCACAAGTAGAGCGATGGAGCGTGTAGAATTTTGAAAAGTTGTCCTTGGACTCATCGGCATTGATGACGTGGATGGACAAAATGATATCTCCGATAACCGCGCCACGTTAACGCCACACATTCGTCACCTTGGACAGCGAGTCAAGATGAAAAAAGACAATGACTCTACATTAATTTCGAACATAATATTTTTTGACAAAAAGGAGTATCCTCATCTCCATCAGGCTGTAGGTTACAGCCTCATCTTAGCCGTCCGTCCGACATTTGATCCGCGCACACGATCATCTCTTTCTCTCCATATTAATGTTATTAAAATCGGATCGATCGATTCGATCGGTTCAACCACGACTCATCCTAAAAATTAGTTCGAACCAACATAAAAAATCGGAAGATGACTTGAATCGGATCACACCGGATTGAACCGTCAAGAACCGAAAAATTGCCGAACCGGTGCAAACCCGATTAAGGTTAATTTTAGTTTATTTTAGACATTTGATTAATGTTGAAGGACGATTTTGAGAAAAAATAAAAAGTCTAAACCTAATTTCTACTGACGGCCAGAGATAATAAAGTAAAAAAAATTTTGTTTTGGCTGATCGCGTTGAGGAGTTTTCAGCCGCATTAACACCAACTTTCGTCTTCATCCATTGCAATTTGTCTTCGTCTGTTGGGCGTTGGCATACAACTGATACAAGATTCATCCACCGGCAAGTCCAGCGCTAAGGTTCAAGCGAGTTTATAAATTGCTTGATATTTGAACTTTTGATTTTTTTTCTTCTTCTTTTTATAGTAAACAATATCTCTAATGTCTTCGTAATGATTAGAAATCATAATTTATGTGAGTAAAACCATCTCTATTTTATCCCCATACATTCAAAAAAGAGATTACAGAATAATATTTAATTTTCTTTTCTAAAGACTTCCTATAAAGTTATAATCACTAATACAACAACAACAAAGCCTTATCCCACTAGGTGGGGTCGGCAAAGTTATAATCACTAATATAATACATTAATAATGAGTGGCATAGGCCGAAGACACACATCATGCACTTCTTCATCTTCACACGTACTGCGCTACTTTATCTCTAACTTATTATTATTATTATTATTATTATTATTATTATTATTATTATTATTATTATTATTATTATTATTATTATTATTATTATTATTATTATTATTATTATTATGTGAGTAAACCATCCGTCACACAAGTGTCTTATGTTGAATTTCAATTTATTAAGCATGCATTTTTTTACTCACAAAATAATTTGGCATGTCATGTACAAACGTGATTGCTACTCTGGCCTATCACCCTATGTGATGTCGTTGCCTTCGGTGAACCGGGAGACTTCTGAGGTGTACTTCTGAGATGTCGATCAAGCTTTCTGAGTCTGTAAGGTCGGATCAAATAAAATCCACGATGAGAAAATCATTTTCAAGTCAAATATTTTTTATTTTTTTAATAGAATTATTTTCATAAATCACATCTAAAGTAATTTTCCACAACTAACCTTAAACTACGAACTTATTTTTTTGCATCCCTAAACTATCGTGATTTTTTCAATTTGTTCTTACCGTCAACTTCTGTCAACTTTTTGTTATCTTCAATTTTTTTTTCATTTATGAAAAGTAAAAAATACCCCTCAATTCAACTTTACATTTTTGTTTCGACCTCTACAACTCCGAGAGGTATTTTTGACTTTTTATAAATGAGAAAAATTGAATATAACAAAAAAGTTAACAGAAGTCGATGGAAGGATCAAATTGAAAAAAAATTTGATAGTTTAGAGATAAAAAAAATAAGTTCGTAGTTTGAAATTAGATGTGAAAAATATTTAAAGGTGGTTTATGAAAATAATTCTTTTTAATTAATGCTTTATTGGCTTCCAAAGATATTTTTTACTTTTTTAGTTATAGTTGATTCTTATTAACTAGCAAGTGATTTTTTTTTTCAAAAGTAAAGTGATTTTATTTTTTTACTCAAAAAATGAAAATAGAAGATTGGAGAACTATAGAGAGAGATTTTCTTATTAAAAAAATTAAAGGACAGAAAGATTAGGGATTGAGGAGGAAATGGGGAGTTAATATGAATCGAGAGAGAAATATTTGGGAATGAAAGAGAAATAGTAGATAAAATAAGAGAGAATTAGAGAGAAGGAATCGGAGAAACTAAGAATTTTCTTTTCAAAAAGATGAACAATGTGACAGAGGTTGAGACAAGAGAGAAAGAAATCAAACTTCAAACATGTCACATCTTAAATGGAAATGAAGGTGCTCTCCAACAGCTGCGCCGGCTCGAGGGTCTTTGGACGGAGGGTTTTGGCAACCACTAGAATGGTGGGGCAACTGAATTTCTCCACTTCTATACTAAACATATCAATCGTTCATCTAAATTTGACGGTCAAATTTTTTTTTTTTTTTGCTATTAGTTACAACTTATAAGATGCATTATATACTCAGCGACCCTTATTTTTCCTATCATTATTTTTTTATCTTTCTTTAAAAAAATCGTATTACTATGTCACTAATATGAGAAAGTACATCCATCTCTTTTATATTCTACTTATTAAAACTACACAAAAAGTTGAAGACTTAAAGTTGACCATTAAAAATAATTTAAACAAAAAGCTAAAAAATCCTGCCATAGCTAATATAAAGATTAGTGTGTATAAATTGAAAGAGTCCGGAACGAGGGAAACTTTCTCAAAAAATGTCACCAGGTATCTTGACATGAGGATTGATTTGCTTCTTTGAATACGTGATTGAGCACCGGTGTTCACCGGATCGGGTCGACCCGTGAATCTGATGATCCGACCCACCCCGCACTCAACCCGACAATGAATCGGGTCGGGTACGGGTTGAAAAAATCCAACCCGAGTTGACCCGACCCGATCCGATTGACTCAACTTTTTTTTTAATTTTTTTCTTTTTTATTTAAACTTAAAGTTTATATTTGATTTAAAAAATTAAAATAAAAGATTTTAAGTGCAGAATAATATTAAATAGTTGAAAAACATATTTTATGCTTTTAAAATAATATTATTTATATTAAATAAAATATAAAATAGTAAGAAAAAAAGAAAAAAAAAGAAAATTGAGTGGTCGGGTAGGGTCGGATCTAACTCCCCAGCCCCTAGACTCGACCCATCGGGTCAAATTTATTCACGGGTCGGGTTCAACCCACCCGTGAACACCCCTATGATTGAGCTCTCAATTAGAATAAAGATGTAAAAATTGCTTGAAGTTCAATGACAAGGTTGTGAATTCGTCAAGGGCAACGTCTTGTGCTGAAAAGTATGTGCACCGAGGTCGTGAAATTTGTCTCGATGCTAATATGGTTGTATCCATGCCGAGTGCCATCTTCATACCTGCAAACAGTCCCAAGTCTCCAACTCGATAATCAACTCCACCTCTCATTTGAGGTCGCCAGCAAAAATAAATTATCCATCCTAAGAGCATAGCAAATAGCCCGCTCCTCGACCTCTCACCGGCAATGTGGGAACTATTAGAGTTCAATTTGACCCAGTCAGGGATCGAGAGTACTCACCTGACCCGAGTAGGATATATGGGGAAATCGTCTCAAGTGTGGATTCTAGCATGTTCGTTATACTTTGTGAATGCCTTTTCCCAAACCTCAGGGATGATTTCATGCTTAAAAGAAAATTACCCTTGATTTTTTAAACATGATGATGCATATGTTTTATAGCCGGTCCCAAGTCCGGATAAAGGAGGAGAGTTGTGTTAGGCCTCGACAATTAGCGTAAAATTTTATCAAATCTCATGAATATGGATCAACGAGTCGTATGATCTATGTAGTCGACCTCACATAGTGGAATAAGGTTTTGTTGTTGTTATTGATGAATCCTCAAATGCTACTCGTTCGTATATAGTTGGGATTGTTATTGTTAACTTATTCTACAGCTTGATTAAGTAGAGTGAAATATTTTATAGTATAGTAAGTTTAGTGTCCATGTTTCGCTGTCCCACTTGAAATTGTCCTCCAGTGACTAGCTATGTTTCGTGCGGCCAAAAACTAAAACATTGTCAATTTAATCTCTTCATTTTTATTTGTAATATCACATGTTATTATGACTAAACACATATTTTTCTTCGTGTACAGTGAGTCGGTAAAGATCTAACATGGCGATCAATGGTAAAGAAATGGCAATCATTGGTTCCTTACATTCAATGGTAAGAAAAAAAAATTAATTTCTTACCTTTTATATTGTCTTTATATAAGAGTAATTAAACAAGCTCCTAATATAAGATAATAATTAGTACTTTTTAACTGAAAAAAATTTAACTTTTTATGATAATAAATCAGTTTTCATGTTTTATGATGATTGAAAAATATTTTGATATTACGTTCTTCATCTTGGAGAGAGAAATGAAAAAAAATATCACAAGTTTACCTTGAAAGTAGATTTATTTTTATGTTTCAAAATCAGTATTTTAAATATTTTTATATCAATCAAATATGCATTCTTATTTGATCAAATTTATTATATTATGCAAATTATTCTACCGGATAACTGTATTCTATAAGTAAAAGGGATTAATATGGGAAGCTTTATAAGATGGGGAATGATTTTGTTATATTATATAGTTGGGGGATGAAATTGGGACAAAGCTTAAGTTTGGGGACTGCTACTATCATTTATATCTTAAACTCACAATATTTTAATAGTATGGTATACTTATTGCTACTCCTAAAATCTTGATGCCACTTTCTTTCTTACCTTTTTTTTTTACACTTCATGCCCTGCATTTACATTTTTTATAATATAAATATCTATAAGTTTCTCCCACATTTTTTCTTCAAAAATATGAATATTAATTCTTTTAATTTTTTGTTGGCTTTGGATGTCATATTAGAAATTTATAATATTTTATGTAGTTATCACTTACTATCATTTTTTTCTGTTTCATTACTATTTTATTAGTAGATAATCCAAATGTGATTTAAATTAGGTGTTGCTATAAATAACCATTTCCTCATTTATAATTATAATAAACATAATTATTTTTTAATATTTATTTGTCCACCAACATAATAATGTAAAAGATTGTAAAATAAACAAAATATGAAGATATGAAAACAATTGAAAACCCAAATATAGGGATATATATATCATAAATTAAAAATAAGTTATCAATTCAATTTTTTATTCTTATTGGAATATTTAATATTCTTATTAGATTTAACTAATCTTCTGATGCTGACAAATTATTTTCCCTATTATTGCATGAGTTGGTTGTTATATACGATACAATATTTCACTATTATATGAATTGTTTACGTTTTTCATATTTGATATCGTGTTGTATAATTATATGAGATACTTAATTTGCCAGCCATAGCACTGAGGTTTACGAGTTTACCTCTAATGGAATGTCTAGATAATCAAATGTCCTTGGGCAGCAGTGTTAGTTAATTTTTTAGAATGTTATCACATATCAGAACTTGCATTATACATTTACACCCACCTACTAAATGTTGCATTTTTGGGCAACTTTTTCAAGCAAAATATAAATTTGATATTTAATTAAATTAGTGATTATGTTATGTGTAATGCCCCGAAGCTCGACCCTACCATGTAGCGAAATCTCCTTCGAGTCATTACTTTCTTCGTTCTTTTTTTGACTTTTTCGTTGACTTAAATGGTCAGACACGTAAGCGGAAGACTTAACAAAAATAATACAATAATAAAAGGAAATGCGGAAGCAAAATAGATAAATATCAATGTTATTAAAATCGAACCG
Source organism: Pontederia crassipes (assembly GCA_030549335.1). NCBI lineage: Eukaryota > Viridiplantae > Streptophyta > Magnoliopsida > Commelinales > Pontederiaceae > Pontederia > Pontederia crassipes. Next base: position 65,077,533 of record CM060191.1, on the reverse strand, counting down.
GACCGGCCGATCCGACCAGTTCAACCTAGGGCTGAGCATGGTCCGGTCCGACCCGGACCGCACCGACCCGAAAAGAGAGGCAAATAACCCGGCCCAGATCAAATCCGGGCCGGAACCGGGTTCAAATGAAAGAAAACCCGACGGGTCTCGAGTCAAGATCGGGTTTGCCATCCCAATGCCCGACCCGGATTACCACTTCACTGTATAAATCCCAATCTACACTATTTCCTCATTTCACCCTCTCATTTTCTCTCTCTCATCTCTCTCTCCGTCTCACTCTCAGACTCTCACGCCCTTTCCCTCCCATCTCTCTCTTCGTCTCTCGCCCTCTCCCTCCCATCTCTCTCGCCATCTCCCTCTCTCTCTCCCGACGACGGCGGCAGCGGCAGCGAGCTAGCGACGATGACTCCGGCCGACCTCCCTCTCTCTCTCCTCGATCGCCACGAGCTTTGCGATCCGGACCCTGGCGACCGATCCGGCCGCCAAGCGTCGGATGTCAGGCGGCCGAATCCGGCTGCCAGGCGCCGAATCTGGCGCCTGCAACCGGATCTGGCGGCCAGGCGTCGGATCTGGCGCCTGGCGACCGGATCGGGCTGCCAGGCGTCGGATCAGGCGCTTGGCGGCCGGATCGGTCGTCAGGCGTTGGATCTGGCACCTGGCGTCCGGCCGCCAGTAACCAGATCCGGCCGCAGACGCCGAATCTGGTCACTGGGGCCGATCTTCGGCGTTTGCCCTGCAATTCCCGGCCTCAAACCCGGTGGCATTCCCGGATTGTCGGGTCTGACTCGGAACCGGATCCGGTCGGGTTCGGATCCGAGACTGGGTCGAAAAATTTTTGACCCGGCATAATCTGGGTCGGGACCGGGTCCGTTTAAACCCAGATCCGATACCGGGTTTGCTCAGCCCTAGTTCAACCACGACTCGCCTCAAAAACCGGTTTGAGCTAACCTAAAAAACTAGAAGATGATTTGAACTGGATCAAACTGGATTGAACCGTCGGTTAAGGCTAATTTTAGTTATTTTGGGCATTTGATTAATGTTGAAGGGTGATTTTGGAAAAAGAAATAAAAAGCCTAAACCTATTTTTTACTGGCGGCCAGAGATAATAAAGTAAAAACTAAAAAGATTTGAGGAGTCTTCAGTCGCATAAAAAGTTGAACACAACTTTCGTCTTCATCCATTGTAATTCGTCTTCGTCTGTTGGGCATTGGCAACTTGATACAAGATTCATCCACCGGTCCAGCGCTAAGGTTCAGGCAAGTTTGATCTTTGAACTTTTGTTTTTTTTTCTTTTTTTTATAGTAAACAATATGTCTAATGTCTTCATAATGATTAGAAATCATAATTTATGTGAGTATAAAACCATCTCTATCTTATCCCCACATATTCAAAATAGAGATTACAGAATAATATTCAAATTTCTTTTCTAAAGACTTCTTATAAAGTTATAATAAATTAATAATGAGTGGCATAGGCAGAAAACACATCCTGCACTTCTTCATCTTCTCACGTACTCTGCTACTTTATCTGTGACTTATTATTATTATTATTATTATTATTATTATTATTATTATTATTATTATTATTATTATTATTATTATTATTATTATTATTATTATTATTATTATTATTATTATTATTATTATTATTATTATTATTATTATTATTATTATTATTATTATTATTATTATTATTATTATTATATATAATCATAATTTATGTGAGTAAACCATCTGTAATACAGGTGTCCTATCATCCTATGTTGAATTTCGATTAATTAAGCATGCATTTTTTTACTCACAAAATAATTTGGCATATCATGTTCAAAAAGCCACAAACTAATGAATATAAATATATAATTATATTTTAGGAATGTTAATATAATAGCAAGCATTAATTATTTACTTTGTACAATACTAATTAATTTGCTTAATATGAAAAGTTATATGAAGAAATTATTAATCACCTGTTATATTAGAATAATTCATTTTTTTCATAGAATGTTATTCGAATTGCTTTAATTTTATTAGTTATGTTAGCAATTAATGACATGCAGCCATCGGTTTAGTTTGCTTTAATTATTAATCATCAGTTTTTTTCATAGTACTTTGATTAGTTACTTCTAAATTTCTAATTAATCAGATTTGGTTTTATTAATCCTATTTGGATATTAATTTTCATTTCCTATTATATGACATGATTCTATGTAACATTTAATTAGTTTGTTATTGCATTTTGTAGAAAAGCATGACTTCTCAAGAATCAACTTGGACGCAAACTTCTACCACCCCTATATTGGATTAGTTAGAAGAAAAAGAATATAACATGGAAGTATGTTACCGATGCAGCAAATGCAAAGGGAAAAAATATATTATTATGTTGTTTTTGTCAAAAACAGGTTGCAAGTGGGGGTATCAATAGAATGAAGCAACATTTAGCTGGGATAAAAGAAATATTGATCCTTGTAAAAAGATTTCTGCTGAAGTCAAATTTGAGATAAAAAAAACTCATTAGATGCTATATTAGAGAAAAACAAAGACAGGCAAGGATTGATTGAAAATCTTGTTTCAAATGAAACCCATGAAGATCCTGCTTCTCATCCTCAAATTACTGTTACAGGAAAAAGAAAGGCTTCTGAAATTGAATCATATTTTCAAGCTAGTGCAACTGCAAGTGACCCTTCACAACCTAATATCAAAGCATGCATGCAAAGTAAGAAAAAAATGAAAGAATACTGACTTGTCAATTGCAATGTGGTTTTATGATGCGTGCATTCCTTTTAATGCTTACAATTCATCTTATTTTCATATTGCTATTAATAACATTGCTAGTATGGGACATGGATATAAGTCTCCATCTTTTCATGCATTACATGAAAATTTATTACATGATATTAAGCTTCAAGTGAGGTTGCTAATTGATTCCTTTAGAAATACTTGGAGTAAAACAGGATGCACTATAATGGGAGATGGATGGACAGATACAAAGGCCTCTAATTAATTTTCTAATTTATTGTTCAAAGGAAATTTCTTTTATGCTTCTGATATTTGTACTAACGCTAAAAATTTGTACTATCTTTTTAGAGAAATTGTTGAATGGGTTGATCCTCGAAATGTGGTTTCATATGGTTACAGACAATGGCGCAAATTACAAAGCTGCAAGTAGTAAACTTATGGAGAAATATTCCTTTATTTTTTTTGTCACCTTGTGCTGCTCACTGTGTTAATTTAATACTAAAATTTGTTGGCGAGATGCCTACTATGAAAAGCTTAGCAGTCCTTACTTCTAAAGTGACCGTATTTGTATACAATCACAAGGTGACTCTAAATTGGCTAAGAAAGAGAGAAGTTTGGCGGGAAATAATTCATCCAAGTGCAACTCGCTTTGCAACTACATTTATTGTTTTACATAGTTTGCATCAACATAAGAATGATTTACAAGCTTTAGTGATCAGTGTTGATTTCAAAAAAAAATTGAAAGAGAAGAAAGGTAAAGAAGTAAGCAAATTGTGTTGGATGAAAACTTTTAGAATAATTGCTTATTAATTGTCAAGGTTATGACTCCACTGATACGTTTGTTGTGAACTTGTGATATTGATGTCAAGCCATCTCTGGGTTATATTTATGAAGGAATGTATAGGGCACACGTTCAGGAATTATGGCTATGTTTAAGAAAAAGAAAAAGTTGTACAAGCCATATATTGACATTATAGATAAGAAGTGGGATCGTATGTTGCATCAAGATCTTCATGCAACTGCGTATTATCTTAATCCTGCTACTCAGTATGATCAATCATCTTTTTGCCAGTAGTTTGATGTAATACGTGGTCTACTAAATGTGATTGACAAGATAGACGGTGGCTTTACAAACACATCTATATGGGATGAGATAAAAATTTTTCGAGAACGTGGAATGAGTTTTTCTCGTCCTAAAGCTTTAGCATCTAGTAAAATTGCTCAACCAGGTAAATTCTAGTCTCATTATTCTCTTGTTAATATACTTATTTTTTTAACATAAAAGTTTATGATAGCAACTATGTTTTTTTTCTTTTCATATTCAATGAAGATGAATGGTGGCGAATATTTGGTCATGAAGTTCCAAATTTGCAAAAATGAGCAATAAGAATCCTTGGCCAAACTATCTTCTGGATGCGAACGTAATTGGAATGTGTTTGAACGTATTCATACTAAAAAGCGAAATAGATTGAAGCATGAAAGATTAAATGATCTTATTTATGTTCATTACAATTTGAGATTGAAAGAAAGACAAGTATTCTTTTTTAGTATAATTTTAGTTCTATATTATATAATGCATCAAAATAATTATGTTAATTATTTATGATTCTGAGGATGTCAATGTTCAAAAAATTATATGATCCAATTGATATTGAATCAATAGACAAACCAGAATTTTGGATTATGGAAAGAGAGGAAGAAGAAGGGGAGCTTGATTATGATGAACTTGACAATATAGTTTAAGAAGAAATTCCAAAAGATGCTGAAGAGTCAATTGTCCAATGTTTGTTTTATTTTATCGTACCAATATGTTAGTTTCATTATCATTATGTTCATATATAATATTCATTTGATAGAGGATATTTAAAGTTGTGCTATATTTATTTTATAGATATTGAAGACTACGAGTTGGATCCAATAGAATCTCAACATGAAGATGAAAATAATGATGATGAAGATGATTGAGATGTTATTGATAAATATTAGATTATATATTTTGAAAACTTTGAAACTTGTTTGGTATTTATTTAGTTTATGATATCTGAAATTTTTTTTCCTGCATGGGTGGTTCGAATTAATTTAATGACTAATATATGAAATGTTTAGAACTTGTTTTACACGTACTTAAAACTTACTGAGTATATTTAGATTGATATTGATTTTAAATGATAAATTTATGACTTATGAATAAGTTGAAATGCTGATTATTTATTATCAATAATAAATTGTAATATATTATTAAAAATTCGGCTCAACCGAGTCGAACTCGATTGAACCGATCCAACCACGACCCAGTTAACACACCGATTTAGTGGCCGGTCCGATTATAATAACATTGATAAAGATACATCCAACTATCTCTGTATGAGACTACATGTTACATCCAAATGTCTCGGTATTAGGCATACAAAAGTAAAAGTCCTAGTACTATACATATAAAAGCCTACGATCAGTCACAACTTGATAAGTTTCATCCAAATAAAGGTACAACTTAATATAACATAAAAATAAGGGTTATTTTCTCTAACCACCCCTAAACTATCGTGATAATTTAGGTACCCAAAAAATGAAGTTCATAATTTGGGATTAGATGTGATAAATCACGATAGTTTAGGGGTGGTTAGAGGAAATAATCCAAAAAATAAATGACTTATAATGAACTCTACGATATCCATTTGCACACATCACCCAAACTATAGTCATCGCACATACATCAATACATTACGCATCATCAATGATGCGTATAGAATTGATAGCAAACGCTAGCAAGTGCACTAATCAATAAAGTGAATGGGTAGAGTTATCGTTCCCACGAGGACAGTTAATAACTTAGATTTTACTTTAATCTTGTTATTTGATAAATTAAGAAAATATATCATTTCATATGTAAATAAAAAGAAAATAATAAAAATGAAGGAAATGATCACCTGGAGAAATAATGATTTGATCATTAAGGCACCTAATTATACTAAAATGTAATGAATTTTCTCAACTTAGAATTAGTCGAATCAATAACAAATGAATTCTCAAAATTAGTTAACCAATGTTTCAGGCTTTAACTATTATCTTATGAATAATTAGAATAAATCAATCATTTTAATTTTTAATTTACTTAACTAATCATAAGATGCATTAAATCGAAATTAATATTGAGGACTTTCTCAATGCACCTTAATAACTATACAAATTATGTCTCTTTCGATTTCCTTAATTGTGGCATGCAACAAGTAAAATCAATCATAGAAACTATTACGAAAATAATCACTTCTTCTCATATCGTAATCAAATCATAAATCATGGAATCAAAGGAAAGCATTAAACATGAAATTACAATGCTATTAAAGATTCAAATCAAACTAATATTAAGAAAGATTTCAAAACACAAATAGGGTTCAAAACACAAATAGGGTTCAACTAGAAATCATTCAATGAATGAATGAAGAATTTATTTGATTTCATTATATCAATCAAATCAGAATCCCTCTTCTTGTATAAAGAAAGCATTTTCAATCTTACTTAATTCTTTATACTTTTATCTGCTCAAGGTATTTATCCCATATTATATTCCGATACAATTATTTCAGTACAAGGACAGATTCGTGTATAGGGAACTGTACTAGTTACCTATTTGACCCTAACTAAAGAATAAATCTAAGAATAACAACATCAAATCTAATGAAAAAAATTGGGAAAAGAAAACGAAGAACTCTGGCAGCCACTGTGCACGTGCTCTCGCAAGTTTTCGGCAGAACTTCGCTATTGTTCTCGATCTTCTTCTCTTTGTAGACTTCAAATTTATGCTCCAAGGATGCTTTTCCATGTTCTCTTTTACCTCCTTTTATAAGTTTTCTCATCCCCAAAGGAAAGAAACCGAAATTCTATCAAAAATAGTGGATAAAATCGACTTTAAAACTGCCTAATCGTCCGTCGTCACGATCGTGAAAGGCTCTCTCACGACCGTGACAGAAGGCTATCAAGACTGAAAAGTACTTAACCAATTTTTCTGATTGCAACATCTTTCTGTCATGGCTGTGACAGAAGCTGAGCTGTTTAAGAGCATTTTCTTAATTGATTTCGACATTTTGTCATATCCTATCATTAATAATTTTCAGACCTAGATAGAAATCAAATCTAAAGCAAATTGTATCAAAATAAATCAAAACTCCCCTTTTCTAAACATAAAAAGATTCTAAAATGCTAATTAAATGGATTAAACTAATGCATGATTTTTTGTACATCAAATACCTCCAAGCTTAATATTTTGCTTGTCCTCAAGCAAATTTTAGATAAGGCACATGACTCCATCACAAAATCAATACTTTTCTTCCACTGTTCTTTTACATAACCATCACCAGAGTATCTATTCTCAACCAATACCCGACCTTGCAGAATTCTTAGCATTTAAACATGTCTTTCTTGCATATTTACAATATTGAACCACAAGTCTTTGAGCTTATTTTCATACTACTATCACTTCACATTTCAGCATTAATAATTTTTTTTCTTTTTCATCACTGAAGAATTTAGTAATCCACCATATTGCACAAAGTGATCCATGTAACGGACTTTCGACCGACGTATCCTAGAGTAGATGCCCTTAGGTCGCCAAGCATGTATCCCATGCGGATCTAATTACCTAGACACACTAAGGTTCCAAAGGGTACTTTATACTTTTCATTTAACTATTGGGACTCAACTAGCCCTCTTTTCATTTTCATTTTTGCATTACAATTATATAGCATAATTACAAGCTCCAAAAAGACTTAATGTTTTTAATAAAGATGTAATTATAATCAAGACTAACATCATAGTAAATAATAGAGAAATTTATCATTTAAAAGTTAGTCCTTCTACTTAGCAACAAACTCAATTCAAATCTCAATGATCTGATGATACCCGATAAAAAGAAACATTGATTGAATTTCATAAATTAAGTGACATTCTAAAAATAAACTTAAAGGCAATAAAATACTAAACAAGAAGAAATGAGATGACACTTTTATTTTATTTTTTTGAAATTTCCATAATTAGATACATGCCAAACAAAATAAGATGATCGACTCAAAATGAACATGTCATGCAAATGCAAAACGGACTAAGTCCCTCCCCCAAGCTTGAACTTGACACAGTCCTAGTGTTAGACCCATACACATGAAAACTACAAAATAATAATAAAAAAATGTGATAGAATATAAAAGGGTAGAGACGACCTGATGACTAGGTTCTGGTGAGCAATAAAAAATATCTTGGTCACATTGCTTCGAAGGGACTGTTCACAGGCTTCTTTCGGCATTGTTCGAACATGTAGTTTCAGAACCCTCACGACTATTCCTGGTTCTGTCATGGTCATTCCATCCAACGGCACGATCGAATAACATGTCTAGCATTGAAGCGTCGAATAACATGGCATGGCCATGCCATGCTAGAGGCACGGCCATGACCGTATCCTCTAAGAGCAATATGCCTTTGGTTACCTCAAGTATTTGGAAGGGATTCGAAGTGATATTTTTCTATCTTACCTTTAATGTAATTCTCGAGGCATTGTCCCTCCATTTTGAAAGAATTGCCTAAATCTTTTTGTGAAGCTTGATCCTTGGACTTCCAATGCATCGAATTTTGTGTTGTCTAATGTGATGATGGTGTGTTTCCTTCTACTAATGAATGATTTGAAGGTAATGGCGAGATGGTTGTTGGACTTTCTGAACGCGAATTTCTTATTCGCACTTGTCCATCTTCCATAATGTATTCACTAGTCTCCCTCACCCTCCATTGAGTAGTCCATAATAATTCTTCTTCGGTCATCTTCTTCCTGAATTAAAATATTGCAAGTGTCATTGACATATAATAGGTACAGATTTATCCACAATATTATCCCCTTCGGATAAAGGAGGAGGGTTGTGTTAGGCTCCGACAGCCAGCATAAAATTATGTCGAATCTTATGAACATGGATCAACGAATATGGCGTCGTATGATCCATGTAGCCGACCCCACCTAGTGGGATAAGGCTTTGTTGTTGTTGTTGTTGTTGTATTATCCCCTGAGGCATAAGTAATCTGATAAGCCAACTCCACTTTCTTCTCTAATGCTTGAAATTTTGTTTGCATAATATCAAACTTAACATTAAAATTTGGGGATTGAGGTGAAGGAAAATAATAATCGATTGTTGATCCTTCAACTGTGATTGTAGATTGCTAATGATTGATCTTGTAGGATAAATCTTTTCTTTATAACTCCAATCAATTGGCACAAATTTTTTTCGATGTAGGAATTTGACTCTGAGTAGGTGGGTGGAGGAACATCATTTTTCACTTAATTCTTAGCCTCCAATTCTCTACTTGTCTCACCAACTTCATAAAGGCTTTTTCTTGAAGTTGAAATTTTTCTTCAGCCATTGTCATAAACTCTAACATCATGTTCAATTGTAGAATTTTCTTGTACTATGGGAATGAGTGGGATACTATTATTTGCAAGTTATGATATTTGTGCTTCATGATCCTCAAGCATCTTTTTTTATTCTTCGAAATAGTAGTCTCCCATAGTCTTTGACTTTGTTGTCATTCTGAATTGTCTCTTGAAGATATTTTCTGGTCACACAAGATAAAGAAATGTGAAAGTATGATAATTAAAATGAATATGCATGAAATTTAACAGAAAAATAAAAGCTCTTAGATAACAAGTAAAATAAAAATAGAAGTTATTAAACACCGTCCCCGGCAACGGCGTCAAAAATTTGATGCGTGTAGAATTGATAGCAAATGCTAGCAAGTGCACTAGTCGCTCAAGTAATAAAGTGAATAAGTAGAGTTATCGTTCCCACGAGGACAGTTAATAGTTTAGATTTTACTCTAACCTTGCTAATTAAAAAATTAAGAAAATATATAAGTTCATATGTGAATAAAAAGAAAATAATAAAAATAAAGTAAATAATCACGTGGAGAAATAATGATTTGATGATTAAGACGCCTAATTATCACTACTAAAATGTAATGAATTTTTTCAACTTAGAATTAGTCGAATCAATAACAAAGTGAATTTCCAAAATTAGTTAACAAATGTTTCATGCTTTAACTACTATCTTATGAATAATTAGAATAAATCAATCCTTTCGATTTTTAATTTACTTAATTAATCATATGATGCATTAAATCAGAATTAATGTTAAGGGCTTTCTCAAGTCACCTTAATAACTACACAAATTAGACGATTTTCCTAATTGTGGCATGCAATAAGTAAAATCAATCCTAGAAACTATTACGAAAAAAAATCACTTCTTCTCATATCGTAATCAAATCATAAATCATGGAATCAAAGGAAAGCATTAAACATGAGATTGCAATGCTATTAAAGATTCAAATCAAACTGATATTAAGAAATATTTTAAAACATAAATAGGGTTCAACTAGAATGACCTAACGAAAGAATAAATATGAGAATAATAATATCAAATCTAATGTAAAAGATTGGGAAAAGAAAATGAAGAACTCTGATAGTCACGGTGCACGTGCTCTCATGAGTTTCCGGTAGAGCTTCGTTGTTGTTCTCGATCTTCTTCTCTTTGTAAGTTTTAAATTTATGTTCCAGGAATGCTTTTTCAAGTACTCTTTTGCCTCCTTTTATAAGTTTTCTCGTCCCCAAAGGAAAAAAAATCGAAATTCTATCAAAATAGTGGTTAAAATCGACTTTAAAACTGCTTGACCATCCACCGTCAAGGACGTGAAAGGCTCTGTCATGGCCGTGACAGAAGGTTGTCAAGGCTGAAAAGTACTTAGCCAATTTTTCTGATTGCAACATCTTTCTGTCACGGCTGTGATAGAAATTGAGTTTTTTAGAGCCTTTTCTTGTTTGATTTTGACGTTTTGTCATATCCTGTCATGAATAATTTTCAAACTTGGTAGAAATCAAATCTAAAGTAAATTGTATCAAAATAAATCAAAACTCCCCTTTTTGTAAACATAAAAAGATTTTAAAATGCTAATCAAATGGCTTAAACTAATGCATGATTTTTCGTACATCAATCACACGGAGGAGCAAACTCAACCATTAGCATAAAGCTAAGTGTGAGTTCGTATAAATTATATATTAGTTTTTCAGAATATGGCGCAACACCAGGATCTAATGAGAATAAGGAAGACAAAGAATACGATGATAGATCGAAGTACTATCCAAGAAAAGCACAAGAAGAAAATTCTAGTGCTTGAAACTAGTGAATCCACACTATAAACAAATGTGAATTTTTGAAGCAAATATGAGATAGCTTTTTTTCTATTCATTGGCTACTTTTATAGACTATTACAACAGTCTCTACTTTACAAAATAAAAAAGGAAACAAAATTAAGGAAACATAAAAAATTGAAATAACTAATGAGCCAACAAATCAGCCACCTAATTAGTTATAGCTGATTAGTGTCATTATTATGTTATGATCTCTTACTAATTAGCATCAGCCAAGATTTGATCGTTATTATGATATGATTCCTATTAATCAGCGATAGCCAAAATCGTGCCAGGATTTGTGGGGTATCCTACATCAATCTCCCCTTCTTGGACAAAGCTCAACCTCGAGCTTTCACTAGAGTCCTCTGGTGAGTAGTATTTGAACAAATCAACAACATTAAAGGATACGACGATAGACCGAAGTACCATCCAAGAAAGGCACAGAACAAAATACTAGTGCTTAAAACTAGCGAATCCACACTATAAACAAATGTGAATTTTCTGAAGCAAAGATGAGATAATTTTTTCTCTATTCATTGGCTCATTTTATAGACTATTATAGCAATCTCTACTTTAGGAAATAAAAGAAGGAAACAAAATTAAGAAAACAAAAATATTAAACTAACTAATGAGCCAACAAATCAGTCACCTAATTAATTCCAACTAATTAGTATCATTATTATGATATGATTTCCTACTAATCAGCATCAGCCAAGATTTGATCATTATTATGATATGATTCATATTAATCAGCGATAGCCAAAATCGTGCCAAGATTTGTGGGGTATCTTACATTAGAATAACCATAAGGTTAATATGAAAATCAAATATAATAGTGAAACATAATAGATGAGTCAATAGAAGAAATTCATAATTTATGCCCTTTTTCATTTCCATGTTCATGTTCGTATTCATTATTCATGTTAATAATTTATATTCATGGTTCTTATTCATATTCATGTTCATAAGGACAAAATCTTTCCATTCATTTTTAAGTCATTCATGTTCTTTCATCATGTTCATAAATTGTAAGAGTTCTTCTCTTTCGGGGAATACCATTTCAGACACACAAGTGTGCAGCTATCTAGACCATAGTAGCTCAATGTGAGATCAATGCTATGGTCATCGGAAAAAATGATCTCGCACAAAGCGGAAACATCTGTAGAGATGAGGATGACCTCGCACTAAACGATAACATCCCTCAGTGGAGATGACATCGTACCGGGTGAAAACATACGTAGGGATAAACTCCTATCTAGATAGACAAATGAAAATTCTTTATCATTCGTGAGTCTCTCTTTCAATCCCTTGGATTGATCAAGACGATAAGGAGCATAGCTCCGATTCTTCTTTAGATCCACATCATTCGGTTTCAATCAGGTGGATAGAAGCTTATCAAATTAAGGGGTTCGATTAAAGTCGTATTTTTTCTGTCCACATATTGGATGTCCGAAAGTCGAGAGGACGTTCGCTTTAAGTTCATTCAGCGATCGTCCAAAAAGGGAGCGGACATACGTTTATCAATGTTCTTCGGTTGATCGAAGACCGTTCTGTGTTCATTTATCATTCATTACATAAGGATCATCATTATTCTTTGTCAATGTTTCGATTTAAGAACATAATCATAATATTTAACTAACATTGTAGAGGTGTTTATTGGGTAGATCAGAGGCATAATTAGACACATATTATCATTGAAATCACATCTAATATAAGTACATAAATCAGAGGGTCAAAAATCATGAAATCATCATTCTGATAGTTAGAAGCCAGGCCGTGTATAGGTAGAACCTGGGCTAAATTTCGATGGAGTATATCTCAAAAAATTTTGACCAGAACCCAAGCTGGGTGTGTTTTATACTCAGGCCGGGTCAGGACATGATCAGGTCACAAAAGGTCATTTCGCCCGATCGTCTTCTTCGGGTTGGACCTAGGCCGGGTCAGGTTAAACCCGGGCTGGGTTCATCCTGTGGCCGCGGCTCGAAGTGCTCGGCTATGGCAGATCCGGGCCGAGTTCCAGATGAACTAAGTCCGAATTGATTTATCCGGGCCGGGTTATGGGCAACCCAGGTCGGGTTCTCATTACGTAGAAAATTGCATTTGGATCATTTCATTTTCTTAGTGATTTCAGGTAACATGCATATTTCAAGTTCAGAACACAAAGTAAGGCATCATTTGATCATCTAAGTGATACGAGATCAACCTAAACATGCATCATCTAAACAAGTTCAAATCGACATACATATCATTCGGATAAGTTCCTATTGTTCTCAGAAAACAATCTATAATACTAGGAGTTCATATGCTACTACTTTGATGTGTTTCTACAAATAGGGGTTTTCGTAATTAAATCCTTAGAGCATGCATCAATTCATCTCTGAAATAGATCCTGAAATTACACCTAAAAGCCTATGTTTTTTTAGTCTTCCTTCAGTGTTTCAGATCCGGCCGCATCCTGCTCCCACTCCCACGTCGCCTGCACCGGTGGATGTCACAAGCGCCCTCTCGTTCTCTGGTAGCGATCAGCAGCAAGTCCACACACCGGATGAGAAGAAAAATAGAGAAAAAATGGAAAGGAGGAGAGGAATGGGGGTTTTAAGGAGGACGCTCTTGTCTCCTGAGCTCCCGGTTCGTGGGTGAAGAGGAGTATTAACTCCATGGCCGGTGAAACGAAGAGGGGAGAGAAAGGGCCAAGGTCGCTGAGGTCCCTCCTCTTTCTTTTCATAATGTGATGTGTTACATTATGTCTGATAATGATAAACAATTTATATATGAAATTGTAGTCTCTTTTTAATGACATGATAATTAATATATAACCTAAGTTGAGTATGAAACCATTTTTCCACTGTCTTTACTTACATATAAATAATATCAGTAAACATATAACTTAATTTCTTTTACAAGGTAATAACTCGAGGCCCAACACTTCCCTCTCCTCTGGAAATTTTAAAAAGAATATTAAAGATAAAAATTATATATATTGTTAAATAGGAAAAAATTATGCAATGAGCATTGGGAATCAAGTTCAGACCATCCCAGTCTCGACCCAGTTTGTTCTGAGATTTTTCAAAAAAAATGATCTCGTTCCCAATCTCGGTCGGAATCCTTGGGGCGTCTTGCAAAAAATGGGGTATTCCCGATTTTCTCAATTTGATCATAAAAAAATTAATATAATAATATTTAATACTAATATACAAATATAATAATTATCAATCAAATGACATATACTATAATATATATAATAAAATATAAATTTTTAATTAAAATAAATATAAATAAAATAATTTAATATATTATTAATATATATTATCGAGTCAGGATACGATTTGAATTTTTATAACTCGAATCCAATTCTGACCTGGACTCCAATCTCAAGGAATGGGATCTAATTCCGATATGATTAGCTACCGGGTTAAAAAAACCCGCAAATTCTGAGTCCATTCTGGAACAACCCCCTGGTTCAGGGGAACCATAATTAGCATTCTCTCACAAACAACTTCAAATGGAAGTCACAATCTTTCACATTTGTTAAATACAGTTTTTAGGGAAAAGAACTTTCACAAATGGAAAATTTTGGCAAAAATAATGACTGCATTAAATGAAAATAGCTGTGTTAAAATATAAAAATTTACAATGTCCTAGCCATTTTTTTAAAAAAATAGAATTACATTCAAAATTAATATAGCATATTAGCATACATAGGATGGTAAGATGAATCAATCCCAAAATTATTATCTTAAATATGATTTGTTAATAAATTATTTTGCATCATGCAATGTTTAATAATTCAATATAGAAATATTATTTTGTGTACAAGGTTTCAATAATTTCATAGACATACAAAGTCAAAAATATGAGATACTTTTGGTATACAATTTTTAACAAATTGCAGCACTTAATTTTTAAAAAGTACTTTTGATCGCACAACTTTCATATGCAACACCTACCATGCATCATCTGTAGCCAAGAAACCCGGTCTTTGGAGTGGACCGAGTTATGCCAGAGCTTTTTACGGAAGGTCAGAGAAATTTGTCATATATTTATTTTTTACCCATAAATGCAAATAATTCCTTCATAATTACGAGAGATTCATGTCCATTTTTATATCATGCTGTTTACTACTTTTCATGCGGTGATTTTGGAATTCAATTCGATTCAGTTACTATTTAGTTTCTACGGCTCCACTTTTTTTGTTTTTTTTCATTGTGTTCTACGTCCACAACGCCACTGCCATCTTTCTTGTGTTAGGCCATCTACATCACCATGTCTCTCCTCCAAGATCTCATCAACATCAACCTCTCTGATACCACTGACAAAGTAATCGCAGAGTACATATGGTAAAAGTTGAAGAGTTTTCGTTGTTGCAACATTTTTTTTTTTTTGTTTTTGCTTTTGGTTTTGGTTTTGCATGTTTGTTTTCTGATTTTGCTGTATTCGTTGTGCTTAGGATTGGTGGATCTGGCATGGACATGAGGAGCAAAGCCAGGGTTTCCTTTCTATTCTCATGATCAACTTTTACATAAGTTATAATGCGACGGAATTACTTGATTACTTGACTCATGATCTGCATGCATGATTTATTCTTTTGTTCATTAAGACGCTCCCGGGACCGGTTTCTGATCCGAGCAAGCTGCCGAAGTGGAATTATGATGGATCCAGCACTGGTCAGGCTCCTGGTAATGACAGTGAAGTCATCTTATAGTAAGTGTAATTGTTATCGAGATTGCTACTATGTTATTTCTTATAATTTCAATGAAGCTTTGATGCCAATATTTTGTTGCTTATTCCCTCCAATTCATTGTTACAGTCCTCAGGCCATATTCAGGGATCCCTTCAGGAAGGGGAATAATATTCTGGTATTGTTTTCTTTTACTGAGTTTTTTCCTCAATGTCCTCTATGTGAAAAGTGGAATTGCTGGGGTTCCTTTTCTGTGTGCTGCATATTCTCACTTCAGATGGATATAAATCTGATGATCTTGACAGGTGATGTGCGACTGTTACACTCCAGCTGGAGAGCCAATTCCTACCAATAAGCGGTTCAATGCAGAGAAGATCTTTAGCCATCCTGATGTGATTGCAGAAGAACCATGGTATATAATTTATCCTCAAATAAGTATCTTGAACTATATTGTAACTAAATCGAGGTTAGCATTATGGGACAAAACTCATTTTCTTGTTTCAAGGTTAAGCATTTGATTGTCTCTCATTAGCCGTGCTGCAAGGTTTCGAATTCTGATATATGTTTAGGTTGTTACCACATTTGTTAGTTTTTTTTTAACTGAAAATGTTGTTTCGAGTCATGTTGCTGAAATATCCATTTCAGAAGATTCATGATATATCTGTACTAGCAATTCATATCCTTTGTTTAATTAGAAGACATAAACAACCATAACAGTTCACAGAACTGTGATTGGCCGTACTGTAGTGTACGGTATTATGTTGGGATCGGGAGTAACGTAAGGTATTACGTTTGCATGTTCCTTCTTGATTTTTTTTTGTCAGAATCTTTTCTTTAGATTTATGTACTCTTATTTTGTTATTTGGAAATTTCAGTAATCTTTGACAAATCATAATAAGAATTGATCACCGATAAAGACATTGTTGTTTGGCAGGTATGGTATTGAGCAGGAGTACACTCTCCTTCAGAAGGATGTTCACTGGCCTCTGGGATGGCCAGTTGGTGGCTTCCCTGCTCCTCAGGTTCTGACCTGTTCTTATATCCTCATTTGTTCAATTTAAAAAATGCTACAAGTGTAATATTGACTGCTCGCTATTCCACTATTTTACTCATTGATCCAAAGATCATGGTCTTCTGGATTTCAATTATATATGCTTTAATCACATTCGACGTCTTTCCGAATTCTCACATTATATCCATTACGACAAGAAAGAGAAATGCATTACAGAAGATGATATTGTGAAAAGCCTGACTTTGATGCATGATCTTAACATATCCAAAACTTCGTGTCTTTATCTAGGGTCCATACTATTGCAGTACTGGAGCTGACAAGGCATATGGTCGTGATATTGTCGATGCTCACTATAAAGCCTGCCTGCATGCTGGTATTACTGTAAGCGGCATAAACGGAGAAGTGATGCCCGGGCAGGTACTAAATCCTGATGCTTGTATTTTGCTTTAAGCAACATCCTTGTCATGTCATATATTCAACATTGCATCCTTATTTGTCTTGTCTCCACTTTTTTTTCAGTTGGTTTGTAGTAATAGTGTTTTTAATAGATTCTATCTTTGATGTAAAGCTTTGGGGATTTCTTGTTCACCAACTAATTGAATGAATCACTTTGATCGGGCAGTGGGAATATCAAGTAGGTCCTGTTGCTGGAATTTCTTCTGGTGATCAGATGTGGGTATCCCGCTATATTCTTGAGGTAATTATATCATCGAACCATCATATATTTGTGATGTAACTGACCAGTTGTCCTTTGAGCTTATTTTTTCTATTTAAATGCAGAGGATTACTGAAATTGCAGGAGTTGTTCTGTCCTTTGATCCCAAGCCTATCAAGGTCTTCACTGGAATCTTTTTATTCTATCTTATTACTCTAATACTTCTCCATTTGTTCTTCACCCTTTACCTTGGAATAGAAATACTAAGTTTTCTTTGTACATTTTTCTGTGCTAGGGTGATTGGAATGGTGCTGGTGCTCATACCAATTACAGGTAACTTGAAGTAACTTAGTTACACTTCTTCAGACCACTAGAATTGTACATTAACAATGAAGAATGAATACATTAGTTTCTTGTGAATGCTCACATGATTTAACATATACAGCACCAAATCAATGCGCAATGATGGTGGAATTGAAGTCATTAAGGCAGCGATTGAGAAACTTAAGCTCAGGCATAAGGAGCATATTGCGGCTTATGGAGAGGGAAACGAGAGAAGACTAACTGGTCGCCATGAAACTGCTGATATCAACAATTTTTCATGGGTGAGGGACAACAGTGACATAAAAATACTACCACATGTTAATTTTATGAAGTCTCTTATGTTATCTAACCTTCTTTTCCTTTTCTACTTTGGGATTGCAGGGTGTTGCAAACAGAGGGGCCTCGGTTCGTGTTGGACGTGAGACTGAAAAGGAAGGGAAAGGTATGACAATTCCAGTTTCCATCTGTGAATTCACCTAAACGCAATCGAACCATGAATCTTTCTTCTCACAAAGTTCGGTCAGTGCTCTAGTTGAAGCATAAGTGTATTATTCCATTCAAACTTCTAGGAATTCCATGTCCTTTTTACTTTTCACATCTTATATTCTGATTTCCACATTCCATGCAGTAGTCTGATTTCCACATATTCCATATAATAGTTGTATATAACAAACTAATAATGATGCATTTAACTGATAGAAATAGCAATATCTTTGCATATACTACTGATATTTTTTGGTAGAACTGATAGCGGATCCTTGTGGAGTCCTAGATCTCTTGCAACGATTCTTGGCATTTTAATGTCCTGGCTCTATAATTTCCACTGAGAAAAAAAATTTTCACATTTCAGGCTATTTTGAGGACAGGAGGCCAGCTTCCAATATGGATCCTTACACTGTGACGTCAATGATCGCCGAAACCACCATCCTCTGGAAGCCATGAATTTCTGATATGCTTAATCTCAGTAGTATTTCTGATGGCATCTACTGCCAAACTTAGTTTCACGTCCATGTCCATGGTTATCTTCTTTCCAACTACCACTTTTATAATCGTGAGGAACATGTCACAGTCTGTTCTAGCAGAATGTTTTCCTTTGCATTAGATCAACTTTTATGAAGTTTTCTGGGCGATTTCATTTATGCTTGGATGTGGAGAGTTCACTGATATTATTATTCTGAACTCCGAAGATTTAAATGACTGGAAAATGCCAAAACATACAACATTGTACAAGTTACAGTGGCCATAACGTACTTCTCACAGCAGTAATGAAGCTAAAAGAGCATAAGAAACATGCAACATATAATTACTTATAAGCCTTCTCAGACTAAAATTGGCATCACACATCTGCCTAGTGATAGTTAATTACTGAGATCTGAGCCTGAGGTCCCCCTTGGATATAAACGAAAGTGAACTGCGAGCCGGGCTCCACCACCTTGAGCCATGCAGGGAGCTCGTAGATGTGCTTGGAAGGTGTTGGCGAGAGACCCCACAGAGGCCCTGACAGGTTCTCAATGTCCAGCTTGAGATATGTGATTGGCCTGCCGCATGTGTTCTTGACAGTCACCTGGTGCCGGTAGTAGTCCATCCCTTGGTACTTCCAAGTGTTGGTTATTGTGTGGACGAACTCCACAGGATCTGCAGCAACATTTTGGAAGTAAATTTCCAGATTAGATGTTGTCTTCTGTTGACTCAGTATACAACAATTAACAGCATGGAAACAAACTCACCATGTTGCTTTGAGTGCTCTGCGGAGGATTGTTCTTCATAACCTGCAAGGCATCCACAAATCTCAGTTGCCACATTCTGAGATCTTATATAAGTTTTGTAGCTTTACAATTTTCTTGGATCCTGTAGCAGATATAAAAATCATTGAGACAAAACTTTACACACCTGGCTTGGTGTCCGGCTTTGCTGATTGATAGCCTGCAATGTTCAAATGCTCGTGTACTGTAATCTACAAATTGGTTTGAAAAGGAAAACTAGGAATCGTGTAAGCAGTCATAGAAGCCTACCTGAGTCGCCTGCTATGCCGCCTAACCTCGCAAAAAGGCCGATGAGAGGAGCGTTCCCGACGAGGCTCGGCTCGGTGTGCTCGTAGGCGCACCGGTCATCGTTGAATTGGTCATTCTGATCAGGGCCGCCGACTAGAGCTCCTTCGATGACGTTGGGATTGCCCTCCTTGCGTTGGTACCATTTCTCAAATCCATCCAGGCATCCAACAATGGAAGGTAGAACAGATTTGGAAGGAATCGAGGCGTCCCTGTGGTGCACATGAGTAGGATAGTTCCATCCATACCCCACCAAGTAGCTCATTGACTTCGGGTTAGCTCCAAGAATGTAGTCAGCCTGGTTTTGTTTCAGAAATGGACTCGTCACTACGGGATCAAATTGAGGTACAAAGGAAATGAATTCTGCTCTAAACTTTACCTGGGATTTTGCAAACTTCAGCAAATCCGCAGCATGAATCTGGCCATCTGGGCAGTTCAATTTGTCATGAGACATCTCCAGGTAGTCGGAGTAGGCAGCCATAAGAAACGTTGCAGTGGAGACGTACTGCAAGTTGTTCCAGTCATGGAAATACAGCAAACCCCCTGATCAAACATATGAACAGTCCACGTGAGGAAACTATACAATGAATGGGTTATCACTTGGGTTACAAACGTTTCTGAAATTGGATTAAGCATGTTATAGCAGATCCTTAGTTTGATGAGAAACCTGGAGTCATCGCGACATTGTAGCCGTTGTTCTTCTGAATGCATGCACATAGGAAAAACTCAGCCTTTGCCCTGTATTGTTTAAGAGTTGCCGCGTACTCTTCGGCGCCCCCCTCCATCAGTATCTAGAAGAGACAAAAAAGTGTCTATTGTGAAAAAGCATCTTTTGTCTTCAAACTTATTGTGAATGGTATTGAGAAAGCTCTGAATTGGCATGGAATTGAATACAAAACAATTATAGCTGCACTGACCTTTGCCAGCAGTGTCTGAAGTCCGGCATACTTGTTGTCCCACGAGAACTCCCTGACGGCCCACCCAGTTCCGCCGTAGGAAACCGCATTGTCGACGACATAATTCAGGTAGCGCTTGTCGTCAGTGGCCTCAAAGAGCCAAGCAGCAGCCCACAACAATTCATCCTACACCAATGAATGTATTTGTCATTTATGAACGTGATCACAAGAATTGATGAAAGAAAAGTTGGAAAGATCAGTGCATTCAAAGATGAAAAAATGGATGCAATTCGTACATCGTAACCGCTGGAAGAAGCATAGAATTTCCGGACAGACCGGACAGAGTTATCGTATCTACCTCGGAATCTATCAGCAAAAGAAAACAGCTGCAGGAAACATTGCCCAGTTTTAGTTCATGCATTTTAAACGTGGTCAATATGAATACTGTATATAGTTTATGCGGTTAATTGTGACCTGCTCTGCATGTAAAAGAAGCAGCTTGGAGTATGATGCATTGTAAGGCCTAAATGTCACCGCAGCCGCGGCCAATGCAGCAGCCGTCTCTGCCGCAACATCTGATCCCGGGCTCTCGGTGTCGACCTTGTATGCGGTCCTCGGCGTCGTCATATCCTCCGCCCTCTCCCAGCAGTAGTGATCCGAGTCTCCATCACCAACCTTTTGTAGGAATTCAATCACCATTGTTATCAAGTAAGAAAAGTGGAACAACCGACATCATTTTTTTCCCTGCCACCTTAATAGAAGACAAGAGCTCATCTTAAACAATTACCTGCACCCAGAGGACATTGGGCTGTGGGTGTGCCTTGATGAAGTAGTCGGTTCCCCAGCGGATGGCATCTAACGTGTACTCTAACTGGTTGGCAGCAACGATCTCCTTCTCGAACGTAATCATCCCCCATGACAGCATGGTCACTGTGAACGCCATTGGCAATCCGAACTTAACATGATCGCCGGAGTCGTAGTAACCTCCGACCAGATCAACCTGAGACATCGTAAACTTATTACATTACAGATAGAGATGTGTGATAAAAGAGTATTGTATCAGAATCAGAATACGTAATCAGATACTGACATCGGCATCAAACCCGTCCCTGAGTGCAGAATCCCCACGCCAGTTGACTCGCTGGTCCGCCGGCAATTTCCCCGACCGCTGGGCCTCGAAGAACAGCAAGCTCTTCTCCAAAGCTTCCCTGTAGTTGAAACTGCCGTTCGCCGCGTAGGCCAGCGAGCATCCGAGCAGCAATGCTGCTATCGTGAATGGCAGCAGGACGGAGCTTCCCATGGCTCAACCACTGATTGGAGAGAGTTTCCTTTGGCTTGCTACCGCTGCTGAACGATGCAAAGGATCATGTTACCAGTTGTGTTTTATAAGGAGGGTGGAGGTTTTGGGCTGCCGGAGAAGGTGATGTGCACGTTCATGGGGCCGAGGATTTCATTGAGCCATGCACGTTGAAAGTTGCAAACATGTCAAACCGAGAGAGAGAGAGAGAGAGAGAGAGTGATGTGATCCCCATTATTCATGTAGTCTGTTATACATATAGGAGTGTATTATTGGACTAATTAATTAATTGGTTAGATCCCTGGGAAGAGTTAATTTTCCCTGTTTCTTTAAATCTCCTTCGAGTTCTTTAATTATGCAATTAATGTTACTTTATACCGTTGCAAGGAACTTATATTGTCCACAGTGATCTTGACTATTGCATACCAAAGCATATTAGTGATCAGGAGGGCAACTTCAGGTATACGCAGTCCACAAGATAATTGCCGCCCACTCAGACAACTAATTCAAGCTGCATGATTGAAATAAGAATTCTTTACTATAAACTCCACTTAACTATAACTTTTTCACATCTTATTTTAAACTTTAAGTTTTTTTGTTTTTAATTCTAAATTATGATCGTTTTTTAATAATGATACAATATCATTTCTTCTCTTACTTTCACTACAAGAAAATCGTGATTTTTCGACGGGCAATTTCCGATGGTTCGAAATCCGTCGCAATTTGCGACGAATTTTTCGACGGTTTCATTTTCGACGAATTTTTCGACGGTTATGACCGTCGGAAGTGATTTATATTATTATTTAATTTTCGACGATTAGGAACGTCGATATTTCCGACGGATATCCATCCGTCGCAATTTCCGACGGATTTTCCGACGGTCACGACCGTCGGAAATGAAAAAATAAATTATGTAATTTCTTATATTATTATTTAATTTTTTTCGACGAATTTTTCGATGGTTACGATCGTCGGAAATGAAAAAAATTAAATTATGCATTTTTTATATTATTGCTTAATTTTTTGACGATTAGGAACGTCGATATTTCCGACGAATATCCATCCGTCGCAAAATCCGCCGCAATTTCCGACGATCGTAACCGTCGGTAAATGTATAATAATATTGTATGAGAAGTATTTTATTAATATAACTAGCGATGATCCAAACCGTCGCAATTACCGACGGTTTCGACCGTCGGTAACGTTTATCGACGGTTCAAACCGTCGGTAAAATAAAAAATAAACATTACATATAACTAAATATATTTTCGACGGTCACAATCGTCGATAATTTTAAAAATAGTTAATATTTAAGTTTTCGATGGCAAGAGCCGTCGATAATTAAAATTTTGTTATCCCGCTTTTTTCCCCTTTTCCCGCTTTCTTTCATCTTTTACCCTTATATATCATTCCTCATCCTCACCTTTCTCTCTCCCTCCTCTCCTCTCTCTCTCTCCCTCTCCCGGCCCGCGCCGGCGACCCTCTCCCGCACCGGACGTCGGCGACCCTCCCGCGCCGACGACCCTCTCCCGCACCGGCGACCCTCTCTCGCGCCGACGTCTCTCTCTTTCTCTCTCCGGTCGGAGACCACTGTCGGCTGGATCCGGCCCCAGCGCTGCCGGGCGTTCGTATCCAGCCGCCTGGCGGCGGATCCGGCCTATCGTGGCAGGATCAGCCGCCGGGCGGCTTGATCTGGCCTCCAGCGGTTGGATCCGACCCCCAACGGCCGGATCCGGCTCCAGCGGCCTGGATCGACCGCCTGGCGGAGCGGCCTGGATCCGGCGCCGGCGGCCCGGATCCGGCGCCGGCGGCCCGGATCCGGCGCCGGCGGCCCGGATCCGGCGCCGGCGGCCCGGATTGACCGCCCGGCGCCCGGATCTGGCCCCCAGCGGCCGGATTTGGCAGCGGCCCGATCCGGCCGCTAATTTTTTTTATATTTAAAAAATTCTTTTCGACGGTTGCGACCGCCGAAATATCGACGGTTTCGACGACCGTCGAAAGTTTTCGACGGTTGCGACCGTCGAAAGTTTTCGACGGTTGCGACCGTCAAAAGCTTTCGACGACCGTCGAAAGCTTTCGACGGTTTGAACCGCCGGCCTTTTTCGACGGTTCGAACCGCCGGCATTTTTCGACGGTTGCATCTGTCGGAAACTTTCGACGGTTCAAACCGTCGGTACTTTTTTCGACGGTTCTGACCGTCGATAATTCTGACGAATTTTTTTCGATCGTCGCAAATCGATTTGCGACGAGCGTTTTTCCGATGAATCGATTCTGACTGAAAAACTGTCGGTAATTGCGTTACCGATGATTTTCAGGCTGATTACCGACAGCGTTTTTCTAGTAGTATTTCTGACTAAAAAATTTTTAGAAATAAAAAGTAACCATTAAAATTATTATTATGATTTATGTACGAGAGATATTAAACATCGAGTAAACGCACGAGAATTTTAAGGTGACGTAAAATTTTATTACATGAAAAATAGAAGAGAATTACGAATCAGATTATTTTTTCGGACTCCTAGAGAGTTTATATAAGCTCTTTACATATGATGGAATTACATAGCGACGGGTACTATGAATTAATCACTTAAAATTAGGATACTTATCTCATAATATGTGAAACCTCCATAGTGCGAGTATGCCTTTTATTTTGGAGTGATTTGGGAACCAAATGAATTTCTAACTAAAATATAATTCAAAACATTAATAATAATTATTATTTAACAAATATATTTTAAGTAATTTTTTATTTTCTTATATTCAAATAGTAAGGATAAAATTAATATTTCATACATAATAAAAATATATAATTTTAGACAAAATTGAATGGAAGAATTTAAATTTAAATCATGATAAGTTCATAAACTAAAATTTATGAATTTTAAGTTTTAGAATTAGGTGCAAAAAGAATTATAGTGGAGGGAATGTAAAAAAAAAAGTAACCCTTGAAGTCACAGGTAATGTATTTGTGACGTCTCATGCTTTTAAAGGTAATAAAATAATAGTTTAGTAACTTAAGTCGAAATCAAAGGGTCAAAGAGAAAAAATGAGAATTTAAAGAAAGTACAAGTACAATTAAATAATAGAAAAATATGTGAATAAAGATATCAATAATACGAGGATGAATATTTTATTTACCGGCAGCACCTGGGTGCACGCACAGAGAAAAAAAGGATGTTGTCCCCCTTCCATGAGCTCACCGGCGAGCTCGCGGAGAGGGGCTGCAAAATCAATCTTTGCCCTCGTAGGTCGTCTAATGTCGGAGTTTCATCGCCTGGCGCCATCATCGCACATCGTTGTCATCACTTGGTGCCATCGTCTCTCGGAAGAGAAACCTGTCGTCGCACAAGCGAACTCACGGAGGGGGCTAACAAAACTGATCTCCCGCCCTCGTAGGTCGCCTAATGTCAGAGCTTCGTTGCCTGACGCCCGGTGCCATCATCACCCGTCGTTAAAATCGCAGACGAAGTCTTTTTTTAACAGTAGTTAGAGCTTCACTATGTCTTCTAGAACAAACATTGTCGCTTGGCGCCATCGTTGCTCGGAAGAAAAAGTATGCTCGAACCACCGTCATGCAGAGAAACCCCACGAACCGGACGAGTGAACAGTGCGGGTTGTGTAGAGAGAAACCCCGCAAACTCGGCGAATGAACCGCATGCATCTCATAATCAAACGGCCTAAAGTTGTGGTCGCACAGTACAACCACAAGGATGTGGGGTAGCACACTAATATTCCCCGCGTGTTATATATATATATATATGGGGTGTAACACCCCCTTGGTGAAACTTGGTGCAACTCCTGTATTTGAGCCGTTGGGTCTAATGGACGACTCAAATCACATCTCTCATATTAGGGTATTGCATATCTCCCTTTTGCTTCTTCCCTAGATTGGCGGCGGCGGCAGTCGGTGCGAGCTCGATGATGAATGACGGCGGCAAATCTGGTTCGACAATCGATGCTCGGACTCTCTCTTCTCTCGCCCTTGACAATCGAGGCGGTAACACGATGGGTGGTGGCGCAAATCAAGAATGGGGGCGGCGATCGGATGATGAGGGCGAGAGAGGGGAGGTTGGAGCTGGCGATTGGAGGAAGAGAGAGAGAGGATGCATGATCGAAGAGCTCGCAAGTGGTTTGCTGGCGCTCATAGGGTCAGGGAGGGGCACGTCGGCGGCGCTCGAAGGGGAGGAGGAGGTGATCAATGATGGCGGGATCCAAGCTCGACGACAGCAGCGATCAAAGAAGAGGAGACGATCGATTGGCGGCGACAACACACGAGAACCCGAGAGAGAGCGAGAGAGGGGATGAACCATATATGGGTTGCCGCCGCCGGCATTATATATAAATATATGGATTTAATGGAGATAATACGCCTTCAAAGCGTAATATCATCATTCGCTCATTTAGAAGCATCGGATATCACATTGACGGCTAATTTCGAAAAGCGTCGAATAGCGCCTTTGCTTTTCTTTTGGGCCAACAAATGAACCGACGCCTTTCCTTCTTCTTCCAAGCAGCTTCTCTCTCCTCCTAATTTGTGCTCACATGAGGAAATCACCTGGATGAGTGTCATGAGCAATGCCACTGACATGGTTTCTTTTCCCCAGTGTTTCTTCTCCCCAACAGCTTATTCACATTATATCTCCTTCTTATCCAAATGTTAAGTATCTCTCAGAGCTCCCCCACATCGTGCCCGGAGATGGAGGAGGAGAAGAAGGATCCAATTGATCCATCAGCTCGTGCTGAAATCAGAGATGAGATCCATCTCTCTGGGTTACAAATCAACATGTGGACCCTGTTGAAGTCAAGTTTGGGGGGCCGAGCAGCAAGGACGGCAACACTGTGGAGTTCTAGAGCAACCCCGAGTGGAGGGGTGGTTCATGAAACAGGGGGAGTACATCAAGATGTGGTGCCGGTAGTGATTCGTGCTGAAGTGTGACGGGCTCTTCTGGTTCAAGGACTCCCAAGTCACGCGCACCACTGTCCCCTAGGGCACCATCCCTGTTGCCTCCTGCCTCACCATCAAGGGCGCCGAGGACGTCCTCAACCGCCCCAAGCCCCCAACGCCATCAAGCTCTCCAACACCATCTCCTCACCATCGACGTCGCCATATGACCAGGTGCTCTCCATAATCAGCTCCTCCTAGTTGGCCTCCGAGCCAAGGTAGTCATCGAGCTAGTCATGGTGATGTATACACCGGCGGCAAACTAAGCTGTCGAGGTCGACGATCGGCATGCGCTATCGAGCGTATGATCGTGCTGTTGGAGCAAAGTTGTTAATTCCTATATAATTATATTTTGATGATACAAATCTCAAAAGATTGAAGTTATACTTAAAATGTCGAAAAAGTTTAAATCGAAATGAGTAACTTCATGCACTAAACTCTCAATTAATATTTGTCTATGTTCGCATGAGATTTATATTAAGAGGTGAATATAAAAGTTATAGATAACTTTCTTATCTTTGTAGAAAATTAAAAATCACCTTATTGGGACAACCACATAAAATGTTATGTTTAAACAAGTGAAGCTTGAAAAGTTTAAATTGAATTTGATATTTTTATGTACTAAACTTGTACTTAATATTTGAGTTTTCCATCATGAGATTTTAATAAAGAGATTAATATAAAAGTTATATATAATCCTCTTATATTTTCATAGAATTAAGAATAACCTCATTTGGACAATCGTATCAAAAGTTATGCCAAAAATAGTGAAGATCAACAAGTTCTATTTGAAATTGATAATTTTATGTGCTGAACTTTTATTAGATATTTGATTACTTTATCAACTGATTTGGGATAAGAGGTGAGCATAAAAATTATAAATAAAGTATTAGCTTTTCATAGAATCAAAATCTCATTTGGATACTAGTATAAAAAGTTATGTATAAAAGAGTAAATATCTAAAATGTTTCATTTGAAGTGGACAACCTTGTGTACTAAACATTGAATTAATATTGGACTATGATCTCATTAGGTTTTGGATGAATGATGAACATAGAACTGTAGAGAATTATGTTATATTTCCATAGAATAAAAAATGAACTCATTTGGATACTTGTATGAAAAGTTATGTATAAATGAGTAAGGTCTATAAAATTTAATTTAAAATTGACAACTTTATGCACTGAACTTTGATTGAATATTTGACTATGATCTCATTGGATTTTGGATGAATGATGAATACATTGTAGAGCATTTTGTTATCTTTCCATAGAATTAAATATCATCTCATTTGGATAACTGTGTAAATATTTATGTATAAAAGAGTGCAGGTCTATCAAGTTGTCAATGATAAAACGATCGACCGATATATTAACGGTCGACCGTTATGAGTAAAAAAGGATGAACGGTTTAAAACGGACAATCGAAGCTATCATCGGAACGACCGTTAATCACAGAGAACAAAAATATTTCTAAAACGGACGATCGAAACATTAACGGTCGATCGTCATGGGAGCAAAGGCAACAACAACGACTAAAATCCTTCTACGAACTATCATCAACGGATAACTGCGCAGAAAAGATAAGCGCAACGGTTAGTTACTATTCAAAATGGTCGACCGTTATCTAAAACGGTCGACCGTTATAGATGTGACAACACAACACTTTTCAAATTGATTTACAACGGCTGTATTTTCAAGAGAAGCTTATAAAAGATATTCAAAAGGCTGAAGGAAAAAAAGTTAAGCAAGGCAAATCATTCTAAAAGCTTCCTTCAAGTCCAACACATTTCTTTGAGTCTAATCTTGCAAATCATCACTTTCCTCTTCTAATTTCTAAGTGTAAACATTCTTTGTAAGAATAGATAATTTGAGGAAAATCTTGTATTTTTGTTTAGAGTCTGAGAGCTCCTTGTAAGAACATGTGTGCCTTACCTCTTGAGCAAAGAAGAAGACATTGTGGTGTAAACAGGATTATTATCTCCTTATAAAAAAAGAGAAAACTAATGAATCTCCGACGGTCTCGAGGTCGGGAAGTCGGAGCGGAGACGTAAGTCAAGGTGTGATCGAACCTCGTCAACAAACCATCGTACATCTCGAGTTTATCTTTCTCTCTCCTTCCTACTCTATTATGCATCTGATTTGATTGCTATTGTGTTGGTTTAAATATTAACGAAACTATTTTAAATTTCCGCGACGATTTTCGTAAAATTGATATTCAATTCACCCCCTGGTGCCTTGTGATCCTACACATGCTAAGCTTTGAAGGCGTATTATTATATGTATAACGAAGTGTTGTTTGGCGAATACTGAGCTCCTGTTCTAGTTTCATTGTAGTTTCCAGCGCGCAACATGTTTCGTAACTTCTTTAGTACATTAATTTTCTGCCATCACACTTACATTTTTCGAAGGGGAAGTACAAGATTCCAATGCCAAAATTCCGAGCTACTAGTTACACTGACAGGACCTATTTCTGGTGCCCTCTTCAATCTTTCTAAATTCCCATACAAAGCTAAATTAAGAAAACGCAAGATGAAGTTAACAAGATTTGCACAGGAAAATGGTACTTGCCACAGCACCCACTGCTTTGATGACCGGACCCTCATGGAACCGTGCCAGATCAGCCCTACACAAAGAAGGAAAATTTTACCGGTCAGTAAGCTTCAGAGCAACATCAAGATCAACACTTGTTCTTGAAAAACTTCTGCTCCAAATTCCAAAGTACTGAGAAGATCGAGAATTAACAGGAGCAAATTGTTGTATATTCTGCATTAGCAAACATTAAGTAATTACCTCGCCAGCAGCAGCATCAGCATCGTCATCTCCTACTTTCTTCA
Organism: Pontederia crassipes; assembly: GCA_030549335.1. NCBI lineage: Eukaryota > Viridiplantae > Streptophyta > Magnoliopsida > Commelinales > Pontederiaceae > Pontederia > Pontederia crassipes. The sequence goes on along the minus strand of CM060191.1, from coordinate 65,047,895 downwards.
ACTGCGTGCTCCCGCCTTCTCTGTTGAACGGCAGCTTCATGGGTCCGAAGGGGGTGTCGACGTCGATGCTCCCCTTCATGGAGTACCCCGTCCCTTTCCCCCTCATCATGTCCCACAGCGCGGACCCGAAGTCCCGCGGCCTGAACGAGATCGGCAGCTCTACCACGCAGCTCCCCTTCTTCGCCAGCACAGCGGACTTCGACAGCCGGGCGCCCCCGACGTTCACCTCCCCCAGCCACACCTCGTACTCCAGCGCGTTCACCCCGAGGTCGAAGTCGTTCTTGTTGTCCACCTGCAGGGACAGCGTCGCGCTCGTCTCCTCGAACGAGAAACTGTCGAACTTGACCTTCTGCAGGTTGATCTCCGGCTTGTACGGCACCGGGATCTCCCCGGTCATCTCCACCGGGAGCGTGACGTTTCCGATCACGGGAACGTCCACGACGAGGTCGACCCGCACCACGTACGGGATCACGCTGCCGGGCTCGATGTCCTTGTAGGTGGACACGATATCGTCGTAGATTAGGGTCACGGGGACCTTTATGGTCTCCGACCCGTGGGCGTGGATCGTGCCGGCGTCGGGGATCAAGCCGGAAATGAGCTTCCTGCCGCTGCTCTCCACGGCGTAGTTGATGTCGACGAGAGGGATGGGGATCGGGTTGGGGTTGGTGACCAGGACGTCGACGACGATGTCGGCCTTCTTCAGGTCGATGGAGGAGAGGTGGATGGCGGAGACGTCGGCGGTCGGCTTCCCGAACCCGACGGCCTTCTCGATCTGCTTCCCAACGTCGTGTATGAAGTCCATCGCCTGCTCCAAGAACCCTCCTCCTCCACCTCCATCCTCGTCGTCTTTTTCCTTCTTCTTCGTGGGTTCGTCGTTCGACGCCATGGTTGCCGGCAAGTGAAGCAGAGAAGGGGCGTTGAGTTAATAAAGGAGAAGTGAGCAGGTTCACGCTGAGCTATGACAAATGGGTGGTCAGACGGGAAACTAGCCGTAGGAAGAGTTCGCCGTAGCAAATTTAAATTTTATTATTTCGTGAAATAAAAAAATATTAGGGATTGATACTTTTATAAATGAAAGTTGTTATTATTCCAATTTGATATCAGGACTCCACAAGATTTATGATTGAATTAAATATTAAGTTAATTAGTTATTGTTGATTAAAATAATTTCGAGATACATTTAAAAACAAATTATTAACAAAAGTAGCCTCAATAATAATGACATTCGAGAATGATGGTTAGTGGATTTGATTCCCAAGTGATTAAGGGTAAGGGTGTTACCGGTCTCGGTTTCAATTCTTGTATTCTTCATTATGGTTAAGGAATAAATTGGTATTTTTTCGACTTCGAATTAGTCAAATCTTACTAGTCATGAACACTTAGACCTTTCGTAGATCCGAATCAGCGTAAAAAAAATATTGACAACCGAGGGTTTTGCCAACAGAACAACAGTTTGATAAAAATATTTGTAAATTCTGAAAAAAATACTGCATTTGAAGGGGCTGGTTTGATTTAATGTGCAATATTGAAGCATTATTAAGCCTTTTCAATTAGATATAGCATAAATACGCCAATTAGCGATCATTTAAAAAATCTCCAATTAGCCATAATTTTTTTAAAAAAAACTATATATAGGCCACGACCTAGAAAGAAAAAATTAAAAAAATAAGTTTAGTTGACTGATCGATTAGCAGATTTGTGCTCTTTAGAAAATAGACACGTGCGACAAATCTCGGTGCAATAATAGACTCTAATAATTAGAGTCAAGGAGAACGATTGAACAAACTTATCATTTTGCCATGACTTTATCCAAGTGGCATTGTGTTAACTTCACTTATTAATCCACCACTCGATTTAAATAAGTTTTAAATCGAAAGCGGAAAAGTCAACAATGTGAATAAATTCTAACTTTAGAAGGAAAAAAAACAACAAAAATTGTATCTTTAATAATCTAACCGATGACATATTTAAATCAGTTTGGATCGGTTCAGATTCATGGTCGAGATTCGACCTTGGTTTGAGTCAAAATTTTTCGATCCGACCCGAAGAACCTTTTTTAATTTTTTTAGTTTTCAACTTATATTTTGTATAAAAATAAAAATATATTAAAATAAACTATTTTAAATGTGTAAAATAATATTTAAATGCTTAACAAAACTATTTTATGCTTTTTAAATAAGTATTATATTATATTTTTATATTAAATAATAAAAAAAGTAAGAATAAAAATTAAAAAATGGTCGGATACTTCGATCACCCGACTTGAACAAGTTCAAATTTGACCCGATCCAACCCGATCAAAATCGGATGGGTCGGATCGGGCCCGAAATCATATCGGGTCAAATTCGACATGTGAATATCCCTAATCTATAGCGTAAAATCATATTTGCAGTCCATTATCTTACTGAATTAACAAATTCACCAATATCTAATAACAAATTCTAATTAGGTTTTCTTTTACAATTCAACGACAGTATTACTTGATTCGTCTAATTGTTCGGGGAGTGTAAATGGATGTCCATGTGGAGTGCAAACTCTCTAGCTGGTGCAGCATTTATCTTCATATCTGTCACAAAGATTGATTACTTAAATTTGCATTTGTAATATGTGGTTATCTTTGCCCTTTGCTGCATGTAGGTAGTAATTTATATCGCATAATTCCACCTGCACTCTCTTGCTTAGTGGGTTGGTCTTACTAATTAACGTATATAAAACAAACGTGCATCTTATAATTATTTTTTGGGTGATAAGATGAACATGAAAAGCGAGCACGCTGATGAGATTGTCATTACCTCTCGCAGGTGAACTGTTGCCAATGTGCATACAAAGCATGCACTCATCTCCTTGTAGTTATATTAATTATATCTTGTTTAATGAAGTAATAATATTGATTAAAAAAGTATTTGACAATAAATAGTGATTCTTTAAAAGACCGTGAGTATATGCATATATCTGATCAAGATTATCTCTAATACCACTATTACTTTATTTTACTTATACTTTAAATTTTTGTGTTTTTTTTTTTCTTTCCATATCATCTCTTGTCATAAAAATAAAACTTTTACGTGGGTAAAAAAAGGCGATAAAATGCAGAGGGAATTAAGTTATACTAAGTATTCACATGATTAATATATTATAAAAAAACTTTTAAAGCTGTATAAATTACTTGAAAAAGTTTATATTTACTGAAATACCTTGAATATTACTATTACTTTCAAACGTTCATAATTATGATCCGTGCCACATAAAATCGTAACCAATGAGGAAGAATGTGGTCGACAAAAGTCCGCCGTTGTTAAGAGGCGAAAGATAACATCATTATTCATCAGCACTTGCATCAATCGTCGACTTCCGCATGGTGAACAACGACCATCAATGAAGTGACCGGATCGAAATTAAGAACAATTGTTTCCAAAAGTGGACAGCCGCCGCACTCAATACGTCTGCTCGACTCTGGTGCTGGTTCCACTATTGATCAGCAGACCTAAACAAAGCAGCCAGTGATACTGTGTAATTACGCCTGCAAAATGTCTATATAAACCATCCAAAGACTACGCTTTGGAAGCCAGGAACCGAACTTGATTGGATTGAAATGCTTACTGAGATATGGACCAGAAGTATTGTTCTCGTTTCCCGCTGTGCTCCCTTTGCCTCCTCCTGCTTCTGAGTAGTAGCTCCTTGGTACAGTGCCAACTCGAATACAGATTTTATGACAGAACATGTCCAAACCTCGAAAGGATAGTTTTTTGGGGGGTCATGTCGGCCGTACGAAATGAGACGAGGATGGCAGCCTCTCTTCTTCGACTGCACTTTCATGACTGCTTCGTGAATGTAAGATTTTTCATGCATGATTATTTATCACGTATAGATACATCAACTGATCGGCATACCATCAGTTTCTGATCATCTATCATCTCAACATGTTTGTGTGTGTGTGTGTGTATTCTCTTACATGGTTCGTTCAGGGTTGCGACGCATCGATTCTGCTGGACGACGGCAACGGTGTGAGCAGTGAGAAGAACGCGAGGCCTAACGCCAACTCGGTCAGAGGCTATGAGGTCATAGACGCCATAAAGGCCAACTTGGAGAAAGCCTGCCCAGCAACTGTTTCCTGTGCAGACATAGTGGCACTTGCAGCACGAGACTCGGTTGTCCTGGTGAGGAACTCATGCATCATGCTACATAATATATATGTGATAGATTTAAAAGTTTGTCCATGTATACGTATACAATCTTTTACGTGCCTCTTCGCAGTCAAGGGCACCGTATTGGCAGGTTCCACTGGGGAGGAGGGATGGCACGACCGCGAATCTGGCCGGGGCCAACCAGGATCTACCATCACCCTTCGCCTCTGTGTCTGACATAATTAGCAAGTTCGCCGCCAAAGGCCTTGATTCCAAGGACGTTGTCGTCCTCTCAGGTCTCCCATTCCCGTACTCCAATTAATTAATCAGTCAGGATATATATATATATAGTATGTATGTATTTATGCTTATGTAAATTGACAGAGAACTTTTCATGGTGCAGGAGCTCACACCATCGGGTTTGCGCAATGCGCCACCTTCAAGAGAAGGCTGTTCGACTCCGACGGCAAAGGGGTGCCGGACCCAAGTCTGGACTCGTCTTTTCTTAAGACCCTCCAGGGCCTCTGTCCCAACGAAGACAGCTCCAACGGCAACTTGGCGCCCTTGGATCACGTCACAACCAACCAGTTCGACAACGTGTACTACAAGAACCTGATGAGCGGCTCCGGCCTTCTCCAGTCAGATGAGGCTCTCATGGGAGACGCATCCACTACCGCCCTGGTGACCAATTACAGTGCATCCCCCTACCTCTTCGGCAGGGACTTCGCGGCATCCATGTTGAAGATGTCCACCATCGGCGTGCTCACGGGACAAGACGGTCAGATCAGGACCAATTGCAGGGCTGTCAACTAGCGACGTACGTGTTGTCGTGTTGTGATGCATCAAAAGGTTACACTTTGAGGAATAGTGAAAGGTAATTTTAAGCAAGCTATGCTGGTCGCATGCATGCAATATTATTATGTGAAGAACGTGGTCGGTGCATGCAGTGGTCGACAGCCATCGTCCGACTAGGTGTATTTCCGTCTAATGTAATAAGCCCCTTCGTAATCGAAAATTTCTCAGAAACTACAAGTTTTAGTTTTTCTCATCTTCCTATCCGTGTCTTTTGGTCTCACCAGATTTTTCCAACGTCTTCGAATTCTATATTTCCTTTTCGCGTATTGAAGGCCAATAACAGAAAAAGAAAACGATAAAAGAAGTTTTCTCATCTTCCAAGTCCTATTCTTTTATTTTAATTACTCTGTACTTTTATAGCTAATTAAGCTGGTTGTTTGATTCATTCATGGCATAACGGTCATGCTTGGCACCAACTAATTCAGACGATGCACAAGTTGTTAATTGATAAAAAGATAAGTACTAATAATTAATTATATGTCAAAAAACCTCTACTTCCTATTTCAACATATAGTGTCCATTTGATGCAAATATTTTCTTCCAATAGTTTCCTATTTCTTACATTAGAACGAGTGTATTGAATCAAAAGTTGTAATATCATATCAAAAGATCTCTCCTTGAATGATATTGTCTTGAAATTTAATAGACTTCAGAATAATAAAATATCGAAGAAAGGTCGCTAGCTCTCTCAGATAATAGTATAATGATCTTGTCTTTATTCAAGAACCTGAATGATGTACCAATTCATGGCCTTCAGTCTGATCCTAAAATCTTCTTTTTAAGAACCACAGAAGAGGCGAATGATGATCGATCTCTAAATAGCGATGTATAGACAGAATTCACCATGGCTCATAATAACAAGAATTTAAAGAAAGGAATTGCGTTTAGTTCCAAAACGACTTCGCCTTAGGCAAATCAAAATTCCAAAAGTGCAGAAAATGCAATATACCATATGAGATAGAACTTCCCCCGGACTCCAAATTTTTTGTACAGCATTCTTCCTACAATGCCATAGCAAATCAACTTGCTAGTGGTACGTAGGAGATGCCAAAGGTTCTTTGCGTACATTGGACATATGACATGCATAGTGAGTGATCACTAAAACTTGCTTCTTATAGTTTTTTTGACAGCCTTGATTCTTTTGCACTAAGGCTTTTATTGCCGCAAGAAGACGTTCATATACACATGTACAGAGACAAGGAGTTGAGAAGTTTTACTTCCTGTTTGACTACTCTGGGGAAGAAAAGGCCTAAACCTTTTAATGAAGTCTACCGTCTACCCTAAGATCTGTTACGAACCTACAGTCAGGCTTGAATCAGTAACTGCAAACGAAGTAATTCTACCGGCCTCTTGATAGGAAAAACTCATAGTCAGGATGCCGATTCATGGATCTTTGATGGCCCTTAGAAACTATGGCTGTTGCCATCACTGTTGCAGTTTGCTTCAGCATCCTCATCCTGTCTTTCATCAGCTCTGATGAATTCAAATAAGTGACACCTGTCTTGCCAGACTTAGAATTTGCATCCATTGGTTGAAACCAGCTCTCTCCCTGAATGTAAACAATGAAATTGTTCATGAGAGAGCTTGTAGGAGAGTAATAAGCGCAGGGAGGAGAAATCTTGGCAAGGAAATAGAAAGAATATGCAAGGCTAAACAATTTCAAAAGTAAAAGCAAAGTAGAAGTATACAACAAACAGTTTCTATCATATTCAAAAACGAAAACATTGGTTGAAGCACTAATCAAGATGCAAAAAGATTTAAACCAAACAAGGAGTGTCTTGCAAGCGTTATTATTTATCAAAGGTTAAGAAAAGCACGAACTTTGGTTGCTATATGCAAGCAGCACCATCATTTAACATGCATATAACATCAATTTGACACCCTCATTGACGTTTTCCTAGACAACCTAAAAGTTAAGAGCATACCTTATTATTTCTTAGGTTTTTTTTTTTTTTTGACAAGCAAACTCCAACTCAATATCAACTATCAATCAGGAAGTTGGCATCTAACCACAATCATTTCTCCGTGAAAAATTTATTCCAAAGAAAGCTATTCACAAGCAAATAGTTAGAGGATACTGATTTTTCGAAAGGAAGCAACATCCTATTTGTTTTTGGTATTTCTTTCAATCTATAGACAAGAAAGATTGATCCCCATGTGACACTTTATTTGATCAAAACAGTTTTACCAATTCCGAAAACTTACTTTTTTTCAAACTTGTTTTGAGTTTGAACCTTTTGATTTCAATATTGACGATATGCTTACAAAGATGGTTTAACTTATTGATTGGTTTCCCTTCGTTACAAGGGGTTTTGTTTAACCACTCTCTTCAAAATTAACAGTTGTTGATCCTATTATGATACCCGTCAAATTAGAAAATAGTAGAACTACAACTTCTAAGCTCATTCGTATGCAAGCTCTAGGTTCATTCTCAAGAAGATAAAAGTTAACCTCTAGAGGATGCGTCCCTCTCAAAAGATTCATTCTCAGAAGAAGTCTAAACTATGATAGGTGTGCTGAAGCAGAGGTGCTGAAGAAGAGATGGGTGAACCCTAGAGGTTAACTTTTTTTTTTTTGACAATGAACCTAGAGCTTGCATAGGAATGAGTTTGATTTTAAGGCTTCTCCAACCTGAACTATGATACGTGTACTTCATTATAGATAGTTGCCACTCATCAAGTCCAAACAATTTTAACAATGGAAACATGGAGATGTACCTTGTCATTGTAAGTTTGAAGACCTACAACTGGAGAGACAATAGATGCCGTAGAATATGAATGATTTAAGTGAACGCTTCGAGGAATAAAACATCCTAAAGAGTGATAAGTCAAAAATGCAACCCGAAAGTTGCCATAAGGTATCCGATATATGGGATACCATGCAACACAATACCTGAGCATAAGGAAATAAAAAGGTCAGGATATATTTTTTTTAAGTTTGATTCATAAGGGAAAGAGTATAATTAGCATAAAAACAAAAAACTGTGTAACAAACAATAAAGGTACTATGAAAAATATCGACTATCCACTGACAGGGTAAGAACAAGAAAGATTTAGGAACAAACCAAGAAGCAGGATGCAGATCATGCAGGTTCATAGATACCAGCTTTGATGGATCTCCATATACCTGGCCATTTGTTAGCTTTGGGCCTCTAACCAGCTCTTCTATCCTGTTTCGGATCATAGAAGAATATTAATAAGACAAGGAAGTCCAGGTATACAAGTGTGGATAGGCACAATAAAGAAAACTAGTAAAAAGAAACTTGTGATAGAAAGATAATTTAAAAAAGGAAGCAGATATGTGCTCACGCTTGGCCCAAGAATGCTGCCAATCCCACCAAGGAAGAAAAGAATATGCACAACTTTTAAAATGTTTTCATTGAATTATGACATACATCAAGTGTATTGAAGTTACATTTATTCTTCATTTGTCTTTAAATTTGGCGAGGAGTGAAATCTGGAATTAAGATGCTCTCTTAATTGAGTCTCATTCCTTTGTTCAACAAGGATATGGCAGGTGTAGTTTAGTGGTAAAAATTGTGTTTTGCTGTTTTGTTTCCTTCGTACAAAGTAAAGTTCAACCTTACAAGTCAAGACCATAAAATATATGGCAATAAATGCAGATTCGGTGTCAAAATTTACCCAGACAGGAAAATGCAGACATTTTAGGTTATTTTACCAATCATCAAAAGATTTAGAAAGACAGAAGTCACTGGCACTAACTTCTCAAATAGTGGGCGTCGTCGAGGTGGTTGTTCAGATTCAAAGTATTCAAACATGAGCTCCCCATCACTTCCACAATCGCTTTTACGTGCCAGATCAGAACATTCATCTAGGGAAGAGGAAAAAGGGTTTGATGTCTTATTGAGTTCAAATGATACAGTCCTCACACCAGTGGAACTCTGATACCTAGAACAGGTCCTGGACTTCCCAAATAATTGCACTGCAGAAAGGTAAGGAACAAAATATGCATCAAATTCAGAACTACCGTTGCCCCATACTTTTGAGTCCTGTGCCCTTACTTTCAACCCAAAGCAACCAGGTTCTTCATACCATTTCCAGAGATTTTTCAAGGAGATATTAGGAATCTGGTGCAAAGGCAAGGAACACTCAACTGATTGACCTTGAAGATGGGTCTTGCAACCGATGCTATGACATGTCAACTTAATAAGTGGAGAAGCTGAATAAATAAATTTCTCAACATTAGGAATTCCACTGTCACTGCTCAATCGAACACCTAGTTCAACCTGTGATCTGTAGGCATTGTCAACTGCACATGTTATCTTCTTCAGATCAGCATTAAACGACTGTTCTTGCACTATAACCGCAGGAATTCGGCACTTGGTTAAGATGTGAATTTCTTCAGCTGAGCTACACTGACTTCCCAAACTACTTTCAGATTCAACTGGCTCAGAAGACAAAGATTCTGTGCCCCCAGAACTGGGTCTTGAGCATGGTCCACTTTCATTTGAGGAAACAACACTAAGATGATCTGAAGCCAGGACATCCACCAAAGTATTTCTTGAGCCTAAGCTATCTGGAAGTTCTTCACTAATGACATCCATCCTTAAGCTGCTCAAATGACACAAATCTGGAACAACTAGATCTCTTCTACCAACAGGGACCCACATCTGCACTCCAGAACTTTTTCGTGAGTTGCTAAACTCTGCAGAAGAGATTTTAGTTTCTAATTTCGCGCATGAATCATCTTCAATACTTGAAACGGAGATGTATTCATGTATGTCTGCATAGCATATAGTGTCATTGCTTTCATAATTAATTACATTGTCCGTCTGATTTGGTGAATCCAATTCTTCTTGTGATTCCACTACAACACCAAATGCAGATGGTATACCTTTGCCACATATTCTCCTACCAATATTATTTGGTGCCAATGTGCTTTCTGTCAAAACATGTTTTCCCTGCTCTGAGTCTAACTGACATTGGTCAATGATGCTAGTGCGATCAGTCAAAATGTCTGGAGAGCAGAAGTTGCTTACTGGTCCTAAACCAGACCCTATATTGCTCTTATCATTTACCATTTGGAATGTTTGCAGACAATCTTCCTGAGCAACATGGTGAATTATAGTCCTGTCCATTTCACCCCTTTCAACACACAGTTCTTTCCTGGAATTCATGTGTTTTGAATCTGAATTGAAAGTGCTCTTTGATTTTTTCGTATACTTTCCATTTGTTGATTTACAAGGTTCAGCTGGCTGAGCGGCTTTTGAAGAAACTTTGGACAAACCATTTTCAAGTGCTTCGCCTAAGGAAGGATATGCAGATTTTCTTCCACTTTTTTCTTTTGGTTTGACATCTATGTCAGCTTTTGTCTTTGCTTTGATAACTTTAGATGAATCAACAGTTCGAGGAGGTAGAAAATCAAAATCACTAGATTTAGGTTTACTCAACTCTTGTGCATTATTCTTTTGGACCTTCTGCCACATAGAGCGAGTGTGATCTTTCCCTGCACGACCTTGTGAATTTGCAGCAGTAAATTTCTCTGCTACATAAGAGCTGCCATTATAAGTAAGCTTCCTAGCTCTTCTGCCTCTCTTTCCGGATACAACAGGATGAAAGTCATTGCAAGTGCAGGTTTGACTACTGCATTCAGCTCTCTCAAAATTGTTGCAGGCAACAAGGTCATCGTTTGGAAAACAAAAATTGCTGGTGCAAGAAGTGTTCAACGATTCAGAGTTTATCTCACAAAGAATTGATGATGTTGTCTGAGGCACAGTATCAACTTGGCCTGAACATGAAATAACTTTGCCATCAGAAGAATTTGATCTGCCTCGTTCCTTGGTAGCTAGACCTCTTTCAATATCACGGTAGCAGTTTTCAATAAAATCATCGTTCCAATTATCCACAGATGAATCAACCATCAAAGGATGATCATGTAGACCACACTCTTCTTCATTATGAGCGCCTTTATTGACTTCATTTAAGGTGGATAAATCTATTTCTTCAGCACCAGTCATACTTGAAAACCCACCAGTATCATTGCAGATGACTCCTTCATGAACACATCTTTGAGGTGAAATTGTTGCCTCAGAGTCGCACATTTCATCACTGTATGATGTAGAAGACATTAAACTTTTTGGGCAGTCCGTGAAGTTTTCGCTGTCATCCTTCTCAATGGTTGAGTGACTTGAGTCTATGGATGACAAACTAGGTGGCATTGCCTGGTCAGAGATGTTATCTAAAACTTGGTCTCCTGTAACAGATGGACTGGTAGAATTTTCATAAACATGGGAACTGTCTACAACTTCATTGCGCTCAACATCCAATTCATTTGGAATTTTCCTGGATGCAATTCGCTTGTACTGTTTGCCTCCCTTCTTCTTTCCTTTCTTTCTCGAATTTTTCTTAGAACTCTTCTCTCGTTTAGGAACAACATGGTCCAAGAAATCTGAATCAATAGAGCTCATGTTGTCATTACCTAAAGGAGAAGAATTTCCAGACACCAAATATCTTGAGAGATGAGTATTTGATGGACCCATGAGAGGTTTAGCTAATTTGTTCTTATCACTCATAAAAGTTGCTGGAGTGGGACAACAAAGTAATATCACTTTTGCAGAATCTGCATTTTCATTGGATATGTCAACCTTGGAAACAACTGCTGGTGGTGACGACAACGACCCAAGATCATCCATGTGAGTTGTAGCATCACATTCAAAATGGCTGCTTTGGTCAACACCTTGTAATTGTGGCAAAAGAGGGGCCGACTCATGACACCCATTAGGTTGAAAGCAAATAAATGTACATATATACAAACTGTAAGAAAGAAAATTTTAGATTTATTAATGGTTACCAAGGTAAAAATAATATGAGGATTATCATCAAAGTTTGAAATCACGAAAGTAATTGCTGACGTCAAAATCAAAGCTCACTTTCATAACTGAATAGCAGAAAGGATTCCTGAAAGGAAAGACTAACTAGTTCACAAGCAAAAAAACAAATTTGTCACTTCTATCCAAGTGAAACAAATGATTTCTAGACAAGGATCTGAAAGAAGCCTGAATCAGACATTCATGTTCTGGGTTTTTGTCTAAACCATGAACTTCTATAGTTTAGAATGTCAAATCTAAGAAAAGCCACTCTTGAAGTAAAGAGGCATCAAACAAAATTAAGTATTTGAATTATTATCAAAGAAATGAAGTCTGAGTGTAGAAAAGAGTAGAAGCACGAAAGAATGGGGAAAAAAAAGTAAAGGTAGTTGGCAGGAAGACCATTTGTTCCATCAAATGCAATAACAATGGCTAATGCCATGGAGTCCCATGGATTACCTCTGCTCACATTGTCTCAAAGCAAGTTCAGCCACTTGTTGGTCCTGAAGAAAGATATCAAATGTTGAACCATCAACTGATGCTAATGCATTTAGATAATTTTAGCACTAATTGATTTTTTTTTTTTTGCAGAGTTGACTTTTGACTTAAGTAAATAGTAACTCATAGACAAACCTTATAATTCTTATGGTCTGGTGATTTTTTAAAACCATTACGGCTTCTTCTATCTCCAATCTTTTCAATGCCATTGTTCGTCCTCCCATAGGCACACGGCATCTCCAGATGTGCCTGTCTATGCAAAAGTATTAAAACAAAATGCAATTAAATTAACCAAGAAGAATGAAGAAACAAGCATAAAAAATGTTGCTTAAAGCCTCCAGATGACAAAGCATTTAAGGATTATCAATAATACTTAGCCTTAAATGAGGAAAAAGACTATTACCAAACAAATGAAAACTTTACAGAAAATACAGAGATGGCCCTGCCAAGGCCAATGAGCTACAAGCTAAGAGCAAACATAAACCAGACATGTACGACATGATGGAATGATGCCTACTCAATCACCAAATTTACATGATATTGAGCCATTCAAGCCTCAGTTCTAATAGTCAGAGCGACGCGACTTACAAGTGATACTAGCTCCACATACATTCGTTTTCAAGCAAAAATGTACATACATATTCATAAGCCAGAAATAGATGGAAATTGAAGAAATTCCAACTAAGCCAATTCGCACTTTGACCAGTATATAAATAGTGGGGTCACATTGACCCACTCATATTTCAAGAATTAATGACACATTCTTCCTGAATAAAAAGAAACAATTGGGAACCGTATATAAGATGGACCCACATAATAGGGTCCTGGATCCACCCCTGTTCTTTTATTACTTGTGACATACATAAGGAGTTCCCCGATACACTATCAAAATCTTTACATTCGCATTGTATTTCAAGAAATCAACCAATTAACATCTTGAATAAGAATCAGGCAACTGATATCTTGAATTAACAAGCTCTGTGATGTTTCAAAGAGGAAAGGAAAAAAATAAGGATGTCAATTCATTTATCTACCACAGTTACCAACAGACAGACAATATGCAGCAAGTGCTTTGGCACAGCATTTCAATCGTTCCATGTACTACAACAACAATACTTGTGACAAGCACAGGCATAAAAGCATCTTTCATCAAGACCAATAAACATAAGTGAGCAACGTTAATTGTGATATGCACAAGCAACGAATCTGTTCATAAATGTGGTTTTTCTGGGGAAAAAAAGAAAGCTGTAAAATACTATCAGCAACACGTGTGCAGTAATCAAGCATCCCAAACTCAAGTATTACACTATTCAACCGCAGATGACTACATGAGTATACGATTCATGGCGCAATATGATTAGACGTTTAGACAACATGCATATCCGATAGTGGCATCCTCCGCTAATGTCCCTATGCACCAAAAGTTGAGCAATCGATCGCTCCCTGAGAGGTCATTTCCACAAATTCACCCGAATAACTCCAATAACCAACAGAAATCTCATCCCATCTTCCGCAAACTCTCGACCAAATCATACGAGAAAACATGAGAAAAGGGGAAACGCAATCCACGATTACAACATGAATCCTAACACGCCCCATTCTCGCAATCCGATGAACCGAATCGAAACATTCGCATGGGATCGAACGCAAAAAGAAATAAGAACCCAAACCATTCTTGCAATCCGAGAAAACTAGTCTAAGCATTCATATGGGATCGATCACAAACAGAAATAAGAACCCAAACTTACAGGATTAAGAATCCGCATGGAGACCACTCCAACGCCCACGGAAACCGAGTAAATGCCATCAAACGAACAAAAAAAAAGAAAGCAAAATATGTTCCAACCGGTGCAAACTAATCATGAAAAAAAAATAGCACCAAAAACAGAGTAGAAGAACAAAATCGACAGCCCAATATTAGGCCGCGAAGACAACACTAAATTTAGCGGCAAAAAAAGGAAAAAAAAATCCCAACCCAAGGGTGAGGAGACAAACCTGCCGATCGAATCGAAAGAAGCGGCTCCCCTAAATCCGTGCGCTTTCAGGATCTTTTCCCCCTTTTTTTTCTTCTCCAATTTTTTTGGTTGGTGGGTTGGTGAGTGTTGTAATCGCGATCGGAGAGGAGGCGAGAGGAGAGGAGCGAGGAAGGATGACGGGAAAACTAAACAGAGGTGGAAACGAGGTCGATTAAATAGAGGAAACCATTTTTTATAAATTCTAATTAATTAAGCGCTAAGTTCGAGGACATAGACAGGAAAAAGCAGAGTGGAACAATAGTGGTAGGTGTCAAAGTGCGAGATTAATATTAATATTAAGATTTTTATTATTAATTAGTTTAAATAAATAATGAAAAAGGGAAATGTGAGCTAGTTGAAAGAGAGGAGGAGAGAGAAAAAAAAAATATTTGTTGAAAAATGGAAATGGATGAGGAAGAGGAGGAGGAGAGAGAGTGGGACCATCGGCACCACGCTCAGTCCACTTCTCACATCCTCACAATCTTGGAGTGCATATGACTATAAACAATATTAAAATGAAATTATTATTTTTTAATCGAAAAGAATTACTTTTAAAAACGAATTTCTCAATTAAAATTGAATCACATGCGTTCTCCCTAATTTTAAATTTAATTTTTCTTTTAGTATGAAGATGTAAATATGACCCATTAAAGGAAATTATTTTATCTTGTTGATATAATCACAACTACTTTTCATGTTGTCAATTGTTGATATTACGTTACTAATAATTGAGAAATCCCAAATCATCACATCACTACACAGAGGCTCAATCAATGAAACTGTTGAATTATTGCATGGTTTTGGGCGTGATGAGAGCGGAATCGAAGTAATTAGCATGACTCATATTCTATAAATATAAAATAATTTAATTTCTCGATGAGTGATTAATTCATATGATTCTATCCAGTTTTTGGTTTATGCTATCTCAAGTGCATAGATGCATGCAAGCATTTTGCGGAGCATGATTTTAGTGGATTCGTGGACCTTTTATAGCATATATTTTTGTGCATGCCTTGTTCCAATTTCGTGTATAAGTAAATCAAAACGGATATATGAATTTAATTATGTAAATAGCAACTCGATAATTAATGTGCATCCACATTCCACGTCTCCGAAATGAGGTAATTGTGATTAAAGTCCCGTCGACAAATCGGACGATGGGCAAGCGACCGGGCCAAATGTTTGGAGTCTGACTCGGACCCATGCCAGCAAGATGCAAAAAGATCATATGGTGCTGGCGGGCGCATCGGACCGCTAATTAATAGCCAATTCTAGAGAGTATTTATTGGTCCAATGGACACAAAGGAGAAATACTATTGTTAACCATGACACCCTTGAAAGTTTTACTTAAAAGCTAAGCATGTTTCTACAAATAAACGTCAGTGGAATATGAATGACGTTGTATCTTTCCACTTGTTAGTTGGAATTTAATTTCTTGTAAACATAAAAAAAATAGCATTTATTTTTTTATTATTTAATAATTTTAACTCATGATTAAATTGAATATATACTTATTAGATGGAATAATATATTTAGGGGTAATTTGATAATAAAAAATATCATTTAAGACTAAATAAATTATAACTATTGATTACGATCATCTTGATTCTAATTAAATTTACTATTTAATATATATTTTAAATTAATATATAATTTTTTTATTAATTTAATAAATAAAAAATAATATCCTTTATATCAAATGTTTTACATATACATTTTTCTCCTATCATTATAATCATCAATTTAATCACTTAAACATGCTCCCTTGACATTTTTTTAAAGTAAAAAAACGTTAATATAAGGAGAATAATCCGAGACTTATGAATACCCGAGTGAAAATATGCGTTATTGTGCTATCATTATTGGCAATCTCTTTCTCCCCTCTCAAAAGTACGGTTGAAGTCAAACAATAAGGCAAAAAAATGCCAAAATTTGAATCCGACGACCATTTTACCAACGGTTAGGTGAGTGGCATGTGAAATTGTGAATGTAGCACTATGCCCGAACTAACTAATACAATTTTGTCGCATGAGTTCGTTGGTTCAAGTTGACTCCAAGACATGATTGTTGGCTCAAACTTGACTACCAGTTATGATGCAAAAATAATGAAAATATATATATGTAGCTCAATTTTGAATTTTTTTATATTAACCAAATTTTAGTAAGTGGAATATTTTATGGGCTAAAAATTAGCTCAAACTAATTTTTGGGTGGGTGGAAGGTTTGCCGTGGGTAGATAGCCGTCACCATGCAGATCGCCTGCCCTTCAAAGAATCAAAACTATCTTCCCATTGTTTTCTTCCGATTCCAATGCGAATATTCAATTATAAGGGTTCAACTGCCTAAGGAGTAATGCCCATGAGATCATACATGATGTATGCAGCACTTTGATTGTACTAATAATAAATATACTTGTTTTACTCTCTCTGTTCCGAGCCAGAAGATCTTTACACGACAGGAGTCGTGTGGGGGCGGACACAGAGGAAGGTTAAATTAAAGAGCTCACAAGGTAAAGGCCTCGCTATAAAAAATATATATATATATTATAATAATATGTTTTACTTTTGGGATGGGCATCGGTATCACCGACGAGTATATCCATTTTGCAGGGACAACGCCCTCACCAGCGCTCTGCTGCGTGATTTGTCGCAACTGAGCCGCTACCACTTTGCGGGGTATTATTGTCTCCCTTCAAATTAAAGAAAAAAAAAAAACGGTTTCGCAGAGGATCTCGTGCCCAAGCACGTGCCTCCAATTACCTTCCATATGAAATATATCGACAATGATCGGGTGGTGTACTGGAGTGGAACGAGCAATTTTTCACACATCGGGTTCTACTAAAAAAAGTGAAAAAAGAAAAGTGAAAAATGAAATTATTGGAGAGCTACTAGTCTAGTCTGAAAAATAAGAAGATAAAAAAATAAGAAAAAAATGTTGATCCTCTCCGGTGGACGTCTCCATCGTCATACTACCTGCGTTGGGCGTCAGATGTGTTTTGGGCGGTGGATGGAGTGAAGTGCGGTTCAATTCTTGCATGAAGGAAAAAAAAACTGGACGCCCCTCCTTCGCGACACATGGTTATTGAAAATTCGGACGCCCCCTCCTTCGAGATACTCTAAAACTTATCGATCTGCCCTTGCAACCTCCACGTCCGATCTGCCTCATGCGACCGACCTCCACGCGTGCAGCCGCCGTCGCTCTCCTCTGACCCGATCTGCCTCCTGCGACCTCCATGCATGTCGTCGCACCTCTGCCTATTGCCTCTTGTGACCTCCTCGCGTGCCGCTGGCATGCTCTCCTATGCTTCGATCTATAGGGGTGTTCACAGGTATCCATCTGGAAAACCTAACTTGATCTAATTTGGGTTGAGTCGACCTCGATTCGACTTTGGGTCGGATTATGTATGAATTGAATTTTTTTCAATATCAATTGTAGTTTTATCTCAGAATATAATAATCTCAGTAAAAAACATTAACCATAACAATCATAATCAAAAGAAACTGAAATGACTATATTAACTCAAATCTAACAATATAGTTCATGTAGTTTTCTTGAAAAGATTGATAATCTTTATTATAGAATTAATTAGCATAAAAGGTATGGATAAAGAGCATCCAAACAATGATTAGAAGACAAAATTGTTCATCTCTGATAATGGATCGCTGCAAAACACACGCGCTTAGTTGCTTTTTTATCGAACAAATCGAAAAACTATATTTCATTTTCTGCATTGTAGCATAGCTCTCATGTCTCAAGCACACATTTTTCTGTCTCTTAAGGTCTTTATTTATATATTTCAAGGTCCTAAGGGTTTTCGTAGAGTTTTGGTTTCATTCGAAGTATTTTCATATTAAAATAAGTAAATTCGGAATAGACTTCCATAGGTCTTTAAAATCATCCAAAACTCTTTTAAATTTGAGTAGTGTCGTTTATTTTTGTGCCATCTTGACTCAATTCTCTTATTTTTTCTGCAATAAAATATATAATTTGGATGAATTTCTATTTTTATAAAATTAAAACAAATAAGGTCAAAAAATTATGCATGTTATATGAAAATGAATCGAAATATGTTGTATTTTGTATGCATCAAATTTTCTCAAACTTAGATATTTGGTTGTCCTCAAGCAATGTTCAAAACAAAACTCCAACCAAAATGATTAATCGTCGCTTCCACTTTGTCGCTCAATTACTCTTCTTAACACTAGATTTTATACATTCATCGTCTAAGTGTCTCACCACTTTTTCATAATAATTCAAATTTGTGAAATTTATGAATGAAAGACATTTTAAATTCCTCCAAATTCACTTCTGAATATCAGTATTAAACACACAAGTGTAACGTGAGCTTCTATTCATTTATTACTTTTGTATTTCTTCACTTGAAAACTTTTCATCATTATTTTTTTTTCACTTCTTCTTCTTTTTATTGGATTTAAATTTTAATGACATATAAAATTATATTTTGATGATACAAATTATGAAAGATTAAAATGCTAAAAAAGTTTAAAGAAAAAAGGATAACTTTATGCACTACATTTTATTAAATAATTAACTATGATTCTATTAAATTATAGATTAATCATAAATATCAAAGTTGTAGAGAATTCTGTTAGCTTTTCATAGAATAAAAAATTATCTTATTTGGATAATTGTGCAAAAAATTATGCTTAAAATAGAATAGAGCAGTCGACCTGCCGGCTAGAAGACCGGTCGATTGGACAGTGCAGAATTCACAAACAATCATATTTTTCATAAATAAAGTGTACCGGTCAACTCAATGGCGAAGTCAAGTGGGTGCCCATGGGTGCAAGTGCACTGAAAATTTATATAATTAGTTAGTAGTTGTCCACATTCTCTTTGTCCCGTGGTTTTGACGTAGCCATTTGCCAACAACGTCGCAAGGTCGAATCTTGTTAGGCTTTTTATCCTATTGTTACTTTTTCCTTATCCATCAAGACACGGTCAAGCTGCCCTTTGACATTTTTATTTTATTATCACAGCAAGTATTAACTATAAAAATATAATTATATTTGTAGTATTTAGCTACACAAATTTTGTATATTTTTCTACTTAACTTTTTATTTTAATATTCCTATACCTTTTAGCAACCAAAAGGTTTTTTATTATTTTAATTATAACTTACTCATCATCTTGAATCTGTGATATTCAATTATTCTTCTATTTTAAATATACTAATAATCAAATAAATCATTTGATATATTTATTCTCTTATTTCATTATGTGATTTCCTGTAGATATGTAAAATTTATGAATGAAAATATCAGATATATTTAATTATGTAATTTAATATTTTTATTCAAGTATTTTTTTCCTTCTAACATTGCTATAGCTTTTGGCATCCAAAGGTTATTAAATTTTACTATTTGAATTATAATTTACTTTTCATCTTGAATCACTAACATCCAATCACTCTCCTATTTCAATTAAAATTTTAAATAAATCATTATCCTCTTATTCAATTATGTGATTTTATAAATTGTATGTCTACACATGTTAGTTATGAAATTTTAAATTTATGAGTGGAAAAAAATTATAAAAAGAAGTAAGGTACATCATGGAATTTATAAAAAAATTTATTAATAATAAAGAAAAAAATAATGATATATGGTTGATCATTGTTTAAAATTTGTTTGTCAATTACAAACTTTATAACAATTATATATTTTTCTTAAAATTGTACTATCCTTATAAATATAATTAGTTACCCCAGTGAAAATGATTCCTGGCTCCGCCACTGGGTCGACTGATCCATATGTGCGATCGACCAGCCTCCGAGTCAAATGAACAGTAACGATCAAATTTGAAGGAAAAAATTATTGAATGATTATTGGACGATTTTCTCACTTGCAAAAGCCTCTATAAGGAGTGACAAGGCCAGAAGAAAGTGCATCCATCAAAGTTTTGAAGAAAAACTTAAAGTTATCAAAAGAAGACATTCTTTTTGAAGTTTTCATTTTTAGTTTTCTCTTATTTCTCTCTTCTCCTCATGTGAGAGCTTAGCATTATAAAATTGAGAGAGCTCCCGTGTAAAAAATGTTCAAAATATTACCTCTTGAACGAGAGAAAAAATTAAGATTCATTAGAAGAGAGGTGTGCCTTACCTCTCGAAGGGAAGAAAAGGCGGTGGTGTAAAGGGCTTTTCTTCCTTGCCCCATTTGAAATAAAGGAAAAGATTCTATTAGAATCTCCGATGGTATCGAGATCGAGAAGTCGGAGCGGGTACGTAGGTCAAGATGTGGTCGAACCTCATCAACAACCACCGTATTTATTTGTATTTGATTTTCTCTCTCTCTCCCTCTCACATTATGTTTATGATTTGAATTGTAAAGATTTAAAGAATCGATTTTAAGCTTTCATGATGATTTTTATAAAATCGATATTTTCAGTTGAACACTAATTCACTCACACCCTTGATGTCCTTTGTGATCCTACAATTGGTATTATAGCGGGTTACTATTGTTTTAAGATCTAATAATTTTTATACCTAATCATTTTAAGATTTGATCGTCTTGTTTTAAAATTTAACAATCCTTAAGAGTCATGGCATCAAATGGAATTGATTTTGTCGAAAGGCAATCAATTAGTCGTCCTCCTCTTTTAAATGCATCAAATTTTACATATTAAAAAATTAGAATTCAAGCATATATTTGTTCTATTGATATCGACATGTGGGACATAGTTAAAAAATGATATTATGTTTATGAAAGTTACCTATAATTCTAAAGAAAAATAAAAGATTTTTTCAAAACTTGATTGCAAAGTCAAAAATATATTTTATTGTGATTTGAATTTTACGGAGTTTAATAGGAATTAAAGTTGTGAAACTGCAATTGAGAGTTGGAAAAAATTCATCACTACTTATGAAGGAACTGACAAAGTTAAAGAATTTAAATTGAATATTTAAAATCATCAATATGATTCCTTTAAAATGTATAATAATGAATCCATTAATAATATTTTGAATGGCTTAGCTCATTGGACGGGCCAAGAATTAATCCCCAAAAAGCGAAAAAGATTATCAGGTCTCTCTCTTTCAAATGACATATGAAAATGACCATGATCGAAGAAAAAGATCTAAACGAATTAAATTTTGATAATCTAATTAGTTCATTTATAATTTATGAGATCTCAATTCAAGAAAATCAAGAAGAAAAAGCTCACATGAAGAAAACATTAACACTAAAAATAAATTAAAAAAAAAGACTCAAGTGAAAAAGAAGTGTACAAAAGAAGACTCACCCGCTATACAAGAAAATTAGATAAGTATCTCAAGCTAGTGAAAAAAAGAGAAAAATGAGAAGCATATTCGAAGATCATACAAAAATTACAAAGAAAAAACTTCTCAGAAAGGTAAAAAGAAAATTCGTCAAGAGTATAGTAAAACAAGTAATTCATCAAGCTCTTCTAGTCACGAAGCATACCTATGCTTAATGGCACACGATGATGAGGTAATTTCTAATTCTTTAAATTCAAATAATGAGTCATCAAACTCTTCCGAATAAAATATTTCTTTAGATATGAATAAAGAACTCTCCTCCCTTATAAAAAAATATTTCTCAATTAAAGAGGAAAATGAAAAATTAAAACATGAGATTGAAAATTTCAAAGAAGAAAATAATGCATGTCTTATGGAAAATGAAAAACTAAGAAATGAAATTGATACTAAAATTACACATGCTTGTGAAATTGTAAAATTAGCATGTGTTTTAGAAAAAGTAAAGAAGGAAAATAATCTTTTAAAATTTTTACAAAATAAGACTACTTCTCATGCGAGGAAAAATAATTTTAGGAAATACTTTCAAAATGAAAACTCTTATTGGAAATACAATCATCCCTTTAATAAAAAATTACAATTCAAATGTTTACATGTGTTTTTATGACCATTATGCATATCAATGTAAAATAAGAAAATCGACACAATATGACATGATTTAGATTCGAAAAGGAACTTTGATTAACAAAATGAAACTAAAAAAAATTTGGGTACCAAAGTTTAAATGATTATTTTTCAGGTGTGCCTCACGTGTAAAGCAAAGGAAGAATTCGAAATGTAAAAGCACAAAGATTATGGTAAAAGTATCTTTTTTATTTCACTCAAAAATTTAAAATTATTATTTCTTTAAAAATATAGAATATATAAAATTGATAATAGTGATAGGGGGAGCATACTAAACTTTCTTTTGACATATCATGAATATGTTGTATCAAAGTTTTATGCCATATTTTGATTGTTTTTTTTGTCTTCATCAAATTATTTCCATTTCGTCATTATAAAATAATCATAAATTTAGGTGAAGTTATTTCTTCATATACAAATTTTTTTTATGAAACAAAAGGAGAAGAAATATAGGAGAAATATGATCTCAATATCACTTTTCGCAAAATTGATTTTACAATTTATTTTACAAAATTTTCGCAACTTATACATTTTTCATATTTCTCGGTTTATCTTTATCAAAAAGAGGGAGATTGTTAGATCTAAATTTTAATGACATATAAAATTATAGCTTGATGATAGAAACCTCGAAAGATTAGAAAAAGAGAAAACTTTATGCACTATACTTTAATTAAATAATTAACTATGATCCTATTAGATTATGGATTAATCATAAGTATAAAAGTTGTACAGAATTTGGTTAGCTTTCCATAAAATAAAAAATCATCTCATTTGGATAACTGTGCAAAAAGTTATGCTTAAAATAGTATAGAGATATCGACCTACCGGTTGGAAGACGACCGATCCAGAACACATAGGTCGACCGGTCCATAACACAAGTCAATCGGTTAGTGCAAAAAATGTCAAATTTCAACAAGTAGAATGTCGATACTGTACCGGTCGAGGTGTCGGTCGACGGTCCAAAACACAAGTCAACGGTCATATTTTTCATAAAAGAAAGTGTACCGATTCGGTCGACCGGCCTCCGAGTCAAATGAACAATAACGGTCAAATATGAAGAAAAAATTTATGGAATAATTTTTGAATGACTTTCTCACTTGAAGAAGCCTATAAAAAGAGTGTTAAGGTCAGAAGGATGTGCACCCGTCAAAGCCTTGAAGAAAAACTTCAAGTTATCAAAAGAAGACATTCTTCTTGAAGTTTTCAATTTTAGTTTTCTCTTATTTCTCTCTTCTCCTCTTGTGATAGCTTAGCATTATAAAACAAAAAAACATTTTATTTAGAAAAATATTAAGAGAGCTCATGTGTAAAAGAGGTTCAAAATCTTACCTCTCGAATAAGAGAAATGATTAAGCTTTATTAGAGAAGATGTGTGCCTTACCTCTTGAAGCGAAGAAAAGATGATGATGTAAAGGGCTTTTCTTCCTTGCCCCATTTGGAACAAAGGAAGAGATTCTAGTGGAATCTCCGACGATCTTGAAGTCGATAAGTCGGAGCGGGGACGTAGGTCAAGATGTGGCCGAACCTCGTCAACAACCATTGTGTTTATTTGTGTTTGATTTTTTCTCTCTCTCCCTCTCACATTATGTTTATGATTTGAATTGCAAAGGTTTTAATAATCGATCTTAAGCTTCCGCGATGATTTTCATAAAATCGATATTTTCGATTGAACATCAATTCACCCTTCTTTTAATGCCCTTTGGGATCCTACACTTTCACTTTTTTTTTATTTATTCGGTACTCATGTGCTTCTTCATATTGCGCAAGGTGGTCCATGTTATGGGCTTTCGACCGACGAATCCAGAGCAGTTGCTCTTCGGTCGTCAGGTAAGAATCTCCTACGGATTTAATTATCCGAACATACCAAGATTTCGCATAACATTTTTTTTATCTCCTCATACTTTTTGAGCCCCCACTAGCCCTCTTTTATATATGATGACAATTTTACTTATTTATTAATAAGCTTAGATATACTTAGAATATTCAACAGGGATATAATTATTATCAAGCTAATATACATAATATAAAAAATAAGAGCATTAACATGACTTGTCGTCAAACATCCATAATTTCACTAAGCAACTTTCTTCAAATCAATTACCCAACACAAAGACTATAAATGATAAAATAATTATGCTTCAAATTTCATTAATTAATATAATGTCCTTGAATAATACTTGAAAATAAGTAAATATTAAGACATGAGAAAATAAGATTCAATTTTCAATTATGAAAAACATTTTTTTGTAAAATATTTTATAGGAAATGCAAGAAAATATGTAAATAAAATATGAAGAAAACATATGTTTGCAATTCAATATAAAAATATATACATGATGCATGAAATTGCAAATTCCCCCAATCCCTAGTGTTGGAAATCAAATCCGTAGGAGCATATATATGATAATGAAAAATATAAACGTAAAAAAGAAAACGAAACAAACTGATTTATGAAAGTTGTGAGGAAGTCACGAAGAATCCATAGTGTCCATAGCCGATAAAAATTTGAGTGTCTATGTTTCGATGAGGTAGTTTTGTGTTCACTTTCTTTCTTCTTCTTTCTCCCTTTTTTAATATGTTATTACGGGTCGTTACGGAGTGGTAACAACCCTTGTGTGCGATTTAATGGGTCATGGTATGGAAATCACGGTCCTTGCAGTAGTTTTGTAGAACATACGAAGATGCTCACGGGGCATGATAATTTGCTCATGGGACGTGATATGCTGATGATGATGGTGACAGAAACCGACTGACAAATCTCTGAAAGAACACAGGTTGTGAGTTGGGAGTCATGGGCCATAAGATGGCTATCTTCTTCGCCACCATCGAGTTCATCAACGCAAAGCGATGGCAAAGAAGTGACGTCGGAGGGGAAGAAGTCGATAGATATTGGAAGAAGACTACTAATTTCGGCTCGGATGAATTGGGTAGCGCTCGATGATGATACTTTTTTCCGGCTAGAGACGAAGATCTCGACGGTGGGGTGAACGATCATTGTCACTATGGTTGCAGAGCTCTACTCGATGTCCACCGGCGACGCCGGTATGCCTCGTAGAAGGTTCGCCATAGTGGAAGAAGAATGATGGAATTTTGCCCCCAAACTTTCTCAGGTGGAATCGCATCGTCGGAGGAAGATAACTTGTGATTGCTAAGTGATGAAGCTGCTCATGGACTTGTGTTTTATATAAAAAAAAGTTAGGCAGGGCCGTTACCAAGTGATCATGACTCATAATATATAAAAGTGTGAAATGCTTGAAAGTATGGTGAGGACCCGCAATTGTCATTACGACTTGTGAAAGCTTTGTAACGTTCCGTGCTTACGGGTCATAAAAGGGATATTACGGTCCATGCGAGTTTTGTGGATCTAGTTATTAATTCATCATGGGTCGTGCATAGAGTGCTTAGGTCGTAAATCAAATGTTTGAAAAGGTCGACTGACTTCAACTATAACTTACATGTCGTGATGGTGAACTTACGACCCGTTATGAATTGGCCTATTTCACCGACCTACTGTGATATACATGATGGCGCCTAACGGCCAGTGACAAATAAACCTTATAGAAACAATTGCGGAGGTACTTGTTTCACGGGTCGTGATAAAAGGCTTACAGACAGTGAAGCTAAACGAAATATTTTATCGACTTACTGATATAACTGTGGTAGAATGATAATGACCTGCAACACATAAAAGATCAAAATACTAGTTGCTATGAGACATGTGATAGCAGGATAATGCCTCACGAAAGTTTTGACTTAATGAAATTGTGGGTCGTGTCAACGTCGTTACAACTTGTGAAAATTGCATATTACGCTTATAACATACTGTGATATATGTTATAAAGAAATTACGACCCGTGAAACAAGAGTGCAAGGTATTATATCGATCGTTACGTGTCGTAACATCAAAGTTATGTCCCATTACATTTTTATGAACACTCGTGAACATTAAATAACGACATGAAATTTGACTTGTGACCTGCACAAACTTATTTAAAATAAAAAAATTAAAAAATAATGAAAAAAAACTAAAGAGACTAAATAACTAAGATAATCAAATTAACTAGTCTAACATGAACTAAATTAATCTAAACTAAATTATGTGAAAGATCTAAACTATAAGTTTAAGGATTGAGAAAAATTAGTACTAAGTTTAAAGTCGCTAGCTCGACTTTGATATGACATATGCTGAAACTAATAAGAAATTATCAATAAGAATAATATAAATAGACATGGAACGATCTCACATGGTTTTAATGTGATCGTGAATACTCGTAGTAGTTAGGCTCAACACATGCAATGATGGATGACGCCTACGATTTCAATTCGATGTCTTCATCAGGTGGTGGCGGCTCTTCATGTACAACAACTCTTCGAAGTTGAAGTTCAGAGGTGTGTTGCTGCTTAACTTGGATTGTCGAGTAGTTCTTAAGTCACCATTGTATTATTGTAACTGGAGAAGATCATGTTGGTGTTGGCGAAGTACTTTTCTCCTTTAAAGATTTTACAAATTGCACGGAGAAGATGTGGGGTGATTTGCAGCCAACTGTAGGTGATTTGCACTTCTCCTTCAGCGATGGTTGAATTGGAGACAACGATATAGGAGTGACATGAACTTTCAAAGTGGGGTCCCTCCTTTGAACATTCCTATCTCTAATGATATATTTGCTCGTCTCCTTCACACGCCACTAGTTGTCGATGTCCTTGTTGAAAAATCTATTTTTGGGTGCCATCTTTTCTGATGTGGATATTGATACTGGCATGGACATAAGATGAACTTCACGTTTTGATTGATGTAGCTTGGAGATTCAGAAGTTAGAAAATTCAACTTCATCATTTAATGCATGTAGCTTTGCTTCCAACGCCTCAAACTTGAGCTTGGTGTTGAATTGTCGAAGTGAATAATAAATTTGGACAATTGAGCCTCTAAATTCTGAATGTGTTAGTCTTGCATTGGCAACCTCCTTTCAATTGTTGTGGCGAATTGACCAATCATCTCTACGAAGTCAGAAATTGACGATTTGAATTCGAGGATTGATGTCACATCCTCGTCTGTATTATTGTTGTGTTGTCTAATATTGTGAATTTGTTTCTTCAAATTTTCGATTTGATAATTTTGGGTGGAGAACTTTTTCAACAAAGAATCTAATAATTCTATGAGTTCAGTGGATGGATCTCGAAAAATATCTTCATTCTTTGATTGTTGGGGCTTCTTCTTTATGTTTTGTCTCAATGATGATGTCTCAAATTGAATCCCATCTTGCTGGACAACAAGGATATATCTCTCAACTTGTTGATTTGTTGTCATTTTGTTCTTCGTTGTAGAGGATGTAAAGATGTGCTCATGATGATGAAGTTGTGTACAAAATATGTCACCTGAAAAATGTACACAACACTAAAAAGAAAAAGTGAAGTAACACAAAATAAAAATTCTCAAAGTAGCTTATACAAAATAGAATAAGAGTTATGAATATAGTTCTCCGACAATGGTGTAAAAAAAATTGATGTGTAAAAAATTGTAACAAAATAAATTCACTAGAAAATGCACTAGTCGTATCAAGTAATAAAGTAGAGAGTAAAGTATGTTGAACCCACGAAGAACTAATTAAATCTAATCTATCTCAATAATCCATTAAGAGAAAAAAAAATGTTGTGATATGAAAACAAAAATAAATATGCAAAAAGTTAAATAATAGAAATTAAAATAAATGGGTGTTGAGTCATAGGATTATGAATGATTAATGATGATGATTAACTAACATGAATCAAGATAATGATTGAATTATAAAAATATTCAAGGACAAACAATGGTGATTGCTAATTATATATAAAGTAGGATCTCCACCAAGTTAGTAGAACACACACCACATGAAATAATGAAAGAAGTTCGAGCTAGGCAATATCGAAAATAATTATGTAAATCACATTGATTAGTTTGAATCAGCTTAGAAGTAAGTTGAACTTTAGGACGATAACATGTCGATTCATAAGGTACTATAAAAAATTTTAGGAAAAAATTGTGAGAAAGAAGAAAAAAGCTTCAAGAGTTGATATACTCATTCTATGCAGAAGCTTTGAAAGGTTCATATACACAAAC
Organism: Pontederia crassipes; assembly: GCA_030549335.1. Taxonomy (NCBI): domain Eukaryota; kingdom Viridiplantae; phylum Streptophyta; class Magnoliopsida; order Commelinales; family Pontederiaceae; genus Pontederia; species Pontederia crassipes. The sequence goes on along the minus strand of CM060191.1, from coordinate 65,019,565 downwards.
GATAATAATCCTAATGTATGCGATATTGTGCATAATGCTTGATTTGATTTTTCCAATAAGTCTAGCTAGATTTTTGTGAGTATTGCTGTAAAAGCACATAGTGAAGTTATTAAGAAGATCATAAGTTGACATACCAAATTGATATAATTGAACATAAAAGTTACTTGAATGTGGATTTTGGTTGAGATATCTATGATGAGAATTTTACATCAAATTATTTCTTTACATTGGAGTACAATTGTCTCTTCCAATCGAGCACAGACAAGTTTGGATCAAATATTTTTATGAAACTATAACTCAGATTTGATAAGTGAACTATTGTTAATGTTCTATAATAATTAAGCTATGATAAGGTTGATAAATAGTTTCAAAGGAAAAATATATTGAAATATAATATCACTATAATAGACATTTTGTTAAACATGAAATAAAAATTACAAACATGCTTAGGAGTTATACGCCATTAATTTCTTACGAATTAAGAAAATTTCCAACATGACATTCATTATATGTAGCACCCAAGAATTTTTAAATTTATTTAATTAGATAAAAGAAATCATTATTTAATTTTAAAAATTTTGCTAAAGAAAAGACAATTGTTAAGAAGTAGAAAGAAGAGGTTATATATAAGACTTTTAATAGAAAAAAAAAGAAAGGAAAATATAAAGTAATTAATTATAGTATTCAAATATTATTACAAATAGGACTCAACACCTAATCCAAGATTAATATTAAACTCTCCCATAATCAAAGTTCCATCCCCTATAAATACAATCATTCAACCAACAACTCTTCCTTTATCTAGAAAATTATTTTTTTTTCTCTCACTTTGAGCCTTGTTTCTTTTTTCTCGGTGTGGATGTGCTACTGTTATGACTAGCCATCCAATTTTCGTTATGCCTCATCCTCATCTCTTCTGCTCAAAGTCAAGAGTTTCATGTACTTCTGCATCGAAAGGCACTTAGAGAATTCTAGGTAAATTTTACTAAATGTCATTCAATTTTGTTAACTCTATAATCAATCTTTACTTTGTAACTATATCAGTGGCGAAGCCAGAAATTATCATTACTCGATGCACATTATTATGTAATGCATAATAAAAGAATAAAATATTATTAATATTTCATATAATGATAAAAAATGATTTGAATTTTTAAAAAAAACATGAACATGATAATATAAAAAATGAAATTGTGTGATAATGCATAAAAAATTTTCCATAAAAAATATGAACATGATAAAGTTTGCTATAGAATAAAAAACATGAACAATGATAAAATGAAAATATTTAAATTGGGCAAAAATTAAAGTATTAAAATTTTAAAATGTACATTTTTAGGCATTATAATAGTCATATCATTTTTACACTTATTTCATTTTATTGAGAAATACGTTTTTACATAATATATTGTAAAAAATAATTAGATAAAATGAAAAATTGACTATTAATAATATATATATATATAATATTTAAATTTATGGCAATAAAAATAATAAATGATACTATAATTTGCTATAGAAAATATGAACATGAAAAATTAAAATAGAAATAATGAAATTAAGTGATAATACATTAGCAAAAAAAAAATATGAACAAAGAGGCGGTAAGGGAGCATACAAGATACCACCGGAATAAGAGGAAACATTCATCAAATGTATTACTATTAAATATATGTAAATAATTTTAGTGGGTGCACTTGCACCCATGGACACCCATATGACTCTCCCCCTCCCCCCGAACTATAATGTCCTCAAACTATGAACTTATTTCACTAACTACCCTTTGGGTATACACGCCAGCCACGTTTAATGTTTCTCTCTCCTTCACTCGTGTCGTTGTCTGACATGAGAAATCTAATATTCTAAAAAGTTAAAAAAAGAGTGGGGTGGCCGGGAGGAGAGGAGGGGGTGTTGTCGATGATAGCGAGCCTAACTTGGCGCGGGTCATAGAGGACTTCCTCGATGGACGCTATAGTCCATCGACATCACCGAAGGCTGCTTCAGTTCCCTGACCCTCTAGCACTGATGCCTCCCTAGGGCGTAGGTTTGCACAATGCTTGTTGAGCATTTGCAGTTCCCTCAACGTGCCCGACCACCATCGCATGTTCCCAAAGTTCAAGCGGCTACTAGAATGCCACTTCGATAGGCACTACAAACAATTCCAACCGAAGGTCATGGCGGAGCTCCTGAAGTGCATCAAGCGCCTCGATCGATGCCCACTATGGGTACCCAGAGAGAGGGCGACCCTACGCCCCATGCACAATGGTTGGCAACAACGGTGTTCTCCTTAACTCTAAGCATGATGACCTCGTTGACGGCCACAACCTCGTGATCCGACTCAACAATGCTAGCATCAACAACTACCAATGGCACATGGATGCTGAGACACCAATCTCCATCATCATCAACATCTTCCACCTCTGCGCCATGTGCAACCACTGCTCCTATCACCCCTATGGAGAATTCGTCCCCATCTTCATCTATATTTGCCAGTCAGCGCACTTCCTGGAATTGATGGTCTTCATGCTTCCCACAAGTTACAAGTGATGGACACACAATTGGATGCCCCGGGTGTGAGGATCATGAAGTACTACTCACTAAAGATGTACATGGAAAAGATGTTCCATTACTTGTCCGACATGCAGACGATCAATTTGGCAGTGGAGATCTGTGACAAAGTGAACGTGTTTGGATTCAAAAAATCGACGGCGGCCAAGCACCACTGCCACACGAACCAAAAGACGGAGCTAGGCCTGCACGACTACATGGTCAAGTATGTCTTCTATAGGGACCTCATCGCTCGGCCACGGAGGATGTGTCATTCCTTAAGGATGTCGGCGTCAAGATTCCTCCTATGTTCCTCTGCGTTGCACCCCCTACCCTAGATTGCATGCTGAAAAGGAGAGGGGGAGGGGCCGTAGGAGTGAAAGGGGGGAGGGGGTGCGCCCCTCTTTTTTTTTAATATTAGATTTGCCACATCACACAATGGCATAGGTAGAGGAGAGATAAATGTTACGTGTGGTTGTCATGTAAATCGTACAACCAAAAATAAACAATCGCAATAAAAAGATCAATTTGTGAAATAAATATATAGTTGAAAGGCAGTATAATGGCAAAGTAAATATTGAAAATAGAGCTGAGAAAAGTGACCACGTTTGGAGGGCATTTAGTGAAATTTACCCGTGAGGTTTGGATTCACAATTGGATGGAATTTATTTATATAATGATTAAGTTATCATAAAAGTAAATCATCTTTATTGTTATTTGATTAACTGAGTATATGTGACTTTTTGTTTCATGTAAAAAACATGCCCATAATGATTAGAAAGTTAGGTTAAAGTTTTGAAAAATTGGTACCAGAAACCAACCTGAGTTAGAAAAGCCATTGTTCAGGGATTGATGAAACTCTGTGCACAATTAGAATCCAACCAAAATTCGAACTATGCCTGGCCCGAGTTTATGAGAACTTGACCCGAGTTCCCTTAGAGACGATGTGCGACCTTTGATTTCACCCCAACCCGACCCCGGGCTCCAGTATATTCGGCCAAGGTTTTGGAGGTAGAAAGTGTATGGTATAGTTTTTCGACATTTGGTTCGAGCCATCTTGAAATCTGTCTCAAGTTTTGATATAAGAAATGTATAGAGTTTTGAATATAAGCACTCGACTTGAATTTGATGTTGTCTGACCTGAATTCTAGCAATTTTTCGAATCTAATTTGTATTGAACTAGGGTGGTGTCGCCCCTTTTTTGTCAATGAATTGAGTCATAGATAGATAAAAGAGATAAAAGTCGTAAAATGAAATTCTTATGTGCACCGATAGTTATAGTTAAAGAAAGTTTTTTTGGCGAGTAAATAAATGGTTAGTTTGATCCATCTTGATCCATTTTTATGATCACATTAAAGTGTCATGTTGATCATAATAAAAGAAGTCAAGTTCACATAAGACAACACATATAGAATTTTCTAGAAATTATTTAAAGTAAAAGATGTAGTGCTACACACCAAAGAAATGAATTGTTGTGAAAAGACAAAATGAAAAAAGTATAATAAGTATGGAAAATAATGGAAAAGAAATGAAAAGTAAAGTATATAAATGTTATTATCATTTTTTACTTAAATGCTAATGTTGCTATAAAGTTATTCCATCAAGTTGTATTGAGTGCAATTGCTCACAAATATTATATGTCTTTGTATTTGAACTCTATTGTTAATTGAAGTTAGGGATGGAGGCACGTGTAACATCAGAGTCAGTATTAGAAATTACTATCTTATTATATTGTTGCTATATTGACTTTATAGATGCTTTTATAGTATATTATTGTTAGAGGACTTTTCAAAAATAAAAGAATTTGTTAGCTTTCACGTTATTATCTTAGTTGAATGTTATGGGGACAAGAGTAGACGAGTTATGACCATGACTTTTGGACGTGATCAACGAACAAACACATGTATTGATGGAGATGAAGGATGTTGGAAATGTGTAAAAAAATAATCCACTTATCGAAAGTCTTGGATCCCAAGCGTATGGAATGGTGGACTAAGGGTGTTCATTGGGTCGGACCCATGATTCGATCCAACCCAACAAGATATGAACAGATCAAGACCCGACCATTAGTCGAGTTGGGTAAAGATTGAAAAATCTCCATTCGAGTCAACCTAATTCGACTCGATGACACGAACATTTATTATTATTATTTTTCAAAAAATTAAACATTTATATTATATTTAAAATATTAAAATAAAATCATTTAAATATGAAAAACAACATTTAACAATTAAAAACTTATATTCTATTTTAAAATGAATATTAAATAGTTTTTTATTTAAACAATACAAAAAAGAATGATAAAAAAGAAAGAAAAAGAAAAAGTGTGATTAGATAATCGGACCACCCGACTCGATCCAAGCGAGTTAGAAACTCATTTTTTAATCAATATGATTCAAATCGATTCAAGTAAAATTGGCCAGTTGGATCGGGCTGGAATCCATATTCACCTTAGTCTTTAATAATATTATATTAATTTGTGTACTTATGCTTTCGTGTGACATCGATTATTATTATTTTTATTTTCATAAACTTTTAATTGTACATATCATTCTCATTTTATTACTAGGATATCAAGACTGTTTTAAAATGATTTGATGAACTGATAATAATAGATAAAAAATGAAAGAAACTTGAGATTTGTATCATATAATCCAACAATTCACATATAAAAAGAACAGTCTATTTAAATTGTAAAAATCAGATTTGTTATGCTTTATTACATACAGTGAACTATATATATTAGATTTATACCCCATAATTACTAACATAAGAGAGAAAAAAATAAATTTTAATTGGTTAGGGATTGGTAAGTCTCCAGTTTTTAGCTTTAAAAGTTAATGCAATAATTGTTTTATTATTATATATATTTTCGGCGAATATTATATATATTTTTCACGCTATAAAATAAATTGGCACCGAAGTCGGACGCTATATACCATCAGACCTCTGGATCCTCCAAACGGAAGCTTCTCATGTTCTTTTCTTTGCGGCGGAGGTCAATAAACGGGGAGAAGACGAACCCAACTTCCATTGAATCCGTTTTTTCTTCCGCTTCCCCGTTCCACATTCCAATTTCAGATTCCAACTTTTTTAGGGTTTGTTATCCTCCTTGTCCTGCGTCGATAGCGATGGCATCTTCCGACCCAATTTAGGGGGAGAGAGGAGAGAGATAGAGGGAGGAGGAGGAGGAGGAGCACAGATGGATCGCGGCGAAGTCTCCCTGCTGGAGGACTTTGGGCAGCGGGTCGACCTCACGCGGCGCATCCGTGAGGTGCTGGCGAACTACCCGGAGGGCACCACCGTCCTCAAGGAGCTCATCCAGAACGCCGACGACGCCGGCGCCAGCAAGGTCTGCTTCTGCCTGGACCGCCGCACGCACGGCTCCCGCTCACTGCTATCACCTGAGCTCGCGCAGTGGCAGGGACCCGCTCTGCTGGCCTATAACGATGCTGTCTTCACGGAGGACGACTTCGTTTCCATCTCCCGGATTGGCGACAGCAAAAAGCAATCGCAGCCCTGGAAAACCGGCCGCTTCGGGTCGGCACACTATCATTTGCCTTTTCTTGAAATTTTATTCTCGTTATTGTCTTGTTAACTTGGAATTAGATTGCTGCCCTGGGTGATGTTACTGGAACTAACGGTGGTTGTGTTTGGCGGGCTGGCCGTTCTGCCACAATTCTGCTAATTGTGAACGTTCTTTTGGCATCGTTAATAAATTATCGTAGGTTATATGACATATGATCATTTGTTCGTATTAAGTGCTCCGGACTAGGATAATGTGTCCAGTGATAATTGGGTATAAGATGATGTCATGTTCTGGTGTCCAAGGTTTCTTTTTCATACCTATTCTTAATTCTTCATGCTTTTAGGTTATTTAATCTTATTGATATTGATTTTTTTCTTTCGTCCTTTTTCTTGAGTTGTAGTTAGTATATATGAAACTGACAGGTGTGGATTGAGTTTATAGTCTGAAGCTCCTTAAAAAATGCTTTGATAGCAAATTACTAGCCTTGCCTATCTTTTAATAGTATGAAAGTGAGCACATTGATTCAAATATATGAAATTGATGCTCTTTAATATCAACATATAATCACAGATTTTGATTTTGAAAAGAAAAAAGAATCTATTTATGCTTGGTCACTATTGATAGGTTGAACATGTTCCAGTTTGAGTCAGTTATGCTTAATTGTGCCTTGATACTTGTTCGCTTTGTCCATGTAGGGTTGGTTTTAATTCGGTATACCATCTTACAGACTTGCCATCATTTGTAAGTGACAAATACGTGGTCTTATTTGACCCCCAGGGTGCATATCTTCCAAATGTTTCATCTGCTAATCCTGGCAAGCGTCTCGATTATGTCAGTACACCAGCTCTTTCATTGTACGAAGACCAATTTTCCCCATATTGTGCATTTGGATGTGACATGAAAAATCCTTTCCCGGGAACTTTATTTCGTTTTCCTCTAAGAGATGCAGATAAAGCTGCTCTCAGCCGTCTTTCAAGGCAAGCATACTCAAAAGATGATATAAATTCAATGTTTATGCAACTTTTTAGAGAATCCGTCTTCACTCTTCTTTTTCTCAAAAGCATCATCTCTCTTGAAATGTATGTATGGGATGATGGTTCAAATGAACCACAAAAATTGTACTCTTGTTCTATCATCTCACCTAACGAGAATACAGCATGGCATCGTCAGGCAATTTTGAGGTTTTCCAATTCTTCTGGGACTTCTATTTTTGATGTGGGAAACTTCTTTTTGGAGTTTGCAAGTGAATCATTAGTGTTGAATATCGAGAAGCGGATTGATAAATTTTTTATAGTACAAAAAATGGCATCATCATCAACCAGAATCAATGCTTTTGCAAGTACTGCTGCAAAAGACTATGATCTTCACCTGTTGCCCTGGGCATCCGTTGCAGCCTGTGTATCTGATGATTCTAATGAGGTACTCATTTTGGCTATCCAAATGCTAAGACATATTTTTATAGTGCCTATACAATATCAGTAATTTTTAGGTCATCCTACATTTTGTTGCACTTAATTCGTTTCGCTGTCATCATTCATTCTGAGCAACATAATGCAATGCCTATCATATTTGAAGATGTGTAATATTTCTTATCCATTATGCTATGTGAAATTTTTTTTTGAGAAGAGAAAGGATGACAGCCATTAGGTTGTCATCCAGGTATATATATTGCATAGTTCTCACTGGTTATCAGTATCTCAACTCTCAACACAAAATTGTGCTTAAAAGAATATGGTTTCACCTTTTAATATGATTCTTTCTAAGAGCATTTGCTAGAGAGCAACAAATTACTTTAATAAGACTTAGTCCTATCTAAACGATTCCCGTCCAACAAGTCTTTGTTAAAAGACCCTCTAAAAAAAGGTTTGTTAAAAGATCACAGAATTGAGATTTCCCTTAAAATCTATTCAAAAGATTTATATGCCTCATCCAAAGTGTATCTATTATCATTTAAAGTTACACATCTGTGAATCTTCCTCTTGTCTGAAGGGCTTTCTTAATGTCATCCTCAAACAAGAAATAATTTGCTTTCTGTTCTGTATTTAGTCCATCATCTTTGTTTTCATCATTATCTTTTATGGATGACCTGATATTTGAGTGTGTACCTGTGACTGGGGGATATGTTTATAGTTTGGCCATCTCTAACCCATTTCAGCATGAAAGTTGATTGAATTGAGGTTTGCCTTTGAAACTTTCCAATTGGATAGGTGATGGTAAGTTCTTTTCTGGCAAACTGGTCTCTAGTGCACTCCTTTGAGCTACAGGGAAATGCAGGACGTATAAACATTTAAATGGGGCAATATTAGCTGATGGATGAGTGCACCTGGCACACATCCTTTACCTCCTAAAAAAATGTTAGATGAGAGGAAATGTGAGGACCAATAATATTCTAGCAATTTGACAGTGTTGGAGGTTGTTCAGGGAGGACGATAAGTATAAAGAAGTATTAAGTGAAACTATCTGGGATTAAGTTGCAACGTGGATTATGATTGAAACAGAAGATAACAGTTGTTCCACAGATATATTTATATATATATACATGGATGACAACCACGAATCCTGATTGTCATCCTTTTTTCCTTCAAAAAAAGAACATAACAGTCGTCACAGGGGCCATTAGGATTTGGGATTTGATTTGTAGGTTAGGATTAAAAGATGTTTCAAGCTCGAGAGCTGGCTAGACTAATAGGTAGTGGATCAAGGAGTCCTATCGTAGAAGGAACATGCAACCAGTGTTTGATTTTGTGTAGTTGAATATTTAGCATACTTTGTCATTTTTCTACCAAAACCTATTATGTGCAAATGATCGTTGCAGTCATTTTAATTTGACTTTAACATTAATGCATATCCTATTGAAACAAAACATCAGCCCTTTGTAACAGGGGCCATTAGGAATTGGGGTTTAATCTGCAGGTCAAGATTAAAAGGGTTTCGGACTTGAGAGTGGGCTCAATTAATCAGTAGTGAATCAAGGACATCGAACTTGCATTTCCTATATTTTCCTTTTTAGAAGAAAAAGATGATGATTAACCCGAGCGTTCAATTTTTCCTAGTTGTATACTTAGCATACTAGTGATTTTTCTATCATAAGCTATTATGTACATATGCTTTTAGCAATCATTTTACTTTGAGCTGAACAGTCATAGAGATCCTGATTTCTCTCAAAAAGAAAAATTATGGAAAACCTGATTCCCATGCGACCACACATAAATTGTTCAAAGTTACAAATTATATTATTCCTTCTTGTTGCACTTTCAGGCTAGCTTTCTTCGACAAGGGCAGGCATTCTGTTCTCTTCCATTGCCTGTGAGTACAGGGTTGCCGGTGCAAGTGAATGGTTTCTTTGAAGTTTCCTCAAACCGTCGCAGCATATGGTATGGGGCTGATATGGATAGAGCTGGCAAGCTTCGTTCTGATTGGAACAGACTGTTGTTGGAAGATGTAGTCGCTCCATCCTTCAATGAATTACTTCTTGGTTTACGCAAGCTGTTTGGCCCTTCCGATAAATACTATTCTCTGTGGCCGACTGGAACATTTGAGGAGCCTTGGAATATTTTGGTTAAATATATTTACAAAATTATCTGCTTGTCTCCTGTATTTTATTCAGGTATTGGTGGAGGAAGGTGGATGTCACTTTCTGAAGCTTTTATTCATGACAGAGAGTTTTCCAAAAGTGAGGTTCTTGCTGAGGCTCTTGTCCTTTTGGGCATGCCCATAATTCACCTTCCTCATTCTCTTATTCAAATGTTGAAAGTGTACTATACCGATTTTCACAGCAGAGTTGTTAATCCTTCAACAGTACGTCATTTTCTCAAGAATTGCAAAACCTTAGACGGAATAAGTAGATCTTACAGGCTAGTTGTGTTGGATTATTGCTTAAGTGATCTAGATGATGCAGATGTTGGTAAAATTGTAAGTGGACTTCCTTTAATTCCACTAGAAAATGGACAATTTGGCATTTTTTCTGAAGCTTCAAAGGGGATTTCTTTCTTTGTTTGCAATGAGTTGGAATACGAGCTATTCAAAGTAGCTTCTGATAGAATAGTTGATCGATGTGTTCCTTCTGAACTTTTCAATAGACTAGTAAAGATCGCTAGCGCATCTAGCACAAATATTTTATTCATCAATGATCAAGTCTTCTTGCAGTTCTTTCCAAGGTTTTTTCCTGTTGCGTGGAAGGATAAGAACAGTGTCTTTTGGGATCCCGAGTCGATGACTTCTCCGCCAACGCCAGCTTGGTTAAAGCTTTTCTGGCAGTACCTCCGTGATCAATCTTATAGTTTATCTTTATTCCACGAATGGCCTATATTACCCACTGTTTCAGGCTACATGTACAGAGCTTCGAAATCCTCAAAGCTGATCAAAGCAGAATTGTTATCTTACTCAATGAATGAGCTTCTCAGAAAGCTTGGTTGCAAAATATTAGCTCCAAATTATGGAGTCGAACATAAGGAATTATCTCTTTATGTTTATGATGGTAATGCTGCAGGTGTTCTGAATTCTATTTTTGAGGTTTTCTCATCAAATGAGGAGCAACTGCATCTGTCATTTCAAGATTTTTCTGTTGATGAAAGATTTGAGCTTTGCCAATTCCTGTTGGACCCCAAGTGGTATCTCGGAGCCTCTCTGTCTGAGTTGGATACAAAGAAGTGCAAAAAATTACCTATATTCAGGCTGCATAGTCATGGGGATTCTAATGTTTTTAAATTTTCTGATCTAGAAAGTTCCAGAAAATATTTACCGCCTGTAGGTATTTCTGAGCACTTATTAGGTGACGAATTCATATATTGTATGACAAAAAAGGATGAAGATATTCTAGTGAGATATTTTGGAATTCAACACATGAAAAAGGTCACATTTTACAAGCAGAATATGTTGAGCATTGTGGATACATTGCAAACTGATATTCGTGATTCAGTCATGCTAGCTATTCTGCACGATCTTCCTCAATTATGCTCTGAGGATTCATCATTTAGAGAATCTCTGAGAATGACGAGGTTTGTTCCAACTGTAAGTGGTAGCTTAAAAAGCCCCCCATCTCTTTATGATCCACGCATTGAACATTTTGGTCTTCTTGAAGAATCTGATTGCTTTCCTTCTGGTGTATATCAAGAAACAGGTATCTTAGATATGCTTCTTCTTTTAGGACTTCAAACCTCCATTTCTGCTGATACAATAGTACAAAATGCTCGTGAGATAGAATCCTTGGTCCATAAGGATCAGGTAAAGGCTCATATACGTGGCAAGGTTCTTTTTTCGTACCTTGAAGTTAATGCAGTCAAGTGGTTGTATAGTGCACCAAATTACGCTTCTAAGCTGAACGCCATGTTCTCCAAAATTAATATTGCACGTAGGGGCGATGGTCCTTTTGAAGCCAATCTTGAAAAATTCTGGAATGATCTGAGAATGATATGCTGGTGCCCAGTACTAGTTACCTCACCTCATCCAGGTCTTCCATGGCCTTCTGTTTCTTCTAAGGTGGCGCCTCCTAAGATGGTTAGATTGCAAGGAGATATGTGGCTAGTCTCTGCTAGCACACGCATACTTGATGGTGAATGTTCTTCAACGTTGTCATTTTGCTTGGGATGGTCTACTCCTCCTGGTGGAAGTGTTATTGCTGCTCAGCTACTTGAACTTGGGAAAAATAATGAGGTTGTGACAGATCAGTCATTTCGACAAGAATTGGCTCTGGCAATGCCGAAGATGTATTCTCTGCTAACGAATCTTATTGGTTCAGATGAGATGGATATTGTTAAAATTGTTCTAGAGGGTTGCCGCTGGATTTGGGTGGGAGATGGATTTGCAACAGCCGATGAAGTAGTTCTTAGTGGTCATCTTCATTTGGCTCCCTACATGCGTGTTATTCCTGTGGATCTAGCAGTTTTCAGAGAATTGTTCTTAGAGCTTGGTATAAAGGAATTCTTAAAGCCACTGGATTATGCTAATATTCTCTTTCGAATTGCGGCAAGAAAAGATCGAAACCCTCTTGATGGGCAAGAGCTCAGAGTGGCTTTACTTGTAGTGCAATATTTAGCTGAAGTTCAGTTTCAGGATTTACAGGTTCAAATCTATTTGCCAGATGTTTCTTGTAGACTATTTCCTTCAACTGACCTAGTTTACAACGATGCACCCTGGTTGCTTGATTCAGAGGAGAGTACATCTAGAGATACATCTAATGTATCTTTCATTTCAAAGCGAGATGCTCACAATTTTGTCCATGGAAATATTTCTAATGATCTTGCAGAGAAGCTTGGTGTGCGTTCTCTTCGGCGGTTGTTGCTTGCTGAGAGTTCTGATTCTATGAATTTAAGTTTGTCAGGCGTTGCTGAAGTGTTTGGACAGCATGAAGCCTTGACAACAAGGCTTAAACACATTGTTGAAATGTATGCAGATGGACCAGGTATTCTTTTTGAGCTTGTACAAAATGCAGAGGATGCACATGCTTCTGAGGTCGTTTTTCTTTTGGACAAAACTCAATATGGGACTTCTTCCATTCTTTCTCCTGAAATGGCTGAATGGCAAGGACCTGCTCTTTATTGTTTCAATGACTCAATTTTTACATCACAAGATCTTTACGCAATCTCCCGAGTTGGTCAGGACAGCAAACTGGACAAACCTTTTGCAATTGGGAGGTTTGGTCTAGGCTTCAATTGTGTTTATCACTTTACAGATATCCCGTGTTTTGTTTCTGGGGAAAACCTAGTGATTTTTGATCCTCATGCCTCTTATCTGCCGGGAATCTCTCCCTCTCACCCAGGGCTGAAAATAAGATTTGTAGGAAGAAAGATATTGGAACAGTTTCCTGATCAGTTTACTCCATTCTTGCACTTTGGGTGTGACCTTCAGAAGTCATTTCCAGGAACCCTATTCCGGTTTCCCCTTAGAACTGAATATGCTGCTTCCAGAAGTCAAATAAAGAAGGAAAAATATGCTCCTGACGATGTTGAGTCTCTCTTTTCTTCATTTTGTGAGGTTGCCTCTGAGACATTGCTTTTCTTACGTTTTGTCAAAAAGATTTCTTTATTTGTGAAGCATGAAACTGGCCAAGAGATGCAACTAATTCACTCTGTATCCAGGAATAGTGTTAATGGGTTGGTAAAGGAACCACATCCTTTTTATTCTATGCTTAACTTTATCCATGGAAGTAAACAAAGTGGAATGGATATGAACCAATTTACAAATAAATTGAGCAAAATTGAAGATAAGGACCTTCCTTGGAGTTGTCAGAAAGTTGCAATAGTGGAGGAAAGTGTTGCAGGCAATGCAACTCACTTGTGGTTTGTCAGTGAAAGTATAGGTGGGGGACATGTCAGGAAGAAATTTATAGAGATTGATAACAAATCACATAAGTTGATTCCCTGGGCCTCTGTAGCTGCCTATTTGACTACTGTGAAGTCGAATGATTTGAACGACTCAAATGATTTTCTGAGTGAACAGCTACCTGGAGAAATTATTGAAAACAAAAGAAACATGGACGGGAAAGCCTTCTGTTTCCTGCCTTTGCCTATAGTTACTGGTCTTCCGGTGCATGTTAATGCATATTTTGAACTATCTTCAAACCGTCGAGATATCTGGTTTGGCAACGACATGAGCGGGGGTGGGAAAGTGCGATCTGAGTGGAATATATGTCTTCTTGAAGATGCTATTGCACCTGCTTTTGTTCGTTTGCTTGCTTTCATTGCTCAAGATACTGGTCCATCTAATCTGTTCTTTTCGTTCTGGCCCACTGTTATGGGAGTTGAACCATGGGCTTCGATGATAAGGAAATTCTACCAATCAATTGTTCATCTGGGACTCCCAATCTTGTTCACAAAAGCTAGAGGAGGGCAATGGATCTCTACGAAGCAAGCTATTTTTCCTGATTATGGTTATACAAATGCAGAAAAGCTTGCAGAAGCATTGGCCGAAGCTGGATTGCCTATGGCTTCTGTCTCCAAGCAAATTGTGGATAGATTTATTGAAGCATGTCCATCATTGCATTTTCTGAACCCCCAATTGTTGAGGACCTTACTTATTCGTCGCAAGCGTGAGTTCAAGAATAAAGATGCAGTGATCATGACCTTAGACTATTGCTTAAGTGACATGAGTCTTCCTGCCTTCTATGGTAAACTTCATGGATTGCCATTGATTCCTTTAGCAAATGGATCACTCACGGCAATTACTAAACATGGAGAGGGTGAACGCATTTTTATTACTTCAGAAATGGAATTTGACCTTCTTAAAGAATTTGTTCCTCAACTTCTTGTAGATTGCTCAATTCCTGATGGAGTTGCCAGAAAACTATATGAATTGGCTAATTCTGGGGAGTTAAACATTCAAATATTAACCTGCTCCTCGCTTGTGGAGTTGTTTCCAAGAATCCTGCCACCTGAGTGGCAGTATATGGAGGAGGTGTCTTGGAATCCAAGCATCAGTGGTCATCCAAATATGGAATGGATGAGGTTGCTATGGAAGTACATAAGGACGTCCTGCACAGATCTTACACTGTTTGCCAAGTGGCCTATATTACCTGTTGGAAATAGCACCCTATTACAGGTTTTTGAATGCTCAAATGTTATTCGAGATGAAGGGTGGACAGAGAACATGCACTCCCTTTTGCAAAAACTTGGGTGTTTCTTTTTGCGCTCTGACATAGCCATAGATCATCCTCAACTAAAAAAAATTGTTCAAGATGCTACAATGTATGGTGTACTAAATGCTATATCAGCAAATGCTTCACTGCAGACTGTCAACATATTGTTTGATAATATCTCCATGGGGGAGAAGAATGAATTTCGGAATTATATTCTCCAGTCTAAGTGGTATACCCACAATGACTTGAATGCTAAGCACATTGACATAATTAAGATGCTTCCAATATTTGAGTGCTACAAGAGTAGAGAGTTAGCTAACTTGTCAAATCCTATAAAGTGGCTCAAACCTGAAGGCACAAATGAAGATCTTTTGGATGCAAATTTTATCCGAACAGAATCTGTCAAAGAAAGGAACATTCTGAAAGGCTATCTTGGTATCAATGAACAATCAAAGAGTGAATTTTACAAGAATCATGTGCTTAATCGTATGTCTGAATTCCTAGTACAGCCATCCTTACTTTCTGCGATTTTGTCTAATGTCAATTTGCTGGTGAATGAGGATCCTACCATGAAATCAGCATTTTCTGAAATTCCATTTGTTTTAGCTGCCAATGGAACATGGAAGCATCCTTCAAGGTACTTTTTTTCCATTGAAGTATTTTCAAAAATGTTTGTATACTCAGTGATTGTCAATAACTTTATGTTACTTATGCTTTAATGATCATTATATCTAACAAGATGCTCTCAATGATACATTAGAAGTGGTTTGGATTAAGGGCTTAAGCAGTTTGAAAGGGTGCAATGGAGTTTGATTAGGGAACGAGATCTGAGTTTTACGCGAATAGTTGAATTGAATTGATAGATTAATTCGGAGTGTGTTTGGATGGAGTGGAATGCAATTATGAGGAAAAAGTAGATGTGATAAACTAATTTTAGTGGGCATTTGAATAAAAAGTAGGTATTATAAATATAAAATATAATTTTAGTAAGGGTTATTTCCACAAATCACCCCTGAACCATCACGATTTTCCATATCTAACTTCAAACTACGAACTTATTTTTTTAGATCCCTAAACTATCGCGATTTTTCCACTTCAATCCTCCCGTTCATTTGTCACATTTTTTGTAAGTTTTGCTTTTTCTCATTTATGAAAAGACTAAATTATCCCTCCCTCCATAACACATGAAATAATTAATATAAAAAGGAAAAAATGTTCCTTGCACCGGTTGCCCCCCTCCAATCCGTCCCTAAAAATTATGTGTTCCAATATTTTTTATTTTTTATATTTATTATTTGATGTGTTATGGAAGGAGGGATAATTTAGTCTTTTCATAAATGAGAAAAAGTAAAACTAACAGAAGTGGATGAGAGGATTAAAGTGAAAGTTCCAATAGTTTAGGGATAAAAAAAATAAGTTCGTAGTTTGGGATTAGAGGTGGAAAATTGTGATAGTTTAGGGGTGGTGTATGAAAATAACCCTTTTATTAATTAATAAATAAAAGTATAAATAAAAAAAATTTTATGGAAAAAATGTTTCAAATATATTATTTAAATATGGAAAATATTTTTTAATAAATTACATTTAATTATTATTAATTTTTTAATGAAATGATAAGCAATAAATAATATTATATTAATCCTCTATTATAAATATTTTATATTTAATAAATAAATTATTTTATAAGAGATGTGTGTGAAAGAGAAAATAAGAAAATAAAAAAAAGAAAAACTTAATTGAAAAAAAGAGCTGTCATGTTAGCAAAAAAAAAAAAAGGTTCACCGAAGGGTGGGAACTAGGGTCACGTGACCCCAAGTTCCCACCTCCATTTATCGTTGTGGTTCTGCCAAAGCCTGGTTCCATTGCCAAACACACCCTAGAAGTATATATCACTGGGGTTACAAATATAATCTCATTATTAATTTTTTATTTAACTTTTGAATAAAACTACACTTGTTAAAAAAATTCATTCATAATATTCAACATGAAATTAATCAAATGTTAAAAATAATAATAAAGTTTTCCAAACAGGAAAATTTAAAATTGGAAAGAGAAAGGAACATATGATTAATATGAAATAAACGAGAACTAACAGAAGTTGACTTGGTTAATAAGCGAGTTAAGGATAGGATAAGGGAGATAGTATCCCAAGTTCGAACCCCAAAGACACCTTTTGAGGGATTAACCTTTAATGCTTTACACCCTTGGTCAAATTAGGTAGGTGCATTCAAGGAAAATGTCAGGGTATGATGCATGGCATAGTGCATTGATCGAATAAATCATTGTTGTAGCCACTTAACATTTCCCCATGTATCTGAACGTATTTGCCTTCTATGATGCCTACCCTTTTACTCGATTGATAAAGTATCTCAATGCCTACTGACTTTCTCTCTCATCCAGGCTTTATGATCCTCGTATTCCTGGTTTACAGAATTTGCTTCACAAGGACGTTTTCTTTCCATCTGAAAGGTTCCTCGAAGACGAAGTACTTGATTCACTTGTCATGCTAGGCCTCAAAAGGACTTTGGGTTTTTCTGCTTTGGTTGACTGTGCCAGATCAGCTTCAATGCTCCATCGGTTGAGCAGTATGGATGCAGTACAGCATGGTAGAAGATTACTTATGTGTTTAAATATCATTGGGTTAAAGCTCTCTGATTCAGAGGGCAAAGCAAGAGAAGATGAATTTGGGCGCTCAATTTTGTCCAATCATGATAAATCATATACTGAAGAATCTCAGGAAGAAAGTACTACAGACACTTCTTGCTTGCTTAATCCTGATGTTCTAAATTTGATTTCAAACTTTTATCATGATAAATCAGAAGAAGAATTTTGGTCAGAGATGAAAAACATTCCATGGTGTCCAGTTATTATTACTCCCTCAATGCAGGGGTTTCCATGGTTTATAGCTGGTAATTGTATGGCATCTCCAACCATGACAAGACCAAAATCTCAGATGTGGATTGTGTCATCCAGTATGCATATTCTGGATGGCGATTGCCACTCAACTTATGTACAAGAGAAGCTTGGTTGGATGGATCCACCAGATATAAAAGTTTTGTGCTCTCAATTGGTTGAACTTTCAAGATCCTATGATGAGCTGAAGAGGCAAAATAGGGAGCATGCTGTTGATGAGTTATTGGGAAGGAATATTCCATTGATCTATTCATACTTGCAAGAATCCATTGGAAGTGAAGAATTCAAAATTCTCAAAGAGTATTTAGATGGAGTACCTTGGGTATACATAGGTGATAGTTTTGTATCGCCCAAAGCCCTTGCATTTGACTCGCCTGTGAAATATGGTTCGTATTTATATGCTGTTCCATCTGAGTTATCTTTGTTCAGAGCTTTGCTTTCTGAATTAGGTGTGAGAGCAACCTTCACTGCGACGGATTATTTGCATGTACTACAACGCTTGAAATCTGACATGAAAGATGAGCCATTGTCAGATGAACAGCTAAGTTTTGTTCATCGAGTTTTGGAAGCCTTTGCTGACTGCTATTCTGAGAAGAAAGTACCTGTTGCAGTATTAAACATACTTATGATTCCTGATTCTTTTGGGGTTATGATGTGTGCATCTGATCTTGTCTACAATGATGCGCCATGGATGACAAACATTTCGTCCAACACAAAGCATTTTGTTCACCCATCCATCAGTGATGATATGGCGAGAAAACTCGGGGTAAAATCACTTGGAAGTTTATCATTAGTCGATGAGCAGATGACAAGAGATTTGCCATGCATGGACTATGCTAGAATATATGATTTGCTAGCTTTATATGGGGACAATGAATTTTTATTGTTTGACCTTTTAGAATTGGCTGACAAGTGCAACACAAGAAAAGTTGAGTTTATATATGATAAAAGACAACATGCCCGTCAATCTTTACTCCAGCAAAATCTAGGTAACAATATATTGCCACTTCATGGATTAACATGACTATCTTTTGCTTTTAGAGGGTTAATTCTGTGTACATTTACGCTCTTCAATTAATTTTATGCATCCAAAGGTTTGACTCCTGCTTCTACACAAACTGTGGTTTGGATCACTTCTTCAAAGATCTTGTCGGTTCCTGATACTCAATCCCATTTTGGATCTCATGACCTCGCGTCAAATATGTTCTAGAAGCTCATGAAACTGAAATTTCAAAATGAATTGGACCCAGTGTATTTTGATTGTTGTCACTTTGTTCTTGATGTTTGCTGATTGTATTTCTTAGTCTTATATTTTTTCTTGAAATTATTGTGACTTTGTTTTGAATGGTCATCCTTACAGGTGAATTCCAAGGTTCTTCTCTTACCATCATTTTGGAGGGTGCTACTTTGAGTGTGGAAGAAGTATGTCGTTTACAACTTCCTCCACCATGGAAAATTCAGGGAAGCTCCCTCCAATATGGATCAGGACTTATTAGCAGTTACTTCATCTGTGATCTTCTGACCATTCTTTCTGCTGGTTACTTCTACATTTTTGATCCTCTTGGCTTGGCTCTTCCTGCACCCTCTGGTGGTGGTCCTGCTGCACGATTATTTTCACTGAAAGGTTTTGCTAATCCACAACCTGTTACTTCTACATTTATACTTAACTGAGAATATTGTGCATCTCACATCTCTTTTTTTAGTAGAGTGGAGAGAGGGATAACTTCTTTTTGGGGGTGTATCCACACTCGAGTCTTTTGCATGTTTTCATTGTCTTTTGTATTACCATGGATTTAATACAAATGGTTGATTATCCAAGCTCAGTAGTCATCCTTACCTTCCTAAAAAAATGTGAATATCGATTAGAAAGATAAACCAACTTTACTTTGATGACAGTGAATGGTAATACCACCAAAGTAGTTGGATGACATCACCAAAATACTATGTTCACAACTACATGGTGAATCCATATGGTGCTGGATTGTTATTTTCTTTTGAGAAGATAAAGGATGTGAGCTAGGCGCTCACATCCATTTTTTATTCATTATAAAAACTTGTATCTATTCGTTTAAAAAAAAAACTAGTATCTATTACAACATATCTTATAATCTCGCCCACTCACTCGCCAAATTTCTGGCTGCTATTAGAATGTTATCAACATAACACTTTTCTATTATGTTTTTTCTTGTTTATACATATTGTTGTTGCTCACATACTTTTACATGCAAACTTTTGCATAACCAATAAAGGGCATGCATGTCGCTTTTCTTAGAGATGCATTCCACCAATTCTGATGTAATTTTTTTCTCAAAAAAAAAAGAAGAAAGTTTGATGTTAATCTATCTAGAGTAAATTTCAGCAACGATCATCTAACTTAAGGGTGCAGGTGCTCACAATATGGTTACCCACTTACCCAACTTCATGGTCGTTGAACTTCAGAAATGTTTTAGTCGCGGTCATTGCGATTGTCTATTGCCTGTTTACCGGTGGATCGTACGTGGATGCCTACGTGACACCACATCAGTATTTTCTCTCTCCTTCATGTAATTTTGAAATATTTAAAAGTACCACATCAACATTTTTCTCTCCTCCACTCAAACTTAATTTTGTATCTATATGGTCATTCAACTTATCAAAAGTTTTTGTCATGGGCATTCAACTTTTTAAAACTTTCAAGGGTCATCATTTAAAAAATTAAAATAATAAGAAAGGAGACAATGAAGTAATAATAATAAATAATAAAAATAATTCAATTTTCAGCGAGAGGAGGCAACTCCTTTATTTATTTAACTTTTCAAAAGTTTCAATCACGATCATCATTAAAATAAATTTAAAATGATAAAAAGACTAAAAATAATAAAAATAAAGAGTGAATTTTAAGTAACATTAAACACTTTAATATGTATAGATGGATGGCAACCACAACTCTGGTGGTCATCCTTTTTCTCCTAAAAAATTCTTTTTAAGAAAAAATGCTCGCACATCAATATTTTCTCTGCAGTGAAATTTTAAAATGATAAATAAATAAACGTTAAAAAGGGCAGCAACCCCATAAAGAGGCTGCACCGTCTTGCTGACAATACGACAGCCCTTTTACGAGGCTACTATCCCTTTTATTTTTTATTTTTATGTCAATTTTAAAATTCAAGTGAAGAGAAAAAAATGTTGACATTGCATCAACATTTTTTATTTCACTACATGGTTACAAAAAGTGAATGACCCTTATAACAATCTTTTTCTATTATTTATTCTATCTTTTTTATTTTTTTTGTGATCACCGTGATTGAGATTTTTAAGAAGTTTTTTTTTTGAGAGGGAAAAGGATGACCACCGAAGGTTATGGGTGTCATCCACATATATATAAGTATATCATCGTAAAAGGATCACCATGTACAAGTAAGTACTCTCCAGAGGAGAGCAGTAGCAAAAGGAAAAGTACAGGCCCTAGCCAAAACCCCACTCTCGAAGAAGGCAAAAAATGTGGTGTACAATGTTATCCACCTGACATCTCTCCCCACAAAAAATAGTCCGGTTGCGCTGAAGCCAGATGGCTCAGGCACCGGCCAAGAATGTCAACAGTGGAGCTCTCCAGCCCTGTCTCTGAGTATGAAGGCCCTGTAGAGTCTGCCAAAAATCCTCTGATGTCAGGGAAAGGAGGCCCAGTATGCTCGTCCACGACCAAACCTCTCGAGTCACCTCACAGGTGAAGAATAGATGCGTGATATCTTCTTCTGCCTCCCCACAAAATATGCAAGAAGTGTCTGTATGGGGTGCCCATCTCGCCCTGTATACCCTGGTGAGGATCCTCTCGCGTCGCATAAGCCAAGCAAAGATCTTGACTTTGAGCGGTGCCCGGAAATGCCAAATGAGTTTACAATCTGCACTGAAACTGTCCGTGTCAGGAGTGGCCGGAAGGAATCGCGGGTAAATACTGCCCGCAGAAAAAGAATCTGACATCCAGGCCCAACCATCCGTCCTCGATGGATCCGGGCGAAAAGGGGCAATCCTCTGGTGAAGATCAAGAAGCTCAGAAAAACGCTGATCAGTCGAGGACAAAATTAACTGATAAAAATCCTCCACAATTCATTGATAAAAATCCTCTGGTGAAGATTTTTAAGAAGTTGAATAACAATGACTAAACTTTTGAAAAGTTGAATGAGTACAAAATTAAGTTTGAGTGGAGGAGAGAGAAAAGTGTTGACGTGGTATTTGTTTTTAAAAATTTGATGTGGAGAGGAGAGAAGATGCTGATGTGGTGTCATGTAGGCTTCCAATTAAGCGATCCACTGTTAAATGGGTGATATGCAGTTGTAATAACCGCGACTGAAACATTTTTGAAGTTCAATGACTGTGAGGTTAATACCCTTTAAGTTGGATGGCTATTGCTGAAAATTACTCATCTATCTAGGGTCATCATTTATATCAGTGAATTGTGGGTTTGTGTATTGTTACTCGAACTTTAGATGACATATGTGTTTTGTCCCTTTTGCAGACACCGACTTGATAGAGAGATTTCGGGACCAATTTAGTCCTTTCCTCACAGAGGATGGCTTACTTCCCTCATCTAATTCCATGGTTATACGGATACCCCTATCTTCAAAACTGAAGAAACAGGAGGAAAATGACTGTAAGAGGGTAACTGAGATCTTTCATCGATTTATGCAGCATGCATCTTCAAAACTTCTATTCTTAAAGTCCATTTTGCAGGTAAACAAGCATGCATTAACTTTGTTATTTTTTACCCTGCAAAAAATTATTGGAATTCCTGTTTTATTCTCGCCTATCTAGATATTATCAATGCAGAATACAATTACCGTCTTGATTTGGGTGTATGCTGCTGATCTCAGAGCTGCATGTTATTACTTATCAGAATTCTTCATACATTGAAGTATAAACTTGTTTGATGTGTGGGTATGCGTTTTCATTGAAATTCAATCATTAAGGGGATGATGAATTTTTACTACTTAGTAGAGTGTAACAAACAAATTCGTATGTCTAAATTAACAAATTATTGTTTGCGATGGGATTATTAACTGTGAATGGAACATAAAACTGATTAATAATGACAGCGTTATAGGGTTTGATCTTTGAGAAAACTGTCAGCATTTGATGCCTTTGCTTTTCTTGTGGTAATCAGGCTTTATCTAAATTGTATATGTTGCTTGTTAGATTATAAAGTTGGCATTTCAACAACTTTTTTCATTTCAGAAAGAATTCTTTGTTCTCTATGATATTTAATCCTTGTGGAACTTCAGTGCTTAGAGTTTTTTATTTTCTGAATTTCTAGTACAACATAACAAGACATGAAGATTATATTAATAACTTGTTCCAGTGTTGACACTGATATTCATAAGTCCACTAGGTTCAGGCTAATTTAGTTTGAGGCACGAGTGTTGAAGGTAAATCTCTCCTATCAAGGTTCAACTCACTACCCTGTTGAATCGGCCAACAGAAAAAATGATTCTGTTGATACTTTGAACAACATTCTGGATCGCAGCTTGATGGTCATCCTTTTCTCTAAAAAAATTCTAGATTGCTGGTCCTTTTTCCTTTCTGTCTTATTCCATCAATGATCATTTCATCTTTTCTTTTAGGTTTCTTTATCCACATGGGAGGAAGGGAGTTCACATCAGTCTTTGAATTATTCTGTTTCCATTGACCCAAAATTTGCTTCCATGAGGAACCCATTTTCAGAGAAGAAGTGGAGAAAATTCCAGATATCAAGATTATTTAGTAGTTCTGGAGCCACCACAAAGGTTCATGTAGTAGACATTCAGGTAATCCAAGAAGGAAGTATCTCAATTGACAAATGGGTGATCGTTCTTTGTTTGGGATCTGGGCAAACACGAAACATGGCCCTTGACAGGTATATATTCTTGTAACTGATTTCTTCCTTTGAATTTTCCTTTTGGGAACATTCAGAGATTTATAGCTAACAATATCTGTATTTTTTTCTTTCACTACTCCAGTTTATGTAGAATTCATTTTGTATAAGCCCCCATAGTAATATTTCTTCTGAGAAATTTGGTTATTACCTCCAATTTATCTTTCACGAGAGCTCTAAAGCTTTATTTGTCACCTAAACTCTGATGACGTGGATTAGCCCAAAATCCAATTAAAAAGGCAATTATTATTTTTAGTTGTCCTCATGTTGTGACAGTGTATTCTTTCATATTTCTAGCCTTTGTTCCTTACATTAACTGGCATCATAGTGTCTTAATTTCCTAAGACCAAGTTTGCAGTACTTGCTACTGAAAAAGTTTGTGGGCCATATGGCAGTATTTTGCAATAGTTTACTTTGCTCTAAAGATTTAGTAAACAGTTCAGTGCTGTTGTCAGTATTATTGTTTTTCCTGTTATATTCTAAGTGAACATATGTGGATCTCTGTTCTCACCTTTCACTGTAAAAAGGTCAATAGATGTCTAATCTCTGGACCATATAACACTTGAGTGAATATTCCGAGCTCTCAATATGCAGGCTTATATATTAAATAAAAGGTAAGTGATACACCTTTGAAGTTGAAAGCCCAAATTTTTGTTATAATTCTGAATTGATTGAGTGATTTTACATATTACTTATGGGTATTAAATTCTCTTTAAGTGTCTGCATTTCCCTCTCAAAAAAAATGTCTGCATTTCAGGAGATATCTTAGTTATAGTTTAACACCAGTTGCTGGAGTTGCTGCACAGATATCACAGAATGGATTTCCTGTTACTACACAGACATCCAGCAGTGTCTTGTCTCCTCTCCCCCTTTCTGGATCCATAAACATGCCAGTAACTGCTCTTGGATGTTTCCTTGTGTCCCATAATGGTGGAAGATACCTTTTCAATCATGCTCTTGAAGCAAATTTGACAGATCAGCAATTTGATTCTATGAATCATTTAATTGAAGCCTGGAACAGAGAACTATTGTTGTGTGTTCGAGACGCGTATATTGAATTAGCAGTGGAATTTCATAAGCTTAAAAAGGATCCCTTGAGTAGTGCAGTAGAGCCAAACCTCGCACGTGCTGTCGGCTCCATTTTGCAGGCATATGGTGATAGGATTTACTCCTTCTGGCCGAGATCTAAGCAACATTCTAAAGAAATTGATTTGCCTGTTCATGGTTCAAATGTTAAAAAAGATACTGGAGCAGATTGGCAGTCGTTGGTTGAGCATGTTATAAGGCCTTTCTATGTGAGCCTTGTGGATCTTCCTGTGTGGCAGCTCTATGGGGGAAATACTGTCAAAGCTGATGAAGGTATGTTTTTATCCCAATCAGGGACTGACCAAAACAACTTGCCTCCGCCTTCTGTTTGTAGTTTCATAAAGGAGCATTATCCAGTTTTTTCTGTACCTTGTGAATTGGTTAGAGAAATTCAGGCCGTTGGAATAAAAGTGAGAGAAATTAAACCTAAGATGGTAAGAGATCTACTTAAGAATTCTTCATCTGTTGTGCTAAGGTCTATTGAGACATACATTGATGTTCTTGAATATTGTTTATCTGATGTTCAACTGCATCAGCTATCAAATTTAGACAGAGCTGATGGATCAGGGGAAGGTAATATTATGCAGACTGGAAGCCTGGCAAGCTCTTCAAGAAGACATCAGCAGGATGTATCAGGTACTTCAGGTGGTGATGCACTTGAGATCATGACTTATTTTGGGAAGGCATTATATGATTTTAGCCGTGGTGTTGTTGAGGATATTAGCAGAACAGGCATTCCATCAACTCACAGGTCTTCAACAGGTTTTGGTCAACCAATGCCATCTATAGTCACAGAACTCAGAGGCCTTCCATTTCCATTGGCCACAAATTCCCTTACGAGGATTGGAATAACAGAACTTTGGATTGGGGATAAAGAACAACAACTGCTTATGCATGCTTTAGCCGATAACTTTGTGCATTCACAATGCTTAGAGAAACCTGTTCTGAGTGCCTTTCTTCATGATGAAACTGTACATAGGTTCTTCAAACTGAGAAAATTTTCTGCTCATTTGCTAACAAGTAATCTGAGATTTGTATTTGGTGAGGGATGGGTAAATCAGGTAATGAGCAGTAGGTTGCCTTGGATATTGTGGAACAAGAGCACAGATTCTGCGCATGCGGAACCAAATAGTGAGTGGATACGACTTTTCTGGAAAATATTTTCAGCCACAAGCGGAGAGATTTCACTTATAGATGACTGGCCTTTGATTCCTGCACTACTGGATAGACCGGTCTTATGCCGTACCAAAACAACTCACTTGATATTTGTACCACCCCTTACTGATTTAAGTATTGTTTCACAAAGTGAAGGTTCTGCTTCTGCTGGTTCTCTCCGTGACATTCCCAGAGATGAGATTGTGAGGTTATATGCTGCAGCATATGAATCAGCAGAACTTAACTATCCGTGGCTATTTTCTCTAATTAGTCAGTTCAACATACCATTGTTTGATATGTCCTTTCTTGACTGTGATTTGCCTTGTAATTTCTTTCCTGACGCTGGTCAAACAATTGGTAAGGTAGTTGTGTCCAAGTTAGTTGCTGCAAAAGCTTGTGGGTGTTTCAATTTTCCAGTAAATTTGTCAAATGATGATCGTGAAAGACTGTTTAACCTTTTTGCATCATCTAATGCCTCTGTTTACAGAAGAGAAGAGTTAGATCTGTTGAGAGAACTTCCAATATATAGAACAGTCCTGGGTACTTATACAAGGTTAATGGGCTCTGATCAATGTACTTATTCCCCATCTGCATTCTTCCATCCTACAGATGATAGGTGTCTTTCTAGTTCTATGGATACAAAACCTTTTCTCTATGCTCTTGGAGTCAGCGAACTAAATGATCAGGATATATTAGTGAGATTTGGCTTGCCTGAATTTGAAAAGAAAAATTCAGAGGAACAAGAAAAAATCTTGTTGTACTTGTATACAAATTGGACAGACCTACAATTGGATCCTGCAATAGTCAACATGCTGAAGGAGACTAAATTTGTGCGAAATGCAAATGAACTATGCTCAGATTTATTTAAACCACGAGATCTCTTTGATCCTTGTGATATTCTTTTGGCATCTATTTTCTCCGGTGAGCGAGACAGATTTCCTGGTGAGAGCTTTATCACAAATGGTTGGCTGCAAATCTTAAAAAAAGCAGGTCTCAGGACATCTTTACAAGCTGATACTTTAATTGAGTGTGCCAAAAAATTGGAGATGTTGGGAAAAGAGTCGGTCACTCGTACAGAAGATCCAAATGATTTTGATGCAGAATTCTCCAGTAATGCCCATGATGTTTCTTTTGAAATATGGTCCCTAGCTGATTCTCTAGTTCAATTGTTATTTGCAAACTTTGCCATTCTTTACGACAATGCTTTCTGTGATAAGCTCAGTAACATAGCGTTTGTACCTGCTGAAAAGGGTTTTCCAAGTATTAGTGGTAAGAAGGGAGGGAAGCGAACTCTTTCTTCATATAAAGAAGCAGCCCTGTTAAAAGACTGGCCGTTGGTCTGGACTTCTGCTCCTATTCTTGTGAAGCAGAATGTTATTCCTCCAGAGTATTCATGGGGAGCATTTCACTTGCGGAGTCCTCCAGCATTCTCTACAGTACTGAAGCATTTACAGGTAATTAGCATTAGTGGGCTAGTCTACCATGCTATGATATGATACATGTAACCAATAGTTAAGTATGATAACAGGTTGTTGGAAAAGATAGTGGCCTAGATACTCTTGCACACTGGCCAATCTCACCAGGAATGATGACGGTTGAGGAGACCTTTCTGGAAATTCTCAAGTACCTGGACAAGCTATGGGGAGCACTCTCTCCTTCAGGTCTGAAGTTGCATGTTAAATATACCTGATGCTCACATCTTCAATGGTAGATTATTGATCACGTTTTTCCTAATAAAACAAGAAATATATAGATGAATAATTTTGTACGGAGAAATTAGAATAGACTTCACTGGATATAATAACTGGGACCAACCAATTGAATCCATTATGAATTGCGCACAAGAGGTGCATCAGAGCTGCTCCTCCATGTCTATAATCATGAATAAGTGTGTTTATGATCCAAATGAAGGTTCCACAGTGTGCTTGACTAACCTTCAAAATTTCTACGTAGGTTTTGAGATGAAAAATGCTTGACTAACCAACTAAAGAATCAAATATTTTTAACATCCTTCCATCAACGTCACGAACTTGTTGCCGGCAGCCCCTGCCGGCGGCACCACTTTCCGTCTCCAGTGAACCCCACCGGCGGCGCCACCTTCCAACTCTGCAATTTCCTCACCAGCCTGCCTCTTCCCCCCGCCTCCAGCCCGTCAGCCGTCGCCCCAAACAGCCAATGGAGTCCGACGAGTATGCTTCCCCTGCTACTGATCAAAGTCACCGTTGCTCTGAAGCTGGCCCCGCGATTCGATACTCCCGGCGCAGGGTGACGACTCTTCACCAGCATCATAGTTAACCGGCATCTCCTGGGTGTTCACCCTGCTGCGTCAGGACTCATCACCCTCTTCAATGCCGGATGTCTCCGGAGGGACAGACCATCACCCCAGGGACGCTGACCCCCTCATTGACCGCCTGGAGGAGGATGCGACACAGATGGAAACTGCTGCTGGTTTCCGACGAAATGGTACACAGTCTCGATCATGGGCAGAGACCACTTGGCGAATCACAATGCACCGCCCATCACAGTTCCTTTTGGCCCATTTCCGGAATGGTTCAAGGCGAAAGGCAGCGGGGGCCAAAGGCCCTCGAACCCAGGGGAGTGACTCGGTGTCTATCATGAAGGTCCTCACTTGGAATGTGCACGGCCTCGGCGATGGGGGACGGCGTTGTACACATGGCTGCTGCTATATTAGGGAGTGAGGTGGATGTGGTGCTTTTCAGGAGACTAAGCTGCTGGACCGTAACTCGGTGACTTGGGGACAGATTGGTGGATTTTGCTTGTCTAAGTTCCTCTCCCTCAGCACGGTGGGCCACTCTGGGGTTGTATCATCGGTTGATGGGCTGATATGTTCACCTTGGAGGATTCTCGGATTGCTCGCTTCTTGATGACGGTGCATTTGCGTCACTCTCCGGACGGATGTTCGTATCTCTTCTCATGTGTGTATGGGCCTATGGGAGGAGCTCAGTGACGCTCGGACTCCCCAGGGTAGAGAAGTTCAAGGATTTCATTAATATTTGGTGGACTTCTCTGCCACGTGGCGTAGTACGGAGGTCCCTTCGCGATGGAGGATAGACAAGTTTATGTGCTCGGTGGAGATTGCCGAGGCTCATTAGTTGGTTGACGTCCAAGCACTTGACAGACCATTCTTGGACCACACTCCACTCATGTGGCGGTCCGATGATGGGATCTATGTTCAGATTTGAGAGATCTTGGCTCCTGGAGGATGATTTTCAGCTACCAATGATTGATTATTGGAAGGGTTTCCCGGCATCTGACTCAGCGGCTAGGACAATTGCATCTCGGCTGGACAGCTTGAGGTCCTTCCTTCGGGCTTATCGGAGGCAGGTCCGGGACAGGTGGAGGATTGAGGCTTTGGGGGTCATTTTTTGGACTGATAGAGAGGACCGCTGCTGCCTCCGTCGAGACTACTGAGCGAAGATGGGCCCAGTAGCAGCAGGAGGACGAGAAGGTGGAGGCAACGCTTCGGCAGACCTGATTTCAGGAGAGGGATGTCAACACTCGTTCTTTCACCTATGTGCGAGCTCTCGCCGGAGGCCAACGAGATTGACTGTCTAGAGGTACAAGCAGCAGGTGGTCGGCCAGTACAACATTGGAGCTGCCGTTGCTTCATACTTCAGGAGTTTTATAGATGGCGCCCTCAGGGCTCCTAGTGGTGGTCCCTTGGGGCCATCCCCAGCTCACCGACGCACATCTTTCTTTGTTGTCATAGGCTATTTTCGAGGTGAGGTCATTCAATGCAGATGCTTCACCAGGCCCTGATAGCTTTCCAATGTTTTTCTATCTGGTCCCTTCTCCATGGAGATGTGACGGTCGTCATCCAAGAGTTCATGGGCGGGAATCGGAGCTTTGAGTGCCTCAATTGATTCTTGCTATTCATGCTCCCCATGCACATATGGACGGAGCGTGTGGACTGTGGAGGACTACATGACGATAGCCATATCCAATGCCATCTACTTTTTGGTGGTTAGGGTATTGGCTAACAGGCTTCGGGAGGTCCTGCCAGATTTCATCCACCCTGCACAGTTTGCCTTCATCTAGGATCAAAGCATCACCGACAGTTATTCTTTGGCTGCTGAGATATCACATATTGGAGCAGGACCGACACCCAAGACTTCCTATGTAATGTGGACTTTTCCAAGGCTTATGACTCAATCTCATGGTTTTTTTTGGCACTCATTGCAGGTCGGAGGCTTCCCAAAGACTTGGATCTCGTGGATTGAGCATTGTATCACCACTGCTTCATTCTTGGTCTTAGTCAATGGGACGACTGCTGGGTCAGGTGCAGGTGCAGAGAGGGGTCCGCCAAGGGTGTCCACTTGTCCCTATGCTAGTTGATGCCTTTGCCAGATGCACTAAGTCGGCTTGTGGAACGGGCCTCTTTAGGGATTTGTCGAGAGTCTGGTACCCATCTTGTAGTATGCAGATGACACTATTTTATTCATCGAGGGTGCCACTCAAGAGGCTAGACAGATAGCCATATTGGTTGAGCAATTAGGGGCAACATCGAATCTTTGCATCAACCATGTCAAATCCTCCATCATCACGTTTGACATGGTCCCAGATGAGGTGCAAGTGAGCTCCACACCCCGATTGGCACCTTGGTGATCACATATTCGGGGATTCCACTATCGGATCATCACATTGGTTCCCGATGTTGGACCCCGGTCATTTAGTGCCTAGAGCATAGACTTCATGGTTGGAGTCCGAGATTGTTGTCATGTGAGGGCCGGCTTATGTTGCTTCGATCTATTCTTTCGGCTCTTCCCATTTATTACATGCCAGTCCTTCGCCTTCGCCTGCCTTACTTCAGAGACGGATTGATTCATTGAGGAGTGGATTCTTTTGGCAGGGTTGTAGATATATTCGGCGAGGTGTTCACCTCGTGGCCTGGCAGAGTGTTTGCTAGCCCACCTCGCAGGGCGGCCTTGGTATTGGTGACTTTCGTGCCACCAACTAAGCTCTCCTAGCCTAGTGGGTGGGGCAGATCATGGGGTCTGATGATACTCTATGGAAGACTGTCTTCTTCGCATGCTATGGGTGTGATCTGTCATGGGAGTCCGCGTGGGGCTTCTTCATTCTGGCGGAGTGTGACTACCATTCTTCTACGGGTCTGCTCATTTTATGGTACATGCTCTTGGATCTGGGGAGGCTCTCTTTCTGGCAGCAGGAGTGACCGTCTAGGGGACCTCTATCGGCTTCTTTCCCTCGATTTCAGGCCTTGGCCACGCATCCTAATGCGACAGTGGTGGAAATGTGGTTGGAGCCCGGCAGTTAAGGCACTGGTTCATGGATTACTCTCTTCAGCTGCCCATTATCAAACTAGCGCTTCTCAAAGCTCCTAGCATTATTACATCTGGCACCCTTTTGGTCAGACCTTCCTGGTCTGATGGGTGGGTGTGGATCTCGGAGGCTTTCTCAACGGACAACCTGTATCTCCGCTTTCTTCCTACCTCTTCATTCTCATACTCATTCAGGGCGGATTGCAAACTCATGGAGCTCCCTTGTGCTGCTGAGAGTCTAGATCATTGTTTGGCTATTGTGGTGTGGCAAGCTCCTCACCAGAGTTTATAGGGTGACGTGGGCGCCCCACGCTGGTGTCTCCTGCCCCATGTGTAGAGAGACGGAGGGACATTGGTACTTTTTTTATTGCACGGTCTCCCGAGAATTTTGGATGCAGATGAGCACTTGCCCCCATTGGGAGCTTCAACTTCGGCGGTTGAGACCTTTTGGCATTCGCTCCAGATCTGGCTAGAGAGCGATTGAGGTGGAGAACACTGCTGGCATCCTTTCTGGCCAGTACTTGGGCTATTTAGCTCTAGTGTAATTGGATCAGTTTTTGTGGGGAGTAGGGCACAATTGAGAGTATTGTATTTCATGCTTCCTTTCTTCTTCGGGAGCGGGGCTTTGGTTAGGGATTGTGCACCCTTCCCTCTTTTGCTGCTCTCTTCTTGAGAGCTTACGCTTGAACATGATGTTTATCTTCACAACTATATATATACATGGATGATATGGTTGTCATCGTTCTTTCTCTCCAAAAAAAAAAAACTTGGAGAAATCAAACCTTAATTATTTTCCATCAAATGACAACATTAATGGATGGGAAAGATGATAACTGAATGGTAATACTTTTAAATGCTTACTGCAAGGAATTCGTGAACTATACAGAAGATAGACTACGAGATGGCTTTTGATCAATAAAAGTGCCTGTCCTTCTGTAATGTATATGGTGTAGGGTTTCCATAATCATCTCATATCTAGAACCACTTGTCTGCAAACCCAGATTGTTTGGTTTGTTTGGTGGGCTTCCATCAAGCTTGCTTTCT
Organism: Pontederia crassipes; assembly: GCA_030549335.1. Taxonomy (NCBI): domain Eukaryota; kingdom Viridiplantae; phylum Streptophyta; class Magnoliopsida; order Commelinales; family Pontederiaceae; genus Pontederia; species Pontederia crassipes. Next base: position 64,987,535 of record CM060191.1, on the reverse strand, counting down.
TGTTTGCAGTAATTACTTTAGTAGCAAGCATATATTCTAATGATGAAAGCAAATTTTGTGGATGAAATTTCATGGAGGGTTGTGTTAGGCCCCGACAGCCAGCGTAAAACCCTGTCGAATTTTATGAACATGAATCAACGAATATATTGTGTTAATGCTAGGTCGTTACCCGTAAGTAACGCGCTGTACAGCTAAGAGAGCAAGAGCCGTTGCATTCTCGCCTGAATGCAGTGTTAAATGAGCAAGGGCTACCGCACTCTAATGGACGGAGGCGGTTAAAGAAGCTAGTTCATGAGACTAAGGTCAGATTAGGTTCTTGGAACATTGGGACGTTGAATGATAAGCGTCTCGAGGTGGCACAAGTAATGGACCAGCGTAAGATTAGTATCTTATGCTTGCAAGAAACTAGATGGGTAGGAGAGGGAAGTAAAGAGATTAGGTTAAATGGTTCCAAACTTTGGTACACAGGTAAGGTAAAGGGAAGGAATGGTGTTGGTATTATCGCGGATGCAGAATGGAGGAAGAATGTTGTGGAAGTTAAAAGGATTGAGAATCGAATCATATCCGTGAAAGTAATTGTTGGAAAGGAGACTATGAACATTATTAGTGCATATGCACCCCAAGTAGGAGCAGAATCACATCTCAAGGAGAAGTTTTGGGCAGATATGGAAGGTTTGATTGAAAGTATACTAACAACCGAGAAAGTTTATATTGAGGGAGACCTTAATGGACATGTTGGTAAAGAGGCAGGACCACATGCAAGGGTTCATGGTGGTTTTGGTTTTGGGGAGTTGAATGAGGAAGGATAAACTATTATTGATTTTTCTTTAGCATACGACCTTAAGATTATCAACACTTGTTTTAGGAAGAGAGAGGAACATTTAATCACATACAAAAGTGGAACTCATAGGTTTCAAATCGATTTTTTCTTGACAAGCAATATTGATAAAAGACGTTGTACTAATTGCAAAGTAATTCCTGGGCATGGGGTGACTACACAATATAGATTGTTAATTCTTGATATGCAAATGAAATGTATAAAACCAAAATCTCGAACAGTTTTTGATTGAAAGATAAAGTGGTGGCAGTTAAAGGGGGAGAAGCGAGAGACTTTTAGAAGTAAGTTATTAGAGGAAAGTGTGTGGGAGTTAGAAGGAGATGCTAGTATCATGTGGGAGAATGTGGCAAAAAATGTTGAAATGGTTGCTAAAGCCATTTTAGGAGAATCAAAAGGTTTTGACCACGAGATAAGGAGACTTGGTGGTGGAATGAGGAGGTTCAAGAAAAGGTGCGTAATAAGAAGAATTGTTTCAAGGCGATACACTTGGACAATAGTTTTGACAATTGGGAAAAGTATCGTTTGGCGAAAAGGGAGGCTAAGAAGACAGTTAGTGATGCTCGTGCTAAAGCATATGAGGGGTTTTATAAGGAGTTAGGGACAAAGGCTGGTGAACAAAGGATTTACAAGATTGCAAGGAATAAAGAGGAGTTGAGAGATTTGGATCAAGTAAGATGCATAAAAAATGAAGTTGGCAAGGTTTTAATTACTGAAGGAGATATTAAGAACAGATGGGAAGAGTATTTCTATAAGCTATTTAATGATGGATGTGAAGGTTCCCGTTGTGATTTGGAGGACTTGACAGTTAGCGAATGTGAGCTTAATAGATCATTTTATCGTAGAATTAGAGTCTCGGAGGTTAGCGAAGCTCTTAAGAAAATGGAGAATGGTAAAGCCGTTGGACCGGATGGTATACCGATTGAAGTTTGGAAATATTTAGGAGAAAATGGTGTGTTGTGGTTATGTAAACTATTTAATGAGATTTTTCGGTCGGTCGAAAAAGATGCCTGATGATTGGAGATTAAGTACATTAGTTCTTATTTACAAAAATAAAGGGGATATTCAGAATTGTGCAAATTATAGAGGGATTAAACTTATGAGTCACACAATGAAATTATGGGAAAAAGTGATTGAGCATAAATTGAGAATGGAGACTAGTATTTCTGAGAGACAATTTGGGTTCATGCCAGGAAGATCCACTACAGAGGCGATTTATTTATTAAGGGGGATGATGGAGAAGTATCGAAGTAGGAGAAGAGACTTACATATGACTTTCATTGACTTAGAGAAGGCGTATGATCGGGTACCAAGGGATGTACTTTGGAAAGCCTTGCAAAAGAAGAGGGCGAGTGTTGCCTACATTAAGGTAATACAAAATATGTACGATGGGTCATTGACTAGGGTTAGGACACCCGGAGGTGAGACAAATGAATTTCCTATAGGAATTGGCCTACATCAAGGATCAACTTTAAGCCTGTATCTATTTAACTTAGTTATCGATGCTATAATCGAGAGTATCACGGAGGAGGTACCTAAGTGCATGCTATTTGCGGATGATATAGTACTTTTAGCGGATTCAAGAGAAAAGATTAATACAAAATTGGAAATATGGAGAAATACGTTGGAGTCAAAGGGTTTTCGTTTAAGTAGAAATAAAACAGAATATATGCATAGCAATTTCACAAATAAACAATTTAGAGACGATTTGGAAGTTAGGTTAAGGGATGATATAATTCCTGAAGTGATAAAGTTTAAATATTTAGGATCAATTGTAAGACAAGATGAGGAGTTTGATGACGATGTTAATCTTAGAATTCAAGCTGATTGGTGTAAGTGGAGGAAAGCCACTGGAGTTCTTTGTGATAGAAAAGTACCCAATAAAGTTAAAAGAAAATTCTATCGTACTGCTATAAGACCGACAGTGTTATATGGTAGTGAATGTTGGGTTATGAAGGGACAACATGAACGTAAAGTGGGGTAGCCGAAATGAGGATGTTGAGATGGATGTGTGGTCATACAAGATTAGATAAGATTAGAAATGACCATATACGTGAACGAGTCGGAGTGGCTCCTATTAGTGAGAAAATGGTAGAGAATCGTTTGAGATGGTTTGGTCATGTTCAGAGAAGACCATTAGATGCGCCAGTAAGAAGAGTAGATCAAATAATCTGGAGTTCGATTAAAAGAGGGAGAGGGAGGCCAAGGCGGACACTTGGCGAACTAATAGAGCAAGATCTATTGGTGAATAATATACCGAAAGATTTGGTTACTAATAGAGCGGAATGGCGTCGTATGATCCATGTAGCCGACCCCACCTAGTGGGATAAGGCTTTGTTGTTGTTGTAAATCTCATGGTAGATAGTCTGTGCAATCAACATAAAGGTTGATATTCTTAGTATATTCATCTGCAATCAGTTTTTTTTTTCTTGGGATCTGCTGTTAGCTTTCTTCATTCTATAATTTCTTTCCTCTCTTTAATATGGAGCGCGTGTATCTGTCCTAGCTATTTGTGGACGTTGATTGGACTATATTTCAAATTGCACGTTGATTTAACCTAATTAAGGAACTAATAAACCAAAACAGACTGCAGTTTTCAATCATTCAACAAAATTGAATTCTACTTGGGACAGTTTTATATAGATGCTCAAGATCCATATGTCGTATGAAACAGAAAATGTTAACCTATCATTTAAAGCTAGAAATAGTACCAGTTAACAACATAAAATAACATATATGATAGATGCGTCAGTAAGAAGAGTAGATCAAATAATCCGGAGTCCGATTAAAAGAGGGAGAGGGAGGCCAAGGCGGACACTTGGCGAACTAATAGAGCAAGATCTATTGGTGAATAATATACCGAAAGGTTTGGTTACTAATAGAGCGGAATGACATCGTATGATCCATGTAGCCGACCCCACCTAGTGGGATAAGGCTTTGTTGTTGTTGTAAATCTCATGGTAGATAGTCTGTGCAATCAACATAAAGGTTGATATTCTTAGTATATTCATCTGCAATCAGTTTTTTTTTCTTGGGATCTGCTGTTAGCTTTCTTCATTCTATAATTTCTTTCCTCTCTTTAATATGGAGCGCGTGTATCTGTTCTAGCTATTTGTGGACGTTGATTGGACTATATTTCAAATTGCACGTTGATTTAACCTAATTAAGGAACTAATAAACCAAAACAGACTGCAGTTTTCAATCATTGAACAAAATTGAATTCTACTTGGGACAGTTTTATATAGATGCTCAAGATCCATATGTCGTATGAAACAGAAAATGTTAACCTATCATTTAAAGCTAGAAATAGTACCAGTTAACAACATAAAATAACATATATGAGAGCTAAAAACGTCCCACGTTACACATGTCACATGTTTGGTCTTGAGAGATTGTGCTTGAATCAATATATGCAGTTACCACTGTTATCAGTCTTTTTCCATTTTGCACTGTTTTACAAATTGGGAAATACAAATAGATGCAAAATTTCAATCCTATCTTAGGATCTTACACAACTCTGTTATATACTTCTAATATTTGTTGTTTTAACAGATATAAAAGAGCTGAAGAAATTGGCAATTGTGCCAGTTGCAAATGGCACTCGTTTGGTCACTGCCAAATCCCTTTTTGTTCGTTTGTCTATTAACCTTTCACCATTTGCATTTGAACTTCCTAGCATATACCTTCCATTTGTGAAGATTCTAAAGGAAATTGGGATGCAAGATGGCCTTTCTGTTTCGTTTGCAAGAGATTTACTTCTGAGTATTCAAAAATCATGTGGATATCAACGTCTGAATCCCAATGAGCTACGTGCTGTGCTCGAGGTTCTGAATTTCATATGCTCTGAGGCTAATCAAGCAATTTCAGATGAAGAAAACTGGATATCTAGCGCGATAATCCCAGATGACGGTTGCAGGCTTGTACTAGCAAAATCATGTGTTTATGTCGATCAGTATGGCTCTCACTTTGTGAATAATATCGACACATCCAGGTTGAGGTTTGCTCATCCAGAGCTTCCTGAGAATATTTTAGCAGCCTTGAGCATCAATAAGCTTTCTGACATTGTCATCGAGGTATATGGTTGCTAAAGCTATTTAACATCAATTATCTTGAAATAAAACCGACTAGTTTTATGTTTTCTTTGCAGGAATTACATGAAGAGTCAGACCTAGAGTTTTTGGATCACATTGGGCCTGTACAACTTGATAGAATAAAGGATAAGCTTTTGAGTGAATCATTACAAGATGCACTTCTTAATCTAATCAGAAATATAACCTATGAATCACCATCATTTGAAGGTCTGAGTTCACCGCAGATAAAGAATCTGATGAACCTTATTGCTGGGAAATTGCAGTTTGTCCAGCGTCTGCAAACTCGATTTCTTATGCTTCCAAAGCGCCTAGATATTACGAAGGCAGCAAAGCATTCTCCTTTTCTTACTGAATGGCAAGGCAACATGAAACATCGATCTCTTCATTTTGTTGAAAAGTCAAGATCGCATGTTTTGGTAGCCGAACCACCTAATTTTATGGCCATCTATGATGTCATTGCAGTTGCTATAAGCCAAGCTCTGGGTCTACCAAAAACCTTACCTATTGGTCCTCTTTTTGCCTGCCCAGATGGATATGAAGGAGAAGTTGTTAAAGTACTAAGACTGGGGTACGATAGTGGAAATATTAACTGCAAAGCCAGTAACAATGAGTTGTTGGGTAAAGAACTGTTGCCTCAGGATGCTCTTCAAATACAATTCCTTCCTCTACGACCATTTTATGCAGGAGAAATCGTTGCTTGGAAGACAGGAAGAGAAGGAGAAAAGCTTAGATATGGTAGAGTTCCAGAAGATGTAAAGCCATCAGATGGTCAAGCCTTTTACAGATTTCCCATTGAAATCACTCCTGGAAAAACTCAAATTTTGCTATCTTCACATGTTTTCTCGTTTAAGAGTGTTTCAATGGCAGATTTTTCTTCATCCTTAGTTGGAGGCAATGAAGACATAGTACAAAATAAATTATTACATGGCCAGACATCTAACAATGCTCGAAATGGGAAAATAGAAACTCAGGTTAGACTTTGTTATCTTCTTGTGGTTTCTCTTGGATGCCATTTATGAACTAAACAATTTGTCTATTTCAGAATGCAAAAGATCTCCAGTATGGGAAAGTGTCTTCTAGAGAGATGGTTCAAGCGGTTCATGACATGTTGTCTGCTGCTGGAATAAATATGGATGCCGAGAAGCAAGCACTGTTTCAAACAACTCTTTCTCTGCAGGAACAGCTCAAGGAATCTCAAATAGCCCTTCTCGTTGAGCAGGTTTGTTTCACTTAATCATTCATTTTTCTTCCCGAGCGCTTTTCACCATGATGTTTATGAAACTGACACCAATGATTCGATTTTAAAATTGATCCATCATTTTGAAGCTATATTCTTGTCGTATGTTATAATTACTGTTGTTAACATTGGTTTAATATTCATCTTACTGTGTTAGACCAACCTTTTGGCTTCCCATCCTTGCCATAATGAAATTCAGAAAACCATGTAGGAAAGGATCAACTCTTTATTTGTCCTTTTCAGGTAGTGTGTACATCTGTATAAAATGTCGTTGCTCAACATTTGCAGGAGAAAGCTGATGTAGCATCCAAAGAAGCTGAAGCAGCCAAGGCAGCATGGTCATGTCGTGTTTGTCTAAGCGCTGAAGTCAATATCTCCATCGTTCCCTGTGGTCATGTTTTATGTCAGAGGTGTTCCTCAGCTGTTTCAAAATGCCCATTTTGTCGTACCCAGGTCGCAAGAACAATGAAGATTTTCAGGCCATGAGAGCTATGGCATTAGCTTTGTAGAAGTTCAGATAGACGCCTTTCATAATCTAGCAAGTATGCAATTTCGAGATTGCATACTTTTTGGTTGTACCAGGAATCAGTATGGTCTACCGAAGCTCATGCCTGTGCCTGCAGATGTAACTTCACCACTTTGTGGTGATGCAGGATGGTTCACGAAAAATCAGCTGCAAGCACTTGATTCTTTTGTTCATAAATGTATATTCCGTTACAATTCGTGTAAATAACTCTTACATTCATTGATCAAGTTACAGTACAGAATGCTCTGCCCAGTGACTTGAGTAAAGGAAATATTGTAAATTCAGCAGAGGAAATAAAATCAGCAAATACATCGCCAAGAAACAAGAGAAGGTTGGGCGCACTTTTGTTTTTTTTTAATTTCATGACCTTTCCTCAGCCAAGATATCGAAGCAAGACACCATCATTCCCTAGTACAAAACCTTTGTTGTCTGTGATAAATCTGCAAAAGGAACGAAATATTTGTCAGCTATGATGCAACACTGCATGAAATTTGACTCTCGATGATGCACGACCACGGCTTGAAGCAAAAAGAAGAATGCAATGTAGCCATAAGACTTGTGGAGCTTGTCCACAATTTGACCAGATGTTTTGTCCAGTTTTCTTCATAGAATTGTAAATGAAACTTGAACTGCCTTTTTACGGGGGATGTGGTGGCACATATATATTAATCTTGGAGGTGAGGAGAAACTAAGATATGAACACAAGTCGTCAATGTGGACATTACTTTACTGAGTAGAGATTTGCTGCAATGTTATCTGCGGCTTTATCTCGGGTCCAACTCTTTCCACCATTTGTAGTTCGCAACAAGATGCCGCTCCCGCCGGCTGCCCAGGCTTCATCCTGTAATTTCATGGCATACAACTTATCCACGTGCCATCATTCAGTGTGCACTAAAGTATGTATATCACATATTGGCATAGACGTGATTCACTGGTTGCTTCGAGTGGTGTAAGGTATAGTTCGAAGTAATTGTAAAAATAAATTTCTGCATTATTTTATCTCTAAATTTCAAATATATACTTCAAATAAATTCTTGTAGTTCGAACTATCCTTTCCTACTCTCTAAAATAAGCAATTGAGCCAAGAATTATTTTAGAATGATGTCTATTATTCCCATAAAATAAATTCTATTTAATAAAAGGACTATTTAGGATTGTAATTCTCCAATCAAATGCTTTTAGAACTATATCACGTGGATCATGAATTGATGTTAACTTTTCCCTAGAGAGAAATTGGAAAGTAAAAAATTCATGCTGGAATCTTTTAGATACTTGCATTTGCTACTCAAGTTCTTTAGCTTTGTAACAGGAATTATTTTACCGCAAGATGAAGTGCATGAACATAATCAAGTATTCAATAGCCATCAAAATGCAAGCAAAGTAATCTAATTTATGCACTTTGTTTACCGATGAACGATAACCGACGTCAAGAATGCCAAAACCACGACTTTGAACTGTAACTTCCTCAAAGTCCTCAGTGACCTGAACAAGAAACAATCACTTCTTAAGGAATCAGTTCGTAATCAAACATGGTAAATAACTTGTGGCAGATCTAACCGACACATAAGCAAGTTAATATAATATGATCCACAACTACTGGTGAATAACTCACAAGCATAAGCACCTATATGAATTTCTCATCCTAACTGTGACTATTCAGCTAGAAATTTCAAAATTTCAGACAATTTAAATTAGATAAAGCTTCATGATCTGTAGAAGTGTTGGACAAGTTCTCTATGCCTTACCCCTGTGCCTTTACTGAGATAAAGGCCACCACCACGCACAAGAAGCCAAAGACCACCGTCTGCCCTCCACCCCATATTCTGAATACGCCGAGCAACTGCTCTGTTATGTGGTTGCCAATACGGCTGCAAAAGCATGCTGAATGATTTAAATTGAGATTATCAAAAGTCAATCTACATATATCAAGCACTCGACTGTAAAAAATGCTGAATTACCAGACATGATATAAGCAATAGAAAGTGTCAGAACATCAGAGCTGAATTTCTTTCTCTGAGTTGACAGAAATTAGGAATATATAATGCTGATCTTGAAATACACCAAGTGAAAAGTTATCCTTATTGAGAATTGAACACAAATATGGTATTTAAATATCTATGATCCAATCAGAAAACTTTCTAAAAACAAGAGTGTTAGTTAAGACGGTGTCCCTATAAAATTTTGTTGAGGTCAGATTCATAAATGTCAAAGGTTGGTTTAAAGAAAAATCTACATATATGTCATGGTAAATAGGATTTTGAGTAGTGGCATGAACTTTAAATTTTCTTTACAAGGATGGCAACGTTAAATGAAATATCAAAAAAAAAAAAAAACAAACCTGTCCAGGCTCCCAAGTCAAGTAGAAGTTTCCGCGGCTTGAGACAGCAACATATCTTCCATCGGGAGAACGATTTACCGTGTTAAAGGTTCCGGTATAGTAGCTAGCACCACTAATGCCACTAGAAACTGTTCTGCACAATACACAACCATGGACCTGCATTTTAATTTTATGATACCAGAGCAGTTTAAATTTGACAGGTGTGCGTTCTCCAACCAATTGAGGATTCTAGATGGACAAATACTACAATTCCACTTCAAATTATCAATTCACAATTATTTAACATGATCTGGGTTGGGCAAATTGTTGTGACTGGATGTTTTCCTGATTAATGCGGTGGCTTGAGATATGTACCTATGGGACCTAATCCATTGTTGTTACAACTGGCTTCTCCAGAGATGTATATACTAAGGATTAATCATTCAAGATTCAGGATTTTCATTGTTGAAACTACTTTTCCCTTGCTTTCTAGAAATGTCACATCCAACAAGAAAGCTACAAGCCTCTGATACTTGGAATATGCCAGTAGATTATTTATTGTATGAGAACTTGAACCTTGCTTTTAATACAAATAACATCACATAGCCGACTCCTTTTTACTATATACAAGCATACCTGTTGAGGGTGGCTGACACAGTCTCTTGCACTGCAGCCTTCCAGTTATATCCTCGATTTGATGTAACATAGATTGCCCCTTCGTCAGTGACCATTTCTGCACTTTTTTCTCCAGTTGCTTTGATGTAGACCTATCAAGGGGAGTAGCTTTTTTTTATGGTTTTGACTAACATGCTGAAAAGAACACATCATTCCTGCTTCAATGAAAAATTGGTTTTCCTGCCCACTTTAACAGACCTCTTAAATACATTGACAGCATTTTAGAAAGTTCTGCCCCGTGCATGATCAAACTAACACAATAACACTAAGATAAATGGCATCAAAGAGATAGACTCACCATATCCCCAGGAAGCTGAGCACTCAGTGGTATCCTTTCCCAGCTTTCTCCAGCGTCTGAAGTGTACAACAAAATGGCAGGCTTGCCAACTATCCACCCTTCTTTTCCCTTGAAGCTTATGGAATTGAACCTGTAGTTGAAATCTTCATCTTCCGCAGAAGGTATGGACCGGGGGAACCAAGTACCACCTCCATCTTTTGTCTCCAAAATGGTCTGCCTTGTTCCCAGTAAGAAACCTGAAGAGGGTTGGTTCATCCACTCAAATTAATTTCCACAGTACATATAGAGGCCAGCAAAGAATTCGATGAAAATCAAGATTTGAATGTGGGCAGAGATGATAATGCTCTTATTATGTCCGATTATTTCACACTTTGAGTAGCTGCAAATCTCGAGCTTGATAGAAGGAAAATGACTCTCGACTTGATTACAATTATGTTGGCAACTTTAATATCTTATATCAGGCATTCCTCACTCTTGGCAAAAATCTGAAAGTTCGTACTTTCTAGCAATGAGCAATCTTTTTTTCTCAGAAATCCATGTTAATAGGATCAACTTTCGACAGCACGGAAGAATAGGAGGAGCATTTGGAAGGGGAGGTTGAGAGGAGAGACCGTGGCTGAGGTCGTCAGGAACAAAGGCGATGTCGAGGAGGACGACGCCGGGGTCGATGGGAAGGTAGACGCGCTCCCATTCCGCAAGAGCGGGCTCCTCGGACCGCGCCGGCCGCGGCGGCAGCGCGACGAGAGGCGCGAGCGCCAGAGGCACGGCCGCGACCTCCGCGATGAACTCCCGGCGAGTTCTCGCGGTCGCATTCGTAGCAGAAGAAGAATTGTCTCCAGTCGCCTTGGGAGGCAGACGGCGCTGGGGTTGCTGCCTTCTTCTGACAGCGGAAGAGGACTGGCCGCGAGGGAGGAGGACTTGGCTTGAATTGGGCAGCCGAAGACTCGCCATTGTAGAACACAGAGCAGTAACTCCTCCTTGCGGTCTGGATCGAGATCACTGTCGGTCTTGTATCGTGGTTGGCAGTCCCAGTCTTCTCTCAGTGATGTTTCCGAGGAGGAGGGAGGTGGAAGAGTAGTAGTAATAGTAGTCGAAGCGGAAGAAGAAGAAGAAGCAGACAGGCGTCGAGAGCCCCTCACTCCCAGCCTTTGGTTTCCCAGTGGTTCTTATCTGCGCTACGCGGGCACTCGTGTAGCTTAGGCTTCTCCACGCTTCCCTGTGGACGATGGCCATTTGGCATAACCATACCACTCTTTTTCATACGCATATTATATATCTTAAACTGTATAAAATTTGACATGAATTATTTTAATTTAATTTTGGACGCCGAAATATTTGTCCGTCACGCTTTTAAGTTATTTGATTGGTTGTTTTGTATTGTTAGTGCTTAGTGTATCCAGAGAAGGAAAAATACGCCTCACAAAAAATAAAAACAAGCACTTAAACAATGATACGCGAGCAGTATTTTTTTTTCTCTCCTTTTTTTTCCTTTATTTATAAGTTTGACAAACGACGAGTGAGTGAATGTTCTTTATAAGTTTAAACAATGATCTGGATCTTTGTACATAATATGTTCTATAAAAATAAATTCAACATAGTGTCGATGTTGTTAATTACTTGTGCCGTCCTTTTTTCCATATATTTATATTAAGTTTTTTTAGCCTTTATATATATATATATAATGTTATGTTCTGTGGTGTCACTGTACGTCTACACATTCGTAGCCGTTCGTTCGATTTGAGATGGACGGTGTGTGCGCCCCGGTTCAGATTTACATATCTTTTTTGGGTAGCAACTCGATCCGCGAGACGAGATTTACATATTTACATGGTTCATGTGGCAACCGCTACGCTACGAAGGCTTCCGGCCACGTTTAAGCAACAGGCGAGTCGGATGGCCTGCCGCGCCGTCGGTACGCCATGTGGTGTTTGACCTGGATATTTTGAAGCAAGTCTTCTGCTCTCCTGCCTACAGATAAGGTTTGCGCCACTGCAAGCTCCTGTGCTGGTTCGAAGCGAGACGGCCTGGCAGATGATCCACCCGGCAGGTGCGTACAAGCTGTTCGACACAATGCCTCTGCAGCAGCTCCACTTCGTCCGTTTTTTCTTTCTTTTTGGGTTAGAATTTTTGTGCTCGCCTGCGCACCAAACATCACCGAGTCGCTCTGCAAAATTTGCTCTCTCTCATCATTTTTATCTTTCTAACGTATACTCGTGGATGTTCTTGCAGCATACAAGAGGTTAGCGTTTAGCATGAAGGTGAGCCTACCTCTTTGCTCCTCTCCGTCTCCGGCTCCAATACATGCGCTTTTGCGAAGGAACGTATCGGCGACTAGTTGCTCGATTCCTGATCCGTGTAAGAAGAACAAGGTCATTGTGGTATCCGGTCCTACCGGAGCTGGAAAGAGCAGACTTGCGCTGGAGCTTGCGAAGAGGCTCAACGGAGAGATCATCAGTGCAGATTCCGTGCAAGTTTACCGGGGGCTCGACGTGGGGTCGGCTAAGCCTTCAGCGGCTGACAGGAGCGAGGTGCCTCACCACTTGATCGACATTCTGCACCCGTCTGAGGACTACTCCGCGGGGCAGTTCTTCGAGGACGCCAGGAGGGCGACGAAGGATGTGCTCGAGAAGGGACGAGTCCCCATTGTTGCCGGAGGGACCGGACTGTATTTGAGATGGTACATTTATGGAAAGCCAGATGTACCAAAGGCGTCGTGGGTGGTGACATCTGAAGTTTATGAGGAACTGGAGGAGCTGCAGAAGAACAGGCAGTGGGATGCAGCCGTGGATTTGGTGGTGAAAGCAGGTGATCCTAAAGCTCAGTTGTTGCCTTCAAACAATTGGTATCGCTTGAGACGAAGCCTTGAGATTCTCCGGTCGTCCGGAGCACCTCCTTCGGCTTTCAGCGTGCCGTACGATTCGTTTCGCAGTCGGACAGGTCAACGGGATCCTGCACAGGGCCTCGAGTATGATTTCGTTTGCCTCTTCCTCACAGGGCCTAGAGTGGACTTGTACAGGTCCATTGATCTGAGGTGTGAGGATATGCTCATGGAAACTGAAGGGCTCCTTTCAGAAGCTTCGTGGCTTCTTGACATGGGCCTGCAGCCGAACATGAACTCGCCGACTCGAGCAATTGGATATAGACAGGCCATGGAGTACTTGCTAAGTTGCAGAGAACAGGAAGGGATAAGCACTGCAGAAGAGTTTGGCGCATTTCTGTACGAGTTTCAGAAAGCATCTCGGAATTACGCGAAGAGGCAGATGACATGGTTCCGCAACGAGCGCATCTATCACTGGCTCGATGCCTCGCGGCCTTTTGAAGAAGTCGTTGATTTCATCTGCAATGCTTATCACGACCAGAACGACAGACTGGTGGTGCCGAAACATCTTCGGATGAACAAAGAGAACAATGGACGACAAGAAACGTACGAACTGAAGTCCTACCGTGCCAGCAATAAGTTGTTCATCCGCGACGAAGATTGCTGCCATGTTTTGGACTGGATCAGAAGAACACAGAGACAGCCCGCTTTCATCTCCTGATTTGTTTATTGCTGAATAATTCATTTAATTTTATCAAATGTAACGGCTCCTTAAATGACATTTTACCACCTGAAGAAAGATTTTTTTATAAAGGAAAAATAATTAATCTGTGTTTATGTTACTCTTTTTTAATTTTTTTATCTTGTTTGAAAAGTCAAAAGAGGGATTAAAGTAATCGAATGGGAATAAAAAGGTAACTATAATGGGAATAATTTCATTTTCTTGTTCATGCATTTATTGCACTAAGGCCCACAACCTCAAAAAATGGCCGTTTGGATGAAAGGTCCAGTGTAGCCAGGCTAAGAAATGCTCGTCTAATCAATCAGCTTGATACTTGTTTTCTTTTGTCATGGTTCAGTGATCCTGATACCTTTTTCTTTTGTCATGGTTCAGTGTTCGAGTTATCGACTCTGGAGATTGAATTTGAAATTATTATCACTCAGCATTCTCAAAACACCAGCTAATTTTTCTATTGTCCTTTTAATATTGGGTTTAAATAATATGCAAGCTAAAGTAATACAATTCATATGTAAATCTGAACCTGATGAATACATGATTGAGATTAACAATAACAACAAAGTCTTATCCCACTATATGGGATCGGCTACATGGATCATACGACGTCATGATTAAGATTAAATTTTAAAAATTAATATTAAATTTAATAATTATTGGTTGTATATTAATTGTACAAAAGTTGATTGCATATTATTTACCAGTATATAAGGCGCGTGGGATTAATGAAACAATTAGCAATTATAGTGCATCGTCCAACAGGAAAACCGAGAAAGGAGAGCTATTAACAAAGAAGGGATTATGATATTACTCAAGATATACTTATATGTATGTGTCTTTCTTTATAATTTAATAGCTCAGTACATCCACGAACCTCCTGTTAAACAAGAAGGCTTTAAAAACGAAGGAAAAAGACAAATAATGCAATTATTGGAAGGGTTTATATCTAACAACACGATCTTCGTACATGTACACATAATATCATGCATGCACCACGATTAATGAATGAGATGTGATCAAATAGTGATTCAAGATTTTATCAAATGCTAGTGCTATGTACGCCCAGCCGTCATCTGGTCGTTGCTCGTTCGAAAATTAATTAGTTCCGTGGATCATTGAATCAGTTATGTGCTAGTAAATCTTGGACAATATAGACAACAAAAAAACTACTAATCCAGTTGATCCCTTGAGAAAATAGTTTCTAATCATAACTACGGTGACATGTTTTCCCCCAAGAGACCGGCCAGACGAGAAATGGCAAATATGATGCATAATGTATACATCGGAAAAGGTATCTTCCAGGGAGAGTACACATTTAAAATAAGTAAATAAATTCAAAGTAACTTTAAAGCTTTCGAAACAAATCAACCTAATCTGAGCCTTCGCCGATGAGTTATAAAAAACAACAAAGTACAAGCAGTTCCTTATTCCGGAGATATACCAACCAAGATTATCAAAGACGTGCGCTAAGTTCATAATGTAGCAGGGTCTAACAGAGAAATAGGATATGTCCGATCAATGAATCAACGGATGAGTGGGATGACTCGGCTCATACAAAGATTTCCAAAACTTCATGTTAATCGGGCACTCGAACAAAGATGTCAGCCCTTCTTGAAAATACAATGACAATCACCGTTCACACTCATGTTACTAGAAAATAATTACCATAAATCGAATCAACTTGTACAAACTTTTTTGTAGGGACTTTACACAAACTATGGGGGAGAATTTACATAAACCAATGATAACGCAGGATACACGTTTAAAGAAAATTCGATGGCTTCAAGGGATCATTTATTTCGAAAGAGTTCAAACTCAGGTTCAACGCTTGGTTCATTTTGCATGATCCTACAACTTCCATGAAAACAGCATACTCGAGGTACCCAGTTAACCTTAGTAGTATGCGTCCTTAAGAAGATTAAATGAGATTGTAATCCACATAAGGATTTATGACATTAATCTATCAACTTGAATATTATCAGAGTTGCAATCACTTTTCAGAATGGATAACGCAAAAAAGAGTGCTCCAAGTTTCGAAATTGGCTTTTTGAACAAAGAATGGCAATTGCTAAAATTTAAGAAACCAAAACCGAAAGAAAAAAAAAAGAACTCAAAGCACAAACTTCCAACTGCCGAAAAATGTCATTCCTCGTGAGTACGCCCAAAAAGCAAAAAAACTAGGGAACTTCCATGGACATTAATTGCATCCAATACATCTCAAGTATACAGAAGTAAAATTGTAAAATGGTCTGCCGAGTGATTTCTGTACAAATTTCTCAGTTGACCTATTTAATTTAAATTGTACCTCGGCAACGTCATGATTTACCAGTAAAGATTTTGCTTGTGCAGCCTTCTTTACCATCACTGATCATACAACACAACGATCACAGCAAAGTCCAGTTAAAACCTGCAAAATTAAAATCCAAGTGAAACCAGCAGAAACGGAAGAGGGAAGTTTATCCACTTAGAATCACCAGCATTCCATAAATAAATGAAGGTGATATAACTAAACTGTATACATATAAAACCAAATTTTCAATCAATGAATCCACTTACTCCGATGCAATTTTCTGGTTTCATTCTACTATGTAACAGTTAATTTGTGTCAGGAAAGTTGAAGCTCCAATAACAGATTCTCCTAAGATGGGAATTATTTTCCCTTCAGTTCAATAAGATCAAAGTACCAAAAGAACTCATTTTTTGCAGTTTTCTGTCCACCATACACAGCCACGTAGTTGGACAACTTCAGATGATTAAACTTTAGTAATCCTTTTTCACTTCAAAGGAAATAAATTGACAACTTACAGTTCGCAGTTGCTCAGGTTATGAAATACTATATACAAGAAAAATCAGACATTATATAAACTTCACTAACACAGGTTACACGGAGGGAAATTATGAGCAGGTACTCCCTTCATAACGTAATACAAATGCAACACCCAATTATGCCAAGGAGATTGATAAGGAGAGTGAAAAGGAATCATATGATTATGTAAAGTTTCAAATCATTGAAGCTGCAACAACTAAGACTCACAATGCCTTGTGCTTATCTTATGCACTAAAATCTAAGATAGCAGATACCATGAAGAGATTAATAAGTAGTAAACATTTCTTTCTTGACGTGCAAATAAGTCGCATATTAATGTCAGTGCAATTCCAAATACTGGACAGATGCTTAACCAGAAATACAACACAACACCAAACCAGAAGAAATGCTACAGAGAAGACAGCTGAAAGTCCATCAAAGCATAAATTATAGGAGAAAGATGATCAAGGATTGAACCTGAAAGAAATGAGATACACAACAAAGTTACATAGCACAACCCCAGGGATATGCTAAGAAAACATAAAAACCAATGGCCACTGAAACATTTAGATATTAATTAAAAAAGAAAAGGAACCTCAAAAGTAGAAGGAAATTTGTGGTTGTAAATCAAATGGATAAAACATGGCAGATAACTATGGTGCTTGTGCTTTTGGACATAAACAAAAAACAAGATCTAAGATAAAGTTCAATGGTCAATAAGCTCAAAAGGACAAGCTTCAAAATACTTGTAAATATGATGACAGACAACTCAATTGTCCTAAAACTGCAATATGTACAGCAATACTTCAAAAAATGCCAAGATATGGACCAAGGATTAGACATGATGCTTGTCAGATTCTTTGATTATGTCAGAGTATCGAATGCACGTACATGGTTAATTTAGGTGAATAAAATCCTAAGAAACTTCAGAAATTAGATTACCCTAAGCATACATGGTTCCTTCAAGTCATAATTATTCAGAGAACAAAACATGACACAAAAATAAGTACCACTTTCAAAATTTAAACTTTTTCCCTTCAAAAAATAAAATAAGAACAAAATCTACATCTTTTCTTCCTGCTGATCTCATTAAATTTCCTGGTTTTCTTTTCTTTTCTTTTTTTTTATTTTTGAGAAGATTCCTGGTTTTCTTTTCTTTTCTTTTCTTTTTTGAGAAGATTCCTGGTTTTCTTTTCAGGCCTAAACACATCTTAAGCTGAAAAATATATTCACTGGAATAGAAAAACTTAAAGTTTGGTTGACAATACAGAATAAGAAAATAACCAACTTTACAATAAGGTTGTGGTGCAGTACTAGACAACCAGTTTGATGACTAGTTAGATTCAAAGTGGGGACTTTTCTTGCCTTTTTATTTGTAGTTTATTTCTCGACTAGGCTCATGGTCTCCCTTGTAACCTAGAAAAAGAACATAAACATATTTGCTCGATTTAAGGTTTCCCTATTACAATTGACATTGCCACACATTCCTCTCATCAAACTCTAGCATGCTCTCAACAACTGAATTCAAATTGATCCAGATTCCAGATTATATGAAAAAGAACTTGGGTAAACACCTCAGTCAGAAATAAAGTGGGCTCTCTAACAAGATCATTGCAGCTTAAGAAAACGAAACAGACCAACCTAATCATCAAAAAGCCAGCAGTAAAAGCAAGGTGGGAATCAAGCATAAACTGACCACTCTATGAGAGAAAACCCATTCATAGAGATGGAGTAATATACAATAGCCCACTTCACAATAAGAGAACCCTTGCAACATAAAACACAAATAAAGAACACAAGTTTAGTATCAATATAGGAAGTGCCAATAATTCACAATACAAAACCTAAATCCACAGGCTCTTGTAGTATATTTTTTATTCTGAAGGGAAATGCTTTAGTAATATAAATTTCACATATATTGGTGAAAGTTCGACAGAACTACTTCAGGGGAACCCTTAAAACAAGAATATCTTGGTGGAAAATAATGCAGTAGAATCAGTGTCATTTATAACACCAGTGATAACTGATATACTTAAGCCGTACCAACTTAATAGCCACTACAAGGACCCTAAATAACTTATTCTTTCAGGAAGACCGTTAAATAACTAGATAACCATTTAATTCCATATCATGATCAAATAGAAACTGGAAGGACCAAATACATATCTCTCCAACAAACCGGAAGGGCCAAACATTAGAAAAAGAAGAACAAGGCCATAGTTGTGATATATACCATAAGCTCATTAACTTAAGTAAATGACAGTGACAGACCCTTCTATTAATTAGAGATGTTCATGTGAGTCTGTACAATTTACCTAATAGTGTTCTTAAAGCGCAAAGGATAATTGTTCAGATGCAGAAAGGGACAGTTAATAGCTTTCTCCAGTCTCCAAAAGAGATTTAAATGATATTACATGAAACACAATCCATGTGCACTGCAAACTTCAGTTTCCTCGAATCCATCTCGCATGAATCAATGTTGACACTGATAGATAAACTTTACCCAACAAGATATAGTAACTAAAATGGAAGAGTTCAGACGAAACGTGTCATGAAGCAAGGGGAACTGAACAAGTCTGAATCCAAACTTTAGAAACTGAATGATCATCTAAAGTCCAACCTATTGCCTCCATATCCAAAGCACTTACAATATTTTGTGATGTTTCTTTGGTAATTGATCTCCGCCTATGTTTTATAGTCGGTCCCAAGCCCGGATAAAGGAGGAGGGTTGTGTTAGGCCCCGACAGCCAGGGTAAAACCCTGTCGAATCTCATGAACATGGATCAACGAATTGACATCGTATGATCCATGTAGCCGACCCCACCTAGTGGGATAAGGCTTTGTTGTTGTTGTTGTTGTTTATTTGGTAATTGGTAAGAAAACATTTCAACAAGAGTTACACTAGTAAATCACAAATTTGGTTTCAAAAAGCATGGTTTGATTTTGTCATACTTTATCCCAAATTAATAGATTCAATATTATACAGTAATTTCTCATGGATAATTATATTAGCTTTTCTTTAGAACAATCATAGTAGCTATTCTGACTTTTTTTGAGAGAGAGGAAAGGATGATCACCAAGATAAGGTGTCATCCATGTATATATATCACTATGAAGGGCAAAATGTAAAAGTGTAACCAAAAGGTCTCTCCCCACAAAAAATAACCCAGTTTCTTGGCTCAGGCACCAGCCAAAAAGGTCGCCAGTGATACTCATCAATGCTAGAAATATGATGACCTCTGGGTTGACGACCTCCAAATGTCATATTTTAAAAATAACCAAAGGTAGCCAGATAAGTTACATATTTTAAAATATGACATTGGGCTATACAAGTCGGAACAAAAAACAAATGTCATGTTTTAAAAGTAGAACATGTATGCATTAATCACGAGTTAAGAGGAAATTGATGAGATACAATAATGGTTCAAGATGGGCTTTTGTTTGGTATCTTTTTTTCCTAAGTTACATTGACTTTGGCCCTTATCATCAACACTGAACTTGCTGCCTCTAACATAACAGGTTATTACCCTATTTCTAGCATTAAGAAGATGATTAACACCTAAGTTCATTATTACAAATATATAGATATATATATAGTTAAGAATTATTCCAGTGTCCTTGACAAGAAATCAAATATAAGTTGCAGCCATTTTCATCCATGTTACTTTAAGTGATGATACAAAGATGCGAGGTCTGAAGTCACAAACTCAAAAGCGAGTGATACAGCCATAGTTTCATGGCAAATTCCCTCAAAAAGAATAGTTTGATGACAAATGGTTCCCACTTTCTACATGAAGACACATTAGATTTCATCTGAGCAAAAGTATTAGCACTAATCATTTAACCCACAGATAAAACAAACAACATTTTTATGGACAGTGTTATGCAACAGTGTCTTTAAAAAACAAACCATGTAGCAATGCTGAAATTTTCAGTAAGGTACCACATGTATAATAGACACTCTCACAGTTGTCTGTATAACATGGCTTACATTTAGCAGTGGTTAGTCTGCTGGATGCAGTTGCCAAGACAAAATTAGAATGTACAAGGTCCTGCCAAGAGGCTAGCCAGACGTCTAGCCACCATTTCTAATCTCATCTTCCATTAGCTTCATTACAGAAACACCATCTGAAGTATAGCAACTATAAACTTCCAACTTTTGGGGCATCCAGTAATCAAACTGCAGGAAAAATTCAAAATCAGATTTAACATAAAGTTATCCAATGGATGCTATCTGAGAATAAAATTTTGAATTTCGAGGACATTAAGATTACCAAAGATGTGGATGGCTATACAGAGTTAACTTAAGCTGGCCTCCAACCATTAAGAGCTGGACCATCTGGCCTGCCTGGCAACATCTGAGGTACACCATGTCCTACACAATTTCCAAAGCATATCCCAATCAAGTTAACATGGTGAATTCAATGGATAAACAATTTTTAACTACTAAATATCAAGTGAAACAACCTAGTACTGGGCCCCCAGGTGGCATGGAGGTATTGTGGAAAGGAAAACTCATAGAATTAGGCATTGGCCTTTCATTGTTAGATCTGAAACATCCTATAGAAATTTGTGGAAAATTGCATTAGAAACATTTTTAAATAGTGAGAGTTGATAATTTTCTTAATCTCATCCATATTAAATCTTGTTCAAGTTCATTAGCAGAAAGAAAATAAACCTCATACCATCCTGCATAAAAGGGCCACCTGAGCATGGCTGAGCTCTTCCCCCAGTTATCCAAGCATTATGCTGATAATCAGGGCTGAAGTCACTAGAATGTACTCTCCTATGTTCATCACCAGCATATTGTCTCTGGCTACTAGGTCCAGATGGCAGAGTATAGGGGTTATATGAATGTTGCATGTTTTGCTGACCCATCGGAGCAGCATGTGACATATGGTTATTAGGTGCATGTGCAGGAGGATGGGGATAATTTGAAGAATTCTGTGCAGGTGGCAGTGAATGATAAGGTCTTTGGTGAAAGGTAGCATTGCCTTGTTGATACTGGTGAGTCTGATGGGTACTTTGGGGCGTTTGATACATCTCATTTTGTGCATATTCAAATGGCCTCACAGAAGTAAAGTTGCCTGTTTGTGGGTGTGCATTGCCATATCCACTCGAGATAAAATGTGAAGGTTGCTGGAGAACCATTTCACCATTTACAGCAGTATTTTCATGCCCCTGCAAAACAGCATTTCCAGTCATATGAACTGGTTGGTGTACCTGAAAACATCACAAAAAAGGTTGGTAATATATCAATATGATCTTATAGACAAGCTAGTAAAAAAAACATGCTTACATCTTGAGGTCTAAAATTTTCTGGCATAGGAGGACGATAAAATAAAGATGGTGAAGATGAAGAAGGCACAGGTTGAAGTGAGGCAGAAGGCATTTCCGGAAGTGGCGGAGGAAGCGATGGTGGAAATGGAGGTGGAGGTGGAGGTGGTGGAGATGGTGACATTGGCGGCAGTGGAGGTGGTGGTGGTGGCGGTGAAGGAGGTAATGGTGGTGGTGGAGGAGGCGAATCCAAAGGAAGTGGCGGAGGGCCAGGTGGTAGAGGAGGTAGTTCAGTTTTAGCATTTGATGTTGGTTCAAGAGATAAGCTAGAATGCTCAGGATTCATAGCTATGCAATCATTTCCTGTTATGCTCTTCTCATCTTTAGTCAATACAGCATCCTCCATTTCAAGTTCACCATCTACATCCTCCAGTATATGATGGTATCTATTGCTTGGTGTGAGGGCAGAGACATCTGGTTCCTCTGAAGCATTTCCAGGTCCTACAGTCAATTCATTGCCAGCATTTCTAGATGGACTCTCCGGAAGATCATCCTCCTCTTCAAAAACATTAGAACACAACAACCCTGGCAACTGGAAAGTTGCATTGCTGAAAACAAAAAAGAACGTTGGATTACTCTACCATTGCTAGCAAAGAACAGAAACAGCAAGAACACTGACCAAGAAACAAGTATAAGAAAACTGTAACTCAGCATTGTCATTTTAACCTTCTTTAAAAAGGATAATCATTTTAACTCCAAAAAAAATGGCATCAGGTTCTTGTAAATTTCTGATTATCAATGTCAGGAATGACATGACAAATAACAAACTGAATTTACAGAGGTTTGTGGTAGTGAATGTTCATCGCAGAACTGAAGGGATCAAAGGGTAGTAGAAATTCAAAATGAAACCAATAAAAGTTGTAAAAACACTTGACATGTGCAAGTTATATAACATCATCTGTTAAGTTTTTCGTTTAAAGAGGAAACATTTGACTATTAACTTCCTTTGCCATCCATGTATATTACAAAAAAGAGCAGGAATGTATAAGTGAAAACACCAAAAGATGATAGCCTCAGCTAGTGAGTCCTCCCAAAAGATGACTCAAAAGGCTCTCACCAATCCATAACAACCTAGTTTTCTAAAAAATATCATGCTGCAAGAAAAGGTGAAGAAAAATTGTGCTTAGGAGAAATAATTTCAGATACCAACAGAGTTAGTTTATAGTTGACACACATATCTAGGAAAAAACATTCTGGAAATATGAACCCTTCTTTAAGAAAACATGAAAAAATAGTTTGCCTTTGAAGGTTCCTGTTTTCTGTAATGTGCACAACCATCAAAACAAAAGACAAAATCCTTTTAGAAGTGTTATTATGGGACAATCTCCTATTATCAATTGCCAAGCAGTTCCTACATCTTGGCAACATTGAATCACTCACATTCAAGCATTCAGATAACTTCTGAACAGATTTTGTTTGGCTAACAAAAGGATAATAACATAACTATCAATGCAAAAGACAAAATACTTTTACAAGTGTTATTCCAGGACAAGCACCAGAAATTACCAATTTACAAGTAATTATCACATTTTGGCAACATTGAACTTCTCCAATGTCAAGCGTGCAGAAAACTTGTCAACAGATTTTGCTGGCTAACAAAATATAACAGGAAGAGAAAGAAAAAAATATGAAAACTGAAGAAAAGGGCCTACAGTCATGGGTAAAGGTAAATAATTCAAAGCAAGAGGATAGACGATAAGGAACAAATTTAATCAATCACCAACAACTAAGAAGTGACATCTACTGACACCAATGTAACTCAGAATATAGGAGGTAATCAGCAAGTCGATCTCAGATTACATGTCAAATATCCAAGTGGAAATTTGACACACATCATTCAATTTGCAACAACAATGACAAGGTAGTTTTTTTGCAGCATTGGCCATTAGAAATAGTAATAGATGGATAGTCATGAGTCATGACAGTATCAATTTCACACAGGTAAAACATTAATCATGACAGTATCAATTTCATACAGGTAAAACATTTATCATGTAATCATACCTTCCATACTCGTCAACCAGCATGCCCTCCATCTCGCGGATAGGATCATCCACAGACCGCTCAGCACGTGATGGCCGTCTTAAGAACAAACCAGCACTCATATCATCATTTGGAATCTCAATATCATCCATGCAACGTTTAAGGAGTGCTTCAGGCATAATTTTCCTTTCGAGCCATAACCTGAGAACCTGAGAAGAAAACCATATTTTAGCAACAATGGATGGAACACAGTGCAACAAAAAAATTGCATGATATTACCTTGAGACACTGACGACGATTTTCACGAGCTCCAGACCCAGGTGGAGCAGCAGCACCTAGCAGACGCGGTAATGCTGCTTGTACAGCAGGAACATAAGAAGATGCAGCAATACCTGTAAAAGAGATAGATAAACAAGATGGATGTGATATTATTTAAGAAACTAAAAGGAATTACATAAAGTACATGATATTCTGACTAATAAATAATAACAAGGCAGTAAAAAACACGGGGTACACTAGTAGAATCGATTATTTGAGAAACTAAAAGAAAAGGAATGATATAAAGCACATGATATTCTGACTAATAGATAATAACAAGGTAGTCTAAAACACGAGTTGACTCATAAAATCATACAATTCTACGAGTCTACCTCGGTGAATTGTGTTCGATTCCAGCCGGAATCGCGTTTCGCCAACACGCAATGGAATCATGTGCCGGCACATAGAAACAGGGGAATCGTGTGCTGGTTTCCTGTCCACCGATCCACCTTTTTATTTACCACTCGTTCGCCCACATGAGCACCCCACGTGTTTCAACTTTTACCCCAAATCGCAGAATCCCTTTCCGTTTTGTTCACGCTACGACGCGGCTGCTTCAACTCTCGCCGTCCGTCCACTATTTCCAGTGTTCGCTTCCACAAGACACTCTTTGCTTGCACTGTGCACCGCCTACAGCCACCCCTGCTCATGCTGCCACCACTCGCATTGTTCGCCCCTGCAACCACCTGCCTCCGTCTCCTCATGATATCATTCACTACCAGTGCTCTCTCTCTCTCTCTCTCTCTGTATGTGGCTGCTCACTGTGCCCTCTCTCTCCTTTCTATGTGCTCCTGTCTGCGATTGGCCACCTACAGCTGCCCCTGCTCGTTCTATTCATCCCTGCGGCCACCGGTCACGGCGTTCGCCCCTACAGCCACCACTGACCTCATGCCTCCATCTGCCCTCCCTTTCTATCACCACCAGTACACCCTAACTCTTTCTCTACATGTTTATGATTGTTTGCACCCTATTCATCCTCTGTTGGCGACTGTTTGTGTCCTCCCTCCCTCCCTCCCTCTTTCTATATGTGTTTGTGAACAGAGAACCAGAGGAACCTCGCTTAGTCCCTCCCCCCTTTTTCTCTGTGCTTGCACTGCTTAAATGATTTACTCTAGCTGCATTAGTCTTGTATGCATATGATCATTTGACAACTTGTTATTTTGTATGAACTTGGTCGATGGTTTGATGATTTCAAGTTGAAAATTCTGCTTCATTTTAAATAAAAAATGACATTATTTGGGTCTGTGCTAGTTAATATATATATATATATATATAATTTTGGTAGAATCAGCCATGTCGTGTTATGTGTATATGATTTCGTGTTTTCCCGGTTGCTCCGTGTCATGTTCGTTTTACGGGTTTGACAACATTGGATAATATCAAGAGCAAAGTTAGACATGGTTTCACATTGACGAAACAAAAATATGTTCCCAAACCGTACCTTTGTGGCTATGTGAACATTGAGTAATAGAATCCACCAGGAAAAAGAGGTCCACTCTGTGATGAAAGCTGGACTCAGATTCCAGTTTTCCGATAAGCAATTCCACAATCTGCAGATGATTAAGATCCATGGACTATTCAGGGACTTTGTGACCAATCAGGAACAATTACAAAACAAAAACCAAAAAAGTTTAGATCATAATATGTTAAAGATCAATTAACAAAGCAGGGTCGAGTTTATAGACCCAGAGGACAGAGGGCCCTTCCCATGGCATACATCTGGGCTATTTGGCTGCAGTGAAATGACACCTTATTTTGTGGGCGACGTGCTTATGTTGAGAACATTGGGACCCATTAGAGGGCCATTTTGGGGGAGTGGAAATTGTGTTGAAAGTTTCTCTTTGCATGGTTTTTTGGTGCTGGGTTCTACCAGTCTCTTTTCTATCAGTTCTCTGTAATATTTCCTAAAATGAATGAAACCTGGACAATTACCGTCTTGCTGGTCGACCTTTCTCGTTTAAAAAAACAAATAAAAATTTAAGAGGCATAAAGTATTATCTTTTGTGAAAAGGAAGAAAAAGTTTGGGGTCAACATACACAAATCTACCCTTTTTTAAGGATAATCGCCTTGCATTGCACACAAATGAAAGAGAAAAAACATTGTTGATAAAATTTAAGTGAACCGAAGTGAGAATAACAGGTGCAGAACATATAAAGATCTCCACATGGAGTTACTAAACCTTCAAACTAGATGGATCATAAAAGTTAAAAATGAGAGAAAGGTAGTATAACTGACAAAAGACCCTAAAGCATTAGAAAGCTCACCTCACCAGCAATGCCATATTTAGCACACTCAAGAGCGAGACGAGTTGCACGTCCTATGCTTTCTTTTGTTCTCGAAAGTGTCTCTAACATGCCTTCCAAAGCTTCGCGCGCGATGGCAGCTTCAGTGCCACCACTCAGTGAATCCCCTAAAGGTCTACTACCAGGAGTAACTCCATGTTCATATTGTTCAGCCTCTGCATGATTTGCTAACGAATGTTGCCGATTAACTGCATTAGGCGAATCAGATGGTGTTGAAACATAATTTACTCTAGCATCATTCTGCCCAGAACTTGTTAATGTAAAAGGCACTGATGGAATAGGACTTGGGCTTCTTCCCTGTACCATATGTGGCGAGGAAATCAAACTACGAATGATGCTTCCATGAAGTAGGCCATGAGAATGTGCCTGTTTTCTTTTTGCCTGAGCAGCAGCAATAAGGTGCTTCATAGACATATCTGAATCAATGTACTTCGATTCCACAAATGTTGTTACCTTAATTTCCTTAGCATCTTGCAGTCTGAAGAAAAATGAAGGCACTTGAGGAAACAAAAATCACCAGAGAAAATAAAATATACACTGAATAATCAAATATTTTTTTAGGGGAAAAAGGATTATTATCAAAACCACATATTAGAGAGCCAAGTAAAGATTCAGAGTTTACAATGCAGGATCAGAAGTTGATTGTGAACGCTCAGAGAGATCACAACTCATTGAAAAGAAAAAAAACATGACTAACAATATTTTCAGCATAGCAATAATCAAATATATTATACCTTTCTCCTAAAGTAGCCTCAAAATTTTGTTCTGCTGAATAATCAATATCAGCTCTGTTTTCTGGAACTACATTCATTCGTGTATTGGACTTAGAAATGACCTTGGAATTATCTGATTTTATTGATGTCTTATTTCTGTTTGAAGGAGCATGAATATTGGAATGCTTCAAGTTATCAGAGACGTGGCTTGAAAATTTAGAAGTTGTGGCTTGCGTCTTTTTCCCTGACGCAGAGCCTGAAGATCCTATATGAGCTTTTGTGAGTTTCTGTTCAGTCAACTTCAGCGCATCCACTGTGGCAACAGAACTCTTGGATGAACCAACAGTTGACTTTAATTCACCAGAAGAGGATTTCTGATATTCTGGTACTCCAGGAGGTTGAGGAGTCTGTGATCCTTCAGACTTAACTGTAATCATTTCCTTAACCTGAGGACTAAGAGACAATGAATCATTCCCTGCCTTCACATGTTCTGTATTGTCATTTGAAGATCTCTCATTCCTTATGGAGTTCTTCTTTTCATGCTTAACATTTATAAATGGAGAAATTTTACCACCTTCCTGTGAACGAAGTTTCTCAATAGGAGTAGAGATCCTTGGTAATGCTAAAATCATACTGTTTGCAGGTTCTTTATGAACCGGTGTCCTCTGCTCTTCATCGTCGTCATCAAGTATGCATGCTCTACGCTTGTAACGAACATGAGTCGTGGGAGATTTCTCATGCACTGCATCTTTCACAATGTGAGAACCTTTGTCAGCCGTACTTACACCAGTTTTAGCAGAAGATTCTGGAATTACATCTCCTGCAAGAGGAAGATGCTTTGATAAAGGATCTACAGACTCACAACCAGGTATTTGCTTCTGATTATTATGCGACCTCATCTCTGAGACACTAGTATCAGACTTCACAGATTTAGTACATTTCTTCCCTTTCAGGTTTTTTCCTTCATTGTCGACAGCATCCTTTTGTGATGAAACACCTCGTCTTGAGATCTTTGTCGTGACAGCATCTTCATCTCCAGATCTTGATCTTTTATTTGGAGGTAAATCTTCAAAAGCATCTAACTTATGTTTCTTGTTTCTAAACTGGGACACGTCCTTAGACCCAGATTCAATGATAGTTTCTCTATGCTGTTTCTCTTTTTCGCGAGATGACTCATCAAATTTTTTCAAGTTCTTTACTGGCTTCCTATCTTTTAAACCAGCAGCACTTTCAGAAGATCTGCTTGCAATGCTGCAAGGAGGGTCACCTTTATTTTCTTCTTGAGGTTGCTTATTCCCTTTCTTATGTGGAACTTTCAACTGCTTTTGCAATACCTTGCTTCTTTGTTCTTTCAGTTCACCATCAACCTGTTTTCTGTTAGGAAATATCTTTGCTCTTTCTCGACCATTTTGAACAGAATCTACAGACATACCCTGATTTTCATTATCATCTTCAGCATCACGGTGGGCCTGGAGTTCATTAGCAGGAGACCCTTTTGGAAGATCTTTTACTATTTTTCTTTTACTAGAAGCATCCAGATCACTCTCTTCACTATGAATGGATGTGTTCCCATCGCCAGAATCAGTATGAGAAGAAGACTTGGGATCAGACTTGGCAGATTTGTGATTTCTTTCTTTTGGAGCTCGAGATCTATCTCCCAAAGCTTTCTTCCGCCGCGAGTTTGAGAGAACTGATGTACTACTTCCATCTAAACCATTGTGCCTCAACGCAGAAGACTCTGGCAGGCCATCGCTACTGGACTCCTTGATCACACCTTCGTGTTCAGTTTTCTCATCCTGATCTTCCATGTGAGATGAATCAGGCTCAACTTGTTCACCAGATTTAAGTTCAGCAATTGGAGAAGCAATCTCAGTGCTGTCCCTATCGACATCTTGTCCTGACTCATCTAAGCACTTTTGATGTTCTTCAAATGCTTCACAAATCTCATCCACAGCACGAGCAAAGTTTTTCATGGTTTTACCCTGGCAACGAGCTTTCAGCTTGGACTTTGTCTCACTTGTGAAGACTTGAATGTCAGCTGGAGCAACAAAAGCACTGCAGAAAGCAAATAGCATTGATTACCAATAATTTTGCATACTGAACTAACCATTTAAGGACTATGAGACAAGGCATTTGACTTGGATGAAAAATACACAGTAAATAGAGAGAAAGACCATTTTTCCCTGGAAGACCACATAATATATAATGCATATCAAGCTTCCTCAAAGAAAGAAAAGGAAAGAAATAAATGCTGCAACAAGCTAGACAAACACATACTTCCAAATAGAACTAAGAACCCTAGGTGTACAGACCACCGACCTTACTCAACAAAGGCATTTTTGTTGTAACCAAAATCACCAAAAAGCACACAGTCCAGAGAAATCAATCCTTGAGAAGAAGTAAGAGAGATGTCTATTTGTTTCTTCATTTATAGGACTTGAAAACATATGTATCTTTTCTTTCTTAATTTTACCTATATGGTATACAATAACCAAAACATAAAGATTGGTTAATAAAATTAACCAGTTCCTTAATCATCACTTCTTGGTTTGTCTCGAAAAATTAACAGTAGTTAACATCAGCTTTGGGATTCACAGCAAGCACAGAAAAAGTTTAAAAATCCTCATTTTATGTCAATGAATTCACTATGTGGTGAAAAAGCTTTGGCAAACAACAAATGGTTTGCAACTGAAATTATGGTTAGCTTAGATATCAAAATCCACAAAATAGGGCTTAGAGATCTAGAACGCTGAGCTAAACGAATATTGTTAATTGAGTTAAATAAAAGAAACGAATAGTGAAGATAAGCTAATCAAACTTACATTTCCTTTGTCCCGAAGAAACTAACGAAGTGCTTCCTAGGATCAGGTGATTTCTCCCAATCTTCAGGGCGGCTTATCTATGGAAGAGAAAATTTCATGTTACAATCAGTACAAACAGTATACATCTGCTACAAGCACGGTCATCAAAGTAAAACTATCAGTAAATATTAGCACAGATAAAGACAAAATGAGGCTTGAAGTACCAAACGACAATGGTAACTTTGAGCCCAAGAACTAGCATTTCAGTGGAAAACTTTTAAAGGGGGTTATTCATTTAATGTAAATCAGAACATGTGTTCACTAACAAATTTTGCAGCACAGTGTGCACATTTGCATAAATGAAACCTTCCTTTGATTACCTAAATCTACAACCTGTGAGTACTTTTTTCTCCTCTAACCCAGCAACAAAAAAGAAAAAAAAAACAAAATACCACCTAAACTGAGGCCGGACAGAGGGCTGGACACGCAGGAAGAGTACAAACATCATTTATTTCTCGAAGCGAGGATAACATGCATCTCACCTTCGCCGGCCAGTACGGGTAGCCCTTGACCTTAGCGAGAACGAGGTCGCCCAGCCTAAGTTGGCCCTTCTCCTTGCCCCTGTTACCGGCCTTCTTCCGCCCAGGAGCCATGGAGACCAATACAGAAACCCTAATCCCCTTCCGTCTCGGAACAATAAACAACAGAGCAAACGAGAAGAAAAACAAGGAACCAATAGAAACACGCCCAAAGAACGGATTGGAACAAAACCCTAGAGCACGTCTAGAGCCGATGACTTATCTCCCAATCCGACGACGGCCCCCTGCCCACGGAGGGCCGGGAATCTGGATTTCGCGGCGGCAGGCAGGCGGGCGGGCGGAGGAGGCGCTAAGGCGGCGGAATCCGCCAGGAGGCGACGAGAGGCGGCAAATCCCGAGGGCGGGTTACGATTATCCGAGCGGCGAAGAGGTCGGCGGCGGAGGCGGCGGCGGCCAGGCGAGGCGAGGAAGGTGCTCGTGGAGGCGGAGAGGTCTTTTAATGGCGATCGGAATTGGGGTAAAAGAGGGAGAGCGCAAGGCGTGTGAGTGCCCAAAGGAGCGAGGGGGGCAGAGAGAGAGAGGGGGATGTGGTCTCTCCTGGCCGGGTTTTGTTGTCACCGAAGTCTTTTAAACCGGAGACGCATGAGGGCTTTTTCACCGCTCGATGGAGATCCGACGGTGAGGATGGCTTTGATATTTCGCGTCCCAGATCTTTTTTTACATGCACTAGCGGTGCTCACACGAGTCGTGTGACACGTGCGTGGGGGCCCTTTTACCAGCCTGCCCCTGCTTTTTTTTCCATAACTATATTGTTTTTCCTATAATCAGATTATTTTCTCTACCGCCATACCGTTAGCATGCTTTTAAACACACGTGCATTTTGGCTTATGTTATGTACTAACATAAACATATAGTTTTGGTATAATTTACTATGTTTACATTTGTCAATTTCAAATTATGAGAATGTTGATATAAGTTTCCTATTTTTTCCATTATAACACTTATTCTAGATCGATGAGGTTATAAATTATAATTAACGAGAAGTTAAAAAGAGAAAGTAAGTACGTGAAATTTGTTAGACGATTTTTACGTGTGCACGACATTCATTAATCTCTATAATAAATGTTTAAAGTGCAATCTAAACTTTACCTATCTTTGTTGTCCTCTTGTGCGGGAATGTGTTCACAAGTTATAATTCTCAAAATGTTTTGAAAATATTTGAAATATGGTGTTGCATAATAGGTAACAGTATTTATTGTTTTTTTTTTCCAGATCTTGATTTAATAATGAATAGTGGTGTTTTTTATGTTGCAAAATGGATTTTGAGCCATTGATCTATGTACTTCCACAATCAACATTGGAAAAGAGGAAAATTGTTATGAACAATTTACTAGAAAAAATGTGAGGAAATTTTTTTTAGGATGTGTTTCAACTACTCATTTGCTATGATTATATTGGTCAAATTCAAATTATAAGGACATACACATTAATATAAGTTTCATGTATTATAACATTCATTCTCAACTATCATAAATGACATCGATATATATAATCAGTGACAGGTATAAAAAAGAGGAAGTAAATAGCATATGATTATTATATGGCTTCCGACAATTATAATAAATATTATTCATTAATATTTATTATAAATATGTAAAGTGCATTGTTGAACTCACATATCTTTTTGTCCTCTCATGTTGGAGTGACTTCCGACAATTATAGTCTTGAAGATCCTTTGTCATTATTAAAAATATGCTGACATAGATAACCATCGATCGTCATACTTTTTTAAGCAACTTGAAGCCAACATATTTTCGATGATGAATGAAGTAAATAGCATGCGATTGTTATATGACTTCTATAGTTTCACGTGTGATTCATATATTCATTAATATTTATAATAAATATGTAAAGTGTATTCTAAAATTCGCATGCACGTCCAAATGACTACTGACAGTTATAGTCTTCAAGATCCTTTGGCATTATTCAAAATATGGAAACATATATTCATTAATATTTATAATAAATATGTAAAGTGCATTGTGAAATTCGCATACTTGTTAGAATGACTTCCGACAATTATAGTCTTCAAGATCCTTTGGCATCATCCATAGTATGGCAACATAGATAACCATCGATCGTTATACTTTTTAAATTCTAAATACTTGAAGCCAACGTATTTTGATGATGAATGCGAAGCAAATAGCATGTGATTGTTAAATGACTTCCATGGGCGATTCATATATTCATTAATATTTGTAATAAATATGTAAAGAGCATCGGGGAATTCACATATTTTTTTGTCTTCTCATATTAGAATGACTGTCGACAATTAGGATGTATTTAGCAAAATAGAAAATAATCCGGAGATTGAAAATTTTCCCAAGAAAAATCACTTTTTAAAAGGTGACTTCCTTAGTTTTTATTTTCATGGAAATAAATCCATTCCAACTGTTTGGATGTATAACATCTCCTAAAACACATATTTCTTCTTTTTCTTTATCTTCTTGGCACAATGAAATGTAAACACGATTGATAGGCCGAAAGCTCACAACTCCGCTGTTCCTCTCCATTCGTCAGCACATCAATCAAGTTCTTAGCCTAAAACCATGGTTCCTTCTTAGTCACAAGAATCTTCTAAATCCAAAACCATGTTTATATCTTTGGCCTTCTCACCAACGCACATCTTAGGTTCATCCTCTATCATCTCTTCAAGCACCATGGAGGATCACTCTGAGGAACTCCAACGCAAAGCTCCTACAGGAGCTTGACACGCTCAGCCACTCCATCTACTTGTAATAACCGACAACCAGAAAAGATAAAAAAAAGAAAAAGGGAAAGGAAAACGTGAAACGGTTGGGATTAATTAAAACCATATCCAACTCAAAGTTAGGGAATCAGGGGATTAGATGATCTCTACAAAATCAAGGAGTATATGATTTCTTTGAATCAGTTTAGAAGAGAGGAGATTGTGATAGATAAAAATCAGATTTTTTTGGCATTAACTCCTCTCCCCCAAAGAACCCCACGACCTTTTCTTTTCCTCCTTCATTGCTGTCGTGCAAGGCCAGAGCAGAAATGTCGCCCCTTGTCTTCTCAATTACAAGTAGTGTAAGATCTCCTCCTTCTCCTTCCATCATTCCGATTCTGTTCTTTTTATGCCCCTCCGCTGAAATTCTACAAAGCGTGGTCGAGAGGAGGAACATGGGAGGAAAAGGGGATTTGATCGTCAGATTTCAGGGTCCAGATCGAGGAACGAATTAATTGCGATAACAGATGGGTGAATCGAAATCACCTTGTATGACATCTGAATTGTTCTAACACGTGCCCTAATTGATTATGAAACGAAAGGGATCAAGAAGAAGTCTTCACAGGGTTCTTGTTTGATTATTGAATTCTTGTTTGAATTATTTGATTCCTGATTGTTTAATTGTTTGAATTGATTTCTTCCTGTTTTTGTTGTGTTTGATTGATTGATAGGTGGTAGGAACAAGTTTAGGTTGAGATTGTATTAGAGATGGTAAGAAAACTTCGAATTCTATAATTTCCAAGACGCCGACCAGTTGACCGGCCTGCATGTATTGCTAGTAACCGGTCGACCGATGACATGCCTACAGCCGATGCCTGGTCTGCATATGTCGACCAGTCGATCGACCCCTATCACCAATCGACCGATCCAATTAGCTCCTATTCAACCCATCGGTCGACCGATCTTAACAGACCGGTCGACCGACCCAGCCAACCGGTCGATCGTTCCACAGAACCAATCGACCGACTTCCAGAAACCTTTTTATTATATTTATTAATTATTTTTCTTTTTAATCAGAATATTAACCACATGTAATTGACCCTATATTTCTGACTCTACAGAGATCCCTCACTTATTTTCAAGATATATTCTCTTATTGATTTATCTTTTATTGATCTTATTGTATACATTGAATAAAGAATAAAGAGCCATAAGTTATTAAAAGTTATTAAAGTTCAGATGAAAAATTAACAATGGGTTGCCAGTCCAAGCCAAGTGCAGCAAGATAAGGATAGCTCCCTTAGTCATGGTTTGATCACTCGCTGACCCACAAGGCCATATCGTTTGCTCGGCATACCCCAAGAACTAAAGGCACTTAAAATCATCCTAATTTTTAATAATAATCAAGATCAAGAAGCATGATTAAGTCAAGTCAAGTTATCGTTATGTTTTACAAGTATGCCATGATTCCAAGTTAATCTCTCTCATGATTTATGATATCCTCTTAATTATTTCTATGATGTTGTCATGTTATCCTTTCAAATTCAAATTAAGCATGATTATTCATTTCTGATTATTATATTCATGTCATGCATTGTATATTATGTGATTACTCACTAGGCTGTAAAGCTTACGGGACCTCCTCCCCTGTGTCTGATTTCCACAGGACTAGGTCAATGACGAGGTGGAGTAGGTGCGTGATGACAAAGCTCTGGCGGCAAGGAAGCACATGAACCATATGACTTATTAGTTTCTTTATTAGATTTTCTTTTTCCTTCCGCATTTTAGATTCATGATGTAGAACATTACTTTAAATTCTTAGAGATGATGTAACCACTTTTTAGACTTCCGCTAATTAAAGTTATATTTTTCTTTATTTCTTTTATTTTATTATTCTTCCGCTGATGTGTCTCGGTTCTTGACTGAGATATGGTTAATATTATGGTCAATGTCATAGCATGCCGTAGCGTCTCCAGGTTGGTCTTCGTCATGTAATGGGGGTCGATTTGGGAGCGTTACACTACTAGTCTCGACGCACAGCGGACACCCCTGCTATCGCCATTGCCGCCCTAAGCTCCAAGGACAATGACGCCTTGCGCTCGCAGAGCTGACTACGATCCCACTG
The DNA here is from genome assembly GCA_030549335.1 of Pontederia crassipes. NCBI lineage: Eukaryota > Viridiplantae > Streptophyta > Magnoliopsida > Commelinales > Pontederiaceae > Pontederia > Pontederia crassipes. The sequence continues at coordinate 64,952,327 of CM060191.1, read as the reverse complement.
GATGTCCATGTCAACATGATGATCCCACCCCAAAAATCCCAGTGAGCTGGTTGACGAGGATGTCGGCCGCCGCGGCCCCTCAGGAAAACATGACAGTCGGGCGGGACTGCTTCAAAGGCTACGGAGAAGAAGAGGATATGGAGCTGTGGAGAAGTGCGCAACTCAGCTTCGTGAGAAATGCGTGACTCAACTTTGGAGAAGTGTGTGAGAGAGAGAAAATAAAATGGAGGTCAAACTTAATTTTTTTCCACCATATGATACCATGTTACTGAGGGATATAACACATTGTTTCATTATCCAAACAACAAAATGAAAAATTCTCATTTCAGTCTTTTAAACAATGGATTATGTTCATTCCAACGGAAGAGAGGCTATCCAAACGGGCCCTTATGGTCTCAAAAATCCTTTGGAATTATTCAAAATGCGACATCATAGATAGCCATCTATCGTTATACTTTTTTAAGTTCTAAAAACTTGAAGCCAACATATTGTTGCTAATGAATGTAATAGTTGGGGTGCATTTCTATATTGTAGAGTGTGCCTTCATATATCAATTTAATTAGTTTGTCAATTGAAACATCGAAGAAAAGAAAAAAAAATGTTATTTTGTCTAGTAGTAAAGACATTTGTTGAGAAGTGCATGCTTATTATTATAGTTGGGTGAAAGTGAAGTTAGAAGCTCAATAGTTAGTTAGATAAGAATCCAACTGCTATGGTAGTCACCAAGGAAACTACATATAAGTGACTATATACACTCATACAACAATATATACATATAGTATAATTTATATAATAATATCATGTAGAATAAGTAATAGACATTGATATGGATAATAAATAATGTGTGAAAATAAACACTATCTTTTTTACTATTTTCTCTATATTTGTACAATATGTAATTATGAAGTTTTTTTGTGATACATTTCATCATAGTTAATCATTTACTACAGTTGTACTTGTCATTTTTTAAATTACAAGAACATGATATAGGTTTCCTATATTGTGATACGTATATGTTGATTATCATGAATGACATAACAAATTATAATTTGTGAAGGGTATTAGAAAATCAAAAGGAAATAGCATGCGAGCTTTCTTAGATGGCCTTCGCATGTGATTTACACACTCATTAATATCTATAGTAAATGAGTAAAGTACATTGTAGACCTCACGTATCTTTTTTGTCTACTTTTGTCGTAACATCTTTCGACAGTTATAATCCAAAAATACTTTGGCATTATCTCAAATGTGGAGTTCTAGTGTAGGTAAGTATCGACCATTATATTCGTTCTATTTTCAAAAAATTAAATACTTGAAGACACTATATTTCTTACGATCAATGTAGGAGTCTGGTGGCATTTTTCATGTTGTAACATGGATTCTCTAACATCAATTTAAGTAATTTCTCAATTATAATTAAGTCATTGAATAATAGAGAAAATGTTTAATCTCAAACATCAATTTATCACATGATTGGTTTATGCATTCGTGTGTATTTTATACATACATGCATGCATGCATGCATGCATACAAGGTGTGTGTATATATGTGTGCGCGCGCGTGTACACACAATATATATAGTGACATTAATAAATTGAAATGAATTATTATGATCCATTAATAAAATTGTTCGGGTAAATGGAAATGTAATAATATGCTATCATAATTGTATATTACATTTATAATTTAATGTCTAGAATCCCATATCACAAATGTTTGTTATTTTCTAGGATCCTATATGTGTGAGATATGTTAGAGCCTTTTATGTGTGCTTGACACATTCATTAATCTCTATAATAAATGTTTAAAGTGCAATTCGAACTTTAACTATCTTTGTTGTCCTCTCATGTGGGAATGTGTTCCCAAATTATAATTGTCAAGATGTTTAGCAATATTTAAAAATATGGTGTGGCATAATAGGTAACCAACTATTATATTTGGTTTTTTCCTAAATATTGAAAAGTTGTTATTTTAATAATGAATATAAAGTTGGTGATCCTTTTTTTGTGTTGCAAAATGGTTTTGAGCCATTGATTCTTGCCACAATCAAGAGGAAAATATTAAAAAATATTTTTTACGATATATTTCAACTACTCATTTTCTATTATTATATTTGTCAAATTCAAATTACAAAGATGTACACGTTGATATAAGTTTCATATATTATAATACTCATTCTTAAGTATCACAAATGACATCAGTATCATTGAAAGGTGTAAAAAAAGAGAAAGTAAATAGCATCTGATTGTTAGATGGCTTCTACAGTTCCACATGTGATTCATATATTTATAGTAAAGTGCATTGTGAAATTCACATATTTTCTTTTGTCCTCTCATATTGAAGTGACTTCCTACAATTATAGTCTTTAAGATCCTTTGGCATTATTCAAAATATGCCAACATAGATAACCATGGATCATTATACTTTTTAAATTTATGAAAACTTGAAGCCAACCTATTGTTGATGATGAATGTGAAGTAAATAGCATGTGATTGTTAGATGACTCTCACAATTCCATGTGTAATTCATATATTCATTGATATTTATAATAAATATGTAAAGTACATTGTGGCATATTATTTTTGTCCTCTCATGTCTGAATGACTTCTGACAATTATAGTCTTGAAGATCCTTTAGCATTATTCAAACTATGACAATATAGATAATCATCATCGTTATACTTTTTTAAGTTCTAAAAACTTAAAACCAACATATTCTTGATGATGAATCTAAAGTAAATAGCATGTGATGGTTAGATTACTTCCACATGTGATTAACATATTCATTAATATTTATAATAAATATCTAAAGTGCATTATAGAATTCACATATTTGTTTTGTCCTCTCATGTCGGAATGACTTTCGACAATTATAGTCTTCAAGATCCTTTGACAATATTCAAAATATGGCATCATATATACCATCTACCATTATACTTTTTAAAGTTCTGAAAACTTGAAGCCAACATATTATTTATGATGAATGTAATAGTTTGGGGTGCTTTTTTTATATTGTAGAGTGTGTCCTCGTATATCAATTTAATTACTTTGTCAATTGAAACGTTAACGAAAAAAAATGTTAGTTTGTCAAGTAGAAAATACATTTATTGCAAAGTGCCTGCTTCTTGTTATAGTTAGGTGAAAAGTAGGAAAGTTGAATTCACCTCAATAATTAGTTAGATAGGAATTAAAGTCGTAGCCACCAAGAAAACTACATATATGTTTATTATGTACACACATATGACAACACATACATATAGTGTATATATATATCATATAAAATAAATAATAAACATCAATATGAATAATAAATACTGCATGAAAATAAATACTAATACAATCTTTTACTATTTTCTCTATATTTTTACAGGATGCAACTCCTTTAACTATGATGCAACTCCTTTCATCATAGTTAATCATTTACTGTAATTGTGCTTGTCATTTTTAAATTACTAGGCACCTTGATATAGATTTCTTATAATTTGATAGTTATTTATAGATCAATGACATCACAAATTATAATTTGTGAAGGATATTAGAAAAGAAAAAGTAAATAGCATGTGAGCTGTGTTAGATGGCTTTCACGTGTAATTTACACACTCATTAATCTATATAGTAAAGGAGTAAAGTATATCATGAACCTCACGTATCTTTTTCGTCTACTTATGTCATAACATTTTTTTACGGTTATAATTCAAAAGATGCTTTGACATTATCTCAAGTATGGAGTTCTAGTGGACACTTATGCACGAGATTCAACAGATCATTTCCTACTTTAAATATTTTAAATGTATACACTGTTATAGAGAAACTAACAAAGATTATTTAGCATGCCACGGAAGAACAATCTTTTGGACACTTTTTGGAATGTGACTCCTCCTCCGGAGACTCTTTATTTTTTGTACTCGGACTCCTTGCGAGCATATATAAATAGATAATCTTTTCTTCTAAAAAAAAGTATGGAGTTCTAGTATAGGTATGTATCAACCATTATATTCATTTTTTCCAAAATTTGAATACTTGAAGACACTATATTCTTGATGATGAATGTAAGAATTTGGTGGTATTTTTCATATTGCAACATGGATTCTTCAACATCATTTACATCAATTTAAGTGATTTTTCAATTATAAGTAAGTCGCTAAAGAATAAAAAATGTTAATCTCGGACATCAGTTTATCACATGGTGCTAATAATTAGTTAGTTTACACATTCATTTGTATTTTATACATACATACACACACATACATACATACATACATACATACATACATACATACATACATACATACATACACATATATTTATAGGGATGACTTTGACATTAATAAAATTGAAATAAATTATTATGATCCATTAATGAAATTGTTCATGTAATACATTTCAGTATTCATATATAAATTCATTCATAAATGAAAATGTAAAAATATATTATCATAATTGCACATTACATTTAACATTCAATGTATGTCTACGATCCTACATGATAGGAAGTCAATAGTATATAGACATACATTACATTTAATGAGCGTGTGATGTGTTTTTCTTGTCACGAACATGCCAAATGACTTTACACATATTTTTTATATATTTTTTTGTTAACAGTTTATAAGATAATTGATAATAACAAAAATACAATTCAAATCATTACCAACAATTATATTCATTATTTTCAAAATTTTACAAACTTTTGCACATTATTATCCTTTATAATAGACATAATATTTTTTTATAACTTCTTATGCTATAAACTATTCTTTGTTATAATCAATATTCCTCTAAGCTATGAATAAATAAATACATAAAAAAACAAAGAAAAGCATATGTAAAACTGCTTGAGATGGGTGTGACACAGAAAGTGCATGACATGCTCATATTTCTCAATATTATAATATATACATACAACAACATCAACATGAATAATAAGTAATATGTAAAATAAACATTAACAATAATATTTTTAACCATTTTTATTATTTTGTATAATATATAATATAAAAAAAAGTTTGCTCATTATTTGGACATAGTTAATAATTTATTGTGGTTCTATTTGTGAGTTTTTAATTGTCGGTTTCTCATTCTCTATTATAATGAATGCCATTGTAATTTATAATTAGTGAAATTTCTAAAACATATGAAGTAAATAGCATGTAAGATTTGTCTGATGAGTTTTATGTGTGTTAGTTTATTCATTAACATTTATAATAAATGAGCAAAGTACATTGTGAAGTTCACATATATATTTTTGTCCTCTCATGACATATTGTCTTCCAACAATTATAATTATGATATGCAACATCTAAAATATGGCAATATAGGTAATACATACATACATACATACATACATATGCACATACATACATATATATATGTGTATATATATATATATACATATATATATAGAGAGAGATAGAGAGAGAGAGAGAGTTTAAGTAGGATGTACCCATAAAGAATGGGTACATCTTGTAACCACATGATCCCAACCGTGCATCATGATCTAACGTCCCAAAATCTAAACGCACGTACATTACATTTAATGAGCGTGTGATGCGTTTTTCTTGTCACGAACATGCCAAATGACTTTACATATATTTTTTATATATATTTTTGTTAACAATTTATAAGATAATTGATAATAACAAAAATACAATTCAAATCATTACCAACAATTATATTCATTATTTTCAAAATTTTACAAACTTTTGCACATTATTATCCTTTATAATAGACATAATATTTTTTTTTATAACTTCTTATGCTATAAACTATTTTTTTTGTTATAATCAATATTCCTCTAAGCTATGAATAAATATATACATAAAAAAAAGCATATGTAAAACTGCTTGAGATGGGTGAGACACAGAAAGTGCATGACACGCTCTTATTTCTCAATATTATAATATATACATACAACAACATCAACATGAATAATAAGTAATATGTAAAATAAACATTAACAATAATACTTTTAACCATTTTTATTATTTTGTATAATATATAATATAAAAAAAGTTTGCTCATTGTTTGGACATAGTTAATCATTTATTGTGGTTCTATTTGTGAGTTTTTAATTGTCGATTTCTCATTCTCTATTATAATGAATGACATTGTAATTTATAATTAGTGAAATTTCTAAAACATACGAAGTAAATAGCATGTGAGATTTGTCAGATGAGTTTTATGTGTGTTAGTTTATTCATTAACATCTATAATAAATGAGCAAAGTACATTGTGAAGTTCACATATCTTTTTTTGTCGTCTCATGTCATATTGTCTTCCAACAATTATAATTATGATATGCAACATCTAAAATATGACAATATAGGTAATACATATATATATATATATATATATATATATATATATATGTATATGTATATATATAGAGAGAGAGAGTTTAAGTAGGATGTACCCATAAAGAATGGGTACATTTTGTAACCACATGATCCCAACCATGCATCATGATCCAACGTCCCAAAATCTGGACGCACCTGAACCGTCTCCTTTCTTGGTTTTTTCCTTTCAGTTCCATTTTTTTCCTCGGTTCAGTATTTATCCCTAAAAAACTCCTTCGCACAGAGGTTTTTGGACTCCCGCCCGCTCCAAAAAAACCTCCCCAAAATTTCTCTACCCCAAAACTCTCCATCCTCTACCCCAATATCTGCTCCTGCTTGCGAAGAAGCTTCGGCGGAAGAAGGATCTGCTCTTGCGGCTCTTCTCCTGCTGTTCACGAAAGATCTGCTCCTGCTCTCTCCTGCTCGTGAAGATATGCTCTTACTCGCAAAGAAGCTCCGGCGGAAGAAGAAAAACTGCTCCTGCTCTTGCACTCCGGCGAAAGAAGGATGTAATAACCGACAACAAGAAGAGATAAAAAAAAGAAAAAAAGAGAGATAACGTGATGGGCGGCCAAACAAATCACAAAAGGAACAAAAGGCCCAATGCCACTCAAAGTTTGTAAAGGGAAGAGATTAAATCTGATCTCATCAGATTTAATTAGGAGAGGGGACATATTTAAGATAGAAAGAGAATCATATTTAAATACCCTTCCCTCAAACCTTGCAACCCTTTTTCCTGGTTCTTCTTCCACCTCCGCGCGGGAACAGGGGCAGCAAATGATATCGTCGTTCTTAGTGCAAGGGTAGGCAGGGTCCCTCTCTCCTCTCCTAAGTTAGTCTTTTCGCTTCCCCTCACGTCGCCTACATCGATTGAATCGCAGACGCTGATCGGCCGGGAGAGAACAGGGTGCAGGGAGAAGAAAATAGAGGACGTGGTTGTTGATCGATTTTTCGACGAACCGAGGAACGAATTAATCACGAACAGAGGTGGGTGAATCAAAATCACCTTGCATGACCTCTGAATTATTCTAATTCTTGCCCTAATCGATATGAAAAGAAAAGAAGAAGAACAAGGCTCAAGTTATCATTTGATTTGTTTGATTTTCTTAATTTCCCTAATTGGTTGAATTAATGTTTGATTTGTTCTGTTCTGTTGATTGCTTGATTGAGTGCTAGAAGTTAGAAAGTTTTTTTTAGATTGGAATTGCACTAGGATTGTAATAAATTTCATGATTAGTACCGGTCGACCGATTTTTGGTGTGTTGTGAACACCGATCGACTGATTTATTGATATCTCTGACTATTTGATTTGCATGTCGACCGGTCGACCGATCCCTGCCCATCGGTCGACCGACCCTTACCCACCGGTCGACCGTTCAACTGAACGGACCGATCGTAATAGCCCAGAATCAAACCACCGGTCGACAGAGCCGAAGCCAACCGGTCGATCGTTCCCCAGAACCGATCGACCGATTTCCAAAAACCTTTTTATTAGATTTATTAATTATTTTCATTTTAAAATCTGAATATTACCCATATATAGTTGATTCTATGTTTCTGACTTTACAGAGATCTCCCACTAATTTCAAGATCTATTCTCTTATTGATTTATTTCTTATTGATCTTCTCGTATGCATTGAACAAAGAATAAAGAAGCACAAGTTATTGAAAGTGGTTAATAAGTTCGGATGGAAGATTAACAATGGGTTGCCAGTCCAAGCCAAGTGCAGCAAGATAAAGATAGCCCCCTTGGTCATGGTTTGATCACCCATTGATCCGCACAAGGCCGTATCGTTTGCTGGGCATACCCAAGAACTAAAGGCACCTAAAGTCATCCTGATTTCTAATAATAAACCAAGATCAAGAAGCATGATTAAGTCAAATTAAGTTATCGTCGTGATTTTCAAGTATGCATGATTTCAAGATTACTAAGCATCATTTGATTTTCATGATTTATGATATCCTCTTATTCTTATTATGATCTATGATGCTGCCATGTTATCCTTTCAAGTTCAAGTCAAGTATGATTATTTATTTCTGATTATTTCATTTATGATATGCATTGTATATATCATGTGGTTCCCCACTATGCTGTAAAACTTACGGGAGGACCTGCTCCCCTGTGTCTGATTTCCACAGGACCATATCAGTAACGAGGTGGAGTAGGTGTGTGTGATGAAGCTCTGGTGGTAAGACAGCACATGAACCGGCTTATTAGTTTCTTCTCCTTCCGCAAATTTAAGTTATTCTTTTCTTTATTTTCTCTTTTATTATTCTTCCGCTGACATGTCTCGGTTCTTGACTGAGATATGGTCAATATTATGGTCAAAGTCATAGTATGTCATAGCGTCTTTAGGTTGATCTTCGCCGCGTGGCGGGGGTCGATTTGGGGGCGCTACATTTATGGTATCAGAGCCAAAAAGTCAGGACTCTCTTGACATCCTAGTGTATAGAATAGTATGGTATTAGTTCATATGCTATCGCGGAGCAGTTGCCACACCATCCACCGTAAAGTACAAGTAAGATCTTTCTTGCTTTGAGTTATTCTTTATTGATGTATTGATATGTATTTCACATGAGTGGTTGATTCATAAGGAGGTTATTCTGTATGGTAGGAATCAACTTAAATGTTATTAGTGATTAGACAAAAATGGTCATAAAGGTTAGGAACAAATTGGAACAGAATATGTAATAAGCATGTGGATAAATATACTCACATGAAGAATGAGTCTTACAGATGTTTAAAGAATAAAACATAAGAAACGATTATGTTTCTTATAATTCATGATTTCCATCTTTCATGATCGCTCTATTCACGGATTTCTTCTACTGACTACAGCAGTACGAAGAGGAAAATGAATAGCCATATCAATTGCAAAGAGATGTAGATTAAGAAAGAAACGAAGGAATTATAAGAATAATTAAAGGAGTCGACTGACACAACATGTAGGTGTGAGATGATTTCAAATAATAGAAGTGAAATCAAGCATGTCTAAGTTATGATTTATCATTATAACTTATGTGGTTCCATGGGTCTACCAATATAGGGGTTTAATAAATTATCTGATATATTTATATATTGATAAGTGTGGACCCATAATGTTCGTTGTTCTTTAGACTTCATATGGCCCCCTTATATTATGTTGATAATGGCCCTAAGCAAATCTAAATTAGTTATACAAATTCTTAGTTGGACTACCTTATGTGGAAAAATAAGAATCAAATTATTAATTATGTTCAGGTTATGTAATATCCGTGTACAAGAGTTTAAATAATTAGTAAGCTATCCAAAAATCATGTATAAGGTATGAATGGACAAATATGGAAGCTTAAATGGTTTAGAAGTCACATTGGCTTGAATAAACGTTAGAAGAAATTTTCAATAAGTAAGTGACTATCTAAGTTAACCGAACATTTAGACCTAGCATACTCACACACATATGTACATATAACATAATATACTTATAAATATATAAGGATAAATAAATAAATAAACATATTTAATTAACTTAGTTTAGTATAGAGTAGATTTGAAATTTTATTAATATGAAGTATATTTTTCTATAGCCATTATTAAAGAATGAATTCGCTATCATCGCAATGTATATATATTTTCAAAATAGACTAATATGGTTGATAAAAGAATTATATAAGAACAAGCAATGCATGAAAATGTTAAACGAATGTGAGAAATTTTGAAAAAAAATTAAAGTCTCTTAATTGAGATATGCTTAAGGAGGATATGAGCCCCCAACTATTAAGTATTAAAAGATCAAAACACCAAGTGAGAAAATTTTTAGAAAGTAGGGGAGGTTAAGGTAAAGTATGAGGAATTTAATAAGTCCCCTACAAAATTACTGGATAAGTAAGTTATGCACCTGAGAGGGATGATTATGAAGTAAACTATAAATTTTAATTGAATTATATTGACTATGGATATATTTATTAGTTTTCATAATAATGTTCAAATCATATAGGGTAATTAATCATATTATCATGATTGATAGTTCAAGAGGGAAAATAAAAACCTATATATGTTTAGATAATGGGTTAAGCAAGCCATCAGATGATAAATAGAATGTTCTCTAAGATGCAAGATATAAGATGTAGAATGTTCTCTAACATGCCTCAACGTCAATACGATGAAAAAAATGTTCAAGATTTTGTCTTGATCAAGTTGACCACTCATGATTTGATCATAGGTTTTATATATGGATTGATTTTCTCTTTTCGACCTTAAAATTATCCCGACCCTCTCCCATGTGCTACAAGATATTGTTAATACAAAGGATAATGAAATGATGCGCAAAGAAGAAGAATGATAGCTTGTTTTCTATTTTGTTGATTGTTTGGTTTTTCTGTCTGATTGTTTGAATTTATTCCGTGTTCACTTGCATTCATGATGTTTTACTAAGGACTTATGTTAGATAATGTGCACAAATGGTTTTGTTCATTAAGAACTAGATTGTACTATATGATCGACCCCTCATCGTCGATATCATTCGACCTTAACATTGATTTAGAGTGCTTCAAGATACTCAAGGAAAGAACTTATTGTAGTAATATATAACCACTAACCTCCTATGAAATTATATGATCTGACATTGCAAGAAACAGATCAATGTAAGTCAAGTAAGTTATGTCTTCCACTCAAAAGCTAAATGATTATAATGATGACTCTTAATCCATGATATTTGATTATGTTAGATCTTTAGGATTCTTTCTAAATGATCCAAAATTCATAATGATTAAGGTTGAAGTACTCTATGAATATAGGATGATCCCAGGATGTGACCATTGACATACCTCATATGGTCTCTTCATATTTTTTTCATGTTACACTTACATTATCCATACTGCTAAGATGATGAAGTATTGATTACTTGATCAAATACTTAATTTTCATCTTATATGTGATCCCTTTTATATCATTGATTTGATCATCAATTAAAGAAGTGTTCTTTTTTTATGATAATGTTTAGAGTAAGGTCACATCAAGCATAGTCATCGTGAAAGTAATTGATTTAAATTGACATGATTCCATTATCAATTTTATCGAATCATATGATGATGTCATTATCTACGATGATGGACAACGTTGTTAGTGAGCCTATTGATCCTTGCACGACATATGCTACCCAATAAGGACAATGACCCTATGAAAATAACTTCATACCATAAGTGATACTAATGACGATTAAAGATAAAATCTTTTCGTCACATCGATTAGAAACTTCTTAGGAGGATTGTGATGGGATTCCTATTGGATTCTTCTTCCTAAGATGTATGAGTATTATGTAAAAAGAAGAAGATAGTTATCAGTATTCAAAGATCTAAAAGTCATAGTTAGAAGTTGAGTATCATATCGGCCTCCTTTCAAGCATGACCTTGATTTTCGAGGCCCCATGACACGAACTGAAAAGACAAATTTAATAACTTCAAGACAAGGGGTTTATGAGACCGAGGGTTTCATTTCTAAATGTTCCACTTCTTTTGTAAAGAAGAATGATGACTCTATGGATCTAAAGATTTATTAACAAGTTGTTAAATAAAATAACCATTAAGACATAAGTGTCTATTACCATGCAAAGATGACATATTTAAGGCTAGGTGTTCTCAAGATCGATCTATGGAGTGAGTACCGACAATTTCGAGTTGCTGAAAAAGATGTAATGAAGATAATTTTCCTGACAATAAATGATCACTATAAATTGAGCGATGCCATTGGACTAAGAATACCCCTCAAACCTTTAGGTTCTCACGAACATTGTGTTCAAACTATGCCTACATTTAGGTAGAAAAGATTGAAGTGTTCATCGATCAAAAGAGTCTTAGGTATGCTTTCTTTTAGTAGTACGCTAATACGTGACAATGAAGATGACATGAAGTTTGAAAGATTCTGAGTTCTCCATGAAGTATCATTTTGATAAAAGTGAACTCGGTTACACATACACTCAGACACTAGTGATATCCGCTAGGCTTCATGAGGTTGCGTATGAAATGATGATGTCCTAAAGAGAACAATACTAGATGAATAACATAAGCCTGGGTTGCAGTCCATTTAGGAATAAGTCTTATAAGAAAAAGTATTAGATGAATATTATAAGTCTGGGTTGTGATCCATTTGGGAAATACACAGATGTATAAGGATGAACAAATAATAATAACATGAAACATGAAGATACAAAAATATGTCCTAAGTACCCAGTATGTCAAGGTGGAAAAAGTAGAGCATCAGGAATCCTATGAGATGATGATACATGACGTTAAGAATTCTTAGACTTGACATTTGCTAAGTATCCAACACATATAGTGGAGCGCAAGGTGCAACGTCAGAAAAATAAAGATGTACTCATGATCAGAGTAGCTTGGCGTTACCATCATGGCGATGATGCGACATGGAAACTAGAGTTAGAAATACGTCAAGAATTTCCTCACCTTTTCGGTAAGTCCTTTACTTAGTGCAAAATTCGAGGATGAATTTTCTTTTAAAGAGGTAAGAATGTAATAACCGACAACAAGAAGAGATAAAAAAAAGAAAAAAAAGGAGAGATAACGTGATGGGCGGCCAAACAAATCACAAAAGTAATAAAAGACACAATGCCACTCAAAGTTTGTAAAGGGAAGAGATTAAATATGATATCATCAGATTTAATTAGGAGAGGGGACATATTTAAGATAAAAATAGAATCATATTTAAATACCCTTCCCTCAAACCTTGCAACCCTTTTTCCTGGTTCTTCTTCCACCTCCGCGCGGGAACAGGGGCAGCAAATGATCTCATCGTTCTTAGTGCAAGGGTAGGCAGGGTCCCTCTCTCCTCTCCTAAGTTAGTCTTTTCGCTTTCCCTCATGTCGCCTACATCGATTGAATCGCAGACGCTGACCGGCCGGGAGAGAACAGGGCGCAGGGAGAAGAAAACAGAGGACGTGGTTGTTGATCGATTTTCTGACGAACCGAGGAGCGGATTAATCGCGAACAGAGGTGGGTGAATCGAAATCATCTTGTATGACCTCTGAATTATTCTAATTCTTGCCCTAATCGATATGAAAAGAAAAGAAGAAGAGCAAGGCTCAAGTTATCGTTTGATTTGTTTTATTTTCTTAATTTCCCTAATTGGTTGAATTAATGTTTGATTTGTTCTGTTGATTGCTTGATTGAGTGCTAGAAGTTAGGAACTTTTTTTTAGATTGGAATGGCACTAGGATTGTAATAAATTTCATGATTAGTACCGGTCGACCGATTTTTGGTGTGTTGTGAACACTGATCGACCGATTTATTGATATCTCTGACGATTTGATTTGCATGTCGACCGGTCGACCGATCCCTGCCCATCGGTCGACCGACCCTTACCCACCGGTCGATCGTTCAACTGAACGGACCGATCGTAATAGCCCAGAATCAAACCACCGGTCGACCGATCTTAAGAGACCGGTCGACCGATCCGAAGCCAATCGGTCGACCGTTCCCATCGATTTCTAAAATCTTTTTATTAGATTTATTAATTATTTTCATTTTTAAATCTGAATATTACCCATATATAGTTGATTCTATGTTTCTGACCTTACAGAGATCTCTCACTAATTTCAAGATCTATTCTCTTATTGATTTATTTCTTATTGATCTTCTCGTATGCATTGAACAAAGAATAAAGAAGCACAAGTTATTGAAAAGTGATTAATAAGTTCGGATGGAAGATTAACAATGGGTTGCCAGTCCAAGCCAAGTGCAGCAAGATAAGGGTAGCTCCCTTAGTCATGGTTTGATCACCACCCGCACAAGGCCATATCATTTGCTGGGCATATCCCAAAAACTAAAGGCACCTAAAGTCATCATGATTTCTAATAATAAACCAAGATCAAGAAGTATGATTAAGTCAAATTAAGTTATCGTCATGATTTTCAAGTATGCATGATTTCAAGATTACTAAGCATCATTTGATTTTCATGATTTATGATATTCTCTTATTCTTATTATGATCTATGATGCTGCCATGTTATCCTTTCAAGTTCAAGTCAAGCGTGATTATTTGTTTTTTATTATTCCATTCATGTTATGTACTGTATATCATGTGGTTTTCCACTAGGCTGTAAAGCTTACGAGAAGATCTCATCTCCTGTGTCTGATTTCCACAGGACTAGATCAGTGATGATGTGGAGTAGGTATGTGTGATGAAGCTCTGGCGGCAAGACAACACATGAATCAGCTTATTAGTTTCTTCTCCTTCCGCAAATTTAAGTTATTCTTTTCTTTATTTCCTCTTTTATTATTCTTCCGTTGACGTGTCTCGGTTCTTGACTGAGATATGGTCAATATTATGGTCAAAGTCATAGTATGTCGTAGCGTCTCTAGGTTGGTCTTCGCCACGTGGCGGAGGTCGATTTGGGGGCGTTACAAAGGATCTGCTCCTGCTCTTGCACTCCGGCGGAAGAATGATCTACTCCTCTGCTCTTGCGATCTCCCTCCGCAGGACGACGAAGAAGAGGGCTGAGGGCTGCTGCTATTGCGACCTCCCTCTGTAGGTCGATGAAAAAGAGGGCTTTAGGGCTGCTGCTCGCGTGACCTTCCCTATGTAGGACAGGAAGAAAAGGGTTGAGGGTGATCTCCCTCCCTCTTGTTACGCGTTTGCTATTGTTATTTCATTTTATTTTAATATCTCCTTTTTTCATTCATTTTTTTGTCCAGACCTCTGCAACCACTCAAACTGTTGCTGCTTTCGCGACCTCGCTGCTATTAGCTCTTCTGCTCTTGCGACCTCCCACCATAGGATGGCAAAGGTTTTAGCTGAGGGTTGTTGCTCTTCTTGTCTTCTACAAGATCCCTTGCCCACTATTTGTGTTGACAGTAATAATTTTTAGATGAAATCATCATTTGTATTAGACAATATGTTACTACAAGGTCCCTCGCCCACCATAGGATGACAAAGGTTTCAGCTGAGGGTAGTTGCTGCCTCAGCCCTCCCTCCTCCGCACTTCGGCTCCTGTTGATCGCTCTTGCGACCTCCTTCCACAGGACGACGAAGAAGAGCGATGAGAGTTTTAGGGCTGATGTTCTCGCAATCTTTGCTGTTGCCCTTGCGACCTCCCTACGCAGTATGCCTCCGCACTCCGGCTCTTGCACTCCGGCGATCCTCCTATTGAAGGATCCTCCAGTTGAGAGTTTTAGGATTGATGTTCTCGCGATCTCTGCTGCTGGGCAACAATAGCATTATTCCGTCAAATGAGCAGTTCCTGATCTAGCCTCCAATGCGTGTGGAATGAGCAATTTCTGGCTGAGTGAATCCTGCTGAGAGAAAAGGTAATAAAAGTTGTGTTTCTTCTTCTATATTTATTCAATGCATGTCAAATGAATAATTTTTAACTGAGCGTCCTCCTGGAATGAAAAGGTAATAAAACTTGGACTCGGACTCAAACTTTGTGCTACCATGAATCATTTGGAGCCATACACAGTGCGATCCTTTGCTTAACAGGGATATGGAATACATAGTATTATGAGGAAGTCATGAAACTTTGAAGCTCGGACACAAGCAAGCTCTAAGGTCCTCTTCTAGATCTTGTTAATTACTGAACTTAAATTGTGTTTACAAAAAGTGGTTGGTTTCTATAATCACTATATTGAATTTTTCTTGTAGGCTGAAAAAAATTAAGGAGACTAATAATGTCATCCAACATGAACAACAATGTTAATATTGATGAGGCATGTTATGGAGATGAACATGTGAGGAGCTCAGCCAGCATAGAACAAAGGTATGCATATACTCATTTATGTTGCATTTTCTAGTGTCAAATATGGACTCATGATATGTTTATTTCTTCTACAGTATTGTGCAAAATATTGACAAAAATGACAACATTAGAATGGAAGTTGTAGGTCAGACTTATGAACAATCCACTGGTATAGTCAAACCTTATCTTGGTATGACATTTGATTCAGAAAAGGCAGGATATGATTTTTATAATTTTTATGCTCAAGCCATTGGTTTTTCGATATGGAAGTCTGCTTCTCATAAGGCAGATGAACATAGAAAACATTCAAGTAAAATGCTTGTTTGTTCGAAATAAGGACATAAGGACATTAAGCAAGATGTTGGAATAGAAGTAAAACGTAGAAGAGAAACACGGAACGGATGTGGTGCGCACTTATTTATTGGAGAAATAGACGATGGAAAGTGGATTGTAAAAAGATTTAAGGAAGAGCATAATCATTCATTAGCAACGCTCTCTAAAGTATTAAGGATGTGTTCACATTTTATGTTATCTGAAACTTTGAAGGGGTCATTAACAAATTATATGATGCTGGTATTGGTCCATCAGGTATTGCTAGAGTTCTTAAGTATTCCGGTGAACCAACAATTAGAAGCCAAGAATGTATGGATCATTTGAAAACAATAAGAAAGAATAACATTGGTCATGAATGCATGGGTGTCATTACTTATTTCAAAATGAAAAGAAGGATGACAATGAATTCTTTTTTAGATTGCAAAAGGATGAAACTAATACCATAAGAAATATGTTTTGGGCTGACAGTCGATCGAGGGATAACATTTGGAGATGTTATCATTTTTTATATGACTTACAGAACTAACAAGTTTTGCATGCCATTTACACCATTCACAGGGATAAATCATCATCGACAATCTATGTTATTTGGTTGTGCTTTGCTTGCAGATGGGACTGAAGAATCATTCACCTGGTTGTTTCAAACTTGGCTAGAGTGCATGAATGACAAGCATCCTATATCTATGGGTAATGCAATTCGTAAAGTTTTTCCAAGCACAACACATCGATTTTGCATCTGGCATATTAAAAAGAATGCACTAATCCACACAAAAAATTTATGTGGAGGGAACTTTATGAAAGACTTCAAGGATTGGATACACATGCAAAGATTAAAGAATTTGAAAGTAGATGAATGGAATTGAAGCAAGCTTATAATATACCAGATGATCATTAGGTTGAAAATATGTACAATATGCGGCAGTACTGGGTGCCACTGTACTTAAGTGATGTTTTCTTTGCAGGAATGTCTTCCTCACAGAAATCAAAAAGTATGAATGCATTTTTTGATGGGTATGTCAATTTGAATACTTCATTAACAGATTTTGTGTTTCAATATGATTAAGCTCTTCGTTCACATCGTGAAGCCAAAGAACGTGAAGATTTTAAAAATATGAACACTACGGCTTCTTTGATTTCGAGACACCTTTTGGAAATTCATGCGAGCAAGGTATACACCCAAAGTATGTTTGCTCTCTTTCAAAAATGATTCAAACAAATTAATGATTTTCTTACCGAGAAAATTTCGAAGGATAATCATCATGTAGTATACTCAGTGTATTTGATGAGAAAAGAAAATCAAAGAAAATATCTTGTGGAATATAGCAATCAAAAAAATCATTCAGTGAGATGCTTGTGTAAGAAGTTTGAGCAAGAAAGTATCTTTTGTGTTCATATTTTGAATATTCTTAATAAGAAGAGGGTTACATGTTTACCCAAGCAATATATACTTCAAAATGGACAATGGATGCTCGATATTCAAAGGCACATGCAATTCATGATAATGCTAGTACATCTACAAATGACCCTCGTTTCATAACTCCTCTTTAGAAATTCATATGGCGAACAAATATGTACAAAGTTAATGATTTTGCCATGCGTTCGACTACTTTTCTAGAGATTGGGGTTTCTGTTATGAGAGAATTTATTGAAAGGTTCCAAACTTTAAATTGCATAAGTCGAGTAACTTCAAGTGATGCGTCGACTACCTTAAGCCACACTTCACAAGGATTTGATGAGGATATCATACATGATCCATTATTTTAAAGGCTAAAGGTAGGCCAAGAAAAATACAAAGATTTAAATCTGGTGTTGAAATATTCACATCACAAGGAGAGCGTAAGAAGCGAATATGTGGTGAGTGTGGCATGGATGCCATTATAGATCTACTTGTCATCGAAAGGTAAAAATAAACTCTATTGTTAATTCTTCTTCCGTCGGAGCTTCTTCGCGAGCAGGAGCAGATCTCGGGGTAGAGGAAGGAGAGTTTTGGGGTAGAGGAATTTTGAGGAGGTTTTTTGGAGCAGGCGGGAGTCCAAAAACCTCCATGCGAAGGAGTTTTTTAGGGACAAATTCTGAACCGAGGAAAAAAAACTAAAACTGAAAGAAAAAAAAACCAAGAAAGGAGACGGTTCAGGTGCGCCCAGATTTTGGGACGTTGGATCATGATGCACGGTTGGGATCATGTAGTTACAAGATGTACCCGTTCTTTATGGGTACATCCTACTTAAACTCATATATATATATATATATATATATATATATATATATATTAGTATCCTAAAGTATCTAGTGACTATATTTTTAGGCATTATTTGTCACGTACAAAAAGTAGAGTATTGATTAGCGAGTATCATTTTGATCGAATCAAAATGCTATTATAAGTATTTGATATTTTTTAAGTAGCGTTTAGATGTTTGAATATAAAATACTATAAACTACTCCCACTAGGTTATAGAGTATAGAGGTAATGATTTCGTATTCTATTTCCTATTATATCCTCATTCTCTTTTAAAAAAAATAAAACTTTGTTTAATTATTAAACATCATAAATAATGTTTATTTTAATATATCACATCTTCAATAATTTTATATTATAATAGTCTTTTTAAAAATGTTACTATTCAAAATAAACTATCATAAATTCAATTCTTATAAATATAATGTGTATACGAACAATGTTAAGTTATATCTTATGTCCATTTTTGTAATTATATTCAATACACTAATTTAACCACTATATTTACCAAATATTTTTTATTGAAATTATAAATAAATTGCTATCCACTAATAGTTAATCACTAATTAAATCTTTATCCTCTAGTCGAAATCTTATCTTTTAATCGAACCGCCAACTTTGTCAAACAGCGTCTTAATGTTGAATTTAATAGTGAAGGTCTTTTTTATATTGCAACGTGTGTTCTTAGGCATTAAATTAAATACTTTGTCGATTATAATTAAGATGTTGAAGAAATGAAAAAAATGCTAATTTGTCTTATAGCAAAGATACTTGACACAAAGAGAGTACTTAATGTTTTAGTAGGGTGAAGGTGAGATAAGTAAGAATTTGGCTATGACAGACACGTAGGTAGGTATAAATCTAACTGCTATTGCAATATCCAAAAGGAAATTAAATAAGTAAAATACATGTTGGACCTCACATTTTTCTTTAATTTTGTCAATGTAATACTCAAAATTTACGTGAAGGATATTAATGTTATTTAACAAACCCTCGAGGTTAAATATCATATAAAAGTTCAAACATCGTCTATTATCCGATATTCTTTCTTCCCACATGATGACTGCTTAGACCCTACAAATCCTCTGCCATATGACTTGGCCAAGAAGAAGAAAAGGAAGAACGAGGATGGGGATGTCATCAAAAGGAAGAAAGAAAAGAAGATCAAGAGTTTGAATATATATGTAATAGAGATATAATCCCTATCTTTTCATTATGAGTGCATTGATGCATATTGTGGTATCAAATTATGTTCATGGAGGTTTTTTTTCTTACATTTATATCTTTTGTTTTGTCTTTGTTCACACAAAGCTCTAGTATCTCGAACTTCATTGATATATGAAACATGTAATAAATTCTACACAAAATATGATAGAATTGCGCATAAAACTCTCATATACAATCACTTCATGGGCATGAACTTAGCATCACATCTTGGACAAATACTAGATGCCAATCATGATCATGAAACTGCATTTCATGGTTGTGGTCATTACTGTAGGCAAACGGGGAAGTCGAAACATGAACATCAGCCCTTCCACATGTTTGTGAAGCGATCTTTCACGATTTTAACATAAAGAATTCATTGTTTGACCTTTGTGTGGCCATGAGAAAACCAAAATAAGAATATGAATTTTGAATATATAGAACCACGATCACGAGTTGAGCATGTCATATGCGTAAGTTGTAATGCCTCCGAAGTCACCTCTCATTAGTTATATGTAAGAGTCATTAATAAAATAACAACTTGCATTAAATCAATGAAGCCAATCATATATGTCATTAGTAAAACATATTCATATTAATCAAATGCAAATTTCATCCCATAACATCAATCGACTTGCATTAAACTCTATTAGTGCCCAATATCCATAAGATTAGAATACTACAACTTCAATTGCAATCATGTTTAATGCCTAATCAATATTCATAGTCATTTTCATTTTCATTTGTTCTATCCACAATCTTAATTATCTTGATTAGGTTATCAAACACTCATTTATGAACCATTATTAATCATTGATGTACTTAATTGTTTTGTGTACAATGGTCTAATTAAGCTAAATCACTCTTTGGACTCCAATATGACACCTTGAAAGTATGCCAATTAATTTACCTGTAAACATGTTTAATAAATAATAATAACAATGCGACATCTTGAAAGTGCGTCAATCCATTGACCAGAGAATGAGTTCAATGAACTAATAAATGAGCTTGTTCTATACAATATTTATGTTAATCCTATGACTTAATATGCAATTCAAATTCTAAATGAGTTAATCAACAACATGATCAAACATCTTATTACAATCGCATTATAACAATTATTTAAGCATGACATAAAAGTATTCCTATCATAACATCACACATAAGAACATAACAGAATGATCAATAGAACAATGTGGCATAGGGAGTTAAAATCATTGATGATGGCATAATCAGGTTAAACATTCAATTTGATCAATAAACTATTCAATAAATAATCATATAACATAAACATATTGAAAAGGAACTAAAATTGCTCCAAAATTCTTATTTTCAGTGTTCATGGTCGTGAAAACAAAGTCACGACCGTGAATGTTGAGTTCACAATCGTTCCCAAAACATTGATTTTCATCCGAACACCTGTCATGCTCGTGACAAAACTACAATACCTTACTATAGTTTGATAATAACTTTTCACACACAACTCCAAATGATACGAAACTAAATTCTATTGAAAACAGATTTTGATATATATTCAATGACATTATTCATCATTTTTGAACCACTACAATATATCCGAATATGATTTAGAATATGATGTACATATTGGAAACAATACTTAACATGGTTCTTTGGCAGTTAGAAATTACAATATTAATAACATTATTCAAACACATCAATTTTAGATAAAGTTAATTCCAATAGAAGTATGACCTAATCTCATATCTATTTCATAAATTTCATCCTCAAATTAGATAAATACTAATTTTGATATATCTTCTAAATTTGTCATGTTGATACTCGAGGAAACTTGACACTATGTCGATTCTTTGACCATAACTTTCTGTACGCATATTCAATTGAGTTGAAATCAAAAGTCCTATAAACTATACTTAAACACCTACCAACTAAATATTATACATGATTTTTGGCCAATAAAAACTTGTTCAAAAAATCATTGGAATATGGTGCACAAATTTGCACAAATTAAGCATGAACATGTGTCTAATCTTTGGACACATAACTATCATCATGCATCCATTACTATTAAGAGATTTTACTCCATATGCTTAATAGACAATTAGGGTAAAACATTTATAAGAACAAACCATATGTTAAATAATTCATTTATGTAATATTAATTTAATAAATAAACTAGAACTTTAAATCTATGAGTTAGATGGTTCACCCTTACATTCCTAGGATTTTTGTCCCAAAAACCCTGTTAATTAAATCTCCCTTTTTCTTCTCTTTAACTCCTCTCCACATGACTATTTGGAGATGGTTTTGGGTATTTTGACTAACTTTTTTTTTAAGGATGAAATACCCTTTAACCAACTCCACTTTTAGGATATTTTAGAGACCACTATTAACTCTTCCATCTAAAAGACATTTCTACCTTTTTGGAGCATTCCAATCTTTCCTATCTCTATTGCCAAAGAGCAAATTTTCCCTCAAGATTTATTTGTTTCTACAGTTATTTTGATATTTTATTTTTTTCAGGGTATTACATGAATAATTGTTCATGACTTTGAACCATATGACCTATTGATATGAAGTTAAATTATACAGTTATGACTTAGAAATGTTATTTTGAAATATATCCAATGGTTAATTATTGACATTGATGTTATATATATCAAGTTCACATTTACAGAAATTCTAAATGATGTATTGATGTAAACATAGACATTAAATTATTATGACAAGTCATAATTAAGTTTAAAGTCAAATATTATAATATTATTATTATTTTTGCATTGAAATAAAAAGAAAGTAGTAATTGGAGGATAATTTATCTTCATAGAAATAATTATTTTCACATGCTCGTAATAATATGCTTACTTCTACTAAACCAATTGTCCAATGATGTATATGAAATTTAATTGAATTTCAATTTATTTGATATTGAAACAAAAACTTCAATAAATTATTAATTCTTCATAAGTTATGAAATGACTTCTATTGTACCTATATGATAAAAAATATAACATGTGATTGAATACAAATGATTCTATAATATCATGTTGAGTATTGTTAATTAATTCACTATAGAATTTGAAATTGCTTATTGTTTAATTTGTTTTATATAATGTGACATATAGAAGTCTATATGGCTCATGGCATTCACAAAGTTTATGTTGTGCTATTTATGATAATTTGTATTATTCTATCATATAGAACACATATTATATGTCACGACACTCATAAAGTTCTTTTTTATACTATATGACAATTTGTATTATTCTTATCCTATAAAACATATCTAACATATCATGTTTTGCAAGACATTTGCATATTTTTCCTAAAAAAGTTATGAAATTTGAATTTGTTCAAGTAAAATATGACACTAGTGATTGTTGATGACTTGGGTGGTGCATGTGACTAGTATTAAGTAAGTGAAGACAGGGTCTGCAAACTCATAACATATTTGTAGTTTTTAAATTATTAATATCAAACTTATCAAGTGATATACTTTTAATTATAAATATGTTGCATTATCATAATTTTTTTATAATTGTTCTCTATTTGATTACTAAATCTTCCACTATCATTGTCATATTATATTGTAAGGCAAAGAGGTATTACACACTCGCATAGTTTCCCATTTACATTTAGCCTTCTCGTGAATTTTTTGGGTGTTAAAATCGGAATATCTACTTCTGATAGTTGTAATAATTAAAATACTTTGACAAATATTTAAAATATGGCTTCCGGTATAGATAACTATGGTCCATTACATAATTTTCTAATATTTAAAATCTTCAAGACAACATATTCTTACGGATGAAGATGAGAGTTTGTTTGTATTTTTTCCATATTGCAATGTAGATTTTTTTTAACATAAAAAAATTCCTCAATTATTATTATGGAGATTAAGACAATACGCTAATGTTTATTTAGCATCAAAGCTTCTTGCAAATGCTACCGTCATAAATTAAGAATTTATTATATTTGGTTGGTTGAAGCTAAGGTAAGTTAAAATACAATTGTTAGATTTATACAATTTTTTGTCCAAACTAAGTGTTAGATTCCTACTTGTCCCAACTGAAAAGCATACACATATGTGTGTGTAATTATCTATATAAGAGATAAAGAGAAAAAAAATATGATGTATTTTTTTATACACCAAGCATCAAGAGACAAAACATGTGGATCCTTATTCACAGCAATCATATGTGATAAGTGAAAAATACATATCTTCACCTTTTTGTATTTGAATGTGTGGTGCATTCAAGATCCCTTCATAGTTCATACATGCAATATAATAGATAGATAAACAATCTTATGTAGATAAAATAATATCATTAAAATGAATAGTGAGTAATATTTAAAATAACTAATAATATATTTTAATAACTATTCTCTTTCTTTAGTTTGTATAATATGTAACTCCAAAAACTTTTGACAATATGTTGTAATCATTTACTATATTTATATATTTTTCAACTTATAGAAAAACATATATCTTGATTGATATAGAAAAACATATATCTTGATTGATAAATTTATTATACTATAACACTTATTCATGAACATCATGAACGTTGTCATAAATTGTAATTATTGAAAGGTGCTAAAAAAGAAACTAAATAATATGTGTGATTTGTTAAATGATTTTCACATGTGTTCCATTGCACGTTAATTGATAAATGTGGGAAGTGGCTCACAAATCTCTTTTATCCTTTCAAACAATTATAATTTTCAAAATCTTTGACAATATATATAATATGGTGTTCTAGTATAGTACCCATGAGCTGTTATATTTACTTTTTCAACTACAAAAAAATTGTTGACACCATAATAATAGTAAAATTTAAAATACAAATTATTAAAAATCATAGTAACAATGCTAGAAATAGTGATTTTAATAAATAGGTAAAATACAATGTGTTCTAACATTTGAAATACAAATAAAAAGTAAGTCTATAAAAAAAATAATCTGACATATTAATGTCCAAAATAAAATTATATATTTAAATAGTTTTAAGATAATAATAGGACATATTGAACATAAGTAAAAAAACATATAATATTCTATGCAAGATATTAATTTTTAGTTTTTATTTAGTCACTTACATCATTAACATCAATCAAATAATGTCATCAATTCTCTAAAATTTCACTTACATTTATAATAAAATGCCACCATAAAAGTAGATATCATAAAGCAAAATCATCATATGAATTATACTTATGCCTATTTGCATCCAATATTCTATTTTAAATCTAATCAAACTAATCCTTAAAGGAAAAGACATGCTTCATCTTTTAAAATATATTTCACTCTTCATTTTTGGATATTTTATATAAATGTAAATGCTTCTTAACTACAAAAAACTGAAATAAAAATATATGAACCTTTCGAAGGACTCATAGATTACCAAAAAGTGAAGCTTGATGAAGCACAAGCGAACTATTTTATGAGAAGGCAATACAAAAGAAAACAAAATGTTCCACGATGAGATATCTATAATGAGCACACTAAATATAGGACAATACATGTATTATACCCATTCAATTTTTCATGTATTTATTTAAAACAATTATCTCATTACTTACAAAGGTAGACTTACATAAGAAATAACAATGACAATTGACCAAATTAAATATAAAATTGTTAGACTTGTAAAGAGACTTACATGTCACTCAAGTATCAAACTACTTAGATTATATCAAAATTTTCTTTTCAAATATGTCAGATTTAATTTCAATAATTGGATGCTTGATTGACCCATGCATAGTGATTTAATACACTTCCATTAAACCTAAAATATAACATTATATTTCTGCAATACAAGGTCATAAATTAACATTTCTCTCCTTAAGCACTAATAGTCATTTATTCTCTTCTTTCCATATAATTATTATATGTCTCATCTAAAACCATGCCTCTTCTTATACAATAAATACATTATCAAAGTATGATGGAGAGTATAATAGATATTAGACCATAAAATTTGCATGATTTAATATGCATGTCTTAATTTATATAGAATTATATGTTATAATATTTTATTTAAAGATTTATATGCAATATGACATGTATGTTAAAACAAAAGCTTCAACTTCAATTATTAGAATATGTTATTATATATAATACATATTTTATGATGTCTTCATATAAGATGGATGATGATACATAAATGAATAACTTAAAATAATCCTAATTTTGTTTTACAATCAAAATTGTAAATTTTCATTTCTTTTAAATTTAACTAATTTAATCAATCAATCTATATATATGGGATTCCCATGTCATTTACTTTAATGCATATAAATATATCCATGCTCCTATTTAATAAGGGCATAGAATGCGATTATTTAGTATTGTCATTCTAAGTTTTCTCCACCGACTTACCACTCATTAAGCTCCTCACGTGAAATAAGAAGAAAAATAAACCAAAAGGAATAAAAAGTTGAGCCACTAAGAATTCTTTGAAGTTTTCATTTTGGAGTAAGCACCTTATTATTGTCATATGATTTGCCTTTATGAAATCCAGATAAGAAAACTTTTATCATGATATTTATTAGCTTCTTTTAGTTAATTAGTGCGACAAATAAACAAGTTCACATATTAGCTTCTTCTATTGTATTTGGATATTTGTTACATTTCTAAAGTTCACCTATGAGTTTATATTAACATAAAAATGTGTTGCCATGTGTCACTCTCATTCAGTAAATAACTACTACAATTATAGTAAGAACCTAACATATCATACAATACACAAAATGACAACATTATAATAGTTTGAATAAAGTGTATATGATAGTATATATTGTACTTTAATACTTGACAACACAAGCAGCACAATATGAGATAATGGTATCAACTAGAGTAATTCCATATCATAATTGTGATATTAGAGATTTCCAAAATACATATGCAGTGGTTTGTTTTGAACTAGTACAAGATATTTCTATCAATTTATTAAGTTTATTCAAACTTATGACATAGTTTCTTTTGGGTTATTATTTCATCCCTATAAATAGGGAATGTTGGCATAAAATATATGCCAGCTTTACCGGACCAATTAGTACAAGACCTGATATTTTTAATTAAATTTTATATTTTTTGTATGCCTTTGTTCTCTTTTTTCTTCCTGCAGGTCCACTTAGTGTTGCTTGTAGTGTGGATCAACATTTGAGTGAACATTTTTTGTCTGTTCATGGATGGCATATAAAGAAAATAACATTTTTTTTGCACAAGAACATTTTAAATTTTGTTTTTGCTTTTATAGTTTATTTAAATAATTACAATGTTATAACAACATTGTTAGAAAAATATTTTGCTCATATTAAATTAATATATATTTGTTTTCCATCTACATTCATAGATTCCATAACTATTTTTTTAACAGTTTGAATTTATATGAAAGGTAAGAAATAAAATTAATTATATATTTGTGTATTATATGATATGCATGTTTTAATATTTAATACAATGTCGACAAGAAAGAAAATAATGTAATAGTTCATAAAATAACTCAAGAACTACATATACAGTTTTAAAAAACAAGACTTTGCCTCATATTTTGAATATATTTACTTTACATGTGAATATATACAAAACAATTTATTATATATATATGTGTGTGTGTGTGTATGTTATATATGTATATATATTTGGTTCCTCTGGCCTTTAGCTTTTGGCTCGACAGTTGTTTTCTGAATAAGAGATATTGATGCAAATAAGTGTTTGACTATACTAATTGATATAATTAAGGGAATGTTGCTGTCACAGACATGCCCTACAAATATCATTTGCGTATAATCATGCATTTAATTAACATATTAAATTAATTTAGATATATATCTTGGGCGAAATGAATTTTTCATTTCATAGTGATTCTTCTGTCGGATTCCAGGACATGGACAGATGGTGATTCGAATTAACTATTTTTGTTATAAGGGTATATAAGGAGTTCAATTCTATCATTTTTATGACAAAATAATACTGAAGTCTAGTTTTTAGAAAAATTATGACCTAATTAAATAAGCAAGTATGAAGAAAAATATAAATCAATATTTCAGTGACATACAGTCTGTCATGACACAAACCCTATGTCAGATTGTCTTAGATATTATGACTTACTTAGGTAATGATATTTGGGGATTGGAAACCCTAGTATCTAGTTTCTAACTAATTCAGAATCATAAGATTTCCTATATGGTTATGAAGTTATGGATTATTTATTGTCAGACACTTAATCTGAAATCCTGAGACAACACCTAGTTAAGCTCTAAATAATTGAAAAGTCCCTAGTGTGAAATAGCTTATGTATATAAATACACGAAATTAGAAATTAGTATTAGAGGATATTATATGTATTTTAGAGTGCATAATCATTCATGCATTGCATATTACCTTATTAGTGATTGGAAAGTAAAAATGCATTATTGCTTATAGGAAAATATCAAGTTGCAAGTGAAAGGGAGGAAATCTAATAAATCTTTTTGGAGGGATAAAGTATAAGGTGAGTGATTAAATTTACAACATAGCAAAACAACATATAATACTTTTTTATTTATGGTATTATCTTAAGTAAAAGATTATTATTGTTATAATTGAAATATATCATAAGCTATAAAAAGTATTTATGATATGTTTCAAGGATTTCATATGAAATGGAGTACCCTCTTACATCAAAATGTTTTCAGGGAAGCTTGGGAACTTAAAATAAGTTTACTTGATATTGATATATAATGGTGATATGTTATTTTGCTATTATAAAACTCCATGTGTACATTGATCATGCTGTATGAAAAAGATCTTTGGGAACGCATTCAATATACATGAAGCCTTTGGGGCGTATATCTGGTGTTTTTTCCCTTTGGGAGCTATCCTGCGTGCACGTATTGACCCATGATATGCTTTGTGTATCTGAGAATCATGATTGTATGAATTGGAATACGTATTGACCCATGATTTGCTCTGCGTATCTAAGACTTTTGATTGTGAAGTTCTGTTTAACTGTACGACACACAATCATAGAGGAATACGTATCTGCGTATCCGTAACTCTTGATTATAAAGCTCTGCTTAACTGTATGATACATAATCATGGAGGGATACATATTGACCCGTGATAAGTATGTGCAATGACACGTGTGGAGTTTAACTATAAAAATGATGATATCATGAGTTACTTTTACTTATATGAAAATTCATATGATTTGACAAGATATGTTATATGTGTTATGGTTTAAATGTTTTCTCATATGAAAGAAATGTGGTTATTTAAATGTTATATACACTCGTATTATTTTCCTATGTTGTACTTTTATTCCACTCACTGAGCAAATGATTGTTGCTCATAATACCTCTTTTTAAAACTTTTCATATATCCATAGGTTCTCAAGTTGAGTCAACTCGGACTTTATTTTGGTGCATATAAAAGAGGTCGAGCCGCTGGAGTATGTTTACCTTCCCCTTCATTTTGTTTTTGGGAGCATGCATGTAATAGATAGTCTTATATGTAATTAAATTTGTAAGAAACTTATTGTAAGATTGTATAAAACTTGATTCTATGGAGTTATATGTGAGATGGTTTGTGGAAAAAAAAACATAATGACAATATGTGAATGTTTTGTCTTATATGTGTGTGTGTGTCTTTTGTATGTGTTGACAAAAACCATAAGATAAGTAAGGAAGGAGGTTTTATCGATTTTATTTTTAGAATTACTAAATATAATTTAGGGATGTAATAATTGAGATTAGAATTTAGTCACGGAGTTGGGTGTGACAGTTGCACGAGAAAGGAAATATTTCAATGATGAAAAACTCTCAAATGATATATACTTGGTGGAAAGATGAATATACTTTTTTGTTATGATATTTTGATATTATATTGTATAATAGCAACAAAATCATATGACACTTCAGTAATATCATTTGAAGGATTGTGATAAGTCATGACATTTGAATCAAATCATGTTTGAATCGAGATTTCTATACATGCATTAAAATTTTCCTTACAATTATTATTTTATTAATTTTATATTATTAGGAGCAATAATTTAAAAAAATTAGAGTGACAATAAAAAATTAAATTCCTCTTAATTTATTTTGTTTTATTAATTGCCTTTAGTACTAGTGTTTATCTTACAACCTTTTAGAAATTTATAATTATTATTATCTCATCATTGAAATATATAATTATTTATCTATCAAACACAAATATATTGAAATAAATTCACCAATGTTTACAATTAATAAATTCTTGAAATTTTGCTTAATTGATCGAACAATTAAATTGAGACCCTAACTTACATGTACATGTAATCGAATTGCTTGATTAAGCCACATATTAAGCTTAAAATATTTGAAAGCTTTTAACATTCATTTAAGTATGATAGATAATACATAATGTTTTCGTTTATCTATATTATATATCTTTAGATATAGACAACATGTCAATTTTGATTAAATCACATAATAGAATCAAATAAAATAAAAACTTATAAAATCAATGTTTATATTATAAAAGGTAAAAGATGCCAGACGTGGCATTTTTACTTTGTCACAAAAAATGGAATAAATAAAATCAAAATCAAAATAATGTACAATGTTAAAAATATGAAAATAAATGGAATTTACTTAATTATACTATTTGATATTATTTTAAAATAAAATATAAATTACTACCTATATATGTATTATATTAAAAGATATATAGCATAGAAGGAGAAGTCACATGTGGTGTTCCTATATTTAGCATCAGTAAAATAAAAAAACATTTAAGTGATAGTTGTTAAAAAATATAGGTAAATGGGAGAAATATTAAAAAATCATCAAAATTGAAATAGAATATAATAGTTTTCTAAAAATAAATTCAAATAAATTTAGTTTATTATGATAATTTTACTTATATAAGTTTCTAAAGATTATTAGATAGTCTAGATAATTTATGTTTTTTTATACTTTTTAATAATAATTAAATACGTTCAAATAGTATTTTTTTTATTTTATAATTAAAAATATTTATTCTATATCATATCATTTGTGGCTCACGTGGGTCATCATACTAGTTTATAGTTATTATTATCTCGTTGTGATCTCAAACAAGATTGTATTGGAAAAATTCACTAGTGTTACAATTCATAAATTCTTGAAATTGTGCTTAATTCAACGGACGATTAAATTGAGATCCTGACTTACAAGTACATATAATCAAATTGCTTAATTTATAACATATTTAAGTTTATATGACATAATTAGTGAATAGAATTGCAATAATTGGCTTAACTTAACAAATTTAAATTGATCATAATCATATACTTTTTCTTCACTATTCTTTATTTTTAATTCTAACATTACATTTTAAAAAAAGAATATAACTAAACAAGTCATTTTTACTTACAACACGCACAAGTTCTCTAATAATAAATTGCAATAAATACATATATTAGCCTATTAGGGTTGAAAGTGAACGGGAAAGATAACTTTTTTCACATAAAAGGAATTATGTACAAATTTAAAGTATAAATAATCAACCTAATTTTTCAAAAGAGAATAAAAGTTTTACTTAGATGGTATTAGTTTTTTAGAGTTGGATCGTAGTTTAATATTCTTGAAATATATAATTTCAAACTAATCTCATTAAATATTTACAAGGGTTGAAATTAAATTATAAAATTTAACTTTATTGACTTAACTATATACTACATATTTTGATTAATTTTATATATCCAAGTTCACAAAAATAGGTTAAAAGACTAGGTTCATTTTAAATTGCACTAAAATAATTTAAATTATCAATCAAATAGGTGTGTAAGATAAATAGGAAAACTATAAAGTATTATTAAAAGTGAACATAATTTTTTACACTTAATAAATTTTAAAAAGTATTGGATCAAGATTTTTTAAATTTCTATTAGGACTTTGTATTTAAATATATGATATTATTTTAAAATAGTCTAATTCTTAATTTGGTTTCAAAATTGATTTTTTCTAGAACAATTTATATATAGATTTATATATTCCACAAAAATGATAATGAAACACCTAACCACCTAACTTTGGCTAAACTAGAAGGTCAACACATGAAGAAAAATACTCATTTTTTTAAAACCTAAACTTAAAATATACTACTCGAATTAGGGTTAAAAAATCATAGTTTTTGGAAGACCTATTGACGCAACATTCTTCGAGCACCGCGTCTTAGTCTGCTA
Source organism: Pontederia crassipes (assembly GCA_030549335.1). NCBI lineage: Eukaryota > Viridiplantae > Streptophyta > Magnoliopsida > Commelinales > Pontederiaceae > Pontederia > Pontederia crassipes. The sequence goes on along the minus strand of CM060191.1, from coordinate 64,920,320 downwards.
CTACCTTCATCCGTCAAGCTTCTTATAGTCACCACGTCCGTCGACTTCGTCTGTCCTTCAAAGTTCGCAAGCATTGTCTGTCGTCCTTCAAAGTTCAACATTCGAAATTTAGCAAAGCAAGTAATAAAAGGTTAGATTTTAGTCTTACTGTCGAACTATTAATAATTAGTTTATGACTACAAACTGTTCTTGAACTACTACTACACGCGGAGGATTAAAAACTACTGCTTTTGCTCTTTTCCATATAATGCTTCGAGACTCACGTGATTTTCATATGCTCGGAGTCGTTTTAGAGACGTTACACAATCTTCTATAAAATAATTTTGTAAAATATAAATCATAAATGCAGAAGACTTTTACAATAATAATAGCTAATATGTCATAATATTCATAGGTTCACATTTCTAATAAATGCGGAAATAATAAAATTAGACAACTCGATGTAGTGCCATGTGCAATATTTGTATCACTGAACAGAACCACATGTAGAATCTCTATTAAAGATCTCTCATATCCAGTTACATAAAAATATCCATAAGTAAAAATACTCAGTACGTAGGGTCTAACAGACAATCAATATGCTCAATTGAAAATAAGATATCATCAATGATGAGTCAACTGGGCAATTAATATAGTAATCAATTAACAATATAATAATTTATCAATATGAGTAATATATCATGCTATGGTCAAAAGATCAATATAAATCAATAACAATTAACAATTATCAATTGTATGAACAATAAATCAATATTCAATTAACAATTTCCACTTTAATAATAAATGGTCATTGGCCAATAATAATGTGATTCAATGGGCAATAACAATTACCAACTCAATGCCATCGTCTATTTCAATTCAATTTCATTCGATTTCAATCCAATTCAATTCGATTTGATTTTAATTTAATTCAATTCAATTTACAATGTTCAAAGTTATCCAATTCAATGAGGAGCGCTCGATCATTTAAGAAAAATTCAATGTCGCTTTCATGTAGGCCAATAAGAAAACCCACGACAAGCCACCCAATAACAATAGCACGTTAACAATGATTCGTGAATGGCGAGGGACCATGACCAATCACAGGACAGTCATAGCCTCTCTAAAGGATGACGTCTCAAATCTTTTAGGTATACTATCTGCCTCATTTAATTTGGCATAGGGACTTGGAGACAATTGGAGAACATGAAGATCCAGTAGTTTTCAGCTCTTTTATCTTATAAGGCGTATATCTTTTAACAATTTAATTTAGTGAAATAAGACCCAATTAGAAAGACTAACATATTCGTACTATAATCGATGATAAAATTAGATACGATAATAAAATATGATCAACTAGGATGACAATATGTATGATCAAGTACGATAATAATGAATTATAACCATGTGATCAAGACAGTAAATAATAATACAATCAATATATGATATTTAAATAATAATAACTGAAAGATAATTAAAAATTCTAATAAATAATTCTCCGTATTTTTTTCTCTTCTATTCAATGTCTTGGTCAAGAAATTTAATAAAACAAACTCTTATTTCTGATCAAAGCCTAAACTTTCTTTTCATATTTTTATTCTTTTTTTCTACTTGCTTTTTCTGCTGGAAGAGAAATTCACCTCTTCTTATTTTACTTTCCTCTCTCCTATTCACTCTGCGCCATCATGCCCCCTTTTTTTCTGCTCCTTTAGGTTCGTTTTTTCGCTATCAGTTGACAGGGTACAAACAATTCTATAATTATTTCACTTTTTTAGTTGGAACCTTGGGAAAGCAGCGTGGAGGCGAGAAAGCGCTTTCGAGCGCTTTCCGCGCGAAGAATTTCCTTGTCGAAAAAATGCAATTAGCCAAAAAGTATTTTCTCACTCAGTTATTTTGGCGCCCCATATTTTATTCTTCCTTTTTTTTCTTCTTATGTCATGGCCAGTTTCTCTCTCTCAATTTCTCTTTTTTTCTTTACTTGGGCACCAAATCCAGCCACAATCAACTATAAAGAAAAAATAATCTACAATACAATAAACCTACGGATCCCCCTACCTACCTCATTTCGCAGTTAGCCGTTTGACGTGATTCACCCTTTCTTGTCGCCAAAATGTCACACCGCTCTCATTGAAGGACTCCACGCACCAGGAAGAGAAAGAAACTAATTTGCATACCGATGAGATGGCAGCCCTAATGCCTCTATTTATAGGGTTTATAAACTCTAACTATCTTTTCTAATCCAAATCAAATTTAATCTTTCAATTAATCTCTTTGACTAATCAAATTCATTCTAGTTTATTTAAGTTTTGAAATTAATTAAATAATTCCATAATAAATCCTATCCCAATTTAACTACCTCTTTTTATTTTCGAAATTATTTAATTTAAATAGATAGAATAATAATTCCAGCACTATTTAATAAATAAAATATCTTTTATTTATTTTTAAAAATCTGGATTAGGCTGTGTCAAATCTGTTGATCAAGGCGGCACCATTGACATGTAAGTTGGCCATAGCCCTCATTTATTTTTTAGGTGCAAGGTTTTTTTTATTCATTTCTTATAGCATGGAGAGTTTGAAAGTAAGTTTGCTTCGCAAATACTTAAAACTTATTACAATAAGGAGTGTATTTAGATTGATATTTATTTAGCTTTTGAACATAATGTAGTAGTATAAATTATTTAATTGTGATTTATGAATAAGAAGATAGGAAGATTGTTTATCATTTACAATAAATAATAATATTTTATAAAAAAACTAATTTAATCCTATTGAACCCATTCAACTACACACCAATATTTTAAAAATCGGATTGGCAGACCAATCGAGCCAAGGTGTTCAATTGAATTTTAATCGGTTGAACCGAGTTTTTATATAATAATATTATTTATAATTATTTCAAAGTAATATAATATATAAATTACCATAAGAATGATTAAATTAATTTAATAATTATTATATAGTACGAGATGTTAGTTTAAATAGTAATTTATCTTATTAGATATATTGTTACTAATATAATAATATAAATTTACTTTCAACCTAAAATCATAATTATATTCTATTATCTTTTTATTTATAATTCTTTTCTATTTTATTATTATCTTAATAATATATTTTTATTTTATTTATATCCTTCAACTAACATCTTTGTTTTTATTTTGTTATTTTATATCCTTTCCTTTTTTTCTCTCTCCAAATTATATAAAATCATAAGATTAGTGAATCAACGATTGAGATCCATTCGGAAGGTGCTCTGAAGGTACATTAATCCCAAAATATATATATGAAAAGATTTTGTATCAAAATCGGTGGCACTTCTTCCACTCTCTTTCTTTGTGATTAGTGGCACTTTTTTCTCTATCTCTTTAATCTTTTCACATATCTTTATTTTAAAAAATAAAAAAAATCAAGATTTACTGATTTAATCTGGTTTTTTCTGAGCCAAACCGAGTGTATGCTATTTTTTGTTTTAATGATTACCGATTCACGATCAAATAGGTTGAACGTCCAAACCGATTTTTAAAATATTGTTGCAGATATAATTGACACATCTATTTAGTGGTTGATCCGACTATGGGTGCATTTGAGAGAGCTTTTGAGATTTTTGTGAAAAAAAAGTTGAACTTGCTTTTGTTATATATATTGTTTGATGATATTATTTTTCATCTGCTTTTTTTCATAAATTCTACGTTCAACAACAATTTTTTTGCTATGGAAAAAAATTAAAAAAGAGTTTAGTAGAGAAAAGCAAAAGTAAGGGAACTTTTAGGCGTTATTTGGTTGCAGATTATCTGCTGGAATAAGTAGATAATTCTTGAAATATATTCAAACACGCGATAGATTAGAATTAAGAGGAGACAACATGGAGACAATAGATGCACAATTCACGATGCATATTTAATCTGGTCGGACCATTATTTTATGGGTTCTTCAATTTTGACGGAATAGAGATAATCCATTGAAATCAACTGACCAATACAAATAATGCTCCCATCTCTTCGGATTAAAATCACGTAACACATTCATCTTTAACCCGCAACCAAACAACCTCTTAGGCTATGTTTGACAATGAAATTAGGCTGGAATCGTGCCTTTGTTCTGCTTGGTTCTGCCAAATGCGTTGCGCCATATATCTCAAAGAGTATACAATAATAATGTATTTGATTGACGAATCAAATACAAAATCATTTCTCAGCACTAGAACCATGTTTTAGTAAGAGAACCAAAACCTAGAATCAGGTAGTCACGTGACTTGGTTCTACACTGTAGCGATGGAATCGGTCATTTCTTTACGTGACATTATTTTTTTGTTATTTCATTTTCTTTTCTCTCACACAAGTATGTTACAAAATAAATTATTTAATAAATATAAAATAATTTTAACTGTAGATTAATATAATATTATTTATTACTTATTATTTTATTATTTTTAATATAATTAAGTTAAAAAAGAGTTTTTATATTTAAATAATATATTTTTTAACAAATTTTTTCATTATTTTTTTTATTTTAATTTATAATAAAATTATATTTTATAATTATAATAATTATTTTTAATTCAAAACCCATAAAAAAATCATTCATCAAATTAGTTTTTTCCTATTATATCAATTCTATTCTATGGTTCCTAATTTATCAAATTTTTATCGAGAATTTAGGATTGCGATTTTGTTTTCAAATGCAGCTTTGCTATCCGTTAAGCTGCGCCAAAGGCAGCCTATATCTGCGTGGCTATCGAAGAAATTGTTGGGTCAATCAGCTACATGTTTTTGGCTTCCACATAGGCGTCCGCAGAAGCACCACGTAGCCATTTGCGGCGCTCTTCGAGCAATTGACGTTGACTAAAGATCTTTACGAGCTCTCCGTCCCGTGCACTCCATCTCATGCGGGACGCGTCTGATATTTCTTTCTCCCCTCTCTCCACTTTTTTTTTGTCACTTTTTATCCGATCAGCCGGAAAAAGCAGATATGGCCTCCTTGTCGTTTTTTTCATCAGGCATCTCTGCTTCGGCCTTCGACCTCGAGCATTCGACGTCGAAGAACCGAGGGCGGTTGCTCTCCCGGCGATCACCGTGTTTGATCTCCGCGAGCAGAAGATACAGATGCAGAGCGTCCGCTTCATCTTCTTCTGCTTCTAACACATGGATCACCGAGTTCGACCTCTACGAGCTGCTGGGAGTGGACAGGTCGTCGGACCAGTCGGAGATAAAGAGGGCGTACCGGGCGCTGCAGAAGCGGTGCCATCCGGACATCGCCGGGCCGGCGGGGCACGACATGGCCATCTTGCTCAACGAGGTCTACTCCCTGCTCTCCGACCCGACCGCACGCTCGGCCTACGACCAGGTGAGCCTTGCGCGGTGAACTCTCATCTCTGTGGATCAAAATACTTCTGAACATCCAGTGAAGCTGCTTCTCCTGCATCATTCCTTTCATGCAAGTAATATTTGCACTTTCTATGGTACTCAATGAGCTCTTCTACGAATGGCGTGCAGGAGCAAGTCAAGCTCTCTGAGTTCCAAGGATACAGCGGCAAGCCGATGTATTCGGCGTGGCATGGATCCGAGACGGAGAGCCGCGCGGTCTTCGTCGACGAACTCAAGTGCATCGGCTGCCTTAAATGTGCTCTGTTCGCCAGCAGGACGTTTGCCATCGAGTCGGCCTACGGTCGCGCGCGAGTCGTCGCCCAGTGGGCGGATCCTGAGGAAAAAATACTCGATGCAATCCAGACCTGCCCCGTCGACTGCATCTCGTAAGAACGTGCTCCTTGTTTCTCAAATTTGAACAGCTTCATTTCTCATGCTTCCAGTCCACAGCAGCAAAATTCTCGAATCTACAATGTTCGAGAATAAGATTCTGTACCTGCTTTTGGCAAGCAATATGTCTCTGTTGATATGCTTTTGTCATTTTGCTGTTGGTCTGCACAGTATGGTTGACAGATCAGATCTTCCGATCCTAGAGTTTCTGATGTCGAAGCAGCCGAGAGGAGGTGTTCGCATATCAGCAGGGAATACCGTCGCAACGCGAGTATCCAATGTTTTTGCAGAAGTATCCAAGTTCCGTAAGAGATTCCAGGAAATGCAGGACAAAGCCTCGAACAAAAGATCCAAGGCACGAATGCTTCAAGTTTTGTGCATTTTATATTGATTCCATTGACATCCCATGAAACCAGTTACCCCACAAGTTGACAGATTCGTGCTTCTTCCTGTCCATGAGAGTCCAGCACTTTCATAATAAACACTTCATTCACGTTTCAGGAATCTGATCTGCAAAAGGAATCCAGATTCTCGGCCATACAGGGAATCAGATCAATCTCAAGCTGGTGGTATTGGAAACCTGCTACTACTGATGCAACTGCAACAGAGACGTCCCTCTATCTCACACTCAGTTATCAAAGACCAACGATTCACGACCCAAATATACTGAGAGAAGTTGCAGCGAGGCGCAAGATTAAAGCGACCATAGACAGCATGAGCTCCAGGCGCCATGACGAGTACTGGACTCCCACGCTCACCCTTCCATCATCGGCGGCATCCGGTTCTAACGTTCCGATCAGCTCATCGGAGCCCTTTCCAGATGTTGCTTCAGATGACAAAGTGAAACCCGAGATTGCACAAGGCATTGCAGAGAGGAAACAGAGTAGGATGAGTTTGCTAGTTCCAACGGCGATGGCGATCGTCTCTGCTGCGGTCGTGGCAGTTAACGGCGCCGGCGGAGAAATGGAGCACGGAGGCCTTCATGATCATGTCGCCGGTGATATGGTGTTAGGAGTTGTCAACAGCTTTGAGTTGCAGATTGTTTTGGCAGGAACTACCTGGTTTATAATCGGACTGGTAGTCCAAGGTTTACTTGAAGCCCTTAGAAGGGAAGGATTGTTTCGCAGATGAATCAAAAGAAACCTTACGATGCAATTACGTTCCAGGATGAAATCTACCAGACGACACAAGGATCTCTCCATAGTAGATTAAGGCCAAGGCTATGGCTGTTTTTTGTTCTTTTATTTTAGTGTGTTTAGACAACATTCATAGTGGTATACTTCACTCACAGTATATAACAAGAAAAAAATTTCACTCTTTCTTTTCGGTGTAATAAAACTACATAGTTGGTGACAACTGCAGTGGATGGAGAGGAAAACCATGTTGTTGCTTAATTTTCACTCATTCTTAGGTAGGAGAATAATGCATAGAATAATGCATAAGAAGAAAGTCTTTCTTATTTTGTTGCTAAACATTAATTTTGTAAACAGGTAGATCTCACATTAATAATTACAAAATAAAAAAATAAAGAAGAATTTGTTTATGTCCCATCCTAGAACATGATTGTTCTGGTCCTAAGAAATCATTAATTTCTTACCAAAACAGGCATAAGATTGATTGTGCTGACGACTGCTGAATTGGTGGAGATATCAGCAGCGTTCTGACCGCCAGGAGTGACGTCGTGCTCGAGAAAGCTGCGCCGAGTTCTTTATCTTTTTGCCTGATTGATGCAAAATGTTGATTCAAGCCGTCTATTAGTCCACTACCGAAAAAAAATCGTCTATTAGTTGGCTATAAGTGACAAGAACGCGGACTGGACAACTTTCCCAATCTTATTCTCAAATGTTTGATAAATATCTTTGTCATCCATCTTTGGGATAGAAAAAATTGGAAAACTGGAAGCCAAAGATCGTATGGAGCATTATTTGCACGTTTGGTAAACGAATAAAGGGTAAATAAACTCTTTATTCACCTGGATAGAACCAAACATAAAAAAAATTAAGGTGGATTAATCATTCACTCAAGTTTTTGAAGTCTGAAAAAAAAATCTTGAAATTTGAAAAAGGGTTAACAATTCTTTGCATCATCAAAAGTAGTTAAACCCATTGTCTTCTCTCTTGAATATCACCCTTGTTTTCCAAATACAATTATTTTTTTCTTCTTAATACGTTAAAGAATAGCTGAACACAATTATTATTGTTCATATAATTTGAATAGTTAACAATTAATCTAACACGGCCTTAAAGTTTAATTTCAATGAATGAAAGTAATCAAACATTTCAAATATGACCAACTGTTTGCCCCACAGCTCAAATCAACGGTGGTGTCATGTGTGGAGCAAAAAAGCATTCCTTATTGCATGGTAAGAAGTTTACTACAAGTTATCAAGACAGTTTTATCCAGATCACTCGGATATGATGAAAATGTATGCAAACAATTTTAGTACACCAAAAGTAGAGAGAATGTTAACAGTAACCAACACCTAAAAGAAAGAAAGCTTTCGGTACTTAATAAGTTAGTTCGCTTGCATTAGAATTCAATGGAGAACCTAGAACTCAAGGCACATCCAGCTATTTGTTTAAAGAAACAAGCTATCGTGTACCCCCTCACTAAAACACATGACGAAGCTATATGCTGACGGAGAATCATGTTTTACTCTGCCAGGACTACCTTAATACAATTTCTCCATAGTTTGAACATCCGAGATTTTTGTTTTAATTCCTCCAAATTGCAAGATCCACAGTTTTGAAGCACATTCACCATCTATTTTTGGGTGGTTTAACTTTGTATATCCGCACAATCCAGTTTGACGTCGTGAAAGCTTCTTCCAAGTATTCAAGCTTGATATCCTTGTTACCAATTTCCACTCCTCTTGCACGATCATACCTGCAAAATACATGATGGTTACGCAATTCAAGCACTTAAAACATATATGCTTTGTCTAGAGATGATTAAATCTATGTGAACTTATGTACACTAGACAAGCACTTGAAGGAAAATAGTTATGAAGCAGCATCATACCCTGTGGGTTTCCCATACTCCGTGGTCAATTCCCCAAAGCGATAATATGAAAGCTTGTACCTATCAATTCATTCAAATAAAACCGAAATTAGAGGAAAATGTAAGTATGCCAGCAGGGGTCCATGTTATGGTACTCCATAAGAGCGTCAATTAGACAGCAAAAAAGCAGAATTAATAAAATATTTCAATTTCTCATGGAAATGCAGCGAAAGAGATCCTCATTAAATTAAGGTGCAGAACATAGGCCTAGACATTGTTAGTGTTATTTGTCGAGCCCCATGATAGTATGACAATTTAAATCAACACAAAATCCAGACAAATTATCTAGAGCAACTTGACTGACATGCCATAAACAATGTCCCCATAATGACTGTATTCTTATGCTCCCAAGACTTTAGCAATATCACCAGTGAAAGTGCCAATTTATGAACACTAATTTCACAAAACAAGTTACAAGTAACTGGAGTCTGGAATGAGGTCCAGCAGGTTTGAGACTGCTCTTTCATGTAAAAAGAATTGAAATCTACACCGACTAGGATGGGATAACCAAGGGTCATTTTTTATTGAACCAAATGTTATTTCAAGGATGTTATGTCAACGGAGTCAGCAATCCAAAAATGTTTTTTAGAGGTTGCACTTTTGAACCTGAACAACTGATAACTAATAAGGTTGAGGATAGACATACTGAAAACAAATAAAAACTTCTCAAAAAGCAAATATATGGCAACTCACATCCATAAAAATATCAAAACTTGTTAATGCTGCTGAGTCTTTGAAAACATTGCCATAGTATTCTAAGTTTTGAAAGCATAACCATAAATAACACTAGTCTATTAAAGTAGAAACTAGTATATGAAAAGAAAAGTACGTGGAATAATATTTTGAAGAACATAAAAAACATTTTTTTTGAAAGGGTGAAGATCATAAAAACATGTTACTTACATGAGACAGTTCAACATTTTTGGTGCAGCTCCCTTGTCAACTCGATACTCGCCATTGACAAGATAATCAGGTTCTTTAATCACAGGAAAAACTCCACCACCAATACGCACCATCCAAAGAAATCTAGGAAATAAAACCAAAACGAAAACAATATAAATTAACAACTCAACAATCATAGAACTTTTTTTTAAGCGAACAATCATAGAACTTGGTAACGCCATCATGTATATTTCAAAAGAGGAACCAAACTTACTTGTTAATATCATCAGATGAGTACCCAGTTACACCGCCAAATACAACAAGCACATAATCCACATCTAGAGACTGCATTATTTCATAGGCCTCATGTTCATATGAAGACATTGCACGACCCACAGTAGCAATATGTGTGTTATTCCAGGTATTGTTATCTACAATAACAGTTCTGTTACCCATGGCAGTAATCTGGTAGCCATAATCCCACCATGACATCACTTTAGCATCTGGAGGTGTATTCTGACGAAGCCAATAGTATGCCTCCCGATAATCATCAAATATGACCCTGTTGCCATGTGCACCCCTGGCAGCTAAGACAATAGATGGAGAAGAGTATGCCTCAGATGTGACCCAAGTACAATGTATGGCATATCTACTGAGCAAATAAAATACACCAACAAGCAGTATAGTTGCTGCATTCCGTTGAGATGGGAGAGATTGATCTACTGCTGCCTGTAACATAACATATTGTTAGCAAAATTTTAATGTTGAACATTAAGGAAGCTTACCAATTTATCGTTCTGAAATGATGCTAGTGTAAATCTGACTACATGTATATAAAGCAGGACTTGAGAGTAAATAGAATTTTCTAAGTATGAAGTAAATGCCCAAGTGAAAATAATTAACATATTGGAAATCCACAAAGTTTAGAGTATAACACAGTTGTCAAAGACTATGCATTTGCTACATTAGCAATCAGCCACTTGTCTCACTAATGCCAAGAGTACTTAACCCTATGTTGCAAAGGTACGGTACCGGTACCCGGTGCGGATACGGGTACAGGATACGTCAATTTTTTAAAAACTAGGGTATGGATACGGCAATATATTTATATAACAATTATATTTTAATGATGAAAATATAAAATTTACAATTAGTTAAGTAATTCATAAATAATATATCATTTTAGTTTCTGTTTTTTTCCTAAACTGGTTCCTGATTGGCTTTGGGTGGCTCCCCTGACTACTCACGAGAAGAAAATAACAAATGTTTTTGTCTTTTTCCCTACTCATTTTCCTTATTTTTTCTTTAACATCGTCTAGTTTTCATTGGATAATAAACTTTTTTGCCACTGATTAATTTCTTGTTTTGCCAGGATGATTTTTCGTGTTTATTTTTCTTGTTGTTGTTCTCTTTTCTGATGTGCAAAGGTTCACAACCATTTTTTTCTCTCCATGACTTGCCTCTCGTACCCACAGCCTACCCAGACGTACCGTTTCTCGTACCCATTTCTTTGAAATAATACTTTTATATTGGGTACGCACTACCCCTATACGTACCGTACGCGTACCCGGTACGGGTACTCCGTACTCCAGCCAATTTGGCGTACCCATGTGTACAAACTAAATGTACACATGGGTACGCCAGATTGGCTAGAAACTACTTGCTCTCATATAGGAAGATGTACAAACTAAATGCATTAACATCTAACCAGAATAAAGAAAAAAATATTTCTAAAAAATGGAAAAGTAGTGCAAATTTCAGCAATTCCAATGTGCTTTCTAAAATATAGATATCTGTGACATTTCTTCACTTTCAAAGTCAGCTAGAGTATGTAAAAGTACATCATAACTAGTGATCCACATCCCAACCATTATCAATTCCATTTTTTAAGGATATGAGTTGTCAACCATGCTAATATCCCCAAATTTGAGTAAGAGTGGGAACTTTTCAGAATGTCTAGATTATGTTATATTCAGCATTATTGGTCTTAAAAGTTTTCCTAAATAGAAATCCTCAAACATTCAGAAACCTTTGAAAATTCACTAACAAATGAAACATTGGGTTGAACAAGGTAGAGTTAGACAGGATCACCGACAATGTCAATTAGAACCACAAAGGGAAGGTAATGCGACTGCATGATTTGTTACAAAACAACCAATGCACAAACAGAACACAGAATAACTAACACTCTTCTGGAGATAACATGATATGATTCAGTGAGCCCTTACCTTAGCTGATGCCTTCAAGCTAGATCCTCCTTTGCCAGAAACAGTTTGAGCAGCCTTGCTCCTTGTTCGAACCAAGGATGTTAAATTTTTTATTGTCGCAGAGACAGCAACAGCACTGACTAGACAGACAGCTGGTGCTGCCACAAGGATCAATCGAACCATCACACCAGCAAAGTACATGCTAGTGAGGCCATACATAACAATAAAAATTGTTGCATCCGACAAACGCTTAAAGCAAAAATAGAGACCAGCAGGAAAGAGGAAAAGAAGGATGTGGAAATCAAACATGAATGACGACCAAGCTGTCGGTTGATGTTCGGAAACAGAGGCAATTATGGGTATATGGTCTTTGGCGTATGTTGGATCAAGCAAAGAGTAAAAGCGGCCTGTCCATGGAGAAATATATCCAGACGCCATGCCAATGCCAAGAGCAAGGGAACCCACACTTATTGCACAAGTCAAAGTGATTCTCAAGAAAGATTTGAACTGTTTAGGATCATTTAAAATGTACTTGACCCAGTCTAAGAAGTAAAATACCTGCAAAATAATTTTGCATTAGGCTGGCAAGAAATTGGGCAATTGCTAATTTAAAAACAGTTGACAAACATAAAAGGGGATAGGTGGATAGCTTTCAGAGTAATAATCATAACAGAAAATAGTACCAAGATCGCCCACCAAATCATGCAGCATGAGCAATATAAATAAAATGAAGACTATAGCAATTTGATTTCTAATAAGCAAAGGGCTATTTTTTCTTATTTTCTCCAAATTGAAAACAAAGAGATAGAAAAAAAGGTAAACCTGCATTAGGAAGAAGACACCCATTGCGGCCATATGCTCCCCAGACTGTACGTGTTGAAATCCAACGAATCTGATCTGCATTGCAAGCAGCATTCCAAGCACATACATGCAGTTGTAGGCGACATAAAGTCGCATCGAGTATCTTCCAGTGATCAGGAGAACCAGGACGTACAGAGGCACCAAGTTGATTATAAACACGTACCCTCCCCACGCAGACACCATGTAGAAGTAACCGAACGCGGAGGCAAGCGCCCATGCCAGAGATCCGGTGTTGACGGCCTTGACGAAGAGGTAGAACGTGAAGAGAAGAGCGAAGATGGCGACGCCCTCATTGTCGTAGGAGCCGGCTACCGACCTGGAGATATACCCAGGGCATATGGCGATGAGCGCGGCAGCGGCGAGGCCTGCACCGGAGTCCCAGATCTCCTTCCCAAAGAAATAAGCCACCACAGTGGTGTTGGCGGCGAAGAATGGGGCGGTGAGGACACAGACCTCGCGGATGTGGACGGCGAAGGTGAGAGCGCGGAGGAGGCGATAAATGATTGCGGCGGTGACCATGAGGCCCGGGAAGAGGGTGCCGCCGATGATACGTCCGAGCGGGTACCAGCTCTCGGAGTCGAACCAGTTCCAGAACTCGTAGAAGCCGTTGCGGATGAGGAAGAGCGTGGTGCGATAGTTGAAGTAGGGGTCAAACTCATGGATCATGGACTCGTAGCGGAGGACGCTGAAGAGGCGCACAGAGAAGGCGAGGACGTAGATGAGGGCAAGCGCGGCGACGCGGATCAGGAGCTCCTGCTGCTTCGTCTTCAGCTTGACCACTGTTTTGAGCGACGGGAGGCCGCCGGCGCCGAGGGCCGCCGGCTTCGCGGCGGCGGCGACCTCGGATTTGGCTCCCATGGCGGCGATCGGAGGAGGAGATCGGGAGATCGGATACGGGGGAATTGAGATTCGTTTCCTAGGGTTTCATGGGAGCGAGGGAGGACGAGGACGACGACGCCGTAGAAGAGTTTTGATCGAAGGGGATGGAATGGGGTTTTAGGAAGGGCGGATCGGATCGGGGAGGAGAGAAGTAGCGAGGTGGAATCACCGTTGGTGAGTTTAAGCAAAGATCGTTGGATATTTTATTTTTCGTTTTGGTTTGGGTTTTGGGATAATTTTTAAATTGGGTTGGGCCGTGCATTTGAAACAAGTGGCAGAAGATGTTTCCCAAAATCAGGTTATTTTTCGAGTGCCAAATTAGAGTAATTTTTTAAAGATAATTTTCACATTTTTGCTTGAAGCAAAAATATTATAATTACAGTCCAATTTTAAATAGAGTAAATAGAGTTTAATGTCAAAGAAAAGGAAGAATATGGTCTAGAAAAGTGATATTTAATCAATACTGTCGAATTTTAATTTAGGGTTCTTTTGTTGATCCTCCTATATTATGAACTTTTTTCGCGTCTATTAACGATTTTTAAATTTTTGTAAACATTCCCTCAACTATGTTGCTTTTTTTATTTAGATCCATCCGTCAATATTTGTTATTTTTTTATTTTTTTTAATTATAAAATGATCAAAATATCCTCAGAAACTTAAAATAATACATAGTAAATATAAAAAATGCTGGCGAGACCCCTCCAACCTCGTCGACGCACTAGGAGGGACGTCATGGTGAGCCCCCCATTTCTTGACTTCACGTCACCATGGATGATCTACGCGTCCAGCTATTCATGAAGGTAGAATAGCGCCGCCATCAGTCCTAGAACGACATGCGTGAGCCGGTCCCAATCGAGCAGCGGAACGACCGACGCTCGAGCGAAGAGAAGGCAATCGAGACTGCGGTTCGGCATGTAATCTTAGACAAGCAGCCATGATCGTCGTGGATGGGGGGTTCCCCCCATATTGCCGGCGAGATGGGAGTGGGGGCATTCCCCCTCCCCCCCCCCCCCCCCCCCCCCCCCGACCTCAGAGAGGTCGCAGGGGGCGATGCCCCTCGACCTCGTCGGCGCGATGGTGGGGGTGGGGGAGGGTGTTGCCCCTTACGCCTTGACGGATCTCGTCGGTGAGATGGAGGGAGGTGTCGTCGGCGATGTCCTTGTGTGCGCTAAACATCGGTCCACCGCCGACCGCCTCATGCTCCGACGAGCCCCCTCCTCCGTAGACAAAGTCGCCTCGCCGCTGAACCAGATCCTCCAGCCCCCTTCTGGTGGCTTTGGAGTTGCTAACGCCACCACCTCTGGTGCTGCTCGGGCAGCGGCGTGGCCGCAGCCCGGGCCTTGGGGCCCCTCCCATTTTCGTCAACCCCGGCGACCATCAAGTCCCAGCATCGTGCTCTGGTCGTGGAAGAAGGAGCTTGTGGAGTGCAGAGTGAAAGGACAAAAATAGAGCAACCTCGCAGATTTTGCGAGGGCATTTTGATAATTTTTTAAAAAAATGAAAACTAACAAAAAAGTTAACAAGAATTGACGAATAGATATAAGTGAAAAAAAGCGACATAGTTCAGGGAGGTTTGGAAATATTTGAAAGTCGTTTGTAGATGCAAAAAAAATTCATAGTTGATGGAGATTAGAGGAAAATACCACCCTTTAATTTAACAATGCATTGCATGGTACACAATAGAATGATAAGAGGATTGAACCCTTGGGATTTTATGTAATATATTTTACACATAAGGGCAATGAGTTTTGCATTTATTAATTGGGGTCTTTAAATAAAAGTTTATGTAAAATGAGGTGAGATGGTGGATAAAGCTAAAGTTGAGAAAGTGGTTGGGGTGGGATAATTTTTTCAAAAAAACTAATTCATAAATTTTGGATGATCTTTTATTTAAAGACCATCTCAAAATGAGGTGAGATGGGAGTGGGGGCATTCCCCCTCCCCCCCCCCCCCCCCCCCCCCCCCCCCCGACCTCAGAGAGGTCGCAGGGGGCGATGCCCCTCGACCTCGTCGGCGCGATGGTGGGGGTGGGGGAGGGTGTTGCCCCTTACGACCTTGACGGATCTCGTCGGTGAGATGGAGGGAGGTGTCGTCGGCGATGTCCTTGTGTGCGCTAAACATCGGTCCACCGCCGACCGCCTCATGCTCCGACGAGCCCCCTCCTCCGTAGACAAAGTCGCCTCGCCGCTGAACCAGATCCTCCAGCCCCCTTCTGGTGGCTTTGGAGTTGCTAACGCCACCACCTCTGGTGCTGCTCGGGCAGCGGCGTGGCCGCAGCCCGGGCCTTGGGGCCCCTCCCATTTTCGTCAACCCCGGCGACCATCAAGTCCCAGCATCGTGCTCTGGTCGTGGAAGAAGGAGCTTGTGGAGTGCAGAGTGAAAGGACAAAAATAGAGCAACCTCGCAGATTTTGCGAGGGCATTTTGATAATTTTTTAAAAAAATGAAAACTAACAAAAAAGTTAACAAGAATTGATGAATAGATATAAGTGAAAAAAAGCGACATAGTTCAGGGAGGTTCGGAAATATTTGAAAGTCGTTTGTAGATGCAAAAAAAATCATAGTTGATGGGAGATTAGAGGAAAAAACCACCCTTTAATTTAACAATGCATTGCATGGTACACAATAGAATGATAAGAGGATTGAACCCTTGGGATTTTATGTAATATATTTTACACATAAGGGTAATGAGTTTTGCATTTATTAATTGGGGTCTTTAAATAAAAGTTTATGTAAAATGAGGTGAGATGGTGGATAAAGCTAAAGTTGAGAAAGTGGTTGGGGTGGGATAATTTTTTCAAAAAAACTAATTCATAAATTTTGGATGATCTTTTAAGCATATAAAAATAATATATAATTTATTTTAAAGAAAAAAATTTGACCTAAATAGGTGTGATTTTTTTTTATCGGGATCCAAGTTTAAAATAAAATAATTTTAACATAATGATATTCATCCATTAACTATCTCAAATAGTTTACCAACAATGTAAGTACGACTAGACCTAAGCTTTAATGTCATTAAAGTTTATGGTTTTTTCACATTAAGAAATTAGGACTTATAGTGATGCTAAAATACTTTCAAATATAGCAAAACATCATGGCATAATCTATAATCAAGTTGCACAAGCATAGTTTAAACTTATTAACATCAAAATATTTCTAGTTTTTCACATCTTTCAATCGTAGCATCTCATCATCATAAGTTCCAAAAGAAATTCACAATTCACAGCATGTCACCATTTAGCCATACATAAAAATAAAGAAATAAATGATTAGATTATAAACAAAAACTAGTTATCTTTACGTATAGATATGCAAATATAGCATCCAACAAAGAGTGCAATGAGTACACAATGTTTAAGTATATTAGAAGCAATAACATAACCTAATAAGGTACATCAAAATAAACACTCAACTACGTTTAGACATTCAACAATATTAATCATCAACATCGACCATTCAATTATTATTATCAAATCTTAATGTTAACAGAAATATTCAATTAATGATACCTTCAATGACATCGAGCCCATTGCAATATTTCTTCAAATCTAAAAAAATTGATTAATGCATTACTCAATCTTATATGTATATAAGGGCTTTAACCATATTGGGACTAAGTGAACCACAAAGGAGATCAAAGACGCATACTCTAGTGCTAAAAGCATTTTTAGAAGCTATAGTGATGATGAGAATGGGCAAAATATCTTGTGCCATCGAAGAAACAATAGGATGTCTATGTAATTAATACTCCACCAATCTAAAATATCAAATTCATTAATGTAAGAATCAAGATCTTCACTTAAGTATTTGTTAACTCACTTTTTTCTCTTGTGTCTCATCAGTACGAGTCATGAACATCTGAGTCAAGAAATCAACTTCAACTAACTTGTTTTATGATCCAATTTTTTTCAATGTGTTCTATTTATATTGGCTTGTGCTCTTTACACTTCCCCGTATTGTTATATGTTCAAACATTGCCACCATAATCTTTTTTACATTGTCTCTCAATTCATTTGTGTTTGAGACATCATATGACATGTCAATTATCCACTCAACATATTGTCACTTATGCCTTGGGTCAAGAACCACTACTATAAATAACATCAATTCTCCTAGTATTCATCGTATTTCCTTTACAATTTTCAACCATGGAAGAAATATTATAATCCTCACGTCTGTAATATTACCAAATCTCCAAATTTATTCCTTATACTTCCTTCATATTTTGATTGTTAATGGCATAAGAAGAATTAAAGATTACCTTAGTTGCATCATAAAAAAAATTCAAAAATGTTAAAACAACGATAGCTTAATCCCAATCATCATTAGTATATACCACTCTCATTTTCTTTCTTGTTAACTCTTCTTTGAATTTGAATATTGAACATCTCGCAAATCAAATGCTTTGGAATATTTAATTGCTAACTCTAACATTAAGTATGTGGAGTTCCAATAGATATCAACATCTAAACACATTGAATTCTTATATACACAACTTTTAAATCTTTGAAACTTGACAAGTAAACCCCTCTCCTAGCAAACAATGTTGTTAGGACCGGTCCGGACATCGATCCGGATGAGTGTCCGTTTCAAGTCGAACCGGTCGGACCGCCCGATCGGACCGGATAAGAATAAAATATTATTTTTAATATACTAGATTAAATCAATCTATCATATTTTAATTATATACATACTTACATGATGTCAAAATTCAATTATATGAAAGAAAAATAACAATAATAAATTATAAATTTATAAAAAAATAAATCTATGTGAAATGCTACACTAAGATAATATATTTTATATTAAATTAGTAATATACATATATCAAATTCACAACTATTATGATCAAAATTATATTTTACACTTGATAAATTAAATTATTATTGTTTTGTTAACATTTTATGTATTATATATTAACTATACTATAGTACTATTTGTATATTATACAAGTTCACCCCTCCATCATTAACCAATTTATGATAAATGTTATATATAATATAGTAAATATAATATAAATTTATATTATATAGACATATGACATTGAAAATGTTAAATACAATCATAATCTAATAAATAAGATAAAGTTTAACCAATTAATTACATAAAAAAAGAAACAACTAAGCATAAGCATATTAGTTTGCACACGTAGTCCCACATTGATAATAGTGAGAAGGTGAAAGTAAGTGGATAAGTATTAATTGAGTGGAAGACTATGGGCCAATATGTGCTCTTCTATTAGAAAAGTCCAATTTCAAATCTTTTTCAAATTAAAAATAAAAATTTTATTAAATAAAATATTAAAATGGTCAGCCGGTTCAAAAAATTGGTTATCCGGTTTTATCCGATTTTGACTGGTTTTAGCCAGGTTTGACCAGCCCAATCCGGTCCGATTTTTATCATGTTATGGACTATTTTTGGACCCGGTCGACGGTTGGACCGGTCGGACCGACCGGTCCGATCTGGTCCTGACAACCTTGCTAGCAGATTGCTTATTGAATTCTGAATATTGCATTATATTTTAAACAATCTTTGACAACCAAATCTAGAATGTAAGTATAACTCATATGAAGAAAATATCCTTTCAAAATAAGGTTATTCCAAGATTGATATCATATACTAAGACATTGAATTTCAATGTCATTAGCACTTGCATTGTCTACTATAATAGTAAAAATCTTAGTGATATTCCAGCCAACCAAACATTGTTGGATAGATTTTCATATAACTTCATCTACATAATTTGATAAAAGTCTATAATTATTTTTTTTGTAATTTCTACGGTTCATCAATGTAATGAGATGTAAGGCACATATAACTCAAGTTTTGAAAAAAATGTTCATGTATAATTTGTCAACTTAACTCTTACGGAACTCTTAAAGAACAATTCTTCAATTTTGTCTTCTCATCTAGACACAAGGCATAGCAATCTTATGCAATAATTACACATGGAGGAATTTATGTGTTTGGTTGCAAAATATGAACATAACAGTTAAATGCTTCATGCTCCACAAAATGAAAAGTCAATTCCATGCTAATAATCAACTTAAGAAGTTCTTTTCCAAAAGCGTCATCATCAAATCGATATGCACTAGCTGAGCTATTCTTCTGTTGTTCTGATTGAAATGAAAGAAGCATTTTTTTTTACATTTTGAAATGGATGCCACTTGCAATGGTTGAGATGACCATGTAAGGAGCTAGTTCCATTTCCAACATAACATCCATAATGTTTTTTTGCAATAATGACACACAATAAAATTTGAATTATTTTCGTCTTGAGTGAAATGATCTCATACACTACACTATGTCTTCTAGTATTATCAGTATTATTGTTATCATTTCTTTCAGCTTGAAGAAGCTACCACATCAGCTAACGATTGTGAGACATCTATCTCTATTATTGGGTGGTTAGATGATGTATCACTTCACATTATAACATTAGCTTGTGAATTCATGTTATGATCACTATACATTGATTCATATGTAACAATAGAAATAAGATAAACATAATAAATAGAAAAATATTGAATATAAATAAATATTATAATGATACCAATCGTACCATATCATAATGACCTCACAAAAAGAATAATACAAAAGTATAGAAAAGTTCAAGAATTCTAAAAAAATTATTAATATAAAGAGTATAAAATGGACTATTTAAAATGAACATTATAATGATAATACTTCTAAGATTAAGAAAAAATCTCTCGAGGTGATAAAAACTCAAAGTTATATACACTAATTGTGACTTGAAAAAGTTCATGACACACAAATATGAAAAAAAAATATGTTAGAATATATATAGGTTCTTGTAGGAGATGTTTTTCCTCAAAAGGTGGAATACTCAACCATGGCTTGAATGTAATTAGCTCTAAAAGGGGTGAATCACCACCAAGTATTATGGTTGGAGTACACACATCCATAAAGACAAGTGTATCTTGTAAGGAAGCTAGCACCCTTAACATATAAAAAGATGTGGCCATTTCTGTTGTTGTTGACCAGACAGAAGAGGACATTGTAAACAAAAAAAGAAGTGTGACTAAGGGGCTTTTCTCCTATATATTTTCTATCACGTGAAGAAGATAGTTGAGCACAAAGGCCACTTGACTAAAAATTACAATAGTATTTTCTTGACAGTAAAATCTAAATAAATAAGGTTTAAAGGAATAAATACTCAATTGGACATGTCACGATCTTCACCTTCGATGAGATTTGAGCAAGCCACAATCGATGAGATTTGAGCAAGCCACCAGTGGAAAAGAAAATAATGCAAAGATGGTATTCATTCTCAAAGAAATAGCAGTACTCAAAAGAAAAGGATGGGAGCTTGTGAATGAAAAGAAAATAGAGATAAGTCATAAAGGAGAAAATAGAGATACTCAATTTTAAATGGAGATTTTTTTTCTTCTAAAAAGCCATCCATCGAGGTCCAAGATGACGGCTTTCTCTAATGAATTAGATTTTTTGATTTTATAATTTTTCAGGGATATTTTATGACAGATGCAAAAAAAAGTAGTCTCCTCCAATAGAAAATGACAAGTGGCTTTTAGTGCAAAAGTGGTCTCCAAAAGGTACCTGACAGCCATCAGCAGTCTTGTACACAAGATAAAAACAGCCAGCAGCAAATCGATCAAATAAAAAGGACAATGCTTTATCAATTTTTACACAAAATAAAGAGATAAAAGAAGAAATGAAACTATACATGAAGAAATTAACCTAATGATGATTTATCTAGAAAAAATAGTCTAATAATATATAAATGCATGAGGATAAAAGTAAATAATAAGAAGTATAGTATAAAACTGCCATATGTAGAAACCAATAATCAAACTCTCCCGAACTTAGATCCTTGCTTGTCATCAAGCAAACAATTCAAAATTTAAGAACAAAGTATTGAATTCGAACAATTCGCCAGAGGAGTTCATGAGCTGAGAATTAGCTTATTGAATGTATCCCACATATTCAACACATCTTTTCTTGCTCTTCCAACCAAGTTCTAGCTGAGGGGCCATAGAAATTGAAGCAAATTTAAACCAAAATGAACTACTTCCATTGATTTCTCTAGATTTCAGAGTATTTAGGTTGAGGTCTCAATCAATTGGTGAACAGAACAGAAATAGAAGTTTCTCTTCTTCCTTTTTTTTTTAAACAAGAGCATGCCTTGATTTTTATTATAAACAAGATCTAGCCTTGACTTTTATTCGTGCATATGCAAATAAGTAAGGGTTACCCTTTGATTTTTATTCATGCTAGTCAATAGGATAAAAATCCTAATTTTATTCAGGAGAACAGTTTTTTTATCTCTTTATTCATGTATGCACGCAATGCAGAAATGCAAATATTTGTTATCTTTTTTTGTTCACTGATTGATTAGGATTCTCAAAGTCAAGTATCTACTTCTGACCTCTTAGTCTAAATAGTCATGTTTTCATTCAAGATAGTCGCCAAAGTTTTGATCCCATTTTAGATATCATCTTGTTCTATTTCTAGCCATTTCCTAGGTTTTAGACAATGTTATCCACAAAAAATTATTTCAGCTCAATTTGCACCTAATGCTTTTAAATGATAGCTGAGTAGAGCAAAAGTTCTATGAGCAAAAACAATTTGGTAATGGAGCGCATTAGTAACTAAATAGGAAATTCTCTATTTTTCAAAAAAAAGAAAGGTTCATAAAAAAATGCATAATGCATGGTTGTATATATGATGAAATATAATACATATGAAAATGATATGTGGTGGTGGAAATTACAATGATGCTAGATGAATGTCATGCTTCCAAAGAACTCAAAACAAAAATTGTATATACAAAAATAAAGCTAGGGTTTAGAGTGTACCAGGGCTATAAGGGCGTGAGTGGATCAAGTAATGTAAGAAATATGAGAATAGGATGAATGGTCTCAAACAAGTTCTAAAAACCCTTAGCCTTTACAAATCTGCAAGTGCACAGATCGTGTACTGCCCAGAGTATCGTATCATCAAAGATTTGAAAGTTTATAATTGATGTTACAAACTAGCTATTAGTTCATATAAAAATGTAACAAAATAAAATCTGATTTAACTAGATAGATGAATATTAACAAGACTATAATGAATTGACAACAGACTATGATGTAGTTTCTAAGAAATGTAGATGCAGATATTTTTAGTATTTTAGTTTAAGGACAAGAAAAAAACTATGCAGAAAGTAAAGATATTCAAAGCAGTGGGAAAAGAGTTTGGTGGGAATGGAAGGTTCTTTAGAGTTTTTGTATGAGATGATTGCTGAAATCTATAAAAGATTTAGTTCATGAGTTATATTGGTATAAAAAATAACATACTCCCACATGAATAATTTGAAGACTTCGGACCAACCTCTTAATTAGTATCCTGAACAAAAATATAACCTCTCAGCATCCATTTTAACTCACTGTTCATAAGACTTCAACTAGAAACATTTATACTCATTTTTTAACCCTTAATAACCCACAAATCTCGAGAGTAATAACTAGTTGTTACTTCTCATATCACAACTCAACATAAAAAAAAACTCTCGGTTCCACAATATAAACATTTGCTATACCATCACTCATCTATTATACAACATCACCATGAGCTTTGATTCTAGAATCACAGAAATGAAGAAAGACCACCTCTTCTCATAGTGTGGTCATCAAGGGAAGAAGATAGTGCTAGACTTAACCATCATTTCAGCATTTATCATTAAAAGCATATCACATAATCAAATAAAAAACTTAATAAAAAGAATTGATATTGCATTGAAAATAAGGTTCCAGCATCATCTCAAAACAAGTCTCTAAATCACAATCATTCCCAAAAAACAAAGAAAATTAGTCACACATGTCTGGTTTTAACATCACACAGAAATGGAAAAAAGAGTTCCTCATAGTCGTTACAAGATTCAAAATACAAATAAAATAAGGAAGGAATAAGGAATGCAAACTTTCACTTCTCAGCGTGAGTTTCACTCATTCCTTTCTTGTTGGAGACTCCTCAAACCCTAGAAAATGCCCAGTCAGTCCCCTTTTTCTCAACAACATCCTCTTCTTTTATACTGGCCATAGATGTCTTTTGATCAAGAGATCAGAATGTTCCTCTTCTTCCTAACATGCCATCTGTTCACCTTTTTTTTATAGGAATTTTCTATGACAGCTGCAAAAAAAAAGTCTCCTCTAGCAGAAAATGTCAAGTGGCTTTTACTGCAAAGTGGTCCCCAAAAGGTGTCTCACAGCCATCAACAGTCATGTACACAATAAAATAATCAGCAACAAATTGAACAAATAAAAGGACACTACTTTATAAATTTTTACACAAAATAAAAAGATAAAAGAAGAAAGGAAACTATACATGAAGAAATTAACATAATGGTGATTTATCTAGGAAAATTAGTCTTATAATATATAAATTCATCAAGATAAAAGTAAATAATAAGAAGTATAGTATAAAACTTCTATATGTAGAAACCAAGGATCAATGGTCATTAATATTTCTAATCGATGATATTATGTAACACACCAAGATTTGCATGCCTAGAAGATTGTCTTAGAATGATACTTAATTGTCACGACCTCTATTTAAATCGTGATTTAAATCAAAATTCGTGACTCATTACGGACAATCAAATAAAACTACAAAGGAATGGAAAAACATGATGTAATTTTTTATAACATAAGAATAAAAGTATATCATTAAATAAATTACACAATATGTGATCATTCAGAGGAAATCGATACTCCTTAAGTCGTACATTTGACAAAATGACTTTATTTTCGATACAACTTATTTTTACCTAAGTAATAAACATGACTAGTTCTCTCGACATTCTAATAGAAAGATACGTGAGACATAAATCTTCTCATCACATCACCAAGAATGTTATAGAATCCTTTTAAGACTATCATTTCGCACGATCCCCAAAGAGCTATACGAATCTGAAAAATATTAAAAACAACGTTATGAGTAAAAATAGCTTAGTAAGTTGATAACTCATAATTTATATGTTACCATCTAATTAATTCGAAGAGACATGCAAATATATAAAATAATTATAATATCATAGTCAGTGCTTTCATATATTCAAAAATAATATATAAAATTTCCTAATTAAAATCATCACACTCCAATTGTAATTAATATCATTCAAATCATATCAAATAAATGTATGCAAATGCAACACTCTCATATGAATACACGAATTACCAACTTACCAATGGTCGGTAGGTGGACTCTAGAGGTGGCTTCCACTATTATCAATGATGTAGCACTTAACTTCATTCTACCTCATCCCTTTCGGGGAACATATTTATCAGAGGTGGCCCCTACGGATTCTAGAGGTGTCTCTCATCGTGACTCATCACGATGTAGCACTTAGCTCCAGCCTATCTCATCCCATTAGTGAAGAAAAGAATGATAGATTGGCCTCTAGAGGTGGCTCCCATCGTGATTAGCAATGTAGCACTTAGTCTTAACCCTCATATATGTATATGCAAGTAGATGCAAATGCATGATTCATCATATAATAATTTCATATAAAAAATCAAAAGATGAACCATATCTTGTAACTCAACTATCAGAAGATGAATCATGTCGAACACTAATTCAATGGAATCGGATTGCATTTTATCAAATCAATCCTTAACATACCGCATATGTGTTTCAATTGTATCATCACTCGACCAATCATTTCAACACACTTTTCATATAAAGTTGTCGAAATATGCATTCAATATATATATAACAATCAATATCACACAGAATTTAAAAGTGGTGAATACATAAAGTAGGAGAAACCAACTTACCTATAAGAACTACCAAAATGTTTTTCCTTTCCTTTCCACTACTTTACACTTCTACTCCTATACAATAATAATAAGAAACACATCACTTCTATGATCTGAACACAAATGTATCACACATGAAACATGATTAATTGAAGAGGTACACGACCTCTTAAGTATTTACTCTTATAACTTAAGTTATTATTTATCACAAGAGTTGGCCTACTATTATGACAGGTTCATACATAATAAAAGAAAACTCATATCTTCTTGTGTCGTAACCAAATATGTTCATTCTAATTTTTCTTACTTCTAGATTACTATGATCTTAATATGTAAAAGTTTTAGGTCTTATTTCATTGTGGTTTGTTCTCAGGAAAATCCAAATTCAACCTAACTTCTATGATTTTTCTGTGTTCTGACAAACTGAGTGACCTTACTCTTATGATTTATATAACATAGTAAATATTCCCTGTTCTCATAAGTTTAATTTTCTCTAACATTAGACTTTATAGGGTGAAACTCATAAAATTCTTTGAATTTATATCCGGTTGGACTGAACACAATAAATTTAACAAATAGTAGCATAACTCGCCCTGAGTTTCATCTTATGAGTAAGGTTTGGTAAAATATTTATAACTTTTCCTACATATATCATTTTTTAGTGATTTTAATTGTCAATGAAACATAACGTCAGATTCTATAACTCCCTAAATTAGCAAAGAATTCCATGACATATTGGATTTAATACATAATTTACAAATTTGGTTAAGAGTTTCGATGGACAAAATGATAGCATCTTAAAGATAGAACACAACTTTCTCTACGGACATATAATTAATTTGATTCCAAAGCTCAAAGAAAGTACACTCGGAGAGGTTCAACTAACATAAATTTCATAATTTTTGGATGATCCGAGAGTATGGAATTATGTAGCTAAAAATTTGGGAACTAATTGAACATGGTAAGGGTAAATCTTACTCATGAACAACATAAGGTTTGCCCCATAATTAGCTAAGATTCGAAAATCACCACGATGAGAGAAATTCAGGGAAGAGAATATTATGAAACTGAAATCAAAAGTGAGTCAATCATGAACTTACCATAGGCTAAAACCCTAATTCCCTTGTCATTCTCCAACTTTGCCCAAGAAGTAGCCTTGTTTCTCTCTTCTTATGGTGTTCTGACGTGGAGTGGTGAAAAGGGAAAGAAAGAGTGATATAATATAAAGGATAAGCATCAGAAGTAAAGAGACAATCGACTTTAAGCAGGTGGGTAATTTGCTTCCCAAAATACCCTCCATCTTCCCCTTATTCACATGTAAATGGTTTTGTATTTTTCATTCATTTATTTATTTACTTAAGACACTACATGTAAATAAGAAACTACCCCCATTTGAATTCAAATAAAATATTTATAAAAATAAATAACCAAGGAATCAAAATCTAATTTTTTGTCCGAAGAACAAAAATCGCAATTTCACAAATTTTTCGATTTTATGTCTACATTTTACCTAATTCACACACCTTCTAAAAATTGTTAAAAATCACTTTTAGAATTCTTTCATATATAGGAACAATTATTAAGACTTTAATTTTCTAAATTTTTACTTTTTTAAAATCATATTTTCATGCCTTAAGTAAATTCCAATTGCTTTCGAACTTCAATAGTTGATATTGAAGTATAAGTTTTAACATCACATTCATAATAATTATCAACAACATAATATAGCATCATATTCATACATCTACTCATGCATGGTTAAGTTAGGGATATTACATTAGTTCTATGACTTGACTTTTTTTTCTTTTACTTTGACAAGTCAATATACTAGCTGGAACCAATGGAATACTTAAATTACAATATATTTTATATTATGCATAAGCCATTTATATAATATCTAACAACTTATGGGATATGTGTCTACGATTATACAATATGTGACCCTTATCAGTGTTCATATCTAATGTGCATATTAACCATTAGAGAAACCATCAAAATTTCACCATTATCATTATCTCCTCCTACATGGATCCAAATATAGAAAGAAATTCAATGAACATAATGCTCACTACGTAAGGTCACCCATCAATAGTAATATGAACCATAAATTAATAACAATATCAATATGCATAATGATAAATATTTATCAATATTATCATATCAACGAACTTCAATTTGCAATTATGCAACATTCATTAACCATTAAAATTAATTAATTGCAATCACAATTCAAATAGTTTTAACATAATAAATCAATTATCTTATCAATCAATCATTCCTTATTTTAAATTCAACCATAAAAGCTATAATTCAATTATATTTTACTTTAATAATAAATGTTTCCATTCATTTGTTCTTTAACATTTTAACAATTAACTTCAACCATAGAGACCATTTCAACTACAATGATTGCTATTACTTATTACTTATTTATATTTTAAAATTAATTTCAACTATAAAGGATACTTCAACCACAAATGTTACTTATTACTTATTCTTATCTTTGAAGTTATCCTTCAACTACAATGACTGTTTCAATCATAAGATGCATATCTTTGCTTTCAGAGCTCTTCCAATCTTAAATGCCTTACATCTTTTATTTTTATTTAACATATGATGTTTATCTTTACTTTTATCTTGACTTGATTTACCTTGGATGCTTAATGCATCAATCAATATCATCTAATATCATAATAATATGATCATAATCTAATATACTTTAATAACTTTAGACCTATTTTATCTTCGAAACTCGATTCGTGCCAGGTGGAACTCGAATCATATTCCCACAATCCAATTTTACGTGATTTCCATTAGAACCCGGCTAGGTAGGGTGAAACACGAGTTAGTTCGATTTTCTTTTCAATCATATTCTTCGGTAGAACCTGGGTTGGGTTCGACAAAATTCAGACTCAGACGGTTTAATGCAATCTTATATCATTTTCGTCACGAAACCTTTGCCAAATTAATTGAATTCGGTTCGAATCTAATGCAATTATGATTCCACTATTTACTTCAACGGAACCTAGGTCGGATCAATCCAAAACCCGATCTGGATCGATTCTTTTTTAATATCTCTACGAACATTCATGAAACTTGGGTCGAGCTTGATTGAAATCTAGTCTAATTTTTATTCAATATCGATCCGCTCATTAACATCAATGGAATTAGACCGAGTAAAGACTATATTTGAATAAAATATTATTAAAAAATAATCTATCCATTAGCATCAATGAAACCTAAGGCAAGCATAACCGGAACTTGCATCTGTTTCTTAACAATCCAATTGTTCCACGCTTAGATGACAAAACTCGAGCTGCACGCCTTCAAATCTAAATCGGATTTTACGAATTTGATTCGAACAATTATGAGCCCTATCCAAATTCTACTTAACCTAAATAAGACTTCAAAGAGTGTTGAGTCCTCCCTACAGGCAAGAGCTCTCTTTCTGCATAGAAGCCTCTCAATCTCTCCTCGTCTACATGCAAATTGAGGGGCATGGACTACAATCAGACCAACCCAAAACCCCGACGTAAGAGAACGTCTAGGAGTTTGGCAGGCACTGTCGTGAAGTAATCAATGAGCAAAGTTCATCATTTCTGTAAGAAAAAAAATAAAAGAGAATTCACATTTGGTCTTTAACCAACTTGAGGTACATAAGAGAATTTTTATATCAACGATTTTCATCAATATAGACTCCCAGAATTCTTGTGAATAGATTGATTGATTGTGAATAGAATTGAATAATTAATCACATTGAAGCAGTGCAAAAAGTTACGTTGAAAATGAGACTCCACAAACAACAACAATCCCAAACTAGATTTTGTGGTGCCCGTCTCGAGTTCAGTAAAATCTAGATAGGGCTCTAAATTGTTCGAATCGAGCTCGTAAAATCCGATTTCGGATTTGACGACGTGCGGCTCGAATTTTGTATTCTGAGCATGGCACGATTGGATTGTTAAGAAACTAAAGCAAGTTTCGATTATGCTCGCCGTAGGTTTCATTGATGCTAATGGACAGATTATTATTGAATAAGATTTTGTTCGAATTTCGGCTATGCTCGGTCCTAATTTCATTGATGTTAATGGACGAATCGATATTGAATAAAAACTATACTAGGTTTCGATCAAGCTCGACCCGAATTTCGTGAATGTTTATAGAGATATTGAAAATGAATCGATCCGCATCGGGTTTTGGATTGACCCGACCCAAGTTCTGTTGAGGTAAATAGTGGAATCATAATTGCATTAGATTCAAATCGAATTCAATTAATCTGGCCTACGTTTTCGTGACGAAAATGATGTAGGATTTTGTTGGATCCAACCCAGGTGCTAATGAAGAATATGATTGAAAATAAAACCGAACTAATAAGGTGAAAATTTGATAATGGTGAAAATTTGATGGTTTCTCTAATTAGATATGAACACTGATAAGGGTCACATATTGTAAAATTGTAGACACAGACCATAAGATATTAGATATTGTATAAATAGCTTATATATATATATTATAAAATATATTGTAATTTAATTATTTCATTGGTGCAAGCTAGTATATTGACTTGTCAAAGTAAAAAGAAAAAAAGTCAAGTCATAGAATTAAGTATCGTTCTAAGTCGGTCTTCTAGGCATACAAACCTTGGTGTGTTACATAATATCATAAGTTAGAAATATTATGACTATCAAAATTTATATTGATATATTTATGTAAGTTAATGTCACTAGAGAGAAAAAAATTATATTAAAGATATATAAAAAAAACTTGAATGACTTCTAGATATCCCTATATAAATTAATTGACTTGATAATAGTACTCAAGAAAGAAGTGAAAGATTATTATTGATGGGTGGCCTCCGTACCGAGTGTTATGCTCATTGAATTTTTCTCTATATTTGGATTCATACAAGAGGAGATGATGATAATAGTGAAAGGTTGATGGTTTCTTCGATTGTTGATATGTATATTAATTATGAACATTGATAAGGGTCACATATTCTATAATTATAGACACATAGTCCATAGGTTTTATTAGATATTGGATAAATAGCTTATTCATATTGTAAAATATATTGTAATTTAAGTATTCAGTTGATGCGAGCTAGAGCTAGTATATTGACTGGACAAAGTAAAAGAAAGTCAAGTCATAAAATCAAGTAGCATGTTAAGACAACCTTTTAGGTACACAAATCTTTGAGTGTTACATAATATCATCAATTAGAAATATTAATAACCATCAAATTTTATATTGTTATATTTATATAACTTAATGTCACTAGAGAGAGAAAAAAATATGTGAAAGATATATAAAAAATTTGAATGAGGAGAACTCTTCTAGATAACCTTATATAAATTAATTGACTTGAATAAGAGTACACTCTCAGTGTGCTTTAAGATAATTTATCCAATTCGAGAAATTATAATATTTTTATAAAAAATGATGAGATAATAATAAGAAAATGGTATAATTTATAATCACACAAACCCTAAGGATCTTCACTAGTTATGGAAATAAAGGGAATTAAGTGTTTTCTTTCCCATTAAGAGAGAGGTTGTCCTTAGTAAGAGTAAGTGTATACCTTTACTAAACTTTTGACTATGAACATTTTAACAATATTAGTTATTAATTAATTAATTAGTGTCATTGTCTTCAATTATACCTTTGTACATGATTTTTGAAAAAAAAAACTTCACTTCATTTTTAACTAAACTTATTTTCTTATAAAGAATCATAATTACATAATAAAATTTAATATAACTATCTGATATGATGTTATACTTAATGAATTTATCTGTAGTATTCAGCATTCATATACAATGTACAATCATGTATATAATGAATTCATATGCACAACAAAAAATTATGGTAAATTTTAAAAGCATTCACACATACAATTAATATCTAATTACACTACTGCATGTCAATCTTGAATTCATACGATGAGTTAACTATTTTGTGGGGTTGAAATATGTTAATCCTTTAACTTGAGTCAAAAAAGTGTACGCCAATTTTTTGGACTTAATATAATTCCTTTTTAGAAGAAGTGTTGCTTATCCTTTTAAGTTTAATACCGAAAGACTTTTTTTATCAAACTGAACATTATGAAATGTTAGCTAGTCTAATAATGTAGTTGAGAAAATAGGGAAAATATGAAAACTTATATATTTACCGATTTTTGTACAACCAATATGCAACCAACAAATTAGAATCATTAGATTATGATTATATGGTTAGATTCAATCTCTATTGAATTTAATATTAATTTATTAAATTTAATCTCAACCATACAACCATCATTCAATGGTTCATATTCGTTGGATGCATATTTATTGTATAACTTTTGGTCACATATTACTTAAACACACACACAATCTCTCTCTCTATATATATATATAATCAAAAGGTGTACAATCAATATGCACCCAACAAATCTCAACTATTGGATGATGGTTATATGGTTGAGATTAAATTAATATTAAATTCGATAGAGGTTGAATCTCAACCATATCATGATCTAAAGACTTGATTTGTTGGTTGTATATTGGTTGTACAAAAGTTGGTTGCATACTACTTAACACACACATATATATGGGTAAAATGGAGGTGTTGAGCGCCTTTCGCTCAGCACCGTGTGAACCACGATCTAAGTCATTCAAATCAGATCGGATGGCTCATGAGATCTAATTTGATGCCATCAAAGTCTGATTGAACGACTTGTGTTTATCTCACATACACTCCCCCTCTCTCTATCTCTTCTTTCTCTCCCCCTCGATCCCTCGCTTTCCCACCGTCGTTTCTCGGGCCAGTACCCGATCTACGACCCTCCATTCACCCCAACTGCGTCGTCGTCATCCTCGCCGCCATACTGTGGGCTTCCAGCTGGAGATCGATAGAGAGCACAGTCGCCTCACCATATATCACCGTCGCCTCGCTAGAGATCGCCTTCACCGTCGTGGCAGAGAGAGATTGCCAGTGATGTCTACCTTGTGATCTGGATGGACGTCTTCGCGCTCGATCGTCGGCGCTACGACTTCTAGATCGGCCGCCCTCGCCATCAATCACCAACGCCGCGGCCTTCGGGTTTGCCGCCCTCTGGTGTGTGTGTGTCGAAAAATATTTGGAAGGAGTAGCACCATCTGTCGCTCATTTATTACCGTTAAATTCATTTTGAACAATTGATTGATTTGTTTAAATTAATATATTCGTCATCTGAATCTAACGATGACAGATGGAAGTCTAATGATGCTACCTCTTAGAAGCGTTATCACACAAAATTGCATTTTGATACTTAAAATGTTTGATTTTACGTTTCTAAGTGTAAAAATGAATTAAATCAATCTAAACTCGTAACTTGAGGTGAAATCAGATGTGAATACGGTCGCGTTCATTTCGCACGCCTCAATTATAGAATCATTCATTTCGTGTGCCTCAATTATAAAATTGCTGATTTAATGACATGTACGTTAAATTTGCATTCTTGTTAATGGTGTTATTGGGCCTTGGGTGGGTGGACGTGGGTTCAAATCCTAGTGACCATATCATTTTGTTGTATTTTTTTGTTTCTTTTATGTTTCATTTTCTTATTAGCTATTATTTGATTTACATTTTTGTAATCATATTATTTTCAAAACATATTATGCAATGCATTTAAATATTATAAAAATACTATTTTGAATATATGACATTATAGTAAGTGGTATATTATTATTTATTCCTAATAATTGTATTTGTTATTTCATTCTTGAAACCATAATACTTAAAATTAAATAATATGTTGAACAAATATATTATAACATCCAAATATTTAGAATGGTATGCCAATAGAATGAGGATAATAAAATAATAATAATAATTAGAATATTAAAAAAATTTAAGGTTCCATCTAAAAAAAATTAATAAAAACTTTACTGCATAGATCTAATATACTCTACAACATCATAATCTTAGAATGTATAAAAAAGAAACTTTTCTATGAGTTTATAATTTATAACTTATTTATTATTTATGTTATTATAGTATTTTTTTAATATTTATCATTTTTTGGGTTCAAAGCCTAGTGACCATATCATTTTGTTATGTTTTTTGTTTTTTTATGTTTCATTTTCTTATTAGATATTATTTGATTTACATTTTATCATCATATTATTTTTTATAATATATTATATAATATATTATAAATATTATAAATATACCATTTTAATATTATGACATTATAGTAAGTGTTATATTATTATTTATTCCTAATAATGTATTTGTTATTTCATTCTTTAAATCATATACTTAAAATTAAATAATATGTTGAGTAGTATATTATAATATCCAAATATTTAGAATGGTATGACAATCATTGTGATAGAAAATGAGGATAATAAAATAATGATAGTTAGAATATTAAAAAATGTGAAGGTTGCATCCAAAAAATTTAATAAAAAGTATACTACATAGTTCTTATATACTCCGCAGCATCATAATATTAGAATGTACAAAAAATCTTTTCGTGAGATTATAATTTGTAAATTATAATTTATTAATTATTTATGTTATTATTATTTGTTTAATATTTATCATTTTATTTGATATGATTTAAAAAGTATTATCATTAAATTAATATTATATTTAGACTATGTGTATTTACGTATCGAGCTTACGATACGATTCTACTTCTCCTAAAATAAATTTAGGTAAAGATTCAAACTTAACAATCTTGGTAATACAAACATTGAACCCTTAATACATATGTTATGTATAGATTAAATAAGGTAGGAACAACTTTTGATCTGGGCTCAAGAAAGTATGTGTGGACGATGTCGGGTGACATGTGTTGTCATCCTACATAAGTGATTTATACACCTATAGTTATAAGGTAAATTAAAATTTGATCTCCTGAATTAGGTTAGATGTAACTCAAGTGCATGTTATTAAATATTTTAATGACTATTTATTATTTATATAGTATATTTTGGCTCCTCTCAAATAGTTACTAATTAAGTTTGTTTGCAAATGTGAATCAACTTTTTACAATATATATTTATTTTATTATTTATATAACTTCCTATTAATATCTTATCTTTGGTGTTTTTATTTTTTTTACCACATTTATTTAAGAAAACAAAATGTCATTGGAAGAAGATAATATTTCTATTGAAAGGATTTTTTGGATATCTAAAAAATCCAAAATGTTCTCCTCTCGATAGGAAATAGATGACCGAAATTGAGATCAGCCCTAATTAATTCTATAGTTTGAAAATTGTTATTGATATTAATAATTCTAATCAATTCACATATTGAAACAAGAGATGTTCACGGATCAAGTTGGGCTCGATTCATGAACAAATTTTACATGATCCGACCAAATTTGATCGCGGGTGAAGATTTTTAGGAGAGCCAAATTCAATCCAACCCGACCCGATTCAAGTTGGGTTGAGTCGAGTCAGGTCATTGGATCACTCAATCATCATTTTTTTATTTATAATTTATCTAGCAATCTAATAGCAATATGTATTATCTAATTTACTATATACAAGTAATCTCTCCATATAGTAAAAAATTACTAGGTAATGCACATTTTTTTACTAAATTACCTTTTATCACTAATGTCAAGTTAAAGTTATTTAATCTGACTATAAATTTAAATAAAAATTTTATAAAATTAATAAATTAAATAAATGTAGCAATGATAATATATTAATACATATTTTTAAATAAAAATATTGGTAATAAATATATGCAATATTCAAAATAATGATTAATAATAATATGCAATTTGTGAAAATAATAATTTTAATAAATTAATATTATTATTCATGATAATAATAATGGTAATATTTTTATTATTATAAAATTTTATTATATTATTTCATGTAGTTTTTGTCTTAAGATTGAAAAGAGCAAAAATAAGAAAAAAAAATCATATGTCACTAATATGGATGAACACTCCTCTTGGCTGTTGGTCTTGAATTGTCACTTCAAGCATTTTGTATTGCTAAATAAACAGTGCACATTACCTACAAATTAAATAAATAAACAAAACAATGCGGTAAATCTAAGAAATTTAACTTCATATTATTAGTAATATACAAAATTGTTTGTAAACAAAACACCTTTCATACTTAAAATTTTTTTATTTGAATTTTAAAAATATAAATCAAATATAGATTAAATTTAAATAAAAAGTATTAAAAAATATCAAATCGATTCGTGTTTGAAAAATTTGAAGTCGTAATCGATCCATCATCTTTCAAATTATGAAATGGATCGAGTTGGAGTCGAATTTCCCTTAAAACACATTCATAAAAATCATAATAAATGTAATTGTGACGCACAGCCCTAAATAGTAAATACACATACGCTGAAATCGACCTTTGCGTTTCCCAGATGTTATCTGACGTAACACACCACCAACCAAGCAATCGACAACGCCTTAAACGTGCGGATGCTTCGCCGAGATCCAAACACTTGTCCGCAGTGGTGATGCGTACGTATGAGAAAATTTAGTGTGCGGTGACGCTGAATCCATATCATTCTCCGAGCACACGAATCACGCATCCATTTCTGGTCCTTGTAGCTTATGAGCTATAAGTTCTCTCCAGGTTACAAGACCCACCCAATCAAGAAACTCAGGTTTCCTTCGAGCTCCATATACACATCTGCTGCAGCTGCAGCCTGCAGGCAAGAAAACAGAGAAAGAAATGGCAAGATCGAATGGGCTCCGGCGGTTCGCCTGCGAGGTTGCGCCGCCGGCGGTGGTCTCGGTTGCGAAACGCAGGGCTGTGAGGACACTGGACGCGATTCCGGAAGAAGACGCGGAAGTCGCGGACGAGGTTCTGTCGTCGGACTGCAATGGGCAGATGGAGAGGAGGTTCTGCTATGGAGGGTTCAGAGCTTTGCAGCATCCTGTAAAAGTTTTCCTGAATTCCGCAGAGCTGGTCGCTGACATTTGGCACAAGTTTAGTTTGTTTTTAGTCTGATGTTTGCCACTTTTTCTTTTCTTCCCTGTCAAGAAGCAAAAATGTTGCATGGAAATGGATATTGTACCTAATGAGTTTTGTGTAATTAGATTGATCAGGTATCTAATACTCTTTGTGATGACGTCTGTTACAGCTTTTATTACTCATATGAACAAATTCAATGGCCGAAAGAGAGATAACGAAGTTGCCTTCATAGTTCATCGAAATAACTCTATTCAAAAGTTACCTGGAACTTCCATGGTTGTTGGGCATCCTGGTCCTCAGATCAATCTGTTTGTAAATGACACGAAAAGAATCATGCTTCTTACACTAAAAAGAAGGAAAATCCCTGTCTCTTCTCAAGTTAAATAAACAGAAGGTGCACTTGATCATAGGACAAAGATATTAAGCTAAACAACTGAGATTTTAAATGTCATCAAAATCAAGGGCACGTTTTAGCAGAAGAACGCAGACACTCAGTGATAACATGTGAAAATCCTTGCTCTTTGCAGTGAAAGAAAATATAGGATAAACTTGGCATTCTTCAGTATTATAGAAAATAGGATCTTTGCTCGCTTTTAATAACTCGCGAAATCTCATAAGAAGAAGAGGAAAGCAATGTCTCCTTTGAGCTCCCCGACGTCAACCAAACACAAGCTTATCCATTCAATCACGATACAATCTTAACGAAACAGTTGTCAGATGTCATCTTTTTTCCTCATATCTAACTATTAATTAAGAATTTTACATAGACAAAAATTTGAATTTAAAAGCATATTTTAAATAAAATAAATAAATTATTTATCATCTGAATCGATCATCGTGTTAGATGTCAGCTATAGCGTGAAAATAGAGTAGAGAAGAAACGAAATATTACTTCACCAATCTTAGGTCACAAATGTTCCAAATCTTAATCTCTCTCTCACGAATTGTAATTTTATTAGATCAGTGATCTCCTTTCAGAATTAATCAGATGTATTAATTTATTACTTAGGAAATCATGATTCGCATCTCCACTAGCATTTATCTTGATGTTGCTATTTTTTTGTTTAAACCTGCAACTGAACATGCAGACCACTCGCTACCTTTGCCTTCAGATACCAGTAGAATGTTCATATCGCTAGTATCCCCATCCGCATTGCGCCAGGTGTCAAGGCGCTGCTAGCTACACTTTTTAACTCAGGAGTTGCGTCGAGCACCTTGAGAGCGAGAGACGCCAATCAAATTTTTGGCGTCCACATCACGATGTGATTGCTGCGTATGAGGCCATCGAGCTCGGCCCGTGCCTGTAGCCATAAAACGCACACGCGGCGTAAAAAAAAGCATGGCGATGTCGCGAGGTGTTTACCTCTCCGAATAAACAAACGACGCGTCGGAGCTTTCTGCAATCAAACTCCGGGGCCCAGGGCGCTCGGCCTCACACGATCACGTCAAGAGCGAGACGCAAATGCCCCCAATGGCGCAGCCTCACATGGCTGATGCCTCTCTTCCATTGACGCGGTCCATGTCCGCCCACGAGGCACTTTCCTGGAAACCCACGCCCTTCACTCGTGTGCAGCCGGAAGAAGCGATCGGTCTGGCTATAAATAGGCAGCCACTGGCATCCGCTCACACATCATCGAGGAAAAGTCTCAGTTCCGACTTCCGACTGCCTTCCAGGCTTCTGCGCTCTCTTGGTTTTGGCGTAAAGTTCAGTTGCATAAGGAAACTGAGAAGAATGGCCAGGGATTGCAGCTTTCAGATTGCGACCGAGGTCGTGCCTCCGATGGTGGTCTCCGTGGTGAAGCACAAGGCGCCTAGGATCTTGGACACGATCGAGGAAGAGGAGATGGACTGCACGGAAGACCTGCTCGTGCCTTCGGAGACCACTTGCGCTGCTGATGATGCCGAGAGGAAGAACTGATGAGGCCGAGCATCCGATGTGAGAGTTTTTTTTGTTCTTGTAGGCAGGCCTGTGTACATATAGAGGCGGTATTTTGTTGCAGACGTCTCCTCCTTTCTCTCCGTTGTGATACGAACTGTCATCGGGTCACTTGCTGTAACTGTTGTGAAAGACAAAACAAGTATTTATTGAACAAGTCTTTTTTTTAAGTTATCCCCCCTTGCTGTGTTGATGAATCTAGAACATGGTTTGAAGAAAAAAGACAATTCAAAGCTAATAGGTTGACCATGCTCATCACACATTAGCATGTAAGCTAAGCAAACCACTGACTTCTGAGATGTTTCACATCACATATCAACTTGGGAACATACAATGATCATTGAAAATATTTCCTCAAAAGTGTAGGTACTCTTTAATTGTTAAAGGAATCGATGAGATACCTCAGACACACCATATTTTCACTCTCAATTTCAGCGAAAATATAGACATGGCAATGATCCTTCTACTTGAAGTGAGAAGAAATAGGATTAAACTCCTTACCTCACAAACAATGCAAGCATGTTCATCATGATCAAAGACATGGGGAAATGATCCCCACCATGCATTTTACAAATTGACAAACTTGAACCAACAAGGAGCTTTACACAATCGTGGCTTCCAACTTTAGTTGTTTCTCAGTTGGGCCATTCTATCAAATGCATAGTCGGTTCTCTATTGGACCATTCTATCAAATGCAAAGAGCAAAATGTTAAGAGAACTGATATTAACAGATCAATTGATCAATGTTACATAATGACCCTCCAGTTTCCACATGTTTGTACACGTATGGAAAAGAGAAAACACTAAGACTAAATGACCAGCTGGGCATCAGAGTTCATCGGTCAACCTACATAAATCCTGGGCATCTGGAGACTAACCAGCTCTATGGC
Organism: Pontederia crassipes; assembly: GCA_030549335.1. NCBI lineage: Eukaryota > Viridiplantae > Streptophyta > Magnoliopsida > Commelinales > Pontederiaceae > Pontederia > Pontederia crassipes. Next base: position 64,881,160 of record CM060191.1, on the reverse strand, counting down.
CAAACCCAATATGTGGGCATAAATAACCAGTGAGAAAATCTCCACAGGTTGCAACACTTATAATCCTTTGAAATAACCTAGCGAAGCATTATAAGGTAAACTTCATGACATGAAAGCTGATCCATCAATTTTTTTGAAGGTAAGGAGATCCGTCAAATAGTTATGTCAGATTTTGAATGCCACCTTCAACGAATCTCCATGAACCATCTTCTTGTCTTCTCAACCTATACTGGACTTTGTATGTGCTGCAGCAAGAAATCAATAGGATGTGGGTAAACAAATAATGCTACAGAATATTGGTAAAGGAATTTAAAGCCAGCATTTGATTTTAACCTGTAATAACTAGGTTTCTTTGGTTCTGATTCATCAACAAGTTCAGCAGCTTCCTCAAGAACAGCTTCAATTTCAGCCATCTCATCCTCAACCCCATCTAGCAGTATCTCAGCACGCAGAACAGAAAGTTTTAATAAAACAAACCTCCAGAAACTTGAGCTGGCCTTTGCTGAATTCGCCAATTCTCTCCACTGTCAGCAGAAAAGCTTGTCATGAAGCTTGAGTACTAAATAATGAAAGACAGAATCCAATATTTTTTAGGGGTAGAAAATCAACATTTGTGTCATGTGCAATCATAAAAGCATTCAAGATTTACCTGAGCAAGCATCGAATCTTGAAGAATTTCTGGTAACATCTGAACTTGATGTTTAGGTCCCAGGGCTTCAGCTTTTATTTCTTGCCACAACTTCACTAACTCTTCAGCTTCTTCAAGATCCATCTCTCGTTTTTTCACTACAGTGCCTGTAGCAGCAGGCAATGGCGAGAGATTATCACTGGGCCTTTTGAAAGTTGTTGCTGTAGATGGATGCTTAAGTCGTGACCTTGTCAATGTCTTCCATAGCCAACCCCATAAGTCATTGCTCATAAGTGTATGTATTCCTTCGAAACTTGGAGAATGATTTACTGTCCATGCAACAGTTTCTTTGGCCACACAATGTTGACCAGAGAGTAAATCATATGGCGTTTTAGAACGTCCTAGTTGTAATCCAAATAGCCTAATTGCACTCAACAAGATACAGCCTGCAATTGCAGTATACGCAATTTTTCCGACTGTAGATCGTGAACCACACCAGATTTGCAAGAATTCTGGATTTAGGTTTCTTTTTGGATGAAAAGAGGGACCTGCAACACCTATACTTCTATTCATGGACCTTGGTTCCGGCATGTTAGTTGGTGCAAGTTGCTTTACAGCTTCCCCCAAGCTTCTAGCCGAATTAATATGTGCACCTTGACTGCCAGTAACTCCTCCGCCAGACCAAATACCAAAAGAAGATTCCTGGAGGCCAGAAGAAGGAACTACCTTGGTGGTTTCTAACTTTCTTTTCCCAGTACTGAGAATCCATTTTGGATTCCCAAAGAAGTTGGTCTGCATGATGTTAGACAAGAAATCAGAAAGTTAACACGGAGTTGTAAGTTTGCATAAGTATCCACAGACTCACCAAAGATGGAGAACAATCTCTTGTATCCGCGAACAAAGAAAGAACAGACTCCCCAAGCCAAGTTTCCTGGTACATTTTAGCAGGTCGTCTGGCATAAGACAATTTCAATCTTAATGCAAATTCTCTCATCAGTAACAATCATGGTCATACTATTTATTCATCTCTTCATAGTGATCTCATATAACGATGCTATGGAGGTATATGGTACGATGCCCAAAAGGATGAAGAAGGAGAAGTGAACTTTGAACAATATGGAATAAACAGTAGGATCATTAAGCTGTGTGATAATACATAACTGGTGCATTATAATTTAGTGATTAGGGAAGTTTGTTTCCGATTGAAACTCTAAAATCAATTAGGAAGAAGCCATGCTGAAGATTAACATTTTGTGCACTTGTGATGCAGCTCGAAGTTAAATGAATTTTGGAAAACAAATAATCAAGGCTGAAGGATGATAAACCAAAATCTCTTTCTCAATTGAACAAATCAGGAAAAAAAGATCCATCAACTTACCAATTTACGATTCACAGCATCCTTGTCCTTCTCAAGTATAACACTACTTTGTTCCAAATTTCGAGAGGTAGGAGCCCTATTGACTTCAAGGCGAGAAAGCTTTTCGAGAGGCTCTTTTCCACTACCCTGAACCACAATGTTTGATCTACGGTAAGAATCATTAGCATAATAAAATCCTACACTAAAAGAGTTACCTGTCCAAGAAGAAATAAGCACAAAGCTTCCTCAAACTTCAAATCTACGCCTTCTGATGACATTAAGCATTCACAAAGTGATCTTGCTTTGTTAATCTGCATTGAATTCACCCTAGGATCAGACTCCAATCTAAGTAAGCATAACATGAACAGCTCTATAGGAGGATACCATCTCAGTTTGTCTTGTTGAAAACCCAACAGCAATATGTGCAATCATGCTGAGATAAAAGCAGTTGAAATCTAGTACAACTCTTTGGTTCTGAGATTCAAGTGACTTTTTATTTTTGCGGATAACAGCTAAGGTATCCCATGAAAGAAGATCTATTATTTCAGTAGCCATCAGCTTTTTCATTGCTTGACCCAGAAAAGAAGGCCAATCTTGAACCTTAGAGGAAGATTCAACGTCAAGAGCCTGTCTAAGTAGTTCACGCAAAGCTGATATTGCTCCGCGTCTACGTTCTGAATTATCCAGAGTCTGAGATAAGGATAAAAGCTCCAATGTGCAAGCAGGTGCAAGCTCCTCTAATGATTCTTCTATCTGGCATCATGAACAATGAATTAAATATTTCAAATAATATATTAAATGTACCAACGAAGGAACTATCATGAACTCCGGAATTATGCATGCCTCATGTAACAACGGCATCTTCTCCAGGGATGCTTTGCTCTTTAAAAGGTGTTGAGCACGAGCAAGTGCTTCAAACCCTCGAGATATTTTGTTCGCCTCAAACCCGCCCTTTGCAATAGAGCACTGAAAGAAAAGAAAGTAATAAGGTTTGACATACTGTTTTTCAGCTAATTGGATGTAAATGCCTTTGCACAATGTTTTACCTCAGCTAGTGCCATAGAGAGAAGCAAATCATGAACATAAGGTTTTGCTTCTGCGTTTTGAATAGCAGCTCTCCCAATGTCCAGGACTACTTTCTCTTCTCCGGCCTGTCAAAGACATGATTCCTACTCAATTGTTTTAAATGCAAGTTTCACAGAGGAGTGAATAGAAAAGAGAAAAAATACTCACAGATTCAGAAGATAAAATGTAATTACATGTTATAAATTTCAAATTAACCAAGAAAGTTGAGATGCCTGAAATTTGAGAACCAAATGTAAATAAAAACTGTCTCATAGTATGTCTGAACTTTTAGTATAATGATATGATAAAGCATGTCTAAACTTTTTAATCCAATGTGTGAACCAAGCAGATACACTCTTCATGACATAATATGATCAAATGTTGATGGTTGTTGCAAGGACTTCCTTGCAAATGTTAGGAGTCAAAGAAAAGCTCTCTCTCAAAAGTAAAGTTGTAGCAAAGAATGATGACCATTTTCTGCTTATATCCAACTTCACCACAAATCAAATATGGACATCTACAAAAATATGCCTCTTAATGGGATTACAGAAATCTAAAGTCACAGCAGCTCAATAATAACACAAATAAAAAGTATATACAAAATCTAAGAAAATGAGTCATATCACCATCGTTGAAATCACAATAACACAAAATCAAAATATACTAATGATGAATATCTTTGTCCTTCTTCAGTACATAAGAACACCATATGTGATAAATCTGCAATGACAATAATAAATGCTCAAATGGCATACATAGTACTAAATAATGGCATGAACACTCCAGCAATAACCAAATATCCAACAAGCAAACTTAGTTCCTTCTGTAGAAAAGATAACATAATCAGCTTACTTCTTGTAGAAGGCAGAGAGCACCAGGCAACCATGCCCAAGGCAGCCTAAGAGAACATTTTGGTGGAACTTTTTCCTTTATATTGCCAGCATACTCCGGCTCAAAGAGAAGCTTATCTCTTAGATCCATCAATAGTTCCTGGATTAGTAGCATCACTATGTCATACTACTGAAAAATACAATAAAACAGTATACATGTTTGAAAAAAAAATAGAATGTTTATAATCTTTAAGTCTACCTGCCGGCAAACGATAACATCTTTTGTGTATCCATCTTCAATGTCAGCATTTTTCAATTCCATTACTGCTTTAACAATCTCATCCTTTTCAGCTTTTGCTGTAACACCTAGAAGCTGCAAATTCTCTTGAAAGTTTTCATCAGTAACCAGAATCTTAGCTTATCCACCAATCAAAACCCAAAAACATTCCGTCTAAATGAAAATTCTACTAAGCTATTGTACTGCACTAACCCCAAAATTCGATGAGAAGATAATGTTTAGTAAACATATCAAAACATTTGTAAACTTCCTATAACGGTATGTATCAGCTCGTCTCACAAATGTCACACATCCGTAGGGGTTATTTTATCTTTTACACTCTCAGCAATGTGCTAATAGCTCTTACAGCGGTGGCTCCCGAACAATCCAAAAGAAAAAAAAAGAAGACAAGTAACGGAAAGTTTCGCTCTACAGAATTCATTGATTAAGCAATCAACTACAGTGACACTTGTACCTTTTACCCGTAGAAAAGGTAACACTTCTATCACCAACTTAGAATGATATACCAACAATAGTCAAATATCCAAATACGTAGGTTACAAGTTTCAAACCGGCGACAGCTTTAGTCCCTTACCTGATAACAAGTAACAGGAATCTCAACAGCCGGCCGGATCTGACCACCCTCGACGGCCGCCACCTCCAGGACCTTCATCTTAGCTAGTCCGGCCACGTCCCTTCGGCCGGAACCCGCTCTGCTTTCCGAGGAGATCTCTTGCGCGATCCTCCCGCCCACAGAAGCACCGCAAGCAACAGAGGGGGCTCCGCCCGGTACCAGCTCTCTGCGCCTCCGGCCGATAGCGCCACCGCCAGCGCTCCGGCACTGGAGCGGCACGCCGACCACCAACTGAGCCAATGCCATTGAACGCCCTAATCGTCCGCCGCAACCATGAGAGCCGAGAGATCGGGAAGGGAGGAGGAGGTCGAGAACCGACGCGCCGGAGATGGAGAAGGGGAAGGGGTTGGGAGGAAGAGGATCCGAAAATGGGGGAAGGATGGACGCGAGGCGTACGATTCGATTTGGGTTCTTGGAGTGGAGCGAAAGGAGAGCAAATAGTGCGTTCGAGTGAGCGGGGAAACGGAGGCGCGATTAAAGGGTGCGGGAGTTGATTTATGTGATGGAACTCCGCGTCAATTGCGGATTAGGCTTTTGAATTTTGTTTGCCTTTTAGCATTTTTTGAGACGCTTAACGTACTCACTATATTAATTAATATAATATTAATTAGTTAATTTAAAAAAATTGCTCCTTTCGTTTGATTATTGCCCTTAAATTTGTAACGAGAATAGGGTTGTAAGAAAAACCCCATCAACTCAAAAAAATCTACTCAATCTCAAAAAATTGAATCGAAAAAAATAAAAAATTAGGAAGTTGAATATGATTTAAAATAATTTTTGAGAAATTAAAAATCATTCGTTAAAATTAGGGTTCCATCCGAAAAAAATCGTCGGATCCATCAAGTCCATTTTTATTTATACTTTTTTTATTTGTATAATTAATTCATTTTTTTATTATAAATATAATACTTTTTGTATAAAATTTTATACTTTTCTATCACATTATCGAATTTTAACTACTTAAATTTTAAATATTAATAGTATATTTTACATGTAATATAAAATTAAATATTTTTATATTAATTTTAATTTATATGTGATTTAAAAAATATATAATTATATACAAGTAAAGGTCCGAAAAAATTGATTTGCTAGAGAGTGATTTTTATTTTTCTAAATTATTTTTTAATTTAAAAAATCAATCCGAACTACTTTTACCCCTAAATAATAATTCATATTTAAATCAAATATTAAATTAAATTATTATTTTATTTATAATGTATAACTTTTTTTATTCAGATCCACAATGTTTTATTGGATAGTAAGCTTTTACACTAAATACATTTTAGTCTTTAACTCATAGTAGAATCTTTAAAACAAAGTTAGTTGAATAATTCATTCGAGTTGTCTTTTTTATGTATAGAAACCAAATGAAATTCCACAAAACTATTTTTAAAAAGTCCTTTAACAATTGGACTTTGAAATTTTGGTTACTCGGCTTAGAAAAATGTGAGAATAAGAGATACGTGGAGCTTATGCTCCACACATATGGAACATCATCAATAAAAAAAAATTAAAGTATGGCTTAACTTTGTTTGGATGAAGAAATTAAAAAATGGTGATTTTGCTTTGCTTAGATTGATATGAGTTGGGATGCTTGGATTCTTTGGTTAAAAATTCAAATAAAAATAAGTAAGATTGATATAATGATCTTGCTCATCGCATAAATTTTTGAAATAAAAGCTCATCAAATTGATAATATTTTATAAGTTATAAAATATGTTCATCTATCATATATTTCTTCTCTAAAAATTAAAAATAAACGAAATTAACTTAAAACATTTTTTAAAAAAATGGCTTAATCTCGGCAATATATTAAATTAATCCAACTAATTTATATTAACTTATCATCATCAATCCAACCAACCTTCACTATATGACCCTAACACATTTCTTAGTCATTAAGAACCAAACAAAGTCTAAAATTGTAAGTTTTTTTTTTGGACGAGAAGTTTAGAAGTTATGTACTAGGTTTAATTAGATTAAGACAAATATAGAAAGTTAACATAATGATTGGATAACAATATTAAGAATTCAAGTAAGCTTAAATTGGTGACTCAACGTTAAGTAAAAAAATTAAGGGTCGTTTGGTGCATTACTAATTTAATTAACCGATAATTTAGATCACCATTTAGATAAATTACCGCTATTTAAATTATCGGTAATATTATATTATAGTGCTTGGTAAGTACTGGTAATATAAATAATAGTCAAAATAGATAGTGACAAAATTATCAAAATATCCTTAAATTATTTTAGATTTTAATAACATGTTATTATAAATAAACAAAGAAAAAAACAGAAAAGTGAATATATATATATATAATGAGACAATCAAGAGTTATTTATAAAAGATTCCGAATAATAAAAAAGATGAAGTTAAATGATATTTATTTATTAATAAAATATTTAAAATAAAATTTTTGATTGAATGAATATTTTCGTCAAAATGCATTTTCGTCGGCTGGTTATCTGGAAAGACACCTCTCGTGCATGCTGGTTAGCTGGTAATCAAAATTACTAGAGCAATTAAAATTATCGATAATTAATCGCAGCCAAACGAGGTAATGTAGTGGGCCCTGGGAATTTTAAATAAAATAGTCGGTAATCTATTTAGATTACCCCATACCAAACGACCCCTAATAAATTTATATTTTTTCATTGATTGAAAGGCTTTGTTTGGCAAAGCCAACGATTTGATTAGAGAATAGCGGTTCGATTAGAGGATAGTGATTTAACTAGAGTATAACGGTTAGCTATTAGAGGATAGTGGATAGCGATTTGTTTATAAATCCAATAAAATCTATTTGGTAAATATAGCGGTTAAATTAGCGTATAGTATAAAATGACGAAAATAGACATAACATATAACTTGTGATTATTTTTATATACATCATATTCATATAATTTAATTTAAAATAATTATTTTGGATATTAATACTTTTAAAAATCTTATTTAATATAAAATATTGATTAATACAAAATAAAAAATTTATTTGTGTTGTAAATAAAATTAAAGATGTGATATATAAAAAAATATATATGATATTTAATAAGTAAATATTTTTTTACTTTAAAAATAAGGGTATAATAGGAATAAAATATAAAAATGTTATATCTATACTCTATAAGCTAGTAAGAGTAGCTTATAGCGTTTTGTGTTCAAACCTCTAAACACTAATGAAAAAAAATTTTACCAAATATTTATAGTAGCATTTTTACTCTAACAAAACGCTATTCGTCACTAAATATTTTACTTTTTTACGTGCCAAACAGTGCTTAAATGTCTAAGGAGCCTACGGAGCGGCTTTCGTCGTGACGCATCCCTGGGGAGCGCATCTCATCCGTGGGTGCACATATCGACCGTCATTTTTAGCTCCATCCAACTTTCCCACCTTAAAGTGACCGCAGAAGGTGAGCAGAGGGTAAGAGGGTGAGCGGAGGTTGACAGGGTGAGCGCCTGAGAAATGGAAGATTATGAACGGAGGTCGATTATCTTGGCCTCGCGTGCAGTAGACAAAGATTGTTTGTTGAAGGAGAGCAGAGATGAAGTAGTGGACAAAGAAACAATGCTGGAGGGAAGAAGATGCTCATCAGTCGACATTCGAGGTCATGACAACAACATGGTGGGTATGGCTTCCAAGGCAGTGAGATTCGACTCTGGAAGCAGCGGGGTGGCACATCGGTGGCTTCTTCATCCTCCGAGGACTCCTACATCAGGAGCTTGATAAGCTTGGCCTCCAAGAGAGAGCTCAGATACAAAGGCGCTTTCTGCAACATGAACATTGAGGAGTCCAACATCCCCTTCCCTCGCTAACTATTGTGTTCCTTTTTTGAATTTATAATGATTTACACACAATACTTAAATTCCTTTCACACGAATGAAAATGCTACAGCGGCCACGGCGACTGACGCACGAAAGCTACTTCAGCGCAAGGACGAGGATTAACGCTCCAAGCGACAACAAAAATAATGGAGAGTGGAGGGTCATGCCCAGCACCATCGAGCATTGGTTCCATAGGAAGAGAGAGGAACTGATAAAATAAAAAAACCGTCCATTTCTTCATCCACGGATGAATGCGCTCCGCAGGGATGCGTCACGAAAGCCGCTCCGTAGGCTCCTTTTATCCTTTAAATAAATATTTCCAGTCCAATTATAAATCGAATCGGGGCGGATAAAAAAAGTAAAAAAAAAAACTTGACACCTCAATTATAATAATAAATATTAATAATATTTATGTAGCTTTAATTATGTTATAATTATTTATTTATTTTGAAGTGTTGTTCTTTACTGTCTTATTATATGATATATATATTAATATAATTTTTTGATAAGTTGATATTTATTTAATTAAATTATTGTTTAACTTGGCTAATAATCTTAATTTTTCTATATATTTTTAATATTTTTATACTTAGTCACATTTTCAATTATGTTTATGATTTTTCAGGACGATCTAGACTCAGTATTAGGTTCAAATTTTTAAAATCCGACTTGGGACCGGATCATTGGACCCAACCTGAGTTTGCTTAATAATTTATGGGTTGGTTCCCACTAATCCAATACTTTGATGGTTCTTGCTATAAGAGGGCGACGAGAGTTCGGAGAATTGAGGTCCTCGTGAGAGTTCGGGGCCCCACGAAAATCGGGGTGGGGGATAAAATTTTCTCCGGATCAAGAATTCGGAGGGAGACAGGGGCCGGTCGACGGGGTCGGGCCGAGAAAGTGTCTCCCGCCCCGAACAAGTCGGGGTCGGATGCCACTCTTAACTGGATGGTTCATATTGTTATTTTTCATCAGAGAATGCATTAACTTTTTAGGTTATATATATGAAAAAGGTAAAAATCAAATTTAAAAAATATTATTTTAAAAACATTATTTATATCCGGTTATAATTTAAGTGATGAAATGTTTTACTTGATATATAAAGTAATTACTAATATACCATCTATTAAATTCAAAGAAAATATATTATTGGAAAATAAAAAGGTACGCAATAAGATAAAAGGAAATGAAAGTGTAACCAGGTTTAGAAAACGGCCCATGTGTTAAAAGCCCACTGTGTTGTCTTCTCCTTTCTTGCGCAAGGGTTCTCTTTCTAACTCTTCCTCTTTAATTTGCGTACTTTTGCCCCCCTCTCTCGCCTCTACTTCCCATTAGCTTTTAATTCCTCTTCGATCCAAGGAAGAAGACGAAGCCCTAAACAGAGATGGGAGACAGCCAGTACTCCTTCTCTCTCACCACCTTCAGGTGCTCCAATGCCTTCATTTCTCTGGCCTCATCATCTCTCTCTCCCCTCTCCTTTCTTCTCCGCCCTTCGCCCCATTCTAACTCTCTGTCTCTCTGTTGTGTTGTTTCAGCCCGTCGGGGAAGCTTGTTCAGATCGAGCACGCCCTAATGGCGGTCGGATCGGGCCAGACTTCTCTAGGGATCAAAGGTTCTGCCCCCTTTTCTGCAATTATATTGACAGACCTAGAGAGATCATATGTGCCCTTTTTTCTTTTATTGTTATCAATCTTGAATCATCTGGGGATTTTTAAGTCCTGTTTGTTCCATGAATTGAATCACAAAGAATGCTTCTAGTTTGATTAATACGTTTAGTAAGAAGAAAAAGAAAGAACTCCGATTCAAGTTGCCATTGTGTAAATTAAGTACGAATCTTTAACCTAAGTATACTTAGCTGAATCATAGTTATGATCTGCAGGAAAAAAAAGTCATGCCTCCGAATTTGTATTTTTTTGGTTCAGCATAGCTTAGATTTCTTGTATGGTAATCTTTATTTTCTTTATTTTCTCCTTACTTTATATTTTGCTTGATTGTAGCTGCTAATGGCGTTGTCATTGCAACCGAGAAGAAGCTGCCTTCCATCCTTGTGGATGAAACATCTGTAAGAAGAATAGTTAACTACGAAGGCTCTGTCTCACTGGCTTGCACAGCATATGCCTAATTCTTGTTTCCTGTTCCATGTAACACTCCACATTCAGTTTTAGTGGTAGTCATAGAGGGATTTGCTAGCAAAATGTTCCAGCTATTTAAGAATCATTCATCATAACGAATTTCTAGTGCAGCTGGGAACTTATGGATTTATGGAGATTGTCATGTTTTGCTATTTTAGTGTTCTCACTCTTCCCAAATCACACACGGTTAAATTGTTTAAGAAAACTACCCCCCACAAAAGAAGTCTAAAAAGTGCTATTCCTAAATTCTTTTAACTAGCATCTTCATTTTGAACATGATATTCCGCCAATACATACGAAATGCTATTAAAATTATCAACTATATTCATGGACCCATGTGCCATGACGGTCAAAATGTTAAGAATGGTTCAAAGGTTGTTTTTAGTAAGTACTGTTTCTTTTTTGAATTGCTGGTTATCACATGAAGTTTTCTAGTCATTAAAGAAGTAAATATCATAATTATATTGTTTTCGTGGACCCTATTGTTATAAAAGTTCGATGCGTCCACCCGCTTGTGCATCTTTGTTGTTTTAAAATCAAACCTCTTTCTTTTTTTAATCTCCTTCGCATGTTTGCAGGTTCAGAAAATTCAGCTTATGACCCCTAACATTGGAGTTGTTTACAGGTACCATCAACCATGCGTGGTGTTGATTATTGGAGTTGTTTTATTCATTAATATGCTTTCCAGAATCTAGTTGGAAGATTCTTTCTCTCTTGGTTTTCAAAAGTTTTTTTCTTTTGTTAGTTCATGTGAAAATGTTGTTTTATAAGTTCATGATGTTAAGATAGTAGAGAACAATGTGCGGTCGAAAACTTTTTGGCAGATTGTGGAAACTTTCTTTGGCTTCATAAAAATTCGAATGGTTCTTTCTTTTAACTAATCAAAGAAGATCTATAATTGTTATTAGCTGTCCCCCCAAAAATAACTGTTATAAGCCAATATCTGCCTTTAGTATCCTTGTACTGCTTTGTAAATATGATATTTGATTAGTTTTTGGTGGAGTTTTTTCCTGAAAGTGACTGCACCAATATGTATGCAACTTGATGTAATCCACTAATGAAATATTGTATTAGACAGGTATGTATAATAGTGGAGAAGATGTGCAGTTTTCTTGAAAAATACATCCCATAAAACTATAGTGGGTCATACGTTTCAAAAAACAGTAGATAGGATGCCATAATGCTATCTTCTGAATGCGTTTATTTAACTGTGTCGTGGATAATAGAGATGCCTAGTGTGTCAAATAACTTTATGAATATGACATCCCATGTTTTTCAGTTTCCATAACTTTGCCTGCAGTGAGATTTTTCATTGTTGTGCTACGGATAATAGCATGATTTACTTTAACTCAAATATTTTGTATCATATATTGAAAATTAACTCCCTTGAATACAAAATAGCCTATGCCCTATGGAAACTAACACTTGCTTATATTAGTTTCCATCACTCTTTCATTCTATCCTCAAAGTTTTATTTTATATATGATAGATCATATCCTTTTAGCATTTTTCTTTTAATTGCAGCGGAATGGGTCCAGATTCTCGAGTTCTAGTTAGGAAAAGCAGGAAGCAGGCTCAACAATATTTTCGACTCTATAAGGTATACTTTTCAAGCAAGGCCCATTGTAACCTGGTATTTCTGTTATTTTATTTTGTATTATTGTTTGCATTAGGCAAATGGTTCACCTTTTTTTCCTTTTCACATAATTGTTATTTTTTATTCATAATGTGGTTCCTTGCTCTTATGAACATGGATCAACGAATATAGCGGAATGGCATCGTATGATCCATGTAGCCGACCCCACCTAGTGGGATAAGGTTTTGTTGTTGTTGTTGTTGTAATGTGGTTCCTTGCTCTCTAATATTCAATATCACATTTTGCTTTTTTTAACCATGAGCTCACAACATTATAACCAAGTAAGTTAAGCATCCCTAAAAAATCAAGTTAAAACATCTTTTTTTTTTAAAGTAAGCTGACTATTTTTTGTGATAATCAACAATGGGGATTTGATTATTCAATAAATCATGTTTGTAGGCTTTTCCATGGACCATCGGTTGGAAAATTGTCCTTAATAACTTTCCATTCTTCCACTAACCTTTAAGAAACTTTTCAGGATTGTGTTATCTTTGGCACTAAGTTTGTGCCATTGAAGAAGATTTTATAGTGTATTCTTTGTAGAACATTTTTGTCCTTGGGTTGATGACTTTTTTGTTTTCTTGGAGAGATGATTTGATGAATATTGTGAATGTGATTTTGCTTAAGGAATGCCTAGGAATGAAGATATTTACTGTTGGTTGATTCCTTATTCCAGGAGGCAATACCTGTTACTCAACTTGTAAGGGAAACTGCAGCTGTTATGCAAGAATTTACACAATCGGGGTAATATTTCTCTTATTTGTTTATGTTTGCATTTCAATATTGAATTGTTTTCTATATGTTACACATGTAGGAGTTCAAAACGTCCTCAAATCTGTTCATGGTGGATTAGTTAATTAGTTGCAAGGATTGATCGAAACTGTGTTCACTGCATTTTTTGACTTATCTTTCTTACTAGCTATTGGGTGTCCGCTTTATTGTAAATTTAAAAGAGGATTCTTGATCAATGTTTTAAAGATTTTGCACTTAGATTATTGATATTTTACTTTCACATTTCTTAGCCGTTCCTTTTTTTCAAAAAATTCTAAGCTGTTTTGTTGATTATGTAAGATGAGCATCTTAGCATTGATCCACTCTTAAAATTAAATTTATCAGCCTCTCTCTTGAAAACATTATCAGTAGATTTTTCTTCTAATACGGTAAATTTAAAAGGCATTATTTTATCATTTACTTTTTTATGCACTCCGCATTACTCCATGTAGGTGTAAGGGTTTGTGTTGAACCGTATTTATTTTGTAATTTTATTGGACATTTCCTTCTTTTAACATAAAAATTAAATATATTTCGGTGATACTTTTTGTGTCGTAATGCCTGTCCAGCTGACATACATCTACATAGCATGTACTCTACACTGTCATTTTTGTGTGCACGGACTACTATAACTTGTTTTGTTTACTCTTTTTGTTATTGTGTAGTGGTGTGAGGCCATTTGGAGTTTCTCTGCTAATTGCTGGGTATGATGACAATGGACCACAATTATATCAGGTTTTATCCCATCCTGGTCATAACCCCCTTCTTGCCATCCTTTGTATTTATTTTCTCAGTATGCAACAAGTTGTCATCCTTTTTTTTTAAAAGTTTATCTGAACAGGGATTTAATATTTGTTATTTCCTTAAAACATGCTACTTTTTAATAATTACGTTTGAATTAAGGAAATAAAATGGTCCCAAGCCCGGATAAAGGAAGAGGGTTGTGTTAGGCCCCGACAGCCAGCGTAAAACCCTGTCGAATCTCATGAACATGGATCAACGAATGGCGTCGTATGATCCATGTAGCCGACCCCACCTAGTGGGATAGGGCTTTGTTGTTGTTTTTGTTGTTGAATTAAGGAAATAAAATGTGTTTGTTAGGTTGATATACTTTAATAATGTCCTTGTATCATAAGCACTCTCCACAGATATCATGATATATATATATTTATAGGTAAAATAAAATCATGATTTACTTGAAACTCTGAATTCCCATTCAACCTGAGCTCCATAAATGGACTGAGGTTTCTTCAATTGTTTGCTTTTCTAGGTTGACCCATCAGGTTCATACTTCTCATGGAAAGCATCAGCAATGGGTAAAAACGTATCAAATGCAAAAACATTTCTTGAGAAAAGGTTCGATGGTCTTATTCTGAACTGTCTTTTTATTACTTACTACCTCTTAGACACTGGGGAAAAGATTATTTTGCTTAGTTTCTTTCAGCACTTGTTTGGATTGCTTTATAAATTTCTCAAAAAAATGGATTGCTTTATAAATTTCTTACTGGAAACAATTTACTGAGATTAGAATTATGTTTCCAAATTTGTTGAAGTTACAAGTAATCTTAATTTTGATTTTTCTAGCATTCCTTTTAGTGACAAATTACACTTTATACAACAGAGTTGTCATAATTACTCTTTTTGGATCAGTTTTACTATGACATGTCCTACATTATACTTCAGTTTTTTTTAGGAGGACATTATACTTTAGTTAGCTTTCAAATTATGTTGTTAAATTTTCTCCAGTCTGATGGCAAATTGATAAAGAATTCATGCTTTGGTAGTTTTGATTTTTCGCTCTCTAGTATGTATCCGCCTAACCGGTGGTTATCCCTTTGAGCCTCCTAAAATGCAGTTTATAACAAAAGTTTGGTACGGGTATTTTTGGGCTTGGTGCATCTTTTCTTTATCTTAGCTTCATCAACTTCGTTCTAAGAAATACTTTTAATGATACTTTAGAGCCTTAATTCATGCATAGCGGCCACAATTTTGCTTTCATGCTGTCGATCCTTTTTTGGTCAAACTGAGAAAACGGCCATACCAATTATCACTGCTATAACCAGCATTCCATTTGATCAGACGATGGAGGGTTTGAGTCTTTTGAGATACATACTTTTTTGTGAAACAGCAAGGGGGATGGCTCTACAGGGTATCATGGCTTTCTTCCACTTACCTATGTGAAGCTACGGAAGTTCATCAACTAAGAATGCCCTTTTGTCTTGTCAGATCATTTGGTTCTATAATCCTGATCTTTTTCCCTGATTCTATCCACCATATTGTTTCTGATGGTCCATCAGTTGACTGTTGATTGGAGGGAAGGGTGCGGTAGGTTTTAAGTATAGGGAGGGGTTGATTAAGATTCATAAAGGAAATAGTGTTTCTCTTAAACCTTCTAGCAAAATATTCTCCTCCAAAATTCTGAGGAGATTTATGAATGATTGTTCTGGTCTAATTTCAACCAATTTTGGGTTGAAATTTATGCTTGTATTTTTCTTTTTGGAGTATTTATTATTTCAAAATTTCCTTCGTCACCATTATTCTAGGATGAATTTATTATGCTCTTTCTTAAAATTCTTACTTTTTGATGCTCTTTCTGTATAATTCTTGCTTTGCGATTTACCGCCTATGTTTTATAGCCGGTCCCAAGCCCGAATAAAGGAGGAGGGTTGTGTTAGGCCCCGACAGCCAGCGTAAAACCCTGTCGAATCTCATGAACATGGATCAACGAAGTCGTATGATCCATGTAGCCGACCCCACCTAGTGGGATAAGGCTTTGTTGTTGTTGTAGTATGTATAATCATGGGTGCATTTGATATTTTTTCTTTAAAACAAAAATTGCCTTATGAAAGTTAACCAGGATAATCTAAAGTATCCTGATACAACAGTTTGAGGTCATGAGGTGCTAAAAAAAGAAGCATGCTGTACGCTCTGAGACGAGGGAAAATACTTATAGTTCCCTCTAAGAAAAACTTATTTATTTGACTCCATAGGCTAAATCACTGCACTTTACGTGTTGCTATCGAAGACAGATCAGAAAACACTATTCTTAATTGTTTATTGAAAGGTTTGTTAAGAGTTACTCTATAAGTTTTGTAATGTTGAGATTCTTGTTTCAAAAAAAAACTTGTTGAGATTCTCGCACTTTCTGCTGAAATGATGTCTGTATTAGTAAAACGTTCAATGACAGTTTGGGAGCACCTCTTTGCCAATTTTGGTGGGTCTTTGTGTGCGTGTATGTTAGCAAAAGGCTCAATGACAGTTGTGAGCACCTCTTTGTCGATCTGGTGGATTGAGATGCCAGTGCATGCATTGTTGATTTGCTACCAAATATGCATGACATATAATGTTGATCTCCTTTTTATATCATGGACTTTCAAAATTTGGAGGTCCCATCATTCGAACATTTAAATTATTTCATTTATTATTGCAGGTACACGGATGATATGGAACTCGATGATGCTGTACATACTGCCATCTTGACTCTGAAAGAAGGGTATATCATAAGAGATGGTTCTTTTAACTTCAGATTATTCATAATTGAATTTCTTTATAATGATCGCATTAATAAAAACGTTCTGTAGGTTTGAAGGTCAAATTTCAGGCAAGAACATTGAAATCGGAATAATTGGCGCTGATCGGAAATTCAGGCATGTGCTTTCATCCTTTCAAAACCTGTCATATTAATATGGAGATGCTTAGCTATATGCGTTCCGTTTCTTTATCTTTTCAATACACTATAAGCAAACTAATGTCATTCCTTTCTACCACAGGGTGCTTACCTCATCTGAGATTGACGATTACTTGGCCGAAGTGGAGTAATTTCATCTGCATGCACTTTTCTGTTGCAGTTTCAAGGACAGCTTTACATATTGGACTATGAAAAATATTTAACCGAACTTGTAAACTTCTGCATTCCTTTATGTAGCATCAAACTCCCAAGTGTGGAACATTTCAGTTCGTTCACAGTGATCAAGGTTTTGTTTCTGCCGTGTTGGGACCTATTTCACAAGCGTTACGCTTGCCTTATCCAGAGATATGACACGCGAGCTGCGAGGGTTTCTCAAATTGGTGAAAGCAATGTTCCTTGAGCACCGTTCGTGTGCCACGTTTCTTCCATGCAAATCTTATTTTTTTTCACAAATACATGCCAAATTTACAAAATTGACTATTTTAGCTTTTTAGGCAGTAATACGCACGGTTATCTTTTGTGTTTCTGTTTTCAATTTTCTCTAGAAAATTAATATTAACCATAAGGTTGTGTTTTCTAAGACTGAAGGTGCATTTTTTTTAGAGGAAGAAATGTGAGTTGTGATAAAATTAGGTTGTGTTTTCATATTGACAAATGGGGTTCGACAGTTATTTTATGTTTTTTTTATTTTATACATGAAAACTGATAGTATATTTAAACGTTGTTTTTTCCCAGGAGAAATTGAGTCTTCCCGTGTTATTTTTTTCCTTAACAACTATGCTTTATTCGTCAAATTCACCTTCCATATCGCATTCGAAAAAAAAAACAAAATTTGAAGTAAATCACCGTGTAATCTAACAACTTTAATAGCTATTGTAATGGCTTTAAATTGATGTTCGCGTAAGATTGAGTGCTGTTTTGTGTTTTTGTTTTGCTGTTTTGTAGAAGAGAGGGGCAGTTTTATTTTTGCCCGTGCTTTTGCCTTTTAGATGTAAGTATAAAAGGCTGTAGAAGAGGAACTTTGTGGACTGTGGTGTTCGGAATAAGATTAGAGTTTTCTCCCCAATTTCTTGTTTCCTTTGTTTGCGTGAAGCTCATTCATGGAGAGTTACCTCACGTGTTCTACAGATCTGACTTCTTGTTAAATCCATTGAATTTGCTCGGGTTTGATTCTGTTGACTTGAGATCTTAGAATCACGATCTCTATAATATGTCTTCTACGAACGATCTTCTTCATCTTTTGAATTTTTTTTTCTTCACTCAATTTTGAAATGATGAATCCGCTAATTTTAGCTCTCTTGAATTCGTCAGGAATTTTTTTGATTTCTGAGTAATTGATAGGACCTGCAAATTGTTCAGATTGGAACATAGCCATGTTTAATACTTTATTAGCCCAAAACAAACAAGGATTTGTAAATGAGTTTTTTACAAACGACAAAGTTGATCCGACTCTTCCTTCACATTGGAAAAGATGCAATGGTCTAGTTAGCAAAGCTTTTTATTCCTTTGCTGCGATGTACTCTGATCGGATTTAAAGAAGAGGTTCCAAAAATATAATGCTATGCAAGTCTATTTTGTGGAGAATGAAAATTCTCTTTTAAAGCAAGGCAATCTTACCATTATTGAATATTTCATTAAACTCAAAAATTTGTGGGAGGAAATGGACTTAATGACTCTTAGTTTGCTAGTTTTAGATGCGCTGAAGAAATTTACTATCTTAATCAGAGCAAAGCTCTACAAATTTTTTATGGGAGATTACTATAATCATACTAGATCACGGATTCTTTTGATGTCATCTTTACCATCCATAAATCAGGTTTACTCCTTACTGGTTGAAGAGGAACAAAGGTCCAAAAGAGTGTTTCATACAGAAATAGATCAAGCTACACTTATGGGGCAGAAAAATTATATGAAGCAAAAAAGGGATTATAATGTTGTGTGTGATCATTGCAAAAGGGTTAGTCAAAAGAAGTCTCATTGCTACAAGATAGTGGGCTATCCGACAACTACAAATTTAAAGAAAAATTTTAGAATATAACTAATTTAGTTTAGACTCAGTGTTCAGTGGAAGATCAAGATAAGCTTTTAAATAAAGATTCACAATCTTCCTCAACCATGTTATCAACTAATATGGTAGGTATCGCACAACATAATATTCAGACTGTATTTCCTAAAGAATGGATAATTGATACAAGTGCCACCAACCATATGACTTCATATTTGGATTGGCTTGTGAATGTCGAAGTATTGTCGAATCATAACACTATATCATTACCTAATTGTAGTAAGTCTTTAGCTACTCATTCTGGTGCAATCTCATTCAGTTATGGACTAAAACTGAATGGTGTGTTATATCTGCCAGACTTTAATTTCAACCTAATTTCAGTCTCTCAATTGACAAAAGACTTCAGTTCTAATGTCATATTCACCTAAACTATGTGTCTATCTAGGACTAGTTGAATGGGAAGGAAAACCATATTGGTGAGGTGAAAGGAGGGTTGTATTACTTACGAGAACAAACAAAGGAGTTGAATGATGTTTTAGTTGCTACAAAGGTGAAGATTATATAATGTGGCATCAAAGGCTTGGCCACCTACCATTTGACAGAATGCAACTACTATTTTTTTTGTCAAACATTGCAATTTTAAAGAACCTTTTCATTATCCTGCATGCCCCATAGCAAGACAAACTCATTTACCTTTTATATAAAGTGACAAAAAATCTACTACTTTATTTGATTTGGTTCACATTGATACTTTAGGTCCTTTTAAAAGTTCGACATACAATGGTTTTTATTACTTCATAACACCCTTGTTGATGACTTCTCAAGAATGGAATGGATTTACCTTGTAAAACATAAATCTCACAGTTTACCTATTTTACACAATTTTCTTAACATGGTTTAAACACAATTCAATTCTAAAGTGGAAATTATCAGATTCGATAATGGTTCTGAGTTCCATAATTCAAAGTGTAAAGAATTGACACATTCTTGAAATGTCTAGAGCATTGCTATATTAGTCTAATTTGCCTATTAAATATTGGGGTAATATTGTACGAGCAACCGTTCATATCATAAACAGACCTCTCTTAAGGTCTTAAATGATTGGGATATATGGATGTGTAAACCCAAAAAGATTTACATGTGTAGATTCATGGTTGGATCAATATTTAATGGTAGATGTTCATTTAAATAATTTGATGATGTCATCATGACATCAAACGACTAAAGTTATCTTAACTTTCTATATTAAGATCCACCATTAGATTTCAATCCAATGGTTGAACTACACGTAAATCCTTTATGGGTTTACACATGCATTTTTTTCTAAATGATTTATCTCCATATGAAATGGTGTTTAAGAAATCTCCTGATCTTACACATATCAAAGTAATTGGTTATATATGTTATGCAACCAGCAAAGTCATTCGGGACAAGTTTGACAAGAGGGCTTATCCAGCAGTATTTCTTGGATATTCCATGACACATAAGGGTGATAAAATTCTTGATTTACAATATGAGAAAGTTTTAATATCCAGGGATGTCAAATTTTGTGAGAATTTATTTCTTTTCAGTGATAATGACTCAGTCAACATTCAGTTAAAAACTCCTAAATTGGCAACAAATGAATTGGATTATTTTGGAGTTAATATGCCTCTCCATTCTCAGCAAATATTTGGATCAAACGAGTCTGATAATTCCACAGATACTTCAAAGTCATCTTTGCAGAACATTTCTAAATTGCAGGGTACTTCTGAGTTACAAGAAGAAATGATGCCTATTATCAATAAAGATCTTCATGATGCAGAGGATGTTTCTTCTCAACCTACTACAATACAAAGACTAAAACGAAATGTAAAACCACCAGGGTGGTTAGATGGTCACATAATAACCTCTATATGATATCGAAAAATTTATTTCATATAAAAAATGCTCTTCCAGTTACTGAGTTTTTCTTTCAGCCTTGTCCAAAGTTGAGGAATCTACTTCTTATGATGTGGCAGAAAAAAATTCAAGATGGATTATGGATATGCAAGAAGAATTAAATATTTTACAAAACAATGGTACCTGAGAAACATCATCACTTCCTCTTGGCAAAAAACTTGTCGGTTGTAACTGGGTCTACAAAATAAAAATGACTTCTAATTGAAAGGTTCAAGGCAAGATTGGTAGCTAAGGGCTATAATATGAGGGAAGGAATTGATTTTAAGAAAACTTTTTCCCCTATTGCAAAGTCAGTTACAATGAGATGTTTATTGACAGTTGTTGGACAATAGAAATGGCTTCTATTTCATTGGAATGTGAACCATGCCTTTCTGAATGAGGATTTGTACGAGGAAGTTTATATGTCCATTCATATGATACTAAAGGGGAGTATAAAGGGAAGGTAGGTAAGCTCATTAAATCATTATATGGGCTTAAACAAGCCTCAAGATGATGAAACATCAACATCACAAAATTTTTGATAAATTTTGGTTTTACCCAAAGTAAAAATGACTATACCTTATTTACAAAAGTAAGAGGAGATGAGTTTGTTGTGTTATTAATATATGTAGATGACATTCTGGTGGGTGGACATAGTGTGGAGCTTATCAATTTTGCTAAAGTCTCCTTATGTACTTACTTGAAAATGAAGGACTTGGGGGAATTGAAGTTTTTTGAGGTGTTGAGATCTTATTCAGGAATTTTCTTAACTCAACGAAAGTTAGCTTCATTTCATATCTTGGTTTTTCAAGTTCCAAACCCTATTATACTTCATTTGAATAAAACTTGAAGCTTACTACATATGAGTATGATTGCTAGTTTCAGATTATGTTTTGACAACTTATCTTCTTTTATCTTCTCTTGATCTATATCAAAGATTGATTGACAGGCTGATCTACTTGACACACACGAGATAAGACACTTAAGTCAGTTTATGCATAATCCAAAATAATCTCACTTGGATGCGGCCTACCGTGTTATTAGATACTTCAAGCAAAATTCTTGGAGAGGACTATTGTTTTGTACTGTTCAAAATAGTGAAGTCTCGGCTTATGCAGATGCCGATTGGGCTTCTTGTGTTTTTCCTGCAGTGTTTGCGTTCTATATAAAGGTTGGATCATCCCTTGTCTCTTGGAAATAAAAAAAAACAAATAGTAGTGTCACTTTGTTCTACTGAATCCGAGTACAGGAGCATCGCCCCGGCAGTTTTAGAACTTATGTGGCTAGATAGATTTTTTACTTTATCTCTACAACATCCCTTTTATGCTTTTTAGTGATAGTCCTTCAGCTATTCAAATTGTAGACAACCTCGTATTTCATGAGCGCACAAAATATGTTGACGTCGATTGTTATTTCATAAGGGAGAAAAGCATCCATTGATTGATTAAGTTGCAGCATGTGTCAACGACGGAGCAGCTTGCAGATTTGCTCAGCATGATTATCTTGTTTCTAAGTTGGGAATTTTTTATTTGCTTCGGGGGGGGGGGGGGGGGTTGATGGCTATTGTAATGATTTAAAATTGATGTTGATATGATAGGAGTGTGTGCTGTTTTGTGTTTCTGTTTTATAGAAGAAGTGGGCTACTGGGCTGTTTCATTTTTGCCCACGCTTTTGCCTTTTAGATCTAAGTATAAAAGGCTGTAGAAGAGAAACTTTGTGGAGTGTGATGTTGGGAATAAGATTCGACTTTCCTCCCTAATTTCTTGTTTCCTTTGTTGGTGTGAAGCTCATTCCCGGCAGCCATTAGACAATAGCTTAATTTTATGCTCACATTGATGGGCAAAGGGGGTACTTAGATTGGGTGCGTTTCAGCATGTGTTTTCCGATGGCCCACATTTTAGACCCAACCGCACTATATAGCATTAGGAACATGGGACGAGGATTAGGAGATATAATGAAGGGTGATGAGAATTACGTTTGGATAACAAAATAATATGACCTAGTGTAATAAGCAAAATAAAAAAAATAGTAATACGAAATTAGGAAGACAAAAACATCCATTCCCTAGCTCGTAAACGATTAAAAAGTACAACACATTAGCTTCAAATTCCACCAAAAAAATCAACAATATTATAGTCCTGGCATGATCAACGTTGTAGGTCAATTTGGCTGCTGTTTTTTTATTTTTAAAAAATACTGGCCGGGTACATGAGTGATCTCGGGACTAAACTACAGCTGAAAAGATAGACCAAAAGTAATGGTTTTTTCTAGATGCTTGCATGTTCGAGATTATTGGCGACTAATTTAGAGCTAGGAAAATAGACAAAAAGTAATGGTTTATTCTCATAAAATTTTGATAGCCGCCGCCTCTTCCCAATCATTGCTTTAAAATATGTTTAGATATAGAAAAGAAGGAAAAGCAAAGGAATAATAAAAAATAACGCAAAAAGAAGAATTAAAATTTTGTAACCTTCAGTCAATCACAATTAACGATAAATAAATTCTAATTAGTTAGAAAAACACTTTAAATTTTTACCTTCTCTTTCATTACACTCCTTTTCCGAGCAATGTATAAGAGCAAGGAACATACAGTTACAGCCCAAAAGCAAGTGATGCACCAAAAATAGGAAAAAAGAAAATACAGGTGAGAATCTCAGGATATTAGCAAAAATAAAGTTTCCAGTGAATGAGAATTAAGAAATCCCCATCAGCGAAAGGGAACCAGGAGTTGCCACAAAAAGGGCTACAAAAGGATGATCAACTATGATCAAGCTCTACATGATAACACCTGATACAGTTGTTGTTATGGTTGCGAAAAGAAAGAAAAAGTTGCTGTACAAACAGAAGTAAATTAAGTTGCCCAGCGGTTGTTCAATTATATGAATGGAAATAACTACATGACGATCTCGACCTGGGGTGCCCCCCCATATCATGGTCCTGATGATGCTCGACTGCAATCCTGGAAGTCAGAGCAGCATGACCTGAGTTGTCAGTTGGGAAGCACCCACTCTGGATTCCTACCTCCACTGTGCCTGCTGGTTACTCCAGTTTTTACTACCTCCGGATGTATCACCAGCTTGGTTTGCATTACTTTGTCCTGATTCCCAAGCAGTACCCACGTTCGCATTTCCTTGTGCCGCTGTTTCCCATGTCTGATTTGCAGTTGCAGGATTTGTGGCCCATCCCGGGTACATATGAGCATTTCCTTGGTGGAACATGCCCCAGCTAGGATTTAAAGCTATGTTCCCCTGCATTTGTGGAATCCAACTAGCAATTTGGTTTGGATTTAGCTGAGCTGGGGTCAACCAACCCATATTCAGATTTGTGCTTCCAGGTGTTGGCGCCACCCAACCCGAGTTTATCAGCATATTTAACTGAGGTGTTCCCAGAGTCATGTTTGCATTTGTGACTGATTGGGCTGCCTGTCCCCACGGCATGCTTGCATTCGTAGTTCCTTGTGCCGCCAAACCCCATCCAGCATTTGTGTTAGGGTGCATCCCTTGTGCTGCCGATGCATAGAACGCATTTATGTTTCCTTGTACCGTGCTTGGGTTTTGTGGAGCAACTAGAGAACCTGTGTTGTCAATATTAGTTCCATTGAAAATACCTGCCTGCATTTGCTGTCCAGGGAGAAGTGACATATTTGCCACAAACTGAGAAGATGCCAATGACTTGGAAACATCCATTTGAACAGGCTGATTGTTGGTTATTGGATGATCAGCGGCAGGTTTCCATCCTGAAGGTACATCAGACAAATGAGACTACATTAAGCTATTGTTGTCATTTTTTTAGGGGAGCTATTGTTGTTTTTTATTTGTTATGACATGTCTAACTTACCAGCATTCACCCCCTCTGACATAGGGACCAATCCAGCCGTGGGAGTTGATGATTGTGAGCTTTTCTCTGGTGTAGAAATTGAAATATATCAGATCCAACTAACAAGTTGGTAGTGCAGAAAATAAGACTGGCTTAGTTGTGTACCTGGATTCCTCTGTAAGTCGGTTTGAGAAGAGGTGGCGGAGGCTAAATTCTTCATGTCAGCTATATGGCCTTTTTCTTTGTAATCCTTAATTAAACCACTAACCTGTGGCTGCAAAGTAGTACCTTCAGGAGCAACAAAAGAAGATAAACATGACGTCCCCACTGCAACATGACTAGCAGATCTATGATCTGATCCCCCACCCTGCTGTGCTTCACTGTTTGAACTGGTCACCTGGTTTTGAATCATGGGTTGAACAGGAACATTTGAAGAAAGTTTGTTGGAAGCAACTTGAAGATTAGGCCATCCTTGGCTGTTTTGTTGTGGTGTGGGACTGAACATATTAGATGTATTGTTTCCCCACTGATTCATGGAGTCATTTGCTGTTTGAACATTCCACGTACCAGAAGATTGGTGGCCTAACAAGTTCCAATTAGGATGAGAGACTTGAGAACCTTGAGCATTAAATTGTAGCCCCGCAGGTTTGTTTACACTCCCTGTGTTTCGCCGGTCCCAGACTTCATTTGGTCCTCTAGAATGACCTTTTTGATGAGACACCACTTGAGATGGATTAGTAGCACTTGGTGGAGTTACCAGTTGGGCATCCAGTTTATCATGTTGCCTTGCTTTCCAACTTTCATCATCCTGCTTACGGTCAGTCACGACAGAATTACTACTTCCTCTAACATCACCTTCCATTTTATGAGAATATGCACTATGCACATTTATTAACTGAGAAGAGCTGCTTTGTGGAGGCTCCCATTGTGGCAAGTCCTTCTGAAAGTTTCCAGCCAGAGCATCAGTAAGTAATATGGAGTCATCTTGCTTTTCAGAAGCCCTCCATATCCTCAACGAAGTAGGAAAGTACCCACTGCCATTCCACTTGCGTAATTGTGTAATGGAGAATGGCCCTTGGATTTTTCCAGACGGATCTTGGTAGTGCCAGATTTTCTCAGACTCATTGATATTAGTTGTTACAGCTTCTGATGATAGAGGCGATTCTCCAGGTGGAGCAATATGATGATTATTTTTCCATTGATTGTTTTCTGGACCACTTGAAGTCAGATTTTTTACAGAGTCAGGATTGGTAGCCTGCCTAACATCAGTTCCTTTGCTAAAGTGCAGCTCATCCTTTTTGTCAACCTTGCTAAATGAAGATTCTGCTGCATGCGCACCTTCGGCCAACAGTTTTGACTCCAAGATGTTTGAACTTCTTGGCGAAACCCAATTATCGCTTGAAATAGGACTCCCCCTTCCAAATGATTTACTTTCCCGTGCATTCCTGAGGAATGAAGAACCCCTTGCTCTGTTGCGAAAATCTACATGATCAAAAAGCAATTAGAACACGACTTATAAGTTATAACCAATAGGTAGGCAATGTGTACAAAGTTAGATGCACTTCCACATGAAACACTACCTTTGTTTCTATGATCTGGTTCTTCTTCTTCAGGTGATTCATAGTCAGGATCCATATTTGGGTCAGCATGTATTTCAGGAATCTCATTTAGCCTACGCCTGCGCTCTTCAGGCATACTCAATAGCTGCAGCTTTTCAACACACTCTCTAAGCGTAAGAGACAGTTAAGTACCACAAACAACATTATCTTCAAATTGGCAGCTACATGAATTATTTAACAGAAATATCTGACTTAAGGATAGAAGTTGTTCAGCCATCTATATATAAACATATATAAAAACTGTGCAAAGTTTACATGTATAAGTGAAAAAGAAAAGGTGTACAAGTGAGGAGTAAGCCAGAAACAAAAGATTTTAACAGGAGAAAGAAAAAATCCTGATGATTCATGACAAAACTATGCAGTGCTAAACTGGAGGCAGTTGCTTGTGACATGCTATTTGCACATTCTAAAGTACCAAAACCAGAACACCAGAACATTGCAAATTGAGTAAATTACTTTTAGGCCACGAGCAATCTCATAGAAGTACTAGAAAATATTGCCACTTCAACATTATATGAAAGCTGATTTCGTAGTGCTTCGAATTGCAAAAGCCTCATATATAAGCAAAAGTGAACATAAGTTTCTGGAAAATGTGTAAGGGCTCAGGGGAAAAAGCTACTTGACATTATTTTACGTAAGTGAAGCACCGTAACAACTTATGTACCACAAGGAAACAGAACATAAAAAGGATTAAAACAACCATATGTCAGAAAAAAGTAGTAACCACCTAAAAACAGTTAGACCCATGATATTGCAGAAAACTCTCAAGTGAAAATTTCCATATATCTTCTAAGCAGGAATCAGCTAAGTATGCAAAAGCAGGATGAATATGAACTGAAGTACATATTGGAAGAATTTCTCACAAAATCCAATTATAATCAGTAACAGTACTACATCGAGAGTACAACAACAACAACAACAAAGCCTTATCCCACTAGGTGGGGTCGGCTACATGGATCATACGACGCTATATTCGTTGATCCATGTTCATAAGATTCAACAGGATTTTATGCTGACTGTCGGGGCCTAACACAACCCTCCTCTTTTATCCGGGCTTGGGACCGGCTATAAAATATAGGTTCTTGCAAAAATGAAAAGACAATGTCTATTTAAATTAAAGGATATTCTTTTCTGCGTCCTGTTTCACTAGCACGATCACGAAGATGACCCAGCCGTAACTTCTCACTTTCCAGCCACTGTAAAGGCAAAAAAACAATGGAAATTAGGCAATGGTAAGTTGGCATTTAAGACTTTACAAGTAAATGAACTGGCCACAAGAAGACACCTACATCATTTACTCTTACAACCTGGAGTGCTCGAGCTTTTTCCTGAACTTCTCCCTAAGAAAAATTAAAACAAAATCTTGAATAAAATATCATTCACATCTAGATCAAACTAAAGAGCAGAATAACAGAATTGAGTATTGACCAATACCACAGTTAGTCGGCTGATAAACCCACATTTGATGCTCTGCCTTAGGCGTTTGCACTCTTCCTATAAACAAATCATAACAAGTCAGAACCAAATAAGCAATCGAAATCATGAGATGAATATATATCCACAAGGAAGAGAAAAATCGACCTCAGTAAACTCCTGATTTGAGATGATGTCAATGGTGATAACTTCTGTTTTGTTTAAATTCAGTATCTCAAGTGTTACATCTGTGGACTTCTTACCACTTCTATATCTTTCGGCTGCCTTTCCAGTTCCTGTAAACTAAGGGATAAGACTTTTCTGACACAATTTTTTTAAAACACTTTTCTGACAGAAATAATTATGTATAAAAGAAGAAAAATAACAAGGACATACCTACAACTTGAACCAGGCGATATACATCTTGCCTTTGACCAGCACCAGAAATTCTAATTCTTACAAATGATCCAACTACTTTCTCATAGAATGAATCCATGTCGTCAATTAATTCCTCCATTAAATTGCGGCGCAAGTACATTAAACTGATGTTATGAACATCAATGGCTGCATAGTCATCAAGGTTGGATTGTAGCTCCATCTCCTTGTTCCTTTTACGGTTTTTTTGTCTCTTATGTGAAAGCATTGTTGGTGGTGTTTCAATATTTTCATCGGCATCTTTTAGACTAGGATCAGGATCCACAACTCCTCCATGGTTTTCCTCCATGTCCAAAGATGAAAGCTCTTTCACAAGAAAATGTGACTCCAAGAGCTTCAGCATTTCAAAATGTCCTACACGGGATTTGCCAAAAAGATTTTCTAGCCTTGCATCGCAGATAATCTGACTTTTCCGTCGGGGATCACGAAGACTGTTTCTTTTTATATACTCAAGTAAAAGGGCCTGAACATCAAATTGAGATAGGACAGATCTATCACCATTTTTCATATGTGCCACAAACTCTAACAGCTCATCTGAAGCCCAATTTATGTCCTCAGATGTAGATGCCCTTGCATTTTCACTTTCTTCTGACATTTCCTTTTGTAAGGTATTTCTGGACCTTTTTCTTAATTTCCTTGTCGAAGAGGTGCTTTCCTCTTGTTGAATCAACGAGTTACGAGAATCTGCAACATCAGAAGAACCCACATCATGCGGTATTACAACAGACCCCTTTGACAAACTTTTAGCCGTCATCAATTCTTCTAGTGTCAATGATTGCTTGGCTTTAAGGTCTAACCAGTAGTCCTTGAATAAGTATTCCCAACTACTCTTGTCATCAAAGTCTACTCCAACCTGCATAAGGACAGCAAAAGAGTTTTGACACAGAATCATCAATCAAATACCAGCAAATGAAGTATTATACATGACGAGCAAATTCAAAACAAAATATCATGACTTAAAGAACAAAATTTGAGAACTCTTAGTATTTGATAATAGTGCAATGACATGTGAGGCAATCTGAGGTTTAAGCATGTCATTGTGTCCTCAATTTATCAGGCTGAAATGGAATATTTATAAGGATCCTCACAGATATTATCTGACATTTAATGTCCTATTCACTTCTGTATCTTGGCACGAATGAAGAAAGATGGGAACCAATCAACAGTTGTCCTTTCCACTAATTGTCATAAATAAAGGAAAATGAAATGAGATTAGCATAGGTTTCAACATTTTCAAGAGTCTCCATCTGATAGTATCTATGAAGAAATAGAACAGTTTGACATATTCAACCTTCAAACTGGGTAGTGGCACAAAGTATGACCTTTTTGCCCGTGCTCAGAATGTCTGAAGCATGGGATTGTCATGGACTAACGTAAATGTATAAATGTTCAGCTATCATACATAGCTCATTCCATGCAGGGCCCGGACCCAAAAAAATAAAAGAAAAAGGAAAAATCTACGCATACGACCCATTTCTTTTATTGCCAAAAGGTGATAGAAATATGTAGAATATTAATCAAATGGAATTCTAATGTAAAGAAGTTGAAGATACCGTTCCCTCGGGAAGAAAAAAAGGGCAATACAATGCATATACATAAAATTGGTTGCAATCTCATGCTGAGAAGGAACCATCTGGACACTGATGCGAAAATTACACAAGCATAACATCATAAAGCAATACATAATTCAAAGACTGAGAATATAGAAGAAACTATCTAATGGATCAAAATAAAAGGCATTAATAAGATAAACCATCTTGAGGACATAACAAGAGAAAAGTCATATTCTACACTCATTAAACATCACGATAATTCATACACTTATTTTGTAGGGATCATACAACTTGTTTCCTTTTTTGGAAGAAAGAACAATATAATTTTAGCCCTCGAACACAATGCATTTCTTGGAGGAAACAAGGGAAATAGGCGCACAATAATGCAATGAAATAATAACAGAAAAGACAAGGTAACATAAGTAGAGTTAATAAGTACACCCTTATAACCAAGAACAAAAACTAATTGATCATCACTAATACAAGCTTTTTTTCAATTATAACATAAACATATAAAAGCAATGACAACAAACCAAAGGGTAAATCTTCTTAAAGTTTAAATTGGGAACCATAAATGTGAAAAGAGTTGGAAGAAGCAAACCATTTCCTCATTTCCTTGACCATGCGTTTCTATTAGAATCACCATTCTCATACATGCTTCGCAGAAGCCCTTATTTCCCCTAACAGAAACAAACTTGGCATTTTTCATGCAACCTTTACACAATGAATGTGTACAAGTAAAGCACATGAAGTGGGCAGATCTCTCACAGTTGCTGCATATGTGCCATCCTATAGCAATGAAACAATCAACCTAGAGTCAGAACAAAGTAGCAAGCCAGGAATATAAAAAATTGGAATAATCTGATATGTTTTTTTAGGAAAAGAATCTGCTAATATAATTATCAATAGTACAACTCATTTTCATATAATTTGCGGAAAAGTACTTTTTTTTCAAAACCTCAATATCAAGAAACCATATTTCTTTAGAGAGTATTCCTCACTAATATTTCTTTACAGGATAATGGTGCAGGGTGACTCAGTTTATAACACCAAAGTTCTTATAAATTGTGAGTTCCAACACAAATAGGCCATATATTTCTTTAAGCATATATCATGAATGAACTTTGAACATTAACACCCAGCAGCAACTTAATACCCCAACAACACTTGAGCTTAAGTATGTGAATCACAAATGAAGTATTAACAATACTTATGCTTGCTCAAAGATGCCATATGATCCCAATGCGGTGATCTTCACCTTCAAAAAATTATACTGCGAGTATCATTTAAGAGGTTCATCCTTTCATAGACAACATGCCACCGAAAGCTTCACCATACAATAAAGAACCTTGTCATTTTGATAGATTTTAAGCATGCATATACTCAAGTCAGATTTTGCATATCCTTGAAATTTTCTAATCAGTGTGCTTGTCTATGATGCTGTTCATATATCCTCCAGACTCCCGAGCAAGGAAAAGCATACAAAAAAAGTAAATGCAGCATTAGTACAACTGCACTACATATCCAACTCCAGATTGAGGAAGCTTATGTGATATGCACCATAATTCTTAAAAAGGATGGAGACCAAGAAGATTTATTTTTTGAGAAGTGAGACGAAGAAGAAACGATCAGTAGAGGAAATGGACTACCCAATAGAAGAGAAGCGATGATGTTATTTTTTGAGAAGTGAGACGAAGAAGAAATGATCAATAGAGGAAATGGACTACCCAATCGAAGAGGTGAATACATATGGACAAGTGCGAAGGGGAAACTTTCGATTGAAATTTCCAACCACCATTATAATTGTGGCAACATGTGGACGCCGTTACCAAATATCAACAACAAAACCTTATCCCACTAGGTGGGGTCGGCTATATGGATCATACGACGCCATTCCGTATATTCGTTGATCCATGTTCATGAGATTCGACAGGATGTTCATGTGGACGCCGTTACCAACCAGATAAAAAAAATCAATGGAGGAGGATAAACCGATAAACATATAAAGAGCAACACCTTTATGGATATCATGATAGAATTACTTCCACAAATAAATATGCTATAGCAAGCTAAAGAAAAAAAATCTCAACAAATGATACCCAAACCTCGAATCCCTCAACACTATACAAGGAAATGAACTCCAATTATTTGTGATAAGAATGTCATAAATACAACACCAGATAAAAGAAAGAGACTTTTCTATCAGTAGAAAGGATGAATAAACCAAAAGAATTAACTGTCCAGCTTTTCATTAACAAAAAGAATGGACTAAAGGATTGAATTTATGTACCACAATTCCAACGACCCTTTGCACGGAAGAAGGTCTCATCTCGATTAACACATGACGGATGATATACCTTTGGACAACCCCTAGCATAAAAAGGAGAGAATTTAACAGAGCGATAAAAAAAATACGGCGAAAAAGCAGAAAGCAGGAGACCAAAATCACCTCCGATCACAGACCACAAGATCACCCCCATCAAAGCAAATGAAGCACACTTCCTCCTCTTCCTTCTTCTTCACAGGTGGTCGTCCCACCTGAGCCTTGCCTGGGCGACCCCTCTTTCGGCGTCCTCCACCTCTCTTCACAGGTTCTACCCTGGTTTCTTCTGACTCAATATGTGTTGCTTCCTCCTCCATGGCATCATCTTCACTAAAAACAGCAGAGGTCGCAGCCGTGTCAGCCTCAGATATAGAAGCATTCTCTCCACCAGAGCTGGATTGGGATGCAGAATGTTCCTGTGGCATAGAATCATCTGCTGCGACATTGTCCCCCGGCTCACTTTCAGGAGCACCGCCTTCCTCAGGCACCATTGTTGGAGGTTCATTTCCCTCGTAGGACGGATATATTGATCCTGACACAATGTTAGCATCCTCTAGCTCAGAGATAGTCATAGTTTTCACATCTCCTACACCCGAACTGGAAGGAAATGTAACAGAACACTCCAGAGGTTTAGAATCGTCTGTAATGTCACCATACTCCACCTGCTCAAGTTCACGTAAACTATCTTGTTGGACCTCCACTAACAATGGACCTTTGTCATCATTAAGCTCATCAGTTGGCTCAAGCCTACTGGAAACATCCTTTGGCACAGAGGTGGTCTCCTTCTCATGCTCCCCAACAGTGCTAGTTGGGAACACAACAAAAGAATCCTGGTGCACAGTATCGTTTGGACCACCGCAGCCGTCTACCACCATCGGCCCATGTTCATAAACACAGTCCTCCACCGCCACAGGTAGCTGCTGATCATGCTTTTCAAATTGATCAATCGATTCAGGGCCAGCTGCAAGGGTGCTCTGCGGGAACGTCATTTTCTCATCCTCCTTATCTGAGCCCGAAAATGATGTGACAGGAGCGCTTCGAGGCATGATGCCATCTGCAGACCTGCCATCCTTCATTTGCTCGCACACACCAGTACCATTCTCAGCCCTGGCCTCCTTCCCAGAGAGGATATTGTCCTTCCCAGACTGATCCACCGGTTCAAGCCCTCGGACAGAATCATCTGGCTCGAAGGGATCCCTTGTTTTCTCATGCTCTTGATCGAACGGGGATGGAACAGGGGAGTCGCGTTGCATGAAGACGTCGGCATCCCCTCCATCCTCTATCTGCAAGTGTTGGCGGCCGTCGTGCTCCTCGGTCTCCATCCCCAGCAAACGGTTGTCCTCGCCACACTGGTCCGTCATCGTCTCAGAGGCACCGACTGCCTTCTCGCCGTTGGCGTCCAAGAAGGAATCAAAAGCCACGACATCCTCCCCCTCATTCACATGCACGGCAGAGCCGACCTCCATGGCCACCGGAGACGGCAGGGAGTCCTCGCATGCGTGGTCCAACAAGTTATCCCCCGAAATGGGTTCCAAGCAGACCGCCTCCTCATACCCTTCGGCAGGTGGTTCCACTGGGGCTAAAGGGTCTAAGAGCTCAACCCTCGCGACGGGCTCCATGGAGACCACGTTCTCGTGCTCCCGAGGCGCCGCGTCGTCCGCTGACGGCGGCGGCGGAGAGATCGCCTCGCAAGAGGGGTCCGCCGCAGGCGGCCGCAAATCGGCCGCGACGTCGCCTCCTCCGTGCTCGCCTCCTCCTTCCATAGATCGACGGCCGGGGAGAGAGTCCGAAGTGTGACGTCGATTGCCTCGTGCGACCAGCAAGAAAAGCGCGCGTCGGAATCGAACCGCCGCGACGGCGGCGGGAAACGTCGGACGTGGTGTAGAGCGGCGGCGAGGAGAGCTGATCGGTTTAGGGTTTTCTCCTCTCTTTCTCTCCCTTCCTCTCGTTCTAACGGCGTTCAAGTTAGTGGGCAAGTGCTAACAAAGTGGTGGCGTCGGCCGCGACGGCGGCAGCGAAGAGGACACCGTTCCGACCAAATCGTCGGCGGTGAAGAAAAGAGAGGAAAGGAGGGGATTTGTTATTGTTTTCGACGCCTTTTACCCCCTCTCCGCTCTTGAGTATGTGATTTTTTTTGTTTTTTTTCATATATTCTTTTTAATTAAGTTTTCTTCTTTTGACAATTATAATATTAAAAACCTTTGAAAAAAAACAAATGTTAAAAATTTAATGCGTGTAAAAGGTTTTCTAGAAAAGGGATGATATAATAATATAATCAGTTAACCTATTTTACTATCGCCAATTACTTTTTCTCCCAAAAGAAAAGTAAACACTGTTAACATCTAACATTTATCATTAATTATTAATTATTAATTTCTCCTGCATTAAACCTGCTTTCACAATTAGAAAATGCGAATGTTTATCTATATTTAAAATCATTTCCCAATAAGTATTTAAAATGCTGCATCGAGATCTACCCAAGATACTTATTGGATATGTTTTCGGATTTTCTCATGTCACTAACTCATACCAAGTATGACTGGCTAGTAAATGTTGCATTGAATCATGTAGAACTTGTAATCATTTATTTGAAGACGATCTTATTAGATTCTAATATGCTTCTATTGTTATTTTAAATAATATTTATTATCATTCTTTTATCTTTTCATCGAACCACTTTGCCCTTATTTTTACTTACCTAGAAAGCTATTTAGAATATTTCTCGTTTAAAATATTTGACAAATTATAAAGATTTTTTTTGTATTACCATTCTTGCACTTTTATTAATTGGTATGATAGATTATATTTAATCTTAAAAAACGTGTTCAAGTACTGTTGTAAAAAGATAACGTGAACAATTAATTTATATATATATATATGATAATTATAAATATATCTTTATTTATGCATCGAGTGAATGCAAGTTCTTTCTATTTTTTATGCTTTTCTAAATAACTAAGCTTTTTAATTCTTGATAGTGTAACGTGTCATTTATGATCAAATTATCGTGTCAAGTATATGTTTTTAACTTTTCACATTACAGTTATATTAAATAATCATCATTTCATAGCAAAAATAATAAAATGAAGTAACAAAATATTTTTAATAAGAAAGTGTAAGTAATGGGATGAATTTCATTAAATATCCTTTAACTTTAGACATTTTCTTAAAGTTATCCTCCAACTTCATTTTGTAATAAGACTATCTCCATCTTTTAACTTATTTCATCAATTACACTTTTTAACATCTGATCGGCAGTTTCCAAGTTGCGCTATCAACGTGGCATCCACGTAATGATTTTCTCCCTCCTCCACATTAGTAACCATTCGACGTCATTAAAAAAATAAAATAATATAAGAAATGGGCAGGGAAAGGGAGTCGTTCCCCTTTTGCGACCTCTGATAAGGTGGGACTCCTCCCTTTTGCCTGCACCGACGATCCCCCCTGGGCGCATGTCGCATCGTCCACATGCTCGACCCATAGGGGTCCTTCCAACCGTGATAGTCCTAGTACACCATCGATCACACATCCTCCTCCGCGGCCATGTCCTTAGCGAGCTCCTCGCGTCCAAGTTACGTCACCACATCCTCGACCTCTAACGACTTCCCGCACCCATGCGACCTAGGCATAGAAACCCCGTTGCGACTGTGATCGCCGACACATGCAAGGGGGGATCCCAGCGCATGCAAAGGGGGTCCCATGCTGATGAGGGTCCCCCCCTTTCCTTGTGCATGCCAGCACAGAGAGCAAGGAGCCCCTACACCAGTGCGCATCTACGACCTCCAGCGCGAGGTCGCAAAGAAAGAGACCACCTCTACGACCTCCTATGTGAGGTCGCAGAGAAAGAGACCACCTCTATAACCTCTGATGCGAGGTCGCAGAGAAAGAGACCACATTTGTGACCTCACGCCGGTTGCAGAGTGGTAGGCGTTTGCGATCTCGCCCCTCCCTCGCGTGACCTCAATCCCCCCTCCCTCCTACTGCGGCCTCCGGCTCTTTCTCCACAACCTCTCGATGATGCGTTTGTGACCTCCAATGAGAGAGGGGCTCATCACCCCCACCCTCGCCCGCCCGATCTCAAAGGGGGCTCTCTATGTTGGCGCACGTCGCCCCCTCCCTCCAGATCTTTCTCTACAACCTCATGATGCTAGTGCACATCTGTGACATCCGGCGAGAGGGGTGGGCGTCCCTACGCCGACGCGTGTATGCGACCTCGCCTCCCTTCTCCGTGAGACCTCGATCCTCCCTCCTCTCGTGACCTTCGACTCTTTCTCCGCAACCTCCCTATGCCGGCGCACATTTGTAACCTACGACGAGAGAGGGGACATCGCACCCCCCTCCCCCACCTGCGTCGGCACGCAGGGCAAGGGGCGTCACCCCTCCCTCCGACACCGACGAGGTGAGCCCTTTTTATTTTTTTAAATTCCAATTATTATATTGTTTATTTTAATATTATATTATTTTTAATGATGACATGTCGATATTGTGTGGAGGAGAGAGAAAAAATTATGTAGACGCCACGTCGATAATACAATAAAAAAACTGGTGATCACATGTAAAAAAGGTATTTAGTGAGATAAGTTAATAGATGAAGGGCAATCTAATTATAAAGTGAAGATGGAGGGTGGCACTGGGAAAGTGTCAAAGTTGAAGGATATTTAGTGAAATTTGTCGTTAGAAATGATTAAAATGAATGAATTTGGAATAAATAAAATATTAAAAGAGAGTATAAAAAACAAAGAAGAGTTAAACAAAATAATGATATAGAAAATTATAATAACAGTAGGATTGTTGCTTTTTAGTTTAAATGCTCAAATCATGGGTACATTTTTTTTTTCATATTAGTTGTACATCCTTATTTTCTTCCATCGGGCAAAATGTTCCATAAATTAGCATTTTTTACGCCTTTGAATATTATGTCACTTATAATTCGTGATCGTATTTCCTTTATTGTTGAACCTCCCATACATTCGAGATGGCTAAGTCATCCATCCAAATGTTAATAGTTAATTATTGATTTTTTTCCAATTTTATAATCATTTGGTCACATCAAATTTTTATAATTAATTACATGCTAATAGCTCTACCTGTACTTGTGGAGGCATATTTCAATTAAAAGTAAAACTCGTAAAAAAAAAGAATTTTTTATTTTGTTTGATAAATTACACGCAAGGGAGGACCATAAAGTAAAGATTATAAATTTTGGATGAATTTAAAAAAAAGGTAGATGGTTCAGAATAATATTAATATCTTGATAAATTCAGAATTCATGTAGCCTCAGAATCCACAGGAAAAGAAAATCACACATGTTTATAAAATAATTGAATATTGATTGAACTACTAATAACAAAAGAGTTCTTGTCTATTTATAAGTATTTTACAATTAAATATAAAATAATCTAAAATCTAGAATAATAATCGACAATAACATAAAAATCCAAAGGAAAAAATGAGCGTCCCCCCTATTTAAGTAGGGGGGATGGTGTCCCCTACCGTGATAGTCGTTGGATGCGCATCTGATGGCTAGTGTAGATGCAAGCATCCGAATAGAGATAAAAGC
Source organism: Pontederia crassipes (assembly GCA_030549335.1). Taxonomy (NCBI): domain Eukaryota; kingdom Viridiplantae; phylum Streptophyta; class Magnoliopsida; order Commelinales; family Pontederiaceae; genus Pontederia; species Pontederia crassipes. The sequence goes on along the minus strand of CM060191.1, from coordinate 64,843,672 downwards.
GGCTCGCATGTCGGTTCGACGATTTGCAGTTCGACGATTTTGCAATTCGCGATGCGATCGACCTATTCGAAGGGGTATAAAAAAAGAAAACCCTCGAGATCGTCCATTTTCTTTTCACTTCTGTCTCTCCTCTCCGTTTCTCCTCTCCGCGCCGCCTCTCTCCTCTCCGCGAAGCGGTGCGAGCTCCAACGACTTTTGCCCCTCACGCCGCGACCGTCGAAACGGGCTTCAACGACCCCCGTGTGACCGGATCTGAGCAGATATCCATTCGTCGTCGACCCCCCTCATGTCACGGCGGTGCGAGCACCCCCGATGGCAGCAGATATGCGCCTCCTATCCTTGGCGTGCTCTCTCCTCTCGCCGCGCTATCGCCGGATCTCGCCTCCGGGATCTCTATCCTCTCGTCGGATCTCGCCTCCGGGATTTCTCCCCTCTCGCCAGATCTCGCCTCAAATCCGCACATCGACCAGATCCTCTGGTCATATATGCTCTCGCGCACCACCGCTGACCAGATCGAGCAACCGGCAACCACCTCCCGCACCCCCCGACCTCATCACGTCGTCGGCGACACCCCCATGCACCACCTTCCACAAAGTCCCCTAGCCGACGTCCACGAAGTCCTACCGCCAATCTTGGGCACTGCGTCGCCGAGCTCCCGCCCCATCGCCGCCGAGCACGCCTGCCCCGCCACCGCCGAGCTCTCATGCCTCGCCACCGCCGAGCTCTCACGCCTCGCCACCGCCAAGTTCGCGGTCTGCTGCCTATGCGCTCGCCCGCCCTGCCGCCAAGGATCTCGTTGCATTGTTAATCCATGGTAATCTTGGCTTTTAATCAATGTCGTAAAGTTAACTAGTTAAACTTTTGTTAAAGATTAGTGTAGTTAATGATTAGTTACACTTTTGTAAAATTTTTGTTAATCCATGTTGTAAATTAGTTAAAAAGATCACAATGGTTTAAAGCATTGTGTTTTTGTCATTGTGCAATGCTCCCAGAATGATGAGATAGCTCTTCTCTTTCTCCATTCTATCTTACTTTTGATAATATCATGCAGAACTGGACGACGGCAATCGACAATGCCCGATGGCGGAGCTAAACGATTGCGCTAAGTTGTTCTAGAATACACTGGACTAATTACACAATATCAAGGATATATTACAAATTTTCATCATAAACAAATAACATGCAAGTTATTGACTTATAATAATTCTTGGATTAAACAGAGATTAACGATTAATTACAAAATATCATTGATTAACTAATTACAAGGTGATTAACACTACTTATAGTGTCCATTACAATGTCCATTACACTAATTATAGTGTGATTAACATCGAGAGATTAACACACGTTCATTAAACAAATTACGGCGGCGTTCGACGATGGCGTGTGGCTGTTGAGGGGTCAGCGGATGTGGCGGGTCGCGGATGCGCTCGTTCGAGGCGTGTTCGAGGTCGGTTGAAGCGGCGGGGCGGCCTCAGAGGTGGCGGGGCAGGTTCTCAGCGTGCTCGAGGGTCGCGACGTCTTGGAGGCGACGAGATCGGGTGAGAACATGTAGAAAAGGGAGAACAAAAACGAAAAGATAGAGGGAGAAAAAGGAACCTTCGAGACCGAAGCCCACTTCGATGATCGCAGCATGAGGGGGAAAAGCTGTCGAAGCTCACACCGCTGCGCGGAGGGGAGAAACGGAAATAAGAGAGGCGGCACGGAGAGGAGAGAGAGAAGTGAAAAGAAAATGGATGATCTCGAGGGTTTTCTTTTTTTATACCCCTTCGGGCTTCGAATAGTCGACCGCGTCACGAACTGCAAAATCGTCGAACCGCAAATCGTCGAACCGGCATGCAAACTGCTTTTATCTCTATTCGGATGCTTACATCTGCACCAGCCATCGGATGTGCATCCGACGGCTGACGCAGTAGGGGACACTGTCCCCCCTACTTAAGTAGGGAGACACCCATTTTTTCCATATCGAAAAGATAAAGTAACAATAATAACTAACATAATCAATCTTATCTACCTTATACGAGTCTCATTATCTTTGGCCTCGAACTCTGAATCACATATCGCAATTGTCTCGTCTTCTTCCTCAATTTATCAAATGAACCATTTGTACCAAGCAAATTGTAGAGCAATACCAAATAACAAAATATTATTCTCAAAACTTGATTTGAAATTGTAATCCATAGAAAACTAAAATCTTATGTGTTGAAAATAAAGACGCCATCGATAATCTCTTTTCCCTCAACTCTTACTCCATCTCATTTTGATCTCCGAACTTCATTTTGTATTTTTACATACCAAAAGACTTAGTAATTAGTTATTGTTGGAAAATTCTAAAGGAAAGATTCTATAAATACAAAATAAGTAATATAAGAACTATAATTGGAATGAGAGATTTATGAATATAAAGTGAAATATAAAAAAAGAGAGTGAGACTACGTGGTTGTGGTGGTCATTGAAGAGGCTAATGACAATGAATAATGATGATCACGCGAGTAGTAGTTTTTTTTTCGTGGTAGGAGAATCAAAGAGTTTAAGTGATTAGGTTAGAAATATTTCTTTAGAAAATAAGCAATTATAATCAATTTTATTAATTAATATCTTAAAATGGTGGTTTTAAAATCAGACTGGACCAGCCGACCCAATCGGTTCAATCGTGAACAGATCGTCGGTCTGATCAAGTTAGTGAGTAAACCTCGTATTGCCAAAAATCAGAGTGAAGTGAGTTGAATCGAAAAACCGGTTCAATCCATTTTTTCAAAAATAATAAAAAGTGGTAATATATGAAAAAAAAGAAAAGAAGGAAAGTGTATAATAACATGGAAGTTGGAATAATAGAAAGAGGAGTAAAATAAGTGATTTGGTTGTACTATGGAAGTGAATAATAAGAAAAGTAATTTGAATTTGAAAGAAAATTGGAAAGAGAGCAATAAAAATAAATTTGAATAAAAGAAAAAATTATCATGAACATAAATAAGAAGATGACAAAATTTAAATTATTATAAATAATATACATTAAAAATACGAAAATAGAAACTTAATTAATACAATAAATTTTATAGGATGAATTTATACAAGGAATCAAATAATATGGAAAGAAAATTTGAATTTAAAAAATAAAATGAGGGCAAGATAATAGTAATGGAAAATTTAAAAAGGAAATTATTCATGAAATTATTATATAATAAAATATAAAAGTAATTAATTATAAATAATATATATTCTTAAAATGTAAAAATAAATTATTAATATTTGATTAATTTAAAAATGATGATTAATGTAATTTTATTTCATTTTTTAACTTTTATATTTTTATTTGTAATATATATATTTTGAAGTAATAAAAATAATACTATTTTTGTAAAAATTTGATTCAATCCTTTCAAACTTGGTTGAACCGATCGAATCATGACCCAGTTGGGCGACTGATTCGATGATTGGTCTGGTTTTAAAATATTGCTTGAAATGCAAGTGTATATACATAGACTCTACCATTTTACAAGTAGGTTTGTACGAGCTTATGAGTTAACTCGCAAGTCAGCACCGAGTTCACTTCCATTTTTGAATTTGACCCGAGTTAACTCGATTTTGGACCATAGTCTAACTTGCGACTTGGGATATTAACAACCTTGCTCGCAACTTGTGAGTTTGTAATAAAATAGTTCCCTTGGCCTGCAATAACAACTTTCAAGTCAATTTAAACATAGCAATCAAACTCAAATAAAGTATAGTATTTTATTAAAATAATATATAAATACTTATTTTAAAATATAAAAAATATAAAAAAGGAGAGTGAGGATGGGTGCAAATCCCTCCTCTCTCCATATCTTTTCTATTTTTAATTTATTCATAAATAAATATTTTTATATTTTTTATTAGTGTGCATAAAAATGTGAGTATACTATATTATTTTTTTATTAAGATGCTGACTTTGCATAAATTAAAAAAAATATTTATTAAATACTTTTTGTTTCTTTTTAAAATTTTATAATCTATTTTAAAATAAACAATTGTATATTACTTTAATAACGAGACACAACTTAGCATATTAATAGAAAATAAACAACTAGAATTTGATTTTGATAAATTATTATTCTTTTGTTTCACAACATCTAAGCTTCACAAGACAAAATTTTATTGTTTGTTAGTTCAAATCTCTTTGGCTTTCTAAACAATGTAATTATTATCATCTATTTCACAAAATAATATATTTTGGAATATAATATAACTTCGTTATAGTTAAAGTTGTTTAAAACTTCTTGACTCATAATTTTCTATTATCATCTACTTGAACCATTCCATATGATATAATTTTCATTCATATCATGACCAATTACAAAATAGTGCATGTGCAAGTGCAATAATTTTATTGACAATACTAAAAACTATTTTATAAACAAATATCTTTGGAACATAAACTCTACGATTTTATGATACGAATTTACAGGATAGAAAACAACTTTATATAGACTCTCAATCTTGACAATCTTGGTTGCGAGAATGCTTTGGCACAAAATGAAGTTAAGGACTAAAATGGGGTCTAGTGAAACTTGAGTGATTAATGATGAAAAATACTTTACAAAAGAGTTAACTTGATACATACGTTAGCTAAGGAGATTCAAACTTATCTCTGAATGAATACATGCGCTACTATACTACACCCTTGTTTTCGTTGATACATCTCTTGAAAACATAGTTGATAATCCTATGGTTACGCAAAGGACTATGTACAAACTAATAATAAAGTTTCCTAATTAGTCTTCACATATATTTCTTGATTTTTATTTTCAATCAAATTTCATCGGTGTTTAGGATTATTACCACTTGACTAATTTGATTTTTGGGTGTGAGTGATAAGTATAAACAACAGTCAACATAGGAATCAAACCCAAGATTACTAACACAATTTGACTATTCAGTTGTATCAACCATCCTCTATTTATATTCCTTGAATTTTGTCCAATGAATTGAAGTGCTACCTTTTCTCACTACTTCCAAGTCCACCTTTATTAAATATTCTCCAATACCTAGTGGTCACACAATTTCTAAACCATTATTATGAGTCCATAGTTGAGTAACAATAAAAGTATAATATCATAGGAAATCTAAAGTGGAATGAAAAACCGGTACATAAGCTGGGCGAGATCATAAGGGGGATCTCCTTCCCACAAAAAATTTGAAGCAAGGCTCCTTCCTTGCTTCGCCAAAAAATCAGCTAGAATATTTTGATGTCTAACTATGTGATTGGATACAAAATAGTTGAAGGATTGCAACAAAAAGTAAATGTCCTTCATGATATTAAAAATGCCCCACGGACAAGAAGTTTGGTTCTTCAATAAATCGATCAACATGCTTGAATCTAATTTGTATGAGATATTTAAAATGCTCCTTCGACGACACTCCTGTAACGCACACCATAAAGCCCACGCCTCCGCCTCTAAAGCCGAATGAAAAATCATGCTCGTAGCACCTGCAAAAGTAAAAGAGAAGTCAGGATTAAAAAGAATATATCCTGCACCTCCCACCTTGTCTGGCCCTGTGAAAGAGCCATCAGTGTTAAAAAAAACACTGAGGAGGTGGGAGGCTCCCGCGCAGGCTCGGATAGCCTAGGGGGGTCCCTCAGGTCTTGGGGAGTAATCTTCGTATGCTTGGAAGCCTGCCATGACCCTCTGCCAGATAGCATTAGTGGAAAGCCTTAGAGAGCTGAAGTGGACATCATTTTTGTGCTTCCAAAGGTTCCACAGACATAAAGCTATTAATGATAGGATGTGGGATTGGGATTCATTTGTAAGGTGAGCACCCTCCTCCAACCAAGAACCAGATGACCAAGACTGAAAAGAGAGATAATGATAATTTGTTTTTTTGCTGAAGAAGTGACCAAAGTTGACAACTACAGGGACAAGAAAAGAATAGATGTTCAATAGTTTCATTTTCATGACCACAGAGAGTGCATAGAGGGTTGATTGAAGTATCAAAGGAGTGTAACATGTTCTTGATTAGAAGTCTGTGATGCAGTAATTTCCACAGGAATTGGTGGACCTTTGGTGGAACTCTGAGGTGCCACATCCTCCTCCATCCTGGCCTCTGAATAATTCTATGGCAAAGAGCCGACTCTTCCAAGTATCTGTAGATAGACTTTGCATTAAGAATACCAAGTCTATCTAACTCCCATATCCAACGATCATCACAGAGACATGCAGGAAGATGAATGGATGAAATAATGTCAATCAAGTCCTGGCCAAAATGTAGTTGCAAAAATTGTAGATTCCAAGTGTTGTTGGCCGAATGTCACAGACCTGTAGTTTATGTAATGCCAAATCAGTAGTAACAAAGGTGGGCTTCCATGCCAAGGGAATGCCAAAAAGCCAAGGATCAATCATGACCCTAGTGTTCCTTTCATTACCAATGAGAATCCTAAACCCTCCTTTGATTCTATTCATAGTGTTCAATATCATTTTCCAACACCTGGCACTGTTATTAGAATTTAAGCAAGATCATGGGTGTACAGGCCCATACTTGCTTAAGCACAACTGCACCCACTGATCCTGCTCCCTATTGAGAATCGCCAGGACCCTCTTCGCCATTAAGGCACTTTTTATGCTATGCAGATTTGTAATACCTAACCCCCCCCCCCCCCCCCCCCCCCCCACATGCTTATGTGATTTAACAATGTTCCAATTAATTAGGTGCATGCCTTTTCTGTTTCCCTCCGACTTCATAAAAAAGATTTGGACTGCCTTTCCAAAGCCTCTATGAGTCCATCAGAGACAAGAATGGAGCTTAATAAGTAGATTGGGATTGAGCTAAGGACAGACTTAATCAATGTGGATCTACCAGCCTGAGAGAGTGTCTTAGCTTTCCACCCACTAATCTTGGAGGAGATCTTATTTTTTAGTAGAGCTTGTTGTTTAATTGTGACATACTTATGTGAGATAGGAGCTCTCAAATAGGTAAAGGGAAAAGATCCCTCCCTCATACCTAAAGTGAGGGTTATCTTTTGCTTTATGGAAGCATTAAACTTTGGGGGAAAATAGATATCAGACTTTGAGAAGTTTATTCTCTGATTTGTGAGTCTATAGTATAATTGAAAGATCTTTTTTAGATTACTGTAATTTGGTAGAGTGGCCCTTAAAGAAATCAAGATGTCATCTGCAAACATCAAATGACTGATAGTAAAATTATTTGATGCAAAGGGTTTCAAGAAATTTGAAGCTACAACCTGCTTCATGAGGGTTGAGAATACTTGTGAGACAATTATAAAAAGAGAGATAGGATCTCCCTGCCTAATACCACAAGAGGCCCCAAAGATTGAGATATTGTGCCATTTATACAACACACAAACGTTGGGGTGGTGATGCATTCTTTAATCCAAGAGATAATGTTTTCTGGGAAGTTCATTAGTTTGAGAGCAATAAAAATGGCTTGCCAAGAGACCCTATCAAATGTCTTTTCCATATCCACTTTGATTAACATGTTCTTTGTTCTTCCATTTTTCATACTATGAGCCACTTCTTGTTCTATTAATATATTATCCTGTACAGATCTGTTTGCAACATAGGCTGCTTGAGAAGGGTCAATAATATGTGCTAAGGTATGTTTGATCTTGTTTGCTAGGAGCTTTGAGGTTACCCTATAAAGGACAAAACATTCCTAGTGATGGAGTTTCCTAGATTATCTTTTATAGAATTTATGAGGTTCTTTTTTGTCTGATTACAGTTGTTAAGTCAAAGTATTTGGTATTTTTACCCCCTCCCTTGATCCAATTGGTTCTCGCTTTACTCCACCATTTGATGCTAATCTGCCTAAGCAGTGCAGCATGTAGGCCGTATAGGGATCTAAATCTATCTAGCTCATGTTCAAGTAAGTCAGAGTGCGTCTCATTTGATTCTAAGTGCCTAATGTCTTGTTTCACCTTCTCAGCCCTAATCTCTAAATTACATAAACCTTTTTTTTCCATTCCAATGTTTGTTTTTAATTGAGCTTAAGGACTTGTCCATGCTAATGATACCATTGGTTAGGCGTGCCTACTCTTGTTGCACAAAACTCCTGGGTTCAGAGTACTCCAATCAGAAGTGCTCATATTTAAATAGTCTAGGTTTCCTCCGGTTGAGGAGGGCAGTGGTGAAAAGGAGAGGGGCATGATCTGAAACACATCTCTCCAAGGTTTTAAGGGATAAATTTGGGAAGTTTGTTATCCAACGAGGGCTAATGAGTACCCTGTCTAATCTACATAGTATCCTTGCTCCACCTTTTCTATTGTTGCACCACGTAAATTGTGGTCCTTGGAGATCTAGATCGATCAGTCCCTGAGAGTAGATGAGTTCCTCAAGGCCTCTGAAAAATCTAGTTTGAGTAAAAGGTCTCCCTCCCCTTTTATCTCGAGAGTGCAAAATCGTATTAAAGTCGCCAAGAATGATCTAGGGTGACTCTCTCATATCCAAGTCCTTAAAGAGTTCCAAAGTGAAGTGCGCAGAAGAGAGGTGATGAACGAAAAATCATGCATTAGTTTAGGACATTTGGTTAGCATTTTATAATGTTTTATGTTTAGAAAAGAAGAATTTTGATTTATTTTCATATAATTTTATGTAGATTTAATTTTTACCTAAATCTGAAAATTATTCATGGCAGGATATGAGAAAACGTCGAAGAAAAGATCTAAAATAGCTCAGAAGACTGTCACGGCTGGATAATTTTTGTCATGGCCGTGACAAAAAGATTCAGCATAGAAAAATCAGGCTAAGTTACTGTCACGGCCGTGACAGCTTCTGTCATGGCCATGACAGACAATTTCCAGCACACAAAAATGACTAAGTATTTTTCAATCTTTTCAGCCTTCTGTCACGATCGTGACGGAGCATTGAACGACCGTGACGGCGGTCTGTTAGTCCATTCTAAAGTCATTTTATCTATTTTTTGGATATATTTTTTATTTCTTTCTTTGGGGGACGAGAAAACTTATAAAAGAAGATAGAAGAGGGCTTGGAAAAGCATCCTAGAGCATAGTTTTGAAGCCTAGAAAGAGGAGAAGTGCGAGGATAATAGCGAAGCTCTGTCGGAAACTCGAGAGAGGACGTGCTTAGCCTATGCTAGAGTTCTTCGTTTTCTTTTTTCTACATTTTATTCCAGATTTGATGTTGTTATTCTCATATTTATTCTTTCATTAGGGTCATCCTAGGTGAACCCTATTTATGTATTGGATTTTTCTTAATATTAGTTTGATTTGGATTTTTAATAGCATTGCAATTTTGATGTTTAACGCTTTCCTTTGATTCCATGATTAATGATTTGATTGCTATCTGAGAAGAAGTGATTATTTTCATAATAGTTTCTAGGATTGATCTTATTTATTGCATGTCACAATTAGAGAAATTGAAAGAGACCTAATTTATGTAGTTATTAAGATGACTTGAGAAAACCCTGAATATTAATTTTAGTTTAATGCATCTTATGATTTAATCAAGTCAATTAAAAACCGAAAGGATTGATTTATTCTAATTATTCATAAGATAGTAGTTAAAGCCTGAAACATTATTTAACTAATTTTGGTAATTCACTTTGTTATTGATTCAATTAATTCTAAGTTGAGAAAATTCATAATATTATAGTGGTGATAATTAGGTGCCTTAATCATCAAATCATTATTTCTCCAGGTGATCATTTCCTTTATTTCTATTATTTTCTTTTTATACACATCTGAAATCATATATTTTCTTAATTTTTCAATTAACAAAGTTAAAATAAAATATAAGTTATTAACCGTTCTCATGGGAACGATACCTCTACTCATTCACTTTATTACTTGAGCGACTAGTGCACTTGCTAATGTTTGCTATCAATTCTACACGCATCAGGTTTTTGACGCCGTTGCCGGGGATGATGTTTAATAACTCTTATTTTTATTTTACTTGTTATTTGTGAGCTTTTATTTTTCTGTTAAATTCCACGTAGATTTTTATTAGTTCACATACTTTCATATATTCTTTATTTTTTATGAATAGGAAATATCTTCAAGAGACAATTTAAAATGACAACAAAGTCAAAGACTATGGGAGACTACTATTTTGAAGAACAAAGAAAGATGCTTGAGGAGCATGGAGCACAAATATCACAAATTGCAAATAATAGTATCCCACTCATTCCCATAGTACAAGGAAAGTCTACAATTAAAGACATGATGTTAAAGTTTATGACAATGGCTGAAGAAAAATTTCAACTTCAAGAAAAAGCCTTTATGAAGTTGCTGGGACAAGTAGAGCAATTGGAGATTAAGATTCAAATGAAAAATAATGTTCCTCCATCCACCCACTTAGAGTCAAATTCCAGCATTGAAGAAAAATTGTGCCAATTGATTGGAGTTATAGAGAAAAGATTTACACTACAGCATCAACTTATCAGCAATCTTCAATCACAACTAGCACAATTGAAGAATCAACAACTGGTTATTATTTCTTCTCCTCCTCAATCCCCAAATGTTAATGTTAAGTTTGACATTATGCAGGTAAAATTTCAGACATTGGAGAAGAAAGTGGAATTGGCTTCTCAAATTATTTATGCCTCGGGGGATAATACTAAGGATAAATCTATACCTATTATATGCCCATGTCATTTGCAATATTTTAATCTAGGAAGAAGATGACCGAGAAAAAATTATTATCAGAAGACATGGACTACTCAATGGAGGATCAATGAGACATGTGAATATATTATGGAACATGGGCAAGTGCGAAGAAGAAATCCACCTCCAGAAAGTCCGACCATATCACCATTATCTCCAAATCATTCATTGATAGAAGGGAACACATTGTCAATCTCAAACATCACAAAATTCGATGAATTGAAAGTCCAAGGACCAAACCCCATAGGAAGATGCAGGTAATTCTTATAAAGTGGAGGGACAATACTTTGAACATTACATCAGAGGTAAGATAGAAAAAGGTCATTTCGAATCTCTTCCAGACACTTGAGATAACAAAAAGGTAAAAGTCAAGGTAAAGATTATAACTTAGAACTATACTCTTAAACTTTTGTCCTCTTAGTTTTTAGTTTAGCTTAGTATTGGATTCTTTAATTTAGATTAGTTAACATTAAAAATTATTTAGATTAAGATTGTTTCAAGAGGACACGGTCACGACCGTGCCTACATCTCTCACGGTCGAGTCTATCTTATTGAGCGTCAAGGCTGTGACAGTTCTGAAATGCAGAAGTCCAAATCATGCCGGAAGAAGCCTATGAGCTGCCCAAGCAATGTGACCAAAATATTTTTAATTGCTTAGCAGAACCTAGAAATCATCAGGTTGTCTCTACTCTTTTTGCATTTTATTATTTTTATTTCGTAGTTTTCATGTGCACGGACCTAACACTGAGGCAGTGTCAGGTTCAAGCTTGGGGGAGGGACTTAGCCTTTTTGCATTTGCATGGCATATCTTATTTTAGTATTTTGAATCAATCATCTTTTTTTTGTATGCATCTAACTATGAAAATTTTTGAAAAATAATTTTAAGTGTCACCTCATTTCTTCTTGTTTATTATTTTATTGTTTTTTAAGTTTATTTCAGAACATCGCTTAATCTATGAAATTCAACATTGTTTCTTTTTATCGAGTATCACTAGCGTATTGAGATTTGGATTGAGTTTGTTGCTAAGCAGAAGGACTAACTTTTAAATAATGAAATTCTCTATTATTTACTATAATGTTAGTCTTGATTATAATTGCATCTTTATTGAAAGCATTAAGTCTTTTTGGAGCTTATAATTATGCTAATTAATTTTAATGTTAAAGAGAAAACGAAAAGAGGGCTAGTTGAGCTCCAACAGTTAAATGAAAAGTATAAAGTATCATCTGGAACCTTGGTGTGTCCGAGTAATTAGACTCGAAGGGGATTCTTGCCTGACGACTTAAGGGCATCTGCTCTGGAATCCGTCGGTCGAAAGCCCGTTATATGGACAACTTTGTGCAATATGGAGGATTACTAAATTATTAAAGTGAAAAAAATCTTAATGCTGAAATATGAAATGATAATAGTATGAAAATAAGCTCCTTAAAGACTTGTAATTCAATATTGATATTCTTATAAGATTAACTAATATTATTTGTAGATATGCAGGAAAGACATGTTTAAATGCTAAGAATTCTACAAGGCTGGGTATTGGTTGAGAAAATATATTCTAGTGATGGTCGTGTAAAAGAACAGTGGAAGAAAAATATTGATTTTGTGATGGAGCCCCGTGCCTTATCTGAAATTTGCTTGAGGACAAGCAAAATATTAAGCTTGAGGGTATTTGATGCACGAAAAATCATGCATTAGTTTAGGTCATTTGATTAGCATTTTAGAATGTTTTTATGTTTAGAAAAAAAGAGTTTTGATTTATTTTCATATAATTTTATGTAGATTTAATTTCTACCTAAATTTAAAAATTATTCATGGCAGGATATGAGAAAACGTCAAAAAAAGACCTAAAATAGCTCAGAAGACTATCACGGTCGTGACAGTTCTTGTCATGACCGTGACAGAAAGATTCAACATAGAAAAATCAGGCTAAGTTACTGTCACGGTTGTGACAGCTTCTGTCATGGTCATGACAGATAATTTCCAGCACAAAAAAATGGCTAAGTATTTTTCAGCCTTCTGTCACGGCCGTGACGAAGCATTGCACGGCCGTGACGATAGTTTGTTAGGCCATTTTAAAGTCATTTTTATCCACGTTTTGAATATATTTTCGGTTTCTTTCTTTGGGGGACGAGAAAACCTATAAAAGAAGACAGAAGAGGGCTTGGAAAAGCATCCCTGGAGCATAGTTTTGAAGCCTAGAAAGAGGAGAAGTGCGAGGACAACAACGAAGCTCTGTCGAAAACTCGAGAGAGAACGTGCTTAGTCTATGCTAGAGTTCTTCGTTTTCTTTTCCTTACATTTTATTTCAGATTTGATGTTGTTATTCTCAGATTTATTCTTTCATTAGGGTCATCCTAGTTGAACCCCATTTATGTATTGGATTTTTCTTAATATTAATTTGATTTGAATCTTTAATAGCATTGCAATATTTAATGCTTTCCTTTGATTTCATGATTTATGATTTGATTGCTATCTGAGAAGAAGTGATTATTTTCATAATAGTTTCTAGGATTGATCTTATTTATTGCATGCCACAATTAGGAAAATCGATAGAGACCTAATTTGTGTAGTTATTAAGGTGACTTGAGAAAGCCCTTAATATTAATTTCAGTTTAATGCATCTTATGATTTAATTAAGTAAATTAAAAACTAAAATGATTGATTTATTCTAATTATTCATAAGATAGTAGTTAAAGCCTGAAACATTATTTAACTAATATTGAGAATTCACTTTGTTATTGATTCAATTAATTCTAAGTTGAGAAAATTCATTACATTGTAGTGGTGATAATTAGGTGCCTTAATCATCAAATCATTATTTCTCCAGGTGATCATTTCCTTTATTTTTATTATTTTCTTTTTATACACATATGAAATCATATATTTTATTAATTTCTCAATTAACAAAGTTAAAATAAAATATAAGTTATTAACCGTCCTCGTGTGAACGATAACTCTACTCATTCACTTTATTACTTGAGCGACTAGTGCACTTGCTAACGTTTGCTATCAATTCTACACGCATTAAGGGGTCATTTTATCTAATTTTCATTAGCATCTTGGATAGACGACGTGTTGGTTCAAGACTCCCTAAGTTCAAAACTCCCTCTATAAGCGTCATCAACGTTGAGTTTAATCCACTCATGATCATGTTTGCACCATCATATTTGTCTACAATTTTTTTTGTATTTTTGACATTAGTTGTAGAACATAAGTCAACAAACAAGATAAATTGGACAAGGAGATTGGAGATATGCAAACCTTACTTTGTAAGATGCCTATGAAAAATGAATTGTTGTGCCACTATTATATTTGTCTACACATGATATCACATTTTCTCGAGTACATATAATCATCACCATTGGATGTCATATTTATAAGAAGTCCATCGTTAAGTGGCATAATTCCAATCCTTAATTGCATCTATTGATGTTTTCATATTCTTCTAACATAATTGCAATCCCTTAGTGCATATATAATTATTTTTACATCCCTTGATCAAGCTAAGCATTAGTTAGTTGAATCAATGTGATAATGAAATCTATCAAAGGTGGTCAATAAAAATCATGGATCACTTTCTACTATATTACCCTTGTACATGATAACAATAGAAATTTTCGTACGACCGTGATGATGACTCCAAAGATTATATATAGTATTGTTGTCGAGGTTGGATTTCCACAAGATTTTCTTTTCATGTTGTGATGTAAAAGGTTCACAATTGTTTTAATTTCAAAGTCCATAACTACTTATGGTGTTTCTTGAATCCTTGAATGAATGACACACTAGGAAAAGGTCTAACAAACTCCTTTTGTGAGTAATCTATTTGTTACCCCATAATTTCACTTTTGTTCCTTCTCCAATTATCCAACTAATGCCATGCACACACTTTTATTTATACGTGTTAATTACTAATTTTCACATCCAAAAATCACTAGGTGACTTTTTAAGGTGGAAATATGATGGCATGCAACACTTGATAGATGAAAGCCTAAAACCTTTGTGATAAATCCACATCCATCATTTACCATTGATTGGGGAATGATCTATAAGTCAATGACATATAACTTTTTCTAGTTAGCATCATGATCCCAAATTGAATTTCTTTGTAATTAGCTTCAATAGTTCTTGAAAACTTCGCAGGGATAACTTGCAACATTGAGTTTGCAAGAGACACCCTTCCATCCATAAAAGAGTGATGGAGCTTAGAAGCGAGGGAACTCAACTCATAACTTGTTGTAAATTTTGTCTCCTTGGACTTCTAATAAAAATGGGGTTTTCATAATTTGTTATAAATTTTGCTTCATTGTTTGAGTTATTTTGTTCTTTGTTTAGCACTCACGAACCAACTAAATATTACAAAATTAGTGAAAATGTTAGTTGTTTATTTATAATAAATTATCATGATATCTTCACCCCTAAGTAGAAGTTTGAATGCAATATCAATGATACTGATTTGCTACAACACTTTCACCCCTAATAATGGCAATTTGGTGATCAAATTTGCCATCAAAATTCAATGTCTATTCATTAACCATATGCGTAGTTGTAGTATCTTTAGATAACTTTTAGTTTACAAATGTTCTGTATAACTAAATCTTGCAAATAGGTATTTCATATAATGTGTCGTCACAAAAGATGTTTAGATAAAATATTTCTTCTACAATTCCCAAAGATATATATCTTACCAAAATACTACATTCATTAGAGCAAAATGTCACGCATAAAGATAAAAAAAAACTTTATTCATAATCATGGATTTTTAACTTGTTAGTTTATATTGTAACATCCTTACGCATGCATAGGATATTGTTCGCTTTGAACCTTGACTTGTATGATTTTACCAAAATACATTTTTTAATATCAAAGTCACCTTTATACTCGACATGATTTGTCCATTTTGCTCCCACCGGCTTATGATTTTCTAACATGTCCTTCAGTATTAAAGTAGCACAACAACTCACATCTATACTTGACAAAATATTGTCCAATTTCTCCTAAAAATATTGTCCAATTTGGCCCACTGACTCACAATTTTCTAACGTGTTCTACCAAATCAAAGACATGATCCGATATATATATAATATCTATTCTATTAGTTATGCATATGGAAATAATCCAATGCATGCCTCTTGCATCCTTTTACAACAACAACAAAGCCTTATCCCACTAGGTGGGGTCGGCTACATGGATCATACGACGCCATTCCGCTCTATTAGTAACCAAACCTTTCGGTATATTATTCACCAATAGATCTTGCTCTATTAGTTCGCCAAGTGTCCGCCTTGGCCTCCCTCTCCCTTTTTTAATCGGACTCCAGATTATTTGATCTACTCTTCTTACTGGCGCATCTAATGGTCTTCTCTGAACATGACCAAACCATCTCAAACGATTCTCTACCATTTTCTCACTAATAGGAGCCACTCCGACTCGTTCACGTATATGGTCATTCCTAATCTTATCTAATCTTGTATGACCACACATCCATCTCAACATTCTCATTTCGGCTACCCCCACTTTACGTTTATGTTGTCCCTTCATAGCCCAACATTCACTACCATATAACATTGCTGGCCTTATAGCAGTACGATAGAATTTTTCTTTAACTTTATTGGGTACTTTTTATCACAAAGAACTCCAGTGGCTTTCCTCCACTTACACCAACCAGCTTGAATTCTATGATTAACATCGTCATCAATCTCACCATCTTGTCTTACAATTGATCCTAAATATTTAAACTTTGTCACTTGAGGAATTATATCATCCCCTAGCCTAACTTTCAAATCGTCTTTAAGTTGTTTATTTGTGAAATTACTATGCATATATTCTGTTTTATTCCTACTTAAACGAAAACCCTTTGACTCCAACGTATTTCTCCATATTTCCAATTTTGTATTAATCTCTTCTCTTGAATCCGCTAAAAGTACTATATCATCCGCAAATAGCATGCACTTAGGTACCTCCTCTGTGACACTCTCGGTTATAGCATCGATAACTAAGTTAAATAGATACGGGCTTAAAGCTGATCCTTGATGTAGGCCAATTCCTATAGGAAATTCATTTGTCTCACCTCCGAGTGTCCTAACCCTAGTCAATGCTCCATCGTACATATCTTGTATTACCTTAATGTAGGCAACATTCACCCTCTTCTTTTGCAAGGCTTTCCAAAGTACATCCCTTGGTACCCGATCATACGCCTTCTCTAAGTCAATGAAAGCCATATGTAAGTCTCTTCTCCTACTTCGATACTTCTCCATCATCCCCCTTAGTAAATAAATCGCCTCTGTAGTGGATCTTCCTGGCATGAACCCAAATTGTCTCTCAGAAATACTAGTCTTCATTCTCAATCTATGCTCAATCACTTTTTCCCATAATTTCATAGTGTGACTCATAAGTTTAATTCCTCTATAATTTGCACAATTCTGAATATCCCCTTTATTTTTGTAAATAGGAACTAATATACTTAATCTCCAATCATCAGGCATCTTTTTCGATCGTAAAATCTCATTAAATAGTTTACATAACCACAACACACATTTTTCTCCTAAACATTTCCAAACTTCAATCGGTATACCATCCGGTCTAACGACTTTACCATTCTTCATTTTTTTAAGAGCTTCGCTAACCTCCGAGGCTCTAATTCTACGATAAAATGACCTATTAAGCTCACATTCGCTAACTGTCAAATCCTCCAAATCACAACGGGAACCTTCACATTCATCATTAAATAGCTTATAGAAATACTCTTTCCATCTGTTCTTAATATCTCCTTCAGTAACTAAAACCTTGCCAACTTCATTTTTTATGCATCTTACTTGATCCAAATCTCTCGACTCCTTCTCTTTATTCCTTGCAATCTTGTAAATCCTTTGTTCACCAGCCTTTGTCCCTAACTCCTTATAAAACCCCTCATATGCTTTAGCACGAGCATCACTAACTGCCTTCTTAGCCTTCATTTTCGCCAAACGATACTTTTCCCAATTGTCAGAACTATTGTCCAAGTGTATCGCCTTGAAACAATTCTTCTTATTACACACCTTTTCTTGGACCTCCTCATTCCACCACCAAGTCTCCTTATCTCGTGATCCAAAACCTTTTGATTCTCCTAAAATGACTTTAGCAACCATTTCAACCTTTTTTGCCACATTCTTCCACATAATACTAGCATATCCTTCTAACTCCCACACACTTTCCTCTAATAACTTACTTCTAAAAGTCTCTCGCTTCTCCCCCTTTAACTGCCACCACTTGATCTTTTGATCAAAAACTGTTCGGGATTTTGGTTTTATACATTTCATTTGCATATCAAGAACTAACAATCTATGTTGTGTAGTCACCCCATGTCCAGGAATTACTTTGCAATTAGTACAGCGTCTTTTATCAGTATTTCTTGTCAAGAAAAAATCGATTTGAGACCTATGAGTTCCACTTTTGTATGTGATTAAATGTTCCTCTCTCTTCCTAAAACAAGTGTTGATAATCTTAAGGTCGTATGCTAAAGAAAAATCAATAATAGTTTGTCCTTCCTCATTCAACTCCACAAAACCAAAACCACCATGAACCCTTGCATGTGGTCCTGTCTCTTTACCAACATGTCCATTAAGGTCTCCCCCAATATAAACTTTCTCGGTTGTTGGTATACTTTCAATCAAACCCTCCATATCTGTCCAAAACTTCTCCTTGAGATGTGATTCTGCTCCTACTTGGGGTGCATATGCACTAATAATGTTCATAGTCTCCTTTCCAACAATTACTTTCACGGATATGATTCGATCCTCAATTCTTTTAACTTCCACAACATTCTTCCTCAATTCTGCATCCGCGATAATACCAACACCATTCCTTCCATTTACCTTACCCGTGTACCAAAGTTTGGAACCATTTAACCTAATCTCTTTACTTCCCTCTCCTACCCATCTAGTTTCTTGCAAGCATAAGATACTAATCTTACGCTGGTCCATTACTTGTGCCACCTCGAGGCGCTTCCCATTCAACGTCCCAATGTTCCAAGAACCTAATCTGACCTTAGTCTCATGAACTAGCTTCTTTAACCGCCTCCGTCCATTAAAGTGCGGTAGCCCTTGCTCATTTAACACTGCATTCAGACGAGGATGCAGCGGCTCTTGCTCTCTTATCACTGTACCCGAGCTGTACAGCGCGTTACTTACGGGTAACGACCTAGCATTAACACAATATATTCGTTGATCCATGTTCATAAGATTCGACATGATTTTATGCTGGCTGTCGGGGTCTAACACAACCCTCCTCCTTTATCCGAGCTTGGGACCGGCTATAAAATATAGGCGGAGTTCTCTTGCATCCTTTTCTTCTTAAAAAAATTCAACGTCCTCATTGAGTGATCATGCTCTATCATGTACAAAGATTCATATGGATTGATTTTGATATCATATGTAACATCCTTGTACTTGCATAAGATATTGTTCCTTTTGAATCATGAACCGCACGATTTTATGCTAAGTCAAGCTCATGCTTACATATATATAGATACATACATACATACATACATACATACATACATACAGTGTCTTTGTCGATACTTATGCATGTGAGACCTAATCCAAGACATACATCTTGCATCGTAACATTCTCGACCGCACAAGAAGTATGACTTTAATTAGTCTCACATGTACAAGTCATAAAAGAGATGTTGTGTATATATGAAAAATGACTGACTTGGTAAGGCACATTAGAAAATCATGAGTCGGTGGAGGCAAAGTGGACATTATCATGTCAATTATAGAGGTGAGTCATTGTACTATCTTGCCATGTATAAAGATTAGCAGTTGTGCTACTCTAATACTAAAGGTCGCATTTGTGTGCAATAGGACAATATCCTGTCGAGTATATATGTGAATTGTTGTGCTACTCTGATACTAGAGGACGATTTTGATAAAAATCATGCTGGATAAGGTGAAAAGTGGATAATATCTTGCGCAAGTGCAATGCAATGATATTATATATGGTATCAAAGTCAGTGCACATAGACCACTATGCATGGTGGGATGCTATCACTTGATGAGGATGTCGAGTTCGCAAGAGGTATGCTTTGGATAGAGATGCCAAACTTATATGATAACATGACATTGACTTGGCAGGACATGTTTTGCTAAAGTTGTGTAAGCCAAAACCCAAAAGGAATAATACTCTATGCAAGTGCAATGATGTTAGATATATAATTATGAATTCAAAGCCTTTCCTTAGAAAACATAATAAACATTTGTAAAATTGCCAACACATACGTATTTGCCAACTAAAATTTTTGTTGTCAAAGATTAAAAAAAATTCAATGGTAAGAAATTCTTTCTACATTTTGTAATTAATGTTAAGAAAGTTCAACATTTTACATTCTCTCACATGTGAACTTTTATCTCAATATTTATTAATCCAATTAAATAAATATATAATTTTACTTTTTTTTAAAACAAAATCGCAATAAACCTTATATTTATTTTAAGTCCAACATCTATAAGGACTATTTTGTATTGAATGTGCCTCCAATGGTCAAATAACTTTATTTTAAATAATAGAAGTTTCAAAATGCATAATGAAATCAATTCCCATCTTATATACATGATTCTTGATTTTTTTAGTGGCATGTATTTTCTTAAAGAATAAACTATCGTCGACTCAATATTAATATGTTCAATGGTCACCTGTTTATTTTTGGGAAAAATGGGTGTCCACCTCTAAAGAAGGAACATGTTGGCCCCATTTAGTATTAGCCATTAGATTAAAAAGTGTGGTTGAGACTAAACTAGTAGCTTCTTTTTGATTCAACAACTAAAAAAAATGCTTTAAGTATCGAAAAAAGAAATACCTGAATCGGTCCATCTCTATGACTTAACTTACTTGCCCCATCTCTCCCCTCATATTTCTCTCCTCAAAATAGTCTGTCATACCATCTCTCTCTTTATTTGGCACACACTCTCTCTCTCCCTCCATCTACATACAACTCATGAGGCGAATGTCAAATGGAGGTTGTCTAAAGCTTCTTAAAACAGAAGATGAGTTTGAAGCTAGAGAATAATTCAAAGTTTAATTATTTAAATTTTGAAACAACCATCATATCTTGATTTGTCCTATAACATACCACTCAAATCTTCTCCCATGTTGATAAGCGAGTCCTACAAAAGTGTACTACTCTGTTTTATATTTTTGCAAGATGACATCTGAGTGACATTCTCCTCTTCTAATTGAAGACTTATTGTTGCCCACTCAAACAATCAAATTACAATTATAGAGAGGTAAGACTTTGTTCACTACATGTATTGTTCTCTTACGTAACTTTATCTTCTCCTTCTCCACTCAAATGATCAAATAGAACTAT
This sequence comes from Pontederia crassipes, assembly GCA_030549335.1. Classification (NCBI taxonomy): domain Eukaryota; kingdom Viridiplantae; phylum Streptophyta; class Magnoliopsida; order Commelinales; family Pontederiaceae; genus Pontederia; species Pontederia crassipes. The sequence continues at coordinate 64,822,717 of CM060191.1, read as the reverse complement.
GAAGAGCTTCCACTTGTATCTTAAATGACAAAAAAAATTCTCTGCACAAAAAATATGGTCACTACATCAATTTGTTGTATTGCACAAATACATTTTAATAGGTTGTCATGCATTATTCACCAGGAAAAATTTAAAAAAAAAACAAACTTTTTCTACTCATAGCAAACTAAATCCAACTTATACAATGTTTCTTTTCATTGTGCATCTCCTTGGACAAGCATTGATTGTTGGTGCTGAACGTCGACGAGCATTGAGAGGTGATGAGGTAGTGGCAAGGCATGGGACAATATCAAGAACATCAACATGGATAATGTCGGGGGTAAACTATGTTGGGTTATCATGTAGCGTCGAGGAAGATTAGGTCATTCTGCAACATGGCTTGGGGTCGAGTCGACGGTGAGGTCATTGTATAGCCGCAAGGCATGGGGATGGCATCGATGACATTGGCTTGAAACGGGGTAAGCAAGATGGCATCAAGATCGCGATTCTAGGGCATCGTTTAGTGGCGAAGCATGGGGACAACGTCGAGGACATTGGCATGGCATGAGGGCAAGCAGATGGTGTTGAGGTGGGTGGGTTGTAGCGGCGAGCCATGGGGATGATGTTGCGTGGTCATTGGGCAGCAATGGAGATCAATTGTAATGCAACAGGAGGTCAGGAGCACTAGCGCGTCGTGTTCAATGGTTGTGGAGATTGGGGGAGCAAGGGACGATGATAGAGAGAGAGAGAGAGAGGGGGAGAGAGAGAGAGAGATGGATAGAGACACAGAGGGGAAGGGGGAGAGGAAGAGAGACTAGGAGGGAGATGGAGAAACAAAGGGATAGAGAGATAGAGAGGATGAGAGAGACGAAGGGGGCGGGGAAGATGAGAGATATGGAGAGAGAGAATAGGATGGAGACAAGGAGAAATAATTTTATACTCAATGTCAATGAATTTGTCTTGTCCACTAATTTTGTCATTATTGGCTAAGAATATTGTGGCTAAGTTATCATAATAAATTCTTGATGAATTATATATAAAATTATATGGCATTCTTTGAACATTTTCCTTTTAATGTTGCCTCCAAACCAAAAAAGAGCTCAACATTCACAATAGAAATAATAGCCAAATTTGTAAAGCAATTTTCTAAGTTACAACTCTAGTGGCGAGTAAAAAGATGACCGTGAATGTCAAGGTATGTGAATCGAAATCGACACGTCCAACGAAGTTTGAATCTAAATAGTTGAATAATTCTAACTTGTTGATTTGTTTGTATATGAGGACCGTATTTGCATCTCTTCGATGATTTAACCTTGGATTAATTTGATATGTTCATAACATTTCAACAACAAAAATAATATAAAATATCATTCAAACTTAAGCATACATGAGATTATCAACAATTCATGCATATGAAAAAAAATTTTGTTTGCTCATTTTTATATCACTATTGATATAATGATACACTTATTGAACACTCATTTATTCATAATCTCCATAATGCATTATTGCTATAAGTTTTCTTTATGATAGACTTGAGATTTCATTATGCTATCTTCGTGTATCTTAATGCTAATGATAATCATCCATATCTTTGATATCAAAATTATTATAAAAAAAATTTCACCGCATGGGACAGTTAATTGTCATTACAACAAAAAAAACCACACATAAAACAAGAAGATCAATTTTGCACCCACCAATCTTTTGATATATACATTCATCCATAAAGTTTTTCACAAAATCAAATGATGAAATAACATCATATACATTTGTTATTTTATCATGATTAATCTTAGGCATATAACATAAAATCCTTGTGGGATAAGATATGTCATATTCATATAATTAATTACACCGAGAGACCCCAAAAATAATTTATATAATATTAATATTAATAATTTAATATTATATGACAAAATATTTGATTATTAAAAAATTATATGTAAATTGCATGACATCTATGTTTCTTTTTAACACACAAAATAATGAATATGTATAAATATTGATAACTAAAAATCTACATACATGTGCATAAATGCAAACATTATTCAACTGATAATACACTTTAATTACCAAACTATAAGAAGTTATTTTCAATTTAACCTTTTCAAAAAATTAAAGTTTATGTTACAATATGACCTTTAGTTTAACTATTTAAAATTTTAGAAAATGTAAACAACACTTTAAAAAAGATTTATTTGAATTTTGTAACATTCAATGTTCAACATCAAACTTAAAATGAATCAAACTAAATGATTCAATAAATGTTTTGAACAAAATTAAAGATCTCATAAATATTTTATTATTTTCGAAAAGAGGCCCTTATTGGATCTTTTATTCATCATCATCATCATCATCATCATCATCATCATCATCATCATCATCATCATCATCATCATCATCATCATCATCATCAACAACAACAACAACAATAATAATAATTAATATTGGTGATGGGAAAGATATAGTGAGATCAATACTTTTAGCCTTACCATATGACCATTATGTGATGGCCGTCTAGATATGAATCCAAGGCCATTTTTTTGCCAAACCCAATAATTGCATAGGTGGTTTAGAGAGATGGAGGTGAAATTATTCACAAATGGTAGATGAAATAATCAATGGCTATCAAAGTTAACTTTTCAACTCTTATAAATCCTACCTTCCCGTCTTTATTTTCCCTCTTCACAATGGACGAAGCAACTCTCGATCCCTCATGACCATATCTTTCTCCGAATAGTATTCTCTCCCTAGAAAGAAAGTGTGATATCCTTCTCGTGGGATTATAATTTAATGAGAGATTCGTGATAGACGTTATACTTTGCTCGTTGTTCTAACAAAAAAATCATTACAGAAACTAAAATGACTCAAATTCACAAAATTCTTGGGATAAATGTCTTTATAATTGTAGTGAACCTTGAAGTTAAATGCAAATAGAAGATATTATGTATTTCAGCAACATTTTGATAAAAACAATTGAGCACTCCTAGACAAAGATAAAAAAAAAAGTAGAAAATAATGGGAAAAGAAACTGAGAAAATTATAAATAATAAAGTTAATTGAACACAATTGAGTTTCCTTAATCTAACTAAGAAAAAATAGATCAACAAAAGCTTCCATTCGGACACTGAGAGGTAGAGTCCAGGTGGTAAGAGGTTGGATCTATCGAAGTATGAAACTTGTATGCCTCTTGAGGTTAAGGGAGGTGCTTCTGTGCTCCCCTATGTTGTTGTCAAGAGGTGTTTGCTTGCATCTTGTTGGGTTAAATTGTATTTTTTTTGCTAATATTCGGTGTTTGAGAAGCAGTGTCGATTGTCCAACTCGCACGACGCTAGCGATTGTGTGCATTGTTCTAAGTTGTCGGCTCACTATCGAGCCCAACTAATTTAGCAAGGTTGCCCGATCCATACTTGATATTGGCAAGTGAGACTTTCAATAGAAATATTCTACATACATAAGGACTCGAAATCCAGACCTTACTTAAGAGAGAGGAGTCGCTTAACACTCCACTTCGACTTCTATTGGTCAGGCCAATCATGCTTTGAAAGGGTGATTTGAGGAGAGAGAAGGTGCAAGTAAGAATGAAGCAAGGACGGTGACATTTACATAGGGTTTTTAATGGTCTTAAATGATAGCTCGATTTGAATCATCGAGTGACGATTCAATGAACCAAATCAAAATTGCTTAGTTAAAAGAAGGTGGGATTCGTTAGGGTCGTAGGTTATTCATTTCATGGTACAAATTTCGTGGCCGCAAGGAGAGGGCCTCCATACTGGCCATATAATATCTTTCCCCATTGGTCCGTAATGATAATTATTATGAGTAATAATTTACAAATAATTGATAATACATAATTTTCATGAAAAATATAACTAAAAGATCATAATAGAAGAATCACATAATTCATTTGCATCAAGAGAGAGATAAAAAATGACTCGTATCAAATGATAGAAATTTATGTATCAAATTAGATTTCTCAATGTTAAAAATAATCATAATTAGAAATATTTATAGAGTCAATCAATTAGTCTTTCACCAGAACAAATAACTGACATTTCTAACCATGGTTAATAATAGTAAAGGTAGATAAATGAATGCAAATTAAAGAAAAGTATACCTCTCGTTTAAGTACATGATGATATATGGAAATAATTTTAAAATAATATACAACCTTGAATTCAAATGTATTAACGATAAAGATAAAAAAAACGTAAATCACATTCATAATTTTGACTATATATGTATGTTATTGCCAATTGAACACACGAATAAGATTTATGTTAGTGTCATTAAAGATTATACGAAAGGTCAAATGGTAAGCAATCTGTTTAGGAGATTTAAAATTCCAAATATATTATATACAAAATATTTTTGTTAAGAACCTTATCACACGTGTGATCCTAAACTATATATTGGCCTCCTTTGCACGTAAGAAAAAAGATTGGAAGAGGTCAAATTAACATGTAATTTTTTTATGACCTATTCGTAAATGTGAACATTTTTTTTTATCGAAGATGTCTCAAATTATTAACATATAACTAATTTAATATTTGGATTAGAGCAATATCATGATTTTAAAAATCGAACATGCATACAACAATTTCACAAAAGACAACTCAACCAACGACGGCACAGTGGAAGCGGGCTGTGTCTCAAGTGGTTCGACGGGTGCTAGTAGCCCCGGGATCGATCCTTGGAGTCGTCGCGTTGGCCAGGGATTTACCGTTTCGCTCCCGTCTCGAAATCGGATTAGTCAGGTGCTAATAGTCTTGAACACCGATTGATTTAGACCGAAAAAAAGGCAACTCAGGTTGGGTCTTAATTATTCAAATTTCAACTTTGTCAATCAAGAGGCAATGACATGTTCCAAAATTGAGATCTCCCACACCTCAAGATTGTTTTCTTTCGATGAGATTTGTGTATCTTTTTTCAATTCATTTTTTAAATCGAAAAAAGCTGTTCCAAACTGAAGTCCAATTTAATTAACCGTGTATGAGAGAGAGAGAGAGAGAGAGAGAGAGAGAGAGAGAGAGAGAGAGAGAGAGAGAGAGAGAGAGAGAGAGAGAGAGAGAGAGAGAGAGAGAGAGAGAGAGAGAGAGAGAGAGAGAGAGAGAGAGAGAGAGAGAGAACGGCATTCAACGATGCATGAAACAAATTGAAATAATGGACGCTCCAATTAAAACGCCCATAGAACAGCAAAAGCTGTCTGCTGAGAGAGGTCATAGGAGGAGCTCGCGAGAGTGGCGACACCACTGGTCGAAGCACCGCTGCAGGTTGGGCCAGTCGGAGTCCGAGGCCGCGAAGTCCTCGAGCCAACTGCGCAGGATGATCTCCTGGTCGTCCCACGGCAGCCCGGCGATCAGATCCTCGGTCACCCTCTCCACCTCCCACTTCTCTGCCCCCGTCAGCACCGGGCTCGTCACCCCGTTCCCCGCCAAGCATAGCAGCGGCAGCCACAGCGCCAGTATCCCAAACCGCACCTCCCTCGCCGCCTCCCACTCCCCACGGCCCAAGTCCCTGTACAGCATCACTGCAAAAGACGCCGTGAGAGCTCAGTCCGCACTGTTCCCCTTTTCGTCAGTTCACGGTAGCCCGGTACGTACGTATTAATTGTTATCGCTTACCTGTGATCTTGATCAAGTACCCCTGCACCCTCGGATGAGCGGTGAGGGACGAAGAAGCGAGGCCAGTGGCGAACCCCCACCGGGCGATGGCCTCGCCGGCGGCCGAGCACGCCCTGAGCTTGTCGGTGATCCACAGCAGTTCGTGCGCGAGCTTTTCCGACTCCAGCCACTCGCTGGAGCTCACGGAGGGGCCCGTCGCTGCCGCCATCTGCTGCACGCGGTAGCTGGCCTTCGTGACTGACGAGGAGGATGGCGGCCTCCACATGTCCGCGGACGATGACGAGGAAGAGGGAAGGAAACCGCCGAGGAAGGGCCGGACGTGCTCGTATGCGGCCGCGGCGATCTGGGGACCCATGGGGAGGAGGCCGAGGACGCGTGATGGCCACGGGGCCGTGGAGGCCTCGGAGCGGCGGAGGGAGCGGCGGAGGAGGTCGCAGGTGCGGGAGAAGGCTGCGGACAGAGCGGCGCGGTTGACGTCGAGCAGAGCCGGGTGGGCGCTCTCGACGTTCTCGTTCAGGATGCGGTCCGCGGCGGCCAGCACGAACTCGTACTTGCGCGACGTGGCCGGCACCTCGTTCAGGAGACCGAGGACCTGACAACAACACATCGCATTCGTTGATATGACAATCCTGATAACGAAGACATAAATTCGTTGCACGATCTCTCTCACTCTCTCTCTCTCATGTTTTTTTATCGATCTAAACGTAGAGATACAGAAAAATAAAACAGAGGAAGCAACCTGGTGATCAGCAAAAGTTTCCTTACGTGAGAGAGAGCTCTTCCGATGGCCGTAGTGGACGCAGGCCTGCAGCTAACCCCGTCCCTAAGCCCGCCATGCAGGACGAGAGCCGAAGATGACGTTGACGAGGAGGAGGACGTCGACGATGCCGATCCCTGTTTGATCACCAGCCGATGATCTCCGCCAGAGTCAAGAAACGAAAGGTCGCCGGCGGAGGAATATGGAGGGAAGGCCTCCATCAGCACCCTCAGGATCCAGACGTTGGCGTATATGGTCAGCATGACGAAGTTCTTGACGTGGTCCATCGGCCCCAGCGATCTGTCCGCCGCCTCTCGCGCGTGCGGCACCGCGGCCGACGAGGCGGCGGCGACGAGCATCTGGGAGGCGGCCTTGGCCGCCGACACGAATATGGAGTTCATGACGCCGCCGGCGTGCCCACGAAGAGTACTCGCCGATCTATGACGACGGGCTGCCTATCAGCTGCCATGGCCATCTCTCTCTCCCCAGGTTTTCGGCTACTTGTGGAGAGGACTCATGACATAAGGGCGAAGTTGCAGGCAGTCGAATGGTGTTCTCACAGGTCCATGCTGATGACGAGAGAAATTATACGCCTCTCATTGATAGCCCACAGAATTCAACAAAATAAAAAAAAATACTTCCCAAATTTTATGTAAAATAGTTACTATTTAGCAAATTAAATTAAAATAAACAGAGCGTAGGAGGAAAGAAAAAAAATCAAAGCATAAAGCTTAAACAAAAAGGAGTATGGGAAATTGAGGTGCTGCTGACACCCCTAGGAAGGACTAAATGCTTCCGAGACAGAAACAGTGGGACGTGAGAAGTGAGGCTGCACCTCCCACGGTTAGCAGCTGAGAAAGGATAATATTCACTATTTGATCTCTGCCTCCGGTTCATCCGGATGTCTTCATTAGTAATGTAAGTTGGGGTTTGGGATGGGAATGATTAGGGAACTCAGATTCTTAAATTCGAATCCTGTAAATCTAATTTTTTTTTCTTTAAGGCTGTGTTTACAAGGGAATTCCGAGTTTTTGTTAATTCCTCGTAACTAATCGATTAGATGAAAAAGTTTAAGTTTGATGTTTGAATTTAAAAATGTAACGACGAGAATTTAAAAAATTGATTTGATAGATAAATTTTAGTAAATGTTTGAATAAAAAGTAAGAACTAAATAAACGTTTTATTATTTTATACGATAGAAAATTTATATTAGATAAAAACTGCATTATTACTATATATATTTATATATTTTTAATATAATTAAAAAATTGGCTTCTATTAAAAATTTAAGTTATGGCACAATGTATTAAGATTATAATATAATATAAATTGGCTTCTATAACGTAAGCAATATGTTAATAAGATTATAATATAATATAAATTATATCATGTATATTTTTTCTAAAAACAATCAGTAAAATTTATTGAATACAATAGTATTTAAGTTAATTTTATCATGTAATTTTTTTAACTTTTGTGTTATAATACTAAGTAAATTATATGTATGTCAAATAATCAAAATACTTATTAATCAGATATAATAAATTTATTTTATAAGTTTTATAATAATAATATAATATTAATTAAATTATAACAAATAATAAATAATAAATTTATTAAATGTTGGATTAAACTATTATACTATAATACTAAGTAAACTATTATATTCATTAAAATTATTATTAAAATCTAATAATTTTATGATAATATATTAATAAATAAATAATAATTATGTATATCATATAACATATAATATATAATATATTATTAAATAAGATAAGTAGGTCTAAAAGTAGGACCAGCTACTTTTAGACCTACATGCCAAAATAAAAGAAAATTAGTTCTTGCCATTGGCAAGACCGATGGCAAGAATTTTGAGTCACGTCACTCATTGACTAGAACTTTTATTCTAGAGTGAACTTCTTTTTTTTATTCAGTGTTTGGTAAAAGTTTAGAAACTTTAGTCAAGTTTTGGTCCAAGTTTTAAAACCAAACATCGCCTAAAGAATTTCATCCGTCAAATGTGAAAGACACAAAAATAGTCCAGATGATGAATGCACATAATTCTTATAGGCTGCGTTTGGCACCGGAACATTTTGAAATATTTGTTCTCGAGAATTAATTGATATGATAGAAAAAGTTGGGTTGGTGTTTGGATAAAAAAGTATAATGATGGGGATTTAAAAAGTTGATGTCATGGAAAAGTTTTAGTGGGTGTTTGGATAAAAAGTAAGAACTAAGAATATAATTTATTATTTTATGAGGTATAAAATTATAGTAAATAAGAATATATTATTAATATTATAATTACGTAAATTATTATACTGTTAATATTATTTTTATTTATTTTGATTAAACATTTAAATATTATTAATATTATAATTTATGTACATTTTAAAATCCAAATATAATTTATTTTTTTAAAAAATCATTGAATAGTTTAATTAATAAAATATTTATTAATTATTAGAACTAATTATTTTATAGTTTTTAAATAATAACATTTAATAAATTATTTTATAATATCCTAAATAATGTATTAATATAGTATAAATTATATATACATATAAACCAAAATAATTAAAAGAATAGATGAAATAAAAAAAAAGAATTGCAGCTCGACAAAAAAAGGAAAAATGTTCTCGCCGAAGGCGAGAACATTGGACGAGAATATTTCGACATCACGTTTATTCTCGTCACGAAAGACGTTTGGCAGAACAATCGGAATATTTCGATTGTTTTGCCAATCCAAACACAGCCATAGTGGCTCTGTCAATGGCACTTCTAAAATATTTGAGTGGCATAATTTTTTTTTCTGAGTATTAAAAATAAGTGTTATTTTTTAAAATCTCTTATAAACTATCTAAATTTTTTTTGCATATAAGTATATAGTATGAACTTACCTTAGATCATTCTTAAATTTTATTTTATTTTTCACTTTAATCATTTGGCACATTCTATCAACTTTTTATTAACTTTGTTTTTTCTTATTTATGAAAAAATTTAAATGTTACTCTTCTCATTTTTTGGAGAGGGAGGTCAAGGCGGACACTTGGCGAACTAATAGAGCAAGATCTATTGGTGAATAATATATCGAAAGGTTTGGTTACTAATAGAGCGGAATGGCGTCGTATGATCCATGTAGCCGACCCCACCTAGTGGGATAAGGCTTTGTTGTTGTTGTTACTCTTCTCATTTTTAATGTTAAAAAATAATATAAAATTAAAAATTTTACCAGAGGGTGGGCATTAATATGTAATAATAAAGGTGTTTTCTTTTATATTTTTTAGCTCTATATATTATTTTTAACATTAAAAAAATGACATTTTAGTTCTTTATAAATGGAAAATAATAAAAATAACAGAAAAAGTCAACAAAATCGGTTGAAGAACTAAAGCGGAAAATTTTGTAAAATTTAGGAATATCGTAAGGATGAGAATAAATGTGAAAGATAATGATAGTTTAGTTTAGAAGGAGCTTAAGAAAATAATATTAGAAATAATTTATTAGGATGAATTTGGAGGATAAATTAGGAGTTTTCTAGAACGCAAGGAAAGATTTATTGGTCCCACTAGTCTCAAATCTAACTAGTGTAGTAGTTGTTTATATATTGCATTTCATCTCTCCCTTCCGCTGGAATTTATTATATTAGATATTTAATATACGCTGCATTAACAAATCTTGTTATTGTAGAATGGGAGGTTCGGGCTTGGATACATGAACATTAGTTTTAATAAGTTCAAAAAATTTTCTGATTTGTCAATTTTATTCTGGCAAGATGTTTGGACGAAAATTTTAACAGAACCAGAACTTTGATGCATTGGGCGTAGGTTTCAAAGCAAAACGCGTGAGGGACGAGCAAGAACTCACAAGTTCTGGCCTCGGGCCAGAACTTTTTTGTCGGAACAAAATGCGTTAATTAAAATAAAAATTCTTGCGAGCCCCATCGAAACATCATCACCTATTGGCAGAATTTAACAAAGTTCGACCTTTTGTTCTTAATCAAACACAATTATTTACTTTCTAGAACTAATTGATTAGATGAAAAATTATGATAATAAAAATTTAAAAAGTTGATTTGATAGATAAATTTTAATGAGTGTTTAGATAAAAGGTAAAATTTAAAAATAAAATTTATTATTTTATGAGGTATAAATTATAGTAAATAAAAAGTATTACATATATTTATTTAACTAAAATTTATGTAAATTCCAAAATACAAATATAGTATATATTTTTTTTTCAAAAAATTTGAACATTTTAATTAATAAAATTCTATTGCAATAATATAATATTATACATAAGATTTTGCATTAATTTTATTTAATTAATATTATAATGCAATAAATAGAAGTAATATAATATTTACATCAATTCGGTTAATTGATATTTTTTTTGTAAATGTATTATACTGCAATACTAAGCTACTAATTAATAAAATATTTTTAATTATTAGAACTATTTTTTTTATTTTAATTAATTAAATTAAATTATTTAGTTTATAAGCTTAATAATGTATTAATTAACAAATAATATATATTAAAAAATAAAATAAAACAAAATAAAGAAAAAACAAAAAAAATCCGAAGCAAGAAATCCAAGTTCTCCTAATGGATTATAAAAGGTGCTTCGTAAAACTTGGACAAGTTCTGTTTAATTTTTGTCAATCAAAGTGTGAACTACTGTTATACAACTAATATGACATATCACAAATCATATATTTAATATTTGATTATTAGAATCATATATTTTGTATACTGTTAATAAAAAGTGGGTCACATAAAAAATGTCGAGAAACAAAATGTATGACATATAATATAATGGGCATCCCCCCAAACATACGTGTGGGACTGCCCTCCCATTCTACGCCAGCTGTCGAGGGTTGGCACTGTTTTGAGCGTTTTATGTGAGATGCAAGCGGTCTAGACTGCGGTTTTTTTTGCGTTCGCACTATGGTTCGATGAATCGAACAGGTCTGAAGGGGTATAAAATCGAAAAACCCTCTCGGCCGACATTTCCTTTTCTCTTCTCTCTCTCTCCTCTTCGCGTGGCTGTGCGACGCCGACTAGCACCCCCAACCCGCCGTGACCATGAGAACCCCCGACGGTGGATGTGCGACGGCCACGAGCACCGGCACGAAGCATGCCCTCCCCCGCGCGTTGTCTCTCTCCTCTCCGTCCGCCGCAGATCTACCCCGCCACCGACCCCCGTCAGGCCGCGAAACCCCCTTCGAGGTCGAAGATGCTCAGATCCACAACACCCCGGCTAGCAGTGGAGACCCCCGCCCAGATCCGCACGTAGCGGCGACCTCCTCGTCGACCTCACACAGTGGCGACCCCCTCGCCGACCTCAAGCACGCTGAGCGTTGCATCCTCTCACAGATCTGCGCCTGCCTCCCCTCACCGACCTCGAGCACGACGAGCACCCAAGCACGACGGCAACCGAACAATTTCTCGGGGAGTCACCGGTGTGAGGGGTCGACGGCACTCAGCGTGGCTAATCAATGGCGATTCACGGTGGATCTGGCGGGGGAGCAACAGTAGATAGGGAGACGGGGTGCGGGGGGGGGGGGGGGGGGTCGACGGCACTCGGCAGAGCTGTTCATCATCGCTTGGTGGCGGAGCTCGACGGGAGAGCAACGACGGACAGGGAGGCAGGATGCACAGGGGTCGACGGAGCTCGGCGGGGGAGGAGCGGCGGACTGGGAGACAGGGTGCGCAGGGGTACGTGGCGCTCGGTGGCAGAGCAGGGCGGGGGAGCGACGGTGGACAGGGAGGCAGGGTTGAAGTGGTCGGCAGCGCTTAGCGGGACTGATCATTGGTGCTAGTCGGGGGAGTGGCGGCGGACAGGGAGGCGGGGTGCGCGACGGTCATGCGGGGTCACAGATCTGGTGGGTGGGGGCACGCCGCGGAGGCGCACAAGGAAGGCGGACGCAAATCTAGTCGGGGGTGCTTGTGGTCGAGCAGATCTGGTCGCGGGAGGTTGTCACGTAGGTCGGCAGCTTCGCGAAGGGGTGCTCGAGTTTGGCAACGTGCTTGGGGTCAAGCAAATCTGGTCGCGGGAGGTTGTCGCGTAGGTCGGTAGCGTCGCGATGGGGTGCTCGAGGTCGGCAGCATGCTTGGGGTCGCAGATCTAATGGGGGGGAGGGGACGTCGCTTGGCGCAGATCGGCGGGGGTTTTCGGAGAGGAGATGAGAGAAAGAGAGAAGAGGCGGTTGCTCGTCGGCTCCGGAGCGGGGAGGAGAGGGAGAGAGGAGGAGGTGGCGTGGAGAGGATAAACGAAGAGGAGAGAGAGGAGAGAAGAAAATGGCCGCCGACCCGAGAGTTTTCATGATTTTATACCCCTTGGATGCGGTTCGATCCGGCCCTCGGACCACGCCAAATCTCACTGAAACCTCTGAGATCTGCGCCAGCCATCGGATGCGAATCCGACGGCTAGCACAACATAGGGGGACAATCCCACCAACTTATGTGCAGGGACATCCATTATTCCCTATAATCATTTGCTTTGATTCGTTGATGCCTTTACTTTACAACCTTAAAAATTGAGGATTTATTTTCAAATGCCATATAATCCTTGTTTCATGATATTTTTTTTCACTTCCTATGTATAACCACATTTTAGAGACTTTTTAAGTCAACATTTTGAACTAATGCAGTTTTGGCACGATGGTTTTTGGCTCTTGGAGGGTCATGCTTTAGATTCTAATTCAAAATTATTTTTTCTAACTACTTGGATCTTTGAAGGCTCGTAATGATGCTCATTTTCATTCTAACAGGGCAACCTTGTCGACGGTTTGGGAAAAGGTTAGCCAATTTTTTTACACTTGAGGCAATTACCTCTAATGACCAAATGATGATTAGATTAGAGCCTCCTCCTTCTGGATGGATTGAAATTAAAGTTAATTCAGAAGGCTCCTTCACCATAGCGCAGAGGATGGAAGTGTAGAATTTATACTTCGCTCATACGATTGCTCTTTCGTGACTGAAGGTGTACTAAAGCGGGGCGCGCAATCTATTTTGGAGCTTGAAGCTTGAGATCTTCTACAAAGAATCATGGCTTGCCGCAGATTGGGGCTCAGGAGGGTGCAACTAGAATATGACTCAGAAACACTTTGTGAAGATTATCTCGAAGAAGTTGATCCGTCCTGGCGAATACAATATTTTATTTTCTGATATTTTTGTATTTATTTCAGAGTTCTCTCAATGGTTACTTAAGCATTTTTATAAAGAGATTTATCAAGTAGTGGACTGCTTAAGAGCGCAATTGGATTATAATTAAATAATTTCACAGAGTTCAATCGAAATGAATTTGAACTATATTATTAGTTATGATTTATGAAATTAATGGGCGTCCCCCTAGTGAAATGGGGGACCCTAGATCGGATATTGTCCAATCTAGATCGGACGATTAAATGTGATGCACGCAATTCAGCATCCAGTTCGGGTGGCAGTCGATTCGGATGGCATGGTGGTTTAGTGAGTGACGGTTTAAAATTTGGGGAAAGAATTAATGCCCGACCTCCACCGTTGAATGCTCCGTCGGAGCTCCACGATCGCCACTCCACGGTCGCGAATGGTGAGGACAAGCAACTATGATGCGAGTCCGGCGAGCTGCGGGTGAATCTGAGAAGAGCTGAGTGGCGAGGATGGAGCAATCAACGACGATGAGTGCGGAGCAGTCGGGCGAAAGTCGACGACGTCGAGGGTGGAGTTGGCCAAGCGAGTTCCGAGCAGGTAGTGAGTGCGACCTTCGACATCCGTCCCCTGCCCTCGATGTCGTCATCTACTTCGAACGCGACCACCCTTGTCACGCCCCCGGGGCAGCACCTCCAACGTCGTCGAATCAGCATTCGATGCGCGGCGGAGCCGGCCCGACGTCGGCGTCACAAGACTATCAAATCATACAATGGATGATGAACATCAAACGCAGCAAAAATTTAAACATGAATCTGATGTGGACAAATAGCCACCAATTGCGATAATATAATGATCATAAAATCTTGGACATGTTCTAGGACAGCTACATAAACAAAATGAATGAACTTAAATCATCAAGTTACATTCATGAGGTCACATAATAAAGCATACCCCAGCATGGGCAACATGATACAAGTCTCTAAACATCATTCTAAACATGAAGATAAGGCCTACTAATTGGCCATAGACAAACTAATTTAGTCCTAGACATGCCATGCCATGTGCAACCTTTTTCTATTCATGAGCAGCGCCTTTGCCTTGATTTCCTGCAGGATCCATTGCAGGGAAAACATATTCCATTAGAGTATGTAAGATCTAAGCCAATAAATGATCAATTTGTATAATATGACATGATTCACTAAAATGGACAGCAACAAGCAATAATCAATACTATGCAATTCCATTTATCATCTAGGTGTTTTCTTAACCTAGATAATATCAATTTCATTCAATCTATAGTCGCTCATCAATATTAAATATGAACAATGCAATCAATATGGCATTGCCATGCCTAATGTGACCCATAGTCTAATAGTGTTCATGCTTAATCAATGAAAGTAATTATCTTATTTGTTATCGTATGATGAGTGGAAGTTTGCACCATAACTTCCATGAATCGGTCCCCATATAACCATCCATTGATTCTCATCATATGACAACTCAATTATTATAAATTCATTTCAATAATCAATATAAACCTTTAACAATGGTTGGAGGGCTGAATCTTGCCTTAGTCATGTGGTTAGCTAGACAATGGGAAACTATCCGTTTCCCAAACAATGGGTGTCCCGAAGGACCAATAAACAATGTGGAGGCATCTACCTCCCAATATGACAGGCTCATCAAATAATTCCTCCAACAGATTCATTCAATCAGTCAATACATCAATTCATTAATCGATTCTATTTACGGCTGAGCATGCATATCGATATCGACTAGATTATCAATCAATAATTCATAACTATACTATTTTTGTGCAGGACCGGTCGATCGATAATTAGCACCGGTCGACCGATCGAGTCTTAGAGACTGACCGATCAACATGTGACCGTCGATCGGCCGATCAGACATCTGTTCGGCCGACACTTACACATTCACCGATCGATCGATTTCAAACATCGGTCGACCGGTCATATCATAAATCTTATGATATGGACACTGTGATTACCGGTCGACCGACCATATATATCGGTCGACCGATATGTGCTGCAGAATGAGGAATCTATACATTTCTCTACGTTTTTCAAAGTGCATTACATTAAACAATTCATCATTCAATCCTAGAGCATGCTAGGCACACAAACAGAATCAAACATGCAATTTTCTGTCATGCATTGTCTAGGTTTTCATGAACCTAATCATACATCTAAGTTTCATTTAAAATCTGATTTCTAATTCTAAAATTACCTAGGGCGGATCTTAGAATTAGAATTAGAAACAATTAGGCTTAGATCTTTGATCAAAGTGGGGATCCACCTTACATACCAGATTTCTAGCTTAAAAATCTTTTTTTCTTCACTGCTGCCCTCTTGTGCTTCTTCTCCTTCTCCTCTCCCAACTAGGTCCTGCTTCACCCTGATCTTGCTCCAAATCTGTGCCTCTTTGCTGCTGACCTGCTGCCAGGAATGAGGTGGACTTCAGATGAATTCCGAATTTGAGCTCTATGGCAAATGTGCTAGGGCAGAAATTAAGTGAAATGAGAGAAAAGAGATCAAGAATGCTGCTGGATGGTCTTATATATGAGATGGCAGCATTGTGAGTGGGTTTTGGGAGCTGCCAAGTGTCCAATCCTCTTTCATGTATTGCCATGTGTCATTCCCCTATTATTTTATTTCTTTAATGTGGACAGGTGTTACATTCTACCTCCCTTAAAGGGAAATTCGCCCTCGAATTTAATTAAACTTAACGCTTACCAAATAGATGCGAAAATTTCTCTCGCATTTCATCTTTGAGTTCCCAAGTTGCTTCTCGACCTCGATGATGTTGCCATGCAATCTTCACCATTGGCACAACCTTGTTGCGCAAATGCTTCTCGCTGAATTCCAACACTTCAATTGGATATTCTTCATATGTCAAATCTTCTTTTAGATTTGGCTCTTCTACAATCAGCACATTGGACTCATCATGAATGTATTTCCGTAACATCGATACGTGAAATACATTATGAATAGCCGCATATGATGGTGGCAACGCCAATCTATATGCATCTTATCCAACTCTATCCAAGATTTCAAAGGGTCCAATGTACCTTGGACTTAGTTTTCCTTTTCGACTGAATCTCATAACTCCTTTTGTAGGTGAAGTCTTCAAAAGCACATGTTCTCCAATATGAAATTTTAGCTCTCTTCTCTTCAAGTCGGCATAACTCTTTTGTCGACTTTGGGCAGCTTGCATTCTCTCTTTCACCAACTTGATTTTTTCAGCATATTGCTCTACAATGTCGGGTCGTAGAAGTGGTCCCTCTCTCACTTCTGTCCAACATATGGGGGATCTATATGGACGACCATACAAGGCCTCAAATGGTGCCATCTTAATTGTGGAATGATAACTATTGTTGTAGGCAAATTCCACCAACGTTATATGTTCATCCCATGAACTTTGCCAATCCAATGCACATGCCCTCAACATATTTTCCATTGTTTGAATTGTCCTTTCGCTTTGGCCGTCCGATTGCGGGTGGAATGCCGTGTTATAGTTTAGTTTTGTTCCAAATGCATTTTGGAATCCTTTCCAAAATCTGCTAGTGAATCTTGGGTCCCTATCCGACACAATGGAGAAACGAATTTCATGGAGTCGGACAACTTCATTTACATATAGTTGCACCAAGCTTTCTAAGGATTGTCTTATCCTAATAGGCAAGAAGTTGGCTGATTTTGTGAATCTGTCAACGATCACCCACACTGAGTCATTTCCATTCTTCGTCCTTGGTAAGCCAACAACGAAGTCCATGATTATCTCCTCCCATTTTCACTCTGGCAAATTCAAAGGATGAAGCAAGTCGGGTGGTTTTTGGTGCTCAATTTTTACTTGTTGACACACAAAGCATCTTGAAACAAAATCGGCGATTTCTTTCTTCATATTGTTCCACCAAAAGCTTCTTTGTACATTTTTGTGCTTCCCGGGTAGATTGCGAATTCTGACTTGTGACATTCACTTAACACTTCTTGTTTGAGCTCTTCATTACTTGAAACCCAAAGCCTATTTTTGAATCGAATTGCGCCGTCACTTCCAAATCTGAATCCCGTGTGCTCTTTATAGCACAAACTGCCATATGTTGGAACTCGAGAACTTTTCTTTGTGCTTGCATAATTCGATCAAAAAGATTCACCCGAATCTCATATTGAGCCATTAGCATAGCTCGACCACCAATTGGAGTGAGACTCCATTGAATGATGCTTTCTATCATATTCCACTATGCACTCTTAAACATGTCATCTTTTCGTCCCATTTCCGACTTAAGGCATCTGCCACAACGTTTGTCTTTTCCGGATGATATGTGATGCCGAATTCATAATCTTTTAAAAATTTCAGCCATCGTCTTTGCCTCATATTGAGCTTCCTTTGTGAGAATATGTACTTCAAACTCTTGTGGTCCGAGTACACTTCGAATTCCTCTCCATATAAGTAGTGTCTCCATGTTTTTAATTCAAACACCACTGCTGTCTGCTCTAGATCATGTATATGATAGTTCTTTTCGTGCTTCTTTAGTTGTCTAGATGCATAAGCAACCACACTACCACGTTGCATAAGAACACACCCTAGTCCAGATCCACATGCGTCGCTATAAACCACAAATTCACCGCTGCCCGACGGAATTGTGAGTACCGGTGCCACGGTGAGCCCTCTCTTCAACTCGAGAAAACTATCTTCACAAGCTTGAGTCCAAATAAACTTCTCCCCTTTCTTAGTAAGTTTTGTCAAAGGTGCTGAAATTTTAGAGAAGTCCTGTATGAACCTTCTATAATAGCCCGCTAAGTCAAGAAAACTTTTTATCTCGGTCACCGTCGCTGGTTGTTCCCAATTAATCATTGCCTCCACCTTTGCTGGATCCACAGAAATGCCCTATCCTGAAATTATGTGGTCTAAAAATACCACTTGATCAAGCCAAAACTCACATTTTGAAAATTTTGCAAAAAATTAATGTTGCCTTAGAATTTCCAGCACTATTTGTAAGTGTTGCCGATGCTCCTCTAGGCTAGATGAATACACTAAGATGTCGTCCACAAATACTATGACGAATTGGTCTAAAAATGGTTTGAAAACCCTGTTCATCAAGTCCATAAAGACTGCAGGAGCATTCGTTAGTCCGAAAGGCATAACCAAGAATTCATAATGGCCATACCTTGACCTAAAGGCTGTTTTAGGCACATCGTCCTCAGCTATACGTAGCTGATGGTAACCGCTTCGTAAATCAATCTTCGAGAACACCGTTGCCGACGATAATTGATCAAACAAATCGTCGATTCGGGATAATGGATACTTATTCTTGATGGTAGCCTTGTTGAGCATCCTATAATCAATGCACAATCTAAGGGAACCATCATTCTTCTTTACGAACATCACCGGTGCGCCCCATGGAGACACACTTGGACGAATAAAATCTTTATCCAACAAGTCTTGCAATTGTGTCTTCAGCTCATACATCTCAACAGGTGCCATTCTATATGGTGGCTTGGTGATAGGTTGTGTTCCCGGTGTTAATTCGATGCGGAACTCAATTTCTCTTTCCAGTGGCAGCCCGGGCAGCTCCTCGGGAAATACATCTGGATAATCCCGGACTACATCAATCCACTCCAATGCTTGGGGTTGTGGATTATTCATCGTGACACTTGCTAGGAATCCCCGACAGCCCCTTTTCAGTAATTTGTTAGCTTTAATTGCATAAATCGGCACCTTCTTTTCGCCGGATGGAGTTCCTTGAATCACTATTTGTTGTCCGTCTATAGTAGTAACCACTAGTTTCTTTTCTCTACAAAAGATATGAACATCATAATAGGAAAGCCAATCCATACCTATTATGACGTCATAATTCACTATTGGAATTACTACCAAATCAGTCGACAAATTGTAGCCTTCAACTTGCACGGGCACGTTAGGAATGTACCTTCTAGTTGATGTATCCCCAACTAGAGTCAAGATCTCCATTTCTCAACTCATTTTTCTCATCCTTACATTGAGTAGCTTAGCAAAATCATAAGAGATAAACGAATGTGTGGCACCCGTGTCAAATAATATATTTGTATGGTGATTTGCTATAAGCAAGTTACCTTGGATAATGTCATTAGATGGCTGTGCTTCCTTAGTCTGTATGATGTAGACTCTACCATGAGTCCTTGGTGGAGTATCCTCCATCTTGCCCTTGCCCTTGCCCTTGTTCGGCGGGTTCTCCCTCTTTATTGGACAATCCTTAACCCAATGGTCTTGCTGTCCACAGTTTAGACATGCTCCTGATTCTTTATAACATTTGCCCGAATGCCTTTTTCCACAAGAGGGACAAGTATTGGCTTTTCCCTTGCTGCTGTCCTCCTTCTTGGGAGTGTAGCTTGGCTTCTTTGGAGGCTTACTCTTGCTGTACCCCTCCTCTTTTGCAGGCTCTTTCCTTTAGAAGCAGCTTTTATTTCTTCAAAGTCCTTCTGAATATTGGTGGCTCTTGTAATAGCCTTCTTAAGGTTTCTAGATGCTCCTCATATCTAACTTGCCTTCTTAGAATTGGGTTCAATCCATCCACAAACCTCATAGCTCTTATCTTCTCTTCCTTCATGTAAGGACTATACTTCTTTAGGCTAGCAAATTTTCTTATATATTCAGCAAGAGGCATGCTGCCCTGTTGCAAGTTTGCACATTCCCTTTGCTTCATTTCTCTTACTTGGGGTGGAAAATATTCTTCCTCGAAGGTCTTTACAAAATTCTTCCAACTGATCTCTTCTTTACCTTCCAGCTTAGTCTTTAAGGCAGTTTTCCACCATATTCTTGCTTGATCTACAAACTGGTGTGCAGCAAGCTCTACCTTATACTTGTCTTTGCAGTGGATGATATTGAGCTTTTCTGAGATGATGTCTAACCATCCTCCTACCTTGTCAGGATCATCTTCCCCATCAAAGATGGATGGGTTAGTCTTCATGAATTTCTCATATGTTGACTGTCCTGCATCACTGGACCATCTACTCCAAGATTTGGATAACTTACTAAGTGTCACCATTAACTTTCCTTGGTCCACTGGGCCTTCATCTCTACTAAGTTCCTTGCCCTATCCCCTGTTTGATTCTCATGACTCCTTTCACGGCTAGCCCTAGAACTATCCGTGCGGCTTCTTTCACGGCTCCTCTCTTCGTTGGAGCGGTGAGATGGATTACTTTGTTCCATAATTCTGAAAATCAAAATCAGAATCTAATATTAGATCATTATAATTCAATATGCATATGAATGATGTCATACCAATATGCATTTCTTAATCTTCGGCGGCTGCTCATGACAATTACACATGGACTTAATCTATAGGACACTTAAATCTATACCATGAGATAGAGCATTTCTTGGCTCTTCTCTAAACTTAGGCTCTGATACCTAAGCTGTCACGCCCCTAGGGCAGCACCTCCAACGTTATCAAATCAACATTCGACGCGCGACAGAGCCGGCCCGACGTCGACGTCACAAGACTATCGAATCATACAATGGATGATGAACATCAAACGCAGCGGAAATTTAAACATGAATATGATGTGGACAAACAACCACCAATTGCGATAACATAATGATCATAAAATCTTGGACATGTTATATGATAGCAACATAAACAAAATGAATGAATTTAAATCATCAAGTTACATTCATGAGGTCACATAATAAAGCATACCCCAGCATGGGCAGCATGATACAAGTCTCTAAACATCATTCTAAACATGAAGATAAGACCTACTAATTGGTCATAGACAAACTGACTTAGTCCTAGACATGCCATGCCATATGCAACCTTTTTCTATTCATGAGCAGCGCATTTGCCTTGATTTCCTGCAGGATTCATTGCAGGGAAAACATATTCTATTAGAGTATGTAAGATCTAAGCCAATAAATGGTCAATTTGTATAATATGACATGATTCACTAAAATGGATAGCAATAAGCAATAATCAATACTATGCAATTCCATTGATCATCTAAGTGTTTTCTTAACCTAGATAATATCAATTTCATTCAATCTATAGGCGCTCATCAATATTAAGCATGAACAATGCAATCAATATGGCATTGTCATGCCCAATGTGACCCATGGTCCAATAGTGTTCATGCTTAATCAATGAAAGTAATTATCTTATTTGTTATCGTATGATGAGTGGAAGTTTGCACCATAACTTTCATGAATCGGTCCCCATATAACCATCAATTGATTCTCATCATATGACAACTCAATTATTATAAATTCATTTCAATAATCAATATGAGCCTTTAACAATGGTTGGATGATTGAATCTTACCTTAGTCATGTGGTTAGCTAGACCACGGGAAACTATCCGTTTCCCAAACAAAGGGTGTCCCGAAGGACCAATAAACAATGTGGAGGCATCTACCTCCCAATATGACAGGCTCATCAGATAATTTCTCCAACAGATTCATTTAATCAGTCAATACATCAATTCATTAACTGATTCTATTTACGGCTGAGCATGCATATCGATATCGACTAGATTATCAATCAATAATTCATAACTATACTATTTTTGTGCAGGACCGATAATTAGCACCGGTTGACCGATCGAGTCTTAGAGACTAACTGATCAATATGTGACCGCCGGTCAGCCGATCAGACATCTGTTCGACCGACACTTACACATTCACCGCTCGACCAGTCTCAAACATCGGTCGACCGATCATATCGTAAATCTTACGATATGGACACTGTGATTACCGGTCGATCGACCATATATATCGGTCGACCGATATGTGCTGCAGAATGAGGAATCTATACATTTCTCTACGTTTTTCAAAGTGCATTACATTAAACAATTCATCATTCAATCCTAGAGCACGCTAGGCACACAAACATGATCAAATATGCAATTTTCTATCATGCATTGTCTAGGTTTTCCATGAACCTAATCATACATCTAAGTTTCATTTAAAATTTGATTTCTAATTCTAAAATTACATAGGGCAGATCTTAGAATTAGAATTAGAAACAATTAGGCTTATATCCACTTTGATCTATGCTCAAAGTGGGGATTCACCTTACATACCAGATTTCTAGCTTAAAAATCTTCTTTTCTTCACTGTTGCCCTCTTGTGCTTCTTCTCCTTCTCCTCTCCCAACTAGGTCCTGCTTCACCCTGATCTTGCTCCAAATCTGTGCCTCTTTGCTGCTGACCTGCTGCCAAGAATGAGGTGGACTTCAGATGAATTCTGAATTTGAGCTCTATGGCAAATGTGCTAGGGCAGAAATTAAGTGAAATGAGAGAAAAGAGATCAAGAATGCTGCTGGATGGTCTTATATATGAGATGGCAGCATTGTGAGTGGGTTTTGGGAGCTGCCAAGTGTCCAATCCTCTTTCATGTATTGCCATGTGTCATTCCCCTATTATTTTATTTCTTTAATGTGGACAGGTGTTACATTCTACCTCCCTTAAAGGGAAATTCGCCCTCGAATTTAATTAAACTTAACGCTTACCGAATAGATGCGAAAATTTCTCTCGCATTTCATCTTTGAGTTCCCAAGTTGCTTCTCGACCTCGATGATGTTGCCATGCAATCTTCACCATTGGCACAACCTTGTTGCGCAAATACTTCTCGCTGAATTCCAACACTTCAATTGGATATTCTTCATATGTCAAATCTTCTTTTAGATTTGGCTCTTCTACAATTAACACATTGGACTCATCATGAATGTATTTCCGTAACATCGATACGTGAAATACATTATGAATAGCCGCATATGATGGTGGCAACGCCAATCTATATGCGTCTTATCCAACTCTATCCAAGATTTCAAAGGGTCCAATGTACCTTGGACTTAGTTTTCCTTTTCGACTGAATCTCATAACTCCTTTTGTAGGTGAAGTCTTCAAAAGCACATGTTCTCCAATATGAAATTTTAGCTCTCTTCTCTTCAAGTCGGCATAGCTCTTTTGTCGACTTTGGGCAGCTTGCATTCTCTCTTTCACCAACTTGACTTTTTCAGCATATTGCTCTACAATGTCGGGTCGTAGAAGCGGTCCCTCTCTCACTTTTGTTCAACATATGGGGGATCTACATGGACGACCATACAATGTCTCAAATGGTGCCATCTTAATTGTGGAATGATAACTATTGTTGTAGGCAAATTCCACCAACGTTATATATTCATCCCATGAACTTTGCCAATCCAATGAACATGCCCTCAACATATCTTCCATTGTTTGAATTGTCCTTTCGCTTTGGCCGTCCGATTGCGGGTGGAATGCCATGTTATAGTTTAGTTTTGTTCCAAATGCATTTTGGAATCCTTTCCAAAATCTGCTAGTGAATCTTGGGTCCCTATCCAACACAATGGAGAAAGAAATTCCATGGAGTCGGACAACTTCATTTACATATAGTTGCACCAAGCTTTCTAAGGATTGTCTTATCCTAATAGGCAAGAAGTTGGCTGATTTTGTGAATCTGTCCACGATCACCCACACTGAGCCATTTCCATTCTTCGTCCTTGGTAAGCCAACAACGAAGTCCATGATTATCTCCTCCCATTTTCACTACGACAAATTCAAAGGATGAAGCAAGTCGGGTGGTCTTTGGTGCTCAATTTTTACTTGTTGACACACAAAGCATTTTGAAACAAAATCGGCGATTTCTTTCTTCATATTGTTCCACCAAAAGCTTCTTTGTACATTTTTGTGCTTCCCCGATAGATTGCGAATTCTGACTTGTGACATTCACTTAACACTTCTTGTTTGAGCTCTTCATTACTTGAAACCCAAAGCCTATTTTTGAATCGAATTGCGCCGTCACTTACAAATCTTAATCCCGTGTGCTCTTTATAGCACAAACTGCCATATGTTGGAACTCGAGAACTTTTCTTTGTGCTTGCATAATTCGATCAAAAAGATTCACCCGAATCTCATATTGAGCCATTAGCATAGCTCGACCACCAATTGGAGTGAGACTCCATTGAATGATGCTTTCTATCATATTCCACTATGCACTCTTAAACATGTCATCTTTTCGTCCCATTTCCGACTTAAGGCATCTGCCACAACGTTTGTCTTTTCCGGATGATATGTGATGCCGAATTCATAATCTTTTAAAAATTTCAGCCATCGTCTTTGCCTCATATTGAGCTTCCTTTGTGAGAATATGTACTTCAAACTCTTGTGGTCCGAGTACACTTCGAATTCCTCTCCATATAAGTAGTGTCTCCATGTTTTTAATGCAAACACCACTGCTGTCTGCTCTAGATCATGTATAGGATAGTTCTTTTCGTGCTTCTTTAGTTGCCTAGATGCATAAGCAACCACACTACCACGTTGCATAAGAACACACCCTAGTCCGGATCCACATGCGTCGCTATAAACCACAAATCCATCGTTGCCCGACGGAATTGTGAGTACCGGTGCCACTGTGAGCCTTCTCTTCAACTCGAGAAAACTATCTTCACAAGCTTGAGTCCAAATAAACTTCTCCCCTTTCTTAGTAAGCTTTGTCAAAGGTGCTGAAATTTTAGAGAAGTCCTGTATGAACCTTCTATAATAGCCCGCTAAGTCAAGAAATTTTTTTATCTCGATCACCGTCGCTGGTTGTTCCCAATTAATCATTGCCTCCACCTTTGCTGGATCCACAGAAATGCCCTATCCTGAAATTATGTGGTCTAAAAATACCACTTGATCAAGCCAAAACTCACATTTTGAAAATTTTGCAAAAAATTGATGCTGCCTTAGAATTTCCAGCACTATTTGTAAGTGTTGCCGATGCTCCTCTAGGCTAGATGAATACACTAAGATGTCGTCCACAAATACTATGACGAATTGGTCTAAAAATGGTTTGAAAACCCTGTTCATCAAGTCCATAAAGACTGCAGGAGCATTCGTTAGTCCGAAAGGCATAACCAAGAATTCATAATGGCCATACCTTGACCTAAAGGCTGTTTTAGGCACATCGTCCTCAGCTATACGTAGCTGATGGTAACCGCTTCGTAAATCAATCTTCGAGAACACCGTTGCCGACGATAATTGATCAAACAAATCGTCGATTCGGGATAATGGATACTTATTCTTGATGGTAGCCTTGTTGAGCATCCTATAATCAATGCACAATCTAAGGGAACCATCTTTTTTCTTTACGAACAGCACCGGTGCGCCCCATGGAGACACACTTGATCGAATAAAATCTTTATCCAACAAGTCTTGCAATTGTGTCTTCAGCTCATACATCTCAACAGGTGCCATTCTATATGGTGGCTTGGTGATAGGTCATGCTTCACCCTGATCTTGCTCCAAATATGTGCCTCTTTGCTGCTGACCTGCTGCCAGGAATGAGGTGGACTTCAGATGAATTCCGAATTTGAACTCTAGGGCGAATGTGCTAGGATAGAAATTAAGTGAAATGAGAGAAAAGATATCAAGAATGCTGCAGGATGGTCTTATATATGAGATGGCAGCATTGTGAGTGGGTTTTGGGAGCTGCCAAGTGTCCAATCTCTTTCATGTATTGCCATGTGTCATTTCTCTATTATTTTATTTTTTTAACGTGGACAGGTGTTACAACCCTCATATCGACCCTCACCACCTTCTAATACGCCGGTCGACGATGCCTTCACGTCGATCCTTGCCGCCGTCATTGAATGCATGGCCTCACATCAACCCTCTCAACCCTCTCGAATAATCACCGTTGATCGACTCTGCCCTCGCCGTCATTCACGATGCGTGCGCTCGACGATCCGCCGTTGGTCGATCCCGCCCTCGCAGCGCACACTCGATGATCTCGGTTTTTTTCCAATTCGTCCCACGCAAATTGCGTGTGAACTGTGCTTTGATGGCGACCATCCGATTTAGATTTGACGTGGATGGTCCCCATTTCATTAGAGGGGACGTCAATTTCGCAAAACTACTAATAAAAAAAGGAATAATAATAACCTACTAATAATCGATTATTAATAAAAAAAATCGTATGATGTAGAATGGCCATGTACTCTCGAATTTATTTGACGGCGGAATGATTTTGGTTGGGATTTTGTTTCATACACTGATATGATGTGGGACTTCCCGCCGACGCCGAGGCAACTGGCTGTCACCGGCGGCTTCTTCCTTCTGGGTGCAGCGCTCATCGCCGTCGGATCGCACCTCTCCTACGCCAACATCGAGCCCCAGCGCGCGCGCGCTGAGGCCCGCCGGCAGTTCGTCAAAGAGTACTTCCGCAAGAAGTTCGACGGAGGGTCTCAGTGAAGAGCTCCCTACCTGCGCCGAGCGGCGGTCCGCCATGGCCGCCTTCGCCGTGATGCTGGAGCGGCTCCGCCACCCGGACCTCTCCCGCTGCCTCCTCGCCTTCCGTGCAGCCTCAGAGCTCAAGCGCGCGCACGCCCTCGTCGTGACCTCGGGCCTATTCTCCGACTCCTTCACCGTCGCCAGGCTCCTCGCCTGCTGCGCCGTCTCGAGCGCCGGAGACCTCCGCTACGCCGATTCCATCTTCTCGTCATTTCCGCACCCCACCGTCTTCATGTACAATACCATGATCCGAGCTTACTCTCGTAGCTCCGAGCCCGTCGAATCCATCCACTTCTACCTCAGAATGCTCCGTTCTCGGATTTCGCCGGAGAGGCTTACTTTTCCTTTTCTTATCAGGTCATGTTCCGCCCTTGGCTTCGTCGGCCTCGGCCGGGCGGTGCACTGCCATGTGACGAAGTTCGGACTGGACTCGGATGTCTACATTGTCAACAACGGCATCGCAATGTATGCGGGTTGGGGCGACATGACCTCCGCCCAACAGCTGTTCGATGAGCACGACGATGTCGTCGACGTGGTCTCCTGGACTGCCCTGGTCACCGGTTACTCGAATTCTAGGATGTTGGACCGCGCGCGCTGGTTCTTTGATCGGATGCCGAGTAGGAATTCCATATCTTGGAATGCAATTGTCGCAGGCTACGCGCAGAGTGGAAGGGTGAAAGACACGCTGCACCTGTTCGATCAAATGCCTGAGAAGGATGTGGCTTCATGGAGCTCAGTCGTTTCAGGGTTCGCGCAGTCCGGGCGTTGCAAAGAAGCGTTGGCGGTTTTCAGGGTGATGATCACAAGAGATGTCATCCCGAATGAACCCATGCTCGTCAGCGCCTTATCAGCCTGTGCACAATTGCGAGACCTGGAACAAGGGGAGTGGGTGCACGACTATATCAAAGAGCATCAGTTCATCAATGTGATCTTAGGCACCGTTCTTGTGGACATGTATGGCAAGTGTGGGAACATCCAGAAGGCCCTTGAAGTGTTTAAGAGTCTCCCAGAGAAGAATTTATACTCCTGGAAATCGATGATCGCCGGTCTGGCTATGAACGGATTGACGGCACAAGCGCTAACTCTCTTCTGGAAGATGCGGTCGGCCGGGTTTGAGCCGAATGATATAACATTCATCGGATTGCTAAGTGCATGTAGTCACTCTGGGTTGGTAGATGAGGGTCATCACCTCTTCGATATGATGACTCGTATATTCAGAATTAGGCCTCTCGAGGAACACTATGGCTGCATGGTTGATTTGCTTGGTAGAGCAGGACTCATCAAGGAAGCAGTAGACTTTGTGGAAAGCATGCCAGTGGAGCCTCATCCAGGATTGTGGGGAGCACTTGCCGGTGCATGCAGAATCCACGGCAACGTTGAGCTGGGCGAGAAGGTAGCGAAGCAGCTTATTGAGTTAGAACCACATCATGGAGGGAGATATGTGCTGTTAGCGAACATATATGGTGCTGCTAGGAGATGGGATGATATGTCCATGGTCCGGAAGCTATTGAAACAGAAGAGGGCGATAAAGGTGCCGGGAAACAGTTTTGTGGATGCACCCTCCGTTGCTGCTGCATGATTTTCTTTCAGGAATCAGGCAGAACTCTTTAGTACAAGTTGGGGTTTAAAACAAAATGCATGTCCAATTCAAGGTTATGCGGTCATTCATTCTTCACGTTGTGGAGTTTCCAGTCAATTTTTTCGAGTTAATAACGCTGCAAGGTTTTGTACCTCATAATTTATATGTTGTACATAGCGAAAAAGGACAGAAGAGTAGAAAACCGAAACGTTAGCAGCCATGCAAGTGTACTTTTTATCCAAGGTTTTCAATTTCACAACTTTTTTTCAAAAGAAATGAAGTTTCTCAATTTTACAATCACGTTGATAAATACTTGAAAACAGATTGGTGATTCTGAATGCATCAGTGCTATCAAACAGAGAACTGCTCATGCTTAGGGTCTTTAATAAATTGAATGCAACTCCATCTCTGTGCATAATAACCCTTCTGATGGGAAAGTTTGCTGGGCCAGAAGCTGATTTCGGCCTGCTGTATTGTTTCAGACTCGTGTTGCCAAAAAAAAACCCCAAAAAAGTCGGTCAATCTGCGCTGCGACGATTCGGACCATTGCTGTTAAAGTCCCATTGTTCAGGTATGATCTTTATAATTCTGTACTTGGACATTTTCTTGTCAGTAAGACTTTTCTTTTCTTTGTCGTTTTGAATATCAGTATTCGTGGAGTATCGAGCTTACAATCTTCAGCAGATGTATAGTTATGGATCCTCATCTCGGCACCAATTTGATCTGCCATTTAATTTGTTTTCTCATGAAGAGCCATAACTGATTGTTTAGAAAGACCAATCTTCACCTAGTGAGCAGAGCAGCGAAAAGTTGCAGCATTATGCCATTTGACACCTGAGTTCCCTGGAGATGGCTTAAGAACAGTGACAAATTTAGGTCACAAACAGGTATGAATGGCCTTCGAGTAGCTGCTTTCATATTATCTCTGCTACTTTTTTCAGCTGCTTTTTCTGTGCAATGTGCCAAGATAGAGATGAACGTAGGAATCAAAAAAATGGTCAGTGCTTTCCGAATTCTCGGAATCATGCACTTTGAGTATCTTCAGAATCCGAGGAGCTACCACTTGCATCATTGTAGTCTATTTCTATTCTTGGAATCCCCCGCTCGGCCGCAATATTGCCATCGGGGTGCTCCATTCCTCTCCGCCGCATCAGCACAAGCTGGACAAGTTTCATTCTTGCCTCATAGAACGGGTTCGACTCGGCCAATCTCCCTCTGTCGTAGGCCTCCCGGAGGAACACCGTGTGCCGCTTCCCCTTAGTCGACAGGTAAAACATCCCAGGGTGGTCTAAGAACATGTCCCTCACATTGAGCTCGACCCCGAACCATTTCCTGAAGTGACTTATCTTCTCCACCTCCACCATCTTCTCCACCGTCAGGCTCAGGAATTCGTGCGCGATGGCCACCGCTCTCTTCTCCAGCGCCTTCATCGCCGCCTTTGACGCCCTTCGCCGTCTGCCAGCGTCGACTGCTTCGTAGGGCCCCGCGTACGGCAGCCGTTGCCACTCCTTCAGCTTGGAGCGGAAGGTCTTGGTTAGCCTCATCCCCGGAGGAAACCCCTGCTTGAAACCGAACTTGAGCTCCATTTCGTCCGCCTTCGAGCCCTCCCGGTTCCTCTCCCCGCGGCGCCATTCCTCCACCGCAGCCTCGAAGCTGGGAGGATGAGATTCGCCGTCGACGAGCTGGAGGAGATGAGTGTTGGTCTCGTTTGGGTTCGGGCGGAGAGCGAACACGGCCCGGTTGGCGGCGATCACCGAGTCCTCGAAATCGTCCGGGAGGCCGAGCTCCCGCCACACCTTGAAGACGGCGCGGAGGGGGAGGCAACGCGAGGATGAGATGGAGAGGAGGCGCTTCAACCGGTCGACGGCGTCCGGGACAGTCGCCGAGGCGGCGGCGGACTCATCGGCGGCTAGGCGGGAGGCGGCAGGGGTGAGGCGGACGATGGGATGGCCGGCGGAGGGATCGTAGGAGAGGGAGAAGACGCGGGGAAAGACACGGACGAAATGTGCTGCCCCACGATTGAGGTGGAGGCGCTGCGCGACGGAAGAGAGGAGCGGAAGCGGGAGGGAGGCGTCCGGCGAGGCGAGGACGAGGTCCTGGACGGCGACCACCTTGAAGAGGTGTTTGTATCCGTCCATGAGCTTCTCAAAGGTTGGATCGAGGGCGCGCGCCGCCACGAACTGAGCCGAAGTGACCTTTGAGCGTGCAAAAACTAGCGCAGCAGCAATTCTGGGGACGCAGGCGGCGCAGTGGCTCGCCATGACGAAAGAGGGAGGAGAGCAGAGCGCTGCCACGATTCGATTGTTAAAAGGGAAAACGTTCATATTAAAGTGGGCTTTTGGCCCAACAGGTAACGCAACAACTTATTTTCTAAGCTGGAGGCATCTTTTATCCTTTCTGTTTTATGTGTTGGATTTCGGAAAATCTTTTCGAAACATTTCGTTCTGTAATAAAAAATAAATTAAATATTAAATATTATTCATAACTACAATGGAGACATTGGGAAAAATATTTTTCGACGTTGTGGATAACTTTCCTGATTTACTCGAAAAGAATCGTTGCAAACTAGAAATCATTTTCCTAAAACGTATGTATGCATAAAATTTGATATATGACAACTAAAGTTTTTTAGGGGCGAGCACGACTGTCCTCTTGGTCCGCATCGATCTAGATTTTTCGAGTTTCTTTTCTATCCGTTGGGTAATCGGTTCGGAATTGAGTCCTCATTCTTTGAGATCTGATCGAGATCGAGTTGAGATTGAATTAGGGTTATAATTTTTTTTCGGATCACATCTTGACTCAGTTAAATATACTATTATTAGATTATTATATATATAATTTAATTAATAATTATTATATTTATATAATAATAATATTATTATTATTTTATGATCAAATCAAGACAATAGAGAATTTTTCAACCTGGTTTGATGAGGATGTCTCGATTCGAAATCGGATTCCTTTTTTCAAAAGGCGAAGCAAATTGGGTTAGGACCGAAATGGCCGGGATCCGAATTTGCTTACTCCTAAAGTGTTTAATATTACTCTTCTGCATTGAGGACAAGAATGTGGTGCATCAAATAATAAATCCTTTGACTGATAGCTCTTGGATCATACATTGAACATTGATTTTAATATGAACGTGATTATAAATTATCAAAATGAATTAAAATTTAATTAAAATGATCAAAATATTTTACTGACATATTCATCTTTATGATATGAAATAATGTGTGTATAGATTAAAAGACCTATACACTAAAAGGTGCATAAAGATTAGATGGCGTATATTTATACATGGACGACCCAGAAATTTTTTAAGGGAGGAAGGCAAATTAATATTATAAAAATAATAAAACTAAAATATCAATTAATTAATTTTAACATTTTGAAATAAAATTTTAAATATTTAATCTAGTAATTTTAACTTAATTTAAGAGGGTTAAAGTATAAATTTTTTTAATATTATGTACATATGAAAAAAAATCTAAATATTATCTAAAACAATAATTCTAATTTAGTTTGTGCAAAAGGTGTATAAAGATCAAATGGTGTACTAAAACGTGCATAAAGATCAAAATGTGTATATATTACGATTAAAAGGTGCATAACTATCAAAGACAGAGATATCAAATGGTGAAATCCATTGGTTTAAATGAATATTCAAAACTAGATGGGATATAAATGGTAACATAGAAAAATGTAAGGCAAGACTTATTGTTAAGGACTTCATACAAAAAGAAGGTATTGACTAGTAAGATAGCTTCTCTCATGTTTTATTGGACTCTTTCAAGAATCAAGATTATATTGACTTTAGTAACACACTTTGATCTTGGGCTATATAACATGTCAATCATGACACTGATGGAATAATTTGTATAATGCAATTTGTATTTAGCCACCCAAAATCCATGATATGCAAACTAAAAAACCTCATTTATGAGTTTAAGATAATGGCATGGTATCACAAGAAGTTATTATCTTATTTGATTTTGAGATGAACTTCGTAGATGATTGTCTATATTTAAGTTCTGTAGAAGTAAATTTTTTTTATTTTGTATGTCAGATTATAAATTGCAAGAAATTAAGATATTTTCAATAAGACATTTTGAGATAAAGATCTTAGTGATGCATCTTTTGTGTTAGGAATTTAGATATATAGAGATCATATTATAAATATTTTGGTATTCTCTCAAAATAAAATTATGTTGAAAAGTTCTAAAAAATATGACATGTAAGATTGCAAATAAGGAAATATTTCTACATTTAAAGGTGATGTAGGAGATAAGATATAATTTATTAGTTGTTATTGTTATTTTTATCCTTTTAGATTACTTAGATTTTCTTAGTTAAAATTCTTATTTATTGTTATTTTATCTTTTTAGATTTTAAATTAGTTTAGATTTGATTGTAAAATGCTTATAAATAAGCATGAACTCTTTTTTTATTGGCAGTTCAATTATTATCCAATTGTTCATTAAACCCGTGTGGTTTTATTTTTCGATGGATTTCGAGCTTCGGTGGATTTCCAATTTATCAAGCTATTGATGTTGCTTTGAACTGTCAACCTCTTTCGAGATTCGTCCGAAAGTTGTAATCTCCTCCACTTTGCGATCGACGTAGCGGAGGATTGCAAAGTGGAGGAGATTACAACTTTCAAACGAATCCCGAAAGAGGTTGACAGTTCAAAGTATCATCAATAGCTTGATAAACTCGGAATCGGATTCCATCGAGAAATAAAACCATACAGGTTTAATAAATAATTGGATAATAATTGAACTGCCAATAACAAAAGAGTTCATGCCTATTTATAGGCATTTTACAATCAAATCTAAACTAATTTAAAATCTAAAAAGATAAAATAACAATAAATAAGAATTCTAACTAAGAGAATCTAAGTAATATAAAAGGATAAAGATAACAATAACAACTAATAAATTATATCTTATCTCTTACATCAGTCTCCCTTTTTTCAAAAGAGTTCGACCTCGAACTCTGAAAATTGAATCTGGAGGATCATGCTTCACATCTTGTTGTGGTCTTGTCTTCTTTCTCAACTTATCATATAAATCATTTAAACCATTCACCACCAAATAATAGCATATTATCTTCAAATCTTGACTTGAAAATGCAATTCACATAAAATATTTGGTGTTGACAAAAAATTTCATGCATATTAGATCAACTTGAAGCATTTGAAGTAGATCTTTTTTGTTAGTTGACGAATTTAGTTCTAAGATTTCATCCACCTCTTGAATAAATTTATATTCTTTTGACTCAGAAGAAAAATTCAAAATAACCAACTCTTCAATATTTGGATGGATCTTGATATATTCAATAGTATCTGGCAATTCTTCAATTGGAGTTGTAACAACTTCTAAAAGCAATTGATCTTCACAAGATTTTATAGATTTTGGAGTTTCGAGCATTTTATTGATTATATTCTTCAATCGTTGTTGAACTTTCTCAATCGAATTCTTGATGTTCTTCGAATGAACTTGCACTTCTTGCAATAAATTTTGCCTCTTTGTTGATATTTGCTTGATTGCTGGAAAACAAGATAATGATATGTTGAAGGCAAAAAATATTCGACGAGTATTTTTTTTAATTTTCTCCATGTCCGAATAGGTTGTTTGTGATAATAAACTCGTAATTGTTTATTATCTTTCCACTAAGAAAGTGCTCTGCCTGAAAATTTGTTGGCCACTAATTTGGCTTGTTGAGATTCTGGAATATCCCAATAATCAAAGAAGTGATCAAGTTTAGAAATCTAGTGTAAAAATTCATCAACATGAAAATAACCATTAAATGACGGTGATTCTGTCCTCATGTTGTTAGTTAAAATAACAAAAAAAAAAGATAAAAATAATATCAAGTAACAAATCATGAGAGAGAAAGAAAAATAATGATAAGGATGTAACGAATTGGAGAAACAAAATGGATGGAGAAAACAAAAAAAAAGATGAATCAGTTATAAATAATAAGAACAAAAATAAAACAAAAAAAAAGGATGATGGGGAGAAGATGAGCACCAAAACGAAAAGGTAAATCTCCTCGAAGGCTCCGATATCACTTACCGTAGTCGGGGATCGCAAAGTGGAGGAGATTATAACTTTCAGACGAATCTCGAAAGAGGTTGATGATTGTTTATTATCTTGATAAACTCGGAATCCATCGAGGCTCAGAATCCATCGAGAAATAAAATCACACAAGTTTAATGAATAATTGGATAATAATTCAACTGTCAATAAAAAAGAGTTCATGCCTATTTATAGACATTTTACAATCAAATTTAAACTAATTTAAAATCTAAAAAAATAAAATAACAATAAATAAGAATTCTAACTAAGAGAATCTAAGTAATCTAAAAGAATAAAAATAACAATAACAACTAATAAATTATATCTTATCTCCTACATCAAAAGGTGAGGAATTTAATTGCAACCAGTGTTCTGAGAATGAATTTAGGAAAATGGAAATGTAGAATATTCCTTATGTATTAATAGGTTGTGTGCGCTCAAGTTTTAGGCAAATATTTAAGTAAAATATGAATGAATTACTAACATCAATGAAAAAGGCCCTATGATACTTACAAAGGACAACATACTGATATATTGAAGGATAAATCAAGTTGCGTCCTTGGATATTTGGACTTTGATTTTATCTTGGATATTTGAACTTTGACTTTATCAAATGTCCAAAATAGCATGAAGTCAAACTAGTTTGATGAAACGTGAAAAATATATTGTTGATTAAAATTAGTTTAACAAGTACTTCAAATACAGGTCATAATCCTTTTATAATTTCTGTAATTTGGCCTCATATTGGTTTATATTTCTATAGTACAAATACATATCAAGTTGCTTTGTTGGATATTCGCTCTCTTTCCATCGAATGTCCAAGATAGAATAAGGTCAAACTAAAAATATTGTTAGAATTTCTGCACGAGAGAAATTATACACTGCAAGAAAATCCGAGAAATTTAAGGCGACGATAAAAGAGGATTATAAAATGGATTACTTTCTGTTTGAACCCTTATGGAGTTTATATAAGCACTCTCTTTTATAAATCGTAGGAATTACAGTCCGACTGAGACTCTAAATTAATCCTCCAAAAATATGACACATATCTCGTGATAAAAAAAAGTTCGAATCACATACAAAATACTTCATAATTTTTTTTGCATAGAGAGCTCCTTTGCCCTCCACACCCCATAGGGGGATTCCTCTGGATCTCCCCCTAGACGCATTTTACTTCGTGGTGTCTTGGGTCAGTTGGAGTAGGAGTCAATGCATTATTAACAGATATATTGTGGATCAAAATTAGTTGAACAAGTACTTAAAATATAAGTCATAATCCTTTTGTAATTTCTAAAGTTTGGCCTAATCTTGATATGTATTTCTGCAGTTCAAATACAGATCAATTTGAGTTGGATATTTAGACTATGATTTTATCATATGCTCAAGATAGCATGAATTCAAACCAGCTTGATGATAGTTTCTACAGTTTGGCCTGGTCTTGATAGTGATATATCATATTCTTTTTTGCAGTTACTTCAGTAACTCATCAGCAAGTACAATGAATGCCTGCAGCTGATCTCCCTGCAAATATAAATTAGAATACACATGGACCAGCTTGTGGGCAGATGCACTAATCTAGTTGTAAATCTTGTGAGGCAGTGAAAAGAAATTAGAGATGGAAAAACGGGCCGTGTCGTGCCGGTCAACCCGTGTTTGACCGTGCCGCGGGCCGTGTCGTGCAAAACGGACCCTTTTCGATCCCGACACGGTCTAGGCCCGGCCTGATCGGGTCGGCCGGGTCGGGTCGTGCCGGATCGGGCGGCCTATTATTTTTTCAATTTCAACTTTTTAAATAATACAATAAATTTAATTATTAAATTATTATAGAATAGAGTATAATGAGTATTATTATTTATTCTATAATATACAATTGATAATAACTATATAGTTAAAATTTCAAATACATTAAGTCCTTAATTTATAATTATTAAGTAAATAAATTTGTAAAATGATTAATTGAGATTTGAGTAATAACTAATAAGTTATAACTTTATATATAAAAGTAATTGGTAAGTATTTAATAAATATATATTAGTAATTAATTGTATTCTAGAATTCTACCCAAAGTGAGAGTGAGAGTTTGAGAGAGAATATAATACTACTATATAATTTATTGTACTACATCATATATAATTTATTGTATAATGCATAAGTAGTATAGATAATTAGGTACTTAGGTAGTATACTACTATACTATAGATAATTAAGTACTAATTTATTATATAGTAAAAATAGTAATGGACACCGAGATTAACGTGGTTCGGCTATTTTAGCCTACGTCCACAGAAGTTTTAATGTTTTATTATTATTGATTATTATGAAATAATCAATAAATGTAAAATTACAAAAAATTAAAAATTACATCTTGTACAAACAATTATTTTATGAAGAATTATAAGCGGAGGAGACATCCATTTCATCATCATCTTCTATGTATGGTAATATGGATTCCTGACCTTGTGTTCGAGTATCTACATCAAACCAATCTTTTAATAATATACAAACCTCTATTTCTTCTTCGTCCAAAGTTTTGGAACCTGCAGAAAAATATTGTTCTGATGTCACTGTAGACATCGGAACAGCTAAAAGATCTCGAGCTAAGGCGGAGAGAATTTGATACGTACGACCATTTAATCTCCACCAGATTAAGACATCGATTTCACTATCACATTCATTTGGACGTGATAAGTAATCTTGCAGTTCATTATACAAAGGGGCAGCTGAATTGGATGAACCTTCGTCCGAGCCTCTTAATGTGCCCCTCTAATAGAGGATATGAATTTAGAAAATGATCTATTATTGGAAGGTCTGGATGTTACTGGTGGACGTGATGAAGATGCTTGCTCTCTACGTACACCAAATTTTATTTCATAAATATTATATAAGTTATTTATTATATTTTCGTAATCATGATCTGGATTAATAAAACGTTAGTTTGCAATTCTGGATGACTTCTTATATATTGTTCGGGAAAATAATTCTTAATTTCTCTTATGTACCATTTAGGACCGGATCCTTTAAATCTAGGATCCATCATCATTGCTAAAATTCCTATGAGAGGTAAATTATTCCAATATTCTAAAAATTTTGATTCCATCAAATAAATTATTTCAGAAAAATTATTTGATAATTCACGTTTTTCATTAAATGAACTTGTCATTTCATGAAGTTGATTAATTATTAAATGTGAAGTAGGAGAATAGATGGCAGATAACTCTAAAGTAGCATTATAAAAAACTTGTAACAATTTCATAACTGCATTAGCAACATCCCATTCTGAATCAGTAATTCGAGTTGTTGGACATTGCATCACAGTTAAAATATAATTATCGAGTGCATGTCTAAATGGAATACATAATTTAAGCATGTCGTAAGTACTATTCCATCTCGTAGACACATCAGTGTTTAATTTTCTATAAGGAATATTATAACGATGACAAATTTCGTTAAATGTTTGTCTCCTAGGTCCAGAGTGACGTAGATTTACAATAATTGCTCTAAGAGTTTCAAGTACTCTAACAACTATCTTTAATCCTTTTTTAACACACAAATTAATAATATGACATGCACATCTTTGATGAAAAAAAATTCCATTTAAAGAAGGATTTAATCTTTAAATTAAAAATTGTGCAGCGAAATTATTAGCACTTGCATTGTCAAGAGTAAGACATAAAATTTTCTCTTTAAGACCATATTCGTTAATTACTTTTTCTATCACGTTGGCAATTTGCAAACCATTATGAGGATGCTCAATTTCTTTAAACGCAATAATTCTTTTTTGCACTATCCAATTTGTATCAATCCAATGAACTGTAACACATAAGAAACCATCACCATTTAAAGAAGTCCATATGTCACTAGTCAAACTATACATGAATTTAAAATCTAAAAAATAATTAATTAGTTCATTTTTCTTCTTACGATATAATTTAATCGAATGTTCTTTAACAATTTTTCTACTAACATTTCGAAAGGCACCTTGTACATAATTTTGTTGATAATATAAAATTTTTTCATCTTCAGCAAATGTGTAAGGCATTTCTGCATGTATAACATATCTTGCTAAACCTTCACGCATATTTTCTTGATTATAAGCAAATAAAGAGCTCCCGGCAGTATCACGATCGGGTGCAACTAGTTGAGTCTGTTGCGGTAATTGGCCCGCTAAAAATTATTCTCTAGTAGTTATATGATGCGTTTCTAAATGTCATTTTAAACTACCTGTGCTCGAAGAAGAGGCGGCAGCATAACTAGCCTTGCAAATTTTACAAATAGCTTTATCTTTTTTTGGATCATTTTCATCTATAATTTTTTCAAAATAATTCCAAACTTCACTAGTTAGCTTTGATGTTCTTCTTTTTTACCTATTATCTCACCTTGCGCGGGAGCATATGAGCTTGACGGACCTGGAGGTGTCGCTATCGCAGTTGCACAATCTCCTTTGGAATCTGCAGAACTTGAAGCAATATTAAGATTAGGAATGACAGGAAGATTAACATATGTAGTTAGAGTAATTGGACAGTTAGTTGATGGCGCCACAGTTTTCATATAACCCGACGAATCGCCACTTAGTTGTGCTGATAAAGAATTAGAATTACCACTACTATTAGTATTATATGGTGTACCATATGGATATGTAGGTAGTGGTCCATAAGGTGAATATGCAGCAAAATCACCATATAGACGAAAGGGATCTCGCGGGTCCATTATGTAGTTATATATAAGAAATTAAGAGTGAATAATAATATAAAAATACTACTAAATAAATATTACAATATAAATATAAATTAAAAGTGAGAGAATTAGAGAGCAGAGCACGAATGGAGAGAAGAAAAATGCAAAAAGACTGAGTCACTCAGTGTGAGAGAGGCAGAGAGAGTCACAAAAAGCACTATGAAAGATTGAAAGACTTGGAAGTAGAGAAATTTTCGAGTGGAGAACGAATGAAATCGATCGTGCCTTTTATAGGCGGAGGAATGGAATAAAAATACTTCAACACGGTCCGTGTTGAAACTAACACGGTCCGTGTTGAACCTTTTGATCGCGTAGCCCGTGTTTGTGTAGTCAAATCACGAATCTCGTTTAAAAATGGAAAAAAACGGATTGTGTTTGATCAGCGCGGCTGTGTTGAAGTTTCGAATGACCGCGGGTCGTTGTCCTCTTCTTAACACGGACCGTGTTAGGGCACACACGGTCTGTGTTGGAGTACAAATACTGCATCCGACGCGTCCCGTCATCGAAGTGCGCGAATTGTGCTTGTATTACACAGTCCATGTTTGAACATTGAAAAAATAACCCGTGCCAAAATGGGCCGTGTCGTGCCAAAAGTGCGGATGGCCGACCCAGCACGGTATGGCACGACACAGTCCGTTTTTTCGTGTGCGGGCCGTGTTAGTGCCGGGCCGAGCCAGCACGAATTTTAGGCGGGCCGGCGGCGGGCCGGATCATGCAGTCCGCCCGAAATTCCATCTTTAAAAGAAACGTTCCCGCTACTAACTATTCCCAAATATAGTTTCAAGTACAACATGTACAATTTCTCAGAAATTGAAGTTTTCCTAGAAGTGATCTTTTTGTTGACCTTGTGGAGCAATATAGATATCACCCCAATAAATATCAATGTTGCGATAATTCTAAGGATCCTGAAACTTTTCTAGTTCCAATCCAACTAGAACCTGGCATTTTCCTTACTTCCCTATGATCCATTAGTTCTCGAACCCTCCCCACTGCATTCCAGTTATTTGTGTTGGCTAACATATTAGACAACAATAGATAAGTTGATGGATCCTCCTTCTCCAGCCCAAGTGCTTGTTCCGCTGCTCTCTTACCTGTCTTCACATCACCATGAAGCTTGCAAGCACCAAGTAACGTCTGCCAAAGAAGCACACTTGTTCGGAAAGGTGTACTTAGGATCAAAGCCTCAGCGTCTGCAGTGTGTCCTGTCTTTCCAAGGAGATCAACCATACATGCATAATGATCTTCTCCAGGCTCAACACCGTGATCCCGTGACATTGAATCCAGGTATTTTCTCCCTTCTTCGACAAACCCTCCTTGACTGCATGCATACAAAACACAGATAAATGTGATACAATTTGGCTTCATTTTCTCATCTATCATCTTGTTGAACACTTGCAGGGCCTCTTGAGCTAATCCGTTTTGCGCAAATCCCATGATCATGGTGGTCCATGAGATAACTGACCGCTCTTTCATCGAACAGAATACCTCCCATGCACTGTTGGTTGAACCGCACCTTGCATACATGTCAATGAGCGCGTTATCGACGCATTCATCAACATCTTCACCAAGTTTTACTCTGAAACCATGGTGCTTCTTTCCTTCTTCAAGGGAAGCCAAGGTTGAGCATGCATTCAGTGCAGTTGCCAGCGTGAACTTGTTCGGCTGCACCCCCGCAAGCTTCATCTGATCTATGGTTCTGAGTGCTTCGGAGGGTTGGCCGCAGAGCAAACAAGCAGCAGCCATCTGCGTCCAGGAAACCACATCTCTATGCAGCATCTCGCCAAAGGCTTTGAAACTACTGCTTAAGTCTCTGTTCTTAAAGTACATATCAATCAAGGAGTTCCCAACGCAAACGTCACGTCCGTGGCCGTACTTGACCAGTTGGGCATGAATTTGTACACCACTGCTCAAGCTCGGAGCTGCTGCAAGCCCTGTAAGAACGCTACTAAATGAGAACTCATCAGGCCTCACCCCTTCTCGATTCATCCTACACCATAACTCCCATATTTTGTCAGAAGGGAACTGCAAAAGACCGGCGAGCATCGAGTTCCACGAGACCACATCCTTGCCGGTGTACTTCTCGAAGACTTCCCAAGCTTCCTCCAGCTTTCCGTTTCTGATCAGCGACATGAGGTAAGCATTCATGAGGAACACGTTCGACTCGAAGCCCAACTGGATCACTTGAGCATAAATTTGTCGAGCTCCGGCACATCCATCCGAGAGCGAGCTAGCGTTGAGCGCACTGACGAGCGAGAACTCGTTCGGATTGACGCATTCCCGGCGCATCTCTCGGAAGAACAAAAGAGCCCGTTCGGGATGGTGAGACTGCGCAAGACTGGCGATGGTGGCGGACCAAGTGACGACGTTTCTGCGGGGCATTTGGTCGAACAGTTTGAGAGGCACGGAGGGGCACGCGCAGCATTTGAAATACATGTTGAGAAGGTGGTTCTGGAGGTAAAGAGAGGAGCAAAGGAGAGGGCTTTTGGCGACGTGAGCATGAATGGCGGAGCCCAGGAGGAGGTCGAAGGTCCGAGCGCAGCGTTGTAGGAGACGCGCGTACCGGTCGACTTCGTCATCGTCGTTGTCCGGCGAGAAGGGAATCAATGCGCAGAACGGGACATTGGAAAAATGATGCCTTTGAAGAGCTCTCGGTAGCAGCGTGGGAGGGGTGATCCGAATGAGAGGGACACGAGAGAACTGTGGCATCAGGAAGGAGGCGCGACTGTTGGCTCATGACGTGTGTATGTACGATAACAATGTATAAGAGTGCAATTAATGGTGGTGCGCCGTTAGACATATTTAAATAATAAATTATAAAAGATAATGGTATTGAAAATAAAACTTTTATTTACTAAAAAGTTATTTTTATCTTTTTATTATATATAAATGATTTATAATATTTAATGAGTAATAAATATTTATTATTTTATCATTTAATTTATTTTTCTCTTGCCTATTTTCTATTTTCTATTTTTATTATATTATTTATTTTTTTAAACTATTTTATTCATTTATTTTAAAAAGTAAAAAATAGTAAATATACATTCATAGAAGAGAAAAAATATCAACGAGAGACATATATAGTTTAATTTCTTAACGAGAGAAATAGTTTTATTTGATAATAAAAGAGGGGTTCGGGGTTAATTTAATATAAAATTATTCATTTCTTTAGTGAAATAAAAAATGTGGTGTTTAGCTATTTCACCTCATCCTATTAATTTAAATAAAAAATATAATTAAATATAATTTAACTAATTTTATTCCTCCATATTTCATTCCACCCCTTCAAATTCCTCAATCCAAACATACCGATAAAATATAAGATGCACAAATTTATTGTAACACCCCAAGATTTTTTTTCTTTACTTGCATAGAAGGCTATCTCGATGATATCACTCTATTATATGACTTAACTTTGACCAGTCAACAAATTGGGTTACATAAGCGAAGACTAATGTTCATAATAAGCTTTACAATATGCGGAAGCTATAAATGCATTATTCAATAACTCGTGAGTTAAGGTTCACATCTATACAATAATGGACCTTATATCCATGTACATATAATCCATTAGAAAAGATAACTTAGTACGTAGGATCACCGATTACAATAAATAATATGAACCATGGTCAATATCAATATCAATACTATCAATAAATAATTATGCATAACAATATATGATTGATCAGCATAGATGACATTTAACAATAATTAGTAAATCATAAATAATTCAATTAATCATAATAATTATCCATATTATCAATTACTGATGATCAATTTTCATTCAATTCGATTCAATTATCTTAAATCAATTACCAATTGACCATAGGTCAGAGAAGACCATAATTAATAATTATCAATTACCAATTCTATTAACAATTCAATTATCCATCATCCACTAGAGTATAAACAATGGTCTATCAGCCATTAAGAAGCAATTCGATTACCAATTAGCTACTAGGGTGAAATTAATTATCTATCAACCACTAGGACGCAATTCAATTACCAATAAGCCACTAAGGCAAAATCAATTATCTATCAATCCCTATGGAACAATTCAATTAATAATGTAATACGATTAAGGATTCAATAATTCAATTAACAATTCAATAATCAATTTAATTCATTTAACCATTCCATTCATTTATGAAAACATCCATCGACCATAACGGTCTCCATCGACCATAATGTACTTCAATCGATCACAAAGATCTCCATCGACCACGAGGACCTCCATCGATCATAAAGACCTCAATTGACACAAGATCCTCCATCGATCATAAAGGTTTCAATCGACTACCAAGGTCTCCATCAACAATTATGCATTCAACAATCGACTCCATGAGTCTTCATCGATCCAATGGGCCTCAATCGATCATAGGGGTCTCTATCGATCACGAAGGCCTCCATCGACCATAAAGACCTCAATCGACTACATATGCCTCTATTAACTATCATGCAATAGCAATCGTAACTATCATGCAATAACAATCGACTCTCTGAGTCTTCATCGATCCCAATGGACCTCAATCGATCACAAGGATCTCTATCGACCACGAGAGCTTTCGTCAACCAAAGGCCTCCATCAACCATAATAACCTCCATCGATCATGAAGGTTTCAATTATTAGTTTAACAATTCAATTATAATAATTTTTTATATCGTCACTTGGACGATGCACAATCAATATCAATAATCTCATTATCAATTATGCCCATTGAACAATAGGCCATCAATCCATAATTAGTTATTATCAATTAGCATATTACAATCATAATTGATTAACATCAATCAATATAACAATAACAATCACAATCAAACCAATACATATCAATGCATGGTCATGAACGATCAATGCTATTAAACAATGCAATTAAACTTAAATAATTATTTAACAATATATTTTAAATCATCAAAATTTGGCCCGCACTAGGACAAATCGGGCATGTTCATCTATTTCACTTTCTCTAATTTCTATATCAAAACCCGAGTTGGGTCTGGTAAAATCTGGGTCGAGTCTGTATTTGTCCAATTCCATATCAGTCATCCAAACTTGGGCCGGGTCAAGTAGAACTCGGGCCAGATCGGTTCAATTTCAATCTATTATCAATGGTCTTCGGAACCCAAGCCGAGTAAGCCGGAACCCGATTCGGTTCTATTGATCTATTTTCGCGTCGCACTCAGGTAAGGAAACTTGGGTTGTGCCTATGAGAACTCTGGCTAGGTTCATGGAATTCGGTCCGATTCTTACTATGATTTGGTCCGGATTCTGTTGAACTCGAGCCGGGCAGAACAGAACCCGAGCCGAGTTCTATCGTCATCAGAAAATTATGTTTCCGACAACTTTCGATTATTCTATGTCATATGATATCTAATAGATGCAAACAATATATCAACGTAATTTTTGTATAACGAAGAAGAGCCTAGGGGTCCATGTCACAAAAAAATAACGTCATGGGGATCCCCCTACGTACCTTAAGTTGATTGAAAAATCAACTATGTTCTTATTGTTTGAGGACTGCACGAATGTCCCAACTTTGGTCGATGATTCCTCCCTATTAACGTTCAAAAATCTTCGGTTACCACTTGGATTTTGTTCTCCTCTATCGGGGTTTCGAAATGGTATATTACTCGCGTTGTGCCTCGGTTTATGAGAAAACGAAGGAGAAAGAAGGGCTTTTATGCATAAATTTTATAGAGGTAAATAATACTTTCTAGCCTCTCTTTAGACCCTATTT
Source organism: Pontederia crassipes (assembly GCA_030549335.1). NCBI lineage: Eukaryota > Viridiplantae > Streptophyta > Magnoliopsida > Commelinales > Pontederiaceae > Pontederia > Pontederia crassipes. Next base: position 64,777,805 of record CM060191.1, on the reverse strand, counting down.
ATAGCTCTCAAGTAAGGTTTGTGACTTCTATTGGACTTTGAGCTATTTCTCCATCAATCATAACCATCCATCATTAATTATCATCTCTTAAATATTCAAATTTTATTAAATCAGAATTTCACTAATTGTTCAATAACCATACTTATAAAAAATTCATCTCTACTCAATTTTCTTTTTATCTCTTCCATAACTTCTCTCAATCAAACTCTACTTTCACCTTATCCTTTTATTTCTTTTTTTTCTCTAATTTTCAGAAGAGGGAAATGCGTATGTAGAGCAACCGCTCTACACCTTGATGTAGAGTGGCTGCTCTATCGTCCGATTGTCAAGGGAGGGCTTAGATATCTGCACGATAGTGAAAAAATGGGTAAAAAATTGCGACCGTACAAACGTTGATGGATGGCTCAAATTGAATGGGAAAAGATGCCAATCAAAATGCCCTAAGAACACACGTGACTGAGAATTCCTTCTCTCTGTGATGTTGCTCCTTCATTTGATTTCCTTCTCTCTTTGCTGCTGCTCACTCATCTGATTTCCTTCTCCTCCTCCGATGACCGGCGACGTTGCTGCTCCTCCTTCGGTATAATGCGCTTCGTCGTTTCCTCCCCTAGCTCTCTGATCTGCTATTTTTCCATTTTTTCCTAGTTTTTTTACGCTACGATCTGTTTTGATTTTTTTCTTTTGGTGTTCTTCGTTTCATTTTCCCTCTACTCTTGCTGTTGTACGTGCTATCCCTCCGCTGTTGTTGCTACTTCTACCTTTTTTGCTTGTTGATTTTGCTTCCGCATGGTCTCTGCATTACCATTGCTTCTTGCTTATGTTGCCTTGCCATTGCTACTTGTTGCATTTGCTGCTTTGCCATTGCTACTTGTTTTAGATCGGCCTTCTTCATTGTTGGCCTAATGGATTATGTCTTTTCAGATCAATAGGGGACAATGTGGGTGAGACAATGTGGATGAGTTCATAGTGCTCATTCCACATGTTAAGCAAATGAAGGTGAGAAAATTTGAGTTTCATGACTTTTTGCTCTATTAGTTACTAAAAGATTGTGTTAAACCTTTTCTTATAATCAACTATCAAGTGCTGGAAGACGATTGATAATTGGCTCTAATGAAAAATGGGACGCACTATCATCTAAGACTACTGCCAAGGTCTACCGAAGATCCACTCTCAGGCATGCTGAATTATTGCCTCCTACATCACTTACTATGCCTTCTCTTATTTAATTATGTTTTGCAATTTTCCTGTGGTTTCCTAAGTGCTTCATTCTCTTATTTAGTCAATTGATATTTGCAAAGTCAATATCGCAATTGTGAATATGGATATGGACATTTCAATCTGAAAATCAGTATGTCCATAATTTGGAAGACACATAAGAAATATATTGCATTGAAGATGTTGAAGTCCCACAAGAAATGTTTGAACTGGCATGTTATTAACTATGATACTTTCTAATTTTTTCATTCTGATTAATGATTTTATAGCTTACAATTTATTGAAAACAGTCCAAGAAATGAGATTGAATGTGAAGATGAGAATGACAAGACAATTACAAAGCCTTTATTGGAATGACATATGACTCAGAAGAACGTGCATACAAGTACTACAATACTTATGCAAAATTCGTCGGATTCTCCGTGCGAAAGTCTTACAGTTTTAAATCTAGAAAGACAAATGACATTATTGGAAGAAAATTTGTTTGTTCTAAAGAGGGGCACAAGGACCTTACAAAAGAAAATGGATTTAGGAAAAAATGTAAGCGTAGAAGAGATGATAGGTTTGATTGTCAAGCTTACATAAAAGTTGGAGTAAGAGATGATGGTAAGTGGGAGGTAAAAGCCTTTAATGAAGAACACACACATATTTTAACTTCTCCATCTAAGACATCAAGAATGGGGTCTCACTTCAAATTATCAACTAATTCCAAGCAAGTTATGTCGGAACTACATAACCGTGGCTTTGGCCCATCAAGTATTGCCAAAGTTCTCAAATATTTTAATGAGACAATAATAACCACACAAACTTGTGTCTACCATTTGAGAATAAGAAAAGTTGATAATATTGGTAAAGAAGCTATGCGTGTGATTATGCATTTTCAACAAAGGCGAAGTAACGATCCAGGTTTCTTTTTTCACTTTGAGGTAGATTTTATAGATAAAACCACAAGGAGTGTATTTTGGGCACATGTTAGATCTAGAGAAAGCTATATGACTTTTGGAGACGTTGTTTCTTTTGATACAACATATAGAACAAATAAATTTTGCATGCCATTCGCCCCATTCACAGGAGTGAATCATCATATGCAATCTACTTTATTTGGTTGCACTTTACTTGCAGATGAAATAGAGGAGACATTTATTTGGCTATTCTGCACTTGGTTAGAATATATGCCTGGAAAATATCCGACAATGATTGTTACTGATCAATATGTGGCAATGGGCAATGCTATACAAAATTTTTTTTCGAATACACGACCCAGATATTGTATTTGGCATATTCAAAGAAATGTTATTTGTAATCTAAAAGATTTATTTGCACGTGGTGATTTCCATGAAGAGTACAAAAAATGGATTGATAAAAGTGAAAGCATCGAAGAATTCGAAAATGAATGGATAGCCTTGAAAGAGAAATATGACATTCCAAATGATCATTGATTAGTTGGCATGTATAATAAGTGTCATCATTGGGTACTGATTTATTTTCGGGACCAATTTTGTGTAGGCATGCGTACTATTCAAAGATATGAGAGTATGAACTCTTTTTTTGATGGCTTTGTGAACTCCAACACCTCATTTATAGAATTTGTACAACAATATGAACAAGCTATTGCATGCCATCGTGAGACGAAAGAAAGAGCAAATTTTATGACTTTGAACTCTTAAGCTGCGTTATTTACCAAAAAGTTGTTAGAAAAACATACTGGGTCAATTTATACTCAAAAGGTGTTTTCCAAGTTTCAAGAAGAATTTATGAGCTTTCCTGACTATTCCACACAGAAAATATCAAAAGATTGTAAAAAATGATATATTTAGTATATCGAATGGGTGCAAAAGATAGCCGAGGGAGAACTATAGAATATAGTCAAGGAGAAAATATTTCTATAACATGTTCTTGCAAAAAGTTTGAGCGGGAAGGCATTTTTTGTTCGCATATCATAAATGTTCTCTATAAAAAAAGGAGTTACAATATTGCCCGAAGAGTACATTCTCCATCGTTGGATGATTAATGCTCGTCATACGACAACACATGTGTTGCATGATAGTCACTCTATTTCTATGAACGAAGAATAACACATAACACCTAAGCAGGAATGGACATGGCATGCTAATATTTGGAAACTTGATGGCTTGGGTTTGCGTTCCTCTAGTCATTTAAAGTATGGAACATCAACTATAGTGGAGCTTATTAAGAATTTAGAAAACATGGAAATTGAAGATAAAAGGGAGAAAGATGAAAGTGTGAATGATAATCAACAGGATAGTGCTGCCATTATCCCAAGTTCACAAAATTTTGACTTTGTTATTCGAGACCCTATTCATGTGAAATATAAAGGACGCCTAATAAAAATGACTAGAATTAAATCTAGCATTGAGGTGTCACGATGTCTCAAAACCAGTCTAGGAACACATGTAGAAAATGTGGGAAAAAGGGTCATAATAGTCGCTCTTGCTAGATATTCAAGGTGAATATGTATGCTGTTAAAAAATAATATGTTTTTATTCTCTTTTGCATTGATTCTTCAAGTAATGTCTTATTTATGTTTTGAACAGGTTTCACTGGATACCAACATTACGAACATTGATTCATGAGCATAATCTGCATGAAGACCACTTTTGGAGGTTATAAGTTAGTAGCCTTTTTATTCCTTTTATAATCTTTATGTCTTTATGTCTTCTTATAATCTTTGTCTCCTTTATTTTTCAGATAAGTACGACAAACTAGTGCTTACATTGACAAATGAAGGGGATTACATCAAGTTTGGCGGATGGATATTTTTTTTGACTTAAACCAATGTGCTTGTTGTGTTAAACTAGTGACTTAAACTAGTGCTTGTTGTGTTAAACCAGTGTGCTTGTTGTTCTTTTCCCTCAGATATTTAGTATTCCCTGTGGAGGAATATGTTTCCTGGATATCTCCTTTGTTCACATTTTAAGCCATATTTGTTTCCTGGAGATCTCCAGTTGCAATGAGTATATTTTCTCTCTAGTTGCCATGTCATATTTGTATATATATGCTGCTGGATTTTGGCAAACTCTATCATCTATAATGATGAGGTTCTGCTCTCTAACAATTCATGACATTTTCTGAGTTCTTCTGATTTTTTATAGAGGTGGCTGATAAAAAAATATAGTTAACAATCAACATGCCTAAAGTAGAAAATTTGACCTCCATGCTTGAGTGAAAGGGGTATACCCCATCTTACGTACACATGTGCTTAGGATGAAAGGATTGATTAATTATGCTCATGGAAGACATTGTGCAGTATGAGGAAGTAAATACACAGGCATGCCAGAGTTACACCAATCTGCTGCAGACAAAGCAGGCACACCAAAGCAGACACAATAAGTAGGCACGCCAACGCAGGCACACAAAGCAGATATAATAAGCAGGCACACAAAACAGGCTAACGTTTGATGCACACAACGGAGGCATGCCAAGAGTTACACCAATCTGTTTAGTTAAGAAGATATGATAACCATGAAAAAGAGACACCAATCCATATCAAGAAGATACACTACATCATACTTAAATAGTGTCAATTCAATGTTCCACATCATCCTTATCGCAGTGTGTCAATATTACATTTCATCCTTATCGCAATGTGCCAGACTATGACTAAAAGTTACAAGATATATAAAACATTACTACAATCATTAACAAGATCAACAATACAATCTTTTCATGTAAAAAGCCTCCTCCACATAGACTCTTCTTTTCCATTTCAAGTTGAGCTTCCAAATCATCAACCTTCTGCAATAAACCATTTATAACATTTTTGTAATGTTGTGAAAGCGGTGAATCCATCCAAAGAAAATAGTCGCATGCACCAATCCGCTAAAAAAATAGAAGTAAAAATTGTGTTAGCAATAAATAAATTAAAACAAAATAAAAACAATTATATTTTAAACATACCCCAAAATTTGGAGTAAAATCTTCGTCCGGAATTAGACTGTCATAGTTTGATCATTGCTTGTTCTTGACATTCACATTCCGAAATGATTACAGAGTGGCTATCCGACATAACCTACAAGAAAATTATATAGATGTTATCAAAGAGATGGCATATGTTCCTTTTTTTTTCAGAAACAACCTTATATGGAACTAAGATGCCTCATTAGACAAGAGTTCAATTCTATGATAGTCACTCAGTTTTCTCTCTAAGAATAATCAACTTAAATCCATACTGAACTAGAATCCTAGCATTAGTGATTATATGAACATTTAAAAAGCAATGCCGGGATATTAACATTAGAGATTTAACATTAATAAGAAAAAGAGGGCGTACTCGTTCGTTCTTCATTGAGAGAGAAGTGGAGGTCAGAGGAGTGGTGCACAAACAACAGAGGGAGAGCAAACACAAATAAGAAAAAGGAATCAGATCAAACAAAATGGAAAAAGTAGATCTCAAAATAGGAAAACAATGAGAAAATAGCAGAGCAAGAGTTTACCTATAACTGACGAAATGCAGCATGATTGGAGGAGGGAAGCAGCAATCGGAGAAGGAGGTAACGAGACAACAACAAAAACTGCAGGAAAAAATGAAAGGGGAACACAAAAAAGAAAAACAAATCAGATTAGAAACGAATAGAAAAAAAACAAATCTCAAGGTAGGAAAAAAATGGAAAAAAGTGTATCGTTAGTTTACCTAATGAAAAAGAAAGCAAATCTTGAAGGGGAGCGTCGACAACACGACAATAATGATCGGAGAAGGAGATGACGTGACAACACGAGGCAACACAACAATAGATATCAGAGAAGGAGACAGTGTGACAACAAAGCTGAGATCTGAGAACAACAACGATCGAAGGAGGACGGAGCAGCACGAAAGCAGCGCGGTGGAGATTTTGGAAATCACCATCACGTGTGCGCTTTTTAGGGCAAGCATGATCAACAAGCAAAAAAGAGCAGAAGTAGCAACAACAGCGGAGGGATAGTGCGTAAAACAACAAGAGCAGAGAGAAAATGAAACGAAGAACACCAAAAGGAAAAAAAATCAGAATAGATCATAGCGCAAAAAACTAGGAAAAAATTGGAAAAATAGCAAATCATAGAGTTGGGGGAGGAAACGACGAAGCACACTATACCAAAGGAGGGAGCAGCAATGCCGCCAGTCATCGGAGGAGGAGAAGGAAATCAGATGAGTGAGCAGCAACAAAGAGAGAAGGAAATCATGGATGAGGGAGCAGCAGCACAAAGAGAAGGAAATCTCAGTCACGTGTGTTCTTAGGGCATTTTGATTGGTATCTTTTCCAATTCAATCTGAGCCCTCCATCAACATTTGTACGGTCACGATTTCTTGCCCATTTTTTCACTATCGCGCAGATATCTAAGCCCTCCCTTGACAATCGGACGGTAGAGTGACTGCTCTGCATATGCATTTCCCTCTTTTCAGAATTATTTATTTTCATAATATTTTATCATCTAATTTTTGGATTAAAATAATAATAAATATTATTTTAATGGCTGAAATATTTCAAAGCCATAAAACTCTCAATCATTTTCTATTTAGGAGTCATATGTCCATTAGACTTTCTTTTAAATTTTAAATCCAATTGAAATTCCTAATCTCAATCTAGTTATAATTCCTACTCCTAATAGGGCTTATTTTTTCTTCAATCCATCAAACACCCTAATTTAATTATAAAATTACTATATTACCCTTGATAAAATCGTGGGGTATTACACTTGCATACTACAACTCCCTTGACAACCAGGTCAAAATCAATTCTGATGGCTCTTTTCAATTCCGATGGCTCTTTTTGTCGTCGCACATTGACTAGCAGAGCGGGATTATTATCTAGAATTCCAATGCAAACTTCATCTATGCAGGTGCTATTAGGATATCTATAGGACTAAAGATTGGAAAGGATTTAGAACTTCATAACATCATTTTGGAAGTGAATTCCTACAACTTGATGGATTTCATCATCAGGAAGTGCAAAGCTCCAGCTCTAGTCGTTAATTGTGAAAATTCACAATCAAGCAAGCTTTTTTTTAAAAACTTTCAGTGTATATTTTGTCCAAAATATAAGAACAATGCAGTTGACGACATGACTAGATTAGGCATGGACAATAGTGAGAACATTTTTTGGAAACAACATTCTCAAGATCTCCAACATCTTTTGTCAATCGATCGTTTTGGTCATCTTATTTAATCAAATGCATTTTTTCATTAAAAGAATGGTGTTTTTCATTTTGGATGCATGGATGCAAATTAGAGGTCAGTATAGTCATAATTAGAATATTAGCTAGTCATAATATCCAAAGTATCCATGAGATCTAAGGTTATGAAAATAATAACATCTTATTATATATTTTTAAAAATATTTTAACATATACAATTTCTACAAAAAAGTTTAAAATAATTTTATAATGATTTAAAATTCTAGACTTCCTTCAAATATATGCATGCAATAATAATTTAATATGAATAACAAAAAGTTTTGATAATACTATAACCAATATGAAGTACCATTATGCAAATAACTTTCAACATACATTAATATTATATTTATTTAGAAAAAATATTTTACTAATTTTAGTTAAGACCAATCATGTTTCCTTAACTTTATTTCTCAAAAAATTATGTTATATCATAATAATTACCACAATAAATGTACATTGTGCATCTTTAATTTACGTGTTTTCGATCGAGACACTTCATCCTAAAGTTATAGACAATTGTAACTACCCAAAGGCACTAAAGCTTACTTTTTCCTTTTCTTTTCCCCAAATAATAATAATAATAATAATAATAATAATAATAATAATAATAATAATAATAATAATAATAATAATAATAATAATAAGAAGAAGAAGAAGAAGAAGAAGAAGAAGAAGAAGAAGAAGAAGAAGAAGAAGAAGAAGAAGAAGAAGAAAGACATGCTACATCTATACAACTTGTCTCATCTACACTTTCGACAAATTGCCTCATTTGGTTGAGCTCCTTAATCTCCCAGTTAACTCTTTATGCATAAATACAATTTGTCTTGTGCAAATTTTCAATTGCACTAGTGACTTTGGTTCCGTTGTTTTCTTTCTAGTCCAACAACAAAAAAACCCATGTCATTGTCTTAATCAAAGCCAATATATGGATCACCTCAAGAGCGACTAGATGTAGCCCTCCCACAATCTCTTAGTCTTCTTGTGGTTTATGTTCCCTTGCACAACTCCAACCGCCTTTTTCCCTCTTAAGCCACGAGTTGTTTGATATCATAATAATATTGAAATTTTGTTGTTGTTCTAGTCCATGCATCTAAACACCATAAGAATATGGACTAATGGGTCAAATGTAGTAATTTGCAATTTGTTCCCTGTCTGTGCTTTGAAATCTAATAAAGCAGAGTTTAAAAATTCTACTCATACAAGGAACAATCAAGGAATGTCAAAATTGCTGAGAACAAAATTGCCCTTCTACATCAATATCCTTGTTGTAGGGCCCCATACCAAACAACTCTTAAGAGTGCATGTTTCAATATATCAGGATTTTTAAAATTGGAGTGGACCGACCAATTTGACTAGTTCAGTGAACCCACGACAAATCTAGTTTGATTTGATATACAAAATTGGAAATGAAACGGCTGAGATCGGGTTGAACAACTAAAAAATGGTCGAACCTCATGAACTAGATGAAATCAATTTTTGGTACTTTTAGACAATTATGAAAAAGTTGTAGGTTTAAAAAAGAGCATTTCTAAGAAAAAAAAACAAAAGGTCACTTTTTAATATTTTTGCTTTTTGGTTCCCCCATCGAACCTTGGGCGAAGCTGCCAAAAAAAATGAAGTTTCTGTTGAAAAAAATGAAGTTGTATTTCGATGGTTGAGCAAAACAGTTGATTAGCTACATCCATGGAACTTGAAAGGTTTGAAGGCATAATTTTTTCTCCTTATATTTTTTCTGGACATTTTTTTAAACTTTAGATCTGAAAAACTTGATCGAATGAGTTTTTTTTTAATTTTTTAGAGTCATCTTTAACCTTATTTTTAAGCTTCACCATAATTTTTTAGATCTTTGCATGATTTCATTTGGAAAGTTTATTTCTTTTACTTCTTGTTGATTTACTTTAGATATTTACTATTTTTTAAGCTTGATGATGATTTATATTGAAATTTTATGAGTTATGTAGTACTGGGGAGATTTTATTTTATATGAATTTAACATGATTTACATATATTAATATGGAGTTTGTGACATTGATGTTGTTGATGTTATAGTATGCTTAATATGAATTTAACAACTTATTTAACTCCTATATTATGCTATTGATGATGTTGTGACATGTTAAAAACTTACTTTCTCTAAAAAAATTTATATTTTAACATGATACATTGTAATATTCTACTGAAGATATATTCTGTAAAAAATGAGAACCATGCATAATGTTTGTTACCTACAAGTTATTTAGCTCCTATATACTATTGATGTTGGGTGTAATTGAAAAATCCTGTCTCTAAATTTATTTATATTTTAACATGATGCATTATAATATTATGCTAAAATATCTTACTCATTTGAAATAAGATATATATATTTAAAAGTTGGAATTGATTATGGTAATATTTGTTTTTATTTTAAAAATTTTGTATGTATTATTCATTATGTGTTTAAACATTTAATAATAGTAATAAATTTTTATTAAAATCCAGTTCAATTCGATTGAACCCAACCAAACGATGGCCAGTCCGATTTTAAAAATAGTATACATACATACATATATATTCTCATTAGTAGGTCAATATTTCTTTGTACTCATAAATCCGCCAATAGTATACATTTCCTTTCATTCTCTAACTTATTGCATTTTGACACACATTAACCTTCCACCTTCATGAGCATAAATGCACCCATTCCATTTTCTCTCTATTCTACAACCTCTCATGTCCATCCTTTTAGTATTTTTCATCAAGTTCCAATTTCTTTGTTATGATTGTAAAGAGTAGCCTATTTGCCTCCGACCTCTAGTATAAAGCAACTAATTGCACCTGGCCTTGGGTGCAACCACCCCTTTCTAGTCATAGAGCAACTATTTGTCACCAGCCTCATTTTGTAGAGTAACATATTTGGTTCCAACCTCATTTCTTAGAGAATAATTTATTTATCTCACTTCATGCATTGAGATTTATTCTCCGCTAATCTTCTATTTTGTGCGTTGAGGTTTATTCTTCGTCAATGCCAATATGAGAAACTTCTATTCCTCCTCACCCCATCCTTTTGTTTCATCTCTTATGTTCTATTAATGCATACGGTACCCGCAGATCACAATAAGCAGCAAAAAAAAAAACGGACAAATGAGATTATTCATCATTGATGAATGTGAACCAAATGGCAAGCTTCAATTGCTTGACATGTCAAGAATTGAGTATTTTGTTTGTGGGGGCATATTGGAATAATTATCACTATACAACATTGTTAAGTGAACATTGTGCATTTGAGATTCACCTACCCTAGACACTTTATGCTGAAGTTATGGATAGTTGTAAGTTGTAATTATCTATGTAATATTCTATAAATATATGAAAATATAATGGATGTATTGTGTGGGAAAATATGTGATTCAATATGCCAACGATGGAACCAGGGGTGATTATACATAAATAGTATAAGAAAAATTTAAAATATAACACCTATGTATACATTGGTCCCCCTAAGTTTGAGGGCCGGCTCCGGTACTGCAATATGCACTTGATGAGAATAAGAAAAATAAAGAAACATAATGGAAAAGTATTAAAACAAAATTGTACGATATGATCCTAAATACAATCCTATAAAATTGATTTCAGATTTGAGGTCACGTATGATCAAAATTGCAATTTTGATAACACTAATAGTAAAACTAATTTTCAAATGAATTGATTTAACTTTGAAATTATAATTTCTCATATTTTGTTGCAATCTTTATGTAAACTTTCTTCAAATTGACTTCCTACTCACATGATAAAGCATGTTATGTGATTATCCTATGAAAATCTATGCACTTATTTTTTTAATGTCTCGCCTCTTAAAATTGGCATCTCTTTCAAATAAACACATGATTAAAGGAACCACTTTAATTCATCTGCTCATTTTAAATTCCTATCATGCTTTTATCTTTGGGGTACTTTTAGCTCTAGATAACAACCACACTTGTAGTATGAGTATATGCCATGGCTAGCAGTAGTGAAATTGATATGATTCATAGTATTGATGACCAATCTCAATCTTGGTTCAAGTTGAACATAGATGGGTGCTTTGTTAGACCCAATGAGGTAGAAGGGGCAAGCTACATTCTAAGATTTGCTAACTCATATTTTGTTTGAGTTCATCATGTTTGCTTCATATCGTCTATTGAATATGAAATTTGGGGCATGGATCAAGGACTACTCATGTGCATAGCAAGAGGAATTTGGAATTTAGTTGCAGATTCTGAATGTCACAATGTAATATATGTGATGAAGAAGATGGTGGTCGAGCTTCCATAAAATTATTTTGGGTGTAAACCAACTTAAGACCAAATCGATTTAATTGAGATTGAGTCAACTCGAATCATCAAGTCCATCGAGCATCCTTCGGCACGATAAGTGCATAGGATTTAGACGAAAGAAAATGAGAAATGATTAATGAATTGATGGTTGCATACCTAATAAACAAAACTTAATGTCACAATAAATGGATCATTTAGTAACAAAAAAATAACCATCATTAAATCACAAAACTTAATTTCCCAGACAAGGATCCTTTGGCCCAAAAAAAAAATGGTGAAAATTGATGGGTAAATTAACTGCACCCTGCAATGTACACAATTGCCACATTTAGTAACGTCAAAATCCGCGTCGCCAATATCCATCCACGATCCGACGTAGCGAGGCGAACTTAGGTTTCCATCCAACGTACTGCGGTTTGTCACGGCGACGACGTGGGAACTTGGGGCCTATTTTGAGCTATATATTATTATAACTCTCTCAACGGGATTCTGTTCCTTCTTCAAGCAGCGCCAGCCGCCGCCGCTTTCCGCTTCGCCCCGCCCACCGGCCACCGCAATCCGACTGCTCCTGGACTTAAAGGGCCCCCTTTCCTTCTCCATCTCTTCCCAGACGCCTACAACGTTATTTTTCATCAACTTCTCTCTCTCTCTCTCTCTCTCTCTCTCTCTCTCTCTCTCGATCACGAACCAAATAGAGAAAGATCCTCTCTTTCTCCCTTGTTTAGTTCGCGTCAAGTCGTTCCGTAGTATCTTGATCCCCAGAAGTTGTCGGGGTCTCCTGTCATCGGTGGCCAGATGGCTACAAGGGTTTGGAGGAGTTCCCTCAAGGATGCGCTGCGGAATAAGCTCAAGTCCAGGAGCCCCGTTGACGGCTTTCGGGCGAACCAGTTCAGTACCGCCTCCGGTGTGGCTGCTAGCGGCGCCGGTGCTCCGAAGATCCCGCATACTTCGAGGAAGGTGAGGGATGACGTTTCCTTCTTGCAAGAATTCTGTCGAACATCTGGCTGACACTTGTGTCTCTGTACGATGTTGTTAACATTTGTAGTATGAAGATGCACTTAATTTTCTTTTATTTTATTTTTGGGAATCAAGAGACACACATTGATTTTAAATGGACGTTTACTAACTTGAGAAGAGTGTTTTTGAGACGTAACAGTGCGCACAATAAATTACCTTCGGTGAGCCAGTGGTTAGTGTGGCCCAATTCGGGCTCTGGTGTGAAGTTGAGATGGTAACAAATTTAAACAATCCCGTGCATGACGTTGAAAATGTAGAATTCAAATTTTTCTTATAATTGCTGTTAAATTTCAAGCCATGTTTGGATTGTTTGCGGTGGCATGACATGAAAATATCATGGAATGTTTATATATATATATATATATATATATATATATATATATATATATAGTTAAATCGAATAGAAACTAAGCCAATGGAAAGTCAGGTTGGGTAAGATGCTTTCTTTGACTGCAAAAGAAGTTTTTACCAGTAAATGTAGGAAATGCGTGCATAAAACCTGTTCAGCACATTGCTTCTCATTGCCTAAATCCTTTGTCTTAGTGGTATTTCTTGCATACTACATTGCCATCCACATTCAACTATACCTTGAGAGTTGAGCACCTTTTGTACTCTATATACGTATTCTCTTTAATGCTAGATGGTCATTAATAACTGTCTATGTAGGGAAGGTTCTTCACTGGAGCCATGATAGGTCTGGCCATTGCTGGAGGAGCTTATGTGAGTACTGCAGATGAAGCCACCTATTGGTATGACCTTTCTGCAGTATGATGATCTGCTCTATTTTTAAAACCTTACTTCCATCTTATTGGATTTCCAGCTTTCTAAATTTTGTAACTCTGATTGAAGAACTTGTGTGAAACTTGCAGTGGGTGGTTGTTTAAAGCTACCAGGGTTTTGAACCCTTTGTTTGCCTTATTAGATCCAGAAGTTGCTCATCGCTTGGCAATATCTGCTGCTTCTCATGGCCTTGTGCCTAGGGAAAAGCGACCTGATCCAGCAATACTTGGTGTGGAAGTTTGGGGGCGGAAGTTCACTAATCCAGTTGGTCTAGCTGCTGGTTTTGATAAACATGCAGAGGCAGTTGAAGGTTTGCTGGGCTTGGGATTTGGTTTTGTCGAGGTTGGCTCAGTTACTCCCATTCCTCAGGATGGCAATCCTAAGCCTCGAGTTTTTAGATTAAGAGAGGAGGGGTAAGAATGTAGGTTGAATCTATTTTTTCAAATATCATTCGTTTTTTTTTTTTCTGAGAGGGTTCAGATTATGTGTGTAATTCATTTCTGTGGTGATACCACTAATATATCATATGTGATATTCTAAGTTTCTTGTTTCGCTTTTGTCAAAAGTCATGTGCTTCTTTTTTTGACAGCGCTATCATAAATCGTTATGGGTTCAATAGTGAAGGAATTATGGTAGTGGCAAAGCGTCTTGGTGCCCAACATGGCAAACGGAAGATGGAGGAAACCTCAACATCTTCATCGCCATCTTCTGACGAAGTCAAGTATGGTGGCAAAGCAGGTCCTGGCATTCTAGGAGTTAATATCGGCAAGAACAAGAACAGTGAAGATGCAGCTGCTGACTATGTTCAAGGAGTTCATACATTATCCCAGTATGCTGATTACCTGGTATTTACCTTAGTCCTGTATAGGGATATTAAACTAAAATTTTCCATCGAGCAATGAATTTCAGTGGGAGATTCAGTTGCTTGTTTTAAAATGCAAAGAACCAACCAACGATGGTTGGTTAGCAGGGCTATGTCCTGGGTCGCTAGGTGTTAGTAGTTGCAGGTTCGATTCCGGAAGTCCCCACTGCCCTTGCCGAATACCGGATTAGTCAGGTGCTAGTAGCCCGGGACACCAATGAGGAGTCACCGACCATGACCTAAAAACAATGCAAAGAACCTTTTTTTTTAACACTTCAACTCCAAGTTCGTATTCCTTTCTCCAAATTTGCCTATGTTCGCATTTCGTTGTCATTTTGGTTGAATTATATGAGCCAATATAATGCTTTATTCAAATAGTTAAAAGAAGATATGCATTGACAAGGTGACTTAGTACTTCATTAACTTATTTTGAATTTTGTTGGTCTGGGCTACTACAATATCTTAGCCAACTGATTGTTGAAGTATCAGAAAATTTGCGCGTTGAAGATATGCTCAATCTTTTTTTCCCTTTTTTTATTCTTGGAATTTGGTTTATCAAATAAATGTTCCTTCAATTTATCTTCTCTTGCGTTAGGCCTTGTGCCTCCCTTTGTAACCGAAAAAATTAAAATAAAATGTTACTTCTCAAAAAAGTACCAAAAGTTGTTCTATGGCATTAGCATTTTTGAGGTACCCAATAACAGGCATGTTATCCAATTAAGATGCAGCTCACAGAGAGTTATCATTATGTGGTGTGGAGATCATCATAATAGACCAAGAGAAATCAAGTTTCTATGTGTTTCTACTTTTAAGACAAAAATCCATGAAATGTAAGCTTAAAGGAGCAGAAATTATAGATTAACTTTGCCACCCTTTCCTATATTCAGGTGTGTTTTGAAAATATGATATGGCATATAAGAGAGTCGAGAATCTTATATTTACCTTGGCTGTGGTATGTGCAATGCTATTTTTTCTAAACAAATGTTTACCTATTTGGTTACTTGTGATAAAATGTTTTTGCTGCTTTCTTGTATAGAAAATGCACTGAAGCTGTTTATACTCGATCATACTGATATACGCACATATGTGTATATATTCTTGAGCCTCTGGCCCTATATGTTTATGCAAACTGGATATTAACTGCTGTCATAAATATTAACCTGGGTGAAAAGGTGTCAAACCTTTTTATAAGGAAGAACATAATACCTGGGCATTGAATCTATTGAAATATAAACAAATGAATTAAAGAGACAAATCTGGTGCCATAACTTTATATTGACTTGACAGGAGAAATAAATCACTCAGTAACCAGAGACAATCCTATCAACAAGTATTTAAAGTTATGGCACTAGATCTAGCGAGTTCTTATCATCCTTGAATTGTGTTCTGCAATTATTTTTCAGTCTTATGTTTTAGCATATTGGCTTAAATTCTAAATCATCGCAATGCCTATGATCTGTATCAGACTTGCATCTTACATCTAAGAGTTTACAGGTAATTAATATCTCATCGCCGAATACGCCTGGTCTTCGGAAACTTCAGGGGAGAAAACAATTAAAGGATCTTGTTAAAAAGGTTGGAAACTTCCATCCATTTTCCTTTCACAAAAAAAAGGAAAACTTCAATTCCTTCTGCAACCTTTTTCAACTTTTTTTTTGTTTATCAAGCATTCGATCTTTTTTTTATATACTTAGCATCCATGCTGTCCATTATATTTTTCACTAGGTACAAGCTGCACGTGATGAAATGCAATGGGCAGAGGAGGGCCCACCACCTCTACTGGTGAAAATTGCTCCTGATTTATCCAAACAGGACCTTGAAGATATTGCAGCAGTAAGCATTTCTTTGTGATTTGTCCCTTTTACAGATGAATATATTATTTATTTTTGTTTCATGTTCTAGGTAGCTCTAACTCTCCGCCTGGATGGACTAGTAAGTTTTATGTACTTAAAACCTTGGCTGAATAGTTTCTTCCATAAAATGGCATTGGTTTTCTTTTCTTCCTGCAGTAACTTGCTGTTATTAGAGGGTTGATCGACTCTAATATATTCCAGATAATATCAAATACAACTATTTCAAGACCAGAACCTGTAAATAGGCATCCATTAGCTGGAGAATCTGGTGGTTTAAGTGGGAAACCACTCTTTGACATGTCCACTAATGTTCTCAAAGAGATGTATATTCTCACTCGGGTAATTTTCTTTTTTGTATTTTCTTTTGTTATTTTATTGTGATGTCAGTGTAACTCTGTTCTCTCTATCTATCTCAGGGTAAGATTCCGTTAATCGGTTGTGGTGGTATAAGCAGGTACTCATTGTAACATATAAATGACCTATTTGTGTTTTAATTCCCACTATAAAATGTATGTTATTATGCTGCAATGCAGCGGTGAAGATGCATACAAGAAAATTCGCTCTGGGGCCACACTTGTTCAGCTTTACACTTCTTTTGCTTATGGTGGACCAGCATTAATTCCTCAAATAAAGGTATCTATATACAACCATCCTTCTCTTCTGCTTGAACGTAAAAAATGGAAATAATCATTAAAGCATACTATTTCCCTATAATGTGTATTGCCTGGTTAGAAAGCATTAAAGTGAAAGATGTTTGATTTAACACATTACGAATTTCCCTCAATTTTTTCTTAAATATTGTGGCTTCAAATTTTATCTCTGTTCTCCTGTATGTGACTATTTACTTTGGAGTTTGGATATTCTTGACAAACTTAACTATACTGTTACATCATCGTATTGTATTGATTCTTAAACAAAAAAGACTTCCTTGTATTGACACTATTCAATGAGGATGACTACTACGAAGTTGATTTACCTTATTTTGTTTCTAATTTATTTGCTGGCCTCATCTATGCAACAACAACAACAACAAAGCCTTATCCCACTAGGTGGGGTCGGCTACATGGATGACGCCATTCCGCTCTATTAGACACAATATATTCGTTGATCCATGTTCATAAGATTCGACAGGATTTTATGCTGGCTGTCGGGGCCTAACACAACCCTCCTCCTTTATTCGGGCTTGGGACCGGCTATAAAATATAGGCGGAGTTTGGCCTCATCTATGCATTTGAAAATTTTGATAATGATACAAATATAGTTTGTGAGGACACGACTGTTTTAAAAAAATGAGTGTCGAGGCAGAAGGCCTAATAAACCATGATAACTACAAATATGTAAGTACATTGTCTTACGATGCTACACAAGTAGTTTCTCTCTCGATCCTATTTATTTGAGTTAAAAAATAAAAGATAATTCTTTTTGAGGTACACATAATTATGATGGAAGTTATGTTATCAGGCCGAGTTGGCAGAGTGTTTAGAAAGGGATGGTTTCAAATCTATCCAAGAAGCAATCGGTGTTGATTGCAATTAATATTTGCAAGATCCAGCTTCCCAGTTGCTCAAGAAGCCAGTTTTTCTGGTACCTCAGAAAAAGAAGGAAAAAAGGCTCTTCTCATCTCAGGCAGATATCAATAATTTTACTCCATAAGCCAGCTGATCATATTCGTCTACTTGCAGTAAGTATGGCAAACCTATTTTCTCAACATTGGAGATTCATCACAGACAGCACCTGTGATTGCTCTGGTATCAAATGACTTTTGCCTTGAGCATATTTGGTTTGCCATCCTTCTATTTACTCTTGGGGTTGCGTAGTTTTTTACCATTATACTCTTTGAACTGCTGCTCATAATGTCAAGGAATCGGAATGTGGATTCCTTCTCTCGAATTGTTTATGAAGTTTTTTTCCTTTTTTTGTGTTCTTTCTTTCAAGACATTGAGGTTTGTCTGTTACATGCATTTCTTGGACACAACAAACCGTAAGTTCTCATTGTTTCAGATATAATGCAACCAATATTTACCGATAAGATGGAGGAAGGGGGAGGGGAGTTGTGTTGACATTTAACTTTATTCTTTGTATACTTTTCTGCTGATATTTCCCTCAGATGCATCTATCTCTGTGTGTATGTGTGTGTGAGAGAGAGACAGTTGTGTTGGCGTTTAACTTCATTCTTTATATAATTTTCTGCTGAGATTTCCTTCAGATGCATCTCCGTCTCTCTCTGTGAAGGGGGAGGGGAGTTGTGTTGACATTTAACTTTATTCTTTGTATACTTTTCTGCTGATATTTCCCTCAGATGCATCTATCTCTGTGTGTATGTGTGTGTTAGAGAGAGAGTGTGTGATGTCATTTAACTTCATTCTTTGTATAATTTTCTGCTGAGATTTCCTTCAAATGCATCTCTGTCTCCCTCTGTGCCCTTGACCTCCACTAGTTTGTGCTTTACTTTTATGAGAGTGAATCTTCCAATATTGATCCACGTAGTTGGTATTCTGGCGAATTAAAGATGAACATTTGCCTTCGTTCCATGTCTTCGACAAAAGTCCAAAGAGGAACTAAGATTAGGATTAGGAGCTCAAAGATTCTTGTCAGTCGAACACTTCTTACTCCTTGTGTTGGTTGGCGATGCCCCGTGCTCAATCACTTTGTTTTGGAGTATGCATGATTCCATCTTATTAAGGATTAGGATAAGAGAGGTTGCCCCAACTAATGCTTCATTAGTACCTCTCATTTCGGGGTTTCATTAAATTTAACTTAATCACTCTGATTTACCTCCAACCAATGCATAATTATTGACTCTTCTCTACAACTATTATCAACGGTCGTTTGTCTTAACTGGATTTAGTAAGAAAAAAAAGTACAAAAAGAGGACAACTCAATCTACACCGCCAAACGAATCTAATTGATTGAGATGGAAGTAATGGATTTCTTCAATGGATGTTTAGGTTAATAGGAGTGGGAAAAAAAATCGATCATCAGATAAACTTAAAATCATAGAGATATTCATTTTATATTTATAATTTTTATATATATTAGTGATTTATGAGTCAGATTTAACATTTATTATTATAATTTGGAGCACTCAATATATCTCAAAATTTAGTGTTAAGTTGTATATTTCACTTATAACATTAAATATACTTATATTAATTCTTACTTTATTAATTGAAACTTTAAAATAATATTACATTAAGATAGGTATCCAAAAAACATTGGAAAATCATCAAATATTTTAGGGTGATTTTTTAAAAAAACTTTAAGCTAACCCAAAGAATGTCATAAATTTTTAGATCGAAAACTTGACTTGACGTACTAGTTGAATTTATTTATAAATTGTTAAATTAATAAACATGTTGAAAGAAAATATCTTATTTGAAAGTGGCCAGATAAAAATTTATACAAGTGTAATTTCGACTAATATGTAAAAAAAAGTTTGATGATGACGGTTGAGACCATTGTCGAAAACAATGTGCATACACAAAATTTAAACTTCGTGGCCTTAATTGAAAACAAAATTCTTGCCACCATTGGTGTTTTCCAGTTCAATTAAGTCCAAACTTCAAAGGTTTACAGTAAAAAAAATCTTGGAAGAAAGTAGAGCGGTGCTGAATACATTAAAGCGTAAAAGTAGTTTCGAAATGTTTTTAATTTCATATGCAACTTTTTTTTTTTGAAAATTTGTTATGATAACACGATAACATTTTCAAATCACATTTTCTATATGATTTTGTAGTGTAATTTTTTTCCGTATGTTCCTAACATAAAATATTCAAATAACGATTTTGTATAAGTTTTGATAATCTCTTTCCCCTTTCAGTTTTCTGAAATTTCCTTTTTTTGAAATATTAAATTTCCTACATAATTATTAATTAATAATTAAATGTCTAAGGAATCTATCTTTTTATTTGTGACACGGGTAGAGATAAATAATTAAAATATTTATAATATATTTAGAAACTATACATAAGCACCATCACTTTTGTAATAAACACACATTAAATACTATATTATTGGTATAATATAGCTACAATAATTCGTATATACTTGTGCGCGTGTCTATCTCAGTTCCTCGTTGTCGCTAAGCTTGTGCTTGGATTGGAGGGAGCGAAAAAAAAAATGAAGAAAGTTTACCTAATTTGGATTGAGAAAAATGAAAGGAAATGAATGTGAATGTTCAGCCTTTTCTTTCAACACCAAGAGGGTAAAAGAGGGAAAATGTATTTAATAGTTTTAATATATAAAATGACAATTGTCCTCAATTATATGATATTTTGTTATTAAAGAAAGAGGGTATAATTTTCTTAAAAATTTATCTATTTTTTTCTCCATTCCCCTCTCTCCGAACAAGATTAACATTTTCCCTTCCCTTCTCTCTTTTTTCCCTTTCCTCTCTTTCTCCTCTTTTCCCTTAGCGATTTTATCCAAACAGGGCCTAAGTGAAAAGTAACAATGACAATAAATAATCGATGCCTGATTAAAATAAAACAAATGTGAATGTTTACTTAAAACCTCAAATATATAAAGATTGATCAATATTTTTTTTAAAAAAAAATCATCATGTGGAATCTCTAAAAATATATAAAAAGAGAATTTAAGTATAAGAACAATTCTGAAATAATAAATTTTGTCTAAGGCAAATACTTTTATTCTTGAATTGTCTAGATTTAACTTATTTTGTTTGTCTATAGACAGAAGCCAAGCGAACGTAAATATCCTTTTAAGACTCTTTGTTTTATGAAATAGATTAAATGTTTTTTAGAGTTCGTCCACAGCGTGGGATCTTACATTATGTGGTGGTCCAGGATCATGGACAATGGTTTCTAGATTTCCAACTACAAGTCATTATTCAAATTTTTGAAAAGATGCCTTCCATTTTCCCCCTTTTTTAAATAGTGTTTGCTTTCAAAATATTTTATTTAAAGTAACCTCTTTTTTAATCCTAATTAATAATAATCCTTATTTATCTTTATCATACGATCTTACCTTTGATTGATTCTTTCCAACTACTTAAAATTTTGTCTTTGGATTTTTTTTATCCTTGGGAATTAGACACACACACATATATATATATATATATATATATATATATATATAGTTTAATGTGTGTGCTCTCTTTTGAGGGAAACCATCATCATAAACTTATTAATCATCATTTAATTCACGATGAATGATAAACTGATTAATTAAATATTTTTTAGTTAATCATTCATTATGAATCAAATGATAATTAATAGACGTATAATGATGTAACACAATCATCTTAATGCAAGAATTCAGATATAAAATGCATTTGAACTTTATTCCGATTTAACTTTTATTTTCTTATATATATATATATAAAGTTTAATGTTTGTGCTCTCTTTTGAGAGATATCATCGTCATAAACTTATTAATCATCATTTAATTCATGATGAATGATAAACTGATTAATTAAATATTTTTTATTAATCATTCATTATGAATCAAACGATAATTAATAGACGTATAATGATGTAACACAATCATCTTAATGCAAGAATTCAGATATAAAATGCATTTGAACTTTATTCCGATTTAACTTTTATTTTCTTATATATATTTTTGCTGCCAAGTCTTGAAGCCAAAGGCAAATGCCAGGCCAGATAACCAAACCACAACCAGCCTCAACATCGTTAAAATTAAGCTGAATTCTCATCTTCATGACCGAAAAAAATGGAGAGAGAGAGAGAGGAGGTCACAAAAGGGTTCTCCATGTCCATGTTCCATGGACACTTTATTTATAGAGAGGTGGCGTTGGTTCTGGTTGGTTGGACGCGCCCCACTTTTTGATGGATGGTGGTGCAAAGGGAAGGGAGGACGGCGAGGAGGGGGCTCAAAGGGGAGGGAGGAGGGGCTCCATCTCGGATTCCTTGCTCTCTAATGCCATTAAGTAAGCACCTTTATTTTTCAAAATTTTTTATATCTAAAATATTTGTTGCCGAAGGTTCAAACATCTGTCCAAAAAAGAAAAAACAGGTTAAGAACCTCTTGTTTTTAATCTTCAACTTGCATGAACGATGAATCCGTCGACCATATTAATTAATAGTTGTTATTTTTTATTAATGATAGATGGCATCACAATGGTCGAAGGAATAAAGATGCCATCAATATCATCATGGTTGAAGTATCAATGCCGGTCTACATTTGATTGCAATCATTTTTGTTCTTTGTACCTAATTACCACTCAACATAGAGCATGATTGTGATGCTAACCTTCCATTTTCTTTTATACAAAGTCTTCATGTACGTTAACAGCTGAAAATGTAGGTATAATTTTTTCATTATGATAATTTAAGCTTTTACATAAGATCATTTTCTTCTGAATATCACTGGATTAGGTTCAAGTATCTTTCTTACTGATTTAAGATCGAAGTTAAAAAATTTTAAAAAATAGAATGCCAAAATAGTAGCTCTCGTCCACTCTGTTACACTTATTTTTAGTAGAACTTCAAGCCACACAGCTTTGTAGTTGCAAGAGAATAAACTGATTTAGTCATAATCAAATGTCATTTTGTTACATGTAGTATTTTTTCCCCCTAAATTATAGGATCCTTAAGACAACAACAACAACAACAAAGCCTTATCCCACTAGGTGGGGTCGGCTACATGGATCATACGACGTCATTCCGCTCTGTTAGGATCCTTAAGACATTATACTAAAACCCGGTCCGGCCGGCATGGACTGGGTTCGCTGGTCACCCTCAAATCTGTTTTTGAGGTTTGACACATTTTGATTCGAACAAATTCGATTAAAATTCGGATTCAACCGACCGATCGGACAAATTTGGATGACTCAATCAGATCAAGATGAAAAAAATAATTAGAAAAAAAATTAATTTTCTTAGAAAATATTACTTGCATGCATGCATACAATACACACACACATATATATATATTTGAAATTTATCCTCTATTTTTTTTTTCATTTCCATCAAATATCATCGATATTATTTTATTTATAATTATGAAAAAAAATTTCATCTTTTAATGTAATAACTATTTAATTAATAGTTACTTTATTATATTATTTGACTTTTAAACTATATTATTATAATTTATGTTATTTGTTATGTGTTTTACAAGACATTAAAAAAGATGAGAGAAAATTACTTAACATATTTTTTTATTAACTTATATTATCTGATTCAATGTCCAAACCAAGTCGGAATTTACAGTACTTCATTATACTAAAATCAATGCCCATTTCAACTTTAACTCAGTTCAAATGGTTTAAGAAAAAAATTCAAATTTTGGTTAGCACTTCGATTTTCATTATAAAATTATCTTTTTTCTATTTTTTTTTGTTTTCTTGTGTAGAACCCTTCCTTACAATAATCATAATGATCAAGTGAGAAGTAATATAAGTAGCATTTTCTCATTTTCTTGTGTAGAAACGCTATTTTTCTTTTGATTTCAAATATTTGTTATCCATTGATGGATAATGAATTCCGATAAGGGATTAAGGAGCTTGTGGTTCCAAGTGTGTTCATCGTCGATCGACGGTCGGATGAAAAGCGAGCAAGTCACGTGCAACTCACTCACAAACCACATAGAAAAAATCCTACAGTCCACCTCATCCGGTCTGATCAATATGCTTTCCCACTCCTTTTCGCGAAAGAGGGACTGACAATGTTCGACAGTGGGCGAAGGCATCCAAGAACGAGGAGATGCGGTGTCAGCAGCAGGAAGGCGACGACGAGAGGGCAAAGCGTCTAGGGAAGGGGAGAGGCAGCGTCGGCAGCAAGAAGTCACCGACGAGAGCTGAGAGGGCAAAGGCATCCGGGGAAGGAGAGAGGAGACGGAAGGTGCCGGCAAGAGGGAGAAGGCATCCGAGGAAGGGGAGGTCGGCAGCAGAAAGGCACAGACGAGAGGGCGAAGGCGTCAAAGGAAGGGGAGAGGCGACGTCAGCAGCAGGAAGGGAGAGGTCAGCCGAGAGGCGTCGTGTTTTCGATAAAGAAAAGGGAGAGGTCGGGGAGATCGGGTTCTTTCGTGAAAAGGGGTGGGAAAGATGATTGATCAGTCCGGAGGTGGATCGGACCAGGCATGGAAAAGGGTTTTTTCTGTGCAGTTCACGTGCGAGTTGCACTCTTTTCATTTGGTCGTCGATTTGTGGATCAACGTCGGGACACACCTATAGCCAGAGGCTCCTTAATCGCCTCTTATAATGCCTTGAATGTTAAGGCAGTAGACTGATTTGACATTACCCATCACAAACTTGGCATGATCTATGCTTTTTGATATGTGTTGTGATTTCATAACTCCAACCAAAATAAAGTTCATATATAAAATGTAATGCCTCCAAATCGCATTCCGCCATGTGGCAAAATACGCTTCGAGGACGTTACTAATGTCTTTTCAGAGGACATCTCCGGATTACCACCGCGATGAGAGATTGATTTTTGTGTCGATATCCTTCCAAGCACTGTCCTAATTTCAAAGGCCCCTTACAAGATGGCACCGGCCAAAATGCATGAACTGAAGAAATAAATTCAGGAACTTTTAGATAAAAGGTTTATCAAGCCGAGTGTGTCTCATTGGGGTGCTCCAGTGCTTTTGTCAAGAAAAAGGATGGCTCTATAAGACTGTGTATCGACTATAAAATGTTAAACAAAGCAATAATCAAGAATAAGTACCCTCTACCACGGATCGATGACCTTTTCGATCAACTATCTAATGCTGCGGTATTCTCCAAGATCGATTTATGAAGTGAGTACCACCAGCTTAGAATTGCCGAAGAAGATGTACAGAAGATAGCTTTCCGATCAAGGTATGATCACTATGAATTCTTAATGATGCCTTTTGGACTGACGAACGCCCCTGCAAGTTTCATGGATCTAATGAATCAAATGTTCATACCATACTTGGACCAATTTGTCATTGTCTTCGTATATTCGGAAAGACCAAAACAACATAAGAAATATCTGAAGATCATTTTGGAGAAATTAAGACAACTATATGGCAAGCTGTCAAAGTGTAAGTTTTGGCTCGAACAAATTATGTTTCTTGGACATAAAGGAGAACATTTATGTGGATCCTTCCAAAATAGAAGCGGTATCCCACTGTCCAAAGTCAAAGCATGCTATAGAAATTCACAGTTTTATCAGATTGGCAGAGTATTACCCCAGATTCATCAAGGACTTATCAAAGATTACATCCCCCTGACGAACCTAACAAAGAAGGCTGTGAAGTATATATGAACACATAAATATGATGACAATTTCTAAGAGCTGAAGGTCAGTTGACCACCACACACATACTTACCATTCCAAAAAATACTGACGGGTATGTGGTGTACAGTGATGCTTGCGGTACAGGATTGAGATGTGTGCTCATGGAACATGCAAGGTAGTCGTATATGCATGTAGGCATATGAATTAGCATGAGGTGAACTACCCAACTCATGATCTTGAATTGGAAGCAATAGTATTTGCATTGAAGATTTGGAGACACTATCTTTATAGAGTACAGTTTGAGATATTCACCGATCATAACAGTCTCAAGTATATCTTCTCTCAACGGGACCTCAATATGTGACAACGAAGATGGATGAAACTTTTAAAGGACTATGAGTTTACCTTTAACTACCATCCTAGTAAGGCGAACTCGGTTGCAAATGCATTCAGCCGCAAGTGGAAGATCTCACTAGCTTATGTAAAGATAAGTGTTCATGAGATGACGAAGGAGTCAAGCTTATGGAAGCCAAGACATGGAAGGAATGGAGTAATATTGATGATGCATCAGATACAACTGAATCTGGTGGACATTAAGGTCCAAGCTCAAGATCCAGAATATACAAAGATGTTGAGAAGATGCCAAAAAGAAGAAAAAGATTTCAAACTCTTAACAAATGGAGGATCAGATATTGAGATCGTCTGTGGGTCCCAAGTGATGAAACTCTTAAAAGAGAAGTGGTGGGTAAATGTCATAAGTTTGAATTTGTGATCCATCTGAACAACACCAAGATATATAAAGATGTGCAAAGAATCTTCTGGTGGAACAATATGAAGTGAGAGAATGCATAATATATTTCAAAGTGTCTGGTTTACTAACAAGTAAAAGTAGAGCATCAGAAGGCTTATGGAAAAATCACGTCTCTTGTTATTCCATAATGAAAATGAGAAGATATCTTCATATGGACTTCATAACTTGCTTACCCCATACTCATAAGGGACATGATTATATATGGGTAATAGTTGATTGATTAACAAAATCTGCACACTTCTTACTCATTAAATTCAAATAATCAGTGCAGAGCTTTATGGATCCGTATGTTCACGAGATTATTAAACTTCATGGGATCTTCACCTCCATTGTATCTGATAGGGATCCAAGATTCACAGCTAGGTTCTGAAGGAGCTTACAACACTCTTTTGGAACGAAGCTGAATTATAACACAACGTTTCATCCGCAAATGGAAGGTCAAG
Organism: Pontederia crassipes; assembly: GCA_030549335.1. Classification (NCBI taxonomy): domain Eukaryota; kingdom Viridiplantae; phylum Streptophyta; class Magnoliopsida; order Commelinales; family Pontederiaceae; genus Pontederia; species Pontederia crassipes. Next base: position 64,751,167 of record CM060191.1, on the reverse strand, counting down.
CTGAGAGGACCATTCAGGCAATTGAAGACATGTTAAGAGCTTATGCCCTTGATTGGTAGGACAATGAGGATGATCACCTATCACTCATTGAATTTTCTTATAATACCATTCCAACATTGGCATGGCTCCCTTCACAACATTGTACGAAAGGCTTTGTCGTTTACCTGCGCTAGAATGAGGTAGGTGAAATGAAATTTATAAATGCTAAAGAGCTGAAGCAAATAGAAGAATATTCAACAAGAGTTGAATTGATACAATACAGGATGAAAGTTGCTCAAGCACAGACAGAAGTTTTATGCTGATAAAGGACGAAGTGAGCAAAACTTTCAGACAGGTAACCATGTACTCCTAAAGATTTCTCCAACCAAAGAGGTAATGAGGTTCAACAAAATAGGAAAGCTCAGCCCAAGATATATTGAGCCTTTCAAAGTACTTGAGCTAGTAGGATAGGTGCTTGCATATTAGCACTATTTCCATCATATGAGCGAGTTCATAATGTATTCCACGTTACAATCCTCTTAAAGTATAAACATGATGATAAAAATGTCATAAGGTACGAAGAACTCAATCTCAAAGATGATTTTACTTATGAGGAATGACCAATCCAGATTCTAGAACTCTGCGTCATAATAACAATGATGTATCATTGGTCAAAGTGGCTTGTAGCCACATCAAGGTGACGAAGCAACTTGGCAACTCGAGTCTGAGATGCGAAAGAAATTCCCCACACTATTTTATAAACCCTAATTTCTAACTAAATTCGAGTACAAATTTTATTTTAAGGGGTTTATAATGTAACGCTCGAAATGTAAGAAAAAAAGGAAAAGAAATATAAAACCCAAGTGGAAGAAAAGATAAGATTGAAACAAATCAGGGGGAGGTTTTCCAACTACCCAACGAAGTCATGTTTTCTCCCTTATAAATACGAGATCAAAACAAATCAATCAGACCCTTTTCTCTCTACAAGCCGGCCCTAGCTTTGCCCTTTAGTTTCGTACGCCTTTCGTTGTCTTCTCACGTCGAGTTGCTACCGGACGATAGGAGAGGAACCAGAGGGCATGGACGACACACCTGGACAGAAGGGAACGACCAGAAGAAGAGGACGGAGACGAGAAAGAAGAGGACAAGTGACTTAGTTTTTGAAAAGAAACTTCGAGGTATGTGAATAAAGTGGATTTGTTGTAAAGTCATAATTCTAGGACTTAAAGCATGATGTTAATGTTTCTAGATCTACCCTTAACTTTATGACGTCGATTACAATGTTGCTTATGACTAACACACTGAAAAATCAATCAGAAATTATAGTGCCCAAAAAATCAATCAAAAATTATAGTGTCGCAGTCTTTTCCCGCAAGAGGAAGTTGGTACGGGTTCCTCATTACCTGGCCCAGATTATGATGTGCCCGGATCGAGTTCCATGAACTCGGTCTGAATTTTCCATTGCCGATGCTCTCGGAGCTCTGCAACTGGATGAACCCAGCCCAGGTTGAAGATGACCCAACCCGAGTTCCATCCACGACAAAGCGGACGAGCCCAGCGACTGCTCTGATTCGACGATGACCCTACCCGACCTCGGTATGATCTGAACCCAGCTCGGGTTTATTCTAGATTTTTCCCTTGAACAACTCCAATGAACTCAACCCGGGTTTCGACCATACTCGGCCCAAGTACTAACAAGATTTTGTTGAGTTGATAATCTTTTGATCCCTGATTCACGTACTTACTCCAGATCTTGATTATGATGATAATTATATCGTTAATGCTTCTGATTTACTCTTCATGATCCTATCTTATAATCTTGATTCAAGTCCTAATAAAGATTAATTAAAAGTTGCAAGATAAAAAATGAAAAATGTTAAATAAAGAGCTCTTTTTATGATGGACTGGTGATGATTAGGTATGGACTGACTTCGATCAGTTATGGGCTGGCTTTGCTAGTTATGGTGATGATGGACGGGTTGATGTAGATCTTCCCGTGAGTTGAAATATACCACATCATAAGTCTAATATGAATAATAAGATGAAGAAAGAGAAAGAAGAGAGCATACTCATATGATGAACTTTTCTTATGATCTCTTGATTTTTATACCATGATTATGCTTATTCATTTTATGATTATGATTCTGATTACTCTTCTTATCGGGTCCTTATGATGATGTTCCATGAGTTACTATTCAGTATACTATTATGAACTCTACGTCGTTTCTATTTTATTTGCATATTGGTTTGCAAAACTCACAGAGAGGTTTTATCTCCCATGTGTCTTCATATATACACAAGGAGGCTTGGCCAACAATGATTGATCAATTCGTAGTGATTGCACATAGGTGTTTTGAGTCTTTTAAATTATGTGATAGATTTTCTTTTTCATAGTATTAGATTGATATATTAGTTTTCCTTATATGTTCTTTATTAGTCTTGAGCACATTATGATGTTATACTCTTTTTAGTGTTATTTAATGATGACTAGTCTTTCGTTTTACTTTGATGTGAGTTGACCAGTCAAAGTTTTTCTTTTGATTAATATGATATACACGTAAGGATGATTCGTAGTGTACTTGAAGCGTATTCTGTCATATGATAGGGTGCGATTTGGGGGTGTTACATAAAAGATTTACCTTTGTTTGTTCTTATTTTCGTCTAATATTCATTACCACCATTTATGTGAAACAAACGAGCCATCCAATCTGATAAGAAAAAAACATTGAACTCTCATTTTTTTTTCCCCCTGGTTTTGTTTGTCTGTCTCTCTGCTTTATTTTTTTTATTATTTCCCTGTTCAAATAAGCACTGGCTGCTCTTGCTTGCCGCATCTGGTGTAACATGGTGTTTAATCACAATTGACAAGCCATTAGGAATTGGCTTCACGACATGTCCTCCATTTTTTTTTTGTGGTATTAAAAAGTGGGATCCCAGTTGCCAAAACATATCTAAGACATTGATGAAAGAGACATGAAGAGTGGCTGCCCATCCATTCCTTTCTTTGCCTTTGTGTTGTGGATGTAACTTTCCAGTGGTCATTTCAGTGCTAGGAGGGGAGGGGAGGGGCAGCTCTCTCTTATTTATATATATATATATATATATATATATATATATATATATATATATATATATATATCACTCACTCTCTCACACACACAGTAATGTTGCATATCCAGATCAATTGGATCCAGTAAAAACAACGGCATGTTTTGTTGCTCAATATAGTGTTCAAATTTCCCTAGAAATAGCAACTTTTTTTAAGCAACTGGCTTTTAGTCATGACACAAGCTTCCCAGTTCCTATCTTTAGTCTTGATATTACAATCGAAACCGAAATATTATTCGCATTTTTCCAGCAGAGGAAATTATTTTTCAGCAAACTTTATTTTTTTTTCTCATTTATGTTCTTGTTCTCGAAAAAGATGGACAACTGGATTCTGAATGAACTCTCAAGCATTCATTTTCATTGACCAGAAAAAGAAAGGAAACACATTGCCCAACTTTTGTGCTCTTTCATTCTCAAATTTATATTTCCTTGTATTAAGCCCTTTTGGTCTCCTTTTGTATCAGAGAAAGAAGAGAGAGGAAAAAAAAAAAGAATAGCAATCACATGGATCAATGCATGAGAACTAATTCCCCGATCACTGAATCAAATATTAAGAATATAATTATAAAAATTCCTGCCATTATAACAACACTTTTGTAACAAAAAATACAATGTCAAATCATTTACAATCTCATTAAAAGAAAGAGAAGAAAATGAGGAGAAAGATAAAAAAAAAGGGAAAGGAAAGTTTTAAATCTCAATTTGAAGTTGAAACATAATAAAATAAATGAAGGAGAATGGAGAAAAAAATGAAAATTCTTTTTCATTTTTCTCTTTTAAAATTTTATTCAAGTAGAGAGAATTTTTTTTCCCTTTCCTTTTCATTCTTTCACCTCAATCTTAAGGGGAGTTTACTGTATTACCTAACAATCTGCATTGTCTATCAGAAAGATTAACACCTATTAAATTATCAGTAATGTGCATTATTTTATTTACTATGTACAAATAATCTTTTAAGAAATTTAAATATCACTATACAACTTTTACTAAAATACCCTTTATCACTAATATTAAATTAAATATTATATAATCTAACCAAAAGCTCAAATAAAATTAATAATTAAATAAATATAATTATAAATATTACATATATATTTTTAAATGAAAATAATGGTAATGTATATAATATTTAAAATAATAACAAAATAATAATGTGCAATTCATGTGAATAACAATAATAAAATAATTTTTATATAAATTAATATTATTAATTATGATGGTAATAATATTATTTATTGTTGTTATATGAATTTTTATATTATTTTTATGGTTTATTTGTCTAAGATTGGAAAGGGCAGGAATGAAAAGAAAAGAAAAATAAATTATCATTTGGGTGATAATCTGGATGGACACCCCCTCCTAGTCAATATGGATCAATTCAGATTGCCTGCAAATTAAAACAAAGTAAACAAGACAATGTGGTGGGCCCAAGTAATTTAACTTTAGATTATCAGTAATCTAGAAAGATTACTTATAGGGAAACGCCCCCTTAATGTAACATAATAAAAGACTTAGTTTCTCGACTAAAACAGTGTCATCGATAGAGCTTATTAAGAATACAACTATGAAAGTTCAATTTGATTAGCGGATAGTGTTTTGACTTTATCAAAATGTTAGTTTGTTTAGTAAATATTTTCTTAAAAAATAACATTTAAGATTTTAGCACAAAATGTTATAAGTTATTCTCATTACCTTGTAAAGTATAAAGTGTAGGGTATTACGATTTTATATTTTATTCATATTATATCCACATTCTTTTAATATCAAACTTCGTTCAATTTTTAAATATCATATATTATTTTTTATTTTTACATATCACATCTTTACTTTTACTTAAAATCTGAATAAGTTTTTTATTTTAAAATAATTAATATTTTATATTAAGATAATATTTTTAAAAAAATATTGCTATTCAAAATAAAATATTATAAATTATTTATTATTGATATGATGCCTATTAGAATAAATCTAAATGATATTGTTATGTCTATTTTTGTCATTGAATAAATATACGTTAGTTCGATTGTTATATTTACTCAATAATTTTATCAAATTTATAAACAAATCATTATCCGCCAATAATAGTTTTATCAAATTTATAAATAAATCATTATCCATCGGTAACTGGTCACTATTCTCTAATTAACTCACTATCTTCTATTCGACCGTTATATGGTAATCGAATGACTAACTTTTCCAAAAAGAGCTAAAATGTTAGAGAATCAATTTAGGTGGTGGGTAAGCAAATAAGTACGCCGGTGGTCCATATTTAGCTTGAAAGCAAAGCTAATCCTGCTTTGACATTCATTAACTTAATGGGAAGAATTAATTAAACGATGAAATCTTTGCACTTGTGGCTTTCGGTAAATTAATCGAGATTGTATTAATTTTCTATTGCGTTCTAATCTCGATTGCAAGGCCATCAAGTTCAAACCTCGAGTCGTCACCACTTAGAAGTGGCGTTCCAACTTTAAATTAATTAGATTTTTGAACCGTAGGAAAAAAAGACAAAGCACTATGTAAAAAGTAAAAAAATCCGTGTGTATAACCATAATGAAATTTTAGAAAAAACATACGAGTGATCGAAATATGACAAATTATACGTATTTTGTTATATTTAATGGTCTACATGGTCTACATGTAAACTCCACTACAAATCAATCAATGTCCTTGAGTTTTCAATACTTATATTACTTATTAAACATCACTCTAGGCAAAAATTGATATATGAGAAAAACGCGTGTGAAATGACCTTACACATATTTTTTTTCATTTTTTTCGATATCTTTCTTTACTAATAGCTTAAATGATCTTTCATAATAAAAAATATTTTTATAAGATTAGAAGATATATAAAATGCTTATATCCATTATGACGGATAATAATGCGCAGAAGTTCGTCAAAATTTAAAAATGATGAAAAAAATTATTATTAATGATTTGAATCATATATTTGTTATTCTCGTGACCCTCTAAACTATCAATGAAGAAGAATGTCGAAAAAAATAAACATAAGTATGTCTAAAGTCGCTTTACATACGCTTCACACGGAAGATGTTTCATACGCTCATCAAACCCTTGATATATATATATATGAATCATTTTTTATTCCCAGTATTCTTTATTCTCATGGCCAATTTTTTTGGGACAATCGCCCACCTAGTGGGCTTGTCAAACTCATGTACTCCGACTCCTCTGGAGATAATAGATAAGTTTCTTTGTTTTAAAAATAATAATTAACTCCAAATATCCTAAGATTGCCTATATATAAACATAAAGTTAAGTTGATTTGATCACATAGCATGCAGTTTAAACTTATATATATGGACAATAAAATAGGTAGATAAATTATTGGAAAAGGCTGATAAATTGGTGTGCGTCCTGTTAATTATTAATTAAACATATATTGAAGATGCAATAAAAAAGATAGAAGCGTTAAGCATTGGTTAGAAGACATGGGTCAACCATCCTCATTACTTTATATTAGAAATGGACTAATAAAAGGTAACCTTTTGCACGCCGGAATTATTATTTTAAAAAATGAAACTTTTTTTTAAAAAAAAATCTCATCACATGGATTCTTCAATATTGGAAATGACCATAAGATGACTTGTTTCCTTCTTGGAAAAACAAATGCCATAATTGAGTGATTTTTATTTTATTATGATTTTGTGAAAAGAGAATTTTAATCATAGCCCATTTCTTCCTAAAACTAAGAATAACTTCATCCATGACCTTGAGTAGTTGACTATAGAAGGGCATGCATATGTACAAGGAATCCATATTATTACCGTAAATAAATTTTTTTTAAAAAAAACTTTAAAAAATAAATAAATGAGAAAAAGGGGACTCTGCTCTTCTAATCTTTTGATAATTTTTTTCGATCGAAGATCATCCATAACTACTAGCGTCCGATTAATTTGATGTTCCTATGGAAGAGAAAAGGGACCCTTTAATAATCTTGATCATCAATTTAAAAAAAAAAGGTGGACATGTGTGTGCATCAATACTTTCCAATATAATGATTCCATAAGACCACATTTAAGAAAGAGATCAAAAGCCAAAACTTAATGCATAAATCACTGATTAAAAAGTTCCCCAATTTAATTTGGACGTGACATTAATTAGATAGGACAATTTATTACCGCAATCAACTATTATCAACCAACTCTTGAATTTAACATGAAAAATCATGTGCGGAATATTTGTGAACATTGATGCCAAGATATACTACGTGATTTGTAGCATTATATTCCTTTTTATTTTACAAATAAGAATATTAAATTAGTTAACATATCCTTCATATGCATGTGATAAAAAAAATCATTGGTATAATGATATCAAATAAACAACAACAATGATATAATCGACATCATTATTATCGCTATTAAGATTTTTTTTTTGAATTTTATTTCCACTCCCACTTTAAAAAATAATAATAAACTTTCACAAAAGAGAAAAAAAAAAGCATAAGCTCCAAACGTTTCATATCAAACCGTCAAAGCCTGATCCAACGGCTACTGCGCGCGCCAAAAATCCAATTAATTATTTACATATAATTTATTGCAACCATTCCTCTCCTCGATGTCAAGTTACTCGACAGTTCTCGTTATAATCTCGTCTCTCTTTTCTTCTCGTTGCTGCTTGTAGTATTTAAAAAGGTTGCCAGAACTCGAGCGAGATCTGTTCTTTGAGTCCTCTTCTCCAAACTTTTCGATTTCAATTCGTGTTTTCGTTTCCGTCTTCTTCTTCTTGAAGTTTTCAAGTAGTGTTTGTGATTCGAGTTCGTCGAGTTCTTTGAGATCTTTCTTTGGTTTCAAAACTTCGATCTTTGTGCTGTCGCCTGCTTCTCTCGTCGCTGCACAGAAAGATACGACGATGGATCCGCGGCGGAGTGGGCACCAGGGCGCGGGATTCGGCGCGGCTACCTTGGCCGCCGCGAAGGTCGCCGTCGTCCTGCTCGGCGTCCTCTCATGCGGCTTCGTGGTGCGCGCGGCGGTTCCCGCCGTCCACGGCGCGCTGTCCACCGGCGTCCCGCGCTTCTGGGCGGCTTTCCGGTCGTCGCTCGGGCATCCTTTCGTGTTCGTCGCGCTCAACGTCATCATCTTCGCCATCTGGAAGCTCTCCGACTGGACGCAGCATTTGCCGGCGGAGGCGAAGTTGCCGGGCGCGGAGAACTTGGCGAAGGTCAAGTCCATTGACGTCGCCACCGCCCTGGCGGAGCCGCTGGTCAGGAAGCCCTCGCCGATGGTTTGGCACGAGATCCCGTCCCCCCCTATCACACCTCTGTCCTCAATCTCCATGCCGGATCCGGCCCCGGAGGCGCCACCGCAGAGCAGCGAGCTAACGCCGCCGACGGTACCCTGCGCCTTGCCGGAGTTGAAGATAAACAAAATGGTCGAGCCGCCGCCGGCGAGCACGGTCGCGGTCGTAGAACAGAGTACGTCGTCGGCGCTGGAGGTCGCGGAGACGGCCGACGGTGATGAGGACAGCCCGACGATGGAGGCCACTTGGAAGGCCATCATGGAAAAGTCATCCCGTAAAGGCGAGGCGGCGCAAGTGGCGGTGGCAGCGGCAGCGTCGCCGCCTGCTACCCCACGAAGGGAACTGCGGCAGCCGGAGACGGCCGCGGCGCCCATCGTGATCAGAGGGCGGGAGCCGTCGATTACGAGCCACGAGGAGCTGAACCAGCGATTCGACGACTTCATCAAGAAGAACTACGAGCAGATGCGGCGAAAGATGTGAAATTGATCTGCGATGCTTCTTTATCTATCAAAGCTAGATCTTTTTTGCTTGGTTTATAGTTTTAACTAATGAAGGTTTTTAGCAAAGATAAGTTGTCATAGAATGCGGAGAAGAAGAACAAGAAGAAGACTTGGCTGCTGATGCAAGATCCAATTTTCCAGGTATCTTTACATTTGGCAACATAAAAAAAAGGTTACTTCACTTCAGTTATCTCGTTGCTCTGCAACTGCACATCACTTTTGGCCATTCCAGTGGCTGCTTTTGCATGCTGCAGTAGTGCCAGAACTTGCCATTGTTCGTTTAGTCATCATTTAATGTTGCCTGTTACTTACTGTAATTTGCATTGAAAGCCAAAAGGTTCAAATTTTGAAACAATTTGCCTCTTCTTCTTCCTGCTGAGAAAAAAATAAGGGGTTGCTGATTCCTGTTGCTTGTTTTTTTCTGCTTGCAGGGTCTCTTTATATTTTTTTGTTGGGAAATGCTGGAGATTGGTTGGATCTTGCTGTAATGGAGATTAGGTTGGTAGGGGCAAGTGGCCTGTGTGATGAGAGATGGGATGGCTGGTGGTAGCTTTCCTGCAGTTGGTTTCCTTCAAAAAAAGTCTAAATGGTTCTTCTGTTTGCTGAATTCTACTATACTGGTTGGTACAGTACAGCTTGGTGTTTCTGTTTCCTTCCTTTTTTACTTATAATAAAGGTTTATTTGATTGCCTAATGTTCTGCATGGATTGAAATGTTGTGCCTTTTTTTGGGGGCTAAGGGAATTGAAATATATATATTGTGTTTGTGTTTACAAACAAAGGGAAATTATTCCATCTGGTAGGAATCTTCTCTTTTCCATATTTCTCATACCTGCTTGAATGGTAAAAAATGAAAAAAAGGAGATTAACCTGAATGAATTCACTTAATTAACTGAATCTCAATGTCTAATTTTGTCAAGAAAAAAATGTGTCAAAAAAATTTCTCTTGCAAGTAATTTATATTGGGTTATTTTCATAAAGCTCCCCTAAATTATCGTAATTTTTCGTATATAATCTCAAACTACGAACTTATTTTTTTTATGTCCCTAAAATATCATAATTTTTTCATTTTAGTCCTTCCGTCTACTTCTATTATATTTTCTGTTACTTTTAATTTTTTTCATTTATAAAAAGATTAATTACCCCTCCCTCCATAACATATCAAATAATAAATATAAAAAGAAAAAAATAAGGTGAGGATAATTTAGTCTTTTTCATAAATGACAAAAAAAATTACTATTTTGATCCTTCCAATGATTTTTTTATATTTGTTCTTTAATGTTTTTCTAGAAAGAGGGGTAATTTAATCTTTTCATAAATAAAAAAAATAAAAGTAATGAAAAATATAATAAAAGTGGATGAGAGGACTAAAGTGAAAAAGTCGCGATAGTTTATGGATAAAAAAAAATAAGTTAGTAGTTTGAAGTTAGATGTGAAAAATCGTGATAGTGTAGGGAAGATTTATAAAAATAACTCATTTCTATTTTCAACACATAGTTACTCTTGTGTGCGTTGAAGGTGCCCCTTCGCACACAAAAGTAAAAACTTCTTTTTTATAATTTTGTTAATATATTGCTAAGAAGTTTGATTCTCATAAGAAAGGTTTTGTATCTATTTATTTTTATTTGCTTTCACATATGCAAGACTCATACGTCTTCTTTTTATTGCAAATTAGAATTTTTACCCCCTTTATGTGAATGAAGAGTTTTAGTGAATATTCTATCTATCTATCTATCTATCTATCTAATATATATGTATATATATTATTATATTTGCTTTTTTATCCCCTTCTGCTTTAATTATAATGAGGATAACAAAGGAAAAAAGATAAATGAAATTGAAACACCCTAAACATTTACTTGTGTTTTTCCATATATGAAAGAAACATGATATCACGTGCATATTGAGAGGAAATGATATTAAAAAAAAAAAGATTTAATAGATTCTTGGGGTAACGTATATAAAGGGAATGTTTAGACTTCAGCCAAACAAAGATTTTTCTCTTGCTGCTTAAAGTGCATCACATCTTATCCTTATCTCTTGTTTGGTTAATCACAACTGTATTAATTTGGACCTTCTAATTTGTCCTCAAGCAAGAAGTGTATTATCTTCTGTCCTAATGGATTGCATGATATGCACGTTATGGTATGGTAGGCACTGTGATGATGTGAGCAAAAGAGAGAGAGAGAGAGAGATAGGTAATTTTAGGCAGAGTCATCAGTCTCTTGTGGATGAGAATAAAGATATGAATAAGTTTTTTAAAAAAAAATTTGCTTAATCTTTGTTTTCTTTTCCTATTACTATTTCCAAATGAATGGTTATATCTATAATTGTGTCGGCATAAGAAAACATATGGATTACTTGTAGTCTCCTTCTGCCAATGAACTGAATAATGCAAAAATCAAATCTTTCTCATGCATCATATCAACTGTTACACTCTATGAGGTGCTAAATGATAAAAATAAAAAATTTTATATTCTTTCCTGGCTAAAATTTGATACCCCTAAAAGTTCCATTTAACCTGGTCTATTGGCCTTCATCACGAGACGTCTCCTGTTTGCTACACACATCCCATTTCTGTCTCTGAAATGTCTTTGCTTGGCAAAGACCACATTCTTCAATAGTGAATGCTGCGTACTGTTGAACATATTCTGATATTCCACTTAGACCTTCTTATAATATGTGGCGTTAGAATTTTTATACATACCTTTATTTGTTTATGATAGCAACCCGCTCAATTCAAGAAACTTTTTTTAGCCGGTCCTCAATGGACATGGTGTTACTGATTTATTCGAAGTCAGTCTAATATCGAGTCCAACTAATTTAATTAAATTATGTGTCACATACTTGACAATAATGAAATTTTTAATAAAAATATTTTATATTTAAAATATTTGAACTCGAAATCTTATTTAAACGAAACTTTACGTAAGATCACTGTTACCATGAACCTTGATTTGCGAGTGAATTCTAAAAGGAGCTCTTAGTTGAAAGTTTGAAGCTGAAATCTTTGATGGGTTCATTGAGTTTGATAAGTTTTGAAATCGCTTGCTCCCAAACAGAGGTTCCTGCAGTGATGGCACCCCTCTTTGGTTCAGTGATATTAATGATGTAATGATGAGCAGCCGACTAGCAGCACTTTGTATCATGGTGAAAGCCAGCTAAAATTCAGGCATCAATCATCAGATACCGGGGCCAAGTACACAGAGACAGAAAGGAGAGAGAGAGAGAGAGAGAGAGAGAGGTGTTAGGTCATGTATGGCTATCGACGAGAGGCTGTCCTTTTACACAGAAAAGAGGACCTTACGATCGACCAGGGGAGCGGAGCAGAACGTCCATGCCTGTATTTGCTGTCACTTCATTAAAATTTTGCCAAATGTTTCAATTCAGAAAACTTCTGAATTTAAATGTTTTCACTTCAAGCCAAGCGCCATTACTATTTCTGTGAATTATTCAGTACGTTGTTCAAAAAAATTTATTTTTCTAGAATCGTGATGGCTATGAAACGTGTAGATTTCTGGCTTCCTAATTCCTATATGTTCTTTTTACTGATTGTCTATTATTAAGTGGAGAAGTGACAAATTATTATATTTCTCTACTGCTAAAGCTCCGTTGTTATTTTATGATTTCTTAAAAAAAATAAGGATTATACGAAGCAAAAAGTAACTTTTATATATCAGTCATAGTTGAATTATAATACGATGATTTACAAATAAGTATCATTATAATGTATACAAATAAGTTTATATTTATAAATTGTCAGGTGGCTCATATATATGAATCATTTTTTTTCACACAATTCTCATTTCCAAAAAAAAATTATGGCCGAAAAAAAAATGAAAATGTTTTATATTAACCAATTCCGTGGTGACCTGAGATATTTGGACGCTACACAGTAGTTATCCAAAGAGCCCAAGTTGAATCATCTTTCTTTTATATTATTTAATCAATGTTCGAATCATAAACATAAATTTCATTGTAATCATTTTTTAAAAATAAATTCGAAATAATTAATTCTCATCAACTTTGAAACCAAACTTCATTACTTAACTCATCCTTTTTAATTCTCTAGAATTGTGAATCAAATTTTATTTTTTATATTCCTGTTTTTTATATAATTATAGTGGTTCTAAATATACGAATTTCAATGTTGTTAAAAAAATTTATTATATGCTAGTTATATTATTTTCGACATAAATCATTGTATCCAACTAATTCAATTTAAAGTTAAAATTATTAACCACTAGTCAAAATAGTTTGGATGTTTCTTTTTTGCTGAATGAAAGGTTACAGTGGATGCATAAAGTTGGAACTACATTTGGCTAGTGAGCGCAATGTAGTGCAGCCAAACAACTATGGAAGATGACATCTATTGCTTGAAGCTAGGAACATTCCTTTGCTTTGCGTGGAAGAAATACAGATGCATATTATACATTACATTATTAATAATATGGTTGTCATTGTTCTTTCAAGACTGTGTTCAATAACATTAATGCCTTACAAGATCTCTCTCTCTCTCTCTCTCTCTCTCTCTCTCTCTATATATATATATATATATATATATATATATATATATATATATATATATATATATATATATATAACCGTTTGAAAGTATTATCACAATATTGGTACAATTAGTTAATAGAGTTATATCACAAGTGCTATTAATTTTGGATTAAGTTCTTAAAGTCATTACTTTGATTAGAGGAATATCATTATGCTCTTTTATCTCCATTTCAAATTGGATATAGTGCTTGTCCTCCCTGCTTGTTCGGGGAGGACCTTACTCCCTACATTTATTACTGTCGATTTTGAATCTAACGCATGATTAAAAAAATGCGCGGACAAGGGTGAAGCGTGGTTGGTTCGAACATTGCCTGCTTTAGTGGGTCGGCTGAATCCTACAGGATGTCTTTCTTCTCTCGCAAAGGTCGTGCTCTAGCTCGTCGCCCTACTTGCCCCCTCGTTGTCGCTAGACGCTACGCCGCCAAACACCATGCATCAGAATGATCGCCCTTGCGACCGATGATCCTCAATCTCGATCCTTCCCTTGTACCCCCTCCACCTTTGCAGGCTCATCAGTGGGAATATTCTCGTACCAAACCTTTTTTAGGTCCTCCAGATCATCCTCTTCCTCGGAGTCATCGCGACGTAGATTTGCCCGCTAATGGAGACGACGAACCAGAGGAAGTCATGGTGGCGGTGATGACCGCGCCACAGCCGACGTCGAAGAGTAGGGCGATTCGAGTTTGAATCCATATTTCTTGCTATTGTTCAGAGGCAGGCCTTCGAATCGATTCGAATGCGGGGAGGAGGAGCGATGATCGGAGAGGAAGGGGAAAGGGGGGGACACGTCGCTAGAGGCTCCTTGAGGCCTTGCGCTTCGTCCGCGTGCACACCGGTGCGAGAGGCGACCGACGGCAGTGGCGGAGCTAGGAGGAATTTACAGCGGGTTCACCGATTACTAGATAATAAAATATTTTTAAAAAATTATATCCTTCAAAATATTATTCCATGCTTTTAAATTCATTTTTATTTTAGCAAAATGCAAAAAATAACAAGAATCTCTAATCCAAATTCTATATATAAAAATTTTATAAGTAATTAAATTAATTAAACTAAAAATTATTTAAAAAATAATGTGTATTCAATAAGTCATATCTCATTAAAAACTTTGATGATAACCAAGAAATCCCATATTAGATAACTATAATAAAAGCTAATGATGTTTTAATATAAAAAATGTGATGGTTCTTTTTAACAAATTGACCGAGTGAGGTTTTCATTTTAAATAACTTTAATAAATGCTATAATAATAAAAATATTTTACCCAGATAAAAGATATGAAGTTAAATTAAATATAAGTTTTATAGAATGATGTTAATAAAATTCTCATATGAAATTTAAATTTAACAAAATATATTTAAAGAAACCTAAAACGTAATAAAAGAAAGAACATTATATAAGCACTAAGATTTTGGTCATTGCCACGATGAACTGAGCGTGACTTCTTTCTAATCCCTCAAGAACCATGCATGTTTTTCTCCAACATTGAATAAAAATGGACGATCGTAAATTCCAGGAGGACGGTCCTCCCTGAACAAGTAGGAGGGAGGGCAAACATTATGTCCTTTCAAATTAGCCAGATGGTAATAATTTGGACATTGAAGGTCCCAAGTGAAAAGAAAAAAAAAACGATGTCGCATTAGATATCTTATGCGTTGAATAGGTAAACTAAATTACTCTGGCTATGATACTAAAAGGATTATTAAGCAATATGCATCCAATTTTAATAAGGTACTTCTCATCATTCATCAAGGACATGATAATTCACCTCGTCTTAATTTCCCAATCAGCCACATAACACAACATTTCGGAGAGGAAACGTGGCCAACGGTAAGCCACACGTTGACATAATTTTCTTTTACCACGTTATGTCATATCACAAAAAGAAAATATATTGAACTATAAAATCATGTCAAGTGACATCCACGTAGCCATACACTCATGTAAAAACAATTATTGGAATATCAATTCTGCAAATTCGATTGTGATATATGTAAAGGAATTGAACACCATTGTTAAACACCATTAATATCTTCATCTACTTGAATGGTAATTAATTAGCCAAACAAATGAAGTAATAACAAAGAAAATGACCTGACGAAGACCCTCCATTTGGAGCCTTTTGGGTCAACTTGAATGAAGTTGACATGTTGTATCCCCCGGCCGAGAACATGGTCACCTTCCCTTGGGTTGTGCCATGTGCCGGGCCAACATCAACATAAACATCAACATAAAAAGGCAAAGGTGGATCTTTCGCTCATGACATCACACACTTACTAAATACTTTTGTCGAGATCTAAAATAATTTATTTATTTATTTTTTAAACTATTGTAAAAATATTTATACGAGAAATTCTACTATATATCTAACACATATTATTGCACTCGGACCTTTCCAACTCATAGTTGGAATTTAACTTTGACCAAAAAAAAATTTAAGTTCGTCACATCAATGGGTTCACTTGTGTAATAGTTGTCTTCGTATCGTCAAACATGCATGTTTAATTAATTAATAAAGTGCTTGTTAATTTCGACATAATATTTTGCAATCACGGTTTCATTTTCCTCGTAAATGTTCAAAGCTGACTAAGATTATGAGAGAAGATCGGCATTTTATAGGAATTGATCGTTTGGCACAACTCAAAATTTACTACGTAGAATCAGGGACAGAGCGAGGATCAATACTTAGGAGGTGTTTGGTTATAGAATAAAATTGAAGAGAATAAAGTAGTGTAATAGCGTATTCTCGTAAAAGTAAATATATTCTTATTCTACGACTTGTTTGGTTAGAAGAGAATAAATTTTAAAAATATAATATTTTATATTTAAAATATTTTATTACACAGAACTTGCGTTTAATATTATAATAATAAAAGAATATTTATATAATAATATATGATTAAATTTTTTTAAAATAATATACGTTTGAAAAAATTGAGAATAATCATATTCTATCATTTTAGAAAAATAAGTTTATTCTTCTGACGAGGTATAAAATGGCAGTTTTTTTTCAAGATGGTTTCACGTTTTTCAAACTTTGACCGATATAGTCTTATTCTGTGAGTTGTTTGGCTATATTCTCGGAATATCGACGTATTCTCGTATTTATTCCATAACCAAACGGCTCCTTAGGGGGAGGGGGCAAGTAAAGAATATATATATATAATTAACTTTATTAACTAAATTAAGAAATAAAAAATATTACAATAGAATCAACATATAATTATAATTTTATTTAGATTAAAATATATATATTTTTATTTGTCATGCATATTTTTTTTCTTTTTATGTTTATCATGTTAAAAGAAGATATATGTAACTAACTTTTTATGACAACTAATTAATTTGATTTTTTTTATAAAAAAAGAGTTAAAACTATTAGTACATATATTATACATTCATAAAAACACATATTATACTATAATCTTTTATAAATGTACACATATATTCTCTTATTAATATAATAACACATTATAATTATGCCAAATTCAAAAAATTAGGGGATTTTCCATATATATAATAATATATTTTACTATATATAATGTTTCAAAAAATTAGGAAGAGCTTATTATGTCAAGTTTACAAAATTAGGGGGGACCATATCATATATATTATATATGTATATAATAATACATATTAGTATATAGGTAATGTTGCAAAAAGTTGGGGGGGGGGGGGGGGGGGGGGGGGGGGGGGGGGGCATGCCCCCCACCCCCCAACAATACATTGGCTTCGTCCCTGCCTAGAATAATTTATTAAAGGATTTAACGGGTTGCTCCCTTCTCACTGCACGATTGATGTGCGATGGTGGAAGATGAGAACTTAATTCATCTCTTTTTCTCTCCCTCGCGTGCACGTTGCATGGACCCCGATTCATGCTCAACCGATTCACTCTTTTTTCTCTCTTCCTCTCGTGCACTGGATGGGGACGGTTCCTTCACTTTTGCCCTCTAATTCGTGGGATCTCCTCGACACCGTAGTTGCTTCGCACTGTCGCCTTTGCGATCGCCTGAGCTCGACCTCGTCGCCGCCTTCGCTCGACCTCGCTGCCGCCTTCAAGGGCAGACGATCAGTCGACTCGAACCATATCCCCCATCCAACGTGAGAGTGTGAGAAAAAAAGAGATGAAACAGACGATCCCATCTTCCACCGTCGCGTCTTAATCGTGCGGTGAGAAGAGTTAAGCGCCTTAAGAAAAAAGTAGTATCTTTATTAACATATATAATTTTAGTTAAAAAGACGTTTTGAATGCTCCAGGAAAAGTGAATAAAGTTGAAAATTGAAGAGTAGATAAATAAATCACGTTAGCATAGATCGAATTTGAAACATTTTTTTTTTACATTCTAAATTACTAATCCTCGCGTTTGTTCTTCTATAAATGGTTAAATATGATATATGATATTTTGAATTTCACGTCTATGAAATTTGAGTTTAAATTCAGTGCTTATCAATTGATATATGATATATGATATTTTGGAGTACTTATCCAATGATCCCATAATTGCATTTCTAAATGTGATCAAAGGGGTTGAGAGGTTGAGAATTGTGCACGCGTTGAACTTATCGTTGATTTATAAATTAATAGTGATCTTAAATTCATTATAAATTTATTATAAAAAATATTTATCATGAATATTTATAAGTCAACGATGAGTCATATTTTAGTATATCAAAATTTGTATTATATTATATACTTATATACACACGTATATCAAAATGACAATATTTGATATTCCAGCATTTGATGAGTGAATCAAGAACCATAAGTATTCTTCCAAAGTAATATATATAAAATCAAGTTTAGTTGGCACAACTAGTTAGTGGAGTTATACTCCAATAAAATAAATTGTTGGGAGCTAGTAGTTTTATGTTAAATTTTTGTAGTGAAATATCGTTTTACTTTTTCTCGCCTCCAAATTAATCAGGTGTTAATATGGATCCATGAACGAGTATAAAAAGGTAAATATGTATGTTGCTCAATACATTTTCTTATTATTTCTACAGGCCAAAAAAATCACTTAACTTTTGGTGCACCCTGCACAGAACTTTAGGGGTCTGTTTGGTTGTAGGATAAAATGTAAAATATCTCGATATTTCGATAATATAGTCAAACGTGAAGTAGAATAAGATTATCTCGATCAAGTTTTGAAAAATTGTGAAATCACTTTAAAAAACGTGAAACCCCCTATTTTAACCCTTGAAAAAGAATATAGTTATTCTTCATTTTTTTAAATTTTCAATCGTACTTTATTTTTAAAAAATTCAATCAAATATACATATTTATTATTATTATGATATTGAACACTACTTTTGCATCATAAAATATTTTAAATATAGAATACTATATTTTAAAAATTTATTCTCTTCAAATCAAACGATAAGTAGAATAAGAGTATCTTACTTTTTTCATAATACGATATTTTTTTTATTTTATTCTTTTCAATTTTATCCTGCAACCAAATGCCCAGATGACTCATTCAATTAACGTACGAGAACCATTAACTTTCTGATACCTAATAAAGCCCTGTTTGTCTAAAAAATATTTTATCCCATGAGTTTTAAAATTCTATAGTTTACCATTTTTTTTTAAAAAATGACATATCATATCACAGAAAAAAAATGAGAAAAATTGTTTGGAAGCAAAAAGATTCTCATGATAAAAAATTATAAAGATTCCTCTTTCTACTGACGCAAGTCATTGTCCAAAGAAAAAAAATTTATAAAGATCTCCTAATTTTCTTACGCTAGAGCGTAGAATAGACTATGTATTGTGGTATTCAATCCCATCAAAATAATATCCAAATAATTCTTTGTAAATTTTCCTGCTATACGAAAACAAATTACAATTTTTTCTACTTTCTTTATTTTTACGTTATCCCAAACAAGGACTAAATCTTAGAATTTCCTTTAAAAATAAGTTTATTAATTTTAAAGGGCAAGATGAGGATGATAATATAAATAATAATAACAGAAATATTACTAAGAAGATCTCATTGTTTCGCATAGAGATGAACTTGTATTGGGCCCAATTACTTAGGCTTCGACCACCGAAGCCCAACGAGGTCAGCCCAGAGATGGAACTATTTTCTCTCTCATCCTCTAGAAAACCCCGGTGAAAGTGATTCGCCCCCAATCTGAGAGTCATATTTTAGTATAATTTAAAAGTACATAATAAATATAAGTTAATATAAAGGTTATTTTCTCTAACCATCTTTAAAATATCACGAAGTTTTATATCTAACCTCAAATTACGAACTTCGATAATTTTTTTTAATTTGATCCTTTCGTCCAATTCCGTCGGCTTCTCTGTTATTTTTTATTTTTCTCATTTGTGAAAAGTCCATTATACTCCTATTCTGAATTGAATTATATTTTTATATAAAATAATATATAAAAATAATTAAAAAAGAAAACATGTGGAGGGCAGTATAATGAATTTTTCACAAATGAGAAAAATAAAGAAATCAACATAATTGGACGGAATGATCAAATTAGAAAAATCACCATAGTTTAGGTATCCAAAAAATGAATTCGTAATTTGGAGTTATATGTAAAAATTCGCGATAGTTTAAGAGTAGTTAGAGGAAATAATTCTTAATATAAATACATTTAAATTTATAATTTAATATTCGATATAGTGATAAAATTATTAAATTAAAGTTTTATAATGTGAATAGAACAATATTAAATTATATGTATATGTGTATATAATTTATTATATTGATAATAAAAATTGATGACTTATTAATTAATTATATCAATAAAATTTATAAAAAAATAGGTCTCACGTGTCCTTATAGTTTGTTTCAGATGGACTCTAGTTTAAGCGAATGGATTTCATTACATTAAAAGATTATGCCCTTTTATTATTTTTTTTGTTCATTTTTTCAGATCTAACAAATTTATTGGATTGGTAGGACTTTTGTTATATCCTTATCTGGACTCGTCCTATTTTCCAATCTTTTTTCTCTTTCACAATTACCAGAGAAAAGAATTTTTAAACAAATACAAGAAGTGGAAATGCACAGAGGTCAAATTAACTGCGTCTCAGGCAGAATGACTAATTTGATGAGAATTACCCCTACGTGAAATGGGATTTTGGGATCAAATTCGCGGATCGGATCGGAACGGATGGTCGGATTATCAAATCATTCAAATTTTTTTATTTCTATACTTAAAATATTTTACTTGACTTTTTTAAAATCAAATATAAAATTAAATTTAAATAAAAAGAGAAAAAATAAAATAAAAAGTTTAATTGATCAAGTCGGATCTAACCGTCTCGAATTGAAAATTTTCAACTCTTACCTGTTCAAGTCAAATTCAGATGGAGTCGAGTCCGATCCGAACTGACCTCACTTAAATCGAATCATTGAGTTCACGAGCTGATTTGACAGGTGAACCCCCGGTTGTGCCAACTATCTATCGTTTATTGACGTCACTTTTCTTTTTTCATCACAGTCCTCTTTCTCCTCTAATCGTCTTACATCATTCATGACCTGCAATTATCAAGGACGTTTATCATGAGGTCATAGATTCCGTCGCTGTCGATGGCACCTCCGTTGTTGCATCCGGACCGTTCGATTCCCATCGAACGCCTTCGAAAGCTTCGAGTCAGGTCGACGTCAAACCACGACGAATCCAATACTTTTTGTTTCATTCCTTTATTATTTATTTATTTATTCTCTATCTTAATTCTTAAATCGAGGTCATAAAACGCGGACCATTACTTTATATATTTTTTTTTTCTCCGTGGAATGAAAAATATAAGCCGTCGACATAGTTTAATCCCCTCGGGAGGAGGGGCATATTCGGAAGGATATTATTATTACAATAATTAATTATTATAAAAAAATTGCGTAGAGAAATTTAATGGGGCGATGAAAGAAGAAGAGTTCACGCGACCACGCGTTGAAAAGCCGAAAGCATTTTGCCTGCATTTCCCTCCTCCTCATCCTCCCCCTTCACCTCCTCCTCCAGCGTTCCAGACAAGAAACAGGCTTTGCTGCGTTACTTTCCCTTGTTGCGCCATTAGATCAGGTGGGTGCAGAGCTTACGCTTGTTCTTCCCATTTCCGCTTTTTTTGGGGCATCCGTCATCGTGTCTTGTTCCTTCTTGTTCAAAATTTTCTCTTTTTTTTGTTCTTATTCATCCGATTACCGCCGTTGTTGTCTGGATTCATCTATTATTCTCGTTTCATTTTATCTCGTCCAATCGATAACAACTTTTTGTTTCTTTTGGTATCTCTTATTGCAGGGCTTAGGAGCAGCAGCGGCACCGGCGGTCTTCTCCGGTGGTTGGGGTTTGCGGTCGTCACCCGAAGGCTGGGCTTGGCTGTCAATATAATATTAATTTATATTGACAGCCAAATCCCCCACCAAATCGAATCCCTAATAAATATTCGTGAGTGATAAATTCGAATTTGTTCTCCTCCTCCCCCACCCACATTTTTTTTTCTTTTGATGTGTGTAATAATTTGGATTTCGTCAGCGTTTTTAACAATTTTTTTTTTAATTTTTACATCCCAATAATGATAAGTTGTTGAGACGAAGTCCCCCAATTTTTATAGGTATGAAAAAAGAGATAATAATGGTGAAAAAAGCGACAGAACTCGGTCAATTAATTTTTTTTCCGCGGTCGTTTGACGGCAATTAATTTGGTTTCCCCTCTGCGCGTTTTGGTTTCGTTTGTTTGACTCCGTTTCCTCCTCGTGATCATCGTGTACCATTATCCCGGTCCTCCTCGTTGTCGGGCTAGGCGTTTGACACGATTATGTCCAAGTCATTAAGGTGTTCGTCTTATTTCCTCTGTGAGCAGGTTGGTGCATCGTTATCCCCGAAGCAACCGCGCAACTGCCCCGGATCTATTTTTTATAGTCGTCCCTCTCCTCAGGAGGGCATGCCAGCAATTTGAGCGCGTTCCATAGTCCTCCGTCAAGACCTCGATGGCTTCCCTCTCCGGCATCCTGCATCGTCCTCTCTCCGCCGTCGCCGCGGTCGCCGTGGCCGCCGTTTCGTCGGAGCTCCCTGATCGCTTCGCCCCCGCGGCGCCGACTTTGCCGTCTCAATCGGATTATTTAGCTCATCAGACGGCGGTTCCTTTCGTATCCTCCCTCGCCGCGGCCACCGCCGCGGCCACCGCCGCCGCGCCTTTGCCCGCCAACAGAAGGCCTTTGAGCCATATGCCGGACTCGGTCTTCGCCTCGCTCTCCCTGCCTGTTGCGTCGCCTGCGGTTCTTAGTGCTCCTTACCAGTACGCCAAGTTAGCGAACCCTCCCAAGGACGGCGAGAGGATCGAGGCGCCGCCAGTTCCTAACGCGCAGTCGGACGTCCTGTACCGATGGCACCTTCCGGAGCACAAAGCAGCTTATGCAGCAAATGATAGATGCGCGAAGACCAAGTCCCGGACGGTGATCGTGTTGCTGGGTTGGCTCGGAGCGAAACAGAAGCATCTGAAGAAATATGCCGATTGGTACACCGCAAGGGGATTCCATGTTGTGACCTTTACATTCCCCATGGGTGACGTGATGAGCTACAAGGTCGGAGGGAAGGCCGAGAGGAACGTAGACCTGCTTGCGGAACATCTTGCAGATTGGGTCTCGGAGGAAAATGAGAAGAACTTGGTGTTCCACACCTTTAGCAACACTGGCTGGTTGACGTATGATGCTTTCTTTATCTGTGATTTCAGCCTTTCCTGCTCCTTTGTTTATTTGCTAATCAGAAGTTACTTGGCCTTTTGTAGGTATGGAGCACTTCTTGAGAAATTCCAGAAGAAGGAACCATCTGTGATTGAACGGATTAAAGGTTGTATTGTTGATTCAGCTCCAGCTGCCGCACCAGATCCTCAGGTAAAAGAATTGTCTGCTGTTCTGATGATAAGTTGTATTCATCTTTTATGTTCATGCTTGCTAGTGTTTCTGTGTGACTAATAGATAACATATATTAACCCTGTACCTTTTAGGTAGTCATTGAAACTTGGCAATTCTAATTTCTAGCATTCCATGTAGAAGTTCCCCTTCGAATATTTACTTACTGATGGTTTGCTTATCCACCTAGAATGTTTCAACAACAACAAAGCCTTATCCCACTAGGTGGGGTCGGCTTATTCGTTGATCCATGTTCATAAGATTCGACAGAGTTTTACGCTGGCTGTCGGGGTCTAACACAACCCTCCTCCTTTATCCGGGCTTGGGACCGGCTATAAAACATAGGCGGAGTTCCACCTAGAATGTTTCATGATGTTAAAAGTTTAACTCATCTTTCATATATAATAGGTCTGGGCTTCGGGCTTCTCTGCTGCCTTTTTGCAAAAGCGAAGTGTAGGAACCAAAGGAGCGCTAGTTCCCAATAGCTCCGGTGTGGGCATTGTGGTTGCTGCCGATTCCAACATTGAACCTAAACCAGCAGCTATGGAATCTGCTTTGTTAGTTATGTTGGAGAAGTTTTTCGAAGTGGTTTTAAACGTACCCGCTATCAATAGGTCAGTCATCCTTTCTATGGCATTTTTCATCTGTTATTTGTTGAATCCCTTTACAAATCTAATTCTCCCACAACATGATGCATCATGATACATATATACATTCTGCTAAAAAAAAATTGATACATATATACATATCCCATCGGAACTTTTATACAGAAGTATATCCCAAGTTTTAAACTTGTGTCAACTGGTGAGGCGTCTTTTCTTGGCATTTTTCATCTATTATTCATTAAATCCTTTACAAATTAATTCTCCTATAACATGGGAAGTGCCACTATTTTGTTTTCCTTCTCAAAAAAATAGTTCCACTATGTGTAATCGTTTTACCCATCTACATATATATTAGGACACTTGTAAAGATATAAGGTAGAATGTGTAAACTATCCAGATATAAGAAGCTCCAACGAGTTGTTAGGTCATATAATAGTCACGTTTCTATATGCTACAATGTGGTCATGTTAATGTTTGATTGCCTAATTCTAACTAGCCTATTGGTTTGCATTTGCCTTATTTACAGGAGACTAGTTGATGTCTTGGATTTGTTAACATTAGAGCAACCGAAGTGCCCTCAGCTGTATATATACAGCTCTGCCGACAGAGTGATTCCTGCTTCGTATGTGGAGGCGTTCATAGAGAGACAGCGAAAAGCTGGGCATGAGGTCAGGGCGTGCAATTTTTTGTCATCGCCTCATGTTGATCATTTCAGAAGTCATCCGACTCTATATAGTTCTCAACTTACCAACTTTCTGGAGGATTGTGTGCTTACATGTTGCAAAAGTTCTTAACTATACTACGTTATACTGTTTTAATTTTTACATGATTCTTTTCCTGGCTCCCAATTTAGATGTGCCGGGCATACAAAAATCCATTTACCCCTTTGTGTATAAATCATGTAAGCCTTGTAAAAACCATACAGAAAACCGTTAGAATAAACACTCTTTCCTAACCCTCTTTGGAGTTCGGATCACTGCTAACCTTCTGTGTATTTGGATCATATTCTACTTGGTTGTGTAATCTTCGTGATTTGACTGAGATACAACAGAACTCGAATGTTCTCTCCTACTTTTTGAGTGCTTTCTTGCGGATGGAATCACTGTTACATTGAATTCTATTGATGTTAACTTAGGGGCCGTTTGGTTGTGTAATAAAGGATGGAATAAACGTAGATTCTGAAGAATAGCGTCAAACGATTGTGAGAATAGATTTTTCTCCCGACAAGTTTTGCGCGAAAATCAAGACGTGTTTATCCGTGTCGGGACCGTGTTTTGAGAATTTCAAGTTCCATGAAACGGACGGAATTGCACTTATTCTCCTTTTCTCGTGGGGGCACGATAGTAATTTTATTATTCACAATGTGTGCCGCAATTAGTCCTCGACTGATCCCTCTTTTTTCGGCCACTTTCCCCTCTATCCGCCTCCACGATGGTTATGCCTTAGACGACCGCGACCGATCCAACGTGAGGTGGCTTCGATCGATCTGGTGGCTTCGACATTTTGCTTTAGGTGAGTCCTCGATCGATCCTGCGTAAGGTGTCTCGTTCCGATTCTAGAGATTTTTTTCTGATGATCATTTTGGTTTTCCCCTCTTTCAATCGATCCCTCTTTTAATCTCGTTTTTTCCCTTCCGGCGACGGTCACCGGTGCCACCTGTGTATGTCACGCTGTGTGTTCATCGACTTAGGCGTTTCATGTTCGATCGATTGCGACGTCGTCGACTCGCGCCACGACACTCTTCCAACTTCTAAAATAGGTATCTCTCACCTTCCTTTCATCATGATCCCTTCTCTTCTCAGTCTCCTACATTTCGTGTCTTTTCATTGTTCCATATTTCACTCGATGAGTTATTTGAAATGTCGAAGTTCTCTTGCAGGCACCGTGTCGCCTTCTTCAGGAGAATCCGTAGGCACCTGTTGTAGCACGTCACGGTCGCGAGGTAAGAAAGATTTCCAACACCCATAAACCTGCTTCTCGTGCATCTTCTATTTGCGTTATGTGCATGCTGTGATTACTGAAAAGTCCTCCATGTATAGAGCAAGTTGTTAGTGCAATCACCCTTAGATGATTCCCGATAGGTAAATGAACAGTATGATGTATTGCATATTTGAACATATAATCACTCCTTGTAGTTACCAATTTGTCCTACGCACTCGGCATTTACGACACTACGTAGAACCACTCGTCTATCTTCTAGCAATTCGTATTCGCCTTGTTCCTATGTCATTTTCTCAGTTTATTAATCATATATTATACACACTCGTAGCCGCAATGTCCCAAGAAATCGGCTCTAGAAACAAAGATGACAGTATCCGAAAAAAGCGTCTCATGAATTGGAATGATGAGTTAGACCAAGTATTTGTTGGTGTCATGAAAATTGAATATCTAGATGGGAACTTCAACAGCGGTGCCTTCACATCGGACACATGGAAGCGCATATTGACAAGATTTAATGAGACTATGGGGAAGGGTTACAATATGCAGAATATGAAAAATAGGCTTAAAGTTTTGCGGAAGTCATACCTACTTTACAGAAGTCTAATTAATCGAATGTCCAACTGGGAACTGTAGAAAATCAAAGGGGGGAAATGGTTCCGAGTGCGATTGCTGTCCAGCTTTGGACTGCTCATCAGAATCGTCGAGGTGAGAGATGTGATATGAAGTCTAACAAACTTATATGTGAAGCAAAAATAACTTATTGTTATTGCGTAGGTAATCCAGAGGCATGAGATGATGGCATATGCTTCTTTCTTCATAGCGGACGCTTTGGTATGCAGTACTTCAGCTTCCTTGTTAAATCCGCAAGCTCTTGCCTTTAACAATTCATGCATTAAGTACATGTTACAATTACATTCACTGAGATTCATTACATAATGTGTGCATTCTGAATTCTTTTACATTGGACTGTGATTGTGTTGCATACTGATCTGAATATGTTTTTCTATTTTCAGTGTGGAATAATGGTGTATGCCACCTGTTTGCTCACTATACATTAGATGATGCTGAACCCAAGGGCTCCCTTTGGGTGCCAACGAATAGAAGAATGTGAATTTTTTAATAACCATTGTTGTCATGTACTCTTACAATGTTGATTCGAAGTCCTTAGTGGACATTGGGCTCTTGTCATTTGTAACATGGATTCAATGTGTGTGTACTGAATTTGATTTCTTCATTGAAGTAAACATCGCATGAGAAGTTCCATTGCTTTCCATTTCATCTGCAATTACTATATTTTGAAGTTGAGGCCATCTACTTATCGTTCATCTGCAATTACTATATTTTGTATACATACTTGTCTTTCCTACATTTGTTTTGTGAAGTTGCTTTAATTTATATTTAGAAGTTGCCCCTTATTGTTTTTTGGAATATGGTTCTGCAACTCCTACCACTTGAATGCAGATTGTATGAATATCACATCCATCGTTTACTATTCGTGCGATTCATTTTTATCGTTTTTTCCGAAAGTTGCTCTCCAAATGTGATGGCTGTGATGACCTTATTCGACATCTCGTAGTCATGTTTTATTTTCATTGCATTGAGGCCTTCTTTTATTTCATTACATGTGACCATGTGATTATAAAGGTGCGATGTGATTATAACTTGTTTCGAAATAGACGAAATGAACATACACTAACTTGTTACGATGGCATTCATATGTTTCGAAAAGAAGGAAAAAAACACTCCAACGATACTCAAATTGACAGAAAAAAACATACCAACAATACACAAATGTTATTCTTCCAAGGGTGTCGACCAGCAGTTAACATGTATTTGTTCCAATACACCAATGGATATGCATTTGTTCTCAATTTTGGATATGCATTGGGATGTAATAGGTCAATGAATTTTCTTCTTTAGATACACAGGAACTTTCGATAACTTTCTCCTTTGCAGAAACTGAGACAAATGCAAAGTTGTCTTGTGCGTTATGAATCTGCAATCGCACTGCATATGCATATCCATTACATTTGCGTGTGTCAACAATACACATTTGTCGACACATTCATCAACACTGTAAGATGGATTTCGGACCCCGCCCAAAACACATTGTGTGGGACAACCAAATTACAGTAGATGCGGATATAAAATGTGATGGTGAGGACCGCAGCGAAAACCACGAAGCTAACCTATGTCGTTCATGATGTACTGAAATTCATAAAGACGCAAGCAATAACGATTCCTAAGAAAAAATAGATGACTCGATCTCGTCGGAGCCACTTCACGGTTGCTTCCAATGTGTCACACTTCTTCACTAGATCAGTTATTACGATGATCGCACGGGGTTCTACGAACGTATCAGCCCATTTGAAAAATCCGCAATCAGCAGAGGAATTGTCTCTCTGCGTACACAAATGTATGAGTATAATAAGACATAGAGACGATATTTAGAAGTGCTGGGAGGTTCAAGAAGCATGCTAGTTCAAGAAGCATGCTAGTAACCTAAAAATGTGGACAGCCCCAAAATCTTCTACCCGGGTTTGCAGAGGTCCACGCCGTCCTCAAGATGCACGCGTCTCCATAGTGACAGATTGGGGTC
Organism: Pontederia crassipes; assembly: GCA_030549335.1. Lineage (NCBI taxonomy): Eukaryota > Viridiplantae > Streptophyta > Magnoliopsida > Commelinales > Pontederiaceae > Pontederia > Pontederia crassipes. The sequence continues at coordinate 64,722,738 of CM060191.1, read as the reverse complement.
TCCATATGTAGATAGTTTTCTTCGTCGACAACTTCGACGAGGCCGAGCGCACCTGTATAGTGGGAGGAGGCCAACCACACCTGCACGGCGGTATAGGCTGGCGACGACTTACAAGTAGTGGAAAAGGGGACATCGAGTGAAATGTAAGTGAAAGGAACGACATTGGAAATGCATGTAATATGATGAGCACGCACCCGTTGTCGCCCCTGCCTGGATCGCCGGAATTTCGTCAAGGGTCGCTAGGGGTTTTTTCCGACCCTATCGCTCGAAAGAGGATTTTTTATATGACAACGAATTCATACGAGGGGTACTCTCATCTTTCGGATGTCAGTAATTCCGGTGTCAAACAAACAATGACAAGGAATTGGATAACTATATGGGGTCTCCATATGTAGATAGTTTTCTTCGTCGACAACTTCGACGAGGCCGAGCGCACCTGCACAGCGGGAGGAGGCCAACCACACCTGCACAACGATATAGGTCGGCGACGACTTACAAGTAGTGGAAAAGGGGACATCGAGTGAAATGTAAGTGAAAGGAACGACATTGGAAATGCATGTAATATGATGAGCACGCACCCGTTGTCGCCTCTGCCTGGATCGCCGGAATTTCGTCAAGGGCCGCTAGGGTTTTTTCCAACCCTATCGCCCGAAAGAGGATTTTTTATATGACAACGAATTCATACGAGGGGTACTCTCGTCTTTCGGATGTCAGTAATATTTTCTTTGGCCAGTGTCAAAAGCATCCCACATTAGGCTAGTTGGTTCCTTAGATAAGACATGCTAATTTGGGGCTCCTTTGAAGTTTTCCAGCATCTTAGAAACTTTTTTTGTCTTGGTGCAAGTTTCTTTCACAGATGTCAAAGGCAAGCACTTTCCTTTCATCATAAGGTTGGTCTCACCACTGTTGTTCATCAACATACAAGTTTTGCTACATTGTGTTTTCTTTTTTTTTTCTTATTTGGTTCCTTCCAACTCTCATACATGACTTTCCAGCTAGACAATGTGTGGCATCCTGGTCCCTCTGATTCAAAGGTTCCCAAGAAAAGACACCCCCCAACAGGCAGAGGCAGCATGTAGGCATGCTGACTCAAGGTTATGTCAGGCATGATCCTTTTGAAGCTTAATGGGACATCTTACAGTTAGTTAAAAAAGAAGACCGAGAGACGGAGAGTGACTTTGTTCAAATCTAAGCACATGGTCTGTCTCCCCATGATCAATTTGGCACTACAACAAGAAGTGCACGTTCTTCATTTTTGTTTTTTCAGCTTACCTATGCCTTACTGGAGTTACCTTATCTACCCTTTCCTTTTCCAATTCCTAGATTATAACAGGATAAAAGGATGAGTCGCTTCTAACAAATTAACTTAAGTTTAAAATGTTGATTTAATTATCGGATTGTGTTTCAGGTCGAAAGATCTCAAGATAAAATGTAGTATTCATCAGTAACTTAGCTGATTAAGTCGGCATAATTGGGTTCCACGTTTAAACTCAACCTGCTGAACTTGCCCGGCATATGCAACATAAAGGATCCACAGCTCCACACCTCTCTTTAATCTCTGGCCTTGTTATGCTTAAAATCGCGTACTTCAAAGACCATCAAATTCACAATCGTGATATGAAAATTGAGTCTCATTGCACATTACGTTTGATTTGACTCATATATAACAATGTTGCTACGTCAATGTAACTGTTCCTCACTTTGTGGAAGCACAAAAAAAGCAGTCCCTTGGTGCAAGCCACTGCAGAAAGGAAAGTGATATAAAGGTTAGCTTGATTCATGGCTTTTCCACCGAATGTTTTTTTTTTCTGCAAAGAACTCAAACTCCTGATGCACTGAAATCGAATCCGCCGCACGATCGAGTAGAGAATATAAAGCAACAAGCTAAAAGATGCATGCTTTGGATGCACAACTTTTTGTGGGTTTCATGCCAATGCTTTATATCTGATGAAGTGTTGCTGATGTTGCCCCTCTACTTTTTTTCTGGCTTCATGTGACTGGATTTGCTACCTGGTGAGATTTTGATGACTGTGCATCACATTTCATCTCTTTATTTTAATCGTCCCATTTCTCTGAACGTAGAGTCCATGTCCAATGCACCTGCGCCTTATAAAAGGGCACTCTGCATGGTGCATTGGAGCAAGGAACCTCTCCAGACTTCTCCAGTTAGAGGAATATAGCAGCAGAGTTAGGAGCTTCATAACAGCATGGAGCACACAAGCCAAAATCAGGTTATGGGGTTTCCTATCAAGTCCACTGGATGTGCAGCTGAAACTGTTGCTGCCACTGAGACTAGAAGACTTTGCCTTCAGCCCACTTCATACAGATCATCCAGATACAATCAAAGTATCTAATCTTTCTCTCTCATGCATTTACCAATGCACTTCTTCAGTGCGTCTTTCCAGAGAAAATTTCTAAAGCATTATGTTGCATGTTGATCTGCAGGAAGGTTGAATCCAGTGGTAGGTTGGATGAGCAGATTTGGCAAGCAAGCTGACAGCCTTGCAAGAGGCATCAGAGAGCATGGTAAGCTTCACCATCTGCACCATTGATCAGCTTAGGCTCCTTCTATTGAAGCCAGCTACTAACAATGGCCCATTTCAACCTGAATCTGCAGTGAGCTTGGGGCCTAAGATCTCAGAGACTGTAAAGGGAAAATTGAGCTTAGGTGCAAAGATTCTTCAAGCTGGAGGTGTCGAGAGAGTTTTCAGACAGAAATTCTCTGTCGAGAAAGGAGAGAAGCTGCTGAAGGCATTTCAGTGTTATCTATCAACCACAACTGGTCCTATCTCAGGGCTGCTCTTTGTATCAACCCGAAAGATCGCATTCCACAGTGATAGATCTCTCCGACTCACTTCTCCGAAAGGAAATTCGATCAGAGTTCCCTATAAGGTAGTCTTCTATTTAGACATGCATTGAGTATTTAGTTTAGATCTGAGATCATTGTCTATTTCTGAAGTAAATGTGCTAAGTTCACATTTTTCTAACTGAACATATTTTATTTGCAGGTGTTGATTCCAATCGAAAAAGTAGAAGGAATCAGCTCATGTGGAAATGTCGATAATCCTAACCAGAAGTACATCCAGATAGTTACTGTAGATGAGTTTGAATTCTGGTTCATGGGGTTTCTGAGTTTTGGAAGATCCTTCAAGTACTTGAAACGAGCCATTTCAGAGTCATAAGTAGGAATTCTACTGTGATTTAGTTTGGTCCAACATATTGGGAGCCACAGGCTCCATGTTGTAATATGTACATTTTGGGGAAAATGCAACATCTTGTTGTGATAAGAACTAAATCAACTACTTATTACTGGAAGGTTGTATCTTCAGAAGCTCTCCATAAAAGATATTATGTTAGACTTGCAGAACACTGAAAATTTTCTCCGCTAAGACTTGTGTCCGTGCAAAATTTTCCATTGAACTATACAACCTTATTACAAAATAGATAATCTATGGATGGATTCAACTCAGGCATTAATCAAACGATCAAAGAGTCATTGGTAAATTATTTATGCTTCTGCTCCATTGATTAATCAAGATTCATGAGGATCTTGGATACTAAGGGGCCGTTTGGTTGTGAAATGGAACTTCGCGGAATAGTCTCATTTATTCTGCGAATGGGTATTCTCTGGTCTATTCACTTTTTATAGTTATTCAATTTCTTGTCATTGTTTGTTTGACACCGGAAGACAGGAACCAATTCAACCAACTTGGGTTGTCAGCATAATGGGAATTGCACCATGTCATCACACATAGACTGAGGAGAATTGAATTTGCTCAATCTTGATATATACAATAGAAAAAATGGTATCATAACAAAGACCAAATAAGCAGACAAAATCAACCCTCAGATTAACTGCTAGGGAGCATGACGTAGTTTCAGTTATTTCTTATGCCATGAAATTTTCTTGTACTACAAAGGGATTAAGCTATTAGGCGGAAGCGTGTATATATATATATATATATATATATATAGGTAGTAGACATGTTTATTCCAGGAAAAAAACACAATGCCAAACAATTAAAATGCACTTGTAATGTGCGTTTGAAATTTGTACAAGTTCAATTAATTTGGTTGGATATGTTAATTCGGATTTGAAAAAAAATGATAGAAATCTTATGGTTAAGAGGATTAGTTGGAGAATAAATTATGAAGAAAGAAGCTAATACAATATACTTCAACAGTCAAAGTGCAATACATCTTATAAAAAATTTAATGCATTAGGAAAGAACAAAGTATATTAATATGGGGTTATTAGTTTGTTCATGTAAAAGAAGGGTGTTTAAGTTAAAAAAATTAGCACTCATGATAGCTCGTCATGCCAAAATCAAGTTAGGTCCATGCGATTGCGAATCATTTAGTAAAAAGAGAACATTTGAAACATTTTTAGGAGAAATTTGTATAATTCAAGTCAAGTTAAAAATATGTTAATGGGATATTTTTGTACTTTCAATTGTAAAAGAAAAAATTAACAAGAAACGACTCAAGACCTTCCTTGCCACCACTGATTCACGTGGGAGCTGCCACAAGTAAAATTCCGTAGTACAAATATTTATATATTTTATTTTGACAACGGTCACATTTGGATGTCAAAATTATCATGTTAAATATCTATGTTTATCTTTCTTTTTTGTTCTTCTTGTTTATTTTGTTTCCTCTATGTTATATCACCAAAAGAAACCGAACGCATTAGGATGAACTAAGGCATGGCCAAAGTGGCAGCTTAAACAATAAATGATATCATCTTATCTGCCAAATTAGAAGATAAATCATGAAAACGAATGCATGTCTCCCTATCTCCAGCTTATTTTGACATGACAAAGCAAGTGAACAGGAATCTAATTCCAAGTACATCAGACAGGAAGTATCCATGCAATTATTCGATCCGAAGAAAATGTAAGAAGGAACTTATTTTTCCTTGGCCTGGATGTCGGAATCATGCGGTCTGCCGCTGGTGATGGAATGTTTAACTAGGGCACCAGGAACAACTGTTCCAGAAGCGGGAGCCCACACCCCAACATGCTATAAAGTATTAACGATGGCGAGGTTTACTTCGAAAATCTCTCTCTCTCTCTCTCTCTCTCTCTCTCTCTCTCTCTCTTTCTCTCTTCTCTCTCTCTTCTCTCTCTCTCTCTCTCTCTCTCTCTCTCTCTCTCTCTCTCTCTCTCTCCTCTCTCCTCTCTCTCTCTCTCTCTCTCTCTCTCTCTCTCTCTCTCTCTCTCTCTCTCTCTCTCTCTCTCTCTCTCTCTCTCTCTCTCTCTCTCTCTCTCTCTCCCGTTGATATCTTTCCCACTTCCCACACTGGTGATGCACACTGGTGATGTCATGGGTGCTGCTTCTCTTCCCTCTCCTTGTTTTCTGAACTCAAATGTCTAAAGTGCTTCTGCCCCATGGCTTGCAACTTCAGCAGCTGTCCTTTTGATACAATGCTCCTCCTGTCACCTTTTTTCCATATTCATCAAATCCAAGAAGAACGAACATGTTGAAGATCCAATGGCAAATAGAGTTAGAATACATAACAGCACAAATAACTCACAGAAATTCTTATTAGATGTAAAATAGAACATTAGTAAGAAGATCATGATATCTTCATAAATATTGCAACAAGGGATCAATCAGTAAGTTATCCATACTCTGTTTCGGTGTGACTTTTTTCTTTTAAAGAAAATGCATATCTTATATATAGTCATCAATAATACAAAAGTCATTGGAGACCCGACGGGGGTCAACCTCAAAAAAAACATCAGCAGTAACGTTTTGCCAAGCTTAGCAAGATAATCAGCGACAAGATTAATTTGCTTAGGACAATGAAACCATTTAAAATTTACAAAAGAGTCCAAAAGATTGTGTATTTCCTGCATCAGATTTCAGAGTTTTCAAGGTACATCCTGCTTGCGTTTGATGATGTTGACCAAGGCGAAAGAGTCGGAATCCAATACAATATTCAGAAGCCACAACCGCTTGCATGCCCGCAGCCCCCACAAATCACCTAGCGCCTCCCCTGGATAGCAGAAGTGACATTACATTTGATGGAACCTGCACAGATGAAGTTAGAGTTAGTATTCCGTAAGATAAAATCCGCACCGCTGGCCAAGATCCGATGACAGAAGGAGCCATCGGAGTTGATCTTGATCCAGGAATCGGGCGGGGCCTCCCAATGGACAGAGAGATTGTCCTGGGGCAGAAAAAGGGTGGAGGAAGGGGAACGATGAGCCTCAGAATTGTGGTATTCAGCATGCTCCGAGTACCAGGCCGGCACCCGCACCCGCACCCACAGAGACAGTGGTTGCTCGCTTGGAACCAAACTGAAGGTCGCAATGTCTTTTCCATATGGCCCAATGAGAGAAAGCAATCAAAGATAGAAGAGAGGATTTAGAGTGAGAGACAAGGTCAAATCCTTCAAGAGTCCAGTGTCCATGCTTCCAAGAAGAAAAAAATTTAAAGGTATAGGCAAGCTTGGATTGAGCGAGTGTCAGAAGTATCAGAACATTCATAAAACAGATGCTCAAAAGTTTCAGGGTGAAGGCCACACATAGGACATAAGGGGTTGAAGTTGGGCGTAAATTGAGAGAGTCCGGCCAAGGTAGGAAGTCGATGATGCAAAAGCTTCCACACAAAAAGCTTGATCTTTTGCGGGAGCATGAGCTTCCAAGTAAGGTTCCAAGAGGGCCATCCAGACTGATCCAGCGGGGTATGCTGACGGCACAAGGAATGATAAACAGATTTGGCAGAAGGTCTGCCAAAGGAATCATGTATCTAGTAACACCTATCATCATCGGCAGGATGAGAGAGAAAGATAGAAGCTATAAGGTTTGCAAGGATCGGACCAAAGCATAAGTGTAAGAGAGGAATATTCCACTGCATATTATCAGAACTGAGATTCTTAACTAGCATTGTATCAAAATCCATATCCATATTAATATAAGTTGGCATGAGAATCAAAGGCATACACAAGATCCAGGGGTCCTTAGTAACACTAGTGGAAGAACCATTACCAATGTATTTCTTGAGGCCAAATCTAACCTCCAATTGAGTATTAAGTATTAATTTACTACACCAGGAAGGATGTCCGGATGGAGCACTAGAAAACCAAGGATGATGATCAACATATTGACCCTAATGAGGTGAATCCAAGGTGTGGGATGATTATTTAAGAGAGTCAGGACTCTTTTAGCCAGCAAGGCATATCTAACCATATGCAAATTTCTGATACCTAAACCCCCATCTTTATATGATTTCTGAACAGTGCCCCTGGACATTAAGTGGATACCTTTCTTATTATGATTATTTTTCCATAAAAAGCTCCTAGCATTCCTCTTAAGAGTATCGATGAGACCCTCAGCAATATAAACGGAACCCAAGGCATAATTAGGAATAGTATTAATGACATGTTTGATTAAGACCACTCTACCAACCATGTTTAAAGTGGAGGCCTTCCAACCATCAATACTAGTTACATTTTTATCAATAAGCGCTTGTTGATGAGAGATGGGGATATAATTGTTTGAAATTAGAGCACCTAGGTATGTGAAAGGTAGCTTGCCTTGACGAATTCCTAAGAGGCGTAAAATCTTATGTTTCCTTGTGCTATTAAGAGATCTGTGAAGATAAACTTCAGACTTAAGAGGGTTAATGGACTGATTGGTGAGATGATGATATAATTGAAGAATGTCCTTAAGACATTTACAGTTTTTGAGATTGGCCGTGACAGTGATCAGTAACTCATCAGCATATAACATATGGCTCAAAGAGAAATCTTTAAGAGTGAAAGGAATGAGTTGTCTAGAATTGACAGCATTGTGCATTAGAGTAGTAAGCACCTGAGTAATAGTGATAAAGAAATATGGGGAGAGAGGGTCACCTTGCCTCACCCCACAATGACTATTGAAGTATGGAGAAGGTGTACCATTAATATGACATGAAAAGAGAGGAGATTCAACACAAGCCATAATTCAGTTAATGAAATATGTAGAGTATTTCATACAAGTGAGCACATTGTTAATTCCACACCAACTAACTCTGTCAAATGCCTTGTTCATGTCAGCTTTAATGATCATAGTTTTAGCTCTCCCCTTGTTCATTGATTGGGTTACCTCCTGGCTAAGGAAAGCAGATTGACATTTATCAATTAGACTATCAAGTGTGGGTTTGATACGACAGGCCAGTAGCTTGGCAATGACTCTATACATGATATTACAAAGCGCAATAGGTCTGAAATTAGTAATCTTGGTTGGTTTAGGCTTCTTTGAAATAAAGATGAGAGAGGTAAGGGTCCATTCTCTAAGCAGCCAGGTGGTTTGAAAGAACTTATGAATTTCAGATATGAAATCTTGGCCAATGATGTGCCAATTGGTTTTATAAAACTCTAAAGTGAATTCGTCAGGCCCAGGAGCCTTCCCAGGAGCCAGGGACCATAAGCTTTGAACAATCTCCTCATCAGTGATTGGGGCAATAAGATGATCAGTCCATGACCTATCCAACAGTGGAAGGTCAGATCAGGAAGATGTGGGTATGGGAGGCAGGGCATTAGGCTTCCAGAGGTTTTTATAGTGTTCAACAAAAGCATTCATGATGTCAAAGCTATCTTGCAACCTAGTTCCTGAATCCGTCTCGATATATTGTATTAAATTATTATTATGCCTAATCATGAAACTTAAATGAAGGAACTTAGTATTCCTATCCCCATCCTTAAGCCAATTAACTCTGGATTTGGACCACCACTCAAGAGTAATTTGCCTCAAAATGGCAGCATGGTGATTATAAAGAGCACGGAGCTGCCCTAAGTCATGGTCAGATAAATCGAAAGACTCATCCTTTAGCTCAAGAGCGGCAATTTAATGCCCAGCTCTTCAGCCTTAGTTTCAAGGTGACCAAGGTGATTCATGTTCCAATGTAAAGTTTTATGTTTGACATCCAGGAGGGATTTATGGATGGAGGTATTGGGGCGCCTCTTCTCCCAAATGTGCATAACAATTTTCTGAGCCTCAAGATACTCAAGTCAAAAGGCCTCATATTTGAATTGATGGTTTTTCCTGGTTCTAGAATTAGTGTTGAAGAAAATCGGATTATGATCAGAAGCACATCTAGGAAGAGAGAGAAGAGATAAGGATAGGAACTTAAGCATCCAGTGGGAGTTAACGAGTACTCTATCTAATCTACACTAGATTCTAGCAAGGCCGTTTCTATTATTGCACCAAGTGTATTGAGTGCCATGCATAGGAGTGTCAATTAATCCGTGGGTATGAATGAGATCATGCAGAGCTTGAATGGATTTAGTAAGAACAAAAGGACGACCACCTTTTTTATCATTAGCATGTACACAGGTGTTAAAGTCACCAACGATAGCTCAAGGAAAATCAATAAGGTGCATATTAGTGAGGTCTTTCCACAATTTTGTTTTGATGTCTGGTAATGTACTAACATACACACAAGTAAGCAGGAATGAAAATGAGTCGAAAGTGACAACTGCATTCAGAAATTGAGAGGAGGTAGAGATCAGAGTTACTTTTGTGCTATTATTATTAGGCCAAGCAATTAATATTCCTCCAGATGAAGAAGTACCTGGGGCAGCTAAATGACACCAGTGCCTACCTAAGCGACGGGCAATAGTGCAGGATGAGTCGACAGTAGCATGAGTTTCCTGCAAAATGAGTAAGTCCGGTCTATGTTCTTTAATAATGTCGGCGAGGCGGTCCCAGACGCGGCTGTGTAACGCCCCCGACAGTTCCAGGATATCATTCTTATTTGTTTAGATCCAGAGATTCTGAATCACGAGCAGCACTTTTGTTTTGGACCTGTGTCGAAGTTTGCAAGATGGTAGTACCAGGTATAGCGTGTGAAGATTTAGATTTACCTTTTCCTGGGTCATCCTTCCCATATTTGACCTTCTTCTTGGGTTCCAGCATAAGCGGTGCTTTTAACGACAGTACCCTATCCTTCTTTTGCGACGACCTAGGAGGCGGAATGAGGTCCAAGTCCTCGAACTCCACCTCATAGCCTTCGAGTGATGTTGAGCATGGAGGGGAAGGGTGTTGAGCTGCTGTAAATATTTCTTTGACATAATTCACTAAGGTACCGTAATCCCAGTCAGTGGTCGGCATAGACTGAGGAGAGGCTGGCCGAAGGGGACCTGGAATAAAGGACGGTGATTTGATGTATTGAGGGGATGGAAGAGGAGTGGAGCCGGGGTTTTGCAGGGGTGCGAGGAGTGGAGATGAGAACGAGGGTTGGAGATGATCGGAGATTGAATTGAGAAGTCATCTCTGAGACAATCGAGGGGGGGAGTTGAGTGAGTGATGGGGTGCATCGTGCGGTTGGATGGGTTACACGTCATCGATCCGTGGGAGACAAATGGAGGAATCACAGTCATAGGCGGAGACCGGCGCACATAGGAGCACACGTCAGCAATCCGTGGGAGGTGGGGGGGAGAAAACACATTCTTAGAGGGAGTTTGAAGTTCGAGGCAAGATGAATCGCGCAATGGAAGACACATCAACAAGCCTTGGATTTGTTGAGGTGGGCTACGAGAGGAACACGTGGCCATATCCTGCAAGGCAGATAAAGGGCCATTAGCAATCTGATTGTTGGGCGCAAGTAACGAAATCTGACCGTTGGATTGAGGTAGGGCCTCCACAGAAGCGGATGACCGGCTGGGATCAGACGATGGCGTGAACTGCAGGGAGGAGGAGGGGCGGTCCAGCGACTGAACCAGAACATCGCTATCATTCCGCAATCTCGGTCCACGATCCGGTTCACGATAGGATGGCGGCGCACGGAGCCACGGCCCGAAGAGAAGCACCGTCTCCAACGCCGGCGATGGCTGAGTGCAGGCCTCCAGACTATGACTAACATGACCACACCTGAAATAGAAGAGAGGGAGCTATTCATATAAAACACGCTGAAAAACTTTAGATCCATCCAGGTTAAGGAGCCAGACACCTTGCTTTAGGGGATCGGAGTACGAAAGCTCAACACAGGTCCTGGCTCTGTCGATCAACATCGCCCATTCGTTCACCGCGAGGAGAGTACCAAAAGAAGCGGCGATCCGGATGAGAGATTCATGGTTGATCATTTCGTAAGCAATTCCAAGAAGTTGGATCCAAGTAGGGTATGCAGAGGGAGATTCATCAAGAAGTCGAAAGAGGGGTTTGGCCACCGTCATGTAAAGAAGTGTCCGCTGAGGTTCCAAGAACTCTGCGCCAGAACCTGCAACCGCTCATTCAAGTCACCAAAACGGCATAAGTAGTAGTTATTACCTAGATAGATAACATGTAGAGGTTTCTGTAGGTTCCAAAGTAGAAATAAAAAAGAAGCCATCTTTCACTGGCTACTGGAGATTGAGTGGATAAAAAAATCATACAAGTAACTTTGACTTCTGCAAACTTAAATCCAAAGAGAAGTTCCACCAGAAATCACCAGGATATCTAATAGGTTGATTTTACTTGGTTCTTAACCAGATGCAAGCTCTTTAAGTCATTCAAAACTCAGAAAATTTTCTGGTCTCTAAAGACACCATCTTTTTTGTACCGTTTATCTGAAAGATAGGAAATCCACCCTTCAAACGCAAATACCATGATTCAGCCATGTGATAGGTTTCTAGATGAACATGTAATCGCTGTATGGACCATCGACAATGTGCAGGAAGGATAATGAAGTGAAACATGATTGCTATGAACAGTGAATTTATTTGTTAAAAACAAAATCGTTTATTGAAAATGTCTTGTCTTCATACAAATTTAATAATTTCTTGCGCATTTGCCATGACAAACTTCTTATCACGGTATTGTGGCCGGATAGAAGCAAACTAAGAAAACAAGAAGCTTCGGTGCAAGAAACTGCTGCCAAATGCTTGAATCAGCAGTCGTATTCAAGTTAAATGGATAGTCAACACAATTACAATATGTCAGATAATTTTCACCGTGGTACAAGGAACCAGAACCGTCCTAGACAAAAGAAAAAAAATTCTAACATCTCACTACAAAGTAGACAAGAAGCCACATAGTTGAGAACTTTTTTAGGGGTGTTATCAATGATATTCTAAGTAATTTTCAGGACTAGTCTCCCAACTTTCACTCCATCCCATTTTAATCATCGAATTTTATAATAAAATTTAGTCCTTCAACTTATAAATTTGTAACAAAGTAGTCCCCTTAACATATAACATCCCAAGGTATATGTGTTGATTAGGATGTTGATGTGGCACCGAACTCAAATAAAATATTATATATTTATTAAAAATAATATATAGTTATTTATTTAAAATAAAAAATGAGAGAGGGGGTAAAAGGATGTTGAAATTATTTATAAGGTGAGTTGAAATCAAATAAAATATATTTATTAAAAGAATATATAAATATTCATAACATAATTTTAAAAAAAATAGGAGAGGAGGGGTGCAACATCTTTCTCTTTTCTTATAATATTTGTACTTTATTTTAATAAATATATTTAATCTATTTTAGAGTATGCCAAGTTAGCATCTTAATAAAAAAATAATATAGTATATCCATATTTTTATGTGCACTGATAAACACACACATATATATATATATATACTTATAAATAAATTTTAAAAAATAATATATCTATATAAAGCCTCGTTTGTCTTTTTAAATTTTTATTATTTTTAAATAATAATTTTAAAATACATTTAAATAAATATATAATTTTTTATTTGAGTTTAGTGCCACATCAACATTCTAATCAACACATTAACTTGAAAGCCTCTTATTGCAAGTTAAGGGGATATTTCTGTTATAAAAGTATAAGCTGGGTTGTCACCGGCTAAAGTTCGAAGATTAAAATGGGATCGAGTGAAAATTGAGGGACTAATGATAAAAATTACTTGTATATTCTGCATGGTTTGATTAGGCACCACATAACTCAAATTAGCAAGTGAGGTTGGCGCTCATTATGTAATACTTTGGCCTAATCAAGATATTATTAGTTTTGGGTCATTGGTCTATACAAATTTAAAACACATCTTGTGATTGTGAAGAGGATACTTACATATAAGTCTATCCATTGATAAGGGTCTGTACACTGTACACAGAGAATCTTCTCATCAATTAGCATGGCATTATGGCAAAATCAGGTTTACAAAAATCAAATTCCAAGATTCACTAGTATCTTAAAATAGATTGTCACTTATCCGAGTAAATTACACAGATCATCCCTCAACTTTTTAAACGATCCTCCAACCTTAATTTATAATTAGAATATTCTCGAACTTTTTTTGCACACATCATCCTCCTGACTGTCAATAGCTAGTTCCTCAGTTACACTACTGATGTGGTGCAATATATATATAATAAACTAATATTAATTTTTTTAAAAAAAGCGGCAACTGAGATTGTCGCCCCTCTTCAAAGTCGAATTAAGGGGTCGGGCTCCTTCCTCTCTCCCGTCTAGCGCCGAAAAGGAGAGAGGAAGAGGCGTCGACCCCCCACTATAAGCTCACTGGTGTGCAGTGTGCTCGCACGAGGGAGCCGATGACCCCCTTCTCTCTCGCATGTGCTCATGCGACTTGGATGAACGTTGTTATGGACTTCGTTATGAGACGCACAGGGCTTCCTCCGACGTCTCGATGACAAAGCTGGTGGGGAGCTTGGATCCGGACGATTGGCACCACAAGGACTTGCCCGACTTCGAGTTCCTCCGCCTCAATGACCACGTGAACATGCTTCCCGCATACGAGATGTTTTTGGACAAGAAGCTCGTTCACCAGCTCGCAGAAAGGAGAGGGGAGGGGAAGGGGCGTCGTCCCCCTTACTCTAGCATCGACAAGGGGCGATAGCCACGAGGTTGCCGCCTCTTTTTTATTTTTCTATTTTTTATTATATATTTATATTCTTTTATTACTTTTTCTTATATCACTAGAGAAATGACTATTGACGGTCAAAAGGATGATGTGTGTCAGAAAAATAAAGTTTGAGGATAGTCGAATTACAAATTAAAATTAGAAGATCATATACTTATCACACCCAAAATTGGGAGATGATTCGTGTAACTTACTCGTCACTTACCCCAATGCATGAAACAAATGAACGAGACATTAGCACATTTGATGGATAAAGTGACAATCTAATACGTTAGAAAGTGTCATATTTTAGGTATTGAAATGGTCTAAGCAGCAATTTCATATTCAATAGAAATGTGAATTTTTAGTTCAAGAGATAAATTTGAGCGCAAATCCACAAAAGACCAAGGGGTATGGGTGGATCTAGGAGACTGAAGTTGTGTCCATGGTACTCCCTTTCGTGCGTTCCCGATCGGCCGTCAATCCCTTTCCAAGAGGAGCCGCCATGCTCATGCCTTCTCTTTTCACCATTGCCGCTGCCTTCGTCGCCCAGATCCCCGCCGTCGGAGGAGGACGACGTGTAGCAAGGCATGGGCACATGACCAGAGATGATGTTGTCCATGTCCACCACAAAACTCCGGCTTCAGCTCCATTGACAAGGATCCTCTCTTCCGGGCCTGCTCATCTAAGGCCATTGTCCTACTCTCTAGTCCTCGAAGAGCTGCGACTCGATTTCTTCCATGTCACAGCCCTCATGTCAAGAGAGGTTGTAACACCCTCGGCCCAATCAAGGTATTTGTTCGCTTTGGGCCTATTGGCCCGCACGAATTTAAAATGCGTCTTGATAGGTGAAGGAGTAGCTACATATAAACTCATGATCACCTCCGTGTTTTGCCCATGTGGAACTATTCATGAGACCATCTTGGTCCTTAAACCTCAGATCGTTACAATCTTCCCCCCGTAAGGGCTCAACGTTCTCGTTGAGCGGGGTCCGTGTTAGCCCGTGTTGGCTCGTGGCTCGTGTTTCCCACATGGCTCAAGTGAGCACGCAAGGTCGGCTCTGATACCATTCTGTAACACCACCAGCCCAATCAAGATATTATTCGCTTTGGGACTATTGGCCCGCACGAATTTAAAATGCGTCTTGATAAGTGAAGGAGATAGCTACATATAAACCCATGATCACCTCCGTGTTTTGCCAATGTGGGACTATTCATGAGACCATCTTGGTCCTTATACCTCATGTCGTTACATAGGTCAGAGGGAAAAAATATATATAATAGCATTGTTGGTCCGAAGTTCATATTCCAAATATTTTGATGCTAGAAAACAAAAAAAATGAATTTTAACGTTGTTTGAATTGTTGGTCCAAATAAGTTAATTAATTTTTTTTAACGAAAAGATCTTAAATTTTATAGACAAAACGAATGACCGATCCACTTTCGGACGTTCGATGGAGATAAAATGAACAATTGGCAACGACTGCTAATGTTCGAGAGTTTGAACTTTTACAAAATGAATGACCGATCCACTTCCGGTTGCCCGCTGGAAAGAAAAATGAACGATTAAAAGAATTGAGCAACGGCCGCTAATGTTCGAGTTTTTGGACTTTTACAAAACGGACGATCGATCCACTCTCGAACGCCCTTGTAAGAAGGGGTGTGCCTTGCTTCTTGAGTAAAGAAGGAGATGGTGTGGTGTAAAAAGTGTTGTTCTCTCCTTACGACAAAAGATAAAGCTAGTGGATCTTCAACCATCTCGATGTCGAAAAGTCAGAGGACGTAGACCAAGTATTTGGATCGAACCTCGTCAACACATCTCGTCTTCCTGAATTGATTCTTCTTACTTACTTATTATTATTACATACTTGTTTGCGATCATTTTTTCTAAAATCGATTTTAATTTTGTATATACCAATTCATCTCTCTTTTGGCGCTTTTGATCCTAGGAGCATAAGACTGTTCAGATAATTTTCTCAAACCGCATGATAAAATGATAAAAAAAAATGAAACTAAAAATAAAAGCAATATATAAGATTAATTTATGATTTAACTCGCCAAACAAATTCAACAATAGTTTCAAAGACGCCATGATAAAAAAAAAAGACAGCAAGGACGTGGTAAATTAAGTTCAATTTATATTATGTATAAATAATTTGGCGCGTGATCAATATCA
Organism: Pontederia crassipes; assembly: GCA_030549335.1. NCBI lineage: Eukaryota > Viridiplantae > Streptophyta > Magnoliopsida > Commelinales > Pontederiaceae > Pontederia > Pontederia crassipes. Next base: position 64,706,765 of record CM060191.1, on the reverse strand, counting down.
AGCTCGATGACGAATTGAGATTCTGTTGGATACGGGCCAATCCCATTTATTGGGCCGGAAGAATGGGATTATGTGAAGCGTTATGTGATTGGACATGGACATGGACATGGACATGCACATGCACACGTGTGGCAGTCCGGTTAATGTTGGTAGCACTTGGATTGTGGTCTTGTGGTGGGCTTCCTTCCTCCCGTTACCAAAATTAGCATAAAAGGTTTCATTCTTCCGCCATGAGATTTTTCAAAATATCTTAATAATATATATTAAATAAATAAAACACGATATTAGGAACTTGTTTTATTGATTACACATATTTGTACATTACTTATTTTTGGACTGAAACATGGACACGACCGAACTACTCTCACCCCTACTTGAATCAAGATTGAGTGTTTCAAGTTGTTGATTTTGTCTCCTAAATTTCTCGTCAATCTAGTGACAGTTTCATTTATTTTTAATACCCTAACCCTCATTGTGTCTGAACCAATAAAAATCATATTAATAATGCTTTGAATCCTATCTTAATTGAAAAATCGTCTGATATCAAAACACTATGAAGTAAAAGATGCTCTCGAAGGTCTCGCTGCTCGATCAGCAAGTCTGTGAGGAATTTAGGGGGGATTCAAGGGAATCCCTCTCCGCCCTCTGAACGAAAATTTTGTGGAGTATTATGTATGTGATTCGAAATTGATTTATTTTCTTATTACGAAATAGGTGCCCTATTTTTAATGAATTAATTCAAAGACCCAATTGGTATATAATTTCTATCGTCTATAGAGATGAGTGTCTATATAAACTACATAGGATCCAAACATAAAGTAATATAATTTTGTAATTCTCTTTTGTTTCTTTCATCTAATAAAATTTTGCATCGCCTTAAATTTCTTAAATTCTCTTGCGGTGCATAATTTTTCTCATACAGAAATCCTAACAAATCGATTGATTAATTTTATCATGATAAATGTCAAAAAATGAGACGAAATAAAAAAATCAAATTATTTTTTTCTCATTTAATTTTATTCAAATATATTCACAATTAATCTATCAATTCAAAGGACTAAAAAAGTTTATTTTTTTTTATCATAGCACTAGCAAGCGGAGGAATCACATGAGTCAGAGCTGTATGTTACAGCAAAATATGCGCGTGGTACAGTCGGTGAGCCGATTTAGTTGGTTTTACTTTAGCTTTAGTAGACATAATACAAAAAAACATACTATTATTTTTAATTAAAAAAATAAATATTCGTTAAATTAATAAAAGCTAACAATAATAGTATATACAATATGGATGAAATTGATAATATTTCTTATTAGCCACTCCACTTTTATTACTCTAGCGGCCTCCATGGCACTAAGAAAAATGTTAATGCAACTCACTATTTTTTACGACTATTTTACCATTACATTCTTCTTTTTGTGTTATTCTCTTTACCTTTATTTAAATCCTTTTCAATTTGGTTAGTACTTAAAAATGATAAAATCTAAATACGAAATAAAATAAAATACACTCGTATTATATGTATTTGCAATGGAGGAACCAGCTAAAGAATTAGGGGAGCCCTATATAAATTCATCATATTTTATATTTTTCTATAATCTATATTTATATAATTTATCTATACAGCAGAAACTTTGGGCTTTCGGCTTATCATAAAAAAAATTATCTACCATAAAAAAATGCACCCAAAAAAAGAACAGAAATAAACAGAGCTATGAAAGGGTCAAATTGCGCTTCGGCTTATCAAAGCTAAACAGGAAGAACTGAAAAAAATATAGGGCATCATTATTTTTATTGTCATTTCATTTTATCTTTCAAAAATAAAAATGTTCAACACTTTAGACCTTCATATAATAGAGTGACAATAATATATTTTGAAATAAAAATAGTAGTGCCAAAAAAAGAGTTTAAGTTGGATGCAACCAAAAAAATTGATTGTAACTTACAACCAATTAATCTCAGCCCTTGGATCGCCATCTAAGAATACCTTGAACCCTTTATTCATTTTTTTTATGGTCGGTTCTTGGCTTGCCTTCCTACCACGAAACTCATTTCCCCTTTGTTTTTTGGCCGATCAGCACCTCCGACCCACGAAACCCTCACGCTGCGATCTCCTGCTCTGACACGGCCCCTCACGCTCCGATCTACTGCTGCCACCGCGATCCTCTTCCACCATCGTCGCTGTCGCGATCTGCTGCCACCGATCGTCTCCGCAGCGATCTGCTGCCACCGCCCATCTCCGAAGCGATCTGCTGCCACCGCCCATCTCCGAAGCGATCTGCTGCCACCGCTCGTCTCCGAAGCGATCTGCTGCCACCCTGTCGCCGCTGCGATCTGCTGCTGCCGCCCCTGCGCGATCTGCTGCCGCCACTGCGATCTTCTGCCGACACCGTCGTCGCCTATTCTGTTGTCGCCGCCTGTTCTGCCGTCGCCGCCTCCTATTCTACCGTCGCCGCCTCCTGTTCTACCGTCGCTGCCGCCTGTTCTACCGTCGCTGCCGCCTGTTCTGCTATTGCCGTCGTCGCCTGTTCTGCTGCCACCGCCGCCTATTCTGCTATCGCCGCCGCGATCTTCTGTCGCCTCCTGTTTTGCCGCCACCGCATGTTCTGCTCCCGCCACCGTGACCTGCTGCCGCTGTCGCCTATTCTGCTGTCGCCACCATCATCTACTGTCGCCGCCGCCTTCTACATATGCCTCCGACGATCCTGGTGAAGAAATGTAGAAAACATTATATGAATGAACGTGATCTGTGTAGAAACAGGAATTGATTGTGTAGGAAAAAAACGTATTGAATGAACGTGATACGTGTTTAAGTGGATTGAATGTGATATGTGTTTAATTGTGATGTAAAATGAAAATATGAATGTTGTTCCTATTTGCCATATGTAATCTTGTTTCATAGAACATCATTTGATAGAACATTAAACCTACGGCTATATCATTCACATTCTTGGATCAAAGAATTATTAGAGGCATTGGATGTGCACATTGGGTGACATTGTATCCATATAACTTTTTAAAATTATTACACCTCTTGCATGAATCTGTTGGCTATATAGATTGCATGTGTTTCCACAATTTTAGAATAATATTAAACAATGAGCTGCTTTTTGTATCGATAGTGATAATTTATTTGACAAACTTAAATTGAGCATTCTCAATTTTTCACAACATTGATCCTGGTAATGAGTTGGACAAACTTAAATTGAGCATTCTCAATTTTTCACAACATTCTCAATATATTTCAAAATTTGATCGTTTAGAAATCATGTTGCTACAATTCAAAGTTTGAAAATAAATACAAGTCCTCCAAAAATTAGACAGTTTATAAATCATGTTGCTGCAATTAAAGTATGAAAGTAAATACAAGTTCTCCAAAACTTTATAGATAAAATCACGGCGGCGGTAGAACACGGCGGCGTCGGGGGTGAAACCGTCGTGACTTTATAGATAAAATCACGGCGGCGGCAGAACACGGCGGCGTCAGGGGTGAAACCGTCGTGACGGCGGCAACAGAACATGGCGGCGGCGGGGGTGAAACCGCCGCGACGGCGGCAGTGGAGGTGAAGCCGCGGCGGCAGAACACGACGGTAGAACGGGGCGGCGGCGGCAGAACATGGCGCAGATCGTGGCAGCAGAACGCGGCGTTCACGGCGGAAGAACATGACAGAATGTGATGGCGGCGGTAGAACACGGCGGCAGAACGTGGCGACAGAACGTTGCGGCGAGGGCGGCAGAACACAGCAGCAGACGCAACTGCAGAACACGGCAGAATGTGGCGACGGCGGCAGAAGAACACGGTGGCAGAACACTGCATAACGTGGCGGCGGCGGCGGAAGAACGCGGCGGCAGAACGCGTCAGAGCGTGGCGACGGCGACGGAAGAACGCGGCGGCAGAATGTGGCGACGGCAGCAGAAGAACACGGCGGCAGAACACTGCATAACGTGGCGGCGGCGGCGGAAGAATGCGTCAGATCGTGGCGGCGGTGACGGAAGAACGCGGCGGCAGAATGTGGCGACGGCGGCAGAACACGGCGGCAGCGGCATAACACAGCGACGGCGGCAACAGAACCCAGGAACTCGGCCAAAATGAAGGGGAAAAGACAAAATCCAGGAAGAGGGTGTTGATCAGCCAAAAACGAAGGGGAAAGAAATTTCGTGGGTAGGAAGGCAAGCCAAGAAGTGGTCACAAAAAAAAAGGGTCGGAGGTGCTGATCGGCCAAAAACAAAGGGGGAATGGGGTTTCGTGGTAGGAAGGCAAGCCAAGAACCGACAAAATAAATAAATAAATAAATAAAAGGTTCAAGATATTCAATCGTAGCCTTCCATCTTCTTAGATGGTGATCCAAGGGTTGAGATTAATTGGTTGTAAGTTACAACCAATTTTTTTTGTTGCATCCAACTTAAACTCCCAAAAAAATATCATTATAGTGGATATACGTAGGATTTTACTGTCAATAATATATATGACTAAGTAATCTAATTGGTATGCACATTGTTATTTTTTGGGGTGTGACATGATATTTAGGAACTAATTAGTAGATCTTAATTAATCTGTTTTATAGTGAAGTCAAAGTAGACTACGATGTTCTCGGCTAATCTAAAGCCCGTCCTGTTATAGTTCTTCGGTGGACCATAATCAAACATTTTAAGGATTAGACACTACAAGAAAATTGTTGAATAGCGACGCAAATTAGTGTCGCCATATCACGCGACTCTAAATTGGCGCTAATAGCGTCGCCAATGACAGACCCAGGATGAAAATTCAGGGGGGGCCAACATATAATAATAAAAGAATATAAAAGATAAAGTTCGAGTCAAATTTTTTATAACAATATGAAAAAGGATAAAATAATATAAAATATCTATGTCATATCACAAATTAAAATGTAACATGTCGCTCTTTCAAATCACGAAAATCATCTATAAGCAAGTCCATAGTGAATTTCTCAGCAATTTCTTTTTCAATATAAACTAATAAACAATCTGACAAAAAATTATTTTCTATCTTATTTCGAAGCTTGTTCTTAATTATCTTCATCGCTGAAAAAGATCGCTCGGTAGTTGTTGTAGAAATTGGAAGGATAAGAATAAGTGTTATCACTATGTATACAAGAGGATAAATGTCACACTTTCTTGTTTTCACTAACCATAAATATAAATATGAGATACTCGTCAATTTCTCGAAGTCTGTATGAAATCTAATATGATTAAAATGTTCAAGTTGCATTCTCAAATGTATCATCTCATGCTCAGCAAAATCCAGAGGGTACAACTTTTGTACCAATTGATAAATGTCATCGATTTTGAATGATGAATGCATATTTTTTGGATCCAATGCTGAACTAAGAACAAGTAGCTCCACAGTGTGATCATTAAACTTATTTTTCAATTCCTGCAATTGAGAGTCAATCACTGCATTGAAAATGTCAATTTTGTAATTATGCCCTAGTGTAATATTGCTTTGTTGATGGCGAGCCCTTCCTCTTCTTGAAACATAAGGTGTGTCTAAATCCGGAATAGGAATATTAACTGATCTGCAATGCTTCTTCACCACATTTAGTAATTTATTTCACCTGTCATCTCTTAATTTTTGAATGAGTACCTTCGTAGATGAAACAAGATCCATCACATTCAAAATATCTTGAGATTGACTTTGTAAACTTTGACATAATGAATTCGAAATGTCCAAAACATTTTTTGTGAGATGTAAATAAAAGACAAACTCAAAGGATGTTATTGCCTCATAAGCTGCATTTGCTTCTGCGCGTTGAGATGAAGTAGTTCCATCTTCAATAATGCTTATCAAAATTTCACATGTTGCATTAAATATTTCAATCAAGTTAGACAGTGATCTCAAATGTGAACTCCAACGAGTGTCTCCGGGTCTTTGTAAAGTACATGTCTGATTTAGTTCTTTTTCACTTTAAAGCTCATCTATAGAAAGTAAATACGCAATATTTGTAGCATGGACAGCTTTCAATTTATCATTATACTTGCATGAGGCAGTACTATATTGCTAATAGAACTTAACTTAGCAAAGAAATTATGAATGATGATTACATCTTTTGAAGCTGCAACTAATGCTAATTGTAAACGATGTGCCATGCAATGAACATAATAAGCATAAGGACAAGTGCTTAAAATCAAAGCTTGCAATCCATTCCACTCATCTCTCATATTGCTTGCACCGTCATAGCCTTGTCCTCTGATATTTTGAACATCAAGTTTATATTGTGAAAGCACAAAAAATATTTCTTCCTTTAATGTTGATGCTGCTATATCTTTTACATGGATAAGTTTGAAAAATCGTTCTTTCACATATCCATTTTTGTCAACAAACCTTAGTACAATAGACATTTGTTCTTTTTTATATTCATCTCGAGCTTCGTCAGCTATAATGCAAAAATTTGCATCATCAATTTCTTCTCGAATGGTATTTTTCACTTTCATTGAGAGAACTTGCATAATTTCTTTTTGAATTTTTGGTGAAGTGTACGAGGCATTTTGTGGAGCCTTGTCTAAAGCTTTCTCTACTTCAACATTATAAGATGCTATCAAAGTAAGCAATTCACGAAAATTTCCTTTTCTTTGTGACGTTTTACTTTCATCATTTCCTCTAAAGGCACATCCTTGAAATGCTAACCATCTAATTGCATCAATTGAAGTTTTTTATCGAATTCTACTCTCGATAACCTGTTGTGATGTAAATTTCTCAAACTTCTTTTGAATATGTGAAGGTTGATTCATGAGATCCTCCCATGCTTTTTCAGCATTTCGATGTGTAGAAGTGGGATCTTTACCAATATGTGCCAATAATAATGCACAATTCTTTCCATCTCTTACTTTTTTCCACCTCCGAAATCTATCCACAATGAATGTGTTTGTTCCATAATAACTATTTTGCTTGTGAAATAAATAACATGGTAGGCAAAAAATTGCATCTTTAGTGGGAGAATACTCTAACTATGATGGAAATGTTTTAAACCAATGAGTTTGGAAACTCCTTTTATGTTTCTCTCCTAATTTTGGATATTAAAAAAAGGATGCATTGATATGGACTCAAATTAATATAAGCTCTTCGAATTTCATCTCTCATATCAATAGGATATTCCCATATTTGTTTTCGTAAACCTGGATCACGTTCTAACAAGTTGATGTCAAAATTTTCATTTATTACAACCCTTCTATACTTGATAGAATTACTTTCATGTGTCACATGATGGGAATCTAACTATCTATTTGACTGCTCTTCTAAATTTGATATCTCGATATTTCTTTTTTTGAAAAAGCATCAATTGTGGTCTTTTTCATCTATAAGAAGACAAAATATATAATAAGAATAATATTATAAAAAAGGCTAATGATTTTTTACATTCATATTTATACAAAAATTTACTAATTTAGATTATTATAACAAAAATAAGTAGATAATGACTTCAAAAGAATAAAATTTAGTAATTTAACATTGAACATTAAAATAAAAAGTATAATAAATTATGATAGATACCGTAATGTTGGATGGATCTTTTCTTGGGAAAATTTTCAAAATCAGGATGCAAAGTTCAGTGTGTCTCTTTTGCTGTAGAAATTTTCATAAAGAAGGAAAAGAATTTTTACAAGTTAATTAGTAAAGAAAATTAAAGTATTAAACTATAATGAAAGATGATGTATAAATGAAAAGGTCACCTGTGTTGATTGCTAACTATAGCATGTACGACCTTTTTCTCCTTCTGAAGGCTAAAGTCGAGTATTATGCACGGTGGATGCACTGCTCGGCGGAGAGGTCTAATGCGTTTTTTTAACCTAATTAAGAACACCTCTAACATGTTTTTGTTATTTATTTATGATTAAAATAAATACCTTGATCCATGTAAGATAAAAGTGGGCTCAACTTTGTGGTCATGACCCAAACGTGAAATCACCTATGGCGGTGGCCGAGCGTAATATTGCATATTAATATAAATAGTTAATATTATATATAAATATATATACTATTCAAATTTTGGGGAGGGTATGAGATGAGTGGACTTAGCTTGTGGTTATGGGCCTATAGCAAACGTGAAATCAGAGGGGGGGTGGCAAACATAGTATTACATATTAGTATAAATATTTAATATATATACTATTAATATATTATACAAAATCTAGGGGGGACTAGAGGCCCCCTCTTCAATGGGTAGGTTCGTCCCCGAGCGTCACAATAGCATCATCATTGGGTCGACAAGAGGAGACGCTAAGTGTCTCTCTATAGGGTCACAAAAAGTAGACGCTAAGTAAGATGCCAAAGCGACGCTATTTCGGCGCTATTATCACGTACAAAAATTAATAAACACGCAGCAGATGATAGCACTATATTGGCATCACAGGGCTACGACGCTAAATTAGCATCACAAACGAAGTGACGCTAAATCGACGAAATGTAAGAGCTGATATTAACGTTGGCTTCTTGCGTTACATTGGCGTCGCAAGCATGAGACGCTACGTAGCGTCACTGTGACCGCGACACTAAGTGAACGCTAATATCATATAATGTATATATAGAATAGTTGACGCTAGGTCTCTTATGCTCTTTTTAATATAGTCTATATAATACTAACTACACTATATTATATTATATAATACTATATTATACAATACTATATTACACTATGCTATACTATATTATACACCATGCTATATTATATTATTCTATTATATAATATACAAAAGTTAATATGTCATGCTATACATACATTATACTCTAATTCCTAAATTCCAAAATCGAAGGAATAGTGCTTCTTTATTTTTTAAGATCAAATGGCGATTGCCGAAGATCCGACCGTTGGATCATTATAAAATTTGTACCTCCCATAGACCACGAAACACAGATTTTTCAGTATTTTTTGGCGATTTTAAGAGGTCGTATGGCAGAGTTAAGAACTTAGGAAAAAGTCTTCCGACGATCTTTGACGTGAGTCCAGTGGGAATTAGTCGAAATGAAAATTATGAACTCGTAGAGATTGACACGAGCTACCCACCCGCACAAGAAACACGGTGATCGGGGGTCGAAAGAAATTCAATAAAATGAACAAAATTTTGAAATAGAAACGGTCGGTTCTCCGCGGTTCTAAATTGGATTGCTACGAAAAAATAGGCGTTCCGAAGGGCTTGAGAAGGTTGGGCAGTGCAGACCTTTCACGTTTCACGTGTTTTTCATTTTCTCCGATTCTCAAAATACCTATTTTTCGTAATTATAAAAATTCATCAAGACTTCCATTCCCCTAAGAAATCTAAAAATGCACATTCTTCAAAATTGGACTTTTCGAGAGGGCTCAGAACGGTCTCATTTAGTTGACATAAAGTTTTCAATTTTTTTTAGAAATGGCCATTTTTCTTAGAATTTTTTTTGTATCCAAATTTAAAAAGTATTCAAAATGGTCTATACATATACATATATGTACATAGATATACATATATATACATACATATATACATATTACATATACATACATATACACATATAAATATACATACACATACACATTTAATCAATTTATAGTTAACAAATAACTTATAGTTTGGCGCTACTTAAGCGTCACAATAGCGACAATATCATTTTAGCATCACAGTAGCGCCACAATAACGTCGTAAAGCTGTGTCGCTAAATTAGCATCTCGAATGCGCGGCGCCAATGCGACGTGATACTCTAACTTAGTGTCACAATATATTGAGTCGCTAACTTGAGATGCTATTTGGCATACAACATGGCGTCATATTAGCGTCTCAATAGCGTCGCATCATTGGCGTTGCTAACTAGTGATCTATGTGCTCATCAAGGAACGAATCATGATCATCCGTTCTTTTAATCCAATAATTTGTAACACCTCATTTGATTAAGACGATTTCTCTCCCTCTTTTAATGTCTGCAACATCCTTTTTCTACCAATCTACCATCGCCTTCTCCCCTCCAACATGACTTCTCCCTCCGATACCTTCTCCCGTCGATGCGCCCACTGTTGCCTGCCTCCCTAGTGTCGTCTACTGCCTCCCTGACGCCGTTTGCTGTCGCCACCGTCTGCCTCCCTGACGTTGTCCGCTGCCGCCACCGCTTGCCTCCTGACGTCGTCCGTTGTCGCCACCACCTGCCTCCCTGCCGCCCCCGATGTGTCCGCTACCGCCACTGCCTGCCTCCCTGCCACCCTCGATGTGTCCGCTACCGCCACCACCTGCCTCCCTAATGTCGTCTGTTGCCGCCCCCCGATGTGTCCACTATCACCGACCGCCATCTTGATGCCGTCCGCTATCGTCGCCCCTTGTTCCCTGCACGAGACACCACCTTCTCCCCTTCAACCCCTTCTCTCTTGCCTCCGCCGCCGCCTGCTCCCTGCACCATATTCTCCTCTTCGAATGTGTGTAATTTGAAATGTATATGTAAACTTGATGTATAATGTGTAATTTGATAAATTTGATGAACCTAATTAGAACATGTATGATCGAGTATCTTAGTTAAACTTGTGTAAAGAAATGTGAAATGTAAATTAGATTGTACAAAGCATGCTATTTTTATTGGATGATGATGTCGTACTTAGCGTCGCACAATTACGCCCCATTAGCGTCATACAATTGCGTCGCTACTTAGCGTCGCACTGACATCTACGTAGCGCTACAACCAACTATAAGGATAAACTTAAGCATTGTTTTAGCGTCATACCAACGTCAAAACAACGTCATATTAGTATTATTTTAGCGTCAACCCGGTGTCACCTTAGCGTCGCACACTCCAGTGCCATTTTAGCGTCAAACTAGTAAGCGACGCAATAGCGTCAGACCTTTGGCGTCGCCATGACTATGGTGCGTAGGCGACACTAATTCGTCGCTACATTATTCAGCGACAAATTAGCGACGCATTAGAGTCAATATACGTGTGTCGCTAATTGATGAATTTCTTGTATTGAGAAAAAACTAAAATCCAATTCAACTCAACTATTTATTTGTTATCCTTTTAGGTCATGCCATTCTTCGGTATTTTCTATTTTATTATATTTTCTTGTTTTTGTATACATTATGCAACTCGATTTGGATATAAAATTCTTTTTTTATCGAGTTGAGACGGATTTTCAATCCACTACTCCATTAGCATGAAAAGTAACAAAAAATTTGCTCACATCTGACCCATTTTTTGTCAATTACAAAATGAGGCCAATAAAAAAATCTTGAAACACCCAACTTTGACAGGATTTTAGAACTCGAGATCTCAATCACTGCAACACACAGTTCCCCATCACCAGACCTAATTAAGCCTCACAGTCGTAAACTTGTAATATATTACGGAAGAGGGTGAACAGGAGACCCTCTGAAACAGATTTATTACGATGAATTCAAATCCCGTTTTAAACGAGAACGAGAAGAGAGAGAGAGAGAATAGAAGGTTCGAATTTAGGAGATTCTAGTTGGCACCACTCTTATAAAGCCGACGCTGCACTCGAGTGCTCCTTCCTCATACAGTGTCGTGCCCTCAAAAGCAGCCAAAGTTTCATGAATGGCCATGGCCATGCCCGACGTCCTTGGGAGTTGGGACTAACCATGGAATAAAGATGGCGTCTGTATATCCCCCAAGGATCAATCCTGAAACCAAAGCGTCCAAGAACCTGCAGATCAATCTCATCTTTATTAGGATGACCTCTGATGCATATGCTTTATTAAGGATATCCTTCTGCTGCATCTTCCTTTGATCAATCGACCATTAATTAATTCTCATCCTTCCTTCTTTTTTCCAGTTCCCTGCCTTTGGTGTGGGCCTCAGTCATCGGAGAGTCAGAAAATCCAGGGTCAGACGTGCCTCCATCTCTGTAAAGACTTAAAGATGTAAAACGTACGTATCTGAGTGCCAGAATTGAACCGGAGCCCGCCCAAACTTGTAACGCAGAAAGATTATGTTTCAGTTGAACGTCGATGTCTGTGGGGGGAGGGGGAGAGAGAGAGAGAGAGAAGAAGAAGAAGAAGAATGCATGAAGGCCATTCCCACTCGAACAGCTACCTAACATCGCCTATGGAATAAAAAACTAGGCTCAGTTGGCGCGCGACTTTTAGAAAGCTTCATGCCACAAAAGTGGTTTTTGCATTGAGTTTGTAGGTAGTTCGTGACAGTATTATATTGTGCATACATATTAATATAAGAGCTCTAAGTCTCTAACTACAAGCAAGCACATTAACTTAAAAAAAGTTTACGTGCAGTATGTATAATACAGTACATTAGAGTGCATCCTTCTTTTCTCTATGGTTTACTCTATTGAAATAGCATTACATGAGAAAAGGAGGATGAGAACGCAGCGAAATCAACCTTGAGATATGTTCCTTAAATCTCTTGAGAATATGATTAATCAGCACATACGATTCGTTACATTGACATTAATTATGTACATTACAGCATCTTGCAACGATCTTACAAACATAGACTGCGTGCGTGCGTGCATGGTGCATGCATGGATAAAATCCAGTATCAAAATCTATTGTCTCGTCGTGCTGACGGCTGTGGCATCCTAACAGGTGTTGGGTCCGAAGCCCACGAATCCATTAGCAGCGTCGAACGTGATTTGGATTCCCTCCTGCTGGATGTTGCCCATGATGGATAGCCCCGACGACGACGGCGCGAAGGCGAAGCAGTACGTCCCCGCATCGTCCACCGGGATCAGGAAGTTCCTTGCCGGAAGCGTAAGTATCATCTCGCCGGAGAAGTAGAAGGATACCGTGGGCACTCGCACGCTCTGGTAGCCGAACAGGTTGTAGCAGGTGTCGAATATGGACACGGCGGGTGCTCGTGGGAGCACAGCGGTGGCCGACACGAAGGCGTCCCTCAGGGCGGCGTAGGCAGCGTCCGGCAGCCTCGTAACCGCCGTGCCGGTGTCCATGACCACTCCCCCATCTCCTTCCCCGGACAACTGGAAGACCTCCTCAGTCACCGGCACCCGCGCCCCGGCGACCCCGAGGCCCAGCAGGCCCACGTAGTAGAAGCTGGGGGCGCGCGGGTTGCGGAGCAGCGGCACCCACACTGCGCTGACAGGCACGGCCGCCGTCCGGCCGAAGACGAGCGAGCCTGTGACCGCTCCGGATCCCCTGCTCACGAGGCAGTAACTGAACGCACCGCCGGCCTGGCCCCCGAGCTGACCTACGAAGGACATCGGCCCCCATCCGAGGCCCAGCAACCCGGCGGCGCCCACAAAGAGCCCGCGGTTCCGGTGACCGCATCCGATGGCAATGTTGCTGACGGCCGTCGGGCCGAACGTCAGCGTCTCGAGCGCCAGCGTTCCTTTGGTGTAGGAACCGTCGCCGTAGGACACGGCGTAGCGACAGTTCCCGGCGCCGCAGCCGGCTGCGGACGAGAAGCCGGTGTCCAAGAGGCCGCATATGGGGGAGCCACACGCGACACCAGCGAATGTGGCCGACTCGGCCGGGTTGAACACCGGGTCGGACTGGGCGTAACACTGCGTGCACGGCTGGCATTGGACCCAGACGATGTCGCTACCGGAGTCCAGGACCAGGAACTGGTCGCGCGGCGGGCTGCCGACGCCCACGCGGACGAAGTACTCGCCGCTGCCTTCCTCCAACCCGGATATCACCTCAGAGCCGAAGTCCTCGATGTGATAGGCGCCGGAGAGCCGCCGCGTCAGGCTGGCGACTCGGTGAAGGTCTCTCTTCATGAGCTCCTCGAAGCGGTGCGTATGGCCTGAGTAGTTACGGCCGGAGAGCGAGTCCCGGTGGAGCAACTCGAAGGACAAACCATGATGCCCGTGTTTGGTCTTAGACGTATCGGGAAGGTTGCGGCGGGTGGTGGCTGTGAGCTCACTGAGCTTAACGTAATGGAAGTGGGCGGCCGGAGCTACGAAGGGGGAGGTGACTACGAGCAGGAAGACCAACATAAGAGATAGCTCTAAGAATGAAGCCATCTCTCTCAGTTGCTTAATTGCATTTAGTTGTCTTAGTTTTAGCTCTAAAGTTGCATATATATAAGGGTTTAAACGGAAGAAAAGTGGCGCTTTAGAGGACAGTGGGATTTGTATGCGTTACAGTGGATTTGGGTTTGATTTTGGTCTGCATTTGGATGTGCACAAGAAGTGGAGGGATTTGTTGGTATTTGTAACACAAGCTTTATGTAGCTGTCTTTGTTTCTTTGCTTTTTGTCCATTTTGATGTTGTTGGTCTTTTTCCATTCGATTTCTTCCTTGTAATGTTGCTCTCATCTGCACTGCTTTTGGCGCGGTAGAAGACAGAAACGTAAGATGAGCTTGTCAGAGTCTTGCTGATCTAAGTCTGTGTTCATCAAAAGTTAATTTGGTTTATCAGAAATGACTGTGTAAGTACATTATTTAAGACTTAAAAGTTCACTTTATGTGGGTTAAAGGCCCTCCTTAATGACAATTACTGTTGAGATAGCATGTAATCTCAGGCAACACCTGTTGATTTCTTGTTTCATCACATACCGCAAGGCGCGAGTTATGATCAGCTGATGGCTGTGGGCTTCTCCTCGCTGCGAATTGAGCAGACTTTGTGTGCCCCTGCAGAGCCTTTTCAGAGCCTTGGATGTACATGCGTCAGTCCTATGGACTGCTTCACGTCGCACTTTCTAACACAAATTTCGGGTGCTTACTTTTCTGCAAGATTGTGATGTCTTGTCTTCTTAATTCATCACTTGTGCTAATATTGGGCTGTTAATTATGAAAAATAAAAGAGAGTTCCAGCTCCTCTTCCGAAGAAAGCTTGATATTGTGAAAGCATGCAAGTCAATCCATTTTCCTCCAGTAAAGGAATAAGCAAGCCATTGTTCTCTGTTCCTTGGCAATTGGAAGTTGGTTCACCATCTTTTGGCAAGGAGACAGAAGACCGAAACCTACTCCGTTTTCTAATCCTAGGTTGGGCCTGCTTGTGGGCAGTATAATGGCGTTCAGAGTCAGCATGCTCATATGCAAACAAAGTATTATGAATCATGACATAAAAGGAACCCTGGGTGGATATTGAATCTGTGCATATTCTGAAACTCATGGACCCTCATGAGAAAATTAGCTGGCAAAATCAAGTTGTTGTTATGGAGATTCAGATGGATCAAAGGGCGTATGTCTTAAACAGTATCGAGACCATGGCACTAGAATCTGGCATAGCACCTTATAGCCTACTTTGTATTTTACAAAAGCAGAACTCTCCGACACATGATAGCTGATAAGAAAACTGAAATCATTGCTTTTACATATAAGCTTCATTCCTTTTACTCTTAGCTCAGAGAGCCACTTCTTGATGGTTTTGCGTTAGGGAGGAAAAGAAGTAATAAACAATATCCAGAATGCAGATTCACGAGGGAAAAAAGTAATAAACAACATCAAGTTACTTCGGGAATTAAGTGAATTGGTATGAAGCATTTCTGAAGGAATTAGTGATCAAATACCATACTATAACAAAACATAATGCAGGTTCACAACATTCACATAACTAGGAAAACGTTGGCATGTACATGCATGCAATCTTAATTGGCATAGCACCTGAACAGTTTGCCTTTACAAGATCAATTACCTGCATGTAAGCTTAATCTCTAACTTGGAAATATTAAGATGACAAAGTAAATTAACTACAGTAATACCAGATTTCCCATAGGCCAAGGAACTCAGGCTTTAGAAAGAATCAGCCAATAACAGCCTGAGTAGTATATTACTTTTCTTTAATCAAGTGTTTAGTTAGTGTCTTAGTGGGATAAGTTAGAAAGGCATGGTTCTTTAGTAACGTCCCCTCTCTCTCCCTCTCTCTGTCTCTACATATATATATTTATACACACATGTCAAGCAGTGCCACTTTTAGGTCTAATGAATGATCAACTTTTAGTTAAAAAGCCTAGAGATTACAAATCTTTGATTGTGGCAGCACCTGAACTCATTTAGAGTGCTGTCATTTTGATTACAGGACAGGGACTAATGTGAAACTAATGTTAACCTTACGAGGATATCTTGCTATTAGTTCATGTATTATTCATGTTTGCCCTAGGGTCGCCTGCTGTTTTCCACAAACAAACACTCCAATATTTTGGGATCAAATGGTTGAGATTTCTTGATCTGAACCTTTTTTTTTTCGTGTGAGTATACATATCCAACAGCTCAGCCAGCTGGGAATTGACTAAGGAATAAACCTTTCAAGTTTCAACAAGTGCACTATCTTAAATTGGATCGTCTGAGCTTCTTGCTACGCTGAGTATATCTATGCACCATAGATGTATACACCTGCATTTTATTGTGCAGAGTAAAAGTGAAATAGTTTAAGCATAAAGAAGAATGCTGAACATGGTGGAAGCGGAGTCATCACTTCTTCCTCAAAGAACAACCATGTCATGGAAACATTTCTCCGTGCCTGCTGCCCAATCTGCAAATATAAGTGCAGATCAATTTGTAGGTGGTCATCTTCTTAATTAATTCCTCAATCATTTATTTTTACGTGCTAAATCTTAAAAGCATGCTTGATCATATGATTAAACAAGTTGAAGCAGCAAGAAAAAGGTGCAGTGCGGAGACAGCAATGGGAAGAGGACAACACATTACTTAAGGGAAATGGAAAGGAACAAAGTGGAGTTGTCACCCAGCAGACGATGGTTGTAGCTTGCGCACGCCTCTCCAATTATTGATTCTGCCATTAACAAATGCCAATCCAAGATGCTTTTTTTATTATTCAGGAAGCCCTACTTACTACTAATTAGTGCATCTTCCAAACATTATATTATATATATCATCAAATAAAAAAAAATGATGTTCGTCGGATCAGACCCGAGCCGGCCTGACAGAAAATCGTGCAGGGGCCGCACGATTCTCCTGAATTCCTTTAAACCCAAGCCGAGTAGTACAGAACTCGGGTCAAATTTCCTATTCGACGTTTTGATCTTATTTTGATGTGATTAACAATATAATTCTTAATCATAACCAATAAATTATATATAGACTAGTTCAGATAATCCATATACCAATGAAATCTTCAATACATGAATCCTTCGAGTTGACTGAAAAATTAACTATCAAATTGTTACCTCGTCTGTCACACTAATGGCAAACTTTGCTTGACAATAACTTCACATTAGTGCCTTGAAAGTCATGTGAATTCACATCTGACGTTAGGTGTGACCATTTGTTGATATGTCTCGATTTACGTGGAAATGAGAGAAGAATGAGAAGCTTTTGTTCGGAAATTGGTTAGCATTCTTTGAATCATATTTATAATTTCTTAGGTGAAATTTTATTTTAACTAGACATCCTACTTAATTATGCATTATTCTTTATCTTTTTAACCTAATTAACATTCACAATATTTTTTATTAATTAATTTTGAATTTGATCTTAAATTCTTATCTTAATCACAATCTTGCTCAAATTTCTTCTTTAATTCTTATCTCCAATCCATAACTTATTTTTGTTGAACTATACTTTTATCCTTTTATTTCTTTGTTTTCTCTATTTTTTGAATTAATTGTTGTAATAATATTTTCTCACTTAACTTATTTTTGTTGAACTATACTTTTATCCTTTTATTTCTTTGTTTTCTCTATTTTTTTGAATTAATTGTTGTAATAATATTTTCTCACTTAATTTTTTAAATTAAAATAATAATCATATGATTTTATTGTTAAAATATTTCTAAATCTTAAAATTCTTAGTCCTTCTCAAATTCAAATTTATAATATTAACTCTATCAATATTCCTATCCATAACCCAACCTCAAATCCTTTTTCAAGTAGGATCTATATTTTTTTCTTTCAATTCATTATGTATTATACTCATATTTCGTTTTTCAAATTCTTCTTTAATCTCCTTTAAATTATATCATTATGATTCAATTAAATTAATAAATTACTTTATTTCCCTGAAATTTTTTCACGTCACAAGTAAACAGTGAAATAATTTTTAACGAGTAATTAGGTCCATGCACATTTTCCTTGTTTTCATTTTGAAGACATGCCAAGTCAATTATGCAAGCAACATAAATAGGTGTGGTTTTATAAAAATTGCATATTCGACATATACATATTTAAAAGTAGACATGTGTCACGAAATTATGAGGAATTCTCATGTCCAATGCTATTCGAATTCTTGACCTCAGTTAAAAATAGAATAAGGACTATATATAATAAAAATCGACTCATATATAGCCACAGTTGTCATTTGACAACTCACAAATAGGTGTCTATTTGTAAAAATCTTGAGAGTGTTGAATCAGATTCATATATATGGATTAATTTTTATTTCACATAATCTTTATTTACTTTAAAATTTTATTTTTTTGGTGCACTACTTTGAATTTACTGCATTTTTTGAACCACGGAGAAGGGAAAAAAAATAAGAGATGAGCCACAAACGTTGCCGTATCTAATGGGCTCAAAACACGGAAGAATACTAATGGGCCTAAAATTAGTTGAGCTGAGTTAGAATATGATGTAAAAGATCCAAAAGTCTGCTAACTCTTGTCCCTTCATAGGGCTGAGCAAAATCGGGTCCCGACCCGGTTTGCTTCAGGTTTTCGAAAAAGGGACCCGGTCTCGGCCAGGTCCGGAACCCAAACATCCCGGTCAAATCGGGACAAAAATCGAGAATTCTTGATTGTCCCAGTTTTATTATAAAAAAGATAAAACAATAGATAAAAATAGTAAAAAATTTAATGTTATTATATAAGTATAATAACTATTCATTTAATTATATATATGATAATATAAATTAATGTATATTTAAGATATATACCAAATAAAATATAAATTTTTATTTAAAATAAACATAAATATATTATCTAAAAATAATTTAATATTAATATAATATATTTAACCGGGTCCGGCTCGGTCCCGATCGGATCTTAAGGAAATGAGACCTGATCCCGACCCGATTGATAATCGGGTCGGAAAAAATCCGAAAAATCCGGGTCGGACCGGGTTCGCCCCGGCCCGTGCTCATCCCTATCCCTTCAAGTCTACAAGACTACAACTAAGTTATAATTATGTTACCAAATACAAGGACATTCTAATATTTTGCTGTGATCCATGCTACTAAAAAATATTGAATGATTATTAGATAAATAATAACATTTTCATTGCAAAACTCAAATGCATCTGTTTTTCGATAGGACAATTGTAAAATTCTGAACTCCAAGCATGAGCAATTCTGATCTCAAGAAACTGTATATTCCACTAGTTGTTGATGCGACGTCTGATGTCGGCTGCTGGATGTTGAACTGTTCAAGTGCTGGGTTGCATTGTTTTTTCCACAGATACAGACACAAGGGGGATTAGATGGACATCCAGCCACAGCTACCATGCAGCTTCAGTTGATGAGCACAACAGAAGGCATGAAATCAGCCAACATACACAGAAAAAAGCACCTGCCATCAGATCAGAAGACTTCCAGGGACAAAGCCAGTGACAGCCGGTTCAGCTCGTGCTGCATAAATCACTTTTTGGACCACTGTAAATTCAATCAAAGTTTATGAACATCGTTTTGAATAATCATTAATGTTTATTTGATCAGAAGTCACCTTTTTTACACTTTCAACTATACATGCATTATGCATACATGATATATATATAGCTAAAAGAGAGAAAAATTCTGACGATGCGTTTGATCTCTCTCTCTCTCTCTCTCTCTCTCTCTCTCTCTCTCTCTCTCTCTCTCTCTCTCTCTCTCTCTGAAGAAATTAAGGCTGGAATTTGAACACAGGTGGAGCTGGGAGTATTCACAAGTACGGTGTGCACTGCGTTCATTATTCATCTTGCTGTACATGCGATGATGGAATGTGTATTCAACTTTCGAGACTGGTCGTTGATGCGGAAGCAGCACAGTAGAGAAATTGCATGAAATCACGCTACACATAACTCCATGCAGGGACAGGACGAAAAGTTAAGGGGCCGAAGAATACAGAAAAAAAATGACATGTATACATATACATGTATAAACATATAATTATACCATAAATAATAAAATTAAGAAAATAAATTTACTCTAAAAAAATATATATTAAAAAATAACTTATAATTATATTTTTTATATAAAATATATCATTTTAGTATTCAACCATGCATTTTTTATTTGTCATGTTCATCTTGCAAGTTAAATTTTATGATAAAATAATGTAATTATATTTAACACAATATATATATATGAAATAATTAACTTCAAAAAGGAATACTTAACTAAATAGTTTGATTTTTTATAGAAAGAAATCAAACTTATTTCTATATGCATCATATATTTCATAAATGCATATATTACGCTGTAAAACTTTTTTTATATATCTCAAAAATACAATAATATAGTATCTTTATGTAGATCTCATAGGATTAGGATCTATTAATATATCTTTTTAAGAAAAAATATATGGTATATTATTATATATAATATACTTCAAAAATTTAGGGGGGCCAATCATAATTTATTTAAAAATCCTATATGATATTACTATATATATATATATATAGCATATATATGGTATAACAAAAAGTTAGGGGGGGGGGGGGGGGGGGGGGGGGGGGGGGCCAGGCCCCGTTAATGCATATATAGCTCCGTCCCTGACTCCATGTGCATGATGCATGCATGCATGCATGAGACGAGAGGCGCCTACTAGTCAGCAGCTCCATGGCCCATCATTCTTGTATTGACCCACAAGCATCATGTCTCCGCGTACGCGCGCTCCAACATAATCAGCAACAGCATTTGAGTTGTAAAGCCTAAGCATCTCTCTCTCTCTCTCTCTCTCTCTCTCTCTCTCTCTCTCTCTCTCTCTCTCTCTCTCTCTCTCTCTCTCTCTCTCTCTGAAGAAATTAAGGCTGGAATTTGAACACAGGTGGAGCTGGGAGTATTCACAAGTACGGTGTGCACTGCGTTCATTATTCATCTTGCTGTACATGCGATGATGGAATGTGTATTCAACTTTCGAGACTGGTCGTTGATGCGGAAGCAGCACAGTAGAGAAATTGCATGAAATCACGCTACACATAACTCCATGCAGGGACAGGACGAAAAGTTAAGGGGCCGAAGAATACAGAAAAAAAAATGACATGTATACATATACATGTATAAACATATAATTATACCATAAATAATAAAATTAAGAAAATAAATTTACTCTAAAAAAATATATATTAAAAAATAACTTATAATTATATTTTTTATATAAAATATATCATTTTAGTATTCAACCATGCATTTTTTATTTGTCATGTTCATCTTGCAAGTTAAATTTTATGATAAAATAATGTAATTATATTTAACACAATATATATATATGAAATAATTAACTTCAAAAAGGAATACTTAACTAAATAGTTTGATTTTTTATAGAAAGAAATCAAACTTATTTCTATATGCATCATATATTTCATAAATGCATATATTACGCTGTAAACTTTTTTTATATATCTCAAAAATACAATAATATAGTATCTTTATGTAGATCTCATAGGATTAGGATCTATTAATATATCTTTTTAAGAAAAAATATATGGTATATTATTATATATAATATACTTCAAAAATTTAGGGGGGCCAATCATAATTTATTTAAAAATCCTATATGATATTACTATATATATATATATATATAGCATATATATGGTATAACAAAAAGTTAGGGGGGAGGGGGGGGGGGGGGCCAGGCCCCGTTAATGCATATATAGCTCCGTCCCTGACTCCATGTGCATGATGCATGCATGCATGCATGAGACGAGAGGCGCCTACTAGTCAGCAGCTCCATGGCCCATCATTCTTGTATTGACCCACAAGCATCATGTCTCCGCGTACGCGCGCTCCAACATAATCAGCAACAGCATTTGAGTTGTAAAGCCTAAGCATCTCTCTCTCTCTCTCTCTCTCTCTCTCTCTCTCTCTCTCTCTCTCTCTCTCTCTCTCTCTCTCTCTCTCTCTCTCTCTCTCTCTCTCTCTCTCTCTCTCCGCGGAAATGTATTAAGTGGCAATTCAGACGATCTTACGTGCTGGCCATGATATCATAATATCTCGGAAGCAATAATCACTTCAGCTGTAAAATGAGCATCAACCTGTCAGCAAGAGCTCGATTTATCATTATTATGTGTCAAGTAATCGATATCTTATGCCTCGAATAAGAGCAACCTTTATTATGCGAACTGCTGTTTGAAAGGAAAATCTTTTTTCCCTACATTGCATTGAATCGTTTGATTGATAATTTCATAATTCTAACAGCGAGTGTTCTTTCATACCTACTAATTCCATAAACCTAACAACACTACCAAGCTTTTCTTCCAGATGACTTTATTGGATAAGCCCCTTGAGTGGACCATATGCTTCATGCATCAGCAAGATCTCTCAACACTTTGAGATGAATTGCATGTTGATTGTTGAGATTTTCTTTTTCCTTTTTCCTTTGGATTGAAGCGAACTCAAGCTAACCAAAAACAAAGCTTATTTAACATACGTACATGAGGATATGAATCAAAAGGTTTGCATGTTAAATACAATGGGGAGTTACTTTTTAGATTGCTACTGTGATGAAAACTGTGATCTACTTTATACATTAGAGTAGCTTGAAAACCAATCATACTATGATGCTATATCTAAATATGCCCTTCATCTACGTATAGATCTCTAGGCCTTAATTGGGCCTTTTTTGAAA
The DNA here is from genome assembly GCA_030549335.1 of Pontederia crassipes. Taxonomy (NCBI): domain Eukaryota; kingdom Viridiplantae; phylum Streptophyta; class Magnoliopsida; order Commelinales; family Pontederiaceae; genus Pontederia; species Pontederia crassipes. The sequence continues at coordinate 64,684,141 of CM060191.1, read as the reverse complement.
TAGTCAACTATGAACCATGGAACCCACGAACTTTACAGCAATAATTATTTCAAAGGGACTAAAACAAGGTTCTAACTTCTACTTAGTAAGTACTTTATGCTGTGTTTCTAACGCAGCTACTTTTGAATATATCATATATGTATATAGAACCTCCAAAGATCCAACGCCACATTCCAATTTGATCTCCGAATACTACAAAAGAAGGCAACAGTTTTTGAAATGTTGCGCTCCAACGTCCCAAAAAATTATTATTAACCTCGTGATCGAACACTGTAACGAATTAAGCTTACATGTGAGCCAAGTAAAAGTGCGCCCCTTCCCCTCTCCATACCATACCGCATATAAATAGCCACCAGAGGCCTTTCTCTCCACGTCAAGGCAACAAAGAGGGAAGGGAAGCCCCACACCCCTCTCTTCATGCTTTTTTCCTCCTCCCTCTCCCTTTTGCTCCTTTCGTCCACTGGCTTCTGCTGCCCTTACCAGTTCCAGACATGAAGCCCGTCCTGTGCGCTTTGCAGCTCTGTCTAGTCCTGTCATGCCTTGCAGTGTCCTCGGCGCAGGGCGCAGCTCCTGGTGGTGGTGAAGCTGCCACTCCGGCATGCTCGGCGGCTGACAGAGTGGCCCTCCTCAGTTTCAAGGCCGGCATTGTCAAGGACACCACCGGAATCCTCTCGTCGTGGACCGGCCTGGACTGCTGCGGAGCGTGGGAGGGCGTGACCTGCCACCCTGCGACGGGGAGGGTTACCGGCATCCAGATACAGAGGCCTCAGAATGGAGGAGGGCCTCCGCAGTTCGTGATGAAGGGGGCCCTCTCCCCTTCTCTTGGGACGATCCAGTTCTTGGAGGTGCTGGTCGTCAGTGGCATGAAGCAGATTGGCGGAGTCATCCCTGAGAGCTTCTCGGGGCTGAACCGTCTCACGCAGCTGTACCTCGAGGACAACGCCCTCGAAGGCCCTGTACCGTCCAGCCTGGGAAGGCTCAGTTCCCTGAAGGTGCTCTCTCTCAGTAGGAACAGGTTGCAGGGACGGCTGCCTCCGAGCCTCGGGTCCATCACGGGCCTGCTACAGATCAATGTCGGAGGGAATCTGCTGGTAGGTCCTGTACCATCGACGTATAGGAACCTTCGCGCAATGCAGTCCCTTGATCTTAGCTACAACATGCTCTCGGGACCAGTTCCTAGTTTTGTGGGGCAATACCCAAACCTGACTCTTCTTGACCTCTCCTACAACCAGTTCACAGGAGTGATACCCGTGTCGCTGTGTAGCCTATCCAGTGCACTGGACATCTCCTTGAGCCATAACCAGCTCACAGGACCAATTCCAGCACAGATCGATGGCCTGAAGTCCCTTAACACTCTTTCTCTCAGCAATAATATCCTCACTGGCACCATTCCAGGATCACTGGCCAGATTGGAGAAACTGTGGTTCCTCAATCTTTCCAGGAATGGGTTTTCTGGTCCCTTGCCAAATGAGCTCCAAAATGGGTTGCAATCCCTCTTGTCCATAGACTTGTCCTACAGTGGCTTGCACCTGGAAACAATTCCAGATTGGATGAGGGGCAGAGAACTCAGGGACGTGCGCCTCGCAGGCTGTAGCATCAGGGGAAACCTCAGATCATTTGCAGCAGCATCAGATTCCCTGAGCACAGTAGACCTATCAGACAACTATCTCACAGGAGGCGTTGATGATTTCTTCAGAAACATGACAAGTTTGCAGGAAGTAAGAATCTCCAACAACATGCTCGCCTCTGATATTTCCAGAATTGCACTTCCTGACAGTTTATCCATGCTTGACCTGCATTCCAACCACCTTTATGGTTCAGTAACAAGTCTGCTCCAGACGACAGGCACATTCTTAGAATGCGTGGATCTATCCAACAACATTATCAGTGGTGCACTGCCTGAATTTAGTGAAGCATTGGCCTTGAGATGGCTTGATGTGTCGAAGAACAGGATCACGGGGCAGATTCCAAGTTCAATTTCGAACCTTACTGATTTAAGGAGGGTTGATCTCTCAAGAAATCAGCTTCGGGGCACCATCCCTGCAAGCATCGGCCAGATCACCAATTTACAGTGGGTGGACCTGTCAAGCAATGGCCTGACTGGCAGCATACCTCACAGTTTCACTTCATTAGTCAACATCAGACATGCAAACTTCAGAGCAAACAGGTTCTGCGGACAGATACCTCAAGCTAGGCCTTTCAACATCTTCCCTGCTGCTGCCTATGCCCACAACATGTGTTTATGTGGCCAACCTCTGCCACCATGCAAGACACCCCATTTAGCATAAGACGATTCAGAACAAGTCAGCAAAGTGCTGACATCTAATGCATCAACGGCCACTGGAGATAAAGCATAGATCTTATACTGCATAGTTATCATTACAATTCTCCATTCCTTGTGAAGCCAAGTCAGAATGTACTTTTGCATTTCAAGTAGCCAATTTCTGCAAGAAATATCATGACCCACATCCTTGAAGCATAGCATCATCAATTTTACAGCGAGCATCCCACGAAACTTAACAATCTAAGAAAACGTGTCACATCCTGTTATGCACTACAATGGCATACATGAACTTAGTTTAGGGCAGATAAACTGAACCAATTCATATATTACTAGTTAAAATGGCCAGCATGGACAACACCTCAAGAGGTACATTTAGTCACTGGGTCAAAAGGAAGCAAGAATCCAGCCAGTAATCTATGAAACTAAGGCAAGATCCAACAAAATTTACAGGTCAAAGAAATGTAAAATCAACACATTACATTTGAGCCAACATCATTAACATTCATCATCCTCTTCATTAGGATCCTCTTTATTGTCTGCGTCCTCTGCATTCTCTTCCTCATTTTCTTCCTCCTTAGAAGAACCCTCATTCTCCTGCAAGAAAAGATAATATAGTATCAGCCTTAGAAATCATAAGAGAATAAAATTCACAAGTTATCATCATACTTCCTCGACATTATCTTGCTCCAGCGCCTTAACAGCTTTCTCGTATGCTGCCTTTAGTTCTGCTGCTCGCTCTATGTAAGGCTTCCTCTCCTGCTCTCATCATTTGAATTGCATTAGTATATCAAAGCATAAAGCAAAAAAGGAAAAAAAAACACCGAATATATTTCAAATACTCACTTCTTCAGTGAGAGATTTCCACTTTTCACCACCTTCCTTGGCTACCTGTTGTCCACAAGAACGAAGGTCACAGATTAGTCAAAACCTGTACAGTATGCTTGTAGAGGCATCGACAAAAATAAACTTTCAGAGACGGAGAGAGCATTAAGATTGTGCTTACCAGAGCTACACTCTTGTTATCAGGATTTTCTTCTTTAAATGTCTTCCTGAATTCATCCCTGCAAAAGTAAAGGTTAGCCAAAAACTTAACAACAAAGCAAAAAAGAAAACAGCAAAACCACATCAAAAGATTTAAGTAGACAACAAATAAGAGGAAACATAAGCAGAACCGCATACATGAAAACAAAGAAGGCAGTTTGAGGACGCTTGGGCATGTTGGGGTCTTTGGACTTCTTGTCCTTCTTCACCTTCTTCTCTTTCTTCTCTGTGGATGGAGCGGCTCTTTTCCTTCAATCAGAAATTAGAAGAAAACGTCAATAGGTGCACAGCACAGCCAATATCCGCCCATATGCAAGTAGAACTGTTATATGGCTCACCTCGCTGCAGGTTTCTTGACTTCAGCCTCTTTCTCCACAACCTGAGCCTCTGTTGATAAAGGAGAAGAGCAATATGGTAAGGAACGGAGACCAATCACAGATAACATCGGAAAATATGGAGAAAAAAAAACTCGAGGGGTACTAAAAACGCCACCTAAACTCATCCTGATCTTGGAATCAAGACCGCAGTCGTGCATGTCGATCAGAACCACAGGCACATCCTTGTTGCAGGCCTCACTGAGAGATAACAACAAATATATTAACGGCGTAAAAACGAGACAAGACAACCACATAGGCAACTCACGCGTGGATCATGGAAAATTGAATAAAACCTAAGAAAACGCACCATTTGATGAACGCGCTGCCGTCCCTGGCTCGCTTCAGCGTGCTGCCGCCGTCGGCCACCTCCACCCTCTTGCGCAGCCTCGTCGGGTTGGACTTGGATGATCCGCCAGCCATTGCAGAAGAAAGAGGGAGACGGAAACAGGAGAAGAGAAGCGGCCGCGAAGCTTTTGGTAGGTAACCTTAGACTCTGCCGGAGGAAAAGCCCCAAAGGCGCGCGTTATTAAAAGAGAGACGAACGAGGGAACGAAGAATGAAAAATTTTATTTGGCGCGCTTCGTTTTGGACGACAAAGTTCGCGGGAATTTAAAAAAAAAAATTACCCAGGAGGCCAAATTTGGCGGCTAGATCCGATCCGTGGGTCCTTTGATCTCTGCCATCTGGACCGTTGATTCCGACTTATTAGTTCGGAAGCTGTGGAAAAAAAAATTAAGCTTTGGCGGCAAAGGAAGACCCGCCCTCCTGTTGACGCCACCATTTCAATGTTTTGAGCTTTGAATTCCATGTGAAATCCAAAACTGAGAAAATAGGACGATGATAAAGTAGTAGTTTTCTTTTTTTAATTATTTATTTTTTCCATAATTTCATTAGTAATATATTAGCTCTTTGTGCGATATTTTGGAATTAATTCTTTAAACCTTTCTTAAGACTATCATAATTTTTCGTATTTGTTCTTAATATGTCAATTTTTACTTTAAACTATGAAACGATTTTTACTTTAATTCATCTGTCAAATTCAATTAATCTTTTCATTATTTGTTAAATGATTGAATGATTGAACTGTCCTGAACAAAAAACAAAGATTTATTTCAAATCACATTATAGCAATTTAATTATTTAATAAATAAAATTAACAAGATATGATGGATGGATTAAAATGAAAACCGCGATATAATTTAAGAGGACGCTAAGATAAGTTCATATATTAAGGACAGAAGTAAAAAATCATTATAGTTCATTGAATGTGTAAGAATTTAATCCATATTTTGATCAATATAAAAAAAAATACACACGTGCAAGAGCATATGCATAGCTCGATATCTTTTATATTTTTTAAAAATACTGTGAACACACGTTATAAAAATTTGGAAATTTTCTTTCGGTGAATGCTCATTCTGAAAAAATATAATGCAATATGTATGTATGATTTGATAGATAAGTTTAGATGTGGTGTTTGGATGAAAGAGTGTAATGATGAGAATTTCGAAGGTTGATTTGATAAATAAGTTTTAGTAGGTGTTTGGATAAAAAGCGAGAACTAATAATATAACTTATTGTTTTATAAAGTATAAATTTATAGTAAATTAAAATATTATTTATTTATTTAGTTAAAATAGTTATTTATGAAAATTATTTATTTTAATATTATATTTTATAATTTATCAAAAAATATTTACGTTAATATTATAATTTATGAAAAATAATATTATTATAGTTTATTATTTTCCCTATGTTATTAATATTATAAAATATATCCATAGTTAAGTTAAAAAATTTATTTTATAAGCTAAATAATATTATATTAATAAATAAAATATTATTATTTAAGTTAATATAATAATAGTTTAATAAATAATATTACCATTAAATAATTATTAATATCTTATTAATTAAAATATAATAAATAATTAAAAGAAAAAAGTAAAAAGAAAAGCAAAAGAAAAGGCCATGTTCTCGCTGAAGGCGAGGACTTGGCAAAGTTCTCTCCTTCAGCGAGAACATTTCGTTCTCCGTTTTGGAGAATACGGATCACGTGACCCCAACTTTGCAAGTTCGGATCAAGTGACTTGTTTGGCAAAATGTTTCGAAACTTGGGTTAAGTTTTGACCCTCGGAAACAAACGCAGCCTTAGACAATGGTGTATGGAGAACATTTCATATTATAACTTATCATATACGTATATATAACATTAATATATTAAGACTATGTTACCATTTCTTTTGCAAATGCACATCTACGTCTACTGTTCTACTCACGTACTTATATAAAGTTTGTGGAAATTAAATCTAAAATATATAACTTTGTTAAACACTATGCAGTCTTTTGCTGCAATGCAATTGTCCATATGCTGATACTATTTGCAATATCAAATGTTCGCTACGTCTTTTCTATGTCTCCATCCCGCATATAAAATGCAGAAATAGTTGGTTTTTATTTTCTTCCTATATGTAAATATAACATAATATACATATGCATCATATCATGACACGTCGAAATAGTAGACATTTGATTGGTTCGGTGATTGATTAAACGTAGAAGGACGAGTACTCTTTACCAAATAATAATAATAATAATAATAATAATAATAAACAACGTGGACAGAAAAAATGTGACAATCAATAACCGGTATACATATTATTAGTACCTAATTAATTTGAAATCGGAAATATAAAATGTAAATAATATTTTCTTTATTAACGTGATAATTTAAAAATTCAAACATGTGAGTACTAACATTAAATTGAAATTCTGCTACCCATTGAGTCCATCAGGATCATTTGGCAACGAGAATTAGAATTTTATCAAATTTCTGTGAATATTTTGAGTTGACAGATTAGTTTAGAGAAGTGTGTTTGGATGGTGAAATTTGATGATGAGAATAAGATAGTTGATGTGTTTGGATGGGTTAATTTTAGTGGGTAATTGAATTAAAAATATATATGATAAATATAAATTATAAAATTGTAAAAAAAACTAAAATAAATATATTTATTAGAAATGTATGTAAAAAATTTTGTTAAAAATATATTACTTAACTATAAAAAATCAAAATTTTAATACTTTTATGTTAAAAAATATAAAAAATGTATAATGAAATAATAAATAATATTATATTATGTTGATGTGCCTTGGATTATGTATTATGTATTCAAAATTATGAAAGAAAAAATGAGAAAAAATAAAAAATAAGGATTTGTGACAGAAGCGGAGGGTTAGCGTTTTATCATGTACTCTCTTTTGCTCATAGTGATTTTCTTCTGACGGCGACCTCATTTGCTCGTACTCATTATGTTCACATTAATCAAGAAGATTTTATCACGTTAAATCTATATATTCATCTTCTCTTTTCTATCCTTGATATTTTTACCCCCAACATACTAATCCTTTATTATTTATATTTTATAGATAATAAATAAACTTATATAAGTAAGGTTAAAAAAAAATTGAAAAAAATGTCAATTAAAAATATTTGCCATGGAGTTACATGCTCTAGTTCGGGGACTCATCATGGAACTATTAAGATGGAACTAATTAAAACCACGGCCATGGAACAATTAAAAATATTAAGATGGAACTAGAGCAGGTGAACCACGGCCATGTGACTCATCATTATCATTTTGAGTTCTTGATCCGGTTCCATCAAATATTACGTCATTTGACATAATTGATTAAAACCAAATGCTAATTTTGTCTGATTCCAATTACCAAATAATCCCTCAATCTTCGGGGACAATCACTTTGACGTCCTACGAATATGATACAAACTTTGCATCTAGGCGTTTTACTTGCATGCAATGATTTTGACGGGGGAACGTGATGCGTTTGTATTCTTCTTAGTTGGACTCGTTTGTGATGTGTTGCGTTCGTCTTGGAGCAAACATGAAGCATGGGCGATACGGCAGCGTGGAGGCGTCGAAACGTAATGACTCCTTCCCTTTCACTCCAAGGAATCCAATTAATGTATATATCATATGTTATTAATGGTATGATACATAGTACCATCTTATAGTGACAACTATACATTCGGGTTTCACGTAGGTGTCACGAAAACTATATGTAATGTATGAATCTTATGCACAAGCGTTCGGTCGTTATGTTTCCTTGAATTACGTGCTTTTGAATTTATTTATATACATGATTAAAATATTTTTTTTATATGGCAACGTGTTCCCTTGGCAATTAATGATTTGTCATATTTATTATTTTCTCAACGTTTGGGTAATGTATAATTTATATATTAGACATTTATCGTGATTTTTACATTGTCACTCTTTTGTACTTCTTAACCTGTAATTTAACTAGCTTACGGTCATAGTTAAGTTGATTATTGACGAGCCATTTGGTAATTTTATATTAATTTGTCAATTAACTGAAATTTACTGTTATTATAATAAGATCACTTTCAAAATGCGTTTCTAACTTTATTCGTCTCATAATCAGAAGGTATTTGGTGAACAAAAAAAATGGATTTTGATACTAAACTAAATATATATACCCATGTTTCACATTCTGTCCCACCTATTCGTGATTTTATGTTTTAAGATAACGACCGAAGATTTATTTGCTATATATATATAATAAATTTAATAATTTTTTTGTGTCGGTCCAATATTTATATTATATATGTACCAAAGAAGAATTTACGTAGGGGACACTTGTCACGCCCCTTGTTATCGTTAGATATACTTTCGAATTGAAAACAATATGACAAGCTCCACGTAGAATTGCCTAAAGATGATTTTTTTAGAGTCTTTTTCATGGGATACATGATTAAGGAAAGTGACTTCCCTTCCCCGACTTAAATTCTAAAAAGTTGATTATTTGATTGTAGGGATTTTGTGACACGTATTTCTTCTAACTTTACATTTGCAATAATATTTAAAAAATATTTTATTCTATAGACCGTCGAGAATAAACAAAATCGTTCCATATATTATTTTTCATTTTAACAGAATGTTCGACAATCGTTTTGCCTACTTTAAATTTGTGAGGCGCTAGTAGCACTTCGGAGGTGGTTGGTTACGCTTATAAGTTTAAAAAAAATCTCAATATTTGATAATTTAAAATATGATATCAAATATATCTATAAGTTAAAAAATAAGCAGAAGAAGGGATGATTATTTTTTCTTAAAACATAAGTCAATTAGTTATATCATAACTAATTAGTTATTATTAATATAAGTAGTTTTATCAAAACGCATAACTACTTATTTTTAAAAATAAGTTTCAATCAATAAAATACTTATCAGCATTTTAGTTTATTAGTTATTTTGTATTAACTAAGTCAATGGACCCTTAGTATTAGACACGAGAGGTCCGAGTGATTTGTTTAGTTATGTAAAAAGTGATTGGTGGGGAATTAAATAGTTTCTATTAACCTTTTTGTCAATCAAGTGTGTGTTCATGAGCATGATTTTCAAATTTTAGGGTCTAACTCCTAAACTCTTACGAGTCTAAGATTACAAAGTCGAGTTCATAGTACATTCGGATAAATTCAGCGTAAACTCAGTAGAATTGGATAGAATCTAATAGAGTACTTCGAATACACAAGTTAGCAATTTTGTTAATAAGATATCGAAAGTATAATTGGAAGAAGAGTGAAGATTTTATAAATTCATAATTTTATTTTAATATTTTAAAGTTAATTCAAGACAATCGGACCATTCCGATTTAAACTCAATCGGCTCATAATGACTTGGTTCTGAACTAGCTGATTTTTATAGCCGGATTCGAATCTTGAAGATCATACTACAATTAATCAAGTATTGTGAGGGAGTGACTAGGTCACAAATTAACATACTATATTGTGATTTTTTTTATATTTTATATGATTGTACGTAGAATATATGAGTTTATGATATACGAAATGAGTTCATCGAGTTTAAAAACTTTGTTCGTGAGTGTGACATCCCGCTTCAATTTAAATAAAATAATAATTAATTAATTTAGTACAAAACATAGTGCTTTTTTACCACCCATAGTTATCATTCGTTCGTTGTCAATTAATTCGAAGAGTTAACACTCATTTTTGTATAGTTATTAATATAATACGTATCAAAATTGATATAATTAATAATTTAGACAAGAAAATTATTTCGAAAGGAAATCATTCGGTGTCATGAAATTTTTTGTGAATATTTGTCTTTTATGTCTATTGTGAATTTAGAACAAGAAAATATTGCACATAATAAAAATATAAAAAAAAAATACGGCATTCGTCTTTAAATTTTTCGGATGACGTTTAGATATCATTAGATGATAAAATTCACAAGACAATTACAATTGTATAGATCTTGGATGGATCCAAATAGTATTCAGATTTTTTAGTCATTATAAAAACTTTACTCGTATTAGTATTCAGATCCAAATAGTCCCGGACGGATCAGTTTTTTAGTCAAAAAAAGATCAACCGTAATTTGTATATAATTTTTAAAAATAAAAATCACCATATTTTGAAAAATAAAACCACCTCTAACCGGTTCGATCGTAAACGGACATTCATCCGGGGTGTTGTCCGATTCGATCCTAACAACATTGTAATTACCCGTGTCGGGTAGAACTCGAGTTGTCTTCTGTACAATAAAAAATAGCTCCGACCTAGACAAACTCGAGTCGGGGTGGGATGTGAACCCAAACTGGGTAATTGGTTCACACTCGTGACTATACACAAAGAAACACGAGCTGTGTCCAGAAAAAACAAAGATCGTGTTGTCGGGAACTCAAGCTGCGCTATCGAGACTCGGTCCATGTTCAAAACTGACTCATTGTGTGTTCTATGGAACGCAAGCCAAAAACTCGAGTCGTGTTGATAGAGTTTAGGGGTTCTGTTATTAACGATAAATCGTGCTCCAATAAAAATTTTCAACAATCATAAGTATACCTTAAGATGTCTAAAAGATGCAAAATATATATCAATGAAATTTCTATACAAAGAGAACGAGGATAGAGTTCCATGCCGCCAAAAATTGATGTCACGAGGATCCCTCTTGCGTATCTAAAGATAGCTGAAAGACCAATTAGGATCTGTCTGTTGGAAAATATACGAACATTGATAGCATTCGAATGATGTCTAGAAACTCTCAGCTATCGATTGAAAGACGTTATCCTATATGGAGGCTTCGAAATCAACCATTGAATGCCTTAGGAGACATCTCGATTTGCATGCAAACAGAGGTGAAATTATAACTAGTGATGCAAAAAAAAATTTTGGCTGAAGAGGATTTCAAACCACTCTTTAATGCCTATTTATGATTGTAGGCTAGGATTAACTTTTATCGAACATTTAGAATTAATCTCAACCATCAATCATTAATTAACATTTATTAATTATCCAAAATATTAAATTCAAATATTTAAATAATCATACTTATAAGAATCCAACCTCCCACTCAAACTCCTCTTTTATCTTTTCAACTTCTTCTCTAATTTTCATCAATTTCGAAAATAAATTTTTTAAAATTACAATAAGAATTTTCAAAACCATTTAATTAATAAAATATATTTTATTTATTTTCTAAAAATCTAGGTGGTCACATAATCTAACCTATTTTTACTTTATCTACATTATATTACCAACTAAAACCTAAGGACCATTTCCATACAAGATAAAGTTGATTAGATTAAATTGTTTGAAAGTTGGGGAACAAATTTATCCAAAAAAGTTCGTGACAAAGGTGAGAGAGACACGACTATGAAATCTTATAGTAGCAACCAAATTAACGACATAATTAAACTTTTCGACAGTGGAAGTTTTCATTTATTAAATCGTGTCGGGGTCAGTGACGCGTGGAGTTGTTAAACGTTAGATCATCCGCAGGCCACTTGGGGCCCTAGGAGACCCACGTGGACTTCTTGCCGCCGACCCTTTGCATGCAAATCGAAACCCACCCTACGTACCCTATGCAACCCGGCCACAACTTGCCACGTGGACACCGGAGGCTCATTGGACGGCTTTATCAACATGTGACGAAAGTAATCGATACATATTTTTTAGGGAAAAAAGCGACAAAAACTTTTGTACATGTATATACATAGGTGTAGAACGTTTTACGTGTGTTAAACGACTTTCTTCGTTAATTTAAATGACAATTGATAATAATAAAAATATGATTAAAATTATTATCAATAATTATATTCATTATTTTTAAAATTTTACGAACTTCTGTACATTACAATCCTTCGTAATAAATGTACGTATTTTTATAATTTTTTACGTTATAAAACTATTTATTTATTATCATTAATGATCATTTAAATTATTCATAAAAAAATATTGAAAAAAAATAAAGAAAACTATACGTAAAATCGCTTGACACACGCTTCACACGTAAAGCATTCATCACCTACGTGAAACCCATATATATAAATATAATATTACATAATCACCATTATTTGCTAAATTTCAATTTTTAATGTTCAGACCATAGAACTACTATTCTCTACTATACGTACGAAGTCAAGATATATCTTTCCTTATTAACTATATCAAAATTCAACTCGCTATTAATTAAATCAATATGGTATACGTGGCAATAATTGATGGGCGGCTAAATAATGTATATATTCCATGGTTTTCCGGAGGTCCCACCGGAAAAAAAAAATAAAGTGATCCGGCTTCGTCGACTCGTTAAGAGTTGTTGCTATTTAATTTAACGTTCCTTAGAATCTATCAAGCAAAAGGAACGGGACACACGTAATAAATTCGACGTGGAAACAAAATTGACTCGGTTTGTTTTTTTCCTTGCAATATCGGTCTGTGATTGGCCCGATCGATCCGAATCCGATGAGCTCATGGAGAGCGAGTTGATGGCGAGACCCTTGTTGGATGACACATGTCCTCTTCCTATAAATTAAAAGGGCTACAAATAATATAACCTAATTAATTATTAATTATAAAAAATATGGATACAAAACAATTAAAGTTAACACACACATATATATATATATATATATATATATATCAAACTAATTAATATTGTATATATGTAATTGAATGCGCATTCATTTAATCAAAGGTTAGATTTCATGAACTTGTAGTTGTAGGTGTTTTTGGTTCGAGGGAAACATTTTTGTTAGGAAAATAATTTGTTTCTCTTTTTTTTAGTTGTACTATGCATTTATTTATTTATTTTATATGCGCGACACAGTAATAATCTAATTAATTACACACTTGTTTAAAGTTTGTTCACTTCCATAATTCCATTAACATTTTTTTTTCACTAATTATGTAAGTCGAACAAAATTAAGCAACTTAAAATGGAAAAAAATAGGATTTCAAAGCAAGATCGAATAAAATGGGTTTAATTAAGAGGAGATTAAATCAGATTGACTTCAAGTAAGCAGTGTTATATTGTAAAGTTCAAATAGGAAAACCAAAAGTACCTAATGACGATGCTAGCAGTATCCCAAAAAAAAAAAAATGCAGTGTAATCCCCTCTAATAAATATCTCGAGAAATGCAATCAATTCTCTGCGCCAGACCACTGGTTGGTTGGTCGGATCAAATTTGGAACATGTTCATCAACAGCTCAATTTTGAGAGTCCGCCTTGTCTGCAAAAGTTACATATAATTTACTTTATAATCTCAGCTTAGAGTAAAAAGAATGCGAAGTCAGTAAAACTTTACTAAAATGATAGCTGAGTAAATAATATGCTAGCTTTGATCCATGCCATTTAGCCAAGTGGCTCTTAATCATGTTAGTAAATAATAAGAAATGTCATTTCACAACTAGAGCAAAATGATTATGAAGGATAACAAAGCACACGCCATTCTTTCCTATGCAATGAATTATTGTTGGTAAGAAGTGCTCCTAGATATTTTTTTTTTCAAAAGTAGAATGAGGTTTTTCTTTGTGTTTGGTCAAATATTAATGGAAAACATCGAGAAGATCAAGTGATCAACAGCCCCCCTCAAAAAAATCTTATGCCCAAATCAATCATTTGGGGATTCTTCTTCACAGCCAAAAGCCAAAGCCAAAGCAAAGCAGCAAAAGCGGTGTCTTTATTTTGTTCTCTTTATTTATTCTTCCTCCCTCCTCTTTCGGCCTTAAAGTCTCAGTTTTTGCCCGACCGCAGCAACCGGCCTCAACCCACACCCGCCGCTAACCTTTAAAAGCCTCCCCTTTCCCACCACCACACGCACGCACGCACCCGCGCGCCCACGGCCGAAGCGAGGGCGCGGCGCCATTGGAAAAGCTCACTGCTCATCTCTCCTCCCGATCTCCTCTGTCTCTTTCTCGACTCCACGATTCCGCCATTTTTCCAGGGCTTCGGACCTCGAATCCATCTCCGCTGCCCGAGGCGCCCGATCCCCACCCTGAATCATATGGTTTTGCCCGATTCCGAGGTACGGATCTGGACTCGGTTCCCGCGGGATCTGAATCCATCTGATTCCGGTGTATGCTGTTATCGGTTGATGCGGATTGACGAATAAAAGATGTTGTTTTGGGTCTTCGTTTTTCTCGTTTTTTTTTCTCTCACCTGAATTGTTTGCAGGTTGCGATTTCTGTGTCGTGTTTTGATTTTAAATGCGACGTGGGCTCTTCGTCGTGCTTAAAGTTGGAATCTTTATGTGAATTCTGTTGGAATAGAGATGTCTTGTTCTTTTTGGGTTGTTTTCTTTCGCTCTACGATCTCTGCCGACGAGTTGTGGAGCTTAATAGTTGTTTCTTGGCTTCTTGTTTCACGGGAAGCGGCATTTCTTTGTTGACGTAGTGTTCTGGTTGCTTAAAGCTTTATGTTTTGTGCGTCTCCCGTGTCCGGCGTCACGTTTTAGTTTCTAACTTTCCCACTGGAACTCTTGCGGCCCACGTATAGATCTTTGCCATCTTTGTTGGTCCAGTTTTAATCTTTCTACCTTCTTTTGTGTCAGTTTATATTTTAACTTGTGAATTTCTCCTACAGGCGCTGGTGGCAACTTTGACAGATCCAGTTTAACTCTTGATAGGCAAGGGAAAAAAAGGTTAGCGAAGGTTCTTAATTGTTCAATTGTAATAGTACATTTGAAAAGAACTGTGATTCTTTCTATCAAGTCATTAGCGTTTGTGTTTGATGACTGTGAAGTAGCAATCTTATCTGCTGGTTCACATTTAGTTTTGCCATGTTCCCTCTGCTGGTCATTGTGGTTGTCATTTTCTTTTCCAAGGGTGGAGTAATCACCTTCTTTGTGGAGAGGAGTAAATCACCTTCGCCCTGGCTCATTCTATTATGTCATGATGAATAGCATCTTGCCTAAACATTCCTTTTTTGCATCAAACTTAGACTTTAGGAGTAGATCCTGTTACTACGTCTGGAAATATGTTGTATTTTATTTGGTTAGGAGGCTTTTAGATGACCTTACTTGTATTCAACTCTGTAATTGCGTTAAGTTGCATCCACAGAGGCAAACATGGGATGTGGGACATCAACGGCAAAAAATGCAGTTATATCCAGAAAAAGGCCTGGTAACATTGGGGAGGTGACCATTTTCGTACCAGGATTACGCATCCCTAAGAACACGGACTTTTCACAATCATTAGGTGATACTTTGCCAAAGAGCTTACTTGAGCGCCTCTCAGCTCTGAGGGCTAGAATAGTGGTTATGGCTGCTCAAGAGGCAACAAACATGATAAAACGAAAAAGGAGAACAGCAAAGAAACATGGTTAGTGTATTAGAATCTTCGTTTTTTCTGTTCAGAGGAACTTATTGTAAAAGAAAATTTATCACCTTTTTTTATATTGCAGGGGGTTCTAGTTCGTCTAATCTTCTACAAGCTTTGGAAGAATACTTACCTGTTCTACTAGGATTGGTCAAAGATGGTAAGAAGTAGTTCAGAATACTACTTTTTCTTATTTATACATTTATATTTTATCAAAATTTAGTTGAAATAAATGTCAATTTGTTTTCAACTCTTGACAGTTGCATGAAATACAATTTACAGGAAGTCAGTTGGTAAATAAGGTCCAATTCATGTGGGTTAACCAAGAAGACAGTTCAGAGGTTGGTTTTTGGGTCTTTAAAATAAATATTTACAACTGTGTAACAAAGGATTATGCTTGATGCTGTTTTCTTTTGTAGGACACTAGCCTGACCAGTGCCTGGTATGAGGTGCTTTCAGTGTTGCACTTGATGGCTATGCTTTGTCTGTCAGAGGCAAACTCCTTGCTTCTTCCTACAACACCTAATAATGGTTACTATCCTAAGGTATCTGAAGGTTGGTACTAGGCTCCGGAATGCGGGACCCACGTCATGTGTATCTTATTTGATTATCTTGAACTAAGCCCTTTAACCCTTTTTAAAAAACCCTCCAACTCAATCAATATCAAAAACATGTCGTGACCATGACGGAGCAAACGGAGGCATCAAAGCCGTAGTGCGCTAGCGCGCCCTGTTGTTTTGCCGACTACTCTAGTCTACTAGACTAGACTAGAACTATATCCTACTACACTATAGGCTAGGGCTAGGCTACTTCTAGCTTCTATAGTGAGTGGCCCTTCCGCTTTTGCTGTTTGAAAGCATGTCTTGAAATTCATATTATAGAAACCTTAATCTTGTTTCAGTCTTGATCCTTGGAATACGTTTGCAGAGATTCGAACAACCTCCATTGATATTCTCTTGAAGGCTGCAGGATATCTTGATTGTGCTATTCAGCATGTTCTTCCACAGATTCCTTCTTCATTGAGGTCAGCATTTGCTAGTGTATAAAAGCAATATTAAAGTGTAATTTTGGTGCCAAGTTCTTGATGTAATGTCCATCTTCTGTAAACTTCTTCTCGATCAGTCTCAAGAAGCAGTTTGAATTTTGTATGTGGTTTAATTTTGTCTCTGCTGCTATTGTTTGTAGGAAAGATCTTCCTGTAGATTTAGCTGAAGATGTGCTCCGTTCTCTTTGCATGCAAGCACTTGGACAGGTACCGTTTGATTTCTATTTCACACATGAATGGATTATTTTCAAATTTGGCTAAAGGTTTTCAAGATTTTATAAGTTTGCTGCGTCATTTCTGTTTATAGCTGTAGCTTTTTAAATATTTCGTTCTGAAATGCCTGAGAATCTTAAATTATTGTTTTACTTCGGTTATCTTTTCACCACCAACAGAGCAACCTTTTTTTTTTTTGTGGATGAATTTATTTTCAAGTAGAACTGGCTGGATGAACAGAAGAATCATGCTTGTAATATTCACCTTGAATAGTGGTTACTATTATTTAACATTTGCTGATCCGTCCTGTTCTCTTCTCATTTTGATTACATAAGAGTGTTGACATTCAACTTGGGATGGCTGTTGATAATCCCAAGGCTACACTTGCTGTAAAAAGGAGGTTGGCATGCGAGATGGCCAAGTGTTGGCATCAGGTAGTTTTTGTTCTTTCTTTTAGACATCTTACAATCCTACGACATCCACATTGTTTTGGTTTCCGTTGCTCATTGTCTTATTTAGACATGCATGACATACTTGATGTTGGTCCACGGTCATTTCTTTTTCATTGATTGTACCTTTCTTTTAATGCATTTGTGCTCCCCTATGATATTGGAAATTAGCTATAGATAACCCTTGTCATAATGTTATCTCCCATTATTGTCATATTCTATGTTCTTTTAATTTTGCTGTGTGGCTGCCAATTTTTTTATCCTGTCTATTCTATCATGATATCATCAACAATTTATATTCATCTTTCCGACTGCAAGTTTACCTGGTTACCAAGTGTTCTGCTTTGTTCACATCCTTTCGACCTCTGTGTCTACATTGCAGTATTCTTCTGTATATGCATATGGCTTCTTGTAACTAAAGTTTGTAATTTTTCTTCAACATAACCATTGATAGTTATTTATATTTCGTTTCATGGTAAAATTTTCATCTAGCACTTGATGGATCTTCTGAAATTGTGTTAATTTCTCAGGCTGAAGATCACATAATGCAAGTTCAAATGCCTCAAGGATGGGGTGCAAAACACCTACACTTTGTCAAGTGGAAACATGCTGAAGCCAAGGTTATTATTCTTTGATATTAGAGCTAACCTGTTGAAAACAGCAGTTCTGCTTAGAAGGGTCTGTCTTTTAATGTCACATACATGGATATTGGATTAAGTCGTCGAACAGCAAAATCCAACTGGACTTAGCTGACCCCTATTTCTCTAAATTTTTGTTAAACCCAGTATGCTATGTGATGATCCAACCTGGCCTTTGTTAACCTTAACTTCAATCCGAAGTTGGATCATGGTTGTGGAACCTCAGTAACTGTCAGTTGAATTTTAAAAGGCCAATTTTTTCCCGATTATGGATCCCAGACTTGCCATACAAGGCCATGTGCATGGGGGCCTGTTGCAATGTTGACGTCCTCATATGGTTGCATGTGAACACAGATCATGATTGCTTCAAGAAACATTTTCTTTGTATACTTGATTCAGGCATATTGGTTAAATGCACATCATGTTATTTGGATCGTTTTAGAACCTTGCTGAATGTGCAGAAGTTTGTTGGCTTTTTTGTTCATTGAATTTAATGTTAAGGAGAAAGGCTAGTGGATAAGTTTTAGACAGTAAAATCCAATTAGCACAAAGTTTGCCTAATTCATGGCTGCCTATTCAACAATGTCATTTAACTTATTTTTTTTGCATTTCCTATCAAATCATCATTTTCATTTCAGTACCTAATATGGAAATGCCTTATCCTTGCACAAACAGGCTGCTGCATATTACTACCACGGCTTAATCCTTGATGAAGGTAACACCGAGAAATCTCATGAAATGGCTGTTGCTGCATTGCAAGCTGCGAATGAGTTTCTCAAAGATAGCAAAAGGGTTTGTGAAGCATTTAACGCAGCATACCCTACCTCAAGGTGCTTCGCTGCTTTCAGTTTCCTGTCTCTGTTACTTTCTACTTCGTGTGTCCAGTTATAGCTTACATGTTCTGCATTGCTGCCGACCTTTGTGATGGATCATGAACATGATAAATCATTTTCTACAGAGTGAACTTCAAAATTTTTGGTTATCTTCCTATCATTTCTCTTGCATGTTTCCTGTATCTTCATACATAAACTTAAAATGTTCAAACTTGGAAGTTTTTCTAATTTCAGTATTTAGGCTGTCTCGTTGTTACCATTTATTTATATTTCAGGAATCCTCCTCCATGGGGATTTATGAGATATCTCTCTGAGAAACTCCCGAAAGATGTAGCCCGCAAGGTTGACATCAACATAGACCTTTACGGTGGCGACAGGTAACTAGTCATACCACGTTTTGTGGCCAATTGTTTAATCTCTATGATTTGAAGTCAATTGCATTAATATTTATGCAGTTATTAAGAAAAAAACTCATCTCCTAAAACTGTTGAAGCCTGGATTTGAATTGTCAATTACAGTAATATATGCTACTGAAACTGGTACCTTGGGGCATTTGCAGGACGTCCAAGTCAGCTCCAACATTGCCAGATTTCGCGATAGCCCTAAAGCCTGATGAATATCAACTTCCTCCATTGGATCCATCTTGGAAATAAAGATACTGCAAACAATCGAACGAACCGATGTTTGCATTTTCCTGCATGTTGAGAGGAATTCGCTGGCTAAAAGCATGTGAATATGATCGTAGATTCCACTGAATTGCGCTCCTCCTTACTCTTACACTGTTGGCTTCCTCCTTCCACGACTTTGTATAAATAGCTTTGTGTCAGTGTCCTTGTAAAATGTGTATCTTAGGAGAAAAATATTAAGGAAACTACATTCTGTTGCTAGTCCGTGAATGAGTTTCGTCCTTGTTTTCACAGTGACTGGTCAAAATAAAATTGAGAGGCAAGGTTGAGAAATTAATAATGAAAAGACCGGAATAGTTATGTTAGAATTTCGAGAAATTATGCACCGCGCGAGAAACCCGAAAAATTTAAGGCGATGTAGAATTGTATTAGATGAAAGAAACAGAAAAAGATTACAAGATCAGATTGTCCAGGATTATCCAGGATGGTCTTACAAGTCTTGATTATAAATTCTCTTATAGGGCCTTGGAGAAACAACTTCTACTCTAACTTAAGGACCTAATCTTACTAGGCATGCAAGCCTCTTCTTTAGAAAAATCTCCTTGGAGTAGGAGTAGAAATCTGACTTCCTGAAGTCCCTGAAAAATTCAACCCCTTTCAAAGTTCATCTAGAAGTTCAATTCGGCCAGGCCTCCTGCCGGACGCGCACGGGGCGTGCCCGCCAGGGCAGTCCTAGTCCCACTCGGACTAGGACAAATCCTGGATGGCCCCTTCACATCTTCAGCCCTTCTAGGAGTAGATCTTCGACTCCAAATGCCCCTCGGTCCAAGAAGGAAGCTCGACCCTTCAAGAATCCGCCATGTCCTTCTAGACATCGAAAACCGGCCGACTCCTATTCCTATTAGGAGTAGGAATCCTTCCGACCCTGCACTTCTCGTTCAAGCATCTCTCGAAGTCTCCCTATTACTTCTTTGGATCCAAACAGATTTTCAGTTAAAGTAGGATTCAAGGCATTATTTAACAAATCTCCACCTTGAATTGAATCATACAATCAAATATCTAACACTCTCTGCCGCCGCCAATCCCTGTTCTGATTTTGCACATGCAATAGCATCCTTGTAGCTTGATCTAGCGATTTCACCTCTTCAACTACTTGGAATGCATGTGCAACCATGTCCTCAAAGCCATAACGCTTAGGAGGACCTACTTGCCTGCGAGCACGTCCTGCAGCTAGACTTGTTGTTGTTTCCTCTGCTTGCTCCTCAAACTTTGGTTGTTTAACCTGATGAGATTCTTCTGACCCATTCTGAATTGGAGTTAATCCAAACTCCACTTGTTTGTTGACACCCTCCTCTGCTGAGTCAACAACATCTGATTTTTGCTTGAGCACAGACATCTCATCAAAAGATATGTTTCTGTTGTGAATAACCTTGTGCTCCGAGGGAGACCAAATTTTGAAGCCTTTTAGACTTGCATCATATCCCACAAATACTCCTTCTTTAGCCCTTGATTCCAGCTTTCCTTCGCTGACGTGATAATATGCTGGACAACCAAACACTTTCAGATTAGTATAATCAGCAGAATTTCCTGACCATACCTCAATAGGAGTCTTCAGATCGATCGCGGTTGCAGGACTCCAATTGACGAGATAGCATGCTGTGCTAACAGCCTCAGCCCAAAATGACTTGTTCAGTCCAGAACTAGAGAGTATGCACCGTGCCCTCTCCAGAAGAGTTATGTTCATGCGTTCTGTTACACCATTCTGCTGTGATGTATCTCTAACGATGCGATGTCTGACAATGCCTTCATCCTTGCAGAATCGATCAAATTCAGACGAACAGAACTCCAAACCGTTATCGGTACGAAGACATTTCACTTTTCTCGATGTCTGATTCTCCACCAGAGTCTTCCATTGCTTGAAAGCTTCAAACGCCTCACTCTTGTGTTTCATCATGAATACCCATGTCATCCTTGAGTAATCATCTATCACAGATAGGAAGTATCTAAAACTTCCTAGCGATGAAACACGAGAGGGGCCCCAACAGTAAGTGTGGATGTAATCGAGTTCGTCTTGTGCACGGCTTTGCTGAATTGATGTTTTTGCTTGCCAAAAACACAATGCTTGCAGAATCCGATTTCAGATATCTTCTGACCATTCAGAAGATTACGCTTGCTGAGGATGTCCATCCCTTTCCGACTCATATGTTCAAGTCGCATGTGCCACAACTTAGATGTTTCTGATTCTGATTTGGACGAACTACCTATTGCAGCCACGACAGAAATTACAGTGCCTTGTAGTATATACAAGGACTTTTGCCTGACTCCTCTCATGACTTTAACTCACCCTTGATGACCGTGATTCTACGGCATCCATCCGACATCCTTTGGAGTCCAAAACTCCTAATGATATTAGATTTTTCTTTATTTGCGAAACATGACGGATCTCTGTCAATGTCCTCACCCGATTGTCATAAGTTATGATCTGAATTGAGACGATTCCAACTATTTTACAAGCTGCATCATTGCCCATGATGACGTTTTCGTCATTAATATTTTGATAAGTTGATAACCACTCTCTGTGCGGAGTCATAGGAGAAGAAGAACATCTCTGATCAGATATCATAAGAGCCAAATCATCATCAAATTCGCTATTTTGATGAGCTACTACAACAACCGTGTCTTTCTTCTTCTTCTTAGGACAATCCTTCTTCCAGTGACCCGGTTCTTTGTAGTAGTTGCAGATGTCCTTCGGATTGATGTTCTTCTTCTTCGACTTACCCTTTTTAGGATTTGTCTTTTCTGTGGTTGTTACCAACCCTGCGGCCTGAGTCTCCACAGCCTTGCCAGACGCCCTATGACGAAGTTCACGAGTATGTAGACTCGATCTTACTTCTTCTAGAGTAATTGTGTCTCTTTCGATGATAACAGATTGTACGAAATTTTAGTACGACAGAGGAAGAGACACCAAGAAGTAAGGCAGCAACTTCATCCTCAATCTTCACATCTATATTTTGTAATTCCATCAACAGAGTATTCATCTGATCAAAATGATCTTTTAGAAGGATACCTTCTTGCATGCGGAGGGCGAACAAACGTTGATCCAACAACAACTTGTTGGTCAGAGACTTGATCATGTAGAGACTCTCAAGTTTCGACCACTGACCGGCCGTCGTCTCTTGATCGACAACTTTGATAATCACCTCGTCCGCCAGACACAATAGGATCATAGAGTGCGCCTTCTCTTCCCGTGCCATCAAACTTGCGAGATCAGACTCTTTTTCTTTGCCCTTCGAGTCTTCCTCATTTGGTTTGTTCTTCGACACGTTCGCGAGCGGCGCCCATACTCCCTGTTGTTTTAGAAGTGCCCGCATTTTGATCTGCCAAAGACTGAAACTGTTTCGTCCTATAAATTTCTCGATGTTGATGTTGTGCGATGACATCTCTACGCCTAACGGAGGATCGACGATGAAGCCCCGCTCTGATACTAGTTTGTTAGGATTTCTGCACGAGAAAAATTATGCACCGCGCGAGAAACCCAAAAAATTTAAGGCGACGCAGAATTGTATTAGATGGAAGAAACAGAAGAGGATTACAAGATCAGATTGTCCAGGATTGTCCATGACGATCTTACAAGCCTTAATTACAAGTCCTTTTATAGGGCCTTGGAGAAACAACTCCTACTCTAACTTA
Source organism: Pontederia crassipes (assembly GCA_030549335.1). Classification (NCBI taxonomy): domain Eukaryota; kingdom Viridiplantae; phylum Streptophyta; class Magnoliopsida; order Commelinales; family Pontederiaceae; genus Pontederia; species Pontederia crassipes. The sequence goes on along the minus strand of CM060191.1, from coordinate 64,661,286 downwards.
AGGACCTAATCCTACTAGGCATGCAAGCCCCTTCTCTAGAAAAATCTCCTTGGAGTAGGAGTAGAAATCTGACTTCCTGAAATCCTTGAAGAATCCAGCCCCCTTCAAAGTCCATCTTGAAGTTCAATTCGGTCAGTCCTCCTGCCTGGCACCCTGCCAAGCCCGGACGCGCCCGGAGCGTGCCCGCCAGGGCAGTCCTAGTCCCACTCGGACTAGGACAAGTCCTGGATGGCCCCTTCACATCTTCAGCCCTTCTAGGAATAGATCTTCGACTCCAAGTGCCCCTCGGTCCAAGAAAGAAGCTCGGCCCTCTAAGAATCCGCCATGTCCTTCTCGACATCGAAAACTGACCGACTCCTATTCCTACTAAGAGTAAGAATCCTTCCGACCCTGCACTTCTCGTCCAAGCATCTCTCGAAGTCTTTCTATTACTTCTTTGGATCCAAATAGATTTCCAATTAAAATAAGATTCAAGGCATTATTTAACAAGTTAACCCTTCATTCAAACAAAAACTGAAATAATTGATCAAATTAGTAATTCCTAAGGAACATTATTTCTTTTTTCCAAAAAAAACTCCACCAAACAAACACTTTACACTGGACGCTGATCAGTCTACAATGAACGGGATATTCATATGAATCTCATCAACCAGGAACTCCAACATTGCGGCTTCCCGAAAGTATTCAAGCACGCCATTCTGCCATATAAAAGGTCGTGAGATTAAATTTCTTGAGGACCATTGCCAATTTATGATGGCTTCGAGAGTGTCATTTTTTGGGTAGGAGACTCTCCTCCGGAACTCCTACAATCTGGCATTGCTTTCATTGGTAATCTACTTCTTTTAAAAAAAGAATTCTTGAGGACAAGCTTGCAATAACTACTTGTTGAATTTAAAGGACTACCATTTCGTAGCTCCTGCATTGTGATCCCCACAAAGTTGCTTCAGTCATGGAAGACTTTGCATTCTCCTTCACTTTGGAGTGTAGGCTACATCTGATCCGATCATCTTCTTTCGTACAATCCCAGAAGAAATGAGAACTTGATGTAAGACAATAATAAAATTATGAATCTTCTGTTCTAATAAGTTGATGTTGTGGGCAGTCTATAGTTTAAATAGGACTCCATTAAAGATTTTCTTTATATCAGATTTTTAGTTTGATTAATTTTATTTTATTTGAATTTCCCATGAGAAAATGGTAGAGAATCATTTGAGATGGTTTGATCATGTTCAGAGAAGACCATTAGATGCGCCAGTAAAAAGAGTAGATCAAATAATCTGGAGTCCGATTAAAAGAGAGAGAGGGAGGCCAAGGCGGACACTTGACGAACTAATAGAGTAAGATCTATTGGTGAATAATATACCGAAAGGTTTGGTTACTAATAAAGCGGAATTGCGTCGTATGATCCATGTAGCCGACCCCACCTAATGGGATAAGGCTTTGTTGTTGTTGTTGTTGTTGAATTTTCCATGTTATTTGGTAAACATCCTTTATTATATGTACTAGAAAATTAATGATACATTTGCTAATAACATGTTTAATCATCCAGGACATAATGCAGAAACTTGTATGAATGCTGAAATGACTACTATAAACTATAAAACCGTCATGATCAAGAATGTTGAGCTGGACTTGATGCGCCCATACTGCTGTTCATATACCAATTAACAGGTGTATTAGTCTAGAGATGTTCAACTCAATATCAACAAAGGTGTTGCTTATGTTGTTTCCATGGAGTCTTCAGGGCACTTGCAGCTGACCCTAACTAGTTCTGGAACAAGGCTTAGAAACAAATGCTAAGAATTCGAGTTAGTAAAGAAAACATGTGGATCTTGTCTTTATAATTTGGAGTCATAAAAAAAAAACATACTAAGAGCCCTTGGAAGAGTATGGGTGGGACATGATGGAGTCAAATAAGGCTTGAGAGGGAAGAAGACAATATGGTTTTAACTCAAGAGAGGAGGGGAAGGAATTTGGAACCTATTTGAACTAATTTCACCAAATGGTGGAACTGTTGGCTTCTATCTAGATCTTTTCCATGAATAATTAATATACATAAGGTGCATCTTTTTGTAAACTTATCCTTCTACCCCCTTTGCTTTTTCATCCATATATGTTGAGAGTTATTTTACCCCCACCCTTGTTCATCTTTTGCCATCCAAACAAGAGCTGCATTCTTCGATCCCATCCCTCACCTCTCCTATCTCATTTATCATTAAATATTCAATTTAACCAAACATAAGTAAAATTTATGGGTATCTCCCAGAAAATAGTACATATACACATGGATCAACATTTACATGGTATGGAGAAAACTACTGAAATGCTAAGACTTCCAAGAATACCGATCATTTATCATCTAAGCTTTATGAAATCTTGTCAACATTACCTTGTTCCATAAGAGCTGAACTCATCTTTTGGTTTAGTATATGAGGTCATCCTTGATCATGCTCATAAAGCAGTCATCTGTTGGTCATTCAAAGTCTGCATATCCTGAATTCAAGAATAAACATTTGACAAGGGAAGTTTATTAGACAAAATGAATCAGAAATTAGAACTAGTAATATACTTGGTATGGAGCTTGATCTTTTCTCATCGTTCCAGCACCTACTACATCCAGCATGGCTCCCTCTGTTACTAGAAACATCAGTGATCATTAGGCATCAAATGTCATCTTTTAGTCTAACATATATTCTATTTCAATAAAATCACTGTAGTGTTTCCTTTCATCTCTACAATTCTGTCAAACTTTAGACCGTCGTCTCTTATTCCCAACTAAACTCAATCCCACATTCTTCGTCTTGCTCCTCTGCCTTCTCGCTTCCAACTATTAACAACAACAACACCAAAGCCTTATCCCACTAGTGGGATCGGCTACATGGATCATACGACGCCATATTCGTTGATCCATGTTCATAAGATTCGACAGATTTTTACGCTGGCTGTCGGGGCCTAACACAACCCTCCTCCTTTATCCGGGCTTGGGACCGGCTATACTCGCTTCCAACTATTACAAAATCAAACTAAAGACTAGAACAACGTAAGACGTGTGTCTAAATTAAAAAAGTTCAAACTATCGTCTACCTGATTCATCAGGAAGGCAAAACAAATTTCTCTTCACCCACTTCACAGTTATCATGAATATCATTGTAGTGCCCATATCTCTTTCATTTCCTTGGGTTCCACTGGAATGTAGAAAAGATAATGATTGTAATTACCAACAATATCAAGGTAATAAATGAAACATAAAAGGTATGAACTACTGTACTAGAGGAAACAATATACCAGATTCACCAGTAATCCCTGCAAGAGCAAACACCATCCTTGAAGTGATGAAACCTGTTTAAATCTCTGATGATTATCTGTCTTCTGACTAATTTAGATATACGCTTTATGGCAGCATGGCAGTTCACGCATGCACGAATATTTTTCATGATCCGAAGTGTTGTCCCAGGCGCAGTGCTAATTAGACCAAAAGCAATTGCTATCCTCTCACTGTGATTGCTCAAAGACTCCTCCATCTCCTCCACGTTTAAGTCATGTAAAACAGATCCCATGTGAGGAACAAAGCCAGATTCTTTTAGCTTCCTCTCCAACTCAGCAGCCATTTTGAAAATCTCCTGATACCTTGGGTGTGATGTGTCGCCTGAATGGAAAAAGTGGTTCTTTCCTCTAATCTCAATGGAGCTGAACCCAGTTGCCTTGGTCACTCCCCTATCTTTCATCAATATCCGAACCTTTGCGACCTCTCTCCACATGCCAGCAGAGGCATAAATGTTCGAAAGTTGAACATAATGCCCTGCATTTAATGGCTCTAAAGCAAATACCCTTTCTGCTGCATATTCCCCCAAACTCACATGCCCATGGATCCTACATGCATTAAGTAATGCTCCCCAAACAGTTAGTGCTGGTTCTATTGGCATATTCCTAACAAACTCATAGGCCTTATCAAGATAACCAGCGCGAGCAAGAAGATCAACCACACAAGCATAATGTTGATGCCGAGGCTCAATTCCATAATCTTTCATAGAGTGGAAATATATCCAGCCTTCCTCAACTAAGCCAGCATTCTTGCAGGCTGATAAAAGTCCAACAAATGTGACATCATTCGGACTAACTCCACCATGCCTCATGTCATTGAAAAGACCTATAGCTTCATAGCCATGACCATGCAAACCATAACCCATGATTAGTGCACCCCAAACAACAACATCCTTTTGAAGGACGTGCTTAAATATAGCATGGGCATGACCTATACTTCCACATTTTGCATACATGTCGATAAGTGCTGTTTTAACAAAAATATTATCTTTGAGCTGACTATTATTCACATACTGCTCCATCCACCTTGCAGTTTTCAATGATCCCAGTTGCGCACAAGCCAAAATTGCTGATGTTATTGTAATAGAATCAGGTTTCATTTCTCTTGAGATCATCTCACGGAATAGTTCTACAGCTTCGCAAGTGTAACCATTCTTGGCATACCCAGAAATCATCGCATTCCAGAGAATCACATCCATAGATGTAACCTGATCAAAAAATGACTTTGCAATCAGAACTTGTCCACACTTCGCATACATTGCAGTAAGAGTAATGATCAAGTCAGGTTCATTATCAAATCCGCACTTGATCACCAGTCCGTGAACAGAGCTTCCCTGCTCCAAGTCTGCAACATCCATGTAAGCCTTCAGAACGCTGACAAAGATCACAAAATCAGGTCGCACGTCAGACTCTGATCGCATTCTCCTGAACAGCTCGAGGGCCTTCTGTGGATATCCATTCTGGGCATAACCTGAAATGATAGAAGTCCAAGAAACCACGTTTCGATATCTTAACAAATCAAATATAGCTCGGGCACAATTGATGAGGCTGCACTTGGCGTACATGGCTATGAGCCCATTCTGGACGAAGAGATCACTTTCGAAACCCAGCCGAAGCACCTGCGCGTGGACAGCACGGCCAATGGCGGGAGAGGACTGGAAGCCGCCACAGGCCTTAAGGACGGGCGGGAGGGTGAAACCATCGGGTCGAATGCCAGAGTGGAGCATTTCGCTGTAGAAGCGCAGGGCATCAGAAAATGCACCATGGTGGGAGTGGAGGCGGATAATGGCGTTGAACAGGAAGATGTTCCTGTTTAGCTGGGGGATTTCGTCGAATAACTTGTGGGCGTCGGCGACGCAGTGGCAGTGCACGGCTGAGAGGAAGAACTTGGTGGCGACAAAAGTGGACTGGTGAAGTCCGGACGACAGCAAGGCGGCGTGTATCTGAGCGAGGTGGGCCGGGTGGGAGGCGGCAGAGAGGAACGTGGAGAAACGACTGATGGCGTCGTCGGCGTCGACGGTAGCGGCAGAGGCGGTGGAATGGTCCGAGAGGAGGAGGTTGCCGTGCTGCTCCTTGTGATGGCGGCCAGAGAAGGACGCGGCGTCGGTCGAGGTCGAGGAGAAGAGGCGGAAGCGTGTCGGTCTGCCGCGAGCGGCGAACTTTGCAGCCATGCGCATGGGCGCAATGGCGGCCGGTAAGCTCGAATTCTTACATGCCTTTTGCTACGATGTCGCGTCGAACTAAAACTTTTTTTAAAAGCATAAAATATATATGCAACATAAAAAATGTTTATATATATAAAATAAATGCTGCATATTTGAACTATTCTTTGAATATATTTTTAAAACAACCTTTTATCATATTTGAACTAAATTATGTTACACTATAATAATTAACTAATACTATAATTTGTCCAATGTATAATAAACATAAAAAACATAAAAATATAATTTCGAATATTGAACTAGAAAATGCAAAACGTTTATAAAATTATGTTTATAATAAGTAATAAAAATACAAATATTATAATATAATAGTTTTTTAGTTGTCTTGACATTTATATGAAATTATTTTTGATTCGTGATAATATATGTTGGAAGTTATATTTCCGGAGAGAAAAAAAATCAAGAACGTACATGGGTTGTTAGGTCAATCGCTGTACAATATATAAATGATATATATGTCGAAGAACAAATTTTTAATGCAATTAAAAAATTCTTAAAAAACATTGTAATCCAAGGTATTTGTAGCATTTCAATTTTCAAGTGTTTCAAATCATTCCATATGTTTTGTCACTTTTTTATTGTATTTATTCAATAAATCAAGTACCATTTTAATTTTATCAAAGAAAAATGTATATAAAAGCATTTAATATAGAACAACATTCATTTTACTTATTAAATTAATAAAATAAGTGAATATTAATTTAAAGTATATGTTCGATCATATGACAGAATTATTCGACAAGTCATTTTAACAAATATGACTAATTTAACGATTATAATTTATTTAGTATGCTACTTTTTTATTATCAAATTATTCCAATAAATATTTAATATTTCGTCTAAGAAATATATCATTAATTTAATTATAAAAATACATTAATTAAATATTAAAAATAATCGCTCCATATCGATGTGTAGAATACATACTCATTAACCTCTTTTATCAAAATAATATACAACTTTAAATAACTTTTAAGCCCACACAACAGTGCCCAAATAAAACAAAAACAATTAACTTATTTAACTTATTAATTTGATTATGAACATTGTTTACTTTAAAGAATGACAAACTAAATTTTTTTTTGTGAATTAAATGAGTGATACACGATCCTTGCATTAATTTGGAATTTAGAAAATAATCTTAGACTCAGAAAATAATATTTTGCCATCTTAGAGTGAAAATTCAAAAAATTAATGAACGCTTTTTGTCAGACGAATGCGTTAACCGTAATGCTGATATATCATCCACAACCCGTTTAAGTTTCTGATACAAAGTTGAATTTGGATTTAGACATCATATACTTATCGGATTCTAGAAAAGTTTTCGGATCCAGATGATAAGGCGAACGACATCCGTTAGTTCGGACTTCAGCCATCCAAAACCCGCTAACACGAATTATTTATTACTAAATTTTAATTTAATAATAACTTTTTAGCAATTTTACTTCGAGTTCGAGCTAACGATATAAAATGCTCCGCGTCGGCGGCTTCCAAACCTTTTCCCACTTCCTTGGCGGCTGCGTACTCTGCGCCTCCGCGCGTCCTCCGCTCTTTCCTCGCCCGCGCCTCGCTGCGAGCATCTTTTCGGCGTCGTATTCCATCGTCGCCGAAGCCATGGCGACGCCACCTGCGGTGAAGAAGGTTCCCCACAAGATGGAGATGTTCGGCGATGTCCGCGTCGACGACTACTACTGGCTCCGCGACGATTCGCGCTCCGATCCGGAGGTCCTCGCCTACCTCAGGGAGGAGAATGCTTACACTGAGCGCGTCATGTCCGGTAAAGTCCTCCTGTACCAGTTTGTCACTTCATCTCCACCCTCTCCGACCCTATCCTTAAATCACATTACAAAGATCTTTGTAAATTTTGATTCTAGAACAATAAGGCGGAAATGTAGGGTTCCGGAGATGTATACTTTTATGCTGTTTAGTTTGTTTGGTATTTTCGTCTCGTCTGGCCGCTAAATGTTTGCTCATTTGTCTCTGAGGGATTGTATTGAATGTGTAGTTATATCATTACAATGAAGTCGGCATTAGCTCAATGAAATGATATAACTTAAGATTGAAATATAGTTAAGTAAAACATGGAAAATTGAGACGTAATATGGAGAAATCATCATGATCGTTTTACTTGCTTTCATGCCATGAAAGCTTGGAAAAAAAGTTGTAGTGCTTGACTAATCTCATCTTACATGAAATTTATTTCAGATGCCAAACAACTTGAGGCCGAGTTATACACTGAGATCAGAGGGAGAATCAAGGAAGATGATATGTCTGTTCCGATTAGGAGAGGGGCTTATTACTACTATGAGCGGACAATGGAGGGCAAGGAGTATGTTCAGCATTGCAGGCGTCTTATTTCTAATGTCGGCCCTGTTTCTGTTCATGATGTGATGCCCACTGGACCAGAAGCAACTGAAGAACAAGTAATCTTGGATGAGAATGTTAAGGCACAAGGTCATGACTACTACAGCATTGGGGCTTTCAAGGTACGTATGTCCTCAAGATATCCTCAGTAGTGGATTTTTGCTTGTTGTACATTCTACTTTTGTTAAGTTCTTTGGTTGTTTTTCAGGTAAGTCCTAATGGAAAACTGGTAGCCTATGCAGAAGACATCAAAGGCAATGAGATTTATACTGTTTATGTCATTGATGCTGAGACGGGAACTCCTGTGGGGAAACCTTTAACTGGTATAACATCATATCTTCAGTGGGCAGGAGATGACAGCCTAGTTTACATAACAATGGATGAGATCCTCCGTCCAGACAAGGTCTGTTACGATTCCTTTTCTGCATGCCTGTGCTTACTATATCTTGGATATTTCCTTCGTTTCTCTCTGATTTTGCCTTTTACCTCTGTTGTGACTTTTCAAGTTTAATTTTTTTTTTGAGGGGATTCAAGTTTAATATTGTTGGACATTTAGGTCATTAAATGGCATTGGAAATTTAATGGACTTCATGGTATCTTTTTTTTTTTTTACAAAAATATTTTATGGATTTTTTATTTTTTCCCTGGTTATTGTGCATGTAACTCCGCCTATGTTTTATAGTCGGTCCCAAGCCCGGATAAAGGAGGAGGGTTGTGTTAGGCCCCGACAGCCGGCGTAAAATCCTGTCAAATCTCATGAACATGGATCAACGAGGCGTCGTATCATCCATGTAGCCGACCCCACCTAGTGGGATAAGGCTTTGTTGTTGTTGTTGGTTATTGTGCATCTGTCTGTTTTGTGAGGTCAATCCTTAGTGTTTGGGCACCGTGCTGGTAAGCCCTTGTCGTTTGTTTTGAAAACCTTTGATATGACTCTGTTTTTGTTCAAATTCTGGCACCCTGATTTTAAATGCTTTTGGAGGTCATTCAGTGGTGGTGATTCAGCAGTGGGTGTCTAGACATGTCCCTAACAAAAGAAGGGTTTTATCAATTTGCCTGCTATGGTGACATGGAAAGGATTTTATGTTTCACAGTGAGTGATTCTATATCAAGAACATAGTGAAAATGGAGAGAGGTTTTGTTTCAGTTTGGTCACATTAAAGTTAATATACAATATCATACTCTTGCACATGCATATCTTGTAAAGATTTGGAAAGGTTTTTTTTGCGAAGAAAGAGGATGGCGCAACACCAGGATCTAACGAGAATAAAGAAGACAAAATGATACGAGAATAGACCGAAGTACTATCCAAGCTGACACAGAATATAATTCTGGTGTTTGAAAACTAGCGAATCCACGCTATAAACAAATGTTAATTTTTGAAGCAAAGATGAGATGTTCTTTTTCTCTATTCATTGGCCTCTTTTTATTGACTATTACAACAATCTCTACTTTAGGAAATAAAAAAAGGAAACATGAATTAAGAAAACAAAAAATATTAAAAATAACTAATAAGCCAACAAATCAGCCATCTGATTAATTCTAGCTGATTAATGTCATTATTATGATATGATTCCTGATAATCAGCAACAACCAAGGTTGTGTCAAGATCTCGTCATTATTATGATATGATATGATTTCCTGCTAATCAATAACAACCAGAATTGTGCCAGGATCCGTGGGACATCCTACATTAGAGGATGACCACTAGAGTTGTGGTTGTCATCCATCTATATATATATATAACTATGTATTGAATGTACAAGTGTAAGTTCTCAGAAGGAGAGATTAAAAAACATGACAAAAGTATCCCAACTAGCTAAAACCTCACTTCCGAATAAGAAAGGAGATGTGGTGTACAATCTGCTCACAGTGTCGCTCTCCAATTTTGTCTCTAACGTGCCAAACCTCGAACTGATTGCCACGTCGCCTCCGAGTCAGATGGGAAGAAGCTCGCAATGCTTGTGTGCCGCCAAATGCCTTGGGATGTCGGGCACTCAAAAAATAGATGAATGATGTCCTGATCCGCATCACCGCACAACACTTAGGACGTGTTGCTGTGTATTGCCCATCGCGTCGTACCTCCTGGTGAGAAGCCGGCCATGCCGCATGAGCTTTTAGTGGGATACAGACTCTCCAGATGAGTCTGCAATCAGTCCTGAAAATCCTTTGGCAAAAAAAAAATGAAAAGTTAATAAATTGGATGACAAACAAATTGTCTGCCATCCTCCTTGTCGTTAAGTTGTTCTTTTGAACTTTATGTTTTTGGTTGAAAATATTAGACCTAGTTTATTATTTAGCATTTTCTGTCTTTGTATCAGTTTTTTAAATTCCGACTTTTCTTCTTTTGTTAGTTATTATCCTTCTTATTATTATCTAATTATGCAATGAAATAAGTTACCAGTATGACGTATTCTATCATGTGGCTAAGTTTGGATAACGAACTAATGTTTTGTTGTTCGCACTGAAACACTGTCTATTATGAACTGGTTCTTATTGATTTATTAGATATTCGTGGCAAGGTTTTGCATTTCTTCATTACCTAGTTTTGATTAATTATCTTAGGTTTGGAGGCACACATTAGGATCTGATCAATCAAGTGACAATTGCCTCTATCATGAGAAGGATGATATGTTCTCTCTTGATCTTCAAGCATCTGAAAACAAAAAGTTTTTGTTTGTGGGTTCTGAGAGCAAGAATACCCGGTTTATTTTCTACTTGGACACCTCTAAAAACGAAAGTATTCTTGAACCTCTGACACCTCGTATATATGGCATTGATACTTCAGCTAGTCATCGAGGAAATCACTTTTTTATCAAGAGGAAAAGTGAGGAGATCTATAACTCAGAGTTGCTTGCTTGCCCATTGGACAATGTTACAGATACTACAGTTATTCTTTCTCACAGAGAAAGGTACTTTACACTAATACCAATAACCCCAAATGTTACATTCAACAAACATATCTTTGGGTTAATCCATGTATAAATTGTTAGCATATCTGCTCCATAGTTTAATGCTAATAGCGTATATGATTATATTCTCGATGAAGTCAAATGTCAAAGTATATGCTCTATTCATTCTCCTATATCATTTCCTGTAGTTTGTTAAAGGTCATTCTATTGTGTTGGCTGAAAAGTGAAAACTTTGTTTCTTCAGTGTGAAAATACAGGATTTCATACTTTTTGATGATAATATCGTTCTCTACGAGCGTGAAAATGGTTTGCCAACTATAACTGTATATGGCCTTCCAGCCATTGGAGAAGCAATTAGCCAGCTTCGTGATGGTCGAAAAATTGATTTCACAGATCCTGTATATTCAGTGGATGCTGAAGAATCTGTATTTTCATCAAGTATTTTACGATTTTCTTATAGCTCATTGAGAACACCTCCTTCTATATATGATTATGACATGAATACTGGTGTATCTGTTCTGAAGAAGATTGAGACTGTAAGTATCCATTCCAGCTGATCTTTGAAGCATTTTCTGACAATGGTTAATTTTGATAATTATCAATTCTATTGCTTAATATCACAACCCCATAGTCATCCTTTCTTTCGTAAAAGAATCAATCTCATTACTTAGAAGCATAAATGCTTAATAATCTTGGCCTTGCAAGTTTGAGATATTCATTCAAAGCTGGAGCAGTGCTGATTTTTCTATTTTACTAAAAAACATTTACCGTTTTGCCAGCTTGGGCTTTCCAAGTTTGTACCTTTTTCTTAGGCCTTGTGCTCTTTTATTTAAAATGCAAGATTAAATTCATAATTTTGAGGCAATAATCTCTCTCTCTCTCATAAAAAAAACAGAGGCAATATTCATTATTTGAGATTAACAAAAGGCAAACCCACTGTTAACTTTGAAACTTGCATCTCTTGGGGTAAAAAGCTTTGAAGTTTGTATCAATTAGACTGGATGATGTATCTACTCCAGATTTTACAGAGATTCATCTCAAAATTAAGCTTTAGAGTAAAGCAAATTAGTATCTTTGTTGGTAGCAAACTAGCTGCTGCTGGTTTATCTTTTCACTTTTGAGAGTGCTACTACTTTCTGTAGTAGATTTTCATGCTATTGCTTTATTTTTTAACAAAATGGCAGGGACTTATTCATAGTAACTTGAACGATGGTTATAGGACTTATATATTGAATTCAAATTCATTTTTTCGGTGAATTTAAATGAAAATGTACAGCACAGACTTCATCCTAATTTCCTGTTAGACGTCATGTTCATCACTGTTTTTATGGTGTTCAATCACTAATTTCCTTATAAAAAGAAGATTTGCGGCTAATTAGATATTGAGCTGAGCCTGTGAAATACTTTTATAGTTCTAGGGGTGTAACCATTGTCTCTTTCGCATTATATAGTCTTTTGTTTTCCAAGTTATTAGGCGGTTTTGTGAATTTTTGACGCCTTTTACATTCTCAGGTATTAGGTGGTTTTGATGCATCAAATTATGTCACAGAAAGAAAATGGGCAATTGCCTCAGATGGCATCCAAGTTCCGATTTCAATTCTTTATAGAAAAGATCTAGTCAAGCTTGATGGATCTGATCCGATGCTTCTATATGGCTATGGTTCATATGAGGTAGCTTGAAATGTCTACTTCCTTTTTATGGCTTATTGTCACACTGAAACATGTCAGAATGTGGTCTACATGAAATCAAAACCAACTACTGGTGGACTGATTAACAGATTAAGGCCATCAAGTGGCATCGATCTGTTTGGTTGGTTTCTTCTTCTCTACTTGTGGACACTTGTTGAATGTTGATTCTTTTATACTAGCTTTCTCTTAAAACAAAATTCTTCAGAAGTTTAGAAGTGGTAGTTTTAGAGACTTTGATTAAATGTATTATTATCATGCATCATGAGATTAAGCAGGACAATTTGGTTCTTACATAAACAAATCCACATTGCATACTTGAATTCTGATCTTCTTAATCATACAGCCCAATCCATTCCTCCATTATTCTACACTCTGAAGATGTGCTGCTCATTGTATAATATAACCATGATTTCAGACTATTGTAACTATAAAATGTTGATATGGCCATATGGGCTTCTATCTTTTCTATGAGTCATATTGAGACCAAGAATCTTTTTGAAAGTTTGCTTGTTAGCCTGAGTGTGGTTACATCCGATCACAGTGGAGCGAATTACCATCCAGAATTACCACTGCAATTGCAGGAAAGCCTATACAGTTATACTTTTTTTCATGTATATTTGATGTGCACAAACTTTTAAGTTTGAATAATACATGAAGGTCATTTAGCATTTAATTATCTTGGATTTCACTAAAATTTGCACCTAATGCTGTAAAACAATCAAGATTACTATGTTGCTTTTAGTTACATTATTTAGAATTTTCTAAGGGGCTGTTTGGTTCGTGGATAAGTACCAGAATATCTATATATTCTGGAGAATATAGCCAAACGCAGTGTAAAATAAGATTAAGTGAGTCAAACTTCGATTTTTGCAAAACCATCTAGAAAAGCGTGAAACCACTATATTTATTCATTTTTTAAGAATATGTTTATTCTTCTGAAATTGTAGAATAGAGATATTCTACCATTTCTTTCATTTTTCAATCATGTTTTATTTTTTATTATTTAACTATATATTATTATATTATAATTATTACAATAATAATAATAAAAGTAAACTATTTATAGTAAAATATTTTAATTATAAAATATGAAAATTTATTTTTTCAACCAAACAACAAATGGAATAAGAATATAGGCATAATACTATATTCTCTAGAATAAAATTTGTTATTCCTCCAAAGATAATCTATAGCCAAACAGCCCCTAAAGAGTTGGGGTCACCTATTTATCTTTGCCACTGTTCTGTTTTTGCAACTGTATTCACTTTCAGAGTGTTATAAATTGAGTTTACGTTGACAGGTATGCATAGATCCTAGTTTCAAGGCATCAAGGTTGTCCTTGGTAGATAGGGGCTTTGTATTTGCAATAGCTCACATTCGTGGAGGTGGTGAAATGGGGAGACCATGGTATGAAAATGGGAAATTGTTGAAGAAGATGAACACATTCACAGATTTCATAGCTTGTGCAGAGAATTTGATAGAACATAAATATTCTTCCCAAGAGAAGATGTGTATTAATGGAAGGAGTGCAGGTGGCTTGCTAATGGGTGCTGTTCTAAACATGCGGCCTGACTTGTTTAAAGCAGCTGTTGCTGGAGTCCCATTCGTTGATGTAGTGACTACTATGCTGGACCCAAGCATACCTTTGACCACTTCTGAATGGGAGGTGCAATATTATTTAATTATTAATTTGCTATCTTGTTTTATACAATTCTTGATCTAATATGCCATGTGCATTTAATTTATCACAATTCTTTATCTAGTTTTTAAACTTTTTCCTTCTTCAAGCTTTCTATCCTTTGTTTCAGTATTACTTGAACAAATTAACATTCCCTTCAATCTCCAACATTCTATGAATTACTTTATGATTCGTGACATAAATGATTGACTCAAACCACCTGTTGTTTCCTCTTCGCTGCAGGAATGGGGTGATCCACGAAAAGAAGAGTTTTATTTCTACATGAAATCATATTCTCCCGTTGATAATGTGAGTTCAGACAAGATTTGATATCCGTAAACTTGCCAATTTCTGGGTAAAATCACAAGCATGATTTCAAATTTTCTGCAAGGATCCTGATCCGGTGGATCATTTTCTTTCTTTTGGAGTTCAAAGCAAAAAACAAACAACTTTTTCAAAAGAAGCCAAGTAAGGTGCAAACTGAATTTGGTTGGTGCAGGCTGTGCACACTGCAGTGTACACATAAGCTATTCAAATGCATACATTTGAATTGCACTGTACAAAGTGTATGCGTACACTATGTTTAGTCTGCATGGTCTGCACCTTTTTTTCCTCTTTCAATATACTGGATGTAAGATTTGGTTTCATGGTTGCACCACTAAGGTCTGAACAATTTTTAGTCCATATCAATGTGTCTCTGAAATGCAATGAGGTTAAAGGCACCTGATCCTCCCTATACAACAACAACAACAACAAAGCCTTATCACAGTAGGTGGGGTCGACTACATGGATCATACGACGCTTCGTTGATCCATGTTCATGAGATTCGATAGGATTTTACGTTGGCTGTCGGGGCCTAACACAACCCTCCTCCTTTATCCGGGCTTGGGACCGGCTATAAAACATAGGCGGAGTTAACTTGCAAGCTCAACAATTCCTGTTTTGCACTGTCATAGATTTTGCCAACCAACTTATCATCAGAACTGACTTTACCGTTCAGCATTGTGTCATGCAAACTTGGTTCATTAAGCCCAACCATATGAACATGATCATTGACAGGTCTAACAAAGTCGCAACCAGCAGCAACATGCCTTTCATTCTCAGTAGAATACTTGCTCATTTCAAAATGAGAACGAATTGGCATATGACCTGATTCTAGAAGACTCACTTGCTCATACCCAAATTTCTGCTCAAGCTTCTGTCGATAATTTTTAGAACTTCCCCGAAACGAGCCAGCGCAATTACCAGATATAGAAATAATATCAAATACTGACCGGCAATGAACATATTGAGAATCTTCATCTTGAGAATTTGTTTTGATAATCCTAAATGGAAGCTTATGAAAGGGGTTTTGCTCCAGATACTGAATATCACTGCCGGAGGAAAGAGTATTAGTATCTCTTATATTTGCATCCTGAAACTGCTGCAATGTGCGAGAAGTTCCTTCTCTGCCGCAAAGATCGCCTTTTTGGTAGTTGTATCCAGCAGTTTGTTGTAGAAGCAACTCCTCCGAATTAGCATTCTTGCTATGCATAGGCATAGATGATTCCCCATTCTGCTTCATTGCATTATGGATTTGGAAACCAGAGAATTACTTCTTTGATAAGCCACTGTATGCCTTCAAGGATGATGGGATTGTAGATGATCTTCTTAAACCTGATCCTCCCTATGACCAGTCATTTTGCTAAACTTGATGTTCACAGTGTATTACTTTCTCTAACCGAATCAAGAAAGTACTCTGAAAAAAAATCAAGAAATACTGGTTTCTTCAGCAGGCATCCAGCAAAACAATTTTTCCCTAAGAAACAGTGAAAGGATGCATCAAGTAACACTTTTGACGTCAACCAACCTTCTATCCTGCATTTTTTTCATTAAACTTCCCCAACCCCAGGGAGTTTTTCGTTTCTTATTCCGCAAGTCATAGCTAATATGATATCCGTTGGCATGCGATTTTCATTCACTGATTCATTTGGATATGTCTAAGGATGTGTAACTCCTCTTTCTGGGACTATTTTGCAGATAAAAGCTAAAAACTACCCCAATATTCTTGTCACTGCTGGTTTAAATGGTAAGTCTAATCTTCTATGTTGATTCCTTTAATATCAGCCACACAATATTTGCTAAACTTTCACATGCTGCAGATCCACGTGTTCTATATTCCGAACCTGCCAAATTTGTTGCTAAATTGAGGGAAACGAAAACCGATGACAATATTCTGCTTTTTAAATGTGAATTGGCAGCTGGGCACTTCTCAAAGTCAGGAAGGTAATATTCACCAAATTTACTTTTGTTTTCTTCTGTTGAATAGAAATAAAACTCTTCAGTCATGGAACTTAGACATGAATAGAAATTATATATATATATATATATACATATATGAGGAATAATGTGCGCCCAGTGCCCACACAAGTTGGCGCACAGTGCGTCTGTGGATCCAAGGTCCTTAGAAGGACGAGATGAAGGGTGTGCGGTTCAAGCACGTGGTTCAGGGTTTGCAGGGTTCGTTCCGGTTCGCTGGGTTTTGCCAGCGTCTCATGCAGTCGCGCGTCTCCTTTGCTCATCTCCTTCACGAGAGACGACCTTCTCCCTCGTTGGCAGCGTTTGTGCCCTAGCCGTTGTAGGAGACCGCCACTGTTACATCTGTCATGCTGGCGAGTGCAAAAAAGGGGGGCGTCGGCCCCCTCCACAAGCTCGCGAAGGGGGGATGATCCTCCCTTTTTCGCTGCCGCGCCTGTGCAAAAAAGGAGGGGTCGACCCGCTCCGTGAGCTTGCGGAGGGTGGCCAACGCCCCTTTTTTCTTTGCTGCGCCGATGTCTGCGAAAAAGAGGGCCGACGGTCCCCTTTTCTCTATCAGCTCAATCGAGGAGGGAGGATGATCGCGAGAGAGGAGGAACTGCGCCAAGGCTAGAGGAGGAGGAACGTCGCACAAAGCTCTGTCATCCTGCGGGTGGAGGAGCTCCGTTGTCATGCAGGTCCCCTCACTGAAGCTCTGCCGTCGCGTAGGTCCCCTCGTCGTCGCGCAGAGCTCCGGCGCACAGGTTGGGAAAGGAACACAGATTGCATGGTCGTCGTGCAACTTGGCCTCTTGCTCGCCGAACCGTCCTCCCACTTGCCGAACCGCACATCGAACCGCCTCCACCCTCCACCCTGAATCGGCGTGCACAGATCTTGTTCATCCATCTCATATGGTCCTGGAAGCGTGGGTGCTAACACAAAGGTGTGGTAGCACACTAATATTCCTCTCTCTCTATATATGGATTGCTTTTTATTATTGTGTTTTTTTTTTTGAGAAAGAAGGATGATTCACCAAATTGTTAATCATCCAAATCCATTATTTTTATTCATGCAATTAAGATGATGGATTACAAGATAACATTAAGAGGGTAAATAAATAGAGCCAAACTATCAGTTCGAGTTCCATTTGAAAGTCAGTCGGAAGTGTGATTGATTATGTTGTCCACATAGCAATGTTCTCCCTGGAGAACCACTCTATTTTTTTGTAGTCAGATCGCCCATAGAGTTGCAAAAGCGAGGTTCTATCCTTTCCTGATCTTTATGTGATTGACGAGGTGGAGGAGCCACCCCGAGGAAAGAGTTCCAGAACTCCAATTCGTTGCTGTATGATATCCATCATATTTGTAAGAACATGAAGTGGACACATTAAAAATGATAGCCATGTGGATGTATCAATTAGTTTCATCTGAGTAGCTTGAGCTAATGAATTCAACATTAATTCTCCTAAAAAAAATTGAACATTAATTGCCCTAAGCAATGTGAAACATTATGTGTTTGTGGGTGACAACTATTTTCTTCCTCTGATGTACATTTGGTCACACATATACCGGGTTTGTGCATCTTCTTTTTTGGTTTTAAAAAATTCACATTCTTCCTAATTTGTATGCTCGAACTTTCCATCTACTTGTAGTTCTTGGATTGAGGAACATTTTAAAATGAAAGCCACTGAGATACTTAATGTCACTGTTTAGAATTTTATGCTAAAACGAACCTCTGATAAAACTCAACAGCTGGACAGTGAAATAGATGCCACCACATTGTTGTTTTCATTTAGCCTTTTTCCATCTTGCAAGACTTCGTATTTTACTGCGATCATTATAGCCCAAGCACTTGCAGTCTCATAACCGTTCTGTGCAGATTTGAAAAGCTTCAGGAGGATGCATTCACCTATGCTTTCATCCTCAAGGCACTAAACATGATTCCCTCGGCTTCATCTTAGCTGGTTGATCGAAGATATTTCAGTCAGTTGCCCTCACCATCACCTCTAGTTGCAGGAAAACATTATTAATTAAATTTGCCACGATGTTCATTTCTTTTTTCAGAGAAAAATTGCGATAATAAA
The DNA here is from genome assembly GCA_030549335.1 of Pontederia crassipes. Lineage (NCBI taxonomy): Eukaryota > Viridiplantae > Streptophyta > Magnoliopsida > Commelinales > Pontederiaceae > Pontederia > Pontederia crassipes. The sequence goes on along the minus strand of CM060191.1, from coordinate 64,642,740 downwards.
ATAAGTTATCATTTACCGAAAGATTCATATTTGTATTTTGTAATTGTGAATTTGACAATTAGCTTATTTTTGGAATGTTAGAAGGATCAGAATAATCAAGGATAAGCTAAAAACTCATTGTTGTTTGCCTGTATTTAGGAAACTTTCTATGAAAAAGATTTCGACAACAAACAAAGATTGCTTCCAACCACTAAATTTCCTGTCAGCTTTTTAGAAGATAACGAAATAGTGATATCGCCTTCGAAATCCAAGAGTAAGCTGCAATAGGTATTTGAGTGATTCGGGTTATGGACTTGATCTCATCGTTTTACAAGCTATCTTATTTCTATTTTACGTCGACCTTGTATGTAGCAGGCTTAATATTTCTTTGTAATATCAGGTGACAACATGCTTACAAAGTTACAGCTCTCTAAGGTTTATGAATAAAGAAATCGTTAGTGGAACCCAAAAATAAAAACCGAGCCATTTGAACATTAAAATTCGACATTTGTCTTCCGAGATTCTTTGGCCCCCGTTGGTTCAACATCAATTCTTCTTGAGATTTTTTTATAACCTTTTTTGTTCTCAATATTTGTTTCGATGCTATTGGAATAAAAGTCCATTCTAAATTGCTGATTGGTTCACGTAGATGTCATGTAATTATTCACATCTCATAATTAATTTGTGTTCCGTGTGTTCTTGCTTCATGAACCAGCACCCAATTACGTTCTTGGATTAAAAGAGTGTGGGACCCAAGTTAGCAAATAGTGGTGTTTAGTTAAAACGACGGGAATCTATAGGTTAATCTTGGCCTTTGAACGGGGATGCTAATGTGTCTCTCTCGATAAGACAGGTGCATGGATGACACGACAACTTTTTAGGCGCATGTGCTGAATAAATGTCTATTAACATTAATAATAAATTTAGTTCTCCAAAATTGTAAATGTATTCAAAGTTATACTTCTCAAAGTTCAAGTCTCTTTTGAGTTCATTACGTTAATTCAATCCAAAAAATTATCAATTTTACTTTAGTATATCACAAAACAAATCAAAATATAGCACATGGTAGATTATTTCTTTTTAAAAATAATAGTTAAAAAATTCAGATTATTTATTACGAATTTTGACGGTAACCAAGACAGAACAAGACTATTAGTTAGCGGAAGATAAAAAGAAAATAACGCTTTAGCAATAATGATGTGGGAACAAATTAAATGTTGCTGTGATCGAGTGCAGAGAGCAATGTGACTCTCGTGTCTCTCACAACCAAGGGCGTTTGCGTTTTTGGAACTAAAATATGAGAGCTAATAACTCATCTTTTAAACTTTTAAAAAAACATGATTAAAAATGATAATTCACCCTAAAAGTAGATTACTAACGCTCAATACTAATAAACATATCAATCATAATATTAAGATGTATTCACGTTTATTTGACTAACCTGATATTCGTATGTAACGGTAAAGTTCTTTTTTTTTTCAACTACTGTTATGTAAGAAATTATTTTTTTATATGTGTATGCTCAACAATACATCATAATACATGTAATTAAAAAAATATCATGTATGTAGTGGGGTGTTCATGCAAAACAGACATGAAAGCCACCACTTTCACTCTGAGCTCCGATCGAACTCGCAGTATGACGACAACAACAACAACAACATCAACAAATTTGATCATCGATTCGCTCGCCATATCCATGCCGATGAATGATGCTCGAATGCAAACCCGAACGGAGAACAGAATCAAAGAACGATCGATTGAACTCAAAGCTTGGAAAGTCTGAACTTGCAGCTCCTCGACTTGATGCTGATCTGGCTGCTGCTGCTCAGACTGTTCACCACGATGTGGCACTTCACCTTGAACGTTATCCGCGGCAGCTTCAGCCCCCCGAGCTTCACCCTCACCGGCACCTTGCCCCGGAGCAGCAGCGGCACGGTGCCGTTCTCCTGCTGCTGCTCCAGCTCCGTGATCATTTCGCCCCCCAGCGCCGCCTGCCCGGACAGCAGCACGCTCACGACGCTCGTGTTCCGGTGGCCCTGGTAGAACACCGGGAAGCCGCCGCTGCACAGTTCGTAGTCCTTGTACCACGCGCTCAGGCGGCTGCCGCCCCGGTAGTAGATGCCGATCCTCTTGTTGGGGTTCCGGGTGGTCACGGTCACGTTGAACGTGGCGCTCACCGTCTCGTTGTCCACCGTGAAGTTCGCGATACGCAGGCGGTCGACGGAGTACTTGGGGATCTTGGGGTCGAAGACGAGGTACAGGATGCCGACGGTGGCGCCCACGGCGACGACGAGGACGACGAGCGGGAGGACCGTCCAGCAGAGGCACCTGCAGCAGCGGCTCCGCCTCTTCTTCGGAGGCGCGGAGTACGGGAGTGCAACGGCGGCGGGTTCGGGAGTCGGCTCGGCCGGCGGTACGACTTTGGCCTTTTCGGCCGCTCCCTCCGGTTTCAATAGCTCGCTGGCAGCTACCGGAGCCGAAGGCACCGGAGGGCTCTCGACGTCGATGGGATGGATCCTCTGGTGGTCGGCCATGGGCGATGAGTTCGGAGCTCTCGGCTGTTCGCCAGGAAAGCGGGAGCGTTGGCGTTCGCAAGTAGGCGGCGTCTCTGCAGGCTGCAGCAGCTGACTAAAACACCGAGTCGGGGGGCTTTTGTAGTTGGTTCAAACTTTTTGTACGGGCACTCCAATTTTGATTTTTGACCCTTTGGTTCAACTATTCTTCCTGCGTCTTAATTAAAAGTAATTTAGGATAAAAAGAAAAAAATTAATGAGGTTGGTATAGTTAAAAGTTTATTAATCTTTTTTTTGACAAAAGAAAACATGTTTATTAAAATTTTTGCGCTAAGAAAGATGTTTATTAAACTTGGATCAATAATTTCCGACAATATAAAAGGCCAAAATTGTGTAGTTTTTTTTAATGAACAAATACCGAAAGAATGGGAAGATACAATAATTTGGATAAAATAAAACTCACGCTCTTAAAAAGTATATTAAACTTTTGATTTTAGTATCTACCACAAATTCTGAGTTGCCAACGGGAAACACAAAACAGAAACTACGCGCTTTTATGAGGACTCAATCAAACGCCGCCGGCGTCGGCCGCCGGCGGTCGCATGGTTCCTTTCCTGTGTTCAAACGTCTGCTATTTTGACGACAACACAAAAAAAAAAGACAAAAGAAAAAGAAAAAAAAAGAATTGCCGAGTGGTGCGTGGAGTCTTTTTAGCCAAATTTACTTCAAAAATAATGTTCGTGTGTTGTGTATCCACTAATAAATTACATATTTTCATTATCAAAATTATAACGATATAGTGCCTAAGAATTAAGATGAATTGATTAAATAATTTTATATGAGTAAAATACGAAGATGATAATAAACTAATATGTAACTATCGCCGATTTGCTCATAGTTTTAATTCATAATACCGGTTTCATTTAAATTATAAAGAAATCGGTTAGCCACCGAGTTAAGTTTTAAGAAGTGTTTGTTTTATAAATAATAAAAAAATATAAGCAATTAATTCAAAATGATGACCAGCTTTCATCATTTATTCGTTTTCTTTGTTGATGGATATTACACTCAATCTTCTGAATTGAATCAGTAAATTGGACTCATTAAGATGTTGAAATATCATCTTGTCAAAAGATTTGGATTCGTTGTTCAGAAGCATGTACCATCTATCCAGAAGGTTATTTTTCCTTGTCAGATGCTCTCGTGTTCAACAAGATATACGAAGCCAATTAATAGATTTACTTTCAAAGTACCTTCCATGCACCTTCACTATTGATCCATTAATTAATAGATTTGATCATAGTGATTAAATTTTTTTATTTTAAAATATTATTTATTTAGGTTATGGATCGATGAATTAACGATTAAAATATGCTCTACATTCATTTTAGGTCCATTAATCTAATTGAATTGAATTCGTCCGGGGAAGTAACGTGATCAATTTCTTTCCTTTTTGTTTTCTTCGCTCGACAATTTTTGTTGCATTGATTGAGTATCGTATTGAATTGCTTTCTTCTGGAATTTCACCTGTAGAAAATAAATGTTTCATCACATGGCAAACATTTTAATGTGGCATGTGAAGTCTTCACTCAGAATTTTTTTTCGACGGATGCGTCAGTCGGAAAATATGAAAAATCCGTCGAAAATCATGATTTCTGATGAATTTTTCGACGGAAGGCCGCCGTCTGAACAAAGGGAGTCGCAAATGATTTCAGATGGCCAAGAAAAGTCGTCGGAAGTTTTGATGGGAAAATATTCATCGAAAGTTTCGATGGTCACAATCGCTGAAACATTTCGACGACACTAACCGTCGATAGTTCTGACGGCTATAGCCATCATTACTTCCGACGGTTATAAATGTTTCCGATGGTTGGGACCGTCAGAAATATTTTTTAAAATTTAAAAAAATTTAGCCGTCTAGCGGCTGAATCAGACGTCTCGCGGCGGATCCGGTCGCCCGCGGCCAAATCAGTTTGTCGGAAATTGTCTTTCGAAAAATCCCAATTTTCTTGTAGGAGCTCCTTATATTATTTTCCTTGTCAAAACCAGTTCACAACAAAGTCCACTATATCATTTTAGTTCATTTGATTAATTTGCCAAATTGAATAATTAATTTGATCTTGCTACAAAAAAATTGTCGCCCATATTTCTCAAATTCAGATTTGGCCTTTTTTTTCTCTTTTAGGGGTTAAAAATAATTGGAATGTTGATTTTTTAATCTAAAGTCTAGACTTCAAATACTGACCAACAACTTTTTGTTCTAGATAGAGTGGTTTGTAGTTTTATACCTAATATCTTATAAATTTTTTTTGGTCCTGATATAGTTTTTTCCTTTCTCACTCAGAAACTTCTAAAGTCATGTCTGCCTTCACAAAATAACATAAGTGGTTATCTTTTATCCTGTTTGCCTTAAGCTTTCCTTTTTTATTTCAAAATACTCTACTTTTATTATATAACAGAAATAAAATTGTACAAATAAAGATTGAATTTGAGTGATATGCGATTTTTTTCGCTTGATTTTTAAGTTCGAGTTTTTGTTAAGAATTTTACTTATCATTATTAAATACGCAACATGAAAGTATCTTATCAGACTAATTGGATTCGATACGATAGTGAATCGATTTATAATACATTAAAATTTAACAAATTAGATCGCGGGCGTAACTTTGGAGAAGCAACAAAAAAAAGGAAATATAACTGTAATCGATGTAACATCCCATGTGAAAATAAATAAAATAAGACAATATACCGTAGGACGGTTTAACATATTAGTTGAATAAATTATATCATAAATGAATGCTTCACGTTATTAATAAAAAGGCTTCTTTCTTAGGGACTTAGGGTCAAAGTTTAATTAATTCTATGAATGTCATCCTTTGACCATGCATATAATCTGTCCTTCTACCTAAGTATATGTACATAAAGATGAAAATAGAAAACACGTGTAACATTTAGTTTTGATTGAGGATTTGTACTTTGGAGTCCTATCGATCATTCGATCTTAGGTAAACTTGAATCCTTACCAACTTTTTATTGTTTGAGGACTGGTATATTTCCTTTGTCCTTCCAAACTTGAAACTTGAATGAATAAGCATTGATTGAACATAAGGTTGTATTTGAATTGAAGCACTGAAATTCCGGTAAGTTCTTGGAACTTTGTCAAATTGACGTTTATGTTCAACTTAATGTTTGGGCGAAGTTTCAGTGCTCATTAGAACTTTCGTTTTGATTTGACGAATTTTTGAATAACTGTGATGAAAACTTGTAAACTCCGCCTATATTTTATAGCCGGTCCCAAGTCCGGATAAAGGAGGAGGGTTGTGTTAGGCCCCGACAGCCAGCATAAAATCATGTCGAATCTTATGAACATGGATCAACGAATATATTAGAGCGGAATGACGTCGTATGATCCATGTAGCCGACCCCACCTAGTGGGATAAGACTTTGTTATTATTGTTGTTGTTGTTGTTGTGATGAAAACTTGTAAGTTCTCACGATCGATCGAAACATTTTTCTGTGGAAATAAGCGAAACTTTGCTCGTTGATCAGAACAAAAGTTTGCATGAGGCCACAACTTCCATAAGTTCTCGCAGAAAGTTCTAATCCAAACATGATACCATGAAATTGAACTGAATCAATCAATTTTAGAGTTCAAAATTATTAAATAAATGGTCAACTTCTTCTATATTTCCATATTTAATCTAGTATTATAGAAGTTCTCAACCACTTCCATAAAATTTCTCCCACTTTACCTTTTGGGTAAGAAGTTCCATTAAATTTGATCTTTTTCCTTTATTAGTTGACGAATCTAATAGTTCGTCTATTTTTTTTGAGATAATTTTAGAATATTAATTTTCATGAAAATAATAAAAATGCTAAAGAAAGGGACCAACATACTTCCTAAAAACTGTTTTCATTAAAAAAAAAACATACATGTAAAGGGTGTTTGAGAGTTTCATTTTTTTATTTTAAGTAGATCAAATGAATTGATCCTTCTTTATCTTTTTTTAATAAATTTTCGAGTATTTATTTTTTAAAAAAATAAAAAACGGGATATAGATAGGAAGGGCAAGTTGGCCACTTGACAAATAAAAATAAAAATACCGGCGAAGGCTTATGGAAGCACAGAGCAAGTTTAGGGGAGTGATAGATAACGGTTATAATATAGGGTTATATAGCAAGATACGTTATGGTTGAGGTGAGGTAGGAGAAATTAACCTTAAAAGAATAGTTCACATCTTTGAAATATTAGGAAAAATGCGTTTTCTTGGTAGTAAAAGGAAAATACATTAGTAATAGTAATTATTCACATTCGAAGTTATTAACTATGTCTTGAATTTTAACTCGATTGAAAGATCATCTAATGCCCGCTTGATGCACAACTACTATGTTTTTTGGTCCACTGCCGAACAAAGTATCAAAAGGTGGATGAACAATGAGATTCTATTTCACTTAGAATTGAATTTGTTTTCACGTTTGTTCATCCGAGTCTTATTCCACCCTAATTTTTGTTTCCATAAAATTTAAGCTATTCCACATCTTGAATCCTCTTCATCATCAAGATATAAATTATCGCCCGAGCACATATTCTAATCAAGGGCTCTTTTATGTTTTTTATATTATAAATATTTTAGTATTAGAATTTGGTAAATCTAATCAAGGGCTCTTTTTGGTGAATAATATACCAAAAAAAATCTAGTGGGATAAGACTTTGTTGTTGTTGTTATATTAGAATTTGATTGGGACTATATTTTCCCTTCTATTATTTTCCCTCTATGTTTTTAACATTTGATTATTAATAAGATTCTAATTGATTTTATCCGCTTGAACCCCTTTAGGTAATAAGAAAGGTTCCTACCGAAAAAAAAGGATAATAAGAAAGGTAAGAGTATTTGACATGCTTCTATCCGATAATTTGCATGTCAAATGAAGGCATATGATGAACTTTTGAATGAAACGGACGAGAAGAAAATTCAACCTGATAATGCTACATGTAACAAAACTCTAGTTAATGCACATTGCAAAAGGGGAAGAATGGACCTTGCATGGAAACTTGAGAAAACTATTGAAGTCTAAGAAAACTCAATGCCCAGCAGCGATGATGGTGCATTTAAGAGAAAAGAACTGGAACATCGATTTTCTTATCCCCCAAATTCTTTGTTGCCACAAAATTTTTTTTTTTTTTATAATGGACTTGGTCCCTGCCCATGAATCTGCCCACAAGTTTAAGTTAACCTCTGGGGGGTTCATTACTGAATAACAAGTAATAAATTTGCATGGGTCAGACCTCTATTTTATTGATCCACTGAGGAAATATTCTCTGCTTGTAGTATGTGCATGATAAGACGCCAATTTTGTAAAGTATAAATCACTCACTTTAAGAAAAAAAAATCATATGCCAAGCTGTTCAAGCAAAAAGCAATCATGATGAGGTATTGAATTAAAAGAGTTACAACTGGCACAATTGTGGCATGCTAAAACAGGATTGAAAAACAAGTTCAGTATTCAACAATTGATAAAATGTACCTGCTGCCAATGTAAGGGAACATAATTTAAACTCAGATTACCTACAAGTTTGGTTCATGTTGGATCAAAATTAATAGTAATTTTAGTTTAAATTCATTCCATGCATGCTCTGTATGTCGATTGGACTCCTATCTACTATTAAATTACTTTAGCTCAAAATACTGGATTCAATTCTTTCTTAATACCCAGGAAGATAAATAATCCTTCTGGCATAAACAATCTGCAATCATATTCTTTTATTTTTTCGTTAAAATATACATTGCTACTCGATCACTGTAGTAATCTGGATGCCACTGCCCTTGATCAATCCGACCAACCAGGAACTCCTGCATTGCAGCTTCCAGGAAGTATTCAAGCACAGCATCTGCCATACAAAGTATCATGGCCTATGGAATTGAAAATTCTTATGCAGATCAATTCAACAATAACTAGATGAATTCAAATGACTACCGTTTCGTAGCTCTCCAGCCAGGAAGATTGTTGTGTGATCCCCAGAAAGTTGCTTCAGAGTGCATAGAAGATCTTTGACTGCCCCTTCACTGTAGACTACATCTGATCCAAGTACTACAACACAAGATGTTTTTCTTCTTGGTCACAAAGGAGAGTCTGCATATGTATAAGAAAAAAATAGATAGGAGAACAAGATATGAATTGTACTTCAAACCTCTCTGATTCACAAATAGCCATTACACCACTTTCTTGTTCTCAGAGCACAAGATGTTTGCAAGGATAGTGGAGCAGACCAGCAGAGCATCTAATTTGATGCAATCCCAAATGAAACTGGAACAGTGTCTAAATTCTGAGATGACAATGACTATATAATTGGCATTCTCAGAAGAACCGGTTTGTGGACAAGATGTGCTCATTTTGTCTACTGCTGTTCATAAGGTCTACTAATCTAAGAGTACTTAACTCAATTCTTATCAGTGACCTTTTTTTAGAATGTCTTATTAGCGAAATTATAACAATAGATTGTGTGTGTGTATGTTTTTTTTTATTTGTTGCCATGAAGTTTTCGAGAACTAGCAAGGCAATGAGGATAAGCATGATCACAAGCTCCACTGTACCCAATTTTATTCCTTTTGCTGAACCAAAGTTAATCTTGCAAAGTTACCATTGTCATACAAGTGACCAACGACTGTGATCAAATTCTAATGTGTTAATCTTGCAAGTTTCTCCCCTGTGCCCCAAAAAATGGCTTATTTTTTCTTGGAGGTTAGTTATGGTACATGTTTTCCCTCACGAATCAACATGAAAAAAATATAAAGATAAAAGAATCAAAAGTAACATTTAAAGAATCAAATTGGTACGTATTTGAAGTTCGAATTGAGGAGCGAGATTACTAGCTCCGAATTCTCAGAGTTGCAAAAATAATTCGCAAAAGCTCGACAGTGGCCATTTACTAAGCTGCGGATGAGATAACGTGAACAAGGAAAGAGTAGCCGCGCGTAGCTTACTGATATCTGGATGCGGTTCAACAAATTGGTCATCAAGCTCGTCGCCCCAAGTAAGTTCGCAGACCCTCGCCGAGCCTCGTGTTGTTCCTTCCTCCACGTTAAGGGATACATTTTTCTTCAGCAGCCTCAGACGGTCGGGAAGATCCGTCAGCATGACATCTGCGCCCAAAATAGCCACTATGCAGCTGACAGGAAGCAAACACCTTGAGCTCAACTGATTGCCTTAAAGCAGGCTGCATTCGTAAGCAAACAGTTAACGCTAGCTTATTACCCAACAAGGCCGCAGCCAGCGCCGAGCTCCACGACTCGTCTCCCCTGCAGCAGTAGCCTCCCTGAATCGACTGCATGTTCCAAGAACTTACCAAGGACGATGCCGCTGTCCCACATCACGGCCCCCGTCACCCCGGGCGTGCCCTGACGATATGAATATTATGCCTTGTTTACAGCCATAAAAAAAGGGGAAGAGAAGGGAAGTTCTAGACGAACAGCAGCGAACCATGGAGGACGGCGACTGGAGGATCGTCAACTTCTGACCGCAGGCGTCGATGGCCAGAGTTTGAGATGAGTGGCGGACGAAGGCGTTCTGGCGGCGGCTCATCGGCTGCTGCAAACCCCATAGCACCAGTATCTCGGCAGTCGCCTCTTCCACTACCTCCACCGCCGCGTCGTACGCGCCGATGCGGGCCGTGATGGCGTCGGCCGCCGCGTCATCGTTGTCTTTGTTCCTCAGTTCTTCATCCATCATAGCCAGCGAAGCTGTTCGACGTAATGCTTCAGCAGTTATGTAGGGTGTCTCCGATTCAATTTTCGAGCCATCTGACGCAAAAATAAAATAAAATTCGAAACTAATGACTTTTGTAATTTTTTCCTGACAAAAAAAACAGAAGAGATAAATTTTGATAAATTGGTGGTTTAAAAAAGTTGAATTCAATGTTATTGATTTGCGTCGATCCTAATACATAAAGTCACAATTTTATTAATTAATTGCGCTCATCAAATTTAATTACATAAATATTTTTTTTTCTGAAAGATAAATACAATCCAAATATTTTGAATGATTAGAGTTAAAAATAATACACGTAAATTATATTCGACAAAAAAAGTGACCATGATTGATTATGCGTGTTCATGCCCATTTTATGTTTTCGTATACTGATCTCCTAAATTTTTATTTATTTTTAAAATCAACATTGGTGCTTTCTTAAAGGAAACTTTCATTAGACGAAGAAGTAAAATTCAAGTTCCAATAAGATGTTCGGGCATTTAGCTTAACTGATATAAAAGATAAGTTGGAGTGCTAATTTTGAAAAATAAACAGTATAATAAAAAAGTTATAAATTATTGTTTTAATCAAATGATAAAAGTTTTAATATTATAATAAATGAAATATGTGAAAAATGTTATGTATATTCTAATGGTAAAATAGTTAATTGATCATTTTTTTTCTTTTACAAAATAAGTTGGGATTTCTGAACTTATTTTTTTTTTTAACTAAGTTCTTATCAATTTCTCTTTTCAGTTATCAAATAGATAGAAAAATTTGAAATTACTTATAAGTAATTTATAAGCTTAGTCAAACACCCTTAGTAGTAACCAGTGCGTCTACCCTTAGTAGTAACCGGTGCGTCTACCTTGCAAAGTTTGATGTTTTGATAAACAAGAACCCAAAGCAAGTTGTATCCGGGCTGAACTCATGGTTTAAAATCTTCTATAACTCGTATCTTTGTAATTTTAATTTAATTTCATTTATATATCAGATTTAAGACCTTTAAATGAAAATGAATAAAATAAATTCTATAGATTTCTAATGCAATGAATAGAAACATAGAGGCGCAATGGATACAACCATAAGGAGCACGATGATGTTCGTCACACTTCCATTTTTTTCTTATATATTAGGCTTTATGATTTTAAAAACTAGGGATCATGTTTACGCATAGAGAAACTGGAGGAAACAACTCTTTAATTTATTATTTCTTTTATAAAAAAACCCGTAGGATTTGGTATTTACATTGAGGAGCTCCGAGAAGTTGGGAAGCCAAAATCCTCCTGTAAAGGTCGCAAAGAAAACGACCGTGTGGTTAACGAAGGGAAAAAAAAGTTTGAGAAGGGGAATTAGTGAAGGAAGTTGTTTGCTGTATCATCTCGATTTCTTGTGCTCCTGAGGTTTGATGAGCTGAACTGGTGCTGCAGGGATGCGAACCCACCACTCCGTAATCCTCCGTATCAACTTCTCGCTGCTCTCTTTCCTCGGTGGCATCTCCCTTGTGTACATCTCCAGCAGTATCAACACGAGCAGATACTTGAAAGGCATGAAGAAGAATGCTGCTGCTACGATGGTCAAAACAACAGCCACCTTGTGCGTTGTCTGAAAACACGGGAAATATAAGGAATAAACAAAACAAGATCTATAAGCACTAAGTTTAGAGGCCACATTTCATGAGACAGACTTCATATATTGTTATTGAACAGCCAAGAGCAACATTAAGGATGACGATTGGTTACATTTGCGACATTCTGAGGAGTCAAACCTGCGGAAATGCTGCAAAAAGGAGAGCTCGTAGCTTTAGTAGAGCGATGGCTCCTGTCTGAATATTCATTTCTAATTGAGAAACTAATTCTTGCAATGTCAGAAGCTGCTCCATGGGACTCCTACTAGGAGGAGGTGCAAGTTTGAAGGCTTCAATTGGTTTCCCATTGCGACGATGCTTATGCCAGAACATGCAGATAGCAGTAGACAACAAAATACATGGCAAGACGTATCTGACCCAACCCCTAGATTCAGATAATCAGACACATCAGTTAAAGAGCATTGAAACATAATGAAAAAAAGGGGTGCTCAACAAAACAAAAATTATAACAATCCATGCTAGCATACAAGAGTAGAACTTGACTACATATAGGTGCATGTAACGTATGTATTGGTTCAAAAGTTGATTCGTAATCATACAAGCTGAGATGTATAAATCCAAGGCACGAGGAAATCCCACATTTATGCAAGTCACCAAATTGCAATGTAAAAGTAATTGATCAAATACATATGGTGTCAAATATGTATTAAGCTGTCTTATCTTACCGGGAAGGTCAGTTGTATGTTACCAAAGGAGGACTATTTCAACTCGCTCAAAAATACCCTTCCATAAGACATAAAAACATCAACTTGGAACAATCATTGCTAACTTATAGAGTTCATGAGTAAGATATTTATGAACATAGACAATGTGATAAGTGGAAAGAGACAGATGACAGAAAATGCATTAAAAAAAAACTTTATCATCATAGCTTCTGAACTTAAGAATCCATCCTCCTAAAGCTGACCCTGTACTACAACCCCCTGCCGATCCTTTTATGATTCAAACAAAATTATAATCAACATTCTTTCTAGTTACACGAAACTACAAAACATAGAGAAGACTAAAATTCTTTCTAGTGTGGCATCATTAAATGCATTTATCATGAAATGGTCTGTTTATTTTAGAAACACCTTTATCCCTTGAAACTCAACTGGCGAGGGCACATCTGATCAAGAAGAAGAGTCAAACAAACAACAGTAGTTCACAATGTTGCAGGAGTCCTAATAGAACAAATGACGCCAGAAACCACATATCCTGCTACTAGGAAATCACATTGACCGATACCTTTCTATAAATCAAGACTCTATCTGGGGTTATCAGATATATTATTCTATCTTTTCACCCCAGAAAAAAAATATTATTCTATCTCCAACTGAGTAATGAGTCAAATTTCGAATGAATGAATGGTACCTGTACAGAAAATACAGCACGAGACTTAGAAAGATTCTTGATTTGAAAGGATCTTCCCATGTGGCCAAAAATTGCAGTAGTTTTCCAATTTGGAGTAAAGGAAAAAGTAATTCCTACAATAAGAGAAAAATGCATCAGAATCAACCTATATAAATGAAAGTGCATGTCATTTACTTGAAACTGTGGCCATTATACTTATCAATATCAGGTGACAAAAACATACCTTTGTGCACTTTATAGGTGGACAAAGAGGGTACCAATCAAAAGCCAAGAAAGGTCATTTTATATAATAGCAAATAAAGGAATCAAAGAGTGTATTTGTTGTCTGACATAAAACTCAACCATCTTGCTAGTCACCCTTTTTACTCTATTGAAAATCCTACGGATATTATTATATCGATGCCACATAGATGGAATAATAACAGTTGTCATCATTCAGCGGCTCTCACTAGGATATGGATGTTTTTCCCACAAATTGGACATTAAATCACTCTGACATCTAATTGTATACTATAAACCATAAATAAACTGGAAAAGCTTGAATCAACTTGTTTACTCGTCACCCTTATTTTTTATCATATTTAGCAATGTACCGTGCTCCAAGAAAATTACTTGAAGTTGTCATGGAAACATACAAAGTGAGCTGAAACCAAATAAAAGTGAATTAGAAAAGCCATTTGTTTTATGCCCCAGAACAGGTCTTAGCATTTGAAGCAAAATGCAACAATTTTTTCGAGAAGAAAAAACATCATCATTTGCTAAACATAATATATTCATGCAAATGAAAGAATGCTTAAGGACAAGGACAACCTACTTTGATCACGGCTAAGTTTGTATCAAGGTCTTCCACTTTAACTTGATCTAGTGTTGCCCGTGCTGCTACAACTCTTCCAGAGTAACATACTGATTCTTTCACAGCTTGTTGTAGTTGACTTGACTGACCAACATGGAAGCTACCAACCAAAAACTCACGTTCTTCAGGATTATCTTCATTCTTTAACAATGGAAAACCCAATTTGGTAAGCGTATACAGGGAATCTGGAAAAGTATCAATAACTGTCTTTGCATTAGATAAAGGCTCAAGGACAGAAAGATTATGATATCTGTTTTGCATGAGTTGCAACTGATCATATAGTGCTTCCAGTATTTTGTCTCCTTTGGGAAGTTTTTCTGCTAGGTTGAAAGCAAGTGTACTCATAAAAAAAGAAGGTATGATATGAAAATCCTCTTTCAGAGCACGATATCTGAAAATCCCTAAAATCGCTCTTGAAAGAGCTTCTGCACTTTGGAACTTTTTGAGATAGAACTTCCTAATAAACCTATGCACGTGCAAGATTTCTCGAATAACTGCAAACCAGTAATCTCTGCGTGAATGGCCATTGAATTGAGGGAACTCAAAGAAAACAGGCTCTGCTCTGCAAAAGAGAGAATTAGGTGCAAACCAAACATTCCAGATATGACAAGGCACAATTGTTCTACAAACTAAGGAAAAGACCTCAGCAGCTACCATTTGACATATACTTAGGAGTTGTTCTTAATGAGTACTCACAGTGAGCTTGATTTATACATCACAGCCTTATCGAAAAGACGAGCTCCCCATGGACCAGTCAATTCACGCTTTATGACTTGCTTCCAATCCATTGATAAATCATATTTAACAGCTTTGTCATATGATCCAACCCTTAGTGCCTCAAAATATAGAGCATGTGTGGTCAGTGTTAGCCTTCCTGCCATTATGAATACATAGCTTAAGTGATACGAACAACAGAAAATCACTTGGATTTTAAAAAATACTACTTAATGAGATACTTAACCAGGCCATGTAGATATCCCAATGTGTTGAAGAACAGATTTAGTTGGCACAACACCGTCGACATCTAAGATAATTTCGCCATCTTCAAGGCTAAGGTTATGCTTTTCTGCTGATCCTGATGCGCGTTTAATAGACTTAAGAACTCTGAAATAATATGCATGCATCATTAGTCTGCAGGCTTTGAGTTGCTAGCAAATATTTTCTTTAAAAGAAATACTGTAATAGAAAACCTTTCAATCCTATCAAACTTCCCCTACACTTTCATATCATCATATCATGAAATATGATAATCACAAACTCCAATATAAACTTGTGAACAAACTTTAAATCAGTGTCAAATTGAGAAATCAGAAGCATACTTGCATAGACTTTTGATGTACTTGTTGTAGATAAGAAAATGCAATTGGCCACCTGAAGGGCCTGTCAGGACATCAAAGAGATTATGGACAGTGATCGGATCAGCAACAGCAGGACAAGAAGAAGCTATACGAGCAAAAGCTTCCAATCCTACTGTTTTCTTTCCATCGACCTAACAAAAGGAAGAAAAGAGAATGATTTTCTGTCTACTTCACAAGCAATCATTCAAACTCTAAGGTAACGATACGTGAATGAAGGAAAGAATATAAAGAATTTCCCACTGGACAGTGATTAACCTGACTAGCCATTCTTGTAGCACTTCCAGAAAATATTGACCCATCTTCGTAGTCATCATCAACTTCGCTGTGAAATGACCAAGTATTTACCTATAAACAGGAAAAATGACATTTTAAATATTAAAAATAGGACATAAAATAGGACTAATCACAAGAATGGCCATAGTAACCAAGGAACACAGCGTTGAGCTTCAAGAAGTGACATAAAAGAAAGAGAAATGAAAAGTTGCCAAAGAATGAACAACAGCAATTACTGATTGATAGAAAAAAAGAAATGAAAGTATCTAACTACCAGGGTACTCTTGTATAAGAAGTATAGAACTTGCGTCACACCTTGTTTAATGACTCAGTCTCGCAATCAGGTGTTTCCCAGGCGAGCATCATGTCAAAAGTTAAGAGACTAAAGTCTTTATCTGCCAGACATTCTGGATGCTGATACTCCACTGAAAGAGCTTTAAAAGAACAGTATTCCAGTAAGTTCCTAGCATAAGTTGGTGTGTGTTTTGAACAATCTGGAAGGTCAGCCTCAAAAGATTGCTGCAACTGCTCCAATGTGAGATGAAGAATCCTGAAAACCATAAAATAGTCGGTTACTCCTTTTTTCACAAAAGTTCCATTTAATTCAATCAAACATCATTTCTACTAACCCATAACCACAAGAAAAAATATGCAAAGCCATCAGACAACTCTAAGCTTGAGTAGGACAGGACTCTGGTTTCCATTCGGATCCAAAATTAGAATTCCGTACGCCAAAATTGGTGATTTCTATTTTAAGGGTTATCTTATCCCAACTTTTCTAATATCTGTATTTTACTTAATCATGCCCTCCTTTGTGCAAAAAAATATCAAAATCTGAACAAGAAACAATTAAGTTCTAACACCTATGGCTGAATTGACTTATTTCATTCATGGAGCACTTTGAACACACAATTTTACATAGTCAGAGAATTATTTTGATTGCGAAAAGGAAGAATGTGCAACTAAAAATAATTGCAAAAAAGCTGCAACCCCTGACTAAGTTTCCAACACAATTACAACTATAGTGCCTTAATAAAAAAAGCACTTAAATTGTGAATAAGTCAGTAAGACGTAAACAGCTGAAATGATCGTGTCACTGTGTAGGTTTGAACTCATGGTTTAAACTATTTATTCCAAATGTTCACCAAGTTTCTTCATTCATGTTCGCAACAAATTTTTTTTTTTTTTTGAGAGCATGTTCGCAACAAAATTTGAGCTACGAAACCAAATTAAACGAAAGTTTTCTCGTTTCAACAATCACTCCACCCAAGGACAGTTGAATTCTAACGCAACTGAAAACTCATGTATTCCCAATTACAATTAATACACTTCAGAGTAAAATATGCCCTCTAGGATCTCGTTGCTCGAGCAACAGCATGAGGTTGGGGGTTGGTCCGGAGTCAAAGTAAGGGTGAATATCATTAAATCTTTTCCCCCCTCTCTCATTCTAAATTAGAAACAAACACGACTATGTGGAAACCACTCCAAAAACCGCAGGGAATTTAACGACGAGTAGCGCAAGAAAGTAAGTGCCGTATGTTTGAGAAAGAATCTTGCATCACTGGAACAAGGAATCGAGACCTGGTGCAGCGATGGATTACGGCACTGGCGATGGAGGAGAGGTTGGGGATGGGGATGGGGATGGAGACGGCGTCGTCCTCCATCGTCGTCTCCTTCTTCTTGGCGCCGCCCCTTAGCACGTCCTCGATGAACCCCATTGCTCATTCCTCCGCGGATCCAGTTCGACTCGTCTTCTTCTTCTTCTTCTTCTTCTTCTTTTCGTTCTTCTTTCTTTTGTTTTCGTCGCCCTTCGCCCCCCTCCAAGAAAAGCGACACCCCCTTGAAACGAGCGAGCGGCGAGCGGCGAGCGGCAGAGCGGAGCGAGGGAGCAACGGGAAAATATGACTGGAAGAACCGCCAACTTCGCGCATCGTGTGAACTAAATTACGAAAAGGACTAAACCGGAAAATACAAGAATAAAATTACCAAAAGGCCGGTCCGAATCGAGACCAACAGCCCAAAACTAGGCCCACCGTAAAATGCTCTGTTCCCGTTTTATAATAAATGCATAACTTATCGGTCTACATTTGTCGACCAAAAAATTCTAATGCGATGTTTAATAGATAAAATTTCTAAATATATTACCTAGAAATTTCCATTAATTATATCGGATACAATTATTTCTTATGGCATAATTTTCTATTATTTGTTAACGTATAAAATTTCCTACATGAAAACAAAAAAAATACATTTTTTTCTTTATTACTATGCTCACTAAAATTAAATAGTTAACGTTTAAAAATTATTTATATAACATTATATAACATATATAAAATAATTCGAATTATTTAAGATATCATCTTTTGTCATTTGAGTCCCAATAATTCAAACAGCATATTTGTCAACTATTTTTTTATTTAATTGAATAATCAAACTAATATTTAATCATTATTGACTCATTGAATATTGAGAAAATGAAATCTTAATGACTTAAAAAAAGAAAAGGTAAGCTGAATCACTTCAACCAGGGGTGAGTGGTGGCTAATAGGGTAAGGATTGAGTCTCATTTTCTTAGACCCGATCAGGTCCAAATTATTATAATCTGGTCCAACTCGGTTAAATATATTATATTAGTATTAACTTATTTTTAAATATTATATTTATATTTATTTCAAACAAAAAATTATATTTTATTTAATATATATCTTAAATATACATTATATTATATTATTGTATATATAATTTAATTTATAATTATCATTTTTATATAATAATATTATTTTTTTACTATTTTATTTATTTTTTATACAATCTAAAATTTTCAATTTTTGCTCCAATTTAATTAACGTCCTGATTTTGAACCCAAACAGGATCGGAACACTAAGTCTCCTTTTCTAAAAATCCCAATCCCGACTTCAATTTTGCTCACCTCTTCGACATTAATTTTGCAAATATCGAAATGCCCCTTCACACTTTAAATCCTTTCAAGATACGCTCGGCGAGCTTTTGTAGAATTTGCGTCCTCCGAGTGCACAGGTAAAAAAAAATTACAATAATATATGTAGGAAATAATGAATTTATGACTAAATATTTTTTAGGTTTTAAAAATATTACATTTAAACATTAAAAAACATTTCTTTTTCTAAAGTCGCATGACAATTATTTAACCGAAGAGGTGAATTATTTTTCGGAAAAGTACGTTTCTGCTAAACAATATCTCTGTTCATATTTTGTAATCATTATATTATAAATGCTACCTTTACGGCCATTGATACATTGGTAATCACATAATTATAGAGTAATAATACGTATCATACGTGTTAAGCGTGCATACGGCAATATAATGTATGACAATTACATTAACATATCTGACCATTTATATTTGCAATATTTATACGCGTGCTATACATGCACTGAGTTTTATCTCAATGGTCAAACGAGGAATCAATTTATTTCTAATTTTATAGCGAAGGGATTCAATTGTTCACAGTGTAATATATCTTAAGGGACCGTTTGACATATAATCAATTTAATTAATTGATAATTTAAATTATTATCTAAATAGATTATCACTATTTAAATTATCAATAATATTATCTTACAATACTTGGTAAATACTGATAATATAAATTAAAAAATTAGCAAACTACCCCTAAAAATTATTTCAAATTTTAATAACATATTATTACAAATAAACAAAGAATAAATAGAAAAGTGAATATATATATATATATATATATATATATATATAAGAGATGAAGCAAAATTGAGAGTTATTTGTAAAAGAATTCAAATAATAAATAAAATTAAGTTGAATGATATTTATTTATTAATAAAAAAATTTAATTGAATGTATCTTTTTGTTAAAATGTATTTCAACTAATTAGTAATATGGAAAGTCAACTCATGCTTGTTTTAAATTATGAATGAGGTGATAATTAAAATTATCAGAATAATTAAAATGAAATAATATGATGAGCATTAAAAATTTTAAATAAAATAATCGATAATCTATCTAAATTGCTTCGTACAAAACTTTTCGATTCAAGTGGATTGATATTAAATTAAACTCTATAATATATTTTTTTGGAAATTCTGTATCGTATAAAAATACGATAAATTTCGGAGTCAGTTAATTATAATAATAATTTATATCCCTCTCATTTCATCACGGTTAGTTAACTATATTATTTATTCCCTTCTATAAAGGAATAATTGGCTTCTAACAAAACCCACCTTCCCATGTTACCAAATGCATCACCATCAAAAGAAAGATGATTGAGTTGTTGCCAATGATATTTTGGTAGTGGAACTCTTTGCTTGCTACAAATAATTATGTGTACCACAGAGATGGGGAAATATTGAATTTTCAAATAATTGAGATCCAAATTCGTCGTCCCACATAAACGATTGCTTTTGTTTTGTTTTAAATAAACGGAGAAAAAAAGACAAGTCCATCTTGCCATCTTCCAAATAATTAAACCTAAACATCCCCTCCCCCCCAACAAAAGCAACACCAATTAATTATTGCCTTAAAATTAAGACGCCAACCACTCGCACAAAGGCCGTCCCAAGAGATTAAACCAAACCGGCGGGTCCGCCACGTAACCCGGACGACGGATTCAGTAATCCGCCGCCGGGCCACCGGTTTCGGTTAGACCGCGGATCCGCTCCGCAGAATTCTCATCGGACGACCGGGATTTCTTCGAATCGTTCGTCCAATAAGATCGGCGTGAACGATCCCCTCGTACGGACTGCAGACGAAACGGGGAAACGTTACAAAGAAGATACTTTTGATTGCTGAAACCGTTTCCCTTTTATTCGAGTTTTCTTTCTCTCGTCTTCCTCGAAGGTAATATTTTGAGTGAGCGCTCACTTCGCTGACCAAAGTAGACGAGCTCATAGGAAAAAACAGAAGAACGCAGAGGAGGAGGAGGAGGAAAAGAGAATTAGGGTTCGAATTCTCGATCTGTTCTATTTTA
Organism: Pontederia crassipes; assembly: GCA_030549335.1. Classification (NCBI taxonomy): domain Eukaryota; kingdom Viridiplantae; phylum Streptophyta; class Magnoliopsida; order Commelinales; family Pontederiaceae; genus Pontederia; species Pontederia crassipes. The sequence goes on along the minus strand of CM060191.1, from coordinate 64,622,032 downwards.
ATCTTTTTCTTTCTTTCGTTGGATCGGTCTTTTAGCAAGTTAAGCTCCATTCACGATCTGTACGATCTATTCTGCTTGAATCTTTGTTTTTTTTTCTTTTTTCATGTCAGATCGGTAGATCTGTGGATCTTTTGTTGCTAGTTTGACAACATTTTTCAGTCGACTTTTCGAAAAGATTTTGGTGATTGTAAAACGTGAATTTTGGTGTAGATTTGATAGTGGGATGGCGAACATTGACATAGAGGGGATCCTGAAGGGGATGCCGGACGATGGACGCGTGCCGAAGACGAAGATCGTGTGCACGCTGGGGCCGGCGTCGAGGTCGGTGCCGATGCTGGAGAAGCTGCTGAGGGCGGGCATGAACGTTGCCAGGTTCAACTTCTCGCACGGCACGCACGAGTACCACCAGGAGACCCTCGACAACCTTAAGATCGCCATGCAGAACACCCAGATTCTCTGCGCTGTCATGCTCGACACTAAGGTCTTGTTCTTATTGCCATTTTTTTTTGTTTTATATAGCACTGCAGCGAAGGATACCTGAGAACTCTGTCAATATTTAATAGTTGTTCATGTTCTTCCGTAATTATATCTTCAAACAAATTCTTTTCTTGATTAGTTATGTAGATCAATTACAATGGCTATAGATGCCCATACCTGAGGGATATCTATACTTGCTAAAGTGTTTGAGTAGATTTGTAAATTCGATTGGCTGATACACCTTTAGAAAGTTATGTGCAATTTTTTCTTGATACTGTAGTTTTGTTGTATTCGACTGTTGTTTGCTCATCATGTTATCGTTTTAGTTTTATCCACACATAGTTTTAGTTTTGAACAGAGTTTTATGACGAGCATCATGCTAATCTTTGTTATTTTCCTGAATTATAATCATCTAAAAAAAAACTGGGGTCACTACTGTTATTATCATATCATATTCCTTTCTTCTAAACCGAGTTATCATGCCCATAAATAACAATAACTCATTAACTTTTTCTAGTCCACCTCAGCTACTCCTTCCCCACAATTAATGCCCTAACATTGCGCAAATCCTCATAACTAGTACTCTTTTGAGGATACCAGAAAGAAATCTTATACTTCTTTTTATCCATATCTCCACTGGATTCTATTCTTTTTTGTGCAAAATAACAAGGATGTAGATGTCAGAAGAAGCAAAATCTTGCAGAAGTCCATGGCACAAGGATTCAATGTGATTCCATAATAATATCCAACTTCAGATTGCTAAACTATCAACTCTAAGTTTAGTACAAAAGAATTTTGATATACTTTCCTTTTGTTGCTTAAGATGTACAATTTGTTGCCTCCCATTATATTCTTTGTAGAATAAATTGATAACTTGTGAAGTTGGCGTCAGTTTCAGGCCTAGAGTATTGAAATATTTTTAGTGCAACTATGGGCCTATGGCTTTCTTATCCAATGTCGCACCTTAGAATTTCCTTGTTTTGTGTTTTCTTCATTATTCCTTGAGTGGAGATAGCTTTATTTCTGAATTTCATTGGCAGTGCTAATATCTTTATAGCACTTTAGTACTTGTCATTACACCTCTTATCATCAATATACTTGTGTTTTGACCTTGTTTGTGTATTGAATTTTGGTTGGTACTAATTCTGGGTAGCTAAATTCCTGCCCTTCTTTTCCTTTTTCTGGCTGTAGGGCCCTGAAATTCGAACTGGCTTCTTGAAGGATGGAAAACCTATTAAGTTGAATGAGGGCCAAGAAATTACAATCAGCACAGATTACACCATCAAAGGCGATGAGAACATGATTTCTATGAGTTACAAGAAGCTCCCTGTAGATCTGAAACCAGGAAATACTATACTATGTGCTGATGGAACTATTACCATGACAGTCCTGTCCTGTGACCCAGAAGCTGGAACCGTGAAATGCCGTTGTGAGAACACAGCAATGTTAGGTGAGAGAAAGAATGTCAATCTGCCAGGTGTTGTCGTGGATCTCCCCACACTGACAGAAAAAGATAAGGAGGACATTTTGGGATGGGGTGTTCCAAACAACATTGACATGATTGCACTGTCATTTGTGCGTAAGGGATCAGATCTTGTTACCGTCAGACAGGTTCTTGGACCTCATGCAAAGAAGATCAAATTAATGTCAAAGGTATGTTTTCCATATTTGCATTTCAATAATTGGTAAATATCCAATGCCTTCCCTGAAGGTATGAGTACAAAAAATCTATGTTTAATCCACTTCTAGCTAGTACATGGAGTTTATTCTTGACTTATAAAGGAAAATCACAAACAAAGTCAGCTTCATGTTTCCAGAGCTGGTTTTTCTTATGAATACATGTAACATAGCAACAATTACAAACACATATAATCAGACATGACATCTATACTACCCATTTAATGGACTCGATGCATTATAATGTGTATGTCTGTATTGGGATACGTAGTGTTCTATTTTTGTTTCTCATGACTTCAGCTATGGCAGCAATTAACCGAAGCTCGAGATTCGAGATGATGTGCCATAAAAGAGAAGATTCAGGGATGAATGCAGTATTTTGTTTGATATATTCATTTCAGAACCTAATATTCCTAAAGATAGGCTCTTGCCTTTACATTGAATTCATCAAGAATCAATATCGAATACTATGTCTCATTCTCTTGTATTGTACTGATGGATGTGCTAGACATGTTTATATTTTGTTCCCTTTGTTTCTCATATTTTTGAAGTAATAGTTTGCCATTGTTTTGGATGGAGCATCACATGCAATTTCTTTGAGAGATGCATCATATGCTATCAGGTTCGAGGCATTACATAATTAACCTCTCGCCTGCAGACTCTACACACAATGAATTACCATATATGATCGAACTTTGTGCTTTGGTTATTATTTAACTGCCCAAGATCAACATGCAAAATCTCAAAAATTGGGTCAAAATCATGTTATTATCTAAAAAAAATCACATATTCTGATTTATGTGTTTTTTCAGGATGTTCAATATGCACTCGCTAACACAAAGTGTTATTTAAAGCTTATGTTATTTTCTGTCTAATATATGCTTCGTCTGATATGTAGCCGACCCCACCTAGTGGGATAAGGTTTTGTTGTTGTTGTTGTTGTATATGCTTCGTCTGATTATTAGAGCTAGCCCAACATTTTTTGTTGATGAATATTATGTCAGAGAGAATTATAGTGATTCACTCTCTTTTTGCGATTCTAATATGCAGGTCGAGAACCAGGAGGGTGTAGTAAATTTTGATGAGATCCTGAGGGAGACAGATGCTTTCATGGTTGCCCGAGGCGATCTGGGAATGGAAATACCCGTGGAGAAGATTTTCCTAGCTCAGAAGATGATGATTTACAAATGCAATCTTGCTGGCAAGCCTGTCGTGACTGCCACCCAGATGCTCGAGTCAATGATAAAATCTCCTCGCCCAACGCGTGCCGAGGCTACTGATGTCGCGAATGCGGTTCTAGATGGCACAGACTGTGTCATGCTCAGTGGCGAAAGTGCAGCCGGCGCGTACCCTGAATTGGCAGTGAAGATCATGTCCCGGATATGCATCGAGGCTGAGTCCTCCCTCGATTATGAGGCCATCTTCAAGGAGATGATACGTTCTGCTCCTCTTCCCATGAGCCCATTGGAGAGCCTTGCATCATCAGCTGTTCGAACAGCTAACAAGGCCAAGGCTAAGCTGATTGTGGTCTTGACTCGCGGTGGAACCACAGCCAAGCTGGTGGCCAAGTACCGACCTCGAGTTCCAATTGTGTCTGTGGTCGTGCCGGTGCTGACAACGGACTCATTCGATTGGAGTATCAGTGACGAGACACCGGCAAGGCACAGTCTGATCTATAGAGGATTAATTCCCCTGCTCGGCGAGGGCTCGGCCAAGGCTACTGACTCTGAGTCAACTGAAGTGATCTTGCAGGCTTCACTCAAGAAAGCAGTGGAGAAACGGCTGTGCGAGCCAGGTGATGCCATTGTCGCGCTCCATCGCATCGGCGTTGCTTCAATGATAAAGATCTGCATCGTGAAATGATCGGGGAAATCGATGAGGCAGAAGTTTAGATTGTTGTTGCTTTACAGTTTGAAATTTTCTCTCTTTTGCAGAGAGACGACGCCCTGAGATCAGCCTGCAGCGTGCAGAGGCAATAAAGATGTAATAAGCTCTGGTCATGGGAGAGACATACTCCATTATTTGTCCATTTCGATATTGATTCACACCCCATAATTTAATTCCCCTGCTGAGTCAGATCTCGGCAGAGGTTACAGATTCTGAGTCAACTAATGTGATCTTGCAGGCTTCTCTCAAACAAGCAGTGAAGAGACGGCTGTGCGAGCCAAACTTTTAAAGTAAAATGTAGGATTTGGTTTATTTCAAAGCAACAACAAAAATAGATCTCTTTAACTGAAAGACACTTCACGAAACAAATACTCCAGTCATCTGTTTTCCTAAGCCAAATTTGATTCGGTGTGACAATCAAAATTCTTTTCTTATTCTTATTTTATTTTACTAGTGATCACGAATCACTTTTTATGGAATCAACTAACTACAATGAATAAGTCACTTGTTCTAGGTTGATTATGAATATCTTTACCTTAGGTAATTGTTGAAGACCAACATCTCGTCATCTTCTCCATGTTCATTCTCCACGGCATATTGCAGGATTGTTGCAGACAATCTCACATTTTCTCTTGTTCTCCTTTCCTCCTATGTAGCAGTATTGATGTGTCTTACAATATGGTTTAGTTAGTTTCATATCGCTTTTACTTTAATATAAATAGGTGTTAAGTCATGTAGTGAATTGTGTGTTGTAATAACTTTTATTCAAATAGAATTTACTTTATCTTTTTACTCCACTCTCTCTCCCTATATGAGTTTCTTTTCTCCTTCTTTCACCTTCGACTACCTTCCCTCTGGTTGCATCTATTGCACCAGCGCGTAGAAGCTCATGTTTTAACATGGTATCAAAGTTAGAGGCAGTCAGAAGTAAAAACGTAGCCGAAAACAAAGTTGATGATACATGCAACAGCAAAGAAGGATCTGTGGATGAGTGCGAGCTCTGATCAATGTCACATAGCTGTAGGAGAAGTTGGCAACAACAAACTAAGATCGAACGTTGACCACTTGCCCGATGTGCGGATCTCGCGGTTGCCGGTGATGTACAAAAAGAACAAGAAACATAGGAAAAGAAATTGAACTTGCTGGTCATAGATTGGAGGAGGAGAAGACGATAGGTCGGTGAAGTGAGCAGTGGTAAACTCCACCATGAAAGAGCCATAGCTCTGGAAAAGAAAAGAATTTCGATGAGCTGAAAACTACATGTCACCACCGAAGAACAGAGACGAGCTAAAAAATGATGAAGGTCGGACCACAACACCGGTGATGTCAATGAGATCAAACTCGGAAAAAGATGAATGCCTCCTTCAATGCTCCAAACGATGAAGGTCCGACGATTGCCGGAAGAAAAAAACTAACGCCGATAATAAACACGTTGATGATAAGGAGACATAGCTTCGAAATCTAACGGCAAGCCGGAGACAAAAGACGTTGATCTGAATGATGCCAAAAACATAGACGACGATGCTCGCTGCTGTAGAAAAGGAGATGATCGGAGTCACGCTTTCTGATGTGCTATGACCCAAGCTCAGTAAAAGAAAGTCCGACGACAACGCTAGAGGTAAACCAGTGATTGCCACCTTAAAATGAAAATAGAACTCCGAAAGATCCCGACGAGGGACTAGATCTTATCTCGCCTGAAGAAGTCACAGAAGAAAAAATAGAACACAAATGTGGTAGATTGGAAAAATGATGAAAAGTAAGAACAGAAAAATGGAAATGCGTAGAGAAGAAGAGGAAACAAATATGATCGAAAATTGGTTACTGTCGGAAAAGAACACGAAGTGAAGAGAAAAGAAAAAGAGAGAGCAGATCGGAAAACTCCATGACAAGAAGAGGATAAAGCAATAGAATCAATGCTGTAAAACCTGACCCAAGCATCGACCTAGATTGCTCGATGGATCAGGTCAGACCGGTCTGATCGGGTCGAACCGAATGGTCGAACCGGAATATAATATATGGATAAAATTAGCATACATACATATATTTATATTACTAATGATAATGTACTTTTAATCACATGACTCACAACGCAATCAAAGAAGTTATGATATATGACCGACCATATTCAATTGGCTTTCAACTTAGGAGGCAAGCTGACATGTTGAAAGTTTGATGTCATCGATCATTAGTGGAATGTTGTCATTTCGTCAAATCCTCCACCCACCGTCAAAATTCGTTGAAGTCATTGGGTTGTGGTTGATTTATCGAAGTCGAAACGACACGAGCAGAGAGGATTAGAGGTTCCAGTTCATTTATTTTAAGTTTTGACCATTTTAAAAAATTAAAAAAAATATTGGATCGGGCGGGTTTCTTGAACCCGGCGAGTTGTTTGGTCCAACCTAGGTTTTGACTAGGTCAACACGGGTCAAAAGGTCGGCTGGGTTTCGATCGACTCAAGACCCGTTTTCTCTCCTGGACACAGCTCTGATCGGTCCGACCGGTCGGGCCGGGTTTTACAGCACTAAATAGAACCTCTCGCCTGGGCTTACAGGTGTCATTTAAAACAGTAGTGGTTCACCGACGAAGAGGAGCAGCATTTCATCGCGACGATGAATGGCGATGGAGCTCACACGGATCGACAATGCCTAAGTTCTGCTACCTCTTAAATTTGATGTGCTAATCAATTTTTCTAAAAACTTAATGCAAGCAACATTATTGATTTTTTTTCTTAACAGTAATCTTTGAACATTACTTGCATTTGCCTTAAAATTGTTTGGGCATCCAACCGTTGACAATTAATTGTATTGATCTTAGTATATAAATTGGCCGATAAAATATTTAAGAGGCTAAGGATATTATTAAAAAAAATTAAATTATGTTGTAATCGTTTAAATAACAAGCAAAATGATCAATTTATATACTAAAATAGTCTAAATATCATTTCGTAATATTTTGTTTAAGCTAAGGGGCCAAACTTTAACTTAATCTATAAATTATATATTTAAATCTTCTTGAATCTACTAATATAAGAATTGATTGGGGGTTGAGTGGCAAGGCCCCATCTTACTATACATTGGTGCATCTCTCATCTTGTTAATGGAAACTACACCAATATTGGACATAATTCATGTTTTGGCAACAACCCTTCAATTATATTCATATCCCAATATAGTTATCAAACTTATTGTCTCTCTAACTTTTGTAATCTTTCATTTGTTATCATATTGTAGTTAACCATTGAACAAAAAGTTTTCCAATTGAAGTACTGACATCAATATTTTTTTCTCATTCACGCTATAATAATACAATAGTAAACTTCAATAATGATCCTACAATTATATTTCTTTTTTTAAACATAGTCATCAAATTTTATAAGTGAAAATTAGTCTATCAGATAAAATACCTTTTATTTTCTTTAAATAATGCATCTTTATAAGTGATAAATAGTCCACTGAGAAAAGAGTGCTCATATCTCGCTTTGAAGATCTGTAGTCTCTCGAGCCTCATATTGCTAGTCCTTGGGAAGAAACGACTACCACTCGTCCTCGCTGCAACTCCGTTGCTCACGTTTTGACCATATGCCAAAAAGAGGGCAATTTGTGCTGCATGCAGTTGTATTATTGTCTGCCATATTTGAGTTTGGAGATCTATTTGATGCATCATTCTCCCTCGTAATGTCGTAAATTTTTTGTTTTAACAAGGATGTTGCAAAATTATAGCTAAAGGACAACATAGAAGGTTGCCAAAGAGGATTCTCTCATTTTATGTTGGGGAGATATTTGATATTAGTTGGGACAAGTATAGCTGGTTATGGTTGCTATATTAGTTGGGTTTTGTTGATTGATGCACTGGACATGATTAATTCTGTCGGTCATGTCTTGTGTGCACCAGTAACAAGATGGTGTTTATCAATCTCCGCTTTTTTTTTCGTTTTGTGTTAAGATTCTTTTGATTCTCTGTTGCCTAAATCCAAAACTTGATGTCAACTCCACTCATTTAATAGCAATGGTTCTTTTTTTAACGGTCTTAATTTTTCTAAAAGAATATTTTTTACTAAATATAGAAAGCCTACGAATATTTTGAGTCTTGCTCACAATCTTTCGCGACTATGAATGTTATGTCACGGTAGTGAGGTAGACATGTCACGAGTTTATGAATCAAAATTTGTGAAAGACGCCATAGACATGAATATTGGATTCACCACCACGATTATCCATTAATTAGAAATATAGGTTATCCATTTATAAATGACTTAATTCAGTTAATTGTTGATTTGTCAAAGCAGATGCCTTTGATGTATTTGATTATTTTGAATGTTATGCTTATTATTGTTTTTTTGTAGCATATAGTTTTTTATGTCATTGTCAATTATTTAGATAATTTTAAGAGAAAAATATTTTATTTCTAATATGCCTTGTTATTTTTTATAAAAAAATTTAACAACATGTACACTTTTTTATTTTAGTATCTTACATCTCTAATTTTACTTATCAACATGAAAATATTATATTCATATTTTAGTTTAAAATAAATAATATTTTTATAATAAAAATATGTTAAGGAATATTATTATTCAAAATAAAATGTCGTAGATAAAGTATCATGAATATCATATGCATGAAAAATGATTATAAATCATATTATTATTATTATTATTATTATTATTATTATTATTATTATTATATATTGATTCAACCAATATATTTATCAAATATTTTTTTTCTTAAATTTGTAATGAAATTATCATTCGCTATTTACTGATATCTAATCGTTATTCTACAATTAAAATGTTTTGTTATTCAATACGTTGTTTATTAAGACTATAACCTCAATCTAGCATATGTTATCACGTACGAGAAAGAAAAATATCAAAGCATTATTTTTTAATAACATTATATAACAACCAGGTAACTTGGTTTTGATATCACGTATTATTATATACGTTGAAGAGAAGATACAATCGTACACAACTTCAAAGATTCAAATCTAGGTCAACATATACCTAATTGACGCCACTAGATAATATTAAGTATATTTTAATTTAGTTATTAGGGAACATAAAATTTAATATATATATATTTTTAATTTAGTTATTAGGGAACATAAAATTTAATATATATATATATATGATATTGATTTAATTTCCAAGACAAGTAATAATAATATCCTATTAGCGGTTATATTTGTATTTTATAGAAGTAGATTTATATCATTTCAAAATATTTAGCTAAGTTTAAGAGAAAATTATTTATTATTTTAAATTGATTTAGCTTTATTTTAATAAAGGTTTAATTCTTTTAACACCCCCTTAACTATAATTTTTTTCCACATCTATCCCTAAACTATCAATTTACAAATTTTAGTACCCAAACTTCTTTAAATTTGATACTTAAGTCATTTAGCTAAATTTAATCTAAATTTTATTAAGTTTTATTTTCTAATAAATATGAAATGACATTTTTGACCCTTACTTTGTAATATGAAAATAATGTAAAAAAAATAAAAATATTGACTCAAGCATAGTATTGCATAGAAACATTATTATCAATTAATATTTTTATCTGTATTGATTATTTTATATTTTAAAATTCATTAACACCCTTACACCTGCGTAGGATATTGTCCGCTTTGGGCCTAAGCCCGCACGATTTTACCAAAACGCGTCCTACCAGGCCAAGGCTATGTTCTCATATATACCCAGCATCTTTCTCATGACTTATGCATGTGGGACTAATCCAAGGCATGCCTCATGCACCCTTCCCCCCTTAGGGGACTCAACGCCCTCGTTGAGTGATCGCACCCCACCATGCACAGAGGCTCACACGGAGTGGCTCTGATACCATATGTAACACCCTTGCACCTGCGTAGGATATTGTCCACTTTGGGCCTAAGCCCGCACGGTTTTACCAAAACGCGTCCTACCAGGCCAAGGCCATGTTCCCATATATATCCAGCATCTCTCCCGTGACTTATGCATGTGGGACTAATCCAAGGCATGCCTCATGCACCAAACTAAGGTAAAAGTTTCATTTCATATTTAATTTTAATGAAATTTAGTTTAAACTTAATTGAAGGACTTAAGTGTCAAATTTAAAAAAGTTTGAGGACTAAAATTTGTAAATTTATAATTTAGGATTGGATGCAAAAAAAGTTATAGTTAAGGGAGTGTGAAAAGAATTAACTCTAATGAGTCATGCCATATCTTATTTTGAAAATATCAAATTTAAACAAGAAAACTATTGTGACTAAATTTAAGATTAACAAAATTTATTATTAACACAATCATAATAAATAGAGCAATATTTTATGTTTGATATTTTCCAATGTATTTTAGGAAAATATTGCTATTTTGTTTTATATATTCCATACTCACAATCAAATATTATTAGTTTTATCTTAATTCAATATTTTTTACCTCTTTATAAAAAGGATAACTCATTCGATCTTTATTCTGATTCATCTGAAGACATTAAAAAAAACAACGGATGTCAACAATTCTTGAGTCCCTTCTACGGTTAAGTAATATATTATTTTATAAAATAACTGTTGGAGTTGGTGAATACTTTAGGACCTCTTGTTTCTCACACCGGGTTCGCCCACGTGAGCTTAGGAAAATTTGAGTATTATTCAATTATCTGTGCTGCTGGTGTACTGACAAAGGAGGGGGGGGGGGGAGGGGGGGAGGGGGGCACTGCGCCCTCGACGGCGGTCCCGCTCGTCAAGTACTTAGACGGGTTTGAGCTTTTGTTTAGCCGGTTCGTGTAGTGCGGATTATATTTTTTCTCTATTTTGTTCGGGTTTCGAACCCATTTGAGAGAGAAATAGTTATAGTTTATTTTCAGATGTAATCTGTGTGGCGGCTGTAATCAAACGATATAGTGAAACCTCCTTTGTAGGATGTAGCACTAATTTTAAGGGTGAATCTGAATAAATTTTGCGTGTCTTCTCTAATTTTTCCGTGATTTCTTTACGATCTTCTACTCTTATTCTCAAATTTTCCCATCAATAACTACATATAATCACGCTACATATATATGTTACAATCATCTCACTTTTTCCATTAAATCGAACATGAAAATTTATTATATTAACTTATTTCATATGAACATCCGGAGCTAGATACAAAAATTGATGTATTTAAAAAATGTTTAGTATTTCTTTTCGGTGAAAATCAATCGATTTTTAAGACTATTAACACTTGATTAATTTAATGTTGAGTGCACATGATACAAATAAACACTATTCATGACTTGAATGAAACTCGAACACGAAACCATTAACATTCAATGTATTCAATGCCTCCAGAACATAACCTCACTTGACGCAAAGGCACGTGGTACAATATATATGTGACAACTCAAAAAAAAAACACAAACTGATGGGCCCGAATAACAGTCCATTAAACATGACCTTAATTAACCTACTATTAAAAACTCCTAATCTCCTCTCCATGAGCACCCACGGCCGCAAGACATCCCCTCATAATCTCCATCGATCCAAACATGCATCTTCAAGGTGGGAACGAAGGTTCCTCTCCTCTCCTCTCATCTTCTCACGAAAAAGATGACTCCTTTTTCTCCTTTCTCTCACATTCTCATTCATGTGGGCTACATGTGGTAGCAAGAGAATGACACCAAGAGGGGAAGAACACACTGGCACATGGATGTCAAGAATGATGAGGAGGATGCGACCACCGCTGATTTTAATGAATCGAAGCAAGGATCAACCGCGGTTAGAGGTGGGTGAATCAAAATCACCTTGCATGACATCTGAATTTGTTTTAACCATGCCCTAAATGATATGAAAAGAAAAGAAGAAGTTCAAGGCTTAAGTTATTGTTAATTTGGTTGATTTCTTGATTTCGTTAATTGATTGCATTAATGTTTGTTTTGTTCTGTCCTATTGATTGCTAGGAATTAGGAATCTTTTTAGTTTGAGATTGTACGATGATTTTAAGGAATTTCATTATTTGAAGTTTCTGTAGGACGCCTATCGGTCGACCAATTCTGGTGTGTTGTTAAACACCGGTCAACCGGTGTACTGATATCGCTGACAATTCAGTTTGCATGTTGACCGATCGACCGATCCCTGCCCACTGATCGATCGATGCTTACCCACCGATCGATCGCTCAACTGAACGGATCGACCGATCCAATTAGCCCAGAATCCAACCACCCGTCCACCGATCGACCGACCCGAAGCCGACCGGTCGACCGTTCCCCAAAATCGGTCGAGCGATTTCCAGAAAACCTCTTTTAGTAGATTTACTAATTATTCCCCTTTTTAATCCAAATATTGCACATGCACAACTGATTCTATTTTCCTGACCCTACAGAGATCCTCCCTTGATTTTCAAGATTTAATCTCTTATTGATTTATTTCTTATTGATCTCATCGTATGTATTGAATAAAGAACAAAGAGTCACAAGTTATCAAAAGTGATTAATAAGTTCAGATGGGAGATTAACATGGGTTGTCAGTCCAAGCCAAGTGCAGCAAGATAATGGTAGCTCCCTTGGTCATGGTTTGATCATCCACTGACCCGCACAATGCCGTATCGTTTGCTCGGCATATTCTAAGATTTAAAGGCACCTAAAGTCACCCTGATTTTCTAATAATAAATCAAGATCAAGAAGCATGAATAAGTCAAGTCAAGTTATCGTCATGATTTACAAGTATGACATGATTTCAAGTTACTATGCATCGTTGATTCTCATGAATTATGATATGCTCTTAATTATTTTCTTACTATGATCTATGATGCTGCCATGTTATCCTTTCAAGTTCAAGTCAAGTATGTTTATTTATCTCTGATTATTCCATTCATGTTATGCATTGTATATTATGTGGTTCCCCACTAGGCTGTAAAGCTTACGGGAGGACCTCCTTCCCTGTGTCTGACTTTCATAGGGCCAGGTCAGTGACGAGGTGGAGTAGGTGTGTGGTGACGAAGCTCTGGCGGCAAGAAAGCACATGAACCACAGGTCTTATTAGTTTTCTTTATTAGATTTCTTTTCCTTCCGCATTTATTAATTTAAGATGTAGAACCTTATTTTATTTTCTTAGAGATGATGTAGCCACTTTTTAGACTTCCGCGATTAAAGTTATCCTTTTTATTTATTTCTTTTATTTTATTATTCTTCCACTGACGTGTCTCGAATCTTGACTGAGATATGGTCAATATTATGGTCAAAGTCATAGCATGTCGTAACGTCTCCAGGTTGATCTTCGCCACGTGACGGGGGTCGATTTGGGAGAGTTACATTTATGGTATCAGAGCCTAAAGTTAGGACTCTCTTGACGTCCTTTTGTATAGAATAGTATGGTATTGATTCATGTGCTATCGCCGAGCAGTCGCCACACCCTCCACTGTAAAGTACAAGTAAGATCTTTCTTGTTTTAAGTTATTCTTTATTGATGTATTGATATGTATTTCACATGAACGGTTGATTCTTAAGGAGGTTATTCTGTATGGTAGGAATCAACTTAAATGTTATTAGTGATTAGACAAAAAGAGTCATAAAAGTTACAAATAAATTGGAACAGAATAAGTAACAAGCATGTGGATAAATATACCTACGTGAAAAAATGAGTCTTATTTATATTTAAAGAATAAAATTTAATAAATGATTATGTTTCTTATAATTCATGTTTTCCATCTCTTTCATGATCGCTCTATTCACGGACTTCTTCTGCTGACTGCAGCAGTATGAAGAGGAAAATGAATAGGCATATCAGTTGCAAAGAGATAAAGATTTAAGAAAGAAACGAGGGAATTATAAGTGTAATTAAAGGATTCGACTCACACAACACGTAGGTGTGAGATGATTTCAAATAGTAGAAGTGAAATCAAGCATGTCTAAGTTATGATTTCTCGTTATGACTTATGTAGTTCCATTGGTCTACCAATATAGGGGTTTAATAAATTACCTTATATGTTTATAGTGATAAATATGGACCTATAATGCTCACTGTGCCTTAGACTTCATATGGCCCCTATATTAGGTTGATAAAGGTCATAAGCAAATCCAAATTAATTATACAAATTTCTAATTGGATTACCTTATATTGGTAATAGGAAGTAGAATTATTAATCATATTCAAATTATGTAATATTAAATTAGACAAGGGTTTAAGTATTAGAGAACTGTCCAAGAAACATGTATAAATGCATTGATGGATAAATATAGAAATTTAAAAGGTTCAGAAGTCACATCGATTTGAATAAAGGTTAGAAGAAAATTAGCAATAAGTAAGTAGTCGTCTGATTTAATTAAACATGTAGATCTAGCATACTCGTACACATATGCACATATAACATAGTATATTTATAAATATATAAAAATAAATAAATAGATTTAATTAACTTAGTTTAATATATAGTAGACGTGAAATTTTATGGATATGAAGTATATTTTTATAGTCATTATTAAAGAATGAATTATCTATTATCGCAGTATAAATATAATTCCAAAATAGACTAATATGTATGGTTGATAAGAGAATTATATAAGAACAAGCAATGCATGAAAGGGTTAAATGAATGTGAGAAATTTTGAAAAGATTTAAAGTCTCTTAACTGAAACATGCTTAGGGAAGATAGGAGCCCCAACCATTAAGTATTAAAAGATCAAGTGAGCAAAATTTTAGAAAGTATGGGGGGCTAAGGTAATGTATGAGGAATTTTATAAGTCCCATACAAGATTTTTTTAGAGAAGCAAGTTATGCACCTAAGATGGATATGAAGTAAACTATAAGTCTTTAATTGATTTATTTTGGCTATTTATATATTTATATAGTTGTTATAATAATAGCTCATCGTATAGGATAAATAATGATGTGATAATGATTGATAAAATCCAAATGGGAAAAGAAGATATATAATTATGTAAGTCATCAGAGGATACAAATGGGATTCATACAGTGATAGGTTAAAGAAAAGATAAAATGAAATCCTATCATGTTTAGGATGTTCCCTAAGATGTCCACGTGATGAATAATTTTCCTAGTTTTTGTCTTGACCAAATGGATCAAATTACAATCTTAATCATAAGCCTTATATATGGATGAATCTCTTTATTAACTTCAAAGTAATGAACAACATCGGTAAGACAAATGGAAATGGTGGTAATTTTCAAGATTTTGATCTTGATCATGGGGACCACTCATGATTTGATCATAGGTTTTATATATGGATTGATTTTCCCCTTTTCGACCTTAAAGTTATCCTGACCCTCCCCCATGTGCTACAAGATTATCGTTAATGCAAAGGACAATGAAACGATGCCCAAAGAAGAAGAATTATTGCTTGTCTTCTGTTTTGTTGATTGTGTTGTTTTCATGTCTTATTGTTTGAATTCATTCCATGTGTTCACTTGCATTCATGATGTTTGACTAAGGACTAATGTTATATAGTGCGCATAAATTGTTCTGTTCATTATGGATTAGATCATACTATGTAGTGACCCCTCAGCGTAGATATTGTTTGACCTTAACATTAATTCAAAGTGCTTCAAGATACTCAAGGAAAGAACTTGTTATGGACATATATAACCACTAGCCTCCCATGAAGTTATATGACCTAACATTGCAAGAAACAAATCAATGTAAGCCAAGAAGTTAAGATTGAGGGCAACTCCCAAGATAAGCATATCAAATAAAGCATTGACACAATGAGTCTAGACATAAAAAGGATAATGAATGGCATTAATTAAGAATTACCATGTTCCAATGACATAAAATGCCAAGAACGATCCATCTTCAAAAGATTTATCAGACCTCTGATTGATTCTAAATATAATTGCCTCACTTGACAATTACCTATAGTTTGTACTTTGCACAATTCCTCTAGATATCTGATCTAAGACAAAGGTCAAGTGATTATGTCCCCACACGACGATCATCGTATGATACCATCAAGATATCGACATTGGATTACGTTAATCATTGATTTTAGCTGAACCAAAATAAACTATGAATCATGAATCCTTATGGATATCATATGTATGTTAGACCAATAGTTATGGATGTCAAATGTACATCGGATCAATAGCTATCTTAATATACAACTCACTGACGTAAGGATCCACAAGGCGTATAAAATTGTGGAATTGTGATAAAGTTTTACTCTAGCATCTAATGTCAAACAATTAGGAAATATGAGGATTTTATGAGAAGGGATAAAATGTTAAAAGCTTAGATAATGATAATCGATAAATATAAAGGCCCAATATGATATTGGAGGGCAATCAATTAAGTGTATCTACACTATAGTTATCATAGGCTGAGGTTAGAGGGATGATGATGATGATGATGATGATGATGATGATGATGATGATGATGATGATGATGATGATGATGATGATGATGATGATGATGATGATGATGATGATGATAATAATAATAGATAAATAAATAAAAGAAATGATAATAAGTACAGGTGGTGTCAAATACAGATATATACATATAATTGAATGTAATTTCAGAAGAGTAAATATAAGTGCTTGATCGTTAAGTTCAAATATATCATTGTGATTGAAAATGATGATAAGCATGTTCACTAACACTCCTTTTAAGGAGGTTATTGAACCAAACAATTATAATAATATAACCTAAAATTTTAGTAGACAAGAGAACTATCTAGACTTTGGAACCCATGCGGAAAGCATGTACACTTGATTAACATAATAACTGGAGCGATAATTTACATGTGATCAAAATTGCTTGAGTTAACAACAACCATTCAAATAAGTTAGGACACCGTTTGATTTTAATTAGCAACCTTGTTGTTCACCCACATAATTGGGTGAAATAGGCAAAGAGAAAACCATGAATGAGAGAATATGCTAAGACAATTAATTAAAAAAAGGAGGGGGGGGGGGGTTAAAAAGCAAACGAGCTACACATATGAAGGTATACGAGAACATATCATTAATACTAGTGATCAAATGCTATTGGAAGTTTCCTATATGAAAGAAAGGTAGATAAGTAAGCGAGGAGTAATTAGTCTTCACTACGATGGATCATTTAAATATGAAAGTTAGTCGGCAAGTTTACATATAGGTTTATACTACCTTCTTCTTATGGAGGAGTGCATTGCGTATTTCATGTGTTCCTGCTCAAGAAGTACAAGTATGATAATGCTAATATCATTTGGATTAAGGGGCCTAACTTAGTCACAAATCTCACTTTTTCCAAGTGTCCAACTCATATTATGGAACGCAAGGTGCAACGCCGAAAGAATAAGCATGTACCCATGGTCCAAGTAGCCTCGCGTTCCACTACGACGAAGAAGTAACATGGAAACCCGAGTTGGGAAAGCGCCAAGAGTTATCGCATTTGTTTTGTAAGTCCTCAGCCTCATGCAAAATTCGAGGACGAATTTTTTTTAAGGAGGTTATAATGTGACAACTCAAAAAAAAAGAACACAAATTGATAGGCCCGGATAATAAGCCATTAAACATAACCTTAATTAACCTACTATTAAAAACCCCTAATCTCCTCTCCATGAGCACCCACAACCGCAAGACATCCCCCCATAATCCCCATCGATCCAAACATGCATCTTCAAGGTGGAAACGAAGGTTCCTCTCCTCTCCTCTCCTCTTCTCACGAAAAAGATGATTCCTTTTTCTCCTTTCTCTCACATTCTCATTCGTGTGGGCTACATGTGGCAGCAAGAGAATGCCACCAAGAGGGGAAGAACACACTGGCGCATGGATGTCAAGAATGACGAGGAGGATGCGACCACCGCTGATTTTAATGAATCGAAGCAAGGATCAACCACGGTTAGAGGTGAGTGAATCGAAATCACCTTGCATGACCTCTGAATTTGTTTTAACCATGCCCTAAATGATATGAAAAGAAAAGAAGAAGTTCAAGGCTTAAGTTATCGTTAATTTGGTTGATTTCTTGATTTCGTTAATTGATTGCATTAATGTTTGTTTTGTTCTGTCCTATTGATTGCGTGATTGATTGCTAGGAATTAGGAATCTTTTTAGTTTGAGATTGTACCATGATTTTAAGGAATTTCGTGATTTGAAGTTTCTGCAGGACGGCTACCGTCGACCAATTATGGTGTGTTGTTAAACACCGGTCAACCGGTGTACTGATATCGCTGACAATTCAGTTTGCATGTTGACCGGTCGACCGATCCCTGCTCACCGGTCGACCGATCCTTACCCACCGGTCGACCGCTCAACTGAACGGATCGACCAATCCAATTAGCCTAGAATCCAACCATCGGTCCACCGATCTTAACAGACTGGTCGACCGACCCGAAGCCGACCGGTCGACCGTTCCCCAAAACTGGTCGAGCGATTTCCTAATTATTAGTAGATTTACTAATAATTCCCTTTTTTTAATCCAAATATTGCCTATGCACAATTGATTCTATTTTCCTAACCCTACAGAGATCCTCCCTTGATTTTCAAGATTTAATCTCTTATTGATCTCATCGTATGTATTGAATAAAGAACAAAGAGTCACAAGTTATCAAAAGTGATTAATAAGTTCAGATGGGAGATTAACATGAGTTGCCAGTCCAAGCCAAGTGCAGCAAAATAAGGGTAGCTCCCTTGGTCATGTTTTGATCACCCACTGACCCGCACAAGGCCGTATCGTTTGCTCGGCATACCCTAAGATTTAAAGGCACCTAAAGTCACTCTGATTTTCTAATAATAAATCAAGATGAAGAAGCATGAATAAGTCAAGTCAAGTTATCGTTATTATTTACAAGTATGCCATGATTTTAAGTTACTATGCATCATTGATTCTCATGAATTATGATATCCTCTTAATTATTTCTTACTATGATCTATGATGCTGCCATGTTATCCTTTCAAGTTCAAGTTAAGAATGTTTATTTATCTCTGATTATTCTATTCATGTTATGCATAGTATATCATGTGGTTCCCCACTAGGCTGTAAAGCTTATGGGAGGACCTCCTCCCCTGTGTCTGATTTTCACAGGACCAGGTCAGTGACGAGGTGGAGTAAGTGTGTGGTGACGAAGCTCTGGCGGCAAGAAAGCACATGAACCACATGGCTTATTAGTTTTCTTTATTAGATTTCTTTTCCTTCCGCATTTATAGATTTAATATGTAGAACCTTATTTTATTTTCTTAGAGATGATGTAGCCACTTTTTAGACTTCCGCGATTAAAGTTATCCTTTTTGTTTATTTCTTTTATTTTATTATTCTTACGCTGACGTGTCTCGATTCTTGACTGAGGTATGGTCAATATTATGGTCAAAGTCATAGCATGTCGTAGCGTCTCCAGGTTGGTCTTCGCCACGTGGCGGGGGTCGATTTGGGGGCGTTACAATATATATTATAATATACACACACACACACACACACACACATATATATATATATATATATATATATATATATATATATAGCTGATGTATTAAGATCATCCTCCATGCATCTTTCCTCTTTATCTTTTTTTCCTGATTTTTATGAATTTTCTAATTTATTTCTGACATAAACTCTTTTAATTAATATATTGAATGCCACTAATTGATAGGTCCACTACATGTCTCATTAGCTTCGCATAATTGATCGTAGAGCCATTAATTCATATAACTAATTAATTAATAATCTTATGTCTTATATATAAACCTGAGCACAAGTGAGAGTTTCAAACTTAAACGTATCCATCTATTTAATGCATTCAATTCAATGAATATCAAGAGATATTTTGATTGCCCATTTGAAGTTATGCATTTTTTTACACCAGTTTTTTTAATTCATTCATTGTGCCCATTCATATTCATAACTTACCTCCATACTAAGTGGTGTGTTCCTCATTAATATTTTACCTTATTTTCGTTAATATGTCCATGGTGGAAGACAAGAAGCTTTCGGAGACACGCGACCTCGCGCGTAGAGCAAATTGCCGCCCACTCCCACATCTACAGCCTTGCAACCTTGGCCTTGATGCCTCACCCGAGACGTCTCTGAGGGCATGGTTGGGTAGTGCTCTGCTTTGCAAGGCTGCCAACCTCATCATCAACCTTATCAAGGAGGTAAGATCATTGGTCTCCCTTGGCGCCATCCTGTTGTATCAAGTACGTGCTTCTACTGAGGTGCTTATCATTCCATTGCACAATCGAACGTTGCTTACCTTGCATCGACTTCGATGGAGCTATTGCCGCGTCAGATACGATTCACTGCACACCGTGTAGGAGGACTGCGAGTGTAGGAGGCTCTCGTGCATTTTCATGATGTACTCGCTTGCCCTGTGCATTGTTCACCATGGAGATATACATCTGGGCGATGCTCCCCTTGCACCTCGGCCTAACTCCATTAAGTCCCTGACGCTGCTCGCGCCCCTTAGCATCTTCACCGACGTCGTCGATCGTGGCGCTATTGGAGTCATCATCGGCGAGGACATCGTTGTTGACGTCATCCACGGCACGCCCCTGCTTTTCTTGGGTAGTTTGGCGAAAGACGACAGTGACCTGCAATGTCGACCCACAATAGCACCGTTCACGACGAAGCGACATTGCTGAGGAGTAAAGTACGCAAAGCCCTCCTCCATCTATATAAATTTATGGGGGCTATGGGCGTACAACACGCTATACAATAAGTCGACTGACTTATTGTATAGTAAAAAATTAACTTTACAAGCATATTCGTTTTCCTCTAAATTTATACAATGCATGCATGCATGAACATATTATCTTTTTATGCTTAAAAAGAAAAAAAATACTGCATACAAGATGCATGATCGATCTTCGTAGTGATGGGAAGTCGAAATCTTAACTTTTAATTTGGTGGCCTTGAGCTTGGAGGCCATATTGGACAACATGCTTGGGCCGCAGGAACGCGGGCCAGTATGTCGGCCGCCGTCACCAACCTCCCAATTGCCTCCGCCAGCCTCAACAACCTCTTGCAGGCATTCGGGAGCAAGGGCCTAAGCGCGCTCTCAACATGCACACCCTTGGCCAACTTCCACCCGCACCTCTACAATGATCAAAACATCGACCTCGGCTTCGTGTTGTTCAGGAAGCTGGAAATGTGCCTAAGTGATGGCAACACAAACTTGTCGCCGCTTCAACAACAACTACTATCAGTGTGCGAATTGTAAACCCAATCAACCGGATTAGATCTGGTGGTCTTTTACCTTCGGCACTACCTCACCGGCCCGCCACCAGAAGGCACTATTGTCCAGTGGACCTCTACAACACAGAGCCCTAGACCTTGCTGGCCTATGGCCGGGAAGAACAGTTACTTCGATCACCGAACTCGGAGGTCCATCAATTCCAAGTGCCCTTGCAGAACAGCTGATAGAGGATCATGGCAAACATAGAAAAATGACGAGGAGACCAAGTCAATCGTCGATGGCCCCAGCCACGTAACGTAATGTAATACCCAAAAAAAATTGAATCGATAAGAATGCCCTTACGATGAGGGGCAAATTGAGTCTATTGGCAAAAGAGAAAAATAAATGTAAAGCAAAAAATTTGGATTAATCAATAGATTAAAACACCCTTAAAAGCAAGAGCATCTTTAGGGTAGTTCAGACAAAAGGTAAAAGTTAGACTATAATGCCCTAAAAGTAAAAGTTGTTGGAAGACAATTTTGTCATTTGAGATAAGACAAAAATAAACATCAGCCAAAAAACCCCCAAACCTCTCTTCCTCCTCCCCATTCTCCATTCTCTCCATCTTCCTCCTTCCCTTCTCATTGCAGTCGGCCACCCCAATCACGGAGCTCCCACCCTCTCTTGCTCTCTCACTCTCACCCTCTCACACTCAGCCGAGCAACAAGAAGAAGGATTGGACAAGAACTCTAGGTATGTAAAGGTGAACTCTCTTTTAATCCATCTAACATATGAATTAGAAGTCTCAAACTTATGGAATGAATTGCTTATTAGATTTGTGATCTTCATGAACCTTTCCGACCTAAATGTCTTGGTTGTGTGGCTTCTTAATGTTAAGTTAATGTATGATGATAGTTATGTGTTTTAAGAACTACATGCATGTTCCTATATAATATGTTCAGATTTGGAAGGTCCTGTTGAAATATGTTTTTTAGTATGCTATTGTTGTCCAAAAATCGTGTATAATATATTGTTGGAAAACTCAGAGTCTAGTTTCCAAAGGTTTTAGTTTCATCTCATTTGGAGCTATGTGCTGAGATTTATGATCGAAAGAGTGGCTCACTATCAAACTGTCTCGGGCAGCAGCACGAAAGGTTTGAAAAATTCACCAAAAATCGTATCTTTGTAATATAAAAGCGAAATTTATAATTTTTTATAGGTGATTACGTCATCTTTCTACATAACTTTGCTTCACCTCAAAAAGATATGTCTATAGGGAGATATTAATCGTTTAGTACTTAACTGTCAAATTGGGTAATGTGGTAACAATTTAGTCATTGGGAGAATTTATTAAGGCAAACGGTAAAAGAACAAAACCTGAGAAAATTATATGTTATTGCCCTGGGGGTCTAATGTGAGGATAAATTAGAATAAGTCAATTTAATAACTTATAGGGTGAGTTATGGACTTTAAACCGACAAGGAGTCGAATTTGTCCATCTTGGAAAATCGTAGTCTTTCTCTCGGATTCATTGTTTTTTATGGATGCTTAATGTATGGGACATGTTAAGCCGAGCCTAGAATGCCTGTAGATGAGTTTGTATTGTGAACACGAATTTAAAATGTCGATTTCATATTTTACGATAAGAATCGGTCGATCGGACGAGTCGAGCGGTTGACCGGTCCGTAGGTTTCAATGCATAGAATCGTCACTGTCCAAATTGGACTCGGTGTCGGACAGATCGAACGGTCAATCGACTTCATTAAATCGATCGACCGGTCCATGAGCAGTCTACCGGTTCATGAGTGTCGATCGACCAAATGGGGGGGGGGGGACCAACCGTAAGGTTCAAAATCCATTGTTTAAATTAGTCGACCAGTCAAAGGGAGCGATCGACTACTTCAATAGGTGAAACAACAATAAATAGCTACTATTGTACTCGGTCGTGCGACCGGTACGGACCGAAAGTCATGATTTTCAAGGATTGAATGCAATGATTTCTCAATCAATTGTTTATGAGTCGACATCATGTTATGACATACTATATTTCGTGCTTTTATTGAAATGAATGACATGCTATTGATAGATTCACCTAGAATCTGAAATGCATGCTAATCCGTTTTATTAAAATGAATCATTGGAGTGGATCAGACTTATTGTACTTAAAGCATGGCCCTCAATGAATTGGATAATATATATATATATATATATATATATATATATATATACTCATGGATTGACACGACTTCGGAGTGTCAATTGGGCCTAGCGTTGAGAACAACCAAGCACCATAATACATTAATCATGTAATGACTAGAATTGGTTATTGTTATCGTCATGGGGCATTATGTGTTAATGCACTAGTTTCACGGCTAGCCATTGATTGATATTGCATGGACATTCAATTATGCAATCGAAATCATTGTTATCTCATGAGCATTCAATGTAATGCAACTGAAGTCCTTGTTATCTCATGGGCATTTAATGTAATGCAATCAAAGTCATTGTTATTGAATGAAATTGAATTGTTCATGAATAGTTTATCGATATATTTCATCGTGTTTTCTTAATCATGTTTTATTGTTTCATCATAAGTTATTGTTTTTAATCATGACCCTTACATACAACTAATGGTAGGTGGGTCTCCCCTGCATTCGGATTCGTGTAGTTATGAAAGAGTAGGTCGAAGTCAGTGGCGAGCTCATGGCAACGATTAGCACATGGTGTTGGCCTTATGTTATAGTACTTATGAGTCATGTACGAGTCGACCTTTGGGCCTATTTCATTATGGATTATGTTGTATGTCCTCATGTGAGGAATATTATAGAGTCATTATATTGTGAATTTCAAATCCTTATGTATTTTGGCTATCCGTCGTGGTAGAGTTGATGTTATTGTGCTTAGTGTCATATAACCCATTATGTTTTATCGCTTTCGCTCTATTTTCAAATAGAATAGTTTTTAAATATTTTTGTTTCCGCTGCTTATTCTTGTCACATGCTTTGTTGACTTTGAGTTAAGTCCACCGTGTAACACACTCTGAAACATGCTCGCAATATGTATCGTAAGGCAGATTTTGGAGATATTACAGTGGCCTCAAGAATAGTTTAACTTACAAGCTCAGCAACCAAATGTACTTCAGATGGGCGATGTACGTGTTCAAATTCTTCGACGTTCACAAAAAAACTTTCAAGAATACGTATGTGTTGTGCCACATCAAGAAGACTAGGTAAAAAATGAACGAACAATTAATGTCACACTGCTGCTGTTGAGGTTTCATGCTCCACCATGGTCCTCAAAAAAATGTACAAAATATCAAGAAGGGTTCAATTACGTCTGGGTCAACCTCAAAAATGAAAAAAAAAAAAACTTATGATGCCACAAGGAGTCTTCCTACTTAATCATGAAGAGTAGCACCTAAGCAGCAGATTTGCATTATATATATGATAATATTATCTTAAACTATTTCAAAGTTAATAAAAAATGTGAACTAATGGGCATTAGGTCTTCATATCTACATTATTATTTTTATTTGAAAATAAATTCAAAAATATTAAATAGTGATGAAAAAAATTATCCTTTTTCTCTTTAATATTCTAGCTAATATTAAATATTTTGAAGATAATGATTAAATCTTATATTTACTGAAATGTATGATATTTGAATATATATATAATGGGATACTCTAAAATATTTACATTAAGGTAGAAACGCATTGGGTGGACATGCCCGTCCGTTTTGCTTCAATAATTAAAATTGTTCTCGAAAAAATTTAGGATAAAACATAGTTATGCATTTAAAACATTTTTTATTTCTTTATTTTCAGATAGAAAATTCATAAAATATATTTAAAAAGATCAATCTTATTTTTTTCTAAATATATGATACTATTCTGGATAAAATATTTATTAATTGTCCTTTATCAATTTCTAGAAAAATTGCAATATACTTTCTAAGAAAATATGAATGTAAATTGAGTAGAATAGTTATTTTCTCAAGAAAATATTTTTTTATAGTCATTTTAAGTATTCTAAAATAAAAACTTAACTAACATGAGGTCCTTGTAAAATATTTTTAAATATGTTGTATACTACAAAAATAGTACTTATATGTTATAAATTATAATAAAATATATATTTATATTTTAAAATATATTTAGATTGTGCGTATAGTAAGATATAATAAATCTTATATTACTGTTCAATTCACACACATAATAGTAAGATCAGGTCCTTATATTACATAGTCATGCATGCAACTACATAAAAGCGTTAAACTAATATTTCCATTTTTTTTTATTTCGCTTGCTCGATGCAGTTGAATGCATGACCTCATGAGTTCATTATCCATTGTGTCATGGGCAGGACGAACTGCAGTGCGTTAATAATGGGTGGAGTGTATTAGTCTAATTTTATATTTATAAAAAGCCATGGACCTCTTCTCCTTTCACTATTCTTCCTATTCCTTTTTGACATTTTTTTCAATTTATAATATTTATAATTATTATCACAAATTTTATATTAATTTATTGCATCATTTAATTCTATATCGACAATTTATATTATCATTATTAAATATCATATTAATTAATTACATTACTTAATTATTTGTGTGAACATTTGGCATTCTCATTATTAATTTGTGTATTAATTTTTTCACAAATTACGTATTGACTCTTTATATTCCATTAAATTTTATTTATAAAATCAAATAATTATATATAAATGCAATCTTAATTAATGTTTATTCTAGATATGAAGAGTCATAGTTATTTTAATTTATCATTTTTTCAATTTATAATTTTTATAATTATTATATCAATCTTAATTATATTAATTTATTGCATCTTTACACTTGAAATTTCTATTATTAAATATCATATTAATTAATTACATTATTTAATTTTTTATTAATACTTGGCATTCTCATTATTAATTTGTGTATCAATTTCTTTTTCACAAACTACATATTAACTCTTTATATTCCGTTAAAGTTTTATTTATAATATAAAATAATTATATATAAATGTAACCTTAATTAATATTTATTGTGGGTATGAAGAGTCATAATTATTTTTTAATTTAAAAGATCAGCATATAACCTTTGATTATTATTTTGAGTAGAATTTG
This sequence comes from Pontederia crassipes, assembly GCA_030549335.1. Lineage (NCBI taxonomy): Eukaryota > Viridiplantae > Streptophyta > Magnoliopsida > Commelinales > Pontederiaceae > Pontederia > Pontederia crassipes. The sequence goes on along the minus strand of CM060191.1, from coordinate 64,595,809 downwards.
AAAAAAAATAATATCATTTTTTATAAATATATGCTATTATTTTAGATAAAAATATTTATTGATTATCGCTAACAAAATTGTAATATATTTTTAACACAGAATGTAAAACAGTACCTATTCTAATATTATAAAAGACATAATATTTTTTATAATCATCTTAAATGTTTTAAAATATAAACTTAACTAATATTTGTCTTAATTAAAATTTTAAGATATTTATAGATATATTGTATGTTACAAAAATAGTACTTATATATTATAAATTATGGTAAAAATATAATTTTATATTTATATATATTTAAATTTATTTTTTTAAAATATATTTAAATTGCACTAAGCTCAAGTGAGTTAAACTAATTTTGTTAACAAATTCACTTCTCAAGAATCGCTAATTACATTAATCATAAAAAAAAAGTCTCAAACTGAAAAACGGCGGGTTCTGATGCATGACCCAATCATTGGTAGACGCGTCAGCACCTTGGACACGAACCAACTGCTGTGGTCATCCACGTCGTCGTCGTCGTGTAATGCGGCCATGTAGGGATGCGTCAGGAGCATCTCGGCAGTCCATCTTTTCTCGGCGTCCAACTCGAAGCACTTGCACAAGAAGTCCCTCCCCAGGGCCGACATGCGTTTGGGAATCTCCGGCGGCGCCTGGCCTTTGCCGATACGGGACATGAACTCTCCGAAGTCAACCTTATCCAAATAAGCTAGCGCCGGCTTGCCCGTCAGCATTTCGGCCAAGGTGCATCCCAGGGCCCACACGTCGCCGGAGGGACCGTACTTCTTCCTGGCAACGCACTCCGGCGCCGTGTAGTAGGGCGTGCCCCGGTGTGCAGGGTTCCTCTCGGACGATCGCACGGCGAGGCCGAAGTCGATGATTTTAACGTCCTTCCAACCCCACAGCATTATGTTCTCGGGCTTTATATCGCAATGCGCCACCCCGCGCCGGTGGATGTGGGCGAGGCCGCGCAGCATCGATCTTACGAGCCACCGAGCGGAGAGTTCGCCCATGGGGCGGCGCTTGAGGTAGCTGTGCAAGCTCCCTTCGGGAGCGTACTCGAGGAATATGTTGTAGGTCTTCCCCTTGCCGGCCTCCTCCTCGTCCCCGGCGGCGCCGCCGTAGCAGTGAATGATCTGAGGGCAGCCATCAAGATGGTCCAGTAGGTACTTCTCCCGCCTCAAGTCGATCGCACCGCTGCCGGTCGCTGACTTCACGGCCACTGGCTTCTTGGAGCGCCCGTCCTTCAGGAAGCCGAAGCTGACGGTGCCGAATTCGCCTTTGCCCAAGATTTTTCTCTTCTCCCACTGTTTGCACGGGGGATTCATGACTTGCTGTTCTGGAGACGACGACGTTGGTAAGATCGAGCGCGGCTGGGCAGGGGCAGTTGGATTTATATAAAGATGTACCGGCCGAGTCCGAGTATTAACCGATCGAGCGCGGCTGGGCAGGGGCAGGTCGATATATATAAAGATGTAGCGGCCGAGTCCGAGTATTAACCGCAACCGTCCTCGACAACAATCATATTTTTATTTATGTTAATTATTTTTGTAATTTTGCTTTAGGTCTCCTAATCGCAAGCCCTGCATTCACGTTATAATAATACAATAGTAAATTTCAATAATGATCTTACAATTAAATTCCTTTTTTTTTTTAACATAGTCATCAAACTTTACATTCTAACTTGAACTATTCTATATCTTTTATTTTTCTTTAAATAATGCATCTTTATAAGTGATAATTAAATAGTCTATCAGATAAAATATTAACATGCTTTTTAATCAAGTGTAAGGATCTTAATTTTTCTAAAAGAATATTTTTTACTAAATATAGAAAGCCTATGAATATTTTGAGTCTCCTTCACAATATTTGGCGACTATGAATATTATGTCACGACAGTGAAGTAGACATGTCACCAACCTAAGAAAAATTTCATCAAATACTCCTTAACTTCCATCGCCTTCAGCATTATTCACTAACTTCGTTTTGTAATTAGACTGTTCTTCATCTTTTAACTTATTTGACCAACTGCCCTTTTGATTTGTGATCGGCCATTTCCTGATTGCGCTAACCAACACGGCGATATTCTCTTTACCACGCAAGCAACTTACTAACATGACATAATTAAAAAATAAAATAAAAAATTTCAAAATAAAATAAAAAAAGATGCCGCTCGACCCCCTCTTTTGGGGGTACAATCCTGCGCTGGCGTGCGCAGGGAAAGGGTAGCGCACAAGGAAAGGAGGGGGGCTCACCCCTCTACGCAACCTCTCATCGGAAGGCTGTGGAAGGCACAGGAAAGAAAAAAGGAGGAAACTACAGTCGTCACGGACAAGTGGCAACGGGACGTGGTGGTCGGGTACTAAGTGGTGCAAGACCTATTGCTTCCTGACGACGGGGAGATATCAATATCGATGGGTCTCGCTTCCATAGGCCATGTTGGTGCGCGCTGACGGGCGGAGGGACTGCCAAAGGGGCAAGAATACTACCCCCAAGGGAATTACAGTCATCGTCGGGCCTTCGGACAACGAGGCATAGCTATGGGCGTTCCCTTAGGCGTCGAAGGTCATCAATAGAATGCCTTTGGAAGCACCTATCCCAAAGTTGTCACAGGACGATAAAACTTTCTTGTCTTGTAACTTACCTAGAAACATAAATAGGCATCGATGGTTAGAACATGATATAACCCGGTGGAAGACTAATAACTTAAGCAATTATTCAAAAGGTTCTAGGACTTAACTTTTACTTAATCATGGACATGTGCAAGCACCCTTCGACATGAGCATCGTTTGTGATCATTTTCATTTATTAGCACCTTCAATCATGTTCGCCTGCAAGATACGTGCAAGAAAAATTCATCCCATGAGCTTACGCCCAGTATGTAAATCATGACAATTCTGATGACACATATCATCCCTAAATGTACTTATTAATAATAAATATATGAATGCAATAGCAATGCCTATATACAATAGTAACAATAAAGGGATATAATCAATCAATTTCAATAACGATTCACTATGTTGCTATATGAGGCATCACTCTAGCATTACATAAAATAATAAAATGGCATCAATAAACATGATTCAATAACTATACAATCCAATCAAATCCAATAACAATATTTCTTTAACATAGATTCATTTTCAATAATTCAATCTTTAGGCTCACCAATATTAACCACGAATAATGCAATCAATATGGCATCATCGTGCTCAATATGACCCAAGGTCCAATAGTGCTCATACTTAATCAATTAAGATTATTATCTTATTTGTTATCACTTGATGAGTGGAAGTTTGCACTAAGACTTTCAAAATTCGATCTCCGTATAGCCACTCTTATTTCTCATCAAATAACAATCCAATTTCAATCAATCAATTAGAAATTAATATGTGAGCATTTAACCATAGGTCGGAGGACTAAATCTTGCCTTAGTCTCAATAGTATGGCTAGCTAGACCATGGAATCTGTTCGTTCCGAAAATAATATGTGTCATGAATGGTCAATCAATCAATGTATGTGGAGACATCTACCTCCCAATATGATAGGCTCATCAGGTAATTCCTCTAACAAGGTTCATTCAATCAATCAATACATTAATACATTATATACGGCTTAACATGCATTTCGTAAGCATCTAGATTATCAATCATTCCAATTCTATTAGTCTATTAATATACATGTATGCACAACCAGAAAGGATTTCCAGTTGATCGATCATATATAAGAGCCGAATGGCTCTTAGTTGGCAATGGACCGGTCGACCGGAGTCAAGGAGCGATTGACTGAAACCACAGCTAGCAGTCGCGTCATTTGTGTTGACCACTGGTCAGCCGATCGATCGACTGTCATGGTCGCGTTATTTGCATTGATTGACACATACTTACTGATCGATGATCATCAATAACAGTCGATCGATCAACATCATCAATGCAAGTGCAATGTATTTTTCACTACTACGTCGGCCGATTGATCCAAGTGGGCGGTCAACCCATCCATTCTGGCAGTGTGATTTCTAGAGGTTTTCACTATATTTTCATTTTCAATACATCAATTAATGTGCCACACATTATAAAATCATGATAGACTCTTAATTAGGACCAAAACACGGTTTAATAGTCAATTTACAACATGCAAATACACTACAAGAAAAATGGTGTTTTCTAACGATTTCGTCCATCGAAAAATCGAAAGAATCCGTCGAAAATGGAAGTTTTTGACTGGTTTACCAATTGAACAGATCCGCCAAAAAAGAGGACGATTTTTTGATGGTTTGACAATCTCCGTCGAAAGTTCCACTGGTCATAATCGTCGGAAACTAAACTTCTGACAACTATAACCATCGCAAAGCTCCGGTGGCTGCAACCGTCACAAAATTCCGACGGCCGCAACTATCGCAATGTTTCGGTGGCCTCAACCATCACAAAGGTTCGACGGCCGCAATTGTCACAACATTATTTAAAATAAAAAAATATTTGCCCACTACCAGGCGGTCGACCCAGCCGTCCGTAGCCCATCGGGTCGCCTGGTGCTGCGCGCGGGTTGCCGATCAGCTGCCTGGTGCCCACGGATTGATCTGACCTGATCGGGTTGCCGGGCGACCGACCGCCCACAACAGGATCAAGTCGTGGGCCACCTGGGGGCCGATCGGGTCATCAGGTGACCGATCCAATCGTCTAGGGGCCGATCGGGTCACCAGGAGGCCTATCCGGTCGCCCGCGACAAGGTCAGGCCGCCTGGCACCTGATTCGATCGCCCGCGACAAGATCAGGCTGCCTGGCGGCCGATAGGGTCCCCTGGTAGCTGATCCGACCACCTACGGCAAGATTAGGCCGCCTCGCGGCTGATCGGGTCGCCTGGCGATCACTTCGAAGAGGGTGATTGAGAGAGAGGGAGACGGAGATGGAGAGAAAGGGAGACTGTGCTGGAGAGGAAGACGGAGCCGGAGGCGGAGCGAAGCATATTAGAATTACCGACTGTCCCGACTATCAGAAGTTTCGAATGTCCCGACCGTCGGAAGTTCCGACGGTCTGGAGAGTCGGTAATTAAAATAATAAATATATAGATATATTATATGATATTATATTAGAATTACTAATTTTCCCGATCATCGGAAGTTACGACTCGGGACAGTCGGTAATTAAAATAATAAATATATAGATATATTATATGATATTATATATTACATAATATTTAATTATTATTCCATTTTTCGACAGTTTCGATCGTCGAAAGTTCAATCGATAACTAAAGTAATAAATATATTATATATGACATGATATTATAATATTACATAATATTTAATTATTATTTCAATTTCTGAGTATCCTGACCCGTCGGAAGTTTTGACAGTTGCTTATTTTTCAGAACTTTTGACGGTCAAGACAGTCAGTAATTAAAATAATAAAATAATAGATATATTATATATTATATATTATTTAATTATTATTTTAATTTTCAATGGTTTTGACCGTCTGAAGTTCGATGATTGCTTATCTGTCAGAATTTTTGATGATCCAAATAATCGGAAATTAAAATAATAGTATAATAGATTTAATATTTTTTAATTTTCGATGGCCTCGGACGTAAAAAAATTTAACGGATAGATTTCCGTCACAAATTCATCGTAAATTATGAAGGAATTGTGCCCGTCGGAAATTATCCGTCGCAAAATCCCCTTTTTCTTGTAGTGATATTTTAGGCTTCAATGAAACACAGTATCAATTTTAAAACAATAGCAAAGCATGCATTTATGCATCATGAATATTTGAAGAAACACACTAATAATCCCTCCTTTGAGAACTAGTCATAATTTCTAACATTAATCATCAATCATATGAATAACATTATCCAAAGTATTATATCATAACTTTGGATAGATTATACATGCTGGTGGTTCTCAAATTATATCTTCACTTAAGAATTGATATTCAATTCATTCCAATTTTATTTGGAAGTAGACAATAGTAGGTCTTCCATACAATATGTTCTCAAAAAATTCTGCAGTGACATCAATCTTGTTCTATTTTAACAGTTTGACAGATGTGTGAAGAAAGAACCATATATTTCTCCATATTAATCCAAATAGGCTAGGTCTAGATTCATTTCAAAGCTATCTAAATTATCTATGTCCACAATAAATTTCAGTAAATAAGATGATGATTACAATTTTATAAACAATTAATAAGAGAGATGAAACACTTTTCGAAGCAATTTGACAATAGTTTCATATTTGAACCATAACTCCAATTATACATTTGAGATTGAGATGATTCCAATTCCTACCAACAGTTCTATAGCTATGTGTCCATATATCATTTATGATTTTTAGACTAAGATAACATGTCCTATGTGCTTATACAAGTGGACGCATCAATCTAAAATCTCGGATCGGCATGACAGGTAACTACTTATTAGGTCATAACTTTATTTATATAGTTTGGATTGACATGATTCTTATACTTCCAAAATTTAGACTTCAATATCTTTCTATCCATATATTATATGTCATTTTTAGACATGCATAACCTGTTCAAAAATGTATCCAAACAAAGGCTACAGAATCTGGGCAAATTCTTATTTTCACTTCCATTATTATCATCATAAGTTCATGACTCCTTACATGTAAAATAATAACATAATCATCAATCCATCATCTGATCAAATAAGAATCAGGACTAGAGGAATTGGTATCTCCTTACATACCTTTTGCCCTAGCTTATTCATTTAAGCCTTTCCTATGAAGTCTCTTCCATCTTTTTCCATCTTTTCATTCTAGTAAACCCCTTTCTCTTTATGTTGTGAACTCGTGAAGATGAAGAGGCTAAGTTGACGTGTTCTTAACCTCTTGGACCGGTTCATCAAAGGGCCATCACAGAAAATGGGTGGAGAGAGAGTAGAGGGAGTTTTATAATGCAGTTTGGGTTAGTAGGAAAGCTGATGGGTTATTGGGTGAGAGTTTCTTAGTAGATTATGAGGTCGTCATTCACTATGATTTAAAAATAATCATTTATTTTTCTTTATGTTTTTCTGAGGTGTTACAATCAACCTTTCCATTGTTCGTCCGACGGCGACTTCTGATCCTATGTTCGCCGGTGTAGTGCGAGGAGGACACGTCAGTGAGGATATTTTATTTTTTAAATTTATTATTTTTTATGTTATTGTATTTTTTATCATGTCACGACAGTAAGTTATTTGCATGGAGGAGAGAGCGAAATAAGTCACGTGGACACCATGTCGACACGTCAATCGATGTCGACACGTCAATCGGGAAACAATTGATCGTAGGTCAGGATAGTTCGTGAAATAAGTTGAAAGACAAAGAACGATGTAGTTATAATGAAGATGGAGGATAGGGGTAGAAAGTGTTAAAATTGAAGGACATTTAGTGATTTGTGTTGGATTCATCGCCACGATCATTATTCATTAGAAATATATGTTTTAATTGTTGATTTGACAAAGCAGATGCTATTTGATTATTTTGATTGTTATGCTTATTATTGTATTTTGTAGCATATAGTTTTAATATCATTCTCAATTATTTAGATAATTTTAAGAGAAAAGTATTTTATTTATAATGTGCCTTTATTATTTTCAATAAAAAAATATTTAACAACATGTACCATTTTTTTTATTTTAGTATCTTACATCTCTATTTTTATTATCAACATGAAAATATTCTATTTCTATTCTAGTTTTAAATAAATAATATTTTTATAATACAAATATGTTAAGGAATATTACTATTCAAAATAAAATGTTATAGATAAAGTATTATGAATATCATATGCATATAAAAATGATTATTATTATTATTATTATTATTATTATTATTATTATTATTATTATTATTATTATTATTATTATTATTATTATTATTATTATTATTATTATTATTATTATTATTATTATTATTATTATTATTATAATATATTGATTCAACCAATATATTTATCAAATATTTTTTTATTAAATTTGTAATCCAATCGTCATTCGCTATTTACTGATATCTAATCATTATTCTATAATTAAAATGTTTTTTCGTCAATCCGTTATTTGCTAAGACTATAACCTCAATCTAGCATATATTATCATGTGCGTGAAAGAAAAACATCAAAGCATTATTTTTTTAATAGCATTATTATATAACAACCAGGAGACTTGGGTTTGATATCATTTGTTATTATATATACGGTGAAGAGAAAATACAACCACAATGTACACAACTTCAAACTGATCGATCAAAATCTAGGTCAACATATTCCTAATTGACGCCACTAGATAATATTAAGTATATTTTAATTATTAGGGAAGATGAAATTATATATATATGATATTGATTTAATTTTAATTTAATTTCCAAGACCAGAGATAGTAATATTCTATTAGCGGTTATACTTATATTTTATAGAAGATAATTTTATATCATTTCAAAATATTTATCTAAGTTTAAAAGAAAAATATTTATTTTTTCAAATTGATTTAGCTTTATTTTAATAAATGAGTCATGCCATATCTTATTTTGAAAATATTAATTTTAAACAAGAAAACTATTGTGACTAAATTTAAGATTAACAAAATTTATTATTAACACAATCATAAGAAATAGAGCAATATTTTAAGTTTGATATTTTCCAATGTATTTTAGGAAAATATTGCTATTACATTTTACATATTCCATACTCACAATCAAATATCATTAGTTTGAATTCAATTCAAAATTCTTTACCTTTTTATAAAAAGGAATAACTCGATCATTCGATTCTTTATTCTGATTCATCCAAAGACATTAAAAAGAAAAACAACCGATATCAACAATATCTTGAGTCCCTTCTACTGTTTAAGTAATATATTATTCTATAAAATAAATACATAACATTACGCTACATATATATGTATTAATCATCTCACTTTTCAATTAAATCGAACATGAAAATTTACTATATCAACTTATTTTATATGAACATCAGAGAAAAACCAAAAAGATACAACTTTCTATACAAAAATTGATGAATTTGAAAAACCTTAGTATTTTTTTCTGGTCAAAATCAATCGATTTTTAAAATTATAATTAACAACTAATTAATTCGATGTTTGAACGCATATAATACGAATAAATCCTAGTCAATATAATAACTTTGGATTTTGAACGTGAAGCTGCTTAGCTTTAGCGTCTTCAAAATGTTAATTAAAAAACCCTTTAGTATTAGGACTAGAAGCGAAGGGTATGTGGTATGATTTTGTTAACAAATTCACTTCACAACAATCGCTAATTGCATTAATCATAAGAAAAATCCGAAGTCTCAAACTGAATAACGGCGGGTTCTGATGCATGACCCAATCACCGGTAGACGTGTCAGCGCCGTGGACATGAACCAATTGCTCTGGTGATCCACGTCGTCGTCGTCATCGTCGTGTAATGCGGCCATGTAGGGATGCGTCAGGAGCATCTCGGCAGTCCATCTTTTCTCGGCGTCCACCTCGAAGCACTTGCACAAGAAGTCCCTCCCCAGGGCCGACATGCGTTTGGGGATCTCCGGCGGCGCCTGGCCTTTGCCGATACGGGACATGAACTCTCTAAAGTCAATCTTATCCAAATAAGCCAGCGCCGGCTTGCCCGTCAGCATCTCGGCCAAGGTACATCCCAGGGCCCACACGTCGCCGGACGGTCCATAATTCTTCTTGGAAACGCACTCCGGCGCCGTGTAGTAGGGCATGCCCCGGTGAGCAGGGTTCCTCTCGGACGAGCGCACGGCGCGGCCAAAGTCGATGATCAAATCCTTCCAACTCCATGGGGCGGCACTTGAGGTAGCTGTGCAAGCTCCCTTTGGGAGCGTACCCTTGCCGGCCTCCTCCTCGTCACCAGTGGTGCGGCTGTAGCAGCAGATGATCTGAGGACAGCAGTCGAGATGGTCCAGTAAGTACTTCTCCCGCCTCAAGTCGATCGCACCGCTGTCGGTCACCGACTTCATAGTAACACTTGATGTAACAGCCCCAAAATCAGTCATTCTGCCACGCTGGCAGTCAGATTGATCAAGGGAGCGCTACATTACTTATTACTTCTTTGACTTTGACCAGTCAACATATGACACACGTGACAATGAAAATGATAGAGAAATAAAGGAATAAAAGGGTTTGCGAAAAAAAATATCACTAGAATTTCGAAAGATGTCACATTAATGAAATATTTCGAGAAAAAGGAAAATTCAGATAATTCAAATGGTTCGAGCAAATATTTACATATGCAAGGATAAAAGAGGAAATCCAAATATCTTTTGAATACAAAGATTGATAAGTCAAATATAGAAATAAAAGTGCGAAAAGTTTGTGGGTTCTTGCAAGTCATGTGCTGCTATCCTAGAGCTCTACGTCATCCACCTCCTCCCTAAGCAGGGTTCTCACCTGCAAAATTCGAATGCAGGGGCATGAAATGCCCGTGAGCTAACGCCCAGTACACATAGATACATAGACGATAAAATGATAATCAGCTTTAGATCAATGATAATAATAATAAAGGGTGATCAATAGAACACTTGTTCTTTTAATATTGGTCTCAATACCTTAATCACAGTGGGCCATGGACAATACTTATCCATGTCTATACTTTGTTCAGTACCATATCAATACCTTGCTTTATTCTATACTGTGACGATATTTTATCTTTACTATATCATATTATGTACTTTACTTTAATCATGCTTTGTCTCCACTATACCGTGCTCTATACTTTACCATATATATCTCTGTCATACTTTACCATACTTTGCAATACAATACTTTACCATGTTATGCTTCATTTTATCATACTGTACTTTATTGTACATTATCATGCTTTGCTTTATTCTGTGTGAGACTACATCTTTTACATTACTATAAAGTCCTTGAAATTCGTTATCCTATGCGAGCTCGACTTAATTAAGTGGGAAGCTAGAGATGCATCTATACCATATGTTACCAAGATGCCCATGAAAGGGAAGGTGTATGCTAATGCATACTCTTTTCGGAATACAGGTGGGAGAGGACATGTACCCTAGGAATAGTGGTCATTGCGGACCTGTAGGTTCACTATCTCCTCAGTTGAGCTAACCGTCCCTCTGGCACTATACTTTATAATCCATATGTTGACCCCGTAGAGGAAGAGTGCGGCATCTTGTCACCCTTATTCGGAGCACAGATGGGAGAGAGCTTGTGGTCCATGAGCAGTGGTCGTTAACACTAGTAGGTGCACTGTCTTCTCAGTATAGCTACATGTCCCTCTCTATACCATACCTTAATCTCTGTAATACCGTCACAGTGGGGCTATTAATACCCACCTCATGATGTTGACCATGGTGGGGCTATTAATATCCACCTATTGGCATTTACTCTGGGCGGCACATAACTATCCCGTTATTTCATCTTTGCTTTACTTATCTTGTTTATCATCAATGGAGTTCGAAATCATAGATTAGAGAAGGGTAAAGTCATATCCCCTTCCTGTAGAAGGCCCGTCACATATCTTACTATATTGGACATAACCTCAGGTGGGCCAATCGAGATTCGGGCCCAACTATGGTTGTTTGGGTCACAAGGAATTTCTATCTTTTATATCATGATTCAAAATCTTTCTTTTCTGGACCGGTCGACCGTGCCTAATGGATCGATCGATCGCTCTGGTGGACCGGTCGATCGCTCCATGGACCGGTCAACCGCTATGTGCATCGAGCCGATCGACCGTTCACTGTGAATCGGTCGATCGATCGTTGGTGCACGTTGGGGCCTCACAGAGGGTCGGTCGACCGATTGCGCACGTATGTCCTCAGCGAACTCTCGCTGGATCGGTCGACCGATCGCGCAGGATCGGTCGACCGGCAATCCGGTCGACATGGTTCTCGGTGGACTCTTGCTGGATCGGTCGACCGGCAATCAGATCGACATAGTTCTCGACAGATTGGTCGACCGATCTTACAGAATCGGTCGACCGATTTCGTAGACAAAATAGGTCCGCCGATTGTCTTTTCCATTTCCGGCCGGCTTCCGGCCGTCGAATTGCGATGGTTTCAATATGAAAACTATTGATAAAGGTCTCAAGGTCGTAATGAAATTATAATATGCAACAAATGATCAACATTTTATCGTCTAGGGAATCTACGAGTCTAAGGTACCTTTTTCGAATGAATTTCGTTCGTCGAAGGTGCGTTCGTTCGCCCTTGATCCGCTCAGTACGCGCCTGGATGTTGTTCGTCACTCGTCATTCGCCGATCGTCGGAGAAGAAGAAGAGCAGAGGAGGGAGAGTGGAGCTGCGATGGCTATGGGGGAGTCCCTTCACTCCCTTTTATAGGCTGGCCGTCCTGTCTCTTGGGGAAGAAGTCATGGGGGAGTGGAGGAGTGGGAGAGAGAATGGGGGGAAGGAGAAGAGAGAGTCATGGAGGAGTGGGGGAGAGAATTGGGACTAGGGAGGGAGAGTGGGAGAGAGAATCGGGGGGTTGACCGATTCTCTCATTCCACTCTCTTTTTTTTTCTTTTTCTTTTTTTTTTTTTTTGTTGAAAAGGTTAGGTTGTTACACTTGATTAATATGGAGTCGAGGAAAAAGAACAATAAATAGCATTCTATCGATCAAAGTGAGAGACTCCAAAGATGAATCTCAAAATTATTAGCACTCGTGGAACTACGTGAGACGCACTCCGAGCGAGCTACGTCAACTAAGATAAGTCAAATTATTCAATGCATAGAAGCGACATTTTTAGTAGTTTACAACATGATGATGCTTTAAAATGATAATATATTGTGAAGAATTTTGTACGACAATATCAATTAGTAAGCACACACTTGAAAGAACAACGATGATGACAAATGTGCAGGCACAGGAATGTTCAATAAGTAGTACATGAAAGTGCAATTTGCCACAATTAAAAGATTGTTAGAGTGGTTAGCAAGATCATTAAAGTGTCAATTGGCTAGGGATCGAAACTTAGAGAACCTACTAAATTTTTATTATTATTTTGGAATTTGTTTCTATACTCTCCTATCCGGACTCGGCCGGATCATATAAAATATTTTTAACAGAAAAATATGTTTGTACAGAGAACGACAAGCACCCGTGTAAAAGGTAGATACCCTTCCAATTTCTTATTCGGGTTATAAAATTCCAAATTATATAAGCTTTTAAATATGATGCTTTTTTAATTATTAATCTTGCGAATAAATGAGTTTTACTCATTAATCTTTTGAATGGTAAAGGTAGCATTAATAAAAAGTTCAACTTGTCTTCTACCAAATCAACATGGTATACCAATCTTCTCTTCTTTTTTCATGTTAGTCTTTTCAATAAATTTTTTGTGCTTTTGATGTTTTATTATGAGTTTTTTTACTCTCATTGTTGATTATAAGATTTCTTCCCCTCTAGAGATGCTTGAAATTTCTTAGAATTTACATTTCTATAAAGGTCATGGAATACTTGCAATCTTATGTAAAATGACCAAAGGCTCACATCATTACTTCATTCACTTTGGGAACAAAAATGTTGGCAATTAAGATTTCTTTGTAATCTCGATTGCTTTCCAACCAGTATGGATTGATATTTTTCTGACATTTTTTTTATTTTCTCATGTTTACTCTTAGGCCACAACGAGGAAGGCCGGAAAGGCTGATGAGTGCCTCTTCTCTACTCCATTTCAAAAGAATATGATTTTGGAAGATCTCTCCCATGCGAGTTAGATTTTTTTTTATCAATTTTTTTGTTGATTTCTGGTTGGTGCTGCAATTTCTCAGCAAACTATGTTCAGATTTTTGTATTAGTTCTTGTGCTGATTATTTCTTATTTGTGCTAATTTTTGTGCTGACTTTTATTATTTATGCTGGTGTCTTGCTATTAATGTTAGTTATTAATTGATTATTCAACTTCTTATTATTTTCTTTCACTTTTGGATTTTTTTTTCTAAGTGTGGAGTACTATGATTTTTTTTTCGTTTGCTTAATCTTGTGCTATTTCCTTTGTGTTTGTGCCATTTTTTTTCTCACATGATTTTTGTGTTGATTTTAGTATTTGTGTTGATTTCTTTTATGTTAACCATTGTCATCATTTATTGAAGATGAAACATAGTTTGTTATTGCAAAATTGGAAAACTACAAAATTGTTAACGAGGTCATAGAGTCTTCCAAAGATATTAAACATGCATGGGAAATTGTCATAGAAATTAATTAGAAAAATTCTATTTCAAGTTGTGTGGCCTCTTTTTTTTAAGTCAATTTCGATGTTTGAAAAGCAATGCCGACGATTCAACTCATAAGGTGCTAAGAATGCATTGACTAATCTGTTTAGATCATTCCACATCACGTAATAGTGGCAGGTAAGACTTTCAATAAAAAAAATTATATAAAACTTTTGAAATGGAGTAGACAAGGCAGGCATAGCCTTTCCGCCCTTCCTCGTTATGGCCCAACGACAAACATGAGAAAAATAAAAGGATGCCTTTATTGCCAATAAAAAAATTACTATTGCCAGTCTGAATATTTCTTTTTGGACAACTTTGCCCTCTAACCTTTCATTTTTCCATTTACTTTTTTATTGTTATTCATTGTCTTCTTGTGTCTTCCGTCTCCTTTTCTCTCACGCATATGCTCCCCTCCCTGATGTTGCTATCTCTCCAGCGCTTCTGTCTTTTTCTTTGCTGAGGTAAGTCTTCTTTTTCCCTCTTCTTTGCAGATCTAAGTGTTTTTACTCAACACATTTCCCCTCTTCTACCTCATACACGATGCTACTTAGTATTATTTATATTTTTTTCATTGTATCTCTTTCTTTGCTCTTCTCCATTGGCAATATTTAAATGAAGACCATGATAGATTTTTTTAGGATAAATAAAAGTCTTATTACATGTTTTATTAGAGGTAGATCCTTTAACTTTGGTTTTATTATTGTAGTTTGTTTGTCCTTTAATTTTCCAAAAGGGAGACTGGTCGGAACCTATTTATTTTCCTCTTGTAACTAAATAATAGCACAATCATGCTTGTAGTTTGGAGACTATTTTGTCAATTTCTACTTGATAAATATTTTATCAACTGAATATGACATTTTATATCTTTGCTAAAATGAGCATATACTTTCATCCAGCAGCTACCCTAATTACTTTAATTATTCCATTTGATCATGTTCTAAAAAATTTTCATTATGTTTTTTTGTTGTAATATTATGACCTTGAGAAACAATTCTTGCAGGCACACCTTTTTATTTTTATTCTTAGTTTGATCTCTCAAGTGCTAGAATGTATAATTATAGAACATTAGATTCTTTAACATGTTTCTACATAATCACAATATTGCGTTGGATGATTATTAATTAATCTTTTTTCCTTTAACAAATTAGTCTGATGCCATGATTTGTTATTCCTTTTGCAGAATAAAGTTTTTATAACATGGATGCAGATGCACAAACCCAACTTAATCAAGATTGCAATAATGACTCGTATCATTTGCACAAGGAAAAATATCAAAGTCGTGAAGATTTAATTACTCGTGTTTGAAACATTTCTGTATCACAAGGATATGCAATCGAAATAAAAATGTTTCGATAAATCAAAGGAAGAGGAAAACATCACCCCGACTTATAAATTGTCCATTTGAAATTTGGGGGAGAACGAAAAAAATATAACTTTGGATTATCGAAATAAAAAGTACATCACATAATCATGAGTCGTCACAAGACATGGTTGGGCATCCGATTTGTCATCGTTTTACAAAAGAAGATGTTACACACATCATAAAAATGACAAGAGAATCTTCGATAAGAGAATCCAAGTCTTCAAGCTATATCAGTTTCAGTTTATAATGCGAGAGCTAAAATTATAAAAGATAGCTTTGCAGGACGTACAATGATTCAAGCATTATTTGATGAGTTAGGATAAGAAGGTTTCTTCTATACTATGAGGTATGATGAAGAGGGTCATTTGACTCATTTATTATTTGCTCATTCTACTTCATTTATGTTAGCTAGAAGTTATTCGATCATGTTTGTGATGGATTGCACTTACAAGACCAACAAATATAAGATGCCATTACTTGATATTACAGAGATCACTAGTTTCAATATATCATTTTTTTTTCGAGCTTTGTCTTTTTGCAAAAAGAGGAGGATGATTACATATGGGCTTTGGAAATGTTCAACGAAATGTTAGGAACTGAAATTCATCCTAGAGTTATTGTATCAGATAGAGAGTTGGCTATGATGAATTCTATTCGAGTTGTCTTTCCAAAAATGACCAATCTCTTATGCATATGGCACATTGAGAAAAATATTTTAGCAAATTACAAGTGTCACTTCAAAAAGGAAGACAAATGGATTGTATTTATGTCTATTTCAAATAACTTGATACAATTATGTGATGAAAATTCATTTGATCAAACATGGCACAACTTCCGGGTACAATATAATGGAAAAACACAAGTTCTCAATTATTGTAGAGACCCATGGCTTCCATTTAAAGAATACTTTATTTATGCATGGGCTGAAAAGTTTACACATTTGGGGAATCGTGTTATTTCAAAAGCCGAGGGTGCACATGTTGTGTTAAAAAGTTATCTCCATATATCAATTGAAAACTTTCAAGGTGTCAAAAATAAAATATGTCTTGCTATATAAAATCAATTTCAAGAAATTAAGGCAAAACTTTCTAGTGAAAGTATTCGTGTTTCTCATCAATTTTGTATTCCTTTTTTCAAAGATATTGTGACTTATATATCGACATTTGCTTTAAATATGCTACTCAAACAATATGAGTTAGCTTTCTCTACTTCTCCATTACCAATGTGCAAGGGTCACTTTTCAAGAACTATGGGTCTTCCTTGTGCACAAATGATGAGGAATGAGCCCCTACAACTAAGCCACATACATTCTCATTGGAGAATTGACAATAGGACTTTTACTAATGTTAATGATAGTGATCAAAGAGTGCAGTTCACAAATCTTCTCCAAGGCTTAAAGGAAAAGTATCAATCTTCAACTGCTTGTGAGAGGGAACATATGCAAAAGCAAGTTTCTCAATATATAAATGGATCAATATCTTTGCTTCTTGAGCCGAATGTTCAACCTCATAGAGGGCGCCCAACAAATTCAAAGAAGAAAAAATTTCTAACTCTACAAGGTGTGATCCTTCTACAATTGAAAAGGTATGAAAATGTAGTGTTTGCAAAAACAAATGACATAATAAAAACACTTGTCCAAGAAGAGACAATAGAAATAAATTTGAACTTGAGTGCAGGAAGTCAACTTGAAGACTCAAGGATATCAAATGTCTCAGACTTAAATTCAACACCATATTCATCTACTCACATCTTCTAATCATTTTGGCCTTGTAAGCTTTCTTTTCATGTTAATTTAATTTGTTTATGCTGGATTGTTAGTTTAAATGTAAATAAATATATTCATAAACTAGCCATGACACTAACTATTTTATTTTTGTCATATTGCAGGGGTTTTTGAGATGGTGTGTTGATGAGCTGGTTATGTAATATCATTTTGGCTAATGTGGTGTCTCAAATAATGCTATTTTTGGAAAGTACAAAGTATACTATATTATGTTGTGCTAGATTTTAATGTGTTGGCCTCAATACTATTTAAGACATATTTCCCTTTGATCGCTGTATATTTTCATGGACAACTTGATTTTGCCAACTAATTTTTTACGAGGGTCCATGAGTTTTAGAATATGCATAGATTCAAAACCCACCAAGATTCCTTTTATGTCATGATTCATAATTTTTTGTTTGCATACGAGCATGCTTACTCTGAACACATGATCCAACTTTCAATTGCTAAGGAACAAAGGACAATGTTGCTTATTCAATACTGGAGGAAAAAAATTAATTTGGGCACTTTCACAATATTTATAGAGCGGAAACTCTCTTTTATTATCGTAATAACAACTTAATATTAATACAAGATGAATTAAGAATCACTTTAATGAACATGAAATTAAGCATATGAAATTCTGTGTTAAAATTTTAAATGAAATAGTTGACAGCAATGACGTCCATCCAAAGCTCTTAAAAGACTAACTTCATCTTACATTTCTACCTTCTACTATACCAAAAGTGGTGCATACGAGAAACAATTAAAAAAAATCCACTGTAGAGAGACAACATCAAAATGAAAATAATTAAAATATTATTTAATTGACGTGCATTGTAATAGAGGAAAGTAACAAAAAGGGTAAAATTGTCCAAAAAATATATTTAGAGTGGCAATAGAGGCACCCAAAAATGTATTAGACACACTAACAGGAAAAAAGAAAAGAAGATTGATATACCACATTGATTTGGTGCAAGACAAGTTGAACTTTTTATCAATGCTATCTTTACTATTCAAAAGATTAATGTCATTTATTCAGAAGATTAATGATTTAAAAAAGCATAATATTTAAAAGCTTATATAATTTGGAATATTATAACCGGAATAGGAAATTGGGAAGGGTATCTATCTTTTACGTGTGCTTCTCATTCTCTGTACAAACATTTAAAATCTGTCGTTTTATACTACTACAAACAATGCCCACTTCACCAGCAGCAGAAGGTCCAATTCCAAAACCTCTAGGCCCTCTTATTTTCACGCATTCTCTCGACAATATGCCTGCCCTTCTCCTCGATGTGCCGCCTTTTCTCCTCCAGCTTGTCTCCCATCCTCTTCTTGAAACCCATCATCTTTTCTCGCGTGCCAGTCCTTGATTTAACCTCTCCAGGAAGCACTGTGGTCTGCTCCTCTGCCATTACAACTGTACCTGAAAACGAAGCCTTGGGAAGTTCCAGGTTCCTTTCACTATGATTCTCCTCTCTTACATCCCTTAACAATGGCATCCTCAATTCCTCGCTTGCATCGGTAGATGAAGATTGATCGGAAGTAGTTTGGGAGACTGGGAAGTCTGAAGCAGATGCTTGGGATGGCAGTTGGACATGTATTACCTTCTTTATGTTTTCCACAGTATCATCAAGCGGATCGCTAGATGTAATGTTACTTTTGTTGATAATTTCTTCAGTTTTTGAAACTGTCAGCTCATGCCCAGTAGTATCAGCTGTTTCTTGGTTGACCCATATAAAGGGTGCAGTTTTGCATGGGACCCAGTCATCTTTTTCAGCCAACATCCATGGAATGCACACGCTTTCACAGTTGGGAAGCACCAAGCTCTCACGTATTGAAGCCTGTAAAATGAATTTTCTTTTGTCAGAGCTGGAAGACAAAGCAATCAAATGGATACGTGGGAAATCTAAGAATGGAACAAAGTGTAATGATGAAGGGAGGATTCAGATGGTACCTTAAAGCGGTTGCCAATAAGCAAAGCAATGTGGCTACTGGTGATTTTTCGATCACCAACTGCAGATTCCAAATTCCAATCTATCTCAGGTGTTGTTGTAAAGCCAAACCACAACTGATCAGAAGGTGGTGGTTTTATGTATAACCGCAGTGTGCCACGAAGCGAAGTAACTCGTATTCCCAACGAAAGAGGTACCTTGCACATAAACAGAATTATCAACATTCCATGTTCACTTGAAGACACAGTAGTATTTCCAGAAATGAATTGACCATCTGAAACACCTGAGACAATCAGTAATGCAGGATTACAGCTCAGAAATTCTGTGCCATATATGAATCTAATTTACATTGCATCTAATAACTATTTACAGTGTTAAGAGGTTATCTTTTGAGAGGGAGTAATAGAGGTTATCTAGGGATATACTACAACAGCTGTCTGGATTTTGATAAAACAGATTATGTCCAAACATTTCCCCTCATGGAGAAAAAAACTCTCCAAGCCTTTCACCACTAGAGTTTATTGCTTCCTCGTGTAGAAAAAAAAAGTTAATCTCTTGATCAAATTTAAAAAGTTATTCTGCCAACTTATATGGAGTCTGTTAGCATAATGTGTCTTCCATTCTCAGCATTCCAGACAAACAATAGGAATTCAGAAATGATGGGGACCAGAAACACAAACCTGTGAGACTTGATCAGCAATAGAATGAAGGATAGCCTTCCACCTCGACCCATAACCTGACGACCAGTTACTACTCTTTGATTGCCTAAGACCATCTGAAATAGTATATTAGTTCATAAATGCAGCTAGTAATGCCAGGCTCAAAGTTGAGGTTGAATCATTTTGTTATTTTTATTATTTGAATAACATGAGAATTTCTACTAATATTGATTTAAATCTGCATGGATCAACGAATTGGCGTCGTATGATCCATGTAGCCGACCCCACCTAGTGGGATAAGGCTTTGTTGTTGTTGTTGTATTGATTTAAATCTGCAAGTGATGTTGCCTTGAGATTTCACTACCGATTTTGTTGTTCAATGCAAAGCATAAAAAATGAGGTCCTGATGAAGTGAAAACAATGAGACTATTAGCCCAATTGGCATGAGACTCCATGTATAAATGATCTGAAAACATCTATAGAAATAGTGAAATCATGCACAATCTTTGTCAGCCCAAGTGTCCAAAGATGGCAAATGATTAACTGAAAACACAGGATGTGAATGCATAATTAGTCAAACATGGTGTAACCACTACAAAAAAAAATAATTTAAATGAACCCAACTAGAAAGATAAAAGAGCATAATCTTTAGCTCAATTTCAAAGACCTGGCTGGGTAATCTTTATAGGCATGGACCGCATGGCACTGCTTTAGCTAGAACAATAATAACGTTTAGTAGTCATACAACTGCATGTAGATCACAAAGTTACTTGAACATAATGCATAAACTATCTTCA
Organism: Pontederia crassipes; assembly: GCA_030549335.1. NCBI lineage: Eukaryota > Viridiplantae > Streptophyta > Magnoliopsida > Commelinales > Pontederiaceae > Pontederia > Pontederia crassipes. The sequence goes on along the minus strand of CM060191.1, from coordinate 64,575,072 downwards.
TGCATACAGATGGACAAAGATATACACCAATTTTCATAGTAGAACAGAGTAATAAGTGATCAGCATATAATATGGCAACTAACCTGCTTTTTCGCTTTCGTACTTATCATCTTTCTCAACAGCTAAATTATTTGCCGATTTCAACTGGTTTCCAAAATGCTCAATACCCTCAAGAAGGTCTGTGTCGACCTCACCATCAGAGTTCGATTCAGTATTAGTTTTTATGATGGCCTTTTGCAGTTCTGCAGAAACTTCAAGTCTCGTCTCTATGTCCAACAATATACCACCAGAGTATTCAATGTCAACTTCCATGGCCCAAATTTCATTCAAGTTCATAGGGAAAACCCTCATTTTGTGAAGATAAGGTGGAAGTTTTCCGAGATCTAACCGAGTACAACACACTTCACCAATATAACTAGGGATCCTCATGTTTGATAATGTCCTCTGCATGGACCAAAGATGATAAGAATGGGTGCATAGTATCAGAACAAACAAAGAATGGTGAAGATTGTTACTTGTTTGTACCTGGATTCTTGCTTTGACAAGATTATTTATCTCAACACTCTTTCTGGCATCAAAAAATAATCGTGAAAATAGAAGATTCCAACAAAGTGTACCCTCATCATTAACAAATTTCTCATCAGAAGTTGATTCAGGCAAGTTGGGAAGCAGGCTTTCACTTTCTAAATGAGCAGAAATTGATGATTCAGTAGGTTGTGCAATATCATGCAAGTAATTGCTTGAGTGGTTTTCAGATAAGCTCCTCAAAAATCCATCACCTGAAGGTACAACATTCAAGGCAGCAGTCTTCCTTTCACCACGATTAGACAAGGAACTCAAGTTTGCTTTACTGTCCAGACCACTTTTTGCAGCCTTTTTTGCTAACTTCTTTAGAAAGTGTCGAACCTTTGAAGAAGCATCAGGCCTACTAGTCCTCTCCAAAGCCTCAGCAGAAAATGTGGATGGCTTAAGAAAAGAAGGGTATTCGGCATTTAAGGATGCTAGATACTTATTGAAATCTTGACCCAGTTCAGTATACCAACGCCATTTTTCTCGATCAGGGGCAGAAGCAAGACGTAGAGCTTGGCACCATGATTCCTTCTCCCAAGAAGTGTCAAGGTATATAAATAATATCTTACTTCCATTATAAATAAAATTGTCTTTGCTTTCCAGCTTAATAGGGTACCTTTTAGCCCTGTAATACAAACAAGGGAAGAGTTAACACGAATCCACATTATGCAACTGATGGCCCTATCACATACTTTAGCAGGGGAAAATACACAACAGAATCCATCATCTGGAGAAAAGACAGGCCCAAATTTTCCTATTTCAGTAAACATGGATTTGATGTTGCAGAAATCATGTTCTTCACTGAAAGAATGGCCTTCTTAGAAACACATAAAAACTTAATGTTACCAGGGAGAACCAAAATGAATTACATAAATGCCTACAAGAAACACAGCTATTGATAACATTTCCCTATTTCGAAAAAAAAGAAAACTCTAACTGAATAAAAATGTTGAATTTTCAGATATATAACTATCAAAATATCCTCTAAAAAAAAACTATCGAAATAAGGTATCTCATGAAATTAACTTAGATCAAGAAACATACTGAAAATATGGCCATATTCAGAAAGAAAAAAGAATTACTGACATAGCTTACCATTTCCGTGAAGATAGATTCGAAGCAGAAACAGCTATCACTTTACAGTTAAGAAGTCGAACAGTTACTTTGGAACCATCATAATCTGACAAGATCAAACTCCGATCTTTGATTTCAGCATATCTTTTGACAGGAGTGACTTCAATAATATTCTTCTTAGTCTTTTGTTCTTTGGAGGTTTTACTTGGTGATTCATCAGCACCAATTTTTGGGACCTTATCTGGTTCTAGTATCCAAATTGCACCCTATAATTGAAAGGTTAAAGAAATAAAGTTGTTAAGTATGCAAACATAAAAAGTTACAAAGTTCACATACAAATTGGAAAATCCAAAGAAATTACTATATCTTAACCAAAAGCATTTTAGCAAACAGAAATTAAGAAACAACGAAATATCACTGCATAGTAGAATTTCCTTGCTAACAGAAACAAGTCATGAACACAAGATCCACCACAGAGACACGCTAGTAGTTTAAGAACATGCAGTACTATGAAATTTGAACACAACGTCAAGAAAAGTCCATGCAGACACAATTACCAACTAAACAAAAGTCTTCCGTTTGAAGCATTGTATGAAACTACGAATGGAAGCTATCTCCCAATCAACCACCAGCTAAAGAATCAACTATCAAGCCAAAGTTCTGAACCAACATGCAAAATATTTGGTATCAGAGTTAAAGATGCAAATATTCATTTTTACAAAAGACCTAAGTTATGAAACTCAGGTGCTTCAAGGTACAAGTTATAAGTTCACTATTTCGATGCAATGCAATCTCTCTTGCCAGACATATGTTTACCACCATCAACAAATCAAAAGTAAGTTAACTAAACTACTCACTAAGTGCATAAACTCGATCAAGTATTAGGCCAGTCTTTTCTTTATAGTCAACACGCAAAGCTATGCCAAAGTCGAGCAATTAGGCCTTGGCAAAGCATTTCCAAAGCACAACGGTTTAAAATTTTAGCAAGCTGTAGCCTCTTAGTCGATAAGTCTTGCGTCTTTCTGACTGCACTTTCATTCTTAAGTCGCACCAACGACATCACCGACGACAGTCTCTGAGGAAGGGAATATCAAAACTTTCCAGAAGCCGCGATCCCACAGAAGCACACGATAAGATTATTATAAAAAAAAAAGAAGCGACCTTTACAAATGGGCAATCTCGACCGCATCACGAGTGAAGAGAACAGAAAAGAAATAAAATAAAACGAACGCAACAAGCATCATCAGAGAACTGTCACCTTCTTGCTACAAGGGAAGTCGAGCGGCCGCTCGCCGTCGAGATCCCGGCGGCCTTCCGGGCCGGGAACCACGGAGGCGGCGCCCTTCCTGCGGAGTCGACGGAGGAGCCAGAAGGCGGCGAAGCCCTCGACGGCGACAAGGGCGAGGAGACCGAAGAGGAAACCGATCAGGAAAGTTATCAGCATCGCTTCGCATTGACGGAAACCAGAGCAACTCCCGGGCGGAGTCGGGATCGGAACGCGCAGCTGCAAATGGGGATCGATCGGCAAACGAAGAGCGAAGGGACCCCGATTAAATGCGGAAACAGAGAACGAAATAGGAAACGAAACGGAGAGGAGTTTGGCTTCTTTCGCGTCCTCCTCACGACCCACCCCGTTCGAGGGGTTGCGGTGGGGTGGGGGATAGAATTGTGGTTTCGGAGGAGGACGAGGGGTACAATTGGACTTTCAGATCTAACCATTTCGCCACTCCATACGCCCGCTGTCTTGTTCGCGCACGCGGCGCCATTTAAGTCGGGTTTTTTTTTTCTTTAAAAAAAAGTCGGGGGTTTAATTATCGGACATTGTACTAAAAACGTGTTGGCCGGTGCACTTTTCGCACACAACCCCCTACCTCTTCTCGTATTAACTAAACACGTCCTCCTCTTTTTTCTATTACCACTTCAAAAATAGTATTATGATTTTATTTATTAAATAAAAATAAAAATAATCAATAATAATTTTTAAATTACTGTAGTGTTACTTTTTCCACCATTTGTGCTTGCATTACTACTAAAAGAAATAATAATTAAAATAAAAAGCAGCATTTTTTATATTTTATTAATGATTCTGTTAAGTGTTAAGTTATGAACTAACTAATTTGTTTGATTGATATATCGTATGGAATAACTGCTCAAGTATTTAATGTTACTAATAATAATGTTAATTTTAGACCATAAAAAACAAATAAATAGCTCAAAAAACATGTCCGGCCATGAATTTGCATACAACTGTTTTGTGCAGAACTGTGACACTAGAAGAGTTAGATTCGATTTAAATTTTGAGGGCTAAAGAAATAACCCAATATATTTTTTATCAAAAGCTAAATTTTGAGGGGTAGATCAAAATTTAGCTTTTGATAAAAAATATATTGGGTTATTTCTTTAGTCCTCTCTTGATTTTACGTACTAATCTCAAAGTATGAAGTTATATTTTTCATCTTAGTCCTTTCGTTAATTTTCATAAATTTTTTTTTATTTTTACTTTTTCATTTATATAAAGATTAAGTTGTCCTTTTCTCCAACTTTTTGTGTTCCTTCGGACTTTTGAAATTGAAAGAAGCACAAAAAGAAATGAATTTTGGGTTTATTAGAAGGAGGGACAATTTAGTTTCTTCACAAATAAAAAAATAAGATAAAACTTCACATAAGTTAACGGAAGGATTAAAATAAAAATATAATAAAGTTTAGAAATATTTCATTCTTTAGAATTGCAGATAATTTTGAAAATAAAAAATTATAATAATTTAGAGGAAGCCTAAGAAAATAATTCAAACATATTTTAATAAATTAGTCCCTTTGGTGATAGGACTATTCATTAGATAAAAGTGGTACCCAAAACTATGCGCACGTCAAAATGAATGCAGAAATAGAATTAAATTAGGTATTTATCACTTGGAAATAGAATTAGAATTATTTGGTGCCCGAATAGAACCTGAATCTTTGCCATTTTAGGCTTTCCGAAGTATGTTTGCTAAGTCTATATTACTAATTTTAATCGATTTTTATTATGGTCTCCTAATTTAAATTTGTGATAGACAAATATACAAATTTTGCCGATTTTAATGGGAGGTTCATTTTTATCTATAATAGTAAATTTATGGATTTCTTTGGTAACGTGACATTGATTGATAATATAAAAATTAATAATATGAATTTAAATTTAAAGTATAATTTTCATATATAGTTAATTTTGATATGTTCCTCTAAATAATTATCAAATTTTACACAATTTCTCCTTGAGGTCCTTTTGGTAATTAATTGATGGAAGAGTGGAATGAGATAGTATAGGGAAAGATGGGGTGGTGGAATGTGTCAGTAAAAAGTTTATGTTTAAATAATAAGTTGTAAAAAATGATGGCACGAGAAACTAAAGTTTTATTTATTAAAAAATTATTTTTACTTTTTATTATATTGTAATTTATTTGTAATATCTAATGAGTAATAAATAATTATCACTTTATCACTTAATTTATTTTTCTTTTTATTTTTATTTTATTCAACTATTTTTAAAAAATAAAAATGATATATAAATATATATATTCATAGGAGAAAAAAAAGATAATTTCTTAATAAGAGATAGAGAAAGAAATTGTTTAATTTGGTAACAAGAGAAGAGAAATGGTTTCATATGATAATAAAAGAAGATTTAATTTTATCTAAAATTATCTATTCATTCTCATTTCATCAAATTGGTGAAATAAAAATATGATGTTTGAAAGGCTTAATTATTTCACTTCACTCCTCTTAATTTAAATAAAAAATATAATTAAGTATAATTTAACTAATCTCATTCCTCCATATTCCACCCCTTCAAATTCTTGGTACCAAAGAAACCCTATTTGGTACCACAATTATTTCTTATTTTCAATCTACAATTGATAAACAAAGCCAATAAAGTTGAATCATATAATAGTAAAGGACATCTGAGTATGTTAATTATTAAAAAGATTCCTCAATTGAATAAAAAAAAAGGTTTTTTCTTCTAACTTTTCCTAAATTATGATTTTTTTTGCGCCTATCCACGACTTTCATATTTTTCACAAACCTCTCCTAAATTATGCCGCTTTTTTCATTTAGGCTTATCTGTCAACTTATGTTAATTTTTCTGTTAATTTTTATTATTTTAATTTATGAAATGATCCAATTGTCCTCCCGCATCTAAGTCAACAAAGAAAAGAGAAAGCTTATTTATCTAAATTGTGCGAGGGTAATTTGGTCATTTTATAAATTAAAATAATAAAAATTAACAGAGATTAATGGATAGACCTAAGTGAAAAAAGTGACATAGTTTAGGAGAGGTCTGCGAAGAATATGAAAGTCGTAGTTAAACGTAAAAAAATTATAATTCATGAGAGGTCAGAGGAAAAACCCCCCAAAAAATCATTGAGTGTGTTCTAAATTATTCATTTTTCAACTTGGGAATGCTTCGACCCTTCGTGAATCCTTCTTCTACTATTACTTCCTTGCATTCTTCCTCTACCATCAGGAATTATTTTTAACAATCACTGATTTTTTTTGTTTAATGAGATTTTTTATAATAGTTAAGATGCTTACATGACTTTACCGATTATGGTATGAATCAATATTTTATATTGCCTACACATGTCACTTAACACTACAAGAAAAATGTTTTTTTCATACGGGTTTACCGACAGATCGCTTCATCGAAAAAGAGGGCATCGCAAATCCATTTTTGACGGCTCAAAAAATTTGTCAAAAGTTTCGACGGTTGGAACCGTCGCAAAACTCGGTCGCAACTGTCAAAACATTTTGGTGGCCTCAACCATCAAAATGTTCCGGCAGCTGTAACGGTCGAAACGTTCTGACAGTCGCCATCGTCAACACGTTCTGACGGCCACAACCGTCGTAAAAGAATATTTATAATATAAAAAAATTTGCCTGCCATAGGCGACCAATCCGGACGCCATCGGCCAAATACGACGGCCAGCGGCCAGATCCGGACGACAGGCAGCCGATCTGGCACACAGCGGCTAGACCGGCCGCGAGGCGGCCGATCCGGCCGCGGGGGGCTAGATTGGACGCGAGAGAGAGAGAGAGGAGAGAGGGTCGCCGATAGGTCGTCGTCCGGGAGGACATCGCATCGGCAAGATAGGAGATGGGAGAGAGAGAAGAGAGAGGAAAGAGGAGAAAGGTTATATATATAGGGGTAGAAAGAGGGGAAAGCGAGAAAATGAAAAGTAGGGGAGAATTATTTTTTTAGCTATCAACAGCCATGAGCATCGGAAATTCGAAAATATGATATATATAATTATAATATTTAATTATTTTTCACTTATCGACGGTCCCGATCATTGAAACTATCAATAATTATAATAATAAAATAGTACATATAATATTTTATTATTTTTAACGTTACCAGCGGTCTAAACCGTCGAAACTTCTGACGGTCCAAATCGTCGAAACTTTCAGACGGTCTGAACTGTCCATAATTATAATAATAAAATACTACTTACATTATGTAATATTTATTTTTTTAAGTTACCGATGGTCCAGATCGTTGGAAATTTTGACGATCCGAACTGTCATTAATTATAGTAATAAAATAATACTTATATTATATTATTTTCCACTTACTAACGGTTAGGACCGTCAGAAGTTTCGACGAAAAACTTTCGACGTTCCTAACCGTCAGAAAATAAAATAATAATATAATAATTTTCATAGTTTATTTTTTTAATTTTCGACGGTTGTGACCGTCGAAAATTCCGACGGATTGCTATCAATTGCAATATCCGTCGCAATTAGCGACGGATTTCTTTCCGTCGGAAACTGCCCAAGAGAAAATCCCAATTTTCTTGTAATGTAATGAGTCTTATGTAATCCCTGTGAAAATTGCGTAAAATTTGGAGATTGTTTTATTACAAACTTTAGTTGATGAATCAAAATAAGAATCGATCAAAGTTATAAAAATTATACTTTGAATTTAAACTTTTATTATTATTTTATATTGTCAATTACTCCTTCATTTAAGATAAATAGAATGTGGCTCAGTCTATATCTTATTCTGCTAATCGAAAAGCACATTGGTGTACATGTATTAGTTTTTCGGAAGACATTTGATAAAATTATGTATCTAATTAATTTATTTAGTTAGCGGCCTATATTTAAAATTAGAAAGTCTCCTGATATGTTAAATTAAATTAAACCTTTACGCTGTCTAATAAATTAATAAGAGATACAGGAAAAAAAGTTTGCTAATATTAAGTGTTTCCAAATTATGCTAATAAGAGGGGACCTCCTTTTTGTCTAGCTTTGTTTCTCAAAGTGTTCTTGGACTATGGATGGTTGACACAGTCTGAAAGTAAAGTTGGGTTCTGAGATCGTTAGATGTTAATAGTTTCAGGTTCAATTTCTAAAGTCATCATTTTAGTCAGAGCTCATCCATATCATTTTCATCCGAACATAACGGAACACTTAATAATTTAGATAAAATCACAATAAATAAAAAACTTTTTGTTACTCGTAAAGATTAATATTCTATAAGACATCGGTGAAATTTTTCAGCGAAACCCTTCAGATGTTCTTAATCGAACTCCGATTAATATCCGATCAAGCCCTTGTCAAGTTGACTTCAAGTAAAGATTGTTGATGTTCTTTTAGAGCAACATGTCAAGTTGACTTCTAGAAGTATGATTTATTTTTTCCTCCTCCTGACCTTATCATTGTTGATCTTCACAGGTTCGACGTGATCCTCAGCATTGAACTGGTCATCTACCGCTGTGATGGAATGCCGTGCCTAAAGAGTTATCCTGAGATTACCTTATGGGGGAAGGAAGTAAGTTAGATGTTAATAGTCCTGAACATTGGTAACTCTCGATCAAAAAAGAAAAGTGTTCTTGGACTTGGGCAACATTGTACTCGTCAAATTGATCTGCAAGTAGAAGTGTTGATTTCTCTCATGGATTGAACAAAGGATTTAAGTTTGAGTAAATCATGGTTAGATTTGTATTCTCAAAAAAAAAAAGGAAAGAAAGAAAGAAAGAAAGAGAGAGATATCCATAGATATCTTTCATGGTGCACTAAGATGTGAGAAGTTTCTCTTAAGCTTGTCTGCCAGAGTTATGTAATTGCATGAAAAAGAGGTCTTTTCTTGTCGTCTTCAATTTTTATATTTCTTTTGATTTGTCCACCAACCAACGACAACAGGGGACAAATTTAAATCTTTCGAGTCCCAGCAGGAAGTTGTTTAAAGATTGCTTTGTCTGGAATCTTTTTAAATATGATATTAACGGTCCAAATTTGTATCGATATGTAAGGCCATTAAATCTGACTAATTCAAGATTCGGACGAGAGAAAAGAAAAAAATAAATCATGAACAAAATTGACCATTGAAGGAATTAAAGTTGAAACTATTAATTAGTCTATTGTGTCATAAACCTTCAACTATGGAACAAAGTCTTACTAATCAATTGCACCAATTAAATTTGATCTCAATGTTGTGTTAAGTACGATGAGTGAGAAGGAGAACCAGATTGCTTTGCCTTGGAATTCAATTCTGATGATGACTTGAACATGATGAGTGAGAAACATGGATGCGATGCAAGCAATTAGTTTATGAATTAAGAATTTTCAATTTTTATTTCTGATTATCTTTGCTTTTCTTTTCTTGAAACAGAATCTGCATATTAAAATGATGGTTGTTTTTTGGTATGAATTGTAATCAACGAACTTGTTCTTTAGGAATAAATGTTTGATTCAGAAATGAAAGTAATGTCTGCATAAGTAATCAACTGACTACTGTGATCTTATGTTTTTACTGCTATGGACCTTTCTTCATCTCAGTCATATGCATTATGGATTTCCTGTTACTATAATGGAATAAGAGAATCGTATTAATTTCAGAAATTGTTCAGTGAATCTTAAATTTCAATCCACGCCTGAAGTAAAATGAACTCTAATACGTTGAATTCTTACTTAAAACAAAACTGAAGTCCACCTCCTGTTTCCTTTTCTCCTTGGTAGTATATGAAGTCTAGGTAGTCTAGAATTTAATTTCCTGAAAAGTAGGACTTTATACTGGATTCCACTACAAGAGTCAGGAGAGAGAGAGAGAGAGAGGGAGTGTGTGTAATGAAGGAAAGACAAAGCATTGAGCTATGGCCCATCCAAGAATCATGTAACCCAAGAAAGATGAAAGCGGAAGATGTTCCAACTTCCAAGAGAATCAAACTTCAATCAAACAAAAGAGAGCGAGCAGGGCTTTGGTTAAATTCTGAAGGCAACTAACATCTAATTCTGATGCTCCATGAATTGAGGTCCTTTTTTACCCGTGGAAGGCATCACCTCAGGCGTTCCTGGCATAAATTCCTGCAATCAATCAGAATACAATTCTTATGTTCCAAGCACAAGCTATCTTTCAGTTCTATTCCAGACCAGTAATGCAAGCTATGTCAATAGGATACTATAGAGAATCGCTACGATTCCGGCCTAAAGAGAAGCTTCAAGACTAAGGAACGGTTGGCTCAAAATGTGTTAAACCATGAATGTTACAAAATCGAATTCTGAAAATTTGTTCTTGGCATAAATGATTATACTTCTAGCACACAAACTTTTAAACTGAAATAGTCCAAATTCATTAAACTTTGTGTTCAGAGGAACTCAAATTGAACGAAAGAGGAGAATCTCTAGATGGCCAGTTGAGAGAAAAAAAAAAATAAGAAGAAAAGATTGCATAGATCCTCATGCTATTGCAGTACAATAGAAGTATCCAATATTCCTACTTTTGGAGCAAGAGACATGACTAGCAGATATCAAGCTATATTTTAATCTAGATCCACTGATATTCAGGACTACTAGATATCAAGCTACATAGGTTGATATATGTCTACCTCACATCAGTTCAGATTCATATGATCAAAAGAAAACATACAGCAAAAGAGTTGTACATGTCAATGTCCCCTTTTTGTATTCAAACTCGGGCGAGAAGTCTACATGTCAAGAAGTAAAATTGCCAACCTAAAATCCATAATCCTTCATAAGGGGGATGAAACACCATCTACAAAATCAAGTTTCAGTAACTCAGCGAAAAAGAACCACGTTGTCAGTTCAACCACTAACGCTGCAGCCTATTCTGTCTCTCAAAACACTTCAGAAGGTCAATCTCATGGTGGCACACAGAAACTTCCCGAAAATGCACTATTTACATTCAGTGAGTTGCAAAGAAGTCAAAATCATGATGCTCAACCCTAAGTTGCTTCAGCCATGAGTATGCAGCACTATGAAGGGTGTTGAGCATTTCATTGTCTGAAGTTTCAGAGTTTCTCCAAAGATTCCCTTGCATTCTGTACGTGGCAAGACCAAAAGGAGAAAGGGGAACAAAGTTGTTGCCCGTCTTTTGTTTCCTTGTATTTCTTTCAACCGATGTACAATACGAATCTTTCACCATGTCCTCAGGTAAATCGTTATCTGCAAAAGAGTCAAAAAGAATGAACTCCCTGATCATTTTTATGTGCCATTTAAGGAAGAAAAGAATCACAAAAACTAATATAGAAGTACAATCAAATGGCATGGAACAATTAAAACTTTATAGTAGATATGCAGCAAAGTATAACAAAAGATAACAAAAACATCGAAACATATCATGCATTATGGTCAACAAGATCTGATGTCTTGCTTGTTAAAGCAGTTACAACTAATCACCATCATACCTGGTCTTCCTATGTTATCACGTTGTATAACAGAATTGTAACAACTTGCTAAGCATCAGGCATTCATGCAGCCTACAATTCTGTTATACAACATGATAACGTAGGAAGACCAGGTATAATGGTGATTAGTTGTAATTGCTTTAACATTGCTAATGAGGAAACATGCAAAATCATTTAGGCTTAATGGTCCACCACTTGGAAGGTTTAGCAAATGATAGAGAAGTTAACAGGATGGATAAATATATCATATTAACAATTATCTTTTTTCTTTTGAAGAACTAGATATTTGAATTGCGAGTTTTCCAAGTATATAAGAAAGACATTGATTACAAGAATCAACAACAACAACAACAACAAAGCCTTATCCCACTAGGTGGAGTCGGCTACATGGATCATACGACGCCATTCCGCTCTATTAGTAACCAAACCTTTCGATATATTATTCACCAATAGATCTTGCTCTATTAGTTCGCCAAGTGTCCGCCTTGGCCTCCCTCTCCCTCTTTTAATCGGACTTCAAATTATTTGATCTACTCTTCTTACTGGCGCATCTAATGGTCTTCTCTGAACATGATCAAACCATCTCAAACGATTCTCTACCATTTTCTCACTAATAGGAGCCACTCCGACTCGTTCACGTATATGGTCATTCCTAATCTTATCTAATCTTGTATGACCACACATCCATCTCAACATCCTCATTTCGGCTACCCCCACTTTACGTTCATGTTGTCCCTTCATAGCCCAACATTCACTACCATATAACATTGCTGGCCTTATAGCAGTACGATAAAATTTTCCTTTAACTTTATTGGGTACTTTTCTATCACAAAGAACTCCAGTGGCTTTCCTCCACTTACACCAACCAGCTTGAATTCTATGATTAACATCGTCATCAATCTCACCATCTTGTCTTACAATTGATCCTAAATATTTAAACTTTGTCACTTGAGGAATTATATCCTCCCCTAGCCTAACTTTCAAATCGTCTCTAAGTTGTTTATTTGTGAAATTGCTATGCATATATTCTGTTTTATTCCTACTTAAACGAAAACCCTTTGACTCCAACGTATTTCTCCATATTTCCAATTTTGTATTAATCTCTTCTCTTGAATCCGCTAAAAGTACTATATCATCCGCAAATAGCATGCACTTAGGTACCTCCTCTGTGATACTCTCGGTTATAGCATCGATAACTAAGTTAAATAGATACGGGCTTAAAGCTGATCCTTGATGTAGGTCAATTCCTATAGGAAATTCATTTGTCTCACCTCCGGATGTCCTAACCCTAGTCAATGCCCCATCGTACATATCTTGTATTACCTTAATGTAGGCAACACTCACCATCTTCTTTTGCAAGGCTTTCTAAAGTACATCCCTTGGTACCCGATCATACGCCTTCTCTAAGTCAATGAAAGCCATATGTAAGTCTCTTCTCCTACTTCGATACTTCTCGTTGATTACAAGAATCACGACAAAAAAAAGAAAGTAAAGGAGGCAGGCATAAAGAACATAAGGATTACGGAGGTCATAGCAGACAGAATGAACCACCTTCACCTAGTAGTACAAATTTTGTCATTAAATACTAACAAACAATGAAGTTATAATGAATAATCTCTGAGCATACTCCTAGAAAATAACCAGTGCTTGAAAAGAATTGACAGTCCAGCTTATCTGAGAAAATTGGAATGTTTACTCATTGCTAAAAGCTGATGAACAGTGTATATGGTTTGACCATCTACAACTTGTTCTGCACAAGCGAATTTGGATAATGGTGAACTTGAAAAAGAAACACAACTGTGCATACAACCTCAAGCATTTTTTTTCCTTTTTTAGGGATACATCCTCAAAACTATGTTACTCATAACATAGAACGAACTGGAATGACATTGTAAACTTGCAATAAGCACAAATCAAGATGATAAACGGAGACATGCCCTAACAGAAATTATTTTGTTATAGTTTCAGCTAAGATGGAATCTAGTGAATGGTAGAAAACAGAAAATCTGCAGACATGTTTACTCGGACAACATGCAGATTGCCGTGTCTTGTTCAGAACCATCCCTCCACAACCTTATCCATAAGAGCTTCTAGAAAAACAAAAAGAACTGCTGCACTCACCCAAAAAATGAGAGGCTGCTCTACTGATGAAAATTTGTACAGATGCACATTTGGAGATATGCCATGTTATGTTATCAAGTACAAATATTCTTTACTTTCATTCTCAGAACAGAGGGACAAAAGCAAGCAAGAAGAGGCACAACTTTATATATATGGTTTGGATCACATTTTATAAAATCCAAACACTTGCCTTGAAATGATGCAGAGATTGTATGGTAAGTCAGAAAGCATGCAGACAAGTCCTTCACATTTGTACGAGTTGGAATTTGATAGATTGGGTACCTGATTCATGAGCAATCATGTTAGAAATAGCAAGTCTACATACATCAACTATGCATCACAAAAAGCAAAATTACGTAACATTAATAGTCTCTGATTGAAGAAAATTGAAAATCATCATTTATGATGTTATCCTTCATAACTATCTTGCTCAAACTGACAACCAATGCATGCAGCTCCCAGGACAACTCAACCAGCAAAAGGAACTAGACGCTTGTTTTTATGTTAACTATGAGGCTCTTGTCTATGTCGGCTAAAGTGTCTTCAAACAGAAAAACATTGAGAACATAAAAACATACCACGCAACAGACATCCAGCTAGCAGGAGAGATTTCTACACTCTTGAACGATGTCAAACCAGGATGACGAAGTGCTAGTTCATTCACCTGGGTAACAAAGTAGAAAAGTAAGTTGAACTCCGAATATTGATGCATGCTGAAATCAATTTATACTATGTTCAAGGTCAAAATAAAAAAAGAAAAATAACACAGAAGTTTCTCAAGTAAGGAACCGATACCTTGTCTATGAGTGGTATCCTGCCATATGGTGAACCATACTCTATGTATTGAAAGTATAACTGTCCAATGTGCTCTCTTGTTGGCCAAGAACCTTCTTGATCGAATAGTGAGTCCTCCGACACAGCATCCCATGACTTAGAGAACTTCTCGCTCTCGCTGTCATCACTGAAAGATTCACTCTCGCTCTCTTCCGGCACGATTCTGCAGAAGACAGCAAATATGTAACGTTAGGCTTCACCAAGTAAACTTCAGACCAAAAGGCCCAAAATATCACAGTTCTGTATGCTGGAACTTGCTTAATTACCTTGAAGTTGCAAGATTTTTGCTTGTGTATATTTGAATAGCAGAGAGGTATGGCACATAGAACTGGAGTATGTTCTCATGATTATTGAGGATCGGAACAGAAGCACCATAAACGCTCCATTCACTGTACTGGTCCCAGAGGTCGCCAAGGGTGAAGTACTCCACCTTATCTTTGCCAATTGGGTGCCAGAGTGAGTTCAGATTCTGTAAGCCAGCCTGAAACATCTTGTTAAAGTTAGGCCTAGAGTTCTATAGCTGATGGAAAGAAAGAGACAGTAAACTAGAGATAAGGGGCAGAATAGCATGGAACATGTACAAAACAATTTCAACAGAAACTAGGACAAAAGAACTCGATTAGCATAAAGATAATGAAACAAAACAAGTTGGAAAAGATTTTTTTTTTCAAATTCTTACTAGTGGACCTAAATCAAGTTGAACATATCTTGTGTTACCTGAATGGCTCTGTTTGAATCCACCTTTCATTGTAGGTGAAATAGTACATAAAAGGGATCAGCAAATGAGCAAAAAAGGTAATTTCGAAAAGAAGGAACATGAATGCCTCCACAACAATCTCATACCCATTCAAGTAAGGTAGTGATTCGTTTTTTGTTTTCGTGGATCAGAATTAAGCCAAAGGAAAACAAAGGCTCGAACATGATGGATGATAGAAATCTATGTTACTTTTGCAACCTGTCACCACTAATCCATGGGCAGCAGCCACAAGGGAACTCGAAACAAGACCAGCAAAGCCAAAGCACAACACAAGATAGAGGTAAAAAGTTTGACTGCAAAGAGCGCAAGGGAAAAAAAGTGTCACCTTTGGTAGAGGGTAAACAGGCACAGAAGGTGTTGTATGAGTGAGAAAGGACAGGAGATTTGAATGTTTTCTCCGACTATTCATCGTCATTCTACTAATCCTCCTCCTGTACAGGCCGCCAATCTCCTATTTCCGCACGGGCCTATAAATTTAAACTGCAAGAATCATTAGTAATAAGATGAAGAATTGAACAAACAGAAATCAGTACCAGAAGGAGAAAAGGAGCAACCTTTGGGCTCCGATTCGCTTCCTTGCTCCCCGAAAGCGAAACCAAAACAACCAAACTTTCTTAGTCCCTATTAAGACAGAAGATGGAGGACAGAGTAGCGGAAGAATGAAAGATGGCAGAGATGAGGGGAAAAAGAGAGGGGGAGATCATCAACTCATCGCCTTCCCCTGGGCCATTAAAATCCAATAGGGATCGACTTCCGAATCAGGAAAGCCACCACCTTTACGCCATATAACGCGATCCCCAAACCAAATCAACGGAAAATCGAACTCCTCCCCCGACCCTCCGCAGCCGGTCAGACCCCTCCGGACGCCAAAGACAAGAACGCAAAAGATCAGAGCGACGACAAACCAGCACCAGGACGTGAAAAAAATAAAGCACGGATCTTTGGACACTTGGAACAGCTGCAGCAGCACTGCAGAAGGCCTCGGCTTCGTTCGAGATGCGGTTTCCCTTGTTCCCTTCTCCGCTTATCTTATATCACCTGCTTCTCTTCTCTTTTACTCCACTCTGTTACGAGAAACAGAGAACCGAAGGCAAAGTAAAATAAACGAGGAAAGAAAGAGCAAGAGGAGGAGGATTGCGAAACGGAGGGGCCTTTTGTTCCCTTCTCTTCTCTGCTAACAATTTTGGATCGCCGCGTGTTTTTATGTATATAACATACGACTGCTGCGTTACCCCCCCTACCCCCCCCCCCCCCCCCCCCCCCCCCCCCCAACTGTGTCGTCGTTCTCTTCTTCTGGAAAGGCGTTCTTTTTTTATTTTATTTTTTGTTTTGTTAAAATCTTTGGGCATTCAAAGTCAGAAACAGTCATCTCCCTGCTGCTGCTTGGACTTCACCAAATGAGACATCATCATCAAGCAAACCATTTGCAACCATTTTTATATGTATATTTGAGTTGTGTCCTATGTGTTTGAGAGAGAGAGAAAGAGGGGAGAGAGAGAGGATCATATGGACCTGGAACATGGCGTCCAGTTTGTGTGACTCAGGCTGGACTGAACTTTGCTTAGTGCTGTGCTGTCCACAACAACTATGTTGGGGTCAAGGCCATGAAAAATAAAGTATTTGTGTGTTTCAGAAATTGGAATTTCTCATTTCTTTTCTCTGTGGTGTTGAGATAAAAAAAAAACAGACATTGGAAAATGAGAGTTCTTCTATTTCAGAAAATAGGAAAAGTTTCCATTATATCTACTCGTTCTTATCTTTGAAATGTAAATTGTTTTCCTTCTTCTGTGCAAATATTCACATTAAACTTATTTTTAGTCAAATGATGCATGCCTGAATTATCTGATCTCGATGGTCATGTGTCTGTAATTTTTTTTTCTTTCAACTTTCAAATCTAACAGTCTCCACCTAAATCTTCTACAATTTTGTTTACAAGTGTTTTCTTTCTGGTATTGCAAATGAGGTATAAAGCTGATTCTGAGGTCAGCTGAAAATAATGTGTGATTCTCCTGCATCCCGAAAGGTCACATGTATCTTTTACATATGGCCATGATCCTTAATCTTTTCCTTCTTAATTTCAAAGATTTCACACCTTAAAAGTTTCAGGATTGATAACGATAACAGATAAAAGTTTTTCCAAAAAAAAAATAAAAGAAAACTTTATACTTGAGAAAATAATTAATCAATTGAAAAACGAATCCTTCTTTTTTTATATAGAATATGAGATCTTGTCATGTTGTTTGACACAGCCACAAAACAGGTGGCAACTTACAACTAACAAAATAAATGGAATTGGATTGATGAGGATGGATGATGGGGGAGGAGAGGAGATGAGAAATGTGTGTGGCAGTGTGGACATTGAGAAAGATGTGTTCTCTGTGTATTTGGTTGGGAGTATGAAAGTGATGCCATTGTTGGGGTTTGTCTGTTAGCTTCTTTCCAACTAAAGCTCAAACCTTCTGCAATTATTAGGATCATAATAAGATTATTATTGATGGGAATATGAGTGTGATCAAGTCAGAATTTTTTAATTTTTTTTTTCAATTTTCCTGTCATTAATTTGTTTTTTTTTTCCATTTGTTCATTATTATTGTATATTCTTGTTATATTGTGAATGAATGAATAATAATAATAAGTCGGAATTAAAATTTTCTAGTCATTTTGTTTTCCATTTGTTCATAATTATCATATATTATTGTTGTGGATTCTAAATAAATGCTAGAGAAATTATATGTTAATGAAGAAAGATACAGAATTATTTTACCTCTCCCTTCCACTTCCATAAACATCAAAAGTTAACCGTAGTTAAATCCTATAGTAAATAAAGAACACAAATTTTTCTTGCTGATAAACAAAATAGGAAACAAAAATAACTACAATATTATATTATCTTTAATCTTACTTTATATCTATTGATATATGAGATTATTAGCGTATTCGGATGAAAGCAAAAGGATACATCATAAATAAAGTTAAATTAATAACTTACAAAATTAAATTCAGAACTAGTTTATTAAGAGAATTCCATTAAATATATGTGCCTTCTGTCAGCCTTAATAGGTTAAGAATAATTTTAAAAAAAAAACATGAGTTATTGGATCATGTTTGGAGTTTTTCTTTTAATTTCCTCTCCCATTTTAACTTTTTTTCATTAGTTGACATAAATGTTCAAGGGAGTTATATTATAAATAGATCTGAGCCCACATTAATAGCTAGTGATTAATGCATGAAGCTTTGTTCTAATCCTAAGTTTGAGGTACTCCTAGTGGCACTAGCTTAATTAACTGACGTCACGATGCATTTAAGACTCATCTTTTGGAAACGCATGGAATCATCTTTATGCTGCTAACTTTTTCTTGTTAGAATGACTCATTAGGTAAGAGAAAAAAAATTATATAATTGCGACAATAAAGCAAATAAAACAATTTCTTGGTAGAAGTAATTGTTATCAATCACATAAATCCGTCTTTGAACTTTTGGTTTTAAGAAAATAGAATACCATGCACATAAAATATCATAATAATATGTAAATGTACCTCACTATATATATGTTTTCTTTTGGTAAATTTGGTGCATGGTTCCAAACTTTTACTTTGAATCAATTTAGCTCCATTATTTTATTTTTTTTATGCCGGAGTTGTTCTCTTTGACATTTCAAAATTTTATTTTCTTATTAGGGCAGAGTTGCAAATTGTCACCCTAAATTCACAATCTATATCAAAAAGAAATTTTGAACATTAGAAATAGTCGATGAAAAGAAAATTAAGTTTGGATAACAAAATGATTAGTAGAATGCAAAAATTAATAATCCGATATTTGATCTTTATAATTTAGCCAGCAAAAATATTATTTTGTTCTTTATATCAACTCAGGATTTGAATGTAAAACAAATATATTTACTAAGATAATCTAAAGTGATTCCATACAAAATAAAAGTAGACACTGGTGGAATTAATTTCATATAAGCCTGCATTGTGGAAATGCACATCATCACTTGATCTCATTTTTTTTTTTTTTTGCATAACTTTAGGGAGAGAAAAAAAATAGTCGTGATCAATGAAGAAGAAAAAAAAAGAGTCAAAAGTGATCGGACAAACGTCAACAGTTTGCAAAGCATTATTCTTCACTAATTTTACTTTCAAGGAAGAAGAAGAAACAAGAACAAGAAGGAAGAAAGAAAAAAAGTATGCACCTTTTAGAAAGAGAGGACACATCCATGAGGCACTCGTTTTCATTCACTGGGGAAGTTTTGCTTTTTGGACATTGTGGTCTCCTCACTAATTCCCCCCTCCTCTCTCTCTCTCTCTCTCTCTCTCTCTCTCTCTCTCTCTCTATGGTGCATTAAATCAACCCAAGTGGATCCAATTGTTGCACTAATTCACTGATGCATCACTCATGTATAACAAAGATTGCAAGATAACATTTTATCCTCTTTATCTCATCACAAGCCTAACCAACATGTAGCATGTGATTTCATCGGATATGGTATGAGA
The DNA here is from genome assembly GCA_030549335.1 of Pontederia crassipes. Lineage (NCBI taxonomy): Eukaryota > Viridiplantae > Streptophyta > Magnoliopsida > Commelinales > Pontederiaceae > Pontederia > Pontederia crassipes. The sequence goes on along the minus strand of CM060191.1, from coordinate 64,555,537 downwards.
TGTCTCACTTCCAATATGATGTTGCTGAAACTCGGAGAAATTACTGACTCATCTGTTCTAACTTGAAGGTTTATTTGGATCCATCGTATGTCAAGAAAACGGACTTGAGCTCCGATGATGCTCAAGGGCCGGAGGAGAAGAAGAAAATGAATTACAGCTTTAGAGAGGATTACAATTTGTACTAGTAACTAGCTTATACAAAGATGACTAAAACGACATTACAAATACAAAACCCTATTGTAACTTATAAAGAAAAAGCTTCAGGTTGTCGTCGATCACTACTTGCTCTGTAGCTTCCGCTGTTGCAGAAGACGACGGTCGACGACATGTGACCACATAGTTAAGTGTGCATGTCAAAATCTGATATTTTCTGCCGCATTCCTTCTCTTTGAGTTTTCCATTTGTACGAATTTAAAATATATTTGAAAGGTAAACTATATTTAAGCCTATAATCGCCTTTGTACATGTAAAATTATTATCCTTTGCTTGAATCTTGGGTACTTACAACATATTTAAGCATAAGGATCCATGTTACTTGTGATTTTCATCGAAGCCCATATTTAATTTTCAACTTACAAAACAAATTTGTGCACAACCATGTTATTAGTCATAAATATGGAGTGAAGCGTCCTTTAGATGAAACACTGTCAAACGCCTCAATCTGATTCCTCCATCTTAAATTTACATCCTAGATAAAAACCTCCTGTCTAAAAATTAAATTCAGAGTAAAAAGTAAAATCACCTCCTCTCTTCCTCCTTCCATCTTTCCCTATGGCTCGATCGGCAGCATTTGGCTCGACGCCGATGGGAAATGGCTCGACGACAATAGGATTTGCATTGAATGGTGATGGAGTTTTGATCGCATGCCTATGCGATTTGGCTCGACGAAGGGGGATCAGTGGTATTCGACTCGACCATGATATTCGATGATGGGATTTTGATCGAATGTGCAATTTGACTCAACGAAGGGAGATCTACGTTTGCGGCCAACGGGATATGGCTCGACAACAATAGGATCGCGTTGAACAACGATAGGATTTTGATCGCATGCCTCCGTAATTGGCTCGATGAAGGGATCGACAACATCTGGCTCGACGACGATGGGATTTGACATGATGCTGGTGGGATGTGGCTCGATGGCAGTAGGATCCGTGTTGAAGGGCTTGCTTGCATAGAACGTGATTTATTTTTTTTTTACTCAAGTTTTAATACATAGATATAAGGTTTTAATCTATACCATATATTTAAAATGGACGGACTAAATTGAGACGTTCCACTGTCTCTCACCCTCAACTCCATTAAATCATATAAGAGCTTCATATTAGGGATGGAATTATTGAAATTATTTATCACAATAAAAGATCGATTTAGTTAAGATCAAGTGATATCTGACCATCATGTTATTTAAATTGAAGTTGAGAAAGTACATGGTGGTGCTCATGGATCATCACGGGTCTCCCGAATTTATTTCTTCTTATAGTAGGTCCTTTTTCAGCTGGAAAACATCATTTTATAATTGTCACTTGATTCGGCCACTTAAGTTGCCCATGTAAAGTAGAATCATTAATTATTGATTAATTGTGCATCTCTAGAAGTTATTTTTTACATAATGGCACACTCATCAACCGGGTTATTGTTACGCCCAATCACAATAAACACTTGTTTATTCTCATAGATCAAGATGGGCATCAAATGATCCATACGTAGAAGCAAATCATTTTATAACTTTTTTTTTACAATTTGATCAATATTTATAAAATTACTATTAAACTAATAAATAAGTATATTGGATCATTTAAATAATATAAAATAATAATATTGAGAATCATGCATAAGATTTTTTTGAACAAAAAAAATAATTCCATAATAATCAAATTAAAATAAGGCGAGGACAAAATTAGGGCAAGTTCTTTTTTTCTTAAAATTGTCTCCCATTAATTTTGGGTTGGGGGTGAGTGTGTGTGTGTGGTAGCAAAATTGATCAAAAAAATTATTGGATATGATCTGCCGATCGAATGCCAGATGGTCCATGTTCACTGTCTCTTAAATGTCTCTCATTGATTTAAAGATTTAGTGATGTACACTTTTCTCCTTTTTTTTTTTCTCCCTCAAACACCTTCTGAGCTACCACTCTTGCATTTAACTTGAATTAATATTTTATAATTTTTAGAGCTATTTCATTAACCTTTCTCTCAACTATCATAATTCTTGGAAGTATTAAATATTCATTAAAATAATGTAATTAGTAATTAATGACCCTTTTTAGACGAGACCAAAAGAAAGAGTATGGTAGAACTACTATACTAATTTCCCTAGTACTTAGTATTATCCTGAAAAAGCAAGGTCGCCTTGCCTCCTTGAATCGATAACCATCCTTCGGAGATTTTTTTTTACTAAACGGTTGATTAATCATTTTTTTGGCAAAAAAAAGAATCATCGATTCTAGTAATACGTGTCAATCTCATTAATTTTCGATATTCTTTTTTATTTCTCATCAAATTAATGACATCTTCTAAAAATCCTAATTATTCATAGCATGATATTGGAAAATCTCATTAATGCTTACCTTGCGATATTCCTAAATAATACTTCCATCTAATTTTGCTAACATTTATGTTATTTTTTTTTCAATTTATGAGTTACCCCACACTCTAAACGATTGAGTATCTTGGATGATCTGGTGGAGGTGGCAACGATTTGTCACCTTCAGTCTAGGCGCCTGAGAAGCTGATCATGCGGTGGGACTCCGCAGCCTCCTCGGTGTTCGTCCGCATGAGGCGGCGGCGAGGGATGTTGTTTGACAGCAACGACGATCGGTCGGACGCCGAGAAGTACCTCTGTGCCGTCGACGATATCCGTCGATCAAGGATCCCGTGGTTGTGGGGAGTTCGAGGTTTCTATTGACGTCGTCATCATCCTCCCTCGACCCTTGATAGAGAACGCCCTCCAGATCGTCATGGCTAGGCTCGAGGACGAGTTCTGCAACGTGATGCAGACGCGTACAAAACGAGATCGTTGTTTGAGTCCTTAGTCAACTTGAGATTTCTGTCAATTAAGAGCACCATTGGAATCGAAGACGAATCTATTGATTCCTCCAACGCAAAGCCTGCTCCCGGTGAGGAGATTGCGGCAACGATGGGCACGAGCAACAATGAACTTACGATGGAGCAATTATGTATCGAGGATTCGGAAGCTCGAGTTACTGCCTGAGGACGCCGTCCAGGATATGAGGAACATCAATGAGCATATGGTAGCCGTTGGCTATGGACGGGAGTGTGTACAAGTTTACAGCTCCGTACGAAAGGTCGCGGTAGAGCTCTGTTTCCACTAGCTCGATGTTGAGATAGAGGGACACTTTAGTCTTTTCATATATGAAAAAAAAGTAAAAATAACATAAAAAGTTAGGGAATGACTAAAATGAAAAAATGTGATAAATATTAGGGATATTGTAAAATAAGTTCATATTTTGAAGGTAGATATGAAAAAATTAAGAAAATAATCCTAATTTTTAATTTAAGAATTTATTTCTATCTACCACTCTCAGTCAATTGAAACAATTCCATCTGAAATGATATGGACTTAATTTTTTAATAACTATGTAATGTTTTTACCCTTACTTTTTTTAATGTACAAAATATATAAATAAAAATCAATGAATAAAGGATATCTTTTCATAATAAGTTTGAACACTTTTTGCATATTGAAGGAGATTTCATATTCATTAAAGGAGATATGTTACAAGAATTTTAGATAGAACTTTGCACGACTTATTTGATAAACCAAATTAAAGTCAAGATAATATCGTAAAACTTATAGTTTAGGGAATATTAGAGAAAAATACCCTTTTTTCGTCAAAGTGATAAGATAACTCGATGCAATTAGTTTCAAGATTTGAGAAGAAACATTAGATATCAAAATATTTCTTAAACTCTGATTTTAAATTAGATTAGTGAGAATCTTTTGAATGCGAGGGTTAACGATCACAATTAATGAAATCTAACGTATTAAAAATTAAAATAAACAGGGCATTGGCCTTTGGCGATTAGCCAAAGATTTCAACGGAGACTTGGTCCACTTAAATCCATCGAAAGTTGTACTGAAAATCGAAAAAGAACACCAAAAGAGGGGCAAAATAAGTCAACTTTGTGGATAAGTTAGTGGGGTACTTTGTCCCCCCAATGTTTGTTAAGACCAATGGATTTAATGCATGAGGGGTTGAGAAAATTATTAAGGAAAAAAAATCAATAGGTTATTCCATTGCTGAATCATGATCTGTGTGAAAACGATATTTTGATAATTGAATTATTATATGACTAATAGCATTATAAAAAGTAATTTATATATCATCGTTTAATGATTAAAAAAATGTATGGATCAAGATAATCATGATTGGCACACCACGCTTAATTAGCCAGACTCCATATATTAACCTCGAACTTAATTTTAAAATTATAAATTTGATCAAGATGTCTTTTTTTTGGCATTCCGGATTCAGGTCTTCAGTATCCAAGACTTATTAGCATCTAACTAATTCAGAATCGAGATGACATGATGAAAAATAATTTATTTTCTAGCCAAGCGTAATGACTCCAAAGATGATTTCGAAGCTACTAGCACTCGTCGACCACTTGAAACACAACCCCGCTAATCAAATGTGCCTGATCATTAGTGGTTGATCAATATGTCTCATTGATATGTCTAGTAAAAATCCAAGAGTTAATAGTTCTATTTTTGTCAAAAAAAGAATATTTCTTCATGAATTTATCAATATATATATATATATATATATATATATATATATATTCCCTGACTGGTTTCCACCAATTCCACGTGAAGTGGGACTAAGAATTCGGATGCTCATTATAAGACCCACCCCCCGGTTCCCTCGTCAAACTTCACCTCCCCAACCGCCCTCTTGAACATGAATTGAATTCATGACCAATTCCTTGGCATATGTAGCAAAAAGTGTATTCAATTGTGTTGCATGATGCGACCATGCATCTGAATCAGATACATTTATGAGCTGCATTATCTTTTTCGTCACGTCAGTTTTATCATTTAATTTACGAGATGGCTCATGCTTAATTATGTAAATAAAAAAATTAGGCCTTAAAAATAATCACGCTGAAATTAAAACTTTGTTCTACGACATGTAGCATGCTTAATTATATAAAACCTTTTTTCCCCCAATGAAAAGTATTAATTTTTTAGTACTAAAATTTTACTCTTTTTTTAAATGTTAAGTGACTCTTTGGGATTGGAGTAGATTCCGGAAGATGGCAGTCTTAAGTTAAGTTAACGGGTCAGATCGGAATTATTATTTAACCTAATAAGGGAAGAGACCACTGACCCGTTAAACTCTCACCCACCTTAATTAATTTAATTACTTAAGCCAACAAGATTCGTACGTACGTAGGCAAGATTTCATGCGTAAATCCGAGGGGGGAGAGAGAGAAAGAGAGTTGAGACTTCATTAAAAGCAACCAAATTGTGGAGTTCCAAAGCAACGTGCTTCGTTGAGCAACTTGGGATTAGGAATGAGTAAATAGAATGGCATGCTTACGACCATATCTTGCACTCCACAATACGCAAACCCAATTCTATTTATTTTGATGTTTGTTTGCCTGTTTGGACTCCGGAAATGGAGAAGGTATAGAGGTTGAATTAAAGGATATATTAAGGTTTAAATTATACTAATTTTACTAATCATTAATGTTGACGAGTAAAATGGGTGGGCCAATGGGGTAACATTCTATTCCATCATCTGATTAATTTGGCAATTATAAATCACCATGGGAATTATTATTCAACTCCTAGGATAATATATTTGGAGCATATTATAAAACTCAAAATTTATGTGCAAATCTCCACATTATATATAGATTCAAAATAGCATACGTAATAGAGAAGGTGTGGTGCAATAACACATTCCTTAAACTCGTGTATCAAGTTATTTTCAAGTTTTTATAGTGAGTCCCTTATTTGACAAGCGATGTTGATTATTCAAATCGCACGACACTAATAATATTCGCACTATTTATAAATTAAAATTCAACTAATTCGATCACGTATCTCATATCAGGTTTCCATTTTATTTATTTATATATTTTGCATTCATAAGAAACATATATAATAATAAATTTCGCTTAAGTGAATATTTTTCATGTACTTGGACATGTAATGTATAAAAAATAACCTATTAATAATCATAGTATTTGGATAAAGTTTTTTTTTTCTCGTTCACAAAAAGAAGGCTTTGTGGATCTGATATAAGCAAAGGAAAATACAAGTTAAAAATAAACGAGTATACAAGTTTACTGGTAGGAATCGAATTTTGATATCATAATTCACTTATTTAGGGTAAGTTTATTACGTAGTAGAATCATTCAAATGCTAAATTGAGAAAACAAAATCTCAAAGATTAACTTCTCCATCTCTTTCATTTTGGTCTTTCTTTAGTCTCACATTATTTAAGTGGAGGTGATGAGTGGAATGGAGTGTGTGGCAGTGGCACACAGCTAAAAACAATGGCTGGGTTCTCCCCCTTTTAGGCTTTTTCTCGTGTGGACCATTAATTGGATCTATAATAATAAACTTGAGAAAAAAGTTCCATTTTTCATAGTAATCATGAAGTATTTATTTAACGTATAACTTTGTTAGCTTTCACATTCTCAATCGGAAAAGTATGAGATGCCATAATTTAACCCGTTCCAAGTGCTTATGTGAGCAAAATAAATAACCGGGAAATTGGATCTTGTTAACTTCCCGCTGAGCCCCCTTTCTCCTCGGTCCACAGAGACAAAATGTAGGACTGGTGCCCTCATGTGTAACTATTTTTTAAAAAAAATTAAGTCGTTAAAACGAATAAACACTCTCTTTCACGTGTGAACAACTTTAGTTTAATCCAAATCACAACGTGGACAATAAAAGAAAAAAATACTTTTTTTTCATAAGAACTTACCGATGTTTCAATTCTTAATTATCTTAAATTTAATGTGCTAATCATTTTTTCTAAAATTTCATGTATTTGGGATGAGCAATATTGTTAATTTTATATTCTTAACAGATCTGTATAATTATTAATGTCGCGTGAGTTGAATTGTGGATGACACTTTTCCGATGACGAGCTAGGTATTAAAAAAATTGAATTCGGATAGTGGAGAATTTTCTGATAATAATATACTACATAATTAATTAATTGAAGGATATATAATATAATGCAAGGTAAAAACAAAAGGTGGTGGAAGTTAGTGGACCGAAATGAGTAGCCGCATGGTCCGGTGGACCCTAAAAGGCAAGCTACTGATCAGAATCAAGTTAGATGCCACTTTGCAATATTCTCTTTTATTTCCATGATACCGATTCCTTTTGTATGGAAACCGCAACAAAATTTCATATGCAAAAAATAAATAAAAATTGGATAAAGTTGGTGCTCTTTTTTCTATCTTTTATTCCCAAAAAAAAAGTTAAATTGGATATGATGTCTAAGATAGGACAAAGTAATGGTACGATAAATAGTCCAACGAGAGAGCATAGAAATTAAGAGCCACCGTGACTACTTCATGACCAAAAATTAAGAAGGACAACATAAAAAAAAAGGTGTACGATTATCTGAACTCATGACTACTTGATGAGTCCCAGCTTCATCTCTTTTCCAATCTTTCACATCATTAAATTTTCATCTAAGTATGATAAATTATTTAAGAGAACAAGTTTAATACAATCATGAACTATGGGATGAAATTAAAAATAGAGAATAAGGTGAGATAGAAAACATCATTATTAAACTCACATTTTCTTTTCTCTCACATCATATCTTTCATAAAATAAATTACTTAATAAACATAAAATAATTTTAATGAGGAATTAATATAATATTATTTCATTAAAATTTTTTAATATTTTATATAATTAATTTTAAAAGTACTTTTTATGTTTAAATAATATATTTTTTAACAGAATTTTTCTCATAATTTTTTTATTTTTTATTTTTATTTTAATTAATAATAAAATTATAATTTATAATTATAATAAGTATTTTTAATTCAAAATCTATTAAAAAATCATCCATCACATCAAACATCTTATTCCTCATTATTAAGTTTCACTCTAATCAAACACAACCCGAACTAATCTCTCAATTCAACCCCTTAATATCATAATACAAATATTTATTGGGGTTAAATTAATTTTTAATTCCAAAATAAATATTATATATATTGTGAGGTGCCACTTCGGACTATTAAGTGGATTCTCCCCTGATTAGGACAATCATGATGTATCGATATATTGCTAGAATGAGTTTGATGGAATTGAATTTATCGACTCTCACTCTCAAATTTTTAACTTAATTTCTTTTACTAGTCGTTGGTTCAACTCGTGAGAGGGCATAGGTTGAAATTCGATCTATTTTTAAATTTAACTAATCCATAGTGATAAATAAAATTTTTGACAAAAATTTTTATATTCATAATTATTCAAACTCAAAATTATACTTAAACAAAAAGGACGAGCATATTATCACTTCATCCTAACCCGGAATGATGGCTCATGCATGCCTCCTTGTTTCATTCTGGACAACAGCCAAAAAGTGGGATAGGATATGAGATTATATGTAGTTTGAAGTTCTATACTTGAGTTTGACTTTTATTTGTCACCTATTTGCTTATATTTTAATCTGATTTGTATATGAAATGGATAATGAAATTATTTTTTTTATAACTTCATAAATGCCCTCTGTCAACTAAAATATTATCCACTTTTTAGTTATTACTCCATGCAAATTTAAAATACATCTTAATAGATAAATAATTAATTTATAAAAGACGATCATTTTCATTATTTGTGCGGTGAAATCAACCCTCGATCATTAAATACTTGTTAACATTTGAAGCTCCTATATTGGCATATTCTTTTAAGGTTGCCTAATTATTTTGTCACAATTCAAACACTTTAGGTTTGTTTGGATCAGGAATTTGAAAATGGGAGGTAGAATAGGGAGGAATAAGATTAGTTATACAATGTTTGATTATATTTTTTTTATTTAAGTTAAGAGATATAAGATGGAATAGTTAAGTTTTTCAAACATCACATTTTTTTATTCTACTAAATTGATTAAATGAGAAGGAATAAATAAATTTTGACCAAATTAATCCTCTTTTGTTACCAAATAAAATTATTTTTCTTATTATCAAATTAAACCATCTCTCTTTCTCTTTACTCATTGATAAATTATTTTTTTTCTCTCTTATGAATATATATATATATTAATTTTACTTCTTAAAATAGATGAATAAAATAGTTTAAAAAATAAATAATAGAATAAAATAGAAAAATAGGCAAAACAAAATAAATTATGGTAAAGTAATAAATTTATTACTCATTATATATTATAAATAGTTTATATATAATAAAAAATAAAAATATTTTTTTAATAAATAAAATTTTCATTCCACATATCATCAATTTTTATAACCTACTATCCAAATTTAAACTTTCTAATGACACACTGCACTCCACCATTCCATCCCACCCATTAGTTAATTGTCAAACAGGTCTTTAAGAACTAACTAATTTCCACCTTGATTGCATTTCTAGATTTCAGGGTGAGTGACTTTCCAAACACTCCATATTGTGACCTGCGAGAAGCAACTATTGATTCCCCATTTTTCAGCTGCACGTAGTAGTAGTAGTAGTTGCTGTTGAATATTGAGTACACGAGAAACTACAAGTCATCCTAATCTTCAGTTAGAGGGAGGGAGAGAGATATCAGAACATGACTTACGAATGACCCAACCATTTAGTCCTTCACGGCATCATCATCACCATCAGAAAGAAGGAAAGTCTTCATTTATTCCATGGATTCAAGCTCTCCGGATGCACCATCTCTGCCTAATTTTGTCTTCTTTTTTTTGTAACAAAGATAAGGAAAAAAAAAAAGATGAATCTAGTTCAAAGTTCGGATATTCGAGTGTGTTTTATGATAGTGAACGTTTTCCTCAAAATTCAATCTTATCCTTGTTAGATCATATGAGGTGCCAAGAACAGTAGGGGGTCCATTGAGGAACCAGCAGGGAATCGCACGCCCATGGGGCCTCCCTTTCTGTTTCTGACCCTGTGAGCTTGCCCAGTTGCAAGGGAACTGTGGAGGGCACCCCCCATGGCCAGCAAATAGTGTACCCCATAGGCAACTCCATAATTGACACAGTTAATTAACAGAATTCTGTCTTAGAGTCGAGAAAACGTAGCAATCACAAAAATTCGACTAAAGATATCATTATATATGTTTCTTTACTCGAAGTCTAGACAATTCAGATGCTAATACCCATGCTTAAAGAAAAGGAAAAGAAGAGATGAACTTGGGAAGAAGAACAAGCTGGTCAATGTGGATAAGTAAAAGTGGAGACATCACGGTTGCCACTGAACAAGCTGGAAAAGCTAATAATTCAGCATAAGTGCAACATCAACTCAATTTTGCTGATCCGTTCATGATCATGACGCATCAAGACACAGTCAAAAGCCAATCTGTCATTTTCTGGTTTTATGTTAGGCACCTCAGTCTCTCTTTGTAACCGAAATAAGCATACATATTATATATACACACATATATATATACATATACTCGCTATTGCTATGCAGGCGGCCATTACTTTTATTTATGGTGGAGATAGTTGGAAGGCCAAAAACAGGTTTTACCTCTTGCAGGTCGCACTGGGAAGTTTGGTACCTCAATGACACAAGACTGCAGTTAGAAACCAGATAAACGGGGTCTGTTGATTGACTGAGTCTACCAAACTTTCCAAATAGTATAATCCACGAGGTAAAAATCAACATCATAGCATAAACATTAACAGGAAATCTACAAGGTTTCGTCAATATGTTTTCTCATTGAATGTTGCAAAAAAATATGTCATTACTTGTTCATTCCAGGCTTACCATACAATGAGAAAAGGTCAGAATAGGTGTAAAATGATCAACCAATAAAGAATTAGATGTGCTTGGCAATTCCTTACTCATTGCATGCTCGTGCCAGGTCCCCAAAACATTACCTCCCAGCTATTGGCAGCATACAAAATCTGCTCCAGTTGATCACCAGCGCATGGTAGAACAGCTTTTGGCGAGTAGCTGCATGGTCATATGAAAAACACAAATAAGAATCACAATGTTGCCAAGATGATGATCAAGTTATGTACATATGCTTAAAAGTCGAACCATACGTCAGTCAGGGGACAAAATGAGCAATGGTGATGCTTCAACCACAATGTTTGGAAATGAGCCTATAACTCTGTTCGTGTTATCTTTTTCTTCTCATAAGCTCATTAAAAGGATCACTCCAGTCTTTGTCCTCTGTTACCGCCTTATTCCAGCGTGCTTTAAATTTCTTCAACTCAGCTGTAGACTGCCTTCTAATCTGTTGAATTTACATGAGAAATGTTCTACCGATTATCATAATGGAAATTAAATATTGATTTAAATAATGTTAAGCTTGAGGCAGATTTCTTACATGAGTTCTTAAATCTAAGGATCTTGTGTTCTGTACGAGGGAAAAAGAAGTCAGATTAGTCATGCAGAGAAAAAGGAACCCACAACTTGTGCCGGTTTTAAGAAAAACATGAAAGTTTGTTACGACCTAAGGTAAAACATGGTGTTTACACGACCATGATCCTATACAGTTATGAATCACAAAATGATGGAACACAAGTACACACAACAACGATATAAGTTATTACAAGTAATGTCTTCCTATCAACACAATGCCTGTTAGGTAGGCAGGTTAGAGAATAGTTCTAATAACATGAAAGTCACAGATCCAAGACCTGCATGGGCCAATTCATTGACAGTGATTCACCCTTCAAAAAAGTAATGTCTTTGGATAAAATTACACAATTAGAATTATTTTTTAGTCCCACTAATTGTATCTTATCGTACTTAAGTTGTCGTGAAAATGCTTTTGAGCATTTAAGCTCCAGTATTTCCTCTTTTTTTGAAAAAGTAAGCTCCAAAATAGTTGTTCATGATGAAGTAAAAAATAAATTGAGAACTTAAGAAACACTAAAAATTGGTGATGTTTTGGACCTTGTTAACACTTGCTCCTCCCAAAGATGGTATGCCCTGGTGGATAATGAATTCACTATCAATGACTCCAACTTTCCTTGTCCTATCACCCTGAAAGTTCAAAATGATGAACCATCATACTAGGCAAACACAGAAACAATGCATATTTCAGAAAATAAGTACTAACAAAGTTTCAAAATTAGAAAGTGACAGTCCTACAGGTCTTCCAAGATCAAAATCCATGATGAACACTCTACATGATGTTGGGACAACTAATATGTGAATGATCAAGACATTGAAAGCCCATTGACGTAAACCATAAAACAGGCGTAGTTTTCCATCTCCATGAAACCCCTGTTTTATACCTGGCCTAGTCTATAAACACGAGAGTTAAACACAAGAAAATTGAAAAAAGTTCCCCCACAAGCACATAATGGATCTCATTTGATTAAAGGAACATTTGTGACAAAATACGGTGTCTATTAAAAAAAGTACAATGTTGCTACTGAGCAATGCTTCATGATGCAGGCTCCACATGGTTGATAGAATCCTATGTAGACAAGCTAAAGTTAAATCACTCTATTCCTTTGGATAACTCTACCATGAAACTAAGGTGTTTATCATTTTCGAGGGGGGTGTTTATCATTAATAACCAAATAGAAAAGGTAGAAACAAACTATCAGCACAACAAAGAAAGAAAGAGCGAACGTCTATGATACCTTATAACCCACACAAGAATTTTAATGCAAGCACGGCTAAGATAACAAAACTGATCATGCTCCTCACCTGAGCACAGTATCCAAGCTTCATGTCTAAACCCCATCCATGAATCAGGTCATTCTGCAAGCAAAAAACATTAAGTCCAAATACCAAATTATTATCATTGAAAGGAGGCTGGTTTTGCATGACTAGGATAACTACAATGGAAATTCTATTCCAATAATACTGACAAATATCAAGTTTCTGAAAGGCTTTTGATATAATCTGGCATAGACACATTCTAAGTTTTTTTTTTTGAAACGACATTCTAAGTTCTTTTTACTATATCTGCACCTTTGCTGCCTTAACTTACACCACATGACCACAATATTCTATCCCAAAAACTTTCTGCACGTGATAGTTATGATAATTAATGTGCACGGTTATCAGTTGCCACGAACCAGTTAGGTTATTATGCAATCTTCTCATGATCCAATAATACCTTAGAAATCCAATGTAAAACGATAAATAAGATGTCACAATGAAGATAAACTAGATGTAACCGTATTTTCCATATTTGTGAACAGTTAATTCATATCCTCAAAAGAAGAATTAGCAAATTAATCGAATTGAATACAAAGCTATACTAATGAAAAAGAAAGAGGGAGAAAATATCTCAAGATTTGGCAGTACCTAGGAAACAATGGCAGAAAAAAGACATACCAGAAAATTGTGAAAGGTGGAATGATGACAAGAGATGAAGAAAGCAGGAAAATGTATCCCTTAAAAAAAGCAGGAAAATGTAGATATATGGATCTTCACCTGGATAAGATGCCACACACATCGCCATGCAGCACGAGAAAATACAGGTGCCATCCCTTCAACCCATCTAATAAAAATAAATTCAGGACAAAAAAAAAGTCAGTATACCTAGGATAGAAAGTGGAGATAACTTTCCCTAAATCATACCACACCAAAAATAAGATGGTTCAGCCACACGTTTTTAGAAGTTCACAAACAACAATAGATAATATGACTCCAGTGTATGACATTAGAAGTGGTTAAACAACAATATAAGACAAGATTAAAATGCCAGCAGTTAATAGCGGCAAATCAAGCAATATAGGTGAAGGTAAGTTTTAAACTCCTCTATTGTAACGACCTGAGGTCTAAGGACCAAGACGGTTTAATAAATAGTCCCCCATGGGCAAAACACGGAGGTGGTCATGGGCTTATATGTAACTATCATCTTCACATATCAAGACGCGTCTTAAATTTGTGCAGGTCGAAAGTCCAAAGTGAACAATATCTTGATTGGGCCGGGGGGTGTTTCAAAATGGTATCAGAATCGACCTCGCGTGCTCACTTGAGCCATGTGGGAAACACGGGCCATGAGCCAACACGGGCCACAGGCTAACACGGACCCCGCTCAACAAGGACATTGAGCCCTTTATGGGGAGAGATTGTAACGACCTGAGGTCTAAGGATCAAGATGGTTTAATGAATAATCCCACGTGGACAAAACACGGAGGTGGTCATGGGCTTATATGTAACTACCACCTTCACCTATCAAGACGCGTTTTAAATTCGTGCGAGCCGAAAGCCCAAAGTGAACAATATCTTGATTGGGCCAGGGGGTGTTACAGAATGGTTCGACCTTGCATTAAAAGAAGAGTACAAATACAAACACTCATAGAAATTTAAATCCATACCCACGACAAGTAGCATGCCAACTATATTATTTCAACTCCAACAACAAATATTATGCAATTGCAACCAAAAAAATCATGGAGATATTGACAACAAAGAAAGGTGACCAGATATAATGGTATTCTGGTGGTTACAAGTTGCATTTTTCTCTTACTGAAACAATAGAGGAACCCCAAAAGAGAAAGAAGGTATTACCCTGTACACGGCGGGCCTTTACTTTCATCAGTGCAATTTAGGCTCCCATGATAATAATATACTCGCCTACATAATAGTAATTCAATAAGAAAACGAGATTTGTTCACACTATTCGATAAACAAAGTTGTCACCAAATTAAACTTTCCACCAGGGAGATTGCCACTACCTATGAACCTTCAACAATCTATTTCTAATTGTAATTCGATGGTGTACTTCAGATGACAGATCAGGATCAAGAGCAGGTTGCGAAATTTCCAATCCCTCAGAAGACATTATCTGTAAGTACCTGGGTACATACAAAATGCAGCATCTTTAATTAAGATAAGTAAAGAAAATAAAAGTGAAATCCTAGATAACAATAAATGATCAACTGCTATGTATATAACAGCAGTACTATTCTTTTTTTCAGTTACAAAGGGAGACACAAGGCCTAGTACAAGGAAAGAAAAGATCAACTTGAAAATAAAGGGCACATAACTTTTAGTGGTATTTGAACTCAAGACCACTTGGTTTACATGTCGGGGGGGGGGGGGGGGGGGGGGGGGGGGGGATGCCACTGCATCACGCCCTCATTTTCAGCAGTACTATTTCTTTAAAATGCTAACATGGAATAATTTTCCTCAGCTACCAGGAGACATGCTTATTCATTCAAGGTTGGGCAATCTATATTGTTGAAACTTTCCACTACAAGGATTATTGTCATAGCTCAATTGCAAGGAGTACTATGAGACTGAGATCAGAAAAGCAAACAGATACATCAAATCAAGCAATATGCATAGAAGTGCTGGAAACTGGAAAACCAACTTGTTCAAGTCAACATCTAATCAATTGGAATGTGTTGAGATTATAAAATTAAAGGTGTTGCTCTTTCTATCTGTTTAACATAGTATCAAAGCAACGAGTCCTGAGTTCAATACTCATCAAAGATCATATAAAAAGAAATATTTTTCCCTTAGTTGCTTACAGTCAGCTTAAGGTTTTAACACAAGTGGTCAGCACATTTAATTTAACAGAATGTTCAAGCTAGCTGATTCAGCATTGAGCACAAGGATCAACAGTTCCTCTGAAGTAACTACTCATTCTGTATGGTAGGGCAAAAAAATAATGCAGCAGTAAGGAGAAATTCTTTGAAACTCATAGGACAATTTGGACATACAAGCTCATCTACTTCTTTTTAATAATAGGTGTCATAAATCTAAGTGTATCTTCATGTTTTCATAATTTAACTATCACTATTCTCGGAAAATAATTTTAACTCTCACTATTAATTTTGTATTTCTTAGAAAACTACACGCCATGAGGTACTGAGAGATGGAGAGTTACTTTCCACAAAATTGTTTGAGAACAAGAATAGTAAACACTTGGATTGATACTTGCCTTTCAGGATCAAAATACTCCACTCCTAAATCTTCATCCCACAGAAAGATATAGTCATATGTGGATACAACATCTGGATGCAAAAACCGCTTGGCAAACCACCTAACGGAACAGAGAAAAAACACCTACATAATTAGGTATGACATTCAAAATGAAAAGGATTTTTGAGAAGAGAGTGAAGCAACACAAGAGTTTCCTTTTGGGTGAGAATTATCACATTATAGTTTTTGTGGATAGAAGAAAAATGCATCTGTTTGAAAATAAGTCTTGATCAAGTATCTCAGAAGAATACAGGCATGTTCAGAGAAAAATCATTTTTTCACAAATAATATCAAGATAGAGAGTTGACACAAGTGGCCATAGAAGTTTATGTTAAGTTGCCGTGTATGATTGCTGCATGTATTCAGAGTGTACACTTGAAGCAGTACAAGAAGAACGGTAACAAAAAGAAAGCCCAAATGGAGATTCGTCAAATATTGAACATTCATCTTGTCACATGGGCTAACTATGCCAGGAAGAAAATACTTATATACTATCCAAGTATTCCTTTTTTTTCTAAATGAAAGAGGAAGTTACCATTTTGTCTGATTGTATGCAAGTATGTGTATGGCCTTGCTATTCCACTCAAGATCACGCCACCCATCTACATTTCCATCATAATGAAAGAGAATTATCGAGAACTTTCCTGGTAAGAACTGAAATAAAGAAAAAAACTATAAGACGAATACATTTTTCCTAGCATCGGGGTAGTAGCTAAAGAGAAAAGCTATTTAGCTGGAACACAGAAAGAAAAGTTTATACGAAACATTATATACTTAAGAGAGAGAAAAAAATCACAAGAAAATACCTTGCGTACAATGCTATCCACATTCGCCTTTTGCAAGATACCAACTGCGATCGCCAAGGCAGCCGTGTAGTTTCGTGAGATCTCCTGAAACAAACAGAAAAGGTAAAGTAGATTCCTCCACACTTTCCTATTCTGTTCACCTAAAAACGCAACGAAAAAAAAATGCAGTAATGAGTCCTTGAAGCATCTATCATTATGGATCAACTCATCATCACCACACATCTAAAATGAAATAAAGAAGTTTTAAAAGGAACGACTTCATCATCAATCAGTTGCTGCAACTTTTACATGGTTAAAAAAGGAAAGTGGAAACGAAGAAATACATTGGAGGACTCAGAGTTGCCCCAGAGGGGCTTCAACTCCATGTCAGAAGTCGGCTCCACGATGCCATGCGGCAATCCATCCAGCTCGCCTTGCCATTGCCTCTGCAACGAAGGAAATACGAAGAAAAATCATCACTCCGCGACGCCAACAAAAAACGAGCAGCTCCGCACGACGGCCGAACCCTCAGCGCTACGATTACCCACCTGGGATGAGGCGAACGGGTCTCGCTTCATGTCCATCTGATCAAGAGAAAATAAAGCAGTCAGATCGCACACGCAATCCGTAAAGCCGGCACAGAAGGGAGGAGGGGACCGGAGCGATGAAACCGAACCTTGATGCGTTCGTACTGGGCTCTAATGGTGAAGAGGAGAAGTAGGGACATCAGGAGGCCCAGGAGGGCGAAGGAGGCCGCTCGCCGCCTCATGGCAGCGAGCTGATGGAGGTGGCCGGCGAGGGTTCTCGCCAGCTTCCTGTCACATTTCTTGCCCTCCTGCTCGATCTTCCTCATGGCGGTGTCCTTGTCTGGTTTCTCTCTCTCTCTCTCTCTCTCTCTCCCCTTTCTAATGCGGAGATTAAGGACGAGGCAGCGGAGGTGTGAGCAGTGCAGCGCGAGCGCGAGGTGGCTTCTGGAGCGAAGCGTTAAGAAAAAACAATAAAAGGAAAAAAAGAGAAAAGTTGCGGGATCCGCTGCGCGTCTCTTTTCCTTTCACTTCTGTGAGAACGACTGGGGCCACGCCACGTGGAATACTATTTTCTTACAATTGGTCTCTGACCGCGTCTTAGATTTCGTGGCATATTTAAACAAAAAAAAAATACGCAGAGATTTTATAGAATCTTATCCGTACTGTTCCGTCTGCTCGCGAATCCCGTCTGAATGATATGTAATAAATATAATAATAAAAAACTATAATTTAGGTGAATATCCTTCTTTTTTTTATTTCACCCGGCACATTTGGTGGCTATTGGTAGAAATGTAAAATAACGATAATAGAGCTTCATTTATGGAGTTGTAACTTGTAGGAGGAATAATAAGCTTGGTTTAGTAGTGTCAGATTCTGTTTGACATGATTAGTAAATTAGTAAACAGATTTAACAGTGGATAGATCTTTAATTAAATGATAGCATGATTAATTGTTAGACGTTTATTTAAGATATTAATAAATAAGTATTTGATAAACTTAAGGTAGAGTTAATTAATGAATATAAAATAATACAACTGAATATATGAAAAATTATTCGATTCAAGCATCGTACAAATTTCATTATAATATAATGAATAATTTTTTTATCTAAAATCAATAAAATAAAATCTCACAATTATTTTTTTATTAAAATATAAAGAAATTTATATTGACAATAAATTTTATATAGTGCATACATAATGTGAAAATATTAATTACAAAATAACTTCTATTCATTATTAACAAATAAATAATTTATAAATAATTAAGCATGAATATAAAAGAAAAATAGTTAAATGAAAATATTAAAAAGATAAGTTGAGAAAAAATAAATCATTTGAATAGGGGTAAAATTCTAAAAAAATTATAAATCGTTGACTTTTAATCGTTAAATGTTAGTAAAAGTAATTTTTTAATATTTTTATATGAAACGTTCAGTTATTTTTATCGTTTACCAAAAACATTAATATTTGAATCATTAAATCTACTTTAAACGCTCATTTTGAATTTGAGCCTTAAATTTATTTTAAAATTTATTTATAAAAAAATCGCTGTTGATATATCAATCAATTGTAGATTTGCATTCATCCACACATTTCTTAAATCTTTAAAAAATATTTTTTAATTGGAAAAGCAATTATAAGTTGTCAGTTAGATGAAAAGGATCCCCCGAGAAACTTTGTAACGTATGGTACATTTATCATACAAATTATGTAGATACGCATTACAAATATTATAGATGTTATAAATAGTGATATGTTAAGATATATCAGTATGCTATTATTGTATACTTTACAACATGTTATGTTATATAAGTATAAATAAAAAAGAGGCCTAAAAAAATTGACAAAACTTTTTAGTTTTTAAGTAAACACTACTTAAATGTCGGTGGTGTTTTTTTTATTACATTGTAACTAGAACTACCGACACATCTCACTCGGCAGCCGTTAGTGGAAAGAAACAATGCAAGTAACCCACCGAAAAAGAATGCAAAGTTGAAAGAATCGGTCAGCAAAATAAAAGAGCTCCTTTCCCAAAGACCACGCGAGTTTTTTTTCTCTCCCTCTTATTATTTCTTCTGATCATTCCTAAACTGTCATAATTTTTCACATTTAATCTTAAATTAGAAATTTATTTTTTAGATATTTAAACTATCGCGATTTTTCTAATTTGATCCTTTCGTCCAATTCTGTCAACTTTACGTTATTTTTTTCGCATTTGTGAAAAGCACATTATACTCCTACTTCAAGTGCTAATCCCCTCTTACATAAAATAAATAATTAAAAAAAGAAAAAAACAAAGAGGAATAAATAATGGAAAGAGCGGGGGTGGGGGTGGTGCCGCCCCCTCCTCTGCGTGACGACCAGAGGGGGGGCCCTCTTTCCCTGCCAATGCCGACGTTGCGCCAGCGTCGACGGGGCCTCCGGTCGCCTCCCTAGACAACTCCATCCACCCCCGTTGTCGGGTGATGCTTCCTCCTCCGATTCAGCCGGTCGTCGTCTGTGGCCCCCTCGACGGCAGCCATGGAGCCCGAGTTGAAGGAGGTGTTCGATGAGGGCTTGACTCTGTGCAACACCACGAAGCTGGTGCTCATCTCCCCCTCCCGCCCTCTTTCCTTGCACTGATGTTGGCAGGGAAAGAGGGTGTCCTCCCCTCTCCCCCTCTCTGTGTCGACGTCGGTATCGACGAGGCCTCCGGTCGCCTCCCCAGACAACTTCATCCACCCCCTACTATCGAGTGATATTCCTCCATCGCCTCGGTCGGTCGTCATTCGTGACGGCATCGACGGCGGCCATGGAGCGCGTGTTGGAGGTGTTCGGCGAGGGCTTGACTTTGCGCAACACCGTGAAGCCGATGCTCATCCCCTGCTATGACCTACGGAGCTCGGTGCCGCTGGTGTTTTCCCAAGCCGACGCGCGACTGTGGGAGGTGTGCCGGGTGATGTTGGAACTCGGCCAATTCGAGTCGCCCGAGATGCGGTCCGTGGATGGGGCCACAACCTGCATCGGCATCGACGGGGGCCTGGCCATGAGCAACCCGGCCGCTGCGGCCATCACCCACGTCCTCCACAACAAGTAGGAGTTCCCCTTTGTCCGCGACGTCGAGGACCTCATGGTGCTCTCCCTCCGATTGCGGCCCGTCGTCAAACGCCGGCGTAGCGAAGGAGGCCCCCCCTCCTCCCCCTCTGACGACTGCGCCGACGAAGGGGGGGTGCCCCCCTCTGCCTCCATCGTCGACGCGAGGGGACATGCGGCGTCTTCTTTGTTTTTTCTTTTTTTATTTTTATATCTATTATTATATATTATTTATGTAGAAGGAGATTAACACTTGAAACAGGGGGTATAATGGACTTTTCATAAAATACGAAAAATAAAAGATAACAGAGAAGCCGACAAAATTGGACGAAGGATCAAGTTGAAAAAATCGCGATAGTTTAAGTACTCAAAAAATAAAGTTCGTAGTTTGGGGTTAGATGTGAAAAGTTACGATAATTTTGGGTGGTTAGAGGAAATAACTTTTCTTTCTTTTATCATTTTTATTCATTAAAGTTATCGACATCTTTTTTAGTTTCAAATCAATATATTTTTATCGGATAGAAGATGTGTTTATATATATTAGGTGTTATTTGATTTAGGGGCGTTTGATTATGAAATAAATAAAAAAAATATTACGTTATTCTTGGTTTAAGATTAGTTTAGTAAAATATCAAATTGAAATCATTTAAAAATCATCAAAACTGCTATATTTATTTCAACAAATATTTTTTTTAAATAATAAGAATAGAGATATTCTTTTTTTTTTTATTTTTTCATCGTTCTTTTATTTTTTTAATCTTATTCTTTTATATTAATATTGTTATTGATATTGTAATATTAAAAATAAACTATTTGTAATAAAATATTTTAGATAAAAATAACATATTTAAAGTTTTATTCTTTTCCATCCGAACACAAATTAAAATAAGAATATACATATTTAATATAATATTTTTATTGTTTTATTCCACTAAAAATATTCAAGAATATGAGTTTATTCCATAATATTCTGTCAAGCAACATCAAAAAGTCAAAAAAGGTGATGGACAAATTTGCCATTTAAAAAAGTTAAAATTTTTAGGGATAAGTGATTCCATTAAAAAGGCAGAATACTCTATTTTTGGCTCAAACTTTTAAGAAATAATTAATTTATCAGAATAATTATTAAAGTACAAACATCACGGATTAAAAATTATGTGTATCATATGGATTATTGTTAATATGCAGATTAATGATAATATTAAATTTATTATAAATTTTTTTAAAGATATTAATTTATAAATTAATGACTAGTGTAATTTATTTTGGATCTACATATTTCTTAAATTCAAGAGCACCTTCATTTTATTCAAAAAATATGAATTCAATTTTAATGTTTTCTACCTTACGTTATGTTCTATTTTTTATATCATCTTTATTTAATAGTTCATGATTAAATTTTTTGAATAGTTTAATGAAAATATAATGATAAAAAGGATAAAAAACAAGATGAAGTAAGGAACATTTTTATTTTATTCATATATATATTTAATATATATATATATATATTCAATATATATATATTCAAAATATCTCCTTAAAATATTACCCTAATCGCTAATAAGATGAACGATCAATATCATTACTACCCAATCTATTGATAAGAAAATAAGTAGTTAAGATTTTTTCTTTTGTTTGCAAAGCTGTAAAAGTTTGTGACCGAGTTGAAATTGATAATGATCCTTAACGAAAATTCTTCTGCGCTTAACGTTATCCTTATAGTTCGGTTGCTAGATAAAAGTATTACTGAATTAATGACAAATTTGCATTTTTTTTTCTATATTTTCATTCCAATTCACTTAACAAAAATCAACTTGAGTTACTTGACGATAATAATAATTAAGATTCGATAAGTAAATGTTAACATTATTTTATAGGGGTGTAAGAAAAATCGGACTAACCCGAAAAATTCATCCGACCCGAAAAAATCGAACCAAAAAAACTGAAAATTAGGAATTCATATATGATTTAGGGCGGTTTTCAATAAATTAAAATCCACCCGCTAAAATTAGGACCCCACTCGAAAAAATCGTAAGGCCCGTGGAGCCCGATTTTTATTTATGATTTTTTTATTTATATAATTAATATATATGTTATTAATTCTTTTATTATAGATATAATATTTTTTGTATAAAATTTCATACTTTTCTATCACATTATCGAACTCTAATTTAATAACTTAATATTTTAGTAGTATATTTTATATTTAATATAAAATTAAATATTTTTATATTAATTAAGTTATTAAATATATTTTTAAAATATAATTATATAAAAATATGGCTCCGAAAAAACTATCCGAAAAAAATCGACCCGTTAAAGGGTGATTTTTATTTTTTTAAAATGGTTTTAGGGTGATTTTTCTAATTTTAAAAATCGACCCGAAAAATAGCGATTGATTTTTTTTGAACCGAAAACTCGAACCGACCCGAACTACTTTCACCCCTATTATTTTATTTATTTCCATATAAGAACCCATCTAATAAAATATTGATATACATATGAACTTAACGGAAGTGTCCTTGTCATTTTTATTCGTGAGATAAAAAAAACTTTGATTCTTACATGAAAAGAAATGCAATATGAATCGTAATTTTTTATTTTAATGACCAAAAAAATAAGGAGCACGACTTTACATCTTCATTTAAAAAAATATATTCTAAATAGTTAAGAGAAAAGATAGTTAGAAGTTAATTTGATATATATATTTAAAAATATTTTATTTGAAAATTTAAATTTTAAATATCAGTTCAAAATAAAAAATAATAATTAAATATATCTTCTTCATTTTTCAGAAATATGTTTTTTTCCTTAAAAGATCCGAGTCGGACCAGGCCTACTTCCAAGCTCAACCCATGGACCATGGATCTTGATCCGAGTCGGACCAGGCCTTGGAAGAGCCACATATATGGGAAAAACGTCGTATGAACCGCCAAAACCCGCACGATCGAACCCGAAGGAGCAAGACGAAGGGCGAAAGAGAGGAAAGATGCTTCAGATCCGACTGAGCAAGGGGCCGTCCGGCGACGCCGTCGGCGGGGCCCCATCGATGGCCGCCAAACCGCCTCCGTCGGAGGATACCGTGACGGTGGCGTGCCCGGACCACCTCGTCATCGCGGATCTCCCGGTCGCCAAGTGCGTCGGCGCCGTCACGGCGTCCTCTTCCGCTGCCGTTCGCACCGTCGGCCGCCGCTCCCGCAGGAACGTCGGCGAGCGCGTCCACTTTTGTTTCTGCTGCGATTTCCCCATCGCTATCTACGGCCGCCTCGTACGATATCTGCTTCCCCTTTTTCCCCTAACGGTCGTTATTTTTACTTTTCATGTTAGGTTTATTCTCCAAATTCCAGTTGCTTCTTTTATTGCTAGGAGTGTTTCGGATTGTACCATTCGAAGCTTATTGATATGGCAACAGATGTAGCAGTAGTTATCATTCGTCTTTTAGTTATCAGATGAAAACTGCTTTAGGGCTAATGCTGTAACTGTTCGTAAGCCATGAGTCGTAGATTTAATGGAGCATTCGGACTAATGCAAGTGCAGATTGCGTAGCAGTGTAGTCTTTGCTCATTAAGTTCAAGTTGGATAGTAAATTATGTAGTTTAGTTTGATATAGTCCCAGTAATTAGTTGAGAGACACATATAACGGGATTGTGGCTTGGCGAGCTACAATGCAAAGACTTTCATTTTATTCGAAATGTGGAAATAAGCAATGAGGATCCAGAGAATCTTTGGATTCTTTCTCCACTTCAATTCTAGTAATTGTTTGGAGTAGCATAGTGTTAGACAATTATGAAGCAGTATAGGTTTAGTCCACGATAAAATCAATAGGCAATGCAATGTATTTCTGGTTTGGTTGGCTGATTGCTCATGGGATCAGAATAAAGTTTTCAGTTAACGGGACTTGAGGATGGAAGAGATCATGAGATATCTTGTGGCAACAAAGTAGAAGAAATAAAATGTCAAATTGCAGTATCTTGAATAAAATGTCAAAAGTGCAAGATTATATCCTGGATATGAGGTTGGGTGACGATGGCTGTTCCTTGCAGAGTATATGCACTTGCATTATAGGATAGACAGTGAGCCAAAACTCTCAGATTCTCATGGATTGATTTGGGGTCAAAGAAATGGCTAGATCTTTCATGGGAAAGGGCTATATGGAGAATATCGTTCAAGTTGCAGGGTCCTTGGACCTTGGTTAATGAGTGTGGGATTGTTCAATTGAACATTTGTTTCAACTGTACATTGCATTTTATAACAGTCACTGAGCATCTTCTAAAAGATTCATTGAATAAGGTTGGATGGCTGAGACATTTCAACCATCCTTTTGGCCCTAAACAAACTTGTATTTGAAAGTTCCTCTTCTAAATAATGCTTGATACTGATTCATATCACCCAAAACAATTGTCTTTCTGTTTGCTCATCATTTCTCTAGCTGAACATGATAAACTCTAAAAGGCATGTGTTGGCAAAAGTCATAACTCAGGTTTCATTTACTTTTGATTGTTTCATTGTTTTGTTGGATACATCTCAAACTTTCATATTGAAGTATTTTCGTATCTTTGCAGATACCTTGTGGGCATGCTTTCTGTCTGGCATGTGCGAGAAGTGATGCTAGCTGTTACATGTAATTTTTCTATGAATGACTATTTTGCCATCGGGTATTTTGTTTCATGAGCTACTATTCATGAATATCACTATTTTATCTTTACTAGCATGTGCATTTATTAATGCAATTTTATGAAATCATCACTTAATCGTCATCCATTAATTTAAACATGATGTTTCATTTTCAAAGATAAAAGAACTTAAACATGTTGTTTGATTTACGGTAATCTAAAGCCATATTATTCTCAAGTGTTGGATATTTTTTTTTATTTTGTTGATGGGGAGTGTTGGACAAATTATATATTAAAGAATTTGACTTGTTGCATAATTAGTTAATATATGAAGTTTTCCACTTCTAGATAAACAAATACGAAGAGAATATATGAGAGAGCTTTTCTTAATATATACGATATATATAAAAAAGTTACTGTATCAGGAAATAGATCTGCTGGTTCACTTTCCTAATAGTGAAGCATCAAAGCCTTTCATCTCTTTCCTGGACTTTTTGCAAATGACTAGGCAAACAATTAACTACGATTATAGAAGAATAGAGTTCTTGGCCATTGTATAATTTTGATAATGGCACACTTACAAGTTGATGCTAAAAAAAGAACATGCAACCATTTGTTGTGTTTCCTAGTATGAATTGTGGTTGAAGATTATCGGACGTGTAATGTCTTCCATTCTGATCATTATCGAATTGGTTTGTAGCTTGGCATCTTTTTGTCACATAAACAGTTCCAAAGATGGGTATTCAAAATGGAAATGAACTACCTTAAAACAAACAAACTAAGTTGAAGCACTTTTTATTCTTTTATCTTGATATGCCTTTTGTTTTGGCATTTTAATTAATTTATTTGCGAATTTCTGTCTCCTTTTCTCTTGCAGTTGTGAGGAGCGCATTCAGAAGATTCAGACGATTAAAATGATGGAAGGTCTCTTCATGTGTGCAGCTCCTCGCTGCCTCAAGTCATTTCTCAAGCGTGCTGAATGGGAATCACATATCCACGAAAACCATGCTACTTTGATTCAGTCAAATAAAGATAAACAAGCGGAGAATGAAAAAGAGGCAAAAACATCATCAACAGATACTCAAAAGCAATCACAAATGCAGGAGATGTCAAGTGCACGTGCTCCACTAAGGGCAGGCTTCTCATCGAGTTTCAATTCTCAACAGCAGGATCGTGAAGATAGAACACGTCGTCCCTTATCTGGTGATCAACAGTCACCCAAGCCGTCAATTCAGTCAAAGCTACAAACATTTCCTGGCCGTCACCAGCAACAGTCAGGTGAGTCACAGCCAGACAACAATATGTACCAAGGTGTAGACAGGCCTAACACCTGGGCTAATCCCCCACAAGGTTATGACAACCAGACTGGTCCTGGTCCTCACCAATTACCATTAGACAAACCAGCAAACATTCCCTTGCAAAGTCCACTTTCAGATTTTCAGTCTATGCAACCTTCTCATCCTACCTATCCATTAGCAATGAATGCCAACCAGGCTTTAGGACACCCACCAACAGTTAGCTATCCTCTTCCTGTAGATGGGTCTCAGCAATATTTGAATGCTCCCTTTGAGATGGTGCCCACAGTAGGACCTGGGCAGGCCTCACTGATGGGATTTCCATCTACTCCAGCAGGCTTAGCAAGTTTTGTTAATGCGGCTGCTGCACGTCCCTGGGGCATTGGACTTGTTGGCATGCCCTTTGACCCTTCGGTGATGATAGCTCAAGGAATTTCTGAGAACTACATGAATGTAACGGGTTCACAAGGGAGGATTCCAACCTTGCAAGGTGATATTGGTCAACTTCATGGAGGTGTGCAAAACCATCCTCAGATGGGTCAGATGCCAGAGCTTCAAGGCATGTCTGCTGCTAACAATGATGACAAGGGAATGCTGGCACAGATGCAGCCGATGTTTGGACAACTTCCTCCGCCGCCCCCATTGCCTTTATCCATGCCTCAGCAGCATGATGCAGGAAAATTTTCTTCCTTTGGTGGCAACACAGGTCACGATGGTCAGGGCTACGGTTAAAAGAATGGAAAAACACGATTCTATGGAACCTTCCAGAACATTTATACCTTGTTATGTGACTTCATTTATCGCGATGTAACAATATTTTTCTTAAAAATTTATCATGGTTGTGTAATTTTGTCATTGTTCTGTTTTCAGTTATAGCATAGGTGGGCCCGCATTCCGGCTACATGTGTTATCTGACATTTTAGTGTCAATGTCATTGTTACAAACCATGGTGATCTCAAAATTTCAACATGCAGTCTACTTTATTCTTGCTGCTTTCTTGTCTGATGAAACGAAGTAGCACTTTGGTCTTAAAAAATAAATGTTTGAATTTATAAATATGATGAAGTGTACGTATGTGAATATGAAGCTTGGACAGTAGGCATTGAATGCCTTGTCCTCTTCTTTTGTACAAGATAATAGTAAGCGTGCAATGCACACAGCGCACGTAAGCAAATTATGACCGATCGAAATATCCTATAACCCTAAACTGAATATTTGGAAGTAATAGGAATGTTCAAGCTATAGCGGGGGTCTTCTTTTATGTCGCGGTGAACATTGTGCTACATGGTTTTCAGAGACTAACAAATCAGGGTCCCGGTTAATATCTTGCACATAGTCACAAATTATATGCGAAACAGGAAGAATTTGGTCCCAATTCCCAATTTCGTAGTTGTCTCTACTGTCATTACGAAATATATTTATTTTATTCTCACTACATTTTATCAATAATGGACGTCTAATAAAATAAAGTGATAATTGTAACACGCCAAATTTTTGTAAAAATTTAAAACTTTTATTAAAGTTAACGTCAAATTTTCGAACGATCGAAACTCAAAATGGGAATCTGATATCGCGACCGATCGGCGACTTCGACCGATGCACCACCTGTAACGTCCCAATATTTTTTTTCTTTTGCCTGCCTAGAAGACTATCTCGACGACGCCATTCAATTCTATGACCAGTCAACATGCTGGTTTACAATAGCGGAAGATTTAATTTACAACAATTTAAACAATATGCGAAAGACAATTTTACAACATCCAATAACTTGTGAGTTAGGCCCACATCTATATAATAATGGACCTTATATTCATGTGCATGTCAACCGTCAGAGGAGCCACCAACCGTCTCACCATCGTCATCACGATCATCCGTACGGATTCAAGTACAGGAGCAAAGTCCAATGAGATAAACTCAATACGTAGGGTCATCCATAATGATAAACAATATGAACCATATCAATATCAATAATCATATGCATAATGATAAGCAATATCAATATCATCCTATCAATGCTATCTCAATTATCAATATGCACTATCCATCGACCATAACGATCAATTGGCTGTAATAAATAATCCTATCATCCTTTATCATCAACCATAAAGGTTGATAATAATAATTTCATTAACAATATCATCAACCATATAGGCTACAATTAATTATCTTAACAATCTATCTTTATTTTACATTACTTTAATCATAGAAACTGCAATTTAATTATTCTTTTCTATCAATTATCTCTCTATACTTCAACCAAAAGATTGCAATTTCGATTCAATTAATATTATCATCAATAATCCAACATCAATCAATCATCCATTTTTATTCTTCAACCATAAAGGTTGTAATTATCCTTTATCTTTAACAATCAATTAATCTTTCTTATACTTCAACCATAAAGACTGCAATTTAATATCTTATCAATCAATTTTATTTTACTCTAGCTCCAACCATAAAAGCTATTTAATACTTCAACCGCAAAGGCTGCTTCAATCACAGGGATTGCTTCAACCATAAATGTTATTTAATACTTCAACCACAAGGGCTGCTTCAACCATAAAGACTGCTTAATACTTATTCTTTAACTTTTAACAATTAACTTAAACCATAATGTTGCTCATAACTTATTCTTATATTTGAAGTTATCCTTTAACCACTAGGGTTGCTTCAACTATATAGGCTGCTTTGAGAGCTCTCCTTATTTTAGGTACCTTTCATCTTTTATCTTGATTAACTTATGACATCTATCTTTACTTTCAATTAAACTTTATTTTCAATCTTAGATGCACAAAGGCATCAGTCAATATATCATAATAACATGATCATATATAACAAATAGTATAATCATCACAATCAAATAATACTTTAATAACTTAAAAACCTCTTTTTCCGAACTTCAGAACTCGGGTCGGGTGGAATGGAACCCGAGCCGATTGGGATGGAACTCGGGCCGGTTCCTCCTATAATCAACAATGCTCATCTTTCTATAGAACTCGGGCCGAGTTCTTACGAACTCGGTCCAGATCAATTCGATCGTCATCCGAATTCTAATGAATCTAGGCCAGGCAGAGCAGAACCCGGGCCGGGTTCTACCGCCATCGGGAAGTTATATTTTCAGCACATTTTTCGACCATATTTTGTAAGCGATTATCCATGCAATTCAATTCACAATTCATCCATACAATAATAAATATTTAGGGCAAGGGTCCTGATGGTCCATGTCGCGAAAAACCGACACTATGAAGATCCCCCTACGTACCTTAAGTTGGTTGAAAAACTAACTATGTGCCTGTTATCTATTGACAGCACGTACATCACGACTTTGGCCGACGATTTCTCCTTATTGACGTTCAAAAACCATCGGCTACCATTTGAATCTTGTTCTACTCTGTCGGGACTTTGAAACGGTATATCGCACGTGCTCTCAGGTGGCTCAGTTTGTGAGAAAACAAAGGAGAAAAAAAAGGGCTCTTGTGCAGAATTTTTGTGGAGGCAAATTATACTTTCTAGTCACCCTTTAGTCTTTATTTATATCTCTCAACTAGAGTTTTTGACTTCTATCGGACATTGGACTATTTCTCCATCAACCATGACCATCCATCATTAGTTATCATCTGTTAAATATTCAGATTTAATTAAATCCGAATTTCACTAATTATTTCATAATCATACTTATCAAAAATCCATCTCTATTCAAATTCCTTTTTATCTCTTCTAGAACTTCTCTCAATCAAACTCTATCTCCATCTTTTATCAATAATTTATGTTAACCAAACTATATCTTTATTTTATTTTTTATTTCTTCCTTTTCTCTAAATTTCGGAATTATTTAATTCTATAATAATTTATCATCTAATTTTCGGATTAAAATAATAATAAATATTATTTTAATGGCTGAATATTTCTAAGCCATAAAACTCTTAATCCTATCATATTTGGTAGTTCTATATTCATTAAACATTCTTTTAGATCTCAAATCAAATTGAAATCCCCAATCTCAATCTAATTATGAATTCTACTCCCAATAGGATTTAATCTTTCTTTCTTTTCCTTTTTCTTTTCTAATTATACTTTTAATCCTACTTAACTTCTAATTCCTTCTCCAAGTAGGAGTACTTTTTCCTTCTATTCATATTCCTTTTCTAATTATATTCCTATTCCTTCTCAAATTCCCCTTTTATAATCTTCAATTCTTCATGGATTATAATTAACTTATAAAATTACTCTATTGCCCTTGATTAAATCTTGGGGTGTTATATAATAACCTCCTTAAAAATAAATTCGTCCCCAAATTTATGAGAGAGAATTTACTTAATCCAATCCTCAATCAATAACATTCTTAAAAAAAATTATCCATAACCACTATCAATTATTATTGTTCTTGCGTTCTCACTAATTGATTCATCTAAAGTAATCATGTCTATAAATCTCTTATCTATTACCACTAATCGTCACCCCTTCCTTCATCTTCCTCACAGCGTACGATATCTATGTCTATGTTGTATGCCCGTGGTAATAATATACCAGACCCTGCATCCTTCCATTAGTTCTTCTTCTCTGGTTTTGGTTCCGAACACTCTCTAATATAATGTCCAAACTTGCCGCAATTGATGCAAGCTCCAGTTTTACGATGACACTCTCCGGGATGGAACTTACAACAATAGGGACAGGGTTCTCTGTCTCGTCTTCGTTCTTCGCGCATCACCTTCTGTCTTTCCTTATACTGATCGTCCCTTTGACGATTGCCATGTTGATCTTTCTTGTCCGGAGTTCTATTTATTTTTCCAAAATGATTTATATGTTGGTCAGATGCATGAATACCACTTGCTACATCACCATCTTCTAAATAGATTGCGAACTCCTCAGCAAACTCAAATGTTTGACAGTTGCCCTCTTTTACTCTTTCTCGAAGGCTAGGCTTGAGGTCATCAACCCAACGCTTTACATGATTTAGTTCAGACTGCCGTAGTGTCGAGTATCTTTCCAAGTTCAAGAACTTGGTCAAATATTGCTTGATGGTCATATTGCCCTGCTGGAGCATTAGATACTCCTGCTTTCGGCCTCTTTCATAGGCAGGTATATACCGATTTTCAAAAACTTTCTTGAATTCTCCCCAAGAGATTAACTCCTTTCCGGAGAATGTGGTGGCTTTGGCAGCCTTCCACCAGTCTCTTGCTTCGGCAGTCAACTTTCTTGAGGCGTAAATCATTTTGCGGTCCTCGCCGCAATCCATCTCCAAGAAAATCTGTTCTATTTCTTCAATCCACCTTTCTGCATCCTCGAAGTCACTCTTCCTATCAAACTGAGGGAGTTGCAGTTTGAGGAATCTCTCTATGGTGTCCTTCCTATCATTATGAGGGGAAAAGTCATGACTTCTAACGTTAGAGTCTTCAATACGCATCGAGTGGGACTCACGCGGTAGTGATCCTTGCCTCAATTGATCCTCCTCATGTCCATTAGCTTGTGTTTGATTCTCTTGAGGGCCTTGGACTTGCTGTTGACCCGTTGGGATCCACTCTTTGGTCCACGAGGAATGTTTTGTGGAAAGACCATCCTTGATTCTATCTGTACCCATGAAACATAAATCAGGATGAGTATCTTATTCATAACTTATTCCATCACCATACCATATGGGATAACCTCCTTAGGACTTTGATTATTCTATCTTAGAATAAGCTCCTTAGAACTTTGATTATTCTATCTTCGAATAACCTCCTTAGAGCTTTGGTTATTCTTTTTGGAATAACCTCCTTAGGCGTGACCATATACCATGAATGAAATCATTCTATTTCTATCGTCTAAGGATCTATGTCATCCCTTACTCTATTCATATTCTTGAAAGGTTCCATATTCCATATTGCATTTAATAGTTATATAAGCTAATTATGGTTCAGAAAACTTACTTGACCCTTTCTTGATGGTGTGGTGGTTGCTCATGACGTGTGCACATGGACTCTATTCTATTAGAGACAGCTAAGAAGTGTCTCTCGTTAGGCACTGATACCTTTGTAACGCCCCAAGATTTTTTTCTTTTGCCTGCCCAGAAGGCTATCTCGACGATGTCACTCAATTCTATGACCAGTCAACATGCTGGTTTACAATAGCGGAAGACTTAATTTACAACAATTTAAACAATATACGGAAGACATTTTTACAACATCCAATAACCTGTGGGTTAGGGTCCACATCTATATAATAATGGACCCTATATTCATGTGCATGTCAACCGTCAGAGGAGCCACCAACCATCTCACCATCGCCATCACGATCATCTGTACGGATTCAAGTACATAGGCAAAGCCCAATGAAATAAACTCAATACGTAAGGTCACCCATAATGATAAACAATATGAACCATATCAATATCAATAATCATATGCATAATGATAAGCAATATCAATATCATCATATCAATGTTATCTCAATCATCAATATGCACTATCCATCGGCCATAACGATCAATTGACTGTAATCAATAATCCTATCATCCCTTATCATCAACCATAAAAGCTGATAATAATAATTCCATTAACAATATCATCAACCATATAGGCTGCAATCAATTATCTTAACAATCTATTTTTATTTTACATTACTTCAACCATAGAGGCTGCAATTTAATTATTCTTTTATATCAATTATCTCTCTATACTTCAACCAAAAGGCTGCAATTTCGATTCAATTAATACTATCATCAACAATCCAACATCAATCAATCATCCATTCTTATTCTTCAATCATTAAGGTTGTAATTATTTTTATCTTTAACAATCAATTAATCTTTCTTATACTTCAACCACAAAGGCTGAAATTTAATATCTTATCAATCAATTTTATTTTACTTTAGCTTCAACCATAAAGGCTGCTCAGTACTTCAACCACAAGGACTGTTTCAACCATAAAAGCTGCTTAATACTTCAACCACAAGGGCTGCTTCAACCATAAAGGTTGCTTAATACTTATTCTTTAACTTTTAACAATTAACTTCAACCATAATGACTGCTCATAACTTATTTTTATCTTTGGAGTTATCCTTCAACCACTAGGACTGCTTCAACCATATAGACTGCTTTGAGAGCTCTCCTGATTTTAGGTACCTTTCATCTTTTATCTTGATTAACTTATGACGTCTATCTTTACTTTCAATTAAACTTTATTTTCAATCTTAGATGCACAAGGCATCAGTCAATATATCATAATAACATGATCATATATAACCAATAGCATAATCATCACAATCAAATAATACTTTAATAACTTAAAAACATCTTTTTTCGAACTTTAGAACTCGGGCCGGGTGGAATGGAACCCGAGCCGGATCCTCCTATAATCAACCATATCCATCTTTCTACAGAACTCGGTCCAGATCAATTCGATCACCATCCGGATTCTAAGGAATTCGGGCCGGGCCGGGTTCTACCGCCATCGGGAAGTCATATTTTCAGCACATTTTTCGGCCCTATTTTGTAAGCGATTATCCATGCAATTCAATTCACAATTCATCCATACAATAATAAATATTTAGGGAAAGGGTCCTGAGGGTCCATGTCGCGAAAAACCGACGCCATGAGGATCCCCCTACGTACCTTAAGTTGGTTGAAAAACCAACTATGTGTCTGTTATCTATTGACAGCACGTACGTCACGACTTTGGCCGACGATTCCTCCTTATTGATCTTTAGAAACCATCGGCTACCATTTGAATCTTGTTCTACTCTGTCGGGACTTTGAAACGGTATATCACACGTGCTCTCAGGTGGCTCAATTTGTGAGAAAACAAAGGAGAAAGAAAAAGACGTGCATAATTTTGTGGAGGTAAATCATACTTTCTAGTCACCCTTTAGTTCTTATTTATAGCTCTCAACTAGAGTTTTTGACTTCTATTGGACATTGGGCTATTTCTCCATCAATCGTGACCATCCATCATTAGTTATCATCTCTTAAATATTCAGATTTAATTAAATTCGAATTTCACTAATTATTTCATAACCATACTTATCAAAAATTCATCTCTATTCAAATTCCTTTTTTGTCTCCTCCATAACTTCTCTCAATCAAACTTTGTCTCCATCTTTTATCAATAATTTATGTTAACCAAACTATATATTTATTTTATTTTTTATTTCTTCCTTTTCTCTAAATTTCGGAATTATTTAATTCCATAATAATTTATCATCTAATTTTCGGATTAAAATAATAATAAATATTATTTTAATGGCTGAAATATTTCTAAGCCATAAAACTCTCAATCCTATCATATTTGGGAGTTCTATATTCATTAAACATTCTTTTGGATCTCAAATCAAATTGAAATCCCTAATCTCAATCTAATTATGAATTCTACTCCCAATAGGATTTAACCTTTCTTTCTTTTCCTTTTTCTTTTCTAATCATACTTTTACTTAACTTCTAATTCCTTCTCCAAGTAGGAGTACTTTTTCCTTCTATTCATATTCCTTTTCTAATTATATTCTTATTCCTTCTCAAATTCCCCTTTTTATAATCTTCAATTCTTCGTGGATTATAATTAACTTATAAAATTACTCTATTGCCCTTGATGAAATCTTGGAGTGTTATACCACCGGACGACCGAACACTTTAGAACGCCCGAAAGTGCAAAGGACAGAAACAAGATGATCACCATTTTGATCTCTCTCTCCCTCCTTTACACTCTCTTTATTTCCACATAATAGTAACTCATGAAGCCATGATCTCCACGAAACCCATCCTAATGCCCATAAAGACCCCTTATTGATATTCAGACCTCACTTCTTTCTCCTTGTCTCTCACCTGAGCTTCCCCATTTTTGTGTTCTTCTTCAATTGGTCTCGGCCAGAGGACAGAAGGGCAACTTCGGTAGGCCAGTTGGGTGCAAGCGAAGCATGAGTATGAGGGAGGAACAATTGAAACTTAGTCCTTTGAAGATTCAATCGGAAATCATCCGAAATAGATTTGTTTTCGAGATCTGGATTATGGGTTAATTCTAGAGGAATTTTGCATGCTTTAAGGACTGATTCATGGTTAAGGTTCATGTTAGTAGGGAGTAGATCAAGTCTTATGAATTGCAGATATGTATTTGCATGACTGAATGATATTGCATATATATATATATTGTTAATATGTTGATTTAGATCAGTTAGTGTATAATTTAGATAGTTACTTGATGATGTAAATCGTACTTTGATATTAGTAATTTACGTTAACTAAATTAAAGATTTAACTGTGAAGCATTTTATGCATGAAAATAAGTAATCAATGAGATATGTCATATGAAAGAAAATGATATGAAGGATATGATTAGGATGAAATTTATGCCTTGATATGTTCCTAAATTATACTGAGTGTTAAGTACTATGTTAGATTGTGTTAGATTTCACTTGCATTGAAAACGTAAGGATTTCCGCAATGACCTACAGCTTTGTCGAACTAAAGCAGACGATCGAAACCCTTTGGAGTGTCCAATTCAACTCGGCAGAGTATAGAGACATGCCATATCGGGTGACAAAATATCGAGCAGATGACCAATATGGACTAGAACAAAAGTCTGAAGCTCCTTCGAATGATTGAACTGAAAAATGTCGAGACTCGATAATGACGATGACAATCAATCGATCGACCGAAACTATTTTGGACGATCGATCTGGATTATCTCGTCAGAAGAATTTCCAACAATAGATGAAGAAATTTGATCGATCGAGGATGAATACGACACTGTTTCAAGCGGAAAACCTATCCAGTTTCGGTCGATCGAAACTCTCGACGAGAAGTCCGATAGACTCATGTAATAATGGACGACCAAACCTTCTCTCGGTTGACCGATCGTATAGTCTTTGAAATGACCGAAGAACAAATACAGAACAGGCGATCGCTCACCTTTCGGTTGACTGAAAACATTGATAAACGAACGTTCTCTCCCTTTTCAGATGACCGTTGAATGAACTTCAACCGGACGATCGCTCAACTTTTGAGCGTTTGATATGTGGACATAACAAATATGACTCTAATCAAAACCCTCTGATTTGTTGAGCTTATGTTCGCCTAACTAATACTGAATGAAATGAATCTAAAAGAATGATCAGGAGCCACTCTTGCTCCATATAGTCTTAATCGATCTACGTGATTGAAAGAGAAGCTCATGAATTATAAGACACGATGGAGGGTTACCATTTGTCCTATCTAGATGGGAGTTTCTCCCTATAGATATTCTCGTCTTGTGTGAGGTCATCTTGTCCGACGGGATTGACTGTGGCACTAATCCCCATTGCCTAGAGATAGCTACATACTTATGTGCCCGCAATGATATTTTCTTAATCTTTCAATTTATGGACAAGATGAAAGAACATAAATGATAAAAAAAAGATAAATGAAAGGATTTTATCCTTATAAACATGAATATGAATATGAACCAAATCATGAACCATGAATAATGAATATGAACAAGGAACACGAATTTTGATATGAAAAAAGAAACGAAATGAAAAAGCATGAATCATGATTATGACATCATTATTGATTTTTCATTATCATCCTTTCTCATATCTGATTTACATATTTTGTTTTATGTTTATTCTAATAGAACTACCTATACGAAATCACACTCAGCTTTATACTAACGGTTGAGCTTGCTTCTCTGTGTGATCCCGTAGGTACTTGATATGAATGTGTGCTGAGTTGATATGTGTGCGGTGATTACAGTTCGAGTGACGTGTGCACATGATTATCTTAGAGTCTAGTTGGAGTCTTTCGCTTTTTTTATATCGAGTTATATTTGGACTATTATGGGACATATATGTCATTGTACTATGGCATGGATTTTTATATGCCTTATGTTGAGACATTTGGTGTACTTTTATCTATGTTACTTCTGTCTTTCCTTCATTTGTTGTATTATCTTATTCATTAAGTCTTCCACTTACGTGCCATTTTTCTAGACCATTTAAGTAAATGAAATAGTCAATCGAAGAAAGTAATGATCGATAGAAGATTCTGCAATATGGTGGGGGTTAAATTTTGGGACGTTATAATAATAATATCTTTAGAAGCAACAATATGCCACAATTTATTCATTACATCTTTTTTTTTCTTTTGGGTAGACAACTCCTGAGAAGTGAAGCCGACGAGTCAATTCTTGCAGCATTAACAGTTATACGCATTGTCCACAGATTAAAAGTCGGTCCACCATTGAGTCCAACTAATTTGGAAAGTTCGCCCGTACTTGACAGTCCCAATAATATTTTTTTTACATTTACATAAACTCAAACTTGATACTTTATTTAAACGCGAAGGAATCTCTTACCGCTCCACCTCCACCCTTATTAACGACATCTATCGACAGAAATAAAAATTACACGGTGCAAAATCAGGACCGTCTGTTGTACCTAAAGCATTGCACGTGCATTAAGATGGCCTAAATATATTCTATTTTTGGTATATATATAGAGAGAGTTAAATATAAAATCTGATCGTCAACTTGCAAGATCATAATTATTTTAATATGATAGTTCAAAATACAAGTAATATACACCATTAAATCAAAATGATGTTAATTTAAAAGTCTAAAATATGTGATTACACGATGGGAAATCGTTAAATGATGCAACTTTTATTAAATTTAATTTCAATTATATAATCATCGATTCAAATTCTTTGGATGCATATTAATTGTATAACTTTTAATTATATATTACTTGAATTCAATTTAATAATAGTAAAAAGTAAATAAATTAAATATCAATATTGTTTCAGGTTTAAGTTTAATTGATACAATTGGTTAGTAAGGGGAATGCCGTAAGCTCGAATTCGATTCTTACCGTCACTCTGGACAAAGAAATTTTGAAATTAAAATTAGTCACGTACTAATATTATACATCGATAGCTCGGAAACGATTTGACTTAGATAAAAAAGAAATTTGATAAATCGGGGTGATGCGTACGATAGTTGAGCGTTTGATAATTGTATGTCATACTAGGAAACACCCGTTTCGCACAAATAAATATCTATTGTTAAATGTAACAGTAATTTTTTGTCATTAAAAAGTAATTTATTGGAAATCAACACACGATTTTATTGCTTTTGCTTGCTTCTTTTTGCATTATTACCATAAACTTCTCCGATGATAAAACACGATTTCTTTTGACTACCAAATAAAAAGGAATTAATTTTAAAGAACACGTATGGTTAGTTACAACAAAAACAACATGTTAAGTGTTTTTAATTATTATGCACTAACTTCTTTTTTCTGAAGGAAAATATGCCAAAATTATACTGTAGTGTAAAAAATAAGATGTCATGTCTCTCTTTACATTATCCCGGAATAAAGAAAAAAATGACATACAATTCTCTATACAACAGATGAGTGTGATTAGCAATGAAAATAGGCAAATGGCTGCATCGTGGTAGCTGTGGGACGGGCGGAGGGAGGACGCCATGTTCATGCACGGGACAAAGCGGCCTCATCACATGCGACCTGCTGTAGTACCCACGCTCCGCCGCCGCCTCGGTGATGTGCCCAGAGTGCACCTGGGCATTCTCATGAGCAGGTACTCTGTGGAGTCTTCGCCGTCATCACCGATGGGGGAGATCATGGTTGTCCGGCGGGAGTGCGTCATGGGTTCCGATGACGGACTTGGGCGATCGGTCGTTGTTCGTGAGCACGACCAAGTGGGAATGGATGCTGCTGAGTAATCTGAGCGGTACGTGCCTGAGGAGGAGGAACCTCCTTTTGTGCCATTGCTTGTGGCCACCTCGCACCATTATAGCTGAGCAATGCGGGAAAAATGGAGGTAGAGACATGGAAATCTAGGTAGGTCTGGAGCGGTAACTTTAACATTTCTTATTAATTACCTTTTTCATTATTCCAAACAACTTAATTGAATGAATTAATGAGAGGAGCTCGTCGGAAAGTAACTCCATGAAGAGGTTATACATGGAAGGTTGATCGTGTTAGCTTAGAAGTTACACATGGGAAGGTCAGTTGTGGGAGGAGGTTATCTAGGAAGATAGAGGGGAGGTTATTAAAATAAATGATTATTAACTAAATAAAGGGACTAATATATAATTATTAAATTAAAAAATTAAGAAAAAAAAAAGATAAAGACCAATCTAGAAAGAAGAATGCACCACAACTATTAACTAATATATATATATATATATATATTATTATTAGTTATAAAATGATTATTATGTATATATATTATTAGTGAGGTAGTGGGCAGGAGTTTAACGTACATGAAGAGGAGTGGGCAAGAGCAATAAATAACTATTCAGTTATGCCTAAATAGAAACGAAGGAATATAGGCAATTATGACTAAAGAAAAATATAATTATTACTATTCAGTTATAATAAATTAGTTACTATTCGATTACAATCATGACTACATAAAACGATTAATTGCTATGCGGTTATGAATAGAGATTAATAATTATTACTACTCAATTATAATAAGGTTAATATTCGTTACAATAGAATTAGAGAATTGAAAATTCTCAAAAAAATTAAAATAAATAAATAACAACGGAGCTTTGAGAATAATCTCCAAGCCATATATATATATATATATTCCTGGATGTATTAGCTGATCTTATGCCTTAATATTCTTGGACCTCTTAACTTTTTTTGAGTCAGATTTCATCATTGGAATAAAGTTAGAAACTCTACATAAACAACAGTATAATAACAAAAATAAATGTGCCCAATTTTTAGGGATATATAAAATTGATATTGCGCGTGAAATCTATTTGTTATTGTATAAAAATAAAGTGTTCAACAAAAGAACAGTAAACACAAAAAACTAATTGAAAATTTTTGTGTCGCATAAATGTAAAAGCGTTTAATACAAAAGAAATATTAAGTTTTTTTTTTAGTTAAGACAAAACATTGAATGCTTATATAAAGGAGTCTCAATATATACCTCCTCTTCATCTTCTTTTCCGTTGAATGCTTTGAGAGAAAAAAAATGGAGTTATAGATTATGTATATAATATCTGCAAATTAAATTAATCACAAGTGTTATAAGCTCGAAAATGGAAATGCTAAAAGAACAAAGAATGTGAAATCAATCTTAACTGACCTCGTCATCTTCTTACCCTCCGAAGAAAGAATTGCAGAAGGGAGAAGAGAAAATGAAGGGAGAAGGTATATGTATCATCATAACTTTGTTTATGACAGAGGTAGTGGCGGTGGTGAGATCGAGTGATTATTTATATGAAAGGAATTTCAAGGGTAAAAAAAGGTGTGGAGTTGTGGATTTAAATTTTAAAAGTTTTCTATAGTGAGAAAACTGTGAAAACGAAGGGTCATTACATTAAAATCCTTCTATCTTACGATAACTTAGTTATGTAAGTTTTTTTATATTACAAAACTCAAGAGAGGAAACGGCTGCAATAATTAAGGAGTGGACTTAGACTTTATGCCATTTAGCATTTTAATTAATGATAATAATAATAAATAAGTTAATGGGCAAATGTACCATAACTCGTGGAGAAAAGTGAGTAGTGGGCAAGAGAAATAATATGATCACTATTCGATTACAATAGAATTAGAGAAAGGATGATCTCCAAGCCTTAGAATTATACTATTAATCCATTATTAATATTAACATGGAAGTTTAACTTTGCTATTATTAATATGGAGGTTTAAGTAACTGTTTGGGTCCACGCAATTGATTGAATCCGTTGTAAACGATGTCACTATAAATGTTTAAACACAAAACAAAAAGCAAATGAAATTCAAGTAATTCAAAAAATCAGGAAAAAAGATAAATAGAGATGGTGAAAGAAGAAGGCATGTACCTTATGGGGCGTTTTCCTACAAGTAATCTTTCTAGATTACTGTTAATATGAAGTTAAATTATTTGGGCCTACCACATTGTCTTGTTTATTTTGTTTTAATTTGCAGGTAATCTGGATTGCCTAACAATACAGATTGCCTATGAAGTGACAATCCACGTTGACTAAGAGGAGAATGTCCATCCACATTACCACCCAAATGATAATCTATTTTTATTTTCTTTCCATTCCTGCCCTTTCCAATCTTAGACAAATAAACTATAAAAAATAATATAAAAATTCATATAACAACAATAAATAATATTATTATCATCATAATTAATAATATTAATTTATATAAAAATTATTTTATTATTGTTATTCACATGAATTGCACATTATTATTTTGTTATTATTTTAAATATTATATACATTACCATTATTTTCATTTAAAAATATATATGAAATATTTATAATTAATTATTAATTTTATTTGAGTTTTTAGTTAGATTATATAATATTTAATTTAATATTAGTGATAAAGGATATTTTAGTAAAAGTTGTATAGTGATTTTTAAATTGCTTAAAAGATTACTTGTACATAGTAAACAAGATAATGTACATTGCTGATAATTTAATAGGTGACAATCTTTCTGTAATGTAAATTATTAGGTAATGTGAAAAGGTAATGCAGTAAACGCCCCCTTAATTACAAATCTGCCATCATGCCTTGAAATTATATATATAGACTAGGGAAACTGCTGGCGCTTAGTGCAATTGACAAAGTTATCATAATATTAACTATTTATCATGAAAAGAATATTAGACAAAAAATACATTTATACATTATTATAAATAAAAAATTTAATGTGATATAAAGAGTCAATTTGTAATACATAACATTTTAATCATTATATTAATATTTAATATACAAATAATCTCATCAAGTTCATGATGAGTCATTCATGATGCATGATGGTTCCTCCTGCAATGGTTCATATTGTTTCTAAATGGCGATCGTAGTGCTTGAAATCAAGAAAAAATGGGGATGAAATAAAATGAACAGATAACTTATTTATTGATATCTTCACAATAGTAGCGCTAGCATGCAGCTGATTTATCCAAATCATCTGAAACAAAAAAAGTAATCCAAACATAAACGAACTCTTCTACAGTACATGAACTTTGAAATAGGCATTATTGCATCTAATAAATAATAGATAAGAACAATAGTCGATTGCATTAGTACTACACAGAAGATTAATTTGATAACAATGACATAACTTACATGTAGGAAGTCTCGTGACAACTGCATGCACATAGTTGAAATCTATGAGCGAGAAAGATGTGGTACGTGCAAAAATCTATGAGCGAGAAAGATGTGGTACGTGCAAAACTTTTATTTCTTTCAACAAAGGAGTATAGAAAAAAAAATAGAAGGAGCCTCGACACCACACGACAGCCCCATGCCCATTGTGGGAATGCTTGTTCTTAAGTGCGCCTGCGGCCTGCTGCAGTAACATGGACACTCGGCGGTGGTAGCAGCAGCAGCATTGTCAGATTGGAAATTTTATTTTCCCCTTGCAAGCTACAGGAGATCAAATCAAACAACTCTGCACAATGGCGATCTAAAGTTAATATAGGAAGAGAGACAGAGGTCCTTACAAGACGATAGTATTGTTTGCGGTTTCTACCAGCTTCGATTTCAGAAATGCTCATATGTGGATGCTGGAAAGCAATAATTATTCTTTGAAATACATTGTTAGAATCTCTTAACTTCATGCTGACATGTATAGGTGTTTCAATTCCCAATCTCCAACCTCTCGAGATCGGCACGCATACCAGAGGACCACCGGATTTTACAATCTGCGCCGGATTCCACCCCCAACGTGTACGTGTGAACGGTGATGCTTTCTTGCTTGGTGCACAACAATGAGCCGCTGCAAGTTCTACGACTCTTCATGGGACTCTACGGAGAATTCTTCGTGAAGGATACTTCCCAACTTGCACAGCTTCAGCGGCGGCACAACAGATGCGATCTCTGATGGTAAAGCTATTAGATTTTGACGCCGAGGACACCACTTTCGTTCATAATGCACTGATCTACATCTATTGGACATTAGGCAGTTTGATCGATGCCGAGAAGATTTTTAGCAGGATGAAGTGGAAGGACCTCGGATCATGAAACACCATGATGGATGGTTATTCCCATCATCTGCTACTGGATAAAGCTCTTGACATGTTTCGCTCCATGAAGAAGGACACGCTTTCATGAAAAATTATGATATCAGGGTTGTTGGAAAGCCATCGGACAGCGGAGGCTCCGAGTCTCATCCTTGTTAAGTTCAGTGCCGGAGACCAAGCCCAACTCATCAACCTACAACATCGCACTGGCAGCCTGCGCGACACTGATGTCGCCAGACGTCGGCAGGATGGTGCACGCCTCGCTGGACAAGAGCGGCCACTTGCACAACCCCCACGTCAGCAACTCCTTGCTTAGCATGTACGCGAGCTGCGACTCCATGGAATCAATGGAGCAGGCTTTCGCCGAAATACCTCACAGAGATGCCGTCCCATGGAATACCGTGATACAAGGCCTCGGACAAAATGGGTTCGTCAGGAGATCGCTGAGTATGGGAATTGGGCCCAACGTTCGAACAACTTCAATGCAAACACCTTGATTGCAATGCTGACCAGCTGCATCCATGGCGATTAGGTGGTTGAAGCATTGGAGCTTCTCAACTCGATGCGAGACGGGTATAGCGTGGAACCAAGCATGGAACACTACATCTGTGTCGTTGACATGCTGGGCAGAGCAGGTAGAGTGAGAGATGCTTACCATCTGCTGCGAAGTACGTCGGACTCGGTTGCTCTCCTCAATGCGTGCATGATCCATGGGGACCCTCCAAACCTTCGCCGGCTGATGTCGCGTGCGCATGATTAGCTCCTCAAATGACTGCCGGCATGCTGTGAGTATATAAACCTTCTCAAACACCGCCTACGCCTTAATGCGTGTGTTCGGCTGCATGCAATTTGTTCAATTCCACATCTAGTCGAGGAGGCAAAGAAGCATGCCTAATGAGAGAGAGAGAGAGAGAGAGACAGAGAGAGAGAGAGAGAGAGAGAGAGAGAGAGAGAGAGAGAGAGAGAGAGAGAGAGAGAGAG
This sequence comes from Pontederia crassipes, assembly GCA_030549335.1. Lineage (NCBI taxonomy): Eukaryota > Viridiplantae > Streptophyta > Magnoliopsida > Commelinales > Pontederiaceae > Pontederia > Pontederia crassipes. The sequence continues at coordinate 64,511,232 of CM060191.1, read as the reverse complement.
AGCAAATTGATTATCCGGAGAAGAAGCATGAGAAGAAGCAGAGAACCATGAGTGATGCCTAGCGCTGCATCCGGTAGCGAGCAGCGGAGGACGCCTTGGAAGAGAGGCCGGAAGGGAGAGTCTGTGATGCCGCGAAGGCTGAGGAGACGTCGGCCAAGACCATGCTATAGAGATCGTAGAAGAGGGTCAAAGGAGGAAACAGAGGAAAAAGAAGAGAGGGAGAGAGAGGTGGAGGAGGAGGGGGGAGGGAAGAGGACTAAGAAGGGGCAACACAAATGAATCTGGAGGTCACACATGCTATTAAGTTCCTCACCACAATGTTTCTCGCAATAAATTAGAAGATATGAAAAAAATAACCGGCAAAGTTAAACTGCTCTTATTATGAAACCATTTCATATTCCATAAGTTTGAAACTGCTCTTATTATGAGATTATATTTATACAGGAAAAAATGAGGAAACGAAGAGGAAATATTTTTTGGAAAGAAAAAATAATAAGATTACAAGGGGAGCATGGAAGGAAAATAATTGAATGAGTGGATTAAAAAGACGGATGGATGTGGGAGTTACAGGAAGGAGTAAAAATCATATTGATGAGTGAATGGAGGTTACATAAGAGAAAATGGAAGTTGAAAGATCTAATCATACCCATGCATGCTAAAATGTTAAAAATTGAGAACACTTGAAAAAAAGAGATAATATCAAATTCTACATTCTTAAGCCTCCTAATGCATCAACTTTATATATATATATATATATAATAAATTAATGGAAAAATAATGAATATTTCTTTTACATAAAAATTATTTTATCCTTCATTAAATATATAATATAATGAGTAACATAATTATATTAGTTTTTTTATCACTCAATTTATTTTTTTTCTATATCTTGTTTAATGTTTTTAATTTTTTATTAAAAAAATGGGAGAATATTTTTTAAAAAATATAAATTATTGAGCGAGGGAGACGGAGAGTTAATATGACATAACATTATTTATTTTATAATTCATAAAAAATAGTGACTCCATCCCTCCAAAACGGGCCCGAGATTTGATTAAAAAAGACCGAACCGGATTCGACTCCGAGTCGGAGAGCTTTATGAGCGAGTTATTCGAACGACCTCCTCCTCCTTTTCGGCCGCCGCTGTCGTCTTGGGCTTTCGAAGGACCGGAACTTCGTGCTCTTTCTCGTTAACAAGAGCTCAGGGCTCCGATCGACGGCTGAGGCGTCGGCCGGCAACTTCGTCGGATATGCGCGTGAAGAAGCAGAAGCGCCACCGGAAGGTGGTGCGTTTGTATTCGGCCTGCTTCGGATTCCGGGAACCCTACAAAGTGCTCCTCGACGGCACCTTCATCCATCACCTCCTCCACCACAAACTCTTACCCGCCAACGTAACCATCGGCCACCTCCTCGGCGGCCGCACGATCCTCTTCACCACCAGGTCTTCCGCGTCGCCACCAAAACGCGCGTCTTTTCCTCGTTTAAATGCATCTTTCTTGCTAAAAACGTCTTTTTTTTTCTTTTGAAACAGATGCGTCATCGGAGAGCTCAGAAGTTTATGCGAGACGCAATCAGAGACCCTTGAAGTCGCGCAGGATCTAATCACAGCTAGGTGTGGTCTCTCCCTCTCCTTCCCTATATTGTTTCTTTATATGAGTTTAAGAGGTTTGGTTGTTCTCTGGGAGTGGAATTGTCCACATTGATGACATGAATGGTGCCTATTATTGTAGGTGTGACCATGAGAAGAGAGTAGGTGCCAGGACGTGCATCCATTCTGTCATTGGGGAGTCGAACTCCGAGCACTTCTTCCTCGCAACCACTGATATAGAAATGCGGAAGGCCTTGCGGGAGGTTTTAATCTTCCCTCTTTCTTTCCACACCATTGTTATTCTATAGTTTCACTACATGCAATTGATTGCTTCGAGCACTACACATGGTGCTCTCGAGAACGTTTGTAAGTAGTCTTAGGTGGTTTCTTAAGGGAATATGAGCATGCACCATGTGTGATTACTGCACCATGTAAGGAGAAAGTGATATCATTTACTTGTTAGCTCTGAAGATAAAAAGGATGAACTGCACAAAATTTTGATTTTGTATTTTTAAAACTTCAAGACATTCCCCACCTTGCATGTGGTCACCTTGGGGTTTAAGATAGAATGCATGTTGGGACAAAGTTTGAGTTTCCATGTGGTGTCTTTACTTGGGTGTATAGGAGCGCACAAGTGTTTGAGTCAAGTAATTTCACTTGTTTCTTCACTAACAAAAGAAATTCAAATTTTCAACTCTTTCTGCAAGTTTTTTTATTGTTTGGACTAATGTTTAATCATGCAAGAGCACTTATTAGTTTCAGTACTTGATGAACCACTTTTTTAAGGTTTCTTCTTCAATTGCAGGTTCCTGGTGTTCCTGTTATATATGGTGTAAAAAACTCCCTATATATTGAGCCACCTTCTAAGCATCAACGTGAATTTATCAAATCTTCTGAACAAAAGCGTTTGCATGTGAGTGAAGCAGAGCATCAATTGCTGCTTCAGAAGGCACAAGGTAGTGATTCAGGTAATGACGACACTGGGGCAAGTGTTCTTAGAGGAAGTATCACAACAGCAAGAGGAGTACTTGGTGTTGCAGAGACGACTAAGTTTAAAAGGAATCGAGCAAAGGTAAAATTTTGTGATTGTCATTATAGAAGTCAGAACTTGGAGATGCCTTTTCTGCATTCTCTAGGATGGTTTCATTGTGTTTCTATGTAGTATCCTACTGATAGTCTGATATTGGTTATTAACTACATTATGGTTTCACATTTCATTATGCAACATAGCAGATACTTTTAGTATACTTATGCTAACTGACACAAAATTTACAAGAACGTTATTGGAAGCATGTGAGCTCTTCTATTTGCATCTCAGAAGCTAGTTAATAGAATCTTACCAAAAACTCAGCAATAGCATCCCATCACAAAGAAAAAAACTCATCAATGGCATGCCTCTGTAGTTTTTTTAAGGGTACAGTAAAAGTAATGATATAGGATTGAAGCGTGACATTCTTGTTGTGAGATTAGGTGTGAGATTCGTAAACCCATAGGCTTAAACTGAAGAAGTCAATTTAATGTACAATTTCTAGTCAATATAAGTTTTTTAGGATATTTGCAAAATTAATTTTCTTCAATCTACATTGAACTGTTTTTATCTTTTCCCTTAAATGAAACAAAAAGTTCTTTTCTCTAATAAACGAAAGTGCACTTATCCTTGTTATTAGTTATGCTCATGGAATGATCTTCTGCAGGGCCCTAACCCACTTTCATGTAAGACGAAGAAAAATAAAGATATCGCTCAAATCACACAGAATCAGGTCAAGTTACTCATCTATTATTTCTCCTCATAAGCTCTCCTTTTTCTGTTAATAAACTCCCAAAATTGCTGTCATTATCTGTCTCCAAAAAACTACTGTTATGCAAATTATATAGTTTTTTTTTCTTTTGCATCCGTTCTATAGTTGATGTTGTTCATTGGTACTGTAAAAAAATTTGCATTTTGATCACACATAATGTCAAAACAATTAATTACATGATTGCTCATCTAACATTAGAAGACTCCTGCACATTAACTAGCTCCTCGGAAGATGTAGTCTTTTGAAGTTCAGTTGATGATAATGTATATGCCGATTGTAAGATACAGCTGTGGAATTCGTCACACTCTAACATATTGCTGTTTTCTCTGTTTGATTGAATATGTTTAAATTGTATAAAAAAAGTTTGAACTTTTGCTTTGGTATCAGATCTGATCAATTTTTTTTTTGTTTTTTGGAAAAAGTCATTAACTTTTAAATATGTTGCATATTAAATGTTGCATATTATTATATTGTTATTAAAAAATATGTTAAAATATTAATTCAACACTATCCACAGTGATAAGTGGTTGATATATGATGATTTTTTTAAAAATTTTAAAAATATTAAAAATTACTATTTTATCATTTGCTATTATGCCACTCAAAGTTTAACTTATATAAACTTAAAATAACACTATATTTACATATGAAATGAATTTGAAAAAAAAATTAAGTTGGTGGCTTAAGTAAAAAACATTGAATTGACATTTAGTGATTTTGTTTTATCAATTTATAACATAAGTTGGACATGCAACTAATTTAAAATTTTGAAACTTTTTAGACAGAAATAAAACTTATACTAGTTCTGCAATCAAAATTTTTTTTTGATTTTTTGATATGATTTATCTTTAATATTTCGGTCATTATTTGCATTCATGGTTCATTGTTGTCTTAGGAATGCACCTCGGCTTTCCTTGTGTGATGGGGGAACATTCGTCTGTGTTTAGGAGTAGACAGTTTGAGATTGTAACCAAAATCACCTTCATTGCATGTCTGAAACTTACACTGATATTCTATACAGGAGGTTGTGTCAGATCATCTTACTAAAAGAAAGAGGAATAGGAAGCGGAAGAAGACCAAGAAGGATGACCAATCACAAGTCTCTGCAAGCTAGTTGCAAGCTCTGTTTTGTTATTATTAGTTTTTTTTAAGAGTATGGCCCTTTGCGGGGAGTTTCTTGAATAGTAGTTCCAGAACAAATTTTTTAAGCTTGGTGGGATTTGAAGGCTGAGCAAACGGACAATTTAAAGTTATTTGTTTTAATAACTATCATTTTAGTGTACTATTTGATAACCAAAGAAGACAGAATTAGTAACTCAAAACCTGCCATAATGACCTAAATTTTGCTTCTTGCCCAGCTCTTATAATTGAAAACAACACAATGCATGAAAAAGAGAAAAATAAACTTGGTCTGAGTATTGTATGAAACAGGAACCTTGCACAATTTATATTCGCATAAAACTGTGATTTAAGGTAATTAAAATAAATATAAATAATAGAACGTGTTATTTATGCATAGGGTTCTGGTAGTATTGATATTGAGAATAAAGTGCTCCATGGCACGTCCTTTGAAGCACTTTAGTATCATTGAAACTAATTGAGTTAAACAATTGTTGTTTAATATCTTTGATTAATGGGCTAAATTTTATAATAGAGAGATGTCACGATCAAAGTTTAAAAGTAGTTATTATTGCGTTTTGAGATTTTTATGGGTGTTGCTGGTTTCGAATTGAATTTAATGTTTATGCCAACAAAAAATTACTCATGAGATCTTAGTTTCGAAAATATTGATGAATAAAAAGTAATATATTAACTTTCATATGACCTAAGTGTCATCAACATGCAATACACGGCATCTGCTACAATATGCTTATGGGTGCCATGTACCATCCAAGCAAAGCATATTGTATTAAGTTTAATTGACTAAAACATGGTACCCATAAGTTTAATTAGCTTAAACATTGAAACGCCATATTTGAAGATAATTTGTAAAAAGAAATATATAAAATTAGTCTTGATATTTCTAAATAATCACATAAATAAAATCTACCAAATTAATTGTTTTATGAATTAAAAATAATTATACTCATTCTATTATTTATTTTCTAAAATAAAACCCACTTAAAAATTATAAGAACAATTATCCTAATCTCTCTTTAACTCATGCGTTATAATCTATATCCAAATCAAAATGAATTCATTCAGCATATTTTATAAATCTAGATCCAAATATAGTGATATCAAATGAAAATGAACTAATCCAACACATTTTATAAATTACGCCCACATATAATGATATTCCACTCTCACCGACGCTTGCGAGACGATGATAAAAGATAAGAAAAACATATATAAAACGAACGTAAAACATTAATTTTACTCTTTAAATAAATAAAAAAATAATTATTACTTTACTTTAATCTATTAATTAAATAGTAAATTTGAGTAATATCATTTAATTATTTGATGATATTTTTATCATCAAATTAGCCCATTAAATATACATCACTTCATATATAATTAATCTAATCATGAATTATAATAATTTAATTAATAAGATCAGGATACTCTACATACGCATTAATCTCGAAGTAAAATATGATATGAATCAGAAGCCATGAAGTTGCCAAATTCAGTTAAGAAAGCAGCATGCATTCTCTTCGTAAAGTGTTGGCCATGAGAAAATAATTAAAAAAACAAAGCAATCCATAGTAATTTCCTATACAAACGTGGCAAAACTTTCCTTTTCATTACCTGAAACTTGTGATACATGTAACAAGTACAAATTAAACAGATTGCACCCGAATTCGTCAGAGACTAATATCTGAGTAGCCTGCCAGGCAACTTAATCAAATACGGTATTAACAAGAACCAAGCTTTCGAGGATCCTTTTATACATACCCAGAAAGCATAGACGCTCAAGGCGATTGACCCTTTCAACAGGCACCAGGGTTTCATGTTAATGTTGGTTAGTCCCATGTAATTGAGAAAGCTGTCTTCTTTGCTGCCATACATGGTGTTTGGGTTTTTCGTCCAAAGCCTTTTCCCCAATGGGGCCAGCTTCTAATCATGTCAGCAAGCAATTAGCAGCATAGAATCAAACAGATAATACACATAAGACTGGGTGTGTGGATGGCTTTATCACCGGAAGCAGTTGTACATGGTCAATCACAAGACTTCCTGAAGTGTGACATTAAGCTCTTGTGCGGCTTTCGTGATAGAACCTCCCTTTCTGTTGCAAAAGAAAACATTTACAAAAGACAAGAAGTATAATTATGAACTGGAAATTGTCAAGTATGGGAGGAAAGATGAAAAAGCAGCAATGCATTGCAGCTGCAAGCACATGAAACGGTGAAGGGCAGTCACAAGATAAATATAGGCATCACATTCTAGGACAAAGCAAATGGGATTCTAAAGAAATAAATCTTTTGCACTTCTATAACCTGACATTTATTGCACAACAGAGTACCATCTCACCTCATGAGAGAAGAAAGACAACTTTTGACCTTTTCCAGTTCGATGAAACATGCATTACACCTCTCCAACCTGGAAAGTATGCACAAATAATACTCTTCAGAGCAAGTACATAAATCCAACAAAGCCACCAGTAATCTAAACGAAAATCAACCTTTGTTCCGCTTGAAGGTCGACACCAACAGATGGACCAGCTGAAATGGTTGATTGGATTACTGGACCGAAGATTCTGACGACCTTCAGCAGCATGTCCAAGGAAACAGCTAGATGCCTAAAATGGACATGAAAGGCAAGTCATTTCTGAGTTTAACACCAAGAATAAACTATGAGATGTTTTTTTCAAGAACTAATACATTTTAACTAATGAAGGCTAGTTGGAATGTAACCCTGACACCGAAAACTGGGCATTCACATGTCCCATAAACACATCTGCTAATTCATTAGGAGCATCACATGTGCATATATGAAAACAAGAGGTAGGGGTGTTCACGGGTTGGTTTGGACCCGACCCGTGAACAAACCCGACCCGACCACCCAATTTTCTTTTTTTTTAATTTTTTCTTACTGTTTTTTTATATTTATTTAATATAAAAAATATTATTAAATCTTTATTTTAAAGCATAAAATAAAGTTTTAAACAATTTAATGTTATTTCTGCACTTATAATATTTTATTTCAATTTTTTAAAGTTTTTTAAATGCTTAAGTTTAAATAAAAAAAGAAAAAAATTAAAAAATTAAAATATCGGGTCAATCGGGTCGGGTCAATCGGGTCGAGTCGGGTCAACTCGGGTTGAAAAATTCCAACCCGTACCCGACCAGACCCTTGGCCGGGTCGAGTTTGGGTCGGGTCCGACCTGACCACCGATCCGACCCAAATCACCGGGTTCACGGGTCGACCCGACCCGCTGAACACCCCTAACAAGAGGAATGCATGCACATTGTATGCATATGTCTAAAGTCTCAAGCCATAGAGAATCAAAATCTGCAACCTGGATAGAGCACAAGCAGGTGAGAATGATATTTAGATTACAACTGTTTCGGAGAAAAATGTTTCAGTTCTGGATTTAGATCACATGTGCATATATGAAAACAAGAGGTAGGGGTGTTCACGGGTTGGTTTGGACCCGACCCGTGAACAAACCCGACCCGACCACCCAATTTTCTTTTTTTTTAATTTTTTCTTACTGTTTTTTTATATTTATTTAATATAAAAAATATTATTAAATCTTTATTTTAAAGCATAAAATAAAGTTTTAAACAATTTAATGTTATTTCTGCACTTATAATATTTTATTTCAATTTTTTAAAGTTTTTTAAATGCTTAAGTTTAAATAAAAAAAGAAAAAAATTAAAAAATTAAAATATCGGGTCAATCGGGTCGGGTCAATCGGGTCGAGTCGGGTCAACTCGGGTTGAAAAATTCCAACCCGTACCCGACCAGACCCTTGGCCGGGTCGAGTTTGGGTCGGGTCCGACCTGACCACCGATCCGACCCAAATCACCGGGTTCACGGGTCGACCCGACCCGCTGAACACCCCTAACAAGAGGAATGCATGCACATTGTATGCATATGTCTAAAGTCTCAAGCCATAGAGAATCAAAATCTGCAACCTGGATAGAGCACAAGCAGGTGAGAATGATATTTAGATTACAACTGTTTCGGAGAAAAATGTTTCAGTTCTGGATTTAATCAGGAAAACCTTGATAAACAGAAAAAGTTTTTCTAATTGACCAGCAAGTTCTGTAAAAGCTTGATTTTGTTGAAGGCTAAACTAGAGGAAAATATTCTTTCAGAGAACACTTTTCCTGTCTCAAGTAGAAGCATTTATAGAAATAAAATTTTAAACAGGTTAATATCCATACACAGCTGCGTACAAAAAAAAGTTTCAAAAAAAAATACACAATCAATTATTATCCACAACTTATTTTCCTCCAAACAACCACACTATTAAGCCAAGGGTGCGAGGAGTTAATTACTACCTGTCTGTCTTACTTGAAAGAAGACCCGTGAGAAGTGGCAATAGGGAAGTGCATATTTCCAGATTTATCATATCACTTTTGTCAGCGAAAAGACTCACAACATCAGCATCAACCTAAATTGTTTTTCATTACAAACATCAAGAAAGGTAATTCATGAATGCAATTTCAAGCTAGAGATCCTGAGTACCTACAGAATGATCAGACATCTTTTCCAATGCATTGATAACACCTTTTATGTCATTTCTTTCCCAGAGTCGACGAACTACCTGCAAGTTACAAAACAAATATTACAGGTTTGTTTCCCAACGTCTGAGTAATCTTCCATGTGTTACAATGGAAAATCATAACTCCGCCTATATTTTATAGCCGGTCCCAAGCCCGGATAAAGGAGGAGGGTTGTGTTAGGCCCCGACAGCCAGCATAAAATCCTGTCGAATCTTATGAACATGGATCAACGAATATATTGTGTTAATGCTAGATCGTTACCCGTAAGTAACGCGTTGTACAGCTCGGGTACATTGATAAGAGAGCAAGAGCCGCTGCATCCTCGCCTGAATGCAGTGTTAAATGAGCAAAGGCTGCCGCACTCTAATGAACGGAGGCGGTTAAAGAAACTAGTTCATGAGACTAAGGTCAGATTAGGTTTTGGAACATTAGGACGTTGAATGGGAAGCGCCTCGAGGTGGCACAAGTAATGGACCAACGTAAGATTAGTATTTATGCTTGCAAGAAACTAGATTGGTAGGAGAGGGAAGTAAAGAGATTAGGTTAAATGGTTCCAAACTTTGGTACACAGGTAAGGTAAATGGAAGGAATGATGTTGGTATTATCGCAGATGCAGAATGGAGGAAGAATGTTGTGGAAGTTAAAAGGATTGAGGATCGAATCATATCCGTGAAAGTAATTGTTGGAAAGGAGACTGAACATTATTAGTGCATATGCACCCCAAGTAGGAGCAGAATCACATCTCAAGGAGAAGTTTTGGGCAGATATGGAAGGTTTGATTGAAAGTATACCAACAACCGAGAAAGTTTATATTGGGGGAGACCTTAATGGACATGTTGGTAAAGAGGCAGGACCACATGCAAAAGTTCACGGTGGTTTTGGTTTTGGGGAGTTGAATGAGGAAGGACAAACTATTATTGATTTTTCTTTAGCATACGACCTTAAGATTATCAACACTTGTTTTAGGAAGAGAGAGGAATATTTAATCACATACAAAAGTGGAACTCATAGGTTTCAAATCGATTTTTTCTTGACAAGAAATACTGATAAAAGACGCTGTACTAATTGCAAAGTAATTCCTGGGCATGGGGTGACTACACAACATAGATTGTTAGTTCTTGATATGCAAATGAAATGTATAAAACCAAAATCCCGAACAGTTTTTGATCGAAAGATCAAGTGGTGGCAGTTAAAGGGGGAGAAGCGAGAGATTTTTAGAAGTAAGTTATTAGAGGAAAGTGTATGGGAGTTAGAAGGAGATGCTAGTATCATGTGGGAGAATGTGGCAAAAAAGGTTGAAATGGCTGCTAAAGCCATTTTAGGAGAATCAAAAGGTTTTGGACCACGAGATAAGGAGACTTGGTGGTGGAATGAGGAGGTTCAAGAAAAGGTGCGTAATAAGAAGAATTGTTTCAAGGCGATACACTTGGATAATAGTTCTAACAATTGGGAAAAGTATCGTTTGGCGAACAAGGAGGCTAAGAAGGCAGTTAGTGATGCTCGTGCTAAAGCATATGAGGGGTTTTATAAGGAGTTAGGGACAAAGGCTGGTGAACAAAGAATTTACAAGATTGCAAGGAATAAAGAAAAGGAGTCGAGAGATTTGGATCAAGTAAGATGCATAAAAAATGAAGTTGGCAAGGTTTTAATTACTGTAGGAGATATTAAGAACAGATGTGAAGAGTATTTCTATAAGCTATTTAATGATGGATGTGAAGGTTCCCGTTGTGATTTGGAGGACTTGACAGTTAGCGAATGTGAGCTTAATAAGTCATTTTATCGTAGAATTAGAGTCTCGGAGGTTAGCGAAGCTCTTAAGAAAATGGAGAATGGTAAAGCCGCTGGACCGGATGGTATACCGATTGAAGTTTGGAAATGTTTAGGAGAAAAAGGTGTGTTGTGGTTATGTAAACTATTTAATGAGATTTTACGGTCGAAAAAAATGTCTGATGATTGGAGATTAAGTACATTAGTTCCTATTTACAAAAATAAAGGGGATATTCAGAATTGTGCAAATTATAGAGGGATTAAACTTATGAGTCACACAATGAAATTATGGAAAAAAGTGATTGAGCATAGATTGAGAATGGAGACTAATATTTCTGAGAGACAATTTGGGTTCATGCCAGGAAGATCCACTACAGAGGCGATTTATTTACTAAGGGGGATGATGAAGAAGTATCGAAGTAGGAGAAGAGACTTACATATGGCTTTCATTGACTTAGAGAAAGCGTATGATCGGGTACCAAGAGATGTACTTTGGAAAGCCTTGCAAAAGAAGAGGGTGAGTGTTGCCTACATTAAGGTAATACAAGATATGTACGATGGGACATTGACTAGAGTTAAGACATCCGGAGGTGAGACAAATGAATTTCCTATAGGAATTGGCCTACATCAAGGATCAACTTTAAGCCCGTATCTATTTAACTTAGTTATCGATGCTATAATCGAGAGTATCACAGAGGAGGTACCTAAGTGCATGCTATTTGCGGATGATATAGTACTTTTAGCGAATTCAAGAGAAGAGATTAATACAAAATTAGAAATATGGAAAAATACGTTGGAGTCAAAGGGTTTTCGTATAAGTAGGAATAAAACAGAATATATGCATAGCAATTTCATAAATAAACAACTTAGAGACGATTTGAAAGTTAGGCTAAGGGAGGATATAATTCCTCAAGTGACAAAGTTTAAATATTTAGGATCAATTGTAAGACAAGATGATGAGATTGATGACGATGTTAATCATAGAATTCAAGCTAGTTGGTGTAAGTGGAGGAAAGCCACTGGAGTTCTTTGTGATAGAAAAGCACCCAATAAAGTTAAAGGAAAATTCTATCGTACTGCTATAAGGCCAGCAGTGTTATATGGTAGTGAATGTTGGGCTATGAAGGGACAATATGAACGTAAAGTGGGGGTAGCCGAAATGAGGATGTTGAGATGGATGTGTGATTATACAAGATTAGATAAGATTAGGAATGACCATATACGTGAACGAGTCGGAGTGGCTCATATTAGTGAGAAAATGGTAGAGAATCGTTTGAGATGGTTTGGTCATGTTCAAAGAAGACCATTAGATGCGCCAGTAAGAAGAGTAGATCAAATAATCTGGAGTCCGATTAAAAGAGGGAGAGGGAGGCCAAGGCGGACACTTGGCGAATTAATAGAGCAAGATCTATTGGTGAATAATATACCGAAAGGTTTGGTTACTAATAGAGCGGAATGACGTCGTATGATCCATGTAGCCGACCCCACCTAGTGGGATAAGGCTTTGTTGTTGTTGTTATAATGGAAAATCATAAACACAAGCTAATATAAATGCAAATTACACTTGGATAACACATCAAGGTATCACATCCTATGAAATCTTTTTTTTCAAAGGACCCTATTTGCTTTTGGTACTTTCGGAAGTTACTGAAAAATACGGACCATCACCAAATTGGTTAGGACTATGGTTATCTGAATTGATCCGTTAAATACCTCATACTTCAAGAAAGAAGAATACATGCAACAGCCAACCCACATGTTATGCATTTTCTAAGAAAATAAATGGTGAAGTTCTAGTGAAAGAAACTTATCAACATAGAAACTTCTCATTTAAATTAATGATGACGCTCAAATGCGCAAGAAAATCACCAACATAGAATCTTTTAATTCTAACTTTTAAACATGAATTTGGCATAATAGAGATCTTGTTTTTGGTCTGGCAGTTGTTCCTCTTTATCCAAAGTCACTTTGAGAGAGGATCCAGGATTAGAACATTTGTACATTGCTCAAAAACAATTTAACCCGTCTAACTAGTAGGTCTAAGATTTAATTAGCTCAGAGAACAACCCCTAGTAACATTATAATTAAACTCAAAATTAGCAATCCATTCATAAAATGCATAAAATAAACTCAGAAAGATACCTTTCTATAAGTGAACTTGATGACATCGTACACTGATTAAACATATGTATCACTTTAGTATAAGCAGATACATGTACAGGCATAAAAAAATCCTTAGCATATTAAATTACAAATGCTTTCCAATTATCATATAGAAAAATATTAAGAAAGAATACCTGTAACTTTGTCAACCGAGATTTTGAAGAGTTTAAGAACTTTTCATGTTGTTCCATTAAATCAGCAATGGCGTCTTCATCAGTTGCAGATACAGTTTCTTTTTCAACAGATCGTGATCGTCCCCTCTGTTTAAAATAATAAGAATTGTAAAGGATTTAGAAATTTACTTGACTTGGATAACGAGTTAACCCACAGACCATGTTAGAGGGTTATTCTACAATATAAGAGAGAACCAGTTATGGAGTACAACAACAACAACAACAACAACAAAGCCTTATCCCACTAGGTGGGGTCGGCTACATGGATCATACGACGTCATTCCGCTCTATTAGTTATGGAGTAATATTATCAAAAACATTCAACAACTTCTAACCAAAAAAGTGCACAGTTATGGGGTAATATTAACAAAACAGGATTAATGTTTCAGAGAAATTGTTTGGGAGGATACATAATGGAGGAAACAAGAACCAACCTTCCATATGTAACATGATTGAAAACAAAAGCCAGCATATAAATTTAGAGAATCTTACTGATAGATATTGAATAATTAAAAGCATGTCTATGTGTACATCAATGTTGTCAAACACGTAAAACGGACACGGCACGGAGCAGTCGGAAAACACGAAATCGTATACACGTAACTCGACACGGCCAATTCTACCAGAAAAATATTTTACATATTAACTAGCATAGATCGAAATAATATATATCATTTTTTTTTAAAATGAAGCAAAATTTTCAACTTAAAATCTTCAAATCATCCACCAAGTTCATACAAAATAACAAATTGTCAAATGATCATATGTCTACAGGCTACAACGCAACTAGAGTAAATATAACATTCTGAGTTCCAACCCCCATGGTTCATCTAATCACAAATACACACCTTGGTCCTCTGTTTGCAAACACAGAGAAAGAGGAAGGATCCAAGGGAGGCTTTGCTGTTCGCAAAGACACAAAGAAAGAGGGAGGAACCGAGGGAGTGCCTCTCTTAGAGAAAGAGGGAGGGAGGGCGTACCGGCAGCAGTAGAAAGAGAGGGTGGACGGCTGCAGGTGGTCAGCGGTGGCTGCAAGGATGAATAGCATGAGCAGGGCGTCCTTAGGCGGCGAACAGTGAGGTTGCACATAGAAAGGAGAAAGATGTCACAGTAGCAGACACATACAGAGAGAGAGAGAGAGAGAGAGTCAACGGTCAGGAGCGAACAACGCCGAGAAGCAGCAGCACAAGCAGGGGCGAACAACACCGAGAAGCAGCAGCACAAGCAGGGGCGAACAATGACGAGCAGCAGCAGCATGGGGGCGGGGCTGTAGGCGGCGAACAATGCAAGAAAGGGGGCTGCGGAAGCGAACACCAGCAGCGATGTCATGGTGGTGAGAGAGAGTAGCGGACGAAAAAGGATTTTAGGGCTTTGCGATTTGGGAGAAAAAGCAGTGGCGTTCTCACGGGAGGGAGAAAAAACGGAACGCGATTCCACCGTTTCCACGTGTCAGAACGCGATTCTACTGCGACTCGCCAGAAAGCGATTCCAGCTGGAAACGAACACGTTCCGCCGGGGTGAACTCGTAGAATCATATGATTCTACGAGTTGACTCGCGTTTTTGACTACCTTGGTGTACATGATAACTATTTCCAAAATCAATAATAATCATGGTTCGAGAGTAAAAAGAAAAGGAAATGCAGAGTTTGATGTAGGTTCAAACTTTAGAAAGTTAAAGATGTTACCGAAGAATATGAACTGCCAGAAGTAGCAATTGGTTCAAATGTATTGCTTGATTTTGGTCTTTCATAAATAGGTGACCTTTCCTTCCTCTCCCAATTCGCAACAATTGTCCTTGTTCTTCCTATTTGATACCCAGACAAGGACGCTGTGAATTATTTCCTTTGTGAACAAAATTAAACAAAAAGAAGGGAATTACCTCCCCTTGAGATATCCAAAGTCCCTGTATCCCTTGGCTTATGAACTCTAATATCATCTGAAACATAGATGAGGCTGGAGTTAGTGTCTTCCAATTGCCGAGATTTCTACATTATTAACTCAACAATTGCAGTGTAAGAGTGAAAAAAAGAAGCCTAAATAGCAGCAGAAACAATAAGATGATTTTAGCAATTCATAACATAACTAGTTGCCATAGAGTCCAAACAACAAGAACTGAAACTTATATCAAATTAAAAATTAGATACATGAGCAAAGTGTTCGATGACTTAGGAACATATTTAATATAAACTAAATCTTATTCTTATTCACACATGGATCTGACTCAATATAGCAAAGAAACATGAGTTTCCAATGAATGGGATCTATTTTACATAACAAGTTAATTGTTATGTCAAGTAAGATCTAGAAACATAGGATGATATTCATAACAAACTGTTGACATAGAACTTATATCATGGACCAGCGTGGAACAATATTATATAAGAACAAACATGTTGAATGAAGAAAAAGTTGACAAGGTTTTGGTTGACCTGCTAAAAGAAACAATGAAACAATGGTACACTGAAGATAAGTCGGGCATAAAGGTAAAATACAGAAATATGCTGTAACCAAAATACTAATCTTACAGTTTTCCTGATTCTGATGACTTGTACTCTGTTCAGAAAATAAATTTGACCCAAATCTTGCGGAACCAACTCTTCTAGTATCATCCAAACTATTTTCTGAAGCAATTGATCTTTGGTTTACACTGGTAACAGAAGAAAGGACATTTTGGTCTATAATATCAATTGACCCAGCAGTTCTGCTCCCTGAAATTCCAGACTGCGAAGAACTATCATCTTTATCTGAGTCATCCTTAATATTCAACTTTCTGAAATCAGTAAATTTTGACTGGATGTTCAGTGCTGCTGATCTTCCAATAACTGCATCCTTCCTAGTCTCAGGGGGCAAACTAGTTCTTGGAACAATAACAGGTACAATATCTGGCTTGCTTGAATTTTGAGGATTTACTGTGGCCTGGGCCCTTGCTGAACTTCTTCTCAGCGTTGTTATACCAGAAGATGCTGCAGAATTTGTTGTCATTTTTGAAGCAGTGCTTGTTGCAGGCCTTTGGGGAGTGCCAGGTAGACTACCGCTTGCTTCAGAACACAAAGTTATGAACAATGAGAACTTCACATCTTTTATCACTTGAAAAAACCTATTTAATAAAAATTGGCTCATGAACAAGCATTCAATACATGGGCATACTTACATGTCACAGGCTTTGCCTCCTTTACTACTGGCTCTGAATTCTGTGAAACTGAAATCCTTCCAATGTTAGTCTTTGCACTGCTATCATTTTGCACAGAAAGATTTCCACTTGGAGAGGATTTAGCTTCTGAATGACCATTTAATCTAGCAGCACTGGGCTTGGCGTATGGCTCAATACGCTGTGTTGCACATAAGATATACAAGCTTAAGCTTAGATGCAATGCCCCATGACAAAGATGTCTGTAGTAATTCAGCATTTCATAGGAAAATGTTTAGAAATTTACCGAGAGATCAACTACCCATACTCCAACACAACTTTGATTGTAAGAGCACCCAAGAAGTTTTCCCTCATGGATATTCATATCTGACAATCTAGACCACCCAACATCCACGGCATCATGACATACTATTGGCTCCCAAGAGAAGACCTGGAAGACAAATAAGGTTTTACCACAGTAACTTCCATGTAAAATTTTGGACTATCAATAATCATCCTTTCTCCATCTCAAAATTAACGTCCATGTAAAACAGATAGTATCAATGTTCATTACCTTTAGACTTTCATGCAGTCCACAAAGCAAAGTCCTCCCATCAGGATTGAATGTCATAGAACGGACACCACTAGTCTGCAATTAGAGTTACCAATTACTCAGTAATTTTAAATGGAAAAAAAAAAGACAAGAGTATCTATTAATTCATCATTATGAAATCCATAAGTTAAACAAACTATGGAGACATTGGACAATTGAATAAATGGTTCTTCCAGGTCATGTGAGTAGATGGACATGTTTAATTGACTAGCTCAGCAACAAATATATGATATAACAAGAAGCATCAACAAGTGAGAAGAATTTAGAAAATGATCAAGTTCAAACAAATTTCTGTGTCAGGAAAAGATGATAAGATATATCCAGAAACCACATGATGTGACTCCAATGAAGCAAATATATAATCCTTAACTCCCCTAAAAAAAAAATATAAGCCTTAACGCATTATCTCATATTGGCTTATAATAACCCAGATGACACATTTCTAAATTCAAATAAGGTTTGCATTGTTTTTTAGGAGGGAAACTCCGATCGTCTCAAACTTGCTCTGAAAAGCCTACCCTAAAAAATTTCAGACCTTCAAGGCAATCCTAACTAACATCCTTTGAAAGATGAAGGTAAATAAAAGATTGTTTTTTTAGGGGCAAGGTAAATTAAAGACTTAGAAGGGAGAAGTGAAAAGGTTTAGAAGAACAAAATTTTATTCACATGCATTCACACTACAGCGCCTCGATGGCAGAAATGTTAGATATAATTTCAAGTGGAGTTTTAAGAAATCACACCTCAGGCCCAGCAGATCCAATTAACTCAAAGGTTTCAAGGTCCCAGAACTTAACAGTTCTGTCAGCTGAACCTGCAAATCAACATTGGTAGTGAAGTGTGAAAGCATGCACGTGGTTAACCAAAAATACACAGTACAATGACGCACAAAGTACTTAAATATAGGAAAAGGATTCTGCACATTAGCTAGATGTTTAACAGTTAATGACTGTGATAAGCCTGTTGTATATGTGCCTCAATAGAAACATCAGGGTTAATGAGGTGAACTTGTGAAGTCAACAGAAGTCCCACACTACTCGTTGCAAACCAATGGACAAAAAATAATGCCATTATTTTAAGAATAGTATACAAAGTTATCCTTGTTGGAAATGGTAACAAACAACATATAACACTTCATACTCGAAAAAATGTAGCCCTCAAATTCTGCAATGTCATATTTATCTTCTCAAAATCAACTTGTTTGCAAATGTCTTATGCCTTGAGACAACGAATCAGGCCGAATTAGCTGATTAAAAGTTATACAGACCAAAAGGCACAACCATGTGCAACTTTGGTGCTTTGAGATCCCTTCGACAAAAACTGTGCCTTGACATGAACGCAGTTTTACTAATGCTGCCATATAGCAGCAAAGCTACTTTTTTGTTTCAAAATAAACGCACAACATAGTTCAGAAATTACATAATATTTGATATATCTTGGAGTTTTCAATTTAACTTTCCCCTTCCAACTCAATCACCATTAGAAGTATTATCTGTAAACCATTGTAGTTGTTACTATTGCATTCAAAATTGTCAATTTTAAATAAAAATAGGGGAGAAAAGGCAGTCACTGATTCAAGTATATCTCAAATTCATCTTGAGGAAAGATCGTCTCCCCACAAGTCAATCAGGAATTGAATGTATAACTCAAAATGTGCAAGCACAGCTAACCTGTTGCCAGGAGAAATTCATGGGGATGGAAATCAATGCATTGAATTTGACCCTCATGGAATTTGAATTCATGTAAGAGCTTCCCAGCAGTGAGATCCCACAACTGCAAAAAAAATAAAATAAATAAAATAAAATCATAAAGGGCGCTACCCAAATATTCATTAAGAGGCTCCATCTAAAGCCTATAACTCAGACAAAGCTTTCATTATTATGAGAAGAAAATCTGAAAATGATGTTGTAGTTCTTAGTGGCACAAAATCTTCTAGTGAGATCCAGAGGTTGATTCATCATATGGTATATTATGTATTTCTTTTTTTCTCATTCCCTGTACTTTTTAGGAAAAAAAGGAAAAGATGGCTACTTGGCTTATATAGCCATCCAACTTGTATTATAAAAACTTTAAACATGTACAAATGTGAAAATGAGATTCATTGGGCATCCCTTCATAACCTAAAAAGAGAAGCAAGTACTACATTTGGCTACATTTTTTGCCACTTTAAACATAATATGAAATTTTTCATAAAGTGAAAGAACATAAACCTTCACGACATTATCTTCTCCTCCAGAAACAACCCAACGCCCATCAGGTGTAAATCTAATGGCATTAACACCCCGAGTATGACCCTTGTATGTGTGTATGCAACCTTTTCTTCTGATGTCCCAAATCTTCAGATTTGTGTCTGATGATCCAGAAGCAAAGAATTCCCCAAATGGATGGAAGTCAATCGAAGTACAATTTGACCTGTGACCAGTTAGAGTGCGAACAACTGCAGCAAAAAATAAGACAATCAGCCAGCAAATATAGAAAGGCTTGTTATATTGCTTATGGCATAGATTGTATACTGCACATGACTATCAGAACGCATACTCTTTGCCTCTTCTAAATCCCACAACTTTATTGTTCCACTGGCTGCACCTGCAGCTACCAGTACCTCTGAGGAATCAAAACTTACTGATTCAACTGCACTTGTATGACCAGATAGGCTCTGAAAAGGAAACTCAAATCAACACCCAAATACGTCCATGAGAAACCCTCTAGCCATCGTGGTATTCACAACACTATGGCCTACTCAAATCATAAGCACGCAGAGAAACTCACCAGTATGGCATTCGGTTTTCCTATAGCCCAAAGATTGACCTTGTGGTCCTCTCCTCCTGTCAAAAGAACCCTAGATGTCCTTCTTCCTATCTTCAGGCAATTGACATTAGAAGAATGTGCCACAAATTCCTCTATGTTTTACACAGTTAAGGAAATCCGACTACTTTTGCTCCCATTTCAAATATAAACCGTAGCATATACCCCTAGTTATGTCATTCTACGATACGACTCCATATAACCGCAAGGATGTAATTTGTACAGACATTTTTTTTCAGTTGTCAATGAGATTTTAAAGCCCCCATATACCGTTCCAGAGATCAGATCTTCGAGTCGAGAGACCACATAAAGAGATCAGATAAACAAACACAAAACTAGAAAAAAGATCCATTTTTTACACCATAATTTATCACTGCTCTCAAGTAAGCAAACCCTAAGACAGTTGCTTCATCTGTTCGAACAAAACAAAAGGTGGGAAAAGAAGGAAAAAAAAAAAGGATACGTAGTTTGTAGGCGCGTTTGGTGGTCGACATTGCGCCAAAACAACAAACAGGCACTCGTCCTTCTTCTCCTCCTTCGCCCGGCGTCGCTCGAAACGCTCTCAGACTCCAACCCCGAACAGACCGCCCTCATTTTAGATCGGGCCGCCTCAGCCCGCGGCGGATCTCGGCACGGCGACCACGACCCGGCATTTCTTCTCCTTCAACCAAAATCGACGCGTCCACTCAAATCCACACGCCGCGGAGGGAACGAACCAGTCCGCCCGTTCGGACGCCGATGCTCGCTGCCCGTCCTGCAGAAGCTCCGCCGCCGGCGTCGCTCGCGATGCAAGGCCGCACCTGAAGGGGATTAAATCGCTAAAAGATCGTATCTTGGACGTAGGGATGATGGGCAGGAGGGAGGAGGGAGAGAGCTGGCGATCTCCGGAGTCCACTGTTGTTGAATGGTGTGGCGGTGGGGGAAAAAAATGGGGGAGGAAGAGGGAGGGAAGGCGAAATGGAGCTTTCTTGAAGAAAGGGCGTGGTGAGACCCAGTGGAATGCCCCCCTCATTTTTTTTTCAAAAACAAATATATATTAATATTGGGAATAATAATAATAATAAAGGTTGGAAAAAATAATATTTAAACTTCTTGCCTGGTCACAACTTTCTCAAATGACCCGAGGGAAAAAAATGTCATGCTTTATTTTTTAAATTTTCCGGTGCTTCTTAACGTAATTACAAAAATAAAAACATAATTAAAATTAAGATGGAAATGAGTTGGAAAAATATAAATTTTGTAAAATTTTGCAGTTTAGAATTTTTGACCCGCCGATGAATTGAACCAAAACAAACCGCTCTGTTGTTCGAAATGCATATTTACTATTTAGCCACCGAGGGGTAAAACCGTCAAATCATGCATCAAAGCACAGTTTTAAATTGCTCAAGTTTTCAACGGGAAACATAAATTGAAATGAAATAAAGGAATAAGATTAATTAAATAAAGAGCTTACCTTCTTATCATCACTTTATTATTATTATTATTATTATTATTATTATTATTATTATTATTATTATTATTATTATTATGTGGAAGATTAACACTCCAATAGGCAATATTTACTCTCTTGAAAAATCCAATTTATTGTTATTATTTTTCCTATTTCTAAGATAAATATATAAGTTTATTTTTACAAATAGCATTTGTGTGTGTGGGGGCATGTAAAAATATAGTGAAAAATATTTTGCTTGAAAGCTATGAGCCAATAGGAGAAGAGAGGGGGAGTGAGAGCATCACATGCCCTTCAATGATAGGAATTTAAACCACCCTCTCTTCTTGCTCATGAGGGCAACTAGGAATGTGTAGGTTCTATTAGCCTTTTCAGGGCCATGGCCCCTCTCTCTCTCTCTCTCTCTCTCTCTCTCTCTCTCTCTGATTTTTCAATTTTGAAGTGGATAGTGCCAAACCATCTGATGCGAACATGTGCTCTTTTATACTTTGATCCACCGATTCTCTCTCTCGCTCACTCTCTCTCTACCTCATTAGAGTCCAAAAGTGCATACGCGAAATGTGGAGTTGGATTGGAACACAAATAATAAAATCAACATAAAACGTGGGTTAAGCACACAAAGTATCAATCATATGATTAGCCCATTTTATATTCTCCTAATTTTGTTTTTTGTACTTAATAAGGTAATTTGTTTCTTCTAAGTGATTACGTGAATCGTGACATTAACAAAACTTGAATGCAATTTGAAAGTTGCATCATACTCCAATAAATATACTTGAAAAATAAACTAGTATATATTCGGCACGATGTGCTAAAGGTGCAAATTTAAAATAAATATATGTAAAAAATTTAATTTGAATCAATCTCCTTGTCGACCGAGCCAATGCAACAAGAAACGATAGATCTCGTTTGCAAATCCGATGAAATAAAATGTTTTCCCACATCCGCATGTATATATTTCTAACAACATAAAGTAGGAAATTTATATGTAAATATTTAGTGTGAAGTTAGTCATTAGGTGCCGTTCGAGTGTCAAATTTTTAATTCAGGGTCGAGTTTGTAATCTACACATACGAATGAATTATTTACGTTGTCAATGAACTATTCGGATCAAAAGTCGAAAATGCAATCACCAATAAGATTAAACACTAATCCTAATTTCCTTCTTGTTTGACTATATTTTGATGAATATCTTCTTTAACCTACCTCCTAGTCCGCAACCTAACAGCACCTTAGTGATTAAACAATAATTAAGTGTCACAAACTTTTTCGTGGCCGGGATTGGCGTGATAATCTTTTTCACAACTAATTGTGCTTCATTGGTTTAGTTTTAAACAGAAAGGAGGGAGATAGAGAGAGAAGACGGAAGACATGTTGTGGAATAATAGATTAGGTAAAGGGGGGGTTGACATGCATGGGGGCCAGAAAGCAATGCGGTTGGAGAGTCCCAATCAGGTCCTCAGGCTTCTGGTTATCCATCTTTATTTCACTCTCTCTCTCTCTCTCTCCTTTCTTTCGCTTGTCAACAGTAATTCACAAATGAAATTAGGCTGGGTCTCTACATTAATCTCATCATTCTAAGAAGGTATGTGTTTATAAATGTCAGAGAGAGAGAGAGAGGGGGGGATGTGGAGAGGTGGAGAGAGAGAGGGTAGTGTCGTTGTGCTGACAGTGGGAGGTGAACAGCAGCTTTTAGACGATTTTTCAAGAAATAGGTCGGGATCGCTTAAGTAAATTATCTTCACAATTTTATTTTTTTCTGATCTTTTTTATATTAAAAAATATTAAAACTTATATATTTTTTTAATATTCAAAATTATTACAAGAAGTTTGTTAAAAAGGCGAAAGCACTATTTTTCTAATCAAATTATGTATTTTAAGAATCTAATGCAGGATTACTAACGAACGTTGATATAATATTTTCTTTAATGATAATATTTTTAAGCTACTAAAGTTTTTTTTAATGGAAAATCAAAGTGATTAATCATTTGAATTATTACTATTTTAGAGAGGGGTGCGAAAATGATGGTCTCGACTCTCGATTGAGGGCGACCATGAAACAACGAGCAACGGAGTGATGGAGGAACCGTCAAGCTGCACATGCTCTGTATTATTATTATTATTATTATTATTATTATTATTATTATTATTATTATTATTATTATTATTATTATTATTATTATTATTATTATTATTATTATTATTATTATTATTATTATTATTATTATTATTATTATTATTATTATTATTGTTGAAAAAGCAACCAGAGAATGCAGAGGAACAAATAATTGAATGGGTTATTTAATCATATTTCATATAAAATTAAAAATGACATTGGAGCAATTCATTTCGATCCGATTTGGTTTGGAGATAAATATAAGAATATATGATGTTATTCTTCATTATTTTTCTGCCAAATAAAGTAATTAACTCTTAAAAAGATAAAGGATAAAATTGTCAAATATTCTTTTGAATAGTGTATTATTTTATAGAGATAAGTAATTCTACCCAAAATCAATTTATTCTTTGCACAAATTCCTAAAAAATCTTAATCCATTAGAATAGTCATTCTTATCCCAAGAATTATTATCCATCAACCGAACACCACATTCATGTGTTTCTTAATTGATGAAGCATGTGGCGGCTTCTTGTGAGGCCAAATTAACATTTGTATTTTTTTTATCTGCGGTAATTATTTGTTTTCTTTAAGGAAAAAAGAGGCCAAGTGTACTAAAATAAATTAAAAAAGAAAAAAGGCCAAGCCATTGAGTGGCTCACCTACTCACAAATTGCAAAAATCATGTGCGTTCTCTATCAAACTCTCGTTCAGAGCTGTAACTTCACCAAATATTACAACTTTTTCTTCTTCTTTTTTGTTGTCGTTGCATAGAAAACTCAAAATGAAATTAAATGGAATTTAATTTTCCAAAATTGGAACCTTAATCCCTTGTTACATGGACAGACTTGTGGGGGAACACGTTGAACAATTTTCACACTGAATAGGGTGTTCTTTTTTTTTAAAATGAGATAGTATTTTTAAAAAAAATATTCATAATAGCAACAAAAGAACTTTTTTGAATCAAGAATAAAGCACAATTTTGAAGTCCAAAGAATAAAATAAAAATCATCGTAATTAATTAACAAATGTTTTAACATGAATATATCTAACATTATAACTAAACTAAATAGTTAACATCAATTTCGTAGACAACAAAAAGTTAATGTACGGTTACATAAACTAATAAGATCAGCAATAAATAAATAAATATATATATATATGATTTAACGTGGAACATTGTGCAGCGCTTCTATATGGTCGTTTATTAGAAATTAACGATGGAGATCACAACTACTAAACCACCGTTGTCTCCCTCAGAACTCTCTCTTTCTCTTCTTTGCCTTCTCTCTCCCCTCTGATCATCCTTGCCGTCGTCTCCCCTCCGCTCTTTCTTTTCTCCTCCGATCATCACCCTTCGTCTCGCAGCTCTCATCCAATCGCCGCCCTCTACTCCCAATCTGTGCCACCACCGTCGATCCAAAATTGCGTCGTCGTTGTCAATCTCTCGCCTGGTGTTGTCATCGCCGCAGATCTCTCACATGTCGCCGTTGATTTCTTGCATGTTGCCATTGTCGTCACCCGATCGTCTCCCCCTTTAGCAACAACGGGATAAGGGCAGCCTTGTCGGGACACCTGACACCGCTGCGACGACGGCGATGCAGACCGGCAATGAGTCTCACAACGTCAGAGATGACGATGCCTCAAAGTTGCCGCGGTCGGCGCAGACAAGTCTGGAGCTTCGCAACGCAGAGATGAGGATGTCGTAGCCGCACTAACCAAGAAGTTCACTAGGAGTCGATGTCGGCGGTAGATTTTCAAAGGTCGGTGGGGTGAGGTAGATTCAAGAAAAGAGAGAGTGGTTTAGAGGGAAAGGAGAGTGATTTCAAAGAGAGTTTTTTTTGTGCTGGTTTTAATATGAGTCGCTTTGAAATGGATGAACTACTTAAGTTGAGATATTTCCCGATGCTCACCAAATAAGTGTTACACGTCTATTAAAATTATATATATATATATATAATCTCTCTCGAATCTTATGGATTTTTATATGGGTCCTTATTTGGACGAGCAAACTTACTTTTTCTTGAAGAAAATTAGACGACTAAAGTCATCAAATTCTTTATTAAATTTCAACTGATCAAAGAGAATTTTAAAGTAATGACTTGGCCATGTTAAATAGTTTCGAATTTCAAAAATTTGATAAAAAGAAATCATTATCGTCCCAACATTCGAGATATTAAGACTGCATTTAGTTGGAGAACAACACGATCAAATTAATTATTGCAAAAAAAAATTAATAAAGTTGAGAACAATATGTTCTTGCTCTATGTCGAACATTTTTGCTCCTGCAACGACAAGGACGAACAACAGCAGCAGATTTAATATAAAGTTATTCTAAAAGATAAAAAAATTGCATACCGAATAGATTTTTATACATACAAAAATATGAATTCTTACCCTCCTTTGTACTTACTAGTGGCAGCTAGGGTTAGGCTCATGACCTATTTTGTGGTGAAATGAAAGAAGAAAAAAAAATACATAGAAGCATGAAATAAATTTATTGGATTCTCACGTGAGCCCTGGTACATCGAAGAATGTGATTATGTTATTTAGCTTTCTGTCACCTGCAGAAACATGAACTGCTTGCACATCTGTACTGTGCACTGTACACATGGAGTCATGGACAAACGTATGCATATGCAATCATGCATGCATGCATGGTATGGCACGTTATACCGTGGATGCAAACTGCTGCAATATACACCATATATATAATGACCTGATACCCCACGATCATTAGCACAACTAATTACCAGTAATTATAGTTAGTGCAACTAATTAGCAGGATTAATGCATCCCTCAAGGAATGTTAGTAGGTAATAATTCTAAACAATGGGGGGCTGTCAGCAACTTTAATTTCTTTTGTCCTAGTATTACAAATAAAAGATATCGAGCATAGCATGTATAAGGTCAAACTAATTAAATGTTGGTAAAGAAAATTACATACAAAAGAATGTAAAAACGTTTTATAATATTCGTGATTAAAACAACAAAAAATTCTTAATTTTTTTTAAAATACATTTATAATAATCTTGAGTCCTCAACTCATCCCCATATGGGGTATTTAATAGGATACAAGTTGGGATTTTGATATGAGGTTACTCTTTAAATTGCATCTACCTCTTATTTATAACCAAGTGAACATAATCTTAACCGAGGTAATATCTTATGTAAGATCGACGGAAGGTTAAGATCGAATCGAGGATGGTAAGATATTGCATATTAGTATAAAATAGATTTTTAAATAAATAAATAAATATTTATAAATTTGCCTTTTATTTTTTTTATCAATTATTAAGCAAAATTATATCAAAACACATTAAACATAAAGAATATATATTAAACTTCATCTAAATTAATAAATTTTCATATGTTTTTTTTTTATTTGTCAGTTGCCCTGAGAAATTTTCTACAATCATCTTTTTCGCCCGATAATAAACAAAACAAATCGAAGGTGAAACATTCCTTATATGAATGTCATGTGAGATAAAAAATATCACATGCAAAATAGTACGAGAGACTTAAGACTTAAGAACTTATAAGTCGTAACTTGGTTAAATTTAAAGATTTATAGAAAGACTACCTCACAACACACCCCTAGTAAACAACATCATAAGTCCTCTCAAGATTCCTGATTAAAAGTTTGGATATCAGACCCCTTCTTATTTATTACAAGAGTTTCACGCGTTCACTACCATGAACAGTGCATGTGGTGACAGCAATGATATCAATATTCGACAATAAAAATAACCAAAAAATCCTCTTATTCTTTGTTCTAAGTTTCGTCTTATATAAATAATAGGCAGGCAGGTGAACTTAAAATATAAATCAACTATCAATCAATTGAGACAATAGTCTTTGTTCTGAGTAGAGATGATGAAAGCATTTGGATTGTTGACACCTCCAAAGCACCTTATGTTTTGAAAAGATGTTGAGTGTATATAGATTATTGATCAACGATTCAGATAAATAATACACTTAAATGCGCTCAACATCCCTCCAGAATAGAGGACGCTCTGGAGGTACATTATTTCTCCTCACACACACATGAGAATTAATGCACCTCTAAAGCACCTTCTGCTCTAAAAGAATGATGCTGAGCGTATCTTAATCGTTGATCGATTCATTAACGATGCAGATAAATGATACACTTAAATGAGAAGATTTAATCACTTATAATCAGATTTGTTGATGAGTAGATTAATGACTGAGATGTCTTCAGCATCCCTTCGTAATAGAATGTGCTTTAAAGGTGCATTAAGCTATATATATATATATATATATATATATATATATATATACACACTGTGCGTGAGCTGATGATATCACTTTTCCCATTTATTATTTCTACACAGTGGAATCCAGAGATTAATTAAATTAATTCATTAGGAGAATTTGTCCTATTTCAATTATCTCATCTGTGACATGTCAACCACCTCGAACGACAGATTGCACTTAATTAGGAACAAGAGAAGAAAAAAAAAAGTGCAAACGAGAACAAATGGCTCAAAAATAAAGTGACGAAAAAACAAGGCCGCATGTCCCTTATAAGTCTACGCATTTCATAATCCCAATTCAGAGACCCAATAAAAAAAAAACTTCTGATTCCGGAATTTGATTACATTAACATATCATTAGTTCAACTGGTAATACCTTAACTGAACTAGACATGGTAGGTTTCTTGACATGATACAATTCCTTTAAAAAAAAAAAAAGAATGCTCAATTGTTAACAATGCAATGCATAT
Organism: Pontederia crassipes; assembly: GCA_030549335.1. Lineage (NCBI taxonomy): Eukaryota > Viridiplantae > Streptophyta > Magnoliopsida > Commelinales > Pontederiaceae > Pontederia > Pontederia crassipes. The sequence continues at coordinate 64,483,206 of CM060191.1, read as the reverse complement.
TTTTGTCTAGAATATTGACATGATAAATTTTCTTAAGGAAAAAAACAAAGAATTGTATAAGTTAGTAATGCAACCTATCTTTCTTATGCATTTGACACCTCCACCTAAAATAAAAAAGGTAGATGACTTGAAAGCTGCCTATTGTCAGGCTGTCAGCTGTTTAACATACCAATTAAGCATATGGAAGAAATGTTTTAAATGAGATGTTCATTTATATGCTAAAATGTGGAATAACATTTGACTGTATGAGATATATATACAATGATTTGACCAAGTCCAAAGAAAAGTGCATGTGGGCACATGGCTTGCATATCTATTTGGGTGTTCCTCAAAATAACACTTGGCGTTGATATCTTTACTTGCACCAAGCTTTCAAAGTCTTGGTGGTTAGAAAAAAGGTTCGAGATTAATATTATAGATAACGAGATTAATGCTTGAAAGATTCATGCATTTTTTTCACATGGTTAGTGTTTTTGCCCACGTTTTTTCTCCAAATATGACTTTATCTTTGGCATTTATTGGCTTTTCAACTAAATAAAAAAAATAATGTTTTTTGATAATTTTTAAAATCTAGGATGATAGGAATACTACGAGTGTTCGAATTAAAATTGACTAATGTACTTTTGTACCAATTATGTTCAATGATTTTTATGAATGGAGATCTAATATGAATCGAAAAAAAATAAATGAAGATACAAGTTGCACGTACTAATAGAATTTAAACTTGAGATCATGGTATCTAAAAATGAAGAAGCACACTATTGCATGCATCACCTTGACCTGTTGGCGATAATTAAGTGTCATAATAAGAGATCATTCTTTGACTTTAATGGATGATTCCTTAGCTCAGACTATTACTTTCTTTCCACTCATAAATCTCACGAGTAAAAGAGGGTCAACTTATTACCATTTGGGAGGGTCACAACTCACAAGTGTTAAGAGGTCAAGAGTACTTTTAAAAGGAAGCACGAGATATATACTCTCTCCATGTGATGTCTTAATTTGAGTTGGGATGTTTTGTGGTAGGGTGGCGAAGGGCCTTTAAAGCTGCCGACCTTGCAAAAATTCGGATTGCTCATCAATGATCTTCCACTCCCCATGGAGTAATAAATCCTCCAAATAAAGGAGTATCGCTTGAGCAAGATTTCGAGTTTAGTGAATGCAAAAAAATTTCGTTGGGAGTCTTCAAGTATGTGACACGGAATGATTTTACCAGATTAGTAGGGTTCGACGGTGGAGCTCTAATGATAATGCGCACAATCGTTAATGATGCGTGAATTAAACTATCGGTAGGCACCGCATCCCACAGAACGGGAACGGGCTAAAAAAAAGAAAAATACACATAATAATATAAAAGTTAAGATCAAACCCTCTCAACAGTCAATTAAGATATAAAATACATCTAATACAGTTCATTAAAGATATGCAATGGAGGAGCACTGATATGAAAGGCAAGAGACCGACAAACTATAATGGTGACACCCTATATATAACATAATGTGAATCTACTAGTGAAAAGGATTATGTTGGCTCTTGGCACTTGGCACTTGGCATTTATGCATGATGAATGGATGGTAGTGCATGCACTAATGCATGTTTTGTTCTGATTTTTGATGGATTTTTCACTAATCCAACGCTCACAAAACTTCATGGATAAAATATCACGTACCAAGAACCAAAAAAAAAAAGGCCCCGGTGGTTGCAGTGCAGCAATTATTAGGGCCCTTGAGCACCATTAGTTATTTTTTTGATCCCAAAGTGATACAAAAAGATGGTCCTTTGATGATTCCTTATCTTAAGACTTGAGGTCAGGGACAGGGACAAAATCCCGGAGGATCCAAGACTCTTTTTTTGGACGAGAACTTAAAACACATTTATTTGGCGTCTGAACTTGTCGGCCGTGCTTATGCTTCAATCTAATCAATAATTATGTGAGATCACCATAACAACATAAAAAAAATAAGGCCTTAAAACAAGTTAAATAGTTCAACAACTCAATAGTTCAAGTCATCAAATGGCAAAATCTACAAGGAGGGCCTGGTTTGATTGTAGGATAAGATGAAGTGTAATTATTAGTATGTTTTCCCATTTTTAAATTAATCGAATTAGCGATTTCAAAGATTTATTATTTCATTCGCCTTATCTAATAATTGAACATATAGATCAATTTTTTTATTACTCAAACAAAATCAATTTGATCAAATTTAATCCAAGTAATTATTTGTAGACACCGTGTGTCTAAACTGAAAAATAAAAATAGTTCGTTCACATTTATTTTCTCTCTCTCTCTCTCTGGAATTAAAAACAAAGCCTCCTATTTATGGCCATTTCATACGGCAGTTTGAAAATATTGACCAGACCGAGGTCGCTCAGCTGAAGAACCGACACGGACATGGAAGCCGCCTCCATTAATGCAACAAACAGCTCTGCCGACTGCCGATCTCAGCGAGTTGTCCAGAGAGAGAGAGAGGGGGAGGGAGAGAGAGAGAGGTTGAACCAATGGCAGGAACCCAGTTCTTGGGTCTTCACGAGGGCTCATTAAATTGCTTGCGAAACGTTTCTTCCTCTCCTCTGCATCATCACACAACAACCAGTTTCAAAATATAGTTGCAAATTTTTATTCTCATATAAAAGGAAATAAAGTTGAACAATAATAAATAGAATAAAAGGACTGGTTTAAGTTCTAATGATAACAATTATCAAAGTTTGTCAGTGCACTGTTGAATCTTAAACCTAATAATGGATTTTATAGATTCCTGAGATCTAATTTGGATTTGCTGGGAGACAGATGGATTCCCAAGGGTTATGGCTATTTCTTGATTAGTAACCTGCAATTTTATACACCCTCAGTTGTTTGTGATAACTAGAGGAACTTTAAAACCTCAAACTCTCGAAGAGATCTACATAAAGATACAATAATCTGCAAGCATTTTCACATTGCTGTATGCAAAAGGGCCATCCTGAGTCCACAAAAGCCCTCCACAGCTACGCGACCCACAACAATGGTGTTACCCGAATGTCATATGATGCCATATGCAAACCAAGAGATGCAATGTAACCTGTTCTTGCAGAAATGGCACCACAGCATTCTCTCTCTACTAAAATGCACGGTAGCTATTTACACGAAGGCATAACTAGAACCTGGAACAAATTGGAACAATTTCTTTGGGGAATGGCATTAATATAGAGTAGAAATAAGAAAGGTTATATCACCTTATATATATTTGTCTTTAATATAGAACAAATTCAAAAGATTGGTAGCTAAAACATCCTGTGTTTGGGTTGTTTTTCTGCACTGTTAACTAAATCATAAGGAAAGAAGAATCAGATTATATAGCTACAGATATCCTGTGTCTTTAAGATAATTAAGAAAGGTGTTCATGGTGATTGGTGGCAAGGCATCTCCATTGTTTGGTTAGTATGACATTTTTGTTAAATAAACTCGGTTGAACTCCTCAATCTTTAAGCAGAAATCTCTCGGCATTTTTTGCTTGAAAGAAATGACTGAAGACAAGAATTACCTTCATATCTCTATATCATGTTTTTAATGATTACAATTAGGAATTAGCCGAGGACATGATAAGAACATACGATGAATCCTGAAATGTTGAAATCCACAAAAACTCAAGTCATATCACCTTCAATTTCTAATTTGTTTCCTAGAATGGAAATATAAACTGTATTTTTAAGACTAACTTGTGTTATGGCCACCTTCACAAATGACGAGTACAATTTTAAACACGAGCTGAGAAATTAACAAACCAATTCACAATATCTCAAAAGTAGGTAAAAAGATTCTACCATCTTTTTTGCTGAATTCCTAATTACCATGCAATGTATATCAACATGGCTTCTATAATTGTTCGCTCATAATTGTTATAGATGTTTCAACCACTTTATATTGCCAAATCTATATTTCATGATCTTTCTTCCTCTCCTTCAAGGATGTATCAAAGATATATCTTGCCAGAAATAAAACATGCAATCTAAAATATGTCACACAGAATGCATTCTTGCTTAGAGATACAGAAGAAGTTAGTAATCCAGGTTCTCCCTCCTCAAGCTACAGAAACCAATAATCCAGGCATTCACAAAGCAGCAAGAAGTTAGTAATCCAAGACATTATACATAATCTGGATTCCTCATTTGTGCCATGAATTGCAATAAACACATCTTGCTTAGAGATACGATGTTGTTTCCATTGTTGGTGCTAAACAAAGATAAGTACAAAAATTTTCAATACCATCATCACAACAAACATGGATCAAAGAAACTTTCCTCCAATGCAATACAAACATTTTTGCAGGACTAATTTAAAAAAATCAGCCTCAACTTAGATATTGAATCGTAGATGATGCTATATTTACATCATTCTTCATAAACCTAATTACATATAGCATTGCAGTGGAAACATAATAAAATTGAAAACAAATAACATAAAACACAACGAAATACTTCATAAGCACATAAATTTAGAATAACATTAACTAATTCATGGGCAACATAGGTGTTAACATTATAGACCCAACTTAGGGTTAGGTATAACACAAATAGCATAAGGAATTTGTATCAAAATCTACAACTCAAGGCCTATAAATCATAGATACGTGGCTCACATAACATTATAATAAAAGATATAAGATAACTTGGGCCCGATTGAACTTGTGCAATCGTCGTCGTCATGAGGCCATCACCGTCGAGCCTAAGTCTCAATCATCATGGCAAGATAGGATCATGATGTAATATCATTAACATTATGCTAAGGCATATCATAAATTCACCTTAATTTTAACATCTTCATTCATAACATCATATGACCATGGAACATGCATTTGCATTCCTTTTGGTGCATACATCACCATGTTCATCTTTATATTTCAAGTTATTTAATCTTAATCAACTTATGTGGCCATATCATCTTTTCATCCTCTATATTTAATTAGATAACTTCTTATCTTGGTGATTGAGGACTTTGGCTAGTTAGGTCGGGATCTCTTTGTCTAAATTAAAAACTCCCACATCATGGGTGTAGATCATTTGCCTAAGAACTCATCAGTTAAGCTAGTGGGTGATGACTTAGTTCTCAACGACGATTACAATAAGGCACCTTCATCCAATTCATTTTTTAATTACATTCATCGATACATACAATCATTCAATACATATGACATATTTTAATCATATTAAAGATTATCCATGCATCAAAATTTTTAAGTGCGACAATCAGCATAACATAGGCTTTCTGTACATTGGTCAAGGCCATGTTTAGAACTGTCACGACTATGTTGGGTGCCTGGGAATAGTTGTGAGACCTTCCTTTCATGGTCATTCCTAAAACTTTGTGTTTGGGTCTGGGCCAGTCATGACTGTGTCAATCCCATGTAATGGACGTAACCTTTGCTGACAAAAATGTCACGGCTATGTTGATCGAGTGACGAGTTGATCTCTCAGCGGGCCCTAATGTCGAGATTATGGTAGTCGAACCACTGATCAATCAAATAGTTATCATAAGGTCACGGGCATGCCGTCACTTAGGGTCATGATCGTGCCCCAATCATGAGGCCATTTCATGCCCAAGGCGATGGTTGTGACCACTCTAAGGATCACGATCGTGCTCTGAGCATCACAGGCATGCCTAGGGAAGCAGTCGAGCTTCCCTTGTTTTTACCCCATTTTTTGCCCATCTGCACCCATGCATAAGTAACTCTATGACATACGTTCATCTAACACATGAAGTATATACATTTGCACTAGTCATTATAAGATTTATATCACCACATTTTCAACACAATATACCATGGTAATGAGGGAGGGCTATCATGCTTAATAATCACATTCTTGCTAAATAAATTAACCATTTCAACAAGACCTAAGCATAGTTAACATGAAGCATCACGACTCTAATTAGGATTATCAATGTAACCGTAATAATGAAAGAATCAAGAAGCAATGTAAAGACATCATGCAAAATCCCTAATCTCGTCATATAAGAAGACCTAGTGTGATCTTCAAAATCTTTAATCTAATCATACATGCAACATTAAAGATTGATTAGGGCTTGAATACCCTCAAACATACCTTTAGGATTTAAATTAAAATCATAATCTTATTTTAATTTCTCCTTCTTTCCTTGCTAAAGTTGTAGGCTCTACCGTCTTTTCTTCTAGATGCAGTTGTTGTCAATTAGGAGGGTTGTGTGGGGCCTCCTATGTTGCTGCTATTGGATGAGTGTGAGAAGGAGAGAGCTACTTGCTTGTTGGAGGGTGTTGCTCGGCTGTGGCTTGGAGGAGAGGGTGTCGACTGATGTCACTTCATGGCTATTGCTATTGTTGTGAGTGGAGGTTGTAAACCACCGTTAGTTCTCCCAAAGGGGATGAGGGTTGAGTGAGGGAGAGTGAACAATGAGATGTGGAGTGGAAAACCATCGTGGGGGAGAATATGAGGAAAAAATGAGCAAGAAAGAGAGGGTTTATGGGAGGGTTAAAGTTGATTTTCTAGTGTTATCCTAGGTGACCAAAATACCCCTACAATGACTCCACTCTTAAGGGCATTGTAGTCCTTTCAACTTTTTCTAATAAAAAAATCAATCCGTCCAAAATATTACTCTACTTTTAGGAGTATTTGTGTCCATTTTCACCTTTTTCATTAGAAGTCAAAATTGTCATTACGATGTTTTTACCTTTGAGGTCAATTTGGTCATCTAAATATTTTTTTGAAATATTACAAAAAAACCACACAAATTCATCGGATAATGAACTCTGATAATTTTCATATGTAAAAATGAGGCATCACCAAGTTGTAATGGTACTTGATGACAAATTCAACTTCAATATGTTTTATGTAACATTGATTGTAAGATCAAAGCTTTTCAATGAGATCGTTATATTTTTTGGCTATATTATTCATTCATCAATTATACCTGCATAAACGATTCAAAAGATAGCAATAGAGTATTAACATCCTAGTGGTCCTAAAAAAAAAAAAAAAACAAAGAACTAGAATGACTAAAGCACTATCTTGTTATAAATATAAAAGAAAACATCAACTAGCCAAATTAGCAAGGGCACAATTGACAGAAAAAACATGTCGGGGAGTCTCAATGATTTGTTAAGACATAAAGTATTGGATAGCAAGAATACACTGAATTTTTTGCCTAACACTCGCTATAGTAACTTTTATCATCTTTGTCAAAATCTATAACTTGCCAAAATAGTGCATAATAGAATATCTTTAATTAGATTATAGAAGACTTAAAATATGTAGCTATTTTGATAAAGTACGTACACATGATATTTGGTCAACCTACTTATTGACCTAAAATATTTTCATCAAGAACATATTTGAATTTCACTCCTGATGTGAGAATCGATAATAATTAAATGCTAGCAAGTGTATCAGTCGTTCAAATAATAAATTATAATGAGTAGAGTGTTGAATCCACGAGGAATTAATTTACTTAACTAAACTAATTTCGGAGGTTAATAGGAGACAACATGATTTTAGGTAAAAGATGTGCAGAAAGTAAAATTATAGACAACTAAAACTAAATCAATCTAATGCATAGGGCTTAGTATGATAAAAGAAATTGTATACAAACTGAATTGACCAAATATTAGTTTCTAACGATGGATTATAATTTACTCAAATTGCTGATTTACATCTAGGATCAATCAACTTATCTTAATTCAAATTAGATTAAGATTATTCCGTCAAATATCACAATCTAATTAAACCTAAAATTAAGATGCATTAAAATATAGTCACTAAACTATTATCACCCATACCATGATAATGATTAATAGACTACACAACTAATATTCCGTCAAGGATCTTACGAGTTGTGACATGCAATATTTGAACTTAAAAGTTAACAATTAATTCCATAGAAATCATGCGATCAAAATTAACTACTGCTATAAGGATAATAACTAACTATAGAAAGTAATTAATTTTTGAAAAAATATTAATAATAACATGCATATTCGAAAGAAAACTAAACTATAATCGATTATGAAATAAAGTTTAACAGTTTGTCTTTGTCAATTAAAACTATTACAATTATCTCAAATGAAAAATAAAACAAAAGGATCCAAATTACTAAAGATAGAAAAATGTATTAAGTAAGCATGATCATTCCAACATTAAATAGAATAGAGAATACTTTCAGGAACGCCGATGGACCGCTTTCCGATCCTCATCTAGAGTCAATCGTGCAAAAATATTATTGGTAAGCCTTTTGAATTCTCTCGCGTTCTTGACTTTAAAACTCTGGTTGCAGGCCCTAACATCCCTAGCATGCCCTCTCCAGGTGGTAGAAATGCTTTATTTATAAGGGTTTAGGTTTCCATGTAATTAAAGAAGAAACATAAACCTTTTTTTTAATGTCAAAATAAGAAAAATTTGGAGTTGATTTAGTTCTAAAATTTTGGGCTTGTCAAACTCCAAAATTTGATACGTAATATATTTTCAAATCATCTTGGGATCATATAGTATGAGTAAAAAACCTTGTGTACTTAAAATTCTTTCAAAATTTCATCAAAATCTTAAAATTGGGCTTCGTCACGGATTGCTATTGGGTTTTAATGACTTAAACAGTGTCTGAGATGACTTAGAAATGGATTTTCACGGTCCGTGACTGCTTTTCACGACCCTTATAGTGTGTAAAATATAAATTTCACGACCCGTGAAAGTTTGGTCATGGCCATGTCTCGGGTACCTTTCTGCTTGTGAGAAAATGTATTTTTGCGATCTGTCAAAGATTTAACGGCCCTGTTTCACTGCCCGTGAAAAGTTCTTCACGGTCTGTGACAACCCAATTTTAGTCTTGCGTAGCTTCACTATTTTCAACTTTTTGGCTTCGTTTTAATTCTGATTTGAGCGCAATTTTCTTCGTTGGCTTCGTAATTCAATTTTCTTGATCCCTACACAATAAAATACAATATTTGGATAGATTTATATTTTTATAAAATTAATGAAAATAAGCTCATAAAATGATGTATGTGATAAGAAAATGATTCAAAATAAGATTAAATGAATGACTAAATATATGTTGGATTTTGTATGAATCAAACTCCCCCAAGCTCAGATATTTGCTTGTCCTCAAGCAATGTTTAATCATCGCTTCCACCCTATCACTCAACTATTTTTCTTGGCACTAGATTTTATACCTCGATCGTCAAAGTATCTTTCCATCATTCCAATGACCCAATCTTATAGAATTTCTGAATATTAGACATATTTAAGCTCATCCAAGTTCATCTCATACAAGAAAGGATGCAGCCTATCAAATAAGAGTCTGAATGTAGAAAACATAAGTGTATAATGAGCTTATGTATTTTCACTTTAAAACTTTTGATATTTTTATTTACTTTTTTTGTTATTGATTTGGTAGTTATGTGCTTCTCCATATTGCACAAGATGGTCCATGTAATGGGTTTTCGATCGACGGATTTCAAAGTAGTTGCCCTTATATTGTCAGTCAAGAATTTCCTACGGATCTAATCACTCGGACACACTAAAGTTTCGGAGAACACATTTGTGCTTCGGGTTCAACTAACCCTCTTTTCTATTTTTGTATTTTTTTCTTTTTACTATAAGCTCAAGAAACACTTAAACATTCAACAAAAAGGCAATTATTATCAAAACTAAAGAAAAATAAAAAAAAGAGCATGAAAAGAATTTGTTGTCCAAATATTCATAGTTCTACTTAGCAACATTCACATTCCAAATACCCAATACTAAGACCATAAAAGATAAAATAATAGTGCTTCGAATTTCGCTTAGCAGGATGTCATTGAATAATGCTTGAAAATAAGAGAATATTAAGACATGAGAAAGAATGATGGAATATTTAATTCTTGTAGATTTTTGAAATGATGCAAATATATGCAAATAATGGATAAAATATGATAAGAATATATGCATGATATAAGATGATAGGTATGATGCATGAATATGCAAACTTCCTCAAGCTTGAACTCAAACAGTGTTGAAAATCAAATCCAGAATAGGGAGTATAAAAATAATAAAAAAGCATAAAGCGAGGAATTGAAAAGAAACAATTTGATATATCCTAATGTGATGGATGTGGAAGTCATAGAGAGAAGCCCATGTATATGTATTGGAGGTCAAGTGTTGCGGAGTTCGAATAGTGTATGCATTGTTCAAAGAAGTGATAGGCCTGGACTACAAATGGTGCTATAAAAAAATTTAAAATTCAATTTTTTTTATCATGCATCGTGAGAGTGATGTAACGAATTTCTTCACGGTGTTGTAATTTCTAGGCTACATGCTACGAGGCGTAATAATTGTAAAATCACGACTCGCCTTTTTCGCCTCTATGCCCGTAATGTGTTATAGTCTTCCTTCATTCTTTGGTTCATGGTCATCGGAGTTGAAAGACTATGTCTGAAGAGTTCAGCAGTGAGTGTGTACATATGCACGAAGGAGACACTAATGACTTAATTGGTCTGCCGACTTGCTGCTCGTATTGAGGTTCTAGCAGCAACAACCGAGGAAAACAGTGAGAGGGGGAACTGCTGGAGGAAGGATTCTTTAAGGAGTAGCAGTTCATCATGAATCATAGTTGCTGGTATTTGTGATCATGCCTTGAAGTCCGCCGTTGATGGCGCTTAAAATGTCGAAGTTCGCTGGGATTGAGATAGTCGTCGAAGGTTCTACGCCTTGATTCGAGGAGTGGTACTAATGCGCCATGGCTACTGTTGATGATCGTCAGTTAGACACTCGACGGATCTAAGGAAGATTACGATATTCCGGTAAAGAGAATCATTGTCTGGGATGGCAAGAAGTCACAACTCGACATTACTCGTTGTCGCACGGGGTCGCTGGCTGAAGAAGGTGGTGTGCTGGCCTTCGTCAGAGATGAAGATTGTCGCTGTGGATGACGAGTTGGGGCGAAGCTGGACTGTGCGATGTCGAAGATCGGGGATGATGCCTCTACGAGGGAACAATCGGCGGCGAGGAAGGAGATCAGAGCGATTGAAGTACAACCGCCAGCGTTGAATCGATGGTCGCACGGAGGTCACCGTTTCCTTAGTAGTTGGTGGACATCACACAGGTCAGTCTGGTGGTCGGAGAAAATGATTGTATCACCGACGCTATGCGGATGATGGGACGTGAAGAAGCAGCGTCACTGACCTACGTATAAATAACAATCACATAGAGGGTTGTGAGATTTTTCTCACGGGGTGTGAGTACATTTGTGTGCTTCTCGGGAGCCTTGTGTGAGACTCGTGAAATCTCTTTAATGGCCCGTAGTGAACCCCGTGACAAAATTTTAATGCCCTGTGATTTGTGAAAGATGTTCGTGAACTCTATTTAACAACGTGTGGTGATTGGGTTGAATTGAACTAATCACTTGATAGACCATGGCGATGGTCTAACACCCTGTGAAGAGTATTTAATGACTCATAAACATATGTCCAGAGTCTTAAATCAAGCAAAGATGAGGGCGCAAGGGCAATGCAAATCACTCACAGGCCGTGAATTAGGTCTAATGCCCGTGAGACTTAGTGCGGCACAACCTAAAACCTGTTGTGTTACCTGTGAGAAACCTATAACGACCCGTGACAAGTGAGGTATAGCATTTGGTCATTCCGTGAGACCCGTGAGAGGGTCTTAATGAACCGTGTCATCTGATCGCAAAAATGAGCACTATGATGGCTGTGAAGTTGGAATGATGCCCCATAACAAGGCTCGTGAACCACGTATAATGACCCGTGAGGATCGAATAATTAAAGATAGTCACTGATATGTTCTTGAATGGCCTAACACAACCTGTGAGTTTGAAACTAATGCTCGATAAATAGTAGTTACAATCCATAATATTCTCCTCTTTTTAAAAAAAAATGGACCTACAAAGGATGATTAGTTCAATATGAAAATAGAGACAACTAATTGGGATAAAATAAAGAAGTTAAGAAACTAAATTAATTAAAGAAAATAACTAATTTAATCAAGTGAAGAATAAAATCCAAATTAAGAGACAAAGGTAGGAGAATAGTTCTAATTTAAAGTATTTAACTTGACTTTGATATGGCCTATGCTAAGACTGATATAAGATAATCAATTAGAATATCCTTGCTTCTTCAACCTTTCTCTTCCGGGACAGAATATCCTTCATGAATTTTGTATAGCTGGGTACTAGGCATTATCTGCAAGGCTTCATTAATTGGAGCTGCTTTAAAATGTTAATAAAGCGAGAGTATTTCATATTCAACTGTTCCTTCCGAAGCTTTTGCGGGAAGAAAAGCTCTCTAATTTGTTTTGGCACATCAGCGAAAGTAACTTCCTTTCTTCTATTTGTGGTTGGAAGTGAAGAGGTCCCTTCTTCAGCTACCTTGGGTTTTGTTCTTATATAATCTTCCTCGCTAGGATCATCCTGTAGGCATGGTTTCAGTAAAGTTAAATTCTAAAGTTCTTTACCACTTCTCAGTGTGATAACTTTTGCATCTTCCTTCGGATTCCGTTTTGTGTTGCTGGGAAGTGTTTCAGGTGCACGTCCAGCCATAAGATTAGCCATTTGTTCCATCTGCATCTCTAAATTACGAATTGAGGCTTCTTGATTGTTGACGCTGGTCTCCATAAATTTCTGCATATTCTGAACTGTATCCATGACCTTTGTCATCATCTCTTCTAAGGAGTTGGCTGCTTGCTATTGTGAGACCTCAGGTTGCTTACGAAAAAATGTATAGTTGGGCGGTGGCTGCATTTGCATTTGTGGCCTTTGTTGTCCCTGGTTTTGTCTATATGAGAACTTCGGATTGTTCCTCCAAGCATACTCATTATTCAGCTCCCTGAAAAATAGGATTAGACACAAAGTTAGCATTTTCAATTTGACAAATTTCAGAGGAGTTACCTGCTGCCCACTCATGACTTGAATGTCCTCCTTCATCATTATCGTCGGACATCATAATTAGCATCTTCTCAAATTTTTGATTCAGCGACTCCAAATGAGTCACTACTTCCGAGTTTATACTTGTTGTTGCGTGAACATTGTGAGTCCGCCGTGTTGACTGTCTTTCTTGGCTGGACTTCAAGGCTACTGCTTCAATTATGTCTTGAATTTCACTTGGCCTTTTGTTTCCTGCACTATTCCTCCAACGGATTGATCCAGCTTATCTTGATCTGCTGAACATAATCCATGGTAGAAGTCTTCCATAACTTTCCATTTGGGAATTCTGTTATCTAGAACTCTGGACAATAACTCCTTATAACGTTCCCATGCCTCATAAAGTGACTCATCATCATCTTGAACGAATGCTCAGAGTTTTCTTTGCCTGCTTTATGAGGTGGACAATACTTCCCCACAAATCTTTCTATCATCTACAGCCAGGTGTGTATGTATCCTGCAAGTAATGTTTTAAACCAAGTAGAAGCTTTATAAAGATTGTGGAAACAAAAGTAAACGAATAATGATTTTTAAAAGTGCTCAAAGTAGATAATAATCTATCCAGATGATCACGAGGGTCTTCATGAAGTCCTCCTCCAAATTGAGATGATTAAATCATCCTCACGATTCCTGGATTGATCTCAAAATTGTTAGCATTAATCTCAAGTAGAACAATACAAGATTCCCGATCACTGTATTTGGCTGAAACGTATTCTCTCATGGACAGCTCTTGTTCATCTTCACGTTGATTACCTGGTGGCTGAACAAGTTCATTTTGTTGTTGCTCTTGACGTTTGTTGCTCTTGACGTTGATTGTTGCATGCATGTTCAGCCATCTTTCGCAAATTTTTCCTCAACCTGCGTGCTGTTCTTTCAATTTCAAAATCAAATATTAGAGGACACTACTAAAAAAATGGGAATTACAGACGGTTTCGACCGTATGTAATTTTTCGAAAATCATCGAAAATCACGATTTCTGATGGTTTTTTCGACGGAATCGATTCGTTCGAAAAATGATCGTCGCAAATCAATTTTTGACAAAAATTTCGACGAAAGTCTGGCGGTCATGACCGTCGAAGTTTTGACAGTTTTGTCGATCGCCGCAAATATCGGCGGTAACAACCGCCGAAACTTTCGACGGTCAAAACCGTCGTAAAGAATTTTTATAATGATCGGATTCGACCGCCAGGCGCCCAATCAGAAGGCCAACGATCGAGATTCGGCTGCCAGCGGCTGGATCCGACCGCCATCGCGTCCGGATCCGGCCTCCCGTGGCTGGATCTGACCGTTGGGCCGCGGTCGGATTCGGCCGCCTAGCAGTCCGGGCTGGAGAGAGAGAAAGAGAGACGCTGGTGGGAGAGGGTTGCCGGCGGTCGATGCTTGAGTTCGGTCGGGAGAGGGAGAGGGAGAGGAGAGGGGAAAAGAAATAAAGGGTGGATTGGGGAAAGATTAATATATCTATATATATATTATATATAGGTGGAAAGATGAGAAAGCGGGAAAACGGGATGTTCTAATAACTATCCTTAGTAAACTACAAATAGTTGATAGTCAGAGGGACAGAAAAGAGGAACTTGAGAAGGTGTTTTGAGGTAATATACCCCTTCTTCCTATATAAGTGGAAAGATCCTCTTGCTAATATAAACATTCTTAGGGTAAAGAAAAATGAGTGTTAATTATGCAAATGTGAATTCTCCATTATAAACTCTTTGAGATTTTGGGTAATAGGCTGACTTAGCCTCGATGTCAAATGTCTTCAAGATGTAAAATTTGAGGTCGTCAATGTTCACAAGCCAATAACAAAAGCTTTTTTTGGATACCCACTCTCAGAGCTTCGAGTATACACGACTATTACTATCTAACACAAGGTTTTCAAACTCGAGAGTTTATGTAAACTCATTTTGTTTCTAGTAAACTCAAGTCGTAAACTCGAAACATAAATTCGTTGATTTTATGTATAATTTTATAATGTATAAAAATATTTCATAACATAAGATTTTTTAGTATAAGTGGGCAAAAATGGGTATGGAACCTCACAACATCAAGTAAACCCAATTAAATTTAATTGGTCTTCAAAATTTGATCCAGTCCTAAAATCAGTCTCGATCTAATTTAAAATCAAGTCATACTGAGTTGATTGAGATTAAATCGCGTCGACCATCTAGTTTAAAATCATGCCATCATGAGTTGATTGAAATTAAATCTCGATGACATGATTGTCTTCACTAAAGTTTAAAATAATTAAATAAATTAGCAAAATTTACAAAAAATTGAAAAATTTATATTATTATTTATTACCAATAAGATCATTTCATGAATTGTATATTTTAAAAAATTGTAATATCATGTATAAACAATACACACTTAATGTGTTATAATATATTTATACAGTATAATATTATCATAAACATGTATAAAGTAAAGCATACTTTATTCTTCTTCCAATTATACTCTCAAAATCTAATCAAACAATTAATAAACAAAACTGTCGAGTTTACGTGTGAACTCTTATGCGTCTATCCGATTTCACTCGATTATACCGAGTTTACTCTGAATTTATCCAAGTCTACTATCAAATCCGAGTTTGAACCTAGTCCACTCAACTTTATACTCTAAAGTGTAAGAGTTTAATTTGAGAGTTTGAAATCATGATTTGATCGAATTCAATATTATTAGCTCCTGTCTTGAAACACAACTTTATAAATAAGTTGTGCCGATCAAATTAAATTTCTAATAATAAAAGCTCTTTCTATACGATAAATTGAATTATTAATTTCTCACTATAATGTTAAATTAAAGTTTGTACTAATCGAATTCGACATGTGGCAGCATCACTCGTGAAAAATTTTGCTAAACTTGCTTGTGACACGAAATGTTGGCTGGACAATTTTTTGTTTCTTTATTTTCCGATTTATTAATTCTCTCTGCTTGAAATTTATACTCGGATGCTTTTTTTCCTTTTTTTCCCGCCCCATTATATTTGATCCATGTTTATGGGATACTTGTTTTTTTTCATGTTGTAGATGGTAAGCCAAACTCATGATAGTGAACTGTGTAATGCATATAATGTCTCAAATTGTGCTTATTTTTTTTCCGTCAGGAAGTTTTTTCACGAACCATTAAGTAACATTTCAAAGAAAAAAGAAAATTTTTACAATATACCATAACCATGAACCACAAAGATGTTTCAGAATTTATGACATTTTTAATTTATTTATTTCGGTTTTAATATTTCTTGCTGGTCCCTAGCTTCAAGTTTGGATATCATGTCTTTTTCAAGTATTTAGTATATGCTTTGCAAATTATAAAATATAGTACAAAACTTTAAACTTATATTATAAAATTATTTAAAGGATGCTAAAGTGCCTATTAGATTATGCGACGTATATTTATTTGACAATAAAGTTATTTTTTCCCTCACCAAACGGAAAAAAATATTAAAAAAAGAGAGAACAAAATAATAATACAGCTTCCCTCTTTCCAACAACATCACTTGTAAATATCAGCACTACCGACAATGTGAATAATTGTTCTATTTTTTTAATTCTCAAGTGGTTGGAAACTATTTACGAGAAAGATATTTGCAATTTCCACATCAGCACGCAACTGGATCACCAGGTACAAGTGTCGCCACCAGAGCCCGCGGCGTCACGCGCCGTCACATGGGCGATCCCGTGATGACGTGGCGGTCACGAGTATTCTCCACCTATAAATAGCATACTGGGTCCCCCAGCAGATCCGTCCAACCCATTTCACGCACGACCCCGGACGCCCATACGCTCTCGTCATTATTATTGCCTGGCGAACCAAAACGGGTCGAAACGATCAGCTGTTCGCCTTCGAACAGCATCACATCCCGTTACGGCATTCCTCACCGCTCATAGCCTCATACTAAACAGCAATCACGACAAAAAAACCCACCAACGGATCCATTTCCATGAGTCGGTGTTCGATGTCGCACAGCTCTCCAAGTTTACCCCGCTTCGAGCTAAGGCTCTCTCAGCGAAGCATAACATATGATATGGCATGAGGGATGCACTGCCTCAGCTTGGATCTGTTCTGTGCATTACATGGCAGGATTTTGAAAAAAAAAGTTTAAAAAAACAAAAAAAATATCCCCACAAATTGGACGATTTAAAAAAAAACAAAAATATCCCCACAAATTGGACGAAGAGCCTTACCGAAAAAAAAATTGGACGAAGAGCGAAGTGTCTGTCAGAATGAAATCTAGAACTCGGGCGTCCATTGGAGAACTTGTGGCTGAGAGGCTAAGCGCAGGGCCCACGCCATTGCCACCTTATCCTGGCGTCCACCAGTATATAAGTAGGTACTAGAATCCTTCGGCCACTCATCGCTCTCTGCCTGCCCTGTTCTCCCCTGCCTTTGCCTGCGCCTCCGCCGTCGACAAGTACAGCAGCCGCTCAAATGGCTCTTCAGGCTTCCTTCCTCCCATCAGCTCTCTCCCTGCACAAAGATGTACGTTTCTGCTTCGTCTCAATCTCTCCGGTCGACGTAAAAATGCCATGCATACATTGCATGCTCCGGTTTCAGCAGCTGAACTTGATAGTGTTTTTGTGTTCTATGCTGCAGGGAAGGGTCGCGGTCAAGGAGTCGGCATTCCTCGGTGCTTCCGTTCTCGATCATCACAAGTCCGAGCTTAATGCTCCATTGCTTCGAAGCAAGGTAATGGAGGTGTTTTCTCTTCCATTCCCAGTCCTTTTTTTTTCAGGGGTATCATACTATCATGTGTTGGATATTTATTATACGTAATGCGCTTGTTTAATTAAATCGCAGAGGATTAGCGTATCGACTGGAGTGGTGAAAGCCCAGACGACGGCGGTCGCAGCTCCGGGACTCAGCCAGTCGACCGTACAGGGGAAGAAGGTGCTCAGGAAGGGCGTCGTGGTGGTCACGGGCGCCTCTTCGGGGCTGGGACTGGCCACCGCCAAGGCCCTTGCGGAGACGGGGAAGTGGCACGTGATCATGGCCTGCCGGGACTTCCTCAAGGCCGAGAAGGCGGCGCAGTCGGCGGGCATGGCAAAGGAGAGCTACACCGTGATGCACCTCGACCTGGCCTCGCTGGACAGCGTTCGGCAGTTCGTCGACAACTTCCGCCGCTCGGAGAGGCCGCTCGACGTGCTCGTCTGCAACGCGGCCATCTACCGGCCCACCGCCCGCACGCCGACGTACACGGCCGACGGCGTCGAGATGAGCGTCGGGGTCAACCACCTGGGGCACTTCCTTCTGGCCCGGCTGCTCCTGGACGACCTGAACAAGTCCGACTACCCATCGAAGCGTCTGATCATCGTTGGTTCCATAACAGGTTTCCCTCTCGAACGATTCTTATACATTTTTTTCTTACGCAAGAATCGATTCCTTAGCTACATTCCCATGGCGCGACGAACTGAACTCGTACATTTGCACAGGGAACACCAACACTCTGGCCGGGAACGTGCCGCCCAAGGCGGGCCTGGGGGATCTCAGGGGCCTCGCGGCGAGGCTAAACGGCAGGAACGGCTCGGCCATGATCGACGGAGGGGAGTTCAACGGGGCCAAGGCCTACAAGGACAGCAAGATCTGCAACATGCTCACGATGCAGGAGTTCCACAGGAGGTACCATGAGGAGACCGGGATCACCTTCTCCTCCCTGTACCCCGGTTGCATCGCCACCACCGGCCTCTTCAGGGAGCACATCCCGGAGTTCAGGCTCCTGTTCCCTCCCTTCCAGAGGTTCATCACCAAGGGCTTCGTCACCGAGGAGGAATCCGGCAAGAGGCTCGCGCAGGTGGTGAGCGATCCGAGCCTGACCAAGTCCGGAGTGTACTGGAGCTGGAACAACGACTCGGCGTGCTTCGAGAACCAGCTGTCGCAGGAGGCGAGCGACGAACACAAGGCCCGGAAGCTGTGGGAGCTCAGCGAGAAGATGGTCGGATTGGCTTAAGAATGTGTGACCTTCTGTTTTCTTTCCTCGGCGCCATGGATTTGGTTTGCCCCGAGGACGGAGGAACGAGTGCGCGCCCACTTGCAGTGGGTGGGACTTGCTGTACAATGCCATTTGAGTTCGTCTTTGTTTTTCTATTAGTTTAGATGAATAAAACGGCGGAGACCGCTTCTTTCGACCTTTAATAATTGAATCAATCAATCAAAGTTCTCAATTAATCAAAGTTTTTTTCGAAACCGAGCTCGAGGTTATATTAATCGGATTGCGCCAAAGAGGTGCAAACCAATTGATGCGATCAATAAATGTTAATAATTATACTAGTCTCTCGAGTAATAACATGAGTGAGTAGAATTATTATTTTTATGAGGATGATTAATAATTAAGATTATATTTTAATCTTATTAATTAAAAAATTAAGAAAATAATTAATCTCAATTGTGAATAAAATAAAAAAAGAAATTGAACACTTGGAGAAATGATGATTGAATTATTAGAGCACATAATTTATACCACTAAAATGCAATGGAGGTTCTCAAATTATAATTAATTGAATCAATAATAATGTTGAATTTTTATAGTTTAGTTAGCCAATATTTCATATTTTAACTACGAGATTAAAAATAATTAGAATAAATTAATCTTTTGAAATTTTAATTTATCTAATTAAATAAAAGACACATTCAAAGAGAATTATGATTAAGGACTTTCTTAGGTCATTTTTAAGTACACAAATTAGTCTCTTTCTATTTTTCTAATTGTGACATGCATGAATTAAAATTAATCCTAAAACTATTATGAAATTAATGACTTGTTCTCATATAGCAATCAACTCACAAATCATATAAATGAAAGGATTAAACACAAACATGCATACTATTAAAAGTTCTAACTAAACTAATATTAAGAAAAGTTCTAATACATAAATAGGATCCAACTGAGATGTCCCTAATATAAGAATAAATCTAAGAAAAATAATATAAAATCTAATATAAAAAAGTTCAAGAAAATAAAATAGGCTCTCTCGCTAAGTCTGAGCACATCCTCTCTCGAGTTTTCAGTAGAGCTTCACGGTCATTTTCATACGTCTTCTCATTTACCTACAAAATAACGTTCCAAAGATGATTTTTCAATCTTTCATCCTCCTTTTTTGCGACCCAAAGGAAGAAATCAAAACTCTATTTGAAAAGTGAATAAAAGTTGTTCTGTAATCGATTTCCAAATTGCCATCATGGTTGTGAGTTGTGACCGCACATGATATTTCTTAAAATTGGGATCACCTCTTGCGCATGACCGTGATCGTGAAATCCATCTTACACGGCTATGACCGAGGCTACTTTGATTCTTCTGGTCACGAACATACATGCTAAGGCATGGCCGTGATCATACTTTATTTACGTTGGTTCTTATGTCACATCCGTTCCCAAGAATGACACGAGCATGACTTTCTTCTGAGGTCAGTTTGCACCTTATCGTGCCTTGGAATTCTACCATAAAATTATCCAACTTAGGTAGAATCAAATGTAACAAAATATAAAATAAATCATTTCTCTCATTTCTTAAATGCAAAAACTTCCTAAACACTACAAGAAACTGGCGAATAGCGTCTCAAATGACGGTGGTGCTAAATCGACATCAAGAGCATCA
This sequence comes from Pontederia crassipes, assembly GCA_030549335.1. Lineage (NCBI taxonomy): Eukaryota > Viridiplantae > Streptophyta > Magnoliopsida > Commelinales > Pontederiaceae > Pontederia > Pontederia crassipes. The sequence continues at coordinate 64,462,711 of CM060191.1, read as the reverse complement.
TTATAGCGTCGAAGTTGAGTCACAAGGAAGCGATGCTAACTGCCTCCCAATAACGTCACATTAGCGTTTACATGTTGTCGACGCTACAAATGGCGCCAAGGAGACACTACGTTACCGTTATTATTGCGCGCGAGAAAGGGTAAATACATGACAGATCGTAGCGCTATAGTACTGTCGACAGTCGTCGATGCTAAACTAGCGTCACATCATGTCCGACGCTAGGTCGACGCTAAACGTCACTTGGTGTCTCAAAAGTTGCGACGCTATGTAGACATTAAGTTGATGCTACTCGAATTAAATATTCCTAAATAAATATATAGTTTACCTATATATGTATTCGTATATTTACCTACACATGTATTCTATGTTATATATGTGACGTATAAATTCGTATAGTATATTTAGTTACTTTATATGTATTACCTACATACATAATTAAATTCATATATCATATGTTACATATATGTATGATAGATAAGTTATTTTTATATTCTTAATCATGGAATTTATGAGGGTTGAATTAGGTGACATGATCTAGAGATGGTGTTGATATATTGTTCTAATATGTATATATTACTATGTGTTAGCAAATTCCCATGAGACCTACCAAAATATTAGTTCTGGTCAACGAATGAAATCTCGAAAAGTTCCTAGAAAAAAGTTCCGCCACAAGTCGAGAACTTACAAGTTCTGCCCGACTTGCCTAAACTCACCTCGATACCCACATACGTCTTCATCTCCCTTTCCCCTTTCATCCCTCTCTCCTCTCTTTGTTGCCAACGAATGCTTTCCCTGCGCCCGCATCAACGGAGCACAATCCACTCGATGGAAAGCAAACCCGATGTTAGGGCATGTTGCATCAGAGTTCCGGTGAGTACCCCCGTCGGCGAACTCGTCATAGCATATCAATGGATTCTTTCTCCATCAGGTTTGCCCCTTTGTAGTGAAATGGCCGACTAATCTATCTTCGATGATAGAAGTAGGGAGATGTGCGGATAAGGGGTTGTCATGACAAAGATTGGGGCGTATATCGTGGAGAAGGGGCCGAAAGGGTGGGAGAGGAGTGCATACGGGAGGAGGGAGAGGGAACATTGTGCAACGCACAGCCATGCGCACGAGGGACTTAGAGCTGGCGCCGACACCCGCATGCGTGGTTGAGCTGATATTGGATCAACCCTTCTACGACGGGGTGAAGCGGCGATATCAGAGCTGATACAACGGAAGTTTTACTCTTCCATCCAAAAACCAACGAGAACTTGTCAGAACATATCAGTCATGTCAAGTGTCTAAATTCTACTTGCATGAGAATTTTATCCAAACGCCACACGAGAACTTTCATTTCACATCAAAATAATTATGAGAACTTTGGAGAACTTTCGTTCTCCAATCCAAACACAACCATAGTATTACCTGCATATGTATTCCTATATCATACATTATATATATAAATAAATTATTTATATATTAATAATCATGAAATTGTTAGGGTTGAACTAAGTGACATGACTTAGCACCACGCTATATATAAACTAAATGGCGTTGGAGTAGTGTTGCAATATCCCAAAGTAGCATCAGCGTCACTAAATAGAGTCACAATGGCGTCGATTTAGTGCTTCACCTTTTTAGCATCGCAATTCTGAGACGTCATTTTGGCGCTAAGCGGATGCATATTTATTAGCCACGACGTAGCTCTGAATTAGTGTCGCATTATCGCGTGGCTAATTTAGTTGATAGACTTTCTTTTATTTTTTCCCACTTAATTAGACATATATACATATAGATATACACATATACATATAGACTTATAGTTTTATATACATATACATGAGTAATTATATATGCATTCCATAATTTGTATGGTGTGGGAAGGGCACAAAACAACTGGAATGGGACAAAAATTTTGGTATTTAGCGTTGCATCACAATAATGACATAATGTGATCATACGCTATTTTAAATATATCGTAAGTTGCGACACTTTAGCGCCCAGTTAGCGTCACAGTAATTGATGTGACACTAGCGCATGACACACCAAGCAGAAGTTTAGCGCCACCTTAGCGTCTCATCAGTGTCGCATCACTCAGCGCCAACATATATATATATATATATATATATATATACAATACACACATATAATAAAAACTTAGAATATAGAAAACCTATTGGAATATAAACTTATAATATAATATGAACAAAAATAATATAAACCTATTTGAATATAAGTTAATAAAAAAAATTCAAGAATACTAAGTGGAGTCACTCTAGCGTCGACATTTATTCGTCGCTTATAAAGTCACTTGGGCATCGACGTAGCGTGGCATTTAAATTTATATCTTTTAATTTACTTGTCTGCGTCGCGTTAGCGTGGATGTTGCGTCGCATTTCATTATGGCGCTAAAAAGTTACCTTAAATCCCTAACTTCTTCATTTACTGTTTACTGTCGAATCACGACCATGCCATCGTGCGACCGCGACCATGCCACCGTGACGCCGACGATCAACTGTGACCGCGACGCCGCCCTCCTCCGATGTCGTACTCTGACGCCCTACCGGACGCCGCCCTCCTCCGTTGGCATCCTCCGACCCCGCCGGCCTCTGACTCCACCTCCTCCGACCCCGCCCTCCCCGCCTCCTTCGACCCCGCAACTTCCGACCCCGCCTTCCCTGCCTCCTTCAACATCATCGTCCGCCCCTCGTCCGACCCCGCCACCTCTGACCCCCCCTCTCCGACCCCGCCCTCCCCGCCTTCTCCGACGCCATCGTCCGCCCTCCTTCGACCCTACATTCATGGACCCCACCCTCCCCGCCTCCTCCGATGTCGTCATTCACCTTGCTCCGCTCTCCTCCGCCCTGCGCCGGCCTCCTCCGCCCAATCGCCCGACCCCCCGTCCTGCACTTGCTTCGCCGCTGCCGCCCTGCAGCTTGCTTCCGCCTTGCACTTGCTCCGTTGCCCTGCACTTGCTCCGCCGCTGCCACTCTATTGCTCCGGCATCCGCTTTGCTACTCCGGCCGGCACCTTATTGCTCCGACAGCCGCCACCCTGCTTTCGTCGACCGGCCGTAAGTCCCCGTGCCCCTTCTTAAATCTTCATATGCCTAATTTACTGAATTTCTTTACTAAATCAGAGATATTATTTTCTTTACTGAATTTAAGCACTTCATATTTGTAGTGACTTTTGAGTAGCCGCCATATTCTATCTTGTCGAACTACGTCATCGCCGCCCTCCTCCGATTGATACAGTGAGTCCCAATTTTAATGATTTTTAGATATATTTTCTTGCTACAAGTAGTAAATTTGTATAGTAATTTGGCTAGTATATTTAACTTTAATGTGTTGTGAATGTTATGTAGATGTATAGTTCGATCATGCTATATTTTATGTTGTTTAATCTTTAGTATTGTTATGATTGCATTATAGATGCTGTAATGCCTGATTAATTGCTGTAATACCTAGTTAATTGTTGTAATGCCTATTTAATTGTTGTGTGTAATGACATATGCTTTAATGCTACCCTATGCAAGATGATAACTAATTGTCCACTAGAGAAATGATATTCAAAAGATATTCCTTATGCTAGGAATTAATGTAATTTTAAAAAATGATAATTAATCTGCTACACTACAAGAAAACACATCATTAAAGAAGAAAAACTGATCGTTAATAATCAAAATCCGATCGTTATTGGTCATTAGCGACTAGCATTTCCCATCGTCACCGGTCGTTATAGGTGCCACCGTTAAAAGTAAATAACGACGTCTTAAAAGTGTCGGCCGTTAAACATCATTAATGACCGGAATAAAACTAGTCATTAAATTCAAATAAGGACCATTTACTTGGTCGTCGAAGTCATTAATGACGAGAAATATCTTTGTCGTTGATAATCTTCAGCGACTAGTAATTCCGTCGTTAAAAGTCATTAATGACTAGAAAAAATCCGATCGTTAAATCCATATAAGGACCATTTAGTTGGTCGTCGAATACATTAATGATGAGAAATATCTTTGTCGTTGATAATCTTCAGCGGCTAGTAATCCCGTCGTTAAACGTCATCAATGACCAGAAAAAATTCGGCCGTTAAATCCATATAAGGACCATTTAGTTGGCCGTCGCATACATTAATGACGAGAAATATCTTTGTCGTTGATAATCTTCAGTGATGAATAATCCCGTCATTAAATGCCATCCATGACCAGAAAAAACCGGCCGTTAAATCCATATAATGACCATTTAGTTGGTCATCGAATACATTAATGACGAGAAATATCTTTGTCGTTAATAATCTTCAGCGGTTAATAATCCCGTCATTAAAAGTATAAACGACCAAAAATAATGAAATCGTTAAATCAATATAATGACCATCTAGATCATTGTTAAACGCTTAATGACCATCATAATTTTTGTCGTTGATAATCATTTGTGATCATTAATCCGATCATTAAAACCCAATAACGGTCTTTAAAGTTATTAATGACTATGAACTTTATCAAACATTAATTTAAATGGCACATGATCTACAATGCACTTTCTTAACAATCATTCAACTAAAAACAAACTCACAAATTATAATACAAAAGTTAAATTAACTTACCAGAATGAATTGTTCATATAACTTCAAAAAATAATAATTATCCATGCCAACAAATGTTCATAGTAGTAGTCAAGATCAATAACATTTAGCATTCAAATTTTTTAACCCATCAATCTTCTTTCTTCCCTCCAAAAAATGCTTACACTATTCTAAAAGCAAAATAACTTGTTTGAGCTTTGAATTGCATCTCTTTCTTTCCATGTCTTCAAAATTTGTAAAGTTCACAAAATACATAAAATATTTTAATAAATGTCCAATGACTATTGAATTAACAACAAAATGGAAAATAATAACTTTAAATAAATAAGACAATTTAAGAGAGAACATAAAACAAATCATTTAGTTTTCATTATCTGATTCCTGTGTTGTTGGACTTTGCACATTAGATTGTCCAAAGCAATGCTGCATTACTTGTTGCATTTGAATTTTCATAGAGTTTAAACGATTCTTCAAAGACTCATTCTCCTCTCGAAAAGACTTGTTCTCTTGTCGAGTGGCCCGCAACTCATTTAGTAATGCACTTTTTGAATTTGTTCCTCTCAAATCTTTTGCCTTTATCCCACCTCCAAAGCCAACGACATGACTACAATTTTGAAATCCAAAACATCTCTCTACTACTTCTATAGGTGTAAGTGTTGGTTCCAATCGAACAAGTTCTTGAATTTCAGCCTACAAAATGCACAAGAAAAAAATAAATGCAACTTTTTGCCAAGAAATCAAGTGAACATACATGAATGTACATGTCTTTCAATTGCAGCGGGATCAATGTAACAATGTAACAATGTTTTCAGTGACCCATGTAACAATGTTTCTTTCCATTGGCTAATCTCATAGAAGAAGTATCTTTGTTGCAACAAGGGCATGCCAACTTTCCTTTAGTGCTCCATCCAGACAAATTTCCATATGCTGGAAAATCATTAATAGTCCACATTAAAGCTGCACGTAGCATAAAATTTTGTTTTGTTGATGCATCAAAGGTCTCAACACCAAATTCCCATAACTCATTTAATTCTTCGATTAATGGTTGGAGATAAATGTCAATGGCATCTCCGGGACTGTGTGGACCTGGAATAATCATAGACATAATGAAGTTCTCTTGTTTCATACATATCCATGGTGGTAAATTATAAGGTATAACTACTACAAGCCAAATGCTATAAGGAGTTTTTGAATTATTAAATGGTTGAAAGCCATTAGTAGCAAGTCCAAGACGAACATTGCGAGGATCAGCGGCAAATGATTGATGAAGCTCATTAAAGGACTTCCATGCAAGTGAATAAGAAGGATGTCTCATTGTGCCATCATCAATTTTGTTGTCGTGATGCCATCTCATTAGGAAAGAAGTTTTAGTGGACATAAACAATCTTTGAAGTCTTGGCTTTAGTAGAAAATAATGTAAAGTCTTTGCTGGTAGATTTTTACCATTTTGACACTTTGCTTCTCCACTATTTTTATCCTTCACCTAGATTCACCACAAACTTTGCAAAAGTCAAGAGAGGCATCGTCCTTCCAATATAACATGCAATCATTTGTATATGCATCAAATTTGTTATAGGAAAGTCCGATGTCTTGAATTATCTTTTTTGCTTCATAATAGGATTCCGACAAGTTGGATTTATTAGGCAGCACCTCTTCCTTAAAAAATTTTAATAGCATTGTAAATGACTCATTACTCCAACGACCTAGACTTTTAATGTGAAGTAATTTAACCAGAGTAGAAAATTTTGAACATTTTGAACCCTTATATAATGGTTCTTCGAAATCTCTTAGAAGCCTATAGAATTTTTGTGCTTCAATATTTGGCTCCTCACAAGGTAAGTCATCACTCTCGATATTCATGGTGTCTTTATCAAATTCAGGATATAAGTCTTGAATGATCTCTTATAGTTCATCCCTTGCTTCTCCTTCCTCAGTTTCTTCATCTTCATAATCTGATTGTTGCTCACCGGAAACTTCTCCATGATGATACCAAAAGGTATAATTTTGAATGATCCGTATGCTTTCAGATGTGACTCAACTATTTCACGAGTCGCTGAATATGAATTACAACACTTGACGCAAGGGCATCGTATTTTTTGTGTTTCTCCCCTTCTAGTAAAAGCATAATCCAAAAATTTTTGTACACCTATTATATAAGCTTCATTCAATCTGTCATTAACAAGTTTCATCCATTGCTTGTTAGTTGCCATAACCTTACAATATTTGAAAAAATATAAATTAATAAAAGATTTAGACAAACAAAAGAAAATAATGTATTCAATAGTATAGCTTTCTAAAAGATTCAGGGCCTCATGTCATAAACTTCAAAAGGCAAGCCATGACGTTCATGAGTGTTATATATACCACTAGTAATCACCATTTTGTCAAAAGAAAAAAAAATAAGATAAAACTATAAAAAATGCATCCTACTTTTTTCTCTCATGTCGATGTTGTCTTCTATCATTTAATTGAAGGCATCGAACATAATATCTATGTCCTCTACTTATCGTACAGTCACATGGTGGGTGTCTAAGCGGTAGGTGAGAGTGTGGGACAAACATATTAATTATACATCAATAAATGTACTGACTGCATTGACAAGTTGGCAGGATCAATATTATCTAGTTAATCAGTCTTAGATTGATATTCTAAGAAGTGTAAGACAAGTTGATAGGATCAATATTAAATTATCTAATTATCAGATAGCATGTGATAAAATAAGGGACACATTAGTAGTACACATAAAGTCAGGGACTTCAGCAAAAGAAAATAAAATTACAAGTATTTTGCAGTCTAAAACTTTCAATTGCGAAGAGAATCAAAAGAAAAGATAATCAAAACTATATAATTCAACTATCTCAATTATTTCAAATCTTCCAACTGAGGAGAATAAACTTGGCGGTCCATAAAAGAATGTTTTTACTACAATGTAGAAAACATTAGATGCCAAGAATATATGCAATGTAAGTTTACCTTTATTGAATTATCTTCAATAACAGAATGAAGTCTTCTTTTTTCCAGGTTACATATGCTTATTACACATTCCAGAAGAGGTTGGCCATCTAACAAAACAGAGTAACTAAATACTAAATATAAGAAAAATATCAATGTAATAGTAAGGTTGACCTGCTAAACAGATTTTTTTACGTCCGACGATGGCTGGTGTGCATGTGCAGGGGGAGGGGCGACGGCAAGGAAGGGGGACCAGAGGGGGGGGGGGGGGGGCACAAGAATAACAGCCAAAGACATGTGCTTAGGTAGGACGGCTGGTGCGTCCACCGCCGGCAGAGGAGAAGGGTGCCGATGTCGCGTGGGCGGGGGCGAGGGCTGGTGTGCGTGTGGGGGGAGGGGGGTGACGACTGCTGTCCATGGCGGCGGGGAAGGGGTCAGAGACGGGGAAGGGGGTGGAGACGGCTAACGGGCGTGTACGGGGGGAGGGGGGATGGCTGTTGTCCGGCGGCGGCGGGGAAGGGGGAGCAGAGGCAAGGGAGGATGGCTAGAGGGCGGCACGCGGGGAAGGGGGAGAAGGACGATGGAGAAGGGTGGGGGACCAGAGGTGGGGGGAGGATGGCTGGAGGGCGGCGTGGGGGAAGGAGGAAGGACGATGGTGCATCTACCTCCTGCAAAGGAGAAAGGGTGATCGCCGATGGTTGGCGCACGCGCGCGGGTGGAGTGGTGGAGGAGGGGGGGGGGGAACGACTATTGTCCGACGTCGCCGGGAAGGGGGACCAGAGGCGGGGGGACGGCTCGCATGCTCACGGGGGGGGGGGGGGGGGAGGGGGATGGCTGTTGTCTAGCGGTGGGGAGGACGGCTGGTGTACACGCACGCGGGGGGAAGGGGGGTGGGAACAGCTGTTGTCCGGTAGTGTCGGGGAAGGAACCAGAGGTGGGGGGAGGACGCCTGGCGCGCGACGCGGAGGAACGGGGGAGAAGGACGTGCATCTGCCGAACTACAGAGGAGAAAGGGGGCCGCTCGGCAGGAAACATGTGCTTACCTGAGGAAGATGAAGCTTTGCTAGCGGCCAAAGGAAGATGAAGAGAACTAGGTTTTTCTAATGAATTTTATATCATATTTTTTTTAACATGTAACTAAGTTAACTACATAAATACATAAACTAATTTATTTTTTAAAATTGGTGTTGCCTGAAAAATTAATGGAGGGAAATATTTAGTTCCCGTCAAATAAAATATTAATTGCACATATACTTCATCTTAATTTATAAATAATTAATGGCGATAAAATTTTATGGTCATTAATAATCACTTTTAACGATCAGAAATTACTTTTTTGTGACGAGCAATTTTCTCTTTCGTTAATAATATGTTTAATAATGCCCATATTTTTTTCTCGACACTATTGACTATTTATAATGGCCACTTTTTTTCGACATTAATAGTTGATCGTTAAAGCCCCCTTTTCTTGTAGTGCTAATGATTAATCCTTATGTTGTAATGATATTTTTCTAGTCATGTTCTCATAAAATTTACTAAGAATATAGATCCACATTCTTAGCAAATATAATGAGAATATGATAATGAATATGATTATGAATACGAAAATCACATATTTCAAGTACAAGAATTTATTGATATATGGCTTAATATTATCCATTATAGAAATGACAAAGCTAGATCGTAGTTGGAAGAATATAAGAATATAAGGATATGAGACAACAGTTGATGCTAACGTACATATCAATGTGCGCGAGTTGAGCAATCCATACATGGACATGATATGAGATGCAATGTTAGGAGAAAATATTAGCAAAACATTGATTGAAAAAGGCTCGAATCCTTCAACTTCTAAGTTTTACAACCTTCTCAAAGAAGCAAACGAACCTTTATGGGATGAATGCGTGAAGCAAACTACACTTTCTGCAGTGGCACAACTAATGAACTTGAAATCAGAATTTAATATGAGCGAAAGTTGTTTTGACCGGATGATTACCATTATTAAGAGTGTGCTTCCAGCTTCAGAGAAGTTATCGGAAAATTTTTACAAGTGCAAAAGATTGATGAGAGATTTAGGTTGAAATATCAAAAGATTGATGCATGTTGCAATCATTGTATGTTGTATTATAAGGAGAACAACTCATAAGTAAGTTGTTCTATTTGTGGCGAGCCCAGATACAAGTCGAGAAAGAATTCTCAAAGTTCAAAAAATGTGACAAATGAAATGTTTAGATACTTTCTCATAGTTCCAAAACTGCAACGACTATTTCTTTATGAAAAACTGCATCATTTATAATGTGGCATAGAGAAGGAGCACACAATGATCAAAATTTCATTATACATCCTTCAGATGTTGAGGCATGGAAGCGATTTGATGCATTTCATTTGACTTTTTCAGCAGAATCACACAATGTTAGATTAGGACTTGCACCGGTGGGTTCAACTCATTTGATTCATCAGACACTGCTTATTCATGTTGCCAATTTTTGTGACATCTTATAATTTGCCTCCAAGCATGTATATGAGACGAGAGAACATATTGTTTACCTGTATGATCCCAGGACCTCGATCTCCTAGTAAAAAGTTTAGATGTTTACTTAATACCTTTAATTGATGAACTTAACATGTTGTGGAAGGAAGACGTGGTTGTTTATGATAAATTTAAGAAGCAAAATTTCATTATGAGAGCCGCATTAATGTGGACCATAATTGATTTTCCAACATATGGAATGCTTAGTGGTTGGAGCACAAAAGGTAAACTTGCTTGTCCAATATGTGGAAAGAATACATAATCATTTTATTTGAAAAATAGTAAGAAAGTTTGTTGCTTTGATTGTCAAAGGATGTTTTTGCTAATGGAGAATTCGATGTGTCACGATCGAAACTCATTTGAAAAGAATACAACCGAGTACACGTTGCCTTCAAGTCATTTGACGAGACAAGAAGTGTTAGAGCAAGTAAACAAACTTAATGAACACTACTAGAAAAACGCTGATTACCGATGGACGGTCCAAACAGTCGGTAATCAGCCCGAAAATCGTCGGTAACGCAATTACCGACGATTTTTCAGTCGGAATCGATCCGTCGAAAAAACGCTCATCGCAAATTAATTTGCGACGGTCGAAAAAAATCCGCCGGAAAAATCGACGGTCAGAATCGTCGGAAAAAAGTTTCTGACGGTTGCAACCGCTGGCAAAGGCCGACAGTTCGAACCATCGAAAGTTTTCGACGGTCGCAACTGTCGAAACTTTTGACGGTCTTCGCAATCGTCGATCTTTCAGCGGTCGCAATCGTCGATCTTTCGGCGGTCACAACCGTCGCAGAGAATTTTTTAAATATAAAAAAATTAGCGGCCAGATCGGGCCACGGTCAGCTCCGGCCGCTCTCGGCAGGTTGGGCCGGATCCGGCCGCTTGGGGTCGGATCCGGCTGAAGGCGGCTGATCCGGCCGCAGGGGGCCGGATTCGATCGCAGGGGGCCGGATCCGACCGCTAGGGGTTGGATCCTACCGCTGGGGTCGGATCCGGCCCCCGAGCGGTCGGATCGGCCGCCAGGCGGTTGGATCCGATCGCTGGTGGCCGAATCTGACCCCAACGGCCTCTGGGGGGCCGGATTTGATCGCTGGCGGTCGGATCTGGCCGCTCGGAGGGCCGGATCTGGCTGCGCCTCCGGCCGGAGAGAGAGAGACGTCGGCGTCCAGTGCGGTGCGGGAGAGGGTCGCCAGCGTCCGGTGCGGTGCGGGAGATCTTCCGGTGCGGGCCGGGAGAGGAAGAGGGAGAGGGGGAGAGAGAGGGGAAAGGAGGGAGAGTGAGAGAGAGGAGGGAGAGAGGAATTATATATAAGGGAAAAGAGAAAGCGGGAAAAGAAAAAAAAGCGGGATAATAAAATTTTAATTACCGACGGTTCCAGCCGTCGAAAACGTAAATATTAATTATTTTTAAAGTTACTGATGGTTATGACCGTCGAAAATATATTTAGTTATATATAATATTTATATTTTATTTTGTCGACGGTTTGAACCGTCGCTAGTTATATTGATAAAATACTCATATATGATATTATTATACATTTACCGACGGTTACGACCGTCGGAAATTGCGATAGATTTTGCGACGGATGGTATCCGTCAGAAATATCGACATTCCTAATCGTCAAAAAATTAAATAATAATATAACAAATTATATAATTTATTATTTTCCTTTCCGACGGTCGTAACCATCAAAAAATCTGTCGCAAATTGCGACGGATGGGTATCCGTCAGAAATATCGACGTTCCTAACTGTCAAAAAATAAAATAATAATATAACAAATTATATAATTTACTATTTTACCTTCCAACGGTCGTAACCGTCAAAAAATCCATCACAAATTGCGATGGATGGGTATCCGTCGGAAATATCGACGTTCCTAACCATCGAAAAATAAAATAGTAATATAACAAATTATATAATTTATTATTTTCATTTCCGATGGTCGTAACTGGCGAAAAATCCGTCGCAAAATCCGTCACAAATTGCGATGGATTTCAAACCGTCGGAAATTGCCCGTCGGAAAATGACAATTTTCTTGTAGTGGAAGTCTCATTTAGGTTGAAGGTCAGTTATTACAAGCAAATTGAGTTTGAGAGTGAACATAATTAGAAGAAAAGAAGTATTTTTTGGGAGTTGCCTTATTAGTTTTCAAACTTAGTACGACATAAGTTAGGCGTCGTGCATGTGGAGAAGAACATATTTGACAACATATTTGATGCATGCAAAATTAAACATATAATTAGCTATGCATTTAATCACATTTCGATTCATTTTCATATAACATGCATCTATTTATGTCTTTATTTGTTTTAATTTTATAAAAATAAAAATATACTCAAATTCTATATTTTATTACAGAAAAAGGAAGAAAATTGAATTGCAAATCCATTGGAGAAAATCGTGCTCAAATCAGAGTTAAAACAGAGTCAGAAAGTGAAAATTAGTAGATGCTTTCAAGGCTTAAATGAGTATAATGAGTCGTGGGAGGACCGTCACGACCGTAACAGCAGGGCCATGAAATAATTGTCACGGCCCATTAAAATGTCAAATTTTGCCTAGAAACTTGCCCGAGTTACGAGCCGTGACCATAGTGTTACGACTGTTAAAACCACATTTTACTTTGATTTGAACACTGTAAGGACCGTTAAATCACCGTTACGGGCCGTGAAAAGCCATATTCAAGCCGTTACGAAGCTGCTATTGGGCGTTACAAAGGCTGATTTTGAGATTTTTACAACTTTTCTTGGGAATTTCAATTGCAAATCAACTCCAAATCATACCATAAGTCGAATCATTAGGAAACATATTTACTCAGATTTGAAAAAGTTTTGGAAAGTCCAATCAAAGTCTATTCCGATTTTTTGTTGTATTGACATAGAAAGACTCTCAATCAAATCGAAACTTTTCCAAAACTTTTGGGACACCTAGAGGCTATAAATAGATGTCTTAGGAGACAAAAAAATGGGTGCTTGTGGTTCTTGAAGAGTGCTTGAGACCTACGAGTTGTGTGTTATTGCCGAGGATGAATTTCAAGCTCGAAGAGGATTCTTCGGAGAAGACCGCTGAACAACTCATCGTTTGTGTTTTGCAGCAATCTAGATATCATTGAGTGCAAGAATTCAGTCTTCTAATAATTGTTTGGATGATCTTTACTTAGATTTCATTAGTTCTATCTTTTATGAAATAGATATTTTTAATCTTTACGAGAAAAATGCATGAATTCGATTGTTAGATTTGAATTAATATAGTTATTTCAGTTTCTTTTGATTATGATTATTGTGCTTAATTCCTTTTACTAAGGTTATTATATTCTGAAATAATACTACAAACCAGGTGTGGGGCGGTTAGTTTTAGTATTTCATAATTCTCAGTGAATCGATTTTTAACTTAAAGTTGAAGCAATTATAATACGAAACTAATAACTCATCATTTGTGCTAGATTTTGTGCAGTCTATTAAGTTTTATTCAATGATGATAATTGTTAGTTTATGATTTAGAACTTAATGCATCTTAATATCTTTCTTATCTGAATATTAACTCAACGACGTTTGTGATCCTAAGTTTTGAGAGAGTTAAGATAGTTTGATTTACTCAGCAAAGAGATTCTTATTTTGGGTAATCTTAATCTGTCTCAAAAACTGAATCTATTTATCATTGTTCTAATTCAATATTGTTCATAGTGGTTAATCATTATCTTTAATTATCCATAATTCCAAGGCTCAACACCCATCTATTTTATTTTCTATTATTTAATTTTTTGCACATTTATTTTCTATTTTCATATCACAATACCATTTTCTTCTCTTAGTGGATTATTAAGATAGATTAGATTTTAACTAGTTCCTCATAGGTTCGTCACTCTACTCTCTGCTTTATTACTTGATACGATTAGTGCACTTGCTAGTAATTTTATTGTTACAAATTTAAAAATTCAAGATTTAGATCATGAACCGAAGAAATAAGTTTTTAGCTACTGTACCGTCATAGTTAATGGATATAAATTCCATACAGGAGAATATAGTCGACAACGTTCAATTGTTAATAGTGACATATGTGTTCTAGGATGCATGTACGAGGACAACGAGTTCAATTACTAAGGCGTTATAGAAGACATTATAGAGTTGTCTTATTTGGGAAAAAAAAAGTTGTGGTGCTAAAATGTCGTTGGTTTAGAGAAAGGATTCAGATCGATCAAAAGTTTAAATTGGTGGATATTAATCCTCGATCCATACTTCAGTCATATGATCATTCGTATTGGCAGAACAAGCTTAACAAGTGTACTACATTAAGTATCCATCGAAAAGAATCACGGATGAATGGTGGGCATCATTCAAAGTGAGAAGTAGATTATTCTTAGCAGAAACAATAGTAAATGATCATGAAACATCATCCATATATAATGATGTGCTCGTAGATGATTACTATTAAGAAGAACAAACGAATGAGACCATTGATGTAGCCGATGAAGTTAAGAATATTCAATTAGTCGATGACACTGAGCCAATGGAAGAGTTCAATTCAATGACCTTTTAAAAGTGAATGTTGACAATTTCATTAATGATTATTCAAATCAAGATTATAACGACAACGGCAAAGATGATGAAAATGAATCGGAATACGAAACAAGCGAATGAATCACGTAGCTATTTTAATAATTTATAAATTATGTGTTTCTAACTTTATAAATTAAATATAATAAATAGAGGTCGAGCTTCTAAGTCATCTCGCTCTTCTAGGCAGTCACTAAATATGAGCGAGCCATCACGACCACCGAGTTATATATTTATTGTAACAAACTTATTAATAGTTACTTATAATAATCACATTATTGTTTTAATAATATCAATTGCTCCGCCATCGATGGGGCACGTAGCCAGATCGTCTCATAGTAGGCGATCTATTGCTGGGTTGTCTCAATGTATCACTCCAAGTTATTTTTTGTGCATTTAATATATCTTATATATGCAATTGTTCTAATTATTTGTTATTGTGACAGTCTCTCCGTCGTCGATGGGGCACATGGTCGAGACGTCTCAATCGCACAACGATGATCGACATGTCACACTAGGTTATTTTTTATATATTCCATAAATTTAAATAGATGCAAATATTTTTTATGATGATAGTTGCAACACCACCGCCGAGATTACCGAACGCTTCACCACACTCCAAGTTGGCGAGCGACATCTTACCCCATGTCATATATTTATTATTATTAAATTTACATTTCTCATTAATCATTTTTTTAATAGTGTCAACTGCTACGCCGCCGATAGCACAAACACCCGCTTGTCACATTCTAACAAGCAGTCTGCCACGGATCAGGCAGCGATAAACATCACTCGATGTGAGAACTTTACTGTACATATATAAATTATCACTACTTTAATTTGGTATCGCACTAATGATTTATTTTATACCAGGGCCCATCGATGATGCTAGACCTTCTCAGCCTACCTCAATTATAATGAGTGAGGATTCCTCTTCAATTGATGAAGATGGATTACACGATAATGGGGTGATCACTTTCAACAATACTGCTCGGTCGTAAGTTAAATAGGTTCTAGGAATTTTATTATTATTTTGCTTATTATTAAAAATTAATTATTCTTCATAAATTGTAGGATCATTTTCATACCCCTAGTACCATGTGGGATGTGAGTGCTCTTGTTGTTTCCTACTTCCCGGATGGAGCAGGATCGTGAAAAGATGTTCGAGTTTTTGTGCGGGATGACATCTTTCGGACATTTACGATATGATTTTCTTTTTGGGTTACATAATTTGTTTTATATTATTTTTTAATTACTAACTTTTGTAACATTATTTAGGAGGCAAATCAGTTTCATCTAGATCTTAGATTGGGTACGATCCGGAGAGCTTTTGAGAAGGTGGCTGCGAAATGCCTCCGAAATCGACCGTATAAATTTCGCAAGGTCGTCATGTCCGTCGGCTTCACTTTGGAGCAAGGTGTGGGAGTTGTTATATAGGAAGTGGTAAGTAAATTTACATTTGAATTATTTTTATTAAATGTATAAATTTTCAAAGTCTAAGTATTAGATGTTCATACATGATAGATGAACAATGACAAAGAAAGTCGGAAAAGACAAGAGTTAACTGATTTTCGAAGCTCGAGGCCCACATCCACATAGGTGGATCGATACAATTTGACGAGCATCAATGACGCATGGTACTGTAGACACAAAATTGAATAATTAAAATTTTATAAAATTTGAAACTTTATTGCATGAGGAGAAACAAGGCAGTGCTGTGGACTTTCATGTTGGTCATGCCCACTGCTCGTAGGCTTTTGGTAAGTCTCATCATATATTCACTTGGTTGGTGACGTTAGTGCAAATGATTTTTTAAATGCACAATGTTTAATTTTTAGGATGCATATAATGAGAAGGTGGCTGAGAAGTATGGAGATGATTCAAGTACTCAGCCACCAGGTAACGTATCTCGAAAATGATTAATGTTTTTAATTTATATAACACCTTCATGCATATATGTGTTTTTTGATGTTATATAAATTATATAATTTATAATATTTATATGATTGTATATTTTTTTCTATTTCGTAGATGACGCTGTTGTTCGGAAGGAGGTGACCGACGCGACACGAGGTGGATACCTGCGTGGCCTAGGCACAGTCACTCAAATATCTAGGAGGAGCAAAGGATATGCAGGAGGCTCATATGCTCCGAGCTCATTCGCTATACTTGATGTGACGCAGTTATCGCAATAGATATCGTAGGAGGTATCGCATCAACCATCACAACATTTGACGTTGTTTTGATGCTGGTATGGCGCTAAAATAATGCTTAAGTTTATCATCATCGTTGGTTATGGCGCTACGTAAATGCCAGTGCGACGCTAAATAGCGACACAATTGTGTGACGCTAAGTGGACGCTAATGGGGCGCTAATTATGCGACGCTGTGATGATAAAGAGATACTAAGTATGACATCTTCATTCACTAAAAATAGCATGCTTTGTACAATTTAATTTACATTTTACATTTCACATTTTTTTACACAAGTTTAACTACGATACTCGATCATGTACATGTTCTAATTAGGTTCATCAAATTCATCAAATTACACATTATACATCAAGTTTACATATACATTTCAAATTACACATTCTAATCACATTACACATTATACATGATCAACCGCACCAGTGACGCCTTCATCCGTGACAACAAGAAATAGACCCATCGTGCAATGCCTCACCCACATGTGCTCAAGTAGGGAGGTAGGTGGTGATAGCGGACGACGTCAAGGAGGCAGGGGAGAAGGGATCGGAGGGGAGAAGGCGGTGTCTTGAGCAGGGAGGCAGACGGCAGCGGACACGGCGGACGCGAAGGTGGCAGGGGAGAAGGGGTCGGAGGGGAGAAGGTGGTGTCTCGTGCAGGGAGCAGGCGACGGTGTCTTGTGCAGGGAGCAAGCGGCATCAGGAAGGCGATCGACGGTAGCGGACACATCGGGGGTGGCAGCGGATGGCGTCAGGGAGGCAGGCAGTGGCGGTAGCGGACACATCGAGGGCGGTAGCGAACGACATCAGGGAGGCAGGCGATGGTGACAGTGTAGGATCCCAAAGGACACCAAGAGAGGGGGTGAATTGATGTTCAATTTGAAAATGTTAATTTCACAAAAATCATCGCGAAAACTTAAAATCGATTCTTAAATCATTTGCAATTCAGATCATAACTTCAATATAGAGGGAGAGAGGGAGAAAATCAAACGCAAACATGATGAGGTTCAGCCACACCTTGGCTTACGTCCCCACTCTAACTTCCCGACCTTGAGATCGTCGGAGATTTCACTAAAACTCTTCCTTTGTTCCAAATGGGACAAGGAAGAAAAATCCTTTACACCAATCACATTTTCTCCGCTTCGAGAGGCAAGGCGATCTTTCTTCCTAGGAAGCTAATCTTTTCTCTCGCTGAAGATGTAAGATTTTGAACATCTTTTACACATGAGCTCTCTCAATATTTTTCTAAAATAAAATGTTTCTCTCTTTTACAATGCTAAGCTCCCACAAGAGGAGAAGAGAGAAATAAGAGAAAACTTAAAAATGAAAACTTCAAGAAGAATATCTTCTTTTGATAATTTGAAGTTTTTCTTCAATGCTTTGATGGATGCACTTCCTTCTAGCTTTGACGTTCCTTTTATAGGCTTCTTCAACTGAGAAATTCGTCCAAAAATTATTTTACAATTTTTCCAAATTTGATCGTTACTGTTCATTTGACTCGTAGGCCGATCGACTGCACATATGGACCGGTCGACCGGTACACTTTGTATTATGAAAAATGTGACCGTTGAAGAATTCTGCACTCTCCAGTCGACCGGTGTCGACCTGTGTTTTGGTCCGGTTGACCGGTACCTCGACTGGTACAGTCTCGACATTCTGCTTATTGAAATTAGACATTTTTCTGCACTGACCGGTCGACCGGTCTTCCAGCACGTAGGTCGACCGTCCTACACTATTTTAAGCATAACATTTTGCACAGTTATCCAAATGAGATGATTTTTGATTCTATGGAAAGCTAATAGAATTCTCTAAAATTTTGATATTTATGATTAATCCAAAATCTAATAGGATAATAGTTAATTATTTAATCAAAGTGTAGTGTATAAAGTTATTCCTTTTTCTTTAAACTTTTTCAGCATTTTAACTTTAATCTTTCGAGATTTTTATCATCAAAGTGTAATTTTATATGTCATAAAACTTAGATCCAACAATCTTCCCCTTTTTTATGAAGACAAACCGAGAAATATGAAAAATGTATAAGTTACGAAAAAATTGTAAAATAAGTTGTAAAATCAATTTTACTCTCCCTAACACTTAACTTTCATATAAAGTGATATTCAGACCATATTTCTCCTATATTTTTTCTCCTTTTGTTTCATCAAAAAGAATAATTTATATACGAAGAAATAACTTCCCTAAATTTATGACTATTTTATAATGGTGAAATGAAAACAATTTGATGAAAGCCAAAAAAATATATTAATAATCAAAATATGACATAAAACTTTGATACAACAATAATATCCATCTTATGTCAAAATTAAGTTTAGTATGCTCCCCCTATCACTATTACCAATTTTATATGTTTTCTCTTTTCAAAGAAATAGTAATTTTGAATTTTTGAGTGAAATAAAAAATAGATGATACTTTTACCACAACCTTTGTACCTTCACATTTCCAATTCCTCTTTTGCTTTACATGTGAGGCACACCTGAAAAATAATCATTTAAACTTTGGTACCTAAATTTTTTTGGGTCCAATTTTGTTAGTCAAAGTTCCTTTTGGAATCCATATCATTCCATGTTTTGAACATTTTCTTACTTTGCATTGATAAGCATAATGGTCATAAAATCCGCATGCAAAATATGTAATATGTGATTTTCTATCGTAGAAATGATTAGACTTCCAATAAGAGTTTTCATGTCCAAACTATTTTCTAAAATTATCTTTCTTTACCTAAGAACTAGTTTTATCATTATTTTGTGAATTTTTCAAAAGATAATTTTCATTCTTTGCTTTTTCTAAAGAACATGCTAGTTTTATAATTTCGCATGCATGTGCAATTTTTAGAGTTTCAATTTTATTTTTTAGGTTTTCATTCTCCATAAAACATGTATTCTTTTCTTCTTTTAAATTTTCAATCTCAAGTCGTAATTTTTCATTTTCCTCTTTAAATGAGTAATATCTTTTTATAAGGAAGGAAAGTTCTTTATTTACATCTTACAAAATATTTTCTTCGGAAGAACTCGATGGGTCATTATTTGAAGGATTAGAAGTTACCTCACATCGTGTGCCATTAAGCATAAGTATGCTTCATCACTAGAAGAGCTTGACGAGTTTTTCGCTTGACTCTTCATAATTTTTTTTACCTTTTCGAAAAGTCTCTTCTTTGTGATTTTTGTATGTTCTTCGGCTAGGCTTCTCATTCTTTTTTTTCTTATTCACTAACTTGAGATACTTCTCTAGTTTTCTTGTGTAGCGGACGAGTATCTTTTCGTTCACTTCTCCTTCATTTGAGTTTTCTTTATTTGCATTTGCCTTTAATATCAATGTTTTTTTCTTGGGAGCTTTTTCTTCTTAATATTCTTGGATTGAGATCTCATAAGTTAGAGTGAACCAATAAGATCATCAAAATTTAATTTGTTCATATCTTTTTCTTCAACCACGGTCCTCTTCGTATGCCATTTGGATGAGAGAGACTTGAGAATCTTTTTCACTTTTTGGGGGTTAGTTCTTGGCTCGTCTAAAAAGGCTAAGCCATTCAAAATATCATTAAACCGAGCAATCATATCATTTATGGATTCATTATAATGCATTTTGAAAGAATCATATTAATGGTTTAAAATATTCAATCTAGATTCTTTAACTTTGTCGGTTCCTTCATAAGTAGTGATGAGCTTTTTTCAAATCTCAATTGCAGTTTCACAACTTGAAATTCGATTAAACTTTGTTGAACGCAAAGAGCAATAAAAAATATTTTTGACTTTTCAATCAAGTTTTGAAAAAATCTTTTCTCTTTCTTTAGAATCTGTAGGTAATTTTTCATGAAGACAATAACCTTTTTCAACTATGTTCCACATGTCGATATTAATAGAACAAATATATGCTTGGATTCTAATTTTTCAATATGCAAAATTTGATGCATTTAAAAGGGGTGAACAACTAATTGATTGCCCTTCGGCAAAACCAATTCCAATTGATGCCATGACTCTTAAAGATTGTTAAATCTTTAAACAAGATGATCAAATATTGGAATGATTAATCTTAAAACGATTTAATCTTAAAACAAAAAGTACCAATTGTAGGATCCCAAATGGCACCAAGAGGGGGGAGGGAGTGAATTGGTGTTCAATCTAAAAATGTCGATTTAACAAAAAACGTCGCGGAAACTTAAAATCGATTATTAAATCATTTGCAATTCAGATCATAAATTCAATATTAGAGGGAGAGAGAGAAATAAGAGAAAACTAAAAAAAATGAAAACTTTAAGAATAATGTCTTTTTTTGATAACTTGAAGTTTTTCTTTAAGACTTGGATGGATGCACTTTCTTCTAGCTTTGGTGCTCCTTTTATAGGCTTTTGCAAGTGAGAAAGTCGTCCAAAAATTATTTCACAATTTTCTCTTTCAAATTTGACCGTTACTGTTCATTTGACTCAGAGGCCGATCGACCTCACATATGGACTGGTCGACCGGTACACTTTCTTTTATGAAAAATGTGACTGTTGGTGAATTCTGCACTATTCGGTCAATCGGTGTCGACCTGTGTTTTGGATCGGTCGATCGGCACCTCGATCGGTACAGTCTTGACATTCTGCTTTTTGAAATTGGGCATTTTCTGCACTGACCGATCGACATGTGTTATGGACCAGTCGACCGGTCTTCCAGCCGACAGGTTGACCGTCCTGCACTATTTTAAGCATAACTTTTTGCACAGTTATTCAAATGAGATGATTTTTTATTCTATAGAAAGCTAACAAAATTCTCTACAATTTTAATATTTAATTCAAAATATAATAGAATCATTGTTAATTATTTAATCAAAATATAATGCATAAAGTTATCCCTTTTTCTTTAAACTTTTTCAGCATTTTAATTTAATTTTTTGAGATTTGTATGATCAAAATATAATTTTATATGTTATAAAACTTAAATCCAACAGGCAACAGGCGACAACAAGGAGGCAGGCAGTAGTGGACGCGTCGACAAGAGAAGGCGTCAGAGGTAGAAGGCATCAGAGGGTTGGAGGGGAGAAGGCGGTGGCGGATCGGTAGAAAGAGGATGTTGCAGGCATTAAAAGAGAGAGAGAAATCGTCTCAATCAAAAGAGGTGATACAAATCGTCAGATTAAAAGAACGGATGGTCATGATTCGTTTCTTGATGAGCAAGCTAACACCAATGATGTGATGCTATTGAATCACTAATATGGCGCCATGTTGTATGCCAAATAGCATATCAAGTTAGCGACTCAATATATTATGACGCTAAGTTAGAGTATCACGTCGTACTGGCATCGCGCATTCGAGACGCTAATTTAGCGTCACAGCTTTGCGACGTTATTGTGATGCTACTATGATGCTAAAATGATATCGTCACTATTGTGACGCTTAAGTGGCGTCAAACTATAAGTTATTTGTTGACTATAATTGATTAAATGTATATGTGTATGTATATTTTATATGTGTATATATGTATATGAAATATGTATATGTGTATATGTTTGTATATGTATATATGTGTGTATATATATATATATATATATGTATGTCTGTGTCTATGTATATGTATATGTATAGACCATTTTGAATACTTTTTGAATTTGGATAAAAAAAATTCTAAGAAAATTGGCATTCCCGAAAGGTCTGATTTTGAAAAATGTGCATTTTTAGATTTCATAAGGGGGATGAAAGTCTTGAGGAATTTTTATAATTATAAAAAATAGGTATGTTGATAATAGGAGGAAACGAAAAACACGTGGCAATCCGATCGAGCTCTTCAGAACGCCTATTTTTCGTAGCAATCCGATTTAGGACCGCGGAGAACTGACCGTTTCATTTCAAAACTTTGCCCATTTTATTGAATTTCTTTTGACCTTCAATCACCGTGATTCTTGTGCGGGTGGACAGCTCGTGTCGATCTCTACGAATCTGTAATTTTCGTTTCAACTAATTCCCGCCGGGCTGACATAAAAAACCATCGGAAGACTTTTTTTTCTTAGGTTCCGAACTTTTTCGTACGGCCTCCTAAAATCGTCAAAAAAATAGTGAAAAATCTGTATTGCCGTGGTCTATGGGAGGTATAAATTTTGTGATGATTCGACAGTCGGATATTCTTCAATCACCATTTGAATTTCTTAAAAAATGAAAAAGCACTATTCCTCCGATTTTGGAATTTGGGAATTAAAGTATAATGTATGTATAGCATGGCATATTAACTTTTGGATATTATATAATAGAATAATATAGTATAGTATGATATATAATATAGTGTAGTTAGTACTATATAGTATTGTATAATATAGTATTATATAATATAGTATAGTACAATATAGTGTAGTTAATATTATATAGACTATATTAAAAAGAACGTAAAATATTTAGCGTTGACTATACTATATATATATTATATGATATTAGCGTCCACTTAGCGTCACGGTCACAATGATGCTACTGTAGCGTTTCATGCTTGGGACGCCAATGCAACGCAAGAAGCCATCGCTAATATCGACTCCTACATTCCGTCGATTTAGCGTCACCTCGCTTGTGACGCTAATTTAGCATCACAGCCCTGTGACGCCGATATAGTGCAACCTTTTGCCGCGTGTTTATTAGTTTTCGCACGTGATAATAGTGTTGCTTTGGCATCTCACTTAGCGTCTACTTTTTGTGCCGCTAATGCGACGCTATATGGATGTTAAAGAGAGGCACTTAGCGTCTCCTCTTGTTGACCCAATGACGGCGCTATTAGCGTCAATTTAGAGTCGCGTAATATGGCGACACTAATTTGCGTTATTATTTGGCAGTTTTCTTGTAGTGGGTAGATATGGAAAATATGGATAGATAATGTATGAATGTGATTTCGTATTTTCATAAGAAGTCTGAAATTGATGAATCATTCTTCTCTAGTTGGGAATTGGATGAAACTTACACTACAAGAAATTTCTTTTGGAGTGATAGCGGAGCAAGAGATTCATGTATAACCTTTGATGATGTCGTTATTTTTTATACAACATATAAGACCAATAAATTTCACATGACATTTGCACCCTTCAATAGAATGAATCATCAACATTATTTGAATGTACATTATTAGAAAATGGAATAGAAGATACATTTATTTGGCAATTGAGAAAAGAAAATGGAATAGAAGATACATTTGTTGGTCTTAAAATCTTCAATAGAAGTATTTCTTATATGCATGTGAGAAAAGAATCCAATGACAATTATCATCGGTCAAGATATTGCAATGGTAAACGCTATTCAAAAAGTCTTTCCTAATACACGTTGACATATTCGAAAAATGCCATGTCTCATCTTCAACACTTATACTCAAGAGATAATTTAAAGAAAGAGTTTGAATAGTGGATATATGAGTATGTGGATGTTGAAGTGTTCGAAAAATATAGGATCAGTTGAAGCAAACATATGACATTCTCGATGATCGTTGGTTAGGAAGCATATACGATGAGCATCATTATTGGGTTGTGTATTTGTCTGATATTTTCCTTGTAGGAATGAGAACCATACAAATATCTGAAAGCTTATTCTTTGATGATTTTGTAAACTCAAATACTTCACTAACTAATTTTGTTGTCCAATATGATCTTATAATCGCATCTCTTCATGAGGACTTAAAAATTTTCAACTCAAATAATTCTCCAATTACGACAAGCCCTTTAGAAAAACATGCAACCGAAGTGTACACTAAAAAGATTTTTTTATTCTCACATAATGAGTTTAAGGAGTTTTTAAAATTTTGGTTAACTAATATACATGTAATTATATATAGATTAAAAAAAATGGGAGGGGCCAAGGCCCCTCCCAAACACCCGTGCCTCCGTTCCTCGATGCCATCATTTTTTCCACACTATTTAGCATATAACACCCCAAATAGTTATGTGGCATATAACCTCACAGAATTCTCTACTTCAACACCTGTAGTTATATATACATGCATGTCAAAAATAAAAGTGAAGGAAAGATAAAATTGCTTCAACAGTTCGACCTCTTCTATATGCACCAAAGGCAAACTTCATATAACATTTGCTAAAAGTAATGTTAGCAACAATCATTTGCTAAAAGTATAATATAGATGAACAATACGAGTGCATATAACATTTAAATAATTAGATTCTTCATATGAGAAAATATTTAAAGCATAACTCATATAACTTAAGTTGCCAAATTATATGAATTGTTACATTAATAAAAGTAATTCAAGATATCATCATATTTACAGTTAAACTCCACACATATGTCATCACACATACTCATCATGAATCAATACGTATTCCTCTATGATCATGTGTCATACAGTTAAATAAAACTTCTTAATCAAGAGTCTCGGATACGTAGAGCAAATTATGAGTCAATATATATCCCTTCATGGTGTGTCATACAATTAAACAGAGCTTCACAATCATGATTCTCAGATTCTCGGATATGTAGAGCAAAACATGAGTCAAGTATCTCTCCATAATTATGTGTCATACACTTAAGCAAAGCTTCACAATCATGACTGTCAGATACGCAGAGAAAAATGTGGATCGTGCACATAGAGCAGCCCCCAAAGATCAAAGACACCTCGATGGATCTTCTCAATTGGAAGATCCCCCTATGGATAATACATATTCCGGTTGACCGAGCCTAATTCTAATTGTTTTGTTCCGAAGCAAAGATATTCACGCAGTTCTAAAGATATTTTTCAATTAGCATGGCCAATGAACATTAAAAAATATCAAAATACACATCATAATTTCATATACGTGTCAAGGAACACAAACATTGTTTCTTGAAAACATTTTCATGTAAGAGGTTATTCCATTTTATATGAAATCCTTGAAACATATCATAAATACTTTTCATAACTTAAGGTATGTTTCAATAATAATAATAATAATAATAATAATAATAATAATAATAATAATCTTTATTTGAGATAATATCATAAATAAAAGAACTAACATATATCATTTTATTATGTTGTAAATTTATCAACTCGCCTTATATTTATCCTTTCAAAGGAGGTATATTAGAATTTTCGCTTTTCACTTATAGCTTGATGGTTTCCTACAAGCAACAATGCTATTTCACTTTCCAATTACTAATATGCATGCTCATGATGAATGAACTCTTGTTCATCTTAAAATGCATATAATTCCTTCTAATACTAATATATATGTGTTTATATTCATACTTTACTTCACACTTGAAAATTCAATCTTCCAAAGCTTAATTAGGTATTACCTATATTTTCAGACCGTGTTAATGAATAATTCAAATCCTATGATTCTGGATAAATTAGAAACCAGACTTACTAAGTTTCCAACCTCCAATATCTTTAACTAATTCCAAGTGAGCAAGTCATAAAATTCAAAGCAATTTGACCTAGGGTTTATATTATATATTGTTTTATTACTAAGTTTCTTAGGAAGATTTTAAGATATACATGAATAAAATCTAATTAAATTATCATATTACTCACAAAAAAATCAACATGTCACAATGATAACATATGAATATGCCAAATAAGTTCCTCTCATTAACCCTAGATAATTTATATAAGTACACAAATCCATACTTTAAAAATTCATAATAAAAAAATTAATAACAACTCCGAATTATATTTTTTTTTCGATTGTCACCTAGTCCGAGAAGAGGCATCGATCGTCACACAACACTAAGAAGCACACTGATCATAAGACCACCGAACCCAAGATGAAATGATATTATTTATGTAAAAAGAGATCAATGAACGTGAAAAAACATTAATTGAAATAGAAATAAACATAAATGTATTAAATAATATCTATACCAATGTTGTAAAATCAAGATTGTCAAGTGATTAGCCGAACCGCTAAACCGAACGTTTTTATTGAAATGCATTTTTAAAGTTATTCATAAATGAAAAGGACAATGAGTTTTGAACTTGAGACATCTTCTTATTTAAAAGTTGGACACCCAATAGTCCATTTTAAGCATGTGATATGATTCTTACTAAATTATTTTTATTTAGTTTCATTTTTTTATCATATTTAAATATTAGAATAAAAAATAATTCAACGTCTAATACAAATAAAATGTAAGTTAATTAATTTATTTTGTTTAGATTTTAGCACTTCTTATTGGCCTTAAATAAATATTAGTAACTAATCACATGAATTATAAGTTGATATATTAATTTATATGTTCAAGAATGTATTATTTATTTATTAAAATTTATTATTATTATTATAAGTATGTTTTATATTAATTATCAATGAATATATGTTATTAGTATGAAATCATCCGGATTACCCGGTCCGACCTGATTGGAAAACTTTTTCAGGTGGACATCCGGATTTTACTAACATTGTTCTATACATGACACAGTAACAAAGCTCAAAGCTATAGGCCACAATCAAATTAGAAAGAACTTTGTGATCAATCGTTTACCTTTTTCTCTTCTTTCACTTTTCTCTCTCACCGCAGCAGCGAAACGCCGCCGCCTCAACGCCGACCCGTCCGCCTATCGTCGTAAGCTCCGGCAACCCGGTTCCGGTGACTTCCTCCGGGATCGTCCTGAGTATCCGACGAAGCGATCCCTTCAAGGCTCCGGCGACTACCTCCCAACGGACTCTCGCTCCAACCAACGGACTCCCTAACACTCAAGCTTTGTCGACGGTCTCAAGCTCTCCCGATTCCCGACCTATTCAACCCCGCATTCAAACTGTGTCACCATTCTGAAGCTACGCTGAAGCCTATGTCCTCGCTTGAGACTCTATTTAAGGCAACCCCTTAAACCTGCTCGCGTTGGTATCCTGAAGGGTCTTCATCATCCTCGACGACGGACCAGGAGGCGGCGGTTGCCACTCCGATTCTTGTGAGTTAGTTTCTGCGGTCTCGATTAACTGGTTTGGAATCTTTCCTTTAATATATTTGGAGGCATAAATTTAGTTCTCGCACGATATATTTTCTGTTATGTTATGTTCTCACTTCTTGGTTCAATTGCATCTTGTCTTAGCTCACAGGAACAATTTCCTTCAGTGAGAGTTTACAAATAGTTGGATTTGAGAAGAAACCACAACCTCAGTTTCTTCATAAGATGAAAACCTCAGTTTCTTCATAAGATGAAGCACTAAGGAATAGATTCAAGAAAAGATTTTTTAAAAAACTCTCATTTGTGCATTTCTTCATCATTAAAAGGAGCTAGTGAAAAAAAAAAGCACATTTATCAACTTTGAATAGCTTGAAAAGGTTGAATAGAAAAGGACACATCTACTCTGGTTAGATTTCGTAAGTAATGCAAATATATCCAGTAAAAATGGATGTAAACGCAATAAACAAATACTGTTTCAAATTCCAGAAATTCCTCACCGCCTAACCATAATGTTCCACTGCCTGAAACTTATTTACCCAACAACAACAAAGTCTTATCCCATTAGGTGAGGTTGGCTACATGGATCATGCGACGCCATTCCGCTATATATATTCGTTGATTCATGTTCATGAGATTCGACAGGGTTTTACGCTGGCTGTCGGGGCCTAACACAACCCTCCCTGAAACTTATTTATCCAAATAAAGAAAAAAGCAATGGACTATTATGTTAGCAGTGTTGATTGGAGAAATGTTCAGGACGTTGGGGAATAAATACACTTATGAAAACCTTACTTCTGGATCATCCTTGATAGCTGCTGCCTTAATTTCATCCCATCTCATGTTGAGTTCATTTGCTTAACTATGAAAACTTGTACTGTAGGTAACATCCGCTGGAGACAAGTGGAAAATGAGTTGGTTCTTGCTTTTTATTGCTTTTATATTAGCACTGTGGGCTGCTTCTTTGTGGCGGATTCTCTCCTTTGCTACTCGTTGCATCCCGATGAAGCCTCGGTTCCTCAGTGAAGGTAAGTTTGGCTGATCTACTTCATTAGTGTAGGTTACATCTATCCCAATGTTGTTTCATTTGATTTGCGTTCACACCAGAATGCAGTGACAAAAAGAATGTTTTGTTGGTTGTGGCACACCCCGATGATGAATCCATGTATGTTTTGCGCTTTGCCTGATTTTTCTGAATTTTTTTACCAGACAGGATCTTACCCCTCATTTCATTTATTGGGTTGAATAGAATCTTGAGTAACTATCTCAGACGCCAATGTACATGCAGGTTTTTTGCCCCATCAATTCTTTTCTTGAGTTCAGAGGGACATAATATACACATCTTATGCATGTCAAATGGTATGCATACATTGCAAAAGCTGATACACAAAATTAACGAATTTTATCTACTGTGTTATTCTTCATTACAACAACAACAACAAAGCCTTATCCAACAACAACAATGTTATTCTTCATTGTTTCTTGTTTTTTCTAGGCAATGCTGAAGGCATTGGAAATACTCGGAAGGATGAGTTCTACCAAGCATGTGCAGTGTTAAAGGTGGTCGTTTTCTATATCACTTTCCTTGATTTTCTTTTACCTTTGTTGTTTGATCTCCGGCTGTCTTGCTTACTAAGAGATCAGCTTTCAGGTTCCACTGGGACAAGTAAAAGTCTTGGACCACCCAAGTATACAGGTATCTCCCGCAAGCTACTGAAGCAAATATTGTTTCAACATTTCTTCTTGAGTTTTTGTTAATCCTTTTAGGATGGATTCAATAAACCTTGGGATCATAGTCTGTTGGCACAGTTGATTGATGAAGAAATCAAGTCATGGAATATTGATTCAGTAAGGTTCAGGCATGCCAAATTGATATATATTTTTCTTTTGATATGACAATGATTTGTTATCTCTAATACTTCTATTTTCTGTTTATCTTTAGATAATTACATTTGATACATATGGAGTGTCAGGTCATCCAAATCATGTTGATGTGCATCATGGAATATGGTTAGTTTATGACACACATGAGTTGCTTACGAGTAAATTTCCTTTGCCTGTTCAACATGTGATAAACACATTATTTTCCAATTTGGATATGAAACAGATAAATCTTTTGACACGAATGTTGAACAGATTTTGCTCCTCCTAAATTTATGTGTGGACCCAAGTGTAAAATTTTATAGTTTGATTCTTCTTCTTTCATTGAAATTGCTACAGCACACTCCTACGCAACAACATCCAAAGAAACTATGAAGCTTGGGAATTGGTAAGATTCTCTGTCCTCGTATTCTTTTATGAACTTGGTTGGATATGCAGTGACATTCTGATACTTGCAATATGTTGCCCAAGCATTTTTCTATTGTAATTTCCCAAACTTGTACCAGGAACTTATGGTAGCTCTGTAGCTCAACTATTTTTCTAAACATGCCATGTTGAAATGCCCAACCTTGGTGCTAACATGTCCTCTTTCTTTACCCAATCTCTGCCATGTCAGAACATTTGTTACCCCTGAAAAAAGGTTTTATGGATTTGTTGTTCGACTCTTATACGTATCATCTTGTCATTTTTGTATTCTCTTTTTATGTTATGTCTAGGCAAAGTTAATCTGTTCTGCAATTTATCATCCACCTTCTCATAAATTTAATTGGTTTTAGGTTACTATGTATGCCCCAATCTATGTGTATGTTGTCTCAAGCTTGAGCATGATACAACTCGAGCCTGAGTATGATAGTTATGCAAAGTATTGTTTATGATACTGAATAAATTTGTGGAACTATTGTCTTTGTTCTTCAAATCTAGGTTAGTAGTATTATATATTTCATTTTGTTTCCTAACTTAATTGCTGTAAACTGAAACAATTTAGGGAGTCAATTGATATGACGGTTTAAACTCTAAACTCATTGAGTTCTTGCGACGAACCTTTCTCCATCAATCAATCTCTTGCTGTTAATTTAATCATTTGTGCAATGATATTCAGGTCAGCACAAGCATATTTCGCAAGTACACTGGCCCTGTTGATGTATGGCTGTCAATTCTATGCTCAACTTTTCTGAGAAAAGAAAGATATTGCATACTGAACAACAATCCGTATAAAAGTTATCTTGCAATGGGCGAGCACGAGAGCCAGTGGGCTTGGTATGTACTCAAGACTTGTAATCCATGCACACAAATAAATGATCCTCTCAAGAAAGAAAAAATCATGTGTTACATAAATCTGTGTAACCACCAAGTTTATGAACGATTTCCTAAAAGAACTTTAGTGTTAGTTAAATAAGATGCAGAACCTTTCTCTAATAGAATACATTTAAAATGACCATTTCTATTTTCAAGAAGATTGAGATCTGCAAGGGGCATTATTGATACTTTTCTTGCTTTGATTCGATTCATGCCATCTAAGAGATATTCCACATGTGATATAGTCAAGTAAGATGAATGACATTAGTAGAGTACTAATTTTGTGCGTCCATCTTGAGAGCCCTGACTCGTGTTCTAAAATATTGAGGCATTATAATTCACTTTTCTTCTGCAGGTTCCGGAAGTTGTTTGTGTTGTTCTCGAGTTATACCTACATGAATATGCTTCAGAAGCTAAACTTATTGCATGGAACAAGAGTTAGATGATACCCAGTTGATCACACGGTTGTTCTTCAAGGGTTTTCCCTACGTGTCTATGTTCGACAATCATTTAATGAAGATTTTCTTTAGGCCAAAACTGTGTCATCAAAACATACTGGATGGATCTGTTAACACTGAAAGCTGGCAATCCAAGACAATATTCCAAAATTCAGGCAACTTAAATTGTTATCTCTCATAGATCTTGATCTAGAAAAATTTCCATGTTTTCAGCATTCATTTCTGCTGAAGTTATTTGTTTAATGAAATAGTTTGCCATTTAGTTTTATGAAATATTTTAAATTTTATGCCCTTAAAAAATTCTTCCAAGTTTTTAATTCATTTTTTATCAAAATATGAAAAACAAGAATATCTAATCCAAACTATTCATGTATGTAGATTTATGTAACTAAAATGTTAATAAATAACAAAATTGGCAAACTAAAAAAGTCTAAATGACATTTAAAAAAAATAATTAACAAACAATCTTGTAATAGAAAATATTAGACAAGTATAATAAAGATTAATAATGTTTAATATAAAAAAGTGAGATGATTATTTTAAAAAATTAGTCTAGTGAATGGCTTCTTGATAATGACATAATTAGCCTATAAAAAACAAAATAGATCGGAATTTCGGAGGGGTGAAAAAATGAAATGAAAGAAATAAAGAAAAATTGTGACATTATTGTGTTGGAAAAAAAAAGGATTAATTTCTGAAATTTCTTTTGAATTATAGTAATTTTTTGCGTTTGTCTTTAATATATAAACTTATTGTAACATTTTCCTAAATTATGTCGCGATTACCATTTTGGTCCATCCGTCATATTATCTTAATTTTATTATTACTTTTTTTTAAAAAAATTATTAAATGACTAAACTATTATCAATGAAGAAAAATGTACATTTATTTTAAATCATAGGATGATAGTTTAATTATTTAATAAATAAAAAATTAAAATAACGAAAAAGTTAACAAAATATGACAAATTGACTAAAGTGAAAATCGTGAAATCGTTTAGAGAGGCGCTACGGTATGTTCATATATTACGGACACACGCGAAAAATTATTATAGTTCAGAGGAGCGAGGAATTAATCCAAAAAATTATTGTCCCACCAACACAACAATTGGAAGAAATAAATTTTGATACGTGGTGAAAAAATATTATATATTTTTATTCATCGGGAGGTCTAAGCTTCCTTAGAATCAACAACGCGCTATTGTGGTAGCGTCAGTTTCTTCTGTCTTGGTAAGGGCAAAAAGAACATCTTGCCGGGTTGATTTTTGGCTCATGTTGCTTGTTGTAAATGCTTGAGTTGCTCTTCATTCTGACCATGGAAAGCAAGGAGGGAGAGGCCTTCGGCGGCCACTCCAAGACACGATTTCATTGTAGGTTTCAGCCATGCCAGGAATTTGAGCTGACTTATTCAATTAATTAAACTCGATGATAGATATCATGAACAATATGCTCTTGAACGTCGCACAAATTGAACTATGGGTATCACTTTTCAAACAAAGGGAGATTTTGCTATAAAAAAATGTAAATTACTAACAATGCCAACATTTGATGATTCTTCGGGACACTACATGGGGGGGGGGGGGGGGGGGGGGGTAAAGAGGCTTAAGGTATGCTTGGCAATTAACTAATAGAAGGGTGAGATTGGATGGTGTAGTGAAAGATGGAGTGATAGAGTGTGATGTATCATTAGAAATATGATGTTTGGATAGTAAGTCGTAAAAAATGATGATATAGGAAATGAGAGTTTTATTTACTAAAAATATATTTTTACCCTTTATTTTATATAATGATTTATAATATTTAATGAGTAATAAATATTTATTACTTTATCACTTAATTTATTTTTCTCTTTTATTTTTTGTTTTGCCTATTTTATATTTTTATTATGTTATTTATTTTTTGAACTATTTTATTCATCTATTTTAAAAAGTATAAATAAATAAATATATATTCATATAAAAGGAAAATATAATTTATCAATGAGAGGGGGAGAGAGAGGATTTAATTTGGTAACAAAAGAAATGATTTTATTTGATAATAAAAGAGGGAGTTAGGGTCAATTTTATTTAAAATTATTTATTCCTTCTCATATCAATTTGACGGAATGAAAAATATAGTGTTTGAAGGAGTCGACTATTCCACCCATCCCTCTTAACTTAAATAAAAAAATATAATCAAACGTGATTTACTTAATTTTATTCCTCTATATTCAATTTCATCCCTCCAAATTCCTCAATCCAAACATACCCTTAGGTTCTTGATGGGTAGGTTGGTAAACCTGGAAAGGGTAGGTGAGGCAATATCTTATTTTTCTTTTCCATTAAAGTTTATATAACTTGTGCAAAATAATACTTAGTTTCATGGCTCATGGGTCCATCCCTGTCCATAAGCTTTTTAGGTATTTGATATACTAAAGTCCTATATACAGATATTATAAGTAAATATCTAATATTTTTGTACAATCAATATACAAGTAATGATAATTATATAGTTGAGATTCATATTAATTTGTTAGATTTAGGCTCTATTTGGCAATGCTAAAACGAACATTTAAAATAACGTTTAGTGGTTCAAACATTATTTTTTCTATTTGCTAAAATATATAATCAAATAGAGTTTAACGTTTTGAATGAAAAAATTGAAAAACTACTTCTACTGGATTTTAATTTAGAGGTTTACATTTTTTTTCAATTTTATCTTTATTCAAATGCATTATTTATTTTTTTGACTTATCTTATTATCTTATTATTTTAATTATATAACCATTCAACTATATTCCTTTTATATTCACATTTAATTAATAGCAATTTATTTATTTGTTAAAATTAATATAAAAATTAATTTAATAATTAATATTTTCATATCATGTATGAACTATATAAAATTTATTGTAAATATAAATTTTTATGTATTTTAATAAAAAATTTACTTGTGAAATTTTATTTTATTTCATTGATTTATATTAATTAATTAATTATTAAATTACAAAATTTGTAGAACAATTGAATTGAATAATTTATTGTATGTTCAATTATGTCATTTTATATTAATAAACTAATTTTACCTTTAAGTTTATCAAACACTTATCTATTAATATACTAAATGAACCGCTAATTGTGAATCATCATCCGCTATCTGCTATCTGTCGTCAAATCGTTATTCGCTTATCAAATCACTAATAATATCAAGCAGATCCTTAATCTCAATCACATAATAGTCAAATTTAACATGGAGACTCTCCTTCATCATCTAAACTAAGAATACAATTTGTTAACATGGAGACTCTCCTTCGTGCGCTTCAACCATTTTCCCTGCATATAAATACATAAAACTATATAAATGATATAAAGATATAGTTGGTGATACTTTAATAAAAAATAGATGTAATTACATTTGTCCCAAAAACATCCAATGGCAGTCTAGTGGATTCAACGAATCAACATTATGCCAGACATCCAAGCCATGATTGTCAGGATCTCGATCCGGATAGTAAGATCTTACGATCCTCCGAACAGAAAATGATCCCGATCCTATCTAGAGGATCTTAAACGTAGGATCTATACCGGATCTATAGTCGGATCTTAAAATCGGTAGGATCTTACAGTAGGATCTTACGATCCTAGCGATCCTACAATATTAGCACAACTTAATTTATTCGAATAAAAAAATAGAAGTAAACATAAAGGTCCTTGAGAAAATTAGATTTAACTATTTTATTTATATATATTGTATATCTTAGTCTAATTTTCATGAATTTTAATATCCTCTAATGTTATGTTATGAATTTAATACTATATTATCTTATATCAAAATTAATTTTTATTATTGCACATATACTAAGAATCATATTGCACATTAATAAATATTATAATTCATTAAGATCAAATATTATATATTATTATTTTAGTATTTTTTAAGAATATATCATATTATCTTTCGGATGATATAAAAAAATTATCTATTAGACTTGAAAATATCAATAAAGTATTAATGGTCAATGTTTAATTAACTTATATATAAACATAATAATTATGAATAAATATACTACTTTATTATTTTTTATTAAAAAAATAATTTTTTATTCATGGGGTAGGATCTTACGATCCTCGATCCGATCCTACGATCCTCGATCCTCGAAGTCCCTTACGATCCTACCTCGAAAAGTGATCCTGACAACCTTGATCCAAGCAACAACTCTCCATGATCAACTCAAAAGAAATACCAAAATAAACTTAATGGTTATAAGAAGCTTGGTGCCGGGTCATGACATACATAATAATTTACGTATGGTAACCATCTCATGCAATGTTCACAATTTCCACTCCCGTATGAAAAGAATTCTAACCTGTCCCAAGTAGTGCCCTACTCCACGAACGTCTGCACCTCTTCAAGGGAATTCAACGCCGTTGATCCACACCCTGTAAGCAGAGACGGACATTTCTTTCCCCTCCACTCATCTATACACGGATAAACATTTCTCCCCTGCTTTGACATTTCCTCATGACCTTGCATGCCACGGCCGAATTTCAGGAGGAGAACACAGAGGAGAGGCAGCACGGCCGCAAGAGCAATGAGGAGGAGTGCGACACCTCTGAAGCAGACAGATCAGCGAGGACAAATGCAAAAAATTAGGTGGGTGATTCAGAAATCACCTTGCATAACTCTATTAGATAGATATGGTCCTTTGGTAGAATTATGATTCGAGTTTAAAGTATAAGAATCTCCAACAACGATAAGAACCATGGATCTATAATGCATTGCTCGACTGATTTAGTAATCTTATGCAATTAGTTGTCTGTTAAAATCCATTCCCTGCTATGCCTTGTTCTTGTCCATCATATTATGCTTGTTCTGGTTACAATCGTAATGTCCGTGTTAGTTGTGATTAAGTTCCTGTTAATATGATCTGAGTGATTGGTTTATATTGTTTGTCGCATTCTTGCCATGTACATATTGTGTAGGATAGAAATTATCTCAATTGAACCATTGCAGAAGCTTTCGACGTTTTGAATAATATTAGAACCCGGCCCAGATTTTTGTGAACTCGGCCCGGGTTCACACTAAAATCGACCTAGTAAATCGATTTCACGACCTGTGTTTGCGAAACCCGGCCCGGTTCACCCTGAACTCAGTCCGAGTTAGCAAATGACGTATCCGACATTTGAGTACCGACTCGGGTTCCACTAAACTCGGTTCGGGTTCGTCCCTCGTCGACCCCAGCGCATGCGCGATGACTTTTCCGAATATGGCCCGAGTGCGACTTACACTCGGTAGAACTCACACCATGAACCCGACTAGGGCTACCTGGCACTCGGCCCGTGTTATGATATCCCGAGCCTGGATTTGGTATGAACTTTACCTATCCATGCTCATGTCTGTCACAAGTTTTACTGGATTATCAACGTATGATGACATGATTGATCTAAGATAAGAACCTTCTTGTTTGATTTGTTCCTATCATTGATCTATCGCTCTCATGATTATGATGAACAACGAAACATAAGATTTCAAAGTAATTAATAAGTTAAGATGAAATATTAACACTAGTTTGCCAACTTATGCCAAGTGCTTTCATGATAAGGATCGCTCTCTTAATCATGACTTGATCAACCATTAACCCGCACGCGACTATATCATTTCGCTCGACATATCCCATAAATAAACAAGAACCCATCCTATAATAAATAAAGGATGAGGAATTTAACTAACTAATTAGGAAAAGTAAATGTGATTATTAAATCTAAAAAATGAGAAAAAAAGATAAATACTAATGAAAAAGAAGAAGGCAATACAAGTAATCACAAAATTGTCATAATGCTTCAGGATTATATATATAGATAGATATATTTTTGTAAATATTTTTTTAGTCATTATCAGTATTGGTTACAAGATTCATTAATTTTATAAATGTGTATATTATATTAAAAGGATATGTTGCCATGTGTCCTTAAAATTTTTTTATAAATATGTTTCAAAGCATGTATGTATAATAATTATATATGATAACCGTACAAATACCTAACTATCATTAAAATAGTCAACATCTAATAGTCAATTTAGTAACCAACTAAATAGGCAGTTGAATCAAGATAAATATACACCATTACGAGCGCGCATGTTTAGCATCATTTTCTAATTATATCAATTTAAAGGTAATAATTAGTTTAAAAAATTATTTTTTTAAACAACTTAAATAAGATTACAATTTTAATGTATTAATAAAAAAATGAAATGTACTAAACATGTTGGAATCATGTATTAGTATAATTATTGTTTAAGAAAGTTAATTTAAATGAATTAAATAAATTAATGGTTATGGACTATAAACCTATCCATAAATTAAAGTGTGCAAGCATGATTGCTCACACGTGCACTACCAAATGCCATTTATCTGAATTTTTATACTTTTGACCCATTATCTGAATTTATCCGAATGCAAATTTTAATTGTTAATAGATATATTTAATGAGCGCATTATGCTTATAACCAACCGCTTAATGGTAAGACACAAACAAGCAGTTTTATAACAACACACACACTATATATATATATATATATACATACATATATATATATATATATATATATATATATATATATATAGAGAGAGAGAGAGAGAGAGAGTGGTGTGCTTTGCTGGAGTTTCATGTAATGCTAAAGTTATATGGAAGTGTGAGGTAATTTGTCTTAATTAGACATGTGATTGTTAAAATACAAATAATTATATTCGTTTATAGCCTAATACTATCAATATGCTAAATATTCACTAAGAGATATTCCTAATACATATCTATTTGCATTCATGTCAAACCCTGAAAAACTTCTTTTCATTACATTTATTGCAAATTATATGAAGTTTCCTATTTTTTTCACATTTTGGTATTCGATAATGATTAAAGAATAAAAAATAATAAACTTCTTTCTCTTTACATTGTGACTGCCATTTTCGTTACACCTTCTGAGATATGAATCATATATTTAAAATGTTGTGACATGCCATGTATAAATTTAGCATGCGGCTTAAATTACTACAATTTGATAAAGATATGGATCCCATTTTTATTTGGACATAGAATTAGAGAATGTTAAAACGGGATCATTATGTTTCATATGAATTTAAAATATATATATATGCTCTCGGATAGTATTATTTATGAATACATTAGGTACGATGCTTGGTATTCGGATATATATATATATATATATATATATATATATTATATAAACAATTTAAATACTTTATCTAGGAAAATAAATTTAAATTGAATTGCAGATGAAAGATTTTCCCAGTGTTTAAAGAAGTGGAGGTAAAAGGAAGCATGCTAATGCAGCTTAAATATAAGTTAGAAGTCTTTAAATAATTAGTATTTGTCTAAATAATTCAATTTACTATGTCAAATAGTTTTTAAAATATTTTATTTTCATTATATAGCTTAATTTTAAAACAGATAGAATCATATTTTCTTTCCGTGGAATTCTTTCTGTTGTGATATGAAGGAGAGTATATGGGAGATGAATTATTATCAGTTAAGCAATGCATGATTTGTTAAGAATATAAAATTAATGATGTCATTTTTTTTAATGACTTAAGTTTTTTTAAAAAATTAGTTAACGTATTAAATTTTACATGATATCAAAATTAGAGGTCAATAGTTCAAATCTCGTTAAGCTCTTATTAAAAAAATATTTCTTCTTTTTGTTATTCGAACTGGACTAGACTAAAGTTGTTAGCCGACCACACACGAAGAGGGAATGATGTCACTTTTTCTAATGACTTAAGCTAATAAGAAAATTGGTCAGGTTAGTGGTGACAAATGATCACACTTAGTAATAGTAGTGATAGGAATTATAAGCAAGGATTCTCCTGTTAATAATTGTTATCAATGTCATCAGTAAGTACCATGCTTCGAGCATGCGTGGTTCCAAGCATGTAAAATTACTTTACAAGGATAATTGCAAATTTTCTATATTAAATCTTTGTTGTAGTGTGGTGGATGTGTCAGCCATGGGCCCATGAGTATGTTAAAAACAGATAATTATTTTCATTCTTGTTTTTTGAAATTTTATTTAATAAACTTTTATTTATTCATTTTTAATCTTGAAACAAGCTACATAACTGTTATTCTTACCATTAACTTTGCTCTGGTTTAAGAGTTGGAAGATCATGTAACCAGATAAAATTGAAACTTTATCAAATATTTATATTATGTTTTAGTGACTGTAGTGCCTTACAAACTAGGGGCTACTCCAAAAAAAATTTGTTTATAAAAAATGGGATTTATCATTATTTTAGAAAATGCTATAATAATTCCATTATCGTCATTATCATAATCATTTGCTTTTACATTTAATTTTTTGTGATATATATATATATATATATATATATATATATATATATATATAAGCTTTTGTTAAGTAAAATAATGTATTCATCTTTTGATTTTTCTTACATCTTCCCATATCTTTCCCGTTTATTCACATAGTGATAACAATCCATAATTGCAAATGAGTTGACGGAAGTTACGAAAGAGTAGAAAAAAGTATATTTTTACCTCAATTATATAGCATTCAATAATTTTTATATGTGTATGAAAATTGAAAAAAAAGAAGAAAGTGAGACCATGGAATATTTGCAATGATTACCAAAATGATTTTAGACAAATTTTCCATCACATTTTCATTATCCATTGTTAATTAAATTGAATCGAGGTTCTATGCATCTTGGTTTGAGTTATGACCTCTTAATTGGATTCTTTTTATGTAGTTGTGGTAGAAAGAAAAGGGTGGAAAAAACATACAAACATGAATTAAGTCACGGGCCACTCATGATTGTAATTAAATCATTCATGTCACCCGTTAATTTCATAAAATAAGACGTATGATAATTTCACTAATAACAAACTCTTAAATATATTATTTTTCTTTGCAAAATTTAATTTATTTACTTTATTTTCACTTTTGATTTTTTTTCTTAAGTATTAGATATATAAGCGGTAAACCTTATATTGTATAGGCGTTAATAGAAAAATAATAAGACATGATTATGTATTATTTTCTAAATTAAATGGACAGTTTAAAAGTTGCAATATAATTATTTTAAAAAAAAATGTTAATTACTTGACACGAAATTATTATAATGCAAATTACATGAATCGCCATCAATTTTGGGTGCGGTAACAACTTGGTTCCTTAACTTCAATTTGTAATTAAAATATCCTTCAACTTTAATTTTTTTCACGCTTCGTCCACTTGACCGTTGATAGTGAGTTTTCAGTTACCTCGCTTATGTGACTGCCACATCCACATTTTTCTTTCATCCACATGATTAAAAGAATAATAAAATAATATGCATATATAATAAACTACTATTAAAAATAAAAAAATGAAGAGGTTCCGCTCGTCCGCACTAAGGAGTACGACCAGAGGGGGGATGATCCCCTCACGACTTCTTCGTGAAAAGGGGGTTCGACGCCCCACAGTGCGAGTTCGCGCGCGGTGAGAAAGAAATAGGGGGCACTGGCCCCCTCTTGCGTCTTCCTCGCGTGTCGAGAGGGGACTCGGCACCCCCTTGAGTGAGCTCACGTGGCGACAAGCTCTCACAAGGGAGTGTCGCCCCCCGTTTCTTCCTCGTCGCACACGAGAAAGTCGCGAGGGGGGCCGACGTCCCTTTTTCTTTCTCGCCGCACACGAGGAAGACGCGAGAGTGGTGGCACCCCCCTCTACAAGCTCGCACAGAGGGCGCGAGACCCCTTTTCTGCTTCGTCTACCGGAGGAAAGGGGCGTCGCCCGGCGCAATGGAGAAGGGGCCATTGACCCCCTTTTCACTTTTTTATTTTTATTTAGAAGAAAAGTAGTAACGTGACAAGGCCGAAGCCCAAGAAAAGAAACACCTCACGTGGATCCTGTGTCCGACCATTTGGTTCGGTCCAATGCAATTTTTGGACACGTCTCCAGCACGACGTGCGTCCCCAATAAAATATCCCCTCTCGGCCCCGCGAGAATAACCCCAAAGCGCCGCCGTCCGTTTCGAACGTGAGAGAACCACCTTACACTTCGACATGAACGGTCAAGATGAATTGGGTGCGGGGTTTTTCATGGTCACTTACGTGCACTTGGGCGGTCATTTTATTATAATCCCACGCGCTTTTTTAAAATTTGGTGTTAAGTAATAATTAAT
Source organism: Pontederia crassipes (assembly GCA_030549335.1). NCBI lineage: Eukaryota > Viridiplantae > Streptophyta > Magnoliopsida > Commelinales > Pontederiaceae > Pontederia > Pontederia crassipes. Next base: position 64,421,242 of record CM060191.1, on the reverse strand, counting down.
CTTTGCTCATTTAAATATCTAAGTGGTCTACCAATCCGGCATCGGATTGGCAATAACAATAGGGCCTTTAATAACAAATTCAAAGGTGCCTCTTTTCGTCGTCAACACCGACGGCAGCAGCTTCCTTCTCGCGAGAAGTCCGAATCGCGTGGAGCCATTTGGATCGAAGTCAAGGAGTTCGATCCCGTCTTCCTTCTCGCCCTCCGCCGTGCACGACCCGGAGGCGAGGGCGCGCAACGGGGAGCAGGGAGATATGGGACTGGGCGACTCGGAGGCGATGACCGACGGGCGCGGCGGCGGCGGGATGTCGAGGCTCCAGGGCTTCGGGGGCAAGGGGAAGTACAGAAGAATGGACGCCGAGCTCGACGACGAGGAGAATAGCGTGAAGGCCTCCACGCGGTGGAGCCCGAGCAGGAAGTACGTGCTCGCTTGCTCGGTCTTCGCCTCGCTCAACTCCGTTCTACTCGGTTACGGTGAGAAACAAAAGTTGACTCCGCCTTTGCGTGTCTGTCAAAGTTTCGATCTTGATTCCCGCTCCATGTGTGACGTTGAGTGCTTTGGACGAAGAAACAGTTTTTGGATCTGGCTCAGATGGCGTGGGTATAGAACTTAGCTGAATCAATAGGCATATGTGGCATTTGAACCAATTACAAACAGTTTTTACAATGCAATGCCCAAAATAGCAAACTTTTGAAGCATTAAAGCAAGAATAAAAACCAATTTTGCGACAAGTTCAAAGTTACAATCTTTTATTTACCTAAACACCTTTTCGGATTTCAGCTAAATGCAAGCAAACGGCCCTTTTCTTTGGCGCTTAAAACAGTTCTGCGTTTTGGTTTCTAGGAGTCGGAAGCACGCTCGAGACAATGGTTAGGTCTATTTTGAAGCAATGAATAGAATAACATTAGCTTTTAGTTTGAAGTCTAATACAATGGAAAGAAAATCCAGTAATCAGTATGAATCTTTGGAGTGCTTTATCTTCTTCTATGTTATGCAACTTCATTTGTGTGCTTAAAATACCCTACATATTTACATGTAAATCTGGTAAATAATTTGGCTCTGTTTGATGTTTGCAGATGTGGGTGTTATGAGTGGGTGCATTATATTCATACAGCGGGACTTGCACATAACGGAAGTGCAGCAGGAAGTACTAGTTGGATGCTTGAGCATCGTTTCTATTGTTGGTACCTTAGCTGCTGGAAGAACATCTGATGCTGTTGGACGAAAATGGACCATCGGTTTAGCTGCCATAGTGTTCCAAATCGGTGCTGCTATAATGGCTTTTGCTCCTTCCTTCCAAGCTTTAATGGTAGGGAGGCTTTTAGCTGGAGTGGGGATAGGATGCGGGGTATTGGTGGCCCCAATATATATTGCAGAGATATCTCCAGCTATTTCTCGAGGAACACTTACTTCTTTCCCTGAGATCTTCATAAATCTGGGAATCTTACTTGGTTACATATCCAACTATGCTTTCTCTGGCCTTCCAGAACATATAAATTGGAGAATAATGCTCGGCATTGGGATTATCCCATCCATTTTCATTGGTTTTGCATTATTTGTGATCCCGGAGTCTCCAAGATGGTTGGTTTTGCAGAAAAGGGTAGAAGAAGCAAGAATTGTATTAGCAAGGATAAATGAGAATGAAGAAGAGGCAGAGGAGAGGCTGGCTGAAATACAGGCAGCTGCTGGTGCCAATGAAGAAAAAGCTGTCTGGCTAGAACTTCTGAGGCCTTCTCCTGCGTTGCGTAGGATGCTAGTTGCTGGTATTGGTGTCCAATGTATGCAGCAGATAACAGGCATCGATGCTACTGTTTATTATAGCCCCACCATATTCAAAGATGCAGGAATTGAGTCAGACAGCAAACTTCTTGCGGCTACCGTAGCTGTTGGTTTTACAAAAACTTCGTTCATCTTGGTTGCAATCTTTCTAATTGACAAAGTTGGCCGCAAACCCTTACTTTATGTTAGCACAGTTGGGATGACTATCTGCTTGTTCATTCTGGGTCTAGCCCTGTTATTGCTTGATCATGAGTTGATTTCAAAACATGTTGTCATTGCCATTGCAATACTTGCTGTTTGTGGAAATGTGGCGTTCTTCTCTGTTGGAATAGGTCCAATTTGTTGGGTGATGAGTTCTGAAATTTACCCTCTGAGGCTGCGTGCTCAGGCGGCCGCACTCGGAGCTGGGGGGAATAGAGTGAGCAGTGGTCTGGTTGCTATGACCTTCTTGTCGATGTGTCGCGCCTTCACTGTGGCAGGGACTTTCTTCATGTTCTCAGCAATTTCAGTTCTCTCTGTGATTTTTGTATACATGTACGTGCCTGAAACGAAAGGCAAGACATTGGAACAGATTGAGATGTTATTTGACGATGGAAAGGAGTGGCAAAAGAGCGAAGTAGAGCTGGGTGACGTAGAACATCTGGTGCAGAAGTAGTCAGTCAGACAGCAATGAAGCATCTTGCTTTTTTGGGAATTAACTGCACTGCATGTCTTCCATTCTCATCTATATATTCATTTTTCCACAAACTTTTGGAATCTTGCTAGTTCTTGGATTTTGTGGCAGTATATCTAGTTAAAGGACCGGGCAAGAATGTAATAGCGGTCCAAGGAAAAAAGCTTGCTGCCGAGGTGGTGATGGTGTTTGACGCCCTTTAATCCTCTTGGCCATCCTGATACTACCGAATACTCATGAACTCAGATATACATGTAAAAATAGGTTCTCATAGTTTCTGAAACACAATTTGTAACACCTTCTATTCATCAAATGTATTCTTCTATATGGGTTCCCAAGAGGAACTTGTAAGGGGTTATTCCATTTGTTGTGCCAGGAATTTACTTCATAGAACTAAAGAAAGAATATTAAGTTGACAATACTTCTGTTTCGCACTTCAGAGCTCAGAATTAAGTGGGAAATAGCGTAAACCTATCGTAATGAATTTTGTATTTTTTTTCCTCTTTTCATCAATGAATCTGGAGGCATCAACTAACAGAATAGCAATTCGATCACTTGAGTCGTTAAACGTTTGTCGAATTGGACCAATCGCGAAGACCAAATATCCCCTATTTACACTTCACCGTCAAATTTCTTTAAGAATTAGGTAACACTACCCCTTTTCTTTTTACATTTAACAAAAAAATCATTTTAAAACATGAAAAGTTTTTTTAAAAAAATTAAATTTTATTTTCTATATTTGAGATATTTTATTTCAGCATCTTTTAAAAAAATAAATTAAGCATAAGCTCTATTTTTTTTAAAAAAAATAAGAAATTGAATATTTGGTTCATGTTGGACCGACTGGGGTTGTAATTAATTTTTCTACTAATGCCCAACCCGCTCGTTAATCATGGTCAAATCAAGTTGACTTGATCAGGTGATCTAACATGGGTTGAGTATATAGTCAAAGGGTTGGAGCGAACTAGGATGGTGTAAAGTGCCAAGATGGCTAACAAGATGGCTAACTAGAAATTGGATTCAAACAATAAGTTAGAACAAACTTGATTTGTAACAGCCTCCCCTTTTACCTCTTCAAACTAAAAAAAAAGAAAAAGAAAAAGAAAAAAAAGGGAGTGGGAGGTGAGAATTGGTCTCTCCCTCCCTCCCCATGACTTTGTGACTGATTGGCTAAGCTTATAAGTCACTTATAAGTTAGTTTAAAAAAATTTCAGCGTTTGATAACTTAAAAATACGACTGATAAGAAGATATTAAATATACTTATAAGTAAAAAAAATAAGCAAGGGAAGAGGTGCTTATTTTCTTTTTAAAAAATAAGTCAGTTAGTTGTAATATAAGTAGTTTTATTCAAACGCATAACTGCTTATTTTTAAAAATAAGTTTCAGCCAATAAAATACTTATCATCATTTTAACGTATCAACTATTTTATATCAGCTAAACCAAACGGACCCTTTCTCCCTCCCTCTCACCCCACTCTTTTCCCCCATGACTCTCTCTCGTGAGAGAGTGCTGGCGGGGGGTATAAAGGAGGGAGTAAGGTGGACTCCCTCCCCCTTTCGCCATAGCCGCACCCCTCGCATCCTCTTCTTCTTCGTCTGCTCTTTCCGGCGAAACACGATGAGCGGACAAGCAACGAGAACCAGGACGACCGGTGAACCTCCGACGAATCAAAAGAAAAGGTATTGTAAATGTATAAATCCCTTGATGAAGAAATGTAGATCATTTGTCACGCGTTGTAAATCTATTATGACGTAGAGAATCATAGAAACATCTTTCAAAGTGTATGCAACGGAGATCCAATGCTTTTATTTTCGGGCGAAGATGTTTGAATTGGTTTTTAAAAACCATTACCGCCTGCATCAAGTCCGAACCATATTATAATCCATGTTTTTACTACCCGACCGCATTACTGCGTTTTAGATCACTTTGACTTTTGAAGGTATGATAATTAATCACCCGTGAATTATTCTCGGTTAGGATTTAGGTAACGCTCGTACTAATTTACAGATATTAAATTATATTTTATCTTGCTTAGTCGATATGTTGTTTGTTGTATCCGAACTATGCCTTAGGCGGTCTTGTCATCTATGCATTAATATATGTTGTGATTTTACTAAGGATGTAATGCTAATTATTTATAATTAATAGTTGTTACTCATACGCCGAACAATGCATCCTATGGCATGTTAATTAATTTTATTTAGGATTTGACTCTCACTGTTATACCTTTATCATGTATATTTAAGTTCATGACTACATATTGGGGACAATATTACATATGTAAATTTATTTGTTAACAAAATATCATAAGTATCCGTGTTACACTAATTAAAATGAGGAAAATTTATTATATTACACGTATAGGTAATCTGCCATGATAAAATTTTAAGTTAGTTTTGTATAATGGGCCGCATGCATGTGAGTTAATATGGACTTGCTGGACAAATAATTATTCATTATAATGAAAGATTTAGCTGTTGATGGATTAAGAGGAAATAATTAATCTAAGTGCTAGAAGACAAAATCCATGATCAATACGTGTGAAATCATTATTGCAACTCCCATTATAATTATCTATACAATATAGATTTCCAAATTTGAGGACTCACGGCTAGGATATGGATTAAGAGGAAATAATTACTCTAAGTGCTAGAAGCCAAAAGTCCATATGTTGGTATAAATGTTTACGTCACCTTATCGCATTACTAAATTATTTTACATTTGTTAGTTATGCTTGAATAGTGATTATTATGTAATTATATAAATATTTGATAATCATTAATTGCTTAAATGTTTTTTCCTTTACTGCGTGATACTTTAATTGATTATATCAGACGAATTAATTATGGATGCAAAAGATAGATATAATAGATTAATCAAGATAACGCAGGAACAACAGCCGAAATTCGGCCTGAGTCAAATGCCGACTCGGACTAGGCCCGGCATCTTAGTCCGCTTGACAGCAATCCGGCCCGAGTCATCGTCAACCCGGCCCGGGTCCTGTCGGGCAAAATGACGCATTGTCGTTGTTTGGGCCCTGATCCCCCATAATTGGGCCCTACATCCGATAGGCCCATTTGAGGTCATATCCAACAAAGTAAAGAATGGATGGAACTTTCTTTTTTTGGATATGACCTCAAATGGGCCTATCAGATGTAGAGCTTCGGGATGACGGCACATGACTTACTACAGAACCATAGCTTTTCGCTATTTATATTCTGCATTTAAATTATCTGACTTTGTATAAATGAAGTACTTCAATTTTCCTTTATAGTTTTGCTTATGTTGTTATTCCCAGAATTATTCGAATTATCTTTGTTTCCTTAATCCTCTTGAATTAGCTCATGTTTGATTTCTAATGATATCTCTTTCGTATTTTCACAACATTATTATTTCTCTATCATTTTTATTGCCACGTGTGTCATTTGTTGACCAGTCAAAGTAATAGTAGTCAGTGGAAGCGCTCCCTCGGTCAGTCTGATCGCTAGCGTGGCGGGAGAGCTGATTTTGGGGGCGTTACATGATTGCTATTGAGCCGGCAAAACTTGATTGTTATGTTAGCTTTGACAAAGTTATTGACAATAATATTCTTGTGCTTTTCGAGAACACACGTCAAAATAAATCAAGGTAACAGGAAAGCACGTGATGAGTGTAAAAGAGGGGATAGAAAAATGAGAAATCTTTCGTATTGATGCACATGGAAAATAATTTGATTAACACATGATTTATGTAAGGTCGCAATCAAATATGATTCTAAAATGGAAGTTAGAATTAAGTTGCTCTTACATAAATACAAATGAAATAATAGAAAAATGTAGTAGGTCATGCGAATAGAAGTTGAAAATGAAGCAAACATTGTACGCCATAAAATTTTTTGTTTTAATAAGAAGTCATTTAAAGGACAACATGGGGAGACACGGAAAAATTTTGGCCACTTCAAGATAAAAAATGACATAATGGACAAGAAGTCCGAATTCGCTAGCATTATTGAATCTAACATTGCAATTACTAATAGTATGGCATGATAGGTGATCAGTCACACTGAAAAGGCAAACTAAAAAAATAAAATATTAAAAAAATGAATAATTGGAAACAAAAAACACATATGGGCAACAACACCTATCTTAATGTATAAAATATGAAAAAAATTATGGGTTGAATACTATATATATGTTACAAGCATTCCTCAAGCTTATGTTCATGTACTTTGAAGAGAAACTTTGAACTTAAATTTATAATGATGGCATATCTATAAGCAAAGACAAGAAAGTCATTGTCCCTTTCCATACATGACTATTTTTTCCTTTTAATTGTAACTCCAAATTAATGAATATGGTCGTTGTTATTAATTATTCTGTGTGTATATTTTGATTTTTGGCATGCTCGATTAAGACATAAAAAAGTAAGATATAACAAACAATAAAATTAGATTTAGTTGCTTGAACCTCTAAGTGCAAGTATATTATAAGGAAAAATGACCCAAAAGTTATTTTTGGAAACAATTAGGTTAAACGAGTTGAAGAACATATGATATGAAAGAATGAGAAATATATTACATACATTAATGACTTTTATAAAATTTTTCAATATTTGTTTTTAATAAAAAATTAGGAGTGGAGAAGAAATTAAGTACACCAACTAAAAATTAAGGATAGACTGATGAGGAAAGTATACCTCATAAAAATTATTAATTAAGAGGGATGAAATTGACTCTATTAATTGTAACAAAATTTGAAAATATATATGATTTTTAGAAGACATATAATACATGTGATGCAAATGGATATTTTAAAAAATATTGAGCCAATAATACTATTGACAAACAAAAATAAGTTTGTATCTATTATAATCATTTTATCAACAATTGCATATATATATATATGGGAAAACTGTGCCTGTGAAGCGGCCACTTATTTGCAGCCTGTCACGCGCATTTTTGGCCTCTCATCGCTAGATCAACGTTGACGCTGATCGTAGCCGTTGATCCACATTCGACGCTCTAGATTCATCTCGTGAGAAAATGCTAATTAAGCAATCCGGGTGAAGGGCGCTTGCTCTAGTGAACGAAGGCGAAAAGCAATCTGCTCCAGCGATCTGCTTTAGCGAATGTGCCATCAGCTCTAGCGAGTGTGCGATCTGCTCCTTCGTCATCTTGTCAGGTGATTTCATTCTTCTTTGTCCCAGATCTATTGTCCTCTAGTGAATGTTCTTCTTTGACCAAGATCTGTTGTTGCAAACAGCGAGATCATCCCAGATCCCAAATCTCATATATGCTCCCATTAAACTTTCAGATCTGTTGAATGTTCTAAACCCCAACATCAAGCAGCCCTCCACGGAGGTATTTCCTCATCTCGTCACACATTAGTATCATTTATTTTGTATTCATTTCTTTGTCACATAGTGAGGCATCAACATCACCATAGGATTTATTTTATCAGCATAGTGAGGTATTTCCTTGTAGCAGTTTTATATCAATTTTTTAGATGAGATATGACAATGACGTGTACCCTCTCCTTATGCTATGAACATGTATGTGCATGCTGATCCAGTGGGGTTTTTGTGAGGAATTCCTGTACATATATATATAGTTGGAACTTTGTTTCTTAGTACTGCATAAGCCATATAGATCAGGTCGATGGGACTAAATCCTTTGACCAAAAGCGAAATTGCTTCTGCATGTCTTTTGTGTCGTTTGATCTGATTTCTTTGTCAAATTTATTTTGTAATATTAGGCCTATTTTTTATAAAAAAAGGAGTTCTGTCACACAAATTTATTATGTTGTCTTTTTTGACAGAATATTTATTCTTTGTCAAAGTTTATTCTTGACTTTATGGAAACAAGTTCGTTTGGTGCTAATTACATGGAACACTTGGAAGAACAAGAAATCAACGAGTTTGACAGTCAAATGGTTGATTGGCATGTTATAATAGTGAATTTATCTTTATATCAATTGTGATATTATAAGAGACTTCATATTTAAAATTTTCTTTGGTTGTTCATGTTAGTACCCACGTCGAAGAAGAGGTTAATGAGAAGGATGTTGACATTATTAAACCATACATCGGAATGAAGTTTGATAACGAAGATGATGCGTATGATTTTTATAATACATATGCTAGATTAATTGGATTTTCTGTGAGGAGGGATTATTGTTATAAATCAAGAAAAACTAATCAGCCTATCGGTAGAATGTTAGTATGTTCAAAAGAAGGACGTAAAGATCTTAAAAGGAAGGATGAGGAGGGTAAAGACATAAAAAGAAGAAGAGACGTGAGAGAGAACTGTTGTGCTCACTTATTAGTAAAGATTGCAAGTGGGAGGTGAAAAAATTTGAAGAAAAACACACACACCATCTTGTTTGTTCAACAGATGTATTAAGATTACGTTCACATCATGAATTATCAAGTCCTTCAAAGCAAGCCATGACATATATGAGAAAAGCTGGTATTGGTCCTTCAAAAATTGCTAAATATCTCAAGTTGTCCGGTGAGAGATTTATAACATCACAACATTGCGTAGACCACATCAGAGCATCAAAGAAGGGTCATGTCGGTAAAGAATGCATGGCTGTCCTTTCTTATTTTGAGAAAAAAATTAGATGATGATGACTCTTTCTTTTTTAGAATAGTGGCTAATGAAAAAGACATTGCAAAGAGTTTCTTTTGGGCTGATGGTAGATCACAAGATAATTATATGACATTTGGTGATGTCATAATTTTTGACACGACATATCGAACAAACAAATTTAAGATGCCATTTGCACCATTCACATGTGTTAATCATCATAGACAATCAATATTGCTTTGATGTGCTTTGTTAGCGGATGAAACTGAAGATACTTTTGTTTGGTTATTTGAAACGTTGTTAGAGTGCATGAGTGGAAAGAAACATGTATATATCATTACTGACCAAGATGTTGCAATGGGTAATGTCATTCGCAAAGTATTTCCTGATACACATCATATATTTTGTATTTGGCATATTGCAAAGAATGCATTGATACATCTTCGAGATTTGGATGCGCATGACAACTTCAGGATTTTTGAATCAATGAGCACCCAAGAATTTGAAGAAAAGTGGTTGATTTTGAAACACAAATATAGTATCCCAAATGGGCATTGGCTAGAACAGATGTACAAGAAGCGTCATCATTGGGGGCCAATTTATCTAAATGATACATTTTGTGCAGGCATGCAATCCACCCAAAGAGCTGAGAGTATTAATGCTTTCTTTGATGGATTTGTTAATTCTAATACTTCACTTGACGATTTTGTCTATCAATATGATTTAGCCCTTTCTACTCGTCGTGAGGCTGAAGAACGGGAGGACTTAAAAAATCTATATTCCATTGCTACCCCAGCTTCAAAAAGTCCTTTAGAGATTCATGCTGGAAGGGTTTATACTCAAAAAGTCTTTCTTATATTTCAAGAAGAATTTAAGAAAATCATGCATTTGTGGTCACAAATGATCTCACAAGATGGTGAAAAAATTACCTACTCGGTGTATGTATCGGGAGAAGAAGACAAACAAAAGATTATTGTGGAGTATTGTGCTCAACCAAATATTTCAATTAAATGTTCTTGTAAAATGTTTGAACAAGAAGGAATCTTATGTTCACATGCTTTGCTTATTCTCAATGAAAAAAGAGCTTTATGTCCAGAACAATATGTTCTCCATCGGTGGACAATGAATGCTCGTTATTCAACTGTACAAATAGGACAAGATGATGGTTCTACAAGTGGTGAACGTGTAATTACTCCTTTGAGAAAATTGAATTTCAAAAGAAATTGGCGCAAAGTTTCAGAAATGAGTTTACGTTCATCGGAACATTTGGATGTTGGATTTGCAATTCTAAAGGAAGCTATTCAAAAATTATCATGTGTCAAAATAAGTGATGCAATTGAAGATTTTTCAGTTGATGTCAATTCACAAGGATCATGTATCAACCAACAAGTTTCTCAAGTTGTCATACATGACCCTTATACCACAAAATCAAAGGGTAGACCAAGGAACATACAAAGACTCAAATCTAACGTCGAAATTTCCATGTTGCAAAATGGACCTAAAAAGAGTACACGCAGTCATTGTTTTACAAAAGGACGTTATGTCACATCTTGCCCATTGAAAAAAGCACAGGTAAAATCGTTCTCCTTTTGTAATATTAAGAATTACTATATAGTTCATATTATAATGTAATGTTCACATTATGTTGCTAAAATAGGAAATACAATGTACCAATGCACAAGTTGAACCAGATAATACTAAATAAATTTCAGCATGGAATTATTATTGAGGTATGAAATTTAAGCAGAAATATCTTTACTTTTAGCATATACATTCTTTCTTTATTTATCATTTTCTTGAACTAGGTGCTATACCATTTGTAGGGTTCTAAAGGAGGAAATGGATTTTGTAAGTGGTCCCGTGGTTCTAAACGAAGAACGGGATGCTCCTTTGATGTTGGCATGACACACGAGGACTTGGCATCTTTTGTAATTTGTGATCTTTTGTAATTTGTGATATTATATTTTCATTCTAAGAACTCTGCACTCAAATTGGAGAACAAGTATGAAATTTGTAACTGATGGGTTTTTGGCATGGATCAGTGTACAAGGGAAATTTAAGAGGAAGTATTGTTGCTGTGATGGATGTTCAGATTATTACTGATGTGAAATTATAGTTTTGAACTCTGAAAATACATGGTCAATTGTTTATATGAGTGAGAAATCACATTTATTAAAATTGTGGACATATATTAGATTGTAACACTTGAACTTGGCTTGAAGGACAAATGTTTGTCTTCTGTGAGGTGATGACATCGTCAGTGATAAAGGTTTGTCGGGAAAGAAGTTTCAGACAACACTGTTATATGCTGTCGACTTGGAGCCTAAGCTTTTGCTGCCCGTTGGCCTAATTGATGGCAGAATTTGTAAAGAAATAAAGAATAATCTTATTTCTGTTCGAGATGAAGCTCAAAGGGTCCAAAGACTGAAAGTCCCTGAGCTTACTTCGTGATGATGCCCGTGTCATTCATTAATTCTCCTTCTGCATGTATGTAGTTGAAATCGTTCATGTTTATAGAATACCTCTTACAGAAAGCTACAATCAAATTGTACTTGGTTCCTCATCATTATTTATCATGGGAAGCAAAAAATTTATACAACTGGCAATAATTATGGTTTGAGAATGTTATGACTTCTCAGGGAAAAAGAGATCATGGAACTCCATTGTAGCACTCCGCTTATGTTAAATGTTGTTGTGCACCTTTCTTTGCATTGTATTGAAAGTTGTCCAAGTTAGTCGGCATTCCAATTTGTATCTTGAATTGCTTGGTTGCTTGACATTCCTCCTTTGTAACACAAAAGAATGCAGTCCCCTTAGATAGGAGCCAAGAGGACAAAATAAATTCTTGGAGATCAATAGTCACTTATCTCTTGATATCCTTATAAGCTTGACACTATAAGCTATTGGCTCCAATGTGAATTTCATACTGCCATTAAAAAATAATTGAGTATTCCACTAAGAAGAGCTCAACCAAAAATGAAATAGTTAAAGGCTCATCAAATAAGAAAATCTACTACATAACACCAATACATGGTTTTTGAACTACATTATAATGTACTTAATTCTAGTACATAACACCATTACATGGCCTCGGATTCAAGATGAAAAAAAAACATAAAATTACATTACCACCAATACCATGACTAACATAAGTAAAAAAAAGGTGGACAGCTTCCAAAACGATGAACAATCTCCATGTCTTGAATTTTTTGCTTCCAGCTTGAAGTGGAGGGTTTCGACTTCACTCTCCAACATATTAATTTTACGCAGTAATCCGTTAATAACATTTTTGTAATGAGCTTCAATGGGTCCATCCATCCAACAAAAAAAATTGCAGCCTTCACTTTGCTTGAAAAATTGAAGTACAAATCAATTTAATCTAAGCCAGGAAATAAGTAACAAAATTAAAAAAAATAAAATAAATCTTACTCCATGATTCTTGCAGCCATAGAATCTTCGTCTGGGTTAAGTTCCGTCCAAGATGTTTTAATGGCCGCATCTTCATCACAATAACATTCAAACACCATTATAAGCTTCAACATAGCAATTACATGATTAGTTTAGAAATCTTTATTTACTTAAATAGTATAAAAAGATCACACATCCAAATTAAATTTACAACTTCATAAAGATGGGAATCATACACTCGAGTGTTCATTGGTACATAAATATCAGAAGATTATCATAAATGAGATTAGTTCCTATTATATAGATGAGAATCAGAAAAAAAAAAGTTGGTGAGAGATTAGATGCCTGATCTTTTGCTTTTTGGTGAGAGCATGATCAAATACTGCCAGCATCATATGAGACAACTCGATCAATCAAAAGTTCCTCTTTATCTATCGAAAAAAAATGTTTTTTTTTACCATAGGTCAATTAACTTACTCACATATGTAGAACTACTGAACTGTTCGAATCAAGTTAAGATTTTTTGAAACTAAATTCCCACCCTGGACGAGAGTAATTCCCACCCAAAAATTAACATGTTGATAAAAAGAGAAGCAAACAATCGGGATCTGACCAGAGATTACTTACAACATCGCTACGATCCCCGCCAGCAGTGACAGATCTGAACAAGAACTAAAGGAGATCTAAAAGTAAGGCACCTTTGATCGCGAGAAGGGAGGAATTTGGAGAGCCTTGAAGAGAAACAGATCTGCTTCAGTTCTGTTTTAGTTGGGGAGCCTCGAAGACCCTAGTTGCTTCAGTTGGGGGAGGAACTTGGGGAGCCTCGAAGAGCCCTAGCTGCTACCTGAGGTTACTTACAACACTGCTACGATCACCGCCGGCAGCGACAGATCTGAACGAGAACTGGAGGAGATCTAAAAGTTAGCCACCTTTGATCGCGAGAATATATGAGATTTGGGACAGATCTGAAAGTTTAATGGGAGCATATATGAGATTTGGGACAAAGAAGAATGAAATCACCTGACAAGATGACGAAGGAGCAGATCGCACACTCGCTAGAGCTGATGGCACATTCGTTAGAGCAGATCGCTGGGGCAGATTGCTTTTCGCCTTCGTTCACCAGAGTAAGCGCCCTTCACCCAGATTGTTTAATTAGCATTTTCTCGCGAGATGAATCTAGAGCGTCAAATGTGGATCAACGGCTACGATCAGCGTGTTTAATCTCCAACGTTGATCTAGCGATGAGAGGCCAAAAATGCGCGTGACAGGCTGCGAATAAGTGGCCGCTTCACAGGCACAGTTTTCCCTATATATATATATATATATATAGGTGTATACATATGCAATTAGAGGTCTTCAACGGGTCGAGTCAATACATATTTATTTATTTATTAATTTTTTAGTTTTTACCTTATATTTTGTATATAAAATATTTAATATGTAAAATAATATTAAATGTTTACAAATTATTTTATGCTTTTAAAATAAATATTATATAGTATTCTTTATATTAAATAATAGAAAAGTAAGAAAAAATGATGATCGGGTCGCATCCGAAGTCGGGTCAGATCAAATCCGACCCATGAACTCCCTTACATGCAATCACACTATCGATTAAAACTATTTTAGTTACAATGGTTGAAATTTAATCTGTTGGTCTAATTATTGGTGGGTAAATTATACCAAATGCCCTCCAACTTTAAAGTTTGCTCAGCGATACCCTCCAACTTCACTTTGTAACACAAATGTCCTTCATTTTTAACGTGTTTCACCCGATGCCCTCTTTACTTGGGATAGTCGATTTTTCATCGACGTGACGTCCACGTGGCCATCTCCTCTCTCCTCCACGCAAATAGTCGTCTGATGTGGCATGCTCCGACGTGGCATATAAAATTACACCAATGCCCTCCAACTTTAAGGATGGTTCAGCGATACCTTCTAACTTTACTTTATAACACAAATGCCCTTCATCTTTTAATACGTTTCACCCGATGCCCTCTTTACCTGGGACAGACGATTTCTCAATTTTTTGTCGACGTGGCGTCCACGTGGCCATCTCATCTCTCCTCCACGCAAATAGTCGTCCGACGTGGCATGCTCTTACATGGCACACAAAATACATCAAATATCTTCCAACTTTAAAGTTTGCTCACCAAATGCATATAAAATTACACCAATTTAGGCAAAAATGATGGCCGACGAACGCGAAAGGTGAACGATGAAGGAGGCAAACGACGAAGGAGAGCGATCGATGAAGGAGTGCGAACGGCGAAGGAGGTTTCACGCAAACGATGACAAAGAGGAAAATAAGGAAATAATTTAATAGTGAGTGGCTCAACTTACTGTAAGTAAAATGGTTTAATATGTGGTGCCACGTCGGAGCATGTCACGTTGGATGACTATTTGCATGGAGGAGAGAGGAGATGGTCACGTGGATACCACGTCGATGAAAAATTGGAAAACCGACTATGCCAAGTAAAGAGGGCATCAGATGAAATATATTAAAAGATGAAGGCCATTTGTGTTACAAAGTGAAGTTTGAGGGTATTGCTGAGCAAACCTTAAAGTTGGAGGGCATTGGTGTAATTTTATATGCCACGTCACGTCGGACTATTTACGTGGAGGAGAGAGGCAATGGCCACGTGGATGTCACGTCGACGAAAAATCGAAAAACCGACTATCCTAGATAAAGAGGGCATCGGGTGAAACACGTTAAAAGATGAAGGGTATCGTTGAGCAAACCTTAAAGTTGGAGGGCATTTGGTGTAACTACTAACTTAAAACCGGTTAAAAAGATCCGCCGCCTCTTCTCATCCTCTCATGTCGGTCTCCCCTCTCTTTCCCCATCTCCCCGCCCAGCCCTCCTACTCTGCCAACTTTGACATAGTCTCCGGTGACAACGTTGGCTTCAATTTCGACGTTCGCCACAATCTCGATACCTCGCTTAGCCGCGGAAGGAAGAAGTTGTCATGCCTAATCTCAGAGTTAGAGAAAGCGAGAGGGAGGTTAGGGTGTGAACTGCCATGCCATAACTGCATAGGTCTTGCTTCACGGTCGTGCCCTAGGCACAGAGAAGCGGAAGGGGCTGAGGGTGTCCGACGAACTTGAGGTTGTGGAAGCGGAGGATGTGGTGCATCAAGATTGCTTTCGTGCCCTAGGTGCAGATCATGGAAGCAGAGGACGCGACGGTTGTGAGGCGTCGAGATCACGCTCGTGTCCTAGGTGGTGCACAGAGCGGATGACTATGCCTGTGTGGGCTGTCTTGTGAGGCGTGGAAGAAGGAGATGGTGATCTTCTTTTGGGGGCAGATCGCTCAGGCGACAGGCATCCAAATGATTTGGAGGCGTAGGATTTTTTCTTAATTTTGATCATACGATCTATATGACCAATAAATTAATATACTCATCTAAATATTAATAAAATTATATATTTATGACAATAACAATTGATTTATATGAAATTTAATTTTACTTAAGAATCAATAAAAAGTATGACTAATTGAGATGTGATTTATGATTTAAATACGAGAAATGAATAAAAAATATTTGATATTTTTTAAAAATATATATTTTATTAATAAGTAGGATGATCATACTTTTTAGTTCTCCCTGGCGTTTTGGCTGGCTGACCGACCGCCCCCAGAACGATTTCGTCGCGCCTCAGGATTTCTCCGCATACAATTTCGAGTGTATCCTAAATTCTAGGCTTCCACTCAATCATTTTTTTTAAAAGAATGTTTAGTTTGATTATGCTGTCAGTACTTGTAATTTGGTTTAGACCTCTAAAAAAGATCAATTTTCTTAAGCCTTAGGTGACCTGATCACATTAGCTTATCTTATTAATGTAATAATGATAATTTCCTTTGAAGTTAAAATAATCTCCAGACAGTAAATTAATGGAACAATTACAAGGCACTCTGTTTCTAATTTCTTGTATTGGACTAATGTAACCGAAAAGAAAAAAGGCGGTACCATTAGAACTCGAGAATACCATTTTAGTGTTGATAAAACAATAGATTATCCAATTATCTGAACTAAGAACACAAGCTTGAATCTCAACCGTGTATACCCACTAGTATTTCATTTCAATAAAACCAGTACATTTCACAAATTAGCGAATGGTACAACAGACACCTCATCAGAAAATCTCTACAACTCCCTCCACCTCTACTGTATTTCTTCTGACTAGCTTTGTTCTACACGTATGTCAATGGGTAAAAATTCACACCACCACCATTGTAATGCCAACTGATCTGTGAGCCAGAAATTTTCGTGGAAAAGTTGATGGGAAGCACCAACAATTGGCCTGTCAAAACAAGTACCTGTGAGCTAGAGTCTGGAGTACTACCAAATTTATATAATAAATCCATTTTCAAATAAGCATACATCGTGCAGAGTCTGCAGAATATAAACAGGGATGTATAGCAGTTGCAAACTTGCGATAAGGATTTAAGAGTTTCTTTCAACTTCCGCATAAAAAGACACCTACAAATCCCCAAGTTTTATACTAGGTATAAATGCTCAAGTTGTGCACTCAGAAAATGTGGAAGAGTGCACTTTACTATTTCCTGTTGTCATTTGGCAAAAACAATCAACATTGGAACTAAATGGCATTTAATGTATGCTATGGAATGACTAATTCTGATCGGGGGAAGGCTTGCCTTCAGATATGGAAAACTAACTAGAAGCGTAACCAGAGATACATCCAATACGTCAATAACAAATCAATGCTACAGAAACTTATGACAATTTGGGTGTAGGAATACCTTGTGCATCACATTTTATATTCATGGACGTGCATCCACTTCGGAGCGGCCCACTTGTGCCCCTTAATGACAGGACAGGCACCTGATATAATCAATGAAGAAATTATATTAACAACCAAATTATTGTATACAACTTCACAATGAAATGTTCACAAAACAGCAGAAAATTAGATATGTATCAACAGTTACTTTTGATTAAAGAGGCTACGACAAAAAATTTCTTCCAAGATAATGATGATGATGGTGGAAAATGAATAATTCAATCGTGCAACTAACCATGCAAGCTTAATGGGTCTAATGTGGCATCAGGTTTCATGCTCCAGAAGAGCAAAGCATTTCCCATCTTCGGCTTCAGAGCAAGACCTTTCTTCCCACATTCTGATAGCTCATTGTACCATGGTAAAGTACTGCTGTTGACTTTGGCATTAGGAAAGACTGTCTCGCCTCCTTCTTCCACATCAGAACTGCAACGATGATTGAAAGGAAAAAGAACAGCAAAGCAACGAAGTGAATAGAGGTTACAAGAAATAAGCAAATCCACTCAAATCTGTCAAACAAAAAGGAATATGGATGAAAATACATACAGATACATCAAAAGGGTAGCCATCCTCTGTCCACCATTCTTAATATTGTATTCATCCACGAAATAGTCAAAGTGAGGTTCATACTTTTGCCCAAGTTCATAATGGAGAATTTGAAGACCTTCTCCGTGTTCTATAAAATGTCAATAATGCAGAATAAGCTACAATCCATCACATGATAGGTACTGATAATTGTAGTTCCAAATAACCATTGGGTTACTAAAATTGTAAAAGTCAGTTCACTAAGATGAAATATTCAATAGGAAAGATAGAGCTATATAATTTCTGACTGCATAGCATTGTTATTCCCATGGCTCTATCCTTTGAATTTAAATCATTAAGAAAGGGGTATAGGGTTATTAATCCAGAGGAAACTGTGGAAGTTGCACTGTCAAAATCATACATGGGCTTAACTACAAGTCGAGCAAGAAGAAGCTCGTGTGATAGCTATTCAAATTTGCCATTACAGCTGTAGAATCCTTATTTTCCAAGTGATTCAGGGAGAAGCAATAAAGCATGTATGCATTATACAATCTTGACATGTTTATTGCAATAAGAAGCTCGTGTGAGGGCTATTCAATTTTGCCATTACAGCTGTAGAATCCTTATTTTCCAAGTGATTCAGGGAGAAGCAATAAAGCATGTGTGCATCATACAATCTTGACATGTTTATTGCACACTTGTTATGTATCTCTAACAAAAATCAAGTTGTTTTCACATCTAGGAAGAAGGATCCTATCCTTGACACGTACCTGCAGGTATAAAAGTAAAATCTGCTATCCTTTTCTCAATGGCTCTGATAATCTTATCCCGACCTCTTTGAAGAAACATGCCCGAGCTTGTCCTGACCCTGCACATTTCATAATGCAGGAAGAGCTGAGATAATATCAATCTGACTCAAAAGTTCTTCTAAAGAGAACAGACACTAGTAGCATACTAACCTGCTGTCCTTACTCCGACCGGTGCTGCTGTCGAGAACTGTTGACTTCAGCATATGAGGTTTTGCGAGCTCGATTAGGTACTCACATTCCTCCTTGGACTGCAGAATGAAACCCGGATCCGCAGAAGCAACGAAAGAAGTTAGGAAAATCAATGCTACTAGATAGTTGGCATTTTTTGTATCATCCATCAATGACACAAAAAGGTGAATGATTAAATTGGTCAATTCGTGATTAAATGGTGTCCCTGAACTTAATCCATGCATATAAATACCAAAAGATTCAGTTCAACTATAAACTCTCAAGTTTCCCTTGATGAAGAAAAGGTTGAGAAAACAACTGAAGAAAAAAAAATTAAAGAACAGAATTTTCTCAAAGAAATTACCAAGAAATTGTGGTACAGGAACGCCCTCGGCTCCCAGGAAATGATCTCTGTCCATTGTTTCCCTCTCTGCCCCAGTCCATCCCTGAATCAAACCAGAACAAAAACAAATCACACATACTCCAACTACCTATCCAAGTAAGAGAAAAGAATGCAAATCCGGAAGCTCCATACCTTTCGGACAGAGCGCGATCACGGCCGTGTCCATGGCCGTGGCCATGTACCGCCGCCCTGTGGGGGGCTCCGTTGTCGACGGGGAGAGAGAAGATGCCCAGGGCGAGGAGCAGCAGCAGAACCACGGAGAACGCCAGCAGCAGCGCGAGCGCAGTCGCGTAGGGCGAAGACGCCACACCCCCCGCCGCCCCCTTGCGGCTGGGAAAGATGCGAGGGTGATGCCTCCCTCCAACCGCAGCGGCGGCGACTGTCGCTGCACCGGCAGCCTTCATCATTAGCGGCCTGAACGACGACAAGTGCTCTTTCTTCCGCAAACCCCACGCGCCAAATGCGTCGGATCGTGAAAATATCGCGGACAGCGACGGCGGCCGCGGCGACGACAACAACGACAACGACGGGAAGCGAGTCATTGTGGTTTTAATAGCGGCGGAGTTGAGGGAGCGGAGGAGAGGAAGGAAACAGCGGCGACGCCCGAGGTTTAAAAAGTTGTGTATATAAGTGGAGGTGACGAAGAATAAAAAGTCTCCGTGGACCAGAAGCAAAATTACCACGTCCGCTCGCAGCTTTCGCATCGACGGGTTTCCCTTCCAAGCAACAGAGGAATCAATTAAAAATGTACTTAAAAAAATGTCACGAGGAAGCTTTCATTTCTATGATGGAAAGTTTATTTAATCTTCATTAATATGATTCTTTTTTATTTTTTTTTCAGTACCGTATTTAGTAATGACTGATAAAAATTTTAGTAATTTTTTTATATTTATAAATATTCGTAGTCGAAACTTTTGCTTATTCTTTTTGTACATATTCTAAATTATTACAATTTTTCATATTTAATTCTAATATATTAATTCATCATAATGCGTTCTTAAATTATAACAAAATTTTCATTTTAGATCATTTGCCATATGTTGTTAACTTTATCGTTATTTTTTATTTTTTTCCTATTTATTAAATGATTGAGTTGTCCTCATTTCTTTTAATATTTTAAAATATATAAAAATATAAAAATATATACAATAAAAAAAGTGGTGCTGTCTCCCGAGGGTATCGTCGGTGGGGGAGAGGGACGAGGTGAGGAAGGAGGGGCGTGTCTGCTCTGTAGCCTCTGTCTGGCGAAGGGTACAATGAGAGGGATGAACACAAGGGGGGCTCGTCAGCCAGGGACTCGGTGAGGGGGAGGGGAGGGCGAGCTCACGGGTCGCGGAGTGACTTGCCGATGAGGGGGCGAGGTCGCAGACAGGAGAGGAGGGGATAGACTCGCCAGCCTCGTCCGACGGGGGCCGGTCGAGCTTGTGGGAGGAGCAAGGGGGCTCGGCAGAGAGAGATCGAGGTGATGGGGGCGAGGTCGCAAGCGAGAGGGGGGAGACTCGTTGGCCTCGTCCAACGGAGGTCGGTCGAGCTCTCAGGCAAAGCGGGGGGCGAGGGGACTCGCCGACGAGCGACTCGGTGAAGGAGAGGGAAAGGGCGAGCTCATGTCCTGGGGGCTCTCTACAACGTGCCCCGAGACCGTCAAGTTATCTTTACATGTAATTTTTCTTGTTTTAGTCCACTTTTGTAAGTTAGGCTTAGATGGACAATATGATGACAATCTTATACTATGCACTTAAAAAAGGTGCACCCTCTAACTTATCTTTCACATCACATGTCGTAAACTTACCATCCGAAACGGCGGTATATTAGGAGAGACCCACTAGTTCTCACCCGAAGCTTTTGTAGTAATTCTATTTACTCAACAATGATTTCCTTCTCAAAATCTAGCATCGAGCTTCAAGCGTGATGTGACAATCCACAAAGAGCATCCAAAAAGTGAGTGTTTCACTTAAGCGTCTGTTTGTTCGCAAACGCCTCTATCGAAGCATCCGCTTGGGATCAAGCATCCAAAAAATCGTGGCATTTAACAAGTGGCAAAACAAAGCTTCCAAAAAGCGCATCAAAAAATCTTGTCTAAATGATGAGCACGTCTAGACGTCACATGGGTCAGTGGAAATGACATGAATTGGGAGATGACCCAAGACCCTATGCACCGGAGAAGAGCCGCCAAGAGAGAGGGCACATGCCTGATAGAAGGATGTCCTGATCGCCTTCGAACAATGCTTCGGACAATTTCAACTGGACAATTTCAACAAGACCAACTCACAATGCACGAGCGAGAGTTGGAGAAGTCGATAGCAATGCTGTCAAACCCGGCCCGGCCGGTCGGACCAGTGTCCGGCCAATAAAACGGGCCATGGGTCAGTCCAAATTCGGACTGCCCATTGACCCGTGTTGGACCGGTCAAACCCGGTCAAAACTCGGATTTGATCGCTTGACCCATCGGGTTTTGATGACCCAGCCGGTTCAAAAAAAAATGAACACTCATGACTCAACTCAAAGAGGGCCGGCCGATTCATTTGGAACTTGGAAGAAAGTACAAACCCTAGCCCTCATCCCTGGCGGGCGACGGTCTATGCAGACGTCGCTGACCCGACGACCAACGATTGGCGATCGACATTCGTCATTTGCTGATCCGGCTTTGATCCAATGACGGGTGCCTTCGATCCACGTTCTAGGTTAGTCGATCTCGTCCTTTTCATTGTCGATCTTGTTAGTTGGCCGGCCAGGGCTGCGGCGGCGATGCCTTGGACGACCAAGAAGTCCAGCGCCTTTGCCGGCCAGGACGCCCTTGGCACGTCCAAGGTGCGCCTTTGCCGGCCAGGAGCTAGCCCTTGGCAGCCAGGAGCCTAGGGCATGCCTTGGCGGCCCTTGGCTGCCAAGGGCATGCCCTGGCCGGCCAAGGCATGCCCTGGCCGGTCAAGGCATGCCCTGGCCAGCCACAGTCAAGGGCATGGCATGTGTTATTAATTAATTTTTTATCAATTAATGTTATATATCTAATTATATTTATATATTATTTTTCAGAAAATGGCATCAGGAAGGAGTAGCTGTGGTGAAACTCAAACACCTATTGGACAATCTCAAACACAATCTACAAATGATAGTACTACATTAGCTCCGCTAAGTTCTCAAGCAGTAAGATTAAAGACGGATCCTGCATGGGAGCATTGTCAGATTTGTTTTGATGCACAGGGAAAAAGATCATTGAAATGCTTGTATTGTGGAAAAATTTTAAAAGGTGGAGGAATATATAGAATGAAACTACATCTTGTTGGAAAAAAAGGAGAGGCATTGTCTTGTTCCAAAGTGAGTTATGAAGTCAAATATCAACTTGGAGAACATTTAAAATCAGTTGCTACATCATAGAAACGAGCACATGAGGAAAATGAAGAAATAAATATTGGTGAGGAAGTTGACATAGGTGTACAAGAACAAGTTGCACTTGTCACAAGGAATTCAAAGGAAGTCATGGGGAAAGGAAAAGAAATAAGTACAACTAGTTTTTTTGCTCTAAGAACTACTCCTGGTGCACAACCTTCAATTAGAAGTGTCTTGGCAGGTAAAGAAGCTATTCACCGAGCTGATTTAGCTGTTGCTAGGTTCTTCTATGATTGTTGTATTTCATTTAATTGTGCAAATTCAGTTTATTATTAGCCTATGATAGATGCTATTATAGCTATTGGTCCAGGATATAAATGTCATAATTATCATGCAATTAGAACTAAACTACTATATGATATTAAGAAGGAAGTTGGCTTGTTGGTTGATACATTTAGAAATGCTTGGTCAGAAACTGGATGTACTATAATGGGAGATGATTGGCAGGATCAAAAGAATAGACAACTCATCAATTTTCTTATTTATTCTCCTAAAGGAATTTGTTTTATTAAATCAGTTAATGCTTCTGACATTGTGAAGGATGCTATAACTCTTTGCAACTTATTTGCTGATTTGGTTGAATTTGTTAGACCAAGTAATGTTGTACATTTAGTTACAGATAATGCTTCAAATTATAAAGTTGCTGGCAGGTTGTTGAATGAGAAGTATCCATCAATTTATTGGTCTCCTTGTGCTGCACATTGTTTGAATTTAATCTTAGGAGATATTGGAAAAATGACTCTTGTGAACAGTTTAACTGAAAGGACATCAAAGGTAACAAAGTTTGTTTATAATCATGTTTTTTTGCTTGCTTGGTTAAGGAAAAGACCACAGTGGACTGAAATATTGCGCCTTGGTCCAACTCGATTTGCAACAACCTTCGTTGCATTGAAAAGCATTCATGATCACAAGATTGATTTGCAAGCTTTGGTGACAAGTTTGGCTTTTACAAATTCAAGATATTACAAAGATAAGAAAGCTAAAGTTGTCATTGATATTATGTTAGATAGTAGATTTTGGAATGATTGCGGCATTATTGTGCAAATTGTGGCTCCTTTGGTACGCTTATTAAGAATTGTTGATGGAGATGATAGACCTTCCCTTGGTTATGTGTATGATGGTATATATAGAGCAAATAGGGCAATCAAGAGTACTTTCATGCACAAGAAAACTTTATACAAATCTTACACGAGAATAATCAAGCAACGATGGGATAACCAACTTCGGAAACATATTCATTGTGCTGCATATTTTTTTAATCCGGCTTTCTATTATGATAAAGATAACTTTTGCAACAAGCCAGAAGTTCAACAAGGATGACTTGATGTATTGGATACAATTGTTACAAGTCGAAAAATTGAAGTGTTAAAGCAAAGTTGGTTGTATCAAGATAGATTGCAAAGTTTTGGTAAACAACTTGCTATTGCAACTGCTAAAGAGTTGAGACCCGGTGAGATTCATTTATATTTTACATTATATTCTTACATTTAATTTTATGTATTTAAGAATTATTTAACCTTTTTTCTTTATGTAAATTTTGTGACAGATCAATGGTGGCGTAGCTTTGGATTTAGTGTCCCATTAGTGTCACAATTGGCAATTCGTCTTTTAAATCAAACTGCATCATCTTCTGGTTATGAAAGAAATTGGAGTGTATTTGAAAGAATTCATTTAAAGAAAAGAAACAAGTTAGAACATCAAAGATTAAATGATCTTGTCTATGTGCATTACGATTTGGGCTTGAAAAATAGGTTTATAAAATGAAAATTTTATATGTTCATTTTTTTCCTTTATAACTTTCTAATTTAGAATCTAGATTTGACAACTCTTATATGTTTATCATTGTTTCGTTATTTTGTAGATACCTTATTAAACAAGAAGCACTTCTTGATCCTATTGATTATGAAAGTATAGACAAGTTGAATATTGGATTATGGAGGAGGAAGAGAGTCCAATTCTTGGTTATGATGAGTTGGAGAAGATGCTTTATAATGATTTGGAAGGACCAAAACTTCATATGCAAGAAAGTAAATATATTTTTCTTTTTGTTTGTAAGATGTTTATAATTGTCAAGTATGATTTCTAACTCATTTTGTTTATATTTTTTTTGAAGATGATGTGGAAGAAAATAATGTTGAAGATTTGGAAGTCAATTTGGATTCTTTTTCTCAAGATGAAGAGTATTGAAGAAAAGTATTTACTTTAATTTTGTTGCTTTGTGGAAGAATTATGAAATGAATTTGTGTTTGTGAACATTTATACTTTAATTTTGTTGTTTTGTGGAAGAATTATGAAATGAATTTGTGTTTGTGAACATTTATATGTTGTTATGGTACTTTGCATTTAATTCTTTAGTATTGTTATGTTATTAATATATGGATTAGTGTTATGTCATTATTATTAGTGATACAATATATGCTAAATTTATACATATTTTTATTAATTGTATTAATTTATTATACTCCAGTCCGACCATTCGGTCTGACCCGGTCCGACCTGACCCATTGAGCAATCTGGGTCGAAGGTCGGGTCGGATCTTACAACCTTGGTCGATAGACATTACAATTGTGCGAGATGATATCGCTCCGGTCTATGCGCGACTAGAGTCCATGGAGGCGACAATCATAAACATCCGAGAGTGCTTGGACAACGAACTCTCAAACATGAGGCATGATATGGACCAAGAGCTCAAGACCCTTCGGGAAGAACTCAAACGATGCTATAAAGATGGGCGACATTCCAAGACGTTCGCCTCGCATGAAGAAAGAATCGGTCGATCAAAGTCGAGGCCATTAAAGGATGAGAGATCGACAAAGAAGATCAATGACTTTCTGTGGAATATGGATGCCTTAGATGTGACCTCGAAAGTGAGGATGGTGAAGATCACGTCTTTCAACTTGCAATATGCGGCGTACTTATGGTGTTGATGTCACTGCGACGATGTGAAACGTGGATTCGTTGATCCCATTGATAAATGGGATAAGTTCATAATGCAACTTATCAATTATTTCTACCATGTCAAGTCGAGACTAGAGGTCAATATTGTGTTGTTCAACATTAGTCAGAAGGACACGTTGAAAGAGTACATAAAAGAATTCACCGAGCTCTACCTACAGAGCTCCCATGTGGACGAAACACATTGTTGGCAGTTTTCGTAAAGGGTTTGAAGCCTTGGACTAAGATGGAGTTGGAACGAAGAGATTGTCCCAACCTCCGCTCGTTAGTCGCCATTATGAATCGCTCGTGGAGTCTACCAAAACTAATGCCACACCACTAGAGCCCTCGGACAAGAGCAATGGTGAGGGAAGAAGTTCAAGTCACAAGGAGGTAGACCAAACTATCAAGACAATAGCAAGAGCCACCAAGATAGAAGACCAGATAGTGGCAATTTCAAGAGGGATAAGAAGCCACCAAAGCCTTGCTACATTTGCAATGGTCCACATTGGACAAGCGATTGCCCGTAGAAGACAATGGTCAATGTTATGTATTGCTCCGAAGAGAAGGAGAAGAATGAGATGTATCTCAGTTCGATGCACGTTTTCAGCATCATCAACGCCTCACAAGTGTTCTTCATCAGTCGTTCGACTTTATGCAGACGTTGAGTTGAATAGGAAAATCTTTAATGCCATCATAGACACGGGAGCATCGGAGTTATTCATATCCAAGTGGTCGCTAAGAAACTGAAGTTGTCACTACAGAAGACTTCCACCACATTTAAGTCGGTTAATACGAAGTCGATCTCCACTACAAGAAAATCGCGATTTTTCGACGGATAATTTCCGACGGTCCTAAATCCGTCGCAATTTGCGACGGATTTTTCGACGGTTCCATTTTCGACGGATTTTTCGACGGTTATGACCGTCGGAAATAATTTATATTATTATTTAATTTTTCGACGATTAGGAACGTCGATATTTTCGACGGATATCCATCCGTCGCAATTTCCGACGACTTTTCCGACGGTTATGACCGTCAGAAATAAAAAAAATAAATTATGTATTTTTTATATTATTATTAAATTTTTTTCAACGGATTTTCCGACGATCACGACCGTCGGAAATAAAAAAAATTATATTATTATTTAATTTTTCGACGATTAGGAACGTCGATATTTTCGACGGATAACCATCCGTCGCAAAATCCGTCGCAATTTCCGAAGGTCGTAACCGTCGGTAAATGTATAATAATATCATATAAAGAGTATTTTATTAATATAACTAGCGACGGTCCAAACTGTCGCAATTACAGACGATTTTGACCGTCGCAATTACCGACGGTTTTGACCATCGATAACGATTACCGACGGTTCAAACCGTCGGTAAAATAAAAAATAAATATTATATATAACTAAATATATTTTCGACGGTCACAACCGTCGGTAATTATAAAAATATTTAATATTTACGTTTTCGACGGCCGAAACCGTCGGTAATTAAAATTTCGTTATCCCGCTTTTTTTTTCCATTTTCCCGCTTTCTTTCCACTTTTTCCCTTTATATATATTCCTCATCCCTCTTCTCTCTCTCCCTCCTCCCTCCACTCCTCTCTCTCTCCCTCCTTTCCTCTCTCTCTCCCGGCCGCGAGCACCCTCTCCCGTGTGTCGGACGCGGCGACCCTCCCACGCCGGACGCCAGCGACCCTCTCCCGCACCGGCGACCCTCTCCCGCGCCGGCGTATCTCTCTCTCTCCCGTTCCGCGCCGGCGTATCTCTCTCTGCTGTCGGCCGGCCGGAGGCCGGATCCAGCCGTGGCCGTTCGGATCCGGCCGTCAGCGGTCGGATTGGCCGCCAGGGGCCGGATCGACCGCCAGGCGGCAGGATCGGCCGCTAGGCGGGCCAGTTCCGGCCTCCAGCGGTCGGATCCGGCCTCCAGCTGTCGGATCCGGCCGCCTGGCGGCGGATCCGACCTCCAGCGGCCGGATTCGAACCCCAGGCGGCCGGATCCGGCCGCTAATTTTTTTTATATTTAAAAAATTATTTGCGACGGTTGCGACTATCTAAAGATCGACGGTTGCGACTATCTAAAGATCGACGGTTGCGACATCCGTCCAAAGTTTCGACAGTTGCAACCGTCGAAAAGTTGTGACGGCTCGAACCGTCGGCCTTTTCCGGCGGTTGCAACCGTCGGCCTTTTCGACAGTTCGGACCGCCGGCCTTTTTCGGCGGTTGCAACCGTCGGAAATATCGACGGTTCGAACCGTCGGCCTTTTCCGGCGGTTGGAACCATCGGAAATATCGACGGTTCGAACCGCCGAGGACTTTTCCGGCGGTTGCAACCGTCGAAAAATTTCGACGGGTCGAACCGCTGGGGACTTTTTCGACGGCCAAGAACCGTCGATATTTTCGACGGATTTTTTCAACCGTCGCAAATTCATTTGCTACGAGCGTTTTTTCGACGGATCGATTCCGACTGAAAAACCATCGGTAATTGCGTTACCGACGATTTTCGGGCTGATTACCGACGGTCCGGACCGTCGATAATCCGCATATTTCTAGTAGTGCTCGACC
The DNA here is from genome assembly GCA_030549335.1 of Pontederia crassipes. Classification (NCBI taxonomy): domain Eukaryota; kingdom Viridiplantae; phylum Streptophyta; class Magnoliopsida; order Commelinales; family Pontederiaceae; genus Pontederia; species Pontederia crassipes. The sequence goes on along the minus strand of CM060191.1, from coordinate 64,393,217 downwards.
ATTAAAATTTCTCCTGGAGTGAAGGTTCATATTGACAAGTGTTCAAAAAGCTTCTACATATTATTGCATGTGTCATTCCGCTCACCAATTTGATGGTCATATTCGACCCCAAAGGGCCTTACAATATTCCCATGAGGTTAGGCGAATATCAATAGAAGATCATCTCTGCCATGCAAGTGACGAAGGGGTAGCGAAAATAGGAACACACCTTTTTGGTGATCGCCGTCTTGAAAAATCCGGGGCCCTCAACTAAGAAGGTATGCTCTTATTTTCGTCACTCCAACACCTCCCAAAGTTCTTGTGACCTTTGAGAATTTTACGAACGTCATGTCCCTGGAGCTCCCAAAACGATTACCTCCGAAGCATGAAGACCATGTCATCGATTAGGCCTTAGGATCGAAGATCCTGCATGGAGTTCCTTATCGACTAGACCCTTCGAAACTCGCAGAACTCCGTAAGCAATTGAATGGACCATTGGATACAGGATATATTCGACCATCGAAGTCTCCTTATAGAGATATCGAGTGCTAAACAATTACGATGAAGAACAAGTACTCCATCACGCTTGTGGCAGACTTGTTCGACTAACTTTATGATGCAAGATGGTTTATCAAGTTGGATCTTCGTTCGAGATATTGACAAGTCCGAATTGCTGAAAAAGATGTGTAGAAGACAGCGCGTGTGACAAAATACGACCTTTTAGAGTTCTTAATGATGCCTTTCAAACTCACCAACATCTCGACAATCTTCTGCACCTTGATGAATAAGGTATTGCAACCCTTTATAGGTTCGTGGTTGTATACCTTGACAACATCATGATCTACGGCCACAGCTTGAAGGAGCACATTGAGCACATTTGAGGTGTTGTAGCAAAATCAGATGTACGTCAAGCAAGACAAGTGTACCTTTGCTCAATCGGAAGTGCACTTTTGGGAGATGTTATCGAAAGTGACAAACTGAAGATGGATGACGCGAATATTCGAGTCATCATGGAGTGGCAGCCACCCAAGGAGATTCCTGATATACATTCATTCCTTGGCCTGACGAACTACTATAGACGATTCATCAAGTATTTTCACATGTGACGACTTCTTTGACGAACCCTTCTTCCAAAGAAGGTCAAGTGGGAGTAGACACCTACATGCGAGGAAGTGTTCATCACCCGCAAGAGATTCATGACAAAAAAATCGGTGCTCATCCTGACAGACTTACTGTGATATTCTCAAATTTATCCATGAATTAATGCACCTAACTAAAAATTAGTTAAGCTAATTACTCTATTAAGTATGATACGTAGTTTAATTCATTCATAATAATTTATGAAATAATTGTGATTTTATTAACTTATCCATTTGGTTTTAGGAATCATCATGTCAATGGCCATATTGTATTTAATATTGTTAACTACTTGAAGCAATCAATATGATTATTCGCTAGCTAAGCGAATTAATTATTTAATTATCTTTCAAATATATTCATAGTAGCATAAGTTAATAATATATAATTTATTTACCTCTCGTCCGTGTGTCACGGGGCGTTTCCCGTGACACGAAGCGTGAAGCCTCGCGGCACCAATGCCGCTCAACTTATAGCCCTCGGCCGCTCAGCGCCGAAAACATGGAACACATGCAGCCGCCCCGCACTGCGTAATATTGCGGAGTACCAAGTTATCCGCCCTTAGGGCATTTATCTTGTAAGGCCGTCCTTATGAATGGCCAAGTAGGTGACGTTCCCGTAGGGTACGTCTTTTGCATCTTCAATATGTAACAAGACTCCTATACCTACGGTACACTGGGAGGAGTTCACTAGTGCCTTCCGAGGCCCAATTGTATGTTATGTTTCATCATATTTAATACAAGTAAGCTTTCCTTTAATTCTAGTGTCATGGCCTTGAGCGTGGGGTGGCAACCCACATCGGTGTCCCTTCGTGGCGTCCCGTGGTCCCTTCGTTGCCCCTTCGGACTTTAAGCGCCCAAGCGCCAACATTAGTGCCGCAACGCGCTAATGCCACGGTCTCGTGACGAGTAGTCCAACACTCTAGTCATGTCCGTGATTGAATGCCTATAAGAGCGACTCTCGGCAAAGTCGTCTCGACCATAAAACTTCCGCTGCAAACTCAAAACAGGCTTGGCTAGGTGCCTATCCGCCTAGTCGCCGCACGTGGTCTAGTGTCCGAGAATGACCCCGTGACAAGTGGTATCAGAGCAGTTCTTCCTGCTCGGATTACCCAGCGACGATGACTCGCTTGTGTCGTCGCAACGTGCCCTGGCGTAGGAGATGTGCTTCCGCTCAAATACTCCATCACGCCCAGGCGCACTGGTACCATGGTCTTTGATCGTGGACGCCAACGAGGAAGGCATGGCAAGCCTCCTCGCCGCACGCCCAGTCGTGCCCCGCAGCATGTTCCTCATACACCCGTGTCGTGTCAAGGAACGTCCGTCATGCATCATGATGGCGGATTGATCGCCCCGCCTAACCGGGACGGTCATGCGTCGCTCACTCGAGCAGATCAACCACCCCAGGTATACAGTCGGGAATCCTGAAGTGTCACGCTGCGTCAAAGAGTGGCCATATGCTCTGCATGATGGTCTTGCGTTGCTCATATCAGGAGATCGCTTACACGAGTGTCGTGTAACTCGGAGGATCCGTGTCACATTTAGGGACTGTCGGTCATGCACTATCATGACGACCTGGCGCTGCTCGGTATTTCGTGACGTCGCATCGCATGCCCAGTCATGCAACGTGAAGTGCACAACCGCTTCACGGGAGAAGTTGGCTTAAAGACAAATATCAAGGTTCATGGTCCCCTTGCGGTCAAAGAATATCATCCCTTCGGCCAAGGAACATTAATCACAAGCATCTTGTCGTGCCGCAGCATCGCCTGCCACGCCACGATGACTTTCAGGAATGGAGCAAAGCGTTGATTACTTGCAAACACTCGCGGACGAGCTGTCAGCCTTGCCTGCCTCGTCAAGTGTCGCCCCGCAAGCGGCGCGATGTCACCCATCAAGGAGTGGGACGAACTTGATACATGCCAACGCAAATCGACGCCTCAACTCAGCGACCAATTTGACAAATGGTCTGAGCGTCGAGCATCGGCGAACCTTGGCATGCTGCTGTCAAGCGTTCTACCGCCAACCGAAGGAAGGAGTGCCCTTTCCTTTCGGACATCGCCTCGAGTAATCGAAGCGGCCTCCAAAGATCGCAATGCGAAGTTTTTGAAGGACACATTGGCGATGTCGTCCCTTCGAATGGAAGATGGAGGTAATGTTGGGAGCTCATGCCACGAGTTCACCAACCGCAGTCCGCTTATCTAAGCGGAGCGTCTTCACAAGCATCCGCCCGGATCAGTGAAGGCCCGGAACGGCTACTCTTTCGCAAGGGTCAAGCCGCCCGGTGGACGAGTATGTCAAAGGTGCATGATCTAGGATGACAAGCACAGTGACATTACTTTGTCCAAGGTGCGGACGGACGAGCATCCAAGGTGCATCCTCTTCGTGAACGAGCACAACGATCTCGCCCCGTCCATACCCCAAAGGGATTGTCAAAGCTTCAAAAGAGGTCCCAGGATCGGAAGAAGACATATCCCAAGAACCCTGCAAGATGTGGCAAACTCAGGATGGCATTGCGCCATCGCGACAATGTAGAATATGGCAAACATGCATCCCAGACATGGGACGGAAGAATTGGCAGTTCATCAATTATGCAGTGCCCTGACAAGTTGGGACTGAAGGTCAAGATCGCATTGTTCAGCATCGGCCAGATGGGCATGTTGAAGGAGGAAGTGAAAGGAATCACCGAGCTCCGCCTACAGTGTTCCCAGGAGGATGAAGACCCAGTGTTGGTGCTCTTCAAGCAGAGGGGTTAGAAGCTTTGGACTAGGAAGGAGTTGGAACGACTGGATCGTCCAACCTCCGCTCACTAGTCGATGCTGCCAAGTCAATCAGGACAAGTGCCATACCACCAAAGCCCTTGGGCAAGGGCAATGGTGGGGGAGAGAAGCTCAAGTCGCAAGGAGGAAGCTACTTATGCCGAAGATATAGATCGCCCATCGAAGCAGGAGAAGCGGATCGAACCACAGGCACATGTGGGGAGACCCTCATCGTCGCTCACTATAGCGACTGGGAGTGGACAAGGTGCGAAATGTTATACCAAAGAACCTTGCTCCACCTCAAACCGTCGAGGTATCTCTTGTCCACCAAGGGGAAGGTGGAACTGTTTTCAAGGCTCGGCGGATGGAGGACTCAACGTTGCAGCCATCTGCAACTTGGGGACAGCGAGTTGAACCACAAAGAAATGTGGGGAGACTCTCGTCGCCCACTATGGCGACTTGGATGGACAAGGCATGGATTGTCAGATCAAAGAACCTTGTCCCGCCTCAAGACTGCCGAAACATCATGTGGTCACCAAGGAGGAGGTGGTCCTGCGCTTTTAGTTCGGCAGAGATATGGAAGACTCTACGTTGCAATCATTTGCAACATAGAGACATTGAGTCAAGCCCACAAAGAGACCTGAAGCGTCCCAGAATATCCGTGGGAAGACTCTTGTCGCTCATCATAGCGACCCCAGGCACTCGAAGCAGACAAGCTACAAGCATCGACATCGGAGGGCTTGTGCTGTTTCAAGCCGTCGAAATTCAAGAATGATCATCGAGGGAGAGATGGTCCCGCACTTCGCATTCGACGGAAGGAAGACCTTATGCTGCGGCCATCCGCAACATGAAGGCATCGAGTCAAGTCATGCAGGTCGAATGGCGAGACTCTTCATCGTGTTCTACACGACCCTGAGACAACTCTTCTCCGCGCTATTCCTGAAGGCATACAAGAGTTGTTTCATCCCCAAAGAAGCCAAACCACACAAGTTGACGCTGCGCAAGTCGAAGAGAAGTGAAGCCAACAGAGACTTGATGGACGGATAGTTGCTTGATGAAGTCAGACCGCACATGGCGGACTCCACTGGCGCTGCACAAGTGATGACCCCGGATGGGACGAAGGATCAGCGAGCGAAGCAGGCCTGAGGGAGGAGTCCTCAGCGAGACCCCAAGGAGCGGGCATTCCTGGCGTTGCGTGATGCTGGTGAAGTTGAAGTCAAGGCAAAGAAGGCAGAATTGAACGAGACAAGCGAAGTCAAGACTCAAGACGAAGGCCCCGAGGAAGCCCGGACAACGGCGTCGGGGGCGTCGCCGACTTTGGTGGGGGAGAATGTCACGGGGCGTTTCCCGTGACACGAAGCGTGAAGCCTCGCGGCACCAATGCCGCTCAACTTATAGCCCTCGGCCGCTCAGCGCCGAAAACATGGAACACATGCAGCCGCCCCGCACTGCGTAATATTGCGGAGTACCAAGTTATCCGCCCTTAGGGCATTTATCTTGTAAGGCCGTCCTTATGAATGACCAAGTAGGTGACGTTCCCGTAGGGTACGTCTTTTGCATCTTCAATATGTAACAAGACTCCTATACCTACGGTACACTGGGAGGAGTTCACTAGTGCCTTCCGAGGCCCAATTGTATGTTATGTTTCATCATATTTAATACAAGTAAGCTTTCCTTTAATTCTAGTGTCATGGCCTTGAGCGTGGGGTGGCAACCCACATCGGTGTCCCTTCGTGGCGTCCCGTGGTCCCTTCGTTGCCCCTTCGGACTTTAAGCGTCCAAGCGCCAACATTAGTGCCGCAACGCGCTAATGCCACGGTCTCGTGACGAGTAGTCCAACACTCTAGTCATGTCCGTGATTGAATGCCTATAAGAGCGACTCTCGGCAAAGTCGTCTCGACCATAAAACTTCCGCTGCAAACTCAAAACAGGCTTGGCTAGGTGTCTATCCGCCTAGTCGCCGCACGTGGTCTAGTGTCCGAGAATGACCCCGTGACACGTGCACCCACCAGCTATGAGACTAATACTTTTACCTTGTAACTCATTGCCACTGCCATACTCCAAGACATGACACCTGGTTAATATATTTAGTTAATTATTTAATAGTTATCCATATATTTTCCCCCACCGCCTCAAGCTAAAGCCATAGCCACAAATAATATATATATATATATATATATATATATATTCAATGAATATTATTTGAATAGGGAGAGATTAAAAAAAAAGAAGAAGAAGGAAAGAAGAACTGAGTCCATGTTAGGCGTCAGCCGGATGGAAAAAAAAATAAAGAGGAAGGATTTAGATGAAAAAGAAGATAGAAAGTTATCAAATTAAGGTACGTATGAGATGCATCTATTTAATTTCTTTTAATCTTCTCAGCAAGGGTAGATAGAAGCATCTTCATGATATTGATCGAATTGATAGGAAAAAAAATAGAACAATTAATTAGAAACCAAAAATTAATTGAAGTGCATGTGACGTTTAACTTTAAATCTTAGAATAGGATGTTTAGTCATTTAACAAAATATTATATTGTGAATTAAAAAGAAAATTCAAAATTGGACCGTATGATTCCTTGAAAGTGTAGTCTCTAGAGAATAAAATAATTATCATAAAATTTTATTTATTTGAAAAATTATATACCATCATATGAGCATATATGTCGCTGCCCGGACAAAACTAGTGGAACATATTGGAAATTATGCAATAAATCATATACTTATAATTAAACTAAGAAATTCATAGGTATTAGACCTAGTTTGATTGAGGTCCTAATTCAATTTGTAGCAGTTAAAAGACGTTAAATAGGAAAAGATTTAAATAACATAGTAGCTACATCTATATATGGTTATTAGATTTTTAAACATACCTATCACCACATAATTTTCAGGAAATTATCTTAGATAACATAAATTATGAAACCAAGCACGTTAACTCCCTTATAATTCATAGAACAAGATGAACGCTAAAGAGTAAAAAAAAAATATGATAACCGATTCCTGAAATAATAAATCTAACTAATTGACCTTAGAATAATCCTTCTACTTGTAAACTCCGATCAATGATACGTACAAATAAACTTAATTAAGGACTGCATAGTACACATATTTAGCAATTCGGATCTAGTCTTTTTTTAATTAAATTTTGACTAGATCATTCATAAAGTAAAATTCTTTCTCATAAATGATATCACAATACATTTTTTTAAAATTAAAAAATTTGTGTGTTCATAGTTAAGGAAATATACATTTTACGTGATATAGCGGGGCAGAGAATGCTAAGAATAAATACAATAAATAATTTTTGTAGGAAAATGTATTAGCCAAAAAAAATTCTAGTTGGTACAAATTGGGTCCTTTTTTATAATTTACGGTACATCAGATACTGATGTTAAGTTTCATATACGATTGGTTCATTTTAATAGGTTATGAATAGACAAAGTTATAAATTATTAACTAAGCATTAGTCAGTATGTCCGTACGAGATTTAGAGAGGATACTATTTATTAAATTTATTATGGCCAGTTCATAGTGATATAGACTATAATAATTTTATGATTTAGATGTTAGTAAGTCTACTTTTAGAGAGAATCAAAAGTATGAATAAGGGAGTTGTTTATGAATTTATATAAATCATATAATCAAGGTCAGTCAGTCGATCTAGTCAAACGAAAAACCTAAGCTGGATGTTGATTTTCGTGGGACTGATCATGAGAAAATAAAATCTCAAACTTTTATTGGCTAGTCTCGTTGTATTATACATTCACATAAACTTAGGTTCATGAGATTTGATTATGCATAATGAAATATGGAGTTTGTCTAAGAAAGTAATTGTCATGATTATGTGAATCAACAATTACTTGAACTATATGATCCATGGCATGAATAATATATAACCTTGGTCATCATTGTATCTATGTAATATATGTTGGCATCCACATCAAGTGTTGATAAGAATGTACATTATTGTTATAGGGTTAAATGAATGATAGGAAAATAAATGAGGAAATACCTTGTGTGATCGTTTATGTCAGGTAAGTTAGTTTTCCCTACTCTATGTTTTCATCTCTTTTGAATTCGGTGTGACATCGATTATTATATATATTGAATATATTTTAAAATGTTATGAATTAATTTCGAGAAATGCAATTGTGAAAAGTATATTTGAATGATTATATGATTGCACATTTGAAAAGCATATGTAATATGATATGAATGAGTTATGAGAGTGCAATCTTATTCGGTTTGAAATGGTATTTGATATGATTCATCTTCTGATACTCGAGATATAATTATTATATGATGAATCATGAATTTGTATCTGCGTGCATTGCATTTTTGATGGTTGGAGCTAAGTGCTACATCGCTGATCACGATGGGAGACACCTCTAGAGTTCAATCCATCATTTTGTTTTCCAGTAATGGTATGAGATAGGCTGGAGCTAAGTGTCATGCGGAGCTAAGTGCCACATCGTGAGTAGTCACGATGGGGGCCACCTCTAGAATCCGTAAGGGCCACCTTTAGAGTTCACCTATCGTTTTATCATTTGTTCCCCGAAAGGGATGAGGTAGAATGGAGCTAAGTGCTACATCGCTGATCACGATGGGAGCCACCTCTAGAGTCCACCTACCGACCACTGGCCAGTTGGTGATCTGTGCATTCATATGAGAGTGTTGCATTTGCATATATCTTTTTGATATGATTTGAGTGATATTGATTACAATTGAAGTGTGATGATTTTTATTAGGAAATTGTATATATTATTTTCAAATATATGGAAACGTTATTTATGATATTATAGTTTTTCATATATTTGCACGTCCCTCCAAATTTATTAGATGGTAACACATAGCTTATGAGTTATCAACTTACTGAGCTATTTTTGTTCATAATGTTGTTTCTAATATTTTTCAGGTAATTCTTGATAATCATGCGATGTGATAATATTTGAAGGGTTCATGATAAGATGAGAAGATTTGAATCCCTCGTATCCTTCTATTAGGATGTCGAGAGGTTGGGTTATGCGTAATGCATATGTAATATTTTATATGTTGTAAGAAGGCAAAATCATTTTATGAAATGTAAAACTTAAGGATTATTGGTTTGCTCGGAAGGATCATTATAAATTGTGTAGTTTATTTTATGATATTTCATCCCTATGTATGATATAAAAAAAATCACATCACGTTTTCGCATTTCTTCATAATTTTATTTGATTGTCCGTAATGAGTCGCGAACTTCGGTTTAACTCGCGGGTTAAATCGGGGTCGTGACACTTACGAGGTACAAAAAGATGCTTCTGACTATACTATCGGAGGAGATGATGACAATGATCCATTGCCTTAGGACATGGTGACACTACCTTCTTAGGTCATGGTTCCATATCAAGGTAAATAATGTTGCGACTAATTACTTCGAGATGCAGAAAAACTCTCGCCAAAGCAGGCAATGTGCCAAAATTTTATGGTGAAGTTCGACTACGTACTAGACTACAATTCCAACAAGGTGAATGTCGATGTCAACGCCCTCAATCGACATGTAGAATTGGTTGCCATGAGCTTCTCTCAGATTAACCTAATCGAGATGATCAAGAAGGGATTGGTGTCGGATCTCACGATAAAGAATTTGCTTGAGCAAGCAAAGGATGACAAGACACGTCAATTTTGAGTAGAAGATGGACTTATCTTCACTAACGAACATTGCATCAATGTTGCATTATTCGATAACTTGCAGTGCGTCATCATGCAAGAGTGTCATGACTCCAAGTGGCCGGGACATCCGAGAATTCATCGCACTTTAGCACTCATCAAGGACAACTACTTCTGACTAATGATGGAATATGATATTGAAGCTTTTGTGAAGATATGCCTTGTTTGACAACAAGATAAAGGCATCAATTAAGTGTCCGACGAACTTTTGGAATCTCTTCTTATTCCAAAGCGACCATAGAAAGATGTTTCCATCGACTTCATCACGAGTCTGTCCAAGTCTAAAGATCGTTGATCGGTTTTTCAAGTATGCCATCTTCGTCGTCGGCTCCGCAAGTTGCCTGCTACTAAAATTGTAGAGTTGTTCATGAAGCATCTGGTAAAGTATTGAGGCCTTCCCTAAAGCATAGTCAACGATCAAGATGGACGAACCGTTCATAACTTTTCGAAGGAGTTGTTCAAGATGATGGACTCCAACCTGCATTTCTCTAACGCACTTCACCCCTAAACCAATGGCCAAATTGAAAGGATGAATTGTATCCTAGAGATCTACTTATGACACTATGTTAGTGTCAATCAAAAGGTTTGGGTGGATCTATTCGACGTCGCACAATTCTCTTACAACTTGTAAAGAAACGGTCAACCAATTGGAGTCCCTTTGAGATAGTGAAGGGGCACCAACCCCTTATTCCACAAGTCGTCGTCACTTCATATGGTGGCAAAATCCTCGCCGCTCATCGCATGCGAGGGAGTGGCATGAACAGAATGATATGTCTCGACCATATTTGCACAAGGCATTGGAGCGCATGAAGAAGTGGACCGTCACTACCAAATGAGAAATCAACTTTGATGTAGATTTGGTCCTTGTGAAGCTGGTCCAACATCTTCGGTTACGTGAGAAGAATTTGCACAAGGGCCTCGGTAGACGTTATGAGGGTCCATTTAATATCATGAAGAAGGTAGATAAGATGACCTACAAGTTTGAGTTGAGCTCCCGTCACAGATGCAACAACATCTCATCTTCCATGTCACCTTGCTCAAGCCATACATTGAAGACCTTGAAGATCCCGAGCATCACTACTAGAAAAATGCTGATTACCGACGATCCGGACCGTCGGTAATCAGCCTGAAAACCGTCGGTAACGTAATTATCGACGGTTTTTTAGTCGAAATCGATCCGTCGGAAAAACGCTCGTCGCAAACGGATTTGCGACGGTTGAAAAAAATTCATCGAAAATATCGACGATTCTGACCGTCGGAACAGTCCCCGGCGGTTCGAACCGTCGAAATTTTCTGACGGTTGCAACCGCCGGAAAAGTCCCTGGCGGTTTGAACCGTCAAAATTTCCGACGGTTGCAACTGCCGGAAAAGGCCGGCGGTCCGAACCGTCGAAATTTCTGACGGTTGCAACCGCCGGAAAAGGCCGGCGGTTCGAGCCGTCGCAACTTTTTGACGGTCGCAACTGTCGAAACTTTGGACGGGCGTCGCAACCGTCGATCTTTTGACAGTCGTAACCGTCGCAAATAATTTTTTAAATATAAAAAAAATTAGCGGCCGGATCGGGCTGCGGCCCGCTTCGACCGCGGCCCGCTCCGACCGCAAGCCGCTCGATCCGACCGCTGGGGCTGGATCCGCCGCCAGACGGCCGGATCCGAACGCCCGGCGGTCGATCTGGCCGTTGGAGGTCGGATCCGGCCGCCTGGGGGCCGGATCCGAACGGCCACGGCCGGATCCGGCCGACAGCGGCCTTTGCCCGGAGAGAGAGAGAGACGCCAGCGCGGGAGAGGGTCGCCGGCGCGGGAAAGGGTCGCCGGTGCGGGAGAGGGTCGCCGGCGTCAGACGCGGGAGGGTCGCCGACGTCCGACGCGGGAGAGGGTGCTCGCGGCCGGGAGAGAGAGAGAGGAGAGGAGGGAGAGAGAGAGGAGTGGAGAGAGAGAGAGAGGAGTGGAGGGAGGAGGGAGAGAGAGAAGAGGGAGGAGGAGGAATATATATAAAGGGAAAAAGTGGAAAGAAAGTGGGAAAAGGAAAAAAAAGCGGGATAACGAAATTTTAATTATCGACGATTTCGACCGTCGAAAACGTAAATATTAAATATTTTTATAATTACCGACAGTTGTGACCATCGAAAATATATTTAGTTATATATAATATTTATTTTTTATTTTACCGACGGTTTAAACCATCGGTAATCGTTACCGACGGTCAAAACCATCGGTAATTACGACGGTTTGGATCGTCGCTAGTTATATTAATAAAATACTTTTTATATGATATTATTATACATTTACAGGCGATTACGACCTTCGGAAATTACGGCGGATTTTGCGACAGATGGATATCCGTCAGAAATATCGACGTTCCTAATCGTCGAAAAATTAAATAATAATATAATTAATTATATAATTAATTTTTTTATTTCCGACGGTCGCGACCGTCGGAAAATCCGTCGAAAAAATTTAATAATAATATAAAAAATACATAATTTAATTTTTTATTTCCGACGGTCGTAACCGTCGGAAAAGTCGTCGGAAATTGTGACGGATGGATATCCGTCGGAAATATCGACGTTCCTAATCGTCGAAAAATTAAATAATAATATAAATTATTTTCGACGGTCATAACCGTCAAAAAATCCGTCGAAAACGGAACCGTCGAAAAATCCGTCGCAAATTGCGACGGATTTAGAATCGTCGGAAATTATCCGTCGGAAAATCGCGATTTTCTTGTAGTGCATGGGGTTTCAAATCGCACTTCGCCGACCATCCGCCAGTTGTTTACTGACCAAGTTGAAGAAGTGCTCGCCATCTATATGAAAAATTGAAAGAAGAAGCACCTTGTTCGATAGAGTGAAACATCGAACGTCAACACAAATTGGGAGACTGTCGAAGCCTTGTGACAGTTTAAGCAGAAGATTAAAGATTTTGAAGCTACAGCGCTAATAACGTCACCGACTTAAGTGGGGGGAGAATGTCCCGGGAGTTCTCCACAACATGCCCCGAGATTGTTGAGTTGTCTTTACTTTGTAATTTTCCTTGTTTTAGTCCACGATACATGCAAAATACAACATATTTTAGTTAATTATTTTAATTAAATTTTCTGTAATTTGATCATGGCATGCATTATTTTTAGTCACTTTTAATCGTAATTCCAGATTTATCAATTTTAATTATTAAATTCTCTGAATATTTTAATTGTGGATGGATTAACTAAATTTTGATAATTATTTTGCAGAAAAAATTGAGATTAAAATGGATTGTGCTGTATCGGCCAAAATTTCAAAGAATTTATCATTACGGCCGAGATTAGGATGAAGAATTCATCATTACGGCCGAGATTTGGCTTTACACCCAAGTCGTTACGGCTGAGATTCAAAAGGAGTAACAATTAAATGATTTTATCTTTGGGCGTAACAAGATATATGAAGGTGTAAAGATAAGAAAGATTTATCTTTGGGCGTAATGATAAAAGGATTTATCTTTGGCCGAGTTTATCTTATAATTTTAAAGTCAACCGTACGATGTTACGACCGAGATCAAATTGAAGGCCGTACGCGCCCTATAAATACGTGAAGAATCCGTCGTTTCAATTCGTGCTCTGAAGTTCAAGTTTCTGCAGGCGAGTCGTGAGCTCTGCAGGCTACGACCAAGAGGAGAGAGGTGCGACGGCTGGAGGTTGATCGCGACTCTGATCAAGTCCGAGAGGCTGCCCGACTGTTTGCCAGATTCGAGATCTCTATTTTGGGTGTAATTCTTCCAATTTTTATGATTTGTATTTTCTTATCTCTCCAGAATTTCTAGGATGAACTTCATGTTTTTAGGATTATTATTTTAGGAGATTATTAATTGAAAGGAAATGTTTGGATCCTATTTTATTTGCTTTAATCTTTTCTGATCAATTATTAATTGTGCTTAATGTTTTTATATTAGTTAATTAGATTTTTTAATTAGGCTATACCAGTTTGTGGAGTGTTTAATTTCAGAATTCATTTTACTAATTATAATTGATTTTATCTGAAATTAATAATTGACATAAATTTGATAACTAGTGTGTGGAGAATCAAGTTTGTGTGGTATATTAATCTATACCAGTTTGTGGAGTGATTAATAGTTTAGAGAATTCAATTTAATGCATCTTAATTTTAATATGATTTTGGAGGTACCAGTCGTGGAGACTTCAATTCTTATTAATTTAAGATAGTTCTATATGATTAGATTGAGGGATACCAGTCGTGGAGACCACAAATTAATCATGTTAGATTACTTTATGGAGGCTCTAATCCATCTTTAAGGATTAAATTTATCTTTTATGATTCAAATATTTATCTTGATCTATTTTCATCCTAAGGCCTAACTTCAACACCACTATCTTATTTTTATCTTATTTTCTTTATTTTATTTCATAAAACATCTTTCCAGAAATCCATGTTTTTCCTCTCTTATTAATTTATAAATCCAGATATTGAATTAATAATATTCCTCGTGGGTTCGACACTCTTACTCCTATTTACTATATTACTTGAGCGACTAGTGCACTTGCTAGTAAATTTTATTATTATAATTCAAACGCATCAAGTTTTTGGCGCCGTTGCCGGGTATATTTTATTAATTAATTTCTGATTTTTATGAATTATTAGGAGATGTAAATAAAGTGTAAATAATTCTTTATAAAATATGTATTAATTGTTTTAATTATTTTTGTGAATAAACTAACATTTTTTTTCTTTTGCAGATAAAGGTCACGATAATTTTTTTTTTAAATTTGTCTACTTTCGGTTTAATAATCCGACGCCGATTGAATTTTTCGAATTACACTGTCGACTTATGATTTTACGACCGAGATTTAATGTGTCGGCTTTATTAATTTTACGGCCTCGCAATGAATGATTTCTGAGTTCTAAACTTTCAATTTTTACGATCGTAATGTTTTTATCCGAACATTGTTTTACGTCATGGATTTGATTTCGTTGTTTTACGGCCGTAAAGAATCTTCTTAATTCACTTTTGGCCGTAATGATTCAATTGTCGACGTAAGAGTTTCATTCGACTTTATTTCGGCCGAAACCCTGTTTTGCTTTACGGCCAATCTTGTTGACTTCATCTCGGCCGAGGTGACCTCATTTCATCTTAATTGACAATTTTTATCTTTACGGTCGAGATTCACCTCATCCGGATCAAATTGAATTCTCTTGTGATATGATTGATTAAGCTTGCAGACGAGAATTTAATCTTCTTTACGGCCGAGAATGATCTCATGTTTTCTGTTTACGGCCGAGAATGATCTCATGATTTTGCGGCCGTAAAATTTCTGAACATTTGTTTTTACGCCATATTACGACCTTTTCGGCCAATTTATTTGTGATTTTTTTCTTTCTCGGCCATCAACGATCACGTTCGACTTAATTCTCATTATTTTACGGCCGATATGAATTATCCTCTTCCTCGGCCGTAATGAGTCATTTTGTCGATGTTTCGATTTTTTTTATTTCGGCTGAAACCCTGTTCTGTTTTACGATCAAAGGTTGTCAACTTCAATTCTTTACGCCTAAGATTTTATATGTGAGGAGTTGATTGCTGAAATGATTCACGTTGAATCCTTTTCAACACTGTTTTATGATTTTTACGGACGAACGAGCCTCAGATTACTAATTTAATTTCGGCCGTAAAAAAAATTTTTCTGTATTACGGCCGATCAATCTTATTTCTTCTCTGAAAATAATTTTTTATTATGTCTGATTATTAACTTTACGGCCGCAAATTAGTTCAGACTTATTTTGTGCCGTTTGTTACATCATCATAAATTCTTTCGGTCGATATTAATATTTGGTATTTGTATTGGTTTGAAGAACCTCCGTTTGCGACCGTAATTAGGTTTCTGAAAAGTTCCTCTCGAAAATTAATTTTAATTCTATTAGGCCGAAAGACTTTTTAAAAACTCATTTTTCGTGACCTATTATCTGAATTTCTTTCTTCTTGTATATATTTTCATTTTATTCTTTTATCTTACTGAAAATTGGTTGTTGCAGGTACGAATTGAAAATTAAATCACAACCAATCCTGGAATCTTCTGATAAGCGCACTAGGAGTTCAAATCCACTGTTGGAATTTGATCCTGAAATTGAAAGAACCTATCGTCGATTACGAAGAAATATAAGAAAAATGGCGGAACAAGCACGCGACAATCAGAGACTGAAGCAACAAAATGAACTGGTTCCACCACATAATAATCGGCGAGAAGATGAAGCAGAACTTTCTATGAGAGAATATGTCTCGGCCAGATACAGTGACCGAGAATCATGCATCGTGCTGCCTGATATTAACGCAAATAATTTTGAGATAAATCCCGCAATCGTGAGGATGATACAAGCATCCCAATTTGGAGGAGGATTTCATGAAGACCCCCATGATCACTTTGACAAATTTCTTGCTACTCTGAGCACCTTTAGAAATAATAATGTTTCTTCTGAAGTTATTCGTTTATTATTATTTCCTCAATCTTTACGTGACAAAACTTCCACTTGGTTTAAAATTTTGCCTGCAGGATCGATTCATTCTTGGTTGGAGCTGGTAGAAAAATTTGTTGGAAAATATTGCCCACCACAAAAAGCAGACAAATATCGAAGGGAGCTGAGGGCGTTTGTTCAAGACGATAACGGGACGTTATATGAAGCCTGGGAACGATATAAGGAACTGCTGGCCAGAGTTCCTGATAATAGAATTCCAAAATGGCAAGTGATGGAAGATAAACTCGATCAATCAGCAGGAGGGACAGTGCTAAGATCTAAACGTCCTAGTGAGATACAAGATATAATTGAAGTTGTAGCCCTCAAGTCGAGCCAAGAAAGGAGACCATCTCGCCGAACTCATGATGTGCATGCTACAGAAAGTAAAAATTCTTCTGAAGTAGTGACTCAGCTGGAGTCACTTAATCAAAAATTTGAGTAGATGATGTCATTAATGATGTGCAACAACTGTGGAGGAGGACATGCGAGCAATTATTATCCTCAAGGTAACATTTCTAATCCTGATCATATTGAAAATGCTAACTTTGTCTCCAATCCATTTTTCAAGAATAATGACTATGGTTGGAGGAACAATCAGAAGTTTCCTTACAGGTCAAATCAAGGGCAAATTTTTGAGAAATTTCATAATCAAGCTCATCCACAAAATTATACACTTTTGAGAAAGCAACAAGAAGCTCCTGTCCAACAATCGACCAATCCTATGGAAGAGATGATGGCAAGAGTTATTGACACTATGCAAACCATGCAGAAGACAATGGAAACAAGGGCAAATAATCAAGATGCTACAATCAGGAATTTAGAAATGCAAATAGGGCAGATGGCCAATATGATGGCAGGGCGTGCACCAGGGACTCTTCCAAGCAATACAGAGAAAAATCCTAAAGAAGAGACCAAAGCGGTGACTCTTAGAAGTGGGAAACAATTGAGAAGTCTGAGATCAGATTCCCCGCCAAGAGTAATTGATCATAAAGAAGAAACTGAAGCATCAAAGACACAAGATCAGACTACTGTAGATATCAATCTGAAGAAAAGAGAAACTGACAATTCAAAAAATACCAACATAAAGGATCTGCCCTATCCACAGAAATTTCGCAAAGAACAGTTAGATAAGCAATTTTCTCGCTTTCTTGATATTCTGAAGCAATTATCTATTAACATTCCCATTCATCATCTATTTACAGATGATGTCGAGCTATGCTAAATTCATGAAGGATATATTATCCTCAAAAAGAAAGTTTGAAAACACTGGGAGAGTAATGTTGACATCGGAGTGTAGTGCCATTTATGATCGAGATATACCTAAAAAAATGAAGGATCCGGGAACCTTCACCATACCTTGCACTATAGGAAAATTCTTTTGTGCACAAGCTTTATGTGATCTTGGTTCTAGTATAAGTTTAATGCCTTACTCTATATTTGTGCAGCTAGGTTATGGAGAACTAGAAGAAACAAGCATTACTCTTCAATTTGCAGATTCTTCATGCAAGAGACCCCAAGAAATATTAAGAGATGTTTTGGTAAAAGTTGATAAATTTATTTTTCCTGCAGATTTTATTGTTCTGGATATGAAGGCAGATGAAAAAACCCCTATCATCCTCGGGAGATCATTTCTAGCCACAGGAAATGCACTTATAGACGTTCAACAAGGGATGCTCACACTTCGCGTCAACAACGAAGACATCATTTTCAATATAAAAATTTCTCTCAAACAACCTTTTGATCACTCATCCTGTTATGCTATTGATTCTATAGAAGATGACACGACTAATGCTTTTGATGATATTGTTGCAGATTTTGTTTCAGATCCATATGCTAAGGAAGCTTTGGAAATGGTAGAGAAATCTAGAGAAATCATGGAAGATGATAATGTGCCAATAACAACAGAGACACTCGAGGAGGAAATTGAAAAATTGGATTGTCCTCCAAAATTCGAACTTAAAGAACTTCCATCTCATTTAAGATATTCTTTTCTTGAAAATAACACTTACCCAGTTATCATATCTGCTGACTTGACAGATGACATGGAGAATAAACTTCTGGAAGTATTAAGACAACACAAGAAAGCAATTGCTTGGTCTATTTCAGATATCAGGGGAATCTCTCCTACAATTTGCATGCACAAGATTTTGATGGAGGACAATGCCAAACTAATTGCTCAATATCAAAGAAGGCTCAACCCAACTTTAAAGGAAGTTGTAAGAAATGAGGTCATCAAACTCCTTGATGCAGGTATTATATATGCCATTTCTGATAGTTCATGGATAAGTCCTGTGCAGGTAGTTCCTAAGAAAGGAGGAATCACTGTGGTAAGTAACAAAAATAATGAATTGGTGCCTCAAAGAACAGTTACAGGTTGGAGAGTTTGTATAGACTATAGGAAGCTTAATGATGCTACCCGTAAAGATCATTTTCCATTACCTTTTATTGACCAAATGTTGGAGCGTGTTGCAGGTCATAGCTTTTATTGTTTTCTAGATGGCTATTCTGGATACAATCAAATATCAGTAGCACCTGAGGATCAAGAAAAGACAACGTTCACATGTCCATATGGAACGTTTGCCTATAGAAGGATGTCATTTGGTCTATGCAATGCTCCAGCTACATTCCAAAGATGCATGATGTCAATCTTTGCAGATATGAATGAGAAGATACTCGAAGTTTTCATGAATGATTTTACACTTTTTGGTAGCTCTTTTAATAACTGTTTGGATAACTTATCTCTAGTTTTGCAGAGATGTGAAGAAACGAATTTGGTCCTTAACTGGGAGAAATGTCACTTCATGGTTAAGGAGGGTATAGTTCTTGGCCACAAAATTTCAGAAAAAGGAATTGAAGTGGATAAGACCAAGATAGATATTATTGCAAATCTGCCTCCTCCAACCAATGTGAAGGGCATTCGAAGCTTCCTTGGGCACGCAGGATTTTATCACTGTTTTATCAAAGATTTTTTAAAAATGGCTAAACCCTTAACTAATCTTCTTGCTAAGGACACAAAATTTGATTTTAATTCAGATTGTCTTGCTGCCTTTAATTTATTAAAGAAAATGCTAATTTCTGCACCTGTTGTTGTTGCACCAGACTGGTCTCTACCATTCGAGCTAATGTGTGACGCGAGTGATGGTACTATTGGAGTTGTGTTGGGGCAAAGAAAGGATAAAACATTTCATGTCATATATTATGCAAGCTGAACATTGAATGCTGCCCAACTAAATTATACAACAACAGAGAAGGAGTTTCTTGCTATTATTTTTGCCTTTGACAAGTTTAGATCATATCTAATTTGTTCAAAAATTATTGTATACACAGATCATGCAGCCATCAAGCACTTGATGAGCAAACAAGATGCCAAACCTAGACTAATCCGATGGATACTACTTTTGCAAGAGTTCGATGTGGAAGTAAAGGACAAAAAGGGGACTGAGAACCTATTAGCTGATCACCTATCTCGTTTGGAGTCATCTTCAAGAGAAGTCACAAACATACTTGAAGAATTCCCAGACGAGAAACTTTTTTCCATCTCTACAATTTTTCAAATTTCTGACACTACATCATGGTTCGCTGATTTTGCTAATTACCTTGCAGGACATTACATTCCAAAGGGCATGACCACTCATCAAAAAAGAAAATTCTTATCTGATGTCAAGAATTATCACTGGGAAGATCCTTACCTTTTTCGATTATGTCAGATCAAATAGTTCGAAGATGTGTTCACGAAGATGAGATTGATAATATCCTAAGTCATTGCCACGATGGACAAGCTGGAGGTCACTTTGGACCCAATCGAACAACGGCTAAGGTACTTGAATGTGGACTATATTGGCCAACCATTTACAGAGATGCAAGAAACTACTGTAAGTATTGTGACAAATGTCAAAGGACAGGTAATATTTCTCGTCGAGATGAAATGCCTCTCACAAATATTTTACAGTGCGATATTTTTTATGTTTGGGGCATTGACTTTATGGGATCATTCCCTAAATCCTTTAACAATCAATACATCTTAGTGGCGGTTGATTATGTTTCCAAATGGGTAGAAGCTGTAGCCACACCAACAAATGAAGCCAAGGTAGTTGCCAACTTTCTAAGAAAAAATATTTTTACTCGATTTGGAACACCTAGGACTATCATAAGTGACAATGGAACACATTTCTGTAATAAAATAATGTCAACTCTTCTTAATAGATTTGGAGTCAAACATTTTTTGAGTACACTATAGCATGCCCAATCTTGTGGACAAGTGGAAATTTCAAATAGAGAAATAAAAAGAATTCTAGAGAAAACTGTAAACTCATCTATGAATGATTGGTCCTTGAAACTAGACGATGCACTTTAGGCATATAGAACCGCTTTTAAGACACCTATATGTATCTTTCCTTATAGATTAGTTTTTGGAAAATCATGTCACCTTCCAGTGGAATTAGAACATAAAGCTTATTGGGCAACGAAATTTTTAAATCTGGATCTAAAATCATCATAATCAGAAAGATTATTACAATTAAACGAGCTTGATGAATTTAGATATCATGCATATGAGAACAACAAACTATATAAAGAACGTACTAAAAAATTACATGACCTGCATATTAAACATAAAGAATTTTTACCTGGTCAACGAGTGCTTCTTTACAATAGTAAACTCAAATTATTTCCTGAGAAACTCAAATCAAGGTGGACTGGCCCTTATATCATAATCAATTGTTCACCTTATGGAACATTTGAAATTGAATCATTGGATCATAAACAAAAATTTAAAGTTAATGGACATAGACTTAAACTCTATCATGATAACACATATTATCAAAATTTATCTATGATTAATTTGTTTACCATCTAAATGTCAAATTGACAAAGTCAAGCTGACGACTATAAATCAGAACTATTTTTATCTTTTTTTATTTCTTTAGATTAGTTTTTCATTAGTTTGTTGATTAATATATTTAGTTGTGTTAATAGTTTTTATTTTGTTGAGTCATCTGCGGAAGGAGAGAACTTCGGACATGACAATAGGACGTAAAATCTGACATCCTGCGCAAACTTTCTTCGTTACGGCCGAACCAACTCCTTACGGCCGAAGTCTCACTATTACGCCCAGTGCATTACGATCAATCTTCCACACCGCCTTCGTTTTACGGCCGAAGTTTCAACGCCACTCTCACCATTACGCCCTGTGCGTTACGGCCAAGCTTCCACGCCGTCACCGCTGCTCCCTTACGCCCAAAGTTCCACGCCTCCTATTTTTACGGCCGAGGTTCTTCATCAACCAGCTCTTACGGCCGAAGTCTCACCGCACACCGCCGCTCTCTTACGGCCAATCTCCGGCCGAGCTTTTCTCTTTACGGCCGAGACGTCAGCTGCCATCACCACGGTCGTCACCTTACGAGCATCTCTCCACCGACAATAAATCCGTTTGTATATTTTTCCTTTCCTTTATTTTCATTTCTTTAGCTTTTCTATATTATCTTTTCACTTTCCCTTGCTGGCTTAACACTGAGGACAGTGTCTAGTTCAAGCTTGGGGGAGTTTGCATTTCATGCATTGCATGTTTTTTTCTTTTTATTTGCTTATGTTTGCATCTATTTGTAAAAAAATCCAAAAAATTTGAAAAATTTGAAAATTTTCTAAAAAAATACCATTGCATGCATTTATTTTTGCTACCATCTTACAAACTCTTGTCTTATTATTTTAATTATCTTTTAGTAGAAGTTCAAAGACATGTCGTTAATTGATGAAATTTGAATACTTTTCTTTCTTATCACTTGCTACTTCAGTATCAAACTTATAGACTGTGTGCCTATGCTAAGTAGAATTATGAATGACTAGACGACAAAATCATATTCATGCCTTTTTTATTTCTTTTAAGTCTTGATAGTAGTAGCCTTCTTATTGACCATATCAAGTACTTTTTGAACTTATAAAAAAAAGAAGGGTTAGTTAAACCCCAACAAATAAAAATAATAAAAAAAAAGTTGAATAAAGTTATGTGTAGGTACAAAAGTGTTATCCGGAACCAAGGTGTGTTCGGATAATTAGATCCGTAGGGGTTCATGCCTGGCGACCTAAGGGCAACTGCTCTGGAATCCGTCGATCGAAAACCTGCTACATGGACCATCTTGTGGAATATGGAGAAGCACATGAGTACTGAATCATGACTAAGTTCGAACTCTTCATTCAGAACATTGGTTGTTCGAGCAAGTAAACTCGATGGGTGCTTTATCACCTGGTGCCCTAAGGTCATCTGGTCTGGGAGTCATCAGTCCAAAGCTCGCTACATGGACTTTCTTGTGCAATCCTGCTTGAAGATTAGAACTTTTAAATGATTGAAAATAAAGTTGAAAAATGAAAAGAAAAAGAAAAAGTTTTAAGCTCAATTAGTACTTATGTGTTCAATATTAATGCTATTATTTGATAGACAATTTATTTTTTTCACAAGGCTGAATTTGAGATTGTTTAAATTTGTGTAGCATTCAGAACCTCTATGAAGCTAAGTGCATGGAAAATGATAAGATGCTGAGTAGTAGGTGTGCAGAAGAATTTTGTGAGTAAATTAGTCAGTTGACAATGTGGAGACTATGATGGAACTTTCTTGAGCCTTGCTTTGAATTTTTGCTTGAGGACAAGCAAGACTTTAAGCTTGGGGGAGTTTGATACATGCAAAATACAACATATTTTAGTTAATTATTTTAATTAAATTTTTTTGTAATTTGATCATGGCATGCATCATTTTTAGTCACTTTTAATCGTAATTCCGGATTTATCGATTTTAATTATTAAATTCTCTGAATATTTTAATTGTGGATGGATTAACTAAATTTTGATAATTATTTTGCAGGAAAAATCGAGATTAAAATGGATTGTGCTGTATCGGCCAAAATTTCAAAGAATTTATCATTACGGCCGAGATTATGATGAAAAATTCATCATTACGGCCGAGATTTAGCTTTACACTCAAGTCGTTACGGCTGAGATTCAAAAGGAGTAACAATTAAATGATTTTATCTTTGGGCGTAACAAGATATATGAAGGTGTAAAGATAAGAAAGATTTATCTTTGGGTGTAATGATAAAAGGATTTATCTTTGGTCGAGTTTATCTTATAATTTTAAAGTCAACCGTACGATGTTACGGCCGAGATCAAATTGAAGGCCGTCCGAACCCTATAAATACATGAAGAATCCATCGTTTCAATTCGTGCTCTGAAGTTCAGATTTCTTCCACGGCGAGTCGTGAGCTCTGCAGGCTACGACCAAGAGGAGAGAGGTGCGACGGCAGGAGGTTGATCGCGACTCTGATCAAGTCCGAGAGGCTGCCCGACTGTTTGCCAGATTCGAGATCTCTATTTTGGGTGTAATTCTTCCAATTTTTATGATTTGTATTTTCTTATCTCTCCAGAATTTCTAGGATGAACTCCATATTTTTAGGATTATTATTTTAGGAGATTATTAATTGAAAGGAAATGTTTGGACCCTATTTTATTTGCTTTAATCTTTTTTTATCAATTATTAATTGTGCTTAATGCTTTTATATTAGTTAATTAGATTTTTGAATTAGGTTATACCAGTTTGTGGAGTGTTTAATTTCAGAATTCCTTTTACTAATTATAATTAATTTTATCTGAAATTAATAATTGACATAAATTTGATAACTAGTGTGTGGAGAATCAAGTTTGTGTGGTCTATTAATCTATATCAGTTTGTGGAGTGATTAATAGTTTAGAGAATTCAATTTAATGCATCTTAATTTTAATATGATTTTGGAGGTACCAGTCATGGAGACTTCAATTCTTATTAATTTAAGATAGTTCTATATGATTAGATTGAGGGATACCAGTCGTGGAGATCACAAATTAATCATGTTAGATTACTTTAGGGAGGCTCTAATCCATCTTTAAGGATTAAATTTATCTTTTATGGTTCAAATATTTATCTTGATCTATTTTCATCCTAAGGCCTAATTTCAACACAACTATCTTATCTTTATCTTATTTTCTTTATTTTATTTCATAAAACATCTTTCCAGAAATCCATGTTTTTCCTCTCTTATTAATTTATAAATCCAGATATTGAATTAATAATATTCCTCGTGGGTTCGACACTCTTACTCCTATTTACTATATTACTTGAGCGACTAGTGCACTTACTAGCAAATTTTATTGTTACAATTCAAACGCATCACTCCACTTTTGTAAGTCAGGTTTAGATGGAAAATATGACGGCAATCTTGTAATATGCACTTGCAGAAAAGTTCACCCCTAACTTATCTTTCACATTACATGTCGCAAATCTACCACCCGAAACGGTGTTATATTAGGAGACTCGCTAGTCCCCTCCCGAAGCTTTTATAATAATTCTATTTACTCAACAAATATTTTAAAGCTTCCCAAAATCTAGCATCGAGCATCAAGTGTGACATGACAATGCACATAGAGCGTCTTAAAAGTGAGTGTTTTGTCTATATGACTGTTTGTTCACAAATATCTCCGCTGAAGCGTCCGCTTGGGATCAAGCGTTCAAAAAATTGTGGCATTTAACAAGTGGTAAAACAAAGCTTACGCAAAAGCTCATAAAAAAAGAGCTTATCTAGACGGTGGACACATTTAAATGTTGTACGTGTCGATCGAGAGTAAAAATGATCCATGTGACACTCACGAGTCCGAGGGAGAATTGCGAGCTTATGGATCGTGGGAGGGACTCGCCAATGAGGAGGTGAGCTCGCGGGCGAGGAGGGGTCCAGCTTGCAAGCATGGCGGGGGAGGGGTGCGCTTGAGGGAGAAGGGGGCAATTGCCAACGAGGAGTTTGGGGGAGAGGAGGGGCGAGGCCCCTCACCGGAGATAGATATGCCCCCTTCCTTTTTATATTTTAATTATATATTATTTTATAATTTTAAACATTAAAATAAAGGATGAAGGTAATTTAGTCATTTAATAAATAGAAAGAAATTTTAAAAAAATAATAGAACAATTAACATATGGATTAAAATGAAAATTTCATTATAATTTAGGAACGGGTTACGATGAGTTCATATATTACGGTTAAATACAAAAAATGGTGATAATTTAGGAGGGTATAAGAAAATAATCCTTTCAAAAATTATAAGAGCGTGACTTTAAGATAAAGTATATATTAAAAAAGATTAATTATTTCATATATGGTCAATATAGTTAATTTTTTTTCTCAAATTTATTACATGAGAAAAAAAACATGCAAATAACGAAAGCCAAAGAATCCAGAGACCAGACCCAATGTTTTCAGACCTGGCCCGGCCGGTTGGACCGGTGTCTGGGGCCTAAAATAGCCCGCGGATCGGTTGAAACCCGAGGAAGGATTTGACTCACTTTGACCCGGTCAAACCCGAGTTCAACTGACCGACCTGACGAGTTTAACCGACCCGACCGGGACAATTGCTGAAATGAAAATAGAATTGAAAAATAAAATAATTATTGAAACATTTAGTTGTATTATATATATATATATATTTTTTTTCTTGAAATTTAAATTTTAATGTCCTGTTGTCACATATATAAAATTTTTTCATTATTATTTTTATTTATAACTACCTCACAAGAATTTTTTATTTATGTTGATGACTTAATTTATGTTACTTTGTTATATTATTTAATCTGAATTATATTATTTTATTTTATTATACTATATTTTATATTTTTCGCTAAATAAGATATTATATATTAACATAATATTATAACAATCTCTTTAACTTATTTTATTTTTTTATTAGACCATCCGATTCGACCCGGTCCAATCGGTCCGACTTGATCTGTTAGTTGTTCAATTCGGATCGATGGTCGGGCCGGGTCTTATAACATTGCCCAGACCATGAGTATGCTGGCCCAAGTTTTCCGTGAAGTGTTCGATCCATCAAAATTTCGCCTCAGCCCAACTTAAAGCGGAATCTTCCATCTGACTTAGTTGACCTTTGACAAAATCATTGGAGTCATGGAAGTGTGGAGTTGATGAAACAAGACTAATAAATGTTCCCTCGTTACAGATGAATTCTGGAAATAGTATCCAGACTGAAGGATGCCGATGCATGCTGTTAAAGGGATGTTAAAATGTATGGGAATTTATATCAAAACAAACGACCGATTCTATAATCAACAAATTCATGGAATGCCAGCATGCACTTCCTTTTCCTGTTAGCTTATTACTTCTCACTCTCATTCTTCTGTCCTCAATTTGTTCTGGAATGCAAGGTTTCACCTCGGAATTATCTCTGTAAAAGTTGCAGGGTTTGTGGTGAACCCAATGTTGGTTGAATTGCTCGAGTATGTTGCTTTCGAGTCCCTACTGATTGTTCTTGTTGAACTTTCGACGTAACCGGGCGGTGTCAATTCCTTCTCGTTCAGGCGGACAGGTTTGCTCAGCATCTCTACAACCTGACTCATGTAAGGCCTTCGTGCAGCGGTTGCCTGGGTGCAGAAGAGTGCCACTTTGATGAACTTTATGACCTCTTCTTCTGGATAGCTTCCAAGTGCTGGGTCTACTACCTCCTTTAGCCTCCCTTCTTCATAGAGCTCCCACGTCTGTGTATCCACAACAGATCATGATTCAAAAGATTGTAAACCAGGAAATCCTTGGGAAAGGGAATGAAAATTTTCAAAAAAATTGTGATATAATGTTCTTTCAATTGTTGGCATGTGCTAAACTAGCACAACAGTTTGGAAGTGCAAATTTATTATACAAAGAAAAATGTATATTATGAAATTATAGCGAACAGTATTTGTATGAATAGAGTATTAATTACTTAAAATAAGAGCATACCCATTCCAGCAGAAGCTTTTCCATGTTTGACCAATGTATCTTTGAACTGCTTCTGCCACTAATAATCTCAATGACAAGGACTCCGAAACTATATACATCGGCCTTCTTGGTTAGCTGGCCTTGCATGGCATACTCAGGTGCCAAATATCCTCTGCATCATGAATGCTCATGTCTAAGAGGCAGAAAAGAATTCATCATAAAGAAACAGATATTCTATAGAAGAGTATTGATTCTACTTTTATCCAATCTGGGCAGCAACAGGAGAATCAATTATATCATCGCTATGAATCAAAAGCTTATTGAAGTCTGCATAAATGAGATCTCCATGAAGTAATCCCTATGACTGACATGACAAACGCTAAACAATCAAAATCCTAATACTGCTTATCGATTCATGATTCTTCGTCAAAATCTGCCTGGAACTATCTTAAATACCTAGAACCATTATTGGATTTTAATTATTTCTTTCATACTGAACAAAATTTGACGTCTTTTTTTCTAAGTTCAGTAACTATATTGTGCCATTTAAGCGTCACAAAAGAAGTACCACTGTACTAGTTCATTAAGTTCAGGTTTACATCTTCTTTTCTCTGCAAGCTTTTTCCACTTTTTAGAAGTCTGCAAACGAATTTTTTGTCATCACACTACGATTTTTTTCTAACTAAATAACTGATGTGACAATTCAGAAAATTGCAGAGCTTGCTAAACAACAAAAGTAAAGTATGATGATATGTAATGGAAACTTGTACGATGTGTGTTTTATCACATGCCATGTTTTTGGTGGAAGGCATTGGAACAAGAAAAATATGTAAAGGACAGCAACATAACAAATATTTTAAGGATGCCTTACGTAGTTCCAGCAACACGTGTACTGATGTGTGTTATGTTATCGGGAAAAAGTTTTGCCAAACCAAAGTCTCCAATTTTTGGTGAAAAATTACTGCCGAGGAGAATATTGCTAGCTTTGATGTCTCTGTGCACAATAGGGGGCACAAGTTCCTCATGAAGGTATTTAAGACCTTTGGCAGTCTCTGTACAAATAGCAGATCTGATGCTCCAATTCAGCTTGGTTGGGTCACTACTTGAGCCTGCAAGGTTTAAGGGTTTGCTATTTACAGGTTGAAAGCAAATATATTCTTGTACCGAGAAAACAAGCAATGTATTTCTAATAATAGCATTCACAACAATACAAAAATTACCAAGTAATGCACGATCAAGACTATTGTTTTCAACATATTCATATACCAAAATGCGATTTGTGCCCTCAACACAGCAACCAATCAGCTCAACAAGATTTGGATGTTTGACATTTGTGATGATATTTATCTCTGTCAAAAATTCCTTAACTCCTTGTCTGGATTCTGCTGAAAGAACCTTTATTGCAGCGATAAGACCCCTTCTAAGATTTCCCTGCCATAAATGCACATGATGAGCAAAATGCAACAGGAAGGTTTTAATTACTATTTTTAAGCCACCAAGTTTCAAACAAGCATGCAAGAATAGAGCAGTAAAAGAGAATGTGTTATCTTCAAGCAACAAACTTTCAAATGGCTCAAAAGAAAATGTTATATTTGAGATAACTGTTGTTTTGAAGTGGCCTAATTAGAAGAAAACCGAGATAAAAAGAGCTTAAAGCAAAAGCTCCCAGTTTTTTCCTGTAGTTAAAAACAAGCACAGCAATATATCATTTACGTACCTTGTACACTGTTCCAAAACCACCCCGACCAAGTTTATTTCTTGGGTGGAAGTTATCTGTTGCTGATTTCAACTCATTGTAGGAAAAGAACTTTATATTCTTTTCAGGTGAAACTCCTGGATATATAAAATTAAAGTCAAATATACACGGAAATATACTAACTAGCAATTGCATATTACATATAAGATCATTATTATAGTACCCAATGAGATGGACGAGAGAAGGAAAAGTATAGTTTCCAAATAAATTGAACTTTTTGTCGATGAAACAACAAAACTATTGATCCCTGTACTAAGAGATTTGATTTTGGTTGGACCAAAGTTCCATAAATGTTTTGACTTCTACTAATACAGGATAAGACACTGATATATTGACATGGAATATTCTATTAAGATGCTGTGGTCACATGTCTACATTTGTACCCTATTAAGCATCTATAGTAGCAGACTGGATCTTCTTCGGATCATATTCGCAAGAGCATTAAAGCAAACTGCACGCAAATGCAAAAGCTTCAGGAGTTTTTTTGAGTTTTCAAATAACCCTCATTCACACCACTACGATTTGTTTGCCAAAGATAATTCAATTTGGAAGTCATCAGCTTTGAAGCATGCCTCAAAAACATTAAAATCCATGTCGATATAGCACTTGAATCGCCTTCTTATCTAACAAATTAGACGGTGATGGCACGGCTAAAATATTTCTAGGTGAACACAAGGTTCTTTTAGGCTATCGATAAAAAATTGCTCATCATTAAATTCATAAAACAAATAGTTTCTTATAGCACTTTTGGAACGGAAATAAAAATAAAAGTGAGTTACTAACTGAAATGAAGATGAACAATACACATGATCTGACTGTTATGCTACAAGTTGTACAGTGGTAAGAACAACAAAGGCCATCTTCATGAATGATATTGAACTTGGATAAATTGAACCATGTCATGATAATTTTGCTTGTGATTCTCACTAAGACTGATTGCCACGAGGAAAAAAGAATATGGCCAATCTAAATGCACATTGCAAAGTCCTTACCGCTGGGTCCTTCGGAATCTTGATGATGTTTCTTACTAGAGGCGAAGGTGTCGCCGAAGCAGGAGCATCCCATGCCTGTACTTCAAGCGATGTATCCTGGATTGCTGTCAGATATTCTCCTCAGAGCAATCAAAACTTCCTTGTTCTGTGGAAACACAAGAAATTTAGTAATTCGCTCAGTTACAAGAGGATCAAGAATACTTTCAGAAGAGTGAAATTGCAGAAACGTGTACATACATAAATATATATGGTACATACATAATTCAAAAGAATTATGCACCTGTAACCCTAATAGTCTAGTACCACCGCAATCTCTATATAGGAGTAGACCAAATTCGTTTAAGAACCAAATGAGCTAACATCTGGTACGCTACAATTCCAGTCAAATGCGAACACGACAGAACAGATATGGCAAGCAAAGTACGAGTCTATAACAGCTCGATTAACACTAAATCATCAGATGACGAGAAATCTCTTCACCTTTTGCAAAGTTCCAATTATAACTTAACATAGAAAACTCATAGCAGAGATGTGAAAAGAAGACGAAGAAGAAAGAGATATCAAAGATGCAAACCTCCTTTTCAGCCAAAGCTCGGATCTTTCACCGACTGCAAGATGCTGCCGGGCTTTAAGCGGTCGAAGAATCTTATAACAAGCTCAAAATTCTTCGAATCCTACAAGGTCGGGAAAGGATCTAACAGATTTGACGAGTTCTTGTTCTCGGCCAAATTCTGGGACTAAATTTTTTTTTTCCTGTTCTTCTTATCTGACGACTTTTGTTGGATTTGACATGGATTTTATTGTTGGAAACGAAGAGCACAAGTGCACAACGACACGCCCATAAATGGGAACACGCGCGGGCAGGTCACAACAGAGAACAGCGTCTCTTGACTCCGTGACCCACATTTAAACGAAAGGCGATGCATGAACGAAAAAGATGGAGGGCGTCACCTCTCAGCCGTCCGATTGATGAGTCAGAGAATCCGCATTAAAAAGATTTTTTTATTCTTTTGATCAACGTGATGGTTTTAAAAATCGATTATAAAATTACTAATATCCGTATACATCGGACAATTAGTTAATCATAGACAATATTTTAATTAATGGTCGTACAGTGAATATATCAAGTTAATATAATTGTGTTAAAAGTATTTAAATTAATCAGCATTAAAAAGATATTATTTAAATTAGTTAGCGTTAAAAAGACATTTAAAACATTAAATTGTATTTTTTTGTTACGATATATTTTTTTTAGATCTCTCACTCGATCAACCACTACTGATTGTCGTAAAAGTAGTCTCCAAAATTTAATGTTTGATGTCTTTTAGATTGGATTTTATAATAATAATTCGTCGTCAATTTTGATTTTGACTATTTTGGGATGTGACATGCCATGTATAGATATTATTTTATATCTTGGCTGCTTCAAAATTAGGTTAATGACCACCGAGGAGTTAGTATATGAGTATTTAGTATTTTTATTATCATAATATTAAATGGATATGATCCCTCCATATAATTTTACATTTCTGGACAATATAATTTTGATCATATGACTTGGTCTCTCCTTAAAAGTATGGCGGTCCGTCCTCGTTAACAAGGTGCAATGAATATAACGCATGCATCAAACCACATTATTTCCTCTTTCCTTTAGCAATATTTCATACTTGTAAAGTTAGCTCTAAAAATAATTCGATTTTAAAATTCTAAGAAATATATAAAAATCATAAACTTTTATGATGAATACATATTTTTTATGATTTACTATACATCACTAAAGCTAGGGTTAGAAAGTAGTTCGGCTCGAGTCGAATTTTTGATTCAAAAAATATCATTCACTATTTTTTGGGTCAGTTTTCTAAACTAAAAAAATCATTCTAAAACTATTAAAAGAATAAAAATCATCCTATGATGAGTCAATTTTTTTCAGGTGATTTTTTCGGACCCCTATTTTTATATAATTATATTTTTAAAATTATATATTAAATTAAAATTAACATAAAAATTTTTATTTTATATTAAATATAAAATATACTACTAATATTTTAAATTTACCAAATTAAAGTTTGATAACGTGATAGGAAAATATGAGATTTTATATAAAAAGTATTAATCTATAATAAAAAAAATGGATAACATGTGAATTAATTGTATAAATAAAAATGAGTTCCACGGGTCCTTACGATTTTTTCGGATGGGGTCATAATTTTAACGGGTGATTTTTAATTTATCAAAAATCACCCTAAATCATAATTGATCCCTATTTTATAGCTTTTTTCGGATCGAATAGATTTTTCGGGTTGGTCGCCCTAACTAAAGCAGATAAGTTATCAGCAACATTGAGAATATTAAAAAATAATATGTAAGAGCACATTATTAAGGATTTATTTGATTTAGCTGATATAGAATAATTAATAAGTTGAATTACTTATAAGTAGTTTAATAGTTAAAGTTAATTTTCAAATATGTAATTACATGTTAGTAATAAAAAAATTATAAGTTATTATTTTAATCAAATGATAAAAATTTAATATTATAATATAGAAAAATATGTAAAAAATTATATATATTCTAAGGATAAAATAATAGATTTATGGATCAATTTTTCTTACATAAAATAAGTTGAGTCCTTTTCTTTATTTTTTTAATTTATAAGTAGAAAAAATAAGTGCTCCGTAACTCTTTTTTCTAACTTATAATTTTGAATGACTTATAAGCGTAGCCAAATAGCTTATAAATATTTCATATTAAAATAATTTTATGTGATATTTCATAATAATACATATATGTGCGCTAGCTTGTGATGTCATATAATTTATTGACCAAATTTTGGTCGGTAACGTATACAATCTAGAATTTCTATCAAACGTCATTGATGAACTAAAATTACTTATGTTTTTTTACTATTTGCATGGTGGAAGTTTACTTTAATTTGCACTAGTCTTTTAAATCATTTAAAAAAGGAATATTGTGTCTCCCGATCGGATTAAAAGCCTATAAATGAAAAAATGAAATATGATATCTAAATTCTTTTAATTCAATAAATAAAATGATAAAGGATACGGGTGCCATTCTTTTAACGAAGAGACACTTCCTATCAAAACATTCATGAATGTTGAATTTATTGATTAAAAACATTTCTGAACAATAGTTCATCAATCGAACGATGATAAGTAAAGATGTCGCATAATCATTTTTTTCCTATAGTTTAATATTAGATTAAATTTCACACATAGATCAGATTTTAGGTATTTTTTTGATGTCATCGGAGTAAATCTGATTCATCAGTATTTTTCTATTTAGTTTCATATTTGTACTTTTTTATGTTATACTATTGCATTTGACAACCTGAATCAGATGGAAGCACATGGTTCTCCAAATGACGCGACTCGGTTCCGAGGCGGAACCAAGCCACATTACTTTGGTTTCGCCTAGCTAGTGCTGGTTTTTTTTACAAATGATGTGACCTTTTTATTTTGTAAAATCTTTTTTCTTTTAATTTTTTTCTTCTTTTTAGCTATATTATATATAATAATTTATTTATTATGTGTAAAATATGAATTAGAAAGAATTAAGATAATAATATTTATTACTTATTATTTCATTAAAAAAATTTAATATTTCATTAAATATAAATTATTAGAAATTTAATTTTTATATTTAAATAATATATTTTTAACCAAATTTTTAGTAAAAAATTATAATTTATACTTTTATTTTTATT
Source organism: Pontederia crassipes (assembly GCA_030549335.1). NCBI lineage: Eukaryota > Viridiplantae > Streptophyta > Magnoliopsida > Commelinales > Pontederiaceae > Pontederia > Pontederia crassipes. The sequence continues at coordinate 64,359,889 of CM060191.1, read as the reverse complement.
TGTTAATAATATTATATTTTTATTTATAATACTAATTTTTAATTCAAAATTCACAAAAAATTTAATCTATTACATTTATTTTTTTCTATCACATTACCTCCTTCGTTCTCATCATTACATTTCACTCTATCCAAATACATCTCAAATCAATTTATTAATTCGAACTATTCATTAGAATTCAAAAAAACTTTAATTCCATTTATTAATTCAAAAAACTTTAATTCAAAAAATTAATTCATTATATTTACTTTTTTTCTATCACATCACCTCCCTCATTTCTCATCATTACATTTCACTCTATCCAAATACATCTCAAACTAATTTATTAATTCGAACTATTTATTAGAATTCAAAAAACTTTAATTGTCAGAAGAACCATTCAATTTTACAAATGATTGGCCAGTTGAGAAAAACTCATAATAAAAGCGTATGATCAAAGTTAAGACCAAATCAAAGCACAGACACAAATCCAATGACTCCTAAACCAATTGAATGCAGACGAATGGATTGAAGTTAAAGGAGAAACATGTGGACTGTAATAAGTTGTGAATGACCAGCCCAACTGAATCGATAAGTTGGTAGGAATTTGCCAACTTTGTGTGAAGATTTGCTGGATTTTAGTTGGCTTTAATTTGTTGCATAAAATCAATAAAGAAACTGCTGTTGATGTTTGAACATTTCAGGCTTCCAAGTTTTGGACTGAAAATTCTTCTTCCTGGTTCCTGTATTGACTGAAACTCATAGAAGAAGAAAAAGAAATGTGTGGAGATTAAAAAGATAAAATCTCTTGCTAAAGGGAAGACAAAATGTCAAACCATTATTAGGTGGATTGGGATTTGGGACTCCTCTTACTTTCCTCTTTAGATATGAAACTTTTTAAGTAAATTATTGTAGAGAGTAAAGATTAAGAGTTTGAAGCGAGACAAAATTTGTAGATAATTATTTTGAAAATACCATAAATGATATGAAAACATCTCGAATTGAAAGGCAATGATAAGAAAGACTCTTTTTAATAAAACTAGTCCTAAATCCCATGTGATGCACGGCGAATATTACAAAAATTATATACTTTATAATTATAATATTATAATTTATAATTATTATCAAAAGATTATGGATATTATAAATATGTAACACATAATTATAATATTATACTTTTTAATAATTATCAAAATTAATTTATTATCACTTAAATGTGACAAATAGGTAAAGATGAAATTCTGTCAGGCCCGGCACGCGACCTTCATGAAATTCTATCGAGCCAACCATGCCCGACACAAACTCGGTACGGGCACAATAGTTGGGTTAGGCTCGGCCTAGACCGTACCGAGGTGCCCAATAAGATGCTAAGGGCTCACACCAGGCCAAGAAACCAAGCCTAATCCGGTGAACACATCATTTATTATTGATTTATTTTTATTACATATTTAAATATTTAATAATATGTTATAACTATATTATATTTAAAAAAAAGTTTATTATATATCTAGTTATCATAATACCATATATCATTTTTAATATCATATATTATAATACTTTAATTATTTTATTATTAATATAAATTAACTTTGGATAAAATAAATGAGTCATCCGACATGACATGAGCCAACTCGGTTAACTCGGTCGGATCGTGCACTAATCATATCAGATTGACATAATGTCAATTCAACATGACACGACGTATTTTTAAAATGAGTCATGTCACGGTCAATCAAACATGATTTAACCGGCCTCAGGACGGGATGACACAATCCCTTGTCAATCTCTACAAATATGTTACCTTATTTTAAAAGTTCAAAATTCAATTTGAATATATCAAAACTCCAACATCTAATTAAATTATTTTTCTTCTTAGTAATTTTTTTCAATAAATAGACTTATTTTGTTATTTATAATATTTTAATTACTTTATAAGGAAATATTATTTTTATTTGACTCAAATTGAATTCTTTGTTTTAAATTATTTTTAAAATTTGAAAATAAAATAATATCTTCTAAAAATGTAATAGTATAATCTTTTATTATTCTTGTGCATTGCCTTTTAGAAAGAAAAGAATTTTTATTTAATCATACTCAAATTTAATATTTTATTTATTGTAATCATAATAAAATAGAATTCTTTATATTTTATTACTGAAATAATACAATGTTTTTTAAAAAGAAAATATTATTTATTTTATTATACTTGTCCACTATCTTTTAGAAATTAAAATTCTATCTTTTAGAAATTAAAATTTTAATATTAACTGTACTCAAATTAAATTATTTTTACTTAAAAACAACAAATTATGTTTCAGAAAGGAAATTTATTAGTTGTACATTTTGCAAAGGAAATTTATTTTTTAATCACAGTAAAAAAATTTCTTTCTAATTAAATTCTTCTCATAAATTTAGTATGCATTTATTTTTTTTAGTTCATATAACAAACCATTATAAGATAATTTTTAGTTTTCTAAAATTATATACTTGTCCATTGTCTTTGAAAAAGAAAGTATAAGAATAGATTAACCTTAATTGAACTCAAAATTTTAATTCTTTATTTAAAATTATTTGGACTAAATTATTATAAAAAAGTAATAATTATTTTTACTCAAATATTAATCTTAATTTGATTCAAATTGAATTATCTCTTTGAAATGATTTTTTATTATGAAAATAACAAATTAATTTTTAGACATAAATTATTGTTTAATTGCAAATTATTTTTTAGAGAAAAATATTATTTATTTTCAGCATAGTCTAATTGATAAAAAAAGAAAGATTAATTTCAATTTGACTCAAATTGGATTATTTATTCTGAATTATTTGTTAATTCCGAAATATTTAATTATTATAAGATAATTGACTTTGTTTCTAATCAAAATATGTTTTAGAAATGTAATCTTATTTTATTTTTTTTACCTTATATAACTAACTATTATAAGATAAGTTTTTATTTTGTGAAAATAAATTAGATTTGTATATTATTATAAGTTTTTATAAGATAATGACATGTGCCATCTTAGATTAGTAGTTATTTTTATTGTAGTCATACTCAAATTGATAAAATGAAAGATTAATCTTTATTTGACTCAAATTGAATTATTTATTTTAAATTATTTTTTAATCCATAAAATAACTGCTTATATTTTGGAAATAAAAATATTATTTATTTTAATCATACTCAAATATTAGTCTTAATTTGAGTCAAATTGAATTATCTCTTTGAAATTATTTTTTTTCTGAAAATAACAAATTATGTTTTAGACAGGAAGCATTGTTTACTTGCATATTATTTCTTAGAGAAAAATATTATTTATTTTCAACATACTCTAATTGATAAAAAAAACAAAGATTAATTTCAATTTGACTCAAATTGCGTTATTTATTTTGAATTAGTTTTTTAATTCTGAAAATTTTAATTGTTGTAAGATAATTGACTTTGTTTCTAGTCAAAATATGTTTATAAATGTAATATTCTTTTATTTTTGTTACCTTATATAGTTAACTATTTTAAGATAAGTTTCTATTTTGTGAAAATAAATTAGATTTGTATATTATTATAAGTTTTTTTTAAGATAATGACATGTGCCATCTTAGATTAGTAGTTATTTTTATTGTAGTCATACTCAAATTGATAAAATGAAATATTAATATTTATTTGGCTCAAATTGAATTACTTATTTTAAATTATTTTTTAATCCATAAAATAATTGCTTATATTTTGAAAATAAAATATTATTTATTTTAAACATACTCAAATATTAATCTTAATTTGACTCAAATTGAATTATCTCTTTGAAATGATTTTTTATTTTGAAAATAACAAATAGACAAAAAGGATTGTTTACTTGCACGTTATTTCCTGAAGAAAATATTATTATTTTCAACATACTCTAATTGATAAAAAAAGAAAGATTAATTTTAATTTGACTCAAATTGAATTATTTATTTTGAAATATTTTTAAATTACGAAAATTTTAATTATTATAAGATTATTGACTTTATTTCTAATCAAAATATGTTTATAAATGTAATCTTCTTTTATTTTTGTGAAAATAAATTAGATTTGTATATTATTATAAGTTTTATAAGATAATGGCATGTGTCGTCTTAGATTACATTTCTTAATTTGTTTCCATATTATTTGAATTATAGATATTTATCTATAATTTTAAACAAAATAATATTATTATCCTAAATATTAATACTTTATATAGATGACACATATCATTTTGTCATGAAGCCACTCGGCATTCTCTCACGCCCCATATTTTTACCTCTACTTATATATATATATATATATATATATATATATATATATATATATTCAAAATTATTTTTGAAACATTTTCTTATGAATTATTTTCATAAAACGTCCTTAAACTATCACGATTGTTACATCTAATAATAAATTACGAATCTCTAAACTATCACAACTTTTTCACTTTGATCATCTCATCCACTCCTACTATTTTTTTAGTTTTATTTTTTTTATTTATGAAAAAGCTAAATTATTCTCCCTTTATAACACATCACATAATAAATATAAAAATATATATAAAAAAATATTGAAACACAGAACCGGATTGGCGAAGGGATGACCGAGGGAAGGAATATTTTTTTCTTTTTTTATATTTATTATTTAATGTGTTATAAAAAAAGATATAATTTATTTTTTTCGAGAAAAACAAAAAATATAATGATTAAATTAAAAAAAATCGTAATAATTTAAGAATAAAAAATAAATTAATAGTTTAAAATTAAATATGAAAAATAAATAAATTAATTAAGCGTAATCTATTTTTATACAGTCGCATGAAAACCCAATAGGCCAATCCAATCTTTAAATTAATCACCGGACATCGAAAAGGACCAAGCTCAAATTCCAATCGCAGTCATCACGGGCTGAGCCGGACCCATTGATGGGCCTCCACTTTGGGCCCAGTAAAGCTAACAGGTGACAATCTTTAATCCAACATGGTAAGACGATTGAAATAACTTTGAAGAATGCAAAAAAAAAAAAAAAATTCAAGAGCAAAGAGAAGGAACAATTTAAATTTAGTGTGTGTCAGGTCATCTCTACAAAGGATTAATCAAAAGCACTGGACGAGACACATTTGCAACAACTCTTATTACCACCAGCACCACACACGCACACGCTATACACATTACGAGTAACCAGAGATCTCAGAGTAGAAGCAGAACGCTTATTCTGTTTTCTTCTTTTTTCTTGCGCAACATGGAAGGAAGGATGCAGCAGCGGCTTCATCGTCAGTACTCTACTCGTCCCACGCGCTCCAATTGGCGGCGCTGCCCACGCGAGGCATGGAGTTGACCTTGGAGAAGGTGTCGACCTTGAAGCTGGCGCCGCACATCACGCCCTCGCTGTCCACCCTCGGCATCGGCTTCATCCTGTTCATCGGGTGCTCGAAGCTCTTCAGCCCTCCCTCGCTGTGGAACATGCAACCTGCGCGCGCACAGCAATGCATGGATTGAAATCAAACAACAGTTCCACGCCTGATGCAGAAACGCATGGCTTGCTTGCCGATTAATCGGTAGTTTTAATTACCAGTGGGGAATGGAGCGTAGGATTTGCCACAGCTGCCCTTTACGATCTCAATGTCGTCGCAGATCACGAGCGAGCCGTCCGCTGCAATGCCCCAGCACATCGGTATGCTTCCGTCGGAGCTCTGTCGACCCAGCAATGGAATTAATTAATACATATAGTACAGAGAAAGATGGGAGTACATCAATGGCGGTGTGTGAGTGCGCGCACCAGAGCGGCGAAGACGGATCCGCTCTTGTTGTCGTAGACGACGAAGGCGAAGCTTCCGCCGAGGTCCTTGACGACCTGGTCGGCCGGGTACGGCCCGCGGTCGCGCAGCGTGCGGTAGGCCTCGATCACCAGCAGCGCCTCGTTGGTGGACTTGCTGCAGAGCCCGTACTGCCGGATCAGCCCGCTCAGGTTGTCCAGGCTCCCGATGAACATGCAGTACACCTCGTCGAAGCTGCAGAACAACCTGCAACGCCGCACGCAGCGTAACCACACGCATCAGTCAGCACACAGTACACGCAGAGGGCGCATCACATTATGTGTCTCTTCTACCGTACCTCTGGTGGAAGGAGGTGCGCGGAGCGTGGGGTCCGACGAAGGCGAGGGCGGCGCCGCCGTTGAAGGAGGCGGAGAAGGCGCTGCCGGGGTGCGCCGCGTGGAAGTCCTTGAGGATCTCGTCGGGGTTCTTGGGCATCCGGCGGCGGGTCGTCGTCATCGTCATCGTCGTCGGCTTGGGGGGCATGCCAGCGGCGGCGGCGGCCGACTCAGGGCTGTTCAGTTCCTGCGGCGGGTGCGCCAAGGTCTTGTGGAAGATTCCCAACATCTTGCTTGCTGCTTGTAGGTGATCTCTCCTACTACTATTTTTTTTTTATGCTAAGAAATATTTTTGCCTCTTCGAAGAGGGAATTGGCCAACAATGGCGAATGGATGGAATGGGATGATGGGAGGATGCAGGTGATATTTATACAGCTCGTTGGAATAAAGATGCCAAATATTTTTGTGCATTTTTTTTACAAAAATGAGATAAAAGTAGTGCGATGTTATTATTTATTGATAATTATCGTGTTATTATCATTACAGTAACGCATGCAGTGGATGGGAAAGATTTATAAAATCTACGAAGGGTCTCTTTTTGTATATATTTAAATGGCATCCGATGAAAGGTCGTGGATAAGGATGGACCTGACCGCGTTGCGGGGACCCCGGTGACCTTACCTCTTCGACCTCCACAAGTACTTAATTCTCATTTAAGATCGGACAAAAAAAGCCACGCAAAATCATGTCAATTAAACTTTTGAATTATGTAAAAAAAATGTTTTTTATTTTTTCCCCCGAGATTCTATTATTTAGAAATTTATGAATTTTTTTTACAGTCTCTCAACTCAAAGTATATTATTTGAAAATAAATGATTTCTTCTTGTCATAAGTTCTATAGATCTTATTTTGGCGTAAGGAATTTGATACACTAATCATTTTGTTTCCTGTGAGAATATTTGAAATCAATCTCAGTTTACAGAAAGTAAATAATTGTTTCTACTCATATATACATATATTTATCATGTACCAACTTTCAATTCCTACTTAAATGATTATATCTTACCGCCAACAATATTATCAGCATAAATTTTGTAAAAAAAAGTCAGAAAAATGCTAAAGAGGGGTAAATTATATCAAATGTCCTCTAACTTTAATATTTGTTCAGTGATATCCTTCAATTTCACTTTATAACACAAATGTCATTCATCTTTTAATACGTTTCACCCGATACCCTCTTTACCTGATATAGCCGATTTTTCAATTTTTCGTCGACGTGACGTCCACGTGGCAATCTCCTCTTTCCTCCGCGTAAATAATCATTCGACGTGGCATGCTCCGACGTAGCATATAAAATTATATCAACGCCCTTCAGCTTTAAGATTTGCTCAACGATACCCTCCAACTTTATTTTGTAACACAAATACCCTTCATCTTTTAATACATTTCACCATATGCCCTCTTTACTTGGGACAGACGGATTCTCGATTTTTCATCGACGTGGCGTTCACGTGGCAATCTCATCTCTCCTCCAAGCAAATAATTATCCGACGTGGCATGCTCCGATGTGACACCACATATTAAACCATCTTACTTATCGTAAGTTGACCCACTAACTATTAAATTATTTCCTTATTTTCCTCTTTGTCATCGTTCGCGTGAAACATCCTTCGTCGTTCGCATTTCTTCGTCGATCGCTCTCCTTCGTCGTTTGCCTCCTTCGTTCACCTGCCGTCATCTTTGTCCAAATTGATGTAATTTTATGTGTATTTAGTGAGCAAACTTTAAAATTGGAGGACATTTGATATAATTTTATATGTCATGTCGGAGCATGCCACGTCGATAAACTATTTGCGTGGACGAGAGATGAGATGACCACGTGGACGTCACGTCGATGAAAAATCGAGAAACCGTCTGTCCCAGGTAAAGAGGGCATCGGGTGAAACATATTAAAAGATGAAGGGTATTTGTGTTACAAAGTAAAGTTGGAGGGTATTGCTGAGCAAACCTTAAAGTTGGAGAGCATTGATGTAATTTTATATACCACATCGGAGCATGCCACGTCGGATAGACTATTTGCGTGGAGGAGAAAGGAGATGGCCACGTGGACGTCACGTCGATGAAAAATTAGAAAACTGACTATCCTAGGTAAAGATGGCATATAGTGAAATGCGTTAAAAGATGGAGGACATTTGTGTTACAAAGTGAAGTTGGAGGGTATCGCTGAGCAAACCTTAAAGTTAAAGAGTATTTAGTGTAATTTAATCCGCTAAAGAGTGATTGAAACATATATCTTGATTAAAAAAAAAATAAAAGTGCAACGATTAGCATTGCAACTTGTAATAAAAATATCAAAAGATCATATAGAACATTTAATATCAAAGTAAAATAGACCTTTAATCAAGTTTGGTTGATCTATGTCTAGAGTTGAAAATAAGTCGAGCCGTTCTTGAGCAATTCGTGGCTCGACCTATTTTTGGCCTAACTCGGCTTGGCCTATTATCAAAATAATCCATGCTGAAATATTAAATAAAACATATTTTCTTAAAGAGGCTAGCCTTATAGCTTATGAGACCAAGATTTATTAATATATTATATTATAATTTTTAATTATTCATCTTTTAAATCTTCAATTTTGAGTTCAATATTACTATTTTTATTATATGTTTAAAAAAATATATTAGTGATGACTCTTTTATTTATTTCTGTTTCTTTAATAAATAAGATTTATTGTATTTAATCTAATATATCATCAAAAAAATATTTAGCTTAACATACTAATAAGTTAGCTCAGACATTAAAAGTTAATGAAATAAATTAGGCTAAATTTATATTCATGGCTTGTCATAGGTTATAGGTCAGGTTTAAATATTTTTATCTTGTAACAGATTTGACCTATTTAAGTGAAAGCCTAAATCGACCTAGCTCGTGTCCAGTTATATCTATGTCTCAAATAATTTATTGAATGTTAATAGTCTCATATTTAATTTTTAAAATTATTATTTAATCGAGAAAATATATATTTATTATTTTTTATTCTAATTTAAATTAATCATATGGTAATAACTTTGAACCTCCAATACCTCGCTAACAACTCGGGCCGTATTTTTTTAAAAAAAAGTAAAAGAGGCCCTCGGATTTACAAATAATTATTCTCCAACATCACATAATAATGAAACAATTTAAAAGTTGAGCTGGTGGAGAAGGGGGTGAGCTCACCGGAGAAGGGAAAGCACGGCGTCCTCGTGTCGGGCGTAGCCCTTATCCGTCCAGGCACGTCCACGTCACCCTTCGCCCACTGCTTGAACTCGTAAACCAGTGTGCTCTCGCCACAAATATCTTGTCCTGCACCCTTTTTTTCTTTTTTTCTCAATTTTTTTTGCCAAAAATCCAAAGTTGGTACTTTTTGGCCCCATACAAAGCTTTTTTATGCTTATTATATATACGAGTTTTTCATGAGGGATAGGGGATGGGGACGACATGTAGGACCTCTTCTTATAATACACGTAAAGGGTTCATAATAAAGCAAAAAAAGGCACAGGGGTTTTCCAAGGGCTTGGATTTGTGTCATCTTTATCTACGGTACCTACAAAACCACCAGTTACTTGAATTCTACGTTCTCTAGCCGTATGAATACTTGATAGGGACAAAAGAGTAGTGGCTGCCAGGGGGCGTGGTGGTGTTAGATCAGCCCACGTATTTATATGGTATATGTTTCTTTTCTCTTCCATTACGCTTTTTCCTGTAAGAAAAGTAAAAACAAAAAAAAAATAAAAACACCCTTCTTTTTTTTGTGTGAACTAAATCGCCTAATTTCTATGTACGGCATTTTATTTTTGAAATTGTAAATTAAGTTAAAATTTAAGTAAAGTAATATCCAGACATAGAAACGTAAATAGGTCAGGAAGTTTTTTTTTGTTTTATTCTTTATTTTTATTTTATTTCGATTTTTTCCTCTCTTTTCTTTTTATTCTCTTTCATCATTCCTTAAGTTTTAGATTTATTCATCCTGTGTATAATTTAACATTTTCTCATCGAGCGAAAATTACGAAATAAATCAGATTAATTTTTTTATTAAAAAGAAAGGTACGAAATAAATCAAATTAAATTTTTTATTTAAAAAAAAATACTATGTAAAATCTTCGATTTTTTCCTCTTCATAGATAACATTTTCTTATGATCAAAATGCATCAAAATTGGACAAACTTTGAAATTAAAGGAAAACGATTGCTTTACAGTATTTTCAAAGTTGGTGCACAATTCATGCTTACAAAATAATACATGTAACATGAATAGCCACATTGAAGTTTAGATTTACCTAGAGGCCTCTGGGGAGTCCGATTGACGAGATGAATCCGAACTACGTTGGAATATAAGACAGTCCGGTAATAAACTAACAATCCAAATTCAAATGAAACAATGGCTATGAATTAATTTACTTGATTTTATTATGCTCTTCAAGTTTTTATTAAATTTATAGTACAACTTTCTCATTAGAAAAAAAACATAAAATCCCAGAGAGATAACCTGATTGCATGCATTTGGTCGGATCAAATTTGATCATTCAACCTGCCATTCAATCAAATCCGTTAATGAAGAACCAACCGAGGAACACATCCTAATCCACATAAAAGAAAAAAAACATTGGTCTTGTCAGTTGACGGGGAATGGGAAAATTTGTGTTACTCAAGACCATACTCAAAGACCCTCCAAGAAGAGGATAATTACATAAGTGCAATACAAGAGGGATGGTTCTGATTCCAGCTGTTAAGTTATATCTGAATTTAAGGCTTGACCATTACCGATAAAGCTAAAATTCAATAAAAGAAAGATACAATGCAGACTAGTGGGGGTACAAGTAAATGGCATACTTCCATGTCCCGGAAGTTGGACAGATTCCATCTCTTACAGAGAGCAGTTCTTTAGGGTTTCCCTGCCACATGCAGATATCCAACAAGTTTGTAAGTACTATACAAAAACGCCAGAAGCTACAAACGGAGCAGCATCTCTCTCAAGAAGCCTCTACTACAGATCCGTAGTCCCCCATGGAATACTTATCCTCCGGATAGTAAGAAGCACAAACAACATTAGAACCAAATTTTCTACCGTGGAGAGCGGCCTTTGCCCTGGCGGATCCAGTAGTATCTGAAAACTCCAAGAAAACCTGGAAAAAAAAATAAAACATCAATGGTGGGCGAACATGTTCACATACTGCAAACATACTTTTCATCTTTATATCCAAGTGAATGTTTTTTTTTTCATGCAACCAATTTTTTATGACCAAAGGAGATCGACAATGTGGATAAGTGATTCTTTTGACTTCGTTTCTACCTTGCCAACCCCAGGGACAGTTTCACCAGTCGGTTCAGGGCGTGGTATTGTCACGCTTATCAGCGAACCTGGAAATTTAGTGATCCAATTGTTTAAGGATATAATAATTTTGATATCAAAACAGATCTGAAACTAACAAGAACTCAACTTACCAAACTTTTCACTTTCCTCTCTCATATCCTCCAGAATTTCTTCATATTCATTGTCGTTTCTCAGTTCATCGATCGAAACAACCTTTGTGAAACCCAAATCATCACAAAAGCATGAACACAATAAATTTCAGTAAGCCACAAATTCAAGAAATTAAGGGCACACGTTTGAAGATATAAAACACTAATGTTTCATCTTTTAGAATTTTGAGATACTCATATCTAAAGCACATTAAGTTACTATGCTATTTTCCAAAACACACGAGAAATAGAATTTGGTACAAGTGTCATGGCATCTGTGCATTATGCATACAGTACCTCAGTTAAGCAAACAACTTTAGTTGGAGGTTCAAGAATGCTGGTCATCGCATGGTCAATATCAGCTCCAGAGAGAGGTGTAGAACCACCAGTTTGTAAAGCTAATTTCTTCAACCAGGACCTTTATTTCAGCAAAAAAATGACTTATGGTAGGTACACAAAACATGATGGCTTAAATTACCTGCATAGCAATGTGTTGCTGTGCCTGCTGCAAGATAAACTCCTGCTCTGGCTTCATTTGGTCCATGCTGTGAATGAAAACAAATGGTCTTAACATAAAAGACAACAAACAGATTTTGCATCAACAACATTCCAGCTCAATAGAGATATAAACCTAGCAGTAGCACGTCGTACAGTCAGTGTCTTGTCACCCATTTTGAGCCCATTCAGTGCAGCACAGGCAATGTCTGTGACCGATGGATCCTTTAACATCAAGTACGTTAGCATGTTAAAAGATTGTTAACTAAAAGTATAATCCCACATCAACAGTTCAGATCTATTATGCTTACCTGATAGACACAAAAGCCATAACCCTTTGAGTTTCCGGACTCCCTATCTTTTACAAGGTTAAAGCCTCGCAGAGGTCTGCAATAAACATTAGTATGTAGGACTAAATCTTAGTTAAGAAACAAGGGTTCATCTATAGTGTATTTGTATATTCCGATTTAGTGCTATTATCATGAAGGTATGCTAGGATTTGTGCAAGACATGGTACACCCAAATGACTAAATGATATTTCTTTTTCTTTGAGAAGAGACTAAAGGAAATTTTAAATGATAACATTATGAACGGATCATATGCACTTCAAGAGGTGTCATCAAACATTCATTAGGAAAGAAATGGAATGCAAATGCTTTCAATAGACACACACATGCCTATAAACATAGAAGGGCACAAGAATCTAAACACAAGAAACAACAACAACAACAACAACAAAGCCTTATCCCACTAGGTGGAGTCGGCTACATGGATCATACGACGCCATTCCGCTTTATTAGTAACCAAACCTTTCGGTATATTATTCACCAATAGATTTTGCTCTATTAGTTCGCCAAGTGTCCGCCTTGGCCTCCCTCTCCCTCTTTTAATCGGACTCCAGATTATTTGATCTACTCTTCTTACTGGCGCATCTAATGATCTTCTCTGAACATGACCAAGAAAGGTGCAAGAAAAAAAGTTTAAAGCTATTTATACCCGAATGACTCCAGTAGCTCCCTTATTTGTCCATCAGTGAAGTAGTAAGGCAGTCCACCTACAAATATGCGATCGGGTCCTTCTGATCCACCAATCGCACTGTCATGAAAATTATTGCTTTAATTCAAAAGTTCTCTAATGAAACCTTTTATATGGAAAAAAACCTTGTTTACTTTCTCTTACAATTAAGATTCACTAAACTAATGCAATAATTCTTGAAACCAAATTTTAGTGGGACCAAACAGAAATTTCAATTACAATGCCCTATTTTTTACATACCCAGAAGCAAGACCAACGACGGCCAAGTTAAGAAATGGACTCGGCTGGCTGGGTCCAAGTGCAGCAGCCAAAGAAGGATTGTAGTCAGTAGGTCTTCGAACTCTCACTGAAACTCCCTATACCAAGCAACAAAGGTCAACAAACATCAGTGTCAATAAATATGCCATGCCAGGAGCTGCTAGACATGAATTTGATTTTATATATCCAATTTAAAGTAAAGAGCCAACGTGATCAAGAATTGCTAAAAGCATAAAATGAATGGTATTTTAAACTTGCATATTTCTTAAAAAATGATGGTAATTATTAAAAAGATATGAAAGTCAAGCATCTAAAATTAATTATGTATGCATGTTGGGTGTTAAAACAAGTGAGTATGAGAAGAATCACTCTAATAGTTGTTAAGAATGAACATCCTCCTAAGCACAATTAAGGCCAAAGCATTTGAAAGTTTAATACCATGCACATATAAGCAAAGATTACAATTCCGCAAGTAATGATATTGGCTATCAACATGAACATTCATAACTACAGAACAATTCCATAATTAAGGGTATGTTTACACAAATGTGAAAACTGAATATCAGTGCTACGCAAAATGAGTAATAATATACCAAATCAACTGAGGACAAAAACTAATGCAACAGAGTCCAGATTGTGTTAACAAGACAGGCTGAAAACATAAATATACCTCAAAAATGATGCCATCTAATGCCATTGCATTACTTGCTTCTTCTACAGATCTCATCTCCACAAAAGCAAATTTCTTTTCATGATTTATGTACACGTTGACAACGGCATCACCTAGAGCAAACAGTTAAGTCATTTTCTGCAACTCAAAAAGCTTGGGACAGAAAAACTGTGGGGTGGGAAATTCATCACTCTTTCGATCTCTGAGAGACCTTTTTTAAAAAAAATAGATCTCTGAGAGACCTACTGAAAAAATAAAGGTTTCAGGCACCTAAAAAACTTATCAAGCCCACAATGTTCAGATAAAGGTATAGACCATCACTAACAGCATTAATTTGTCATTCTTATAGACCATCACAAACACATTTTGGCACAGTGAATTGCAAGTTATATTTTTTTTGAAACGAGAAAGGACGACTAGCAAGAAGGTAGTCATCCAAGAGAATTGCAAGTTATATTATTCACATGGGATTTTCATTTTTTTATCAAAACTTCTATTTCTCCATAACAGGAGGCTATAAATTAGAATATCGACTGACTATACATGATGGAATCGCGTCAAGTTTCATTTCTAGGAAAAGTACAATATGCTAATAAACGGCACCAAATGTTAACATCGATGACATTACTGATGGACCAAATTTGCAATGTGCTTAAATTCATAAGTATTATTTGTAATTTTCCACCAATTAAATTACCTGCTTCTCTTAGGTACAAGTTTGTCCAACCTTTTATTTTGACCACTGATAAAAACATACATTAGATCAACATGACGACTTCTTTTCACTTCCTTTTGTGGTCTATTTCATTTGTACTTGTTAAACAAACAGCATAATAACATGTCACCACCAGCTAAATAAGTAGTAGGATTATTCAAAAATAAAAACAATAACAAGTAAAAAATCTTTTTTATTTTCAAGAAAAAAAATTAAATGATGAGATCAAAGCTTGTACCAGGACCCGCAGCATTTCCTCCTATAGCAGACATCACTTGACTGAAGAACATAGCAATTGTCTGGTTAAGAGGTTAAAACAGAAAACTCTCTTTAGTGACAGCTAACAAGGAACATTGATGTGGTATTAAAAAAATCACTACAATGTTAAAACTTAAGTGAAAAAAAGGACAAAATATAGCCATGCCTAGAAACAAACCTGCTCATTTGCCAGAGGTGGCAACCCTCCAACATATACACGACGTGCATGGCGTGTTGCCTATTGGAAAAAAGGGAACACCATAAGTTCCATACGTTAATGAAGTGTATGCTAAGATCAAAGAGATGATTTTACCTGTTGAGTCATTGCTTGCACTGGCATCATTGCAAGTGACAACTACACCCCAAGCAATTGAGACACAGACTAGTACACCATTATTGCATCTATGAAATAGTAAATGCAACTGGAAGAAAAAAAACTCTGAATTTACCTGTGGGTTTGCCAGAGGCAAAATTGTTGAGAAAATTCCAGTAGCAGGTTGGGCAACACTGGTGAGATGACCTGCAGAATGCCAAACAAACAGAATGGAATCCGAAATGACAGAAATTACTGTCACCAAGGTTTGAGCACTTCTCTTCTAAGGAGAAGAGTGTGCATCCATACTTGATGTAAAATTGCATATAAATAAATCCACTAGTTCTGCATCTGATGTTATTTCTGTCAGTCGACCAACAGGGAATAGATCCCAGTTGCAGGCGAACAAGATCCAGTAGAAATATGCATGCTTCCTCATTGGAGACAAAATCTACAGTAGTTGCGCCACTTTGTAGCATCTTGTGTCATGAACCGCAATATTGTCTTCTTACCCAAATGAAAATGCAGTCACAGACAAAGAACACACACAACAGCCAACGACACAACAACGGTCCTCAGTTTCCATTGTATATAATATAAGAGCATATACTTAAAACGAAAAATGAGGGGCAAAGAAAAACAGTGATAATGTTTTACTAAGAGGGAATTATAGTACCAATTTTGATGTCAAAGAAAATGGAGTATACTAACCTGCAAGGGTAGAATCAGGCAGCACAGCACCACCAGGAGGAGCCATGTCAAAACCACTTGTGCGCTTACTACAGAAGTAGCACATTGTTTGATAGTAACTCAAAGTCAAGCACTAGATAAGGACATGTACTTGCTAACATTAGAAAATAGGGTTAACTAGTCTAATTTTTTTTCTCTTTCTGCATAGTATCCAGATATACTGATAGAACTATTCTTCATTTCATTCGGTCACATGATCGCATCCAATTCCAAATTCTTTTTTCTGCACTCATGTTCACAAGTGCGTGGACCAGATGTCATCTAATGTAATGTATGATTCAGAAGCAAGAATTCGGAGGACCTACCAGGCTACCACAAGTGTGAAAGAGATTTACATTAAAGATACATCACCACTTCCTAGAAGATTTTCTATGGAAGAGAGGATGACCGATGGGGAGTGCAGTCATCCATTTTCATTGATGATTTTTCTTTTAATATTTTCAAGCTATATAAGATAAGATTAAGAAAAATGTACATGTCTTACACACTCAACAATGTATCCTTCCATTCCATAATCATGGACCTAGCTCTACCAACCATGTTGTCAGCGTATCTACGAAAACATTTTCGCTTTACAATGGACCCTTCCATGGGCACTAAGGTTCAAAGATCTTGACACTCTTCCAAGAACTAAAGCAGCTACATTTTAAACGTCCTATGAGTGTTTATGTGTCTCAATGGTCCTTACATTATAAATCAAAGAGAACATTTTACAGCATCAATATTTAGGAATATCACGTATTTTCCAAAATTCAAGTCAAACTAAATCCCTTTTACAGTACAGGTGGCAAGGGAAATGTAATCCAATCAATTGTATTTAATCTCATGGAAGGAAACAAAAAAATTTCAAATTCAAAACATGAGTAAATAAAAAAAGAATCAGTACTTTTTCGAAGGAGAAGGGGACTGTGATTTCCTGTTGCTGAATTTGTCCTTTGATCGCGAGCGAGACCTTCGCTTATGTTTGTCCTTTTCACGATAATGATCTCGACCACTGCAATGAGAAATCATGGCACAGTTTAGTCTCCTAATCAGACAGTAAGTAACTGCAGAAAGAGAACAACCCAAGGTCACAATTACCGATCATTATCACGCCCATGAAAGTGGTCATTCCCACTGAGTTCACCTTTTCCTCTTTCATCTCTTGAGCTTCTACCTTTGTAATGATCCCTACTTCGGTCATCATGTCTTTCCTGGCCTCTATCCCTTCCCCTTTCTTGACCTCTTTCTCTTTCCTTTTCCCTTCTATGCTCACCATTCTTATCTCTACGAGAATCTCTTTCTCTCTCTCTGTCTCGGTCTCTACTTGTCATCTTTGGATTATCATTTGCAGATCCGCATCATTTGCAGTGAAATAAAGTCAATTTCTTTTTTCTTGAAAGAAATCAAAAGCAGTAGATGACACAAACTAACAAAGTGAATATAACATAGAATATCAAAACAGATATATAACACATGCAAATGCGACTGGCAACATCTCACATTGCCTAGTCCAATAATTGATGACGATTTATAGAAACATTTTGTTACAAAGGAACATATATTATGATATATTTATGGTGTACTCCATTTAACACTTTAATACCACAAAAAACAACAGGTCGGAAGTATTGTTGCCCGTCCCCAAAATTGAAATAATCTTTTAATCAATAGAACACGGAGAAATTAACACAGCATCCTGAAACTGATTCATCCCAACTCGTAAGTAAGACAGAGAGGTATCTGTACTTGAAAGACAGGTTTGAATCGTGAAAATATATCCAACATCAAGTTCATGTGTCAAGCACGTTATTATAGTTTCACGTACAATAGTAGCAAATGAGACGAACTTCCTTTAATTAAACCAAATCTGATTGAAAGCCAACAGCAGAGCTTATAAACTTCCATCGACCAATAAACAAACAAAAAAAATGCTTTCGAGGTTAGATACCATAAATCAAACTCAATCTCTCAGGCATCTCTTCCTTACGACCAATGCAAGCAAATTTTAAGCTATCCGGCCACACTAACTTATGATATTAAGTAATAATAACCAAAAAAAAGAAAAGATAATGCAATAGTTACATAATTTTTCTTAAACGATCCATCAGGATTGCACCTTATGTTGCAATAACTGGACACGACAGAACAAAACACACATACGAATAGCATCAAATTCCAGAGGGAAAGAGAAGAATAAGGGGATCGACCTGCCGATGAGACTCCCGGTCGTCTTCTCCCCTCCTCGGTTCGCGGCGGCGTTCCCTTGAGGACATCGCGATGGGGGTGTTGTGGCAAAGATCGAATTTTTGAGCGAAGGGGAAAAAAATCTCAGTACAGCGGATAGATTAAGAAAGGGAGCAGGCATAAATGTATTCATCTCGGCGAGAGTACCGAGTTGGGCCTTCGGATTCATCTTTCGAATTGGGCTCCTCATACAGCCCACTAATCATCGTCTTGAATCGATATGTTTCTTTTTTTTCCAAAAGATTTTAATTTAGATTTTTGTTTACGTATCTTTTCTCTTTTTCTCTAATTTACTTTTTTTTTTTGCTAGACACGGAGCTCATTTTATAATTGACCAAGGTTTTTTGGATTACAATGCAATTGTCAGGTGACAAGAAAAGTAAATTGAAAAATAAAGACAGACAACCAACTGAATGGAGGGATCTAATTGAATTGAGTAAGAAATAATTTATTTTTTTTACGCTTTTAGGAATCGTTACTTTTTTATGTTTGGAAATGTTTGTCCTTTTTTCGACAATACAATTTTTTAAAGCAAACAAGACAATTGAAAGAGAAATTAGGCAAATAATACTGTTGCTCTCATCTTATTAAGATAATGGAAACAACCAATCTCTTTAGGTCAAGCGATAAGTATTTTGTCTTCCTCTCGGGTTCTTAAAAAAATTCATCCGCCATGATTAATAATGACAATAGTTTACATTTTTATCTCATTTGTTGTCATATATCATGATTACAAAATTACAATCAATTTATTATCAAATGTGTTAATAATAATAATAATAATAATAATAATAATAATAATAATAATAATAATAATAATAATAATAATAATAATAATAATAATATATTAATATATCTGATAAAAAATATTTAACTTTCTTTCTAGTTTGTTTTTTTTTTTTTGCTAGCCACGTGACCTCGTTTTAAGTTTAACAAGATTTTTTTTGTTACAATGCAGTCATGGACCGAGAAAAGTAATTTGAAAAATTAAAAAGAAAAATGACCAACAAAGAGTTGAGTTAAAGTCTAAACAGCATGTGAGTTTGAGTTCTTGTAAATCTAGAAAATTAGTCTCATTTACAACTTTTCATACACTAATTAGGCACCCACCCAATGGAAGAATCGAATTGGACATTAAGAATATTTTTATTGTTTAAATCGAAGGATCTTTAGAAATGTTTATCCCTTCTTTTATGACGATACAATTTTTTTTAAAACCAACAAGACGGCTGAACACTTGGAAAGAGAAAATATGCATCATAAAACGATCCTTTTCATCATATTAATATGATAGAGACAAACAAAAGTCTTTCCTTTTTTTCTTATTTGTCATTTTGTCGTATTATTTGGATATTTTCGTGATCTTTTTCAGGAAAAAAAACCAACCGAATACAAGCCTGCGAGAGTTTTCAATGGGCGGATTATGCAAGGTATATTTGATATCATCTGCATATTGTCGCCCAACACACGCTGCTGTCTTGTGCAAATCCAAATGCTTATTATAGTAATTAATTAGACTTCGATGTGCAGCACGAGGCAGATAACCGGACACCGATGTGATCATTAAGGTCATTAAACAAAAGTAGGTGAGAACCACGTTGTCATTACGAGATGGAGTCACTATTAAGGTAACAAAACCCACTATTAATTCTTTTATCATTTGATTAATTTATGTCTTTTCGAATTATATGTATAATTATGACAAGGGATTATATGTATAATTATGACGGGTGAGACTTTCTATGTCCCATTAATTAGGGGTATAAGAAAAACTAGACAAATCCAAAAAATTTATCCGACATGAAAAAATAAAAAATTAGAAGTTCGAATATGATTTAGGATAATTTTTTATAAATTAAAAATCACCCGCTAAAATTAGGACCCCATCCGAAAAAAATCGCATGAGCTCGTGGAGCCCGTTTTTATTTATATAATTATTTCATAAATTGTCCATTTTTTATTATTGATATAATACTTTTTTATAAAATCGCATACTTTTCTATCAAATTATCGAATTTAATTTGGCATCTTTTAAATATTAGTAGTATATTTTAAATATAACATAAAATTAAATAAATTTTATATTAATTTTAATTTAATATATATTTTTTAAAATATAATTATATAAAAATAGGGGTTCGAAAAAATAGATCCGTTAGAGGGTGATTTGTATTTTTTAAAATGATTTTATGATGATTTTTTAAAAAGCAGACTCATAAAATAAGGAATGATTTTTTTTTTTTTAAATCGAAAACCCAACCCTACCAAACTACTTTCACTGCTACGGTCCTACCATTAACCTCAATTCATCTTTGATAAAGAGTTTTAACGTGCCAGCTAATAAGCGGTCAACATCTCGACACATCGAACGAGTTGAATTGTGAAACGAGTAACGTAAATTTGAAAAAAAAAATTAAGACGAGTTGGTAAGTGGGCTGAGTTAAATATTGGAACGCTAAAGGCGTCGTTTGAACGGAAGTTAATTTATAGTATTTGACAATTATGGATCTGATTAGTCATATTCCCCCTCGTATAGGGCGGAAATAAAATTTTGTCACCTCTGCACTTTGTTATCGCCAATCACTAACCTTGTGCTAATTAGTGATCAGTTTCGGATGAACAATGGTCAGTCGACGATTAAGAGTGCCATTATGATTTTATGCCAAAGGTTGTGACCGAAAGTTAATGTCCTCAAGCCCCTCCAGAAATGACACTTCAATTACCACTTGAAGGTGCCTTAATTTTGGCGATTGAATGTTTAAACGCGTCTTATATTATGAGCCCATAAAAAGAAATGGTACACTTCGACACGTAATTTCTTGAAAATGTATCAGTCGATCGAATTCATTAAATAAGTGCTCAATATACCTTTTCTTTTATGGCACATTTGACAACTAAATCAGTTCCCCTAATTTTGTCAAACGGCACGACGGAAATCGGAACCGGAATGCATATGATATTCCAATTCTTACATTCCACTCTATTCAAATATATTTTAAACTAATCTATCAATTTAACTATTTGGTAAAAATATTTCGTTCTCAAACTCAGCCCGTAAAATTTAGTAGACTTGTATACCTGTTCATAGTTCTTACAGCACCACTCCTGGCATGTCATCTACCCTGCCATGCCTTGCTATCGCTGGGGGTGGCTAAAGAAGACGGACAGTGCCATGGAGATGCATGCAAAGCTGGTCAAAGTTGAGAGACAGAGCAGGACGCTGCATGCCCCGCATCAGCCGAGGAAACAGGACGCTTGGCATCGGCACAGTTCGTGATGCCTAGGAGCGTTTTGTCCATGTGATATAGCAGAATACAATTTGTCTGAATCTGCGTTACTTCTGCTATATAAAACAAAGGTTCCCTGTCCCTGAAATCTTTTTGTCTGCTTTGGAAGAACTTGAACAGATCTCGAGGATGTGTACGTACGTTTTTCTTTATAACGCCCTGCATTCTGTCTCACCGTCAACAATGCTCTGTTCCTGTATTCACAGCATGAGCCATGAAGCCTGCGTATGTTTATGTATAAGGGTATAAGATGAGTAGTCCTTGCTGCAGGCTGCTTTCATTCATGTCTTCTACTACATGCATTTGATACGTGCTGCACAGGTTAATGACTCCTCGCCTCTGTCCTACGCCAACTCCTTGTATGCTATGCAGTCTCCATCTCAAATGCAAATCCATGTAAAGTCACTGGCAGATTGTGAGGGCTGAGTCATGTTTCTGTTTCTGAGATCCATCTCAGCACGTGTTTCCTAATAATGAAACGTCTGCATGCACATAAATATAATGGCATGTCACTTATACATGTCACCTAAAACATATCCCACCCTCAACCTTGATCTCAAAAGAACAGGTCTAAATCAAAGCATCGAGTTCGATTCCTGTAAAAAGAAGATGCATGCTAAATTTTTTGAAAAGCCAGATCTGAAAAGTTTATATGAGATGTGACGCGGTTCGGAGCCGGTTCGACGAGCGATTCAGCGCGGTTCGCACGAGACCGACGGATCGACCGATATAAAAAGCTGAAAACCCTCGGTCAATCTCATTTTTTCCCTCTCCTCTCTCTCTCCTCTTCCTTTCTCCTCTCCGCACCACCGATCTCCTCTCTCTCTTGCTCCCCTCTCCGTGCGGCTGTCCGACGTCAACGAGCAACACCCGACTCTCTCTTTCTCTCCTCTCCTCTCCGAAAACCCTAGCCGCCGACCCCAGCCAGATCTGCGCCAAGTGGTGACTCTCACGCGACGACCCTCCGGCCAGAACCACCAACCCCCGCACGACGACCTCATCCGACGCCCGTCGCCGAAGATCTGCCCGCCGCCGACCCCGCGTGAACAACAGCACATCTCCGAGCCCTTCTGCCTCAGATCTGCCCCGCCACCGACCCCATCATGCCTCGGGACCCCTTTGAGGTCGAAGATGCTCAAATCCGCGCCGAGGGCCAGATCCGCCTATCAGATTTGCGCTGGCACACTGCCGCCGACCAAATCGAGCAACCACCAACTCCCCCGCGCAACCCGTCGATCAGATCTGTCCTCACGCACTACCGCCAACCAAATCGAGTAATAGACGACTCCCCACGCACCCCGCCGATGAGATCTGCTCTTGTGCACCGTCGTCGACCAGTTCGAGCACGCCGCGACTCTACCTCTCGTGCACGACTGTCGAGCCCGCCCCGACGCCAACGCCGCCGAGCTCGTGCGCCACCGCCGTCGAACTCGTCCTCCCCACTGCTGCTGAGCTCGTCCGCCCCGCCGCCGCCGAGCTCGTCCACCCCGCCGCCGTTGATCTCGTCTGCCACCGAGCTCGTCCGCCCCGCCACCGCCGAGCTCGCGCACTTAATGCACGTTAATTCTTCATGCTTTAATTTTTTTGTGTTAACCTATGTTGTAAACTAATTAAACTTTTGTTAATCCATGCTTGGATTTGTTACAATTTTTAATCCATACTATAAAATTCTTTTTCTTGCTTGTATGCTATTGACAACATCACAGTGGTTCTTGCTTGTATGTGATTGACAACATCGCAGTGGTGTGTGTTTTCTCGTCGTCACTTGTTTTCTCGTCGTCAACGTCGAATAGAGCTTCCTCCACATTATCGTCTCCATCCCTATCTCACTTTCAGACATTATCTATATGGCTTTCCGCCGAGCTCTGCAAGCTCTTCTACAACAATTTAGTTGAACTTATTTAATTCTAACAAAAAAGGTCAATCTATGGGAAAATCTCACGCTCATCACTATGAGAAAACAACATGATAAGAACATTTTGATAAATCACACTAATCTACAACATAAATTATCAATAAAAAATCTACAAAAGTGTTACTAATCACACTATTATAGAATGCATTAATTTATAGCACTAAGAATTAGCGGATTAATAACATGGATTAACAGTAGCTTGGGACGGCGAGCTCGGCGGTGGCGGGGCAGGCAAGCTCGATGGTGGTGGTGGCGGTGGGGTCAGCGGCGAGGCAGTCGAACTCGGCGGCGACCTGGCGGCACTCGACGTGCTTGCGGTGAGGGGGTGGCAGCGTGCAGCGACACTCGGTGTGCGGGCTCGACGATGGTGCAGGGTCGCGAGAGGTCGTCACGGAGGTCGACAACACCACAACGGAGGTGATAGGAGGTCCGTGGCGCTAGGCGGGATCGAGGTGGGGTGCTTGATGTCAGGACCGCGCAGATCTGCTCGCCGACGGTTGGATCGGGCACTCTTCACAGCGCAGATCTGGTTAGCGATCGACGAAGGGTGAGATCCGATGCTCGAGGTCGTCGCGGAGATGGCCGCTGCACATGGGCCAACCGTCCGCCGCGCCGCGCGAGGAGAGAACATTCATCTCCGTATCCGTTCGTTGTGCGCAGAGAGAGAGTAAAGGAGAGGACAGTGGGGGAGAGGAGAGGATAGGAGATCGGGGGTCGGTGGCGAGCAGATTTGCGGCGACGGGCATCGGAGGAGGTCACCACGCGGAGGTGAAACGCGGGGGTCGACGGTGGGCAGATCTGTCGTGAGGGGCGTCAAATAAGGTCGCCGCGGAGGTGAAGCGCTGAAGGGGAAGAGAGAGGAGTTGGATGCTCGTCGATGTCGAGAAGCCGCGTGCAGAGAGGAGAGAGAGAGGAGGTGGAGCGGAGGAGAAACGAACAGGAGAGAGAGAGAGGAGAGAAGAAAATGAAGGGTTTTCATCTTTTTATACCTCTTGAAACCGGTCCATGCGAATCGCGGCAGATCGAATCCCGAACCGCACGACGCTAGATTTCACTGATTTGCGCCAGTTGTCGGATGCGAATCCGATGGCTGATGCATTATAGGGGGACAATCCCCCATTTAAGTTGGGCGATATCCATTATTCCCTAAGGGATTGTTTGTTTGCGGAACCGGGCCTTGTTCCGCCTAGTTCCGCCAAACACCTCCCTAGAACTAAGTTCCGTTCCGGGGCGGGAACAACTACGCTGGAACCGGGGTCACGTGACTCCAGTTCCATCCTCCCGGTTCCACCAAAAATGGTGGAACTGGAGGTGCTCCGACTTTTTTTTCATGTTTTTTTTAAATTCATTTTTTTCTTTTTCTTTTCTCTCACACCACATATTTTTATTAAATAAATTATTTAATAAATATAAAATAATTTTAATAGTAGATTAATATAATATTATTTATTAGTTATTATTTCATTAAAATTTTAATATTTTATTAAATATTTTTTAAAAAAAATGATTTTTGTATATTTAAACAATATATTTTTTAACAAAATTTTTACCTAAAAAATTTTATTTTAATTAATAATAAATTTATACTTCTCAATTATAATTATTTTTAATTCAAAACCCATAAAAAATTCATTCTTCACATCTATTTTTTCCTATCACATCAACTATCTTATTCCTTATCATCAAATTTCACTCCAACCAAACACACTCCAAACTAATATGTCAATTCAACTATGCACCGGAAACTTAGGAAGAACTATGATTCCGTTTCCAAACGACCCCTAAGGGTCATGGGGCCCGTCGGAACATTGGTTCGGTCAACGTCGCAAGTTCTATAAAATTAGTTCTCGCGAAACGCAAGAACTTGCAAAGTTCTGCTGCGCGAGCTGAACAAACCTTGAATCCCACGCCCATTTCGCGTAGTCCAAGGTCAAAGTTCCCCTTTATCAAAATTATCGTCCAAACACAAATGCAAAACATATAACTCAAATCACGAAGTTCCTACAACATATTGAAACTTTTGTTCCATCGTCCCAACACAGCCTAAAGCTTTACACATCTTAAAAGAAAAATGTACTTTGACATTATATTATTTATATTAGATAACTAACTATTAATAATTGAGTTGAGATGATCCATCCCTGCGAACTACCCAAAAGAAATGCACACACCATGCGAACAAAGCAACATAAGCTTACCAACTTAATTACCACCACACAGAAACAGGCCAACAGAACAGGAACACAAAACTATCAACACAAGCTTTACTCCTCTTACAACGAGATCAAAAGGAAAGATAGATATCCACACGCAAACGCGACAACAATGAATGCATGCAAAAGCCATGCACGCACTGCGCGTTACACCTAGAAGCCGCAAGGATCTCGCTCTCCCGCTCATCACTCTCTCATGATCTCGCCGTTTCCACTGCGCTAAGCATCTAACTGATTCCGGAAAACCTCGAGGATGTCGGCGAACCCGACGATTCCGACGAGGAGGTAGTCTTTGTCCACGACCCACACGTAGCTCACTCGGTGTGCCAGCGCCTGGATCATCACGGCCACCAGCGAGCTCTCCGGGTGGCAGACGATCGCCTCCTCCGACCGCCGGCCCATCCTCGCCGAGTAGCTGCCGGACCTGCCGGCGGATCGCAGCTTCCTCAGCCTTCTCCCTGTCGAGGGCGCCGGCGATGACTCCTCATCGGACGACGAGGAAGATGAGGACGTGGAAGAGGACGAGAATGGCGGCGAGATCAAGTCGGTGTCCAGGAGCTCGATCATCCCATTAAGCCCTTTTTCGCCGAGTCTGGCTTTGATGGATCGGACGCTGCACTCCGGCGGGCAGCCGAAGCAATCGACGTAGGCCATGAGGTCCGCCGCGGAGAACGCCGCGAGGGCGGCCGCCGCGCGTTCGTCGCAGTGCGCGAGAGTCGAGGGGGAAATCTCGCCGATGAGGCGGCCATCGTCGGTGACGACGGCCACGGATGTCTGGTCAGCCAGGGCGGCGCGGATGAGAGGGAGGGCGGAGAGGGCGGGGTCGTGGGGGCGTACGGCGAGAGCGGCGGGTCGCACGAGGCCGAGGTCAGAGATGGACAGCGCCGGAGCCGGGGAGAAGAGGGCGATGGAGTTGAGAAAGAACCGGACGAAATCCTCCTGCGTCACCCAGCAGAAATCAAGGAACGAGTTGGTGCCGGCGCCGGCGCCACCGCCGACGGCGAGTTTCCTCCGGGGAGTGGCTGCGCGGATCGGTACGGCCAGGCTTTGCGCGCCGTCCAGGATCACGTCGAGGGCTTCCAATAGGCTGCGGATACAGAACGCAAACACGGAATAAGATCAACATTGCCTAAAATTCCGACCAATTGAAGAAGAAACAGCTCCGAGATCCGACGATCACGAGCAAAAACAAAAAGCCTTTTTCCCAAAAGGAATCCAAAAAGTTCGCATTTGAATCACGCAAAAGTGCCTCTCCTTTTCTTCATCGAAACAAAATGATTCAACACAAAAGTAACCGCACCTGGAATCGTGCTCGACGATTCGAACGGGCGCCGCGCCTTTGGAGAGGAGGGCGGAGACCGGGGCGGCGAGAGCCGCAGCGGGGGAGCCGACGTTTTCTTCGTCACAGAGGTAGCAGAGGACGTCGACCATGCAAACCTTCCCGGCGACGGCCTTCTTGTCCGACGACGGGGCGCTCCGGACGCCGATCCAGTCGCCGTCCACCGACGATGTCTTGAGGGCGAGGAGGGTGTCGCCAACTGTGGCGGAGGGCGACAGCGATCTCACCGCGGGCTTGCCGATGCAGAGGTCGGACACCTCATTGAACTCCAGAAGGCTCACTGCCATGCAATCGCGAAGTAGCCCTGGAAATGGTCGCTAGAACACTGGAAACTGGAAGTGGAAGAGCTCAAAGTAGAAGTGGAACGAAGGAGAGGGAGGGAGAGGGAGAGGGAGAGGGAGAGGTTTAAGGGGAGGTATGAAGAGCAAATTTGTGTGCGAAGTAGAGATAGCTGCAGGTGGTATTTGTAGAAGGCTTGTGACCGGTACTAACCGGGAGCCGGGCGCCACAGCGGGTGGAATTAACCGGCAAATTCCTATAAAAGCCGCGGTTGAATTGTGTCATAATAGCTGTAACGAAGTTGTAAAGTAATATTTATTCATTCTAACGTGGTCCAACAATAAAATAAATATAGAGGAAAATTTTACATTTGTTTAATAAAAATTGGACATCCGTGACTTGGTCAACACTTGGGCTTGTGTTTTACATGAAAATAATATATATTAAAAAAATATTTTTTTCTAATTTTAAAACAACGAACTGATATGCATTGTCATGTTGCATATAAAAAAATGAACCTAATAGAAGCAATTACTTCCCTTGAAACGACTAAGGATGGTTTGATTATAAACTCATTTTCCTTAACTAAGCCTTCAATTTTGTTTTGTAAAAATAAATTCATCGTTTAAAAATTTTACAGGAATCGATCATTCTGATGGTAAGTTTCTAGTTGAATGGCATGTTTTGACAATCGGTTGACATTTTTTATCTTTCTTCTAGCCTCCCATTTGTATTCTTTAAAAAGAATAGGTAAAGATAATATAATAATAATAAATCTAATAAGTAATAAAATCAAATGATTGATTTGAGGCTCCTCAGCGCTAGGAGGCTGCTTAGCGTTGCAATTTTTTAGTTTTTTTTATGATTTGAAATCGATTTATACGAGAAGTCTATTTCCTTGCACGACCATTATTCGTTAACATGTTAAACACCCTAACTTTTCTCTCTCCTACGATTTACATGCTTGGAATGTCGTTCCGCTCTCCTATAGTTGACATGTCGCTCAGCCTCATTATGTCGATGCTTCTTGCTCGCCATTGACATGTCGTTGCTTCTCGCTCGCCACCCTACATTCTTGTATGATCATGCACCTCTCGTTATTCTGTTTTGGCGTCGCCTCGTCGTTTGATGTCTTTGCTCCAGTGTCGATAACCAATTCTATCTTGATCTCTCAATGGAAGCGCCTTGACCAACTATCTCCACAGTCATCTCCTTTTGACAATAATATCTCATAGTTCAGTTATGAGGGTTATATGTTTGTTATGCCAAGTCCAATTCTTTTGTATATAATCTCTCATAGTTCATTTATGTGTAGCTGCATAATTGAATTCATGTAGTGACATAGACAATTAATAGTGCTTTTCTAGAAAAAAAAACTTTTGATATAAGAATCACATTTTCTCCTGAGACATGGATGCAATTACAAGTAATGAACATTGTGAAGACCAAGGCAACTTGGATGCACACAAGAACGTATATACATTAATCTTTGTACTTGTTACCATTTATTAAACTTTGTAGTAATTTTTTAATATTATTTGTATTGTAGTTAACTAGTTTTCACAACGTCGAGAAATATATGAACGAAGACATGCAACTTGATGAGCTATCCTCGAGATCATATGAAATTACTAAACCTTGTCTTAGAATGACTTTTGATATAGAGAATTATGTATATGTATATTACAATCTTTACACTAAGGTGGCGGGTTTCTCAATACATAAAGATTATCTTATGTTATCAAGGAAAAACAATGAAGTCATAAGAAGAATGTTTATTTGTTCTAAATAGGGTTATAAGAACTACAATGACAAACAAAGTGTGGGTAGAGGAGAGAAGTGAAGTGAAGAAGCGATGTTGTAGACGGGTTGTAAAACACACTTGATCATTGGATTAAATAATGATGTTAAGTGGGAGATGAAATCATTTATTGAAGGGCACACATATTCTTTAGCCACTTCATCAAAAGTTTGCATGTTGTGTTCTCACCATTCATTGTCATTACATGAGATCAAGCAACATGCATTCACCATATCACTGAGCATCTAGTTTACTCACACAAGCATAGATTGAGAATCAGAAACAAACAAGAGGCTGGCTCCACAGATGAAGGGCGTCGAATCTCTCATTTCAAGCAATAGGCAAGAAATTATACATTCAATTAATAATATAAAATTATTGATATTGTTCTTCCTAAACGGTTTAAGCTTTTAAAAAAATTAATCAACACATCAAATTTAACATGGTATAAAGCAAGAATTCAAACCTTATCAAGCTCTTATTAAAAAAAATATTTTCCTCCCTTAATTGTTGTCCACGTTGTGGGCTGAATTAAATCAAAGTTATCATTGGCTCACACGTGATGGAGAATGTTAAAAATATAAAATCATTTATGTGCTGTTCCTAACAACTTAAACTTTTAGAAAATTTGGTTAGTATATCAATTTTAACATATTCCCATAAGAGTGACAATAATGTCCAACTTAAATAAGAACGACAATAACATCACATCCTCGAGAGCAACAATAACATCACATCCATTTACATAAAGTTGACGATTACTAATATCCAGTGGCACAAATGAAATTAATACTAATTGTCTTCATACTAATTATATCATACTAGTGACATTAATACTCACTAACACACCGCACATTCTCATTTCATCACACTAACAATTTATTACAAATAATACAAAAAATAAAACATCCATCAATATTGTTGCTTTTTTGCTTTAAATTTGTCTGCCAATCTATTAAATACAGCCATGTATTAAGCCTTAAGCGATAGATACAACCAACGAGAAAATAATCACATGATCTTTCTTTCTTGCAAAAATAAAACATAGTTTAAGTTTACATATCAAATTATGTCAAAACTCATTGAAACAAATGAAATAAAAATAACATGTACGAGGAAACTAACCTCATAGTTATTGTAGCCATAAAATGTCCAGTCGAGAATTTTTCTTAGTCGATGATATCTTAATATATGTTACTCGCGTTGACATATCGATGGATGAATTTGTTCAAACAAAGTATAGTTGTAGCCTACAGTCCAAAAATTAGTAAATTCATTAAATTGAGGAAAGAATAAAGGATTAGGGCATAGTGATGAAGTAAGTAATTAAAGAGAGAGTAGTAATTAATTAAAGAGCAATAAGACTAGGGTCTGAACACATAAGCACTAAGCAATTATAGAGTAACAAGATTAGGATATGCACACGTGAACAATAAGCATTATAAAGGAAGAAGATTAGGGTCTGGACACATGAGCATTATGTAATTAAAGAGCAATAAGATTAGGGTCTCTACACATGAGCAGTAAGATTAGGGCATAGTGACAAAGTAAGAGTTAGGAGCAATTGCTGGAGCAGAGGTGAAGACACAGAGCAATGCTAGAATAGAGATGGACTTCGATGAGGGCTTCGAGGAGTGGGGCGAGAGCGGAACTAAGGAACACCAGCAAAGCTCACAAGAGTGGGGAAGGAAGGAGGAGAGTGATTAGATCACAGCAGAAAGATGACACCCCTCACCATCCTATTTTCGGTTGACATATTCTCTAAAAAAACACTTAATAAGAAAAGAAAAAACATGCCTTCAAATCCATGGTTGACGACGATTGGCATCTCTTTGATGTCGCCGACCACGTTCCATGGTCGACGGTGCACATCGAAGGTTTATGGCGGAGATAAACGATCGAAATGTGCAAGTCCTTTGGTGGCCCAATCGGTTGATGATGTACCTTTCATCATTGAAACTTCATTGTATTCATCACATGCACCAAACAATCTCTGGTATTAACGAAGAGATAAAAGCTAGGGTTCGATTGATCGCTATCGTTGGTGTAATCAACGAAGTTCTTTTTATCATGGCGATTAACATGTTAATAGATCATGACAGTCAAAGGAAATGGACGTCTAAATCAAATTCAACTCATAAAAAAGAAAAAAAAACAACATGCGTTGCAATGCTAAGCAGCCTCCTTAGGACTCTTTACCAAACTATTTTTCATTTAAAGCAAAGAAAACATTTTTATATTATCCTATAAACTTTGCGGTAACAGAAACAAGGAAGAAAATATCAATGGTTAATTTATTATGCGTGTGAGAGCGAAAAAGAAAGGTAGTCAAGTTTAGTTGCCACAATTGAATAGTGAATTATGTTTGAAGATCATCCGAATTTCTTGAGGTCACTACTCATAAGAGGGATTTTTACTCATTCATACAAAGATTTTGTTTTGGGTGAATGATTTACTAGGAATATGTTGGATTTGGAAAATTCCTATTTTATTTCGATATCATTTTTAAAATTTTAATTAAAATTAAATTGATGATTACAAATTCCTCACACGACTTAAAATTAATTCCACAAAACTAAAATTCACATTCTACCATTTTATTTCTTCTTCATAAATTTTAAAATATTTTTAAAGATAATAAAGACATGTATCTAGTCTAAAGTTCTCAAATTCATGCATTAGAATTTGTATTAGAAAGTAAATTGAATTAATCTAATCCATCATATAACCTAACTTAATTCATCCCTCCTATAGTAAACTTAAATTATCAAACATAACCTAACTTGAATTATTCATGTGAAAATAACTTTGATAATTTTAAGCCAGAAAAAAATATTGCATAAAAATTAATATTCATCACGTAATTTAATTAAAAATTTGTGGATGATTACAACATTCATAAATTTTGACGAAATTGAGAGGAATGATGATACTAACAATTAAGGATTCGAGTGTAGCACTATAGTGGTTTTAAAATATTTGATGGATATTTTGATCTAAAAATGACAAATTAATTACCATAACCTATTTATCATATAAGGAAAAAACTATGACAAAAAACACTTCAAATATTTCTAAAGAATATTCTCTATTCTATGCTTATGGATTCATGGAAATTTAATTATTTGTAGATAAGAAGAGAAATGAGAGATGAAAAAGAAGAAATAGCTTATTGAAATCATATTTATACACATTGAGATTATTGATAAATAAATTATAATCTAATTAGAATGTGTAGTTTAAATATAACTTTAATCTTATTTCTAATCATCTTCTACCTTTTTATTATATCCCTATTCAAACGTTATTATTTCCTTATATTTTTTTATCATTTTATTTATTTAAATAATTAATTATTATTCTTATCTCTTAATTTTGTAATAAAATATTATTATTTAATTACTAAATATTTTAAACTTTAAATCTTAATTTAGTTATAATTGGAAATTCTTTGAACACAAACTTATGATTTGATTCAATTTTAAATTTAACTTCATAATCTTAACTATTCCAATTTAATTTGAACTCTTTGTACAATGAAATTTAAAGTTAAAATTATGTGAGGACTACCATTTAAATCCAACTCCAATATATTTTAATTCCCTTTCTAATTATATTTTTTATTTTTCAACTCTATGCATCTACTTTAATCCTTTACTTTAGATTTATGAAATAAATAAATTTTATTTTATTATTTGAAAGTATGGGTCATTACATTATTATCATTTAATCCTATTAAATAAAAAAACTCCACAATTGAAAGGATGATTGAATTTGTAATAACCGACACAAAGATAAAAAAAGAAAAGAAAGAAATTAAAACTATAACAACCGATAGGAGATAAGAAGCAAAGATAAAGTTCAAGTCAAAGTTATTCAAAAATTGATCGACCAACCATAAGGATAAAATTAAAAACTTATCTCTAATAGGAGACAAAGACCAAGTCAAGGGGGGTTTACAACAATCATATAAATTGTGATGGATAGGAAACCAAAACCCTCTTTTCCACGTTTTCCCCTCCTCACGTACAACCATACCCAAGAAAGAGGCCGACAGGTTTGCTACAATCACCTAATTCTCACGCCCCATCCCTCAGCCCTCTTCTTTGGATTATTGCAGGCGCTGATGTGCTAGGAGAGGACAGGACACAGGGAGAAGAAAGGGGACGCGATCTTTAGAATTTCGACGAATCGTTAGAATTCCGGCGAATCAAACAAGGATTAATTGTGAACAGAGATGGATGAATTGAAATCACCTTGCATGACCCTTGAATAAATTTAATTTCTGCCCTATTGATTCTGTAAAGAAGAAGACAAGAAGAAGAAGTTCTTGCTTGATTGTTTGATTTTGTGATTCTTGATTGTTTAAATTAATTTGCATATGTGTTTTGATTTATGGTTGGTCTGTTACTATTGGATTGATTGTTAGGATGTAGGGATTAGTTTAGGATGTAATTACGTTAGGATTTTTAGGGAATTTTTGAGTTCTAAAATCCATCAGGTCGCCGACCGATCGGCCTATAGGAATTGCCAGTAATCGGTCGGCCGATTCATTGAATCACAGCCGATTTCATTAGGCATCGACCGGTCGATCGATTCCCCAAGCTTATGACCTGATCGGTCGACCTATCTATTAGCCTTACCAGCCGACCGGTCGACCATTCTATAGAACCAATCGATCGATCCATCCATCCTAGAATTAGATTTGTTAAACCCAGTCGACCGATCCAAGCAGACCGGTCAACTGACCAAAAGCCTACCAGTCGATCGTTTCTCAGAACTGATCGACCGATTTCCCTAATCTTCTTTTTATGACATTCATTATCAATTCTTGAGCCTGTTTTGAATCTTTCCTATTCCCATCTGACTTATGATATGATTCAAAGTACTAATTCATGAGATGATTAATTTCTACTATTGATCCTTCATGTTCCCACGTTATAATTGAACAACGAATAATAAGATTTTCAAAACTATTAATAAGTTCAGATAGAAGATGAATAATGAGTTGTCAGTCCAAGCTAAGTGTCTCAAGATAAGGGTCGCTCCCTTGGTCATGGTTTGATCACTCATTGACCTGCACAAGGCTGTATCGTTTGCTCGACATACCCCAAGAATTAAAGACACATAAAGTCACCATGATTTCTAAACACGAAAATATATTAACAAGTATGAACAAGACAAGCAAGCATGAATGTCAAGTCAAATTATTGGTATTCCAATGTCATGATTATAAGATTTCTAATATCATTTGAATCATATTGCTTTATGTTATCAATTTATATCTCTTATGATTATATATATGATGCTCTCATGTTATCCATTTTATTCAAGATAAGTATTTTATTTTACTGCTGATTTTCTCTATTCAAGTCATGCATTATATATCATGTGATTCTTCACTAGGCTATAAAGCTTACGGGAGGACCTCATCCCCTGTGTCTGATTTTCACAGGACCAGATCAATGATGAGGTGGAGTATGTGTTGCGATAAGACTTTAGCGATAAGAAAGCACATGAACCACATGGCTTATTAGATTCCTTATTAGATTTTTTTCCTCCTGCATTTATAAATTCATGATGTAAAAACTTTTTTTTATTTCCTAAGGATGATATAGCCACTTTTAAACTTCAACAATTAAAACTATTCTTTTTCTTTATTTTTTTATTATTCTTTTTTTTGTTGACGTGTCTCTGTTCTTGATTGAGATATAATCAACATAATGGTCAAAGTCATAGCATATCATAGCGTCTTCATGTTAGTATTCATCACGTGGCAGGGGTCGATTTGAGGGCGTTATAGAATTAGTGCGGACAAATAATTGATGCACATCTTAATTGTAATCTTGTGACATTGAAAGCACTTGAGAAGCAAGTCGAGATATCTTGGACTTGAGTTGTGATCGTCTAGCCTTTATTATTTTATCCTCCGGTGCAAATTCTTCATCTTTTTTTTCTAAGCCTTGTGATGATTATTTCATTGTGAGAGGCGACATCATCTATGTTCTAGGGTTACACGTTGACATGCATAGCTTACTCAAATTAGGTTTATTATTATATATCATTTTGCTTATCAAAGCTTTTAATGAGATGTTTGAATGTGATTGGTCATGCATTTAGTAAGTCTATTCACGTGATAATGAAGGTTGCATTAGATGATTAGTCACATGGACAAACGATGCAAGTCCATACATTTAAAAAATAATGCTTCGAATGTTGTTCATTTATGACCCTATAACTTGCTGCACTTAGGGCATATTGTTTAAAGTTTAAACCACAAGAATAGACTTTCACGATTTTGGCTAAGGACGCTTTGCCTTTGTTAATTAAAATAAAAAGATGGTTGCATGATCGTTAATAGGACCATAGATTAAGGTTTCATTTGGCTTAACTACTGATATAAAATAGTTTATAAATTAAAATATTGATAAGTAATTTAATAACTAAAGTTGATTTTAAAGATAAGTAATTATGTGTTTAATAATAAAAGAAATTATAGGTTATTATTTTAGACAAATTATCCATATATTCTTAATATTATAATTAATAGAGAAAATATGTAAAGAAAATTATAACTAGTTTGCTCAATTAGCAATAGGATTGAGTATGAGGGTTAATAGCTCTAGATTCAAATTTTGGAGTCATTATAATAGTAAGAAAATAAGTCATTATTGCTCTATCTTTCTAATTTTGGATTAGTACCTCTCGTAAACTCGGAGCGACATAAAAAAACTCTATTTTTTAATTAGGAAAAAAATTTAAAATTGCTTATAAATCATTTTGATTGACACTCTTAAAATGTTAACACTAGTGAACTATTAATTAATTAGGCCAAAGTGAATTCAATCCACTTCATTACATATTGATTACTTCCCTGCTTTTAGAATTCATTTCATTAGCACAAAACGTAATAATTATTTTCTTACGTTTATGTATTTATCTCCTTTAACGTAATATCTAATTAACATACAAGAAATACTTTATTTAGTACTAAACACTCTTTCTAGAGGACGATATTAACCTTACTAATTTTTTTCACCTATATTTGTATCCCAACAACGACGGAACTTAAAACAGGTTGGACACGAAAATAATAATGAATTAATTTTAGGAAATCCACCTAATTCCACCTTCAACCCTAATTAATTCGATGTAACATTCATTTGATATTGGTTTCTATTTGCATGCATTGAGTAGCATACATGCCAACTTGCATCATGTTATATTAATGTCTTCACCTACTTAGCAATGCAAGATGTATAATTTACGCAATCTGTAAGTTCAATTTCTCAAAAATGATTACCATTTCATTGTATGCCAAATCGGATTTCAATGAAATGATAAATCACTTTGATTTAATGATAAATCTTGAAATTTATTTACACAAGGAGAGAAAGTATAAAAGAAAAAAATGAGTATATTACATGGTCTTATGACACAGTGTACCTGCATAGACTGATAAAAGAATAATTTTTATGTCTGAATTCATGGGCATCGAAGACCGCATGAAGTGATAAATTATCGTCAAATTGTCAATTCAATTCTGGATTATTAACTTTTATCAAATTTGAAGTGCAATATCTAATTAAATCATTTTGCTTCCTATGGGACGGAGGTAATGTTTTTCTTTTTTGTTTCTATCACAAGCTAAAAAAGACAGTACAATCATTGATGGATGATCCACACGTGAAGTAATATTACTCCGATATAATAAATTAAGTTGTCAACTTATATTAAAAAAATGATTCATCCTTCTAAAAATCTTCCTAACACAAGTGTGTAAAACATCCTTAAAAGTTGATAAAATTATAACTTATATCATTGTGAGATGTTAGAAGAATTTTTAGGAGGATTATTAGAAGGATATGACATGCCCTATTTAAAATACCGTCTTAAAATCAGCTTAACTGATATTTTTTATGACCTTGAGAAGTGACGACAATATTTTTTAAATTTTGCATTAAAGAACATTTTGGTAAATTGGTCAGTTCTCCTTCTAATTTCACAAAAAAAAAAAAAGAAAACAACAATAATAAATTATGCCGCATTGTACGATACAATATGCATACTATTTGATTGACCCCTAATACAAAGTCATAAAATTACTTATTAATAAAAATAAGATTATTTTCTCAAATTACCCATAAACTATCATGATTTTTCAAATCTAATCCCACACTACGAACTTTATTTTTTGAGTCCCTAAACTATCACGATTTTTCCAATTTGATCCTTCCATCGATTTTTTCCGGTTAATTTCATTTTTTTTATTTATAAAAAGTCCAAATTACCCCTCTAACCTTTAAAATAATACACAATAAATATAAAAATAATAATAATAAGAAAATTCATGGGCAATGCCCCTGCTAACGCCGGCGAGGGGGCGCCGACCCCCTGAGTGAGCTCGCGTGCCGGCTGATCGTCGAAATCCCCCAATTGAACCACATTTAACGACATCGAGCACGTCCTCGACAAGGCTCTGGCACTCGTAGAGCGCTGCCGCAGCCACGACCTGGTGTGCCGCCTCTTCACCATCATCCCCACCGTTGCCTTCGCCAAGATGACCACCCTGCTCGACAACTCCGTGGCCGACGTCTCCTGGCTGCTCCGCGTCTCCTCCACCTCGGGCCTGGGGGGCCATCTCGCGGGGGACACCGACAAGCTCACGAGGGGGCATGGGCCAACTTGTTCTTCCTCGTTGCGTGCGAGGGAGAAAAGGGGGGCCGGCGCCCTTGAGTGAGCGAGCTCAAGGGTGCGCCCTTGTGCGAGGAAGAACAAGGGACGATGCCTCTACTACTACTGGCGATGAGAAAGAAAAGGGGGGGGGGGGGGGGTCAGCACCCTATGTGAGCTCGCTAGGGGGGCGTCGCCCCCCTTTTCTTCCTCGCACATGGCAAGGAAGAAAATGGGGAACACCAGTGCGCGAGCTCGCTCAAGGCGGTCGGCGCCCCCTTGCACGAGCTCGCCGACATGCGAGCTCGCGAAAGGGGCGTCGGCCCCCCTTGTGGGCGGCGATCGCAGGGGGACGCGCCCTACCTTTTTCTTTTTAATTATTTTTTATATTTATTATTATATATTATTTTAAGTAAAAAATAGACTAACACTTAAGGAAGGAGTACAATGAACTTCTTACAAATGTAAAAAATCAAAGATAGCTGAGAAGTTAACGGAATTAGACGAAATGATCAAATTGGAAAAATCGTGATAATTTGATGACCCGAAAAATGAAGTTCGTAATTTAGAGTTAGATCTGAAAAATTGTAATACTTTATGGGTGATTTGAGAAAATAACGAAAGAAATATTTTCTACATTAATGTCTTTTAGTTTTTTTTTTAAAAAAAAGACGTTAGGTTCTAATATGTAAAGAAAATAACGAAATGTCCATAATTTTATCGTAAACATATAAAAAACAATATTTCTTTTTTTTTTTTGGAAAACTGAATCGTTTATCGAATGGATGTGTTAATTTGGGCGTGATGTCATCAGTTTGTCGGATCTAACCAGGATAGTCCACGTTCGCTAATTTTTCATTTTTATCATACACCTTTTAATAATTTTTTTTGTCATCTTCCTGTTATAATAATTTAAATATTTTAGGTAGGGAAAATTGAGGTCGGGTAACCATGGTAACCATTCTTTTTATTATTTTTTCCTACAATTCAAAACATATCTTATTTTCATAATATTATAATTTAAGCAAAACAGATTTCTTTTACTTTTTATGGAAATATTAAATCAGTCAAATATTTATAACACCAAAGGATCTCCATTAAAATTATGATTAATATATAACATATATCGCCGGCCCATTCATAGTCGGAGGTAGCTTTAATTAGGACAATGTGTTTCCTGTTTAAATTCGGATTTTGATTGCTCTTACGTTTATCTCTACACTAAATAGGTCTGTCCAAATGCTTGTCAAATTAATCAACACTCAGTTCATCTTTCTTGTTCCTTCTCTCAGCTGGTCTTCTTTACGTTCTTGAAAGTTGAAACCCTCCTCCTCCTCCTTCCTGCTGCTGCTGCTGCTGATAGATTATTGTGGCGACATGGATGGTGGAAGTGACGGCAGTGTTGTGGTATGATCTGCAACTCAAGATCAT
Organism: Pontederia crassipes; assembly: GCA_030549335.1. Classification (NCBI taxonomy): domain Eukaryota; kingdom Viridiplantae; phylum Streptophyta; class Magnoliopsida; order Commelinales; family Pontederiaceae; genus Pontederia; species Pontederia crassipes. The sequence continues at coordinate 64,320,660 of CM060191.1, read as the reverse complement.
GTTCTTCGCATATGTGTATATGGTTCCTTATTTTCCTCATCTTTTTTTTTTCTTTTTGCTTTGTTCTTGCATTTGATCTATGATGCATGGGCGTGCGTAGATAATTTAATTAAATCTCGTCATCTGCATGCGTGCAGGGCTGCGTCGTCAAATTAAGGCAACCATGGGATGAGGGATCCGAGAAGAAAATGCTGAAATCGCTCCACAAGATTAAAGGCATGCATGATTATTTAATTTAACCTCTTCGTTTAATCACATCTGATCAATTTTGTGGTCATTTCTCACAACTTCGTCTTTACAATTAGTTAACATGTATGAGCATATGATCAATTCTTGCGGTCATCTTTCAGGCGTGCGTACTGCTGAAATCGACGACGGAGGGAACGTTCATGTACATGGGGACGCCGTCGAAGTCGCCGCGGTCTTTCGAAAGCTCAAAAAGCTGCAGGTTGTGGAGTCGCCAGATCATCACAATAATAATGGCGCCGGAGGAAACAAAGAAGATGGCAATGTGGAACGCCGGAGGGGCCTTCTGAAGTCTCTTTTCAGAAGAAAAGAGAAGACGAACGTCGACGGCGATCATCGTGGCAAGGCCGTCGGCAGGAAGAGATTGCTTTTGTTCTGGTGTCTTTGTTTTGGTATCATTCTTTTGGTTGTAGTTTTGACTGTTTGAGTGCGTATATGCGAGACATTTTTGTTCATAAGTTAGATATTGTTAGCTCGCACGATCAGTGTTGGAAACAATTTTGTTTGGTAATAAGTAAAAAAAAGAGTAAAATATTTGTTTGATGAATACATATGGATAAAATAAGTATAGTGCGTGCTTATATGAATGATATGTCGATCGATTTATCAAAAAAATGCGATTTTGATTAATAGTAAAATGATAGGTCAATCAATTTATTATAAACCATGCAATATATTCCGAGCCCTCAATATATATATATATATATATATATATATATATATATAAGGGGTAAAATGAAGGTGTTGAGCGCCTTTTGCTCAACACCATGCGAAGCACGATCATAGCCGTCCAGTAGAGATTCGTCGGCTCACACGATCATCTCACGAGATCTCGCGAGATTTTGACATCAATCACTCTCGATCCTTCTCTCTCACTCACGACCATTCGAACTTGAGCGATCTACTCCGATAGATGGCGGTGCGGGAGGCCGCAGGGGCGGCAAATTGGAGGTCGCGACGTCGACAATCGGGGGATTCGATGGCTAGTGCTCTCGATCTCCCCTTCTTCTTCCCTCTCTCGATCTCCCCCATGTTCCAAAATCGGACATCGGCGACGACCTGCAGTCGAGTCACAAACACAAAGAGAGAGAGATTTACGGCTGATGGCCCCATCAATGTCGCCTTGTCGGAGATCTAGATCCGGCGCAAATGACCTCCCGCTCTCCATCACGTTGTTGGCCCTGTCGTCGTCGGTTCCACTGTGTTTGTCCCCATCCTTTGCCTCGCCGGAGATCGAGAGAGGGCGAGAGAGATTCGTCGGACGAGAAAGGGAGCTCGATGTTGCGTCGCCGGAGATGTTGAGGGATTCACAGAGAGGAGAGAGGGATTTGTAGAGGAGAGAGAGGACAACCACCATCCGATGGCATCTGGATGGTTCGACATGCATGATCGCATGGGCCGTTGGATCTCCACTGGACAGCTTGGATCGTGCAAACGTGCTAATCGGAGTGCGCTCAACACTTTCATTTTGCCTATATATATATATATATATATATATATATATATATATATATATATTGTTGTGATTGAATTAAGTTCTAGCCTTGGTCCTAATGCCAAAGTCTTGCACATTCCATCAAACCCTTCCACTACGAGAAAGTGCATGTGCAAATCAAAACAAATCAAACGGAAAAAGAAAGAGAGAGATTCCAACTTTGGGGCGACAATTTTGAATGTAAAATGAGATAAATATAAATTTCATACAATTAATGTATGTAAATAAAAAGACAAGCATGCGCATGCATGCGGGTATATATACTACAAGAAAGTGGCTAATTTGCGAAGGACATTTTCCCAAAGACACATATTTTTCGCATTTTTCGACGGCAATTACAACGGATAGAAAAATCCTTTCGAAATACTGAAGGCCAAAAAGTCATTTGTTAGTACAGACGACAAATTCTCGTCGATATATTACTGATGGGTATAACCTTCAGAATTACCGAAAGATTTAAATCCATCGATAATTTCGAAGACTAAACTAGTCGATAATATAAATAAGTATATATGTATATAATATAAGTATATAAATATAATATAATATAAGTATATATTCACTATTAATAATTTCGAAGGAATTACTCGTCGATAATTAAAATAATATCATTTATCATCAATGTTTATATATATAATATTATTATTAAATATTGATAATATTATATGTATTGATATTAATTATATGTATGATTACAAACATCAGTAATATAATTTTATATTATAAATATTTTAAGTAAACTAAAGAGAGATATGTATTATATGTATTTGCATTGTGAGGGACCAAATGAAGACATATTTTGCATAATTACTTCGATGACGGGATCCACATTAAGAATCACATTTCCGAATTTTTCTTGCTTCATGAATCTAAAAAAGTTAGCGTGAAAGAAAAATTGGGATGGTATATGATGATATGATAGCTAGGATATCATCTTGTTATTTATTTCTTTGTGTGCGTGTATTTTGTTTTCAGTATATTGCACAATATCTAAAAGTTAATATTATAATTTCTCTTTTTCTCCATTTTCAAAATTTCTTGCCCACTTCTCTAATCTCATTATTTTATCTTTCTACTAGTATGATGACCTCGCGCGATGCGCGGAAGATATAAAATTAGACATATCATATGATTATAAACAACAAAATATTAATTTTATACATTTTAATATTATTTAAAGAATGTGATATTTCTAAATTAAGGGAATAACTTATTAATTTATATAATTCTTTTTATCTCCCATTTAGTATCCTCTGTTATAAAAAATAATCTTCTCATTTAAGTGTTTGACTGATCTCAGATGTTGTGAGAGAATCAATCTTCATTATGTGCTTAGTGCGAATTTAAAGAAGAGTGTCATGCAGGCACATTAAAATCTTAACGACATTGCATATTAATATTGATTTTATGATACATATTATCATACATTATATTTAATTCAATCATTATTCTAGTTCTTTGGAAGCATGCCAAATTTTAAGTACTTGGGAATGAATTTATGTAAATGTTGATGAAATTCCTGCTTTTTTTTTTTGCCGTTAGTATAGTGTAGATAGTTCTTCATACTATACAAATTATATTGTTTAAAATTGTCCCTGCTTGAATTTTCAAGTCATTCTACAATTATATTTTTTACCAATATATGCAACTCAACATGCATAGAAAAAATACCTTTGCATATGGATGTAAGGATATATTCCGACTATTATTCATGCTACATGATCAGACCAAAATGACCATGACAATATACAAAACATATACATCATCTAAAATAACCTCTGCACTAAATATTTGAAATTATAAAATTATAAAAGTAAATTATAGAATGAAATTATGTTATATTTCTATATTTATATAAATAATGATTCATTTTTTAAAAAATCAATAACGCCACAGTGTGCCCACAATGAAAGAATTTGCTACATGATCATTTGATGAATGAAACATATTAGAAGTGCATGTTATAAGAGTTTACACGAGTCATGTGTTATGTGCACCAATAGCTTTAAATAGAGACTCGATGTCATCTAATATTTTCTAATTATAAAATAACTTAAAGAAACTTAAGAAAATGGCATAGATCCAACAGTCAATAAATAAATAATATAGTATATTTTTTTTTAAAACTTGTGCTCTAATAATATTTTAAGAAGAAATCAAACTACATAATAAATTCTAGAAATAAAAAATGATAGTACTTGAAGAAAAATAAAAATATAATAATAATAATCTAAAGACAAACTAAAAGGAATCCAAAATTCAAAATTATTTTATAGAACGTAAAATATGGACATAAAAAGATGCAGACATAACATGGCCATAAAAAAATGTGGAAAAAGTATGTCATAAAAATATTATGATGAAACATTGAATCCTTTGTATTTATTTACTTCTTGATATAAAATAATTTAATACAATAAATAAAAACTAACCACTAATGACAATGTTCTAAAACAAATTAAATGGAATTTGGTTGTCACATAAATTAGAAGGAATTATTTTATGGAACAAAAATCATGGTCATGATCATGGTAAAAGATTAATTTATTTATATGACATTTGATGTTTAACTTATTGACAAATAATGTGATTTTTTTTTTATTTTCATTCCACAAGTGCACAATCATAAAAAATCATAGATCATAAATAGAATACTGGTGTAAAAAATGTTTATATGACAAAGATGATGATGGAAAGTGTAAGAATCTAATAAAGTAGCACATAGTAAATATTATCAAATAAATAATATACCACAAAAATAATTTCATTTGTACACTAATACTATTTTTAAGAAGACATACAATTATATAAAAATGCTAAAACAAATATGATAACGCTTAAAGACAAACAAAGAAATATCTATACAATAAAAAAAATTAAATATGAAAAATTTATAAAATCAATCAAAAGGAATCTAATTCTTGTAGAATTTAAGAGGAATAATATTATCTTATCTAATTACCACTTCAAATTTCATCCAAAGCATAAATTTTTACTACGAAACTGATGGGAACAATGACAATCTATGAATACTTGCCTCAAATATGATGTGACCATTGACTGGAAGATCATATCCTATAGGGATGTTGGGATGCTGGCTCTAATTTAGCAATAAAGTAAGAATATTGCATGTGTCATGTATGCATGTGGTGAGTTTAATGCAATTCCTTATCCCTCATGGCATGAAGCGGTAGTGTTTGGAAGTATTTATAGGTAATTACGACAAATAATTTGTGGATGGAGGTAGTTGCTAAGGAACCGTTTCATTTAGTAACATATAATTTTAGTGTGATTTTAATAGTGTAACAGGCATATAAATTGTGTCAATATATGTTTATGATTATGGATTATTAAATTACTCCAACAACTGAATCTTTTCAGGAAGTTAGTTACCTTCACGTGATTGATAATACTTGTTTAAAGTAACTGCTAACCTTTTTTTATTTCATGGATTACTCGATATATATAGATATATAGTTATATAGTTACTCATATCTTATAATTAACTCTGATAATTAATGATTAAATAATGTTTATGAACTATTATCCTATAATAAGCATGTAAATCATTAAAAAATCATTCATCTTACAGTCGAAGTTCGAAATTCGTCAAAGTTTTAGTGTCTCCTTATATAATCAAAATAAGCAAAAGTAGGCGTCATGTTAATAAAATATTATTAAATAATTAACTATTGATCCTTGAATATTATTCTTGTATATTTAATGGTTTGGATACTTAGTATCCACTATTGTAATAAAATTATATAATTATGTAGTTACTCATATCTAGTAACCAACTTTAATAATTAATTATTAAAAGATAATTATAAACTAATATCCTAAGAGCAAGTAAATCAGTATTCTAATTTATTATAAATTTTAAATAGTGGACACGTGGCACTTCACAAATGTGCCAAATGTCAATCTCTCATTAAATGTACTCTCTCTTTAATATAATATAGATAATTAATGATTAAACAATATTTATGAACTATTATCCTATAATAAGCATGTAAATCATTAAAAAATCATTCATCTTACAGTCGAAGTTCAAAATTCGTCAAAGTTTTAGTGTCTCCTTATATAATCAAAATAAGCAAAAGTAGGCGTCGTGTTAATAAAATATTATTAAATAATTAACTATTGATCCTTGAATATTATTCTTGTATATTTAATGGTTTGGATACTTAGTATCCACTATTGTAATAAAATTATATAATTATGTAGTTACTCATATCTAGTAACCAACTTTAATAATTAATTATTAAAAGATAATTATAAACTAATATCCTAAGAGCAAGTAAATTAGTATTTTAATTTATTATAAATTTTAAATAGTGGACATGTGGCACTTCACAAATGTGCCAAATGTCAATCTCTCATTAAATGTACTCTCTCTTTAATATAATATAGATTATAGCCTTATAGTTTTTCCTCTAATTAATATCATAACTTCCTCTCACCTTAGATATTTCTTTTCATCATTTAGCATTCCTCTTTTCCTCTCCTCTGATACTTTACTTTCTCTCTCCTATAACGTCGTAATATTAAATATCTTTTTAATTAAGTAAAATAAATAATCGTGTTCCCAATTCATCTGCCCCCTATTTTATCATCATCATCATATGTGGACAAGATTGAGTCGTTGACAAGTCAGGTCAAAAAGGTTTCCGCCCCTGGATCATTTCGATCAAATGATGGTCCAATTCGGACAACTACGTTATTGATATCTTCCTACGTGTCTACATGGATTTTTTTATATATTTTTCGACAATATAATGATGATGATAATATAATTTATTTTACTGAAGTCCTGATTAACATTGAACTTCGCAGCATAACTTTTTTCTTTACCGGATAGTCCTCCAATCCACAATATATTCTTGATATATGTATATATATATAGAGAGAGGGAGTTTAAGTTGGATGCAACCAAAAAAATTGATTGCAACTTACAACTAATTGATCTCAGCCCTTGAATCCAACACCAATGAAATGGAAGACTGAGACCGAAGCGCTCGAACCGTTTTGTTTTTTTTGGTCCGGTTCTTTCCTTCCTACCCACGGAAGGGTCGTTTCTTCTTCTTTTTGGCCAATTCTTTCCTTCCTACCCACGAAAATCTTCTTCCCCTTTGTTTTCCCCTTCGTGTGAACAATCAGCACCTCCCACCGCTGCCGTGTTCTACCGCGATCGTCGCCGCCGTGTTCTGCCGTGACTGCCGCCGCCGTGTTCTGCCACGACCGCCGACACGTTCTACCCTAGCGTTCCGTCGCTGCGTTCTTTCGTCGCAAGCGTTCTTCCTCCGCCGCGTTCAGCCGCCGCCGCGTTCTGCTGTCGCCGCGTTCTTCGCCGCCGCCACCGCTTCACTGCCTCTGCACGTTCCATTGCTGCCACCGCTGCTGAATCATCGCCGCCGCTGCTGAATCATCACCGCCGCGGCTTCATCCCCGCGTTCATCTACGGCCTTGTTCTACCGCCGCCGTGTTCTGCCGCCACCGCGTTCTGCCGCCACCGCGTTCTGCCGCCGCCGTGTTCTGTCGTTGTGTTCTGCCGCCGCCGCGGCTTCACCTTCGCCGTTGTTGCTTCACGGCCATTGTGTTCCTTTGCAGATGTTGTTGGTCTTCAAAGTATTTAATGGTCCTCCATTTTGATCCAAATTATTGTGTAACATCTTCAGATGTGATATGAAAATTGGCAATGGTTTAGAATGTCTATTGCATAAGTCATTTTATTAGAAAATTGCCAATGCTGTGAAAAAGTCATTTTATTAGCAAATTCCCAATGCTTTGGAATGTCTATCGATATGCAAATTGCCAATGTTGTGCTCTTTTATTGCAGCTAGCAATGAGATCTTATGCATACAGTGTTGCGACCTTTTTTTCATAGACAACCAACTTCTTTATCATTGGAGACATCCCTACTTACATGTCTCAAACCTCCAGTATTAAGCAGATTCAAAAAATTGTCAATCGAAACTGCATACTTGGACGAGGAATCGTGATAAAAAAAGTTGGTAAATGTTTGGTTTAGTACTCGACGTATTTATACAGCAAACTATGAATCGGACTACAATGTAGTTGCAAACTTGTTTATCACATTTAGAAATCTGAGTTGGGTCTTTGGTTTCTGAATTGCCGAATACTTGTTAGGAGAAAAGGTAATAAGTAGGCACCAGAGGAAAAAAATCGTTGCGCGATTACAATTCATGACGTGTACATAAATTGTAAATATTGTCAAATTACAAACTCTGATATTCTACATTGATCTATGGTCTGAACAAACTCTGATATTCTCTGAAGCAGTCTCTGGCAATCTGTAACGCCCTCAAAATTCGTCCTTCCGCCACGCTGACGGTCAGACTGACTTTGGGAGCGCTACTCACTGCCTATGACTACTTTGACATTGACTTGGACTTTGACTGGTCAACAAATGACCCATGTAGCAAAAAAATGATAAAGAATAATAATGATATAAAAATGCGAAAGAATTATCATTACGAAATGACAAATGCCAAAAGTGATGAGATAATTCAAAAGAAATAGGAAACAAGAATAGTTCAAAAGGGTTATGAGAATATCAACAAAAGAAAGACTAAAAGGGAAATTCAAGGGTTTCATATTTACAATGTTTGATAATTCAATGCAGAATATAAATGGCGGAAAGCTGTAGTAATATTGTAAGTCATGTGCTGCCACCCTGAAGCTCTGCATTATTCATCTCCTCCCTAAGCAGGGTTCTCACCTGCAAAATTCCAAAGCAGGGGCAAGGAATGCACGTGAGCTAATGCCCAGTACTCCTAGAATCATAGACGATAAAATGATAATCAATGATCAAATACTGTGTTCATTACTTTAACAATGTTCTATACAATGCTATGCTCTGTGATTCATTACTATGCTCTGATGTTCATTGCTTTGTTCTACTGACACTTACCATGCTCTGTTGTTCATTACCATGCTCTATTATACTTTGTGTGGAACTACGTATTTTACAATATTATATGATCCTTGATGTTCGTTGTCCTATGTGAGCTCAACTTTAGTTAATTGGGTGTCTCTGCCTTGAATATTGTCAGGGTGCCCATAACAGGGAAGGTGTACACGTTGGCACAACCTTTTCGGAATGCAGGTGGGAGAAGGTCTACATTCTAAGAACAGTGGTCGTTACGGACCACGTAGGTTCACTGTCTCCTCAGCTAGCTACCTGTCCCTCTGGCATAACAATGAAATTCACATATGCCCCCGTGAAGGAAGAGTGCGTTCCTTGCGTCACTTTTATTCGGAGCACAGGTGGGAGAGGGCCTGTGGTCCAGGAGCAGTGATATTTAAACTCAGTAGATACACTGTCTCCTCAGTGCAGCTACCTGTCCCTCCAATGCCTTGACCTTGACATTGACCTTGAATAACACGTAGCTATCACATTCATTGATCTTTGCTTTGCTTATCTTCTTTACCAATATGGATTTTAAATCATGATTCAGAGAAGGGGGTGAAGTCTGATCCCCTTCCTGCGGACGAAGGGTCCGTTACTTGTTCCACTATATGGGACATGGTCTACAACGAACCAGTCGAATGTGGGGCCCAATTAGGAAAACATCAAAGTGCAGACGACTGAGGTGTGTCGATCTGCCCGACATGACTCGGGCCGGATGGGGATGACCCAGGCCGGGCACTGGTGATGTTTTACGAGATATTGATATCACTTAAATATTTATTGCGATAAATAAAACTAACATTTGAAACAAATCAAAAGAAAATGTAGCAGTTTCATGGATCTATTGGTCTCGGCCGAGCATGCTTCATGATATAATGATATAACAGACTCAATACAACTAATGATTACATACTACTTAATAATAATAATACTCATGTATTATTCCTGTACCGTAAATCTTGTGCGTGTCCAATTCTTAAATATATATATATATATATATATATAATAAACAAGGTAGGTGGATGTGACGAAAGGCGAGTGTGACTGTAAACATTAATAAGTAATAAAGGATATTTGAATTCACTCTAATCTTAAACATGCAGCATGTCCGAAGGCATTAATATTGCTATGCATTTAATATTGTGGCTATGTGCATATATTAGATGTAATGCCAGCATCTGCATGTGAGTTTAAGAATGCCACATGGAAAATCATGCAAAGCTATAAACTTACACATCAATTTTGTCCACTTCTTCCCTACAGTGTAATCATTAACGTTGGATAATATTATAATCAACTCATGCACTCCAATGTCATCAGCACTCTACCGAGAGCAACAAATCTACCTAAATAATAATAATATACATCGATTTACCTCTTAGCAATATTCTAATCCCAAATACAAACGTGTGTGCCATATTCAAGAATTATGGTCGACATTATATTCGGGTAAAGCAATATAAGTTAATAAAATTTTACATGTTTATGTGTGGTGTTCAGTTCGGCCGCATCCATTAACATACGTTAAATAATATGCAAACGGCATTACACTCATAGTATGAATTAAAATAAGTCTATTATATTTCAAAACTAATAATATAACATAAAGGATAATAACACAATAATACGGAAAGAGCAATATATAATGTTAAACGATAAAACGAATTGTAATCGAATTTCATGATAATTGATCTACATTTTTTCATCTAGAGATTTTGATCGTCCTACGTTTGCTCGTGTGCTCTACGTCTGCTGGTTCTTGCGCTGGTCATTATTCGTATATCGGTCGTAGTTCGTCGGAGACGGAGAAGAAGAAGAGAAGATGGAGGCAGTTGCTTGAAAAGTCCAAATGAGTCCAAATGAGTGAGTGTTCACGACCTTTCCCCTTTTATAATTACTTCTCTTCTAGTGTGAAGAAGACGTGAGAGGAGAGGTGAAGGAGGAGTGAGGAAAGAGTGGGAGAGAGGGTCTCGTGAGAATGGGGGAGAGAAGTGAGGGAGAATGATCGATTCTCACGTACCTCACTTTTTTTTTTAATCCAAATTTTCTGATCAAATAAAATGAGTAAATGGCCGGGCATTACACAATCTGCTCCGCAAAGGGATAAAGAAGAATCCTCCCAATGGTACACCTGACACTCTCAAGGCTCATCTGAACAATGCTGATTACAGAATGATAATGCAAGTGGATCCAACGTTCACCGTTTCATATTGTCAAATTACAATCGATCATTTAGATATTTGTCTAATCTTTCCATCCAATAAGCTCATGCACAAAAACTAGTAAAATAAACACTACCAACATGATCTGAACCACCAATACAGGACAAAAGCTTCTATCCATTGCTCCACGGATTCGTTCATCAGATCATAATCTTCCTCCCGCTGGGCAAATGCAAGAACAAAATAGTTGAGAAACAAATAAACCTCAAGGACAATAAAAAGTTCAAGATAATTTTCATGAACTAGGAAATAGAACAAGACAGGTAGCACTTCAAAGTAAAAGAAGCGAGAGCAAAACACAACGACAAGAAAAAAGAAGAGGCCGTGGCAGCAGCAGATAGCAGCGGCGGTGACAGTAGCAGATCGGATCGCAACGGCAGGGGCGGCGGCAACAGCAGCAGATCGAATCGGTGGTGGCGGCGGCGACAGCAGATCGCAGCGGCGGCAGCAGAAGATTGCAGCGGTAGGGGCAGCGGCGGTAGCAGCAGATCGCAGGCGGTGGCGTCGGCGGCAACAGCAGGTCGCAACGATGGGGGCGGCGGCCGCAGCAGCAAATCGAAGCGGTTGTGGTGGCGGCAGCAGCAGTAGGGGCGGCGGTGGCGGCAGCAGCAGATCGAAGTGGCGGGGGCGACAGCATATGGCAACGGCGGCAGAGCTCGACGGCGGCGACAGAACGCAGTAGATCGTGGGGTTCGATCGCAGTAGGTCGCAGCAGCAGATCGTAGCAGCCGGCGGCAACAGAACACAGCAACGGCGACGGCAACTTGCTGCTGCGATTGATTTGGGGGAGGAGGAGTCGAGGCAAATATATATATATATATATATATATATATATATATATATATATATATATATCACAATTGTTTTCCCTAAACTATCTATTTTGGACCCGGTAGGTTGTGTTACAATTATCCAATGTTGGATGTGGATCTTCTACCATTACCATGTGTATGACATCTTGATTCATGGTATTATTCACGATGAATGAATATGCATAGTTTTTCTTTCGACTAACCAATTTTTTTCCGGTAAGAACGCATTGGTGTCCGAGGTTAGTAGAAATAGGAGTAGAAAAGATTTAATAATCTTGGTCAACCTGGCGATTATAAGGATCGATCTCGAGGTTATTAGCATCCGTCGATCCAGGTCGTTACAATTTTCTCCCATAAAATGGCTCAACGTTCTCGTTAAACGAGGTTCGTATTGGTCCATGGTTCGTGTTTCTCACATGACTCAAGTAAGTATGCGAGGTTGGCTTTGATACAATTCTATAATATCTCCCGACTTAATCAAGATACCTTGGACTCTCGGCCCGCACGAATTTAAAACGCGTCTCAATAGACAAAAAGAGTAGCTAGATATAAGCCTACGACCACATTCATGTTTTGACTATTAAATTCGTGTCGTTACATATAATGTTCAGAAGTTACCAAAACTTAAAAATGTCAAACATAACTATTGCTCATGATTTTAGTTATATTTTGATTTTAAATAACAAAAAAAACGATGTGTAAAGCTGCTACTAGAATAAAAAATTAAAATTTCAGAATTATTTATACTTGATTACATTTTTATTTTGACTTTCGTCTATATATATTTTATGTTTAATTAGTAGGACAAAAATGAATAAGCCTTTATTAGGAATCTTATTCTCCACCAAATGACACATTAATGTTCACATTGTGTTAGTGTTCAATGTCTCATCCTATGAATTTGAAGAAGAATAAGATGATCTCTTTGTTCATTAATTTCAAATGTTATTTTTTTTCATATATAAAGTTAGATTGCATAACTTAATTACAAAATCGTTAAAATAGATAACTTCATTGCATAAAACTGACACTACATAACGGATTAACCCAAATACAAAAAAATAAAATAAAAAATGTGTGGCATTTCATTATTAATTTTTTTTACCAGCATGTGCAATCTAATTCTTATAAGTTCTTTTTCTATATAGGTTTTAATAGCCAATTGCCCTTAATTAAAGAAAAAAACGACATATTACTCGGGCAAGAAAAATGAATGCTCCAAGACAAAAATGTGGCTGTATAATAATTGACATAAAAATGTCACGATGAGCTAACTAAGGTTCAAACTTCTATATAATAACAATAAAGCATATATATATTGGAATCTTTGTAAAACTATTATTAAATCCATATCCAATTTCTAAAGTTTTGAATAATCTATATCTATATTATATTAAAAAGAGAGTACTTTTAAGAAGAGAATGACATTTGCCATCATAGTGTATCGCCACGTGTATATTTTATTCATAACCGTACAAGTAACTGACAATTTGGCATGAAACAAATTGTATATATAAATATGTTTAATACATTAAGATGTAAAACTAATTATAAAGATGAGGTAGCATTTTATCCGATCATAATATTACTAATTAATCCACATATTGGTTGTACAATTAATAATTAACTAAAAATTTATATATGATGATCCGCAAAAGAGCATAAGTGTCATCAATAATTAAGATATTACTTCATATGGTAATTAGGGAATTATTTAATAATATATGTCTTTCAATTAATTAAAAATTATAAGAAAATTTTATCTATCCCTAAACATGAGACCATTCGTACTAATTGATATGTTTTATTATATTATAAATATTTAAATGAGAATTTAGGCAAGATCTATAATTAAGATGTTGATAGAAACTTAAACTTAGATGACGAGGTGGATAATAATAATAATAATAATAAGTGTAGTAGAAATTAAATAAAAAAATAAGTTAAAAGGTATAATTTTTCCAAAAAAGGTTAACAATAATTTTAAACAAATATTATCAAGCATATAAAAAATAAAAAATAAAAAATATAATCAGTTATTGGAGTGGTGGGAAATAATAATTCATAACTGCCAACAAAATCTAACTTTCTATAGGAATAAAAGCACTACAACCATGATGTAACTGAACTTAATTGTTCATGTATGCTGACTATAAATACTCTCAAACACCCTTTACCACATCAATTAAAGTGTTCTAGGTCATGTCATGATTCTTTCTGTGCACTCACCCATTGATCCAATGAGTAGATTTACTGACTTTTAGCATAATTCTTTCTGTGCATTCACCCATTGTTATTATAACGATTTTTTTATGTCTTTATATCATATGTGTATAGCATTTTAATATAATTTTGTGTTCTTAAAATATCATTAGCATACAAGTACAATAGTTTTGTAGTATACTATATTTTTGCTACTATATTTGCGTCATTAACTTCTCATATGCGAATTAATATATATATTCATTTCGCATAAGGCATTCTTCTTATTTTTTATTTGGGCATTTGCATATGTGTATATACCATTTTAATATATTGTTTATTTATTCTTAACATATCGATAGCATATAACTTCAATAGTTTCTATAGTAAATTATATATTTACTACTACATTTGTGCCATTAATTTCTCACTCCACCGGGTAGCCACCAAAATTTGAACGTGCAAGGAGGAGAAGAGGTATGATATATCATTTTCATAAATTGTTATTTACAATTTTGCACAATATAAAATTTTAGTGCCATCTAAACAAAGTTATTTGTTATGTTGAAATTTAGTTTTAATCCGCAACTTTATATCATTTTAGTTATGTGAGAATTAGATTCATTTTCTTTTTGTTTTTTAATGCTTATTTTTTATTTATTATATTTGTTTATATCAAGAAGTATAAAGAATTATTTCTTTGATATAATATTTTAAGACCATATTATATCCGCGTATTTTTTTACTATATTTGTTGTTATATAAATTGAAGTCATTTTACTTTGTTTTTAAAAAATCATCATTATACTTTTTCCTTATTATTATAAAGAATATTTTTTTAATTGTATTCAAGCATTGTCCATTTATTCCTAGAATTTGTGATATAATTTTATTTCTTCTTAAAATATTATCCATGTACATGTGTTGCATGTAATTTCTTATAGCAAAGGAGTAGCACATGTATTTGTAATACGTTACATTCACCCTGATGTACCAATGTTTGCTAGCACGCTTCCATTTCAAAATGCCAAGTGTAATTGCCTACAAGAAAAATAAAATTAGCACCAAAACGTTGTGTGGACATGTTTCATGATTTATATTTTCGATAAAGAAGTACCCTTTGTATAATATAGAAAGTAATGTGGTTTTATTTAAAAATATAAATTATTAGTATTTTATGTTAATGTTGTATATTTTATAGATATAATTATTTATAAAAAGTAAAGTGTCTACATATATTTTTGTGATGACTTTTATTTTCAACTTTAATAAATGTACTTTTTGTATTTGTTAAGAATACTGACCATGGAAGTGTTAGTTGCATATCACGGTTTATGTATGTAGCATACGCAAATATTCTATTTGAGCATTCTTTTATACATACTTACATACAAGTTGCATTAATAAGTTTAATAAACATGGACAATTTAAAAGATAATATTTGTATCGTGAAAAAAGCTATTTTTTCGCTTTAATAGAAAAATAATATTTAAGGTTTTTGTAATAGTACATATAACCATTATTTGACATTTGCATGAAATCACTGTTAAGTCATGTATTTAAAATTTCACATGCTTCCAAATAATTTGAATAATACTTTAAAAATATATTATTAATTATACGAGACACATCAAAATAAAATTCTCCTTTGACGGTTTGACATACCTACATTAAACAAATTGTTTATAAGACAATTGGATAGTTGAAATAATTAATATTATTTGCGAGAAACCTATATTATTTGTGACTATTTGATTCAAAATGGCACAAAGAATAAAGCCTTAAATGTTCAATAAATAACCAAATATAAAATGAGAAGAAATCCTTTTTTATGTAAAAAATAATATAAATTATATGTTGATTGACACTTTATTAATTAAGTATACATGTAAAAGTTAAACTATAAAAAGTATAATACTAATAAATTAATCTATAAACAGTATATAATACATAATAGTAATTGTTTGTGCATTTGTAACTGTCTAACTATTTTGTTAAAAAATAATAATTAAAAAGTTATTTGCAATGTAAATAGCCGTATATATCAATATGTTTTTGTTTATATATGTGCATATTAAAAATCAATTAAAAATGATTAGACAGTTAGCGAGTGAAAAACATATTTATTATTAAATCTCTCTATAAATACCTCAGGAAATGTTTCTTACTTCAATTGAGAGATATTCCATTGTTCATGATATAAAAAATAATCATGTTTGATCATTATTTGATCAACATAATCATGTTTCATGCTTTTGCTCATATAAATCATGGCGGGAGACAATGTGTGATGAAGGATGCTTGACTTAGCAAGTACTTTCCACATCTCTCTTTCTCTCTCCTTTATATTGATATAACAGCAAATTTTCATATAATTTTTTATGTCACTCAAATAACTTTTCTAAATGTTCAAAAAATTATTAATTGATATATAATTAATTTTTGTAATATTTTTAATAGAATTATTGTATTTGTTTATAGCATTTTAATAATTTTTATTTCTTATTCAAAACTTCATTATTGTGCAAGTACTATAATTTTTTTAGTATATTATTCATTTCTTTACATTAAACTTATGAGTCCAAATAATTAGAGTAGTGATGAAAACAAATATATATATGTTCTATGTATCATGAAGTATATAAAAATATGAAATAAAAAAATAAAATTTAAATGAAAATATTACTTTCTAAGAAGAAAGAAAATTAAATGTGACACAAAGAAAATTAAATATTCATATTCTTAAACTAATATTAAAAGACATAAAATTAATATTTTTGTTTATTTTCGCATAATCCGCGCATCGCGCGGGCCATCACACTAGTATATATAAGTTGACAATCTTTCTCTTGGATTTTATAACTTTATTCCTCATAAAAAATACATGGAATATGTATGGGTGATGGATGGACACATTTTGGGCTCAGGAATGGTTTTTAAAAGAACTATGCACAACTAACATTAATTAGGGTGGAGTGGATAACAACTCCTCGTCACTTAAATAAAGGTCTCGAATTCAAACATTTGTGAATGTAGAAAATTCTTGTTAGAAACTTCACCTCTCATAACTGGGCATGTTGTCCGGAGCGACATTAGAATAGTCGGGCTTGATCATGGACCAAAACTCTAACTCGTGACCAGTGCACATAACTAAGATAGTTTGGTCTTGATCATCGGCGTCACTTCTCGGACACTGAGATGGCAATCGAAAAAAAGGAACTATGAACGATCTAATCGAATTAGTTGGGTTCGATGATAATTTGGTCTTCAACCATTGGCCATCACGTTCTTTGACGTCGTACGAATTAGATTGTTGGCATCGCTTTCAAGACACTAAAGACTGACTACTCAACCAATACGGTTGGCTTAATGATGGCCGAAAGCTCACATCGAATAATATCTTAATTACGCCGGGAGTGTTATATTAAAAATCTTCAACATGGATATATCCATTTTGGATTATTTATGGTAATTACATAGTCAAAGACGTCCGGAGTTAATTATAAACGAGTAATGGAAAATGTCACAGAAAAAAAGTAATATGAGTTGGTTGGTAAAACTTGTACTACCTCGGCATGCGTGCTCGTGCAGGACACTACAAATTTATAAAATTGTAATGCAGTAGCCATCTTATTAAACGAAATATAATAATTAAATTTATTAAAATGCTAGACGGATAAGAAGAATAATATCTTTATATTTATTATCTCAATACGCTCCTCTCATCATATAATTAAATCATGCTAATCAAATGTACTAATTAATTTTACTACGAACTTAAGTCAACAAAAAAGTGATATCTTTATTAGTATTATCTCAAATAATTTTAAAAAAAATTAAGAAAGCTTAAGGTGATTTTATCGAGTTGACTCCAAAATTCAAGGGAAAAAAGATTATGTGAACAAAAATTTGACTCATATATATATATATATATATATATGAGACATTATTATATCATCATTTACAGCTACAAATAAGCACGTGTTTATAGAGATCTTGAGAATGCTAAATAGAATATATTTCCATCTCTATATCTAAAATTATCACTTTAATCAGAATTTATCCCTCGATCGAAAGAAAAAAATACCAAAATTACTTACACCCAGAGTCTCTGATGCAAACTGCAGAATAGAGATCAATATGTGGTAGCTCTACATGGATATAATTAACAACATCTATTAACCCTAATGAAATGAAACGCTCGAGTGATCAGGAACGTGAAGCATCTGTGCTTCAAGAGCTTAAAGCAAACTGCAGAATACAGATCAATGTACGGTAGCTCCATGTGGATGTAACAACACAAACGTATCACCCTTTACAGTAGCAGCATCTATTATCCCCAATGAAGTGAAACGCTCGAGTTCATATCACAAAGTTGGAACTTGCGATAGTTCCAAACAACAGGAGGAATCTCATGTGATCCCAGTTGCTTTTTTTTAATCTTCTTTTACTGATTCTTTCACAGCTGTCATATTTACCATACACCGATCATGGCAATTTGCTGGCCGCCATGTGGAGACAGTCTTTTCTCCTGAGGACAAGAGTACACAATTCAACTGCCAATAATGGCGGATCATGGAGCCTATGGAGCTCTGGTTTAACCATGCATAGGACCATGTGTCTGCGATGGTGATCATGTGACGTAAAGGACCACGGATCGGAGGGTGGTTGGTGGGATGCAAGATTTTTTTTTCCTGCTCTTAATTATGATATGTTTGTTGTCTTGCTTTGATCTGAAACGAGCTACAGACTTACAGGCTTTAAATGATGTCCTTCATGGTTCTGAACTCGTGATGTTTAAAGATAACTGCTTACTATCTCACCTGTGATGCATGCAACTCATGCTGGAGTTCGACAGAATCATTCATCTGGGTTTGCTTTCTGATAAACTGTTGCACCCTGCAAGTCATCTGAAAAGCTCACTGGCTGCCGCTTTGATATTGGGATGTCTTTTACTAGTTGATTTGATCCAACACTGTTATTGTAAAGTTGATACATCTGATATCACCTCAAGCACAAAGAAGGGATCCTATGCAGTTGCTTCATTGGCCCTTTAGAAAGAAACAAAAAATATCACTGCAGCCCACTGGAATTTGGCAGATCCTGAAACCAAGATGAATCTGTAAGCTGGTTATGATAACGGCATACTCGAGCAACAGTTCATACAGATTACAGAGTTTTTTTTTTCTTTTTTACAGAAATCAGAAGAGTCCTTTTTCACTCCTACTCCTTTGGAGAAAAAAAAATTAAGCTGTTTACAATGCTACCTTCACTCATTATCCACTGTCGTCTTTGCAACACATCCAACATGATGGAATCAGAGAGAGATGGCAAACAGTGTAACAAAGCAACTACTGGTAAAACTTTTTAGGGGCTCACAAGTTGCTCGTTTCGCTCTTCACAATTCCACTATGGATAGAGATGGAATCATATTGTCCCCCTTCAGCTTTAAATGGTCAGATTTGAAAGGTCAAGCATACTTATTTATCCAACATGATCTAACATAGCCTTTTTTTCCTGAAAAAAAAGTACTAACCACTAATCATTCATTTCTAATGGCAAGATATGTGGAATGGTCTTGATACAAAAGTTGGGGAATCTCTTGAGTTGCTTGAGTCCCTTCCAAGATGTCTTTTACCTACCTCTTGCAATTCTTAGCAATCTAATTTGCAGCTCGTCCGCCTCTCCTTAGATGTGCCTAAATGTACATGATCTACCATAACCTGCTCATATAGAATTTGCCTATGGTGGGTGTAGAGAAAGGCTAAACTATTGGATCTTTCAAATATTTGAACTCGTTTATCACTTGATAATAGACTGATAACAACCTAAGAACAAAATAAATAGGAAATATATGGTTGTAAAAAAACCCTTATTTTTTTTAGAATTTATATAAGTAATGTGTAATCTAAAACTAGTAATCCAGGTTATAATTCCTATGAGCTATTTATTTCAACTTCTTTTTTTTACAACAGACTTGTTACTTCATTATAACATAATAAGTATAACGTTGTCATTTTTTCTTAAGAAAATAAATTGTAAAAAAAATCTAAAATTTAAGTGTTAACTTGGAAAAAAGGAAAAAAAAGTAAAGGAAAAATGGGGAATGGATGTAGTACTGAGCCCTTTCTGCAATCCATGGTTGTTTTTTCTCTGAACAATCAATAGTTTTGATAGAGCCCATCAAGCCCAATACATGTGGCCCAATTAGTTTACGTTCCGACAACTTTACTGTTTTTTTTTTCTCTCTCTGCAACAAACTGAGACAAAGCTCCTCTATCTCGCTCCTCCGATGGAGACGCTTCTATTCCCCGACCACCTCCTCCTCCGCCCTCGCGCCTCCTCTGCTTCATTTCTCCTCGGAGCCCTCCGCCCTGTCCGCTTCGCGCGCCTCTCTCCTCAGCGCCCCAGCTTCTCCCGCGCTCGCGCTCGCCCGCGCAATCACGTCGCCGTCTCCTGCGGCGTCTCCGCCGCCCCCGGCCCAGTTCCGGCCGACTACGGCGGGTGGGATGAGCTGGTGCTGCTAGAAGGATACAACGGATCCGTTAAGCTCGATTTGATCCGGGAGTTCTTGGTTTCCCTGGGCTTCGTTGATGGGAAGCACGGACTCCTCTTCCTTTTGGGATTCTTTGCCGCGATGGCGGTGTCCAAGGCGAGGTTTTCTGCATTGGCGGTTTTGCCTGTCTCCATTACGGTATTCTTCGTTGGTTTTTCAGCTGGGGCCGCGCAGATGGTCGGCGCAGGCTCGTCAAGCTGGGAATTTGGCGACGAGTTCGGGGATTTGGGGGCTTTTCTTGTGGAATTGGACGACAAGTTGTCTGATTTGAAGAAAGGGTTGGCAGAAGGCATGGAGTCGAGTCGATTAGATAAGAGCAAGCTTCGAGAATTTATTGAGGTTATCGAGTGCACGAAAGCTAGAACCGCTCGTGCTCATAACTTATTGGAGGAATCAGTATCAGGTGATGGTTTGGTCGGGAAAGTTGGAGGAGGGAAAAAACCAAGTCAGAAGTCAATCCGAAGACGCAGAGAACTGGGCAGAATTGCATCCGATCTCATCCATTTCTTTGGAGACTTGTTGCAGGAAAATTTCACTGGCTTGCGGCCTCAAAAGGGGAAAGATGGTGATATCAAGGTGGAAACTAAACAGCAAATAGCTTCATTGGCGGATGCCAGACTGAAGGAAACACCTGTAACTAGCAGCGCAGTTCCATCAAGGTCCTTGCCAAATAATAATCTCAGTAACTTTAAGGTTCCAGAGCTTGAATTAACATCAGGAAGTCCAGAAGAGAATCTTTCGGAGAAGAATCGGCCTGACAAGATGGAAACATTACAGAATATCAGGACAATTGCAAAAGGAAGGAAAAATAATGGGGATATAAGGTACAGTGGCGATGTGCTTCTGTGTGATGAAGAGCTTGATAGTCTAAACACAAGTTTTCACTCCATGACCAGACAAGAAAGTTATCGAAGAATGGTCTTCAAGCAGAAATATGGGCATACAACACAAAATGAGATGAAAAGTTCTCATCCAATTACCAACCAAAATGTTACAGAAAACATAGATTTCTCGAGCCAAGCTGAAGCATCATCATTGATTGAGCAAACACTTGAAATTCGTGATACAATCGATTTTCAAACTCATGGATATGGTATAGATAAGCTAGGAGATAAACAGGTGAGCCATAATATAAGTGATCAAACTACTACTGATGATAATTATTTTAAAGCGAAACATGGAAAACAGTATGTTCAACATCCAACATGTGACATAGAAGAAGATATAATGTCAGATTCAGTGCTTTCAGCTGATGCAAAGTTCAGCCAAAATGTCAAAGAAGCATCGGACATTCTGAAACGGGCAAGGGAATGTTTGAAGGTCCATGCTGATGAAGAAGCAGTTGATGCCATGCTTTACAAATCTGCAAAGTTGCTTTTAGAGGCTGTTGCACTAAAGCCAATGAGTTTACTTGCTATTGGTCAATTGGCTAACACTTACCTCCTTCATGGAGAGCTTAAGTTGAAGATTAGTAGAGAACTGAGATATCTTCTATCTAGGGAGGATGCTTTGTTGAATGATAAGGCACATAAATTTAAGAAATTAGACATCCACATGTTGAGCAGAGTGAGTGTTGCCTCTTCGCTTACTGATGTTTGTGAAGAATGTGAAGAGCTCCTTATTGAAGCTGGAAGAAAGTACAGAATGGCATTATCGATTGATGGAAATGATGTGAGAGCTCTTTACAATTGGGGTCTTGCACTGTCTTTCCGTGCTCAGTTAATTGCAGATATTGGCCCGGTAAGCCAGCATATAGAAGTAGCCCTTAAAAAATAGTCTGCATACGCATCTTAGATTCCAATAACACATGATATGTCAACAGACAGCCAAGTGAGGGGTGCAAGGCTAGGTTTGCTTCATGGGCTTGTTTAGCAACTTTTGTGTGTGGGTGTGGGTGGGGTGGGGTAGGGAGGGGGATGGGGGGATGTGGAGGTGGAGGTGAGTTATAATTCTTCGCGATGCATCTTTTTCTCTATACATGTTTGAAAATGAAAACAATGTTTCTCCATTCCTAGTTCATAAGTGTTTTCTGGCAGTTCTCTTAGAAACTGGTATGATAGTGTTAAGCTCAGGACAGTATATAGTTGGTAACATAAGCTATATTTTAGATGTACTTTGCTAGACTATGTATACTTGTTTTATCAGTGATTATTGTTTTGAGATTTTTTCTTTATCTCAACATGTTTAACAATATTATTTTAGAATATAGTTACTGAAGTATTTTCCTTACTCTATTGGTAAACTATTTTCAGGAAGCAGCTGTTGATGCTGACAAAGTTTACATGGCAGCAATTGATAAATTTGATGCTATTGTATCCCGAAGGAATGCCTATGCACCAGATGGTATAAGTTCATCCTCATCGTCACTTAACTTTGTGTAGTTGTAACTTTTAGCAAACTTGTACTTTTGTTCATATGCCTTTCCACTTATATCCGATGATAGAATAGAGTTTTTTTTCTGATAGAAAGTATAGAGAGGAATATTTCTGCTTGATTGAGCAAGAAAGAGTGTAGCGGTGGAGTTTCTTTTGTGATTCTGTGGCTTGTGATTTTCTTCTGTTCTTATTGTTAGCGTTTTTCCCATGCACCATCCTCCCCGAACCACCATCCCATAAAAGAAAATAATTCAACATGGAGCTGTTTAAGATGAGATCTCAAATAAACCATCTTGTTTTGAGCAATTAATTCCGTGAGATTTTCACACGCTACACATTGTTTTAGGGATGTTTTTACTTGCTTTAGATGATAAAAGGAACTGGTCAGTCCAATGGACGTGATGCTGTTTTTCCCTTAGTTTTTAGACATTAAAATAAACCTAGTTAAAGTGTTGTCTCGGTTCTTGCCATGGCAAGAGTCCTTGTTGTCTTCTTAACCATCAAAAGACGTACTTGCAACTTTTTCCCCTGAATTTGGACATGTTATGCAGCTCTCTACAGATGGGGTATAGCATTGCAGCAAAGATCTAATTTGCGTCGGCACCATAGTGAAGAGAAGATAAAGCTTCTGCAGCAGGCGAAAAGTCTTTTTGAGGACGTCTTACGCGTAGAATCAGACAACAGGCTGGTAAGAGAAGCTCTCTCTTCTTGTTTGTCAGAACTCAGGTACAAAGGGCGACGGTGATATCTCGAAGAGATCTGTTTTGGTTAATTGATGCTGATGATTAGCTGGTCCCATATGACCAGAGGTTTTGTGTCAGTCGCTTTCAGCTCTTCACAGTAATTGTATCCACAATCATCAATCACAATGACTGATCAATTTTTCGAAGGTAGAAGAAATAATAGGCAAATGCCACCTCCCTTGAGAATGGGTGGGATCAAAGATTCAGAATAAGACAGTCGGGCATATTTATTGTAGATTCACTTAGCACACACCTCATACACAAAAAGGATAATGTATCCGATATTTGAAAAAAAATGGATATACTTTACTTAAATCCAAGAAATAGATAAATAATTGATTGTGGGCACTAGTTTTCGCTGAATTGGTGATAGAAGCCGAACAATCCATGAACCTGTATTGTATGTTTATTATCTTCATTTGTCTCCATACTGCTTTTTCCTTCTTCCTGTTGGGTGGGAAGAAGAGAGTTGTAATTTCACCTTCGACACCCTTTCCCTATTTTATATGTGAGAGAAGAGGAAGCTCAAACCTGATTCGGAGAGGAGGGCATCCATCGTATATGAATTATTAGCTCCTCAAGATAAATTCACTATGAGATGCCTACAATGTCCACAATGAGTTAAATGTTAAGGACCTGTTCGTTTGGATGCTGAAACTGTTTATCTTCTTTTCATACGGTCAAGTGATTATTGCATTTGATGAATAAACTAAATAATATTGTCAGTTGATTTTTAAATTAAAATGAGAATTATTTCAGCTTACATATTTATCCTTATTTGTAGTTCTTTGTCGAAATCGGGCTAATTTCGACAGCTTTTCTTATTATGTTTTATAACAATTTTATAATAGGTAACAAACATACGAAATTCGTAAAGAAAAAGCTTTTATCTTGGAATGCATATTGAATTTTTTGAAAGCACGCTACACGAAATATGTCCAAGCTTAAATAAGTTTGATAAAAAAAACTTGATGGCATCCTTTTTTAACACAAATAAATGAGATGTCAATATTAATTTTGAGAATCCATAAACATTTAAATTGAATCAGACCAGCCGACGAGTCAAAATAAGCGAGTGCCGTAAAAGTATTGAAGTATGATTCGACCAACATTACAAGTTAAACTTTATCACCTTCTCTGGGTACAACTTTTGAGGAGGTCCACCAGCATATCTACTAAACAAAAGAATTTGGTTTTGCTCGAGCCTACTAATAAACCCTTCACCAATCCAATCCTAAATTTCAAACATTAAAATGTCTTCCATCCCACAGAATTAACGAGAGAATATATACCACATCTTTATACCACGTTGTATACCACTAAATGAAAAATCCGGTGCTAATAATACTTCTGATGGCATCAGATTCATACACTTCGAACATCACGCAGTGCGTCACAACCGAGTTTTTTCACATAATATTTTATACATAGTAATGCACTTTTTTTCCCTGATACAGTGCTGGACACACTCCAATTTCTCAGTCAGCCTAACATAATCAGATACATTTATGATTCAGTCTTCCGCCGGATCAAAATCCCTAATCTTAACATCCGCGTCTTCACCATACTGGATGCAGTTGTCAATACACGAAAGTACGTATTGTATGCTGCAACAAAAAGAGTTGCAAGCAAATAACATGAGCATCTCGTTTCAGTATAAAATATTACGAGCAATTTTTCATGCATCAACAAGTCTGAGCTGCAACAGCTACCAATGCAATATAGGTAACAGGAAATAAATAACCAGCAAAGGAATAAAGGACCTGATATGCTGGCCATTTTAAAGAATAATGTGAAAACCAAATCAGGTATTGCATTTATTGTGTTCAGTGACAACCTCTTGAAATTTTAAGATGTAGAGATATATGCAATGGTAACATAAAAAGAACATCTTTCAGATTGACTAGTTTAGCTTGCCTTACTGCAAGTGAAAAATGTGAACACAACTTCTACCTTGCAGGTGCAAATGTCGGACACGTTTGTCAATTAAACATTTTGAAGCCATGTTTGACTAGTGACGTGCTATATACTTTAACTCAACACTGCATATAGGTACAGTTTACTTCAACTAAACTATCAAGTTTGTGATCATGATCTGAGAATTGAGAGAACTGAAATACAATATACAAAGATCAAACATAATTACATAGAGCTGCAATTATGATTATTGCATATAAATAAAAAGGCACTACAAGTACTTTGTTCAGTTTATTTATTTCGTTTTTGTGCAAATCACATGCGCTTCAGCTGTGACACTTCTGAAGGATGTTAACACCAGCATTCATGATGTTGACCACGGCAATGCAGTGATTCATGGCAACAACTGGGAATAATATTTGTTTCTACTAAGTCAAATGTATCCCACGATAATCATGATTACAACAACAACAACAACAATAAAGC
The DNA here is from genome assembly GCA_030549335.1 of Pontederia crassipes. Classification (NCBI taxonomy): domain Eukaryota; kingdom Viridiplantae; phylum Streptophyta; class Magnoliopsida; order Commelinales; family Pontederiaceae; genus Pontederia; species Pontederia crassipes. The sequence goes on along the minus strand of CM060191.1, from coordinate 64,294,672 downwards.
CTTATCCCACTAGGTGGGGTCGGCTACATGGATCATACGACGCCATCGTTGATTCATGTTCATGAGATTCGACAGGGTTTTACGCTGGCTGTCGGGGCCTAACACAACCCTCCACGATAATCATGATTGTTGGGGATAAATAAGTGAGCTTTTTTAAGGGTTTACACCTGTGAATCTGTTATTGGATCAAAATCCAGTTACCATAATTATTCATTGTTTGATTGAATGCTTTTTACTTATCTTATTGCTCATTTTTTTTAGTGTTGGTAATTTTGGACACCATTTAAAGTGTTTGGGGAAAATTCACAGGAATACAAAGACAATGGTATCCACAGGTACGGATCCTTAAAGGGCCCCATACATTTTTTAAGTCCAGTGAATAAAGTTTGTGGTAAGAAATCACCCGCAAGAGTTTCCATAACTAAATGCCCTATGCTCATTCAAGTGATCCGACAGATCCACAACCGTGGCACAAGACTTGCCAACTTCACGTCTATAATACGAAGTAATAAAAAATAAAAAATATTTCAGTTGAGGCCAATTTGGCATGCTCGGTATATCAGCATACAACGGCAGCAGGTCTACAAGTGTGACTATTTAATATTACATTTGTACTTGAGATGACAATTGCATTTGAAGCAGAATAAGTAATAAATCAGAATAAATTCATATAACTTAGGAACAATTTCACAAAAAGGTGAAAATCTAAATTCCAATATCTTTCCTTGCTGATAAATTCACCAGCAAAAGGACAATTAGAACTCCATTAAACAAACAATATTGATATTTCTTTGATGTTCTCTAATACTAGTCAAACAGCAACCAGCCTCCACAATCATCCATAATCAGACATAAGCTTAATCAAGCAATCCGATTATTTTCTTTATGAATGTTCATGTAAAAAATTTCGGATCATAAGATCTTAAAAAAAGATGATCTTACCTGCTTTCTTTTCTCAAGTCAAGAGGTATAAAGTTGACCATACTGAAATCGTCAACCTAAAAAATCCAAGGAAATGATAAGAAAACTTATTAAATAAACTGAAACGAAAAGGAAAAAACCCATAGCAACTCTTGAAACATAATTCCCATATTTCACTAGACTGTCCTGCAGAATAACCAGAAACAGCATAGCAGAATTTTTGTGTATTTAAACCTCTAAAGATTTACTACTTTCTGCTCATTATACTAATGGCCCTAGTATGTGGAGTTTTAACTGTCATAGTAAGGAAATTTGCTACCAACTCCAAGGATCCCATTTTACTACCTTGATTGAAACTAGAATCAAACATTTATTTTGCTTAGAAAGACAAAAACACTTAAAAAGGGCATTGACACATTGACTCTTGGACCAAAGAAGTCCTCATCAATAGGACTTTTATACCCTTTTATTATCCAAATTCCTTGTACAATGTCCACACACCTCCCTTGTAACAAAAAAGAAAGAGACGAGAACTAGCATAAAAGATGACAATCATTCATATGAAACATGAAGCAGTTGCATTCCTATCCTATTCATCCATTAAGGGGTGGCTGCTTCTTTTGAAAGAGGGTTATAAACAGTTCTACATTGAGCATAAGAAAATCATTTCCACTTTTAGGAAGAAGAACGAGGGGCATGGTTAATCCAGTAAGATTGCCCATTTTGTTTTTAAACTAATTTTTTACATCGTATTCAAGAAGCATCTTTGTTTTGTTGTTATTACACGCACATTGGGAATGTAATGTCAGGTAAAGCTAAGTTGTACCACATGAATACATTTAATGAGCATCACCATGCAGGTAATAATTATGGAGAAGTATGTATTGACAGTTAAATTACCATATAGGTATTTCTCTTTTAGCACAGGACAATAATGAAATTCAAACGAATCAATTAATGCTTGGATAGTTTAGTGAAATGATAAGGCTCATTAATATCTTCATCTAAACCACAATTATCTTTCATAAAGTGCAAACAAATAGCATAGAGAATATTCATTTGCTTATGAGCATGCCCCAGCAATTTTTCCATATGCCAGAGAACAAATTCAATAAAAACAGAAGATACTCCTCAAAAAAAAAAAAAAACAGAAGACATCAAACAGACATTTTTGACAGAAATGTGGCACTCCACTCAGTTAATGTTTGAGGTAGGAAGCACATCCTGACAAGATGTTAATAAGGCTGCGTATGCTAAACCCTTGATTAATACCACTTGTAAGACCTGGATAGTGTTTTCTTGATGAAAAAAGTCTGAACTATCATTATGTGTACACTATCTAAAACTAGGATATTGAAGTAGGCAACACATCAAATGAAATAAAAAGAACCAGACGTACAAATACAAAATATAAAAAACCAAAAAATGAGTCATCATATCTTATTTTTAATCTTACTAAGTCAGCCAAAGCTTTATTTAGGTTTGCAAATTGAGGTGCCATATGCTGATTCAGCTCTGACAGAAGAACCCTAGTCTCTGGATTAAGATACCTACAACGAGTAATCAAGCAGTAAGGCATACAGCTAATAACGAAAAACATAAGAGCACAAAAGCAAATGATGACCTACTCCTCAAGATGTTTTTTATCTGTCACCAAGTCCATTTTCGAGAGGATGTTGATATGGGGCAGTTCAAGCTGAATCATGGCAGAGAGGGAGGCCATGCAACCACTTATATACTTTGTGACATCAGTCATGAACTGTAAAGAGTGCAAAAATAATTCCAAACCTTTAGTGCATGTTACCATAATGTGATGAGGAAAAAAAAGCTCCAGATACTACTTAAGACAAACCTGTGAATCAAGTAGATACACAGCACAGACATTGAAGTTCTTCCGTTTCAGACTATCAACGAAATTCCGTAGAACCGGGACATGTGTAAAAAGCTCTATTTGACCTGTTGATAAAAACATAATCATACATATTTTCCCAGATGAAAGTCAGATTCGCTCGAAAAGAAGCAAAATCGAAGCTGATAGATGAATCATTCATTATCCCTCCAAATGTCCAAAGGCTCATCACCCACTTAAGTCACTATTTACACTTTAAGACAGCAATCAAGTTATCTTACAGAATTTAAAACTACCACCAGAGATTGTCAGAAACAACCCAACGTCCTGTAACATCCTACCATGACATGCTCTCCTGTGTGTGCATTCACTAAACCACATGATTAACACTTCCTCTCCATCTTCGTCGATGTTCTTAACTATATCATGTATACATGTTCACCTCTGTACACACTAACGATGTGATGGATAAATCATATCAATAAGAACATTGACAGCAAAAGAACAATTACCTGGACAGTCAAAAACAAGATAATCATCATCCAGATAATTATCCAGCTCTTCAGATAACCAATCATCCAAATTATCTTCAAGGTGCCTACAAATTCAGTTGGCAGTTCAAGCAATGGGAAAAAAATCACAGATTTCGTTTATTTTTCTCTTTAAAAATGCATAGGAAAGTTACAACATCACACAAAGAAAGAAACTTGCATGTAAAAAGAAATCATGATCCTAGTGAGGCGATCAAAACATAAACTTGATGTTAATATAAAAAAAAACTCTACATTGATGCGTGACCACAAATCAATAAGAAGGCAAGACGAAGAGAATAAAAGAAGATATCAGGCAAAAGGGTATACTCCATGCAATAAACCAGCCCTCCGTTGGGGCCCAAGCCGAGCTCCTCCATCACATCGTCCAATGATATGAGCTCCCTAATATCTGCAGCCCCACGCACATATTTCCCGTCATAAATCTTGGGGATCAACTGCTCGACATACCAAAGCAAAACCAATCAAGCGGAAAGCTCGAAAATTGCTTACCCAGCGCAACCGGGTAGTCGAAATGGTCGGCGGCAGGATCCAAATTCACCACATGGATGGACCTCCGCAGTGCCTCGCAGTGCTGATACAAGCTCGAACAGTACGTAGACTAAATGACCACATAAATTCGGAGAGAAACAAGAAATGTCAGAAACACATTAAACATGAACTGAACCCGAAATTTTAATGGAAACAAAAAAAGATGAATCATGACCTTGCCGCTGCCGGCAGGGCCGATGACTAGTTGAGCGTAACCCATGGTTTTTCGACGGCGCTGGACTCCGACAGAAACCCTTCTTCCTCCAGAGAGACTCCTACGTTTCAAGCAACTTTTTTAGGGCAAAAACAAGGAGAGCGAGAGGGGAGTCGTTCGAATGATGTAATCGACCAAGACTAATAATAAAAATAAAATAAATCCAAATACTTAATATTTTAATTAATATATTAGTGCTAAGTTCGATGTACGGACATTTCAAAAATTAGATATTATGATTTTTAAAAATCATTAAAAAAATTTAATATTTCAAAGTGATTTTATAAAAAAATAAATCGCATTTTTTAAAAAATATTGGAATATAAAATTTTAAATAAGTTCATATACGAGCATTATATTTTTCTATAATAGAATATGTTATTTTCATAAACCACATTTAAACTATTATGATTTTCAACATTTAATCATAAACTAGAAACTTATTTTGTTTATTCTTAACTATCGCAATTTTTCTAATTTGATCTTTCCGTCAACTTATATCAATTTTTTTAATATTTTCCCCCATTTATAAAAAGTCGAAAGTATTCCTCCCCTCGACTTTATGTTTTAATTTCGACCTCTATAATTTCGAGGGATATTTTTGACTTTACATAAATGATAAAAATTAAAGATAATGAAAAGTTGACAAAAATCGATAGAATGATCAAATTAAAAAAATTACGATAATTTAGGAATCCAAAAATAATAATTTCATAATTTAAGATTAAATATGAAAATTCGTAATAGTTTATGAGTGATTTATGAAAATAACTCTAATAAAATTAGATAATATGAAGTGATATTTTTTTTAAATGGCATCAAAAATTATATTTGAATAACAAATTATATAATTATATATCATTTTATCTATTCTAAAAAAATAGTAACATTTATTCAAAATCTAAATTATTATTTTGAACTTAATTTACTTTTATTTTTAAGATATATGACAAATCTTTTATTATAAGATGGTTTTTTCTATTTACGAAGAAAATACTAAGATAATAATAATTGTATTATGTTATATTTTATATTTTATATTTCATATTCTAAGTTTAAATTATTGAGATAACAATTGACATTTATGACTAAATTATGTAATTAATTACTAACAACATTATGTTATTTATTATTTGAGAAATAATTGAAAATAAAGGCCTCTATTTGTATTGAAATTAAGTTTTCCTTTGTGTATTTGATCTACTTTTATTTTCAGATATACAAAGAAAATTTTTAAAAAAAATCTATCATAAAGGGACTCTTACTTCGAGTCAAATTTGTTTTAACTTTTTTTAAATTTGTCATATTTTATTGTTAGGCTTGTATAACAAATTTTATTCTAATGTGTTTTATATTTATTGAGAAACACCAAAAATGTCACGACTCCGAATTAAACCTTAGTTTAATCCAAAGTTCGTGTCTCATTACGGATGATCAAATGAAGGAATGCGAAAAAGTGATATAATTTTTTTATAACCTTAGAATAAAAAACAAATTATACAATAAGTGATGATCATTTTAGAGCAAATCAACTTCCTTAAGTTTTACATTTCACAAAATAATTTGACTTCTTACAAGTTATAAAATAACACAAATGATCCCCCCCAACCCAAATAGGGCTAGCTCCATCTTCATATCTCTTAATATAAATAAGAGAATCAAATGTTTCTAATTTTACTTAGCTCCATATTACAAAAGTCTTAATCTCTAAAAGTTTCAAATTTTAGTTCATTGTGTTTGGTTCTCATGAAAATCAATGATCAACCTAAATTTCATATTATTTGTGTGTTTTGACAAACTAGGTGACCTTGACTTTATTATTTATATAAAATAGGAAACAAGTATTTTATGGTGCTTTGAATTTTTCCTAAACCAGACATCCTAGGTAACTCATAATTTTTTTTGAAATTATATCTATCTGCATGAGGCACAATAAATTTCACAGCACTTAGATAATCTGCTCTAAAAAATCTTTTGACAATTTGAGTGTGTTCATTTAAGTGTTTATTACTTCCTATTGAAACATCATTTTCAAATGATTCCACTTTGAAATAAAGTCTAACATTAGTATCCTGTTGACCCTAAAGTATCAAATATTTATATAATATTTTCAATTTAATATCTAATTTATAAATTCGGATACTAATTTCAATAGACGGAATGATAGAACTTTACAAATGAACACATATCTTTCTCTACCGACATCCAATAGATTTAATTCCAAAGCTCAACAAAACAAGACTATATCCATATATTAATTCCAGATTTTTAGTGATCATAGTTTATCTATAGAAATTTTCGTGATCATAGACATTTCATTATTATATTAATACCTCTAAAAATTGAGGGGTGTCACTTATATCTCTCATAGCTTTCTTGGCACTGACGTTTTTGAGGTGGTACAAATTGAATTGGAACCCTAGTTAACACAAGATTCATACCCATAAAACTCATATCTTATTTATGAGTATATGATTTATAGCACAATTTGTAATCCAAGCTTACTAGTTCTGCCGGACAACTAAGACATGTACTACCAAATTAGTATATAGCATTTCAAATGCACAAGGTCTCATAATAATTTTCTTTCTTATGAAAACTGGACATCTAAATAATCATTCTCTACTAGTTCAATAAATTTATAATTATGGTAAGATATTTTATCAATAATTTGAACATTCGGCTACTAAACTTAGAATACGAGATTTGTTTTTCTTAATTTTGGTTTTCCATATCCCCTAAGTCATTAATCAAATTTTCTTATTAATTCAATCAATATGATATACATGAATTTACATTTAATTTTCAGATGTTTAAACTTCATAAAATCTGAAGAATTAGTGATCCAAAACCACTCATACATACCTTATAAAATTTTCATTTCTTTCCTTTTTCTTGTTGGTGCCCACTTCTCTTTCCTTTTCCTCTTTGGTTCGGCCAGCTTCAGAAAAAAAGGCCCTTTTTTTAACCTTTTTTTTTCTTTTGGCCTGCCACCCAAAAGGAAATAAAATTTCCTTTTCTTTTTTTTAGTCAAGTAAAGTAAGTCAGTAATCATGCAGGTAAGTAGGTAATTCCATATGTTTACTATTTTTTTTCTTTTTCATGAGTGATGTGGCAGCTCACAATTTAATCTTACTTATTTTTTAGGTGAGTTTCCATGCTATACAACGGAACTCATTAATAATTTACTTTTAAAAAATCATCATTAAATTGAATTGGTTAAAGAAATATTTAACTAGGGATATGACAAATGATAATAATAATACATAATTTAATATAATATGAAAAAATCCAAAAATAATTATAAAAAGTAACAAATTACTTTGAAAATAAAAAGTCTTATTTTTAGTCAAATATATTTCTTTAGAATAAATATTAATTTTATTTTCAATTACAAATCATGCTTAATAATGAAAAAAAAATGAAAAAATACTATGTGATTAATAAACCAATAGAGGAGGATAAATGGGATTTCCCATAAGTTCCAATGGAGGAGTATTAGGTAATGTACACTCTAAACAATTTGAAGTTTGGCGATTCCTTTTTTGAGATGTCTCAATCGCAATGTTTGGACATGAACATTCTGTCAAAAGTAGCCAGAACTAACATTAGTCATGTTAAACAACGATCTAAGTTCTCGTGGGACCATCAAAACTGAAGTTTCAGTCAACGCTTAAGTTCTCCTCCAAAAGTTCTCATTGCCCTTGAGAACTTCGAAGTTATAATCTAATGCACGAACTTGCCTATGTGAATTCTTTCTTTTTTTTCTTTTTGCTTTCAGCATATGGTTATTTTTTTGCTTTTATCTATTACTTTAATAATAATATATATTATACATGTATATTATATTATATTATATTATATATGCATGCATATAGTTACTTATTTAAATTTGCATTATCACAAAAATGATAAATAATTTTATTTAGATCTAATAACCTTATTAAATGTTTATTATAATTAACTTAGTACTACATCATAATAAAATTAAAAAATCTATTATTTAATATTAAACATTTTTTTCTTAATATTTATTATACTTTAACTAATATTAAGGTATAGTAAAATATTATTGGTTAATAATTATTGTGAATATTATTTATTAAACTATTTTTTATTATTTTAAATAATAATTAATTATAATAAATATAATATTTTGTATATGATCAAAATAAATTTATCACGTTCCCGGTCTAAGTTGATAATAACTAAATCAATAAGTTGACAATTAATTTAATTTTGCAAGTTCAATTATGTTTTTAGTACATTTTAGTTATTATAATAAAATAAGTATCACTTATGAAAATAAATTATTTAGGCCTAATATTAAATAAGTATTTTATTAATTAGTTTGATAATAAATATTTCATAATAGTATACTTATTGTACATGAATATTTATGAATAAAGATAATTTGATATTTTTCATTAAACTATTTTATTAACTTAAATATATTTTCATATAATATTTTTTTATTCAAGTATATCTTTTACATAAATTATAATATTAATTACATATCAATAAAAACAATAAATTATCTTTTGACATAAATTATAATATTAATAACATAGCTATAAATACATATTTTTTTACTGTAATTTTATACCTCATATTATATTTTTAATTCTTACCTTTTATCCAAACACCCACTAAAAATTTATCTATCAAATTAATTTTTTAATTCCCATCATTACATTTTTTTTTTCAGCAAAACATCAAATCTAAACTTGTTCATCTAGTCAGTTAGTTCTCGAGAACTTTAATTTTTGTATCAATTTTCAACTAACAAATTTATAATCTGATCTCAAATTTGGTCAAGGGTGCTACTGGTTATTATTTTACTTCTTTGAGGGAGATGATAGTGAAACTGATAAATTGGTGGAGGCTCAACAAAAGTGCGGTGTCAAAGTTGGAAAAGAAAAATGGAGACAAATACCAATTAAAAATTATGCGACCATTCAGATGTTTGTGCGAGCATAGAATTTATGTACAATCAGTTTGATGGTTGCCTTCGATACTTTGTGATTTTTTTTTAAAAAAAGGAAAATATATCATTATGTTAGATTAAGTAGTGTGACTCGCACGAAGTGTGTATAGAGAATATCGCACGAAAGAAAAGATGAAGGCCTTTAAGACACAAGTCTATCTTATACTCTGGCGTGTTACTCTTTAACATAGAAAAAGATGTCGAATGAAATTCTAAAATTTATAGTATATCTACACATCTAAATGTGATCCGCAAGCATATAGTGCATTGTTGTAGTGCTTGAGGTTCGATCCATATGGAATCGGTGTTTGCGAAATCTCGGAGAAAATCTTTTGGAACAAATTCAGCAAAGAAAAAAAGTAGATACTGAAAACGAGGGAAGGAGGATAACAATGTAACGTAAAAGGAACTAATTATTTTTTGTTGTTTTTGACATATAAGGAAGAAATAATGCGGGAACGACATTTAATACTATGAAAGATCGAGAGAATCAATTAAACCAACATGTTGAGGACTTACAGGAGATGCTTCTGTTATAGGACTCGAAGTTCTTTAGTTTAAAATGATATGGATAAAACGACCGAATATCTTTTCACGTGTGTATTAAATCAGTCTTTATGGTAAAGACACTTGACTTCGCTACAACACTCTAGAGTTGGGGGAAAGCTTGTGTTGCACACGTGAAAGGAATACATAAAAATGGGTGCATTCGTCGCTTTCGCGTACAATGTCCCAAGATATGGGTTGAGCTTTATTTCTTTTTAGATTTGAATTGAGGTCTCGTGTCCACTGAGTATCGGACATTCAAGAGAAATACATTTAAGGCAAGAAGGCTACGGTAAGCTCACGCTTGCCTTAGTGGAATATAGACGACCTTCTCGGGCTGAATGCATTCGAGATGGTTTAGACGATTTGAACGGGGAGAAGAGTTTGATTTAGGCAATGCGATTTAGGATTACTAAAAGTCATTCAGAAATAACTCATTTGTTATCTGCCCTACTCGGGTCACTGATTTCGAATGAGGATAGAAGAATATCCCATCTTGGGTAGAACTTTTCAGAATCGAAAATAGCGATGATGAAGAAGAAATACGTGAACATTCTTTGAATTCGTTTGAGATAGTCTGAGTCTCTAACTCAATGTGATCATTTATTGTCAGAAACTTGGAATATGCACAACCATTTTAGGTCATGGATAAAAAAGTGAATGACGTCTAAACCATACTACGAAGAACTACAATTGCTGATTTTATGAAAACCCAGACTATGAATCATTGCATACCTAAGCTCGATTTCTCTATGTTCGATCGCGTAGAACATTTATCGTCCCTATGATTGGGGTGCAAGGCAGCAATGACTCACAAAACTCCCCTAATTTATGGCTCGAGGAAGACAAGAAGGCCACAGAATGAACTATCTTCACTCAGCCTTGATTTCTCTAAGTTCAGTCGCGTAGAGCCTCTAACGTCCCTATGGTTGAGGTGCAAGGTGAAGATAATTCATGGGCTCAAATCCATGCACAAATCCAAAAAGTAAGGAGTTGAACAGTGAAACAAAGGATCAAACATGTAACAACAATAACAACAACAAAGCCTTATCCCACTAGATGGGGTCGGCTACATGGATCATATGATGACATTCTGCTGTCGTTGATCCATGTTCATGAGATTCGACAAGGTTTTACGCTGATTGTCGAGGCCTAACACAATCCTCCTCCTTTATCCGGGCTTGGGACCGATTATAAAACATAGGCGGAGTTAAAGGATCAAACATGTACCATTAAAAAAATGAGAGAGCTCAACATTCGGTGTTGAACATGAAAAACAACGAGATAAAAGCACGGCTAAAGAACATGAATCCAAAACACATTTGCACCTCCTAACCTCAGTAGGGTCGGTAGTTACAATCCATGTGGAGAATACACATTTCTCGACAAATTGCCCAAAGCATTCTTCACTTCTCACTCTAAGTTCTCTCCTCTCATTTTTCAATCACTCATCGTGTTCTCCTCCCTTTCTTCCGAATCGTCTATCCCATTTTGTAGCTGTCCTCTGATCTACTTGTCAGCTTCTCTCCTTTGTCTGTCGCTTCTATCTACTCCCTCGTCTATAGCTTTTCAGTGGTCCCCCATCGTCCAGAAAGCTTCCTTGCATCATGAGAGTGAGGGAGAGTGAAGGATGTTTGTTGTTGGTTTCTTTGACCTCATCGGACGCCTAAAAGAAATTCATTTTTCATCCGCGCCAAGAATGGTGTGTGTTCCGATCGCTCTACCTCATCCCTGCAGAGGGCACTTACCCAAATGAGCATTCTTCCTAGCAGAATAGAAGTGAAAGATGAATGGCTGGATGTGGAGAATATTTGAAATGTGTTAAATTGATGCTATGCAGGTGCTTAATTAGAAGAATAATCATGTCATGGGTATTATATGTATGTGAAATAATGGTGAAAATATAGACCATAATTCTCCACATCAGAGTGATTATACAAAATTTGGGCGAGGCCCGGAGGAGGTGGTCGATTGTCCCAAAAAATACACGTCATGCTAGCGACCATAAGACACAAGGAAATCTGTGGCTGCATTAGCGACACAAGAACAAAATACAACATTGGTGAGAGATAAACTATATAGGATGTTGTGAATGTCCGAGATGACAGCTCGAAGATGCCATGGGCAAAGGTGCGACTCGGAGTTGATGCAAATGAGCAACTATGAATCGACACACATGGAGACATGCGTAATCCCCTACCGAGCACACTAATAGAGATCCATGAGTAAATCTCAAGCCTCAGTATGTAAAGTAGAGTGAAAATTACAATTTCCCAACCCTTGCAAAAAGAAAAACACCAGCATTAGAGTGCAAAATGAAATAATATCCCTCACCCTTGTCAACTCGGGTAAATGAGCCGTCAAAATTGAGCAGAACCCAACTATAATGGGCTCCCACCAGATTCGCAGGGATCATGGGGGCGAGTTACCTCAGAAGCATGAGTAGCGAATGTAACAAATTTGTGGAAGAAGGCATGAGCCTTCTCCCAGAGCACGCCTACCATTACACGTTTGGACCGAAAGTGTATGCCCTTGCGTAGGTTCTGATGATTCAAATTGGCTCCCTCATAAATCTAGGAGCTCGAGAGACAAAAGGTAAAAAATTAGAATGTAAAATGGAGCTTATGCTAAAAAAAGTGTCAGAAAAAAATAGATGAGTATTAGTTTCTAGAGTGAGATCACAAAGGAAGCAAGCTGGATAAAAAAGAATCAAAACGATGAATAAGGTCTAAAGTAGGGAGGTGACCATGAAAAATCTTCCATAAAAAGAAATGGATCTTGGGGGAACTCGAATGCGCCATAACTTGGTCCACAACGATCCTCCAGTCGGACGTGATGGAAAAGTTTGACTATTCATGAACTTGTACACAACACTAGTAGTAGGGATTCCTTGGTCGTCGGTCATCTAAACCACGCATCATCGCCGGCTAAAAATCGGAATATAAATGCCACAAATCGAATCACAAAGAACTTGGTCGAAGATTGAAAATAGAAAGGGGGCATTCTAGTAGTGATCAATAGTTAAGTTAGAGACTTTTAAAGAGCTAAAATCAATATCCATATTGAGATATGTCGGAAGGCGACATAGGGGAATAGGAGAAATCCAGGAGTGACAAGGATAGAGGTACTTTCCCAGAGCCGATAGCTTTCATGAAGCTCAAGTGAAGATCAGGGATGACATCCAAGATGAGACGTCATGACCAAGAGGTGCCAGAGGAGGAAAGAGGATCCCACAATTGGAAAGTCGGATAGAGGGGTACTTGGTAGAGACAAGATGATTCCATGACAAGTTGACGAAGTTTAAGAGGTTTAGGATACGACGAGAAATAAGAGAGCAGTGGATGTACCAGTAACTACGAATTCCCAGACCACCATCATCACGTGGCAGAAGGATAGTGGACTACTGAACAATATGGGAACTACGACGACCACTGCTTGGGTCCCAAAGAAATGAGCGAGAAAATTTCCCGAGAGATGGCGAGGTACCAGCATAAAGGTAAGTCGGGCCCAGGTAGTAGGTAGGCATGGACGACAAAGTAGATTTGATAAGGGTGGTGCGCCCGACCTAGCTAAGTAGAATATGGCATCAACTGGAGAGTTGAGGAGAGATTCAATTCACTATGAACTTCTGATCTTTGAAAGTGATAAACTTATTTGAAATTGGAGCCATGAGATAGTTGAAGGGATAAGTGCCCAAGATAATGCCGAGGCAGGAAGAAAGTTGCTGCTTACTGTGAGAGGACATGCATTCATGCATATAAAAGAGTAGACTTAAGATGGTTCATTCGTTTGTTTGTGAGATAATTATAGACGTGAAGGACATGCACTATGATTCGTTTCGTTTTGAGAATGAAATTGAGGGCAGTATGCTTCTAATATGGAGGCATAGAGAGGTGATTGAAGAAGTCCAAAATGGTTGAGATGATATTGGGCCCGACAATGTATTCATGGTAAAATTCGAAGATAAAGCCGTTCGAATTCGGGGCACGCCTGAGAGGCATGTCCCATACTACATCGCGAATCTCAACCAGTGTGATGGGGCTGGTGAGAGAGGTCGTGAGCAAAGGGTCAAAAGATGGAAGATGAGGCCCACAATCAATAGGGATGTTCGGGTAAGGCGAAAGCTGCCACAAGGATTTGTAGTGGTTGATAAACTACTATTGGATAAGGGCATTGCTAACAATAGTCTTGACAGATTCAAGTTGGATATGACTGATGTGGTTTTGTTTACGTCGAATAATAGTTTGTAGGTGAAAAAATTTAGTATTTTGATCATCCTCGTAGAGCTAAGACACTTTAGCTTGCTCCACCACTTAATACTGATTTGACGAAAAAGTGCAACATGCAAATAATAAGTAATATGAAGGTCGACAATGCCATCATCAGACAAGTTGGAGCATGATACAACTTTTTGGGTAAATGTAAAATGAAATCTTTATTAATTTTTTAGGAGTATTTTCTATGGGATGAACTAATAGAAAAGTTAGAGACCGGATAAAAGTGAAAGAAAGATTAAAAAGTTCGAGAGAGAGAAATGCATATTTTAATAGTTTAGAGAAATAGATTTGACAATAATTAATAATTTTATAGGAAATCATATTAAAAATTTCTGTTCCCTAATTAACATTGGTTGGTTGACACAATCGTTTTGGAGATGTTGAGTTTTAATAGTCTCAAATTTGAAATTTAGAGTCATCACATTGTTTAAAATTTATTCACAATAATTTTATTTGAACATAATCTCGACTGAAAAAAAATATCCATCCAAGAAAATATTCCTTTTCTCCCCTCCGTTCCATGATTTTTGTAGTGTGTGCGCTTAAAAAAATAATATTTCACATTTTTAAAAACTTTTCTTTTTGGGAAAACAAGCGTTATATAACTGAGCCACACGATGTCGACCGTTGAGAGAAGCATCTACGGAGGACGAGGTACCCGTGATAGCATTCATGGACGGTCGGGATGCATCTGGAAAGTCTGATCGGACGGTGCTCGTTAGGCCACGTGGCGCGTGCCATCCCTGCGGCTCCCCCTTTCTCCATTCCCTCCAAAATTTCTCAAACGGATAAGGGAACTGAGACGTCCTCCGAGAGACCTCGCAAAATTCTCAATTTGTCCCCCATCCAACCCTCCCCACCCCCCCCCCCCCCCCCCCCCAACGGATGGAAGCCCTCAATTGCTTCATTCGCGTCGCGAGACCCCAAAATCTCCTCTTCCTTCACGATGCCAATGTCTCCGCTTCCACCAGATTCCCCATCTCGAAGACCAAATCGCACGTTAGGGTTCGGAATCACACCGGAGATGGGTCCGGAGCGAGCTCCGTCGGTCACCAGATTAAGGTTCCAGATGACGTTATGACGCCGGATGACCTTCCCAGTTCGGATGTTGGAACTCGGGTCCCGGTCGAATGCGAGAAGATTAGGATTTCGGAGGAGCTCAGGAAGGAGATGGAGGAGACTCTGGAGTGGGGTCTAATCTGCTCGCAAGTGTCCGCCTTCGTTTCCACGAGCGCCGGCCGAGATTTGTGCCGCCGCGCGAGTCTTCCCGTCGGTCGTGATCGGTATGAGAGCGAGAAGCTCTTGGACCAGACGGAGGCGGCAGCAGAGCTTCCTGAACCGTTGGACTTCTCTGGGATCGATGATGTGTCAGGAATCGTGAGGTCCGCTGCTGGTGGAGCGATGCTGACGATTCGGGAGTTATGTGCGGTGGAAGGAACCCTTCGAGGTGGGAGAAGTGTATTTGAGCAGCTAGAGCGCATCTCTGCCTCCAATGGCAACAGGTGACAGTCCTATGCCTTGTTCTATTTTGGCAGAATTAATATGATTAACATTAAATTGTGGACATGTTCACAGTAAAGATCCTACTTTCTTTGGCTCCAGCTTGCTTGTAATTGAATTTGTGATGGTAACCTTATAATTTCTAGGTTGGACAGACCCCTTTATATTTGCATTAAATGTGATGATTTTTTTGTCTGGCTTGTGACTTTTCGCTGAACTAGTCATAGGTATGTTTGGTATCTGTACGCATCTGATCTAGACTTGCACGTTTCTTGGAATCTTACGAAATATGCAAAAGTGCTATTTTTTCTTACCAAGCGAATACAAAGTAATTGTCTAGAAGTTTGGCATGATAAAGTGTTGAACTTGAACAGGTATGCCCCTCTTGTCCATATACTGCAAGATTGTGATTTTCTGACAGAGTTGGCAAATAAAATAAGGTTTTGCATTGATTGTACTCTTTCCATAGTTCTTGATCAAGCTAGCATGAGATTGCAGTCCATAAGGTTAGAGAGAAGGAAGAATATGGAGAACCTGGAGTCTCTATTGAAGGAAGTTTCTGTAAAGGTTTTCCAGGCTGGAGGCATAGGCAGTCCTTTAATTACTAAACGACGATCTAGAATGTGCATTGGTATCAAGGCATCACACAAGTCTTTACTTCCTGAAGGTGTTGTGCTAAGTTCTAGTAGCTCTGGAGCAACATACTTTATGGAACCTAGAGATGCAATTGAATTGAACAACATGGAAGTTAGACTATTCAATGAGGAGAAAGCTGAAGAGCTTGCTATTCTAGGTTTCCTTACTTCAGAAGTAGCAAGCGCTGAAACAAAGATCAGCCATTTAATGGAGAAGGTTCTAGAGTTGGATCTTGCAGTCGCTCGAGGTGCTTATGCCCTCTGGATGACTGCTGTGCGCCCATGCTTCAATCCAGCTTATGATGAATCTAGACCCAATTTAACTGGAAACACGTTTTTGTCAGTAGATATTAGAAGCATTCAACATCCTTTGCTTCTTGAACCTTCTCTTGTGAGCTTGTCTTCGGTGTCGGTGAAAGAAGGTGGGATTTCCACATTGTTTGATTTTAGGGACAGGGAAAGAGGCAAAACTGCAATCCCTGAAGGAAAAGCTCCTGTTCCAATTGATATCACAATAAAATATGCCACCAAAGTGGTTGTGATTTCTGGACCTAACACAGGAGGTAAAACTGCAACTATGAAAACTTTAGGTTTGGCTTCTCTTATGTCCAAAGCAGGTATGTTTTTGCCTGCAAAGGAAAAGCCAACTTTGCCATGGTTCGATCAGATTCTTGCAGATATTGGTGATCATCAGGTATCCCCTTTGTTCTTTTATATGCAAGGTAACTGTTACTTGTTTGCGACCAAAATTGGTTTTTATTTCTGAAACATTTATTTTTTTGGATCAAAGTCATTGGAGCATAACCTGTCTACCTTTAGTGGGCATATATCACGTCTTCGCAAAATAATAGAAGTTACTTCAGAAGATTCCCTTGTTCTCATTGATGAGATTGGCAGTGGGACTGATCCTTCAGAGGGTGTTGCTCTGTCCACTAGCATTTTGCAGCATCTTGCTGGTAACGTCAATTTGGCTATTGTAACTACGCATTATGTGGATTTAAGTCGTCTTAAAGCAAGTGATTCCCGAATTGATAATGCTGCTATGGAGTTTTGTTTGGAAACATTGCAGCCTACATATCATGTTCTTTGGGGAAGTAGGGGTAACTCAAATGCCTTGAATATTGCCAAGTCAATTGGCTTTGACCAGAAAGTACTGCATCGTGCTGAAGAATGGGTGAAAAATTTAGTGCCTGACAAGCAAAGTGAAAGACAGGGTCTACTTTATCAATCATTAATGGAAGAGAGAAATCTCTTGGAGGCTCAAGAAAATGAATCTGCAACTGTTCTTGCTGAAGTAATGAAGCTGCATCATGAGGTAAATTTTCATCATGCAAGTACATAATAGCGTGCTTTTTTCTTTTTAGTATTAATATAGTTAATCATTTCTAGCTACATGATGGTTTGTGATATATATTCATTTTCCCTAACTGTCCAGTGTATGATATAGCTTTCTTCTCGAAAACATTCCCTTTTTCTTATTGCTAAAGTGATAGCCATTCATTTTCACAAACTAACAAATGTCACATGATCTATAATCAATCTTGTGGTTAATTCATTATTTCCTTGCAAATGTTTCAGATACAAACTGAGGCTGCAGATCTGGATAAGCGGGTGGAAGTATTGAAAGCAAAAGAATCCCAAGTTATGCAACAAGAGCTTAAAAATGTCAAGTCTCAGATGGATTATGTGATAAAAAAATTTGAAAGCCAACTGCAAGGAGCAACTCTTAGTCAGCTGAATTCATTACTAAGAAAATCTGAATCTGCAATCTCATCTATTGTCACTGCCCATCGGCCAACAGATGACCTGATGGGTGAAGCAAGAAAGGATAAGAATACTTATCTGCCCCAAGTCGGGGACAAAGTGTATGTTAAAGGTTTAGGAGAGAAGGTGGCTACTGTTGTTGAAGCACCAGGCAATGATGGGATTACTTTGGTCCAGTATGGAAAAGTAAAAGTTCGTGTCAAAAGATCTGACATGAAACTGATCCAAAGAAGCTTGAGCACTGCAGAAACCGGCACTGTTTCACACCTAAAACCAAAGGTTTATAAACAATGGTTTCTTAGTTTCCGAAATTATACTGTGTCATCTCATCTTCTTATCCTATCTTTTTTACATCTAGTTACTGTTTTGAAAAACCTTAATCAATTAAAAGAAATCTCTTAAAGAAAACGATGGCTTTCTGTTGTTTCTCCCGACATTTGTTGAGTATCCTTCAAGTTTGGGAGCTAGCATCTTGGAATATTTTAGCATTGTCAAATAGATTAGCGCATGCACTTCTTATGCACATAATGAGAGACTAATTTAATTTCATGTTCATTGTTTCAAGTTTCCATTATCTGACACTAGAGCATTTCCCAGATATGTTCATCCATTTGAAACAACTTTTCTTATATACAGGTCCTTTCCCTCAAAAGAAAAAATGCAGGTTCATTCTCTGTTTGAATATATTTAGTATCATTATAAACACTGGGTGGACATTTTCTGAGACATTAGTTGAACCAAGGCTGTCAAAATCACAATAGGGAATGCAATTTTGATATCAAATCCGAGATCAATTTTGTTCGATCGTGTTAGGATTGAGACCACATCATAGGATCCTATAATATTATTTTTTCCCTTGTTTTTCTTCATTTTTTTTAAATTTCCACTAAGTGCAACATAATATTTTGAGAAAAAACTTGAGAGGAAAATAAGTGGTTGTGATTGAACTTTAAATTCTAATTTTTCACTAAAACAATTACTACTAAGTGTTCATTTTAAAGTAATGCTCATTTTAATCATATTATTATTGATTTTTTAGTTGATTCAAGTTAAATCAATTAAATTACTGTTGCAGAACTATGGACGTGTGGTATATATATGTTATAATAAACCTTAATAGGACAATAATTAAATTAATATTGTTCATAGTCTATACTATCAAAATTTTATAATATATGCGCTATAATTTTGTGTCTTATACAATTTATAAGATATTAAAATTAATATTCTATTCGATCTTAAGTAAAAATTTGTTTGGATGCTGTAACAATTTTACGTGCTCCTTTTTTTTTATAAAGGATAATAGATTTCATTACTCATGGAGTTTGTATACAAAAATTGAACGATGCCAGGGGGTGGGCATTCTTGTTATATGTTGTTTCTTTATGATTTTGAGATGAACAAAGGTATAGACTTTCTTTTAACTTCTTCTTTCTGTATTAAACTTTTTTAGGTTCAGAGGATGGATTTGGGATCTCGCTTGGAAGGAAATCAGGACGAGAGCTCTTCTTTTGGGCCAGTTGTGAAAACATCCAAGAACACTGTGGACTTACGCGGCATGCATGTTGAAGAAGCTTCTCATCGTCTTCAAATGGCAATTTCAGGAAGCAGGCCATATGGGGTTCTTTTTGTTGTCCATGGGATGGGAACTGGCGCTGTTAAGGAGTGTGCTCTTGACATACTAAGGAAGCATCCTCGAGTTGCAAAGTTTGAAGAAGAAAGCCCGATGAATTATGGATGCACTATTGCTTATATCAAATAAAGAAAGTGCACTCCCATTCTGCAATTCTTTTTCCACTATTGGTCATTTTCTGGACGCGTTTTTTATTTGACCTCAAAAGGAAAGACGTTGCACTTTACAGCAAGATATAGGCCGTCTCATGTGGAAGCAAACAGAGAGGCATTGGAAAGAAGATATATACGATTTACATTTTACCATACATAGAGGGAAAATTATGCCAGATTTTTATAGACCATAACAAAGAAAATTCTTTTGGTTCATAATGAGTTTATAATGCATGAATGCATGATGCTTATGAATTATGATGTGGACTTGAACTGGAAGTTGGCTTGATCCTAACTAGAGCTAAGCTCGAATAAGTGGCTTATTGCTTGGCTTGAATTTTTTTTTCCTTATTTCTGAGCTTGCTTGAAGTTGATCGATATCATTGATTTAATTGAAAATATGTTTTGATGCATGATATTAATAACAATCTGATGATTGTCAATTGTCTCATACTCTCAAGCAGGTGAAGTGCATTTTGGTGGACCTTCCATTGCATGAGTGGCTGGTCAGATTTTGCTTGCATCAGATTTGATAGCAGGAACTCCCCGGCATACTAACATGGCCAGTGGTACACGTCTGGCATTGAACATTATTTATGACAAGGACTCGATGTCGTCCCCATCTCTGGGATCCTCGTATTATTGCCTCTAACGCTGTGAGTGATAAACTATTTTTTTTGTATTATTTGTTTTTCTATCATTACGATTTTCGTGATGTCACAATATCGCAAATCCATCAAACATGGACGACGGACGGATAAATAAAACCATGAGAGATAAAAAAAAAAAAAAATCAGGAGAGAGAAATAAAATTCCTACGAAGGAAAAAAAAGGAAACAAGGAGGGGGAAGGCCTACAGTTACATCACTTTGACGTTATATAGTTACACGTCACTGTATGGAACAGTAAATTTTTTGGATCCAACTAAATTTCAAATTCCATTCAATTCGAGTAATTTTGATAAGGTTGAATCGAATTGAATGATTTTTGGACAGAGAACCGATTATCATTATTTTTTAATAATTTTTTCTTCTTTTTTTTAAAAATTTAATATAAAAATATATATTTGATATTTCATTTTAAATAAGAAAAATAGAATTTTAGTCGTTTCATATTTCTGTATTTTAAGAGCCTCTTATTTTTATTTTTAAATTTTTAATCACATAAAACTTTTAAACTAAATAAATTAATTAATTTAAATAAAAAATATTGGGTCAACGGATCGAGTTGACTCAACTTGACGGATTATCATGTTGACCCGATCCAATAAACGCTCTTAAATCTTTTTCTTTCATATTTATATAACCATTAATATTTCACAAGTTTTCTTCCAAGAGCACATCTTCCCATGGTGATGTCTATAGTCAGGTAATATCGACACATTAGATAATTCTTTTTTTATGTTATATAAAATAAGTTATTGTTAGCAATATAAAATTATGTTCCCTCTTCTTAAAGATTTTAAGTTTTTAGGAAATTGATTAGAGAGATGGAAGAGTTCAAGTTCTCATTAAAAAGAATATTTTTCTCTTCTAATCATTGTCCGCGTAATTTTTCAGAAAGATTATTAGCACGTCAAATTTCTAACACCTATCACGTCGATTTGATTATTCTGAATTGTCTCCCTGATACATTTTTGTGTGTTCATTTTCGGAGGTGTCCGTAGCTGCCGTCCATGTGCACCGGAGTCTCGGCATCAATGCGTTGGACGGTGTGGGGTCTCTCTCCAGTGTCTTGTGCGTCTCCTAAACTCTCTCAAACCTTGTGAATGATAGATATTTTTGGATAACCACTCCGGCCTCCTATATCCGAAGTTATTTGGTAGCATAATAAAATTGAATAAAATAAAGTGATGCAATATCATATTATTCATAAAATAAATATAATCCTATTTTACTTCATGTTTGATTGAAAGAGAATAAAGTATAAAAATATAAAATTTAATGACAAATATTTTATTATAAGTAATTGATGTTTAGTGTTATAATAACAAAAAAATAATATAATAATGTATGGATAAAATTTAAAAAAATAAAATATGATTAAAGAGTTGAAGAATATCATATTTTGATGTTTTTAAAGAATAGAGATATTCTATTTTGACAAATAAAATAGGTGATTTCATGTAATTTGAGGCGCTTTTTTTATGTTTAACTAAATTATTCTAATTCTAGTTCGCGTTTGACTGTATTTCAAATATTGTCATTTATTTCACAACAAACAACTCCTCTAATCTAAGATAAATAATTGAATAATATTTTTGTTGACCAAATGACGATTTTAAAAATCGAATTCATTGTTATTAACTTTCCAAATTTATGATACAACTCTGTTAATGAACTGTCAGCCAATATTATTTTCTGATTAATTTGAATTTAACGTAAAAGAGAAGAATGCTATTACCTGATCAATTTTTTACATATTTTCGGGCATCAATGATATTAGGAAATAAAATAGTGTCACATTATTTTTGAACGGCTAAATATTTCCATCATTTGTAAAGTTTAGATTACCTCACAAATCGTTTTCAAAATTCCATCAATAGATTACCAATTAAACTTGTCATGCATAAATAATTTCTTTTTAAAGAGGATCACATGCGTTCTCCTCTCACCATCTCTATTTATCTTATTTTTCTAATTTTTCTAATTTTATGATCAATAATTCCTCTTAACAATCATTAATGAGTTTTTTTGGTTATCACAAAACATGGAATCGAATCGTTTAATAGTGAATCGGATGTGTAAAATAACCAGCATGTTTGGTATGGTTGTCCCATAAATTATCCAAGAAAAAAAAATTTCTCGTGTGCCTACATTGTACAACTTTTTGTTATAAGATTAATTTGACATCACAATCTTTCTCTTATAATTATTTCTCATCAAGTTCTGTTTATTTAGACAAATATTTTCGGAAACCTTTTTTTTCTTAAGAGGGAGTCAATCGCTTCCGGGAGAAATGCATTCTCCTACTAAATAAATATATATAGGTTCTAAAGGTAAGTCCCTTCCTAACCTTTTAGGTTTTCAGTAAATTTGATTAGGTTATCAACCTAAGAATCTATCATACTGTACTAAGTTTAAACTCCTATATATATAATAGATAGGTTCGATTAGGTCAAAGATGTTTATAATCTACATATAAAAATGTAGTTCAATGTAACAACTTAAGTTTTCTAAAGAAGATTGTGGATTCGTTACGGATTGTGAACACCATAAAATATAATATAGTCACCAAATTTTGGTTAATGTGTGATCTATTTTCTAAAGGTATTGAAATCAATGGTGCACCATGGCAAAATAATCGCTTCGATTTAGAGAATTCATATATTAATTTAATCGTATATCGTCTTTACTTGTCATAGCATGCTAAATTTAAAGAACATATAACTAAAGCAAGGATCAAATTTGGAAAGACTTTATCGTCTTTCCTTAAATAAACTTGATCCGAAATATTGTTCTACAGACTCTAAGATTAGTCTAATGAGATTAGATGTCAAGAATGCGAAAACTCCGGCAGGATTAAAAAGGTTTGTAATCTTTTTTTTTTTTTAAGATGGAATAAATGCACAACAGCACAAGGATGAAACTGAGGTGTCGTTTGGATTCTCCTAAAAAAAAGGTGTCGTTTGGATGTCAAACTTTTAATCTAGAGTCATCTAACCCATATACATGATGGGATTATTTGCGCCGTCTGTAGATTGTCTATAATCCATCGAAAATAAAGAATATTAAATAAACTCGAAAAATAATCATCCGATAAGATTAAATACTCATCATGAATTGTGTATGAGTTTGTTATTAATCTTGATCTACTTTTTGTATGACTCTATTCCAATTAATATCTGCTTAATTTACCTCGTAACCCACAACCAAATAATGTTTTAAAAGTGTCACAATCCAATCTCAAAAGGAAGAAAAATGAAAACTGAGTTGGAGTGAGGAATAAAAATAATGGACAAAAAGAGGAGATTTGATGAGCGTGTGGGGTCCTGAAAGATTGAAGTCTTTGTTTCTTGCTGCATTCCTCCTCCTCCTCTGTTGGGTCACATATCAAGTTGGTGCAGATTTGGGACACGCCATGATGGACACAGAAAGACACCGCCGGATCCAGTTGCAATGATGGCGACCTCCTCCACCGAACGCAGCACTGCACCTGAAAGGGAAGAGAAAATAAAAATAATAATAATCATGATTTGTTTTATGGTCAGAACTTTTATAAGAACTTTTTTTTCTTCTTAAGATTCCTGACTTGCAAGTTTCATAGCTCTGGAATATTTCAAACAATAATAGTTTCTATGATTAAATAAATTTTAAAAACTTTTTAATAGGACAATTTATTATTATTTTTTATGAGCCCCTGATGGAGAAAAAAAAGACTGGTAACTTATGACTACTATCTTAGTCCGAAAAGATAAATTTACTTGAGCGCGTGCTGGAATGAGGGTGCGAATTAATCTTTATATGAAGTTAAATTATTTAGCCCTGTCACATTATCTTATTTATTTTATTTTAATAAGGTAAATTGTATAAAAAAGTTTGAACTTTAGCTTTATTCTCAAATCTATTTTGAACATTTATTTTGACGTAAAAAGTTATGAACTTTGAGTTTGTCATCAAATTTAATCTAAACTTTTATTATTATTATTATTATTATTTGCATTAAAATCATGAACTTTAATATAGCCTATTATTATCTTTATACTAAAAAATAATAATTCCTCGATCATTACACAGACAAGTTGTAAAAATAAAAGGATAAAATTCAAAATATATTTTACAACTTTGATAGTAAGTTAGCATAAATTATTTTTTTACATAATTATGATATTATTTTATCTAATTACAAAATAAGCTAAATATAAATTAATTTATTATCAAAGTTGTAAAAAATATTTTTTTATAACTTATCTTATGCAATGAAAGCTGAATTATTATCTTTTAATAAAAATATAAGTATGGGCTATATTTATAACAATTTTAAACATTTTAAAAAGATTTATGCTATATTTGAGAATTAAATTAAAGTTCATGACTTTTTATGCAAAAATAAATTTTAGGCTAAATATGATAACAAAATTCATGACTTTTTATGTAAAAATAAAAAGTTTAAGCTAAATTTAAAATAAAATCAAAGTTTGAACTTTTTTATGCAATTTAATCATTTATATTTGTAGGTAATTTGAATTGCAAACAGTGTAGATTGTTTGTCGAGTGACAATCAAGAGGCAGTGTCCATTCATATTATCGTAGCAAGCTCATTTTTATATCTTTCATTCCTATCATTTCTAATATTAGACAAAAATATAAAATAACATAAAAAATTACATGACGACAACAAAACTATTTTTATTTCTCATATATTTTTTTCATTGAGTGTGTAATAGGGGTGTAAGAAAAAACTTACCCACCTGAAAAACCTAATTAACCAAAAAAACCAACCCAAAAAAATTGCAAATTTGAACTCTGACTAAAAATTAGGTTTAAAATAATTAAAATCATGCATTTAAATTAGGGCTCATAACAAAAAAAATAGGAGGGGCCTGACATGAACCAAATATATATTTAAAATATTATAATTAAAATATTACCTCAACTTTAAATAATCTTTCATAGTTTTACATTTTTTATCCATATTTATTATATTAATTAAGTATATTGTTGACCTATTATGTTGTAGTTAAACTTGGATATCATCAAGTTATTAATCTATTTTCATAAAGTTTGTATAAAATTGACTATAATATCTTAAATTATAATGTGATAATATGCTAGTTTAATTTATTTACATAAAAAAGTTTAACTTAGAGTTAACTATTAATTTTTTTAAACATAGGTTGTGATGTAGTTAATATCTATTAAATTTTTTAAAATTATTATTTTAAATAGGTCTCCGATCCGAAATTGAGACTGTCTAGGTCGGTTTTTTTTTCTTCGAAAAAAATTTAGGGTGATCTTTTATGCTTTAAAAAATCACCCGAAATTTGAAGGTCTATTTTTTCGATGTAAAAATCGTCCGACTCAAATTACTTTCACCCCCTAGTTTCTTCTATTCTTTTTTAGGTTTTATTTAGTTAAAAAATTATATTAATATTAAAACATACATAATATATAAAAATATTGTAATATTTTTTTTGTATTCATGATTAAATTAGTACTTAAAGTGCATATCAGGAAAGGTTTTTATGCATTTTGTAGTGGTGTTTTCGTTACCAAATGATATGTCTTTTCCAATGTTAATAAAAGATATTTCATGGCATATTTAATTAATTGCTGATAATTTGAAGATTTTCAATAGGTTTGCCTATAGTTTGACCAAATAATTAGTTGATTTAACTGGCTAGCAGATTAAGATTGAAAATATGCTCTAATTATGCATCCTTCACGGCTTGGTGTGATGCATGCTGCGACACTTCAAAATTAATAAATGCCATTAAGCCCTTTGTTGGATTTGTCATTTGTCAAGTGCTGAACATTAATAAGGCAGAAATCAGGGACCTAAACTTAGAATTTAGGTACTGTCCAGAATTGAAGGACGAGATTTGCAGAACACATCTTTAATGTACTTTAATTGATTATTATCACACATATAAAAAAATAAAGTTAAAATTATTAACTTCAAAATAGTTCATCACAAACCAAGAACAGTTTCCGTAGCTGATTAGTGAAGTTGCATTCGAGATGGTTTCAATGATAGCAGTATCGATTGGAGTTCCTAACTTGATCAAGGTTTATCGTTTTTTATCGCTGCATGTGCGAACTCTGAATTAGTCATGTGTTATTAATTTTAAATATGGGTGGATAGTAAAAATATACTTCATAAAAAATGAAACAAATATGAGAAAATGCAACCATTAAAATTGTATTCTTATTCTGATTAAAAATTAATGTTATGAGTTTGCTAGTGTAATTTAGATGGGAATGTCAAAAAAGAGTTTTAAAAATAATAATAAAAGAGATGATGGCAAAATGACCCATGAAGAAAGTTAATAAGGGGCTATCTCATTCATTAAGTAATATTCTACCTTTCTAGTTTTTCCAATAAGTTGGATGATCTCATACCATAAACTTCAATAAGTAACATTAGAGCTTTAATGCACCCATAATTACTATTTTTTTTAGATACCACCACAGGTTGTGGGACATCTGATGTCCAATATTAATAGTACCTAATTTATCTAGAGCGAGTTGTTTTGATAATTCCCTTGGCCAATGTGATAATTTTAAGGATCCATACCGGAGATACTAGCATCTATTAATCACATGAGACATAATTACTACTTTTGACCGTCAAAGAATATTTTTTCAAGACTTATTTTTTTTCTACAAAAAAATGGACCTTGCTATTTTTTTCTTTTCCCATGGATGCCATAAGAGGTTCAACATTTTTGTGCTAGAATATAATCTATTTATGACAAATTGTTCGTTGTGTAATAGAAAATCTTCAAATTTCAAGGACAATTCCATTTAGTAATTGGAAGGGAGTGTGTGAGTACCAAAATTTTCTTTCTCTTGTATACTAAGAGTTCACCTAGTAGGAGGAGAAGAGCAAGAGGAGACAAGTTTAGGAAAGGAACTCATTGATAAAGAAAGAGCAAAAAAAAAAAAAAAAAGAAAAAAGGGGAAGGGGGGGGGGGGGGGGGGATCACCCTATGAACATTTGAGGTTTAAGGTATATGATTGGGTAAATCTATTTCATTCTAATTAAAATTTGGAATGTTTTGGGATGTCATTGATTGAAGAGTGAAGCATGATTGATAAATTAGGAATATTATGATGTGTTTTTTCCAAAATGCATAAGATTTTTGATATGGAATGCATGCTTTGTGCAAATAGATATAAAATTTTATTAGGTTGTTCTTATGAATGTAAGCTAGTTAGATTCAAGATCCCACCTCAATGAGTGGTTAAAATTCTCTAGCATTATGGCATATGAATCTTATATTTGAGCTTGAAGGGATTGAATGTCCAAAAATGGAGGAAACAAGAATGGAATGTGCCATCATTCAAGCACCCACATCACTATGATTGAAGCGAGCATTGAGAGTTTTGAATTATTCGAAAGGGCTATGATTTGGCCTTAGTCCCATTGACCACCACTACAGGTCGTAGCGATCCATACTATCATAGGTGTTTGATATAATCAGACTACATCGCTTTGATAAGATAATAATTTTTTAATATTTTTAACCCATTCAATGTATGATTATAATTGCATTGAATTTTAAAATGATTATTGAATGTTTATCATTGTTTTACTCTCAATTATATAATTGTGATACATGGTGTCATGTTCTTATCAATGTTACTTCAATGGTCATGGATGTTATACTATGTTGTGTCTTATGTGCTCAAACCTAAATATCAAAAATGCATGCTCAGTCACAAGTTGTATTGAACTAAAACATTCTTAGTTCAAACATGTCCATCAATGAATTGGATTTATTTCTATTGTTCATCACACCTGAGCATGGATACCTAGATTAGCACGCATATCTTTGAAGTGTCAATAGAGTACTATTGCGATCAAATTCGACCAACCATAATTAGCATGGAGTATTACCAAGTGCCACAATGCATCAAATTGGTTCATTAAATTGTTTGGTTAATATTTGTGAAACATTAAATTGGAAAGTTAAAAAATATCTTCAATTGAATTATGAAGCAAATAAAACATATTAGTTTCATCATTTATCACACATTAAAATGTTTAATATAAACATTGTTATTAGCTATTTGTTGATATTGATATTGAACACTAAAAAGAGACAACACAATGGTCTTTTGGATATTATTTATTAATGTTTATTATTATGCATAAATGTTATATTTCAATGATTTTATTTCTATGTTATGGCTCTTGATTTTTATTCTTCTATGCAATTAATTGGAAGTGAATCTTTTCCGCATTCCATTTCGTGGATATATGCAAAATTGACTTGGGCCAATGTGACGATGATGAATTGCACAAGAGTCGATATTGGGATTTAACTTTATATGTTTATTTTTAATATGATCATGAACTTATTAATCTATGAAGTTTGATGTGAATATAGGATGATTTTAAGCATCATATGTGCTATTGGCATTGTATTCACATAATGCCGTTCAAAACTCGTCGGCAGTTATTAGGAATTTGGATGATACATATGGCGATTATATAAAGTAGCTTGTATTCTAATTTTTTTTATTGCTTTGGAGTTTGTTTGGCAACTAGAACCAGGTTAGAACGACAACCTAGTTCCTGTCGACCAGGAATCCAAGGTAGGAACTAAGGTGCACGTGACCTTATTCCCATAATTTTAGTGGAACAAACTGGTTCTTCTTTTTTTTTTCAATTTTTTTGGATATGACACTTATTTTTTCAATTTAAATTTTCTTTTTATTTTTTCCTTATTTTTCCTCTCTCACATCATTCTTATAAAATAATTTATTTATTAAAAAATAAAATATTTATTATTAAAGATTAATATAATATTATTTCTGACTTGTTATTTCATTAAAAATTTTAATATTTCATTATATAAAATTTATTAAAAATAATTTTTATATTTTTAACAAAAAATTTAATATTATTTAATTATATATTTTATAATTAATAATATTATATTTTATATTTATAAAATTTATATTTATTCAAACATCCATTAAAATTAATCTATTACATTTACTTTTTTTTATCTCATTTTGATTTCTTATTATTATATGTTTCATTCTATTCAAATAAATTTCGAAGTAATTTATCAATTTAATTATTCATGTAATACTTGACTGAACCATGATTCAAATTGTCAAATGCAACCTTGGAATTACTATTACAAAGTTCTTCACGACTTGAGGAATGTCATGAGATGCAACTACGTATCCATTCTTTCTTCTCTTCTTTGTCTTTATGATGCAGAATGATACTAGTATTACTTCGGCATTCATTCGTCGACTTTTTTCCTTTTTGTGGTGAGGAAGAAGTGCAACAATTAATTGAAAGAAAAAAGAGGTTGAAAAGGGTAAAGGCAAAATGCCAAAATTAAGATCCACGGCGCGTTTTTAAAATTTTTAATAGCTCAAAGGAGGTCCAACTCCAACCCCTCAGCATCAGCAAATACTTGCTGACATGTGGCGATGGCATCCAGATGCAGGATTGGTAGCTTATAAAGGAGCTGTCTATCAACACTGGCCTATAGAAAAAAGAGCTGTTTATGAACTGTGTTGTGTGCCGTGTGTGTTCTGTGGGGAAGCAAGCTGAGGTTTGACTGGTGAAGCTGGCAACTCCTCCCTCAAAATATATAATCCTACATTTTATGGAATCAGGAGTATAGAACAAGCATCACACGCGCACACACACACTCTCTCTCTCAAAGAAGCTTGCTCGTGTGCTGTGTCAGAGCTCGGTTGGAACCACGAATCTACACCTCCTTCGAGAACTCGAAGGCCCTCTTCTGGAGGATCAACAATATTTCCTATTTCCTTTACCTGTTTCTTTAATTTCTAGTGTAAAAAAGTCGAAGCGTCGCCTTGTCGAGATCTATCATAGGAGGAACCCCTCTTTTCTTCCTCATTTTCGCTGGAAGAAGAGGTAGCGGGGGGACAGAGCAGAAAAGAAAAGGAACAGGCTTTGCGGTACATAATCGAACAAAAGTTGGGATTTTGATGCCGGGTTTGCCGACAAGTTGGGATTTTGATATGCGTTTACGATGAGTAGATGCATTTTTTAGCAACCACTCCGTAGGTTTTGAGGAAATCAGCGGGTAGGAGCAGACAAGAGTGGTCGTCACCAGGTTCCCAAGCTTTTTGCTGGTTAATGCTGGTTGTATTAGAAGAAAGGCTTCTGTGAGAAGGATGTCCAGCCACTCGCCAGAATCGCGGTCGCTGGCGCTGACGCCAACATGGTCAGTGGCCACTGTCCTGACCATCTTCGTCGCTCTTTCTTTGCTTGTGGAGAGATCCATTCACCGTCTTAGTTCTGTAAGCACCTCTGAACTTTACTGCCACCATGCCTTCTTCTGCATTTGCCCCTTATGTTTAAAATCGTCGGACTTTGGGGATCCTGTAATTTCTGTTCATGTAGATTTTTCTTGCTAGTTGTTAACTCGTTGAAGAGTTGTGGTCTTTATGTTTGTCGAGGAATTATTATTGTTCAATGTTTCCTTGTAGTTCTTCAGCTTTGGTCGCATTAGATTGTTATTTGAGCATCCAGATGATTTTTGGAGCATGAATTTGCTAAGTAATAATCAATGACTTGCTTCCAGCATTAAGACGAAGTAATATCAAGTGTATATATCTCTGGCATTATACAGAATAACTATTTGTAGCTCAAATGTATGACAGTTATGTCAAATATATTATTTCTGGAGAAGAAAGAATTACTAATTTGCTCTTTTCTTCTTAACAGTGGTTGAAGAAAACCCATAGGAATCCACTTTTTGAAGCATTAGAGAAAATGAAGGAAGGTATTCATTTGTTAAATATTGTTCCTTCTTGTGTTTATTGTCGTAACTGAACAATTGATTAGTAAATCAGGTGCATTTACATCTCATATATTGATCTATCATGCTGCAGAGTTGATGTTGCTTGGCTTTATATCACTACTCCTGACAGCCACCTCAAGAACTATCTCAAATATTTGTATTGATTCAAAGTTCTATGATGGTAAATTCTCTCCATGTAACATTGCCGAGGTGGAGGAGACTACATTCCCTGAAAATGGCCCACCTAGGGATCGCAAGCTACTCATGAGTTTTTTTCTTCATCTCTCTTTTCGGAGAAGTTTGACTGAACTCAATCAGAAATCCTGCCCAGAGGCATGTGATTAAAACTATTTGAGATTCTGAATCAACTTTTTTTTTCTCTTTCCTTTGTGCTTTATATTTTCAATCTTAGCTCACCTTTCATGAATTAAATGTCAGTTGGTACAGTAAAATATGAATGTCACTTGGTAGATTTTCTAATATCCATATTATATCCATGGATCTTTCAGATGATTATACAGCTAAGCCATCGATATGATTTGCAGGGTCATGAACCATTTGTTTCATATGAGGGTCTTGAACAACTTCATCGATTTATCTTCGTTATGGCGATAACCCATGTATCCTACAGCTGCTTAACAATGTTGTTGGCAATTGTGAAGGTTTGTGCTTAGTTGTAGTGGTAGTTGTCCTTTGTGATCTTTTGTGTCAGTCATAACACTTGCTCCTTACATTTTTCATAAAGAAATCAGATGAGGGAAAACTTGCGCCTCTGATCTTGATTACTTAACACATCTTCGTGATAATCGATCATATCAATATCGGTTGTATATTTGATTTTTAAATATGGATGATTTTCCGTGATCATTTTCTTTGTGTATTCCCTTTTAGTTCTTTGCTTAATTTTTTTTTCATTCTCTTCTTTTTGAACTCTGCAAGACAATATTATTACTGTGAATTTCAGTAGTAAACTACCATTCTATCTTCTATATGAAGCTTTCTCCTTATTCAAGTTGCACAAGATGAACTGTGACAAAATTTTAATTATAGATATCTATCATAACTATTATTTCTTCTTTTTTTTTTCGACAGATACACACCTGGAGGCACTGGGAGGAAGAAGCTCGACGAGATCAATATGACTCATTTTCTGGTAAGGAATGTTTCTTATACTGACGTGATTTCTCTATTTTCAAGTCCTCAGATAAAAGCTTCTTATCTTAGACATTTTAAAATTAATTTTTTATAATGTGAAGTATTGATTTCTTGGGCAATTGTTGTTTATCTGCTCAACAGATGTTACAAAAGCGTTAACAATGAGAAGACAGTCGTCATTTATGACACATTCAACAAGTGCTTGGAGCAGAAATAACATTGTTATTTGGGTGGTAAGTTTTAAACTGTAGGAAATAGTATTCATTGGACACGGAATTTCTGAACTCATGAAACTTGAACAGTATGAAATATTTCTTTTGTTAGCATTGAATATTTTCTTTGTAGATTACTTGTCACGTTAGTCTTAAATGCTTTGTTAATATTTTTATTCTTTTTATGATAAATGTTGCTTGAAATTCTTTAGTAACAAAATTCAATTATCTTCCGCAGACCTGTTTCTTCCGGCAGTTTGGAAAATCTGTTGTACGAGCTGACTACCTCACCCTACGTAGAGGTTTTATCATGGTATTTTATCTTTGTAATGAAATATGTCAGAGGAACTTAAGCACTCTAAGATCTTGGCTTTATAAAGCATGACTACCAACTGCTATTTTCTTCCATACAAAAGGAAGTTATTTGGGTTTTTTTTCTGCCTAATATGTAACATCCCCGACTAGTGCGTGATATTATTCGCTCTAGGCCTTGGCTTGCATGGTTTTGTCAAAATGCATCATAACTAGTCCAAGCTATGTTCTTTTATATACATAACATCTCTTTCGTGCCTCATTACATCAAACATAAGGGATCAATTGGCTTAAGCAAATTTTCTCTGTTCGTTGTCCCAATCATTACATCAAACTCCGCCTATGTTTTATAGCCGGTCCCAAGCCCGGATAAAGGATGAGGGTTGTGTTAGGCCCCGACAGCCAGCGTAAATTTCTGTTGAATCTCATGAACATGGATCAACGAATATGGCGTCGTATGATTCATGTAGCCGACCCCACCTAGTGAGATAAGGCTTTGTTGTTGTTGTTGTCGTTGTCCCAATCATTTGTTTCCTTTGCTTACTGAATGATTTAAGAGGGAAACTCCAAAAGTTGGTGCCTTTTACTTGAATGAGATCATATGTGCTTCCAAATTTGCTAGCCAATCAAATGTTCGGTATTGGGTTAAAATGGGTTCTTTTGAATTTATTTTATTTTACACTATGCTGAATAAATATGGTGCATTTTTAAGTTTCAATTCATAGTACATTGGGTACTTTAAGCTTTTAGAATGTGGTTATCAGAATCTCTGTATATGCTTATCCATTGGTACATATTAAGCTTAATCATTAGTCGCATTTTTTTTGAGAAGTATTAGTTGCATATTTTGAGTCAAATTAAGGATCTCTGAATAGATTGTATGCACTATGCAGTAATACATTTCTGGTATTCTTGGTCACCTTACAACTTTGAAAGGAAACATCTGCAGTTCTTCACTTATATAATCTTGTATTTTATCATTTACCATCTTTTTCGTATGATTTGCAGAACCATAATCTTCCACCAACTTACGATTTTCATAGCTACATGATACGATGCATGGAAGAAGAATTTAAAAGGATTGTTGGTGTTAGGTAAAGGACTTCAATTTATCGTTATTTCCGTGCATAAACACAAGTACTTTTGAGGTTCCATGTAGAAGTTAATTCTTTTGATCA
Source organism: Pontederia crassipes (assembly GCA_030549335.1). NCBI lineage: Eukaryota > Viridiplantae > Streptophyta > Magnoliopsida > Commelinales > Pontederiaceae > Pontederia > Pontederia crassipes. Next base: position 64,260,791 of record CM060191.1, on the reverse strand, counting down.
TTGTTTAATATGTAATCTATTCAGTCAACTTTGTATGCTGCAACTTCTTATTGGTGTTGGGGGTCGGGGAGTGTGGCAGCAACTTCACCTTGAACGTATAAACAATTCTAAGCATGAAGCAACTTAACCATTTCCTTCAAGCTTAATTTGGCCCTCTTTAATTTTTTTGGGCAAAAAGAACTATGAAAATTTTTCTTTTTGATACTTTAGAACTCAACAAGATATTTTGTTTGCACTAACACTCTTGGATGCTTGACAATGATGCCAATTGAAGTAAATCAATGTTCCAGAAATTTTCCTGTGCATCAAGAATCAAAACTAGAATCTAAAAGAGAATGAGAGAGCAAGAGAGAACATTTCTTTCTTTCAAATTAGAAGAACTTTGAATTAACTGTAGATGAATCAAAATGGCATCATGACCTTTCTTAGTCCTAGGCAAGTTGGACACGAAATCCATTGTGATCTTATCTCATTTTCATTGTGGGATTTCCAAAGGCTTCATCTTGCCATATGGTCGCTGATGCTCAATTTTGACTTGCTGGCACACTAGGCATCGGGATACATATTCCGCTATTTTTCTTTTCATGTCCGGCCACCAGTAGCTGCGTTGGACATCCTTATACATCTTGGTGCTACCGGGGTGGATAGCGAACTCCGACTTGTGGCACTCATCCAGTACCTCTCGTCGGACATCAGCGTCAGTGGAAATCCACAACCTGTCCCGATAACATGCTTTATATAGGAAATTAATGGTTGCAATTTCAATCCAAAAGTTGCACCTTTATCTAAAGGTTACACGCTTTGTCCAAAGGATGCATCTTTAGATTAGTTCACATCTTTAATTTAAACATTGAAACAATTTCATGAAAAAGTGTACTTTTGGGAAAGATACGCTATTCAAAATGTTCTTATTATTCTAAAATAATTCCATCACGTCTACTCTGGCGATACGCGTTAAGTCCAAAAGTTGCACCTTTATCTAAAGGTTGCACCTTTTGTCCAAAGGAGGCAACCTTAGATTAGTTCACATCTTTCATTGAAACATTGATTTCATGAAAAAGTGCACTTTTATGAAAAATACACCCTTTCAAAATGTTTTCTTAATCTAAAATAGTTCCAACACTTCTACTCTAACGATACATATTTGGGAAAATTTCCCTTATTTGATGAAACAATTGCAACTACTTAGAGAACCTTTAGTCAACTAATTCTTGTTGGGTTGAGCCGTCTGATATTGTCATTACTTCAAGTGATTAAATCGAATTCGCAATGATTAAATTTTCAATTACAACTACTTGCAGAACCCTTTTTTCAGTTACAAAGGGAGATCAAATTTGAAAATAGAGGTGCACATAGCTTCTATAGGTGGAATTTGAACTCAAAACCTCTTAGTCTATGAGTCAAGGATGTACCATTGTCCCACACCATCATTTCCTACTTTGCGAGCCTTTAATCAGATGATTTTTTCACAGCAAATTTGATATCAAAGCAGCAGTTCACTTGTTCCTTTGCCTTCTCGGAGTAATTATGCAGTTGCCTACTACGAAATTTCTTTTTTTTAATATTAACATGCATACTACAGCATATATCATTTTTATTCACAACCTAATAAACTAATTTTGTTTCTGTAGTGCACTATTGTGGGGCTTTGTTATTGCATTCATGTTATTCAACATAAATGGTGAGTCTGTTTCATTTTAAATGCATTTTAAAGGGTAGTTCTAGATTATCCCGAAATCTGAGACTTCTCATTTTGAATACATTTCTTTTGTTTGCTTCCTGAGAAGTCATCACTTTGTAACAATGGATTTCCTGACCTTGAAACTTCAATTATTCATTTTGCAGGCTCTAATCTTTATTTCTGGATAGCCATAATCCCAATTGCTGTGAGTAATCTTTTCAAATTTGTCATCTTTTAAGTCAGATTATTTTGTCGTTCTGAATTTTATTGGCCATATGTGTAGCTTGTGCTCCTGGTTGGTGCAAAGTTGCAGCATGTTATTGCAACCCTGGCACTGGAGAGTGCAGGCTTAAATGGATTTGGCGCTAGATTAAAACCTCGAGATGATCTCTTCTGGTTTAAGAAACCTGAACTCTTATTAACTTTAATCCATTTCATTCTTTTCCAGGTCAGTTGGTATTCATTGTTATTGTTGGAATTAATTATTAAATGAGTACCTCAAGTTTAACTGGTATTTTTTATATTCAAATTGTCTGCAGAATGCATTTGAGCTGGCCTCGTTCTTCTGGTTCTGGGTATTTCCTTAATCAAGACATTGTATTTGTATCCACTTAGAAAATTATGCATATTCCTGTTTAAATTAATATTTTTTATAGCCGGTCCCAAGTCCGAATAAAGGAGGAGGGTTGTGTTAGGCCCCGACAGCCAGCGTAAAACCCTGTCGAATCTCATGAACATGAATCAACGATGGCGTCGTATGATCCATGTAGCCGACCCCACCTAGTGGGATAAGGCTTTGTTGTTGTTGTTGTTGTTGTTGCCTGTTCTATGATTGGGACAAATCGCTAAACAAGCTATTTTACATTTTATTGTATACAACTTCTGTTTACATCTTATTGAGTATGTATCAATTTGCCTAAATTGTCATTTATAGTGGCAATTCGGATATGATTCATGCTTCATCAGTAACCACTTTTTGGTGTATTGTCGCCTTTTCTTCGGGTAAGAAGATTTCTGTTAGAATAACAAGTTATACTCAATTTTAATTTAATTGCAATATCATATTAAGTCCTTGGATTGCATATTTTCTGGTAGATTAGTAGTTCATGTATAACATATGATGCTGTATTTCTCAGATTTGTTGGTCAGTTCCTTTGCAGTTACAGTACACTGCCTTTGTATGCACTCGTCACCCAGGTACTAAATCATGAATGACTTCTAAGGTTTTTGTATTTTTCATCTTGTAAAGTGATAATAATTTTGAAGATAACTGAAGTGCATTTGTGATATATTCATGTTTTTTTAGGGGTGTTATATACCTATGAAACATGATTGTATGAGATGAGAAAGGAGGAAATTGTTACTGCTCCAAATTTCACGATATGTATATCCAGATATAACTAAAAGCATGCATGAAAATATGCAGAACAATGTTCACTTCAAAGCTGCATTTTATTTAATGCTTGTTCATTAAATGTGCTCACTACTCCGGACACATAGCAAAGCAGTGCCACACATCATTGTTCCTTTACGTTTTGTCAAATATTTTGTTGGTTAGTTATACATTCCTTTATTTCAATTGCCATTGTCACCTTTATCGTGTATCTTTTGGTTGCGAGAGAACCATGGTTCTTTGATATCTTTAAATAAAACACTAGTTGGCATATACCTTAACCATTCTAGTCTTCTGAATACAAATTCTACTTTTCACACTGGCCAAATTCGTTGACATGTCCTTTCAAAAACTAGATGGGGTCAAATTACAAAGCTGCACTTCTTCCACGAAGAATCAGAGAGACAATCCATGGCTGGGGAAAGGAAGCAAGAAAGAGAAGGCGGCACCGGCGTGGAACAGATGAGTCAACAATTCGGACGGAGACTAGTACTGTATGCTCCATTGAAGAAGATGAACAGCAGCTGCTTGAAGATCCCTCCGGCAGCTACATTGAAATCGAGTTGCAGCCAACTTTAAATACTGCTGCTGTTACCACCGACAACTCCACAGTTGGAGACGAGTCCGCTGACAGCAATCCTGATGAGCCTCTTGTTCATTCAATATCGATGCCCTCCTCTCCATCTTTCTCGGGCCGAGGAAATGAGATATCAAGGTCAGCTTCAATGCCAGCATGGAGATCTCCAAGATATCCATGAAAGTACACATATATGCCACAGGGAAAAAACATCAGGAAAGAAGGATGAAGCACATGTACATATGTTAGGCAGGCTACATGCATATCTTGCTACCTGGATAGTGTAGAAGTACTGACATAGCAAAACTAAAGGCTTAGACAAGTTTCTGGAACTTTAAAACTTTCATGTATAGAAAATTGTTGCTGTTTCTGCCAAGAAATAAGTTTTGATTGTGTCATGGAATTGCCAGTTTTCTTATTCAAACAAGTTACCAATACCATCCTGACGAATGGAAAGCAGTAGTTCAAGAATCAATGCAGACATGGAAGCATCATATTTCTCAGTTTGGAGTTTTATTATCCATCAGAAACACTGAATCAACAGTTTTTATTAAATGCTTCCAACATTTAAATTTAACCAGTGTCTTAAAAGTGGTTTCGAGACTGAATTTTGTTAAATATGACAAGTCCTCAGCCAATCGGCGTTGTTCATATAAGAAAAAGGAATGAAAAAAAGAAATCGACTTTAAGAAATTAAGAATTGTGCTGCTATTCAAAGTTCATGAAATTTGGTATTCTGATACACTTTTGTTAGATCCGATCTGCTAATAAGAGTTTAGCCAAGATTTTTCTCACTTTGGATAATGAAATAAATTCGGTTAACAGAAATTTTTTTTGCTTTCGTCCAAAACTGGGGATATACTTGATCTGCTTATAAGAAGAGTTTAGCCGATATATTATAGTTACGAGGTGATGAAAACTTCAACTAGAAACAGTTCAAGTGGTTTCTCTCTCCTTTCCTGCAAACAAATAGGAAAAGAAAAAAAAAAGAAACATAACACGAATAATAAAAACGACTTACCACCATGTCGGTAACACCTCCTGCAGAACTACATACAAAATATAAATATTCTTATGTTCTCCGGGTTCTGGTAGGTTTGTTTATTCTGCCATGTCAACAGCAGTTCTTATGCATCAGCAAAAGAAATCACCTCCATCTCTTGGTTAATGCTAATGGGGTCACAAATGTCAGTTTTATCTTTTTTATATTTATTATTATAGGCGTGTTAACAGAGGTGCTTATTCAGGCTTTACACCCTGTTCTTCTTGGGAACCGAACTGATCAGATCTTAATATCACATGTATAATAACAAATATTATCGTTTCACAATAACACACGCGGAAGCGGCCTCCTCTGCGTAAAGCACGCGTAGGCAGCTCGCTCGCTGCAACTACATGCCATGCACGTTATTTTTGTTATATGTGCGTGTATATTATATACGTAAACGACGGCACATGAGGAGGAGCAGAAGAAACAGATTGGAGATTTGATTTTATACGACCAAGTCCTGAACCTTAATAATTGCAGGCCTCCGCTCTCAGAACAGAGGACTTGCGCTGTTAATGTTCTTCTAATTTCTTCGTCTTCTTTTAATTGCTCGCTGTCGATCGAGAAGGCCATCAAAATGGGGGAGTTGGAGAGGCAGATGAGGGAGAGAGCCCAGGAGCTGAAGCATCTGCTGCAGAAAGGGATGAGTGCAGTGGGCTCCTCCTGCAAGAAGGGATGGTACAAAGTGCGGCAATTAAGAGGAGGCTGAGAAGAACAAGTTTTTTTTTTCTCTTCTCGTCTTTCTAGCTGGGTCATTCATCTTTTAACTGTTGCTGATTCAAATTTGCCTGTGGATTTTCATTTTTAGATAAATTGATGATGCAGATGATGCTTTCCGTTGTTCTTCCATTGCATGATTCTCTCATCGGCAACTAGACATACTTGTCTTACCGATTTTAATTTTCTCTGTGTACATGTATTCACATGTCGTTTCATGCATTCCAAGGTCCCTAATTCTTCTTCCAAATCAATAAATAAGCAGTACGAAATGGTAACTTTGATCTCTATATCATAGTTTAGGATTTCAGTGGCCCTGAGCAAACCATTCTAGCACAATCAAGGCCTTCATCTATACGCTGATGTTAGTTTTAATACTTCATCAGGTGATCGATCTATTAGTGCAGAAGAGAGTGACAGCAGAATGCTGCCTTTGAAAGCATGCAAGAAAGAAAAAAAAAGAGAATAAAATGGTGAAGGATTGAAGGGCAAGATAACAACACTATCTAATGCACACAGTAAAAGAATAACAAAGACAGTACTGTAAAAACGAATTGCCTCAGAAAGCAACAACACGAAAGGGAATGCACCGCGAAGCTCATGATGATGCTTCCTCTTTTCAATTGCTGATCCGGGCAACAAAAGATGAAAATGGGAGCCTCTTAAGGGCCCTGGGTCAGTCTTTGCACTTCTCCCTGACCATCGAGTGTCTCCATGAGGACAGGAGGTGCATACTGTGCAGTTCCTTGATGCTCTTCTGCATCCTGGCAGAAAGAGAGAATGATGGTATCTATTGACATCTCGACGACTGCGAAGAAGAGGGTCGCAACTATATAGCCAAGTCCCCAACTAACCTGCAGAACAGTTCAAAGTTGTGTGAGACAACAGCAATTTCCACACAACTTGCTATATTCATAGAAAAATTAACACGAACACCAATTCCAATGTCCAAAAGTCTAGCATCGAGAAAGTTGACTTATTTGTCAAGATATTGACCTCTCTGCCGATATGCTTTGATATTCTTAATGTGTGTATTATTCAAGGAAATTCTTCTAATTGTTTTTGGAGTTCTTCCACTAAGACGTCCACAATGACTAATCTATGAAATAAGTCCTTAAAAGTTCATAGTAACTGCACAACTCCGCCTATGTTTTATAGCCGGTCCCAAGCCCGGATAAAGGAGGAGGGTTGTGTTAGGTCCTGACAATCAGCGTAAAACCCTGTCGAATCTCATGAACATGGATCAACGAGTCGTATGATCCATGTAGCCGACCCCACCTAGTGGGATAAGGCTTTGTTGTTGTTGTTGTTGTTGTTGTTGTGCTACTTTTGGTTTTTTTACTTGAACCTTTGATATGGTCTTTTACACTGTTTGTGGAATATTGGGGGCTAAAATGTCTTTTTGAAAACATCAAGTGAATGCTGCTTGGGGGAGCACCAATGTTGTTTTCTTGAGAGAACTATCAATTTCAACTTATTTCTGAACTTTTGCCAACCCGTGCAGTCAACAGTATAACCTTCAACAATAGCATGTATCAATTGATTGATGAATAGTTATTTTTATCCATCAGGAAAAAAAAATTCATCCATCAGGTAAATACATAACTTTTTCATGCCATATGACATGCTTTTGACACAGTTAATGCAAACATTTCAAATACTGGTCATTGTTATGGCACATTAAAGAATATTTTTTGCTATGGTTGATCCTCTAATATCATGTCAAAACTACAATGAAAAATTTAAAACCTGAAGCGGATATCATATCTAAAGAGGCAGCAAAATTATCTCAATTCAAGGTAAACAGTAGGAAGAGAGGTGATAAAGGAAACATAGAACCCTAACACTTACCAGAACAGGAAATAAAGGAGATGAAACCTTGTTGTGAGAAGACTTGTACTTATGAGTGTCCAACATGAGGAATGCAAACAATGCACAGAAGAGGCTAATGCACAACTTTCCAAGATAGAGGATGACATCTCCAATGACATTTACTTTTCCTATCCGCAATATATTATTCATAATCAAACCAGTTGCAATGGCAGACGCTTTGGTAAATCCCTTTCCCGTAATGGCAATCTACATCAGAATCAACTATTTCAGTTACAGCAAACCAAATAAATCACAAAAAGTGTCATTTTAAATATTAATGAGCAGAGTTGAGAGTGTTAAATTTCACTTCGACAGCGAAAAACAATCCCCAGTTACGTCACAGTAAGAGTGAAACAAGACCAGATTGTTACCAGAATAAACAGAAAGAAAGTCCCATACCATAATATATGCATTTCGGTTTACAGATTTGATGGTCCAATCTATGCACCCCAGACAGCACTGAGAAGAAGAGGAAGTCATTTTTCCCATGAAACTTTCAGAATAAGAATCGGTATGCTTCAGCCTACGCCGAAGTGACTCAAGTATAAATCTTATCCATTCAACAACAGATACAATCAAGGATCCTAGAGCAACAGATCCAAGACTGTAGCGGAAGAGTCGCTTCATGGAAGAAAGCACAGGAAGGAAAGGAATTTCAGCCTGCATTAAATTAGAAAATTTTGTTATAATACAAGAAAAAAAAAATCCAAAGAAGGAAACGTGACCTTAACAATGAACCTATACAGTTTGAGGTGAATGCTTGCTCACCGATATTTCACCTCGAGCCCAATAGTAAGAGGCAACAGATCCAGCAATAATAGTTGAAGAGCATGCAATAATGAACTGGGTGGCCCAATAACATCCAAGGAGATGGAAAAGGATAGAAATTCCAATATGAGGAGTATAATGGATACTATAACCACAGCAGCTATCGCAATTGACCTTGTTGGACTTCAAGTCAAACGAACAGCAGTTAGCGTTGCAATCATTTTTTAGGACTTGGCCAGAACTGAAGAGATGTAGCGCAGCAGAAAACCAGAACATATAAAAGATTGCAAGGATCCCATATGGAAGAACTGGGAAAATTATAAGTGCTTGAACTTCTCCTATCACCTTCGCTGCAACCTGGATGAGATATGAATTTGTCAGCTTTATCCCCTAATAAAAGTTAAACATACTGTATATCAACTAACTTGTCAAGGAGCATTGATCTGAAATGAAATGGTAAAAAGTGACTTTAAGTTTACTATGGCATAAAATTAAGATCACATTAAAACTGAGAGAAAAGCATAGAACATTCATCATGTTCTGATCAGTTAGAAGAATTTTCCCCTTGAATGGCAAGGTCGGTTTGACAAGCTAAACACATTGCAAATACTCTGTTAATCAGGCTCACCTTTAAAACAGATGTCGCTATAAGTATACGCCGGACGATAGCTATCGAACAGAGGAAGGCAATAATCATTACAATTGTCATCAGAACAGCTACAGCACGAAGGTGATTTAACTCCTGGACATAAATTAGAAGAAAAATTAAAGAGGATAAGATTATTAAACAAAGTAAATATGTAGGTACTCACCCTGCCACTTATGTTGACATATGGGTCAGTTTCACCAATAACCACTGATAATGCATCGTTTCCGATCCAGCCAGCTAAAATCATGAAAAATAGTTAACATGCATCTCAATTTATCTTTTAGGCAAAGGAATGAAAATGTAATAGTAAAAGCAGAGAAGCAAAATATAAATCAGCAGATGTACATTTTCCTATGGCTTACCCTTCAAATAATAAAACATAGTAACAGATATTATGAGGGCATTAAAGAGTATAACGGTAATCCATGTCATTGCCGCAACAAAATGACGAATCATTAATAGCCAGAGAGCAGATAAGAACAAGGGCAGTATTCCTCCACAGACAATCAACACTGGCCAGGATTTTCCAATATCTGCCACATATCTCTGCAGATAAACAGGTGTTAAGTAAAATATAAATAGAGAAGAAATACGCATGGACATAAATGTGGGTTTCATGGACCAAATCCATTATACATATATATATATATATATATATTTATATATATCATAGAGAGAGAGAGAGTACGTAATTCTTCTTTTTGATTTTGATTGAAAATATTTCTCCACTCTCAGGCTTAAAAAGAAAATGCATGCTAAATTTTATCTTTGAAAGCATATAAAATGCATTTGTTTTAAGATCCTTTATATGAAAAAAAAGAATCAGCTCAAAACCAAGTGCTGATCCAGTTGGGAAGTTAATAAAGCAGTAAGATGAATATTAGATCAACAACAACAACAAACAACAACAACAAAGCCTTATCCCACTAGGTGGGGTCGGCTATAAGATGAATATTAGATCACCAAGATATATTCTTAGGTTTATTAGTCCAGAGAAGGCACAAAAATATTTGAAAAAAAAACATACCTTCAAAACAGCCGATGGAGAATTAATTGCTCGGTGAATAGTTTTATCTATAATAATATTTTCATCAATATTGACTCCACCCATCTGCTGCCAATGCTTCATAGAAGCATTTGATGCACGTGCAATGAACTGACAGCTCCAAAAGACTAATCCAACAGGAAGAAATAAGTTCAGCGAAAGCCCTCAAAAATATTGAGAGGGTCAGGAAAAATTCGAAGTAACAATGACAGATAGTGGTTAAGGATATAGTTTTAGCATGCACTCACAAAATTTTATTTGGAACATTAACGGTAAACACAATCAAAAGAAAATGAAATCATTCTCGTTTATGTTGTGAAAACATGGTTCAAGAATCCAAGACAAATCATGTCTCACTAATGTCGAAGAAATATAAGACTGACATGGATGTTCTGGTTTAGTCATCTAAACACATGAAAACCCAGCATAAAGATTGTCTAACTATTTATACAAGACCCAAATATTTTTTTAGGCACAAACCAGTCACTGATGTGACAGCAAGAAACGATACTGGTTAGTTCTCACAGCAGCAAATATAAGAGTGAAAATGCTTTTTTGAAAGAGTAATCATATCAATTTTAAAACACATAATCAATTTTATAAATCTTATATAACCCACTTCACGCTATGAATCTGCATACTTACCATTTACACTTGGAAATATCACTGGGTAGCACGGACCTTGAAGCTGAAGAGAACTATTTCTCATATCTGGTGTAAGAAACTCATAATAATCATAGTCCCTGTCAATCCAGTCATCAACAGAGAGCCGTATGTCACCTTCTGGATAGTCACATACCCAATTGAGACCATCTTCTGATGGAAAGGGGCACTCCATTAAGCATATCGCCCTAGCATCCACCAGACTGAATTGGCTGTCTTTTAGACCACTCTGGTAAACCTGGTTTGGATTCATCCAGTATCTAACCTCTAGTTCACGAAGATCTGGATCACCATGCCTGTTGCCACAGACATTCCCTTTGTAGTCCAGTCCATATGTAAGGCTGCAAGAGATTTTTTTGGCCAATCAACATTTGTCAACAGATAACATGTGAAGAGAAATTTGTTACTACGAGAATTTTTTTTATCATAAGCCAGGAATTTTGCTTCTTTTCTCAACTGGACATCCTTTGATCAAAGTGGATCAACTTTTTTTTTTGAAACAGATTTTTTTTAAAGGGGTGCAACACGAGGACTTCCCAAGAGGTCACCTATCTTAGTACTACTCTTGCCCAAGCACACTTAACTTCGAAGTTCTGTTGAGATATGGCGCATTAGTGCTGGTATGATCGCACCCCAAAGTGGATCAACTTGAAGGAGGATAAAGCAGATCCACGCTATCCACTACAACAAATTTTTTGAGAGCAACACTACCAACAAACTAGCATCAAAATTCTAAATGCAAAGATGGAAAAGGATTACTGCAAGCAAGCAGAAAGCACTGAAGTGTTTTCTCACAACACAATCACGCATTTTATGATAAAGAAGGTGAAATTTAATTGAGCCAAAAGAAGCTGAATATGAAAACATATCAAAAAAGAAACCTTCAGTGTTGGGAAGTTTCTGATGTATATCCCCAAAGTCAAAGACTGTTGCAGTGGCATGCATAGGCTGTTGTGATACAAATTTATGTGAAAAAGGATATTGAAGGGAAAATGTGCGAGGAGAAAATTATATTTCTATATTATGAACGAAGCAGTAGTGCTTGAAAACTAGTAATTGGTCTAAAGGCCTACATTTCTATCTTTTCTTCTTTAACTTTGGTATGTCGGTTCTCAAATTTGCTCTACTTTCAAAAGTCAGGAAATGTTACATTTCCATTAAGCCGAGTCCCTGGAACTACATCTTAAATGTCCAAAAGGAAATAGAACTCTAGGATCATATAGGAAACAATTCAGTTAAACCAAAAAGATAAAATCATATCTAAATAAAGGTAAGAAATCACTTTTAAGTTCATTGTCTTTCCTAGGACATATACAACAATAACAAAGCCTTATCCCACTAGGTGGGGTCGGCTACATGGATCATTCGACGCCATTCCACTCTATTAGATGCGTTGATCCATGTTGGGGCCTAACACAACCCTCCTCCCTTATCCGGACTTGGGACCGGCTATAAAACATAGATGGAGTTTTTCCTAGGACATATATAGATACAAATTCAGTAACTAAATTTTGACAAGAAATAATAACAATTTCTACAGATTCCCCGTCATACTAAAAAGCTAACATTCATATTAACCCACAGAGGCACGGAGTCAGCATTTTCGCCACCAGAGAACAAATGGAGTAGAAAATGTGCAAATTCAGGACGATCCAGCTTCAGATCAACCAGAAATCACAAAAAAGAAACGAATGTTCTCGCGCATTTAGCTCAAAAGGTTCGTTTTTTTTCTTTTTAACTTCAGATGCCGGGCTTAAGCTGGAATCCGCAAATGAGCACTGTAAAAAGGTGACGTAGTTACCGCAGTGGGTTCCCTTGATTAAACCCGAAGCTAGAATTCACGATCATGGCGATCCAGAAAGCAACGAAGATGACGAGGAAAACCAAATCCCTGCACTTCCTGTTGCCCCTTATGACGCCCCGCCCGCCGCCGCCGGCCTCTCCGTCGCCGGCCGAGTCCGCGGCCGTCGGATACCGCCCTATGATGGCGCCCAACGGGCCTCCCATTTCTGACCTACTTCCGCACCCCAAAGCGACGCGACGGCGAACGAATGAGAGGAAGGAGGAGGAGGTGCGCAGTGTGAGCAGTGACCAGTGGGGGAGGAGAGGAAGCGAGGGGCTTTTGGAGTGTTGTGTGAAAGGGAAAGTGACAGCGTTATGTTGTTCCCTCGGATCTTTTTGGATATGAGTATCAAGTGGCTCTGTTCGATCTCGGGACGCGGTGCTTTGTGAGCTGTGACAGCGTTTCTACAGTGAGGTGCAGGTTAGTTGAGAGCGAGATGAGGGGACAAGGATATAAAGCATGGGGTTTTTGTCTTAATTCTATGGGTCTTGAGTTTTTGAAACATTACGTTAATGTGAAAAGGATTTAAGGTTCAGATTTTGTCAATTTAATTAGTGGATAACAAGTTCAGGAATAGATAGTAAGTAGTAATTAGTGAATGATGAATAATGATTTGATTTATAAATTCAAGTAAAAAAATTAATAAATATGGTGATATTGGAATTAACTGGTAATTATAAAATGTTATACTTTATGCATAAGGATAATTCTTTCGCTACAACATGATAAATAATAAATAAATTTTGTAACGAAACGAGGAAAAAAATATTTACCTTGAAAGAAAAATCACAGTTTGTAAGAAAAATAGATATTTCTAATATTAAAAAAACAAATAGGGGATGGTATATTACAAGTTAAATCTTTCCTTCAAAAGAAAGAAAGACCATATGCTATGTATAAAATATTCAAGTGACGAACTTTTATATGTGATGGAGTAATATTGTTTCGTCATTTCTAAACTCTATTTCAAGACCTTCACATTAGAAGTACCATCATTTTTTAATGATATATAATGGGGGATATAACTCCGCCTATGTTTTATAGTCGGTCTCAAGCTCGGATAAAGAAGGAAAGTTGTGTTAGATCCCGACAGTTAGCGTAAAACTCTGTCGAATCGCATGAACATGGATCAATGAAGCGAAATGATATCGTAAGATCCATGTAGCCGACCTCACCTAGTGGGATAAGACTTTGTTGTTGTTGTTGTATATAATGGAGGATATATAAACACGAGTTTGGTATGTAATGTTAGTTTAACTATAGATTTGAGTTAATTGTCTTTTTAATTAACGGTCGACATTAAATCATAATAAATCATGGAATCCAGAATTTTCTTTTGATTTAGATAATTAATTGGAAATTGATTTGTTCAACTTCGAAGTGTGCATGTAGTGTAAGCTCAAACTGCACACGTTAGACTCGTGCAAAAGTTAATCATAATTCTAATATTTTTTTATTCCTAAAATTGTTTAAGAATATCATTATTAATAATTGTCGATCATAAATTCAAAATTTTGATGCATGGTGAGTGCAGTTCAAGGGGGTAGTGTGTGGGGTTGGTGGCGTAAAGAGGGCAAAAGAGCCATTAGTTCGCGGTGAAAAAATCGAAGAGAGGGGTTTAGGGTCGTTCGGCGGGGACGAGGTGGTCGGCGGATCGCCGTCTTGTGGTCCGTTCATCAACTGCAATTTGTGGCGTTCGAGGTAGGGATGATGACGATGTAGCGAGGCGACAACGAGCGCGGATACGCGGCGGGGACTACAAAATGGTCGGCGATTTCTCGGCCGGGATGATGACGATACGATGGGGACGGTAACGTGGTCGGCGGTTTCATGACGGGGACGACGACGAGTGCAGATCCGCGATGGGGATGGGGTTGGCGGTTTCGCGATGGGGATGACAACGAGCACGGATATGCGACGGGAATGGCAACGTGGTCGGCGGTTTCACGACGGGGACAATGACGATGCAGAGAGGACGACCTCGCTCGTGACAATCGACCTCCCTCACCGCCACGATCGATGATTGTCCTCCTTCATGACGATCTTCGATGCGAGATCTGACCTCTTCGACTCGAGATCACTGCCCGCCCGCCACGAGCTAGGCCGTGCCCTAGGTCGAGGTCGCCTGCCACTGTCCACCAAGTTCTGACCTCTTCGCCGTCGCTGCCACTGCGAGATAGGACGCCGCCGCCACTAGGACGTTGTTGGCGCATTTGCTGTCGCCGTGAGGCCATCACCGCCACCGCTGTCGTTGCGAGCTAGGATAGACATTGTCTTCATTCTCAAGGCCTCAAGGTCGCCGCCGCCGCGAGGTTACCATCGCCCGCCGCCCGTCGGATTCTCTTCACCTACCCTCAAACAGTTCAACATGAAACATAAAAAAATAGGACAAAAAAAATGAGTAGAAAAAAATCATTTGTGAATTCTTGAATCGCGAAAAAATCGCGCCCATCGGATGGAGATCTGACGGGCATGGAGGGGGAGGCGGTCCTCCCCCAGCGTAAATCCCATTCTTCTTAATACTTCAAAAAGGAATATTTCAATCGAGATTTAAAACTTAAACGAAAATATTACTTTCTCGCGAGTATTTAGAGTAAATATTATTGGTCGTTTTTTTTATTGTATGTCGAGTAACATCGGCATAAATCTTGAAATCCATGTTGAATAATGAGTTAGTATTTGTAGAGTTTTAATTAGAGCCTTGTTTTAAAATATTTTATTTCAAAGTCAAGCGCATATATATATATATATATATATATGGATTTAATGGGGTCATACGCCATCTCAAGCGTATGACCCCATACGCCTCCATCCACCGTCCGATTAGATCGGACAGTGGGTGCGGTCGGCAGAATGGGAGTGAGGCTACTATAATCGGAGGTGCGGGCGTGACGACGACTGCGATCGGCAACTGTGATGGCTACTGCGATTAGCGGAGCGGGCGCGGCGACGACTGCTATCGTCAGAGCGTGTGCAACAACAACTGCGATCGACAACTGCAACGGTAACTGTGATCTACGCAACACGACGACGACTGCGATCGGCGGAGTGGGCGCGACAACGACGATGATCGACAACTACGACGACGACTGCGATCTGTTGAGTGGGCGCGACTGTGCCGATCGACCTCCCCCTTCATCGTCATCGTCGAGCTCGTGTCTACACGCCTACTCTCAAGATCTGTGCCGTCGTCCTCGATCCGCCTCTGTCGTCATTGTCGAGCTCGCATCTACATGCCTACTCTCAAGATTTGTGCCGTCGTCCCTGATCTGCCGTCCGCCATCCACCTCCGTGCCGCCGCTCCCCTGCAAGCCGCTGACTGCCGACCACCGGCCCTCTCTGTCGCTCATCCTCTCTACTACCGACACCCCCGATCGAGCCCTCCTACGAGCTCCGCCCCTCTCTCCCACACCCTCCAATCGTCGCCTCACATCCTCGACGACTACGAGTGCCGCCGGCCCTCTCTACCCCGCTCGACCACCACTGACTGCCCTTAGAGCCAGCTGCGATCCGGCACTGTCGTTCGTCCATAAAGCTTGACGATGTATATCGCCTACCGTCCGATTAGATTGGACGGTGCCCCCATTAAATCATATATATATATATATATATATATATCAAGAACATAGAAAAAATTTAATTGTATACAGATATGTAGTGTATTAAAAGTATTTAAAGGGGGACCGATTAAATTATAATCCTATAATTTATATATCAATATATAAAACTAATAAACTTTCAAATGTTAGAGAGCCACTACTGGCCCATACGTAGGTTCGCCCCTGCTTAGTATTAAAGTTATAAAACATCATTTCTTATTAAAAAAATATAATAAATATTGAACCAATTTTAATTGTCAATTTATTCGTAAACAATTAAAATTGCGAGTAATTATATTCACACTTAATTTTATCGCCGATCAGTAAACACTCAACATTCCTCGTCATTTTAAACCCATTACAAAATCAGCTGTCCACCAAAAAAAACATTTACTATTAATAACATAATAATAAAATTAGTAAACCAGTGAAGAAATGAATGAAATATATTGTTAAGAGGAAAACCAAAAAGAGGTGGATAAATCTTTTATCTGGAAAGACAAAGGAACAATTTGTTACATATTATTATTTTTCCATGGCCTTGTTAGTGAACAAGAGAGACTAAACTCAAACAGCAAACTAATAAGGACTTCGCGTATTCTTCGTTTCATAAAGGAAACTTAAAAGGAAAATGAAAATGGGAAAATCCAAAAAAGTTAGAACGTGAATGTGATGTATTGGATACCTGTCATACCTTGGTGGGGCTCCTGGGTTAAAGAGCTTCATATGGAGATGGAAGGGTCCGCAAAGGTGCGGACCTTCCTATGGCTACTAGCGTATGATAGGCTGCTCACAAATTCATTGAGATTTAAAAGACATATTGCCAACTCTCTTGACTGCAGCAAATGTGCCAACACTATAGAAACAACAACACATGCGATCAGGGACTGCCCATGGAAAGCTATATGGCGAAGGCTAATCCCTGCCAACTTGCAGGGTTTCTTTTTTACAAAACCGCTTTCTAGCTGGATTTTGACGAATCTTCAGGGCCCACGGAAGTGAAATGCTGAATTAAGATGGGCCATAGTATTTGCTACTGCTTGTTGGTTGATTTGGAAATGGCGATGTGCATTGCTCCATGATCAAAACTTCAACCTGCCACACAACCCCGTTGCTGTCATTCTTAAGAATGCGGAGGAATTCCACTTGGCAAACAGCATACCCCAGGAGCGACCAATCAGAGAGGATCATACAGAAGATATTATATGGCATGCACCCCTCGCGGGATGGCTTAAATATAACTTCGATGGTGCTTTTCAATCAACGATGGGGCACAGTCAACAAACAACTTCAGTTGGAAGCCTCTTTAGAGATAATGAAGGTAATTGGATCAAGGGCTTCTCAAGCACAGTTCAAGCAAATTCTGCAGTGGAGACTGAACTTAAAGCTGAGCTTCTAAGCTTAGATGTCGCCTGGGCAAACAACTATAGGAAAATTATCCTGAAGTCTGACTGTGAACCAGCGATTGCAATACTCTTCAACCAGCTTGCCCCTGGGCCACAACTACGTCAAGTCGTTCAAGAAATTCAAGAGCGTACTACCAGACCATGGAAACTGTGTTTCAACAATATTAGAAGAGAAGAAAATATTCCAGCTGATTGGCTCGCGCACCATCATCCCGAAATTGTGCGAGGACTTCAAGAAATAGATTTTCCACCACTAAGTATTGGTCATATTTTGTTCTGTGACATACCAGAGACTCCTCTACCCTACTTTTATTTTTAGCATTGCACATGACTAACCAGTTGGTTTAATCCCTTATGTTACCGAAAAAAGAAAAAAAAACTTCCCCGAGCGAAGCAGTATGAATTCATTCATTTCAAAGTTTACACGTGTCACTGCTAGAGAAACCGTGTTTGCTGACGAAGTTAGTCACATACTACAATCCTATGCAGATGCACACGGCTGTTGCATTCTTACTACTCACAAGTCACAACCCTTGTATCATGGACCCACTTATTTACAAGCATCCAAAAGAGGACGAAGTCAAAGTTGAGCTTTGCATGCATTCAGAAGAAGAACAGACACATGACTACACAACAGAAGAGGAAGAACCATATCTGGTGCAGAGAGCTCATCACCTCCATCTGCTGCCTTCTAAGTCTCGGGCTGTTCCCACTCACCGAAAAATGGTATGGACTTGAATAATACGTGTTCAGTTCATGGTTCCTGAAAAGCCAAGGGAGGATAGAAGTTGCTAAACCTCCAAGGGCGCCGCCAGCCATGGAATGAAAAAAGGGGGAAGGTGCTGGCATAATTGAAGTTGGCATGTAGCCATTATCAGCGCTGCCGTAGGGAGACGAGTACTGAAATTGGTGGTGATGATGAAACTGCTGCATGGGTTCATGGAGATGGCTGTACATCTCGTTTTCCCTCGGTGATTGTTGCTCTAAAACTGAAGCAATCAAGGAGGCATTGCGAAGGGAAGACCTGAGAGGGATCTCTGGCCCGCCTTTGGCATCGAGACCACCACGGCCGTAGAGTGGGACAAGGGTGTCTTCGGAGAGAGGCCCCTTACAGACGGGGCATTGACGACTCGACAGGCTATCGACCTGCAGCCACCTGTAGATGCAAGGCCAACAATAGAGGTGGCCGCAAAGGGTGACGACGGGCTCGGCCGCGAAGTCTAAGCAGATGTTGCAGTCAAAGCAGGCGCTCGCAGTGTCAATGTCCTCTGATCCACTGCACTTGCCCCGCAGGTCCTTACGAGACTGGCGTTTCTCCGAAGCATCGGCTAGGTAGCACTTTGAACCATGGTCAACCTCCATATGTCGCGTGAAAGTCTGTACGCTGATTATTACTAGCTTTCTGCAAGACTAGCAAAAAGAGGACGAGAGAGTCAACAACAAAATGAAACTAAAACGAAACAAGTGTACAAGACAATAACAATAATAAGAAAACGTCAGCTACCCATCAGGCATCAGTACTTGAAGACACCTACATTGGATGCTATGCAAGAAGAACCGATCAAAGAAAGAAGCCAAAGGTGACAGAGCATAGAAACTCTCCATGGCACAACACACAAGAAAAATATGGGGCGCGCTGCGGCCAACAGGTCATATAAATTATTAAATTCTGATAACTTATAGAACATGGTCTTGCTCACGTTTGATTAAGCGTAGGATGGATGCATGGAAAGCCAAAATGAGGTTGTTACACAGGGATCCAAATTTGCTTGTCGTTTCTAGTAAATGCTAATGTATAAAAAGAAAAGGTAGACTACATCACGGATATACAAGGCTATAAATCATGTTCTCCCTAGTTTTTTTATTCTAATAAGATAATAAGGCGAATGATTGACCAAGTAAATGTACAACTAAAACGTGGGTTTCAAATTTATCCAGCATCGAGGAAGCAAATCAGGAAACTGCATCCGTAATATTTAAGTAATTTGACAGATAAACACAACCATGGCAAGGGAAAAGAATACATTTGTTTTGAATTGAATAAAAATGCGGAACTCAGAAAAATGTATTATAGAACAGCATCCCACATTTGATAGATAAGTCATACGAACAAGGCTACAGTTTACGAAAAAACACCTAGGTGAGAAACAAGCAGAGGAGAGAAAACACAGACATCCTTTTCTTGTTGCGGAAAAAAAAAAATTGAATAGACATCCTAAAAGCCTTTTCCTTTCAAAATTTTATTATGTTACCACATCCTTCTCTTTTCATCTGTTTCCTCGATGAAAATTCTATTCTACTACTACTTTTCATACAAAAAAGGAAGTCGTTCCTTGAAATAGAAGATTCTACGACTTGCCAAATGCCTCTAGTTGGAATAAACTGAAAAATGATTGACTGGGTAATTACGATGATTTCAACACCTATATAACATGGCACCATCACTCAAGTGTGGCCAATGATAATTGAGAGTCTAAGATTAGTCATTGTCCCTGTAAGAGAACTTCTTTCAGTAACCGATTAGACTTTTCCAACGCCAGGGTAAAGGACCTAGAGGAAGACACACCAGAAACGGTAGTTCTTTTCAGTGGGGTGGGGGTGTGGGAGGTGGTGGTGAGAAGTGGGGTGACGGATAAAAACTGGTATTTTGATGCAATTATACAAGATCACGGAAAAGTAGAGATGGGGTTCTAAAGTGCCTCAGGAAACAAAACCAAGGAAATCGAACCATGGAAAGTTGATACCAAAGCAACATTCGACCAAAATGATGCTCCAACTAAGGAGGAACATCCTGAACGAGATAATGAGCACAATTCTATATAAGCGGCACATGCTAGTCGCCTCGGAGTATATACTTAAACTTTAATAATGTAAGCTGTAACTGTAGGACGGAGAGAAAAGGATGAGAAGAACATTGAAGAGTAGCTTGCTTGATCCCTGATCGTATTATCAGGGAGTAACTGTGTCAAATGAGCAGGAAAAGAAGTACCCATCAGAAATTCCAATCCAACTCACTAAATTTAAAGAAGATTCAATCCAAGAGTTGAATTACCTATACATTTGTGTGCAAAAAAAAAAAAAATCAGAACTTGAATATAGTAAGAAAGATGCAGAGATGATCGCAGATGTATTCTTGAACCATTTCATAAGTTAGCGCTACCAGACGAACAAACGCAATACAAACGTCTCTAGAATCAACAACTGGAGAGACAAAGGAAGTATCCACCAATTCTGGAGGAGGAGATGTACATACACGATGACTTGGAGACAAAAGAGGGAAGAAATTAGAAAATGGAGCAACATGACAATTCCGAGTACCAAGTTTTCTTGAAAATTAGCAAAAAAAAATTTTTTTTCCCTTCAAACCCTTCGCTTGAGTTGTCGTTGCACCGGATTCTAAGATCGAAGCAACTACAAGCTTCTATAGATAAGGATAAGAACTCGATGCACACATCCATTGCCTTTGCAAATTAACATAAAAAACCTTGACCGCAGAGTTAAAAAAAAAAAAAAAAGAAAGCGATCGGAATAGAAAAATGAAAAGAAAAAACAAGCAAATATTAGATCTCGACTCAAATGTTGTTTCTTCAACCAAAAGACAAGTAGATAGATAGATAGATAGATAGATAGATAGATAGATAGATAGATAGATAGATAGAGAGATAGATAGAGAGAGAGAGAGAGAGAGAGAGAGAGAGAGAGAGAGAGAGAGAGAGAGAGAGAGAGAGAGAGAGAGAGAGAGAGAGAGAGAGAGAGGTTTGTTTGCTTATTTGAATTGAAGCCACGGCACAAACAAATTGAAAATGCACAGGGGATCCCAATATCATCTCCGATCATGGTAAAAATCTCAAATTTCCATGAACAAACAGAACGTTCGAACGAATGGAACCAAATTGTAGACACGCCAAGTAAAGAATGATTCCAAACAACTACGCAAGGGAAACTGATCACACACCTCAATCGGTCGGTCTCGCTCCTCGCAGCGGGGCTACCACGATCCTCTTCTCAGCGCACAGCTTAGATCCCAGGGGCGCCAATGGCGAAGAAAGGAGAGGTGACGAGGAAACGAAAAATGTGGCGTTGCGGATAAGGAAAAAGAAACTGGAAACGAAGAAAAGAGGAGGGAGTTCTCGACGAACGGCTCCGCCTCTCTATTTATAGCTGGAAACGGTGGAAGAAGAGTTTTTAGAGAAACGGGTCCCCATTAATCTTTCATCTTTATAATATACAACAAAGCCCTAGAAATAATCCAACTTTAAAATTATGGTTATATTATAAAACATTTAAATGTACCATTTATTATGTGTATTTTTTTTTGTCAATTTGCATGGTTTCTCATGAAAATAGTCTATTAGCAATTTAGGGCTGAGGTCGGACTTAATAGCTCCAACGAGTTGTTTACAACAATGCATCAAATGTTACTAATTTTAGACATCCGTTCAATATCGAACAATTTTAATAAATTCCATCAAATCCCTTCACTTTTACTTACTTTTTCCAATTCAATTCTCCAACTTTACCCACTTTTTCAATTCTATTATCCTTCACCAATTATCATTTTTACTTGGATCGTCCGTGTTTTCCCATTGTGTTATCTACTTAACATGTTTCTTTCTCTTCTATGTGTGATTATTTGACGTGACATGCTAAGATAATATAAAATATTTTTTTAAAAAAAAGGGGCACAACTCTCTCATTTTTTTAATTTTTTATATTATTATTTTAACATGCCACATTAAACACTTGCATTTGTGGAGAAGAGAAAAATGTCACATCATCGTGCAATCAGCAAGTAAAAAGGACAATTGGTTAAATAAATTAATAGCGGAAGAAGTCGAAAGTTAAAGTTAAGAATAATTAAAGTTGAAGGACCATTAAATCTAATTCAAATAATTGGAATGAGGGCGTTTCTTTTTAAGAAAAAAATGTTTGTTTTTTTCGATTACAACCCCCAGTTTAGGAATCTTATGTAAGAATAATAAAGATTGAAATTAGAGAGATAAATTTCGTTGGTGGATTAAAGAGATGCCTCACTGCGTTATGATCAATTACGTTCTAGTGCTCGAGCGGGTTAAACAAAAATGTTAGGTTTTCGAGATTTAGTTATGTCATTTTTTCATGAACAAACGAAATGAGGAACTCAATTTTTTGCAAGAGGGGGAAGAAAATGCCAAGCAAATTAATTGTCAGGTACTCGGGCAATCCGAATCCAATTTGCAGAGTTTGGTGACAAGTCCATGTCTAGTATTTATATAACATGTCCACCCGGTCATGCAGTTTTGGATAGATCAGTCCTTTTTTATTTATTTCTACTTTGGATATGATATGGCTTTTGATTCGAGCAAACAAGGAGGGGAGAGAGAGGAGTACGAGCAAACAAGTATTATTTAACCAAGAGGGTTGGGTAGAGTGAGAAGCGATTTCTCTTCACTTAAATAAGTTCTTTAGCTCAAATTTTGTGAACGCAAAAATTTTTTATTAAAAATTTTATTTTAGATTAGTTGAACTCGATAATGAGCCAATTTTCAATCTGTGGTCGATTGCACATAATTGTGAATGCCTCGTAACATAGGTCATACCGCTTCTCAGACATCAAGAACTGACTACTAAAAAAATAAGTATTATTTATTATCTTATACTAATCATTCTACTGTTTGAGATGTCCACCAATGGGTCATCAATATATGCTTAAAAAAAAAAGCAGAACAATGTGTGTTTTCTTATGAAGTGAGTTTTTCTGTTGTAATTTTAAGAATAATCAATTTGTTCATTTTCTTTTTTAGTTCGAACGATGAAAGTGATATACTAAAATAATAAATGTCGTGTATTGGTTAAAATTCCATAAAATTATTTTAAAAATTTCTCTATATTGTAGTATAGAAAGTTATATATATTTTATATCAAATAATGACATATAAGTCAATCTTAGAACATGGAACATGAAATGTTGCCTTTTATTTCTTGATCCGAAGGAGAAGGGGGGCGATATCCATGTCAATCCCATGTGTCTATTTTGGCTCAGGATGTACGGGGAGAACGGTGTGATAAATATTTATGGATGGCTCTCTATGAGATTATTAATATTTAAAAATTTCTTAACATTACTCCATTATTAACATGTGCTTTTCATGTCTTTGAGACATTTGTTTTACTTTATATTTATGCAGGATAAATTACATCAATCGTCTATCAACTTTTAAGTGTTGTAATTCATGGCCGACTCAAAGGTGAAGCCATTCAAGCAATTACTTGAGGTCTAATTATGTATAAATACTAATTTAATAATATTCAATTATTTTAAAGGCCTTATATTTTTAAAATCATATATATATATATATATATATATATATATATATATTAACTTCATTTTTAATACTATTTACCTTCACTACCTAAATCATAATTAATTCATCATAATTAAATGTCTTCCTCTCTTTTAAATTTAATTTAGGTCATTTTTTAATATTTGATTTTTCTCCTAAAAAATCAATAGTACTTCAATTAATATTATTATTACTCTTGTACATGTTTGACAATATTGTTATTCTTTTTCATTGAAGAACTACACTTAAAAAATAGCTCTTATTTATCATCTTCTTAAATTATTTGTTTTTAATATATATATATATATATATATATATGTATATAAACTTTTTATATTAAATTTTTTAAAAAATATAATAATATTTATATTTTGTCAAAATTCTTTTGTAATTTTGCTTTAGGCATCTCAAACTCTTGAGACGGCTCTATTATAACTACTTGGCCTCCATTTTTTAATTTCTAATTATATTTTCCTTCAATTTTAATTTTTTTCATGTTTCATCCACTTGATCGATAATAGTCGGTTTCCCAATTAGGTTACTGATGCGACTTAATAAAAAATAAAAAATATTATAAAATAAATATAAAATATTATAAAATAATAAAATTTATAAAATATAAGAAAACGATGGTCGGCGCATATGCTAGCTCGCGCGCCGACGAGCTCGTGAGGGGATTGCCGGCGACCCTTTTCGAAAACGAAAATAAGGCAGTAATTAAAAAAGAAAAAAAAATGTGATTTGAATTATTTTCTCGAAACCGAAAACAAGTTAAAAAAAGTATGTTATTTGCAAATAAGGCAGTAATTACACTCATAACTACCTCCTATTGATTGTAATCAACCGAAGACTACTTAGTACAACCGATGTCAAAATACTATTAAACTAATCCGATTGGTGGGGTGGGGGGTGGGGGGGGGGGGGGGGGGGGGGGGGAGTGGGGGGTACCATTGGCTTGTTGGTGCCCATCGAAACTTGACACACAAAAAAAGATTCCCACGCACATGAAAACAAGACACGTTTTGAAGGGTCAAAGATTGCACGACTTAATCAAGGGTGATTTGCTCAATTGTGAGTGTAGTTTGAGATTTGAGTCTTGAAATCATCAATTCAATTAGAAAATTAAGCTTTATTGTTCTATCTTCTTGACTTCGAATTAGTTAAATGCTACATCAACGATCTCCCGTAGACTCGGGTCAACACACAAAAAAAAAAGATTGCACGACTTGATCAACACAAAGAAAGAAGCAATTAATTAATGATGAATACGTCAAGGCTTGAACAAATATTCCAAATGCCGATTTTTTGTCTTCTATCACAAAAATGGGCTCCATTTTTTTTTTAATCCTCTGCCCCAAAAGAAAAAAAATAAATTCGATATTTAAAGCTATATTGATATTAAAGTTTGCCCTGTTCAATTTGAACCTGAACTTGTAATTAATTGAACCGATCCCCCCCCAAAAAATTATATAAGAACATTATTAACAGTTTTAACTATAGACGTGTAAATATATTAGATAATAGTTGCTAAATGAAAATGGTAATTTTGACCACTTCTTTTATTCATGCCTTGTGAGCTTTGTTTATAATTCAAGTCCCGGGGGGCAGCAGCGGATTTTAATAATCCTGTGTGCGCATGCGGGTTCCAAAATTATAATATAACCATACTACAAAAATATGCTATAATTAGGTGTAATCATATCCATACAGGAGTTAATGGGGTGCTACCTACTTAAGTGGGGAGCACCCTACTGTTTACATTCAAAATCGTTGAATGTAAGATCAACGGAAGTGAAAAAAAGTACGGCACATGGATGGTTCAGTTCAGTTCATGGTTGAAATGGTGGTGATTTGTTTCGGCACAAGGATATCATGATTCATGCGATAATGTCTTCGGTAACGACTCGACGACAATGGGAGGCGATTTCAGGTGAGGCTTCAGGTTAGGGCGATACTAGGAGACTTCAGGCGAGACTTTGGCTAGGGTATCGTCGCGGCGAGGAGATCACGATTTAGGTGAGGAAATCGCTCATCAACGATGGCAAGGAGATCGCGGTTCAAGCGAGGCGAGGCGGCTTCGGCAAGGGCAGGTGCGTTGTCGACGACAACGAGATGGTTTTGCAGAGGCGGAGACAAGGTGATCACAATTTCTTTTGCAGAGGCGGAGACAAGGCGATTTATTTTGCTCCATCATTGGCGACGACGAGGAGAGCGTGAGTGTCAACGAGATGGTTCAGTCGGCTAGCGAGGCATTGGAGGCGACTCAATGACGATGATGGACTATTTCAGGGTGAAACATGCTGAACCGATCGCATACTACAGTGAACCATGCATTTTATTAATCCGTTATAAATCCCGCATCCAACGGTTCTATATGAAGTGAGCACATGCTACACACTTAAGTAGGTAGTACCTCCATTAAAACCATCCGGATAATATAAGGTTATGATCGTGAATTTGATTTTTCATTTATTTATTTTTAATAAATAATATAAAAGAATCATAGAATTTTTAAATTTAGAGAATCACTAATCAAGATTAAATTTTATCTGAATGCTCTGAATGCCAAGGTAATAGTTGAAAAGGATAGTATTAGAAGGACCACTTGAGGTTGCAATTTGCATGACAACTTGATTATATGGATGAAGTTCAAGGCGATCGCCAATTTAGACAGAATTTAATTATCTGACAAGATGCATTGTCTTTAAAAAAAATCACTTATTAAATTGTCATAAATGTATATTATTTTATTTAATATGCGTAAGTAATCTATTTTAAAAAATTTATATTAGTTATTTAAAAAATATAAATTAATATATAATTTTTATCAATATATTTATACTCTAAATAATTATGTTTAAATTTACATAATTTATTTTGAAGTCTGTAAACTTAAATCACAAACACATATTTTCATTCATAAAATTTAAATTTATAAAATGATTAATATTTTTATTTAATAATCACAAGCAACGTAGATTATCTAGATACTTCATATTATTCATTAGTTGCCACAAGTGAAGAGAATAATACGGTGACCTTAAATAATTTAATATAATATTATGTTGTAATATATAAAGACCTCCTAAGAGAAAGATGTTAAAAAAAATAAAGGACTTGCCAAAACCCATTTTTTCCTCTAAATATCTATACTTTGATGTAGTTCATGATAATCAACTCTTAATAAATATGACGATAATATATGGGGGGTTATCTTCGTAATGCGTATGCTTGAATAATGACACATGACATTATATATAATATCCATATCATAATATAATATTGAATGACCAATAGTAGTGCATATAAATAAACTTGTTCAGATGCGAGACACAGCAAGAAACCTGGTCTTTTCCCAATCTATACATTGACCATTCCGAATCTATCTATATATGTCTTTTTTTGTTTTTGCTGGTCATCGTGACATTATACCTAGCATTTTATAAGGTTCCTGAAGTAATATTTATAAATATATTATGAAATGATCAAACGAAGTATAATTCTACGGCAAAACTAGCAATTTATTAGAGAATAACGATTCAATTAGAGCATGGTGATTTCATTAGAATATAGCGGTTATAGAGGATAGCGATTTCTTTATAAATTTAATAAATATTATTTGGTAAACATAGCAGTTAAATTAGCGTATCGTATTAAATGACAAAAATAGATATAAGATATAATTTATGATCATTTTTATATGCATCCTATTTATAAAATTTAATTTAAATATTTTATTCTGAACATTGATATTTTTTAGAATATTATTTTAATACAAAATATTGATTACTTCAAAATAAAAATCTTATTTGGGTTGTAAGTAAAATTAAAGATATGATATATAAAATAAAAAAATATGATATTTAATAATTAGATTATTTTTTATTTTAAAAATGAGGGTATAATAGGAAAAAAATATGAACACTACCTCTATACTCTATAACCTCTAAACGCTACTCAGAAAAAATATTTGCCAAACACTTATAGTAGCGTTTTGACTCTAACAAAATGCTATCCACTATTAAATACTCTATTTTTTTTACATGTCAAGGAGTGCTTAAGTAGGAGAGGGGAGGAACATCAGAGGACTAGCACACATAATAAACGATTATGATTTTTTTTATTTTCACCATAATAGTCGGATAAAAATTTAAGGATTATCTTTTTAAACATCCCCTAATCTATCGTGATTTTCCGTATATAATATCAAGATATGAACTTACCCTACGATATTTCTAAACTTTATCACATTTTTCACTTTAGTCCTTCCGTCTGATTCTGTTAATTTTTCTATAATTTTATTTTTTTTCTATTTTATGAAAAGACTAAAATATCGTTCCAAAAATTCTTCTCTTTTTTAATATAAAAAAGTAAAATTTATAAAAATTTTCCAATTTTTCATTTGTGTCGGATGACGTCGTTCGCCCCAACACCGCCGGAGATGACGAACGTGACGTCCGATCGCCGCGAGATGATGAACATGAGGTCCGATCGCCGCGAGATCCAACGCCGGTTGGGGGGGGATGACGCTGCTCACCCTGACGATGCATGCCTTGAATAGCCCCGTTCGTCGCGAGATCTGACACCGGTTGCGACGACACTGCTCGCACCCGAATAGTGAACTAGGTTTGCGATCAACGTCATTCAAACGGCGCACATGGCGGGCAGGCGGTCAGGCTCACAACGCAGACAGACGAGAAGTGGCGGTTAGGCTCGTGGCGGTCAGGTGCGCGATGGACAAGCGAGAAGTGGCGGTCAGGTTCACGACGGTCAGGACGGAGGGGACAGGCAAGAAGCGGCGGTCAGCCGACTACCATGGAGGTCGACAATCCTTCCTCGCCGGATGCACAAAGGTTGGATTTTTTTAAGGTTTTTATGCCATATCATTTTTAAAATTTTTTTAGACCATTATCATCACCATTGTGGCATCTCTACTGCTCTGATTATGTCATTGTCTTTGGTTTGGATTATAGAATGACATAATCATGTCCACAGTATGGTCATAAATGTTTTTAGAGTTTTAAGACATTTATCAGTTGTGGTCATAATAAGGTTTCATTAAACTAGTAGTGTTTATATTGTTATTTCAATTTGAAAGTTTTTTATTAATTTGGCATGTAAATGCTTTTACTACATCATTCAAATTATTCAAGATGAAGAGATTAACAATGAGATAGAAGTTGTGGATAAAACTACTCTTAGGAAGCCATATGTTGGCATGATATTTGTCAATGAGGATGAAGCATTATGACTATTATAATATATATGCACGATGTGT
Organism: Pontederia crassipes; assembly: GCA_030549335.1. Lineage (NCBI taxonomy): Eukaryota > Viridiplantae > Streptophyta > Magnoliopsida > Commelinales > Pontederiaceae > Pontederia > Pontederia crassipes. Next base: position 64,231,929 of record CM060191.1, on the reverse strand, counting down.
TGGATTTTCAATACGAAAAGATTATACTCATAGATGCAATCAAAACAAAAAAAATTACAAGTAGAAAACTTGTTTGTTAAAAAAAGGTCATAAGGATAAGAAATGGAGCATGAGAAAGGTCACAAAAAAAAAAGAGAAGTGAGATATGATTGTCTTGCCAATATATATGTTAGTGAAAATAAAGATGGAAAATAGGAAGTTAGAAAATTTTATGAAGAGCACACTCATCCTTTAGCTACTCCATCAAAGGTACGCAAAATGCAATCTCACAAAGAGTTCTCTACAACTTCTTGTAATGTTATAAAGAATCTACATTATGTTGGATTAGGACCATATAGCTAGAACTATAAATATGGATGGTGAATCACATGTTACTGCTCAAGAATTGGGGTGTGCGCCGCTTGACTGCCCGTTGTATGCGCCGCTTAACTACCCATCGTATGCGCCGCTTGACTGCCCGCCGTATGCCGCTTGATTGACGTCGGTCGCAAACCCGGCCGGCTATTCGGGATGAGTAGTGTCGTCGCAACCGCCATCGTATCTCGTGGCGATCGAGGCTATTCAGGTCACCCGCCGTCGGGGTGAGCAGCGTCGTCCCCTCATTGACATCTTATCTCGTGGCGAACAAACCTCGCGTTCATCGTCTCCAGCGGCGTTGGTGCGAACGGCGTCCAACTCAACAATGACGTCGAGAGGCGTGGCGTTGGGGTGTCGTCCAGCGTAGCAATGATGGCTAGAGGCACAACGTGGTGGTGGTGTCAGTCGGATAGTAGCGCGACGACAATCAACGATGAGGAGAGAGCTAGGGCACAAAACGAGAGGAAAATAAAAAAATGAGAGGTAGATCGGAGTATGCAGGTAGGTGATTAAAATTTAGAACATAAAATAAATTAGAAAAAAAAGAATGGCTTAAATTTTGGACATCATATCGGACGCCTCAGCAGGGTGCTGCATTAGTTGATACAGCATACATCACCCCATTAAGTCCATTATTTTTTGACAAAGTATGCATATTTTATACTTTAGGGAAATAACAAGCAATTTCTTCAAATTGAATCGGACCGATTGATCTTATTGATTGAATTTTGAATCATCAATAGGTCCAGTCCGAATTGTTGAAAAAAAATAGATTTAAAAAAAAAATCAAGATGAAGGTGTGGAATCGAAAAATCATTTTAACACTATCTTTCTGAACAAAAAAAAAATAGAATACATAGAAAAAAGAATGAAGAATAAGAAAAAATACAGTTCATGAAGAAAGGTGGAAGAATATATAGTGTGAGTAAGATAATAAAGTAGATTCTTGAGACTTGAGAGTGAATTGAGAAAGGAAATTAAAACCAATGAAGATAATTTTGAAAAAATTGTGAAGAAAAAAGTGGCCAAAAGAGAAACAAATTAAGATAAATTGGGACTTGTTAGCGATGTTCTTGAACAAGAAGCGTATACTAGAAGTAGAAAAAAACGTCTTTTATTAATATTCGATTATGTAAAAGGATTGTTCTATTATTTAGTTATTTTTTTCTTCTCTACAATTTCATATATAGCATATTTTCAAAATGGATTATGATAATACTATTTAAATTAAAAAATAGGTTTAATCGTGTTTAATTCGATTGAATCGGTTGAGTCGTGATCCAATTGACCAAGTGGATCCATAAGTTTGGGCGAAATTGAAACTTAATACGAAGGGCACATTAATACGGCGAATTAATGGTCCCTTATTTATGCGGTCCAATTGTCCACATGTTGATTAATTTCGGATACGAATTGAAAATTATGTTCGCAGGGACCTTGTCGCATATAATTTATAGGATGATCAAAATTTATATGAAATAATTAAGGTGTTATAAATGACGTTAATATCAACAGGCAATCCACTCAATTAGTGGTCACATATTCTTAATTAATTTGTGCGTTGTCTGTACCATTTTTTTTATTTGGAGGAGGTTAGGGGACAACAAGAGCTTTCTCCCTTGCCATGGGAATTAATTAAACATGCATGAATGTGCATGCTAATGGAATTAATTAAAAAAAATAAAATGTAATGCGTCTTTAATGTTTGGATGTGTAATGTTTAGAAATACCATTATAATGGTAATTATTTTGGTTTGGAGTATATTTAGTATATTTACAGGAATTGAGACAAATTGAAGCTTCACTATGGCTCCGTTTTGGCATAATGTTGTAAAACTCAGACCGGACATCAATCCGAAAAATCTTTCGGGTCAGGTTGAACTGGTTGGACCGATTAACCCAAAAGGTCGGATCGGAAATAATAAAATAATATAAAGATATATTTAATAAAGTATTTATGAACATGTATTTATTAATAATTAATATAAATAAACATATCAAAGTATAATAATATTATTAACATATTTTAATAAATAAAAGAACCAAAGAATGGTTCAAACATATTTTTTATTTTGATCTTGAACATATAAATTAATATATAATCTCATAACTTATTGATGTAATTATTAATATTAGTCAAGACAAAGTGCTAACATCTAAATAAAATAAATAAAATTGATATTAATTTTTTTATAGAGGATAAATTGCTTTTATGTATTTTTTAAAATATGATCTTGCTGCCGAACAAATAAAGATATTTTAGTACAAAAGTCTTACATATTATAAGTGTTGGCTGAGTGGTTAGACCTATTATTTTAAGATCAGTAGGTCAAGGATTCAAAACCCACCTTCAATTCTTATTTATATTTGAATCATGGTTCAACAAAACCGCCCGGCCAAGTGGTTGAACCCAATTTTGACCGGTCTAATTCAGCTCAATCAATTTGCCGATTTTGTATAGACCTTTTAAAGTCCTAGATCGTGGTTGAATCGGTTTGACCGGCCGATCTAGTCCGAGTTTTATAACATTGATTGACATTATTAACAATTTGATAAGCGAATAGCAGTTCAACTAGTGGATAACGAATTAACTAGTGGATGATGATTAGCTGTTAGAGATTGTAACAAATAAGTGTTTAAAACCCACCTCCAATTCTTATTTTTACTTGAATCACGGTTCAACCATCCGGCCAAGCAGTTGAACTCGATTTTGACCGGTCTAATTTGACTCAATCAGTTTGTCGATTCTGTAGTGACCCATAGATCGTTTGAAGTCCTAGATCGCGGTCGAATTGTTTTGACGGTCCGGTCCGGCTTTTATAATATTGGTTTGACATTATTAGCGGTTTGATAAGCAGATAGTGATTCAACTATTGGATAACGAATTAACTAGCGGATGATGATTAGCGGTTATAGATTGTAACAAATAAGTGATAAACTTAGCGATAGAATTAGCGTATGAATACAAAATGACATAATTAAACATATGATAAATTATTTAATTTAAGCACTATATATACAAATAAACACTAGTAGAAATAACTTTTCAATATTTTCGTATGAAACGTTAAACACTATTTATTTTTATCATTTATCAAAAAAAATTAGCGTTTGAACCGCTAAACACTACTTAAAATACTAATTTTGGTGTTGCCAAACAGAGCATACATTGGGCACTCTCTGTTGAGAATTGAGATCATTACACCACAGTTTTCAATTAGGCTGGATAATTCCAGACACGCTGATACATTTAGTTGCTCATTTTGTTGATTAAGGAACTCTGATAGAACTTGCATCTTTCTCGCAACAAAGATTACTGCAAATGGTAAGGTCAACAACTTTTCTACGTGTTAGAGACAAACAATTAGCAAAAGACTTAAATATCAAATTCAATACTAGATAGACACGAAAGAAGAAAAGACCGAATTATCTCAATGATTTTATCACTAATTGAGCATATAAGTTACAAGTTATCACATGCATAAGACTCAACTAGAGCAGTAGTTACAAGAAGAATTAAAGGGCAGAATTAGAGACAGAATATGTGCTTCATTTTTACAATTCTTCTCAAGACTTTTAATATTATAATAATAATAATAATAATAATAATAATAATAATAATAATAATAATAATAATAATAATAATAATAATAATAATAATAATAATAATAATGTGTGTTATGATGTGAATGTACAAGTAGGCAATTACGATAGTTCAAAAGTTGTCATAAAATAATATAAAAAAAAGGAGAAAAAAGGTTGGGGACTCTAGACCAGTTTGCAGTGAACTCTTTGAGTTTCTTGGAGCTTTGAGGTGCTCGAAACCCTCTCTTATGTTGTTCCTCTGTCTTTTCTATTTCTTCTCCAATACGTCCATTCAAGCTTTATTTGGATCTTCCTTGGTTTCTTTCTTGTTGTTGGTTCCTCCACGTAGATAACAAAGTCAGAAGCTAGTAAAGAGAAGTAGAAAATAACTTGTCTATTGCCTGTTGGTACCTCTGAGATTCGACAACTAAAGTTTAAGGTTTTGAATGTGAGGACAAGTGAAGACAAGAGATGCTAAGTGTAATATTCCCGACCAGCGTGTAATATTCTCAAAACGCGTCACACCTAGTGAAGAACATATCCCTATATATATCAGCATCTCTCTCGTGTCTTATGCATGTGGGACTAATCCAAGGCATGCCTCATGCACCTATGTAATACTCTTGCACTTGCGTAGGATATTGTCCGCTTTGGGGCTAAGCCCGCACGATTTTACCAAAATACGTCATATTAGGCCAAGGCTATGTTCCCATATATACCCAGCATATCTCCCGTTACTTATGCATGTGGGACTAATTCAAGGCATGCCTCATGCACCCTTTCTCCCTTAGGGGACTCAACGTTCTCATTGAGTGATCGCACCCCACCATGCACAATGGCTCACGCGGAGTAGCTCTGATACCATATGTAACACACTTGCACTTGCGTAGGATATTATTTGCTTTGGGCCTAAGCCCGCACGATTTTAGCAAAACGTGTCCTACTAGGCCAAGGTCATATTCTCATATATACTCAACATCTCTCCCCTCACTTATGCATGTGGGACTAATCCAAGGCATGACTCATGCACCTTAATTGTCACGACTCCGATTTAAACCTTGGTCTAATCTGCAAGCCGCGACATAATACTATCGATCAAATTCTTATAACGGAAGCATCATATTATCATGTAGAAATGTGAGAAATAAAGTTATCACACTATTGTTCATACACACTTATATTTAAACTCATAGCAAATACACACTCCAGTTCAAACTCATACATTCAAAACAGTTTCTAAAACATTTAGTTTTTACACACCATATAACACATTAAGATATCACAAAAAGACACAAAGAGACTAAGTCTTCAAAAGTGCTTCTAATCCGATAGAGGATTTCCAAGCACGACCACTGATCTACTGATCTGAAAAAGTGTTAAAACAATATTATGAGCAAACAATAGCTCAGTAAGTTGAAAACTTATAACCTGTGTGTTACCACCTATTCAATTCAAATAAACTAATTTAGCATTTTAAAAACTTATAGAAAACAAGCTGATATCTTATTACTTATGAACAATTTTAATATAATGAAGGATACTACATCAACTAATCTCAACGAATAACATCTTTAGCATATCATATAGTGCCTCACATATTTGTTTCACTTCATATAACATTTCAGATATCATATCATGTATCATGTCATATCTATCATGTATCGTATCATATCATGTATCATATCATATCATATCATGTAATATGTCATGTATCATATCATATCATGTATGCACGTATGCATAATGCACATGTCATATTACCAACTTGTCATAGGAACATATTACCTCGTAGGGTTTCATATCATTCCAAATAATGGGGTACATTTCCTGCAAAAGACATATCATCCCTGACCAGAGGTCTCATATCGTCCCGTAGGACATCATATCATCCCTGCCGAGGAACATATATTATCTCGTAGGATACCATATCATCCTATGAAAATGGGATACCTTCTCTGCATAAGACATATCATCCCGACAGAGAAAATGCAAATGCATGATAAATAAGATGCATAATGCATGCACCAATCATATCGTATCACTTAGAACACATATCATATAATTGCATTAAAAGTAATCCATTCACTTTTCGATCATATAGAACATATAGTCATATCAAATGATATTCCAAAAATATAATATGAGGTATAACAATGATATGTTACTTCTAGTCCACCTTAGTACACTAGGAATTCGTGTGGTGATAGAAACTTCATGCATAATAATAATTAAACATGTGATATTAATACAATTATAATTTTTGCATCGTAACAGTCTTCACGAAGACTAATTCTTTGGAAATTTCCCATTTAAAGTATATTGCATAAGGGCTCTAAAAATTTCATCAAGACAACCATATTCTTCACCTACCTAGTTTGCTGACAGAATGAGTGGTGTCAGTTGTAAAATTCATAACTTCTGGAATACTTATGATAATTAAGTAATTATAATTTGTCATGAAACTAGACTAATCAAAGGTTTGACCCATATAAATCTCATAATTTTATTACTCATATATGGTTCTCAGAAAATCCAAAGATTTACCTTTGTTCTCTTCTACTTTTTTGTTCTGATAGACTGAGTGATGTTTATTTTAAAACTCATAACTTTCGTTGTGCATGGTCTATAAAACTGATTCCACTTGAATTACAAAGAGGACTTTACCATCTTTAAGACATATAAATTTCATATATTAATAATAAGCATTTAAATTACCATAGTATTTACAATTCAGACTATTCATCGTAGAAAACAGAAAAGGGCGACTCAGAATAATTGACTCATAACTTTTGATATAGAAATTCAATTAACCTGATTCCAATCCTATGAAAATTATACTCAATTAGGATTCATCTTAAGAAATTTCATAATTTTTAAGCACTCTAAGATGTCGAGAACATGTTGAAAACTTTCAGATAGGATTTGGTGTCCAGCAAAGAGGAAATTTCATGTAGGTGAACTCGGGTTTGATCCACACCGCAAGAACATGGACATAGAGGCACAAAGAGATCTTAGAAGCTCAGTAGAATAGATTTTCATCTAAATTTCATAGGGATAATTCATAGGGAAGGAGTAGACAACTTACCTAAATGAAACCCTAGCAAGAAACCCTTGATTTGTTGTTGAAATCCCTCCTTTTCCTTTTTGTTTTTACCTCCTTCTCTTGCTGCCCTCTTCAAAGTAAATGGTTTGACATTTTATTTATTTATTTATTTAAGACATTACATGTAAATAAGAAACTATCCCCATTTGGATTCAAAAAAAAATATTTAGGAAAATAAATTTCCAATGAATCGAAATCTAAATTTTTGTCCGAAGGACAAAATCGATCATTTTTTCGATTTTTCGATTTTGCGTTATCATTTAATCTAATTAAAACTTTACCTAAAAAATATTAAAAATAATATTTAACATACTTTTATGTATATGAACAATTATCGGGACTTTAATTTTCTAAATTTTAATATTTTTGAAAAGTCATGTTTTCTTGTCCTTAGTCATTTGTCATCATTTTCAGGTGTTGGATCCTACGGAGTTGATGAACATAGGCTCACACACTTATCATAATTCATATCAATCAATAATATATGATTAAATTATATAATCTTACATGGATTAAGTCGTGGATATTACATTCTACCCCCTTAAAAAAATTTCGTCCTCGAAATTAATACACATTGCTCACATAACAATGTGACCAAAATATGGATATTACACCTAAAACTGGTACATGTATATCTTTTTGTAACAATATAAATTTATATGGCATGCTAATGATCTATTCAAAGCAAGGTAACATTTTACCTTAGGAAATAAAACTAATGATATTAAAATCAACTTCCTTGTTTGAACCCTCATGTAATAATACAAAAAGGATGCAAAGTTACATCTAAATAAAACCTATATAAAATAATCATGTCAGAAAGTAGATGTGCTCACACACTTATCATAATTCATATCAATCAATAATATATGATTAAATTATATAAACTTAGATGGATCAAGTCGTGGATATTACATTCTACCCCTCTTAAAAAGAATTTCGTCCTCGAAATTAACACACGAACCAAAATATGGATATTACACCTAAGATTGGTATATGTATATCTTTTATGACAATCTAAATTAGTATGGCATGCTAACGATCTGTCCAAAGCAACATAACATTTTACGTTGGGAAATAAAACTATTGGTGTTAAAATCACCTTCCTTATTTGAACCCTCATGTAATAACACAAAAGGAATGCAAAATTACATCTAAATAACACCTATATGAAATAATAATGTCAAAAATTATATGTGCATTACTGACTCTATCAATTGGTTATTCCTATATCATATCTGAAAATTGGATTCTACGAATGCTCTTCTCGTTTTATCCTTTAGTAATATGCTAACTTTTTAAAATAAAAAAAATTTAAATACCAATTAAGCAAACTATGACATATAGGGTCATATATCTAACTATATCACCTGCTATCATGTCAGGGGCTTCAACAACTTGTTGCTTTAAAGCATACATTTGTCCTTGTGCCATTGGTAGTTTTCTCTTTTCTGTCGCCCTATATGATGGTGGTGGTGGTGGGTGTTATTGTTGCTGCATCAAAGGGCAACTTCTCATATAGTGTCCCATTCTTCCACACCTAAAACATGCTCCAGTATCCTTATGACACGGAGACCTTCCATGTCTCCTTCCGCATTTTTTACAAGCTTGATTAATTGGTTGTGGTTCTTGTGTTGGGATTGATATCTCATTTCCCTTTTCTTTGAAGTCAAAATGTCTATGTTTCAATTGTTGAGAATAAGAACCTCTGTCCATATTCTTCATTTCTTGTTCTGCATGAATTTTTTTTTATATCACTTTCCACTAATTGAGCTCTTTCATGGACATTCTCAAATATGAAGAATTGTAATTGATAACAACTAATCAAGAATCGTCAATAATTCAGAATCTATAACGATAAATCTTGTTTGGCAACGATGGGTTGGAAGTTGACAATAATTCTATTATCAATAATAGCAATTCAAGATTTCATAGTGATTTCAATATTATTGATAATGATTCACATTAAAAAATTTTACTTTAATGATCATCATATAATTTAAATCCTATCCAATAGGTATCAATTTTCAACAATAAACTGATTTGATGATTGGTTCTCCAACCCTTATGCGTAGTCTAATATTATTATCCATTTCTATAAAATGTGTACCATTTCTTATTAGTATAGACATCTCATAATATTTTCATAAGATTATTGACATCTATTCTCTTAGTGATTATCCCTATAGACCCTTTAATATCCCGTATAATCTTGTTAAGATTTGATGTTCTCAAACCCAAAGAAGAAAACTCATACTCTACTATCTACACATTCAACACAAGTAATTTCTAATTTCATATTAAGAATCATTCATACATATATCTGTAAAGTTTTCATGATCATATTCATATTTCACTTATGTTATTTATAGCACATTTTGCAAATTGATTTGTAAAGGCTATTCAAAATAAGATAAATATACTTTATTCTGACTTTTCCTATCTTCTTATCCACATATATCATTTGGTTCAATCTCAATCTTGTAGAATTAAGCTTCAAACTCAATTTATACATAGGTTATTCAAAATTTAGAATAACCATAATCACTTGAAAGAGTCGAACAATTATAATGATCAAATTAAAAAGATTTTTTTCTTTGAATATCCATGATGTAATACATAACTATTATATGATTCTCATCCATATAAGTAATCTAATGTATGCTAACTACGAAACTGCAAATGATAGTTTATAAGTATCCTTTCATCATACTTTGATAATATTTAAATGTTTGTATTTCAAAACACAATGTCTCATTGTCAAGAATTTTATAACACTATTTTAGGATGTAACTTTTCTTATCTTTTGCATTTCCTTTTCGATATAAGATGCAAACTAGTTGTTCTTTATGTAACAAGTTCTTGTTCAAATCAATAAGTTGTTCATACTCAATCATATGTAAATGATTAGTTCACATTTTCTTAAATTGGGTATGAGGAAACACATTGTGCCTTCTTTCTATATTAGGAAGAAATGACTACACGATAAATAATTGATCAAACTCATATTTCAGATGGTCATATGCACCAAGGACATGGTTTGTTTTTCCTTAGAATTGATATAATCTAATACCATGGGATAAAGTCAAAACTCACGCATAATTTGGCTCTTAGTCTTACTTTTCCCATAAGAATTATGCAAAATAGTGTTTAAATATTTTTCATAATGTGCATGACTTTAGAAATTATGATATTATAAGTTTATGAGTGGTTTAAAGGCCAAGAATTCATAATGATCAGATCGAGTTCCATATATATAACTTTTGAAATATATCATTCTTTAGCTTTAGTTAATGGTCTCCATATCTTAAATTCATTTTTGAGAAGCTGCTAATGCTTATAACTGATCAAGCAAGTAACACATTCTTTGTAACTCTTGATTTTCATGATAACTCAAAATAAATTTCTTTCTTAAAACAATGTGGAGTGGTACGATGACAAACTAGTCAATCCACTTCAAGTAAGATCTTACAGTCTTGGATATTTAAAGAAATGAAAAATTATCATCATTTCCTACCCAATTACTTTCACTCCATATTCATTTATATATTTTTGCAAAAAATTAATCAATAGTTTGATCCTTAACATTGTCATCATGAAACATTATTGATGAACCCATTATAACCACATCGTCGGATATGGAGGATTATTATTGGCATCAAATGCCACACCCTGTACTGATGCATGATGCATGAGTTGAAAATGAACTCCTATTAGGTCGACCGTCAGACGGAGCAAATTTATAAAGGTCAATAACATAAAATTATCCCTCACCACATTACTTATGTGATGATATGTTTATCCCTTCAAAAATAAGATAAGAAAATTAATCAAAAGCATGCACTATTAATCTAATGCACATAATATCACCTAACCTTAAACTTAAGTCATTCTGTCTACAGAATCTTATAACCTAAGCTCTAATACCAAAATCTATCATACCCAAATCCGTGACTAAGTTCTAATCTCAATTATTATAATCTTATTTATGTTTAGCAATTCCAAAAATAAAATTGACAAAACCTCCCTCCCTTACTTTCTTGTATTATTAGCCAACACATACAAAAGATCATATATATTCATCAAAGTTTAATAAGAAGCTAGAAAGATGACATTCACATATTGTCATTATGTTTTTTTTTCACAAACCATCTCACATAAATAAGATTAGAACTATAACCTTACAAAAAAGTCTCATACAACCTTACAAAAAAGTTGTTCTCAAACTTGATTATCACATCTAGGATTATATATTACATGCATGCTTTAAAAAAACAGAAATGAAGGGGAAGGTAAACATGCTCCAGCTACTCAACATTTTCTATATGCACCAAAATAAACTTTGAGTCGACTCAACTCGAGAACCTACGAGTATCTAAAAATTTAAAAAGGGTACTATAAGCAACAATTATTTGCTCAGTAAGTGGAGGCATATAACGTTTAAATAAACTACATTTCTTTCATATGAGAAATATTTAAAGCATAGCACATATAACATAACTTGTCAAATCATATGAACTTTCACATAAGTAAAAGTAACTCAAAATATCATCATTTTCATAATTAAACTCCACTCATATGTCATTGCACATACAAATCATGGGTGAATACGTATCTCTTTATGATTGTGTGTCATACAGTTAAACAAAGCTTCACAATCATGGATTCTCAAATATGCAGAGCGAATTATGGGTCAATACGTATCCACTCTCAAATACACAGAGCATATCATGGATCAATACATATCCGAGCGCTCTCGGATACACAGAGCATAACGTGGGTCAATACGTGTACGCAGAGCAGCCTCCAAAGGACAAAGACACCCGATATACGCCCAAAGAATTCATGTATATCGAATGCGGTCCAAAAGACCTCAACTAGTATGGCTAATGAACACATGGAGTTTAACAATATCAAAATACACGTGTCATAATCACATATCATTATCAAGTAAAACTTATTTTCACTTCACAAGTATTATTCTCTGAAAATATTTTTGTATAAGATGCTACTCCATGTCATATGAAATTCTTGAAACATATCATAAATGCTTTTCATATCTCAAGATATGTTTCAATAATAATAATAATAATAATATTTGCTTGAGGTAATACCATAAATAAAAGAACTAACATATAACATTTTGCTATGTTGTAAATTTATCCACTCACTTTATACTTTATGTTTTCAAAGAGGTTTACTAGATTTTCCTCCTTTCACTTGTAACTTGTTGGTTTCCTACAAGCAAGGATGTTATTTCACTTTCCAATTACTAATAATAATAATATACAATGCATGCTCATGCATGAACCTTTGTTCACCTTAAAATGCATATAATCCCTGTTGGTACTAATATTTAACTTCAAATATTTATATTCATAAATTATTTCACACTTGGAACATCTCAATTTTCCATAACTTAACTAGGTGTTGCCTCGAAATTCCAAACTGAGTGTGTGTGTCAATAAATAATTCATAACTTTTTAACCCTAAGTGCAAATATCATGATTATAGATAATTTAGAAACTAGACTTATTAAGATTTATAATCCCCAAATATAATTAATTAATTCGAAGTGATCTTAAAAATCAAGACAACCTGACATAGGGTTTATGCTTTGGTAGACTGTGTATCACTGAATGATTAATTTATATCTTTAATAATACTTATCCATTTGACTAGATCCTAATTTTCCTAGAATGAAGCATGTAAAAATTCAGGATTTATAAAGACTAACCAGTAAGATACAATCGTATGAAGATGAGGGTTGGTTTCGGATTCACAGATTCACCTTAACCTAGCAAACTTATCGAATTTCCTCTGACTGTTCGGCAATGGATCGGATCTTGAAAATTTTTCGGCTTGCAGATAATAAGAATAAATGATTTATATATTTTTTTCATAATTTTAACACGTCATATGACGATTTGAAAAAATCATTTTCTAAGCAGTTGGTGAGCTGCCTGCTTCAGCTGCTTGAAACCCTATTGGTTCAAATAAAGGTCCAATCATATTATTTTATTTAAAATTAATGTTAAAGCTCTAATTAAGCTTAGTTAATCATATTTAAATATGTTTATTATAATATTTACAAATATCAAAATTTATTCCTAATAATCTTATATAATTTCTTTATAATACTTATTAATAAAGTAATTATCATTATGCTTTAATCCAAATATAATTACTACACACAAATATGACTATATAACTATCTGACTAACTTAATATGCTAATTAAAATTATAATTATATTAAAATGATAGTTGTGGAGCACGTCCGTCACACTAAGTTCTTGTTTGTGATCAAAATGAACACACGCTACTTTCAAATAGAGAAATAGAAGATTATATCCAAGAAAAGAAGCAAATAAACACTTACCTCAACCTGAATATTACATTCGTCGAAAGTTGCAAGGCATCAGGCGGATTCTTCTAGGTTTGGTACCAGCATTCATGCATTGGGCTCGGCACGGCTGGGCTATTTTAAATGGGCTGGGCTATTATGAAAGAGCTATAACACGGTGCCCCATTACTTACATGAAGCATGTTTATTGTTACATTAGGCATTTCGAGGATTATCCTAAAGTCAAATTTCATTGAACTTTTAACATTGATAATCACTCCTATTGATAATCACCTTGATTAAAATACTGATATTTTTATCTCAACATTAATTCTATTAGGAGGTGAGACAATGTATCTTACCATTATACTAGTGTAGTACATTCTGATATTATAAAGAAGCAATGCACGAGATGCATTATAATTCCAGACAATCTTCTCATTACTTTGTATTGTTTCAATCACTAGGCATCAATCTACAAGAGGAAGAGTGGCGTTTTCCACAACTCTTTTTTTATTAGATAAATAATTTAATGCATTTTACACATTTGATGATCGTGATTTCACTCTGTTTTTCCTACTAAACTTTATGCTTGAAATTGTTAATAATATGCTATGATGTCTCCATAACTATAATGATTTTGATTGCCAATTTTTTGCTCTTTATTATTTTTTTGAGATCATAGTTATAGTAGAAGAATTACTTAGCTGAAATCAAAGATAGGAAGCAAGTATTTCAAGACAAGAATGTGGAGTACCTCGTCCAAAATCTACTGACATGATAATGATCTCCGGATGATTTGGAAGAAAGTGTTTCTCAATATTTTTAAGTACAAAGGCTTTTAAGCATGTCTTCTTTAACATACACAAACAATTGGTTTGACACTAAATTCGAGAAGAAAAATATAATAAAATGATTAAAAATATTAAATCAAACTCCTATGTAGTAGACGACGTCTTTGGAACGAGCCTTGGCCTAGACAATGTCGAAAACTATCGATGAAACCTCCGATTCTTCAATTCTTCATTGATTTGTAATGGCGCACAGTAGAAATATTCTCTCATTTCCCGTGTGACTAGTGTTTCAAACTCCAAGATTGCATGTCCTTGGGTTTGTAGTACATCCATATTTATAGGGGTGGCGGCCTTTTAGGGTTCCGAGTTCAAATCACGACTCAAATATAAGTTAAAGTCGACCCAAAAAACCATGAGATTTGTCAGTTTGGTTCATTGTACTAACTTGGGTCGGGTTTGTTCCAACTCGGATCAGGTTATGTACAAATTTTAGTTTCAAGTAGAAATCGACTCGGAATTAGATTTTAACGCCAACCGAGTTCGGGTATAATGGAACGAGTTTTACTAAAATTTGTCTATATGCCTTCCTATCGCTTTGTTTTTCGTGCTTTTCCAATTCAATCATTTTGCACCTCCAAAATAATGATTCTAAGAACAAAGTAAAACACAAATGAGTAGGGATTCAAAAGAATTTTAAAAAATAAATACAAAAATAGATGAATGCAATGATAAAACTATAAAAAATAACCTAAATGATGCATGTAAAATATGTATAAAAATGCATGTATCATATTATCATGTAAAAGTTGAGTTATACGTGTCACGACCCGTATTTAAATGGTGCTTTAAATAAGAGATCGTCACTTATTACGGACGATCAAATATATTTTCTTATTTTTTAAAAAATTGTGCATAACTTCTCTAAATAATACATTAAAGTGATAACATACATAATCAAATCACGCAGTTTATATTGATCATTCAGAGCATGTAATAACCTTAGGATTTACACCACCACATAGTCATGAAAAATTTATATTTTACAAAAAACAAAATTACTTTTCATACATAGCACATATCAAACTCTCTCTATATCCCAACAGAGGAATATGAGAGTTACAAGTCTTTTATCTAGTGCGCGCGGTGGAGCACGTGACTTCTCAATACCTTAGCAGCAAAAAGGATTCACACCCTACTAAGGTTGTCTCTCGCGATCCCAAAAGTTCTACTGATCTAAAAAAATGTGTACAACAACATTGTGAGCAAATAATAGCTCAGTAAGCTGATAACTCATAAGCTATGTGTTACCATCTAATAAATTCGGGGAGACAATGAATAGTATGAAATATCCAATGGCATACATAACTTTTATAATAATACACAAAGTACATAGCAATCACTTCACATTTACAATCTTATAACAATTATCAAACGGATGAAATGCAAAATGCAACATTCTCATATGAATGCACGGATCACCAACTAGCCAATTTGTATAGTTGATAAATGGCTTTCAGAGGTGGCCCATACGGATTCTAGAGGTGACTCCAACCCTCACGGTGTAGCACTTAGGTCTCCATATTATTTCATTTCATTTCTGGAGAACAAAATAATGGATTGAATTCTATAAATGACTCCCATCGTGATGAGCGATGTAGCAATTAGCTCCAGCCACCATACGGATCAGAAAGCGATAGATGACTTCCAGAGGTGGTCCATACGAATTCTAGAGGTGGCTCACATCCTCATGGTGTAGCACTTAGGTCCGCACGACTCTTAGCTCCATCATATCTCATCCCATTTATGGGGAACAAAATGATGTATCAGATTCTAGATATGATTCCCATCATGATTAGCGATGTAGCACTAATTAGCTCCAACCATCATATATGTAAATGCAAGCAGATGTTGATGTATAATTCATCACAAAATAATCATATCTCGAATATCAGAGGATGAATCATACTTATTCAAACGGAATAGGATTGCATCCTACAAACTCGATTCATAAAATTTAACATATGATTTTCCAATGAACCATCAATGATCAATCATTCAAAACATAATTCTCATATAAACTTGTCGATATATGAATTTAATACATATAACAATCAATGTCACACCGAATTCAAAAGAAGTAACTACATAGAGTAGGAGAACCAACTTACTTATAAGGGCTAACAAAATATTTTCCTTTCCTTTTTCACTACTTCACTCTTCTACTCCTATAACAATAATAGTAAGAAACACATTACTACTATGATATGAGCACAAGCCTATCACACATGAAACACAATTAATTGCAAAGGTATATGAACCTTAAGTATGTACTCTTATAACTTTTTAAGTAACTATTTAACATAAGGATTGACCTAATATTATTACAGATTGCACACATAGTAAAGAAAAATCCATATCTTCTGATATACATAATCAAATGACTTCATTCTAATTTTCTTTAGTTTCATATTACAGAGACATTAATATGTAAAAGTTTCATATCTTATTTCACTATGATTTGTTCTCATGAAAATCAATATTCAGCTTAATTTTTACGTTATTTCTATGTTCTGACAGACTGAGTGACCTTACTTTAATGATTTATATAAAATAATAAACATTCCTTGTTCTAGTACTTTTAATTTTTTCCAAATAGTAGACATCCTAGGGTGAAACTCATAAATTACTTGAATTTACATATATTTGTACTCATAATGATAAATTCAACAAGTACTAGCACAATCTGCTCTATGTTTCATCCAAACAGACTAAGTGAGGCTCAGTAAAACATTTATAACTTTCCATACAGATATTATTTTCTAGTGATTCCAATATTCAATGAAACGTAATCTCAATATATATAACATCCTAAATTATCAAATAATTATATGACATATTGGATTTAGTCCATAATTTAGAAAATTGGGTCATAGTTTCGAAAGATAAAGTGATAGTACCTTAAAGATAAGAACATAACCTTCTCTGCAGACATCATATTAACTTGATTCCAAAGCTCAATAAAAGTAGACTCAGAGAGGATCAATTAGAGTAAAGTTCATAATTTTTGGATCATCGAAGGTATGGAATTATGTAGCTAAAGATTCAAAAATCAATTAAACATGACTAGGATTAATCTTACCCATGAACAACATGAGTTTTGCCCCATGATTAGGTAAAATCCTAAAGTGAATGAGATGGGAGAGGTTCATGAAAACCTAATTAGGAAGGCATGCAATTAAAATCAAAAGAAACTGAAGCATCAACTCACCACATGCCAAAACTCTAATTTCCCCTTCTCTTTCTCTAATCTCCTTCAACATGTAGTATGGTTTCTTCATCCTTTCCAATTCGGCCAAGGATGGTGATAGGGGAAAAAAGTGGTGGTAAAAGGTAAAGGATGAAGTAAATGATTTTGTATTTTTCATTTATTTATTTATTTACTTAAGACATTACATGTAAATAAAGAACTACCCCCATTTGAATTCAAATAAAATATTTACGAAAATAAATAATCAAGAAATCAAAATCTAATTTTTTGTTCGAAGAAGAAAAATCGCAATTTCTCATATTTTGCAATTTTGTGTCTACATTTTACCTAACTCACGCATCTCTTAAAAATTGTTAAAAATCGCTTTTACAATTCTTTCATATATAAGAACAATTATCGAAATTTTAATTTTCCAAATTTTCATTTTTTCAAAAATCACCTTTCTATGTTAAATTTCCATCACTTTCGCACTCCAATAGTTAACATTAAAGTGTAAGTTTTAACAACACATTCATAGAACTTATCAATAAGCTAGTATAGCATCACATTCATACATTTAATCATATATGATTAACTTAGGAATATTATATTAATGTTCTAGAAGGTAAGCAAAATGTTAAAACTTTAGCTGTATCTTTTTTAGTTCCGTTGAAATTGCATGAAACTGAGGGGAATCCAAACGACATTTGAAGTCTCTTTCTGCCTGGCTCTTTTGAGTTAATATGATTGTTTTTCTTTCTTAGAGGCTCTCCATTAGTGCACCGAAGGCATAGTAAATTATTCATATCAGAGAGATACAATGAATTATACATTTAAGAAAGAGAGAGTGACAAACATTTGCATGGCATCATTGAAAAAAAAACACGGAATTAGCCCTAAAACATAGTACTAAGAAAATGATATGCAAACAAATGAGTTCATGATGTAAATGGAAGGTAATAAGTACTTAAATTGCATACATAAATTCTGATGAATCTGCCAACGTACAAATTGACTGCGCTGACCAAGAAAAAAGAAATTTAGAAATGCTCTTATGACCTCAACAACTCCGTCTATGTTTTATAGCCGGTCCCAAGTCCGGATAAAAGAGGAGGATTGTGTTAGACTTCGACAATCAGCGTAAAATTCTATCGAATCTCATGAACATAGATCAACGAATTGGCGTCGTATGATCTATGTAGCCGACCCCACCTAGTGGGATAAAATTTTGTTGTTGTTGTTGGTATCATGACCTCAACATGTTAGCCGCTCAATTCAGAGAGGTAGCTTCCGCTCTTGAGTCGCATTTATTTTTCTACTTGCTACATGACCATGGTCATATCAACAGCATGATTCAAATGCTTCATTGGGCATTTTAAAGCCACGCTCAAAAGATTACAAAAAAATACGCCATGGTGGAGATAAGGCCAACTAAAAGAATAAAATGTAATGTCATACATGCCTCCCACCAACACTCATGATCAGAAAAGCTTGCAAGGAAAATACATAGCAAAGTCATTAGTAAATGAAAATAAGTTGCATGACTGTACAAAATAATTGGCATATATGAGTTGGTGCTTCAACAAGAAAGATATGTTCTGCTTCAAATACGAAGGATAAGAAGATAAGGGTTCGAAGGAGCAAGGTAAAGCTTTAAGACCATCCCATTTGCACACTGGATCCCTCAATTGTCAATAGAATCAACATTTTTTTTTTACTTTTTTCATACCATTGGCCACCAGATCCCTCGACTATCAACCCCTAAACCTCGATGAGGCCGCGAGAGGCCGGATCCGGAGGAATCTGGTTGGATCCGGCGGCTGGGTGAGGGACCTGGCCGTAAGCGGTCTGATCCTGCACCATGCGGCCTGATCTGGCTCGATCCGGCCCCGTCGACGTCGCCGACCCGGCGAAGAACGAAAAAAATGTCGGTGGAGAATATGGGGAAAGCAAGCTTCATACCTCATCACCTGCTGAGACAAATCTCATGGTCGCGGAAGACACAACACGAGGCAACGACGGATGTTATCGACCTCTTTTCATCGCAAAATGGACAACTCTGAACCGAGAGCGTGAGATAGCAAATGCGTGAGAGAAGGAGAGGGAGTGAGGGAGAGAGAGAAAGTTTATCGCGTGGGCTTCGAAGCACGAAAGAAGTTCGGACGATAGAAAAAGTTCTTGCGAACTTGCGAGAACAACGGGATTTGACTAGAACCAAAGTTTCCACGAGAATTTTGACTAGGGTTTGACAGAATTAACCAAGTTCTAACAAAATGTTATGATTCAAACACAACCTTGGGCGCTCGCAAATCTTTTTTTCTCCTCATTTTTTTCACATTTTTTAATGCAAAGTTGAGATAGTTTGAAAAATCCAAAACTCTATTAAAAATGTCTAATGTTCTAAATTATAATTTTAATATTGGAGGATAAAACATTACAATCTAATGTCACCAACATACAATATTTAGAGCTATTTATTTATTTTCTTTATTCTTAATTCATAAATATCACATTAATTTCATGAAAAGCTTCAATCTAAACACCTAACTGAAATTAAATTTAATTCTTATCAAACTCAATAATTTAAAACGAAAACTTCAACCTAAACACCTAACTGAAATTAAATTTAATTCTCAACTTAATCAATACTTCTTAATTACTTAAGCCAAACGAAATCGTATGGAGAGGTAAAGTATGAAACGAACCCATAAGTTGGCAATTAGGTAAAATGATGAAACCCTAACTAGAAATTTCATGTACCCAACTAGTCAAGATATGTTACATTTCAAGGTTTGAATTTGTACATAAACTGTTAACTATAGTATGAAAAATAAGTACAATTACAATAGAAGGATTAATTTAGCAACATGATGATTGAAACGTTGAGTTGACAACGGGAGACAAAGCGCCCAAGCTTAACTTCTTCCGCAAGCAATCTCAATTCATTCAAGAGGTACCCTGCATTTAACAGCAACAAATGTGCTCTCATGGAAAAGTCATGTTCAGGTGCCGAGTAAGAAATCCTAAATATCCTCATCTATTAATAGCGATGAAATTAGTTACATTGCTGTAGCAATGAAAATGAGAAAGACACAACTAACCCGCATATATTTCAAAATTGAAGGGAGCCACTTCTCTCCTCTGATTTTCTTCAGCTGTAGAATTCTCTCTTCCTCACTTTTGGCTGCTGCCCTGGCTGCAGTTTCCCTGGCTTCTAACCGAGCTAAAGATTTCCTGCATGCTTCTGTTGCTGCGTTCATGATATCATTGCCATCTACAACTACTGATCGGATTTGCTGTTTAAACTGCAAAAAGAAGTTGCAACGAATAGTATGAAGATCCATAGCAACAGCAGCACATCAAATCAAATTGGCATACAGAATAAGGAAGCATACCTTCTTGGACTTCTCATCCATTTCTTCAACTGGTAGGATTCTTGGTCTCTTATGCGGAAAAACCATTTCATCTGGAAACAAATATCAAATCTCAAACACATTACTCTGGTTGACAAAAATGGATGATTGTGATGAGTGGGTTAGAGAAAGCTTACCACTAGTATTTGAAGCCATGCCAGGAGGTGCCCTGCCAAAAAGTCTGATGACACCTTCATCTGATTGGGACTTATTGCCAGAATGAGATAAGGGGTGACTGACCATCTCAATGTTTCGTTCCAGCATATCATTCAACATTCTTTGTGCCTGAAACATTCCAAGTTCAAGTTATACACTATTTCTCTGTTATCCTGATGGCATGCAAAATATGAAACCGGAACTCAATCTAAACATAGTATCAATCACCTTACAATAGATTGAGCTTTGTAACATATATGGGCTGCATTGCTATCAAATTTCATTTTGAAACTAAAATCTAAGGGCAAACATATAAATCTGATACACAAGATGGCATCTACCTTTCCACTAAAAGAAAACATTCCCTTATTGTATTACACACAAATGTAAGAAACAAAGGTTCATAACCCAAAGGTCTAAACTATCTGCTCAATATTATTCTTCTCACTTGGAATCAATTACACTTCTCCACTCAGAAAAATAAAGAAAAAAAGAGTTTCATCGTAAACTTAGCGACAACATTTGAGGCCAAAATGATTTGTTCTGAGTTGACTGGAAGACATAACAGTTGAAGACTTGAGGGTACATGCCCCTAGCATGAGAGTGAATGTGGAAAGAAAATTTCTTCATCTTGCTTGCTTCTGGCGAAGCTTAACACAATATAACTAAATAGGCGCGAAGGTGTGAAAGAAAGGCTCCTTCCAAGGCCGGCCACTACTTAGTAGCTACAGCAAAGACATGTCATTAACGGGCGAGCAGCCCTAATTGCAATAGTAAATAGCCTACTTATAGCCCCATTTTTTATTTCCCTTTTCTTCACAGACTGCAACAGGCCTTACAAGCACATAATCTTTTTTGAGAAGGTACAAGCAAGCACATAATCTGCCAATTATGAGATGAAACAACTTCAGTGATTCGACATGGCAAATAGTATGTTGGTAACATTCAAAGAATTTCTTCCTCCTCAGTTCCTCGCCCCCCCTCGGAGATGAAGGAATTGAGCCAGCTATTGTTATTCAAACCTTTGACATTTTCGTAATCATTGAAACTTGAAAATGGCAAAGACCAAGCACGTGAAATATTCGTCAGATCCCTTATTGACTTCAGAACTATCGATTACGTTAACGGGCTTGTTTTAGAAGGATTAGGTTAACAGTTTTGCAAAGTTTGACAACAAATATGATTTGGGGAGTGAATTTTCATTCAAAAAATTTCTTTATCCAACAATGTAAGAATTCTTAGAAAAGGTAAATCTCCTACAATTCACCAAAACTGGCTTGGTTGATTGAATGAATAGAGTTGTCATTTCTTGAAATTTCGCTTCTGATACAAAAAATGAAAGTCAAGTCGATGAAATTGGAATTAGGAAAAGAAAAAATGAGCTATCACTTTCAAGATGCAAATTGATTCCTTTCACACCGCTGGCAAATTCACTTTTGAAACATATAGTTTTCTCAAAGTTTCAATTGTTTGTCTGACGAGAAATTATGTTATCAAAGCTTGGCAGCATCTCTAATTCTTACCTAAGGCTCACAATCCAATAAGCTATTTCCACATTTTCCTCGAACCCCCATTGCGGGATAATTTTGCATATAGTGGATTTCATCTCTTTAGCAAACTGAAAGTGCAGTATTTAAAGCCAAAAACAAACAAACAAATAAAAGACATATATACATCTTCAACCATTTGATCAAACTATGAGATAATCAACATCAAACGTTGCACCTTTTGAGTGTGAAGCATGTTTTTATGTTGCCAAATGAGTTGAATGGCTATTGAACTATAGATCACATATTTTATTTGTTTGATGAGAATACAGGTGATGTGCCATGCATAAATTATTGCTAACTAGCCATCAAAGTTATCATTCAATATTCTTCTACATTGTCAACATGAAGTTTCTACTTATCCTGAAGGGGAAAAATCATATCTTCAACTAGCAAATATACAGCTATAGTTAACACACAAGTAATTGCCTGCAGCAAGCATGCACTATAGCCTGCTTGACGAGAGAGCATCACTATAAGGAAGCACTGACCAATATCTAAGACTGCGCAAGCAAATAACACCGGAACCCAATTGACTTCATGTGGAAACCACTTTTCTGCTCCTACTCATAAAAAAATTACTTCATACCACCCTTCAATGCAAACAATACATCAAACATCTACAGGGATAAGGGATTATGAAAGCAAAGTGTTCATCACATGTTTGTATCACCGATGCAAACTTGGTTGGAAATGTGGAGAATTTTCAATGTGATTAGGAACCACCATTAGACATATTGTAACAAAAAGATGGTGAGAAAATTCTGGAACAAAGCAAAACTATCAGGTTACCTTGATTTGGTAAAGTTTGAGTTTCGGCTCCTGAGGCTTCTCCAGGTGTTCCTCCATGGTTTCATCGCCTTTGTCATCTCCAGACAAATCTGCGTCTTGGCTTTCCTTTCCGGGACCAGAGAGGCCGAAATCATGGGTCGCGACGGAGTTGATGGCCGCTCTCCACTCAGCATCGCCGTCTTCTTCTCCGCTGCTGCCACTGCTGGTCCGACTGAGGCCGGTCATCTTTCTTCTGCTCCCTCCGTTCTGTGTTCAGTTGATGAACAGGGATCTGTCTACCAACGATTGGCCAATTTTGGAGCCCTCAAAATACTCCATATATAAAAATCGGAAGCCATACATTTTTTTTTCTCAAACAAAATAAGTAATTATGAGTTTTCATAAAATATATATGGTTAATAACACGAAATAAAACTCAAATTCACTATTCATTTTACTAAATCAATTTAAGTTAAAAGAAATCCATTGAAATAAGATAATTAATTACATTATTGAATTAGTCCACTATAGTTTAATTGACACAGAAGTCATTTTTCAAATTTGATTTGGCAATAAATTCGATAAACTTATATTGATTTGTTTTATCTGAACAATTATCACATGTTGAATTTCATATTCCATAACATCTTTATACAATTTCTTTTGAAAAATAACAATTATGTAAATGTTAATATTACATATAGTCATATAATCCAAGTTACATTAGTAACTTTAAATTATATTTACGTATTTCACAAATCCATTATCATGACTTATTAACATTTTCATTTTTTTATTGAATTCACTTATATTTAATAAAAATGGTGTAAAATGATTGAATCTTAAATCAATGCATAATACAGTCATACTTGATTATGTATTTTTAATTGCACTAAGGAGATCTCCCCTTAAATATTCCTTCATTAATTTATTTTTTATTTTTCATAAAACATATTATTAAATAGTAAATAACCAACAACAACAACAACAACAAAGCCTTATCCCACTAGGTGGGGTCGGCAAATTCGTTGATCCATGTTCATAAGATTCGACAGGATTTTATGCTGGCTGTCGGGGCCTAACACAACCCTCCTCCTTTATCCGGGCTTGGGACCGGCTATAAAATATAGGCGGAGTTCCCTAGTTTAAATAAATAACCACAAAGTTTAAATAACAATTAGTAAATTATTAATGATTTTGCAAAGGGGAATTCCCTAGTTTTGATTTTAATTAAAAAGGTGCTTTGTTACATATTAAATAGTATGAGCATCATCATTATGTTGGAGAAAGAATATTACAATAGTGATTAATGGTTTAATGATAACAAAAAATATATGTTCTAAATACTTGGATTTGCAAACTAGCATGCTATTACCCAATGTATATAGTTGTGTGCTAATTTGATTGTTTGCAGATTGCTAACTGGAGTGTCTTATGACGTGACCTGAAAGTAGTTAGAACACTATTAAGATCAACGATCCAATGATGATGTGTATTATTAAATTGGATAATAGAATGCACCACTGGGTAAAGAATACCAGAAAGAGGAATGACTAACGAAAGCTTCAGTGCTATATAAGGAGGTGCATGTCCAATAAAAAGATTTTTGAAATAACTTGTACATTTGTGTGCAAAAAATCCATCAGAACTTGAATATAGTAAGAAAGATGTAGAGATGATGGCAGATGTATTCTCGATCCATTTCACAAGTTAGCAGCTATCGGACAACCAAACGCAAGACAAACATCTCGATTATCAACAGCAGGAGTGACAAAGGAGGTATTCACCGATTCTTGAAGAGGAGATGTACATAAAAGAGGAAAGAAATGAGAAAATGAGCACTAAAACAACTCTGAGTACTAAACTTTCCCAAAACCGAGCAAAAAACGTTTCTTTTCCTCTGCAAACCCTTCACTACAATTTCATTGGATTCCCAGACTGAGCAACTACGAGCTTCTACAGGATTAGAATAAGAACTCAGTGCACACATCCGTTGCCTTTGCAAACCAACATAAAAAAAACTTGACTGCGCAGCTTAAAACAAAAAAAAGAAAAAGAAAAAAAGATTAGAATACAAAAAAAAAAATCATG
Source organism: Pontederia crassipes (assembly GCA_030549335.1). NCBI lineage: Eukaryota > Viridiplantae > Streptophyta > Magnoliopsida > Commelinales > Pontederiaceae > Pontederia > Pontederia crassipes. Next base: position 64,206,521 of record CM060191.1, on the reverse strand, counting down.
CCTTAAACACTAAAATATCATATCTCGAGCTCAGACTTTCTTTCTCCAATCAAAAGACGAGAGAGAGAGAGGTTTGCTCATTTGACATAGAAATACACGGCACAAACAAGTCGGAGTGCACACGGATCCCATTATCGCCTCGGTAAAACCCTCAAATTTCCAGAGATAAACAGAACGTTCGAACAAGTGAAACCAAATTCTAGACACGCCAAGTAAAGAATGATTCCAAACAACTATGCAGGGGAAACCGATTACACACCTCAATAGGTCGACCTCGCTCTTCGCGGCGGGATTACCACGATCCTCTTCTCAGCTTAGAGCTCGGATCACAGGGCTCAATGGCGAAGAGATGAGAGGAAACGAGAAATGTGGCGTTGTCGATAAAGGGAAAAATGGAAACGAGGGAAAACGGGGGGACTTCTCGACGAACGGCTCCGGCAGAGCGGCTGCTGCCTACTTCAGGGTTTTTTAAGGTGTCACTGATGGAGATGATATGGTAACCGTCGATTGAAAAATGGACGCGCAAGATTATGCCATTCATTTTAAGTTTCAAGTTAGATGAAATCTGAACGTCCGTGGGTTTTTTTCTTCTTATTATTTTTTTTGTTTCTCTGACCTTGTTTAATCGTGGGGGCCAAGTAGTAACGCTCCGCCGTCTTCCGTTCAATTTTCTTCTTTTTTTCTTTTCGAGATCGATCGCCGGCGGCGGCGACGATGGTGACAACAGCGACTGTCGAAGAAACCCGATCCAAGACGGCGGAGGATCGACTCTTCAAATCCGGCGTCGCTGCGGAGGTGCGCCATTTCAGATCTCCTGCTCATGTTATTGTCTTGCCTTTCGTCTACTTCGATGTGAAAAATGTGGTTTTGTTGGTTGTGTGATAGGTGGGATTGTTAATTGGAAAGCTCAGCGAAGAATCTTCTCGGGGCTTCATCTACGATTTGATCCCCACGCCGTCCACCGACGGTGGAGGTCCCGCCTGCTCCCTTAAACAAGAGGGCACCGCCGGCGACAGGAAGAAGGGGTCGAAGGGTGGGAAGGCCCCGGCGGAGGCGCCGGCGTCTCTCGTTATCGATGGGGATTGGGTCGCCGAGCACGCCCGACAGGTAAAGTTATCTTTGACGCAACGTGCTTTCTGATGCGCAGCTTATGAGTTTTGCTTACTTCTGTTAGGTTTCGAGGATGCTGCTGGGTGGTATGGATGTGGTCGGGGTCTACCTGTGGGCTTCTGAGGCTGCCTTCAAGGCCACTTCGCCGGCTCTGCTAGCTCAGGTTATAGTTATTTACACTTTATTATGTTCTGAGGATTGGTGAAACTTGCATCTTATGTTGCTTCCGGCAAAGGCTCCCCCTCTCAAAACAAGCAGTTGGACTTGAAGTGTTTGATGGTGACTCTAATAGTTGTATTTTTCTCCCCTTTCGTAGTTTGTTTATGGCTTTTTAAGATGGTTTGTTGCACTTGCAGGCAGTTAGAGGGGTTGCTCAAGCAGCACCTTGGTATAACAATGGCTGCAACGAGAGATTGCTTCTTCACGTTTCTTACAGCCCGAGAAGGTGTTCAATACTTCTATTGATGCTGACTCCATTTTCATTCTGCCTTTTCTCCTGTCCCCTTATATATTTTTTTCAAAATTTTTCAAATTTCGTTTCAGTTCTTTACATACGTTATCTCCATGGTAATTATAGTTCTGTTATTGTGTTTACTTTTTTCGTTGTCTTGTATCATCAGCTATTTACTTATTGTGACACATTAAATAGGTGGGCTTGTCGGGTCTGCACCTTATCATCGGGAGGTCTGAGACCTTGTGAGTTCAAAACAGGAAAATTGTTACCTTCACTTCAAGCATTCAGATGCTTTTACAATTTTGAGCTGAGGTATTCCTATGTGATTTCAACTAGGCACTTTTTTATGCCTTCACAGGAACTAGCTATATTATATTAGTTTACATTTTCTTTCTGGTTCAATGTATAACCCCTGTGGAAAGTATTGCTTATTTTTATTTCATGTACTAAGTAAACTTTGTCCACAATTTTTTTAGGAGAAAACTTTGCCCAAATTGTGTATATCAACTGCCTTTTTGTCATCTATTAATATAATCACCATTCTCTTGTCAAGTTAGATATGGTCAGGCCTCAATTTAAGGGCCTGTTGTTTGGACTTAGGGAAATGAGATTAGTTAAATTCTGCTTCAATAAATCTTCTATTTAATTACAAAGTGTGGGGTGGAGTAGTTACTTAAGTCCACCAAACACCACATTTTTCATTCCACCAAATTGGTGGAATGAAAAAGAATAAACAAGTTTGGGCCAACTTAACCTCCATCTCTCTCTATCTCTCTCACACACTCTTATATTTTACATTGGTATAATAATTTTGATTTATATTTATCTCTCATTTAATTTTTTGTATAATATTAATATTACATTGAAAAAATAGTTTTTATATATAAATATTTATATCTCATTTTTTACGTTTTAAAATATATGAATAAAATAGTTATGAGAAAATAGGCAAAACAAAAATAAAAGAGATAAATAAATTAAGTGGTAAAGAAATAAATATTTATTAATAGCTAGACATTATAATAAAGGATAAAAATGATTTTTAAATAAATAAACTTTCATTCTTCAACTCATCATCTTTCACCCTCTCCACTCCATCCCTCCATTAGTCAATTGCCATGTGATTTCAACTAGGCACTTTACTACACGTGAGGTATTACTATGTGATTTCAACTAGGCACTTTATTATACCTTCACAGGAACTAGCTATATTATATTAGTTTACATTTTTTTTCCTGGTTCAATGTATAACTGATAACTCCTGTGTAAAGTATTGCTTACTTTTATTTCATGTACTAAGTAAACTTTGTCCATAACTTTTTTTTGAGGGAGAAAACCTTGCCCGAATTGTGTACATCAATTGCCTTTTTGTCATCTATATGAGATTGATAAAGGCTGTGTTACAGTGGTTACAAGTTAAGACTAATAAAGCAGGCTATGTTCCTGAAACTGATGCTATCCTTCATGATCTTAGTGAGGACCAGAAAGAACGTTTAGTGTGGATGCACGGTGAGAGGCTGGCTTTGGCACTAGGCCTTGTTAGGGTGCCTTCTGGGAGTCCAATCCACATAATTAAGAATCTCCGGTTCTGCTTGGACTGTCATGGTACATTCAAAGTCATATCTAAGATTCTTCAGAGGGAGATAATTGTCAGGGATATCAAGCGCTTTCATCGTTTTGAATACGGAATTTGCTCATGCGATGATTATTGGTGATGTTGTGCGTAATAAAGAACTCCGCCTATGTTTTATAGCCGGTCCCAAGCCCGGATAAAGGAGGATGGTTGTGTTAGGCCCCGACAGCCAGCATAAAACCCTGTCGAATCTCATGCATGGATCAACGAATATATTGTGGCGTCGTATGATCCATGTAGCCGACCCCACCTAGTGGGATAAGGCTTTGTTGTTGTTGTTGTTATATAATCACCATCTCTTGTCAAGTTAGTTATGGTCAGGCCTCAGTTTAAGGGGGAACAAACTTCTTGCAAGAAAAGGTTTGGCTCTCAAGATGGTAGTCTTTTAAGGAAATAAGTGAGTTTCTATATATTCCTCATTGCTGAGGCATCTCTTTGAAAAAAATGAATAGAAGTGCAACCCTTAATATTTTCGGGTACATAATGCAACCCTTCTTTCCCACCTCTGGTTTTTTTTCCAGCACATGTTACATGAATATCACATACCTTCAAGCATTTAAAGATAAGCTCTAGCAACTTTGCCCTTTGTCTTCACATAGTTTCTTCATTGTGCTTTTATTGATTGGTAGATGATGCAAACGGAATCTTCCTGAGACCTTTTTATTTCCTTCCTACATTTAGCATAGTTATTTATGATGCTGCGAAACAGCAACACATATCGTGCTGTCCTGAATGACTTAGCAGCTACCCCATGAAGCTCTAATTGTTGGTTATTCTTTTATTCCAGCTACCCAGTAAAGACCTTATGTGGTCCTTAAATCTATATATGCTGCACAATTTTCCTTGACAGGTATACTTTGCCTATGTTTGGAACAGATTACCCGTCCGTCAAGCTGGTCCTTTAAGTTCTAAGGCTTTCAAAAATCTTGTTCATGAAGGAATCTCTTGTATTAACCAAGAGTTGCAAAGTTCAAATGCTTTGATAGATGGAAAACTGGTAATTGTCTTTTCCTGCTATGGACCTATTAGATGTAATATCTGTGCAGACATTGTTGTACTACAATATATATGTTCCTTCCACGGATGTATATCTGTAGATGCATTGTTGTGCTACAATACACGTTGCTGCCAGGGCTATATTAGACTGTCAAATACAGGCTTACTTGATAAGCTGTTTATTTTCTTCGTTCAGTGATTAGCTTCTCACCTGGAAACATCATTTATATGACTTGTTTCATGCTTTGTAATTATTTTCCAGGTGACTGATGAATTACAAATCTCTCCAACAACGGACCACGAAGTTGAATTGCTTCTTCCATTTAAGAATGATGCATCTGCTGGTATGTTAGTGTTTTCTAGTAGATATGACTTTTTCAATCAGAAAGCAATTACTTGATGTTTTCATCATCAGTATTTTTGCTTTGTTGGAGCTGTGCTGCCAATGCTCAAATTAACTAGAACTTTCTGCTTTACTTTGCATTCTATTTCAGTAAATCTAATATAGTTGACAAATATGTGAAGTATGCAGATCAGAAGAGGTAGCAGGCCTTGTTGTCTTTGATGGAACTGTATGTGCTTCTGCGTATTTGGCTCCAAGAGAACCTGCTTCACAAGCTATATCTGATTTAAAGGTGCTTGTTTTATGCTTCGTTTTATGCTACGCTTGGTATAATTTTTAATCTGGCATCTATTGTGATCGGTCAGATGGGAAGTGAAAAACTTCTTGTCTTGGTCATGTTGTATGAATCTGCTGACCCTAATATATGAAAGATCATAAACCAAACACATATTGGCCTATTTATGAGAATGTTACATTCTTGAATTGTTACTGAAGCTCACATTTATATGGTACTATTGAACATCCAACAATGCTTCTGTCGAAACACACATTTGCCTACTTCTGATACATTACATCATGTGCTAGTTGCTTTACTATGACTTCCGTTTGCAATTCTTGAAGAGCCTAATCTACATATTGCTCTTGCACTTTGACAAGTTCAGATATGAATTGATTAGTTCGTCTTCATAATTTAACCATTTACTTCACCACCACCACCCATTGTGTTTGCTCGTAGTCATTGATGGGAAAGTAGATGACTGGTTAGGCAGATATGCTTCTAAGAATTATGCAGTTTGATATGGAGAATATCAAATGATGCATGTGTCATGCAGTTTCTCAAACTTTTTTATTGGCTTTGATAACGTATTCCCTCCATTTCTTCAGTAGAATATTATATTTATGGTTATTGTCCCCAATGTATTATCATGCTGGCTCTATTATTTGTGGACTAGTTGTCATTCACTGATGTCCATCATCAAAATGCACGTAATTGAAATTGGTTTGCTGTAGTTTATCATTCTGCTTTTTGCAATGTATACATTTTGTAGCTTGCTTTTATATGTTATTTTTTTTACCAGGGAGATATAATCAATAGTTTAAGAAGCAGATTGGACATTATCACTGATGAAATGGAAGGAGATGTAGCACTGACCTCCAATGATGAACCAGAACCAAATAATGAAAAAACAGATGAGAAATCGACCAACCAAATGCTACACGAACAAAGGTACCCTTCAAGTTGTCAATTTCTTTAATGATGTACTAAAAAAAGTTGTCGATTTCTTTAATGATGTACTGAAAAAAAATTGTCAATTTCTTTAATGAACTACTAATAATAAAGTATGACAGATACCTTAGAATTTGCACTATACATGGCCAGCTGAGATTTGTCTTTCATTTTTCTCTTTCAAAATTTTGAATGCTCATAATAATTTGCATTTAATGTGTTATCGCTTACCCTCAGAAAAAGGAAGAAAAAATGAATGTGTCATCATTTTCATTTTCTCTTTTTCAATTTTTGAGTTCAATATATGCAACTGTGTAGCTTGATATGATCAAAAGGAAGTTCTTCTCTGGAATTTAGTCTTTGTCACACACTGACTAATTTGATGTAGCTGTCCTTGCATGTGTATGTTTTAAGAACTACTATCTCCATTGACGTTTCTGAATGGTGCGTCATTATTTTTGCTACTATATGTGTTTTCTTCTTTTGCTAAGACTACTTTTATTCTTATGAAAACAGGGAACTTTGTAGCTTTTCTTTCCCTAGAAGGGTTCTTATTCCATGGTTAGCTGGCATCTCTATTTGCGACTATGTCCAAGCTTCAGAAACACTTGAGGTTTGCTTACCTCCTATTTTGTCCAAGTTAAAACAAATGGTTATCCTTATTATTCTGTTAGCTTCATCATTATTAATTTGTTATTGTACTTGCTATCGGTCATTACTCTAGCTTAAATGGAGAGCTACTTTTTGTTATTTCCTTGGTTGATGATTATTCTTCAGTTTGAGTAACATTCTTTTTATGGAACTTACAAAATATGTTTGGCCTATGTGATTATTATAAGACGTCTTATGTTTTTGTCTAGCTGAAGATATTTAATGTCCTAGGATTTTCTCCATTTCATATGTAGCAGCAACTTTTTTTTAAGCATTAATCAACAACAACAACAACAAAGTCTTATCCCACTAGGTGGGGTCGGCTACATGGATCATACGACGCCATATTCGTTGATCCATGTTCATAAGATTCGACATGATTTTATGCTGGCTGTCGGGGCCTAACACAACCCTCCTCCTTTATCCGGGCTTGGGACCGGCTATAAAATATAGGCGGAGTTTTAAGCATTAATCAAAACGCCATTTATTATTTAGCCATTACACTCTACATCTAAACATGATCATTTTGGGTGCTCTGTCTTTCCACAGGGCCAATATGATAGGTGACCCGAGCTTTAGGATACAACTAGTGTATTCCAGTTGCCTGTGGTCAACTCCTCATGAACTATTAGTTGTGATTGTGTTTATTATTTTGCACTTTTACTGCCAATAGAATTCATCTTATTTCCATTTCCTCATTTATCTTTTCACTTATATTTTATGTTTCTATCACATACCCACTTTTGCATGTTAAAAATTGTTGAACATGGTCCTCCACACCAAGGTTTTTTTAGGGTAAAGAGGATAGCAGAAAATTTTGTCAGCCATCCATTTTATTGATACCAACTTTACATTGCAAGCATGTAGAGGTATATATCTCTACAAAGCAAGTTAGTGATTATTCCCCCATTCCTTAATCAAACCATTCAGCGTCCCCATTATACTTTCTATATAAATTCTCTTATTTCAAAAGATATATGCATTCCTGTGTCTCCATATGGCCCATAGTACACCAATTGCAGCTATCCTTCCTTTGGAAGGTACGCATCTTGTCCAACTCCTCTAAAGGCTTCCTAGAACTCTACTTATGATCTGCTAATCAGGCTGTTATTAAGTATCATTAAGGCTTTCAGAGGTAAGATTGTAAAAGGGTTTCGAGTATCGAAGGTTATAGGATCGGATCGAAGATCGAAAGATCCTACCTCATGAATAAAAAGTATATTTTTTATATGAATAATAAAAATAATATATTTATTCATAAATATTATGTTTATATATGAGCTAATTAAACATCAACCATTAATATTTTATTAAAATATTTTCAATTTTAATATATAGTTTTATATCATGTGTTCTTAAAAAATATTAAAATATATAATATTGGATCTTTATAATATTTTATTAAAATGTGATATAATTCTTAGTGTATGTGCAACAATGAAATTTAATTTTGATAAAAGACAATATAAAATTAAATTCATGACATAACATTGAATTATTAGAAAATATTAGAATTCATGAAAGTGAGAATAACATGTACAATATATAAAAATGGAATAGTTAAATCAAATTTTCTCAAGGTCCTTTATGTTTACTTTTAATTTTTTATCCAATTTATACCAATATCATAAGATCATAATCCTACTGATCTTAAGATATAAGATCTGGCGATAAATCCGGTATCCTCTAGGTAAGATCGGGATTGTTTTTTTTTTCGGAGGATCGGTAAAATCTTACTAGCTGGATCTGAGATCCTGACAACCATGTTGCATACAATATGACAAGTTTCTTACTGCGCCTTATTATCGTCTAGTTTTCTTTTTCCAAGTATTTATGGGCACATTCTCTCAAAAAAAGGTATTTATGGGCACATGATTTATATATGACTGATGTTCTCTCTTCTATATTTTGACAGTATAAACTGTTGGTTGTTTTTAACCATTAGAAAACTATTGCTTGTTATTTGAATCAAGTCCTCTCTTTAGTGTTTACATTCTTCTGTCTTTTAATATTGTTCAGCCCTTTCTCAGAGGTCATGAGTAATCATAGTTTTCACTGGAGTTATAACTTGTTTGTGTTACAACACTTGACATCTACTGATATTAATCCATCTGGCTGATCATTTTTGTAGGATATACAAAATCGTTGCATAGAGCTTATGTCTATGGATACCCCAATAGCAAACACTGCAATTCTTGAGCCAGAAACAGAACCCAAATCTGCTCAAGCAAGATCATTCTGGGACCTGGTTCACCAACGTTCAGCCTCGCTTTCTGGTAGCTCCAGAAACCAGGGTAGTTTGGCTAGGAAAGAAGGCAGTGCTACTGAATTGAGGAAGAACATGAACTTTCTAGTTGCTATTATGGTTATTTTAATAGCTTTCTTAGGTGGATGGCTATTAAAGCGGTTGCACTAATTAGTTGATTTTCTTATGAAGCGAATTTTGATTTAGACCCATGAACTATTTTCTAGAATTTAAACCGATAATCTTTTGTACCCAGTTATTGGTTTGAACTTTCATCCCTGGTGGCCATTCGCTTGTTCCAGGTGTTGCAGCAAGTTTTGTGTGCAGTACTGAAGTCATAACAGCGTACTATAATATACATTTTCACTTACGGATCAAGAAGTTAAATTTCATTCTCATTCTCAGCTTATTTATTTCACGTCCATACGCCTCGTTTGTTTGTAATGAGTAAAAGATGTAGCCGTATTTACGGGCCAGATCCTACCCGATTTCAAATGCAATTTGACTAATTTTGATGGGTCGAATTGGATTGGATTGAGTGTTTTTTATGCACTTTACCCGATTCAAGTTAAGCTGAGTTGGGTTGGGTCATTGGGTAATTTGATCGTCATTTCTTTATTTTAAACTTTTTAACATAAAAACTATTTTTAATGGCAAAAAATTCTAAACTAAATAAAAATAATTTAATTTTAAATAAAAAAAGGTTGGATTGACTCTGGTTAGAGTTACTAAACATGACCTGATGGATTTGGTGAATACCCTAAGAGGATGAAGAAGATGTATCAAATTGAGTCGTTGGAATAAGATGCTCCATAAGGCATGAGTTTCAGTATCATAAGTGTTTCTTCATAGAAATATTCGCAAAATATGATCAATTACTCTTCGCACTTTGAAAACAGATATATTACATTTTTAGTGAACTGAAATTTTTACTTCTCTGCTTGAACTCAAATTTTTTATCATAAGGTTATCTCCTACTAATAAATGATAAATATTTTTACTTTAATTTTTTAGTTATCAAAATTAACTTAACGATGAGATTTACTATTGTTTCTTGCTGGTGTCTAGTATGAAAAAAGGATAAATAATTGATTTGACTTAAATAGTAACTGGTCTGAACTTTTCTAAAAGGATGCTTGAATCAAAATGTTCGCGTTCGAATTGTTTTTGAATCTTTAATAGCAAGTGTAGTTGCTTTTCATATAATAACACTTATTTTCTTAACGTTGTTGAAAGCAGGGTTAATCAGTGAATTTATTTGCATTTTTTCATTATTTCGGTTTGGAGATCATAGAATTAATTCTCCCAACAACGTTTGAGATTCAATTATAAAAATATTTTTTGGAGTCTTAAGCTGTTATCAACTATGCCAATCAATTGTTACTCTGGTAACTTGGCAATCTAGAGGTCATCACCAGAGGTGGATCCAGAATTAAAAATGAAAGGAAAATAAAAAAAATGTATTTAATATGCAATGTAACAAGATTTGAACCTTCAATCTCTTCATTATTTAAAAATTAAATTAAAAGCATACTGACGAATATGGCAAGCTTGTAAATGTTTAAGAATATTATATTAAACTTTAGTTCTAGAATTAATATATCAGCATAAAAATGGCTAGTTACCTGCTTCGACCTCCCTTGAATCAAGAGTTATTTCTAAGTTCGAACATAAAAATATCTATACCTGCTTTAAACTATTCAAACCCTTTAACATTAACCAAATGCCATTATTTCTTTTTTTATTTGGAAAAATATCTTCAAGTATTATAACTTGAAAAGGATAAAACAAAAAATTTAATGTTGGCCAATGTATTTTGTCAGCTATTTTAATTTTTTTCTAATATTAATTTTTTATATAATCTTTTAATTTTACACAAATATTAGTAAAGGATAGAATTGTAGTTAGATAGAATAAAAGAAAGTTAAAGTTAATGGGAAAAAAGCCAAAATCACGATGGGTGAAATAAAAGGTCAGAATTGGAATTTATAGTTTAAAAAAAACGAATTTATTTAATGAGGAATATTTTAGTCAATGAAAATTACTTCTCCATTGGTTAGAAAGTTGTATACAATTTTTGAGATCCATGTTCACTCCTATCAAAATGTCTCCCATTATGCATATATATATATATATATATATATATTATTTAACATATATATACTTTTAATGCGACTTTCGATACAAAATAAAATGCCTGGAAAATATTCTCTCGAAAAATAATTTCCTCCCTACAATTTATTTTGAGTGATATGACAAAAAAATGGACCTTGGCCAATTGCCTATCATGTGGAATGATCAGATGTGCTCCGCACGATGTGATCAGATTTTGAGATGTTATCGTTGAAGCCATCAGATATGCTCCATCCAGAAAAAAGCAAAGCCGTCGGATATATCGCTCGAGAGGACATCCACCGTCAGTTGGCAACGGGTTAAATATGGCGGGCTCTGGAGAGAGAGGCGTAAGAACGGTGGGTTTAGAACTGCAACTAAATTTAGTAAGACCTGCGCTCTCTTCTTCTACCTGCGATCGCTCAGAGCAACCAAAGATGCCGGGACGCCATCGACTCCGCTGATCCCACGCCACCACCACCCCCTCCGCCTCCTGCTCCGCTCCGGCCGTCGCCACCGCCGGAAACAATGCCAAGGCCGGCGGTGGTCTACCTCATCCTGGGGGTAGCCTTCCTCGTCCTCCTATCCCTGTCCGGGTCCCCGCATCCCAGCCGCGGCCAACGCAGAACCAGTCGCCGTCTCGCCCGCGCACACCACCACCACCTCACCTTCGACCCCCTGCTGGATCAGCTCGAGCGGCGCGGGGAGGAGCGGGGGCTGCTGGACGTCGAGACCTTCAAGGCGAAGCTCGACGCGGCGCTGACCGAGAAGCGGGAGTACTGGAGCAGGCTGCCGGACGTGATCGGCGTGTTGGAGGAGTATTTCGGCGAGGAGGGGCGGCTGAATTTGACGGAGCGGTTGGTGTACCTGTTCCCTCTGTTGGATCGGTTCCCCATGGATGGGGCGGTAGACTTCTACGAGATGGAGATGTGGAACCAGAGGCAGGCGCTGGACCAACTGTTATATGCGACGCAGAGGAAGATGAATATGCACGACAAGAACGGAGATGGTGCCGTCAGCCTACTGGAGTTCTTGTCCTATCTCTCCGACGAAGCAATTGGTAAAACCTGTCGATTTTGGGATGTTTTTTTGTCGTGTTCTAACTTTTTCTTTCCCTTTCTTCTCTTCATTTTTACGAATTATTTTCTGAGTGCTGTTTTTGGAACAGAGAATGAAACAACTTCTCTGGTATGATACCTAAAGAGGGATACGATTCTTTGTTTTGCAGATGAAGTTACTGTACATACGATTGATTTGTTGAACATATATGACTGTCATAATTTTGTTTCATCTAACGTGTTTACACTTGCCCACAAAATCTAAATTATGTACTTGATGGGTTAATGGCTTTTACCCTCTTGGTGCGTTCTGTAGAAGATGAGGCATTCAGTTCAAAGATGTATACAAATGTCTGCTGGTTAGTGATTTATAGCAGCTTGATGTTTAACTATTTGTCAGGACAGATTGGAATGACATGGACGATGAGAAGCCCGGCTGGTGGAAAGTTCGCTTCAACATGGCAGATGCAGATGGCAATGGATTGCTCAACCGATCCGAGCTCAACGAGTAGACCCATTCAGACAACAGCTTCATTTTGAAACATGTTCGAACGTTTGGTGCTATTTTCGTTTCTGATCAGAGAAAAACATTTCTTGATACAGTTTTTTGCACCCTGAAGACAGCAGAAACCTTGAAGTACAGATGTGGTTGCAGAAAGAGAAGCTAAGGTAAAAATAAATGTTCTACTTACTAAGCACAGGTAGGGATGTAATCATGTAAAGCACTGAAATTCACGGGCTCTGAACAGCACGCTTGCAAACTTGTATCTTCTCTGTACTAGAAAACTAGAATCCAAGTCCCCATTGAAACTTAATCATTTGTTGATAGAGACTATAAAATTTACCAGGTAAATATATCATGTACTTAGAACATAGCAGTTCCGGTCTGTCGCCCACAAAAATTCTTGCCTCTACCTGTTGACATTTTTGTTCCCTGCAAGGAGACTGATATCTAACTATTGGCATTGTTCTGATTCCAGGGAGATGGACGAGAACAAGGACGGAAAGTTGAGTTTACAGGAGTTCAGAAGCAAAGCACAACAGATATACCGAAGCTACGACCAGATCCAGGTGGATGACAATCTTCGATCAAAAACAGGGGAGGATGATTACTTTCGTAACTCAAAACTGGACATAGAAAAAGAGTTCATGAAGCTTGATGCCAACAATGATGAGTATGTCACCATGTTAATATTATATGAATCCTATCAACAACGAATCACAAATAATAGTGCACCAGGAGGATATGTTTGTCGACGTCAAAGGATAAGATTACGTACAAAGCTTGTTGAATTAAGGAAACTAACTTAATATGCTTGCTTTGCTTGTTCTTTGCTTCTTTTGCTTTTTATTCACGAAGTATATTTGGTTATCTGATCGTTATCTTTTCAGATTCTTGACAGCTGAAGAATTTAAACCCATCCTCCATCGCCTCCATCCAGGGGAGCTGTCTCATGCTACACATTACACAAAGTACCTGATACAGGAAGTAAGAATCACATCTGACGTTTTAAATCTCCAATACCTTTCATCTCAGCCGATTGTTTTTTTCATCTGTACAAGTTAACCTTTCTCTGTGAAAGATTCTTTTGGGCACGAGTTCCATATCTAACTCTTTTGACTTGCTGAATTTGGCTTTGACTTAGGCTGATGATAACAAAGATGGCAAGCTGACACTGAAGGAGATGTTAAACCACCAGTTTGCTTTCTATAGTACCGTTTTTGAGGAAGAACAGTATGACGATGCCTATGATGATTACAATTACCATGAGGAGCTGCGGTAGATCATCAATTCTCGGTGCTTCTGACTCTGAGGATGTTTTCTAAAATGAGATTTTGGCTCGAACAAATGTCACTTCAGATCAAAAAAATATATGCTTCACATCTTCCATGATTTTTCAGAGAACAATCCTTAACTATAAGCAAGATCCGCAATGAAACTGGCTGTATCGAGGTCGCCGTTTAAGAAACCATTGCAGCCTCCACTCCAGGAATAGCATATATACCAGCATTTGCATTTTAGGCATAGGCTTATAAAAATATTAACCTATTAAACACACAGTTCTATGTAAAAACCTCATCATTAGGACATGCATTTTTGTCAAGAAAAAAAATTTTCGAGTACATCGAGATGACACGGTCTACAGCCCAATTTAATCGAGTCCTGCTTTTAGTGTTTGCAAGAAACATGAGCTCAGTATGCACAAAAAAACTACAAGATAAAATAGATAGTAGCTTGTCATGTTCAAAGTACTCATGTTGAGTGGTGCCTTGAAAACGCTGAATTTGCAAAAAAAAAAAAAGAAGAGATGGTTAAAAACAAGAATAATCTTTCCTGACTCCAGTGGCATAAACTTGTGAAAAATATCAGGCTAACAAATTACATAAACGGTAACAACAACAACAAAACTTTATCCCACTAGGTGGGGTCGGCTACATGAATCATACGATGTCATTCCGCTCTATTAGTAACCAAACCTTTCGGTATATTATTCACCAATAGATCTTGCTCTATTAGTTCGCCAAGTGTCCGCCTTGACCTCCCTCTCCTTCTTTTAATCGGACTCCAGATTATTTAATCTACTCTTCTTACTGGCGCATCTAATGGTCTTCTCTGAACATGACCAAACCATCTCAAACGATTCTCTACCATTTTCTCACTAATAGGAGCCACTCCGACTCATTCATGTATATGGTCATTCCTAATCTTATCTCATTGGTCATTCCTAATTTTCTCACTAATTGCATAAACGGTAACATCCCAAAATTTTCAAGAAAAAAAAAGAAAGAAAAGAATGATGATGTCGCAATCGGACATTGAAAAGAAGGATGGGGCGGTTGAAATTGAATGATCGGATTTTCAAATTGAAAGTTGATCCGTAGTCGCCAGAAAGAAAACAAGGAGTTAATAATATGAACAAGTTGCTGCCTTTTACATTCAATTATGTGAACTCTTTTGTGGGATTTCGCATTAATGACCAATGAATATGGGTACAAATCCCACCCTTCCATCCCTATGTAATTCCACTCCCTCCATTCTTTCACTCTCATTGGCCACTTCATTTATTTTTCCTCTTCCTATCTCTTGGTGGCTCTTGTAGTCCTTTGATGTGGGGAGTGCTCTAGAAGTTGAAGCGTGCTAAGAAGGAAGAGAAAAGTAAGAAGGACTAGAAATAAAGTAACAATTAAAGGAACCAAAAAATAAGCAAAATATGTTAACGGAATCTTTGTTATAGAACATGTTTTCTTAAAATTAGTGACATGATTATGAGTCATTTGTATCTCACCTAAAGTCAACATATAACTAAGATTTATTGTCATGATTATGAGTCATTTGTATCTCACCTAAAGTCAACATATAACTAAGATTTATTGTTCATGATTGAGAATGGAGGATGAAACTAGGCTTTAAATTATTATATTTGTCTTACTTTAATGCATAGAAGCCTATTTATGATGCCTAATATAATTTTATGATTTCTACACCTGTTTTAGATTTCCTAATTTGCTGAAATTGATTTATGATTTTGAACTAGATGGTTTGACGCTGAATCTTTATATATTTATGATGATACATGAGGAATGAGTATATATATATATATATATATATATATATATATATATATATACATATATATATATATATATATAAGTTAATTTTATGCATTCAATATTCCATGAATTCGTGATGAATTTGTTGTAATTAGAATGAATGATGTATTCTTATTTTAATTAATTTGATGATTATAGAAAATAAATAAATAAAATGAACTTATATATAAAATTATGGATGGATGATGTGAGTTGATGATGGTATAATGTCCTTTTGATTGTGATTTATGTGTTAAATGAATGTTGGAATATGTTTGAAAGTGATTGGATGTGAAAACACATTTAAAAACTTAAGGACCACAATAATATGTGCCTTTGTCGGGACTTTTGTATGTCCGAAATTTATCAGTTGAGAGTAGTATGTAATAAGATCAAATGTCTGAAACTAGAAGCGAATGTCCGATATGCCATGAAGTGGTCAATCGCTCGATGAAGCGTTGTGACTTCTAGCTCGAACCTTCAAGAGATCCTAGATCAAATGTCCAATGATTCATACCGGTCGACCGAAAGGATATAAGAATTCATTTTCGACAAACTCTTCGAATCGAATGTCCAAAACTTTTAGACAACCAATACTTGTTTTTGCAAACATCAAGATCGGACGTCTTATCTTGAGATCAAAAGATGCATTGATTGTTTATATGAACTCAAATCAAATCGATCATTTTTTTCTATTGGATCCCAAACCCCTCCCAGTGAATTATACTATTAGTTGGAGGTTTATATTGATATCATCACTCATTTATTGGACAAATTCCTTTAATGATGAAAGATGAACCTTAGCTCACAGATGAAATCAATTAAACTATGAAAGTGACTATTTTTTACTTAATTATATTTATACTATTGTTTCAATGATAATGAATGGATCTTAGAACCATATCAAATATTGACATTCTTATTGATTCTTAGGGTAAATTACATGAATGATCCCCCCAACTTTAAGTCAATTTATAAATAGACCCTCAACTTCAATTTGTAACTAGAATGTCCCCTAATTTTTATTTTCTTGCACGATTAGTCCCCTTCATCACTCATAGTCTCTCTCCTCTTGACTCCTCTTTTCTCACGACAGCACTGACCCTCTCTACTGGATCTCGCGTTTTCCCTCACTAGATGCCAGATCTTGCACATGACGCTGATGAGCACCCGAGCACGACAGTGATGACTAGTTTCTCGGATATGTGCATCCTCGCACCGACGATGTCCCCTGCGCTCAGATCTTTCGACTCGGCATGTGTTGCCCCCGAGGTCAGCCTCATTGTCGTCGTCGAGCCCGCCACCGAGCTCTGCCCCACTTGCCTACTTCCGGATGTCGTCGTTGAGCTCCGCCGCCGAGCCCGCATCCCTATCGCTACCAAGCTTCACCCCACTTTCCCGCCTCCAGATGTTGCCACTGAGCTCCGCTGCCGAGCTCATCTCCTTGTCGTCGCCAACCTTAGCCCCACTTGCCCGCCTTTGAATGTCGTCGCCAACCTTAGCCCCACTTGCCCGCCTTCTGATGTCACCGCCGAGCTCCGCCGTGAAGCCCGCCTCAATGTCCCCGCCGAGCCTGCCTCCTTGTCGCCATCGTGCTCACCTCCTTGTCGCCGTTGAGCTCTACCTCACTTGCCCGCCTCCTGATGTCGCCATCGAGCTCCGCCGCCGAGCTCCTCCCCACTTTCCCACCTCTGGATGTCGCCGTCGAACGCCTCTGAGCCCACGTCGCCGCCGAGCTTCACCCCACTTGCCCGCCTCCGGGTGTCGCGGCTGAGATACGCCGCCGAGCGCCCCCAACATGTGGAGATAGAGGAAGAAATCTTGATTCTATTAGAAGTATTGCAATCCTTTCTGTGGCAACAAATCTGTTACATAATTGGAATTGGAGCACTTTGAGTTGAACATAGTTTAATACAATTTTAGCTTCTAATCTTTTCAAGTTAGTTGGACACGTAATATTTTCAATTTAGTTGGACGCATAGTGGCCATGCATAGTACAAATCCAATCCGAAAGTGAGATAGAGATGGAGAACGAGAATGTAGTTAGTGGTGGTGATGAAATGTTAAAAAAAAATCCTCTTTTTTTTATTTAGAAGCTTATGAACTATGTTCACCTTTCTTAAAGGTCAATTTAACTATGTTCACCATTCTAGGGGAATTGCACAAAAGTGAGATAAGAACATTCAAAATGCTTCACAGTCACCACTACTGCTTCGAATGCTTCACATCACTACTGTTGTGATGTTGTCCATCGAAAAAATTTTAAAGTATGGATTAACAAAAGTGTAACTAATCAGAACATGGATTAATAATAACAAATTAAGAATTAACATGGATTAACAACATGATATCAACAGCAACAGTGCACGAGCTCGGTGGCGGTGGGGCAAGCGGGCTCGGCGGCGGCAGGGCGAGAACTCGACGGCGGCGGTGCGCGAGATCGGCGGAGGCATGATGCGCGAGATCGGTAGGACTTCATGGAGGTTGGCGATAGGACTTCGTGGACGTCGACAATAGGACTTTGTGGAGGGAGGTGCACGGACATGCACGAGAGGCAAATCTGAGCCGTTGCATGCCCGATCCAGTCGGTGGCGGTGCACTAGAACATATCTGATCGGAGAGGTGTGCGGCAGAGTTGCCGATTGCTAGATCTGGTCGGCAGCGGTGCGCGAGCGCATATCTGATCGGCGGGTGCGCGGGGCAACACACGCAGAGAGGCTAGCGTCGACAGACTGGAGCCGTGGTCATCGTGCTCGACAAAGGGGATGCTCAGCGTCGTGCTTGTGGCCGTCGACACAACACGTAGAGGAGGGCGTGCTTGGCGTCATGCTCGTGATCGTCGTGCTCGACAAAGGGGATATCTCTGCGATGAGATTGAGTCGACGAGGCTCAGAATGTAGATCCAAGAAACTGGTTGCTTGAGTGAGAGGATGCTCAGATCTGAGAAACTGGTTGCCTGGGTGCTCGTCGGCAAAGGAGACATGGATGCCTTAAATGACGTGGATGAAAGAGAAACGATTCATGTGGCGGCCATGTACGCAAGGCAACCGAAAAATCTAATATCATCAGTCAAGAGGACTAATTGTACAAGAAAATAAAAGTTGTGGATGTTCTAGTTACAAATTGAAGTTGGGGGATTATTTATAAATCGACTTAAAGTTGAAGGACCATTCGTGTAATTTACTCTGATTCTTGATCTTCTCATTGACATATATTATTGATCATAATCAACATTCCTCCCTAATAATCTGATTTGGTCTTCATGATAAAAAAAATAGTGATAAAGTTAAGGGAAGATAAAATATGTAAAATGTGGGTTGTCTGTAAAGAACAAAATAAAGTGTGGAACAAAGTAACATGCACGTTAGAATTTTGCATCTAAAGCAAAAGAGAATAGAATAAATTAGAGTCATTAAATAAATAAGCATGAACAATGCTGACTCTTCAGCCGCCACCACCACCACCACGCCCCCTCTTCCCCCACCTCCGTTAGACGATGATCCATCAACCAACAATGAAGGGAAGCTGCTATCACATGATACCAAGAGACATGTTAAGGAACTAAAGGAAGGAAAAGAAGCCTTTTGTTGAGGTCCTTAGAGGCGCATGCTTGAAGGTCCTTCCAAACTCCATAAGGCTCTAACGAAGATTTTACCACCTCTAGAGCTCCAAGAGGAGGATGAATTTTATGGATGCCACAAATTGAAAATGCTTGAAGATGAACGGGGATGAAAACTTTGCAAGATTGACGCTTTGTCTTCATTGTCAAGCTTTTATGCCACTTGTTTAGCCTAGACGTGCTAAGAGTTTCCAAGGGAGAACTGACACTAATCAACCTCCCAAACAACTTCTTTGTTGTCAAGTTTGCCACCAATTAAGACAAGGGAAGTGCTCTCATAAGGCGGCCAAGGACGATCCTCAGCCACTACCTATCCATGAGAACTTTGGTACCAAACTTCAAGCCATGGGAAGCAAGCATCACGAAGGTCATCGTATGGGCAAGGATCCTTGAGTTTTCTATCGAGCTTCATCATTGCACTATCCTCAAACGCACCGAACATGTCTCAGGAAAGATCATCAGAGTCAATGCCTCAGTAGGCATATGCGGGAACTTTGCTAGAATTGTTGTCGAGCTCAATCTTAATGAACCAATCATGCCAGAGCTCGAGGTTAAGGCTGCCACAACAAAAGAGTATGAAGGATTAGGATTCATGTGCTTCCATTGTGATCATCTAACCAATAGGAGCAATGCCCACAACTACAATTAAAAGAACAAGCCCAATTGACACCGGAAGAGATAACCAATATCTAGCTACCCTACCAATTACACCCTTGGTAGGGATCCACACAAAGTAGACAATATGGTCCCTTGACATTGGTATAGCGCAAGTGGTGCCCAATACATAACTTGAGAGTTAACACCTTAGAAACCAACCCCGACAATGCTAAGGCAACTGCCTCATGTCTACTCAACCAATCAAGGCAAAATATGCGAACTCATCATCCCAAAAATACTAAAATGAAAAGGTATATGATATGAACCAGGAAATGCTTATAATTGGAGGCAGTGATAGAAGAATGTTGTAGCAAAGTTGGATGATGATAATAATGTTGAGGATCTCAGACATAAGGAAATTGAACACAATCAAGAATATCTGCGATTTACAAATGATCAAATTACAAGATCAAGTTGCATCAAAGCCAACTTCTCAATGCATAACAAATTGGGCCACATGAAGAGTCAGCCTAACTTGGGCCAAATAAATCATGGTTTAATCATATTTATTTGAAATTTTCGGAATTAATTAATTATGGAATATGCTGATGAGTATTGTAACAGAAATTGAGTTTATTATTTTCCTAAATTAGTTAGGTTACTTGTGGGCTAACTTAGGGTATTTTCTTTCAGCCCAAAGTCTATTTCTATAGTCTATAAATACTGGTCTCCATTGTTATTTGAGACATCTTTGAATCTATGAAAATTATGGCTTAATTGCTTTGCTGTGAGGGAACTCCTGCAACCCGTTCTTCGGGAACTTTCGCTGTTAATTACAAGATTGGCTATCTTGTGATTAAATCCATCTATTTATAATATCGATTGCTTGGTTCATTGTAATCTTGAGGTTGATATTCCGCTGCCTTGAAAATTCGTTTGATCTCGTTTCTTTGATTATCATATATTGTTCCGGTCGCTCAAGGCATTGTTCTTGAGTATCGTATCAGTTGGTATCAGAGCCGCATTTTCGATTCGGTTTTCTAGTTATCTTCCATTATCTTGTTTCCCCCTGTTTCAGTTTTTAAAAAAAAACACCAAAATTCTGCAAAAAAAACTGGTTTGTTTGTTATTCAACCCTAGCCGTCATCCTTGGATTCTTCAAAATCTGCTGCAGTTTGAAAAAAAAAATCTGGTTTGATTATTCAAATCCTAGTCGTCCCCCTTATTTGCTTTCTTTTGTTCTTCAAACCCTAGCTGTCGTCATTTATTCTTCAAAATCTAGTGCAGTTTTGAAAAAAAAAATCACAAAAATCTGGTTATTTGTTGTTGAAAACCCTAGCCGTCATCCTTATTTGTTATCAAGTTTTTGCTGCAGTTTTTAAAAAAATTCCAAAAATTAAAAAAAAACTGAAAAGGAAAGTGCAAGAAAGGAGAAGGAAGACAGGAAAGAAAACATCTGAAAAAAAATCGAAAAAAAAATCTGAAAAAAAAGACTAAAAAGAAAAGTGCAAGAAAGGAGGAAAGAGAAGAACAGGAAAAAAAATTTGAAAAAAAAATCCGAAAAAAAGAAAGAGGAGAGAAGAAAAAAAAGGAAGGATTATTTCTGGAGAAAAGTGAAAAAAAATTGAGAATAGAACAATTTGACTCAAGGAAGGGTGATCTTTGATTTCATTCCAATTCTGAATTTTTTGATACCTATCCTTATTTGACAATATTTTCCTGATTTCTATTCCAAATCAATTCATTACACATCTATCCTTATTTGACAATCTTTTTTTTTTATCTTTATTCTAAAATCAACTTCAAGTATTCTTTTGATCTTGCAATCATATTGATAAATCAGGTTGATTCAATCACATATTGCCTTTGTATTGACTTGCATTAGTTCTCCTAGAACTTGTTGGAGGGTTCAAGAGAGGAAAAAGGCTGAGTAGTAAGTACAATTGAGGAAAAAGCCAAATAGAGTTGAGGTAAAATACGAGTGTCACCACGTGAGGTAGTGAAATTGTTTTTACTAACTTTTGTGACAGAAAATTTCCTACAATGTCAATAGGAAAGGACAAAGAGATTAATCCTAGAAACGAAGAAATTGATCCGATAAGGATGAGGGAAGTCATGACGTAACATTTTCAGCATCTTGGAAACATGATTACTGAACTTCACGATAAAGTAGAAGTGCAGAAGGATCAAATTGCACAACTACAACAGATTATACAACCAAACCAAAGAAGAGATCGCCGAAGACACCATGTTGTTGATGATGAAGAGATGGAAGAGGAAGATGATGAAGCCTCTGATAGACATTGGAGAAGGCATAGACGTGTTCAGATTGGAAGTAGAAGAAATGAACGCGAAAGGGAACAAGATAGAGATGTTACTGATTGAAACACAGGTTCAATTAAACTATCTCTCCCTACCTTTCAAGGTAAAAGTGATCCTAATGTCTATATTGAGTGGGAACAAAGGGTGGAAAGTATATTTGATTGTCATAATTACTCTGATGAGAAAAAGGTTAAACTTGTTGTTGTATCTTTTGCTGATTATGCTATTACTTGGTGGAATCAATTAACCATTAATAGACGCAGAAATCGAGAGCCTCCAGTTGAATATTGGGATGACATGAAAATTATATTGAGGAGAAGATTTGTTCCTCCATCATATTATCGTGATTTACATATGAAATTACAGACTATGAAGCAAGGATCAAAGACTGTTGAGGAGTACTATAAAGAGATGAAAATGACATTCATCCGTGCCAACATAAAGGAGGATCCTGAAGATACAATTGCAAGATTCATATGTGGACTGAACCGAGAGATTTCCAGAGTTGTTGAATTGCAAGAATATTTGGAGTTGGATGAAGTTCTGCATAAGGTTATAAAAGTTGAGAAGCAATTGAAGAAAGATATCCATCCACGGAGAAAATTTGACAGTTCAACTTCTGTTTGGAAATCAAAATGAAGTGCAAATTCCAAGTTAGTTGTTAAGCCAACTCGAAAATTGGAGGAAAACAAAGCTGAAATTTTCAACTCAAGGGATAAGGGTCATATTACTTCACAATGTCCAAATAAATGTGCTTTGAACATGATGGCGAATGATGATATTGCATTTAAAGAAGAGTTGTCACAAGAGAGTGCAGCTTCCTCTGGAGAAGAAAGTGGGAAAGAAATTGAAGAAGTTGGGAAAAGTTTGGTTGCACAGCATCATTTGGAGGAAGATGAAGCTGATTGTACAATAACTCAAAATAATTCTGAGAGTTGTGAGAAAGACAAAGATGAAAAACATGAGTGCCACAACTTGAGAGATGAAAATGAGAGTCATAAAACTTTTGAGTATTTAGAAAGGCTACCTTCTGAAAATATTGAGATACAACATTTAGATGCTGAGTATTATGAGAGTTGTGAGAATGATAGGATATTAGATCTTGAGTGTTTAGAAAGACCACCTCCAGAGAGATATGAGCAAAAAGACTTGAGTGTTGAGGCAAAAGAAAGAGAGTTCAGTAATGTTTCTCCTAATACTAACCATCTTTTGTCTTTTGATTCTGATTTCTCCATGCAGATATGTTGGAGTGGAATACATGAAGTTATAATTCCTATCATTCAAGGATCTAAAAGAGGCTGTAGTGAGTATATGGCAAGATGTTTGAAAGGTTCATCTCCTTGCTTTGAAACTTCATATTTGTTTGATGTGACTAACTTACAAGTTTTAATTGGAAGAAGTTTTGAATGGCATGCAAACATTAAATCTCAATTCTATATTCCACTTTCTTAATCATCGAGTGCTGAAAAACTTTATTTCAACCATATGGTGAAATTTTGGAATGAATATTTTATAGTCCTGTGTACTTTTGATTGGTTGATTTTAATTTCAAAATTTTCTGAGCCTACCTTATTCATTTCTTTAAATCCATCTTTGTGCTTTCTTAAGATCATTTCTGCGGATGATGGTTGCAATCTTTCATATAATTTTCACATCATGATTCGAAAATTTATTGCATTTGCATTAGTTGGGCTTTTGTTCATTTTTCATCGAATATTTGAGATTAATTTCTTTGGGGATATTTTGATTTATAACAACCATTTGAGTGATCATTTTGGTGATATTTTGATTAGTTGCAGGGACTTGCATTATTCATTTCATGAGCCGAGATATTTGCTTGGTTATGAATCTTACAATATTTCACTTTCAGATGCTAAGGATTCATTTTATTTCATGGAAACTAACATTTTTATCTTGGCACCACTTGACAACATTTATATAGAATTGCTAGTTCTTTGGAATGTATTGCACACGTTATTTGACAGGATCCTTATGCGCAAAGGAAGGTCCCCGAAGTTTCGCAATTTGTTTCTTAAAATACCATCATCTCATGGGCATAAGATATTTCATCCGGGTGAGTACAAGAGTTACATTACTTTTCATATTGCTTATCTTGTTCTTGCTTTACACTTGCAGGATCTTAACATGATGGTATAATTGAGGAATCAAACTTGCAATCCTGATTGAGATACATCAGAAAGGGAAGTATCAATATCTCAACTGCGTGTCCAAAATTATTTAACAAATTCATATATGTGATATGTTATATTTTCCTTATTGTGAATGTAGATTCGAGAACGAATTCTTTTGAAGAAGAGGGAAATGATATGAACCTGGATATACTCTCCTTATTGTTCCTTATTGTGAATACAGATTCGAGGATGAATTCTTTTGAAGAGTAGGGGAATGATATGAACCAGGAAATGCTTATAATTGGAGGCAGTGATAGAAGAATGTTGTAGCAAAGTTGGATGATGATAATAATGTTGAGGATCTCAGACATAAGGAAATTGAACACAATCAAGAATATCTGCGATTTACAAATGATCAAATTACAAGATCAAGTTGCATCAAAGCCAACTTCTCAATGCATAACAAATTGGGCCGCATGAAGAGTCAGCATAACTTGGGCCAAATAAATCATGGTTTAACCATATTTATTTGGAATTTTTGGAATTAATTAATTATGGAATATGCTGATGAGTATTGTAACAGAAATTGAGTTTATTATTTTCCTAAATTAGTTAGGTTACTTGTGGGCTAACTTAGGGTATTTTCTTTCAGCCCAAAGTCTATTTCTAGAGTCTATAAATACCGGTCTCTATTGTTATTTGAGACATCTTTGAATCTATGAAAATTATGGCTTAATTGTTTTGCTGTGAGGAAACTCCTACAATTCGTTCTTCGGGAACTTTCGCTGTTAATTACAAGGTTGGCTATCTTGTGATTAAATCCATCTATTTATAATATCGATTGCTTGGTTCATTGTAATCTTGAGGTTGATATTTCGCTGCCTTGAAAATTCGTTTGATCTCGTTTCTTTGACTATCATATATTGTTCCAGTCACTCAAGGCATTGTTCTTGAGTATCGTATCAGTTGGTATCAGAGTCTATTTTCTTGTAAGGTTACTTGTGGGCTAACTTAGGGTATTTTCTTTCAGCCCAAAGTCTATTTCTAGAGTCTATAAATACTGGTCTCCATTGTTATTTGAGACATCTTTGAATCTATGAAAATTATGGCTTAATTGCTTTGCTGTGAGGGAACTCCTGCACCCGTTCTTCGGGAACTTCCGCTGTTAATTACAAGGTTGGCTATCTTGTGATTAAATCCATCTATTTATAATATCGATTATTTGGTTCATTGTAATCTTGAGGTTGATATTCCGCTGCCTTAAAAATTCGTTTGATCTCGTTTCTTTGATTATCATATATTGTTTCGGTCGCTCAAGGCATTGTTCTTGAGTATCGTATCAGTATATAATGCACCAAAAGAAACTTCAATTATTAGTCCAAAGCAAAAATGTCATAATAGGCACTCGAACCAATTCATGGATGTTAGATATAGTAAAAGTGGAGAGTTGTTACTACAAGGAATATAAGAATAAGTCACGCATTGTGAATATCACTTTTAAGGATAACCAAATTGAAGCCATTACACGAAGAAGACAATTATTCCAATCAACAAGCATGTGAGACCAACTTCCCCGTGCATGCACCGTTAGGAGTGTTCATGGATCAGGTTTGACCCGACTCGACCCCAGACCCGACCCAATCCGTCCGATTTTGATCGGGTCGGGCCGATCCGAACCGATCGGATCCATCCCTCTTTACCCGACCACCATTTTTTCTTTTTTTTAACTTTTTTCTTGACTTTTCTATTATTTAATATAAAAAATATAATATAATATTTATTTAAAACCATAAAATAAATTGTTAAACATCTATATATTATTTAACACATTTAAAATATTTTATTTTAATATTTTTTAAATTATTTAATATAAAATATAGGTTGAAAATTAAAAAAAATTTAAAAAAGTCAGGTCATTGGGTTTGTGAGTCGTCTCGACCCACTTAACACCCCTATGCTTCGTCGTGAGCCAAAGAGTCACTAGTGAACTAAGAACAATAATGGAGGCCATAGATAATGACTATATATATTATATGTGTGTGTGTATGTATGTATATGTATGTATGAGGTATATTAGGGTGCATGCACACATCAGTGCATGCACCCTGCAATCTCTCTCCAGCAGCCGTGGGGTCGTGGTGGACGGCCCAGATCGATGCGCGAGTAATATTTCTCCGGTTCACCTTAGATTTCCGATTTAGCGGATGGTGTAGTGCTCGGGACCGACGAATGGTTCACCACGAACCTAGGGCAAAAAGCATCCCGTGAAAAAAATAATAATAATCCCGCTACGCTCACAAAGCTAGGGTAAGAAGACGGCGATGAGTCTCTCTGGGAACCAACGATGAGTCTCTCTCCAAGAAGATGCAAATCGCTGAAGTAAACTCCTCTTATAACTGGGAAGTTCCCTTTCGCTCCCTTTCCAGGTGAGAAGCTTTTATATTGTCAATTTCCCATCAACATCACCTAAATCTCTCCAAATCATCTTTGCCAGATCTGATGTTGCCACTGTGCTGCCTAATAATTCTACAACACAACTCATCTCTCATGTTTTTCTTATGCTTTCAGCATGCAAGAAGAAGCCTACAGCAAGAGGGCGGTGAATCCTAGGCTAAGTGCTCCAACATTTGGATCTAGGTATATCCTGATCCTGATCTATATGCCCTTATCGTGGTGAAATCTCAGCATGTTTATTTAAATCATTATACCTGCACTTGAAGGGAACTAAACAGAGTATATGCTCACTCATCTTTCATGTTTTTTTTTTTTAATTCAAGGTTACTAGTAATAGTTAGGTAACATTGACATCACCTGAATGGAGAAGAAGACCTACCAGGTTCACTCCAAAGGTTCACTCCAAACGTTGAAGGAATTATAGGCATTTGAGAGGAAAAAAGAATTTTAATTGAAAATTTACAATTAATTCAATTGAGAACTTACATCATAATTCTCTTTGTTGTAGTTTTAGTAGTTCATTTATAGATACCATGTCTAGGATGAACTTCACAAAGACACCATTATGCAACTGCCAAGAAGAAGCAAAAATCAAGACATCATGGACCGAAGCTAATCCTGACTGAAGATTCTATGGTTGTCACAATTATGATGTAATTATCTCACCCATTTGAGCATCATTTTACTTTCTACTATATGTTCAGCGATTATTTAATATAATTTAATTCTTTGATGTTTTCAGCATAATAAAGGGTGTCAATATTTTCAATAGTTGGATGCAGAGGTTGAACCACGAAATAAGCTTATTATTAATGAATTAATGAAGAGGATTAAACAAACAAACTCTAGCAACGAGGATGGAAGGAGAAAGTTTGAAACCATTATTGAAGATGAGAGGAGAAATTTGAAGCTATAATTGAAGACGAGACAAGAAGATTTGAGGCTACTATTGAAGATGAAAAAAATAAGATTTCAAGCTATAATCGAAGTTGAAAAAAGAAAATGTAGACTATTTAAGAATATAATAATAATTATGTTACTAGTAGCACTATTGCATGTTTGGAAATGAATATAACGGTATGCCAAATAGTATTGAAGATGTACTACATGTAATTTGACTTATTCAGTTTGTAAACTGTTGCATTGTTGCTAAGTTGCATTGGACTTATTCTAAAATGATATACGTTTGATGCTATCGTTCTGATGTTCTAGAGTCCAGCAAGATCCACGAAACAAGACGAAATACAGGGCAATAACAGAATTACATGTTTCCAGATTACTTACTCCACACAGCTCTCGTAGCTGGGTGGCAAAATTAACACAAGCTCTATGTGTCAATGTTGTAATGTTTCCTTTAAATATTAGAATTACTGGATATGATCAAATATAATCAATGCCAATTATCACCGAGAAAACATAATCAATGCCAATGGCCCTTGCCTCCATAATTGCACCTTAAAACCACCATAATGTAATAACTTGCATTCTATTAAAACATAACATTACAATTCAATAGAGCAGCAACTAAGAAAACACATGTAACTAATTGAGGTCCACAACTATCTGAGTCATACACCAAATACTAAACATGAAAAAATACGAAAGAGATCCACAACTAAAATTCATACAACAAACACTATCCGAGTCACTAATTGAGTGATACATATTAATGAGAGGAAGCAAATAAAGAGGTCCATTTCGTTAGCTTGCTGAGTATGATTCCTTTATGTCAGCTAAGCCATTCACATGCTAAAAACATGAAAAATAAGTTAATGATTTTAGATAAGCCATTCATATCATATAATGAAATGGTACCTGTAGAGATAGAAAAGTTTTACCTGCATCGTCGTCGTCATCCTCATCTTCTTGGTTAATAATTTTAGCTTTGCCTTTTTTTTTCCTCTTCGTCCTTTGCCTTATATTGTCAATGAGACATTGAATCTTCAATTTTTTAGCAAACAAAAAGTAGTTTAAAAAAAATTAAACATGTAATCGAAGAAGAATTACCTTAGCTAATAGACAAGTAGACCTATAGTGGCCAGTTTTTCCGCATGCGTATTCTCTTCTTAGCCTCCGCTTGTGACATAGAAATTTCAATACCAGATTAATTCTTTGTAACTTTTTAGGTCTTCCTTTTGACTTCACACAAGCTGGATCATTAACAATGATCTATGCGGCTTGAGAATTTTCATTTAATGTGGCTGGAGAAATCTCCAATTCACATGTATCCACAACCTCAAAGCTTCAAACTTTTTTAGAACCTTATTAATAACAAACAATCCAAAATTAAGATGAATGTAAGACCAAAATTGTTAACCCTCCAAATATTTCTCCGCCAAGCCCACTTCTTTAGATTACTTATGTTTACTTGTTCATTTGTGGAGGTACTTCCATGATTATGAACTAAGCGGGCTTTCAAATACGAGCATCAATTGTCCACCGATGAAGAATATATTACTCTGGCAAACTTGTTATTCCTTTCTTATTGAGAATATGCAAGATGTGGACACAAAGCACCCCTTCTTGTTCAAACTTTTTACATGAACAACTTGTTGAAATTTTATCTTGTTTCTGTAACTCCACTATGCCAAATGTAAAAATGATGTCTTGTTTTCGAAAAAACCCTACGGATAGCGTTTCCCATTACGATATGTTGATCTGTAATAATACATATCGGTTCCTTTCCTCCCATGCATTCTAGCCAAGTTTCAAACAACCAAATAAATGTATCTCGTTAGCAAGCAAAGCACATCCAAATAAAATCAATTGTTTGTTATTATTAACTCATGTAAGCGGTGCAAATGGCATACAAAACTTATTAGCTCTATATGTTATATCAAAAAACACAACATCTCCAAATGTGGAATAATTGTCTCTCGACCTACTATCTTCCCAAAATGCATTTCTTACTGTATTTGTTTCATCTGTCACCATTTTGATACATAAGCACATCATCAACTTTCTTCTGTTTAAAATATGCAATCACACCCATGCATTCTTTTCCGATATTGTTTTTTTTTTTTTTTTGCACTCAAATGATTTATGCAGTCTTATGTTGTAACTGATGGAACACATGAGAAATTGAGAACTCTGGCAATATTAGAAAGATCCATCCCTGCTCCATGAAACTGTGCAATAAGATCCTTAGAGGTATCACAAAAGTTAGTGTGTAATCACATTCTTCCAACCTTTGAAGGAGTGGCTAACAAATGATTATGTTCTTCATGAAACCTTTTGATGATCCACTTTTTGTCTTTTGTTTCACCTATAAATAAATGTGCTTCGCACCCAATCCTCACTTCCCTCCTCCGCTTCACATCGTTCCTATTATTGTGACCAAGATCCTTATGACTTCTTTAGAGCAAACAAATATTCTACTAGAAAATTTCCTTCTTGCATTTGCCGCATTGAAAATAGACTTTCGTATTGAAAATCCAATGGTTCTTGAATATAAATTATAAAACTTTTCATCCTATTCAAATGTCATTCCAACATATGGTTTGCCATCAAAATTATGCAATTGTTCTCTATAGCAACTACTCATATCATTACCAAGCACACTATAGATAAACGACAAGATGAAGACATATGATGTTATATGCGAAAATTTGTGTCAGCGTGTTAGGATTTTACCTCCCTTGGGACTGGTCGTATGATCTTTGAGTGTTGTTGGATCCATTCTTCCTCTATCAAGGAGCCCTCAGACACTGCAAAGTCGTATTCGATCTTGCTGAGTTATTACTTTCAAGTTAACAAACTTAAGAGCACTACAGAGAAAAAGTCACCTGAAATGGAAATCTCATTCGTGAAGCAACGATCAACGCAATAGCTGAATAGCCGGAGCCCATGAACGCTAGGAACAGAAATCTCGGATGCCGGGAATAGAGATACCGGTCGCCAAGAACAAAGACGCCGAAGCCCACAAACACTAGGAAAAGAGTCACCAGGAACAGAGTCGCCACACATGCACCTACAAAATGGAGATTCGAGAGGGATTTTGGTAAGAAGACAAAATCAACGGTGAGATGCCTGAGCAAACATTTCAAAGTGACATCGTCAGAGCGCACCAGCTTGAGATCCGAACAATTACCACAAGAAGACGAAAATGACGGTGAGTTGTCAAATTCAAACAATTGACCCTCAGTTGTAGGAGTCAAACAATTGAGTAACCTATCGGCAAGAGATGAAAGTCACCAATGAGTCTGAGTCACCTGCATTAAGAGAAAGAAGAGGACGTGGAATCACTTACTTGCTGCAGATGATGCAGACTATGAGTCACCAGCAGCAAGACGACGAACTAGGATACCTCATCCACAACAAGAGGACGGAATGGGATGATTTTTTGCACGGGATGCTTTTTGCCCTAGGTTCATGGGGAACCATTCATTCACTTGCTAAACCAGAGCACTAAATGAACCGGAGCAATATTACCTCTTGCATCGATCTGGGTCAGGGATCTAAGTGAACCGGAGAAATATTACTTGTGCATCGATCTGGGCCGTCCACCACGGTCCCACGGCTGCTGGAGAGAGATTCAATATTTTATTTGGGTTGGGTGTGGAGATACTGTAATGGGACTAGGTTACCATGGTAACCTAGTCCCATTACAGTATCTCCACACCCAACCCAAATAAAATATTCTAATGTTACCAAAGATTATTTTTATAGTATTGTAAGAGAGCAGACAAATCATCCTTCCCCAACATAGCAAGAGAATTCATTAGGCAAGAACATCTAAACATCCTGAGTATCCTAGAGCCAGGAATAAGTGGTGTTTGAATTGATATCATTTGTCGTCGCCTGGGGAATTTCAAACTACAATCAGCTAGGGGCATGTGGTTTCTTAGGTGGCATTTTCACTATTTTGGAATAATCATTTTGTGCAACTTACAATTATCAACAAAATGGATCAATCCATCATTTAATTCTTTGTACCAACACTTGGTATTCCCATTATTAAATATCATATTAATTTATTGCATGTATCAACACTTGATATCCTCATTATTAATTTGTGTATTAAAATTTTGACATCATGCACAAATTATATAGACTTTTATATTATATTAAAATTCTTATTATACATAAATTCATCCTTAATTAATATGTATTTCATACACATATATATAGTCTCAGCATTCGTAATGAGTCACAAGTCATCATTCATCCTGATCTCTTGTTGAATATTTTAAATTTCTATATTCTTGTGAATCTTTGCATCTTTCATTGTCATAAATATCATTAATTAATAATTATCAATCATCATTAACTCTTAACATATGAACTACCTTCTAACCTTTTACTACTTTGTGTTCCCTATTCACCAAGATAAGATTTTGTCCTTCCTTCTAATGAAGGTATTATTTATATATTAATTACTTATCAATAATAAATTCATTAATAAATAAGCATGAGAAGATTAAAAGTATTATTTAGTGTAATAAACATGATTAACTGATAATCATGATCATAATTAATTCTTAACTTATGAACCATTGCCACTTTGTATTTCCTACTAACTTTGTCACTTTGTCTTCCTTCTCCATCAACTAAAGAACTTTTTCATTCCTTCTAATGAAGAGATTATTTATTATTGAATAACAAATCATTAATAAGCATGGGAAGGTGAAAAGTTAAATAAGCATTTAAGCTGTCCTCGATAATGATTTCTCCCTTTCCCCTCTTGCACCGTCGGTGGCCTTTGCCTCAAATACCCGAGCGAGGAGTCAAAGAACGAATAGGCCCCGGGGATAAACTCTTCAAAAAGGTGAAGCCAAGAGTGAGAAATCGAAGTGACTAGCTAGTTGAAGAGCAAACACATTACAAAGAGCCCACCAGTCAAGAAGGCAAAGGAGAGTTAGTGGTCGCCATTGCACAAGGTGGCGGTGGAGAAGGACGTCAAGACTACGAAGGCCATCAAGGAAACTTGTGCAAAGCATTAGTTTTTTCTATTACAAAAGGAGGTTCAGACTTTTCATTAAGGTTTTGTTTGAATAGAAGATCATTAAGGGGAAGGAAAAAGAATGAGAGGGAAGATAAAGTGGGAGAAGGGATGAAAAATGTTTAACCTTATTTAGATATGTAGTAAGAGGAAAGGCGGTGAAATAAGAATAGTAAAGATTTGAAATAGACAATAATGCCTTTTTGAAACTAATAAAAGTTAGGTTAAATAAGTGATGTTATGTTTCTCCTTCGTTACAACCCATCTCGGAGTTGAAAAAAGTTGCTAAAATGGAGGGGAACAAAGGTAAAGACGAAAATGTAAAGAA
This sequence comes from Pontederia crassipes, assembly GCA_030549335.1. Classification (NCBI taxonomy): domain Eukaryota; kingdom Viridiplantae; phylum Streptophyta; class Magnoliopsida; order Commelinales; family Pontederiaceae; genus Pontederia; species Pontederia crassipes. The sequence goes on along the minus strand of CM060191.1, from coordinate 64,173,707 downwards.
TGTGAAGGAAAAGAATGAAAATGAAATGTATGAGAATAAAAGTGAATAGTTATCCGGTTTGATTGTGAACAGAAAGGAAGGGAAAATAAATATTAAATGATAATTTTATTCTTTATACACATACTTATATGTTTAATTTATATTATTAAAAAATATGTTAAATATATTAGAGGAGATTGAAAAGAAAAAAATGAGACATTCCCTCCAACTTAAATTGAATCAAGAGGAATTGATTCTCATCCTTTCCTTTCATCATCGACCAAACAACTCTTAATGCAAGGAAAGTTTGTTACCTAGTTTGGATATATTTAAGTTGAGGAAAGAAAAGTTAGATTGCACGTGTTACATAGCTTCATATGTAAATTTTATAGGATTAAATTATGATACAACTTTTAAAAATGTCTGATAAGTTGCTCTAGTCACTTGTGCTGCGCCCTTCTCTTTATTCCATAATCCATAGCATGCTTTATGAGCTATACAAGCAACTTCCATAACCTGCATGTGAGGCACCATACAAATCATATACTTAAGACTTCATTCAAATATGCTGCGTATATGAGATAAAAAGGGATTAAAATTTTGATTACTCACTCGGATCCACGGTGGTTACAACTCCAGTGTTCCCGAAGAAGCAACTGAAGAGGTCTCTTCCTGAAGCTTGGTAGTACTCGTTCATGGCGTAAGCGGCATGGGCAACCACTGTGTTGGGGAAATAGCAGGAACCGCCAGGCTCTATTCGACCACAGTCGATGCCCTGCCCACAAATATACTCGATGTTCTCCTGCAGCAACACGAAGTCCGAATTCGGTTTGGCGATGCACCACCGCTTCACGTCCGCCGGCGGAGGCGCCATCCCTGCCGAAGCCTGGGAGCTGATGGGCTCCCCTGACTCCTACAACCACACACACGAATAGAAAGATATCAACTAGTTATAACTTGATCAGAGTCGAGTATATGCACTGGATGTGATGGCAGCATGCATTGATATACACCTCACTTTTCAAGATTCCTATGTCGTACACGGGCGTCATGTCGGGCCGAAACAACCCAAAGTTCCTCTCCGACGATGGCCCGGGCTTAAGATCCTCGTCGAAGAGCGCGAAGATGTACGTCTCGAAGGTCCGGTTGGGCATCAGCGGCGTGCCAGCGCCGGAGGTGACGTGCTGCACGAGGTTCCTGTTGTACTCCCTGGCATTCTCCATGCCCACTCCGAGTTCTCCCTCGTCGCCTGCCGTCGGCCAGCCCGTCTCGGCCACGACGATGTCGACGTCGGTGAAGCCGAGCAGCTTCATGGCGGAGTAGACGGCGTCCAGTTGCGCGTCTAACATGTTGGCGTACGTCAGTCCTGTGCCATCATCTGTGACGCCAGGGTTGCTCTTGAAAAGAGCGTAGTTGAGCGTCTCAGCGCTGGAGCCGAAGAAAGGGTAGACGTTCACCATGAATGGGGAGCTCGTGGCCTTCAAGAAGCTAAGCAGCGGCCTCATCACCTCGGCGCCGTAGCCGTCCTTAAACTTCCCCGCCGACGGCGGGTAGGAGGCGGAGAGGACCCCGAGGGAGTGCGAGGAGGAAACCTTGATCCTGTGCTGCAGGGACAGGCCGACGAGGACGGTGTGGACGTTCTGCATAGCTGGGACGAGGCTAAAGATCAGCGTCTGGTTGGCCGTCGTCGAGACGACCTCGTTGCCGACCAGTATGCGCACGATGTTGGTGGAGGCCACGTAGGGGACGATGTTGGTCTGCATCCAATGGCGGGCGAAGGCGAGGTTGGTGAGTCTGGGGATGAGGCTGTTGCGCACGGTGACGCTGACGGCGAGGCCGGTGTTGGCGAAGGCTTGCAGCGCGGCGGGATCGGCGTCGTAGATCCTGACGCTGTCGATCGTCGTGCTGCGGACGAGGAACTGCGCCACCTGCGCGGGCGGCGGCAAGTCGTTCGCGACCCTGCCGTAATTGATGCCGATGCCATCTCCATCTAAAAAAACTCAGAAGCATTCGATGCATCAGAAGCAACTATTGCTGGAAACAGATTATTACATCATATTTTATTGTACGTAGGTATGATAAATTTTTTTTAAGAAACCATAACCATGACAAGACTATTTGCAATAAATATAGAACAGTAGAAGGATTACGTTTCCGCACCTTGGATCATAAAAGCTGTGAAGACGATTAATATGAAGGTGGCGACGGATGCAGTCATGGGTGCCTTTGAAACTGGACACAGAGTTGCATGAACATTGAAGGAAAACAATGACATTGAAGTAGCTGATAAGGAGGCCTCCAATAGCAGTTTCTTGGTATTTCTTTTTTATTTTCCCTGTATAAAAAGGGGGCTTCAAGCTTTTGTTGAACGATTCTTTACTTTGGTGGAGGGATTGATCTTTATTCTTGAATTTATAAATCAACTACTAAATATACGTCGAGAGTAAAGCCCTCTTTGGACAATGAGAATTTTTTTCCCACAAATTTAAAAATACGACAGTAGCACATCTTACGAAGTGTCTTTGGTTGATTGCAACGTAAAAATATTTGGAAATATGTTTGGATGCAAGTAATATTATTCCCAATAATAGAAATACGGTAAAATATAATTTATATATTGTAAAGTATACATAACAATCAAACTAAACTTGGTCTAACAAATTAATTATATACAACATGTAACGCTTTACCCACCTACCATATAGCATTTAGGTTTATTTTGGACCGCATTAATTACAATTCATTCTTCTTAGACATTTCTTACATATAATATGAAAGTGAAATAAATATTCATCTTTATTTGACAAAATGAGAAAGCTATATCTTTTTCTAACTATTTTTTTTTTCTAATAGTCCTCTAGAGGCAACTATCTTACAATTAACTTTATATTAGATAACCATATGGAGGCCATGTGCAAATTTACATCACCATGAATATTGCTATTGCTCACGCATCCGTCCTTATTTTTTTGTTCATCTACTTGTGGGATTCAAACATAAGAAAATAAGATTTCATTTCTGTACATGAGATAATACAACTGAATAAAAAGACTTAATAAAAATAAATAAGCTTTCAGTATGAGAAAACACTTCTATTTTTTCTCTATTATTTCTCTTTTATGTTCTATTCCATTCTTTTTTTCTATTCTATTATGTTCTTTTCTTTTTTATTCTTTTCACTATATCTTTTACTTCACTACAAGAAATTAATCAATTAGCGACACACATATATTGACTCTAATGCGTCGCTAATTTGTCGCTGAACAATGTAGCAACGCATTAGCGTCGCCTACGCGCCATAGTCATGGCGACACCAAAGGCTCAACGCTATTTGCGTCGTTGTTACTAGTTCGACGCTAAAATGGCACTGGAGTGTGTGACGCTAAGGTGACACCGGGTTGGCGCTAAAATAACGCTAATACGACGTTATTTTGACGCTGGTATGGCGCTAAAACAATGCTTAAGTTTATCCTCATCATTGGTTGTGGTGCTACGTAGATGTCAGTGCGACGCTAAATAGCAACGCAATTATGTGACGCTAAGTGAACGCTAATGGGGCGCTAATTGTGCGACGCTAATGTGACGCTAAAGAGATGCTAAGTACGACATCTTCATCCAACAAACATAGCATGTCTTGTACAATCTAATTTACATTTTACATTTCACATTTCTTTACACAAGTTTAACTACGATACTCGATCATGTACACGTTCTAATTAGGTTCATCAAATTACACATTATACATCAAGTTTACATATACATTTCAAATTACACACATTCGAAGGGGAGAAGGCAGTGCAGGGAACAAGCGGCGACGGAGGCAGGGTTGAAGGCACTACAAGAAAATTATCATTTTCTAACGGGCCATTTCCGACGGATAGCAATTCGTCGCAATTTGCGACGAAAATATTTTCGACGCAATTTTCGATGATTTCAACCGTCGGAAATGAAAATAATAAATTATGTAATTTTTTATATTATTATTTTATTTTTGACAATTAGCAACGTCGATATTTTCGACGGATAACTGTCCACCGTAATTTTCGATGAAATTTTCGACGGCACAACCGTCGGAAATGAAAATAATAAATTATGTAATTTGTTATATTATTATTTTATTTTTTGGCGATTAGGAACGTCGATATTTCCGACGGATATCTATCCGCCGTAATTTCCGACGGAATTTTTGACGGCACAACCATCGAAAATAAAAATAATAAATTATGTAATTTGTTATATTATTATTTTATTTTTTGACAATTAGGAACGTCGATATTTTCGACGGATATCTATCCGCCGCAATTTCTGACGGTCGTGACCGTCGATAAATGTATAATAATATAATATAAGGAACATTTTATTAATATAATTAGCGACAGTTCGAACCGTCGCAATTTCCGACGATCCGACCGTCGGTAATTATTAGCGACAGTTCAAACCGTCGATAAAATAAAAAATAAATACTATATATAACTAAATATAGTATTTTATTTTTATAATTAAATAATTTTCGATGATCACAACCGTCGATAAGTTTAAAAATAATTAATATTTACTTTTCCAACAGACAAAGCCGTCGGTAATTAAAATTTCACTATCCCGCTTTTTTTCCGTTTTCCCGCTTTCTCATCTTTCCACCTATATATATATATATATATATATTAATCTTTCCCCGATCCACACTTTATTTCTTTCCCCCTCTCCTCTCTCTCTCCCTCTCCCTATCCCTATCCCTATCCCTATCCCGGTCGGCGAGCCTCTCCCGACTGGACTCAAGCATCGATTGCCGGCGACCTCTCTCTCTCTCTCTCCAGCCCGGACCGCTAGGCGACCAGATAGAATCTGGTCGCTGGTCGCCGAATCGGCCGCCAGCGGTCGGATCCAACCGTTGGCCTTCGGATTGGCCGCCTGGCGGCCGAATCTGATCGTTGGCCGCCGGATCGACCGTAAGCAGTCGGCTAAATTTTCTTATATTATAAAAATTCTTAGCGACGATTTTGACCACCGAAAGTTTTGACGATCATGACCGTCGGACTTCCGTCGAAATTTCCGACATTTTTTTTCAACCGTCAAAAATTGATTTGCAACGACCATTTTTCGAACGAATTGATTCCGTCAAAAAAATCGTCGGAAATCATCATTTTCGACGGTTTTCGGAAAATTACAGATGGTCAAAACCGTATGTAATTTCCATTTTTCTTCTAGTGAGGGGAGAAGGCGGTGTCTCGTGCAGGGAGCAAGCGGCGACATCAGGAAGGCGGTCGACGGTAGCGAACACATGGGGGGCGGCAGCGGACGGCGTTAGAGAGGCAGGCGGTGGTGGCAGTGGATGCATCGGGGGTGGCAAGGAGGCAGGCGGTGGCGGTAGTGGACGACGTCAAGGAGGCAAGAGGTGGCGACAGCGGACAGCGTCAGGAGGCAGCGGTGGTGGCAACGGACGGCGTCAAGAGGCAAGCGGTGGCGACAGCAGACAGCGTCAGGAGGCAGGCGGTGGCGGCAACGGATGGCGTCAGGAGGCAAGCGGTGGCAGCAACGGACGGCGTCACGAGGCAGGCGGTAGCGGCAGCGGAGGACGTCAGGTAGGCAGGCAGTGGCGGCACTAGAAGACGCGAGGGAGGCAGGTGGTGGTAGCAGCGGACGACGTCAGGAGGCAGGCGGTGACGACAGCGGACGACGTCAAGAGGCAGATGGTGGCGGCAGCGGACGATGTCAGGGAGGTAGGCAATGGCAGCAATAGACGACAGCAGGGAGGCAGGCGATAGTGGACGCGTCGGCAGGAGAAGACGTCGGAGGGAGAAGGCATCGGAAGGATTAAAAGAGGAAGAGAAATCGTCTTAGTCAAACGAGGTGTTATGAATCATCGGATTATAAGAACGGATGGTCATGATTCGTTCCTTGATGAGCACACGGATCGCTAGTTAGCAATGCCAATGATGCGACGCTATTGAGTCACTAATATGGCGCCATGTTGTATGCCAAATAGCATATCAAGTTAGCGACTCAATATATTGTGCCGCTAAGTTAGAGTATCACGTCGCATTGGCGCCGCGCATTCGAGACGCTAATTTAGCGTCACAGCTTTGCGTCGTTATTGTGGCGCTACTATGACGCTAAAATGATATCGTCGCTATTGTGACGCTTAAGTGGCGCCAAACTATAAGTTATTTGTTAACTATAAATTGATTAAATGTGTATGTGTATGTATATTTATGTGTGTATATATGTATATGAAATATATATATGTGTATACGTATATGTATATGTATGTATATGTAATATGTATATATGTATGTATATGTATATGTATAGACCATTTTGAATACTTTTTAAATTTCGATACAAAAAAAATTCTAAGAAAATTGGCATTTCTCAGAAAAATTTGAAGACTCTATGTCAACTAAATGGGACCATTCTGAGCACTTCCGAAAGGTTCGATTTTTTAGAACGCATATTTTTAAATTTCTTAGGTGGGACGGAAGTTTTGAAAAAATTTTATAATTATAAAAAATAGGTATTTTGAGAATCAGAGCAAACGAAAAAGACATAAAATGTTTGTGCCGCCCAACCTTCTCGAGCCCTTCGAAATGCGTATTTTTTAGCAATCCGATCTAGGACCGCGAAGAACCGAACGTTTCTATTTTGAAATTTTGTCCATTTTATTGAATTTTTTTGACCTCCGATCGCTGTGATTCTTGTGCGGCTGGGCAGCTCGTGTCAATCTCTACAAGTCCATAATTTTCGTTTCGAACTCACGTCAAAGACCGTCGGAAGACTTTTTTCTTAGGTTCTTAACTCTACAGTACGACCTTCTAAAATCGTCAAAAAATACTGAAAAATCTGTGTTTCTGTGCTCTATGGGAGGTAAAATTTTGTGATGATCCAACGGTCGGATCTCCGGCAATGGTCATTTGAATTTCTTAAAAAATGAAGAAGCACTATTCCTCCAATTTGGGAATTTGGGAATTAGAATATAATGTATGTATAGCATGACATATTAACTTTTGTATATTATATAATAGAATAATATAATATAGCATGGTGTATAATATAATATAATATAGTTTAGTATAGTATAGTATAGTATATAGTATATAGTATATAGTATATAGTATATAGTATATACTATATAGTATAGTATAATATAGAATAGTGTAATATAGTATTGTATAATATAGTATTATATAGTAGTATAGTGTAGTTAGTATTATATAGACTATATTAAAAAGAGCGTAAGAGACTTATCGTCGACTATACTATATATATATTATATAATATTAGTGCCCACTTAATGTCGACTTAGCGTCGCATGTCCGCTACGTAGCGTCTCATGCTTGCGACATCAATGTAATGAAAGAAACTAGCGCTAATATCGGCTCTTACATTTCGTCGATTTAGCGTCACTTCGCTTGTGACGCTAATTTAGCGTCGCAGCCCTGCGACGCTAATATAGCGCTACCATCTGCCGCGTGTTTATTAGTTTTCGCGCGTGATAATAGCGCCGAAATAGCATCCCTTTGGCATCTCACTTAGCGTCTACTTTTTGTGACATTAATTCGACGCTATATGGACGCTATAAAGAGATACTTAGCGTCTCCTCTTGTCGACCCAATGACGGCGCTATTGAGACGCTATTAGCGTCAATTTGGAGTCGCGTAATATGACGACACTAATTTGCATCATTATTCGACAGTTTTCTTATAGTGCTTTACACAAATTTTAAGACATCTATATGTGTTGTCCTAATGCGAGCTTGACTTCTTTTAATATGGATCAATATAGCACTTTTACGTGACTATAACAATGGGTCAGATGAGGTTTACTCACTCACAAAAGACTTGAGCTTCACATATCCACTCAAGTAGGACAGCAAGGATCTCCTTTCTTTAAAATCATCATTGAGAGACTATACTCACCTCATATGACATTATTGTGGTAAAGCTATTAATACACACATGTTGGCTTTTGTTTAAAATCGTCATAGTGGGACTATTAATACTCACATCATGATGTTGTCGTGGTGGAGTTATTACTACTCACCTTTTAGCCTATAACAATAGGTACACATTAGAATCTCATTTTATAACCTTTATTTTTTTTCCTATTTAGCTATCTTTTCTGCTCAATTCATCACATGACAATATAAGGAAAAATGTCATTTGACATTAATACAAAAGCATATTTGCAATCTGTGTAAAATTCAAACCGAGTATAGTCAAACTTGGACTGGATTTGGGCCGGCGTAATAAACTCAATCTGGGTTGCTCCAATTTCTTTTTCCTTCTAACATGGAAACCCGACCGAATTTCCTAAAAATCGGGTTGGGTCGTCATGACCAAACATGGACGAAACGCCCAAATGTTCCTATTCTTACTTTGCTTCGGAACCTGGGCCAGATTGTTGGCCGAAGTGCGTCGGGTCGAAACTCGAAAATATCTATTCATACTCTAGAATGAAACTTGGGCCGGGTTACATGAAAATTGGGCCGAGTCGTTGCGATCAAACGACAAATAAAACATTGAGACATACCTTTTCCTAATCTATTTCGAAACTTATACTGGGTTGTGGGTCAACGTGAGCTGGGTCGAAACTTGAAAACATTGTACACGTTCTAATTAGGTTCATCAAATTTATCAAATTACACATTATACATCAAGTTTACATATACATTTCAAATTACACACATTCGAAGGGGAGAAGGCAGTGCAGGGAACAAGCGGCGACGGAGGCAGGGTTGAAGGCACTACAAGAAAATTATCATTTTCTAACGGGCCATTTCCGAATGTGTCGATATTTTCGACGGATAACTGTCCACCGTAATTTTCGATAAAATTTTCGACGGCACAACCGTCGGAAATGAAAATAATAAATTATGTAATTTGTTATATTATTATTTTATTTTTTGGCGATTAGGAACGTCGATATTTTCGACGGATATCTATCCGCCGTAATTTCCGACGGAATTTTTGACGGCACAACCATCAAAAATAAAAATAATAAATTATATAATTTGTTATATTATTATTTTATTTTTTGACAATTAGGAACGTCGATATTTTCGACGGATATCTATCCGCCGCAATTTCTGACGGTCGTGACCGTCGATAAATGTATAATAATATAATATAAGGAACATTTTATTAATATAATTAGCGACAGTTCGAACCGTCGCAATTTCCGACGATCCGACCGTCGGTAATTATTAGCGACAGTTCAAACCGTCGATAAAATAAAAAATAAATACTATATATAACTAAATATAGTATTTTATTTTTATAATTAAATAATTTTCGATGATCACAACCGTCGATAAGTTTAAAAATAATTAATATTTACTTTTCCAACAGACAAAGCCGTCGGTAATTAAAATTTCACTATCCCGCTTTTTTTCCGTTTTCCCGCTTTCTCATCTTTCCACCTATATATATATATATATATATATATATTAATCTTTCCCCGATCCACACTTTATTTCTTTCCCCCTCTCCTCTCTCTCTCCCTCTCCCTATCCCTATCCCTATCCCTATCCCTATCCCGGTCGGCGAGCCTCTCCCGACTGGACTCAAGCATCGACTGCCGGCGACCTCTCTCTCTCTCTCCAGCCCGGACCGCTAGGCGACCAGATAGAATCTGGTCGCTGGTCGCCGGATCGGCCGCCAGCGGTCGGATCCAACCGTTGGCCTTCGGATTGGCCGTCTGGCGGCCGAATCTGATCGTTGGCCGCCGGATCGACCGTAAGCAGTCGGCTAAATTTTTTTATATTATAAAAATTCTTAGCGACGATTTTGACCACCGAAAGTTTTGACGATCATGACCGTCGGACTTCCGTCGAAATTTCCGACATTTTTTTTCAACCGTCAAAAATTGATTTGCAACGACCATTTTTCGAACGAATTGATTCCGTCAAAAAAATCGTCGGAAATCATCATTTTCGACGGTTTTCGGGAAATTACAGATGGTCAAAACCGTATGTAATTTCCATTTTTCTTCTAGTGAGGGGAGAAGGCGGTGTCTCGTGCAGGGAGCAAGCGGCGGCATCAGGAAGGCGGTCGACGGTAGCGAACACATGGGGGGCGGCAGCGGACGGCGTTAGAGAGGCAGGCGGTGGTGGCAGTGGACGCATCGGGGGTGGCAAGGAGGCAGGCGGTGGCGGTAGTGGACGACGTCAAGGAGGCAAGAGGTGGCGACAGCGGACAGCGTCAGGAGGCAGCGGTGGTGGCAACGGACGGCGTCAAGAGGCAAGCGGTGGCGACAGCAGACAGCGTCAGGAGGCAGGCGGTGGCGGCAACGGATGGCGTCAGGAGGCAAGCGGTGGCAGCAACGGACGGCGTCACGAGGCAGGCGGTAGCGGCAGCGGAGGACGTCAGGTAGGCAGGCAGTGGCGGCACTAGAAGACGCGAGGGAGGCAGGTGGTGGCAGCAGCGGACGACGTCAGGAGGCAGGCGGTGACGACAGCGGACGGCGTCAAGAGGCAGATGGTGGCGGCAGCGGACGATGTCAGGGAGGCAGGCAATGGCAGCAATAGATGACAGCAGGGAGGCAGGCGATAGTGGACGCGTCGGCAGGAGAAGACGTCGGAGGGAGAAGGCATCGGAAGGATTAAAAGAGGAAGAGAAATCGTCTTAGTCAAACGAGGTGTTATGAATCATCGGATTATAAGAACGGATGGTCATGATTCGTTCCTTGATGAGCACACGGATCGCTAGTTAGCAATGCCAATGATGCGACGCTATTGAGTCACTAATATGGCGCCATGTTGTATGCCAAATAGCATATCAAGTTAGCGACTCAATATATTGTGCCGCTAAGTTAGAGTATCACGTCGCATTGGCGCCGCGCATTCGAGACGCTAATTTAGCGTCACAGCTTTGCGTCGTTATTGTGGCGCTACTATGACGCTAAAATGATATCGTCGCTATTGTGACGCTTAAGTGGCGCCAAACTATAAGTTATTTGTTAACTATAAATTGATTAAATGTGTATGTGTATGTATATTTATGTGTGTATATATGTATATGAAATATATATATGTGTATACGTATATGTATATGTATGTATATGTAATATGTATATATGTATGTATATGTATATGTATAGACCATTTTGAATACTTTTTAAATTTCGATACAAAAAAAAAATTCTAAGAAAATTGGCATTTCTCAGAAAAATTTGAAGACTCTATGTCAACTAAATGGGACCATTCTGAGCACTTCCGAAAGGTTCGATTTTTTAGAACGCATATTTTTAAATTTCTTAGGTGGGACGGAAGTTTTGAAAAAATTTTATAATTATAAAAAATAGGTATTTTGAGAATCAGAGCAAACGAAAAAGACATAAAATGTTTGTGCCGCCCAACCTTCTCGAGCCCTTCGAAATGCGTATTTTTTAGCAATCCGATCTAGGACCGCGAAGAACCGAACGTTTCTATTTTGAAATTTTGTCCATTTTATTGAATTTTTTTGACCTCCGATCGCTGTGATTCTTGTGCGGCTGGGCAGCTCGTGTCAATCTCTACAAGTCCATAATTTTCGTTTCGAACTCACGTCAAAGACCGTCGGAAGACTTTTTTCTTAGGTTCTTAACTCTACAGTACGACCTTCTAAAATCGTCAAAAAATACTGAAAAATCTGTGTTTCTGTGCTCTATGGGAGGTAAAATTTTGTGATGATCCAACGGTCGGATCTCTGGCAATGGTCATTTGAATTTCTTAAAAAATGAAGAAGCACTATTCCTCCAATTTGGGAATTTGGGAATTAGAATATAATGTATGTATAGCATGACATATTAACTTTTGTATATTATATAATAGAATAATATAATATAGCATGGTGTATAATATAATATAATATAGTTTAGTATAGTATAGTATAGTATATAGTATATAGTATATAGTATATAGTATATACTATATAGTATATTATAATATAGAATAGTGTAATATAGTATTGTATAATATAGTATTATATAGTAGTATAGTGTAGTTAGTATTATATAGACTATATTAAAAAGAGCGTAAGAGACTTATCGTCGACTATACTATATATATATATATATTATATAATATTAGTGCCCACTTAACGTCGACTTAGCGTCGCATGTCCGCTACGTAGCGTCTCATGCTTGCGACATCAATGTAATGAAAGAAGCTAGCGCTAATATCGGCTCTTACATTTCGTCGATTTAGCGTCACTTCGCTTGTGACGCTAATTTAGCGTCGCAGCCCTGCGACGCTAATATAGCGCTACCATCTGCCGCGTGTTTATTAGTTTTCGCGCGTGATAATAGCGCCGAAATAGCATCCCTTTGGCATCTCACTTAGCGTCTACTTTTTGTGACATTAATTCGACGCTATATGGACGCTATAAAGAGATACTTAGCGTCTCCTCTTGTCGACCCAATGACGGCGCTATTGAGACGCTATTAGCGTCAATTTGGAGTCGCGTAATATGACGACACTAATTTGCATCATTATTCGACAGTTTTCTTATAGTGCTTTACACAAATTTTAAGACATCTATATGTGTTGTCCTAATGCGAGCTTGACTTCTTTTAATATGGATCAATATAGCACTTTTACGTGACTATAACAATGGGTCAGATGAGGTTTACTCACTCACAAAAGACTTGAGCTTCACATATCCACTCAAGTAGGACAGCAAGGATCTCCTTTCTTTAAAATCATCATTGAGAGACTATACTCACCTCATATGACATTATTGTGGTAAAGCTATTAATACACACATGTTGGCTTTTGTTTAAAATCGTCATAGTGGGACTATTAATACTCACATCATGATGTTGTCGTGGTGGAGCTATTACTACTCACCTTTTAGCCTATAACAATAGGTACACATTAGAATCTCATAAGGAGAGGATGAGAGAGGCGCACGAAAATAAGGAAGAAATTATGGTCAGCTTATAGGAAAAATAAAGGGGTTGCACGATTTGTTTTGGCTCCTTATTTATAGGAGAGGAGTTTGAGTTCCATAGGACTTCAGGATTATATTCTATCTCTAGAAGATTCAAATCTTTATTTCCCTTTTATCTTTTTCCTATTGAACTTTTTATCTTTCTTCTTTTATCTCTTTTTTTTTTCAGAATGTCTAAGGCGTTACACATACTTCCTATCCATAATTCATATTTTATTTCCCATGAATTTTTGGATTTCAATAAATAATTAATAACACTATTTCTTGATTTTTGAAATTAAAATAATAATTTATTATTATTTTATTTTTAAATTATTTTTATCTTTAAAACTCCTAATTTCAACATTATTAGAAGTCCTAATTCAATCCTTTAAGAAACTTTATCCCTAATCCTCTTCTAATTATCTTTTCTTCATTTTATCACTCGTAAATATAATTATTCTTGACTTTTTAAATTAAATAAATAATTATTTATCTTATCTTTTAATTTATGTAAGATCATCCAAGTGCAAAGGAGTCATAGAAAAGTTATTTTTGTATTTGAAAGAGCTATCTGTTGTTTTTGGAAAAGATCATGTAGCAAGTGCAGTCGGTTGATGCAATGGAAGAAATATATGAAATGAAAAAAAAATTTACATTATTGGTTAATAATGATCCACAAAGTTATATGAATTTTAAGAGGAGAAGAAGGGTCAAGAAACACAAGGAAATACATCAAGTAATGTTGAAAATTAATCTCCTATTGATGGTATTAGTCGTTCGAGAAAGTTTAAAAGAAGACAATCAATTAGCACAACTGATACATATCAGGCTTTCAAAGAATCTATGAGGTTAATAAAAAAATTGTTTGGAAACTCATTGAAGCATATGGCTAACTTAGTCAATTCTTTACAACTCGCGGTCGAGATGCAAGAAGGAAAATGTGATTTGAGAAGTGAGAACTAATTCATATTTCATACTTCACAAATGAGGAATGTTTACTAGCTAGAAAAGAATATTACATTTGACACCAACATGCCTAACTACCTTTTTTAGCTTCCATGAGAGTTCGAATAAAACATTTGATATGAGAAACCTTAAAGATCATCAATGAGTTATTCTTGTGTATGCACATGCTTTTGTTGATGTAAACTTGTGAAATATGTGATCCATAAGATACTTTTGTTATTTGATTAATAGAACACAAAAATATTTAATGCTTGAAAATTTAATTTTAAAATTTCTTTTAAATTGTTCTGTGCCATTTGTTATGAGCATACACACACACATACATATATATATATATATATATATATATATATACACGTATGATAATAAACTATTTATTTTAATTTTATTATTGTGCATATCCCTATAGCAATTACATTCTTAAGAATGTAATTTATGTATAATTCAAAATTAATTATAGATTCCTGAACGTAGTTATTTTTTATGTTCAGGAAATGCTAGGAATATAAGTAATAGATCAAACAACCAAACACATTTACTACAATCAATTTTCCATAGGGGAATCTTAAAATCGATCGAATATATAGAACATAAGGAATATATACCTCAAGATTGTAAAAAATCGACCAGGACCAACTAAATATTATGCATATATAAAATATTACTTTTTAACATGATATATATATATATATATATATATATATATTAAACGAAAATAAACTATAGTAATTTTAATATACATCTTGTAACCAATGGTCGTCAAAAAGGGCAAATCCGATTTTAAAAGAATATGGTATTGGTTTATTCAAAGTAAGGATTCAAGTTCATTGGAAACGTAAAAAAAATTATACGATAATAAAATAATATAAGAAAAGAAAATTTGATTCACAAATAAGATTAATAGATTATCCTAAAAATAGGATAAATTATACCAAATGTCCTACAACTTTAATATTTGTTCAGCGATACTCTCCAACTTCACTTTGTAACACAAATGTCATTCATCTTTTAACGCGTTTCACCCGATACCATCTTTACCTGGGATAGCCGATTTTTCGTCGACGTGGCGTCCACGTGGCCATCTCCTCTTTCCTCCACGCAAATAGTCGTCCAACGTGGTATATTCCGACGTGACACATAAAATTACACTAATGCCCTCCAACTTTAAGATTTGCTCAACGATACCCTCCAACTTCACTTTGTAACACAAATGCCCTTCATCTTTTAACGCGTTTCACCTGATGCCCTCTTTACTTGGGATAGTCGATTTTCCAATTTTTCGTCGACGTGGCATCCACGTGACCATCTCCTCTCTCCTTCATGCAAATAGTCATCTGACGTAGCATGCTCCGACGTGGCACCACATATTAAACCATCCTACTTACCGTAAGTTGACCCACTCACTGTTAAATTATTTTCTTATTTCCCTTTTTACTATCGTTCGCATGAAACCTCCTTCGTCGTTCGCACTCCTTCGTCATTCGCTCTTCTTCGTCATTCGCCTCCTTCATTGTTCACTTTTTACGTTCGTCGACGCTGTTTTTGCTCAAATTAATTAATTTTATGTGCATTTGGTGAGTAAACTTTAAAGTTAGAGTACATTTCACCATATGCCCTTTTACTTAGGATAGTCGATTTTTTAATTTTTCGTTGACGTGACGTCCATGTGATCATCTCCTCTCTCCTTCACACAAATAGTCGTCCAACATGGCATGCTCCGATGTAACACATAAAACTATACCAAATGTCCTCCAACTTTAAAGTTTGATCATCAAATACACATAAAATTACACTAATTTGGACAAAGATAACGCCAAGAACGCGAAAAGTGAACGATGAAAGAGGCGAATGACGAAGAAGAGCGAATGAAGAAGAAGAGCGAATGACGAAGGAGTGCGAACGACGAATGATGTTTCATGCGAACGACGAAAAAGAAGAAAATAAGAAAATAATTTAACAGTGAGTGCATCAACTTACGGTAAATAAGATGATTTAATATGTGGTACCATGTCAAAGCATGTTACGTTGGATGGTTATTTGCATGGAGGAGAGATGAGATGACCGCGTGGACGCTACGTCGATAAAAAAATCGAAAAATCGATTGTCCTAGGTAAAAAGGTCATCGAGTGAAATGTATTAAAAGATAAAGGGCATTTGTGTTACAAAGTGAAGTTGGAGGATATCGCTGAGCAAATCTTAAAGTTGGAGGGCATTGGTGTAATTTTATGTGCCACATCGGAACATGCCACGTCAGACGACTATTTGCGTGGAGGAGAGAGGAGATGGCCACGTGGACGCCTCATCGACGAAAAATAAAAAAACTTACTATCCCAAGTAAAGAGGGCATCGGGATGAAGGACATTTGTGTTACAAAGTGAAGTTGAAGAATATCTCTGAGCAAACCTTAAAGTTGAAAGATATTTGGTGTAATTTACTTCCTAAAAATAGAATAGTTTTCCTTGAGAGGAAATTTTGACAGTCTACTTATTAAAAAAAAAGAGAGGCGACGTCTCGGACTCAAACATCATAGGCCCAGTCCGCTCATCTTAACCCGTTTAATGGGTCCAGTTCTGACCCAGGATCCGACCCGAAACAATTGCTGCGTTCGAATAATGCGGAGTCCTAAAACTCCGAAACCTGAGAAAATATAAAGACCTGAAACATTAAAAAGAAGAAAAAGTGGCAAAAGCCTCCGCCGCGCCGTCCCGCTTCATTCTCGCCCAACTCCAAAACCCTCGATTCCCGCCGCCGCACCGCTCGATCGATCCTCCTCGTCCCTCCCGCAGATTCGCATGAGTCCTAATCCGTGGCTAGAGACCGAAATCATCAGCTCTCGCTTCGATCGTGAGGCGTTTTGGCATTCGTTCGTCCTCTAAACTTGTGCCTTTCGTTTGTTGTTTTGACACCTCCTCCGGCGTCGATGGAGAAGCTCCAGGTCTACCTGAACAGATCGGTGGAGTGGACTCCGTCGGCGGTCGTAGCCATCGCAGTGAGCCCCGACGGCGCGCAGTTGGCCGCGGCGAGGGAGGACGGGTCGCTCGAAATCTGGCTCGTTTCCCCTGGCTCCGTCGGTTGGCACTGCCAACTCGTATGGCTATTGCTACCCCGTTTGTGTTCTCTGTATGTTTTGGTTTTTACTATAAGCTTCTTCTCGTTATTCCTACTTTTTTTTTGTCGCAGACGATTCAGGGAGATGCTGACTCGAGGGTGTCTTCGCTTGTCTGGTGCCGCCCTGGTGGGGATAAAGGAAGCTCCGGGCGTTTGCTCTCTTCTAGTATCGACGGGACTATCTCCGAGTGGGATTTGTTTAGGGTGCAAAAAAATGTGAGATTTTGTTTTTTGTTATAAACTGAAGTAACATTATCCATCTTCCAGATTCATTCACTCAATGTTGCTTTTAGCTAACTCACTAATTAGTAATGCACCAAGTTGCTTCTTTAAATGTCTCTTCAAAACCTGCAAAAGAAATCTCTTTAAAGAACTGCTAGACCAATTCTGGTCAATTGTTCAAGTTAAGACGGCAGAAGATCGGAATGCATGTGAAATAAAATGTTGAATCTCATAAGCTAAGAAAAAGGGAGGTGTCCTTAAAAAAAGAAGGATCAGAGAAAAGAGAGAGGAGCAATACAATGTTGTCATTGAAATATTATTATCAAATTTTCAGATTTCTCTTTGGTTCATATTAAACTTGTTCGTTCATGCTACCTTCAAGGCATTTTTTTAAAAGAAACCTTCAAGGCAATATGCATACAATATCTAAAGGTTACACTTATATTTTTCCAAAGATGTTGGCGAAAAGTTTAAAGCTCGGTCTATCAGATTGAGGTTGGAATTAATAAAATTTTACTTATTGAGGGATAAATTGTTCCTACCACAATATTCATTGGTGTTGTCATCCTAATTTTATGGGAGTTCTAAGAGTTCCTGCTGATGTTTTGTTTCCCACAGGTCGTTCTGGATTCCGTTGGTGTTTCTATCTGGCAGATAGCTGTTGAACCTTCCTGTGATTCATTGGATTCAGAAACTCCTGATGAAGCAACCAACGGTCATAAAAAGCATGATTATGAAGACGAATCTGAAATTACTCAAGATGACGAGGATAGTGATACTGATAACCTCCATACTTCACAATCTAGAATTAATAATCAACGGTTGGCTGTTGCTTGCGATGATGGTTGTCTGCGACTATATGATGTTTCTTCTGGAGGTAGACTGGCTCAGAACAGAAGCTTTCCCAGGGTTAGCGGTTAGACATGAACCTTGGTCCTCTTACATTTTTGTTTTCACCTACAGGGAGACTGACGATTAATTATTCACAGGGCGCGTTTTGAGTGTTGCCTGGAGTCACTGTGCAAATTTGATATTTTCTGGGAGTAGTGATGGGTATGTTCCATTCATGTAGTAACATTAGTGATCTAGTTATCTTTGAGTTTTGTTCCTTTTATTGATGTCTTATATTTCTTGCTTGACTGCATGCTGTGAGGTGCAGAGCAAATTTCCCTCGCAAAATATCATTATTGCAAATTGACTTACCTATTTTGACCTCCTCAGTTTCATAAGATGCTGGAATGTTACTTCCTCGAATGAAGTATATCGCATAACAGTAGGGCTTGGAGGCACTGGTAGCGGGCCAGAAGTTTGTGTGTGGTCTTTGCTCTCCCTAAGGTATTACAATAAATCTTTCATTGTGTACACAACATGGTTTAATTGATTTCTCAAGGATAATGTGTGTTTCTGTCTATTGTTTTTTTTTAGGTCAGGTACTCTTGTAAGTGGTGATAGTACTGGGAGTGTACAGTTTTGGGATAGTCAGCAGGGAACTCTTCTACAAGCTCACACCTATCACAAGGGCGACGTCAATGCCCTGGCTACTATTCCAGGTCACAGTAGGATTTTTTCTGCCGGTTCTGATGGTCAGGTACTTAGTTTCATGATGCCAAAATTGTGTTAATGTGTTTTAGTAACTATGTATGATCTTTACACTAATTTTTCTGACTCTGACGATTCTGGTACATTGTTAGTATTCAATTTTCAATGTTGGCGGATGAGCTATCATAGTCAGTCTTAAATAGTGATGAAGAATCTATTGAGTAGTTATTGATTGCATTGTAATGCTATAAACACAAATGAAAAAAAAATCAACCATGCTAATTGAAAAGAATTTAACATTATGATGCGTGATGTCAACTCCTTTCTCTTTTAATTTATCCTTTGAGCTTTCTCATTCTACTTAAGATATCTGGACCTTAGTTCCTTAGCGACTCTGATTATGGTGGTAGGGAATCCACAATGGCACTTAGGGTTAAGGTCTATTGTAAAGTTTCTTTGCTTTCTGTACATATAACAGTTATGATTAAATGTCATCGCAAACTTTCCCAGGTTGTTCTGTACAAATTTAGTGATTCAGTGAGTTCAAATTTCACAAAAGCACAGATGTCCAAATGGATCTATATTGGCTATGTGAGATCTCACACACATGATATAAGAGCCCTGGCAGTGGCAGTTCCCATCAGTGAAGGTCTGTTAAATATATAAGTTCATATTCTCCACATGGTTTACGCAGATTGTGGACTGTTTTGGAGGCTTTAAACTTTTCTGTTTCTTCTCTATGACAGAGCCTCTGTCTGATGGCAAGGTGGTCAAGGTTCGTCGTCGCCATGAGAATAATTTCAGTTACCAAAAGTGGGCACATCTAGGGGTTCCCATGCTTATTTCAGGAGGTGATGATACAAAGCTGTTTGCATACTCTGCCAGGGAATTTACTCAGTACTCACCTCATGATATCTGCCCAGCACCTCAACGCCCAATGGTAAAGTTGGTACACAATACTGTTCTAGATGGGGCCTCAGTGATGCTTGTTCAGTCTTCTGGCTGGTTAGATATTTCTCTTGTCAAATTAGATGGTGATACATCTACGAGTAAGCCTTTTGGAAAGAAAATTGCAGTGCAACCATTAGCTCGGGTGAAAAGTAAAGGATCTAGAAAAATAACTTGTAGTGCAGTGTCTAATTCGGGGACACTGGTTTCGTATTCTGATAATATAAAGCCTTGGTTGTTTCAAATGAAAAGGCATATACTTGGAAAAAGCAGGTCTTCCATTGAAAAATTAGTGCTGCCTAAGGGACTCCCTTATGCACACTCAATGTTATTCAGTGCTGATTCTTCACACCTAATGCTAGCTGGTCATGACAGAAAGATATATGTAAGTTCAAATTAGTTTAAGAATTTTCTATCCATTAAATTTCACAGGATATGTATTTTTGAAGTTGTATCTTGGTGAGGAATCCAGAGTGGAAAGCTGAACATATTTGTGCTTTGATTAATATTATCTTTGTTCCATGCTAAATTATAACTTTTATCATTTTTTTGGAGAGCAGGTAGTGGATGTAAGAAGCTCGAAGGTAATTCATACTTTTGTTCCTCAATGCAAGGTGGATCAAACAAATTCAGTACCTAGTGAACCTCCAGTAGTAAAAATGTTTACTAGTGCTGATGGGCAATGGCTAGCTGCTGTAAATTGCTTCGGAGACATTTATATATTTAACCTGGAGATATATAGGTAGGTGATGTGCAATTTGTTGTGTGCAATTTTCGATTCCTAATGCAAAACATGTTATGCTTTCAAAAAAAATCATCACATGGTTAGATATTATTATTGAAGAGGTTCCAACTAAAAAAAAATCAATCTGTCGTTCCACAAGTTTGGGAATTCTTAATATGGACATAAAGTAGATTGGGAGGGCCGACAATATGTGGTGCAGCAGAACTAGTCTGCCACCACGGGATAGAAGTCTAGATGACCACCCAGCCAGGCGCTGCTCCACACGCTTGATGACCGGCACCCAGTCCCAAGAGAAGATTCGTCTGTCAGTCAGTGGCAGCCCAAGGTATTGCAAGGGTAGGATGCCAGTGGGAGATTGAAGCATGCGAGAACATTCAAGAGTGGTTGCCATCTCCATCCCAAAGCCAATGACAGTGGACTTAGAATAGTTAATACTGAGGCCAGAAATGTCACAGAAAATCTCCACCAGTTTGGCAATTCTTTGTGCAGCTTGAACAGAGCCCTCAATGAAAAAGAGGGTATCATCCGCATATTGCAAGATGGGCACAATCGTTTTGGAGCTGTCAGGGCCGCGGAAGCCCGAAATGATGCCGGATCTGCAAGCAAAGAAAGTCATGCGGGCTAGAGTGTCAACAGCAAGCGCAAAAATCATCGGAGCCAGAGGGCAGCCCTGTCTCACACCCCGTTGAGGCTGAACCCAGCCCCCCGATGGCCGGCCATTGATGAGGACAGAAAAAGAGGCTGTGGTAATGCATCTGTGCATTCACGAAATTCAGGTCTCCGGAAAACCACGCCGTTTGGAGAACACCATATGAACTGCCAAGATATAGAGTCATAAGCCTTTGCAAAATCAACCTTCCATAAAAGCTAGTTGTCCCCGAACGACTCCAATATGAGAGTATTTCTGAAGCAGCAACGTAGCCCGCCGAGATGGACCTGCCAGTCACAAAAGCAGTTTAAACAGAATGAATGAGGTTAGGAAGTACAGATCGTAGTCTGTTGGCCAGCACCCTGGCGATGATGAGGTAAATGCCATTAGACAGGGCAATGGGCCGAAAGTCTTCAATGCAGGCAGCTCCAGATATCTTTGGAATGAGGAAAATGAGAAAGCGATTGAGCCGCTCAAAACCAGCGTTTCCAGTGGAAAATTCTTCAACAGCAGCAATAATGTCTTCCCTTACCACTTGCCAAAAGGCCCGATAAAAAAGGATAGGGAAGCCGTCCGGCCAGGAGCGGCTTCAGCATTTAAATCTCGAAGGCTCAGTTTGATCTCAGCTTCAGTGAAAGGAGCAATCAAGGAATCGCAATGGCTAGGCGATAACATGGGGATCTCCCTGTCAGTCCAGTCCCAATCACCATCAGGCCGGCGGCGAGTAAAAGCCCTGAAGTGATCAGCAACAACAGAGCCAATTTGCTCATGTCCAGTGAACTCAACACCTTGAATAGAAATCTTATTTATCTGGTTAGATCTTCTCCTTCCGCTTGCCCACATGTGAAAGAAACGTGCGTTATTGTCACCTTCCTTAAGCCAAATCTGGCGAGAACGTTGCCTCCAAGCGATCTCATCTTTCTTATCTTCCTCCTGCACAATTTGCAGCTGATCCTTTCTCAGATTTATTTCAGCAAGAGAGACATCTATTCTCCTCTTGCCTATCAAGCTCATGAATAATCTTAAGTGCAGCAGAGCGCCTTTGCTCACGATTTGCAGCAACTTTCTTTCTGAAATCCCGTAAAAAGATCCGCAGCAAGTCCAGACGACCAGCAAGAGTCAGTTGCAGAGCCAAATGTAGGATAAGATTGCCGTTGCGAAATCACCTCCTGCCGGAAACCTGGTTCCAGCAGCCAAGCATGCTCAAACTTGAAGTATGTGCCAGCAGGCCTGTCCTCCATGGATTTCCAGAGAATCGGCGTGTGGTCCGAGAAAGGGCGCTCAAGTGCCTGAACCTCCGCAAGGTGAAATTTTTCAGCAGCTTCGATGGAGGCCAGAAAGCGATCAAGGCGAGACATAATACCCGCGGCACCCCGCCAAGTGAATCTGCAGTTAATAGCTGGGTAGTCGATGAGGCCAAATTGCTCAACAAAATCACAGAAATCCGCCGAGCTAGTATCATGAACAGAAGAGTCCCCAGAACGATCATCAATGCTAAGCGTGGCATTGAAATCTCCACCCAAGATCCACACCTCAGCAGCCAAGGAGGTCCTCGCAAGCCCCAGCTCCTCCCAAAGAGCGAGCCGACTCCCAGCAGATTGTGGGCTGTAAACACATGAGATAAGCAGCTCCATGTTGTCTTGTTTCCTCTTCAGCAGAATAGATGTTGAATGCTGTCCAATATGACTACCTGATACATCAAAAAGGTCATCTCTCCAGCCAAGAAGACAGCCGCCAGAGTGTCCAATAGAATTGAGAGCCAGAAAACCCGTCATGAAAGAGCCACCAATCTGAGCCCAGATGATTGGGTCACACGAGCATAGTTTGGATTCTTGAAAGAGGGCGACATCCACCCTCCAGCGCCGGATGTAATTGGCAAGGGAACGCCAGCGCATCGATTCACCCAGGCTGCCGACATTCCAGGATAAAATATTCATGGGTCAGAGGTTTGGTTCACCACTGCAGGATTCTGCTGTCGCGATGTTGGCGGGTTCCGAATTGGCTTTCTTCTGGCCCCACAAGCCCGAGCTACCAAAGTGGCAATGTCACAATCTTGCTGCTGACAGATCGCAGACCCAGCATCATAGGAGGAGCTGCCAGAAGCATCAGAAACATGTATGTTATGGTAGATAACTGTAGTCCCATTACTGTACTCATCTGTCTGCACGTTTGTCGTGTGGGGGAGAACCAGAAAAAGTGTTATGATCCACCACTGTAGACACTCCGGGGTCCACAACATTAGCTCCAGAAGATAAAGCGTCCAAGTCATTATTCTTGTGGGACAGAGCCGTTGATAGCAATGGGTTGGGATGCAGCAGCAGGATACGGAACAAGTGCCGAGGCAATCTCAGCAGGAGTGGCGCCTCGTGTATGTGACCCTGAAGCTGCCATCCCACAACATGGCTTGGCAGATCTAGCGGAAGATTGGCGCGTGGCATCTGGGGACTGACCAACGACAGCTGTCGCATGCAGCCCAGACTCAGGCTTGGCGACATGTGGACAGCAAGACAGGCGAGGGCGCCATTCCCAGCGCGTTGCCGTCGGCGGCCGGGGACCACCGCCCGCAGCAATGTTGTCCCATGATCGTTGCCGGGAGCTCGCTTTCAGCGGCGCATCCACAGTAATAGTGAAAGACTAGCCATGTGCAAGTAACTCAATGGTCTCGGGGATCTTCGCATTATGATGCAACTCGACACGGGCGGAGATAGAAGAAATGTCGTCAGTTCCAATCGCCGGGACCACCGCCTCACGCAGAGATGCAAAAGGACGGCAAATGGCAGTGAGAACCTCAGCATAACGAAGATGGAGAGGGACTCCACGCAAGGAGATGGTCCGGCTCCGGCACGAAACAGATTTTTGCCCCCCGTATTCCGCCGACCATGTCGACCAGTGAATCACAGAGGAATCGCCAAGCAGAACAGGGTATCTGTTGACGCTGCGCCTCAGAGTCAAGCCAGAGAAGCACTCTGCCAGGAGCAAAACGCAATGGGGAGAAGCGGAGAGGGCACCTAATGTGTCGTTCGATGGCGTCCTGTATAGTGTCCAGGCGGATATCTGGTGAAGGCAGGGTCCCTACCAGACATTGGGACAGAAAATCAGAGGTGGCCGCTGCGTCAGGGCCCCAAGGAGCCACAGTAGTATGGGATTGCAGCGCCTCCGAGCATTTTGCAGTGGGTGGATTCGCCGGCAGCGCCCGACCAAGAATCCCAGGTGCAGCGCGCCTCTGCAGAGGACAAGAGCCTGTTGCCTATGCCCGAAGCCCCCACAACGAAGACATCGCATCGGCTCCCTACAGTCCCGCTGAAAATGTCCATGGCCACGACAGCGAAAGCACACAACTGCCCTAGAAGCATAGGGCGGTCCTGATTGAGGTAGCCGCCTGGACCAGCCATCCTCAGTCACGAAGCGCAACCTAGGCATGGCGAGGAAGCATGCGTCTGAGCGGGTAGGGACAAAGGAGATGGCGCCGCCGACAGGGATTGTCGGCAATGGGAGTGGCGCCACCAGCAGGGGCTGCTGGTGACGGGTTACGCTCGAAGGCACTCACAAACCTGTGGATTTGTCTTCTCATGGATTGTGTGTAGTTTTTTTAGAATTTGATTTCCTTAGACCTGTAAGTTTGTGTAGTTTTATTGCTTGGCCGCCCTATTGCTTGGTCTCGTGGGCGTCTAAAAGTATTCCTTCAGGTTAGTTGCTGCTATGTCTTTAATTGCTAGATATGCTTTCTTGGTCTTGTGAGTTAAGGTTGCTTATGCAAAGTATATCCTATTTTTTGGTTTATGAAATAAATTGCTTATACTAAACTTCTTAATTATGATTTATTATGTCTATTGACACAACTCTTAAATATTTGCAAGGCCTTAATATCAAGTATAATGGAACAATGCAAGGCCTTAAATATTTATATATATTATATATATGAAATATTGAAGAATTTCATGGACTTTTCAAAGGCAATGGTACTAATTGTGCACGTATAGTCCCAAATTCAGCAGTCAAATTCTTTAGTTATGAGCAGGCAGCAGGCATCCAGATTAATGTGTTATGTGTAATTTCTAGAACAAGTGGGTTCGAACTCAGAAGCTGATCTTAAATGTCAAATTTTGGTATGCTTTCTACCACATTTCTAAACTCCGCCTATGTTTTATGGCCGGTCCCAAGTCCGGATAAAGGAGGAGGGTTGTGTTAGACCCCGACAGTCAGTGTAAAATCCTGTCGAATCGCATGAACATGGATCAACGAGCAGAATGACGTTGTATGATCCATGTAGCCGACCCCACCTAGTGGGATAAGGTTTTGTTGTTGTTGTTGTTGTTGATATAAGTAGTTGATTCTATCTTAGTTATTTTTACTTGTCTCCTTCTTGATGAAACTGCATTGAAAGAACTTTGTATGTTGTTCATTTCTATATAATATTTTCTCGATCGAAGAATCAATGACCCTCGGGGTGCTTACATGATGAGTTTTTTTTAGAAGCTTACATGATGAGTTTATTTAATTAAACCCAAGTCATGGATACAAATGTGATATGAGTTTATTAATTTTTTTCATGTTACAGTATTTCTAGATTCGTGTCTGACTCTCTTCTTGTTATTTAATAGGCAGCATTGGTTCATATCTAGATTGAATGGTTCTTCTGTCACAGCTGGTGGTTTTCCTCCAAAGAACAGCAGTGTACTTGTCCTTACGACTTCTTCCAATGAGGTCTATGTGTTGGATGTGGAGGCAAAAGAATTGGGTGAATGGTCAAGGCGTCACTCTTACCATCTTCCCCAAAGATTTCAGGAGTTTCCAGGAGAGGTCATTGGACTCTCATTCCCACCTTCCTGTTCATCTTCTGTTATTATATATAGTGCAAGGTATGCCAATTCTCGTTTATGTCTTGCAGTTGACATTTTTGAATGCTGAAGAGCTGCATTTCAAAGTATTTCCCTCTTCGGAATCTCAGTACTAGTTGTTTAAAGTGTATGGAACTGACCAAGTTCCTTATATTTAAAACATTCACACATTAGTTTACATTGATTGGTTGATGGACAAAGTCTTAGGTGTTCCTTTCTGCTACTGTTTAATATGAGAAGAATTCTTTTTGATGTTCCGTGCGATTTTTTAAATTCTAACTTGACGAAAATAAAAGAAAACCAAACCATCACACCTTGACCAAGTGCAAAGGCATACCAGTAAATGGTGATGTAATGATCACCTACTTCATGCTTCCTTATCAGGAAAAAGAAAAATCATTTACTTTGTACTTTGATAAGACTTGAGTCACGATCTAAAAAGGTGCCCGATATATGAGATCATATATGAAATATGGCGCCTTGTTGTTGCAGATTTGCACCATCAAGGATTTTTTTTATGTACCAAGTCCTGATTCACCTTTGTGCTGCAAACAAAATTCTGAAATTGGCATATTTCTAAGGTTTTAGTTGGACCCTATTTGACTGGACCTTCAATTTCTTCGTGCTACATGTAATATTTGGCTGATTGTATCCAGAGGTTGTCTGGTTGCTGTCTCTTTTCATTGTCAACCAGTTTACTCAATTAACTGTTTCATCTTATAGGGCTATGTGCTTTATCGATTTTGGGATGCCATTTTATGAAGAGGAGTCAACTCCAAGAACAAAGCGCAAGCGGAACTATCTAGATCAAAATTCAGAACCTATTAAGTGGAAAAACTTTGATATTCTTGTGGCTAAAGATCCAGCTTTATTTGTTGGCCACTTGTCAGAAAGTTCTCTTCTTCTAATTGAGAAGCAGTGGTTGGAAGTCGTGAAGAACTTTGGTGCCCCCGTACATAGACATATTTATGGAACATGATCAGACTGATAGCAACCTAAGTTCTTGACAATGTAGTCCTTCTGAGGACTGAGATTCCAATGTCACTGGAGTTCATGAGTTAGGCCATTTACATATTTGTAACATTCAGTGACAGCTGGAACAGAAATTTTGTCTTTTATCCACTGAGAAAAAGAAAGAAATCATCTTTTTTTCCATCCGAGGTTAGGAAGATATTGTTTCTGTAAAATGATATAACATGGTTCCAAGTGTTTTTTTTTTCTTTTTCTTTTTCTTTTTTGCTCATTCTATATATTTTCCCCTTTTTTTCTTGAATATGTCAATTTCATCACTGATAATTATGTGCTCTTTTAAAAAAAAAATTTGTAGTCTAAAAGAAATTTATCAGTATATGGAGGATTTTAATTAATAGTGTTCCAAAGTAATTGGAAACCTTGGGATTCTATCATGTCATCCTTTTATTGGGGTTTAACTTCACCAACCGATTGAGTGAAAAAAAAGTATAGTTCTCGTTTAACACCAAATATGCACAGTTAACAGTGGCTTTTAAGGGCTTGTTTGGTTTTTAAGATTCTGAGAGGGAGGGAGTATGTCTTATTTGTATAATAATTTTATATTAGCTAAGAGGGATGGGTTGGAATAGTTAAATCTTTTTAATATCATATTTTTTATTTAACTGAATTGATAAAATAAGAGATTAATAATTTTAAAAATAAAATAATTTTTATCTATATTTTATTTTTAATCTATATTTATCTCTCATTTTTTTTAATTTTTTAAAATAGATGCATGAATGAAAATTTTATGTAAAAAGAAAAAATATAATAAAAAATTAGAAAAAAATATGTCACACAAAAGATAAAAGAGAAATAAATTAATAAAGAATTATATGATAAATATTTATAATTCTTAATCATTATAATATTTTAAATATATAATGAAGAGTAAAAATAACTTTTATATAAATAAAATTTTCATTACCTCATCTCATATTTTATATAATTTGTTATTACACTTCACCATTTTATCACTCACCACGTCGTCCCAACTCATCCCTTCATTAGTTTTTTTTTTCAAATACGCCCTTAACGATTCATAAACTTTTCTGAATTAACACAAATTTTTGCGTCTAACTTTGAAATATCATATGTCATCTTTAAATTTTATCACATTTTTCACTTAAATCCTTTGGTTATTTTTTATTTATAAAAAAATTAACCCATGATTTTTATATTTTTTTGGGTCTAAATGAAGTACAAAAATAAAGACATTTATTTCAAATCATGGGAGAACATTCTGATTTTTTCATAAATAAAAAATAATAGAATCTGACAGAATGATTTAATTGGAAATCACGATAAAATTTAAGGGCATCATACGATAAATTCATAATTTATTATTATAATCGTTATAGTTCGAAGAAGGTTTATGAATTAACCCTTTTAGTTTTTGTGGCACATCTACAATATTTTTTTGCCTTAATCACATTTTAGTTACCTTTCCTTTTAGCCTTTTTTTTCTTCGTATCTATGCTCATCAGTGTTTTGATTAGTTTGGTATTGGGACGGGAGTTATTAGGTATAACATAACATCTCAAAAATGCTGTAACTCTACTACAAAATAGTAGAAATGATAAATGGACGGACTGCTTGATCCGATCCTGGCACAAATTGGTGGATGCACCCTGGCCGAATTATTTCGGGCAGCCCGAATACGCATTTGGCCCGGCACGGCGAGGGGCACGCCGGCCCGACAAAAACGTTACAGTAAAAAGATATTGTTTAAAATTTACCAGATATATACACACACATAATTAGTTAATTAGAATCGACGTTGCATGGGTTATGATTAATACTTATAATTATACACACACATATATATAGCATATTATTGTTATGTAACTATTATACACTATACAATTATACTTAAATAACCAATATTTGTATATTATTAATTTCACGTAACTTGCTTACTTGATTACTTATATAATTATAATACTGCTATATGGCCGCTGACTTGCAGACAGAAGACAAGTAGAGCCTTATTCTTATTCTGCAAAAGAAAAAAAAAACAGGTGAATTAGTTCACAAACGATGAAGAGTAAACATGGCATTCAAAAAGTTATTCTTATCAATAGTGTTTTTTTAAATAAGCAATTCAAATCCTCAAAAATGTTTAATCCCAGTAATAGAGTCAATAGAATTTCTCATTCCTGGAATATCTTTTTATTACTTTTTACAATATTTAAAATATTTTATTTTCTATTTGACAATCCCATTTCCACATTAATATAATTCATTTCTTCTGTGTCATCTGTAATTTATGCTTTGATTTAATCTTTTTGTGTTATGAGGTGAACTTGTTTGGCTGCATACAACACATGGGTCACTTGAATACACATGCGTCACTTGCACAGGCGAAGTAGAAATGTTTCTTTTTTTATTATAAATTGTTCCTCGTGTACATAACTGATTACAAAGAGTAAAAATAAAAAAAATATGTGCAGTTAATACTTAATAGTTAGGAGTTTGATAAGATTAAATCATTGTATGTCTCTATATATTGATATTACATTTTTCTGTTACCCTATAATTTCTCAAGTAATACATGTGTTTTTTCTTCTACATAACAATATAAGTTGTACTTGATTTATTTTGCATTTTTCATGTATAACAATTTTTAATTGCATGTTATTTTATTTATTACATAATGTTGTATTTCTAGGAGTTAATTCACACTTGCTATCCTTTAGGTGATTGATGATGTTTAAGGTACTTGCACAATTAAAATACGCTATAATTACATTTAGTCTCTTTATTTTTTGTAATGATTTATATGTATGTCTTTTCCTTTTCAACTCTGATTGTTTTTTTCCTTTAGATGTAGTTCATATGTAGGATCCACTAAGATGGGATGAATTGATGCTAAATTCGAAAATACTGATTTCACGAAAATCATCACGAAAGTTTAAAATTGATTCGTTAATATTCAAACCAACACAAAAAAGATCATATTACATGCATAATAAGATAGGAAGGAGAGGAAGAGAGAAACACAAACACAAACTGCACCAAGATTTGTTGACGAGGTTCGGCCACATCTTGGCTTACATCCCCACTCTGACTTCTCGACCTCGAGACCGCTGGAGATTCTTCTAAACTCTTTCTTCATTTCAAATGGGACAAGGAACAAATCCTTTACACCACACCACCTTTTCTCCGCTTCGAGATATAAGGCGCATCTCTCCTCCTAGAAAACTTGTCTTTTCTCTAGCCTGATAGGTAAGATAAAACCTCTTCTACACAGGAGCTCAAACATAAATTTATAAGAAAGTGTTTTCTCTCTTTTACAATATCAAACTCACAAGAAGAAAAGAGAGAAAGAAGAAATGAAAGATTTGCAACTTAGAGCTCAAATGGACTTCACAATGTTATTTCCACTTTTACTTGGAAATCTTGATCATTCCTACACATTTGATCCTCTTTTATAGTCTTCTTAACTCCATTTAGTCGTTGGGGCTTGTTTCCTAATTTTGAGGTCAAAATATGACCGTTATAATGTATTCTGACCATCCTGCACTATTTTAAGCATAGCATTTTGCATAGTTATCCAAATATGATGATTTTTTATTCTATGAAAAGCTAAAAGAATTATCTACAACTTTGATATTCATCATTAATTCAAAATCTAATGAGATCATAGCCAAATATGGATTAAAAAAATTTATCCATTTCAAATAAAATATTTTTAAGACCTTTACTTATATATATATATATATATATATATATATATATATATCTTTTCATATCAGCATCCAAATGAGATGATATTTGATTCTCTACAAAGATAAGGAAATTATCAATAACTTTTATATTAACCCATTAATGTAAATCTCGTGAGAACATAAATAAATATTAATAAAAAGTTTAATGCATGAAACAACTCATTTTTATTTAAATTTTTTTAGTATTTTAAATATAACTCTAATCTTTCGAGGTTTGTATCATCAAAATATAATTATATAGAGCATAAAAATTTTGTTCCAACAATATCCCCCTTTTTGATGAATACAAACCAAGAAATATGAAAAGTATATGAGTTGGGAAGTAAAGATATTAAAGTCAATTTTACTCCTCCTAAACTAAGCTTTCCTTAAAATTATGAATATGCACATATGTCTTAATTGTAAGGCACTTTTCATATAGAGTTATATTCATCAGATCCATATAATAAATCAGGGGTTATATATATATTTCTCCTATATAAATTTCTCTTATGTTCTTATCATATTTCTCCCCCTTTTGTTTCATCAAAAGTAGTTTGCACATGAAGTATATAAGAAACAATATTAAATACAATATGCAACTCTCTCTTAATCATGTCAACTTCCTCAATTTTTTATTCTTCCCTTTTTTGTCATATAAGATACAATATGTAAGTGTCATAAGAGATATGCAGATAATTTTTATTCTTTTATCACATCTATAAGAATTGTTTCATGTATAATATGTGATAGGCAAAAATAACTCCCCCTAAGGTCATGACTAATTTATAATAGCAAAACATAAAATCGAATGAATAACACGTCTCAAAAAATTATATAAATAATCAAAATATTGCATAAAACTTTGAGACAATGATATCAAATTTAAATTGAATAATATCAAGTACTCAAAGATTTGACAATAAGAGTAACAAGTGAATGGAGGAAATGATATTTTGAACTTTTGAACAAGCTCCCCCTACCATTATGATTAATTTTTATCATCTTTCTATTTTTTCTTTAGTTCTTTATATGTTTCCTTTTTTTAAAAGAACCAATAACACTATAATATTATGAATGAGAAGTCAAAATTTGACTTTCATGACATGAAGGTTTTAAGCCTAAAGCATAAGGGTCATGTCAAGATATGATAAAATAGTTTTGTAAATCATGAGAATGTAAATTCATGCATATGTAAGTCAAATAATTAATATATTTCATGGTATGACATAAACATTTCAAATGTAAAATACATATATAAATTTTCATTTGTGTAAGGGAGATATCATTTAAGCATCATTCCAAATGTGATGGTCAAATGTCATATGATATAGGAATACTCAAATGATAATAAGTTATGACCACATAAATTTATGTGTATTAATCTTATAACACAAGATTCCATATGGAAATACAATTACAAATGTAACATATGGAAAAAAATGTTTTACAAATTTTGATTAAAATTTCAAAATTTTATTTTTCTTTCAATTGCAAACCCGTAAAGCATCGAATGTTATAAATAGTAAAGTCCAAATTAATATGCACACTCACAATTTTTTAAAAATAAACATGATAGATAGCATAGGTATTTCCAAAGTTTAACATATTAAAATATGTCCAAAAATGATATTTTGAGCAATCATAAGTTTATACACAAATTATTATAACTAGTAGACAAGTATAAAGCACAAATAAATGTGACACATAAGTATATCTAATTTTTCATTTATATATTCAAAATAATACTTTTACCATAAAATTTGTATTTGCACTCCTTCAAATCAATTTTTCCTTTTCTTTCTTTGTCACAAGATAATAATTAAAATTGGTGACAAAAAAAGAAACTAAAAAGGTATTCAAAATTTAGCCTTTTACACTTTCTTAAAATGTTAATAACTATTTCAAATTATGGATAAGAGAAATAATTTTCATTAAATGCCATGATAATTTGAAATATGAAAGAATAAAATTCATGTCAAAATATTTCACAAAGATGAACATAGAAATCAATTTTGATAGAAGATGTATATAATAAATTAAAAATGATCTCTTTAGTGATATGCTTTATTTCACACATGTGCCTAAGCATAGAGTTTAGTAATTAGATGTATTATGCAATAATTTTCAAATGGCACATCGATTTGATTAATCATCTTATTTCAAATTATAATGTGCATGTCTGTCCAAATAATATAGTGTAATAAGTCAAAATTCATAATAAGTTCACACACTAAGATTCATAACACAAGAGAGTCATATAAATCTTATGTCAAACATATTTATTATAAATATGAAGTATTCTTTATAAATAAACAAGAATTATTCAAATTTAAAAAACTTAGCTTTCATATTTTCATGTGTCTTTTTCTTTTGCCAAATTCAAATAATAGTCATGATAATAAGCATGTCAAAGGTAAAAATAAACATATATTTATTTTTCTTTGACATGTGAACAAGATAGATTTTGCAAGTATATTATAACAAGTCAAAAGAAGATGCTATGAATTAATTTCAAAGTTCTCCACAAATTTGCATTTCAAAATATTCGAAAGATATTCAATTATTATATCAAGATCTTAGAATATCAAGTGTCGTGAGAATTAAATTTCAATCAAACAAAGTCATTTAATATTTTTTACTCATAAAAATATGATTCATCTATACTTTAAAATCATAAGTATCGTATAATCACATTGAATCACAAATATCAAGATGCAAAATAATATACAATATTCATATAAATGAATTATATATGCTCAATGCCAAGATCAACATGTTTTGAGTGTGAAGAATCATGCATGCAAATTTTAGTATTGATATGAGTGTCCTTGTTTTTTATAAATATGATTTTCACATTGAATTAGTAAGATGTCCAAAAATGTCAATATATCAATCATGATATATTCCCATCAAACATATTTAGGCAACATGAGTAATATAAATACTTTCAAAATTAAATGAGCAACATAATTCTAATATGTACAAGAATCATAATCAAATATTATCTTTATGCATATATCATGATAATAAATTGACAAATTCAAGAAATAAATATGCATCATATCAAAATGGGTTCAAATTTCATTTTCATATACCAAAATATTTTTACCGCAAACTTTTATGCCTCGAACTCATTTCAAGTTCACTGTTGTTTTTCTTTTCATATCACACAATCACAAAGTGTGTGCCTTTACTTTACTTGAATCATTCTTCTTCATTCCTTATGAAGCACACCTACAACCAAAAATTATCTGGGTGCAACATGATTAATTTTGGTTTCTTTAGGGACCCACATCAATTTCATGCTCATATTAATAGATTTTTTAATTGGACATTCAAATGAGTAATGACCATGAGAATTACAATAATGACAAATAATAAATGGTCTAATGGAGTGATTATGATAATATCCAAACTTCAAAGAATCATTATGGGGGGCATGAGAATTTTTAACACCAAAAGAACTATCATAAGAGAGCTTATTTTTCAAATGATAATCATAAGAATTCTTAGGTTTTAAAGAATAAGAATATTTCAAATAATATCCATTTGTGTTTTTTTAAATTTTTATTTGAATCATTTTTCCTGTGTAGTGCATGAGAAATATTCTTTATATGAGTTTTGACAACATGAATAAGCTTCTTAACATTATTAATGTTTTTACAAGAACTAGTAATTTTTTTATCTAAAATTTTTTGTAAAGAAATATTGTTCTTTTGTAACTCATCATGCAATACAATCAATTTTTAATTCTCAACTCTTAAAGATTCATAAGATGCACAAGATAATGAAAGAGAATTATTTTTTTTCTTTTTAAGGTATCTATTTGAATTAAGCATGCATCATATTCCTTTTTTAGA
The DNA here is from genome assembly GCA_030549335.1 of Pontederia crassipes. Classification (NCBI taxonomy): domain Eukaryota; kingdom Viridiplantae; phylum Streptophyta; class Magnoliopsida; order Commelinales; family Pontederiaceae; genus Pontederia; species Pontederia crassipes. Next base: position 64,139,221 of record CM060191.1, on the reverse strand, counting down.
GAATCATAGTTTGTCTTTCATGACATGAAAATCATTTATTACGGTTTCATTTCTCTTTTTGAGAGAAAGATGTTTTTGAATAAGAGAAGCAAATTCTTTATTAACATCAAAAGTGACATCAACATAATCATTCCTAATAGATGTAGAACAATAAGAGGAGTTTGATGTTACCTCGTCTTCCTCACTTTTTGTCATTAAGCATAGATCAAAATCTTGATCAGATGTTGTTAATGTGAAATTGATAATTTTTTCTTCACCTTCATCCGATGTCTTATATCTTTCATTTTCTTTGCCTTCATATCTAAATAATAACTTTAGTCAAATCTTATGAGAAGTAAAACATTTAGAAATGAGATTTAAGCTTTCCTTATTTAAAGCACAATAAAATATATTTCGAACTTTAGAATCAATTTTGGCAAGTGAAATTTGAAAATCATTATATTCAATGTAGGAAAGATGAAACACCATTCAAAATCTTCTTTGTCTTTTCAAAACCATTTTCTATAATTTCCCACATATCAAAATCAATTGAACATAAATATGCTTTCATTCTAATTTTCCGAAAAAGAATAGTCATTAAAACTCTGTGGGTAAAAAATGGAAGATCATTCTCCAAAAAATGGTGACATGCTCTAAAAGATGGTTAAATTTAAAAAAAAATAAATGAGAATAGCCTTGCTCTGATACCAATTGTAGGATTTCAAGGCACCAAGAGGAGGTGAATTGGTGCTAAATTCGAAAATACCGATTTCACAAAAATCATCGCAAAAGTTTAAAATTTATTTGTTAATATTCAAACCAACGCAAAAGCGATCATATCACATTCATAATAAGATAGAAAGGAGAGGGAGATAGAAAGACAAACGCAAAGTGCACGGTGATTTATTGATGAGATTCGATCACACCTTGACCTACATTTCTGCATCTCGACCTCGAGACCGTCGGAGATTCCACTAAACTCTTCCTTCGTTCCAAATGGGAAAGGAAGAAACCCTTTACACCGCACCACTTTTTCTCTGCTTCGAGAGGTAAGGCACACCTCTTCTCGTAGAAAACTTATCTTTTTTTCTAGTAAGATAAAATCTCTTCTACACAGGAGCTCACACCCAAATTTTTAAGAAAATGTTTTCTCTCTTTTACAATATCAAACTCACGAGAAGAGAAGAGAGAAAGAAGAAATGAAAGATTTTCAACTTGAAGCTCAAATGGACTTCACAATGTTCTTCCCACTTTTCCTTAGAAGTCTTGATCATTGCTACACCTTTGGGTCATTTTTATAGCCTTCTTAACTCCATTTAGTCGTTGTGACTTGTTTCCTAATTTTGATGCCAAAATATGACCGTTATAATGTATTCTGCACGTTGACTAGTCAATTGTCCTGCACTATTTTAAGCATAACTTTTTGCACCAATTATCCAAATGAGATGATTTTTTATTCTATAGAAAGATAATAGAATTATCTACAACTTTAATATTCATTATTCATCCAAAATCTAATGAGATCATAGCCAAATATTGATTCAAAGTTCAGTATACAAAATTATCCATTTCAAATAAAACATTATTACCTTACTTTTTATATATATACATAACTTTTCATATCAGCATCCAAATGAGATAATATTTAATTCTCTACAAAGATAAGAAAATTATCAATAACTTTTATATTTACCCATTAATGTAAATCTCGTGGGAATATAAATAAATATTAATCAAAAGTTTAATGCATGGAACAACTCATTTCTATTTAAACTTTTTTTGGTATTTTAAATATAACTCTAATCTTTCGAGGTTTATATTATCAAAATATAATTATATAGTGCATAAAAACTTTGCTCCAACATCATATTCACATGAAATGTGGAATGAATAAATTTTGAGCTGTCATTTAATTATTTCATTGCTCAATTTTTTTATTACTTTCTCATATTTTAATTATTCATTTTCATTCATTGCATCTTGCCCGTAGTTCAATTAATTAATATGAGCATAAATGGTCCTTGAGTTTAATTATGACAATACTTGGTTTTTTTATATTAAGCCACATGCCATCTACATTTAAATTATTTAAATTTTTTATGTGATTTATCCTTAATACTTTTATGCGTTTGCATACTTCTTATGTGTCCTCATGTCTTCTTAAGTGGAATCAACGACACAATCTTCTGTGGTTCCTTGTCTAGAGCGTTCTGTTCAGCAAAAAATAGATTACGCATGGAAATATGTTAGTGAAGCCATAGATGCAAAAGGTAAAAAAGTTTTGATATGTCAGTTTTGTCAAAAAAAATTTTGGTGGAGACATTAATAGGATGAAGCAACATCTTGTTGGAACTAAAGAAAATATTGGGCCATGCAAAAAAAGCTCCTTTAGAAGTTAGATTGGAAATTAAAGGCTCACTGGATACAATTTTGCAAAAGGCCAAGGACAAAAAAGGACTATTTGAAGACTTAACAATGGATGAAAAAATGGAGAATGAAGTCTCCAAAGGCAAGAGAAAAATTTTAGAGGTTCAATCTCACTTTCAACTATGCTCAAGTAATTCTTCTCAACCTAATATTAAGGCATGCATGCAAAGTAAAGAAAAAATGGAAGGACACTAATTTAGCACTTGCACTATGGTTTTATGATGCATGCATTCCTTTTAGTGCTTGCAATTCACCATATTTTCAACGTGCTCTTGACAAAATAGCTACTATTGGTCATGGATATAAACATCCTTCTTATCATGCTTTTCGTGAGAACTTATTAAATGATGCTAAGGTTCATGTGAAGCAAATTACAAAGCTGCATGATTTAATCTTATGGAGAAGTATTCTTCTATTTTTTGGTCCATTGTGTTGCTCATTGTGTTAACTTGATATTAAAAGACATGAAAAATATGTTCATGGTGAAAATTTTAACTATTCTTGCTTCAAAAGTGACTATTTTTGTGTATAATCATAAGGTAACATTGAATTGGTTAAGAAAAAAGGAAGGTTGGAGACAAATTACCCGTCCTAGTGCAACTCATTTTGCCACTAATTTTATTGCTTTACAAAGCTTGTATAAACACAAGGAGCTACAAGCTTTGGTCATAAGTGTTGATATTAAGCAATTTTTCAAAAAGCATAATGGTAAAGATATCAAACAGATTGTATTGGATGAAAACTTTTGGAACAATTGTTTGATAATCGTGAGGATTATGACTTCATTAATGCGCTTGCTCCGGCTTTGTGATACTGATGAATCATCATTGGGCTACATTTATGAGGTCATGCATATGGCACGTTTGAGAATTATGAATGTGTTCAAAAATAAGAAAAAATTGTACAAGCCCTATATTGATATTATAGATATTAGGTGGGATCACATGTTGCGTCAAGATCTTCATGCAATGGCATATTTTTTTAATCCTATTTTTTAATACGATGGATCCATCTTATCTAAAGAGACAGATATTATGCGTGGTGTGTATAATGTCATTGTCAAATTAAGTGATGATTCTAATGCCATGACATTGTTTGATGAGATAAGAATTTTTCAAGAGCGGGAACTGTGCTTTTCTCATCCCAAGGTATGAATCAATATTATTTATTCTTATCCCAAGGTAGCAAAACCACTCATCCAGTATGAATTAATATTACTTATTCTCATTAAGTTTTTTAATTTTGACTTATTCATGTTCTTATTTTAATTCAAATATTAATTTTCATTCATAACAGATTTTTTGCATTATTTTGTCTCATATCCAATGTAGATGAATGATGGAGACTATTTGGTTATGATGTCCCAAATTTACAAAAGATTGCAATAAAGATTCTTTCCCAAACTGCCTCGTCTTCGGGATGTGAACGCAATTGGATTGTAATTGAACGCATCCATACTAAAAAGACAAATAGGTTGGAGCATCAAAGATAAAATGATTTACTTTATGTCCACTACAATTTGAGATTGAAAAATAGGTAAGTATACCTAATTAACAATGTATATAGTGAATTAATTTATCATTTTGCATTAATTAATTTGATGTCATTCATAATTATTAGGTTATTAATGAGCAAAAGATCCTATGATTCAATTGATTATGAATCAATTGAAAAAACTAAATTTTGGGTTGTTGAAAAAGAAGAAGACGAACTTGACTTTGATGAGACAATACTTCAAGAAGACTTCCAAAGGAAATTGAAGACTCAAGTGCTTTAGGTTTGGTTTATTAAATTTTATAGCATGTTTGATTGTGTATTAAGAAAACTGAAACTTTATGAAATTGATTATTCAATTATATTTGTTTTTGTAGATATTGAGGAGCATGAATTTGAAATGTAGATGTGGATATGGATGGAGATGGAGATGGTGATGGAGATGGAGATGAAGATGGTATTCATCACGGATGAAATATTGAAAGAATTTAATTTTCTATTGAAGATGGAGAAGAAAGATACTTAATTACATAAATGACATAGTAAAAATTTAGACATTTTTTTGTTTAGAAGATTTCTTTTGAAGTACTCGAATGTTTTTGTGGATGAATGCCCATGATGATATCTTTTGATGTTAACACTATTAACTTACCACCATTGATATGCCTTAAACTTGTAAAAGGTCATATGTGATTTTTGTTAAGTTATATATGTGGTTTCTTCTCTTTTGTTCAATATTATGACATGTGCATAATTATACTTCATTGAGAGTGAATATGTGATATTGTGAAAGTTTCTTCATTCTGAAGTACTAAACTTGGTTTGTTGATACTTAAATTTGTTTAAACAACTCCACTCATTTATAATTTTTTTATCATCTTATGGTTTGATATGTTTTTCATTAGAATTTTTACATGCACAAATTAGAGGCTACATTCATATTATGTTACACGTTGAATACAAAATTAACATGTCAAAATTTTGAAATTGCATGACCCTCGGGGTCCGACCATTACATGTCTGTCTATATGGAGAGTCGATACATAGGGTTTCAAGTCAGTCTTTGTGTTGAAATAATATCATAAAAGAAAAAAGGCATGAGTTATGAGTAAAGTGGTCTTGAATTTGATATGTGAACAAACTTGATTCTATTGGTCTAGTCGATTTGTATTGGATCCCTTTAGCTAGGTAATCTGATCTAATTCGATCATGTGGGATGATCTTTGATCACCATTTTTTTAAAAAAAATCTTACTTTTTTTATATTATGTAATATAAAAATATGATTTAATATTTATTTTAAAGTTTAATATAAGTTTTATCAATATTTAAATAGTATTTTATACTAAATATATCAATTTAAATTTTTTGAAATTTTTATCAAATTAGAAACTAAATAAAAAAATTAGATCATCGATTGAAAAATCTCAACTCCTAAACAATCCGACCACCCATCAAGTTGGTGTTGGATTAAATCGAGTTCGATCCGACCATCGACCCAACCCCACCTAACATAAATAAGGATAGATTGGGTCATTGAATTGACCGGAACGACTTAACCAGATGACAATCACCATTCTAACCTAAGTGTTGATTTAGCAGTAATGTCATGGTTTTTATCATAATTTTTATCAGTCTTCATGTGCTGATTTTTTTCATCAACATAACAAGGTTGAGAGCGACCTAGCCCATTTTGCCTTGCATCCTTCATTTATGTATCGATATAGGTTGCACTTTTCTTGCTCTCCTGATCTACCCTCTTTGAACTTTTAAATCAATAATCATGAGAAAAGATTAAAAAAAATGTGATTAACTTTTCAAAAGATGTAAAATAAAATAAATGCATGCACTGATCACATTAAAAATAATTGAAATCATGTATAAATTTTCAAGCATTGACCACAATATGACAAAAAAATGGAGCCCTAGTAGCAAGATTTGGCCCAAGCATGGACAAAAATGGATAGACTAGTCCGGACATGTACAACGTGACCCAAAAGTCCATCATTATCGAATTACATCATGATATGATCTATTTCAATGGACTCACACGTCTATCGGGCTAAGTTTTTTTTTTGTATAATTGGAAAACTAAAAATTAGCAAATTTCTCGGTATTGAATTGCTGCTTTTATCGTCTATGTTCATCTACTTTAGAAAAATATATTTTATTAAATGAATCTCTTGTTTTTTTATAAAGAATTGAGTGGCACAAATTTAAAAGAAAAATAGAAGAAACGAAAAGACAAACAAAAATGGCTGATTTTTCCTCCGTAAATAAAATGACAAAAAATATTGTCAATGTCTATTTTGTCACCCAAAATTAGTAGTTCAATTAATATCTGAGCCAAGGATACACCAAAGAGCCGACTTTTAATTACAATTCAATAACATTTGGAAGAATTTTTTTATGGAAGTTGACATTTTTATTTACAACGATCGTTTCAAAGGAGAACTCGGGTAACATAGACTTAAAGCACGGACCACTTCAAGCAGTTGGTCTACTATACAAAAGACTGTTTGTTTATACCAAATTTGAAGCTCAGTTACCATTCATCTTCTCCACCATCGGCTCATTTTTGGTGAAGTTCTCCAGAGAGATTTTATCCATTACATTATCACCAGTTCCACCACCCATACCATCTACAAAGCCATTATGTTGAGGAATAGATTTTGTAGGTTGGAGTGATTGGACAATTGTAATAAGTGGTGCCCCATTCGATTTGTCCACCAACAGAATGGCACGAGAACAGAAATCTTCAGTCTTTTGCATTTGAGACAATAACAAATCATTGAGCACTTCAATGGATGAAAATACAATATGTGCCATGATGAGAGAGAAAAATAAGGTCCAAACTCTCCTGCGGGGCCCCGAACTCGGGAAATTTTTCCCCCGGGTCGGGGATGGGGGAAAATTATTTTTGAACTCTCTTTCGGGGATCGGGGCAGGAGAAGTTGTCCCCGCCCCACAGGGCCCCGAATCCCCGCACCTTAAAGAACAAGTGATTGTATAAGAATAGTCCCACGTTTATAGTAGTAGCAAAGTGAGACTAAATAGACAAGTATAAATAAAGGAGGAGACTAATGTGCCAATATGAATGTTTATGGAGAAAGTCCATCTTTGGATATTTTTTAAATTTATAATGATAATTTTATCAAATTATCTCTAAGTAAAGAAAATTTAATAAAAAGTTTTGGCTGAACCAAAAAATGTGGTTCAACTCGATTTTTTTCAATTTTGTCTGATTTTAACCGATTTTGACCGATTCGATTTGGTTTAATCCGGTCCAAATTGGGATCTGATTTTTGGGCTTAGGGCGATGATAGCGGCCCTCGTTTGAGGAGGGCAGCGACGGTTCTTGCTAGAAGAGGGTCGCGGGGGTTCAGGGTCCCCGCGGGACCCCGAACCCCTATGGGGATCGGGGCGGGGAATAAAATTCCTTCCGGACTGGAGATTTGGGTTGGAGTCGGGGGCGGGGGGAGTGTCCCCCGCTCCGAACAGGGTCGGGTGTCACTCCTAGTCCAAACTTAGTATTTTCACTATTATTTTTTTAAAACTTCAAGTGATGAAAATGTCAATATTTTTAAAGATATGTCACTCCAATTGGATAATCTAACTACCTTATACTGAAGAATAAAGCAGTTCCATCGAGTCAATTTCAATTTATCTTATTTAAGGTGCCTTAATACGTGAACATCTATCAATCATGTTTCAAACGAGTGAATTAATGTTTTACAATCATTAGCATTCTAATCTAATTGCTAACAAAAGACGTGCAATAACTTAAAATGGTTTGTCTGGAATGAAAACTACTATAAAAAAAAGTCCGGAAATCAAAATATATATCCTTCTCCCAACAATTAAATTGTACCACAATCGAAAGAATTAATATCAAAATAAAAATGTGGCTGGACAAGACAAACTCACCAAGACAATTGTAGGGAAACTTGTGTCTTCTCTTGATTTCCAATGTCATGCAATAAAAATATCTTCTTTCAAGAGACTAAATCTCAAAACTTCTAAATTGCATGACCCCAGGGTCATGTCTTTCTATAGGGAGATTCGGTCCATAGGGTTTCAACTCAGTCTTGGTGTTGAAATAATATGATAAAAGAAAAAGGGCATGAGTTGTGAATAAAATGGTCAGTACGAGTATTCAAAGGTTGGGTTGAATTTAATCTGTGAACAAATTTGATTCAACCGATCTAGTCGATCTAGTCGATTTGGATTATATCCCTTTTAGATAGGTAATTTAATCCAATCCGACAAGTCGGATGATCTTTTATCACCATTTTTTTTAAAAAAATCCTTACTTTTTATATTATGTAATATACAAATATTATTTATATTATATTATAAGAATAATTTTATAAATATTTAAATAATATTTTATACTTAAAATTTTCATTTTAACATTTTTGAAAGTGTAATCAAATAAGAAATTTTAATAAAAAACAAATCATCAAATTGAAAAAACTCAACTCCTACACGATCCGACCACTCGACCACTCATCAAGTGGGTGTTGGATTAAATCAAGTTGGTATCAGATTAAATTTTGTAGCATCGACCACAATATGACAAAAAAATTGAGCCCTATTAGCAAGATTCAGCCTAAGCATAGAGAAACATGGTCCGAACATGACCCAAAAGTCACATCATTATCGAAGATCAATTCAATTCTTTCAGTGGACTCACACGTCTATCGGGATGCATTGATTTGTTGCTTTTATCGTCTATGTTCAACTTCTTTAGAAAATATATTTTATTAAATGAATCTCTTATTTTTATAAAAAAATTATGAGTGACCTACAAATTCATGGTAATAATAATATCCTTTTATTAACTAAGGATGATTGGCAAAATAATAGAGTTATGTCTTGGCATAAGTGCTAGTAATCCGTATACATAGATGAGATGAGTCTGGATCGAAAAATAATATCCTTTTATTAAATTTAAAGGAAAAATAGAAGAAACAGAAAGACAAACAAAAATAACTAATTTTTTCTTCGTGAATAAAATGACAAGAAATAGTCAATGTCTATTTTGTCCCAAAATTACTAGTTCAAGTAATATTTGCAAGAGAACATAAAAATAATGCAAGGCAACACCAAAGAGCCGACATCTAATTACAATTGAATAATTTGAAAGAATTTTTTATGAAAGTTGACATTTTTATTTACAACGATCGTTTCAAAGGAAAACTTGAGCAACATGGACTTAAAGAACGGACCACTTCAAGCGGTCAGAAATGCAGCAATAATTAGCCTATTGTACAAGAGATTGATTGTTTATACCAAATTCGAAGCTAAGAAAGCACCTCTAAAGAACTTGATCTTAGTAGAACTGTCTGTAGATATCCGTGCACAAGGCTCAGTTACAGAATCTGCCATTCATCTTCTCCACCATCGGCATCATTTTTGGTGAAGTTTTCCACAAAAATTTTATCCATTACATTATCACCATCTCCACCACCCATAGCATTAGGAATAGATTTTACAGGTTGGAGTGATTGGACAACTGTGAAAAGTGGTGCCCCATTCGATTTGTCCACCAGCAGAATGGCACGAGAACAGAAATCTTCAAAGTCTTCTGCATTTGAGACAAAACAAATCATTGAGTACTACAACGGATGAAAATACAATAAGAATGGAAAAGCTCGTATTAATTGAACCTTTATCTCGACAATAGAATCCAATTGCCAAAGAAGAGTCTATAGCGTCAAGCGGCAGATGTCTGATGGTACTACAAACAAACAATAAGACAGTTACTAAAGGAGAAATGTAAACCCTCATTTTCTGACAGCTTGCATTTTAAGAGTGTTCAGTTGGGGGTTCTGGTGTAAAGTGGATAGTACATCAAGCCGCCACAATCATGAATTGAGCACAAAGTCACTCTCAATGATGCCAAGTTTAGTATACAACTCCGGACATGATATTACACGACAACATTGGGTACAACACAACCCATGACATGATGTGTAGCACAAACTTTTTTTTTAAAAAAATCTTATTTTTATATCTATAGCAATAAAAAAGTGGGTCCAAATGATAGTTTTGCCCTCTTGAACAATTATAAAGGTTCCAGCAAGGAATGGATCAATCCCAAGTTCAATTACATATTATGAGCCTTCAAAGTCCACACACTTCAAGTTCACACCATCTTCTTGAACCATGTCCTAGTTGGCAATAAAATGTAAGTTGAGATAAAATGTAAGTTGAGACAGCGTACCTGCAGTGATATGAACTGGTATCAGCTTCCAAATCACCTCTTTTTACATCCACAGCCTGTTTGAAATGAAGAAAATGCATACTTAGATCAATTCACATAAGGATGACAGCAACAGATCCAAATGATAAAAATGCAGCACTATCTAGGCAGTTTTTGATCTTTGCTAGAGGGCTTCCGTGTTAAGTTTTTTTGGATAATTTACCATTTTAGTGAATTTTCATTTACTTATCCAATTAACTCGTTAAGCAGCAGATAGATTCCAACATTTTTTGGAACTGCTAAGACCCAAATATGAAAAAAACAGCATTTACTAGCAATACAGAGGCGAATGATGCCAATTAGACCTGATTTAAATATGACCAAGCTTCCATTATTTTTTGCCTAGCCTTTGAGTATGTATGATGTTATCGTTTCCTAATTAAAAAATGATAACATAACCTTGTGGATCATCATTCTAGATGTCCCTTAAATAGCAGGCTAACATCCTTACCTTAAGTCACGGAGGCTGCTCTTCTAGCTATTACCAATATCAAACCGTTGAAGAAAGAACTCATAATATTACTTATTTTCCATAATGAATAAACAAACAAATAAATTCTCCATGATGCATACTCTATAACAATGTGATAACAGTGACTTCATTCCCTACATTATGCCAATTTAAATTTCTCTCAGATGATGTAAAAGTTTCCAGACCGAAGATATGCACAACAATGGGATTAGTACACTTCGGCACTCATTTGGCAGAAATAAAACCCAATTACTTTCTAAAAGTTTCCAATTAATTCTAGACACATCATTATTTTTTTTTAAGGTTCTAGACGCATCATTTCATCCCAGATAAACACAACATGAATGTCACCTCTTTTGTTCCTAAACACTCAAAGCATTTTTTTTCTCAAGATTGTTAGTACCAAAGTGCAGAGTTCAATTCAAACAAGATATAGGAAAAATGGCAGGAATGACACCACAAATAAGCACTTATTTTCTTCAAAATCAACTCCATTTTGGTGAATGAATGCTCATTTTCGGTCACAGGAAGAAGAATTGTGGTCAGTGTTCAAACTGCATCGTCCCTTTCTTCAATGAATTTCATAGTTCGATGCACCAAAATTTTTTTTGAGCAAAATTAAGAACCATATGAACATGGAAGGTTCACTTGAGATGCTAATAAATAATTAAACATCAATGCAATCTCCATAAGTAACTCCGCCCATGTTTTATAGTCGGTCCCAAGCCCGGATAAAGGAGGAGGGTTGTGTTAGGCCCCGACAGCCAGCGTAAAACCCTGTCGAATCTTATGAACATGGATCAACGAATTAGAGCGGAATGACGTCGTATGATCCATGTAGCCGACCCCACCTAATGGGATAAGGCTTTGTTGTTGTTGTTGTTGTAATGCAATCTCCATAAGTAATAATTTGTATATAAACTAATTTGTTTATAAAGGAACAAACAGACTACATCCACGGGAAGATCTAGGACCCGAACAGTAATGGGTTCAAAATTTTCACCTATAGAAAATTATAAATTAAATGAAAATATTTCACAAAAGGAAATAAACTTGAATCTATTCATCATAAACAATTATTATATTTAGTAGGGAAACTTGTATTTCTTAAACAATATCTTTCCTTTTTGGTGTTTAAGAAAAAAACAATAAGAAATGTGAATGTTAATTAAGAAATCATATAACATTTATTTTCAGTCATGAAAGTTGTGTACAAATTTAAGAGACAAATTATCTTCACATAATTGTTTTAAGAGTAAACATACGAAAACATTATTCTACTGAATTATTTTTTTAGGAAGAACTCAACTAAAAATAAATTACCTTAAAGTGACATCATTTTTTCTTCGTTGCTATTCTTTTCGGTTGAGATCTATCGGTGTTTGGGGTTACTAGCATGTGATCAATCTGGTGTTCAAGTGGGAATGAAAAGGTATAGCCCGGTGAAACTGGTGACAGATACAATCAAATATAGGGCTGCTAACTTCTAGGCCCTTAAACATAAACTTGCTAATCGCTATCTAGATACACTGGTGATTAGTTTTATAAGAGAAATGCATATTTACTTACTATTACGAAAGCAAGGACACTTACTACGACATACAACTAGAGTTCCAATCAACCCATGATGCATATATATCAAATGTAGCACTTATAAACAGTTATCAAATTCTTGATAAAAAGTAAAGTTACATGATTAAAACATTGGCTCATTAATTCTGCCCATTTTAACCACTCAACCTGTCACGTTTGTAACAAATGAATGCATGATGTCACTCAGCCATTAACCAACCACCCCACTATGGTTCAGTTATTTGCCAGTTACTTATACTCTAATTTGTTTAGTTTATGTGCAATCTATGTTGTAATGTATGTTATAATTGTCATTTTCTTAATAACCAGAAGTTTTGACCACTACATATGAACATTTACTATTAGTTGTATGTTTTGCACCTTTTTTTTTTTTGAGAAGGAATGTTTTGCACCTTAATATATTTTCAGTCATCATTTCTATTTTCTTATCATCACACTCTACCATCTTCTTTCTATCCCCCAACTGCTATCACACACATCTTAAATATTGCTAGAAAAATCAGTATGGTGGAAATGTTAGTAAACCAATTCTGTTGTAACATGTGTATAACATTGTAGACATAGTACACTAACTAACAGATTGCAGCAAATTATCAAAAAATAGCGCTATTGCATAAAAAAAAAGCTAATTCACACAAGCCAGAAGTTTCAAATTACCATGCAGCATGAATTGGCACGTTTCACAAATATATACAGATTACAAGACTCAAATGATTTACATACCAGTTGAACTTCATGAGGGTCCAGATATAAGGCTTTGTCATCTTGAATGCCAACAATATAGGTTGAGGCCCCAGGTTTTCCACCTAAAATACCCAGGCTTTGCGGAAATGTGAATGTTTCACAAAGCAATGGAATGTACCTGACATGTAAATATTAGATTCCAGGCACCATGTTTCACATGAACCAAAACTGAAAACACACTTAAAAAAAAACTAAAACTGAAACAAAAGGTTGTCTTTTGAACTTGGAGTTCAATTATGTAACATCATCATTGATTCACAATACAATATCTGAAACCAATTTGACAGAGACACTACAAAAAAAAAGGAAAGAGAAAATCCCGAGCTGCCCAGATGAATATCTTGAGCTCAAGCCTCCTCAAAAATAATAATAATAATAATAATAATAATAATCTTGAGCTCAAGTCTCAAGACTGTACCCTTTCAAAAAAAAGATCTCAAGACTGTAGCTAAAAGACTATTTCTAATGTAAGTACTAAATAACATTTAACAACATGACAAATTCTTGATCCTCAAAGGGTAAAGGATGAAAATGATCAGGAATGTCCTCTCAAAAAAGGAAAATGATCAGGAATGTGAAGTATTTTTTTAGAATGTGAAGTATTGGTAGATTTAGCTAACCATCCACCTGCACTGCTATGCAGAGGACTGCAAATTTATAAGTGCGAAAATCCAGAAATCTTGAATCCAAAAAGTATATGGCAGGAGGGTACTATCTCAAAAGAACACTTCTTGCACACGAAGAACTTTTTTTTTTCTTGCACACGAAGAACTTTATTGTCGTGTTTTTTTAATAATGGCTATACAAGGTATGTGTTTGCTTAAAAACTTCTATTGTTTTAATGCATGAGCCCGATATATCAACTATTTTATGATCCAAAGATCGATATAAAAACTTCTATACAAGGTATGTATTTTATAGCCGGTCCCAAGCCCGGATAAAGGAGGAGGGTTGTGTTAGGCCCCGACAGCCAGCATAAAATCCTGTCTAATCTTATGAACATGGATCAACGAATATATTGTGTTAATGCTAGGTCGTTACTCGTAAGTAACGCGTTGTACAGCTCGAGTACAGTGATAAGAGAGCAAGAGCCGCTGCATCCTCGCCTGAATGCAGTGTTAAATGAGCAAGGGCTACCGCACTCTAATGGACGGAGGCGGTTAAATAAGCTAGTTCATGAGACTAAGGTCAGATTAGGTTCTTAGAACATTGGGACGTTGAATGGAAAGCGCCTCGAGGTGGCACAAGTAATGGACCAGCGTAAAATTAGTATCTTATGCTTGCAAGAAACTAGATGGGTAGGAGAGGGAAGTAAAGAGATTAGGTTAAATGGTTCCAAACTTTGGTACACAGGTAAGGTAAATGAAAGGAATGGTGTTGGTATTATCGCGGATGCAGAATGGAGGAAAAATGTTGTGGAAGTCAAAAGGATTGAGGATCGAATCATATCCGTGAAAGTAATTGTTGGAAAGGAGACATGAACATTATTAGTGCATATGCACCCCAAGTAGGAGCGGAATCACATCTCAAGGAGAAGTTTTGGGCAGATATGGAGGGTTTGATTGAAAGTATACCAACAACCGAGAAAGTTTATATTGGGGGAGACCTTAATGGACATGTTGGTAAAGAGGCAGGACCACATGCAAGGGTTCATGGTGGTTTTGGTTTTGGGGAGTTGAATGAGGAAGGACAAACTATTATTGATTTTTCTTTAGCATACGACCTTAAGATTATCAACACTTGTTTTCGGAAGAGAGAGGAACATTTAATCACATACAAAAGTGGAACTCATAGGTCTCAAATCGATTTTTTCCTGACAAGAAATACTGATAAAAGACGTTGTACTAATTGCAAAGTAATTCCTGGGCATGGGGTGACTACACAACATAGATCGTTAGTTCTTGATATGCAAATGAAACGTATAAAACCAAAATCTCAAACAGTTTTTGATCGAAAGATCAAGTGGTGGCAGTTAAAGGGGGAGAAGCGAGAGACTTTTAGAAGTAAGTTATTAGAGGAAAGTGTGTGGGAGTTAGAAGGAGATGCTAGTATCATGTGGGAGAATGTGGCAAAAAAGGTTGAAATGGTTGCTAAAGCCATTTTAGGAGAATCAAAAGGTTTTGGACCACGAGATAAGAAGACTTGGTGGTGGAATGAGGAGGTCCAAGAAAAGGTGCGTAATAAGAAGAATTATTTCAAGGCGATACACTTGGACAATAGTTCTGACAATTGGGAAAAATATCGTTTGGCGAAAAGGGAGGCTAAGAAGGCAGTTAGTGATGCTCGTGCTAAAGCATATGAGGGGTTTTATAAGGAGTTAGGGACAAAGGCTGGTGAACAAAAGATTTACAAGATTGCAAGGAATAAAGAGGAGTCGAGAGATTTGGATCAAGTAAGATGCATAAAAAATGAAGTTGACAAGGTTTTAGTTAGGAGATATTAAGAACAGATGGGAAGAGTATTTCTATAAGCTATTTAATGATGGATGTAAAGGTTCCTGTTGTGATTTGGAGGACTTGACAGTTAGCAAATGTGAGCTGAATAGATCATTTTATCGTAGAATTAGAGTATCGGAGGTTAGCGAAACTCTTAAGAAAATGGAGAATGGTAAAGCCGTTGGACCGGATGGTATACCGATTGAAGTTTGGAAATGTTTAGGAGAAAAATGTGTATTGTGGTTATGTAAACTATTTAATGAGATTTTACAGTCGAAAAAGATGCCTGATGATTGGAGATTAAGTACATTAGTTCCTATTTACAAAAATAAAGGGGATATTCATAATTGTGCAAATTACAGAGGGATTAAACTTATGAGTCACACAATGAAATTATGGGAAAAAGTGATTGAGCATAGATTGAGAATGGAGACTAGTATTTCTGAGAGACAATTTGGGTTCATGCCAGGAAGATCCACTACAGAGGCGATTTATTTACTAAGGGGGATGATGGAGAAGTATCGAAGTAGGAGAAGAGACTTACACATGGCTTTCATTGACTTAGAGAAGGCGTATGATCGGGTACCAAGGGATGTGCTTTGGAAAGCCTTGCAAAAGAAGAGGGTGAGTGTTGCCTACATTAAGGTAATACAAGATATGTACGATGAGGCATTGACTAGGGTTAGGACACCCGGAGGTGAGACAAATGAATTTCCTATAGGAATTGGCCTACATCAAGGATCAGCTTTAAGCCCGTATTTATTTAATTTAATTATCGATCCTATAACCGAGAGTATCACAGAGGAGGTACCTAAGTGCATGCTATTTGCGGATGATATAGTACTTTTAGCGAATTCAAGAGAAGAGATTAATACAAAATTGGAAATATGGAGAAATACGTTGGAGTCAAAGGGTTTTCGTTTAAGTAGGAATAAAATAGAATATATGCATAGCAATTTCACAAATAAACAACTCAGAGACGATTTGAAAGTTAGGCTAGGGGAGGATATAATTCCTCAAGTGACAAAGTTTAAATATTTAGGATCAATTGTAAGACAAGATGGTGAGATTGATGACGATGTTAATCATAGAATTCAAGCTGGATGATGTAAGTGGAGGAAAGCCACTGGAGTTCTTTGTGATAGAAAAGTACCCAATAAATTTAAAGGAAAATTCTATCGTACTGCTATAAGGCCAGCAGTGTTATATGGTAGTGAATGTTGGACTATGAAGGGACAACATGAACGTAAAGTGGGGGTAGCCGAAATGAGGATGTTGAGATGGATGTGTGGTCATAGAAGATTAGATAAGATTAGGAATGACCATATACGTGAACGAGTCGGAGTGGCTCCTATTAGTGAGAAAATGGTAGAGAATCGTTTGAGATGGTTTGGTCATGTTCAGAGAAGACCATTATGCGTCAGTAAGAAGAGTAGATCAAATAATCTGGAGTCCGATTAAAAGAGGGAGAGGGAGGCCAAGGCGGACACTTGGCGAACTAATAGAGCAAGATCTATTGGTGAATAATATACCAAAAGGTTTGGTTACTAATAGAGCGGAATGGCGTCGTATGATCCATGTAGCCGACCCCACCTAGTGGGATAAAGCTTTGTTGTTGTTGTTGTTTATGATCCAAAGAACTACGACACAAGAAAAAGATAAAATGGGCTAGGATGCCAAGGTACTCACACCACAAAGTGCAACATTATAGTTTCATGAGATATTTTACAAGGGTACAGATGGTGGCAAGTTACCTGGTATTCACCTTTTCTAGACCAAGAACCAAGGGAACCAACAAGAGAATAGGTGCCCAGGTCACTTGATCCTTGCTTAAATCGGAACAGAGTTTAGCAACGACATCAATGCATAACACTGGAGCCCCACCTCTTTCTCCTTCTTCATCACCAGAAACAACATATGTAGCCATCGGTAAACTTTCTTTAGAATTATCATCGATATCTCGTTCTCTAATAGAACGTGCAAGTGTTTCCCATGTGCGACACATAGCATAAGGACCCAGCCATGATCCAACAGCCAAGCCATAAGCTCTCCCAGCTTGAAGTAGATTGTGTATAGAAAATGCACATGTTTCGTAATCTCCAAAGAGATGTAAAATTTCAATATATTTTGGATCATATGGCTGCCACAAGCAAAAAGTGATCACAATGAGCAATAAGTCTTATGCAGGGATGAACAAACTTAACAAGGCAACTCCTTTTCTTTGTTAAAATCTGTCTTACCTTCTGTAAGGGCTTTCTCCATGATCTCCCCAGATGATGAAACACCAATGCCTGTTATCATTCATTCAGAAATCTTATTAATCTAAATTGAAGGTTGTGAGAGGTGGCGGACTTACCTGTGCAACAAGCATCTGACTACTTCTGATCATACATCCCCATTTGACATCACTTGTGTACTTTGAATCACCAATGGCATCAAAACCTATTCAAAGTGCATGAACAGAAGTGCACCACCAAGTTAATGCTGCCCTTCTATATAATAAATACTAAAAATCAAGTTGAAGGCATTATATGCTATATGTTTCTGCAGCCCAACCTTTTCTGTATGTGATCCAAATTCTTGATGAGAAATCTTCTAGAAAAGCAGCATAACTACTTTCAGGATCAGCATTGCTGAATGATTCAGCGGGGGAAGGATTATAACACTTTCCTAGAAGCCATATTTCACTGGTCGAGCTTAAGGTGTCAGCCCTGCTCACCCCCAAAAATCGCTCCTGAAGCCTCCTCATTGAGGAGCTATAAGCAACCTTTTTCACAGATGACGCCCAGCCCTGATTATTGATTTTTGTTGCCTTAGTATCAACCTCGTTGTGTGATTCAAAAATTGATAAGGTAGATGCAAAAAGACTCGACAAGAACGATGGTTTCAAAGTCTTATGAAGAGCAGACTTTGGCTCCACGCCAGCGGCTTCTCCGGCCTTTTCTACTGCAATGTCCGAGCTCCCTGTAGCAAATACTGAATCCAGAGCTCGCACAGGACAGTCCGTCATTACCTGGAAATAGAAATAAACATAACAAAATCACCTCTCGAATACACAAACACGAAAAAGCAAAAGCTGTTATTATGCTTATGATAAAAATAAAAAATCAATGTCACCACAAATAATAATATCACTCATCAACTTATTATTAGAGGTAATGCAATTCAATTTCCAAAACATAGATCAACAACCCCTACCAAATAAGATTCCACAGAAAAAAAAAAACTCCCTACACCAGGACAAAATTGAATAACGAAATTATTAGAACCGAAACCTTGATTAAAACCTCGCAAACGACAATAATTACCCTACAAAAATTCCCGACCCACAGAAAAAGAATCGGCGTGAATTGAGGCTGGCGACGATCTCCTTTTCCCGGCGTTCGGAGCGGCTCTCTTCCCCCACGGTGCACGAAACTTCTTCTAACCTAACACCAACAGCTCGGCCTCGTCGTCCTCTTTCCGGCTCTGGTCTCCGATGGTCGGGCGGACGGAGCGGCGACGGTGGCGTCTTCCCCCTTCGCGTGCGAACACAGAGATCGGGAGAGATCGTTAAGGGATATATGGAGAGTTTTCGTTCGATATGTATAGATCTTCGTCAGATCCCACACGGACGCTCCGGATGAAGGCGTTGGTCAGATGTCCTATTTTTAGTTGAAGCCCGGTTTGGAGCCAATGTTTGGCTGGTCTAACCAAAAGACCCCTCGATCCAGACTCCGCCGGAAACAGAATTTTCCAACACCAAGGGCATTGGAAATATATAGTGTTCTCTTCTAACTTCTAAGTCGTCGATAGATAATTGAATTGACATATTAATTTAAGATGTATTTGGATGAAATTGAAATAATGACGTAAGAAAAAATAGGTGTGATGACTTAAATTTTAGTGAATGTTTAAATAAAAAATAATTATTATATATAAGAAGTATAATTTTATTTAAAAATAAAAATAAAAGTATAAATAAAATTTTTTTATGAAAAATATATTATTTAAATATAAAAAATCATTTTTAAAATAATTTTATTTAATAAAATATTAATTTTATTTTAATAAAATAATATGTAATAAATAATATTATATTAATCCTTTATTAGAAAATATTTTATATTTAATAAATAAATTATTTTATGGAAGAAAGGTAAAAAAGAAAAAATGGAAAAAGAAAACAAAAGTGGAAAAGAAAAAAAAAATTCAAATAAAGAAAGAGAGAAAACTAAAAAAAAGAGGGCAGACCAATCACTTAGAATCATGGTCACGCTGATTTCAAATTTAAAAAGATGACATGTTCCGCCTTTGACAATTAAAATCAAACGAGACAAGCACATAGTTTCAGTCAGTTCCATTAAATGCCGAAATGAAAATCACGAGTCACGTGATCGTGGTTTCCATGCTCCGAGTTGGAGGAATCGGAGCATGGAGCATTGTAGCTCTGTTGCCATTTTTTATTTTTTTAGTTGACTTTTTCTTTCTTTCTTTTTTCAAACTTTTTTTCCTTTTATCATTTTCTTTTATAACTTTGCTTATATAAGTTAATTTATTTATTATATATAAAATAATAAAATATTATTTATATTTATTATTTCATTATACTTTTTAAATATTTTATTAAATATAAATTATTAAAATTGATTTTTATAGTTAAATAATATATTTTTTAACAAAATTTTTGACATGATTTTTAATAAATATTATGTTTTCTAATTTTTAATAATTTTATAATCTATAATTATCATACATATTTTTAATTTAATCACTCATTAAAATTAATCTGGCATCTATTTTTTCCTATCACTATAAGCTATCTTATTCCTCCTCCCACTCATCCAAACGGAACAAACTATTCACGAGAACGGATTGCACTCCTTGAAGAAGTAGATGTTCCAGTCTAATTCTATTGTCAACCGGGGCCCAAAGATTTGGGCGTTCACAAAAACTGTCCTGAGCTCCCAGTTCTCAGCCTTGCACGAACATCGCCTGGAAAGGAGATCTCGTCACTCTGTCAACCTCGCATATATACCCTAACATGCCCTGGAAGCAGGACTCACATCTCATCATCTACCGCAAACAAACAAAGATTCGTCTTTCCAATCGATCAACTTTCGCGTAAAGTCTCTAAGCGGCGTGGCTTGTGGAGAGAGAACGAGGGGCGGCTGGGGAAGGAGGAGACTCACCTAAAATCTCTGAGCGGATGTTTTCGTGTTCCTCCTCGACGGCTGCTGTCTGGAGGCCTCCCTCGATGGCTCGTGAACAACGGCGATCAAGAGCGCGGAGGGGCAGCAGGTCGCGTGAGAGTGAGATCAGGGGTGGCCGATCGGGATGGGTTCGATTTTTCTTTTTTAGTTAGCCGGTCGAACACTTTTGGACCTTATTAACTAAACTGTACGGTTCAACCACGTCTGAACCGTGCGCGCTTTCATCCCCTTTGAGTCCTTGACCCCTCCCCTTTTATTCCACGCTGTCCTTTTTTATCTTTTTATTTTTTGCTGTCGCTTGAATAATCGAAACACTCTTAACAAATGAAGAAATTCCAATTTTCTTTTACGAAACTGATTTCGAAAATTTAATATCCGCATGTTGATGAGATAAAGAGTACTTTTACACGCAACAATAGTTATTAATATGCTGTTACTGTATAATCTGATTCGTTAACACGATGAGACTTTTATTAAGGGAAAACTATTGGTTTATATTTTCAAGTATATATACATATATATCCATATATGTATCATATAATCTGATTTGATAAATAATTTATTAAGAACACAGAGTTAGTCATTAGGAAATTTCATTGTAACAAAGTTGCTTAGCTAATTATGACAGTTATGTTCTAACACTACTTAAATAAATATGGATTGTATAGGAAAAATTTAGATTAACATGAATATAAAGTTATTACCAAAGTAAGATTTTAAAAGTATTATAAAAAATACAGGATAAAAATCATTAAATATTCTCAAGCTTTATCTTTTTTTCTCAATTCTATTATTCATTATCCTTTCAATTATTGAATTATTTCACTAATTACTCTTTTTGTAACATTTCTCACTAGCGCGTGATATTGTCCACTCTGGACTTCGGCCGTACGATCTTTTCAAAACGCGTCATTTATGTAACATTCCCCGCTAGCATGTGATAGTCCGCTTTGGGCCTGAGTCCGCATGATTTTCTCAAAACGCGTCACACTTAGTGAATGACATATTTTTCATATATACTCAGCATTTCTCTCATGATTTATGTATGTGAGACTAACCGAAAGCATGCCTCATGCACCGTTCTCCCCTTAGGGGACTCAACGTCATCGTTGAGTGATCTGTACATTATATGAGAGTGTTGCATTTGCATACATCTATTTGATATAATTTGAATGATATTTATTGCAATTAGAGTGTAATGATTTTGATTAGGAAATTATATATTATTTTCAAATATATGAAAACATTGATTGTGGTATTATAATTATTTTATGTCTTTGCATGTCTCTCCGAATTAATTAGATGGTAACACAAATCTTATGAGTTATCAACTTACTGAGCTATTTTTATTTATAATGTTATTTCTAATATTTTTCAGATAAGTATAGTTTCTTGGATCGTGGGAGCTTATAATCTTAGCAGGATTTAACTCTTTTGATGTAAAGGTAATAAGGGGAGTTGTTACTCTCGTGTCCTTATGTTAGGATGTCGAGGGAGTTTCTTATGTGTAATATATATATTTTATTTTGTAACTTGTAAGAAGTCAAAGTCATTTTGTGAAATGTAAAACTTAAGGAAGTTGGTTTGCTGTGAAATTATCATCACTTATTGTATAATTTGTTTAGTGATATTTTTATTCTTACGTTATAAAAAATTACATCACATTTTCGCATTCTTTTATAATATTTATTTGATCATCTGAATGAGTCACGAACTCTTGCTTAAATCGCGGTTTAAATAAGGGTCGTGACAGATATGATATCAGAGCCACTCCGCATGAGTCTCTGTGCATGGTGGGGTGCGATCACTCAACGAAGACGTTGAGTTCCCTATGGGAGGAAGGGTGCATGAGGCATGCCTTGGATTAGTCTCACATGCATAAGTCACGGGAGAGATGCTGGGTATATATGAGAACATGTCATTCACTAGTTGTGACGCATTTTGAGAAAATCGTGCGGGCTTAGGCCCAAAGCGGACAATATCACACGCTAGTAGGGAATGTTACATACTGGTGCATGAGGCATGCCTTGGATTAGTCCCACATGTATAAGTCACGGGAGAGATGCTAAGTATATATGAGAACATGTCATTCACTAGGTGTGACGTGTTTTGATAAAATCGTGCGGATTGAGGCCCAGAGCAAATAATATAACACACTAGTGGGAAATGTTACACTTTTGATCAGGAAGACTAATTTTTCAATCACTTACTTGCATGATATGTCATTTAAAAATAAAATAAATATTGAAATACTAATATAAAAAGATGGGACGTGATTGAAGCGAGAGAGGGAGTGGCCTCTAGCCGGAGAGGAGCCCCCTCCTCCTTTGCGCGTTACGATCGGCACGCAAAGGAGTCCTCTCCCTTTGACGTCGGAGGAGGGAGAGGGGGCGACATTCCTCTTGAGAAGTCCTCCTCTCCTCTTCGACGTCGGAGAAGAAAGGGGGAGGGGGCGACGTTCCTCCTCCTTAGGCGACCAAAGGGAGAGGGTGTGCCCCACTTTTATATTTTTTATATTATTATTTCAATATTTTATAATTATTTTAAAAAAGATATGCCATGTCAGCAAAATGATCAAGAAATGGTCATTCTCAGTCGAAATAGTAGTTGGTGAAACAAATCAATAATTAGAAGGTAATTTGGTTACAAAATAAAGTTGGACGATAGAGTTGGAAAATATGATAAAGTTAAAGGATATTTAGTAAAATTTATCCGTCTATCTTTCTAATGACACACACTATTGAATTATATATAGTTATTGCCACAATTTGATATGCTAATTAATTTAATTCCGATAACACTAAATTAGTTCAAAACATAAATAAGTAGTATTCAGTTCAAAAATTTTAAAACTTGAATCAAAATTCGTTAAATCATGAAAGTGTGAGATAAAACACATAATATATGATATATTATTTTAGAAGATAATAGTATTTTTACTCTAATGAATATACTTTTAGAAATATTTTTAAAATCAATTAGATAAATTTTATATAGAGAGAGATTCAGTTAATATAAAAATAACACCCTATTTATTTGCTCCTTGGTTCTAATTAAATGGATTAGGGCAAACCTCTATAGTGATCAAGCATGATACAAGTTCAATTCATGAAGAAAAGCAAACTTTTGTTTTATCCGAAAGTGACTTTTGATTTTGATTATGGTATGATTCAAGTTACACTATAGTTGATCTCGAGATGAACTTCACTAAACAAAATGTTTCTCTTCTAAAAATAATTCAATATATACATGGGTTTTATTTTGTAAGAAAATGTTTGATGCCAATTAAGGTTGTGTTTGATAACATTGTGCAATTAGAGTAGAGCTTAGCAATTTCAAGACTATTTTTACTATTTGGTAAACATCATAAATAAGTAGAGTTTAGAGTTACAAATGAAAATATTGAAAAGATGCGTCTTTTAAATTTAGTGTCCGAAGACTAGATTTCTATATTTTTCAAGTGTTTCACTAATAATTTATCCCATATTTTATTTTAAGGCTACATTTCTCAAAAACTTATGACCACTTCGAGAGGCCGATCATGCATTTCCACCAACTAGAGTGATGCGCCCATCGATGACAAAAGTCTTTTTATCTTGGGTGACGAGCTTGGACATATGACATAGCATTGCTTCGGCTATGTCCATCTTCTTTCTTTTTCCATAAATCTCCACATAAGATAGAACTCTCATTTTTGGCAAAGCTGGTGTTGGACTATGATGGTGTTTGCTAGCGGGTGATGGAAGTAACGAATTATAGGGTTTTGAATTACTTTAGAATTCAGTGTGTGCAAGACAAGGGAGTCTTCTCTAGTGATCCATCTCCACAATTTGCGAGCTTGTGCAATACTAATTTCTTCTAGACCAAGTACACGAGTAGCTTGTGCAATGCATCAGCAAATTTTATGAATGACCAAATGAAGTCGGTGTTGAATAACTTAAAGGAGACATCCAATGAGTCAAAGAACTTGATTGTGAAAACAAGGTATCTCTCCCATGAGTTTCGTTTGGTGCTTCAAGTCATTGTACCAATCTAGTGTCCTCATGATGTTGGCGTTTGCAAATTCGGTGGCTCAGAAGTCTTTCTTACTGACCCGAGTTAAAGGTTCTCTTGCTTTGCATCACAAAAGTTTATTGAATTTGACTTTTGAATTAAAAGCTTGGCACTCTAAGGGGTTGACCTCCATGGGTGAAGGTTCTTTAGTGTCAGCGTGGACTGGTGTGCGGCTAAAGCATCAACCATGGTCAATACCTCTCGAGCAAGTGTGTCAACAATGTTGGGCGGTAGCGATGGTGGTGCTGCAACAGGTTCAATCGGCTAAGGGAGTTCCTTCAATGCAACCTGATATATGTCGCTTCAGATGGTGGTGCAATCATAGAGGGAGTAGCGTCAAGTGTGATTGCCAACATGCTTGATATGTTAGGAGAAGTGTAAGAAATATGTAAATTAAGATTATATATTAATGTGAACATGAATCTGATTTGTTGCTTCGTTAATGCTATCCAATAGAGAGGAAATTCGTCGTAGAGGATCGCACCCGCAAACCTCTAATGATATCCATGCCGAGACACTAAGAAGATTTGCAAACTTAGCACCATTCTTACACAAGAATAATGATAAGGGATGGAGAGAAAGAATAGGCAAGAGAACCACCACTATTCATAAACAAATATATTATTATATAATAAATGTGGAGAATATTTTTTATAACTTTTTCTCCCTCATTCTCTCCTTATTCATGATAGAGAATAATAAGTCATTATCGGAGGACAATACCTTTATAACCCTCAATCGTACCTATTAATAGTATAATAATTTAAATATCAACAAGTTAGATTTATTCAATCATCATCGTAAGATCCAATTGTTAGAAACACAATTCGATTTAATCATCATACAATTGATATCGTCTGAGTTAGTTTGGGGCACACATTTTGCCCATGTCTAATAAGAAGTTGGTGCAGCTTGCTCTAGATCGAAGGAAAATGTTAGTACCATTGCTTGAGGCTAGTGATCATCTCGGCGACATTGATTGTTGTCGAGGTTGGAGAAAGTGCTTTCTTTGTAGGCGACATTTGTTTCATGAGGGTCATTTTCAAAGTGGTTGGGGGCTCTTGAAGAGTGCTTGGGCATTTGGTGTGCTTAAGTCAAGTGGATTTCTTCATCGAGCACATGGAGACAATGCACCGGGAGCACTTGGGGATGTGACTATTGTGGGTGAGGATGGCATTCTATTGGTTATTGAGTTTTGTCTAATGGAAGTAAGACTCATCGAAGGTTCACTAGCAAGTGGCTAAGTGTTGAGATCAAGAGGGTCTTATGAGGTGGTACACTTCTTTTTTTTAAAGAATCCTCTAACAAATATTTTTCCTTTGTTCATTCTCAAAATGATTTTCCTTTATATTTGAAAATTGCATAATAAATAGATAAATTATATATTTAATTTCCTAAATATTTTTTGTTACTAATTTTTTTTAGTACGAGGGCTTAGTGATAGTTCTTTAGATTTGAAATTTTATTCTGGGGTCAAGGTTTTGCGACATCTAGGTCTAGTCGAGAGGTAACACAAATGCGCAACCATGGCGGAGGTGGCAAGCATGGTGGTGCATGAAGTGGATAGAGATTGTGGGGACTTCGATGGCCCTATCATTGACTACATTATGGACATATTTGACTTTGACTTTGGGAACAAGGTCAACAATGATGCCTCGAGGGTGCAACTTTCTATAGTTTAGCGGAAGATGTCAATGCTATTATTTGGTGAGATTAGTGATCCTCATGAAGAAATTGGTCGAAGAGAGTGCTTCATCAATAGGCAACGCTTATTTTGTAGAGTCCATTTTCAAAGAGGTGGCAAAGTTTCTTAAGGATGCTTGGCTGCTTGGTAGCAACAAACTTCTTTCTCGAATATGTGGGCTGCAACTAGGGGTGTTCACCGGGTCAGGTCGACCCGCTGAACCCGGAAATCCGACCCGACCCGGTCGAGTCGGGTCGACCCGACCCGGTCGAGTCGGGTCGGGTTCGGGTTGAGTTGACTCGACCCGACCCGACGACCCGGTTTTTTCTTTTTTCTTTAAAATTTTTAATTATTTTTTAGTTAAATATATAGTTTTATATTATTTAAAATCTAAAATAATATGAAATAAATTATTTTAAATGTAGAAAAGTATATAAATATTTAAAAAAAATATTTTTGGTATTTAAAAATACTTTATTTTGTATTAAAAAATAAATTAATAAATATTTTTATATTAAAAAAATAAATGAAAAATAAAAAAAAGAAAAAGGGTGGTCGGTTAACCCGACCACCCGACCCGACCCGACCCGGCCCGGCCCGGATCGGGTCGGTTTGGGTCACAGCCCAAAAAGGGCGGAGACCCGACCCGACCCGGCCAACCTTGGCTGGGTCGGGTCGGGTTTGTTCACGGGTCAGGTCAAACCCGACCCGTGAACACCCCTAGCTGCAACATAGTTGAAGTGGGCGGGGATGGGACAAGATCGATGAGTGTCTCAAGGGGCATTTTCCTAGAGGTAACCTTTTTAAATTATTGGTAATTTGAACTTAAATTACTTAGGCCCATTACATTAACCTATTTATTCTATCTTAATTTGAAGATAATTTGAATTGCTTAATACTGCAAATTGCCTATCTAGTGTCAATCCGTAATGATTAGGGAGGGAGGGACCATTGTCTTTACTTTTATATTATTTTTCTTTTTATGCTTTTCAACCTTACAAAAAATATATAAATTATATTATTATCATTATCAACATCATAGTTAACAATGCCATTTATTTATTTATTTATTTTATTATTATTATTTTCACATGAATATAACATTATTAGTTTGAATATTAATATATTTATAATTTATTTTCCATATTTCATTTTGAAATAAATCAAATGTGTATATTTTTTATTTAATTTATTGATTTTATGAATTTATATTAAAATTTTAAACTAAATAATCTAATTTTTAACTTGACATTAATGATAAAGAGTACTTTTAATTAAAAAAATGTACATTAATTAGTAATATTTTATTATAAGTGAACAATGTAATTTGACTTCCCAGGGAGATTATTTATAATAATAAATAAAATAATGCATATTATTGATAATTTAATAGGAGACAATATTTGTGTGAGGTAATGTATATTTATCGATAACGTGGAAAAGTAATTCGCTCCCTCAATTTTGAATTGAGATGGTATTTTTTAAAAGATCTTCTCAAAAATATTCTTCCTTTTCTATAGAAATATTTTTTATATTTGAAAGCCATATAATAAATTAGGGTTTAATGGTGTCCTAACCACACTCTATGAGTTTGAAAAAAAAATCGACAGTTCACGATGTTGATCGCAATTCATTAACATTGGTTCACAGGTTTTTGACCTCGTCGTCGGCTCGCATGCTGTTGGCGACCCGAAGCCTTGCCCTCGTTGATTTAGTGTCGAGATAGTGGAGGGCGATGTCGATGAGCTCACAAGCATGGTCGATGATGGTGAGCTTGTCAATGTGATCGATGATGGCGTTGCAGAGAAGCTTGGTGTCGCCATGTGGAAAAACGTAGGATCGAAAGCACCAAGAGGGTGGATTGGTGTATAAAACTTATAATCAAAAAACATAAAAACCGATTTTATGAAATACGATCACAAGCAAGTAAAGAACAAGTAAGAATAATCAAAATAAAAAAGCATAATATGTTGACGGAGTTCAGCCCAACTCCTTGGCCTGCATCCTCGCTCCAACTTTTCGATCTCGAGATCGTCAGAATTCCACTAGCTTCCTCTTTTATTATAGGAAGATAACAACCATTTCTACACCACAATATTTCTTATTTGCTTAGGATGTAAGGCACACATCTTCTCACAATGAACCCTTAACTTCACTAAACAATAACACAAGATTTTCATCCAACTCGCTCTTCTTACAACAAATGCTCTCATTTAGGAACTAGAAGGTGGAAGGGATGATTTGCAAAACTGAGCTCTTGAAAATGCTTTGGACTTAAAACATGTTTTGAAGTAATTTCTCTTGCTTGGATGGCCTTCCTTCGATTTTTTCAATCCCTTTTATAGGTTTCTCTCGAAAATATGGCTATTGCAAAACTTTTTAAAAGAGTTGTGTTGTCACTTTTGAAATGGTCGCTCGTTTTTCTAACGCCCCGAGACCCACGTGACTTTCACGTGCTCAGAGTCATCCTAGAGGCGCTACTCAGTTTTCTATAAAATATTTTTACGGAATAGAAACAATAAATGCGAAAACTTTTCAATAATAATAGCTAATAATCCATAATATTCAAAATAATTAAAATATTAATAAATTCACAATTCTAATAAATGCGGAAATAATAAAAACTAGACAACTCAATCTAGAACATGTTCAACATCTGTCTGTCACTGAGCATAACCACCTACAGAATCATCCTCTATCAAAGCTCTCTTACATGCACGGATCCAGGTACAAGGAACTATCCATGAGTATAAAAATACTCAGTACGTAAGGTCTACTAAACAATCAATATGCTCAATTGAAAATAAGATATAATTAATGATGAGTCAATTGAGCAATCAATACAATAATCAATTAACAATATAACGATTTATCAATATGAACAATTATATCATGTTACGGTCAAGAGACCAATCAATAGATATAACAATTAATAATTGCCTAATCCATATGGCATTATTCAATTAACGGTAAAGTATTGGATCGATGATTCAATTTAACATTAGGACAATAAATCCATAGATCAATAGGAAGGATTAGAAAAAGATTATCGATGATGCCTGATCACTATGGCACTATTTAATTTAACAATTTTCAATTTAATATCAATGGTCATTGGTCAATAATAATTCAATTCGATTCAATGAGAGGAGGCAATGTCAGTCAACGCCAATATTCAAATGACCATGATCTATTCAATTCAATTTAATTCGATTTAATCCAACACAATTCGATTTAATTTTAATTCAATTCAATTCAATTTACAATGTTCAGGGTTATCCAATTCAATGAGAAGCGCTCGGTCAATTTAGAAAAACTCCAAGTCTCTTTCAGCCAATGGGGGATCAGTGCCACGGCAAGCCACCCAACAATATAGCGCTAACAATGATTCGTGAATGGCAGAGGACCATGACCAAACATAGGACAACCATAGCTTCTCTAAAGGATGATGGCGCTTCAAATCTTTAGGTCCACTATCTGCCCCATTCAATTCAATTCAATAACAATATGACCCGGGGGCTTGGAGACAATCAGAAAACATGAGACCCAACAGCTTTCGGCTTTTATCTTGTTTACCTAAGACGTATATTTTTTAGCAATTTAATTTAGGTGAAACAATATCCAATCAGAAAGACTACTAGATCAGTATCATAATCAATGATAAAATTTGAAATGATAATGAAATATGATTATACGATCAATATGATGATACGATCTGATATGATGATTAAATATGATAAAAATATAATAAAAAAATATAGCAAATATGATTAGCACAATCAATAATAATTCAATCAATAAATTATATTTCAATAATAATAGCAACAAGATAATTATTATAAAACTGATAAAACAATTAATTACTAAAATAACTCTTAATTCTCATAAATCTAATTATTCTTATTTTATTTTCTCTCTCCTATTCACTTACGCCCTCATTGCCCTTTTTTTTCTTTTGTCTTTCTCTCTCATCTTACTTCATGGCCACTTAATTTCTTTTAGTTCTCTCTCTTACCTCCTCCTCTCTATCTTATTGGCTGCCAACTATCACTTCATTAATTCTTTCTTTTTTTAATTTGCCTAATGTTTTCTCTCTGTAATTCATTATCTCTCTCTAATCTTCTTCTTGCGCCCGTAATTTTTTTTTGTTTTCTTTTTGCCTTCTCTCTCCACATCCCTTACGGCCTTACCCTCTTGTTTAATTCCTTTTCTTTTTATCTTCTCTCACGTTTCTCAATTTCGCCTTCACATTACACTGGCTTATTTCTTTTTCTTGTCTCGTGTTCGCATGTTTTCTCCTCAATGTTCCGACCATCCCGTCGATTCTTCTTTTGGTTTGGCAGGAAAGCATTTTCTTTTTTTTCTATCTCTATTGGAATTTTATTCGACCGATAATAAGTACCCGAGAAAGAAGAATTAATTCTTAAATAATCCTACGGACCCCCTTGTCTATCTCATTTCACGCCTTGTCGTTCGACGCCGATCACGCCTTGCCGTCATCTGGACGTCACGCTTCTATCGTCGGACATCAAGAACCAAAGAGGAAGAAACTCCTTTGACGACCGACACTAAGAATTTATTTATATGGCTCTAGATACTCGATTTCCAATCCATCTATAACTTTCAATCCCAATCAAATTTAATCTTTTAATTAATCTATTTTAACAACTCTGATTTGTTTTAGTAATTAAATAATTCTAAAATTAATTAATATCCCATAATACAATTTTATCCTTAATTAAACTCATCCCCCATTTTCCTTTATTTTTGAAATTATTTATAATAATATTGATGGCCATATTTTTTAAAATAAAAATAATAAAATATTATTTTCTCAACTCTCAAAAATCGGGATCGTTACAGTTTTGATTTCGTACGTCCGTTTTGAACAGATACTAGTCGTTACGCCTTTTGTCGTATACCCAACGGTCGACCATTAGAGTTTCGATCATTCATTTTGTGAACAAAAATAATCGTTGCCGTTTGTTTTTTCTGCGCAGTAGTCCATTGGTAATAGTCCATAGAGAATTTAGCTGTTGTCATTTGTCTTTGCTGCCCATACCAGTCATCCGAAACTGTTTCGATCGTCCACTTTAAAAATGTCAATTTCTCAAACATTAGTGGTCATTGTAGAAGTTTTCGATAGTCCGTCTCATACGTTGTTTTTGAACTTGACATCCAGTTCGGTGGATCGAAATTATTTCGATCGTCCGATTTAAAAATATCGATTTCTCGGACATTAGCGATCATTGTAATGTAGGATCTCAAAGGTACCAAGAGGGAGGTGAATTGGTGTTTAAGCCGAAAATATCGATTTCACAAAAATTATCGCGGAAGTTTAAAATTGATTCGTTAAACCTTTTAAATCAATGTAAATCAAACTAAATCACAATCATAATATGAGAGGGAGAGAGAGAATGCAAACACAAAGTGCTCAGGTGGTTGTTGACAAGGTTTGGTCACACCTCGGCCTATGTCCTGTTCCGACTTCTCGACCTCGAGACCGTCGGAGATTCCACTAAGCTCTTCCGTAATTCCAAATGGGGCAAAGAAGAACGCCCTTTACATCAACCACATTTTCTCCACTTCGAGAGTCAAAGCAATCTCTCCTCCTAGGAAGTTAAACTTTTCTTTCGTTCAAGAGGTAAGATATGGAACCTATTTTATATATACAGGAGCTCTCTCAATTTTTCTGACAAATTATTTCTCTTTTACAAAAACAAACTCACAAGAATGGAAGAGAGAAATAAGAGAAAACTAAAATGATAACTTCAACAAAAGGGTCTTCTTTTGATAACTCGAAGTTTTTCTTCAATGCTTGGATCGATGCATTTGCTTTTGGCTTTGGCGCTCATTTTATAGGCTTGTATGTGAGAATATTTCGTACAGAAAATTTTCCACATTTTTCTCCTTAAAAAATAGTCGTTACTGAGTCGTGAACCGATCAACCATATTAATGGACTGGTCGACCGGTATATATGACCGTTGTGCTTATTTTCTCACTGACCGTAGCTGATTGGTCAACCGGACTATCGACCCGGTCAGTTGGCCATTATAGTCTCAGCGTTTTGATTTACGGTCGTTGAGTTGATCCGTCGGTCGGTGCATCGACCAATCTATCGATCAGTATAGCCTCGACATAGAACTGGAAAGTACACGCATTCATCGGTCCACCGGTGTCTCGGATCGATCGACCGGTATTGTCTCGATCGTCCATCTTTGCTTCGTTCGGTAGGTTAACTTACCTGCACTATTTTGAACATAATTTTTTGCACAGTTATTCAAATTAGATAATCATATATTCTATGGATAGCTAACAAGATTATTTACAACTTTGATATTCATCATTCATCCAGAATATAATAAGATCATAGTCAATTATTTAATCAAAGTTTAGTGCATAAATTTATCCATTTTTTAAAAACTTTTTCAGCATTTAACTTTAATCTTTTGAGGCTTGTATCATTAAAATATAATTTTATATGGCTTAAAACTTTGCTCCAACAATCTCCCCTTTTTGTGAAGATAAATTGAGAAATATGAAAAATATTCCGGTCGTGAAAAAGTTGTAAAATTTCGTAAAATCAATTTTATTCCCCTTAAATCTTAGTTTTCCTTATAATGATAGATATGCACGTAAGTACTAATTGTAAGGTACTTTTCATATAAAGTTATATTCATATCATATTTCTCATATATTTCTTCCCATTTTATTTCATCGAAAAGTAATTTGCTCATGAAGGACATAAGAAATCATATGTAATTCCCCCTTAAAAAATTTTATTCTCCCATTTTGTCATAAATATGTAAAATATTACTTCATAATGAGTTATAAAACATGCAAAGAAAAAAATAACTCCCTCTAAATTTATGACTAATTTACAATTAGAAAATGAAATCAAAATTGACCTAGAGTTATGAAAACAACAAGAAATTTATTAAGAATTAAAATATTGTATAAAACTTTGAGACAACAAAAAATTGAGTTTTGTAAAATTAGGATAACAAAATCATATTCAAGGTGGGCGGATGATGTAATTTTCATAACATGAAGATTTTAAACATAAAAACTTTAAGAATCATAATAATAAGGCAATTCTACAAAAAGATGTTTCAAATTTTATTTGTAAATAATACTTTTACCATGACCTTCATACCTTCACATTTTCAATTTCACTTGTGCTTTGTTTTACATGTGAAGCACACCTAAAAAATAATTATGTAACTTTTGGTACACAAACTTCTTTGGGTCCTATTTTGTTATACAATGTTCCTTTTGGAACCCAAATCATGTCATGTTGTAATGATTTTCTTATTTTGCATTGATATGCGTAACAATCATAAAATTCACATGTAAAATATTTAAAATGTGATTTTCTATCATAGAAATGATTAGATTTTTAATAAGAGTTTTTATGTCCAAAATAAGTTCTAAAATTATTTTTCATTATATGAGAAATAGTCTTATCATTATTTTTCATTTAAAATGTGTCTTCTTATTCTTTTCTTTGGATTTTACCAACTTGAGATATTTGTCAAGCTTTCTTGTGCAACGTTCGAGTATCTTTTCGTCCACTTCATCTTCACTTGAGTCTTATGCATTTTCGTTTGCTTTTAATGTCAATGTCTTCTTTTTGAGAGTTTTTGTTTCTTCTTCTTTTTGGATTCTGATCTCATAAGTTAAGAATGAACCAATTAGATCATCAAAATTTAGTTTGTTTAGATCTTTTTCTTCAATCACGATCATCTTTTTATACCATTTGGAGGAGAGAAATCTGAGAAACTTTTTCACTTTTAAGGTTTACTTCTTGACTCACCCAAGGAGACTAAGTCATTCACAATATCATTAAAACGAACAACCATATCATTTATGGATTCATTTTCTAGCATTTTCAAAGAATCATATTGATGATTTAAAATGTTTAGTCTAGATTCTTTAACTTTATTCGTTCCTTCATAAGTAGTAATAAGTTTCATCCAAATATCAATTGCACTTTAAGAACTAGAAATCCGATTGAATTCCGTTGAGTACAAAGCACAATAAAAAATACTTTTGGCTTTTCGATCCAGTTTTGAAAAAAAAAATTTATATTTCGTCATGTTCTGAAGGTAATTTTTCATATAAATATTAACCTTTTTTCAATAATATCCCACATGTTTAAATTAATAGAACATATGAATGCTTGAATTCTAATTTTTCAATAAGCAAAATTTGATGCGTTAAAAAGAGGAGGATGACTAATTATTGTCCTTCGGAAAAACTAAATCAACTTGATGCCATGTCTCTAAAGATGATTAAATCTTAGAGGAGGGGTACATTGGTGTTTAAGATGAAAATGTCGATTTCACAAAAATCATCACAAAAGTTTAAAATCAAGTCATTAAATCTTTTAAATTGATGTAAATCAAACTAAATCACAATTATAATATGAGAGGGAGAGAGAGAATGCAAACACAAAGTACACGAGTGGTTGTTGACGAGGTTGGGCCACACCTCGGCCTACGTCCCCGCTCCGACTTTTCGATCTCGAGATCGTCGGAGATTCCACTAAACTCTTTCTTAAATTCAAATGGGGCAAGGAAGAACGCCCTTTACTTCAACCACATTTTCTTGTCTTCGAGAGTCAAGGCAACCTCTCATCCTAGGAAGTTAAACTTTTCTCTCGCTCAATAGGTAAGATATGAAACATCTTTTACACAGGAGCTCTCTCAATTTTTCTGACAAGTTTCTCGCTTTTACAAAAACAAACTCAGAAGAATAGAAGAGAGAAAGAAGACAAAACTAAAATGATAACTTCAAGAAAAGAATGTTCTTTTAATAACTCGAAGTTTTTCTTCAATGCTTGGGTCGATGTTTTTGCTTTTGGCTTTGACACTCATTTTATAGGCTTGTATGTGAAAATATTTCGCCCAGAAAATTTTCCATATTTTCTTCTTAAAAAATAGTTGTTACTGTTTAGCAGTGGACCGGTCAATCGCATTAATGGATTGGTCGACCGATATATATGACCGTTGCGTCTATTTTCTCACTGACCGCAGCTGATCGGTCGACTGGACTATTGACCAATATAGTCTCAACATTTTGATTTGCGCCCGTTGAGTTATCGATCGGCCGGTTCATCGACCGGTATAGTCTCAATGTAGAACTGGGCAGCACACGCATTCATCGGTCGACCGGTATTGTCTCGACCGGCCACCTTTGCTTCACACGGCAGGTTGACTGACCTGCACTATTTGTTTGCACAGTTATCCAAATTAGATAATCTTGAATTCTATGGATAGCTAACATGATTCTCTATAATTTTGATATTCATCATTCATCCAGAATATGATAAGACTATAGTTAATTATTTAATCAAAGTTTACTGCATAAAGTTATCCCTTTTTCTTTAAACTTTTTCAGCATTTGACTTTAACCTTTCGAGGTTTGTATGATCAAAATATAATTTTATATGGCATTAAAATTTTGCTCCCACATGTAGAAGCTTCTTAATCATCCATCTGATACATTGTTTTTTAACTCGGCATCCAGAAGAGTCATTCAAAAGTGATTCTGTCGTTCGATTAAAAAAATGTTCGTGCTCTATGTAATTAGTGGTTGTTCTGGCAGCTACTTTGATCGTCCATTTTTTACATGCTCTTTTATTTGTCACCCATAACGGCCATCCGAAAGTGATTCGGTCATCCGTTTTAAAATTGTTTGTTCTCTTTGTAACTAGAAGCTACTTCAGTCATCCGGTATTATTCCAGATGTCGTTCGAAAGACTTCCGATCGTCTGTTTTGTTTGTAGAAATCATTATCGACTTTTTCTTTCGAAATTTTGTTAACATGTTCAGACCATCACTTCAACCAATCGTTGACATATCATCTTCCTTATTTGCTGTCATTAAAATACTTGGAATGTGGCCTTTGGATCAACAATCTCCCCTTTTTTATGATGACAAATAAAGTGACGATGAGATAAATAAATGATGAAATGTGAATTACTCCCCCTTAATCAATGCTTATCTTCTAATATGATATAAAATAAATGTGAATTACTCCCCTTAATCAATGTCTATCTTCTTATATGCAATACA
The DNA here is from genome assembly GCA_030549335.1 of Pontederia crassipes. Classification (NCBI taxonomy): domain Eukaryota; kingdom Viridiplantae; phylum Streptophyta; class Magnoliopsida; order Commelinales; family Pontederiaceae; genus Pontederia; species Pontederia crassipes. The sequence continues at coordinate 64,102,801 of CM060191.1, read as the reverse complement.
ATAATCTCACAATAAACCATCGTCTAACACATCAAAAAATAACATCCACGTATCATAAAAGATAGTAGCCATAACAACATCCATATGCATCCATACATCATATCATAATCCAAAATACATATAAGCACATTCATACATAAGATAGCATCCATAACATCCTCTCCTCATTTTGACATCATCAAAATGGGGAAAAACAAAAACAAAGAGAAAAGAAACTAAGCATCATCGTCGGGTGGTGGAGGCGCAACTCTCTAATATAGTGAAGTGTTGAAGCCATAAGAGCAAAAGTACGCAAAGAGACAATCCTAAGTAACCAAGTGCGATGATGATCAATTTCCAAGTGCTCCATATGTGCGACCATGCCATCCATACGAGCATTCATACGCTCCATATGTGTAGTCATGTCGTCTATGCGCGTCATCATCCCACTCATCATGTGAGGGACTTGTAGAAAAGTGTCATGCACTAGTCGGTGCAGGTGGGAATGTAAATAAGGTTCTCACGAGTGACTTGTATCCTCTCCGGTATCAGCACCTATAGGAGCATCAATATGATACTCTGAATCACGCGATGCTTCCTATGTGCATTTTGGTGAAGACCCACTCATTCTCCTTAAAAACAAGTCCCTTATGCTTCAAGGTGGTCTTTCCAACGATATCCGTGGACCACTTAGTATAATACACCTTCGACTCAGGAATAATGATACCACTCTCACGAAAGATTCGACTAAGAAAAGAGCCATAGTGAAGAACAAAATTGTGGGAGTGTTTGGAATCAATCTTTTCTTTAATGGACATGAAGTGGTGAATCATATAGGCCCCAAAGTTCACCGGAGAAAGACAATAAAGTAGATGAAGATCAGAATAAGTCATGTCGGTGTAATGGCTGGAACGAGAAATGATAATCTTTCTAACAATGTGGTGGGTGACAAGAAGTGATGGATTCAATTTTTTTAGAATTATTTTCATCGGGAAGTGTTCTAACTCACCACAAAAGACGACCTCAAAGGTGTCGGTTATAGAAATATCGGAAGGTCTCTTATGAGATATAATATTTTCAAGTCCCCCATGGCGAACGTCAAAAACCGTACAAATCATGGATGGAGTGATTTTGATGTTGTGACCGAGAACTTTAGAGGTTACATAAGGTCGGGACTTAGGAGCTTGGAGGTTCGCATAGAAGAGCCTAACAAACCTCAAATAAATTGATTCTTTGATGTCAAGGAGTGGGAGCCACCCAATGACGTCAAAGAGATCATGTATAAATCTCATGTTTAGTGAATCCCAGTCTACCTGAAAGTTTGGGGCAACTTCTCTTGTGGCGAATAGTAGTTTGGAACTCAAGGTAGCGGCCGCACCGACAAAAAGGAGAGAATCAAACTCATCTGAAGGTGGTATTGGTGAAGCTAAAGGTGGACAAGAGGAGGATGCCTGGGCCTTTCATTTTCGAGGATCAATAACATGTGATTTTCTTGGTGGCATGTTTCATAAATCTTTCAGAGAATCAGTGGTTGAGAATGAGAGATCGATTAGAGAGAAAATTGATCATTGCATCACTTAAAGAAAAGGTCGACCACTGCAACAAACGGTCGATCGCCATTGCACAAGTCGACAGGCAAAGGAGATGTCGCTGGTTAATAGTGCCAGTTAGGTGAAGACACCAATTAGATGACAGCGCCTGGACGACATGAATAGGAGGAGACAATAGTGTCAGTTCGATGAGAGCAGGGGGTGACGACACGATGGCACCAAGAATAATAGAAGAAAGAGCAACAATGCGAACGATGAGGAGGATGATGGTGAGGGTGCGACAGAAGCAGAGGAGAAAGATCAATGGCTCCGGGGCACAGTCATAGTGATCGATAGGACGACGACGAGGTTCGGCGAGAGAAAGAGGAGCGATGGAGAAAAAGACTTAAGGATCGACTCAATGAAGGAGGGAGGGCGATGCAGAGAGAGACGTCAGAGAGTCACCTGAGAGAACCTGCAATGGTGATGACGCTGGAAGAGATGAGCGCTTGAGAAAAAAACATTGAACAAGACTCGAGAGAAATTGATCATTTAGAACAAGTGTTCATCGGGAATTGGGAGATGAGATTGAGCTCGCTTGTCACTGAGGAGGGTCGCCAGAGTGATCGCTAGAGTCACAGAGGGTCGAGCGTCGATGATGGCGGGCGTGAAAATGGGCATCCGACAAATCAAGGGTTTCGAAAGAATTGATAATTTTTTTAGATCAATGTCTTTTATATTGCATTGAAACAGTCAACCCAAATTATTTCGGGAGACCGTTATCACACCTACGCATTACGATCGATCTTCCGTTTTGACAATAGGGATCGTGTAACTTTGATGGGAGTCCGAAATACTTTCGGACGCCCGATATGAAAATGCATTCTTGTCAAGCAAAATTGGGCATTTGATATCCTAACGTGGGTTTGACCATATCTAAAGCGGTCGATCAAGCGACCGACTGGTATGGATATTTGTGTTGAGCGACACGATTTTATATTCAATTCGATTCACAAATGATGCTTGCATAACCAAACCACCCGTGAGATGAATTGAGAGGCAATTAAAATCTTAACATTCCAAGTTCACGTCTAAGCATACAAAATCTTTCCTCACTTAAGGGTTTTGTAAAAATATCCGCAAGTTAAATTTCAGTAGGCACATGTTCAATAGCAATATCCTTAAGTGTCACATATTCTCTAATGAAATGATAATACAAATCAATATGCTTTGTCCTAAAATGTTGAATTGAATTTTTAGTCATTTCTATTGCATTTGCGTTATCCCACTTCATGGGTACACTTGAATAATTTATACCAGAATCAAGTAATTGTTGTTTTATTCAAAATATTTGTGAACAACAACTACCGACTGCTATATATTTGATCTCGACGATAGAGAGTGCAATGCTATTTTGCTTTTTGTTAGACCATGAGATAAGAGAGCTACAAAAAAAGTAACAAATCTCATTAGTGATTTTCCTATCAACTTTACATTTGGCAAATTTTGCATCGCTGTAGGCATGTAAGTCAAAAGATGAGTTCTTATCATGGCAAATATCTAAATCACAAATATGCTTTAAATAGCGCAATATTTTCTTAACGGTAATTAAGTGTGATTATTTAGGCGCGGATTGAAATATTGCACATAAACATGTACTAAACATGATATCCGATCTAGATGTCATCAAGTAAACTATCAATCATACCTCTATACATTTTTTATCAATGAATTTGCCTTCCTCGTTTTTATCCAATTTTGTTGTAGTACTCATGAGAATTTAACTTGGCTTACATTCATTCATTCCAAATGTTTTTAGCAACTCCTTTATATAATTATTTTTATTGAGAAAAATTCCATCCTTATTTTGCTTGACTCGTAATCCTAAAAAGAATGTGAGTTCACCTACAAAACTCTCCTCAAAGTCTTTTTGCATAAAAGATTCAAACTCTTTACACAAACATTTATTAGTGGCACCATAAACAATATCATCAATATAAATATGAACTATTAAAATATTATTTTTCAAATGTTTAAAAAATAATGTGATATTAACTTTCCCTTTTTTAAAATCATTTTCATTAAAAAAAAGTATTTAGTCACTCGTACCAAGCTCTATGAGCTTGTTTAAATTCATAGAGAGCTTTGAAAAGTTTGAATGGATGATTAGAAAATTACGGATTTTCAAAATCTTGATGTTGCTAAACACAAACTTCTTCATTTATAAAACCATTTTAAAAAGTCGATATTACATCCATTTGAAAAAAGTTTAAATCATCTAATGTCTGTAAAAGTCAAAAGCATTCTAATGGTCTTAAGTCTAGTAATATGAGCAAAAATTTCTTCAAAATCAACTCCTTTTATTTGTAAATAACTTTTTGCTACAAATCTTGCCTTATTTCTTATTATGATGTTATTTTCATATAATTTATTTCTAAAAAAATCTTTTAGTACTAATTATGAGATAATCTTTTGGTCTTTTTACAAACTTTCAAATTGATTTCTTTCAAAATTATTTAATTCTTCATGTATAACATTTATTCAATTTGAACATTCAAGGCCTCATCAATATTACTATGTTCAAATTGTGCAAGAAATGTCGAAAATGCACACAAATTTTTCAATGAATGTCTAGTCTTTATACCTTCATTTACATTACCTATGACTTTGTCAAGTGGATATGATGATGCGTTTTTTCAATTCTTTTGAATAATTTGATTATCTTTCACTTGTGATCTTTTAATTTATTGCACGTTTGAAGTGTCCACTCTAATTTCTTCCAAATCTTCATTTTGAATTTCCACATCTTCAAGATGTTTTTCCACTTCAACAATTTATTTCTCATCATCATTCACTTGCTTGATCATAAAAAAATCATTAGCTTCATTGAATTTAACATTGATAGATTTGTCAACAACTAATGTTTTTTTTGTTATACACTTTATATGTCTTACTTGTACTAGAGTACCGAAGAAACACACCATCATCACATTTTGTATCAAATTTATTTTTTATATTCAAGATATAACATTTACAACCAAACACTTTAAAATATGATATATTTGACTCTTTTTCATATAAAACTCCAAAACATGTTTTCTTTACAAGAGGTCTAAGTAAAATTTTATTTAAAATATAACATGACATGTTCACGACTTCCGCTAAAAAATACTTAGGCAAATTACTCTCATTTAACATTGTCCTAATCATTTCTTGAATAGTTATAGTCATTCTTTCTACTATTTCATTTTGTTGAGGTGTTCTTGGTGTAGAAAAATTATGTATAATTTCCTTTTCTTCAAAAATAATTCAAAATTATAATTTTCAAATTCACCTCCATGGTCACTTCTAATTTTTAATTCAAGTTCCTTTTATATTCTTTTTGTAAATTTTAAAAACATGCCTATAATTTCATTTTTACGTGTAAAAAAGATAATACAAGTAAAACAAGAAAAGTCATCAACAATTACAAATATATATCTCTTTCCTCCTAAACTTACTACATCAATAGATCTAAAAATGTCAAGATGCAAAAATTCCAGAAAACTATGTGTACTAATAACACCTTTCAATTTAAAAGAGCTTTTGGCTTATTTATCTTTAAGATATGAGTCACAAACATTATTTTTCTCAGATTTAATTTTAGGCAAACTTTCTGACTAATTAATGATTTGAAAATTTATTTAACAACTTAGAATTTACATGTCATAATTTTCTATGTCAAAGGTTTATATCATCATGCATAACTCTAAAACATTTTTCATTTTTAAGGTTTTCAAAATTAATTTTATAAACATTATTGTATCTAAAACCAATATGTCGAACCTCCTTATTTTCATTTAGAATCGAGCATTTATCCTTTTCAAATTTTACTAAATAATTTTTATTATATAATTGACTTATGCTTATTAAGTTATGTTTTAAGTTTTCAACTAGCCCAACATTCTCCAAGCATATTTTATTAGCCTTAACAACATTACCTATATCAATTACTCTTTTGTTCTTCAAATATGATTTTCCCCCATTTTTTCCAATATAATGAAATTTGATGGATCATGGGTCTATCTTGAGCACTATCCAAATACAATTTACCTTCATTGTACTTTGAAGCTCCCTACAAGAAAGACATTAAGATTCTCATCCTTTTCGTACTCAAATTTGCTTGGGTCTATTTTGATTAGAGATGATCCTTTTGGGAATCATAAGAATAATGTCCTTCATAGCTACAATAAAAGCAAGTGATATTTGATTTTGTTTGAAGATTTTGTGACGCTCTAAAAAATAAAATTCTTCTATTCTTCTTAGTATCAAATGAGCGAAAATCAAATTCATTTTTATTAAAAAGTCTTCTTTGTGTTGATAGCATTGCATCTAGTATTTTTCACCATTTGTAAACTTTTCAAATTCACTTTTTAAAACATGATTTTTATTTTTCAAAGATTCAACATTATAAATTTGTTTTTCATAAGATAATTTCAGTGTTATTTTTCATTTTTAATGGTTCAATCATAAAATCTAAACTGGAGTTCTTATCATGTAGTAAGTTATAATTTTCACATACTTTGAAATTATTTTTTTCAACTTTTCACATTCTACCTTCAAATTATCATATTTCTTTTTAAGACATCTATATTTATCTATAAGAGTACTAAATCCATCATGCATATCAAAAGATTCGCTTAGATTCGGATGAGTTAGATGCTACATCATGACTATTTGTCATTAAACATATGTAGGCTTCTTCATTATCACTCGAGGAGATGATGTCACTCTCTTCATCTTCACTTCCATCTCAAGTAGCTCGAAGAACTTTCTTTTTCTTCTTTAAGTTTTTTCCCTCCTCTTCATTCTTAATTAGATTTGGACACTCGTTCTTATAGTGTCCAACCTTCTTAGATTCAAAGTAAATTATTTGTTTTCTACTTGTCCAGATCTTCTCTTAGCGAATTCGTTCTTTTTCTTTTGTTTGAAAAAGTTAAGATATTTGTCAAATTTCTTGGGATACAAGGCTAGCTTCTTTTCATCTAGATGTTCATCTTATTCACTCGTTTCGCCTTCCATCCATTCTTGCTTTCCAAGTCAATGTCTTTTTTTGGAAGCACTTGTCTCTTCATCTTCCTTGATTTCAATCTCATAGGTCAAGAGAGATATTATGAGATCATCAAAATCTAAATTATTTAAGTCTTCCTTTCAGTCACGGTTCTATTTGTGTGTCACTTGGAAAAAATGGACCTGAGAAACTTCTTCACTTTTTGAGAGTGAGTTCGTGGTTCGTTCGAGGAGGCTAAGTCATTCACAATATCATTAAAATGTATAATCATTTCATTTATAGATTCATTTTCATGCATCTCAAAGGAATCATATTGATGATTCGACATGTTTAGTTTAGATTCCTTAACCTTATCGATACTCTTATGTGTAATGATAAGTTTTCTCAATATTTTATAAGCACTTTGACAAATAGAAACATGTTTAAATTTTGTTGCATTTAAAGCGCAAAAAAAGATGATTTTTTGCTTTCTAATATAACTTCACAAATAATCTCTCACCTTCAGTATATTCCAAAGGTGATTTTTTATGCAAATCAATCCATTTTCAATTATATTCCAAATGACAATATCAATATAACATACATAAGCTTCAATTCTAATTTTCTAATAGGAAAATTTTGAAGTATTAAAAAGTGGAAGACGATTTGTGGATTGGCCTTCACCAAAAGTAAAATTGTTTAATAGCATAGCTCAAAAGATGTTTTAAATCTTTAAAATAAGAGCAACTTAATTCTGATACCAATTGTAAAATTGAAAGCACGAAGATGGGAGGTGAATTGGTGCATAAAACTTATAACTGAAAAATGTAAAAATTGATTTTATGAAATATGATTGCAAGGAAGTAAAAAACAAGTAAGAATGATTGAACTCAAGAAAATACAATATGTTGATGAAGTTCGACCCAAATCCTTAGCCTACGTCTCCGCTTTGACTTATCGACCTCGAGACCATCGAAGATTCACTAGCTTTTTCTTTTCTTATATGGAGAGAATAACCCTTTCTACACCACAATACCTTCTTCTTTATTCAAAAGATAAGGCACACCTATTATCACAATGAGCTCTCAATTAAGCTCTTAAAGATGCTTTGGACTTGAAAGATGTTTTGAAGTAATTTTCCTCACTTGGATCATCTTCCTTTAGTCTTTTGAATTTTTTATAAGCTTCTCTTAAAAATATGGTCGTCACAAAACTTTTTAAAAGAGTTATGCTGTCACTTCTAAAACGGTCGCCCATTTTGATTTCGGGCATCCGTTTTGAACAGATATTAATCGTTGCACCTTTTGTCGTATGCCCGACGGTCGACCGTTAGAGTTTCGGTCATCCATTTTGTGAGCAAAAATAATCGTTGCCATTTGTCTTTTCTGCGCAATAGTCTGTTAGTAGTAATCCGTATAGAAAGTAGTCATTGTCATTTGTCTTTGTTGCCCCGACTGGTCATCCGAAACTATTTTGGTCATTCATTTTAAAAATGTCAATTTTTCGCACATTAGCGGCTAGAAGCTTTTTGATCGTCCGTATGATACATTGTGTTTAACTTGACATCCAGATCGATCGACCAATCGAAACTATTTGGGTCGTCCAATTTAAAAATACTAATTTTTCGGACATTAATGATCGTTGTAAAGCTTTTCGATCGTCCGTATGATATGTTATTTTTTAACTCAACATCCAGAACGATCGTCCAATTGAAAAAAATGTTTGTGCCCTTTGTAACTAACGGTCGTTATGGAAGGTACTTCGGTCGTTTATTTTTTACATGTTCTTTCATTTGCCACCCATAATGGTCGTCCGAAAGTGATTCGATCGTCCGTTTTAAAATTGTTTGTGCACTTTGTAACTAGCGATCATTCTGACAGCTACTTCAATCGTTCGGTATTGTTCCAGAGGTCGCCCAAAAGACATTTGGTCGTCCGTTTTATCTGTAGAAATCATTATCGACTTTTTCTTTCAAAATTTAGTTAATCTGTTTAGACCACCACTTCAACCAATAGTTAGCCTATCATCTTTCTTATTTACTATTATCAAAATACTTGGAATGTGGTCTTTGGACCAATAGAAGAGATTTGAGTCGGGAGATAGTGCAGACCGCTAACTTCGTTGCCCTTAATGACTTCGCTCTGTCATCAACCTCGTAGCCGACGTACGATCCAGATCAACGACCTCGTAGCCTCGCATGACTTCGCTTTCGTCATTACCTTGTAGCCATCGAAGGAGGACCTCACAACTGCAACCTGTCGCCACCTCCTCCATGTCCCTAGGGCAAACACTAGACTGCGATCGAACTGCTGCATGACTTTGCTTTCGTCGTCGACCTCACAATCATAGAAGGAGTTTTGTCGTCATCAACCTCGCAATCGTCGAAAGAATTATATCGTCGATCTCGTGGCACCCGCCGCTGCCTCCATGTCTCCTAAGGCACGCGAGATCGCTAATCACGAGACTGCGACCATAAAATCATCAATTTTTTTATTATCTTTTGAATTGCACGCTTGTTTATAAGCTCGAAGGCCGGAAGCATGAATAGGACGATTTTATCCATTTGAAATAAGTAGGACGTCACCAATAGGAGTTGGGGTGGAGTCGTAAGGGTTCTTTCTCGCTTAAGCAAAGTCTCGAATTTGAGTTTTCGTGAATATAAAAATTTCTGTTGGGACCCTCACCTGCCATTACTAAATACGAGACACGAGACAAACCTAACCGAAGTAGTTGGGCTCCATGTCCAACTTGTGGTTAGTGCACTTTGTAGTATCGCACGGATTGAGTCATCAGCGTCGGAATTGAGTGACAACGGTGATTGGAAAAAAAAAGTAGGACACCCATTCAACCAATTAGCTATGCATTTAATTTTGCTAACTTTTATTTTGTTACAAAATTTATTTTCATGTGAGGGTTGGTTCTTTGAAAAAAAAAACCCGGTTCGAAAAGCCTCTTCTTGGGTCGGGATCGAAGTTTGGGACATCTATCTTCAGGGTCGGCGATAGGTCGTGTCCGCGAGGGAGGAGCCGCGAAGCGAACGGGCGACCATGGCGGAGGTGGCGAGCGCGGTGGTGCACGAGGTGATCGGACAGAGGCTGAGGGACGTCGATGGCCCCATCGTTGACTACATCGTGAACGTGCTCGCCGACGAAGACTTCGACTTCGGGATCGAGGGCGACGGCGCCTTCGAGGCCCTTGGTGAACTCCTTGTCGATTCCGGCTGCGTCGAAGACTTCGACCAGTGCCGCGCGGTATGCATATTTCTTACACCACTTCTCGATTTGCTGTGTTCCGGTGTTTTATCTGCGTCGTCCCCGAATTGCCATAGTGTTTGCAGGGAAGCTGATCGAAGTAATGCTTCAAGGGAATGACATCAGAAACTAATATCGAATTATAGACTTGGCGTGCGTGAACGTTGTACTTAAACCAAAACCTACCTTGCTTGTAAAGTCGTAATGTAATTAGGATATTCTTATTTGAAAAGCAGTTACCTAGTGGTGTCAAGACCAAAAGATTGCTTTGTAACCTTGTATCAGAGTGCTTCAACGACAACGCATTATGCCGCAAATATATGTGCCATCAAGGTGATAGCTTACTGTCTTATGGTTTTGTCATGAACATACAGGTTTGTAGCAGACTTTCAGAAAAGTTTGGAAAGCATGGATTGGTAAAGCCCAAGTTGGCTGTTCGAAGTCTGGCTATGCCTTTGCGGATGAATGATGGGATGGATGAAGATGTAGCACCAAAGAAGCAACCGGAGGTGTTTGATGGACCGGTGCTAACTGAACGTGATCGTTTGAAGATTGAAAGGCGAAAGAGGAAAGATGAACGACAAAGAGAGGTAAATTGTGATTTCTTAATTTCACCTTTAATCAACTGAACATGTATTGCTGTTTGCAATTCCTTCTAGCATTTATACACACACGATACACTTTTAGTCCTTCTATAGTTTAATTTTATCTCTAGTTTTGATTTTTTTTCTGTGGACACTATTTATTCTCGTGTTTTACTTTTATTTGTCATCGTTGATCAGGCACAATATCAGATGCATTTGGCTGAAATGGAGGCAGTAAGAGAAGGGATGCCTGTTGTATGTGTTAACCATGATGGAAATGAGAATGGACCAGCATTCAGGGATATCCACATGGAGAACTTTTCTATTTCTGTTGGTGGCCGGGTTCTTATTGAAGATGCAACAGTGACACTTTCATATGGAAGACACTATGGTTTGTCACCCATCATACATCATATGAGCTACAATTTGATTTGTTCACGGAAATCTCTTATTCTCTCACATAAACAGGTCTTGTTGGAAGAAATGGTACTGGTAAAACATCTTTGCTGAGGCATATGGCAATGCATGCTATTGATGGTATCCCACAAAATTGTCAAATATTACATGTTGAGCAAGAAGTAGTTGGAGATGACACAATTGCTCTGCAGTGTGTCCTAAACTCCGATATTGAAAGAACACGGCTCTTGGAAGAAGAAGCTCAACTTCTTTCTTTACAGGTAAATATTGTCCTTGACATTTCACTTCATCTTTTCTCCATAAATAAAAATTTACTTAATCACTAAGGCATTACCATAGATCCTGAATTGTCATTACTTGTTTATTCAAGAAAACTAATTTGTCAATGCATTGCACTACTGCTTTATTCCTGAAGAGAGATCTAGAGTTTGAATCAGAATCAGGAAAAACTGATGCGAAGGTTAATGATGGAGTTGATAAAGATGGCATCTCTAAAAGGCTTGAACAGATCTACAAAAGACTAGAGTTCATTGATGCATACTCTGCTGAATCACGTGCAGCTTCTATTTTGGCGGTAAATTCCAGCTTGTGCTTGTTTTAAAATTTAAACTAGTTCACATACATATCTATCTCATAGATCAACCTAGTGAGTAGGAAAAAAGGTTCTTGTAGTGTCCTGTCAATATGTTGAGTAGCCTTACATAAATCTTACTGTGAAGAAAAAGAATCAGAAAATGTGTTGCTTTGAAGACAACTTACCTTTTATGGATTAGAACGATGAATAATCAGCATAAAAAGTAAAAATTTCATGTTCACTATATTATTCTCTTTGGTGTTGAAATTTGAGCAGTTTACTCTCCCCGGTTGTTTCTGATTTGTCATCCTACTTTGTGCGCTCAATATATTGGTCACATACAGCAGATGAATGCCATGAAACCTCTTTGCTGTTGCTACAGCTGGTGAAGAACTTTCCTGTCCTCTATGCCAAAAACCTTCCTGTGGGTTATCTTTCAGTTCCAAGCAAACAAGTTAAAGAACAACTACATGATAACTTGAAATATTTCTCTAAAGAAAAATAACTAGGGATATTGAATTTTAAAAACTGTTATATAAATTTTCTAGGAGAAACTGTTATATAGTTATATAAATTTTTAGGATGTTTATCCAATTGTCGTTGGCATCCACATTGTATTAAGACTTATAATCAAAATTTACAAGTGTGGGTGGGAACCTGTAGTAAATTTTCAATTTTTTTTTTTGAAAGTAGGAGAGGATGAGAGCCTTGTGCACTCATCCATATTTAATATAACAATATTACATCAAGATGTTAACTCCGCCTATGTTTTATAGCCAGTCCCAAGCCCGGATAAAGGAGGAGGGTTGTGTTAGGCCCCGACAGCCAGCGTAAAACCCTGTCGAATCTCATGAACATGGATCAACGAAGTCGTATGATCCATGTAGCCGACCCCACCTAGTGGGATAAGACTTTGTTGTTGTTGTTGTATTACATCAAGATGTTGAAATTTTCACATTAAGCATAAATATGAACCTGTAGTAAATTGCTAACATTTCATGTTAAGCATATATTGTTACCCTTTTGCATGATTGCTTCTATAATAGTGATACCATTGTATTATAATAGCTATACCGTACTGATCCAAAATACCAGATGTATGATGGGTAAGGTTATTTCAGGGTCTTAGTTTCACTCCAGAAATGCAGCGAAAGCCTACAAAAGCTTTTTCTGGTGGATGGCGAATGCGTATAGCTCTAGCACGTGCTCTATTTATTGAGCCTGATTTGTTACTGCTTGATGAGCCAACGGTAATTTGATTAAGTTCTGCAATTTATTACTATCAGAGAAAAAAGTTTCATAGTGTACTCTTTCATAGGACAATCAAAAGGTAAATGATGACATTGTATTTGCAGAACCACCTTGATCTTCATGCTGTGTTATGGTTGGAGTCATACCTTGTGAAATGGCCAAAGACTTTTATTGTAGTTTCTCATGCAAGAGAATTCTTGAATACGGTATTTTCTTTCACTTCTATTTTAAGTTTATAGCTGATTTCCTTTCAAAAAAAAGTCTATAGCTGATTTTTTTTTGTGGGGAAGTTTATAGCTTAAATTAGCCATCTTTTTCAATGAGCAAAAGTTGTTCAAGTTTTTGTTAAACATAGAATTTTATGTTCATTTTATATTACAATAAAGTTAGCTATAATTTCAAGGAAGTTACATGAAAAATTGGGTACTTGCCAATCTAAAATGTTAAATAATCCCATTTATGGGTATCATTACTTCAATCTGTCATTTCCGAAGGGTGCAGCCTGTTGCTGTGCCTGGACGACAAGGGCAACTGAGTGGATCCTCACAGCTTCTATCACCTAACACCTGTGTCGTATTTCGTGTGAATAAATGAATAGTCTAATGTGCATGTTTCAGGTAGTTACAGATATTCTTCACTTGCATGGAAAACAACTTACTACATACAAAGGGGACTATGATACATTTGAGAGGACGCGTGAGGAGCAGCTAAAAAATCAACAAAAGGCATTTGAGTCAAACGAAAAGGCTAGATCACACATGCAGGTATTGCTTACACCTAAAACTTGCAATACAAACCTGTGTCTTACTCAAAGATGAATTCTATGCATGCAACATTTCCCCCTCTCTGAGAGACAGAGTTTTCTTAAGGTATATCCTATTATTACAAAGCTACAATTACATGGATGCACAGGCCCCAAAAATGTTTTACACATCCGAACCCTACCATTAGATCAACATCAATTTATGTTTTAGTCAATATCCAAAGCTAATGTTTTTTTAAGAGGAAAAAGGATGACCACCGGGCTATGTGGTTGTCATCCATGTATATATATAACTATGGAATGAGAATGATATACAAGTGTGGGTTCTCGAAGAGAGAGCAGCAAAAAATGAAAAAGTATATTAGCTATCCAAAACCTCACTCCCGAACAAGAAAAGAGATGTGGTATACAATATGCTTTGTCTGACATCGCTCCCCACAAAAATCACCCGGTTACACTGGAGTCATATGGTCCAGGAACCGGTCAAAAAAGACTAGTGGTGCTCTCCATCTCTGGCTTTGTTGGGTCAAAACTCGGAGAGACCACCTCAGGGGCTGAGAATCTGAGGGGAATAGACATCCAATGTTTGTCCGCTGCCAAATGCCTCGTGCTATCGGACACAAAATACATGGTCGATGTCCTCCGCCTCGTCACACAAAAAACAGGACGTGTCCGTGTGAGGTGCCCATCTCGCCCTGTATGTCCTGGTGAGAAGCTGATCCCGCCGCATAAACGAAGCATCTTGACTTTCAATGGTATCCGGGATCATGAGTCTACGGTCCGTCCTGAAGTCCTTTGATGCCGCCATGCCCAGAAAGAACCAGATGTATAGGCTGAGTGCTGTTCAAGACTCCGATAGCCATTTCCATTCGTCGGACTCGGAGTAGTCGGGACGGCGGGGAGCGATTCTCTGGTGAAGCGGCAGTAGCTTGGTGATGCACTGGTCCGTGAGGGCTGATTCGGGTTTGCAAATCCTTAGTTTACCCATCCATTTTGCTCTTCATTTAATAGTCTGACATAAGTTATTCGTAGTTTGTTATAATTTTTTAACAGAAAGTAACTTGACAACTGTTACAAAGGCAATAAATTGTTATCATTCTCGTCTGATGGTGCAAACTATAATTTGCTGGGCCCGAGGTGATGAAAGCAATGCTTTTTGCATTTATTGACGTTTTAAATTTCATTTTGTTCTATGACAATCTTAAAAAATTTGTTACGTTATCTTAAATCTTAGTATTTTGTTGAGCATTAGGCTTATTTACTTAATCATACAACATTTCTAAAATTTGCTTGAAGTTGTTTAATCTTGGCATCTCCTAAGTTAATATATAACATATTTTATTCAGTTTTGTAATTCTGTGAAGTATCCTTTTGTTTCACTAATCTTTATCTTTTTTCTATTTTAACGTTTTTTTCATTAAAATATATTAAAAATATGAAATAATCGTAAATAAACTGTTAAATTTCTATGTTAGCATCCCAGTCAAAAGAAATTTATATGTTTCCATTATGACCATAGTAATGCACACTTTCATATTATACTAATGTTATCTGTTTGAATTATGACCTTCTTCACTATGTACATCAGTTAATTTTGTCTTATCTAGTTTCTGCTCTATTACGCAGGCGTTTATTGACAAGTTCCGTTACAATGCAAAACGGGCATCTCTTGTTCAGTCCAGAATCAAGGTTTCTACTTGCTGCCTTATTTGTTCAGGGAGATCTGATTTCCATTTATCTGAACGTTTCCATTGTTCTCATTTTGTGTTGGAACTTCAGAAAGCTTCAAGTCTGAAGCGCTATGAGTTTCATATTCCAAGAGCTATTTTCTCGTTCTGATGTTGATAACATCACTTTTAAAGTATTTTATTTTGCTATAACTCTTATTTTGGATTCCAGGCTCTGGACAGGATGGGCCATGTGGATGCAGTTGTCAATGATCCAGAGTATATTATCCTTTCACGTCCATGATATTCGTTTTACAATTGAAATTCAATTTTCGTTATGGTTTAACCAACCAACTGCTTATGGTAAACATATGGGTTTTTTTTGCAGCTACAAGTTTGAGTTCCCAACTCCAGATGATAGGCCAGGCCCTCCCATAATAAGTTTCAGGTGTTCCTCTGTCTGAAATTTTGTTGGTTTTGTTAAAGTCTTTACTTGACATGTTAGGATCTTTCTGTATGATTTTTTAGGTGTCCCTTATTCTGAAATTCCATCTAAGTTTTACCTATACTTCCTTTTTTATTTTTTCGGTAGGTTCCATTTTTTGTTTTGCTGTTACTGCAAAACACAAATAGAAAACTAATAATTAGTTTTCTTCTTTTGCAGTCCTCTCATTTTAATTTTATTTTAATCTTGATTTGCTTTTTTATCATCTTTCTGAACTAAGTTTTCCTTCTCTTTTGAACAAAATTCCATTCCATTTCTTTGAAGATGAAACATCACAGGTTCAATGTTTGAGGAGCAATAGCATGCATTTACATTTTTTTTAGTGTCCTAGTCTGTTCTTTTGTTTATTTGATTTGGCAGATTGATTGTCTAATTTTTATCTTCTCAGCATTTAGAAGAAAATTCTAATTACATGTATCCACAGTGACGTATCATTTGGCTATCCTGGGGGGCCTCTCCTGTTTAAGAATTTGAACTTTGGCATAGATCTCGACAGCCGCATTGCAAGTAAATATCTTTCTTTTTTCATGGTTCACAGATTTGTTCCAGAATTTAGTACTTAATTGTTAACAATTAAGCAGAAAATCTGACGTTGCTGTTATGCCTATTCGAGAAGTTACTTATAAAATGACATTATTATCACTCTATGCTATCTTCTGTTATTTTATGTGTTTCGTGGGACTACCCATGTTTATTGCTTCTGCAAATGTGAAAGGAAGCCAACATATCATGCATCTGTACTTTTTTATATATTTTTTTATTGATGATTCATACTTTATCTTTCTCCTATCTAATAAGGCTATTTTATTGATATCAGTGGTTGGCCCTAATGGGATTGGCAAGTCAACTATACTTAAGTTAATATCTGGAGACCTTCAACCAACTTCTGGGACAGTGTATCACTCTGCTAAAGTATGATGCGTCTTACTCTGTCAATCATTTCCAAACTAACTACATTTTCAGCTGAAAACTTCTTTATTTCTTTCTATACATGCACTCTCTATGATGGTGTTCTTGTTATCATGTTTAAGGTTCCTGATATGCCATAGACACAAGTTTCAAATACTATCTGTTGATTGGTACATGATAACTCATTATGTTTTAAATACTTTGATCTCATCTGCTTTGTTGGACTAGGAGCTATGAAACATGGTACGCCTGTTGGAAGTACCCATACCCAGTACGTACCGGGTATGATTATGCTATGGGTATGCATACCCAAAAATGAAATACATTCTCATCTTATATTTTTAAACATAGGTATGTGGTTGGGAATGGTGGTACTTGAGTTGGTACCCAACCTATTAGCCAAAAACTTTCTTTTCAACAAACTAATATGGGGAAAACAAAAGAGAGGAACTTTTAAAAACTATGGAAGACCCACATTATGAAACAAGCCTAACAAAAATCAGGGCACTTCCTCTGGCAACAGCAATGGAGAGAACAACACTGATGTCAGAAAAGGTGAACAGGGGAATAAAGAAAAAAAATCAAATGAAAATATTCATAAGTCAGAAACAGGGGAAAAGAGCTACAACATGTAATTTGCTCTCCAAAACTGCTGGCAGCAGTGGGATGCAAAATGTTACATGCTTTCACCTTTTTTCTTGGATTGCCATGGCCCGTCTCAGAAGAGGAAGGAAGCCTCACCAGCTTTTTACACTAATGTTAAGAAAGGAAGAAAACCAGAGTGACAGCTCAGGCACTGAGGGCGTTCACAAGCATATAGTGTACAAATGTTGCCTATTTTATTGTTTAGGAGACTAGGAGACTTTTTTTATATCATTCTCACTTTTGTTTTCAAGTTAATTGACTCTCTCATGTCAGCTCTAATATTCCTGCATTTTGACTTATGTACTGTACATTATTCTTTAGCCAATTTATCTACGTCTTTGCAGGTTCGCATGGCTGTATTCAGTCAACACCATGTTGATGGGCTGGATTTATCTTCAAATCCTCTACTATACATGATGCGTTGCTACCCAGTAAGTACAAAATATTTTCTGCTTTCATCCATCTGAGATTTCTTTACTTCAATTTTAGTGGTTTTTGCCTACTCGTAGGGAACAATACTCAGTGCTCATGCTATCTAACATGTAGGCGTGCCTAAGGCATAAGATAGTTTGAGTGATATCAATTTTCCTTTTCTTAGCACATACGGTTACAATGATGATACGGCTCTCAAAAAAATTGCAGAGGTGATAGGTGGTTTATGTTTCCTTGAATGTCAAGCCTTCTGTGATATACTACATTTCCCACTCTGATTTACGACCCTGACGAAGTTGCCTTAGTGGCTCGGGCTTGTGGTATCAGGCGAAAGCCTGTCCGCAATCCTCGCCCAAATGTAAGGGGCAATCTGTAGCCGGACGTCGTCCGAATGTGTGGGGCTTTCTGGCTTCGTGGCTTTTGATTGATGTGCACTTTTGAGTGATGGGCAAGGTGTGACGGTGGCTAGTGGTGCATGCTTTTTATTTTGGTCTATGGGGTGTGGCTCTGCGTAGCCATTTTTTAGATTTGAGGTAGCGTGTTGATGTTTTCATGTCCTGGTCATGTGCCAAAATGCTTCTGGTGGTGGCCTCTCTATCAAGTTACTGTAACCCCTATTATTACTAATGGAACTTTTGGATGACTACCTTCTTGCTAGTCATCCTTTCTCGTTTCAAAAAAAAAAGAGCTCTCTTTCCTTGAATGTGCACATCCTATTACAGCTAACAAAAATTTGAATGCAGTTGATAGATCACATTAATGAAGATAAAGTAAATGATTTCTAGTATTTGGACATTGTCAATGGTAACAAAGTTTAAAGTTCTATTAAAGTTCCATAGTTTCAGAGCCTTCAAACAAATGCTTTATGTTTTGCCTTCTTGATGAGCATAATACAGAGAGACAAGAATCATGTTTATTTCCAGGTGGAGTGATAAAATGAAGTTTCTCTAAAAAAAATAAAAATAAAAACATGAAGTTCAGAAATAGTGAAGCTAATAGCTAAATGTAATATGACAACTTTATATAATTTATTCCAGAAGGTAAAAGATATCTTTTTCCTTAGTCCAATATTAAGTCGGTTCAGTATAATTCAATAGGCCATTATATCTCTAGCATTGTCTCACGACTCACAATCCATTATATATGCATAAATCTTGACATAGATTGTATGTACAGAAATGTCGTATTTCGCTCTCCCTGATATTTGCTTGCGATGTATGCAGTTACACGTGTTTGTCTTGTGTTTCCAAAATTTAGTAGTGTTAATGTTTGGCTTTTTTTAAAAGAGGGAGAGGGAGGCCAAAGCGGACACTTGGCGAACTAATAGAGCAAGATCTATTAGTGAATAATATACCGAAAGGTTTGGTTACTAATAGAGCGGAATGGCGTCGTATGATCTATGTAGCCGACCCCACCTAGTGGGATAAGGCTTTGTTGTTGTTGTTGTTGTAGTACGAATCATCTTATGGACAAACTGAAACTGATGGGTGTTTCTTTTTGCAGGGAGTACCTGAACAGAAACTTAGAGCACATCTGGGGTCATTTGGAGTCACTGGCAACCTTGCACTTCAGCCAATGTACACATTGTCAGGTTGTATGATTTGCAATATGTTGTTTCTTCTCTTCTTAAAAGAAATTGTTGTTTCTTCAGCATCATTGCCCTAGGTGATAGGTCTTTTTTTTTTAATTAAAGAGACTATTTTTGTTAAATAGTTTCAGAGACCATTGTCAGAAAGTGAATGATGCATCTTACTTCTAGGTTTTTTTTCTAATATTTTTTATCCAACCTGCATGTTTTCAGGTGGTCAAAAAAGCAGAGTGGCATTTGCAAAGATTACCTTCAAGAAGCCACACATCATTTTGCTTGATGAACCGTCAAACCATCTTGTGAGTGAATTAAAACATCTTCTATCCCTTCCATTACACTGCTAGTTCTTGCTAGGCATATAGATACTTGAATTCACATATTTTGTCAAAATATGGACCATGCACTGAATAGATTCTTCACTCATGCATCATTGCAACCAACTCTATATCTGCACTACCAGTGAATGAAGCTGCATATTGATGCGAAATATATTTCTTCTAAAAAGATACAAAACCAGTAGGCTGGCAATGAGCCAGGCTTGGCCTGGTTCATATATAAACAAGTCAGGCCTAGTACAATAGAATGTTAAAGAGACCAAGCCTTTGGCCTATGATAAAATTGAAAAAAGACTATCTTTATTTATTAATTTTACAAGGCCTGACCTAGCTTATTAGTCTGAGGCCCAAATTTTCTAATTAAATTAAATATTTAATTAAAAATATACATCAAATGATATTGTGATTTAAATTTGTATTTTTATAAGAATATATTAGTTAGCATATTGGCCTTATATAAGCTAATAGGTCAAGCCATTTATAAATAGAGTAGGCCTATTTAGATAAACAAGTTTCATTACAAATTATAACCTGGCTTATTCATCCAAATAAGCCATGCCGAGCCAGGCCAAACTAAGCCAGGCTAGATCAGGCTCACAAATGGCTTGGCTTATTGCCAACCCTTAGGAATTACGAGTTAACTTTATAGAGTAACTGTAATTATATGCTATTTATTGGAAACTTTTGCAATATAGACCAATTGTTCCTTCTTTTTTCACATGGTTTTCAGTATTGTTGATATATTTTGCTTCCTGGTACTTGCAGGATCTTGATGCAGTTGAAGCACTCATCCAGGGTTTAGTCTTCTTCCAAGGAGGGGTTCTAATGGTACTTCCATCTCTACGAAACATCCTTCCTTACCCTAGTATATGTACAGCATGGCCGTTATTTATTATTGCTATTTGATTATCGCAGGTAAGCCATGATGAGCATTTAATATCAGGAAGTGTGAGCGAGATGTGGGTGGTATCTGAGGGCAGAGTCGCCCCGTTTTCAGGCACATTCCAAGATTACAAGAAATTGCTCAAGTCTTCTTGATGGATATATCATAATCTCACTATAATTAAAAAAGACAGGTCCGTGGGTATTATTTTGTTCCTTCATAGCAATTATCTCATCTGATGTTAAAAAATGAGGTAAAGTGTTAGTAGTATGGAATCGCACAACTTATTTTCTTTGCTTGGTCCTCAAAACTACCTTGCTCGCTGCCACATGAAAGTATCCCCCAGGGCAAATGTCAGATGAGCGGTAGTGGCTTGAGGGTCCAATTTATGCAACTCAAATACTCATATGTGCGGTTCAACATTCCTGTTAAATTATATGGGCGTATGCAGACAACCATGAAGTGGAATATGGCTTAACTTTCTTGCCGATCCTTTTAAGATTTGGGGATCAGAATCTGAAGCGTTGTGCCCTTCGACTTGGTGTGAATGCATTAGTACTTAGTAGTAACCATCCTGAAATTTGATGGTAACCCACACGAGGGTTGCTTCAAATTTTTAAGGCCTTCGTTATTTAACGTCGCACAATTTTCACTTTTATGATATGCTGCATGAGAACTGATTCTAGGGCAAAGTAGAGAGGTTAATGGAGAGCAAAAATTGAATTCCAAATTGGCTTTGGAACCAAAAAAACGAAAAAGTAAAGAGGTTAATGGAGGGCAACATTCACTTCCAAATTGGTTTCGGAACAAGGCGTCTACAGGCTGTTTCCCTTCTTACTATTCCTTTTGTTACTTTCAATCCGAATAGTGCTATGGGCATGTTATCATCATAACGTGCATTCACATGTGAATCTAAATATTTTATTATATTTTTTCATAGATCTATAATATTTGGAAGTCATTTTTCAAAATATGCTTAAAAAACACTTGTATTTTCTTTAAATATCCGGACAAGACCTAAATGTATCAATGTATTGGCAAGCATGTTGATCACTTCATGGTATTAATAGAAGTCAATACCAAATGTCAAATCCTTTTAAATACCAAATCAATATCTTCGGTTAATTCTGAAAGCCCTTCAAAAAGATAATATCATATAATGATTAGTACAACCGTATTATGTTACTGTATCTATTATTTTTATTCTTTAATCACAATCTAAATTATATCTTAATAATGTAATTAGGTAGAACGTTTCTATTTTTTTGTATTTTAAATATATATTTAAACATTTTATTTTATGTTCTCAACATATCTAAAAACATTGTAAGACATTTTTTAAAAAATATGCTTTACACTTGTTTAAAGAAATCCTGCAATTTCTACAAAAAATCCAAACAAGGCCTAAATGTATCAATATAGTAGTAATCTTGTTGATACCTCAAATAATAGTAATGGAAATCAATACCAAATTTGGGATCTTTTCATAAAAAATCAATGTCTTACCTTGATTTCAAAAGAACAGAAAAATAACTTAGAAAAAAACTAAAATTTAAATAATAATGATTGAAATAAATACCAAATTTCAGATCTTTACAAAATAAGAAATAAAAAAGACACTAAAATAGAATTGCAATCAATACCAAATTTGGGATCTTTTTATAAAAATATCAATGTCTTACCTTGATTTTCAAAAGAACAAAAAAAGAACTTAGAATAAAAACTAAAATTTAAATAATAATGATTGAAATAAATACCAAATTTCAGGTCTTTTCAAAATAAGAAATAAAAAAGACACTAAAATAGAATTGCAATCAATACCAAATTTGGGATCTTTTTATAAAAAAATCAATGTCTTACCTTGATTTTCAAAAGAACAAAAAAAGAACTTAGAATAAAAACTAAAATTTAAATAATAATGATTGAAATAAATACCAAATTTCAGATCTTTTCAAAATAAAAAATAAAAATGACACTTAATAAAATTGCGCATCCGGGGAATCGAACCCCGGTCAGTACCGTGGGAGGGTACTAATGTACTATGATACCACTACACCAGATGCGCTTGTTGGACGAATGCGATTATAATAATATCTCAATTTAGTCTCTTCTAGTATACGCTTGCCCGACGAACATAATTATAATAACATGTCAGTTTAGTTTCTTCTAGTCTTCATTTCCGCTTTTCCCCCAATTTCTCTTCTTTCTATTTGCGTTGCTTCGATCGTTGGCGTCTCCCATCCGAACAGTTGCAGGCGAGATGGAGAACTCGAGCTTCCTGTCCTGCGAGAAGCTGGAGAACGTCGCGAGCTGGGTGGGCGCGAGCGTCTCCTCCGCCTTCTTTGCTTCCCTCGAGCGCTGCTCCTGCATCAACCTCAGCACCACCGACGCCGAGGACCCCGACGTCCCGGCGGAGGAGGCCAAGGACCGCCCCCTCATGCTCACCAAGATCGTCAACCACGATGACGCCGTTCCCGCCCCTGACGGCGCCGACGGGGGTAAGCAGCCGCCGGTCTAACCTCTTATCTGCTCCCTCCATCTCCGATCGCGTTTGGTTCCCCGGTATCCTACTTGCGTACAGGAAATATACCGTTGTGTGCTCGATTAGTAGTATTATTCCGTGTTTGGAGTGTGCAAAAGCGTACACAGTTTGCATCCTGTGGATGAACAAGTCGGAAAGTAGTATGCGAACTAAATGTAGCGTGTGAAAGTTGTAGATAATGACAACTGTGTCTTTCAAATATTGCCGACCAAGTGCTTAATTTCTAATTTTTGTTTCTATTATTATGTGGTTCTCATTGTGATGTTAGTTAAACTGGTGTTGAACATGTATTGAGTATTCTGGTGATTTGTCAAAAATAGATGTTCATCGTATCTGTTTTCATCTAATAATGTGTAGTTTTTTTGGATGCCGGCCTGGATTAACTAATCCGGAGATGGAAAGATAGAGTGGTTTATTCCTTGGCCAAGATGGAGACTTTAGGGATGAACCTGGGCTACTGGCACCCTCAATCACTTGGTTTTCAATTCTTCTAACCAATTGAGCCAACCGTGTGTAATTTTTGAATTCAATGTTTCGGAAACCGTAAGGACTATAATCTACTGTAACAAAACTCCTGAAAATGTCATGACACAAAATTTGGAGGATTTTCGAAGGGTTTCCTCCCAAGGCTGCTGCCTACATAACTGAACAAGATTTCTTTTTGAGAGGACTTAATGGATTTCTGGTGTCTTTGTTCCTTGATGCGCATGTTCGAATTCTGATCCAACAAGCACTATGTTGTTTCTGATATCTTATAGACATCCTGCATCTGGGTGTCTTTTTTCATAATTTTGATTAGCTTGTTTGCCTGCCTACCAAGTCGACAAATTTTGTGATTTCGTATGCCTGCTTTCTGCTTCTTAACAACAACAACAAAGCCTTATCCCACTAGGTGGGGTCGGCTACATGGATCATACGACGCTTCGTTGATCCATGTTCATGAGATTCGACAGATGTGCAGTTTTGATTATTTCCAGTGTTTGTATGTCCAGTTTCATCAGATACTTCTTGAAAAGAACACTGATATGTGCTCTTTTGATATCATGACTCTTTCTCAGCAGATTTGAGGGTTTACCTAGAGCCTCAAAGTCCATTCCTGTTATGCATCTAAATTTCGCGCACTTGTAGAAACTGTTTGATTACTGATGGGAAAATTCGAGAACAAGGAGAGAAGATCGCAAAGAGATTGTAGAAAAAATAGAGGAGACACACGAATTTACCCAGGTTCATCCTTGAGATGAGGGCTACGTCCTGCAAAGAGGTTCCACTATATCGTTTAGGTTTACAGCCGCCACCCAGATTACACCAGAAATTAGGCTATTAATAGTCTCTTCAAATCGGATTTAAAACTCAAACAAACAGAGAAAAAAGCTAATCCGAACCACACAGGCCGGCTAAACAAAAGTCCAAAACCCGTCTAGGTTTCGGGGGCGCTAATCCGAGCGGGATCGCCGTCGGGGGGCGGGGCCCCCCGAACCCCCCTTTCGTTCGTACGTCAGCAACATTACTAATTGGGTAATACTCAGATTTCCCTAAGCTCACGTGAGCGAATCCGGTGTGAGAAACAAGGGGTCTGAAGTATTCACCAACTCTAACAATTACATGTTCCAAGCATCTGAGTTAAGAACATTCAGTGTTGTCAAACACGTAAAACGGACTCGACACGGAGGGCCGAAAAAACTCGTAAATCGTGAACACGTAACACGACACGGCCGATTCTACCAGATTATTTTTTAATATTAAAATGTATATATTAATATATAATAATATATATAAATTCATGATATTAGTAGTGAAATGCAAATTCTCTTTGAACTTATAAGTACAAAATGCAATAATACATGTCCAAATTTATAATTTTAACATCACACTTCATGATATTAATACCTATTTAATTATATATATATTAATTCACAACCTTAACAAATTGTAATAATAACAGAATAACAACAGACACATCAATATAATTAATTCATGAAAAATTAACACATCAATAAATAACTTTCATTATTAATATATAAAAAATTAACACAATAATAAATTCACAATATTAAAAGCAATTGATGATTTCCACTTTATTAAGCAAATATTAACCATAGTTGAAATATAAAAATGTTTTAATTTTATAACATAATAGAAAGTAAAAAGGTCGCCATGGCCCTTGTTCACCAATGGGGAGAACTATCGGGTTCGTGGAAAAAAAAAAGAAACTTGTTTCGATTTGTAGAGAGAAAGGGAGAGAGAGAGAAAGAGAAAAGGAGAAAAAAAAATATTCTCGTGTGGGAAGAGAAAGGGAGAGGAAAAGGGAGGAAAAGAGAAAGGGCGAGAGAGGAAGAGGGGAGAAAGAGAAAGGGGGAGGGTACGGGAAGAGAAAGGGAGAGGGTGAGGGAGAGAGAGAAAGCGAGAGAGGGAGAGGGGAGGAAAAGAGAAAGGGCGAGAGAAGACGAGGGGAGAAAGAGAAAGGGAGAGAGTGCGGGAAGAGAAAGGGAGAGGGAGAGAAAGAGAACACGAGAGAGGGACGGGGTTGGAACCTGTTAGATCAGTGGCAGCAGCATCAAGACAGCAGCGCGGCGGCGGAAGCAGCGCGAGCAACAGTGGCGACAGCAGCAGTGAGCGGCGGAAGCAGCGCAAGCAGCAGACGAGCAACAGTGGCGACAGCAGCAGTGAGCGGTGGCAGCAGGACAGCAGTGGTGGCAGCGACAGGGCACAGCGGCAGACAACAAACAAAAAGGAAGAGATGAGTGCCTATCACGCTTATAAAACATTAAAAAAAAAATATTGTGGGATCGGTGGAGTCGTGCGTCTCCACCGATTCTACGGGCCAGCACGCGATTCTACCACGTGCTGGCCAAAAACGTTTTCAGGTGAGATCGAGCACGAAATGCAAAGGTGTAGACGTAAAATCGTACGCTTTTACGAGTTAAAGCGCGTTTTTGACAACCTTGAGAACATTCGAAGTAGACTATGGACCTTTTGGATATGAGGCTTCATCTGTTTCCTTTAATGATGTCTAGTTTCAAAATATGCTTTTGAAAGAAACATTGATATGTTCTCTATCAAGAATCTTTCTTAGTGGATTTGTAGCTTTTAGCTAGAACCACAAAGTCCATACCTGTTATTTGTGCTACGACTTCTTGTATTTTTTGCTTCGAAATTTCATGCACTTGCAAAAACTGTCTGATCATATGTTCTAAGCATCTATGAGTTAGAAAGATTCAAAGTAGACTATGAACCTTTTGGATATGAGGTTTCATCTGTTTCATTTTTTTTTGTTACAAATGTTCTCCAAGCATCTATATATGAGTTTTTGAGAAGAAGCATCTATATATGAGTTAGATTCAAAGTAGAACACTTTCTATGTATGGGTCATGTTGTGTTCTTTTTTTGAGAGGGTAACATGTGTTTTCTTCTTGTTTATTTTCATCTTTCATATTTAGCTCTCATATTTAAGGTTGCCTAGATGACCCAGAATTTCCTCTTAAAAGACCTATTTCATGTCTAAGAAAATTCGACTTTCCGCATTACATATTTCTTATATCTAAACTGCAGTATTCCAGGTTTCTAACAATGCTAATTTTTCGTACTTCTTAGACCCACTGAAGAACAACATTGACTAATCTATCTGGAACGCAAATTTGAACAATCATAAATCACAAGGCTCGGAAATTCCCTTCTGAATGCATTGTTTTTTTCATGTTTGTCCTAGTGCTTTCAGATGTGTTTGTGAATAGTTTCCATCATCTATTGTGGGATTCCCCTGTTTAGATCTTGCACGAGGATGAGGACATGGAAGATGAACTGGTCGCAATAGACTGCTCTCTTACGGACAGGTTGAATTTCTACTATGGCTGCTATGTATAAAAGAACCAGCAAGCTTATTATCTTTGAATAATTCAATTCTCAACTAGAGAATATGATAATGAAGCAGATACTCTCATGCCTTACACTCGGCTAGATGGTATACTTCTGGTTAGAAAAAGAATTGACTATTTTCCTTACCATTCCCTAACATAACTTAATTTCTTCGTCTAACTCCAAGTTACAAATTTTAGTTCTTAAAAATTACATGTATCGTCTTTCAATCTTTACTCCATATCTCAGCAGTTTTTCAATTTTAATTTATAATCGGAATGTCTTCGAATTTTAATTTTTTTGCACACTTCGTCTACTGGAATGTGGATAGTGGATTTCTCGATTTCTTCGTTTACGTGATTGTCATATGTATCATTTCTCTTTCATCCACGGTATTTAAAAAAATAATAAAATAACATAAATACATAATAAAATAACAAATAAAATTGACAACCTCGTGGCTGTTGCCACCTCCGTCCCTCGTCGGAGCTTGGCCCCCCCTCTCTTGCATGTGTTCGTTCACGTTGGGAGCCACGAGAGAGAAAAGGGGGCATCGGCTCCTCTCTGCAACTCGTCTTCTCTGTAACTCGTCTTCTCTCGTCTGAATTACAATTTACACTTTGAATTGTGGCACAGTTTCATCCAATTTTTTTTTTACAGTTACGAAATTTTAGTTTAACCATTACTTTCTTATTATAATAAAAATAGTTTTTTAAAAATATAAGTAAGGCTACATTTGGTATGTTATCAATATAACATAAATAAGTTATCAGAAATTTGGATTGAGCTGATCTAAATTGTCAAATCGGATAAGTAAACCTTGTAGATTAAGATTAGATGAAAAAATAATGTGATCAAGAAAGGGTAAGAGAAAATACTCCTAAAAGAACAACGAGCCATTAGCAAAATGATGAATGCAATGGTAACTTTAGTTAATATGGTAAAGTTAAAAAAATGTTAACAAATATTTTTGTTCTAGTACTGTGATGATTAATGCCATCCACTCTCTAGCCGACGGCAAGGGGGAAGCACATGTGACCAGATCTGCTCTTTTTTTGTTTTTTTTCTCTTTTGTGAATAAAATGCATATAGAATGCATAAACTACACACCAAGTATTCAGTTTGCTACGATATGTAAAGTAAACCATTATAAACCTATTTTGTAAAAAAAGATTCTTGTAAATCAATGTAAGTAGGTTTTAAAAGATGACCTACAATGTAAAATAAATATATGAAGAATAGTTACCGCATAATGCTTGGACACACAAATACTATGAGATAAAGAAAAATAGTACATTTTATGATTGCTATTATAATTTAATTATATTTTTGTACATCATTACAAATATGATAATATATAATTACGATGGAATAATACGTGTAGTATAATAATCACTATAATAAGTGATTACACACACACACACACACACATATATATATATATATATATATATATATATATATATATATTAAATATATGAAAGGGTGCAAGAAAAATATATTACTTTTAAATGGTACTAAAAATAATTAAGAACATTTAATTTCTTTATATTATTTTTTAAATCACTCAAAATACTTATTAAAAAAAATTATTCGTGGACGAAATATGTGATGTGATTCTCAATTATTATGTATGTTTGGGGACCTGCCATATTCCTCAATTACTATGTTTTTTATTTTAATAAATTATTTTAAAATAGCACTAAAAAATAATTTGGAAAGTTTAAATCCATTGTATTGCTTTTTAAATCATTCAAAATAATTTTTTTAAATAAAATTATTCGTGGACGAAATAGTTGACCCGATTCTCAATAACTATGTACATTTCCCGACCTGCGCATATTTCTCAACTACTATGTACATTATTTTAAATATGTTTTTTGAAAAATAGTATTAAAACATAATTTATCATGTTTAAGTTCACCGTATTATTTTTAAATAAATCGATCAAAATATTTATTAAATAAAATAACTCGTGGACGAAATGTTTGACGTAATTCTCAATTACTATGTATATTTCCCTATCTGCGCATATTTTCTCAACGGCACGTTTTATTTATAAGTAAATGAACCGAACCGGTCAGTCCCGGCTATGCATTTAAACCTGTCGGACCCGTCCGGTCCGGCTTTTAAGCCCTCCCGAGTCAGCAAAACCCGAGCCACGAAGGCCCAAACGAACGAAAGGACCCCTCCGCCTCCGTCGACGGCGTCCGCTAATTTCTGCGCCTCCATGGTCGACTGCATCCATCTTCTCGCGTGTTCCGCCTCTGCCTCTCTTGCCAGCTCGCCTTCTTTGCCTCTCCTCGTGTGTTCTGCGCCCTGAGGCCAATGGCCATCAGACGCCCCTTCGCCGACGCAAATGCCCAGCGTTCCGCCGCACTCTGTTATCCCTCCGCGGGCGTGTCTGCCAGACTTCTACGCCTCCCTCCTCCAGACGTGCATGCAGAACGGGAACGTTTCGGCCGGGAGATCCATCCACGCGCAGGTTATCAAAGCTGGCCTCCACCTTGGCGTCTACCTCACCAACAACCTCATCAACTTTTACGCTAAAGCTGGTTCTTTGTCTGATGCAAAGGGCGTCTTCGATGAGATGCCCTCCAAGAACATCTTCTCCTGGAACTCCGTCCTGTCGATGTATGCCAAAGGTGGCGCGCCTGAGAAGGCGCGTGATGTGTTCGACAGAATGCCCGAGCGGGACTCGGTTTCTTGGACGGCTATGATCGTGGGCTTCAATCAGATGGGGGATTTCGGAAGAGCGGTCCGCGCGTTCTTGGAGATGGTGCGCGACGGGATTGCACCATCGCAGTTCACGTTTACTAATATCTTCTCCTCCTGTGCGGCCCTGGAGTCCTTGGACGTCGGTAAGAAGGTGCACTCCTTCGTGGTCAAGCTTGGATTTAGTGCTGTTGTTCCAGTTGCCAATTCGCTTCTCAACATGTATGGAAAGTCTGGGGATCCGCAGGCTGCAAAGGCCGTCTTTGACAGCATGAGATTAAGGAGTGTGTCCAGTTGGAATGCCATGATTTCCTTGTACGCTCAGTCAGGAAGGATGGACCTTGCTAAGGCTCAGTTCGACGAGATGACCGACCATAGCATTGTTTCTTGGAATGCCATCATCGCCGGGTATAATCAAAACAATTTGAATAAGGAATCAATAGAGTTCTTCTCACGGATGCTTACTGAACGATCGCTGGCCCCTGACAATTTCACATTGACGAGTGCTCTCTCTGCATGTGCTCATCTTGGAACTCTGAATATGGGAAAGCAAATACATGCTTACATGATAAAAAGTGAAATGCAATGCAATGGGGAAGTTGGAAACGCCTTGATTTCTATGTATTCCAAATGTGGGGGCGTTGAATCTGCTCGAAGAGTTGTTCAGCAAAACATGTCTTCTGACCTAAATGTGATATCTTTTACTGCTCTTCTGGAAGGTTATGTCAAGCTGGGTAACATACAACCAGCTAGGGAAATTTTTGAGGTGATGAAGCATCGTGATGTTGTTGCTTGGACAGCTATGATTGTAGGGTATGTTCAAAATGGTTTTAACGATGATGCCGTGGGACTCTTTAGGCTAATGGTTGCAGAAGGTCCCAAGCCAAACTATTATACAT
Organism: Pontederia crassipes; assembly: GCA_030549335.1. Taxonomy (NCBI): domain Eukaryota; kingdom Viridiplantae; phylum Streptophyta; class Magnoliopsida; order Commelinales; family Pontederiaceae; genus Pontederia; species Pontederia crassipes. The sequence goes on along the minus strand of CM060191.1, from coordinate 64,072,452 downwards.
TAGCTGCAATACTGAGTGCATGTTCCAGTTTGGCATCACTGGATCATGGCAAGCAAATTCACTGCAAGGCCATCAGATCAGGAGAGGCATTGTCAGTTTCCGTAAGCAATGCTCTTCTAACAATGTATGCTAAATCTGGAAGCATTGCAGCAGCAAGGAGAGTCTTCGATCAGATATGCCATAGTAAAGAAACTGTTACGTGGACCTCAATGATAATTGCTTTGGCTCAACATGGTTTGGGACTTGAAGCTGTTAAACTGTTCGAGGAGATGATTAGCATAGGCGTGGAGCCTGATCATATAACTTATGTTGGTGTTATTTCAGCATGTACACATGCAGGACTAGTAGACGAAGGGAAACAATATTTTTGTTTGATGCAGGACAAGCACATGATCGAACCAACATCGAGCCATTATTCCTGCATGATTGACTTGTTTGCACGTGGTGGTCTGCTCCAGGAAGCCTGGGAGTTCATAGAAACGATGCCAACAGAACCAGATGCCATTGCATGGGGATCTCTTTTAGCTGCCTGCAAAGTTCATAAGGATGCTGAACTGGCAAAGATTGCTGCAGAAAGATTACTGGCAATTGATCCTGATAACAGTGGTGCATATTCTGCACTTGCCAATATTTATTCTGCGTGTGGAAGATGGCAAGACGCAGCTAAAGTTAGGAAGCTAATGAAGGACAGAGGGGTGAAGAAAGAGCAAGGGTTTAGCTGGACACAAATAAAGAACCAAGTTCACCTATTCGGGGTTGATGACGCTCTGCACCCCCAGAGAGATGAGATATATGAGATGGCAGCAAAGATCTGGAAGGAAATAAAGAAAGCAGGTTTTGTTCCAGATTTGCAATGTGTCCTGCACGACGTTGATGATGAGCTGAAGGAGGAATTGCTCAGTCGTCACAGTGAAAAGCTTGCTATTGCTTTTGGGTTAATAAGTACTCCAGAGCACACAACTTTGAGGATTATGAAGAACTTGAGAGTCTGCAATGATTGTCACTCGGCCATAAAATTCATATCAAGAGTTGTTGGGAGGGAGATCATAGTGCGAGATGCCACTCGGTTTCACCATTTCAGAGATGGTTTTTGCTCGTGCAAGGATTATTGGTAGTAGATAGCAGTCACTAATCTATTCAACCACAATATTGTGATTTTTTTTCCTGGTCCGTAGATGTCAAATGAAGTTTTCACAGCTAAATAAAAAGTTAGAAGATAGTAAATTTTTTGGGTGTGTCCCGGGTCGATCTTAGGATTATTAACACATAATTAATTTAAGATCGAAAGATGAAACAATAATAATTTAATCGAATTCAAAATTATTAGGACTCTCGATTATTTGGGACTCCGCTAGCTAGCTATACACTTTGCCTTTGTTCGTGACACACTATTTATCATAAATTAGTATAAACTTTCATGCAAATATAAATGACACACTATTTATCAGAAATACTTGGACGGTATTTTGTTCGTGATGCGGCACAAAATGGAAGTTACCTTATTTCCTCAAATAACTTTTAAACCATTTAAATCTAAGTTAAAATTACGAACTTCATTTTTTGAGTCCTTAAATTATTACGATTTTTTCAATTTAATTCTTTCCTCGAATTGTGTCATATTTTTTGTTAATTTTATTTTATTTTCTATTTATGCAAAGTCCAAATTAACCCTTTAACCTTTAAAATTATAAAAAGTGTTAGCAGCAGTGCCAGCGTAACCTCGAATACCCCTTCACCCCCGATGGCGGCGTCCTGGCCGCGGCGCCGGCAATCGTATGTTCGGCCCTATTGTGCGCCGACGGTGCCCAGCTCGCCCGCGCCATCGCATGGACGCACGATTGAGCAGCGCCGACGGTAGAGAAAATAGAAGGACGTGCGCCCGACGACGATGTCCACCGCCTAGTCCATGCGCAGGACGGTCGCCAGTCGATGACGGTCAACTCTCCGTCGCCACGATTGCACGAGTGCGATGACTAGCCTGCACAACGGCGACTGTGGAGAACGGGCGTCCGCGCATCATCATTGGCGGTCGTCGACGTCAAGGTAGTAGTAGTGGCGGCGGGCGACGCCCGAGCACCAGCAGTGGGCGCTAGGCGACAACGACGGCGACCCTTTGCCCAGCGGCCGATTTGTTGGCTCGACGACAGCGGCTCATTTCTATGCACAGGAACGACGACGCGCTTCAGCGGAAGTTGCCAACTTACAGTGCCCGACGGCGAGCAATGGTGGCGACACCGCTCCTCCCGCAACAACGACGGCTGCTAACGACATAATGCAGCGTCAGGGAAGCGTCTGGACGACCATCGCGCGCGCGGGACGATGGCGACCATTTGTGCACTGGTGGCCGTTTGTGCGGAGAGGCGGCCGATCCGATCTGAGGCAGAGGCGGCAGCTGCAATGGCGCCCAATCTTCACCCACGATGATCTTGGGCCGGGATCACCCGCGTGACTATCACGCGGCGGCACCGGCGCCTGACAATCGAGCGTCGACAATCATGATAGGTGATTGACGGTGGTCGCAGTCTCGACAGAGCGAGCTCGCTCAAGGTGGCGAGGGAGAAAAGGAGAGTCGACGCCCCCTTGCGAGCTCGCTGACGATTGCAGGAGGCGTCCCCTCTACCTTTTTCTCTTTTTTTCTAATTATTTTTTATATCTATTATTTTTTTAAAGGTTAGAGGGATAATTTGGACTTTTCGTAAATAGAAAAAAAAATAAAATTAACGGGAAACATGATGGAATTAGATGGAATTAAAAAAATTATGATAATTTAAGAATCCAAAAAATGAAGTTCGTAGTTTGATATTAGGTTTGAAAAATCGTAATAATTTAGGGATGGTTTGAAAAAATAAGTCTGTTTGAATTGAGGGTTATGAAGGGGTGGGGTGGAATATGAGGGAATGAAATTAGTTACACCATGTGGGTGAAATAGTTAAGCCCTTCAAACACCATATTTTTTATTCCATCAAATTGGTGGAACGATGATGGATAGATTATTTTAGACCAATTTAACATTTTCCCCTTTTTTTATTACCAAATTAAATTATTTATCTTATTACCAAATTAAACCCTCTCTCTCACATATATATATATATATATATATATATATATATTATCTTTTTTCTAATATGAATACATATTTATCTATACTTTTTATTAAATAAAACTTTTTAGTAAATATAAAATTTTATTCAAAATAAACATAAATATACTATTTAAAAATAATTTAATATTAATATAATATATTCAATCGGGTCAGGACGTAAAATTCAGATTCGGTCCCGACGCGACCTGGTCGAGTGTCAAAGAAATGAGACTCGGTCATGACTCAATTATCTATCGGATCGGAAAAAAATTTGAAAAATCCAAACCGGTGCAGGCGAGGGCGACCAGTCGTCCCAATTCATGCTCACCCCTAATTAACGATTATAAATACTTTAAATATATAATGAAAAATAAAAATAACTTTTATACAAATAAAATCATCATTACCCCACCCCACATCTTATATAATTTATTATCCAAACATGAACTTCCTAATGACACACCACATCACCCCACCTCATCACTCACCGTACTATCTCATCCCATCCCTCCTTGCCAAACATACCCTAATACTTTTAGGCGGAGAATGAAGGGCAAACTCAGGCTGTCAGGCATTCCAATCTACCAACTTGCCTTTGACTAAAAAAATTCGTCTATTCATAGTCTAATATATTTTGTCAGGTTTTTTCTAGTTAGTGGAATCAAGATAAAATTTGTGACAGTTAAAATATTTTTTTTTGGTAATTTCATTCAACATTCGCAGTGGTGTACCATAGAAATCACCTAAGCGTTCATTTGGAGAAAAAAAAAGGAGATAAATTAGTAAATAAAATATAAGAGAACAGATATCAAATAGGGGAACAAGAAAAAAAGTAAGAGAGCAAATTAGGAGTTTATTGGAGAGAAAAAAGAAGGAAAAAAAAAGAGAGAAAAAACGTGATGATTAAAAAGAGGGGAGGTTATGGATACCCGAAGATAGAGGGAAAGAAAAAAAGATTGAAGAATAGAGAAAGCAGCGAAAACTAGAAACAGTGAGAGAGATAAAAAGAACATAAAAATAATAATAAGAGGAGAGAGAGAGAGTGAATATGTCTATTATTTGAACCTCTAATTAACAAATGACTAAGCAGACAAACCAAATATAATAATATGATGATCGCTATATACACGACTCACAAAGGCAAGAACCAATATCGCCGATCTTTTAAAGCATAATTTATGATCGTTTGATTTCAGTGTCTAGGTAGCAGTGGCACATACTCTTTCTATGCAAATTGCAATACCGCAAAAAGCAAACTTTCAGATAGAATAAAATCAATTAAATATAAAAAACTGATATATTTGAGGCCAAAACAATGTTCCTGGTGGATATGACAAAAAGTGAAAATCTTTTTTGGATTTGTGAAAATTTTCATCATAAAGCCATCAATACTATCATCTTATTAGTGCTGTGCCTCTCCTGTATTTCCAAGGAGAGAGAATAAACATTAGTTACTGGTTTATCAACATACTATATAGATGTCAATAAGCTAAGAAAAAAAAAATACAGGGGGCGTACTAATAGCAATACTCAACAGTTTGTATGCTCCGGGCCTAAAATTCATCCAGAACACGATAATGTAAGCTTGATATGAATACTTCATCTGCAACTCGCAGCTGGCAACGACACTAAGCATCTGACACCTTATTGAACTCCTCTTCTAGGCTTTTCTCTATAGATTTGTGACTTCTATCAAACTCTGAAAACTGCAAAACCTGCTCCGCATTCGGCACATAAGTTTTGCCAAATAAAACAAGGTGTTTTTTGTTACTCTGTGGTAAGAATGTAAATTCCGAAGTCCTATTCAAGCATTCATCAGTTTCCATAGGCTCAGAACTATCAGAAAAATCAGTAGCTTTAGACGCTGCCAAACCACAATCTGCGAACAATTCTTTAGAACTCGCACTTTTGCGTTTTCGCAAAATTGATGGGGTATTCTTGAACGTCTTTGCCGCATTTCTCAGAAGAGATCTTGGACTTGTTGGAATACTTGCAAGACTAAGAGATGTGCTTGGTGGCGTAAAATGTCCGTTGTATCCATCAGTTGAAGAGGAAAATGTTGTATCTTCCTGTTGAGAAGGTGGATCCGGCGAAGACTGAGGTGTTCTTAGAACCAGGTCATCCTCACTAATTCTGTCACCTTCGGGGAACTCTAGTGGAAGTTTTAATGTGTCAACACTACAAAGATTATCTGGAGAAAGAAAATTGCTCAAAGAACTGTGTGTTTTAGATTGAGCAACGGTGTCACTTTCCTGATCATTAAAAGAAGTCTCATGAGCAGAATCAATACCATGCAATGAATCAGACACTTGGCGTGGAAGCAGCAAGTTGATATCATTATTATATGATAAAGTAGTTGAACTGCTAGCACATGATCTTCTATCAGTGGAGAAACTTAGAGGTGTTTCAGACTTGTATAACTCCAATTCTCTGCAATTCAATCCTCTTCCAGGTATATGTTTTTCTTTAATCTCTAAGCATCCGGAATCCTCTAAATCATGTTTCTGTATGTTGGATATTGAACATAGGGTAGGCGGGGAGTGCAAGCTCAAATTTTTAATCCCTATACTGTTAGCTTGAATATCCAAGTTTGCAGATGACACAAATTCATTATCATATTCTAGCTCACTTCTCTTTGCAAAATCTGCTTCGCATTTTCCTACTCCTGACGTAAAGTTTTGCATGTCAAATGATTGTTGCCAGAAATCACCAGATAGTAATCTCTTCTTCAGCGAGCAATTCCAGTGATTCTTAATTGAGTTATCAGCCCTGCGAACAATTGATATTGAATATTTTAATGCTGACATGCACACTAAATTTACTAAGAGAGTTATGGGTGTTTTAAAGATTCATGCAAATGCCTAAAGAAAAACATTTAGATAACGTATGCTTGGTTGTCTGCCTCCTTTGTGTTCAAGGATGCAGTTGCAATTTGCAAATCATGTGATAGATGAAATTTCATGGAACTGCACCGTAGATGATGAAAACCCATGCCCCCACTAGTTACATGTCAGTTAGAAACACATTTGTGAATCTATCAGTTTGGGAAAGAACCTTGGAAGTAAATAACATGGAGCCAACACCTGTTTGCCTGCTATCATTTGAATTCAAATAGTGACATCAATGTTCCATTATTTGAGCTACTACATCATTCTTTGTTTAGAAGGATATGACCTTGACTCATTAGCATAAACTTCACTAGCATGAACAATATTAAAGCACATCAACCATTACACACTGTGTTCTTTCATGAAGTATTCCGTTAGTCTATCTTTAAGAATATTGGTCTAAAAATCGAAAGAAGCAAATGCAGACAAGAGAAGGTAAATGAAGAAAAAGGATTGCACCCTATAAATCACAACAAAGACATACAAGAAAAAAGGTAAATGACCAATATGTTCCAAGCATATAGCAGGAAAGGACAAGTACCTTCCAGGTAAAAGTTTAGCAATCTCTGCCCATTTGTTTCCATACTTTTTGTGTGCTTCGATTAAAATAAGTTCTTCATCTCTCGTCCATGCATCTTTTATTATTGCAGGATTCAAATGATTATGCCACCTAATAACAAACAAGTAATATTTAAAGGTAAATACTGCATCATGCAATGTGAAAAGGTGACAGTAGATCACAGTTCGAACACTATTTCAGAACTAATTTATTTCCGAATATCAATTTCCAGATAAACTCCAAATAATTCATTTTGAGGGGTCTCTGTCAGTATGAACTAAAACAACTTATTTATACCTCTCTCGACATTGCTTTCCAATGCGCCCTGGTATCGACTTTGCAATGACGGACCATTTCTTACTACCATACTTTTCTACTAGCTTAATAATGAGCTCATCTTCCTGAGATGAATCAGAAAAAAATAATCAATATCAATTAAAATATATGATAAGATATTTGTTTTCTCATCATATCTAGAGAAGTTTTGTTGCACCTCTTTGGTCCAGCTTCCTTTAACAAGGTCAGGATTGAGAACCTTCTGCCAACGATGCAGGCATTGAACATCTGTGCGTCCTGGAAAAGCCTCAGCTGGACAGGGAAAAGGGTATCAGGACATAAAAGCTCTGAGACGAACATTTTTTTTTGAATCTTCCTTTATGTAAAGACAAATGGATAATATGAAAATAAAGTAGAAAAAAATATAAAAAAGGGAACTAAAGAACTCCTCAGCAACTCTAGCATCTTAGAATCATCCTTCTCCTTCTATGTCTATCAATATGCTAATCACTTTTGCGATAATATAAAAGAAAACGCATTGTCAAGTACATGAAACTCAAAATCTGCCCATGATGTGTACTCGTAAAAACATCAACGAAGAGCAGCCTGTCATTATTTTCTTCCAGTTACTCGCATCAAATTGTTTTACAACTTGCAAGTTAGCCAAAATATCAAGAAAAACTAAGTTTTCAGCAGTCTCAACTATCATCCATCTTCTTTTTATATTTATTTGTGTGCTCACAGCTTTTTATAGAAATGAACCACACAATCAGTTATTGTAAAAGAACAATGTCTTAAATGTCACACAAATTGATAACAACATACCATCTTGTAAAACATTTAGAACAAAATGGAAGTGGTAGTAGTATATACCTATTTTCTTCCAGTTTCTCCCATCATATTTGTTTACAGCCTTAGCCAAAATAGCATCCTGTAACCAAAACACAAGGTTATATATATAAAGAAAATAAAAAGCAAACGTGGAAAGAAGTGCTATACGTTATACAATTTAGTCAAAGTATTCAGAATGGAAGCTCTAAATAGTTTCTTGAATATTTGCTATTAGCCTAAAACGGGATGAGCCTAAAATAAAACCACTATAAATATGAAAAAATTCCTTCTGAAGCATTCACCATCTATCACATGTGCACTCCTCATTAGATATCTTTCCCTCAAACGAAGCAGTCTTGAGCAAAATGACAGAGAAAGAAAGAAAAGATTGCATACCTCTTTATCTGTCCAGCCTCCCTTTGTTGATCTCCGGGTCGGCCCTGTTGTTCGCCTGCAAAACAAAAGATTATTTTGTGTGAATCACACGTAAAAAAAAATACATTTTTAATCAGCAATAAATCAACAGATCTACCAAACACAGACGATAAATTTAAAAAATAGGCGAGTAACGGAAAATTTTGTTCCAATTGTGATGTGAAATAAAGTTTCATCCACCACCAAGTTCCTACCCACCAAACAGCTGTTCGAAACAGGTGTTAGAGAGGAAGTTTATGTTTGTACTTAGATATCGATTAACAACGTACGAATACGGACATGTCTCCTTCAACAGTAACGGAGATAACATTCTCCAAGAGAATCAAACAAACCAAAAACACACGGATTACAAGAGAAGGGACTCGTCTTGGGCATCTTGGCAAACGAAACAGCAAAGGACTCAAGATCAGTTCCACAAAGGGATCACTTTTGATAAATCCGAAACCATTAACGCATTCGTTCATCGCCAAAAAAAAGAGTCATGGATGGAAGCCACAACATAAGAAAACCGATTCACGATCGATTCTTTTAAACTATAAGGGGCAGTTTCAGGAATCAGTAAAAAAAATCCAATTGCCACAAAGATTCCCCTTGCAAGCCTACTCTAAACCAGTTCTCCAACGAGAAGACCGCGGAATCGAACAATAGAACACAGCAAAGATCGAAACTTTCTCGTTACCTGAGACCGCCGCCAGGCCTCGCTTTGCAACTGCTATCCGAAGCAGCAGCAGCAGTAGGAGAGAAGGTCGGAGAGACCGCACCACTTCTGATATCCTTCGAGGAGGAGTCCGCCTTGTCCTCCTCGATCATATCTATTCACACCGCCTGTTCCCCGTCCTCCCCCAGAGCGCCCAGATAAGAACACTTCAAAAGTCGTCTCTTTTTCCTCCCGAAATCTCGGAATCCCGGGTAAAGAATAGATCTTTCTGCGATCGGGAGAAGGGGTTGGTGGGTTCCTCCGCGATCATCCGTCTCCGGAGCGGGAAAGAGACGGAGAGCTTATGGAGGCGCAGCAAGAGAGGAGTCGAAACGGCCGAGTGCGAAAAGGCCGTTCTTTTTTTTCCTCCTGTCAGCGTAAAAAGGGAGTCGAGACTTCAAAAAGAATCGAGTCATACGACGGTCGCTACGTCTTCGACCAGTTTTTTATATTTAGATATCATAACGGTTAGGATCTCTTTTTCTCTCCTATTCATTTTTAAATTAATATTTCTCTCTCCTATTTTATTTATTCTTTTGTACTTGAGTTTTTTTTTCTTTAAATATCTAAGTTAACTCATCAAGAGCGAGTTATAAATTCTTCGTTAATTTTAGTAATTAAATTGATTTATATACTTTGTTATTTTTGGAACATTTTGATCGAAACTCAACTAACATAAAGAAAACTTATAACCAAAGCCTAAACCTATGAGGAATATTGGAGAATAAAATGTAACTTTTAACGTCATTTCATTGTAAGTTATTATTAGGTGATGACACTTATAACAGACTCGTTGCAATATTAAAATTGAAATTTCTTTTGTAAAAAAAAAGTGGACATTTTGAGGAAAAAATATTTATAGAAAAAATATTCAGAAAATCTCACAAAAATACTTTAAAAAATCACAATCAAAACTTTAGGGAAATAAATTAGTTCTATATATTTAATAGATAAATTGAAATATATAAAGAATTATAAAAATTAACAGGAATATATTTTTTAATTTTTCGTCGATATAATACCAAAGTGTTCTTTCATTTTTGAATCAATAGATCAACAAAAGATAATAGTCAAATATTCACAAAGCAGTCACAATATTGATGGGCTAAACGAAGAAATGATATGTTAACGGATTTCTGTTGATTTGAACTTTAAATTAAACTAAAATAAACGTGAGTATAGATTATGTTACTATTGAAAATTGTCCGACAATCTACATTGCGTATAAAAAAAATATCACTTATTAAACTATCGATCATTTGTCTTATTTTATTTACTATGCATAAGTAATTTATTTAATAATCCATATTAATTGTTTATAATATAAGAAATATGTTAAAAATAATTAATAAAATATTATTAACCATTTACCAACAGATAGCATATATAAACTCTATTAACACTATTATTATTATTATTATTATTATTATTATTATTATTATTATTATTATTATTATTATTATTATTATTATTAGATCCATCCGGCTTAGATTTTTCATTTTGTCTGCGGCTTCATTTATTTGTTCGTAATCTCTCTAGGCAGAAAGTTGGGATGTTTTCTTTTTAAGACACATTAAAATTAAGATAGGGCATGTGCTTTAGAGTCATAACTATTCAAATTTTGGTCATTAAACTTCAACTTGTTTTTTACTTAATTACTTATGTAGTTCAAGTTTTTGTACATTCGATTGGAATTACAAAATTGCCAAAAAAATATAATTAAAACCTAAAATATGATAAGTATTTGTTGGAGAATAAATATAAAATTTGACTTATTGCCATTAAACAAATAGAGATATCGAAATGTGTATGTATATATACATATGTAATAAATAAATTAAAGAAAAATATAACTCCCTATATTGTGTCTCGGTGAAAGTAGTTCGGGTCGGGTCAGATTTTTGATCGAAAAAATCAATCGCTACTTTTCGGATCGATTTTTAAAACTAAAAAATCGTTTTAAAATCATTTTGAAAAAAAATTCACCCTCTAACGAGTCGATTTTTTCGGAGCTCTACTTTTATATAATTATATTTTAAAAATATATAGAATAAACTAAAATTCATATAAGAAATATTTAATTTTATATTGAATATAAATATAGTACTAAAAATTTAAAGTTATTATATTAGAGTTTAATAATGTGATAGAAAAGTATGAATTTTATACAAAAAAACTATTTATAATAAAAGAATTGATAACATATGTATTAATTATTATATAAATAAAAAATGAGCTACGATTTTTTGGTGGAAATTTAATTTTAATGGGTGAATTTTAATTTATTAAAAACCATCCTAAATTATATTTGAATTCCTAATTTTTTATTTTTTTGGCACAACTTTTTTTAAGTCGGATACATTTTTTTGATTGATCGAATTTTTCTTACCCTAAGTCGTGACTGGGAGGGATGCATGAAATGAAACTAGGCACATTTTTTACAACCTTAAAACATTGAAGAATACTTTTGTAAGGAAAACAAGATGGAAAAATTAGAGAAAAAATAATATTTGATAGAAAATTGCCCCATACTTGAATTAGACACAATCAAAATTTGAAAAAGTGAATTAATTTACGTGTTTAATAGATGATTTGAAATATAACAAGCAAGTGATCAAATGTACACAAGTGAGACGAGAAAATATTTCTTTAAAATACGTTTCATTTTTCTCAAAATTTAAATCATAAAAATAATTTTCATCTCACTAGTCTTAGTATTAAAATTCCCCAAAAAAACTTTCATAAACCACTTCCATTTTTTCATTTTCCATCGCATAATGCTAAACAAATTTTGATTGCCATTATAGTATACAAGATTGGTCGGAAACTAAATATTAAGTGGGTTCACAAATAAGTCTAACAATTTTAAAATTATTATTAAGATAAATGATAAATTTTATCATAAATTATTTTTTCAATTATAATTTATAAAAGGTATTAATTTATAGTGACCAAAATCATAAAATCATATCCTCTTTAGTTCTAAATAGAAATAAATATGTAGATATATTTTAAGCATAATGCTACAAAATGAAAAATAAGTGTATGGTCATGAAATATACTCCCCCCTTATGGACTCGCGTGTGGAAGCTGGCTTCCTATTATTTTCTTCTTTGTTTTTTACATATTTTGCTAATTACAATTTAGAAACTTATCCATGATATCATAGTAAGTGATGCAACATAGTAAATCTGTAAAAAAAATTATACCATATAAAAATTTAAAACATTTATTTTAAATAAGAAAAAGGAAAATATAATTATTGGCAATTATTTGAATTCCTTGTCTAAATTATAAATAATGAAAAATGTCAAAAAAAAGAAGAGAATTTATACTTAGTCCCATTTGACTTAAGTATTTCAAATGGAAAATGTATATACACTCATTAAACGCATAACAAAATCAATGGATGGCCAAGACAATAGTAGTTAAATATTCACAAAAACAATAATAATCAGGGAAGAAAAAACAAATCAAGAACGGTGTGTTAAGGATTTTGTTCATATGAACCCAGATAATAATGGTGTTCAGATGTAAAAAAGAAAAAAAATAGTGAGATATAATTAATTTATTTTTATCAACTTAATTTTATCGAAAGAATTAGAGTCAATATGATATATTAAACTATTTTTTATTGGTTATTATCCTATGCTATGCTTTCTTTAAAGACCGTCGTGTTTGGTTAAATTTATAAGTTTATCAAAATGACTTTTAGATTTGGAATTTTTTCCTTATTTGATAACTAAAAAGAAAAGTTAATAAGCATTTATTTTATTTGTACATAAGTCATAAAAAATAAATTAGATGACCCCTACTTATTTTGTGGAAGATAAAAAGTTAATCAATTTAATCAATAAAAATACTATTTTACCTTTAATATATATAACTTTTCTTTATATATTTCATTTATTATAATATTAAGGACTTTTATCATTTGATTAAAATAATAACTTATAAGTTTTTTATTAACAAATACGTAGTTACTTATTTTTTAAAATTAACTTTAGTTAAATTATTTATTTTCAGCTATTTATAATTACGCCTATATCAGCTAAGCCAATCAGCTGAGCCAAACGCGTAACTTCTGTCATTTCCTTCAAACAATATATTTATAGTTACTCCTTTGGAAAATGAGTTCGTTTACTATTTTGTTTACAAGTTATCCGTATGCATCACTTCGTCGCATTATTAATTTTCTATTTTTTTTTCTATCTATGTAAATCTATTATGAAATCGATGTTTTTTCACTCCAAAATGGAATTATTATTATTATTATTATAACATAAAAAGTTTCTTCAAACCCAGTATAGTGTGATGTTTAAATTACTATGATTTTCTATGCATAAATCTTGCGAGTCACTTTCTCATGGTTCAAAATATTTTTATGGTTTATTTGATGTAATATGTCAAATACAGAATAATACAATAAATATAATCAATATTGTTATATATACAATTAATTAACTTCTTAATGCTTCGAGACCTTGCCTAGTTACTATATTTCTTTTAGCCAGATCCAACTCGTGCGGCTAAAAAACTGTCAACATATATCAACTCACCGTCAAGCTCAATTAAGTTGCCTCGTCTCACATAATGACAAATGGAATTTTCAAAATAAATATCCTATATTCAGACTCGAACTCAGAGAAAGTCATTTTTTTTCGATACTATTTTTATCTTTGATTTTTCCCCTGTTGTTCTCAATATATATTATTGGAGTCGAACTTTGTTCGTGGTAATAAATAAATAATAATGTCCTCGTCCTTTCGGGTGAGGCCTGAATTTCTCGGATTTTTTCTCGATCAATCGGGTCGGGACCGGACCTCATTTTATTGAGACTTGATCGGGACTTAATTTGGACCCGGTCCCGACCCGATTAAATATATTATATTAATATTAAATTATTTTAAATAGTATATTTATGTTTGTTTTAAATAAAAATTTATATTTTATTTGGTATATATCTTAAATATATATTACTTTATATTATCATATATATAATTAAATTAATAGTTATTATATTTATCTAATAATGTTATTTTTTTACTATTTTATCTATTATTTTATCTTTTTTATAATCAAATCAGGACAATAGAAAATTTCCTATTTGTCCGGGACGTCCCGGTCCCGAATCCGGCTGAGACTAGATCCCCTTTTCCAAAAATCCAGAGCAAATCGGGTGAGACCCGGATCCGGTTTTGCTCAGCTCTACTCGTCCTATGTCTTAAACGAAAACTGGGAGAAAAAAATAATAATTCGATTAGCCAGATGAAGAAGGAAAAGCTCATCATATTCAACGTTGTACGACAAAGCGGCAACTTTGGAATGAACCGTCTGTTACTCTGCATGTGGCGGGTTGGAGGAGGAAAAGTTATCATTCTTTTAGTGTTGGGAAACCACTTCATTGCTTGTGCTCATATGGAGACTGATGTATATAACCAAAGAAGAGCAAGCAATTTTGATCTCCCTGGGGAAGCAGAGCCGAGCAGAACAGAGGGGAGAGAGATAGAGATCACGCTGAGAGGATGTTGCGAGGAAAGCTCGAAGTGCTGCTTGTGTGCGCCAAAGGGCTTGAGAACGCTGATTTCCTCGGTATGTTTTTATTACTGACACTGATCCCTGCAAGTCTATGTGCTGTGTCTGTTTCGATTGTTTGTTCTTTTATTTCATGATTTCTCACCTTGAAATGGAAGATTTTGTTGGATGGAGGAAAAAATGTTTGATCTTGATTGGGGTGTTCGTGCACGTTCGAGCTCTAGGAATTACACCATTCGATCATATCTGCATCATGTACGTCGGAGAGCCAAAATATTTGCAATAGCGTGATGAAGATGTCGTCTGTCTGTAACAGGCGAGGGGGTTGTCTAGATTTCTATCCAACATGAACGTGCTCTAACACGATCTTGCTTTTAGCCTGAATGATTGCAAAAAAAAAAAAAATTTGTGTAAGAGATTTTTTTTTATGTAAACTCAAAAAATTCTTAGTTTATCTGCGCTTGCTTTGGCAAAGTCTTAAAACATGTAGAGATTGTTGCGTTTCAAGGCACTTAGAATGTTTAAGATTGAAGGTTTCCTTTGAAATGTTTGTTTATCATGTATTGTTTTCGATTTGCTTGACAGGCAAAATGGAAGCTTATGCTGTTCTCACTTGTCGCACTCAGAAACACAGGAGCAGCATCGCATCAGGTTTTGTCTCTGGCCTTTTTCCTTCCCTGTCGTTGCTTAATATGAATACAGAAAAGGTTTTGGAGATTAATAGAGAATTATTTACATATAAAAGTTGACAGTAAAATCAAACTTGCATGCTGCCTGCTGGCTGCTGAATTTTTTTGGGAATTTCTAGGAGCAGGAAGTAGTCCTGAATGGAATGAGATCTTTGTGTTTACTGTCTCTGAGGATGTCCAGGAACTCACTATCGAGCTCATGGACAGTGATGGCCTCACGGATGATGATTTCGTCGGCAGAGCGACGTGAGTGTTTTCCAAATTTCTGCATCTGCACATGTTTTTTTTATTTCTTTTTTTGCTGGTCTCCGGACTCCGGAGGCTTGCTCTGTGTTTCCACTCAAATCTTAAGAGATGATCCCAAATGTTTTAATCTGAAGTTTTGCACTTTGGTTAAGAGTGAGGAGCAATGAAGTCTTTTTTTTTTCGTTAGTGATCGCCTTAAGATAAATTTGGGGTCACGGGCGACCAATCTGTCTTGTGATTTTTTAGGATTCCATTGGAACCACTGTTCATGGAAGGAGACCTGCCTCCAACTGTTTACAACGTAGTCAAGGATCAGGAATACTGTGGTGAAATCAAAGTTGCTCTTACTTTTACTCCCATGGTAATATTTTTCTTTTTCCTTTTTTCTCTCTTTTGTTCTGCCTCTGCTCACTTCAATATGAGGAAGAAACAATATCTTTTATTTGCCTTCTAAATGCAATTGAATAAACCACTCTGACTTTGCTGCAATAAAAGTTAAACAAGAGTGACAACAGTTTCAAGTCCTACCTACCCAAACAAATATCTCAGAAGGTGGTAGTCATGCTTTACACATATTTATACTTGTTTTGCAGGTGAGCAATGAAGAAAGGCACCTGCAGGATGAGGAAGAGTATGGAGGTTGGAAAGAATCGTCTTAATGGGGAGGAAACATCTGTTTGATACAGTTCATATGCACACATCAAGCTAACAAGTCCACACAAAACTGTCTTCGATACGCTTTGAAATCGAATTGGCTTGTTGTTAAGATCCAATCTTCTATAAAAATAAGTGAGACTTCAAATGTCAACATGCTATCGAATGAATCAAACGATAAATTGTCATAGAAGAATGAATATGGAATTAGATAATCTATCTTTTGTAGTCGCCACAATTAGACTGCTTCATCCCATTAGGTTATCATACTATTAAGAACTGTTATTCATAATAATAATAAAAAGAACTGCTATTCAATAATGAGGATAAGAAATACTGTTCTCATTTTTGCATTTGATTGGAGAAAAAATAATTATTTTTAGTTATCATATATGAATTTCTAAGCTGCCGTTTGTACTCGCGCATTTATGATGGTTATGATACAACATTGAATTTTATAAAATTTACTATTCATAACATACAATTTATGTGAAAAACTGAAAATCATTTCATCTTTTTTCAGTTTTCAATTAGAAAGTCATTTGACATATAAATTCCACTGTAATACAATTTTCCTTGCATCTGTCTCAACATTAAAACGCACTGTTTCGTTAGCCTACTTTAAACGGACACTTTGATCATCTATGAGAACAGAAGGCATGTAGAAAAAGAATCATCCATCTATTGAAGCCCATGCACGAAGGCCATTACATGTTACCTCAGAAGCTTTTCATTGCTCAGCTAGAGGATTTTCCTTGGGTTAATAACTGCCTAACTGGTTCTCAGTTGAACTTGCTTTACCCCCAAGTCCGATTAACTTTTGGTCATCTCTGCAGAGGCATCCGAGGGGTTAATCATATCCCTCTACTCTCTTCTTTTCCTTCTTGTTCTTCTTTTTCATTTTCTTCTTCGGCCCTTTTGAGTAAAGCAGATAATCTTCGCTTCAATGTATTTCTCTTCTGCTGACTCCTTACAGGCTTGATGTCTGTGGCAGCATCTTTAGAATCTGCAGGAAAACCAGTAGGACTAAGACTACAATATCATGATCGACTTGACTTCTGGGATAGTGCTAGGAATTCAATCTATTCAACATGTTTTTTTTTCGGTGATAATCTATTCAACATGTTGATGTAAGCTACAAAATGCCAACTGCTAAGCAGATCTGTGTGCTGCAAGTAACAGGGGCATATAAATTTCAACAACATTACAGAACAGCCTTTGAATACAAGGAATTTCTGTATGGATGTTACGAGATCTTTCCTACAGATAAATAACCAGATATTGGTTGTTGAAGGCTCAAGTATCAACTCATTGACTCCTATCAAAGAAATGGAACAATGATGTGAAATTTGCTTTACTGTTCAACATGATGCACATAGCACACAGTTATGCAGAACAAATATCATAAGATAGCAAGCCGTATTTGACCTGCATATTTCTTTAAACAAACTCGAGTTAATGAGCTAGAGCAGAAAATCTGATAGGTCTGAGGGACCAAACTTACTCTGAGATGAATTGCAATCCAAAGAGGGTGACACTGGTCCTCCATTTTCCGTCAACACATCTGGATCTAGCAATATATTTGTCAAAATTTTGATATCCCCCTGTCATGAGACCTTAGTATAATTAGAGCTTCATTAGAAAACTTGAAAAATATTGTAGACATACAGATATGTTTAGACATAAATAGAACACTCTGGTCTTGCATATGTAGTAGAAGGGTAGAATCTTCAATGAAACTCAGGATCTGGATACGGATATAAAAAATGTTCATCAAATAGGCTTTTTCCATACAAGATAAAAAAGACATTATATGGTTAAAATGCAGATAAATCCAAAGACATATAAGGGCAAAATTTTTAAGGCCTAGAAAATTAGAATTTAATCACACTTCACGCCTGGGAAAAATATAAATAAAATAATATTTTACGCCATAAGGATGCAGCAGTTCCTGATTTATCACAACAATTCCATAGTATACATTTGGGCACACTTAATCAAATAATATTTTTGTCAAAAGGAAGCAGCAGTTCCTGATATCTCGCAACAATTTTATAGTTTATATTTAAGCAGAAAACTCTAGGTTTTCAGAATATTAAAGTTTCATCTACTTCTTTGCTTCTGCACCTGCTTATAAGACATTGAAAGTTAAAAGTAGGAAGAGAAACTAAAACAATTTTAATTATAGAAAGAAAGAATAGGTATAAACATATATATATATATATATATATATGTATAAATAACTAGATAATACATATGTATAAATACACATACTTACAGAGGATTCTTGTTCTAATGCAAGCAGGTTGTGAAAGCTCCTTGTACTTGGTTGATAGGCATGTTTACCTAAAATTCCATGTTCAACATACCGCAAGACGTCTTTTGTGGACTGAAACACATATCCATTTGCAGGATCTCTAAAGTACTACAGTGACCAATAGATCATTAACATCAATTGTTGTCTTTGTTATAGAACATATAAGGAAAGGAAAAGAAAACCAGTGTAATTGCCAGCAGGGTCCAGGTTGCCCATTTGCCAGGAAAATATATACAATAAAGTCATTTCCATCATTTTTATCATAAAGTAATGCAATGACGAGGAGGGAGTTAATATAGGAGAATACCATGAATTTAATTTGCAAGGGACTTGTGTTGCGAAAGTCCATTGGTATCAAATTATGGAACCAATGAAAATACATTAAAAGGAAATGTTTGTCATTTCATTTTCATGTGCTTTGATCATCTATTTTATTCAATCAACTATAAGATAGTTGTTTGAAAATCTCACATGGCAAATGTTTCGACTTAATATAATGTGTTGGCTTATTTATAGAAGAAGAAAAGGATTTCTAACCAATTGTGGTGTCATGATTGTCATCCACCTATATTATGATGTCGTATGTGAAAATGTATGAGTTACCTAAAACTATGTAATGTGGCATCACAGTACTCAACATAAAATGTCACAAGCATTCATCAGTGAACTAAAAGAGGAAGCATGATCAAGATTCTCCACATTGCATTTTGCACCATAAAAATGTTGGGTCAATATACCCCTAGAATAGCTAACACAACCCTTGGTGTTTTGACATGTGAGAATATCCTTAACAATTTCCCTGCATAAAGCTGTCCCCAAAAACCTCCTACATATGTAGATAGGTTGAAAAGCAACCCACAACACAGCAATTAAGTGGAGGCATCCTCATGAACGCACCAAGAAAGGCAAACTGATATCTACACTTGGCACTCACCATGCTCCATACATCCTAGCCAGAACCCTTCACCCCAATATTTTTCCACAAAAATCCACTCTATATCTCTTGGTTCTTGCATGTCAGATGAAGGAAGTGTAAATTCAAGGAGCTCATTTTAGTTTGGTGTATACGGAACATGTGCAAAAGTTATCTAATAGCCAGTCATTGATCAAAGAGAAGATTTAATAATTGCTAAAAAAATACACATAATGACAGAATAAGTTCTAGATATAAGACAAAACTGGCATCTCATTGTAGTTAATGCAGTTAAATTAAATAAGAGTGAGTTCTGTGCAGCATCTCTTATTATTCCTTGTTTCTTGCAGGCTAATTGTTTTTGACTGAACAACAGCATATACAAAATGCAAAATGGAACTCATTTAAGTTTGGTGCATATAAGAATATGCATAAAAGCTACATAATAGCCAAACATTAATTAGACAGGAGTTTCAATATTTTCCCCACAAACAAAAGAAAAAGAAAAGAAGTTCAATAGTTGCTACAATATAAGTATTACTTATGACAAAATAAGGTCTACATCTAAGGTAAGAAGAGGTGTCGTAGTTAATGCAGATAAATTAAGTAACAATGAGTATTACAAAATCTCTCTGATTGTTTTTTTCCCTGAATTTGGTTTCTTTTATCCATCCGGGAGGTAGATCATCTGGAGAATATTCAATTTGCATCAGAACCTAGGTGTTGAACGGATAAAATCAGGATCTTCCATTCAGCAAAGAAAAAACATCCTAAACAATGAGCAAAACCGAGTACATACATGATAATCCAACTTGTGTTTGCCACTTTCTTTATTGGGCATAGAATTACAATCCTCCCCTGTGCTAAGAAAATGAAGTACATCTTCCTTTGAACAAAAGGTCATTCCATTGGATTTGTTAATGTAGCACTAAGAAGAAAACATGTAAATGAGTTATGTCAACATTCTGTCATATGAGAACTCCAACTTGCAACATTTTCTCCTTAAACTAGACCATTCATAACATTGTCGACGGCATATATTTGCAAATCTTGTTTTTCTTTTTTTGAAGAAGTTAATGCAAATGTAATGGAATTATCAGAATATGTTTTTTTTAGAGGGGAATTATCAGAATATGTTATAGAGAAGGGCAATTGAAAGATGATTTCTAGTTAAGTATCTACCATTTTTCATTCTAAGCTATAGCAAACAAGATATAGCTTTCATGCTATAGAAAATGAAGATCTGATTAATTTCTCATTTCTTACCAGAATGTCCTATGAGACTTTGTGGAGCTACTACAATGCTAAAAGTCTCCTAAAAGCTCAAACAAAACAAAGTGGTCTACCAATGTACACACCATCATATAATGCTTCTCATAGGACGAAACTAAAAGGAAAGCATAACCGACACATAGAATAGGATAATACTCCAAATTTTTTTTCAAATATTACTACATGTTCCTTAATGAGAAGAATTCAAACATGGGAATGCTAAGAAAATTTCTGAAATAGTATCGAAGGTTTTCCCAAGTTGCATGTATAAAAGAAGATGAAGAAAATGTAAAAAAGGTAATTAAAAAAATGGAAAAAATCCTATCATTAAAGTCATGTGGACCATTTTTCCTAAGAATTTCAAGGTTAAAAGCAAAAAGTGTGAACAAAAGAAAGTTGTGGAAATCGTGATCCTACAAAAGATCATAAGAATGTCCAAAGATCGAAGATCACGATCTTAACAATAAAAAAACATATTCTGAGAGATAAATGAATATTTTTATCCAAGTTGGTGACCTAAATTCTTAAATAATAGTTTGACAGATCATCTTTCGCAAGTTCCCAAGTTAAAAATAAATTTCACAAAAATACAAAGGAAAAATGACAAATAGCAATAAAGAATTAAGAAAATAGGTCACATGTCATTCAAATTATTATTTTATGAACACAAATCATCAATGCAAATTATTTATATTTAGTTTATAAGTTGTATGATCGAAAGGACCATAAAAAATTTTATGATTCAAATTAAATGCATAATAAATCTTATCATTTAGATATTCAGAATGAGATTGGATCAGTTAACCTCATAGAGTCGTGCAATATATTTAGGAAAGTTCAAAAAACACAATCCATACAACAACAACAACAACAACAAAGCCTTATCCCACTAGGTGGGGTCGGCTACATGGATCATACGACGCCATTCCGCGCGTCCTCGGCCGACGCCGGGGGGCGGCGGGCGGCTCTCGCTGCGTCGCCGCCCCCCGGCGGTCGCTTCACAAACCATATTACTAATAATGCCAGTTTGCTACAAAAACTATAGATAATGTATCTTCACATAACATAAATGCATGCTTGAAGTACAAACATTCTCATAGACAAGAGCATAATTGCACAAATAGATACACAACACAACAACAACAACAAAGCCTTATCCCACTAGGTGGGGTCGGCTACATGGATCAAACGACGCCTTCGTTGATCCATGTTCATAAGATTTGACAGGGTTTTACGCTGGCTGTCGGGGCCTAACACAACCCTCCTCCTTTATCCGGGCTTGGGACCGGCTATAAAACATAGGTGGAGTTTGAGACAAATAGATACACAACAATGCTTTTTAAAAAAAAATCCTATAAGCATTGATGTCTTACCAAAAACTCCGCCTATATTTTATAGCCGGTCCCAAGCCCGGATAAAGGAGGAGGGTTGTGTTAGGCCCCGACAGCCAACATAAAATCATGTCGAATCTTATGAACATGGATCAACGAATATATTGTGTTAATGCTAGGTCGTTACCCGTAAGTAACGCGCTGTACAGCTCGGGTACAGTGATAAGAGAGCAAGAGCCGCTGCATCCTCGCCTGAATGCAGTGTTAAATGAGCAAGGGCTACCGCACTCTAATGGACGGAGGCGGTTAAAGAAGCTAGTTCATGAGACTAAGGTCAGATTAGGTTCTTGGAACATTGGGACGTTGAATGGGAAGCGTCTCGAGGTGGCACAAGTAATGGACCAGCGTAAGATTAGTATCTTATACTTGCAAGAAACTAAATGGGTAGGAGAGGGAAGTAAAGAGATTAGGTTAAATGGTTCCAAACTTTGGTACACAGGTAAGGTAAATGGAAGGAATGGTGTTGGTATTATCGCGGATGCAGAATGGAGGAAGAATGTTGTGGAAGTTAAAAGGATTGAGGATCGAATCATATCCGTGAAAGTAATTGTTGGAAAGAAGACTATGAACATTATTAGTGCATATGCACCCCAAGTAGGAGCAGAATCACATCTCAAGGAGAAGTTTTGGGCAGATATGGAGGGTTTGATTGAAAGTATACCAACAACCGAGAAAGTTTATATTGGGGGAGACCTTAATGGACATGTTGGTAAAGAGGCAAGATCACATGCAAGGGTTCATGGTGGTTTTGGTTTTGGGGAGTTGAATGAGGAAGGACAAACTATTATTGATTTTTCTTTAGCATACGACCTTAAGATTATCAACACTTGTTTTAGGAAGAGAGAGGAACATTTAATCACATACAAAAGTGGAACTCATAGGTCTCAAATCGATTTTTTCTTGATAAAAATACTGATAAAAGACGTTGCACTAATTGCAAAGTAATTCCTGGGCATGGAGTGACTACACAACATAGATTGTTAGTTCTTGATATGCAAATAAAATGTATAAAACCAAAATTCCGAACAGTTTTTGATCGAAAGATCAAGTGGTGGCAGTTAAAGGGGGAGAAGCGAGAGACTTTTAGAAGTAAGTTATTAGAGGAAAGTGTGTGGGAGTTAGAAGGAGATGCTAGTATCATGTGGAAGAATGTGGCAAAAAAAGTTGAAATGGTTGCTAAAGCCATTTTAGGAGAATCAAAAGGTTTTGGACCACGAGATAAGAAGACTTGGTGGTGGAATGAGGAGGTCCAAGAAAAGGTGGGTAATAAGAAGAATTGTTTCAAGGCGATACACTTGGACAATAGTTCTGACAATTGGGAAAAGTATCGTTTGGCGAAAAGGGAGGCTAAGAAGGCAGTTAGTGATGCTCGTGCTAAAGCATACGAGGGGTTTTATAAGGAGTTAGGGACAAAGGCGGGTGAACAAAAGATTTACAAGATTGCAAGGAACAAAGAGAAGGAGTCGAGAGATTTGGATCAAGTAAGATGCATAAAAAATGAAGTTGGCAAGGTTTTAGTTACTGAAGGAGATATTAAGAACAGATGGGAAGAGTATTTCTATAAGCTATTTAATGATGGATGTGAAAGTTCGCGTTGTGATTTGGAGGACTTGACAGTTAGCGAATGTGAGCTTAATAGGTCATTTTATCGTAGAATTAGAGTCTCGGAGGTTAGCGAAGCTCTTAAGAAAATGGAGAATGGTAAAGCCGTTGGACCGGATGGTATACCGATTGAAGTTTGGAAATGTTTAGGAGAAAAAGGTGTGTTGTGGTTATGTAAATTATTTAATGAGATTTTACGGTCGAAAAAGATGCCTGATGATTGGAGATTAAGTACATTAGTTCCTATTTACAAAAATAAAGGGGATATTCAGAATTGTGCAAATTATAGAGGGATTAAACTTATGAGTCACACTATGAAATTATGGGAAAAAGTGATTGAGCATAGATTGAGAATGGAGACTAGTATTTCTGAGAGACAATTTGGGTTCATGCCAGGAAGATCCACTACAGAGGCGATTTATTTACTAAGGGGGATGATGGAGAAGTATCGAAGTAGGAGAAGAGACTTACATATGGCTTTCATTGACTTAGAGAAGGCGTATGATCGGGTACCAAGGGATGTACTTTGGAAAGCCTTGCAAAAGAAGAGGGTGAATGTTGCCTACATTAAGGTAATACAAGATATGTACGATGGGGCATTGACTAGGGTTAGGACACCCGGAGGTGAGACAAATGAATTTTCTATAGGAATTGGACTACATCAAGGATCAGCTTTAAGCCCGTATCTATTTAACTTAGTTATCGATGCTATAACCGAGAGTATCACAGAGGAGGTACCTAAGTGCATGCTATTTGCGGATGATATAGTACTTTTAGCGGATTCAAGAGAAGAGATTAATACAAAATTGGAAATATGGAGAAATACGTTGGAGTCAAAGGGTTTTCGTTTAAGTAGGAATAAAACAGAATATATGCATAGCAATTTCACAAATAAACAACTTAGAGACGATTTGAAAGTTAGGTTAGGGGAGGATATAATTCCTCAAGTGACAAAGTTTAAATATTTAGGATCAATTGTAAGACAAGATGGTGAGATTGATGACGATGTTAATCATAGAATTCAAGCTGGTTGGTGTAAGTGGAGGAAAGCCACTGGAGTTCTTTGTGATAGAAAGGTACCCAATAAAGTTAAAGGAAAATTCTATCGTACTGCTATAAGGCCAGCAGTGTTATATGGTAGTGAATGTTGGGCTATGAAGGGACAACATGAACGTAAAGTGGGGGTAGCCGAAATGAGGATGTTGAGATGGATGTGTGGTCATACAAGATTAGATAAGATTAGGAATGACCATATACGTGAACGAGTCGGAGTGGCTCCTATTAGTGAGAAAATGGTAGAGAATCGTTTGAGATGGTTTGGTCATGTTCAGAGAAGACCATTAGATGCGCCAGTAAGAAGAGTAGATCAAATAATCTGGAGTCCGATTAAAAGAGGGAGAGGGAGGCCAAGGCGGACACTTGGCGAACTAATAGAGCAAGATCTATTGGTGAATAATATACCGAAAGGTTTGGTTACTAATAGAGCGGAGTGGTTACCAATAAAGGTTTGGTTTCTAGTGGGATAAGGCTTTGTTGTTGTTGTTGTTGTATTGATGTCTTACCAAAAACGGCTCCAACAGATAAACAAGAATCCAAGAAAAAGAAAACCAAATGATGAAGAAATTTTAGTAATAAAAACCAAAAGAGGAGGTATATCTAGTATACCAAATGAAATATGATTAATTCATTTCTACCATACCATACCTTGTAATATTGTCCTGCTTTAGGTGCATTATTTAGAACCCGGAACTCCACAAACCATCCAGAAGGCAACCAGTTGATTAAATTTATTACTTTCTGGTGTAACTGAAACAAAAGAACAAATCAAAATGACATTTTTCCAAGCACTAAGAACACCTGCAACTCATTAAAAGTCTACACGAGCATGAACTTACTGCCTGAGGGCAAACATCTTTGAACCCTATAGCAGGCTTCTTAGCAGAACATTTGTCATCCGCACCATTGAGGTAGCACATAACAGCATCTTTGGATGTAAATGTATCCCCAGATTCAGGGCACGTATAGTACTACAACACATGAAAAATTACCATTACAGGCTTAGTTTTCATATTACGAATCAAAACTTTTCAAGATATTGTTTAGCATAATCTCAATGGGGGCAATGAGTGTACAACTCATACTCACTGTATAACAAAAATTTATTTCTACAATAAGCCGATTGAGCCAAGATTGCATAGATCTCGATCTTGATCTTACTATTTTACGATCTTTGTATCTTACTATTTTTAATTAATCTCGGACTTATCTTGATAATCTTATATATAATATTTTAATACAATATTAATTTTGATCGCACAATCTCATATGATTAATTTAATAATTCAAATATTAATAAAAAATATATTCATGATATTAATAATTAATTTAGATAAAGTTTAATATCTTTTCCTCATTTTTAATATGTTTTGATGTAGTTTGATTACAAATTAATAGAAGTATGACTTAGTAGAGTGCAATTTAAGATTTGAGTGCAACAAATTTATAAAAGTATGTTTTTATCTTTTATATTAGTAAACAGGATTACCCTTACGAAATTATGTAAAATCTCGATCTTAAAAATCTTAAATTGTCCTACCATGTGCGGTGTAAATTATAGCACAAAAAGAATTTGTATACTCCTTTATCCAATCTCAATATACTCACAGTCATCTAACCAAAAGAGAAAAAAAACATTAATATTGACAGTAACAACAAGTATTTTTTACTTTTTAAAACTAAAAACACTAGACTCCTTGCCACTTTTTTAAAGTACGCGAAGTCATAAAAAATTCTCCATTCATGGTACACGCTCTGTTGTTGAAATTTGATGTGCGATCAATCTTCCTAAAAGCTTAACCCGTAGGAAAACCATTAACGATTTTATATTCTTATTTACGTTTGGACTACTGTTTGATCTAGCACAGCCCACAAAGGGAGAAAAATACATTTTTAATAAGAGGTTAATAAGGGTTGAACTCCAATACCAAGTTGAAATGTGATTGCTAGATTAAGCCGTTAGGAAGAGCAGCATCACTAATTTTATATTCTTAACACTTGCGGTTAGTCAAAAGAAGAAAGCTTGGATTTTAGACATCACAATGACGTGATCAAGAAGCAGGAATAAGCAATAATGACCGAATCTTTATTCCAGAAACATGAAGCTTCTGATACATGGAGGAAGAAGCAGAAGACAATGACACTTCATCGATAACAAACAGAATTTGGAAAAAAAAAGTGATCATCTGGTTTTTCCTATCTTGATAGCTTTGTATTCATTACCCGATACTTACGAGCCCCTTTCCCAACTCGGACCTCGAGGATCCACCCATCGGGAAGCCAATCGGGTGCCTTCTCATCCGACATTGCGAGCGAAACGGCGAACTCGCTCTCGGTTTTCCGGCGGAGCGAAGACGACGGGTATTGCAACCCTCCGCCCCGCCCCTTCTCTCTCTCCCCCTTCGCGTGGGCGGCAAGGCCAAGAATTAAAGCACGGGAGTTACTACTTTTTTGGGGGCAAGTGCTTCAAAATCATGTGAGGTAAGTTTCTTTTTTTTCTCGGTAAATTTCCCAATTAAAATTTTCAATTATAGTCCTTTATTTTTGTCAACGTCGATTTTTTCCACCGTTTTAAAATTAATAAAAAAAAGTGCCATTGTACCAAAAAAACACATCAATTGAAATACAAAAAATTAAGGTAATATATAACCCATTAATAGAATAAACACACACATATCTATATATCTATATATATAAACAAAACACTGAAATGACACATGACATGTCCACGATTTTTTGGAAAAAAATCAGAATGATAGTATTAATATATGTTAATAATATTCCAAAAATAGAATTGAATCCTATTTTAATTTTGAATAATAATTTTAATATATTTAAATTTGTATATGATTCTAAGATCCCTATCCAATTATACTTAATTGAAAAAAAAATCAAAATAATAATGTTTATATATATATAAGGGTAGAAATTGTCACATGTCGAACTCTCATAAATTGAATATATAAAATAATAATATTTGAATTATATAAACATTGATACTATATTATTATAATTTTGGTTGTTCTAATCATAGACATGATTAGAACAAATGTATATTAAGTAGTATCCATAATAATTTTGTATTATTGAATAGTTTGTTATAAACCGATAAAGAATATATAACGAACTAATAACAAAATAATCAATCAAACTTAATCATATATTATTTGTACTAATATGTTTTAGTTGTATATAGTTATTTTTTATTATTATCATATTGTTATTCTATCAAAAATTAGTTATTAGAAAATATATATGATTATATATGTCATTGTTTGTTATAAATTGATATAGGATATATAATCACCTATTAACAAAATAGACAAATCAAACTTGATCATTTTGTTATTATTAGTAGTAGTTTGTTAATTTATTACCTATATATATTTCATGTTTACAATAATTATAATCATATATTTTTATATTATTTTTACTAATAATTTTTAATTGTATATAAAATATTTTTGTTATTATCAAGTTGTTATTCTATCAAGCAGATACAAGACTTATGTATATCAAGTAGTATCCATACTAATTTTATATTATTGAATATTTTGTTATAAATCGATAGAGGATATGCAATGAACTAATAATAAATTAATCAACCAAACTTAATTATATATTATTTATACTAATACGTTTTAGTTGTATATAATTATTTTTTATTATTATCATGTTGTTGTTCTATCAAGAAAATAGAAGATTATGTACATAAATCATTTAACAACTATGTTTCACAATAATTTTATTATTATTAGAAATTTTGTTATAAATCATTAATCAAGATATTCTAATAAAATAATAACAAATTGTTCAACTATTGTACATGAAATATTATTTCTGTAACAAATTATTAAACTATCATAAATGAATACCAATATCTATCTCATATATAAAACCCTTATAATAATTGTTATTAGCACGACCGATCGAAAGGATGATAGAAAGGAAAATCATCATTATATGTTTGTATTTTTTCACTTAATTTATAGATCTTTATTTTTTCCTAAGAAATAATAGTTACAAATAGTTTTTCTACATCATCTTTGTAATCAATTTTTGTCATTGTTCTAGTAGGTAATTATTTGATAATATATATTGCTTTGATTATTTTTTCAAATTTCTTTTCGTTGAATCATGGCTAAAAATATTGATTACATCTCTGATATAAATCCAACTAAGATGCATTGGAATCTCAAAGTTTGTGTGGTTAGAACGTGGGATGTCCCCGATCGTGGTAATTCTAAACACACACTCCATGGAAATAATATTACAAGATAAAAAGGTATAAAAATATATATTATTATATTCAAAATTGATAATCACGTTTAAAAATTCTATAATTTGTCACACTATTTTTGTTTTCATTTTGCAAGGAGGTCGCATTCATACTACTATTGGAAAATCAATCATTCATTTATTCAAAATAAAGATCAATGAATTATGATTGTATGTGATGAAAAATTTTGTAGTGGGGACAAACATTTTTGTTTTTTAAGTATACAAATCATAAATTGAGACTAACTTTTATGCAAAGAACTTTTGTCATGGAAACATAAGATTCAAAATTTTGCATGAATATCTTTGATCTACGTTCTTATGGGAATGAAACTAATGTTGATGAGAAGGAACTATTTGGTAATAACTCTTTTACACATTTATAATTTTCAGTTGATGTATCTAATTCATTAATATTATTTCTTAAATTGTTGTAAAACATTTTAGATGTCATTGGAGAGATCGTGAGTCATAGCGAAGTTCGAGACAACAAAAAGGATAACAAGAATAGTATCTTCATGAATGTAGAACTTGAAGATCACGAGTAAGTTGCAATAGTAATTTTAATAATTTATTGCATTATGTTACATTTATCATACTTTGTGTTTATAATTTTTTTCCCGTGTAGGAAGAATCTCTGCAACATTCTTGGGAGAATTTGTTGATCAAGTCATATCACACTTGGATGCATCAGTGGGCCAATCTATTATAGTTGTGATACAATTAATAAGAGCTCGAAAATTTCAAAGTGCATAACTTTACATAAATAATGTTTTATGTCATTTTTTATTTACATATAACAATATTTTCTCATTATAAATTAAATTGAATTACTTTAGGTAAGTATTCAATGCAAAATACTTGACATGCTTCCAAGCTCTAGATTAATCCTAATCTTCCTCAAGTTAAAGATTTTAAATCCAGGTTTTGTATATTATTATATTTTATTATATTCAATGAGATGTCTTATAATTTTTTTAATTAGCATTTTTCAAAAAAATAAATGATAACACATACATATGGCATTTCCAAAATGGAACTACAATAGAGAGGATAACTCAAATTTTCTCACAACGTAGCTATTCCATTTTTTATGAATTATCCTATGGAGTTGTGGAGGTCAAACTTATTAGAGATTTAGTTCAGTGTCTCCGGGTACTGATTTTTACAACCTTTTTTTATTACTGGTCATTCATTCTCTACCTAATGTAAAATTTATATTCACAAGCAGGAAATTTTGGATAGTTGCTATAACGCCCCCAAAATCGGTCCTCCGCTACGTAAGCAGTCAGATTGATCCCAGGGACAATGCACTGCTTGCTACACTATTGATCATGATATGACATTGACCATTCAACAAATGTAATACATGGCAACAAATAGAATAATAAAATAACCAATAACTTTATTGCAAATGCGGAAGCGTTAGAATGTCAAAGGACACTAATATTTAATGCAATCCATAAGGAAGAATGAAATGACCATAACATCCAACAAGTTCGAGTAAATGACCATATCTTCAACAATGCAATCAAAAGAGCTGGATGCTATTGAGTTTCATAAATCATGTGTGACTATCCTCAAGCTCAGAGTCCTCCATCACTCCTCCCTAGGCAGGATTTTCACCTGCAAAATTTCAAATGCAGTGGCATCGAATACCCGTGAGCGAAAACGCCCAGTACAATAGAATCATAGACTATAAATTTATAATCTAAACATGCTTGAATCAATAACGAATAAGGACATACTTTGCTATGAACAAATAATCTTTTCTTTTCTCATTATAATCAATGCTTTGGTTGCACAAGGCAATGAATCATCATGTCTATACTCCATTCTTTATCATGTCCATGCTCTATTCTCTTCTGTAATTTTGTTTTGTCTTTACTATGTCATACTCTGTACTTTGCCGTACATTACTTTGTCATGCTTTACTATACTTTGCAATGCAATACTTTATTATACTTTTCTTTATCATACTGTACTTTACTTTACTATGCTTTATTGTGCTTTATCATACCATATTTTACTATGTTATATTTTACTTTACCATGCTTTACAATATTATGCTTTACTTTACCATGCTTTACAGTACTATGCTTTACTTTATCATGCTTTACTGTACTTTACTTTACCACACTTTACTGTATTATACTTTACTTTATCATGAGTTGTACTACATTTTTTACATTACTATGCAGTCCTTGAAATTCATTGTCCTATACGAACTTGACTTTATTAGGTTGAGATGTCAGAGGTGCATCTATACATCTGTGAAGCCAGGATGCCCGCTTTGGGAAAGGTGTAATGCCAATATATACCCTTTTCGAAATACATGTGGGAGAGGACCTGTACTTTAGGAACAATGTTCATTTAAAAACTTATAGGTTTACTACCTCCTCAGCTAAGCTACATGATCCTCTGATGTTATAATCATATGATCAGTATAATACCCTCTTTGGGAAGGGGAAGATGCCAATGCATAACTTTTTTCAGCGTACAGGTGGGAGAAAGCATGTACCCCAAGAGCAGTGGTCATTATGGACACTGTCTCCTCAGCTCAGCTACCTATCCCTTTTTTAACTCTGTGATACCGTCACAGTGGGACTATCAATACCCACCTCATGACGTTGTCATGGTAGGCTATTAATACCCACCTGTTGGCATTTTTAAAACCGTCACAGTGGGGCTATCAATACTCACCTCATGAGGTTGTCATAGTGGGGCTATTAATACCCATCTCTTGGCCTTCTTTAAAATCGTCACAGTAGGGCTATCAATACACAACTCATGACATTGTCGTGGT
Organism: Pontederia crassipes; assembly: GCA_030549335.1. Lineage (NCBI taxonomy): Eukaryota > Viridiplantae > Streptophyta > Magnoliopsida > Commelinales > Pontederiaceae > Pontederia > Pontederia crassipes. The sequence continues at coordinate 64,040,925 of CM060191.1, read as the reverse complement.
GGAGTTATTAATACCCAGCTGATGGCCTTCTTTAATCTTTGCTTTTGGCGGCACATAGCAATTCCATAATTTCATCTTTTCTTTGCTTAACTTGTTTAATACTTATGGAATGTAAGAATCATAAACCAGAGAAAGGAAATGTTATGGTCATATCCCATTTCTCTGATGTGATTGAATCAAGCCCTATTTTCTTTAGTCTTTATGCCAAATCCCGACCCGTCCTTCTGGGTGGGGAGGGCCCATTACACTCCTTATAATGTTGGACAGGGTCTCAAGTGGGCCTGTCAAAGTTGGGGCTCAACTACGAAATTCGGGCTCAAAAGGGTATTTACATCTTTTACAATAATGCCTAGATCGGATAAGGGAAACTCGAGTAGGGTCTTCTGATTTAGGGTTCATATATGTGACTCGGGCCGAATCAAGGTTCGACCCGAGCCGGTTCAATTTTCGTACGTTGGAATCAATCCGAAAGCTTCTATCTTTGGCCCGATTAACCGTTCTCTAGTCAGGATGCGCCTCTAGGTCGGTCAACCATTTTCATTGAATCGATCGACGGCTCCCATTGGATCGGTCGACCGTTCTCCTGACCATGTACACTACCGGATCGGTCGACCCATCTCATTGGACCGGTCGACCGTTCTCGACGGCACACTTGTGCCTTAGAGAGTCGGTCGACCCTTCTCGTTAAACCGATCGACCACTTTTTTGTGCCTTGACGTATCAGTCAACTATTATTATTGTACCGGTCGACCGCTCATGCGATCTGTCGACCGGTCCTGCGGCCAAAAATAGAGCCGGCGGTCGATTTCTCCTTTTCCGGCCGACTTCTGGCCATCAGATCGTGACGATTACAATACGAAAAGTGTAGTTTATGGTCTCTAGATCACCATGGGATCATCACATGCATTACATGATCAAAAAATTATCGCCTACGGAGATTAATCATCTAAGGTACCTTTTCCAAATGTTTTGGGTTCGCCGGAGCCGCTGTCGTTGCTCTCTCCGCTTCCGGTCTTTCCTTGCCGGCCTTCACGAACACGTCGAGGATGGGATGCGGAGCGTCGGATGTCCATCGGATTGTCCTTGTCTTCGCGCACGTGGTTCACCGAAGATGAAGAAGAAGAAACAGAGGAGAGATGGGGGTCGTTGATGGCGACTGTTCAGAGGAGAGCCCAGAGGGTGCGAGGGCTTCTCCTCGTGCCCTCTTATAGCCGCAGCCTGGCCGAAATCGAGAAGGAGTCGGGGGAGAAATCTCTCCCCTGATTTCTATTCTTTGTTTCCCTTTTTTATTCTGAATTCAAATTTGAATTCATTCTCCTTTGGTTTCTTTCATGTTTTAATTATTTCTTTCCTTTGTTGTTTCCATGTTTGAAATATTCAGTTGTTACATTACTACCCCTTAAAAGAAAATTCATCCTCGAATTTTAACTAAGGTTAGGACTTACTGGAGAGTTTGGGGAACCTTTCGCACATCTTCGACTCTACCTCACATGTTGCTTCCTTTCCATGGTGATGCTTACATGCCATTTTGGCCAATGATATCTTCTTCTTCCCATTCTAGTACTCTTAGTACTCTAGTATCTCTATGGACTGTCCTTCATATGTTAGATCCTCCTTGAGGTTTGGTTTATTAATTTGGATCACATTGGAATAATCATAATTGTATTTTTGGAGCATCAAGATATGGAAGACATTGTGTACTTTGGCGTACGCCGGAGGTAAAGCCAACATGCACGTTGAGTTTCCGATCATATCTAAAAATTTTGAAAGGGCCCTCATACCTTGAGCTCAACTTTCCTTTCTTGCTAAATTGCATTACTCCTTTAGTTGGTGAGACTTTGAGTAGGATTTGATCGCTAGCCTTGAAAGTGTGCTCTCATCGCCTCTTGTGTGCATAAGCCTTCTGTCGACCTTGGGCCGACTTCATCATTTTCCTTACTAGGGGGACAGTCCATGCAATGCCTTAACGAGCCGTCCTTATTCTTGATGAAGAGGATCGAAGTGCCCCAAGGTGAGACGTTGGGTTTAATGAAACCCTTGTTCAATAACTCCTGAATCTGGATCTTTAACTCTTTCATTTCTGCCGAAGTCATGCGGTATGGAGCTTTGAAATTTGGGGTTATACCGGGTACCAACTCAATATGAAAATCTACCTCCCTCATGGGTGGTAGTCCACTAATGTCTTCTGAGAACACATCAAGGAATTCTTTCACTACTTCTACATCTTGTAGAGTCTTGGTAGGTACCTCGGTCTTGTTTGCATTTGCCCGATATCCTCAGTATCCTTGCCGAAGGGGCTGTGCGCTTTGATAGAGGACACCATAATCTTTTGTTCTTCCTGAGTTATGTCTCTGACTCTGACTTTGTCTTTACTATGGGTTCTCATGACAACCTTCTTTTACTTGCACAATATAGAAGCATTATGGACAGTTAACCAGTCCATGCTCAATATTACATCATAATCCCTCATAGGTATTATGATTAAATTACGGAGAATTCCTTTTTCTCTATCTCTATTGGGACATCAGGTAAGTACCTATTAGTATGTAGAGTTCTTGGTGGTGTGAGTATAATCATGTTGTAGTCTAAGTTTGTGACAATTAGCCCCAAGGTAATAGCACATTCTACTGATATAATGAGTGAGTGGCTCCAGAATAAAATTATAGTGGCAGTTCGACTACAAGGAGCGTACCTTGAATGACTTCAGCGTCATTCTTTGGAGCCTCTTCTTCTAGATTAAAAAGTCTTCTTGGAACTAGTTGTTCGCGTCGTGGACAGTTCACTGCTACATGGCCAATTTCTTTACACCGAAAATATGCTCTTGTCTTCAGGCGACATTCGGCTACGTTAGTTCTGCCGCAAAAGTTGCACAAGACATGTTCATCGAGTGCAGGTGGTGGTTGTCGAGTCAATTGCTTGTAGCGGGGAAGGTCCAGTTGTTGCGGTGCTTGGTACGGATGGGGTCGGTTGTCCCGTCGTTTTTTATGACGGTCATTCCTATGGAAATGTTATTGTTGTGAGCCTTGTCCCATATCCAACTGCTCTCTTCTGTCCCCTTGTAGTTCTCGATAGTCTCTTTCCATCATAGTGGCCAAACGAATTGTCTGATTCAGAATTTGGCAGTTGTCAAGCCGTGTTTTGATTCTCAGGATTGGGTTCAACCCCTCTACGAAGTGATTGGTTTTGGCCAGTTCATCTTCAGCTTCGAATATTTTCTCAAATAGTTGAATTTTGTCAGGTATTGAGACACCGTCATAGTCCCCTGTTTCAAGCTCAGATGCTCCTGTTGCTTTATATGTCTTTGATAAGCAAAAAAGTAACGTTCCTCAAATAGTTTGTGAAAGTTTGCCCATGCAATGATTCTGACATCTGGAAATTCGGTTGCTTTTGTTGCCTTCGACCAATCCTTGGCATCATTTGTAAGGGTGTCGGCAGCAAACAACACCTTGTTTTTAGTACAATCCAAGAGTTAGAATTTTCTTCGATGATCTCTATCCATCGTTCAACCGTGTCAATGTTTTCTTCACCGTTATAGGTCGGTGGCTTCAACTTCCAAAACTCTTATATTGTGCACGGGGAAGGAGGTTGTCATTGTTGTCGTTCTTGTTGTTCTTGACATTCTTGTCGTGGGGATGTGTGATGAATTTCCTTCTCATTATGGCCATCGAACTCAACATGTATTCTCCTAGGGGGGATATCTATGAAAGGTTTTGTAACTATATCAGGAATTGTGAAGAGTAATATTTCTAAATCCAAATGAAATTCAACCATTCAATAACCAAAGCCCCTATATCCATCAAAACCATACTAAAACCCATTATTATAATAAGTTTCTTATTGCATGAAGTAAACATTCAACTAAGACCAGAACTAGATTATTTTAACATCTTTGATTCTAATGCGTCATGTGTTACTTATTTGTGCTAAGAAGTTTCTCCTTCGTCCTTCTTTGAGACGCCCTCTACATTCTTTAGCATCCGGAGAAGGCATTGCCAGCGGACATGCCCGTTATGTTTACAATGGGTGCAGTAATCAAATTCTTCTAAGGACATGCAGCGGTAGTGTTTGTGAGGCGGCGAACTCTCTGGCTCCAGGTCTCACAATTCCACATATTCTTGGACGGTATCCTCAAAAGGCTCTACTGTGGTGGAGACATCCTTGATTGGTTACTGCCAACACTTTCCTGGTCAGAGTGCTAGTTCTTTTTGTATTGCAGAAGGTGGTATATTATGTTCGCGTTCTCGATCGCGGTCTTGTTTGTGCCCTTACCTTTATTCCAATTCTTGGGGAGAGGGGGGGGGGGGGGGGGGTTGGCGGTTTGGGGTCGGGTCGTTCGTTTGCATCACATAGAAGATTCTCTTTCCTCCTTGTATGACTTGCAAATTAATGCCTTGAGGAGGCATCTATAGAAACAATGTGACTAAAATAAAAAAAATATCTATATAAAGAATACATTTAATACTTACTTGAGGAGTGCAGGCGTAGATGCTCAGGACGCTTGCACATGATTTTACTTTGACCATGGAATACTATGAACAATAAATGACCATGCTTTGACCTATACTCTACTATGACCAATGTGGAGTCAAGAACTTAGGCTATGATACCAAACTGTAACGGTCCCAAAATCGGCCCTCCTACCACGTAGTATGTCAGGTTGACCCCGGGGATAATACACTGCCTGTTACACTATTGATCATGATATGACATTGATCATTCAACAAATGCAATACGTGATAATAAATATAATAATAAAATAACCAAAAACTTTATTGCAAATGTGAAAGCGTCGGAATGTCAAAGGACACTAAAACTTAATGCAATCCATAAGGAAGAATGAAATGACCATAATCTCCAACAAGTTCGAGTAAATGACCATATGTCAACAATGCAATCAAAAGAGTTGGATGCTATTGAGTTTAATAAGCCATGTGCGACTATCCTCAAGCTCTTCGTCCTCCATCACTCTTTCTTAAGCAGGATTCTCACCTGCAAAATCCCAAATATAGGGGCATTAAATACCCATGAGCAAAAAACGTCTAGTACAATAGAATCATAGGCTATAAATTTATAATCAAAACGTCTTGAATCATTATGAACAAATAATCTTTTCTTTTCTCATTATAATCAATATTTTGCTTGCACAAAGCAATGAATCATCATGTCTATACTTCATTCTTTACCATGTTCATGTTCTATTCTCTTTTGTAACTTTGCTTTGTCTTTACTATGACATACTCTGTACTTTGTTGTACATTACTTTGTCATGCTTTGCTATACTTTGCAATGTAATACTTTGCTATACTTTTCTTTATCATGATTTATTGTACTTTACCATACCACACTTTACTGTGCTATATTTTACTTTATAATGCTTTACAGTACTATACTTTATAGTACTATGCTTTACTGTACTTTACTTTACCATACTTTACTGTGATATACTTTACTTTACCAATAGTTGTACTACATTTTTTACATTACTATACAGTCCTTGAAGTTCGTTGTCCTATGCGAGTTCGACTTTATTAGGTTGGGATGACATAAGTGCCTCTATACATCTGTGAAGCCAGGACACCCACTTTGGGAAAGGTGTAATGCCAATGTATACCCTTTTCAGAATACAAGTGGGAGAGAATGTGTACCCCATGAATAGTGGTCATTTAAGAACCTACAGGTTCATTGTCTCCTTAGTTAAGTTATTTGTCCCTCTAGCACTATAACCATATGATCAATATAATGCCCTCTTTAGGAAAGGGGAGATGTCAATGTATAACCCTTTTCGGAGTATAGGTGGGAGATGGGTTGTACCCCAAGAGCAGTAGCAATTATGGACATGTAGCTTCACTGTCTCCTCAGCTCACCTACATGTCCTTTCTCTGACTCTGTGATACCGTCACAGCGAGGCTATCAATACCCACCTCATGACGTTTATGTGGTGGGGCTATTAATACCACATGTTGACCTTCTTTAAAATCGTCACATTGGGATTATCAATACCCACCTCATGGCATTACCGTGGTGGAACTATTAATACCCACATGATGACCTTCTTTAATCTTTACTTTTGACGGCACATAGTAATCCCGTAGTTTCATCTTTTCTTTGCTTCACTTGCTCAATACTTATGGATTGTAAGAATCATAAACTAGAGAAAGGTTAGGGTCAGATCTCATTTTTTTGAGGTGATTGAATCATGCCCTATTTTTTTATTCTATGTCAAATTCCAACTCGTCCATCTGGGTGGAGAGGGCCCATTACACTCCTTATAATGTTGGACAGACCTCAAGTGGGCCTGTCAAAGTTGGGGCTCAACTATGATGTTCGGGCCCAAAAAAGGATATTTACATCTTTTGCAACATGGATCGGGTAAGAGAAACCTGAGTCGGGTCTTCTGATTTAGGGTCCATATACGTGACTCGGGTCGAGTCAGGGTTCGACCTGAGCCGGATCAGTGTTCGTATGTTAGAATCAATCCGAAAGCTTCTATCTTTGGACCGGTATACTATTTTCTAGTCAGGGTGCGCCTCCGGGTCGGTCGATCGTACGGCTTCCATTGGACCGGTTGATCGTACAGCTTCCATTGGACCGGTCGACCGCTTCCATTGGATCGGTCGATCGTTCTCCTGACCATGTATGCTACCGGATCAGTCGACCCATCTCATTGGACCGGTCGACCGTTCTTGATGGCACACTTGTGCCTTACAGAGTCGGTCGACCCTTCTCATTGACCAGTCGACGCTCTTCTGTGCCTTGACGTATCGGTCGACTATTATTATTGTACTGGTCGATCGCTCCTGTGATCGATCGACCGGTCCCGCGGCAAAAAATAAGGCCGCCAATTGATTTCTTCTTTTTCGATCAGTTTTTGGCCGTCGGATCACGACCGTTACAATACGAAAAGTGTAATTTATGGTCTCTAGATCACCATGGGATCATCACACACATTACATGATAAAAAAATTATCGCCTACAGAGATTAAACGTCTAAAGTACCTTTTCCAAACATTTTAATTCTTTCTTCCCTTTGTTGTTTACATGTTTGAAATTTCCAGTTGTTACAGTTGCAATGGCAGTTGACATTGAATTACAAAATGAATAGTTCTATTTGGGATGCAAGAGACGTCCAAAGTAAGTTGACAAAATTGGAAATCTATATTATTGCAAAAAATGTGACCGTCTTGACAATTCAGCTATTTATATGTAAATACTAAAATTTCTCTATCAATAATACCACAATTTGACAATAGTTTATTTTTTAATGAATCTTATGGTTTAAGTACAAACTTTAAGTGCGCGTGATGGATGACACTAGGTTTATTTCATTGCTACTTTGGGATCGTGAAGCCTTGCAAATCATAGGAAAGTTTTCTACTAAAATAAATGAGAGTTTAAAAGGGGTAAGTTTTTAAAATTTTTCACTTTCAAATTATTAAATGTGCGTCTTACTTACATAGCTTTAGAATGGTGATGCTATTGATGAGTGTGTCTATCCATCGGAAATAAATGTCCTTATTGACAAAAAAGTTATGTTTAAACTAAACGTTAGAAGTGCCAACAAGCAAATGATAATTTATGCTATTATTAAACTTAGCGAAGATCAATAACTTATAAAGCAATATAGTCAATGTTTGCTTGAAGAACCATTTAATGTAAGTGGTCAATAATTTATTGTCTTTACATCAATGATTACAATTAATGCAAATTCATAATTATAGTTATATTTTATATTTCTTTAATAGGTTCCATATTTCAATAGTGAACAATGTGAATGAGTTGCTAGTTCACAAAGCTTTAAGGTTATTCTAACACACATTTTATTTATTTGTTTATTATGCACATATATATATACATACATACATACATACATACATACATACATACATACATACATACATACATACATACATACATACATACCATACATACATACATACATACATACATACATACATACATACATACATACATACATACATACATACATACATGCATGCATGCATGCATGATGCATGTATGTATTCATGCATGCAAGTATGCATGCATGCATGCATGCATGCATACATTACATACATACATACATACACACACATATATATATACACACACACTAATGCATACATATCTAATTTATTTTAAAAAAAATTAATTATGTTTTAAAATTCCATGTGTTTGTAGGATTCTACTAATAATGATATCATACCTCTTACAAAGACACCTACTAAGAGATTAATGGATGTTGGTGATGAGCACAATTTGCATCTTTGCAACATGAATAAGAGAGTGATAATCAAGAAAGAGAAGAATGCATGACATCGTCGAAATTGACATGTTGTTTAATGTAGTGGATGATTATATATTGTGTGTGTGGGTGGGTGGTGGTGGTGGTGGTGGTGGAGCAGCTATATAAAATTGTATATAGATTTCCATTTTTCATATAAAAATCCTATATATAGTATAGGAAAATAAAAAAATTTGCCCCCCCCCAGTTTAGCGTGATATTTTTTTGAACTATTTTATTTAGCAGAACCAATGTGGATGTAATAAATAAAATTTCTTGTCATGTTTTTAAATCTATTTGATTTTCACCATTAATTATTATATTTTACTATTGTATTATATTTTTTATTTATAAATGTGTCCTTATTTCTCATTAGCTTATTTTCAAAATTAACCAAGATTAAGGGTCTGTTTGGTTTAGCTGATACAGAATAATTGATAAGTTGAAGTGTTGATAAGTATTTTATTGACTGAAACTCATTTTTAAAAATAAGCAGTTACATGCTTGGATAAAACTGCTTATATTAATAACAACTAGTAGTTATGAGACAACTAATTGACTTGTTTTTAAAAAGAAAATAAACACCCCTCCCTTTGCTTATTTTTTTACTTATAAGTAGATTCGATATTTCCTTATCATGAGAATTTTTAAGTTATCAAATGCTGAGATTTTTTTAAATCAACTTATAAGTGACTTATAAGCTTAGCCCAACATCTCCTAAAATTCTTTAGGATAAGTTAACAAAAGATTCTAATCAACTAATAATAAATAATTTGACTACTAAAACAATGGAATGGGTAAAAGATTTTATGTTTGTCTACGTTAAGTGAATAATATAATCTAATTAACTAATATAAATAAGATTATAGAGATAATGTAAAAAGAATTATTTTAAAAGCCTTTATGATAAATATAGGAAAAAATAGATATCTTAACAAAAATTGCTATTCACACAATTAAATTATTCTAAAATAAGTATGGAGATAGGAATTAAGAAGTGCAAGGAACACATGATACTAACCAGAGCAAGTGCAAAGGGTGGTTACTAAAAATTAATATTTTTTTCTAAAATTAACAAATAATTTATGTTAGATTGGTAATATAAATAATATTAGTGATTTTAAAAAACATAGTATATATCAAATGAAATAAAATTGTGTTATTACCGTTACCAATTTGTTATAAAAAAAATATTTTTTAATATAAGTGAATAATAGATTCTAATGAGGCAATAACAAACTATTCAACTAATTAATTATTGTAGATTATTAAAATTATTATATTGGTCTATGATAAGTAAATAATATCTTTTAATAAAATAATATCAAATTATCAACTATTATTTTTGTTATTATCTACCACAAATATAAACTCCTTAATAAGTGTCAAATTATCTTAACTCTAACAAAAAGGAGGCATGCACCACTGAAAGGAGATTAGAAATGAATATCATCACTATGAATAGCAAGTGCAGATGGTGGTTACTAAAAATTTGATACATTTTCTATAAAATAGCGAATAGTGTTATGTTAAATTGGTAATTTAAAAAATATGATTAATTTTAAGAAAACATAATATGTATCAAATGGATTTTTTTTTTGTAATTATTGTTACCAATTTGTTATAGGAAAAATTTAGGATAAGTGAATAGGAGATTCTAATCAGCTAATAACAAACTATTCAATTAAATGATTATTGTAAAATATAAAGAAAATCTTTTTTTTATGATAAGTAAATAATATATTTTAATAACAAATTATCAACTACTATAAATGAAAGTTTTTTTCTGTTAATATCTATCGCAAATATAAACCTCCTTATTAGTGTCAAATTTTCTTCTATTTATTATTAGTTCTAACAAAGAGAAGGCACCATCGGAAGGAGATTGGAGGCGGACACCACTATTATATGTTAGTATTATTTTGCTTGCTTTATACATTTTTATCATCATTTATTTTTGTTATGGATCAATTCTTACCAAGAGTTTTTTACATCACCTTTGAAATCATGATCATCTTCCCGTATTTCAAAAGCAATTATGAATTTCACATATTTTTTCATTTTTAGGCATAATTGTTTCAGTGTCAATTTTAAACAAGTGTTTTTTTATTGAGCTACACGGATTTATTAAACATTTTAAATAAAATATAACTAAAAAATGAAACCAAGATTTAGTTACATTCAATGGCCAATTTATGTATAGAGAATTGGAGAATGTATACCGGCAAGCATTGAACTTTTACATCCCTTAACATATTGGCATAGATGATATTAGTCAATCTCAAGATATTGACACATCACTATATATGGAAGTGTAAGAACTAATATATTAATTAGAGAAATTTAGGGTACCTATATGTATTTATAAATATTCTAATGATAGATTTCCCTATTCAAGCTTATAACAAAATTTTCACCTATAGATTGAAAATTCTCTTCGAAAAATACTAAAATTATTCAATTTAATGAATAGGTATTTTATCTTCATTATTCTTTGGTAAATTTAGTAATTTGATATATGCTTTACTGTGTTATTCCTTCACACACACACATGTATATATAAAGAGACAAAGATGCTTTTACATATTAGAGTTTTTTCTATTTTTTCACATTTTATTCCCTATTTTTATTTTATTTCTCCACTACATATATAATTTTACACGGAGTTAGAAGAATTTGATATATCCTTTATTATACAATTAGTTGGTTTGGATATATATGTAGTTTTATTATTTACTTGATGTGGAAAAAAAATTTCGAACCTGATGTCACTACTTTTTGTGTTCTTTAATTGTAGATATATGAAATGATTGTGCAATTGGCATTCACGTGGTTTTGATATAATATTTTTTAATGAAAGTACAATAATGAAATGAATGTTGAAGATTTGCATTACTTAGCATGTGTGGTACATCGCTACATGCAAAAAGCGAACATGTATATGGGGGAACCTTTTTTTAATATACCATACTAATAAGTAGATATTATATATGCCCTTTACTTAAATACCCATGCGATGCAAATCTTTAAAATTATATACAAAATAATTAAATTTCATTATGAAATTTTTTTTATTGATTTCTCATGATATATTAATTTTTCATTTTAACATGATTTTATTCCCTACTTATTTTTTCTCGGTCATTATTCATGCATTAGTACATGTATTTGTAAGTTTTAAATAATACATGAATTCACACTAAGTTCATCTTCTTATAGCCTTAGGTAGACATGAAACATGTAAGTATGCTAGATTTGGACATTAAACACGCAAAAGCTTGATTGCAATCCTAGGTTCATTTTAGTGGAAGTATTTTCAGTGAAATTTTTGTGAACAATAATTAATATAGCATAACATCATTATGGAAAATAAATACTTTATGAATAAATAAAAAATAAAAAATAATGTAAACACTTAAAATATCAAGTTAATTATTTCTTTAAACATGGGAATTTTCATTTTTAATTTCTTTTCTTTGTTACATGAATTAATAATGCTTGATGTCTATTCTTCATTTGATTATTATATTAATAATAGAAACTCATGTGAGGATATCTTTTAAATAATCATATTTTATAATGCATCTAGAGATATTTGGTTAATCTTATGGTGAGATATCTTTCTAAAGCAAAATTAACATTGAACAAGTATTATAAGATATTTTAATATATCGAGGTTTCTTATATGATTTTTTTTTCAATAGGTAGTACATGGAAAGTACATAAGGGAAACTTGCAAGGATGAATAGAAATGGAATCCTAAATAGAAAGAGGGCAAAATATTCTAATGCCAACATATTGGATGCATGTTTTTATATTTATACGGCCTTCTTTTCTTTTATCGTATCTCATTTTGGGGTAACAATGAAAGTTATATTAGCGACAACACCTGTGATAGAATTATCAATCCCAATTGAATTATGATGCTTAAGAATATATTCCATGTAATATAAATTTTTTCCTCATTGAAAATTATTATAATATATTTTTCCTGCCAAATAACCTTGTGAAAGTGGTAGATTCAATGTAATTAAAATATTTTATTTTATTATTAAACCCATGTGAAGTATTTGATGAGTGAGTTGTGACTCTAACATAGGATCAATCGAGGGAGATATATATATGTGTGTATGTATATATGTATGTATAACATACCATTTTTCTCCCGTGGATATTCATAAAGCATCATCCCGCAAATAAATATTCATAATGTTAGATGAAAATTTATAAAGCCTATGTATAGAGACATCATGTGACTAAATATCTAAATTACCTTTTTTAGAAATAGAACATCAAGATGAATACATATTATTGTTATTATATTGATTTTTTTTTATATTTCACTGTTTAGTAAGCTGGCAATTATGATTTTTTGTTTGAGTTTTACCCTTGATCCACATAAAATAATGAATCCAAAGATGCTAGAGGGAAGAATGTGTTAAATCAAAGCACAATTCCTCTTTTCTATGATGAACCAAATGGTAAGTTGTCACATCAATTGTTATTATCTGTTATTTTTTATTATATTTGTAAATATATTATATCAATAACTGTTTAATTTGAATTTTCACATCTCCAGTTGCCCATTCAAGAAATATAACGTCTTCTTCAAATGCAACTCCCAATGACAATTGTTCATCTACAAGTATAAAACTAGGCAAAAGATTCAACTCAATATATTCATTAAAGATATATTCATTAACGAGACAAAAGATTCATTAAAGGTATATTCATTAACGAGGCAGAAGATTCAACTCAATATAACATGCTCTATAAAAACGTATGTTTAATATTGAGCGACAAAAAGAGACTAATTTTAAAGCTGAGTTAATTGCTAAACTATTGTTTAATAACAAATTTTATTATAATTGTGAAAATAATTCTAATATTTTTAAAAGAGTCGCCGCCCGCACCCACGCCCTCCCCCCTCGTGTCTACCGTCCCTGCTCCCCCCTCACCCTTTCGTGCTTGTCGTCCCCATTCCCCCATTTGTGCCCATCGTCCCCGCCCTGCTCCATCTTCTAATATTTATTTTATTTCTCAATAGCTTGTCAACCGATAAAATCATCTATACCCGAGGTGAAAGTAATTAATAATAAGAGAAAAGTTTAGTTAAAAAGTAAAGTTGTATGATAGAATTTGAAAAGAGGGTAAAATTAAAAAATGTTCAGTGAAATTTATCTCACAATATTTCTATCGACATTTTTATTCATGGTAACTAGTCGCATATGCAAAAGATAAGTTGATAAGAGAATAATACGTTTTCATAAAGGTAAGTTTGGAAAATAAAATATAAACCTTCAATATTTAACTTAGAACTTCAATAGGAATAGTTTTGTTATATATTTTCATCTAAAATTCTAAATGCTATTTACTTATGTTATTTATCAAATAAAAATATTAACCTATATATGACATTCTCAAATCAAGTCATCTGTTCAATAATCAAAGAATGCCAGCACATTAATTCCACAATCAGGGATCATTCAATTACTCAGATGTCAACTTTGAAATTCTTTTTCATATTTTGATGAGATTACTTCATAGCCCAAATTTCACACTTTTCACTTTTTCTCTTAGTTCGATTTATTAAATTACAATGAAATGAAATTAAAAAAATGCCACCTTATGTCAAGTTGATTATTACTAATTTAGCAATATAAACTTTAGTAGAGCTAAAAAAGTGTTGTTTATTAGAATTTTTTCTTTTGTTGGAGCTATGCAATTTTTTTTGGGGACACATGAATTTCGTACAAAGAAAATAAAAAAAAATAAAAATAAAATAAAATGACACGTAAAATTTGAACTCGTAATAATTAGGTAGGGGTGAATTAATGCGTCACATGATATATACTTCTGTTAATTCATTTCGAGATTTTTTTCTGGTAACATTAATTTTATTTTGAGTAGGTTTTGTTTGGCATCATAGACAATTAAATACTGAATTAACTAATGTATAGTAGTTTGATTAATTAATAGATATTACCTCTTCTATTATCACACAAAGAATGTTTGTTTGGTTAATTTTTTTATCTGAAAAATATATGATTATTACTAAATGTAAACACAAGATATATCACAAATATTGCATCTGCTGATTTTTTGTTAGTCTAAGAAGTAATTTTTCTAATCATATACTCATAAAAATAATATTACTTTATTATGAAAAGGATCTTCCACCAAATTTAAATAAAAATAAACTTCTCATTTAGGTTGAGAAAGAATGAAATATCGCAAATAAAAATGGATGCATATGTTTACCTAAGAAAACCAGATAATAATATTTGGAGAGAGAATGAGAATTGATAAATTACAAATAACTTGTTATAGAACATTATGGGGTCATTTGACAATAGGAATCGGAGTTCAACCAAATTTTCATGAATAGTTTGAGTTGACGTATAAGTTCGGGGTGTCTTTGGATGGAATGCAATTTAATGATGAAGAATAAAGTAGTTGATGTGATAGGAAAAAATAGATGCGATAGATTAATTTTAATAGGGATTGAATTAAAAATATGTATGATAAATATATGTTATAAATTTATTAAAAAATTAAAATACATAATATTTATTTAAAAAGTATGTCAAAATATTGTTAAAAATATATTATTTTAAATATAAAAATCAATTTTTATAATTTATATTTAATAAAAGATAAAAAATGTATAATGAAATAATAAATAATATTAACTTATATATAATAAATAAATTAACTTATATAAGTAAGGTTATAAAAGAAAATGATAAAAGAAAAAAGTTTGAAAAGAAAATGTCAACTAAAAAAAAGTTGGCAACGAAGCTACTTCGGTTCCACAAAAAGGTGGAACCAAAGCATGAGAACTACGATCACATGACCTGTGATTGCCATCTAGAATTCTTGACTCGATTCCATCAAATGTCACATCATTTGACAAAACCGACTAAACCAAATCAAATGTCAGTTCCGGTTGTCAAACAACCCATATGCAAACTTCATTTTTAGTATAAAAGCTACGTTCATCAAATATCTCATATCACTACAGAAACTAGATGCAACCACCCCCAAAAACATAAGTCATTCAATGTATAATTCTTAATCCCAGCCCAAACGCTCAATTGTATTCTCAATTTTTTTTGTAAGCAAGTCTACGTAAAGCGATGCTCATCATTCAATTCATGTAGCGTTAAAAAGCGCATTCTTTGTTGGTCTCAAGATCATATTCTATGTATTTTGATGATAGCAAATAAGGAAGATGATGTACTAATTATGCTTGAAGTGATAGTGTGAACATGTTTAACATTTTTCGAAGAAAAATAGCCGAAGTTTTTTTTGTTGTAAAAATGGGCGACCGATACTATGTCGGTCAACCGTTATGACAGATAATGGACGACCGAAATCGATGATGGAACATCCGCTAATCACAGAATGGAAGAAACTCTAAAAAACGGACGATCGACACTATATCGGTCGACCGTTATGACAGATAATGGATGACCGAAATCGATGATGGAACATCCACTAATCACAGAATGGAAGAATCTCTAAAAAATGGACGACCGATTTATAACCGGTCGACAGTTATTGAAGACAATGGACGACCGAAATGCAAGCTGAAACGTCCGCTAATCACAGAAATGATCAAACTATAAAAATGGACGACCGATCTATTATCGATCAACCGTTATTGAAGATAGTGGACGACCGAAATGTAAGATGGAACGTCCGATAATCACAGAAAGGATCAACCTCTAAAAATGGGCAACCGATCTACTATCGGTCGACCGTTATGAAGATAATAGACGACCGAAATGGAAGACTGGATCGACCGCTAATCACAGAATGCATTGGACTTCAACATCGATCGACCGATTCACTTTCGGACGACCGTTATGGAAGCAAGAACTGCTATAATTCTTCTACGGCTTACGATCAACGGTAAACTGCACAGAAAAAACAAAATAACGAATATATTTTTTTATTAAACGGACGACCGATTTTGTAATGGGCGCGGTGAAAATGTGACATACCGGATAACGGCTAGTTACTGTGCAAAACGGACGACCGATATTAAAACGGTTGACCGATTCAAAGCTGACAGCACAATCTTTTTGAATCACTTTATAACGGCCAAATTTTTAAGAGAAGCCTATAAAAGGGATCCAAAAGATTGAAGAAAGATCATTCAAGCAAGATAAATCATTCTAGAGTTCTCTTCAAATCCAAAATATTTTTCTTGAAACAAAGTTGCAAATCATCCCTTCCCTCTTCTAGTTTCTTATGAAAATATTATTTGTAAGAAGAGAGTCTTGGAGGGAATTCTTGTTTAGATAGTTTTGAGTGCTCCTTGTAAGAAGAGGTGTGTCTTACCTCTTGAGCGAAGAAGAATGCATTGTGGTGTAGAAAGGGTTATTCTCTCCCTACAAGAAAAGAGAAAGCTAGTGGATCTCCGACGGTCTCAAGGTTGGAAAATCAGAGTGGGGACGTAGGCCAAGGAGTTGGGCCGAATCTCGTCAACATATCGCGTCTTTCTCTTCTCTTGCTCCTCTCTTGCTTTTATTACCTATTCTTTATTTGCTTGTGATCGCATTCTCTATAAATTTACTTCTACGTCTTTTTCGATTTTAAATTTTTATACACCAATTCACCCCCCTCCTCTTGGTGCTTTCGATCCTACATTCTTCATAGGTTAGAGATTGATCTATCATCAAACTTAACTAATCCAATTAGATCGTTCCGCATCGCATACCTGATAGACTTATGAGACTAAAAAAAATTACATTTATAAAAATTGGAACTTGGATTGATCACTTTGATACTATTGGATCGAGCACTAATTTTGCAACTTTGTCTCATTAATCCACAACTATAAATATCAATTATTAATATTTATTAAAATTATTTAAAGTACTAAACAATATAATGCTCATCATTTTTATTTTAGATTTTTTATTCTTAATTATATATATATATATATATATATATATATATATTAAGAAATCTAAGCTCCTGTAAAAATTGATGAGTTGGGAACATGTCTAATTATTATTATTTTTCAATCTAATTGGTACTCATGGACTTACTTCAATAAAATAAAAGACTTTAAATAGATAAATATATATGTCCCACTAATAAAAAATAAATTTTAAATTTTTGGACCCTCCAATTTATATAGCATTTAATCGTTTTATTGATTTTTCATTCTAGTTGAAATTAATTTAATGTCACTACAATTTAAGGGTGTAAAAAAAATTGCCCACCCGAAAAATCTAACCAAATCGAAAAAAATCAACTTGAAAAAACTGCAAACTCGGACACCAATTAAAAATTAAGTAAAATTTTAAAAATAATTAAAAAGTGCCCGTTTAAATTAGAGCTCCTAACAAAAAAATCGGAAGGCCCGATTCGAACCAAATATATATTTTATAAATGTTATATTTAAAATATTATATCAACTTTTAAATAATATTTCAAAATTTTACATTTTTTACCCATACTTATTAGATTAAGTATATTGTTGACTTATTATGTTATAATTAAACTTGAATATCATCAAGCTATTAATCTATTTTAATAAAATTTGTATCAAATTGTCTTTAATATTTTAAATTATAATGTGATAGTGTGATAGTTTAATTTCTTTATGAACTTAGAGTTAAATATTAATTTTTTAAACATAGTTTGTGTCTGTGATGTATTTAATATTTATTAATTTTGTACAAAAAATATTTTAAGTAGGATCCTAATTCGAAAAAATCGAGACCGTCTAGGTTAATTTTTTTTCTTCAAAAAAAGTTTAGGATGATCTTTTACATTTTAAAAAATCATTCAAAATTTAAAAATCAAAATTTTTTCAACGAAAAAATCATTCGAATCACTTTCGTGACGTCCTTCTACTCGTTGTGGCGCCACAAGGATGAAACCGTAAAATCAAATGCTTAAATCAAATTTAAATATTCAACAAAAAAACAACGTTAAAAAATAAATTAACTTCGGAAATTTCCAAAAATTTTGACATGACATGTGCGTAAATTCGTCTATACATCATGTACAACAATTCATATATATTTCTTCACAGATAATTAACTTCAAAACTTTAATCATCACAGACAGTTATAAGGACATTACTAACAATTCAACAAATAGCAAAAAGGGTGGGACACATGCCCAAAATAGTGAGTCCCAAACTCACTCTCAAGTCAAAATCACGAGCCAAATGCTCGTAAACCATATAACGTGAGCGTCTATCACTCCACACCATAAATCTAACATCTCACAAAATCTTATACGCATTCTTCAACCTAGCAATTCGTATAAGAAAACGAATGAAATACAAGATAACTAAAACACCGACCACACCTCTCACACATGATCAATCCTGCCCCTTTATATTTCTTATTTTATGCCAAGCAAGCAAGACTTTCATTCAGTACCTGCAAAAATTGAATGAAATGAATGAGCATCAAGAAGCTCAGTGAGTAAAACGACTACCTCAAATATTAAAACAGTGAAGGAAAAACCAACCTCTTTATTTCCATAATTTATTCCAAACTCTTTTCATTTCTTCAAGAAAATTCATTTAAATAAAAATAATACCGAAATGAATGCTATGAATGCACATGTATGATAATAAGATAACATCATAAAACTTGAAGAAACATCATCAAATATGGATATCCAATTTCCTCAATGGAGGAATCAATCTCACCCCTCGTATCCCATTGACACATGGTGATTGTTCTAATTCCGTCCCTCGTATCCTATTGACACAAGACGTTGAAGTGCCCTTAGTATCCCATTGACACAGATCTTCTTATATCTTCTTTCCATCACTCGTATCCCATTGACACAGGATGGATGTTCTAATTCCACTATTCTTATCACTATATTGACACAAGATGTTGAACCTGCTCTTCGTATCACATTGACACAGAGCATACCGAGCCATAAATCAATCTACCCGGAGTTGATCAATCATCCGAGGTGAAAACACTCCACCTTATGCGGGTTTTACATGTAATGCATAAATGCAAATTCAAAATGAAAGTTTAGATCTCGAACTCATACTAAAGAAACATTTCATTTCAAAGCAAATCCTTCATTTCAGGTAATAGGAAAAACTTCTATCAATTAAAGACTTCCAAAATTCATAATAAAACATCACAAGACATATAATAGCACATATATGAAGTATACGAATAAATATGATTTTTGCATGGGAAAAAACTATCACGAAAATCAATCCCACCTCGGATGGGACAATGTCATAACTCCAAAGAGTGGTTCACATCAATTGGGATAAGTTTCCTCACCTTGAATTCGTCGAGTCTCCAAATTATCCTCTCGTCTGAATCCAATCAAAAGTAAACACAACCTATCACATTCATTACTTGATAAATTAATATTATAAAAAATTAATTGGTAATTCGCTCTTTAGAATAATTCAACGTACTTATCATAAACGAAGTTCTATTATGAATTTGTTAAAATACTTACCGAGAAGAAAAAGAAGGCATCGTCGTCTAGTAACCTCCTAAAAGAATCTAAACAACCGAACTGTCGCCTCCGATTAACAACCCCTATAAGCGAAGTTCAAATCAATTTTTAAGACAACTTCCAATTAGGACTTTCACTACATTATAAATAAATTTAGTTCTAGTTATCCGAGCATTCATATAATAATCACTGTAGTCATCACTCTCACAACCACTGTAGGATCCCAAAGGGCACCAAGAGAGGGGGGGGGTTGAGTTGGTGTTCAATTCGAAAATGTCAATTTCACAAAAACCATCGCGAAAGTTTATCGATTATTAAATCCTTTACAATTCAGATCATAAATTCAATATTAGAGGGAGAGAGAGAAAATCAAATGCAAACACACGATGGTTGTTGACGAGGTTCAGCCACAGCTTGGCCTACGTCCCCGCTCCGACTTCTCGACTTCGAGACCGCCGGAGATTTCACTAATCCCTTCCTTTGTTCTAAATGGGGCAAGGAATAAAGTCCTTTACATCAATCACCTTTTCTCCACTTCGAGAGGCAAAGCAACATCTTCTTATAGGAAATTAATCTTTTTCTCTCTTTCAAGAGGTAAAATTTAGAACCTCTTTTACACAGGAACTTTCTCTAATTTTTCTGAACAAAAATGTTTCTCTCTTTTACAATTCTATGCTCACAAGAGTGGAAGAGAGAAAGAAAAAAACTCTAAATGATAATTTTAAGAGAAATGATCTTTTAATTTCTTGAAGTTTTACTTCAATACTTGGATGAGTGCACTTCCTTCTGGCTTTGACACTTCTTTTATAGACTTCTGCAAGTGAGAAAGTCGTCCAAAAATCATTCCATAATTTTCTCCTTCAAATTTGACCGTTACTGTTCATTTGACTAAGAGGTTGGTCGACCGCACATATTGACCGGTCGACCGGTATACTTTCTTTTTATGAAAAATGTGACCGTTAGCAAACTCTGCACTATCCGGCCGACCTGTGTTTTGGACCGGTCGACCGGTACCTCGATCGGTATAGTCTCGACATTTTACTAGTTGAAATTGGGGATTTTCTGCACGGACTGATCGACCTATGTTCTGGACCAGTCGATCGATATTCTAGACTAGTTGACTTGTGTTCTGACCGGTCGACCTATTTTTCAGTCGGCAGCTCGACCGCCCTGTACTATTTTAAGCATACCTTTTTGCACAGTTATTCAAATGAGATGATTTTTTATTCTATGAAAAGCTAACAGAATTCTCTACAATTTTGATATTTATGATTAATTCAAAATCTAATAGTATCATAGTTAATTATTTAATCAAAGTGTAGTGCATAAAGTTATCCATTTTTCTTTAAATTTTTTCAGCATTTTAACTTTAATCTTTTATAGCCGGTCCCAAGCCCGGATAAAGGAGGAGGGTTGTGTTAGGCCTCGATAGCCAACATAAAATCATGTCGAATCTTATGAACATGGATCAACGAAGTCGTATGATCCATGTAGCTGACCCCACCTAGTGGGATAAGGCTTTGTTGTTGTTGTTGTTGTTTAACTTTAATCTTTCGAAGTTTGTATCATCAAAATATAATTTTATACATCACTAAAACTTAGATCCAACAACCACAACCGCACCCGTCAAAACGTCGAAAAGCCATCGAACACTTTTTTCATCCATAATAAAATAAAGTTACTTTAAATTTATTCACATAACTGAAATCCAATCAAATGCACATTCCCCTTCACTCAGAAAAGTCGCCGGAACGATCGGAATCTGAAACAGCCTCTAAAGGATTAGCGACTAATTATTATATGGACAACAATCTGATTTCTTTTTGCCTCATGTGTGCACCTACCAGAACATCGACATAAGTTTGACTGGAGTTCCCCGTCGATTTGCCAGAAGGTCGCCGAAAAAGTTTATTGAAAAACCTCAATCGGTCCCCTATGTATGTGTTTGTTTGCAGAAGCTTTGTTCTGCCAAACATCATATATGATGAGAACATTCACTTGACCTTTGGCCAAAACCGAGCAGAAGTTCTTGCCAACGTTTCTTTTTTTCTTCTACTTTATATCTTGTCAACCACAACTTTTGACTTTTTTTTCTTTCATCTATTTTTTTAGTTATTTTATAATGTATGTATATAAAATTTAGTTATTTATTAATACATTATTAAGCATCTTATAAAATAAATTAGTAAATGTAATTAATTAAAAATTATGAAATATTTAGTTATTATAATTAATAATTATTTTATTAATTAAACTATTCAATTATTTTTTTAAAAATTACATTATATTTTGATCTTAAGATTACATAAATTATAATATTAATAAGATTTATAATATTTAATGAAAATAAATAAAAATAATATTAATAATATAATGATTTACGTAAATTCTCATATATTAATAATATTTTCTTATTTACTATAATTTTATACCTCATAAAATAATAAATTATATTCTTAATTCTTATTTTTTTACCAAACACCCATTAAAACTTATTTATCAAATTAAGTTTTTAAATCTTCATCATTACACTTTTTCATCCAAACACCAACTCAAACTTTTTCATCAAATCGATTAGTTCTCAAGAATTAACTTTTTCTCAAAATTCTCATACCAAACACAACCAATGTGATTTGGACGTTTAAAACCTCTCAAAATATTACTAATCGACCTGAGAATGATGTACAACTCATCAGAATAAGGATCGGTGCAAATCGGAGTCGAAATCATCGTCGGAATCATTGCCGGCGAAATTTTCATCTCCTTATGTTCTAAGCTTGCTGCTTCACGTATAGTGAACCGATTATCTTCTAATCCATGTCAAAATATTTGTCTCGTCGTCCTCTTTTCATCAGTACCTCTCGTGCGAAAAAAGATGATCGGACGAAGGAGAATGGAGCGCCGGAAGTTGGCGTGACGATTGAAGCGTCGAGGTTACTATAGCATCGCGAGAAGGAATGAGACGATCTGCCCCTTTTTTTTTTCACCCCTCGCTTTATTTTTTTTCTATCCTTCCTGCACAATGTCGAAAATGCCTGAAGAAATTTAACCTTTTTTTTTTTTTAAACGTTGCATTCACCCCTACCTCGGATGGATTTAAATTAAGAAAAATACTGATCAAGGAAAAGAAAGCTCCTTACGCAAATACGCCTGCAGACACAGCATGCGGATGTCGGATGGTTTTGTTCATCAATCCATCAGCCGTCTTACTGTTTGCCTTGTTTTATTTCAGGGGAGACATCCAAATCCAAGTAGCTCTGCCATGTGTACTGATTTGACTCACTCATGAACTAGAAAACATTAACTAAGTCCAAATCATTTCTAATTGGACTGGAAACGATAAGAGTACACGCGCACTCAGTCATGGCAGGCAATTTGTACATGATCCATTGATCAACCCCCCCAAATTTTTACTGCTTGGAGGAGGTCCATGCAACTCATACAAAAAAAAAAAAGTTTACATTTTTTCTTACTAGAGAATATAGATAATTGTCAGAGAACGCAGCGCTTAATATCATTTCACTCATAGACATATTTTCACTTTCATAATGGTTAAATGGAAGGAACACTACCAATAAGAATGGTCTAAGTATTTTACAAAAAAAAAAAAGAATGGTCTAAGTAATATCTTAAATTTGAATTTTTTAAATGTAAAATTTTTATTTATCACTGTCAAAGATGTATGCACATAAGAATCTAATCGAATTAATTGAATTCGATGATAAATTAATATTCAACTGTCGATCTCAAATGGAAGAAGCACTTATTAATTGATTTGATTTATTCTTTTGGCAGCTTTTGATTGACCAGTGATAAACAGTTATTAGGATCGATCGATCACTAATACGGTCCATTTTAAACTCCAAAATTGGACCCTTGATCAAACTGAATTGAACCAGTTCAGATCGGTCAAAACCAATAAAAATCAGACAAAACCAGGTTGAACCACAGTTCATGGCCCAATTGGTTTTTTAAATCTTTTTTGTTAATAATTTTTTTGTTAATAAAATTTTTATTATCATAAATAAATTTGAAAAAATATTCAAAGATGAACTTTCTCCATAACAATGATATTGGTCCATTACTTTCCTTCCTTATTAATACTTGTCACTTTATCCACATCTTTCTTTTATTAGCAATGTGGGACTATATTTATATACATTACTTGTTCTTTATCTCTTCATTTAATCTAGAGCGTATTACACGTTGAACTTTAATTATGAATTATAATTCTATTCAATTTTTTTAATATCATAATATTTATTATATTATATATAATATTTATTATATTAAATAAATTAGTTAGGGATGAATAGTGCAAACTTCTTTGTTGTATGTATAATAGACTTAATATAATATAGTGTATATATATAATAATATATATACATAAATTTGAATTTTCTTTACATAATAAGTTCAAATTTAATATTAACCACTAATTATACTATATATTTATTTATAGAATATATAATCTTGTCATAATATTTTTGAAAAAAAAATATTTGTTCGTTACTTCTAACATAAAAAAAATAAAGATATGAAATACAAAATTTAAAGAATAGAAAATTTATATATAATAACAGAATTAAATAAGATTTTAATTTATTAAGTGTGTAACAATTTTAACATCAAATCTTAAAATGTAAATTTATTATTGTTATTTTTCTTTTGTATAATTATATTTTGACATATGTATATAATAAAAAATATAATAACTTAATTTAGTATATCATACTAAATATAATATTTTATTTCGGTCCGACCGACTGGTTCGACCTGAAACGGACACCTATCCAGGTCATTGTCCGGTCCGATCTTAACAATATTGGGATGCACATGTCACGGATCATTCTTAGACAATAGACCACGTGTGACGACTAGACGAATAGGCACCTCTCCAAGCCTATTTTGAGTATTAGCGGAAGATTTATGGACGAAATGTCTTATAGGCATTCGATCACGGACATGACTAGAGTGTTGGACTATATCGTGATATTAGCGCGTTACGGCACTAATGCGGATGCTTGGACGCTTAAAGTTTAAAGGGGCAGCCGAGGAACTACAAGACGTCACGAAGGGACACCGATGTGGGTTGTCAACCCACGCTCAAGGCCATGACACTAGAATTAAGGAAAACTTGCTTGTATTAAATATGATGAAACATAATATACATTTAGGCCTCGGAAGACACTAGTGAACTCTTCCTAATATACCGTAGGTGTAACACCCCCAAATCGCACTCCGTCACGTGACAAAATACGCTTCGAGAACGCTACGGATCATCCTTACGTGTACATCATATTGACCAAAATAAAGACTTTGATTGGTTAACCCAACATCGATAAAAGCGTAAGACTTAATCATCATTAATAATAAAAGAGAGTAACATCATGATAAGCGAAAGACTGATAAATGACTTCATAGGAGTCCAAAGGAAAGCTAATACACCAAATAATAAAAAGAAAGGAAAAAGCTATCCATCATCTAAATAACTCGATAACCATGTGCAGCCACCTACGAGCTCGATCTATCACCTTTGGCCACCATCATCATTCATACCTTGGCCTGCATTTAAGAACATGCAGGGGAGAACCTCCCTATGAGTTTTATAACTCAACATGTAAATAAGATAAATGTCGTCATAATATCATGTTATTAGGCATGAATTATAAAGGTAACATCATCATATAAAAGGAGAATGAATCATGATTATAAATAGAATGATAGGAGCATATAAAGGAACATAAGAATAAAAGATAATAAAGAGTCACCATAAGAAAGGCAAAAGCCAGGAATCATAAGAAAGATTCTTTATTCATATGTGTTCATCTTCATCATCATCTTAATTTTTATCTTTGACTTATTTGGGGTATATTTCAACCCATGGGGAGAGCTGCCTTAACTCGTTCATCATCATCATAACTGACAGAGCCAACCCATAACTGACCGGAGTCAGCCCATAACCTGGTCGTCGTCAGTCCATCATAAAAGAGCTCTTCATTTAACGATTTACATCTTTTATCTTGCATCTTTTAATTAATCAAATCACATCTTGTTAAGAACTTTAAATCAGGATAAAAGACAAGATCATGGAGAACAAATCAGGAGCATTTTCAGCATAATCATAGGCATCATTAATATCTGGAATAGGAACATAAATCAAGGATTTAAACATTATAAAATTGACTAAATCAATGTCGAAACCCGGGCCGAGTGGGGAAAACTCGGGCCGAGTTCATCACTCGTCATCTTTGAAAAAGTCAGGTTAAACCCGGGCCAGGTCGTCATTGAGTCAGGGCGACCGTCGCGCCCGACTGTTCTTGGTACGTAGAACTCAGTCCGGGTCGTCTTCAATCTGTGCCGAGTTCGTCCGATTGCAGAGCTCGGCGAGCGCGTCAATGGCGTATCCGGGTCGAGTTCCTACGAACTCGGTCCGACGAAGGACCTGTCGGGGTTGAGTACTGGTGAACCCGGGCCGGGTGCTGGTGAACTCGAGCCGGGTACTGGTGAACTCGGACAGGGTTCTTCTTACGCAGAAACTGCGCAGACGCGCAATTCGCGTTCCATTCAACTTTTCCGGCGATGGCCGGCATCAATCGTCATCACAGAACATTATTTTACACTAGGCATATACTAGGGCATGCTTCAAGTCTAAAATCAGGATTCTATCACGAATCTATCCTAGTTCCATACCTTTTAGTCTCTGTACAAGAAACTATTCGTGCAGTCTTCTTCTTCCTCTTCTTCTTCCTCCTCTTTCTCTTCCTCTATCGATCCCTCTTGGTTCAGGTGCGCATTCGTTGGTGTCCACGTCATCTTGCGCGTCTCCTGTTGGCGGCGGCGGGTCAAGGACGAAAGGCGCACAAACAAGAGAGGAGATTTAGGACCGACTTGCACAGGGAAAAATGGTCTAATTGTTTTGTTTTGACCCCTATATATAGGAGAGGAAATCTTATCCGAGTTCTGTTGGAAACGAATCCAACTCGGCTTTATTTCCTATTTATCTCCTCCTATTCGGTTTTATCTTTCCTTTTATCTTTTTATTTTCTTTTCTTTTATAATGCAGAATTCTCGGGCATTACAATAGGCATATGAGTCTTATTATATATTAAAAATATAAAAAACGTACCCTACGTGTAACATCACATAACTAGGCGATTCATAAAGATGATTTTTCAAGATAAATGTTCTAAGGACGGATAACTTGGTACTCCATAATATTACGCAGTGCGGAACGGCTGCATATGTTCCATGATTTTAACATTGAGCGATCGAGAAGTATAAGTTGAGCGGGGTAAAATTACTATGAAAAAAGAGTAATTTTTTTATTGTCACTCTGTTGATTCTTAAGTTATGTATAAGAATTATACGCACTTCAGCACTTGGATCATAATTCATATTATATATACAGCTCTCTGTCGACGTTAAAAATTCAAATAAAAAAACACTTGAAAATACACCTGTCCAGTAGGCCTACCAGCGGCGTGAATCCCGTCGATTTGGATTCGGCGATACGCGGGGTTGTCCTCGCCGATGAAGTTTTTCTCTCGCTTGCCACCCGCTCCTGTGCGAGCTGCGTGTCCTCATCGTGGGGGCATCAAAATGCTTGCAGGGGCACGTCACCGTGTGAAATGCACATGAACGAAGCAGAGGCAATTCAAGTGATCAGAGAGAGAGAGAGATGCAAGTGATCCAAGACAAACACTGTACATTTGCTATTTGCTAAATATTTTAAGACAACAAGATCCAACGGCCACTTCACTTCCCCTAACACATGCAGTAACAGGTACTCTCCATGCTATAAATCTAAAAAAGAAAACATGTCCTTGGTTAGAACTAAGAAGAGACAATTAGGACTTCGTACTACAACGTCATCGTTAAAGCTTAAAAGCCTGATTACTTTTGGCGCATTGCTTTCATCATTGTTCAGCCCTGGGAAAGATGGCACAACACGCTGTCTCTCACCTCTATCTATACATCATCCAACCCATCATTTTTTTTCTCTCTCAGAAGAAACGAAACTTGAGGCAAAACAGAAAAAAAAAGTACCGTATGTTATCACGCATGTTTTGTAACATCTCATTCAGGTCCAATCATGAGTTGTTTACGAAAATTAAATGTATACTCTATACTGTTAACAGTTCCCGAGTGTGCACTGTTGCTATAAGATCCAAAATCATATCTGAGTCAGTCGCAAGTGACAGAAGAGTACTTCACAAACAAGGATGATCACATCTATATATGCTTCATTATTGCAAGATTCAACAATGGTCAACAAATGACACAAAGGTGAAAGTATGGTAAGACAAAGCAACTAATAAAAAGAGGGATTGGCACAATCTGATACAATATATATCAGATGAAGATGCACCTTTAGATTAAAAAAAAAAGAGCACTACATATGTTTCGTCGAAAAAAAAGGGGTACTACTACTACTATACATGCAAATCATACAAGTAAAAAGTCTTCATTCTATAGGATCTAAATGCTGATGAACATGTAACAGACTACATTTGTTGCTCTTCTTTTGTAAACTGATGAAGAGGAAGAATAAACATCTGTTGAGCTTAAGAACTTTACATCTCCAAGATGAAGAAAAAGTGGAGACAGCAAGATATATTTAGGGGCATCCCCATGTACATCTCTGCAAGCTCAAAGAGGGCCAACTGTTAGTTGTGCAGCGGATTCGGACCTTGGGGCACGGCTCTCTGGGACACGCCGTAGAGGCGGCCGTCCTTACCAGTGCTTTTGATGAGATGGGTAGGAAATATCTTGGAGAAGTATCCTGTGGAGGAACCAGAATGGCCACCCGCTCTCCAGCTCTTCTCCACGTCCTTCTTGACGATGCCAAGGCCATGGCTCGTGATGAACAACTGTCCCATGACAAGCAGCACGAGGAGGAAGCATGGAACTGGATGCTTCATTGCCCTGACAGACAACGGAGAGAGAAATCTCAATGAAGTTAAGTGGTGAAGAGGAGGGAAGAGAGAGAGAGAGAAGGTAAGCTCGAAGGGCTTGAGCAAAAGGTTCAGGGAACAAGTGTATTAAATGGAGTATGACACAAGTCATACTAATTTAAGTACTTACCTCTGCACTAAAAGGTTAATGGATGGTGACTAGTTCAATTCGAACAAAAAATATAATAGTAGAATTTTCTATTATCTAACAAATTAGTATCTTTTTAATAAACTAATTCATGAAGGAATTACCTGAATCCGTAATATTTTTTCTTTCTGGAGATTGAGAGTTCACATTCTATTTATATTTTTTTTCCATCTTATACTTTGAAAATAATAGGAACTGAAGTTATTTATAATTTGAACCAATCATTTCTCCGCTTCGCACGCGTTATTTGACACTGGCGACATTTGTTTTCTTATAATGTGAGATCTGATCCGAGTGGTCAAAAGAGGGGCAGTAAACTTGTAAAGTTAGGGCATGCAGACTGTGATAAGTTACAGTAGACCAACCAGATTAATTATTCGTGTCAATTTGTGGATTCCTGAGACACTGCATATGCATGGAGCCTGATGGATATGAACAGTAAAGATTCTATTAGTAGGACATGTTACTTTCTCTGTGATTAACTTTTGGGGACTGATGCCGTGCTTAAATCTAAACAAGGACAAAAAAAATACTAGTGTAGTGACTTGTATGACTTTCTCAGCTAGCTAGCATATGGGGTACCCCAATTATCAGTAATCTGCAACTAACGATGTGATTGTTAAAGCAAATGTTCTAATATTCTTTGCGATTGCTTTAGCAAGTAAGCAACTAATCAAGAGTACCCGAGTTGCCTGACTTTATCTCCTATGTAACTTTGAAAAGTAACAGTCTATGGATTATACAAATTTGTGGGTTATTCTCACAATTAAATTATTAGACAATACTACATGTATACTTAATGCGTGCACATTTAGGCATCCTAATTCCCAACCACTGAAAACATATTATATGTTTCCACTTGGAAATAAAGCATATTTTCTCATTTGAACCCATATTATATTACTATAAATCTCGGAGTTCCTAAAGTATTCAAATAATATGTACCTTTGTTAGGAGTGTTCAGCGGTTGGGTCGACCCGCGAATCCGATGACTCGACTCGATCCAAATTAATTTGGGTCAGGTCGGGTCAAATCCGACCACAAAACTGACCTCAATCCAATATTGGGTCGAGACGGAATGTTTTGACCCGAGTTGACCCAACTCGAAGACCCGACTTTTTTATTTTTTTTAAATTTTCAACTTATATTTTGTATTAAAAACTATTAAAATAAAATATTTTAAATGTATAAAATAATATATAATATTTAACAAATTATTTTATGCTCTTAAAATAAATATTATATTTTTATATTAAATAAAAAAGTAAGAATTTTTTAAAAAAAAATACGATAATTCGATCCGATCCAACCTTTCAAAGAGAGCTAGTCCGACCCGACCCGGCCAGGTTAAGTCCGGTGACCCGTGAACACCCCTAGGACTACTTTGTCATTGGTCGTCGCATATTTCTCTACGACCGCTTGCTATACACCTGTAAGGCCGCAATGAAATAGATCCGGCATGAAACACCGCAAATAGCCAGCCACAAAATAATGCTGCTATATCACAGGGAAAAAAAACATGGCATTATATTACAGCAACGATAATCTATTGCAGGCAGTATATTAAGTGGTTCATCTAGTACAAATCATCTCTAATGCTGTCAATAAACAATCTTAATTCTCTTGCCCTCATTGCATGATCAGGGCTAACATCATTTTCTGACTCACAAATATCGATTACGTCTACATGCTGGTGAAACGTCTTTTGGCCCTTACCAACCTTACAAGGTGGTGAAGGGCTGCATAGGTCAATGACATCTGATTTTACAGTATGTGCACCCGCAGACTGGTGGTCTTCAGATGCTCGAAGGATGGGATAGCTATGTGACTCCACACTTTGCAAACTTTGGAGGTGGAGGTTAAGTTCCGAATGCAGCATGTCTTTTGTCTCGGAAGCTTTAGTTGGTCTACTTGTTCTTCTGTTATGCTGTGGAATTCCATCGGTTGGCTGGACTCCTGATGGCACAGGTACGTCAATTACTTCAGAAGGTAGAGTATTGGAACTACTTGATCGGAGACTTTTGCATGTCAGAGGGATGAGACGGCTTTGTGATTCAATACTGTGCAATAAACATTGAGGTTGGAGCTCAACTTCATAGTTTTGTCTCTCTGCTGTCTTGGAAGCGTTCCATGTTTCACTTCTTCTATTTTGCTGTAGACTTCGATCACTCGGCCCCACATTCTTTGACGATGTAGAAGTGTCACAACTTTCTGACTCGATACTGAGCAACAGGCCTTGAAGCTGAAGATCAACTGCAGTCACAGCAGCTTTATTTGATTTCCGCAGTCTTCTATTTTGCTTCTTTCCCTCAGCTTTCTTTTCCATGAACTCAACAATCTTTTCAGGACAGGCACTGAGACAATACAAGCTAACAAGCTAAGAAATGCAGGCGTGAACATCAAATATGCAAAACTGCAAGCTCAAGAATAAACATAAAGAAGCTAAGCCTCATCATATAATGAAGGAACTACATGCATTTCATATTTCGGAAGAAGAGCTTGACCCATGAACTAGACTGTTATAATGCACAGCTTTAACCAACCAAATTATTCCACCATCTTACCTTTCAACTAAACTGACAGGCACCATGGAACTCTGAATCCCATCAAAGTCCCACCAAGATACTTCATAAAACTCTTGTCCTTGTACTTTTCTCTCCTTTATAATAGCAGAAATAGGACATGGAACTGGTATCTGAAAGGGAAAGAGGCAAATAAGAGGTTAAATATGAACCAATACCTGATCAGCAAATTGTACAGAAGCCAAAGTTGTGAGCAAAATCGTTCCTAAGGTGGCTATGGAAAGAGAAAATGAACCTTGTGTAAAGGAGCAATGATTTCTGACTCAGATAACATGGCACGTAAATTAGTGAATCGTCTAAGATCTCTTTCGGCAATCTTGGGAAGGACATACTGATCTACATCAAGAAAGCAGAACATTCACAAAAGTTAGCAGGCCATTTATCTTTTTGAGGGAATTAGCAAGCCACTTGCAAGCTGATAGTGTAGGCCTCCGAAAATCTTGTGCATTTTAATTCATATTTAATTAACCGTAGAGCATAAAATAATTGACCTGTTTTCTCGTGGCTCCAACCGAAATATTGTTCGCATACTTCATGAAGTTGTGAGTGCAGAAACGGATGTTGTGCACAGGCCCTGCCAGAAGTAAGCATGCATAGAAAAAAAAATCAAATTGTAAGCAACAAATTGAGTGTTGCAATCATCTTGAGACAACCCCTCAAAACAATCCTCTTGAGACATAAGCAAGCACTACAACTCCTTTTGCAACTTGTAGCTTCCAGTTGTTTCGTATTCAGCTGGATACTTTTATGCGCACAGGTTTATGCATTTATCACTATGAATTTGCGTTATACAACATGAGATCTTGACACTATAATTTTTGCAGTTCTTTACCTCTTCACGATTTCCGAATCAGCTGAATGACATTTTGGCTTCAGATATGCATTAATGACTTGCAAGTATTTATCATGAGATCCTCCATTTTGACGATCTGCTGTAACACACCAAATGATACTTTAGGAAAATGCTATGTATTTTGGAAAAATAAGTTATCATCAATATTTTTACATTTTAGGAAGAGAGATGACATTAGAATGGTAATTTGTTCCAGAATAAAAGGAATCCATCAACCACAGAGAGAAAAAAGAGAAGAGAAAAGACCATTGCCCAGGAATGTCAGAACGGAACATAATAAGAAAAACATAGTTACAGCTTACAAGCACAGCTTAAATTTCATGTGCATGATGAATATGCAGTATATGGTTCATAAATCTGCTTAAAAGAACATGACCTTTTCTTGAAATACTTCTAAAGATCAGTAGGACATTTCAAGAATTTTGAGGCACCCTGGACACATTCGGTAAATATTATTCTTTCAAACTTACCACAGACATTTGGTTGCTGACATTGTTCATTCTCCTTGTTGGCATCAGAGGATATATTTTTTACTGTTTTCCTTTTTCCTTTGTACCTTTTTGCAATTGTCAGCCCCTCAGAGATGATTTGATGAAGAACAGTGTTCTCCCCTAGAGATTTAACAATCTGGCATGCTGATTCCTGTAGAGTCGATCAAAAGTCAATGAAGAAATTCATATTAGAAGAGTTCAACAAACATAAAGATAGTTTGATTGTGAAAATCTGACTAAAAAGTACAAAGTAGATAAGTAATAAATAACACATTGTTGGATGTGGCTTAATACACTCAAATAGGAGACAATGTCATTGATAACTTCTAGTTTTAAACTAAGAGAATTTAAGTTTGTAGAACTTACTCTTCCAAAACCATTTACTCCGTGAGAGTAGTCACTGCCAAGAAGGAGAGCCAGAGAAATCTGAAGGCCACAAGTCACCAAACACAGTCAAGAATAAATGAAACAACGTTGAAAGAAAAAATCAAATCAAAATTTAAAAGCAGTGAACCAGATGTATAAATTATAATGACATGAAAATGATGAGTTAATGGAAAGAGAATGTGTAGGTGACAAGAAGAGGTGTTGCATAGTGAGTAATGAGTAGTGAGTGTGAAGTCATGTGAGGTGATACTTAGTGTATAGTGAGTGTGAAGTAGTGAGTAGTAGCTGAGTGAGGTGACAAGAGTGTACCTAAGATCTTGTGCATGAGTGAAGTGAGGTACATTAGTTGACAAGGTGTGTGTACGTGAGAGTTTGGTGTCCATTAAAAGTTGTATACATTAATATCATTTTGTTAGTGATATTGTGATACAAGCCGAAAATACAACTACAAATGACTGAAAATAAAAGTAGGATAACTATTATTAGTAGTAAAAGTGCAAGAATTTTAAACACAATTACTGCTAATAACTTGCAAAACCGGCAGTGTTATATGGTAGTGAATGTTGGGCTATGAAGGGACAACATGAACGTAAAGTGGAAGTAGCCGAAATGAGGATGTTGAGATGGATGTGTGGTCATACAAGATTAGATAAGATTAGGAATGACCATATACGTGAACGAGTCGGAGTGGCTCCTATTAGTGAGAAAATGGTAGAGAATCGTTTGAGATGGTTTGGTCATGTTCAGAGAAGACCATTAGATGCGCCAGTAAAAAGAGTAGATCAAATAATCTGGAGTCCGATTAAAAAAGGGAGAGGGAGGCCAAGGCGGACACTTGGCGAACTAATAAAGCAAGATCTATTGGTGAATAATATACCGAAAGGTTTGGTTACTAATAAAGCGGAATGGCGTCGTATGATCCATGTAGCCGACCCCACCTAGTGGGATAAGGCTTTGTTGTTGTTGTTGTACTACTAATAACTTGTCAATTCGTTATGACAAATCTCCATAAGTCCTGTATGGAGTGGACCAAACTCCAAATACATAATTGATCAACACATTTCAAAGTCTACCCTCACATTTCAAAGTCTACCCTAAATCTAAAACCCATGCATGTATTTATAACATGCAAAGATAGTTAAAATAACTATAACAAAACTACAAATGTAACTAACTAGCCACTACTTTCTTAACCAGCCACTAACTAATACAAAGTGATATCTTTTAACTACCCACTATTTAATTAACCAACCACTATCTAATACAAAGTAGTATCTTATCAGTACACCCCTCCTGAAATTTCCCCTTGTCCTCAAGGCGGAGAAAAAGAAAATAACAATAATATTCCGCAAGTGCAGTTGAAGACTCCAAAATTAGTCAACTCCATCTTAGGGTCAGGAGAGAACTTTTGAACTTTCAACTTTTCTTCTTATGAAATGAACTTTCCTCTTGTGATGTGTAAAGTTGATTCCTCCTGAATGAATGTTGCTTTTTGTGCTTTGCTACTAGGATCTTTGAGGCTCTGATACAAATTGAAAATACAACAACAACAACAACAACAACAAAGCCTTATCCCACTAGGTGGGGTCGGCTACATGGATCATACGACGCCATTCCGCTCTATTAGTAATATATTCGTTGATCCATGTTCATGCGATTCGACAAGGTTTTACGCTGGCTGTCGGGGCCTAACACATACAACTACAAATGACTGAAAATAAAAGTAGGATAACTATTATTAGTAGTAAAAGTGCAAGAATCTTAAACACAATTACTACTAATAACTTGTCAATTCGTTATGACAAATCTCCATAAGTCCATAAAACTCCAAATACATAATTGATCAACACATTTCAAAGGCTATCCTAAATCTAAAACCCATGCATGTATTTATAACATGCAAAGGTAGTTATAATAACGATAACAAAATTACAAATGTAACTAACTAGCCACTACTTTCTTAACCAGCCACTAACTAATACAAAGTGATATCTTTTAACTACCCACTATTTAATTAACCAGTCACTATCTAATACAAAGTGGTATCTTATCATATTGGTTTAATCAAAATCTCTACATGCAGGTGGACCCGTGGGGAGACTCTATCAATTCAAGGTGTTGGAAGATCAAGGTACGTTGGGACTCAGCCAGTTCGAACTCGTGCACGAGGAGGTTCTATCAGTGTGTAATATGGGATTGTGAAGTGTTTAAGTCCGAGACTACACTTAGTTGATTGCGGGGCATTCAACAAGTCTCCATGGCGGATATCTTCAGTATGACAGGCGGAGTCGAAAAATTAAATAATCAAGCATAGAGTCTTACTTGCAAGGGCAAGATTTATGGGATATTATCAGCGGGGCCGAAACAATGACGCTTGTGGATGCTGAAACACGGAGGAAGTGGCGCATCAAAGTAGGTAAATCTATGTTGATTCTCAAAACGACAAAAGAGGAAGAGTTATTAGAGCACATTAAGAATGTTGAGACACCTAAGGCTGCATGTGATTAACTCATTGCACTATTCTCTAAGAAGAATGACGCTCGAGTTCAGTTGTTGGAGAATCAACTTATGATGGTATCACATGACAACATGATGATTAGCCAATATTTTATTAAGGTAAAGTGTCTTTGCCATGAAATATCTCAATTAGATCCTGATTCTAAAGTTAGTGATGCTAGAATGAGGCGTATAATTATTCATGGGTTGAGGCCTGAATATAGCGGGTTCATAGCTGACATTCAAGGTTGGCCTACTCAACCAATTTTGTTAGAATTAGAAAATCTATTGGCTAATCAGGAAACATTGGCTAAGCAAATGGCCGGAGTATCAATCAAGAGTGAAGACAAAAGCACTCTTTTGCTCTAGAAGAAAAGGACGAAGGATGTCAGCAAAGCTGGCAGAGACATGGATGAGACAAAAGTCCACAAGGGGGAGCTAATGAGGAGTCAAATAAGGAAGAGCAAGAGGGGAAGAGATCCTGTTGACAACAAGGTCGTTGCTCCAGTTGCGACAAGAAGGAAGAACACGAGAAGAGATCTCAATGACAAGAAAGACATTGTTACAATTGCGGCAAGAAAGATCATTTGCTCATGATTGCCAGCATAAACATGAAGAAGTAAATGTTGCAACTTCTCATGAGAATGAGAGTGAGGAAGAGTGGGATCTTGAAGCATCTTTTGAAACTGAAGAAGTCACTCTCAATCTTGGACGAGAACGAGATTTTGTAGAGTTGACAGAATTTGCGATGTGTAATATCGAGGAGTCCGAAGTTGAATATGATAGTGAAGAAGAATGGAATATGTTAAAAGAAGTTTGAAGTTAACCAAAAGGGCCTCCATGACAAGGAAGTGATGCCAAGGGAGGAGCTCAAAGAAGAGAACAAGGGAGAGAAGCAAGCAATCGAAGAATGCTTAGAAGAATCAGCTGATGAGGAACATGGTTCAGAATCGCAAAGGTTTTGTGAACGTGTGCTAAAAGAAAATCAACTCAAAAAATTAGGAGAAGAGCCTTCACTAGTTAGAAGGAGCATCAAGAATGCAAATCCAAAGTATGACAACTTAGCTCTCAAGATTCTACGAGGATTTGATGCATATGATGAAGGCGACAAGCTCACGGGAAAATATGAATTTAGATTTATATGAACTGACACACAAGGAGAAGAATATTACATCTTATTCGATTGGAAGGTACACAAATATTTTTCTTGTAAGAATGAGCCTCACTCTGCAAGAATATTTCATCCGGCAAAGCAAGATCACTTGATAAAAAGGGAAGGAGGAAGCAAATCAAGTCGGTGTTGAGGGGGAGTGTTAAATAAACAAGCAGCACCAACTTATCTCTAGAAATTTCTAGGTATAAACTTTTGCCCATAAATTACTTTCCAGGTGGTCAAAAACTACTGGCTACACTCTAATCCATTGGCCAATAGTTGATGGTTTAGTTTACAAACCAGATTCCTTGGTGCCTATAAATAGGCATGAGGTGTATGCTCTTGTATCCATCAAGAAGTGAAGAAATAGTCTGTACGTGAGGTGATACTTAGTGCATAGTGAGTAGTGAGTGTGAAGTAGTGAGTAGTTCTAGTTGAGTGAGGTGACAAGAGTATACCTGAGATCTTGTGCATGAGTGAAGTGAGGTACATTAATTGATAGGGTATGTACGTGTGTGTGTTTGGTGTGTCCATTAAAAGTTGTATACATTAATATCATTTTGTTAGTGATGTTGGTTTAATCAAAATCTCTAAACGAAAGAGAACGTGTAGGTGACAAGAAGGGGTGTTGCATGGATGGGTCTCACTTTGATTTACAGGGCGTGATCACTCTGCATGCAATTTGTATTCTATTGTTTTCAGTATAAGAGCTTACCAATTAACATAAGCCGAGTAGCAGACATCTTATATCTGATAGCTTTCATTGTTTTCTTTCTTTTTTTGAATCCAGATAGTTGATTGACGGATGCAAATACACAAGGATAAATTCTAAAGCTCACATATAGCAGAGACAAAGCAAAGATACACTATCAGTGCCATACAATCCATTCAACATGAGAGATTTAACTATCAAAGTATTTATTATATGAAGAGAACAGATTTGACTGCACATTTCTGCTCACCTATAACTCTTTCTGAAGGAACCTAAAGATCTCGTATGCGAACTGTTCATTTTACAATAGTTAGTTGATTATGCAAATTACTCTTGACAACAAACATGCCATGTACACATATAATAATAATTAATGATGAAGTAAATAAGACAAATATGTTTCAATAACCATGACAAATAAGTACTGCCACTTACAAGTGAATTTCAACCGAAGCCAAGTTTTCGTTCTATGTCCACCATCTCATAACAAGTTACATAGCCACCCTCTCCTAGTTGATTTTACAAAAAGAAATATTAGTTGTCCTTAGAGATGTAAGAAAAGAGAAATCAGTGCAAAACCTGAGCACTAAATGGTAAACATCTACATAATGCGATGGATCAATCACTCACCAAGAAAAATGTCTCTATATACGGTACGAGCTCCAAAAAGGAAGATATCAGAGTCAGATGTGAAGCATCCATCCTAAAGATAAAAACATCCATCACAAAATTGTAGCATAAGATGAATGAATATTCACATTTCACTTACACACAAAGACTCTGCATTCAGCAATGCACACTGTGCTTCTGCTTCTTCTAGCCTGTACCGCAAAGGGTATCCATTAAGCCACTGGCCCACTAGAATATGTCAAACATGTAGTTCAACCTACTTCAAGCTAGAATTATGTTTTTTTTTTCTATGTTCCATTTAATTTTCTACATTAGGTTATCTACGACAGTAAATAGTTAACCATTTTTTTCTCAATTTGGCAATCTGCCATTAAAGTGTGACGACTGGGACAAATTAGAAATTGCAATGGAAATAATTTAATCAGAAATTTGCATTGTATTAGCAGAAAAGAAAGGTGAGATTTTTACCCATCTAAGCAAGGGATTCCAAGAGCCCTTCCGAGGATTTTAGCTTCTTTTATCATGCATGAGAACTCTGAACCCCTGTTTCGACGAAGGGGAGCTAAAGGCATTCCTTGCAAGTTCTCCTCCATTTGAGAAACCTAATGCAACCCCAGAAGGACTATAATTTCCCCGGACACCACAAAGTACTCTAGTTTCAGGGAAGGAGCTATCCAAACCTCAGAACCAGCGCCAAGCCGCCGCCTATAAGTGGAGAGTTTAATGGAAGGTATCGAGCCATCTGCAAAAGAAAAAAAATCAACCAGAGGCATGAATTTCCAAATTGTTTCATTTCAAAGGAAACACACGCCCGCAACTATCCAGCGACCACTTAAATGGAATACGCGATGCAGAGCGAGAGAAAAGGAAAATTGCCGAGCAAGAACACCTGCCACTAGGATGAGGCTGCAGTTGAGGGCGATTAGGGCACGGAGGCGGTGGAAGAGGTTGCGAAGGTACAGCCTGTCGTTGGCGCCCGGGGGCCTGTGACCGGCGTTCTGGAGTTGGACCAACCAGCACGACAGATCCACGCACACGCGCTTGTTCCTGCAATCAGATCAAGAAGAGAAAGAAGGCAACAAAATGAGAAAGAAAACGAACAAAGATCGGATCGAAGCGTTCGAAAGAATCAGAGGCGGCAAGGGGGGAGAGAGAGAGAGGTGGGGGTGGCGGCGGAGAGGGGATGATGGAGGGGTAACTGGAGGTGGTGGAGGGGGAGGGTTTGCTTGCAGGACTCCAAGATGTCCCATAAGTTCTTCACTCCCATGGCTTCTGCTTCCCAGCGGCGGGCCGAAATTTTTTGAGAATTGCTTAAAAAAAAAAAGATGAACATGATCGCGACCGGGAAATTTCCGGCGAGTTTTAATTAAAAAAAAGAGAGAGAGAGAATGAAATTCAAAATTTCGCTGCACGTTGCAGCAATTCAAGAATATCCATATTGCCCTTGAGTCGGTGGGGTAGTAACTTGTAAACATACAATTCGATGTGGGGGACATATATGTAAATATATTTTATCCTGTATTATCTAGAAAGAAATCAAGAATCACGTGGACACCCTGAAAATTCGAGGCCCACGACCAGCCGAAAAATAGATAGCGTTTGCGGTAGTTGCATTACAGCGTACCACGCATTTTGAATCGTGGGATTGAGACTTTGTTTGGAGAACTAGAGGAATTTTTTTTAGAAAAAAAGTTAGTATTAATTCGTATGATAATTATGTTCTTTTAAATAACAATAAAGAATTATTTATTTAAGGACATTTAAGATATTTCACTTGATATTTTTTTAATATTTCTTTCTCTTCTCCCGGGGTGAAATTTTTTGCTCGGTAGAAAATAAATCCAAAGGAAAAAATTCCAAAGGGGCTAAAGGTGTATTTGATATTATTAACGATTTCATAAGAGAATAACGATTTAATAAATAAATAATAATTTTTATAATGAATAATGATTTAATTAATAAATAATGAAAAATAATTAATTATAAGATAGGGATTGATGAATATAAAATAATATAACTGGACATATGATAAACTATTTAATTAAAATACTATAGGAATTTTATTATAATGTAATAAATAAATAATTTATACCAAAACCAAATAAAATAAAATTCCACAACTATTTTTATTAAAATATATAAAATTTTATATTGACAATGAATTTATGTATCCATACATGATATAAAAATATTAATTATTAAATTTTTATTTATTGTTAACAAATAAATAATTTTAATTAATTAAGCATGAATATAAAAAGGAATATAATTCAATGATGACAAAATAAAAATAAGAAAATAATAAGATAAGTTAAGAAAGAAATAATACATTTGAATATGGTTAAAATTGAAAAAATATAAACATTTATCCTCTAATGGCTAAACACTACTAGAAATAACTTTTCAATATTTGTAAAACGTTAAACTCTATTGGTTTATGTTACTTATAAAAAAATAAGCGTTGAATCTCTAGCACTACTTGAAAAGTTAATTTGATATTATAAAAAAAGAGCTTAAAATAAAAGATGCAAATAAAATGATAATTTTGAATTTTATCACACAAATGCTACTACTTTGAAGATTTAAAATAATGTTCATTGTTATTCTTTCTCTCTATAGGGTTCGAGTGTGTCAAGTGTTTTTCGTGTCACGCACGTATTAACGACTTTACACATTTTATTTTATATTTTTTTACTAATAGTTTAGAGGATAATTGATGATAATAAAAATAATTTATAGCATAAAAACTATAAAAACGACTATATCTTATTATGAAGTATAATAATATGGAGAAGTATATAAAGTTTTGAAAATGATAAATATAATTATTGTTGGTGATTTACATTTTTATTATCATTAATGGTCCTATCAATTATTAGTGAAAAAAATATGAAAAGAATAAAAAATGCGTATATATATATATATATTCTTTTTCCTGTTTCATTACTGACCAAAACATGTTTTTTTGTGTATAAAACACATATTCAGTTCGGAAATGGATGATAGTGAATTATCCTTTTTCTCTTTCAAAAGTATGACGCTTTCAAATTTAACTATGATGGATTAACGATAACAATGAAAAGAAACTTGAAAGGAACTTTTGTTAGACTCAGCTTAATTAACGACAACAAATAATAATTTAATTAAATTTTTTATAAAAAAACTCAAGTCAATATGATATGTTAAATTAGTTCACAATTATAAAATGTTACAATTGTACATACAATATCATCTAATGAAAAATATTGGTATTGTCACTCCAAATAATGT
Organism: Pontederia crassipes; assembly: GCA_030549335.1. Lineage (NCBI taxonomy): Eukaryota > Viridiplantae > Streptophyta > Magnoliopsida > Commelinales > Pontederiaceae > Pontederia > Pontederia crassipes. The sequence continues at coordinate 63,999,490 of CM060191.1, read as the reverse complement.
TTAACTGTAAAATCATAAGTAATCTAATTTAAAATAACCTCTAAAATTATGATATTTCTTAAGAATAATTTAAAACAGAAAACTAAGCTAGACAACAATAAACATTGCATATACAATTAGATAAATTTCAAGATACTTTGTTTTTAATTGAAATTTTGCTTTTTTATTAAAAATAAGTGTTGCTCAAGGCATTTCCGTCAAATTTTACATCAATAATAATGATTCAAATATGAAGAATGTTATAGTGGCACAGGTAAACATGCGAACAGAATATCAAATAATCATGTCATTTGTTTCAAGAGCGATCACTAATTTCAAGAGTGGATCGCACTCCATCTTCGAAGGATCTTGGTGTAATTCCAAGCAATTGAACCAATTTGCTGATGTCCATGGATATATCGGCTGGGGAGATGACACCACGGTTCACCTATAAGAATTGAGGTAACCCGCTATAACAGCCAAGGAACCATGGAATATATATATATATATATATATATATATATATATATATATATATATATAGAATAAAAATAAACAACGCAAAGTAAGATGAGTTTTAGAGCTCGAAGAGAAAAAAAATAGTTAGGAAAGAAACAGTAAATAAATTAGAGAAAGATTCAAATAAAAACATTAATCTGATTTAGGAGTTTTTAGTATCCTGACTTCAAATTTAAACTTTGAAGTTTAAAGGGTTGTAATATGCCATTTGAACCCCTATAAATAGCACCGAACTTAAACCTCCATCTTGCTCATCTTCATGGCATCTCTCTCTCCCGTTCTGTCATCTCAGACACCGTCAGACGATTGGTAAGGAGGTAGCTCGGGGTAATTGACAAGAGGAAGTGGTTAAAGCCGACGGAAGGAAGAGGGGAAGAAGAAGCAACACAAATTCGTTGAGTATGTTCCATGGATCTTCAAATTGATATAAGTTCCCTAATAGATCTAATTGCACGTGTCCTACTTATTTTCAGTGGAAACCTCGAAAATTGGCAAAAAATCATGAATCCGCGAGCTCTTTTTCATCGTCATGAAAATCCAGGCTAGAGTTTACCATGACACAAGCTGGGTTCAAGTGGCACAGGCCAGGTTATGAAGGAAAACGGTGCCATTAGATTTTTCACAATGACACGACACATTCTCAATGAACACAACTAATGTCCATACCCAAGTTGGCCTGTGCTCAAGGTAACATAGCCCATGTTACTGTGAAAGTAATGTGGACTGTGCACCATGACTCGTAGAACATCTTTTATGGCCATTAAATTGGGGTCACAACTGTGAAGATGACTTCATGACCGCGTATCCGACTCACAATACCAAGAGAATTTTAAAATTCTATGGGGGTGTTTGGAAAGAGGATTATTATCCATAGATAAGGATTATTATTCAACTAGATTTATTATTCTATGTTTTATTCAAAAGTAAGAAAAATTATTATGTTTGGATGAGATGAAATGCCAGAATAATTACTCAACATGTGAGACAGAATAGTTTAACTTCACTTTTAACATTCCCATGTTATCCTGTAATATCCCTAAGTTAACCATGCATGATTAGATGTATGAATGTGATGCTATATTATCTTATTGATAAGTTTTATAAATGTGATGTTAAAATTTACACTTCAATTTCAACAAAAGTGCGAAAGCGATGGACATTTACTTAAGGCATGAAAATGTGATTTTCGAAAAAGTAAAAAGTTGGAAAATTAAAGTCCCGGTAATTGTTCCTATATATGAAAGGATTCTAAAAGTGATTTTTAAGAATTTTTAGGAAGTGTGTGAGTTAGATAAAACGTAGACACAAAATCGAAAAATATGTGAAATCGCAATTTTTGTTCTTTGGACAAAAATTTAGATTTCGATTCCTTAGTTATTTATTTTTCTAAATATTTATTTGAATCCAAATGGAGGCTAGTTTCTTATTTACATGTAATGTCTTAAATAAATGAATAAATAAAGAAATAAATAGAGAAATGCAAAAGCCACTTACTTCAAGGGCATTTTTGGAAGAATCCAATTCACCACCTGAAGTCGATTTCTCCCTTCCTTCTAATACTTATCATTTCACCTTTTACTATCTTCCTCTGCCCTATTCACCACCCTTGGCCGAACACTTAAGGAAAGGGCACAAATCAATACTTGTTGAAAGAATTGGAAGAGGAGAAGTTGAAGCTAGGGTTTTAAATTTTGGTAAGTTCCTACTACATTTTTTTGGATTTTAACTACATAATTCCTAATTAAGAGTCATCATATATTCATTTTCGGATTTTACTTGAACATGGGGCAAAACTCATGTTGTTCATGAGTAAGATTAACCCTAGCCATGTTCAATTGGTTCTCGAATCTTTAGCTACATAATTCCATACCTTCGGGGGGTCCAAAAATTATGAAATTTATTTCGATTGATACTCTATGAGTTTACTTTCATTGAGCTTTGGAATCAAGTTAATATGATTTCTGTAGAGAAAATTATATTCTTATTTTTAAGGTACTATCACTCTGTCCGCCGAAATTGCTACCTGAATTTGTAAATTATGTATTAAATTCAATATGTTGTGAAATTATTTAATAATTTAGGGTGTTATAGACATTGATGTTAGGTTACATTGACAATTGAAATTATTAGAAAATAATATCTCCAGGAAAAGTTATAAATGTTTTACCGAGCCTCACTCAGTTTGTCAGGATGAAACATAGGGCAGATTGTACTAGTATTTGTTAAATTTATTGTGCTCAGTACAAATAGATATAAATTCAAATAATTTTATGAGTTGCACCCTATGATGTCTACTATTTGGGAAAATTAAAAGTACCAAAATAGGTAATGTTTATTATTTTATATAAATCATAGAATCAACATAAAAGTTAGACTAAATGTTGATTTTCATGAGAACAAACCATAATGGAATAAGATATGAAACTTTTATAGATTAATATCTCTGTAATATGGAACTAAAGAAAATTGGAATGATACTATTTGGTTATGTATACCAGAAGATATGTATTTTTTTTACTACGTGTGTAATCTGTCATAATATTAGGTCAATCCTTATGTTAAATAGTTACCTCAGTTATAAGAGTAAATACTTAAGGGTCATATACCTTTGCAATTAATTATGTTTCATGTGTGATAGGCTTGTGTTCAGTAATGTGTTCCTTACTATTATTATTATTGGAGTAGAAGAGTAAAGTAGTGAAAAAGGAAAGGAAAACATTTTGTTAGTCCTTATAGGAAAGTTGGTTTCTCTTACTCTATGTATTCACCACTTTTGAATTCGGTGTGTTATTTATTGTTATATGTATTGAATGCATATTTCCATAAGTTTGTATGAAAAGTGTATTGAAATGATTGATCGAGTGATGGTACAATTGAAAAGTATATGTGGTATATTAAGGATTGATTTAATTAAATGCAATCCTATTCCGTTTGAATCAGTGTTCAACATGATTCATCTTTTGGTATTTGAGTTAGAAGATATGGCTCATCTTTTGATCTTTGATATGAAATTATTATATGATGAATCATGCATCCACATATGCTTGCATTTGCATATATGATGGTTGAAGCTAAGTGCTACATCACTGATCACGATAGGAGCCACCTCTAGAGTCCAATCCATCGTTCTGTTCCCCAATAATGGGATGAGATAGGCTGAAGCTAAGTGCCACGCGGAGCTAAGTGCCACATCGTGAGTAGTCGCGATGGAGACCACCTCTAGATTTCGTAAGGGCCACCTCTAGAGTCCACTTATCGCTATATGATGCGTTCCTCGAAAGGGATGAGGTAGAATGGAGCTAAGTGCTACATCCTTGATCACGATAGGAGCCACCTCTAGAGTCCACATATCGGCCACTGACCAGTTGGTGATCCGTGCATACATATGAGTGTTGCATTGCATACACATGTTTGATATGTTTAATTGACAATGAATGTAAATTGAGTGTAATGTGTGAAGATATTGACTTTGATATTATGATTAATGCATGTATTTTTATGTTTTCCCGAATTTATTAGATGGTAACACATAGCTTATGAGTTATTAGCTTACGGAGCTATTATTTGCTTACAGTGTTGTTGTACACTTTTTCACATCAGTAGAACTCTTGGGATCGCAAGAGAGACAACCTTAACAGGGTGTGGATTCTTTTTGCTGCTGAGGTATTGAGAAGTCACGTGCCCCACCGCACGCACTAGATAGAAGGCTTGTAGTTTTCATATTCCTCTATTAGGATATAGAGAGAGTTTGATATGTGCTATGTATGAAAAATAATTTTGTATCTTGTAAAATGTAAATCTTTCATGACTATGTGGTGGTGTAAATCCTAGGGTTGTTACATACCCGATCAATATAAACTGCGTGGTTTGGTTATATGTGCTATCACTTTCTTGTATTATCTAGAGAAGTTATGCCCAATTTTTTTAGAAAAATAAGGAAATATATTTGATCGTCCGTAATAAGTCACGAGGTTTGATTTAAACCAAGGTCGTGACAAATCCAATTCAAATTTTTTACTTGTTTGGAGAATAAATCATCTTATTCACTATATTCTACTTCCAAACACCCCATATATGTCTTATTGATTTAATTAAGCTTACCTATGTGATATTTTAATCTTGATTGTTCATCTAATTGATTTGATGCCCTCTATCCCGATATGTTCTCAAAACAGTAAGATTAATATTATGATGTGACGTAAAATAGTTAAATAGAATAATAAGAAAAAATTGAAAACTTAGGATTATCATATGTACTGATTGTTATCATAAGAAAAGATTCTACCAAAAGGATGCAAGCCTCCGATAAAAAAGAGCATGGTCATTGGCCCTTGACTAAAGTACATTAAAGTACAATGGCATTTCCAAAATAAAGGTAAAGAACTCTTCCAAAGAAAAAAAAAAGATAAATGAAACTAAAAATGAAGCAAAGAATTGAAAGCAAAAATAATGAAGGATGAACGGATGCAATGAATGTTAACGATCAAAGATTATTTAATCTAAAGCCTTCAATCGTAACAAAAAAAGGCTGTATGATTTTTATCATTCATTGGTTACAATTATGATGATTATCTTCCCTATGATTTCATGATAATCTATTGTGAATTGCATATTTTCTTACTTATATTTTACATACTACTATACTAGGCTTTATAACTCATGAGAGAATTGTCTCTTATGCATTGGATCATGCAAGTAAGACTTTTTTTTTTAAGAGGAGAAAGGATGATCACCGACTTGGTTTTCATCCATGTATATATATATCACAAAAAAGAAACATCATGTACAAGTGGGAAGCTCTCCGGTGGAGAACTGCAAGAGCCAAAAAATGCTAACCAAAACCCCACTCTCGAAGAAGGTAAAACATGTGGTATACAATGCTGTCCACCTGGCATCTCTCCCCACAAAAAATGACCCGGTTGCGCTGAAGCCAAATAGCCCAGGCACCGGCAAGAAAAGTCGTCGACTAATGATGGTGTGCTTAACCAAGCTTGTAGTCTACAATAATATTTTCTTTTTAAAGAATTGTAACAATGGTTTAGTGACATAATGAAGGTCATAGCAATATATGATTAATAGAAACTATGTTATCTTATTTTAACTCCGCCTATGTTTTATAGCCGGTCCCAAGCCCGGATAAAGGAGGAGGGTTGTGTTAGGCCCCGACAGCCAACGTAAAACCCTGTCGAATCTTATAAACATGGATCAACGAATGACGTCGTATGATCCATGTAGCCGACCCCACCTAGTGGGATAAGGCTTTGTTGTTGTTGTTGTTATCTTATTTTATCATTTTGCTTCTGCACATTTGTTTCTATGTTCATTGAATAGTCAAACTCAGCCAAAAGTCAAACTAAAGTCATTTAGGTAGGATCTCCAACAATGCTTACTTGTCAGGTGGCAAGAGGGTAATTATTTGGGACGTTACATCCACAATTAAGGTTAATAAAAGGGAGGATGGGGTATGCTCATTCATAAAATTATCAAAATACATGATGATTGGCAACCATAAATAAAAAAAATTCCAAAACGCAATATAGCAAGGTTGGTGCCCATTTCGTACAGAAAAATAGGACTTACGGATGATGCAGAAACAGATTTTATTAGATGGTAGTTGTATCCTCTAACGCGTGCAACTGTCTCAGCCATCTGCACCCTTGAAACCCTATCTGGTCCACCAACATTTAGAAGTAACTGCATTTGCTTTCTATCTGCAAATGAGGAACAATAGGACTATGTTATTGTTATTCTCTCCTTTAAACAATCAATTGTTATAAGTTTTATGAAGGAATGATCATTTCATTTGACTATGAAGGCAAAAGCTAAACCATTGAAGACAGTAACAGCATAATCCCAGTACTAAGAGTAGTCAAACAATTTGCCTTTTTTTGAGGTAGTCAAAAAGTTACTGTAAGAGTGAAGATAAAGACAAGAAGACAATTAGCTCGATTCTTAAGAAAAGAGATAGTGTAACTGGATCAGCTCAAGAATGAAGATTAACCGTGGCATGCATATCATGTCAATATTAAAACACTGTTGGGTTACAAACTTGGGTCATGGACATCAACTGCCAACCTTCTTGAGTTTATTGAGAAGAATTGTAATAGATAAAGTACATGTAACCAGCCTTGAAAGTGCAGGTAAGCAAACAATTTCAGAAATCATTTGGTAAATAAGGGTCAGGCAAATTCATACCAGATGTCCACATATTAATCAATGCTAATATGACATCAGTCACATCCTTGACATAGACAGGGCAACGATATTCATCATGAAAAAACTGAACTTCTTGACCTTGCTGAAGGACACCATCAATCCACTGCATGAGAAATACCAACAACAACAACAACAACAACAAAGCCTTATCCCACTAGGTGGGGTCGGCTACATGGATCATATGACGCCATATTCGTTGATCCATGTTCATGAGATTCGACATGGTTTTACGCTGGCTGTCGGGGCCTAACACAACCCTCCTCCTTTATCCGAGCTTGGGATAAAGAATTACCTCATCACAACTGCTTTATCACTGTATCCAGCTCCACGAGAACGAAATGATTTACGGACCATGCCCATCAGCAACCTTGTTTCTAGTCAACAAGGCTGATGACTGCAAGAAAATGAAAAAAATGAAAAAAAATGAAAAAGCAGGCCATTCCCTGCTTTATCACCCTCCTTAGATTGCATAATTTTGACATAATAAATGAAAAAAAAATGGCGTCAAGGAAATAACATATGTACATTACAGATACCAAAGAAAGCCCAACCTCATCAGTCGACTTGATGACTGCAAGAAACATAAAGAAACAAGCAGCCAATCATATCTATGGATAAAACCACAAAGGCTCCTCCTTTCTTCTTACAATTTATTTTACTCTAAGTTTTAGAATGATAGCCACAGTCAGGCCATTCCCTTTCCATGTTGGAAATGAACGCTCATTGTAGCAAATACTAAATATTATCTCTCCGTCTTAGAACTAAAGCCCCACGATCCACTGGTTAACATGACGACTTTTTTCTAAATACACAAAAGATTAAATCTATAAATTTTTCATGATCTTTTTTTTAGAACGAAATCTTTCATGAATTGAAGAGAATTTTTTTAAAAAAAAAAGGCAATCTTTCGAAACCAAACAACCAACCTCCGTTCGGGCGATGGTGTAAACAGCGTGCCCCGTGTTCTTGTAGGCCGGGAAACCTGGCACACGTCCATCGCTAACTTGGAATCGTGTGCGGTTGGAGAAAAGGATAAACTCACCGATCTTTCTCCAATATTAGTCACGCTGAGACGTTCAATCCTATTGGCCATGAGTCTTTATAGTAATACTCTCAAAATATAAGATAACTAGGGTATCTAAAAACTGCAGTTAATCATAAAAAATATGTTTAGCACCGAAAATATATGCATTCTTATCTAAGAAACATAACAGCAAAAGATTAAAAGAATGAAGGCAAAGGTAGGTGCCAATTTCTTTATCTAAAGTACATTTTGAAACTTGAATGTAAGATCACAAATGTAGCTTTATGCTGAAGCTGTCATATAACACCATATCATCAAGCAAGCCATCTAGTAGCAAAGATTATTTAAGAAACATGGCTGTTAGGACAATGTGGATTAACCCAAGCAATACCAAGAGTCATATATGAAATCACACTAACCCAGCTTTTGCTTACAAAGAAGTACCTGAACTGGAAGGGACTTCGGAACAGGCGAGATGGTTTGTGGCCCATATATTATGCTACTTCGTAAAATGGCATAGTTAGAGCACTTTTGGCTAATAAGTTGTTCTGCAGCTACTTTAGATTTCCCATACATATTTACAGGAACTGTTTCATCCTCTTCTTTGTAAAATGACTTCACTCCTTCATAAACTGCCAGTTTATCAAAACATCAGGATCTTTAATAATCCTTATTCATCATGCGACATTTTGTCAGTGAAGATAAAAAAGGAATTGAAGATAGAATTAATTTATGAACAGAACAGCAACTGCAAGAAAGAATATTAGTTAGTGAAGACCTAGGAATGCACACTTTTATAGTTGTATACAATTATTTGAACCTACTTCTCAAGGACTGATGCAAAATACATAAAGATATTCTTTTTGCCCCAACTCCAAACATTATCAGTGGGACTCCATGAACATGATTCCTAGCTTTTACATGAAACCTGAAAAGTTGGCTTTAAAAAATATTGAAGCTTAACAAATTCGTATAACTACTGGGGTGTATTCTTTCACCAAAGAAAAGCGCATATAGGATGTTATAATTAATTAATTATATTCCTCTTATTATTTCAATTGAACCACTCCATCTTGATGTCGCCATGACGTGAAGCCAGTTTGAGATTCATAGTCCCACTTAAACAAGTAATCATTTTTTCCAGACTACAACATATAGGAGTTAGACAAGAACCACACATAGACGGGAAACAATGCAACCAAAGAATACATATGAATGAGACCAATCTCACAAACTCTAACCTAAAAGCCGACAATTTTCACGAATTTGCAATACCTTGATCAGTTGAAAGATGGACCAAAAGAGTGTTGTTCTGGAAGTTGGACAACCAATCCAACAGGGTAGAAGGCTTGTTGATGGACATGGCGGCCGCAGGATCCGTTTCGCAGTCGCGAGGAATTGACATCGCAGCGCAGTTAACGATGACATCAGGCTAAAGCGGAAGGAATTTGCAGCCGTTTTAGCTAATGGGGAGCATATTTTGGCATATAGCGTTTTCTAATTCTCAGAGTTCGCAGAGACCTGGCCGAAGGCGGCGGAGATGGCATCCAGGCCTTCGACGGACCGGAGGTCGACGCAGAAGGGGAGCGCCTCGGCCGGAGAGAGGAAGTCCACGAGCTCCCGAGGAGGAGACGGACGGTGATGGGTGAACGCGAAGCGGTAGCGCCTCCGGCCGCTCGGCCCGACAGATCTCGCCAGGGCCTCCAGGAGGTGCTGCCCCAAGTAGCCACTGCCTCCCACCACCAGCACTCGCTTCTCTGCCTCGTCTGCCGCCATTTGCTCTCTCTCACTTCTCTCTCATCTGTCTCCACCCTTCTACGATCAATGGTTAATAAAAGAAGGAAAAAGTGTAGTACATATGTAAAAGTAAAACGGGTGGAGTGAGATAGTAATTAAAAAACATTTTAATAACTAATTTGACAGAATTTATTTAAGTTTATATGATATTTTCGAAATTATTAATTAATTCGATATATATATATAATATTTACAATAAGTCGACCTATTAAAAAATTATTAGAGCTCGGGGTGTATATTCTTTTTATTCTTATTTTATCCATGAATTATTTGTTAAATTTTTCATCATAAATAAACTAACTGAATAATTTGAGCAGGGTGCTCAGTGCTCACATACGTTTGGACTTTGGTCAAAGACAGGAGGGCCACCCTAATTTAAGCCTCGTATTACTGCTAGCGACGGGTAGTCGCGCCGTCGGCCTCTTGCTCACGACGAGGCGCGCAGAGCCATGGCGAGCGCGGGCGACGCGAACCCGAGGCGTTTCTTTGTCTCTGTTCATGCCGGCGCCGGGTACCACTCCCCTGCCAATGAGAAGGCCTACCGGAAAGCCATGAAGCGAGCGTGCCTTGCCGCCGCCGCCATACTCCGCGAGGTCGGTGGGTTTTCCCCGCAATTTGAACTTTTTTCTTCATATTTTGTCGTGTCGCATCAATTTCCTCCCTCAAGGTAATCAATCCGATGCGTTCTGTTGTTCTTCTCTCATATACCATTCTCTATTAGTAGTTGTGCATTTCCTGATATTTGGAGCTGTTTCCGCCAAATGTGGTAAACAATAGGGCTGAGCAACGAAACCCTGACTGTTCCCATTCGAATTTCTGGATTTTTTTGTCCCAAACTGGTTGTAAATATATCGTTATTGAACTATAATTTTTTTCCATGACTATAAATTTGTAAATTTTAGTCCTCAAACTTGTTACACTTAAGTTAACCTTTTTTTCTTAATAATTGTGTAATTCCAATTTTTGCCCTTACTTTTTTGTTTTGAAAGGACCCTTACTTTTTTATTACAATAAAAACATTGTAAAATAAAATGTAAAGAAGAAACATGGGTAAAAGAATTATTTAATAATCATATTTTATGCAATACTATGTTTGTTTTTATATTTTTGGTTTCTATAGTTTTTCTTATATTAAGAAAGGTAAAGGTAAAATTGATATTTCATAAATAATAAAAAAAAATTTCAAAATTTAATATAATTAGGCCAGAGCAAACCCGGGTTCGGGTCCGGGTTTCTCTAGACCCGGACACGGCCCTGATTTTGCCGGGTCAGAAAATTTCTGACCCGGTACCGGACTCGGTCCCGGTCGGTTCCGGGACCGGGTCAGACCCGAAAACCGGGAATAAAATCGGGTTTAGAACCGGGAATACTAAAAAAATTACAATAAATTACAACACAACATGCAACGGCAACACAACAAAAATTACAACACAACAGGCAGCCAGTCAGCAACATTTGACAACTAAAATGTCAAATAACGTCAACACATGACATGAATACGATAAATTTTCAAAATACGTCTACATAACATAATACATATCCGCTGAAAGCCTGAAACTTGAAACTTGAAACAATGAAACTTGATTCATTCAACCCTACAACACTTGATAGATGGATATAACCCTACATATCCAGCTGCATTATTATGGAATGAAGCCATCTATCCCCTGACCCTGTAACATTGAAAAAGAAAAAGGATAAATGTTCAATGTGAAAAAGGATAAAACAGGTTATAGCGCATAGAAAAAATAAAACAAAATATATAGCTGCTAAGATCTTATGTATCTCATCACTAATCACTTGTATACATCCAAAGTAGAGGAAGTTGCAACTTAAATTTTTCGTTGGAACTTAATTTTTTAATCGATCTCAGAGGAAGTGAAAGTTTCCAGTTAACACACTATTAAGCTATACAAAAGATTTCAATTCTAAAGATTGGAATGGGAAGGCATTACTCATTAGAGGACTCTGATGGGCAGCAGTTTTCTTTTATCCACCAACATAGCTTGTTCCATTTAGAACTATTTCTGCTGAAATATTGGATAAAAGTAATGAAGAAAGTTTCTTTAAATCTTACAAGGACAAATCATCTAGTGCAAAGAATGTAAGCAACTTTCTGCTCCCTGATACATCATACATTAAGTGCAGCGAAGAGTTCAAGTAATGTTCTGCACAGCAGTCTTGCACTCTTTCTTAGTTGCTTGCTGGGCAATAATTTATCCAGCCTCATGTTGAAACATAATAAAAGAAATTGCACTCTTTCAGAGAACATTGGAGCATCCTTTTATTGGTTGTTTATAATTCATGTGCTGCCAACACAATATTTGCACTGCAAATGCATGCACATTGCCGTAGGGCATGGGCCTCAAAATCACCACAGGTATATATTGTCTTTTGCATTATCTTATCTTATCTCCTACTACTACTACCATGGCCCTGTTCTTACTTATCTTATCTTATATATAGCTGCTAAGATCTTATGTATCTCATCACTTGTATACATCCAAAGTAGAGGAAGTTACAATAGCAAAGGAATGCATTACCAAGCATTTCAATGCAGAAATTAGATTGTCATTATGATGAAATTAGAGCAATAAAAAAGAAACATGCCAATGATGAAATTAGATTGTCATTATAATGAAATTAACCAAAGTATATGACATGTGATAAATGTACAATAAAATTATAGAAAAAAGTTCACATACCCACAATTCAAACTTCAAAGAGTTAATTGTCTACCATCATATGATCCAATGTTGAACTTGAGGGTCCAACTTGAGTAGATCCGATAAGTTCTACAAGAATGTCGAAAATGTTGTAATTAGTCAAATGATTAACAATCCGACCCCACCTAGTGGGATAAGGCTTTGTTGTTGTTGTAGTCAAATGATTAACAATATAAGTAAAGAGACATAATATAAGTAAAATGACTAACAATATAAATAAAGAAACATACTAATTGAATTTAACCTTTAATTATATTGTTAGTGGCCTCAAATTGATCAAAATCTTCTTCAAGCTTAAAATGTGATGATGATAGCCAACTTTGTGTACAAACAAGAGCTTCTGCCATTTTTGGTGATAGAGAATTTCTAAAGAAATCAAGAATGCGTCCTCCAGTGCTGAAAACAGACTCTGAAGGAACTGTAGACACCGGAATGGCCAAGACATCACGTGTCATTAGAGAAAGAATACTATACTTTGTGCAATTGACCTTCCACCAATTTAGGATATCAAAATCCCCTTCACCCTCGCAAGGTTCCATCAAATATCTCTCAATTTCAGATTTGTTATCAGTACTTCTTTTTTCCTTTTGTAGTCTACTCCATTGATGAATCCTAGCTGTCTTCTCGTCAACATTTACTTTGTCAGCCCCATTTGTAGAACTTGTATTCTCTACTTGAGAATTTGAACCTTGATTGACTTCTTGTGCATAAAATTCATACATACGATACATATTATCTTGAATTTTTTTAACTACCCAAGTAGCTATGCTTGAGTCATAAAGATCTGTATAGTTCCATTCAACATATCCAAGCTTATATCTAGGGTCTAATACAACAGCAATAAGTATCAATGGATTAATATTTTCAGACTTTCCCCAGTACTTATCATATTTAGACCTCATGTCGCATGCCATTTTTTGCAAGTACACATCATGACTATCACTCCATTTTGTAATTTGAGATTGAACAGATACAATCTCATGAAATCAAGAAGAAGATGTCACAAAAGATGAGCCAGATAAAGTACATGTTGCATCATAAAAAATTTTCAAAAACATCACAAAGTTTCGAGCGTTTTCCCAATCTTCAACTGTTGGTGGCATACAATCATTCTCTTTGAAATGTAATTTGTACCCCCTATCTTCATCATCCAACCTTTCAAATATTTTTTTGAAATTTTTCAGCACGTTCCAACATTAAATAGGTCGAATTCCAACGAGTTGGCACATCCATAATAACACTAGATTGGCTAGTGATTTTCTCCTCTTGTATAAATCTTTTGAACTCCGCCTATGTTTTATAGCCGGTTCCAAGCCCGGATAAAGGAGGGTTGTGTTAGACCCCGACAGCCAGCGTAAAATCCTGTCGAATCTCATGAACATGGATCAACGAATATATTGAGCGGAATGGCATTGTATGATCCATGTAGCCCACCCCACCTAGTGAGATAAGGCTTTGTTGTTATTGTTTGTTGTTGTTGTACAAATCTTTTGAATTTTCCAAATCGTGCCGAAGATGATCTCACATAGAGAACAGTTTCACGAATTGACACAATTGCTTATTTCATATCATGTAACCCATCTTTAACCACAAGATTTAGTGTATGTGCACAACATCTGATGTGGATGAAATCACCGTTACATATCAAACCTTTCCAGCTATGCAATCTCTTTTTCAAATGACCAATAGCTTTATCATTGGCGGTAGCATTATCCACAGTGATGGTGAACACCTTTTCAATTTCCCATGCTAATAAATAATTTTCAACAGATTTAGCAATATCCTCGCCCTTATGCCCTTCAATTGGACAAAAATTAAGAACCCTTTTTGTGTAAAACCCAATCTTCATCAATGAAATGTGCGGTAAGACACATATAACACAATTTTTGACAAGATGTCCACGTATCATTAATAAGACAAATGCGTGAAGAAGACTTTTTAAAAATTGCCTTAAGTTTAGCCATTTCATCGAGATACAACTGATAGCAATCTCTAGCAATAGTAAATCTCGAAGGAATCATGACTCTAGGTTCCAAACATTTTGAATACTTGCGAAATCCATCACCTTCTACAACTCTGAAAGCTTGCTCATCACATATCACAAATTCAGCCAAGGCTCTTCTACAATCTTCATAATTATAAGAATGAGGAACTAATGGTTTTGCTGTAGTAGACACTCCTTGCAAGCTTTGTCCCAATATTTTCTGTCCCTTCATTTCACTTCTATCTGGGAACTTCTTGCATCTTTTTAGGTGCTTAAATAAACCAGTAGTTCCATGCTTATTTGGGTCGGCGGTAAAGTCATTTTTGCAATATTTGCACCTTGCTCTAACTTCTTGATCCGAAGTAAATTTTTCAAAATGATTCCAAGCTTCTGATTTGTTTTTACTAGGCTTCCTCCTAACTACTTCTAATTTCACAGAAGCATCGTTAGTTCCTTGCGTAGGGTTTAAATTCGATTGGGCAGACTCGATGATAATATCACCCGAGGTTGGATTAGGGCCATTAGGACCTATATCAGTATTTGCATTATCCTGGACCTCCATTCACAAATCACAGAATATTCTAGCTGGTTTTGACAAAAAAAAATAAACCACAGAAAATCGAAGCATAAGAATTAATTGATGATTCAATATCCTGGACCTCCATTCACATTCTGCATTTCACTAATCGATGATTCAATATGATTGAATTAATCTAATAAACTAATCAATGAACATAAAAGTGATTGAATTAATCTAATAAAGTAATTGCATGCAGGAATTATCAAATCTAATAAAGTAATCTAATCTAATATGCAAACAATAGAGTTACAGTCTTACAGACAGGAACATAAACAAATGTGCCAACAATCACATAGATAACACAGAGATATGACTCAATTTTGTTAACCTAGAAGAAAACATACAATCATAATTATCATACAAACTATCAGATCACAACACTCTTCAACATTATACAAAAAATGAAAGATTATCCACCTAGCCATGCCAAAGTCATTAGAGAGTAGATATGCATTATGCGGAGCAGAACTCTGACCTGCTAATGAGCTAATCTGCTATCGTTTCCGGGAACCTTCAGTCGGCGCCCGGCGGCAGAGGGGCAAAACTCAGACGAGAGCTGATACCGTGGGATGCAGAAGGCTGAGCCAAAGTCACTAGAAAAGAGGCAACTTATGGGATCTACCTAACCATGCCAAAGTCGCTAGAGAAGCCAAGAAGTGAGCAGAACTTTGACCTGCTGGCTGCCGTCGTCGTCTCCGAAGCTGGTGGTGGCACGCCGCATGAACTTTCAGTCCATGACTCGGTGGCAGAGGGGCGGACCACGGAGACACCTTGTGCCGTTTGCGGTTGGCTAGAGAAGCGGAGAAGGAGTCTGAGCCGGCGAGCCGCCACTGTCTCCGAAGCTGGCGGCGGCGTGAACGGAGAAGAAGCGACGAGCGAGCAATGGCAACGGGCGGCGAGCAGCGGCAAGTGCAACGGGCGGCGAGGCGACGAGCAGCGCCAACAGGCGGCGAGGCGGCCAGCAGCGCCAACGAGCGGCGAGGCGTCGAGGCGGCAACGACTCAACGAGCGGCAAGGCGGCGAGGCGGCAACGACTCAACGAGCGGCGAGGCGGCAACGACTAGGGCACGGAGTCGGGCACAGCTAGGGCACGGGAGTCACGAACTTCAACTTTGTTTCACTTTTTTTTTTTTTAGTTTTTTGTTTGCATGTAACAGGTTAACAGTCGCGGGTAGGCGGGTTATGGATAGCGGGCGGGCTATCGGGTTTTTTAGAAATGCAAAATAATTGGAAACCTGGGCCGGGCCATGGGTCGGGTTTTCAGACTCCAGAACCGGTCCCGACCCGAGACCCGCCGGGTTTCCACGAACCCAAACCCGGTCCTGGACCGACTTACGTCCGGGCCGGGTTTTTGTACCGGTCCACCGGGCCGGGTCGGACCGGGTCGACCCGGTCCGTGCTCAGCCCTAAATATAATGACTTAAGTCTCGAATTTGAATATGTTCAGTGGGAAAAATGTTACACTTAAAGGGCGTTAAAAGAAATAACCGTATATTATAATATAATTTTATATTTTAATGTTTAAAAGTTAGATATATTCTTGTATCTCTTAAATTTATTATTTTTGTACTATCGAGGTTATGTAGGGTGCTTCTGATTTTTGTTATTCACAATGACATGTTAAAGTGATTCCCATGTGAGATGCGAACCACCTACGTGAGTTTTAAACTCCACATTATTATGCATGTAATTAATCAATAATTGTTATGTTATTTTACATTTTTAGAGATTATTTTATAGTGATTTAATATAGTCTTTTTAATTAGTATTTAATTGGGACAACCGCAATATCCTGGTTTGACTTCCGATTCAACAGTGATATCCCGGTCTCGAATTGATTCTCCTATTTTTTTTTTCTTTACGGTGATCTAGGTGAAATCTCTCTATATTCTCTGTGGATGTTTTGTCCTATGTTGTACAGTTTGTCTAAACATCTAATCTTGCTTCATTTAAAAAAAAACATTTAATCTTGCTTGCAAATTATGGATCACTGTCTAGAAAATTAATTATTTATGTTGTTTAGAACAATGGTGGATGTTTGGATACCGTTTCAGCTGCCATTCAAGTGTTGGAGGTCGGTACATTTCTTCTTTGTTTGACTTTATGCCTGGCATTGGTTCCTGATGAATACCTGCGCACTAACCTATTGGCTTCATCGTGTTAGGGGCAACAGCCGATTTGTTTTTCCTCTCTTCTTCTTCTTGGAGATAATAATGGAATTAACAGAATACAAATGCAAGAGAAATATTTGATAACATGTTTAGATATACATAACAAAGAAAAGGCAAAGGCATAATGAATCCAAACTAATGAGTATAAATTGATCTTTTATGTAGCTCGAGAACAAAATTGATTCTCGGTTTCTTAAAACTTAATGAAAAAGGTATTTGTGTGATAAGTGTGGCTGAATCTCTTTCTCGGTCTAGTTTTTTAGTGAATCGATCCCAGATTAGTTGATTTGCAGAGGTATAATAAAACTAGCCATACATCATAAGAGGATTTTGAATTAATTAGTATGGTCCATCCCAATCAGATTATGCAATCCTAAAATGAATGATAAATAACATTAGTAATTAGCTTTCTTTCCCGTCTTTTGTATCTATTACCAACACTATGTTCTGAATTTATGTCCTTGATATATAGGATGATCCAACCACAAATGCAGGTCGTGGGTCAAATTTGACTGAGAAAGGTCATGTAGAGTGTGATGCAAGTATCATGGATGGTTGCTCTGAAGCATTTGGGGCTGTTGGAGCTGTACGAGGTAATTACGACCTTAGATGTTCACTTTAAGTAGTCAAATAACAACATTAGTACCTCTAAAACAACAGCATTAAATTATACTGGTATTGACTAACTTGTACTGCTGTAGACCTGGTGTACGAAATGCCATTAAGATTGCGACACACTTGGCTAAAGAACAAACGACGGGACCATCTTTGCTTGCTCGAATACCTCCAATGTAAAGTTAGAGCAACCTTAGAAAATGATTTTTCTCTTTTTGCATAACTAATATTTGCAATATATGTGCATGTTCTATACAATGATATTTAAGTGCATCTGATGACTTTAGCCCTTTATATGACCACACTTTCTATGTGATCTATTTGTTGTAATGACTTTAGCCAACTGAAAAGACCTTATGTACATTTGAAAAAATCGGGGTCTCTAGGCAAATCAGGCTAGTCTCTACAATAACTTTTTTTATGAGTCAATTGTTTGATGTACCCATACCAGTACCAATGCAACACGAATGCATACAGACACACATTTTTTTGTGTTATTTCTTCATGAAATAATGATGTGCTTTGCCCATAAATTTTTCTAGCTTCTTGGCCGGTGAAGGTGCATGTGAATGGGGCAAATCAAGGGGCATCATAATTCCTGAAAGCGTTAAAGAAGCAGAAGCTGTAATATTTTTTGGCTTGTCAGTTTTATTTCGCTTTCTTTCCTGGCGTCATCTGAAGGCCCTTTCTTGATGGTGCAACAGTGGTTGGTGACAGATAGGGCTACAGCACAATGGCAGAAGTGCAAAGCAATGCTTGCTGATGCTGTTGAAAAGAATGAACATAAAGAATTGCAGAACAGTGGATCTGAAAGAATAGCTTTGCCACAAGATGTACCAGGTCTTCTTACCTTTCAATTTATTGCAAGTACAAACTATGAAGAAAGAAATTCCTGACTCTTTATAAACTTTGTTGCCTGATGGATGGGCATTCATCTTATGCAATTGAATATCGAAAGCTTATTTCATTTAGCAGACGAAGCATCAATTGTTCAACAGTCAACAAATAGTGATACTGTAGAGGATTGCATTATGGACACAGTAGGAGCTATCTGTATTGACGCTGATGGACATATAGCAACTGGGACATCAAGTGGAGGAATTGCATTGAAGGTAGTCCTGTATGTTGGCTTTATATTAAAGAATCATAAGTTTCTGATATTAGAGAAAGCGTATGAGATTCAAGATTTAATATCTAAGGTCTTCTAAGATTTCTGTCATATATTCAGTCTGATTCATAACTTAGATGCTCAAGTACCTTGAATCAGGCTGATACAAACTGAAAATACAATTACAAAGGACTGAAAATAAAAGTATGATAACTATCATTAGTAGTAAAAGCGCAAGAATCTCAAACACATCGATCAAACTCCAATTACATAATTGATCAACACATTTCAAAGGCTCCCCCAAAACTAAAACCCATCTATGTATTTATAACATGCAAAGGTAATTACAATAACTATAACAAAACTACAAATATAACTAACTACCCACTACTTTCTTAACCAGCCACTAACTAATACAAAACGGTATCTTCTAATCACCCACTACTTAATTAACCAGCCACTAATTAATACAAAGTGGTATCTTATCACAGGCCTACATATGATGGTTGGTTAACACTAAAAGCATGTTTTCTGCTATGGATATTCTTATCTTGTGATATTGCCTCTATTATGTTTCTCTTAGATCAGAAGACAATATCAAGGTGCAAGGTAATTCAAATATGACAATATCCAGATGACTGAATAAACCAAAGCATAAAATTTATGCTGAATTCATCAGATTTACTCTTTGTTGATGGAGCCTGCTTTAAATTATTCCCCTTTATCCTGATCTGTATTATTTCTTCAGATGTGATGATTTGATTCTAAAGCTTTCTGATATACTGATACAATATAACACAAATAATAAGGGGGCGGCGGGGGAGGGGCAGTGAGGGTGGTGGTGGTTATAGCCAGTGACGATTTGGCCTATTTGCCAGCATATTCAGGATGTTAATTAATTAATTTTCTTTTATACTTCATATGCCAAGTTCTAAATGCTGACTTGCTCTTTTTATGTGTTGTTTGTGCACTTGGCATATTTGAGGCAAGTAATGGAAATATTACTTGCCTATTGAATCTGAGACCATGTGTTCTTTATTGCCTGATGCCATATGATTATATACCATCTATTCTCAGCTTCTCCCATTGATTTGTTGGATGTGATTTTCTAGATGTTTGTGTTTTCATGAAACTTTCTTCAGATTTTAGCTTGGCTCTCTCTCAAGATTAAATCCTAGTTGAGTAAATTACATCAAATGTCCTCCAACTTTGGGGACTTTCTCAGTGTTATCCTCCAACTTCATTTTGTAATCAGACTGCCCTTCGTCTTTTAATTTTTTCCCTATATGCCCTTTTCACTTGCGATCGTCCATTTCCCAGTCGCTTTGCCGAAGTGGTGCCTACACGACAATCTTCTCTCTCCTCCACGCAAGAATTTGTCGATGTGACAAAATTAGAAAAATGAAATAATATTAAAAAAATGAAAAAGGGTGCCCGCCCTTGCCGGGGAGGGGCGGCACCCCGTTGTCTGCACGTCGCGCCGCACGTCGGCGGGAAAGAGGGGGGGGGGGCCGAGGTCCCCCGCCATTCTACTCTCTGGCGGCGGCGGTGCGGGGGGCCCCGCCCCCTTCCCTCTCTCTTCTCCGGCACCGGAGAGGAGAGGGGTGGGACTGGCCGCCCCCTCTTCTTCTCCTTCCGGCTGCTGGCGCTCCTCTACCAGGCACCTCCGATGATCGAAGAGAGAGAGGAGGGGGCGGTTGCCCCCTCCTTTTATTATATATTATTAATTTAATCTTATTTTATTATTTTGTATTTATTTTACTTTTTAATAATTTGATTATGACGTTAGATGAGTGCCTGCGTGGAGGAGAGAGAACGTCGCCACGTCAGCTATGCGACTAGAGAATGGGCGATCGGCGGTGAAAAGGGCATTTGGTGCAATGAGTCAAAAGATGGAGGACATTCGTGTTATAAATTAAAGTTGGAGGGTAGCGTTAAGCAAACGTCAAAGTTAGAGGGCATTTGGTGTAATTTACTCAATCCTAGTTATGTAAATGAAAATATTACTTTCTTCTTTTCCTCTAAAATAAAGTTTACTTTCTTTTTTTATGTTCAATGTTGATTCATAATATTGAAACATGGATAAAGTGAAATTGGATTGTCCGCTGAATATTTCATAATAATTTATTCATTTCCTAATGACGTGAAAACAAAACAATAATTTGAGTATTCATTGAGAATAATTTGATATTTCTCCCTCAAAAGGGAAAGAAAAATTAGCATAACTAATTTATTATTGTTTCTCCCAAGTGTTTTACTGCATCACAATTATCTAGTAATGCCAAAGGTTTTGTAGGATTTAAGTAACATTTATGAAAAAGAATCATTGTACTGCAATGAGCGAGGTCATGGAATTTCAGGTAGATGGACGAGTTGGGCTGGCAGCAATGTATGGTTCTGGATGTTGGGCTTCAACAAAAGATCCATTTGGTTCCCCTTTTGTAGTGGGTTGCTGTGCAACTGGTGCTGGAGAGCATTTAATTAAAGGATTTGCTGCACGCGAATGTTGTGTCTCATCATCCCTGTATGTTCTGTGACCCAACAAATTCTTTCCAATACAAATAACCATAAGTAAAATTAGCATCAATTTAGATTTATACTTCGGCTTGTCCTTTTTGCTTATGTTGTATTCTTAGGCTATAAGTCAAGTGTTTTCCCGAGTATCATTTAATCCCCAATCTCTTTTTCCACTCTACAGTTTCAAACCATTTAACTTAGAACAGATATATCAGCTGTGACTTGGAAGACTGGTGGCCTGTGAAACAAACTTTTTTTTGAAACGGGAAAGGACAACCAGCAAGATGGTGGTTATCCAGAGTTTCATTAATATTGTTGAAATATTACAGAAGATTAAAGCAGAAGGATAAGAAGAAACCCAACAACCATATTACATAGGAAATAAAAACAGGAGTAGCAGCCCGAAGATTCAGCACATTTTCCAATTTCCAAAAATGGCCAACGCATGATTTGTTTGAAAAATTGAATACTTTTGCTTGGATTTGTTTGAAAAATTATGTTAGGTTCTGTTCTTATAGCGGGTTGTGAGTTTTGGGCCATATTTTCTTCTCAAAAAGTTTGACTAATTGTCATGATATATAAACTCCCACTATTACTTTCACTTCTGACTTCCTTTGAAGATCGCAATCAGGTCCTGCCCCTGCATGCACAAAAGTTCTGCGATCTGTTATCCAACGTAGCAATCAGAAGTCCCATGATAATGGTGCTGGCATCTTACTAGTGCAGTGTGATACTCTGAAGGTGTGATTCTGCTCTTTACTGTGTAAAATCTGTATGGCTGATTTTACATTATGATTCTCTGTTTAGATTGCAGAAAATTCAATTCTAAAGGCAATTGAGTTAGTAGCTGCCTACTCATCATCATCTTTTGCAGTAGGCTATTTTGGAAGTTGTATGGACCATCCAAAGGTGACCCCTTATTTATTTTCAACCTCATGATCACTTTCCGTTCTGTGTTTTCTACCAACAGAACAAAACTTTCTCTATCAGTGCTGTTTTCAGTAGCTAATTCTAGTAGAATATAACTCATTATGATTGCATAATCAATTCATACATGAAGTTAATTTAGTAGACCATTCAAATCCTTGCATCAGATTTAATTCTACTGCACAAGTAATTGTGCACTCAAAGGAGTAGGTGTTTTCATTACAAGCAATAAATCTCTCAACTAATTTTTTATACAGCACAATGATGTCAGCTCATATTCATCTTCTTGCATCTGTGCATCTTACGTGTTGCACATAAAGAAAGAATTGTTGTTTCAGTCCATTTTAGGGTAATTATGTTCACTTGAAAGCCAGTAATATCCATTGTTACATTGACTTTGGTTACTTACAATAGAATGGTTCAGGCTTTTGGTTTTTTCTTAGTCAATTACAATGAACGGTTGCTTCTGTTAGAGATGAAAGGATGACTACAAGCTTTTTATTAAGACGAAGAAATCAACGATTGTTGTTGTTGACTGGTTACATCTGTGCCCCTCTAACAAGAAACTGCTATCACTGGTCAAAAGACATTCCGACAGTGCTCGCGCAGACAAAATTTGCAAGTCTTTTTTTTTTCTCATCTGCCAACTTCAATTAATTAAACTGGGAACAATATCCTCATTGGAACAAATGCTAGATATTGTTCTTGCTAATTACTCTTCCATGTCTGCCACAGTATACTTCTTAGCTCATTTATTTGTCTTTGGTAATTGGAGTAAGAGGTTATTATAGTGCTTGAGAAATTTGTTTGGGCGTTGACGTGGGAATACATAACACTAGAAATAAAGCGGAAAAATAAAATGTGAAAAATAAAACCTGAATTCCTGTTTCTATTATTAGAAAAGCATCTCCTCACTCGCTTGTCAAGAATTCACCAAAGGTGGAGTTCATTACAAGAGCCTCGTTGTTGCGACAATGTTAGATGATGGAACTGATAAAAAGTACAAGTTTTGTAGAAAGTCGCATTGTTTAAAAAACAGAAACTGTCCACATGAACGATAATTCATCTCCACAAATCAACAAAAAAAATCACCTCCATTTTCACGTGATCCAACTCATATGTAACACGAAGATCTCATAGCCATAGATGCTCCATTTCCGTCAAACTTCACGTGCAATTTTCGTTATTCTATCATGAAGTGCAGGAGCCGACTTTGACGCTTGGTGCGCCATCCAAGAAATGGGAATTTACAGGACCTCAAACGATTCTAGCATCATCAGCTTACTCTGTTTGTACAAGTCAGTATTGCAGCTTTCATTTGTTCTTTGTCCAAGGATGCTTCCACCATAACCTGCAAAGATTACATGCCAAGGTGGAAGAAAACACAGTTAAATGCCAAATTCGCAGGGAATGATTTGCCCCTACAGGGGTTCATGCTAAAAAAGGATAATTACCTCTTGAACTTTGTTCTCATATCGAGCCAGCAATTTATATTTGTCATCGAACATAGAAGCCATATAGACCTGAAGACAAATAGATTGATGCAAAATCATAAACACTTCAAGTTTCAACTAGATTGGACATTGTGCAGGAAGCGGGAACAGAAGCCTTTGAATTATCTTATTTGCACTATAAACAATGCATGTTTTTTTTTCAATTTTACCTGAAAGGTTGGAGCCAATCCAGGGCTTAAGAAAAAACGACCTTTATAAACCCCAGTTACTCCGTCAATCTTCTGGAGTTCTTTGATAAGTAATTCCACATCAGCCCACTGGTGACAAAAACAAAATTGCATGAACAGCCATTTAAGTACTCAAGATGTATAAGAATAATGACTTGATACATCTAATGCATTATTTCTCTTAAAAAAATACAACTGATGAATTAGCATAACAGCAGCGATACCACAATATGCATATCAGCTTCTTCCCTCATTCATGGTGTAAAAGCTTCTTTGCATATGAGACATCACATCAGGGCTCAAAGTATTATATTAATAGAAGCTTCACAACACTAGAGCTCAAAGTATTCATGACTATGCATACGGGAATGGCATCTTGTAAGAGGAGGAAAGAAGAGATTTTTTTCTTTTTTTGAGAAGGCAAAGGATGACAACCAGAATTTTCTGTTGTGATCCAAGTATATATATATATATATATATATATATCAAAATGAGTGATCAGCATGTACAAGTAAGGTACTCTCCAAAAGAGTGTGGCCAGAGTGAAGGAGAAACCAATAGAAGAGATAAAAATTTAAAAGGTAGAACCAATAGAAGTAGAAATTCAACCTACAAAACCCACTAATAAAGTTCTTTCTCATTGAAATTAGTGGTATCAGATCAAACTTCTGAAGCAGAACATAAACATACTTAATTGTATACAGGAAATTAATAAGAAGGATCCAATAATAAGTCCACATTGCCGACTTGTTGAGAATTATTAATTTGTTCCTGATAAATATTACTACCTCAACATCAGC
Organism: Pontederia crassipes; assembly: GCA_030549335.1. Lineage (NCBI taxonomy): Eukaryota > Viridiplantae > Streptophyta > Magnoliopsida > Commelinales > Pontederiaceae > Pontederia > Pontederia crassipes. The sequence continues at coordinate 63,974,846 of CM060191.1, read as the reverse complement.
TGGTGCTGCTTCAAGAGCCCCAACCAAGGATGTAGGATCGCCAACAACAGATTCCAAGGACTCTGCCAATGGATCTGGCTGTAAAAAGAGGTTCAATCATTTACAGTCACTAAATTAGCACAATTACTTACGATGGAGATCATGAAACAACATAGGAAATGGCATGTCCCCATACCGTTATATCTTTAAGTGACAACATGATCCTTTCAAGGGCGTAATCTAGTTGATGAACCTTTGCCTCCACGTACTGAAAAAGATGGAATCTTGACTTGTGAGATTTCTAGAATTTTACACGGAGCATGAAGAATACAACATTTGGCATTATCTTCTAAAAAAGCAGTTGACAAGACGCCTTGTAAGAATAAATAAAAAATTATACCTATTTTATTTATCAGGTGTAAGAAAATGTAATGTTCATCATGTAAAGTTGGACAATGCACATCCTGTTTTCATCCATGTTCACCTTGATTATAGCAAGTTCTAGACCCAGTTGATGATTACACAGCACCAAAAATTGTATGGACAGTACACACAACCAGTTCAAATTTTGCTTCATAATTAGGACGGTTTGAGCTATTTAGTTTCATGCTTTTTATATAGGTTTGTCTTATGCTTTCAAAAAGAAATCTTTATAGGTTTATCTTAGTAAGCACTACCTCCTCCAACATTCTTTTTTTACTAAGATTTTTGGGCAGATAAAGATCCAAGTGAACACAGAATATAATGCTACTGTTAATCTAATGGTCTTCCAAGTCAATCATGTGAGAAACAGCATCAATTTTCCTAACTGCTGGTAACAAACGTGTTATTCAAATAGTAAGAAAGAGACACCATTAGAAGTTTCCTAATCATACCTGACCAATTTTAAAATATGTTGATGGGTCTAAAGTGTCATCCCATGATACTTCTGACTGGTGGATTAGTGCAGATACTCCTTCAATCTTTTTATGAAATAATAAATTTGTGAGAACCAGCTGATACTCCATACAGAACCAAGAAAAAGGAACAGCAATTTTTTTTTTGAGAAAGAAAATACATATTAGCATATTACCTCAACAAAGATGCCAAAGTAAGTAATTTTCTTTATGCAGCACTTTACCACATCTCCAATACTAAGTCTAGCCTGCACAGGAGCCAATATAAACACTCATCTAATGTAACAATTGAATCTGAAGCACATAGGAAATAGTATAGATATTTCTCTGAAAAGGCGCAACTTGTACAGATCAGATGAAGCAGTGTAGCAGGCACCTAGAACAATGCACATGCAGTCTATGTGGACATACATAGGTTCCTCATGACCCACGAACTCATTCATTTTTCTTAGAATATTTTAAGACTATTCTATTTGTCAGTTACGCACTTAAATTTCAATATACCATGAGGCTTCTCTTTTTCTCAACTAATTCTTCACTCTCTTTTGGCCTTCCAGAGAACATCAGCTTTCTAGAGCTTCTATCAGCAAGTACAACAGATACTCTAATTCTCTGCAAAATAAGGTAATGCTCATTGCAACATGTATAGTAAATAAACATAATATGGTGCTTGGATATCAACAGTACAATAAGCTCATCAAACCTGACCAACAAACGATGACAAAAATTTGGATTTTTCTTGGTCGTATTCTTGTAGTAGATCTTCATATTTCCTTTTTGTTGGCAATATCTCATCACTCTGATTTTCTTCTTGAGGGCCAACAGGATCTGGTGATGCATTCCTGTTGTTAACATCATAGCTTCCTATTATGCTCAGATTTTTTCTGTACAAGGAAGGATCCACACCCTTTTTTCTTAACCATGACTCGAAAGCCAAAAATTTCCACTTAGAACCAAGATTTTTGTATGGTAAAAACCCTATCAATGCTCCAAAAGAAACCTGCAGATGGTGTAAATATCTATTCAAGCATTGCATAATATGAGAAAACCAACTAGAGAACAAATACATAAACACAGTATGCCAAAAAATAAGTGAACTCACAACAAAACCTCTGCCGCTGCAACTGATAAGTTCCACTTCAACTTTTTCTCCGCTTCGAAGCAGGTTCGCTGCCCTCACCCAATCACTATCTTCAAGTTCCTGCAATGTACTAGCCACTCAATATTATGTGTTCCAGAAAGACACAAACTTCAACAGAAGATGTCTATATTCAGTAATTTAACATGCCACGCTAAATCATCAGAAAGATAGCTTTAACAACATTGGCATATGACTTTATAAAAAACAACAACATTTGCATATGATAACCTCTATTTGTTTGAGATCCAACCCCAGAAGAAAAAGTAAAAGAATGAACGACCTACCTCTTGACCTGTCGATATAACGGTACCAGAAGTCTGAACAGGGGCATCATCTATAGCAACTATCTCTGATTTGGTAACACGGGATACCTCTTTTACTGATGAACCCATCCTGCACAATTGTAGTTATGTACTCAACAAATTTAATTGGCCACAGGACCATGATCAATGTATCATAGCAAGTACAACTGCCTAAGGAAAATGGACAAAAATCAATGCTTTGGTGGCCTATTAAAAACGAGCATCAGCAGCATACCAGTGCCCAGAAATAAATAGATAATGGATATATAAAAGACTGCTCACAAGGTGAAGCCATTATCTTTGGAATAGTCAACATATTCTAAAAGGTTCAAGAAATATGCCAAATTCTTTAACAAGGTATTAAAAATGACTAAAAGCTTGTAACAGAATGGATAATTATACAATAATCAAGTTACATGGTAGGGAAATAAATGCATGATAGTCAATTAAGAATCCAATACATGAGAAAGATGAGGAAAGGAACAGATATCAAGCTAATCTATATCATATGGAAAATTAGAACATACCTTTGAGGCTTTCCTAGCAATGAAGCCTGCCTTGATATATCACCACTTGCATTCACTTCATGGTCCAAAGTTGCATTGGAGTCTTGAGTATCATGTGTTTCAGCAACCAATTGAGGGGGCGACTGCAGTCCTTGGTGAATCAAATATAATATTAACATTCAAAGCTTATGCTGACATAAAAGATGAAACATCTTCAGTAAATTACCTACATCCATACTATCAACTCCATAAGATGAACTTGAAATGAGGTCATTGTCACCATCTAAACCTCCTTCAAGGACATCACTTCTCATATCAGATATGCTACTTGAATGACTTTGCCTAAGTGCATTTGAAGTTTCTTCTTTATCACTGGTATCAGAAGACATTTCACTTTCATCTGAGACTTTAATGCTCCGATTAGGTGGCCTCATCTGAATAGGAGTTGATGAGTCCGCAGTGTCTTGGCCAGGACTTGAAGAGACCTTCACTACCTCAGGTTTCTTCAGGAGGGACATGTTGCTGTAACCTTCATCCGTGTTCTTCCTCATTTTCAAGAACAAGTTTGGTTTAATTTTCAGCTTTGCCTCCATTTCAGCGTCATCATCTTGAGGAACTGAAGGCTTCCGCAAGGAAATATCAGAAACTCCGGCCTTCCTGACCGCATCTCCTACTAATTGGTCCTGTCTTTTCTCAATTGGAACCGGCCTCGAGAGGGGCCTCGTAGCTTTCAGTCCATCGCTGCCCACAGGACGCGCCAAATTTGCACCGGCAGCGCTCTGGCCGGAAGCCTTCTGCATGGGTTTGCGCAGACCAGTCGCCACAGGAGGCCGTGCCTCGGGAACATTGACCATGTACTCATCCATTTTGCCCTTGTTCTTCTCATAAGACTTTTCTACGTCGAGATACGACGCGTCCGGGTTCGACTTCCTTGCCATTATCTGCAGTCAAATGCTCAAACACCGATTGGAATCTTTAGAGAACCAAAACAAATTACGATAACAATGGAACAGGAAAGGAGGGTGATTGACCTTTGCTAGGGTTAGCTTCGGGTCCTCTCCAAGGAGGCGCCCAAACTTGAGCTCCATCTGGTCCCATTTGTCCAGCTCCGGGCCGTCACGAGGCGATGATGAGGACGCGGAGATGGGAGCGAAGAGGGGGCGGCGGGAAGAGGGGAACAACCTCCGGCGATTCTTCCGGCCCGAAGAAGAAGAGGAGGAGTAGGAAGGGAAGCCGAGGACGGAGTGGCCGATGACGCTGCAAGCGGCGAGAGCATCCATTCTGGAGGGCCGGGAACACTTGTTCCACCGCTGCTACTACTGCAACTACTGGAGATTAACGATTGGGAGCACGGCGGCGAATTGGAGACACGGAGGAGCGGAGGAGGAGATGGAAGAAGAAGAAAGGTGGGAGTTTTATCCGTTCGGAAGCGAGTAAAAGAGCCCGACGGCCAATTCGAGCGGCCACCACCGCTTGAGAGAGTTGAGTGGAACTTGTGAATTGTGATGGGGGTACATATCCATCCATACGTAGGCTCTTACCATCTACTTAAAAAAAACAAAATTATTTTAGAATTAATGGAAAGTCTCCGATATTTTTTTTCTTTTTGTAGAATCGACCTAAAAATATGAATTTCGACAACTTTATCACTACTAATATTTTTTTATATAATAACTTCGAGAATCTCAAAAACTTTTAATTATCGCAAAAATATCTTAGTGGAAAAGTATAACAGGTTATATCGCTCTGTGTTACTTTGTTTCGCTCTCGGATGGAATAATCCTTTTATTATTCTCTCCTAATTGCAAAATCATATTGCAGTTTTTGACTTTTTTCTATCAGTTATTACGTGGATGCATAAATGTAAGTATTTTTTTAAGACTTTCGTTTTTTTTTTGTTAAGACTTAACCAACTAAGAACCAATCAAGATCACTACTAACCTTTTTTAGTTTCAATATGTACTTTTCACTATTATTTATTTATTCAATTATAATAACTTTTCTATAATAAAAGGTGAAATAAAATTTAGATCATCCAATAAAATTCAGCCATGATTCAATTGGTTATCGCCCGTTGAAATAAAAACAAAAATAAAAATGACACATTAGCATTTTTTATCCCATCCATTCAAATTTAATTCTATATTTGGATGGTCATTTAACTTTTCAAAATACAATAACTGTGACTAAAACTTTTGAAAAGTTAAATAAAAAATTTATCACCTCTCATTAGTAATTATATTATTTCTTTATTATTATTATTTTAAATTTTTTGATGATGATTGTGATTAAAATTTTAAAAGTTAATTAAGTATGGTTGGTACAATCGGATAGCGGAATTGTATCCTAAAATAGTTGGATGATAACAGTCCCAAATTCAGTTTTCAAACTCATCATTTTGGTTAGAGTTTATTTTCTTTCGCCCAAAATAGTGGATTAGTCGACTGCTACGCCTTGGACATCAGTAAGTCTCGATTGAAAAAAAAATTAAAAAGTTAAATGTTCATATAAAATTAAATTTGAAGATAGCAAAGAAAAATGCTGACATTTTATGTTTTATTTTTTTTAAAAAATTGGACGTGGAGGAGAGAAAGATACATTGGTTAAAATTTACTCCGAAATAGATGTAAAGAAAAGGTCAGACTCATAGGCTCCCTTTTCTTGTCATTTTCTATATTTATATTATAAAAGGAGAATTATAACTAAATATAATTAGAAAGTTTCAAAGCGTGAAATACGTTAAAGAGCAATGACAAACGAAATTGTGTAAGCAATTTATTCAAGTGCAATTTAAGGAGATAAAAAAAAAACAAGAGATAAAATTATAACACTTTAAACCTCCAATTAAATTAGATAGGATCCTCCTAAATTCCTAATGGAACTAATCTTGTTACATTGTACTTCTCCAAAGGGTAATATAAACTCTTACTTAGTGCGACAATTGAATTAACAAAAAGTTAAGAATATACTCCATTGGTGATTACTCATTTCTATTGAAAATTGTGCAATTAGTACATCCGTACCATAAAAACTATAGCTTATTTCAAATTTTGAACTTAAACCTAAAAAATAGTCGCTTGCTTCTTTTAAAGCTATAATGACTTCATTCACAAAGTCATTTCATCCTGAAACATGCGACTCTTGAAAAGGTGAGTAATGATATTAGATAAATCATTGTACTTTTCTATTTTAATTAAGAGGGATGGGTGAAATGACAACTTTCCAACACTGTATTTCACTAAATTGATAGAATAAAAAAATAATTTTAGACTAAATTAACTTCTTTCATTATCAAACTAAACCAACTTTCTTATTATCAAATTAAACAAATTTTCTATTCTCTCTTTACATTGATAAATTATCAGTATTAGATTGATAAAATATTTTTATTTATAATTATTCTTTTATAATATTTAACTCTCATTCTTTACTTTTACCATAAATAGTTCAAAAAAATAAATAATAAAAAAATAATAAAAAAATTAGGCGGAACAAAACATAAAAGAGAAAAATAAATTAATATAAAGAATAAATATTTATTTCTCATTAGATATTATAACAATTTATATATAATAAAAAAATAAAAATATTTTTTAGTAAATAAAACTTTCTCCATTAACAGACACTATGCTTCTTTAACGGTAGATAATTTTTTCCTACATAAGAAAAAAATTATACAAATTTAAAAATGAGACGGAAACATTTGTCGAAATCTTACCAACCAGAACGTGGTCACATGTTTTATCAACCTTCTGCACGAAGACAAAAATCGTATTTATGCAGATTTAAGAAGGCAATGATCATACGATGAATCAAACGGCATTACGACTTTAACATGAGATGAATCATCATAAGATTGAGGTTACTAAATTCCCATACAAGATTTTTTTATTTTTCTTCTATAGACTTTGAATGGGATGATAGACTGTACAATTTGTCAAAATTTTTGTTACCATCAGCTTAATATTTTGTATTATATAGCTAATACTCCTTCACCAATTTCGCTCTCATCAGAATCAGAACTTTGAGGCTTCGACTTAGAACTCATAACCCTCGAAAATCCATAACCGAGAGAGCTTCCACTTGTCTGACATAACTGCAAGCGAAGACATTCATATGTTAAGATCACGGATGTGTCACTGCACAACGCAACTAAATTAGGCAAGGCATAGCACATGCTTCGCTCATATTCACAATCACACTGGACAGCATAAAAAATATGGATTTGCAGACCCCAGTGGTATTACATTTCTTGTTTTCAATTATTTTCGTACATACAAGGTGATTGACATCATGGGTTCGAAGTATGCGTACTAATATCCTTTCAAAGGTTTCATGAAGTTAGGGTCCATATTGTCTAAGGTTAATCAAAAAACCAGTTGTGATCCAATGTAAGAACTCAATTATGACTTAACAAAATTAAATAGGAGACATCGTGTAAGAGTTAACGATTATAAATTATTGACGTTACTTTGTAGTTTGATTCAAAAAATCCTCAGCAGGGGAAGATATGTTATTCCTTACCGCGAACTTGTTAATTCCTGAGACATAGTTACCTCTACTGTCATTGTAAAACAGCCTCCTAAACAATAACCCGTAGTGTAAAAAAATAGAAGCCTTAATGATTTATGCATTTCTATAATGACAATTTTCTCTCATGATCAAGTTGAAAATATAAGTGAAAATAACATTCTGATGTGATAAAAAGCTTGATATAAAGTCCAAAACATCTATCCAGCAAATAAAAGGCTTTAGGGAATAAGGACATGACAAAGAAGTGTTCAAATTATTATATACCTCAGTGAGCTCAGAGAGATGACGAGTTCTGAACTCATTAATCGTTGCTGCAATCTCGGATGTTGGAAGTTTGGCCTACAAAATGTACATGTTAGATGCCTCACGGAACAGTGAACATCATAAGCATTATGCCTGATGTTGCAAAGCCTTCTAGGGCCCACAAAAGCAAGGTTCCATTTCTACCTGAGCAAGAACAGCAGCTGCTAACTGAAGACTTGGTTCCAAAGTCTCCGGGACAACCTTCAAATTGAACAAAGAAATCACCCTCAAACAAATGAAGACAACAGTTCTTTTTCTATTGAGGGGCAAAAGAATGAATAGATATGGCTAGTCATCCATGTATGCATAAATGAAGTCGAGAGATTGAATCAACTATTAAATCAGGAAGGTCAATTACACATGTAGAAAGAGACAACATAGGAAGAAACCTAGAGCTAAATTAGACATAAGTATGCATACCGCAGTAGCACCAGCCTTCTCCAAATTGATGCCATGGTCGACATCATGGGCTCGAACAAAGGTTTTAACATTTGGAAAGTATTTGCTCAGTGCCCAAACAGTTCTGTAGTTTGCACCAGGTGTATCCAATGTTATTGCAGCAGCACACGCTCTCTCAGCTCCAACTTTATGAAGAACCTAAGGACAATTTACACAATTTTTTTTTTGAGGGGAACAATTTACACAATTATTGGCACAATAGTTTACAATAATTTTGCATGAAATTGTAATTTTTGTCCAACCTCTCGGCTCCCTGCATCACCGAAGTACACTGGAAGGTCAAGTGCACGACCAACTGCCACTCGATCACTAATAATAAGAATGCAAGATTAAGATTAGTTAATTACAAGATCAATCAGCAAGAAATAGAGTTTTCTTTACGAAATAAGACAATTTAATCAAAATATCAACTATGAAATATAGTTCTCTTTTTTGCTGAGGAACTGAGGAAGGAAGGAAGATCTAGGAAAGAGCATCCTTTCCACATTAAAGACTATTTTCAGCGAAAAACTTCTGAAACAATTCTTCAAGTTAAGGATAGAATTCGTTTATTTGATTTAGCACTTTAATGATTAAGAGTTTAATATAAAGCATTATTTTTGTCAAATCTGATTGGCATCCTATTTTCAACTAGAAAAATAACAAAGGAAGTAATCCCAAAGGAAGTTGTGTCAAGACCCAAAGTAATGTCAAATGAAGAGAAAAAATTACAACTTCAGGTCTTGCCAAAATGTAGTTACTAGGACAGACACTCCAAAATCTACCAGTAAGTAACAGTCCCAAATTAATGACCTGTAGTCCAATAAAGAAATAGACGGCATCTGAGTGAATAATAGAAAACTTACGCGCTGACATCCAGAGCAACAAATGGGATTAGCCTTTCAGAAAGAAGTTGTGCTATGATCTAGAGGAGAAACAATAAGAAGACTGAATAGTGAACAGCATAAATGTTAACACTTTCAAGTTGCAAAATAATGAGGACCAAGATAATACCTGTCCAACACGCCCAAATCCACATATGATAATATGGTCTTGCAGATCATCGGTCTACACATATAACAAAAAATTTTCTTATAGGCACCAAAGTTAACTGATAAACTTGTTGATGGACATTACAATGAGTAAATATAGAAAGCAGGATGTAGCACTTGATGGACAATTACGATAAAGATTCTCAGAGGAACTTTATGTGTGCACTCTTCACAGAGCTTTATGAACTAACTCATAAGATAGTTATAAAAGATAGTTACGTTTATCCTCTAAAAAAAGATATTTACATTTAACAGAAATATCATACCTCACTTTCAACCGGTAATAAACTTCGGACATCATGCTGTTCAAATCTAGAAGCAATCAGTTGACCTCCAGCAGCTAACCATGGTGTGAGAGCCATTGATATGCCAACTACTAGAAACAGCAGTGACGAAAGTTGAGAAGAGAGTATACCCTGGAGACAAGCAAACCAAATAAATTTTGCATGAATTTCTTTGATGGGTCAAAATATTTACAATGAATATAAATGAGGAAATCTTCTTCCTCGCTTAAGGGCATCATTAAGTTGAGCATGCTATTGATTCTGTAAATAGCAACTGGCACATATAAATATGCACATGCCCACATTATAAACATTGCATCACATAGGAAGATTGTGCATTGCAACATATATTTGACCAAGGAAACCTAAAAGAATGTTATGTTCACAGTAAGAGTTACTGTATGACAGAACTGTTGAAACATTAACCTGATTTACAGCTTCCCCGAAAGCTACAAAAGCAAATTCTCCACCAGGCGCAAGCAAAAGACCAACTCTTGCTGCAGCTATGCTTGAAATGCCAAAAATTCTACCAACTAATGCAACCAACACAGTCTTTCCAATAATCAAGAAACTTAATGCCCCTGCAATTACTGGGAAGTTGGAAAGTAGCAGTTTTGGATCGATCGACATACCAACCTGAAAAGAGATACAAATAAAAGCAAAATAGTATTATTACATGCTTGAATAGTCATATTTCTTAGGAAGTTGAGACAGGCATATGAAAACATATAAGCTGACAAAATTTCCTTTGTAGTTGAATAACATCAAATTCGACACCAAAGATTAAGAGATTTAGGAAGCAGACAGCTTCAATTTTAACAATAACGATAATTCTTTCATTAGGAGCTGATATGATACATAGAACCATAAAATAACAATTGTACTATCATGATACATAAGCTACAACCTAGAATACTTACTGTCATGAAAAAGAGTCCCAGCAGAAGTCCACGGTAAGGAGCAATGTCTGACTCAACCTGCAACGAAAATTCAGTCTCTGCTAGGAGGAGACCAGCCAAGAAGGCTCCCAATGCCATTGACAATCCAGCCTACCAAAGAAATACATATATTAGCAACTGAAGACAACTTCTCATCATGAAAAAATTTAAATGGAACTTCTGGAACAAAGAATAGTGTTCATAGATACCCTTGCTGTTAGAAGACTTGTTCCAAGAATAACAAGAAGGGTATTTGCAGAAAATATTTCAGCATTTTGGTTTTCAGCAATTTGTTTGTAGATCGGGCGAAGTAACTGCAGGTCCAACATTCACATAAGTGTAAGCAGTTTCCGTTTCATCAACAAAGATAAAAACAAAAGTTCCAGTTCTGAATCTCAAATAGTGAGACACATGTGCAGATGGTGTGATAAAACTAATAAAACTTGTTTGTCTCAAAATAATGACATAGACAGTCAACTTTACGAAACAATTGAACTCTGTTTAAATTATGGCCATAAGCCTTACATCATTTAAACACTAGTAATTATACTTAAGTCATCTAAAAGACATGGATGAAAGACACAAGAATTCCTATTGGACACCAAAAAAAAAAAAACAACCAACAAGTAATCATGAAAGAACATGAAGAAAGTGCTTTTCAATAGTACAAAGGAGATCCAATCTCCAATATGAGTAAAAAGTTCATGGTCCCCTCCAGAAAACATCCATTTCTTTTGCACTATAAACAAAACCACGCCTTTGAGGCATATAACAGTATGTTTCATACAAAGATGGCTCGTACATCATAAAAAGAAAACTAACAATTATTTCTTTTTCTAGAAAACATATTAATCATCAATCAAATGTTACTTATGTCAATTTTTTAAAAAATAATTGAAGATCAGTGAGCTATAAATTTTATTAAATCAGAGAAAAATATTCTTACCAAACGCCCTCCGGCGATTATGGCAGTAATAGCAACTATTGCTTTAACAGCAGCAAGCCCAAGAGCCTCTGCAATTGCTTGAAATCCAACCTGAGATGAACAAGTGGGTAAATTCACAACTAACAGGTATATTCAATGAAGAGCTTTTTTTTTTTTTTTGAGGAGAATATTCAATGAAGAGCTGCATCAACAAAATCCAAATATTAGTCTGCAACTCACAACTAGGATAACAAGACATAACAAATGACAGTGTCAAACTTTATTAAATAGAGAAACAATGAATATTAGTTACATACTTACATATCAGATACCACATGTTTATAGGATTTGAGAGTAATGCAATATTAGCTCAATTGAGTAACTGGGCCACTAAGGTTGTCTTGAACAAGTGACAATTATTGGCACCTAAAGGACCCAGCCAACTTAAAGTAGAAAATGCAGAAGAGATGGTCCAAGCTTCAAGAAGGCCCATGAAGCCAACAATCCCATCTCGAGTGCATATAACCTAAACTAGTCTAATATTGCAAAAAAAAAATCCTTTAACTTTTCTCAAAGATAATCAAAAGCACTGTGCATCTATCAGACATGCACTATAATACAACAAAAAAAATTAAGATAAACTGACAGTTGACATCTTGAGAAGGACTTGATACACAATCCAACTTTTAGATGTCTTCAATGGTGAGGACATTGGTAAATGCTCATAAACTTTATTTGCAACATAATCAACTTTTACAAGTGGACTTGTCCCTTAAATGCATCAATGACTAAGTACCTTTCATTTTTCTGTCAAGAAAAAATATAACATTGTTTTGCAGGGACAACTCCGCCTATATTTTATAGCCGGAACTCCGCCTATATTTTATAGCCGGTCTCAAGCCCGGATAAAGGAGGAGGGTTGTGTTAGGCCCCGACAGCCAGCATAAAATCATGTCGAATCTTATGAACATGGATCAACGAATATATTGTGTTAATGCTAGGTCGTTACCCGTAAGTAACGCGCTGTACAGCTCGGGTACATAGCCGACCTCACCTAGTGGGATAAGGCTTTGTTGTTGTTGTTGTTTTGCAGGGACATTGTGCGACTGCAATAACGCTTCCAAGAAGGATAAGAACATTAAAAATGTGAGATAGAGCATTTATCCTGATCTTTTAACTTGGCCCTCCTTTTTGCAACCACTCCATCTCTTTGGCTGGTTTTCTCACTTGTACATCCTCTTTTTAGAAATTAATATGTGAAAAATTTTAGTCATCCTTTTACCATGTACATCCTCTTATTGCAAATTAATATGTGGAGAATTCTAGTCATCCTTTTCCCCTTAATAAATAGTCCACTGCCTTTTCACTTCTCAATATTTTTTTTAACCATTTCCTTGTACATGATTCTTCTTGCTAATGAATTGACTTAGACATGACTGTCCACAGCCTAATCAAACAACAACAAAACCTTATCCCACTAGGTGGGGTCGGCTACATGGATCATACGACAACCAATAGATCTTGCTCTATTAGTTCGCCAAGTGTCCGCCTTGGCCTCCCTCTCCCTCTTTTAATCGGATTCCAGATTATTTGATCTACTCTTCTTACTGGCGCATCTAATGGTCTTCTCTGAACATGACCAAACCATCTCAAACGATTCTCTACCATTTTCTCACTAATAGGAGCCACTCCGACTCGTTCACGTATATGATCATTCCTAATCTTATCTAATCTTATATGACCATACATCCATCTCAACATCCTCATTTCGGCTACCCCCACTTTACGTTCATGTTGTCCCTTCATAGCCTAGCATTCACTACCATATAATGCGGTAGCCCTTGCTCATTTAACACTGCATTCAGGCGAGGATGCAGCGGCTCTTGCTCTCTTATCACTGTACCCGAGCTGTACAGCGCGTTACTTACGGGTAATGACCTAGCATTAACACAATATATTCGTTGATCCATGTTCATGAGATTCGACAGAATTTTACGCTGACTGTCGGGGCCTAACACAACCCTCCTCCTTTATCCGGGCTTGGGACCAGCTATAAAACATAGGCGGAGTTGTCCACAGCCTAATCGTTGAAATATTAAGATGTGACAGAAATACAAAGTATAGAAAACGTACCCCTCCTTTTGATGAGTTTGGTGAGATAAGTGGTATCAAAATCAGAAGGACAACCACTGCCAAGTCCTGAAAGAGAATGAGACACAAAACAAAGCTGTAGAGTTTGACAAGATAAGATGATCACAAGAGTACTTACTTAAGTAGTATTTTTTTCTGTTGTCAATTACTTAGGCTTCAAAAAAGCTCAGAAACAAAAGTATGTCTCTTCAAATACAGGAATTTCATCTGACGTTTTAGATAATAGTGAAAGAGAAAAGCACTTAGCACTCCAAGGAGAAACATGATATTTAGTTCAACCTCCAAATGTGACACAAAGGTGATATTGTTTATATAATATCATAGACTCAAAATGCAAAAGTACAGGAAAGGAACTTTTGAACATGAAAAGAGAAACATACCTGAAACAATAATACAGAAAATGTAGCTCGGCCATGACGCGATGTACTTTCTCCTCGTTCTTGTAACACCTGCAAAGGTGCAAATACACAAAGTTCAACCAAATTTATTTGAGAATTGCTTTAGTGCTCCATCATGTTTACACCAATAATATTGAAAGACTAGTGAAATACAACTATATCCTACCTGCAACACAACTGCAGTAGACGATAGAGCCAGACCATTACCAATGACAATTGCTGCAGGACCTGGTTGCCCAGTAAAAAAGTGAGCAACCAATCCTACAACTACTGCAGTAACCAAAACCTGCATATTTTTGTAAAGCATAGATGTTAACAAACAGACAACCTCCAGGTTTCAATCAAATAAAATTATAGTACCAAGAATCACCTGGGCAGTTCCTAACCCAAATACGTATTTTTTCATTGAGCTCAGTCTTTCAACAGAAAGCTGCAACACCATAAGCATCATATTCATTTCAACGAATCTAGAAGAAAGTCACAATACAAAGAAGAGTTTCAGGTGTTACCTCAAGACCAATGTTGAACAGCAAAAAGACAACTCCAAATTCTGCAATGGCCTTTGTCCCATGAACATGACGAATGATAGACAAACCATATGGACCAATTAAGATTCCAGCCGCGAGATAACCTAGAACTGGACTACCTGAAAGAACACATAAGGTAAATGTTTTAAGTTAAAAATCCATGGTCAGGCACGTTAAATGAACCACAAAAGATATGGGTTTCAAATGAAGAGTAAAACCCCATGACAAAAGCATGAGTAAAGTATGATGCAGGAGTACCAAAGGTAGAAACTGATTATGCAAATTTATTAGTGGACTAGGCAAGGGAACTTCATCTTACCCCCAGGTATCTTTTGGAATATTGGTACAAAGATAACACTAGCTAGCAATAACCACAGTACATCAAAGAGGGAAGCTTCCTCCTCATTTATCTGAAAGCATTGCAACATTTAATCAGGTTAATATACGCACAGAATTCGCGAAGGTATCCAGAAACACTGAATTGAAAGTCAACAGAAGAGGTGCACATAAAACCATGAAATGTACAAAGCGCTAGAATGGCAACACCCATAAAAGGTTCAAGAGAAAAAGGGATACCTCCTGCTGGGGTAAGAGATCTACAAGTTTCTTTATTCTTTTTGGAATCTTCCTTATTGCTCGAACCACAGGTTTGGCAGATGAGGTGACTTCCTCGATAGTAATCATATCCGTCTGAACAAGCAACTGAGAGTTCTTTTCTACTCGACTACTTAAAAAGAAAGCCCTGGCAATCCATAGATTAAAACAACAAATTATTAGAGTTCCAACCATAAACATGATTATTAACAAAAAAAGGTTGATGTGAAAGAAATCACTAAAATATTTAAGCCCCAAGAACAGCCATAATGATAGAGGTTGAAAGTAGATCATTATGAATATTGCTACTACATTGCAGTGGACATAAGTAGGTAACAATTGTTCAGTCAATAATGGTATCACATCTGATGAAGCCACGATACATCAAGCTTGAAGAAATGGTCTAATGCATATATTTCACTTTCATAAATTTAAAAATAATAGAAGCACGCATGTGATGGATATAGTGGATATGAATTCGTATAAGGGCATGTATGCAAAACTCATACAAATTCCCAAGCCTCTGCAGAATACAAAAAATGTCAAGCACATGTTCTGATATAAGAAATGCTAGCATTATAAGAATTTAAAAAACATGAAATGGTGGTGTCCCATTGGGGGAATCTCACCAAAGCAGGAATTCGGGCAATAGCGGGGATGAGAAAATGCAGAAGTCTTTGTTTATATTGAATTATATCTCATCATACCAGTCTGTTCTACAATATTTGAGAATCGCCTATGGCTCACCCCATAACGAAATGACAGAACCACACTAAAACTTGATGACTTTAAGAACCATTTCACGCTATGAGGAATTTAGCATCATATCACAGTATGTGGAATTTAAGAGCCATTTCAAAATACAATTTGTCAACATAGTATTGGCCTTGAGACCATGTCAACCGGATGAAGCTTTTATAACTGAAAAAGAATTGTCAAGCTAGATGTATAGTTAAATCTTAACTTATTCTCCTGGGCCTCACCAAGGATAGGATGGCATAAGACAGTGATGTAAACAAATAACAAATAAAATATAGGAAATTTTAAGAGAGAAAGAGATGAATAACACTAAAACTCACCCCATCCCAGCAAACAGTATTCCAATAACCAACTTGGGTGCTTGGTTCCTTGTAAAGGTAATTAGACTTTGAAAGACAGAGGCAGTAGTAAACTCTTCATCATCTTCACTGGAAGAAAAGAATGATGCAGAAAAGAACCTTGATGACTTTTTCAGTGATGCCTTAGGAGAATTCAAGCTTGATGAACTTTCCTTTAGGACATCTTTCTGTTGTACTTCTTGTTTCTTTACCTTTGATTTCTCGACCTCAATATCACTCTCATTAGCCTCCAAGCTCAATTTCCCATTTTCTTGATCGCTAATATCAGTGGACTGTTTTATCTCTTCAACACCCCGAACAGCCACATCCCCAGCCAAAAGATTTTCAGCAACCAATATTTTATCTCTTATTATTGTGGGATCACCTGCAACACCTTTAGACACCTCTTCTGTAATGTTGGCCTCTTCATTAAGTAGCTGTTCTTCTGAAAGTTGTGCTTGGATATCCAAAGTATCAGTAGAGGAAACAACTTTCTCTGCTTTTTGCAATGCCAACTCAGCATCATTCACGCGTTGGGTAGCCTCCAATTCAAAGGCCACTGCTTGTTCAGCAAGAACCATAATATTCGTGACATCCTCCTCGGCTTTCAAAAAGTTTAACTGAGTTTTCTCAGCTATCTCTCTTAACCGGTCAACTTCTTTTTGCAGATCATCTTTCCTCATCTGAATGCACCTCAGTTCTTCCTCACAGTTTTCCAAGCACGCCTTACATCCTTTGATCTCTTCTAGAGCAGACAAAATCGCTTGTTCATTATCTTCTGTGACAGATTCTGGTGATCCTGTTATTTCACTTTTTGACTCCTCTGCCAACTGTAGCTTTGCTTCAGCCATAGAAAAGGCCATGGTGGCCTTCTGGACAGCTTCCTTGGCTGCGTCTTCCTCACTTATTATCTCTTGAATCATAGAGAGAGCAGAATTGACATTCACCCAAGCAATTTCCGCTTCATCTTTTAAGGCAATTGCCGTTTCTGCAATCCTCTGAGCCTTTTCTTCGAACATTGTGCTGTTGCGCCGGGCTACCTCCAATTCCTTGATTGCTTTCTGAAGCAGATCCTTTAACTCATCAAGCTGGTAGGTCTCCTTCTCATCCTCTACCGGACCATTCAGCTTTCCGTCAGAAGTTGCTCCAAAGTCTGAGGCTTCAGGGGAAGGCATCTTTTCATCACCTAAGGGGCTTTCAATTTCACCAGCATTTTTATTGTTATCATTAATAAACGCCAAAGAGTCATTTGCCTGACAATTCAACACAGGTCCTTTCTGGAATTTTCTAACACGAATGAAATTATCTCTCTTATAAATACTTTGATTTGATAAACTAAGAAGGCCCGCAATATTTCCCTTTTCTACTGAACAATAGACGATGGGACCATTGCCAGCTCCACGCCTCTTCTTCCTAAAACAACAAGATACGTAATGAACCCTAAACAAGCTTCCCGCTCCACACCTGAACCTCGAAGAACTCGCGCCAAGGCCACTACCAAGCGCATTCGACGGCCGGAAACCACAAGCCAAATCCATCGCGCAAAGGCAAAGCACTAATAATGCGTCCGAAAGATAGCGAAGGACTCCAAGCTTCGACTTGACGAGATTAAAACCCTAACTATCTTGAAACGGACGCCGATGGCCGGCGGGACGAATTAGATGGCGAAGCGATTGGAGATTCCTACCGATCGATATGGACGAGGGAGGTGGCGGAGCTCATTCGAGGCGGCGGCGAAGCGGGGTCTCAGTGGCGAAGGATCCGGCGCCGCCTGCGCAGAAACCCCGTCGAGCTCCGTCTCCTCTTCCCGTCAGCTCGCGCGGGGGTCGGAAGTGAAGTGGGAGAGAGAGAGGACAAAGAGAGGGGGCGTCGCGGGAGGGGGGTTGCGAAGCGGACGAAGTGGTGGGTGATTCTATTGGCCGCCTCCTCCTCGTTTCGTTCTTTCCGCCCCTCGAGGTTCGAAGTGAGCAAAAAGATCGCTTGGACGACGATACCCCTAAGATTTTAAATTATTGACGCCTGCGTCCTCTTGATTCCGGAGCGAGCTGCGTGAATATTCCACCCTTCCTTTGAGGGCAGCGAAAGGACGCGATTTTTTTAAAAAACTAAAATTGGGTTGATATATCGAGCCAATAACTTGATGTGGAAATCACTGGTCTCCTTTCTTTCTTTCACTCCTCTCTTACATCGGGATGGATATATCAAGAAAGAATTAATAATAAGAAAATCACATACCAGATATATGTGTAGGAAGGAAACTGTAAAGTAGGATAAAGTATATCAACTTGTACCTCATCTAGCTAAACATATGATTATTATACATGCAACTTGCTTTACATATTTATTAGTATCAAAGTAATGTGTGGCTTATATATGTAACGTGAATTTGAGTTATATGCCAAGATTGAAACAAAAAGAAAAGATCTTATGTAATCGGAAGAAAAAGGAAAAAAAAAACAAAAAAGATGTACGACGAAGCCGGTGTTAGGATCCGATCCATAAACAAAATAAACATTCAAGAGCGAACAATGCTCTGTTCTCTTTAACAAAATAATAATAACCCCCGCCCCCCAATCACCACCACAAAATACAAGTACCAAAAGCTTATGTACAAGATATTGACATGGATGTGTCTCTATGCGAAAATTGCAGCAGTCCCGGAAAGGCCGCATTCTGTACATGTACAAGATCTTGGGCCATTATATGCTCCCACGTTGAGACAGAAAGCTACAACACTTTACCTTTTATGGCCCTCAACGCAACGGCTCTTGCATCCTTCAATGAACATAAGATGTTGGGTAGCTCAACCTCGCTCAAGGAAGATCTTATTAACGACAACACTATTCGACATACTTCTGATAGATCATCGAAGTCTTCTGTTTTATGACAGGGCGATTCCATTATGTTGCGACTTTCTGATGTTTTCAGCTGAGAGAGTATTTTGGGTAGATGCTTCCCATTTCCAACTGATCCATTCACCTCAGCTTCAAACCTTGCGGCCATAACAGCTGCACGGGCAATACAAGAAGCTGGTAGCTGAAATAGGTACACCAATTATCAATTGTCAAAACCAGAAAATCAAGATTCAAGTTAAAGATTCTTAATAGGTAATGCACATGAGCTTCACAGGTGAACCTCAATGAAGAAATGCAGTGAATGTACCATATACTGCCTATGCTGACAAGCACAAAATTAAAGGTGAATCATACCAACTTATTAACTCATATATATAAATTCCAGACAAGAGCCACAAACCAATGACCACAGTCCATTTTCTTCTATCAGAAAATTCTATGATTTTACAGTGTACGTCAAAGTAGGATATTATACACACTAGAATCATGCAAAGATAGGAAATGATATGTTCATAAGCTGAAGGGCTAGAAGTTGTATAATGAAGCTCTATTAGATAGAACAAACTCGAGTTCAAAAACAACAAAATAAAGTAATCAAACTACTTGACAAATTCAGTTTATGAGTGATTGCAAGTTTGGAATGTTACCTGTGCAAGACGTGCGACATTAAGACCAAAGCTTTTATCTGATGCACCAGAAACAACTTTATAGAGAAAAGTAATTTCTCTACATTGAGGCTTCTGACCACAAGATTCCGAATTTGAATCTGTAATTTCACTTGGTTGCTGTGATGCCAGATAAGAAACATGATATGTTCCGACAGAATCTCTAAATTCTCTTTGGATATCCAAAATTTTGGGATAATGGGTGACAAAAAGAGTCATGCACTTCTTCTGTTTAATAAGATAATGCAATGTAGCATAAGCAATCGCAACACCATCGTGTGTGCTTGTACCTCGACCAAGTTCATCAATGATAATTAAAGATTGTGATGAACAACTGTGTAATATCTGTGAAGCTTCACTCAACTCCTCAAAGAAGGTGCTTTTTCCCTGATGAATGCTATCTGATGCACCCATACGTGTGTATATTCCATCTAAGACGTGAAGTTTTGCTGATGATGCTGGAACGAAGGAACCAACCTAGACGGATCAGAAGTTACTTTCATGAAAACAATGCTTAATTTTGAAAGGATGAGTGATCATCATGAGCTTAAAATTCCAAAGAACTTTTTTCCCGCACAGGTAATGACAATGATCCAGAAGTACATTATGGTATTCCTTATATCATTAAAAAGGAACTACAATAAGATACAAAGTAAGATACAAAGTAGGAACAGATGAATCAAGAAATTTATATGGATACCACATTAAGTGTGCTGCCAAACTAATAAAACACTGTGTTCTTTAACCTTTATGGCTTTACCAGGCATGCTAGTGCATCCTTCGTATGTGCCTGGGATGTATAACCCAACACATACACAGACTCACATGACCATGTGCATGTATATTTGCACGTGCACAAGAGGCATGCAAATAGAGATAGCTACGGGACAATAAAACGTGCTCACTCGTGTTTAGCATAGAAGAAAACTGAAGAGCAGCAATATTTGGATTTTATCACATAACACATGGAATGAGCAAAAGGCAATACAAATTTCACCATAACTAAAAGAAGATAAGCATTCTCATGTAGAAGTCAAACCTTCTCGCATATATGACTAACTATATGCACAGGCCCGCAATTTCATCACTATTATTTCTTCATTTTCTGCTCCTTGTGTTTCTTTTTTTAGATACTAAGAATTACAACTCATGTTCTAATAACTTGAAGCTGAGTGTTACTGAATTTATACCATGCCAAAATGATCTAAGGCACCAGTAAATTGTTGTAAAAAGATGATAATTTTAGGCATTTATAAATAAGATAAAATATCTTTCAAAAAAGAAAAAAAAACAAATTACCTGAGCCATGATGGCCATCAATGCTACTTGGCGAATATAGCAACTCTTTCCACCCATATTTGGCCCAGTAACAATCTGACAATACTCCTTATCTGCATGCAACTCAGTGTCATTTGGGACAAAATTATCTCCTAGTATTGCCTCCAGAACCTGCGGAACAACACTTGATTATAATCAACAATAGAGGATCACAAGACTAACAACATGTGACAATGTTTCCTTTGAGCTTCCCATGATTGCAGAAACTTAACAGAGAATGCTTCACCTCATTTCCTCTTGTATTATGTAAAAAGGCAAAAAGGCTCCATTGTTAGAATACAGAAATAAAAGACTATCGTAGTAGGAATAAAATGGAAACACCAAGACCTTTTTTAGTTACAACATAAAAAAAAGTGTCTTGTCAACTCATGTAGAATGTTGCAAGTTGCAACAATAACACAGGCACATGTAGTGCAACAAAAAACTTTTTTCTTTGAACTAAAATAACTTGAAAATACAAGATAGAATCAAGTAGAAGGCCCCCAGATACTGAAATATGTTTTCGAAGACAAGTAAAAAAAAACAGTCTGAATACAAAGAAGACCTTGTTAGTTGATAATTTCCATAAAGTTTAAGGGACTCTTGATGTGTGGTGCATAAGATAAGTGACAAGTTGAGAAATATCTAAAGGAATTAGTTTACTACCTTCAAAAACACAATGTATATTGTAATCTATGAGAAGACAGAAGTGAGTTAACTGCATCTAGGAAATTGTCCTGACATCATACACACAAATCAACTAATACCCTAGCATATAAAAAGATAGATTCCAACTCTTTAAGATGATTTGTCATATGTATTACCATCATTTCCATCTTCTTCCACCTAGAATGAGCAAAAGATGTTTTATCTGATTCTCATTCTTTCATATACAGACACGTGCAAACAACATAAAATTATTATAGATGCTTCACGCATTCTTATTCCTTTCATTCTTATTCAACATAAAAGTATGGCGTCGAGATATCAAACGATTGAATGGCTTGGTGACAGACCTTCAGATGTTTGCTTATAAGTCATTGCTAATTCCTTTGACAGGGAGGCATCCACCATCTCGTTGTATTTTGAATGATACGATGGATGAAAGGTATCTTTAACCTCTCTTTATTTATGGTCTAAAACATCTTACTTTAATTGTGGTGCTAGATTTTTTTCCTTTTTTTCAATTATGATGTTATTTTTCTTTGTTAGCTTATTACTTTCCAGATTATCTCCTATTGGATAGAAAGCGGAAACCTTTTGTTTTATTTACTTGCGGGCTTATGGCAAGTTACCCTGGCCATAACAGAAGTGTGCAAGAAATCTTTTTGTCAACTAGAGTAGTACAACATTTCCGATTCATGTTCATCATCTCAATTGCTAGGAATTTAAAAGTAAAGAGCACATGGATCTTACAATTTTGTAAAATTATTGCAGTGTACCAAAAGATAAAGAATGCAAAATGTCTATGATTTTTGGATTCATCCTTTTCTCAAAAGTTGAAGTTTTTTTGGTCCTCTGTACAAACAGTTCACGAATTCTTGAGTACAGAACTTTTATCAAAATGGATCATGATCAAAATTGTCACCATAGAGCTTCTCATTGCATGATGGCAGTAGCTGTAATTTAAGGTTAAAACATTTATGTTGCGCACGATTAAGTCATCAAATCCAATATGTTATATGTTACCTGTTGTATGTTATATGTTACTGGTCTTATCAGAGGTTGATCCTTACCTTAAAGTCAATGAAGACTTGCACATTTTTGTGAGATCAGATCTAGAAGATTATGGCTCTGGAAGTGATCAACAAGCAGCCACAATTACTCTCTCAAACTTGAGGAACACAATATATGAGTATGATAAGCGCCTCCTTGATATGCTGTGTCATGAACTTTCATCTCTAACTGGTGTAAGTATTTTGTCAAATGTACATCTTGTCATTGTCATTAAACTCCGCCTATATTTTATAGCCGGTCCCAAGCCCGGATAAAGGAGGAGGGTTGTGTTAGGCCCCGACAGCCAACATAAAATCATGTCGAATCTTATGAACATGGATCAACGAATTGGCGTCGTATGATCCATGTAGCCGACCCCACCTAGTGGGACAAGGCTTTGTTGTTGTTGTTGCTTCACGCATTCTTATTAGGCCAAACAAGTCATGAAAATTTGGCATAAATGGATGTGAGATTTTTGTATTCTCTTTACCCATCTAAACACATTGTGAATAGTAGGTTTTCTTTGTCAAAACAATTAATATTACTGTGATATAGGATAATACATGGTAGTAAATGCAAAAAAAATCATTACAAGTTCCCTCCCCATATTATAGGATAATACTCTTGATGTTTTGGATAGCTGATGTACATCTCCTTTGTTTTGTCACTCTCTTCTTGAGAGCCTACACTTGTACATTTTGACATATTATAGTTATATACACATGAATGGCAATCACAAGTCTTGATAGCCATCCTTTTTCTCCTAAAAAAAGTTCCCTCCCCATTCCCCAAGAAGAATTAGGCAGTGAATAGAAATATACATATCAGATGCCAAAATATGACTTACTGAATAAAGATGCTATAAAGCTATAACATACTCATTTTCCATTTCTCACTCACCGGATGGCGACCTGAACAAAAATAAATCTGGCTTGGTTCATCATTGCTAACAAATACAGGTCTCACATAGTTCTGTTGCAATAACAAAGGTAGAGGAAAAAGAATCTGTCAGACTGCGGAGTAGGAAGTGAAACTTAATCATATTCTCATATACCTGATTTCTTGAAAGAATTGCAAGGGAATGCAAGCAGTCCAATGCTGCAAGAGCTCGAACAGATGCCTGAAATTTTGCATAATGTTTCCCAAAGTCTAAAAGAAAGCTATCCCAAGTAGTCTTGCAGGCAGCTGTCAGCTCTTCCTTTGCAAGTGCCAATTGATCTAAAGCTGTTAAGGCCTCAGGGGGATGATATCGAGTAGTCTTCTTAGTACTACTAACTTTTGTCCAATTTGAAGGAACTCTTGCATGGGCTGGCAGCTAAATTTATAAGGATAGAAATAATTAGGACAACCAACATTATAATATAAAGAGAAGACAAGTGAAATAAATGTCCACATTTGATACTCTCCGAGTATTGAAGGTACCAATATACTTTTGAGTAACATGATCTAAGTCAAATATAAATATAAGGTAATTCCTTTACTTTTTTCCAAGGAAATCGACATAGAGGAAGTAAAGAGATCTGAAAGATGCAGAAGAAAACCCCCACACTCCACCAGGCTTCTACCACTCCACCAAAGAGGACTTGTACATACGTAAAGAGATGTGAACTCCAAGAAAACAGAGTATGAAACTAGAAATCTGCCAATATATTCATGCTGAGTCCAATGCATACTTTCCAATTTATAGGAACTCCAAATACAACACAAAGAATTGAAATAGAATAACAAACTCCTAGCAAACTATGACTCTTAACAGACTCAAATTAATCATAAGAACTACAAAACTAAAATGTTAACAAACAACAAGATTGACACACTTATGTTCCTCCCATTTATTAATTGTGTTGTCCTACATAAGCAAGATCAGCTAATTACTTATTCAAACATTTCCGCAGCAAGATAGGTTATGTGAAATACCAAATAATATATTGAAGCAAAGAATTCACACATTCAAAAGAACGTTCAAAGAAGATAGTGAATCTCAGTAACGAAGGCATTGCCCCAATTTACTGGAACAGAAACATTGAAGCATTTTCAAATTTCAGAGTGGAAATGCAAAGCAATAACAGAAAATCCATGAACTGTCGTGCAGTAGATAGATATGGGTCATCCTTTAAAAAAATCTTTTTTTTTTGTTTGAAGGAATGAGTTATCATTTATGAAGCGCAAAAGTGTGGAACTCCAAGTTCACTGAACATGGAGGCGTAAGCTAATCAAATCAATATTCTAAAATACTTCATCTTAGTAAGCAAAAACTGTATATATTACTTCTAACAAATGTGTGTTCCCAGATACAGTAATAAATTCCAAGTTGCGCATGCCAAGCTGTTTCCGATATTGAGTAATAAGTAAATCCAACTTCTCTCTTGCCATTTGAACAGCTATACGGCCTCTAAAAACCTGTATAAAGTTCAACCATTTCTTAAGATGCTCTCCGCAAAACTCACAAAACTTTACTCCAGAGATACTTACCTCTGGGAATTGATCCGCACAAGAAACAAACAAGTTCAACATATCATTCTGATCTGCTGCATCCTTGTTTAGAGAAGAGAGAAGTTTTATAGATAGATCTATAATTGAAGGCGAAGAAGCAGTTGAGATCAGTCTTCTAAGTAAAGCCGATTTGACAATGTCCTGTTCTGAGGCTCCATGGTCTGGATTATCTGCAATATGAAGCTTCTGTAATTGCTTCCCAGAAGTAAGGATAGCATGAATGACCCCGATAAACTGCATGTCAAGAAATAATAAATTAAATCCACAAATCTTCATTTTAAATGTCATATTTATGTGTCCCTTATTGTCTACCATGAAGCCATACATAAAACACGATACGCAGAGCACATACTTTTCCAATTCATAAATAAATAAAAACTTCAAAACATCAACTCTAATTATTTTCTAGAGTCACAAAATATTTGAAAGCCAGGGGGGAGAGTATAGTCATTATTCAAGTTTTTTTTTTCAGAGAAAGGAAAGGATAACTACTGGTTTTCGGTGGCCACCCATATGTAAATTAATATTAGAACTAGCCCTTATTCAAGTTATTGAACAGAACGAATCTATAAACAATGTAATGTGCACAATTGAAGGAAACTAGACATAAACATATAATAACACAAATACTTTATAAAAGTTAAAAGTATTAAATCAAGGGTTAATTCACTTTTTCCCCCTAAACTATATCATATTTTCACTTTATCCCCTAAATTTTAATATTCTCCACTTACCTCCTCCTCAACTCTACAGACACTTCAACTTAAACCCAAATGACCAAAATATATATAACAACAACAACAAAGCCTTATCCCACTAGGTGGGGTCGGCTACATGGATCATACGACGCTATTCGTTGATCCATGTTCATGCGATTCGACCAAAATATATATAACTATTTAAGAAAAAAACTTTAAAAAATCAATGGAGCCACGAAGAAGATGAGATGAGGTGGGTTACTATTTTTTATTTTTCATAATACGGGTATAAAGATAAATTTATAATTAAAAAATATATTATTTTATCCATTTGGGGGTTAAGAGACAGTGTGTGAGAAGTTGGTTGGAGGTAACTGGGTAATATTAAGTTTAGGGGCAAAGTGAAAAAATAATATTTAGGTGAGGAAAACTGAATTAACCCTTAAATAAATAACATGATCTAGTATAACTAAGGAGTATTATGAGGAATAACAAAAAGAATCTTCTGTTTAGCTATTTTGTGTAATCTACAATTTTTTTCATTAGAAACAAAGACAACAAATAGCATAAGCTGCATAACACCTCAGCCGCTGTGGCAGTACGGTGAAGAATTCTTGATATTCCTCTTTGAATATCAGGTGACTTCCTTAGCATTGTCAAAACTGATGATAGAATGTCACTGATCATAGATTGCTTAAGAAAATTATAACTGTTTCGAAATTCTTGTTCATTTTCCTGCTTTGCCCCTTGACAACTCATTGACTCAGCAATCTCAGAAACTGCATCAAGGCGAGATAATATAGAATTCCTATCACATAAGGGATGAGTTACCTGTAAAGACATCCTGAAGTTAAATGCGGACAAAGAAAACTCTGTTAAACGGCAGAAAAATTGCCAATTACAACCAATGTTGTCAAAGACATAAAACAAACTTGACACGGAAGGGCCAGGAAAGCACGAAATTGTGTACACGTAAATGACACAGATGATACTACAGGTTTTATAATTAAACATTAACATTTATACATCAATTTGCATGGGAAAATATATAAATTATAATTTTCTTTAAAATGAAGTGTAAGTCAAGCTCGGACCAAAATAGCAAACTGATCATATGATTCGTATATGATGGCTGACACAAATAAAGCAAGTCATTTGGTTAGCTCCATCAGAATTCATCAATCTGTACAAAATAATTGAAACCTAATTTAAACAGCACAATGGTTATTATATAATCTCATAAGGTACTCAACAAAATGCTCCCAGTGGTGAGCAGTAAAGTCTGAACCTTCCTTGTTCGGGAACAGGCTTTATGAGTAGTTAACAGCCCTTGGGCTCCCTGCTCCAAGAGCCTGCTCATGAGCAAGAGGACCGAGGAACCCTAAGGCATCCTGCTCACTGAGAGAGAAAGGGGGGCGCCAATGACAGCAGACCTGAGCCTACTTGGCACAAGTGGCGGCTGCAAGGCGCAAACGCCGATGGGGGGTTCGGCACGAGCAGCAGCAACAAGGCAAAAACAACGATGGTTGGGGGACCAATGATGATAGCAAACAGAACTTGGCAAACGGTCTGAGGAACTGCGCTGATGTAAATTTAGAGCATCAGCTGATACAAGGGATTCTCCCGTCAGTTTCTACTTGAGTTGGTCATGTAAACATGTGACCAGCTCTTTGGTAAAAGAAAAGTAATGTGGGATCGGCGGACACGAGCGTGTCTACCAATTCCACAGGCCAGCACGTGGTCCTACCGGGTGCTGGCTGTGTTTGGGTAGGAACGAGCACGGATTGTCGAGGTGGACCCATAGAATCATATTTTATGAGTTGCAACGCGATTTTGACAACCATGATTACAATTATATTGCAAAAGAGCATGACTATATTGCTGGATGAGTGTGAATTGGAGATTTCTTGTACCCATATGATCATAGCATCTATCACTCCATCAAATTGCTTATTAAAGATAGTCAAGTCCACCACTCTGTAACACAAGACAAAGGCATATGTATTAAGTTTCTTAATGGTGTAGTTAAGTCATTTTTCTTTTGACCTGGAAAGGACAACTATGGAGATCAAGTAGTCATCCAACTTAGTTTACACGAGTTACGGAACAAAAGGAGATGTGGTAAGCTGATTCTGTTTGGTGGAGAAGTCAGAAGAACAAACTAAACACCTCCGGACCACCCTGGCTCGCACTCACGATACCTGTAATCACCATCGACCGGCGATGCACTGCTACAGATTTTTAGAGGATAGCCATCTTACGCGATTCCGCTCCGGTCTCCTCCGATGTCTTCGGTGTAGGGGGAGGGCCACCGGAGGTCGTTATGCCCTCATGCTCAGAGAGAACAACCAACTGTGACGACGCCAACTCGACAATGGCGAATGGCGACGCCAAACGCCTCCCTCACGCTGGCATCTCCGACATCTCCCACCCTCTCTATCCCGTGATCGCCGGAGATCCAGCATGGTGTCAACACACTCTGCGACTATCGGTGAGATCAGCGGCGCACCCCTGGAGTTGGCAGTTCTTCGTTCTGAAGTTCTTCGTCTCATGGAGTTCCTGACACTCCATCAGCGGATCGCCCCCTTCCGCTCCAACCGTCCTAGGTTAGACGGTTGGGCATGGGTATCGCAGTCTTTTTCGATGCTCAACCTCTACATCCGCTTCCTACCAACCATCACTTTGCCGGAGGATTTTAGGTTTGATTGCAAACTCATTTAGTGATCTCGGGTATGTTTGAAAATCAAGATTTTTGCTTGCCCTTATGTGGTGCGGACGGTTTCTCATCAGGAGATACAGGGCAAGATGAGCGCCTCACAATGACATCCTACGTGTTGTGTGGCGAGGCCGAGGAGGACATCACCCACTATTTTTTGAATGCCCGACATCACGAGGCATCTAGTAGCAAACGAGCATTGCGAACCTGTTATCATCCGACTCAGAGACAGTGTGGCAATCACTTCAAGGTTTTTGGCTCGTCAGAGACAAAGATGGAAAGCGCCTCTGGTGATTTTTTTGGTTGATGCTTAGGCCAACCGGCTCTAGCGCAACCGAATCATTTTTTCTGAGCATATTGTACACCACATTTTCTTTTTTATTCGGGAGTGGGGTTTTGATTAGCTGAGACACTTCCCATTTTTTGTTGTTCTCCCTTTGAGAGCCCACACTTGTACATGACTTTCAGTTCATAGCTATATTATATATAGATGGATGACAACCACAACTATGGCAGTCATCCTTTTTCTTCTCAAAAAAAAAACAAAACAAAAGAAGATGTAATGCAAGAGAAAATCACACCCCACATTGAAATCAAACAAAAACTTTCATGTACATATGCATGAGTGCCGGGACGATGGAGCTCCCGCTGAGGGGATGATGATACCACTATGGAGGTCCCAACAATATGGCAATTGCACCCTAAGTTCCTTCTCAAACAGATATGTAATAGAAGTTTAAAATGGTAAGCGCAAAACATACCCAGTGCTTGAAAAGCCTAGACCCAAATGCAGTACAAGTATGGTTCATTACATGGAATAAGGAGCCTTCTGAAGAACCATCAGAGTTGTTTGCCAAGACCTCAAACAAAGTAAATGAATCAAATGTAAGTAACTGTATCAAATTGCATACTTATGCAAAGATTGGAATGACTGCACAAAAAGAATTAGCACATGAACTTTAATAAGTAATAGATATATAGAGTTGAGAGGATGAGAGAGGCAACATTAATAGCATGCAGTTAAATTTGGAAATGAAATGCTCCTATATGAACACCATTTCTGCTTCCAGAAAAAAAGGAAATCAAATGATAATCATCACACAAGACATACCAGAATTCTCAATTGTAACCTATCAAGCTAAAACTCATTCACTGAACTGAGAACCGGAAATGAATTGTTTTTTTACCTAGATGTGACATGATTGGCTGATTGCACATGCTTAATGATGTTCATATCTGAGGTTTTAAAAGGAATCTACTGAAAAAATGCCTAACTTTTCTGGAAAGAACAGAATAAATTGAATGTCTATTCAGTGGACAAATACCTCAAGCTGATGAAGAGTGTTTGCTTGTAAATTTAGCTCAATGTTGCTAGAGATAGGTCGAAACGAAGAACTGAGACCTAAGATCCTTTCCAAACCGAATTCCTTGAGGTAGTTAACAGTCAATGCCAATGCCTGAATAGCTAAGTCAGGCAATGACATAACACTCTGTCATGAGAACAAAAAATGAAGGTAAAAGAGTCATTTAATATAATTAGTCATTAAGCATGGAAACAGAGTTTACCAGGTGATGAAAGCAGCAAAATCATGGAAACGGAGAGCGGCATGAGATATACAAATGCACAGACAATGAATCCCTCAAGCCCAATAACTGGTCATTAGAATAGCAACAATACCTCAATCCCAAGAAAATGGATTCCCTCCGTTCTTGTATTGCTGATTTCTCTACCAAGTTCATCAACCAGCATGGAATCACCTACACTTTCATATAAAGACATCACTTCAGCAAGTGCACCCCCATCTTTATAGCACTCACTTCTGGTTCTTTCAACTCGGACATTGGATGAAGGTCCAGCAAATGTCAGAATGAACTAAAAATAGAAAGGACTTTTTCAGAACTAAAAAACATGTTTCCAAATATAACATCATAAAATGATTCCATACAGATAACATGGAAAAAAATGAAGAAGTTTATTGTTCACCCTCACAATAACTTACATGGGTTCTTTGCTTTTGCGTAGTTTCATGAGTGTAGTGTCTTCATGCAATTCTTTTGTATATGGAATTCTCTTTTCTTGTATCATTTCACAGTTTATTTATAAATCTGGATGTCTGTTCAACTTGGCAGACATCCTCTATTCTCAGAAAAACAAAGGAACTTAGATATGCTACAGCAGTTTAGCAAATATAATGTCATTCTATTACATCTCTAGGATATACATGAACCTACCAAGACCTATTTTTAACTACAAAGAACTAAGTTATCTAGATGAGTTATAAATTGCAAGATACTTTAATCACTGAAACACTGCATATGAAATAAATGCCCTGCCCATCTACATCCACATGTCAATAATTTTAATACCAAAAGTATTATTCATGTGGGGTGGCAACTGAAAACATAGATATGATCTATGAACTGAGATCTTTAACAAAACTTTTTCAAGTTCAAAATGTCGTCTAAACAAATCAATCACTAAAACTCAGTTGTCTAACATAACATCTGAGAGATCTCAATCCATGGCAGTGCATTGGTTCAGATATCTGTTCAACATGTGTCATCTATTTTAAGCATAATCAACAATGTGCATATAGCAGCAAGCAGCATTAATGCAAAATGTTTTAAGGGATAAAAACTAGCATATGCTCTAAGGTTCTTTAAAATCCTTTTACATTAACCTTGAAGCGGGACTAATAGCAAGCCCTATATTACATCAAACCCTGTCAAAAGAGCGTCAGAAAATTTAAAGACTTTTGCTTTGGGGGCAAAAACACATCAATTATTCACTCAGTGGAAGCCCTTGTTGGATATTAACAAGACATGAGTTAGGATATGATTCTGGTAATGTTCCAATTACCAGAATTATTTTTTAACAAACTTCTTAATTCTCAATAATGGCATGTTTCTCATCAGGATTAATAACTTCAATATGTATTTACATTATGTATGAATATTATACCTGCATCTTAAGAATTTATGCACCAACAGAAATAGCTCTTCCTATTACATATTTTTATGGAGCAAAAATAGAAACTAACAAAAAATAAAAGTAACTCTATAAACGAACTTATGACCATGCTATGTTCTAACGTGGAAGACAAATAATAGCATTGCATAAATTACTATCTACCTTCTCTGTTGTCGATGATAGGGGCTCTGCCATGAGAATCTCTGCTGGGGACAAGCTCATCAACACCGCCTCGAGCCCAGACCTCAGAGAATCATCGTTGAACTCCCCATATACAACGTCCCCTGTGGACGCCTCCACTGCAACTAACCCAACCCGCACGTCGAACCTCCCCTCCAGATCCGCACCACCAATTCCCAACTCCTCCTCCACGACGCAAGCAAGGAAATTGCTCCCGGCGGGAACTGCTGCCTCGTCCTCTCCTCCACCGCCGCCCATATCCCCAACCGCCTCGATCGTGGACCTGGTGTACAGGGCGGACAGCCCCCGGCTGAAGGGGCCGAGCCGGTTGGCCCCATGCGCCTTGATCGCCGCCGTCTCCGTCTGCTTCACGACGCCCACCTTGTAGCCCGCGGCAACGAGCCGGCGCACGTGGAAGTTAAGCCGGAAGGTGGGCACGCTAGCGGTGAGGAAGTTGCGGTCGACGTGGGCGATGATGCCGAGGACGCGGGCGGCGACCTCAGCGTCCGCGCCGAAGAAGCGGTATCGGTATCCGACCTCGACCATGAGGAGGACGTCAGGGTGCCTGGACTTGAGGTCTAGCACCTGGAGCTCGAGAGGGGTGTAGGTAGGGTTCCGGGGGACGGCGCCGGCGCCAGAGGAGGAAGACGAGGAGGAGGTGGCGGCGGGGGGGTCGAGGAGCTTGGAGAGGAAGCGCTGGTGGAGGGACGGATCATGAGGAGGGGCGGGCAGGGGTTTGGGCTTCTTGGGAGGAGGGGAAGGGGTTAGGGTTTGGCGGAGGCGGCGCTTGGCGGAGGAGGAGGAAGGGGAGAAGGAGACGGTGGCGGCGACCTTGGGAGGAGGAGAGGATTTGGGAGCGGTGTCATCGTTGGGTGCTTTTGGGGCGAAGAAGCGGGATATGCTCTGCTGCTTCGTCTTGCCCATGGCAGGGGGGTAGAGAATGAGAGAGACGAAGTGAGAAAACGCGGGAAATGGGAAGAAGAGAGAAGCGGTTATTTTATGCGGCCCCTTGCACGGTTGCGCCACTCGCGGTGCTTTATGCACGTCAATCTTATATAAATGATAAAATTTTGATACGAATTAGAAAGTGGATTTAATGTTCCTATTGCTTTTCTTCAGAAGGTTTCATTTTATGATGAATGATAATTGATTAATAGAAATATATGTAGCACAAACATCTTTTTTTCTTAATATATATAGGATTAACATATTATTATTGTAATTAATCCGATCATTTGTTATTGTCGATTCAATCAAATATTTGCATTAAGTTAAAAGATCTTCCGATTCAACTTCTAAAGCTTTTTTATCCATAAAATATTTAATGTTAATAATTGTGGATAAAAAAATAACTTGGGAATTCGTCCTCTTTATTTTTAAAGTTATCTTTTTCTTTCTATAAAACTCTTGCACCTTCCTTTATAATAAAAAAAAAACACTCAACTTCACTATTGCTAAACAACAAGATGTGTTGTTGTATAGTAATTCGATGGCATGGACAAATTATGTTAAAGAATCTTTTCACCTAATTAATTAATAGCAAGAAAAAAATAATGGCCAACTTATTTGATGGTCATGGTGATTATTAAATCTATTAGTACTTAGCTAATCAAATACCAAATGAGGTGGTAAAATAAGCAACTCATCAAACACAGCCCAAATCCCATATAGATAGTATTATATGCAAGATATACATAAATAGCAAAATAATCATTTAAAACTTAAGCCTAATTAAGGAGCAAGGTCAAGTAAGTTCCATTAATATCCTAATCAAGTAAATTCTTTAAAGGATACAAATTTAAAAGGTGTTTCTTGTTCCCCATTACTTTTTTTAGTGTGCCCATTACCTAATTAATACCTTTGTTATGGAAGTGATTGGTTATGTGGTTGATGGCTTTGTTTGGTATTATTAATAGTTTGAAAAGTGGATAGTGATTTGATAGTGGATAGCGAATGATGATTAGAAGTTAGAGATTCTAACAAATAAGTGTTTGATAAATTTAGTGGTAGAATTAGTTGATAAATATAAAATGAAAAAATTGAACATATGGATAAATTATTTAATTCAAGCACTATAAAAATTCTGTTATAATGTAATAAATAAATTATTTATATCTCAATAAAATAAAATATCACAATTATTTTTTGTTAAAATATACAAAAATTTATATTGACAATAAATTATATATAGTGCACACATGATATAAAATATAAATCATTAAATTAATTTTTTATTCATTATTAACATATAAATAATTTGTAATTAATTAAGCATGAATATAAAAAGAAATATAGTTAAATATAGTTAAATGATGATAAGATAAAAATAAGAAATAATAAGATAAGTTGAGAAAGAAATAATGTATTTGAATGAAGGTAGAATTGGAAAAAAATATAAACCGCTAACTTCTAATCGTTAAAAGCTAGTAGAAGTAGCTTTTTAATATTTTCATACGAAACGTTAAATGTTATTTATTTTTCTCATTTACCAAATAAAAAAGTTAGCGTTTGAACCACTAAACACTATTTGAAACATTAATTTTGGTGTTGCGAAACAGAACTTTAGAGGTCCAAATGTGACAAACCTTTAGAACTTGCCATAATCCATGTAATTCCAAGTATAAATATAACATTGTTAATTTTTACATCAAGAACTTAATTATCTAGTTAACTATTTCTTCTTCAAGTTGAGGTAAACATTTAATTTTGATGAAGTTGATTGACTCTTTTTTGTATAACCTAACATGTTGTAGAGAATATTTTGACTCTCAATGCACAATGCATTAAAGAAATGTGTAAATGCACTTGACACACCCGCAGGACCCTCCTAAATTTGTTTGGTATACTATATAATAATTTATCAAGGATAAAAAAAATATTAAAATAAAAACATATAACTTTGCTCCCCTCAAATTTGTGCTCTCTGTTACTTGCTTCTAAAAAGATGATATCTTGATTCTGATATCTACATTTACAAAGAATATTCCTCTGAATTAGAAATAAAGTTTTGAACCTAATATTTGAGTAGGTAACATCGATGTCCTTCATGCTCCCGCCATGTAAGACTGTAAGTAGAACAATATGCATATATGATGTGTTGCGAATGCATCCATGAAATGTTTAAACTATGAAGGAGCTCAAGAAATAGCAAGAATTCGGTATTAAGTTCAAAATAAGCAAAGACATTAGGATGAACTTTTCTACGGTAATGATTAGAATGTAGCAAACTAAGTTGAAACACATCACAAATTTCACAAAGAAATAAAATTTTAATATTGTTGTCATCGGATATCGGACATCCCATCTACAAAATGGGCGCCCGATATCATGATGATCGATAGTGCGGTCAATATTCCATTGGTTGACCAAAACTCATTCGGACTTTCAAAATTACAACAAACATAATATCAAGAGGATAGTTTTTTATCCAATTTTTTCATTACACCATCATAACTTTCTAGAGATTTGTAGCCCCCCACTATTCATGATCCCATGGGATTCAAATGAACGAAACTTCCATTTTTTCACACCATTTGTTGTTCCTGTGTTGATTTCTCTATGTTATCAGCCACAGGACATAGGTGATGGTATTGTAGGTGTTTAGGGCGCAAGGAACCAAGGAGGGAGAAGATGATGCGACTAGAGCTTGATCTATCGAACAACTCATAAAAAAATCGTTCAAAAAAGTCTATTTTCGAAATCTATGTCATGGGGTTACTTTGTGAGGTTTTGCATGTTTTAAGAACTTATTAGATCTAGAATCCAAGATAAGAGAGTAGAAAAACAAGTCTTATTGTCCTCCTTGATAGATATGATCCCATGTGCTATTATTATAATGATGTGACGGACTTTTGAACTAGCATATGTCATGATTTTTTATCGATCAACATACATTGGGTTTAATCCGATCCAAATTGGGATCCGACTTTTGGGCTTAAGGCAATGACAACAACACTCGTTTGAGAAGGGCAGCACGTGGGGATCGAGGCGGGGGATAAAATTTCCCCAAGATCATGGATTCGGGTCGGGGTAGGAGGCAGGGGCCGATCGACGAGGTCGAGGCGAGGGGAGTGTCCTCCGCCCCAAACAAGGTCGGGTGCCACTCTTACATTCATGTTTTGCAGAAGTTAATGGGTGAATTATGTACGATTTTGACTAATATGACTTCGGAATTGTAGGACAAAAATTATGTTTATGCTGAATATTATGAGTAGATAAGGACAAAATCTTGCGGACCTCTGAACTTTACAATGTGATACACTACAAGAAAAATAACTTTTAGCGACTATAATTAACGAAGAGATTCAGATTTTTGCGCACATTATAAATAATTAAGGTGTTAACAGTATTTATCATTTTATAATTTCGTGGAAACTATTTAAACAATAATCAATTATCATAATTATATATGGATTAATCAACATTGTTATAAATATCTAGAAATATGAACATTGTATATTGAATGATGCTAACTTAATAGAAGTGATAAAAGGATTAATAGCTCGACTTACCTGGCGTATAACTTGCAGTACTTGTGAAGGCCCTCGTATTATCCTGCAGCTGCAGTGCCTCAAAATGACATGATCTCCATGCATTCTGATCTCAAGTCTTGCTGAAAAGATCGTAATTTGAAGAATAAGAACAAGCTGTAACTTCTCTTACTGGCTTCCTACTCCTACAGAACTCACTCTCTATATCAACTAACAGTTACTCGAACTCTCTGAGGCTTGGTTCCAAATGAGAAGGAAGCTACGAATGGAGTATACATAGAGGAGGACTAAGCCAGAGAGGACATACGCAAATCTGTCCCAGTGCATTCCTATTGAATTATTATGTGCTGAAAATTTATTCTATGCTTGGTCAGTGAAGCTTTAAAGCTTGATAACTGACTAAATTATTATGTACTGAGAAAGGGGGCTGTTTTTACAGTCTTTTCTTTGGATAACATTTCAGATTTCAGTCATTACACACTATTATTAATGACCAGATAAAAATATGATCATCAACAATAAGGACCAGAAATAAATTGGTCCTTAATATTTTTATGACTTGTCGTTAAAAATTAACTATAAGAACAAAATTCAACTTGATGTTAAATATTAAAATTAATGACTATCATCTTGTCGTTAAAAATATTGATGAGTCAAATAAAAAAAATCTTAAAATGATATTTATAAAATATATTTCTTTTCATTTTATTTTCTTCTTTTATTTTTTACATTAAGAATATTATTATTTATTGCTTTAAAATTCAAAATAAAAAATATAAATTATACTTTATGTTTTAATAACATTAACATAAACAAATATCTTCACTTTTAATTTTTAATATTTATTTTCATTAATGGAATTAAAAATGTCATTTACTTATAATAATTAATAATATTATATTGTTCATTTTTTTTATTTTTATGTATATTTAACCTTTTTCATTTATTTAACTTTGATTAAAATTTCATATCTATATTTCCTAAAAAATTATGAAAAGATAAATATAAAATATTTATTATTTTAAGATCAAAGCTAAAAAATTACTTTTATCATCATAATTTTGTTAATAACCATTAAAATGTAACTAATCATCTAATTCTAACCTAATTTTTTTACTATACCTATGATTGTTTTTTATCTCTTCTCTCGCACACCGGCAAGGGCGATATAAATACGCGTTGTCATCTCCTTCCTTTGATAGGCTCCGACGAGCTACGTGAGAGGCGGCTCCGACGGTCGCTGGGTCGTCGTCGAGGCCACCTCACGCGCAGAGGTGGTCGTCGAGGCTGCCTCTGCGCGAGAGGCGGCCGTCGAGGCGCCTCTTGCGCAAAGGCGGCCCCAATGGCCGCCTCACGTGCAGAGGCGGCCGTCGAGGCGCCTCTTGCGCAAAGGCAGCCCCAATGGCCGCCTCACGTGCAGAGGCGGCCGTCGAGGCGCCTCTTGCGCAAAGGCGGCCCCAATGGCCGCCTCACGTGCAGAGGCAGCTTCAGTGGCCGCCTCTACTCGAGAGGCGATCGTCGATGGCCGCCCCTTGCGTAGAGGCAGCCCCGATGGCGGGCTCATGCGTAGAGGCGGCTTCGACGGCCGCCTCACACGTCCGCCTCTGGTCGAGAGGCGCCCCTGACACCCGCCTCACGTGCAAAGGTGGTCGTCAGAGCCGCCTCTACGTGAGAGGAGGCCGCCTCTCGCGCAGGGGCAGCCATCGACGGTCGCTCTCGCGCAGGGGAGGCCATCGGCAGCCGCCTCTCACAAAGGGGCGACTGTCCCTGCGTGAGAGGCGATCATTAGAGTCGCTCCTGCACGAGGCCACTTTTGTGCATGAGGCTGCCTCCTCACGCGCCCGACGGCCGCCCTTGTGCGAGAGGAGGCCGCTGCCCTTGGCGGTCACGCCTCACATTGTGGCAGTCGTTAGGACCGCCTTCGCCCTATGAGGCGGTCGCCGGTGTTCTCGGCCAATGCGACAGGGTTGCACCGCCCCAACAGCGTCTCTCTCAGCATTGACGTTAATGACATTTTTTTCTCTGTTTATACAAATTTTTTGACTTGTCCACAGATGGATTGCATGCACTTATCTCATGTTATGTGGTAATTATGTTAATGCATATATATTAAACTTGATTTTTATTTTTTTATTGATATAGGTGAACATGACTTTCATTGCAAAGTTTGAAAAATGGATGACATCGACTTCAAAAGCGTCGAAGCAAAATTTTATTGCTCCAGGTGCTCTTGGAAGAGGGCGGGGAAAAAGGTCTTTGTGCTCCTTGGAAGTTTTTGAAGACATTTCACTTGTGATTAATAGAAGAGCAAGTCTTCATATCAATGGAAGTCAAAGGATGCCACATTATTGTAAAAGTTTTAAGGTTTGATCATTTACTAAAATTATTATGTTTATGATTTATACTATGATGTTTATACTATATATAACATTATTGTGTATGTTATATGCTAATATAGGATGCAAGTGAAAGGAATACAAGAAATGGAGTAAAAAATTATGCCACACCGCATTGGCAACAAGCCTTTTAGAGAAATCATCTATCAATAGGTATTAATATTAAAATATTAATATTCTTTTTTTCTATTTTTTTGCTTGATATCTCACTATCTTTTATGGTAGCCCACTAGATGTTGCAACTATTTCCTTTTTGAGGCATGCAAGAAAAATAACAACTTATCGAAAAAGGTCATTGAAAGATATGTATATTTAATAATAATTTTTTATTTAATCTTCATGAAATGTGTATTAATATGAGTTTATATTTTTGTAGGTTGAAATAGATTGTACAAGCTAAACGTACACTTCCCGCAATATGAATATCTCGTGGCGGATTTGATTTTTTTATTGGTGAGTATACTATCTTAATTGCTTCTAAGTATGTTATTGTTAATAATAATTCTCATTTTGATTTTATAGATTTTTTATGAATATTCATTGGATTGGAAAGGAAGATGAATGGAAGAGTTATTTGGAAGTCTTGCTATATTTTTTTTAACATGTTCTTTTAGAAGAGTTATTTGGAATTTTGTAAACATTTGTTAAAATGTTGGATGTTGCATATGAATATTTTGTTGGAGTAAAGTTTTAATGCCCTATAAAATTATATTTAGATGATAGAAATCTTGAATGAAAAAGTTTAAATAAAAATGGATAACTTTATGCACTAAACTTTGATTAAATAATTGATTATGACCTCAATAAATTTTAATTAATGATGAATATTAAAGTTGTAGAAAATTATGTTACCTATCTATAGAATCCAAGATTACCTAATTTGAATAACTATGCAGAATGTTATGCTCAAAATAGTGCAGGATAGTCAACCTACTAGTTGAAGCAATGAAGGTCGGTCGAGGCACCGGTCCACCGGTCAAAGGCAAAGCTTGCCCAGCTCAATGATGAAACTACATCGATCGGCAGTCCGCTCGATGCACCGATCGACCGATCAGCTCAACGGGTGAAAATAAAAAATATCGAGACTAAACTGGTCGAGGTCGATAGTTCGGTTGATTGATTAAGCGCTGGCACTGAAGAAATCACACAACAATCATATAGACCGGTCAATTGGTTCATTAGTGCGGTCGACTAGTTTCTGGCTGAGATGAACAATAATGGCTATTTTTCAAGGAGAAAAATGTTGAAAAATTTTTGGACGAAATTTTCACATGTAGAATCCTATAAAAGGAGTGTCAAATTCTGAAGTAAAGAAATCCATCCAAGCATTGAAGCAAAATTTTAAGTGATCAAAAGTATATTAGTCTCTTAAAGTTATTATTCTAATTTCTCTTATTTCTCTCTTCTCTTCATGTGAGCATGATATTGTAAAAGAGAAAAACCATTATTTAGAAAAGTGAGAGCTCCTATGTAAAAGAGGATTCATATCTTACTTTTTGAATGAGAGAAAAATATAAGTTTTCTAGGAGGAGATGTGTGCCTTACCTCTCGAAGCAAAAAAAAAATGTGGTTTGATGTAAATGATTCTTCTTTGTCCCATTTGGAACGAAAGAAGAGTTTAGTAGAATTTTTGACGATCTTGAGGTCGAGAAGTCGGAATGGGGTCGTAGGTTAAGGTGTGGTCGAATCTCGTCAACAATCACCGTGTTCTTTGTGTTTGATTTCTTTCTCCCTCTCCCTCTCATTTTATTATGCTTGTGATTTGATTTGCATTAATTTCGAGTTTAACGAATCGATTTTAAATTTTCACGAAGTATTTGTGAAATCGATATTTTCGAGTTTCAACAGTAATTCAAACCCCCCCCCCTTCTTGGTGCCTTAGGATCCTACATATTTGAGTTGAATATTGTATGGATAATTGATTTGATAATTGGTGTTTTGAACATGAATGAGTTTGAATCTTATCAAATATATCATTTTAAAATTTTAAAAATGTATTGTCGATCATATATTTGTCCCCAAATAATAATAATAATAATAATAATAATAATAATAATAATAATAATAATAGTGACAAGAAAAGTGGCCCTTAAAAAGTCTTTCTAATACATAAATAATATCCTTAGCAACTAATTGAGTGGTCATGGATCAGCATACTAGTCACTATTGAATTTTTAGGGAAGCAAAATGTGGTGGTCCCTAAAAAAAATCAACGGCTAGTTATTCACATTGGACACTAAAATCTTTTAGCGACGGGACCTATAACGAAGAGCTGCGTCTAGTTTTTCTTATGGTTGATGAGTATTAACGTCAAGATCATAACTTTTAACTACTACATATTTCTTTGATAATGACCTAATTTTTTGTAGTGATAGAAAAAGTGTTTAACAATGTTTTAGATATTTGTTTTGTTTGTAAATTGATCGAAAATTTAATAATTTCGCAATCCATGAATCAGGCACTCGATCTGAAATGTCGAGACTTGAACATGATGCAACGATTGATCGGGAACCTATCTTGGTCGGCCGAGGATTATGCACCGGATGATCGATCAAGTTTCAGACATCCAAATTTGAGCAGTCAAAAGACTAGCATTCGAACTCCTAATGGACGGCCAATGAAACAGATAAAATGAGTGTCCGAACCATTAACAAATGATCATTGATATTAGAACGAACGATCGATCAATTTTCGAATGTCCGATTCATGAATAGAGAATGACCTTCATTAACAATCTGATTAATCTTGTCCACTTGATTTTTTTCCTCTCGTTCCCTTATGAATCACCCTTGTTCCCTACCCTTGATTGATCTATGTAATCAAAAGATAGGTTCATAGTTAATAAAGATAAAAGTCGAGAGTTATCATTGCCTACTTAGATGAGATTATTGATAGTCTTGTGTGAGGTACTTTTCTTGAGGATTTTATTAATAGCCTTATGTGAGGCAATCCTCCAACTGTATTAGGATGTTTATTAGCCACGTGTGAGATCATTCTCTCATTTATGAGGCACTTTCGTGGCACAACTTTTTCACTTGTCCATGAT
The DNA here is from genome assembly GCA_030549335.1 of Pontederia crassipes. Classification (NCBI taxonomy): domain Eukaryota; kingdom Viridiplantae; phylum Streptophyta; class Magnoliopsida; order Commelinales; family Pontederiaceae; genus Pontederia; species Pontederia crassipes. The sequence goes on along the minus strand of CM060191.1, from coordinate 63,933,239 downwards.
TTAAGTAGTTACACATTTGAATATTTGCAATGATATTTTTTAAAAGTGGAGAGCTATTGCAACTCATGAGTAAGATAAAATGAAATGAATTATTAAAGATGAGTAGATGGACTATGTCCTTATAAACATAAACATGAAATAAATGTAACGAAATGGAACAATGATGCCTTTCTATGAAAAATAATAATAAAATAAAGATGAACAAAAATGAAATTTATATTTGTTTTATATGTTTAAATTCATAGGCCGTTGTTATGATTTATTTTTAATTTATGTGTAACTTTATGCTAATGATTGAGGTTGCTTTTCTATTTTAATCCTCGTAGGTATATGATTTACATGCGAGTCTGTTTGATGTGTGTGCAGCAATTTTAGTTGTGTATGCACATGACTATATTAGAGGTTTTTCTTTATTATCAAGTTGTTTGAGGAACTTCTAGATGTTACATATTATGGCATGAACTTTTATATGTCTAATATTGGTGTTGGACGATGTGATAGTATTTTTATTTTTATTTATCATTTTAACTTTCATATTTGATTGTTCCGATTTATCCATCTTAATTTTAAATAATTAATTATTATCCACCGTGATCGCCGCCACAAGATTAAATGACTAATTATTATCCAAATGTGGAGAGTGGAGACACACATTATGGGAAAAAAGTATGGCCCATTATCTGATACTTTAATGGCCTTTTTTCATGTTTTCCATGTAGGGTAAGCCCAATGCTTTTTATATTTGTCTGTAACGTGAAAAAACAAATATTATCAATTAATAATGTAAAATGAAAGAAATCTTATAGTATGATTTTATGCAACAATAAATAAAGAAATATGCCCCTTAACTCATATATCCAAAGATGTCAAGTTCAAATGTCACATCCTTTTATTTTTTTTTAAAAAAATTCCTTTCTATTTAAGCCTTCTTTTGCAATAGGGAAAAAACAAAGCGGTATCAAACTCAGCTCTCTCACAATAAAATAAATTCCTGTTCTCTTGTTTATTTCATTTCCCCTCTAAATGTATCATGATCGTGGACATGTATTATTAATAAAAGAGGGTCGAATTATTGACTACAGAGATCGGACGCATACCTTATTAAATTTTAATTTTCTTTTAATATCTACATTTACTATAACTTTCCTAATTCAAGATCCCTAATTAAAAATCTAACAGGATAACAAGAGACCGAATGTTCTATCACAAAATCCTCGCAATATTCCTTTTTATGTAAATAACAAAGATACATTAATTACGAAAGTTCATGAAATCGAATCTTCAATTGTCAGAGCATTTAATTTTTCAAATTTAATTCAACACATGACTTTGAACCTGGGGTTTAAATATTTGTGTGAACACACAACTTATTCACAATGTGAATTCTAATTGTAATAATCAGATTTAATACTCGATGTAATTGATAAAAATAGCAATCCAGCTTTCATTCATAGTCTTCTGTAAGATGTCGTGATATTAAAAAAAATATATATCTTAATAAATTAAGTTTGATACATTTTATATTTTTCGGTTATCACCTCAGTGTCTCGCGGCAACGCGTCGATCGTCCAATTCAGCTGGCGCTAAGAATTATGCGTATTACTCACGAGTTGAAGACTCGTTGAGCTTAGTATATGACATGTGAGACTTTTAGTGCATTCCAACTTTTGTTGATTGCTACATTTTATATCATCATCCAATTTTTTTCATTAATAAAAAAAAAGTACACGTACGTCAGGGACGGACCTGAATTGTTGGGATAAATATAAGTGAAGAGTACATTATTTACTATTTTATACATATTTATTTTTTAAAAAAATTATTAATTTTATAATATGTATTGGCTGATCTCCTCAATTTTTTTCTGGTTCGTCCCTGCCGTACATGTAATTAAAGTTAAAAAATCCCGTGCTATGAGTATGAATGCATAAAAAGTTTGATCATGGAATTAAATGAAGGATATAGTAAAACAGTTGTACAGCAAGATTATATATATATATATATATATGATTTTTTTGTCACTAATAACCTAAAGAAACATGATAACAAAGAAAATCCAGCATAAAAAATTATATAAAATAATTATCTCAATTAAGAACAGTAATATATATTCAGAAGTTCATAAAATTTTGAAGATGATAAATAATTATTATTGATGATTTGAATTATGTTTTAATAAAATGTATTAGTAAAGGAAAATATTGAAGAAAAATAAAATATATATATTTGTAAAGTCGTATCTGACACGCGTGATACGATCATTAATGTGCACCAGCCAATGCATTGCCTCAATACGTGCAATATGAATGGAGTTCTTGAGGTGCACGCACTCTATATAAATCATACACACAGTTTGGATAATAAATTAACCAGAGAGCCCCCAACGACAGCATCAGTTCAAAGCAAAGCGAGGGAGCTAATGCCGGCCACAGCAGCAGCGGGCGGCGTCGTCAAGATCATCGGCGCGTGGATGAGCCCTTTCGTGCTGAGGACGAGGATCGCCTTCAACCTCAAGGGAGTCGAGTACCAGCACCTGGAGGAGAACTTGGCCGCCAAGAGCGACCTGCTCCTCAAGTCCAACCCTGTCTACAAGAAGGTGCCCGTCCTCCTCCACAACGGCAGGCCCGTCTGCGAGTCCACGGTCATCGTCCAGTACATCGACGAGGTCTGGGCTTCGCCGCCCGGCGCTGCGCCGTTGCTGCCCGCCGACCCATATGACCGCGCCATCCATAGATTCTGGGCTTACTACGTCGATGACAAGGTCAGAAATCGATCTAATAACCAAGTACTATGTATCTCATTAATTCATGTATGCGTTCCTTGTGACCGATGACGCTTTGGATTGTGGACGTCTCAGTGGTTCCCAGCCTTGTTCAACATAGAGAAGGCTCAAACTGACGATGGCAGGAAGGAAGCCGTGGAGCAGACGGTCGCCGGGTTGAAGCTGCTGGAGGAGGCCCTGGAGGTGTGCAGCAAAAGGAAGGGCTTCTTCAACGGGGACGACATCGGATACCTGGACGTCTCGCTGGGCAGCTACCTTGGGATGCTCAGGGGCATCGAAAAGATCGGCGGCCGCAAGATTATCGACGCCGAGGGCACGCCGCTGCTGGCCGCGTGGGCGGAGAGGTCCTGCGCGCACGAAGCCGTGAAGGGGTGATGCCGGAGACTGATAAGCTGATCCACTTTGCGGCGACCGTTTTGCCGGGTTTGAAGGCCGCGCCCCCTGCAGAGAACTGAAGCCAGTCTTGGGCATGCCCATCAGGCCATCATATGTTTTATTAGAGGAATAACAGCATAAATACTTATGCTATGTTTGATTTTGAATAACATCCGATTTCTAGTGAAATTATCTACTTTGGACTTGGTGATCTCTTACTAATGGATGTCAACTTTTGGAAGGTGCAGAAGAAAAAAAAGTCAATTGAAAGATAGCGGGAGCTGCTCTGCAGCGTGCGAAGCGGCCCGATCGGCATCCGATCACGATCGTGCGGTCGAGATGGAGGCGTCCGATGGATTGGAAGCGGGCGGCCGGATACTATCTCGCGAGATTTTGACATATTGTAATGAGAAAAGCGGAAAGCGGCTGGATCCCTTTTTTTGCTTCCCTCTTCTTTTTTCCTTTTTTTTCCAATCTCCCTCTCTGATCAGCGTCACCGCTTTTTCTCCTCTCTCCACGGCGAGTGATGCCAGCGAGTGGATCCCCGGTTTGTCGACGTCGTCGCCCTTCAGGTACCTCCCGATCGCGAAGCGCACATTCCCTACTCGATTTTCTCTCTTTTGATCTCCCTCCTCTCTACCTTAGAGACGGTGAAGCCAACGATCAAGAACATAAACACAAATCGACGCTCTCAAGACGTAGATCCGGCAAGTGGATCTGCCGATCTGACCCTTGGCGATCGTCATTCAGGTACCTCCGATTGCGATCGCCTTAACTTCACATTCCCCGCTCTATTTTTCCCTCTTTCGATCTCCCTCCTCTCTCGACGCTCTCAAGACGTGGATCCGGAATGTGGGTCGCATGATTTAGGTTAGGGGTTTAGGCCAGGATGAGTGAAGCCAGTGAGTGGATCCCTTCCCGGTTTGTCGACGTCGTCGCCCTTCAGGTAGCTCCCGATCGCCTTCATTTCACATTCCCCGCTTGATTTTTCCTCTTTTGATCTCCCTCCTCTCTACCTCAGAGATGGTGAAGTCGGCGATCAAGAACGCTCCTCAAATCGACGCTCTCACGACATGGATCCGACAAGTGGATATGCCGATCTGACCCTTGGCGACCGTCATTCAGATACCTCCCGATCGCGATCTTCTTAACTTCACATTCCCCGCTCCATTTTTCTCTCTTTCGATCTCCTTCCTCTCTCGACGCGGATCCGACATGTGGATCGCATGATTTAGGTTAGGGGTTTAGTTCAAGGGATTTCAATCTTTGCAAGATACAATTAGTTCCATCTCTTTTAGCAAGGTTTAGTTACTTTACTTGCATTAACTGACGACACATGATTTACACTCTCTTTCTCTCACCCTCTCACATGATTTACACTCTCTTTGCTAACTTGAATTTTATTTCTTTTTTTGAAGCTAATTGAAGCGTGCCAATTTTTTCATTGGATGGATGGACCTCTTGAGGAACACTACAAGAATATCATTAATGGATTACTACGCAAGATAAATAGATTGGAGAGTGAAAATGAAATCCTTCGTCTGAAGCAAGAACTTGATACGATGAAAAATCCAAAACATAGAACTCCTTCGTTGTTCTAGAAATATTCTAGTTTTTTACTTATGCTAGTTGTAGCAATGTTGATGAAATAATTGTGTTGTTCTATCTAGATAAAACATCATGTAAAACTTTATATCAGTTATGTGGAACGTCGTTGAACTTGTAATAGTTTTTGTATGATTGTGATTTTAGTGAACTTATATAGTTAAAATTTATGTGATGTTAAGGAAGTATTCGTTGAACTACATTGGATCTAATCATATTAAGGAAAAATCTGATTGCTGGTCATTATAACTGCAAAGTCATGTAGCATACAGATTGCTTCTCTTTATGTACAACTCAATATTTTGCATGTTCTTCCTTCTCAAAAGTTATTTTGCATATTGCTTGCATGTAAGACTTCTTTTTGGTCAACAACAGCATCAACCACAGCAACCACATCAAGCTGAAAGGCATAAGGCACCTCCTTCGGCATCCTCAGCAAGCAATCAGAGTGCTGCCTAATCTCACGAAAAGCCAACTGCAAGAACAATCTTCAATTTCGGCTTCGTTATCCCCACCGACCTCTACAGTGAATTCACAATCATCAAATTCAAATTCTAGCAGTTTAGGGCATCACCCAATCCCCTAGAATTGTCGAGGATATACAGGTGGACAAAGCTACTTGTGCAAATACCAATGAGTCAAATGCAAAACCAAAGGAACCTATCATTGAATCTTTGTTAGTTTATTGCTATGAGCATTAGCTGGAGACTTCAAGTGTTATTATGTCAGTTGTGTATGTCTGTGTAAATCATGTCTAGAGCTTCTACTGATTAGTATCAGGCCACATACACTAAAGTTTATATATTCAACAGCAAGTGTTGGTAGTTCAATCTTGTCGCAGGTAAATGATAATTCAAAATTGACTAATGTTGATGAAGATAGACAAAATTATTAAATTTCATAAAATGAGTGCAATCCTTCAGCTATAAATGATCATTCCAACAAGACAACAAATTGCTTGAGCATTTAACAAAAGGAAATACAAGCTAGTAAATGAAAAGTTTATACAAATTATCATTCCAACAACAAAATATTTCTTTCCATCTACTGTTAGAAGTCAAAATTCAGTTAGAACTCGAAAGCAACAGATTTTCCAGCATTCCCAGCACTCTAAAGCAGCAGATAAGTAAAGCTTTGTCACGTACACCTAAAAACACAAAGGTAAACTCATCAATAATACACAGATTGCAGAGTGACTAGAACACAAATTGCAGAGTGATTAGAAGATATATTGAAAATACAAACTGCAGTGATTAGAACATGTATTGAAAATACACCACCTGTGTTCTCCAAAGGCTTCATTAATGATTACTCTGCAACTGTTCATCTTGTGTACTACTTAAATGCTGCAAGAAAATTTATGTTAGTACAAGAAGAAACATAATGGACAAAGAAGTATTAGAACATTATTTGTGCCTTCTTCAATGGACAAGAAGTGACATAATGATCTTTTGTTAAACAATAACTACAAGTTCATTTTTTCGGACCAGTTTGTGACATGGAAACCTCAACACTAGATTTCATTCGTTGAACATTCCTTGGCCTTCCCTTTGATTTGGTGGCACATGGATGGTGTATGATAACATTAGAACCTTCAAATGAAGAACCTTGCCCTTCCCTTCGACTTGAATTTATCTCAGCTTGAGAAGCTTCAACCGACTCACTTATCTTTATACAAGATAATTTTTTAATAGCTTCCTTCAAGATCGCAAAACCAACATCAAAATGTTCAGATGATCGTAAACTCATTTCTGCCACCTTGCGTCATTTCTTTTAAAGTTCAATTTTCGTAAAGGAGTGATATCACTTTCACCAACTGTGAGTCGTTCATTCGATGACATGTGTACGATTGAATACCGAGCATTCGTCATACAACGATGAAGGATATAATGCTCTGGTAATGACACAATCCTTCTTTTATTAAGAATTAATAATGCATGTGCGCACAAGATTCATTCTTGTTCAAACATTTTGTATGAACATTTCACAAGGATGTCTTGTTGTGCAGTGTACTCCACAATAATCCGTCGTTGATCTTCTTCACCTGATAAATACAGAGTAAATAAACTTTCCATCATCTTCCAAAATAAGTTGTGACAACAAATGCATGATTTTTTTAATTCTTCCTGAAATATCGCAAAAACTTTTTGACTATAGACTTTTCCGGCATGGATCTCCAATGGACTTCTTGAAGCCGTGGTAGGAAGAGAATACAAATTCTTAAAATCTTCTTGTTCTTCGACTTCACGACGAGTAGAAAGAGCTAAGTCATATTGATACACAAACTAATCAAATGAAGTGTTAGAATTGACAAATCCATCAAAAAATGCATCAATACTCTCGCCCTCTCTATGGACTGCATGCCTGCACAAAATGTATCATTTAAATAAATCGGGACCTAGTGTTCAAGCTTTTTATACGTTTGTTCCAACCAATGCCCATTCAAAATATCATATTTGTCTTTAAAGAAAACCACTTCTCCTCAAATTGTTGTTTGGTCACAGACGTAAAAAATCATTCATTGTAATCTTTTCTGAAGTTGTCACGTGTGTATAAGTCTCGGAGATGTGTCATGGCATTCTTCGTAATATGCCGTATACAAAACATATGGCGTGTACCAGGAAATACTCTGCGAATAGCATTACTCATCGCTGCATCTTGATCAGTTATAATACATATAGGCTTCTTTCCGTTTATGCATTCCAGTCATGTTTCAAATAACCAAACAAAAGTATTTTCGGTTTTGTCAGCTAGTAAAGCACATCCAAATAATATAGACTGTCTATAGTGGTTAACACCTGTGAAGGGTGCAAATGGCATTTTAAATTTGTTAGTTCGATAAGTTGTATCAAACACTACGACATCATCAAAAGTAATATAATTGTCCTGTGATATTCCATCCGCCAAAAAAAAAACTCTTCGCCACTGCTTGTTCATTGGCCATTATTCTAAAAAAGAAAGATTCGTCGTCTTTTAATTTTTTCTCAAAATAAGAAAGCACTGCAATGCATTTTTTACCGACACAATTTTTCCTGGATGTTCTGATATGGTCAATGCAGTGTTGAGATGTTATAAATTTCTCCCCCGACATGTTGAGAAATTTAGCTATCTTCGAAGGAGCGATCCCAGCTTTTCTCATATAAGTCATTACTTGCTTTGAAGGACTTGACAATTTATGATGTGAACGTAATCTAGAAACGTCCTTGATGTGAATTAAGTGGAGTATAGTGATAACTTGCTGATTTTGTGGTCAGAATTGGAAATTTTCAATTATTTGGTCAACTCCCTAAACTCACTCTCTACTGCAAGTGCACAGGTCAATTGTAATAGACCAAAATATCGTATCCATAGTGATTTAAAGCCAATGACTCCCTAAAATAATCTAGACTAGTCCTAACTAAAGTGACAAAATCAGGAAATTAAAAGAACGTGAAAATAGATTTTTAAAAGTGACAAAAAGGATAACTATTTTTGGTGTTTTGATAATAGAAATGAACTGAGATCTAATTACTGAATTTAGAACTAAAAAGGGTTTGTCAATCAATGAAAAGGTTCTCCTAGGGGTTGAGGTTCATCTAATTCAGTTATGGATGGAATGGAATATTTTAACAATTTTAAATCAAATCTGATTCAACCTTAAGTATGGTTGCTCTCACAGCTTAATTAGTCCAAAACTAATCATTATATTCTCATATAAATGTTAGCTAGGTTGGATTAGAGAAGGATCCCCACTGAGTGTCAAGTTATCATTAGCATATGCACAAGTCCCTCACTGATTTTGCCATTTCTTCTCAGATTTTGGCAATTTCAGTTTGGCACTTCAACCAAACCACACATCAACTACTCAGAAATGCTATGAATCCAATCCTAATGCTAATGCTTCTTGATTTATCTCTAAACAATAAAAGAATTTTAAATCATCCTCTCAGCTGCAAATTGAAATGAAATCCACATTAGTACTAATCAATTAGATAAAATCAACACATATCACACATTAGAATTCAACACATGTCATTGCTTTTTGGTCCATCTCTGAACAACAATATAACCCTAAGTTCACTTCTCAGTGGATGATGGAATCAGGGGTTTTACAACAGCAACGCAAATTCCACAAATTTTAGGAAATCGGAATTTGAAAATCAGAAATCAACAAATGAGAAGTTTGCAACAATTCAGGGATTGAAATCTTAGAAATACCATTGTCTCTTGATTCATTTTTGAACAAGAATGAAACCATAAGCAACCTCTCAGTAGTTAATTCAATTAGGGCTCCAAAATGATAAAAAATAGATTCAACAAAATTCAGGAATAAAAAATGGAAAACAGATTTCAGAAATAAGTAAATTAGATTCCTAGTTGGGGATTGAACCTAGAAACTTACCATTGGTTCTTGATTCATTTCTGAACAAACAGTAGATCAAAGAACAATCTTTCAGTTGTAAATACAAGTAGGACCTCACAATGTCAAGAACAGATCCATAAAAATCAGAATTTCATAAATCAGAAAATCAGAACTTGAATTCAGTGCAGGAAATCAGATTGGTTCTTCATCCATCCACAACTAAATTAGACTACTACCCTATCCTAGGAGAGCTGAGATTTAACTCATTATAGTTATAGGAATCAATGTAAAATAAATTGATAAGCTAATACAATCCATCCTGCAATTAATTGGATAATGTCGACTGAAATCAGAATTGCAGCCTCTTCAGCTCCTTCCCCTTGTTTCCTTGGTGCAGAAACCCTATCATTCAGCCACCCCTCTTTATTCTCCAAGTTTCTCAGCTTATATTTGACCCTTAATCACCCTTGGATGCAGATTATTCCATCACTCACTAATTGTGTCATGTGTCTTGTCCAGAAAAATATCAGTAGAGCAGTAGTTTTTTGGACAGTAAAAAGCAAGTGGTCCCCCTTCCTTTTTCAGCTTGTGCAGCCTTGTTTTTCCTACTAGAAAAGTCAAAACAGCAAGCATCAAGGTCCTTGAATAGGATTTAAACAAGTGTGGGTTAGGACAGCAAACATGTCAGTTGAATTATCAAGTATGGATAAGGTTTGCACAAGAGTGATAACTTATGACCCGGAATGATAACTTTGTGCATAAAAATGATAACTTGTCCAAATTCAATTGTGGCTATCTAGATGTGATTAATTTAGGGCAGCAAGGGATTTAGGACAGTAATTAGGCAATTGCCCAATGCTGTTATGCAGGAATGATATCCTTACACACTGAAATGACAATCTTGCCCTAAAAACGATAACTTAGCACAAAAAATGATAACTTGTGAAATGGAATAATAACTTTGCACAAGTTGAAATATGATCATCCAAATATAATTAATTCATAATGGCAAGGGATTTAGGGCAAGATAACCACTAGAAATAAGCTCAATTAGTAAAATGATAACTTTGCACATTGGAATGATAACTTGCCCCAAAAATGATAACTTGGCATATAATTGATAACTTTATGGATTTTAGCAATTCAGAACCTCTATGCACATGGAATTAAGTGTAAAATGAGGATGATCAGTTGGTTATCACAATCCATTGCATTCCATGCATAATTGACCAAAAGTAAGGCAAAATGAGGGCTCGATAAGGGTGAAATGAATGGAAAATAGAGTAAAAACTTAATGTGATCAGCTAGTGATCAAACTCTTCCAAACTTAGCCTTTTTTTTTGTCCTCAAGCAAAACATTCAGATATTAAGAACAAAACTTAAATAAAACAGTCCACAAATAAATGAAAATCCAACTAATTAAAGTCCAATGAATTTCGCACTTTACCAACATCCCATTCTTTCCAAAACTCAATTTCTAGCTAAGGAATCACAAAGGCTAAAGCAAATTTAAGCCATGAAAGAAGTACTAGCAGTAACAAGTTTGAATTTCAGGAATTGTCAACTTTACTACAAGGTTGAACTATAAATCCCTTCATGAATAGATTTTTCACTGTTTAAACAGGTTTAAAACCTGACTTTTATTCATGATGATGCAATAAACATGTTGAGACCTGATTTTTATTCATGCTGGTCACATGATAAAAATCCTGGCTTTATTCAGGAGAGGTTCTTTTTTGGAATTTCACTCTCTTTATTTATGCATGTGCATGCATGCAATGCAAAATGCAACTTTTCACTTTTTCTTTTCTCCATTTTTCTTTTTATATTCTGTTCATGAAGTGAGCAATAGTTCAAACTCAAGTAAGGTTTAGATCCCTTGGTCCAAAAAGTTAAGTTTTCTTATTTAACATGGCAGCAAGAGCCTTGACTCCCTTCTAGACATCTTATATTGTCAATTCAATTCATGAATGTCAGCTAGTGTTACCCACAAAAAGAAAAAATTTCAGCTGAGATTTTGATTCAAATGCACTTGAATTAATAGGCTGATTAAAGCAAGAAGACTAATGGCCAAATTGACCACTTGGTATTGGAGTGCACTAAGTGTCATATTAAAGGATTTCACCGATTTTAGAGTTAAAATGAAGGCAATAATTGAATTGAGCACAATCAGTGATAACCAATGATAACTTGTTCAAAACAGTGATAACCTGGTGATAAATGATGATATGAGCATTAAAATAGATTGAAAACATGGTGTAAAATTTAGAAAAGCACCAGGTTTCCTTCCTCAAACTTATTCTCAGCACTGTCCACAGTGGTGAAAAAGATAAGCAAAGGAGAGGGTTGGGAGGGTATTGAATTCTTTGATTTGTGCGATTGATTCCTTTTGTTTTCTCATATCAACCAGAGGCTTTGGGTGGTCCATACTTTTGATTTGCCTTCAATGCTGCGAAGAAAAATAAAAGGGAATTAGTAAAATCTGCAATATCATATTTTTGGAATCAATAAAGTGCACAAGTTGGCATTTTATGTAAAAATTGATAAATACATTGAAATTTGGCATCAAGTGATTTGGATAACTGATATGAGTGATGATTTAAGTATCATTATGATGTATAAAGCATGGATTAGTAGATAGTGTCAGTTATCATTCAACATTTTAGTGTGAAAATCAAAATTGAGGGTAAGAGTACTCCCTAGGTGAAAGGGTGGTGATGATTCTGATTTCCCTCTGAATTATTCCTGCAAAACAGAGAAAATTAGATATGAAATAGCTTGGGTTACCTCCCAAGAAATGCCATACTTTAGTGTCTTAGGCTGGACATTGTTCCATTGGTATTCAACTAGGCAATTGTGGTGGATTTGTCAACAACAACACCTCCTTAGCTGAATCCATGGCTGTGGGGTTGTATAACTTCAATCTTTGTCCATTAACCTTGAATATATCAGCATTGTCATTGACAATGTCCACAGCCCCAAAAGGATAAACCTTGTGGACTTTGAAGGGTCCACTCCATCTAGATTTCAACTTTCCAGGAAACAACTTGAGCCTTGAATTATACAGCAATACAAGGTCTCCAACCTTGAATTCCTTCCTCAATATCCTACTGTCATGCCACCTTTTAGTCCTTTCCTTGTAAAATTCAGAGTTGTTGTAGGCATTGAGCCTAATCTCATTCAATTCATCCAATTGTAGGAGCTTTTGCCGTCCACAAGATTTCATATCAAAGTTTAGTGCCTTGATAGCCCAATATACTTTGTGTTTGAGTTCAATTGGCAAGTGGCATATTTTTCCATAAACCAACTTGTATGGGGAGACATCAATTTGAGATTTATAGGCTGTCCTATATGCCCAAAGTGCATCATTCAGCTTCATGCTCCAATCCTTTCTAGTTAATGAAACTGCTTTTCCAAAATTGCCTTAATCTCTCTATTTGAAATTTCAGCTTGGCTATTTGTTTGAGGTGGTAGGCTGCTGAGACCTTGTGCTTAACTCCATACTTGCTTAGGAGGTTCTCAAAATATTTTTCAATAAAGTGGCTGCCTCCATCACTAATAACTACCCTTGGCACTCCAAATTTTGGAAAGATAACGTCCTTGAACATTCTAATTACTACCTTGGAGTCAGCAACTATTGTGGGAATAACTTCTATCCACTTGGACACATAATCAAAAGTCAACAATATGAATTTGTATCCAAAGGAGCTAGGGAAGGGTCTCATATAATCAATGCCCCAAACATAAAAAATTTCAACTTTTAGGATCCCATTATGTGGCATTTCATTCCTCCTAGAAATGGACCCTGCTCTTTGGCACACATCACAACTTTTGACATATATATGAGCATCCTTGAATAGACTAGGCCAATAGAAACCTGATTGGAGGACCTTGGCGGCTGTCTTTTGAGTAGCACCATGTCCACCATATGGAGATGAGTGGCATTCATGCAAAATGGCTTTGAATTAAGTTTGTGGCACACACCTTCTGAATATGCCATCAGAGGACTTCTTGAATAGGAGGGGATCATCCCAATAATAGTCCTTCAAGTCATGGAAAAATTTCTTCTTTTGCTGGTAAGAATAATCAAGTGGAATGATTCCACAAGCCAAATAATTCACAATATCAGCATACCAAGGAGTTGGGGCAGCTGATATAGCCATTAGGAAGTCATCAGGAAATGAATCATTGATAGGAAGCATTGGAGATTCCTGAATTCCTTCTATCCTGGACAAATGGTCAGCAACTAGATTTTCAGTGCCCCTCTTGTCCCTAATCTCTACATCAAATTCTTGCAGCAATAGGATCCATCTGATAAGCCTTGGTTTGGATTCTTTCTTGCTGATCAAGTGCCTCACTGCTTAGTGGTCAGTGTACACAATCACCTTGGCTCCAATTAGATAAGATATGAACTTATCAAATGCAAACACCATAGTCAATAGTTCCTTTTCAGTAGTGGCATAATTACTTGGGCTTCATTTAAAGTCTTGCTAGCATAACATATGACATAGTGCTTCTTGTCCTTGGTCTATCCTAGCACTGCCCCTACTGCCTGGTCAGATGCATCACACAACCTCAAAGGACAATGTCCAATCTGGTGGTTGCACTATGGGGGTTGATATAAGAGCTTGCTTCAGCTGTTTGAAGGTCTTCATGCAATCTTCATCAAAATTGAACTCAATATCCTTTGCTAGCAGCATTGTGAGGGGTCTGGTTATCATTGAAATTTTTTTAATGAATCTCCTGTTGAAAATTTTTTAATGAATCTCCTATGAATTAAGTGGAGTATAGTGATAACTTGCTGATTTTGTGGTCAGAATTGGAAATTTTCAATTATTTGGTCAACTCCCTAAACTCACACTCTACTGCAAGTGCACAGGTCAATTGTAATAGATCCAAATATCGTATCCACAGTGATTTGAAGCCAATGACTCCCTATAACAATCTAGACTAGCCCTAACTAAAGTGACAAAATCAGGAAATTAAAGGAAAGTGAAAACAGATGTTTAAAAGTGACAAAAAGGATAACTGTTTTTTGTGTTTTGATAATAGAAATGAACTAAGATCTAATTACTGAATTTAAGACTAAAAATGGTTTGTCAATCAATGGAAAGGTTCTCCTAGGGGTTGAGGTTCATCTAATTCAGCTATGGATGGAATGGAACATTTTAACAATTTTAAATCAAATCTGATTCAACCTTAAGTATGGCTGCTCTCACAGCTTAATTAGTCCAAAACTAATCATTATATTCTCATATAAATGTTAGCTAGGTTGGATTAGAGAAGGATCCCCATTGAATGTCAAGTTATCATTAGCATATGCACAAGTCCCTCACTGATTTTGCCATTTCTTCTCAGATTTTGGCAATTTCAGTTTGGCACTTCAACCAAACCACACATCAACTACTCAGAAATGCTATGAATCCAATCATAATGCTGATGCTTCTTGGTTTATCTCTAAACAACAAGGGAATTTTAAATCAGCCTCTCAGCTATAAATTGAAATGAAATCCACATTAGTACTAATCAATTGGATAAAATCAGCACATATCATACATTGGAATTCAGCACATGCCATTGCTTCTTGGTCCATCTCTGAACAACAATATAACCCTAAGTTCACTTCTCAGTGGATGATGGAATCAGGGGTTTTACAACAGCAACGCAAATTCCACAAATTTTAGGAAATCGGAATTTGAAAATCAGAAATCAACAAATGAGAAGTTTGCAACAATTTAGGGATTGAAATATTAGAAATACCATTGTCTCTTGATTCATTTTTGAACAAGAATGAAACCATAAGTAACCTCTCAGTAGTTAATTCAATTAGGGCTCCACAATGATAAAAAATAGATTCAACAAAATTCAGGAATCATAAATGGAAAAGATATTTCAGAAATAAGTAAATCAGATTCCTTGTTGGGGATTGAACTTAAAAACTTGCCATTGGTTCTTGATTCATTTCTGAACAAACAGTAGATCAAGGGACAATCTTTCAGTTGTAAATACAAGTAGGACCTCACAATGTCAAGAACAGATCCATAAAAAATAGAATTTCAGAAATCAGAACTTGAATTAAGTGCAGGAAATCAGATTAGTTCTTCATTAATCCACAACTAAATTAGACTACTACCCTATCCTAGGAGAGCTGAGATTTAGCTCATTATAGTTACAGGATTCAATGCAAAATAAATTGATAAGCTAATACAATCCATCCTGCAATTAATTGGATAATGTCGACTGAAATCAGAATTGCAGCCTCTTCAGCTCCTTCCCTTTGTTTCCTTGGTGCAGAAACCCTATAATTCAGCCACCCCTCTTTCTTCTCCAGGTTTCTCAGCTTATATCTGGCCCTTAATCACCCTTGTATGCAGATTAGAATGTTCCATCACTCTCTGATTGTGTCATGTGTCTTGTCTAGAAAAATATCAGTAGAGCAGCAGCTTTTTAGACAGAAAAAAGCAAGTGGTCCAAACCCTCCTTTTCTAGCTTGTGCAGCCTTGTTTTCCCTGCTAGAAGAGCCAAAACAGCAAGCATCAAGGTCCTTGAATAGGATTTAAACAAGTGTGGGTTAGGACAGCAAACATGTCAGTTGAATTATCAAGTATGGATAAGGTTTGCACAAGAGTGATAACTTATGACCCGGAATGATAACTTTGTGCATAAAAATGATAACTTGTCCAAATTCAATTGTGGCTATCTAGATGTGATTAATTTAGGATAGCAAGGGATTTAGGACAGTAATTAGGCAATTGCCCAATGCTGTTATGCAGGAATGATATCCTTACACACTGAAATGACAATCTTGCCCTAAAAACGATAACTTAGCAAAAAAAATGATAACTTGTGAAATGAAATGATAACTTTGCACAAGTTGAAACATGATCATCCAAATATGATTAATTCATAATGGCAAGGAATTTAGGGCAAGATAACCACTAGAAATCAGTTCAATTAGTAAAATGATAACTTTGCACATTGGAATGATAACTTGTCCAAAAAATGATAACTTGACATAGAATTGATAACTTTATAAATTTTAGCAACCTCTATGCACATGAAATAAGTGTAAAATGAGGATGATCAGCTGGTTATCACAATCCATTACATTCCATGCATAATTGGCCAAAAATAAGGCAAAATGAGGGTTCGATAAGGGTGAAATGAATGGAAAATGGAGTAAAAACTTAATATGATCAGCTAGTGATCAGTCCTTCGAAGAAACAAGGGGATGTGTGTGGTCCTCATAAAACTTTGTTACCTCCCATTTGCCATTGTTTACAACCTTTACTAAGAGTTGTGCCCGCAATCTTCTCTCACATCCCTTCTTCTTCTCACATATTTGTCTAGGTCCTTTCTTTTTAGATCCTTATGCCCTTCTTTTGAGCAAACAAGTCTTCGAACGATGGGTTCATTTGTTTTTCTTGATTTGTAACAATAGTCCCTCCTTATCGAAAATCCTCTTGATCTAGCATATGCATTATAAAATTCATATGCCTGATCTTCGGTATCGAACTTCATTCCAACATATGGCTTGATAATATCGATATCATTCTATTATCCTCTCCTTGATCTTGGGCACTAAGAGAAAACATGATCATGAAGGTAAATAATAAATATCTTACATTATAATAAATAAAACTTAAGTTAGATGGAACAAGTCATACCGTTACTCCATTTGTTGATTTCCGAGCTCTTCAATTTCTTGACTCGAATTTCATCCATCTATTAAAAGGATATCTAAACCTTAATATATGGCTTGCTGAGGATGTAACCTAACACTTCTGCAAAAGAAGTGTCCATACAATGGAATAGCAACCTGCTCCAACAATTCAGTTGGAGTAATTGGACAAACATTTCAGAAGAGAACTTGAGAATTCCAGATACAATTAGAAGGAAAGAGGCATTACATGAAGTAACTAATCCAAAATTGTGAAAGATTTTATTACTGTGAAAACTCATAGATGCATGTATAAGTTGGAGGCATTGTTGAAAAAGGAAGAGTTCATGCAAGTAAGAAGTTTGGATTGCAAATGAGAGGCACATACAAAATACAAAACTTCTAACATGTATTAATGCTTCAATATTGTGAACCATGATAATTTAGTTTCATATTGGCCTAAATCATGTGTCGATTGTTTATGCAAGTAAACTAATTAAACCGTTCTATTACAGATGGAACTAACTGTATCTTGCAGAAATTGGAATCCCTTGAACTAAACCCGTGAGCTAAATCATGCTAGGTTTACAAAAGCAAAAACCTAAACAATGTTAGTCAGACAAAACTTGAAAAAGAGAGAGGACTTGCCTCAAATCGAGAGGCAGTCACCGACGGTGCAGATCATTGAATAAGTACTTCCGCGCTCGCAGGACGAGAAGGGGCCGGATCCCTGCACCAGGGCGAGAGAGGAGTGAGTCACGACATGCAATGAGAGGGGAGCAAGACCGCGTGAGATAAAGGGCATTCTCGATCGCCGACTTTCACCGTCTCTAAGGGTAGAGAGGAGGGAGATCAAAAGAGGGAAAAAATCGAGAGGGGAATGTGAAGTGAAGGCGATCGTGATCGGGAGATACTTGATTGGTGGTTGTCAAGGGTCAGATCGCCATATCTACTCGCAGGATCCACATCCTGAGAGCATCGAGAAAGCAGTGTTCTTGATCGCTGGCTTCACCGTCTCTGTGGTAGATAGGAGGGAGATCAAAAGAGAGAAAAATCAAGCGAGGAATGTGAAGTGCCGACGAATGTGATCGGGATGTACCTGAAGGGCGACGACATCGACAAACCGGGAGGGTCTCGATCGCCAACTTCAATCGTCCTCAGAGCGACGCGCCGACGCCGACGCCGACGAGACAAGTGGAAATCGAAAAGGAAAATCGAGCGGGGATCCGGCCGCTTTCCGCTTTTCTCATTACAATATGTCAAAATCTCGCGAGATAGTATCCAGCCGCCCGCTTCCAATCCAACGGGCCGCTTCGCACGCTGCAGAGCAGCGCCCACTTCACACCAACATTATACCCATATATATGTGTGTGTGTGTGTGCACGCAGAAAAAAATAAGATAGATGCTAAAATTAGGATGATGAGTAGGGGTGAAGTGAAATCGGTGCGGACCGAGTGTTTTCTTACGTTAAAATAAATCATCTTATATATTTTGATTGGATTTTTAACATTAAAAAGGCCTTATCAATTTTTTCGAATGATTTTTTTCGAATTCTATATTTTATACACTTTATATTTATAAAAAATAATGATATAAAGATATTTTTTTCATAAATTAAATAGTGCTATTTTATGACTTATTAATTTTCTATACATATAATAGCATAACTAATATGTTTATTGAGTAATTTATATATATTATAAATATTTAACATATAATATCGATATATATATTATAAATATTTAATAATGTTGGTCTCCATTGAGTTTCTAAAGTGTTTTTATTAATTAATGCCTTGAATCCTACTTTAACTAGCAAACTGTTTGGATCCCAAGAAGTAAAAGGAACCTGTTTGACATATTCTATATATTTTCTTATCGTGAGATTATGAAGGAATTGATTTATTTCCTTATTACAAGATAGGTGTCCTAATTTTGGGATTAATATAGAATTCTAGTTGGTTTAATTCCTATCATCTGTTAAAGGGAGTGCTTATCTAAACTCCCTAGGGCCCAAAGAGAAATCAATCTGATCTTGAAATTCTCTTCTGTTTCTTCCATCTAATAAAACTTTGCGTCGCCTTAAATTTCTCGAATTTTCTCGCGACGCATAATTTCTCTCGTGCAGAAATCCTAACAAACTATTATCATAGCGATGCTTCATCATCTATCCTCCATCAGACGTAAAGATGGCATCGCACAACGTGAACATCGAGAAATTTATGGGACGAAATAGTTTCAGTCTCTGACAGATCAAGATGATGACACTTCTGAAATAACAAGGAGTTTGAGCGTCGCTCGCGAACATGCCGAAGAACAAACCAAAGGAGGAAGACTCGAAGGGCAAAGAAAAAGAGTCCGACTTCGCAAATTTGATGACACAGGAAGAGAAGACGCACTCGATGATCCTGTTGTGTCTGGTGGATGAAGTTATTATTGAAGTCGCTGATCAAGAAATGGCGGCTGGTCTGTGGTCGAGACTTGAGAGTCTCTATATGACCAAGTCTCTGATCAACAAGTTACTGTTGAAGCAACGTCTGTTCACTCTCCACATGCAAGAAGGTACCCCTCTAAAAGATTATCTTGATCAGATGAATACTCTGTTAATGGAGTTACGAAACATAAATGTGAAGATTGAGGATGAAGATGTCACCCTACTTCTATTGGTGTCTCTTCCTCTATCATACGAAAATTTAGTTCAGTTTGTTATCATCCGAAGAGACACAATTATTCTGGAAGAAGTAAGATCGAGTCTACATATTCGTGAACTTCGTCATAAGGCGTCTGACAAGGCTGTGGAGACTCAGGCCGCAGGGTTGGTAACAACAACATAGAAGACAAACCCTAAAAAGGGTAAGTTGAAGAAGAAGAACATCAATCCGAAGGACATCTGCAACTATTGCAAAGAATCGGATCACTGGAAGAAGGATTGTCCCAAAAAGAAGAAGAAAGACACAGTTGCTGCAGTAGCTCACCAAAATAGCGAATCTGATGATGATTTGGCTCTTATGGTGTCTGATCAGAAATATTTGGAGGAGAGTTGGGTTCTCGACTCAGGATGTTCCTATCATATGACCCCACATAGAGAGTGATTCTCAACTTATCGATGGTGAAAACGTCATCATGGGCAATGATGCAACCTATAAAATAGTTGGAATTGGCTCAATTCAGGTTAGAAGTCATGACAATCGGGTGATGACATTAATAGAGGTCCGTCATGTTTCGGAACCGAAGAAAAATCTGATATCGTTAGGACTCCAAAGGATGTATGCCACAGAAGATGTTCTCACGGTCACCAAGGGTGATGTTGAAGTCATGTGAGGAGTCAGGCAAAAGTCCTTATACATACTACAAGACACAGTAATTTCGGGCGTGACTGTAGTAGGTAGTTCGTTCAAATCAAAATCAGAAGCATCCAAGTTGTGACACATGCGACTTGGACATATGAGTCAGAAAGGGATAGACATCCTCAGCAAGCGCAATCTTTTGGATGGTTATATTTGAAATTAAATTCTGCAAGCACTATGTTTTTTGCAAGCAAAAATAACATGAATTCAGCAAAGCCATGCACAAGATGAATGCAACACTTGATTACATCCATGCTGACTGTTGGGGCCCCTCTCGTGTTCCATCTCTAGGAGGTTCTAGATATTTCCTATTTGTGATAGATGATTACTCAAGGATGACATATGTATTCATGATGAAGCACAAGAGCGAGGCATTTGAAGCTTTTAAACAATGGAAGATTCTGGTGGAGAATCAGACATCGAGAAAAGTGAAACGTCTTCGTACTGATAAGGATTTGGAGTTCTGTTTGTCTGAATTTGATCGATTCTGTAAGGATGAAGGCATTGTCAGACATCGCATCGCACCGTCAGAGATACACCACAATAGAATGGTGTAGCAGAACGTATGAACAACACTCTTCTGGAGAGGGCACGATGCATGCTCTATAATTTTGGTCTGAACAAGTCATTCTGGTCTGAGGCTGTTAGCCAGCATGCTACATTGTCAATCGGAGTCCTGCAATCGCGATCGATCTAAAGACTCCCATTGAGGTATGGTCAGGAAACTCTACTGATTATACTAATCTGAAAGTATTTGGTTGTCCAGCATATTATCATGTCAGCGAAGGAAAGCTGAAACCAAAGATCAAAGAAAGAGTCTTTGTGGGATATGGTGCAGGTAAAAGGCTTCAAAATTTGCTCTCCTTCAGAACAAAAGGTTATTCTTAGTAGAACTATATCCTTTGATGAGATGTCTATCTCAAGCAGAAATCAAATATTGCTGACTCAGCAGAGGAGGGTGTCAACAAACAGGTGGAGTTTGGATTAACTCCAATTCAGAATGGGACAGAAGAATTTCATCAAGCTGAACAACCAGTGTCTAAGGAGCAAGCAGAAGAAGCAATGACAAGTCTAACTGCTGGGCGTGCATGTAGATATGTAAGTCTTCCTAAGTGTTATGGCTTTGAGGACATGGTTACATATGCATTCTAAGTAGTTGAAGAGGTGGAATCGCCAGATCAAGCTAGAAGAATGTTATCGCATGTGTAGAATCAGAACAAGGACTGGTGGTGGCAGAGAGTGTTAGATATCTGATTGTAGGATTCAATTCAAGATGGAGATTTGTTAATTAATGCCTTGAATCCTACTTTAATTGGAAATTTGTTTGGATCTCAAGAAATAAAATGAAACATGTTTGACATATTCTGTATATTTTCTTATCATGAGATTGTGAAGGAATTGATTTATGTCCTTATTACGAGATAGTGTCCTATTTTTGAGATCAATATAGAGTTTCAGTTGGTCTCTAATTTCTATCATCTGTTAAAGGGAGTGCCTATATAAACTCTCTAGGGATCCAAAGAAAAATCAATCTGATCTTGTAATCTTCTTCTGTTTCTTCCATCTAATAAAACTCTGCGTCAACTTAAATTTTTCGAATTTTCTCACGGCGCATAATTTATCTCGTGCAGAAATCCTAACAGTTTCTTTTATTTTAAAAACCATCTAATTTTTTTAATCTAAAAAAATTGTATCGAGTCAGATTGTTTTTTTTAGTTTTTCAATTTTTTTGCATACACCTCTCATGATATAGGAGTTTAAAACATATATTTGATCACTAGCTGATCACAATAGGTTTTTATCCCATTTTCTAGTCAATTCACCCATATCGAGCCCTTATTTTGCCTAACTTTTGGCCAATTATCCTTGGAATGCAAAGAATTATGATAGCCAACTGATCATTCTCATTTTATACTTAATTCCATGTGCATAGATGTTCTGAATTATTAAAATCCATAAATATGTCAATTCTATGACAAGTTATCATTTATTGGGCAAGTTATCACTCCAATGTGCAAAGTTATCATTTTTTCATTTGAACTGATTTCTAGTGATTATCTTGCCCTAAAACCCCTGCCATCATGAATTAATCATATTTGGATAATCATGTTTCAACTTGTGCAAAGTTATCATTCCATTTAACAAGTTATCGTTTTTAGTGTCAAGTTATCGTTTTTAGGGCAAAATTGTCATTTCGATGTGTAAGATTATCAATTCTGCATAAAAGCATTGGGCAATCATTAAATTACTATCCTAACTCCTTGCTGATCTGATTTGATCACATTTGGATAACTACAACAAAATCTACAACAAGTTATCACTTTTTGACAACAAGTTATCATTTTATGGCACCAAAGTTATCATTTCTATGAAATCTTATCCACATTTGATTTTTGACCTTATTTAATTGCCATCCTAATTCCTTTGATGCCTTCACTGCCCTGAACCACTCATAATTGGACAATTTTCACGATATGGTGCAAGTTATCATTCCGGATTTTAAAAGTTATCATTTTTAATTAAGGATTTCATTCTTGCACAACACCAAATCACATTTGATAATTGAGCTGATAATTGTCACTGTCCTAATCCTTATTTGTTAAAATCCTATTCAAGGACTTTGATGCTAGCTGTTTTGGCCTTTCTAGCAGGGAAAAGAAGGTTGCACAAGGAGAAAAAAGGAGGGGGGACCACTTGCTTTTTGGCTGCCCAAAAAGCTGGCACTGCTGGTATTTTTTGGACAGGACACATGGCACAATCAGGGAGTGATGGAATCTTCTCATCTGCATCCAATGGTGAGGAGAAGACATATAAATGCTGAGAAATCCTGAAGAGAAAGGGGGGCTGGCCATTGCAGGGTTTCTGGACAAGGAAGCAAAGGAAAAGAAGCTGGAGAAGGAGGCTGCTGCAATTTCTATCGACAGATTTGTATTCAGGATGTTTTGTATCAATCATTTCTTCTATTATGTATCAGACTTTGTAACTATGAGGAGCTAAATTCTAACTCTCCTAGGATAGGGTAGTAATCTAGTTTAGTTGTGGATGGATTGTGGACATTTCTGATTTTCTGCACTGATTTTTGAATTTCTGATTCCTGATTTCTGTTCTTGGCATTGTAAGATCTTACTTGCATTTACAATAGAAAAGTTGTTTTATGATATGTTCTTTATTCAGAAATGAATCAAGAACCAATGGCAAGTTTTTAGGTTCAAATCTTTATTAGGAATCTGATTTTTATCTGTTCTGATTTCTGATTCATGAAATCTGATATCATTGTAAAACCCCTCATTCTATCAGCTACTGAGAAGTAGATTATGTGGGTTCTTCTTATTCAGAAATGTATTAAGAGGCAATGATAACTTTCCTGGATTAAATTTGTGAAAACATGTTGTTGGTGAATCTGTTTTGAATTCTGATTTCCTGAAATTTGTGAAATATGCTTTGCTATTGTAAAATCCCTCATCCACTGAGAAGTGAACTTAGGGTTACCTTGTTGTTCAGAGATGAACCAAAGAGTAATGGCAGGTGCTAAATTCCAATGAGTGACATGTGCTGAATTCCAATGTGTAATATGTGCTGATTTTATCCAATTGATTAGTACTAATGTGGATTTCATTTCAATTTGCAGTTGAAAGGATGATTTAAAATCACATTTTTGTTTAGAGATAAACCAAGAAGCATTAGTATTAGGATTGGATTCATGGCATTTCTGAGTAGTTAATGTGTGGTTTAGCACAAGTACCAAACTGAAATTGCCAAATCTGAAAAGAATTGGCAAAATCAGTGAGGGGCTTGTGAAAATACTAATGATAACTTGACATTCTGTGAGGATACTTCTCTAATTCAACCTAGCTAACATTTATATGAGAATATAATGATTAGTTTTGGAGTAATTGAGCTATGGGAGCAGCCATGTTTAAGGTTGAATCAGATTTGATTAAAAATTGATAACTTGTTCCATTACATTCATAATTAAATTAGATGAACACCAAATCCTAGGAGAACCTTCCTCATTGATAGATAAACCCTTTTTAGCCCTTATTTTAGCACTTATAATTCAGTTTAGATAAATTTTCAAAAGTCCAAAAATAGTTATCACTTTGCCATTCTTTAAAAATCTGTTTTATGAAATCTTTAATTTTCTGAAATTGTAACTTTAGTTAGGGTTAGTGTAGATTGTTTTATGGAGTCTTTGGCTTCAAATCACTGTGGATACGACATTTAGAGTTTACTACAATTGACCTGTGCACTGCAGTAGAGAGTGAGTTAGGGAGTTAAACCAAAAATTAAAAAATCTCAAATTTGACCCTAAAATCAGCAAGTTATCACTATACTCCATAATTTCACTACCAAGTTTTTGGCCCCGTTGTCAGAGATTTGAGGCTAATTAGATTAACTTAGATAGTTTAGATTAGTTTTAGACTAGTTTTCAGTCCATTTATTAGACCAATTTTCAGTTTTTGCAAGTTATCATTCTGAATTTTTTAATTTTGTCTAGTTTTCTTTCTTTTCTGAATTTGATACTTCTGAATTCATTTATGCAGGACTTGGACAATCAAGAGGACCATTATCAATCAGATCCTGAACTTGAAAGAAGATTCTTAAGAAGGAGAAAATTGCAAAGGTTAGAGGCAAGAAGAAGAATTTTTGAAGAAGAAGAGGAGGAGGTTAACATGGCTGCACCAAGGACATTAAAGGATTTCTATTCACCTAGTAATGTTAGAAATCAACAAAGGAATAGAGTCCTAGCACCTGTTGCCAGCTTTGAAGTGAATCCAGCACTAGTCACAATGATAAGGCAATATCAATTTGCTGGATTGGAGAATGAAGATCCAGCTTCACATCTTGACAATTTCAAGGAAATTTGCAGCACTGTCCATTTCAATAACACCCATATGGATGCTATCTACATGAGGTTATTCCCCTTCTCACTCAAGGACAAGGCAAAGACTTGGTACAAGACCCTCAAACCTGAAGAGATTGCCACTTGGGAGTCCATAATCCAATTGTTTTTAGCTGAATTCTTCCCACCTAGCAAAACTGATAACTATAAGGATCATATTGTTAGATTCTATCAATTGGATCAAGAGAACATATGTGATGTATGTCAAAGACTCCAGAGCTTGCTGAGGGTGTGTCCACACCATGGTTTTGAAAAATGGCAATTGGTTAACTACTTCCACAAGGGATTGAACTATCCATTCAAGGTGGCATTGGATACTAATGCGGGAGGGATTTTTTCATCCAGGAACATTGATGAAGCTTACCAATTGATTGAGAATATTGCCAAAAATCATCATTTCCTCATACATGATAGGACAAGGAGGCCATCCAATGATAATCAAGTCAATAACATTACTGTCCAAATTAAAGAAGGGTTGCAAAAGACATTGGAGAAGCTGAATTTGTCAACCAATGTGGGAAAAGCATCTAATTCAGAAACAAAGTGTGATATATGTGGAAACCAAGGCCATGTCACATAGGGTTGTAATCTAATAATGTAGTAATATGAACAATCTACAAATCAAGTGAATGCAGTAGGGAATTATGGAGTGAAGCCCCCTACTGAGTTTTATACTCCAGAAAATAGGAATCATCCCTACTTTTCCTATAAGGCCAATCACTACCAAGGGCCTCCCATGCAGAATTCTAATTGGCAGCCTAAGATTTTGCCAAGGAATCAACCACCTCCAAATCAAAATTAGTCCTCAACCATTTCAATGCAAAGACCTCCTTATGAGCAGTCACCACAAATTCAAATCACTCAATTCTCAAAGATGGAAGAGTTGCTGCAATAAATTCTAAAGAAACAAGAGAAACAAGAGTAGACAATGCAAAAGCTAACAACTGGATATGAAGCCTTGAATACAAATCAAAAGTTGCTTGAGAGTCAAATTGCCCAACAAGCAAGCACTTCTAATAGGCCACCCATGTTCTTCCCTCCAGAAGTGAACCCCAAGGAACAAGTTCAAATTGTCCAGCTCAGAAGTGGAAGAATTGTTGAAGAACTAATGAAAAAAGTAGAGGACAATCCAACTAAGACAAACTCCAAGGCTGGTGAAGAGCCAAATGAAGAGCCTGTGGTGGAAATCAGAAATCAGGGCCCTCAAAATGAAGCCAAGACCTAAATTTTTGATAAAGTGCATTTTCCTCAAAGATTGATCAAGGCAAGGCAAGATCAGCAAAATGGGAGGTTCCTTAAAATATTGAAGAAATTGTATATCAATATGCCATTTGTGGAGGTAATTCGGGAAATGCCCTCCTATGCCAAGTTTTTAAAGGATATCTTGACCAAGAAAAGGAGAATCATGGAGCATGAAACCATAGCCTTGACTGAGGAAGCTACTGCAATTTACCAAAACAAGTTACCTCCCAAGCTAAAGGATCCAGGAAGCTTCTTAATTTCCTGTGAAATTGGAAATAGGAAAATTCAGAGGGCAATGTGTGATTTGGGTGCATCAGTGAGTGTAATCCCTCTTTCACTTTGTAGGAAGCTAGAAGTTGAAGATATGAAGCCTACCAACATGTCCTTGCAGCTAGCTGACAGATCCATCAAGTACCCACATGGAATCATTGAAGACATACCCCTCAAAGTTGGCAAATTCTATATTCCTGTGGACTTTGTGGTGCTTGACATGGATGAGGACCTGAACACCTCAATTCTTCTAGGCATGCCCTTCTTAGCCACTGCAGGAGCTGTCATAGATGTCAAGGAGGGTAGATTGACATTCCAAATTGGAGAGGACAAGATAGAATTCAATTTGACACAAGTTATCAGTAGGCCAAATTTTCAGGAAAGTCATTTTAAAGATGGGCAACTAGATCAGATTGTGGAGCAAGTTTCTGCAATAATTCCCATTGAAGACCCCTTGCAAAGGTGCCTAATGTTTGATCAATTGAAGGAACTAGAAGATCCAAAGGCTAAGGCATGCCAATCTGAGCTGAATTCCTTCAAATCAGTGGACAAATCAGAATTTCAGAATAAAGTGCAGGAGGTTATCACTACTGAACTTCAATCCAATTCTGCTCAAGATAATCCTTCTAAATTGGAGCTCAAGCCTCTCCCTAACAACCTGAAGTATGAATTCTTGGGAGAGAATTCAACATTTTCAGTAATTATCAATGCCAATTTTTCAAAGGAACAAGTGCATGAGCTGTTGAAAAGATTGAAATAGTATAGGGAGGTAATAGGCTATTCAATTGAAGATATCAAGGGTATTAATCCTTCAATTTGCATGCACAGGATCCCTATGGAGGACAACTACAAGTCCTCAATTGAATGCCAAAGAAGACTCAATCCAGTGATGAAGGAAGTTGTGAAGAAGGAGGTGCTGAAGTTGTTGAATGCTGAAATTATTTACTCCATTTCAGATAGTGAATGTGTCAGCCCTGTTCAGGTGGTGCCAAAGTAAGGAGGGATTACAGTAGTCAAATTAAATTCAGATGAGTTGATCTCTACTAGGACTGTGACAGGGTGGAGAATGTGTAATGATTTTAGAAAATTGAACAAGGCAATCAGGAAGGACCATTTTCCACTCCCCTTCATTGACCAAATGCTTGAGAGGTTGGCCAAGCATTTCCACTTTTGCTATTTGGATGGCTACTCAGGGTTTCTTCAGATTCCAATCCATCCACAAGACCAGGACAAAACTACCTTAACTTGTTCATATGGGACATTTGCATATAGGAGGATGCCATTTGGATTGTGCAATGCCCCTGCCACATTTCATATATGCATGATGTCCATCTTTTCAGATTTCATTGAGGACATTATGGAGGTGTTTATGGATGATTTTTCAGTTTATGGGGATTTCTTTGAAGCTTGTTTGGAAAATTTAACAAGAGTATTGCAAAGGTGCATGGAATCCAATCTAATTTTGAATTGGAAAAAGTGCCACTTCATGATTCAAGAGGGAGTTGTGTTAGGCCACATTGTATCCAGTAGATGGATTGAAATGGACAAAGCAAAAATTAAGGTCATTGAGAAGCTGCCACCTCCAAAGAATGTGAAAGCTATAAGGAGTTTCTTGGGCTTGGTTTTTACAAGAGGTTTATAAAAAAAATTTCAATGATAATTAGGCTCCTCACAAGGCTGCTAGCAAAGGTTGTTGAGTTCAATTTCATTGAGAATTGCATGAAGGCCTTTAATCAGTTGAAAGAAGCCCTCATTTCAGCTCCCATAGTGCAATCACTAGATTGGTTCCTACCCTGTGAAATCATGTGTGATGCATCTGATCAGGCAGTAGGGGCAGTCCTGGGACAAACCAAAGACATGAAGCATTATGTCATTTTTTATACTAGCAAGATATTAGATGAGGCTCAAGTCAATTATGCCGCTATTGAAAAGAAACTATTGGTTGTGGTGTTTGCATTTGATAAGTTCAGATCTTATCTAATTGGAGCCAAGGTGATTGTGTACACTGACCACCAAGCAGTGAGGCACATGATTAGCAAGAAAGAATCCAAACCAAGACTTATAAGATGGATCCTATTGCTACAAAGGATTTGATGTGGAGATTAGGGACAAAAGAGGGACAGAAAACTTGGTTGCTGACCATTTGTCAAGAATGGAAAGGAATTTAGGATTCTCCATCAATTCCTATCAATGATTCATTCCCTGATGACTTCCTAATGGCCATATCAACTGCTCCAACTCCTTGGTATGCTGACATTGTCAATTATCTGGCCTGTGGAGTCATTCCACCTGAGTACTCCTACCAACAGAAGAAGTTCTTCCATGACATCAAAGACTTCTATTGGGATGATCCACTCTTGTTCAAGAAGTCCCCTGATGGCATTTTCAGAAGGTGTGTGCCAGAAGCTG
Source organism: Pontederia crassipes (assembly GCA_030549335.1). NCBI lineage: Eukaryota > Viridiplantae > Streptophyta > Magnoliopsida > Commelinales > Pontederiaceae > Pontederia > Pontederia crassipes. Next base: position 63,904,304 of record CM060191.1, on the reverse strand, counting down.
AATTCCAATCCATTTTGTATGAATGCCACTCATCTCCATATGGTGGACATGGAGCTACCCAAAAGCCAGCTGCTAAGGTTCTACAATCTGGTTTCTATTGGCCCTCCTTATTCAAAGATGTCCATATATATGTCAAAAATTGTCAAAGGTTCTACAATTTTTTATGTTTGGGGGCATTGATTACATGGGACCCTTCCCTAGCTCCTTTGGATACAAATTCATCTTGTTGGCTATTGATTATGTGTCCAAATGAATAGAGGCCATCCCCACAACAACTGTTGATTCCAGGGCTATTATCAAGTTGTTCAAGGACATTATCTTTTCAAGATTTGAAATTCCAAGGGTGGTTATCAGTGATGGAGGCAGCCAGTTCATAAAAAGATGTTTTGAGAACCTCCTAAGCAAGTATGGGGTAAAGCATAAGGTTTCAACAGCCTACCACCCTCAAACAAATGGCCAAGCTAAAATTTCAATTAGAGAAATTAAGGCCATTTTGGAAAAAATAGTTTCATTAACTAGAAAGGATTGGAGCATCAAGTTGAATGATGCACTTTGGGCCTACAGGACAACATATAAATCTTCAATTGGTGTCTCCCCATATAAGTTGGTTTATGGAAAAACATGCCACTTGCCAATTGAACTTAAACACAAGGCATATTGGGCTGTCAAAACACTAAATTTTTATATGCATGCTTGTGGACAGAAAAGACTCTTGCAAATTGATCAATTGGATGAGATTAGGCTCATTACCATAATTCAGAATTCTACAAGGAAAGAACCAAGAGGTGACATGCTAGCAGGATTTTGAAGAAGGATTTCAAAGTTGGAGACCTTGTGTTGCTATTTAATTCAAGGCTCAAGTTGTTTTCTGGAAAGTTGAAGTCTAGATGGAGTGGGTCCTTCAAAGTCCACAAGATTTATCCTTTTGGGGCTGTGGACCTTGTCAATGACAATGCTGACATATTCAAGTTTAATGGACAAAGATTGAAGTTATACAACTTCATAGCTATGAATTCAATTAAAGAGGTGCTGATTTTGCAAGATCCCCTACAATTGCCTAGTTGAACACCAATGGAACAATGTCTAGCCTAAGACACTAAAGTAGGGCACTTCTTTGGGAGGTAACCCAAGCCACCTAATCTTTCTGTTTTGCAGGAATAAGTCAAGGAGGAATCAGATCAATCCATAAATTTTTATTTAGAAAATACCCCTACCCTCAATTTTGATTTTCTCACTGAAATCCCAATGATAATTGATATTATCTTTTCCTTCATGCCGTAATTATCATATTGACATCTAGATTATCATTCATATCAGTTATCCAAATCCATCACTGTTGAATTTCAGTGAATTTTAATTCATTTCACATGCATTATTGAATTGTGCACCCCAAAAATCTGATATTGCAGATTTCATTGATATCCTTTATTTCTCTGTAGGATTAGTTGCAATTCATGAAGTATGGATCACCCAAAGCCTCTGATTGAGATGCAAGAATCATTGGAAGGGATCAAATGCAAAATTTCATGAATTTCATACCCTCCCAATCCTCTCCATTGCCTATCTCTTTCACCACTTTGGACAGTGCTAAGAGTAAGCTTGGGAGAGAAAATCTGATGCTTTTCTAAACTTTACACCATGTTTTCAATCTATTTTAATGCTCATATCATCATTTATCAGTAGGTTATCACTGTTTTAACCAAGTTATTATTAGTTTCACCCGGTTATCACAAGTTATCACTGGTTATCACTAATTGAGTTCAATTCAATTCCTGCCTTAATTTTAACTCTAAAATAGGTGAAATCTTTTATTATGACAGTTAGTACAATCCAATACCAAGTGGCCAATTTGTCCATTAACCTTCTTGCTTTAATCAGATTATCAATTCAAGTGCATTTGAATTAAATTTCAGCTGAAAAATTTTCTTTTTTTTGGTAACACTAGCTGACATTCATAAATTAAATTAAAAGTAGAAGATGTCTAGAAAGAAGTCAAGACTCTTGCTGTCATGTTAAATAGTTCAAACCTTACTTGAGTTTGAACTATTGCTCACTTCATGAACATAATAGAAAAAGGAAAATGGAGAAAAGAAAAAGTGAAAAGTTGCATTTTGCATTGCATGCATGCATAAATAAAGAGAGTGAAATTTCAAAAAGGAACCTCTCCTGAATAAAGCCAGGATTTTTATCCTATGACCAACATGTGATCTGTTTAACCTGTTTAAGCAGTGAAAAATCTATTCATGAAGGGATTTGTAGTTCAACCTCTTTGTAAAGTTGACAACTCCTAAAATTCAACTTGTTATTGCTAATACATCTTTCATGGCTTAAATTTGCTTTAGCCTCTGTGATTCTCTAGTTAGAAATTAAGTTTTTAGAAAGAATGAAGTGTTGGCAAAGTGGAAAACTCATTGGACTTAAATCAGCTGGTTTTTTTTAATTCATTTGTGGACTGTTTAATTCAAGTTTGTTCTTAATTTCTGAATATTTTGCTTGAGGACAAGCAAAAGGCTAAGCTTGGGGAAGTTTGATCACTAGCTGATCACAATAGATTTTATCCCATTTTCTAGTCAATTCACCCATATCGAATCCTTATTTTGCCTAACTTTTGGCCAATTATGCTTGGAATGCAAAGGATTATATTAACCAGCTGATCATTCTCATTTTATACTTAATTCCATGTGCATAGAGGTTCTGAATTATTAAAATCCATAAATATGTCAATTCTATGCCAAGTTATTATTTTTTGGGCAAGTTATCACTCCAATGTGCAAAGTTATCATTTTTCCATTTGAGCTGATTTCTAATGATTATCTTGCCCTAAACCCCCTACCATCATGAATTAATCATATTTGGATAATCATATTTCAACTTGTGCAAAGTTATCATTCCATTTCACAAGTTATCATTTTTTAGTGTTAAGTTATCATTTTTAGGACAAAATTATCATTTCGATGTGCAAGGTTATCAATTCTGCATAAAAGCATTGGGCAATCATTAAATTACTATCCTAACTTCTTGCTGTTCTGATTTGATCACATTTGGATAACCACAATAAAATCTACAACAAGTTATCACTTTTTGACAACAAGTTATCATTTTATGACACCAAAGTTATCATTTCTATGAAATCTTATCCACATTTGATTTCTGACCTTATTCAATTGCCATCCTAATCCCTTTGATGCCTTCATTGCCTTGAACCACTCATAATTGAACAACTTTCACGATATGGTGCAAGTTATCATTCCGGGTTTTAAAAGTTATCTTTTTTAATTACGGATTTCATTCTTGATAATTGAGCTGATAATTGTCACTATCATAATCCTTATTTATTAAAATCCAATTCAAGGACTTTGATGCTTGCTGTTTTGACCTTTCTAGCAAGGAAAAGAGGGCTGCACAAGGAGGAAAAAGGAGGGGGGACCACTTGCTTTTTGGCTGCCCAAAAAGCTAGCACTGCTGATATTTTCTGGACAGGACACATGGCACAATCAGGGAGTGATGGAACCTTATTTGCTATATTTATTTTGTCCACTGCCCTTTTGGATTCTATTAGTCAAGAATGACAATAAGATGCTGTTATCAAGATATTAATTCAAAGGTTAAAAGATGATCTCTTTCAATTTCACCATATTCTTGGCGCTCTAAAAATCTTCTCTATAAAGGTAGAATGGTTTTGGTGTCAAACTCACCTCATAAGCTAATTTTATTAAATGAGTTTGATGGTTCCCCAATGGATGGAAATTCGAGTGTACTTCGCACGTATAAGCATGTTTCTCGAAAATTCTATTGGACAAGCATGAAAAATGTCATTAAAAAATTTATTGTTGAATGTGATGTTTATCGGCGTCATAAAGGGGAAGCAATTGCAAGTTCAGGATTATTGCAGCCACTTTCAATTCCTACTGAAGCATGGGTAGATATATCTATGGATTTCATTGAGGGTTTGCCCTTTTCACGTGAAAAAAATATAATATTTGTGGTGGTGGATCGTCTTACTAAGTATGCACATTTTTGTGCCATGTCTTATCTATATACGGCGACAACTGTTGCTAATATTTTTGTTGAAAATATTGTCAAATTGCATGGGGTGCCACGATCAATCGTGAATGATAGAGATAAAGTTTTTACTAATCAATTTTGGAAAGAACTTTGTCGGTTACAACAAACCCAATTGACGATGAGCATAACTTACCATCCTCGAATAGATGGACAAACTGAAGTTGTCAATAAATGTTTGGAATCTTATCTTTGATGTTTCTCAAGTGATAAGTCTAACAATTGGGTGAAGTAGTTTCCATGGGTAGAGTGGTCATACAATACAACTTTTCACTATTCGATAAAACTTACTCCCTTTGAAGATATTTGAAGATATGTATGAATATCCTCCTCCCACTATTGTTGTGCTACTAATATTAATGTTGTGGATATTGAATTACGTGATCAAGATCAAGTACTAAAGCTATTGAAGGATAATTTCACTAGTGGTCAATCTTGAATGAAACAACAAGCTGGCAAAAAGCGAACAGAGAGGGAATTTCAAATTGGAGATTTAGTTTATCTACGTCTGCAGCCATATAAATAACTTTTTATTATTGTTTGAAGTTCAATGAAATTAGCACATCTATTTTATGGGCCTTATAAAGTTTTGAAGCGAATTTGGCCAATAGCATATCATCTTGATCTACCCATCAACATCTCGTATTTATCCAGTGTTTTATGTTTCTTGCCTTAAAAGAAGCTTGGGGATAATGTTTATGCGCTAAATCACCTTCCTGAATTGGATTTAGATGGCAATGTTCGTGCAATACTTGAAATTATTTTGACGCATCGTGTTATTCAACAGAAGAATCATGCAGTTAATGAATGCTTGATTAAATGGATGAATTCGCTAATTGAAGATGTTACTTGGGAACATTATCAATCTGTGCAAAGATGGTTTCTTGAGTTTGTTGCTGCCCAGCCTTGAGGACAAGACTAATTTTAAGGAGACGGGAATAATAGAATTCTTTATTGATATAATAATATTAATAGTAGGAATAGTTACTTTTCTTTTGATTAGGATTAGTTATTTACTTCCTAGTTTGATTAGCGTTCTTTTTTTCTTTTATTTCTAGTTCTATTAGAACTTCTTTGGGTTTACCCTATAAATAGGGCTCTTTGGAACTCTTTTTAATCATATATGAGAATATAAAATAATTGCTTAGAACAAGTATCTTGGAGGCTTGATCCACTCGAAGTGATCTAATTGAAATTCTAGTTGGTCTAGGAGTCTATCATTCTCATAAAAAAATTCCCTAGATCTGACATATGTCAATCTCTTCATCACTACTACTACCATGTGGATGGAGAAAAAATGAGAAAAAATGGCGAATTGGGGAAGAAAGACATCAACGGACGACCAACTTGGGTGGTGGCGAAACATAACACGTATGTCAAATTGTAGAGAAAAGAATTCACTGTGTGAAACCAAACCTGTGTTGTTTTGGGATTTAATTTCGTTCGTTGATGCCAAACACTATAAGAAAAATCGACTTTTCTAATTGTTGCGACCGTCGAAAATTTTGCAAAATCCGTCGAAAAATGAAGTTTCCGACGGTTTTTTCGACGGATATGATCTATCGGAAGAATGCTCGTCGCAAACACTTTTCCGATGGGCAAGAGATATCCGTCGAAAGTTTCGATGATCGTACCCCTCGGAATTTCCAACAATGATGACCGTCGGTAGTTCAGATGGGTGCAACCATTTGCGGATTCAGACGACTGTACCCATCTAAAGATTCAGAGGGTGGCGATCATCGAAAAATACCGACGGTCGCAACCGTCGAAGACGGTTGTGAATTTTTACGACGGCCTAAGGCGTCTGAGATAACATATAAAATAATAAAAAAATTGGCCGCCAACGACCGTTCCAAGCCGCGAACGGCCAATCCAGGCCGCCTATTGATGCACGAAAAATCCTACATTAGTTTAGGACATTTGATTAGCATTTTAGAATGTTTTTATAATTAGAAAAGAAGAGTTTTGATTTGTTTTCATATAATTTCATTTAGATTTGATTTCTACCTAAATCTGGAAATTATTCATGGCATGATATGAGAAAACATCGAAGAAAAGGGTTAAAACTGTTCAAAAGACTGTCACGGCCGTGATAGTTATTTTCATGGCCGTGACAGAAGATTCTGCAGGCAAAAATTTGACCAAGGCACTGTCACGATTGTGACAGCTTCTGTCATGGCCGTGACAGACAAATTCCAGCAGAAATTTGGCTAAGTATTTTTCAGCCTTTTCAGCCTTCTGTCACGGCCGTGTCGGAGCCTTACACGACCGTGACGGCGGTCTGTTAGGTCGTTTTAAAGCCATTTTTATCCACTTTTTTAATATATTTTTTATTTCTTTCCTTGGGGGACGAAAAAACTTATAAAAGGAGGCAGAAGAGGACCTGGAAAAACATTCCTGGAGCATAATTTTGAAGCCTACAAAGAGAAGATCGAGGACAATAGCGAAGCTCTGCCGGAAACTCGAGAGAGGACGCGCTTAGCCTACGCTAGAGTTTTTGTTTTCTTTTCCCTACATTTTTATTCCAGATTTGATGTTGATTTTATCAGATTTATTCCTTCATTAGGGTCATTCTAGTTGAACCCTATTTATGTTTTGAAGTTTTTCTTGATATTAGTTTAGTTTGAATCTTTAATAGCATTGCAATTTCATGTTTAATGCTTTCCTTTGATTCTATGATTTATGATTTGATTGCTATCTGAGAAGAAGTGATTATTTTCATAATAGTTTCTAGGATTGATCTTAATTATTGCATGCCACAATTAGGGAAATCAAAAGAGTCCTAATATGTGAAGTTATTAAGGTGACTTGAGAAAGCCCTTAATATTAATTCTGATTAAATACATCTTATGATTTAATTAAGTAAATTAAAACTGAAAGGATTGATTTATTTTAATGATTCATAAGATAGTAGTTAAAGCTTGAAACATTGGTTAACTGATTTTGGGAATTCACTTTGTTATTGATTCAACTAATTCTAAGTTGAGAAAATTCATTACATTTTAGTGGTGATAATTAGATGTCTTAATCATCAAATCATTATTTCACCAGGTGATCATTTTCTTTACTTTTATTATTTTCTTTTTATTCACCTCTCAAATCATATATTTTCTTAATTTCTCAATTAACAAGGTTAAAATAAAATCTAAGTTATTAACCGTCCTCGTGGGAATGATAACTCTACTCATTCACTTTATTACTTGAGCGACTAGTGCACTTGTTAGCGTTTGCTATCAATTCTACATGCATCAAGTTTTTGGCACCGTTGCCGGGGACGTGTTTAATAATTTTTATTTTTATTTTACTTGTTATTTGAGAGCCTTTATTTTTATGTTAAATTTCACGCAGATTCTTTTTATTTCACATACTTTCATATCTCTTTATCTTGTGTGACCAGGAAATATCTTCAAATGACAACAAAACCAAAGACTATGGGAGATTACTATTTGGAAGAACAAAGAAAGATGCTTGAGGATCATGAAGCACAAATATCACAACTAGCAAATAATAGTATTCCACTCATTCCCATGGTACTAGGGAATTCTGCAATTGAAGACAGAATGTTAAAATTTATGACAATGGCTGAAGAAAAATTTCAACTTCAAGAAAAAACCTTTATGAAGTTGTTGGGACAAGTAGAGCAATTGGAGGCTAGGATACAAGTGAAAAATGATGCTCCTCCATCCACCTACTTAGAGTCAAATTCCAACATCGAAGAAAAGTTGTGCCAATTGATTGGAGTCATAGGGAAAAGATTCATCATACAAGATCAACTCATTAGCAATCTACAATCATAGTTGGCACAGTTGACAGATCAACAACCAGTTATTAATTCTTCTCCTCCTCGATCTCCAAATTTTAATGTTAAGTTTGATATCTTGCAGGCAAAATTTCAAGCATTGGAGAAGAAAGTGGAGTTGGCTTCTCAGATTACTTATCCCTCGGGGAATAATATTTTGGATAAGTCTGTACCTATTATATGCCCATGTCACTTGCAATATTTTAATCTAGGAAGAAGAAGACCGAGGAAGAATTATTATCAAAAGACATGGACAACTCAATGGGGGGTCAAAGAGACAAGTGAATATATTATGGAAGATGGACAAGTGCGAAGAAGAGATCCGCCTTCGAAAACTCCAACAGCCATCCCAATGGTACCTCCAAATCATTCATTGGTAGAAGGGAACACATCATCATCACATCAGACAGCACAAAATTTGATGCATTGGAAACCCAAGGATCAAGCCCCACAAGAAGATGCAGGTAATTCTTATAAAGTGGAGGGATAATACTTTGAACATTACATCAGAGGTAAGATGGAAAAAGGTCACTTCGAATCCCTTCCAGACACTTGAGGTAACAAAAGAGTAAAAGTCAAGCTAACGACTATAACTTAGAACTATGCTTTTGTCCTCTTAGATGTTAGTTTAGCATTAGTATTGGATTCTTTAATTTAGATTAGTTAACATTAAAATTTTAGTTTTTGAGAGTCTGCTCCAGGAGGACACGGTCATGGCCATGTCTATCTTATTGGGTGCCAACGTCTCTGTCACGGCCGTACCCATGTAATGCCACAGCCGGGACAATTCTGAAATGCAGAAGTCCAAATCATACCGGAAGAAGCCTATGAGCCGCCCAAGCACTTTGACCAAGATATTTTTAATTACTCAGTAGAAGCTAGAAATCATCAGGTTGTCTCTACTCCTTTTGCATTTTATCATATATTATTTTTATTTCGTAGTTTTCATGTGCACAATCCTAACACTAGGGCAGTGACAGGTTCAAGCTTGGGGGTATTAAGGACTTAGTCTTGTTTCATTTGCATGGCATATCTATTTTCAACATTTTGAGTCGATCATTTTCTTTTGTTTGGCATGCATCTAATTATGGAAATTTTAAAAAAATTTGTGTCATCTTATTTCTTCTTGTTTTGTCTTTTAAGTTTATTTTCAGAACATCACTTAATCTATGAAATTCAATCATTGTTTCTTTTTATCGGGTATCACTAGAGTATTGGGATTTGAATTGAGTTTGTTGCTAAGTAAAAGGATTAGCTTTTAAATAATGAATTTCTCTATTATTTACTATGATGTTAATCTTGATTATAATTGCATCTCTATTGAAAGCATTAAGTCTTTTTGGAGCTTATAATTATGCTAATTTTAATGCAAAAATGAAAATGAAAAGATGGCTAGTTGAGCTCCAACAGTTAAAGTGAAAAGTATAAAGTATCCTTTGGAACCTTGGTGTGTCTGGGTAATTAGATCCGTAAGGGATTCTTGCCTGGCGACCTAAGGGCATCTGCTCTGGGATCCGTCGGTTGAAAGCCCATTACATGGACCACTTTGTGCAATATGGAGGATTACTAAATTCATAAAGTAAAAAAAAATCTTAATGCTAGAATGTGAAATGATAATAATATGAAAATAAGCTTCTTAAAGACTTGTGGTACAATATTGATACTCTTATGAGATTGACTAATATTATTTGTAGATATGCAGGAAAGACATGTTTGAATGTTAAGAATTCTGCAAGGTTGGGTATTGGTTGAGAAAAGATACTCTAGTGATGGTCGTGTAAAACAGCAGTGGGAGAAAAATATTGGTTTTGTAATGGAGCCCTGTGCTTTATCTGAAATTTGCTTGAGGACAAGCAAAATATTAAGCTTGAGGGTATTTGATGCACGAAAAATCATGCATTAGTTTAGAACATTTGATTAACATTTTAGAATGTTTTTATGTTTAGAAAAGAAGAGTTTTGATTTGTTTTCATATAATTTCATTTAGATTTGATTTCTACCTAAATCTGGAAATTATTCATGGCAGGATATGAGAAAACGTCGAAGAAAAGGTTTAAAATAGTTCAGAAGACTGTCACGGCCGTGACAGTTATTTTCATGGCCGTGACAGAAGATTTTGCAGGCAAAAATTTAACTAAGGCACTGTCACGGCCGTGATAGCTTCTGTCATGGCTGTGACAGACAAATTCCAGCAGAAATTTGGCTAAGTATTTTTCATCCTTTTCAGCCTTCTGTCACGGTCGTGCCGGAGCCTTGCACGGCCATGACAGCAGTCTGTTAGGTCATTTTAAAATCATTTATATCCACTTTTTGGATATATTTTCGGTTTCTTTCTTTGGGAGATGAAAAAACCCATAAAAGGAGGCAGAAGAGAGTCTGGAAAAACATTCCTGAAGCATAGTTTTGAAGCCTACAAAGAGAAGAAAATTGAGGATAATGGCGAAGCTCTGCCGGAAATTCGAGAGAGGACGCGCTTAGCCTACGCTAGAGTTTTTGTTTTCTTTTCCCTACATTTTTATTCCAAATTTGATGTTGATTTTATCAGATTTATTCCTTCATTAGGGTCATTCTAGTTGAACCCTATTTATGTTTTGAAGTTTTTCTTGATATTAGTTTAGTTTGAATCTTTAATAGCATTGCAATTTCATGTTTAATGCTTTCTTTTGATTCCATGATTTATTATTTGATTGCTATCTAAGAAGAAGTGGTTATTTTCATAATAGTTTCTATAATTGATCTTAATTATTGCATGCCACAATTAGGAAAATCGAAAGAGACCTAATAAGTGAAGTTATTAAGGTGACTTGAGAAAGCGTTTAATATTAATTCCGATTGAATACATCTTATGATTTAATTAAGTAAATTAAAAATCGAAAGATTGATTTATTTTAATTATTCATAAGATAGTAGTTAAAGCTTGAAACATTGGTTAACTGATTTTGAGAATTCACTTTGTTATTGATTCAACTAATTATAAGTTGAGAAAATTCATTACATTTTAGTGGTGATAATTAGATGCCTTAATCATCAAATCATTATTTCACCAGGTGATCATTTTCTTTACTTTTATTATTTTCTTTTTATTCACCTCTCAAATCATATATTTTCTTAATTTCTCAATTAACAAGGTTAAAATAAAATCTAAGTTATTAATCGTCCTCGTGGGAACGATAACTCTACTCATTCACTTTATTACTTGAGCGACTAGTGCACTTGCTAGCGTTTGTTATCAATTCTACATGCATCACCTATCCACCGCGAGGCGGTCGATCTGTCGATGCACCGTGAGGCGGCTGATCCAGGCCGCCAAGCGACCGAACTAGGCTGCCAGCAGCCGTTCCATGCCGCTAGCGCGAGTGAGAGAGGGTCGTCGGCCACGGGAGAGAGAGAGGGGTCGCCGGGAGGGTCATCCAATTGTCATCGTCCAGGACAGAAGTCATTGCGCTGATCGCATGGAAGGAGATACATGGTCACGCTGGTGACGGGGAGAGAGAGAGAGTAGAAGAAAAAATAATGGAGAACATGAATAAATAGGCGAAAAAAGAGTGGGGAGCGGGAAAAGAAAAAAAAGGCGAGGGAGTGTGGCGGGATAATTTTTTAATTACCGACGATTTTGACCATTGCAAAGTTTAATAATAAAGTACTATTTCTTCATTACCAACGGTTCAAACCGTCAAAATTTTCGACGGTCCGAACTGATGGTAATTATAATAATAAAATACTAATTATATTATATATTATCATATATAAGATTATAATATTTAATTATTTTTCCCTTACCGATGATCCGTCGAAACTTCTGATGGTCCGAACTATCAGTAATTATAATAATAAAATACTAATTATATTATATATTATGGTATATAAGATTATAATTTCAATTATTTTTTTCCGTTACCGATGGTTCGAACTATCGATAATTATAATAATAAAATACTAATTATAATATATATTATGATATATAAGATTATAATATTTAATTATTTTTACGATTATCCGGACTGTCGGAACTTTCGACGGTCCGAACTATCGGTAATTATAATAATAAAATACTAATTACATTATATATTAAATAATGTTATATATTGTATGATATTTAATTTTTTTGTTATCGACGGGTACGACCGTCGGAACTTGCGACGCATAAAGAGCCGTCGAAAATTTTGACATTCCACATCGTTAGGAAATAAAATAATAATATAATAAATTTCATAATTTATTTTTTTATTTCTGACAGATTGCTATCCGTCTCAAAATTCATCATAAATTGTGAAAGATTTCTTTACATCGAAAATTGTCCTTCGGAAAATCTCAATATTCTTGTAGTGAAAAGAACGGATGAGATGCATTTATTCTCTCCATTTTAATATGAGCCACATATTATCATATGGAGGACTCCACGAGATATCTAGAGAGTAGCCCGCTCAGAAGGTGATTTTTCCTTATATATATATATATATATATATATATATATATATATGTGTGTGTGTGTGTGTGTTTTGTTACAAAAAAGGGAGAGAGATCGCACGAACACAGAAGTGCATAGAGAAAAGAACAGCGGCTCTCTTTGTTATGGAATAAAGATGATTACAAGGATGAGTCTCTATCTGGAGCCCTAGGGAGTTCATATAGGTACTTCTTTTGACAGATTACATACGGACTGTGACTCTAAATTAATCCCCAGAAAATAGGACACATATCTCGTGATAAAAAAATAAATTAATTCCGAATCACATACAGAATACCCCTAAAAATTTTTGCTCAGGGGGCTCCGCCCCCTTGGAACCCGCATGGGGATCCCCCTTGACCCTCCTAGCTCACGAGACCCCGTAGAAAAATTTTGCTGAAGCGTCTGATTACATAGGAGACCACAGAAGGATTACAACTGGGTTCAGATTCAAGGCATTATCAATAAATCTCCACCTTGACTTGAATCATCTTCAAAGCACAAAATATCATGCCGATGCTAGTCCCACATTGGAGCTATTACTAAGTATTAATATTAAGCAAGTCCAAGCAATGCTGGAACTTGTCATGAGGAATAGATTTAATAAACATATCAGTTGGATTATCTTCAGTGTCAATTTTCTTCACTTTGATCCTCTTTTCAGAGCGGATGAAGTGATATTTGATATCAATGTGTTTGGTTCTTTCATGATGCACTTGATCCTTGGCTAAACATATTGCACTCAGACTGTCACAATGCACTATAGTCTGCTCCTGATGTAATCTGACATTTCCAACTAGGATTTTTAACTAGACGTCTTTCTTGGCAGCTTTTGTCAGTGTCATGTATTTAGCCTCTGTGGTAGACAATGTAACCAATGGTTGAAGTGTGACCTTTCAATTAATAATCGAACTACCCAAAGCGAAGACATAGCTGATCATCTTCCATCAACATCTCCATCATAGTCTGAATCTGAGTACTCTGAAACCAAACACTCTTTATTACTTCTGTAGATGAGGCCAATATCAAATGTTCCTCTCACATACCGAAAGATACACTTCCTTGCTTGCTAGTGCTCTTTTCCTTAATCTCTCATGAACCTGCTGACAACACTGACTGCATGAGCAATGTTCGATCTTGGACAAACTATGGCATACATCAGACTTCCAACTACACTAGCATATGAAACTCAAGACATGTACTCTTGCTCTATTTCTGATTTTGGTGCGAACGCAACAAAAAGATGAACATTTGTAGTTGATGGAGTATTCAAAGGCTTTGCTCCAAACATTTCAAACCTGGATAAAATCTTCTCAATATAACTGATAAGAAGAGTTTACCCTGTGCACGATCCCTTAGAATTTCCATCCCCAAAATCTTCTGTGCTGCACCAAGATCTTTCATGTCGAATTCTGCACTAAGGAGCTTCTTCAAATTTTGAATGTCTGTCATGTCTATAGCAGTAATGAACATATCATCAACATACAAGAGCAGATAGATGGTAAAGTCGTCATTCACCTTCTTGTAATATACACAACGATCATAGAGACTTCAACTGAATCCCTTAGAGATCATAAAACTATCGAATCTCTTGTACCATTGTCTAGGATACTACTTCAGACTATACAAAGATTTCTTCAGTATGCAAACTCGATTCTCCTTTTTTAGAATGGAGAATCCCTCTGATTGGCTCATACAAATGTCCTCTTCAAGTTCTCCATGGAGGAAAGCAGCATTCACATCTAGTTGCTTGAGCTCTAGATTCTGATATGCTACATGAGCAAGTAGCACCCTGATAGAAATAATAGGTGAAAATAGCTCATTGTAGTCCACACATTCTTTCTTACTATAACCTTTAGCAACGAGCTGCGCTTTGTATTTGGTGCATTCAACTCCTTGAATTCTAATTTTTTTCTTGAAGATCCATTTACAGCCAACGATCTTTCTGCCTTTAGACAATTTGACCAGCTCCTACGTCTGATTTTTGTGATGAGATTTCATCTTCTCCCCCATAGCAGCGATCCACTGTTTAGATTCGACGCATGTGATGACATCACTATAAGAGGACGGTTTCAAGGACTCCACTTATTCAGCTACCTGCAGTGCATAAGCAAGAATGTCCTTGAAGTCATATCGCTTAGGATGACCCACTTTTCTGCGAGGACGTCTGACAGCAATTAACTCCTTTTCAAGTTGCTCATCAGATTCTTCATGTTCTGATTCTCCTTTTTGATGTGATTCTTCAGCATCATCCTCAGTTGGAGTGATTTCAACCTCCATCTGTTTACTAACACTTTCTTCATCCTCCACCTTCAATTGAAGCATTAATGCTTCATCAAAGATCACACTTCTGTTGTGGACGACTTTGTGTTCTGAAGGAGACCACCATATCCTATGAACACCCCTTCTTTTGTCCTTAGCTCCAACTTCCCTTCACTGACGTGATAGTATGCTGGACAATAAAAAACTTTCAGACAAGTATAATCAGCAGAATTTCCTGACCATACCTCAGTTGGAGTTTTGAGATCAATCGCAGTCGCCGGACTTCGATTCAGCAAGTAGCAGGCTGTGTTAACCGCTTCAGTTCAAAATGTCATATTCAGACCAATGTTAGAGAGCATGCATCTTGCCCTCTCCAGAAGTGTCTTGTTCATTCGTTCTGCAATTCCATTCTGTTGTGGAGTATCTCTGACTGTGCAATGCCTGGCTATGCCTTCATCTTTGCAGAACTGATCGAATTTAGTAGAATAGAACTACAAACCATTATTAGTGCGAAGGCGCTTTACTTTCTTCGACGTCTGATTTTCCACCAAAATCTTCCACTGAAGGCCTTGAATGACTCACTCTTGTGTTTCATCATGAATACACAAGTCATCCTCGAGTAGTCATCAATCATGGACAGGAAGTACCTAGTACCTCATAATGATGGAACACGAGAGTGACCTCAACAATCATCGTGGATGTAGTCAAGTGTCGCCTTCATCCTGTGCACTGCTTTGCCAAACTAAAACCTTGGTTGTTTGCCAAACATGCTTGCAGAAGTTGATTTCAAATATCTTTTTGAGAATATTCATATCGTTCTGACTCATATGCCCAAGTCGCATGTGTCATAGCTTGGACTTTTCTGATTCGGATGAACTGGCCACGGTAGCAACGCCAAAGATTATCTTGCCTTGCAATATATACAAGGACTTTTATCTGACTCCCTTCAAAATCGTAGCATCACCCTTTAAGACCGTGAGGATGCCTCCAGCAGCATTAATTTGACACCCTTTAGAGTCGATGACTCCAAGTGATATCAAATTCTTCTTCAATTGTGGAACATGACGAACATCTGTCAGCGTCATCACAAGATTGTCATAAGTCCTGATCTGCACAGAATCGATCTCAACTATCTGACATGATGCGTTTTTGCCCATGATGACATTCCCACAGTCAGTCTTCTGATAAGGTGAGAACCATTCTTTATTCGGAGTTATATGATAGGAATAACCTAAATCAAGAACCCAACCATCCTCCAGACATCCCTGATCAGAAGCAGCTAGAACCAAATCATTTTTAGAATTTTCAATTTCATATGCCACCACAACGACGGGGGCTTTCTTCTTCTTCGGGCAATTCTTCTTCCAATGATCTGGTTCCTTGTAGTAATTACAGATGTCTTTCGCAGTTATTTTTTTTTTCTTTGGCTTGAATTTCTTCAAATTCGAGGACTATCCCTTCTTCATGATTAATATCAAACCCGTGGCCTAAGTCTTTGCAGAATTTTCAAATGTCTTATGCCGAAGTTCATGAGTATGGAGACTCGATCTTGCTTCTTCCAGACTTATAGTTTCCTTCCCGATAATCATAGACTGGATAAAATTCTCATATGATGGAGGAAGTGAAACTAACAGAATTAGGACAACATCTTCATCCTCGATCTTAACATCGATATTTCTCAGTTCCATCAACAAAGAATTTAACATAGGGGTACCTTCTTGCGTGCGGAGAGAGAACATACATTGCTTCAACAGCAACTTGTTGGTGAGAGACTTCGTCATATAGACTCTCGAGTCTCAACCACAGACCGGTAGCCTTTTCTTCATGACCTCGATTATCACCTCATCTGTCAGACACAACAGAATCATCGAGTGTGCCTTCTCCTCCTGTGCCACCAAAGTAGCGAGGTCGATCTCCTTTTCTTTGCCCTTCGAGTCTTCCTCGTTTGGTTTGTTCTTCGACACGTTTGATAGCAGCGCTCAAACTCCTTGTTGCTTTATATGCGCCCGCATCTTGCTCTGCCACAATCCGAAACTGTTCCTGCCGTTGAACTTCTCCACGTTCACATTGTACGATGTCATCTCCCTGCTTGATCGCGAATCACTGACCAACCCTGGAGCTTTGATATCAATTTGTTATGAAAAGAGGAAGAGAGATCGCACGAACACAGAAGAACGCAGAGAAAAAAATGGCGCTCTCTTTGTTATGTAATAAAGATGATTACAAGGATAGGTCTCTATCTGGACCCCTAGGAAGTTTATATAGGTATTCTCTTTGACAGATGATAGGAATTACAAATAAATTGAGACTCTAAATTAATTTCCTGAAAATAGGAAACCTATCTCGTGATAAGGAAATAAATCAATTCCGAGTTACATACAAAATATTCCTAAAATTTTTCGCTCAGGGGGCTCCATCCCCTTGCAACCCCACAGGGGAATCCCCTCTTGACCCCATACAAGTTCGCTGACCGGTCAGTGAAACTCCGCATTATCAACATATATATATATATATATATATAAACAAGAATGCAAAGAAATTTTAGTTTTAATTACACGTGCATAGAATATAAACTAAGTGGTTAGTCTAGAGTGTTGTGGTTGATTACAGAAAACATGAGAGAAAATAGCAATGTTATTTCTTTATTACTCGATCAAGACCCAACATGTATAAAAACAGGTGAAAATCCACAAGGACCATGAACATATATCAAATATATGATATTAAATAATTAAAACATCCCTTGTCAACAATACATTGCGGGGTATTTTATATTAATAAAAAAACACGCTATCATTCTTTTTTTAAAAACTTATTTTTTTATTGCAAACATATAGTATATGCTTGGCCACACATTATATTATAGTAATCGAGAAATTAATCCTCATAGTACTTCTTCAGGTTCCTGCGCTAGCGCCCTTAAACTTTGGAATGAGGACTGCCTCTGCGAAGCCGATCAGCTTCTCAGGTGCCGGCAAGACACCCTTCACGGCCTCGTGCGCGGAGAACCTCTCCGCCCATGCGGCTAGAAGCGGCGTCAGCTCGGCGTCCACAAGCTCGACGCCGATGTACTTTCCGATGGCTTTGAGCCACCCCAGATGGCTGCCGAGCGAAATATCGAGGTATCCAATGTCGTCCCCGTTGAAGAAGCCCTTGCCTTTGCTTAACACCTCAAAGGCCTCCTCCAACGGCTTCAGCCCGGACTTCGTCTGCTCCACGGCCTCCCTCTTGGCATCTTCAGTTTGAGCCATCAATATCTTTACGGGTTGCAGCCACTGGAACGATCGATGAAATGTTAAGGGATAAGAATCAGGCTAGGCATGCATGAAAATTCAGATCAGTTGCATGTATGCGTACGTACCTTGTCATCAACGTAGAAGGCCCAGAACCTGTGGATGGCGCGGTCATAGGGATCGGCCGGCAGCAGCGGCGCGGCGCCCTGCGGCGAAGCCCAGGCCTCGTCGATGTACTGGACGATGATCGCGGACTCGCAGATGGGCTTGCCGTTGTGGAGGAGGACGGGGACCTTCTTGTAGACAGGGTTGGACTTCAGGAGCAGATCGCTCTTGGGGTTAAAGTTCTCCTGCAAGAACTCGTACTCCACTCCCTTGAGGTTGGAGGCGATCCTCGCCCGCAACACGTAAGGGCTCGCCCACGCCCCGATGATCTTAACGTCGTCCGATCCCCCAACTGCTGCCGCAGCTGTCGCCTCCATTGCACCGGACAAAGAACTTTACGACGCTGCTGCTGCAAATGTGTGGTTGGTATATAGAAAGAGGTGACTGTTGTGCTTATTTATAGTGTGATCTCTGGGTACTTGTGGAAATAAAAAGGCTGTCGTGCATATCTTGATTGATAAATTACAAAATCTTTTTAAATTCCATTCAGACTGATATTTTACTTTTTATTTTACCCTCTTTTGTTTAAAAAAAGTAATGTGATGTATAAAAAATTAGTAATCTACAAAGTTAGAAATATTAACATAAATTTTTAATATTGATTGATTATTATTAAATTTTAATTTACACAGCAAGTATTATTAATTCTCTCTTCATTAATTCTCTGTATTTTTATCATTTAATGCTCTTAACAATATATTAGTTTATTATTACCATAAATCACTCTTATAAATTATATCTTCTTATTCTTAATTTAAGTTTTCCACTCCTTGATTTCTTTGTTCATTTATTTTGCTTTCCTTTTTCTTACCTTTCATACTCTCTCTCCATTAATTATCTTGATTTTAATTTTTCTTCCTATCTTTTTCTTTTCTTTTTACCGGTTTTTTATTTTCTTTTTCTTTTTTAAGTCGAATCGGGTTCTTCGTGGTTCGCCGATTCGTCGATTTATATCGATTCAACCAAATTTTTTCCGATCATATCATCATTATGGTTTTGACTTCAAATCGGACCGGACCAGACGCAGATTCGTGGTTGAATCGATTGAACTGGCCGGTTCGATCCGATTTTAATAACATTGCGGGCAAGAGCGAAGAGATGTGTTATGGATCTTGGGATTTTTTTATCGGTTCCATTTTCGGCAAAATTGAAAATCTATGCATATATGTCATTTGTACTAGTATTATTTGGAACTCCGTCTATATTTTATAGCCGGTCCCAAGCCCGAATAAAGGAGGAGGATTGTGTTAGGCCTCGACAGTCAGCATAAAATTATGTCGAATCTTATGAACATGGATCAACGAATATATTTTAGATGCGCCAATAAGAAGAGTAGATCAAATAATCTGGAGTCCGATTAAAAGAGGGAGAGGGAGGCCAAGGCGGACACTTGGCGAACTAATAGAGCAAGATCTATTAGTGAATAATATACCGAAAGGTTTGGTTACTAATAGAGCGGAATGGCGTCGTATGATCCATGTAGCCGACCCCACCTAGTGGGATAAAGCTTTGTTGTTGTTGTTGTACTAGTATTATTTGGAAAAATACAATTAACTAAAGTTTAATCCTACCCAAATTTAAAATATTTAAGTTTTGATTTGCTTAATAGGTATATCTATGTTTCATCAATTAGTTTGGAAAATGACCGGTGCGTGTTAATCAATGTAAAGATAGTCAAGATTTCGATCTTAAGATCGGATCATAATGATATATATTAGAAGTATTTAATAAGAGAAAAATGCACGTGTAAACCCATAAAGAATTTACATGTGTAGTGGATTAACATTTGATGGTAGATCTTAATCTAGAAAGTTAAGATAACTTTAATCATTTGATGTCATGACGATGTCATCAAATAATTTAAATGAACATCTACCATTAAATATTGATCCAATCATGAATTTACACATGTAAATTTTTTTGGATTTACACCTCCATATATCCCATTTAATAATGTAGGTCTCCATTGAGTTTGTCAAGTTTTTTACTTTAAAAAAATCATCTAATTTTTTTAATCTAAAAAAATCTAAAAAAAATCTATCGGGTCGGATCATTTTTTTTATTTTTCGATTTTTTGCATACACCCCTAAATGATGAGCGTTAGAAAATGTTATTATCTTACCATGGCAAGCACACCCACTCAATTTTACTTCAAATCATGGAACTTGTTTTCTTATTTATACGTTCGTTCATTTTCATAGTATCGGAGAAAATGGATAAATTCAAATTAAATTTTGGATCTATACTTTTATTTAATAATTTTTTTTATTTCATTCCATTATGCCAATATTACTACGTTTGTCTTTTTTGGTATTGGTCATAATTTTAGTCGTTTCGATTATATATATATATATATATATATGAGTGTGTGAAGCGTGTGTACCATAATAATTTTAAACAATAATTATCCTATGTATTTTCTAAAACATCTCATGAAGACAATCAATTTTGGGCATTAAAAGTGCAAACGCTAAATAAAATTTTCAAATTAAAACTTGGAGGACAAGTAGATACACAATACGTACACAAGTAACAACCGTAACAGGGAGAAAAAGAAACCAAATACGCTGTCTGTTTTTCTTTTTTTTTTAAATTTTTCCCTAGATAACTATGATGATGTGTAATAAATATTTAAATTTGGTAAATTTATATAAAAAATTATATTTATTATCTTTAAAATATATTTTTTATTAATAAATAGGATCCTACGATACTCGATTTGATCTTATGTGTTCAGCGGGTCGGGTCGACCTGCGAACTCGATGACCCGACCCGTTGGGTCGGGTCGGTGGTCGGGTACGAGTTGGATTTTTCAACCCAAGTTGACCAGTTTGGATCGGGTCGAGTCATCGGGTTCAGGTCGGACCCGACCCGACCTGACCCGAAATCGATCCGACCTTTGGGTACAAGTTGGATTTTTCCAACCCGAGTTGACCCGACTCGATACCCGATTATTTTATTATTTTTTTCTTTGTTAATTTAAACATAAGCCTATATTTACTTTAAAAAAATTAAAAATTGAAATAAAATACTTTAAATGCAAAAATTAGAGGTTTTCATGGGTTGATTTTGACCCGACCCCGGATCCGACCCAACCCGTCCAATTTTGATCGGGTCGGATCGGGTCGGGTCACACTACTTTTGAAGGTTGGATCGGGTCGGGTGGTCCCCAACCACCATTTTTTTCTTTTTTCTTTTAATTTTTTTCTTATTTTATCTATTATTTAATATAAAAATATTATATAATATTTATTTAAAAATCATAAAATAACTTATTCAACATTTAAATATTATTTTGCACATTTAAATAATTTTATTTAATATTTTTTTAATTTTATACATAATATAAGTTGAAAACTAAAAAAATAAAAAACCAGGTCTTCGGGTCAGGTCGGGTTGACTCGGGTCGAAATTTCTGTACTCGATCACGGATCCGACCCAAACTGGTTTGGGTTGGGTCGTCGGGTTCGCGGGTCGACTCGACCCGCTGAACACCCATAGTAGAAATAATAAAAAATTATTAGAAAAATTATTTTATGTCTATAAAATAAATATTTTTAATATTAAATAAATATAAATAAGAAAGAAAAAAATAAAAAATTGGATGGTCGGATAATCCGACCACCCGACCTGACCTGACCTGACCTGACTCGAACCGAGTCGGGTTGGGTTGGGTTTGGCCCTCAAAATGGCCTTAACCCATGGGATCGGATTTGTTTACGGATCGGGTCCAACCCAACTCATGAACACCCTTAATTATCTTATGATTTTTTATATTATGACCCGATCTTAAGATTTAGATTAAAATCTTGACTATCTTTACATTGATTAACACAAAAGACCACAAAATCCCACATATCACCGGTCATCTTCCAAACTAATTGATGAAACATAGATATATCTATTAAGCAAATCAAAACTTAAATATTTTAAATTTGGGTAGGATTAAAATTTAGTTAATTGCATTTTTCCAAATAATACTAGTACTAATGACGTCTGCATAGATTTTCAATTTGCCGAAACGAAACGGATAAAAAAATCCCAAGATCCCAACACATCTCTTTGCACTTGCCCTTCATCCCCAATGCAAAGATCTCCCTTGAATTCTTAGATATCATTTGTGTTTTCCAATGTTATAATAACCGGACCGTCCATCGAATCAGACGATTAATTGGGTCGTGGTTGGATGGGTTTGATCGAATTCAACCAGGTTCAATCGGATTTTGTTAGATTAATATTATTTATAATAACTTTATAGATATATACATAATCAATATTATATAATGCATAAAAAGATAGTTCTAACTTATAATTCATAATAAAATTTAATAAATAAAATTTAATAATTGTAAAAAAGAGTTTGAATTATTATTGATATATTATATTAATTCTTTTATCTTATTGTTCAATAGTATTTTTATTATGACATATATCACTCTCAAGTTTATTTTTTCTTTATTTCAGTTTAATAATTTTATTTTTCTATTTCCACTAATTCATCTCTCCTATCAATTTCCATATTAATTTCCTTTATATAATACATAGATATTTAAAAAAATTATATTCATATAAAAGACTTTAAGTTATTAAATTTATGACTATTTTCTCTCTCCTACTCATAAAAAGGAAAGAATGTTAATTTTTCATTTTAAAAGTTATTATTATTTCCTTTTTTACTTCCATGAATTCCTCTCTCCAATTACTTTTCACATTTATTTCCGTTTTAATTTATACCAATTCTCAATTCAAATATTTTCCCATTTTTTTACATTCATTTCTACCTTATTATTTCCTATTTTAAGTTTTATTTTTTATTTTTTTCACTTTAAATATTAAACTAGGATTTGTGATTCAATGGTTAAACCGATTTTTACCGATCCGGTTCAACTTCATTTCCGATTTTGCACCAGTCGATTCGTGGTTGAACGGACTGGTCCGATTTTAATAACCTTGGTGTTCTCGCATCAACTTAGTTCAACGCTAATAGTTCATGGGATGGAACCATGACCTAAAAAAATTCCATAATTGTTATAAACATCACACTACTTTTTTTAAACAAAAGAGGGTAAAATAAAAAGTAAAATATCAGTCTGAACGGAATTTAAAAAGATATCGTAATTTATCAATCAAGATATGCACGACAGCCTTTTTGTTTCTATAAGTACCCAGAGATCACACTATAAATGAGCACAATAGTCACCCCTTTCTATATACAAACCACACGGTTGCAGCAGCAGCAGCGTCGTAAACTTCTTAGTCCGGTGCAATGGAGGCGACAGCCCCGGCAGCAGTTGGGGGATCGGACGACGTTAAGATCATCGGGGCGTGGGCGAGCCCTTACGTGTTGCGGGCGAGGATCGCCTTCAACCTCAAGGGAGTGGAGTACGAGTTCTTGGAGGAGAACTTTAACCCCAAGAGCGATCTGCTCCTGAAGTCCAACCCTGTCTACAAGAAGGTCCCCGTCCTCCTCCACAACGGCAAGCCCATCTGCGAGTCGGCGATCATCGTCCAGTACATCGACGAGGTCTGGGCTTCGCCACAGGGCGCCGAGCCGCTGCTGCCGGCCGATCCCTATGACCGCGCCATCCATAGGTTCTGGGCCTACTACGTTGATGACAAGGTACGTACGCACGCATGCAACTGATCTGAAGTTTCATGCATGCCTAGCTTGATTCTTATCCCTTAACATTTCATCGATCGTTCCAGTGGCTGCAACCGTTCTTAGAGATATTGATGGCTCAAACTGAGGATGCCAAGAGGGAGGCCGTGGAGCAGACAAAGGCCGGGCTGAAGCCGTTGGAGGAGGCCTTTGAGGTGTTCAGCAAAGGCAAGGGCTTCTTCAACGGGGACGACATTGGATACCTCGATATTTCGCTTGGCAGCCATCTGGGGTGGCTCAAAGCCATCGGAAAGTACATCGGCGTCGAGCTTGTGGACGCCGAGCTGACGCCGCTTCTGGCCGCATGGGCGGAGAGGTTCTCCGCGCACGAGGCCGTGAAGGGTGTCTTGCCGGCACCTGAGAAGCTGATCGGCTTCGCAGAGGCAGTCCTCATTCCAAAGTTTAAGGCCGCTCGCGCAGGAAACTGAAGAAGTACTATAAGGATTAATTTCTCGATTAGTATAATATAATGTGTGGCCAAGCATATACTATATGTTCCCTGCTGCAATAAAAATAAGTTAAAAAAAAAGAATGCTAGCGTGTTTTTTTATTAATATAAAATTCCCCGCAATGTATTGTGGACAAGGGATGTTTTAATTATTTAATATCATATATTTGATATATGTTCATGGTCCGTGTGGATTTTCACCTGTTTTTATACATGTTGGGTCTTGATCGAGTAATAAAGAAATAACGTTGCTATTTTCTCTCATGTTTTTTGTAATCAACCACAACACTCTAGACTAACTATTTAGTTTATATTCTATGCACATGTAACTAAAACTAAAATTTCTTTGCATTCAATTAAAAATAAGTTTAATATTTTTATAATTAAGTTTGAATAATTTTTTGTCATACTTAAATATATATTTAAAGATGTAATTATTAAAAAAATATTTCACAACAACATGAACTTCAGATTATGTTCATAATTTATTTTAAAAGATAAGAATAATTTTTAAGTTATATGTTTTGATTAGAAATAATATTATGATTAAATTATCCATTTTTATATAATTATGTAATGTACACAAATGAATAATTTTGTTGTAATTGCTTTTTCAAAGTCTCTTAATTTATTCTTGGGTATTACATATGTTTAATTTTAGATCAATTGAGAATGATGTAGAATTATTTAATTATAATTGTATAAAATTGTATACAAGAAAATGATTATATAAAAGAATTATTAGTATGCACATAAAATTTTTCTTCTTAAACTTTTGGTTATTTTTGTGTTGGATATGTTAAAATGAACCTATTGATATGAAAGTTAGAAAAAAGAGAACATAGATAAATTAAAATAAATATCATCATTATTACCAGAAAGTAAGTCATTGTAAGATAGATGAAATAGAAAGTCAAAATTAAAAATTACATGTCGTTGATGAAGCCAAAAGTATGATAAATTTGAAGAATTAAACTCTCCTCTCAAAATTAGAAATTGTGTAGTCACCTAAAAAGAAATATTGTCATGAATATAGTGGATATATGAGTGAATTAGAGATCATAACATGCAACTAAAATAAATTACATAAAATGAAATAATTTAAAAATTACAATAAAAGATAAAAAATGGAGAAATAGCAAAATCTTAGTTAACTACAATTGCAGTATAGAAACTATTTAACATATTATAGTAGTAATGATTATTTTGCACAAACAAATGAATATATAGAATCAATAAGAAATGTCATTATAAAGGAAGTCTTAATAATTAATATTTTACTATAACTTTATATGGATTTGGTAGGTGATAACTCTCATAGATAAAAAAAAAAAATAGGAAAGGAATAATTTGAAAATGAGATATTAGACTAAGTATAAATGACATATATTCTTAGTAATATTTAATTCTATATTGCAGATAATAGTATTTAATATGATATTTAAATTAAAAAATGTTGTCAAAAATTTCATACATTTTATAGGAAATCAATAAAGATACAACATACATATATGTTAAAATTTATTTTGATGAATAAATAGACGGAACTTCATGTCATTAAAAATAAAAAAAGATAAAGAAAATTATAACTTACCAAACAAAGACATAATGAGATGACTTCAAATTATAGGCTACTTGAAATTGGCAATTTGCTGGACAGAAATTAAGGAAAAAATATTAGTTAATAATGCAAAATATAGTATAATTTTCATAGTACAATATGAAATAAATTAGACTTTATGTTTACCTTGCTATGTATGTGTTGAATTTAACACATTATGATAGACCTCTTTGTAGACAATATTCTTTACTAGATGCGAATTTGTTGCTTCGTCGTCTACATTTAAAATGCTCAATTCTTCTTTTCATGTAACATGAGATATAACGACATAGAATTGATCATGTGTGAAAACCTGCTTTGGGAGAAATAGTCCGACATGCTTAAAAGATTGTCTTTGACTTTTATTAATTATCATGAAAAAACATGGTATTAGTGGAAGTTGTCGTCTCTTTAACTTGAATGACCACTTTGATTCATTTGGTGACATGATAATTTTTGGAATTGTAACTCTTGTTCCAACATATGTACCTGAAATGATATTTGCATTCACTGACCATGTACCCAAGTGAGTAATTATTAATTTGTACCATTGCATAAACCTTCCAATTGATTGAGATATCTAAGAAGCATCACTGGAGCTCTCTCTTTTAACCGTATGGCATGATTTGGAACAACAAAAAATTTTAAACTATTGAGAAATTCTAATGCATATAAAATTTCTTCATCATTTGTATTAATACTTGCTTTGCAAACACCGTCTGAACTGGAATACACTTTGCACTCTCTTGATATTAAATTCATCATTGTTTCATTTAGCTTATGAACCGTGTCATTTTTTTGTGTTAGAATTGTCCTTTCTTTTAAATATGTAGGATCTTTGTAGTTTCTTAATAGTGATGGATAAACTACTTCGATAATGCTTTTCATAGGATCTCCAGCTGGTTGGAGATAAATATTTGAAGGAAGACGAATGAGTTCGTTAAGTGGATCTTCAAAAAGAGTACCTTCACCTAATTGAAGCATCCATTTATCAAAAGAGATTATTTCATCAGCATATGAATTTGTAACTTGTCCATGTAGAAGACTCATATTCTCTTGAAGTTCATAAACAATAAAGTGCGGCAAAAGGTACGAAGAATTAAGAGAAGCATTAATAATATTTGCTCGTCCACCTTTCCGTATGACAAGTAGTATTTGATGAAAATCTCCTCCACAAACAATTGTAAGACCTCCAAATGGTAGATATTTGGTATTATGATATCTACTTTTAAGAATGTCTCTTAAACTCTTATTCAAAGTTTCAAAACAATATTTATTTGCCATTGGAGCTTCATCTCAAATAATTAATGAAGTTTTGCAAAGAAATTCAACCAATTGTGTTCCATGTCAAATTTTACAAGTGGATTCTGACGTGACATCTAAGGGAATATGAAATCGAGAATGTGATGTTCTACCATTTGGTAGTAACAATGTAGCTATACCAGAAGTCGCAACAGGCAAAAACTAGTTTTTTATTTTCATCTAAGCTTGCATATTATTGTCTTCCGTAGAAAAGTCTTACCAATGCCTCTATGACCATTGATAAAAAATAATTTACTTTCGTCATTATCAATAGACTGGAGTATTGCATCATATGCTTTTCTTTGATCACTATTCAGAGATGTGAATAATTCTTGATGCATAAAATGCTTGAACGATTTCCTAAATCCATTAACAAAGATGCATCGGGTAAAGACATTCCTGATATTTCTTTCAAACTTCTACCCATTTTTGAAAGAATTCTTTCAATTTCAAACAATGTATATGTTTCAATTTGCTCATTTGTTAATTCTAAATTCTCATAATTGAACTTCTTTCTTTGCAAAGAGCAAATATCCTCAGATAAAATATGGAAATTTGATTTCCAAACTTCATATGCATCATTAACTTCACAATGTATAAGCATTGTTACAAACAAATGTCTAAGTTCATTACCCGTAGCCCACAAAGATGCTTCGATAAGCTAGTCATTCCATTCTTTGTCATCATCTAGCAAGCCCAAAGCATAACATGCAGCTTTGAAGGTAGGATGTCTAACTCCATCAATTGTTCTAATATTTTCAGAGGATGTGCTTCCCTTTACAATGTTAAGCAAAATCTCAAATAAAATCTTTCTTTTGTTTGAAGGATGTGTAAAATAAACTCTTCCAATGCATTTGCCATTTTTTTTCTTTTAGTCCAAATTTTATCTTTTGCATTCCATACCCAATACATAGGGAAATCAGAATATGTTAATTCTCGTGCATCAGCATATAATTTATTTTCCTCAAACCATTCTGTGAATTTTGTCTTCTCCACACTTGGACGATTTAGCACATTTTCTATTGACATGTCTTCTAAAAAAATGACTATATTTTGTCCAGGTAAGTGTAAAGGTAATATTTCAACAGAAGGTTCTCTGAGATTGATATCGAACTGAAAGATTCTCCAACATGCTTCTGTGATTGATATATATCTACAATCCAAATATGTTTTGATTTCATCCACTTCTTTCATGGTGTCAATGGATTCGATTGTAGTTGTTGTTCTATCGGATCCTTTATGTACATATTTGAATAAATATTTGATTGATCTTGAATAATTGTAAAGCTCAACATTTATATGGGCATCAAATTTCGCCAACAAATTTCTATTGTAAGGAACAATAAACTGATTATCTAATAATACACCCTTCCTTTCAACTTCAATGCATGTCTTTCTTCTTCTATAAATTGGAAAGCCATTTGCATCAATTGTTGTTCAATCAACATATCGTTTTGGAAAATGTTTTGTACACTTGGTCTGCAACATGAACGGTGATTTCATATTTGACAATCCACGTGGTCTATGCATCATGAATTTCTTAACAACATTATAACCATCAATGTCGACATTTGGATTCGGAATCTCTGCACTTATTATTTTATCAATTTGTTTCGAAGAAGGAGATTTCATTGATTGATGTAGAATAATATTATATGAACATGCGGCAAGCCTCTTTTTTGGAATTCAATTGTATACAGACCTATAATATAGAAAAAAATCAATGTAATTGATAATAAAAAGTTTTGGATTCCATAATGATGATAAAAAAATCATATGATAAGCTAGATTAAATATATAAGAAAATTTACTTACATGCAATTATTTTTCTGAAATGTTGATCTTTCTTTAAGTCTTGCATTAATTATAAAAATTTTATTTGAAATACCCTGCATATGATATCAACTCTTTTATCATCATCCTTTTGATCTATCAAATAAAGCATGTAATTTATTTTGTGCCACCTGGGATTACAAGTAAAAGTAATGAATATGTCAGGATATTCAGTCCATCTACAAATAGCCATGGCATCTTGATAATTTTGCACTTTGTATCTAGGACCTCCGGTGTGAGATGATGGTATTATTGTCTTTTCGGCCTTTGAAGCATCAGTATCACCACGATGAATAGCATCCATTAGTCCACAAAAGATATCAGCTCTGAGTTTTGGTTGTTGATATTGAATCCATCTAAATCTTTCTTCTTCAATTGCCATGTAAGAGTCAAGTATATATATATATTGCTCAAAAAGTCTACCAGATTAAAGTAAAGTCCTGCCTTCATGTAATCTTTGTTGAATTATGAAACAATAATATTGTCTCATAGTTAATTTCTCCCTTTTGTAAAATTTACCAGATTTTGGACATAAAGATATGTCCAACATATATCCATCTTCACCATAAGGATGTATCGAGGGATATGTCATAGGCATGAACATTGGATGCAAATCTGATATTTGCTAGAGACCTTTTGTCTTATGTTCAACTATTACATCTTTTTAAAAATTTTCACCATATATCACCAACTACTAAGGCTGCAACTTCGGAGGCTGTGGACAAATTATATTGCCGACCATCTTGTGCTCTATTGGCACAAAGTCGTAGACGAAAAATTAATTCAGGGTTTTCTTTATATCGATCTCTAGCCATTCTAAAATATTTTACTAAAATGTTATTGTCATCTAAAATTTTAGATAAGTCTTCAACAATTTGAGGATCTATATTATTGTGCACAAATTATTTTTTGCACATATGCAGTCCTATTTGTAACCTCATGATCAATGTCATAGACATAAAGCTGTGCAAATTTTGGCTTTTTTTCCAACCACTAGTATCGAAGAACCGATGTGATGATAATTTTGTCGGGTCATTCTAAATACAGAAGGTCCTGTCCCTTGATTTTGAGGAATATCAATTTTTCCACCCATTGATGTCAAAGCAAACATAGAGTTGTATGTTTGTATATTTTTTTCGAAATTTCATCCCATTAATTTCAGAATCTTGACTAAGGAGATGTTTTAACAACGGAGGAGGATCTTTATTTAAAGGTATTTGCACACGACCTTCTAGACAACATAATGAGAACTTTGGATTTCATACATTTATGCTTTTACATGTTCTTTCTTTATACCACAATAGAGCACCACAATATTGGCATGTGTATGTAGGGGGTCCAAAATTCTAAACCATTTTAAGAGTATCTATACAAACATAAATATTTTTATTTAATAAATGTGTCCTACTTAATATATATATATATAATATATAATATATATATATATATATATAAATACTTTAAACTTATACTTTTGTAGAAAAAATTTATAAAATAACTTTTTGATAATAGTATGCCACTTGACACTTGACTTATTTGGTTTTCCTCCTAAACATTATGCATCATGTTTGAGGAAGATTGTGTTTTGTCATGTCCTTAATTGGAAAAAAAAATACTTATGTCATGAACTATACACCCTTTATATATGACATAATCTTAAGCAATATATAATAATTTTTAAAGGAAGGAATAACTCGTATATTGTGTTACAAAAGATACCTACATTATTCACTTCTTTGTTTCTTTTTCTAAAGGTCTCATTATTTCTTAAAGTTTTCCCATTGTTAGTCAGATTTACCTCTTCTCTTTCTTGCTGAAAATATATTCACCTAAACAACAAACAAATACAATTAAGAATTAAGAATTTATATGAGATGGTAAATAAATGAGGAACTCCGCTTATGTTTTATAGCCGATCTCAAGCCCGGATAAAGGAGGAGGGTTGTGTTAGGCCCCGACAGCCAACGTAAAACTCTGTCGAATTTTATGAACATGGATCAACAAATATGATGTTGAGATGGATGTGTGGTCATACAAGATTAGATAAGATTAGGAATGACCATATACGTGAACGAGTCGGAGTGACTCCTATTAGTGAGAAAATGGTAAATAATCGTTTGAGATGGTTTGGTCATGTTCAGAGAAGACCATTAGATACGCCAGTAAGAAGAGTAGATCAAATAATCTGGAGTCCGATTAAAAGAGGGAGAGGGAGGCCAAGGCGAACACTTGACGAACTAATAGAGCAAGATCTATTGGTGAATAATATACCGAAAGGTTTGGTTACTAATAGAGTGGAATGACGTCGTATGATCCATGTAGTCGACCCCACCTAGTGGGATAAGGCTTTGTTGTTGTTGTTGTTGTTGGTAAATAAATGAGGAATTGAGTTCCTACATATGTGAGTTAAAAATACTAATTTTCATTTGTAATATGCTTAACAATCATGAATAATAAAATATGTATTAAAAATATATTTGTGATATCATTATGTAGTTGAAAGTAATTATATTTATGATAAATAAAAATATAGTACACCATATTTTATATAAAATGTCTTTATGTCATGAAATATATTGTATATATAGTATAATTAATGAAAGGAATGAGTCATATTGTATTAAGACAAATATGTATAAATATGGATTTAATATCATAAAAACTAAGAGAAATTCAATTATATATAGCTACACTAAATTCATATCAATTTATTTTAATAATCACGTTTAAGGAATATATAAATAAAAAATGGCATCAAAACTAAAATAAAACCAAGAAAGAATGTAAATTGATTGAATTTTTTGTGTAAAGCAAAATACAAATTTCAATTGAAAAGTAAGAGGTGGCTTACCATGAGGGGACAATGACTTATTTATTATGCACTTGCCATTAAAATTTAGTGATTGTCTTTATCTTTTTATGCATTGTTGTATAAGCAAATGCACTTTATTTGCATCATCTCTATATTTCTTTTGTATTCTTGCAATTCTTCGCTTTAATCTAGCAAAAGTGCATCTTTCTGCCTTCAAAAGTAAAGTTGTAATACCCCGAGACTCATGTGACTTTTACGTGCTCAGAGTCGTTCCAAAAATGCTACTCAATTTTTTATAAAATATTTTTGCGGAATAAAAATAATAAATGTGGAAGACTTTTTCAATAATAATAGCTAATAATCCATAATATTCAAAATAATTAAAATATCAATAAGTTCACAATTCTAATAAATGCGGAAATAATAAAATCTAGACCACTCGATCTAGAACATATGCAACATCTGTCTGTCACTGAGCATAGCCATCTGCAATATCATCCTCTATCAAAGCTCTCTCACCTGCACGGATCCAGTTACAAGGAAATATCCATGAGTATAAAAATACTCAATACGTAGGGTCTACTAAATAATCAATATGCTCAATCGAAAATAAAATATGATCAATGATGAGTCAATTGAGCAATCAATGGAATAATCAATTAACAATATATCGATTGATCAATATGAATAATTATATCAGGCTATGATCGAAAGATCAATCAATAGCGATAACAATTAATAATTGTCTGATCAATATGACATTATCCAATTAACAATAGAGTATGGAATCAATGATTCAATTTAATAATAGAACAATAAAGTCATATATCAATAGGAAGAAACAAGAAAAGGTCAGATGTCAGATCAATATTGATTTAGCAATTAAATGCCTGATCACCATGGCACTATTCAATTTAACAATTTTCAATTCAATATCAATGATCATTGGTCAATAATAATTCCATTCGATTCAATGGGCAGAGGTAATGCCAGTCAACGCCAATATCCAAATAATCATGATCAATTCAATTCAATTCGATTTCAATCTAACTCAATTCGATTCGATTTTAATTTAATTCAATTTACAATGTTCGGAGTTATTCAATTCAATGAAGAGCGCTCAGTCAATTAAGAAAAACTCTATGTCTCTTTCATGTAGGTCAATGGAGGATCAATGCCACGATAAGCCACCCAACAATATAACATTAATAATTATTCGTGAATGGTGGGGGACCATGACCAAACACAAGACAACCATAGCTTCTCTAAATGATGATGGCGCCTCAAACCTTTAAATACACTATCTGCCTTATTAAATTAAATTCAATAATAATATGGACTGGAGACTTGGAGACAATAAGAGAACATGAAGATCCAACAACTTTTAGTTTTTATCTTATTTACCTAAAACGTCTATCTTTTAACAATTTACTTTAGATGAAATAAGACCCAATTAGAAAGACTACTGGATAAGTATCATAATCAATGATAAGATTTGATATGATAATAAAATAGATCAGATATGATGATAATATGATTTGATAAAATAATACTATTATCAAATATGATAATAATATAATCAAGTATGATGACAATTTAATCAGTACCAATCAATAATAATATAATCAATAAATGACAGCAAGATAATTATTATAAAACTCATAATTAAAATTACTAATCTAAATAAAATAAATAATTAACTCCCGGATCCATCTCTGTATTTATTTATTTATTTTTCCTTACTGGACCGAGAGATTCAATGATAATTTTCCTTGTCGGAAAAATTATAATTGAGGAAATATTATTCTTCTTTCTCTCGCATGACATTAATATTTTTTTTCTCGCATTTCTCTCTCCTATTACCATACGGCTACAATCCAAATATGAGGGCAAATGATACATTTGCCTCTCTCTCTCTCCATCCGTTACGGCCTTCCTCTCTTATGATTTTTTATGTCTTGTTTTGCTTCTCTCTCTCCAATTATCTTAACGCCCTCGCCTCGTATTACTTTTTCCTCTCTACCTTTTATTTTCTTATTTCTTCTTCTCTACTTATCTCATGCCATCTCTCTCATCTAATTCTCTTTTTAATTTCTCTCTCTATTTATTTTTCTACGTCATGTTTACCGATCTCCTTTCACTTCATCTGTCAACAACAACATTTTTTTTCTTTCTGTTTGATCTGTCTTCTCTCTCCCCTCGTCTGGAAAAAAAGATTTCCACTGGCGTAATATTTCGAAGTAAAAAGAAATTTCCCAAGCGAAAACTCTTTTTTTTCTTTCCTTCGACGCAAAAATCTTGTCGTTCGAACCTAGAAACCATCACGACCTCCTTTTTCAATCTAACAATGATAATTTCAATACATAAAAAATTAATTAAAGAACCTACGAATTCTCCATACGTACCTCATTTCTCACCTAGCCGTTCGACGCTGAATCACGCATTGTCATCATCTCGACGTCACGCCTCTACCGCCGGACACTAAGAACAAAAAAGAATGAAATTCCTTTGACGAAAGGTCCTAAAAATTTATTTATAGAGCTCTTAGATCACTGATTCTCAATCTATCTATAACTTCCAATCACAATCAAATTTAATCTTTTAATTAATCTCTTTTAACAAATTTTAATTTATTTTAATAATTAAATAATTCCGAATTTAATTAAATAATCCCATAATACATCTTATCCATAATAAACTCCTTCTCTATTTTCCTTTACTTTCATAATTATTAATTATAATAATATTAATGACCATATTTTCCAAAATAAAATAATAAAATATTATTTTCTTAACTCATAAAAATCGAGGTCGTTACAAAAGCTTCATGAGAATTTAGACCTTGTTATTGAATAAGATAATATCTATGTAGCTTCCTCTTAATATATCTTTCTCGTCCAGAGAGAGGTGTAATTTCTTTATTAAAGCTTGAATATTTAGGGTGAATATTTGCATATCCCACCAGATTTTTTATTAAATCATATATGACACTCATTGTGTTGTTCAATCTATGCCCAAATAATATAATAGTGAAGAGTATCAATTTCCTGCAACAAATTAAAATCATTAAAAATTGGTAAGAAATAAAAGAAACAATGATAAAATGACCCAAATATTGACCTTTAAAACTAATAAGCTCTGTATTTATTATTATATAAATATATTTATTTTACAACATATTATAAGTTTACATTAGTTAGTTGACTTTTTCTTACTTCATGTGATGTCCTATTTTGAAAGGAGAAAAAGAAGCATAATATAGTTTTTTTTCAAATTTGTTAAAAATTATTTATATTGCCAGTTAAATAAATAAATGGAAAAATATTAAAGATAAATAAATGTTATTTCCTCTCGTATTATACAAGAAAAGTAAAAAATGGTAAATATTATTATATAAATATATTTATTTTCCAACATATTAGAAGTTTACATTAGTTATTTAACTTTTTATTAATTCACGTAATGCCCTATTTTGGAGGGAGAAAAAGAAGCATAATAGAATGTTATGAAATTTGATAATAAATATTTATCTTGGCAGGCAATTCAATAAAATAAAAAATGTTAATATTATAAGTTTGCCGTAGTTATTTGACTTTTTATTAATTCATATAATGCCCTATTTTGGAGGGAGAAAAAGAAGCATAATATAATGTTATAAAATTTGATAATAAATATTTATCTTGGCAGGTAATTAAATAAAATGAAAAATGTTAATATTTGAAGTTATATTAGTTATTTGACTTTACATTAATTCACGTAATGCTCTATTTTGGAGGGAGAAAAAGAAGCATACTATAATGTTATAAAATTTCATAAGAAAATAATTCATAAGAAATATTTATCTTGACCGGTAATAAATATAATGAAAAATGTTAAAAATAAAGAAATGTTATTACCTCTCATATCATCCCCACGTTAAGATGTGTCTTGTAACTATGATAAAAAAGACAAGAAAAAAAAGAGACAAAGTTAGATGATAATAATGTATTACAAGCTTCAAAACATTTACAAAGATGTCAAATTCTTACCGTACAAGAGGAAATTTGCATTCTTTGTTGTATGAATTGCAAATATGATATTCATCAAGGGGAATAACATTTTTATTACATAAGTGACGTGAAATGTAATACCATCCGAAATAGTCATCAATACTAATTATGCTAACATTTGCGGTAATTAGATATTCCTACAAAGATGTTAAAAAAAATTA
Organism: Pontederia crassipes; assembly: GCA_030549335.1. Lineage (NCBI taxonomy): Eukaryota > Viridiplantae > Streptophyta > Magnoliopsida > Commelinales > Pontederiaceae > Pontederia > Pontederia crassipes. The sequence continues at coordinate 63,868,472 of CM060191.1, read as the reverse complement.
AAGACAATGAGAATTAAACATATGTTCAATTATGTTAATAAAACATATAAGATATATTATTAATAATACACATGCCGTAATATCATTAGGCAATGTAGCTTTCAATAGTTCCTTAACAAACATTCTATTTAAAATATTTCTTCCTCAAAGGACATGTTACTAAAATGTGATGATTTGATAATTCCTACACAATAGACTTTTGAGAAAAATTTTCAATCAAACAAATTATATAATAAGTTTTTATGTTGACATAAACTTTAGAAGTTGTTGTAGAAGAAACCGATACAACACCTGCATTGTAGAAAAGAACATAATACTTATAGAAATTTGATTAGTAAGAGTATAATAGAAAAATATTCTAATAAATAATAAAATTTAATTACCCCAAAATATTTGCACCAATACAAAAGTGACTACCACAATAAAAGGTCAATTTTCGTTCTTATACAAACTTGGATCAAAAGTGTGAATCAAGTCTCCCCACAAAGTAATTTTTGCTGGAACATAACTGTACAATGAATTAGAAATATATAATTGTTAAGCTGCAATAACAATGAATAAAATATCCAAAAGTAACGTATATGATGTTATAAATGATAAACTCACTAGTCTGTGATAATTTGAATGTCTCTTTTTTTGCATCCAGCTCCGAAAGCTTCAATTTCAAATTCTGATAGGCATCTAATAACATCTACAAAGAACAAAAGAGAAATAAAATGGATTAGACAATGATAAAAGAAAAAAATACAATTATATTAAATCAAACCTGATAGTATTTTATTATTATTAATGTGTGCTTCAGCCAATTCCTTTATTATAAAATTAAATGCATTGATAAGAATATGTGAATGGTCATCTAGTTTCTTCACTATGGTTTTTGGCAAAAAAAATAATTCTTTATCATTTTCTACTGGTTGAAACTCTGTCAAAATAGGGGCAACTTGAAATGTTGTAATAAAAAATATATTTCCTTTAATCAATAGGTGCCTAAACCGCCCAACTTGATTCTTACGGATTGAAGCATGCATCATATTTTTCTGTAATAAGATTGAAAAAGAAGCTATGTTAATAATAAACAAATAAAAAATATATGATAAATAAAAATGGATTAAGAAATGACCTTCTCATCAACTAAAATCATATCTAAGCTTATTAACTCTCCATCTTTTCAAATTTTTTGCTTCCCAAATTCTAGAAATCCTAATTATAACTGATAAATCATCTTTAACATTGCTAATATCACTAAGCAGTGAGTAATTTATTTTGATATGAAAAGGTCAGAGAATAAATTTGAAGAGAGGATGATCTTAAATAGAAAGAATGTATTGTGTGAAAGAAATCAGTTAAATGTTATATAAATGAAATGTTATTTTAAAGGAATTGGTTATTACCACTGGGTAGTGGGGTAGTGGCTAGTTAACATGAGTATGTGTGAGAGTTAACAAATGTATTATTTATTATGGAAAATATAATAGAAGATAACGGGGGAGTTCATATAAGGTCGTGTGGAGTAAAAAGATAATAAGGTGGTGAGGAAAGAGAGAGAAGAAGATAGTTAGTGGGAGTTAGTTACGTTAAGGTAATGGGATGTGAGTATGATGATGTGTAGGTATGATTTATAGATATAATAACACGAATGTACTTTAAATTTCAGTTATAGGGGAGTTAGCATTAGATATAATAATGCAGATGTCGGCGATAATAATGCAGATGCCGATGATGTTGGTGGAGTAAGCGAAAATAATGCAGGTGCTGGTGATACTGGGGGAGTAGAAATAAATAGAGAGGGGGGCTAAGAATGAAGTGTTGATAGATGGCGAGAGAAAAAAGTATAAATAAATAGAGAGGAGGGTTGAGAGAAAAAGTAGAAATAAATAGAGAGGAGGTTAGATAGAGATATAAGAAAGATATAGGTGGTTAGAATTCGAATAAATAAATAAATAAATAAATAAAAAAGATAAATAGTAAAGAAGGAAGGAGAAGGCGACTGAAGCCTCAGGTATATATGTATTTGTGGCTGATATTAAAATGGAGAGAATAAATGCATCTCTTCCGTTCTTTTGACATCGACGGACGAAATTAAATCCCAAAACATCACAGGGTTGGTTTCACAAGTGATTTTCTTTTCTCTGCAATTTGACATTTGTGTTGTGTTTCGCCACCACCAAGTTGGCCATCCGTTTCTTCCCCTCTTCACTATTTTTCCCCATTTTTCTCCATCCACATGGTAGGAGCAGTGATGAAGAGATTGACATCTATCGGATCTAGGGAATTTTTTATGAGAAGGGACACCAATCAACCGCAGACAGAGATGCAATCAAGGTGCCTCAGACAGAGATGCAATCAATGTGCTCCCATACGCCCTTGCATACACTGAAGAATTGGCCAAACTTAAGTGACCTCAACCTATGGCACTTGTGCTCAAGCCTTCTAAAGTCCTTGATGTTGTGCCAAGGTCCAAGGCGAAGTCCTCCAGAAGCTTAAGCCCAGCGAAAAGGCCCTCCAATCGTGTAGCAGTAGTCTCGGTGTCCTCATTATCGGCATCCTGGCCGATCCGCTCTGAAGACAATGTCGTAGGATGGAGGAGGTGAAGGATTGCAAGGTGAGGACAGGATGCAGCAAGTGTGAGGAACACCTCATCCCTGACGAACTCGAAGCATTGAGGGTCGATGCCAAAAGAATAGACGAGATGCATTATCAGCCGTGGATTTCCATATGGATGACTACTCGGACGATGTTGTGCGCGACCCGATCGATGACATGCAGTCCTCCTCCATTGACGCCCAAAGGAGTGCACCATGGGGCTCCACCTCCTGGTGATGCACAGGCAGGAGAACTGCCCCCATCGGCACTACCCCATCCCTCCTACTGACTAATTTATGACGGTCATTTTCCGAAGGATAGATATCCTTCGCATTTTTCGACGACAGTTACGACGGATAGGAAAATCCTTTCGAATTACCGATGGCCAGAAAGAGTCTTTCGTTACTACATACGACAAATCTCCGTCGATAAATTACCGACGGGTATAGTCTTTGGAATTATCAAATGAGTTAAATAAATCGGTAATTCCGAAAGCTAGACCCGTTGTAATTATATTTATAATAATATATATGTAATATAATATAAGTATATATTCATTATTCTATTATTTATCAATCTTTTGTTCAGTTCATCAGATGTTAATACAGGGCAAAGACGTCATTTGACACATTTACAAATTAATACAAAATCAGATATGCGAACTGTGCGAAATTTGGACTGGGCATAATCAAACTCGGACCAAATTTGATCCAACGTGGGCTGAGTCAAGGGAGGATTGGACCGAACCAAGTGTATGTCGATTTCTTCCCTTTCAGCCTCAAAAACTCGGGCCAGCAGCACAAGAGCTCGGGCCAGGTCTCGCATGTTGGAAACCAAGGCTGATACACGACTTCAAATAGGTAACCTGGGCCGGGTCCTTGTAAACCCAGGTCGGGCTGAGTCTGTATCCGGGTCGGATTCGATCTGCGTTGACCGAGTTCAACTCAAACATGAAGAACTCGGGTCGGGTTCTTTAATTCAGGTCGAGTTCCTATGTAAAGAAACATTGGTGTTGAAATATCGAAACTTTGACATAATCTTACGACTAATCTAGACAAGCTTTTGACATGAAACAAAAGGAAATTTATTCTTAAATCATGAGAGAACATAAAACTATACTTTAATATTCCTTTATCTTATTTATTCTATTAAGATATTGCATCCAAAAGAGAACTACTTGAAACCCTGACTTTGAGTGTGATTTCCGAGGAAACAACGAGGCTTCCAGTGATGTTTTCGACATCCTTGGATAGAGGGTATAACCGTGAAGAGTTGGTTGATCGGAGTTGGTATGCATGTGCACCGAGAAAGAAGATCGATGACTCACAAGTTAGAGAAAAAACTATTTTTTTTATATAAGAGGACTGGTTGGGGTAGATGGTATTTATATGGAAATGAGCTGGCTTTGAATGAAATTAAGTTTTAATCCGGAATTAGATATTTAACCACATCTAAAACTAATTTTGAAACTTATCTATAATAATAATAATAATAATAATAATAATAATAACTTAATGGAATTATTTACTTTATTTTTTTATTTTCTTATTTTCTTTTTCTTTCTCTTCTATTCAAAATCTTATTTATACATAACCTCTTTTTTTCCACTTCATAACCTTTCTTATCATTTATTTAACATAATTTTTGGAAAATAAATACATACATATTTCATTTATTTTTTTAATTAAATATGACAAATCATTTAATCTTTCCTTTCTTTTCCTTTCTTTTCCTTTCTTTTTTTCATCAACACTCTTATCCTTTATTAACTTCTTCCTATATTTTCTCAACTTCATCTATTTCTTAATTTTTTAAATAAATTATGAATTAAATAAACTAAATATTTATTTATATTTATTTAATTATGATTCTTTATTTTAATTCTTTTCTTATTCTCTTTCATATCCTTCTTTTCTTTTTATATCTCTTTTTTCTTCCAACCAAACTCTTATCTCTTCGTAACATCCCTTATCTTATAATTTTCATCTATTTATGGAATTAAATAATATTAACTATTCTTAATATTGAATTTTTGGAATTAAACAATTTGTTATAATCTTTTATCTTAATTTTCAGAATTAAAATAATAAAATATTATTATTTTAATTCCTGAATAATTTAAATATAACACTCAGTTTCATCCCTATTAAAGATCCTTGATAACATATGATCAGGTTGAAATTATATGTAAAGTTTCTAATCTTAATCTAATCACAACTCCTAATTCAATTAAGATTTTAACTTTTCTTTTCTTCTTTCATTCGAATTATATCTCAACCTAACATTTACCTATCTTCTAACTTCTATCTATTCATAATTTGACAATAGTTATTTTTCCCATTTGCATAATTTACTATAATTTTACTTTATGAATAAATTTAACTTAGAAACTCCTAATTTCAATTTCATTAGAAGTCCTAATTCAATCCTACATCACATTTCATCTTTAATCCTCTTCTAGTTATCTTTTCCTTATTCTATCGCTTCTAAACCTAATATTCCTGAATTTTCTAAATTAATGATTATTCTTGTCTTTTAATTTTCAGAATAAAATAATAAAATAATATTTTATCTTATAAATAATTTTGGACATAAAACTCTTATTTTAATTCTCCTTGAAGACCATTATATCCTAAATTTATGGTTATATTCAAATTTAAATTTAAATCTCTAGTCTTATTATAGTTTTAACTCCTAATCTCATTAGAAATTATCTTTTTTTATCTTGTATAATTATACTTCTATTCACTTTCAAAGTTCCGTTTTCTTATCTTTACCTCTTATATTATCCCTCAACTAAATATACTTAATATCCTTTCAAACTTTAACTTTCTTTAACAAGTACTAAAATTTGAATATATTTTAATTAGGAAATTAATTTTTAAATTCAAAATTTTGGGGGTGTTATATTATTACCCTTCAAATAAAATTAGTCCTCGAATTTTGCTCTATATAGGAATTTAACAAATATTTTTTATAACTTCCAATGCATTAATCTTTTTTACTCATAATATACACTTTACTTTAGTATCCTTCCATTAATCTAAAACTACTCACACTAAATGAGCTAATTATTTGAAGTAACTTAAATACCCTTCATCATGAACTTCTTCTCTTATGTCAAAATTATGTCATATTCTTTTTGTTAACCTTGTAACTAATGGACTAATTAGTTGGGTGGTTTGGACTTAAGGAATTGCTAAATATCAAGGTCATCCACTTGGTTGACCCTCTCTTCTTTCATCTGCAATTGGTTAAAAAAATTGATTACTACTTGCATTACCCCCTTGGGTTGAACCCATCCAACTATTCATATCGCCCTAGGTAGAGGAAACACCATGCATTTAGTAAGACAATTATGAGTCAACTAAAATTATACTTTACTTGGATGGCGTGGCTGTTGTTCATGATGCTTGCACATGGACACTCAATTACTTTAAACTTGGGCTTTGATACCAATTGTAACGCTCCAAAATTTTACTCTCATGGCACGTGGCATTTGAGTTTATTTCAGGCCACATTACCTACAATTATTTTCTTCTTGGGCTTTGACAATTGAGTAATACAATTACAAACTACTTTTATAAAAAAAAATATGGAAGCTGACTAATTCATAATAATAATATTGCATAGAAGCTAACAATTTTTTTATTCCGAGAAGTTCTCTAATTATCCCATACTATAAAACTTCTATAATGTCATAGTAGCAACAATAAGAGCAAATTCTAAAATTGACTTCCATGTGCAACTTAATCACCACGAACTCTGCTGCTGCACACACTTCAATTTCCAACTTTAATTACTTGCGAGGTTCAAACACAAGGATATGGAATATCCATGAGCAATTACGTCCATTGCACGAAATAGTACAAATAGATGAAATAACTTATATAGAAGCAAAATTAGCATATATATCAAAATTATCATATAACATATTACAACATTTCTATACTTTACTTTACTTTTATTTACTATTCCTTACTATATTTTTCCATTATTTTCCGTTATTTACTATACTTTTTAATTATTTCTTTGTTGATCAATTCTTCTGTTGCACTATATCTTTTACTTTACCAATTCACATGGACTACTATATTTGTTATCTTAGGCGAGCTCGACAATTATGAATCAACATACACTTCATGTGAAAATAAAAATAGGGTCAAGGTGGATCAAAACAGGATCAGGTGAGTGTTTTCTTAATCTCAATAATTATTCTTATTACGCACCTTTTCTTGGACCTTCTCATTCCGCCACCAAGTCTTCTTACATCGTGGTCCAAAACCTTTTGATTCTCCTAAAATGATTTTAGCAACCATTTCAACCTTTTTTGTCATATTCTCCCACATGATACTAGCATCTCCTTCTAACTCTCACACACTTTCCTCTAATAACTTACTTCTAAAAGTCTCTCGCTTCTCCCCCTTTAACTGTCACCACTTGATCTTTTGATAAAAAATTATTCGAGATTTTGGTTTTATACATTTTATTTGCATATCAAGAACTAACAATCTATGTTGTGTAGTCACTCCATGCCCAGGAATTACTTTGCAATTAGTACAGCGTCTTTTATCAGTATTTCTTGTCAAGAAAAAATCAATTTGAGACCTATGCGTTCCACTTTTGTATGTGATTAAATGTTTCTCTCTCTTCCTAAAACAAGTGTTGATAATCTTAAGGTCGTATACTAAAGAAAAATCAATAATAGTTTGTCCTTCCTCATTCAACTCCCCAAAACCAAAACCATCATGAACCCTTACATGTGGTCCTGCCTCTTTACCAACATGTCCATTAAGATCTCCCCCAATATAAACTTTCTCGGTTGTTGGTATACTTTCAATCAAACCCTCCATATCTGCCCAAAACTTCTCCTTGAGATGTGATTCTGCTCCTACTTGGGGTGCATATGCACTAATAATATTCATAGTCTCCTTTCCAACAATTACTTTTACGGATATGATTCGATCATCAATCCTTTTAACTTCCACAACATTCTTCCTCCATTCTGCATCCGCGATAATACCAACATCATTCCTTCCCTTTACCTTACCTGTGTACTAAAGTTTGGAACCATTTAACCTAATCTCTTTACTTCCCTCTCCTACCCATCTAGTTTCTTGCAAGCATAAGATACTAATCTTACGCTGGTCCATTACTTGTGCCACCTCGAGGCGCTTCCCATTCAACGTCCCAATGTTCTAAGAACCTAATCTGACCTTAGTCTCATGAACTAGCTTCTTTAACCGCCTCCGTCCATTAGAGTGCGGTAGCCCTTGCTCATTTAACACTGCATTCAGGCGAGGATGCAGCGGCTCTTGCTCTCTTATCACTGTACCCGAGCTATACAGCGCGTTACTTACGGGTAACTACCTAGCATTAACACAATATATTCGTTGATCCATGTTCATAAGATTCGACTGGGTTTTACGCTGGCTGTCGGGGCCTAACACAACCCTCCTCTTTTATCCGGGCTTGGGACCGGCTATAAAACATAGGCTATAATTATATTTTAATTTGAAAATTTTTGGGGTGTTATACCGTCTGCCCACCACCCTCCAGCAGTGCCACTAGAAGTGGGATGGTGTCGTTGTAGCCTGGTGAGCCGGTACTTCTCCACCTGGATGAGTTAGAAGAAGGTGATGGAGCACGTAGGGAAAGGGTGGGAGGGGGGAACACCACCCATTTTGCACGCCATCGCATGCCGGTTACATGTAGAGGGGCGTCATCCCGTCCCTCCAGTGCTAGCAAGGCCGTCAGAGGTCGAAAGGAGGGGGCGATGCCCCTTCTCTCTCTTTTTTTTTTAAAAATCTAATTTTAAATTATTATATTTGTTTTTGAATATTACTTTATCATTTTATATTTATTTTTAATGAATTGCTAGTCAAACACCTGCATGTGTAGAGAGGAGAGAAATATGACGCGGGGACATCACGTAGATCGCGCAACTAAAAAACAGACGATCGTCGAAAAGGTAGTTGGTGAAATAAGTTTATAGTTGGAGAGAAGTCTAATTACAAAGTAAATTTGAAGGATAGAGTTGGAAAAGCATCAAAGTTGAAAGGCTTTAGTAAAATTTATCCGAGAAGTGACTCCCTCTCAAGTTGTATAGGGTAGCAATGAGACTAACTTGAAAAATGCATCAAAATTCGTTCATATCGAATCTGAATATGAAATAGGTAGATGATCAAGTCATATTTTTGTAAAACCTGTATTCATTTCAAAAGGACATTCCTGTAGGATGTTATTAATGATTTAATGCTCTGTTGTCAAATTGTTTAATGTGTGTTAGGTTATGATTATTATAGGAATTTATGAGGGTAGACAAAAAGTATAAAATCTAATAATCTTACATGTTGTTTGTATAGGGGTCTAATGTGAAAAAATGGAATAAATTAATTTAATGATTTGTGTAGTGAGTTATGAAGTTTTAATTGATAGCGTGTCGAATATGTGCACTACTAAAAATTATGTAAAGGATGGATCCTTTTCCAATCCAAAGTTGTATTAAAAGTTCCATTATATTTTAATAATTTTTGGAATGGATCATTCAAGGATGAAGGGTCTAGATTCTGATTTACTTGTTTTTAATTGATTTGTGATGATATTGATGATATTGATTGTGATTTAGTGTTGTGATCCCATTTTATCCCTTCTATTTAAATGAATTTTGGATAGGTTCTAATGGTCCAAAAATGATGAATAATATATCATTGTATATGTATTGAAGTATAGTTTATGCAGAATTTAGTTTCATATCATTCGGTCGTGATTAGGATGAAAATACCACCTTAGGAATTGCCGTAAAACATGTTTTCATGATTGCAACCGCAACAATCAGGTCGTGATTTTGTTTTCATGGTTGTGGACACTCAAAATAAGATTTTTTAACATTTTAAACTACTTTTTAATTATGTTGTTAGTTTATTGTTAATTATTAAGTAGTTATTGAGCATCCATCATATGATCATCATGATTTAGTCATAGTAATTATTTTTGCTTAATTACAAAATGTTCTAAGAATTGTTATTATCAATTAATTCTCCTAAATTAAGCTATGACATATCACTATGATATACCGCATTATGACATTATACTATGTTCTCATCGAAATAATCTTGACATGATATGCTAAGCCATGATTTGTTCATTATGAATGATATGGATAAATTACATGGAAATGAACAATATGTTCAATCGTAAATAAATCTAAAAGAGAATAAATACATAGGTGGTGTTATGGATTGACAAAATGACGACATGGAGATAACTTATCAAAGGCACTGAATCGGCACATCAAGAAATCAAAGGTCTGAAGCTCTTCAAATGGGAAGAACAATGACCGAGCATAGGACGAGGGCCGGGATGACTAGCTTCAACAGAAGTCAGGATGACCTTCAATAAGGAATATGAAATGGATATCATATAAAAGATACATGCATGTAAAAAAGGACATGTATGGTATATGATTCTATGAATTATTATGAAGAATTTGCTATTGATGAAATAGGAATTTCATGTATACCAACTAAATTTAATGTTAAGAGTTTAACTTTAACTGAAATGAATAAAGCTGCATGGACCTATTGGTGCAATGGTCAATTAAGCACTTATGTTGTCACATAATCGGTGTTCCAAGCTATTAATGGAACATAATGGACAATAAAATGAAGTAAGGTTATTGTTCTAAATTGATATAGTTAATGAATAATGGAAAATTGTCTCCTATGCTTAAATATTTAATTGTTCTTACATTGATTGAATTGTAACTATTCTAAATAGTATTTGCTATTGATTCATGATTGTTCAAATATTATCGTATTGACCAAATTGTAAATTGTTTTAATGATTATGGTCATTGTGGAGGTGGACCTCCTCTACACTCGGTTTCATATAGGCATGGACAAAGTCGGTTCAAGCATAAGACCATCAAAGCCATAGCTTAGGCCCCAACTAAATTAAGGCCTCCAATTTTTATTAATTAATATATATACACTAATACTAACACAATTAAATTATTACTAATGCCAAGTGTATTTATTATTTTGTATATTAATCTTATTCTCATTTTTTTATATTTGTAGTTATTTACAGTGAATTCAAAATAAATATTTACATATCCTTTGTCAATAATTTAAAATATTTTATATAGTTTTTCTCACAATTAAATATGAATTTTTAACTATTTTTTTCATAATTAATGTAAATATTTTACTCATTAGCATGAAAGAATTATGTTGAATTGCTCACTTCTTTAGTTTTAAAAAATATGTTTACAACTATATTTTTCTATTTTGTAAATTTATTTAATATATGAGTTTAGGACTACAAATCTCTTGAATCGGCCTTGGGCATGGAGGAGTGAGGTGGGTCGGTGACAGATTCGTGATGATAGGTTGCACATGATGGTGATATGAGTCTTTTACTTTTATTGTTAGTATAGGCAATTAGGAATGTGTAAATTAACCTACAGACCTTGTGTTTATAAACTTATATCGTTATATTGTTGATTGCTTTGTTCCACCATTTGATGCATTTCGGAACTCGCTTGTGGAATGAGACGAATTTCGAGGGTGTTACAAGTTTAGAAAAGAATACTGGAACAAAATAAGGGTAAAATTATCAAATAAGAAGTCACATTATTGTCTGCACTAAATTATAATCTTTAGCTTATATTGGTTTTAATTTATCAAAATCTCGATATGTTGCGATCTCATTACAAGTAATCATCGTTCATTTTTATAATTCAAGATGCTTGCTTGATCATTGACCTTCATATTATGATATCTATTTTAATAACCTTGATTTTAACTATATATATATATATATATATATATATATATATATATATATATCAGGTGTGAACCCCAAGTATATTTTGTGTGGAGTTGGGGCAACCCATATGTACCCCATTCTTTTATAAAGTGTTATTGTAATTATCGAATGTATCACACACTACAAGAAGATGACGCATTTCTGATGATCAATTTTTGACGGGTCAAAATTTTTTGTATTTTTCAACAAAATTTGCGATGAAAAAAATATCCTTCCGAAATATCATCAGACAAAACACACCGCTAGTACCAACGACAAGCACGCATTGGTACTGATCAACAATCATAGCTTTCGATATTATCGACGAATAGATTTTTTTTATAGATTTCATAGGATTTTCGACAAATTTGATCGTCAAAAATTTGTAAAAATATTGTAGTGACGTATTTGAAAATTTTATATGATTTTAGTCCCCTTGATAATTAAGTAGTAAGCTTAGCTAGTCAAAACATGTGATAATTATCAGATTAATTAATTTTTAATTACATTATGTTTATTCCTTTTCAATATTTCATGTTTGATCTAGTATATAATTACATAGTATAGAGAAGAAAAAGAACACACTAATTAAATGAAATGAAAATAAATGATTGTCTATATTTAATAGTGATATATATATGTTATTTTATTAATAAATAGATACAACATAGTTTTCCTTCCTTAATTTGATCTCTCTACTATTTCCGTGTTGGTTTCGTCCCTAATTTTATTTGTATTGTGATATAATAAAATGTGACGCTGATTCCAGAATTAAGAAAAAAAATAAACAAAAATATATCATTGGTGTACAAAATTAATTAATTCCAATAAATTTATTTGCACATGAAAAATCTTAACTTTCCTTTTAACATAAGATGTTCAATTATAATTTAGAGAGATCCATAAAATATGCCGGGAATGCATTTGGCCATGTAGAGAACTATATACATTCTTTTTGTATCCCAAATGATTACTCCATTTGTGACCATCTTAATTCTCGCCCTCTATTTATGATATTTTTGTTTTTAAGTAGTAGAGGTCCCTGTGCCATGTTACATTAAGTGGGGCCGGTAGAAAAGAAGAAAATGGAAAGGTTCAATTTATAAACAATAAATTGACAATATTGCAACGCTTAACAACTAAATTTGTACATTTCACCTCACCATGAATTTTATTTTCGGTCTATACATGAGATCTAATGTATTCAAATTGTTAATATCCGAACGAAAACGAATGAATAATTAACTTGAACAATGCTAATTTTAATTACGACGCCTTATAATGATTTAAAGACATTACATTACAGTTACATCAAGGGTGATTGGTTGGAATGGCAATAGGTTTTTCAATCTTATATAAAATCTTGAGTTTGAGTTTATGTGACCCATGCGATTCGGCCGAATTAGTTGAACTCGACGGTAGATTAATTGTGACCAATACGCTCAGTAGCGACATACGAGTTGTACGATGATCTTCACTTACTAGATATAGACTACAAGCTACGGAGCTCCCTTATCTTGGGTACCGTATTGAAAGTTGAGGGTGCAGGGAAACATTTTAGAGGCACTTTCATATTGTGATCACGTTTTTTTTAATGTTATTTGTTATCTACACAATAGGAAGAAAAAATAGGCAAATATAAAAGAACAAAAACATACCAACAAGATTGGGGTGGAGTGATATCGACTCTTTCTCACTTAAGGAGATGTCTCGAGTTTGAGTTTCTGCGATTCCTATGAATGCAAAAAAATTCTTATTGGATGTCTCACCTACCATTTTCAAGCACGTAATTCGGGGCGATCTTATCGAATTAATTGGGCTCGATAGTGGGCATGTAACAACTAGTAAATTCATAACATGGCAAGATAAAAAAGGGAAGGAATTCGAATTCAAATCAGGAACAAAAAAGGAAATGAAGAATTCGAAATCGGGGGAAATCTCTTCCCTCGATTCTCCTCCTCCAATCCCTCCTCAGATTCGGTCGACGTGAGGCTATAAGAGAATGTGAGAAGCCCTCGCGTTTCTCCCCTTGGCTCTTCTTCGATCGGCCGTCGCCACTGCCTCATTTGTTCTTCTTCTTCCTCTCTGACGAATCACACACACGGACGACAGAGCGATCGGCAGACGTTCGGCGCTCGGCAGTCCTCCCTCGACGCACTCATGAAGGCCAGATGCACCCCCTCGCCGGCGAAGAACGATCGAAGTCCAAGAAGACAACGCAAGCGTCGCCGACGGACCGAAAGCAATCGAAAGGTACTCTAGACGTTAAATCCCCTAAGGCTATGAATCGTCAATCATATGTCACGTGCGATGATTCAAAATTGATCTAGAACCTTCCAACTTCACTTTTTGTATTGTGATCATCGCGATCCGACGGTCAGAGGATGGCCGAAAAAGAGGAAGAAGACGAGCGCAGGCCGCACCATGTTCAAGCCGAGTGACAGCACGGCCGTGTCGGGTGAGTGGCACGAGCGTGATCGATCATGAAAACAACAGCTGAATCACGGCACGGACGTGTCGAATGAGTGGCACGGGCATGCCTTATCATGAGAATGGTCGACCGATTTGGTTGAGCGGCTCGGCGGCTAGTTCAGTCAGGGAACGGACGTGCCAGAGGTAGGCACGGCCGTGACGTTGATGGCACGGACGCACCAGAGAAAGACACGGCCGTGACGTTGTTGGCACACATGGGAATGGCTGAACGGTGCTGGCACGGGCATGCCAAAAAGTGGCACGATCGTGACAGTGAGGTTCCGGTCCGATCTCAATGCGCAAGCGCTGATCTAGCCTGAGTCGAATCCCGACTCGGTTTGAGTCATGCGCATGAACCCTCGACAGAAGACTCAGCCCGGGTTCTGTTGTAAAAGACAGAACTACCTTCTTTTTAGGACTGATCTTTCATAGTTGGGCCCCGCTTTTCGACTAGCCCGATTGAGGCCATGTTTAATATTGTAAAGACTCTAATGGGCCTTTCTCATCCTGTGGGACGGGTCGGGATTTGGCACAAAGGAAAAAGAAATATGACATGATTTAATTGCCTCTGAGAAAAGGAATTCGACTCTAACATTTCTATGATCTATGATTTTTCTAAGCTCCATAGATAGTAAACAAGCTAAGCAAGGAAAAGATGAAAACCATGGGATTGTTATATGCCATCAAAAGTAAAGATTAAATATCATGGTTATAGTTAAATAGGAGAGACAGATAGTTGAGCTGATGAGACAGTGAACCTATAAGTCCTTAACGACCACTACTCCTGGGTATAGGTCATCTCCCACCTGTATTCCGAAAAGGGTTATGCATTGGCATTACACCTTTCCCAAAGTGGGCATCCCTAACTTTACAAGATGTTATAGAGGCACCTCTAACTTTCTAACATAATAAAATCGAGCTCGCATAGGATAACGAACTTCAAGGATTGTATAGTTAATGTAAAAGACTAGTACAACTCATGGTAAATGAAAGTACAGTAAAGTATAATATGGTAAAGTACAGATCATGGCATAGTAAGACAAAGTATTGTTATAGAAGAGAAAATAGTATGAACATGATAAAGAATAAAGTATAGACATGAAGATGAATGATTCATTGCCTTTGTGCAATTATGATAAGAAAAGCATGTTATCTGTTATTGATTCAAGCATGTGTTAATTATCATTTTATAGCCTATAATTCTATTGTACTGGACGTTTTCGCTCACGGATATTCTATGCTCTTGATTTGAGATTTGCAGATGAGAATCCTGCCTAGAGAGGAGTGATGGAGGACGCAAAGCTTGAAAATTGCTGCACATGACTTATTAAGCTCTATAGCATCCAATTCTTTTTACTTGCATTAGTTGCACAATTCATCTTTGCATTATATGGATAATTTGGTATTTTCATTTGAAATCGGACATGTGATCATTTGCTTAGATTTGTTGGATATTATTATCATTTCCTCCCCCAGTATGAATTGCATTAGATGTTGAAGTCTTTTGATATTCAGATGTTTCCTTCATTCATAATAAAATCTTAGTTTAGTTTATTATCATACTTGTTGTCATGTATTGCATTTATTGAATTGTCAAGTCATAATATGGTCAAGAGGATAGTACGTACTGTAATGTTATTGGGATCAACCTGACTACCTACATAGCAGAATGATTGATTTTAGGAGTGTTACAAGGCCGGCCTTCCAACCTATGCTAGGGTGCTCAGTAGGGTTGGACAAATCGAAAAAAAACATAAACATGACTCCATGACTGTTTATGGGACGTCTCTTAATTTTCGTTATTGTGGATAATTATTTTATGTATGTTGGACGATAACAGGGACTTAGGAATTCAAATGAAGCAATGTATCACAACATTCTCCCTGTATATAATCTATTTAATTGAACTGATCAATCTTATTGCCATACGTTGCCTGCAAAACATCATCATATCATTTGAAAAATGTCTCAAATGTACAGTTTTATGATATCTAATTCACATCGACATGATTATTTCTTGTTCCTCTTGATACGAATAAGATTTTTCTTTACAAGTAATTTTTAATCCGTGAAGTCAAAAACTTCATCTCGTTTGACGCAAACACAAATGTCGAATCAAAATAACTCACACAAAAAAAAGGGAGAAAAAGGAGTTAAAATTAAGGCAAAGAAGAGAAACGGCCATGAAGTTATCAGCATTGAGTCGTTTAGTCGTCATACTCTGCCTTCCTTTTGGCGACGAACACCTGCAGGACACCATCCGATCCGCCGGCGGCGAGCACGCCCTCGCCGCCGTCAGACGTCGCCTGCCTCCAGCTCACAGCGCTGACGAACCCCTCTGGCGCCGCGCCGCCTCTCCCCGAGTTGAACTCGTGTACCCAGATCGGGTTTCCCCACCGGAGGTCGTAGACGAACACCGCGCTGCTCTCCGACCCGCTCGCGACGAGCCCGGCGCCGCGCCACACCGACATGCCGACGAAGCTCCGGGCGTTCACGTGGCCCCGGTACGCGCGGACCTGCTTCCTCCTCCCCTCCCACTCCCACAGCCGGAGAGCTCCGTCGGTGCCGGACGTCACCACCCTCCGACCGGACCCGGCGAACCGGAAGTACGTGATCGCGCGTTCGTGCCGGCCGAACGCCGCGAGCGGCCCCGCCGAGACCGCCCGCAGGTCGTAGACGTACGCGTTGCGGTCGGCGCTGCCCACCCCGATCCAGGGCCCGCCGTCGGGGTCGAACTCCACGGCACACACCGGCCCTCCGCTGTGTGCCGCCGCGACCCGGGCGCCGCTTCCGCACCTGGCGTCCCACAGCTGCGCCGTGCCGTCGTCGGACCCCGACGCGCCGAGCGCGCCGTCGGGGGAGTAGTCCACGCTCCAGACGCGCCGGCCGGCGTGCTCGTCGCGCTCGAACACCGGGACCTGCCGCTCCACATCGTACTCGGTGACCACGCCGTCGTAGTCGCCGGAGCAGATGAAGCTGGAGCCAGGGCGCCACCGCAGGCTGCTGAGCTTGGCCGGGGTGCATATATAGAAGCTGCAAGCGGCGGCGTGGTCCGTGTAGGTGGTGGTCGTGGGAACGCCACGCTGTTTTAACGTGCTGAGGTTGTATATTCGTATCTTCCTGGCGATGCCGCCGGTGGCGAGGAACCGGTCGGCGGGGTCGAACTCGATGGCGCCGATCACGTCAGAGACCTCTCTGGTGGCGGCCGCCGGAGAGACCACGGTGGAGCGGTGGAAGTCCCATTCACAGCGGGCCTTCTCTTCCTCTACGTCTTCTTCGCCTTCTACTTCTCCTACAGACCAAACTACTTGTTGCTGTTGATGGTGGTGTTGGTGATGGTGGTGGTGGTGGTGATGATGTTCTAATGCTACGCAGTGCCTGGAAGCCGTTGAGGTGTTGCTCATTGCCCATGACATATGGTGCTCTGGATCTGTTGTGGTATCTTTGCAAGGATTGGAGTCAATATTTTAAGGTGTTGGTGGACTATTAACAAATGGGAAGTCAAGGCAAACACTACTTGGGACGATTCTATCGGGGAGTTCTTTGTTTTGGTTCTGGTTTGTGTGCTTCTGTGTGTTTCTCTTCCTTTGTTCTTTCTGATAGGCAGAAGATGCAAAGGTTTATATGCTTGTTTTGGAGAATTTATGTTGTCCGGAGGAGGTGGTTGGAGGCCCTTCTCAGCTTCTAGTTGGACGTCAATAGTCCACTTATTTTGTGTGTTGTGTTTGTATATGTGTGGTGTGAGGGGTCCATGGTGGAATGTGATTGGTGGAATCCCAACCAATGTAACTTTCAGCTGTCACCTTGGTCATCCACATCAAGGGATTGCATGCATACTGGCCATGCATTGGTGTGATGAAATTTCTCTGACATCACTGTAAATAGACAGCATGGTTAAAGATATCACAACCATTTCTTTTATCATGTACTTAAAGGTTTTGATGAAACAGTGAGTAAACGGTGCAGTGCAGTCCATTTTATGGGCTTAAATTAATCATTGTTAGTTGTTCGACCTAATTGCACATATATATTAAAAGTGCTAAAAGAAGAAAGAGGGACAGCCTTCCACTGAGTAGTACCAGTCACCCTTCCTTGTGCATGGTCTAAAATTGAAAACCTAAATGGGTTGTGGATCGCAGAGGCTTTGGACAGGCCCCAGAGATGCCAAATCTCTTGGGGTGTTCGACCTGGAAACCACATACTTTGTCTTCTGATACGGAGCTATCACAAGTTTAGCTGTATGTGTGGACTCGTGGGCGTCTTCGGATGCGCACCTTTCCTCCACTACAACTTGATCGATCACAAGATCGACTGGCTCAAATTTAGTTCCTGGATTCTGAGAGTTCTGCAACCTCCCATTTAATCATAACATTGCATGGCAGCCTCAAAGTATTAACATATTATAGCTTGGACATGTATATATCGATCTCATGTTTGACAGCTTCTAAAATAGTAAAGTCATACTCAAGATCGTTTAACTGCGTACCTAAATAGAAAGTCTAAAATATTTCGAGTTGGAATGGATCATTTCCTTGTGTTCGATTATGCGTAAAAAGGTCAAACTTTTTTTTATACTTTGACTCTATCAATGAGATAGGAAATTTTATCCAACTTTGCTTAAAACTATTTAGTCAATAAGAAAATCTTTTGATAGTTACCTTCCTTCCTTCCTTTTTTTTTATGTCGGTAGGATGAGTTTGATTCTTTATATGTATATATGCAAAAAGAACTCTTGTCTGGTCTTCTTCTTCCATAACGCTAAAGTAACATATAATTAATTTTAATTGACATAATTAATTAATAAAATTATATTTTAAGAAAAGAAAAGCTAATAGACTCGACTTTAATTTTTGAATAATATTTCACTCTTTATCTGGACTTCGATTATTATTCTTGGCAATAACTACTAATCCAAAAAAAAGATAGTAAATCATGCATACAGATGTATTTTTATTCATAAACTAATAATTGACCAGTATTAACAAGTAGGCATATATTTTGTTTCTCTGAAACAATTCTCAGTGTGGAAAATCAGGAGGAGATGGGCAGGTGGAGGAGGGGCTACAGGGAGAGGTGGCGTCGCCATGGCCTGGCGGCCAAATATCTACATCTGGTGGTGGTGGTGTGTTGGTGCCCGGTGCGGCGACGTGGATGAATTCTGTCCTCTGTCACAGATCACCTTTGTCAAGTAAGTATTAAATTGTTGAATGCTTTCACGCTTTGATCTTTCTTTCTCCTCATCAGAATTCTATAATTGCTTCCTCTTTTGTCCAGAGGCTGTGTGATTACGTGAATAACTGGGGTTCGTGGTTGTCATCTTTTTGTCCAAAGGCTGTTCACAGGAGTGGGAGATATTATGAGAGGTCGCGAGGAAGTAGCGAACCACTTATCAGAACAAAAGCATGGAGAGCACAGGATCTTATGCTTCCCAGATCAGGTGACATGAAATACAGAAATACTAGTAGTATTGTAGAACAGTTTTCTGACAAAGGTTTCAGATGTGCTAGTTTTAATTTCATAATTCACATGCGACTGTACATTGGATGGTGCTGCAAAGATTACAGGCCTGTATTAAAACTTGTGATTAACAACTCACAGCAGGATTAATTATTCTGGGTGATTAATTGGGAGAACAAGCCACCAAAAAGAACAGTACCCATCCAGCCAAAGGCATTGATCAATCGCAATAACAGTATCCCGCAGTACCTGCTGTAGGAGCATTTTGTTCCATCATGACATCAACTCATGCAAGCTAAGGAGATCGAATCAACAATATATGCAATATCAACTCTGAGGTCTCATGAAGTTGTCGTTGAGCCATTCCTGCCGATATGGTATGTGCCTGCCTTAAAAAGATGCTTTCGTTCCATCATGACATCAACTTGGAGCTCAAGGGTCATCGGATAGAGTTAGAACAATAATAGCATTTGTTGCAACAATGTCTGCGATTATTATCAATTATAGGTAAAAGAAGTGGTGTTGGAAGTTGGAAACGGAGGGTGCACATCCATTACGTGACAGACGCATATCCATTAAAGTTGGCCTCATCTGCATCTCTTCCTACTCGTGAGGGGAACGTCTGGTTGGCATGGCTCCAAAGTGCACTACTCCATGACGCCCACATCCGAGTGGACAGCCATGGGCCACGTACGTGATATTGCACATCGATCGGAGAGAGAGAGCAACAGATAAACGTTAGCATGCAACCCCGGACCCACTGGGGAAGATAGAGATAGAGATATGTAAATAAATATATACTATATAGAGAGTCCAGAGGTGTTGGCATGACAACCCGAACCCAGAGAGAGAGAGAGAGAGAGAGAGAGAGAGAGAGAGAGAGAGAGAGAGAGAGAGAGAGAGAGAGAGAGAGAGAGAGAGAGAGAGAGAGAGAGAGAGAGAGGTGTTGCCATGTTGGCATGCAATCCCGGACCCACGTATGCTGGAATCAATTCTGCCCTTGAGCCGTGGACTCCGGAGGCCACTCGACGTCCAACTGCCAAGAACCCCTAGAACAAAACTTTATTATAAAAGAGTAACATAAGCTACATTTATTATTTTATACGTTAATTTAATAGCTTATAGTTTGATTTATTTCAAACTCGAAGTCATTATCACATTTATGCAATGTTTGGGTATATAGTATATACCATATACTATATATTATGATATAGGAAAAACACGAGGGGATGAAAAGATTCACCTTCTGTTTGGACTATAAATATATTTTTACTTGTATATGAAAAAAAAATGAGGGCGTCGATGTTCCTGTTTGTTCATTGGGCCATTAATATAACTTTTTTTTTACACGGATGGTAATAGAAAAAAAGGTATACTTTTTTGTAACAAATTTTTACTTATATCCTACATTATCCAATTTTATTCTCTTTATTTTCCATATGCTTTGGGAGCAATATATAAAAACGTATTTTAGGAGTCGGCTGCTATAAAATATTTATCATTCGCTATTATACAAAATATATAAAGGCAAAATGAAGAGAAAAATGCAATGGATTTAAAATATAAGTGACAACAAAGTTATCATATAATATTCTTTAGCTCATGTATACTATCACATGAGTTTGTTTTAATCTTACATATTAAAATTTTAATATTATGTACAAATTTAATATGCGTTCTACTTACTATATCAAAAATAATAATGAATAGTGTGCATATCAATTTTTTTAGTATGTGATATGTAGATAGACACATAATTTTATACGTCTTGTATTTAAATTTGGATGATTTAAATCAATACTAAAAATAAGATGTGAGCACTTACTTTTAGAGTCGACTGTTATAAAATTATCATTCTCTATCATATAAAATATAAAGTTAAAATGAAGAAAAATGTAATGGACTTAAAACTTAAGTGACAATAAAGTTATCATATAATATTTGTTAGCTCATGTATAATATTATATGAGTTTGTTTTCATCTTACATACTAACAATTTAAATGTGTTCATGTTGACTTTTGATATGTAAATTTCTTTAACCCTGTATTGAATGCACACTTCTTAACCCATATATGGGTTGAATACATATATAAATATTATATATATACTCGGTTGGTACTATTTAAAAAAAACATTATTCCATTATATTAAACAATGATGAAATATCTAACACTAATAATTAGTGATATTAATATTTTTAAAGTGACAATAGTGATATATATATATATATATGTATATGTATATATAATTTCTCTAATAATTTAATTTCCACAAAATTTCCAACAAATTTATGGGAGGTAGCTATCAGACCTGAAAACCACAGGATCTTAAGCCGAACACACCACATGAAATCTACAACAGAAGAATAAAATATTCTCCACTAGACCAACAATGATTTTAAGTGATAATTGATTATACATAATTATTCTTGTAGATTTATATTGGATTTTGTATTGAGAAAGTAGTATGTCTAAATCGACAGAATACGACTGGTCCGTACGCATTCGACGACTTCCAAGCTTCACCAATCTAATGGGACTCGAGGAATCCAATTGAACTTTAAAACTTGTTCAAATATAATCAAATTAGAAACTGATTATTTTTTTACAACAACAACAATAAAGTCTTATCCCAGTAGGTGAGGTCGACTACATGGATCATACGACGCTTCATTAATCCATGTTCATGATTATTTTTTTAACATGAACATTATTTCGTTCAATATTGTTTATCAATAAAGAGATTTACATTAATAATAAAAAACATTTTAATATTAAAAATATTTTTTAAAAAATCAATAATAACAAAATGCATTTCAAAGTATGAGAATGAAATTATAATTTTAGAATAAAATCAAATTAAAAAAATAAAATACCATGGATATATGCTAAAATGTAAAACTAAAAAGGGAGAAAATTTTAATATCAAACGCGTCTTCATAATGCACATTAACTTTTTCTTAATAACTTTTTAAACCCCATTATTAATTACAAAAGAATATATAAGAAAAAAAATTTAAACTAGGAAGTAAAATACTGAGTACCAATATACAATATTGTTATTAATATCATGCAATGATTGAGTGGAAAAGTAATAAATACAAAGATGAAAAAAATATAACACTCAAAATATGTGTAGGCATGGAGTAATGAACCAAGTAGATGTATATAAATAAAAGGTTTAAGTAAGGTGCAGTATGAGGACAAAAAAATATGAGCATCACATGCTCACTCATGTCAATTGGTACTCGTATCATGGTCGAGTTTGTTCACATAGTGGATCATTTTTTTCCAACAATATTTTTGACAAATAAAAAACTAATCTAATGTAGATAAATGGTATATGGAATAATAGTAAAACATTTGGGTATGGTAAGTGTATATAAGAAAATAAAATAAATAAAATGGGGATAAATAAATAAATAATAATCATAATAATAATAATGATGACAAAACAGCTTTGATAGCCATCTTTGCTCAAATGATTACTTACTAATAACATCTCACCCGACCAAAACATTTACACGTGAGTCCGCGTTTTAAATTCATGTAGGTCATAAGATTAAAGCGCGAACATTGGATCAAGGGGTGTTTCAAAATGGTATCATAGTCAGCCTCGCGTGCTCACTTAAGTCATGTAGAAAATATGGGTCATGAGCTAACACGGATCGCGCTCAACGAGGACGTTGAGTCCTTTATGAAAAAATATTGTACGATTTGATATACCAATAGTCCCACATGGGCAAAACATAGAGGTGATTAAAATACGTTTTAAATTTGTGCAGGTTATAAGTCCAAAGCAAATAATATCTTGATTAAGCTAAGGGGTGTTACAGAATGATTCCATATGTAACATCTTTGCACTTACATAAAATATTGTCCATTTTGGGCCTAAGTAAGCCCGTACGATTTTATAGGGTCGGCTCGAGTCAAGAGGCCTGGAGGGGTCGAATCCATTTTTTATTTTTTCTTACTATTTTTTATATTTTTATTTAATATAAACATATTATTTAATATTATTTTAAAAGCATAAAATAAATTTTCTAACTATTTAATATTATTTTGGCACTTAAAATATTTTATTTCAATTTTTAAAATTTTTTAAATCAAATATAAGTTTAAGTTTGAATTAAAAAAAGAAAAATTTTAAAAAAAATAAAAAAACTCGAGTTGATTAGGTCCAGTTGGGTTGGAAAAATCTAACCCGCAAGTCGAGTTCAGGTCGGTTCAAGACTCCTCGGGTCGGGTCATTGGGTTCACGAGTCGATCCAACCCGGTGAATACCCCTACGAATTTATCAAAACGCGCCCTATCCGTATCTTATGCATGTCCTTCACCCATTAACTGTCCCATAAGACCAAAGTCATATTCTCATATATATTCAGCATTTCTTCCATAACTTATACATATGGGATTAATTCAAAACACACCTCATGCACTCTTCCCTCCTTAGAGGACTCAATCACACCCCATCATGCACAGAAGTTCACACAGAGCTTCGGCCCATACGATTTTATCAAAACACATCCTACTAGACCAATGTTCCATATATACCCAATATTTCTCTCATGATTTGTGTATGCGAAACTTATGCCTCATGGATCAGATTCCAAGAACGTCACAACTTACAGTATTATGAACAAGACACATCAGACAATTGATTGGGGTCTTACAGTCAGCGGATCTAGATGTTTTTGAACGTACAGAAGTGAAGGACACATGATTTAAAAGATTCAACTCGCCTGCATTTTCTAGCCATATACCAAGAGATTGATATCTGGTAGCTAAGCACATGAAACTCAAAGCAAAGTGCGAGTGAAAAATTTCTCAGAGCAATACCATCATTTTTTTCTTCCAAACTGTGAACACCAAGGCCCTGTTTGGTGTACGAGCATTTTTGCTACAAAAACCTAAGTGAGAAAAACCAGGCAAAAAAGAATTCATGGAAAGATCACATGTTGCAGCTCACTTGGATGAAGACTTTAAAAGAGAGTAAGCAGTATATTGATGGCAAGACGAGTCGGGTTGAATTAGTTTGTTGCTTCACAAAGCGGAAGCTACTTGTAGAAATCTGTCAAAAGCAGTAGTACAACTCAACTTCAGAATCCTCATGATTCAACCATATTGAACTGGAACCTCGACAGCTGCTGTGGAATTGTAGAGATAACAGGACCATATCTCTGAATAAAATAAGTGGTTAGCATACCATTAAAATATATTACTCCACAAGTACTATCAGACAAAAACAATAGGAGACCAAAGACCCAGAATTTGAGTCACTGCAGATAGTAAGGATTAAGTCAAGATCCGAATTCTGAATCATGATAAAGATCTAAAGTAATAGATAGAATTTTTCAGAACATAATAGAGACATCTTTGTGCTTTAACAAAACCTAACCTGAAAATATCGACTACTTAGTGTAACTTAATAAGCTTCTATATTTCAGGCTTACACAGGAACTAAAAGCAGTTATAATTCACGTCAGAAGCATGCCAAAGATTTGACTGGAAGAAAAAGGGTTGTTAAGAAAAACAAATTCAAGATAAACGCAAGTGCAAACTCAATAACAAAAACCTACACAATGCGGCTCTTTAATGCTGAATATCATCTGATGTTCTTGAGCATCATAAATTGTAACATTATCAATAAAAAAGTTGAGTCCTCCCCTCTAAAAAATAAAAAAGTTGATACCTCAATATTGTCATATAGTTCGAAAAATGGAACAGCCAGCAACTTTAAGTTCTTTGGAACCGCAAAGTACTCTTTTTCAGACAAGTGAACAATAAAAAGCTTCTTGCATTTCTGAAATCAACAAAACTTTAAGGTGAGGGCCAAAATGTCATTAAAGTTTATCCAAAAAAAATCCACAAATGAATTAGAATTTTGCTTTTTAAGTTATTCAAAATAGAATAATTTCGATCCATGAAATAATTCTTACATTCAACTCCGCCTATGTTTTATAGCCGGTCCCAAGCCCGGATAAAGGAGGAGGGTTGTGTTAGGTCCCGACAGCCAGCGTAAAACCTTGTCGAATCGCATGAACATGAATCAACGAATGGCGTCGTATGATCCATGTAGCCGACCCCACCTAGTGGGATAAGGCTTTGTTGTTGTTGTTGTTGATGAAATAATTCTTACATTCCCTGAAAGCTAAAAATTTGAGGTTTAGAGTTAAACAAATGACCGCAAATTTGGGATATAGACAATATTGCTCAAACACCATAGTCATCTTTTCCTCCTCCAAAAAACATAGACTATTGTCTTCCAAATGTTGAGCAAACTAACCTTGGGCTTAGTGATGTGAGGAGGACAGTAAGGATACATTATTGTTTCGAAGTTTGGCCTCCACCAGGTAGCAACACACTCACCAATCTGCAAATCAAAGAAGCAGTCAACTGGTGTCAACTCTTCAAAAGTTGTTTAAGAAGGGTACAACTACCTGTGCGGTCTCACAAGAAATAACAGTGTCTCGGAAACTAACATCTTGTGAGTTTTTTGCTGGGTAGTTTATTAAAATTTCTTTCAAGAAACCACACCATACCATATTCAATAAAACAAGAATTCTAGTGAGACTTGAAATGAGCTTATAATGAGATAGACGACGAGGAATTCATGGCAGTAAACCAATGCATATTCGTTCTAATAAGGGATAATTGCAGCTTTCAACTGATTTATATAGCAGGACATCACATGCTTTAACTACCATAATGACCTAGGGGAGCCTCATATGTTCCGAATTCATGCATCCTGTATTTTGGTTTATGTGATGACAGTTGCTATGTCAAAATCCACTGGTGGCACTAGTCTACAAGCTTCAGATTTCAAATTTAGTTGAAACATTTCAATAAAAAAAATTCCTAGATAAAGTTGGATAACAGCAGATACCTGTCAATTCGGCTGAAAATTGGGTGAATTTACTGCAAGTTTGCTACAAAGCTTTCGCCTGAGGCCTTCAACTTCTATTAAATCAAGTTAACCCAAGGTTTAGAAATATAAACTTACAACATCCGCCATAGAGAAGGTAGCAAGCATGAATAATTCTCAAATAATTAGAATAAAAAAGGATAAAAAACAGAACGTACCATTCTCACCAGGTTTCAACCGGCCACCAGGAAGCTTACAAAAGGTATTTCCTATTTGTAATAGTAGAATATGAGGATGGTTATGCTCTTGAACCTGCAACAAACAATAAATCTTTTGAACTTAGAATTTTCACAATTCCAATTTACTTTAGAGTTAAAATATAGATCCTATGGCAGTCAATGATTATGGGGCCCGATGACAGCTTATGGAGGGAGGTTTTCTTCACTTGCTACGGCCGCGATCTCTAATGAGACTCTAGGTCCACCATAGCCCGTGGCGCTTCTTTCTGGAGGGGGGGTGACGGCTCTTTTCCCTTGTGTGCAACCTTTCATGACTCCATCCCTCGGCTCTAGGGAGGCCTTCTCATTTTGGCAGCACGACTGAGGGCCCACTTGCAGATTCCTTCCCCCGATTACTAGCTCTAGCGGCACATGAGTGCTGGTCCGAGACGGGTAGCCCAGGGACCGGCTCCTGGACCCCCCTTTTCAGGTCTCCCCTGTTCAATCAACGGTTCTCCGACTTACTAGCACTCCATCAAAGGATTGCCCCCTTCTGCCCGCACCCGACCCGGGCGGATGGCTAGGTATGGGTATCGCCGTATCGGACTCCTTCTCGACATGCAGCCTCTATCTTCGGAAGAACAGAGGACTTCAGAGCCGATTGCATATTCATTTGGCACTTTGATGCTGAAAGTCAAGATCTTTGCTTGGCTTCTACGGTGTGAGCGGATTCTCACCAAAGTTTATAGAGCGCGATGGGCGCCACGTGCGGAGAGAGGTGGAGGAGGACTTCACACATCTTTTCTTCGGCTGTCAGGTGTCTCATGAGGTGTGGTCTTGGACGAGCATTACGAGTGGCGTTCCCCTAGCGGCAGTGGATTTTTGGCAGGTCGTGAGGAGGCTTGGCAAGGCTGGAGACTTCCTATGGCGACTTTTCTGGCCGGTGCCTGGCTTCAGCGCAACTTTGTCCTTTTTTGTGAGGAGAGATGTCAGGTGGACAGTATTGTACATCACATGTTTTATCTTCTTCGGGAGTGGGGTTTTGGCTAGCACTTGTTCATCTTCATTTTTTTTTGCAGCTCTCCACTGGAGAGTGTTTCACTTGTATAAGACGTTTCCTTTCAGTTATATATATACATATACATACATATACATACATATGTATATATATACATGGATGACAACCTAACTGGTGGTCATCCTTTTCCTTCTTAAAAAAAAAAACCTGGCAGTCAGTGATTTACAAATTAGTAATTCAAAGGACTCAAGCATTCATAACTTATTATTTACTAGCACATACTCGAGTAGTAGACATGGCACATTGTACACATTTAAAATAATAATTATTCATTCATAAACAAAAAGATAACAAGTATCCTTGCTAGTCTATGAAAAAAATGAATCATATCTTCAGGTCTTAAGAATAAATGAACAATTAGATTCTTTTCATAATTTGTTGGGAAAATATAGAATAATCATTAGGAAAAGATTGATGTCAACAAAAGCTCTGAAATAGCTTAACTGATTACCAAAGACAGGAGATTATCAGTTGTCGCAAAAGCACCCTCATGTTGAACATCATGTTTGGTAATTCATTTTTCAATCTGGCGCAGAAAGGAGTCATGACAATTTGTTGGACCCCATTTATTGTCTTGATCCTTTTAGCAGAGAACTTGGATACCACAGAAGAAATAGCTATTGGTTTATTGGATGAACCATTGTCTGGGATGGGAAAAAAATAAAGATCTAACATGATAATGATTCTACAGCTCAACTAAGAATGATTTTAGCAGTGATGCTGGTCAGGAATGAAGAAGCCTGATGTTCAAAGGTTTTCTACTTGATCCAAGCTTAAGGAAAATTATATCCATATATCACAAATGCAATGCAAATGATCAGATCACACATTAGAAAAATGTAGATTAACAAAGATGAGTTGCAGGTTAATCGAGATCTATCAGTAACGTAAAACTTGAACCTGCCATTTTCCTCCAAAGGTTAGCATATCTAATTTTACATGATATCTAAACCAAATGTCCAAAGTTTAAAGGTCGTTGATGCTCATATTTTTTTTAGGGGGATTGATACAACAACAACAACAAAGCCTTATCCCACTAGGTGGGGTCGGCTACATGGATCTTACGACGCCAATTCGTTGATCCATGTTCATGAGATTCGACAGGGTTTTACGCTGACTGTCGGGGCCTAACACAACCCTCCTCCTTTATTCGGGCTTGGGACCAGCTATAAAACATAGGCGGAGTTTTCGACCAAATAGAAGGCTGAACAAAAACGTCTCATTGACAAAGTTTCGAGAACTTACTGGAACTTCGGTTTTTCAATCCAAACACAGCCATTAGGTTCTTGTTCTCTCTATATATGAAGATATGTTTCACTTATAATATATATATATATATATATATATATATGTATGTATTAGGGGGATTGATGCTCATATTAAAATCTATTATATATATATATATGTATGTATGTATGTATGTATGTATGTATGTATGTATATTTTCCTCCCATAATTGTCCATGTAGTGGGATGAGCTAGATACAAAGTTGTAAACAGTCCACACGTGAGGGGGTGGGGGTTAACATTATAAATATAAAGATGTTGCTCATTCTAAGTTTTTAGAAAAATTGGATAGCATATCTAACTTAACACAAACAAAAGCAGATTAGATAACAACATTATGCATTCAAATTCTTTCCATCAATTGAACAGCTTTAGCTGTGACAGGACTTTGACATTATGACTAAACAATGCCTGACATATGAAGTCCCCATTTTTCAATACATGCATCTGCACGAAACTCCAAAAATGCGAAATATATTAGATGACAGGCAATCAACAATCTACAGACGAGAAGGGGAACATAACACATTGTTATCTAAGTTAACACTTTTCTCCTTATCTTTTGTCAGAGCCTACAATTGTACATGTGATCACTCTTATTAATATATATACAAACGAAACCACAAACTTTGGTGATCATCCTTATGAAAAATTCCTCGCAAGAAACTTTTTTTCTGAGGTCTCAAGAAACATTTGTTATAGTATTCCGGATGACACGCAAATCACAAAAAGCTACATAAAATAGAATTACAGAGATAAGAGTTACATATTCAAGTCTTACAATTGCCACAAAACATAAACAATAACTGAAAGACACCTTGGGAAAATAACCATCATACAACTAAAGAAAAGACATCATGAACTGCTTACCAGTAGAATTGCATCCACACTTGTTCACATGCCCTCCTTCATATAGCTGAACCGAAAAACAGAGTCCAATATTGAGATATATATATCTCTCTTAGAAGTAAAAACACAAACTCGTACACATTAGCCCACGGCAATAAATTTGGATGATTGCAAACATGGCAATCATCCTTTTCACTTAAAAAAAACACAGTTCACAAGAAAAAAAAACAAAGAAAACACCAACACAAAAGCATCAAGGCCATCATCGAAAGAACATTTTCAAAGTATGAACAAATATCCTCTCCTAATAAAAGGGAACACCAAATATGATAATTAGGTTTTACCAACACGTAAGCCATCAGTGTTGTGACATGCGAAGACGGAAAACTAAATATAATTTGTAAACTCACCTTCTCAAAAGAAATTTGTAAAATCATTGCTCTATTACTACTAAGATGGGCGACCTTTTGGGACGTCCTCATGTTGCACCCCTTTTTATATTCTCTAAAAAAATGACACTCTATGAAGGCTAAACTAAATGACCATTGGTTAACCAATATAATCATCAATGACTTAAAAACCCTCCTTATCATCCCTAGAGCAGGTGGTGCAATAGTTCTTCAATTTCCATATCAGAATTATATAAAAAAGAAAACACACTTCCGGATATCACCACAAGAGATCTCCATTATGAGAAAAAAATGAGAAAACCAAAATTGAGGAGCTAACAGCATGACAGCTCCCCTTTATGAACTTTTCATTCAAAATCCTCTAAATAATATATAAGTTGCTTAGTGGGTGTACAATCAATTTGCATTCAACATACAACAGAAGTTCTTCATATCAAAAGCTCTCATACTGTTTGTCTATTATTCCCAAATAGTTGTCCAGGCAACGAGCAATGTCTGTTCATTGTTTGCCTGAACACAACTTGATGGGTGATAATTTGGAAACGAGAACGGTGTGTTAACATGCATCAACAACCTCAAGAACAACACTAGTCCCTGGGGTCTTCCATATTTTATTCTTCTCCATGTTTCTTCTTGCATCTAAAGCATCATTATACTGCCTAGAATTTGCAAGCATGTTTGATAGAAGCACATGTACTCCGCTCTCATCTGATTCCAGCTCCGATATCTTCTTCATGGACTCACCTGCTAATTGAAGGTCATTTCTAATCCTACAACCACCAAGCAAAGCCCCCCAAACAACAATATCAGGTTCATATGGCATATGTTTGATCACTTGTTGTGCTTCTTCTAGAAGACCACTCCGACAGAGCAAATCAATGAAACAACCAAAGTGTTCAATCCTTGGGCAAACTCCAAAGTCGTTTTCCATGGAATCAAATATTTCTCGTCCTTCTTGTACTAGGCCTCCATGACTACAAGCAAAGAGTACACTCATAAATGTTAGATCATTAAGCTGGAGACCCTTCCTCTTCATTGATTCAAAGAGTTTCATTGCATCCTGTATTCTTCCATGCTCTGCGAATGATTTAATCATTACATTCCAACAGAAAACATCCTTTTCAACCATTTTTATGAAAATGTTGAAAGATCTATCTATGTCTCCACATTTGGCATACATTTCTATGAGTGCAGTCCCAACTTTAGCTCCTAACTGAAGAACATTTGTCATCAAGTTGCAATGTATCCACTTTCCAAAGTCCAAATCCCCGAGGTGAGCACAAGCTGACAGAGAAGAAACAAAAGTAAACCCATCTGGAACTACTCCTTCTGACTGCATAGAAAGGAACAGATTGAGTGCATGTCTAAACATCCTATGCTGTGTGTAAGCAGAAAGCATGCAATTCCAGGAAACCACATTCCTCTCCACCATTAAATCGAACAATCTCCTCGCCCCCCCAATATCACCAGCATTGGCTAAAGCTTTGATCATTGAAGTCCATGAAATAACATCTTTCACAGGTATTCTTCTGAAAAAATCTTGTGCCCTTGCCAAATCTGCAGTTCTCAAATACCCTGAAAGCATTGTGTTCCAGGAGGCAACATCTCGATCTGGCATTTTATCAAAAAGCCTCCTTGCAGACCCAAAATCATCAAAATTGATATACTCAGATATCATCCTGTTCCACAGACTAACAGATTTGACCAAGAAATTATCAAAAACTTTTTGGGCATCAACCAATGTCCCAAAAGCTGGGCAAGATCTCCTTGTTTTGACATAAAAGTTAAAGAGAGAGTTACCAACAAGAGGTACTGCATCAAATCCACCCTTGATTACCTGACAGTGGCACTTTTTACCATACCCACAGTTACCAAGATAGGTGCATGAATCTATGACATAAGGATAAGTAAAACTATTGGGTTTTAAGCTTCTTTGGAACATTTCCTCAAACAGATGAAGGGACTTTTCGCAAGGGCCATTATAAGCATGGCCTCTTATCATGGCGTTATAAAGGAGCACAAGTGGAGCTGCATCAGTTGATGGAGGGGAAGCAAAGAGGCTCTCAGCATAGTCCATGCTGCCAAACTCTGTGGCACGACGGAGGAGGAAAGAGTAAAGAATTGGGAATGAACATAGAGACCAAGAGGAGGTTACTAGGAGGCCATGAATTTGGTGCAGCTGGGAGAAGCTGCAGTTTCTTAAGAGATGTAGCAGTGTCTTCCTGAGTGGCAGCAAAGAGTGAGGTTGCATTCTGTTTGAGCTGTGGAGGCCTGATGTTACTCTCACAGTTTCACAGTAACCACAGGTTTATTTCTTGTACCCGTAACTACTTCAGGGATCATATGACCTACACACACGTCGGTACCATCTATAAGATACATCTAGCCACCAAGATCTCTACAATAATATAACACAACAATCACAGGAACGAAAAAACAAAAATCAGGTTGATCCAATTCCTATGTGTTCAACAGAAAAAAATGAAATAACGAATTCCTTTGAACTACAAAAATTATGTCATGCACCAATAAATCAAATTTATAGCATCAAACGATGAGTAAATAATAGCAACAATTGTGATAAACCAGTAAAGGCGGCAAAAATATGTTTTCAAACTAGGGTTTAACGGACCATTTGCGACTAGGGTTTAGGGAAATCATCCGTAGTTCATTAAGAGGTAAGAACTTATCCCCAAAAAATAAGAAAATGCAATGGGCAAGAGTTCTTACTTGACCTGCATGCGAGCAAGGCGATCCGCAACGGAGGCGTCTTTCTCCATCTTGGGTTCCTTCGTCACGAAGGTATAGTTGGAGAGCGGGTACATCTTCACCACCGGAGAACCCACCATTCTTCTCTTCTTTTTCCAACCTTCTTCTTTGCTTCGCCTCTCTCGGCACCTCCAACGCCGTTCACCGTCGGCGAAAGGGAGAAATATGAGAAAAGACGATTTTTCGGGCTTGGGCTTTTGCTCCTTTCTTTTCCGGTAATCGGGCTTCGCTTTTTCGTCCCGCGTTCGCACATTCAAAACTCCATTTATATTTTTACGGAGGTAAAAGTCCATTTATGTCGGTGCTAAATTTCAAAACTTTGAGCGTGTTTGGGGACGTTGGAAAAATAAAGAATTGATGAAAAATCATGTTTTTTTTCTAATATTAGAAAAAAAATTATAATGGTGTTTGGATGTTAGTTTTGCTGCGGAGAAAATTATGGTTTAGTTCGAGGAGTGCCAAAAAAAATAAAGAAATGAAGAAAAACCGTAAGTTTTTTTTTTCACGACAGCAAAACTTGCTAAATGGCATTTGGATGTTGATTTTTTTTGAATTTAAAATCGTGATTTGAAGTTCATTACGATGTAAAAAAAAATTTGAAGTTTAAACTACATTTTTTTCTTTGGACAACACCTTGCATAGAGAGGTTTGCCATCAATTCATTTGGTTTTTTTTAAAACTTTTTTCTACCATTGAGTTGTGCATCCAAACACCACTGGTCAAGTAATTTTTTTTAGATGTTTATAAACTATGGTAATACATTTTGTCATATCATAATTTTTAATGGGATAAAATACTTTTTAGAATTATTTCCTTAAATTTCTCCAAAACTATAATGATTTTTTATATTTAACCTTAAAGTATGAACTTACCAACATCTCTAAACTTTACCGCACTTTCCATTTTAGTCATTCCATATGATTCTGTTAATTTTTCTATTTTTTGATTTTGTCTCATTTTTTAAAGGACTAAAATTCCCTTCCAAATTCTTCTCTATTTTAATGTTAAAAATAAATATATATATATATAAACTTTTTCCAATTTATTATTATATATTAATGTCCTCTCTCCAATGGAAATTTCTAAATTTCTATATTTTTTATATTATTTTTTAACATTCAAAGATAGATGGGTTCGTGAAAGGACATTTTTATCTTTTCACAAATAAAAAAAAGTAAAAATAACATAAAAATTAATAGAACAGAGTCAGAGATAATAGAGTCATTTCATTATTATTTTTTATTTTTTTCTATAGTAACTTTATGCATCCAAACATATTCATCATTAACCATGCTTAAAAATCATGATGCTTCATCTTCATTTATGTTTAATTATGATGAAAGGACTTGTTTGTTATATATGAATGTGATTAGTAGGTTTAATGTTCTTATGCAAACTATTTTTTTGTCTTTATAGTTATTGGGCTAAAAATGCCATTATATGATCCATATGATGATTAGAGGAATATGTGCCACATGAATAGATGAATGTATATTTTGATGAATGAAAACATATTGTGAATTCTATCTTGTTGTCTCATAACGGTCGATCGATACTTTTTTTATCGTCCATTTTTGGAAGGTCTGATTTATCGGACATTGGCGAATGCCGAATCGACCATTTCGGTCGTCCGACCCTCTTCCAATGATCGTCCAACAATGTTTCAAACGTCCAATTTAAAAAGTTCAATTTCTCAGACATCGATTGACGTCGACCGACTAGTTTGATTATCTGAACCCCATCCAGCGGTCGTCTAAAAATGTTTCGGACATCCGATTTAAAAGATCCAAAATCTCGGACATTAGAGGACGTTGTGATGCCTAGTTCGGACATCCACATGACCCATAGCGATCGATCGAAATAAGTTCGATCATCTGATTCTCGGCCCAACGGTCGTTCGAAAGTGAACTAGTCGCCCACTCCATCTCTAATGCCCATGTAGGATGATTATTTACACTTAGAATGATTTTAAGTATGGATGATCTTAAATGGATTAAAAATGCCATATATATTGAATGATTGTATGTGTTGTTGAATGAAAATTAAAAGACGGATTGATGAAGGTATCTTATTGGTGTCGTTCGTACGAGAGATACTAAGACCCTCTTTGAGTGGATAAGGTGTGGCTCCCGGGGAGACCAATTTGAGTGAATAAGGTGTGACTCCCTATGGGACAAAAAGATTCTGGCCTTGCTAGTTTAAAATCGACGAGCCAACATGAACTTCTCAATCACAAAGATATGAAGATATCTAATTAAATATAAAAGACGAAAAGATGACATGGTCATAAAACATGACCATGGTTACATGATTTGGAACATGAAGATGATGATGTTGTATGCACCTAAAAGGATGCTAATGAATGTTCCATTGTCATATGATATGATTAATGAAAATGATAAATGTTAAGCAAGATAAACTTGACATATTGTTTGATGATGAAAATGTAAGCACTTTAAAGGGATGCTAAAGTATAACCTATTATCATATCACATTATGAATGAATATGTTAAAGTTAAACAAGATAAACTCATGATATGTCTTAGCATATTATATGATTGTTCACATGTCATATAGTGTGCATAAGTAGTTCATAACATGTATATGATTTATGTTCCTATTATGATACAATGAATATGTCATGACTTGTAGAAAGCATGTTATAGGATCACAACATGCATGAGCTTCAACATAATCTAAGAGGAGAAATCTCATGCATCCCATCCGTGCAGATATGGACGATGCATAGGCTCGACGGTGAGAGCCTCATGACGACGAAATTGCACATGTGATAATCGAGACACGACCCAAGTTATTTTATATTATGATGATGGACTCGTTAGAGAGTCAAGTATGTATGTTTTATGGACCTTTGAGTCATGAATTTTTATATGAATTTATTTATGTATTATAAAACCTATCTTGGGTGTTGGAGCCTATGTGGCCCATGTGCTAGATGTATTATCTTGGGATTTATATGTTTAGAAGTCTTCCGTTATTTTATGTTATTATCGTTTTATGTATATTATTATGTTTTCGCTACGATATTATATGCAATTAGATTAAGAAGAATGAGACAAAACTAATGTCACCTAGGATTCGGTCTCTAAATTTGGGCCGAATTTTGGGGATGTTACAATTGATATCGGAGCCATAATTTTTTACTCATATGCTAGGTCTTAGTATGTGCAAGTCATAGTTTTTCACTCATATGCTAGGTCTTAGTATGTGCAAGCCATAGTTTTTTGCACATGTGTTAGATCTTAGTATGCGCAAACCATAGTTTTGGCTCATATGTTAGGTCTTAGTATGTGCAAGCTATAGTTTTAGTTCAAGTGTTTTAAGTCTTTGAAGTATGGAGTCATAGTTGAGCTCTTATATGTCATGATACAGTAGGCGTAAGACATAGTCTTGACTCATATGTCTTAGATCTTAGATGTGTAAGCCATGGGTTAACTAAAATGTTTAAGGTAATGTCTAAGTGTAAAGTCTTAAATCTTAGATACCACGGAGCCCAAAGGTACGTGTTTTATTTTAATTGGGTAATGATAGACATTGATGTACAATTATTGTATGATGATAAATGGATATGAGTTGTCCAATGAACGAAAGTACGACCCAAGCTATGGAATGTGATGAAAGCGCGTATCATGGACCTTTGATGAGGTTTATAGGCCTCAATCCTTTTATGTTCAACGGAATTGATGATT
The DNA here is from genome assembly GCA_030549335.1 of Pontederia crassipes. NCBI lineage: Eukaryota > Viridiplantae > Streptophyta > Magnoliopsida > Commelinales > Pontederiaceae > Pontederia > Pontederia crassipes. Next base: position 63,831,964 of record CM060191.1, on the reverse strand, counting down.
TGGAGGAAGCTGAAGCATGGTTATGGATATTTTCAAAGTGATGAATTGTCCCAAAGAAAGCAAAGTAGAGTGTACCGCATATGGCGTAACTGACAAGTCCCCTGCACCCATGGATCCGTGCAAATATGGACGATGCATAGGTTCGACGATGAGAGCCTCACAATGATATTGCACATGCGACAGTCGGGTCACGACTTAAGTTATTTTATATTATGATGATGAATTCATTAGAAAGTCAAGTATGTATAGTTTATGGGCCATTGAGTCATGAACTCGTTTATGTATTATGAACCCTATGTTGAGTCTTATGTTAGAGTTTATGTGACTCATGGGTTAGATGTGTTATCTTCGCTATTTTATGTTATTATCATTTTATGTATATTATTATATTTCCGCTACGATGTTATATGTAATTAGATTAAAAAGAATGAGACAAAAATAACACCACCTAGAATTCAATCTCTAAATTGAGATCGAATTTTGGAAACATTGCAGAGGCACTGCCACCACGGAGTTTGACGAGGAAGCTAGGGTGAGGGAGTGGCAGATACCTCCAGATAGCGGCGCTGAAGACGACAACTTGTGCTCGAGTTTAGAAATAAAATCATAGAATTTTTAAGATAAATACTTGAAGTACAATAGCACAACTAAACTTGTCATCTAGACTGTATAGATAGATTGGCAAGTGCGCATTAGGCCTGTAAACATCAAGACGATCAGATATGTAGATATTAGGATAAAGATGGGTTTCAATCTTTTTCGGTAATATAAATATTTGATTCTTTGAATACGTGAAAGCAATTATCTTTCACTTTCTTTGTTATAAGAAGACTAATGAGTTAAATCTTATCGAAAAAAAGAAAAGTAATGAGTTAATATATCCAAAAAACATAGGATATGTAACTTAAAACATGAGAATTAACAAGATAATTTTCCCTGTCTCCTTTCTCGGAGGATAAGATAAATAGAAGAAAAGAGGTAGTTTCTTAGCGCAGCGAAAAAATATTTTGCTACTACCTCAAGATGATTAATTTTAAATTGATAATAATAATAATAATAATAATAAACTTACTATTTGATATAATTTGAATGCAAAAAGTCAATAAAACGATATCATCAAATATCAAACCCACCATCTAGTTAATGCAACAAAATTGGTAAATAATATTTAATTAATCGATTAGATTAAAAACCCGCATGAGGCCAAATACCATCCATATACACGAAAAAAAATAATAAAAACAGAATTTGGCCAAAAGCCATGAATCCTTAGTCCATGCAGGGAAAGGTGTAACGGCAGAAGAAGCCGTCTCCAACTTGGTCGAACGGACATACGTGGTCCAACTCGATCTATAAACTGTGTTTCAACCGAACAGATTGATGGCTTCTTAAACCTCACAAGCACACGCTAAGCACCACCACAAGAACATTGGAAGAGGAATAGTGTCCATTCCACAGAAGACCTACGGATCATAAATGGGAACTCCACCAACCTTGTCGTCGAATGATACCTTCAGCTTGTGGGAGATGGCCATGTTGTAGCTACTATCTTATTCCTAACACAGCTTATAGTAATGTATTCTGGTTACCTGTTGCCATCCTTCATTTGCTCCAAGGGCGAGGTCAAAGCCAAAACTGCAGAGATAAATTGCATGCCTAACACATATTTGAACCATAAAATGTCATATTCATGATCTATTCGATGAGTTAAATGCATGATAGATGTAGATCACGTTACACATACATTGGTCCCTAGAATAGCATGTTCTCACGTATCAGGTTCACATAAATGCACATGAAAAAAAGAAGAAAAAGAAGAAATAGTAACTGTTAGCAGGAAAAAAAAAAGTTGAATCAAGTAGATGAACAGTGACTAGACATCATGCCGGCCATTTCCAAGAACAAGAACTCAACTTTAATTTCTTCCAAGCTGTGAACTCCGTGTGAGGGAAATGATGCAACCAAGAATTCACGTAAAGATCACATGTTACAGTCCACTTGGATCGAGTCTTTTAAAGAAGCAGGCGCAGTAGCAATAGCAGTAGCAATAGCAGTGGCAGTAAATTGATGGCAAGATGAGTCGGGTTGAATTAGTTTGTCGTTCATAAGGCAGAGGCTATTTGAAGAAATCTGTCAAGAGAAGTGCTATGCAACGTAACTTTAGAATAATAGTCATTCAACCACATTGAACTGGAACCTTGACAGCTGCAGTGGAATCCAAGAGATAACAGGACCATATCTCTGAATAAAATCAAACAGGTTTGAGTACAATTAAACTTGATTAACCACGAGTAATATCACAGAAAAACAACAGGAGACCAAAGACCCAAAGGTTTGAGTCACTGCAAGGATTAAGTCAATATCAGATTTATAATTCATAGATAAAGATCAAAGTTAACAACAACAACAACAACAAAACCTTATCCCACTAAGTGGGGTCGGCTACATGGATCCTTTGTTGATCCATGTTCATAAGATTCGACAGGATTTTATGCTGGCTGTCGAGGTCTAACACAACCCTCCTTCTTTATCCGGGCTTGGAATCGGCTATAAAATATAGGCGGAGTTAAAGATCAAAGTTAACAAATAAAATTTTTCAGTCATCTCTGTGCTGTAGCAAAACATGAACCTGAAAATATCAGCTATGTGATGTGTATCCTAAGAAGTTTTTACTTGTATAAGACGGGACTTATAAGCAGGCTAATTAATTAACAATTAAGAAGCATGCCAAGGATAAGTCTGAAAGAAAAAAATTGTTAAGAAAAACAAATTAAAGACAAATGCAAGTGCAACGGCGTTAAAGAAGACCTGCATAATCAAGTCCTTTAAAATATCATCAGATGTTCATTGAATGATAAATTGTAACTCTATCAATACAAAAAAAATTGGTACCTGAACATTCTTATGGAGTTCAAATAGTGGAACAGCCAGCAATGTTAAGTTCCTTGGAACAACAAAATACTCTTTTTCAGACAAGTGAACAATAAAAAGCTTCTTGCATTCCTGAAACGAACAAATATTAAGGTGAGGCAAAAATTCCAATAAAGTTTATCCACAAAAAGCATACAAATGAATTGAAACTTTTTTAAGCTATTAAAAATAGAAGAATGTTGATCCAAGGGCTGAACATGGAAATTACTCTTACATTCCCTGGAAGAGGAAACTCTGAGGTTTAGAATACAAAAAACTAACCACAGATGTGGAGTACAAAAAATATTACTCGAACATCAGAGTCATCCTCTCTCCTCCAAAAAAAGAACAGACTTCTCAATCCCAAGTAAACTAACCTTGGGCTTAGTGATGTGAGGAGGACAGTAGGGATACAACACTGTTTCAAAGTTCGGCCTCCACCAGGTACCAACACATTCACCAATCTGCAAATGGAAGAAGCAATAAACTGGTTTCCATTCTTCACAACTTGTTTATCAAGGGCCCAACTACTTACTCCTGTGTCAGCTCGAGAACTAACATCTTGTGAGTTTGCCAGGGTAGTTTTAACATTTTCTTTCTAAAAGCCATATCATTATTCAATAAATTAAAATAAAAACTCTTGTGAGACTTCAAAAGAGGTTATAATGGGAGAGAGGAAGAGGAACACATGGCAGTAAAGCAATGTATTTCATTCTTAGGAGATTAGAAAATAATGGATAATTGCAGCTTTCAAAAATAATGGATAATTGTAGCTTTCAACTGTCATGAACATGGATCAACGAATATGACGTCGTATGATCCATGTAGCCGACCCCACCTAGTGGGATAAGGCTTTGTTGTTGTTGTTGCAGCTTTCAACTTGATCTACATTCACATGCTTTAACCACCAAAATGATCTAAGGGGGCTGCATATGCTTCAATTTCATGCACCCTGGATTTTATTTTATGGTATGAGAGTTGCTATGCCAAAATTCACAGGTCTCAATAATCTATAAACTTCAGATTTCAAATTTAATTGAAACACTTCAATAAAAACACTCCTAGATATTTGGATAACAGCCGATACCTGCCAATTGGGTTGAGAATTGGGTGAATTTACTGCAAGTTTGCTACAAAGCTTTCGCCTCAGGCCCTCAACTTCTGTGAAATCAAGTTAAAAACCTCATGCTTAGAAATATAAACTTACAGTGGCTAATAGGAAAGATAGCTTACATAAATAGTACTCAAAGTGCTGCAACAGCAAATGACAAGTAGCGTAACTTACCATTCTCACCAGGCTTCAAACACCCACCAGGAAGCTTACAAAATGTATTTTCTATTTGTAGTAGTACATGAGGATGGTTATGCTTTTGAGCCTGCAACAAACAAGAAATCTTTTGAGTTTACAACTTTGACAATTCCAATTTACTTTAATGTTAAAAATATAAATCCTGTCATGTTCAGAGAAGACCATTAGATGCGCCAGTAAGAAGAGTAGATCAAATAATCTGGAGTCCGATTAAAAGAGGGAGAGGGAGGCCAAGGCGGACACTTGGCGAACTAATAGACCAAGATCTATTGGTGAATAATATACCGAAAGGTTTGGTTACTAATAGAGCGGAATGGCGTCGTATGATCCATGTAGTCGACCCCACCTAGTGGGATAAGGCTTTGTTGTTGTTGTTGTTAAAAATATAAATCCTACACTAATAGGTAATTCATAAATGAGTAGTTCAAAGCCTAGGCATTCATAGCTTATAACTTATTATTTACTTGACATACTCAGGAACTAAACATGCATTTTACACATTTAAGATAATACGTATCCATTCTCGAAAAAAGGATAATGAGTATCCATCTTAGTTTATGAGTCAGAAAAGGGAATCATATGTTTGAAGTTTTAAGAATAAATGAACAATTAGATTGACTTTCATAGTTTGTTGGAAAAATTAGAATAACTATTAAGAAGAAATTGACTGCAAACAAAAGCTCTGAAATAACTTAATTGATTATCTAAGATAGGAGGTTACCAGTTGTCACAAAAGCATCCTCACGTTGAACATTATTCTTGGTAAATTCATTTTTCAATCTGATGCACAAAGGAGACACGAAAAGTCATTGGATGCCCTTTATTGCCTTGATCCTTCTAGCAGCAAGCTTAGATATCATAGACGCATTAGAAGAGATGTGTGATGGCCATGGCAACGGCTGCAATCATTGGTTTCGTGAGCATTTGCAGGACTTAATATTGCTCCCCCGGAACTCTTAAGGTCCTTGATTCAAAAAAACTGGTAATCATATTTTCTCCACCTTGTATTCATGAAATGATTGCGTCTATGTACGGGTCTTTGTCCCGTTTTGTTCACCCAAAAAAAAATAGGTATTTGTTTATTGGATGAACCCTTGTCCATGGAAGAAACAAAACAGATGCATGCTACATGACATATTGATATAAACTAAAAATATAAATGACTATATGACTATGAAACTAAAAATAAGATAAATATAATTAGTAGTAAAAGTGCAACCACACTAAACACAGTCACTACTAATAATTCGTCTATTCAAGATAACAAATTTTCATAATGAAATAGTACTTATGTAATAAATCAAATTCCAATCACATAGTTGATAAACACATTTCCAAGATTGAAAAAAAAAACATTAATGTATAACATGAAGGGTCAATTATTTTAACAGTAAGGGAGAACACGAACATGTAAATTGTAATGACCCGCTATTTTCTTAATCAACCCACTATTTCTTAACTAATACGAATGGTGTCTTATCAATACACCCCTTAAAATTTCACCTTGTCCTCAAGGAAAAGAGAATAAAATTGATTTATAATTTTAGCGCAAGCACCATGTCATGTTTTCAAACTTAAAAAGCTCCATCTTGGTGTGTGGTGTGAAGATGTTGGAAAAGATGTTTGGACCACCGTGAATTTTCCTCTATGATATGCATGAAAGTTTATTTCTCTTGGATGAGCATTGTTTCTTCGTGCTTCCATAGAAGCAATGATGGGCGTCGGTACACAGATCCTATTTAAGTGAAATAAAACTGCCATGGAAGAAGACTTCATGAAATTCAATCCACATGAATATCATAACTTTACCTCATTAGTAAGTGTTCTCAGATTTTTTTTTTTTAGAAGCAGGAGGATGACTACCGAGTTATGAGTCATCCATATATATTACTACAGTGTTCTCAACGACAGCCAGCATAAGCATAAAATCATGTCGAATCTTATGAACATGGATCAACGAATTGTTGTTCTCAGAAAATTATGAATTGAAACTGTGTTATGTTCCATTTTTGTACCTCGAAAGACTAAGTGTAAAATTCATAAATATTTGTATACACATCCTATTTCAGATAAACAAATTTATCATGAAACTAGGCTTTCCTAGCTTTACCATACAAGACTCACAATTTTACCATCCACACTATTCTTAGAAATTTTCTAGATCTAGAGATGCCCTGCTACCGCCATTGCCCATGCAAGAGGTCCCACCCTCGCCGCCGATGGCTCCCCTGCTGCACCCCCCTTGACGGCTCTTCCCTCCAACGATGACCCCCCTCCCTCGAACGCCGGCGAGAGAGAGAAGCAACACCCATTTTTTACATTATTTTTTTATTCTATATAATTATTTATTATTATATATCTTTTCAAACATTAAAAAAAGGAGAAGGGCAATTTAGTCATTTAATAAATAGAAAAATAAAAAATAACGAAAAAGGTAACAGAATTAGACGGATGGACTAAAGTAAAAATCTCATTATAGTTTAGGGATGCGCTACGGTAAGTTTATATATTAGGGTCAGACGCGAAAAATCGCTATAATTCAAGAGAGGTTTAAGGAATTAATCCTTAATACAATTATAGCAAATAACTAATACTGGAAAATATGAACATATAAATTGTAACTACCTGCTATTCCCTCAATCAGCCCACTATCTTTTAAATTAATACAAATGATATCTTAACAAATATCTAACATGATTATGATTCTGAAGGTCGACTTGAGAGTAATTTGTAATGGTACCACTAGTTAGGAATGAAGCAACCTGAAACTCAAAGTTTCCAAGTTGGTCTAAGCTTAAGGAGAATTATATACATATATCCCAAATGCAATGCAAATGGTAAAAAATAATCTAGGTTAACAAAGACAAGTTGCAGGTTAATCAAGTTCAGTCAATAAGGTTAAAGCTTGAACCTGCCCTGGCATGATCAATGTACCACATCAAGTCATGAGTTGCCGATGTTTGACTTTTCATGTGCACAGGGCAATCACCATCCACATCAAGCCAAGTTAACAAATTAAAACACAACAGTAAAAAAGCAAACACAACACAACATTATGCATTGTAGTTTTTCTCAATCAATTGAACAGCCCTAAGTAGCAGCGGCAATACTCTAACATTACCAGTAAACAATGCCCAACTTATGAAGTTCTAATTTTTCAATACATGCATCTGCATAACTCCCAAGAACAATGAATATACTCGATGTTAGAGATTTGACAATCCACAGATGAGAAGAGGAACATAACATTAAGTTAACAGTTATTAAAACATTCCTCTCAAGAAAGAGTTATTATAGCATGTTTTTCTTTAAACGAGTTATTATAGCATGTTATAGTATTCTTCATGTTACACTCACATAAAGCTATACAAGATAAAATTATCAGATTTAGACTTATATATTCAATTCTTTCTATTGCTGCAAAACATGAATGATAACTAAAAGGCAACATGTAAAAATAAGCATCATACAATTTTAAAAAAGAATCATAAATTACTTACGAGTAGAACTGCCTCAACACTTGTTAGCATGCCTTCCTTCATATAGCTGAACCAAAAAAGGAGTTAAACATATATATATATATATATATATATATATATACATATATATATATATCACAGAAGTAAAAGCACGGTTCACAATGAAAAGAAAAGAACAAAGGAGAAAACCAACAAAAATGCAACAAGACCATTATTACAAGAACAATTTCCACAATATGAACAAATAGTCTCTTTTAATAAAAGAATCATCAAATATGATAATTGAAGTATGTTTTACTACCAGTTTTTTTCTTTTTGAGAGAGGAAAATAACGGCATTAAAAATGAAATCGTTGTGGCTCAAATATGACAAGCCATCAATGTTGTGACATGATAATATGTAAAATTGAAGCTCTAAGATGAATAAACAAAACAACATTAGGAAATCAATAACAATCGACGACTTAAAGTACTCGTCTCAAAATTAGTTATCCAACAGTTCTCCAATTTCCACAAAAAGAAATTATGCTTTTGAATATAACTACAAGAGATACTCCTTCGTAGCAAAAAGTGAGAAATCCAAAATTGAGGAGCTACCTGCATGGTAAATCCCTTTATGAACTTTTCATTCAAAATCCTCCCATAGTTATAGTTTGCTTACATTGGACAATCAATTTGTATTCTACATACAACAAAAGTTCATCATATGAGAAGTTCTCATACTGTTTGCATATTATTCCAAACAGGAAATGTCAATGCAACGATCAATATCAGTTCATTGTTTGCCTGAGCACCCACACTTTGACAAAGCAAATCAAAGAAGCAACCAAAGTGTTCAACCTTTGGGCGAACTCCAAAGTTGTTTTCCATGAAATCAAATATTTGTTGTCCATCATGCAATGTTGTGAAACCCAACCCCAGTTAGGGTAGCAGACCTGTGTCCGAGGCTCAAAACAAGTTATGGGTCACTCAAAATCCAGATGGGTGGTTGACCCAATTTGCCTCGGTCAAACAGCTCAAGTCCTAGGTTGGACAAGCCAACCTGGTGGGTTTTATTGACTTGGCCAAGTTCAACTAAAAAAACTTGAAATCCTAATTTCTAACTCTCAAGTCCCAACTTCCCTCATTCGACTCCTCCCTTGTCCTAGACATGAAGACCCAATGACGACGACGAGGAGCTCGCAATGTCAATAGGGGTGAGTAAATCCTCGGTCCTTCTTTCCTTCTTCGATTCTCTCCTTCTTTCATCAAGCCTTCCCCCGCATCCACTTGGCAGGGCCATGAAATTATTGCTTGTATTGTTAGTCATCTGGAAGAAAACTCAACGTATTCACGAATTCAAATAGGACCTTAACATGAATTATCATACTATTAAAAACTACTTATGTTAGTTTTCTTATGAAATTGTATTTGATATGGACCATTGCTCATTTGCAATAAACCTTGAGTTATGTCTAGTGATTAAAAAAATGTATGCATTGACTTGTGCTATTATATATGTTGATTTTATATCTATTATATTAGTTTATATTAATTTATTATTATGTGATTCGACTATTCGGTTTGACTAGTTTGACTGTTTGGTTTGGCCAGTCAGACCTTTCGGTTTGCCCACTCTTACCTAACCCATCGGCCAATGCGAGATGGCTGTCATGTTGGGTTTTACAACATTGTCATCATGTACTAGGCCTCCAAGACTACAAGCAAATAGTACACTCATAAATATTAGATCATTAAGTTGGAGATCCTTCCTCTTCATTGATTCAAAGAGTTGCATTGTGTCCTATATTATTTCATGCTCAACAAAAGCTTAATCATTACATTCCAACAAAAAGCTTTTCACAAAAATTTATGAAAAATGTTGAAGGTTCTATCTACATCTGCACATTTCACATGCATTTCTATGAGTGCGGTCCCAACTCTAGCTCCTAACTAACCACCATTTGTCATCAAGATGCAATGTATCCACTTTCCTAAGTCAAATCCCTGAGGTGCACATACACTGACAGAGAAGAAACAAAAGTAAACCCATCCAGAACCCAACCCCCCCCCCCCCCCCCAAGGAACAAGTCAAGTGCATGTCTAAGCATCCCATGCTTCAGAAAGCATGCAATTCCATGGAACAACATTCCTCTCTATCTTTCCATTGAAAAACCTCCTTGCCTCCTTAGTATCACCAACATTGGCTAAAGCTTTGTTCATTGAAGTCCATGAAATAACATCCTTCACAGGTATTCTTCTGAAATAATCTTGCTCCCTGACCAAATCTGCAGTTCTCAATACCATCAAAACATCGAGTTACAGAAAACATTTCAATCTGGCATTTTCTCAAAGAGGCTTCTTGCAGACTCGAAGTCACCAAAGTCTACATAATCATATATCATCTTGTTCTGCAGACTGACAGACTTGATCAGAAAATTATCAAAGACTCTTTGTCGTCAGTCAATGTCCCAAAACTTGTGCAAGATCTCATCACATCAACATAAAAGTTCATGAGAGAGCAACCAACTAAAGGTACTGCATCAAATCCACCCTTTTCAAGAGAGAGCTACCAACCAAAGGTACTGCATCAAATCCACCTTTGATTATCTGACAGTGGCACTTTTTACCATGCCAGCAGTTACCAAGATAGATGCATGAATTTATGATGTAAGTATAAGTAAAACTATTTGGTCTTAAACTTCTTTGGAGCATTTCCTCAATCAGATGAAGGGACTTTTCACGAGGCTCATTAGAACAAAAGCCACAGATCATGGTGTTATACAGAAACACGAGTGGAGCTGCTTCATTTGACAGTGGGAAAGCAGCATAATCCATGCCGCCGAACTCTGTGGCACAGCGGATGAGAAGAGAGTAAAGCATTGGGAAATGGGAATGAGGAACAGAGACTGGGAGGGGGTTACGAGAAGGTCAAGAATCTGGTGCAGCTGGAAGAATTAACTGCAGTTGGTTAAGAGACGGGGGAGCGTCTTTCTGAGCAGCAGCAATGGCTTAGGCAGCATTCAGCTTGATGTAACTCTCACAATTTCACAAGAACCACAAGTTTATTCTTGTACCCGAACTACTTGATGGATCATATGACAAATACACGTGGGCATTATTTAGCTAGCAGGATCACTACAATCCTATAGCACAAGAAGCACGGTGAAAGAAAAAATAGGTTAATCCAATTCTTGTGTGCTCAACAAATAAAAAAAGAATCCCGACGGACTAAAAAATCATGTCATGCACCAAGAAATCAAATTAATAGCATCAAACGATGAGTAAATTAATAACAACAGTGATAAACCAATAAGAGCGGATAAATAAGTTCTGAACTAGGGTTCAGGTGATCATCTATAGTTCATACGTAACTTTAACCAAGAAAAATGCAATGGGCAAGAGTTCTTACTTAGCTTTCATGCGAGCAAGACGATCGTCAACAGAGGCGTCCTTCGCCATCTTGGGTTCCGTCGTCCCGAAGGTGTAGTTGGAGAGCGGGTACAAGTTCACCACCGGAGATCCCGCCATCCTTTTCCCCTACTCTTCTTCTTCGCTTCGCCTCCCTCGGCGCCTACGACGCCGTTCACCGGCGGCGAAAGGGAGAAAAATGAGAGCAAAAGACGATCCTTGGGTCTTGGGCTTTTGCTTCTATTCTCGTCCCGCCTTCACATATTCAAAAGTCCATGTATCTTCTTTACGACAATAAAGTCCATTTTATAAACCAAGAATGTTTGGCATAACTGTCGAAATATAAAGAGCGCAGAAAAAAATATGTATATATGCATGTATAAATATGTAATTATATCAAACAATAATAAAATTAAGAAAAAATATGTATATAATAATTTATATTTATAAATTTTATTTATTTTAGTTAAAATATATCTTTTTGTTATTCATATTTTTATTTGTCATGTTTATCTTGCAAGTTGAAATTCATATAAAATAATATATTATATTTAACATAATATATATGTGAAATAATTAACTTAAAAAGTTAGATGAAGAAATATGTAACTAATTTTTTAAATACTTAACTAAGTAGTTTGATTTGTTATAGAAAGAAATCAAACTTATTTAGTATATATATTATATATATAATCATAAATACATTTATGTATATTTCATAAAATTAGGAGGGCCTATTAATATATCTTCTTGGAGAAATATATGGTATATTAGTATATATAGTATACTTCAAAAAATCAAGAGGTGCCAACCATAATTTCTTTAAAGAATCATGTATAGTATTCATTATATAAATAGTATAATAAAAAAAAGTTGTGTGTGTGTGTGTGTGTGTGTGGGGGGGGGGGGGGGGGGACCTTATTTAGCTTCATCCTTACTAGAATCGTTAGGTGTTACTAGTCTTAAGTTCGATTGTAGCCTGGACACAATTGAAAAAAAAATCTATTTTATAGTCTGAACTCCAAAGAATAAAAGCACACACAATATTGTCTACTAACTTTTTGAAAGCTAAAGAAATTACTTTTAAAATATGCAATAAGAAAAAGTATCTATTAGAAGTCGTGGGGGGGGGGGGGGGGGGGGGGGGGGGACCTTATTTAGCTTCATCCTTACTAGAATCGTTAGGTGTTACTAGTCTTAAGTTCGATTGTAGCCTGGACACAATTGAAAAAAAAATCTATTTTATAGTCTGAACTCCAAAGAATAAAAGCACACACAATATTGTCTACTAACTTTTTGAAAGCTAAAGAAATTACTTTTAAAATATGCAATAAGAAAAAGTATCTATTAAAAGTCGTAGTTCAGCTCGGGTGTTCTTTTAAATGAAAAATCATTCGACATTTTTTAGATATTCTTAAAACAAAAAAACTTACTAATTTTTTCAAGCAATTTCTTTGGGAACCTATAACATTTTTTTATTCTTATTTTTATTTTTTTAAGCTGATAAAGAAATCGAGCAAACTTCCTCATGAAGCAACCTCCTCCTGCTCCCCCTGATGGAATCCCGGTGTCTTCCTCTAGCGATGAAGGTGCTGATGGAATCCACGTCCACAAACGAGCCAAAAACCAAGTCCCCACCCTTTCCCCGCTCACCCTCACTGGTCAGAAAAAAGGTCCTTTGCAAATGTCACCCAGTAGGGTCTGGGGTTCTTCCCACCTCCTCGGGAATGTGAAACCCTACAGGAGATTCTTAGCAAGATCAACAAGAGTGATAGCAAGGTCCTTAAGATTATCATCACCGACGAAGAAGTCAAATCATTCGCTGCTCCCTGGAAGGATGCCCTGATAGTCAAGCTCTTCGGATGCACCGTGAATGCAGGATACCTTCATGGGCGACTACAGAAGATGTGGGGATGTCAAGGCCTTCTTTCCATTACGGATCTAGCAAATGACTTCTTCGTGGTAAAGTTCCCTGCCATGGAAGATCGTACATGGGCCCTCACAGGCGGTCCTTGGGCAATCTTTGGCCATTTCCTCTCTGTTCGCGAGTGGACCACTGACTTCAAGCCACGCAAGGCCAAGATCAGCCACACTGCCACCTGGGTCCGAATTAAGGATCTCCCATTGGAGTTACTTAACAAGACCATCATCGGGAGAGTAGGCTTCGGCATTGGTAAGCTTCTCAAGGTGGACAAGTTCACCGAGGAGAGCAGAAGGGGCCATTTTGAGCGACTGTGCGTTGAGATTGACTTAGAAGAACCAATTGTGCCGCTAGTGGAAATTTGAGGGCAGGATACGCTGTTGAGTATGAAGGTATTGGCTCCCTTTGCTTTGGCTGTGGCAAAATTGGACATGTAAAAAAATTGCTGCCTAGAGCAGACTGTTGAGGAAGGTGTCAGTGTAACTGCCAACTCAAGTGAGGGTACAAGTACACAAACAAAGAAAAAGGAGGCTAGCAGACAGGACCCTTATGGACCATGGTCCATTGTGAAGCCAAGGAGGCGGAGGATGCTTAGCCATACCGCCAATGGGCGTGTGGCAAATGCCAATATTGAACCATTAATTGAAGGTGTGGGCTCACTGGCCTCCTCACTCCCAATTGTCGTCACCACAGTTCCTACCATGTCAAAACCTGCTACCAATCCAAATCCCTCGCTTCCACGCTCTCCTCGGCTGCTTCGTAGAGGATCTATTAACACCAAGGAATGCATGGACAGTATGGAATGGGGAAAGTATGGAATGGGAAGGCGGAGCCTGACAGGCCTCCACCATGAATCATCCTCAAAACAAAGCAACTGACATGAGCATGACATGCTTCCACTCTCCACTTCCCAATTGCTCATGTTCCCGATGGCGGCGCCCACAAGGGACACAAGCACTCTTGTCCTAGACGGAGGCAACATGCCATGTCTCGAATAGGGCTCCTTCGACTCCACTAATCACCTTTGGGGACTTCTCAGTATCTCAGGATATGTCGATCAATGAAGGTTGGGATTGCCCGACAAATTCTGATCCAGACGGCCAAGACAACATGCTATAGATGCAGAGGCTCTCAGCTAAAGTTGGGGAGCATGCGGGAGCTTGGAGCTCGTAAGAAGGGCATTGAGCCCACCTAGTCACCCCGTGCACTCATGCGGGGTGTTTAGTTGGAACTATAGAGGCACCGAGCATCGACATTTTGTGACCACCATGCGCGAATACCTGAGAATGGAAAACCCAGACATTTGGATCATTTTAGAGCCAAGGATCAGTGGAGCCTCTGTGGATCACGTCTGCAGTCGTTTCAAAGATTTCAAAGTTGAGCATACTGAAGCCCGCGGCTTCTTGGGCAGGATCTGGATATTCTGGAACCAGAACACTATGTCATTACAAGTTCTTCATCGTCACTCGCAAGTCATGCACTGCAGTATAACTAATGAGTCTATGGTCTGGTTTCTTTCGGCCATTTACGGAAGTCCACAAGGGTACTCTCGTCTTGACTTGTGGTGTTACCTTGTCAGCACTGCCCAATTGATTGGTAGGCAACCTTGGCTTCTTGTCGGAGATTTCAATGAGGTGTTATCGGAGGAAGAGAAATCTGGTGGCAACCCCATCAACTACTCTTCTGTCGCCAAATTTAGAGAAACTATCGAACGCTGCAACCTCCTCGACTTAGGGTCCGTCGGACCATAATTTACTTGGTGTGGAGCCAAAAGGAATGGAGTCCAACTCATGGAACATTTTGACAGAGCTCTAAGTAACGCTCATTGGAGGACCTCCTTTCCTGATGCTGAGGTCTCAACACTTGTTCACCTGAAAATCTGATCACCATCCCATCTTCATCTCCATTGATACTACGTACCCATACAATGAGGAATAACCTGCCATTCAGGTATCTTGTGGCGTGGGCATTCTCATGAGGACTTCCCGCGCAGGCAAAGTGAATCATGGTCCCCTCACGCTTCCCTCTCCTACAACCTAAAGGCTTTGAGAGATCTGTACTGGATTGGAACATAAAGGTCTTCGAACACATCATCAAAAGGAAGAATTTTCTTATAGCACGACTCTGAGGCATTGATCACCTCTTATTATGCTCATAATTATTATAGTTAAACCTACGAAATTACATAAAATCGGATCGTATTAAGCACTTTTCAATTATTATTAGGAGAAAATGTGAATGAGTAAAATGATGACTAACTACTTTTCAAATTTGAATGTTGAACAAGGAGGAAACAAAAAGGGGGAGGAGAATCCGAAAAAAAGAGAGACGATAACGGGGGGAGAGGAAGGAAGAAGGTGGAGGAGAAGAAGATTGATGTTGTCAAGATTCATGATGAACTAAAAAGGATTTTTGGTTCCTTTGTGATGATACTTTGTTGACGCTACTCTTTTGATTTTATGATGCCGCGCATTTGACTTCTCGTTTCTAATTACTTGATACACTGCAGTCTTATTATTTATAATTAGTTCCAATTGGATCGAGAGATCGATTGTTTCTTCTTTAGACTGGTTTCATCTGAGAGGAGAAACTAGTTACATTACTTGTTGTGTTTCTAGTGATAATTGATTTAGTGTTCATATATAGATCGAGAGATCTACCATATTAGCTGTTGTGAGGTGAAAGTCCTCGACAATTGCAAGAGGTGTCAGATGTATTTCAATTGTTCTAATTAGGATAAAAGAATGAGTTATCAGAGATCGAGAGATCATCCTCTTCTTCTGATTAAAAATGAGAATCTGATTAATCTAGTATTTAACGACCACTCTTCTTTCGGCTCAAAGAGAGGTCGACGAGCCAAAAGATAGAGTAATTAACTCGCGCTTCAAAGACAAAAGGTCATTAGATTCATAAGCTGAAGATTAAAATGCAATAGCAGGGTTCATTATAAGGGAATCTCTTCCGTTACATTCTGATTCCTTCTCATTTTCTTTCGTTATCCTTTCTCTAAGTTTCGTTCCTTTATTATCTGATTTACTCTTAATTATTCGTGACAAGTTCCGGGATATAAGTAGATTAGTAGTTGGTCTAAATCAACGGGTTACGACACTCAGGGTTTCTATTCGACCTATGCACTTTGCAGTTGTGTGAACTCTAGAGTAAAATATAAACACAACTAGAATTACTTTTAGTGAGAGAAATTCACATCCACATAAAAGTTCACGTCAAGTTTTTGGCGCCATTGTTGGGGATTTAGATTATTACTCTCTGTTTACATTCTTGCTTATTTGATTTCGTAATACTCATTGTTAAATCATTTTCTTTGATTTCAGAGATTAGTATATGCCCAGAAACACTCGCAGACAATTGCTTGAACTAGACCATAAAATCAATCAAACTTTCAAAAGAAGGGTACGAGAACATAAGAATAGAACATCTTTTATTGAATGTACAAGTAGCACTCAATCCATAGAGCTCGAGGTGAATTCTGATCTAGAAGCAGAGATGATGGCTCAACAACAAGAGCCACTTCAACCACTAGTCTCGTCACTGGAAGAACTCTATACCCCCACTAGAGATGGGCTAGAGTCAACTATTTTGAAGCCAGCTATTCAAGCCAACAATTTCTAGTTGAAATCTTCTTAGATCTCCACAATCCAACAGAACCAATTCGGAGGAACTCTAGATGAGGACTCGAATCAACATCTTAAAAACTTTCTGGAAATATGCGAGACAACAAAGTTGAATAGAGTGTCACCAGAAGCATTGAGATTAAGGGACTTTTCTTTTTCACTAAGAGGGAAAGCCAAACAGTGGCTACATTCACTGGAACCACAAGAATTAACTACCTGGAAATAACTGGTAAAAGCTTTCTTGTCAAAATATTTTCCTTCGAGTAAGACAACTAAAATCAGAAATCAAGTCATTGGTTTTGTTCAAAAAGATCAGGAAACATTGTACGAAGCCTAACAAAGGTTTAAGACATTGCTAAGGTCGTGTTCCATCACGGTTTGAGCAAATGGATTTTAATTCAATCTTTCCACAATGGACTGAATTATGCTTAAAAAATGGCACTTGATAATGCTGCGGATGATGTATTTATAAAGAAAAACGTAAATGAAGCATACCAACTTATAGAAAAAATAGTAAAGAATCAGCATTTCCTAGCTCACTCAAAGTCCAATGAGCTAGTTGTTTTCACTCAAACACGATTGAATGGTAAGGATTTTTCTTCTAAAGTGAACTACATCGTTCAGAAGGCAATTAACAGACTAGGACTTCATGAAGCTACTCCTACTGTTAATATGATAGCAAGATGCTGTGAGATATGTGGTTCATCTGATCATATTTTCGTGCACTGTGAATTACTAAAGCAGCAAGGACATCAACATCAAGCAAACGCGATAGGCCCTTTCCATCTAATAATGATCCATACTCTAACACTTTCAATCCTTGATGGAAGAATAATCCAAAGTTTTCTTATAGAGACAACCCTTAGCAAGCTCAAGTCCCTACGTGGCAAAATAGATTCAATCAAAGAACACAATCTCAAAACTCTTCGCCGGATCAAGGATCATCTTCTACGAGTAAGCTTGAAGTAATGATGAAAAAATATATGTCGAAACAAGACACTCTGATGCAGAAAATGTTTGAGAAGATTGAAAATCTCTTCATTCATAACAAATTGCTGGAAACACAGATAGCCCAACAGGCAGCATCTTCTTCAAGACAATCAGGAATTTTACTTGGACAATCAGAGAAGATTCCAAAAGAATAAGTTCAAGCTGTAACCTTGAGAAGTGGGAAAACATTTGAAAATACTAAGAGAACAAGATTAGAGGTCTCGACAGAGGGAAACAAGGAAATTTATGAACAAGATAAAGTTGTTCAACCAAAGGTTAAACTGAATGAACAAAATGGATCCAAGCAACAGACTACAGAAAGACATTCTAGCTACTCTGCTCGGATACCATTTCCTAAAGCCCTCGAGAAATCCAGACAAGATCAGCAGTTCGGCAAGTTTGTAGAAATTTTGAAGAAACACTATATTAATGTACTCTTTGTTGAAGCCATACAAGAGATGTCTACATATGCAAAATTTCTCAAAGATATTTTATTGAAGAAAAGAAGGATACAAGAAAATGAAACAGTTGTGTTAACTGCTGAAGCCAGTGCTGTAATTCAAAAACAAATTGCCCCCAAAACTAAAAAACCTTGGGAGTTTTTCTGTACCATGTGAAATTGGAAACATAATGATACAAAGAGCTTTATGTGATTTTGATGCCTCTGTTAGTGTTATTAATTCCCTTTTCATTATGCAGGAAACTCGAAATGGGTGACATTGAGCCCACGAATATATCTCTCCAATTAGCAGACTGATCTATAAAAATTTTACAAGGAATTTTGGAAGATACCAATCAAAGTAGGGAATTTCTACATACTAACTGATTTCGTGATCCTAGATCTGAATGAAGACAATCAAACTCTCATTCTGTTGGGAAGATCTTTTCTAGCTACTGCGGGAGCAGTAATAAATGTTAAACAGGGTCGCCTTACTTTTCAAATATGTGATGACACAATCAAATTTCGATTGAATCATATTATCAACTATTTAGACATGGAAGATTACCATCTTCAACCTGAGCAAGTGGATCCACTAATACAGAAGGTAGCATCGGTTATCCATATATCTGATCCTTTATAAGTGTCCCTAGATGCTCAAGAATCATCTTTGTGGAGAGAAGAAGAAGCCAACATTCTTATAAGTCATATGCTCTCGACAAAGATACAACAATCAGACAATTCACTAGAGGATCAATCTACCGATCTCTTGCAACAGTCTAGCTCAAAGAAGCTAATGAAACTTGAGTTGAAGAAGCTTCCTCAAAATCTTAAATATGAATTCTTAGAGGAAGATTTCACTTACCCAGTGATCATCAGCGCAAATTTAAAGACGAATCAGCTTCAACAACTATTAGACAAGTTAAAAGCCTATAAGCATGTTATCGGCTATACTCTGGACGATCTTAAAGGTATCAACCCTTATATCTGCATGCATTGCATTCATATGAAAAAAGATTATAAACCTTCCATAGACGAACAAAGAAGACTCAATCCAGCAATGAAAGAAGTAGTGGAAAAAGAAGTGATTAAACTCTTGGACGCGAGAATTATCTATCCCATATCAGACAACCAATGAGTAAGCCCCGTGCAGGTCGTGCCAAAAAAGGGCGGATGACTGTAGTAACGACAGAGTCAAACAAACTCACTTCCACACGAACTGTAACCGGATGGAGGATGTGCATTGATTTCAGAAAGTTAAACAAAGCCACTCGAAAGAACCACTTTCCTTACCTTTCATCGATCAGATGTCAGAAAGGCTGGCGAACCACTCTTCCTTCTGCTACTTAGATGGATTTTCTGCATTCCATCAAATTCCTATTCATCTGAATGATCAGGGAAAGACCACTTTTACATGTCCTTATAGAACCTTTGCATATAGGAGAATGCCCTTTGGATTATGCAATGCTTCAGGAAGCTTTCAAAGATGCATGATGTCAATCTTTTTTTATTATATTGAAAAAATAATGGAAGTATTCATGGACGACTTCTCGATGTATGGCATTACCTTTGAAATTTGCTTGCAGAATTTTGAAAAAGTATTACAAAGATGTGTCGAATCCAACCTAGTGTTGAACTGAGAGAAATGCCATTTTATGGTACAAGAAGGGGTAGTCCTAAGACATATTGTTTCAGGCAGGGCAATGAAGTTGATAAAGCCAAGACAGAAGTAATCGAAAATTACCTCCCTCTACTAATATTAAGGGAATTAGAAGTTTCCTTGGATATGCAAAATTTTATCAGCGTTTCATCAAGGAGTTTTCTCTTATTGCAAGACCCTTAACAAAACTCTTATTCAAAGAATCAAAGTTTATATTCGATGAAGATTTAAAGGCTTTTGAAACTTTGAAAAGAGCCCTCACAATAGTCCCAGTCATTCAACCGTCTGACTGGTTTTTACCCTTTGAAATCATATGTGATGCTAATGATCAAGCTGTGGGAGCAGTATTAGGACAAAGGAAGGATAAGAATCAACATGCAATCTATTATGCCAGTAGAACCTTAGATGAGGCACTGATCAATTATGCCACAACCGAAAAATAATTTCTAGTCGTCACTTTTGCAATGGACAAATTCAGATCGTACCCAGTTGATTCCAAAGTCATTGTGTATGCTAATCACCAGGCCATCCGATACTTGATTGCTAAAAAGAATGTCAAACCCAGACTAATTAGGTGGATCATTCTATTACAAGAGTTCAATTTAGAAATCAAAGACCGAAAGGGAACATAAAATCAAGTAGCTGATCACCTCTCTCGACTCCAACTATCAGAACAGAACATTAATCTTGGCAATTATAGAGCTATTAATGATTCCTTCCCTGATGATCAACTCTTCTCAATCCAGAAAGCATAACTTCCATGGTTCGCTGATTATACCAACTATTTAACCTCAGGAGTTCTACGACCCGACTTATCCTATCAACAAAAGAAGAAATTCTTTTCAGATATTAAACACTATTTCTGGAATGAACCATTTCTCTTTAAAAAATGTGCTGATGGAATATATCGAAGGTGTGTAACAGAAGAAGAATAATTTGCCATACTACAGGAGTGCCATTCATTTCCTTATGGTGGTCATGGAGGATACCAAAAGATGACTTCTAAAGTTCTCCAAATAAGTTTTTATTGGCCTACTCCGTTCAAGGATGTAATCAATCTTGTCAAATCTTACGATGCTTACCAAAAAATTGGAAATATAGGCAGAAGAAATGAAGCACCCCAGCAGCCTATACTCGAGACAGAAATATTTAATGTATAGGGAGTTGACTACATGTGACCCTTTCCTCCCTCATGCGGGTATAAATTTATACTTCTAGCAGTTAATTTTATGTCTCAAATTGGATTGAAGCAATTCCTACAATCTCAACGGACTCAAAGTCAGTTATCAAGCTCTTTAAAGATACAATCTTCCCAAGTTTTGGGTTCCCAGACTGGTTATCAGCGATGGAGGATCACATTTCATCGAATGAAGTTTCAAAAAATTGTTGCTTAAATATGGAGTCAAACATCGGATTTCTACCGCGTATCACCCTAAAACCAATGGCAAACAGAAGTTTCGAATAGAGAAATTAAAATGATTCTCGAGAAGACGGTCTCAATAACTAGGAAAAGACTAGAGCATGAAACTCAATGAAGCACTATGGACATACTGGACTGCATACAAAACACCAATCGGAACAACACCATTTAAGTTGATTTATGGCAAGCATTATCACCTACCCGTGGAATTGGAACACAAGGCTTTCTGGGCAACCAAAATGCTAAATTATGATTTTCAAGCGGCATCTAAAAATCGATTACTGCAGCTCAACGAGTTAGATGAATTGAGACTAGATGCCTACAACAACTCTCGCCTTTATAAAGAAAGAACAAAAAAATGGCATTATATGCATATACTGAAAAAGAATTTTAAGGAAGGCGACCAAATTCTGTTATTTAACTTCCGATTATGACTTTTCTCGGGAAGCTAAGAACGAGATGGTCCGGACCATTCACCATTGAAAGAATATATTCTTATGGAGCAATGGATATAAAAAATAGCAACTCAAAAATTTTTAAGGTCAACGGATAAAGATTAAAACATTACAACTCATGTGCAGCAAGGTTCAAAGAAGTTTTACACCTGCAACCAGACCACTAAAAGAAATAAGGTCGAGCCAACGACGTTAAAAAAAGCGATATAGGGAGGCAACCCAACCAAATAAACAGCTATCAGCTACATCAGCACTCACACAAGGCCAAAACTATTAGAATACCACCTGAAAAGTACACCTTATAGATTTAGTTGAGAATCCCAACAGAATCTAGTATCGTATCTACCCAAGTACCCACTTTTCCAAATCCCACATGAACACCTCCGCGTCGCCTCGTTTTCCCACCACACCACTACTTCTTTTCCAACACTTACTACATATCGGCCACCCGAAATCCCTAACAGCTTTTCATCCTCCTTCGAGCATTCCCCTAAGCCCGTAGACATCCTTGACAACCGACTGGCAATATGAAGAGGACGCGCACA
The DNA here is from genome assembly GCA_030549335.1 of Pontederia crassipes. NCBI lineage: Eukaryota > Viridiplantae > Streptophyta > Magnoliopsida > Commelinales > Pontederiaceae > Pontederia > Pontederia crassipes. The sequence goes on along the minus strand of CM060191.1, from coordinate 63,809,815 downwards.
TCATTAGATTCTAAGACCAATAGCTCCTCCGAATCCATCAAGCGTCGGCTACGTCCGGACGGACTCATGCACCCAACATCTGACATACGACAATCGAAAAATAACGAGGAAGTCCAACGCCTCCTAAACACCAGGTGCGGGAAACTTCTCCTCTACCAGATTTTTGGATTTTCCTACTCTTGAACCTCTTGGGTTGTTTGACGATATCAGAATCATACTCCATCGGTCTCGTCTCTTACATTTCTTCATGAAACGATGGGACCTCTACAAGGAGGTATCAACCAACTTTTTAGGGTTTAGCATTTAGAATTTGATCACCTCATATTATGCTTATAATTATTATAGTTAAACCTACGAAATTACATAAAATTTGAATGAGTAAAAGGAGGACTAACTACTTTTCAAAATTTGAATGTTGAACAGGGAGGAAACAAAAATGGGGAGGAGAATTCAAAAAAAGACAGACGACGACGGGAGGAGAGGAAGGAAGAAGATGGAGGAGAAGAAGATTGATGTTGTCAAGATTCATGATGAACTAAAAAGGATTTTTGGTTTCCTTGTGATGATACTTTGTTGATGCTACTCTTTTGATTCTATGATGCTGCGCATTTGACTTCTCGTTTCTAATTACTTGAGCAGTATTATTATTTATAATTAGTTCCAATTGGATCGAGAGATCGATTGTTTCTTCTTTAGATTGGTTTCATCTTAGAAGAGAAACTAGTTACATTATTTGTTGTGTTTCTAGTGATAATTGATTTAGTCTTCATATATATATCGAGAGATCTACCATATTAGCTGTTGTGAGGTGAAAGCCCTCGACAGTTGCAAGAGGTGTCAAATGCATTTCAATTGCTCTGATTAGGATAAAAGAATGAGTTATCAGAGATCGAGAGATCACCCTCTTCTTCTGATTAAATATGAGAATCTGATTAATCAGTAGTCCTAATCTAGTATTTAACAGCCACTCTTCTTTCAGCTCAAAGAGAGGTCGGCGAGCCGGAAGACAGAGTAATTAACTCGCGCAAAAGGTCATTAATTCATAAGCTGAAGATTAAAATGCAATAACATCAACGTGTTCATTATAAGGGAATCTCTTTCGTTACATTATGATTTCTTCTCATTTTCTTTCATTATCCTTTCTCTAAGTTTCGTTCCTTTATTATCTGATTTACTCTTAATTATTTCGTGACAACTTCCGGGATATAAGTAGATTAGTAGTTCGTCTAAATCAACGGGGTTACGACACTCAAGGTTTCTACTCGACCTGTGCACTTTGCAGTTGTGTGAACTTTAGAGTAAAATTTAAACACGACTAGAATTAATTTTAGTGAGAGAAATCCACATCCACATAAAGTTCACGTCAGGCATCCAGAATGCACTTCAACATAGGAGGAACCCCTTCCTAACTCAACTTCAGACCTCATTGCAAAGGAATTTAAAACAGGTGCTCGCCCATGAAGAGATTATGTGGTTTCAAAAGTCTAGGTGTCAGTGGCTACAATATGGTGATCGCAACACAAAATATTTTCACACAAAGGCGATCATCACTCACCACGCTCTCAAGACATGTCTCTCAAAGTGAAATAAAGGATCCAATTTTTGCCATGGCGCCATACAAAGCTTTGGGGCTTGACAGCTCCCAATCGATCTTTTTCCAGGGCCTTCTATTGTTTCCTGCATCCAATATATTTTTAATGGCTCACACGAACATAGTGACCTTCAACAGCACCTTCATTGTTCTCATCCCTAAGGCGGAATTGCCGCGATGGTTCATTGATTTCAAACCTATAAGATCATTTCTAAGGTCGTCGCTAATAGGCTACTCACAGTGCTGCCAAATACTATTGGTCCACAACAATCAAATTTTATCAAAGGGCGCATATCCATGACAACATAATCATCGTTCAAGAGCTGGCACACATTATGCACAAGATGAAGGGATGAAAGCGCTTTCTATCCATCAAGGTTGATCTTGAGAAGGTTTTTGATCGCCTCGACTGGGGGTTTATTGTTGACACCCTTCAAGCTTATGGACGTCCACTTCTCCTTCAAAGGATTATCATGGGATGTATCACGACTGCTTCCTCTAGAGTCCTTTGGAATGGCTCCCCGGCTGATGAATTCAAGTCGTCCAGGGGGATCCGTTAGGGATGCCCCTCTCTTCATACATTGTCGTGCATTGTGTGGAGTGACTTTCACATTTGATCAACAATGTTGTCCATCTTGGCACATGGTCTCCCATGCAAGCTAGCAGTGATGGTCTCGACATCTATCACCTTCTTTTTGTTGATGACATTTCTTTTTGTTGAAGCTTCATTGGAGCAGGTTCATGTAATCATGGACATCCTGAATCATTTCTCTGTGGCATCCCGACAGAGGATTAATGCTAGCAAGATCTCCATGTTCTTCTCCAAGTCTGTCGTTGGAGAAGCCAGACAACTTATCTCAACACAATGCGGGTTCCAAGTATGCACTTCCCTTGGCAAGTACCTAGGGACACCTATCATCCACGGACGCATGCGCAAACTCCATTTTCAGCAAGTCATCATTAGGATGCGAGCCAGGACGTCAGGCTGGGCGGCATCCACTCTTTCCATGGCTGGACGTGCCACCTTAGTCCAAGCTGTTATGCAAGCTATCCCAATGCATTTGATGCAAACCATGAAGCTTCCAAAAGGGATCATTCAAGAGGCAGACTGCATATGTCGTGACTTCCCCTTCACTTAGTTGCCTGGAGGTACATTATCCAACCGAAAGATTATGGAGGGCTCGGACTGAGGAATTTGGATCACCTCAACACAACCCTCCTCGGCAAGCTTGCATGGAACATGCACGCCAAACCACAAGCACTCTGGGTACAAGTCCTTCGTGCTATATACCTTGATCGACTTGACCCTGGCTTGAACCTCAGCTCCAAGGAGGGTGACTCTCCGTTATGGCGGGGCATTCAACACGCTTGGTCCCACATCTCTGATGGTGTGAGGTGGTAGATTAATCAAGGAAAAAAGGCCAATTTCTGTTTCGACCACTAGAGACCTGAGGGTGGCACACTTGCAGAATCCACCTTAGTTCCTATTGATGACAGTATCAGAGATTCGGTGACTCAAAACATGGTGCAGGAGAATGGAACGTGGGATTGAAGCACCCTCTCTCTGTATTTGGCCCCCGACACCCTGCATGCCCTATCAATGATACCAATGCCTACTTCTAGTAACTCACCAGATGAGCTATATTGGAAAGCAGAAGGGAGTGGCATCTACAACACCAGATCGTCCTGTCATATGCTGGCTCAACCACAATGGCAAAGACAACACTCTCTTTGGAATAAGATTTGGAAGCTCAAAGTGTCATGGAGGGTACGTAATTTCCTCTGGCTTCTCTCACATGAAGCTCTTCTCATCAACGTACAACATCTCCGGAGGAATTTGGCTAGCTCGGACATGTGTACTTGCTGCATGCAAGACAATGAAACCCTCCTTCACGCAGTAAGAGATTGCAGTATGGTGGCACCCATCTGGCTGTACCAAGATCACTTTAGACATGCTTTTTCACTGCATCCCTTCCCGATTGGCTCTCCATTAACCTCTAGCCACAAAGAGCTGGACATGGCAAGGCCTCATAGAGCCAAATTTTTGCAATAGCCTGCTGGCGGTTTTGGTACCGGAGGAACGCCAACATTTTCAACTCGAGTGTGAACAGGTCGTGTGTCCCGGTGCAAGATATCTTGCACTCAACGTGCAATCTCTTGCTCATCGAGCATTGGTCCCAGCAACTCAAGCACCCACAATTACAGTGTATCGATGGGACATGGGTGGCTCCTGACCCGGGGTTGGTTAACTGCAACACTGACGACATGTTCACATCACTTAGTGAGGGTGGTACTAGAGCTTGTGTAGGTGGCCTTTTCAGAGATAGCACAGGGAATTGGATGGGTGGATTCTCTGGCTTGGTCAATGCCTCATTCGCTCTTGAAACAGAACTTCTTGACATCCTATTTGGTCTCCAGTTCGCCCAAAACAACAACTTCAACCTTTTGATTGTCGAACCGAACTATACATCGGCTGTTAACCTTATCACATGTGACGGTCCTATTAGCCCCCACCTCAAGATTATCATGGCTGGAATCAAAGAGAATGTATGACAATCTTGGTCAGTGGAGATAAAACACATTGGGAGACAGGCAAACACCTGTGCTGACTGGCTTGCAAGAAATCCTCACGAAGCAACCTCCTCCCCGCGTGAGCTCCCTCGTCCGCCTCTGACGATTGGAAGCCTCCTTTTTGGGAACATCCTTGGGATTCATGTATCCCCTTCTTTCTTTAATTTCTAGTTTGTACAAGGCCTTGCCTTTCCTCCCACAGGAAAAAAAGTTTATAGTTTGATAATATTAAGTAATTTCTATTGTTATTAGGTAGGGTCAAGACAATGTTAAAGTGTTAGGAGGTTTATGTTTTATTGTAAATATAAATATTAGTATGGTGACTCATATGATTTTAATAATATATATTAATATATTAATTATTATAAAATTATTTTTTCCCTTAGTTATTTTTATTATGACATGAAAACGTAGATAAAAACTTGCCAAAAGGATTATGACATTAGAAAATCTCAATGAAATCACGAGTTCAATTCTTTTTGTAATTTTTCAACTTGTCTCTCCTCAACATTGCATTCTGGGTCCACCCGTGTCAATGCATAATTAATAATAAAATGTATTCGTTTGTTTATTTTTAATATTATTTGAAAATATCATAGTTACGAATCAGAGGAATAATTTAGTAGTTTCTCTAATCCTCGATCTCCTCCATTAATGGATATTCACTTTTTCTCTCTCCTTGGAAAATAATCTTCTCACTTAGCAAATCAATTGTCAAGATGCATCAAACATATATTAAAAGAAAGACGACGTCTCTTAGTTACATTAAAATCTGGGATATTTCATATTGATGTTGATTTCATATGTATAATTATGTAGTATATTAATTTGAATCACTATTCTAATTATTTGGAAATATGTTAACTTTTATATACTCTATGAATACTTCAATTTTTTCATGCAAATAACAATTATCCTTATGTACATTTTTCTTAAACCCTTAAATATTAGTTTGCTTCAATATAGTATACATTGTTTTTCATAATACACAAATTAGATTATTTAAAATTATCCATATTGCTTTGAATTTTCAAGTCATGAACCAATATGCAATTTGACAAGCAGAAAAAACTCTAATAAAAACTATGAATATGGATGTAACATGTTACATGTACCGAACTACGTGGCATAGACTCCATTGTAACACAACAAATTTAAATTAAAAATTAATTTTTGTAACTAAAATAAATCCAAAAAATAGGATATGTTAAAGAAAGTTAAAGTTTGAAAAGAAATAAAAATATAGTTAGAGGAATAATAAGAGAAGAGAAAATATATGATAAGGAAAAATTGAATCAGAATAAAAGTGTTATTAGATAAGTTATTTAAGTTATTTCATCCACTTGTATTTAAGTTATGATAAAAAGTAAAATTAGAATATATGATAAAAATTAAATTGGTTGTATTTAAGTTATTTTATCCATTTGTAATATTATAATTTCTCGTAGATCGCGGAATCGGTCGACCATTTTTGCAAGATCGGTGGACTGATTCGCAAGAGTTTGATCGACCATTTTGCAAGATCAGTCAATCGGCGGCCCTGTTTGTGTTCACGGAATCGATCGACCATTCTGCAAGATTGATCGACCGATCCGTAGAGAACCACGTCGACCGGATGGCCGATCAATCGATCCAACGCGATCAATCGACCGATCCGGCAGATCCCACTGAGGCCATTCGCATAAGATCGGTCGATCAATTCTAGAGGAACGGTCGATCGATCCCGCGACATACCGACGTGTAACAATCGGCCGACCGATTCAAGGTGGACGATTGACTAGCTCGGCGCGAGGGATTAGTCAATTGAATTACTATCGATCGACCGATCCAGCTGGAGCGGTCGACTGGTCGAATGATATCGATCGACCGGTCCTATAGGAACGATTGATCGGTCCAGCCATAGCGTTCCAATGATAGGAGGAATTTCATATCCTAACAAAAATTATGACAATACCCTTGAGTGGTCAGAACTTCCCTGATCATGCCCAATCCTCGACTGGCCCACCTGAGGCCATGTCCAATATAGCAAAGCAAGTAACGGACCTTGTCGTCCACAGAAAGGGGATCGGAATCTACCCTTTTATAAATCATGATTCCAAACTCCGCAGAAGTAAATAAGACAAGTAAAGAAGAACTAACGGGATAACTATGTGTCGTCCAAACTACAGAGCAGAGATCAAGATATGGTATAAAGAGGGGCATGTAGCTATACTGAGGATATAGTGCACCTACTGGTCTTAACGACCACTGATCCTAAACCACAGGCCCTCTCCCACCTATGCTCCGAATAAGGGTGACGTATTGATGCACTCTTCCACCATGGGGGCAATACATGGATTACAAAGTATAGTGCCAAAGGGACATGTAGCTCAGTTGAGGAGACAGCGAACCTATAGGTCCACAATGACCACTATTCATAGAGTACATGCTCTCTCCCACCTGTATTCTGAAAAGAGTATGTTTTAGCATGCACCTTCCCTTTTATGGGCATCTTGGCTACATAATGCACAGAGGCACCTTTAGATTCCCACTTAATTAAGTCGAGCTCGCATAGAATAACGAACTTCAAGGACTTTATAGTAATGTAAAAAATGTAGCATTACACAGACCAAAAGCAAAGCATGGTATTGTATAACAGAGCAAAGTACAGAGCAAGGTAGTGATATAGTAATGAACAAAGCATAGACATAGACAAGAATTGCCCATGGTCCACAGTGATCAAGGTATTGAGACCAGTGATTAAAGCAAGAGATCTAGTGTTTCATTTTCATCCTTATTGATCTTAATCAGATTATCATTTTATCGTCTATGTATCTATGTGTACTAGACATTTTCGCTCACGGGTATTCTATACCCCTGTATTGAAATTTTACATGTGAGAACCCTATCTAGGGAGGAGATGAATGGCGCAGAGCTCAAAGATAGCAGCACATGACTTGCTCAAACTCAAAAGCTTTCCACCCTTTTGTTTCTTCATTTGATTTATGAGTTCTTGTATTCCCGAAATATTGTGACCTTCTCTTTTGATATCACATATGTGAATATTTGTTCGAACTATTTGAATTTCCTAAATTTCTCTTTCCCTTGAACGATTTCATTAAATGTGACATCCTTGATTTTTCAATGATATTTCTTCCCCAAATCCTTTCTTTCAATTGTTCCCTATTATTTATATGGCAACGTGTACCATTCGGTCCAAGTAAAAAAAGCAGTAGGCAGTGTTTTGAGGACGTTACAGTTTGGTATAAGAGCCTAAGTTCTTGGCTCCCCAATGTTCATAGTAGAGTATAGGTCAAAGTAATGTCATTGTTGTTCATAATAGAGTATAGGTTATTGCATTGTCAGTATTTTGTATAGTGTTCTATAGCCATGGCAAAGTCATGTGCAAGCATCTTGAGCAACTGCGACTTCACTCCTCAAGTAAGTACTAAGTAAATCTCTCATATAGATTCTTCTTATATTGAGTTAACTCGTTCTTATAGATGCCTCCTCGACACATTACATCCCGAGTTGTCCCTGGAAGAAGATGAGTTCTTTTTGTAATGGAATCACAAAGAACTTCCCAAGAGCAGGAACGAATGTCAGCTCACAGCCAGAGCCGCGGACGAGGGCTAGGGCATGGACGTGGCATTCCACCTCCCACAGCACTAGAAGATCAAGAACACTCTGACCAGAAGAGTGTAGGAAGCAATGTGCCAATGATGTCCCTTCCACTCACAAATCTTCCTTTTCCTAGTGGCGCTTGGCTGGAAAAGGAGACACCTGAGCTAGAGTCAGGAGATGAGGCAGCTCAATCAAACCTAACCTGTTAATAGAGGATAGACCCACTTATTGTATAGAGTGCGGACAGTTTGGACATTATTTCTAGGACTCTCCGAATCCCTCCGGATGGCGAGACTATTAAATTAGAGTCACCAGTTTTAGCTAGATGTTTATTTTTATGAATAAGACCTTATTATGATGGATTTAGCATAGTTATGAGAAATATTTGTTCATGGGATGGCAAAGGAAATAAAAGAATAAATTTCATTTGATTTAAAGAGTATCACTCTCCACAGCTCTCATTAGTTACATTACTCTTTTCATATATGCCTCCCCAAAGAAGAATGCACATATCGGATGATGAGGCTGAGGACCACAATGATGAAGATATCCAGCAGCCTCCACCTCAATCATAACGACAGGAACGACAGCTTCTGCCCCCATTCACCATACAAGAGTTCTGGAGATTGAAGCCGTCAACCTATAACAACGAGAGAGATATCGACAAAGCAGAGCAATGGATCGACACCATGTAGGATAAGTTTGAACTACTGGATTGCCCAGAGCACAAACAAGTGATGTTCATCGCTGATACTCTCACCAAGGACACCAAAGACTGGTGGAAAGCCACCAAAGCAATGAAGTTCGCGAGGATCAAGGTCATGTCTTGGTCAAATTTTCGTCGATTGTTCGAAGCACGTTACTTCCCCGCCTTTCAAAGAAAGTTAAAGCAGCAAGAATTTTTTAATCTGAAGCAAGGGACCATGACAGTGTCCTAATACCTGACCAAGTTTGTTCGTTTGAAAAAATATTTTAAACAAACCATGAACAAACAAGAGAAGACTAAACACTTTGTAGAAGGGTTGAACCCGAGTCTAAAGACTCAAACACGACCCAGCAACTAGAAGACTTTGAACGAGACAGTTCATCTAGCCACAATGATGAAAAGGGATCAAACAAGAACTATAGAAAGATAGAAGAGCACAATTGGAAGTAGGGCAAGGTTCTCAGTAGCATCAGTTCAGGAGGAACAATCGCCACCAACAACGGCGGGACCAACAACGGGATAACCACCCCCGACCGTACCCAGTGTCACGCCCCATTCTTCATCTACGTCCCAGGAGCAGCGTGGGACGATGTGCGGCAAGGCTGGGACGCAGGCGGCGTCCACTTTGGCAGGATGCCCACTTTGGCAGAACGCCCAGTTTGGCAGGATGTGCACTTTGGCAGAACGCCCAGTTTGGCAGCGGGGAGGGGCGATATCGTCCCGAGCAAATTCGGCTCGTCCCAAAGTGTCCAGAAGGTTGGAGGAAGTCGAGTAGGACAGCTGGCCACGAGAATCAAGCGTTGGTTACTCGCATGGAAGTTGGCAACCGAAGATATGATGGATTTGCACCATATCTGCCAAGATCACGAAGGATCTCAGCAGTTCGGCCAACCAGCTTATCCCAACAAATCAAGAGGATCTTTCTAGTTGGAGATCTTGAGGAGAAGATCAGGGGTAATCAGGTGGATTACTCCAACCAACAACCTGATGAGCATATCAGGAAGAAGCCTGCGGATATCAAGGAGGATAACTACAGGATCTCGGGATGATCACGCAAGATCATTCCGGACGGTTTCTGGTGAGAAGATCAGAAGGAAGCTTGAAAATAAGATCCCACGCCAACCAAGGGGTTTTTGCGGATCGAGTTCGAGGAAATCGTGGAGGATTACCCGACGAGATCATCTAGAAGAATCGAGAGGAGATCTCGAATAACAACTGAGAAGATCGTGGAGGAAGATCTCAGCTTATCAATAGGGAGATCGAGAGGATTCCTAGAATCTCGGATATCCATGAGGGAGTTAGGATGTTAGTCCCTCCGTACTTGTATAAATAGAGGCCTGGAGTCGGCCACTAGACTCATCTTGTACACTCAGCATTCAGCATTCCGAGAGTTGTCGGCTTTGTTGTTTGAGAGTTTAATAAGATCCGCTTTTCCCCCACCACCTTGTGTTTTCTTTTCCATCTTGTGCTTGTCTCCACCGTGTTTATTCCGCGGCGTGTTGGTGCGAATGTCGTGAGGATGCCCGATCAGGCTGCTTGGATCTTCGTGCAGAGAAATTTCAAGGCCGGTCACACTAGAGTTCTAAATCAGGAACTTTAGCTCGTGACACCAGTCCCACAATAGTACGATCAGCCCCGTTATGAACAACAACCCGACAACTCTTACCACCACCACATCAGCCTCAACAAGCACCACTACAACAACAACAACAGCGCCAAGAACATAGACACCCTCAATAGTCGGTAAGACGATCGGCACGGCAGAAGCCACAGCAACCTAGAGCCCTTCAGACACAACTCGCACAAGGTGAGCGGATTTTGTGCAATACTTGCGGCAGGACTCACATCGGAGAATGTCGTATGAAGACGGGTGCATGCTTCCATTGTGGCGATGTGGGTCACATATCTGTCAACTGTCCACGGCACAAATCATTGGTACAAGGAAGGCTCTTCAACTTGGAAGAAGATGCCCCGTAGAATGACGCTGACGTCATTCGAGACATGCTTCTTATAGCCAAGCTATCTACTATTGTCTTGTTTGATTCTGGAGCCACTCATTCTTTCACATCAGAAGAGTGTGCTATAACCTTGGGGCTATCTGCTGTTAACTTAGAACCCAATATGACAATTCTTACCCCACAAGGAATACTACGGACTACCAGATACCTACATGGTAGAAATTGACAAAAAGAATTTCTCTGCTGACTTGATCATAATACCTATGAGGGATTATGACGTCATACTGGGCATGGATTGGCTGACTCATCATGATGCTTTCATTTTGTGCAAGCAAAAGAAGGTAGTTATAGGAGCACACATCAAAGAAAAGAATCACAGTCAGAGGTATACACAGAAAGGAACCCAAAATCATGGTGTCTGCAATGAAGGCTCAGAAGTTTCTTAAATAAGGATGTAAAGGATTTTTCTAGCAAGCATGACCAAAATTGAAGCATCCACCAAAACTCCACAAGACATAGAAATTGTGAAGAAATTTTTCGATATATTCTCAAAAGATGTTTGCGGTCTATCGCCGAAAAGAGATGTCAATTTTCACATCGAACTGGTAACCGGAACAGCTCTAATTTCCAAGGCTCTATATCACATGGCTCCTGCAGAAATAAAAGAGCTAAAAACTCAGATTCAGGAACTATTAGATAAGAGTTTCATTAGACCTAGCATCTCGCCATTGGGTGCTCCGGTCCTTTTTGTTAAGAAGAAAGATAGTTCGATGAGGCTCTGCATAAATTACCTAATGTTCAACAAGATCACGGTAAAAAATAAGTACCACATTCCTCGCATTGATGACTTGTTTGATCAACTTTCCAATGCCAAAGTATTCTCTAAGATTAATCTGCGGAGCGGGTACCACCGGCTCAGAGTAGCAAAAGAGATATCCCGAAGATGACTTTTAGATCACGGTATGGACATTACGAATTCCTCGTTATGTCGTTTGGATTGACTAATGCTCCAGCAACATTCATGGACCTTATGAACCGGACATTCAACGAACACCTTGATAAGTTCATGATTTTCTTTGTCGATGATATCCTCATCTACTCATCGAGTGTGGAACAACACAAGGAGCATCTGCGAATTGTTTTAAAAACTTTGTGAGAGAAGAAACTATATGCAAAGTTTTCTAAATGCGAGTTTTGAATGGAGGAAATAATGTTTCTTGGTTACATTGTCTTCAAGGATGGAATTTCAGTGGACCCGACCAAGGTTGAAGCAGTGTCAAACTGGACACAACCAAAGAACGTCTGAAGCTTCCTTGGCTTGACAAGGTATTACAGGGGTTTATTAAAGACTTTTTCAGATTAGCCCTACCGTTGACCAAGCTCACAAGAAAAGGAGAAAAATTCATCTGATCCCCAAAGTGCGAGAAAAGCTTTCAAGAATTGAAGAAGCGATTGACTTCTGCACCAATACTCACCTTACCAACAGGCAGTGATGGGTATATGATTTACAGTGATGCAAGCGGCACAGGATTGAGATGTGTCTTGATGCAACATGAGAAGGTGGTGTCCTATGCATCTAGACAATTGAAGAAACATGAGGTCAACTATCCTACCGACCTCAAACTGGCAGCGGTGGTCTTAACTCTCAAGCTTTGGCGCTATTATCTGTACGGAGAGTTTGTGGTCTATACAGACCATAAGAGCTTAAAGTACGTGTTCACTCAGAGAGATCTGAATATGCGCCAAAGACGATGGATGTAGTCCCTGAAGGACTGCGAGTTTGCTATCAACTATCATTCTGAAAAGGCAAACTTAGTAGCCGACACTCTCAATCGGAAATGGGAAGGTTCGATGGCCTTCATGCGCCTCCAACAATATAAGATGATGGATGAACTCTTCAAATGGGCTCCGAAGGTAAGGCCTACAGTTCACTCACGATGATACAGCGAATTGAGCTCAACCTGATGGGGAGGATCATCACAGCACAAGTCGAAGACTCCGACTATCAGTCCATTATAATCAAGACAAACATGGAAGTAAAAGATTTCAGAGTTTCATTAGATGGTGGCATTTGATACCGCGACCGGTTACGGGTACCTAACAGCTCAGCACTACGGAGAGAAGTCATCCACGCCATAAGTCGGAATTCGTTATACATCCTTGGAGTACAAAGATGTATAAGGATGTAGAAAGAAGTTTTGATGGCCAGATATGAAGAAAGAAATCGCAGAATATGTCTCCAGATGTATAGTCTGCCAACAGTCAAAGTAGAGCACCAGAAACCTCAAGGCACACTGAAGAGTCTCGGGATTGTCCAGTGGAAATGGGAGAAGATAGCTATGGACTTCATCACATAACTCCTTCAGAAGGGATACGATGCCATTTGCGTAGCAGTGGATCGACTCACTAAATCGGCCCACGTCCTACCTATCAAAGTAAAGCAGTCACTGGAAAGCCTGATGGATCTCTACGCGCAGGAAATCGTCAGACTCCATGGAATACCGTCCGTCATCGTGTCCGACAGAGATCTCAGGTTCACCGCAAGATTTTGGAAGAATCTACAAAATGCTTTTGGGACAAGACTTCGCTATAGCACAACATTTCACTCACAGACGAACGGCCAATCAAAAAGAACAATCCAGACAGTTGAGGATATGCTTCTGGCATGTGCCTTGGACTGACATGGTAATTGGGATAATCATTTTCCCCTTATCGAATTTTATTACAACAATAGTTATCATGCAATCATAGAGATGTCTCCGTTTGAAGCTTTATATGGCCGACTATGTCGCTCCTCGATATGTTGGGGAGAAGTGGGGGGAAGGAAGTTATTGAACATTGCCGCAAGCAGAACCCAAAAATACACAGACCGGATCGAATTGATAAAGAAAAGAATGATGTAAGCTCAAGATCGGCAGAAGACTTATACTGACAAGAAAAGACGATAGCACACGTTCAAAGTCGATGAATAAGTCCTTCTTAAAGTCTCACCAACTAAAGGCGTAATGAGATTCAACAAGAAGGAAAAGTTGAGCCCAAGGTACATGGAGTCTTTCGAAATCTAAGATATGGTCGGTAATTCAGCATGTAGGTTGGCGTTACCCTCGGCGTATGCCAGAGTGTACAACGTATTTCACGTCTCGTTGCTTCGAAAATACAAGCACGACTACGCCAATGTAATCCAAATTGAGGAGTCGAATCTTAAGGAGGATTTAATATACGAGGAGTAAACTACAAAGATATTGGAGTATCAGGAAGTCCAAAAAGGAAAGAAGACAGTGACATTGTTCAAAGTAGCATGGAAACATCATCATGGGAAAGAAGCGACATGGAAAGTAGAGTCAGAGATGCGTAAAAATTTCTCCTACTCTTTGGTAAACCCAAAATTTCATTTAAATTCGAGAACGAATTTTCTTTTAAGGGGTAATGATGTAACAGTCGACTTTTCTTAATTCAAAAATTGAAATTAAAAAAAAATCAAACGAGAGAATCAGAGGGAGAGCAACCTCCTTCCCCCGATTATCTCTCCCTCACTCCCCTCTCCCTCATGACTCTCTCTTCCCCTCCCTCAATTCTCTCGCCATGACTCCTTTCGAAGAAAGAGGGACGGTGGAGGTTATAAGGGGGAGTGAAGAGGACTCTCGTACACCACCGCACCCCCTCCTCTTCTTCTTTTTCGGTGACCGGCGAACCACACGTACAAAGGAAGAGACGATGTGATGATTCAGCACGCGGCGGTCCTTCCTTGACGCTGATAAGGATCAACTCACACTTCCCGTCGGCTGAGAACTCCCGACGATTGAACAAAATGACGATAGCAGCTCTGACAAATGAAAAATGTTCGGAAAAGGTACCGTAAATGTTAAAATCCCCTAGGCGATAAAACGTTAATCGTTTAATGCATTTTTCAATTCCATATTATTCCCCCAACAATGAGAGACCTGTTTCATATTGAGCTCGTCGGAATCACCAGAGGCCGGCCGGAAGTGAGAGAAATGACCGGCAACCCTATTTTTGTTCGTAGAATCGGTCGACCGTTCTGCAATATCGGTTGACCGATCCATAGAGAATCACATCGATCAGATGGCTGATAAACCGATCCAACGCGATCGGTCGACCGATCTGGCAGATCCCGCCGAGGCAATTCGTGTAAGATCGATCGACCGATTATAGAGGAACGGTCGATCGATCCCATGACATAACGACACGTAATGACCGGCCGACCGATTCAAGGTGGACGATCGACTGGCTCGGTGCGAGGGATTAGTCAACTGAATTACTATCGGTCAATCGGTCCAATTGGAGCGGTCGACCGATCGAATGATATCGCTCGACCGATCCTATAGGAACGGTCGACTGATCCTATAGGAACGGTCGACCGATCCAGCCATAGCGGTCGACTGGTCCTTCAGGAACTGTCGATCGTTCCAATGATAGGAGGAATTTCATATCCTAACAAAAATGACGAAAATACCCTTGAGTGTCTAGAACTTCCGTGATTAGGCCCAATCCTCGACTGATATCTGAGATCATATCTAATATAGCAAAGCAAGTAACGGACCTTGTCATTTAGAGAAAGGGGATCGGACTCTACCTTTTCTGAATCCCAAACTCCACAGAAGTAAATAAGACAAGTAAAATAAAGAAGAACTAACGGGATAGCTATGTGCCGTCCAGAGTACAGAGCAAAGATCAATGTATGGTATAGAGAAGGGCATGTAGTTGTACTGAGAAGACAGTGCACCTACTGGTCTTAACGACCACTGCTCTTGGACACAGGCCCTCTCTCACTTGTGCTCCGAATAAGGGTAATGTATTGACGCACTTTTCCCCCACGGGGGCAATACATGGATTACAAAGTATAGTGCCAAAGGGACAGATAGCTCAGTTGAGGAGACAACGAACCTACATGACTGCAACGACCACTGTTCCTGGGGTACAAGCCCTCTCCCTTCTGTATTCCAAAAAGGGTATGCTTTAGCATACACCTTCCCTTTTATCGACATCCTGTCTACATAATGCATAGAGGCACCTTTAGCTTCCCACTTAATTAAGTCGAGCTCGCATAGGATAACGAACTTCAAGGACTTTATAGTGATGTAAAAGATGTAGCATTACACAGACCAAAAGCAAAGCATGGCATTGTATAACAGAGCAAAGCACAAAGCAAGGTAGCGATATAGTAATGAACAAAGCATAGACATGGACAATTCCAAGAATTATCCATGGCCCATAGTGATCAAGGTATTGAGACCAGTGATTAAAGCAAGGGACCTAGTGATTCATTTTTATCCTTATTGATCTTAATCGGATTATCATTTTATCGTCTATATATCTATGTGTACTAAATGTTTCGCTTACAAATATTCTATGCCACTGCATTGGAATTTTGTAGGTGAGAACCCTGTCTAGGGAGGAGATGGATGGTGCAGAGTTCAATGATAGCAGCACATGACTTGCCCAAACTCAAAAGCTTTCCGCCCTTTTGTTTCTTCATTTGATTTATAAGTTCTTGTGTTCCCGAAATATTGTGACCTTCTCTTTTGATATCGTATACATGAATATTTTCTCGAACTATTTACTTTCCCTTGAATGATTTCATTAAATGTGCCATCCTTGATTTTCCAATGATATTTCTTCCGCAAAATCCTGTCTTTCAATTGTTCACTGTGCCATGTGTACCATTTGTTGACCGATCAAAGTCAAAGAAGCAGTAGACAGTGTAACACTCTATTGGTCAATCTGATTGCCTACATGGCAAGAGGACTAATTTTGAGAATGTTACACTACGTGTATGGAACCACACAGGATAAGATCCTACCACACAAGATAGGCTCCAACTACTACACAGTCGCTATGGTAATATGCAACAACAATCCATCGTTTCAATTCTTATATCTTATTCACTAAGACAAAAATGGTCACTCTTATTTAAATTTGAAAATAAAAGTCTTCACACAAATGCATGTACACATTATTTTTTATATAAATAATTTTATCTTTCAAACTATAGGCATCATTAGCATAAAATATTAACATTTTAAAAAAAAAATAAGATGACGCTATATTTAGCTATTATACTAGTAGTAGTCATTTAATAAAAAATAATCAATCACACCAAATATAGATCCGGATGCTAGTTCTTTTCCTTGTAAGCAATTACCCTCTACACTTAGCAAGCATACGTGAAAGAACATACCACATGATTATCTCATGAATGAAATGTGTTAGAAATATTGGTTTATTATTTAAATAAATCCAAAAATAAGAATTTAAAAGGAATGAATAAAAGTTTGACAAAAAATAAAAGTATAGTTGGATAAGATAAGAAAATAAGAAAGATAAATAGTAGTTGGAATAGGAATTGATATTTAAATTAAAAAAAGGAATCCAAAATTTGATTCAAATATGATCTTAAGTTTAAGTTATAATGGACTCACTATATGGATTAAATTAAGAATTTTATGTTCAAATTATTTTAAAAATAAAAGCATATAGTTTATTATTTTAACACAAAAGTTTATAGATGAGAATAATGATTCATTAGATAATTATGAAAATTAAGGGAATTAAAGGAATAATGAAATTTGAAAAGAAATAGAATAACAATAAATAAAAGAGAACTAAATAAAGATTAAAGTAACTTTAAAATTGATTATAATTATAAATAAGAATTTTAATTAGATTAAAATCCTAATAACTTTTTTTCTATAAATAGGATGCTAAAGACCCCCTCTTCACATCACACTTGAATTCTCTATCTTTTCTCTCTTTTGTAGTGCATTTGTTTCTCTCATTGGAATGTGTGCATGAGTTCATTTGTGAATGAAATAAGTGAATGTACTCTAAATAACATGATATTCTTTCCCATAATCTTACTTGTGTTTGGTTGTTGAAATGTTATTCCTATTATTATTGTCGTGCTTGGTTCGACACAATAAATAAAGAATAAATTTAATGTTCAGTATAACCCTTTACTTTATCAATAGTTCCATGTGAAATAATGCGCGTCTACAATAAAAAATACTTCACTATCCTTTAAAATGGAAATGAAATATCTCATATTTCATCATATTAATGTAATATGTTAATTTGTCAGACAAGATTAACATTACTTGAAAATTGTGCAAATCAATTTCAAGATTTAACCTTTTTGGATATGAGACTCCATCTTAAATATTTCAAAATTTCCAAACACAGTACATATGTTTGGTTCATGAATAAAGAATACAATATCTCAATATTTTCGAGAATATAATCAAACGTGGCACTGAATAGGATTAAGTTGGTTAAACTTCACTTTTTACGAAACCACTTAGAAAAATGTGAAATCATAATTTTTCACACTTGTTGAATAATATCTTTATTCTTCTAAAATAATAGAATAAAAGTCTTATCCTTCTTTTCCATTTTTTCATAATTTTTTTTATTTTTCTTTATTTTAACTATATATTATTATATTATAATTTGTATAATAATAAATGTAAATTATGTATAATAAAATATTAAATTTAATCTTTTCAATAAAAAAAGAAGTAGAATAAGAATATAGTTAGAATATGATATTCTCTAAAATAAAAAAATATTATTTCTTTTAAGAAATTTCCTAATCAAATGACCCAATAATTGGAAGAATAGCTTGATATTCTTTCAAAAATTGTCAAACACTAGTGTTTGGTTAATGAGTAAACGTGAATAAGGCCTTATTCATAGTAAAAATGGCAAACACACAAAAAAAACTAATGCATATTAATTATTCTGGCCAATGCATAAAAATGTGTTAAACTAGTTTTATAATTCTTCCTCGTACCATGAATTACTAACCTCACAACTTTCTCTCTTTTTTATTCCTATTTGTTAGGATTTGTGCACGAAAGAAATTATGCATCGCAAGAAAATTCGAGAAATTTAAGATGACGTAGAATTTTATTTGATGGAAAATAATGGAAGAGGATTAAAAGATCAATTTCTTTATGTTTGGACCCCCAAAAAGTTTATATAGACAATTTCTTACAGATGATAGGAATTACAGACCGACTGAGACTCTATATTAATTCAAAAAATATGACACCTATCTTGTGATAAAAAAATAACTCAATTCCTTAATAATCTCATAATAAGAAAATAAATTAATTTCTTAACAATCTCGTGATAAGAAAATAAAGAATAATTATATATATGAATACTAATCCTATACTATTCATGATGTTTACTCCTTGAACAATAATACTCAAATCAAACACCCCCATGGTCCAGCCATCCGTTGTAATCACTTGTTGGAAGTCAAGACATCGAGTTACGGTAAAAAGGTTAAAATCAGGAAACAATCATTACAATATATATATATATATATATAATATTTAAAATTTGAGCTGAGATATATAATATTTAAAATTTATTTCTGGATGTGATATCTTAACAGTTGCCTATGTTTTATAGCCGATCTCAAGTCCGGATAAAGGAGGAGGGTTGTGTTAGGCTCCGACAGTCAGCGTAAAACTCTGTCGAATCTCATGAACATGGATCAACGAATAGAGCGGAATGGCGTCGTATGATTCATGTAGCCGACTCCACCTAGTGGGATAAAGCTTTGTTGTTGTTATTATTGTTGTATATCTTAATAGTTGCCAAATATTCATCTCTTCAAGCCCAGTTGTGTAAGCTCTTGCCCAAGCAACAGATAAATTTGACTTAAATTTTGTTTGTGATAGTTTGCATTTATAGCCCTAGTTATGGAATTAATTTTGCTAAACATAAGAAGTTTTGAAGCAGTCTAGACAAGATTCGGCCTGCATCTTGAAAAAGGTAGGTTTTAGTTTTGTAACAAAACTAGATAGGATTATATTCTTTTTTATTCAAGATCTAAGTATCTATTGTAAGAATCAAGTAGTCAGAGAAGATAATATGGAGGACCATCCGGGCTGGGGTCTCCTCCAAAAAAAATCCAAAAAGTGCCATCCTTCTCATATTTGTAAGAAAATTAACAGCATAGTTAACTATAATAATTGATACATTTGAAAGATTCAAAAGATGTCAAATCTTCGT
Source organism: Pontederia crassipes (assembly GCA_030549335.1). Taxonomy (NCBI): domain Eukaryota; kingdom Viridiplantae; phylum Streptophyta; class Magnoliopsida; order Commelinales; family Pontederiaceae; genus Pontederia; species Pontederia crassipes. Next base: position 63,790,341 of record CM060191.1, on the reverse strand, counting down.
GCAGATTGTTCAAAGACGACAATGGCACTTCGACTTCTTATTAATGATTGCCACCAAATTGTTAGAAACAATTTCAAGTCAAATCCGCGTAAGTCCGAGAACTCGACACCGATGAAGGCCCGCCAACGAGTCCCACGCCTCAGTGCCCAACACGCTACCTTCTGAGCACTTGCAAAAATACACAATCCAATAGAATTCCGAATAATAAACTCCACGCTGCTCAAATCTCCGAGCTTAGTGAAGGAATCGTCAGAATTCACTTTCACCCAAGAATGCAAAAGGGTTCTCACCTGATGCAATAGGATTATATTCTTACACATCAAAAGAGTCCTGCATTCCATCGACCGCCCCTTCTAATCAGAAGTGCATTAATAATAAAAAAGTGAAAAATATCTAAACATAATTCTTATTAAGGTGGATGCTACAAGTTTCAAAAGTAAAAGTGAAAACATCATAAGAGGACATAATTTAAAAAAAAAAGAAGAGTGTGATTTTTTTTCGTTATCAACTTAATAAAAAAATCTTCTAGTTTGCATTTTAAGTGGATTGGACGGAATTTAGAACAGGAGAAAGCGGAAAATACAAAAAATTGGCTTCCCCAGGAGACTTATGTATACTACTTAAACGCTATAGCTATTGTTTATTTTTCTTTATTTACCACCGGTATCGAACATGTGATCAAGAAAATGACCTAACGCTATTGATTAAGAACTGGTATCAAACGAAGGGAAGCTTTAATGCCACTCTTACCGAAAAAAAAAATGCCACTCCTGATGACCTTTTTGCCACTCCTTCAGCAATTTTATGGACGATTTTGCCCTTCAAAAGTAATACAAAGGAAGATCTAATGCCATTCTCGATAATTGACAGTGACGTTGACTAGTATAAAAAAAACATATATTACTCAAACCAAGGAAACATTGCAATTTTTAGAGCGTGCATTACTCTTAAAATAAAACTGATATTATCAAATATAAATATAAAAGATAAAGTAAACATCCTTCAATAGAGTGAGGAAAAAATTATCCTGAGAAGTTTTTAAAAATTATATAAAACTAAAAAGATTATATTTTATATTACTTTTACATGTTCAATGCCTTATAATGTCCAAAAAATCACAAAAATAACATAAAGTTATAATATATTAAAAAATTATGTAATCTATAAATGACCATATTAAGTAGATAATATTTCTAAGATAAAATGTTAATATTATGAATGAAAGTTGTATCGATCCCATGATTTATTAATGAAACAAATTGTCCTTATATTTTTTGATATTTTTTCAATTAAAAAAATCTTATCATACTTTTTGTGAGATCTTTTGGGAACTCTATATTTTTTTCATGTGTTTACATAAGTTTTATAACTCCGCCTATATTTTATAGCCGGTTCCAAGCCCGGATAAAGGAGGAGGGTTGTGTTAGGCCCCGACAGTCAACATAAAATCCTGTCGAATCTTATGAACATGTATCAACGAATATATTGTGTTAATGCTAGGTCGTTACCCGTAAGTAACGTGCTGCACAGCTCGGGTACAGTGATAAGAGAGCAAGAGCCGTTGCATCCTCGCCTGAATGCAGTGTTAAATGAGCAAGGGCTACCGCACTCTAATGGACGGAGACGGTTAAAGAAGCTAGTTCATGAGAATAAGGTCAGATTAGGTTCTTGAAACATTAGGACATTAAATGGGAAACGCTTCGAGGTGGCACAAGTAATGGATCAGCGTAAGATTAGTATCTTATGCTTGCAAGAAACTAGATGGATAGGAGAGGGAAGGAAAGAAATTAGGTTAAATGATTCCAAACTTTGGTACACAGGTAAGGTAAATGGAAGGAATGGTGTTGGTATTATCGCGGATGCAAAATGAAGGAAGAATGTTGTGGAAGTTAAAAGGATTGAGGATCGAATCATATCCGTGAAAGTAATTGTTGGAAAGGAGAATATGAACATTATTAGTGCATATGCACCCCAAGTAGGAGCAAAATCACATCTCAAGGAGAAGTTTTGAGCAGATATGGAGGGTTTGATTGAAAGTATACCAACAACCGAGAAAGTTTATATTGGGGGAGACCTTAATGGACATGTTGATAAAGAGGCAGGACCACATGCAAGGGTTCATGGTGGTTTTGGTTTTGGGGAGTTGAATGAGGAAGGACAAACTATTATTATTTTTTTTTTAGCATACGACCTTAAGATTATCAACACTTATTTTAGGAAGAGAGAGGAACATTTAATCACATACAAAAGTGGAACTCATAGGTCTCAAATCGATTTTTTCTTGACAAAAAATACTGATAAAAGACGTTGTACTAATTGCAAAGTAATTCCTGTGCATGGGGTGACTACACAACATAGATTGTTAATTCTTGGTATGCAAATGAAATGTATAAAACCAAAATCTCGAACAGTTTTTGATCGAAAGATCAAGTGGTGGCAGTTAAAGGGGGAGAAGCGAGAGACTTTTAAAAGTAAGTTATTAGAGAAAAGTGTGTGGGAATTAGAAGGAGATGCTAGCATCATGTGGGAGAATGTGGCAAAAAAGGTTGAAATTGTTGCTAAAGCCATTTTAGGAGAATCAAAAGGTTTTGGACCACGAGATAAGGAGACTTGGTGGTGGAATGAGGAGGTCCAAGAAAAGGTGCGTAATAAGAAGAATTGTTTCAAGGCGATACACTTGGACAATAGTTCTGACAATTGGGAAAAATATCGTTTGGCGAAAAAGGAGGCTAAGAAAGCAGTTAGTGATGCTCGTGCTAAAGCATATGAGGGGTTTTATAAGGAGTTATGGACAAAGGCTGGTAAACAAAGGATTTACAAGATTGCAAGGAATAAAGAGAAGGAGTCGAGAGATTTGGATCAAGTAAGATGCATAAAAAATGAAGTTGACAAGGTTTTAGTTACTGAAGGAGATATTAAGAACAGATGGGAAGAGTATTTCTATAAACTATTTAATGATGGATGTGAATATTTCCGTTGTGATTTGGAGGACTTGACAGTTAGCGAATGTGAGCTTAATAGGTCATTTTATCGTAGAATTAGAGTCTCGGAGGTTAACGAAGCTCTTAAGAAAATAAAGAATGGTAAAGCTGTTGGACCGGATGGTATACCGATTGAAGTTTGGAAATGTTTAGGAGAAAAATGTGTGTTATGGTTATGTAAACTATTTAATGAGATTTTACGATCGAAAAAGATGCCTGATGATTGGAGATTAAGTACATTAGTCCCTATTTACAAAAATAAAGGGGATATTCAAAATTGTGCAAATTATAGAGAGATTAAACTTATGAGTCACACAATTAAATTATGAGAAAAAGTGATTGAACATAGATTGAGAATGGAGACTAGTATTTCTGAGAGACAATTTGGATTCATGCCAAGAAGATCCACTACAAAAGCGATTTATTTACTAAGGGGGATGATGGAGAAGTATCGAAGTAGGAGAAGAGACTTACATATGACTTTCATTGACTTAGAGAAGGCGTACGATCGGGTACCAAGGGATGTACTTTGGAAAGCATTGCTAAAGAAGAGGGTGAGTGTTGCCTACATTAAGGTAATACAAGATATGTACGATGGGACATTGTCTAGGGTTAGGACACCCGGAGGTGAGACAAATGAATTTCCTATAGGAATTGACCTACATCAAGGATCAGCTTTAAGCCCGTATCTATTTAACTTAGTTATCGATGCTATAACCGAGAGTATCACAAAGGAGGTACCTAAGTGCATGCTATTTGCGAATGATATAGTACTTTTAGCGGATTCAAGAGAAGAGATTAATTCAAATTGAAAATATGGAGAAATACGTTGAAGTCAAAGGGTTTTCGTTTAAGTAGGAATAAAACAGAATATATGCATAGCAATTTCACAAATAAACAACTTAGAGACGATTTGAAAGTTAGGCTAGGAGAGGATATAATTCCTCAAGTGACAAAGTTTAAATATTTAGGATCAATTATAAGACAAGATGGTGAGATTGATGACGATGTTAATCATAGAATTTAAGCTGGTTAGTGTAAGTGGATGAAAGCCACTAGAGTTCTTTGTGATAGAAAAATACCCAATAAAGTTAAAAAAAATTCTATCGTACTGCTATAAGGCCAGCAGTGTTATATGGTAGTGAATGTTGGGCTACGAAGGGACAATATGAACGTAAAGTGTGGGTAGCCAAAATGAGAATGTTGAGATGGATGTGTGGTCATACAAGATTAGATAAGATTAGGAATGATCATATACGTGAACGAGTCGGAGTGGCTCCTATTAGTGAGAAAATGGTAGAGAATCGTTTGAGATGATTTGGTCATGTTCAGAGAAGACCATTAGATGCGCCAGTAAGAAAAGTAGATCAAATAATCTGGAGTCCGATTAAAAGAGGGAGAGAGAGGCCAAGTCAGACACTTGGCGAACTAATAGAGCAAGATCTATTGGTGAATAATATACCGAAAGGTTTAGTTACTAATAGAGCGGAATGACGTCGTATGATCCATGTAGCCGACCCCACCTAGTGGGATAAGACTTTGTTGTTGTTGTTGTTACATAAGTTTTATGTTAATAGAATAATTTTGTCTGTAGTAAAACATTAAAATATGGAAAATACTATATATTTTTATGTATTTCTTTTTGTCTCCACCAGTTTCCAATGGCTTCAAATTGTTTAAAGTTTATAATAACTTAATTTACAAGTTTAGTGGTAGCATTATAAGATGTCTATTCATCCTTGTTGCCTTCATAATAAATCTGAATAAATTAATTTATTATTATTATTTTTACCGTTCATCAGGAATTAAATATTGATGATAGAAGGATAACACAATTATTTATTCCTTAATTTCTTTCTAAGAAATTGGGTGAGGTGTGCATCACCCTAAAGCCTTATGTCTACTTTATTATTTATGAATAAAACGAGTTCAGTTGATATCAAGCTGATCAATTGCTTAAATTTTTTTATGTTTTTTTTCATATTTTTTTTATATTTCAAAATAATTGAAGCTTTTATTTTAATGATGATTAAAATAATAAATGAAATTTTTTGAAGATTAAAATTGGAACATGTTGAATATTTAAATAATAAAAGACAAAATTTCATGGTGCTTTTATTTTAGAAAATGAATTGAATGTTTTTTTATTAATATTGTCTTCTTTTTGGATGACAATAACAAAGATATTGTCTTCTTTTTGGATGACAAGAGGTCACTGAGCTAACTTTTTCTGAGGTCAAAATGGTCCATTAACATTTTGAAGGAGTGACTGCAGACTCTTTGGGAGTGACATTAAAGTTTCCCTCAAACCAAACTAAACAAGAAGTCTATAGCAACCGTAGATGGTAGAAGCACGAATCGTAGAGCAAACAAGCCGAGCTGTCATTTCACTAAAATTGCACAAAAGCCCCTCCTCGCGATACCGCCGACTCTTCATTTGCCGGCGCCGGCGCCGCCATCGCATTCGCTTCATCCGACGTCTTGTCACAGCAAAGAAAGAAAAAGGTGCATTTCCTCCTTTCTCCCCACCACTTTCACAGTCTCCAGACTTCTCTCTTTCCATGGCCTCTTCTCCGCCGGCGCGCGATCGAACGTTAACCGCCCGTATGACCTCCGCTCCCGAGCATCCACCGCATCCGTTCCTGCCGGCGACGGCCGGCGACTCCGCCGCGGTATCGTTTTCGAATCGAGGGCGTTTTCGTAAAGTCGAACTGTTCCGGGCTTTTTATTATGCTAACCGGGCAAGTGGCGCGGTCTGATTGGTCCTTGATGGAGCTGACGTGTTAAAACCCATTCGGGCTTCGGGGTTATCGCCCTCCGAACTCCCATCGACCATCGACAGCTAAAACGGCGTCTCTCCTCCATCGAGATTTAATTCAATTAACTCCTCAGGCCTCACACTTCGTGGTGGAATCCCGAATCCCATCTGCTTCTATCTGCTCCGGAAATCCCTATAAAGCGCTCCGGTTCAGATTTAACCTGTTTGCGGGAGCTGTAACTGGATCGAGAGTATTCCCAGGTTAAACTATCTTGTCTGATCCATTTTTGCGTTCATTTGAGCGCGATTCCTTCCTTCACTTTCGCTCCAAAGTGATCTCAGTTGCGTGGTTTCCGCGCCCGTTGCTTATGATCGGCTTGCATCTCGTGGCGCTTCATTTTATTTTCTTACGGATCGCATGCACTCTCGCAAATCCTATGTGGATTATGAGGGAGTGAAACATCTTGTGATGTACCAAAGTGGAAAATTCTGAGCTTTATTGGCATTGTGACATTGTCATTGTTGTTGTTGCTTGTGGAATTGTTTTCTTTGTTTTTTTATTTTTGCTATTTTTCTTAAGGTCCACGAGAGATCTCTGGATAAACGAAGTGCTCGACGGGTTTGTTTTGTTTCGTGAAATTTGGATTCGCATGTACATATTGCGGTAACTGATAAGGAAGTTTGGATTCCTAATATGAATTATATATTTGGCTTCGGTGGTTGCTCGTTGCATTTATTTATTTATTTTCGGTGAGTCTCATTGCATTGATTTTGATGATGCAGGTCGGGACGAAAATCTCATGGTCTTCCGCTTATAAGAATTTGCACCGTCGCCATATCATTAAGACTTAAAGATGAGTTCGTTATCCCTTTCACCACAAGTGAACGTTGGAGGAGAGAGTTCAAGCTTTGTCTCAGGATCACGCTTTCATCTGTCAAAGATCGGCATTGAACTTCAGAGAGGTCCATTTGACGGAATTAATGGAGCTTGGTCGAGGCGGTCAGGGCAGAGGATCTCTAGAAATTTGCATAGATTCTCTGTTGTTTCAAAGATTAAAAAGGGACAAAAGCATGAATACCCTTGGCCAGAGGATATTGATCCTAACTTGAAAAGTGGGCATTTAAGTTATTTATCTCATTTCAAGCCTCTAACTCAGAAACCAAAGCCAGTTACCCTTGAATTTGAGAAGCCATTAGTTGAGCTAGAAAAGAAGATAATAGATGTAAGTTTTCTGTTACAAGGTTATTTGTTTTTGTCTTCACTTTTGAACCTATTAGCTGTATGGCATGGTTAAACAATGTCTATTCAGCCAAGGTCACAGGAAACAAACTACGGCTGGGCTTGACTAATTTATAAGTTTATTTTAACAAAATAAACATTTTTTATCTTAAGATTGGTAGTGGGTGTTTCCAACAACTGAAATTTTGTATAGTGACAATTTGTCTTGTTTTAATTTTTTTATCCATAGTTTTGCATGGTCATCTTCTTTCGGGAATTATATATACATGGATGATATCCAAACTGGAATCATCCTTTTTCTTCTCAAAAAAATAAAAATAAAAAATTCTTTCGGGAATTCTAGATGTACCATCTACTAGGCAACAATAAATGTTGATTTGAGTACATTGTTTTTTTTTAGGGAAAAAAGGATTGTTGAAGTTCATTGTGTGCTTCACTTATTCATTTTCCCTTCTTGATGTAATTTTTAAGGTGTCAGTTGATGCTTCCTATCCATCGGTATTGCATTTGATTGGAAACTTATGCAATGCCATTATTTATACTTGTGCAATATGTATGTTATTCTTCATTAACAATCTCAGATTTTGTCACATCATAATGTAATAGATGCTTGTATATGACCTCATTTGGCTATCTGGTAAAATCTATGATCCAACATGAAACATTATAGATCATCTCTTTTTAGCTCAGCTTGTCTGGTCATTGACTTTCTTTTTTTAGAAAAGTTATGGTGTATTGTATTTGTTGGCATTGAACTTTCACTTCTTTTTCAGGTGCGTAAAATGGCAGATGAAACTGGTTTGGACTTCACTGATCAAATTAATCTACTGGAAAACAAATATCAGCAAGTAGGGTTCTGATTGCTTTTCATTTTAATTTGCGTTAAGCATCTGATCAAGTAACATATCGTTTCAAAAAAAAACATAGTTGAGTCAAGTTTATAACCGAAATGAGACTAGGATATTTCAGAAAAGACAAGTCATATAAAAGACATTTATAAGCATTTTGACTAAGTTTCAAGTGTTGTTCGTTTCAAAAAAAAAAAGTTTCAAGTGTTGTTCTTTTATTTTGTTTGAACAAGCAGAATGGGTGTGTGAGACACAATAGTACTATTCAGTTATTCTTTGTAGGAAAGAAAAAGACTACACTGCAGATACTTTAACTGAAGAGATCTTAATTTCATTTATGACTTTCTTTCATATGTGATAAAGGCTCTTGATCTTGGATCTAGATTGTAAATTTTAATTTTCATGCAATGATCAATTTTTTTGCTCTACTTTTAGAGAAATCTACTTTTTCAGTTAACAATCTTTGATGGAATGAGTGGCTTTGAGTGCTTCTGTCAATTTATTTGCACGCTGAAATTTTTTCAAACATGTTCTGGTTCATTAGGCACTGAGGATGTAAAGTTTGCTAGTTTTATCATTTTTGGGAAATTATAGGATGAATACCAAGGATGCAGTCATCCATTTTTTTTATTATTTCTGAGGATTAAATTGAAGATAATATAAGAATCAAGATAACAATGATATAAGGATGGATCAAATCCATTACTTCATGAACAGAATCCGTCGGAGGAGCTTTCGTCGGAAAGGATTGCACCTGTAACCCCTTTAATGGTATCCACACCAAGATATCAAGAAAACTTGCTCTATTCATGCACCACAACAACATTTGTGGGAAGATGAGAACAGATAGATAGAGAGAATCATGAGAGTGCAGCCAATACTTGTCACATAGGTCAATATATTATTATATAATAGGGGAGATATTTCTTCTCCCTCATTCTCTCCTCATTCATGATCGGAGATAATGTGCTATTATGAGAGGACAATACACTATGGTCCCTCCTTAAGCTCATTAATCATGTACTAATTTCAGCATCGACAATATAGATTCATTTGATCATATTGTAAGATAGAGCAGAATGGCGTCGTATGATCCATGTAGCCGATCTCACCTAGTGGGATAAGGCTTTGTTGTTGTTGTTGTTGATCATATTGTAAGATCTAAACATTTGATTGATCATCCAATTGAGTTTAGGCATATGTTTTGCCCATTTTCTGCATAAATTATGTCACTTTGGTATAAGTACAAAACATTATGCCCAGCATCTATTAGCCTCCAGTCCACACTCTAACTAAGAATTCAGCATAGGCTGTTATAACATCAATGAAATATCTCTCCAACCTGAAAATACAAGTGTTTCACTGGACCCATTAAGATGCTACTGTTGTTGTCCCTCAAAAGAACAAGAAAAGAAAGACGCGCTGTTATTCTGTGGTAAATCACAGCAGTTACCGTATATTCAATTTTCATATTGCTGTTACTGGATATCGTCTAGATTCCTTGTCATGGTATATCTTTTTTTTCACTGTTTTATTGAATTTTTCATTTTGTTTACCTTCGTGTTGCATGGCGTACAAATTCCTATAAAAAATATGAAGTAAACATTTTTAGTAAAATTCTTAAAATTATGATCACATTGAATATGTTAAGTTACTGATGTTCATATAAGTTGTAGCTACCATTGGCATCCTGTGATCAATGACTCGTCAATCTTCCCATGTTTTAATCTATTATTCCTTTGAGTGCTCTCCTTTTGAAATTCTATTCTGTTTATAAACATTACAGGCCATAAAAGAATTATATACACATTTGACTCCAATTCAACGGTTGAATATTGCTCGTCATCCGAACAGGCCAACCTTCATGGACCATGTTTTAAACATCACTGAAAAGGTACGTTGTCTCACTTCATACCTCTCATAAACCAGAAATGTTTTCCTGGATGCTTTGTATTATTTTTTTCCATCCATTTTCCAGTGGGTGGAGCTTCATGGAGATCGTGCAGGATATGATGATCCTGCTGTAGTCACTGGTCTTGGAAGCATGGATGGGAAAACTTATATGTTCATTGGTCAGCAGAAGGGAAGAAATACAAAGGAAAACATTCACCGAAATTTTGGAATGCCTACTCCTCATGGGTAATGAATAATTTTGTTGCCAAGAGGTTTCTACTCTAACATCCATATATATTTGGTTGCCTAAGGATGTACATTTTGACTAGGGATTCATAAGAAATTTTTATTATTTAGTTAAAACCATCACTCTTGAAAATAGTGAGATTTTATTAACGTGGCAACACATATTTGCATTTCCCATGAATTCAAATTTTACTTTCTGTATTGCATCTCTGTCTCTCTCTCAATAGCACTACATCTTCTTTGTTAGGCATTCAGTATTATACCTTTTCTATTATGTATATATTTGTCTGAATGGGAGCTAGGTCACAAGCATCTCTGTCTCTCTCTCTCAATAGCACTATATCTTCTTTGTTAGTCATTCAGTATTATATCTTCTTTATTATGTATATATTTGTCTGAATGGGAGCTGTCACAAGCATCTATTTCTTTATACAGCTACCGCAAAGCTTTACGCATGATGAGGTATGCTGATCACCACGGGTTTCCCATCATCACATTTATTGACACGCCTGGGGCATTTGCTGATCTCAAATCTGAAGAGCTTGGTCAGGTATCATGCTATTTTCTTCTGGTTTGGAACTTCTACTTATTTCCTCTTAGATGTGGTAGGCTGAATGATGAATTTATTTATTCATACAGGGGGAAGCTATAGCTTTCAATTTGAGAGAGATGTTTGGCCTGAAGGTACCAATTGTTACTGTTGTCATTGGTGAAGGTGGTTCTGGAGGAGCTCTGGCTATTGGTTGTGCAAACAAGCTATACATGATGGAGAATTCCGTCTTTTATGTCGCGAGGTGATCTTAAAATATCTATTTCACTGTACAAGGATGTCATGTTAGGATGTCCTAGTTTTCCTGGAACAAGGTTGAAAACCTTGATGGCATATTAGTTGCTTTGATAGTGTGACCAGATTTGGGTGTTTCACTATAAGGTTCATACACTTAGAAGTGTCATCTAACTTTGAAACTGGATTGTTGTTTATCTTCATCATGTTGAGAATAAACACCTCTAGAAAGCAGGATGGGTCTAAAATGAATCTCGTTTTTTCAAATATTAATTATTGTTCTCAGTAAAATGTGCCTCGTGCATATTAGTTTGTTTCATCTTTCTATTGTATTTACTTTTCTTTCATGTTCTATGATAAACATCACCATTCTTAGATGACCCATGTGGTTTGCCGTATGATCTTTATACAAGTCCTCTTAAAAAATATCTTTATGCAAGGGCCACTTCAAGGTTGATGTGTTATACTTTATTATTTCTTTAGAAAAAGTCAGAATTATTTATGGGGCCTAGCACGAATATTCTTTTGGTGTAATGTTGTTATAACCTTACTCTATCTAATCTCGGTAATCATCATGCAGCCCAGAAGCATGTGCTGCAATATTATGGAAGACCTCTCAAGCAGCTCCCAAGGTATCCACTTTTTGAGACTCCAGATCTATATATGCAGGTATTTTCTTTTCTTTCATTTCAACATTTTCATGCACACATTCAGGCAGCAGAGAAGCTCAAAATTACAGCCACTGAACTGTGCAGGCTAAAGATTGCAGATGGAATTATTCCAGTATGTTTAAATTCTCAACTTATTAAGATTTTTCATGGTTATTGTTTGAAGTTTATCTAATGGTACAAAACTTTGTATGAAGTTTGCTATGCTGAAGAAGTGGTTGATGTCAAGGCTGTTAAGATTTTGATCTAGAATTTAAGATGTTACGACCTTGAAACCATTATCGAATTTGAAAATCTTATGTTTAAGATTTTAATAGTATCTTAATTTCAGTTGTACAATCTTACGATTTTATCCTATTCTATATGATCTCATATAGTTAATGCAATTACTTAAATAATAAAAATTATATTAATCAATAATAATCAATTTAGATGAAATTCGAATATTCTTTTTAATTCTATCATATTGTAATACATTTTTATTTATAACTTCATCGAAATGCAACTTACTAATGTTATAATTTAAGAGTTGAATGCAAAAAAATTGTCAAAGGTTATTTATATCATTTAAAGAATATATTTTTATTCTTAAAGAAATAATATATGTTTATTAATAGATTGGATTTTACAATTCTCAATCTGATGTTATGATCTTTGACATTAAAGCTCCTTTACTATCTTGCGTAAGATCTCAATAACCTTGAGTTATGTAATCTAACTGATGTAATGCAAAATTGTATGTTATATATGCAAATCGCATAAATAAACCATTATGTGTAAGCACAATTAGTTATAAAGTATGCAATAATATTAGTTTGCTTGGACCAAGAACTGCAACCATTATCTTGACCCCCAAAGGGGAAAATCTGAGAACTAGAGTTTGGGTAGTTGCCCCCAAGTAGAGAGAAATTGCCCCAAAGTGCAAGAATTTGCAACAAGTTTTGTAATTTATAAATCTTACATACAAATCTAACTGCAAACTCACGGGTTCTTTGTAGTATACTAAGGTCAATCTGCAGGGAAGAATTCAACTGATATCATTAGGTTTGAATTATTTTCAAAAAGTCGAAAGGATTGAGAATAAAATTCTAGATTGTAATTGGAATGAAAGTTAAACTACAAACAAGTAACTTACACTAAATTTCAAGGTTTCTCAAGGATTAACAGAAGTTAGACCTAAACCAAGAAACAGAACAACCAAATAGGATTGTTCAATAGGGAGAAAACACTAGAGCATAGAAAATGCTCCCAGGCATCTTTGAAAACAAGGAGAAAACACGGCTTGTGCCTCCTTTGAGGGTTCAACACCAATACATTTAGATTCCTAGGGAAGTTATCTGGTTACTCTCGCAATCAAGAAAATCCCTAATGTTGGACACACATGAAAACTAGCTAGTGCCACCTTCTCAATTTCCCTCAAATTTCAACAGAAGTCAGCAGGTAACCGAAAACCAATCACTGCGAACCACTTACGCCTCTAAGCCCCACTGATCTCTCCACTAATTGCGGCTCCTTCCAAAATACAATCACCATCTCGAGTAGATGTTGTGACGAGGATCAAGGGAGTCACAAATCATTCACAATTCAGATTAGTACCCTACAATCAAACTTAGGCAATTAAAGCGCAAATCAACAAAGAGTAACAGGGTAAAAACTGATAGCTATTAAGTAATGTAAATCGCATAACACAGATGAAAGTAAACATGCCCCATTGCATTCTTGGCTCCAGCTATGCAAATTAGTTGCTAAAATTCATAAAAAGTACAAGGATCGAAAATAAGAATTCCATGTCTGACTTCAAAAGTAAAGAAATCTAAGTGTCTCAAAGTTTCATTAAATATTGAGTGAAAGAAGTCTTAGTAAAAAGAAGTTGAGGAGACTCCATTCTTCTAGAGATGGACATGCCACTAGGATCCCTTTGGGGTGTTTTCCCTTAATAAATTACATACAATATTCTCAGTGGTTAGTATTTTTGGCAGTCTCATTTCCAAGCTTCCACGAATATCATCGTTTAGTTGCATTTAACTTGTCCCTTTTCAGTTTGTGGTTAATACTTTTTTCCCCTAAAAAAACGTGGATACTTATCTTGGCCTTACTCATATTGTTATGGTTCACATTAGCCTCAATGACTTCAGATATGATTCATGGCAGCCCCTATGTGCTTGGCAGTTGTTCAGTTAACATCAATTGTCATGATGTCAAAATGATAGGTCTCTGCGTCATCTGAAAGTTTAAATGACTATATGACAATGTTATCAAGACTAAGATGGGTATTATTACCGATAAAAGTGCAAGAATCTTAAATGCATAATAACTTCTCAGAGCACATAGCTCGATAATACAATAGTCCAATGGAGTGGACCAAATTTCAATTACAAAGTTGATAAACAAATTTTCGTAAGAATGCCGCATTTTTAGATTTCGTCAATGTATTTCTAATATGATGAGTTAATTACTATACAAGTTGATAATGAAGACATAGTCTAATGAAACATTTTCTGTTGTAACTATCCAGTATTTCCTTAACTAACACATTTACCTTTTAATGTAATACAAAATGGTATTGCATCTCACAGTTGTATATAAATAGATGACAACCACAATTCTGGCGGTCTTCCTTTTTCTTCTTAAAAAAAATTTACTGCATCACATAACCCCACCTATGTTTCTGCAGCCAAATGTAAACATAACAGCAAATTCTTCAGAAATATCCCTTTTCCTTCTATTTTTTTTTTCATCTTGGTTGCCACACTTTGTTTTCTTAGCTCTATGGCTATCACAAGTTTACAATTTTATATAAAACACTTTGTTTTGGTAGCTCTACGTCTATCACAAGTTTTCAATTTTGTATAAACTATGCCATGAATGTAAGTATTAATGTCTCTAACTATAAGTCCGTGTTTCTATTTTACTCAGGAGCCTCTAGGTGGAGCACATACTGACCCGACATGGACTTCTCAACAGATAAAGATTACAGTTACAAATGCCATGGAGGTACTATTGTTTACCATCTTTCGCCTCCATGACATAATATCAATAGAAGGCCAAAGTTGGATGAAGCCATCAGATGGCTTTTCTTTTATCTCTTTCAATTTTTATTTTGATATATATAATGATTACCTCATTTTCTTGCATTTGAAATGTATTTTGAGAACATTTCATGTTACTTTAGAAAAAGGTCTCATTGTTACTTTTCTTTGTCGTATGTTGTTCGCCAGTTGAAATTATTTTCAACATTGAGACTTATCCCTTCTCTCTCTCTCTCTCTCACACACACACACACGACTTTGTTGAGAAACATGTTTTCTCTTATTATTCACCAAACACTAGTGCCTCCTTATTTATAATAAAGGTAGGCAATACAAGATTATACTAATAGAGCGGAATGACATCGTATGATCCATGTAGCCGACCCCACCTAGTGGGATAAGGCTTTGTTGTTGTTGTTGTTGTTGTAGGCAATACAAGATTATGTTGACGGAACTTTGAGTGAGCCCCGCCTCCGGCAATCCCTGCCAGAGGCACCACCTTCGTCCCCGGCAGCCCCTGCCGGTGGCACCACCACCGCCACCATCCTCTCCCACACCCACACCTGGGTCATCGTTTCCTCCCCGGCGTGTTTGTGATCGACATGCCTTCTTTTCGTAATGTGGCGGACCGCAATGGCTGGTCTAGGCGTTTTGCAGTGAGGGCTGCCCCCTCGGCTGGCTTGCAAGACACGATCTGCTACCATTGTCATGGCCGCGGTCATCTTCAGCGTGCCTGCCGGAACCGATGCGTTGCTTCCGCTGTCTTGGTCTGGGCCACCAGCGCGCCGCTTGCGCTTCCCGTCCTCGCCAACTGCACGTGCATGCGGCTTCTGTGGAGCAACCCTCCACCTGCTCGGTCACCCACGTGTCGGCGCCGGTGATTTCTGCCATCGATGCACCTTGGGGGCCTTCTGCTCCGGTCACACACAACTTCCTGTCTCTGTGCCTCATTGGGAGCTTGTCTTCCCCGAGCATGCCCTTGGAAAAGATCCAAGAGGGAGTTGAGCAGCAGCTGTGAACTGCCCTTCGTCTCTCCCCATCTTTGTTTTCTTGCCAGAGCATCCTCCTCCGGCTTGGCATGCAAGAGCAACGCGACCGGTTGATCGCTGAGCCGACAACTGTGGGGGATTCACGTGTCCACTGGTCTGCATGGTCGCCTGCATTTGGGGGCTTGAAATCTGGTGTGCCGGACAATCTCCATCACCTTGTCCAGAGTCCCTCTGCATCTGCGGCATGCTGAGGTGTTGTTCGCCATCATCCGGCCCTTCGCAGCCCTCTCTGATGTCGCGGTGCCAGTCATCGGATCAGCTGATATCGCCTTGATCTCAGTTCTGCTACAATGCTGTATTCCTTCGGCGGTGTTCCTGCGTGCCGACAATCTGGTGTATTGTGTCTCCATTGCTTGCGCTGATGCCCTGCGTCGCCTTCAATCTCGGTCTCAGATCGTCGCTGGTGGTGGCCCGCGACCACCGACAGCTTCATGCTTGCGATTGGCACTCGAGGAATCTGTCTGGACACGTGGACCCTTCTGTGGTGTCTGCGGTGAACCCCTAACGGACTGTTGGAGTCGGTACACCGCTTCCTCCTCCCTCCTTTCACGTGGCGAAGCCCATGTGGGGATGGCGATGCGGTGCGCAGCGGCCCACACTTTTCTGAGGCTGCTTCTCGGGTCTGGTGTCATGCGCCACATGTCACAGCTGTTTCTCCTCTGCCTGTTGAAGATCTTACCCTGCTGATTTCTGCGAGTACCGTGGCGCCTGGGCATGATTTGTGCGATTCTTCCAGACTGGATTCGTCGGTGCCCCTGTTGCTGCCTGCCAGTCACGCGTTTGTGGGGCCCGATGCCTCAGGGATGCAGCATCATAATATATGTGGGGATGTTTCTCTGCCCCCAAGGAGTTGCAGTGTGGGGGACGAGTCTCCTGTTCCCGAGGTGCGCTTGGGAAATGATCCGTCGTGTATCTCTGATGCTGTCCCCCATGTGGTGGGGACACTTGTGGTGCCCTCTTGCCTTGATGACCCACCAGCTTCTCCCTCCCTCCTTGTGTATGCAACCCAGGGGATCAGCATCCTCATCACACAACCTTCTAAGGCTGGGGCGGCGGTGCCTAATGCGTCTGGCCTGCCACCGTCGACCGATGTTGCGGAGGATGGTGACGGACTTGTTTCTGCCGACTCTCCTCTGCACCGGACGAACCGCTCGCCTCCCCTGACTCGGTCTGCCTCAGTTCCGCCTCCGGGCTCGTGAGCTGCAGGCGCCGGCGTCGCGGTTGCGCCCTCGTCTCCCGGCTGCCGGTTGTGCATAGACCCTCACCGGTGCAGCGGCCATCCGGCGTGACCCGGTCTCTCTCTTCGTTGGTGCTTGTGTCTCGGCCCCTGGATGATCATTCCACGGACATGGGACAGGCTGCCGGCGTGCCCACACCTCTTTCGGATCGGTCAGTCGCAGTTGATCGGGAGGTGGACTCTGCATGTATCAGGGACAACCGCCAGCTTCCTAGTGCCGGACCCGGCGCGCCTCGGCGGCTTCTGGTGATGGGCCGGTCTGTCCAGCGCTTTCTTTTGCACTCACGGGGCAGTGTGAGTTGGAAGACAGCAGTGGATAGGAGCTCGCTCACCCGTGGGTCGGCTACGGCGTCCTTGCATCGAACCTGCAAATCGAACAACTTTGGATCTGTGGCATCTGTGGTGGATTCATGTGCCAATGAGGGGAAAAATCTGTCTGCAGATCTTGCTCTTGGCCTCACGGACGACATGTCAGCGTCGGGGACGGGTGTGATGGGGCATGTGGCGTCGGCTGATGAATCTTCTGCCACAAATGTGATGTAGGACGTCATTTTGGTTGTTGATCAGCAGGAAATCATATCATAATAATGATAAAATCCTGGCACAATCTTGGATATCGTAATAATGATCAATCCTGGCACAATCTTCGTTGATGCCGATTAGAAGGAATCATATAGTAATAAGGACACTAATTAGCGGAATTAATTATTTGGCTGATTTGTTGGCTCATTAGTTATTTTCAATATTTTCTGTTTCCTTGATTCTTGTTTTCTTTTATTATTTCCTAAAGTAGAGACTGATGTAATAGTCAATAAAAGAGGCAAATGAATAGAAAAAAAGATCTCGTTTTGCTTCAGAAATTAACATTTCTTTATAGCGTGGATTCGCTAGTTTCAAGCACTAGAATTCTATTCTGTGCCTTTCTTGGATAGTACTTCGGACTATCCTCATATTCTTTTGTCTTCTTTATTCTCGTTAGATTCTGGTACTGCGCCAAAATGTGGCTGGTGGCTGTCACTGAATCTGATTGCTTTGTGGTGCGTGACCTAGTCGTCGTTGCGTCTGCGGCATCAGCTGATATTCTTTGTGCCGCAAATGTGGCTGGTGACCCTGTGCCAGGTGCTGCCCTTTGTGCCACAGATGTGGCTGGTGACCCTGTGAAGGTTAGGGGCAAATCTGGTGTTGTGACCTTTGTTATGGTGTCAGGCGAAAGCGTGTCCGTAATCCGCCTAAATGTTAGGGGTAAATATGGTTTTGTGACCTTTGCTGGTTGCGTTCTGCCCTCTCCTGTGTGGCCAACGTGTGATGGCGTTTGTAATGGCGGTTGATGGTGCGTAGAGGTGTGAAGTCACTTTTTGGTTTGGGTAGTATGCTGTTGCCATTTTGTCTTCTTGGCCATATGCCTTAGTGTTTTTCTGTTGGCCTTTATTGAACTTACTGTAATCTCTACTATTATTAATGGAACTCTTGGATGACTACCTTCTTGCTAGTCATCTTTCTTGTTTCAAAAAAAAAATGTTTATGATTTTTTAAGTGAGGGCGTTTTCCTGGAGAGGCTTTTAGATATCGTAAAATCTGAAGTACCCCTGTCCAATGTACTTCACGTGGTTCTTGCATAAATTGGCTTAGGGACCAACATCATAAGAAATATTAGGACGAGTTATAGTGAGATACAAAAGTTTACTAACCATAGCTCCATATCTAGTGATATCTTCTAAAATAGGACTGCTTAAATCAGCTAGAGGTAGTTGTGGATCCATAAGAATGGTGGCTATTTTACGACTCATTATACTAGCTTCCTTTAATAGATCCAAGACATTTTTTTTGAGAGAGAATGAGTTCATCATCAAATTGATTTACTTCAATGCCTAAGAAGTATTTGATCAGACCAAGATATTTGGTCACAAACTGTGATTGCAGAAACTTATTTTTTGTTGCCAAAATACCTTCAGTATCACTACCAGATATTAAAATGTCATCTATATAAACGATGAGAATGACTGAACCTTTAGAGGTACGAAGAAGATCGACTAAAGTCATATTCTTCAATAGATGTTGAATTTTTTAAACCATGTCCTTGGACTTTGTTTGAGTTCATATATTGCTTTCTTCAATTTGCAAACCTTTGAACACTCCCCCCGAGTAATATATCCAAGTGGGTGTTCCATGTAAACCTCTTCAGTGAGACATATAAGAAGACATTTTTAACATCAAATTGGTGAACTTGCCACCCAGAATTGACAGTAACATATAGTAAAATTCGAACAGAATTAAGGCAAGCAATTGGAGAGAATGTTTCAAAATAATCTACTCCATAAGTCTGAGTGTAACATTTGGCTACTAAACGTGCCTTGTGACGATCAATCCCATTAGGAAAATACTTTAGTGTGAACACCCACCGACAACCAACTACTGTTACATTAGTTGGGTGGTCTACAAGTTCCCAAGTCTTTCTAGATTACAGAGCGGACATCTCCTCATCCATTACAGTTTTCCAGCACGAATGGTGGAATGCTTCAGAATGGTTGCGGGGAACAAAATGACTATTAAGAGAAGCAAAAAAAACTTTAGCAGCAGGAGACTAATGATCAAA
This sequence comes from Pontederia crassipes, assembly GCA_030549335.1. Lineage (NCBI taxonomy): Eukaryota > Viridiplantae > Streptophyta > Magnoliopsida > Commelinales > Pontederiaceae > Pontederia > Pontederia crassipes. The sequence continues at coordinate 63,771,015 of CM060191.1, read as the reverse complement.
AGTCATAAAATTAGACAAAGAATATTTCACACATGACCTAGTGTCCTTGCGATGTGCAATAGGAACATTTAGATCATGAGTTACCTGAGTAGAATTTCTTTTTGAGAAGTCAGGTATGTTTGGAGGATTACGTGATGGAATCGTGGAGAGTGGTTCATCATGTGGAAGTTGATGAGTATGTCGGCAGCTATAAACTTTTAGGGGTAGTACAAGTGATGGAGGAGACTATGGTTGTTGTGGCTGTAGATCCTGTGAATTGGAATTAGATGACTCATGGTTATTCATAGGGTTCTGAAAGTAAGATTTGTCTTCGAAAAAGATAATGTCAGCACTAACATAGGACCTGCGAGAAGTAGGATTATAGCACTTGGAACCTTTTTGCTCTAAGAGCTAACTTATCAGTTTGAAAGAGGTGAATGAAACATTGACATCTGAAAAACGAGGTGGGACAGGAAACAAAGACTTTCTTGGGAATAGTAGATGGAATGGAATTTGTCCATTGAGAACCGACAATGAAACTCGGTTAATGAGATAACTAGCATTGAGAACGACATGGCCAATAGGTGGAGGGTACTTTCTTATGGAAGAGGAGGGTGCGAGTAACATCCAGCAAGTGGCGAAATTTTTTTTTAGCAACATCATTTTGCCGAGATATTTTTACATGAAGTTTGATGAATTACACCAATAAATTTAGAAAATGACGAAAGATTAGAATTTGCAAACTCAAGTCCATTGTCGTTGCAAAAGATTTTAATTGAGGTAGAGAACTAGTTTTTTATTTCTACAAAAAAAATCTCAAATAATTCAAGGAGTTTCTTTCTTATTTTGCAACAGAAATCTAAGTGACTCTAGAAAAGTCATCTACTAAAACCAAAAAAATATTTGAAATGCCTATTGTTGGAAACTCGACAAGGACCCCACAAATCAGCATGCACAAGTGAAAATGGACTTTTCTCTCATTTGTCAAGGTGAGGTGAAAAAGGAGTATGATGATGCTTTCCTATTTGACAAGCCTCACTTGAGAATCTCAGTGTTTGAAATGTTAGAAAATTGTCGACGAGGAACAGTCAAACTGGGATGACCTAGGCAATGATGGAGCTGTAGGGAAATGTTGGTAGGCTGTGGAATTTTGGGTAGATGGTTGGAGATAATATGGTCCATCGCGTTCAAATCCTCCATCAATTTGCCTCATCGTTTGGAGATCTTGCAAACGAAGAAAGAGAAATAAAAAAGTGCTCCACAATTTAAAGACTTTGTCTATTGACTGATCGAAAGAAGGCTTAGAGCAAACTTTGAAGCATACGTAACATTATCAAGGGAGAGGTCACAATTAACATAATCGTGCCAAGGCCAATGACCGGAGAGAGAGAACCATCATCAACTTTAACATTAAGATGATTCGAAAGAGATTTGAGGGATTGAGAATTAGTAGAGAGAGTAAGAGTACTTGAATGATGCATTACAACAGCACCAATTGATGAAGATGCAGATTCAGTGATAGAAAGAGAACGAAGGCGATCATATTCTTCTTTTGATATTAGAATATCCGACTTATTAGTAGTGACAGCATGAACCTTTGGGTGATCAACAGGACATCCAAACTTTTCCGAGCAACGGTCAGAGGGATGGTTGAATCGATGACAGTGGTCACAAAAGAATTTGCCACGTCCTCCAGAGTCGTCCCCTCGTCCACGTCCGCAGCCTCTGCCTTTGTCAGGGAAAATTCCTCTTCCTCTTCCACGTGTAGCAAGTGCAAATGCATCCGTATGAGGAGAGAAATCATCAATACGGGAGAGCCAAGCATAGATTTCTTCAGGAGTCGAAATAGTTTCCTATGTTATCAATTGATCCTTGACTGATTTATATTCAAGACCCAGACCGGAGAGAAACTGAACGGACCTAATTTGAGCACGTTGCTCTGCCAACACTTTGATGTCAGCAGAAAGAGGTTGATAGATATCTTGCTCATTCCAGAGGTTATGTTCCAAAATAATTTGCTAACAGCTGATCATATTTCTTGCATGATTGGATTTCTTCAAGGACCTTGTAAAGACTAGATATATTGCTTTTATGAGAGTGAAGTTTTTGAAGTACCTCCTACATAGTCTTTGCTGATTTATAAGCCATCACTTATTTAGCAACAGATTCGGCCATGCTATTGAGCTTGGCAGAGGCGATCCTTATTGTCATCATCCCAATCTTATGTATGTTCTTTAGATTTGGTGAGGATATGCTTCTTTCTATGGGATCCTACATAGCGGTCAAATGTCGTGGACCAGAGGAGATAATTGGTACCATCAAGTTTGATATTGATATCGTGTGGAGTGCTGAGGGTGGATTTAACATCAGAGTTGCTAGATTTAGCTTTTTGATCAGCCATGGTTGAGCACGACGGATTCCATAAAGAAAAAAGTCAAGCTTCGATCTTGAAAATTATAGATCTAGGTCGAAATAGACCTATCATCCATCTAGATTGAGGGCAACCTCTTATTAATGATGATTGACAAACATAGTGCAGCAAGGGCAGGGAAGTAGGAAAAAGTGGCAAGAAAGGAGAGAAGAAGGATGAGGAGGAAGGGGAGAAGAATGGTGATCAGATCGTTACTAATATAATGTTGAGAAATATTTTCTCTTATTATTCACCAAACACTAGTTCCTCCTTATTTATAATAAAGGTAGGCAATACAAGAAAGAAGAATATGCTAGAATATTACTCTTGAATATCAAGAATATTATCCTAAAATATCTGGATATTATCCTAAAATATCTATGATATTATCTTAAAAAATCTGAGATACTAATCCTAAATAATATTACAAAGATATGAAAAGATGTGCAAATCATATCTCAACAGACTTATAAGGTAACATTATCACATATCACTTTAGTTAGCCCTTTGATATTCTTGCTATGGGGGAAGTAATTGTTTTCTATAATGTGATGTTTTATCACTTTAGATAGTCTATACATGTGGGTGTACATATGAGCCATCAGTTTTAACTTAAGATTCTGAAACAGTTCTCTTCTATTGGGATTAGGTACTTAATTTGCTCAAAAATTCAACTGGACGCCTTTTTAGAACATCCAACCAAACCTGAATATGGAAACTTATTGTTATAGTATTACATTCCATGTTACATGATTTCTCTTCCTCTACAGGAGCTTGGACAGATGGACATTGAAAGTTTACTTGGGCAACGTCACATGAAGTTCCGTGTACTTGGTGGATTCGTGGAAGGTGAACCTGTGGACCCAGAGAAGAAGCGCAACATGAAGATGAAAGAAGTTGATCTTTCTCAGGCCACAGTTGAAATAGAGACAGAAATTGAGAACCTAAAGAGAGCTGCAAGAGAAGCAAAGGGCAAGTCCCCTGTTTTAACCATCTCCAGTGAAGCAGTTGAGAAGCTGAAACAAGACATTGACAAGGAAATGACAAATGCCTTTATTTCCATGGGGTTACAGGAGAAATTGGAAGCTCTTAAGATGGACTTATCCAAATCTTCTGATTCATCAAGTCAATCTCTCAGTCCAACTATAAAAGAAAGAGTGGACAGATTGACTCAGGAGTTCAAAAACAATTTGTCACGTCCTGGAGCTTATACGGGGCTAAAGCATAAGCTAGGGATGCTATCAGATGTTAACAGGCTTCTAGAGAAGGAGAGACTGAAGAAAGAGATCAATGAGAAGCTTTTAGAGCAAGTGAAAGGAAAAATGGAGGCTGTGAAAAGTGCTCGCGAAAAGGTAGCACAAGGAGAGCAGCCCGACGAGGATCAGATTGAGCAGATGAAGGAGGTGACAGAAGAGATGAAGCACATGCTGGAAGCTGCAAACTTGGAGGTGGTTGGAATTGGCAGGAAGAAGATGTCTAATGAAATACCAGGATCAGAAGAGATGGCAAAGGCTAATGAAATGGTGATGGAGGAAATAGAGAAGGCAATAGAAATGGCAGGTTTAAGAGGCAAGATAGAAGAGTTGAAGGCAGAGATTGCAAGTGGTTCCAACAAAGAGAAGGTGGAAAAGTTGGACAAGGAGATAAGGGAGGGAATTGCTGCTGTTTTGGATGTCCCAGAACTGAAGAAGAAGGTGACAGCTGCTGTGAGGTTGCAAGTGCAAGAAACAGTACTAGCAGCACAAGGAGAGCAGCCCGACGAGGATCAGATTGAGCAGATGAAGGAGGTGACAGAAGAGATCGAGCACATGCTGGAAGCTGCAAACTTGGAGGTGGTTGGAATTGGCAAGAGGAAAATATCTGCTGAAATCCCAGGATCAGAAAAGATGGCAAAGGCTAATGAAGTGGTGATGGAGGAGGTAGAGAAGGCAATAGAAATGGCAGGTTTAAGAGGCAAGATAGAAGAGTTGAAGGCAGAGATTGCAAGTGGTTCCAACAAAGAGAAGGTGGAAAAGTTGGACAAGGAGATAAGGGAGGGAATTGCTGCTGTTTTGGATGTCCCGGAACTGAAGAAGAAGGTGGCAGCTGCTGTGGGGTTGCCAGTGCAAGAAACAGTACTAGCAGCACATTATGATTGATGCGCCACAGAATTTTTTGAATTAGATTGATGCTAGGCTTATGTTATTTAAGATTATGTAAGCTAGAAACTTGCACAACATCCCGATGTGTTACCCCAACAACAACAACAACAACAACAAAGCCTTATCCCACTAGGTGGGGTCGGCTACATGGATCATACGACGCCATTCCGCTCTATTAGTAACCAAACCTTTCGGTATATTATTCACCAATAGATCTTGCTCTATTAGTTCGCCAAGTGTCCGCCTTGGCCTCCCTCTCCCTCTTTTAATCGGACTCCAGATTATTTGATCTACTCTTCTTACTGGCGCATCTAATGGTCTTCTCTGAACATGACCAAACCATCTCAAACGATTCTCTATCATTTTCTCACTAATAGGAGCCACTCCGACTCGTTCACGTATATGGTCATTCCTAATCTTATCTAATCTTGTATGACCACACATCCATCTCAACATCCTCATTTCGGCTACCCCCACTTTACATTCATGTTGTCCCTTCATAGCCCAACATTCACTACCATATAACACTGCTGGCCTTATAGCAGTACGATAGAATTTTCCTTTAACTTTATTGGGTACTTTTAGCTTTCCTCCACTTACACCAACCAGCTTGAATTCTATGATTAACATCGTCATCAATCTCACCATCTTGTCTTACAATTGATCCTAAATATTTAAACCTTGTCATTTGAGGAATTATATCCTCCCCTAACCTAACTTTCAAATCGTCTCTAAGTTGTTTATTTGTGAAATTGCTATGCATATATTCTGTTTTATTCCTACTTAAACGAAAACCCTTTGACTCCAACGTATTTCTCCATATTTCCAATTTTGTATTAATCTCTTCTCTTGAATCCGCTAAAAGTACTATATCATCCGCAAATAGCATGCACTTAGGTACCTCCTCTGTGATACTCTCGGTTATAGCATCGATAACTAAGTTAAATAGATACGGGCTTAAAGCTGATCCTTGATGTAGGCCAATTCCTATAGGAAATTCATTTGTCTCACCTCCGGGTGTCCTAACCCTAGTCAATGCCCCATCGTACATATCTTGTATTACCTTAATGTAGGCAACATTCACCCTCTTCTTTTGCAAGGCTTTCCAAAGTACATCCCTTGGTACCCGATCATACGCCTTCTCTAAGTCAATGAAAGCCATATGTAAGTCTCTTCTCCTACTTCGATACTTCTCCATCATCCCCCTTAGTAAATAAATCGCCTCTGTAGTGGATCTTCCTGGCATGAACCCAAATTGTCTCTCAGAAATACTAGTCTCCATTCTCAATCTATGCTCAATCACTTTTTCCCATAATTTCATAGTGTGACTCATAAGTTTAATCCCTCTATAATTTGCACAATTCTGAATATCCCCTTTATTTTTGTAAATAGGAACTAATGTACTTAATCTCCAATCATCAGGCATCTTTTTCGACCGTAAAATCTCATTAAATAGTTTACATAACCACAACACACATTTTTCTCCTAAACATTTTCAAACTTCAATCGGTATACCATCCGGTCCAACGGCTTTACCATTCTCCATTTTCTTAAGAGCTTCGCTAACCTCCGAGACTCTAATTCTACGATAAAATGACCTATTAAGCTCACATTCGCTAACTGTCAAGTCCTCCAAATCACAACGCGAACCTTCACATCCATCATTAAATAGCTTATAGAAATACTCTTCCCATCTGTTCTTAATATCTCCTTCAGTAACTAAAACCTTGCCAACTTCATTTTTTATGCATCTTACTTGATCCAAATCTCTCGACTCCTTCTCTTTGTTCCTTGCAATCTTGTAAATCCTTTGTTCACCCGCCTTTGTCCCTAACTCCTTATAAAACCCCTCGTATGCTTTAGCACGAGCATCACTAACTGCCTTCTTAGCCTCCCTTTTCGCCAAACGATACTTTTCCCAATTGTCAGAATTATTGTCCAAGTGTATCGCCTTGAAACAATTCTTCTTATTACGCACCTTTTCTTGGACCTCCTCATTCCACCACCAAGTCTCCTTATCTCGTGATCTAAAACCTTTTGATTCTCCTAAAATGGCTTTAGCAACCATTTCAACCTTTTTTGCCACATTCTTCCACATGATACTAGCATCTCCTTCTAACTCCCACACACTTTCCTCTAATAACTTACTTCTAAAAGTCTCTCGCTTCTCCCCCTTTAACTGCCACCACTTGATCTTTCGATCAAAAACTGTTCGGGATTTTGGTTTTATACATTTTATTTGCATATCAAGAACTAACAATCTATGTTGTGTAGTCACTCCATGCCCAGGAATTACTTTGCAATTAGTGCAACGTCTTTTATCAGTATTTCTTATCAAGAAAAAATCGATTTGAGACCTATGAGTTCCACTTTTGTATGTGATTAAATGTTCCTCTCTCTTCCTAAAACAAGTGTTGATAATCTTAAGGTCGTATGCTAAAGAAAAATCAATAATAGTTTGTCCTTCCTCATTCAACTCCCCAAAACCAAAACCACCATGAACCCTTGCATGTGGTCCTGCCTCTTTACCAACATGTCCATTAAGGTCTCCCCCAATATAAACTTTCTCGGTTGTTGGTATACTTTCAATCAAACCCTCCATATCTGCCCAAAATTTCTCCTTGAGATGTGATTCTGCTCCTACTTGGGGTGCATATGCACTAATAATGTTCATAGTCTCCTTTCCAACAATTACTTTCACGGATATGATTCGATCCTCAATCCTTTTAACTTCCACAACATTCTTCCTCCATTCTGCATCCGCGATAATACCAACACCATTCCTTCCATTTACCTTACCTGTGTACCAAAGTTTGGAACCATTTAATCTAATCTCTTTACTTCCCTCTCCTACCCATCTAGTTTCTTGCAAGCATAAGATACTAATCTTACGCTGGTCCATTACTTGTGCCACCTCGAGGCGCTTCCCATTCAACGTCCCAATGTTCCAAGAACCTAATCTGACCTTAGTCTCATGAACTAGCTTCTTTAACCGCCTCCGTCCATTAGAGTGCGGTAGCCCTTGCTCATTTAACACTGCATTCAGGCGAGGATGCAGCGGCTCTTGCTCTCTTATCACTGTTACCCCATTTCTTGGTATTTTAATTTCTCGGTTGGATGATTGGTCAATTGTACTTTCATATTTTGCACATTGATGGAAAAAAGTGACTAATAAGATTTGAAAAATAAAAAAGTATTGAATAAAGCAAATTATTCGGTAATTTATGCCCTCATGATCTAGATGTCATTCCTTACGCTGATTTTTCTTTTCTGGACGATTCTTCATGCTGTCTGTTAGTGTTAATCTTACAAGTTATCTTGATATAAAATTTTATTCCGAGCAGCCCTAGCAATGGTTAATGAGTGTAAATGTTTCTACGGGAAAATACAGTTAAAATAAATGTTGTATATGATTAACAGCATTTCAGTGCTTCATATCATAAAATTGATTGCTATCTATTCTTTTCCTATTTACATACTGAAGAAGTAAAAACATGATAAATTTGTCTTTTATTTTATAAACTTCCAGTTTTTAATTCTTGAATAAACAAGAGAACAAATTAATTTCTCACAGCACTATCAGAAAATAAAAACACTGGCTTCGCCCGGACTCGAACCGGAGACCTTCAGTGTGTTAGACTGACGTGATAACCAACTACACCACGAAACCATGTTGCGTGCCTACTTAAAATGTTTTACACATACCTTTAAAAATTACGCAAGAATGCAGCACATTGCATCGCAATTCGCAACCAAATTGAACAGCTTCAAGTCACTCACACACCAAATCAAAAAAAGGAAAAGAGCGAATAACTTTAAAAGAAGTAACACCACTGAAATCAATTAATCTCCACAAAGACCAGCGCACATCAAGTTATTCAGAAGCCGAAGCACCCGAATCCTTTCTTTGGAATGACTCCGGTGGCGCGGTACCTCGCAGCCGCCTCCTCCGTCTTGAGCAGCTCTTCCCCGCGCTTGGCCTCCACCGTCGCTCTCTTCTCCTCCGCCAACTTGTGGACCATGGCGATTTTGTTCCTCACTTTCTCTCCATATTCTGCCTTCTGCTTCTCCGAATTCTCCTGTCATATACATTATTTGCAGTTGCAGCATAAGAAACCTCATCATGAACACCATCCGATGAAAGAAATTATCTATCTATCTACTGTATATGATGAAATTAACTTTCCGTCGTCACAGTGTTCCATAGTATACTATGTTTTGTTATTTATTTAAAGTACTTCGTATGGGGGGTTAACTTGCGTGTGCATGGATTTGTCAAATCTGCGCATACCTCGTTCTTCTTTATATCTGCTTGAAGTGTTGCCTTCTTGGTGTTCTCCCATGAAGTGATGGCAGACAATATCTTCTGAGCTCTATAATTTCAGGAATTAGCCAAGGGAGAAGAGTGTAAAAGGAAACTTCTAACACAAACAAAGAGAAAGGAAATATGCAGGAAACTTTATGTTAATACTTCAGCAACGTTTTATACTCGGGGAAAAAAAGTCTTACTTGTTTTGGACTTTGGACTTTTCGTTTTCTTCCCATGCAGCGATCATTGACAGTTTCTTTTCAGACTCCACCTTGGCCAGAACAAGATCTGCACACGAAACAGTTTATTATTTTTCTAAAAACAGCTTCTTTTTTCCTCTTTTTTCGATCATCTTAAGGTAATGGTACCTCTATCGGCTGACCCCCTCGAGCTTTTACGAGACTCTGCAAGCACAAGAAAATCAACAAAATAAATTAAAGGGGACAAAATAATGTCGTATCAAGTGTTGCATATATACTTGCATCTGTATATGACAACCAGTTAACTCACGAAACTTTAAGAATTTCTATATGCGACACAATCATCTCACAAAACTGTCCAAATATGAAATACCCGAAGGCATATGTAGTTAACAGAAACAAAAACTGTACCACAAACTTGTGTTTAAAAGACAGTTTCAATTAAGAAATTTATCCCAGGAATTAGCCCAGACAACGATCAGGAAAAAAACTTATATGTGAACCTTTTTTTTTTAGCAAGGAAAGTTTACAGTTTGCACGTAGACATTATATACCAAACATAAGGTCATTGATGATAGTTTTTGTGCGAAGGAAGGAAACATGGTAAGATTAAGCCCAGAAGAAGGAAAAGAGAAGAACAGAACTCGTGCTCTGAACAACGGGAACAGCATTGGAGTAGTCTATGTTCTCCTCCGCCGACGCTGTCTGGGTTTCCAACTTCCTCGTTTCTCTCATTGCTGCTGCTCTCTCTCTCTCTTTCTCTCTCTCTCGCTCTCTCTCTCTCTCTCTCTCACTTACTCACTTTGACTGCAATGAGAGTTCATAGATGTTGTGGTCCTCTTATAATCCTCTTGGATTCCTGAACGGCAAGCTTTTCGTGTGAGTACCCATAGAAAATAATCGTCTAGGAGAGACGAGCATCTGCCCTCTACGTTAAATTGAAAAGCTCTATATATGGCCGTTACCTTTTATACTACCTTTGGAGATATTTAATTGTTTTTTAACTAGTTAACAATACTATTATATGTATTTTCTGCAGCTACTTTTTCCTTTCATCAATTGATTATATTATATAAAACATATGTTAAGATCAATGGTTCTAAGTTAATCCAACTAAAAAATGAGTAATAAGATTTTATCACCTTCATTTTATGGAAAATAAAAGAGAATTATAAATCATATTTCTTTCTGACTAGATCTTTAGGAAGTTTATATAAGCACTCTTTTTACATATAAATGTCGATTGAGATTCTAAATTAATCCTTCAAAATATGACACCTATTAACAAGACATCATCTTTTATTTCGGAGTGTCTTGAGGTTCAGATGAGTTTTCCGTTGATGTAGAATTCAAGACATTATTAATAATATTTTTATTTTCTTGATAATAAAGCTGCAATTAATTTAGTTTATTTTATTAAAAGGTTGAATCAAATATAAAATCATTTACGTCTTAAATTGTAAAAAGGGAACCCTAACATTTAATTTTCAGAATATGTTTATTACAAAACAATATGTCACTGTTTAGATCAGTCATGATTCCTCATAAAGAAAGAAGATGTTTAACATGCTAAAGCATGAAATTTTCCTACTTTATTTTTTGTTGGCCAAAGAAAGATGTTTGCATTAGTGGGCAAAATGTTCCCCACTTTCCACTTTAAAATAACTGAGCTGGCATGGGAAGATAAGAGGCATCTCCTTTGTTATTATTCTTCGAATTGGCAAGAATTATTCTTTGATTTTCTTTTTTTAATTTTGCTAGAACATTGATGATGGTGAAGGCATCCGGAATTTCTCTTTTGGCAATGGACTCCCATCTCATTCTGGCCGACCTCCCTATGATTGTATATTTTCCTCTCTCAATATAATTTAATTCAACCAATACTCAATTGAGTGTTATAAAATCGTAATACTCAATTTCTTCCATCACAAAGGAAAGCCACTTGTAAAAAAAAGAAAGAGATAAATAGCACTACAAGAAAATCACGTATTTGGGATGAAAAATTCTCGACAAATAAGAATCCTTCAAAAAAAATTTGATGATATTTGCGATGGAACGAAAAAATCTTTCGAAACACTATCAGAATGCCCTAAACTTCAAAATTATCGATGAATTTAATTTTCGACGAAAAACAAATTTTACTACAAGAAAAGTGACTTTTAACGATCATAATTAACGAAGAGATTCAAATAAGGTCGTTAAACATCGCTTTTAACGACTAGAAAAAATTTTGGTCGTCAATAATAAGGACCAGAAAAATTTTAGTCCTTAATATTCTTATGAATGACCGTTAAAAGTCAACAATAAGGACCAAAAAAATCTCCTCCTTAATATTTAAATTAACGACCATCATCTTATCGTTAAAAATATGAAAGAAGAAAAAAAAGTAGATATAGAAATATAGTACCACATTCATTATAATAGTATGATGATAGCAAAGAGACAAATATTAATAGAGGAGGAGACTAATGGGCTAATATAGAGTTTTATGGAGAAAGACCATCTTTGGATCTTTTCTAAATTTAAAATAATATTTTTATCAGATTATTTGTTCACAAAAAAACTTTAAAAAATTGGTCAATTCATCCAAAATGTGATTCAATCCGGTGATGTCTTTAGCGATTAGGTGAGTGATCTTTATAACTTATATAGGGGACCAGCATACTAATCGTTATTAAATTTTTAAGGAAGAAAATTACAGTGGTCCTTAAAAAGAATCAACGCCAGTTATTCACACTGGACGTTAAAACCTTTTCACTAATGACCTAATTTTTTATAGTGTTTTCCAATGAATTTTACGTGACTTAAAACAGATTTGGAAGTAAATCATCTCACAAAATTTACACGACTTGTAGATCACCGGGTGATGCTTTGATTAATGATAACATCGTGGGTGATGCTTTGATTAATGATAACATCGTGTTTAACTAAAATTAATTAAATGTTAACTAATAATGACTGTCGCTTCGATTATAAATTTAACAAAAAGAAATGTTTGTTAATTTCATTGAACCAAGAAAATTGCGACGCTAGTTCTGCTGCCTATATTTGACAAATTAAATTATTATTTTAATTGAGATATAGAATTTTGATTAATTGTATTGATATTATTAAGCAATATAATTAAATATTAACGAATAGTGACTATTATAAAAAAATACGTTTTGCATAATAGCAATCGAACTAATATGACTGTAAAAGTGCGTTTTTTAATATCGATCAATCTCTAAAGGAGAATGAAATAAATATATATTATTTAAGATTTTTAATGATCATGCTCCCTCGTCATTTAGGAAGTACAGTGCTCCATATTGAAGTTGGTGAATATTTCAGGGCCCCTTATTTTTCACACAGGGTTCGCCACGTGAGCTTAAGAAAAATCTGAGTATTATCCAATTACCTATGCTGCTAATGTGCGAACAAAAGGGGGGATTCGGGAGGCACCGTCCTCCGACGACGGGTAATTTGGGTGGGTTGGGTTTTTGTTTATCCGGCTCGTGTGGTTCAAATTAGGTTTTTTTTTCTATTTTATTTGGGTTTTGAACTCGTTTGGAAGAAACTATTTATAACTTATTTTCATATGTAATCTGGATGGTGGCTGTAATCAAAATGATATAGTAGAACCTCTTTGTAAGACGTAGCTTTAATATCAAGGATGAACATGGGTAAATCGTGTGTCTTCTCTATTTTTCTGCAATCTCTTTGCGATCTTCTACTCTTATTCTCGAATTTTTTCATCACTCCTTGTCTTCTGAGCCGGCAAATTCGTAAATGCACAGTTCATGAGATCGTCCGCTTCGACTACTAAATCGACATTCAGCAGATCAACCGGGAGAGGGTAGATGACGACGGCGGCCCAACGGCGAGGAGGTCACAGCTGGTGTCGAGGCAAGAAGCGAGGTTGTCTTGTCTGAGGACTTCGGGAGGTCGATGAGAATGCGTGCGGCGGCTTGTCCAGGAAAGAAGCGGATGACGATGGGCCCTCAAGCAACACGGTTCGGCGAGGCAAGAAGCGAAGTCGCAGCAGTCGGGAGCGAAGAGGACAAGATCCAGCCGAGGAGATGAGGTCACGTCGGACAGAGGAGGTCAATACCAGCTAAATTAATACTGTCGATACCAGCTAAATCAATGTTCATCATATAATTAAATTTTGAAAAAAAAAAACATAGAAAAACTACAAAGGTCAATACCAGCTAAATTAATAGTGTCAACAACTCCTAGCAAAAATGAAATGGGACGAACGTAAGCACAAAAAAATTAGTCAGTTTATATGATATTACAATTCACTTCTACAAATATCATGCTTACCCTACATGTAGTCTCATTTTTCCTTCAATAATTCTTCTTTTTTTATACTCTTTCCCTTTAGAATTCCCACTACTGTTAACCTTTATTCTCTCTTCTCATTTCTTCTCTTGTGTGTCTACTTTGTAACAAAAAAGAAAGATTTGAAAGACATGACGGTGGATTACTCTTTTTTCAAATTTTTTTTCCTTAGGGCATGCTGTCGGTATGGTTTCTGAATATCCAAGGAAATATGTTGCCACTGATAGATTTGATTGCACGACTCTTGGTAGACAAGATCGCTTATAGCTCAAATTTAGGTCTTAGAACCAACGTTATTTGTCCCGGGTTCTCGGATGTTAATGTTTCAAGTTCGAATATTTCTATTCCTCATCTCTCACTGTCAAGCATGTGACACAAGATAATCTTAACCAGGACTCGATGATGAATTGACATTCAATCTGTGGACAATACACTTTATAGTGTTGTACGAGTTGAATCGTCGATACTACTTCCCAGACACCGGGAGCTCGCCAAAAAATAATATCTGAGTTGGATTATTAAAATTGACTTAGCTAGAATATAATTGATTTATCGTGCTCCTCTAACATCATATTAATATCGGGAGCTAATAATCTAAACATCGAATCGATGAATATATGGATTCGAGATCAGGGAAAAAAATATGTCATAAAGTCATTGTTTGGATATTAATCACTCTACACCTCGAAATGATTAAAATAAATTAGTATAAGTGGTCTCAACTCCCGTAGTAAAGATTAATGTTAAGACTTGGGGGTTTGGGAAGAACTGAAGTTTAGGTTGGTAATAAGTGAAAACCAAACTTCCATCCCACTAGTATTACAATTTGATAAATAAAAAAATAGCTCAATATTTTTTATAGGTAAAATGATCTACTATAAAAAATTAATTTTTATTATACAATAACCAAATAATATATCATCAGGTGATTTTGGATTAGCTCCTGAGATATCTTTATAATCTGTATATTATAGTTATTGAGGCATTTTTTATTTAAACAAGCTTCACTCGTTTTTTTTTCTTGATCTAGCTTGCTTGCCGGCGGCCATCATAATAAATATGACTTAATATAATATATAAATACTAAAAATGCATATGCAGTTGAATGGGAGACGGCCCATCATGTCGATTGGTCCTGTTCGGTTTTATATAATTTGTTGGGCCGATGTAAAAATGGACTTGGCCCATTGAAACTATTTGATTAAACCATCAGCCATGTAAGAAAAATAAAAATCGAATGTTTAAAACGGGGACTTTAACTGACATGTCATGTGAAGAGGAACAAATATTTTGAGCACAAAATCAAAACTTTAAAGCTCTCTATAATTTAAATCATTTTTTCAAACTTAATACTAACTAAGAGCATTTCTGAGACCCTACATCTTTTATAAACTTTATATTTATGGTAATATTTTCTAGCATTTGATTATGTAAATTGGCATCAACCATGTGTGATATATTTTACAACTTATACAATTATTATTAATCTTTACTTGTTCGTTCGGCCGATCCGCCTACACGAAATCTGATTAGGTAGGTGGCAATTTGAACTTTAGAAATATTTTTAAAGACTAAAAAAGTATATCGCATGCGTAAAATAAATAAATTAAAATTTGTCCATACTCATCAAATTCCAAAGAGTTGAGCCGCACCCGAGCGAACCAAACCAAAAACCAAACCGCGGGTGCGTTTGGTGATCAGCACCTGAGCTCGAGAGGCTTCCTCGGCTTCTTCCGCGGTTCCACCTCCAACTCTCCAAAGCAAAAACTTGGGACTGCAAGCCCACTGGATTCCAACTTTCCCAACACCTCCTCCCTCTTTTCTTGCACCTCTGACCTCTCTCTCTCTCTCTCTCTCTCTATAAATTCCACACTGCTACCAGCAGAAGACTCTACTAAAAGCAACTCAATTAGTACACTCATTTATTCTCTCTCTCTCTCTCTCTTTCTGCTTTACTTCCTTCGTACTTGCCATGGATGTTTACATCTCGGAGGAGTACGTCGTGGCCCGGCGGAGGGAGAAGAAAATGGCCGCCACAGACGCCGCCGCGGAGGCCAAGAAGAACGCGGCAGCTGGGGACAAGAAGAAGAACAAGACGAGCTGCAGCAGCAGATCTTGGAGTTCTGCTGCTGCTGCCGCTGATCTCATCAAGGGCAGGAACAGTTTCGGCGGCGACGCCGCGATCGGGAGGGACGACATTGTTTTCAACTGCTTCTCCGCGTAGTTTCGTCATTAATGTATCATTAATTGCGATCCGGCCCTTAATTACTTACTTAAATAGTATTACACGGGACAGTAGCACAATGTGGTTGCATCTCCCCTTGTTTCTTCTTCTTCTAATGCTTTTCTAATTGGAAGAAAACAAGATGTAATCTAACACGATCCATGGTAATTAACAATGACACGTTGTAACATTAGATGCTGAGCAGGACAAATTTGGAGTAATTTAAACCCAAAACATTGACTCGAGTCTTTGTTCTCTTCGGCATTGTAACGTCTTGATGTCGTATTTTATTCCGAGACGGCGGAATGATGTCGTCGATCGTCGTCTTGTGGGAAGGAGTTGGAATCAGTCTTTAAACGCTCTGCCTTTTTCTTTGTTCTTTTTACTGCGTGTCTTTGTGTGTGTGTGTGAGAGAGAGAGATGACACAAGTGCAGAGCTTTTAGAATATATATTTTCTATTTGCACAAAGCTTCGTTAACTGGAGCTGTCCATCTTTACATTAATAGTTCTTTATGCGGCAATTAGCTAGAAACCACATTGCAGCAGGGCATTCCGACGGAGATCATATCGCAGCAGCCTCGACCTTGCCGTGGGAGGAGGGAGGGAGGACGGCGGAGAGGACGACGGTGGCCCCGAAAAGAAGCACGATGAGGGCCGTGAAGTTGACGAGGAAGGCCTCGGAGCCGCGCCTGGGCACGCCCATGAACTGGAGGAAGGTGAGCTTCTCGGAGAATCCGACCTGAGCACTCGCGATCGCCAGGGCGAAGACGAAGAGCCCCAGCAGCGCGTGCCACGGCAGGGACGACTTCTTGCGATCCACCGAAAAGCCCGGGTACAAGAAGGTGACGAAGCCGATCACCCACTGCATCACAAGAAGAAGGCAAAAGAAGAAGAAGAACTGTGAAGCTCGTGGACAAGGAGACATATATAAACTTTTATAAAGTGCCGGCACTTGTTCTGTTTTTTTATCTGAACTTTTTTATTTATTTATTTTCTTCCAAAGTCGCCTTTTGATTTTACAAGCGACGACGAAAAAGGTGGAGTAGGTAGCAGTCAGCAGAGCTATATGTCTCTTTTATAATTTAAAAAAAAAGGAAAAACAAGGGCCTGCACCATCTGTTTTGAAACATATATAAGGGATATTTAGTATCAGAATAATATAGGAATTAACTTTTTGTTCTTATTGATGCATCCAAATATTATGACCCTTTTTGATATTAAATAGTATATAAGAATAAGACTTTATTCTTATTTTTATTCTAAACACTAATTTTATAAATATGCGGACTCCACATTACTATTTGCGTAAGAAGGAAAAAAATAGAGAAGATTTTATTTTTGTTCCATCCTAAAATATTATTGTTCTCATTATAGAAATAAAGTGAGAATAAATGTATATTATTTTAGAACTCATTAATTTTTTTTATCAAACAAGCTTTATGAGAATACGAATTAATGGATCAAAAATAATTATTTGCATTTTGTTCATTGTCAAATTCTTGAAATCCGAAAAAGCAATGTTTACTGCAAAGAACAAATTTGTTCTAATATAAAAAAAAAATTCTAGTCCAAGGTTCCATTTAACACCACACCAAACAGCCCATAGGAAAAAAATTGAGGTAGCTGATCATCTAATTTATGAGAGATGATGAATCACAATAATCATTTAATTGATGAATATTATAAATATTAAATCCATGTATATTATTTATATTCATTAAACAAATAACATAATCATCTTCAAATTAAATGTACATATTGAGTGCAGTCATACCATCATATGAGTAATTCCTAACCAATACATTTTTTTAGTTTAGAAGTCATAATTTATAATATAGTTAGTTTGTATGAAAAAATATAACACATTGATTTTTAGATGAAGGTTCATCATAAGATTTGATATAATTATGGATCTGTATTGGTTACATTAATTTAAAGTATCACGAGTTCAATTAGGCAAATTATTTTGATCACTCAAGTTTACATTTTAATATACAAATTACCCAATTTATTTTAAATCATAAGTGAAGTTACGCATCTTTTTTCGTGAAATCATGATTTGAACCTCTTATCTAGTTATTGCTATAATTTACAATATAATAAAAATGTTATATTAAAATTTAAGCCATCAATAGAGTTTACAATGTCAAATAGACCCTTACATGATATATGTTACATCATCCAACTTCATATTTCTGTCCATTTAATAAATTATTTTAACAACGGATAGCAGAATTTCAAGCATTTGACCTTCTTTGAATTCGAGTTTTGATAAAAAAAATAATTATTGTTCTGACTCTAAATTAATTCAACGTTAAAGTTTTCCAATATAAAAAACTTTCCGTAAAATCGGAGTGGCACTAAAAATTTATATTTTCATAAAAATTATGTAAAGCATATTTTTTCGATCAATGATTTAACAAGAGGCATGATGTTAAGAAAACGTGACATGACATATATCACGTAAACGCCATGTGATGTGACTCACAATTTTAAAATGGGCGACGAAAACAGTTGGGTCACTTTAAAATCATTTAAGTTGAATGACATAAGTCTAGAAAAATCCTGAGCGACTAAGAATTAAAATTGGGTGATCAAACAATAATTTTATGAGAAAAAATAGCAACTGATGAAATTTTAAACCCGGATTACAACGAAATTACTTGACCTTTGTTTCTATTATTTCATATAATATTTATGAAAGATAAATATAGTCAAATCTTAGCAAAAAATTATTTTACCATTGAACTTCTTTTTATGTAAGATGCTAAACAACATAAGGTAATAAACAATTTTAACAAATAAAAATACAAAACCCATAAAAAATGAATTTGAATTTAAGTTAGAGAAAAAGTAAAAAAAAGAAAAGCTTTATCCTTTCTCCTTCATCCTTATCTAACATTTTATTTTTTTTTTCAATCCCAAATCGGAATAAAAAAAGATAAAGATACATTTTGTTTTAACCATATAAACTAAATATAAAAATACACATACAAAAATGAAATCATCTAAATAAAATAATTGTTTTAATATTTTTAAATTTAATCATATTAATCAAATAAGAGTAATTGTTCATCTTTGTTTTTGTATATTTTTTTATCTTTCTTTTTCTTCAATAAACTTTGAATCAAACAACTAGAAAATAAAAATTAGCCAGACAAAGGCCCAAATCCAAACTAGAGATGTACCTGGAGCCCATAGAGGCAGATGGTGGCAAGGCCGAGCCAGGAGTGGAGACTGTAGAGGTTGTCGATCCGCGTCTCGTTGTGGAACTTGAACGCTGCGGAGATGCCGACGGCGCCCAGCACCAGAGCACCACCGTGGAGCGTCCAATGGATGGCCTTCTTCACACTTTTACTTCCCGGAAGAGCTCGATAGCTCATTATTGCTGCAACATATATAATAATCAAACATATTAATATTTGGATTTAATATATATATAATATTACACTGCTTGGATATTAATATTTAATATTATATATATACGTATATGCATGCTGCCCACCTTCTCCTCCCATGACGATGAACCCAATCACCATTAGGACTGGGTGGACCTGGCAAACACACAAACACATGGTATGCTATTAAAGTTCCTACTGAACCGATCGATCAAATGATTAATTGGCTGTTCAGGAGAAAAAAAAATGAAGGGATTGAGAGCTTCTGTACATTAAAGATGAGGGGCTTGTTGGTGGAGGAGAAGGCGAGGCCGCCGCGGAAGTGGATGCACCACAGCAGCACCAGCGCCGCCGCCGCCGCCGCGAGGACGTGGGACGCGTAGGTGAACACCTCCGCCTTGACGCCGCCGGCCATCTGCAGCCCTCCCCCTTCTCCCATATTCTAATTTGCTTATCAACTCCTTAAACCTTAATATTAGTCCTCTGTGTGCTCTCTTCTCAATTCTTACAAGTTCTTGCTTGCTTGCTTGCTTATAGCTGGTGAGTGGCACTCCTCCTCCTGGAGATAGAGTGAGATATGAACGAGGAGTGGGAGAGTGCTCCGGCGACGTGGGTGGACTTGAGCCATATGGCAGCGAATTCGCAGCTCCGTGTGGTTATCCGTGTGTTTAATGTCACATTGATGTGGGGCAAATTGATGGATTTGGCGGCCCTTCTTTTGGATTCAGTTTCACGTACCCATCTTATATTAATTCGGTACATGATAATTAAGATTTGTTATAAATTTGTGCAATTTAAAAAAGGTTAGCTAATATTATGATTAAACGGATAATAAATTTAAGATTATGAATTAAAGTATCAAGGTATTGTCTTATAACTATCAAGGTATAGACTTCATAGTTGGAGCTTCTCACACTGGGTTTGTCTGTGCAGGGACATTGCATAATCGTTTTCATTCGGTCTTGAAAGTTGATGGGCTATCCGCAGCGGGCTACTGCACTGTGAGCGTCAGGGCATCACTCATATTCTTCTCGAGACATATTCTCAACTTGCAGTCGATATTATCACCAGCAAGTCTCCATGATGGCCTTAAGAACATATTCTCCGATATTGCGGCTTGTCGATCATTGTTTCTACACTTTAATTGTAGACATGTATCTCGATTAGCAAATATAGAAGCTAATTCTTTAACATCTTTTAAATTTTGATAGAAGATCGATTTTGGGAGGATGTCCCTTCTCCGACCTTCCTCCAGTTTTTGTGTAATGATGTTGTGTAATGATGCTATTGACTAATCTAATTCTATCTTCCTTTTTAAAAAAAAAAGTAATAAGAAGATCATGTGTTATAGCAATTTTGTTTATTTATATATCGAGATGACTTTTAAAATTGTGCGAATCAAAAAGTGTAAAATTAATAATCTTTTGTTCCGGTCTGGAGTATTGCACAATTTTTGAAAAAAAAATTCTATGCCTGCATAGCTCCGGATGTCTCAAATTTTTTTCCCGATAAGTAATCGGGTAGGAATGACGCTGTTATAAACATTCGGATGGCATTTCGATCTGATCAAATATATTATATTAATATTGAATTATTTTTAAAATATTATAATTATATTAATTAAGAGTTTATATTTAATTTCATATATACTTAAAATATACATTATATTAATATGTGTAATTCAACTGATATCATATTTATATAATAATACATATTATTTTTACGATAAAATCCAGATAAAATTAAAAAGTTTCGATTTAATTGAAACGTCCTAATGCGGCCGGGATCAGGAGGGTCGGGATTTAATTTGGAACTCGAACTGGCTCCCTTTTATTAGCATTTGAAATTTCAACTCTTGTGTCATTTTTTAATGTTGCATTCAGTGAGGATGTGCATCATAAGCACACAAGATTCGCACGTCGTCATTTTCCCACTAAAATACCATCTACCGTCCTTTTCTACGTCGCATTCAGTGGGAATGTGCATCATACGTACACAAGATTACCATGTGATTCTCGGGTCAATAAAAAATCGAATTAGTAATTGGCCGTTTTGGTCTGGTTAGATGTAAACAAAACTCTAGTTCGACCGGTTAACTTTGAGAATTTTGTCAAGTTGGGCGAAGGAAAAGACGAAAGAAAGATGGCTCAATTAGATAGTTAAAGTTTTGTGAAATTATAATAACTTTGCATCATCTTATTTCACTTATCATATACTCAATTATTTCCTTATTCGTAATAATAATTATTATCATTTAAAAAGGATCACAATATCGATATGGTATAAGATAATTTTCAGATATTAAATACAATGTTTAAAGGAGAATTTTAGTTTTAAATATGTAGTTCTTTTAAGAATTCTTTCGATGAATATCTATCCAAAAGTTTTACTCTCGATAAAAATATAGTTTTGTTTCCATGATATTACAATTAAAAGACTATATGTTAGAACCTTTAGAAAGTAAATATATGCTTACTCTACATACCCATATATATATATATATATATATATATATATGAAGGGGTAAAGAAATTGCCTCGAGCCAGTGTTCGTATATAGGGAGAGAGAGAGGAATATTAGAGTGTTACCATAAGTGGTAGATGGATACCTCCAAGGTCGTTCGATTTAATATTAGGGGTGTTCACTAGATCGAATTTGAAAACTCTCTACCCGAATTGACCCGACCCGATGGTCCGAATATATATATATATATATATATATATATATATATAAGCTTAAGCTTATATTTGATTTAAAATTTAAAAATAATAGAGATTAGTATAATATGAAAATAATATTTAGATATTTAGGAAACTCAATTTATACTTTAAAGTAAAATATTAGAAAATATTTTATATTAAATAAATATAAAATAGTGAGAAAAATTATAAAAAAAATTTGGTGGTCGGGTTACCTGATCACCCGAATCAGTTCGAACCGGATCGTGTTTAGTCAGATTTGTTCCTCAAAGAGGCATCAATTTGATCGAGTTGGGCCGGATTTGTTCACGAGTCGAAAGCATCCGGTTTGCAAAGGTTTAAGCGATTCGCTAGCATCTTTGAGCATCTCCTCTCCTCTCGCACATCTCCTTCACTCGACATCTCCTTCGCTTTTGCAGATGACGTCTCTTTTTCCCTCGTCGACGATGTGTCCTTCTACCTCACAAGTGATGTTCCTCAATGACCGTCATTGATGCATCTGCTAAGGAGAGGATACCACATAGAAATGGAGGCTACGATTGTAGACCCTGCGTTGCCAAGCGTATGTGCCCTAGCCGCTTTAAGAGAATGCATGCCGACGAAGTCTCCTTCTACCTCGAAGGTGACATTCCTCAACGATCGTCATTGTTACATCTGCAAGGGAGAGGATCACGAAGCGGGGCCGAGGCCTGACACCCCCATTTTCCTCTGTAGGCGTCGACGAACGCGAAAAAGGGGGGTTTTAGCCCCCTCTGCGAGCTCGCGGTGGGGTACTGTCGTGATCCTTTTCTCAACACGCTTGATCGTCTCACTCGCCCTCAACGTTGTCCACTCGGTGACTACTGCTCCCTCGCCTGGTTGCCCACCATCTGTCGTCCGCTTGGTTGCTCGTTGTTGCCCTCAGAACGCACTCATCACTGCCATCCACCGTCCCGCTCACTGCCCAAACTGTGCTAAATTGCATTGCCCGAAATCGTCCTGAACCACATGCTGAATCGATTTACATCAGCCTTCATTTCATCTGTCTATTAGAGGTGTTGACGGGTCGGCCCGTGAACAAACCTAACATGTCCCGATCAAAGTTAGTTGGGTCGAGTCGGGTCAATGCCTCTTTAGGGACAAATTCAATCCATTCCGACCTCGTTCAGGTCAGGTCGGGTGGTCGAGTTACCCGATTACTAAAATTATTTCTCATTTTTTATTTTTTTAATATAAAAATTCCAATATTTGTTTTAAAGCATAAATCAAGTTCCCTAAATATCTAAATATTATTTCCATAATTAAATTATTTTATTTTTTATTTTTAATTAAATCAAATATAAGGTTAAGGTTAAATCAAAAAAGTAAATAATATATATATATATATATAAATTCAGGTCATTGGATCGGATTGGTATTTTTCAATCTATACCCGACCCAATCACCCTTCGGGTCATGGTCGGGTCGGGTCTTCGAGTTCACCGGATCGATTCTACCCGATGAACACCCCTAATCTTGAGCACAAGGAGCTCATCTCCAAAGTGCGAAATCCATTTATTGTGGAATATAAGGATTCATGGTGGAGAAGGTTAGCAACCTACCCTTCCTTCATAGAGATCAAGTGGTGCATGATCTTGGTTTTGCAATTTTTTTTATTTGTTTATTGGGTTATTTCCATAAACTTATCCTAAACTATTGTGATTTTTTGCATCTAACCCCAAATTACAAATTTATTTATTTATTGTATCTCTAAACTATTATGATTTTTTTACTTTAATCATTTTGTCTACTTTTGTTACGTTTTCCGTTACTTTTATCTTTTTCCACTTATGAAAAGACTAAATTACCCCTCCCTCTAAAAAAATATGAAATAACAAATATAAAAAAAATAAAAAAATCGTTGGAAGGATTAAAGTGGTAAACAAAAATAAAATTATTTATGAAAAAGACTAAATTATCCTCCCCCTATTTTCCTTTTTATATTTATTATTTGATGTGTTATGAAGAGAGGGGCAATTTAGTCTTTTCATAAATGGAAAAAATTAAAAATAATGAAAAATGTAATAGAAGTAGACGGAAAGGGCTAAAGTGAAAAAATCGTGATAGTTTAGCGATACAAAAAATTAAGTTCGTAATTTGGGGTTAGATGTGAAAAATCACGATAGTTTAGGAAAGATTTATGAAAATAACCCTTATTTATTATGTAAATTTTATTTTTCGACACCAAATTTAAGATTCAGATGAGTTCTTGTGCACCAAATTTTTTTAGGAAATCTTGTACACCTATTTGAAGACTAAGTATTCCCATCAGAGATGGAATTCTAAACACAATTTATGTTTTCTAATTCTTTCTCTCTCTCTTTGGTACTACTTCAATGTGTAGCTTCTTGAATGCAAGCTACCACGCCAGTTTTCAATTACTTACAAAATGATGGATGGTGCAACATGATAGGCAGACAATCATTTGGGTGCCACAAAGTTCAACTTTTGTTTCGAGAACAATATTTTCGTTGGTAAACTGGTGTTTAGATTACATGAATAACATATGGATTTTGGCATAGTAATCATATAACACATGGATTATATGGCAATGTTTTATTCACATAGCATAAAGTTGAAGTGGTCATTCTTCATGAGCAACTTCTTTGAAGGTTTTTTTTTTGCATCATCATCTTCCCCTAAATTTTGATCATCCATTAATAATTTTAATGTACTTTGCTATTAGGATTGCTATGTTGAAGGAGGTGACATCTAAGTTTTATTTAATAGTAAACTATGGAAATGGCAAGTAAAATGTAATTTTTGATGTATGATTATTTTCTTCTACATGTACAGGGCTGAAGCCATAAAGAAGGCCAATGGACATCTTTTTCGAGAGGATGTTAGTACTTCATTAAAATATAGGACGGTTGGTGTAATTTGTGCAAATTTTAGGGACATGCTGTCTTGCCTCTATTGCCACACCTAGAGATGGAATTTCGGATGGGCCGCACGGCCCGGCACGCCGCCGGCCCACCCAAAAGCCGTGCCCGCCCGGCCCGGCACGAACACGGCCCGCGCACGGAAATATGGACCGTGTCGTCCTACCGCACTGTTAACACGACACGGCCCGGGCACGGTGAACACGGATCCGGTACGACAGGGCCCATTTTGACACGGACACGAACCGCGCATGATGCATAACACGGTCCGCGCTGAAATCACACGATCCACGTTGTTTCGATTTGACAACATGATCACGGGCCGCGTTCATGGGCGCACTATGAGTACAACACGAACCGTGTTTAAATCAACGCGGATTGTGTTGCACCCACTCCGCCACTTAAGTGCGGCCGAACTCCTCCCTTTTCTTCATCACTCTCATTATTTTTCCTCTCATCTCTCATACTCTCAATCTCCTCTCCTCTCCTCTCCTTCCCCAAATGGCTACATGACTACAAGTCTACATCCCTCCCTTTCTCTCAATCTCATTAAATAATTAAGGTATCATTTTCACAATAGTCGTTCTTAGACTCATTTCGAGTAATACTATCTTTTCTCTTGAAATTGATCTAAATAGCGACTGTTGTGAATATGATGCCATGATTACTCAATGAGAGTTTGAAAATTATAACTATATAATTATTATATAATAATAATAATTAAAGTAGTCGGTAGTCATTAAACTAAAGTCATATTATAATTTCATTTAAGTACTAGTTTGCTTAGTATAATTTGGTTTAGTTATAACATAGTAATATAGTATATACTATTATACTATATAGTATCTTGGTTATAAGATAGTTAAATACTAATTTACTTAATATAACCTAGTTATAACTTAGTATATAGTAATTAGTAAATTAGTACTTAACTATCTATACTAGATTACAAGTATAAAGTATACTAGTATTACTAATATATATTTATTAAATATTTACCAATTAATTTTATGTATAAGGTTATAAGTTATAACCTATTAGTTATTATTTAGTACTCAATTGTTCATTTTACAAATTTATTTACTTAATAATTATAAATTAATGACTTAATGTATTTGAAAATTTAACTATATAATTGTTTACATAATAATTAAAGTAGTCACTACTCACTAGACTCACTAGTCACTAAGTCATATATTATAGAATAATTAATAATACTAATTATATTATATAATAATCTATAAGTAAATTAAAAATTATAAAAGTTCATGAAAGGAAAAAAAATGGGCCGTCCGACCCGGCCGGGCCGGGCCCAGACCGTGCCGGGGTCCAAAACGGACCGTGTGGCACGACACGTCCCGTTTTCAAAATGGGCCATGTTGGCACGACACGGCCCGCGGCACGGTCAAACACGGGTTGACCAGCCCGAACATGGCCCGACACAGCCCGACAAATTTTACTTAATAAATTTGTAAAATGAACAATTGAGTACTAAGCAATAACTAATAGGTTATAACTTATAACTTATAACCTTATACATAAAATTAATTGGTAAGTATTTAATAAATATATATTAGTAATACTAGTATACTTCATACTTGTAATCTAGTATAGATAGTTAAGTACTAATTTACTAATTACTATATACTAAGTTATAACTAGGTTATATTAAGTAAATTAGTATTTAACTATCTTATAACCAAGATACTATATAGTATAATAGTATATACTATATTACTATGTTATAACTAAACCAAATTATACTAAGCAAACTAGTACTTAAATGAAATTATAATATGACTTTAGTTTAATGACTACCGACTACTTTAATTATTATTATATAATAATTACATGGTTATAATTTTCAAACTCTCATTGAGTAATCATGCTATCTTATTCACAACAGTCGCTATTTAGATTAATTTCAAGAGAAAAGATAGTATCACTCGAAATGAGTCTAAGAACGACTATTGTGAAAAGGATACTTTAATTATTTAATGAGAGAAGATGAGATTGAGAGAAAGGGAGGGATGTAGACATGTAGCCATTTGGGGAAGGAGAGGAGAGGAGAGGAGAGGAGATTGAGACTTGAGAGCGAGAGTGAGAGTATGAGAGAGATGATGGAAAAAATAATAAAAGTGATGAAGAAAAGGGAGGAGTTTGGCGCATTTTATAAGCGACGGAGGAAGTTTAACACGGTCCGCGTTGATTTAAACACGGTCCGTGTTGTACTCGTAACACGCCCGTGAACTCGGCCCGTGATCATGTTGTCAAATCGAAACACATGGACCGTGTGATTTCAGCGCGGACCGTGTTATGCATTATGCGCGGTCCGTGTCCGTGCTAAAACGGGCCGTGTCGTGCCGGATCCGTATTCACCGTGCTCGGGCCGTGTCATGTTAATAGTGCGATAGGACGACCCGGCACGAAATGGCATGACACTGTTTGTGTTTCCGTGCGCGGGCCGTGTCCGTGCCGGGCCGGGCGGGCACGGATTTTGGGCGGGCCGGCGACGGGCCGGGCCGTGCGGCCCGCCCGAAATTCCATCTCTAAGGGATATGGGATCTCTAATGCATGATGTAACACCCGTCAACGCCTAAAATGACAAATTTTGAATTCATTGTTTAATGTAACATTGTAACAATTGAATATCGATATGAATTGATCGACGACTATCGATTCATATTGAATGATCGAACCGAAATATAATATATAAATAAAATATATTTATATATATTTATATTACTAATGATAATGTACTTTTAATCACATGACTCGTAACACAATCAAAAAGTTAGATGTATGGCTGACCATATTTAATCAGTTTTTGGTTTAAGAGGAAAGTTGAAATGTTGAAAGTTTTATCATCATCGGAATGTTGTCATTTCGTTAAATTCTTCAACCACCGTCAAAATCTGTTGAAGTTATCGGATTGGGGTTGATTTATCGAAGTCGAAACAACACGAGCATAGAGGATTAGAGGTTCCAGCTCATATATTTTAAGTTTTGACCATTTTAAAATAAATAAAAAAAACATTGGACTAGTCGGGATTCTTGAACCCAACAGGTCGGCCGGTCCAACACGAGTTTTTATTAGGTTTGACCGGGTCAACATAGGTCAAAAGTCGGCCCGATTTCGATCAACCCAAAATCCACTTTCTCTCCTGGACAACTGGGTCGGGTTTTACATTACTGGTTTAACGACCTTAAGTTTTAAGAAATTATAAAAAAAAATTAACTCATATTTTATAGATAAATTTGAATGTTGAAGAATTTAAAAGAGTAAAAGAAATAAAACTATAGTAAAAAATAAACAGATTAAAATTATATATAAATTTAATATAATAAAATGAAAGGATTATTTAGTGTTTGTCGTTGGTAGCGTTTTCTGTCGACTATTTTTTGCATCGCTAATTTCAATAAATTTTTTGTCTGTCAAAAAATTCTTTCAAAATTACAAAGGTTTCGTGTCCGTCGAAAATATTTCATCGATAATTCATCATCTTCTTATAGTGTATGATCATTTTTTTCAAAAATAAATATTAAATATTTATCATAATTAATTATGATAATTACGATCATTTTAGAGATGCAATCCTAAGTCGTTAATCTAATGGTGAAATTTCTTATAGATTGGATATGATGGTTCGTCTTAATCGAACAAGCCCGATAAAAAAATTTATCCTAGTCTTAAACATTGGCTGAAATATGTAGGATCCCAAGACACCAAGAGAAGGGTGAATTGGTGTTTAAAATTGAAAATATCGATTTCACAAAATGTCTCGCGGAAAATTAAAGTTGATTCGTTAAATTCTAAATCACATGCATAATAATATGAGAAAAAAGAGGGAAGAGAAATCAAACACAAAGAACACAAGGTGATTGTTGACGAGGTTCGACCACGTCTTGGCCTACGTCCCGCTCCGACTTCTCGACCTCGAGACCATCGAAAATTCCACTAATCTCTTCATTCGTTTCAAATGGGGCAAGGAAGAAATCCTTTACCCCAAACCACATATTCTCTGCTTTGAAAGGTAATGCACATATCTCTTCCTACGAAGCTTATCTTTTTTTCTAACTCCTGAGGTAAGATAGAACATCTTCTACACAAGAGCTCACACTTAATTTTCTAATGAAAGATTTCTCTCTTTTACAACATGATACTCACAAGGAAAGAAAAGAGAAAGTAGGCAAGATATAACAAATACTTCAAGAAAACAATTTTCCTTTAATTCTTGAAGTTTACCATGAATGCTTGATGAATTCTGAAGCCTTTGTTCTTCTTTTATAGGCCTCTATTAATGTCATTGCCGTTGTTCTTTGTTTTAACCAAAATGTAGATGTTACTGTCATTTCAGTCAAGGACCGGTCGACCGTATTGATGGGCCGGTCGACGAGTCTATGTGATCGTTATATGATTTGCTCAACGATAGTGTCTGATCGGTCGACAGGTCTATGTGATCGTTATGTGATTTGCTCAACGATAGTGTCTGATCGGTCGATAGGTCTATCGATCGATGTGTCGACCGATATAGTCTCGTCATTTTTAATTTTTGACCTTTGAACGGATCTCGATCGACCGTTGCCTCGAATCGACTTTCACTTCTTCGACTGACAGGTTGACCACCTTGCACTATTTTGAATATAACTTTCTGTATGATTATCCAAATTAAATAATCTTATATTCTATGGAAAGCTAATAGAATTCTTTACAATTTTGATATTCATCGTTCATTTAAAATCTAATGAGATGATAGTTAAATATTCAATCATAATTTATTACATAAAGTTGTCATTTTCTATTTAAACTTCTTTGATACATAATTCTAATTTTTTAAAATTTATATCATCAAAATATAATTATATAGTACATAAAACTTTGTTCAAACAAAATAATCATTAAACATAAGAACATTGGTCGGTCTGTGCATACATATCACGGAGGTCCGGAGGAGAGCTACCTGGCCATAATGCATCTTTCGAATGATCAAGTTCGTCCAAATTTCATAAAGTGGTCCTACTCAGGTTAAACACATGATTTCACCTCGAAATAACTTATTCGTTTAACAACAATATAAATGAAACATCATTTTGATAAATTTATACAGTATTATAATCTTATTCACCCGCGGAACAAAGTAACATTTTTCTTTATCCAAATAAGAATAATTTCCTTTCTTTTGATCGTGGTCTATTATGTGAAACATCATTGTTTTAATAGAATAATTATCCTTATTTCTCAAATGATATCTTGTACATTATTTACCATAATTATTTATAAATGTAAACATAGTTAAGACGCAAGAGGTCAATGTTGATAGAAAACCTCCTTCGGACGCAAAGATTTATGGCTTGAGTGGCCCCTTGGGTTTCTTTCAAACGGGGAGAGATCATATCTTATTTATTGCGACAATTCCTTTTTTTTCTTCTTTTTATTCCTTGTCTTTTATAGGATAAATTCATCAGAATGTTGTGCCATATCCACATATATTGGTGGCAGCCAGTGCATGCATCTATATATTTCCCACGGCAAGATCGAAAATGGAACCAAATTGAATGAAAAAAAAACAAGACAAGATTAAACTTTGATAGTGTAAGGGTGATATTGAAAAGGAGTATTATAAAATTGTCTATCATAATAATTCGTATTGTTTCCTTTTAGTGCTATGGAGAGTTTTAGAAGTTGTTTTCTATATAGTTTTCGGTAGATAAAAAAACTGAATTGTGTTTTTAAAATTTCAATTCCTTTGGCGTGAGAAAAAATAGTGAACTATAATCAAGCTGGCTACCAATGAAAGACTAAATATATAGGGGTATTTGGTAATTGAAATCGGGTGTAATCAACACTGTTCCCTAAACACCTCAATGCGATTTATTTTTAAGGCGATATCAAGCCCCATTTAATAGCTTTGAAATAAGAGTCATGTGACCTTAGTTTCACTGGAATAAGCACTTGTTGTTTTTTAAAAAAAAATTTTAGTTGACATTTTCCTTCTTGTTATTTTCAAACTTTTTTCTTTTATCATTTTCTTTTTTAATCTCTTATATAAATTAATATATTTCGTATATATATAATATAAATAATAAAGTATTAATATAATGTTATTTATTATTGATTATTTAATTAAAATTTTTTAATATTTCATTAAATATAAATTATTAAAAATTATTTTTTATGTTTAAATAATATTTTTAAAACAAAATTGTGGCATATTTTTTTTATATATTTATTTTTAAAATTTTTAACAAATTTATAATATATATTTTTAATTCAAACACCAACTAACATTAGCTCATTATATTTACTTTTTTCTATCACATTAACTATTTTATTCATCATCATCAAATTTCACTCCATTCAAATATATTTTGAACTAATATGTCAATTTAATCCTTCACCTAAAATTCGAAAGACTGTTGCCATTTCCTAACGGTCCCATAGTTTTTTGCACTTAAAAGGTTACAATTTTATTCAAGATATGTTGAAAAGCAAAGGATGTTAATGTTCGAACTTAGAACCGCTCGGGGACCATGGTGGTTTATGCGGGCCAAATTTTTCGTGAACGATGTTTTGGCCCAAACGTGAAGGTGTTGTTTTTTCTTTTTCTTTTTTTGTGTTTCAGGAATTATCATTATTAACAGTGTTTAGCCCAACCTTTTTTCTTTTGTGTGTGATTAATTTTAATCGGTTTGTAATTATTAATGTATTCACGAAAATATTTATGTTGACTTTAAAGATTGGAAAGAATTAAGTACATAAATATTTGGTATTAAATTTTACTTATTTGAGCAATAATTTTTTTAATATTATGTTGCACCAAATTATTTATTCGTGTTAGATACTGTAATGTCCTCAAAATCGTCCTTCCTGCTACGTAGACAATCAGATTGATCTCGGGAGCGCTACACTGTCTGCTACACTATTGATCATACTGTGACCTTGACCATTCAACAAATGTAACACGTGACAACAAATATAATAATAAAAATAACTTAGAACTCTATAGTAAATGCGGAAGCGTCAGAATATCAAAAAACACTAAGCACTTAATGCAATGCATAAGGAAGTGAGAAATGATAATAATATTCAATAAATCTAGACCATGATCACATGTTTGATTACAGCGGAAAGAACCATAATATTCATATGATGCAGCGATGATTGATTCAACTAATGTAAATAAAAGAAAGGATGCTATTGAGCTTAATGAGTCATGTGCAACAACCCTTGAGCATTGCGTCCTCCATCGCTCCTCTCTAGACAAGATTCTCACCTGCAAAATCTTAAATGCAGGAGCATCGAATATCCGTGAGCGAAAACACCTAATACAATAGAATCATAGGTTATAAATTAATAATCAAAAGATACTTGAATCAACAACGGATAAGCAATGACATACTTTACTATGAACGAATAATCTCTTCATTTTTCATTATAATCGATGCTTTCGTTGAACAAGACAATGAATTATCATGACTATACTTTATTCTTTACTATGTCCATACTATATTCTCTTCTGTTGTGACTTAACTTTGTCTTTACTATGTCATACTCTGTACTTTGCTATACATTACTTTACCATACTTTGCTATACTTTGTCATGCATTACTTTGGCATGCTTTGTTATACTTTACTATACAATACTTTGATATGCTTTACTTCATCATACTTTATTGTGCTATACTTTACGACGAGTTGAACTACATCTTTTACATTACTATGCAGTCCTTGAAGTTAGTTGTCCTATCTGACGAGCTCGACTTTATTAGGTTGGGATGTCAGGGGTGTCTCTATGAGTCTGTAAAGCCAGAATGCCCATTATAGAGAAGGTGTAATGCCAATGCATATCCTTTTCGAAATACAAGTGAGAGAGGGTCTGTACCCCAGGAACAGTGGTCATTAAGAATATGTAGGTTCACTGTCTTCTCAGTTAAGGAACAGTGGTCGTTACAGATCTGTAAGTTCACTGTCTCCTTAGTTAAGCTACATGTCCCTCTGGCACTATACTATGAAATTATATTTCTTTAGGAAAGGAGTGTGTCAATGCATCACCCTTCTTCGAGTCCCAAGTAGGAAAGGATCTGTGATCCAGGAACAGCGGTCATTAAAGATCAATAGGTTCGTTGTCTCCTCAATTTAGCTACATGTCCCTCACTATGCAATGCTATGATCTTTGTTCTGTACTTTGGGTCGGCACATAGCAATCTCATTGTTTTATCTTTGTTTCACTTATCTTGTTAATCATCTATGGGATTTAGAAATCATGAATTAGAGAAAAGAATAAAGTCAGCTCCCTTTTCCTGAGGCAATACTATTGTATCATATGACTTATTCTTTATGCCAAATCCCGACTCATCTTTCGGGTGAGGGAGGCCCATTATAGTCTTTACAATATTAGACATGGCTTCAAGTGGGCTTGTCGAAAGTGGGGCTCAATTATGAAGTTCAGGTCTAAAAAGGACATTTACGTCATTTTAATTGAGCCCAGACCGAATAAGTAAAATTTGGTTCGGGTCTTCTGTTTAGAATCCATGTACGTGACTCGGGCCGAATCGGGGTTCAAGTCGGATCGGATCAGTGTTCGTACTTTGAAATCGATTTGAAATTCTCTCTGTCCTTGGACCAGTCAACCGTTCTTACTGGACCGGTCAATCGCTCCCTTTGGACCGGTCGACCGCTCCCATTGATCGGTCGACCATTATCTTGCACCGAGTTGGTCAACCATCCACGATGGACCGGTCGACCATTATCGGACCAGTCGACCGCTCATATTGGATCGGTCGACCGCCCTCCTGACAATGTGCGCTACTGAATCGATCGACCGATCTCCTTGAATCGGTCGACCATTCCTGACGGCACGCTTGTGCCTTACAGAGCCGGTTGTTCGTTCTTGTTGAACCGATCGACCATTCTTCTATTCGGTCGCTTGTTCTCATGGGGTCGGACCAATCGCTCCTGCGATCGGTCGACCGATCTTGCGATTGAAAATAGAGCCGTCGGTCGATTTCTTTTCTTTCGGCCATCGAATCGCAAAGGTTAAATACGAAAAGTGTAGTTCATAGTCTCTAGATCAATATGGAATCATCACACGCATTATATGATCAAAATTTTATCGCCTACGGGGATTGAACGTCTAAGGTACTTTTCCAATTGTTTCGGTTCGTTGGCGGCGCCGTCATCGTTCTCTCAGCCTCTGATCGTTCCTGGCCGACGAGGGGAGTGTGGCTGACCTTCGAGCACATCGAGGGAGGGCTGTTGTGTGTCGGATCCGTCAGATCGTTCCTGCGTGAAGTTCGTCGCTCTTGTCGCTCAGTGCACGTCGTTCGACGGAGAGGAAGAAAAGGATCAGAGGAGGCAATGGCGGTGGCCATTTGGAGGGGAGTCAAGAGGGGTGCGAGGGCTTCTCCCCTCACCCTCTTATAGTCATAGTATGGCTGAGATTGAGGAGGAGTCGTGGGAGAAATTGGGGGAGCAATCTCTCCCCTGATTTTCTATTCTTTGTTTCCTCTTTTTCTTTGTTCTGATTAGAATTCGAAATTCGAATTCTTTCCATGTTTTTGCATTTGATTTGGTTTTCAAATTCCTTCCATTTTTGCCGAGCATTAGAGATACTCATGTTAAATTATGTTGCACCATCTGTTGTTTTTTTACCATCTCGATATTCAAAAAGTGACTGTAATATCCTAATTTTTCCTAAAAGGGTAATTTAGACTTTTTTCCCAAACCCTCAAGGTTTTCCCCTATATAAGACCTCTTTTCTCTTTCCTCTATTTTTTTCCACATTGGCGACTAGGGCTTGAGGAAGAAGAAAGAGGACATCAGGGAGAAGAAAGAAAAGGAAGAAGAAAAAAAAGAAAGAGGAGGAAGGTTTAAGATCAAAATATGTAAAGGGGATCTAAACCCCTCTCTCCTTTCTCAATGATGTTTTATTTGGATTGAGAGATTTAAGAACACCCTATTCTTGTAGGGATTTTGATTGAGGGTTGCATAAATAAGGATTTGCATGATTGAAAGTTTCATGATTTATGTTGCATAATCTGTTAAATTCGTGACTGTTTTGTAACAATTATTCGGATAGATTTTAGTTATCCAAAAATTACAAATATGGATGGAAAAGTCTCGAAGTCAAGTTTTCACAAAAATTAATTTCATATGGTTTGGAGTTGCATACAAATAGTTATTATCCAAACATCGGACTGGTGTCATATTGTCTTGGAAATTCGTGACTATATTTGTATAATTATTTGAATAGGTTTTACTTATCCAAAAATTACAAATAATATATGGATGGAAAGATCTCGAAGTTTAGTTTCCACAGAAATTAATTTCATATGATTTGGAGTTGTATACAAATATTTATTATCCAAACATCAGACTAGTGTCATGCTGTCTCGGAAATTCATGACTATATTTACAACAATTATTTGGATAGGTTTTACTTATCCAAAATTTACAAATAATATATTTATGGAAATCTCTAGAAGTCTAATTTTCATAGAAATTGGTTTCATATGATTTGGAGTATAAGACAAATCGTTATGATCCAAATATCGGACTAGTATCATGTTGTCTCGGGTAGTAGCGATACCAAATTGTAAAACGTATAGTAAATTGGAAATATTGAATTAGGAATTGAAATGTATTCCAAGTTAAAGGTCTGTGTTATCTTTTTATGAAAATTTGAATCATCTGAAAAGAACAAGTATATGTTAAGTTATTAATATTTTAGTGACAGACCAGAAAACTGATGTATGTTATATTTATGTTGTTTTTAAAGGTATTACTATTATGTATTATTGATTGTTGATTGTATATGAACCTAGATACACGATATGCATGGACAACCGTAACTAGGTTAAAATTTGAAGACTGAGCAATGTAAATTATTTGTTGATTGCAAAGCATAATGAATCCAGTTGTGGATTATGTTACATGTCGATCCTCTATGGCCCTTTTAGCGGATAATTGTTCGAAATGATCGTTAAACACATCGACAACGATGTGTCATTCCGATGTCACCATCGGGTGAGAGTTCAGAATGATCGTTATATGCATCGACAATGGTGTGTGCATTCTGATGTATCCTTCAGATGAAAGGGGAGCATTAGCTCCTAAGCCTAGCTAGCCTATTGAAAGAGCAACAACATAAGTCCCAACTATCGAAAGATATAACATTAATAGAAAATTGTCAATGATCGATCGAATGGAATGATGTCCCACGAAGCAACCCCGATGAGAGTTATGGAAGCAATAATTATGGTAAGTGTATATCACTTATATGCCTATGGATTGAATGAATGATTGTTATGAATGTCCATACTATAAGTATGGTGATGATTACATGTCTTCCACACAACTACTTATATGCATAATGATAGAATGATGCTAATGATTGACGTGTAGATCATATATTAAGACATGACATGCATGTTGTTACTTCTTTTATATAAAGATGATGCATATCATGTAGTATCATGTTTAGGATCATATCATTGTATGCATGGCCTTTACATACTCTAATAGGCAAACATCTACACCTTGGATCCATGCAGGTGCATAGTAATTTGGATGGATGACGGCTCATTTCATGACGAATAAGATTGCACAATGATTTAGGATGTTAAGAGTTAATTGTCTTAGAGTCTTTTGATTATATTTTAAAGAGATGTTTTTACTATGGTTTTCCATATGTTTTAATTGCTATCAGTGAACTTTTCAATTTTATAACATTACTTTTGATGTTTTATTAAAATCTTCGCTATGTTTTTAAAGGAATTATTTTATCTTATTTAATGAATTTATGCTTCCACTAAGTTTATAGAAAATCATATTTTATTATGATTATGTGACGACGAACAAGCTAACGCAACCGAATGACCAAATTGTCCTTAGCGATTTCGGGATAAAATTCGAGGTGTTATAATGACACCGATTATTTAATTCAAATGACGACGTTAAGAGTTATGTGTACTAATAATAAATTAGAATCTCAATTTATCATAAAGTTCGAGTAATCTATAAAGCTTCGGAAAGTACTTATAATTATAATGAATGACATTCACAATAAAACTTCTATCTTCACATTGATTCGAACTTGAGGTCCACTTCACTTTCGTTGATAGGTTGTACCACTGTTGATTCCAATCTTTTTGCGTTGCAATAGTTGGAGCGAACTGTTTATTTCATTATGAGGCGCTATTTGCCAACAGTTGCTCCAATATAAATCTTGCACTTTGTGGTGTTTGCAATCGCTGTTGAGCAGCACGCGCTAAGTTATTGCGGTTAAAGTTTGGACTTTGGAAGTACTAATTCAGATCACTTTTCTTTTTAATTATTGTGTGTTTGATAAAAAAAATAATGGTTTTTAAATAATGACTATATTTCACAATTAATTAAATCCATTTTAGAAAAAAGTTCAACATGTTCTGACTTTTTGGTAAAGCCATCCCAATCACATTTTGCCCCTGCCTAATGCAAGTAGATTCAAATATGGCTTGATTTGATGATTATGTGAAGTGTATTTGATCTGAAATAAAATTTCTAGTTTTCTTTACGATTTAAGCCAAATATTTCTAGTTTGATGATTAAAATTTCTAGTTACAAATTAATATTTGATTTTATTTATTAAATGAATTAAGCCAAAGATTCAAAATTAGTTACAAACAGTTCGACTTTGATATCAAAGGAATTCAAATATATAATTAATTTCAATGGTTAAAATAGTAAGGCGAGCGTTATGAAAACGATAAGAAAGAGTGTCTAGAAGGATAGAGTGGAAGTATAAAGTCAAAAATTTATTTTTAATCAAGCTGTTAATGATTGCTAATATTATTAAAAGTTTACATTAACTTAATTCTTGAAGCTTTTGAAATATGTCTTAAGCCTTACGGCAAATTATTTCTGTAATTCCGAATATATAATCCGATTCAAGTCTAAACTAGTTCAAACTTTACAATAAAAATTATTAACTTTTTTCTAAATAGCTATGACTATGACCTTCTTTTATTTTCTCCATACAACATTTGGTAAGGAAATCAACTCTTTTATTTTCTTCATTATATATAATTAAATTAGTCGCCGGTAACTTACGAATAAAATTAGGTTGTGATATGCACGCTAATTCCTAAACCAAAATATTTTGAAGTAATAGAGCGTCGTGCTCTATTTAATTTTCTTTGTACTATGCACAAACTTTTTATTCAACAAAATAAATGATTCAGTTACTAGTTACACTCTCTTGTTGAAATTAATAACACTAGTGGAATTAGTATAATGGACAATGAATTTAATCACTACAAGAAAATTATCATTTTCCGACGGGCAATTTCCGACGGATAGAAAATCGTCGCCATTTACGACGAAAATATTTCCGACGGTTACGACTATCAGAAATAAAAAAATAAATTATATAATTTTTTATATTATTATTTTATTTTTCGACGATTAGGAACGTCGATATTTCTGATGGATATCCATCCGTCATAATTTCTGACGGATTTTCCGACGGTCACAGTCGTCGGAAATAAAAATAATAAATTATTTTATTTATTATATTATTATTTTATTTTTCGACGGATATTCATCCGTCGTAATTTCCGACGGATTTTTCGACGCTCACAATAGTCGGAAAATGAAAATAATAAATTGTTTTATTCGTTATATTATTATTTTATTTTTCGTAATTTTTTGACGGATTTTCCGACGATTATGACCGTCAAAAATGAAAAAATAAATTATGTAATTTTTTATATTATTATTTTATTTTTCAACGATCAGAAACGTCGATATTTCCAACGGATATCTATCCGTTGTAATTTTCGATGGTCACAACCGTTGATAACTTTAAAAAATATTAATATTACTTTTTCGACGTCGAAGTCGTCGGTAATTAAAATTTAATTATCCCTTTTTTTTGTTTCCACGCTTTTCCATCTTTCCGCTTATATATATATATATATATATATATATATATATATATATATATATATATATATATATATATACCCGCTCTCCTTTCTCTCTCCCTCTATTTCTATTTTCCCCCCTCTCCTGTCTCTCTCCCTCTCCCTGCCGGCGACCCATCCCGCCGGCGTCCCTCTCCCCCCCCCCCCCCCTCTCTCTCCACCCGGACCGCCAGGCGGTCGGATCTGGCCATGGGCTGTCGGATCTGGCAGCGGTCCGATCCGACCGCTAATTTTTTTTATTTTTAAAAATTCTTTACAACGATTGCGACCGTCGAAAGATCGACGGTTGCAACGACCGACCGCCGAAATTTTTGACGGTTTGTGATCGTCGAAAGTTTCGGCGGGTTGCGACGACCGTCGAAAGTTTCGACAATTGCGGCCGTCGAAAACTTTCGACGGTTGGAACCGTCGGACGGTTACAACTGTCAAAATCGAATAGAACCGCCGGGACTTTTCGAACAGTTGAAACCGTCGACGAAATATTTTCGGACGATTAGAAACGTCGATATTTTCGACGAATTTTTTACGACTGTCGCAAATCGATTTGCGATGACCATTTTTCCGACGGATCGATTCCGTCTGAAAAACTGTAAGTAATTGTAATACCGACGATTTTTGGGCCGATTAATTAACGTTTTTCTTGTAGTGAATGATATCCTAATGCAGTTGGATTGATCCATGTTGTGAGTTGTGACCGATGGGGGTGTTCACGGGTCGGGTTTGACCCGACCCGTGACGAAACCCGACCCAATCCGGCCGAGTTTGGTTGGATCGGATTTCAAATTTTTTTATGAAAGGACCCGACCCAACCCGACCCGGGCTGCGCCGGGTTGGGTCGGGTTGGGTGGTCGGGTTACTCGACCACCTTTTTTCTTTTTCTTTTTATTTTTTATTTTTAATTTTTAATACAAAAAAGTATTTACTAATTTATTTTAAATATAAAATAAAGTATTTTTAGGCATAAAAAATATTGTTTTAAACATCTACATATTATTCTCTATTTAAAATACATTATTTTATATATTTTTTTAATTTTAGATGGTATACACTACTTAAATTGAATAAAAAATATTTAAAATTCAAAAAAATAAAATAAAAAAATCAGGTTGACGGATCGAGTAGGGTCGGGTCAAATCAGGTTGGATTTTTCCAACCCGATTTGACCCGACCCCACCCTAGGTCGGTTGGGGTCGGGTCGGGTCCGACCCGACCCAAAAGGGTTCGGACCGGGTCGGGTACTCGGGAACACCCCTAGTGACCGATGCCCAATTAATTATTAAAATTATCAACAAATGATTTCTCATGAATTATGTTACCAGAAAACATTTTAAATCCAACGTCAATTGTCAAGGTATAAAATCAACTCATTCAACAAACTCGTATTATAGTCCAAATTCAATTTTGTGACTTGTCATTGTTGGACAAAGACATGCATAGGGACACATGGGATATTTTTGCAAAAAAAAAAAAAAAGTAAAACATATATGTATTCCACGTCCTCTAATTATCTTATCTTCTTTTTTTTTCCCCAAAAGTTGTCACAATGGTTTGATATTAATTGTTTCAACAATGAAATTCGCTCACCCGTTATTTTTTTTATCCAGTTTTAATTTACAACTAATATTAAGAATCAACAAAAAAAAATCACAAAATTAATTATCGATTTTTGTGTAAGTTATTAAAAGGCATGGGACTATATAGCTAGCCATATGCATGGTCAAGAAATGAAGAGACGGGTACATGTGAGACAATTAAATTGAGATTTGCGTATTATACAAGTAGATATATACGATAATTGATCATTAATATAATAAAAGAGTTTAATGGGCATGCTATCCATTGTGGTGTTCCCTATCTCGCACGTCAGATCGTCCATGGAGATTGGAGAGTGAGCGGTTTAGGGCAATCAAGTGGTTCAATTTTATGCCCTGGATGGATTCCTTCGCCTGCTCCACCCTCGTCACCGCCGCGCCACTGTGAAGTTTCGCCTGCCCACTTGATCGAGCGAGGACCTCGCCATTGAATATTCCCAAGCGACGGTCCTAGCCGATCGAGCTCTTCGATTGCTACACTGATCGAAGTCGCCATTGATGCCGAATGCGGACCTCATCGCTTATGATCTCATCCTCCTCGCTCTTGAAGTTGCCAGCTATGACTGAAACAATCTCACCATTGAACAGAACTCTCCTCGCCACCGTCGATAACTCACCTGTCCTAGTAGAAGCCTCGTCTCCCCTCGCCTGAGCTGAGTCATCGTGCTCGCCTCGTCACCCTAAGGCTGAACCACCTCTCCGGCGTCGTTGAACTACGCTTTCCTCGCCACTGTCGCTGAACCATCTTGCCATCGACACCTTGCCTCCCCTCGCCTAAGGTGGCCTCACCCTCCCCTCACTTGGACGAAGTGACCACTGCGTCGAACCTCACAGAACCGCTCTCACCTCGTCGTGATTGAACTGATCATGAATCGTGCATTTTATCAATCCATCATTGCCCCTACATCCGAGGGCTCCGAATGTAAGGAGCAGAGTACTACCCACCAAAGTGAGTAGCACAACCATTAAATTCATAATAAATTATTATAGTAAATGACTTTTCTAATTAGAATTTAATGTGTGTGTCCAGCGTTTTTCGTGTGAACCGCATAACGACTTTACACATACATTTCTTATTTTCAATATATTTCTTCATCAATAATTTAGATTATCATTAATGATAACAATAACATGATTAAAAATATCAACAATAATTATAATCATCATTTTCAAAGCTTTGTGAACTTATGCACATTATTATCCTTCATAATAGATATAATCATTTTTATAACTTTATTATGCCATTAAACTATTTTTAATTATCAATGATCTTTTAATGAAGAAAGAAATCGAAAAAATAAAGAAAAGTACGTTCAAAGTCGCTTGATATGCGTTTTACATGGAAAGCACTTGATTGAGCGAATGTTTTCTCCAACTGCAAGTATCAAACTTTTAATATGATCTTTAGTGTAAGACACCAAGATTGTTAATGATATTTAATAATCCCATATATACGAAAAATGATAAGAACTAATTAACGACGAAAAAAAAAGAAATGA
This sequence comes from Pontederia crassipes, assembly GCA_030549335.1. Classification (NCBI taxonomy): domain Eukaryota; kingdom Viridiplantae; phylum Streptophyta; class Magnoliopsida; order Commelinales; family Pontederiaceae; genus Pontederia; species Pontederia crassipes. The sequence continues at coordinate 63,729,372 of CM060191.1, read as the reverse complement.
AAATGAATGAAAGAAACACAAAAGGGAATTCCTAATGCAATGACTTTTAATATATAAGATAATATGTACAATAAATGACCATTGATTAATAAACATGTAGTAGTTGAACTTTAAATGATCATGTGCTAACAGTTTTGTAAACTTTAATGGTCTAAATTATAGTATGATACTTTGGTTTAATTATCAGGTCAAGGTGCTCAATAATGACCTGCAAAATGAATAGGGAAAAAGAAAATAAATTATCATGAATTTACAAAATGTACTGTAGTAAATGATATTTAATTATCATGAATGGATATTATCTTGAATAACAAAGATAGTCGACTCGGTGAACTCGAAAATTCAACATCTATTGGGTCGAGTTCGAGTTAGAATTTTTTAATCTGACTTGACCTGACCTAGTTTTGTATTTCATTTTTATTTTAAATATCTTTTACTTAATCTAAATGTTTTGTATTATTTAAAATTTAAATTATAAAAATAGATTATTTTTAAATGTAGAAAAAATATCTAGGTATTTTAAATAATATTTTTGGTATTTAAAATTAATTATTAGATGCACTTTATATTAAAATATAAAAAAGAAAAAAATGATGGTCAAACAATCTGACCGATCCAACCCACCTGACTAAACTTGGTTAAGTTGAGTCAAATTTGTTCACACCCCTAACATCGATGATATTTTAGTGAAAGGATTAAATATTTCATGAATTGACTATTTGTTGACAGAGTGTGAAGTTAATTTTAGTGATTTAATATAGTTCTAAGATAAATACATGAAGTCTGGCATCATGCATACATGTGTCATGCAATAAAAATATTACATTTTTTAAAAGATTATCTAACTCTTTTATTTTGTAATATAAATAAATTATAATACTAATATATGTTAACTTTGTGTCCTAAGTAATCTTAAATTCTTAATCATAGTATAAATCCTAATATGTTAAAATATTGCATCCTAAACATAATCCAAAGTTTTTAATACAAAATATGTGCGACTGTGATGCACGGAAAATCATGCATTATTTTGTGTCATTTGATTAACACTTTAGAATGTTTTTTATTTTAGAAAAGAAGAATTTTGATTTGTTTTCATATAATTTCATTTAGATTTGATTTCTACCTAAATCTGGAAATTATTCATGGCAGAATATGAGAAAACGTCGAAGAAAAGGCCTAAAACAGCTCAGAAAACTATCACGGTCGTGACAATTCTTGTCATGGACGTGACATGAAGAGATTTCAAGCAAAAATCAGGCTAAGTTACTGTCACGGTCGTGACAGAGACATTTTTCAGCAAAAAAATGGCTAAGTATTTTTCAACTTTTTAGCCTTCTGTCATAGCCGTGCCGGAGCCTTGCACGGCCGTGACGGCGGTCTGTTAGGCCGTTTTAAATATGTTTTTATCCACTTTTTGAATATATTTTTTGTTTCTTTCCTTAGGAGACAAGAAAACCTATAAAAGGAGACAGAAGAGAACTTGGAAAAGCATCCCTGGAGCATACTTTTGAAGTCTACAAAGAGGAGAAGATCGATGACAATAGCGAATCTCTGCCGGAAACTCGAGAGAGGACGTGCTTAGCCTATGCCAGAGTTCTTTATTTTCTTTTTCCAATCTTTTACATTAGATTTGATGTTGATTTTCTCAGATTTATTCTTTTATCAAGGTCATCTTAGTTGAACCCTATTTATGTATTGGATTCTTCTTGATATTAGTTTGATTTGAATCTTTAATATCATTGCAATTTCATGTTTAATGATTTCCTTTGATTCCATAATTTATTATTTGATTGCTATCTAAGAAGAAGTGATTATTTTCATAATAGTTTCTAGGATTGATCTTATTTATTGCATACCACAATTAGGGAAATTGAAAGAGACCTAATTCGTGTAGTTATTAAGGTGACTTGAGAAAGCCCTTAATATTGATTCAGATTGAATGCATCTTATGATTTAGTTAAGTAAATTAAAAATTGAAAGGATTAATTTATTTTAATTATTTCTTAAGATAGTAGTTAAAGCCTGAAATATTAGTTAACTAATTTTAAGAATTTACTTTGTTATCGATTCAACTAATTCCAAGTTAAGAAAATTCATTACATTCTAGTGGTGATAATTAGGTGCTTTAATCATCAAATCATTATTTCTCCAGGTGATCATTTCATTTATTTTATTATTTCTTTTTATTCACCTCTGAAAATCATATATTTTCTTAATTTCTCAATTAACAAGGTTAAAATAAAATCTAAGTTATTAACCGTCCTCGTGCGAACGATAACTCTACTCATTCACTTTATTACTTGAGCGACTAGTGCACTTGCTAACGTTTGCTATCAATTATACACGCATCAGACTGAAAATATATACTACGGGATGTAATATACTTTATATGTGGAACTGGGACTTAAATATAAAAAAGTGAAGTTAATTTGAGTAGAGTAGAACTTTTCGTACGATTAAATAAAAAAAGAAATTAAGAAATAATTGAAAATAAAATTAGATTAAATTTAGAAGAAAACGAATTTGATTTAAGTAGAAGTGTGTATTTGTATTTATTTCTTGATTTGTTTAAACTTAAGATATTAATAATAAAAACACAATATATGTTCAAATGAAATGGGACTCAATAAAATTAATTTTAGCAGGAGTAATAGTCTAGGTAATTTTAAATTGGAAAAATAAATGATTTATAATTTAATTTTTTATTTTACTATTTATAAAAATTAAATGAAATTGTGCAACAAACTTTTATTATAAGATGTTTTTTTTATTTTTTTAAAATATAATAATAATTTATATATATTAGGTTTCTATATATAAATAATAGGTAGTAGAAATAAAAGAAGATTAAATTCAAAGATAAATACAGTAGGATTTTATGTTTGACTAAAATCTTTATGAAGTTAAAATTTAAAAAATAAATCCAAATACATATTTTATTTTATTAGGAATAGGATTATTTTTATTAAAAAAGAAATATATTGTTTTTTTAAAAAATATATTACATAACAATATTTGTATATCTAAAAAAATAATATATATATATATACATATTACTTTTCATATCAAGACAATATTTTTCAAAGTAGTTTGACATTTTCCTCTTTTAATATTAAAAAATATTTTAATATTCTTAAAATGATAAAACCATTTAGTATATAATAATTTTTTTTGTAATGTTTATGAATGAGTGTCATAGTAGAAAAAAGTTTAATAAGAAGACGTAGCAATATTAAAATAAGTACAATATATACTAGGGATTAGATAAGATCTCATATTGTTAATTAATTTAATTTGAATCTTGGTAAATGTCTTGAGCTTGTGACAACTGGCGGAAGAAGTCATATGTCATTAGTAATAAGTACAGAATATTGTAAGAATAGATAAAATATATATATATATATATATTACTAAAATTTTTCTTAAATAATAAATATAAATAATAAAATGATTCTATTTTTAAAAATAATTAATTAAGAAGAATTAAATAGAAGGGTGGATATTGGTAGGTTTAAATTGAATAGAAGTAAGAGTTTTAAGTTTCTCAAAATTGATTAACTCATTTATCACATTTAATTGTTAATAATTTGTAATAGCATAATTATATAATATTTTTTTTTATAATATCCGTGGGGGACTTGACAATAGTATAATAATAAAATAATAATCGTCTCATAGGATGGAAACGGTGCACCAAGAAAGAATGCCTACTCCTAAACCCTAGTGTCTATTATATCGTCGGTGGTATACCACATATATATATATATATATATATATATATATGCGCGCGTGTGCATATTTAATATATATAGATATGCTTCATAAAAGAATTTAATTCCGTAATAATACTGCATTTTTATCTTTTTAACAATTAACTCTAATTTTTTTCGTTGTATTAAATATCCTTGAATCAAACAAAAAAATTCTTAAATACAAATATTATTAAACGTGGTGTCCCTTCATTTTACTCCTTTTTAAATAGGGGCATATATTTCTTAACTACGCATCCTAGCACGATATAAAGGGAGCAACTTGGTGTTCGAAATACAAAATAAAATAAAGTTGTTTTTATCATATGCCACCATATATATTTTTATACTGTATTTTTCTACAAAATTAATCACCACGTCAGCGTGAAGGCTTTATTCCAAAAATAATAATGGAGGCTTTATTCCATTAGTTTGAATCTACTTAATTTGCATGATAACTCATTATTTCTATAATAATTAGAAAATATCTCAAAAGAAGAAAAAAAAGAAATATAGTTACATAACCCACATATATGGACAACTCCGTCTATATTTTATAGCCGATCCCAAGCCCGGATAAAGGAGGAGGGTTGTGTTAGGCCCCGACAACCAACATAAAATTATGTCGAATCTTATGAACATGGATCAACGAATAATAGAGCGGAATGACGTCGTATGATCCATGTAGCCGACCCCACCTAGTGGGATAAGACTTTGTTGTTGTTGTTGTAACCCACATATATGGACATTTAATATGATTTTTTACATCAAATTTATAGTTAATCACGGAGTCCCACCAAGAAAAGTATCAAACCCATTAAGTAATCGCGTCCTTATCATGCGTCATGCATTGTTCCTGACCATGAACTTGGAAAATGGACACACATCTCATGACCATAAGTAACGGTAGCAGGTCAGGACTCAGGACTCTCCTGACATGGGCATAAAAATTCCACAGGGTTAATATAAATCTTGTTACTTAACAATTATTTTAAGCTTCATTTTTTTTAAAAAAAAGTTTTTTTAACGAAAATCTTACATGCGAAAAGCATGTACGTAAATCAAGAAAATAAATGTGTATTTTATAGTTGAAAACTGCATATTTACCTACTTTTACAAATATCCTAGAGATAAAAGAAAAGGTAGCCTGCCGCTCAAAATTCATACGAAAACCACATATATGTTACAAATATATTTTATTTTTTCAGTTCACTATTTTTTTTGTTTGTCTCATTAAATTTTTTTCCAACAAGAGACAAGAAAGAGAGTTGAAGGAGACCACATACAATAAAGTCATAAATGAAGTCTACTACGCCGAAACGGACTACTCCACTTGTTGGCCAAGGGAAGGGGCGTTGCAAATGTTGCACAAATAGTTTTATTCCAACACGCATCGTATTTTCTCTGACAAAATTATTTTAATATCAAAATGCAAAAAAGCTTGCTTTTTTGTTAGTCTATATGTCAGCACAATTTCTATTATTCTTTTTCTTTATCGTAGGCGGGTCGTTACGTGGGAATTAAATTAAATTATATTATATTTATATAATTCCGTAGCTAATAAAGTTGAGTTGACAATAAAAATAAAGAAGAGAAAAAATAATATATAGAAGACTCGGAGCACCTCTCCTCCCTCCTCCTCCTCGTGTTGTGTGCCGTTCAACGTCGAGGCAACAGCGAGCAACATGAAGCCGTTTTTAAGCAGGTTATGGGGCGGATCGGAAGCCGCGTACGCGCCGGTGGCCGAGAGCACGTCCACCGGCGGCGGCGGCACGAAGGTCACGACCGCCGCTGCCGCCATCAAGTCGTCGACGACCAAAGGCGTCGCCATCGTCGCCGTGGCGCTCCTCCTCCTCGTCGTCGCCATCTCCGCGTCCTGGATCCATAATGGCGCCGTAAGTTCACATCACATGCTCAAACTCCCGTGTCCTTGCAGAAGGCTTTCTTAATCTTTGCTTGCACTTGCTGCTGCTTCTTTCACTTCGTTTGACGTCGTTCTGCACTGCACTTGATTAACCGATCGTTGCACTCGACTTCCATCAGAAACTCCACTTTTCCCTTGATGAGATTTCTTGAAACGCTTACAGTTGAATCGTTTGATCGATTGGTTTTCCTGATAAGTTTAATTCGCATGTTGATGATGCAAAAAAAAAATTTCAGATATGTCTTCTTTATTTTAGGCATTTTGATTTCTGTTTTACCGATGGAGTAAACTGATACATCATACTTTTGCACACCCAAAATTGCAATCTCAGAAGTAAAATGCATCTTAGCAATTTGAAAATTTTTTGGTGTTGTTTGGGGTCTACTGTAAATTAGAAGAGGCGCCATTTCATATGAGATCGGCGAGAATCAGAAGAGAATAACTCATGAAACAACATAACAGGAAACTGTATTTTATCCCGTCTGTGACTGTAATTACCTGTACATACTTAATTAGCGCACCATAATTAATAATTAATTATCAGATTTCAGATAACAAAGAGAATGTATACTTTTCTTCTTTTACACCCAATTAAGTCCTGTAATTGCTAAGCATCTCATTGGAATCTGTAATTATTTATGCTACCTATCAATTCAGTAAATTCCTGAGGAGAAATCATGGAATTGCTTTCAAACACGTATGCGTCAAAGTTTTGACGTCAAGAAGCTTAACGAATAAGTCTTAATTAATCCAATTCAAACAATCAAATTGCTAAGTTCTGTACCCTCGTTAATTATTTAATTATAGTTAACTTTGATTGACAAAGTTTATTAACATGTTCTACCACAGGATTACTTGGAGCCCATAGTATAAAATTGGATTCTTTGATTTATCTTTTTGTTTGCACTCAAATATTGCATTAAGTACGTGCTGGTAGTCGTGTATGCATGTGGTCTATTTTTTTTGAAAACAAATTTATTTTATATAAAACATAAGAAAAAATGCAGTAAAAACAGGGTCATGATTAAAAATTTCTTGGTGAACAAATTGAGTCAAGAATCCTCCTCCTAATTTGTCTTGTAGCTTACCAGTCATAAAAGGGCTTTTGTTTTATGTATAACTAGAAAAATTATCAAAAAAGAAAGTCTACATTTTAGGACACTTTTATTGTTTGGGACACATGGAAACCTTTATGCTAAAGTTCCAACTTCCATCTTATATATTTTTTTATATAATTTTCCGTGACGTAGAAAGTTATATGTTTTCATTTATTTAATATATAGTGGTATTGGACTACGACGAGCACCATAGAAAGCCGAACACCGTTGGAATCGGGAAACGGACATGATTAAGAAAGAATGTGATAGACTTTGAATGACAATAGGAATGGTTGGCTTATTTGTTTCAAGTCTGTGTTCGTGCTTGGAAAAATTATCATCTTGGCTACCTTTTTTTCCATCGAATATTAAATTAATTAGATGCTCATAGTCCATATAAAATATAAATATTACATTGAGTGGTTTGTGGCGTCTTTGGATCACAGTAGTTCATGATGTACTGTTTGAATGGTGAGAATTAAATCGTATGAATTCTCAGAGAATGCATCTGAAAATTCAATTTGCTTTCAAGGATATCACCTTTAATGTACACTTCCTACATATTGAAAAAAATGATTGTAGGAAAAATAATCTCATGTGGTGCTCGGTGCATATTGCTCTCCGTTATTTTGATTAGGAGTGTTTATCGAGTTAGGTTGATTCGGTGAACTCAATGATCCGATCTGACTTAATTCGAATCGGTTCATACCCAATTATAATTTGAAGAATGGTCGGATCGAGTATGGATTGAAAGATCCTAACCCAAATCGACTTATTTTGATCCAACAATCCGAGGTTTTTATTTATTTTTTTAACATTTTAATATAAATTTAAGTCTAAATTTGATTTAAATTTTTTAAAAATATTAAAATGAATACAAAAATAATAGTTAAATATCTGGAAAACTTATTTTATAATTTAAAATAAATATTAAGTAATATTTTTATATATTAAATAATATAGGAAAAAATTAAATTTTTTAAAAAAGACCCGTGAATAAATACTAGGGCAGGGTCAGGTCAAGATTTTTATTTGGTCGGGGATGGTCAGGTCAAAGTCATTATTTGGTTGTGTCAGATTTATTCACATGTCGAATCTAATCTTATTCATGAACACCCCTAGTCGTGATACTTGTTAGAAACTTTAAATAGGGCTTGACTTCGATAATTGAAATGAATGGTTAGTAAGAATCAACCCAATATTGCCAAAAGATGATCAGTTGAATTAAATAATGAAATGCAATGTTACATATTATTGGAAAAAAAAGACTGAACTGATAGTTGCGGAATTATTTTCTTTTTCCCTTTTTAATGCGCACAATAATAATGAGATGATGACAATAATATAGCGGAATTAAATCAGACCAAAGACGCAGAGAATTGACGTGGAAAACCCCTCAACGTGAGAGAAAAAACCACGGGAGCAAGGAAAACTTCTACTGTGAAATAATAGTAGATTACAAAGTATCTTCTCTGAACTATGCAGAGGATTACAATAATAATCTCAAGAATTAATCTTAGATTCCACAGAATAAAAGTCTCTCGAAACTGAGGATAGAAGTCAGAATGATCTCACCGGAATATGAGGAATAGATGAGAAGGCTGCTGAGAAGCAATGCCTAAAATTTCATCGAGAACGGATAAGAACTCGTTCCCGAAACGAACCCCGAATATTCTCTCTCTCGGTGGAAACGACGTTCTGCTATGCGGCTTCGTTGTGCGCTCCATGTATTCTCACGGCTGACTTGTCCTTTTATAGCTTCAAGGATAAACTTCATGTTGGATTTCTTTTTCTTCTTCGTGTCGGGTTCATATTTGACATCAACATGGTTTTTCTTTTTCTTGTAGCCGTCGATTCCTTCTCAATTTCGGATTCAACCAATCCAGCTTTTATCCTTTTTTTTCGACTTCGACTCGCATTGCAAGAACCAACAAACTCCCCTTTCTTGTTTATGCGAAGGAATCCACCAAGCCTGCATGCTCCCTGCAAAACTCGATCTTATCTCTCGATAGATGTTTCGTCATCATATCTGACGTATTCTTGTCAATATGGATCTTTCGAAAAAAGAATTTCTTTTTCTCCATCTCGTAGCGAATCCAATGATATCGGACATTAATGTGCTTGGACTTATAGTGGAAACTAGAATGCTTACTCAGATGTATCGCATTCTGATTATCGCAGTGGATAATGTACTTCTCTTGCGTCAAACTTAAGTCCCTCAGAAACTGTCTCATCCACAGAATTTTCTTGCCTGCTTCAGTAGCTGCGATATATTCTGCTTCTGTCGTTGATAGTGCAACACACCTCTATAACTTGGATTGCTATGAGACTGCTACTCCTGCGAATGTCATCAAGTAACCAGAAGTTGACTTTCGACTATCAATGTCTCCTGCTATGTCAGAGTCAGTAAATCCTTCTAACACTGGCTCAGCGTTTCCGAAACATAAGCATATCTTAGACGTGCCTCGAAGATATCTAAGAATCCACTTGACTGCATCACAATGCTCTCTACTGGGATTTAATAGGAATCGACTCACCACACCAATTGCATATGCTATGTCTGGCCTTGTGCAAACCATTGCATAACTTTCAACTGCAGATGCGTATGGAACGTTCTTCATCTTCTGTTTCTCGATTTTGTTTCTCGGACACTGTCTAGAACTCAACTTGAATTGACCTGCAAGTGGCAATGTAACTACCTTGGCGTTCTTCATGTTGAACTTTTCCAAGACTTTATCAATGTATGTTTCTTGGGATAACCATAGCTTGCGCTGCTCTCGGTCACGAGTGATTCTCATGCCGAGGATATTCTTTGCTGCGTCTAGGTCTTTCATAGAAAAGCATTGACTCAGTTCCTGCTTTAACCTGTCAATCTTGCTTTTATCCCGACCTATAATAAGCATGTCATCAACATATAACGACAAGATAATAAAGTCATCATGTGAAAAATATTTCACGAAGACACAATGATCTGATCTGGTCTTATTGTATCATTGCTGCGTCATGAACGACTCAAACTTCTTGTACCACTGACGAGGTGCATGTTTGAGTCCATATAAGTTTTTCTGCAATTTATACACCAGGTTTTCTTTTCCTTTCTCTTGGAAACCCTCTGGCTGTTGCATGTAAATCTCTTCTTCCAAGTCACTATGGAGAAAAGCTGTCTTGACGTCTAGCTGTTGAATTTCCAAGTCCTTGGTAGCAGCTAATCCAAGAACCACTCGAATTGATGACATTTTGACCACTGGTGAAAATATTTCGTCAAAATCAATTCATTTCTTTTGACTGAACCCCTTGACAACTAGCCTTGCCTTATATCTTGGGTGTGGATTATTCTCTTCACTCTTCAGTCGAAACACCCACTTGTTTTTTAGTGCCCTCTTTCCTTTAGGAAGCTTCACCAGTTTGTATGTGTTGTTCTCATGCAAAGATTGCATCTCGTCCTGCATGACTTTCATCCATTCATCCTTCTGCTCATGTGACAAGACTTCTTGATAACATACTGGTTCTCCCCCTTCAGTTAATAACACGTACTCTGTCGGAGAGTACCGCTTTGACTCTTGCCTTTGTCTGTTCAACCTTCTCAATTGAGGCTCTTGCACTGGTGCATCATGCTCGACATGTGGCTCATCATCACTGTCATCACTATCTGAAGGTATATCTGAATTATGTGAACTGATATCACTACTATTGTCATCTTGATTAGCTTCTGGAGCAATGTCATCTTCTATTGGTGCGTCAACTGAACTCGGTTCAGCTAGATAATCGATGACGCCTTCGACAGATCTTCGATTGTTCGGTGTTCCATGAACACTACATCTCTGCTTCTGATAACCTTCTTGTTAACAGGATCTCAGAGTCTGTAGCCAAATTCTTCACCTTCATATTCGAGAAAGATACATTCTTTCGATTTGTTATCAAGTTTTGACCGCTCATCACTTGTGATGTGAACAAAGGCTCTGCAACTAAACACTCTGAGATGTTTGTACGAAACATCCTTCCCTGACCAGACTTTCAGAGGTATGTCACTATCGAGAGGTACTAATGGTGAGTGGTTGATCAGTTCAACTGCAGTCATCATTGCTTCACCCCAAAATCCCTTCGATAGCTTAGCATGTAGAAGCATATATCTGACACGTTCCTTCTGTTCATCCTCTCAGTGACACCATTTTGCTGAGGAGTCTTGGGAACTGTCTTTTCAAACTTGATGCCATAGGTGTTGCAGTATTCTTCAAAAGGTCATTTGTATTCGCCGCCATTGTCTGCTCGAATACACTTGAGCTTCTTGTCAGTTTCCCTTTCGACTTTGGCATGAAACTTCTTGAACTCTGTCAACACCTGATTTTTGTGTGCTATAGGAAAAGCCCAGACTCTTCTAGAATGGTCATCAATAAATGTACCAAAATAAAGTGCACCACCTAGAGTTTTATCCTTCATATAGCAGACATCAGTATGCACCAAATTAAGTACGTGTGAACTTCTAGACAAAGAAGTTTTATTAAATATAACTCTAGTCTGCTTACCAGCCAAGAAGTGAACACATACGTCAAGTGAAGTTTCTTTCACACCTGGTAGCAGATTTCGTTGAGTTAATATCTGAAGTCCTTTCTCACTTATGTGACTAAGCCGCTTGTGCCATAACTCAGAGGATGACATCTCTTGAGTCATATTTATTTTCTCGGTGCAGTGTTGTGCTTCAGTCTTGTAGAGTGTACCATCTTTGTTTCCTTTCGCCAGTATGAGTGAACATCGCTTGAGTTTCCACATTCCCCCTTTGAAGTTGCTCTCATAGCCATCGTCGTCTAATTTTCCAATTGAAATTAGGTTTAGACGGATCTCTGGTACATGCCTCACATCTTTGAGCACAATCTTGCATCCTGTGTTAGTCTTCAACTGAATGTCTCCAACGCCAGCAATTTGGGACTCCGACTTGTTCTCCATCTTTACTGACCCAAATGCTCCCTCTTTATATGTTGAGAATACATCTCTGCGAGGGGTAACATGAAACGAAGCTACAATGTCTAAGATCAAAACTGAATCTTGACTCACAACATTGACACCATCTTCTTCCTCTTCTTGAGTAAGAAAGTATACATCATCTGATGTAGTCACCGCAACGTTGTTTCCACCACTACCCTTCTTTTCTTTTTCAGCATCTTCAGACCCTTTATGTGACTGATCACGCTTTAATTTTATGCACTCCTTCTTGAAGTGTCCTGGCTTGCCACAATGATAACATGTGACTTTTTTTCTGAACTTCGACTTGTCTCTTGACCTTGATCTATCGTGGTTGTGAGAGTTTCTCTGTTTATTTCTTCTACGATCTTTCACGATGAATGCCTCTGATTTATTGTTGAGATTCTGCTCTTACCTTCTCGTTTCTTTATTGAACAAACTATCCTTAATAGTTTCTAAAGATAGTTGTCCACCTGAAGCAGAGTTGTTCAGAGAGATAACGAGCGTTTTCCAACTATCAGGTAAAGAACTCAGCAGTAGTAATGCTTGGATCTCATCTTCAAATACAATCTTCACTGAGAACAACTTGTTAATTAATTCCTGAAAACTGCCAAGATGTTCTACAACAGAATGATCATCCTTGTACTTCAGGTTAACAAGTTTCTTCATCAGTAGCACCTTATTCTGCGGTGATTTGCACTCATACATTTCTTATAATTTTTTTCACACTTCGTCGGGTTCATCGATATTTGCGATATGATGAAATATCTTGTCATCGATCCATTGTCGAATTTGTGCTACTGTCTTGGTCTTGATCCTCCCCCACTTTTTATCATCCATGTCCTCGGGCTTTGCAGCATCACCTTCGATTGGATCATAAAGGTCTCTGCAATTTAAGTAATCCTTCATTCGAGGCTTTCAGATAGAATAATTTGTTCCTGTGAGCACAGGCATCCAACTGAGGGCATTATTTTCCTCCATTATAATGTGCACTTCCTGATCAGACTCTGATACCACTGTTGGAAAAAAAGACTGAACTGATAGTTGTGGAATTATCTTTTTTTCCCTTTTTAATGCGCACAATAATAATGGGATGATGACAATAATATAACGGAATTAAATCAGATCAAAGACGCAGAGAATTGACGTGGAAAACCTCTCAACGTGAGAGGAAAAAACTACGGAAGCAAGGAAAACTTTCACTATGAAATAATAGTATGTTACAAAGTATCTTCTCTGAACTACGCAGAGGATTACAATAATAATCTCAAGAATTAATCTTAGATGCCACAGAATAAAAGTCTCTCGAAATTGAGGATAGAAGTCAGAACAATCTCACCGGAATATGAGAAATAGATGAGAAGACTGCTGAGAAGTAATGCATGAAATTTCGTCGAAAACGAATAAGAACTCGTTTCCGAAATGAACCCCGAATATTCTCTTCTCGGTGGAAACGACGTTCTGCTATGCGGCTTCATTGTGCGCTCCATGTATTCTACGGCTGACTTGTCCTTTTATAGCTTCAAGGATAGACTTCATGTTAGAATTTCTTTTTCTTCTTCGTGTCGGGTTCATATTTGACATCAACATGGTTTTTCTTTTTCTTGTAGCCGTCGATTCCTTCTCAATTTCGGATTCAACCAATCCAGCTTTTCTCTTTTTTTTTCGACTTCGACTCGCATTGCAAGAACCAACACATATCTCAATCAAGTTTCTGTTTATAAGTAGATTAGTCTACAACTACGGCTAGCATTTTCACCGCATTGAAAGGTGTATGAAATGTTGAAGAAAGCGCAGCAACAGATATAACGGAATCCTTGACATAAAGAACAATCCTTTCAGTATTATCCTTTTTCTCAAAGGAAAAATAAAGGCTCCTTCTTAGAACGCCGAAGAAAACTGAGGAATATTTGCGAGGAGACAAATATGTTGCTTTTCCTCTATATAGAATTTGGATGTGCTTTTAGTGGGAAAATCTTATTATATTACGCATTCAAATATTATATACATAATCACATTCCTTAGAATAGTCAGTTGATGTTAGTCGAGTGGCTTTGTGCTTTATTCATATTTTATTGACTTATGGGTCATATTTTACTATATTCTTAAAAAACTATATATTTCATCGAAAAATTGCATTGAAGAAATTTGAATAATTAAATTATTTCTTTTTTTCAGGCTTTTGCTGGTGTTTTGAGATCATGGAGTCAGCAAGCTGAGAAGACACACTCCAACAAGCCCAAGTTGCAAGGCAGACCCATCACCATGAGCTGCCCCTCTCCGAACCAAACTGCAACTCCCTTCTGCAGAAGAGTAGTTTCGCCACCAGCGTCGGCGCCGGCGCCGGCGTCGAATTCGAACGCATCACCACACACCGCCGCCGGCGCCGGCCCCGCGCAGGCATGCCCTGAGTACTTTCGGTGGATCCACGAGGACCTCCGCCCGTGGCGATCCACGGGGATCACGAGGGAGACGTTGGAGAGCGCGCAAAAGTTCGCCGCGTTCCGGCTGGTGGTTCTCGACGGCCGCGTCTACGTGGACACCTACCACAGAGTGTTCCAGACGAGGGACACTTTCACCCTGTGGGGCATCCTCCAGCTCGTGAACCGCTACCCCGGTCGCGTCCCGGACCTCGACCTCATGTTCAACTGCGAGGACACGCCCGTCGTCAAGGCCGCCGACTACCCGGCGCCAACGCCTCCTCCGCCGCTCTTTCGCTACTGCAAGAGCGACCAGACGGTGGACATCGTCTTCCCCGACTGGTCCTTCTGGGGTTGGTAAGGACAGGATCAATACCACATATTCTTCTCTCTTTGTATGGTTAATGACACGAAGATGCATCAATATATACTAAACGTTTAAAGTTGCATCAACTCATCGACGTAATTCGATTGAAGGCCTGAGGTGGACATAAAGCCATGGGGCACGCTGTTGAAGGAGATAGAGGAAGGGAACAAAAAGGTGAAGTGGAAGAACAGGAAGCCGTATGCGTACTGGAAAGGTAACCAGTGGGTGTCCAGGAGCAGGCAGGATCTCATGAAGTGTAATGCCCGTAAGTGGAACGCACAATTTCATACGCAGGTGCGCATCTCTTGTCCAATATGCCATTTGTCCATTCATGCATGCATTCATCCATTTGGCATTTGTCCCTGCACGTCGATCAAATATATTATTAGTACTATTTGATGAATCGATTGGCCTAGGAATGCGACAACGTTATGCATAGGCGAGTGACACCTTCTGCGCATCTCAATAAAATAAAAGCGTCACACGAATTGAACTTGGGTAGTTGGGTCATGGGCACTGGTATGACATTGAGGCAATGACGGCATGCTTGGTTTTGTATTGTGGTGTGGGGCACAAATTCTAAGAATGTGCTGTTTTGGTCTCTCATTAAGAAAAACAAATTAAACAATAGGCTAATATTATAAATTATTAAAATAAATTGATAATTCAGGACTTTGACCTCAATGAGTTGTTCTCATTAGGGCATATTCAACGCACACTTACACTATTAAATTAAATTTTGATACAATTTATTACAACTATGATACGAGATGTAAGGATTTAAAAAAGTTCTTTAAATACAACTTTTTTTTTGGGTGCATATACATATTTTATTCTTGTCGCTATCATTCTAGTTAAGCCTCTTTTCGTATCCTCTGTTGACATGGGCTTCGGCCCACATTGGCCCAATGATCACAACAAACAATCTTGAATAATTTCTTATTTCTTTTTCCATTATTATCATTATTATTATTGTGGCCTGTTCATCTGATGAATGGATCATGGTGGCATGGCTGCAGGACTGGGACGGCGAGAGGAAGAACGGGTTCAAGACCTCGAACTTGGCCGACCAATGCCATCACCGGTAATCATACCACATCTTTCCTTTAATTTGGTGCCCTGCGCGTCCGTAAGATTTGTGTCTTGCTTACTCGATCGAGCTGGGCCGCGCGCAGGTACAAAATTTACGTCGAAGGGCGTTCGTGGTCCGTGAGCGAGAAGTACATCTTGGCCTGCGACTCGCCGTCGTTGTACGTGACGACTCACTTCCACGACTTCTTCTCGAGATTTCTGATGCCCGGCCGTCATTACTGGCCCATAAACGAGCACGACAAGTGCAGGTCGATCAAATTCGCCGTCGACTGGGGCAACATGCACCAGAAAGAGGTAGCTCTCGATGCGCTTCAAGAAGAGAAAGCATCAAGTTTTCAAATGCGTGCTATTCATGTCATACGTGCACTCACAGAACTATGAGCATTCATGACCAGTAAGAATTCTGCAGGCAAAGGCGATGGGAGAGGCAGGGAGCAGCTTTGCGCGAGACGACTTGAACATGGACCAGGTCTACGACTACATGCTGCACCAGCTGACGGAGTACGCCAAACTGCTGAGGTACAAGCCGACGGTGCCGGAGACGGCGACGGAGCTGTGTCTGGAATCCATGGCGTGCCCCGAGAAAGAAGGAGGCCTCGTAAGAACGTTCATGGAGGAGGCCATGGAGCGGCAGACGCACGAAGAGGAGCCTTGCGCATTGCCTCCGCCGTACACTCCCGAGGAGCTACGAGAGCTCGCCGCCGAGAAGGCTGTCTCCGTCAAGCGCGTGGAGGAGTGGAAGGCAAAAGCTTATATGGGGAGGAAGGGGAACTAATTAAGTAGTTTGTACAGAAGTAATTGGTATATAGATATCGATTCAATTTTGGTTATTTTTTGCAGAGCTGATCTGATCAAGAAATGGAGGGAGAACTATGAGAAAAAAAATGCGACTGCACAAATGAACTTTTAGTTCAACCAGTTCCTTTTTCATAGAAATATGTATTACTTTTCTAAATAAAAAATAAAATATCAATACAACAATATAAAAAATAATCAAAACTGTTTTCAATTATCAAATTATCGTTGAATATTGATTTGCAAAAGATAGTACTAAAACTGTGAAATAATATGAATGTTTGAGTGACTATGTACTATTAATAAATCATAATATTAGCTCATATTATAGTTTATACAACGTTGACAAGTTATAGTATGAACTCATACATTGTTTGAACAGTTATTTTGCTTTTAAATTGATCGAACAATTATGTATTTTTAACACGTCATAATACAAACTCTCAATCACCTGATTGAGTACTATATATTTCTAACATATGAAGTTGATTGCATTCATGGATCGGACAATCCATTTACCATAACTAATATATATAACCAGTCCATTACGTGTGAGAGGAAAATTGTTAGGAAGTGGCGCCTGTATGGGTTGCCGGTTGTTGGTCCATCATATTAATAAGCATGGTAATTAGAAACTGCAAGAAGCAGTTTAACTGCTCAACGAGTTGCTAATTGATGCATTATATGCTGTCCAACTTCGTAGAGAAGCAATCCGACAAAACTCTGCCGCAAGACGATGTTCTGCACTATTTGAATTGTGAATAAGTGTTTTTTTCTTGTGATCGAGTTTTTGATAATGAGTTTGAAGTAAAAAAATTTGATAATTCTTTTTTCGCTCGAAATATTTTTCTATTTGTACAAATTTCTTCAATTGATATTAGAACCAAAACCGTTCAAAAATATTAAATTGTGCGAATGAAACTTTTCATATTCCGTCGCGCATTCAAACGATCGAACTATTTGCATGTTTTATTTTTCACTACATTAGCACCTGTGAGACTATTGGCTTGAAATGCCATGCGTGGAGGCGCCTCTTTTGATGACGATGACTGCATACATGCAAATGTTCTATGCAAAGAAAGGTTCAGGGCTGCCACTCGATCGCACCGATGTTGTAACGTTCATAAAATTTGACTCTAATTTAAATTTTTATTGAATTTTAGGCGATGTTACTTTAATCTTGATATGACATAATTTCATAAAATATTACAACGGAAATATAATAATAATAAATATAAATAATAATATCGTAAAATAATGAAAGACTTCATGATTAAATCTCAAGATACATAAATTGGCCCATGAACCTAATAGGCTCTGACGTATACCCAATAGAGGGTTCATCGCACATAAGTAAGTTCAAATGGAGTACATGACTCAATAAGAGGTTCATAAGCGATACATACTTAATCCTTATAAGGGTTCATCATCATAATATAATAAAAGCAAAATAACTTAGGCCGTAGCCCGACAAACCCATGTGCAATGTCGTCGTCACGAGGCTCTCGCCACCGAACCTAAGTCTCCTCCGTACCTGCTATGAACTACTTATGTCATATGCATGCTATGAGCTACTTATGTATACTATATGACATGTGAGCATATCATCATGACAAGATAAGATAACATATAACATCATAATCTTTAGATCATGCATATCATAACTTATCATCTTACTTATCATTATGCTATTGCATATCATGATCTTGTCTTACTTTACTTGGTCATCTTTATTCATGACATCATATGATGTGTCAAGTGGACATTCATAATGCATCCTCATAGGTGCCTTCTTCATACTTCTTTATCATCTTTAACTTTATGTCCCAAGTCATTCATCATTCTTCTTTGCATCGTTTCATCTTTCATCTTTATTTAGATACTTTATTATCTTGTCGATCGAGAAGGGTGGTGGCTCATAGGTCATAATCCTCACCCGTAGATGAGGTGTTAACCCTCATCCTTAAATGAGATCATAACCCTCACCCGTAGGTGAGGTCTTAACCCTTCCCCGTAGGCGAGGTCATAACCCTCATTCGTCAATGAGGTCTTTCCCCCACCCGTCGGTGAAGTTTTAGTTATGGTACCAATTAGTCCCGAGTCATAAAGAATGGCACACCTTTATCAATCCGTCTTTTAATCATGTTCATCAATACATACAATCATTCAATACATCTTGTATCTTTTAACCATATTTAAGGTCATACAAACTTCAAATTATACTATGTGTGGACATTCAATCATAATCAATCATATTCCAGAATCGGACGACCGTTTTAGGTCACGATCGACCGCTGGACTATATCGGACGACCGATCGGATTATCGATCGATCGTTATGGTCCTTTCGGACGACCGAAGCTGAGTTTCGGGTCGACCGCTAATCACATAATGTGAAGACTCTTCAAATCGGACAACTGCTAGTATATCGGTCGATCGGTACATGGCTTTCGGGCGATCTGAACAGGGTGTTTGGTCGACCGCTAATCACAGAATGTAACGCTCTTCGTTGGAATAACGGTCGACCGCTATAGGTCTTTCGGGCGTCTGAAATGAGCTTCGGATCGTCCGCTAATCACAGAATATAACTACTACTCAAATCGGACGACTACTGAAATATCGGTCGACCGATACATGACTTTCGGACGACCGAAATAAGGCGCTCGGACGTTCGCTAATCACAGAATGTTTTGACCCCTCCAGAACGGTCGATCGATAAGGAATCGGCCGCCCGTTCTGAGATGGCAGACCCACGATTTTTACATAATTTCTTTCCAAATCTTACATACATTAACATCTTGAACACATATTGACTTTCTCGCATCATCTGAGACATTTCTTAACATTCTTAACACTCTAATCATGAAATATAATGAGGTTTTCACGTAAGGCATTCAACATGCTAATCACACTTATAAATGCACATAAGCTTTAAATGATTTTATAATGAGCTAATACAATCACAATAAACATTATACATCTAAACCTTACAATGAAACATTAAGATTGATAATACATAAAGCACATGAGATTCTAAACATGATCAACAATGGAATAATAACTAAGAATCATTAAATACATATTTTCCTAATCTTTCACTCTAAGAATAAGGAGTTTGCTCTTATACCCTAATCTATACATTAAAATATCATTAGGATGATGTTATGGATGTTTGGATCTCTTCAAACATATTTTACTTAGTTTATGTCTTAATTCTTAACTTCTTTATTTTTTCTCCAGCTCCAAAGACTCTAATGAAGCTTCTCAAGAGTTCTAAGGTGATTAAAAATGGAGTAGCACGAAGAAATAGCACGTCAAAGTATGAGTTAAGGAGAAAAAGAGCTTAGTAGCTCCAAACAAGGAGTGTCCGAATGGAGCTCGAAGAGAGAGAGAAGTGTGAGGGAAAATGGCTTAATGTAGCACTTAGGTGGGGGCTTTAGTGTAGCTTTCGGCTGGGTGATGCAAATGAAGGAGAGTGGTAGTTGCTTTTAGGTTAAAATAATGTAGTGGGCTTTGTGGGTTGGTGCGGCTGGGCTTGTTTGCTTTTTTTTTTTTTTGAATTCTTTTAGGATGTTACAGATGTTCTATGCAAAGGACGTTGATATATTTGTTTTGTTATTGTTGTTCTGCAAATGTTTTCTTTCCTGAGCCCTTGTGATATTTGTTTTATGGAGTAAATTATTTGGAACACTCTTCAACTTTGAGGAAAAATGATACCAAATGTCATCCGACTTGAAGATTTGTTTAATGATATCTTTTAACTTCATTTTGTAATAACGATGTTCTATATCTTTTAACTTATTTCATTCGATGTCCTTTTTACCTAGGATAGACGGTCTCCTAATTTTCCGTCTACGTGGTCATCTCTTCTTTCCTCCACGTAATAGTCGTCCGACGTGATAATATTAAAAAAATAAAAAAATGCCATGTCAGCAAGTGGGAGGGGAGCCTCATGGCGCACGAGAGAGGGAATCGAGGAACTGATGATGCTTCCAATACCGACAGCAGGTCTGCGTCGATGAGGAGAGCCCCACCCCCCACGCGTCCACGATGAGGGGAGGGGGACGCCCACCCTCTATGACCTCGTCGGCGGCGAGGTCGCAAAGGGTGGGCGCGAGACCCTCCCACCGCACTGGCGTGCATTTTTTATTTGTTTAATTATTTTTTTAATATTACCACGTCAAACGATTAATTATGTGGAGGAGATGGTCACGTGGACGCCACATAGACGGGAAACAGGGAGATCGCCTATCCTATGTAAAGAGGGTATCGGGTGAAACGAGTTAAAAGATAGAGGGCATCGTTATTATAAAGTGAAGTTTGATGACTTCGCTAAATAAGCCTTAAAATTGGAGAGCATTTGGTGTAATTTTTTCTCAACTTTGAGCATCTTCTTAGTGTTATCTTCAAACTTCATTTTGTAACAAGACATTCCTTGATCTTTTCACTTGTTTCACGAACTATCCTTTTCATCATTTTCACTTGCAATAGGTCATTTTTCGATTGATCTATCGACATGTTGTTCACACAATAATTTTCTCTCTTCTCCATGCAGACAGTCATCCTACGTAATATTTCTTTCTCCTTCACGTGTCAAATATATGTTAACATAGTAATAAAGTTTTTTAAAAAAAAGGAGTTTTCCCTCCTCTTCTCCCGTCGGCCGGCGCAAGCATCTCTCCCTCTCTCTTATCTGACGCCGGCGAACTCTCCAGAGTGTCGAATTTTAACAATAAAATTCGACAATCTTCGGCACAGGCTTCAATATTATTTTTCCCCGATGTTAAAAAAAAAGGAACTGTTCGCGTGCAGTGCACATTGCCATGCGGGGAGCGGGCCTCAGGCCTGCCCGTGCCGAGTGGTGCGAGCAAAGGGCACTGGCCCGCCCGCCATACGTTGGTAGCACAGATGGGCGAGCCCAGGCCTGCGTCGCTGTCGTGCAGCGGGGAGGCGCTGGTGCACGTACAGAACAGGCCGCAGCCAGCGGCTGCTACCAGCAACACGATTTTAGGGTTCACTGGGTCCACGGCACGGCCATTTTATGAACACTGTTCTTTTATTTTTTTTATTTTTTGGAAATTACATTGTGATACAAAAAAACTGTGGAAAAAATATATTAAAATGAAAAATGTTTTTGTTTTCTTGCTACAGAAAAGTTTTTATAATTTTCTGGAAATATTGGGTTGTCAAGTCATGACTTGAAACATGCATTTTGATTATTTTTGGCATTATTACGTTTATTAGAAAATTATGTCATGAAAATTTAAAGATTTTTTCTGAAACCTGTATGACATAAATTATGTACTTTTTTATATGTTATATGTGCAATTTTTTAAATATGTCTCGTATATTATTTGATATTATGTTATGAACATAATTATATTACATATGTCACTTTATGTGTGAAAAAAATTCGGCACTCTGTTATTTTTTAAAGTTCATTATCTGATATGGAACTTATAAATAATATTTTTCTTTATTTTAGAAAGAAAATTGAAGTGCACATATTTTTTATTACCAAAATTAATTTTTGATGTAACAAATGTATTTTCACATGAGACTGTCTTGATAATATATGTATGATATTACAATATTACTTTTTGGTTGTATGAATATTTTCATTACATATATGTAATTAAGGCATGTGAGAAAAATAATTTCTAATTTTTATGTAAATTGATATTTTAATTATTTAAATGTGTACATATATGTATTTTAAACATGTGACTTTATTTTACATTTTATATAAATGTATGAATTGATTATAGTCATGCTTATTATTATGCATATATTATGTTAGAAAGCATGTGATAAATAATTTCATTTTCTTATGATAAAATGACTTGTATA
The DNA here is from genome assembly GCA_030549335.1 of Pontederia crassipes. Lineage (NCBI taxonomy): Eukaryota > Viridiplantae > Streptophyta > Magnoliopsida > Commelinales > Pontederiaceae > Pontederia > Pontederia crassipes. The sequence goes on along the minus strand of CM060191.1, from coordinate 63,707,120 downwards.
ATTATTTGTATGCTTTGTAATTCATAATTTTTTTATGCTATGTTTTTTGTATTATGCGTAAATGTGAAAATTATGAATGCCATATATATATTCATGTGCTTAGGAATTGAATTAAATTGAGCCTAAGTTAAATGTTTGTATAATGAATAGGACTAAGGCATTTAAATTGTATGACTTGTATAATGAAATATGTGCATATCTAGGCAAGTAGTGAAAATATATTATAAGTGAAAATTTTAGTATCATAATTTTCTATGAACTTCCTCTAAAAATTATTATATTCACGTGACATAAAAATATTTATTAATTATTTCGATATCAAAGTGAGGGGTAATGGTTCCTAATTGCCACCTTGCAGTGGCAAGGAAGAACCTTCGGAATCTTGATTACGGCCAAAATTCGCTCTAATTATACCAACAATATAAAGTAAATTTGAAAATATAAAAATAATAATAACGCACAAACAAAGAAGTAGCATTTTGTTTTAGCTATGTATTTAAAAAATAAGAACCTAAGTCCTAACACGAAATTAGAGGCAGACAAAATGCATGTTGTTTGTACTATTATAGAGTTAATGACGTATCATGGAAAAAAAATAAAGTAAAATATTGTAAGTATATTAGAGACAGAGAGAGAGGAATTTGGATGTTTGAAAAGGTACTTACATATTTTATTATGTTGTATTAGTTGCTATATATTTTAGAATAAATTAATAACATATATATATATGAACGGAAGATCGTTCTCCTTAATTTATCAATCGTCGGATGACAAAATGGACGGATGATAAGAAATGAGTGGTTGAAGGCACGGTTTAGGGTGATGATTGAAAGTGGGTGATGTCCATTTGATGTGGATCAAACCCGTCGCAAGCTTCCACGATCCTCGCCGGTGATTTTCGAGACGTAATGACCTCACATAGCTGCTCCACATCTCGCCCCGACACCTCGACGATGCCCGTGTTCCGGCGACAAGGAGGATTCTAACACGAGGGTTTAAAGGAGATCACCTCTTAAGGACAGCGCTCAACGGAAGGCGACAATGCATGGCGACAGCGATCGACGGCAAGTGGCAGCGCTTGGCGTCATACAACAAGGAAAAACTCAATGTTTTTTCTTTGAACGGAGGTATGCAGGTGAACTGGATGCTTCTAAGACCACTTGAATTGCACAAACAGTTGATCGGTCGTCCATTTTATATTTGGCGATTGATAAACTAAGGAGGACACTCCTCCTGGATAAATATTAAATTCAATATATAATACTTTTTTTCGACACATAAGGAGGTCTATAGACCTAATATAAGGAAATTAAAAACTAAAAATAAATAAGTACATATGTTTCATTGATGAGATTCAAACTCGTGACCTCTCGATCTCCGAGTGATGATGTGCGCTACACTCTTGTTCTCTCAATCTATAGTACTTTAAAAAGTATGTTATTAAAATTGTTTTGGGGTGACATTTTTAACACGCATTGTGACCTCTTTCAGATCTGATAAGCTGCATGTGCCGATTAAAGAATGCTATTACTTATTCGGGTGTTTGTGTCGGCCATGATCAATTCCTACATATCATATAGAAAGTTACCTATCATATTCCTACGGAACAAACGGGAAACGTAAATTACTCAACTCATCACATGCAGAGATCCACCTGCTCAAATAGGAGGAAAAAAAAAACATGCATCACTTCATAAACCTAGATGAGATCATGCATGAGAGTTTAATTAAATGATAATTCTTTTGCATTCAATTTTGTACTCAAAATGCTACTAATTAAATTAACCCCGGTTTAAAATAGAAATAGTAATAGGTTTAAATTTTTTTAGTTATATTTTTCGCTTTTAATTATGTTATAGTTATTTTTTTTCTTCATTGTATCCGATGTTGCAGCCCTTTTTATTTTGCTGAAAAAAAAAACGTTTGAACAGATCGGCAAGTTATTATAAAATAAATAAATAATTGTTTTTAATTTCCAATAATAAATTATCTATATTCAACAATCTGAGCCAATAATTGTGGGAATCCAAAAAGAGCCAGGCGGCCAAGAATATGAAGCGTGAGCGACCGATAAAGGGCGATCACGTGACGTTGTGAGTTTACCACTCACCAACTTAAAAAAGTGCATCTCATCACTGACATATGAGCTAATTTATAGGCAAGTGTGAAATTATGGACACATTTATTTTTTTTATGCCATTTAATTGGTCCTTTATAAAATTAAACTGTTGTTATGTATAATGTTGATATCATACATCTATTAACTCGATTTTCGTTAATTCAAAAAGTTTATCATCCCTTAATTTCCTTGTAGTTTATTTTTTAATATGTAATTATATTTTCCCTATTCAATTTTTGCACTTTAGGCTTAAAACACAAAATACAAAAAGGTAGAATGAACTTCACGTGAATAACAGAGAAAGAAGTATTTGATTAAGTTTATAAGTCAATCAAAATGATTTATAAATAATTTAAAGATTTTGTTCTTGTTTGACAATTAAAAATAAAAATTGACAAACATTTATTTTAACAGTAAAAATATTTATAGCTTATTTTGTGAAAAAAATTGATCAATTAATTATTAAAAGATGCATAATTTTTATTTATATATTTCATATATTATAATATTAAGAATTTTTATTAAAATAATAATTTATATTTTTTATTATCTAACTATTTATTTTTTAAATCAACTTTAGTTAAAATTACTTATTAACATTCTAATTTATCGACTATTTTATATAGGGCAAGCTCTCCCAGTTTTTTTCTTTAAAAAAGTAATACAAGTTCATAAAATATATGATTCGTACCCCAAAGTTAATTTGTTAATAAAAATAGTTATTATTGTAACACACAAACATAACATTGCGTGAAACATTGAGAAGTGCACGAAATTAACTAAAATAAAAATTTGTGATTGCCGAGGAGACAACAAAAATAAGTAAAACGAGTATTCAAAAAATAATCCATGAATCAATTAAACTAACACAGGATTAGTGCCTTGTCATGCACAATTACAAAATTACCCCTGTTAAGGGAAAAAAATGCCTTATACTCGATAGCCAAATTAAATTATACAAAAGGCCATAAAACCATTTAATGTGATAAAGAAAAGATAGAAAAGAAAATATGCAGGGAAAAAAAAGTAGTGAGCCAGCACAGAAACCGAATAAGAAAACTTTTATGTTAACCTGTGAAGTTGTCGTTGCTTTTTTGTCTTGTAATTTAAGTTTTCTTGTACCAAAACGTCCCCCCCCCCCCCCCCCCCCCCCCCCCCCCCCCAAAACAAAACATGTATGTGATGCTTTTTATTTTCTTCGATTAAGAAATAAGATATTGAATTATTGGTTGATGTAAAGGAATTAAAATTACTTGTATCTCAAAACTCAAAATTTAAATCTCAAGTCACAACAAGTCTGTCTGATAGTTGTGATAAACTATTTTAATTAAATATGTGAAAAATGAAATTAAATCATAATAAATCACATTATTGATTACATAATAATATATAAATTTATGACGTGCTGTCGTATGCCACTAAGTTATCGCACCTACCTGCAGAGGCTACAACTTTTTAGTGTCACATATTTATTATGTGGACCGTCCACGGACACAGACCACCTATCACCAACCTAAAACCTGCTACAACGAGACTACAATGGGACAGCCAGATCTGAAGCCTGAACAATTCAGGGCCACACAATTTAACTTTACCTAATCCACAATCAAATTCCCATCCTCATAATTCATATGGTAAGCAGTTTTGAATGATTCATCAAAGTTTCCAATTTCATTAATAAGAAGTGATCTTTTTACTCTCATGTGAATTTGGATTTAATCAAACTTTTGTGCATTTATAGATCCCATTCTCATATGCAATTTACTAAAACAAAATTTGTACACGTTAACCAATAGACAAGCGACTAATCTAGTGATGTAATATATAATAATAATAATAATAATAATAATAATAATAATAATAATAATAATAATAATAATAATAATAATAATAATAATAAGTTATTCTTCGTACCTTTGCCAATTCACCATTTATTGCCGCAAGCAAATTAAAGTACTTGACATAATTAATTAACATGTATTCCAAAGAAAGTTTGGGTTCGATTACTGAAATAATCAATTTAGTTATGATTATCTGAGAGAGGAGAATTAGTACAAGAGATTAAGGCTATTTATAAACCTTAACTTATTAAACATTAATTTTATTATCTTTTAATGCATTATATTATACTATATTATATTACTATGATCATCAATCATGGACTTCATTTTCTTTTATGCATATTAAAAAAATCAACTTGATCCATCATGTTTCAATGAGTCATTTGATAGTGCAAAACAAAATAAAAATAAAAAATAGACATGATTCATCAATGATTAACATCAGACTTACCTGTACCAAACGAGTTATCATCCAAAAAACACAGATGATTTTTCTTACTGAGCTCATTTTTTTGTTGCACAATTAATAACCAAAAGGTATAAAAAGATCATGATCCTTTTTTTATGCCAAACATTTACAATTATAAATATAAATAAAATGCCATGCCCATTTATGTTTTTTTTAAAAAAGACTATTAATTATTTTATTGTTTTGAATTTACCCTTGTCTCATGGGGTCTTGACCCTTGACTGTTAAAAATGCTGCGGCAAAAGTCTGGAAAGGTGGTCTTGGTAATATTATAATGCGTTTTGTGTGTTGTTTACACGTTTCCTCAACCCCGCAGCACAGAGCTCTCTTTGTCCAGGCCCTTCTGCGGGCATTTCACTGGAGAAAGGTCTGCTGCTCTCAGCTGTTCGCTCCCCCTGAGGCCTGAACCACCTCACATGCTCCGAGTCTCCATTGGCGGATCCGTCAACCTACGCGCACACAGCAGCAGGGTGGCGACGTCGTCGAGCACTGGCGATTGGCGGATGGAGTGAGCGGATCTGCTCGCGTCTCCCCTCAACCCAGTAAAGAAAGAAAGCTTGCCGCGGGGCGAACATGAACAAGCTGCACCACAGAGGGAAGGGCGCCTTCGCCCGGACGGTGCAGTCGTCGACCAAGGGCATCATCGTCGCCTTCGGCGGCCTTCTGATCATCCTCTTCGTGGTCTCTTCTCTGGGCGGCAGCGGCGGGGGCGGCGGAAATGTCACTGTAAGTTGCTGTTTCTGTGTTCGCTTTGTTGTATGGTGCACGAGGCGAGCGAGGGTCTCTTGGAGCTTGTAATTGTGCTGTTAGCACTCCTAATCTGACGGAACCAATGCTTGGGAAAGTAGCTCATTGGATTGGATTGCAGGGAAAAAGAAAATTCTACTCCAGGATTCCTGATTCTGGGAGCAAACACCAATTCTGTTGCGATCCCTCGCTTGCAGTATAGAAAATTGTGTTAGATTTAAAGGGAATTCATTTGAGGAAACAGTGGTTTCTGGAGAATCCAAAGGGGGACTGAAGGCCCTGATGCTCTCCCAGAGTCCCAGTTCATCATATGGTTTTCTTCGGAGGATGGAGGGTCAATTTCTTTAGGAATGCTTCCTGGTTCTGCAATCCTGATGATTTCTGCAAGTATCTAAAATTCTGAATTATGCTTGTTAAAATATTTTTGCCCCAAAGCCAAATCGTCAAATTATTCTTGTTGTTCCTACGTCCTTTTTCTCCTAACACGCATATGTTTCCATCTCCTTTTTCTTACTGTTATTGGAATTAGTTGAGTCGGTCGTGGTCCCTCTCGGAAGTCGGAAAACATAACAGCTCGCAATAACTTATTCTTCACGGTCAAACTGAATTAATCATCGATACAGGAGCCCGCAATATGAAATGGAATGGAAGTAAAAGAAATGTCATCTTTTTCTTTATTATGCTAAGCTGTGGTTCAGGTTGGATTCCAGTATATATGTTCTACAGTTCTAGTCTTCTAGAGTTTCTACTATGGTTATGGTTTGAGTACGGGATTAGTAATAACTCACGAAGAAACTTTTATCTCTGAATCACGTTCTTTTTAACAGAAATGCTAAAAAAACTTTTTTTCTTTTTCCGCGTTCAGATTCTCTGGAATGTGTAATAGCATTTACTGCTTCGCAAGAATCCAATTTCTCGGTTTTGCTGCTGTCTACATGCTTTTCAATATATAAGTTGGCAAGTTTGCATATTTAATATCATGTACTTTAATGACTGTGTGCTTATGGATGATACCAAATTGATTGAAATTCTCTACTTCTAGCACGCATGTCTGCAAAGGATAAATATTTTCTGCATATGAATAAACATGTGTTGAACTGCAGATAATGTGTAGTCACTTCTCTTGCTTCTCTTTTTATGCAGACTCTCACTACTACCTCTTATGAGAAACAAACTACTTCTACCTCACATATGGCCAGCCAATCCCCACATAAACCAAAAACAAAGCCAGTTATGCTATCATGTCCAGAGAACCCTGCTATTCCCCCCACCTGCCAAAAATTAGTTGATTCATCTACATCATCTTTGCTCTCCTCTCATTCTGATACCACAACTCAAACTTCATCGTCATGTCCTGATTATTTTCGGTGGATCCATGAAGACTTGCGTCACTGGAGATCCACCGGAATCACAAGGGAGATGGTTGAGAGTGCGAAACAACATGCAACATTTAGACTAGTGGTGCTAGATGGCCGAGTATATGTTGAGGAATATTTTGGACATCACATGACGAGGAATGTGTTTACCCTTTGGGGCATCCTTCAGTTAGTTAACCGATACCCAGGCCGCATTCCTGACCTTGATCTCATGTTCAGCTGCATGGATCAACCTGCTATAAAGTCTGCGGACTACATTGCAAGGCCTCCACCACCTCTCTTCCACTATTGCAAGACTGATGAGACTATGGATATTCTTTTCCCTGACTGGTCCTTCTGGGGTTGGTAATATGTTCATACTCAAAAACTCTATTTGTTCTTTGTTTAGGATCTGTATTAGTAGTCCGTCCTATGGCTCTTGACATTAACTAACAAGTATATTGGATATTGAAGGCCTGATACCCACATAAAGCCATGGGAGTTGCTGACCAAGGAGATGAAAAAAAGCAACAAAAAGGTGAAATGGAGTGATAGGATTCCATATGCTTTCTGGAAAGGCAATCCAAATATGGGTGGCCACAGGATGGATCTTATGAAGTGTAATGCCTCCGAAGGCAAGAACTGGAATGCTCTACTCTACACACAGGTAAAACACCTAGCCGACTAAAACTGTATCATGATTGAAGCTTCCAGGTTTCTCTTGAACAAATAGAATCAATAATGAACAAAAACTGAAAAAAGTGACATATGTACTAATAATGAAGAACTATCCAAAAATGCTACAATATAGAAACGACTCATTTGCATATGTTTAGATTTAAATTGTGAAGGTTACGCAAGTTGAATTCTCTCTACTTTTTTGAATTATTAGCCCGCAATATTTGGATCTCTGTAATGGACCTTTTGTAGTAGGCAACATTATCAGTTAAGACAAAGTCCGGAACATTGTAATAATTGTTTAGCTGTGTAAAACTGCACAATCTGAGCACTGAGAATAGGACTTCCGAAGTATCACACTGGGAATTTTGTGTTTCATGTCAGTATGTCCCCACAGATAATGTCACACCACACTGCATGACATTTCTTGGTGGCATAAATATGCAATTATAATGGACATTACATTATTGGATTGCTGTAGAATCCCTTTAACGATATTAGTTGGTTCACATAGGATTGGCAAATGGCGTCCAAACAAGGATTTAAGCAGTCAAATCTCGCCAACCAATGCCAACATAGGTGGGGTTTCGATTTACCTTATTTCAACTTATTTTATCATTCTATTAACTGTAATCATTCACGATGGCAGATATAAGATATATGTTGAGGGCTTTGCATGGTCAGTAAGTCAAAAGTATATTCTGGCATGTGACTCACCCACGCTCCTTGTAACAACTCACTTTGATGAGTTCTTCTCAAGAGGTCTAATTCCAGGGGAACACTTTTGGCCCATACCTGAAGGTGATAAGTGTAGATCAATCAAGTTTGCCGTTGACTGGGGCAACACTCACCAAAAGGAGGTAAGCTTGGCAAACCTTGCATTTGGATAAAATCTTTGGATAATTATTTTCATGCTTAAAATTGTAAAGGCTAATATCTCAAAACCTTTTTTTTAATCCAACAGGCACAAGAAATAGGAAAGGCTGGGAGTGGTTTCATTCATGAACAAGTGAAGATGGATTATGTCTATGATTACATGCTCCATGTTCTTGATGAATATGCCAAGCTTTTGACGTACAAACCTTCTATACCAGACAAGGCTACCGAATTCTGTTTGGAGTCCATGGCATGTGATATGCCGCCAGACGCGAAAGATTATTTATTGGAGTCAATGGTGAAGCAAACGCATGATGCTGAACCATGCCAAATGCCTCAACCCTTTAGTCCAGAAGAGCTCCATGAGTTTCTTGAGAAGAAGGCCAACAACATAAAGAAAATTGAGATTTTAAAGCAAACGACTTCCAATGAACAAAGAATTAACTTCTAATGGTCTTCGACAACTATATGGTTTAAGTGCAGTAGGTGAGAGCACATTATGTCCTGGTTATAATATTTGCACCTTCTGCATAGAATTTCACTTTTTCATCTTCCGCCCAAGGCCGTTGCATTTGCCTTCCAGGGGCCTTCCAGGGAAGACCCTGCACGCAGATAAAAAGTGACGAGGAAAAGATATGTGAACTCTGCATTGGTTATTTTTGTGAAAACTGAAAGGGGAGATTTTTTTTTGTTTGCTTTGTAATTTGCAACCCTGCAGAAAAGAAGATAATATTTAGGGATATGTTGTGTGCTTATTAAGATGGTGAGCTGCATCTTTATTGTAATTCTACTAGTTTTACACTCATTACCAATTGGCAGGGAAACAAAGAGGATCTTTAGTTTATTTTGGTGACTATAGTCTGATCCTAACCTTTCTAAAAAAAATTTCTGATAAGAATAAAGCTATGATAAAGAATATTCTTATTACATACACATCTTGGATCATATTAGTCTATTAGAGCCCTTCCCATAGAGGCAAAGAACATAAGATGCTGCTGCCAAGTTCTTCTCATCTGCATGACTTCATACTTTGGTATTTATTTATGTATCTAATGCATAGCCTCATGTCGTATTTTATTGTATAAGATTAGTGTTGATGGTGCGTTATTGTGGCATTATGAACCCATGTGTTTGCCTGGTTGTCCTAAGAGAATCATGTACCTTCATTTTGAATAGATTTTATTTTACATCGTGTTGGAGACATCAAAGTTGCCCTTTCCCCTTTTTTGAAACCAGTTTTTTCTCAATAATTTTTTTTAATATAATTTTAATCTCTTGATCTACATTTTTTTTTCTTATGAAAAATCAACTGCGTTTTCCTTTTCCATAATGTTTCTCAAATTCGAAGACCCAATTTCCTGTTGGCTTTTTCCATCTATGAGGACCTCGTAAATTAACCCATTCTCAATTTGATCAAGATCTGTCTCTGTATTTTAGTGTTTCAACTGCTATTGATAAGAAGAAAAAAAGTTAATGTAGTTGTTAAGCCGCTCCTTGATGTGCATTGAACGTGTCAGAATCTGAGTTATAAAACAAGGCAAAAACGAAAAGACAAATGAAAAGGAGATCTAAAAAGGCCACACAATTACGTTCAAGTTGCAGGGGAAATAAAATAAAATAAAAAAGCAATATAATACTTTGATGTGATCAGTGGACCGGGCCAACTTTTGTATTGTTTTTCATATGTATATATAAAATTGCTCACATGGCTCCATTGTGGTAGAAGCCAGTGCCATCTCCTCCTAACCAATAGGAATTCAATTTTTTCCCTGTAGTTTGTTTGGGATGGACATCATTTTTGGGGCCAATTCTAAAGCAAGCAAGCAAGCTTGACAAGGTAATTGGTGACAGGAGGGAGAGGAGAGAGAGAGAAAGATCTGACTTTTCCTTCCACTAGCAAGTTCTAGCAGGCATACATCTTGATTGTTCAATCTCTGTTCTGCTGTCAGATGGATGGGCAGAAGCCTGCAAATTGAACTAAGAAGACGGCAACTGTGAGAGCCTGCAACAAGAAGGGGCATCAGGATTCATGCTGACAGTGTTTGACCGGACAGCATGAAAGCGGTGGAGATGTATGCAACTCTGAGGAACAAGGCCAAGCTAGTGCTTGGCGCGATGGAGTCATCGACGAGAGGAGTTGTCAGCGTGGTCCTCGTGCTCCTTATTCTTGTTACCTTCGTGTACACGAGCTGGATGACCGATGCTGTAAGTCTTCCCAGCTTTTATGTTTCGAGCTGCACTTGCTATGTTTCGAGTCTACTTTGCTTGGACTTGTGTGGATTCTTCGTGCTTGTGACTGCCCTTTGCTCTGCTCTTCTCGAGGGTTTGCAGGCAGAGAAATAGATTGATGTGCTTTGAGGATTTACATGTCTGTTATTTCATATTTATGCACACTCTTCCCCAGAATCCCCACAGATGCGTCTCCTATGAGTTGTAGTGGTTGATTCAGCGATGAGAACTAGTAGATGTAGCTCTGATCAAAACGAAGTATTCTTCCTTCTAAAAGACGAAGACCCTGGATCTTAATTGTGCTTGATTAGGCTTTTGTCAGTCACACCCCCCTTATTTTTCGTCAATGTCTGAAACTTGTAAATGGAGATCGCCAAAAGTCAGCTGCATTTGTGATCAAACAAATTTGTAATTTGGATTCATCAAATGAATCTATTTGTATATATTATATGCACAGGCTTATATCTCGTTCTAAAGAAGCAATTTCATGAAAGCTAAATGTAGGATCAAACTAGTTTGACTTAATCACTCTGCAAATTTTATGGCTGACTTAATTTCAGATACTTTTACAGAATTGTAATTGATAGCTATCTTTTTTCTGCTTCCACGTGCAGCCTTCCAACATAGTTTCCTCCGTGGATCAGAACAATATAGAATCACAATCCCGGCATGCTGACCTCAAGCCACAACCAAAAGCGTATTACCTCACCTGTGAAAACCAAACAGCAACGTTCACATGCCCAAGACTAGACTCTGATCCCTCTTCCTTATCTTTTCTGTCATCATCTTCTTCTACTCAATACCGAAATTCACCTTCTTGTCCGGCCTACTTCGGATGGATTCATGAAGACTTGCGGCCTTGGAGCACCTCTGGAATCACAAAAGACATGGTGGAGAGTGCGAGAAAATATGCCACATTGCGTTTGCTGGTAGTTGATGGAAGACTCTACGTTGAGGAGTATCAGATGAAGTCCTTAGGGAGGAATGTGTTCACCATCTGGGGCTTTCTTCAGCTTCTTCATCAGTACCCTGGCCGCATCCCTGACCTGGATCTCATGTTCAGTTGCATGGACCTCCCAGCTATTCGATCAGTCGAATTCCTTAATTCGCCGCCACCACCTCTCTTCCATTACTGCAAGGACAATACGACTATGGATATCGTCTTCCCTGATTGGTCATTTTGGGGTTGGTAATACATTCAGTAGTAGTGTTGCACATCATAGTCGTGCTGACATTGTTATTTTGGCTCAAAAGATTTTGATAAATAATTCTGCTGATTTGGCTTCAGGTAGCTCGGATCAAAATGTGAAACCATGGGAGTTAGTAATGAAGGAAATTGAAGAAGGGAATCAAGAGGTGAAATGGGTGGACAGGGAGCCGTATGCCTTCTGGAAGGGCAACAAAGTCATGGGTGCCAATAGGCAGGATCTTATGAAGTGCAACATTTCAGAAGAGCATGATTGGAATGCTAGGCTTTATTCACAGGTATGACACCATATTGTTCACAGTTGCATTTCTAATACAACTCAGAGAGAGAGAGGAAAAAAATCCTCAATTTTATGTCTTTCTCCAGGATTGGGTAAGTGAAGCCCAGCACGGCTTTAAGAAATCAAACCTGGGAAGCCAATGTGTTCACAGGTATATGTCACACTGATCAACTATTAACAAATTAAGGTAAATATCAAGCATTGTGGACCTTAAATGTGCTAAGGTTTTGACGTGATCAGATACAAGATATATGTGGAGGGCCTAGCGTGGTCAGTGAGTCAGAAATACATTCTTGCATGCGATTCGCCGACACTCATCGTGACGCCTCGATATGACGAGTTCTTCTCCAGAGGTCTAATGCCAGGGCAACATTATTGGCCCATACAAGAAAACAACAAGTGCAGGTCGGTCAAGTTCGCCGTCGACTGGGGTAACAAGAACCAAAAGGAGGTAACTAGTTAAGCATGTTGGAACAGTGCATATGACTACCGATATCATTACATTCAGAAATGCAACATGAGTAGAAGATTGTTCTGCATGAGACTTGACAATATCTCAGTGTTTCAAAGTTTAAACTGCCGAGCGCTCATATTCGTATCATATCTGGCAGGCACAAGCTCTGGGACAGGCAGGCAGCAAGTTCATACAAGAACAAGTAAAGATGGACGACGTCTACGACTACATGCTGCACTTGCTAACCCAATACGCCAAGCTCTTGACCTACAAGCCTTCTGTGCCCATGACGGCCGATGAGTACTGCTTGGAGTCCATGGCATGTCCTGCTGAAGGCCGTGCAAAGGCGTTCATGCTGGATTCCATGGTCAAACAAGCTAGCGACGCAGAGCCATGCACTATGCCTCCCCCGTTCAGTCCATCAGAGATCCAAGAGCTGGTTACTAAGAAGGCTGAAGCTATAAAGAAAGTGGAGAAGTGGGAGAACAGTCCTTGGGATGAACATGCCAATTACAAGTTTTAGACAATTCTTTTTTTCTTTTTGTATGAGATGTCTTCATTGATTTCATGAGCTAATGTCACTCGGCCTCGTCCACCGTGAGAAATTGTAAGCCACAGGAGATGGCAACATTGGTGGTACTTGGAAAGGAACTCAACAACTTTCGCATAGAGAGATTAATCCTTCCTTCTATACTTAAATTGCATTTGGTGGTAGTACCAGGATGTGCTTGCATCCAATTATATGCATTTGATTCATAAAGATCAGAAAAGTTTTCAGGACAAAAAAAAGGCTTCTTTGCAAATTTAACTTTGTAAACAGTGAAAGAGAGGTTGGTGGCACCATGGCATTCATACTTAAATTGTCACTCTCTTTGCTATGGACGGATGCAAACTGACAAGTGGTGCTTTCTTTAGAACATGGGGAATAGTTTCTGACCTGTTCCCTGTGATGGAGAGTTGTCACCAACCCTTCCAATTTAAAATGGATTCGCTCAAGGCAATAATTGTTCGTGGTTGTTAAATATACCTTCTTTATTTTGCAACCACGTCTGCAGAAAAAAAAAATACAAAGTATATGAAACATAATTGTATCTTGAGAATTGCACGTTCATCCAATAGGAGCAATATTTGACTCCGTCATCGAATGGTCCATCAAAAAATGTCCAGCGAAACAAGGTGCTAATTCAAGTCAACTAAGGGGCATGCACAGGTAATGCACGAGGAATCTTTCAGCTTCTCCATCTGGTTGGAGAGCTCGCGCGGACTTGTTCTCCTCTTGTTCCAGAGTCCAATCATCCCGCAGGAGAGTTTATGTTATACTGCGAGTAGACTTAGGAGGAGGAGGACAGGACTGGAAACAGCAGCTCCCGAAGCGGTGGATTTGCGGGCCGCCGGCGGACGACATGAGGCCCGGGAGTTTCGGCAGGCTGTGGCGGGGATCGGAGGCGAAGTACGCGGCCCTGCCGTCGGCGATGCAGAACAAGTCATGGAGCCTCGTGAGCACCTTGCAGTTCCTGACGAGGGCGGCCTCCATCCTCTTCGTCGCTCTGCTCGTTCTGGTCGTCTTCGTCTCCCTGCGCTCGATCAGCAGCTCTGTGAGTCTGGCTTCAACTACTGCACAATCCGAACGGCAAAGATTTGTTTAATTGTGCAGTTTTATATGCTTCCCTACAACATGAGTATTCTTTTGCGTACAGACTCTAAATAGCACCGCCTCATGGAGTCCAAAGGATTCGCCATCGGTACAGTACGATCACCACCGAGTCAATTCCGATCACGCCTCGAAGCCGCAACCAGCGCAGAAGCCGAAGCCACAGCCGAAGCCGCAGCCGAAACCCATTACCTTGACCTGTCCCGACGTGAACCCGACGGCACCTCCGGTGTGTCAGGCACGACCGGCACCCTCCATCCGCCTCCCAGCAGCGGCGCCGCCGCCGTCGGGTTCCTGTCCCGACTACTTCCGGTGGATTCACGAGGACTTGCGCCCCTGGAGCGCCACGGGGATCACGAAAGAGATGGTCGAGAGCGCCCAAAGGCTCGCGACGTTCCGGCTCGTGGTGCTCGACGGGCGGGTTTACGTCGAACAGTATCGCAATGCGTTCATGACGCGGGACGTCTTCACCATCTGGGGCTTCCTTCAGCTCGTCAGTAGGTACCCCGGGCGTGTCCCCGATCTCGACCTCATGTTCAATTGCGACGACATGCCGGCCGTCAGGGCAGCAGAGTACGCTGCCTCGCCGCCACCGCCGCCGCTCTTCCACTACGACAAGGACGACGCCACCGTGGACATCCTCTTCCCCGACTGGTCCTTCTGGGGTTGGTAATGTGCTGACACTTTAAGCTTCGCCATTGGTTTCAGACGTCTGTGAGCTGTTGTATTTGTGCTAACTAGCTGTAATGGCTGCATCCAAAGGCCTGAAATCAACATAGGACCATGGGAGAAGCTGGTCGAGGAGCTGAAGCAAGCGAACAAAAGGATCAAATGGAAGAACAGGGAGCCGTATGCATACTGGAAGGGCAACGCAAATATGGGAGGCAGCAGACAGGATCTTATGAAGTGCAATGCCTCCAATGGCCAGGACTGGAATGCTCGTCTCTATGACACAGTAACAACATAATGCAACTCTAAATTCAAATGCTCAGATATTCAAATCGTGTCTCTGATAAGAATGTCAACTTCTTCGCAGAATTGGATTGTCGAGGTGAATGGAGGCTTCAAAGATTCGAGCCTAATCGACCAATGCCGGCACAAGTGAGTTGCTCGAAAATTGGTTGCAAAAGAATAAGATCTATAGTGCATGTAACCATGCTAAAGGAGGTAATTATGCTCACAGGTACAAGATTTTCATCGAGGGACTGGCCTGGTCAGTGAGCGAGAAGTACATTCTGGGCTGTGATTCACTTGCATTGTTCGTGACTACGCATTTCCATGAGTTCTTCTCCAGAAGTCTGATGCCCGGACAGCACTACTGGCCAATCCGGGAGGACGATAAATGCCGGTCGATCAAGTCTGCCGTTGACTGGGGCAACAAGAACCAAAAGAAGGTATGCACGCCTGATGCATTCAGTTGATATCCACTGATCAATTCAGCTTCATACAATGCAGTTCTGATAAGTCAATTATGGTCCTCTCTAGTGGATTGCATATATGCTACACTTTATTAGCTAGCTGTGCCTGCCATATGCCCATGTGCATTGTAAAGCGAATTATGCAGTCTGTCCTGATCTTTACAAAACTCATTAGGCACAAGCCCTGGCGAAGGTGGGCACCAGATTTGTCCAAGAACAACTGAAGATGGACTACGTCTATGACTACATGCTGCACCTGCTGAACGGATACGCCAATCTGTTGAAGTACAAGCCGTCTGTACCAGAGAAGGCCACAGAGATCTGCTTGGAGTCCATGGCTTGCCCCGCCCAAGGGCGCACCAAGACATTCATGTTGGAATCAATGGCCAAGTGGACTCATGAAGAGGAGCCGTGCACGATGCCTCCGCCGTACACGCAGGAGGAGCTTCGGGAGCACTTTGCGAAGAAAGATCAAGCTATAAAGCAATTAGAGATGTTGCAACAAAATGCCTGAAGATTGAGATTAAGCAAGGGAGAGTTCTTACTTCTTATGCAATACCTCCATTACCAATGCAGCACACGATTAGTAACATCAAATTGAACTTATATTTGGATACCAAGAAAACTTGCAGTTCTTGGTTATTAGTTAGCATTTGCTTCATTCTTTGAATAGTTTGCTTGACAAATCATTGCTTCTTTCTCTCGTTTGTTATGGCCGGGAGTTTCTTTTCCATCAGCAGCACAGGTGCTGCATCTTTAGAAGTACTATACAAACTGTTTTTTATATGCCAACATTATCTATCACTCTACTGTCTAGGATAAAGTTCAGATGTAAAGGGCATCTCAGTTGCAAATATAATGCACTCATGTGCATCAAATGCAAGTGTACTCTTCATCTTCATCAGGGATGCATGTCTTGTTTTATGCTGCTAAACGATAGAGTACATGCATCATGGATAATTTTTTTGCGGATATGTACCTGCATTTCAGACTAAGTTTGAATACTTTAATTCAGCAAATTTTTTTCTTGGGTAATAATATATTTATCATCTTTCTCTCATCCTCCCAGAAAAAAAAATTAAGAAAAAACGAATTGAGGCGAGAGCCATGTAAATTTGGGGCCCAACCCATGGGGAACAAATCTTAGTTGGGCAGACCCGTAGTTCGAATGGGCTGGACTTATGGGCCATCCGGCCCCCTATGCTCCTCTCAGAACTTTTTTATTTTGCGTGGGTTGAGTACACTTTTATTATTCTTCTTTGAGAAAATTGAAAGTCAGAAAAATTGTTGCGATAAAGCATAAATTTCTATTTCTTACTAAAATGATTACAATGTTAATTTGTAATATTCAGAATAACTCCTTTTATTAAATGAAAACACTAACAAATTTCTACTTTTTCCAATATTTAATCTCATAATAATTATTCCAAAAAAATATAAAGTAGTATAATTCATTAAATAAACGAATGTTATTTCGAGAATCATTTGTAACTAAATAGAAAAAATATAATTACATGTTTTTATATGAGCCATTTTTTTTCAAATATAATATACGAAATTAATTATTCTAAAAAAAGATATCAAGAATGTAAATAAATGAATAAAGTTCTTCAAAAACAACCAAGACTACTACTACTTCTTCTTCTTCTTCTTCTTCTTCTTCTTCTTCTTCTTCTTCTTCTTCTTCTTCTTCTTATTATTATTATTATTATTATTATTATTATTATTATTATTATTATTATTATTATTATTATTATTATTATTATTATTATTATTATTATTATTATTATTATTATTATTATTATTATTATTATTATTACTTTTCCATTTAAAATTATAAACCATAAACAGGATATTACTATTAAATTAAGTGTTTCTAAGAATTGTTTTTTTGAAAAATAAGAAGAACTAAGTCAATAGAAAGAGCTTGCTCTGACATGCTAAATTAAATATGTTAATTATTTTTTCTAAAATTTTAAGCGAGAAAGAACAAAGACTTTATTGTTATAATTTTAAAATTACAATGTCATGTTTTGTTTAATTTATTTGATAGCTTTGAATTATAGTTATTTTCATTTTTATATTTAGCCCCTACTATTTTATTTAGCCGACCTTATATATAATCTCCATTATTCATATGAATTTGCCAAATCGAAACTAATTTCTAAAAAGTTATTATGAGACTAAATACAAGATACATTTGAAAACTTTCTTATTTCTTTTTATCCAAATAGAAGTTTAGTTTATATACAAAGGCGGATCAAGGAAAAAAGGGTGGAGGGACCTTCAAAGCCTTGCTACCACTGTAGTATAGTAAACAGATTTAAGAGGGCCAAAGTAATATTTAATTCTAAAATTTTCATATTAGTATATATATATATATATATATATATATATATATATATATATATATATATATATATATATTGGAAAATGTGTATCAATCGTTGACTAATTTATGCAGGTTAAGAGAGTAAAATAAATAGTGCCAAAATATTTAAACTCTTTCTCGGGGGTGATTAGATCTCTTCTGCTTTGTTTGTTCTATTCATGTCATATAAATTCATTTTTCTTTTTTACTTTGATTTAATGATCCACTCCACTCAAGGTGGTTTAACCTTAACCTTGATGCTTGATGGCAAAAACTATGTCCTACGTCAACGAGGTCGCCGTCCCAAACTTGTCGACTTGTCTGTGGTATTGCACACACAACTTTCTAAAGTTGATGTCTCTATTAATTCATACATTAATTCTGCATGAGGGAGAGACCAAGTATTACCCCCCAACAATTCCATTTTGGCAACTCCATCTACTCACTCCATTTTGATAATAGGAATCTTCGCCTTGTAAACTTAGTTTTGTCAAGGAGCCATAATTCATGTTTACATATTTTGTTGAATGATTCAATATGCCCATGCCCATACATACATACATATATATATATATATAGCAATTACATGTGAAACAATTTTCAAACAATTTTACACATACTTTTCTTTATTTTTTGCAATATTTTTCTTCATTAATAATTTAGATGATTATTGATAGTAACAAAAATGCAAGTCAACTTATCAATAATTATATTCATCATTTTTAAAATTTTATGAACTTATGCACATTATTATGCTTCATAATAGATATACTCATTTTTATAACTTTTGAAGTTATAAAATTATTTTTATTAATGATCCTCTAAACTATTAATAAAAAGGATATAGAAAAATAAAGAAAAAAGATATATATGAATTTAATGTAGGTGTCAAATATTTTTCGTGTGAAAGTGCACATATTTTTCTTTATTTTTTCTATATCTTTCTTTGTTGATAATTTGTATAATAATTAATGATAACAAAAATATGATTCAAATCACAATAATAATTATAATCTCCACAAACTTATGCATATATATATATATATATATATATATAGATAGATAGATAGATAAATAGATAAATAGATAGATAGATAGATAGATGATAGATAGATAGATAGATAGATAGATGGATTAATTTATGTTATTCTCCTCAAATTCGTGTTTGTGAGCTAGAGCTTGACCGCGCATGATTTTTTTGTAAACTCATTAGCAACTTTCTCATATTAAACTACCTAAAAATCAATTTGACGTAAGTTGGTCAATCAGGGATACATGTAATTAAGTAAAAATTGTGGCGTGTCCGTTCTTAAAACAATACACACGATTCGATCACAACATTAGCAAATATAATTGCAGGAACTTGAAAATTCCAATTCATATATCAAAACTATTAAAGATGTGATTTTTAAAACTATTTAATCAATTAGCACCGGTTTTGAATAAAAAAAGGAGGAATAATTTTTTAACTATTTTTTAATACAATTTCGTACTTTGTGCGTGTAATGTGATAATCTATGGACCCTTTCAATTGACGCATTACGTTTTTTTGTTTTAGAATATTTAGAAGATAAACTTCTCGTTATCTTAATGAAAAGAAGTCAAATCCTTGAGAAAGAAAAAAAATAGAATATGCAAAAGATTAAAAAAAAACGTATTTAGGCTGCCGAGGTTTCACCATGCCCCGCACTTGTTTTTGCAAGAGAAGTACTCAAGTGTCTTTTTTTTTCCTTTTCTGGTTTCGCATAGCAATATTTTAAAATCGGTCGCAGTTGGATTGATTCAATCAAGCTCAATCAGAATGAACAAATTTTATTAAAATAATAATATTTATAATAATTATAAATATATAATATAAATTATATTATATAGTATATGAATAGTGTACTAATACCCTATTAATAATATTAAAACTTAATATAACATAATTTATATTTATTAAAAATTTTAATAATGGTGAATAATAATGATTAACATATAAATACAAATAAAATATTATTAGTTTGTTATTTAATGATGATATATGCTATATTAATAAATTTATTTTAAATACAATTTTTTTCCTTTAACATTTTCTTCTTTATTTCCTTTATTTATGGCCTTTGATAATTTTTCAATAATGTTATTCAATTTTAAATACTTACTTTCTTATTTTAATTCCTATATAATTTTATACTATCATATTTCTTCATTTTTTACCTTTTTATATTTCTTTCTTTTTTTCTTTTTTAACTTCCCTATCTTTTCATTTTTTTTAATTTTTTTTCTAAAATTTGAATTGAAGCGAGTTGAACTGGTACTGAATTTTCTCAGTTCAATGTCAAAATCAACTAATTTTGACATGTAATCGAACTTAAACTAATCGGTCCAATTTAATTTTGATAACATTGTCACATAGTGCCCATTAATTGCGAGTTACGGATTTTTTAAAAAAAACACATATTTTCAAAGTTGTGGAACTTTTTTCTTGTTTAATTATTTTGGTTGATTTGAAATAACTTTCTCAACCGCCTGGGTGATCATGATTTCTTATCTTATCTTTTTTCACAGCCCTTGCGACCAATTGACAAAGATGGAAAGAGAAAAAGGAATAAATAAAAAGTTTTAAAAATAAATAAGAAAAGAAAACGACAAGTTAAAGCCATATGGCAAATGATTTCAGCAAATTGTGTCTTGAGTTCTCAACTTAAATTAAACTGTTATCAACTTGTTTTTTTTAATAGTACCACCAAGATTGTTCTATATAAATTAAACTATTAATATATACATATATATATAGAATTTAATGTGCGTCTAACATCCATTTGGTGAAAACATCATGCAACGCCTACATCTCAACCATTGGATCGACGGATGAAATTTTGATCCCCTACGACCCACCCCCGCCCTCCCCATCCGGCGACCCACCGGCGCACCCCCTGACCCCACGAGCAACGGTAGCCTCCGACTTCCTTTGTGAGCGTTGGCATCTCCGACCGCCAACACTCTCGATTGTCACTGACCCCGGCACTCCACCATTGCTTGTGTCGACATCCTCGATCGCTCACGATCTGCCCCGATCTTGCTTTGTGTTAGAACCCACATGATCCGACGGCGATCGCCGCTTGAATGCCCAGCACTACGAGCCCCTCCAACGATGCAACTCTGTGATCCCCGCCCCGATGGTCGCCCCCCAAATCTGCGAGCGCCGCTGACCTCCATCGCCATCGATGCCGACCTCTGCGAGTGCCCTTCTCCTTCGAGCGACCTACTATTCCCGATCCGTGTCGTTGTCGTCGATTCTCGCCGCCCCGCCATTCCCGCTTGCACCACCACCGACCGTCGTCGATCGCCACCCGCCGCCGCCGTTCCGGACGCTAAGCCCACTATATATATATATATATATATATATATATATATATATATATATAGATAGATAGATAGATAGATAGCACAACATAGTACTAGTAAATATGTATAGTAATAGCTATTATCCATATATATCGTAATAACTTATCGTAGCAATAAAATTAGAAAGTAAAAACTGGTGAAAGATGTTCAAACGTCAACAGAATCGGAATAAAGAAGGGAAAAAATTATTGCCTTGTCATATGCGAATTCATGGACAAGGACACCCGGGATCTATAGTTAGGTTCAGAAAACGTGCATCTAACTAACACATGGATCATGCACCTAAGCTGCCCATGTTTTCTTTTTCGTTTTCTTCTTTGGAAATGAACCAATAGAACGGAGCCATGAAAGTCACTGTATTAAAAATGAACTGAGGCCTCTAAGGTGGGTCTGCCTCTCAAAAATAGTCACCATTTTGATAGTCTTAAAGACTGCGTTTAAAAATAGAATTGTAGTCTCCTTCAAATTTTTAGTGAATAGTTGAATTAATATATTAATGCAATGTGCGCTTGAATGGAGTGAAATTTAATAATGAAAAATAAAATAGTTGTTGTGGTAGGAAAATAGATTAATTTTTAGTGGATTGTTTAAATTGAAAGTAGTTATAATATATATATAATTTTATTAAATAATAAAAATAAAACTATAAATATTTTTTATGGAAAAATGTATGTTAAAAATATATTATTTTAAATATAAAAATCAATTTTAATAAAATATTGATTTTTTAATTAAATAATAATAAGTAATAATATATTAATAATTTATTATAAATATTTTATATTTAATAAATAAAATTATTATATAGAAGAAAGGTAAAGAAAGAAAAAATGAAAAAGAAAAAAATGTTGAAAAGAAAAAAATGTCAAATAAAAAAGGAGAAAATAAAAAGAGTTCGCCTGATTCCACCAAAAAGGTGGAACTATTGTCTGGAATCATATTTCTAATTTGAAAATGCGGCCTAATTTCATATCGAAAACTAAACCATCAACTCTTATTTGAAGAACGAGATTAGAACCAGTATTCCAATGTAATTCCATTGCGAAATATAACCAAAAATTAATATCCCATTGCATTAATGTCACTGACACTAAGGGCCCCAAATATCTTCCAATAACTTTTGAACTTGCATGTACAGTTATTCTCTAATTAATAATACGTTTGAGCCAAAATTAAACAGCGGATTATCGTAATATTTTCAACATAGAGTAAACATCAATTGCGTTAGGAATAAATTGGTCAAACATCAATTTTTTCAAAAAATCACCTTAAAAAAATATGAAACCACCATTTTTAAATTAGAAAATTATATTCTTTCAAAATAAAAGAATATATATATTCTTATCTTTTCCCATTTTTCAACTGTATATTATTTTTAAATTATTTAGTCATGCATTATTATATTAATCTTTTTTTATTATTTTAATAATAATAAATATCAACTATATGTAATAAAATATTATATTTTTAAATTATATTCTCTTTGAATCAAGGAGAATAAGAATATACTTATTTTTCAAGAATATCTAAGAATAAAATATTATGTTCATTTATTCTAATAAAAAAATATTCTCCAATCGAACTACAACCCCGAGATCGAACTGAATTGCATGTTATACACTCGTCAACTGTGAAGTATCATAGACCCAAAAGAATCATCCATGTTTCAATCTCCATAGTCGACTCACTGAAACATCTTGTCATGCCTACAAAAAGTAAAGAGCTCGTGTGAGATCTTATTAGGAATCCAATATCATCCAATTGTAACTATACGTGATCCCCTCATCTAATTTCCCTACGGAAATTTCGGAGTGCTAAACTTCTTAGGGGTTCAGACCCATCCTTGTAATCATCGTTATTCTATAATAAAAAAAGTCGTCGCTTATTCTCTGCGTTCTTCTGTGATTTCTCCCTCTTTTCGTAACACTATTTGTTCTAATAAAAGAGCCATCGCAATACCATGAAAACATTAAAAGGGGGGAGGTAAATTGTTGAATTAATAATTGATTATGTCAACTAAAATCGATTTTTGAGCATAATAATTTGCAAATAAGAAAGATAAATAGGTAAGAACAAGAGACTAACAATTTGTTGATGAGATTCGAAGATTCACTAGCAATCTTCTTTTTGAATACAACAACAATAACAACAACAAAACCTTATCCCACTAGATGGGGTCGGCTACATGGATCATACGACGCCTTTGTTGATCCATGTTCATGAGATTCGACAGGATTTTACGCTGGCTGTCGGGGCCTAACACAACCCTCCTTCTTTATTCGGACTTGGAATCAGTTATAAAATATAAGAGAGAAATTATTTACACCATACCATTTTTCTTTTCTGTTCAAGAGTTAACACACCTCTTAACACAATGGACTTCGATCAATTGAAGAATTACTCTCACTTTTCTATTACAAGATCTAAGCTCAGCTCAGCTCACAGGAGAATAAGTGAGAAGAGAAAGAGCATGAATTTTCCACACCTACCAAAGAGAGAGGTCAGGAGCAGTTGGAGAGAAAGAAGAGAGGGGCGAGAGAAGAAGAAAAAGCACGTAGGAGAGAGAAAGAGAGATATCACTATTCCAATGATGGACGGCCACGATATAGTGCAAAGATTTGACAGATTGGCACCTATATTTTACCCATATTAATATTGTATACTCGTTTTCGTTGCATATTATATAATTTTGTCTCGTTATTATTATGTTTATTGTATTGTCCACAGTTTTGACGCTACTTCGTGGGACGGATTTGGAATACGTTAACACGAGCCGGCCATTGAGGTGAGCCACACCGATCACGAGTCCACATTAATCAAATGAGAGAGAGAGAGAGAGGAGCCGTACCAATTAATCACGAGTTGATTTTAATCAAGGGGTCACGAGTCAAGTTTCCAGTACGGGACCAACTTATGCTGCATCGAAGGAGGCCGATCAAGCATGACAACGATTGTACCAGGAGGACAAACCGATTAGTTGCGACGTAGAATAGTAGCAGTACGCACGAGGGCATTGGAGACGTCGTCGTAGGTGATGAGCAGGTGGTGGCAGGGTTCGAAGGCAGTGTAGACGCCGCTGCATAATAAGTAAAGATGGAACTTCGGGTGGGCCGCACGGCCCGGCACGTCATCGGCCCGTCTAAAATTCGTGCTAGCTCGGTCCGACACGAACACGGTCCACGCACGAAAAATTAGGCTGTGTCGTGCTATACCGTGCCGAGTCGGCCATCCGCACTGTTGGCACGACACGGCCCGGACACGGTGAACACGGACTCAGCACGACACGGTCCGTTTTGGCACGGTTTATTTTTTCAACGTTCAAACACAAACCATGTAATACAAGCACGGTCCGCGTACTTCGATGATAGGACACGTCGAATGCCGTAGTTGTACTTCAACACGGACCGTGTGTGCCATAACACGGTCCGTGTTAAGAAGAAGACAACGGCCGATCGAACACAATTCATTTTTTTTTTATTTTTAAACGAGATTCGTGATTTGACAACACAAACACGGGTGCGCGACTGCGCGGTCAAAAAGTTCAACACGGACCGTGTTAGTTTCAACACGGGCCGTGTTGAAGTATTTTTATTCCATTCATCCGCCTATAAAAGGCACGTCCGATTTCATTCGTTCTCCACACCTCCACTCGAAAATTCCTCTACTTCCATTCTTCCAAGTCTTCCAATCTTCCAAGTCTTCCAATCTTCCATAGTACTTTTTGTGACTCTCTCTGCATCTCTCACACTGAGTGACTCAGTCGTTCTGCATTTTTCTTCTCTCCATTCGTGCTCTGCTCTCAAACTCTCTCACTTTAAATTTATATTTATATTGTAATATTTATTTAGTAGAATTTTTATATTATTATTCACTCTTAATTTCTTATATATAACTGCATAATGGACCCGCGAGATCCCTTTCGTCTATATGGTGATTTTGTTGCTTATTCACCTTATGGACCACTACCTACATATCCATATGGTACACCATATAATACTAATAGTAATGATGATTCTAATTCTTTATCAGCACAACTAAGTGGTGATTAGTCGGGTTATATGGAAACTGTGGCGCCATTAACTAACTGCTCAATTACTCCAACTACATATATTAATCTTCCTGTGATTCCTAATCTTAATATTGCTTCAAGTTCTGTAGGTTCCGAAGGAGATTGTGCAACTGCGACAGCGACACCTCCAAGTCCGTCAAGCTCAGATGCTCCCGCGCAAGGTGAGATAATGGGTAAAAAAAGAAGAACATCAAAGTTAACTAGTGAAGTTTGGAATTATTTTGAAAAAAAATATAGATGAAAATGATCCAAAAAAAAGATAAAGCTATTTGTAAAATTTGCAAGGCTAATTATGCCGCCACCTCTTCTTGACAAGTAGTTTAAAATGACATTTAGAATCGCATCCTATAATTACTAGAGAACAATTTTTAGCGGGTCAATTATCACAACAGACTCAACTAGTTGCACCCGGTCGTGGTACTGTCGGGAACTTTTTATTTGCTTATAATCAAGAAAATATGCGTGAAGGTTTAGCAAGATATGTTATACATGCAGAAATGTCTTACACATTTGCTGAAGATGAAAAATTTTTATATTATCAACAAAATTATGTACAAGGTGCCTTTCGAAATGTTAGTAGAAAAACTGTTAAAGAAGATTCAATTAAATTATATCGTAAGAAGAAAAATGAACTAATTAATTATTTTTTGAATTCTAAATTCATGTATAGTTTGACTAGTGACATATGGACTTCTTTAAATGGTGATGGTTTCTTATGTGTTACAGTTCATTGGATTGATACAAATTGTGTAGTGCAAAAAAGAATTATTGCGTTTAAAAAAATTGAGCATCCTCATAATGGTTTGCAAATTGCTAATGTGATAGAAAAAATAATTAACGAATATGGTCTTAAAGAGAAAATTTTATGTCTTACTCTTGACAATGCAAGTGCTAATAATTTCGCTGTATAATTTTTAATTCAAAGATTAAATCCTCCTTTAAATGAAATTCTTTTTCATCAAAGATGTGCATGTCATATTATAATTTGTGTGTTAAAAAAGAATTAAAGGTAGTTATTAGAGTACTTGAAACTCTTAGAGCAGTTATTGTAAATCTACGTCACTCTGCACCTAGGGGACAAACATTTAAAGAAATTTATCATCGTTATAATATTCCTTATAGAAAATTAAACACTGATGTGTCTACGAGATGGAATAGTACTTACGACATGCTTAAATTATGTATTTCATTTAGACATGCACTTGATAATTATATTTTAACTGTGATGCAATGTCCAGCAGCTCGAATTACTGATTCAGAATGGGATGTTGCTAATGCAGTTATGGAATTGTTACGAGTTTTTTATAATGCTACTTTAGAGTTATCTGCCATTTATTCTCCTACTTCACATTTAATAATTAATCAACTTCATGAAATGACAAGTTCATTTAATGAAAAATGTGAATTATCAAATGATTTTTCTGAAATAATTTATTTGATGGAATCAAAATTTTTAGAATATTGGAATAATTTGTCTCTCATAGAAATTTTAGCAATGATGATGGATCCTAGATTTAAAGGATTCGGTCCTAAATGGTACACCAGAGAAATTAAGAATTATTTTCCCAAACAATATATAAGAAGTCATCCAAAATTGCAAACTGACGATTTTATTAATCCAGATCATGATTATGAAAATATAATAAATAACTTATATAATATTTATGAAATAAAATTTGGTGTACGTAGAGAGCAAACATCTTCATCACGTCCACCAGTAGCATCCAGACCTTCCAACAATAGATCATTTTCTAGATTCATGCCCTCTATTAGGGGGGCACATCAAGAGGCTCAGATGAAGGTTCATCCAATTTAGCTGCCCCTTTGTATAATGAACTGCAAGATTACTTATCACGTCCAAATGAATGTGATAGTGAAATCGATGTCTTGACCTGGTGGAGATTAAATGGTCCTACGTATCTAATTCTCTCCGTCTTAGCTCGAGATCTTTTAGCTGTTCCGATGTCTACAGTGGCATCAGAACAATATTTTTTCTGCAGGTTCCAGAATTTTGGACGAGAGAAGAAATAGAATGAGCTCTAAGTCGATGGAGGTTTGTATATTATTAAAATATTGATTTGATGCAGATACTCGAACACAAGGTCAGGAATTCATATTACCATACATAGAAGATGATGATGAAACGGATGTCTCCTCCGCTTATAATTCTTCATAAAATAATTGTTTGTACAAGATGTAATTTTTAATTTTTTGTAATTTTTTATTTATTGATTATTTCATAATAATCAATAATAATAAAACATTAAAACTCCTGTGGACGTAGGCTAAAATAGCCGAACCACGTTAATCTCGGTGTCCATTACTATTTTTACTATATAATAAAGTAGTACTTAATTATCTATAGTATAGTAGTATACTACCTAAGTAGTAAGACTAAGTACCTAATTATCTATAATACTTATGCATTATACAATAAATTATATATAATGTAGTACAATAGTACTTATGTACTATATATTATATTCTCTCTCTCAAACTCTCACTCTCACTTTGGGTAGAATACTAGAATACAATTAATTACTAATATATATTTATTAAATACTTATCAATTAATGATATCTAAATCAGACTATAACACTCCCGGCCCAATTAAGATATTGTTCATTTTGAGTTAACCTGCACAAATTTAAAAAGCGTCTTGATAGATGAATGTTATAGCTACATATAAGCTCACGATCATTTGCTCATATTGGACTATTCATTTGTTTAATCGCTCGTTTGGTTTGGCTAATAAAAAAATTGAAAAGTTTAAGCTGATTTCTAAAATAAATCTTTACACGTTTAAATAAAATAACTGAAATTAATATATATATATATATATATAACCTTTACACGTTTCAAACTTAGTACTTATAATTTATAAGCTTAACCAAACATAACAACCTAAGTTTAATTATTCCATCGGAATCGTATATTCTATAGCACTTGATATTTAAACTGAACTGCTTGAATATTCATAAAAAATTTCCATGATTTTTTTGCTTTATATATAGTCAATCATGTCCATACGTGACTTGTAGACCCGGTGCAATTATAAAGCATATATGAATTGTCAAAACTGGCAACCCATGCAGTTAGATTCGTCGACCAATTCCCATCGTAAAAATATCATTATTTGGAGACGTTGATGTCGAGACAGATGTCATATTTGGGATCGGAATTGGTAAGAGATAACTAGCGGAGGATTGGATTAATGTACTCTTAGAACAAAGACATTAAGGAATTTGACATGCATATGTGTGCTAAGTTTGACATGCATATATTTTTTTTATACAGTTTCGCACTTTTGCACGTGTATATATGTGCTAATCCCATGGACCCTTTCAGTCGACGAATCACGTATTTTGGATTTTAAATATATAGGATAATTCTCGTGTTCTTATTAAAAAAATTCAAATTGTTGGGAAAGAAAATAGAATATGCAAAAGATTAGAAAAAAAAATGTATTTGAGCAACCGAGGGGCCACAATTAATTAGACGCTCTGTTCTTTTTACCTCGTCAGAAGGGGCATGCCACACTTGTTTTTGCAAGAGAAGTTGCTCAAGTATTGCTATTTTCTTTTTTCTGGTTTCACATAGTACCCATTAATTACGTGTTACAATTTTTTTTAAAATATAGCAAGTGATTTCTTCTCTTATCATTTTCACAGGCCTTGTGACCATTTGACAAAGAAGGAGAGGGAAAGAGAAATTAAATAAAAGATAAACAAATAAACAAGAAAAGATAGCAAGTGATTCCAGCAAATTGTGTCGTGAGTTCTCAACACTCAACTTAATTTAAACTGTCATCAACTTATTTTTTGAATAGTACCATCAAGATTCGTATAATACATATTAAACTATTAGAATAATATCTATTAACCAAAAAAAAAAACTATATATAGATATATAATAATCGTAATAACTTATAGTAGCAATAAAACTAGAAAGTAAAAACTAGTGAAAGATGTACAGACGTCAACAGGATCGGAATCGAGGACCACCAAACTGAGACAAGCGTAAAGAGGGGCAATAAAAAAAATTATTGCCTTGTCATCTGCGAATTCATGCACACCCGGGATCTGTGTAGTTAGGTTCGGAAAGAGTGCATCGTAATACATGGATCATGCACCTAACTACCTATGCTGCCCATGAATGGAGAGAGAGAGAGAGAGAGAGAGAGAGAGAGACTTGGACTTTTCCGAAGTCTCTATGGGACCAACTTATGAAACCACGCAGAAGACGAGTTTATAAAAGCCTTCTGCTTCTTCCTCCTGTTTAACTTGTGCCAAGTCATATACATAGAAGGAGGCTGATCGGGAGCATGACAAAGATTGTACCGGGAGGAGAAACCGATTAATTACGACATAGAACAGTAGAATCAGGGAGAGAGAGAGAGAGAGAGAGAGAGAGAGAGAGAGAGAGAGAGAGAGAGAGAGAGAGAGGTGACGAGGGCATGGACACGCCGTCGTGGGTGAGCAGGTGGTGGCAGGGTTCAGAGGCGGCGTACACGCCGCTGCATAACAAGGCCAAGGGCGTGCTGTCGACGGTGCAGTCGTCGACGAGAGCAGTCGCCTTCCTCTTCCTCCTGCTGCTCGCCTTCGTCGTCATCTCCACCCGCTGGATCGACGGCAACGTAAGTACTCACTTTAATTTCTCCTTCAGGTTTTCCACTAGCTAGTTTTCTCTCGTTTCCTGACTCGATCCGATCACTTATAATTTATACATTTGTTTCTGTTTTTGTGGTTTTGCTTCTTAATTAATTTGCATGTTATTACCTTCCCGGATCGAGTAATTTTGAGCTTTTATTGTGTAGTAGTAGTAGTAGTAGTAGTAGTAGTAGTAGTAATAATAATAATAATAATAATAATAATAATAATAATAATAATAATAATAATAATAATAATAATAATAATAATAATAATAATAATAATAATAATAATAATAATAATAATAATAATAATAATAATAATAATAATAATAATAATAATAATAATAATAATAATAATAATAATAATAATAATAATATCTAAATCAGGCAGCATTCGTATATTCCATAGCATTTACTCCTCTAAACTGAAAGTTGGAATTCGATATTTTCTTAAAATTATATGTGCATATAGATTGTCCTTTTCTTCCTCAATTCTTTTCAAGATTTTTTTTCCGTTATAATCAATAATGGCCATACGTAACTTGTAGACACGGTGCAATTATTATTATTATTATTATTATTATTATTATTATTATTATTATTATTATTATTATTATTATTATTATTATTATTATTATTATTATTATTATTATTATTATTATTATTATTATTATTATTATTATTATTATTATTATTATTATATAAAACCGTTAGATTCGATCAATTTCCATCGATGTTGAAATAGATATGTTCCATTTGGAACCAGAATTGGTAAGTAAGATGCAAAGAACGGAGAAGGAATGCACCGTAGAACAGGCACCATAAGGAATTTGACATGCATGGATGTGCCATATGTGTAAATCCAAACTCGTGAATTAAATTCTGAACACGCAAAGTGTGATGCAATCATCATGCATCGCGTTATTATTCGAAAGCAGTGATTTTGTTTTTTTTTTAATCTTTCTATCGCATCGATATGTTGACTATGCATGCATAGATGCATACGACCACGTCAACGCTCTTAATTATACATTTATGTTTATAATATGCATATGAGTTCTCTATAATTAACTAAGAATAATTCATAAAGTGTGTTCAAGTTGTCTTTTTTTTATAACTTTTGCTATAATCGAAAACGGTGATGATACGAGTGCCCTGCTGGTTCAAATTAAAGAATTAATTTTGTGTGCGTGGGGAGAGTGGAATTAGAGATAATATTAGAATAAGGATCATGGGAATTAAAGAAAGTGAGAATTATACATATTAATTTTATATTAGTTTACATCTGGGAAGGGTCGACGTTATATATTATACGGGACATGTAATCACTCAATTGACTAATTATGTAATTTTTTAGCACTGTGTATGAGGATTACTTAGTTATGTGATAGATCAAAATTAACTATGGACTTTAATTCGTAGATATATATAATTAGTCCCTGTTCTTTTTCCAGCAATTTTGCCCTAATTTGCCATTGATTATAATCATGCATATGGTGAGAAAAAAGAATCCTATACAGTTAGTGAGAAAAACTTATTTCTATCTTTTTTTTCCCCTGCATATGCTCACTTGTTGACTCATGGTATTCAAATTTGGCATGTGGCTTTGTCAATTACACAAACCAGCTGCCATGACCGGACTTGGTCAGAAAACTTTATTTAACGTTCAATCAAATTAGTTAAATGATAATATTTGTTCCAATGTTGAAAACGGCAAATATTTCCGATATATTTCTGAAGGTAAATGCACTAGTCTTTTCGGCAGCAATTGAGGCACATTTTTACAAATTAATTAATCCTTGAAATTTAAGGTTAATTGAGGGTGCTAATTTCATTTTTTTAACTTAGTTTTTGAGGAAGAAAGAGTTCATAGCTAGCCTTTGAATTAGGATTCAAGGGCTAGTTCCCGGCTCTCTAAATAAATAGGTTCCCATGCAATAGTCGCCCTCCGTCCTTCCCTCTCTCACCCCTGCCCTGATCCGTGCTGCTCTACTGTCGATTCGCGCCATTCTACTGTCAATCTGTCCTGCCATCGATCTACCCCGATCTATGTTGGCCCGCCGTTCCCGCTTGCACCGCCACCGCCCGTCATTCTTGACGCCAGAAGCCCTAATCCCTCCATTTAATTTGGACCGTTGGCTAGATTCAATGGTCAAGATTTAGACGTTACAACAGAGTTTCACACACATAATGATTAATGAGTGTTATACCTCCATTAATCCATATATATTATAAGAAATCTTTTCTAAATCTAAAAGATTCAAAATATATGTATTCTTAGTTATTTATTAGATGCAAATGTACATGTTAAATACATATAATTGACTTGTGCTTCTTGCAACACAAGGAGGTTCGGGCGAGTAGAGACGATGGTACATAGTTGGCTCACATGGTACTATCTTATTGGTTGATGTCGACCAAGATCCAACTTTTAAATGCTTATAAATGGGTGCTGCATTTGGACTCCTATTAATTTCCGACTCTTTGAACTTTCTGTGCAAGTACTTTTACTTCATATATTTGTCCGTACTGTGTTTTTTTCCTCCTAATTCTTCACCACATATATGATTATTAATCACAGTTACGGATGACTAGCCCGTTTAATTAATAGTAAATATAATAATATTTTAATTCTTAGATTAGTCGCGCTTTCATGCCATTTTATGATATTTGATCAATTTTTGTTACATGACTCCAAGCACTTTATTAACCACAATTTGAATGAGATTTCATTTCATTTACGGCTATTAATTCACAAGCACATCTAATCAATTTGTTGATTCGCTGGTCTGTGCAGACATTAAGCTCATGGAGTCAGCAAGCTCTCGGTGCACTCTCGCAGTCACCACCACCTCCACCTAAACCGCAACCGGTGCCCATCACATTGAACTGTCCGATCCCCTCTGATCAGAAGCCAACAGCTCCGACGTGCGGGAGACCGCCGGCACCTGTTCCAGCTCCGTCCTCGGCCTCGCACTCCGACGTCCTTCCTCGGCGGGCGTCCGCAGGTGCGCCGGCGCAGCAATCCACGGGCCCTTCTTGCCCGTCCTACTTCCGATGGATCCACGAGGACTTGCGACCCTGGAACGCCACCGGGATCACGCGAGAGCTGTTGGAGAGCGGCCGGAGGCACGCGACGTTCCGCCTGGTCGTGCTCGACGGACGGGCCTACATCGACAGGTACCGGGGCACGTTCCAGACTAGGGACGTCTTCACCATCTGGGGCATCCTGCAGCTCATCTCCAGGTACCCGGGTCGCGTCCCCGACCTCGACCTCATGTTCAACTGCGACGACTTCCCGGCGGTGCCGGCCGACTTCTACCGCGACTCCACCCCGCCGCCGGTGTTCCACTACTGCAAGGACGACAGGACGGTGGACATCCTCTTCCCGGACTGGTCCTTCTGGGGATGGTACGTAAACGTCAGTGCACGGGCACGTCATAATAAAACTAATAACGATGGGATCTCTGTGAACTCAAACGTCGAGTTAAGTTCCATTGGCTGTGATCGATCCTGAACATATCTATCTATCTATATATGTTTGCAGGCCAGAAACGAATATAAAGCCATGGAACACGCTGATCGAAGACTTGAAAGAAGGGAACGAGAGGGTGAACTGGAGCGACAGGATCCCTTACGCTTACTGGAGGGGCAACCCCGACATGGGAGGCCACAGGAAGGACCTAATGAAGTGTAACGCCTCCAATGGCCAGGATTGGGGTGCTCGTCTCTACGTTCAGGTACAAACTAAATGACTTTTTTATTCATCCATTTTCAGATATATGTATATATGCATACTTTATTCATCTCTACAATGTTGTACTACTTGTGAAGTGTTAGGCCCTTTCAAATAACAGCAAATATTGATCATTTTGCAGGATTGGATTCTTGAAATGATAAAAGGCCTCAACAACTCCAACTTGGCTAATCAGTGCGTGCACAGGTATAATAAAGTGTTAGATTTCATATACCAGTGTTAGTTAATTTTGGATGGGTATATGCTGAAATAGAATTAAACTTAATTGCAGATATAAGATCTATGTGGAGGGCTTTTCATGGTCGGTCAGCCAAAAGTACATCTTGGCATGCAACTCGCCCACGCTTTACGTGACGTCCCATTTCTACGAGTTCTACTCCAGGTCTCTCGTACCCAAGCACCACTACTGGCCCATCGACGAGGCACACAAGTGCAGGTCCATCAAATCTGCCGTGGACTGGGGCAACGAGCATCCCAAGGAGGTGACTAGCTCTTCATGCATGATATGGATATGTTATCCAGTTGCATGTTTGCATGCATGGAAAATTAAGATCGTGTATACATTTTTTATTGATCGATTCGTTCTGATGACAGGCCGAAGCTATCGGAAGAGCTGGGAGTGGTTTCATGCAGGAAGATCTAAAGATGGACAACGTCTACGACTACATGCTGCACTTGCTCACCCAGTACGCCAAGCTCTTGACCTACAAGCCGACGGTGCCGGAGAACGCGACGGAGATATGCTTGGAGTCCATGGCGTGCACCGCCACGGGCGGCGTCAAGAAGTACATGCTGGAGTCGATGGTGCAGGAGACCCACGTCGAGGAGCCCTGCATGCTGCCGCCGGCGTTCACCGCCGAGGAGTTCCAAGACCTTGCTGCACAGAAACACAACACCACGAAGCAGGTGGAGATGTGGGAGGAGAGGATTTGGGACCAGAAAGAGAACAAAACTCATGCGTAAAACTTTTGATTCCGGCAAGGGGAACTGTGTCAATAATTTTGTTGTTATTCTTTCTTTTTTTTATCTGTTTTCTTATATAAATTATATATGGTGCTAATTAATGAGATAAAACTAGTTGTTACGTGGATGCTGTGATGGCACATGGCATGGATCAAAGGGAAATGTTGGGCACTGTAGTCGCACATTCTTGAATCCAAGACTAAAAAAATAGTTTCAAGTTTAAATTCATTCTCTCATTGTTATGGGAGAAAAATACCGGTGGATTAAGGTTAAAGTCTCGTATCAAAATATTAAAAAGCTACTTCTACTAGCAGTTTAGAGATTAGAGATTAACATTTTATAAAACTTTATAATTTTACCCTTATTTAAATATATTATTTTTTTCTAACTTATCTTATTTTTTTTCTCATTTTTATTTTATAATCATTTAACTATATTTCATTTTATATTCATGCTTGATTAATTACAAATAATTTATGTGTTAACAATGAATAAAATGTAATTTCATAATTAATATTTTTATATCATGGGTGAACTATATAAAATTCATTTTCAATATAAATTTCTATATATTTTAACAAAAAATACTTGTGAAATTTTATTTTATTTAATTAAGATATAAATATTTAATTTATTGTATTATAATAAAATTTTTATAGTACTTAATTTAGATAATTTGCAATGTTATTAAAATCGAACTGGACCGACCGGTTCAACCACGAATCGACACTTGATCCAGTCCGGTTTGACATTAAAATTATTTTAGTAATCGAACCAGCTAATATTCGGTTGAATCGGAAAAAATCGATGAACCGGCGAATCGACCAAGAACCGGTTCAGATTTTTTTTTTCAAAAGTCAATTTAAATGGAAAGAAGCAACAAACATGGAAGGAAATTTTTAAAAATAATAATAAAAAAGGAAATACGTGATCATATGTTAAATAAAATTAGGAAGGAGAAATAAATATAGAAAGATAATTAATATGGAGAGAAAATTATAATGAAACAAAATTAGAAGGGGGAAGATAAATATAGAAAGATAATTAATAGGGAGAGGAAATGATAATAAAAGAAAATAAATGATTAGAGGAGATGATTAGGGAGAAGAATTTGAAATTAAAGGAAAATGAAGAATTCGGTGGAGAAGAAATAAAGAAGGAAGAAAATAAATTAAATAAGCTAACAAAAAAAAAATAATGACTCGGAATAAAACATATTAATATCTTATCACCAGAATTATATTATAATAATAATGTTTGAATAAGTATTAAAACTTTTAAATATAATAGTAATTAGAAAAAGAATAAATTTGATAAAAAAAAAGAGAAACACAAAATGAAAGAAAAATGGATGAATAAATAAGTACGAACCAACAATTTTAAAAGTGAATTAGATTTAAATAAATTAGTATATCATCACAAATGCTAAATAATACAGAATATAATAATTTATTAATTATGATAACTTAAGATAGCTTAAATTTATAGAATATAATAAATACTAATTGTATACCAATTTATTATTATTAGTATTAGCATGATATATTTTATAATATATTAATTGTGATATATATATTCAGAATTAATATATATAATATTATTTTAATAAAATCCGATCAAATTCGATCGAACTCGATTGGACCGGTCTAATCATTACCTAGTAAGAAGTCCGGTCCGATCACCGGTCCGATTATGAAAATATTGATAATTTGTTATATGTCTAATTATGTCAGTTTATATTCATCAACTAATTTTACCGTTAAGTTTATCAAACACTTATTTCTTATGACCTTTAATCACTAATCATCACTCACTATCCGTTATTCGTTAGCTAGTTCGTTATCCACTTATCAAATCGCTAATAATGTCAAACAGAGTCTAAATAATTACGACCTAACACACCATATGTAATTGGGTCAAACCTAAAATTAAATGATGTCACTTGGCCTGATTGAAATCAAACTCATCTTGTTACATTTGATGTGTGGAAAAAATTCATAAGATAGTTGTCAGAATTTGAAGATCTCTAAATCATAGCATATTAAACGAGTTAATCATTGTACCGACCATCACATAATATGAAGTTATAAATATATGTGGGTATTTCTTTACTTTCTTAATAAATATTTTGACTAAATTATGATTTATTTCAATCGATATTCGAGGCATCGCTTCAAAGCCCAATCACATTCGATGATTTTCGTTCACACTCAGTCGGCCCAAATCACTTTTCAACGCTTAAATGGACGCAACTTTTTTTTTTTCATCAGCCTTTTCACATCTTTATATATTCTCAAAGTCCTACCCACACGAGACATATCTTTTTTTTCTCTACTTATTATATCTTTTATGTTTTTTTATGCTCTCAGAATTTTCACAATTTCTATTTTTTTTTCACGTGATTTCACAAAGATGTTCCAGTTTTGGAATTTTTGACTCGCATTGGATTTGATCAGTCTCTTACAAAAGTTAACATAAAGGAACGTTTATGTTGCTCAATCCCAAATTACTCAAAAAATTGAAATATTTTGAGTGAAGCTGAAAGTTGAGATAATTGTTGTTTGTGAAAAGTTAAATTTCTTTTAATAGATTGTCCGGAAGCATTCGAGAATTTTAATTTCTTTTTTTTTTGTAGTGTAATATTTTTTAATTCTTTTTTCCTAGTGTTAAGAAAATGAGAAAATATTTTTTTTCCTTAAAAAAATGTGAACACGGGCCAACATAGATATGTAAAGGAGAAGCTTTAATAATAAATTGTTTGGAAAACATATGGGCCAGGCCGTGTAGCATATTTTCCCGCCGTGGGCTGGGCTGGTCTGGGCTGAGCTATTAATATCCCAAGCTCAAAGTAGCGTTCCTTCCATGTCTTTCCTTTTTGTATGATAATATTTTTGGACCGTAAAGTAATTAAATCTAAACATTTTACTTTAAATTTCACCATGCATGAACTATCTAAATTAAAATCACCACGAACCAAGTAGTTCTTCTTGGCAGATTTCTCACCTCAAATCAAACAATTCTTTTGTTCTTCCAAGGCATGACATATTTGGTTGCAATTGCAAAGCCCACACTGATCTAATTACCCCCACCCAGATAAACAAATAAATAACAACCCTATCAAACTCTCTCTCTTTTCCCCCCACCTACATTCCCCTTCTATGTTTCAAACCCCAACATCATGTCAAAAATTGGGACTCTTGGTTTAAGCATGTAGCATTTCTGTATACCACACATATAATATATGAAAAATATATATAACCGAGTCAACAACATTTGGGTGTCCAAATCCCGAAAGTTTAAGAAGAAAAATTGTACACATGGTCCCTTGAAGCATTCATTGTTTCCCTTTTCTGGGATAGTTGTTCACAGGCCCCAAGAGGCAAAGAGTTCAACACAAGAAACTTGAACTCATTGGTCAATATATATATATATATATATATATATGTATTATTGTATACTATGTGTTCATGTAGTAAGAGAGGAGACACATGTGACTTGGCTTGTAAGCCAAGTGCTTG
Source organism: Pontederia crassipes (assembly GCA_030549335.1). Taxonomy (NCBI): domain Eukaryota; kingdom Viridiplantae; phylum Streptophyta; class Magnoliopsida; order Commelinales; family Pontederiaceae; genus Pontederia; species Pontederia crassipes. The sequence goes on along the minus strand of CM060191.1, from coordinate 63,669,077 downwards.
AAAACTTCTCTTTTTTTCTGGGGTCTTGCAACATCAGCGTAAGTTTGAAGTTGCCATCAATCTCATGGTCATCTTCTTGGTCCGGTAGCTGATGAAAGCCGAAGAGTTTTGTTACTGAAGGGAAGCTTGCAATGAAAGAGGCAAACAGAACAGACACCTTTAACTTTGCGAGGAAGCTATTTCAGAAAGAAAGTGACACCGTACTTGATCTTATTCCTACCCCAGATTTAAGTTAAAGCTTGAATGGAATAAATAAGAAAAATATAAAGTAAAAGGAACTGTGAGTGTTGACACAGTTTTGAATTATTTACATGTCTTCAGCTATAATGGTTGTTGTGTAGGATCTCCCACACGTTGGAGGAGTAACTTTCATTATTTGTCCTTGAACTTTAGTTTGATCTCATTTTTTTAACCCGTCAATTATTTTTTTTTATTTTTTTTTTGTAGGATCCCCCCTGGACCTATATTTTATAACCGGTCCCAAGCCCGAATAAAGGAGGAGGATTGTGTTAGGCCCCGACAGCCAACATAAAATCATGTCGAATCTTATGAATATGGATCAACGAATATAGAATGACGTCGTATGATCCATGTAGCCGACCCCACCTAGTGGGATAAGGCTTTGTTGTTGTTGTTGTTGATCCCCCTGCACTTGATCTTATCCCATATTGTTATTTTTTGAAATTTTGATGTCACTTATTTGTTAACGTATTTTATTTTCATGTTAAATAGTATTGCATCATTAAAATATTGATAGTTAAAGTCGAAGAGTAAATTTCTTTTTAAATGTTATTAACATTTTAAAAATAGCAATAGGATTACGTTATACTCGGTCTTAAAATGTTGGGCTGTTTGACATTTCGTTGCTGCTATTCCTCTAATCATTAAAATTTTTGGGACAATAGTCAAGTTATATAAACAATTCTGCCCATCAGCACGAAAATTTTCCTGTTCATTAGAATAAATATACTTCTTTTAAACTCAAAACTGTCCCTCATTTGAGAATAAGGAGTGTGTGACAAAATAGGATGGATTAAACTCTAGTTCTTGACTTTATTAATGGCCTTTGGTTGGGGATTACGTTTGCACGGGGTTAAGACATATAATTCAGTAGATTAATCAATTTTTAAATTCTACGTCGGATTATTTCTATTCCACATGATATAAAGAATACATTAACTCTTATATTTCACTATTCACGAGATTAACTTTTTAAAAATAACAACCTTGTTCTTTGTACTTTTTGTGAATTAAACAATGTGTTTGACTATCACTCGCGGAATATCTACATAATTCATCAATTAACCCACAAACAAACGCCCTTCTTTTTATATTCTTTTACCCGACAGTAGGAGGATCCCAATTTGTCTATTCTAAATTTTGTAATCGATAACAAAAGCAGATCGATTCACAAATTGATAACAGAAGATTTATCATTTCCCTTGTGTGGATTGCGACAGGGCATGGAGTGGTACTTAATTCGATTATATAATAATTGAAAATAGCATGTTCATCTTATATCACAAGTATCAAGAGAAAAAACATTCAAACATAAATATATAACTTTATATATATTTAGCAGAAAAATATTATTATAGTTTTGAGATAAGACTTCAAACTATTATCAACATTTTGTATCAGGGAGTCCTTTAATAAGGCTTTGTAAACATAACACATTATGGTATGGTGTATTACCGATTTAATTCGATAATTTAGATTACCACTTAAATAACTTATCATTGCATAAGTTATAATAATATCATATTTATAATATTTGATAAATACTGATAATATAAATAATAGTCAAAATATTTAGAGAAAGAATTATCAAAATATTTCTAAACATCATTTCAAATTTTGATCACATGTTATTATAAACAAATAAGCAAAAAAAAGTGAATATAGATAAAAAAAGATGAAGCAAAATTAGGAGTTATTCGTAAAAGATTTCAGATAATAAAGAATAAAAAGTTCAATGATATTATTTATTAATAAAATATTTGAAATAAAAAGTTTGCTTGATTGAATATTTTTTTATCAAAATGTATTTCAACTTACTAGTAATATGAAAATACATATCTTTTGCTTGCTATTTAAATTATCAAAGTAATTATCTTTATCGATAATTTTTGGGAAAAAAGATAAAAAAAACCCTGATAACTCAAAAATAAGAAATAAGAATAGAGAGGGTAACACGTGATGGTTATGCTCGTGTTATTTTTAATTGTTAACTATAAATAATGATTCAGCAATTTTTTAATATATGTTTTTTTTCTTCTCTTTTCACTTTGCAAAGTTAAAGGTTGCATGCATAAACATAGAATAAGGTTCCGTGGGAATCATTTGAAGCCTAAAGAAGGGACATGATGAGAACGAAAGGCCATCCAATGCGTAGGACTCCGACCCTGTATCAAGATCAAAGCTCTCTCACCAAAAAAAAGAAAAAAAAAGTCCATTTCATTACTTGGCAATAAGAAAAACAACAACAGCAACAAAAGAAGAAGATGTGAGAGATCGAGACACTTTATTTGCTTGCGTTTGGCACGTTGCATCATTCATGAGAGGAGGAGAGTTAATTTAAATAAAGCTCACTAATAATCTTAAGCACATTTGTTTGTCCTTTTTTTTTCTTTTTCTTTTTTACTTGTGTTGCCTTCCTTATCATCGTAAGCATCACGAGAGAGAGAGAGAGAGAGAGAGAGAGAGAGAGAGAGAGAGAGAGAGAGAGAGAGAGAGATCAGGCCTATAATGCAACCAAAAAAAATATTCGTGCCATGTAGCATTTCATTATCTAAATTCTAGAAAGCTAAATGTTGAATTATAATTACAAAAATGATATTCTTGCTCATGAACTTTTCTAACGGTTGATAGGTTATGAAACTTGACATGTCATCACTGCGATTTTTTTATTAAATTTTTTTCTCCATTAATGATCCACCCTAATATTTCAACAAAAAACTTTATTATTGTTTCCACTATTAAAATATTTTCGATAAACAAGGAGTTTTTATACGATTAATAAGTTTCTTGACTTTGGATGTTACTTTTACAATTGATTATTTGTTAACGAATTCCCATTATTATTGATATTTGAAATTACATATTGTTGAATACGTGGCGGTATGGTCATGTGGCATACTTCGATTAATTATTCTACTTCACGTTTTATTATAATTCTCCATTTAAAATGTAGAAGAGCTTGATTTCAATTTCTTTTAGTATCCTTTTTCACATAAATATGAAGTATATAATATATACATTAAAAAAAGCACTATCGTGTATCTTTTTTTTTTGGCGTGGGCGTTTCAAAGGATTTCACGTATACTTTTTTAAAATTATTTATTTATATTTTTTACTAATAACTTAAAAGAACATTGATCATCATGAACATTTTGGACATATGATTTTACGATTTTATTTAAAATTTGTAAGTATTTATTAATATACATAATTTTCATAACTATTTTAAAAAACAAATTTATGTAAGATATTGGGATTTTTTTATAGATGTAAGTATTTTCAAGATATTAGGAACTTATTACTCCTAGTCTTAATTTTATTTTGAATATCTTACGTGTAAAATCTTAATCATACAATTTACGATTTTATCCCATCCTATATAATTTCATAACTTAATATTATAATTAAATATGGATAAAATATGTATTAATCATCTTAATTAATTAATTTTAGATAATTTTAATATATTTTATCTATTTTTATTACGTGTTGGTATAATTGGCTTAAAAATCGATAACAATATGACTTAAAATTTGAATGTAGTATATTTATAAAAAAGATTTATTATATTTTAAAATATGTTTTTGTATAATTAATATGATTTTATTATAACATGGATGAACCCTTCCTATTATATATAAGATACGATGATGTAGGATAAATTTCACTAAATACTTTCAACTATGACTCTTTATGTGTTACCTTTCAACTTTACTAACAAGACTGTTCTTTATCTTTAAACTTGTTTTTTCAAATATCCTTTTCAAACATTTTTCGATCATGCTATCGACGTGGCGCCACACGACAATGTCCTCTTTCATCCACGCAAGTAAATTATCGATGTGGCAACACTAGTAAAATAAAAAAAATATATTAAAATAATAATTATAAAAACAAAAAATGGGCGCAATCCTCACTAGGGAGGGGTGGTGCCCCGCAACCGGTGTGGATAGGAATGTTGCCCGGTGAAGGAAGGGGGGCATGTGTAGGTGGGGACGTCGTCGGACGAAGAGGACAATGCCCCCATTGTCGCCCACCGACGATGCGAGTGAAAAGGGGGGCATCACCCTCCTTTGCGCATCGCCCCCTCGTCGGTTACGTGCAGAGGGGGGCTCGTGTGTGCCACATACAACAGCGCGATCGAAAAAATGGTCGATGTATTTAGTAAAACAAGTTAAAATATGGATGACAACATAGTGAAAATTGATGATAACCTTGAAAAAGTATCCAAAATTATATATTTAGTAAAATTTATCCGACCATCTATAAAAAGTTGATAAAATTTTAAAATAATATCGATATCGGTCGTCATTAACACACCAGAATAACGAAGGTTGTACGGTGATGGATGAGTAAATGCATTGGAGGAGGAGATACGAACGAAGGCCAAAATATTAATTCCACCACCAACGCCATTAACACGCTTTTACGCGGACCACACGCGCATAGAAAGAGGAGAAGGATTGCAGGGCTCACGTGTCCTCCTCATCGGTCACCGGTGGGTCACCTCACCACTCTTAATTAATGATTTTTTTAATATCGCCCAACAGATCCATTGCTCCATCAATGCATTGCACCAGTAGCTTCTCAGAATTTTTTTTTAAAAGAAATAAATAGAAGTTTTCGGTTTAAATTTTGAGGTATATTAGCAAATTAAAAGTCACTAGACATATTGCTCGTAGTTAAGATTCGAGTCGACCCAAATAAGTTTTCGAATTAGGTTGGACCAATTAATCCAGATGATCGAATCGAATAATAATAAAATAATATAAAAATATAATACATAATACTTATATATGTTTATCAATAATTAATATATTTTTATATCAAAGAATACTAATATGATTAAATCATTTTAATTGAAATTAAGAAATTAAATGTGACATATTTAATTATTGATATGAGTTTTATGTGATTTTAATATATTCAAATATAATTTATAAATTCATATTTCTCAAATTTAACTATTAATATTAACTTGGATTAGAAAGATTATTATAGTTTCTATTTTTAAATTTAATTAGGTAAGTAATATTTTTATATTTAAATTTTGACATTTAAATATATTATATTTTTTTGTCGAAGAAATAATTTGATAAATGACCTATGATAAGCATTGTATAATATAAAATAATTTATTATTTAAGTGAAATAAGTGTACCACAATAGTATATACACATTGGTTCAATATGTCTTGAGTTTCTGAGTCGTAGACTTTTGACCCGACCAAATTGGTCAAATAAGGTGAAGGGTTTGGCATCAGGCATGGAACAGTTCGAGTCACGATCGAATTGGTCCTACCGATCGTAGTAAAATAAAATAAAATCATCTTTTACATATACTTTTAAAGTTTTGATAAAAGTTAGGAATTGATTTTTAAATGCCTATTTTTTGGATAACAAGAAAAGTTTGCGAATTATTGAAGTATACTATTTTCTTTCATTATACGAATATATACAATGTACACAAATTAGAGTGATCCTGATTCCTGACTCGATTGTTCGGGTCTTTAGAAAAATTATTAAATGTCCCGGGACCGGGACATCTCAATCAAATCAAGACATTCCAAACGTTTCAGATTATTCTCATTTAATTCATAATAAATAAAAAGTTAATGTCATAAAATTATTTAATGCTACTATATAAATATATTAATTATCATCTAAATTATATATACAATAATATAACGTCATATATGTTTAAGATATATAATAAAATACAAAAAAATTATTAGAATAGAAAAGAAAACATTATTTAATTAATTTAATATATTAATACAACATATATTGTTGAATCAAGACAGGATCATAAACTCGGGCTGAATCTTAAAGAATGAGATTTGATCCTAATTGAATTAAAAAAATTATTGAAAAATTCGAATATGTGCGGACTGTTCATCCTTAAATGTACATAATTCTTTTATTTTTATAATGGTATCCATATTAGCCAATTCTCACAAAGTAAACAGCATAGGAGGAGATATAATGTATATTTATATATTATGAATTTAATTCACCCCATATGAACCATCTAATTTTTATTATTTATCTGATCGTTAATCATGATACAGATACGTTTAACATTTTTCTAGGAGTGAAAGAAATAAATTAAACATATATATTATTATGTAATTTTAACATTTTGGATAAATCGACAACATGTAAAACTAAATTAACCAAAACGAACTGTTGAGAAAGTTGTCCATTCCATTAATTTTGTTTTGTCCGATATGCCATTATATCGGTGGAAACATTATCATAAAAAAGCGAGCAATTATGTTAACCTAGTTTTTTTTTGGATTCACATGTAGCAGTTCCAGTGAAAGATTTCTTTTTTATATTCTCGAAGTAAGAACAATATTCCTAAGAAAATGCATCATTATATATATAATATAATATAATATAATATAATATAATATAATATAATATAATATAATATAAGAAACTGTTTACAACAGTATATTACCATTTTTTTTTCCTTTTCTTTCCAACGGAAATATTCTTTTTGTGATTCATTATAATGTTTCATTTTTTTATTATGCTAATTAATTAAAAAAAATTCCAATTACACTTATTAATTGATTCAATATCTAATGTTTGTTATGTCACTATCAGAATGAAACAAACATAACTTCTTTTCAGCTAAGGATCTCTCTCTCCCCCTCTCTCTCCACTTTTTTTTATTCTACTTGTTTTTTTTTTCTCTTCCTTTCTCAAGCTAAAAAAAGCTTGCGTCTTTGTGTTCTGCTGCCAACCCTCTCTTCCCACCACTCCTACCAGTCTGCCACCACCCACCGGCTCCCTCCTTTTTAGCCACCCTTCACTCCCCCACAGTATTCATGCACTTCTCTTCTCTTCCCCTCTGTGTGCCCTGCGCTGTGTGTTGAGATCTCGGGCGTCTTCCTGTGCACTTAATTTGGGACGGTCTTGCTCTTGCTGCTGTGATGGTATGTCCTTGCAGGCAGTTCTGTCCAGTGAAGCGTGAGCCAACATGAAGTGGTCACTTGGGATTCGGCTGTGCTTCCTGCTTGCTGTGGAATGGGGCGTTCTTCTCGTCCCTTCCCATTCTTCTCTGCAAAATGAGGGTAAAATACGCCCTGCAATACCCAACCCCGCCTCTCTCTCTCACTCTCTCTGCATTCTGTGCTTCATTTTTGGATTCAGGATTGATGATGCTTCACATTTCTGCAGCTTCTGCGCTGGCTGCATTCAAGCGCCAGGTGTTCGAAGACCCGTCCTCAGTTCTGTCTGATTGGAATGTTACAGACGGAAGCCCTTGCAACTGGACTGGTGTGACCTGTTCCCGGAATCAAGACGCCGTTTTATCTCTGTAAGAAAAAAAAATCCTTTCTTGGGCACTTTTACTGGACTTCTCTGGGGTTGTGCATATAGATCTCTCTCAATTTACGTTTTCCTCCGACTTTTCCTTTACAAAAATCTTTCCTTTTTTCCCTTGTAGATGTGTTGTTACATATCTGTTTTTTTTATTATTAATGCAATTAATAGTGGATTGAGTGTTTATACCTGTTATATGGGATATCCTAAGCATAACATGATTCGTGGTTAAATATTTGTCATGCAGAAACCTTTCCGGTTCGTCGTTAAGAGGATTCATCCCTCCAGAGTTTGTCTCGCTGACTTCCTTGCAGGAGTTGTATGTGGTTTCTGAACTTCAGAAGCGATTTTTCAGTTACTTGTAAGTTGTAACGCCTTTGCTTCATGCAGTGTATGATTTTTGGAGGACATATAATGTCTCTGCAGGTATCTAAACGGGAACCTGCTTCTAGGGACCATACCCAAGCAGATTGGCATGTTGAAAAATCTCACCATATTGAATTTGAGCGTGAATAGATTTACTGGCCCTATACCTGTTGAACTTGGAGATTTACTTAGTGTCAACAAAATGTATGAATCTACATGTCATAAAAGCTCTTGGTATTTTTTCTTTTCAGTTAGCTTCCTCCGACATTTTATTTCTTCAAACTTTGTTCCTTAGAGATCTACACTCGAATGGACTGAGCGGCTACATTCCAGCAGAATTAGGCAAATTGAGGAATCTTGTGGAGTTACGGTTAGATAGAAACAGACTGAAGGGGCCTATTCCTGGAAGCAATAACTTGAGTTTTTCTCCTGCAAGTCAAGCTATGTGAGTAATATAAGTAGTGTATCTAATAGTGAAAAAATAGTAGGTGCTAGTAGATGATCATTTATGGAATTCTAATGTGAAGAAGTGCATTACAACCTTTTCTTTCTTTCATTCTCTATATTTTCCCTTTCATCATGTTGTATTGCTGTTGTTGAAAACTCAAATACTCTTGCAGCTCTACCCTTGGTGCGGACTGTTCCTAGGACCACCTCTTAAATTCAAAAGTGAAAACAACAACAACAACAACAATAAAGCCTTATCCCACTAGGTGGGGTCGGCTACATGGATCATACGACGTCATTCCGCATTCGTTGATCCATGTTCATGAGATTCGACAGGATTTTACGTTGGCTGTCGGGGCCTAACACAACCCTCCTCCTTTATCCGGGCTTGGGACCAGCTATAAAACATAGGCGGAGTTAGACATTAGCTTTATGAGAGATAAATAAAATTTTAATTCCCAAAAAATATAAGTGGTCACAGAACTACTTGTGCAAGTTTAAACTACAGCAATGACTCACAGAGATAATATTTAAATGTACCTATTTTGTTCAAAAGAAGAATAACTCGTTTGTTGGGATCTGCCTTCAATACCATCTTTTCCAGATCTGATGATCGTGTACCAAGTGGATCTCGTGCATCAAGAACCTCCACTATCACATCTGATGCTTCTACAACTTTTACTAACTCCTTGTAGAATGCTCTTTCGGAATGATCTTGATTTTTTGAAAACATATTTAATTAATCTAGCAGCTACTAAACTTTTGGTGTTTCCATTGAATTAAGCAGCTCTACATCCATCAACAATGGCACTGGATTATGCCGATTACCAAGATTAAGGGTTGCAGAATTTTCATACAACTTTTTTACTGGAAAAATTCCTCCCTGTTTGAAGTATCTGCCAAGGTGAATTGCATGAGCAAACTAGCCTCTTGGTTTATCATATCATATATATGATTCGCTCCCCCTCAAAAAAAATATATGCGATTCACTAATTTGTCTGATCTATTTTTGTAGGACAAGCTTCCAAGGGAACTGCTTTGAAGACAAGTATTCTATCTTGCAGCGTACTTCTCAAATATGTAATGGTACTACTTTTCACTACAATACTATTCAGTGCCTTAGTATGGAAAATCTGAAACTCAAATCATTTCTTCATTATTTAGCTAGTCTGTTTGACTTTCTAAAATGTGCGTGCTATCTGTGTATCCAAATTAATCTGCATAATCTGTTTAAGTATGAAAACATGTTTTAGTTTTCCATATTCACTTAAAGAGGAGATGCACTAGCATCAGTCACTTTTTTGTTGGCATATTGGTTTAATCCTCTCCTTTTTCTGGAGGATACATCATTGAGATTGTCAGATCAAACTGGTATTAAAACTTAATTTATGAGCAATTTAGCATGGTATTAAAAACTTTTATCTGTGACCTATCTATCACCTGTCTGTTTGAGATATCTTTTGAATGTTTCGACTAACAAACATTTATCATGGATGATACCCTTTTATTTTCTTAACATAGGTGGACATTCAAAGAGCCAAGGAGCACTCTTGAAGACATATAAGCGATCCAATGAAGCAAATAAAGAGCAAAAGCTACAGCAACCGAAATGGCTTCTAATTCTCGAGGTCATAACTGGAGTTCTTGTTGTTATCTGTGGTGTCATTGGCACTGTCACTGCTGTTAAAAGTTGTAGACTAATGACATCTGCTATAATGCCCTGGAAGAAAAGTCCAGAATGGAAGGATGAGATGACAATATCTATTGGTTAAGACCTCATTCTCTGTTTAACAATAGACAATGCATTTCACTTTCAAAATTATCCCATATTCCTGATTTCCATTGTTTCTTTTTCAAAGCAGATGGTGAATTGCTGAAAAATATTCAGAGATTTACTCGTGAGGAGCTTGAAGTAGCATGTGAAGATTTTAGCAATATAATTGGTTCTTCCTCTGACAGCGTAGTTTACAAAGGAACTATGAAAAATGGTCCTGAAGTTGCTGTCATATCATTATGCGTCCTAGAAGACCATTGGGCAAGCTACCTTGAATTCATCTTCCAGACCAAGGCAAGTACCATCAACATATGCCTCTCTTTATGTGTTTATGAAAGAAATGATATGTTAAATATTGCCTTTCAGGTGGCTGACTTGTCCAGGTTAAATCATGAGAATGTAGCAAAGTTATTAGGCTATTGCAAAGAAAGTGACCCCTTTTCAAGGATGCTGATCTTTGACTATGCATCTAATGGAACATTGTATGAGCACCTTCATTGTGAGTCAGGCTAAATTTTCCTTTTCTTTTGTGTTAGAACGTGAGAGTATCAAGCTTCTGAAGCTAACTGATTGACCTTTTACTTAGATGGTGAGGCATCCCAATTATCCTGGCCTAGACGTATGAAAATAATACTAGGTATTGCTCGTGCACTAAGGTTCTTGCACATAGATCTGCAACCTTCTTATGCAATATGTCAACTTAACTCAAGTGCGGTATATCTTACTGAAGATTTTTCTCCAAAGGTATGAACTTATATATCTTTTTCTGGATAATTAACTGTCTTGTATCATTGTTCATTCATATTTCTCATTCTTTGGAGCTATATGTTCATTGAACATTCCAATAAAGGACTTTTTTCTTGTAAGTTTCAGTTGGTCGATTTTGAGAGCTGGAGAGCCACAATTCCCAAATCAGAAAAGAATAGTGGCTACATCACAAATGGAGGTCATTTACATGGTTATATGGATGCTCAAGAGCAACTAGATATGGATATCCAAGGAAACATTTTTTCTTTTGGTGCGATTTTGCTCGAATTAATTAGTGGAAGACCTTCATACTGCAAAGATAGAGGTTATTTGGTAGATTGGGTAAGCTACTTATTTAACAAAACCATCCTTAAATCTTGCATCATGTTTGATATCCGTTTGGAGCTAGTCCTGCAACATGTTATCCATGCAGATAAGTTGGTACTAATACTTCGTGTGCCAAGATGATGCGTCTTGAGACTGTAATGCAAGATTTCTTCAACAACAATAATAACAACAACAAAGTCTTATCCCACTAGGTGGGGTCGGCTACATGAATCATACGATGCCATTCCGCTATATTCGTTGATCCATATTCATAAGATTCGACAGGGTTTTACGCTGGCTGTCGAGGCTTAACACAACCCTTCTCTTTTATTCGGACTTGGGACCGGCTATAAAACATAGGCGGAGTTTAGTGCAAGATTTCTTCATATCATAAAAACAACTGGACCAAATTATTCTTGTAAAACAAGCATAACACGTTGCCACCAGCCTTGTAGTTGATTTAGGTGTACATGTGTTGCCACGGCTTGGGACCGGCTATAAAACATAGGCGGAGTTTAGTGCAAGATTTCTTCATATCATAAAAACAATTGGACCAAATTATTCTTGTAAAACAAGCATAACACGTTGCCACCAGCCTTGTAGTTGATTTAGGTGTACATGCGTTGCCACTTCAGTGACTTCACTACCCAGTACCGACTACCTTGCATCTCATTCTACAAGTGCTAAGAACATAAAGCACACAAGTCGCTCAAAATAATTAAAATATCAACAATATTTCTTAAACTTCCAGAAGTTTTTTGGTTTTCTCAGTTATGAGATTATATATTTATTGAAGCAATGAGCTGAACCCATCCATGTTCATCTTATTGATTGCAGGCAATGGGCTACCTTAAACATCCTGAGGAGATTAGCAAACTACTGGATCCTGAACTGAAAAACGTGAAGCAAGATGACCTTGCTCTGATATGCAGCGTGGCGAGCCTATGTATTGAACCTGATCCATCCAAGAGACCATCCATGCAAATAATCAGCGCCGTCCTGGAGAACGGAATAGACTTGTCCCCAGAGTCTAATCTAGCATGGGCGGAGCTGGCTTTGTCCACATAAATGTGGATTTCTAAAATACTGCAAAATCCATCGCACACGTTAAGTGGTCGCTCTTGCTTCCCTTGCTCCTTAATTCTTTGATACCTTTTCCATACCAGAGCTGCTTGCATTGCTAAGCAGTACAAACACACACAGACTAGATAGAGCTTTATTGTATATGGGGTTTGCTGTAATCTTTTCTCCTATTGGTAAAAGGTAACTCAGAAAGGTTCTTAGCTCACAGTGTTTCCCTCTCCAATATGGCCACTTAAAATTTAAACATGGCCATTAGTTTAAGAAGGGATACCACGAAGAGATAACTTTACTTTTGATATTGTTTGTTTTTCGATTTGTATTATAAAGGAAGACAATGTAATTGAAACAGAGTAACGGAACTTATACATCTTCTCTCAACCCCTGCGTCTAAGAATTCTTCTTGCTTGAGAGATCTCATTATATCGTAATGCTGCTGGCCAAATTTTATTTATTCTCAATTCCCCCAGAAGAATGACAACTTCATGCATGCAATCAAGAGGTAATTAACAACTGGATCTCATTTCATACATAGCAAGACGAATTGTTCTTGAAGATGCGCTACGAGCTCTTGTTCAGCTTTTTACATCGCGGGTCTTCAGATGATCCTGAGGTTTCAAGTTAAGACTTGCTTTCTCAGCTGTAAACCTCACGCAATCGACGAAGTCAGAAGGCTTGGCGGAGCACCGGGGGATCTTGATCCGCCAACTCTGTAGCTGCCATCACCGTTTGGTGTGACACAAAAAGCACGCTGTGTTTGATGTTGAATTGCCTAAAGATATCCATCAGCTGCACAGAGCTCAAACTCATATCCTATCACCAAACATGAAAAATGTAAGAGTTCGCATCTGGGGTGACATAGTTCCACTCGTCGTCGTTGCTTTGTATCTGAAGGCGGTGGACTTGGTTGTTGCAGATCACTGTGACTATGCCACGATCCAAACGTCGGGAAAGACGACCGCAGTTCCAGTGGACACCGGCACATACTCCATCCGTATGGTGTAAGCAGGGATGGACGCAAGACCTCTTTTATTTTTTGGCAGGGCAAAGTGATATTATAAAAATAACAAAAATAAAATAAAAATGTTTAATTTACTGAAATAAACAAAACACCATAATTTTAACGCATTCGCCTTCACCCGCACGCACTTGTATATTCCTTCTTTCCATTCTCAAGTTGGGGTTGCAAGAGATTGAAGACCCTCAACTTGCTCGTTAAATAGGAATGCTACTTGTGGGCGAATGTCTCGATGAGTAAATCAACAATCTCATATGAAGTTGGAATGTTCTCACGAATGAAATAGCAGTTTAGGTCGACATTACATTCATAAAGACAGAATTCTCAGTGGTTTGAATTGTTGATCTACCAAACAAGCTGATATGAAGTTGGAATGTACTCACGAATGAAATAGCAGTTTAGGTCGACATTACATTCATAAAGACATGATTCTCAGTGGTTTGGATTGTTGATCTACCAAACAATGTAAATCACAATTGGTCGTTGTAAGGGCACCTAGATTTTTGTAAAAAGTCAGTCAAGCTAGGTGACTTCAGCAACAACTAACATGCAATACTCTGATTTTGCAAAAGATCAATATGTTCTTGAACTTCCAGGACATAAGATCATTCTCAATCTTCACACAGAACTCTGATACTGAGTGATGTGAAAAAAACACAAGAAGTCCAATTTGCATCCCAGTAGTCATGTCCTGGAGAGCCTTTCAAGTAATGAATGATAGAGCTCCATATATATGAGATTGCTTTGAATGATGCATAAACTGACTTAAATATCAAACTGCAAAAGTAATATATGGCCGAGTATGTATTGAGTATATAAGTTTGCCAATTAGTCTCTGAAAACCATTAGTTGAGTTTAGTAGAGGATCTTGAACATTTTCAACTTTTTCATCATATTCCAAAGTTGTATACTTTAGATACTTTTCAAGTGGAGTTGTAATTGATTTTAATGATGATAAGCCATAATCAACTAATAAATTTAAGGTGTATTTTCCTAGTGTTAAGAAAATTTCCTTAGGCAACCTTAGAATTTTTATTCCGAATAAGTAATGTTAGAATCAAGATTAAATTTCTCAAAGCAATGATTCTAACTTGGTTACCTTGATTCGAGCTACGAGAGTTGCCTTTGCAGAAATAATCATGTTAGTATCATTGTTGGCAACTAAGATGTCATCCACATAAACTAGAAGGGCTATACAAAAATTGCTGATTGACTTTGTGAATAAGGTGTAGTCATTACTACTTTGTGTAAATCTTGAATTGAGCAGGATTTCTATGAACTCCAGATTTCATTGTCTTGAAGATTGACTCAATTCATACAGTGACTTAAGTATTCTGCACACTTACTCTTATTCTCCTCATGTACTTTATAACCATTTGGTATTTGCATATAAATCTCTCCATACAAGTCTCATTCAAAAAATATTGTTAACATTCCAATGCAAAAGAATCCATTGATGAGCAACTAAACTGAGCAAGGCTTTAGTTTAACATCTTTAGCAACAGATAAAAAGATCTCTTTAAAGTCTAGACCCTCTTTTTGAGTGTAACCTTTTGCTACTAACTTGACTTTGTACCTATCTACTTTTCCATCAGTTGTAAGTTTAATTTTGTAGACCCATTTGCATCCAAAAACCTTTTGCAATCCAACCAATTCACATGTTATATTGTTCTCCAATGTTGTTAGTTCCTCTTCCATAACTTTTATCTATTTTTTATATGTAATTGCTTGTTTCTATATATAAGGTTCAAATACTCTTGAGAGATCCTATAATGCGTAGAACAAGCATAATAAGACAAAGTGATTTTGAATTGGATAGATGCAATTATTTGTAGCATGATTGTTGATATAGTAATCCTACATTCAAGATGGTGGTGGCCTGATAGATCTTTTAGGTCGAATAGGAGACCTGTTAGGTACATGCTCATATACATTAATTTCTAAATTTTTAGACAAAGTTTCACTAATAAATTTTGAAGAAGAAACTTATGTAAGAGCATTGTGCAAATCAACATGTTCTCAACCAAAGTACTATTGATATTATTGTTATCATTATAAAAATGTTGTACACTATATATATCTTGAGTACTTATAGTTTATATATATATATATATATATATATATATATAATTCAAGCGCATCATACTTGATAATATGCATTGCACTGCAAACTTTCACCCCCAATATTGTAATGGTAGATTTGGATGGAAAATAAGAGCTTAAGCCACTTTCAAAATATGCATATGCTTCCTTTCCACCTTGCCATTTTGTTGTAGATTACATATATAACTACTATGATGGATAATTTCATGGGACAAAAAAAATATTTCTACAAAAATTGCTAAAGTACTCCAAACCATTGTTTGTCCCGATAATCTTCACCATATTATTGAACTGTCCTTTTGTCATGTTGAGAAAATTTGACAAAGCATTACCACATTCAGATTTTGCCGTAATAAGTTATAATTAAGTTGGACTGTTATAACCATCCACAACGGTGAAAAAAAAGTTAACTCCATTGCGTGTGAACACCTTAAAAAGGGTCCCAAATATTTCATATGAATTAGATTAAAGAAAATCATAGAATCATCATTAATTCCATGCAAGTTAAATGCAATTTGGTTTGTTGAGCTAATGGACAAATAGTACAATATAAAGTGCCTCCATTCTTGTAATTTTTCAGAAATGTAAAATACTGAAATCTGTCTAAAAGCAAATATCCTAATCTTTGATGTCATAGTTTCACATCTTCACTTGTAGTTGTTGCAAAATTGGAGCTACCATTGAAATCTTCTCAAACTTCTTTTTCATATGATAAAGTCTTTTTTTCTTTTCACCAATTTAGTTCATCATTCCATTGAATTGGTCCTGAATGAAATAAGAATCAAAAGGGAATCTTATTTTACAATTAAGATACTTAATTATCTAAGCCATTGAAACTAAATTGAATTTAAACTCTAGTACACATAGGATATTGAATAAACTGCCTTCATTATTAAGCTCAAGTGCCAACATGTGTAATAGCAGAAGTAGTACCATTAGGCATTGATACTCTAGTTCCATGAGATAACTTTCTGACATTGGACAATCAATTCATATGGCAAGTCATAAGATTTGAGGCACGTGTGTTCAGAATTCATGCTCAGCTATTGCTAAAATAAAAAATATACCATTCACGCCTACCATATTCACAACATGTTCAAGGGTTTCTGACAATTGACCTTTATTTAACAGTTGTAACAACTTGTTATATTGCTCTTCGGTTATCAGTGACGTTTTCTTCAACTCTTCTCCAATATATGTGTTCTTTGATTCCCGAATTGTGGTAAACTGAATATTAGCATCAACTTTACCTTTATTCCTACTGAACTTAAAATTAGTCGTATACCCAATTAGTTTATAACACTAAGTTGTCCTATGTCCTTTTTTTTGCAGTATTCACATACTATGCTGAGATCCTATTTCTATATACCACTCATTGTGTTTGTAGAACTAAAGTTCTTGGAGCTAAGAAGTGTCATTTGTTGATCTCCTAGAATATGTAGAACTGACTTCCTTTGCCTTTGTTCTTCCTTTATTAATAAAGAGTAGACTTAATTGAATATGGGTAAATAACTTATGAGTAGAATCTGTGTTCTAGTTTGAATTAATTCATCATTCATGCACAAAAAATTATACAGTTCTGTTGCTTCATATACTCTCGATAATCTTTTTATACATCTAGAAGAGATAATCCATGCTTAGTTCTTCTCATTCATTCTTTAATTTAGTATAGTACTCAGATACTACAGAGATCCTTGCACAAGAGTGTAAATATCATTCTGAATTGTATAGTCCTTCATAGTATTATGCTTCTCAAATCTCTCCTTCAAATACGAGCAAATAGTATGTGCACCTTATGAATAAGAAGTCTTATTAATTAACCCTTTTGTAATAGTGTTGGTGATCCATGAGAGGATAAGAGTATTACATCTTCTCCACTGGAGGTCTACATTCTCATTTACTTTATTAATTGTGAATGATCCATCCACAATAACATGTTTATTTTTTACTAGGAGTGCATTAACATGGTATTACTCTAATTAACAAATTTTTCCAAACCAATGAAAATTTCTAGAATTATAATAAGTCCAAGTGAATTCGAAGCACTTAAAACTGAGGGACGATCTACCAACATTAATCGTTGTGGACACTGAAGTACGTGCAAAATTGGTAGATCGCATACTCCAATTGCAGAAAAAACTTTTCAATTCAAATTAATAAAAACACTAGTTGCAAACAAAGAAGAAAACTAGTATGAAAGTAAGTAACACCGACCAAACTATGTAGGATTTGATCTGAGAAGAACCCAGCTTTGCTTTGATACCATGTTAAGTTCCTCGGTTTGCGATGTTGATCCACAATATGCAAGTAGGAAGACGACGAACAAGTAGAAGAGAGACGAGATTCAAATTGCAGAAGAACCGATGAATGAATTTTTTTTATTCCCGCTCAATCATTTAGCAATGCTTCCTTCTTATTTTTATATGCTACTACACTATATTAAAGTAAGTAACACCCAATATGACTTGGTGCATATAATGGCTAATGTAATGCCTAGAATTATGGATTGTTGTATCTAGATCCTTAGGATGTGTTTGGTATTCCAAAAAATAGAGGGGTATGTTAGGATGGTGGAGTATATGTTGATGAAGCTGAGTGTGACAAAGATTTATAAAAATTCATATTTGCATATAAATTAATGAGATGATATGGGTTAATTTAATCTACTATTTGTTTGGATACAAAATATAGTATATGAGCCAGGGAAGGTTAAGTTTGATAAATGTATTTATTGTTCTTAAGAATTTTTTTTATTCTATTGAGAAGAAATAAGGGTAGAGTGGGGAATAATTATTTCTACCCCTCCAAAACCACCAATTTGTGGGTTTAATTTTAAGTCAAATTGGACTTATGCAACCTAATATATCATTAGTTAAATTAATAAAAGTTGTATCCAAACATAGTGCAAAGATTTTAAACCTATCACATCCTAATTAAACCTACCCATCCCTTCCAAATTCTTCATCCAAATATACTCGAAGTGTAAGCGTGTAATGTTCTATAAATATATGGAAACACAATGAATCTAATTGGGGAAAAGTATGTGATTTAGTTTGGTATCATAGTATCATAATCTAACGAAGTTGATCTTGATCATTTTTTTCTCTTACACAAAAAGAAAAGAAGAAGATACCTCCTAACATAGCCCTTGCACCATTCTATAGTTGCGCTCGTTTCCTCAAAAAGTCCTTCCTCTTGCAGGTTTTTTTTTCCAAGAAGAAATGGTTGTCGCATTCCATGGCCTCAACACTATGTCTACCCTTCAAAACTCAACGATTATCTTCGCACCTGCAGTTATATAACTAGGTATCAAGTTTCCAAGGATGATCTCATTGTGCACTCATCACTTTCCTCAACTCAGTTTTGTTTTGGACATTAGTAATTATTTCTTCATGGCAATCGTTTGGCGGCATTCCAACATCATTCTCACCCTCTCTTCATTTCATTTCAACCTTTGTCTTATCTTATTAACTTATCCGATAGGAATTATTATTGATGATGACAACAATCCCAGCTCCTAAATTCATACATTTTATTATATGAACTCTTTATTCCTAAAAACAGCTTGTGGTTGTTGCGAGCAGGTTAATCACATCCGATCACACCTTTCCAATCGTAGAGAGCAGATCAAGTGTCGCTACCCTCTTTGGATAAATCGTTCCATAGCTCTAAGCATCTTGTTCAAGCCTTTTTGTAATCTTTCTCTTTATCAATTGAGATCGTGTGAGATCAAGCTTGTCTTCAATCTCTTACATCATTAATCTCTTCATGTCATATATCTTGATAGCATTGTCATCACCATTGCAACTAACATCATTATCCCCACCTTCTATGCCTTACAATGCTCATTGTTAAGTCCTCCAACCTCGAGTGCAACCCTTTCATCAATGAAGAGCCTCCATGTAGTCATATGTTCTTAGACCACCAAATATAGAATATCTAGCTTGAAGGGGCATATTAAAGTAACTAACACCCATGTGACTTGTGTATATAATGACTAATGTAATGTCTAAAATTATATGTTGTTGTAACTAAACCCTAAGTGTAAATTTGTAATGTTCTAATGGAAACACAATGAATCTAGTTGTGAGAAAATATGTGATTTAATTCACTACCAACTCGTGCACCTTTGTGATCCATTGCAAAACTTACACCTCTATTACATCTTATAAGCTACAATGATAATATCATGACAATCAACTGTCGCTAAAAATTGAAATAAATAAAATGTAATTACAAAGTATCTGGCTTCATCCGTATGCATTTGTACATTCCTTCTTTCCATTATTTCAGCTCGCATGAAAAATGCACAAGCACATGTCATGGATGCTTATAATTAAATTGATGTAATTTGTAACAAGCATGGAGGATTTGCTGTCAACTTTAATTTTGTGGAAGGAGGAGGAGTGTGACCAATTGAATTGAGTCACGTGATATTTTATTGTTTGGATTTTTTCTGCTAGAGACCAAAAGAAAAAATATAAATACTTTTTAGGATATTCCCACTGGTGTGATCATCTGAATTACAACAATAGCTGAATAATTGTGAAATCATGGAACAACATTATTGAGTGAATTTATACCTCTGTCAGAATACACCATGTATGGATATTCAAAGATAAGCAAATTAATAAAAAATGTTTATAATAAAATTCTAGAACATTTTAAAACAGAATTGTAAATTATAATTTGAAATTAAAAACATGGGCCCACGTAATACAAGTGCGGGAGGTCCATCTCCTCACATTTTTCTAAAAACTTTAATGATATATAATAATTTAACATTAAAGTTAATATAATATTTTAAATGTTTGTGCTATGATATTTAAATTATAAATAATAATTTGTCATATTAATTGACTTATTTTAAATGATAAAATGATCAAGGTTCTAATTGGAAGTCATTTTTATAAAAATGTTGTTATATCCTCCTAAAAATCAGTCTAAAATTCTCCTAACAAATCACAATGCATGCATTGTAAATTCACCAATTTTTTGGATATTTTAAATATGTGTGTGTTAGGAGAATTTTTACGGAGGATTTAGAATTTTGTTTTTATAATTTAATCTATTTTTTTGTTATGGGACGGGATAAGATGAACTATGTGGTACGGAGCTAACTATTACATCATGACAAATTATAGTAGAAGTCATCTATAACATTCTTGTCTCCATCTAGAAATCATGTGTCCCTTTCTAATTTGTAATATATAGTTAATCTATCTTTAGATTTTAACCAATCATTCTTTCTCAAAAAAACGTGATTTGCTAGAAGGAAGGTAAACAAATTGGGAGATTAAGAGTAGTTGAATCTCCAATTACACTTTATTTACCTCTCACCAATTCTATAGTTGATATCAGCCAAATAAGCATGATGTCATGCCAACTCTCTTCATTGAAATCGGATGATAATATTGTCACTACGATATCTTCTTCTTTCCAAGTTGTAATATTTTGGAGAGACAAATAAAAAATATTTTGAAGAGAGAGATAGGTTGATTCCTTACCGATGAAGCAAAATTTTGAGTAGTAAAATTTTTTTATTGAGAGAGAGAGAGAGAGGTGATTTATTTCTTTCTAGAGAGAGGTGACTTTACTGAGTTCATAGAATTGGGTGCATGTTCGCAGAAACTTCCCCTCACTTGCTTTTTCTATTTTTTTTTATTTTCCATTTTTTGTGCTCCCGGTCAGTGGGGCATTGAATTTGAAACGATTCCTTGATTTGGAGGTCGCTTTTTTTCATGCCGATCCTGTTGGCCGTTGGGTTATACTCATTATTTCGCAAGTAGAGAAAACGCATCTCAACATTTTAATCCACAGGAAAAAAAATTCAATATCAGAATCCCAAGTACAATAGTGGTTCGTCTGAATTCAAATTAACATATTAATTCTGCATTGTTCGGATGGAATTAATAATGATAACTTTTGATAGGTTAGTGATGTTCAAATAAATATATGAATAAAAAATTTATATATACGTAAAGATTAAGCTGAATAAAAATAATATATGAATATAAAATAGTAAGCAATATTAAATTACGAAATCTTATTTAGCATATTATATTAAATATTATTACTAGTTCAGAAGGATATGTTATCAAGAAAAAATGAGTTAATCAACTTTTATAATTATATGATTGGTTAATTATAAATAAATTTTAAATTTTAATAAATCATTAGCATAATGAATATGAAACAAAAAAAAATTCCTGGGAGAGAAAGGAGAGGGAGAAAAAAGTAAAATATTAAGATATTATAAGGGTTTAATTCGATGATCCGCTCAGGGAGTTTAACTTTATTATTCGTGAAAATATAAAGGGTTCTAAAATGAACCTGCTGAAGGATGACTTTCCATTTTTTCAGAATATTCTTTATTTTTTTTAAAAAAAAAGATCGAATTTGGAGAAATGGTTGACTCCCTTAATTTTTCGTCTCTTATTTTTTTTCTATTACCAAACAAGACAAAAAAAATATTTTAAAAAATAGATTTAGACCCCCACTCACAAATAAACAAAGATCGGATAAAAAGTACCATTTTTTGGAATGACGAAAGTCTGAAACCGTCCAAGGACAAAGATGTCAAATTTCCAACTAGTAAAATAATAAATTTATAACCTCAGCATTAGGCACGAAACAGGAAGGTCATTAATTAATAATTAGGCGTAACATATGACATTGATATAGTTGATGGGAGGTCATCACGCATTAAGCAATGCTGCTAACGCTTGGTTCATGTCGACACACGGCTCCCCCGTGTAGGGGTGGTAATATTCCCCGCCCCCCGGGGAATTCCCGATCGGGCCCCGAACTCAGAGAATTTTTTTCCCGCGGAGGCGGGGATGGAGGGCAAATTTCTCCCGAACCCTCTTTCGGGGATCGGGACGGGGAAATTCCCTCCGCCCCGCGGGGCCCCGAATCTTCGCCCCCTAATTTTATATATATTTTTTATTATAATCTTTAGATCAAATCACAACCATCCATCCTTATATATATATATATATATATATATATATATATATATATATATATATAACCCTAAAGCAGCCGACGGCCGACCAATTCTTTTTCTTCCTCCACTCTTCCTCTTTCTCATGTCGGCCGATAAGCTTTTTCTTCCTCCATTCTTCTCATGTCGGCCGATCTCCATGTTGGCCGATCCATTTCCCCTGATGGCGGTCTGGTGATGGCAACGGTGACAGCGGACTGCAGAGGAGCGCGACGGCGACAGTGGACGAGGGCGACGGCGGCGCTCGTTTGAGGAGGGCAGCGCCAGATCTCGCTTGAAGAGAATGACGCTGCCCTCCTCAAACGAGTGCGCACCACCGACTATCAGATCCGCGATGACCGTCGCCGCCAACCTCCGTCGTAGTCTCGCGTCCTTGCTCCATTCGACGGCGGCCTCTGTCGCAACTCGCACGACCCTCGCAGGCTTCTCCCCCCTCCGGCCTCTCCCTCCGCTACCTCAACTCCTTCGGAGCCCCGCGGTGTCATCGTGGTCGTCGACGGCCGAAATCGTCTGCGAAGAGGCGATTTCGCCGCCGCCCCTTTCGAGCGATTTCGCCTCTGCACACAGTGCGCAGAGGCGAAATCGGCCGAGTGGCGGCGATTTCGTCGCCGCCGCCACGAAATCGTCTCTGCGGAGACTTTTTTTTATTTGTGATTTTTTTGTAATTTTTTTAATTATCCACATTTTAATTAATTTAAAAATTCAGAGAATCGGATCACCGCGGGGATTCGGAGTCCTGTGGGGATCGGGGCGGGGGATAAAATTTCTCCCGAATCGGAGATTCGGGATGGGGTCGGGGACGGAGACGGGTCGTCGGGGTCGGAGCGGGGGTGGTGTCCCCCGCCCCGAACAGCGGCGGGTGCCATCCCTACCCCCGTGGCATGTTCGAATATTCCAAAAGACCCTGAATCACAACCTTTTATATATATTATGGAAAATCCTCCTAAAATATCAGTCTATTTTTCTCTTGATAAACTCCCCTTAAAAGTTGATAAAATTATCATCAAAGTTCAAAGTCATTATGAGGAGTTTGAACGATTTTTAAGCTCAAGATTAGGAGAATATGGCAGGTCTCGTATATCATTATATATGTAGAACTGAAATTAAATGGAAAATTCCCTAAAAAAAATATGGATGCTATAAACCAAACCTCAAAATCTATAATAATTGGTTTAAGCGTAACTTACCTTTAACAATTAAATCTCGCAAAAATCTAATTTAATATTTTTTAAGAAGCGATAAAAAAGATATTTCTAGATTCGCTAATCTTTCTTAGGAGAATGTTTATACAATCGATATTTTCAGGAAAAATATATCAATTTCAATTTTGTCATGAGAAGAGCAGAATTAATCATCGGCTCTAGAAACATTCCTAATCTGATATTACAAATATTTGATTTGATTGGATCAATAAATATCTAGTGATTTTGCTGCAAAATAAAGAGAAAAAAATACATAGTATTACAAACTTTACCATGCATGAGATGAGAGTCTAAATTAATTAAGCACCAGCGCGCGGCGCCTTCGCGGGCGCCACGAAGTGCTCCGCGACGATCCGCCGCTGGATCTTCCCGGTCGCCGTCTTCGGCAGCGAGTCGGTGATGAAGACCTTCTTGGGCACCTTGAAACCCGCCAGATTCTTCTGGCAGTGCCGCAGCACCTCCTCCACCTCCAATTCCACGTCATCCCTCGGGATGACCGCACAATTTATCTGCACATCGTAAATTAGACCAAAAAAAGTTTAATAAACTATTTTTATTTCCTTTTAAATGATTTTTAATATAAAATATTACACTAGATATTTATATTTAAAATAATTTTAATTAATTTAATGAAAAAGTAAGGAAACCAACGGCTCTCACCTCTTCGCCGTACTTGTCATCCGGCACGCCGAACGCCACCGCCTGTGATATCTCGGGATGCGCCAACAGCACCGCGTCCACTTCGATGGGCGAAATCTTCTCACCTGCCAACCGTGCGATAAGCCATCAGACGGCTGTGATCACATCGAGGAACGAAACGGACGGACGGAAATTTATGATCTTACCTCCGCGGTTGATGAGCTCCTTGATGCGGCCGACGAGGTGGAGATAACCGTCGGCGTCGAGGTAGCCGAGGTCTCCGGTGTGGAACCAGCCGAAGGCGAAGGCAGCTTTGTTGGCTTCCGGATTGTGCTTGTAGCCTATGGTCACGTTGGGGCCCCGGATGCAGACCTCCCCAGGCTCGCCCGCCGACCGCTGGGCGCCGTTCTCATCTAGCACCGCCATTTCCTGACCTATGGGCCTGCCCACCGAACCTGGCTTCCTCGGACCGTCCTCCGGGAGCGGATTTGAGGCCATGAGATGCGATGCCTCCGTCATGGCGTATGCCTCGAGCACCGAGGTCCCGAAGGCCTCCTCGAGCCTCTCTAGAATCGCCGGCGCGAGCGAAGCGCTGCAGCTGCGGATGAACCGGAGCTTCGGGTAGCCCTCCGCCTCGGGCCGCGCCGCGTGCCGGTTCAGGATGATTTGGTGGATCGTCGGTACGGCGGTGTACCAAGTCGCGCCCGCTGCGCGCATGTCGGCCCAGAAGGTGGAGGCGGAGAAGCGGCCGGCCGCGGGAAGGACCACCGAGGCGCCGGCGATGAGGGAGGAGAGGAGGGCCGCTATGAGACCGTGGACGTGGAAGAGCGGGAGCACGATCACAGTGGCGTCCGACGCGGAGAGCCGATACACGGACCGGATGTTCATCACGGATGCGGCGAGGTTGCGCTGGGTTAAGGGAACGCCCTTCGGCCGGCTCGTCGTGCCGGACGTGTGCAAGAACAGCGCGACGTCGGAGGGGTCGTTGGCGAGCGGTCTGGCCCTGGCGGTCGCCCCCGCCGACCCGTTCGGCCCCCTGGTCGTGAGGGCGATCTCCAACGACCCCGCGGACGGCTCCGCGAGCGAAGCGGTCGCGCGCGGCATCCCGAGCTTGTCGGCTGCGGCCTCCGCGGCGGGATTGCCCTCCTTGTTCGTGACGAGGACCACCGACCCGGAATCGGAGAGGTAGAACTCGAACTCCTCCTCGGTGTACGCCGAGTTGAGCGGAGCCGCCACGGCCCTGGCGCGGATCACGGCCAGGAACGTGACGACGAACTCGACGGTGTTGGGGAACGTCAGGGCGACGACGTCCCCGGGACGGACCCCGGCGGCAACGATATCTGCGGCGGCGGCGTCGACGAGCTGGTTGAGGCGGGAGTGGGAGATCTCGAAGCGTCCGGTCACGGAGATGGCTCGCCTGGAGGGGAATTCCCCGGCGGCGTTCCTGAGCAAACTCGTGAGAGTGAGCGACTCCATGGGCGTTATCTCGCCGAGCAAAACAAAATTAGTAACCTACAGAGACTTGTCGTGACGCTGGTGCGTAGAAGAAGGTAAGTTGGCGGTGTCATGGATCATGGCATTAACGTGCTTATATACAAGGAAAGTAGAGGGGGAGAGAGGAAGAAGCTGGTTGGAACTTAGAAGCGGAGATCAGACAGAACGAGAGGGTGGCGAGAGGAGAGAGAGAGAGGAGTTAGTAACTCGGGGTGGCGAGGACACGTGGCGGAAGGGACGAGGGCGGACGTATGGAGCGAGCGTCTGAGATTTGATGGAAGGGAAGGAAGGGACGAGGCGGGGGAAAGGGGGGGAGAGAGAAAGGCGTCAGTTGTGGGTTTGGTTTTGGGGGCCTTTGGGCGCGTCATGGCCTCGTCCTACGTACTCGCTTACGTGGTATCGGGGCGGGACACGTGCGTGGGCTTGAGTCGCGTGCCCAATCTCCATCCCCCGCGCTTGGCAGTGGCACTGCTGCTAAAGACGTTTTCTCGTTCGTTTTTGGCCGCACATCATTCGTGATTACGAGTTACGACTCGGGTCGGTTGCACCTGCTCGGTTGATGCCTTCACCCTATGCCGCCTCTCTACTTTGTTTTCTTTTAATTAAGCCTTTTGTGTTCTTTGCTTAATCTCTCCTTCGGGATCACTAGTGTGGTATAAGGAAAATTAAAAGGAAAGAATTTTAAAAATGGAATATATTTTACTCCAGAAAATTTAAAAAATCTTTTTGTTAAAATTATTTTTGAAGATTTGATTGTAGGACAATATTTTTTGTTCTTAAATAAAATGATTTATTGTTAATTGCAAATTCGCAGATTTCTGAGTGTCGGCATTTCAGAATAGAAAATTACAAGTAATAGTTACAATTTTCATGAAAAGTCATAATTAGCAAAAATTAAAATAAAATAAAATGCATGATATGAAATTTCAATGGATGACCAACATGAACTTTGATAGCTAGACATGCATGCATTGTTCCTGGAACGTTGAAATATTGAGGTGGTCGTCCCCGTCCCCGTCCCGTCAACCACAGTCTCATTGGACCCGGTGGTTTTGAAAAATCGGTGGCCACATGGAAATAACCTGTTGATTTCTTGCACATATATATGGTTTAATTATCTGAATATGACCTTTTTTTTTTTAAAAAAGTCCGGTGTAAATGCAAAATAATCTAGATGATGTGGCAAACCTCTGGGCTACCAATGAATATGACGATCTAAAAAAAAAACTTAACTGGTTTTAATTGTCGTTGTTTTGTGCTACTTCTATTAGTTTCCGAGGTTTTTAAACTCATTAATATAAACCCAGCAGCATAATAAAACATATAGATTTGGTGGTCCATGTGTCTGTTACAAAGTGACTAAATATTATTAATTTTTTTAAATTCTTTGTAGTTTGTAGCGTATATAATTTAACGCAGTGTCATCGAGATCAAAAATTCATTTTCTCCGAGTGATGTAATGAGTAGTACACGTGTGGTGAAAACAAAATACAAAATTTGTAATTGTGAAATTATTATATTTAATAATGTTCATGTGATTTATATTTCATACTGTAAGTCCCGTTATAATTAAACTCCGTAGAATCTGAATAGCTTCATATAACGTATATATAATCTTTTCCAAACAAACAATTCTGCTGTCGTTTCAAAGATGACGAATTTTGTATTTTTCTTTTTTTTTTTAGTGTGTGATTTTTCTTCTCGCCTATTTTTCAAATTTGTTATTTAAAAAAAATGAAGCAGTGTATCAATATCAATACAAAGAAAGCCACGGCAAAGGTCGCGTGAGTGTGCAGTTATGCTTCGAATGCTTCGCCATGACGACTCAATTCCCATTCTTTTTCGGTGCACTCGCTTTATATCTTCGACACACAAGAAAGGACGCGGTGGGAAGGAAGCAGCCCTAGCCTCTGTCCGGCCGATCATTCCGCTGGCATCTTGCTTTCATGCCTCCGTTTGACTGTCGCTCGGGGATGTAGTCATGATGTTTCGTCTTCAGCAAACTTATTTGATGCAGGGTTTATGGACAGTCAATACACATGATGTAATAATCAGGAAGGAGCGGCTTGTATCAAGGCGAAACTCATCGTTCGATGTTTCATTCACTCTGAATGGAATGCTATCTTCCGAATGGAAGGCTATCTTCCAAAATAAGATATTTCAGTGAGACATTGTCGGCGGTGGTCTATTAGATTATGGGATCACAACTCAATTGCGTCTTCCCTTTCTCCTCGTTAATGATTCCCCCAGGCGGCCTACATAATCTCGGGTTCAATTTTCTAATTTTTTCTTACATTTATGCGCTGAGGTCACGCCACATTTTTTACCTGTTGTAATGTTCTTGAATAAAAACAACGTGCACCCACCAAAGTTCATGATGAAGGAATAAACTTCTTTTTTTTTTAAAAAAAAAAGGATACCCACTTATTGACAAATAAATTTATTTAGTTGACACCCCAATCGCTTATTGACAAAGCAAGCATCACTTACTGAAGTCCTTCTTTAGTGATACTTAATTCAAATAAACACTCTCCTAATAAAAATGGGAGATAACATTTTCAAAAAAAGGGCCCCTCGTCACATGTATAAAAAAATATTTTTTAACTAAGGGGTTCCTCATTTGGAAAGAAAATATGCCGATTCATTCATCATAATAAATCAAGTGCACGAGAGGATGAAAAAAATATTATATTATATTTAGGTCCTCCAAATATATTGTACCAATAAATAAAAATGACGTGAGAAAATAGTTAATGCGCTCCAACTCAACACGGTGTTGAATAAAGGATATATTGCCACGCTTGCCACGTAACGCCAATGACATCGACAAGCGCGGCAAAAGTAAACACCTAACAATCTAAAGGCGTATTAATCAGCTACCATTGGTAACCACTCGGCCGGACCAAAGTAGGTTAGCGTTTGGATCATGAACTTATAAAGTTGTGTTGTTTGTTTTAAAAAGAAAAGGTTCGAGGACGTTAGCAGGTGAGTCGAGAGCCATAGTTACGAAAAAGTGTAAATTGCATAAAAAAATTTCCAACTTTAGATTTATTCTTAAATCTGATATGACCTTTTATGTTTGCTTAAAAGATCAGAAACTTTGATTTTCTTTTTCAAATCTAACTTAACCTTTTTTGCGTAAAAAAAATATGAACTTTAATTTAATTCTTAATTTTAAATTTATCATAAATACATTTCATTATTATATTTTTATTAGAAGATGGTAATAATTCTGCGATCATTATATAGACAAATTATAAAAAAAAGAGTAATTCCGTGGTCATTACGTAGACAAATCATATAAAAAGAGTAAAAATTAAAATATTTTTTACAACTATGATAGTAGACTAATTTAAATTTTAGACTATTTTGTTTTATCTAATTACAAAATAGGTTAAAAAATATAATGTATATGTTGAATAATACAAGTTGTCCAGCTAATGTATAGATAATTACATGGCAATTGAGAGTTATAACTGTCAAGATGTATATATAGCCACATATAGAACTTTCTATCTTTTTGAGTTTGTACATATTAATGCATTAGACTTCTTTCTTTTCTTTCATCTATTCCTGTGAATCTTCACTGCTCTTCTCCTTCGTGTTGCTCTTCTCTTCCTAGTGAATGTTCTAACATGGTATCCGAGTTGGTTTTTTGAATATAGAGAATAGATAGATTTCAATAAGCGAAAGGGATAAATATTCAGAGTCCAAATTCAGAGCAAGACGATTGAAATTTTGTGCAAATTTGGAAAAAAATCATATAGTCAGATAAGATGCTCATCTCTTCTTGTATTTGTTCCTTGAAGTTTTTTGAAATTCTGAATCATTCTTGAAGTCTCTTTCTTCACTAAATTATTGAAATCTTGAATAAGATGTCACAAGAAACGATCTCCTCAGAGAATGTAGTTGTCATCGATCAACATCATCCTCATTTTCTGAATTCTTCAGATGGTCAAGGAACTCCTATGGTTTTTTTTCAACTGATTGGATTAGAAAACTATTCTTTGTGGAGTAAAGCCATGAGATTCTCTTTGTTTGGAAAGAACAAATTTTGGGTTTGTTGATGGATCTTTTACTCGTGATTCAGTGGATGATATTTTGAAAGGATTGTGAGATCTTGTAGATGCATTGTGTTGTCATGGATTATGAACTCAGTATCAAATTCTGTTTGGGTGGACTTGAAGGAACGATTTGACAAACCTCATCGAACAAGAATTTTTCAATTGTTAAAAGGGATCTACAACCAAAATAAAGACAATATGTCAATTGCAGCATATTTTACTAAAATGCAATATTTCTGGGATGAGATGTCTACAATAATAGAATCACCTTCTTGTTCTTGTGAAAATTCAGCCAGATATGTTCAATTCAACTGTGATATGTAGTTATATCAAGTTTTAATGGAATTAAATGATACTTTTGCTCAAATAAGAAGCCAGATTTTGATTACGCATCAACTTCCTTCAATCAATCAAGCTTATTCTATGTTGCTACAAGAAGAGAGTCAAAGAGGAATTAGTTCAGGAATTTTACCCAATTCTATTTTGCCTTTTGATTGTGTGGCAAATTATTTTAGTTCCAACTCCTCTCTTCAGGAAAGTCAAAGAGAAATTGGAATCTTATATGTGATGTCACATGAAAGGTCATGAAAAGAAGACTTGTTATAAGATAGTAGGTTATCCACCTGGTTTCAAATTTAAAAGAAAAGGTAATCAGAGTGGAAATCAGAATTCAGTTGTAAATTGTGTTTCAGAAATGATAGATGGTATAAAAGTTGATAATACTCCATCAGATGTTCCAAATCTTACTCAAGATCAATACAACAAAATTATGAAATTAATCCAGAAGGATTCATCTATGGAGGAAAGAGTAAACATGGTAGGTATTGCTTTAAATTCAGTATTTACTTCTTCTAAGAATAAGAACAGATGGGTTCTCGATACATGAGCCACAAGTCATATGTTTTCATCTTTAGAGTTGATATATGACATTCAAACTTTGGATTCCACACAATATGTCAAATTACCATATGGCACTTCCACTACAATAATATGTTGGGGAAGCTATTCAGTAACTCCACAAAGAAAATTACAAGGAGTTTTATATGTTCTAAACTTCAAAGTAAATTTGTTTTCATTTTTTAAATTGAGCAAAGAATTTGATTGTGTAGTAAATTTCTTTTCTAATTTTTTGTATCTTACATGAAATCTCCAATGGGAAGGTGATGATGATTGGTACAAAAATGCATTGGCTATATTATCTTGTGTCAAAAAGGGAGAATGATAGTTATGTCCCTAATTTTTCAACATTGAATACAACATCAAAAGATCGTCTTAAAAAACCATTCCTTGAAGTCCTTAAACCCTGCTAAGTGTCTAGTTAATTGTAATTCCAAGTCCAATTCTGATGATTGTTGTAAACTGTGACATCAACATCTTGGTCATGTTTCCATCTCAAGACTCCAACAATTATCTTCCTTAATAATATGTTCTTTGAATGACAATTTTTCTGATTGTACCATATGTCGCCAAACAAACAAGGTTAAGGTTTTTTGTACTATTGTGGATGATCACTCAAGATTCAATTGGATTTTCTTATTGAAATTTAAGAGTGATACATTCAACTGCCTTCAATAATTTGTAGTCTATGTTAAAAATCAGTTTTCAAGAGTCATTAAAAAAATTAGATCTGATAATGGCTTATAATTTTTCAATAGTCAATGAGATTCCTTTCTTATGTCTTTGGAAATCATTCATGAAAGTTCATATGTCAATTCTCCACAACAAAATGGGGTAGTTGAAAGAAAGCATAGGCATTTGCTTGATGTTGCTAGAGCTCTAAAATTTCAATCCAATGTGCCTATTATTTTTTGGGAAGAATGTGTACAAACAGCAGCATATATCATTAATAGGATTCCTTCTTCTGTCCTTGATAACATGTCTCCTTTCCAAATTCTTTTCAACAAACCACCACAATATGATCATGTTAGGACCTTTGGTTGTCTGTTATGCCACAGATACTAATAACCAAGATAAGTTTGTAACACGTGCTATCTCATCAATTTTCTTGGGCTATTCACCAATACAAAAGGGATCCAAGTTATTGAATCTACAAACTAACAAGTTGTTCATCAACCGGGATGTTATATTCCATGAACATTCTTTTCCTTTTCAAAAGTTCCCTTTGATACATTCTTTTCCTTTGTTTCTTGCTACTACGACTAATGATGATGCTATTAGTTTTCCAATTGTTCTTACTTCTCCACATAACAACAATGATGCGAGTGGCACATATGAATCTCATACTTTAGAATTGGTAAAACCTGCTGTAGGATTTGTTTCTTCTTATTCCTTTGACACTCAGTTTTCAAGTTTCACACCACATTCTCCTATTACTTCTCAAACTTCTTCTTTACCTTCAAAGTCAAATAATCCAATCCAATTTTGTTGGATTCTAATAATTCCATTCTTATATCTGTTGTTGAACAATCTAGAAAGCTAGGAAGACAAACTAGACCCCAATTTGGCACAAGGACTATGCTTTCTCTATTATGTCATTCTCTTCCCACAAAGGAGATGATGATGTAAGTAGAAATCAATCTCTATACCCTATATCTAATTATGTGGCTTATGATAATTTATTATAGGACTATTAATGTTTTTTTTGCATCAATTTTTGAGCTGGGAGAATCTTTGACATATGAGGAAGCCATCAAAGATGACAATTGGATAGTTGCTATGAAGAATGAAATCCGGGCTCTAGAAGATAATAAGACATGGGTATTGACACATTTACCATTAGGAAAGCAAGCAATTGGCTGTCGATGGGTTTATAAAGTTAAATATTTTGCTGATGGGTCATTGGATAAATTTAAGGCAAGATTAGTTGCCAAAGGATATAACCAGCAAGAAGGGATAGACTATATAGAAACATTTTCTCCTGTAGTAAAGATGACTACTGTACGAATTACATTGGCCTTTACAACAATCAATTCTTGGCCATTATATCAAATGGATGTGAATAATGCTTTTTTACGGAGAGATTTGAATGAAGTATATATGGAGTTGCCATAGGGTTTTAAAGCTATCGATGGCAAAGAAAACTTAGTGTGCAGATTGAATAAATTATTATATGGCTTGAAGCAAGCTAGCAAACAATGGAATTACAAACTTACATCTACCCTGATTGAGCATGGATATGTTCAAAGCAAATCAAATTATTCATTGTTCACTAAAAGAGTTGAGTCAAGAATAGTCATAATGCTATTTTATGTGGATGATTTGTTAATCACAAGGAATGAAGTTCTGATTTTAGAATTAAAAGCAGTTCTACAAACAAACTTCAAAATTAAGAATTTGAAAAATATGAAATATTTTCTAGGAATTGAAGTTGCAAGGAACAAGAGAGGAATAGTTTTAAATCAAAGAAAATATGCATTGAAGTTAATATCAGATTCAGGTTTATCAGGGGCAAAACTTGTTATCACTCCCCTTGAGATGAATCAAAAGTTTACTACTAAAGAGTATGATGATGAATTCAAAATTAATCAAGAAGACAAGTTGCTTAAAGATCCCACAATCTATCAGAGGCTTGTTGGTAGATTATTGTATCTCACTATGACACGACCACATATTTCATTTGCAGTGCAAACTTTGAGTCAGTTCATGCATGCATCCACGGAGTCCCATTATGAGGCAGTAAGGAGAGTTATACGATATATTAAAAATAGACCTAGTTTTGGAAATTTTTTTTTCAGCAGATTCAGATTATCAAATAAATGCATTTAGTGACTCTGATTGGGCTTCATGTCCAGTTACTAGAAAATCAGTAACATGTTTTTGCGTTAAACTTGGCAAGAGTTTGATATCCTGGAAAGTTAAAAAACATGAAACTATTTCAAGATCTTAGCAGAAGCAGAGTATAGAAGTATGGGGGAAACAACAATAATGCAGGATTTTGTACATTGTTCTTTGTGTGCTCAGTTGTTTTGTGATAACAAGTCAACAATCCATATTGCAAAAGGTCCAATGTTCCATGAGAGAACTAAACATATAGAAATTGATTGTCATTTTGTTAGAGAGAAGAATGAAAAAGGGATTATGAAGTTGTTCTATATTAATACAAAAGATCAGTTGATGGATGTTTTTACAAAAGGTCTTTCTTCTACTCAACATGAAAAGTTGATTCAAGCGATTGGAATGCTGGATATACATAGTCCAATTCTTAGTGCTGTCAACTTGAGAAGGAATATTGAATAATACAAGTTGTCCAGCTAATGTACATGTCAGCAGTAGATGATTATATGGTAATTGACAGTTATAACTGTCAAGATGTATATATAGCTACATATAGAACTTTCTAGCTTCTTGAGTTCGTACAGATTAATGCATTAGACTTCTTCTTTTCTTTTCTCTGTTCCTGTGATTCTCCTCCTTCGTGTTGCTCTTCTCTTCCTGGTGAATGTTCTAACAGTATATCCTTCCCCTTATGGTCCTCCTAGGCTCCTACATTATGCGTGGTTCATGCCACAAAACCGCGCCCGATGACACCGGTTCAATAGGGCCGATTCTAAAGGGGGTTGTCGGGGTAAATTATACGATTAATCCTTCAACTTTGAGTCATTTTTAAATTGATCCTCCAACTTCAATTTGTAATTAGAATGTTCGTCAACTTTAATTTTCTTGCACGATTAGTCATCTTGACCGGTGATAGTGGGTTTCCCGATTGTCTCGCTTACATGTCCGCCATGTGAAATTTTCTCTTACATCCACGTCATGTAAAAAATAATAAAATAATATTAATATATAATAAAATAATATAAAAAATAAAAGAAGCCGATGAGCTCTCGTTGTAACTTGTAAGGCTGCCATTTCTACTCGTGGAAGTTTCGAAGTCTGCTCCGAACTAATCAAGCTCCATACTACAGTATGCTTCAGCGACCACAACAGGAAGAAGAGATGTGGACGAATCCTACGGAAATCGTGGGCAGAACCTAGGGCACCAAAAAACTGCAGCCAAATTGCCCACCACCGGACAAGGACCCCACGATGACTACCGGATGACTTTCTCCCACCATGAACGCTCGACCGTCTATGAATCAAAGCTGCTGGTCGTCGTTCGCGAATAAGAGCCGCTGTCGTCGTGCGAAGCGAACAAACCCCGATGCAGCCCACCGTGAATGGACGATCCCGTTGGCGAAGAGAAGTTGCTCGTCTCTTATTATCATCAAAGAATAAGGAAAGTTGCTCGGCGAAGACACTCATGAATCAAAGACGATCATCAATACCATGTATCGACGATGTTGAACCGGCGACAGGCATTTTTTTGGGGTCGTCTGCATTTTTTGGTGCGATTTTACTGTTGAACTGCACACAACCGTCGGATCGCATCAGACAGTCATCATCCTCCCCCCTTACAGGGGGAGGATATATATTATATCCAAAATTAAACTAATCTATTATCAAAGTTGTAAAAAATGTTTTAAATTTTACTCTTTTAATTTTTATGACTTGTCCATGTAATCATCACCGAATTATTATTTATTAAAAAATATAATAATCTGCTATATTTATAACCAAATTTTAATAATAAAAGTTTATGTTAGATTTACGGGCGTAAGAAAAACCCACCAACCTCAAGAATTCATTTGATCACAAAAGACAAAAAAATTAGAGATCCGAATATGATTTAGGATAGTTTTTAATAAATTAAAATTCACCCATTAAAATTAGGGTTCCACCCGAAAAAAGCGTAGGGGCTCGTGAATCCTATTTTGTATTTATGATTTTTTTATTTGTATAATTAATATATATGTTATTAATTCTTTTATTATAGATATAATATTTTTTATATAAAATTTCATATTTTTCTATCGCATGATCAAACTCTAATTTAATAACTTTAAAATTTTAGTAGTATATTTTATATTTAATATAAAATTAAAAATTTTATATTAATTTTAAGTTATTTTATATATATATTAAAATATAATTATATAAAAGTAGGGCTCTGAAAAAATTGACCCACTAGAGAGTTATTTTTATTTTTTTTCAAAATAATTTTGGGGTGATTTTTTAATTTTAAAAACCGACCTGAAAAGTAGCGATTGATTTTTTTAAAATTGAAAACTCGAACCAATCCGAACTACTTTCACCCCAGTTAGATTTGATAATTAAATTAATCATATGCAAAATAAAAGTTTATACTAGATTTCAGAACACAATCAAAGTTCATGAATTATTACATAAAAAATAAAAGTTCAAATTATATTTTATAATAAATTGGAAGCTCAGACTTTTTTATGCAATTTACCTTAAAAAATGTAGGTGGCATAAATATCAATTTACAAATTATTTGAGTTCCAATATATTTTTGTACCTGAATAATCAATTTTCATTGAGGTTAGAGTGTGCATCTCAAATAAGATAATTTGTTCATATATTTTTATGTATTAATTAAGTCAATAATTTACATTTATTATGTGACTATATATTGTACATATATATCACATTACTTATCGATGGTGTGGGAATTTTTTTTTCTTTTTTATTTATTTCAATTTTAGAATTTCTCTTTTTTATTTTTTGGAGATAAAGGAAAGAATGATGATAGCTCGAAGCTGCCAGAAGAGTTATGTAGATAAGAAAAGAAAAGAACAAATTTGCCAAGTTGGAGATCACTTGCTATTGAAGATATCTCCTACCAAAGGAGTCATGAGGTTCAGCAACAAGGGCAAGCTGACTCCTAAGTGCATGGTCCCATTCGAGATTCTGGAGAAGGTGGGAGAAGGAGCATACAAGTTGGCATTGCCTCATTCATATGACCGAATCCACAATATTTTTCATGTGTCTATGCTTCACAAGTACACATATGACATTTCACATATGGTGGTGATTGAAGAACCAATCATCAAAGAGGACCTCACGTATCAACAGTATTCTACAGAGATACTAGAGTATGGTGAACATCGATCGAAGAACAAAGTGGTGAAAATGGTGAAAATTGCATGGAAGCATGTCGATGGAACCGAAGTGGTGAGTGTTCTTTATTATGTTTAAAATTCGAGGACAATTTTTCTTTTCTTTTTTTTTGGGGGGGGGGGGGGGAGGGGAGGATGTAATACCTCATTTTAAACGAGGACAATTTGGATTTTTTGCCCAAACCCTCGTAAACTCCCCTATATAAAGGTTCCAAATCTTCTTGTTGATCTCTTTTGTCTAATTTCTCACCTGGCTGCTAGGGCTTGAGGAAGGATAAAGAGAATAACAAGGAGGAGGAAGAAGAAGAAAGAGGAGGAAGATATAAAAGAAAAGTATGTGAAGGGGATCCTAATCTCCATCTCTCCTCTCTGAATGGTTGAAATATTAGACATATCTAAGTAATTATTTTGGCTATCTCCAAGGGTTGGAATATCATATTTCATTTCTCAGTTATCTCCTCCTCTTTTTCTCTATTCCACCCCTGGGATATTCTTCAGATTAAGTTAGTGACTTTAAAAATAAAATTCAAAACTTCATGTTTTTGTTCCTTTTGTTTCTCTCTTTGGACGGCATGGGGTTCACCAAACTTTGAAAAAAAAACACAGGTGACTCAGGTGCATTTGATACTTTGATTATTGGCTTACTTTCAAATAATATAAAAATGGCTTTAATTCACAAAAATAAATGTGTGCATAAAAAAAATTTGGAGAAAAAACTCACCAAAGTTGAGATTACTGAGTACTGATAGAAAGTCATGCTTTTCTAAGAGAACATCAAGAAAGAATATTCTAAATGTTGCTTCACTTGTTGGATTCTCAAAAAGTTAAAAAAATAGTTGGAATAAATTACATGAATCATCCATCAATTTTAGACGTGGTAATGATCCTCCAACTCCAATTTGTAAGTTTTCGAACTTTTCTCTCTCGTGATCGGTGAAGGAGAAAGAGGAGGGCGCCGACCCCCAACTGTGCGATGGGACCGACCCCCTTCCCCTTCTCTTTAGCATCGGAGGGGAGAGGGGGTGCCGCCCTCCTTAATATATTTTTATTAATTTATTATTTTAATATTATTTTAATATATTTTGTTACGTCACATCAGCATTATAATCGAAGAATTGACTATTGACGGTCAAGAGGACGAAGGTGCAAGAAAAATAAAGTTTGATGACAATTTAGTTATAAATTGAAATTGGGAGATTGTTGAGATATTAACTTAAAGTTAGAGAATGATCTCTATAATTTATCCAAATAGTTGAATAATTTTCACTCAATATTCCTTAACTAAATACCCAACTTAAACTTACAAAAAAATTGCAAACAACTAGTCCCTTCAATTCCCAATAACATATTACCTGAATATTATTATTATTTTTAATGCCACATAACATCTAATTAGAATAAAAATATATTTTATTGCTGATGTGGATATCTATTAGACTTATGTAGCATCTAAGTAAGACAATTTAGAAAAAACATATAAATTTATTATAAATGATATATTAACTAATTTGAAACAGGAAAATAATGTAAAATATAGAGGGGAAGTTCTATTTTTTTTATTATTTGATTTACTATGTACTTTTTAGAATATATATTTTCTATCCTAATTCAATGTGGAACGTAAATAATCTTAATTAGATAACATGAGGTTAAAGAGAATATTTTGCTACATCTTTATAAGTTCCCACATGAAAATTTGGAAACAAAAATAATTGAAAATCGTTGCCCATTCTATTATTATTATAAGAATATAAGGAACGACCCCGCGGATAGTGAAATTTTAACTAAATTATAAATATTTTATACTAAAATAATTTTATGTTTTTATGCAACACAATGCTGGCTTCTCCTCCTACCTCCTATGTCGGAGCTTCACAATTTTATGTTTTTTCTACATGTTATTAGTACTCTTGCTATGAATTTTTTGATGCCACCAAAAATGTAAAATTTATTTATTACTCAATATAATATGCTTATGTAATAAAACATTATTCATTTTTTTTTATTTGGTAAATACTATCCTCCATGTCGAGCTCCTCGCTGTCGGCGAGCCTCAACTTGAACACATGCACTAGCGTGCTCACAGACACCAACGCCATCCTCGGTGCATCCCCACGCACATCCTCCGCCCGCCCAAATGCCAACAGCTCGAAGTCCATCCCAAAGGGTTTCACCTTTGCCCCTTGCCCCCGGTGCCATGAAACTAGAGGTGTTCATCGGGTCGGATCAACTTGTGAACCTGATGAGCCGACCCGACCCAAACTGAGATTGGATCGGTGGTCGGGTTGGGTCCGAACTTGACCCAAGCATACATGTTGAATTTTTTTCAATCCGAGTCGAGATCGGATCGATGGTCGGGTTGGGTCCGAACTTGACCCGAGCATACATGTTGAATTTTTTTCAATTCGAGTCGACTCGATCCGGCCTGGTTGACCTGGTTTTTATTATTTTTTCCCTTTTTTTAGTTAATCTTATGTTTATTTTTTATTTAAAAATTGAAATAAAATATTTTAAGTACATAAATAATATCAAATAATTAGAAATTTTATTTTATTCTTTAATCTAAATATTAAATAATTTTTATATTAAATAAATATAAAAATAATAAGAAATTTTTTAAAAAAATCTGACGTGACCCAAATCGGGTTGAGTTTGGTCAGATTTGGCACCCAAAAATCCCTTGACCCGACTTGACCCGATTCAACCAAATTTGGTTGGGTCGGGTCGAGTCCAACCTGACCCGTGGATACCTCTACATGAACCTCTGTAGGTTGTACCGTAGGGGACTCTCCAATACGCTTATGTCCCTCCTGACCGTCCATATGTTCACCAGCATCTGCGTCCCTGTCGGCACGTGGTACGCCCACTCGCATGCCTCGTACTTTGGGTGCGGCAGCCCCACGACACGAGCGGGTGTAGTCGGAGCACCTCCTTGACGAGGGCCCCCAAGTACATGAGCTTCAGAAGGTCGACTCCTCTAGCCTCCACTCTCGGCCGATGTCCTCGCTCAGCTCAGCTTGGGCACACTTGAACAATGTCGGGTTCTTGAGCATCTCCGTCAGCGCCTACTTGGCCATGACAGAGGAGGTGAACACATCTTGTTAATTCCATGTGATCGCCGGCTCAGTATGTACATATATTCTTCAATATTATATATGTGAGAAATGGAATAACCTTACATGAATGTCGACCTTGATATTGACATGAGACAATTCTCAGCATGGAGGTGGCCACATAACTCAGTGCTCTCATTCTCCCATTTCTCCTCCTCCAAGTCTACCTAGCTCATCGGCTTCTGCAGTTGTCCATCTCTCACTCACACAGTACTATTGCAAGAACAACAAAAGAAGGTGGAGGGAAACGTAAAGTTGTGGAGAGACAAAGGAGTGGAGGGTGTTGGAGAAAAAATACAAAAAAGACAAGATGAAATTCACCTAGTCATTGTCGTGGAGCTCGACGATGTTGCTATGGGCCGACTATCCCTGTGCTCTTTTAAAATTTCATTTGTAAAAAAGGTTGTCGCTTGGAGCTGTACATGAAGAAAAAAGTGGTCGTCGCTCGAAGCTATACATGGAGGAAAAAGATGGCTAAAGAACACCGCATCCTAGCAGTGGAGGAGTGTCAAAATCTGTGAGCTCACTACAAGTTCACTTGCCATCAGGGAAGTTGCCGGAGAAGGAGAAGAGAAGAGAAGAGGAGAAAATAAAGAAGAGGAACATGGGAAGAGAGAAAGGAGGAAGCGACTAAAGGTGTTCATTGGGTCGGGTCGACCCACAAACTCGATGACCCGACCTGACCTCAAACCGACCTTGGGACGTATCGGGTACGAGTCAGAATTTTTCATCCCGAGTCGATCCGTCCCGACTTTTTTTTTATTTTTTTTAGTTTTCAACTTATATTTTGTATAAAAAATTGAAGTAAAATATTTAAATGTGTAAAATAATATTTAAATATTTAAAATTTATTTTTATACTTTTAAATAAATATCATATAATATTTTTATATTAAATAATATAAGAAAGTAAGAAAAAGAAAAGAAAAATGGTGGTCGGATAACCTGACCACTCGACCCAACCCAACCCGACGGAACCGGGTTGGGTTGGATTGAATCCAAGACTCCAAAGAGAGTTGACCCGATCCGATCAAAATCGAGTAGGTCGGGTTTGGTCTAGGGTCGGGTCGGGTCAAACCCAATCCGTGAACTTCCCTAGAAGCAGCTAATCTACATTTCTATTCAAATGTAAAAGTGATTACAACTGATTGGACCAACTATTACATAAATTGATCTCCTATTTATACTACCTAACTATTTGTTACAAAGAACTAAACCATATTGACACAGTTACACAACACCGACGAGTTCTGCAACCACTGCTTCCAAGTTGCTGCCGCATGAACTTGAACATGCCCCCTCACTGAGATGATGAACAATAGGAGAGACGACAATCAATGGACTATACTTATGGAACAACGAATTAGCAGCACGTAGTAGATCAGATTGACAGAGGCACTGATGAAGTTGCAGACGTTGTGGGGTTGCCGGAATGATGAAGATGCACACAACACAAATGTCGAGCACCTGTAGAGAGAAATTTTTGACACATACGTCATGCTGAATATGATCGTGCTGCTGGAGACTGTGACAAATGGACACCCCTTACCGAGAGACGACAACCAGGGGGTAAGATGAAATAGAACAAATAGGAATGAGCAAGAACGAAGAGGAAACAAAGAAGAAAAAGAGAACAGATCGTTCAAAGAAGAAAAACGGAGAAGAAACCACGAGCTTACTGACAGTATTTCGTAATGAATGAAAAAACATCCAAGGATGCCTACATGCAGACATGTGTTGAGATGATTGGAGAAATGTGAAGAAAAAGAATGAACAAAAGACACGATCGATCGGAGAACAAAGGAAGAAAAAACTCGAAGGCAGAGAAGAAGACACCGCCAGAGAAGAAGAAACACAATATGAAGAACTTCATGGCTATAGGAGAAGATGCCAAGAAGTGATGGTCGAAGTACCATCGAAGAAGAGGGAAAGTCAAAACTTTGAAATGAGACATCAGAGGACATCCGACGAGGTGATGAAACACGAGGGTGAATTCATCGAAGATGACATTCGAGAATGGTGATTTCCGCCGGATGAAAGGAGATGAAGCTTCGGAAAATGGAAAAAAATGGAAAAAGTTTGAGGAACACACTTAAAAACCAAAGAAGAAATCCAAATTGGGGAAAAACTATTGAAGGAAAGAAGGTGATGGAGTCAAACACCAGAAGAAAATAGAGAGAGAAAGAGGAACAAAACTAAAGTCGAAGGAAGAAGAAGAACTAATTTTTGATTTGGAAGAATGAAAAGGAAATTGCAGCAAGTATCACAATGAAGAAGAACTCGAATGGCAAAGGGATCGAGACATCATTCCCAAAGACATTGAGATGAAAGATCTTCGGTAAGAAATGATTCCAAGATCCAGAAGAAAACACAGAGAAAAATAGAGAAGGACATGGGAACTGAGACACCGAACGTTGATGACGATGAAGGAAGTCGAAGGCCTAATGCACCTATTGTAGATGATGTAGATTGAGCAAAGGAAGTTCCGATCTTGGGCTCACAGGCTCCATGGTTGGCGACGAAGAACTTTGAAGTGACAGTCAAACTTCCGACAACAACCGATCGAAGCATGCAATGAGGTAGGAGCTCATGCAGATCGCGATTAACCTCGCTCTGATACCATGTCAAAATTCGTGAGGTCACTCGAAGATCACCCGCCGACAAGGAAGTTGCCAAAGAAGGAGAAGAGGATGAGAAAATGAAGAAGAGGAACACAGGAAGAGAGAAAGGAGGAAGCAACTAATCTACATTTTCATTCAAATGTAAAAGTGATTACAACTGATTGGACCAACTATTACATTAACTGATCACCTATTTATACTACCTAACTATATGTTACAAAGAACTAAACCAAATTAAATGGTATTACAAACTAATGGCATAGCTACACAACACCGACGAGTTATGCAACCGCGACTTCCAAGTTGTTGTTCTGCAAGAACTCCAACAAAGAGGACTTGCAATGAATCGCACCGGACGATATTGCAACTGTCGTCGACAATGGCTTCATCAAAGAAACGCCAACAAAGGAATGGAAGATGACTATTGCCATGGAAGAGGACATATAGCGAATTGTGCAAACAATATTGCAACAGTCACTGACAACAACTTCATCAAAGAAATGTCGACAAAAGGAGGGCTGAAGGAGTGGGAGATGACCTTGCATCCTCTCTTTTTCTCATGACGATTAGAGAGAGAGAGAGACGTAAATGGGGAGTGGAGTGGGGGATGACCCTGCGTCCTCTCTTTTTCCCATGAAGATTAGAGAGAGAGAGAGAGAGATAAGTAAATGGGGAGTGAGAAGGAAGAAGGGAAAGAGCATGGAGGAGAGAAATCGAGAGGCAGTCGAGTCGAAATGTAAGTAATATGAAAGGTTGCACTTTGCAGCATTAAATGGGGTATGTGTAAATGAAGTTAATACATGTAATAAAGAAGAGAAAACGATAATTGTAAATGATCAACAAAGAACATTTTGAAACCTCCTTTTATGCCCAACTTTATATGAATATAACAAAGATGTTGACCAACACATTAACAAAATGGCCATGATTCGAATTCTGTCACTTCATAAAGTTAATTAAGGGTGTTCAGGGTCGGGTTTGACCCGACCCCGGATCCGACCCGATCCGTCCGATTTTGATTGGGTCGGGTCGGTCGGATCACCCTTTTTTTATGGCCGGATCCGATCCAACCCGACCCGGTTCGGGTCAGGTGGTCGGGTTACCCGACCACCATTTTTTCTTTTTTTTTAAATTTTTTCTTACTTTTATCTATTATTTAATATTAAAAATTATATAATATTTATTTAAAAAGCATAAAATATCTCATTCAATATTTAAACATTATTTTACACATTTAAAATATTTTATTTCAATATTTTATTTTATTTTTTATACACAATACAGGCTAAAAACTAAAAAAATAAAAAAAATA
This sequence comes from Pontederia crassipes, assembly GCA_030549335.1. Classification (NCBI taxonomy): domain Eukaryota; kingdom Viridiplantae; phylum Streptophyta; class Magnoliopsida; order Commelinales; family Pontederiaceae; genus Pontederia; species Pontederia crassipes. The sequence goes on along the minus strand of CM060191.1, from coordinate 63,625,274 downwards.
AAAAAAACTGGGTCTTCGGGTCGGGTCGGGTTGAATCGGATCGGAGCAGCTTCTCGTGGGACGGAACTACATTACATTTTGTAAATGTTTTAAAAATCGGATCAGAAATCATATCAACATGTCAACTAAGTCAAAATTCAATCGGCTCAATCAAATTTTAACTGATTGAATCAGATTTTTATATAATAATATTATTTATAATTATTTAAGATTAATATAATATATAAATATGATAAAATCATTAAATTAATTTAATAATTACTATATATTAAAAATGTTAGATTAAATAATAATTTTATTTTACTAGATATATTATTACTAATATAATAATTTAAATTTACTTTTAACCTAAAATCATAATTATATTATTTTCTTTTTCTTTGTAATTCTCTTTTATTTTATTTACTTCCTTAATTAACATCTTTTCTTTTTCTTGTTATTTTAAATTCCCATCCTTTTCATCCTTTTCTCTACCACTTTTTTTCTCTCTCCGTATCATATAAAATCCCCACCTCTCTCCATATCTTTCTCTCTCCATTTGTTTCTCCCACCCCTCTCTCTCTCTCTTCATATTTTTCTCCTTCCTCGACCTCCGTATCCTCTCAAATTCTCTCTCTCCCTGTATCATATCTTCATATTTTAAAAAAACGGATTGGATCGGTTTACCTATTCAACCTGATTTGTGAATCTTTTACGAATCAACATGATTTTTCGATTGAACCGATCTCCATACTCTTCTCTCTCTCTGTGAAAATAGTTCGGGTCAAATTTTCGGTGTAAAAAAATTAATTATTCTTTTTTGAATCGATTTTTAAAATTAAAAAATCATCCTAAAACCATTTCAAAAAAATAAAAATCACCCTCTAACGAGTCAATTTTTTCGGGGCCCTATTTTTATATAATTATATTTTTAAAATATATATAATAATTTAAAATTAATGTAAAAATATTTATTTTTATATTAAATATAAAATATACTACTAAAATTTTAAAGTTATTAAATTAGAGTTTGATAATATGATAGAAAAGTATAAATTTTTATTAAAAAAATATTATATCTATAATCAAAGAATGAAAAACATATGTATTAATTATACAAATAAAAATCATAAATAAAAAATGGGCTTCACGGACCCCTACGGTTTTCTCGGGTGGGGCTCTAATTTTGATGGGTGAATTTTAATTTAGTAAAAACCACCCTAAATCATATTCGGACCCCTAATTTTTAATTTTTTCGGTTCAATTTTTTCGAGTCGGATGAATATTTCAGGTTGGTCTGATTTTTCTTACACCCCTATCGATCTCCATATCCTCTCAAATTCTCTCTCTCCCTGTATCATATCTTCAAATTTAAAAAAATGGATTGGATCGGGTTACCTATTCAACCTGATTTCTCATTTTTTTACGAATCAAGATGATTTTTCAATTGAATCGATTGAACCGATCGGTTCGAATCGAATTTTAAAATATTGCTTTTTGTTAGAGAAAAACAAGAGTTGTATCTCATGCAAAAATTAATACAAAAGTTCGTGATAAAAAAATAAATAAATAAGAGATTAATTAATACATTTAATATTTATGCTACCCTTAAAAGATAACATCATCAAAACCTGTTGAATTTACAATAGATGATAAATTTATTCATTTAACATATTTTGTGGATAAAGCATCGGCTATGAATTAGATTATGATAAATAGACATTTGAGGATGTTACCTTTTAAAAAGAGTTGCATAATCATTTTCCCTTAATTATCGGTGTATTCTGCTATAGAGTTAGATGTAGAACGTTTGTTTTTTTATTATTTAGTTAATTTAATATTATAATTCATAATTAAATTGATTATATATGAATTAATATTTCTTCATTGAGCTAATTTGATAATAAAAATATCAGCTAATTAGTACCAAATAAATTATGATCATTTAATTAATCATATATTTGTTCAAATGACTTGAATATTTGTTTATCTTGAATGAATTCACTATTTAATTAATAAAATAAATTAATAGGTAATTATTATATTAAATAAATATTTACATTCGTTCTAGGTTGAAAACTCTCCTAAGACTAGGCTATCATATATAGTTTGCTTAAGTAGGAAGTAACCTAACAAGCCCAAACATAGAACTAAAATGGTGGAATATTCTAGTCCTCTCCTTTTGTTTGACATTTTCTAAACTAAAACAGACAAAATAAGATAAAAACAAATGAATTTTGAGATAATGCAAGATTGATACTGGAGAATTATAATTTTTTTTTTCCGAATTGACGCTTTGAGGCACCCCAAAATCAAATGCCCAGATAAATAAATATAAAATCGATAAGAACAATCTGATTAATTGATATTATTAATTGCAAATGCTCAATGTTTTAAGAGAATGACAACCAATTATTCTTCCAACCAAAGCTCTAAAATTTAAAAAAAATAAAAGAAAACTAAAAAAATTAAGATTATTATGGTCATGGTAATGTAAATTGCCGTTTTATGAAAGATTTGAATTGCCACTAATTACGTGGTGTCGGATTTTAAATTTACGTTTTTTTATTTATTAGAACTTTATGGTAACAACAAAAAAGGCAATTGAAACAAGAAACGGATTCCGTAGAAATTAGTAAGAATTTAAGTCAAATTACTTCCCGAGAGGAACGCGGTATTTATTCTGCGCCCTTGGATCAAATATGCCACTCGTGGCATCAACGGTCCGTTTCTACGTTCCCGTTCTTTCTTCTCGCTTACCATAAATGCGAACGTTTCAAACTTCAAAAACATTTCCCAACTCCAATTTTTCTTCCCTTCTTTTCCGCTTCGCGGTTAGCAGGAAGGCGACTTTTTTGACGACATCATCATCGAGACGGGCAGGAAAAGGTTTGGGCATCGATGGAACTGGCGAAGAAGTAACGTGCAAGTTAACGCGCAAGTTGGAGTTCTTCTCGCGTCGTCGTTCCGGAGCTCGATTTCGAAGTCCAATTCGGGCCGCCCCTCCTCGCATCGCAGGTGCTTGCGGCTTTGAAGGGTGAGGAAATTAGCGTTTCATCCCTTCCTGTTTCGTTTTGGGTTCTTATTTCTGCCATTTTGTGGGTGTTCTTGTTGTGGTCTGAGGAAAGGGGATTTCTTTTATTTCTGCGTTTGATCGTGGTTGTTTGAGTTCTTGTGAGTTTTTTTTGGTCGTTTTTGTTGGAGTAAAATGTATGGCGCAGTCGGAAAGTTTAGTGGGAGTAGTTTTTAGGGTCTCCTACGTCTTGGAAATTTGATATGTTCAAGTCTGTAAACTGAACGGATTAAAGATGGCTCTTGTGTTCGTAATTTTGTTGTCACCTTATGTTGCACTTTAAATGCGGGGAACTGTTGGGAAAGTGGAGCGGTTTATGTTAAAGAAATGAAAGGGATTTCTTATAATATATACACTTTCGTAAACGTGCTCTCAGATTGTGCAACATTAGCTGCTCTGGAACTTAATTACCAGTGTTGATGGACGAAGGCCGCTACTGGGTTTGATTTTTAGTTTTTTGGGGTTTCTGAAATTACTATTGCATGATGAAATTTATAGGATTCTTTTTCGTTTAAGATGAAAATTTTAAGTTTGAAAAACGTTAGATGATGCCTCTTGCGTTAAGGGATGAGAAACCTAATTAGTTGTTTGTGGCTATAAAGCTACATTCATCCGTCTTAAATTGTTTGAGTCATGGCCGATGAATGTAGGAGGAGGGTCATAATCTTTGGGAAATCTCCTTGAAATTCTAAATTCTGGTATAGTCATATGCGATAGCATTTTTTAATTTCTTATTGTTGTCTTACTTCAATTACTGTTATTTCAGTACATTCTACTTTATACTTATAGATTCACGAATCATTTTCCTGTTCTAATTTTGCTGTGTTGTAGGATGTGTTTTATGTTGCACCCGAATTAATACTTTCTTAGTTTCCTCCTTTGTTCCTTTGTTTTCTTTCCTATATTTTTGCATTTTACAGTTTCTCAAAAGACTTTATTTCGCAGTTTTGGTTATACAATTGAATCTTAGAACTCTTAATGTGCTGTACAGGGCAATGTTTTAGTTATCGTTGTCATCATATTTCCATCTTGCTTGCTGTCCTCCCTATAAGAAGAATAGCCGTGGCAGAATTTTTTTCTGAGGCTTCGGGAGATAATTAAGGTCATCATTTTGTGTGCCTATTTTAATGAGTTTGTGAAAGGCATAAAGGTCTTGATGCAGTCACTTATATATCCTTCATTTTTCTTCTCTGGTTTACTAAAGAATGCTAGATAACTTATTCTCATACACAAGTCATCAATGTGACAAACACAAGCCCAACCTTTCATAATGTTGATCATAGTCATTGATATTTTTAAGAAAGATTTAGAATCTAACTGTGGTTCAATTTTAACAAGTCCGTTAAGAAAAAGAAGAAAGTTGTAGCATCTATTAAGATTAAACTTATAGGTAAACGATTTTAGTTTTTTTTACCTAGCTTATGTGCTGTCCTAAGTGGTGATTAGATTGTTGATGGTTGTTGGGTATATATACAATGAATTGGATTCTGGATCATCTTCCTTAGCTTATCACTTTTAACACCGTTCTATTATGCTATTAAAGGTTTTCAATCCTTCCTGTCTTCTTCAGTATAAATATTTCAGACTTTTCTGGCAATCTTAACCCTGTTCTGGAATCTTTTTAGGTGAAGCTGTCAGTGGATTCTCACAAGATTGGATAGAGATGGACAGTTACAAATTGGGTGTAGAAGTTGTAAATGCCCAAGATCTCATGCCTAAAGATGGGCAAGGTTCTGCTAGTTCTTATGTTGAGCTTCATTTTGATGGCCAGAAGTACCGAACGACTACAAAAGAAAAGGACCTGAGCCCTGTATGGAATGAACACTTCTATTTCAACATCTCGGATGTTGATCTTCTTCCTGAGCTTGCAGTTGAAGCCTATGTGTACAACAGCAACAAGAACCTAAGTTCTAGGCCATTCCTCGGCAAGGTCAGGATTGCAGGAACTTCTTTTGTCCCCTTTGCAGATGCTATGATCATGCACTATCCACTGGAAAAACGTGGACTCTTTTCACGTGTAAAAGGAAGTCTTGGTCTGAAAGTATTTCTTACTAATGATCCTTCCATAAAACCTTCAAACCCACTTCCAGCTATTGACCACTTTCCAGCTAACCCTCTTCCAACTCAAGATCACAGTCAGATTTCCCCCCAAGTCGTGATATCAAACCCAAGTTCACGTCCAGAAAAGAAAGCAGCAGCAAGGCGTACTTTTCACAGTACTCCAAAGGAGGTTCGCCAATACAAATCAACCCCTCCAGTTGCTGAACCAATGAGATACTGGGTCGACCAGATGAAGCCTGAACCTCAGATGCCCAATACTGTCAGAATGTACCCGTCATTGTCTTCGCAACAATCAGTAGACTACACACTCAAAGAAACTAGCCCACATCTTGGTGGGGGACAGGTCATTGGTGGGAGAGTCATTCCTGCAGAGAGAACAACAAGTACTTATGATCTCGTGGAACAAATGCAGTACCTTTTTGTACGTGTGGTTAGGGCCCGAGACTTGCCACCCATGGATGTTACTGGAAGCTTAGATCCTTACATTGAGGTAAAAATGGGCAACTACAAGGCAACAACAAAGTATTTTGAGAAGCAGCAGAATCCTGAATGGAATGAAGTGTTTGCGTTCTCTAGAGATAGTTTGCAGTCATCAATAGTTGAAGTTGTGGTTAAGGACAAGGACTTGGTCAAAGATGATTTTGTTGGAATTGTGAGATTTGATTTAAATGATGTCCCCACTCGTGTCCCGCCAGATAGTCCATTGGCTCCAGAGTGGTACCGTCTTGAGGACAAGAAAGGAGTTAAGATAAAGGGTGAATTGATGCTTGCAGTCTGGGTGGGTACTCAAGCTGATGAAACATTTCCTGATGCATGGCATTCAGATGCAGCGTCAATTGTCAATAGTGCTGCTGCTAGCTCTCATATTCGATCAAAAGTCTACCATGCTCCCAGAATGTGGTATGTGTGTGTCAACATTATTGAGGCCCAAGATATCATAATAGCAGACAAGACACGCTTTCCTAATCTGTATGTCAAAGTGCAACTTGGGAACCAGTTCCTCAGGACCAAAACAGTGCAGGCTCGGACATTCAACCCAGCTTGGAATGAGGACCTCATGCTTGTGGCTGCAGAGCCTTTTGAAGATCACCTCATTCTGTCTGTAGAAGACCATGTAGCACCAAACAAAGATGAGGTAATTGGTCTTGTTATGATTCCTCTGGGATCTGTTGAGAGAAGAATTGATGATCACTTGATCTCTAGTCGTTGGTTCAGTCTTGAAAAGCCAGTGGCGGTTGATGTGGATCAGTTGAAGCGGGATAAATTTTCAAGTCGAATTCATCTTCGTGTCTGTCTGGATGGGGGATATCACGTCCTTGATGAGTCTACACACTACAGTAGCGACTTAAGACCAACTGCAAGACAACTTTGGAAGCCGGCAATTGGGTTACTTGAGCTTGGTATTCTTAGTGTCGATGGGCTTCACCCTACTAAGACACAAGAAGGAAAAGGAACATCAGATACCTACTGTGTCGCGAAGTATGGACAAAAGTGGGTGCGCACTCGTACTATCATTAATAGCTTGTCTCCGAAATATAATGAGCAGTATACATGGGAAGTTTTTGATCCTGCCACCGTTCTTACTGTTGGTGTCTTTGACAATTGCCAACTTGTTGAGAACTCTAGTGGTAACAAAGATGCAAAGATTGGGAAGGTTCGGATACGCCTTTCTACACTTGAAACAGGTCGTGTATACACACACTCCTACCCGCTTTTAGTTCTACATCCTTCAGGTTTGAAGAAGATGGGGGAAATCCATCTTGCTCTTCGGTTCTCATCAACATCCTTGGTTAACATGTTGCACGTATACTCACGGCCTCTTCTGCCAAAGATGCATTACATCCGTCCTTTAACCATTGTGCAACTTGACATGCTCCGACATCAAGCGATCCAAATTGTGGCAGCACGACTTAGCAGAATGGAACCTCCTCTTAGAAAGGAAGTTGTTGAGTATATGTCTGATGTTGACTCACACCTTTGGAGCATGCGCAGAAGTAAGGCAAATTTCTTCAGACTTATGACAGTATTCTCTGGATTGTTTACAGCAGGAAAATGGTTTGGAGGTGTTTGTGCATGGAGAAAACCTGTGACAACAGTGTTAGTGCATATTCTTTTCTTACTGCTTGTGTGCTTCCCGGAGCTGATCCTACCTACAGCATTCTTATACATGTTCCTGATAGGGATTTGGAACTACCGTTATCGGCCACGTTATCCTCCCCACATGAACACAAAACTTTCTCACGCAGAGGTTGTCCATCCAGATGAACTTGATGAGGAATTTGACACATTTCCTACCAGCCGCAGTACAGATATCATAAGGATGAGATATGATCGATTGAGAAGTGTTGCAGGGAGAGTGCAGACTGTGGTGGGAGATATAGCCGCTCAGGGGGAGAGGATCCAGGCACTGCTAAGCTGGAGGGATCCACGGGCCACTACCATATTTGTGATTTTCTGCTTGATCGCCGCAGTCGTGCTTTATGTCACACCATTCCAGATCCTGGCTTCAGTAACAGGCCTATATGTCATGAGACATCCTCGGTTCAGACAACAGATGCCGTCACCTCCAGTTAACTTCTTCCGGAGATTGCCTGGGAGGACAGACAGCATGCTCTAATGAACTGAAGTTGGGTTCCTGTCACGTATAAGTCTCAGTATGACTTAGATTTTACAATAGAGGGTCCCTTGACATTTGCTTTTACTAGTTCCACGTAGTTAATTTTGCTGAAAGATTGCAGTGAATAGGATGTAAATAAAATATTCTTGGATTCTTCATTTGAACAGTTACTTGCAACCATAGTCATGATATCATATGCAGCTGTTGAGTTGTGTTAACATGGATGGTATAGTCAACTGGGGCTTTGCTCTCAATTCAGCTCGATGTGCTACGGTCTTGGATTTTGATATAATCACTGAACTCGAGTGGAGTTTTTCTCTCATATTCCTTCTGCTTTTTATATATTACAAAAGAGGATCATAAAACCACTATAAAAAAAAAGTGGAAGTAAAAGGATCAATTTTTTAGAAGGAACCATGAAACCCAGTTCAAGACTTCTGGTTTATGAGCCAGGTTATATCATGTCATTAAAACCAAATTCAGTCTTTTCTTATATATTTTTGTGGTGTCCAACAGTTCTCAATGGTTATGAGCTTTTAAAACTTATCCTCTCACAACGAACCCATCTTAACCAACCATCCAGCTCTCAACAGGTAAGAAACATGAATCATGTTAAAAATTCAGCAATGGGAATAAGGACCGCGTGGGTCTAAAGTTACCCCATATATGTGGGGCATCATTAGATGATGATCGGATGGCTACAAAAAGGCGTGGTTCATCTACTTCTAAGGGGGCGTTTCTCGTAATATTTATAAATTACCAAGTAATATTGTATTAAATTATTTGGGCCCATCACATTACCTTGTTCACTTGTGACATGTAATAAGTAATCTGCATTGCCTAGGCAATCCACATTGCCTATGAAGTGGCAATACAAATTGCCTATGGAAGGGTAGACAATTCACGTTATCACCTGAGTTACAATCTTTTAAATTTTACTTTCAGCATTTGTCCTTTACAGTTTTATTTAAATAAATTCTAAAATACATTAAATAAATTATAATAATAATTAAATAAATTATAAAATTAATCAAAAAAATATTATAATTATTATTACTATATTATTATCATATTTTAAAAAAATATATTAATTATTTTATCAATTTTAATTTTATGGGTGAGATTATATATTTGTGATTTAATTTTACGAAGTTAAAAATAATTTATATATTTAAACATAATTTTTTTATTAGAGGTATATTGGTAAAAACTATATATTAACTCATAAATATATTTTTTTTATAAATAACTAATATGGATTGTCAGATAGATTATTTATGCATACTAAATAAGATAATGTACATTGTTGATAATTTAATAAGTGATAATCTTTTTGAGATACAATCTATATTGTTAATCTATATTGTTAAATAATATTGAATGTCAATACAGTGAACGCACACCTTAAATGCTTTAGAAGTTGATAAAAAATCCGGTTCAGCAAAAAATAGAGCTCCAAAAAAAATTCTCCGCACAGCCCCCAAACCTCCAAACGAAACCTAAATCCCTCGCTCTGCTCTGGCGAAAATCCTGTTGTTGCGATGCCATCGACCGCTGGAGTCGCCTCGACCAGAATCATCGATCGTCGGAGCTCGAGTCATAAGGACAGTTGCTGCTGGATCATCTGATCGCTGTTGCTGCTATTCCATGCCGTTGTTCGAGCAGATGTGTGTCGTGAAGGAGGCCAGGAAGGCATACTAGAGCGGCCAATGTCGACCCTAAACCATGAGGGTCTCCGAAAGTTGGCAGCAATAGGTACGTGGCGATCCTAAACCACGCATCCCTATACCTTTATGCGTTCCTGAACCATGCATCCCTATACCATGATGTTAATGATAAATAATCTTACAATGCAATTATCACACTCCTCTTTTGTTGTGCTAGAATTCTATCACTGTTACATGGGGGAGATGGCGTCAATGTTTTTGTTTTCGCATGTTGCACCTTTGGTGCTTACAGGATGCGTGGTCCATGATAACAATTGTTCTCTCATCACAAATTTATTAAGTAGCTATTTACCAATTAGTTCATGTTACAAGGTAGCGATCTTCTTTTAACTGCTACATATGATTTGCTATGTATCTTGTTTTAATTTCTATGTAATTTCTTACAGGTTTTTTGATAGCTGACTATGTGTAATCAACATCAGTTTTTGGACAATGTTGTGTATCTTCGGTTAAAGATTTTTCTGGACAATGTTTTATATATGAAGCTGCCAAGGTTGCATCCAAGAAACCAGTAAGAAGGATTCAAAGTGAGGGAACACTCTAAAGATTTGGATGACAGATAGTGGTGTGAGAAGACTTGGAAGTGTGAATGCTTTATTGTTTGACTGCGAGATTCATGTTTAGGATTTATCTGTTGAGCCTTTGTTTTGAAAACTTTGTTGTACGATATTGTCTCTATAATTCATGTTTGAGCTCTCCAATTTCTAGGATGTGTATTTTTTTTATTCTCGTATATACTTCTAGGATGTGTCTATTATACATGTTTTATGGAATGGATGATTTGCGCCTACGCATTTAATGGAATGTTATGGAATGAATGCTACTTGGATTATACTTCAGTAAGAATAACGGTTGCATGCTTTACCCCTACAATGTTGTGGAATGAATGCTGAGGACGTCTGCCTCATGTGATGGGTAACAATGAGAAAGTGGAAGATGCAAAAAAATTGTAACACATATTTCATGTTTTTATTTTTGCAACTCTTGTGACATAACGAGAGAAGCAGTTGGATGCCTTACAATTACACAAAAATCAATGGTAAGAAAGTTAGCAAACAAGATAATGATGCCTCACTGCCGCACACACTGCCTCCTTGTTGAAGCCCTCGTTCTTCTCCCTCCTCTCCATTGCACCTTCCTCACGAAAGCATGAAGAATTCATACTTGTTGCACTTTCTTGTCCAACAGGAATGAATGCTTCTATTGTTGTTTCTTGATGAGGACCAGGGCACAAAATATAAAGGGGATGGTTGTGTAACGCATAATCCAACTCCTTATACATGCAACTTTCAGCTTCAATTCATGATATCACATACAACATCCTTGAGAGTATAAAATATGTAAAAGTTTCTCAAGCTCATGAAGAAAAGTTTTCTGCATTAGCTTTACAGCTTGAAATTCCTGCAACAAAGGTCCTAACACTTGACATTTTCTTCACATAATTAACCTTTCGTTCCCATAATTAATTGAATGCAATGTAACATTATGGTAATATGAGACCAAGAGAACATCGAACAAAGGCCACTGCATGCCACCACCTTATACAATACTTAGTTAATAAGAACAATCGACAATGTTTTGTTAGAACATATCATCCTTGGCAGACTTATGGCCGAGGTGGTGAGATCAGGCGGCGGACGAGGGGGCTGCTTTTGTGCGAGCAAGAACCTACGGTCGAGGTGGCGGCGGATGAGATCGCGGCAACAATGAGGCACTGGTGTATTGGACGAGCAAGCAAAAGCGATGATCGGACGAGAGAGCAGCAGGTAGATCGAATGAGAGAGCAGCAGATCAGACAAGACCCTCGTCAGCGCCAGCAACAACGACTTTCGGAGACCTCGTTAGCGGCTGAAGGAGATGCTGATGTCGATGGCACTTTGGTATACCTTCCTAGCCTCCTTCAAGACGCCCACAACAACGATGGTATGAGGCAACAGTAGCAGAGGCTATGGCTCGAGCTCGGCGCTGACGTCTGACAACACCTGGTCAAGGCAACTCCGACGATGGCATCACAGCGGCAGCAGCGATCGGATGAGGCAGCAAGAGCTTGATGATGGTGTCGCCGCGGCGGCAGGATTTTCGCCAAAGCGGAGCAAGGGATTTAGGTTTCGTTTGGGGTTTTGGGGACTGTGCTTAGGTTTTTTTTTAGTGCTACTTTTGGCTGAACCGATCCACGCTTTCAACTGAACCGGGGTTTTTGTCAACTCAAAAAGCATTTAGAAGTGGATGAACCGCGCCTTTCTTTTAGCCGTCGGATCATAATGTGACGGTACCCCACATATATGGGGTAACCTTTGGCCCACACCGTCCTTATCCCCTTCAGCAATAAAGCATCAACATCTGGAACGTTGCCTCATTAAGAGCTCCTTTTGGAGGAAGCGGAAAGCAACTTATTTTCTCCAAAGTATATAATTATATATACTCTTTCCGAAATATCTATAAATTGCACACAAAATATTGCCCAAAACGCGATAACTTCAATCTAGCCTAGAGACTATTTAGTGGCTAATAGAAATCAAATAGGATAATATTGCACAGCAGATTTAATAATCTGACGAAGGAAAACCATTGAGAAACAATGTGGAATTTCTGAATTTTCTGGCATCTTAGCTCAAGAAGAGAGAGTTCCATGGACTTAAGCCACCCATTAATATCCACCCTAATTAGTGTGGATGTTACAAAAACATTAGCTCTAAATTACCCGAGTCTAATATTTAACAGAATAGAGATGTGTAACCATACAAATAATACGACTAGGATTCAACACAATTTTATCAGTGTTAAAAAAATTTTACGGCGGAGGTTTTCACTGTTTGTCAAGCTCCATTGCTTGGTCTGCTTTGGCCTTTGCCATGGCTGACAACTTCGTCTTCAATTTTTTCTTCCCAACTTTAAACCTGCCTAGGTTTTTCTTCTTTGTTGTTTCACTGCCATCAACCTGAATAAACAATCAAAGTTAACTAAATCAGTCACAATTCAATATCCGTTCATGCATCTGATCCTGGAAATGATAAATTAGCCATCTGTTATTTTTTTATAAATTACAAAAGAGGATCATAAACCAAATTCTTGTTTACTTGTAATATTTGGAAGTGACATAAAGTATAGTTCTTTTTTAGAGGAACAACCATGTCATAGTTGTCTACATGTTATTTTGTCCACTGTCTTTGGAGTATTACACATGGATTAAAACAACGTGTTTACTTCTACTATTTGGAAATGACATAAAACAACTAAGTTAATCATTTTTCTTTTCGAGAGAAATCATAGTTGTTAACATGTTATTCTCCGTGGCCCCATGTGTCCTTGACGTTAGTGAACATATTGTTCAGAACTTAATCAAGTATCCATGTACTTTTGAACATTGGAGACCTATGAAAACTGCTCTAGAATTTGCTTCACCTCACACGGATCACATTGCCCATCATGGTTTGCATGCTTTAAGTACACTAAAATTGCAGCAATGCTTCTCAAGGGCATCCAAATCTCACAAATCCAAGTTCATTTCTTTTTCATCCACCTGGTTTCTCCAATTACCAAACTCTCAGTATTTGACAAAGGTTTGTGAGTTTATACTCGTTTCAATCCATCCATAATGCTCAAGGAAAATCGAGATAACGAGGTTAGGATTCGATCTTACTACATGACATTTCAGCTTCTTCCTTTATAAAGGATACCAATTATTTCCCAAGTTCAATTCTTGAAATCGTAGGAACAACAACATGGGGGCATATTAGTGTACTAAGCAGTTGAGGAATGACGATAGGTAGCAGGTTCCTTAACAACGAATCAAGAAGCAAAACAAAGTTTTACCTTCATCTGGACCTTCTTGGCTTGCAGCTTCTTCTCCCTCTTCTCCTTCTCCTCCTCCTCTCCTACACGTTGCGCAGTAGAGAAACCAACACAATCAAAGCTCCATCCATTGAGCATACAAAGCCGGAAACGGCAAAGACGCAGAACTTGACGAGAAGAACAAAAAAAAACCTAATCAAAATTCTGCAGAAGAATTATCAACTTACTTTTGAGATCGAATTCGTGCTGCTTCCTTCTTTTCGCCAAGTTGTTCTTCTTCGACATTTTCTTTTTGTGACGTCTTTCGCAGCTCCCGATCGAAAGAAACCCTAAGCTACGCGCGAGTGCCCATTTTATATATTTGGGCTCACTACTTGCTGGGCCGCTGTCTGCCTTCAGCCCATTTAAATGCGGATAATAGTTTTTTAAAATACTTTATTTGAAACGATATATATGAAAAATAATTATGAAAGCAACGGCGATTAATTAGTGCATAAAATTCATATATAATTCTTTATTTGTTTTCACGGGTATATATGTCATTCGATGCGGTATCTTACAAATCTATGTTTCGTTAATGAATATGAATAGTAGGAATTAATTATTATTCTAATAGCATTGTTTTGAAACGAAAACATCTTGTTTGGAGAGATTTTTAATTTTCATGTCCGTTCTTAAACGACAATAAAATATTTACTAATTGAATTTAAAAGCCATCAATTACTCATCATATTAAAATAATGTTAATACCATTTCCTCGTTTGAAATGTAATACAAAATGCAAAAAAAAAATTGTAATGTTAACTTATAGCAGTAAGTCATCAAGAGACTCAAATTTTAATAATTGGAACTGTACCTGATTACATAAATAATGCGTTTAATTAATATATTTTATATTTTAATAAAAGTCAAATATTTCATATACAATATCAGTGTTTAATGTTTTTTCAATTAAAAAAATAATCACAATAAAATTTTAAATATTGACTATGATCCCCATTCCACCACCCCAAGAACATCTTGTCCCCATTCTCGTACCGTGCTTTACTTCCAAAAGTTTATGAAAAATAAGATGTACAAGAAAATAAAGAAATAATTTCCGTAAAAAATATCATTGCCTTGTCTTTGGTTGCTACACGGACAAATGGAATGTTTTTTACTTTACTTTTCATTCGTATCGAAAAGAAAAAAAAAATCATGCCATGTGATACAAGGAACATGCCATTTAAAGGGGGAAGGAAACACTTTCCAACTTCAAATAATTTTGTTTTTTACTCAGCGGAGCTTATAAGGTTGGATTAATTGATAAGAAAAGTTAGTCAAAAAAATTCTGTGTGTTTATTTTGTTATTTGAGATGACAATTATAAAAAAGTTCTTTTCGTTTAATCGAAGAAAAAGGTTGCTAGTGCAATAAGAAATATAAATCTCTCTTAAATTATAGTGATTTTTTATATCTACTCCGAACCTTAGGATAACTCTAAACTTTATTGTATTTTCCACTTTAATCCTACCATATAAATTTGTTAACTTCTTTTGTTAATTTTACTTTTTTATTTGTTAAAAGAGTAGAATGCCCTTCCAAAAACTTTTTCCTTTTAATGTTAAAAAATAATATAAAAAACTAAAAACTATAGAAACTTTCATCCGAGAGGGCATTAATATATAATAATAAGTTGGAAAAAGTTTTTAGAGTTTTTATTTTTTATTTTTTTTACATGAAAATAGAAAAGAGTTTGTGGAAGAGCATTTTAGTGCTTTCACAAGTGAAAAAAAAATTACAGAAAATTAACAAAAGAAGTTAGAAGAACTGAAGTGAAAAATGCGATAAAGTTTAGGAATATCATAATTAAGGTTAATTTATATTTTGATATTAGATGCAAAAAATCACGATAATCTAGTAGAAGTTGTAAGAAACTAACCATTGATAGTTTGCCATAATGGACATTCTTGTGCATGCAGTTAAATAGTTAATTGAAAACAGAAATGTGCTCATCATTAAACTAAATGATATATACTATATAGTTCTTCACATTCTACCTGCAATTAGCAATTATACACATTTGACAACATAAAGTAATATTATTCCAGGCATGACTTTGGAAAGATGATCACCCAGCCAAAATATTAGTTGAGGAAAGAGAAGCTTATCAGATGCTTGCAGGAAGCTCATGCATATGATGGTTTTAAAAGCCACCACTTTTTCTGGTTATGTTTATGTGTGCACGCATGGGATGCATATAATATGAATCAAGTTACCTGCTTTAATTTCCTCTACATATCTCCCAACTAATTAAGCGGATGCTGCAGAGAGGGAGCTGAAAGAGCATACAGCAACAGTCGGAAAATTCCGAAGGAATCGCATGATCTCCGCGAGGAGGATGAGGAGGAGGAGATCATGCAAAGTATACATATTTTGCATGCATGGAGCAAGCAGGGCGAGATCAATGCGATCCCTTTGGAATTCTCCGTCAGCTGCCTGCGCCATCCACCTCTCTCTCCCCCCCTCCCTCCCTCCCTCCCTCCCTCCCTCTGTCTGTCTCTCCCCCCGCATACCCAAAACCAAAAGCTTCTTATTCGTCAGTGCTGGATAGTGGATACAATTGAAGACTATATATGTAAAGGAACAAGGAACAAGATGCATGCTTAATATATAAAACGTGTGTGTGTGTGTGTGTGTGTGAGTGAGAGAGAGAGAGAGAGAGAGAGAGAGAGAGAGAGAGAGAGAGAGAGAGAGAGAGAGAGAGAGAGAGAGAGAGAGAGAGAGAGAGAGAGAGAGAGAGAGAGTTGATTACTTATTTGGTAAAGTTGGGACCAGAGGCCTCAAAACGACTAGAGTGAATTGGTTCGGGTAAATTTCGGTAAGGTTAAAATAAGACTATCAATTCTAACTCTGGTCACAAGTTGTCTTTTCCACGAAGAACTTAATTATATCGGTATGAATTTACTTCCGACCGTTCTCTTCATCAAATTAAGGAGAAAAAAAAGATAACCTTTTCTTTATCCCCTCAGCCAGAATATTGTTTAATTTCTGGTAAAAAAAATATAAGTCCTTATATATGTGAATGAGTTGAATGCACTCATGTAATTAAGGTGCAAGAAAACATAAATTGGTTCCACCTTAATTATATATATATATATATATATATATATATATATATTACATATAGTCAAAATTTGAAACATCATAACAGACCTCAACGTCTCCATCGAAATTGTCCAAATTTTAAAAGCTGAAGTTAATGGTGGATGTCACACTCCTCACTTCACAGTTGGATTCTTTCCAACTACTGCACTGTACCATCAACTCTCTCTCTCTCTCTTTTATATATATATATATATATATATATATATATATATATATATATATATATATATATATATATATATATATATAACCTTATAGTTTGAGAAGACGAGACCAACTCCTCCATATATCAAGACACATAAGCAAGGATTTACATACATGCTTAATTACCTCCTCTCCGATATATTTCTTTCCTCTTCATTTCATTTTATATTTTCCAATTTTCACGGTTTATTGAAAGTCAAATAAAAATAATTTTACTCGTCGCAAAAGATAAATATTAATCATGATTTACAATTGAACGGATAGAGTCGACCAATCCCATTCTTCGACGGGAGATGAAGTGGGAGAAGTGTGCATGAGTTAATGCATGAACAATAGAACTGGACACAAGTTAGGTTGAGTTAGGCTTTCACTTAAATAGACAAAGCCTGTTACAAAATAAAAGTATTTAAGCTTGACATATAGCCTGTGACAAATCATGAATATAAACTTAATCTGACTTGTTTGATTAACTTTTAATGTCTGACCTAACTTATTAGCTTGTTAAGCTAAATATTTTTTTGATGATATACTAGATTAAATATAATAAATATTATTTATTAAAAAAACAATAGATACGAAATAAATAAAAGAGACATCACTAATATATTTTTCTAAATATATAATAAAAATAGTAATATTGAACTCAAAATTAAATATTCAAAAGATGAAGAATTAAAAATTATAATATAATATATTAATAAATCTTGACCTGATAAGTTATAAGACTAAGCTAATTATTAAAAAGCTAAGTCTCTTTAAGAAAATAAGCTTTATTTAATATTTTAGCCTGGCTTATTTTAATAATAGACCGAGCCGAGTTAGGCTAAAAATAGATCGAGCCACGAGTTGCTCACGAACGGCTCGACTTATTTCCGACCCTAATGAACAATGTCAAATAAAATTTCTAAACAAAGGGACCTTAACCTTGTAACTGACGGTCTAATAAACTGTCAAACCCTGACAAACGTTTAACCTTGGAGTAGTGTCGAACTCAATTTTTATTGGTGATCTATTTGTGCTCAAGTTTCCTTTTTTATATAAAGAAAAATAATTTAATAGAATTCAATGAATGTACATAATCTTTTTTTTACCAAGTTTTTTTCTGGTGCACGTGCAGGTACTGATGTTTCTTTTATTTATAAAATATAAGTAGACATAAGTACCAATTTGTCATACTTGTCTAGGTGTCTTTGCAGTGTAAATCCAAATCTTATGAGCTTCACACTTTTTTCTCCTTTTTCAGTCATAATGGAAGTCCAATTCCACCCCAAGTATTAATTTAATTAGTTAATTAATTCTCCATTGGAATACCATTAATAATTTTAATTAAAACTCTCTCCTCTTTTATTTCATCAAATGAAACTATGAAAAATAGCAGTAATGCTCCCCCCCCCCCCCCCCCCCCCCCCCCTAAAATCACTAGCCCCGAGTTCGATTGCTACTCTCTATCCGACTTCAAATTAATACATCTGTGTCTTGGATACCCCCCCAAAAATAAAGAAATGAAAAAAAATGAGACCTGATATTTTTATGCCTGTTTTATATTCTTAGTTTATCATTAGGTTGGAAAAACATGTTTTTCCCGAAGAGTTAGTCATTAATATATATTTTTTATTTTTTTCAACATATCTACCTTTGTTATACTTATGGCATATTTATTGATCTTATTATTATTATTATTATTATTATTATTATTATTATTATTATTATTATTATTATTATATATATATATATATATATATATATATATGAGCGGAAATGTGATTGTAACACCAAGAAAATATCTATAAAAAAAATGTCCTCACAATCTCTTGTGGGGAGAGAGGACATTTCATGTGAAATGTTTGGACAAGAGGGCGCACCCGGCTGCATGCCTACATCCTCTCGGTGGGCCATATTTGGGTCAGGTCAGATCCACGAGCCCGTGTCTCTCCTACGTCATCGTGTGCCCTCGGCCCGGCTCATCTGGGCCTCTACCTCCCCCACTCCCCCCCTCCAATTTCATTCAAATTTAAAATTCCAAAGTGATATAATATAACAAATATTTATTGATTCGTACCTCCAATTTCGAATTTTTTTTCTTTTACATTTGTTTTGTCAACATCAAGAAACCTTTGGACGTTGATGATTTTTAATCAAAATAGAAATTCTAGAAATCGAATACTAAATTAAAAATAAATAAATACTCGTTTAGCAGGTTCTAGTTGTCATAATTCAGAAATGGAGACGACCACAGTCGCCTCCAATAAAGGGCGGCCCATGCAAATTATTGACAGAGAAAAACGAATCAACAGTTAAATTATTTATATGGAAGTCAAGTTCAAAACAGGCCGTTTATTTATTAGAGGAGAAACAGTGAACATTCCATCTTTGAGCGCACGAAAACAGTTCTTTCACGATCGTCTGCAATATCGATGAACGATTTATAAATCAATAAATGAGAACAAAACAAAAAAGTATTGGTCCCTCCAAGTGTTATTTGTCACAAGGACTTGCAACATTTCTGAGCTGTGGTCTTGCATGCATCCACAATGCCCGCTAAGAGCATCTTGAGGACAAGTGAGAGAAATGAATCATGGCCACTTTTCCTTTTTTTTCCTTCAAATGTAGAGAAAAAAAAACCTTCACAGCTTTCCACCATGGGGAAATGTTTCTTTCCTCTCTCATTTTTATATAAAAGTTGAAAGATGACTGCATTTTTGTGCTAGATGATCTTAATTGATCATCAAAGAGAATTTAATTGGGTTAAAACTCCTCAAAGAAAGGAGAAGATATTTTTTCAGTCCATATTTCTCACAAATGGTTTGCGAGTGGCAATAATAATTTATTTACGCATGATACCCACAAGTAGTTTTTCCCCCCTCAATTTTGAAATGTTACCAGTATACCTCTTTACAAAGAAAGCTATAAGCATCTTCACAGCCAAGTAAAAATATATAAAAAACAAAATATTTGGACAAGTTTTTGTAAGAAACACTAGTGAACGATACCTGTATACTAAAATCTTCCAGCTCTATCTACATTCGTTAAAAAGCAAACAAAGATTGAAGAACAAAAGGTCGACATGGCGGGCCACAATAACTCGTAGTTTGGAAGTGCCCATGATGCATGTTTGTCTTGCCTTTCGCTTTCTCTGAGGCAATTCAGACATGGACGGGAGTGCCGTCCGGGAAGTGCCATGATGCATGTGAATGCCGCCTTCTAGTGCTTTATTTTAATAATTATTATTACTAATATTATTACTTATTATTACAGTAATAAAGGCAATGGATACTTCGTTGTGATGCAAAGGAAAACCTATTGGACTAATAATGAAACAATAAACAGTTGGTCATTCCTTGGAGCATTAGGTGCAGATGCTGTCTGTGGACTTAAAACTGCAGCGTGGACATTTGCCACTGTCGACTCCCCCCAGTGGGCACTGCTCCGCGTCAGGGAAAGCGCTCCATGCTACGTGATCCCCCACTGCCCTGTGACACATGAAAATGCGTACCATCTCGATACAAAAACTACACAGAAAATGGACACCATCTGCAACTTACGGCCACCGGGAAATAGAGAATGCAGATGCAGCTGAAAGTTTCAACTAAATCATTCACATAAACATAAAAGGATATTGTTTTAACAAAATTAAATTATTGAGAAAAATTGAACTAAGTTTCCAAAAAAAATATAAATAAAAGAAAAGTCAAATAATGGAAGAGATTGAGACTAATATAGTGCATATAACATCGCACTCATATGGATCAGTGCAATCATTGTGATCACAACCAGAGAAAATCATCGAATCAAATTCAATACTACCGAAGATGAACTTAAAATGAATGAAATATGACGACGAACCCATTAGCCTAAAGAGTTCGTCATTCTCTATATAGCATGAGAACGTGGAAGACTTGAAACCAACATATTATATATTGTCAAATAGAAGCCAACTGCAGAAAGAATTCTTCGCCGTAGGAGTTGGTAGCGTCAAAACTTTAGCGATGGCAGTCAAAACAGACATGCAGCAACCTTCTTATTATTGACGTACTTCAGAAATGTATTCTTTTTTCAGGGGGGGACAAACGAAAAAGGCACTGAATACTTGGTACTAAAACATTCTTCTCAAGGGCATGCCAACGCCACACAGCAAGAAATGAAGAAGAATCCTATTTATTGCTTTATGTGGCAAATGACAAGGGAACGGAAAAAAAAGGAAACAATGGATATAAAAATTGAAGTGTCAATCGTTTACAACCTGAGAACCGAAGTAACAAAAGAGACCTAACTTATTCCGCCTTTTGGCTGTCCTTTGAAAAGGCTTTTTATTGTTTCTCCACGAATGATCGATATTACTACACCTTAAAACATTCAATAAGTCAATTCTATCCTGTAAGTTATCAGCAGGAATACATCCAACAACCCTCCGTTTTTCTCTTGATGCACTACTGCAAGATGGAGGGGTCTGAGGCCCACCGTCATTGATAGATCTGCAAATTTGGAAATTAATCAATAGCTAAAAATGATGGCAATTAATCAAATTTGGCACTACCTAAAAGCATATTCCGGAAAAAAGGCTAAAGATAGGGAAGATGTATCAACTAATTAGACTCTTCATCCTTCCAAGAAAAGAAGTACACCAAGTTGCTAACAGTGTCCTCACTAAGGGTTTCATTCTCTTTACTGATTAATGAGATTTCTTCCCTATGGAAGCAATCTTGATTTAATCAAGTAACCATGCATAATAAAGCTCATCTTCAACTTTTTCTAGTGTCATACAGATTTTCCAAGACAGACAAGAGGTAAAGAATCTTTTCATATATAATGTACATGACTTAAGGAAATTATCTGAGTAGAACTGCAGAACCGAATGGGAGTCTTACCTGTCATCCTGATATGTTGTGCATGGAAGAGTTATTAACTCCCTGTCAGCTGGTTGGCAAGCAGGACAATGGAAGGTTTTTGGAGGTGGCCCATGCAGATTGATGCAATCAAAGTGGTACCACTCATCACACTGATCACAGGCAATCATGGCCCTCCGATCATAAGGCTTCCGGCAGATGCAGTAAAGTTCACTACGAGCTTTTAACAACTGCATTTGAGAAAACAAAAAAAGAATTAAAAAGAGTTTACTTCCCTAATGAACATAGATGATTTCCATCACTTAAAAAGAAAACTGGTTACCTTCAACTCCTTCTCAAAATGAATAGGCATATTTTGACCTTCAATGATGAGCTTGTATACCTCACTTAGAGCAAGTTCACCTGAATCAAACGTAACCTGCGGTATGGAGTACAAGTGCCCACTTGAGTAGTTCGTATACATGTGGAATACAAACATAATCTAGTTTTACCTTTCTAGCAATTTCACTCCACTGTGAGCTTATCCTTATCACTTCTGCGATCTCCTTCATGAAATGATCCTCAGATGGCATGCTCATTGCTTTGCCCTAAATGTCAGGTTGTCAAGATTAACAAAGGCAGTAAATCTCAACCATCTTCTGTATTTCTAATAGAATTCCTACATATCCTTCTTTTTTAGCTATAAAAAGTTTTAGTAGTAAAGAACCAATAAACTGACAACTCCAATTTATTCAAATTCAGTTTTATCATTGGTTTATGAAACACTGGATAAATTCAAGATATGCAGAAATTAACTTGTTTGGCATTATTATTACTTAATTTATATCTTTCTTACGCCATTAATTTGTTTAGATCAAATCCACTTTCAAAAGCCAACATGTCAGCTAAATGAAATACCCAGAGCTAATCAAGCCCTAGTACCTCTTTTAAAAGACGCTGGATTTGCTGGATAACTGGCTTTTTTGATCCGTTCAGTAGCTTTTTTACTCTAATTTTCCATGAAATTGTAGATAATGCCAACTGAAGATTGCAGAAATCTTGATGATCATATACGGCAGCAACTGACATTGCCTGGTAACAACAGCAACTAGTTGACTATTGCTTATGGAAATTAACAGAGGATAACAGACTAGTGTTAGAAGTGTCACGCTCCATCGAGAGAAAGAGAAATAACCTTCAGAGCAATCAGAAGTGAGTCTGACACAGGGCCAAGGTCGTTTCCAGAATGAGAACTAACATCGTTAACTATTTTAGTCAAATAAGACTTGCACTCCTTGATCTTCTTAACAATTTCTTCGACCAACTTCAGTTCATTGATCCTATAAAAGAAAACATTGACCTCTTGGTATTATCATAACATAGAAGGCAGCTTAACACAAAAAATAAGGATCAAACAAACAGACTCATTTTCACATGCTACAAACAGGCAGCCACAAAGTTAGTATTGCAAAGAATAAAATACAACTTCCTAATGCAGTACAAAATCCATCCATCAAAGGTCAAAAGATTAGTACAAAAACAGGGGAATGTTCACTCAAATTATGCCAAAACTTATTAATAATATTTTACTTCAATAGTAAATGAGGAAAATGTCACAGGAGATTTTGTAAGTTCTTTATTGTCATTTAATTGAACCTGTGAGCTCCACGAATTTCATGGAAAATTTGAGGATAAAAGAAAACTTTCCAAAACCAAATAAGTTTAGACAGCAAAACAGGTGTACAGCAAGATTGAAAGAACTGGAAAAAAAATCAGTTAAGGCAGGAAAACATGCAAAATACACGTGTGGATAAACAGAGCATAATTTAATATTCCAGCTACAAATCCAAAGATTTTACTGATTGGCAAAAGTAAAATCCACAAATCAATGGAATTAGTTGATATCAATGATTAACAAAGTATAAATCCAAGATTCCCACCAAGCGTTCAGATATAACCAGGCAAGTTATTTGATCCCTCGTGGAAATCGCATGCGACTTCATTCCCACAGACAATTGTATATATTTCATAGAATCTATTACAAATGTCAAAAAATGGTAGCGTCTTTATTACCCTTCACATAGACCCTCCCCTGTACGAAGCAGTTCACAGAATGACTTCACTTCTGGGTGGTTTCCTTTACGTATCTGCTTGAAAAATACTGTTAACTTCAGACTCTGAAATCTTTCAATCTAGTTGAGATGGTTCAGTAAAGAAATTACCAGCGCTTGACCACCATTCCTAGTTATAGAACCACTTTCAATACAGTGGCAAAAAGGACATGAATACTCATTAATTGTACCCGCATTAGAAAGTGGAGGCCCCACACATGACAGATGGTACCTGCCAATTCAAATACAGCATCAATAAGATAAATGAATTACCATTAAATTCTAATGTAAGCATACCAACATATGAAACTTTTTTCAAGAGACACTAACATGTCAATTATCACAACCATTAACATGTAAACATTGCTAATGTTCTACAAGCATTCTGTGAGGATTTTTGCAATTTCATTCTTTCCAAGTAACTTTACTAAAGAATCATGCATAACATGAAAGAATAGGGACAATTGAGATTCTCAACAAGCTACCTCATACGATAAATTAGCTGGGAAATAGCGAACTAGGCCAAGAAATTAGTTTAGATAGAAAACTAGGCCAAGAAATTAGCTTGTGTTATGTACATAAATTATGTGAAGAACATAGTAAATGCAGAAATGCAACTGTTATTGGTTTATTAAAGGAACAATAAGCTTTTCGCAACGGAAGAGATTGAAATAACCCAAATTGCCAAAAGGAGAACACCACTCAAGTAGTATATTACCAGTCTTCACAAGTGAGACATGTATATACTTGTTTCCCAGGATCACCAGGGCAGCAGACACAGAATGTCCTTTCTCTTCGGCCTTTAAAGCTATGATATATACAAAGAGCCCTATCCAACGAACTTTTGATCTGAAAATGAGTAAAACTGTCATCTTAAAATATCCAAGTCTTTTTACCTGAAATGAGGGTAAAATTGGAAGATATCACATACGTTAACAAGTTCATCTGACAAAGAACCACTTTTACCAACTAAAGGCTCCAAAGTAGTCCGACAATCAGACATCCAACCCTCAACCCTTCCTATTTCAGAAACTATTTTACCAAGTTCTTCACATTCAAAGGCATCAGTTTCTCCACATCCCTGAAACAATACAATGTGATTAGTAGTTTCCAAAGGTACATATGCCTAGGACAAAGGAAAAATCATTCCAAATGAGAGACAGTTTATCACCTAGCTATAATAGCACTGTAAGAATAACAATGAAGAATGTTGTTTCGGAGTGAAAGATGAATGAATTTGTGATGTAGGACATCCCATTGATCTTGACACAATTCTTGTTGTTATTGATTAGCAGGAAATCATATCATAATAATGACGAGATCTTGACACAACCTTGGTTGTTGCTGAACAGGAATCATATCATACTAATGATCAAATATTGGCCGATGCTGATTAGTAGGAAATCATATCATAATAATGACACTAATCAGCTGGAATTAATAAGATGACTGATTTGTTGGCTCATTAGTTATTTTTTCTGTTTCCTTAATTCATGTTTCCTTTTTTTATTTCCTAAAGTAGAGTCTGCTGTAATAGTCAATAAAAGAGGTCAATGAATAGAGAAAAAGGGCTCATTAGTTATTTTCAATATTTTCTATTTCCTTAATTCATGTTTCCTTTTTTTATTTCCTAAAGTGGAGTCTGCTGTAATAGTCAATAAAAGAGGTCAATGAATAGAGAAAAAGGAACATTTCAATTTGCTTCAGAAATTAACATTTCTTTATAGCGTGGATTAGCTAGTTTCAAGCACCAGAATTCTATTCCATGCCTTTCTTGGATAGTACTTCGGACTATCCTCGTATCCTTTTGTCTTCTTTATTCTCGTTAGATCCTGGTGCTGCGCCAATTTGTTGCTATTCAAAATCCAAAAGGTGTTTTGACAAAACAATTGATGCATAACAGGCACACAATTAAGTTTTAACAGGAGACCTTAACTATACTAAAGATTGTTTAAGGTGGCTGACATGTCAAAACAATCATATTTCAAGAGGATTTTAGGAAAAATTAATAAACTTATTCCAATGATAAGTGTCATCAGCAATTCATAATTTTACAAATTCCAAAGAGAGAAAAAAATTCTTGCAAGTGGGAGAAAATTGTCAGTTTCAATAAAGAGTTTGTAGCATGTAACCAACCTCTCTCTCTCTATGAAAAAAAAAACATATGAGGAACATAAAATATCATGCCTGCAATTGTTTGTAGATAAAATAACCGAAGTTCCTTTTTGGGGACTAATCAGTCACGTTAACCAAGTAATAAAAAGCTAGAACTTACCTTCAGCTTTAACAAGGCAGGCCAAGACTGTTGATCACGCAAAGAAAAGTACACTTGAACTTGCGTCACCCAATATCTGATAGTGAAGGACCATGTCAAATGAAAGAGCGAAAAA
This sequence comes from Pontederia crassipes, assembly GCA_030549335.1. Classification (NCBI taxonomy): domain Eukaryota; kingdom Viridiplantae; phylum Streptophyta; class Magnoliopsida; order Commelinales; family Pontederiaceae; genus Pontederia; species Pontederia crassipes. The sequence goes on along the minus strand of CM060191.1, from coordinate 63,599,351 downwards.
TACCATGTGTCACCAAATGAAGGAAAAAAATGAAATCTCTTCAGCAAGCATACAAAGAGCCATGGTCACTATATCCTTAGACTCATAGCAAGAATAAAGCAAAAACAAGAACTAATCAAGATGCACACTCAAACACTACCCTGCAAGATTGAAGAACAGAACAAACTGATTGTTTCTTTTGGTCCACTCATGTTCTTTCTTTGGAAGAAGGTCTAGCCACACTTTTCTTTTGAACACTGGGCTGCTTATGGCTTTAAATCAGAGAAGGCTCAAACCCCTCTCGGAAAACCATGGCAGTGTCAGCTACTCTCTTCCATCGGTTCCATCTTTTTTTCATTCTACTGGCACTAAAATCAGACCAATGTACCACAGAGACAAACTGCAGTGTCAGCATTCCTCTTATATCCACTCAGTGGTACTGTTACATGAGTCGTGTGTTCCCAGGTTCTACCCAGCATTTGTTCATGAAACCAAAAAATGAAAATCAAACTACTACCGAGACTTAATTAGCATTGGACCAGTTATCCCATCTCTCACAAATTTAAAACCTTTCTTCCACAGTTGCTAAATTCTAAAGTTAGACTTAATTAGCATTGTTCAAGTAACCTCTTAATGGTTATGGATGAAATTCATATTTCTATTATTACATGTTTTTGTTGTATTAATTGTTTTCGTATTCATACATCTTAGGTAAGTGTATACTTTTCTACTGTGAATGGATATTAATTATTTGATAATTAAATTTATCTGATATATAAACTTTACGATGATGCGAGTTTATAGGACCATCAGTATACTCAAACTCTCGAACTTAATAACCTTGCTTTTTTTCCAACATCTACCTTTTCCATATAAGGATTTTTCAAATATCCACCTTTCCATATGAGGATATTACTCTTTTGAAAATGATTTCTTTCAATAATCTGCATCTGGAAGCTAGAATGTCAATCTGAAATTATACGCAACTTTGGAGCATGTTCATGGCACGGGAAAAGAAAATTACATTGATTGCCAAAGTGATCCAAAATATTAAATTGTGAACTGATGAGGAACAATCAATCTTCAAAATAACCGGAAGTAGACAAATCTGTGCAAATAAACAAGAATCCAAGGTTCTAAAGAAGATAACTTTCATTGATTAAATAATTCTTCTTCCATACTATACTTTTATAGACTTCAGAAAACTAGACTCATACTAAGACTAAAAATTTAGAACTCTAGTAAAACTATAAAAAAAAACAAATAACACGTTCCAAAAAGAAACAAAATAAAACATATTAAAATTCTATAACTCCTACTTTTAATAGGACGCTTCCTAAATCGGTTCTCCTCAAGAGAAGGCCAAGACATTTTTTCCACCTCACAGTTGCTTCTGAGGGGTTAGCATTATAGGCTTTCCGCCCACAAATTTCTTGTCTATACTTAGGGATCTTCTGCATATAGCTCAATTAAACAAGCAAGAGCATTCCTTATGTTAGCTTTCTTTTTATTTGAATTTGTCTTTCATTTGGTTTCCTAGTTATATTGACATAGGGTACTCTGAACACTAAGAAACTTGTCCGGTACCTTCGAAATTAAGTTTTTTTTTTAGAGGAAAAAGGATGTCATCCAGGTACATATATATCAGTGAAAAGAAACACCTTCGAAATTAATTTTTGATGAATGAATGTTTGCTTTGAGTTTATTTCTAAAATGACTAACTAAATTAAGATTTAGGAGTACTTCAAATTAGTACATCTCTACCAATTGGTATCAGAGTATAATAGCCTTCTGATATTTATCAAACGGTCGTGATCCTCTCTCTGAGCCCTAATTTCTTGAACTCCCCAACCACTTGATCTCCATCTTATGTCTAAGAACCAACCAAAAGAAAAATCCCACTTCCTTTTCATCGATTCTTCCTCTTGGATAGCTGCTTCTCGATGGGTCAACTCACTTGGGGGTACTGTCCACGCGAGCCTTAACTGCCAAATGCTGCTGCTAAGTGTCAGTGTTGTCCGATCTCATGGTTGTCTTTCACCACAATGATGAATACCTCTCCCTCATCACGAAAAAGATGTCTATGCAAAAAAAATTCAGGCCATCCAAAACTAAAGATGGTTATTTTTTAATTTATTGTTTGACACAGTGAAAAAATAATTTCAAACAGAAAAAAGAACAGTGCACAGGTTTAAAAAATGAAACAAAAAAAAATAGAACTGAGTGCACCCCTTCGAAATAAGTTGTTGTGGCCCTCTATCGAGTGGGTGCCCCTTCTATAGGTTCTACCCTCAAGGCTATCACTCTCGCCATCGTCGCCACCTCACTGGTGTCGCCTACTACTGATGCCACATTGTCAAAGAAAGATTTGATTGCTTTTCGAAATTGGGTAACATCTTTTCTCATTGTTCGATTTGCTTGATTATCTTGTGACAAATAATGAATTCATAAGACAGGACAAATGATGATCATCATAACAAATTTGTGGACATACATTTGAATGCATATGATACAAACTGAAAATATAACTAAACAACAGCACTATGAAAATAAAAATAAGATAACTATTATTAGTAGTAAAAGTGCAAGAATCTTTAACACAACCACTACTAATAACTTTGTCTATTCGAGATGACAACTCTCCATGATCGATAGTCAATATGGAGAGAACCAAACTCCAATTACATAATTGACGAACACATTTCAAAAGCTACCCTAAATGTAATGGTAGTTACTGCCCCTGTTTGGATGGGAGGAAAAAGGAAGGACAAAAAATCTTTTTTATTTGGATGAAAGGAAATGGAGGGGAAAGAGAGAAAAATTCCCCCCTGTTTCCGTGGGAGGGGGGAGGGGTAAAGGAGGTGAATGGCAGTTAAAATATTTTAACAGATGAAATGACTTAGTTACCCTTAAACATATGCATTTGTATTATAATCAGAAAAGGGAATAATTGTCATATAATATTAATACTTAAAATCTTCCCCTTCCTTCCCCTCTATCCAAACGAGGTTAATTTTTTTCCCCATCCCATTCCTCCTTTTTTCCCTTCCGTCTCATTCCCCCTCCCCCTTCCCTTTATGAAATTTTATCCAAACAAAACCTATAACTATAACTAAACTACTAATAAAACAACCCACTATTTTTTAAACTAACCCACTAACTAATACAAAGTGGTATCTTATCAGCATATGTGATGGTTTGTATGTGACTTGAACTTTACCCTACCATTATATTTAATGAGTTTTATGAGTGAACAACTAATACTTTTTATGTTTTTAGTCGAGACCAACTTAATACTTGTGTACTCCATTTGCCACTTGATTATAGCATAAGTTTAGTGTTCAATGTCAAAAATTTCCACTCATACTTTGAGTTTTCTTCCATGTCTACAAGTGCTAGTAATTGTTCTAACTCGTTGACCGATTCTGAAGTTATCACATAAGTATAGTCCACTTCATGTTTCATTGGTGTCATCATTGTCACCATTAAGGTAGGATACCTTCTGTTTACAAACTTAAGGTAGGATACAATCTCATAACAAGAAATTCATTGAGCACCAATCCATGAGAAAATGGTAACAGTTCACAGAATATAATTGTGAAAGTCCTTAAAGTGCTTCTCAAAAAAACTTCTTAAAGCAAATCAAATCTCACTTAGCAATTGGATATCGAAAGAAAACAAAGTAATAAGACGAACTTATGTTTTTCAATAGCCCTTTGTAGTTGAGTAACCATCATCGGATATGGAATTTCAATTTTCTGCAAATATGCATAATAATACTGAGTCAAACACAAGGATCAATATCATCATATATTTTTCAATGGGAAACTGACAAAGTAAAAGAACCTGAATTTCATTTAGAATTAGTTGCACATCTGTCAATTTGCATCTTCCGGAGTTTAAAACTTCTGGAAATACGAGTTGTGCTTTTCTTAGCCAGTTGGTGCCACGAATCAACACTTCAGCTAGAAGACTACCTGAAAAGACAACAGGAAGTTGATCCATATCTCCAAGTAAGCTATCAACTTCCTGTGCGAACAATGTTTAACATGGTTATCCATCAAAATAACACAAGTGAAAAAAAAAAAGCTTTCCTCTAAAACTCAATATGTGGATTGTACGTACTAGACGAGAAAGTAGATATGTGGAGGAAAGGATCAAGAGGAAAGAAAGTGCAACATCAAACATTCTGGCATTTTGTTAGCACAGCATACCATGGGTTCAAACCCCTTTTTTACTTTGAATCAGCTTTAATTGATATGTTTGCACTGATTTGTCTACCCCAATATACATTCTCACATGAATATAAATTCACTCATTTCTCCATTGCCAAACCCATTTGAAAAACAAATATGTTTAACTGATACAGGAAAGCATCAATTTCTCATATTATAGACTGATTAACAAAAAAATGTGAACTTTCAGAAAGAGCACGGAGACAAATCTTATATAAGTATGTAACACTTCTTGCAAACAAGATACATAACTGGAATCAAATTCTCTCTCTCTCAAAAAAGAATAACTTGAATCAAGTAATGAGAAAACCATTAAAATTATCCTAATAAAATCCAGCATTGAACGCTTACCTCTTTTAATGGAATTCTGTAGCAGAAGGAGAGCGCTTTCAAACAGGATTTCAAAAAGAAAGATGCATTCCTAAGTTGAGGGAACACCTTGAACTCAAAACCCAATATGTGCCCATCTTTGGAAGTAGAATCAACTTCATTTAGCAGTTCCTCAATCTTGGTTGAGAGGTGATTATCCGTTAGGAAATCAGCATAATGCATATTGATAAAAGATTTTAAATTCTCTAGACAACAGCACGCATTATGCTCCCACCCTTCAACTTCCCTTAAAATGCTCAGAAGCTTTTCTGGAGTATCCAAAGTTACTTTTAGAAGCTTAGACTCATTAACCAAACCCTGCAAATGTACTACTGTTTACAGATGTTCCGAATAGCAAATTCAGAATCTTATTAGTTTCAAGGAAAGTATGAACCTTTAAATCACCAATTTTAAGTGAAGGAGCATAAGAATCTATTTGCATATCATGCTCCAGATATGGCTGAGATCTGCTTATCCATGACTTGGCCAGTGATATTGCATCCTTAATGCCCATTAGGGAAGGAAGGCTAACTAAGATATCATCAGAATCCCTACAGATCAAGATTTATTGGTCAAAGCAAGAAAAAGGTAGATTAAGGAACAATATATCAACACATCAAGTATTTACCTGATAATATCATCAAATTCAAAGAGTTGTGCTCCATGCTCAAGAATAGATTTCGCTTTCTCTTCCCAAGAAATTGCTCTTTCAATCAGTTTGGAAATATCCATGAATAATGGTTCTTTCTCAATTTGCAATCTAAAAGGGTGTTGGGCTTTAGTACCAATACTAGCAAACACGAAATTGAACAGAAAAATGAAACTCACTGAGAAGCTTCCATCAAGATTCCTTCAATGATGTTCAAAGGAGTACGAGTACTAAGTGCCTGAAAGTTCATAATTGAGATGAAAATAGATTCAATAAATAGTTGCACAGCATCAATTAAAAGTCACGAAAGACAAATGATAAGCATATTCACCAGGCAATTTAAGAACACTAAAAAATTAAAAGGTTAAGGAGCATCAAGTTTCTGAACTCAAGCAGAAGAAAAGAAACTCGCAAAACTACAGCATATGTCCATATGAAGAAGTCAATTAAAAAAATCTGCAAAATCCTATGCCACAGCTCAGAAAGAAGGATTTGATAGATATGGTTACTATTTAACTTATTAAAAGCTAAAGTTTTCAAAAAGAATATAATAATACATTAACGGGGGAAAATACTATGTAATGAATTCAAAAAAGTTGGAAAACCATACATGGGAATGTCAAGATAATATATTCCACAATACATGCAGTTGCGCACAACAATCATTGACAAAAGAAACAAAATATCAATTTCTCAAAAATCAGCAATACCTTTGAAGCTCTCTCTCTACAAATGGACCTTTGCAGTTCAGCTTCAACCAAGGGCAACTCATTGACTGAACCAGAAGAAAAGAAAGATGAATAGTGAAGAATGTAAGGAGTTGAGAAATTAAAAGAACTCAAATGACTCATTACCTTGAACTTTCAAGGATTCCCCAGCCTTCAGCAAGTTAGAAAGTTCCCTAACAACATTACTGTAGTCATCCCGTTCTTTGAGTTTCTGAAGGTCATGATGAAGACTGCAAATCCAGGAACGAGCATCAGATCTGTATTTTCTTAAGAGGTTTATCCCTGGAATGCTAACTGTCAGATTTTCTGAACCCTGCAGGAATTCTTCAAGCTCCTGTCAAATATCAGGGAACTGTTACTTCCCACACGTTATGCAATTATGACTTAGTATGTCTGATGAAATACAGAACCATTATGATCTGAAACAAGGATGAAGATTATCACAACCTTCAACTTGATGGGACTTTTCAGTAGTTCTTCACAATGAGTCTGCCATGATTCAACTTCTATAGACAATTTTGAAAGCAAATCCATTTCTGGAAGGTGAACATGAAGCTCCAACATCTACCAAGGTTAAAACTCGAGTCACTAACTCAAAACAAAGCACTGTCTAATTATCAACTTAAGCAAAAACATGAAAAAAAGAAAAAGAACCATCTGCAAAAAGGCCAAAAAACAATATCAGCAAAAGAAATACACATACCTCCAATTTCAGGTTCTTTAAGACATCAATATGAATAACTGCAGGCTCTTTTTCTATAATGCACAACCGTGCAGCATTAAGCCAAGCCTGCATAAAACCAAAGACAAAGGATCCAGGTACTCATGAATGTTGGAACTAACAACATTTCGACAGAAAATGGTAAAGCAAATTACTCCAAAATTAAGTTCATGAACTTTCCTCTTCAACACATACTGGAGAAACAAGTCTACCTAAAATTTGAATCATGACCAACTGATCAAGAAAACACAACGGTTTCACAACTATGCAAAACCCTTAGCCTCATAATTCGTTTTCACATTCAAAAGAGTACATCAAATGCCTAGAAAACCACATTCATTCCATAATTGTAGGGAATAAGGAGACACACAACATCTTCAGGGTCTAACAGCATCATTCACTTCTAGATCTATCTACAATAGTCACGATGACATAACCCAATAGATAACTCCTTCCACAAGAACAATGAAGGAAAGAATAAAACAATCAGTAGTTGTAAATTAAGGAGTACCTTTGCAGAAGATATCTCACTTGCTAACATATCAATTTTTGCTAGATCGATTGGAAACTCGGTAGCTCTAGAGCATAGATCTTCCAAATCAACAAGCTGCAATTCAAATAATAGAGAAGAAAAATCTGATGTTGAGATATTAAGGCAATCCTTAAGTCTATTTTCAAAGAAACATATTAAAATGAACATATAAACACAGTACTAATTCGAACTCTTGAAGTAATGGATGATTTAGATGAGCAAAAGGCTACAAAATTATCTCTAGCAAAATCAGAGGTCTCCAAAGGCTAAAGAGATCATTTCTGGAAAAATACTAAGCATCCTAGCATAATACCCGATTAAATTTTGTTTGATCTGATTACAGTACATTTGATAACTTAATACTGGTGATGTGAGCCAAACACATGATAGCAGATATACATATTGCTAAATTAAAATCTTGGCATGCAAACTAGCATGAGAAAACCTAAGCCAAAATATTCCCCGGTGGTCATTGCATAAAAATTGCCATATCTGGCATTATGCTTACATTTAAGCAAGACGAAAGTGCAGATTCGATTTTTGTAGACAATGCCCGTGCATCCTCGACATAGGCCTGTGGAGTAAACCACAAAAAGAATTGGAACTTTAACAAATGGCATAATATACAAAGAATAATAAGTTATCAAAGTCTATCAACCTTCAATCTAGTCAGTGCAGGCTCATTACAGCACAAAGGATAAATCCTTAGCAATTGCTCCAACTCAAAAAGTGGTACTTTCTCGTTGTTCTTCTTTTGCACATAGTCATCTATTTTAGAATGATAATTGCATACATTAAGTGCCCATCTCTTGAACTCCACTAACTTAGCTACCATCTCACGAACCTAACAGTTAGCATTGGTAAAATCAGATATTCAAACAAATGCAATTAAAAATTTGACATGTGGCACAACATGTGGACATATGCAAACTTACAGGATCCAAGTCATGATCAGCCCAAAGAAACTGCTCAGCTTCCTTAAGAGCATTGGCACATGCAGAATCTGAGAATGGAACCTCAAAAATATGGCATGTATTAGAAAGCCAATCTTCAGCAAGCTGTACATAAGAAATGTCACCACCTTTAACCTGAGTAGATGAAGTGCCCTTCTTAGCATCCAATACAAGGAGAGATATACCTAAGTCTAGTTGTACAGCAATGGACTACCAATTAACATCACAATACTCCATTTGAAAACTCCTAATAAAAGACACACATGTTTTACCGAATGGACAACAAACCATAATCAAGAAAAGTTTTTCTACAACAAAAAACATATAAAAATAACCTTTTTTGTCATGGAATTTGATTTATTATGCCCTAAGTGACGGTGTCTAGGAGTGTGTGAAAATTCAACAATTTCTCTTGTTTCTGAGGCAGGAGACAGCATATGGATTAAATCACCAAGTTCTGCAAGATTGTGTCGATAAAGAAGATGGTACTTGTCAGAGCTGCATTCACAAAGATGCCTCCAGTGCTGAAAGATGCAAAACAGCAAAATGCACATTAGTTTTTGCTTCAACATTTTCCTAGAAAATCAAACATTGGATAATTGAAGTTTATGCAGAAAAGTGTGCCAACCGGTCATCAACATATATAGGAAAATCATGGAAACCATAGAAGTACACATTGAGGATGAAAATGTCACACAAGATGGGAATTATATGCCTGCCAACAAGTACTTTTTGCACCAAAGATTTTTTAACATGTGACTACATTGACATGCAACAGAGGTTTGCATGCTAAACTAAATAACCTAACTGGCAATTATGTCTGCCAACAAGTACTATGTGCACCAATAATGTACCTCGAAAGTGACTGACAAGCACAAAGATGAACTAGGTCAGCAGTCAATTGGAGTGAATGTCAAACAGCAGAGACAAGTGCAACAGTGTCACAGGAAATGTTTTGCCAGATAAACGTCACTTTACAATTAAAGCATGAAGTTCTCAATATATATGTACAAGCTTCATGACTTAACAGCACGTAATTTCCATACAAGGTTTTAATGTCCAAATGCTGCAATAAAAAGAAAACTCTGCATTTCATGTATGAATAATTTGTTGAAATATTCTAGATGGGAAGGAAGAGACTACAATATAAATGATAAAGCGCAAAAACTATAATTTCTTCAGAAAGTGTAGAAGCAAAATATATAATTTCTTTAACATCAGTTTCAAATATTGAGTCATAAATAGAGCATCAACAGACAAAACATCAGGATATCAGTTGAACTTCACCATATTGCTGTCAATAGCATACCTCAAGGCAAACAAAAGCAGATGGCCTGCAGCTGCATTTAATGGCTGAAAGATACAAATGTTGTTGGCAAATAATACATGTAGGGTCCTACAAAATAAGCTTTTGCTCCAATAAGAACCAGAGTGACCAGCCTCAAATGAAAAAGGAGACCAATTTGACAGGTCTGTGCATATGTAATTACAAAAAAACAAGATGAAAAAGATAAGATACCTCTTCAGTTCCAACAAAATTGGGATATTTTTTTGGTACCATCTGAGAAGACCTGACGACACCATTGGCCCACAGTTCCTCCCTGCACTTCTTTTCTTTATCAAATAGTATTTGCATTTCCTCCTTCAGGTAAGGCAAAGTTCTGGCATCACAACCGTTCTGTCAAGATAACATGATGAAAGAAACCAAGTCAGCAATTCAGCTCCGCATGGCAGTCCTAACGCACAATAGGGTGATTCTAGTGGAGAGAAAGCCTATGTAGAGAAAATATCACACCAATGTTCTTTCTTGTACACAAATTTGGGGTTTGGGTATGGGGGATGATGATGTCTGTGTTATTACGCCTTCCTTCTTTAGTCGCACCTAATACATTTCCTTACATATTGTTTTAATATATGTGAATGACTAGCAAACCCTAATCATCCTTTTCACCTTCAAAAAAAAAGTAGAGCTGTTATCATGCTAGATGGTGACCCGACGGTAGGTTTGGCAAGTGAAGTCGATGAATAGTTGAACTGATAGATTAATTCTGGACACATTTAATTGGAACAAAATGTACCGATGAAATTGAAAACTTTTTTTAGAGGAAAATTGAAAAGTTGATTAGATAGATTAGTTCCAATTGGAGTTTGGATAAAATATGAGAACTGTAAAGATAAAAAATATTTTTTTTAAAAAGAAAAATGTTGAGTTTGAATTAAAATTTATGAAAAATAACTTTCATATATTAAAAATATAATATTTTTAAAAAAAATAAGATAGTAAATAATATTAAAGATTAATTCCTTAAACCTCTCCTGAATTATAGCGATTTTTCGCGTCTAATCCTAATATATGAACTTTTTTTTTGAGAAGGAAAAGGATGACCACCAGATTTGTGGTTGTCATCCATCTATATTTATATGCTTCCTAATATATGAACTTACCGTAGGACGTCCCTTGATTTTCACTTTAGTTCATCCGTCTAATTCTATTAACTTTTACATTTTTTTTTTATTTTTCATATTTATGAAAATAATAAACTGCCTTTCCACGAGCTATCTTATTTTTTAATGTTTAAAAAATAATTATATAATATATAATATAAATCTAAAAAATATTAAAAAAAAGAGGGAGGAATTTAGTCTTTTTTGTTATTTATTATTATTTTTTCTTTTTTAAATATTAAAAAAGAAGATAGCTCATGGAAGGGCAGTTTAGTCTTTTCATAACTAAAAATAAGGAAAAAAATGAAAACGTTAACATAATCGGATGGAATAAAGTGAAAATCACGGTATAATTTAGGAACGTTGTACGGTAAGTTTATATATTAGGGTTAGACGTAAAAAATCACTATAGTTCAAGGGAAGTTTAAGGAATTAACCCTAATATTAAATCAATTTTTTTTTTGTAATAAACAAGTTATATGTAACAAATAAAATATTATTTGTAAAATTATAGTTACATGATTAATTTGGGGATTAAGCATGGTCTACCACTAGACTATGTTCAAGGAAAGGTCTAAACCTACATCTTGAATTTTTTTAATAAATAATTATAACATATTTAATAAATAAAATACTGGGAACTTTTTATTGATTAAGCATGCTTGTACAATACTTACTTAATTAGTGAGCTAATTAATATATTTATTTTGATGAGTTTACTATGTTAATTAACTCATCAAAATATGATCATATTTATAATAGAGTTAGTTGAGCTAATTATATGTTTGAATTAATTAATAAATAAATAAACAAGATTGTAGACTTAATTCACAAGAGAAAAAAAGAAAAAAAAATTATAAGAGAGAGAAGGGAAAAGAGAAAGTGAGAGAGAAGGGAGGAAAAGGAGAGAGAGAATAGGAGAGGATGAAAGATTGTGGAAAAAACTCAACAACAACAACAAAGCCTTATCCCACTAGGTGGGGTCGGCTACATGGATCATACGACGCTTCGTTGATCCATGTTCATGAGATTCGAGCGTCGTATGATCCATTGTGGAAAAAACTCACTTGAAAAAAAACGTCACATTCAAAAACAGGGGAGGCCAGGTTCACCCCAATAGGGGCACCGTTCGACAACAATGGTGGAACCGGGTCATGTGTTTCCCAGTTCTGCCTTGATTTTACCTTGTCTTGTTGATTGGCAAAACCAAAAGTTTGGTTCCAGATAGTTCTACCTACAAAAAACAGCCAAGGAGTTCACCATTTGCTGTCTATGTGGAGATATAAATGAGGACACCACCCATCTTTAGGTGCCAGATATCCCAGAAGGTTTGGTGCATGGCCCATATCAATTGGATATGCTGCAAATCGGAAGTGGAGTTCTGGCACTCTTTCCAGAGAGATGGGACCTCAAATGGTCATAATAAAACTTATAGCTCCAGATGAGAGGTCCAGAGCTGTTGCCTTTCTGTTGGCAATTTGTTCACTGCAAATCAGAATGTAGTGATTTTTCAGGAAGATCAATGTTGTGGAGAACATCATGACCAAGGATTGGGCAACTGTTGTTTAAGCAGTTTATGTATTCTTGCCCCTTTCACTCGGAACTATGGTAACTAATCCAAACTCACCGTGGAAATAAAATCTTGAGTGATTAGTATCTTGACTAATCTTGAGTGATTAGTAGAGCATTGTGACGTTTGTATAGTTTCATGTGTGAAGAAATTCCAACAACAAAAAAGTACGCATAGGACCATATAGAATTAATAGATTGGATCATCAACTGATTACATTTTATAGAATATTTTCAAAGTTTCTCTTTCACAAAGGAGTATTTTTTTTCCAGAAAGTTTTGCCCCCAACTAATTCAGTTCACCCAGAGTCACACGTGTCACGAGGTCATTTGTCGCCCGCGATAACATCACGTCTAGACTAATTCTTGCTTGTATGGCTTACCAAATGCAACGGTTTTAAGGCAACTTGCTTCAACCGGACGCGTTGACAGACGCTCGTGGAAGAACGGGCGCCTAGACTTAATACTCGAGGCAAATGCACTAAAGTTAGAGAAAACTTTGAATCATATTGAGAATTGAATGCTTGATTACAAAAGTTGTCGCAGGAGTACTATGTCGTTCTCCCTTGATGTACTGGGAGTTGATTTGGCCACGTGGCATAGAGAACCACCACTGAGGGTGCACTTTTTGAGTGAATGTATTACAAAATTGCCTTTGATCAACCTATGCTAAGGTTAAGTGAAGAAGTGGCCTAAGAAAGAAAAAATACATGAAAAAGGAAGATAACTTAGACAACGACCACGATCGGGGAACGCAATGAAGAACGTCCGTGATACACACATAGTGAGGGTAGGTAAGGCTTCTAGGGAAGTTTTTTGCATATATACGAAACCAAACTCGAGACCTTAATCAAGTGAAAACATATTGCTTGCCATCTAAACCAACCTTTTGGTAAAGAAAGTATTTTTTTTAGTTACAAAATATGATTATATAATTGCTTCAAAAAAAATATGATTACATAATCTTACATGAATATGAATGAAAGATCACTAAATATGAAGAGAAATCAGAGAATCTAAAAGACAAAAAATGTGGCCTACGAGAAAAGATGTAAGAAAATCTAATTCAAACAACAAGTATTTAAGTTGCATGTCAGAAGTTAAAGACCTACAAAGCAATATTCATGTACAAATGAAAGAAATACACACTAACTTCTCAATGAAAAACTTTGCAAAAATAAGTTATCAAAGTAAACTAGCAAGAACAGAAATGCAATGAGCTTATTGCCAGCCTCATTGAGCCTCATGATCCTAAGTGCATAATGAACTAAGTTAGTCCACTAAAATGAAAACTTTTATGTAAATAAAAGGGAATAAAAACAAATTATGAGTTCATAAAATATTGACCTTGGAAGACACGCAAAGAAGTTCTTCGTGAGATATAACAGGAGCTTTGTGATACAACCGATACAGTTCTGCTCCTACTCTCCCATGCGGCAACCAGTCAGCTGGAGCAAAGTTGACAGCCTCAGCACAGTTTAAACCTGAAATTCAACTGGTTAGCTCGGGAAACACAAAATGTAACAGAAAATTGCAGTTCACTACCTACCAAAATTGAAACCTGCATGGAATGACCTTGGAAAAGTAATGACAAAGTTTCCTGGCTCCTGGGGGCCAAAGCAAAATATTAATTGTCATACCAAATTGTTGAAATGTATAAAGAAGATCTGCATTCAAAAGAAATCCAAAGAACTTCCAATGAACAAAACAATGTTCAAGATGCAAGCATCCTTACCCCAATTATTGCTAAATCAAAGTAAGAAAATAAGTGCAAACATTATTATCAAAGGAACTGATGACACTCTAATGATTGTAAGTGTTATAAAAAGGAGGCCAATTCGAGTTGAAATGGTATAAGAATAAGCAATTGTAAAGTTAATTTATTTTAACTTCCACATCCCAATACGCCACAAACCTGCAAAACACCATATACTGGAACATTATTACTCTGCAAGATGGAAGGATTTAGCATTGTGACCAGATGGAAAAGCAAATCAGGCTGTGCCTCAAACAGATCCGGAAGAGCATTCCGCATGACCTGCCATAAAGGGCAAACGTAGAAGTTTCATCAAACCTTAAAAGCATGCTGACACAACAAGAAATTCAAAGCCAAGGCAAAGTTATATCATCTTTCAAACCATTATTTGGAAAAGTGTGTAGCCATTACAACCATACACACGTTACTTGGCAAATTGCGTTCTTTTTTCTATAAGGAAAAATCTCCTTTAGTGATCTAATGGCCTCTTGAACTTGCAAATTATCATGATGATATTTCCACATGGTATATATAGGAATCCATGTAATAAGAAGTATACTTTCTTATATCCTTTAGTGATCTAAGAAACAATAAATGACCACATACTTTACAAAATTGCATTTGTAAACATCTCTGTATGGCCAATAGCATTGGGGTTTTTTGTTGGTGGGGTGGGGTCAGCTGTGAAAAAGCTTTTAAAGTAATGACCTAAACAGTTTTCTTTCATTTGAATGGGCATAAATAATTATCTGTATACTTATAGGTCACTTTTATTATGCTTCTAGGAGACCAAAGTCTTATCAATCACAAAAATAAATGCTATAACTGCCCAGAGACACAAAATATTCGCAGCCTACAGAAGTGAAGAAAGCTTGTAAAAAGCAAAGAATTTAAAAGCCACAGAAAAGAAAAGGTTGTCTGTCCACTGCTTTTGTTGCATACAAAGTAAACAAGTAGGAAAGACAAACATCTTCTGAAGACTAAAAGATGATAACAGTTTTTTCTAGAGGAAAAAGATGATAACAGTACCTTTTCAAAAGCATTAGCTTCTCTACCAGGTACACCATACCAGCACTTCGGAGCACCCCTAAAATTACATGGTAAATATTAGAATTAATAACAAAGCCAAGTTCATTCTCCTTTTCTTAAAGCATAGAAAAACAGGTGTATTAATTGGAGAGTGAAGATGGAAAGTGTATGCCAGTACATTTCTGTATAAACAATGAATTGACTTTTCGAGCATTAACAAAAACACCACATTAAGTGAGGGAGCTTGAAACCTCAAGTATTATTCAGCCAATTTTTTACCAAGATGATATTGTGCAGTCAATCAAAATGTTATCATAATCTTTCATGTGGAACTGCTGCTAAAGAAAGTAGGAAACCATTCTACCATCTCAAAGAGTAGAGACATGAAATTGAAAAGGCGTTTGAAACCTGATGTGAAATTGGATTGACATTTTTTTCATATTTACCTCAAAAAAGCATGTCCGAAACCAAAGCAACTCCCTTTCTAATTGCAGTAATACAACAACAACAACAAAGCCTTATCCCACTAGGTGGAGTCGGCTACATGGATCATACGACGCCATTCCGCTCTATTAGTAACCAAACCTTTCGGTATATTATTCAGCTTTTGTAATATAGCCAAAGAGCAACACATATAAGTACCAAAATCATATATTTTTGTATCCACTTACTATGTGGTTAGTTTGTTGCCATAGCTGCACGATATGAATTTAACAGGAATCACATCAACAGAGCTAAAGATTTATTAAAGAAGCAGTCTGGAAACAAAAAGATCCATTTGGAAGTTTATTCATTTCTAGAAAACTATCACATAAGCCATTATCCTAAGCATATTGATATTTTGCACCTGAAGTACTATTATTTCTTTACTCTTTTTGTTTTTTTCTTTTTGAAAGTTTAACTATTTTTGTCTCGCAACTAGATAGTTCTTCTCCCCTTAAAGAAAGAACGAGATAGATCTTCACATGTCTCTCAACACCAAACTATTTGTAGCTTGTAAATAAAGTAATTATTGCCTCAACCTAAAACTCAAATATCTAAGATTACAAATAAAGCATGAGAATCTTGCAAATAAGAGAATTAACTGAAGGTGAGACTTTGCATAAGTTACATAAGCAGGAATTATGGGCATACCAGTGTAGATAATTTATTGAGTAAAAACAATGATCCTCGACATGCCAACAAAAGGATGAGAAAAGCATTCCAATATAGAGCCAAGGAACCATTACACCAGCAATATTCTCATGAACTGCATGAAGCATTGACCCCCACAACTTCGGCAAATTATTAAGATTCCATCGGCTGGAAGCATACTGTTTCCATACACTAGGGTCAACTGATGATAGAATTGGATCACGAACACGAGGAAAGCCACTTCCATATAATGAAGTATCCAAGTCACTACCATACATGACTTCCACTTCACCTGATTTGCCCTCAACAATCTCCCAAAACCGTTTCTCCATCTTCTCAGGACTAACATTCGCCTGACCAAACCATTTCCTCCTTGCTCGATCATCTATCCGCCTAAATTGTTCCAGCGTGCACAGCTTCCCAGACACGAAACCAAAGGCATCCTTATCAGAATTCATGCACTCAGAGCAATACCAATTGCCTGACGGAATGCTCTCCAATGGAGGGGACAAACAGTACAAGTGCCAACCTCTATCACATCTATCACAGAGCAGCATGACATCGCCGTGCAATCCACTTTTGCATTGCTCACAAATTTGATCATAGACCTCCTGAACAACCTCCTTGACTCTTTCAGTGCATGAGTTCCTCCTCCTCCTTTTACGAACGGATGATTCCACATGCCTGGAACTCTTCTTGTCCTCGCACGGCCTACCCCTCTTGCTTTTCTTGGCCCCTCGAACAATCTTGTTGTTGTGTTCCTCGTAATCATACAAATGCTCCCGATAAAGCTGGCACAAGACGTGCTTGGCACACTCTGATATCTTGGCGGCGGGACGTACGAACTGTGCGACTTCCCTCCAGCGCTTCTCATCGCAGACCTTGGCGTAGCCCCCATAACGTTTGACGGCGTTGAAGAGGCCACAGAGATCGAGGTCATCGCCCTCAAAGACGACCCTGCGGCGCGTCTTCCTGCCCAAGTGGGACTCGAGGAAGCGGCCATAGTCGAGATCGAAGGTCTTCGGATCACAGGAGGCGGGTCGCGCCTGGAGGAGGTGGATTTCCTGAGACTTCGTGGGGAAGGCGAAGGCGTCGCGGTCGAGGGCGAACGGCGGGTTCCAAGACTTGGGAGGTACTATGCGGCAGATGCCGAAGGGCTCCGCCTGTGGCCGGATCTTGTCGATGTACTCCAACGGTTGCTCGAACTCCTCCTCCGTCGGATAGAAGACCGGCGCTTGGGGAACGCCGCCGGAGCAACCGGACGACGAGGAGGCCACGGCGGCCCCTGCGCCGCCGGCGACTGCGTGCCCGAGGCCGCCCTTCTCGACAGCGCGGGGGCGGCCCTTGCCCATGATGGTTATTGCTATCGCATAGAGGTCGTCGGAGCTTGGGAAGCGGTTAGGTCCTTTTTTTCTTGTTTTGCGAAAAGATTAAGAACAAAAAAAATAGCACGAGGGGCAAATGAACGGGTGGAGCCAACGAAGACGGCAGGCGTTTGGATCTGAGAGAGATGAGCGGAGACGTACCGATATTTGGGAAAGTGGTTCGTCGCGATGCACCAGACTCGCGTGCTCGCGCGCGTGTGACCCGGTCCAGAGATATTTATTTCGTGCTACTATTATTTATCTGGCTATCTGCATATTCGATCACTCAAAAGGTAACTATTATTATTTTTATGTGCATGACAATTATAAATACTTAATTACCAGAATACAATTCAGTTCATCAAAAAATTATACAAAAATATGATACAAGTGATCAATATTTTTTTACCCTTAAAAAATAAAAAGTATTTCCTTAACTTTATTTTTGTAGAACATTATTTCCTATTGAATTCCTAATTGTGCTTAAAACGTAATTTTGCTGTCCACATCACCTAAAAAAGCAGAAAAAGAATAAACAAAAGGAGTATGCATATGCTCTGTTGGCCCCATAAAAAAAGGTTTAATTACAAAAGTCCCAAGGAGATGCAAAAAAAAGGACGAAGGGACGCAACCCTTGCTTGTTCCGATACTTAGGAAACATGAGTTGAAAATTAGAAGTGGATTAAGTCACGAATATAGGAGTTATATATTACTTACACTATCAAGGTGACATGCGAAATTGGAAAGAAAACAATACAAGATCTGTCGCAACCTTTTCTATCAGAAAGTTGGAAGAGCTAAAGGACTGTGAAAAAAGCATCACTATGATATGTATGACTACAATCTACTGTCAGCATCCCTCTGCGCTTTGAATCTTTCCTGTACTATGGGACTGGATTGTCAGGTGCATTTTACTTCCTAAACAAATCAGCAGGTGTCTGTTCCCGTTTGCGATGGTGCGACAGTGTTTTCTCAACTGCATCAAACTTTGCAGTGGCCAATGGTGCAGTGCCCACACTTCCAGTAGCATTTGGTTGTTCTATTGTCAAAGTTGAAATGGCATCTTGAGATGCATACCAGTTATAACCGCATGAAGTGCATTCCAGCTGCATTTATCAAAAAGAGAATATTACTAGAATAAAACATTTATTTTGATCAAACATGGAACAAAGTAGAAAGTACAAAAGAAACTAACACCTAGCTTACATAAGTTGGAGAATGGGTATTGTAGGGTTCCAAAGGGAAATACAAAAAGTTTCAAATTTCATGTTCGGTAAAATCACTCAGAGAAAATGATTATTGGTCCTACTTATTCACACACGTAATATGATTGTATGCAATAGTATGCAACACAATAAGATTCTTTGATGTAGGATGCCCAGAGATCTTCGCACGACTTTGGCTGTTACTTTATCAAGAAATCATAGTGGAGCTAATTAGTTGACTGATTTGTTGGTTCATTAGTTATTTTCAATATTTTTTGTTTCCTTTTCTTATTTCCTAAAGTAGGGACTATTGTGATTCGCCAATAAAAGGAGTCAATGAATAGAGAAAAAGATAATCTCATCTTTGCTTCAGAAATAAACATTTTTATAGCACGGATTTGCTAATTTCAAGCACTTCAATGTCTTTCTTGGATAGTACTTCGGTCTATCCTCGTATATTTTATCTTCTTCATTATCATTAAATCCTGGTGCTATGCCAACCCTATTGATGTTGAGTTTGATGAGATGAAGGAAATGTTGCAGCGCCTGCGCAACCATGAATGTTGGGCCCAAGCCCTTCGACACGCAGTTGATAGTGACGATGATGTTGAGGACCCCATTCAACATCGTGTAGCATGCCAACCAGATTCCAAAATGATGATGGACCTTCCATCCTTCAATGGCAAATTTCACATATGGTTGGCTCAAGTTGAGAGATTCTTCGAGTACATGAAGATCCCCAAGCACAAACAAGTAAAACTTGTTGCGTATCACTTGAAGGGAGGTGCTTCAGCGTGGTGGGAATATATTCAACTCACACGTATGAGGCAACACAAACAACCTTTGCAATCCTAGCCAAAAATGAAGAAGTTGTTGCAAACCCAATAACTCCCTCCTAACTATGAGCAAATTTTATTCCATCAACTACAAGAATGCATGCAAGGTAGTCGTTCCGCATATGTCACTGAATATTTCAGGCTTCTCTTCTGAAATAATTTACTGAAATTTGAACTATAGCAAATTGTGCATTTCATTGGAGGATTACGCCCTATAATTCGTGATTGAGTCGATATGCAAACCACTTATATTCTAGCTGACACTATCAACCTTGCTAAGAAGGTGGAACGTCAACTCCATAGGGACACCAAATCCAACTATTGGGGTTTTGAATCCACCAATCTTGCTTATTTCAAACTTATTTCAAACACTTCTTTGGCCACCATCAACAAGCCAAGTGGAGCAGCAATCACAAGGACTTCTGAGTATTCTAAACTTGATCAAGTGATTTGTTATTATTGTTGTCAAGCAGCCCATCGTTCCAATGAATGTCCACAACAAGCCCCAGTTCATTTTACTCAAACTAATGAGGCTCAACAAATCTCTTCTGAAATTGATGATGAAGTAGTTGTTAAATACCCTGCGCAGATTGTGGTATTGCCATCTTGTGAGGATGAAGTTGTGTCTGCTGGTGAAGATATTATGATCAATCCTAACATTGAAGAATTGGCAACTACGGACTTTCTTTCTAAGCAAAAAGAAGATAGATTTATTAAAGTGGTGGATGAAAAGTTGAGGTTAACTTCATCTGACTTCAAGTTGATGTGAGATGCGTGAAAGTTTTTATCGACACCAAAGGTTTTCTACATATTGCATTTTCAGATCAAATTTTAAGGACAATATCCCATTATTTGGTACTACTCTACAATATGCTTGGTTTAAACGTTTCATCTGATAAGTTGAGAAAGAACACAAGACCGTTGCGAGATGTGAAACATGATCCTTCGGATTTAATTTTCAGAGTTGGAGGTCGAACTCTTTTGAAGCGAGGGAGACTGATGTAGGATGTCCCACAGATCTTGGCACGACTTTGGCTATTACTGATTATCAAGAAATCATATCATAATAATGAAGCTATAATTAGTTGGCTGATTTATTTACTCATTAGTTTTTTTTTTAGGAGAGCTCATTAGTTATTTTCAATATTTTCTGATTCCTTAATTTTTTTTACCTTTTTTATTTCCTAAATTAGAGACTGTTGCAATTCACCAATAAAAGGAGCCAATGAATAGAGAAAAAGATAACCTCATCTTTGCTTCAAAAATAAACATTTTCATAGATTCGCTAGTGTCAAGCACCAAAATTTTGTTCCGTGCCTTTCTTGGATAGTGCTTCAGTCTATGCTCGTATATTTTATTTTCTTTATTCTCATTAGATCCTGGTGTTTCATCATTCTTCTAAATGAGGATTCTAGTCCTTCAGTTTTCCTCACAAAATAACATCTCTACTTACCAAAAGGAATAAAGATTCCACATTGGAGTCGAAACACTAGCATTCCTAAAACAATGTTGTACAAGAAAGTATTAAAGGAGTAAAGATAAGCATGCAAACCTGATAACGATCTCCTCGGCCTCCAGCATGTATGATTTCAGCAACTCCTACTGTTTTATCTGAACATCTAGAACATCGGATATCGGTCATCTGGTTGGACAAATTAGTGTAATGGAAATTAAAACCCAAAGGTTCCATTGCCACAAATTCTCAGTTGTCAGAAATGACTTTAATCTAATAATATAAGAAAATGAAAAAGAAAACTATGTAGATTATTTTGCAAAGTTTATGCTTTTGGGAACAGTTGAAGATGCAAAAAAACTTAATTGTAAGAACAATCTTCTGCGAAAGGGAGACAGGTAGAAAAATATACCTGCAACTTTTTGGTCTCTTCAGGCTCCTTGTTTGCCCCTTCATTGGCCGTCAGACCATTCTGAGAAACTCGAACAAATTAGCAAGCATCAGGTATGGTGCACCAAAAGAGTGAGAAAATACCTCAAGAAGCAATTGCAAATTGGCATGTACCATGTTCAACTCTAATGAAGACAATGATTTCTAAATGGTTAGACACAGACTCAAAAGTTAGATATTAACTCAAAAAGTCTCTAACGATGTTGCATTTTCTTAATGTATGACAAATTCATAACTTTATTATAAGAGCAATCTGATTAACTCCATTTCTAGATTTTGTACACCAAGAATGACCAAAACCCTCGTCAAGTTAATTCCTCAGTCCAACAGCCCTTGATTGCCAATACTGTTTGCCCAATGGAAAAAGAAGCCACCAAAGTTTTAAGTAATGATTTCTTTTGACAAAAGAATAGTAGTAATGATATTTCTATAACTAGACAAATTTGTTATCCTTTGTAGAGTGCATTTCATCTCATACATTCTTGAATTGCTGAAATCAACAAAATGAAAGCAGGCACAAAAAAGTCTTAAAACTTCAGAGAGAAAACCATACATTTACTTTCATGAGGTACATTTGGTGGCAATGCAATGAGTACATAAATCTTGCATATATCATGCATGGAACGTAGAGATTTGCAGGATTTTTTCGATGATGGAAATAGAATAATGTGTACTATATTTTGGTTAGGTTTTGATCATTTCAAAAATATTATGTTCAACCTTACAGCTTATCCTGTTCTCTAGAAAAAAAAATTTAAGATATAAGCTCCTCTGTTAGAGAAGTTCAAAAAGGTAGACATGTAACTGGTTTGAAAACTTAAACATTTCTGGCAAGTCAACTTCTTACATAGAGAAGTTAATTTTACCATTTCAACACCAGAGGCATGAGGAAACGATCACTAAAAAAAGAAGAAAACAAATGCCGCAGATGCAAACCTTTAACTCATCTGGGGACATGTTGAGGATGATAACAGGGTCCAGTTCCCTGTTTAGTAAGCGCCTAGCTAGTTTACTCTGTGGAAACAAAGTGAGGGAGTGCAAACTAATTTGAGTACCAAGATTTAACAATGTCAAGAATAGCTGCGTTACGGGAAAAGAAAAAAGAACCAAGTGAAGAATAGCTTTCCTTGGTAAACTGGAATTTCAACAATTATCTCAGTATAACCAGTCATGGAGCCTCATACTGGGAAAATTAATGTTCATCTTTAACGGAATTACTTTTATCTTTGAAAGCCTCTTAGAGTTTAGAGTATATACGATGGAAATACTGCATAATTCTGATACACCAGGGTCTCAAAAATAACATTAGTCAACTAGAAAAGTTTAGTAAAGGCTAAGTCTTTCTCTCTACAACTACTGGTACTTACAGGATTGAATTCTGATAAACCACAGAGGGGTTTAATATGAATAATAGGGATAAAAACATAGAGCATCAATACCTTGAGATTGTAGACCAGTTGTCTCAATTTCTGGTTATACTTCTGGAAGTCCGACCCAAGAGCTTCATGCACAGCATTCTCAAGAGCAGTGATAGCCCTAACAGCTGCATCTGGCCAGTAAATGTTTCCTTCAATCTAGGAAACAACATATTTATTCAGGAACACATCTCCGTTGGAACATTAAAAGAACTTAACATACTAAAACAATCAGTGCTCAACTTTCTTGAAGGGGGATTAGTGCATTGCATAATTTCATAAGAACAAAATACTAAGGTTGTCATTGAAGACTTTGTGCAAGAATGTGTGCACCACACAGCGACAAGTAGAAGTGAAAAGTATAGAAGTGTGCCAGGCCATGTCATGGTCAACAAAACTAGTAAAATGCCAATCATATACAGAAAACTTCCAGATGGCAATGCAATCAAGTGTATGCAGATTTGAGAATGATGGATTTAGAAAAAACTTGATGGTGATATATGCCAAAAGAAATGACTAAGATCACAGAAAACTTACAGTAGAGCCATTAAACTTGGAACTATTACAAGTTTCTGATTCCTTGTCAGGATATGTTTTCTCCAAAGAACAGGCAGCTTTGGGCATTTGATTTTCTGATACTGCATCTTCTTTTGAATTGCATGAAGCTTCGATTCTTTGCAGAAGTTTATCTAGCCACTTATCTCGATGTGAGTCACCAGTCAATGCATTAAAATGTTCCAAAATGGTTCTATATTCTGAAATGTCAGTATTATGATTTCCATGTGATTCAGTTTTTGAATGATGAGCAGGTTTCAAGGTTATTTCATCAGTTCTTGAGGCCTCTATTGATGGTCGTTGCTTCTTTCGATGACTCATTCCATTTAGTAAATGATCTGTATGGTTGGAAGCAGAATCTTCAGGCTCAACATCTGGGAGCTCTCCAATACGCTGAAGAGTCTTCTGAACAAGGTGATCTATCCCCTTACCTTCGTAGTATTTGTCACTAAACTTTCTAAGCTTTCTGTCATCAATATCGTATACCATTTGCACAACAAAACCTGGATGTTGTGATCGAAGTGGCCACTTTTTGTTTGAAGGAATAAAATGCACCACACACTTGTGCATTACAGACTCAGCTGGAACCTGATCAATATGGAAGCTGAAGAAGAGTTCCCTAGTATCTCGTGGTTCCCAATGCCCACCCCCTCTTTTCTTTGCTTCTTCAGGTCTATAAAACCATTGACCAGTAACCCAGACACTGCCATTTTCATCTTTCTCGATATCCTAAAATATGAATTAAATGTAATAAATCAAGCACTTTGAAGACCTAAACTAAAAGATAAAGAAATCAAGACAAAGCAATAGAACTGAATTTAGTGCACAAAAGAATGTACATTTTTCCTTTATAATCTAAATAGGTAGAAAACTGATTACTTGGACTGATACCCTCTTCTTGTGATCCAAACAAAATCCTAAATATGAAAATCTATCAGGAAACACAAATAATAAGAAACTGGTTAAAAGGAATAAGATACATCAAGAAAATGAATTGGAAAAATATAAGTATTGCACCTGTACATATTATCTTATCTTCATAAGCTACACTGAGGAATTCTTAGCCCTTCATTCCTTCCCTGACTTAAATGCCAGTTACCTTACTTTAAAGGATAACTTTTTATCTCTAATTTGCATAGCCTAACTTCTTTATGTGCATCCACAGTCATAAAAGGTGAGTTCCGATAGGAGAACTTAAGTACCATAAAGTTAACCAGAAACAGCAAGCCAGCAACAAGGACGAGTATTGCATTAATAATTACATAAATTGACAAGCTGGCTTTTTTAAGAATGGAAAACTTCATGTGGAGTAAAGATTTGAAAATGCACATGGAAATAGAACTTAAGTCCATTTCAACCGTTTAAAGAAAGTGATACACTTGACAGTGCAATATACTCACAAAGCATATCTGCCAAAAATCATATGCTAAGTGTTAACAATATGTCAACACCTATCTGGATACCACTTTCTGTTTAATATTAAATTGCAAACTTACAATTGATATTCAGAATATTAGACTACAATTGCAATAAATGCTATTGTCATTCTTAGATTACATGCATAGTTTACCATGTTACGACTTAAGAGAGGCCCAGAAAGGACCCTATCGGCTGTTTATGAAGACGATATATTCAGCATAGTAGTTTTAAATTTGAGAAGGTACCCAACAATTCTCAATGTTGATGCATGCCCCTTCAACATCCTTGGCAATCACCAGTCAATACATAACCCATCAATTAAATGATCACAATGGAGAGTTCAGCGTCTTTTTTGGCCGGTTGCTGAGCCATTTGACTCTAGCATAATCCGATGATTTTTTGTGGGGAGCAATGTGGGACATAGCATATTATATATTCTTATACTTTTTATAATTCTTTTACAGCTCTCTCTTTGAGAGCCCATACTTTCCCATTTCACACATAACCTGGTGGTTATCATTTTCCCTCTATAAATAAATAAATGATCACATGAAACTCAATATCTAGCAAAACACTCACACATTTATCCACAGTCTGAAAGCTTTTACAGTGATGCGGCTCTGATTCAACATAACAACAATCAACAAAAGACCAACTAAATTACCCTCTTCCGAAATGGCCATGAAATAAAGTAGATGAACTCACTTTAATGATAGCAACATAAGGCTTCATGTCTACCTCCTCGGGAGTTAAGAGCACAAAATCCTCCTGCATGCAACGCCAAAGAAAAAAAAGAATGAGAGACGTTTAGAACAGGGAATCTGCACAAAAGCAAGAACCAAATAAAATAAAATAAAAATCATGGCAATGACGAACCCCAGATACATTCCAAGACGAAAACACCTACCAGCTCGAACACATTGCCGTCGTACTCGAACGAGCGGTAGTGGTACAGCTTCCTCTTCTTGCCCGAAACCCTAATCACGTCGCCGATCGTCTTCGCTTCCTCCTGCGGAAGCTCCTCCGCCGCCTCTTCTTCTTCTTCCTCCGCGTCCTCCTCATTGTCGCTGTTGTCCTCTATTCCGATTTCATCGCCGCCTTCTCCGCCGCCCTCCTTCTTCGGGTGTCCCCCCGCGGGGCCGCCCTTCCTTTCCTCCTTCTTATCCTCCTCCTCCTTCCGATCAGTCTTGCCTTCTACGTCGTCCTTCTCCCTCGCCGGCGCCATTACCGGCAGGTGCAACTCCTCTTCTTCCACTCTGGAGACTTCCCGAATCGCCGTTTCGCCGGCTCCAATCCCGGAGACGTTGGCGGGCAAGTCGGAGATTCGGGGCTACACGGCCCCTTAAATACGTCGGTGTCGCTGTTTGGGGATTATTTAATTGATAAATAACATGAACTACAAACTGCAACCACCCTTCCGCTTCCGACTTCACGAGCAAAAAAAGGGCGTACGTCACAAGATATTAATCAGCTTTTGTTTTGCTGAAGGAAAAAAAAAAAGTTAAGCTTCCATTTCGAATCTTAAGATAAAAGAATTTGTTCATGTAGGTGCGTGTATGCGCAAACATGCCATGTATTAGATCCTGAAAGTTTGGGAAATATGAAATTTTATAGTTGAATTAGGATTTAAATCAAGGTAGGTCGATTCCTTTGTTGATCAAAGCAAGAAGTCATTTTTACAAACTTCAATGGTTCTATATTTCAATGCATATTTAAATGATTCAGAGTATTGAATTATGTAACAAAAAGAGCCAAATTAAACTCTTGAGATAACATAACAGCTCACATAACATCCATCTTTGCTTTCTATTGGAATATTAGTGCAGGAACGAGAGATAATGAAAAGAAAGGGAAATGAATTAAACGAAGGTGAAAGTATAAGTCATGAAATAGTCAAAAGTTATACAAAAGAATAAAAGTTGAATAAAAAAATTTAAATATATATATATATCATTTATTATATATGTATATATATTTAATTAGATGTGTTGCGGTTAGTCATTTCTCTTTTTTCATCGTATTTTTTAAGTTGGGCGAAACTTTTTTTTTCTTAATTTTCCTCCAAACTAAATTCACTCAAATAAAACAAATGAATTTTCATTTAAGGAATGGTCTAAGACTTTATTTGATATTATTCGCAATTTATAAGCGAAGAGGGATGACAATTTAATCAGCAAATAAATAGGTGATTATCGATTAAAAATAAATATTTTATAAACTTAGCAATATAATAAATTAATAAATTTAAAATTACATAATTAGATATATGATAAATTATGTAATACAAACACAAATTTTACTATAATATAATAAGTAAATCATTTATATCTCAAATCGAATAAAATATTTCAAATTTAATATTTTTTATTAAAATATATACAAATTTATATTTGTAATAAATTTTGTGTATGTGATATGAAAATATTAGTTATTAAATTAACTTTTTATCCATTGTCAATAAATAAATAATTTGTAATAAATTAAACATGAATATAAAAAGATATAGGTGAATGATGATAAAATAAAATAAATTGAGAAAGAAATAAATAAGGGTAACATTGGAAAAAAAATCCAATCTCTCATCTCTAAACACTAGTAGAAATAATTTTTCAATATATTATTTTAAAATCTAAGCTCTATTTGATTATGTCATTTATCAAATGAAAAAGAAATTAATCTTTGAATCACTAAATGATAGTCCAAATATTATTTTTTATGTTGTCAAATAAAGCCTAAGGCGGATATAGTTGTATTAAAATAAAGGGATAAACCACTCCTAAATTATCATAATTTTTCACATCTAACCTCAAATTATGAACTTATTTTTTTATCCCTAAACTATCATGATTTTTCCAATTTAATCTTTTCGTCAACTTCTCTTATGTTTCCCGTTAAATGTATTTTTTCATATTTGTGAAAAGTCAATGTTCTCATTAAACCTTTAAAATAATGCATAATAATTTTTCACATGTTGTGAGGAAGAAAAAGGGAGGCCGACTCCCTGCGTGAGCTCGCTCATGGGGGCATCAGCCCTTTTCTTCCTTGCGCTCATGGGGGAATTCGGCCGTTCACGCTCGAATCCAGCCGTTCACGCTCGAATACATTTTTTTATCATTATAATCATTATTTAAATGAATAGAAGATGATTATAACATTATAACTCACTACATATAAACCTTTCCACTCCTTAACATTATAATCATCTTCTATTCAATTAAATAGAATATGAAGAGCTATCAGCCACTGTCCAAAAACTTCAGAGAAGAATTACAATTCCGAACGGCAGCGGCAACAAAAGCATGGAACTCCGTTGGAAGAGCATGAAAGGAAATCATCAAAATGTATAGCATCCTACCATTGTTGAGCTAAGCAGACCCCAACTTGCTTCTTTCTTCCTATTTCTATGGATTGACAACATAATCTACTATGGTTTATTATTTTCTATTGAATAAAATTCACGCAAAAAAATTTTGTTTCTTGTGTTGCTTAGCATGATTTGTCATGTGGTAAAAAATACCTTATCTTTTTTTTAAGAGTATGATTCTCATGTGCACATCGTAACCCACTTCGTGTAATTTAAATTAATTTACCCATATGATCATATTAAGTGGTTAAATTTATTTAATCCGAGGGAAGAAAATTATTTAGTACGAATGTTTAAGGAATTAATATTACGATAAATTAATAAGACTTGAGCTAGACTTTCTTTAAGCAACTCATTTATAAATTTGATATCACTTTTTAACTCTATCACTTGTACAAACTAATAATTTCTTAATCTGCTTATTTTTTTATTTATTTCCTCGGTTAATTTTTTGTCTTCTTTTAAAGTGACCTATTTTTTTATTATGGCAATAACTTATTACCTTTAAATCTTTTGGAACTCGGATAAATATAACTATACACATGTTAACTTGTGTATTTTCAATTTTCTCCACTAATTTATCGTGACCTATTATCATTATTCTTCGGTCTTTATAGTAGATATTATTGTCTACTCTTTAAAGTTTTTCATCTTTCATCATAGCATTGATACTCACCTATTTTATAATTTATTCCCTATAGGCACTCGAGGATATGTATTCTTGTAAGTATTTATCTATTTGTGTTTTTGTGTCAACTTTTATTATTTTCTCTCACATATTATTCTCTTCTCATGCATCACCGTATATTTGAATTTCAGACATCCATGTTTAATGTCCTAGTCACCTACATTCATTTTAAGATTTTTCTCTACTTTATTTTTTAATTGTAGGTGCTAAATCATTAATGATTTTTTAACAAATTTGATTATTAATTAAAATACAAACTCTTTGTTATAAAATAGTTTCTAATTTTTTTTATACTCTCCCTTGAAAATACTCTATAATTAAATTTTATTCATACTTCAACATTGTAAGAGAAAGATGAAATCATAAGTTACCGTTTAATTTTCAATTATAGGATGCACTATTCATAACATACATTAATTATCATTCCTTATTCAATTATAACTTGTGCACATTACACAAACAAATCTCTTCTTCTCCACCACCACTCAATTATAAATTTATAACCCATCAGTTATTACTTAACCATATCCCAATAAATAAACCATTCATGGAGAGGAGCACTGTGCACATTATGAGGATAAGGATCATACACAGGATTCAATACGTATAACTTGCATATATTTTCTGTTATTTTTTATCCTTGCAATTTAATATTTATTATGTATTTTATATTGCTCCTCAAAATCTCCATAAAAGATTTTAACCCAATATTTGAATTATTTTATTTTTCGTTCTATTTTTTTATCTTTCAATTTATTTTAACTTCACATAGGCTTCCTCCAACATGTGATCAATTTTATTATTTGGTCCTCTTTACTTTACCATATTTATTCTTCACATTCATTGTGTATGATTATTTTTTGCGTTATGGTATTATTATGTACGTGTTGTTGATAAAGTAATATTTTTTTTGCCAACACACTTGCTAAAATTAAATTGAACACACATTTTTTAAAATCAAATTATAATTAACATATCACATGCAATCTATCTAATATTCCATTAAAAAAGATATAAAATTTCATTTGATACCAAATTAAAATAATTATATAAAAATGATTCACAAATTTTTTATAATAAAAATATTTATTTAGTAAAAAATATTATAATAATTTAAAATTGCAGGAAGTGTAAGGACTTTCACTAGTTAATTCTATAAATAAAGAAACGTGCTACATGAGCTCCTACGTACGTTCTTCGGATGAGATATTAATGGACAAAAATGCGCTTTTTATACAAAGAAAAATGTTGATGTTGACATGTTGTATGCATACGCTGCCAAAGAATGTTATTCTTAAAAGAAACTTTTTTTAAAAGTAAAATTCATTGATATTAAGTTATTCTAATGGAGTTAGAGTACAAAAATTAAGCAAGCCACTGAGATGGTCTGCTCAGTAAAAAATTATCGTTAATTGTCCGATTAACATGACGGTGCGATAAAATACATTGATAAGATTTAGATGAAAGGATATTGAAAGTGCAATAGGAGGAAAAAGAACGGAATTAACGTCGTCGTGAAAAGAAGAAATAGAAGAAGGTAAGAAGTAGTTGTTTCTATTGTGTTTAAGAAATTGGGGACACTTGGTGAAGAATATGCCTTAAAAGAAATTATTATAGTGTTCATATCTTTGAGACACAAATGTTGATATTATAGTATTCATGTACATTACTCTTTGAGACACAAATCCAGAGACGTCATAACTTTGTACAGATAATGATAGCATGCCAACCTTTGCAGAGAAATATATTATTCTTATTGAAATATTGTACTGCACATTATCCTTTGAAATAGTTTCTCTTGTGGAAAGCCAATTCTAGTTGTCTTGCAGTGATCCAAAATGGCTGGAGCAAGTCTTTTTATAAGGAGATTGTGATGTATATCTAAATGAGGGCAATACATAATTGTGAAAATATATCGTTTTTAACACCCTCTTCCCTTCCATTCTCCCAAGTTGGGGTTAAAAAAATATCGTGAATAGAGAAAAAATTATCTTAATTTCCGTCCATTTCTTTATAGTTAAAACTAAGTAAAAAATCCTTTCATTACATTCTTTTCCTTATCTTTATCCATAACCCAAACCAGTATTAAATTTTCAATTATCTCTCTGGAATCATATGTTTGGGCATTCTCTTTTGAGGTAAAGATAGCTTTAGGGATCAATTGATGTGGTGTTATATAGATCAATTATTTTACTTAAAATCTTTAGGGTTCATCTATAATAATTTAAACTATTACTTCATTGTAATCCGAATCTATCCAAATTATCATATGGATTGGATGCATTTTGTTATCAAAATTGACCATTTGATTTGATAAAAAATAATGCTTTGTGTTAAAATCATATAATTTAACTATGTTTGTTTACAAAAAAATGGTAGTATTTCCAATTTCATAAGATATCAGAGTTGAATAGTTTTAAAAAAAAATCCTTTCTTAGTTCTTCACATGGTGATTGGGCCAAATCAAAATTGTGAGTGGCATACACGTGGAGAATATTATTAAGATTATAAAATTTAATGATGTTATTTTTCCTACCAACTTAAACTTTTTGAAAAATTGGCAACACATCTAATTTCACAATTTAACTACTCATGTTTTATCCATAATTTATAGTCACATGTCATTGTAAATCAAAATACTTGGTTTGATTATAACTTATATTTCTAGTACTTATCAAATACTATATAATATGATAGTAATGATAATTTAAATAATGATACTTTACTCCAATGATGAATTAAAATATTTGTCAATTAAAATGATAAAATGCCAAATGCTTCTTTTGGTATTAGAATGCCTCGGTTTCATGAAGAAAAAATGATCTAGCTTTATAAATTTTTATGATCTATTTTTTTTATGAAAATAAGACTCAGGCTTGAGATAGAAAATTTTGAAAGGACCATAGGAGTACAACAACCCCAACATCATTATCAAAAAGGACATTCCCCGTTAACAATAGGGGTAAGCGCAGGAGTTGCAAATTAGCGGTTCATGTAAGTGAGTGTTTAGCAAATCAATTTGTTGTTTGATTTGCTTCTCGAATAGAATGATGCACGATGGTGTCCCACTTCCATACAAGGAGCCTCTAGATCAATTCAACAATCTCAACAATGTGGGTGCTGCTCTAATGTAGTGATTAATGAGTTGGACAACTCCCGAGGAGTCGGATTCTAAGATGATGACTCGAGATATTCCATGGCATCATGCTTAGTTCTAGACCAATGTTGATGGCCTGGAGTTCAGCTGGTGAAAGCCACTGCCAAGGAACTGGGAGAACCTAACTATCCATTGCCCATTATGATCCCTCAAATGTGAGAGAACCATGTATTACTACATAAACATTACATTTCACTTAATCAAGTGGTGGCTTCCTCTAGTTAATTTCCAATGTCAAGAGAAAGTCACTTCTCTATTGTCAAATGTTTGAAGTTGGTATTGGGTAGTTATTTGATTAATGAAAATTGCTCATTTTTAATTTCCATAAATGCTAACAAGTTGAGACAAAGAGCAACAAACAAGATATGTCATCGATTCTTCTTATGCATGCTTGCAAGTTCAAAGAAAGCCAGAGAGGTTGCAAATTAAAAAGATTGAGGTAAAGGGCCTGGGTACCATTTTCTTCGAAATATTAAATGGTAAACCCATTGAATAAAAGTGGTAATTTCAATAAAAAGCCCTTAATGTCACTCCCAAACTCTTAATGTCACTCCTATACAAAGAACTTGAAAAAGTCTTGACCCATCTTCTTTATCAAGTCACAAAATTTTCTCTCTCCACGACCTATGAGGCCATCTTTCTGCAACTATAGTCGACCTTTTCCTCTTAGCACAACTTCAACGATGACAGATCTCAACTCGACGAAGACAAAGCACTGAATCACCGAGGAGAATTTGTCTAGAGGTAACTAAACTTTATCTTGTTTTTTTAACTTTTAGAACAAGTTATTCTTTGAACTTTATGCAAACATTTATATGTTTTTCCTTGTTCTTTTGTCAGTATTTTACATTTAATTTGTTGATGACACTATCATTTAGTTATTATGCTCATTTGTCTTTCCTTTTATGAAATAATGATATTACTTTCTTACATAGACAATGATAGATCGGATAACTTTTGCATTTTTTTCTTCTTGCAGAATAATATTTTATAGTATGTATGCACAAAATGCAATAGATCAAGAGGGATTTATTGAGCTATATTTTAAAGTGAAAGCAATACGAACATCCTAATTTACCCTCAATCATCCAACCACTTAACATCCCATATGTTAGAAAATCATTGATTGTCCATAGTAGGGCAGCTTTTACAGTGAATTTCTGTTTGGTCGAGACACCATTCCATAACTCTTTCAGTTCGTCGATCAAAGGCTATAATTACACATCTATCTTTTGCTTAGAACTGTGTAGGTCAGGAATAATGCATGTAAAAAACATATACAGAGCAAACATACATACTTCAGGAGATAAGTTGTATGGTATAACTATGACCAGCCAACAAGAATAAGGAGTTGCTGTGGGACCATACAGTGTGACCCCATCTGAGCATAACCCTAGTCTTATATTACTTTCATCGTCTGCAAATTCTAGATGCAAAAGATCAAAATGTTTTCATGTCTCACCATGAGACGGGTGGAGCATGACACCTTCGGTTGTCAAATATCGTGCATGCCATTTCATTTGTGTCGCGGATCCTATGGACCAATATAATCTTTTAAGTCTTGAAATAAGAGGCAAGTAGTACATTGTCTTCATTGGAACCTCCTTTGTGTTTGATTTATATCGCTCAGCACCACAAAATTTGCACTCCCTCGAGGTTATGTCATCACCATAAAATAGCATACATCAATTTTGACAACAAGTTATCTTGCTAGAGCCAAGACCAAGTTTTGAAACAAATATTTTGGTACTGTAATAATTATCAGGTATTCAAGCCCGGATGGTGTGACCTCTTTTAATATGTCCAAAAATTTATCAAAGCAAGCATGTGAAATATTATGATCGGTCTTCAAATTTAGCATTCTACCTGCTAATGATAATTCGGAATGATATTCACAAGTAGGTCACAATGGTTCACTCGAGATTGCTAGTACGTTGTAAAAATCAGCGATTTCAAAATGTGGGATTGCTGCGGCCGGCGACGGGCGCTGCAGGGCCGTCTGGTCTCGCAGCTGTTGGCTCTTATCGCGGAAGGCCCATTCGGCCTCCCAGCGATAGGCGAGAGCCGCAACAAGCCGTGGAAGAACCGCCAGTAGCTGATAGATCTACCGGCCATCCAAGCTAGGGTTCAGAGGGGGAGGACGAAAGCAAAAGATGATAAGGTGTGGGCGTACCTTCGAGCGACTCGTCGAAACTTCCGAGGGGATTCGTCGGACCGATTATCGTTTGAAGGGGGATTGTCAAACGTCGTTTGCAGTGGCACCGGAAGTGACGTGAGCAGCAACAGTTGGCCGGAGCGTGAGCGACGAGGGCAGATGGTCATCGGAGGAGTCGTGTGATCGGGGGGGGGGGGGAGCGGGAAAGAAACAATCAAAAGTAGGGGGTGAGGTTATTTATAAGCAGACCTCTGACGGATGTTCCGACGGTTACGGCCATTGGTAAATTTTAAAATATATTTTCCAACGGCACTTTCTTTGCAATATTTTATTATTTCTTGTGACTTTCGACGGCTTCAGCCATAGGAAACATTTCCCATGGCTGTAGCCATAGGAAGCTCCTACGATTGAAGCTGTGGGAACATTAACATATATTATTATTATTAAATATAGGAAAAGAATTATTCTAGTCGAATGTGAAAAAAATTAAATTAGGTTTTCGACGACTTAAGCCGTAGGAAACGTGCGACGGTCACAAAACCGTTGGTATTTGCCGGAGTTTTAACTACGAAAAATGTTTTCGTCTTAAATTCCGAAAGATAGCAGGAACCGTTGAAAAATACTTGAGAACTTGCGAGGGATAGTTAGCCGTCGAAAATTTTCGTTGAAAAAAAATTGACTTTTCTTGTAGTGCGTCGAAAAATCGTAATTTTCTTGTAGTGATACCATGTACTCAAAATTGTGAAAGAATGAGAAAAAAATGATGATCTATGGTGAAAGTAGATGGCTTGTGCCGTTAGGCCTAAGCTCGTAGCCCGTCACTCATCCTCGTGTGGGTGGGGGGTTTTCGTGGTATGAACCTTTACACATGAGGTTTAGGATTTTATTACGTATTGTTCATAGTAAAAATTTTTCTGATGACAACCTCCTTTTGCCCGTGGGTGTTTTTCTTTTGTTCATACTGATCAAGAGAGTTTTACTATGTTAAATATGTATGTTCATCTTTTTCTCTTATTTGTTGTCTTGATTATTCATTGATGTTAAGCCTATATCAAACCGTCTTGCACATATTTTTTTTATTTTTTCATTAATAATTTAAAAGATCATTAATCATAATAAAAATATGATTCAAATAATCAATAATAATTATATTTATTATTTTCATAATTTTATGAGTGTCTGCATATTATTATATTCGTCATAGATATAATCATTTTTTATAATTTCTTATGCTATAAAATTGTTTTTTCTTATCATCAATTATTCTTTGAGTTATCAGCCAAGAAAGATATTAAAAAAGATAAAAAAAAAGTATGCGTAAAATCCATTGACACACTTATATTTTTTCCTTTCATTTCTATCTATTATGAAAAGTATTATATATGTGCAAAACGTAAATGTAACTAGTAGACATAAACAAGCTAAATCTACGACTAGCTTTTGAAAATTATACATTGATTTCCAATAAAGTCAACTGATTTGGCAGTGTTGGTTGACATTTACAACGAAACAAAATCCTTCATTTTCTTTACAGATCAATGTACCTAGGCCTACCACCAACCAAGCTTAATTTAATAACGCACCCCGTGCAACGTCGTTTGAATTGTTATAATTCTAATTTAAGTTTGAGACAACTCCTCCTCTCGCTGTCAATTGTTAGGCAAAACAAAAAGCATTTTATAATTCGGGTGTCGTTTTTGACTTCGTTGTGCTTTTGATCAGGGGAATTATGTCAAAACTTGGACAATGTCTATAGTCTATGTCGAAACTTTTTGTTGAAGCCACGTAATTTTGACCTTACAACAAAAAGCGCGATTCGGTCGTCTTATTTTCTATTTTTTTTTTCCTTGGACAATAGTATGAATATATGTTGCTCTTCTTAACGATTTAAAATTTTAAGAAAATTGGCTAGTACATTAAATTTAACATGATATTAGAACCAGATATCAAGAATTCGGACTTCGTTAAGTTCTTATTAAAAAATAATTTCCTTCCTTAGTTATTCACATATTGGACTTGAACTAGATAAAAAATTATCAATAATCCACACATAAAAAAGAGTGTTAAGAATATAAAATAATATCACTCTTTTTAACGATTTAGGAAAACTTGTTAACACATCAAATTTAACCGACAATATTTTAAAAATGTTGGTGGCATATTTGTTGCTGATAATATATGTACTTATTTTGTGGATATTCTTTTTGCGTGCAACATATGCTTGCTTTATTGAATTACAAAATAATTGTTTTTAATATAAAGAATGTGGGAATATTTTAATACAGTTTGCCAAATCATATGTGGGAATCCGAACCCAAAATCAAGTGTTCAGAAATAAGAATAATCGGTTTATTTTCGTTTTTATTTTTTATTCTAGTTTTAGTTTCTACTACATCTAAAACATGACATTAAATTAGAACAACTTAAATATTGCTAGGGAACACTTTTGTATTTCCTTATGGTAAACATGGTTTTTACTTTTTACTTGTATTGTGCGTGTGTAACCGCGAGTTGTC
The DNA here is from genome assembly GCA_030549335.1 of Pontederia crassipes. Lineage (NCBI taxonomy): Eukaryota > Viridiplantae > Streptophyta > Magnoliopsida > Commelinales > Pontederiaceae > Pontederia > Pontederia crassipes. The sequence continues at coordinate 63,562,675 of CM060191.1, read as the reverse complement.
GAACACTTCTGCTTGCTTTCCATGTTTTTTTTTTCTTTGTTTAAAGAACACTTTGGCTCTTTTTGCATCGAGTAAACAAAAGGAATCCTATCTACTAACTTGTTTCAACCTAGGATAATAAGCTCATGAACTTGATCTTATTTAACTGTCGAAAAACGAAGAAGACTTCCACCAATCCATAACGATCAAAGTCGAATCGTGAATTTATTAATAAAGCAAATTCAATGAAACAACAACTTGTACTATATAGAAGTGGCCATAGACAGACTATTCAAAAATTTGACATTTCAATTCCATTTTATTATATATATAGAGAGAGACTTAACAAAAATGGTATGCTGGATAGGATGCAATATACTAATTTAACTCTCTATAGATATAGATGAGTTAAAATAGTGTATAATTATATTATGATATCCAAGTCCTACAAGAAAAAGAAAAATAATTTTAAAAATAGTAAACACAATACTCTGGTGATGAGATTTTAATTCGGAATCACCTAATTTCAATACTTTTTAAATCGGACAATCGGAATAGATCATGGTTCAATCATCGAGTTCAATCGGATTAAACTAACTTTCTATTTAAATAATTTTGTTTTTATTTACTTAGAAAATATAATAGGATGGGGAATATAAAAATATAAATATTGAACAACAATTTATTAACTAACATTTTCATAAAATAATATTAGTAAAATGTTTTCTTATTTTTAAATATATACTAGCTAATGTAAATTATATATATTATTTGCTTGTTCAAAAGATTTATGAATACATTTTTTTATTTATCATGCATTTAATTATCTTTCCTCCATCAATTCAAATTAACATTCCCTCCATTAATTCAAATCAATTTTCTTATACTTGTTTCCGTTTCTAATTCAAATTAACTTTCCACATTAGTTCAAATCAATTTTCTTATAATCTTACCAATTCAAATTGACTTTCCTACATCAATTGAAATCAATTTCTTTATGCATATTAATCTCTCTATCATTTATATTATTTCCTATTTTTTCCCCTTTCAATTTTTCTATTAACATTTTCATCATTATACTTTTCCTATTTCCATTTTTCAAATTTCACTATTTTTTAATATTTCCACCAAAAATCAATCAAACTAACCGGTTTGACTCGGTTTGACCCGATTTTTCTTTAAGTAAATTTAACGTGTTAAACAAGATCGGTGTGGTCCAATTTTACGAGTACTGTTTAACTTACAAGTGAGAGAAAGTGTCGCTCCACAACAACCAACATTCTCCTATAATTATAAATTGTAATCCATACTTAGAATGATATATATAAATTGGGTCTTTGAATTTATATACTAATTTAAAACGTAAATGAAGTGAATAGTTGAACCAAAATGACATTGGTTCAAAAGTCTAAAACGTGTTATTGTTTGGTGCGCAGCAAAGGCAGGCAGGCCGATGCAATTTCACTTGGTCTTCAACTTTCCTCGAGGCGGCGAATGACCAAGTGCATGCCGTGGGAAGGCCTCAGGGTCAGCATGATTCTCGGCGCGTGCGAGTACGACGGCGGCACCGACAGCGAGAACCTGCGGAGCACGAGGCACAGCACGATCTTGTACTCCAACATCGTCAGGTTTCGCCCCACGCATGTCCTCCCGCCGAAGCCGAACGGCAGGAAGCCCATCCGGTGCCTGCACCCGCCTCTGGCGTCGTCCTTGAATCGCTCCGGCTTGAACTCGAACACGTCTTCGCCCCACAGCTCCGGGTCGTGGTGCATGCCCACCACGTCGACCCACAGGTTGGTGCCCCTGGGGACGACCGTGTCCCCCACACGAATGTCCTCTCTCGCCTGCCTCTGCGCGTTGGGAGCCGGAGAATACAGACGGAGCACCTCGTTCAACACCCATCCCATCTGTAACATGTTATACGTAAATTTACTTTCTTTTTATGATAATCTGAACAGTGCATTGCATGTTAAATCGTTGCTTGTACGCATGTATGATATATAGTTAGCGTACCTTGGTTAGTTTCGAGAGCACGGTGGCGTCGAGGGGGCCGCCGTCGGAGACCTCCATGACCTCGTCCCGCAAGGCCGTCTGCCACTCGGGATACGATGCCAGGAGGAACAGAGTCCACGTGAGGGCGAGCGCCGTCGTCTCGTGCCCGCCGAAGAAGAACGTCTTGCACTCGTCGATGAGCTCCCTGGTCGTCAGCTTCCGCTCGAGCCGGGCGTTCTCCTGGTTTCCGGCGAGGAGAAGGCTGAGGAGGTCCTGTCTGCTGGCGCCACCGCCGGCATTCCTCCTGGAAACGATGATCTGGAGGAGGAGCCGGTCGATGTCTTTGCCCAGCTTCCATGCTCTGTAGGAGCTTATGGGGTTCAAGAACTTGCTGAAAGGGACGCCCACCAGGCGATTAGTCTTGAAGAGCATGGTCTGCATGGTCCTGAACATCTCGTACGCCTTCTTTCCAGCTTCGTCGCTGATGCCAAAGCTGGTCTTTGCGATGATTTCAGCTGCATTGTCCATCAAGTACTCCTCCAAATCGATTTCAGACTGACCCAAATCGACGTGTCTGCTCCACTTCTCCAGCATTTGGTGGGTAGACTCCTCCATTTGGATTATCATGGCCTGCATGCATGCAAGTTGCCTCTTTTAAATATTACATATGGGAGAATAAGATATAGTCAGTGCTCATGATCTTCCAACTGTTGTCGATGACACAACACAGATTTTTTTTTAATAGCATTATGGTACATTATAGGCTCTTTCAACATATAGTGCATGAATCAGTAACTCACGTTGAGATTGGTCATGGAGAATGCTGGTGCTATGATGTTCCTATGGAGGACCCAATCGTCAGCCTCGGTCATGACGAGGCCATTTCCAAACATTGGCCTCCTGTCACGCTTGAAGACCTCGGGCTTGCCCCACTTCTTGCCCATTGCACCAGACGTGGCCTTCTTGAGGAATTCCGGATCCGTAACATAAAGGAACGGTTCTGTCCCGAGCCAGTACACGAAGACATTACCTGCAAAAACGTTCGTCAGCATCCACTTCGGTGCTGCTGCCACTTCCAGCACATTTCGGTGTCTTACAACATGCTTAACGTGCCAAATATATGTAGTGTGCTAGGTTTATATCCATATCAATATGATGATCATTATCTTGGTGACTTGGTTGAATGATCGGCTCCTGTTTTTTTTTTTTTTGTTAGTGAAATTTTAGTTATCCTTCTTTGCTTCAACATATTAATTTGTGACAAATAATTTCTTTTTATAAGGCAACCCGATCGCTATTTACTTTTAGTTTAGTAATTTTGCACTCCGTTACGTTTTTTTTTTGTAACAAACGAAAATTATAGGTCGATCATATGTGTTTGTAATACGTATACATACCGTAAGTTTTTCTCCAACGTGCGAAGTAAGGGAACACCAAGGAGTGGATGTCATGAGTGATGCTGGACAAGCCAAAAAAAGAAGAACTAGAATAAGCTCTCTCATTTTTCCGGAACATCTCCATCAGGTTTCCCAGCGGAAAGGTCGGAGGAGGTCCGCGGAGCCCATTCCTGCGCAAACGCCGGAGCACGCGATGAGGCGAGAGGAAGCAACATGCGATGACAACGATGGCGCCGCCGGAGAGCAGCAGCAGGAGGAGGGGGAGGAGGAGGAGGAGGCCTTCAAGTTCTGCAAAGCTCTGCGTTGGAACGAGGAAGAACTCCATGGACGTGGACTTCTTACGGTCGTGATATGGTGATCGATTGATCGGGTGCAGTTTTTGGCTCCGTGATATGGTGATCGATTCAGGCGACGTGCCTTTTTATAGCCGGTGGTGGTGAGACCGGGATTCGGTCTAAAATTGTGACCGTTGACTATGCGTGGGCACAGGTTGTAAGAATGCGCGGACTCATTATTCTCGTGGGCCACCTCCTCCTCTCTTTTTTTTTCTTCCTTTTTCGCCTTAGCCTATTTTTTTATTTATTTACTTTTCCCAAGTATGATTGCAGTTGCTTATAATAATAATAATAATAGTAATAATAATAATATTAAACATATTGCATCGATGATTGATGAAATTAAGACAACGAAGAGGAGAAAATATTAACACAGATAAAACTCTCTTGATCTCTAAAAGATAAATATTCACATGCAAAAAAGAACGTCGTCAAAAGGAATTTCACGTTATGAATAATAAAAAGTACATTATGATAAAATTCTAATCTTTATATATAAACTAACGGCTCAAGTCATCTGCTTTTGTCACAATTTTTATTTTTTCTTCTTTCATAATTTTAAGTACATTATACATAATTAAAGGTACATCAAATAATAGTAATAATAATGAGAGGTTAAATTAATTATGATACCTAATTGAACGTGGTCACACAAATTTCATGCATTGCCTTCTTTCTCTTGGCATACAAAAGAAGATTTATGTGTTAATTAGATATATATTCACAATCCTTCAATATTTTTCTCTCTCTCTCATGTAAGTGAAAACTTTAATTGGAATCTTGCCGTGCATATGTAATTGATCAATAGTACTAACTTCTCCAACGTGCTACGGAAAATTGTTAATTGGCACTACACAAAAATCACACAAGCAAATATGTTCTCACGTGATCCATATCCACTCTCGTTGACAATTAAATGTGCCGACTTGGGTATAAAGAGAACAATAGGGTTACCATATGCATGCAGAGAAAGATTGTGATTCACATCACTTGTAATTAGTGTGTGAACTTTGACACAAAATTTTGAATGGATAAAATATTCAAGGTCTACAATCTACTTTCATTCTTAGTTATACATATAATTTCGTTCTTTTGTGAAGAATGTGGGATTGAATATATGAATGAACACATTCACAAAAAAAAAAATACATCACCACGTCCACAACAACCCACTTGACGTTCAATAATAAATATTATAAATTCGTAAACATTAAGATAAGAAGAAGAAAAAAATGAAGTTAAACACAAATGAAAATGTACAACTATAACAAATTAGTTATATAAGTTTAGTGGTTATGATATTATTTCCATATCAAGTTTTACTCCCGTCCCCACCTTAATTAATTTCTTATATACGAGATGATATTTAATCAGTTGATTGGACTTATTAGTTACTCTCCAACTTGACTAGTTCAATTTTGTTAATTGTGTGCCAGTGGTCCTTAAACTCTATCGAGTGAAAAACAAACCCTAATATTTAATCAAGTAGTCCAAAGTTCACGTAATCAATTTTTTTGTCCCGACAATATTAAGTTTGATTTTAAATATTCTCTCACTACTTTTTCTATCCATCATTAGTCTAAATAATCATTTTTTGATAATTACTCGAATGATAAAGGTGAATTTGTCGTTAATCAACAAAAAAAGCATATAACTTAAGTGGATTAAGTATGATAGAAAAATAAACTGCATATCATCGTACTTTTTTTCTTAGATCATTGTATGTATAATATCAAATTAGTCAGCTCCTAACCGTTTAAGCAAAGATAATTTTCGTTCGGAGCCTCACCTGCCATAACTAGACGTATTGTCTAGGGTGGGTGAGATTTCAATCTACGCTCAGTGCGCTCTTAGCGTCGTGTGAGTTAGACGATCGACGTCACTTTTTGAACACTGAGGTGGCAACCTTGCCACCGAAAATATCAAATTAGTCTAATAGTCATGTACAACGATCAAACTTATCATTTAACTTCCAATACATATTTGATATTTTTGTCACCATATACATATTAATCTCGCAAGGTATACAATAAGATCGTATTATGGAAGTATCCAAACTTAGTTATATGTTGTCATTCGAAATTTAAATAAGTTATAAAACTAAGAAAATCTGAGAATCAGATTAGCTACCATATAAACTAATAGAAGTTCGATTAAATGATCGAACCACACTTCATCATTAATCTACCAAAAGGGAGCTATCGAACCTACTACTCTCTATAATAACTACAAGAAAATAGTCAATTGTTTACCGAGAACCGTCGGAAATGATGTTTTTCGACGAATAGCGTCCGTGCGAAAATGACGCATCACAAATGATTTATGATGATTACCTCAGAATCGTCCAAATCTTTGACGGTCCAGCTGGTGGGCTCAGCCGTCGATCAATAAAGATTTAAGATGATTTGAGCCATCGATATGTATCGACAGTTCAAACTGTCGAAACTTTATATCGATGGTTTGAGCTGTCGATAAAACCGTTGAGTTTCGACGGCTTAAATCGTCGTTATTTTTTTACGGTTAAAATCGTCGATTCTTATTGACAGCTAAAATCGTCTATAAGTTTGGATGATTTAACGTCGATGATTATCAACGGTTCTAACCATCGGAACAATTTTAAAAAAAATCGACATAACTTAAATGTTCAAACACATGAATACATCAGAATGCTTAAATGTTAATAACAAATGCAACATCATCAAATGTCCAACACAACACAAATGCAACATCATCAAATCCAAACACAATGTCCAACACAACATCATCAAATGTCCAACACAACACAAATAAACTATAGTTCTACATTGTCCTCGTCATTCTCATCGTCGAATTTGCCACGCATCATGTCACGCATAATTTTCTTCATCTCTTTCTTCTGAGCTAATAAATTATGACGCTCACATTTTTAACTCTTTTCTGAGTTCCTGCATAACCTCTTTTCTGATGATCGACAGAATGGAGACCTTGATTTGGTACGCTTGTTGAAAGTGCTCCTTCACCTGAATCATCTCATTGTCAATAATTTGATTTGAAATCCTTTCTATATAAATGAACCTTAACTGTCTATAACGTTTGCAACTTTGTGCTAAAGACATTTTAAACAAGGACACTTAATTGTTCTTTCCCGTTGAAACTGCAAAGGTTGACAAGTCACATTAATGTAATAATCAATGCCATCTATGAATTCTTGTGTCAAACATCTACGATCGGGATTATTTCTATTGTACATCAATCGACGATCATTCAGATATGACATAATTTCTGCATTATTTGCAAGTTATACTAATTAAATATCCTAAAATTTATAATAAGAGGCATATCAGAATATTAATAATGAGACATACATGAAGAATAAAGATTTAAGTGTAAAAAACCAAAATTTCACAATCACTACGAAGGTTCACACATTAAACTTTAAATAAAATATCAAAGAAACATCATAAATAGTAATTAGAACTAATCAAGATCATCTAAACCACTAATAAGAACTAATCATAAATACTAATTAAAACTACTCACAAACATCATAAACACAAATTAAAAGTAATCATATTTGCACTATAAAATAACAAATTAGAACTAATGAATGAAATCTAAAATAAGAAATTTAAAAACATTATGTATTTAATAACTACTACAATAAATAGAATTCATATTTCATTGCCAACACATATAAATAGTAATGACTTAAAGATAAATAATTGGAGTGACAGAGACAATAAAATATTTTCAATAATCTGCATTTAAATTAAATATAAGACAACAAAAAAAATATAATCTCCAAATTTATGATACACTCAATTTTTGCATTCTTACACTTTTAAAGTTGTCGAAAGGAGAAACCTCACAAAGTTCTTCAAGCAAGATAACAAAGTCATGTACGAAAATGAAAATACATTAACATCCATCATGAAGTCGTACCACGCCAAAATTGGCCGCCGACTGCTCTCCGTCGATCAGATTTGAACAGCTAAATCAGGTCGGCCTGACCGGATATGGCCGCGGCGGCATGATCATTCCCGCGGCGGACGGATCTGGCCGTGGCAGCGGATCCGGCCGTGCTGGAGGCTAGGAGAGAGGCTGGAGTATGGGGCGCGGGAGCGTACTTGCGTCGCAGACGGAAGGTTGCAGAGGCGGCGGCGCACGACGGCTCAATCGCTCAGGCGACGGCGAATCGTGAGCGCACACACGTACGCAAGTGGCTGCGGGTCTCACAGGCGGCGGCTGCTGGGTCGCGAGCGCAGGCGGCGGCAGAGCATAGATGCCGAGACGTCGAAGGTCGCCACTGGAGATCGAGAAGAAAGAACTCTCGAGATTGGGATCGAGGGAGGGAAAACCGAAATAGTGACAGAGGAGTCATATATTTATATAGTCCATTTCTGATGGTTAGAACCGTCGAAATATAGGTAAATAATATAAAATATTAATTCAAAATCAGACGGCTCAAACCGCTGAATGAATCGTCGAAACTTTCAATGGTTCTTGGAACTGTCGAAACTTTCGACGCTTTTTACTGTTGCAAAATATAATGTTATATATATCAAGTGAAATAGAAATATATAAATTATAAATCTTTCGTTTTGACTGTCAAAATCATCGAAAACATTTAAATTATAATTAAAATGAGTTCACATTCTGACGGTTCTGACCGCTGAAAGTTTCGACGGATCCTCAAACAGTCGCAACTTTCGACGGTCAGAAACGTCGAAAGTAAAATATAGATGATCTATTAACGTTAACATATTTCGACGGTTATGATTTTTGAAAGTTTCGACGGATACGGGAACATTCGAAATTTTCGAGGGTCAGAATCATCGAAAATCATCATGGAAACTTATCACTCGATTTTATTATCTTCGACGGTTACGAGCACCGATAATTACGATGAAAAGTTTCGACGAATTTTAAACCGTCGTAAGTTGAGACAGCTATAACCATCGAAAAGTTATCCGACGATAATTACAACGGATATTTCGATCCGTTGAAAAATCTGTCGATACTTTAGACGGATTTACGTCCGTCGAAAACTAACCGTCGGAAATTGGTTATTTTCTTGTAGTGATAATAATATATCTTCTACTCTCTATTAGGTTATTGCCAGATTATTATTAATATATCTATAATAATTTATATTATAAAGTTTGGATATCAATTTAAATTATTTATACGCCACTATTCCTCGATATTATAAGTATTAAAAATATAAAATTATTGATATTATGTTTTTAATGACTTATTTTTTGGAAAAAGTAATTAAAGCATTTATTTTAATATAATAAGAATTCAAAACTCATTAATTTTTTGTCTCTTTGTTGTCTGCGTGATGGTGTAGATGTTGCTTTTCCAAAGGGGATAAATAAATTATGCACAGGGAAACGGGAAAAAAATGAACGTTATTATGTCGCATTACTCTATTTTTCCAACCACGTGCGTAACTGTTGATTTGTCAATTTTTTTTTCCAACAGTCTTGGATACAAATATTGCTCATGGATGGAATTTTATGTTTGGTAACCTGCATATTTCACAAGGAAAGTTCGATCGAGGTTGATTTTTGAAAGAATAAAAGGTTATTATTTTACTAAATTTGTCATTTTCAGCTATTTTTAAATTAAAAGGCGTCAACGATGTAATCGAATTAATTTGACTCGGTAATTAAATCGATTTCTAATCGATGGATAATGTATTTTTTAACGTCGCACAAACTAAATCATTCATAACGCTTCTCAGCTATCAAAAACACTTATTCAATCCTCTAGTAGATCCATTTTTTTAGTCCTATTTTAATATAAATTTTTTAAAATATATAATAATTAAAATTAATATAAATATTTCGTTTTTAAACTAAATATGGTACATAGTACTAAAATTATCAAATTAGGATTTCATAATAGGATAAAATTATTATACTAATAATAAAAAAATAGTGATTTATGAATTATTTATAAATAAAAACAAGCTACACGAGTTCTACGATTTTTTTTTCGAACTATCATTTGAGCGGATTGATTTTGTTGTATCAAAATAATGTTCTAACTTTTGGTTTTTTTGGGAGCAGCTCTTTTTTTTATGAAATTTGAACTGTGACCTTTTGATTTTTCTAGTGATGGTATAGGTCACACCCTTGTTCCATCGGGTCGGCTTTGTTGAGTCGATAAGTTGGTTAAGTTTTTCTTATACCCCTAAATGATACTTATTAATCGACTATATCAAATAAAAACTCTAATTAATATTTGAGTCACTTTGATTACTAAGTATCCCAATTAGCTTCGGTCTCAAGATCATCGTGCGTTTTGAAGAGTAAAGCCATTATCTTTGGAATTTCAAACTTTTCCTGCAAGGGTTTAAAGTAGAAGATCCGCAATATTTGAATCGTCAACCTTGATAAGTAGTTAATGCGTAACATACACACCCCACACGTACGTAATCCTATGCGTAAATTGTGATTTGTGGAGTACCATATTTGTCTAACGAAATAAATAAAAAACGTACGTAATCCTATGCGTAAATTTTGAAGTGCCATATTTATCTAACGAAATCAAGAGCAAACTCATTCGTATGGAACTCACTACTAATATTTTTTTATTGTTATTAACTTTTACTTCATAAAAACGGAAGCTTGCAAAATTTTTTTTTTTTTGACAAATGGTAATATAATACGATTTATTTCAGTAAAGTTGATGTGAAAATGAGGACCACGTGACGCCATTTCATCATGACCGATAGATGTGCTCTCCAGCTAACAACTGCGACTCATACAACGCCAACCGCAAGCTGTCGACCAATACAATATATATATATATATATATATATATGATTCTCCACGTAGTTTCTTCCTGTTCACTTTTAAACCAAAATAAACAAAAAACAAAAAACAAAATTTATGAGAAAAAATTACAATTAACATAAATATATATATATATAAATAAATTTTATCGGATAATTTGGAGAAACCAAGTCCGACTGCATGGAAGAAGAATCAATGTTGTGGATGTCCAAAGACTATAAAAGGCCAAGTTCATATTGGCCAACTGGATATATTATGCGATCGTGAAATTTCCTTCCTAATAAATTATATATATTATTATTAGATACACGGCGCTCGATAATTTTACCGAATTAATTGAACTCAATAATAAGATGATTTTTAACACGTAGATAATGCATATAATTATTAATGTCGCGCAAATTAAATTATAACCTTCGCTTCTCAAACAACTAGCAATCAAAAAAGGAAAAAATAAATAAAATATTCGCTTATGCACGTGGCCACACATCGTTATTATTATTTTTAGTTATATTTAAAGACGCTCGAGAACCAATGCAATAATAATAATATAAGTAAAGGTAATACATAAAAAAAGTCTAACTTAAAGGGGCGGACTCATATAGGATGAGGGCTTGTCCCCTCAAAATTTTCTCTTTTTTTATTATTATTATTATTATTATTATTATTATTATTATTATTATTATGATAAAAAGTTATGTTTGATCTCTCAAATATAATTTGTATGCTACTTTGACTAAACTTACATGTAAAATGAGAGGTCTCAATCTAGCCCCCCTAAAGTCGTTCATAAATTTAACATGAAGTTACGAATAATGGTAAGGATCCAAAATTCATTTTAAAAGTTAAAGATAGTCAGGGGAATTTCGTATCATTAACATATTCTACGTACATTACTTTAATTATTTAACAATGAAATACTTGAATATTCTAAAGTAAATTATAATTAATAAAAACTCTATAATAATCATATAACTTTTTCAACTAATATGCTTAAAGACTTCATCCTTTGCACCAATATTCATGAGCTTGCGTCGCCGTTCGTATATGTACGAATGTAGAGTGCAAAATTTTTCATCATAATAATTTATCACATGCAATTTACATGTGATGCATCTATAATTCTATATCATCACATAATGATATAAAATGTGAATATCATGATGACATCACAACTTAGAGTGGAACATGAATGATAGATATGAATCCACCATAATATAGCTATGAACCCACTATAATATATGTAACGTCTTGAGCTTAGAGTGGACATGAATGATAGATATGAATCCACCATAATGTGAAATCTAATTCTAATGATCGACTTCTAAATTTATGGTTGCCATTCATAACTACAAGTCACATTCTATATATGGATGCCGGTGCCGCAAATAATTACATAAAACAGTTCTAACACGAATGACAAATATATACTCAAAATATGATGATTAGCGACAAATATTGAACACCTTTTAATATTTTCACGATGAAGAACGTGAACAAATTGTCATTAATTAGTCAGGAGACAATGGCAACAATAATAATTATGCTTACAAAAAGTTTTTTAAAAAAAAATAGGATGAAGTCGAACTATTGAATAAAAGATTAGGTACAATTATTAAATTATAAAACGCTAACGCTCCATATCAATTCAAGAAAAATCGATATTTCTCCATATGTCGCGGAAAAACATGTTTGCGACTATTATTTCGACGAAAATGAATCATTCAAAAATCACTCATCGCAAATATTTTTCGACGGATAATATAAATTCGTCGAAAGTTCTCGCGGTACCAATCGTGAGAAGTTTTAACAATTGGAATCGTAAAATTTTTTTATGATTTGAACCGTGAGAAGTTTTCATGGTCCAAACTGTGAAAACTTCCCACGGCTCCCACCGTCCCAATCGACAATCGTGTGAACTTCCTACGATTCAGACCGTGGAAACTTCCCCCAGTTTGATCGCCTGACAGCTTGGTCCGTGAATAGTTCATATGGTTCAAATCATCAAAAACATTAAAAAATTATAAAAATACAATTTTAAATAATGTCAATAATTTGAAAATTCAATATTTTTTCATTTATTTCAATAAAAATGATATTCCTAAAAGTATGTATATAATAATTTCTTTTTTTGTCTATAGTCAGCATAGTGCTTAAAAGAATTTGTTGGTACCGATCGAGCTGACGTCGACTGATAAGTTTATCTAGATATCGATTTCGAAATTTAAAATAATATGAATTAATCGAATGATAGTGGATTAGGTTTTTATATAATTATTTCGGGATAATGTACCTCGTGACCCCCTCCCCCCACCCCTTATATATATATATATATATATATATATATATATATATATATAGTGGCAGAGTAAAAAATATTTTGAGTGTGTTCACATCCATACGTTTAGTCGAAGAGATCGTCTCCTTCTTTCCATAAATTTTAAAATTTTTACTTATGTATATATAAAGATATTAATTTTAGATTCTAAAATTAATTAAAAATATTTATATTATGATTTTAAAATATAAATAATAATTTATGGATGATTTATAACACTAGAGCTAGAAAGAGATAATGTGTACAATTTCTCTATGGACTATAGTTAGCTAAAAAGTATGGTTAATTTTAATTGATTTATTAAAAAATAATTTTAACACTTAACAAATAATTTGTAAGTCTAATATAAGATAATAAACATAAATATTTAAGATATATCAACAAAACAATATTGTATTATTATTTATTCATATAAATTATATATAATAATTATGAATCAAATGAGCGTACATGATCTCATAAGGCATAACCACCTAATTATACATTGATTAAAAGTAATATATAAATAAGATAATTGGCAACAATAATAATTATGCTTACAAAAAGTTTTTTTTAAAAAAAAATAGGATGAAGTCGAACTATTGAATAAAAGATTAGGTACAATTATTAAATTATAAAACGCTAACGCTCCATATCAATTCAAGAAAAATCGATATTTCTCCATATGTCGCGGAAAAACATGTTTGCGACTATTATTTCGACGAAAATGAATCATTCAAAAATCACTCATCGCAAATATTTTTCGACGGATAATATAAATTCGTCGAAAGTTCTCGCGGTACCAATCGTGAGAAGTTTTAACAATTGGAATCGTAAAATTTTTTGATGATTTGAACCGTGAGAAGTTTTCATGGTCCAAACTGTGAAAACTTCCCACGGCTCCCACCGTCCCAATCGACAATCGTGTGAACTTCCTACGATTCAGACCGTGGAAACTTCCCCCAGTTTGATCGCCTGACAGCTTGGTCCGTGAATAGTTCATATGGTTCAAATCGTCAAAAACATTAAAAAATTATAAAAATACAATTTTAAATAATGTCAATAATTTGAAAATTCAATATTTTTTCATTTATTTCAATAAAAATGATATTCCTAAAAGTATGTATATAATAATTTCTTTTTTTGTCTATAATCAGCATAGTGCTTAAAAGAATTTGTTGGTACCGATCGAGCTGACGTCGACTGATAAGTTTATCTAGATATCGATTTCGAAATTTAAAATAATATGAATTAATCGAATGATAGTGGATTAGGTTTTTATATAATTATTTCGGGATAATGTACCTCGTGACCCCCTCCCCCCACCCCTTATATATATATATATATATATATATATAGTGGCAGAGTAAAAAATATTTTGAGTGTGTTCACATCCATACGTTTAGTCGAAGAGATCGTCTCCTTCTTTCCATAAATTTTAAAATTTTTACTTATGTATATATAAAGATATTAATTTTAGATTCTAAAATTAATTAAAAATATTTATATTATGATTTTAAAATATAAATAATAATTTATGGATGATTTATAACACTAGAGCTAGAAAGAGATAATGTGTACAATTTCTCTATGGACTATAGTTAGCTAAAAAGTATGGTTAATTTTAATTGATTTATTAAAAAATAATTTTAACACTTAACAAATAATTTGTAAGTCTAATATAAGATAATAAACATAAATATTTAAGATATATCAACAAAACAATATTGTATTATTATTTATTCATATAAATTATATATAATAATTATGAATCAAATGAGCGTACATGATCTCATAAGGCATAACCACCTAATTATACATTGATTAAAAGTAATATATAAATAAGATAATTGGCAACAATAATAATTATGCTTACAAAAAGTTTTTTTTAAAAAAAAATAGGATGAAGTCGAACTATTGAATAAAAGATTAGGTACAATTATTAAATTATAAAACGCTAACGCTCCATATCAATTCAAGAAAAATCGATATTTCTCCATATGTCGCGGAAAAACATGTTTGCGACTATTATTTCGACGAAAATGAATCATTCAAAAATCACTCATCGCAAATATTTTTCGACGGATAATATAAATTCGTCGAAAGTTCTCGCGGTACCAATCGTGAGAAGTTTTAACAATTGGAATCGTAAAATTTTTTGATGATTTGAACCGTGAGAAGTTTTCATGGTCCAAACTGTGAAAACTTCCCACGGCTCCCACCGTCCCAATCGACAATCGTGTGAACTTCCTACGATTCAGACCGTGGAAACTTCCCCCAGTTTGATCGCCTGACAGCTTGGTCCGTGAATAGTTCATATGGTTCAAATCGTCAAAAACATTAAAAAATTATAAAAATACAATTTTAAATAATGTCAATAATTTGAAAATTCAATATTTTTTCATTTATTTCAATAAAAATGATATTCCTAAAAGTATGTATATAATAATTTCTTTTTTTGTCTATAATCAGCATAGTGCTTAAAAGAATTTGTTGGTACCGATCGAGCTGACGTCGACTGATAAGTTTATCTAGATATCGATTTCGAAATTTAAAATAATATGAATTAATCGAATGATAGTGGATTAGGTTTTTATATAATTATTTCGGGATAATGTACCTCGTGACCCCCTCCCCCCACCCCTTATATATATATATATATATATATATATATATATATATATATATATATATATATATATATATATATATATATAGTGGCAGAGTAAAAAATATTTTGAGTGTGTTCACATCCATACGTTTAGTCGAAGAGATCGTCTCCTTCTTTCCATAAATTTTAAAATTTTTACTTATGTATATATAAAGATATTAATTTTAGATTCTAAAATTAATTAAAAATATTTATATTATGATTTTAAAATATAAATAATAATTTATGGATGATTTATAACACTAGAGCTAGAAAGAGATAATGTGTACAATTTCTCTATGGACTATAGTTAGCTAAAAAGTATGGTTAATTTTAATTGATTTATTAAAAAATAATTTTAACACTTAACAAATAATTTGTAAGTCTAATATAAGATAATAAACATAAATATTTAAGATATATCAACAAAACAATATTGTATTATTATTTATTCATATAAATTATATATAATAATTATGAATCAAATGAGCGTACATGATCTCATAAGGCATAACCACCTAATTATACATTGATTAAAAGTAATATATAAATAAGATAATTAAAAATATAAAATAGTAAAGCATAATGTATAAAGTGAAAGAATGAGTTGATTGGATGAAAATGAAGGTAAAAATATTATAAAAATTGGAAGACCAATTAATAAAATAAGTGGTAAAAAATACCAGCATAATGTATAAAGAGAAAGAATAGTTGCTTGGATGAAAATGGAGGACAAAAATATTATAAAAAATTATATAATTTGAAAGACCAACTAATAAAATAAGTGGTAAAAAATTATGGACTTGGAGTTGGACTACTCAATTAAGAAAAAAATGATTAAAGACAATATATAAATAAAAAACTAAATATAAATATAAAATATAATTGTAAGAGAGAGAATGAGTTTATTGGGTAAAATTAGAACACAATGCGGAAGATGAAATGTTGGAGAGGTGTTTCGAACCTGAATTCCCGCATTAGACACAAACGTCACTATGCACGAAGACCATATGAACATGTGAGAAATTACAGCATATTCATTATACTAATACCAAATTCTAGTGCCTGCACATGCACGTAAGTCCGCCTTTATTATATATATATATTCATCTTAATTTGTAGATTCAAAGTGTTGAAGAAAAAAAAACTTTCCATAATTAGGTGGATTCCATTATTTCAAAGCCGGGTCATGATGCACGAATGGAAAGCCAAAAAATGGGTCCGTGGAGAGAATATAAAATAACTTGCTAATTTGTTCGTGGCAAATTAATTAGCAACGCCGGTTGGTCAACTGGACTTCTAAATCTAAACTAATAATTACAACTGTTATGCTTTTCGTATATGACCTCAGAAATTTTAAAAGAGTTCTATTAGGTTTGCCAAAACGTCATGTGTTTCTCAATATCTGATCACGTGTATTATGTGTTTCTTCTTCTATGAAGTTGTAAGAAGCCATCTTATCCTTGTGTTTTTTTTAATGCCGCTTTTTTCATCCCACTTCTTCAAATGCTTTTCAACCTTTCAAATTAATGAGAATGACACTTCCAAGATTTCTTCATCAATTTCCAAAAAGATTGTTGCATTTTTTTTAAATAAGTTCAAGTGTAGTTTAATTTAAGTTAGTAAGATATAATATATGGGCAATTGTTCAATTTAATATAATATTAAAATAAGATTAAAAGGTCATGAGTTCAAACGTATTAAAAAGATTGCGCCGTATTAAAATCATCAACAACTCGCACATTAAAAAAATAGTGTTGAAAATTATAAATATAATTATTAATGCCTTATTAAAATCATCAACTGGTGACGGCGTCCTTGCGGACGGGAAGCACGAGTGCGTGCGGCCTTGATGTGGCGAAGCAAAGGGAGGCGAGAGAGAAGAGAAGGGAGGAGGCGATGAGTAGCAAGGGAAGATGAGACGACGCCATGACCGAGGAAGAAGAAGAAGTTGGTGGAGGAATGCGAAAAAATGGTGAGCTCGCATGATGTGCTACGTCGGCGAAGGGAGAAAAGGGGGCGGCGCCCCCTTGCCTCCCTCTCCGGCCGCGAAGGGGAAAGAGGGGCGCCGGCCCCCACTTCCGCTCTCCTCGTCGGCATGGACTTTTTTTAACTATATATTTTATTATTTTTATTACACCACGCCATTATTGTAATCGGGGAAGTGGCCATTGTCGATCAAGAGGACAATGCGTGCAGAAAAATAAAAAATTGAGAATATTTTAGTTACAAATTGAAGTTAAGGATTTGTTGAGATATTTATTTAAAATTAGATAATCATCTGTGTACTTTATCTAAAATTCTACAAAATTTATCAAAAAAAATGTATGTTTTATGGGATGATGTCGTTAAAAAAAATGCTCGTTGGACATGGTTTTCCAATGGACCTAAATGCTGCGTTTGGATGGGAACATTTTGCGAGAACATCGCGAAATGTTCCCAAACGCTATACGTGACGGGAACAAAAAAGTGACTTCCGTGGGAACATTTCGCGAAATGTTCCCGCGGAAAGTTCTTGCCGAACGTTTGTTTTTTTTTCAACGCCGCAATCTTTGACTTTTTTTAATTTCATCCATTTTTTAAATTATTTTGTAATATATGTATATATAATTTATAATATATTAATACATTATCAAGGATCTTATAAAATAATTTATTAAATATTATTAATTAAAAACTATAAAATAATTAGTTCATATAAATAATAAATATTTTATTATTTAAACTATTCAATTATTTTTTTTAAAAAATATATTATATTTAGATCTTAAAATATACGTAAATTGTAATATTAATAATATTTAAAATATTTAATCAAAATAAATAAAAATAATATTAATAATATAATGATTTACGTAAATTATAATATTAATAATATATTCTTATTTACTATAATTTTATACCTCATAAAATAATAAATTATTTTCTTAGTTCTTACTTTTTATCTAAACACCCACTAAAACTTATCCATCACATAAACTTTTTAAATCTCAATCATTACATTTTTCCATCCAAACACCAATCCAAACTTTTCTACCACATCAATTAGTTCTCGAGAACAAAAGTTCTTTCAATATTCCCCGTCCAAACGCAGCCAAAGAAATTATCGGTACTTCCAACAATTAGTGTTGTTACTAAGTCGCTTTCAAAAAATTTGACGAATGTTAACTATCGAAAATTTCGAATGATGAAACATCTTGTTTTTTGTCGTTATAAAGAGAGATCTATGAACCTAATGTAAAATGAGGTACATATGTCCCACTTACCTCATATATGTCCCACTAATAAGATTCAATTCAAACTCGTTACCTCATTTTAGTCCCACTAATAAGATTCAATTCAAACTCGTAATCTCATTTTTCGAGTGGTGGTGTGGGCTACCAAATATCATGAACGTCTTTTGATGCTTCCAATGGGAACTACCTATCCAAACTTCCAACGGCGCCGCCATTTTTTGCACTGTTTCTATTTCTAGTTTTTCATTGGCAGAATATAAAAGGTATTATGCATCACTACTTCTTTTTATCTTTTTTTTTATAAAAAGAACAATCAAGAAAATATTTGTGATTTTTGCATTTGTGCTTCGTTTCCTGAGTTCACATATGATCATAAATAAGTTTTTAATCAATAAAGAAATGGCCGTCAATTATTATTATTTAATTAAATGCTATAAAGGAATTGAATTCTCCAGTAGTTCACTTTGGCCAACCATTTTTTCCTCATGGTGCAACTTCTGGCCGGCGATTAATTTCAATGCATTTATCTGCCAAGATAATATTTCAGTTTTGGTTCTTGATCCCTATTCAAAAGAATTTTTTCCCCATATGAAAATTACATATTTCTTGGGTTGAAAAGAAAACACAATCTATGTGCAATCATCCTTTGGAAATTTATTTTTGGTAAAAACTCAATAAATCTAAAAAAACAAGAATTTACTTATTTATTTACTTCATTCGGACATGAACAAAACCAAAAGTACTTGCCATCACAGTTAGGGTTGACCATATAATATATAAAGACGAGACGAGTAATTAGTGCGTTGAAATGATGACCTCGGAATAACACCAATCTTTCTAATTTTCTATGACTTTTTTTTCTGGGTTGATGTTACGAATTCGAACGTAATGACGTAACGGAGCAACCTTTAAAATTCAAATAATGACGAGCCGGCCAAATTTGTTCAACGAGGAAATACATATAATTCATCACATACATCATTATGATTTAGGACTCAAACAAAACTTTGATTCCTCTAGCTTTACATCGGTCTTCAGTACGTTCAAACAGCTAATAAGTACCTGATATGTCATACATAATTATCTCATTTTTTTGTCCGTCGAGATCCACCGATGTCTAGAATTATTAACATTCGACTAATTCGATACCGAGTAAAAATCGAATCTAGCCGGATTATTAACATTCAACTATTTGAAAACACAAATCGACTATCTCGTTTCTAATTTAGTTTAAAGTGTGCAGTTGTGCACTGTATGTAATCATGACCATTGGACGAGTTTGGTCAAATGACGAGCTAACTTTTAGAATCCACCATGATATAAAGACGTCGGTAGGCTAAATTCAACAAAACATAGATCACATCTTGACGCTTCATTTTGGTTCACTTGTAGCCTAAGGATGATATAAGAAAACAACTCCATGCATGCTTTTCCATATATAGATATAGGTTCTTCACATCTAAATACATTTGCATTTTTTACATCGATCATGATTAACCCCAAACACCGATGGAGAAAAAACATGGGCCATGTGTTTTGTGTGTTGATCATGAGAAATATGTTTTTTCTTCATGGCATTTTTAAGGTGGAAATTATATCTTTCTGACTTTCGTGTACTTCACGCTCATGAAAATATTTCTCTTGTTCATTGTTGACAATTAACTCCGCCTATATTTTATAGCCGGTTCCAAGCCCGGATAAAGGAGGAGGGTTGTGTTAGGCCCCGACAGCCAGCATAAAATCATGTCGAATCTTATGAACATGGATCAACGAATATGGTTTGGTCATGTTCAGAGAAGACCATTAGATGCGCCAGTAAGAAGAGTAGATCAAATAATCTGGAGTCCGATTAAAAGAGGGAGAGGGAGGACAAGGCGGACACTTGGCGAACTAATAGAGCAGGATCTATTGGTGAATAATATACCGAAAGGTTTGGTTACTAATAGAACGGAATGACGTCGTATGATCCATGTAGCCGACCTCACCTAGTGGGATAAGGCTTTGTTATTGTTGTTGTTGTTGTTCATTGTTGACAATTAGTGTTGCATGTACATAACTTTAATTTGGAAGAAGGAAAAAAATCATTTCTTATTTGCTTTTCCCTACATATTATATTTGGCGTTAATTAGCTAGCTCACACGTCACCAAACACCTCACGACTTATCTTCATGTGGAACAAGAATATACGTCATCGGTCTCATCTTCACGATTAGTATTTAAGTAAGATAATTAGCTCATTCAAAAAAAAATTGCCATGGTATACAAATCAAATATATTAGAATTATCCATTAATGGCCAATAGAGTTTACTGAATTGGACTAAAAATATCAACATATTATTATACAGTGATAGATAATTAATAAAATAATTAATTCATCAAATATGTCATATGATGCATTTTATGAGAATACCCAAAGTAGGAGTGTTCACGGATCAAGTTTGATTCGACCCGTGAACAAACTCGATCCGATCCGATTGGGTTGGGTCCCCTCTTTTTTTTGGCTATGACCCGACCCGACCCGACCCGGGTCGGGTGGTCGGGTAATCCGACCACCCTTTTCCTTTTTTTTAATTTTTCATTTATTTTTTAATATAAAAAGTATTTATTATTTTATTTTTAACACAAAATAAAGTATTTTTAAATATAAAAAATATTGTTTTAAATATCTATACACTTCTCTACATTTAAAATAGTTTATTTCATATTTTTTTTAAAATTTTAAATGATATAAAACTATACATTTAACTAAAAAATAATTAAAAAATAAAAAAAAAGAAGAAAAAACTCGGGTCATCTGGTCGGGTCGGGTCAGATTTCCGGGTTCATCGGGTCGACCCGATCCGGTGAACACCCCTAACCCAATGTGCGCACATGTGATTAATTCTTTTTAGATACTTACTTTGAGTTATCAGTATTATTTAAAAAAATTAATAATTTAACATTTACTACTCTGGAGCTTGGGACACTATTAGCGACACAAGCAAGATCTTGCTAGATTGGCGCTAGAATGTGGCTACAACAAATAACCACACATTAGCGTCGACATGATGTTGCAGAAGAAGAGACGCCTTTGGTAGTTATTAGCATCACAATGTCGTCAAGGACAAAGACGACGCTACTAGTGTCACATGTTGACTCTATTACGATGTTGTCGTGATGCGAAAGTGTCATTGCGAGCAAGGTTGTCAAGATCTCAATCTAGATTTTAAGATCTTACGATTTTACGATCTTACATACCCATTTCGATCTCGATCTTATCTTGTGGATCTTATTTGTAAGATCTTAATACGATTTTAATTTTGGTCACACGATATTACGATCTTATCCGATCCTATACGATCTCATATGATTAATATAATCATTTAAATATTAATTAAAAATATATTTATGATAATAAGAATTAATTTATATGAAGTTAAATATATTTTTGTTCATTTTAAATATGTTTTGATATAATTTACTCATAAATCCATAAAAATGTTTTAGTGAGGTATAATATAATATTTCAATACGAAAAATTTGTCAAAAATATATTTATTACTTTGAGAATATACTATTTTATTAATAGGTAGGATCTTACGATCCTCGATCCGATCTTACGATCTTCGATCTTATGACTCCTCTCCGATCTTATATAAGATCCCGATCTTGACAACCTTGATTGCGAGGAATCTCGATGCATCACTGATCCGACACTAAGGAGGCATTGAAATGCGCGACGCTATTCTGATGCTAAGTTTATCCTTTCTATGGCGCTACATAGACGCTAACATGTAATCCATCTCAGATTACTCATTCCGAGGAGTAGCAGTGATGACCCTCCCACAAGCCGATCACCATGGAGTTATTATGTTCACTGAATTTGCCAAATGAAGGCTACTTACGAAGTTCGAAAGATTTCAACGTCCTAACTTTCTAGAATTGAGCAAAAACGACATCGACAACTTCACTATATAATAGACATCCGAACCATACATTGGCTTCTCTCTACGGCTTCCACATCCATCACATTGGGATATATAGGTTGTTACTTTTCAATTCCTTCTTTTATAATTTCTTTATTATTTTTTATGCTCCATTTTTCGTATTTGATTTTCAACACTTAGGACAATGTTGAGTTCAAGCACTACAAGAAAAACCCCAATTTCATATGGTTCTTTTTTGACGGGCATAAATCCGTCTGAAATACCGACAAATTTTTTTGCGGATCAAATTATCCGTCGAAATTATTGTCGGATAACTTTTCAACGGTTTTAACCGTCTGAACTTACGACGATTGAAAATTCGTCGAAACTTTCCATCGAAAGTTTCAATGATCATAACTATCGAAGATGCGAAAACCGGAGGATTGGTTTCCATGTTGGTCTCGGTTCGTCAAAACTTCCCGTTGTCTTAGCCGTCGAAATATCTTAACCTTAATCCGATACCTATAATTTCATTTTCGACGGTTTCGACCGTCGAAAGTTACGACGTTTCACGGAATCGTCGATATTTCGACGGTCAGACCCGTCGGAATGTTAACTCATTATAATTCCATTTTAAATCATTTCGACGGTTTGGACCGTCGAAAGCAAAATTTATAATTTATATAATTCTCTTTCAGTTGCGACGATTTAGAGAACCATCGAATGTTTCGATGGTTCATCCAGCGGGTTTGACGGTCTGAATTTGAATTAATATTTTATTGTATTTACATACTTTCTGACGGTTCCGACCGTCAAAAATGGACTATATAAATATCCGACCCCACTATCACTATTTCGGTTTCCCTCTCTTCGAATCGCGAGCGAAAAAAACGTCGACGGTGACCTCTCTTCGAATTTGATCTCGGAATTCGTGCTCTGCCAAATGCCTGCCAGCTGGACCATCAGCCGTCGGCTCCTGTGAGTGTGACCGTCCACCGCTTGCATTGCGCTCGGGCGCGTCCCGCTGCTGCCAGCAGCTCGACCAACTGCCGCCTCTGCAACCTCCGTCTCCGACAGGTAGGCTCCCCAGCCCCATCTTCCGGCCTCTCTCGTAGCTTCCGCCCTCCGCCCTCTCTCAATGCGCTCGCGGTGGCCGGCCACGGCGGTTTGATCAGGCCGCGGCGGTTGGATCCGGCTTCCGCGCGCGGCGAGTAGATCTGGACGCGGCGGTGGCCATATCTGCCTCCGCGCGTGGCGGCCCGATGCGGTCGCGCGCGTAGGCCCCATGCTTACTTTGTGATTAATGTTCTTGAAGGAAACATATGTTGTCTGATTGTGTTAATTACTTTGTTTATCTTGAAGTCATTAAAGATAATACTGAGTACAACTGATCATATGGTTATCTAGACATATGTTAATTACTTTTGCCGATGAATTGCTTGATCCATGCAGCGCTATAGTGCCCTAAATATACGAGCACGATTACCAAGAAAATGGTAAAGTCTTTCAATGTTGTGTCGACAAAATATTATACTTTATTTGACATTTTTAACTGCAGGAGAAAGAGACGGGTAGACCACCTACTCAGGACGAAGTATTTCTTCGAACTCTTCAGAAGAAGAACAAAGAATGTGTTTCATCATTTGCTCGGGAGACATATGTATGTAAATCTAAGTGCCTCTTATTTTTTTTAAATTTCAAGTAAATCTATTTGATAGTGAAATCGTCATTGATTTATATTATTTTTTTAATATCATTGATTTATCTTTTTTTTTTAATTTCAGGAGTCTTACAAAACAAGAGAAGTCGAGCACATTACGCAAGCCACGCAGGAGGGGAGGACCACACCGCTGACCCCAAGACAACTTAGGATGGACCACGTCGGGGTTAAGAAGGGTCGCATTTACGGCCTCGGATATTCTGTCAATATTGCAGACATTGGGTATGGTTGTAAATCGATTTCAGGTTCCTCTGGTCAAGGTATACAAGCAATGCTTTAAGAGATCACGCAAGAGATCAGGCAAGAGATCACGCAAGAGGTTACACATGAAATCAGAAAGGAGTTCGAAGAATGTGAACGTCGTACGAAGAAAGAAATGAAGAAAATGATGGGTGACATGATGTGTGGGTAACTCGATGACCACGACGACGAGGATGATTTAGTACTATAGTTTTTTGTGTGTTATAACTTTATTCCCCTACTTGATAACATTTTGCATAATTGTTCTACAAAACTCACTCTCTCCCGACTCTTTGTGCTGTGTAGTGACGATCAGGTGCCTTGCGAAAAGGTGGATCGAATTGGCAAGATGTCAAGTTCTTGGTTTCCGACACGGAAGGCGAGATCACATCATTTTGCTCGGCCCATGTGTCCATCTTCTTCGTGAACAAGACCTGAGATGCTTTGCTTTGCTTACCATCTTCATGTTTCCTAAACATTACGTGTTGCATTTGTGTTGGACAATTGTTATGTTCTAAGCTTGTGTTGTGTTGGACATTATGTGTTGCATTTCTTATGTTGGACAATTGTTGTGTTGTGTTGTTAAACAATTATGTGTTCAACAATTGTTGTGTTACATATTATGATTCGAATGGATCATTTGTTGTATTATCTATTTGGACAACAAATTTTTGTCATTTTTTTTATTTTTTTATTGTTTCCGACGGTTGGAACCATCAGAAATATTTAAAAAATAATTATCGCCAATTAATGTTTTCGATACTTATCGACAGTTCTAACCATCCGTGCAACATTATAGGTGATTCTAATCGTCGCTAAGCATCGACGATTTTAACCATTGAAAGGTAACGACGGTTTGAGCCATCAAAACTCAACTATTGAATCGACGGCTCAAACCGTCGATATGAATTTTTGATGGTTTGAACAGTCGATAGTATCGACAGTTCAAACCGTCGATACATATCAACGGCTCAAACCGTCTTCCATCTTCAAGGTTCGGCGATCGCGCCCGCCAGTTGGACCGTCGAAGATGTCGACGGTTCAGAAATAATCATCGCAAATCATTTGCGACGCGTCATTTTCGCACAAACGCTATCCGTCGAAAAACTCATCGAAAAACATCATTTCCGACAGCTCTCGCCAAATTACATACGGTTCTGACCGTCTATAATAGGCTATTTTCTTGTAGTGAAGCTTGGGGGAGTTTGGATTTTCATGCATCATGCCTATCATCTTATGTTGAATTATAGGCATACATTTTTATCATGTTTTATCTATTATTTGCATGGTTTATTTGCATCATTTAAAAAATCTATAGAAATTAAAAATTGTATATCATTCTTTTTCATTCTTAATATTTTCAAGTATTATTCAAGGAGGTCTTTCTAATTAACAAAATTTGAAGTACTATTATTTTATCTTTTATCGTCTTAGTATTGGGTATTTGGAATGTGAATGTTGCTAAGTATAACTATGAATATTTGGATGACAAATTTTTGTTCATGTTCTTTTCTTTTATTTTTCTTTAGTCTTGATAATAATTGGCTATTTATTGAACATTTAAATATTTGTTGAGCTTATAGTAAAAAGAAAAAAAATGTGCAAAAAGTTAAAAGAGAGTTAGTTGAACCCCAACAAAATAAAATAAAGAAATACAAGTGTTATCTGAAACTTTGGTGTGCCCGGATAATTAGATTCGTAGGAGATTTTTGTCTGGCGATCTAAGGGCAACTGCTTTGAAATTCGTAAATTGAAAGCCTGTTACATTGACCACCTTCTGCAATATGGAGAAGCGCATAAGTACCAATCAACAAAAGAAAAAAAGTATGAATGAAAATATTAGAAGTTTTTAGTGTTACATGAGCTCCGTATGCACTTATGTTTTCATCCTTGTGACTCTTATTTGAAAGACTGTATGTTTTCTTACATGAGCTGAACTTGGATGTATTTAAATATGTCTAATATTCATAAATTCTACAAGGATGGGTCATTGGAATGATAAAAAGATACTTTGATGATCGATGTATAAAATTTAGTGCTAGAAAAATAGTTGACTAACAGGGTGAAAGCGATGATTGATCTTCTTGGTTGGAGCTTTGCCTTGAACATTACTTGAGGATAGACAAATATCTAAGTTTAGAGGAGTCTGATGCATGCAAATTACAACATATATTTAGTAATACATTTAATCTCATTTCGAATTATTTTCTAATAGCATGCATCATTTTATGGGTTTATTTACATTATTTTTTTACAAAAATGAAAATCTACCCAAATGTTGTATTTTATTATCTAGGAAGAAAGAAAACTGAATTACGAATACAATAGAAAAAATCGTGCTCAAATCGAAGTTAAAACGAAGTCAGAAAGTAAAAAAGAGTGAATCTATCATAGCTGAAATGGCTTGTCATGGGCCGTGAAGATAGTCATAAAACTCAATAATCGGCCGTTAAAATATATTTTCTCACGCCGAGAAAGGTGCTCGAGACGGGCCATGAAGAAGGTTTAACGGGCAGTGAAATTCATATTTTTCACACTCTAAGGGCCGTGAAAATCCATTCCTAAGCCGTTTCGGGCATTGTTTAAGTTGTTAAAACGCAATAACAACTCGTGACAAAGTGCAGATTTGAAATTTGGATGGATTTCAAGTACACAAGGATTACTACTCATATTATATTATTCTAGGATGATTTGAAAACATATTATGACCCAAATTTTGGAATTTGACGAGACCAAAATTTTAGAACTAATTCATATCTGAATTTTTCTTATTTTACATAGAAAGGTTTATGTTTCTTCTCCGTTCACATGAAAACACAAACCCTATAAATAGAGACATTCTACAGTCAGAAGAAAGCATGCTAGGGTCTGCAACCGAAGCTTTCAAGTAAAAAATGAAGGAGAACTTCTGAAGGATAAATGAGAAGATTTTTGCGCGGTAGACTCATGCGAGGATTGCGTAACGGTTCATCGTTATTTCTGAAGAGTACTTATTGTTCTACATCTCGTTGGGATGCATCGTTATGCTTTAAAGTTTTATCTTTTTAATCTCTATAATTCGGATAATTTAGTTTAGTTTTAAGTTTTAGTTTTATTCCTGCAAGAGAATTATTGTTAGGAAAAACTTGTGAACCTTTCTTTAGGATCGATTATAATTTGTTTAGTTTTTAAGAACATGATTGCTCTATTTAATCATGATTTTTAATTGAATTATTAGTTGATTATTCACTGTGCAGTGTGATCAATATCTTAATTCTTAATTTATGTTATGCAATTCATGTCATAATCTAATAGAGTCGTGCGGAGTATTAGATTGCGTGGTCTGTCAAGTTGACTCGTGCGAGCAGTTTGGTAGCATAGGAATCATAACTCATAGCATTCTAATCTGAGTAGGTTTGGGAGTAGAACAGTGCAGAGTATTATCATTTTATTAAGATTTAGAATAGTTGGTTTACCCGGTTAGGAAGATCATACTTTATGTGTTCCTAATCCATCTAAAAGTTGAACCTGGTTATTTTTTATCATATCAATCTCTAAAAAAGTTAAACAATATTGTTCTTAATCATTTTAACCCATCCTATGACTCTAAGCTTCAGTAGTTTACTTTAGTTTTAGTCTTTATTTTTTTGCAATTTTATT
This sequence comes from Pontederia crassipes, assembly GCA_030549335.1. Lineage (NCBI taxonomy): Eukaryota > Viridiplantae > Streptophyta > Magnoliopsida > Commelinales > Pontederiaceae > Pontederia > Pontederia crassipes. The sequence continues at coordinate 63,534,479 of CM060191.1, read as the reverse complement.
TTCTGCAACTCCTCTTTACCCCAAAATAATGTTGTCTCCTATTAGTCTATGAAATTAGTTTAGTTAAATAAGTTAATTTCTCGTGGATTCGACACTCTACTTTACACTTTATTATTTGAGCGACTAGTGCACATGCTAGCATTTAATTGTTATCAATTCTCACATTAACATGCGACGCTATCTCGACGCTATGGTAGTGCCAATGTGATGTTGTGTTGCATTTCTATTGCGACACTATAGTCACGCCAAATGCTGCGATGCTAAGTTGGCGCTAATACGCCAATTACGATATATATTAAATAGCGTGCAACCACTTGTCGTCGCCAATGCAATGCTAAAGAGACATTAATTTTTGATAATTTTATCCCATTGCAGTTGTATTCTTCCCTTCTCACACAATACATATTGTGCAATGCATATATAATGCATTCTTCACATTATTCACAAATAATAATAAAGAGTAGTACTAATAACCATCACAAAAATATTAATAATATAACAAAATGATATCACACATTATAACAAAATCATATCAAACATATATGATACAAAAGTTTCTATCATAAATTATTATCGTCGTCATTAAAGTTTATATTCTAAAGTTTAAATAATGGTGGCGACAATCGGGATCAGAGGAGGAAGCGACATGGTTGGAGGAGGAGACAACGGTCGGGGTTAGAGGAGGAGGCTGGAGGCGTGGGGGTGAGAGGAGGAGGCAGCGATTAGGGTCAGAGGAGGAGCGCGGGGTCAAAGGAGTCGGCGGCAGGTCAAAGGAGTCGGCGACAGTCGAGGTTAGAGGAGAAGGCCGAAGGCGGGAAGGAGGGGTGAGAGGAGGAGGCATCGAGGTTGGCGGAGTCGGCGACAGTCGAGGTCCGAGGAGGAAGCATTGAGGTCGGATGGTGTCGATGTCGGGGTTGGAGATTATAGGGTGTTAGTTGCAGGTGTTGGCGGGGTCGGAGGAGTTGGTGGCATGGGAGGTTGCCGACGATTGTAGACGTCGGCGTCAGTTGTAGTCATCGACATCGATGTCTAATGGTAAAAGGAAGAAGAAGATGAAAGAAGAAGGATTAAGTTTAGGATTTTAACTTAAACTGTAAAGGTATATTCGAGGGAATCCAAAACCCTAATCACCATTAATGATGTGTGTTTGATTGGATTATGAGTTTGAAAACCACATTTGGTTTTCTTATATGACACGATTAGGGAATGTGCATCATTACCTTGCATTGTTCTATGATTTAGTTAAGTTTATTGTTTCATTGTTAATCATGTTTAGAATCGTGATGCTTCATCTCCGTTTATGTTTAATTATGATGAAATCACGTATTTATTGCATATGAATGTGACTAGTAGGTTTACTATTCTTATGCAAACACTTACTTATATTCATGATTATTGTACTAAAAATGCTCATGTATGATCTATATGATGATTAGAGCAAACATGCGTGCTCAATGTATTGATGAATGCATGTTTTGAGGAAAGGAAAATGTAGGAAGAATCTTATCCCGACGCTCCAGATCGGTCGACCGAAATTCTTTTGATCGTACATTTTTGGAAAGTCCGAAGTCTCGAACTTCATGAACAGACAATTTCATCTCCGAGTCCCCAGGAAGCGATCATCTGAAATTACTTCAGACGTATGATTTAAAAAGTTTGAGTTTTTGGACATTGCGACGCCCAGTTCGGACGTCCGCATGACCCATAGCGGTTGATCGAAACATATTCGGTCGTTTGATTCAAAAAGGTCGATTTCTCAAACATTAGCGGACATTGCGATGCCTAGTTTGAACGTCCGCATGATTATAACGGTCGACCGAAACATGTTCGGTCGCTCGATTCACGACCCAACGGTCGTCCGAAAGTGATGTTGAGTGTCTTCACTTAGAATGATTTGAAGTGTGTATGACCGACCTTAAATAGGATTGATAAAAAGGTGTCTTGTTGTAGTCATGGAGGAGAACAAATTCTTTATTTGCTACCTCATGTGATGTGTTCCTTGGAAAACTAGTTACACCATGAGGTGGGGATTTTCAAATGGGGACAAAAATATCCCGACCTAGATAGCCAAAGACCAGCGAATCAATATAGTTTTTACGATCAACAAGATAAGAAACTATCTAAATAAAGATAAAAGATAAAAAATGTAAGTCACTTAAAGTGACTAAGATGAATGACTTGAAACATAAAAATGAAGATGCTAATAACGTAAGCACCTAAAAGGATGCGGGTAAATTACATGGATCGTCCCTCAACTTTAGGTTATTATCTCAACGATCCCCTAACTTCAATTTGTAACTACATTGTCTCCAAATTTTATTTTTCTTGCATGTATCGTCCTCTTGATATGTGGTAACCAGTTTCTCAATTATATTATTGATGTGGCATAATATAAACAAATAAAATATTAAAAAAATAAAAATAAAAAAATGATAGCTTGTGGTGTCGACGTCATCCCGTGCGAGCTCACCGAGCGCAGGGGGATGTCGGGCCCCCTTTTTCTCCCTCATGCGTGGCGAGGGGCATAGGGAGAAAAATGGGGGCGTGCACAAGGAAGAAAAAAGGGGGGGCCAGCGCCCCCCTCGCGAGCTCGTTAAGCAAGAAAGGAAAGGGGGTTGATGCTCCCTATGCGAGCTCGTGCGTCGACGAGTACGCACAGGAGGATGTCGACCCCTCTTTTTCTTCCTCGTTGTGTGGAAGAAAGAAGGGGGGGGGGGGGGCGCCCCATGTGCGAGCTCGTCGCGCACGAAGAAGAAGAGGGGCCGACGTCCCCTTGTTCGAGCTAGCATGCCGGCAAGCTTGCATAGGGGGGCACCGGCCCCTCTCGTGAACTCGTTGGACAAGGAAAGAAAGGGGGGCCAGCACCCCTCTCGTCAACGAGCGAGCTCGGACAGGGGGCGCCGATCCCCTTTTTCTCTCTCGTCGCGCGTAAGGAAAGGCCCCCTCCTCGCGAGCTTGCTCCCTTGAGCTCGCACGACGTTGGCGCACGATTGTATCTTTTATTCATTTTTATAATATTTTTTATTCATTTCATAATATTTTATTATTTTATATTATGTCACGTCAATAATATAATCGGGAAACGGGTTATCACCAGTCAAGAGGACGATGCATGCAAGAAAAATAAAGTTTGGAGATCGTTGAGATGTTGACCTAAAATTGGGGGATGATCCGTGCGAATTACGCAAAAGGATAATGTCCCCTTGTCATATGATATTATGAAAAAAGATGTTAAAGTAAACACGATAAGTTATAATATATTTTAGCATAATGTTAATGATATGATATGTTTATCTTATCTTGTCATGATGATTGTTTATATGCCATGTAGAGTACATACTTAGCTCATAACATGCATATATTGTATGTTTCATTATGATATAATGCATATGCCATGATATGTATATATCATATTATAGGATCATAACATATATGGTCAACATATTTTAACTGGAGAAATCTTCTGCATCCCATAGATCTATTGACGTATGAACGAGGCATAGGCTCGACGTTGGAAGCCTCATGACGACGAAATTGCACATGTGACGGTCGGGTCATAGCTCAAATTATCTTATAATCTTATGATGATGAACTCTTTAGATAGTCAAGTATGTATGGTCTATGAGCTTTTAAGTCATGAAGTTTTTATGTGAACTTATTTAGGTATTGTGAAACTCATGTTGAGTCTGTGTATCTTATGGGTTAGATATGTTATCTTATGATTTATATGTTTAGAAGTCTTTCGTTTTGCTGTTTATATTATTATGTTTTATGTTATATTATTATGTTTTTGCTGCAATGTTCATAAAATTAAGTTATGAAGATTTGGATAAAAGTAACACCATTTAGAATTTGACAATGGACCAAATTTTAAGGGAGTTACAACATTTCCCCCTGTTCCTCCAATTTCGCCACTTATTGATCGACTTCTTTTTTTTTAATCTTTTCGAAGACATTTTTTTATCAATTTGAATTAGATCGGCTATCGGTTCATGATTAAATCAGTTGAACTTGGCATCTCTGATTTGATTTTATAAATGTTGATATTTTCCTTTTTCATTTTACACAAGATATCAAAGGTTCAAATTTATATAATTACAACACGCAGACAAGAAACTTTGCTGATAAAATTGTGATGATATTTTCCAACATTCGAATTTTTGTAATGTGGAATTAAGTAACAGGGCCGGAAATAAAAATGCAACTAAATAGTACCTATGATTTGTAATATATAACCTTTTTTTTTCTTCTTCTTAATTTTTTTTTATTCAAGGGGTTTGTAATATATAATCTTTAATAGTCGGATTCCATGCATGGCAATTGAGTAGTTGTCTGCAACGCAATAAGTCTTACAAATTTGGCTGCTTCCCATGATCCCTTTTTTATTCTCAAAGAAAATTTGACATGAATGTTCATGTATTCCATGTTTATTAGGTGAAAAATGTGAATATATTAATATGAGTGTTGGATCATCACGGCCACCTGAACGTTGAATTTTTTTTTACATGAATGTTCATGCATTCCATGAATAAAATAATATGAGAGTATAAGCATTATATTTTTCCATCACAGTTCACACACCAAAAAAAAAATCACGTCGTCTTATTTTCCAGCATATGTTGTTAATAAAATTCAAGTATCAAATTAAGGGAATTAGCTGAAAAATAGTGATTAAATGTTAAACTGTAATGCAATATTAGGGTAAATTACACCAAATGTCCTTCAACTTTAAAGTTTGCTCACTCTCCAACTTCACTTTGTAACACAAATGCCTTTCATCTTTTAGCGCGTTTCACCTGATGCCCTCTTTACTTGGGATAGCCGATTTTTCGATTTTTCGTCGATGTGACGTCCACGTGGTCATCTCCTCTCTCCTCCACGCAAATAGTCGTTCGACGTGGCATACTCCGACTTGGCACATAAAATTACACCAATGTCCTCCAACTTTAAGGTTTGCTCAACGGTACCCTCCAACTTCACTTTGTAACACAAATGCCCTTCATCTTTTAATACATTTCACCCGATGCCCTCTTTACTTGTGGCGGTCAGTTTTCTGATTTTTCATCGACGTGACGTCCACGTGGCCATCTCCTCTCTCCTCTGTGCAAATAGTCGTCCGACGTGACATGCTCTGACATGGCATCACATATTAATCCATCTTACTCATCGTAAGTTCACCAACTCATTGTTAAATTATTTCTTTATTTTTCTCTTTGTCGTCATTCGCGTGAAACCTCCTTTGTCATTCGCACTCCTTCGCCGTTCGCTCTCCTTCGTCGTTCGTTTCCTTCATCGTTCACCTTTCGCGTTTGTCGGTCACCGTCTTTGTCCACATTGGTGTAATTTTATGTGCATTTGGTGAGCAAACTTTAAAGTTGGAGGATATTTAGTGTAATTTTATGTGTCACGTCGGAGCATGCCATGTCGAATGACTATTGCGTGGAGGAAAGAGGAGATGGCCACGTGGACGCCACATCGACGAAAATCGGAAAATCGACTGTCATAAGTAAAGAGGACATCGGGTGAAATGTATTAAAAGATGAAGGGCATTTATGTTACAAAGTGAAGTTAAAGGGTATCGCTGAGCAAACCTTAAAGTTGAGGGCATTGGTGTAATTTTATGTGTTACGTCGGACGACTATTTGAGTAGAGGAGAGAGGAGATGGCCACGTGGATGTCACGTGGATGAAAAATCAGAAAACCGGCTATCCCAGGTAAAGAGGGCATCGGATGAAACGCGGTAAAAGATGAATGACATTCACTACAAGAAAATCGTGATTTTCCGACGGATAATTTCTGACGGTTCTAAATCCGTCGCAATTTGCGACGGATTTTTCGACGGTTCCGTTTCCGAAGGATTTTTCGACGGTTATGACCGTCGGAAATAATTTATATTATTATTTAATTTTTCGACGGTTAGGAACGTCGATATTTTCGACGGATATCCATCCGTCGCAATTTCCGACGACTTTTCCGACGGTTATGATCGTCGGAAATAAAAAATTAAATTATGTATTTTTTTATATTATTATTAAATTTTTCCGACGGATTTTCCGACGGTCACGATCGTCGGAAATAAAAAAATTAATTATATAATTTATTATATTATTATTTAATTTTTCGACGATTAGGAACGTCGATATTTCCGACGGATATCCATCCGTCGCAAAATCCGCCGCAATTTCCGAAGGTCATAACCGTCGGTAAATGTATAATAATATCATATAAAGTGTATTTTATTAATATAACTAGCGACGGTCCAAACCGTCGCAATTACTGACGGTTTTGACCGTCGGTAACGATTACCGACGGTTCAAATCGTCGGTAAAATAAAAAATAAATATTATATATAACTAAATATATTTTCGACGATCACAATCGTCGGTAATTATAAAAATATTTAATATTTACATTTTCGACGGTCGAAACCGTCGGTAATTAAAATTTCGTTATCACACTTTCTTTCCACTTTTTTCTTTATATATATTCCTCCTCCCTCTTCTCTTTCTCCCTCCTCCCTCCACTCCTCTCTCTCTCCCTCCTCTCCTCTCTCTCTCCCGGCCGCGAGCACCCCGCGCGTCGGATGCCGGCGACCCTCCCACGCCGGACGCCGGCGACCCTCTCCCGCGCCGGCGTATCTCTCTCTCCCGCTCTACGCCGGCGTGTCTCTCTCTGCTGTCGGCCGGCCGGAGGCCGGATCCGGCCGTGGCCGTTCGGATCCGGCCGCCATGCCGCCGGTCTGACCTCCAGGCGGCCGGATCCGACCTCCAGCGGCCGGTTCCAGCCGCCAGGCGGTCGGTTCCGACCTCCAGCGGCCGGATCGGCCACCAGGCGGTCGGTTCCGGCCGCCAGGCAGTCGATTCCGATCTCCAGCGGCCGGATCGGCCGCCAGGCGGTCGGTTCCGGCCTCCAGCGGTCGGTTCCGGCCTCCAACGGCCGGATCCAAACGCCTGGCGGCCGAATCCGAACGCCAGGCAGCCGGATACGGCCGCTAATTTTTTTTATATTTAAAAAATTATTTGCGACGGTTGCGACCGTCTAAAGATCGACGGTTGAGACTCCCGTCCAAAGTTTCGACCGTTGTGACCCTCGAAAAGTTGCGACGGCTCGAACCGCCGTCCTTTTCCGGCGGTTGCAACCGTCGAAAATTTCGACGGTTCGGACCGCCAGCCTTTTCCGGCGGGTGCAACCGTCGGAAATATCGACGGTTCGAGCCGCCGGCCTTTTCCAACGGTTGGAATCGTAGGAAATATCGACGGTTCGAACCGTCGGGGCCTTTTCCGGCGGTTGGAACCGTCGAAAATATTGACGGTTGCAACCGCTGGGGACTTTTCCGGCGGTTGCAACCGTCGGAAAATTTTGACGGTTCGAACCGTCGGGGACTGTTCCGACGGTTAGAACCGTCGATATTTTCGACAATTTTTTTTCAACCGTCGCAAATCCATTTGCGACGAGCGTTTTTCCGACGGATCGATTCCGACTGAAAAATCGTCGGTAATTGCGTTACCGACGGTTTTCGGGCTGATTACCGACGGTTCGGACCGTTGGTAATCCGCGTTTTTCTTGTAGTGATTTATGTTACAAAGTGAAGTTAGAGTGTATCGCTGAGCAAACCTTAAAGTTGAAGGACATTTGATGTAATTTACCCTACATGTATTATAACGAGTTTAATGAGACTACGTCTCACACTTTTCATGTCAAGTGACATTATATATTTTAATTTTTTTTATATTTTCCTTTACCGTTGATGATAAAAAAGTATAGCATACGCAATTATAAAAAATAATTATATCAATAATGAAGAATAATATTTTTTTAAAAAAATTCTAAATATAATTATCATTGAAGATTTGAATTATTTTTTATCATAATAATATTATAAATTATTAGTAAAGAAAGATATGAAAAAAATAAGCGTAAAGTCACCTCACACAACGAAAATGGTAACGTGCTCTAAGTATGTCTTTTTAATTTTTACTTCACCTTTAAGTGTCTATTAATGTTCTCTTGAACTTGCTAAAACAAGAAAAGAGTAACACATATTTTGCCCCAAGATAATTTGCGTTAATTTATATTTGGCACCTTTATTTCTGGTAACTTATTCGCCAATTTTTTTCTCTAGTGTTTCGGATGCTTGAATTAATGTGATATTTTGACACTTGTCAATGCGATATTTTTTTTCCAAAAATTACGTTGAGTACAAGCAATATATATATATATATTTCATAAAATGACCAACATAAAAATTAAATCGTATCTTAAATAAAAGAGTTACCCAAACATATTTTGAACACATTCAACGTGTATACATTTTGTCAATGAACATGTGTTGCATGTGTATAGCGAAATCAAAAGGATGAAAATGTTAGATAAACAAAATAATACAGAGGCCCCAGCCCCCACATAGCAAATTTATTTGAAGCAATAAATTGTTTTATGATTAAAAAATGTTGATCATATAATTCTCTCCACTAATAACAACCAATTTTTTTGGATATCTTGAGTTACTTATCCGTCGAGATGCATACAAGAGTAATCAAATTACCCCTTGTTCCTCCAAATATGATTTCATATTACACAATTGAGATATTTTCTTTAATATATATATATATAATTAAGCAAAAATAAAAATTATGAAAAAAAATGAAATGGATTTTTGGAGGATAATCATATATACATATATATATGGTTTCAACATGGAGATGGGCGGGGGATATTTGCAGCCCACTTGTGGCGCGGCCTGCTCCACTCGATCCGCACCGCACGTCGCGGTCAAAAGGACTCGCGGTTTTGTGTTCCAAAGCTGACCGCGCCATTGCGGGTTTTTGCGGATAAGGGAAAGAAGGGCATCTCCTTCTTCTCTTCTCGGTTCTCCTACTCGTCACGCCTCCTCCCCAGCCGGACGCGTGTCCTTCTCCCTACGCCCACGTCACCGGCCCTTCTCGCGGCCCCCACCGCCCCCTATTCCTGCCCCGCTCTCTCTCTCTCTCTCTCTCTTCTCTCTCAAGAAAGAGAGGGAGATACGAATGGCCCAAACATGAGGACGCGAAGCGTACACCAATCTACTATTCCCCTCTCCTCTCTCTCCTCCTCTGATTCGATTCTCATCTGCGCCTTCTTCTCCCTTTCCGAGGTACTCGTCTCAGTTGTGATTTGTTGAATTCTTCTTTGGTTGGTTTCGCGGAGAGTTGATTCGGCCAAGGTTGGATTTTTTTTTCTCTTTCTTTCGTTGCTTGTTGGAATTTTTCTTCCCGGTCGGAATTTTTGAAAAAGGGATTTTTTTTTTTGTTGAGGTGTAGGGAATCTTAGCGGATACTTGGAGGATTTGAGATTGGAAAGCGATCGATCTCGTTGGTTGTGGCGGATCCGAGAAAATTCGTTCAGATTTGAGATCGTCTGCTTCCTGTTTGTGAATTTGCCGCAATGGTTGATTCGATCGCAGCGAGCACTTCGGTCATCGGGCACCACCTCGTTCACCGGCGGTGGGTCTCCCGTGACGATGTGAAGGCCTTTAAGCCTCGGATTGCGAGGGAGGCCTTTGGCCAGAGATTGTCGATTGGGCCCTTCACGCTGACCTCCGGGCGGAAATGTCGGAGACCCGCCGATTCCACCGTGAAGTCGCTGGCGATGGGTCTGACCAAAGAGGCGAACTCGTCAAAAGTGGATTGGAGGAAGGCGCCTCACGATGTCAGCTACACGTCGGACACCCGGATGAATCCTGGCAGACTGTGGCCGCCTTCGACCAAGGCTGACGATCCAAGAATCCATAATCCATTGCTGAGGCAAGAGAGGCTGGGGTGCGGGTGGTTTGCTGTCATCTTTGAGTGGGAAGGTGTGATCGTTGAAGATGATTCCGAATTGGAAAAGCAGTCATGGCTGGTCTTGGCTCAAGAGGAAGGCAAATCTCCACCCCCGGCCTTCATTTTGAAGAGAATTGAGGGAATGAAGAGCGAGCAAGCAATTTCGGAGGTTCTTTGCTGGTCGCGTGATCCCACAGTACTCAGAAGGTTAGCCACCAGGAAGGAGGAGATACACCAGAATCTTCAAGGTGGAGGGTTCTATCAGATACGATCTGGGTCTCATGAGTTCATGAGTAATCTTGTGAACCTGAAGATTCCACTTGCAGTTGTATCTACACGTCCTCGGAAAACACTAGAGGAAGCGGTTAATGCTGTTGGGGTGCAAGGCTTCTTTGATGTGATGGTGGCAGCAGAAGATGTGTATAGGGGAAAGCCTGATCCTGAGATGTTTGTCTACACAGCTCAGCTCCTAAGTTTTATTCCGGAGCGATGCATTGTGTTTGGGAACTCGAATTCAACTGTAGAGGCAGCACATGATGCTCGTATGAAGTGCGTGGCGGTTGCTAATAAGCACCCATTTTACGAGCTCAGTGCGGCGGACCTTGTAGTGAGACATCTCAACGAGCTTTCTGTTGTTGACTTGAAGAACCTTGCGGACATTGATTCACCTGAATTTAAATCAGGGGAACCAGAGGTGGAAATGGAAGAGGAAGAAGACACATCTCCTTCAACTTCAGTGGGATTTGATGATTTCTGGTAAGGCCTAATTTACATGTATAGTTATTGATTCCCTCTTCCATATTAAAAAGCTGGGTCTGTAGTTTCTAATATGTACATTGTTATGCTGTAAATGCTTCTTTAGACACTGTGAATATTTAGAAATAGGGAGAAAAGTGTTGGGCGATCTTCACTGGGCTCACCATGAGCTGAAAGATATGTACCAATTCCACCCTGCATAAACATTCTTGTAAACTCAATTGTCAAGTATATGGTAAATATGAAATAACAAATTAGTCGATATGTTTGTAACCTGTGCAAGCAATTATCGAGTATCGCGTTAGTATTAGTAGTAGAAATTAGTCTTAGGTAACTTGACAAGAAGTAACTGGTTAACTTTTATATCATACATCGGCCACTTTGATTTTCCCCCCTATTTTTTGCGGTTACAATTGCATTATAAGTGTTTCTGCCAAAGATAACGTTCTATTAAAATAGGTTGTACTGCATGTTGGTAGCTTGTTATCTTCATGGCAATTTTAATTCCAGTGCATCAGTTGCATTCTCTTCTTTCTATTATCTGCTTTCACTCATGCAGAGCATCCAGGGTTTTTTCCTTTTTTGAGAAGGCTCATGCGTATATTTTCTTTCTCCTGCGATAATGGGTGCACAGCTGCGAACTAATCTACATTTTTTTTCTTTTAATGCCTTTGGAGTTTTCTTAAAAACTTTATTTTTCCAGTTAGTTTATTTCCATTAGCGGACGTAATTACCGGAGATATTTGAAGAAACATGCTTAGATATCACAAAGTTAAGACTTCTTACATAACTTTATACATGTAATTGCTTTACTTTCATTTCGGAACTCTGAGCAAATAAATAATGTATCCTAGTCGTCAACAGTATAAATAGGTTGTCCACATAATTTAGTGGTTGCTTTGTATGAGAGTTTGTGTTCATACAGAATCCGAAAAGAAAAGTCAAACTTTTTATTTATCAGATAAAAAAGTATTGATAAATATTTCTTAATTTTAAAGAGTGAGAAGTTACATAATATATTGATATTACTATATACATATCAATATTAATGTAAAAATATTTTTAGTTAAATAGAAAATAAAAAGAAAAATGGTGGAACGTATTCTTTCAAGATTTTGTTATTTGAGTTCAACGAGTTATAACATCATCACAAGTAAAAGTAATAGAAGTTTCAGTTGACCTGCCTATTGCTTTCAAATATAACTCATGAGACATACTTAAATCTGATCGATTTTAAGGTTAGGCAAACAATTTCTCAATTTCAATTCGTAAAATTTTAAAAATTGGCCAAGTTTCATTTGCTCTTCTTCCATCTTACTATACAACAACAACAACAAAGCCTTATCCCACTAGGTGGGGTCGGCTACATGGATCATACGACGTCATTCCGCTCTATTAGTAATCAAACCTTTCGGTATATTATTCACCAATAGATCTTGCTCTATTAGTTCGCCAAGTGTCCGCCTTGGCCTCCCTCTCCCTCTTTTAATCGGACTCTAGATTATTTGATCTACTCTTCTTACTGGCGCATCTAATGGTCTTCTCTGAACATGACCAAACCATCTCAAACGATTCTCTACCATTTTCTCACTAATAGGAGCCACTCCGACTCGTTCACGTATATGGTCATTCCTAATCTTATCTAATCTTGTATGACCACACATCCATCTCAACATCCTCATTTCGGCTACCCCCACTTTACGTTCATGTTGTCCCTTCATAGCCCAACATTCACTACCATATAACACTGCTGGCCTTATAGCAGTACGATAGAATTTTCCTTTAACTTTATTGGGTACCTTTCTATCGCAAAGAACTCCGGTGGCTTTCCTCCACTTACACCAACCAGCTTGAATTCTATGATTAACATCGTCATCAATCTCACCATCTTGTCTTACAATTGATCCTAAATATTTAAACTTTGTCACTTGAGGAATTATATCCTCCCCTAACCTAACTTTCAAATCGTCTCTAAGTTGTTTATTTGTGAAATTGCTATGCATATATTCTGTTTTATTCCTACTTAAACGAAAATCCTTTGACTCCAACGTATTTCTCCATATTTCCAATTTTGTATTAATCTCTTCTCTTGAATCCGCTAAAAGTATTATATCATCCGCAAATAGCATGCACTTAGGTACCTCCTCTGTGATACTCTCGGTTATAGCATCGATAACTAAGTTAAATAGATACGGGCTTAAAGCTGATCCTTGATGTAGGCCAATTCCTATAGGAAATTCATTTGTCTCACCTCTGGGTGTCCTAACCCTAGTCAATGCCCCATCGTACATATCTTGTATTACCTTAATGTATGCAACATTCACCCTCTTCTTTTGCAAGGCTTTCCAAAGTACATCCCTTGATACCCGATCATACGCCTTCTCTAAGTCAATGAAAGCCATATGTAAGTCTCTTCTCCTACTTCGATACTTCTCCATCATCCCCCTTAGTAAATAAATCGTCTCTGTAGTGGATCTTCCTGGCATGAACCCAAATTGTCTCTCAGAAATACTAGTCTCTATTCTCAATCTATGCTCAATCACTTTTTCTCATAATTTCATAGTGTGACTCATAAGTTTAATCCCTCTATAATTTGCACAATTCTGAATATCCCCTTTATTTTTGTAAATATGAACTAATGTACTTAATATCCAATCATTAGGCATCTTTTTCGACCGTAAAATTTCATTAAATAGTTTACATAACCACAACACACCTTTTTCTCCTAAATATTTCCAAACTTCAATCGGTATACCATCCGGTCCAACGGCTTTACCATTCTCCATTTTTTTAAGAGCTTCGCTAACCTCCGAGACTCTAATTCTACGATAAAATGACCTATTAAGCTCACATTCGCTAACTGTCAAGTCCTCCAAATCACAACGCGAACCTTCACATCCATCATTAAATAGTTTATAGAAATACTCTTCCCATCTGTTCTTAATATCTCCTTCAGTAACTAAAACCTTGCCAACTTCATTTTTTATGCATCTTACTTGATCCAAATCTCTCGACTCCTTCTCTTTGTTCCTTGCAATCTTGTAAATCCTTTGTTCACCCGCTTTTGTCCCTAACTCCTTATAAAATCCCTCGTATGCTTTAGCACGAGCATCACTAACTGCCTTCTTAGCCTCCCTTTTCGCCAAACGATACTTTTCCCAATTGTCAGAACTATTGTCCAAGTGTATCGCCTTGAAACAATTCTTCTTATTACGCACCTTTTCTTGGACCTCCTCATTCCACCACGAAGTCTCCTTATCTCGTGGTCCAAAACATTTTGATTCTCCTAAAATGGCTTTAGCAACCATTTCAACCTTTTTTGCCACATTCTTCCACATGATACTAGCATCTCCTTCTAACTCCCACACACTTTTCTCTAATAACTTACTTCTAAAAGTCTCTCGCTTCTCCCCCTTTAACTGCCACCACTTGATCTTTCGATAAAAACTGTTCGGGATTTTGGTTTTATACATTTTATTTGCATATCAAGAACTAACAATCTATGTTGTGTAGTCACCCTATGCCCAGGAATTACTTTGCAATTAGTGCAACGTCTTTTATCAGTATTTCTTATCAAGAAAAAATCGATTTGAGACCTATGAGTTCCACTTTTGTATGTGATTAAATGTTCCTCTCTCTTTCTAAAACAAGTGTTGATAATCTTAAGGTCGTATGCTAAAGAAAAATCAATAATAGTTTGTCCTTCCTCATTCAACTCTCCAAAACCAAAACCACCATGAACCCTTGCATGTGGTCCTGCCTCTTTACCAACATGTCCATTAAGGTCTCCCCCAATATAAACTTTCTCGGTTGTTGGTATACTTTCAATCAAACCCTCCATATCTGCCCAAAACTTCTCCTTGAGATGTGATTCTGCTCCTACTTGGGGTGCATATGCACTAATAATGTTCATAGTCTCCTTTTCAACAATTACTTTCACGGATATGATTCGATCCTCAATCCTTTTAACTTCCACAACATTCTTCCTCCATTCTGCATCCGCGATAATACCAACATCATTCCTTCCATTTACCTTACCTGTGTACCAAAGTTTGGAACCATTTAACCTAATCTCTTTACTTCCCTCTCCTACCCATCTAGTTTCTTGCAAGCATAAGATACTAATCTTACGCTGGTCCATTACTTGTGCCACCTCGAGACGCTTCCCATTCAACGTCTCAATGTTCCAAGAACTTAATCTGACCTTAGTCTCATGAACTAGCTTCTTTAACCGCCTCCGTCCATTAGAGTGCGGTAGCCCTTGCTCATTTAACACTGCATTCAGGCGAGGATGCAGCGGCTCTTGCTCTCTTATCACTGTACTCGAGCTATACAGCGCATTACTTACGGGTAACGACCTAGCATTAACACAATATATTCGTTGATCCATGTTCATAAGATTCGACATGATTTTATGTTGGCTGTCGGGGCCTAACACAACCCTCCTCCTTTATCCGGGCTTGGGACCGGCTATAAAATATAGGCGGAGTTTTCTTCCATCTTACTATAAATAAATAAATAAAGGAGAAGAGTAAAATTGGATATTCGTATTTGTTCTTCTCCATTCTATACTTCAAGAGTGCATATCCAAGAGTAAAATTATCGTACGTGTTTGGATGTTACCTTATCCACAATCAAAATTTTTTATTTTAAATATTTTATTAATAAATAGATATTATTTAACTTCATCTTTTTTATTATAATTTTTCTACAAATATCTCTTAATTTTGTCTCATCTTTTCCTATCAATATTCATTTTTCTATTTTGTTTTTTATTTGTAATAATATGTGATTAGAATTTAAACTAATTTTTAGAAGTATTTTGATAAATTATTTCTTATATTCATATTATCAATACTTACTAAATATTATAATATTATATTATCAATAATTTAAATAATAATTTATTTAAATGATTATATAAATTATCAATTAATTAAATTAATAATGCACCAAAAGATCCTCGAATTTAGATCTCAAATGTACAATAATTATCCTCAATCCATCAATAGTAAAATTAACTTAATAATTAAGTCAATTCTGGTCTTGTCTTCGCATTTTAGACCTTGTATTGTATGATACTGGCCCATCTGCATTAACTGATTGTCAACTCACGAGTGATCTCTTAAGATGACTTCATTTAGTTCACTTGCGTACAATGTTGGGACGCTGGTTATCACATCAGCTAAGTCTAACACCTTCCCACATAATTCCAACTTTTAAGGAATTAATTAATGCCTCCAACAACAATTATTTCATCAAGACATTTGTAAGATTACTCAGATTTATGCAAATAGTTCCTGTATCGAATACATTTGACCCCTCCGGCATACACTTTAATATTAATAAAATGAATTAAAAGTTTAATTTAGCTCCTATATGTTAATCATATTATTAGTTTGTAAGAGTAAATCGTAGGCTTCTGATAATAATATATTAATGGGATAAGAATTATATCGGACAAAGATTAATTTAACCATATGAAGCATCATTGGATCATTATCTGACGACTCACAAATAGACGTGATTAACCCTACAAATAAACGTCTATTTATGAGCTGTGAAGATGACGATCCAACATGAGTCCATTTTTGCCCCTCGTAATTCTTATTTCCATATATTAAGTTTAGAGCTAACACATTCTACTTAGAGAGTCCTTATTACTTCGTTTTAATATGAAACTTTATTTTTCTCCTAAGGGATGTTTCTCTACGAGTAATCTTTTTAGATTACTGGTAATCTAAAGTTAAATTATTTATGTCCACCACATTGCCTTATTTACTTTGTTTTAATTTGCAGATAATCTGGATTGCTTTGCAATGCAGATTGCTTATGAAGTGTCAATCCACATTGACTAGGAGGAGAGTGTCCATCCAGATTGCTACCCAAATGACAATCTATTTTTATTTTCTTTCCATTCCTACCCTTTCCAATCTTAAACAAATAAATCACAAAAATAAAAAATTCATATAACAACAAAAAATAATATTATTACCATCATGATTAATAATACTAATTTATATAAAATTTATTTTATTATTGTTATTCACATGAATTGCACATTATTATTTTAAATGTTATATACATTACCATTATTTTCATTTAAAAATATATATGAAATATTTATAATTATATTTATTTAATTTATTAATTTTATTTAAGTTTTTAGTTAGATTATATAATATTTAATTTAATATTAGTGATAAAAGATATTTTAATAAAAGTTGTATAGTGACATTTAAATTGCTTAAAAGATTACTTGTACATAGTAAATATGTAATGTACATTGCTGATAATTTAATAGATGGCAATCTTTCTGATAGGCAATGCAGATTATTAGTTAATATGAAAATGTAATGCAGTAAACGCCTCCTTAGTGTTATCACATTATACGTAATCTCATCCAAAGGTCACAAAATTGAGGGTTCTTTTCCTAATAGAGCTAACAATTACGTGCACTAATAACTGATTATATCTCAATCCCCAACAAACTTGATTAATCTTATGTTTACCTCATATTGCATGACTATATCAGATAAGAATCTCAGCTTTTTTTTTATGTTTTGCAATTTTTTAAGAATTAGGATTGATTCTAGACTCTGCCCAACCCCATGAGTTTACACACATTTTCTACAATATAATAAAAAGTTAGGAATAAACACTACAAAAAAATTATATATTTTCAACATCCAAATTTCAATGGGTTTAAATCCTTGGTATTTCCGATGGACGACGAACTTTGTGACAGAAAGAAATATCATTTTGAAATACTGGATGACAAAGTGTCCATCATTATTATCGACTAGACAACTCATCTGTGTTTTATTGATGATCATAACTTTCATAATTAGCAATGAATAGGTTGATCCGTCAATAATTCTGAAGGTTATAATCGTCAAAATTTGAATTTATAATAAAATATATAATAATACTATATAATAACCATTATCATACGCATAATATTTTCATAACAAGATTTTTTATGATCATAGCGTGTAGAATTATTGACGGAGGTTGATCCATCAATAATTATGAAGATTAGGACCATCAAAATTTAAATTTATAATAAAATATATTATAATAGCATATAATAAAATGTTGACATATTATTAATATTTTAATACTACATTTTTTTACAGTTGTAGCCTTCATAATTACTAACGAATGTCGATCTGTTAGTAACTTCGAAGGTTAGGAATGTCTAAATTTGAACTTAGCGGGAAAATGAGGAGGGAGAAATTTTTTTATTAAAGTTTGACTATCAGAATTACCGACCAATGTCGATCTGTCAGTAATTTCGAAGGTCAGTGTTGTCAAAATTTGAATTCATACAAGAAAAAGATAGGTGAGAAAATGTGTGAGAGAGAAAGAGATAGAAGGAAAATGAGGCGAGGAAAATTTTAATATTAAAGTTTCTAACGGCTACAATTGTCAGAATTTAAATTTATATAATAATACCTGACGAGGATCCCTCTCCCTCTCTCTCGTTATCTTTCTTCTCTCCCTCTCTCCCTCTCACTCTCTCCATCTCTCTCGTGCGGGCTTCGATGATGATGATCCCATGGCTCCGACTCTGACGATCCCTTTCTCTCACTCTCTTATTGTCTAACGGCCGAACTCGATAGGTAACGGTCAGATCCGGCCGCTAACCCATGGATCACGCTCGGATTTGGTAGTAGCGTGGTCGGATCCGACTATCCAGTGGCCGGTTAGATTCAGCTGGCTGTCCAATGGCCAAATTTATTTTCAAAAAAAAAAGTTTCCAACAGTTAAAAAAGTGGGAATTTTTGAAAGATGAATTATCCATCGGAACCCATCAGAACTTATGATGGGTAATTCCTATTGAAACTTTTGAAGGGCACCTGCCCATCGAATTTTTTGATGCCCGCCACCCGGTGTCGAAACTTTCAACGGGTAATTCTCGTCAGAATTTTTGAAGGGCACCTACCCATTCGATGTTTTAAAGAACGGGCATCCTTCAGAAGTTTCGACGATTTTAATGCGACCATCGAAAAATCGTTACTGACGAGCATTTTTCCAGTGACATCGTCCCATCAAAAAATTCATTGGAAATTAAAGTTTTTGAAGGATTTTCAATGTTTTTAAAACCAGACCGATCGACGAACCGGCATGCCAATTGGATCATGGTTCGATCGTCGAACAGGTGTGCAATTAGATAATAGTTCTATTAATTTAACTGAATTCAATCGGATTGAATCGATATTTTATTAAAATTTTATTTTTTTATAATTTCAATGATACATTATGAATAATACTATAAAATAGTACATAGAAATACCTTATGAAATATTTTGCTTGTTATTCAACATTAATTAAATATTTTATTAATTTCTAAATAATATTTACATTAAATATTTTTTGTGATCTTATTCAAAATCTTTTTCAACTTTATATAAGTTCAATATGTTTGAATAGACTCATTGTATTAAAATAATATCAGAATATTTACATTATTGAAAATGCAATTTGGAGCTCCATACGTATTATATTTAAAAGAATTTAAAGGTTAACAACATAATTTTATTTAAATTTATTTTTACTATGTAAATATTAGGGGTGTTTACCGAGTACCCAACCCGGCCCGACCCCTTTTGGGTCGGTTCGGGTTGGACCCGACCCCGACCTGACCTAGGATTGGGTCGGGTTCGGGTTGGATTTTTCCAACCCGATTTGACCCAACCCGACCCGATCCGTCAACTCAATTTTTTATTTTTTTTGAATTTTAAATGATTTTTTATTTAATTTAAGTATTGTTATACCATCTAAAATTAAAAAAAAATATATAAAATAATGTATTTTAAATAGAGAATAATATGTAGATATTTAAAATAATATTTTTTATGCCTAAAAAAACTTTATTTTATATTTAAAATAAATTAGTAAATACCTTTTGTATTAAATATTAAAAAGAAAAATTAAAATAAAAATATACCCGACCACCCGACCCGACCCAACCCTGCCCGGGCCAGGTCGGGTTGGGTCGGATCTTATCACAAAAAAATTGAAATCCGACCCAATCCGACCCGACCAAACTCGGTCGGGTTGGGTCAGGTTTGGTCACGGGTCGGGTCAAACCCGACTCATGAACACCTCTAATAAATGTCATAAAAAATGAATAAATTGCTTAAGATATAAGTCTCTAGAAAACTTAATTAAAAATTTTACCTTTATTCTTTTAATTAATTTTTTTCTATTAAGATCTTTTACTTTTGCTGTTAGTTTAATTATTATTAAATAGCTTTCCTTCCATATATTTATATTAAATATTTTTATTCCTTTTTCCATTTAATTATTTTCATTTTAACTTTTTCTCTCACTTCCTCTTTTTTCCTTCTTTAATCATTCATTATTCTCAATAAAATTCTCACCTAATTTATGCACCCTCATTTTCCTTTTTCTCCTTTCTTAATAATTTATTTCCCTTCCTTTTTATCATACCAAAATTGTTATTTTTATTCAAAATTTAAAATAGGATTGAACCAATTCAATTGGTTGAACCTATTTTGGCCAATTCAACCTAGTTCAATCATTTTTAGCTATTTCCGATTTTGAAATTTGGAAGACACCCTCTCCCAAAAAAAGCAAATACAAATAGTTTTGGGTAAAAGCAATTCTTTTAAAAAACACAAGCATTTAAACATTAAAAGTAATGATGTGAAGAAAACTTAATTATATTCTTGGAATACCTTTCTCCTACAAAACAAATGACTAGTTTTGGAGAGAGCGGAAAAAAGAAGCTTTTACAATGCACATACTAATCTTACTCCTTGCTACAAGATTTTCCTTGCAGCATTGGATACTATTTGTGAGCTAAAACTTCAAGATTTCAAATTGCATGCAACCATGCAAGAAGGAACATAGTTCGATTTTGTAATAACTATCTCCTGATAAGAGACTTATTGGATGAAAGTTAGTCTTTAAAATTGAAAGGAATGTCGATGTGAGTATATATTGATACAAATTAAGACTTATGATAAACAATTTACTCAATATGAATGTATTAATTTTAATGAATCCTTCACTTCAATTACAAACTTCGTTACATGGTCTCTTATAAATGGGATATGTATAAAATGCATGTTCATAATCCTTTTCTTCATGGGTACTTAGAAAGGAGCCTACATGCTTTTACCATTATAATTGTCTACTTCATCTCTTAACATAATCTGTAACCTTCGAAAATCTTTATATTGTCTAAGTTGTATATCATGAAATTAGTTCTTTAAGTTAATTGAGGATCTCCAAAAGTATGACTTTCAATGATCAGTTGTTGAATATTTCCTCTTTTTTGGATAATACATAATGGAGCTAAATGCTAAAAAAGGATATAATAACTTAACCAAGAATGCGACAGGCATAGGGTGAGAAATTTTTCAATACCGGACAGCAGTCGTAGAAGGAGGTGAATTCCCAATGATTTCTCTAGTGCAAGTGTCACAAGCCAATCAGCAGCCATATTTCCTTCACATGATGTCCCAATCTTGATTTAACCAACTCTTGATACTTCGAATGAGATTGGAGAGATGGTTACATTCGACCATGTGCTGCTCCAGTATGTTCTTCATTGCCAATGAGTCCACTTCCAATATGATTTTCAATAGCCAGCTTCAAATGCAAATTGCAAGCCATCGAATATACCCCATAGCTCAGCTACAACAGAAGTTGCACGCCCAATGCGATGTACAAACCCGCCCAATCAAGCACCACTCGAATCACGTAACAATACACTAGCTCCCGCACTGCTAGGATTTCCTTTCGTTGCTCCATCAAAGGAGGTCGCTGCCAACTGATATCACTACATTGTCTCGTAGGGGTACTTGTTTCCACCAACTCCCGATAGAAAGGTAATATGAATGTCACTGCTTTGCAAATACTATACTCATTAAGTTCCACATGTTCATGGCCATTTCCCAAGATCATATTATTATGTCACTTCCACAAGTACCAAACTGTGTATCCAAAAATAACGCTCCATAGCTTTTGCACGACAATGGTAGATTGTAGGTTTCGCATAAACCACTCTAGAATTCTTCTGATATAAAATCATTCGACTTCGACTACAGTACCAACAACTTTCGAACCCTCTGCGTCAAACGACAATCACGAAGGATGTGTAATGCACTTTCATCCCCTATGTTACCTAGAGCATCATGCAGTAGCCGATAAATGACGTCAAAATTTGTTAACATTATGAAGTATTCTATCATGTGCAGTGCGCCACAAGAAAGTGCGTATTCTCTGTGGCCCATTCTATTTCCATATAAGCTTCCAAAGGTATCAACCAAGATGGCTCTGTCAGCGGCTTGTATGTTGTAGCCACTGTTTATCTCCCTTTCGGTTGTAACTTCTAATATAGACGGTCCTCCGAGTTATCATGGAATGGATGCTTCATCGCAGCCACATAAGGCACAATATCTGGAGTGAGTACTTCCTACAGTACGGTCCAATGCCAAGCACCACAACATGTAAAAACCGCTGCCACTTTCATATCACCTGATTTTAGATTTAGAGGAACTTGTGCATGATGTGCAAGGTTATCACACCCCATCACTCAAGCAAATCCATTTTAGATACTCTTCCATGCCCTAGAAATTGCTTTCCAAAGGCTAGAATCTGTGGATGCAGCCTTGAGGTAAAGGCCATCAATACTATTATAATATTTCCCTTTGAAGAACTTAACCACAATGCATCGTTGTCCCTAGTAGAGCATTATTAAAGTGATGCATATTCTTCGGGTCGAGGCCCCCTCTATTCATTGGTTGCAACAACTTGTCCCATGCCAAGAGATGGATCTTATTCCTTTCCTGTGTATGCCCCCAGATAAATTATCTACATAATTTTTTTATTTCCTCACACACGGACGATGGGTACTTCACGACTTGCATTGTATATGTCGATATGGACTGGAGAATTGATTTTGTGAGGGTTATACGTTCAGCCATCGATAGCATTGTTGCAGACTAACTATTTAATTTATCTCGGATGTTATCCAAGATTTTTTGAAAGTGGCGCTTCCCAACTCTTCCTTTCAACATTGGAATTCCAAGGTAGTTGTCCATTGAGTTACCACATGACAAAATTTTTGAAGTATGTCACAGATGATCCTCATTTGTCTTGTAGAGGCCTCTTCAAATAACAAAAGTTCATCAGCAAAAAAAAAGTGAGATATTGGCAGGCCGTGTCTTGCATGAATTGATCGCCATTCGCCATTAGCAAACGATGAATGAGATGATCTAGGCATTGCATGCCTAACATAAATATATATATGGAGAGAGGGGGCAGCCCTGTCGAATACCCCTCTTAGGTGAAAAGGGTGTCGTGATTTCTCCCTTCCATAGGATATTGATAATTGAAGTAGAGATATAGTCGAGTATGATGGAGCACATACGCTCTAGCAATCCAGCAAGCAGTAGCATCTCATGAACAAAATTCTAATGCAACTTGTCATAGGATTTCTCCAGGTCTATTTTGAGTGACATAAACTAGCTTCTACCCTTCATTTTGCTCACAGTATGTATTAACTCTTGTGCCATTAATGTATTGTCATGAATGTTTCGATTGGGTACAAAACTGACTTGATTAGGTGATACTAGTTGAGGCATGAATTATTGCAGTCTATTGGCAATCAGTTTTGATATCATTTTGTACGAGACATTGCACAAGCTAAGGAACATTTATAAATTTCGGACTAGAGCAAAGGATTGGAACTGGTAGGTTTTTGGCCTATTAAACTGAGAAAACAAAGATTGTTGAGGAGATTAGGAGGTATTCAAAAGGCGTTAGCAGCAAACCCAAACCAATATCTATGACGCCTCCAGGGATCCTTGTCACGTGAAATGGATAATGTCCTGGCATAGGAGGAATCTATATGGCGCTAGAAGGCCAACTGTGAATGGATTGCAGCGGGCGATAGAGACACTAAATATTTTCATATGAGAGTAGTAGCTAAAACAAGGGCTTTAAGAATTGATGGTTTCATGAATCAGTCAAGAGTATGGACACATGATCAATAGAGAGTATATATGTTGGAAGAGGGCAATGCTCAGCAGCACTAAGATATGTTGCCATGTCTTTTTCCCCAAGGGGTAATCGATCAACAAGCTCTCCTTAAGCCTGCTAGTATGGAGGAAGCCAAGCAAGTTATGTTTGGTATGGAACCACTGAAAGCTCCAGGAGCAGATGGAGTCCATGCTAAATTTTTCCATAGCAATTGAACCACAATTCATACATCAATGTTTTGTTTCCTCAGAGATGTAATTGAGAATGGACGTTCTACGAAGAATGTAAATAATACTATGATGGTGTTAGTCCCCAAGAGATCACAACTAGAATTACCACAACATTAGGCATATTTCCTTTTTACTGTTAATGATATTTGAATCCATTTTCATATTCATTAGGTTGATGAATTTCTATTAGTTAGCAATGACTTAAACTACTATAACACATTCAAGAGGTATATTCACTTTTGTTTTTGACTCGAAAATTGAGGTTGCCTTCGTTTCTTTCTTTGAATAGAATTCTTGTGACATGATTGAACTTTTTTATGAAAAAATAAGTAGGTACTTGACATTTTGTCCAAGTTTGGCTTATCTAGTTTCATACTAGTTAAATTTCCCCTCGAACAATGTTTATTGGTCTTCCTCTTTGTACTCCAGGAAAATATCATTGAATCATTGGGTATTTGATTTATTTAAAGATCACAAGACTTGAGCTATCATATTTTATACGTGTTTTGGGATAATTCATTGCGGTTTTGAAACTATGTCATTTAATGCAACATGATATGTGATATCCAAAATATTTATTAGACAATAACATTTCCTTGTAACCTTCATTATTTCAATTGATTGGCTATTGGGCTAGTTGTCCACTTACATGAAAATCTATTACAAGTTTTCTCCTCACTTTAGGTGATAGTTGTAACAATCACGAAAAAAATAACCTACTTAAGTTAACCACCTCGAGATTTCACAACTATTGTAACAAATAACCAATGGATAAAATCTTACTAAAACTAAATCAAAGGATCTGAGAGTTATAAACAAATTAACCTCTTGGAAATTCTTGCTTCCTACCTCATCACATAAGCACCTCCAGGAGCATCTGCTTTAGCACCACACGTACATATCCGATGACCTTTCTGCTCTTCCCACTTCTCCCTCTAGCAGACTCTTAATCGACAGCCTTTTATGTGTTGTCTTATTCTTGGCCGGACTGCAAGTGCACAACAATTGGGAGAGGGTGTACCGGAGTCGGGATAACAGAGAGGGTGTGTTATTTGATTCGAGCAAGTCAACAAGGACAACAACGAAAGGAGGTGGGTGAACGGAATCCTTTGAATAATCATCTTTTAGTAGTCAAATTTGGTTTCCTTCTACCATGCTGTCCATAACATAATAAGATCGATAATGGACTCGATTTAAGGTTGCCTTTCATAGATTCATTATGATTATAAAAATCATGTTACTGGACATTTGTAATATTTCGTATGAAAAGTAACAAAAAAGAAGAAAATGAATCATGTGCATAAGGAGAATTTAGAAGATGTTTATGCCGTGTTTTGTTTGCCATCTTCTGCCTGAAATTAATTGCTTGATTTAGTCCATGTAATTACTATTGTGATGATGTGATTAATATTGTTTCATGATTGCTTTGCCTTTGCATTGTTCGTAATGCGTGAATCATTGGTTGATATGTTTTGCAATTAATCAGTGTAAAATAGATTCAGATGTAGTCTCGGCTTCATGTGCATCATAAGAATCCGACTCGAGTTCATCCCAGAGCCCGATCTGGGCACTTAACCACCTGATTTGCGTTTGCGGAACGTGGCCCGAGTTGCCACAAACTCGGCCCGGGTAGCGGCAGCGGCGATGTTAGAGTCTCGACATTTTATCTATTCGGCCCGAGTCACCATGAACCCGGCTCGAATTCTGTCAGTCGACACTCCATCCTATTTGTTTTGAAATTAGGTAGTGATACTTATTTCTTGTCTGATCTGAATTGATTTTCTACAAGCATTTGATCAAACAGTGATTTCTGATCTATCATATTAATATGAACCATATCTCTATCAATCATCGGTTTATGATTTTAAACATGAGGTCGTTCATCGATAAACTTCCATTGACACCAAGCATGGAACATTGGAATCATAAGAATTATCAAGATGATAATAAACTGAACCTTGGGTCGCCAATCCAAGCCAGTACTATCGTTCATTGTTATGGGTCATTCCCTTCTCTTTTTAAGGGCATAGTCACGACTTGATCACCCGTTGACCATCGACACTCGACTGTATCATTTGCTAGGCATACCTCAGTCCATCATGTAATAATGATAGGATGAGGGTTCTCAAAGTCACCGTCAAAGTCATAGTTGTTAATCACTCTAACCACTGAACATCAAATTATTGTCATTGATTATAAAAATGAATTATCTTCATTGTTTATGATCACAGAATCATGACTCTAATCCCTAAATATATTCTATTATTGATCATCGATTTACATGGAATACCGAATATTGCTATCATGTTATTGTTCATTGATTTTATATACATTATACTATTGTTATAGACATTTTTTCTCATATTCCAAGCAAAGGTAAGTCTCCATTATGGATTTATCAATTTATTCTAATTGATGATCACTCATTGTATATTATTATTTCCCACTTGGGCTATAAGCTCATGGGAGGATTACTTCCCCTGTGTTGATTTCCACATATGTCAGTGAGGGTGGATGAAGAGATGTGTTGCGACGATGCTCCGGTGGCAGAGAAGCACACGAACTTAGGAACATCTTTTTATTGTTTTTCTTTCTTATGTCTCATCATGGACCTTATGTTATTAAGGTATTTTGGTAGTTGTGACATTCACATTATTGCCTTTTATCTTTTGTCTTCATGAACCCTTTTATCTGTCCTTTTATTTCATAATGAAATTCCTTTCTTTTATTCCGTTGACATGTCACAATTGTTGACCGATCTTGGTCAAATGTTGAGTAAAAATCATAGCATTTGTTGATGGGAAAATTCGAGAACAAGGAGAGAAGATCGCAGAGAGACTGCAGAAAAATAGAGGAGACACACGAATTTACCCAGGTTCACCCTTGAGATGAGGACTACGTCCTGCAAAGAGGTTCCACTATATTGTTTAGGTTTACAGCCGCCACACCAAATTACATCAGAAATTAGGCTATTAATAGCCTCTCCAAACCGGGTTTAAAACCCAAACAAACAGAGAAAAAACCTAATCCGAACCACACGAGCCGACTAAACAAAAGCCCAAAATAGAGAAATTAGGCTATTAATAGCCTCTCCAAGCGGGACCGCCGTCGGGGGGCGGGGCCCCCCGAACCCCCCTTTCGTTTGTACGCCAGCAATACTATTAATTGGATAATACTCAGATTCCTCTAAGCTCACGTGGGCGAACCCGGTGTGAGAAACAAGGGGCCCTGAAGTATTCACCAATTCTAACAATTTGTAGCGTCTTCAGGTTGTTCTTTGTCACGTGGCGAGGATTGATTTGGAGCGTTACAATAGTCATATTTCTTGCAAGACCAACAAGCAACTAACTATTTTTCGATCTTTGCTGAAGTTCAATATAGAGCACTAACGATTATAATTTGCAAACCTATTTGATTGAGATCCTTACTTTGATGGGGAAATCGACTTTACATTAGAACACTAAGCATATTAAAATGGATAGTCATTTTTTTCCATGAAAAAGTTCTTGATAATCCAATTGCAATTTGGGAGTATATGATATGTACACTCCAACATGAAGGGAAGTATTAAAGCACGTTTTGTGAGGCGCCTTCTTGCTTAGCAATAGTGTTGTCAGATGAAACAAATAAAAACATGATTGCATAACATTATCAATAATGAATTCAACGTTAAACATATAAGTATACATATAAAATTGTCATCTAAATAAAATTACCATTTAACAATTATTCCTTTCCCTTCCCTTTAATGGTGTCAACCAAATAAGGGTAGTTATTCTCTTTCATTCTCCTACATTTCTTTTCTGTAATTTCTTTTCTGATTCTTTACATTTCCTTTCTCTTAATGAATTTTGAAGCAAACATACTCTAAATATATATTTGTATAAGAATAAAAAGTTTAGAAAAATATCGTAGTTCAATATGTCTACGCATCAAAACATGAATGATCCATACAAAACCTATTTTTAAAGATGTATTTGTTAGACATATAAAAGATGCAAGATTACATAATCCTAATTACACTTAAACATATGCAAATGAAAGTGATTCATTTATTTGATTAATTTATTTTTTATGTTATTATTTAAACAAATCACATAAATATTTGCCTTCGACATTGGAAACATAGAGCACAAAGATGAAATAATCTAAATTCATATATGATAAAATCATTTGTGGATATTCATTTGATTCGTTAATAGTATATGGACATGAGTTTATTTTAACTCAGTATGATGTAAGAGGACAACCCAAATATAAGACTCATTTATGACATCAAATTTGAATGACTAGTGGGAGGACTTAACTTAAGTTTATGTAATGTTATTGAGTAAAGATATACACTCCTTTTGTGGAATCTTCACCATAATACTGAAGTGTGTCACCAAACATGCTAAATTGTTCCTAAGATAAATCAAATAGTTTTTCGATTATTGATCACATGTGTGAGTGTTTTGAGAATTAAATAATATTGTATATTACTTAAACTCTTAATTGTACTTCAAAATAAGATTCATGTTACTATTTCAACGATGTACTTAAAAAGTCAAAGTTATAAGTTGCCCACTGAGTCATGTTTAGAAAAGCAAATATCTTAAAAGTACGAAACATGTGGGTAAGAGAAAAATTCATTAGTTCTAAGTAAAATTTTGTATGTTAATGACTAATTATAAGTTTTAATATACAATTTAGAAAGTTGCATGGTTAAGGATTAGTTATTTAAACTATACAAGTAAGATATGTGTAGGACAAATTGAGTAATATGATTGTTTAAGTGACTATATAATAACATGGTAATATTTTGCATATTAATTGATCGATATGCATCTCTAAAAGTCATAAGTATTGGCTTTCAAGTTAATTGAGTAACTACGAATTTGTAACAAGCCATAATTAACAAATTATTGTTCTCGTGTATTATGGTGTAAAAAATACTAATATTTAAATAAACAATAACCTCATGTTACAGTATTTGATAAATATTAGTAATATAAATCATAATTAAAAATATTTAAAAATACTTAAATCTTATGGATAATATAAAAGAATAGCAAAGTGGATATGGATAAATCACGAGTTATTCATATCAGATCCAATGATACCGTGAAGATGAATTTGAGTCATGATAGTAGAACAAATTGGTCATCCCAACTCGACTTTATATATTTTTTTTCAAATTTTCGCAGCCCAAAATTTATCCAAGCTAAGATGGAGTTTAGGTTCTCATTTTCAACATGATTGTCTAATATTATAGTGGGTTATTTGTGTACTATTTATATATTATATTATGATTTTTTTATAAATATGTGATGTATGAAATGATCTTATTAGTGACAAAGAATAAAATAAAAACTAATATTTTTAGTTTATTTATATTTTTTAATTCTAATCTAAAAATAAATTAAATTGGGACAACTAGATCATCCCAATTTAATTTCGATTAGTTATAGGACGATTCGATCCTAGCTAAATTTAAACTACTGCCATCGAAGTTTACCTTCTTTTCCAACTCAATCATCAATTTTTTGTTTGCAATTAGCTTGCCCTCCAACTTTTTAACTTATTTCATTAAATGTCCTTCTGACATGCGATATCTTATTTTTAATTGTCCCACTTACTTTGATGTTACTTGTCTATTTTGTCTCACCTTCATATATTTCCTCCTCTTCGACTTGACAAATAACATTGTTTTTCATTCATCCTCAATTTGTGTTTGGATTCGCCCATAATACTCACTTTACCAAGCACTTTGATGGCTTGTTAGTGAAGAAGGCTTAAGACATTGTATGAAGGGAGAATAGAAAGTACATTTTTGAAGGTGAAAAACTTTGTTTATGTTGTTTTGCTATTGTTTCTTCCCTTATACTTCTCCTATGAGACTTATATTACTTTCGGTTGATTCTATTAGGTTTTTGTTTCAATTTGCCACAATGTCTAGCACCATCAAATTCTTCAACAATCCAATCTCTAATAGGAAGCAGGAGTTGAGCTCATTATTCATTAGGATGAACTTGTTCAAGGTCTTGAACATGTTGTCGATGCTTGCAAAAAGACAATTGTGGAATCCGTTGTTGGTGAGAACGATGTGGAGAGTAGTGAGTTACCGATTTTGTATGGGATCTTGAAGTTGACCCTATTGTGGTTGATGAAGATGGCATCGAGATCCTTGTTGAAGAGCTCCTTTGACACCTTTCCTTTGAACTTATTGAACAAGATGTCCAAATACATCAACGACATCCCGATCATGACCTTGGGGAACTTTCGAAGAAATGATTGTTGTTGATGTCAATAATATACAAGAGCTTAAACTTGTGAAAGCTATGGGGCACGACACCATAGAATCAGTTGTAGTTGATTTGGAACAATGAGAGGTCCTCGCGTAGGCCAAGCTCCTCTGAGTAGATACAAGACGATGTCCCTATGATCGAGATTACAATAGCCTCAAAGTACTCATCCCAATGTAGCGGCGCCTAAAATACACTAGTGTATCTAAAGAGCTCGGGCCCGACTTGTCGTCGATGAGTTTGTGCTGGTCAGGGAAGATGACCATCTTCCACATCTTGAGGGCAATGAAGGCATCGTAGAACTATGGGTCGTCGAAGTGGAAGGACAAATCGATCTTCATCTACTTGTAGTGACTCTTACCAGAGTCATTGTTGTCCCCGTCGTAGCTATCAATCATTGTCCCCATCATAGCTATCATTGATGGATGAAGGTTGCCTCAACGGCCTTGAGGTGATGGCTGGGGACGAACAAGAGGCGGCAAAAGTAAATCTCCTTACTCTCTTCGTATGCCTTTGGCTGCTCCTCAATTGCATGTTACTACTGTTAGCTTGGTACTGGTGTAACTACTCTGACAATGTCACGGACGTGCTCTACACACATCATTTATGCATAATAATGTATTTAATTAACATATTAAGTTAGTTTGAATGTTCATTTAGCGATATTTGTATATAGTAATTAATATTTCAGTTAGAGCATAATGATTACTTAATTGTCAAAAAACTTTACAAAGTAATTACATAAGATTATTAGGAATAAATTACAAAATTTATAAACATTATAATATATATGTTTAAATAGCATTAAATAAGTTTAATTAAAGTTAACACGCTTAGTTATGATAAAAAAATATGATTGGTCATCACTTAAGTTCCAAGCAACTGAAGCAGACAGACGGTGGATAACTGCTTAAAGGGATATTTTTTCAAACTACCTTATACCGTGAGAAAATTTTGAAAACTATATATAAGCTACTTAATCTTATCCTTTCACCGTAGAAAAAGTACTAGAGGCGAAACCCGAGCGAATTGGACTGGGGAAATTCGGGAACATAGGCTGTTCAAGGTGAGTTTTGATCCGAAAATTGTTCTTCTGATTGAAATGATCCTTTCTTCGTGATTACCATACCATAAATTATGAAATTTGGTATGGTTAATCTATTCAAAATTAGCTTTCCACGACCCCTGGAATCACCTAAAAAGGTGATTTATAGAGGAAGTTATGAACTTATCTTCGCAAGTCACTTATCTTATCCTAAGTCTGATACAAGTTCAATTTATAAATTAGGGCGCGGTTGGAATAGAGTGAATTAGGATTTGAAATTTGGATATGCTTTTCAAGGTTCGGTGAGAAGTGAAATCATATTATTTGGTCATGTTACTAGGGAGAAATGAATTTTTAACTTCATAGTGATTCTTCTGTCAAATTTCAGGACATGGACAGATGATGACCCGAATTAACTATTTTTTCTATAAGTCTATACAGATAGTTAAATTCTCTAATTTTTATAACACAATACTACGGAATTCTAGGTTTTAGGTAAATTATTATCTAGTTAAATGAATAAGCATGGAAAAATGTATAAATTAAACTTTCAGTGACATAAGTTTGCCAGGACACGAACCCTATGTCAGATTGCCTTAGATGTTATGACTTACTCACCTGGAATTAGTTAATGATATGTGGGAGTTGGAAACTTTAGTATGCCTAGTTTCTAATTAATCTAGAATCATAAGATTTGCTCATGTGATTAAGAAGTTATGGATTAATAATTTATAGACACTTAGTCTGGAATCTTGAGACAACGCTTGAAATTAGAAATTGGTATTAAAGGAGGTAATATGCATTTTAGGGTGCATAAGCATTCATACATCATGAGCATGCATTGCATATTACCTTATTAGTGATTGGAAAGTAAAAAAAAACACTATTGCTTGTAGGAAAACATCATGTTGCAAGTGAAAGAAAGAAATCTAATAATCCTCCTTGAAGGGATAAAGTAGAAGGTGATTAGGTAAATTTACAATATAGGAAAATGCTATATGTTAGTTCTTTTATTTATAGTATTATCTCAAGCAAATATTATTATTGTTATTTTTGAGAAATGTGTGTTCACTTGTTATACACCCAAACACTAATGCCTCCTTATTTATAATAAAGTTAGGCAATATAAGAAAGGAGAATATGCTAAAATATTACTTCAGAATATCAAGGATATTATCCCAAAATATCTGGGATATTATTGTAAAAAATCTGGGATACTAATCATGACTAATATTACAAAGATATGCAAGTCATATCTCAACACTCCCCCTCAAGCTTGAACATAGATATCAATCATGCCTAGCTTGTCGCATATCAATCATGCCTAACTTGATAGCCAGAAAGTTGATGACACCGATGATTCTATATTCCAACACGCCCCCGCAAGTCGACGATGGAAAGATACTAAACGATGGCGGCTTGAAGGACACACCGTGGAGAAATCACACAACAGCAGTAGTGTAACCACTCGTCGAACACCTACTGGGCAAACCAGGCTTCAAACAGTAGAGACAATTTGACAAACACTTAGAGGACAGTTGCTACTGAAAGAACATCGAAGAGGAAGACGCCAACAATGATTTTGCCAACATGCCCCAACTTGAAGAGAGCTTGAGCAGTAGTAGCAGAACATCCAATGAGACAAGTAGAGATTCTTCGATGGAAGTAGAGAATCGGATGAGCGGAAAACACATATCCCAAATTCGGCAACAACGTCGGTAGAACGCCGATAACGGCAAATGGAGAGGAAACTGCAAAGAGACGACTTGAGGAACGTCAACCACGATCCATCGTCAGAAAGGAAGTAGGTTCCGATCATCGATAACAACGTCGGCCAAGCCCGATCGTCCACAACGTCGTCGATATAATTTCAGAGGTTAAGCTCCGATCAATAGAGGTTTAGTAGAACACTCCTAATGGAGTGCAAGACGTCTCAAAGGCATAGAAAACCTCAAAGACTTAGGATATCATGGAAATGTGACAGCAAAGTTGACCCCTGTGGAACAAAAAGTTGTTAGAAAGCAAAAGGTGGAGAAGAGGAACAAATGAGAGAAATCACAAAGGTACAAAACCTCGATCTAGCATCGCTGCTTTGATCAATAAAGTCCCGAGGATAGGTCCAGCGATAACACCGACAAATAAATGAAAGCGAAGGAAACAAGAAAGAGACAAAAATGAAGTTTCATTTTGCAATAATTTTCGAGCTCCTGTGCAGTACTAAGATTTATCTTGCAGCAGATGAAGGAGATGTGTAAATAGCATAAGAGAGAAATATAAAAGAAAACACAAAGACACGCAAAGGCGTAGAAAGAAGAACATGAATTAGAAACATAGAGAGAGTAAAGTGGAAAGCAGAAATGTGGATCATCCAGGCATAAACATGAAGATAAAGAACTTTGTGCTTCCTGGACTTTCAGGAGCTATGGAAGTCGACGAATCTATGAGAGGAGCTCACACAGATCTCTAATCAACCCGTTCTGATACCATGTTGAGAAATATATTTTCACTTGTTATACACCCAAACACTAATGCCTCCTTATTTATAATAAAGGTAGGCAATACAAGAAAAGAGAATATGTTAGAATATTACTCCAGAATATCAGGAATATTATTTCAAAATATTTGAGATATTATTGCAAAAAATCTGGGATATCAATCCTGAATAATATTACAAAGATATGCAAAGCAAATCTCAACACTCCCCCTCAAGGTTGAACATAAATATCAATCATGCCTAACTTGGTAGTCAAAAAGTTGTTGACGCTGACGATTCTATATTCCAACAGTTATTATTGAAATATATCTTGAGTTGTGAAAAGTATTTATGATATGTTTCAAGGATTTCATATGAGATAGAGCAACCTCTTACATGAAAATATTTTCAGGGAACAATGCTTGTGAAGCTAAAATAAGTTTTACTTGATAATAATATGTGATTATGATATGTGTTTTTTGATAATGTTAAACTCCATGTGTTCATTAGTCATGCTGTTTGAAAAAGATATTTGGGACCGCATTCGATATACATGAAGCCTTTGGGGCGTATATCGAGTGTCTGCCCTTTGGGGGTTACTTTGCATGCACGTATTGATCCATGATATGCTCTGCGTATTCGAGAATTATGATTGCGACACACAATCATGATTGAGATACGTATTGACCCATAATTTTTTTTGCGTATTTGAGACTCTTGATTATGAAGCTATGCTTAACTCTATGACACGCAATCATAGAGGGATACGTATTGACCCATAATTTGCTCTGCGTATTCATGACTCTTGATTATGAAGACACATAATCATGGAAGGATACATATTGACCCATGATGAGTACACACATGTGTGGAGTTTAATTATTAAAATAATAATATTTTGAGTTACTTTTACTTATGTGAAAGCTCATGATTTGACAAGTTATGTTATATATGCTATGCTTTAAATGTTTTCTCATATGAAAGAAAATGTGGTTATTTAAATGTTATATACACTCGTATTGTTCCCCTATGTTGTACTTTTATTTCATTCACTGAGTAAATGATTGTTGCTCACAATACTCATTTTAAATTTTTTAGATTATCGTAATGAGTTGAGTCGACTCGGAGCTTATTTTTGTTGCATATAGAGAAGAGGTCAAGCCGTTGGAGCACTTTAATCTCCCTTCACTTTTGTTTTTTTTTAAACATGTATATGTAATAAATAGTCTTAGATGTTGTAATTAAGTTTGTGAGAAACTTTTTGTGACGTCGTATATAACTTGATCTTGTGGGGTGTTATTTGTGAAATAGTGTGTGAAACGATAATGATACTATGTGAATGTGATGACTTATAACTTTTATTTAATCTTTGATGAATATATATATATATCTTTTATATGTATTGACAAATAACACAAGATAAGTAAGAGAGGGAGGTTTTGCCGATTTTATTTTTAGAACTAGTGTAACACCCGTGCGATGCACGGGGCATACTAAATTTAATATATAAAAAATTTAAAACTTATATTAATAAAAAAATATATGCAACTATCAATAAATAAAGCATAATAAATAATGAAAAATATATATAAAAATAATTACCAAATAGTTCCTTCTCATCAACATTAATTTTCTTAAGTAATTGCCCTTACATAATTAATATATGTAAATATATGTGAAAAAATACATGATCAAAATTAATATAAAAGTTGAATGTAAACCAATATGGTTATCCCATGCTCTCAATTAAGCCATGACATGTAAAAAAGAAAAAAAAGGTAAGAATATCTGTAAAATAGTGAGAATCATATATCTTTCATTCTTCAAATATAATTTTGCATGCAACATGTAAAGTCATGGATATCACTATAACCTTTCAATGGAGTCCAGATGCAAGCAATCTAACTTTTATTTTAGATTAATCTGTCAAATATTTTTTTATAAAGTAATATATTTTTCTTACAAAAGTGGCATATGATTCAACGGTGTAAAATATAATAATTCAAAATCGACAAATCTTAATTTCTTTCAGAGCCTAGTAACTTTTATATATATGAAAAAATAATGCATGATAAATTATCCATGTTTATGTCAACATAATATATTATATCATCCAATCCCTGCCATATCACAAAGATAAATTAAAAAAAAGGATAAGAATATCTATAACATAATGAGAGTAATGTATCTTTCCTTCTTCAAACACCATTTCCAATATATCAATCCCTTGGAATATATAAAAAAATTGTCATGATATATAGTTATGCACGTATATTATTTTTCATGGAATAAAAACTAAAAAAATATAAAATTTATGAAACATATATTTTCATGAGGAATGGAACAAAATAATTTAAAAATATAATACAAAAATAGCTAGTAACAGAAATGGAAATGGTGATAAATTAAATAGAAATTGGTACAAACTGACAATTATTAATTTTTAAAGTAAATACATTCATAAAATGTTAAAAATTGATAGTCAATTAATTTACAATAAAAAATAGGCTGGTAAAAAAATGTAAAAGAACTTCTAAATATATGTATGTTTAAATTAATCAATATTTTTACAAAATGAAAATCCAATTACGAAATTGCAAATTTCATTAAAATTGAGATCTATCCTATAATGATATATTATTCTGCATAACTCAATAGGGGAAAAACTAATTGTAATAAAAATAGGAGAGAGAGAGCCGATTGCAATAAAAATAGGAGAGAGAGATCAAGTAAAGTTTGTTTCGTCATCAATATTTATAACATGTCAAATTGTTAGTTATAACTACTGAGTCATTTATAACTATAAATAAAGAGATGATAAAACATAGAGACCGGTGCAGAAGATAAAATAGATTGACATACCGAAAATAATGGATGTAAAATTACCTAGTCGTATTATTATATATTATGATTACTCTGGGAAGTTCTAAAGCAAATATTATTTTTCTAAAAAATGTGATCATAAAAATATATGGTAAAATATTAATTTTTTCATTTACTTATTGGTAAATATGAAGTTACTATAATATTTTTGTCTATACGTGTAATAATAGAAAAATAATATATATAGATAAAAAACAGAATGTGACAATAAACAAATGGTTCTATGACAAATATGTATTTAAAAAAAAATAAAACCCAATAGAAGTAAAATTTTCATTTCATATTGTAATATGATTTAAATATAATATTTATTGTAAGCAAGTTATTAATTCTCACCGTGATATTTATTGGTTGCCATAATTGCACCTCGCCTTCACTAACTGCATCCAAAATTAATTTAAACAATATGAACAGATAATTTAAATAAAGATATTATAACAAACTAAACAATTAAGAATATTGAGAATGTCAAAACATAATTGCATATATCTAAGAGAATCTAAACTATGTAGTGCAAGATAATATAGATAATAAAATTAAAAAATAACTAATATAAGTTATGACATAATTATGTTTTTACTTCAGTGCAACAAAGAGAAATATCTGTATACTCTTAATAAGGTATAAATTAGACTCTCAAGATCAGATAATAACTTATTAGGATAATCTCAAAAGTTAAAGACTTTCAAGACATAACACTAAGATAACTGAATAAATATTTATCCTCTCGATGGATTGTGGATAAAGTTCCTTTGGAATCTTATTTATAAGGAATGGTAGGATTAGTTAAATAAACCACCCTATGTAACTATCCAATGATTTATTATTTTACCATTAATAAACAATTATTAAATAACTAACCATCTATATTGCATGAGAAGTGAAAACAATGGCTACGAAGATAGAGATGATGGCTAATGGGTGGCATTATATACAGAAATAGTGGAAATGATTGCTAATAAGAGGGCACGATTTTGTTGACATTCAATTACTTTTATATATAATAAAATCATATATATACATTCTATATTTGTGACTGAATTTTTTTTAACATACTATTAATTTATAGAAACATTTGTCACACTCTCCTTCAATGCTACCTTCCTTTTAATAATATATAGATAGAATATCATTTTCTTCATGCTTATTATTCCCTCAATATAGTATACAGACATAAAGTAATACTACTTATATAAAATGATAATATAATTAACTTAGAGATAATATGAATATATATCTATTATATCATATATATAATAATTATATCTATTACACATGGGGCCAAATGTCATCATGTTATATCATTCATATTTATTCTTATACTATATTAATATTAATATAGTATAGATATAAGATAAGATAAGATATATATATTATATTCAAATTTATTATGTAGCTAACTAACTTCATAATACAATAACAACTCCACGTGCCAAATTATATAATTGCATAATTTAAGATAATTTCTATTTTTATGAAGAAAATATAATATTATATAATTTATTTAAGAAATATAATTATAGCATTTTATAAATAATTTCAGAAATAACTGTGGAATGTATCTTTCATAATATTATAATATATATACTAATATCCTAATTAGTTATCTATAACTAATTTAAAAAATGAGTGACAAATAATTTTTTCATCAAAATAATATTCTAATTAATTATAATTCTTAAGGGCACTTGTCACTTTCTACTTTTGTCAAATGTCAAACTCTCCTTCCAAACTTCCTTGTTTTTAATATAATATAGATTGTTGAAGATAATTAAGAGATGCAATAATTGAGATTAAAATTAAGCCACGGAATTGAGTGTGACAAACAACCTCACACTGGTTGAGCCAGATCGAAAGGGGAGCCAAACTCATCTAAGAAGTTATTTACTACCACGGGAAAGGAAAACACACACATCAAAGAAAAAATAAACATGTGGCGTCCATTAAGGAGACAATTGAAAAAAGGGCTATTGCAAATCAAAATGACATTTGATATAATTTAAAAATTAAAGACGATCCGGTAACAAATTTTAATTTGACGACAATATTGAAAATAAAGTTTAAGAATAATTATTGAAATTTATTCATTCGACGAACACGATCACATTCAAATATGTAAGACACTACCAAAATGAGATGACTAGGACAAAGGCGATGCGATTTGAACAATATTTTTTATAAAAAAAAATATATTTAGTTGGAGATATATTTTATTCAAAATGCATTCCACCAAAATGGTCATGGGTGTCATATGTATTAGATGGTAAGTTAGGTAAATAGGGAATCTAAAATTATTTGTAATCATTGCAGTCATATACAATAGTATTCTAGATCCTGATAATTTAAAATTAATTCATAATTTTTTTTGGATTATCACATACCAAATGATATTTTTTTCTATATTTATTAGTTTATCTTTATTTATAGTAGGGCAAAAAAATATGATTACGTTTTGTAGTTTTTTAGCTTTTCAGGGGTAAAAAATGGGCGGGGTTGAATGGATTTTCGCTCAATAAACAGATAAGACACCTTTTTACAAAATATAATTATTTTTTCAGCTAATAACGGATTTTCGTTAAGAGATACCATTTTATTTTTATGTAAAAATGAAATCAAGGATATGTTAATGACTTATCCAGTTATTGTTAATTGAGCAATTAAAATATTTTAAAAAAATTATTATATAGTTAAGTTATTTATATCTCTTGGTTGAGTCTCTTATATGAATTTCCAACATTTAAAAAATGCTAACTTTTTTCTTTTGAAGGAGGCAAATTTCGTAAGTTGAATCAAATTAATTTAATTCTTTTTACTGATATCTCTATCTCCCTCGTCACTATTTATGTATTTATTTATTTTATTTATTATTTGCGTTTGTGAAGCAATGATGTCCCTCCTCATTTATTTATTTGTTTTATTATTATTTTGGGTTTGTAAAGTAGCATTTCTCGAGCCCCAAATCACATTTCCAAACCAACAGGTGGTCACGCTTTCTAAACCAAGCATGCTCATGGCACCCACGCCGACCTCACGCATCATCCATGCCTCCCCTCTGCGGAAATCTACGCGTCACGTCCACCACCGTCCGATCCTCGCACCTCGCCTCACGCGAAGTCGTCCGTGCCAATCATAAACTCCCAACACGCGGCCGCACACGAGCGAAACCCTAAGCACGCGGGAAGCCTTCGGCCTCTCGCACGAGCCTTCCTCCCGGTCTCCGCCGCCGCCGGACCTCGCCGGCACCGGGCCTCCGCCCGTCACATCTACCCGAGAAAGGCCTCCGACCTACGGCACACATCGATTTTCTCTCTCCGGCTGGTGGGGTCGCCGGAGAAGTCGCGCCGGAGCTCCATTCAGCGTCGGGCGACCTCGTTCTGGTTCAGAGAGGACCGCTGGGAGATTTAGGAGGAATCTGGTGGGAGGAACGAGCTCCGCAACTTCTACTAAAGTTTGATGCTCTGTAGATTACGGTTCCGTTACTTAGTTTCGAGATCTCGAGTCGCAAATGCCTTGGCGGATCTTGTTTCATGAATCTGATGGAGAACTAGTTTTGGTCTTGTAAAAGATCGCTTTGCTTTGTTTGGAGAGTTTAGATCTGTTTCAGAATGTAGAGAACACTAAACGTTGCTGAACTAGAAGAGGTGAAGACTTTTGGCTCATGACGCAAGGGATGGAGAGGTTGGGAGGTACAAGCGAAGACGACGAGGAAGAAGAAGAGCTGGAGGGCGACATGGAGATGGATGTCAAGGAGGAGGAGGATGATGAGGATGGCAGAGGCCGCTCGGCGTCCATAGTCGGAGAATTCGCTGGCGGCCGATACTTCCTGCCGCCTCCGGAGCCCCCGCCTGAAGGGGCAGATCTGCCGCAGACGCCGTCCTCGGCAGCCTCAGGCGGCGCGCGGCGCAGCCGGCCGACGGAGGAGAAGGAGCGCACGAGGCTGAGGGAGCGGCACCGTCGGGCGATTACCGGCCGGATCCTCTCCGGGCTCCGGCGTCACGGCAACTACAACCTCCGCGTGCGCGCCGACATCAACGAGGTCATCGCCGCCCTGGCCCGCGAGGCCGGCTGGGTCGTCCTCCCCGATGGCACCACATATCCTCCGTCCCAGGTCATTTTTTTTTTTCTGTCTGCTCTCTTTTTTCTATTATTTCTTTCCGTTTTCTCTAATATGTTTTAACGGACGAGAAGATTTGGGCGAATAGTTGTTCGTAGGGAGAAATGGGCGAAAGGAGAGAGCTTTTTGTTTTGGGTCACCATTTGGCGCTTTTTGAGGCGTTATTTTAACTGGCCCCATGGCTCCACGTGGTGGTGGACGCCTTCGACGCCTCAAACTTGTGCCCCTCTCTCTCTCTCTCGTCTTTTCTTTCTCCCGTGTTCACTAATACGCTCTCCTATCAGTTGGAGTGCCAGTGGGTGTACCGGTGGTTTCGTGTGCTTTTCGAAGCTGCCAGTAATGATCGTCTTCTCCACCCCTCTTCTACAGGCCGGAAGGATCTCCGCTGGCGCTGCATCGTCTTCTCCGGCAACCCCCATCCCCGCGCCTCCGTCCCCATCCCCGCCCTTCCGCGGCGTGCCCCCCGCTGGCGCGCTCCGCACGTTCGACCATCCGTCCGGCCGCCTCAAGGGCGTGTTCACTCCCCCGCTCTCCGTATATGATGGCAGAGGTCGCAGCGTTGTCGCGTCTGTCGGGACGAACCGAATCGGGGACAATAATATCGTCCCTGCCGAAGAATCACCTCTCTTCAATAGCAGCAGCTTGCCTTCCGCCGATAACAAACAGGTTGGGCCTCTACGTTTCCCCTTCCTATAGTGCTTCTTCGCTTGATTACTTTCAGGATCGGGGTTCTCGAGTTTGGTTTCTAGTCACAATTTCTGTTTTCTTTTACGAGACATCGACAATCGAAATGCAGGTTGTTGTGTCTCCGAGGATTGAGGAACGATGCTTTGCTGGCACTCCTTATGTTCCAGTTTACGTAATGTTACCAGTAAGTTGCTGTCACCTAGATTGATCTTTCAAAGCAACTCCTTTTTCCGATAATATCACTTTAGCTCCAGTTGGGAGTTGATCTTTCAAAGCAACTCCTTTTTCCGATCTTAATATCACTTTAGCTCCAGTTGGGAGTTGCTTATTGAATTTTTCTTAGAACAATGATGTGCTAATGCTGAAACATGGTTGTTTTAAACTGGATGGTAGCTTGATGTCATCAATAACAACGGCGAACTGACTGATCCAGAGGTTTTAGTTGAGCAGTTGAAAGCATTACAATCTGTAAAGGTAGATGGTGTAATGGTCGATTGCTGGTGGGGCATAGTAGAGGCTTTTACCCCACAAGTGTACAATTGGACTGGTTATAAGCAACTATTTCAGCTAGTCCGACAATTTAAGCTTAAATTGCAGGTAAGTTTTTTTCCACTTGGTGTTTTTTTTACAAAATCCAGATTTCTTTCAAGAGTATTAACTTATGATTTTGTAGTCTTATAGTAATGTACTTTCTGAAATAAAGAAGAATGATTTACACTCTTTATTGCACAAAAAGGATGTCAAGAACTAATGCATGGATAACTTGGTATTTTCTTTTTGTTTTAATTGTCTGTTAATCACAAAGATAAGTTACTAACTTACCATATATGTTTATGATGTTTTTTATTGCCTAAAAAACTGATAAGAAAAATGATGGCCCATAAAACTACTGCAGAAATTGAGGGATGTTTTAGGACTGAATGAGTTCTCTTTTTTGTGTAAGAAAGGGTGGTTGACAATATGTTGGCCAACCACTTTATTGAAACTGATTTCTCCTTACAAACTAAATACTTTTCCATGGTGTTTAGACTAACAACTCACTTATAATCATAAGAAAGCTACTTGACGTGTTTGGTGGCATCTTTCTGCTACTCTTATGCACATTGTATATGGAATTTGTTACTGGGCGTGATTCATTTTATTCGAGGAGTGCACCTTTTTTTTCTTGTTAAGAGAATCATATATTTGTCCTAATACTTATCTATATGCATTTGTTCATTCAAGGTGGTCATGTCATTTCATGAATGTGGAGGCAATGTTGGTGATGATGTAAATATACCTTTGCCTCACTGGGTTACAGAAATTGGCAAAAGCAATCCGAACATATATTTCACAGACAGAGAGGGTAGGTACAATATGGAATGCCTTTCTTGGGGAATTGACAAAGAAAGAGTTTTGCAAAGCCGAACTGCAGTCGAGGTATTTCTACTTTCAGTTCTGTTTGATCATAACTCAACCTGAGTGAACCTTTAAATATGGTTACTTCAAACTACAAAAAAACCAGCAAATTATTGGGTTTCCCTTCTCACCTTCCATAGATATGAATTTAATCCATTCTGATGCAAATTGTTAGAATTTCGATATTAATATGGTTTATATTTACTCATATTTTTTCAGAGATATTACTTGACTTATAATTAATATTTTCCCTACTAATGTGTTTTGATATTAGTTGGCAATATCTTAGTCATATCAGTCTTTTTTTTGTCATATCAATCTTAACTTTCATGATTCATGTTAATGACAACAATTGCAAATTCTTTTTGAGGTATAGAGTTGGTGGATCTGGATGCCTCTTTCCACCAATTACTTTGCTTCAATAGTATACTGTTATTTTGGGATAACGAACAGTAGCACTGAAGATACTTATAATGAGCAGAGAAGTTAAGATCCAACTTATATGTCAATGAAACATGGAAGTTCTCCTTTTTGAAAAGGGTCTGCAATGTATTAGAATTGCAAATCAAAGATGTCTGGCAGGCGGAGAGGATTGTACCTATCATAATATTTTTCCCATTTATATATGCTCTTTGTATTTCTAAAGGTAATTGTGAATTTGTCTTGTTTCCGGGCACTCAAAATGACAATACACTTTTTTTTTTAAAAAAGGAACAACTTCTTTTACAGGTTAAAGAAGGAACCGCTATTTTCTGACAGGATTTTGTGTATAAATCTCATTCAGGTCTATTTTGACTACATGAGAAACTTTCGCGTGGAATTTGATGAATTCTTTGAGGATGGAACAATTTCTGAGATTCAAGTTGGTCTAGGGCCCTGTGGGGAGCTGCGGTATCCGTCTTATCCTCCAAAATATGGTTGGAGATATCCTGGTATTGGGGAGTTCCAGGTGAGATGGTTTTCTTGTTTATTTTACTGCATTGCAGTGCTGCACATATATCATAAGAACTATGCTGAATATCCTCTTTGGATTTCTCAGTCTTTTATTGGGTACCCTGACCCCTATATCATGTTCTGGTCTACAGTCCCAATATTTCCCTTCTTCATAAGTAGGAAAGTTACATCAATTAATATGTAATTAATCTAGTTAACTGTTGAGATAATAGTTTCTTGCTTACATGAGAATCTTTCTTCTAGTGTTATGACAACTACTTGTTGAAACGCCTTGGGGAGGCGGCAAAAGCAAGGGGCCATCCATCTTTTGGCATAGGTCCAAAGAATGCAGGTTCTTACAATTCACAGCCACATGAAACTGGGTTCTTCCGTGATGGAGGTGATTATGACAGTTCTTATGGTAGATTCTTTCTTGGTTGGTACTCCAAGGTGTTGCTGGACCATGGTGATCTTGTGCTCTCACTGGCCAAATTGGTCTTCGAGGGCACAAGAGTTTCTGTGAAGGTCAGTTATAGTTTAAGTTGTTTTTATTCTTTTGAGGATTGAGTATCCCATCTTTGTAAGTTTTTCTTTTTGAACTGCAAGCCTTCATTGGCTAGAAAATATAAATAAACCTCGACTGATGTGTACTATTGTATGAGCTGATTATAAATATTTATGCTTTGTTTTTTTTCAATTTGCCCTTTATTTTTTTAAACGAAAAAGGATGTCTACTGAGACTTGTAGACATCCGTCTTTTTTAAATAGCAATTGGATTACATTATAGTGTGGTTACAAATGGAAAAGAAACTGACATTGTAGACCCCTACTTACCAGCTCGCAATTTTGCCAAAGAAGCCGCATGTGAGTGATGATGTTCTCGTTCTCCAAATTTTCCCTTTATTTTCTGTTGGCTATTTTGCTTGTAGCTGTCATTTTTCGGGTAAATTAATCGTCCCTCAACTTTAAGTCAATATCTCAATGGTCTCCAACTTCAATTTGTAACTAAATTGTCCTCGAACTTTGATTTTCTT
Organism: Pontederia crassipes; assembly: GCA_030549335.1. NCBI lineage: Eukaryota > Viridiplantae > Streptophyta > Magnoliopsida > Commelinales > Pontederiaceae > Pontederia > Pontederia crassipes. The sequence goes on along the minus strand of CM060191.1, from coordinate 63,489,822 downwards.
GCACACATCGTTCTCCTGACCGGTAATATGCAGTTCCCGATTACCTTGCTGACGTGGTGTAACAAAAATATAATAAAATAATATAAAAAATATAATAAAAAATAAAAAAGAGGGGGAAGCGAGAGGCGGGCTGCCGCCTCTCGCCGGAGGGGACCAAGGGGGTGGCGCCCCCCTTTTCTTCCTCGCTCGCGGCGCTGGTGAGGGAGAAAGGGGAGCGCCGCCCCCTGCGAGGGTGTTCACCAGCAGCAGCTGCTTCGTCCTGTACACGAGTTTCCAGCACCGGCCGTAGAGAGTTATCACCTCTTGGAGCCGAGAGCTCGAGTAATGGAGGGAGATGCCTTCTTCGCACTGATCCTCCGGTTCATCTGCATTATTTACTTCTTTGAGCTTGCAGGATGGCAAGCCTATTGGTTGTTGGCTGGGTCAGTTCGTGGAGGATTTCCATGGCGAATGCGACGAGACGGAGAAGCCTGAGGAGAGGAGGAAGTGGATGGAGAAGCACGGGGGGACAGCCTTCATGAAATGGAAGCGGACGCAACCGGCGATGAAGAAAAAGAGGGGCGCCGACCCCGCTTGCGAGCTCGCATAGTGGGGCTGGCGCCCCTTCCCCTCTTCGACGCCGGAGGGGAGAGGGGGTGGGGGCGCCGCCCCTTTGGTCCCCTCCGACGAGCAGGTTGCCGCCTCTTTTTTTATTTTATTTATTTTATTTTGTTATGCCACGTCAGCAAGGTAACTGGGAACTGCTTATTGCTGGTCAGGAGGATGATGTGTGCAAGAAAATCAATATTTGAGGACAATTTAATTACAAATTGAAGTTGGGGGACCGTTGAGATATTGACCTAAAGTTGGGGGGCAATCCGTGTAATTTACCCGACATTTTTTTGAAAAATGTAATTTATGATTTGTTGTTCGCATTTGTTCTGAAATCTTACCAACTCTTCACATTTAGTTGTCCTTAATCTGTCTTCTTTAATAAAATTTTCCAATCTTTTGGTTCATTTAGTCAGTTAACATGTTAGCTTCTATTTTTATTGGAACATTTTGTTGTTATGGATCTGCTGACTTTTGCTACTAAATATGTACAACGCTTTCTTGACAAACACAGTTTAAAATCTCGTAAGAAAACGCAGTTTAAAACATCTATACTTAACAACACTTTTCTTTTATCCAATTGTAGATTTCTGGTGTACACTGGTGGTATAAAACAGCCAGTCATGCTGCTGAATTGACTGCTGGATTTTATAACCCGTGCAATCGAGATGGTTATGCTCCAATAGCATCAATGTTAAAGAAACATGGTGCAACTTTGAACTTCACATGTGTAGAGCTTGGGACCTTGGATCAGCATGAGGACTTTCCAGAAGCAATGGCAGACCCTGAGGGGTTGGTTTGGCAGGTAAGGGATCGTGAAAAGGCTAATTCTACTCCGCTGTACTAAAATTATATTAGGTGTCACTGAAACCTGTGGAATATAAGAGCTTTCAAGAATATTGTCTTTCTATGCATGAATAAAAAAGATGGATCTAAAGTGCCATGTAAATTTTACAAAAAAAATCATGTGGACACTTGTGAAATAATTGGAAACTGATAAAATTCGTTCCTTTTAGAAAATTTTAAATTTTCTAATTTTTACCTTTGCTGTGTTTCAATTGAGTGGTATACATTCGTCCAATACTCCAATGATTATGTTATTTTTTTTGTTCATTGTTATATTAATAAAGGAGGAGGGTTGTGTTAGGCCCCGACAGCCAGCGTAAAATCCTGTCGAATCTCATGAACATGGATCAAGTCGAATGATCCATGGAGCCGACCCCACCTAGTGGGATAAGGCTTTGTTGTTGTTGTTGTTGTTATATTAATTTTTCTTCCTTCCTAACTTCTTTTTCTCCTCTGCCTCTTTGTTTTTGCTGTTTAGTGTAGGAGTTGATTGATATCACTGTTGGCACTATATTGGTTTGTGAGTTGGTTCATGGAGAGTCCACAGCCCTAGAAATATTATTCCAGCAATGTGTTGCATATCCCTCTACTTTGCTATTCTTCCCTCACACTCCTGCTAACATTGAAACAGCTAATTCTAGGTGGCTGCTTTCCTGTCAGCATTCTTGCATACAGTTTCTTAACCTTTTTTCATTGTAGCTGTATTGCCTATTTCCTTTTCATTGTAGCTGTTTGCCTATTAACGTTTTTTCATTGTAGCTATATTGGCTATCATGCAACGTTAGGTTTATTATTTCCTTTTTCAAATATATATCTATTTCCTTTACTTCATTCATAATGATTGCAGGTGTTAAATGCTTCATGGGATGCACAAATACCCATGGCAAGTGAAAATGCTCTTCCCTGCTATGACAGAGATGGATACAATAGGATTCTGGAAAATGCAAAGCCTCTGAGCAATCCAGATAGAAAGCATCTATCATCATTCACATATCTCAGACTTAGCCCAGTTCTCATGTATGCCCACAACATCTCAGAATTTGAGCGTTTTGTTCAGAGGATGCATGGTAAATAATAACTTGTGCAACTTCTCTTAATCTTTATCTGTTGAGTGGTTCTCCCATCCTTATCTAACTTTTGTTGAACTGCATCTTCGATTCAACTGATCTTTTAAAGTAGAAACTATTTCTCTCTCAGAAAGAAAAAAGGAAACTTCGTGTCAACTGATAATTTTATCCAATATCCATATTTCATCAGTCCATATACTTGTCTTTCCATTCATGGAATGGGTTGTTGTCCAAGTGTTTATAATGTTTCAGAAGACCATATATTTGTTTTGTTTTCACATCCAAGTTTCTATTTGTGGATGTGATGATGTAATGTTGGTTCACTTTATCTGTGTATTCTGTGTGTGGAACGTCAAAAATTCTTGTTGAACTACCATTCAATATGGTGAGTTAATTGTTTTCTCCTAATGTTATGTGTGACTATTAGCTGGATGAAATTATTGTGAACAAAGGCACCGTAGCACCAACAGTATGATCTGTATGAAAAATCAGCAATGTCAGTGCCTCTTAAAGATTATTCCAGTCAAGATTTATCAAGTGATAACGTTTAAATAAACGTAGCAACGAATATTAAAGAAGAAAGCCATTGAAGTTATGAGAAACTAGACTGATGCAATTATTATGTGATCTCTTCCAGGTCAATGGGTTTCCAGCTCCAGGTAGACTAAGAAGCTGGTGGGAGAGCCGTATCTGACCAATTAATTTGTCACAATTATTATCTCACCACAGAGTTTGTATAGTTATGTTCACAGATGGTATCTCCATAATAGGCATTGGAAGATTGATTCCTCTCTGTAAAAAAATTGTCCAGTGGAAAATAGCAGGTTAACACTTGAAGCTGTGGCTTTCATTGTACTTGTAGACAATTCAAATGAGGGGCAGAGCCCACCCTTAATATTAAATCAAGTAGAAGAAGAGCACACACTAGGGGTACAAGTATTAATCTTCAAATTAGGCTGTATTGTTTTTGAAAGACTTAGCGGGAAAAAAGGTGATAATGGCATCAGACAGGAAGCCATTACCTTGCCTTGATATCTAAAGTATTACAATGTTTCAGAAAGTGATAGTCTTTTTTTTTATATATCTAACAGTTCTTTTTTCCCATTACCTTGCCATCAGACAAAGTGATAGGTGTGCGTCAATGCGATACACGCTTGTTTCCAGAAAGTGGTAGTCTTTATTCCTACTATTTGTAGAAGGTGCTGGTATCTCATCCATGACCTGAGATTTATTTAATAGAAAACAATTTCCTCTTGTTGTGTTTTGGTGGTTAGTAAAGGGAAAGAATCCATGAAAAAAGTTCGTTATAAAGAGAAGCATGAAAGCTATTTTCATTTTTTTAGAGTGTCCTTCGAAATTATCAATGATCTTTTATCTTACGTTAATGGATTCCGTCTTTTGCAAAAATTTCTTAAGTTTGGTATCGTATAATATCAAACTAACAAATTTAATTAGAGTGCAAGCGGTTCGGATCGATTTTTTAAATTACAAAATTATCTTTAAATTATTTTTTTAAAAAAAAAGAAAAAATGTCATCGAATGGATCAATGATTTTTCTGCAATTTTATTTTAATAGGATAATATTTTCAAAAAATATATAATAAATTAATATTAACATATTTAATTTTATAACCAAATATATGATATAGCATCAGAATTATTAAATTAGAGTTTGATAAAAACATATCAAATAGAATTGCGCTCCATAAAATTCTACAGTATTTTTAGGTGGTGTGGATTTTGCTTAATTAAAAAATTATTTAAATTATATTCAGTCACTTAATTTTTAATATTTTTATTCAATTTTTTAGGTCGGGTAGATTTTTCTGCTCTTTCTGGTCGGTTTCTTGCACCCCTAAATTTACGGCACGATCTCGGGCATTATTTGTGTTATCTTCTGTACTAAATTTCCTTCGGGATGCACTTTTCATATTTAACATAACAAAGGTTCGATGCTTTGGGGATGATTGTTAAATTGTTTTCTTCGTTACTATTTGCTTATTCTTAAGTGACTGAGACCACTACAACGATATTTTTCATATTTCCTTCAATCACAAAGAAGGAAAAACATACATTTAACTTAAAAAGGGTTCTCCTACACTATCTTTAGCTTTTGCCCCACAGTATTCAGAATTTTCATTTGTATTTGTTGACCTTTTTGCACTTATTTTTTTTTTGAAAAATGATTTATCCTCCTAAAACTTTAACCTAATAATCCTCCTAACACTCACATGTTTAAAATACCTTTACAAATTTGAAAAATTATCATGATGCCATTGTGAGACTAATTACGAGGCTTATTCTCCTAACTTAGGAGGATGTAGCATTACCTTTCTTTCTTACTCAGCAGGGTTGGGCTACAGTTGATGCATACAAAATATAACATATAATTAAGTATGCATTTAATTAACATTTCGATTTATTTTCATGTAACATGCATTATTTTCTGACCTTATTTGCTTTAATTTTATAAAAATGGAAGTCTACCCAAATTATATATTTTATTATAAAAAAAGCAAGTGAATTGAGTCAGGAATTAACAGAAACAAACGATACCCAAATCGGAGTTCCAATGGAATCATGAAAATTAGCAAATGCTGCTAGTGCTAAGTTGAATTGAATATAACGGGTCGTGAAAGTTTTGTAACGACCCATTACCAATTTCGCCCAAATGTTAAAAATTGAATATAACGGACCGTGAGAGGTCTATAATGGCTCATTAAATACTCAGTTTCGTTCAAAATTCTTGCCCGAGTTACGTGCCGTGAAATTCAAGTTATGGGACGTTAAAATCACAATTATACTCCGATTTGGACACTGTAAGAGCCGTGAAATCACTGTTACAAAAGCTGTTTTCGAGATTTCTTTGACTTTTCTTAGAAGTTTCTAGTTCAGATCGTACCCAAACTTTATCATAAACCTCAGTGATGATTAGAAAAGATATTTACACAAATCTAAAGGAGTTTTGAATGATTTTAAAGACCTATAAAAGTTTATTCCGAATTTACTTGTTTTAATATGAAAAGACTTCGAATCAAACAGAAACTCTATCAAAACTCTTGAGACATCTAGAGGCTATAAATAGATGTCCTAGGAGACAAAAAAAAATGAGTGCTTGGTGTGCTTGGGTGTACTTGAGGCATGAAAACTATGTCATATTGCAGAGGATGAATTTTAAAGCTCGAAGATCAATCGAAGGAGAAGATTGTGCAGCAACTCGTCGTTTGTGATGTGAAATCCAGAGGTCCCGAAGGCTGGGAACTCTTATTCTATCTTTTATTTGGATGCTCTTTTACCTAATTTTTATAGTTCATTATTTATGTAATAGAAATTTTATATTCTTTTCAAGAAGGAAAATTATTTGAACCTTCTTATTAGTTGAGTTAATTTATCTTTTCAGTTTCTTTTGATTATGCATGTTAGAGTTCGTTGTCTTTTAATAAGTAAATTTATTTCTGAGATAAATTACAAATCTATATGAGGAGTGATTAATTTTAGAAATTATTAATACTTTGATAATTGATCTTTTACTGTTAAGTTGAAGCATATATAACGTGTGTTCGATAACTCGACGTTTGTCCCGAATTTCGTGGGATTTATTATTCTGTCCATATTTATAGGTGAATAATAGTGTAGGAGATACATATTCATGCATCTTAATTCTTTATAAAATTAATAATTGACTTGTCCTTTGTGTCTCTCTCCCAACCCCCCCTCCTTCTCGACCTTCATCTGGCAAGATGAAGGTCAAGAGGGGGGCGAACCCCCCTTCTCTATCTCTCTATCCTTGCGCTCGCCGGCGCAGGGAAAGAGCCCTCTTGCTCTTTCCCTGCGTCGGGGGGCGTAGGGGGGTTCGCCCTCCTCTGTCTCTCTCATTGCGCTCGTCGTAGGGAAAGAACGTCGGCGTGCGCAGGGAGAGGCCCCCCTCGTCGGCGACGAGGTTCGTCGTCTATCTCGACCTTCGCCCGAGGAAGGTCGATTAGAAAGAGATCTCTTTTTTGCCGCATGCCGAAAAGAGTTCTTTGTCGCGTAGGGACATTTTTTACTTTTCATAAATGCGAAAAAATGAAAGATAACTGAGAAGTTAATAGAAAGATCAAATTGAAAAAATCGTGTTAGTTTAAATATAAAAAAGCGAAGTTCGTAATTTTAAGTTAAATTTAAAAAATCACGCTAATTTAGGGTGGTACGAAAAAATAACTTTTTTTTCGTCAACTTTGAATTCGATTTTTTTATATTTTTTAAAAATTATTTTTTGAGGTTTTAATAATTTTTTCGGATATATAGGTCACGGCCTCACGGGACCGTACTTGTGCAGTTATGCAACCACTTCGGCAACGGAAATCAAGGGATGTGACATGGGCCGGAGCCCAACAACTTGAGATACGAGACATATTAATCTTGTCGTTGAAGAAATATCAAACGGACAGAAATGTACCGCATGGAAAGAAATCTGCGGACGCCTCCCCTCCTTTTCCTCCTCGAATTCACTTTTCTATTCATAATATTTCGCTTCATTTGAACAGGGATGTGGTCCGACGGCCTCTGCAGCCTGCGCGAGAACTGAGAAGCGAGCGCCGAAAGAGCCCTAAGCTGTTCAATTGCTTCTGAATTGGTGGCAATTGGTGATACTTTAGGTAAAATTTCTGCGTTTGCTCTCTCCCAATCCTCATGGATTGATCTAGCCCTGGAAGATCACACGTCTCCCTCTTTATTTCGATCGTTCTTACTTGTTCTTTTGGCGAGTCTTTTTTCTTTCCCCAAGATTGTCGCGTCGCTTGCCTCCTTTCTGTAGTTTGGGGTCCGTGTGGTTGGCGAGGATTGGGATGATTTGTTACGGTTTATGTGTTTGCTTTTTTTAGTTTGATGATCGAATCTTGTGTCTTGGCCGTGTCAAAATGCAATCTTGCTACAAGCGGAGAAGAGGAAAGGAGAAAAAAAAGGGGATCTTGCTAAGTTCACTTTCTCAGTAATCCACTGTCACTTCGATGGTCTCACTGCTGTGTATTTCTTGCCCTTGCAGCGCAAAAGCTTGGGCGCCATGGACACCAATGATTCAAAAGAGGAAACTGAGCAGCCTTCAGTAGCTCCCAAAGATGAAGGTCCTAACTTTGACCCAAGCAGAAGTAAGTTCCTATCCCCAATACCACTGCTTGACTTTCTTTTTTCACTTTACTTTAATTGGTTGAGCTAAGTATATTTCTTAAAAGAAAGATGTAATAGGTTGGATTTGGTTCTAAGAATAGAAAGGTAATTCTTAAGTGAACTCACATATGCTGCTTTGGAGTAAGTAAGAATAATATTTTGATTCTTGACCTACATGTGAAAAAGAATGTTCCAAACATTTTATGTAATTCGTCAGGTTTACATTGTCATCCACCATAAGTATAGTAATCAGTTTCCTTGACTTGGTTTGATATTTGATGTGCCTAGGCTTTTACATAGTCACTTCGCTTAGACATTCAGCTGTAAGTAACTAGGTATTCTGAAGCATTAGTAGTTTCATTCAATGGAAAATATCTTCTCTTATATGAGCTAAAAAAATTGCTGCAATGAAGCTTGGACCTATACATTTTCACTTGTGCATATGGATATAAAAGGCCTTTAAATAGTTGAGTTACTTGAATAACTGAATCTTGTAGTTATCAATACGAATAAACAATGTCCTTCCATGTTAATTCCTTTGTTATACTTCCCAGAGGGAGGGCGACCAATCGATAGATTTTGTTAGTTGGGAGTCATATATTGAAGACTTGTTAATGTTCTGCATATTTGCTGCAACAAAGATAGAAAGATTTTGGTCTTCATTTTCTCCTTTTTATAAACCTCAAAAAATAAAATTGATGAGTCTAGCTGATTTCATTTAGTGTTGGTTTCAAAGATCCAACAACAACAACAAAATCTTATCCCACTAGGTGGGATCGGCTACATGGATCATACGACGCCATTTCAAAGATCCGGAGATATTTATTTCTTCCTTATTGGTATTCCTTTGCCCACCTAGTGGGATAAGGCTTTGTTGTTGTTGTTGTTGTATTGGTATTCCTTTAAATACAGTCAAATATTTATTAACTGCTTAAGGCATTTTTTTTGTTTTGGTTTGGGAAGATTATAACTGTTCTACCACCTTTAAAAAAAATAAAGAAATATAACTGTTCTACCAACAATATATGTTAAACAGTTTTATGATAAACTATTTGGTGGACTGTTTCTGACCTTGTTTCCTTTTACAGAGGTCAAGGATTTAAGTCCCATGAGCCACAAAGGCGTAGCTTAATTTGTACTTTGTACTAAGCATATGTCTATTTTGTAGCACCGACAAAAGGAAAATAATATGAAACTATGTTGTTTAACTTGTCCCTTTATTGTATCCGTTCCTTTGTTAAAAGATCATAATGCTAATTCATTGAGTTCTTATTATTTAAGTGATAGGCATCATCAAGAGAAAGGCGTTGATAAAAGAACTTGCTGCCGCATATCATGCAGAGTGCCAATCCTACTGTCAAAAGCTTCTACAACTACAAAAAAAATGGGAAGAGGTTGGTAAACTATGCTTGGTTTATCTTTATTGTATATAACAGCTACTAGTGTTGTTATCTTTTATTTTATCAAGTATTTGGGAAGAAGTGTTTCTATCGTAGTAGTATTCTTCTAATTGCTCTAGTCCTGCACTTTTCTTTCATAATTCCTCCTTTGTTCTCTTACCACTCTGATATAGTTGTTCAGTCAGAGTCATACACATTCAAATTTCACCTCTCATACACATTCAAATTACCATTCTCATTCAAATTTCACCTCATCCTTGGTTTTTTTTTAGAAACTGCAGTTAGTGTACATTACGTGTCAAACAATTTAAGTAATTATATCAAATAATCTCTATATTTGTAGCCCTCACAATAGGCAATTCCTTTGTGGTGTTTGGGTTTTGCACATGAACATGTCCAACAAATTGGTTTGTGATTCATTTGCAAAGAGAGTGCTTTTTTCTTCATGGACACTAGTCTCATTATTTCTTATTTTACAGCAGGAGTATGCAAAGAGAAAAGCTACAGAGAAAGCTGGAAAGCAGATAATGAAGTACTCTAAACCTTCTAAACGTCCAAAGAAGGGACACTAGGGAGCAAAAACCATGTCTGCCTGCCATCTCTCTTGCGCTATTTGTTGGATGCGTCCCCTTCTGGTGGTGCAAACCAGGAAAATATGATTTGCGTTTCCCTTCATGTACAAAACTGTAGCGACACATTGCTAAGCAGAAAGCATGCCCGAAATTTGGGCTTGTCCGAAAGCAGTATTTCGTAGTTGCTCCTCGAAAAGAAAAAAAATCTGTACTTTTTCAGATATGTGGTCTTTATCTCTTCTTTCACTTTATTATTACTGGAACCAATTGCTAGTTTCCGAGGTTTTTCTTTTCGGTTACAAGTTTCGAAGGTTATTATTTTAAAGTCGTCTTCTTTTGCTTCATTTTAAATTGAGACTTTAATTCTAACGCATATTTTCTTTTAAGGAGATGCAATTCACTGTCCTTTTGTTTCCTCAGTCCGAGGTTACCATTTCACAAAAAGGAAATTATTTTGTATAATTGTTATTTTATAAAAATACGGGAGAGCATTACAAAATTGTTGTAAATTTAAATTCTGTTACATTTCTAGGCGTAATTTTATTTTTATTTGGCATAATAATAAAAATTAATATTCTTTAATCGATCATCCCATTAGTAAGCTACTACGTTTTAAGTTCTCCCTGAGAAATGTAGGGCCAAGCGCCCCTGACCATCGTATTCATACCTTTCAGAAGAAGCAAACTGGCAGAAGCAACGGAAGCCGGAAGGGGCAAATTAATGATCGAAATCGGATTCCTGCTCAGCCCTGCTTCCTGCTTTTCGTGAGAGCGGAGCTGATAGGATGTTACTTCAAAGGAATAGGGGATCAATTTCAGACCTATAATAATGTATAGCTATTTCATTATTACTAAAACTTAGTCCGAATAATGAAATCAAGTCTAAATTTTACTAATAAATAAACATTTTCTTAATTACTTATATAGCCTAATTAGTCTTCTTGTATTGCAAAAAAAATTAACGTACCAAGTGAAAGGTTATTAAAAATGCATAATTATGACTTTATCCGCAAGTGAAAGTGCACGACTGGACTCCAATAAGCTTCTTCAATCCACAAAATATTTTTGTATATTCCATTGCGCGCACAATCAGGAAGTTTGCCAGAGCTGAGCTTCCAAAGACATGGCAGAAAGCTTTGTTTACAGAAACTAGAAAGAGATAAGCGGTATGCTAAGCATCCTTGTTTGGCCTGCCACCATCAAGTTTTATCGATAACCAACTTTGTTTGTAAGGTGAGAAGGAAACAAATACCCATTTCTAAGTAACTTGTTTATTCATGATTGCTCTTATGAAACACACCATCACAATTTATATGCTATTGACAGCAAACTTCAAAAGCTGCCTTGAAAAAAAAAATCCTAAGCCTATCAATGAGGAGAGTAGTAGACTCCAGGGAACCTGAAGGCGGAAGGCAAGTAAAATTCAATGAGCTTAGGATAAGAAAAATCATTATCTTTGATACGCCTAAAGGCAACAGCAACAAGTCAGTAGTAATTTCACGACGGGAGACCATGGCATTGAATATACTAGAATTTGATATGTAGCTCTTGTGCATTACATTTTTGTTGTACTAGACAAGAATACAATGGTTTGAACAGGATAATAAGAACCTAATCAAGGTTAAGCCTCAACTGAATAAGCCTTCTCACTAGAAACAGGATTTGTTCCATGCCATAACTCCTTCAACTCATTTCTTACCCAAGAAAGGAAAATTACAGGTCCCAAAGTAGAAGGTACCTGCAGTCATATATTCCATAAAAAAGAAGGTTATATATACGCTTGAGGAGATTGTGAATCTTCTTAATATCAGGAGTAAAAAGACCTTATAAACTAATCCTTTTTTATGGATGGAAAATATATAGCTATACACCATAATATAAAACCTACAAGTGGTTATTAAGATGCACAATGTGACAGAAACGAGAGTATACAGTTCTCGGGAAAATAATGGGTGTACAACTATAAAGTAACAGTCATGCACTTTCACAGGGTGTCCTATGTATCCTCAGCGTCGCCATTTCTTAAACCAGAGCGATAACCCCATGAAGTCTCCACAACTTTAAAGAAACCACTTAAAAAAAAGAAATCCAAGAGAAAGGAAAGGAAATTAACATAGTCCAACATAATCATAACAATACAGTGGAAACTTCAACTTTGCCCTCTTTCATACATATGATGTGTCTAGAACATTGAATCAGTTGAAAAAATTACTGTGTATTGGTTATCCATCCTTTTCCCCTTTGAAAAAAACTGTGTATTGGTTATCCATCCTTTTCCCCTTTGAAAAAAACTGTGTATTGTCAGATATAGAACATGAAAAGTAAGCACTTGGTTGGTTGTATTTAGAAGGTGTTTTACTTGCAATCTCACTATGCTAGAAGTAAGTTTCATATATCGCCTGCCAAGATAAATAGCTCCAAATACAGAAAAATATCGAAATAAAATTTACCAGATAAAGGAGTGCTGGTTGAGGAGATTGGGTCAGGATACCAGCAGCCAATGCAATTACCAGCCCGACTGCATATCCAGAGAGTGCATACCATACATATTTATGCCGTTTGGGGACTACTGCATCTAACGAATTAGCCATGTCCCTAATCTTTCTGTGGTCAAAACAGAGCGCCAAAGCTAGAAGCATGCCAGGAATAGCCTATAGGAATAATAATGTAGCACTGTAAGAACCCTGACACGTTCAACTTGTGTGAATTCTCAGACTAAGCACGTTGATATTACATTCCGTAGAAAATTATAAGATGCACGATAAATAAAGCAGGTTGGTGAAACATGCATGGAATGGAAAAAAAAATAGCAAGTGTTCATGCACCAATAGTAACAAACTTATTGCACTTGAGCATACTACCTGCTCATTATGAGGCAGAAAAATGCCAAATCATCATAAGGAACATGCATGCAGTGTCTATATAATGATATGAAGTTTGATTTAAGAGTTAAAAATATAGTAAAAAGCGAATCGCAATTGAATACATATTAGCAAAGTACACAGTATCTACATTCTCATAAGTTGAAAGGTACTTTTACAGTGCACGTTAGATCTTACCATGTCTCCGAGTCCTAGCATCATATATTCCCCACTGCTGCTCCCAGGAACCAGTCCACCCAATAAGTTTCTAGGAAATATAAGTTTAACAGGCAGTTCCAACTTCTTGGTGATAAGCTGCAATCCAGGAAGGCTCAAGCTAGTTGCCACCTTGTGGACAGGGTTAGATGCCTTCTGTGTTGCAACTGATACCATGACATTCGCCCCAAAGAACCTCTCTGAGAAGAAGACCCAAAAGATGTCATACAAGAACAAGCAAACAAGAAGCAATGCACAGATCTTGATGTTGGGCAGCCGCACATGGCTAACGAAAGCTATACACAAGCAAACGCCCAGTACGTTGTTCAATAACCAATGCCCAGTAACAAGCCAAGCTGAGACGGTTCCAATACAGAGCATCAAAAGTGTTCCTTGGATCCTGGTGAAGGACTTGGAACAGCATCTCGAGACAAAAGGGTCTACCAAACCGAACCGCGACTTGATGTAGGCCGCATATGGAGACAGGCAGAAATAGAGCGCTGAGATTGAGGCAATTGCTGCGAAGGCAGTTAAAAGTTGGGACACAGATGAGAAGAGATAGAACATCAACAATAAGCTGCAAGAACTCGCAACAGGAATCATTAGCGCCTGAGACCGGTCTAGAGTGATCGAAGCTTCTGAAAAATCCAGGTTTCTTTCCATTTCCTTGCCGTGATCCAAAGCCCGGGAGGCCGAAGCAAAGGTCACGAAGATTGCGGTCGCAATCAGAGAGAGGGATGCCGGTTCGAGCAAGTACGTGAGCTTCCACAGGGACTCCATAGCAGCAGAAAGAAAGCGCGTACAGTCAGAAGATCGCGCTCCCAGATTCTCTCTCTGACCTCTGCCTCTCTCTCTCCACCAATATATTGATCCCAATAACGCTATCTGGAATCAGTATCCACGGACGCCGACGTCGTGCATCGCACTTTCTTCACAAATTAGAGCTAAACGTCATCTGAAAAGTTACCAAATTTTCATTGTTTAGAAGATCCCCTAGCATCTGAAAAACTATCTTACCATCCCAAGCCACCACATTGCATCAAATCTAGGAACCGACGTGAATCTGACGAAGAAGAAGACATCGAATGCAAAGAACAAAAGGGAAAGGAAAATCGTTTCCTTTTCTAAGAAATATTATCCAAACCTGGGAATCAAGTATCCGCATCGGGTGCCCCAAAACTGAAAGAATCAGAAACAAGAGCCAAGACGAGATTTTGAACTAGGGTTCGCGAACCAGAACGCAGATCCTTATAGAGGGGGCGAATTAATTGGGGGGGATTGCAGAGGAATTTGGAGGACTTGGGGATTTGACAGGCAAATGGAGAGACGCAAGTCCTATAATTTGACCCCCTTTTTTTTTCTTGTTTTCGGTTCCTTTTTCTCTTGATGAGTGGGGGAGCAAGTGGAGTTTGCTCGCCCCGGCTGGCGATACGGTCACCCCCACAATTTTTATTTTCACCCCCACAACTACACATTCGATTTATTCAAACGCAATTTAATCGTCTCATGTAATTAACGAATTTTTTTTTAACCTTCAGTTCAGAAATGTATGATTAATACATCTAGACTTTTGCCAAAAAAAGAACAATAAATTAATTTAATTCCAAAGTAAAATGGCAAAACTGCTAATTTTTGGCAATTCAGGAGGACATGGCTCTCACCGCGTGTCAGCAGAGTGCGTTGTGGAAAATGGCGGACGGCGGATGGCGTGATGCGATGAGAGGTGCCAGAAAGTAACGTAAAGAAGGTCCAAAAAGTCACGAGTGCTGTGATAACTGATACTGCCAAATTCACATTAAAAAATTATACTATATGAACTCAAATTACCATTTTTTTCTATATCAGTAATGAATTTTTGTACTCCTGTTTAATAAAACAAAATTATACTAATTGTGTTTTTAAAACGAGCACTCGCAATTCAAACTAGTAAACTTCTACGTGAGCTTTAAATACCATGAGCACGTATATTTACTAAAGTAATATGTTAATGAATACCAAGTTCATTAAGAAAAATCAAACCTATAAATAAAATTATAATATACAAATCATAAATCTAGATTGTCATTGAATCTCACATAACTTGTGAAGTCAATAAAAATTTCATATTTGAATTTTAAAATAAAAAAACTGCATCCTTGTAAAACTTCTTTTTTTAGAACTTTTCCTAACATTCACGTACTAAAAGGTATCAATGTCCATAATTCTACATTAAAAAATAAAAGAATATATAACCAAATGAATCCAAAGAAGATTTTGTCCCTCTTGGCCGGCCGGATCTCACGAAAGATCACGTGTGCGCCTTCGACGGCGGCCCTCCGCATGCTTCACCTGTTCAGCCGTCCGATCGTCGCCACGTCATATATGTTCAGCTGCGCCAAGTCATCCCGCCGTCGATAAGCATCACTCTACTCCCCGTACCCATCCATTAACTGAGAACCCTAAACCCCTCCCCTTCCCACAACGACGTTTGCGCCACATCCGCCGCCACCATGCAGTCTTTGGCCCTCTCTCCCCCGTCCCTCCGCCTCCCCCATCATCCCACCGACGGACCCTACGCTGCCGCCCGCCGCCCGATCGTCCGCCTCCGTCCGTGCCGCGCATCCGTCGAGAACCGGCAGGTCGTGGAGAGCCCCCCGCCGGCGGCGTCGGAGGCACCTGTGGTACCCGAAAAGCTCAATCGCTACAGCGCCCGGATCACCCAGCCCAAGTCCCAGGGTGGCTCGCAGGCAATCCTCTATGGCGTCGGCCTCTCCGACGATGACATGGACAAGCCGCAGGTGGGGATTTCGTCCGTCTGGTACGAAGGGAACACCTGCAACATGCACCTGCTTCAGCTCGCCGAGGCCGTGCGGGAGGGCGTCAGGGAGGCCGGAATGGTTGGGTTCCGATTCAACACCATCGGTGTCAGCGACGCCATCTCTATGGGCACAAGGGGGATGTGCTACAGCTTGCAATCGAGGGACCTCATCGCTGACAGCATCGAGACTGTAATGGCTGCGCAGTGGTATGACGCTAATATTTCAATACCCGGGTGCGATAAAAATGTGAGCGTCCTTCTCTCTTTCTCCCTCGCTTTACCGTGTGAGCCTATTTGATTTACAAAGTCTAAGACATGTTCTATTCCAGATGCCAGGTACAATAATGGCGATGGGGCGCCTTAATCGACCAAGTCTTATGATTTATGGTGGAACTATCAAGGTGATTGCAATAAGTACTTTCCTTTCTTGTTCAATTTATTCCATGAATTAGCCTCGTTGTAGCTATTATGATTACAACATTCATATTCATACAGAAGACTTATTTTCTTCCTGTGCTAACATTTTCATTTTTCTCATTTTTATTTATTTTGAGTTTATTCCATATGGTAACGAAATTGTTACAAAGAACCGCTGAATGCCTCTTATTGATCAAAGAAATGTGTTGTCCTCGTTAATATCAGTAAATGGGTTGAAGGAATATGTAATCAGAGCTTTGCCCTACACTTTTAAGTGTTACCAAGACACATCTGATATGTTCTATCTGGCGGTCAAAATGCAAGTTATAAACTGTAGCATTAGGAGCTCTTCAAACTCCTAATACGTATATATATACATATTTATATGTATTTTGTGTTTGTATGTGTATAGTTGGTTTGTAGTTGAACTATGTACTAATAATGCTTCATCTTTTTGCAGCCCGGTCACTTCCGAGGAAATTCTTATGACATAGTTTCTGCCTTTCAGGTACATGTCTATTATTATTTCAAAACCTTTATACTTTGTGTTCATTTTTACTTGTGTGAAATTGAGTTTGTAACTCCTAGTTAATACATTTTTTCTATTGTGGGACTTGCCTCCAAACTACCCTAGAAAGTATGACTTATGAAACTAGTGGATGCTTTCAGTGTTTTGGAGAATATGTCAGTGGTTCTATTAGTGATGAGCAAAGAATGGATGTGGTACGCAATTCCTGTCCTGGAGCAGGAGCATGTGGAGGCATGTATACTGCAAATACAATGGCATCTGCAATTGAGACGATGGGCATGAGCCTTCCGTACAGGTAGAAGTCGTGATTTTGGATTGATAGATGACTGCAAAAGGCAGAGCAACCAAACTATCTTGAATTCGTAATTTATCTAATTTTCTAATTTTGATGAAAAGTTCATCAACACCAGCAGAAGATCCACTGAAGTTAGATGAATGCCGCTTAGCTGGGAAGTATCTTCTAGAATTGCTAAAAATGGATCTGAAGCCTAGGGATATAATCACAGAAAAATCTTTGCGGAATGCCATGGTCATGGTTATGGCACTAGGTGGGTCTACCAATGCTGTGCTGCATTTGATTGCCATAGCTAGGTAAGTAAAATGTATGTTTTTTTTTTCATTCGTAGCCGACCCCACCTAATGGGATAAGGCTTTGTTGTTGTTGTTGTCGTCGTTGTTCTGCAAGCTTACCTGCATTCTCAAGAGCTGAATGCCTTTTTAGGTCTGTAGGTTTACAATTGACTCTTGATGACTTTCAGAAGGTTAGTGACAAAGTTCCTTTCCTTGCTGATCTCAAGCCTAGTGGTAAATATGTCATGGAGGATTTACACCTGGTATGATGGACATTTTTCCTTTGTTTTCTTTATGTTTATTTTGCATTGTTCCATATTTGTTCTCTTTGTAACATTTTATCATTCACTATTACTAATTTACTACCCCAGGTTGGAGGTACACCTGCTGTGATTCGTTATCTTTTAGATGAAGGTCTATTAGATGGAGATTGTATAACTGGTATGCTCATTGACGAGTGCGTTTTAGATATATTCTGTCTAGTATCTAACTCTTAAACTTTGCTTACAGTTACAGGAAAAACTCTGGCTGAAAATGCCAAATTGTTTCCTTCATTAGCTGAAGGTCAGGTAAGATAGAATACACCTATATGATTATTTCCTTTTGTTTTCTGATAAAGTAATGACTGGAAAGTTCTCTTCATCTTGTTCCTAGCAAGTAATCCGACCCCTGGGAAACCCCATCAAATCTACAGGACATATTCAGATACTATATGGAAATCTTGCTCCAGAAGGTTCTGTGGCAAAAATTACAGGCAAAGAAGGATTGTTCTTCTCTGGTATAGTACTTTGTCAAATTGCACTTTGATAAAATCCTAGAAACAACACTGAATCTATGATTTTAACTGGTAGGTCCTGCACTTGTTTTTGAAAGTGAGGAATCTATGATTGCCGCAATTTCAGAAAACCCGATGAACTTCAAGGTAAAGTTTAACTAAAGTTTAACAGTTGTCCGAAACTTTTCGTCTTTGAAATTTGAAATAGTTAGGCAACTCTTAAATGATGCAAACTTCACTGGCTGTGATCCACTTAGATTACTTTACCAACAAGACATGTTTGCAATTGAACACTGTGCCCTAAATGTGGAAATCCTGTACCTTTTCATTTTTGGAAAGATTCTCAACATTGAAGTAAAAAGTGCTGGTATGGTTATGTTCAGTCCAGATAGTCTTATGCTTTAAGGACAAACATGTTCTTTTCCACCATAACATGTTTGATTCTTTGTGCAATATTTGTTTTTCGATCCAAAACGTCGAATGCTTGTTGGATACAATTGCTAGTGTCAACATAATATAGGATAACATTTGCATAATGCACCATTTCAGGGGAAGGTTGTAGTTATACGAGGCGAAGGACCCAAGGGTGGACCAGGCATGCCTGAAATGCTTACACCAACAAGTGCAATAATGGGCGCTGGCCTTGGCAAGGTACTTCTATTCTTTTACGAACAGATTCGACATGAATTTACTAGCACGCTGTTCAATTGTGCTTTTTTTGTGATACAAATTAATAGGCATTGAAAGGCTTAGCACAAAAATGACAGCAACTATGAATCCCATAATATAAGCATCTAGTCTGATATAGACAGATGTTTCCTTCAAAAAAATAAAAATAACTAAGTTGCTAAACTCTGATTGTGTGGCCGTTTGTGCAAAATATATTTGCTGATAGAGGAATTAGCAGTTATCTTTATGCTTTATGCATGGGAGGGTAGGAAATTATGTGCCTTTGTGCAACTACCTATCTTCAAATCATCAAAGCAACACTTGACATGTAAGGTTTGCTCACCTTTTTCATGATAAGGTTTCTTCTTTCAAGTACTTAAGAATCTAATGCCTGAGAAAGCAATTTGATCACCAGTGTTTTTCTCTAAGGTAACACATCATCTTGTTGGTGTTGTTTTGGCAAATTCTGTGTCACTCCTTAAACAATTTTCCTATCATATGCCAGTGAATTAAGAGTGAAACAGGTTCTTATACTCTTTAGGGTTGTACTTTGGGCTTCTGTTCATCATGTTTTCAAACTTTTTAATAGTTTTCTTGCATAAGACACTAGCTTATTATCCATTCCCAATTAGTACGAAGCTTTCAGTGCATTTTTGTATTCCAGAACAGGTGGTAACCAATGCTTTAAATTATGTGGTTTCTGGACAAAAAAATATGATACTTGTCACATTCCTTTTTTTTTTGAGAAGATTCCTTCCCTTTTTTTTTTCTTGAGAAGAGAAAGGATGACCATGAGAATTTGTGGTTGTCATCCAGCACTTGTCACGAACCTTGTCAAGTACTCTTACTTCATTATGCACGTTGCAATTGATCTTTAGAAAATTGCCTTATCTTGAGAGATGGCATACAACTTTGGGTCTTTTGGAATTTCAGCATTCCCTGTAGTGTTTATAGTTTCAGGAACTTCGTTTCAACAATCATTTTGATACTGCAGGAATGTGCCCTGCTAACCGATGGTAGATTTTCTGGAGGATCCCATGGTTATGTTGTAGGTCATATATGCCCTGAAGCACAGGTATTGGGAGTTCATTTCATTTTATATTAGAATTCAGTTTCCCTCTCTGGTTGGAACTTAATGTTTTCTCAACCGTATATGCCCTGCATGCATTTTCTTGTTAGTCTTTTTAAGTTGATTTAAATATGATTAACCCTCGTAGGAAGGTGGGCCCATAGGACTAATCCAAAATGGAGACATAATCACGATTGATGTCCTAAAGAGAAGAATGGATGTAAATTTGACCGATGAACAATTTGCGGAGAGGAGGAAGAACTGGACTCCCCCGGCTTACAAAGCCACAAAAGGAGTGCTCTACAAGGTACTAGCCACTATATTTCATTTAGAAACAACATTCAACAACTGTTGCTCTCCTCTCATGAAATCATTTCTTCCTTGTCTAACAGTACATAAAAAATGTGCAACCTGCATCGAGGGGCTGTGTAACTGATGAATAGGAAGCATGTCAGCATTAGGGATGTTGCAGAGGTGTTTCACCAACCAAGCTTTTGTTTGGAGCAGCGCCAGATTCAGACCTATTCTTGCACAAAATTTTGATGATCGGGAACTGTATTGATGGCTGTGAGGAAACATTCTGCAGACCATTGCGTGTAGTTGAAGAATGTGTCAAGATATCCTCATATGAACCTGGACTCTCCAGTATTTAAGGTTATGTATCAGTCAAATAACTTGTGACATGATCTAAACTTAATGAGGTTTAATAATGCTGTCCAATGTGCTAACTCATCTCTTTACTCTTTGGCTGTCTTTGGCGTTCTCCCAACGAACTTCAAAGTTCTGGTCACGTGCTGTCATGTTCTCTTTTAGTTCTTAGTTCTCGTTGGACTTTGCTAAGTGGAAGCGAGAACTAGGCTTTTTTTTTATTTTTTTCTTGTTTTACTTTTTTTTCGATCCTTTATTATATTCTAATTAGTAAAATATTATTAATAATATTTAGTATTAATATTATTTATTAAACTATTTTATATTATCTCAAATAATAATCAATTTTAACAATTTATTTAT
Source organism: Pontederia crassipes (assembly GCA_030549335.1). Classification (NCBI taxonomy): domain Eukaryota; kingdom Viridiplantae; phylum Streptophyta; class Magnoliopsida; order Commelinales; family Pontederiaceae; genus Pontederia; species Pontederia crassipes. The sequence continues at coordinate 63,469,288 of CM060191.1, read as the reverse complement.
TATCATTCAGCTTATAAAATAAATTCTTTAATTTAATATAATTTTTTTTGCTAATAACATATGAAAATAATAAATTATAATATTATTATTTTTCATAAATTATAAATTTTTAATATTAATTTAAATATTTTTATAAATTATTAAATATAATATTAAAATAAATATGTTTCATAAATAATGATTTTAACTAAATAAATAAATAAAATTTTAATTTATTATAATTTTATATTTTATAAAATAATAAATTATATCATTAGTTCTTATCTTTTATTCAAACTATTAAAATTTATTTATCAAATCAATTTTTTAAATTCTCATGGTTATATTTTTTTCACTAATTGGCTTAATTTCTCGAGAACTAATTGATTTAATAAAAAAGTTAGATTTGGTATTTGGATGAAAAAAGTAACGATGAGAATTTGAAAAGTTGATTTGATAGATAAGTTTGAATAGATGTTTGAATAAAAAGTAAGAACGAAGGATATAATTTATTATTTTATAAGGTATAAAATTATAGTAAATTAAAATATTATGTATATTTAGTCAAAATAATAATACATAATTATTAGTTTAACATTTCTTTAAAAATAAATTGTCGTAATATATTAATATTAATTTTGATTAAATTTTAAAAATGCTATTAATATTATAATTTATGAAAATATTTATATTAAGTTAAAAAATTATTTTATAAGAAAAATGATAATATATTAATAAATAAAATATTATAATTGATAATATAAAAATAGTTTATGAATAATATTAATATTAAATGGTAATTAATAATATTCTATTAATTGAAAGTAAAAAGGCAAAAAAAAAGTTCGGCCGCTTCAAACTAAAAGTTGAAAAGTTTTCGCACGAAAGAGAACTTGTTTTGTTCTCTCAAGTTGTCACGTGACTTGTCCGGTTTCCAAAGTCTCTCATGTATAAGCTGATATGAACGAGAACCAGAATGTAAAACACCCACAAGCATCTACAATAGTCCGTCTCTGGAGATTATTTTTAATATACTATAACAGTAAAATTCGAAGCATCGCAATACTTGTAGCAGACAAAAATCCATTAGTGGTTCAAACCCACCAGAGGACATGATTTATTTTCTTAAAGGAAAATCATCTAAAAATTAATGCGTCTACGCGAGTGAGACAATTTATGTGGATGATTGGGTGGAGGAAGAAGGGTTTCTGGAGCAAGATGACTTGAAGGCTTCAATCTGCGCTTGGCACTTGACGTAGTCCCCTTTGTTCATTTCAAAGCATTTCTTCAGGGCTTCAACATCGCAGGGAGACAACAGCAGCTTCTTGCTTTGACCCTGTTCCTGACCCTCCATTCTAAACAAAATATAGCAACATATATATGATAGATTTCAAATTTAATAACTCTGTAAGGACTTGGAAAAAACGAACATTCTATAAAAAAATGGTTTAGATCTGCAATCGACGATGAGAACATGGAAACGAAACTAAAAGCTTCTCACTCAAAAGCACGAACAAAGATACACGAAGTCGTTTCAGATTGCGAATCAACGAAAACATTCAAACAAGAATTTGGCTTCCTGACCCTCCATTCTAAACAAAATATAGCAACATATATATGATAGATTTCAAATTTAATAACTCTGTAAGGACTTGGAAAAAAATGGTTTAGATCTGCAATCGACGATGAGAACATGGAAACGAAACTAAAAGCTTCTCACTCAAAAGCACGAACAAAGATACACGAAGTCGTTTCAGATTGCGAATCAACGAAAACATTCAAACAAGAATTTGGCCGAGAAAGGATTTGATGTGACTTACTGTTGCCTTCTGTTACGATCGCCGCCGGCGGTGCTCTGCTGCGTCCCTCTTTCCGGTCTGCGGTCGTCGAAAAAACTAAAGAGTGGAATGCGCAAAATCGAGGTGGTTTTAAAAAACAATTCTATAAAACTTTTTCTCCTTTCCCGGGCTCGCCAGAGCCCATGGGCCCAGGGATTGAAGTGCACATTTTTTTCATTTGGTTTAGTTTTATTTTTAGTGGGTTTCTTCTTTTTTTTTCTGATTAAGATTGTGTGTGCTTTGTGAATGGCTTCTTCATTATACTAGAAACCTTTTGAATCACCACTCCACCTTTCAAATGAACCTCCTGAAAAATGTGAAACAATACTCATCTGTAAGTTCTACATATTTTCTATTGAACTATACTTGGTCAAAGGTTAATAATTTTGCTGGATATAGAATTTATGCCGAAAAGTATGATATGGGTATTACCAACTCTTTTGAAGACTAGAATTCAGGTTCTTCAATTTTGAGTTTCTAAACTTTCTCCATTTTTTTTACCCTAACTCATTATTCCCGTAAGTTTATTGCTTTAGTTGTGCTTACATTTTATTGCGCTTTTGCTTAGCTAAAAAAAAAGTTTACGCGATGTGAAGTTCGCTACCCAAAGTTTTTAAACTCGAGAATTTATGTACGTATGCTGATAAACTCGAGTAGTAAATTCAAAATGTAAACTCGTAAATTTTATGTACAATATTATAATATATTAAAAATTATTGACCTATAATATAAGTAAGCAAATTTTGGTTTGGAACCTAGTCACCATTGTCCTAGATCCGATTTAGTGTTAATTAGGTCTTCTTTAGTCTAAATCTAGCTTAGACCAATTAAGTCATCCCAAATTGGTTGAGCTTAAATCAAGATGGTTCGATTGTCCTAATTTAACTTAATATTTCAAATAAATTAGTAAAAGCTATAAATAATTTGAATTTTTTATTTTATTATTTATTGCCAATAAGATCATTTCATATACCCCCATATTTAAAACTTTGTAATATAATGGATAAATAATACATACTTCATATTCTACTAAAAAGTACGTACTTAATATATTGTAATATATTTACATAGTATAATATTAATATAAACATGTATGAAATAAGACATAATTCATTATTCTTCAAATTATACTCTCAAAATATAATTAAATAATTAATTAAAAAAATTTGTCCAATCGAATTTATCTAATTCTACTGAGTTTACTCTGAGCTTACCTCTACCCAATTTGAATTTGAACCAATCTCACTAAAATTTATACTCTAGAGTTTTAAACTCGTAAGAGTTGACTTGAGAGTTTAAAGATGAAGGTAAATGAGTATGTAGAGCATCCGGCTCTACATCTTAACGTAGAGTACTTATTTTGTTATCATTTTAATTATATTAATAATTATAATTTATTATTTTAAATTGATCATATGCTTCTTAGATTAAATAATATATATTTATTTAAGTAATTTGATAATAAAAATGCATCATTTAAGACTAAATAAAATACAATCGTCGAATTAATCATACTTGTTAATATGACTTGATCACGATCATCGACTAATTTGATGATCTTAGTTTTGATCACTTTTATTATTTAATATATATTTTAAATTAATATATAATTATTTTAATAATTTAATAAGTAAAATAAATAGTGTTCTACATCTGTTCTACATATATATTTTCCCATAAAGACGATTACCACTACCTTTTAGCACACAAGAAACTTGTTTTTCCATAAATTATTAATAATTTTGACTATCACACGTTCAGTTTAAATATTTTGAATTCCAATCGCTAATAATTTTGATGCAAAATATGCTTGCCCTGGCGTGTGCATTAAATCCAAAAGTCATCTATGTTACTAATAGTAATACGGTGTTTTATGCTAAAAAAAAAATTTCACATAACGCATCGCGGAACGCACTTCCTTCACAAGTAGGGCCGGACACGAGCTAGATTGAGCTAGGATTCGACTTAAATAGATCAAGCCTGTTACAAAATAAAAGTATTTAAGTTTGTTCTATAGTCTATAACAAGCTATGAATATAAATTTAGCATGACTTATTTAATTAATTTTTAATGTCTGACCTAACTTATTAGTCTGTTAAGTTAAACATATTTTTTTTTACGATCTATTAGATTAAATATAATAAAATCTTATTTATTAAAGAAATAATATATATGAACTAAATAAAACATACACTACTAATATATTTTTTTCTAAACATATAATAAAAATAATTATATTGAACTCAAAATGAAGATTTAATAGATGAAGAATTAAAAATTACATATATAATATTAATAAATATTGGCATGATAAGCTATAAGGCTAGGTCAATTATTAAGAGGCTAAGCCTATTTAAAAAATAGACTTTATTTAATATTTCAGCTTGACTTATTTTAATAATAGATCGAGTCGAATTAGATCAAAAATAAATCGAGCCACGAGTTGCTCACGAATGACTCAACTTATTTTCAGCCTTATTCACAAGCATCGTCTCTTACAATACATCCGCCAAAAAAGTATTATTATCCAGCTTTTTCATGCTCGTAAAAACACATTAAGAAACAGGTAATCCATCTTATTCATGACATTTATTGAGGGGAAAAAAATAAAATAAAAAATGTAATAACATAACAAGGAAAGCAATTTATTCATGCATTGCGCCCTTTTACGGAGCGGGAGAAGGGAGTGGGGACGAGATCCAAAATTTGAAAGCCCATGGTACTCTACACCCGAGGAACCATTTAACTAAACATCCGTGACTCCGTAACAGGTTCCACGCCCCATCCATCAGCAGCCGTCCATTTCCATTTCCTTGGTAGTTCGTCGCGCACACCAGAACGAATCCTTTCGAAAGCCCATAGCTGCGCCTTCGATCCAACGGCTACTCCTCTTCTTCTTCTTCTTCTTCTTCTAGGAAGAACAAAACAGAGCAACCCTATCGATCAAGTTATTAAATCGAACAAAAAAGGGTAGAATTCCCAGCAGATCGACGCCGGAACTTTGTCCTCTGGATCTGATCGATGGAGTCTTCGGCCCCAAATCTCCGGCCTCAGCCCCGGCGAGGAGGCGTCCGCGTGGTGGGAAGGGTTCGGCCCTTTCTCGACTCGGAGATCGCCGGAGGGTCCAATCATCCCGACTTTACAGTGTCCAGATTGGAGGGCGACCACGCGGTGGTCGATTTCGGTGATCGGACTTCGGGGTTTGCCTTTCTTCCGATCTGAGTTGTTTGCTTCTGCTTTGTTTAGCTTAATCCCTGCAAAAATTTCGCGACTTTTGGTACTCCAGTTGCGTACCTCACTATTTACAGGAGCAGAAACAGGGAAAAAAAAGCAATCCTTTTCTTTTGTTTTACTTCGTTAGACATGTGAAGCAATCGAAATTTAGCAGAACATCGTTTTATAAAAGTTCTTTGGCTATTGTTGTGATTAGAAATGGATGTTTTTTTTTTCTGAAAGGAATTCTGAGATGCATGCGGTTGACTAAATTTTCCCTTTGTGTTCGTTCCTTAGGGGCAATAGAAGAGATAGATACAAGTTAGACTGGTGCTACGAACAACAGGAGGGCGTTGGCGATGTCTTCAACGGAGAGGTTAAGCCCTTCCTTGAAGGTCTGTTTCGTGGATGCAACGCGTGCGTTATTGCTTATGGTGCTCGGGGGAGTGGGAAATCTCAACTTATTCAGGTAATATTGCTGGGGCATTACTGCGTCCTCTTTTTATACGTCTTTGATTTTTTCCGCCTAAATTCTATGGCTGAGCTGAGGACACTTGCGTTTAGGGATCTGATGAAATCCCCGGCTTAGCATTCATTAGTGTATCCGAGATTTTATCATTGGCCAATGAGCTTGGCGGATCTGTAGCTATGTCCTGTTATGAAGTGTCTCAAGATCACATATATGATCTCCTGGAACCAAAAGAACAAGAGGTATTTGTCTTAGAAGATGCTGCGAGGAGAATTCAGTTAAAGGGTCTTTCACAGGTATGATGATGATCTATTCTTTTGTGGAATACATAGTGAATTGATTCTAAATTTTATACAGATAAGTGAATTCATTATTATTGAATTGCCCCTCTTAACAATTAAAGTTACTCTGTTGATATCCTATTTAGGTCCCCATAAATTCAATTGCCGATTTCAAGAAATTATACTACAACAAGGGCAATCAGAAGATGCCTCTCCAGAAGACTGTGAACGATTCTTTGATTGGTAACCACCAGGGCTTGGTTATATCTGTTTCCTGTATTGACAAGGAATCCAACAAATCTTTTGTTGGAAAGATAAATTTTATTGACTTGACAGGTAGACATTATGCTTTGATAAGCCTTGATTTGCCTCTATTTCATTTAGCGTATTGAACCAGTTATCACATCTTGTTGTTTGAACAATTATTGCTATGTCTTTGTTTCCATGGAGGTGTAATTATCAGGTTTTGAGGCCAACAAACAGAAGATCAATTCGAAAGCACATGCGATTGAGTGTAATAAGATCAACAAGTCACTATATGCACTTCTAAATGTGGTCAATGCACTCAACGCCAATGAAAGTTTTATTCCATACCGGGAAAGCAAATTGACCCGTTTATTGCAAGATTGCCTGTGCAGAGCAAGCAGCGCTGTGTTCATAACTTGTCTGGTGAGCTCGCTTATTATTCTGCAAGTATTTGTTTCCAGTGAATTAGTTTTGATGAGTTGTTCATCGCTTGTAGAGTCCAATTCCTTGCCAAGATACAATTCATGCAATCAATCTTGCTTCTCGGTCATCCCAAGTAATAAATCAATATCGGATGGACTCGGCCAAGAGTATTAAGACTGGTTCAAGATTTATACCGTCACGTTCTCCTTCTACTGGTGGTCTCCGCACTTTAGAAACTTCGCTAAAGAAATTTGAACCTTCAAAATTTGCATCTACCGAAACGAAAGGAAATGGAACCCCATCTACAACAAAGACAAAGTAGGTCTCGTCATCTATATATTTTTGTCCTTTATTATACATTCAATAGGAATGCATGCTCAAACTATTTAGTTTCTATTTGCAGGACCAAGCCACGGTTCAGTTTTGCAAAGAAACAAGGAGTCACTAAACTTGGCACAATTGAGAAGATCACAGACAATTCATCAGCTGTGGCTAACGGAAGGTGGGCTCTACTTTTTTTTCTTTTTTTCGTTTCTTGGATCGAAGGGATTAATTCTGTTGTCACATTCTTGAACAGGAAGCTGTTTGATGGCACAAGTCCTGCAGTAAAAAATATGAAGGTAATAATATACCTCATTTGGCCAGACCTAAACATACTTTTTATGTTCATGGATGGTTGGTGTGGTTTGTGATGTTCATTGGTAAAGTAGCTTAATGTACTTTGATATGTTTTACAACAAACAACAACAATAAGCCTTATCCCACTAGGTGGGGTCGGCTACATGGATCATACGACGCCAATATTCGTTGATCCATGTTCATAAGATTCGACATGATTTTATGCTGGCTGTCGGGACCTAACACAACCCTCCTCTTTTATCCGGGCTTAGGACCGGCTATAAAATATAGGCGGAGTTAAAATTCATAGAATAAAATTACAATTATTTTAGTAAACACCGTCTATACCTCTATGAATATGATAAAGATGATAGTGAATAAACACATCCTGATGGAAGACAAAGAAGTTATGCTTCAAATTTCAAAAGAACGACAAGCACTTTAAAACGATTCCAACAGGCAGTAAGAACTCCCTCCCTCTTGTCCAGAAACCAATACTTTGATATGTTTTAAGTACCAAAAAACCTTAAAATTTTCTTAATAAATAAAATATAACTAAAAACTCTCAACTCTTGAAAGCAAGTTCCCCTATTCGTCGAGGGAATGTTTCAAACTCTCACTCTAACTTCTCGTAAAATATATGCAGACCAACATAATGCCTTCTGAATTAGCTGAAGTTGTCACAGTTGACAAGGTAAATATTTTTGGTGAACATTCACCTTTTAATCATGAACATCTTGAAACTTCAATAAATTGCAATAAATTTATGTTGTCGTGAAACTCTTGTAGAATAATACGGAGATTGGTTCTATAAACGCAGAGTGTTCTAATCTGGAAGAGGTAAACCTGAGTTTTAATTTATTATCAAAATTACTAGTTGAAAGAAAATCCTAGAAATTGGATTACATTTGTTTGTTATTGTGAGCTCTGATCTTAAAATAATACTTTTCAGGAAAATCATATATATGTTCATCCTAATGCTCAAGGTTCCATCGCAAAATTGGTCAGTACTTCTACAGATCACTTATGGGTTTCACTTTAATGTCAAGACTTCATATTTATTTAGTCTGTGTTATTTTGAAGGATGATTGCGACATGAAAGAATTTACTAAGGTCCAAGACAATGGCCTTACCCCCGAAATTAATGAGAAAACACCTGCAGATCAATGTGGTATAATGCTTACAAGGTTCTGATATATTTATCGCTAGCTCTGTAGATGTGTCTGATAATAGACCCTTTTTCGCCTTTGCAGATATGATCAAAGATGAGATCTACAGTTCTGTCAATAATGAAGACATGCAATCTCCACCGATTAGTGAAAAACTGAAAGAAATATCAAACGCTTTGAAGCTTCTGAGCACTCAATCGTGCGTGGGAACACCAAAGGTTGATACGTCATGTACCAAACAGTTAAACAGAGAAGTGCTTGATCCAATGACTCCTGGTGTCCCATTTGAAATGAGACTGGATGGAGGTTCACACGTTGAGTACATGTGTACCCCACAAGATTTATTTAAAACACGTAGCACGGGGCTAAAGGTCACTTAATTATTGCCACTGTATTCTGTATACTTTTGTGTTTAAAATAAAAGCTTAATAAGACATAAAAGTATAGTATTGCTATTATACATACTAGCTGAGATTTTCAGTGTTTATGGATGCAGAAATCTCTACTTCAGGAGTGTCTTTCTTTCCTTAACACGGCAAACAAGTAAGTTATTAGTTCTCTCTTTATTGTTCATGTCGGTTATTATAACTTGTGGGACTTCATAAATGTAGTTCATTTACTGATAAGAGCATAATGTGTATTGGTATTTGACATGTTTTTTCTTGCTATTGCCCTAATCAGGGAGGAGCTTAAAAGATTAAAGGTAAAATTTATACTGACTTCTGTCTTCATGTACATGTCATAATAACTATTGTCCCCCCTAAATAAAACAGTTTCCTGGTGCAGGGCATTGGTGAGAAGCGAGCTAATTTCATTGTCGAGATTCGAGAAAACTCTCCAGAACCTTTCAAGGACGTAAGCTTACTAGCAAATAACTTTTACTTGTCACTGTTCCTGTAAAAACCCATCAAGGGAAACTAACACTATACTAGTCTTGTGCTTTTATTTCGTCTTCCATGTTTTAAGTTCAATTATTTTTGTCAATTATTTTTCAGATTAACGATCTTAAAAGGTTAGGCCTAACCTCAAGGCAGGTAAGATTCACAATTTCACATTTTTCATTTTTCACCAAACACTTTTTCCTGAGTATTTTTGTTTCAATTTTCATTTACTAGATAGTTGAAATGTTCAATTGTTGCGCTAACAACATAAAAGAATGCTTTCTGTTCTTGGATTTAATATATGTTTCTCTCTCCCTGTCATCACAGATAAACACAATGATATCAGGGATCCTCGGAGAATTCTAGTGTGATTTCGCAGCAGATTGGTCTGTCATGAACTACCTTGGTCGAAGGAATACTTTAGTATACTGCAAGTTAATTTTATTTTTTGGTGCAGTAAACAAGCTGCCGGCTTGGATTAATTCCTAATGCTGTTAATCTGTAATGACCCATGTATGTAATTAATGTTATGCATTTCGTACAACGAGGAAGGAAAAATCATACCTCTGTTGTGTTTCAGAACTACAAGGATACATGCGAAAATATCGCCATCTTGCAATTCTGATTCCAGTTTAGTTGGAAACTTGACTTGCTTTTAACTGATTAGATGAACATGCACATTAATAGATAACTTTGATTCTAGTTTTAATAGATAACATGGTTTCTAATATCTATGCTGTCTTTCTTCTATAAAAGGATTCCTTTAACCTAATCTAAGAAAAAATAAAGATAAAGTAACAAGAAAAGGATGTCATGATAATTGCCTTCTTCTCATTTAAACTATATAGTAATGTAATATAAAGTTATAATTGGAAGAAAAGTGTACAAGAAAATGTCCATATAGTGGGTGTCGAATACAAAGAAAATTCTAAATTATAGACATATGTTTCACTAAAAAAAATTGAACCCTTGATTTTCTCATCTACGAATCAAAATGTGTTATTACACCACATTGGAGTAAATTGGTCATTTAACTTAGGAGACATTCTCAATAAAATCATCTAACTTCATTTTATAACACAATGATTATCCAATTTTAGAATTATTTCATCCAACAATGTCGTCCCCCATTTGAAGTTTGGTAATCTTTTGACTCGACGAATTTTCTTTTTTCATCATCGATCGAATGATTGAAATAAACTACAAAAAGTTACACTTTTACAATTTAACACAACATCAAGAAAAAAAGGAAAAAACAATACAAAGATTGATAAGATGATCTTGTGTGCTTTTTCTTTCTTTCTTTTTCTTTATAACAATTATGGCTGTAAAAAAATAGGGTCTGGAAAGATAATCCTGTGACTTTTATAAACGAGTCAATATTATTCGAAGCTTTCCTCATAAAATGAAATATGTGATAAGATTATAAAATTGAAATGTTTTTTTCCTAACTGCTTAAGTTTTGAAACTCATAGATGCAATGAATTTGTATCAGTTTCGAATCAAATAATCATAAGTGCGATGTAGGAACGTGTGCACAATTAGTTTCCAAAATGGGAATATTTTGGCATATACGTATATATATATATATATATATATATATATATATATAAGAATATTTATTTAGATATTCGAAACCGACCATTTAATTACATATATACGCGTCATAAATGAGTTATATCTTATATTGGACCATATGCATGCTAAAAATAAACACGGTATATATATATATATCCCTCATTTTTCTTATGACAAATGTAGTTTGATAACGAAAATATTAAATTATCATATCAACCCCCAAGTTATACTTATGCTTCGACAACAACAAGTTATATTTATGAGTCGTGGCCAATTAATTTGAGCACGTCTTTGAGAAGAAAGTATACAACGGGAATCGCCTAAGACTTCCTCTATAAATATTATTTAGAAGACAATAAATATATGGATTAATATAAAGTATGATTCTCACATCTTGGCTAACCAATTTAATTAGTGCGCCTTAATACACAAATGATTCCAACGAGCATTACTTATCTAGAACCTATTAATTAATATCTTCTTGGAAATTAGTGGTAATATATGATTAAAAGGCCATGCTATATATGATCTGCATGTTACATCTGGAATTAATTGGTCAGAAATGCAACGCTGTAGATCATGTATATAATTACTTTTCTATCAGTACATATGTCGTCTCATACGTAAAACGTTCAACACCTACATTAAAAATATATATATATATATATATATTCTAAAGAAAATTGCTTTTACATTTACTATACACCAATGCCTGTTATTGCTTTTGAATCCATGTGTACAAATGGAAAATATTAGTCGTCTGGAGATCAAAGAATATTTCTTCCATTGCCACATTTGACATATGAAAGTATACTTTAAATAAGCAAACCACCAAATTGGCATTACTTTCAACTAGCATCTCATTTTCTTTACGGGTGGCTCTAGTGTCACTCCAAAATTACCAATGTCATTTTTTATCTGGACATTTTTAACCTTATCTAATAAAATAAAATGATAAAAAATATTTTTTAGAGTGACAATAATGATACTTTTTTTTATAGTTCTAAATTTATGTTTTCAAATCTAGATTTTGCTGGAAGATTCGATGTGCCAATGCAAATGGAGTTCGAAGTTTACTTATCAGGATGCATGCACGTTGTCCAACAATGATTAAAACAAGTTCCAAAGGTTTTGTCTCTTTGGTTATGATCTATAACCACGAAATTACTTGCAGCAAATACAAACTTTGTAGAACTTGGCACCTGATCAAACTCTTAATTTCCTGGCAGTTAATCAACAACAACCCACAGTATCTGGGAAGAACAGGCAGCATTTGCCTGTCTGGCACTTTCAAACCAGCCACCATCTCATATTTTATGATCCCAAATGTCTCCCAATTTTGTTGGGGGAGACTCCAAAGTAAAGTCATGGTATGTCATGTATCAAAATGCAACCATGTCTAACTCACATAAGATATTGATATGGTAGAACAAGTGGAACATAATTTCTAAGTCAAACATTGTAACAATTCTTATACAATAACAAGTTGCATGCAGAAGAACAGACCTTGGCCAAAAGTCTAACATGATGGACTTGATCAATTTGTTGAGAAGGAACAACATACTGAAACAAAATTTACCAAAATAGGAAGGTGAAGTAAGTGGGCAAGCACTAAGTATGCATGATCATTGTAAACATTATCTTCAAATCAGATGACCAAAGTATTATAGAAAAAAGCACTGGCTTGAGATGAATATTTGGTATTTGTCTATCTTGGTCAATCATGATCATCCTAGAAAATTATAAGACAAGCCACAATTATATTGTTTGTTCCTTTTTTCTCTAATGTTACTAAATTTTCTTTTGAAATATTAGTTATATGAAGCCTCTAATATATATATATATATATATATATATATATGTATATATATATATATATGGGTGTGTGTGTGTGTTATATTTCGCAAATATATGCACCAAATGTATTAGTGCTATTCAAAATCTATAAAGCTATTCAAGTCGAAAAATATTTATAAACTTACCGTCTTCATATTTTATGTTTAAATTGTAACACGAAAATTTGATATTTTAAAAAAGTGGTTCATGAAGCCTGTGGGCTTTATGTGACCGTAAACAATTAACAATGGACCAAGCGGTCCACTATAAAAGAGCCAGAAGGGAGAACAAGAAAAAAGAACCGAAAAAAAAGAGCGGGAGAGCAACGAACGCAGGCAAAGAGCGCCCTTCGAAAAGCTTCCTCTTCCACCTCCTCCTCGCGCGTGGATGCTTCCGCCATGGCTCTGGTAAGCTCGCTCCCAGGATACCTGCAGATGGAGAGGAGGCAGAGCGGGAGCTCCGTGAGCAGCGTCAGCCTCGTCTCGACCGTGAGCAGCCGCAGCAGCCTGAAGGAGGTCGTCGACGACGTCGACGAGGACCTGCCGCCGCGGCCGGCCAGGGCACCGTCGTCGGAGGCCTCGGACGCAGCCTTCGGAGACGGCGGTGGGACTTCGAACAAGGTGTTCCTGGCGGTGGAGAAGGAGTTCAAGCTGGGGAAGGCCAATCTCATTTGGGTGCTCAAGAACACGCCCCGGCCGAGGACGGTCGTCATCGTCCACGTCCACGTCCCATCACAGATGATCCCCTTGAGTAAGATCTCTTCCTTCCCCTAAATGATGGCCCCCTCCGTTCGCATTGAATCACACTTTCTTAAACGTTGTGAAGTCGTCAAATTTCATCATTTGTTCAAGTTAATGTAATAGCATATTTGTGAACTAGTCATTTGATTTGTCAAATTTTAATTTTTTGAGGAGCTAGTTAATCACTTGTACTCTTGTGAAATTATGCTGAATTCTTAATTTTGGAGATTTATTTATCTTTTCTCGAAATTTAAGCTCAGAAAGAGATACTTATATCTGTATTTTAGCAGTTAGCACCATTTATATCTATGTTTTGTGGGATGTTCTAACTGAACGATGATTTTTCAGTTTATCACATCTCTTGGCCTTAGTGTTTGTTTTATCCTGTCCAGTGGGAGCCTGGTTTCCAGCAGATCAGCTAAAGGCTCAAGAGGTTCAAGCTTACAGGGCGATGGAAAAGGATAAGATGGAAAGATCTTTGAATGAATACCTGGAGAGATGCTCAACTGTAAAGGATGTAAGTGCACTGAAGTTTACTTTTTTGTGATCATAATCAGAACAAAACATTGAGAACATGTGGATGGTTTTTTATTAACAGGATTTGTTGACATACGCATTAGGATTTTGTTAATAATTTAGCCGAGAAAAAGAGTCTTGTGAATGATCAACTCATCAACTGAATTATGTTTTATTTGACAGGTAAAAACTGAGAAGCTAGTGATTGAGGCAGATGAAGTAGGTCAAGGAATAGTAGAACTCATTGCTCAACACAAGATTACCAACCTTGTTATGGGTGCAGCGGCAGACAAAAACTATTCCAAGTATGCTCTTAAAATTACATACGCATATAGGGATTAAAGGTGTGGAGCAATTGTTCCACATCTATAGAATCATTGATCGACAGCCATTATATGATTCTGATATTTGATTTTGAAATCAAATAATGCAATCCATATCAGAGGTGGATTTTGACATCAGCCTTATTCACTTATATATTATGTTATAATTAGATGACAATCAGAATAAATATCATAACTTTTAGCCTTGAATATTTTCTTTAATGCTGAAAAAAGAATTTATTCATATTAATTCATTCTTAATGTAAAAAGTCCAAATGTTATTTTTATCAGATGCAACTTTTTTTGTTCTTTTTTTGGTACCCAACTGAAGACCCCGGTATATAGGGCTAATAGCAATTTACAATTGGGGTAAAAAGTAGAACGGTGTTTTTTCGATCAAATTGGTGACTTCTGAAATTGAACCCAATTATTAGCTCCTGTAAAACATGGGACAAGGGACAACCAAACTTGGTTGCAATTTTTTTTATTTTGATGTCATATTTGTGTTATTGCTGATGTTTAAGATAAGCGTACTTCATCAATTTTGGTTCAAAATTAATATTCACAAGAGGTAGGGAAATGGTGACTTCATCAATCTTGGAGCATCTTCGCTTTGCAGGAAAACATTATGTTGGTTGTCACCTTTATAATAAGTATTATGAAAAGAAAAATAAGCTAGAAATTTAACAGATTACCTAGCAGAAAATGCATTATAATGACTTCTAATCAAATTTGCCACATATTCAGCTGAAATATTCAACATGTTTATGTTTGCCTTTTTGCATTAGATTATCACATTCATCCTGAAAGAAACAATAAATGTGAAACTGATAAGATCCTTATATTGATGCAAAGCTTCTATAATTATAACCAAAGATTCTAATTTGAGGCATTTGGGAAACAGGAAATTGAAGGAACTAAGGTCAAAAAAAGCACTCATAGTTCAAGAGCAGGCTGACCCATTATGTAAGATCTCATTTGTTTGCAAAGGAAACTTGATATGTACAAGGTACCATCAACATCCCATGGCATAGCTTTATTTTTTATCAATCTATTCCCATAATATGCAGCTTCTTTTGTTGGTGTTTGTCGTTTCAGATTTATTTTGCAGATATAAACATCAGTTTCAGATGTCCTAGCAGTGTGAAATCTGTTCCTTATGTTTTTTTTTTATTTCATGTCAATAGGGAACCTGGTTGTGGTGGACCTGGTACAAAGGTGGTAGCCAGTCCTAAGCAAGCTGAAAGAATGAGCTCAAAATCGTCACCTCAAATCTTAGGCCAGCTATTGAACTTCCTCCCTACTTCTGCACAAGAAGCATTCAAGCTGAGGTCAGTTTCCAACAACTCTGATTCACATGAAGAGGCAACGATGGCAACACAAGGCAGCCTTCCATCAAGCCCTGGAAGCAAGGAGGGCATCATCATTGACCTTTGGGACGGACTCTCAAGGAGCTCTCGGAGTTCAGAACGTTCAATGCGCTCAGTGAGCGATGATGTTCTCAGCCCCTCAAGTTCGATAAGAATTATAAAGGATGAGGAAACTGAGGGACGATCATCAGCTCTACCATCAATGAAAGAATCTGATGAAAAGCAGCATTATTTGTCAATCAGTCATGACATAGTGGGTATTGTTGCATCCTTCTGTTTATTTAGGTTCTCTATTGTACATGTTATTGGTTTACATGTTTTATAAGAGAAACATTGGAGTATATGATCTTTTATGTGACCTATATCCAGGATGATGCCGGGTTGGAAGATGAACTGTACAAGGACCTGAGACATGCTGTCTCGGAAGCAAAGAACTTGACTCGTGAAGCATATGAAGAATCAATGAGAAGAAAGAGAGCTGAAAGGGATCTACATGAGGCTTCCCAAAAGGTAATATTTCTTATATCTGAAAGATGACTCAAAGCTCTAAAACTCTAGAGGTATGATAACTAACTGCATGTCAAGGAAATTACTTCACTTGCGCCAACAATTTGATGCTAGTGTAAGGATATAAAGATTATCACATTTTAGTTGTTCTCGTAACGATGTTTTTGACAACATGGAAAATACTGGTGCCATCTCAGGGAAACTGTTTCATTTAGTGGGGTCTAAAAGAATATTCCCTCTTTACTAAGAATTTTTTTACACTAACCATACTGTTAGTATGTCTCAGGTCAACAACTTAATCATAAGTTCATAACATGCCTTGTAAATTCTATCCATAAGTATAAATTAAGATTGGGGATACATATGTATCTATGACAAACAAGCATATGAATGAATATGACAATGGGCAGAAATGGATCTTCTATAATGTTACACATGCAAATAATTTCCCATTTCTTTTGTAGATGAGAGCAGCTGAAGATTTGTACATCACGGAGATAAAACAAAGAAAAGAAATTGAGCAGAGACTCTCATTGGAAAAAGTAGAGATGCAAGAGCTCAGGAAGCAGAGAGATGAAATGTTCGAAGAATTCCAAAAGGTGCATGAACAAAGAATAACACTAGAAAAGCAAGTTGCTGATTCAAATCGCATCATCATGGACCTAGAGAAAAAGCTGTCAGAGGCACACTACCTCCTCATTTCTCTCCAAGGAGAGCATGTGGAGCTGCGGAGGGAGCGAGATGAAGCAATCAGAGAAGCTGAACATCTGCGTCAAAAACTGGAAGAGGCAGTTACTAGCACTAATGGAAAAGAGAGCTTCTTAGAGTTTGCCTACTCAGAGTTGGAGGAAGCAACCAACAAATTTGATAATTCTTTAAAAATCGGAGAAGGTGGATATGGAAGTGTGTATAAGGGAGTCCTCCGAGAGAGAACTGTGGCTATAAAGCTTTTAAATTCCCAAGGGATGCAGGGACAAAAGGAGTTCCACAAAGAGGTAAATCCTATCACAAACTGAGGTTAATATTTCTTGGTATCTTCTTCATGGTTGATTCTTGTAATTCTGGCTCTTAAAGGATACAATATTTACCTCTGCAGGTGAATGTCCTTAGTAGGCTTAAGCATCCAAATCTTGTTAATCTCATAGGAGTATGTCCAGAAGCATGGGCTTTGGTATACGATTTCCTTCCCAGTGGAAGCTTGGAGGACCGTCTTACTTGCAAGGATGATACGCCACCTCTCACTTGGGAGGTCCGCATTCGGATTGCTGCAGAGATATGCGCTGCCTTAAACTTCTTGCACTCAAACAAGCGCCTGGGTGTAGTTCATGGAGATCTCAAGCCTGCTAACATCCTCCTTGATGAAAATTTTGTTAGCAAACTTGGTGACTTCGGTATCTGCCGCCTTGTTCAGTCAACCAATAACACCGCGACTCTGTACCGCTGCACTCATGCGATGGGAACTTTTGTCTACATGGATCCTGAGTTCCTTGCATCTGGAGACATCACTCCACGCTCGGATGTTTATTCCTTTGGCATCATAGTCTTGCGCCTGTTGACAGGAAAAGCTGCATTTGGCATCAACAGGGCAGTTCAGGATGCAGTGGACAGGGGAAGCCTGAGAGATATCCTTGATGTTTCTGCAGGGGAATGGCCTTACCTGCAGGTTGAGCAGCTGGCACACCTGGGTTTGAGATGCTGTGAGATTACAAGGAGAAACCGCCCGGATGCAGCTGAAGCTTGGAGGGTCATTGAACCATTTATGAGATCCTTAGGTCTGCCTGTGCCAACCACCGGCCTTTCAGTCTCCTCCATCACTCCTGTTTCATCCATTGGTTTGCCTGCTCCGTACCCATCCACTTGTCTGCCACCGCTTCCACTAAGGTTAGACTTTACGATTTGAGATTCATATGAATGAAAGATCAGTGGTGTTTCACAATACAAGTGACTTGTAACTTACATGTGGAACCTGAATATAAAGTATAGAACTCTAACTCACCAGAAATCTGGTTTTAGTTTTGCTATTGCTGCAATTTGCTTACTATGTTAGAGTAGCAGTAGACATAAAAGAATCTGAGGCAATGGTTGTTTTAAATTCTAAAGCATTTTAACTTCTTTTAACTGCAGAAGAGCTTGAAGTGTTGGAAAAGTACACTTGCAGTTATATCCAAAACGATTAAATTATAGCGACCACGTGAATGCGTCGTTACAGGATTCGATACTGCGTAGTGCCGGCAATGCTCGCAGTTTTATGAGTGAGGAAGGAAATGAGCATTTCAATAGCATTCCTTTTTGTGACGGGCGATTGTTATGAGACAACATGTGGATTATGTATGTTCTTGTGCATTACTGAACATGAAACATAAAATAATGCATAAATTTGAAGATTCTCTTTGCTAGTTGAATGTATCTTCTTTTTCTTTTTCAAGTATGCATATTGCTCAGGTATGCTTGCTAACCCAATTAAAAAAATCTTATAAATCTCTATTTCTTCACACATCTCCTGATCTTTGGTTTGGCTGACGTACTTAGCATCTTAGTTTTGTTGGAAAAAAATGTTGAACTGATAGTTGCGAAATTATTTTCTTTTTCTCTTTTAATGCGCAGGCCAAAGACACAAGGAATTAACGTGGAAAATCTCTCGACGTGAGAGGAAAAATCACAGGAGCAAGGAACAGATCTTTCACTATGAAATAATAGTATGTTATAAAATATCTTCTCTGAACTACGCAGAAGAATACAATAATATTCTCAAGAATTAATTTTGAATACCACAGAATAAAAGTCTCTCAAAACTGAGGTTAAAAGTCGATCTCCCCGGAATATGAGGAATAGATGAGAAGGCTGTTGAGAAATAATGATTGAAGTTTTGTTGAGAACGGATAAGAACTCATTCCCGAAACGAACCTCGAAGTTTTCTTCTCTCTTCTCTCTTTCTCTCTCGGTGGTTGTGATGTTCTGCGCATTGTGCCCTCAGGACGTCTGCACATCGATACTTTTATAGCATCAAAAAGTGACTTCGTCTCGGTCTTGGTCTGCACCTTCGTCTCGGATTAGTTTTCCAAATCAATTCGAATTGTTTTTTTTCGTTTCCTTGTCGTTGTCGCATATCAAGAATTCAACAAACTTTCCCTTCTTCTTTATGCGAAAAAATCCATCAAGCATGCATGCTCCCTGCATAACTCGGTCTTCTCTCTCGGTAGAAGATTTGTCATCATATCTGACGTACTCTTATCAGTATGAATCTTTCGAAGACAAAATTTCTTCTTTTTTGTTTCATCATGAATCCAATGATATCGGATATCAATGTGCTTCTTAGAGTGGAAACTAGAATGCTTACTCAAATGTATCACACTCTGATTATCACAGTGGATAATGTACTTCTCCTGCGTCAAACCTAAGTTATTTAGAAACTATCTCATCCACAAAATTTTCTTACATGCTTCAGTAGCTACGATATATTCTGCTTCAGTAGTTGATAGTGCAATATACTTTTGTAACTTAGATTTCCATGAGACTGCTGCTCCTGCGAACGTCATCAAGTAATCAAAAGTTGAAGTTCGACTATCAATGTCTCCTGCCATGTTAGAATCAATAAATTCTTCTAACACTGACTCAACATTTTTGAAACATAAGCATATCTTAGACGTGCCTCGAAGATATCTGAGAATCCACTTGACTGCATCCCAATGCTCTCTACCAAGATTTGATAGGAATCAACTCACCACACCAACTACATATGCTATGTCTGGCCTTGTGCAAACCATTGCATACATCAGACTGCCAACTGCAGATGCGTATGGACATTCTTCATCTTCTGCTTCTCGATTTTGCTCCTCGGACACTATCTAGAACTCAACTTAAAGTGACCTACAAATTGCAATGTAATTGCCTTTGCGTTCTTCATGTTGAACCTCTCAGAGACTTTATCGATGTACGTTTCTTAGGATAACCATAGCTTGTGCTGTTCTCGATCATGGGTGATCCTCATGCCAAGGATATTCTTTGCTGCGCCTAGGTCTTTCATGGAAAAACATTGACTCAGCTCCTACTTTAATTTGTTAATCTTGCTTTTATCCTGACCTACAATAAGCATGTCATCAATATATAGCAACATGATAATAAAATCATCATGTGAAAAATATTTCACGAAGACACAATGATCTGATCTGTTCTTATTGTATCATTGTTGCGTCATAAATGATTCAAACTTCTTATACCACTGACGAGGTGCTTGTTTGATTTCATATAAGCTTTCTGCAATTTACACATCATGTTTTTTTTTCCTTTCTCTCGAAAACTCTCTGGCTGTTCCATGTAAATCTCTTCTTCCAAATCACCATGGAGAAAAGCTGTCTTGACGTCTAACTGTTGAACTTCTAGGTCCTTGGTAGCAACTAATCCAAGAACCACTCGAATCGATGATATTTTGACCACTAGTGAAAATATCTCATCAAAGTTAATTCCTTTCTTCTGACTGAACCCCTTGACGACTAATCTTGCCTTGTATTTTGGGTGTGGATTATTCTCTTCACTCTTCAGTCGAAAAACCCCCTTATTCTTGAGTGCCCTCTTCCCTTTAGAAAGCTTCACCAGTTTGTAAGTGCTGTTATCATGCAGAGATTGCATCTCATCCTGCATAACTTTCATTCACTCATCCTTGACAAGACTTTTTGATAACACACTGGTTCTCCCCTTCAGTTAATAACACGTACTCTGTCGGAGAGTGCCACTTTGACTTTTGTCTTTGTCTATTCGACCTTCTCAATTGAGGCTCTTGTACTGGTGCATCATGCTCAATATGTGGCTCATCATCACTATCTTGACTATCCGAAGGTATATCTGAATTATATGAGCTGCTATCACTGCTACTGTCATCTTGATCAGCTTCTGGAGTAATGTCATCTTCTATCGGCGTGTCAACTGAACTCGGTTCAGCTAGATAATCAATGAAGGTAGTTGACTCTTTGTCCTTCGACAGATCTTCAATTGTTTGGTGTTCCATGAACACAATATCTCTGCTTCTGATAACTTTTTTGTTAACAGGATTCCAGATTCTATAGCCAAATTTATCACCTCCATATCCGAGGAAGATACATTCTTTCTATTTGCTATCAAGTTTTGAACGCTCATCGATGAGAATGTGAACAAAAGCTCTACAACCAAACACTCTTAGATGCTTATATGAAATATCCTTTCCTTACCAGACTTTCAAAGGTTTGTCACCATCCAGAGGTACTGATGGTGAATGGTTGATCAGTTTGACTACAGTAATTATTGTTTCACCCCAAAAAATTTTCGATAGCTTGGCATGTAGAAGCATACATCTGACACGTTCCTCAATTATTTTGTTCATCCTCTCAGCAACACCATTTTGCTGAGAAGTCTTGGAAATTATCTTCTCAAGTTTGATGCCATAGTTGTTGCACTATTCTTCAAAAGGTCCTCTATATTCGTCGTCATTATCTGCTCGAATACACTTGAGCTTCTTGTCAGTTTCTCTTTCGAGTTTGGCATGAAACTTCTTGAACTCTGTCAACACTTGATTTTTTTGTGCTATAGGAAAAGCCTAGACTCTTCTAGAATGGTCATCAATAAATATAACAAAATAAAGAACACCACCTAGAATTTTATCCTTCATATAACAGACATCAGTATGCACCAAATCAAGTACGTGTGAACTTCTAGATGAAGAAGTTCTATTAAATGTAACTCTAGTCTGCTTACCAGTCAGACAATGGACACATACGTCAAGTGAAGTGTCTTTTACACCTGGTAGCAGATTTCGTTGAATTAACATCTAAAGTCGTTTCTCACCTATGTGATCAAGCCGCTTGTGCCATAACTCAGAGGATGATATTTCTTGAGTCGCGTTTATCTTCTCGGTGCAGTGTTGTGCTTCAGTTTTGTAGAGTGTACCATCTTTATTTCCTTTCGCTAGTAGGAGTGAACCTCGCTTGAGTTTCCACATTCCTCCTTTGAAGTTGCTATCATAGTCGTCGTTGTCTAATTTTTCAACTGAAATTATGTTGAGACGGATCTCTGGTACATGTTTTACATCTTTGAGCACAATCATGCATCCTGTATTGGTCTTCAACTGTATATCTCCAACGCTAGCAATTTGGGACTCCGACTTGTTCCCATCTTTACTGACCCGAATGCTCATTCTCTGTATGTTGAGAATGCATCTCGACGAGGGGTAACATGGAATGAAACTGCAGTGTCTAAGATTCAAATTGAATCTTGACTCACAATATTGACATAATTTTCTTCCTTTTCTTGAGTAAGAAAGTATACATCATCTGATGTAGCTACCGCAACGTTTTCACCACTACCCTTCTTCTCCTTTTCAGTATCTTCATATCCTTTATGTAACTGATCACGCTTTAACTTTCTGCACTCCTTCTTGAAGTGTCCTGGCTTGTCACAATGATAACAGATGACCTCTTTACTGAACTTCGATTGCCTCTTGACCTTGATCTATCATGGCTGTAAGAGTTTCTCTATTTGTTTCTCACACGATCTTTCACGATGAATGCCTCTTATTTATTGTTGAGATTCTACTATTGTCTTCTCGTTTCTTCATTGAACAAATTATCATTGATAGTTTCTAAACATAGTTGTCCACCTGAAGCAGAGTTGTTTAGAGAGATAACGAGTGTTTCCCAACTATCAGGTAATGAACTCAGTAGTGGTAATACTTGGATCTCATCTTCAAACACAATCTTTACTGAGGATAACTTGTTAATCAATTCCTGAAAGCTGCCAAGATGTTTTGCAACAAAATGATCATCCTTGTACTTCAGGTTAATAAGTTTTTTCATCAATAGTACCTTATTCTGTGACGATTTGCGCTCATACATTTCTTATAATTTTGTCCACACTTCGGTGGGTTCATCAATATTTGCGATATGATAAAACACCTTGTCATCGACCCATTGTCGGATTTGTGCGACTGATCTTAATCCTTCCCCACTTTTTAACATCCATGTCCTCGGACTTTGTAGCATCACCTTCGATTAGATCATAAAGGTCCTTGCAATTTAAGTAGTCCCTCATTCGAGGCTTCCAGATAGAATAATTTATTCCTGTGAGCACAGGCATCCGACTGAGGGTATTATTGTCCTTCATTATAATGCGCGCTTCCTGACCAAGCTCTAATACCACTATTGAGAAAAAAGACTGAACTGATAGTTGTGAAATTATCTTCTTTTTTTCTTTTAACGCGCACAATAATAATGGGATGATGACAATAATATAAAGGAATTAAATTAGACCAAAGACGCAAGAAATTAACGTGAAAAATTTCTCGACGTGAGAGAAAAAATTACAGGAGCAAGATCTTCCACTATGAAATAATAGTGAGTTACAAAATATCTTCTCTAAACTACGCAGAGGAATACAATAATATTCTCAAGAATTAATCTTGAATACCATAGAATAAAAGTCTCTCGGAACTGAGGATAAAAGTCAAAATAATCTCACTGGAATATAAGAAATAGATGAGAAGTCTACTGAGAAGTAATGCTTGAAGTTTTATTGAGAACGAATAAAAACTCATTTTCGAAACGAACTCCGAAGTTTTCTTCTCTCTCGGTGGCTATGACGTTGTGCGTATTGTGCCCTCGAGACGTCTGCACACCGATACTTTTATAGCATCAAAAAGTGACTTCGTCTCGATTTTGGTCTGCACCTTCATCTCGGATCGGTTCTCCAAACCAATTCGAATTGTTTTTTTGTTCGTTTCCTTATCATTGTCGCATAACAAGAATCCAACAAGTTTCCATGGTCAGAAATGTAAGAACATTAGATGACTTCCAAATTGACCAAATACAAGAGAAATATTAAGCGTTTAAACTTAAGAGCAGACAATATCTTACAATATATTGGTGCATTATGGAGCATCTTCAGGGACAGGATAAATGACACAAAGAAAGACTCTTAGATTTGGAGAGCTTTGGGGCATTAAAGTTCCTATGCGTACTTAGATATTTGCATGTCTATTGAGGAAAAATAGGCTTCCTATTCAGAAGTACAAAATGAAATGGACTACAAGAATGAACACTACTGGTGTCTTCTGCGATGATAATATGGAGGATATAGATCATCTTTTCTTCAGTTGCCCAATAGCACGAAGGACATGGTAGGATTTTGGATGTGATTGGCTGGATGTGAGCTCTGTAATAGTATTCTAACGATCATTTAGACAAGGCGAACATGATAATAATTTACACGTATATGTATAAAAAAGATAATGAATATGGGTGATATAGTAACAACACAATGAGGAGAAAAATATTTTGTTGATAACATTCTAATAGCAGCTAGAAATTCGATGAGCAAATGGACGAGATTATAACATATTAGATGTTTTTATAATGAATAAAAAATGGATGTGAGCACCTGGCTCGCCTCCTTTTATCTTCTCACAAAAAATATATTGGGGTGCATTGTAAAGAAGAACCTATGTAAAAACTATCCATAGTAACTAGATTCTTAACGTTTGATAGCATGCAGAATAGTTGCCATTTGGCAATGAGTTAAAAGATATAGCTCACCCCACAAGATCCAAAGATCACGAATTCAAAATTATACTAGTGATATCGTTTTATTTTTAAATCTTTACTTAACTCATTTACAAGTGAAATAAAATGATTTAGATGCCGCCGCCCTCTGCCGTCGTCTTGTTCGGACACTACACATTCAACAAATTGGGATCTACTTTTTTATCCCTGTTTAAAAATATAGAAAAGATTATATCAAACAAAAATTAATATTTACGACCAGGTAGAATGTTTTTAGATTAGGAAGATGGTCAACGAATCTGGTCCAATTAAACATAAAAATATACAAGATTTACAGTGAAAATCAAATTTAAGGTATCTTAATTTAACATTGCCTCGCATATAACTTTTTTTTTCTTGATATTTTTTTTATCTGAGTAATGGGTATGTACAGTTGTACACCAATATTTGTGGGCACTTTGAAATTTCATCTAGATTTTTTCAAATGGCCAAAATTTCATCTTTATTCTCTTTGTTGCTTAAAAAGTTTTGGTTCTTATTAATTAAATAGTTAATTATATATTATCAATTTTATAATTATATTATACGTATATTTAATCATATATCATAAGTTTATAACTATATTATATAAAAAATAATTTTTTATACATCTAATTATCATAATATCATATATAAGAATATTTTACTTTAGTTTTATTTTTTTTTATTAGTTTAAATCTTAGGGTAAAAAAATATGATTTATTTTTTATTTTCAATTTTCTTAATTTATACATATAACAAAAAAAACGAACGGTCCGATTCTGTGTGACTAATCCGACCAATCAAAATCATGCCGAGTTGGTCAAAGTGCCTTCCGGCACGACGTGGCACGGCACGATTTCAAGCCGTGCGACTCAATCCAAGGACACGATTTCAGGCTGTGCCCAATTCGATACAATCCAAGACATGAAAAGCCCATCTTAAAAAGAGAACGAGAGATTTCTTTGGTCTCACCAAATAAATCTCTTTCCAACTTTTTTGGCAATAAAAACATGATCTTTTCAATGTCTTCTACAGCCACTCAAAAAAAAAAAAAAAAAACAAAGCAAAGGATAATTATCATAATTTGACGACAATGAATTAGGAAATGTCAATACATCCACACACTGAAAATTCTAGGAAACGTTGCAGTTGCCTGTTGGCAACTTGGAGAACCAAAGAAAATGCAAGCTGGAAATGAAAACGCCTCGCCAATTAATTTTCTGCTCATATAATTTGAACTTAAAAAATCAGATTCACACA
The DNA here is from genome assembly GCA_030549335.1 of Pontederia crassipes. NCBI lineage: Eukaryota > Viridiplantae > Streptophyta > Magnoliopsida > Commelinales > Pontederiaceae > Pontederia > Pontederia crassipes. The sequence continues at coordinate 63,443,498 of CM060191.1, read as the reverse complement.
CCATTCTCCATTGTCTGAATAATGCGATTTTTTTCTGAGAAACAATAATTCGCATTACCTAACAAAGAGGGTAGCCGACCCTACTTACGCTTTCATTTACATATTTACCTAATAAAAATATAAAACATAATAAATCGCATAACAAAAATATTATAATTATTATATGTTGCTAATTATTATGAATATTGTATTTTTGCAATGCTCTTTTCATTCTATTTACGAAAAGAAATGTTATTTACATATTTAATTATTACAAATTTTATTGCTAGAATTCAAAAAAATTTATCATATATAAAATTTTCATTAATAATGAAAGGGTAAATATTAAAAAAATATATAATGCTTAGTAGGATTTTTTTTTAGTAAACACGGTTACTTAAATTTGTAAATAAATTACTAGTGCGTGATGATTTAATAAGTGTCTTATTCAATAAACGTTCTATATAAAAAAAAGACTAAGTTTTTTTTATAAAGTTATATACATGTGTGTGTGAGAGAGAGAGAGTTATCGTGTCACAAAATACATAGTTAAGACATAAAAAAATGTTAAACTATGAATTAAAATCAAAGGATAAACACAGCAGTGTTTGGATTTGATTCTAAGACTTAATAAAACTCTAATAAAATGAGAAAAAACACCGCATAAACTTTATTTATAAGATAAAGTTGATGTAAAGAAAAAGGAATGTTGCGACACTAAAAAAATACATATAGGATATTTTTTATTTACTCCTTGATTTATAAAAAACGGAAGGAATCGGCATTTTATTCATTTGGTGGTATTTTTAATGGAAATTCGGAAATTGTTTCTATCTCGCGTTGCATTTAGATCAAATCGATCTTTTGGATAAAAATGAAAGAGGAAAAAAAAATTGGACTTAAAACAAAAACCATAACTTTTCTCTGTCAATTTTGGGGAGTATAAATTGTACTCGAACCTTCCTCAATTTAACTTTTAAGTTTTAACATATCGCTTATGTGATGCGTAACTTAAGATGGCGTGCTTATTTATTCTCTTTTACATTATATTGCAGGAATATAGAACTTGTACAATTTAAAAGTTATTTTGGTATAGTAATATATATATATATATATATATATATATATATATATATATATATAATTTTCGTGTCAAACGTGTGTTAAACTATTTCAAACATATTTTTCTTTATTTTTTCGATATTTTCATTAACAATTTAAAGGATTATTAATATTAACAAAAATATAACTCAAATTAGCAACAATAATTATTTTCAGTATTTCATTTTTTTACGAACTTTTATATATTATTATCTTTCATAATAGATATAATTATTTTATATAAATTTTTATCTTATAAACTTATTTTTTTATTATATGAATGATGTTTACCTAAAATCGTTTGACACGAACTCGATACGAAAAATATTTTACAGTCTTTTATATATATATATATATATATATATATATGTTAGTGTTTAATAGCATCGTGGCCTGGAGAGGATCGACCACAAGTTAAATTTTCGGTTCATTATCGATGTTATCCTAGAATGACACGTCTTATTATAGCAGACAAAACTTAAAACAAATTCTCAGAAATAAAGACATGGTTCTGTCACATCGCTCCATGTCAAATGGGAAATATTTTGGTGACGGCGTGACGGCTCTAACATGAAAATTAAGTTGAAGGATTCGACAGAAGAAAAAAAATTAACAAATCGACAAAATAAAGTTGGTCAATCTTGCTAATAAAACAAATCGATAAGATGACTCTCCAAAAAAAAGTTATTTTACTCAAGGGACATTTGAAAAATTCATCAAACTTATATTATTTATTTCACTCATCGAAAGGGTTTCCATAAATTGTTTAATCAATGACATAAAAGATGAAGGTGCATTTGGTTTAATTCATATCCTCCCAACTTGAGTTGGGAGCATCATGCTATCAAGATCGTGATCGTTTACCTTTTCATCAAGAGTTCACATCGAGTGTCCGTCCGATTCGATCTCAACGGCTTACATTCGTGGGATTTTTTTTCATTTTTTTTCTTTAACCCTACGCACGATCCAAAAAGCTTTCCCCCTTCTTTCTTCTCTCTCCTCCTCGCGATCAGCCGCCCTCGCGATCTGCACACTTGCTCTTTCTCCGAGCGAACCTTCCTCATCGCCGCCGCGCTCATCGCCCTCCTACTTTCCTCTTCTCTCTCTGCATGCCACCAGCTTCGACCTCCGCCGCTTCCGCCTTTGCGAGACCCACCGTCGCGCCGTCGACTATGTGCAGATCCACGATGCTGCCAACCTCTGCGACCCCATCGAGCTCCGCCGATCAGATCTGTGCGAAAGGGGGCTAGATCCAACCATCGGCGACCTCCACCGCGACCACCGCCGACCTCCGCGATGACCAGATCTGCGCGTGAATCCAACGGTCATCGAGCTCCGTCGCGAGATCCCCTCACCGCCGCCAGGCACTCTTCGATCTCGCTCGAGAAGCTCTCGCCGCCGCACGCACTTCGACCTTGCTCCTCGCCGACTCGCGACCCCTCGCCGCCGCCCGGGAACCTTCGTGACCCTTCGTCGTCGCCGCCTCGTAATCCATCGCCGCGACCCTCGTCCTCGCCCGCCGTCGCTGACCTCTCCCGCCGCCACTGACCTCGCCCACCACTGCCAACCTCCCCACCCCCCCCCCCCTCGCCCGCGACCCTTGACCACGCCCGCGACTGGCCCGCCCCCTTCGCGATCCGCCATCGACGGTCAATCTCGCCCTCAACGGTCGATCTTGCCGCCTGCCGCCACTCGCCGCCGCCTGCCCCACTCGCCGCCGCCTACCCTACTCGCCGCCGCCCGTTAATCTTGTGGACTAAGCCTAAAGGAGATTAGTAAAATTTGTAATTCAAATTAATGATAACTTTCTAAATTTGTTTGAACTTGCACTTTGATGTGGTTGGATTCTTGTATACGTACTTGAACATGATTGTCGAAAGCAAAATGGACTTCTCATTATCATTAGCAATGTGGGTGAATTCTATTTGATTTGACTTAAACTTGAATTCTATTTCATTTGACTCTTGAAACATCATCCCACATATGCATAAACATAAGATTGACCAATTGTAAGCTAATCATTTGAAATTCCGACATCAACTCAAAATTACAATAAATTTGTAATGCATCATCACTCAAATTACAACAAATTTTTAGTACATCATCGAAATTGAGAAATTCGGCAAGAAACTACATTCAGCAAGCAACATTCAGCAGCGGTGAGTGTTCCCGATGGCTAAGGGATCGTGAGGCGATGAGGGATCGGGAGGTCGCTGTTGTGGCAAGCGAGAAGGGCGATGGCTAGGGATCGAGAGGCTGCGGTTGTACCGAGGAGGTGGCGGCGGTGGTGGCGAGGGATCGGGAGACCGCGGCTGTGGCGAGCGAGGCGGCAGTGGCAATGGATATCAAACGGTGGCGATGACGAGGGATCGGGAGGTCGCGGCTGTGGCGAGGGAGGTGGCAGTGATGGATTGTTAGGTGGCGACGACGATGGATCTCAGGCGGCGGCGGCGACGATGGATCTCATGCAGCAATGGATCTCACGCAACAGCCGCTCAGTAGTCGCGACGGCGGGGGAGAGGGGTCGCGGAGAAATCGGCGGCGGCAACCTGCGAGGACCGAAGTGGCGCTGACCTGTGAGGACTGAAGCGGCGGTGACTTGCAAAGGCGGCGGCAACATGCGCTCGTAGCGGCGACAAACTGGGGAAGACGGTGGTGACCTACGAGGCGGCAGAGGGAGCAGATCGGCGAGCTCGGCGTGCGTGAAGACATCGAGAGGGACGAGATCCGGCTTGGACAGGGGAGAGGTCATCTCGGAGGTCGTCGGGCTCGAGGGGGGCGCCGGCGTGCAGAAGTCGGATCGGGGGCCGGCGACAGCAAAGGTGAGATCTCGCGTTGGCGTGCGAATCGCGGCGTCGACGAGGAAGAGAGAGAAGACGAAAGAAGAAAAGGGTTAAGTTAGGGTCGGTGGGCGTAGGTTGAAGAAAAAAAGGAAAAAAATCGCTCTGATGTGAGCCATTGAGATCGAATCGGACGACGACGATCGGACGCATGATGTGAACCCTTGATGAAAAAGTAAACGGTCATGATCTTGGGAGCATATGAATTAAACCCATTCACATATGGGTCTATACGACTGCGAACACAACTTTTCAGCCTTCGGATTCATGCGCAAAATTATGGACGTTTGAGATCGAATATCCACAAGGCGCGTTCGAATTACAGAAAAGTCATCAGTTCATCCCTGCGCCTATGTGGATCGGGGGAGCGAATGACGCAGCTGAGAAAGTGAGACGAACAAAATCGGTGTCCTTGCCACCATCGTTGCCTCCTCTATTGCCATCTTCATTTCCGACGATGATTACTCCCACCTTCTACGATTTTGATCTGTTCATGAAAAGAACGATGGTCTAACCTACGCCTCATTTCATTACAAGAAAATGGTGATTTTGTGACGGATAATTTGCTATGGACGAAAATCCTTCATAATTTATGGCAAATTTTGCGACGAATTTTTTGTCCGTCAAAAGTTTCGACGGTCGTAACCGTCGATAAATAAAAAATCTTTTCGATAGTTCGCACCGTTGAAGCTTCCGACGGACGAAAATCCGTGGGAAGTTCTCACGGCCGGAATCATTAGTAACTAAAAAATATATATCATTAATATTTTATTATTAATCTTTCCGATGGTTCGGACAGTTGGAAGGTCCCACAGACGAAAAGAAGTTTCGAGGCCTGAACCGTCAAAAACTAAAAAATATTTTATTACTATGTATTGTAAAGCGGGTGTTCCACGACATTCCCACGGAAATATACAATAATATTTTATAAATTAATAATATGTATAGGCATTCCCACGACTTCGACCTTCGGAAAGATAAAAAATTAAAAAAAAATGCGTCCACGCCCAAGTTCCCGCGCTCGACCCATTTTTTGTTTTTCCTCCCTTATTTTTCCTGCTGATACCCTCCCTTATTTCCCACTCTCCTCTCTCCCACTCTTTCCCTCTCCCACTCTCTCCCTCTCTCTCGGCGGCCCGAATGATCCTCTTCGACGCAAGCATGGCCCGGACAATGACGTTTAGATGACCCGCCCGACGACCCTCTCTCTCTCATTCGCTCATGGCCGGAACGCCAAGCGGGTGGCCTTCTCCGACCGCGGGCAGCCTGATCTGGCCGACAGACGACGGATCTGACCTCAAGCGGCCTTCTCCGGCCGCCAGGCGACGAATCAAGCCTTAGGCCGCATAGACGCCTAGCGGCCAAGCGGCCTTATCTGGCCGTCAGGCGTCCGATCGGCCAAATCTGACTGCCAAACGTTCTATCGGCCATCATAGTCCGATCGGATGCGGCCCAAGCCATGAGAACTTTCGACGGTTGGGATACGTCGGAAAATATTTGCAACAAACAATTTTTAGCCAATTCTCTCTCGTCAGAATATCCGTCACAAACTTACTTTTGCAATAGTTTTTTTACAATTCCGACAGCTCAAGCCGTCGAAATTCGAGAATTAGGAGTTTGCATTTTGTCAACCATAGGATATTAAATTTTACTCATTGAATTATATTACTCTTCATATTGAATCATCAACATTTAATTATTCTTCTTTTTCAAATATATTATTATTTTTTCAAACAAATCATTATCCTCTTATTCGACTATGTGATTTTATTAGTCTTATGTCTACATATGTTAGTTATGAAATCTTAAATTTATGAGTGTAAAATATTGTAAAAAGATATAAGGTTCATTATAAAATATTTATTTAATGACAACGGAATAATACAATGATATATGTATGATCATTATTTAAAATATTTTAGTCAATAAAAAGTATATACCTATTTAATATATATATATATATATTCGCACGCGTCCAAATTATATGATACTTATAATTATAATTAGTGAACCCACTGTTTCATATATCTAAGATTCGTTGGAACACTTTATAATTGTCTCACGTTGGTGGTCCTCCTGAAGCCCTTGATTAGGACTCTTCTTTTTTTTTACCGTTAACTTTTGGTGCGCTTGTATCGAGATGGTTTCAATTTTCACAAAAAAATTATGTTTCCATAGTTGGGTCCATATATAATATATACTTTTTGTACAATAAAATTTTATCTAAAATCATCTAGCGACAATATCTCAAAAGGTACACGCTCGAATACTTTAATCTAAGCCATTAGTCAAGAAAAATATTGAAAAAATATGGGTAAAGTTGATTGATGATTAAGAAAATGTATACTAGGATTATTAAATTCATATATATTCATCTTCTTTTTACACCACGATCGAATACAACAAATTTGACCGACACTCTTTTTTTTATTCTTTTTTATTTATTTTCTTTATTATTTAATACAAAAAAATTATTTAAATTTTAGTTTTAAACATAAAATAAATTTTCTTAATATTAGAATATTATTTTCGTACTTACATAATTTATTCTGATTTGATTTTTTTAATAATAATAGTAATAACAATAATGTTTTTTTTTGCATCATCATTAAACATCTGGAATGACTTCCATCAATCCGAGAAAGGGTCTTGAGGGAATGACTCTCTTTGCGAGGGAGGCTTGCAATAATTTATGTTTCCATATAGTTGTTTCTTTTTTAATGTAAATAAAAATCTTATAAATATCCACGTATTCTCCTATCTCTTGATATGCACAACCAAAATCTTTGAACATAACATTTTCGGGAATGTACCATGGCATATTCTCGTCCTTGCAAATTAACAATATGTAATCAGAGGAATTTGGATATACTAATTAATCACCCATGTCAACGTCTGTGACATTTACATGGACTTTGATCCAGTTCGATAATACATATGTAATTCGCAATCTCATTATACATACATATATATATATATATATAGAGAGATGAACAGACCCAATCATCTAAAGGATTACATCACCATCATTGTTGAATCTGTTCACACCGCGCGAATCAAAACTTTGGTGGTCTTGACTTATTGTACTAATATAAAAAAAAATTGTCAAAGAAAAAATTAGAAAAAAAAAAGGAGAAGCCGTGATGGGCGTGAGCTGTATGTGAAGTTTAAAGGTTATTAATATTACAAATCAAGTATTATATTTCTTTTGTTAATATTGATGAAAAGAGTTCTACTATATTAAGGATCCATTTTTATTTAGGTGATAAAAAAAATAATTGATAAATCATAGTACCAACACGCTGCCAGGGTCATCCACATTCTCCGATAGATGCAAAAAGATTTTACAACTATTCGTCTCGATCACGACTTCTGATTGCATCATTGTACATATTTTTTTCAGATTTTTACCATTTGACACACATTTATTTATCATTTATAAAATCTTCATAGTTGAAACCTCACGAATATCGATCATTGTTAGCACCTAATGTTGGTCCGTTATTACTTATGCGACGAGCAATCGGATTCGACATTAAGTAAGAAACGAAGAAAAAAAAAGAAAAATGCATAGTTGTACGAGACGAATACAAAGTGCGCGGCGGAGAAGGAAAACAAACTCGTACAAGTTGTTTGTCTCACGAAGCTATAAAAGAAATAAAAGGTATGCAGACATTCTGAAAAAGAGAAGAGAGAGAGAAAAACTTCGAGGTTTGATTTGGAAAAGAGTTCTTATCCATTTTCAACGAAACTTTAGGCATTACTTCTCATCAGTCTTTCCATCTATTTCTCATATTCCTGTGAGATCGTTCTAACTTTTATCTTCCGAGAGACTTTTATTTTGTGACATATAAGATTAATTTTTGAGATTATTGTTATATTCCTCTGCGTAGTTCATAGAAGATATTTTATAATCTACTATTATTTCATAGTGGAAGATTTGATGCTTGCTCCCGTGATTTTTTCCTCACGTTGAGAAGTTTTTCACGTTATATTATTATCATCATCCCATTATTATTGTGCGCATTAAAAGAGAAAAAAAGATAATTTCGTAATTATCAATTCAGTCTTTTTTCCTAGCACCTAATGCATGTCCTGAAACGAGCCAAATGTTATACCCTAATTGATCAACGTCTATGATGTTCTCGTTTTTTCATTCAAATAACAGTCTTTTTTATATATTGGAAATCTCAATGAAGTACATATGAGAAAGAAAAAAGTAGACACAAAAATGTTTCATGTCTACCAAAATTGGCTCCATGTATTCTAATAACTGGAATGTAATTAGGACCCATGACTCAAAGGCCCCGGGGTGCAATGGCGGAGTCAGAAAAATTTTTAGTGGGTTCACAGTTCACTACCAAGACAAAGATTAATGTTGGACTGACAAAATGATTAACAAATTTGTATATTCTAACTCCAAGATCATACGAACAAATGGTTAAATAAATACGATTTCATTTAATAAATTTTAAAAATATGATGTTTCATTTGAAGTATTTTCACTCAAATTTTATTTTTCACTTGTTTCATCGTTTTCAAGATTAGGAGATCTCTTTTTAAATATTTTTTCAATGACATAATTAATTGTAAAATATTTACATTAAGTTAAAAAATTTTCTAATAAATTAAAGTAATTAACATGATAATGAAGTTAAGAAAATTATTTAATTAATATTTGCATATCCTCATATATAAAAAGTACTAAATAATTGAGTAATTTAAGTGATACATAATAATAAAGAGATAATTGTTTAAAAAATAAGTGAAATAATTGCATGAAATAAATGTATTATAAATGACACAATCACATAAAAATAAAAATAAATGAAATTTAAATGACTTGCACTTGCACGAAGGGCACAAATGGTTATAATATTAGATGACAAAATAATTAAAATCCAATTATATTTGAGTATGTGATGAAAAATAAAATATAATTAAAATAATATAAAAATATATTTTACTTTATAGAATTGAAGGGATGCCATGGCATTTAAAACCAACAAGGTGGTAGTTGACACCTACGACTGTAATAATTTTATACACGTGCAGGCACCTGCCGCCTTTGCTCGAGTTTGACATCGGAATAGCATGAGAGTAAATGACTTAGCTTTCTTTGTTATTATTTTTATAAACTACCGTTAAATTATCACGATTTTTTACATATAACTTAACTTATTTTTTATATTCTTGAACTATCGCGATTTTTTTGATTTGATATCTTATTTGTTATCTTTAATTTTTTTTATTTATGAAAAGTTAAAAATATCCTTCAAAATTGCAGAGGTCAAAACAAAATGTAATACTTTTCATAAATGAAAAAAATCTAAAATAACAAAAAAGTTGACATAAGTCGACGTAAAGAATAAATTTAAAAAAATCACGATAATTTATGAATAAAAAAATATTTTTGTAATTTGATATTAGATGTGAAAATAGTAATAGTTTAGATAAAGGAGATGTTAAAATATATATATATACTCTGATAACAGTATTTTATCCAGAGGAGTCGTTATTGGTCACCCTTAAAAATTCCTAGTACAGGTAGATCTCGATCTTCGATGCCCCAATGAAAAATCGTGTAGTAGGAGGATCATTGTATTTGCCCCAAAGCACGTCCACAGAATTCTTGCAAGCCATGGAACGGCAGGAGAATATCCCACGCCCACGCCCATGCCCATGCATGGCCCTGTTCCTTCCAAGTTCCAAGTGGTGACCCCCCTCGCCAGCTGCGAAGCTTCGTGGCTCAGAAGTGAGTTGTTTCCCATACAAGGAATGATTTTTCTACAATATTGTAATATATATATATATATGAATAAATTAACAGAGAGGTAGCAAAGAACAAGGAGAAGAACACAGAATAGAATACGTCAGAGACAAACGCCATCTTTGTGCAGAAGGGTAACAGCTACCAAAAGTTTCTCCAATTTGTCACAGTCCTACAAGTCTCGTTGCCTTTTTGCTTTGCACGCCCCCCCTTTTGGTGCGTGGACAAAGGCTCCCTTTCTGCTCCCCGAAAGCTAAGCAATGTATAAAAGGGGGAGGAGATGAAAAAGCAAGCGGCAGTTAATTGATTCGAGGTAGCGATCGGAAAATGATCGAGTCGTCGACGGCGCTCGGGAGGAGCTCCCGGCGGAGCAGGAGCAGCGGCCGGTTGTTGCTGGAGAGCGTCAGCGAGGTCGGCGGTGAGCCGCCGCCGGCGGCGGCGGCGGCGGATACTGATTATGGACATCCGGCCGTGGCGGCGGAGGAGGCCGAGGAGGAGAAGCTGTACGTGGCGTTGGACAAGGACGTGAAGGAAGGGATGAACAACTTCCAGTGGGTGCTCCAGAACACCCGCAAGGGGAAGAAGATCGTCATCGTTCACGTCCACATCCCACCCCAGAAGATTAACATCAGTAAGCTCTTCGTTTATGTTAATGTTGTGGATTTTGTTTGACAAGAGTAATGTGCTATGACGGATCTCAATCTCCTATTTTCTTCCAAATCCTCAAGTTCTTGAGAAAAAAAAAGAAGAAAGAAACAAAAGAAAAAGTTCATACTGCTAAACTAAGGAAAAGATTTGGTTTGATTTGAAGGAGTTGCATCAGTTGATTCCCTAAGATCAATAAGTCGTCACGTATATTATCTTTCCAGTCTGCAAATTAGTTAATTTAGGGCATGATTTCTCTCTCTTTTAATTGATTGATTTCATACAGCTTCCAGTAAATATGCTTAAAGAATTGACTGTGATCCACTGCTTTGTGTGCCATTAATTTCCAGTGGGAGCTTGGTTTCGTGTGGATCAACTAAGAGAGGAGGAGGTTGCATTCCACAGACGTGCTGAGAAGCAGAAGATGTACCAATGTTTGCAGGAATATGTTGATGTCTGCGTGGGCGTCAAGGTAACTTAACACCCATTCCCTTCCATCATCTAATAACTTCTAGCTATTTATCATCATCTTTCCTTGTAAATTCCTTTTGTTCCGATATAACATGTTGTTTGTCCTACTAATATATACAAGAAGATTCTTTCCCTCGCTCCCTGTTCAAGATCAACTGCTCCTCTTCCTTTTTTTTTTCTTTTGTTCCTCTCTAATCTTAATCTGATTATGGTAGTAATTTTCAACACGAAAGAACAGGCAAAAGAGTTTTTTTTCACTTTTCTATTCATAACTTTGAGCATTTTTTCTGATATAACAGAGCCAGCGGGCCGAGATACTGGTGATTGAGAAGGATGATGCCGGCAGAGGTCTGGTGGAACTCATAGCTCGACACGGAATCACCAAGCTTGTGATGGGTGCAGCTGCTGACAAATTTTTTTCGAGGTAAATATCATAGGTAAAAAGACAACAGAAACTAAGTAGTCTAAGTTGGATACATGCCAAGTTGGCCTGTTCAATATCGACCTTTTGCGAAAGTTGCTTTTATTGAATTTATGGTCCTATTGATGTTTGGATCCACTTTTTTTAACGTCATACGCTGATGGATCTTAGTGATGACACAAATTACTGTAGTGGCATGTTATGAATTTATAATGTGTCAGTGGACCACAAGAAGTCAGAAGCATTTTGCAGCATTAATTTTGCCTTTCTTGCTGGTTTTGCTCCGCTAAGGGAAGAGTCTTCATCAGTCGATAAGTTGAAGTTGCATGTCCTCTATCTATCTGAAAACATGTAGAGAAACAGCTACTATAATGCAAAGATGGAACTTGTTTCCCATTAAGTTACAAGGCAGCCACTACTCCTTGTTTAGTTTGTCGCTATTCAAACTCCCTATGATATCAACGCCTGAACTGATCCAAGATTTCTAATTAATGCACAGGAAATTGAACGGTCCAAGGTCGAGAGCAGCTCTTGCTGTGCAACAGCAGGCTGTTCCATCCTGCAAAGTGTGGTTTGTCTGCAAAGGAAACCTGATATGCACAAGGTTAATTATATTCACGCCTCCTTCGTTAGTTTTAATGTTTTTTGCTTTCAGCTAAAATGTATATGCTATTGTTGTCCAGATTTTCATCCTAACTGTAATGCTTTTATGTACTCGCTCTACTCGTTGATGCCGCCTTAACAGTTTATTTCACATTTTCTTGATCATAAATAATGCATTCATGATTTTCTTCCTTCATTGGATGTGCTGTGATTTACATGTAGGGATGCTGATCTTGATGGATATAGTTCAGCACAGTCACCCTCTGCTAGCAATAGATTCACACCCGGAATATCTGAACAATTGAGATCCATATCTTCAGCACTGCCAGAGTTGACATTTAACTCCCCACCAAGGCCTGCACAAGAAAGCCTCGCTGTCAGGTCAAGATCTGCCAATTATGTTTCACATGCCGAGCTCACATCATCAGTTATACATCTCCATAGGACAAACTCAGCATACAGAGAAAGCAGTAGTACCACTGATGCCTGGGATGTAATGTCAAGAAGTTCCCACAGTTCGGATCGTTCAGGGAGTGACGAAGGTCCCGGCAACACAAACTCATTGTCAATATCCCAAAAGGAAGATCATCAGTTTCTGCCCCAGCAGAATGATTTGGTAAACCTGACATTACATATTTCACTGAATTCAACTGAAGTAGAAAACAATATGGTGAACTAATTTAAACACACAGAAAAGGAGGGAAACTAATTTGTGATCAATCAACCATTGCTATTAGATCCTTATGTTGAAAAACGTAAGAGAGTATGTCCCTTTCATTTCAGGAAGATGCTGGACCATATGATGATCTATATGAAAGGCTACAAAACGCCCTTCTGGAAGCAGAAAACTTGAAGCGTGAAGCTTATGAAGAATCTCGCAGACGCCAGAAAGCTGAAAGGGACTTGAGTGAAACTATCCGAAAGGTAAAAGAATCAATAACATTATAGCACATATTTCTATGTTTAATTTCTAGGATTTAAGTTCATTTATTGGCAAATTTACTTATAAAACATAAAAGCACTAGTGATACTAATAATATTAAGAGGACCACACTTTCCTATTTGTTTCATTAGATTGAGGGATTAATTAACAATGGATTGCGCATTAACCTGTGTCCAAGAGAAGAAAAACAGGAAAGGAAAAAAAGGCTCTCACATGTTTGAACACAGTTTTAGGGATATCATCAAGTCATCTAAAATTAAGATGGAAAGGAAATGAGATATCGCATTGATTTTCAAATATTGATATTGAAATGCAGGTTAAAGTGGCAGAGAGTTTGTACACCAAAGAGCTCAAACAGAGAAAGGAAGTTGAAGACAAACTGGAGAAAGAGAAGTTGGAAGTGACAGCATTCCAGAAAGAACGAGACGAGGTCTGCAAAGAACTTGAGAAGGCGAAAGATCAGAGACTGGCATTAGAAAGACAGATTGCTGATTATGATCTGGAACTGAAGAATATCAGAGATAAACTGACAAAGGCGCATGCCATCCTCAATTCCATCCGTTTAGAGCATGAGGCTCTGCGCCAAGAGCATGACCATATGGCAAGGGAGAACGAACACCTGCGCCAGAAGGTAACAGGAACATCTGCCAGCTCAAGCACAGCAGAGTTCTTGGAGTTCTCCTACTCTGAGCTGAAAGAAGCTACTGCCGACTTCCATGAGTCACGAAAGATTGGAGAAGGAGGGTACGGAAGTGTGTACAAGGGATTCCTTCGCCACACCGCCGTGGCTATAAAGAGATTAAATCCTGAAGGGATGCAAGGGACACTGGAGTTCTACCAAGAGGTGCAAACTTAGAACTATTTCCTCGCACATGAACGTTTACCTCCTGCTGAAGCTAATCAAGAAGATTTTATCTTTTGATTTCTTCTGTCTTCACAGTTCTATATATACTTTTTGCAAGCGCATTGTTCTGTTATTAAAGTTGTGGCACCCTTGTGACACACAGATGAATGTTCTGAGAAAGTTGAGGCATCCGAACCTCGTCGTGCTCATGGGAGCATGCCCGGAGGCGTGGGCTCTCGTCTACGAGTTCCTCCCAAATGGGTCGCTGGAGGACCGGCTGACGTGCGAAGGCAACACAGCGCCCCTCACCTGGCAGGAGCGCACGCGCATCGCGGCTGAGATCTGCTCCGCCTTGCGCTTCCTCCACTCCCGTGATCCCCACACGATCGTCCACGGCGACTTGAAGCCCGCCAACATTCTCCTGGATGCGAACCTCATGAGCAAGCTCGGGGACTTCGGCATATGCCGGTTCCTTGTCCAGTCCATCAACGCCACCACCCTTTACCACTGCACCCGTCAGCCGAAGGGGACCTTAGCGTACATGGACCCCGAGCTGTTCTTGTCCGGGGAGATCACGGCGCGGTCTGACGTGTACTCCTTCGGGGTCATATTGCTGCGGCTCCTGACGGGGAGGCCGTTGTTTGGGATCAGGCAGGTGGTGCAGGAGAAGCTGGAGAGGAGATGCCTGGAGGAGGTGCTGGACACCACTGCAGGGGACTGGCCTTACATGCAGGCCGAGCAGTTGGCGGCGCTGGGACTGCGTTGCTGCGAGACGAGCAGGAAGAACCGGCCGGACGCCGAGGAGGCCTGGAAGATCCTGGAGCCGTTGGCGAAGGCCGCTGCATTGTCCGAAGCGCCGTCATTTTCATCCTTCAGGATGTCGTTTGAAGACAGCAGCGGCGTTCCTTCCTACTTCCTCTGTCCGATACGCCAGGTAAATGATGTCGATCCAGATTTTTTGTATTTGCATTCGAATTTAACCAGATTCAGTCCTCTTGCTCTATTCAACGTATTGTGCATGCAGCATGCTACGAGTAATCACACGTTTGACTTGAGCATCTTTTTCTCTTTATTCGAAACTGGTATTTGAGGAGCAGTTATGAAATCTAACCGTACGTGGAATCATTAGGAAATACTCCTCGGGGGAGGCGCATTAAGTCCGTTTTAAAAATCGTGCAGGACTTGTTAACGAATGAAATCATCTTATATCCATTGGGTCATGACGGGACAAGATTACAATTATGACACTGAAATGGTCTTGTTCATGTTGTTACTCCTACCGGAAATCTTACAAAAAAAAGTTCAAGTCATTGTTAGCTTCAGAAATACAGTATCGTAGAAGTATCGATGTGATCTTGGATTCTATCCACCCATAGAGTGCACGATTTGTTACCTGTCCTAATCTTGTGTTCAGCTTGCAAAAATGATGGTCGGTGGAGTTGCTATACATAGCTCACCCTTCTTCCACATTAATTTCATCAATGCAGGAGCTGATGAGGGATCCACACGTAGCAGCAGATGGCTTTACATATGAAGCTGAGGCCATTAGAGGATGGTTAGATAGAGGGCATGATACGTCACCCATGACGAATATCAAGCTTTCGCACCGGGAGCTCGTCCCAAACAATCACCTTCGTTATGCGATAGAGGAATGGGTTCAGCAGCAAACTTAAAATGTGTTGTTAGTTCATAGTGACATTTTAATAAACACAAAAAGGATCTCTTCACAGCAGTCACTGATTCATATATAATTTATTCATTGTTAGTACACAACGAGTTTTTAGATGTTTGTGTATAACCATGTAAAAATATCAGTTTGCTGGTTTTAACTTTTGTTTGATATATAAGGAATGTGTAAGTAAAATGTCTTACCTAAGTACTAATATAGCAACATCTCTTTGTCTGCAATTTTGTCTGTTTTTGTTACTTCTCTCTCTCTCTATCTATCTATCTATACATATATATATATATATATATATATATATGTGTGTGTGTTTTTGAAGCCTTGGATATCGCGATGTGAATCTCTCGAAAAATTCAATGGGAAATTTGTTTCTCCTCTTAAGAATTATTTGCATAAGATTCAATTGCGGCAGACAGAAGCATATTGCATTGGCTTGAGCATTTATCTTTTTGCAACCAAATATTCGAAAGACTATGTTTTATTTTTGTCCCAAGGAAGGTCAAAATATTCTGCAAACCAATCAACAAACAAGCAAGAAAAGACCGCATTTGACATTAAGCACTTGCGAGAGTTTAAATTAAGAATTCAACACCCATTTATTTTATGAGAAAACAACTAATGGTTTAAAATAGAAGTACATTTCATTTTACTTCTACTGGATCGTCTATGAGAATTCGATTAGTTATATCAGCAAATGACTTCACATCTGTCCCCCACAACCTGCAAATCAACCATATTTTTCAATAATAAAATATACTTCAATCATAATACTTCTGGACATAAGGATCATCCCTGGTAAATAGTGCGCCAATTTAGAATACAGTACAACATCAAGGCTAAAGATATTGGTCATGCAAGAAAAATCAGATCTAGAGTATCTTTATTCAACATTTCTAATGCAATCTGGAATCAAACTTCGGCACAAAACTGAAAAAGAACAGTCTCAGATATAAAACAAAATGCACATACCAGCAATCTATTCCAATGGCATTGGCTCCATTTTTATCAGCATTTTCATCATCTCCAACGTGTACAGCATTTCCAGCCTCAACACCTATTTGATCTGTGAAATGGAAAGAGAACAAAAAATGGAGAAGCCTCGTGTAAGCCCCATAGATAGATCTCCAAAAGCAAGATATTCTGATTTCAATCCTAACGGCTTCTAAGCGAACTGCTGAGTACTAACGCCAAAAGGAAACAATATTGCATTCTGAAGTAATTGATGTTTGGTAGATTTGAGAAAGTAATATGGGATACAACTGGATTTTGGATTAAAGTAGAAAATGCAAGTCAATCAAATACTTTCTGCGTGGAAGCTTCTTTTGGTTATGAGACAAAACAAGAACTATGGACCATCAATAGTTATCGCCTTTGCCATCATCGCAACGAGTAGATTTGTGACAACCACCATGGAATATTAATCTACAATGGTCAATGCCATGTACCTAAAGCCAATTTAAAAATCTCTGCATCAGGTTTTTCACAGCCAACCTCCGAAGATACAATGATGGCATCAAACCTAGAGAAGCAGCCACAAACAAGCAACTGTCAACACAGGTTGCATAAGCAGAGGAAGTTTGGGTCTACATAGATCAATATTTATAATATTTTGGATGTAACCAAGTGTATCCAACTACTGTTGATATCTATCGCATGCCAAGAAGCAAGTTATCCATGTTTGAAACAGTAGAATGTAGTTCAGTTCACAAGAAAAGAAAAACTGGATATGCACCACACTTACAACTGAGCAACATCTAGGTCCTTCAAGAGTTTGCGTAAGCGTGTGTCGAAATTAGAGACAACTGCCAACTTAACTGTATAATAACACAACAAATGTAAGCGAAGGAAGATATAAAACAAGAACGGTTTGGGCATACAAAAAAGGGAAAATACTTGGCTTAATGGCTTATTGACCTCCAGATCCTTTCAGGAGAGACATTGCTTCATAAGCTCCAGCAGGTAGGTGCCATGCATCACCATTTGCAAAATACTGGTAGGAAAAATGAAGAACTAATTGTCACATTTAACTTTGCAACAATGCTGAAATGAACAGACTCCTTCAGGATAGATTATATATGGAGGACCCAGACTCCCCTCAAAGTCCTCGCGGAATTCTCACTAGAGTCTCCATGGAGAGATGTGCACCAAGCACGAATACATCCTGTGCACTTTGTGGAAATAAAGAGGAGGACCTCATCCACTTGTTTTTTCTTAGTATGTCATATTTGTTGAGTATGACAATGTGAAAATATCATGGGAATTGACACTTCTGCAGTGGATGGCTTGCAGAACTCACACCATGCATAGGGGTGCAGTGGAGCTAAGGGTGGAAACAAGCATTGTGGTGGTCACCTAGCCTAATTGCACCATTTTCATGGGTGATAGGCGCCACACAGACAACAATGTACATCATGTCTCTTTCTTAATACGCCAGTAAAGGGTTGAATGTGAAAGTCATTAGTAAATCTTTTTAAAAGCTTTAATGACTTGTGACACGTAGACAAATCCTACATGGACAGGATGAAAGTTATTAAAAATAGTTATGACAATCAATCATCTGTAATATCATCATCACCTACATCTCGCAATGAATAACTCTCTAAATTCACATAAAGTTATTGTCATCCTACCAATCTTCTAATTCAATGAATCTTGAATGAACACAGTTACACAAGGCATCTTGCCTAATGACAATGACTTGTGTGATGCCAAAGAGAAGAATCTCACCTCATAAACTTCCTCAAAGTATTTATTATCGCTGCAACCTGTTGCTTCAGATACAACAAGCCTCCAGAATGCTTTACCATCTCCCTGTGCAAAAGTCCCAAACAAATCATTTACTACAATAATCCAAATTCCCATTTCTTACTGAAGCTTGCAACTTAAAGCAGGTAAAATGTTATATTAGGACCATCTTTTTCAACACCAATTTCGTACCTGATATCGGAGCTTCTCAGGCCAAGGCGCTGCAAAAGCTCTTCGGAATCCATGTTTTATATCTTTTTCCGTTGCCTCCAACCCTGGAGATGTAAAATGCACAATACACTAGATAGGATACAGAAAATGCAATGGGATTACTTTTTCCAACAGAAAGAGGGCGTCATGATAGAAAGAACAAGAGGATTCACCATATTTCCTTCCAATTGAGGCGTAGGTCTCCTCGACGGGTCTTGTCAGCTGTAGCAGCGTGCCGCCAGCGTCGAGCAGCAACCCATCATACTTCCTCCGTCTGCCTTCCGAGGCGCCTGCAGGAGCTACAGAGAGAAATCAAAGAGGGAGGAGGAGAATTCAATTGGGGTGCAAAGCAATCAAAGAAGGAGCACGAATTAGGTGACGAAGGAGAGGACCGGCCATCAATCGGATCGTCACCGGAGGTCGGGGAAGAAGGTGATATCTGGTGGCTACGCCGCGACGAAGGAGGCCGAGAGATGCCGCCGGGAACCAGTGTCGCATCGTCGAGCACGCCTCCATCTCAGGCGCTTTAGTGACGACGGCGAGACGGCGGAGCCGGACTTGAATCGGTTTGACTCCTACTTGAGGTGCCACGTATACAAGTGACCTTAATGTATCGAACTTGAAATAGGTAATTAATCCTTATCGAAAAGAATAGGTAATTAGTGTCGACAAAATAGTTAAATGTACTAACACAGGTCTGGATTTAGATTTATGAGCATTACGGAATTATTATTCATTTATAATTTATTTAATAATTAAAATGAGAATTAACATTTAGGTCGCTAGAGTTTTATAAAGTTTATCTTTTTAATCACGTATAATGCAACTTCACCTCCATTAAATCTTCAAAAGATACCTTTTTCCTCGCATAAAAAAATATTGTTTGACGGAAAGGGAATGTAATCCAGGCTATAAAAGAATATTGTATATTACAGATTAATTTGGTTCATTCTTATTTATAAATACATGTATATATTGATATCTTATAAATCAATGACATGTAATTACTTACTATTATTATTAAAAATATATTAAAAAATTAGGGCATCTCGATTAAAACAATATCACAATAATGTTTTCTCATCTCGATGAATACCAGTACCTTGATTCCAAACTCAGATATTAATCGCCCTTTCAATAGCATTATCTTCTACTTTTCAACTACTTATCTATTATTTTTGCAATAATTGCGTTGGACTAGATCTTGATCTTTTATAATGCTGATAAGGAATAAAATCTAACAATATGAATTTGAAAGCTAATGTACATAAGGAGTCGCAATGAAGGAAATTTTTGCTGCACTCACATTACTGTTAAGTTGGAAAATAGAAGCGCCTATATTAATTGCAGGATTAATAGTGAACACATAGGGTTCATAAGTAGGTATGTCCAAGTAAACTTTCCATCGACTATAAATAAGTACATAAATACTTGTATGTTCTTGATGAACATGATTAGCAATCTATATCGAAAACATGTCAGTCAATGCATGCGGACTTGAAGTGGTAATCATCAATTGTTGAATAAATGTTGCCCATGTCCACATGGTAATCGATAGCTTCCCTGTCCCAGAAACAAAACAAATTAGCATGAAACAAACTATTATTTGGGCCGGAATATAGACTGAGTAGACAAGAAAGAAGGAAAATACTTTATCTTAGTAATCGACATTCCAAGTCGCTTGGCAACTTGATCAACATGAAGTCCATGGTCACTTTCACTGTTCAAAGAACAACATGGTGTAGCATAAAAGATGTACATAGTGATGCAAAGGAATGAAAATTAACAGTCAAGAACTCAGATATCATAAAAACATGACTTGGATACTACATTAGTGTGCAATTAAACTTACAGGCTTGCAGGTTCCTGGAAAACGCTCAACACCAACTTATAGATGTCAGTCTCAGATGCCCCTGTGCCTGCACTTCGAATAGACTAGCAACAGATAAAAAACAATGATGGTCAGTTCTCTGTTATGTGCAGTATTCAAGAAAGAGAATTGAGAATGCTAATTTGGCCAACCTGATTTGAGAATGAAATCTGGGATTCCTTGATTTCGTTCAACGAAGCGCCACCAGATACTGAATGCATTGGAGTTTGAGGAACAACTTCATCCTATGCAAACCAATCCAAAGTAGCAACTCATAAAGAAATACTCTACAGCAGAAAATATGTGAAAAATACATGCATCTGGCAAGCATACAACAGAAATATACCCTCCCACTTCCACATACCTCGTCTCTGGCATTCTTTAAATGTACATGAATGCATTGGATAAAGTGGAGAGTGATCGCATTGTAGTCAACAACTGGCCTGGATAGTGCATTTCATGAAAGCAATACCTTATGAGTTAGGAATGAAAATAAAAGTGTCTAAAATATCAAACTACCAAATTAATTATTAAAAACAGAAGAATAAGGGATGCATGGTTTGTTGACGCCGAAACTTAATAACCGAAAGATAAGAAAAGTAAAATTTATGGTTCCACATTTTCAAAGCTTCAAATCAGGGCATCTATCCATTAACGACAACCTCTTAATAGAAACTTATTAGTCCACAGTTACAAAGAAAATATTTGAAACTATGACAACTTTTTCAAAGGCAATGAAGATACAACATCCACCGGGTGGTTTCTAACGTAGTAAAAATTTCACATTTCTGACACATACCTAAGAAAAAGAAAATCGGACCAGTATTTCAAGTAACATAGTATACAATATCTGTGTTGGAGTTCCAATATTTACTATCATTGACACAGCTCAATTTGGTTCTAAAAATAGCATCAAAGTTAGTTTTACAAGAGTTATATCCTAAATATGTAGATTTAGTGATATATTGGATGAAAAGCATAACTCTGCAATATGAATGGCATTTTAAGATTTTACTCCCTTCATAATAAATTTGATCATTCCCACTGATTCATCATGGTATAGTTTACAAGGTCACTATGGCATTCTTATTGTGATCAACGTAGATCTTAAGAATCCCAAAACAAGAATACACATGTAGCAGTTCAATGATCTTTCATTACAGATTAGATTTTAATCATTGACACTAGTTTCAGATGCAGTTGACATAGCTCCTGGGGGATCTTGTTAACCTTGAACGGAGACTACTGTTCATATGAGAGCAAACTGTCAACACTATGCCAAAATGTATAGCCCAAAAGCCCTAATTCAGTAATTCACTCTTAAAGCATACCCAAAACCAAAAAGTGAAAAAAAAAGAAAGATGAGCTGGCTTGTGGAAAATGTCATATTACCTGATAGAAAAGGCAACAACTCGTTTCTTCTCTTGAAATCCTTTAAAGCTACCAATAACCGTCACATACATCCCATTCCTTCATCAGAAGCAACATGAGATCAAATTATAGCAACCAAAAAGAGAAGGAGAGAACGAAATACTTACTGAATCACGGCGGTTTCATTTGCATCTGAACTGTCATTAACCCTGCGAAAATTCAGAGCCCAGAGAGAAAATCTAAATCAGAAAAATGCCAGGTTATTACAAGAAACAATAAAACCGTAACATTTTTTCCAATTTCATTGCGGTACCATCTCAAGACATCGACTCGTCCAGTGCCATCGTCGAGCGTGAAGGAGAAATCAGTGGCTCTCTCCGCCTTGTTCACCACCAGTCCCAAGAGCTTAACCTGCAATAATCATCAACCATTAACAGTTCCGATAGAAAATAAAGGAAAAGTTTAACGCAACAGAAACAATTCACAGAAGAAGAAAACTGCAAGAATAATACATTGGTCGCATCAACTCCATCAACGACGAGGCTGGACTTATTATCGGCGGACTCGTAGGCCGCGCTGATCTGCTTCAGCGTCAGAGGCAGAACTCCCGGACCACCTCCACGACTCTTAGAAGAAGAAAGGAGTGGTCGATAAGATTATCGATGAAATTACACAAAAGGAACAACAATGCACGACGAGACGAGGGGACTTCTTCATACCTTGGAGACGCCAGAATCTGTCGTTTGGGTGGACTGCGACGACGCAAAGCTGTCGATTTGGCTCGCGAACATTTTTTTCCCCCTCCCTTGCCAATGGAACTGAATCGTTGCGGAAGAACTTGGAACCCTAAAGTGTAAAGACCGATATGAAACGCGGGAACTTTTAATGGTGGCGGCCGACCAACACAAATTTCCCGCCATTTACGTCTTCTTTTCCATTTTTTTATTTTCTTCCTCCATTCTTTTTGTGGGTCCTGGAGTTTAGGATCATGTTATTGAATTATTATTATTTTATGAGTTTAATGTATTTAACAAATTATTTTTTATTAACCAATTTTTATCATGGATTTGTTTATCCTAAGTAACGATATATTATGTGAGGCGATTGAATCATTTGTGATTTATAAGCGAATAGATTGTCATAATACACTTAATATCTTAAAAAATATACTATTTTGTAGATAAATTAAACTCCTATTTTATTTACTTAGTATCGTCGTGATATTACATGGATTTTGGAATCCTTGCTATTAATATGAGAAAATGTTTTATTTTGGGAAAAACTTCTTCAAGAAATGCAATAAATATGGGTACGACGTGTTTCTTCTCCATCCAGGATATATGCATGAAGTAACTCTGATGCAATTCAAACGATCTCGTTGCAGTGCTCGAAGCCTGTAGATTTCATGTTTATATTAAAGATATGTTTGGGAACTATGTAAAAAACTACTCCTTGAGCAGAGAAAAGCTTACTGTAGATATTCATTTTGACAATCAACACATTTATCAATTAAATCACCTGCATTGAACTTGTCAAGACTCACTTACTAATAATTTAGTGATGTGGATGGGCAATTTTTAGGAAATTATGAAGAGAACTTCCTTAATTGAAAGTTTAAAATTTAATAAAAAGATTGAAGGAGATATATACATGTTGTAGTGAACTTAAACTCATTTTTTTATTCTAATTTCAACTATTAAAATACTTATGAACACTTCATCTTAAAAACGGGCTGATTCTTAATCACAACAAAACCGATTGCCTTCATAAGCTTGTAAGAAATATCTGCCTCATCGCACGCATGTTTTCGTCCCAGAAGGAAATGATAAATTAGAATTGTTACCATGAACGTTCATGTTATTTGTAAAGATGTTATGTCAGAAAACAATAATTCCCCTGAAAAATAAAGGATCACCAAAATTTTTTAACTGTATACGTTCAAACTTCAAAGTAAAAACGCCTTTTTAACATCCGAAGCCTCTTTTACTATTGGAGTTACGACCTTTTCGTTTTTTTTCTGATTTTGTTTGATTATACTGTGTAAAGATGGCACATCAATAATTACCGTGAGTGAAATTAATGATGACTAAACATGCTCTAACTAATACGTGTCTCTTCCTTTTCGCCTTTTAGCCTTCTCTTCTTCCTCTACCTCCTCTTCCTCTTCCCTGCACCATCCACGTTAACATGAATGAAGAACGATTATGCGTTTCATAAAACAATCACTATACATAAAGTATAAATGTAATTTCTTTCGCAATTTGTCCATTAGATATTATCGACTACATCATCAAACAACTTGGTCAAAGCACCGCCCCCCAACAAACTGTCAACCAAAAACATCGTTTAATATTACAATATGCACGGCGAAAATTAAGATACAGCAAAATAATTGCAAAACTTGCAACGGGATGCGTTCTCCCTCGTTTCCCCTTTCGCGACATGATGGGGATTCCAATTCTTGACCACAAAAGTAATTCAACGAACAAAACTGAATGTGTCTATGGCTTACCAAGGAGGGCTAACAGATGGTCTGATTCTTGCAGGCATCCCCGAAGGATTGTGGAAATTGGCAACTAACCGATGTGCCAAGATAGGTTTCGGAGTTATCGACATTTTATCCAGAGAGATTTCAAAATCTTCCTCGCTGTCGCTGTGATAATGTTCTTCCAAACCTTCGGCATGATCCCCAATGTCTGGTTCATCAAAGTCATCCAACTCTTCATATTCACTGTCACAGATGCTGTATGTCGTCTTAACCATTGGCCAGAACTTAAAATTCGGCCGCATAAATCTTCAAGTCATCAAGCAAAGATTGCCAAAGATGACAGTGTCAGTAAACCATAGAGTCAAGATAACAAAAATGCACAACCAAAGAACTTAATTGCAAATGGGATAGTTGATGTTTCAAACTTTGATTTCAAAATAAACTTCTTTATTTGAGAGGGAAAAAGATGATCAAGTTTTTTGATTGATCCAGGTATATATATCACTATGAAATTATCATTGTGTAGAAGTTCAAAATAAAGTTCTAACCAAGACACCATACAAAAGAAAAGGAATCAAAATGGTAGTTTTCGACATCTTTACCATTGCAACATGTCACTGAAAGAACAAAATAAAATGCAATACTCAAATGAACATCACATTGTTCAAGTGGACTTGGAACACAAACTTGAGGATCTTTTTTTTTTTTAGAGAGAGAGAATGAGGATCATTGAAATGTACAATTTTCTTATCATGATAATTAATTGCCTGTATATTTGACTGTAGTTTTTTTAGGGGAGTATATTTGACTATTGTTAAGTACATTGTTTTATTCATCTAAACGAAGTTTATTAACTACAAAGTTTTACTCAACTAAAAATAACCAATCTAAAACACACGTACCGGTCAGAGTCCTTTAGCAGATATGGGTCGAAAGGGAAAAACATGTCCAATCTTTCAATTCCTCCAAAAGCTTTTGAAAATTCAGACTCAAATAGATTTTCAGTGACAAGGTACTCTGAAGTGCTAAATAAACGAGCATCCTTTGCCTGTCTCAGAAATTCTTGCACTATTGATGGCAAGCATACCTATAAGATAAACAACAAAAAGAATATCAGCACCTCGAACATCAATTTAAAGTTGTATCAATCAAATTACAGATACAAAGTCCCTAATATGTAATTTAACCAGGATGATCCCATGATAACATCATATGCACACCTATACCAGGCAAGAAAGTGTAGCTAGCATACCAGACAGAAACACTGAAGCAAGTAGAAAATTTAAAGTGGTGAACAGTTGCAAAATTAACAGACCTTGATAGGATTCAAGTGGTGACGCAAGATTGAATCCAGAGGCAAATTAAAAAGCAATGTTTTGAGGCGAGGAACATCCATTATTGATCTCATGCGGTAACAAAGGATATACATCACAGCCTGTTGTGAACAAAATACGATTAGCACAGTTAGGATAGCAGGACACCAAGGAAAACCAGTAAATTCAGCTTGTGCTTGAAGATATAAAAATCTAAGGTGGTGTTTCTCTAGAAGTAATCTTTGTACATTACCAAGTAATCTTGTATTAAATTACATGAGCCCACCAGATTACCCTGTTCACTTATAAGTTGTAACAAGTAATAGATAATCTACATTGCCTATGAAGTGACAATAATGCCTATGGGAGGAGTTGCAATCTTTTTAATTTCACTTTCCACATTTGTCCTTTGAAGTTTTATTTATAAAACTATGTAAATAAATTATAAAATTAATTAAAGAACTCTTAGTTAATTATTATGAATATATTATTATCATATTTTAAAAATATATTAATTATTTTATCCTTTTAATTTTATGGGTGAAAAATATGTGTTTGTGATTTAAGTTTATAAAATTCAAAATAAATTATAAATATAAACATAGTTATTTTGATTAGGGGTATATTGGTAAAACTGTATGTATATTAATTCATAATTTTTTATTTTTTATAAATACTAAAATGGGATGGAAAGAAGGGGAAAGAACTAATGACCATATATTTTTCTATTATGACCATATATCTTCCCTTCCTTTCCCCTTAATGAAATTTGAACCAAATAGAACCCTTAAGCAGGGATGTCTCCAATTCCCCTAGTTGACTCAAAGTTGCTCCCTTTATTATCCATCGACACCAGTTCACCTCCCTCTCCCTCCCTCCCTTTATTACTTTATTATCCATCGACACCAGTCTCTCTCTCTCTCTCTCTCTCTCTCTCTCTCTCTCTCTCTCTCTCTCTCTCTCTCTCCACATCCAATCCACCCATCTCAATCCATCCTTTCCTTTCCTTAGCCAAAGAAACATAAAGGAGTGGATTGCGATCTGTGGGGGCTTTGCTAGGTCCCATTTCCTATCTGGATGCTCTCCACCTCCTCTCACTACCACAATAAATTCACAGCTCCTACCTGCTCATCTCCCTCACCAGCTCTTCTCTCATTCCCACTGCAACTCCTCCTGAACCCAAGTTTTAATTGTATTTTCGGTCAAAGTTCCCTATCAGGTGTTCGGAAGCATAAAGATCCGATCTTAGATCTTGGATCCAAGGAAAACATTCATACATGAACACTGCATGAGAACTGTGGCAAATGAAGTGGAAAATGGCATGATCAGATCTGTTTTTGTAGAATTATATTTATAGAGATTCACAGATAAGGCTCCAAACAGATAACTCACCTGACATCCAGAGTAAAATATTTTATGTGCCTCAGGGTTCACCCTTTTCTCTTGATTTTCTTGGAACTGGCAATATTCAAAGCACCAATCCACTAATCTGAGTAGTCAAGATACCAACTAGATAATGAGAACTGCAGTTTTCTGTTGTATGGGCAGAATAATTACCAACATGCAGAAAAGAGATACTGACCTTTTAAGTATGGTAACAACCACTGAGGATGAAATGAACTTTGCTCGAGCAAGATAGCTAGCAAGATATGCAATGGCATTCATTCTGATTATACAAGACAAGGTTAAAGCTCGGCGGTGTGTCACTATATAAATTAATGGATAAAAACAAATGAGAACCAAAGAAAGTAACAAGCATGTATCCTTAAAATTTTATTACTCGTTAAAAAGCAAGTATCTTTAGATAGGCCGAAAGTATGCTTCTAAAATCTGAACACATTTTTAACAACCACGCCACAAACAAAACCATCCAATAAATGTAAGCATGAATATCATTATATCTGCTGGTGAATGCAGTACAAGAAATGACAATGGAATGAAATGACATTCACAATCAATCCTTCTCCATGCTTCAGGCCTCAAAACCAGTAACCTTTTGGTCATAAAGGAGCAACTAAATTACTAGTCAAGGTTAATCTTCTTTGAACTTAAAAAATATTTAACCCAAGAATGAAATTCCACCACATAAAACATCTGTCAGTAATATCATTTCGTGAAAGGGAATTGCAGGAGGGCACATATGATACTATTCCAAACATAAGAACACTTGAAATCAGTGGTATGAAAATAGTGGGACTTTGGCAGAATCATCAGTTACCAGCAAGGGATTGGACAGACTTCTACTGATATGAAGATGATTTGACTTCGCCAAAGTTAAGGCAACCATAGTGGGAAGGGATTGGGCTAACTAGCTCAAATTTGCCTTGGGCGAGCATAAAGTCAACGAATGAATTTGATAATGCACTTACCAACCAGTTACATATTAGAATAATTATTTTGAAAGTTACAACTGAAAACATAAGGCAGATATGCAGTAGTATTAAAGAGATAGTGATCCAATGTTCTAAAAACCAGCCCATTGACACTTCTCAAGAAAAGCAAGAATCTAAACTAGTTGCAAGTCTCAAAAACAAGAATAAAGCTATAAAAAAGCGGACAATGTTGGGAATTTGCACAGAAAGGAAACAAAATACTTTTTGGACACAATATAGGTTATTAAATGCCACGAATACAGATTCTAACATCTGGAAGCACCTCACATGGAGCTGAGGGGCATCCAGTGAATCCATGCCACTAAGACTAAACATGCTTTATTTGCAGACAACCCTAAGGGGCTGTTTGGTATGAGGTAATCCAGACAGATTACACAGTTATTTTATTTAAAATTCTCAGGGCCCACCACATTACCTCGTTTGGCTATCACAACAATAACAACAAAGCCTTATCCCACTAAGTGGGGTCGGCTACATGAATCATACGACGCCAATTCGTTGATCCATGTTCATAAGATTCGACAGGGTTTTACGCTGGCTGTCGGGGCCTAACACAACCCTCCTCCTTTATCCAGGCTTGGGACCGGCTATAAAACATAGGCGGAGTTCCCTTTATAAAGAAAAAGGAGCTTTTTTTCTTTAGGTAAATTCATCAAGTGAATTAACGATAAACAATGCCCAAAACATGGATATTAACAAAACCCTTTCATAATGAAAGAAATAATACAAGGTTCACCTCATAGCAAAGACTATGATGGCATAGTTTTTATTAAAGAATACAACAAGGATAATGTTAGAATGCTTCCTGTCAAAAGATGTTACTACTGAGTAAAACGTCATTTACTGAACCCCCACCACCCGGTTATGGAAACACGAGCACGGTTCACCCAATAACAACGAATATGATATCTCAAAAGTTTAGGAGAGATACACTTATCACCAAAATAAATCCCAAAGTTTTTTTTTTTCCTTTAGCTAAGATCCTTAGTTGAACAGAATGATAACCATAGCATAACACATGCTATTATATTACCAACTGCAAAAATTTATGTTATATGATAAATCTTTCATAATGAAAAAAGAAACATGGTTCCTTTTGTAGCACCGCATGAGATATCGAGAGAGCCATTTATAAGCAAAATTGGCCAATTAGTTCCTGAAGGTTAATCATAAGTAACTAAAAAGTGGTTTGGTATTAACTGAACCGTCTTAGAAAACAAATGCTGGGTAACCACACAAAATCTTGGATACATTACATTTAAATATTGACAAAAAAACAACTAACATGAAGTTATAGCATGTTCATGGACGAAAATAGTAATGGGATGATAGTGGTTTCAGTGAATAAAAGAGGTTTTCTATCACCACTCTAAACATCTACGCTTGCCAAATTAATAGTTAACACCTACTAGGAATTGTTATATCAAACACATTCCAGCTCCTAAACGAATCAAACATATTTCATGATCTTAAAAAAAAACAACCAAGAACCATGTAATCTACTTCCCTGCATTTGAACCAATACAGAAACATGCAATACGAAAAAAATATCGACCACTAGAATCACCGCGCGCCTTGAAGTGAACCCTCAGGTTCCGACCCATGGCTTTGGACGACATGGTAGGGTAAGCTCGCTATCACATTACCGGTAATTTTAATTGCTCTGGTAATCTTAATTATCACATCACCGGTAATCCAAATGATAGGCTGGGGAGGTGGCTTTTCAAATTACTGGTTGCTTGACATGCATTTTGAAAAAATATCCATTTCATAATTTTTTTTAATTTCAATATTTTATTATTAAATAAATATCATTTAACTGCATCTTTTTTATTATTTGAATCTTTTATAAATAACTCTTATTTTTTATTCATCTTATTTTATCTATATTCATTTTTCTTTTTCTTTTTTTGCTTTATTTATTTCGGATACTATATAATGAACATGTAAAATAGTTTTTAGGGGTATTTTAGTAATTTTCTATATTACCAATGCTTGCCAAACACTATAATGTGGTATTACCGGTAATTTAAATAGTGGTAACCTATTTAAGTGGTGATCTAAATTACCGGTTAATTAAATCGGTAATGCACCAAACGGAGAGTAAAGCTATTTTGGCTAGTAACAAATTCCTTCAATCTGTGCCCACTGTCGATCATATAGGTGCAGGACTGTTTTGTTAACTAACTACTTATGATAAAATGGGACCATTTCTAAATTTTGCACTAACCATTTCATGGACAGAAGCAGAATCGTTTTCCTGCACAATTTCAATGCTCCATACAATAGTGTGCATTTTCAATACAGCAAACTCAAGTTACTCCAAGAAGGTTAAATTTACAAAGAAAGTCATCATCTCGATACAACCATCAACTACTACACAAGTGACCATAACCAAGTAAGGAAAAAGAAACTGCTCAAAATTATAGTGCATCAAGACCAATTGAGCCAAGTCTCATTCGAAGTATAGGAAGCACACATTAAATTCTCAAATTACCTGGCAATTGTATCTTCAGTTCTGGAAACAAAAATATCTGTAAGCTGAACAGCAAACTGCAGGCCACAGGAATCAGGATCCAATGAACAGGCATAAAACATCACAAACTGCAGAGTCGAAACTGATATTAGGGTAGAGCTCATGATAAAGCACTAATGTAGAACTATTAAACTTTCTCAAAAGAAAGTAATTACAACTGTACCTGAGAAAATTTTGATTTATGAAGCTTTAGTACAGTTCTTTGGAAGACCTCTGAAAGAGTTTCAAAGGCCTGTTTTGTTGAAGGAAGACGTTAGGAGGGTATACAATCCAGCATGAGAGAAAGAAAATATGAGAACCATATATCACATGAACACTCTTTAAGAGAGTCACCTCAAAAAAAAACACAATTCAGAGAGAAAAAAAAAACATGAGCATACATTAATGAAGAATATTGTATCATGGTCATTTTGCATATTTCTTAACAATAATAAATTTATTTACAGAATAATCCGGGTTTCATATCTGACTAACATTCAGTGCCAAGTTTACACTGTAAAGAACAATAGAGATTGCAAAAAAATTAAAAAAAATCTTATAAGTTCACCTTCAAGAGATGACCACCATCAGCACGTATCTTAAGATGCTCACAGACTACAACCATTAAGCTATCCAATTTATCAGCAAATAAATTGCCTTTAAGAGCTGCAGTATTTCCTTCTTGATGCTGAAAAAGGTGATATCATTCAGAACATAAGATTGCTGGGATGAATATCAACAAGGAAACATTCAAGCTGTCAAGTGTCAACTATTAAATGGTTACAGACAAACCTTTTTGACACTTTCACTAACCTCAAATGAGTTCTCTTCCAGATCTTCAGGTTCTATATCAAATATTGTTCCCCTGTTATGTTCCTCCTTAAGGATGTCATCCCAACTTATATTTACCTGTACAAATTGGAAATGAAGCTACCAATCAATAAAAGAAGGTGAACCTATGTAGCAATAGAATCTTCAGAAATAAAGTCATCATCTCACGGAACCAAACAAGATGGTCAGGACTCACATCTAATTCAGTAAGCAAATCCACCACCTTCCCTAACAATATGCTTCCGAGGAAATCTCCAATTCCATAGTTCTCCAACCCAAGCAAACACTCCACAAACACTATAATGATCTGCACTCATTTGCACCAAAACACTGAGATTTTACTTTTGGATATATGAAAACAGTAATTTCAAGATGCTTGCAAAGAGAAAAAAAAACATGTTTTACTCTATAATAAAGAAAATCAAACTAAGGAGTTCAAAGTAAATTGTAATGGAAAAACATCTGATAAAGGTGCAACCCAGCAGGAAAAATAAAAGAATTATGATAAAGCCATATTTGTTAACAAAATGGACAATGATACTCCATAAAAGTATATTATCTATTGCGACCATGCAAAGTATCTCTTCCATATTATACTAGATAGTCAAACATTTGTACCTACATTTACAATTTAGGTTAAATTAGCCAACTTACTTCTTTAGGATCTGTATATCTAGGCGTTCTTTTGTCAATAATGTCTTTTAACTTCCTTGGAGCAGGAGGTGCCAAAACAGTTATTTTATCCAAGGCCTCCTGGAGTTGCTTATGAACTTCATTCTTCCGTATGACCCAGCGTGCTTGGGTAATGGATTCCCGCAATCTCCTAGGTGGTGAAAAATTGCTAACAACCATGTGCAAACATCCATCAAGATACCTATCCGGCAAACAAGCCTGGTACAGAATCAACAACATATGTTAGAAATGAACTTTCAGTTATCCACAAAGCACGGCTATTTCATTGTCCAGATGATTACCAGGGTAATGATCAGCTCCAATATGGCATTCCTAGCATCCAACCCATAATTCCATATGCACATGGAAAAGATCTGGAAGATAGATTGGAACCAGAAAATAAGTTCTAATTGTCCATGATGTAGCAGAGAGCCTGATAAATTAAGCACTCATAACATACATTGCTCAAAAGAAGGCTATGGTATGTGGAATCTATCTTGGTCACTGCTCCCGAAAGTGCTCTCGCAACAGTCTGGGAATCCAATACAAAGTGTTAATATTAAAAAATTCAGAGAGATTCAGGAAGAAAGTCATGATACTCAGGTGACCTACAGCCAGTAAAGCCTCCTCGTCCGGATTCGTTCTCTTGCCAGGGTCGACTATGCTCAGAAGATATTGATATTGATCTTTATCACTCTGAGGTATCAAACTCGGAGCCTTCAAGGATAAAGAAATATTAACCCTAAAAGCGTTTTAAAAGACATCGACGAATTTTGTGTTCTAGGCCTCATCGACCAACGGGCGTTGATGCTCGCAGAAGAGCAAGAGCAGAAGTGCAATGGATAAACCAAGTTGTTCCGAAAGTGAGAAAGATTGCACCATGCTCACCATGCGAACACCGTCGAGGACCTGGACGACAGAGGACACGGCCTCGGTGTCGCTGAGATAGGCATCCTCCGTCTCGCAGAGGTGCATATGGTCTTCCGGATGTTCCACGCCCATCTCGTGCTCCTGTAGCAAAGAGGAAGCGACAAACTTGTTGATGCTGTGATCGAAAAACTCTAAAACAAAGTGAAAACAAAAACGATTGCCGTCTCAGATTAAAGGCTTGGATGACCGGGAAGGAGGAAAAGAGAGAAGAGAGAAGAAGAGAAAGACCACAAAAAAATCTCAGCAGCGTCCCCGCCGGAGGAGATGACGAGCGGCGACTCGCAGGTCGGACGAGAACAAAGAGGGAACGCCGCACAGAGCGCGAAAGAGGGGGGAGAAAACAGCAGGGACGTTGTTTTTTAGGGTTCCGGCTCGAATCTAAAAGCACTCAAAGCGACGTTAAACGTCGATGGAGACGCCACGTGAGCACTTCCCCTTTATTTTTTTTTTTCGGTGGTACGGGGGTTTAACCTTAACAAGGAAACCTGTATGTGGACGAAGCTGACGGATAGTCGTCAATTCTCCGGCGAACAGGCGACAGATCGACGTCGATGTCCGGCGAGTTCTAAACATAGCAAACGGCAAGGGCAAAACGGATGCCTTACCTTTGCCGTCGCCATCGTTGCCGTCGCCAGAGGTCGGAGGGGAGAGGGGGAGACTAGAAGAGGGTGGAGGGTTTTGGACTTTTTATCCGCGACGGTTTGCGATTCGAGTCCAACTATCTTTCGAGAGTTTTTGTCCTCTTTTGGGAATTTTGTTAATTCCTTAGAAAAAATTCTTTATTTGTTTTCGTAATAAAACATATACGCTATAATTTTTTTATTTAATTTTACAACACTATTTATTTATTTTTAAAAACAAAAGTGGTTCGTCCTTACGCACCTGTGTTGTATTTTTCATTAGTTGTTACAAGCACACGTTCAAAAAAATTTTGCAGTATATTAAATTGTATTTGTTGTGTTCAATACGATAATAACATCTAAAAGTTTTTAAAATTTTAAATTTGGCAAATAAGATTATTATCAATAATTCGAAACACTTTGGTTAATTATTTTCTAAGTAATAACCAGTGAAATATTCAAAAGTAAGAAAAAAAACATTAAATTAAAGCGAATATCAATAAGCTGAACGCGACCTCACAACCGGATAAATTAACTCAGTCAATGATTTATAAACATATTACATTTTTACTTTTTTTATCAAGGTTTACGGTGTGTGAGTTCTATTAGTCATCGTAGAGGAAGTAATTATAATTACATGTTACAAAACCATTATACAATGAACTAAGCATGCTTATTTTGTCTAAGTTAAATATTATTGATAATCGTTATTAAATTATAATAATTTATGTTATAAGTTAAGATACCAGTGCCGCCAATTCACTTCATGATAACGGCTCTCGCCGCTGTGATCAAACAAGGAATTGGCTTCATACTGAGGAAATGATTACAAACAACGTGGAGATCTCGACTGTTGAAGTGGCTCAGCCCACTGCTAAACTTAGACTCTTTTTTTTTATCCGGACTCGAAGGTTTTTAAGATTATTAATATTTGACTAATTTGATGTTTGAAAGTGTATTATGGACCAATCTTGATCTACGTGATGATTTTAAATTTCGAACCTAAAGTTATTAACATTCGATTCCCAAAATATATCTCCCCTATTTAGTTGTTCCAAAAATATAATCTTGATTGATTAGACTCTCTTTGATATGCAGGGTAATATGCAGAGCGAATCACGTCGGCCCTATTTGGTATAAAAATAAATCAAGAACAGCGACCTTATTCACGAACAATCATTTAAATAGTCATTTTTTTTACTTGTGGGTCCCACGTGTAATGATGACAAGAATAGCAAAAATTTGGAGCAAATGAATTCTAGATGGTTGCTCGACCAAACTTGCTCTTGCTAAAACAATAATTATGGGCGCCATCTGAATCGAAGCAAAACTGTTCTCAAGCAAATTTTGTACACCCAAACAGCCCCGTCGAGACCCAGCGATATGCCCTACCGGACCGTTGGAAAACATTGTCGCCTTCTTTTATCTTTCGCATCTTAATTATTGGTTACCTATAAGATTAAAAAGTTAATATTTTATAAATTCATCAAATATGGCATGTAATATTCTCGCATTCAATACATTATAGGAATTACATTTATCCATAGTCTCAATTTTGTTGATTCCTTTTTTTCCTTCAATTTTAACATATTAACAAAATAGAATACAAAAGAAGGATAGCTCGGAGCTTGGGTCCCTAGCTTACTCTATTTTTACTCGTTCCTTCATAACTTTATTTTAGTGGGAATGGAAATCCTATCATGAATAGAGATTAATCTTAATTGATTTTACCGGTTCACCCTCATTTAATTTAAGATATGATATAATTGCACTTTATAGTATTTTACAATAGCATTTTTTTATAATAGTACCTAATTACACTTTGTGGAACGGTGGAAGTAAAAATGAAATTTCGGACGGATCGCACGGCACGACACGCCGCTGGTCCGACCCGACTGGACACGGCCTACGCACGAGAAAATTGGTCGTGTCATGCCATTTCATGTCGGGTCAGCCATCCGCACTATGGGCACGACATGACCGATTTTGGCATGAGTTATTTTTTTGCGCATTGACACGGATAGTGCATGGCACATAAACACGATCCGTGCTAAAATCACATGGCCTGTGTACGATCCGCGCTAAAATCACACGAGGTGTTTCGATTTGACAACGCTAACACGAGGCGATTCAAGGATACGTAAAAAGAGTACAACACATATCGTGTCTAAAATAACGCGGGCCGTGTCGAACATCCTCCCCCCTGTAAAATGCGGTCGAACCTCCTCCCCTCCTTCACACTTGCTCACTCTCATTCTTTATCCCCTATTCTCGTTCGCTCTCTCTCTCAATCTCAATCTCCCCTCACTCTCTCCTCTCATCTCACGTTCTCTCTTTCAATCTCATCATTTCTCATTAAATAATTAAGATAACATTATCAATAGTTGATCTTAG
Organism: Pontederia crassipes; assembly: GCA_030549335.1. Taxonomy (NCBI): domain Eukaryota; kingdom Viridiplantae; phylum Streptophyta; class Magnoliopsida; order Commelinales; family Pontederiaceae; genus Pontederia; species Pontederia crassipes. Next base: position 63,407,845 of record CM060191.1, on the reverse strand, counting down.
ATCCATTTCGAATGATATTATCTTTTCTCTTGAAATTGATCTAAATAGTGGTTGTTGAGAGTATGCTATCATAATTACTCAATGAGAGTTTGAAAATCTTAATTCTTACATTCATGATTCATTATAGAATTTTATAACTTAGTTTGATGCAGATACTCGAACACAAGATCAGGAATTCATCTTATAACTTAACTAAACTATATATACTAGTATACTACTAATATTATAGTCTTATACTAATTTTTTTACTTAATAATTATGAATTAATGACCTAATAGCTAATGCCTAATATATTTGAAATTTTAACTATATAATTATTATATAAGAATAATTAAAGTAGTCACTAAAGTCATATATTATAGATTATAGAACAATACTAATTATATTATATAAAAAGTAAATTAAAATTTAGAAAGTTTGAACTTTAAAAGACACTTTTGATTTTAACTTTAGTACAAATTTAAAGTTTAAACTTTAAAGGATACCTTTGATTTGATTCTAACTTTAGTACTAATTAATTAGTTATAACTTAGTATATAGTAAATTGTTATATAAGTTATAACTAAGTTATAAGATAGTTAAGTACTAATTTACTTAGCATAACTTTGCTTAATTATAACTTAGTATATACTATAAGTAACTTGGATATAAGATAGTTAAATACTAATTTACTTAGTATAACCGAGTTATAACTTAGTATATAGTAAATTAGTACTTAACTATCTATGCTAGTATACTACTAATATATATTTATTAAAGACTTACCAATTGATTTTATGTATAAAGTTATAACTTATAATTTAATAGTTATTAGTCAATTATTCATTTTACAAATTTATTTACTTAATAATTATGAATTAATGACTTAATGTATTTGAAAATTTAACTATATAATTATTATATCATGATAATTAAAGTAGACTCACTAAGTCATATATTATAGAACAATTGATAATACTAATTATATTATATAAGAATTTAATAAGAATTAAAAATTGTAAAAGTTCAAATTGAAAGGCCAAAGAATAAAAAAATAGGTCATCCGACCCGACACTTGATCAGGCCATACCGAGGTCGAAAACGGACCGTGTCATGACAAGACCCATTTTAAAAATGGGCCGTGTCGACAAACACGCGGCATGGTCAAACACGGGTTGACCGGTCCGAGCACGACATGACACGTCTCGTTTATCCATCTTTAGGTGAAAGGCAGTCGTCGAGAATCATAGGCCATCGTCAATTACTCGTCATTTTCTGCAATGAGTAATTATATTATAGATTATAGAACAATACTAATTATATTATATAAAAAGTAAATTAAAATTTAGAAAGTTTGAACTTTAAAAGACACTTTTGATTTTAACTTTAGTACAAATTTAAAGTTTAAACTTTAAAGGATACCTTTGATTTGATTCTAACTTTAGTACTAATTAATTAGTTATAACTTAGTATATAGTAAATTGTTATATAAGTTATAACTAAGTTATAAGATAGTTAAGTACTAATTTACTTAGCATAACTTTGCTTAATTATAACTTAGTATATACTATAAGTAACTTGGATATAAGATAGTTAAATACTAATTTACTTAGTATAACCGAGTTATAACTTAGTATATAGTAAATTAGTACTTAACTATCTATGCTAGTATACTACTAATATATATTTATTAAAGACTTACCAATTGATTTTATGTATAAAGTTATAACTTATAATTTAATAGTTATTAGTCAATTATTCATTTTACAAATTTATTTACTTAATAATTATGAATTAATGACTTAATGTATTTGAAAATTTAACTATATAATTATTATATCATGATAATTAAAGTAGACTCACTAAGTCATATATTATAGAACAATTGATAATACTAATTATATTATATAAGAATTTAATAAGAATTAAAAATTGTAAAAGTTCAAATTGAAAGGCCAAAGAATAAAAAAATAGGTCATCCGACCCGACACTCGATCAGGCCATACCGAGGTCGAAAACGGACCGTGTCATGACAAGACCCATTTTAAAAATGGGCCGTGTCGACAAACACGCGGCATGGTCAAACACGGGTTGACCGGTCCGAGCACGACATGACACGTCCCGTTTATCCATCTTTAGGTGAAAGGCAGTCGTCGAGAATCATAGGCCATCGTCAATTACTCGTCATTTTCTGCAATGAGGGTGAGAATTGCTCATCTAGCTTAGTGTACAAATCTACATGGCGGGTCCTCCCGCACACAGTACTCATTATCGGTCGGTAGATGGCAATCATGTCAAATACATCTTCTTGCTCTCCATTCATCTATGGAGGATGAGAAGTCCAAAGTTTTCAAAATTAGACTAACGATCGGATCAGACTCATTACCAGAGCGTGATTGGACTGATTTGATCGGGTTCAATCGGATTTTATTAAGATACATAATAATATTTATAATAATTGTGAAGATATGATATAAGTTATATGATAGAGTTTATGAATATTGTACTAATAGCCTATTGATAGTATTAAAAATTAATATAATATAGTTTTTTATTTATTAAAAATTTTAATAATGAAAAACAATAATGATTAACATACAAATATAAAAACTAGATTATTATTAATTTAGTATCTATTATTTAACGATGATAGGCGCTATATTAATAAATTTTATATTAAATTATTCTTACTTCTTATTTTCTTTAACACTTTCCTTTTATTTCCTTTATTTATGCCCTATGATAATTTTTCATTTTAATGTTATTCAATTTTAAATACTTGCCTTTTATTTCAATCCCTAAATAATTTCACATATCATTCTCCTTCTCTTTAAACTTCCATATATTCTTTTATTTTTTTCTTTTTTAACTTTCATATTTTTGTTATTTTCTTTTATTTTTTACAATATTTAAATAGAACCGACCAGATCAGTTCAACTAGATTTTCCTGGTTCAATGTCAAAATCGATTCAGCCGATTCATGATTGAACCGATTTGACCTGATTTTGCTAACATTGATGAGAATAGGATGAGCTCTTGTCATAGACATCCACATATCAAAATGACAATAGAGGATTCAAATGGACAACAATAGTAGCATAGAAGTGATATAAATTATATTTTTCTTATCCATCTCTAATGTTTACATTGGCATAATATATATGCTCCATCTGTACATGGTGGAGAATATAAATGCCCAACGTTGAGAACATCTCGCTACAAGAGTGGAGCTAGTTCCATGTTGGGGGTTATTAATGCAGAAGACTTAGACACGTAACTGTTCGCCCATTAAAGCGGTACGTGATGTTGTCAAGTGAACAAGATGGTCCGCGCGAAAGTAGTTGAGTAGTCTCCTTGTCATGAACGAAATGATAGTCAACTTTAAAGTGCTTGGTTCTTGCACGAAAGATGGTATTAATGGTGAGATAAATAGCTCCAATAACGTCATACCAAAGTACAAAAGTGGGTTTTTCATGAAAATGGTTTCAATAAGTTGTCCATAACGTAGACATTACTAATGTCTAATTGGTACATTGTCCAATTGCGAGAAAGAGAGAGTTTGAGAACGAGTAGGATAGTTGTGGGTTTGATAAGGCTAAATGTCTCATGGCAAGGCAACTATTTGATGAAATCCCTTGGAGATAAGTTGGTTTTTGTAAAAATCGATGCTGCCATTCGATTTGTACTTGATGCAAAATGATCATTTGCAATTGACTACAGACATGGGGTTGGTACGTCGAACTAGTTTCTAGGTTCCATTTTGGAGAACAACAGTGAGCACTTCGGCCATGGCAGAACGCCATTGAGGTTAGTGTGTAGTGGAAAAATAGGTGGGCACAATAGGACCTTGGGGATAGTTGTGGCATGTAGGACTTTGAGGCCTACTAGGTTCATTGGCGAGGTCACAATTGATGTTAAGGCTATGGTAGTACTTTAGAAGGCGGAGGAGAGGGTGTATATGTTCGTAGTGGGGAAGACGAATACCCAATAAAATGACCACATAAACCATTAATTGTATCATACAAATTGAAACTAGAAATTTAAAAAAAATCAAAATTAGTAAAAAAAATAGCATTGATATTTTCGCTATTATTAGCACCTTCAAATGATGTTTGTTCACATGTGATTGAATTTTGGATTAATTGGATATTCTGCAGCATCAATAGTCAATTTCATATTTTGTGCCCAAATTTTTTCCTATTACTATGATCAGTGTTATTGCAACCGGACTGGACCGGTCAGTCGAACCATCGGTTGACCGACAACACGAGTCATTTCAAGGTCCAAAATTGAGAACTCCAATGGATCGTGTTGAACCGGTCAAAAATCAGATCAAGCCACGTTTCTGTTAGACCAGCCAGTTAAAAAAAGAAAAACAAAAACAAAATTGTGCTCAACGGTCTAAAAGATGACCTACGACAAAAACAAAAAGGCAAAACCTAAACACCATTGATGGCTACAGTAAATAGGGAAAATTCCTATCCGACAGCAATCAGCAACCCTGTTGAAATCGTTGACGCATGTGACTCCGACAGCGGCAAAGGCGAACAATCCTTGTTGGCGGTCGGCCATCGACGGTCTCTACGAACTCCAAAGACAAAAACAGGAAAGGATCTCCTCTAGTTCATTTTCCTTCATTCTCATATTCCTCGTCCACGATCTCCGACCATCGACTGTTCGCGTTGCTCATTTGCTGGTTACATATGCCACTTCTGCAAGCCCTGCGCGTCGTAGGGCCCCATGCGAGTGGCAGCGAGGCACGAGGTCTCGGTCAACCGATGCCTGAGTGGTGGCATCGGTTCACCATTGAGACCCTCCCGCCTCCCATGCCTGAGTGGCATCTCTACACAGAACGAGCGACAACAGGCGAGCGGGAGATATGTGACTCTTTGCGACGGCGGTGTTGGCTGCTCGCACTCCCGACGGCACCTGCGCTCGGGCCATGCAGAGATGGGCCTCTTGGCTGCACTCGTAGTCGGTGCTGATGTAGCCATCGTTGTAGCTAGTGAGATCGAGACAATGGAGATTCGAAAGGCCGAGACTGAGAGAGTGCATGAATGAGTGATGAGAGTGCATACAGTATTATGATTTTATTTCATTACAATCATTTTTATCTAATTTTATTGTCTAAATTTGATGAATTATATTAAATAATAATATTTTATTACCAATCGGTTCGACCGGTTCGATTTGAAATAAAGACTTTTTTTGATTCGTTGTCTAGTCTGGTTGTGACAACACTTGACATGACTTCAATGATTCCAAAAAACACAAAATCCACTACCCTACATAATTATATAAAATAATATTTTATTACTCCAATTAATAAATTTTGGGATAAAAATAATATAAGAGTTTGAAAATAAATATAGATTAAAGAAGAGTTAAAAAAATTATCATAGTTTAGGAAACACATTTGGATTAGTTTAAAGAACTTAAATTTAAATTAAACAAAAAATTATCTTATAAAAAGACTCTCACTTAATAAGAAATGTAATATAAAGTCTTAATCAAGGATTAACTCAAAAAATCTCATAAGTTATCGTGACCCTAAACCATCCACCCCCAATATTCTTGCACGACACATCCCTTCCCTCCCTCCATTGTGCGCAATTTCTGATACGATAGTGCCTCAACCATTAGCAATGATCGATCTTCTTTCTTTTTTAATATAAGTCCATGGATGATGAGGCAACAATCGTCATTGGGGTGAAAGATATCAGCTCAATGCAAAGAAAAAGTTATGTATTTCACCACCACATTTTTTATATATGATTTAGACTCATGTTATTGTGTTTTATATGTAGTAATACATGTTTAATGTTCGTATATAGGGTCTTATAGATAGTGACTTTGGAAATTGAATAAAAGCCACAACAAAAAATTCGACCAATTAGGATTGTGGAAATGGATCCAAATTCGCAAAGTGGCAGGTTGAGTTCACAATTGGATAGACACGTCCCTTTTGGAACTCATACCATGTTTTGTACAATAATAGCTTGAGTTCAATGGAACTTGACTGGAATACAAATAGTGCACCCCGATGTCTTTGAACTCATGGCAACGAATTTTGGTGCACAAAGAATCTAATTTGAGTTTAATTGAACTCACCCCTATTTTATGCTATCCTTGCAAAGCTTTTGGGATGAGAGATGGTTTTGTGTGTAAGCATAAAATTCTTTGTCGAACCATATCTCCTCTTTATAGTTCACATTGTAACACACTATTCTTGTAAAGAAAAATACAAAGGCAGTTTTACATCTTCTTAATGCTAAAAGTAATTGTCGAGGAGAGGAAAGATTCCTTATACATGTATTTTACAACATATTATTAGGGTTGCATTTAGATGAATTTCAGTTAATTTGAACATAGCATTCATCATTTTAAAATTTTATTTGATTAATTTTTGTGTGATCTATTGTCTTCTCGTTAGAGATGGCACTCACTCCTATTCGAGACGAGGGGCATATTTCCCTAGGCAAGGCTACTTGTATCCTCACCCTCGATCCCCGTGAGTCCCCAATTTCGAATGGGGACCCCAAATATCTCAATATTTTCTTTTATAAATAACTAAGTATTATTAAAAATTATTGAAATGTTTTATTTAAAAATAATAAATATATATTAAATCATTGAATTAACAAATAATACAACATAATATTCTATGTCGTTCTCCAAGGCAGTTCCGGCCAATGCTTTGGAGGACCCCTAGGAAAAGATAGATGAGGAAATAGAAATGGAACCACCGCCAACTAGGGCAGAGGCGAAACACACTCGAGTTCGACGCCCTTCCGACCACTTATCCCCCCATTGCTACGACAGAAGGGAAATAGCCAACAACAAAAAGGTAAGAGACCCTAGAATGCGACCACTACTAATATTGTCCTCCCAGTGCAGGAGCGACACCCAGGCAGTGGGGGCCTCGACTTCAACACATGAAACTGGTAACTTGGAACTATAGAGGCGCTTTCATAGTAAGATCTAGGAGCGCCTCTCAAACATCATCCGATAGGACCAACCAGACTTCCTAGTTCTCCTAGAACACACACAATCTCCTCGCGTTCACAACTAGTCATCCGACTGATGGGTGCTGGCAAGGGGTCTTTGAACTTGGCACCGATCACTCTAGCGGCATTCTACTCGCATGGTGTGGGGCGAATACCAAGGTAACAATGGTAAGTCAGGAATCACAATTCCTTCATGCTATAGTTACTTTTGACAACTTATCTTTTATTCTCACTTATGTATATGTGAGCACCTGCTCTAGTGTGAGAACCGAGCTCTGCCGCCAGCATTCTGTCGTCACTTTTGATGACATACTCTCAATGGTTTCCGAAGACTTCAACTCGGTCATTTCTCACACAAAAAAAGTTGGGGCGTAAGCCTTTTTTCTATACTAAATTTGTCATCTCTCTCACTGGACTTATTGCCTCGTAGGGTTTTCTCGACATCCATGGAAATGGCTCCCTCCTTACGTGGTCCAATACCCGTAGTGGAGCGGCCAGAGTCCGTTGCCTGCTGGATCGCATCCTCATCAAATCCCACTGGCTACTTCATTTTCCTAATAGGTCTCTTAAACCTCTTATTAGGTGTTGCTCTGATCACTCACCTTTACTTGTTAAGACAAATCTACTTAGAACAAAAATCAAAAGCTTTAAATTCGAACATTTTTTTGTTAGAATACGAGGAAATGCATAACATTATTCAACATGTATGGGACTCGCTGGCCCCTGGTCAGGAATTCTCTTAAGCATTTAGGAAGGTTAAATGAACATATTAAAATGGAATCGAAAACATTTTGGCTCTCTTGAACTTAGATTGGTAAAAAATGACATTAGCACCTTGGAAGAGAGAGATAACTGAGTAGGACTAAATGACAATAGTTTACTTTATTACGATCTCTATACCACCTGCATGCGGCCTTGCTTCACCAAATCACGTTGAAAATGATGGACCAAGTCTCCAGTCAAATGGTTAGAACATGGAGATTAAAACTCGAGTTTTTTCCACCGTACTACCGTTACTAGATGTGTAGAAACTCAATCACTGAACTTATTGACCCACACATCCTAGCAAATAAGATCACAGATGACAATTGCATCATTCATATCTTTTCCCAAGACTATATGGACATTTGTAAGAGTGTTCACAGATTGGATTTGACTCGACCAATAAATCCGACCCAAATTTGGTTGGGTTTGGTCGAGTCAAGGGGGCTGGATTCGATCCAACCCGACCCGGTCGGGTCGGGCCAGGCCCGACCACCCAATTTTCTTCTTTTTTAAAAGTTTTCATTACTATTTTATATTTTATTTAATATTAGAACATTATTTTAAAACATAAAATAATTTTCTAACTATTTAATATTATTTCTTCACTTGAAATATTTTATTTCAGTTTTTTTAAAACTTTCAAACCAAATATAAGCCTTAAGTTTAAATAAAAAATTTAAAAAATAAAAAGACGGGTCAATTGGGTCAGGTCGGTTTGGGTCAACTCGGGTTGGATTTTTTCAATCCATACCCGACCTGTCAGGTCGGGTCATCGGATTCACGGATCGACCCGACCTGGTGAACAACCCTAGACATTTGAGGTCCATCGGGAACACCAAATACCCTCCTTTCTCATTGACCGGACCTACCTTGTATCCCTGCCAATTGTCATGATTCCATGGCGGCCCCCATCACTCCTAGAGAGATTAAAGTTGTTTTATGGGGCATGCTTTTGGACAAGGCCCCATGCCCTAATGGGTTTACGATTGAGTTTTACAAGACTTACTAGGTAATCCTGACCTTTTTTTATACTAGAACCTGCCACCCGATTGATGCAATATTAAATTGATTTTTATCGCTAAAACACCTACAACAAATAAAATATCTGATTACCATCTTATTGCATTATGCAATGTCTTATATTGTGTGGTGGACAAAATTTTTACATAACGTCTTAAGCTGATACTGTCTCAAACAATTGACCCTGCTCAGACCACCTTCATTGTAGGGTGTTTCATACATGATAACATCCTCATGGTTCAAGAGATTGCTCACCCATTATCAACTGGCCGTATGAAATTTATAATTCTTAAAGCCTTTAATTGTGTTCTTACCATTATGAATTATCCAAATGTCTTTATAAATTGGCTTAAAGCATGCATTTCATCACTAGTTTTTTATTGCACTATGAACTGTAACTTTCCTTTAAGGGATATAAAGGTATTAGACAAGGTGATCCACTTTCTCCTTATTTATTTGTTTACGCAAATCTCTTTCGGCCTTGCTAAATGAAAATACAAATACATGCAAAATCCAACCTTTCTCAATAAATGCCTTCACTTGTAGTCATATACTTTATGTTGATGATCTTCTCATTCGTACTGCTGCAAATGTCAAGGATTGTAAAATGATTATCGAGGTACTTAAGAATTATCACAACCTAACAAATCAAATTATAAATCAAGAAAAGTCGGTTATTTATTTTCCTCCAAAATGGTATTGTCGTTGAAAATAGGCCATTTGTAGAAAACTGGATATGTACCTTTCCTTTATTATATCTTGGCGTCCCAATCTCGTATAAGTACATTCATAGTAAATATCGTTTACTTATTGACAAGCTTTCAAAAAGGCTCTCTGGGTGGAAAAATAAATTACTCAATCAAGCACAACGCTAATCAAATCTATTCTAAACTCATTATCTATTCATGCATTTAGGTCTTGTTACATTTATGTCTTGACTATTTCAATGTCGGAAAAAATAAGTAGAAATTCCTTTGGTCATCAACTAAGAAGGTCCATGGTCTACACATCATTGGGTTAAGAACATTAGAACCTTGGTGCTGGTTAAGAAGGTTTTTGACGTATTAAACTTATCACCGAACCCATTGGCTAACTTGGTCCATAACAAATATGGTATTTTCACTCCTGAATCTCCTCTACTAGCATCCTCCCCTCCGCTTGGAGTTGGTGGGTCATCCTCTCCTCCTTAGATACAGTGAGGGGATCTTAAAGCTAATTGGTAATGGTAGCTTGACAAATGTGATGTGTGATACTGGATCTTTACTTGCCCATTAAACTTCATGGCTACTTATGTAAATGTGCATGCATCTCTTACAAAAATTATGGTTGCTGATCTTATTCTATATTCTTCCTAGAATGAACATATGCTAAATAGATTTTTTTGGTCCTTCGCTCGTTTCGAGTATCACCTCTATATGCGTGCCGATATGTGCATGTGATGATAGGAGGATATGGACCATGGATCTCCATGGCCATGCATCCACCAGGATTGTCTATAATTATTTGTGCAACAAGGCAACTCCACTAGTGACAATTGGGGAGCTTTCTTGGATTTTGACTTGGAGCCTTCTTGGATTCCTCAAAAAATAATTTTTTTCTTTGAAAATTAAAACATGGTAGGATTCCTACCCTTTACCTTATTTCAAGATTTAACAATATGATTAACCCTACTTGTGCTCTTTGTGGTACTTCGTTGAAAACCGCCGCGCACTTATTTTTTGACTGTCCTGTCTCTAGTGCTTACTGGCATATGTTTTATCATGGAGTACATTATGTTTTCTCAAACTATGACCCTTGGCATTTGGGTACCTGGATTGAGGAGGGATCGACCTTTCAACCTCGCTCTCGGACCATTCTGAGATTCTTTTTTGCTTATTCTTTATGGAATATCTAGATAATGAGGAATGAGGCTTACTTCCGATCCAAGTTTGGGTGCCATCTCGATAGTGTGAGAGAGGGCCCTAGCCGAGCACAATGAATATGTTAGACACCATTTGTTTAAGACATTCTTTTTCTCCCCCATTACCAAATTTGGGTCCAGTGGGAGCCACCCCCTCCAGGTTGGGTTTATCTCATTCCAGATAGATTCTTTCGTGGATTCGGGTAAGCAGAGGGTGCTAACTATATTATCTAATATGATACAAGCGCTTTTCTGTGTACAAGGGTTTTTCTCCTTAATGGTGAACGCTATGTTGGAGACAGAGGCATGAGGACTTACGAGGGGATCCAACGATGTAGGCGACCTAGCTACACTCACGTCGCACCGATTCAGCAACCCTTCAACAAATTGTTGCACTCACCACGACCTGCCCACGGAACATTTTAAATATCTTACGTAATACATGACATTTCATTTAAGGCTTTCAAGACTTTAGATGTATACACATATGTAGGGAGGCAAATTCAGGCCGCTGATTTATTGGCAAATATGAGTCATTTTTTGGAATTAGACGTTTTTTTATGGGGATCCACCTCCATGACTCCTTAATACTTTGTACCAGAACAACGTCATGTTATATTTTAATAAATAATCTTTTTCTAAAAAATGAAAAAAATTACGAGGTGAGGGGAGAGAGAGACTTCTTACATGAATCCGTGTCATTGTCTTTGAGGTCTACCATATCATTGATTGTGGTTTGTGTCCGGGAAAGTGTGAGCATGGTGTGGGAGAGTGTCATGATGCAGCCGGCGGAGCAGACCACTCGTTATGGATTTGGGGCTAATTATTTATAAAATACAATAATATATTTTTATTAATATTGTAATGAGTTTGTATTTGTATTATAATAATAATAAAACATATGACATATCAATAAATATTTTACAATTTAAAAATAAGATAATATGCTAGCTAACTTCACATTTTATAATATTTAAAATGACTATAAAAAAATTTATCTTTCATAATATTAGAATAAGTATTCTACACAATTTAAATTTTGCTACCAATAATTAAAGATAATAGTAAATATTTTATTTAAATTAATATCATATATTCTGACAGGGAACTTTTCTATATATCCTTCAGATTTGAGATATGCGTTTTATAAATGTAAACTTAACTTTTCATCTTCATTATTAGTTCCATGCTGTAAAGAATCATTAATAACATTTTTAAAAACAAATGAACATAGCTTTTTATCTTTCCTCTATAATTATGAAAGGAGCTCTAAAATCAAGCTTTAATCGTATTACATTAATTTTCTTCTCTTCTTATTTTTCTTATTATTTTACTCCAATTGTTAATTATGATGGAAACTCTCTCCTTTCATAATTTCTTCCATTTTCATATTTTTTCCTATCAAAATATTAACAAATTATCATTAGCGGTAATACTAAATGCAATCATTTATTGATGGACGTTAAAATTATAAGTTATATAAACAAATATTTAATTTTTCATATCCTACAAGTTATTCATAAATAAAATATGTTTTTTTATGTAATTGTATGTTTTCTCTTTTGTAAAGATTAATGCATTATAAATCATCATCATCTTGTTGTTATTATTATTTCTTGTATAAAGTTCATAAAGAGACATTAATAGTACAAATTTTCTTAAAAGATGTAATGTCACATAAACTTCCATCTCTCACTTTTACACGCACGCAGTTCATGTATTTTTTTTTTGTTATTGGCGAATCAGTTCTTTTTATTTTTTCAACAAATCAAATGCATTAAATGAAAAGCAAAATAGTTTAAAATCTAGAAAAGATGAAGTCATAATTAAATTTCTTTATTGTTTTAAAATTTAAACTCAACTATAAGTTATCTAATGTTGTAATATATTTTCGAATTTATTATAATCACAATAAAAATAGCGTTATATTTTAAAAACTAATTAATAAATTTGCGCCAAGCGTTAGTGTATTACCTAGTTAACTCATTACCCGAGTTTGCTCGCGAGGTTTGTAACATACTCGATCGATCAAAATATTTTTTTAGGATTATTTTCATATATCACCTTTAAACTATCACGATTTTCTGACCTTCAAAATATCACCTTTAAAATATCACCTTTAATTATCTGACCTCTTAGTTATTTATCTCTCTCACGATTGCATGAGATCTCTATTTCACTCAAATTATTTATATGTTACGTCGTTGAACCTTATCATATCATGATTTTTATTTCAACTCAAATATTCTTAAATCTACCATATGTGACCTATGATTCTTGAACTATTAAATAATAAGCAAGATAAAAGATGAAAAATGTAAATAGAAGAGCTCTTCTTATGTTTGGTTGACGACGGTTAACCTGGCCAAAAGAGAGTCGAAAAATACTCTATCGGCCCGTATTAGGCATTGAGATGCTCCGCTCTGGCCAAAAGGGAGTCGAAAAGATACTCCACCGGCCTTATTTTAGGGAGTTGAAAGACACTCCAAAATAAGTGTAACATAATGAAAAATGTAAAGATGACAATGATTATGATGATGAGCAATGCTCAATGATATTATGATCTTTTAATGATGATCATGTTATTCTCGTTACACTTATCATATTATCATCAGTAATGCCACTCTAGTTCATGCCTCTTGATCATGGTGTTATTGTATCAATCATATCTACATGACTCTATCAATTATTATTATGTTTATTTGATTATCTTTATGATGTCATTGTTGCTTATATGTCATATCATTATTATGTACTGTGCATCAAAACTCACAGGAAGGTTCATCTTCCCTGTGTATTCAATGTCACAGGTAATAACATGTCCCAGTAAAAAGGATGATGGTGCAGGCGACAGATCGAGCTCGTGGTGATCTTTGCACATGAAATCGAGTCTCTTCATCTTCCTTTTTATTTTCATCGACTTGTATTTATTTATGCAAACTATCATGTTTAGATTATGTGAGACTTAGTTGTGTTATCTTGTTAAGACTTCCGCATTCATTTTAATTATGCCTCTTTTTAAACGAATAATAGCTATGTTTCCTTCCGCAATTATTCCTCTGTTATGTTGACCAGTCAAAGTCTTATTTTGATCAAATTATTGTACCGTAAGTCATGTCTCGTAACGTCCCCAGAATGTATTCGGCCACGTGCCGGGATGCATTTTGAGAACGTTACAATGTAGTAAAGGGGCGACACCACCCCCACCCCCCTTAGGGGAATTTGGGGGGGGGGGGGGACACCACCCCTATTTTTCAGCGCATCGACCTCACCCCCTACTTTTTGTTGATCATAGTTGGGGGGCGACCACTCCTCTTTCTCAACGCATCACCCTCCTCGTCGACTAAGGATCTATTTGGATTGAAGATTACGGGGGGGGGGGGGAGAATAGGAGGGAATGAAATTAGTCACACCATGTTTGGTTACATTTTTTATTTAAGTTAAGAGGGGTGGGGTGGAATAGCTAAGCCCTTCAAACATCACATTTTTCATTCTACTAAATTGGTGGAATGAGGAGGGATAGATTATTTTAGACCAAATTAACATTTTTTCCTTTTTTATTACCAAATTAGATTATTTCTCTTCTCACCAAATTAAACCACCTCTTTCTCTCTCGTACACACATATATATTATATTTTTTTCTAATATGAATACATATTTATTTATAATTTTTTATTAAATAAAACTCTTTAGTAGATATAAATTTTTATTCAAAATAAGCATAAATATACTATTTAAAAATAATTTAATATTAATATAATATATTCAACCGGGTCAGGACGTAAAATCTGGATTCGGTCCCGATCCGACCCGATCGAGTGTCAAAAAAATAAGACTCGGTCCTGATCCAATTATTCATCGGGTCGAAAAAAAATTGAAAAATCCGAACCGGTGTGGGCGAGGGCGACCAGGTCGTCCCGATTCATGCTCACCCCTAATTAACGATTATAAATACTTTAAATATATAATGAAGGATAAAAATGACTTTTATACAAATAAAATATTCATTACTACACCCCACATCTTATATAATTTATTATTCAAACATAGATTTTCTAATGACACACCACGCCACGTCACCCCACCCCATCACTCATCACACCATCACCTCCTCTCCATTAGTTATTTGCCAAACAAACCCTAAGGGAAGGGGGTTGGCCCCTTGCTACGATCCTTTGGCGCGAAGTTTCGCAGGGGGACCCTCCTTCCAGCGAAGCGCTTGTCGACGAAAGAGATGAGGGAGAAGAGGATGGAAGGAAACTTTAACTTTACAAAAATAAAAAAAAAATCAAACATAACATAAAAATTGACAAAAGACGGAATGATCAAATTGAAAAAATCGTAATAGTTTAGTGATAAAAAATATAAGTTCGTAATTTGAGGTTAAATATGAAAATCGCGATAGCTTAATGATAGTTTATGAAAATAACTTTTATTTTTAATCATAAAAACCTAATTCGGAAGAAAGGATCCGTGAGACTAACTGTTGATCCTCTCTTCAGATTTTGGATCACAGTACAGTACACAGTATGCTAACAATACACAGCAAGTACGAAATTATTGGTCTCCTCATAAAAGTTTTACTGAATAATCTCATCATTTTACGTAAAGAGACTTTATTACATGTTGAATGTGGATGCATTCTGGGCCTCATATTTTGCTCTTAACGTATAAATAGTATATAAATAAGTTGAGTATTAAGTAGCGAATAACTTTTTATTAAAATTAAAATTAAAATACTATTATAAATATTTAGTAAATATTTTTTTCAGTAATGTTTAAAGGTTAAAATGCAAAATATTATAAACTACTCTTGTTATATTACGAAAGTAGTGGTTTAATATTTTATTACTATATCATCATTTAAAAAAAGTAATTATTAAACATAATATAACTTACAACCCAAATAAGAATCTTATTTTCAAATAATTAATATTTTTTATATTAAAAATACTATCTTTTAAAAATATTACTGTTAAGAATAAAATATTATAAAATATTTATTATGAATATGATGCGAAATGGCGTCGTATGATCCATGTAGCCGACCCCACCTAGTAGGATAAGACTTTGTTGTTGTTGTATTAATATGATGCGAATACAAATGATCATATTTTATATTTATTTTTTTCATGTTTTACAAAATACTAATTTAATCGCTATGTTTACCAAATAAATTTTATTAAATTTATAAACAATTTATTATTCACTATCCGTTAATAGTTACTCTAATTAAATCATTATCCTCTAATTAAATCGCTATCCTTAAATAAAATTATTAATTTTGCCAAACAGATATTAACATTTTAAGTTGCGAGTAAATTTCAACTATGGTTATCCAATTTAAAGGATATTTGCAGTATGATCATCTATAACGTACGGCATCGAATTTTAGAAATATTTTAACCATGGTCATCACGATCGGCTATAGACAATTAACTGGAGGATCGCGGACATAGATGCTTATGTGGCACCATGTCAGTACTTTTCCTCTCCTCCACGTCATATTAAAAAAAATGTCACATCAACAATTTTTTCCAATATGCTCTATCTAAACTTAACTTTGTATTTACATGGACATCCAATTTTTTCAAAATTTTGAGAGAAGGTCATTCAACTTTTCAAAATTTCAATCGCAATCATCATTAAGAACTTAAAAAAATAAAAAATAAAAAATTGAAGGCACTTAGACCGACTCGCATGACCCATTCGAATTGAATCGTCCAATTTTTTGTGTATTAAATATATAATATTGCCATAATGAATAACTTTTTAATTAGGGAAATAAGAAATTAGAAGAATAACAAATCGATTACAATTTTTCCTATAATTTATAATAAAAAATATTATAATTAGAAAAATAAAAACATTTTTTTGCATGAGATTTCATCAACCCTAAGCTAAATCTGTTGGATGTGTTAAGGGTTTAGGGTTTGGCTCGGGTCGATGAAATTTCACGTGAATTTTATTTTATTTTTCTAATTATAATATTTTGTAGAGGTTAAGTACGTTGTAACCGGAAAAATCAGTTGTAAGTGCAACCGGTTGATCCAAATCGTTGGATATGCATTTTTATTGATGAATGGATGAGATGGAAGCACTCGTGAACCAACATGTTTTGATTTTTTTTTTTGGTTTTTTCATCCGTACCTGGTTCAACCTTTCCCCTTTCCCCCAAATGCCTCGATCTCTCGATCTCCCTCCCAAAAACCAAATCCCTCTCGAGAAACCCGTCCGGTGCCACTGCTGCTCCTGTGCAACTTCGACATACACCGGCGCCGCTACTGCTTCCTCACCTTCGATGACCCCCTCTCGAATGACGGCGCTGCCACTGCTCCCTCGCACCTCCGATGACCCCCTCGCGAACTGTTGCTGCTCTTGCATGACTCCGGCGATCTCCTGCCCCCTCGCACCTTGGACGACCCCCTCTCGAACTCCGATGCCACTCCCTCGCACTTCTGACGAACCCCCTCATGGACTGCTGCTACTCCTGCGCGACTCCAGCAACCTCCGGCGCTGCTGCTCCTCCTCCCTAGTACCACAACCCTCTCTCGAACTCTGGCGCTGCTGCTACTCCCTCGCGAACTGTTGCTTGTCCTGCGCGACTCCGGCAATCTCCGGCGCTGCTGCTTCTGCTCCCTAGCACCACAACCCCCTCTCGAACTCTGGCGCTGCTGCTCCTCCCATGCAACTTCAGCGACCTCCGATGTTGCTGCTGCTCCCACGCGACTCCGGTGACCTCTGGCACTGTTTCTGCTCCCGTGCGACATCACCGACGACACACGAAATAATCCTCATAAGGCATACTATTAAGAAGAGGATTGGTGTTCAGAAACAATCCTTTTGGGGATGATGGCATGAGACGGAAAGTCTATGAGTTGGATATCTCCGAATTGTTCTACGACATTCCTTTTTTTCTTCAAAGTGTTATTAGTTCAATAATATGCTTTTGTGGAGGAAGTTGCCCTATTTGATAAATAAAATAGAACACTCCTATCATGTACTAAAAAATTGTCAGCAAGATTATCAAGCTTGGAATTTTTGTTTCCCTCCTCCATCCTGATAATAATCACCTGACTTCTCAATCTTGCGGTACCTTAAATTAATATGTGGCGCATGCTGGTAAATGACTACATATTTACAGAAAGAAATGTAGGCAAGAATATGCATAGAGAGGGTCATCCTGCGTATTCTTTTTCTTTACAGGGCGCAATCTACACGAACCTAAAAGAAAAAGAAAAGGAAAACTGTGTTTGATTACAAAAAGAGATCACAGAAATCTCTAAGAAAAGTTTTCTTGATGGCTCTGAAAGGTTAAATTCTATAGAATTAAAAAATGATATGGATGTGTTTGGCTCTTTACAAGAAAATAAAATTATTTGAACTGCATTCCATCATCTTTTGTTTATCAATATAATTTTACTTCTAGGATGACATAAAAACTTGATTGGATCTCCTTCTAAAATAAATTGAGCACTGAATACATTCCTGATTCCAGTCAATTAATCATATTCTTCACATGAAGTTAGTGTGACATGTTGTTAATCATATACATCATATTCTTCACATGATGAACTGTGATGAAGCTCCTAAAAGATGTGCGGCATGATTTCGCTGAGAAATGTAGGAGTCACGCTGGAGCAGCAGCAAAAACAGAGTGCGTGAGAGCAGCAGCAGGACCGGAGGTCGCCGGAGTCGTATGAGAACAACAACAGCACCGAAGCTCGCCTGAGTCGCGTAGAACCAACAACAGTTCTCAAGGGAGTAGCAGCATTGTCGGAGTTTGAGATAGAGTAGCAGCAGTACTGGAGTTTGAGAGGGGGACGTCAAAGGTGCAATGGAGCAGCAACATCACCGGAGGACGTCGGAGTCACATAGGAGCAGCAATAGTTCGTCGTCGGAGGTGCGAGGGAGCAGCAGCAATTTGCGATGGGGTTCATAGGAGGACAAGGGAGCAGCAGCGATGCTGGAATTCGAGAGGGGGACGTCGAAGGTGCGAGGGAGCAACAACGGTGGCGGAGGTGGCCGGAGTCAAGCAGCAGTTTGCGAGGGGGTCATCGGAGGTGCGATGGAGCAACAACGACGTAGGAGTTCATCGGAGTTGCGCAGTTGGCAACAGTAGTTCACAGCAGTCGCGCCGGAGGGGTTTCGAGCGAGTAGGATTTAATTTTTGGAAAAGGAGATTGAGGGATGGATAGAGGGATTTGGAGGAAGGGAGGGAGGCCAACCAGGTTGGGGGTGAAAGAACACAAAAAAAAACCAAAACACTCCCGGTTCACAAACACGTCCATATCAGCAGTTGATTAGTAAAAAGGGCAATCCAACGGCTTGAATCAATTGGTTGCAACTTGCAATCAATTTTTTCGGTTGTACCCTACTTAATTATTCCAAATTTTAGGACAAAAACTGTAATCAATATATGTTATTTTTCTATTTTTATTTCCGTAATTACAAATTTATTTATTATCATAATATTATATATTTAATACACATAAAAAATGGGCGACTCAATCTCAATGGGTTTTGCCCCAAAATGTACCGAGTGAGTCTAAGTGCTTTCAATTATTTATTTTTTTATTTATTATTTTTAAATTTTTAATAATGATCATGATTAAAAATTTGAAAAGTTAAATAATTTTGTATGAAAATTTTAAAAAATTGGATGACCATATAAATGCAAAGATAAGTTTGGATAGAGGGTATTGAAAAAAATATTGACATGACATTTTTTTTAATTTGATATAAAGAAGAGGGAAAGTACGTAAAGGTATCCACATCAGTAATACACCGTTTAACTTGTGATGATTGCTAGTGGAATATTTTTAAAACTTGATGACTGTAATCTTATAAAATAAAATTGGATTACCTCATTCAGAATTTTTCAAGTTCGTTGCCTGGACTTTGGTAGTGTTCGTGCATGGTGAAAGTTCTCTCAAAAATTAATGGAAAAGTACTTTTCTTTTGTGAGAAGAAAAGAATGGGATTCGCATTGAACAGAAACGGGGTTACAGCTGACGGGAAATCAACGACTCCCATAAACCATACATCACATCTGCTGCAGTGCAGACAGCAGATGGGCACTGGTGTGATATGTTAACTTGAGAACCCTGCAAGCATTATTTGGGAAAAGGCTACTCCAACTACTCCAACCAAATCTCTTTATTATGGCTCTCATATTGCCTAACTTAAAACTCTCATTTTGACATGGAGGATCAACTAAATATAATTTCCAATAAATTACTGTTATCACTTTTTTCGAGGATCAACATTGAAATATTTGTGTATTAGAGTTTCATTTTTTTAAATTTTTTTTCTAAAATAAATGTCTTATAAATATACTTAGAGCTTTAAATAACTTGGGTAACAAAAATGCCAACTCACGGCAAGTGCCGAATATTATCCATATTGATGTCTTCGAAGTTAGATCCACCTTCCCTTATCTCAACTTAATTAATAGGGAAGAAGGCAAAGTAGCTCGCTTCCCACTTCGTCTCCTAGTCTTTTGACGCCGTTGACCCTAAATCCATTCTCTCGACCAATGGTGTGCTCCAAGCCGGTTCAAGGACGCAGCAGCTGGTCAGCACGCTTTGCTCCATCCATCGTCCGTTGTCAATCGCACGACCGAGAGATAGGGTAGTAGGATGCTCGTTAAATCTTAATTAATATGTTATAGATTGTAAACAATGGTTGTTCCAACTTCCAGCTAACCACATCTTACACTGTTACACATGTAAACATTACACTTGCTTTTTTCTCGCAAAGAATAGCACGTCGAAGGAGCTCCGTGGCCGAGGAGTCCATCCATGGCAGCGGAGCACGGCAAAGTTTTCTTCCCTCCGATATCCCGCTTCGACCCCTCGGTCGACCGCGAGCAGCACGCCGCCGCCGCCGACCTCGATGGCACCCTCCTCGTCTCGCGCAGTTCCTTCCCTTACTTCTTCCTCGTCGCTCTGGAGGCCGGCAGCGTCGTCCGCGCTGCCACCCTCCTCCTCCTCTCCCCGCTCGTCCTCCTCGTCTACAAGTGCTTCTCGGAGGCCGCCGGCATCCAGATGCTCATCTTCGTGGCAATGTTCGGTCTGCGCCTTCGCGACGTCGAGCTGGCGGCGCGGGCGGTGCTCCCGCGGTTCTACGCGGGGGACGTGCGTGCGGAGAGCTGGGAGGCCTTCCGGGCGTGCGGGCGGAGGCGCGTACTGGTGACGGCGAACCCGACGGTGATAGTGGAGACATTCGCCAGGGAGCAACTGGGGGTGGACAAGGTGCTGGGAACGGAGCTCGAAGTGGACGAGAGGACCGGGAGGTTGACGGGGAGGGTGGCGGCAGGTGGAGGGGTGCTCGTGGGGCAGAGGAAGAGGGAGGCCGTGGAGCGGGAATTTGCCGGCGGGCCGCCGCCGGAACTGGGACTCGGTGATCGGGTCTCCGATCACGACTTCTTGGCACTCTGCAAGGTTTTTTTTCCTCTTCTTTAATTCTTCGTTGCCTCCTAATCCCAGTGCGCTCGACGACTTCTACTTTGGGAATGCAGGAAGCTTACATGGTTCCGTCGAACCCAGCGGCAATTCGCGTCCGCCCGGAGCAGATGAAGTCCCCGGTGGTCTTCCATGACGGGCGCCTGGTCCAGCGCCCGGACCCTCTCGCCGCCCTCCTCTTCCTCCTCTGGCTGCCATTAGGTTTCTTCCTCGCTCTCCTCCGCGCCTTCTTTAGCCTCCTCGTCCCCGTTTCCTACGTGCGCCACACGTACCGCCTCACGGGCATCAACCTCGTCATACGCGGCACGCCGCCTCTTCCACCCTCTCCGGGATCCGCCGGCTCTCTCTTCGTCTGCAACCACCGCACTACTCTGGACCCAATCTTCATCAGCGCCGCCCTCGGACGCGCCGTCTCTTGCGCCCCAAACATCGTCAACAAGGTCAGTGCCTGGAGCGCCATCGATGCCGCGCGCATCGCTTCTCTCGTCAAGGTACGCGACCTCATCATCTGCCCCGAGGGCACGACGTGCCGCGAGCAGCTCCTCCTGCGCTTCAGTCCGCTGTTCTCGGAGCTGAACAGCCGTATCGTGCCGGTGGCCTTGAACACGCGGCAGAGCATGTTCTACGCGACCTCGGCGCGAGGCCTCAAGTTCATGGACGCCTACTTCTTTTACATGAACCCGAGGCCCACGTACGAGGTGACGTTTCTCGAGCCGCTTCAGGCGGACGAGGCGTGCGGCGGCGGGAGTAGGACGCCGGTCGAGGTGGCGAACCGCGTGCAGGACATGATTGCCGAAGCGCTGGGCTTCAAGTGCACAACGCTCACCGCGAAGGACAAATACATGAAGCTCGCAGGTTACGACGGCAACGTCCAGCCGCTGTCATCGAAGATGGAATGAGTGCGTGCGTCAAGAGTGACAACGTGATATTACTTTCTACAATTCGTACGCAGTACGCACACCAACGAGATAAATAGTATGATGTATGCTGGTTGGTTTTCAATACATCTGACTTCTTTTTCTCATTGGATCTCATTATGACATGGATTGAGCTACCAAGTGCGAAGGAATCCTGAAATGAAATCTTCACAACGTTTATAGTTTAGTCCCACATGTGAAGCGGAGATGGTAGAGAGAACAAAGAGAGCGTTTAAGAGAGGACGCTTGCAACGTTGCAAATCACTTACCTGGACGGGGTCGACGGGTGATCAATAAGGCCCGTGGCCTGGGTCAGTGGCCCGCATTGCACTCTGCGGGGGCTCTGACTCACCACCTCCCCTTCGTGGGTCGTGGACGTCATAATTTGTTGCTTTGGGGGTACGCGCACGCGCGGCCCCTGCCAATTTTTAATTAAAATATTTTATTTTATTTGGTCCCATTTGATTTATATAGTCCAATTAAGCCGTTATAATGTATAAAATTTCGATGCTACCCCTCGGCAAAACAAGTGGCCGATTTTACCCTTGAGATTTCTATGCGTTTTTTGATTTTTACGTGATTTGATGAATGCGGATGAAATTATGACTTTATGGCTGTAAGAAAAAAAAATAAACACAATTAGAAAACTAAATGAAGAAATTATGCTCTTTTAAATACAAAAAGGTGCGTTCCATTTCTTCAAAAGTTGTGTCATCAATAATGTACGTTATCTTATTCAATATATATAATATCTGCAATTCATATTAATTATTTTTAATAAAATAAAAATTTATGGGTTATTATATTATTTTTACTCATATACCTTTAATCAAAATAATTATATATATAATTTATTTTGAAATTCTTAAACTTAAATCACAAACACATGTTTTCATCTATAAAATAAAAAATATTAAATAAGCAATATATTTTTAAAATATGATAATATATAATAATAATTAAATAATATTTATTTGCTAAAATTAATAATTTATTAATTAGTTTTATAATTTATTTAATTAAATTTATAGTTTATTTAAATAAAATTTCCAAGGATAAATAAGAAAAGTAAAATTAAAAATATAACTCAAATGACAATTTAGATTATCACTCGTTGCATAAACTAATTTACATTGCCACTTCACATCCAATCTATATTTGTCCTTTCACATACTAGACGATTCAAATTATTTATTATCATTTATGATCATGGGTGAACACAAGTAATTAATATAATATTGTCTCATAATTTATAAAAATTACCAATAGAGCAAAGTCCTCTAAAAAAGAAAAAAATATCTGAATAAAAGTATTATAAAGTACGATGATGTTTTGAATGCTTTGACATATGATTAGTTAACATTCGATTAATTCAAATATTGACCAAAATTTATAAACCATAAATATCAATATTAAAATATATAATTTAGAAAATAATTAAAATGTAGGCCTGAAAACAGCAGGAAACTGACGAAAATGCAGAAAAATTTGAAATAATTTATATGTATCATATTCCTACCACCTAAAAAGATGAGAAACATTAACATACGTGGGAATATGTTTTTTTTTTCATTTCTCTTTCCTTTTCTTCATATTTACCTCTCTCTCTCCTCTTCTTTTTATTTTTTTTTATATTGTGTTGGTTCGTTATTAACCCGTTCGTGCCCCAAACTTTGAACCCTCGAAGGGGAAGCGCGAGCGCCCACGATATCGACTCCTCCAACCCCTGACCCTCTTGGCTTGTACCGATTCATCCTTCTCGCATGCTCGGTTAGTGATGTCTTCCTTCTTCGGGACCTTGAATCCAAACAATTTTGATGTTTCAACGCATTTTTCTCTCTTTCCCCCTTTCTGTGTTATTAAATCTTGGCATTTGAGGTTATGCTTCTGTTGTGTACTCTATTTTGATCGTTCACGTCTTCATATGGCCAGAAATTATCACCAGGAAGCTTGCAAGAGACTTTTGCCGCTGGAGTTGTGGTGTTTTACATTTTTTCTTGCATTTCGGCTTTACAGGATTCGACTTGCGTCTTATATATTTGTTTGTACTCGAACTAGGATTCTTAGCTAAGCACATGAACTGTTTAACAACATGTACTACTTGATTGCTTTGCAAATGGCAAGAAAAAAAAACGGGAGATTTGCTGAAGTTGTTTTGTTACCGATAATTGCTTAATTATTGTCCTTCCTTTGCTGGTTTAATTGCCCGGCATCATTTTCAGTTATCAATGTTCTTTGCAGGTTCGTGGTTTACTATGGTGATGGACTCTGAAGGTGCGCACATCAACACATTTAGTTCCATATATTTATATATTCCGTAGGATCTTATAGTATGTTGCGCTTATAATATTTGAGCAATAATGTGCTATATACGATGAACTTTTTACATTCGATCATAGTTTTTGGTCCTTTGCTGTCATATGATTTCATTCCGGTGTAAATAGTCACCACATTTCACCTTTCAGGAAAAGGCATTAAGATATTTACATCCAATTTAGTAAATGTCCAGGTTGATGAATAGGTCAATGACGGATATAGTTATGTTTTAGATTATTACTGAAGACAGACAGTTGATTGTGCATCAGATCATATACCTGCTTGGGTCTCTTAACTCATTGTATAGCTATTCTATGTTTTGTTGCCCTTTTTTTTTATTTCGTTTTTCACATTTAGTTTGCATTATCAAGAGAAGAACTTCAACTACACGAAGAAGACCTTTGTATGAAGAGTTCATCAGTAATCCTCATGTTAGATGGTTTTATATCATCTAATGTTTAATAACATGGTTAGATAATTTAAGCCATGGGTTGAGATGAAATAATTAACAGAAATAATTTGGAGTCAATGCGATGGGTGCATTTTCAAGGGAGAGATGTTATGCAGAAAATGTTGTATCTTTGGCAAGGACTCTGGTGAGAGATTGGAGGAGTCAAACTGTATTTTATATGTTGCATGTGATATAACTATCCTTCAATAACCTTCAAAAAAAGAACTATCCTTCAATTAAATGTATGGCCAAACTCGGTTGTTTTAGATTGTCTAATGTTTAACAACATGATTAGATAATTTAAGCCATGGTTTGAGATGGAAAAAAATGTTAGGCATTAACATTAGTTTAACAGAAACAATTTGAATTCAATGCAATGGGTGCATTTTCAAGTGAGAGATTTTATGCTGAAAATGTTGCATCTTTGGCAAGGAGTCTGGATTGGAGTTAAACCGTATTTTATATATTGCATGTAATATAAGTATCCTTAAATAAAATGTATGGCTAAACAAAAACAAAGACAATAATAAAGTATATAATAGGATGTTTCTGTTTCAAATACAAGAAAACAAGTGTTTTTCCCCTAAATAAAGCAAAGTGATCACCTCTCTCTACGAGATAGCCATAAAAGATTAAGTCGAATGGAAGAACATGTTGTTTCTTGATGCATTCTTTATCTTGGGTCAGATTTCTTTATTTATCTTTGGTGGCTGACATGAGCTCACATGTAATGGTGTATGAGGCCTATGATGTTTTTCAGTCTGGGATAAACAAGTGACCACTTATACAGGATGGGTCAACCGCATTACACTGGTGTTATGGTGGAATGCTGACCCATTGTTCAGAACATATAACTTCATATACATGTTACCTTCCATTTCTTTAAAATGCTAGTTAAGTTGAATTTGTTAAGCAGCAGGCGTAAACTTTCTTAGTTCTCTGCTGAATGAGTTAACAGAGGAGCCCATTACCTGTAGATACTTGCATAACCAGATGATTTCTTTTGCAATCTTGTTCAGTTTGACATTTAAATGTGATACATACTTTCCTAGTTTTGCTGCAGATTGCAATTAATAAAGATATCATGAGGTGAAAAATCTTTTTAATGTCTCATTCCAGGTCTTTTTATTTATCATCAACATGTTTCTTGTATTGATTGCTGTTGCTAACCTATGGTGAGGTTTAGAAACCATGTACATAGTGCAGTTATCTGTTGTCCTTTTAGCATCAATATCTTTGTACATGTATTTTTATTAATTCATTGAAGATATCTTCCATATTTGGAAACTGAAATGCGATAGTAAATGTGAATTTGTTGAAAAATAAATGACTGGCATTTGTGCATTTTACATGCCTGTTTCACTGATGATTTCTATTTTGTTATCGATGTTGCGTCTTTTCTAGCTTTGTGCCAGAGAGCAGCAAAGTTGGAGTCAACGAACTTGAGAAATATACAATTCAATGATTCACTTAGTTCAATCTTGGAGAACATGCTTCTTGATGTTTATGCAAATTTATGGCCTGAGCCAGGAGATTATGAAGAAAGAAGACTCTTAGTTCACATGTTCAATGAGATGGTTGTGCCAGTTTTTTGGTAGACTTTTAGTTGACATCAATACTTTGTTCTAATTATCTCTAGTTTTTTTTATAAGATCTAATTATATCTAGTTGTGGGTTAGCTTTCTTATGTTTATCAAGTATCTGTCCTGCCCAGTAAATTTTGCACCTGTTTTTGCTAGTGTCTAGTTGAAATTAACCAGAATTGTGTTGCTTACTTTGGACACACTGATAGTAATACTCTGTTATTATTAGAGTACAGCTGTTTAAGTTTAGCAGAAGTCATCTTTTATCACATTTTCTGTGACCTTCAGTTAGTATAACACATTGTGCATAATGTTGTTATATTTATTGTATTCGTGTTAGGTAACAAGAATGGTGTTCCCTCAGTGGAGGCATTCGGATCTTTCATCATGGACTTGTTTTCAACTACCAGTGATCTGGATCTGTCAATTAATTTCAGTAATGATACAAATGAACTCCCTCGTGAGAAGAAGATTTCCATTCTCAAGAAGTTTTCCAAAGTCCTTTATGCTCATCAAAGTAATCTACCTCCTCTCAGTGTTCCTTGTATTTGGATTTTATTGTCTTACTTTTTGATATTTAATGCAATAGAAGTTACTTGTGACTTTATTTAGTCGACCTTGAGTAGAAACAAATCACCCAATAATCCATATCTATCACGAGGACACTTGCCTAAGATATGTGCCTTAAAGTTGTGTGGCTGTAAGTTGATTCGTTCCTTATGACTGATGTAATTTCATCTTCTGTGGTTTGTGTTGGAAAAACAGTGAAGTTTTTCCATGTGTTTCCATAGGGATGTTTCTAAAACAGGGCTTCTTTTATTTGAGAAAAAAATGTCTAATTGAAATTGCACACACTAAAAAAAAACATAGATCTCTATGAATGGGACATACTCTGTAGGTAAAGGTAAAATCCATTGTTCTGCTGATATCTTACATTGTCTTATTGCATAGTCTGAAACATCCAATTAAGACACAGTTGAATAACTAATGTTTTCTTCAGTAGAATTCATATTTAGAATAATCTCTTTTGTTTCTTTTGTTTTTGAGGAGGCTCTTTTCTTTCTTTTTCTTTCTTTTGCAGAACTTTCTTTGGTTTTGCTTAGGTTAACATTATTCACTAGGTGTGGTATGCTTACTTCTTCCACTAGGGTAGGAAGAAGTTAAGCTACCTAACAACTATGTTCTGCTCAATTTATTACATTTTTCTTCTAACCGCGCGGCCATGTTTGGGTAAGGGAAGATGGTGTTGGATGGGGTGATAGATTCCATCTTTTGATAGGAAAATTACGAAAAGGGCGGGGTGTGAGATAAGCTAATCCACATCTGTTTTGATAGAAAGGTCAAAGATGGTTAGGGAAGAACTATTTACGAAAAAAACTCTTTAAGGCATAAAAATAAAAGAAATGTTAAGAAGAGAGAAAGGAGGCAAAGTTGTACTAAAGATTTTTATTCCTCCCAATTCTATCAATTTGTGGAAGAGGAAATGAAGGCCCTCTCTTGAAATCCAAAGTCAAATATAGGACTTCTTTCCCCACCCCAACCTACCTCTATTAATCCCTTCTCATTTTACAATCCCTGCCTCTACTTGGTGTAAATTCTGACAGACAATTGCAAGAAGTGGAATTCTCTTTTTCGTCACCATTAGGTGAGTGGAGCTCTAGGAAGTTCACATCCATTTAGCCATCACAATCATCTTCATTTCATGGAACTCTATTTGTGTTTAACCTACACTGGTATCGACTTGTGTCATGTGATAAAACTACAGTTTTTTCGAGAGGTGATATAACTATAGTTATGGTGAAACAAAAACCTTTGGCTTGCTCTTGACCTCTAAGAAATGCTATGCATCTATTTACCTCTTTTTCTAACATTTCAGAAAGAGGAACGGTCACTGGGGTGTTGCCCATTCTGAGAGCTAGAGTGCCAGTTCTGAAAGTTGTAGATTGTAAAACAAGAATTGAATGTGATATATCTTTGGAAAACAAGGATGGTGTTTCAAGGTCCATGTTTTTCGCAGTTGTATCATCGATCAATGAAAGATTTCGTATATTGAGTTACCTGGTAATCTTTTATTCTCTTAACCTCATCATTTGGTAATTGTCTTCTTATAAAATTGTTATGTTTCACCAGTTTCTTCGAGAATGTTGTACTTTTATTTACCTCTTGATAATGTTTGGATACATAGGAAATGGTAAACAGCTATAACTTTTAGGCTTGACTTGTGATCTTCTGCCGACCCCACCTAGTGGGATAAGGCTTTGTTGTTGTTGTTGTGATCTTCTATGTATGATCTTATTTTCTGTCATTTCATTTGTGTTTTCCTTTCTATTACAAGTACATTTAATCTTTTTCTGTTTCTCAATTCAGAAGAGTACTTGGTCAGATTAAATAGATATGTATGAATAATTATTGGCAATGAAGCCTATGTTGTTCCATACAGATGAAGGCTTGGGCCAAAAGACATGATATTAGCAGCTCAAAAGACAAAACAATGAACTCTTTGACGATTATATCTTTAGTCACGTTTCATCTGCAGGTACTGTTCATAATCTTCATTGTGGTTTTGATGGTTTCTTTTTTATTTGTTTTGAGAATCAAAGGTTTTCCGCAATATAAATGAATGGAGGCTTTCTGGCACCCCCATCTTAATTTCTACCTCTGACATTTATTTGCATACTTCAGTAATGATATTCTAGTTAAGGTCTCTTATCTTCTATAGGTAAAGCATTTTTGTGGCAGCAGATGACCATTCATTTGCTTTTTTCTGTTTCCTAGAATTTATATAGTTCATTTTCATATTTGATGTTCTTTGAATCTAGTCTGACTCCAAGATTGGGTTCCTCTATTCTAATATATTTTCTGCAGTCAGGAAGAAAAAAATGAAAGATACTTTATGTCACACAAAGAATTGATTTGATGAGGGCCAGACAACATAATGGGGTCGCTTGGCAACGGGAACTGGAGTTCCATCAAGTTCTCATAGTTCTAATTGTGTTTGGATGAAGTAGAAATAAGGTAGCTGATGTGATAGAAAAAAGTAGATGTGATGGGTTAAATTTTGGTGAGTTTTGAAATGAAAATTGATATTACAACAACAACAAAGCTTTATCCCACTAGGTGGGGTCGGCTACATGGATCATACGACGCCATTCCGCTATATTAGTAACCAAACCTTTCGAAAATTGATATAAAATATAAAATAAAATATTGTTAGTAAATAAAAATAAAAATAAAAGTAAAAATAAAAAAATTGTTTAAAAAAATTGTTAAAAAATAATTTATTTAAATAAAAAATCTTGTTTTTAATAATTATATGTAGTGAAATATTAAATTTTTTAATGAAATAATAAGTAAGAAATAATATTATATTAATATGTTATAATAAATAATTTATATTTAATAAATAATTATTTTATAAGATACATGTCTGTGAGAGAGAAAATAAAGAAAGAAAAAAAAGAATAAAGGAAATTGAAAAAAAATGTCAACACGTGAAGTAAAAAAAAAAAAATAAAGGTGTCGGCTGTTACAGTGCCTGGTTCCACTAAAATGGTGGAACCAAGGCAAGGAAAAAAGGGGTCACGTGACCCCTTTTTTCGGAACCGGGTTCCTTTTCCAGTTCCGCGAAACGCCACAATCGTTTGGCGGAACCGGCTGGAACTAGACGGAACCAACGCCTGGTTCCAGTTGCCTAGCAGGGCCAATATATCCATGTTTATGCAGCTATCAGTGTATAACTTGCTACATGTGAAAGGCCACAAGAGTAATATTACATATTTTGGGAATCATTATATGTATTTTTTGAGGATATTTGGGAATCATTATATGATCCTTGAACAATAAATCATCCAGAAGTGCTTACAACTATTATGGAAAATTTTCCCCTATTTTCTTTTTGGACAAGTTTGTTTTTAATTGTTTTGTAAGACAAATGACAAAATAATCAGGTTTAATATGACATGGTTTCTGCAAGGTGAACAAAATACATATTGAGTTCATCTAGCGATTTCACTTTTTATTTATGCAAATACTTGATATAAAAGATTATAATATTAACTTTGCTGAAATTTATTTCTGATTTTATGGTGTCCATTTAATCATATATTGTTTATGACACTTTTGCCACATCTCTCTCTCTCTGCCTGCTAGATTGATAATATAAGACAACACGAACAATCCAGTTTTCCCCTGAAAGGCTTGCAACTTTTCATGGGCGATGATCATATGGATCTAAACAAAAGAGCAGTTTATTAATTTATTTTTCTTAGTAACTTTTATGATGAGATAATATGTATATTTTAATGTTAAGACTACCTTTTTAAAATAAATACCTGTATGTAGATGGGGCATACCCGAACAACACCTCAACCTTGGTTATTTGGTACTACTGCGTATAAAGTATTGTCCTAATTAATTAGGAATAATTTTCATTATGATTTTATTGGATTTATTTTTTATTTGTATTGAGGTTTTCCTCTAGTATATTTTTATTTTTATTTGTCGAATCTCATGAACATGGATCAGGCGTTGTATGATCCATGTAGCCGACCCCACCTAGTGGGATAAGGCTTTGTTGTTGTTGTTGTTGTTGTTGAGGTTTTCCTCTATATAAGTTTTTGATCCTAGTTTGATGATGGATGCCTACCCCCGCAGCATTTGTTTGCTTCAACAACATTATGCTAATTACCATTTCTTATCTGTTTTTACAAGATAAAGCATTGTTTTGTATGGCAAAAGGTTTGTTTTTTGCTTTGTCCTGTTATCTGAATGTTGAATTACAGTTCAGTTTCTTCATTGTTTTGAATTCAGTCTGATGCCTCTCCTCAAAAAAATTCAGTCTGATGCCAAGATCCTCCCTCCTTATGTTCCCCTGTTCTAGTATATTTTTTTGTAGTCGAGAAAGAACAAAAATATGGTAGTTTGATGCTACATGAAGAATTGGCTTTTGTGGCATCAAATTATCTTTCAACGTCTTCTTCCCCAACTATAGAAGTATAGTGGAATTTAGAAGATAAGGGATCTTGGTGTCATACTGGCTTCACAGAGCACCAATCATGAAACTGAGCACATCAAATTCAGAAAACAGAACAAGCAAATGATGAAAATTAATATGTAAACCTTAAGAAGCATTAATTGGAAGGATAAGATTCATGTATCGGGCACCAAATATGCAAAGATTACCATCAATCTTTCCTCTTGAAGGACTACGGCCTCAATTGGTTATTGTTCTTTTAAGAGGCTCGCTTGGTTAATTTCTGTTGAATGGAAGCTGCATAATATTTTTTTACTAAAGAGATATCAATATTGTTAATGTCATTCTTCCGTACCAAATCTAACCTTAAGGATATGAAGTTATCTTTTATGTTTTTGTTCCTTTAAACCATAAGAAGTAATCTTAGGTATTGGTATTGATACTTCTTTTACATTTTCTTTACATTGGTATTGATACTCTCTCTCTCGTAACCGCCCGTCATTGACAAGCACAAAATTTGCTGACTCCCCTTGCCACTGCATCGACAACTCCCTTCACCACAATGTTGGCAATTCTGTCATCCTCCAGTCCCCCCTCTCTCTCTCTCACCTACTCATTTGGAAACTCCTTTTGCCTGTCACATGGACAACTCCCTCCACAATGTCGTCAGCCCTCTGCCACGGCACCGGAGTTTGTCATCCCCTAGTCCTGCAATTTTGTTCTAAGATCTTAATCTTCCCATCCGCCATGAAGCCCATGACACTGGTGACAAGCACAAAATCTGCTGACTCCCCTCGCCACTGCATCGACAACTCCCTCCGCCACAATGTTTGCAATTCTGTCATCCTCCAATCCTCTCTCTTTCTCTCTGTCACTCATCTGGAAACTCCTTTTGGCTGTCACATGGACAAATCCCTCTACAATGTCGTCAGCCCTCCGCCACGGCGCCGGAGTTTGTCATCCCCTAGTCCTGCATTTTTGTTCTAAGATCTTAATCTTCCCATCCGCCATGAAGCCCATGACAACTCTGGTGACTGACACTGATGATTTTGTTCCAATATCCTCTCAAAGTCTCAATCAAACGGGCATGTTTGAGTTGCTGGAGCTTGGAGTTGTTGCTGCCTACCCAGATCAAATTGCTACACATACACAAAAAAGAAATAGTGCCTTTGCGAAATCTGAATCCGAGGATCACTTGTAAGTCCTCTGTAAGAGTTGGCCAATAAGTTCCAAAATCTGATTTATGACTCCTAACTTCCTGGATCCTAGTTAATAATGATCTTCTTAGTTCTTACTTGGCTACTTCTTAGTTCATAATAGGCAGCGGAAGATAATTCTACTTCCTAGTGTAGTGATATGGCTTCAAGTTTCTGTTTTGTCCGTATCAATTTCATACTTATAACAATTTTATGCTTTCTGTTTACATTTCTATATAATTTACTTTTTAATGCTTTTAACTTGTAAATTGGCATCAAGTTAATACATGTGAATTATGAGGTGGCAATTTGTGAGGTGTGAAGAAATAACTTTCTGATAATATTATGTGATTTTTTTTTTATTAATGAGTTAGGATCTTATTAAACTCCGCCTATGTTTTATAGCCGGTCCCAAGCCCGGATAAAGGAGGAGGGTTGTGTTAGGCCTCGACAGCCAGCGTAAAACCTTGTCAAATCTTATGAACATGGATCAACGAATATATGGCGTCGTATGATCCATGTAGCCGACCCCACCTAGTGGGATAAGGCTTTGTTGTTGTTGTTGTTGTTGGTCTGCTTTTTTTTCCATTTTTTGATACCACTACTTTGCATTATTTATAATTTTTTTCTTCTTTAGACAGAGATGAAGCTTCTCTAATTCATGTTAAGATTTGTTATACCATTCAATGATATTGAATTGATTCTCAATTGTTTTATATGTGCAACACAGACTCGGATATGTTTTAACTCCGCCTATGTTTTATAGCCGGTCCCAAGCCTGGATAAAGGAGGAGGGTTGTGTTAGGCCCCGATAGCCAGCATAAAACCCTGTCGAATCTCATGAACATGGACCAACGAGTTGTATGATCCATGTAGCCGACCCCACCTAGTGGGATAAGGTTTTGTTGTTGTTGTTGTTGTGCAACACAGACTCGGAATCCTCCCATACTTCCTCCGTTCTCTGCTTTACTAAAAGGTATTTGAATTCCTAGTAAAATTTTTTGCCGTCTCATTGGCTTTCTATGTAATACATTTCTAATCCTTTTAAAAATATCACATTTCATTATTCAATGTGGCGTGTTGACCTTTCTTTTATGCTTTTCATAGTTAGAGCATGTATAACACAAGTAAGAGCTAAACAAGATCAATTCTTCATCTTGTTGTAGTTAAAGCAACATAGTCCACCTGTAGCCATCACAATCTACCCAATTGTATTAGGATTTCATACCTAAAATGTGGTCAAACAATAAATGAGAAAGCTCATAAGAAAGAAATCTTTATTTTTCTCCCTTGTCATCTGAATTCTTAATATGGAAGTGAACAAACATGAACATAAGTGATTTTGTCACCTCTACTGTCTTCACCTTCAAATATGTTCTTAAATCATTCTTGGATTGTATCAATCTTCTGTCACAATTGATTGTCTTAATAACTTTCCATGCACCACTCAGAACCAATCAATCATGCTGCAGATATGACCGCGTCTATTATATCACATACAATGTCTTTTGTACTTTAGCCTCTAGAACCCCCACACCTCACTTGTTGTGTTCTTGTTACCAAGCTGATACAACATTTTGCGTGACTAATTTGCATGTCATGCAACAACTGAGCCGATTCATCCAAACTATTATTTTCCTAGCACAAGAACAATTTTTTTGGTTCAAACGTAAAATAATAATGCAAAGTATACATTTTAGACGATCCTATATAGACAAAACACATGAGAGATGTTGGGTATATGAGTCAACATGTATATGACTCCTTGGGACACATTTCAAAATTTTGCGTTCTAAAAAAAAACCCCAAATTAGATAACATTTATGGGAACAAAGATGTTGGCATTCCATCTTGAACTATGGTGGAGCAAACCTCAACAAAGATGTGGAGTCAAGTCCTTGATGGGGAGGGTGCGGGGGTGTACCTTAGACAAATTCCACTCTAGTAGAGCACAAGGAAAGAAGATGTGGGTGTATTCATGAACATGTCTTTTGATTCCTTGATACAGATCCTAAATCGTGTGGGACAAAGAGATCAAAACAAACAATATCAATAGGGGATAGGGGTTACACTTGACCTTTGATAACTCTTGGAACCTTCAATTCTTGCCGTCTCCTTTGACAATGTTATTCACGACACAATGAATCCTTTTGATTCGTATTTGAGATATGCTCTAGGTCCAAGTCCATGAATTTCTCTAAAAAAAATCCATGAATTTATCTAAAAGAGATCCATGAATTTCGAGGTCTTCATGGTCAAATTACATCCAGTACTGATAGGTAGAAATTGCTTCATGGTGTGAGCAGTTGGAGTGGCTGTACACCCAAATCTGCAGAAGAAGCATTCACTATAATGCCACTTGTTATGAAAACCTTCATGACCAAATTGCTTCCATTATAAGCATCACAATCTGTCAAGTTTTTTTATGCCTCTTAACACCTAAAGTTTAATTATAAACAAGAAAGCAAATAAATGATATCCCCATCCATCTCATGCAAATACTATCCAATTCATAGTACCAATCTTAAAATGAAATTTGGATTCTTTCTAATGATCCTAAATTCTATAACACAAATCAAAATAATTTTAGCTCATAGATCAAGGTACCCTCATAAAAATACCAGGGATGCAGATGCCAGTATCCCTCTTTTTCTTATGTCACGTATACGACTTTTATTATGACTCTAAATTTTGTAAGTGCAATGGATGACTACCAAAGAATGTAGTCATCCATTTTCATTTGTTAATACAACAATGAGATCTTTCCAGCGGGAGTCGAAGCGTCTGCGGAAGATAAGTGCGCCTCTGCCAGTCAGATTCAATTTCGTTCCCCTAACACGTGTCAAGCTGGTGATGAAGCGGCTGTTTGTCAACTAGCGACGTGCTTCTCTCCTAGAGGGATACACAGCCATGCAAAAAGTAACAACGACAGGATACCAGTGCAGCAGCAGCACAATCTCGGCGGGGATTCTGCACCACTCCCCATAACCCGCGGTGTGCGAGATGTGGTCGCACAGCTGTATGGTGCTGATTCCCGTGCGCGTGAGGCTGTGCTTCTTGGGTCACGTGATATGCTTTCTGGCCTTGTCCCCCCCCGCCCCCGCCCCCGCCCCGCCGATCGTCTCTCAAATGCTGGAGAGGCCGAATCGGAGGCGCCTCTGGTCCTTCAGAGCAATGAAGAACATGAACAGGACTCACGTGCTATGGTTGCATCTGGCAGCCCATATGTGCAAGATGCGGGTGGAGGTGTGTCGTCACGAAACTGGGATGCCTCAGAAGGGAACCAAATAGGAGGTTGCCCGGTCTCTCTCTGCGGCGGCACCAAGCGTGGTGGCTCGGGAGGTGGCGGACCCTGCAGGCTTCAGGCACGTCTGCCGGTGTCCTGGTGCTGGACCCGGTGCGCCTCGGCGACGTCTGTCGATTGGCTGGCCAGTCCAGCGCTTTCTTTTGCACTCTCGGGGCGGTCTGGGTCGGAGAACGGCAGTGGGCAGTGGCCCGTTCACCCCTGGGGCGGCTACGGCGTCAGTGCGCAGACCCTGAAAGAAGAACAACTCTGGATCTGTGGCATATGGGGTGGATCAACGTTCCAATGTTGGGGAAAATCTGTCTGCAGATCTTGCCCCTAGCCTCACGGATGTCTTGGCAGCGTCAGGGGCGGGCGTGATAGGACATGTGGATGGGGTTGGTGTGTCTGTGTTGGTCGTTGAATCTGATTCCATTCTGGTGCGTGACCCGGATGTTGTTGCCTTGGTGGCTCAAGCTCTGTGGTGTCTGGCGTGTGTCCGCAATCCAATCGCCATGCGCCCCCCAATAGACGGGGGCAAATCTAGTTCTGAGTTCGTTGCTGGTTGCGCTTGGTCCTCTCCTGTGTGAGCAACGTGGGATGGCGGTTGCTGATGCGTGGAGTTGTGAAGTCATTTTTTGTTTTGGTGTAGTGTGATGTTGTTATTCGGGATGGCAGTTGCTGGTACATGGAGTTGTGAAGTCACTTCTTGGTTTGGTGTAGCGTGATGTTGTCATTTTGATTTCTTGGCCATGTGCGATAGTGGTTTTCTTGTCTCTCTATCAAACTTATTGTAATCCCTACTATTATTAATGGAACTCTTGGGTGACTACCTACTTGCTAGTCATCCTTTCTCGTTTAAAAAACAAAGAGATCTTTCTGGAAAAAAAATCGAAAGAATTACATGCAATCTACTCATCATGTACATGAAGGTCCACCTTCACTTAAGCCTTTCCACATTTCCACTCTTGCTTGTGCACAATGAAGGGCATTTTTAGAACAACATCTTGCCCCTTTAAATATGAATGCATTTTGTTACATCCATATAGTTCAAAAGAAGGGTTTGGACACTAAAATTTGGTATCAGCAAGCATATATAGCACCTTGATGTGTTCGCCCTGCTCTAAACATCATCCAGAAAGCCATCTCTGATTTCCTATCCAACCAATAACATCTAGTTTTAATCATACATTCCAAACTACTGTGCACTGAAAGAATAGATGAGACCTGTCATTAGAAATTCCATATAAGCCACAGAACATGTCAGCTCCAGGTGCTCCTCATGTTAGATATGATCTGGTTGTCTCTGGCAAATCAAAACCATACATACATACATACATACATACATATATATATATATATATATATATATATTGTTCCTTAGAAGGTCTTGGTCTTTGCAGAATCATATTGTTGATGTAACTTGTGCTAGGTTTCCTTTTCTGTTTTTTGAGCAAAGATTTAGATATTTTGCACTGTATTTCATCAGTCACCTTGTAATGTCTCAATGATGTTGAGTTCTTCAGGCCAATCTTTGTTTTATCATTGCCCTTTCTGATAAAATGTGAGGCGGTAATTGTTACATTGATATGCGAGTGTTCTTTATTCTTATTCTTGTTTGCATATTAATGCCATACAAAAATGTACAGCTCAGTTCTCGATCTAGTAACATACATTAGGAAAGGAAGAAAAACCAGCAACATATGATTCAATGTGATTGATGTAGCTTCATGAACATCAAAGTTTGTTGTCTTGTATTAGGTTTTCATCATGGGGAAAATGGTGGTTTCATTATCCCTTGTAGGCCTGACTGCTTGATGTCCCTGTCTACTCTTTATCTAGTCCTTTTCAAAGCCTGATGTGATTATCCATTGATCCCAGAACCTTATGGTATACCTCTCAAAAAAGAACCATGTTGTGTATAGGATTTTAGATTTTTGTACACGTGTGCACAGTGCAACAATTAGCAATAATTGACTAGTCATCCAATAACAGTAAACCCAAAAGACGTGTCTCTGTTGCTTGTATGAACATTTAAAAAGAGTGGAAAGATGCCAATTTTAGGCTATAAAATCTGTATATGAAATATCTTTAGCTCCTAATTAGTGATGTGATATTCCTGAAATAAATTTGTTTAAAATCATTTGCTTTTACAGATGGAATGGATGTATCAAGTATAGAACGGAATGCTTTACAATTCAAGCAATTTGGTAAAAGAAATCAAGAATCTATAGCAGAACTCTTCATAACACTGTTCACTAAAGTAAGTTGCTTCGGTCAGTACTGTAACATTTGCTTAATAACAAAAGGAAATAAGGGACCTTTATGAAACTGTTAATAATAACTTTCATCATGATCAAGTTTCAAGTCTCAGATAAATGTTTTATCGATAAGAACATACCTTTTTTTGAGAAGTTAAAGGATAGCTGTAATGTTGTTCTTTTGATTCTTTGATCAGCACCTTTGTTTCATCCTTCTCTCTTTACAGTCCACATCTCATTAGAGTATCTTCATAACTTTTGCATAATTGTACCTTTGTTGAAGAATTACTACTTGCTTTTACTTGGACCTAATATTGTTAGGATAAGTGTCAACAGGTTCTTGCCTGCAGTTGTAACTGACCTTTTATCATGTTTCTTATGCATGTTCATTTATTTAGTAATAGGTGGTCCAGGAACTCTCGTTGTTGTTTTGCAATGACTCGTATACCACTCAGTACCTTTTTATTATTTCTTTCATCATATAACTAAATCTTGATTAGTAGTGCCTTCCATCATCATCCTTCCTTTCTCAAAAAATTAATCTTATAAATGAAAAGTGATTACTAATGAATCCATTAATTTTTGTTTTGAGGAGAAAAAGGATGACCACCGGGTTTGCAATTATCATCCATGTATATATATATCTATGTATATATAGCCGACCCCACCTAGTGGGATAAGGCTTTGTTGTTGTTGTTGTTGTATATATATATATCTATGAAAAAGTGTTATGTACCAATATGGGCTCTCAAGTAGAGAGCAACAAGGAGATGTGTAGCACCTAACCAAAACTCCACTCCCGAAGAAGAAAAGATATATGATGTACAACACTCTCCGCCTGACATTGCTCCCCACAAAAATGATCTGGTTATGTTGGAGCCAAATTGCCCAGGTACCGGCCAAAAATGTCGCCAACAATGCTCTCCAACCTTGCTTCTGTCTTGCTGCGCCACGGAGCGGCTGCCAGAGAGCCTCCGCCTACATCCATTTATCTTTATTGTTTATGATCTCTTCATTTATTCTACGTGACCCTTTTGCTGTCATAAGTATCGACTGTTCTTATTGACTTAATGTCTCTATTCCTAGTAATGCATGTAGATTAAGATTATGTTTTCTGCCTCAAATTTTATTCCTGTCTTCAAGGTTTTCACTCCACAGTCCACACTATTCTTTATGTATCTTGAAGGCTTGACTTGTTCATTAGGTAAATGATCTTGTCATTTGATATAGCAATCTGTGCGTGACAGCTGATCTTCAATCTCTTATTCCTCATCAAAAAGTCCATCCTCATTTTCATAACCCTTTGCTCTCGAGTCTTTTATTTCATCCTGTTCTGGAGCCTTTGTGGGGGCAATTTAGGTTCCCAACCCTAATTGGCTTTTGATATCTGTGTCCCTTGGGGACATGCACAATCCTATGTACTGGTTTGCACTATTTCATTTGCATGTTGCCTTTACTCTGAAAACAATTGGTGTAAACTTTATATTATTCTTTTATCAAAGACTTTCCTGCCTTTAGCTGTGTCGGCTCTGCTTCTTGTACAAAATGTACTACATTACTATGCTTCAAGCAGGTTGTTCAACTATCATAGCTACAATAAGCAACTGGCCTTCTGTCATCAATACTCATGCTGATGACTTGTTTATTTCATGCAATTGTCATCAATTGAGAACTTGTGGCAGGAAGGCCTCTGTGCCAGTATTTATGAAGAGTCATGGATCTCAAAGACTTGGAAATCCGGAATTGGCAACATGAGTGTAAATATTTTAATAATTTGTATTTAACTAGGAAAATTTTTTCTTTTGTACTGCAAGTAACAGAATCTTTTTTGCTTTGCAGGTTGAAGATTTTTCAGATCATTCTGAAAATTTTGCTAGATCAGTTGGAACATATGAAATGCAAAAGATAAACAAATGCCTTCATGATTCGCATGATCATCTACTGCAGTTTATGGAGGGTCAGTTTAAAGCTTCTTACTTAAAAGAGCTGTTATTCGGATCCTTGGGTATGAATACTGAAAAGAACAAACATCGCCAGAATGGGAAAACAAATAAGAAGAGAGGACGGGCTCTTCACTCTACTGCTCCAGATGCTACATCGGCGAAGAGCGTTACCGAGAATGCAACCTATCATATGATTAAAAGAGCAAGGCGTGATACACATGGTGGGGGTCAAGCCTCTTCATATCATTATAGTCCACAAATGCCCTTTGGCCCATCAGTATCTTCCTTTCAGTCACAATCAACTAGTAGGCAAGCCTCTGCGAATCATCATACTGAGATGATGTCATTTCGCCCCTTGGGACTTCTTCAGTCACAATCCAGTAGTGGGCAAGCCTCAGCGTACCGTTATGCTCCATATGCGCCGTTTGGGCGGACTCCAACAATGCTGATTGGTCCCTCAGTTTCTTCTCTTCAATCACAGTATGGTAATGGGCTATATGCCTTGAGACCATCTGCTCCAGTCCAGCAGCTGCCTTCTGCATCAAATTACCATCCACCACATCCTATTAGTTTTCATCCTGGTCATGGATCAGGCCGCCAGCAACTACCATTATCTTCTCAACGCAGTAACATGCTACTACCTACGGGGCCCCCTCCTTACATCAACCATCATCGGTATCGTGATCCTTATGACCATGATCACATGATTCAGGGGTCTTTCTACAATGGCCGAAGCAATTTCTGGCCTAGATAGTGTACTTGAGAATAATGGAGATTGGTAATGGCCTCGGGTGGATTATTTAACTTCATTCTCAGGTTGCTGATGGGCATGTTTCGAATATAAACTTTCTCGAAGGTTTTTGGTGTCACACCTGAGCCAAAATTCCTAAAGGTCAATAGTCCAAGGCCATCAGTATTTGTCCAAGGTTGATGTATTCATGCTCAAACGCCATCTTCATCTTCATTTATGAAAAATGTATCAAAGAACAGCCGTGGAATCAAATTCGACGGTCCTGAGAGGCCTCGTACTGTTTGACGTTTATATGAATGAGGGCACCTTTCTTCTTCGTCAAATGCATGGACTAGAATGAATATGACAGCAGACAAGTGCATCCATCATAAACTCAAAAATGTCAATATTATAAAATAATCATATTCATAGGAACCTGAGATTGAAGAAAAAAAGAGAAAAAAAACAAGGTAAAATCAAGTAAAGACATTTACTTCTGGACGCATTACACTACGAAGATTGGCAGACTTTCCCAAAAACGTAATCGTGTTTGTTTTTAGCAGAGGTGGACTCGCAATTATCAAATACGATAAGCAAAGTCATAAACGCAGCTCATAATTTTGTCTACAGCGACGGCCACAAGTTGTCTGCAAAAGGCACAGAAAGGAAAACTAGGGAGTGCCAAAATTCCTCGGCTCCAAAATAATTTGGGGGATCTGGTGAAGTGGATTCCCACGCAAAATGCAACGAATGAGGAGAAAAGGGACAAAAAGAGAAGACATCACGACGAAAACCAAAATATAGCGTTCCTCTCTCTTGTCGCTGTGAAAAATGGACACAACAAGTACGTCTGCATTTTTCTTTCTTAAAATATCTTAGGATTGAAATAGAAAAAAAAATGAGGAATTCGATGAGTGATCAGTAGCTTCCTTTCTCACTGAGGAAGGAGAAAAAAAGAAAAAAAAAACAAGATGATGGATTTACTTGTAGGTATCACTTGCATGCACTTGAATCTTGATCTTTATAACATATATGAATTCGACCCTTAGTGTACTGCGGCAGTAAAGACCTTCTGATTCAAGTTCTAATACAGTTGTTTTTTTTTTGAAGAACTTTTAGTTCTTTCATGAGCATCTCTTTTGTAATGATTGTGACAAAAAACTTTCAGTGAAGAAAAAAATATCCATTGCGTGGAGACTAGAGAGTGGGGAACAAGGAAAAAAAAAGATCAGCTTTTGTTGTTATCTTGATGGTGCTTAATTCATTGCA
Organism: Pontederia crassipes; assembly: GCA_030549335.1. Taxonomy (NCBI): domain Eukaryota; kingdom Viridiplantae; phylum Streptophyta; class Magnoliopsida; order Commelinales; family Pontederiaceae; genus Pontederia; species Pontederia crassipes. The sequence continues at coordinate 63,365,786 of CM060191.1, read as the reverse complement.
TGCATACATTTCATCAGATCGGAGGCTAAAAAGTTATATCACAAGTTCAATGCACTCGACCAGAAAAATGGCAACTAATGAATCTAACAGAGACAACCGAGGGGGACGGCGACCTGATAAAACGCCACGTAATGGGGATGAGCACGAGCATCCCTGCCTGTGTTGAGAACAAATAATTTAATCACTGTTAGGAGGTGTCTGGGAACTAGTCTTGAATTGGAGCGAGAACAAGATCTCGGGGGACAAGATGATGGCCCATTTGAGATTTCTTGTTCTTGATGATATTTCATGTGTGGCTTGGATTCCCTTCCTCGTGATTCATGCATGTCTTTAGTTCGCAAATAGTCGTATTAACAAGAGAACGATGCCCTTACTGTTCATGAGTGGGGGGAATTATATATGGGGGTGGGGGTGTGTGCAAGATGTGCATTATACCAAACATTATGTTATAATGTCTTGACCCAAGTTAATTATTGATCTCAGCAACAATGTTTGATAATTAGTTTAGCAGAAAATGATAAGATCCATAGATTTCTACATAGTATATTCTTATAAATAGCATACACGCTAGCTATCACCTTTATAATTTCAATATTTGGAACAATTAATTACAACAAAGACTTAGAGGTGGACACAAGCTAAACTATTCGTAAACATCTCGCGATTCAACATATACTGGATATTGCTCGAATTGGCATATTTAATAAATACGTTAAACTTTAATTAGAATTTTATCTTTTAATCTAAAAGACATTACCTAACTTTCTAGCTTAATATAAGATGGACTTATACGGTTAATACGTATTATAAATATAATTTAGATTGCATGATCAAATATTTTTTTATTAATGAATAAGGCTTATTATTAAGTTAGATTGTGTATACACCTTAAATCTAACAAACAAGACAAACCAAATTTAAATTTTTGGCCTATTATAATTCTATAGCCTGTCTTCCTTATTTGGTTTGGCTTGTGTCCAGGGGTATATAACTTGAGGTTTTGTGTTTGGTGACTAAATTACATTCTTTTACCATTATTATATTCGTTGTAAGAAAACAGTTCGTACTATTCTTTAGCTTTCCTATCGGATGTAACTTGCTTATACCGAAATGTGTTTATTATCGTTTTTCTCATTTACTTGTTGTGAAGGCTGGATGATATGTTCCATAAGTATGAGCAAAGGAAAGCTATATCTGTTGACCAGAAAAATTATCAGTAGCTTGCTTATCATCTTTTTTAACCTTGATTTAGTAACCATTCTTTATTCGGCTCACCAGTGTTAGAGTTGGTGAATACTTCAGGGCCCCTTGTTTCTCACACCGGGTTCGCCCACGTGAGCTTAGGGGAATCTGAGTATTACCCAATTAACAGTATTGCTGGCGTACGAACGAAAGGGGGGGTTCGGGGGGCCCCGCCCCCCGACGGCGGTCCCGCTCGCCGGTGAGCGGGCGGGGGTTCGGGGGCAGCGCCCCCGAAACCTAGACGGGTTTTGGGCTTTTGTTTAGCCGGTCCGTGTGGTTCGGATTAGGTTTTTTCTCTGTTTGTTTGGGTTTTAAACCCGGTTTGGAGAGGCTATTAATAGCCTAATTTCTGATGTAATTTTGTGTGGCGGCTGTAAACCTAAACATATAGTGGAACCTCTTTGCAGGACGTAGCCCTCATCTCAAGGGTGAACCTGGGTAAATTTCGTGTGTCTTCTCTATTTTTCTGCAATCTCTCTGCGATCTTCTCTCCTTGTTCTCGGATTTTCCCATCAATTGGTATCAGAGCACAGGTTGTTCGAGGAATTAGGGTTTATTCGAGATGTCAGGAGGATCGCGGATTGAGATAGAAAAATTTGATGGAACGCGATTTGATCTCTGGAAGATGAAGATGGAGGATCTTCTCTGTGATCGAGATCTTTGGACGGCAATCGAGAAGGAGAGGCCAGGCAAAGAAGCGGCGACGGCTGCAGATGCGGCGAAGGCTTCAGATACGGCTTCCTCCAGTCAGGCAGATCCAAAGGCGATCGAAGAGTGGGATCGGATTGATAGAAAGGCGAAGGGTTTGATTCGGCTGTGTCTCGCGGATTCAATTCTTACGAATGTGATGGGCGAACCTACTGCCAGAGATCTGTGGAGGAAGTTAGAATCCCTATATCAAAGTAAGTCGTTGGTTAACAAGTTATTTCTGAGGAAGAAATTGTACAATCTTCGGATGCAGGAGGGTGACTCGTTTTCTACCCATCTTTATAACTTTAACACGGTGATCAGTCAACTTGTATCAATCGGTGTTAAGTTTCAAGATGATGATAAGGCAATAACATTGCTCTGTTCGCTGCCGGATTCATGGGACAATCTGATTGTTGTGATTGGTGGCGGGGATAAAGAACTTTCGTATGAAAGTGTATGTGCTGCCTTGTTATCAGAGGAAATACGGAGAAAGGGATCAGCAAGTTCTGGTAAAGAGGCGCTGGCGGCCAGAGGAAGGCAACCAGAAAGGAATCAAAATCAGAGAGGGAGATCCAAATCTCGTGGGCGTTCGAAGAGTAAGGATAAGAAGGTGCAATGCTGGAGATGTCAAGAGTGGGGCCATCTAAAGCGAGACTGCAAAAACAAGCCGGTTCATAAGAAAGAAGCTGAGTCAACCTCGGACAAAAAGGAGGCTGAGGCAGGAGATATGTATGTGGCTTCTGCATGTACGGCACAGTCAGATAAAGATGTCTGGCTTATCGACACTGGTGCTTCGTACCACATGACGCCTCATAAACACTGGTTCTGTGAATATGAGGAGTATAATGGTGGGGATGTCATGCTCGGAGATGACACTGCGGTTCAGATTGTTGGACGTGGCAGGGTGAAGTTGAGGATGAATGATGGCACGGTGAAGACTCTACCAGATGTGATGCATATACCACTTATGAGCAGGAGTTTATTATCTGTTGGTACAATGGCTGACTCGGGTGTTATATTCAGTTGCGATAAGGATTCGTGCAAGATGATCAGAGGGTCGATTGTAATTGCACGAGGGGTTCGCTATGGCACGTTGTACAAGTTGCTCGGAGAGACAATATCTGTGGGCTGCGGATTTATTTCTGAAGAGGCCAAAGAAGATGAAGACAGCAAATCTATGTTGTGGCATCGGAGATTAGGCCATATCAGTGAAAAAGGACTCTCCACTATAGCATCAAGTCAGATGGTAGAAGGAGTTCCGGATTGTTCTGTGGGCTTCGGGTTCTGTGAACATTGCCTCCATGGAAAACAGAACCGAGTCAGTTTTCAACACACAGGTTCAAGAGCAACGAAGATTCTCGAACTGATTCATAGTGATGTCTTTGGACCAACTCCGACTCCATCTATTGGAGGGTCCAGGTACTATGTTTCTTTTATAGATGATTTTTCGAGATACAGTTGGATTTATTTTATCAAGAATAAATCAGATGTATTCGATAAGTTTCGAGAATTTAAAGTTTTGGTGGAAAATCAATTGAGCTGCAAGATCAAGGTCCTTCGTACAGATAATGGAGGTGAATTTTGTTCAGATAAGTTTGAGCATTTCTGCGTGGACAATGGTATTGCTAGGCAGAAGACAACTCCATATACACCTGAGCAGAATGGAGTAGCTGAAAGGTTAAATCGGTCACTCATAGAGAAGGCCAGATGTATGCTGAGTTGGGCTGAATTGGGGCAAGAATTCTGGGCAGAAGCTGTAGCCACAGCAAACTACCTGAAGAACCGCTCACCGACCTCATCAGTGAAGGATCAGACACCTTATGAGGCAATGTTTGGGAAGAAGCCAAATTTGTCTCATGTTCGGGTGTTCGGATGTGACGCATATGTTCATATACCCAAGGAAAAGCGGGGTAAGCTTGATAGTAAATCTGAAAAGAACATATTTGTCGGATACAAGGAAGGGATCAAGGGCTACAAACTGTGGAATCCAAAGTCAAGGACTATTGTTTATAGCAGGGATGTTGTTTTCCATGAATCACGTTCCCAAGTTGAAGTTCAAAAAGGTGATGAACCTAAGAAAGTGGTAGTGCTTGAAGAAGATTCTGATTCTGAAACTTCAGAGGTGGATGCACAAGATACTTCAGTTGAGTCTGTTATAGAACTGGATCAAGAGGACTCGGTTAATGAAGTTGAAGATGCAGATTCAGATGAAGACCCGGATATTGGTACTACCATACCAGTTCTCAGGAGATCGACACGAGAAAGAAGAGCACCTTTGAGATACTCTCTTAGTGCTCTGAGTTCGTTTCATGCTTTGAGCATCATCGGAGAAGAACCTAGTTCTGTAAAAGATGCAAGGTCTATGGATGATGCAAATCAGTGGGAGCTTGCTATGGCAGATGAGATGCAGTCACTGGATAAGAATGAAACATGGAGTTTGTGTAAATTGCCTAAGGATAGAAAGGCAATTGGTTGCAAATGGGTGTTCAAGCGAAAGCTGAAACCGGATGGGTCTGTAGAGAAGTACAAGGCGAGGTTGGTAGCTAAAGGATACTCTCAGGTTGAGGGAGTCGACTATGATGAGATTTTTTCTCCCGTGGCGAAAATGACTTCAATCAGATTTGTTCTATCTCTGGCAGCAGCATATAATCTTGAGGTGGAGCAGATGGATGTAAAGACGACATTCCTTCATGGGGACTTGGAGGAAGAGATATATATGAGGCAACCAGAAGGCTTTGAAGTTCAAGGTAAAGAAAAGCTGGTGTGCAAATTGAAGAAGTCTTTGTATGGATTGAAGCAGTCGCCAAGAATGTGGTACCAGAAGTTTGATACGTACATGCTCGAACTCAAGTTTGTACGTTCAGATTCAGATCATTGTGTTTATGTGAAGAGAGTTGGAGATCAGTTTGTCATTCTTACACTGTATGTGGATGACATGTTGCTGATTGGAAACAGTATGAAGATGGTGAATTCAGTGAAGGGTTTGTTGGCCAAGAAGTTTGAGATGAAAGACTTGGGACCAGCGAATTTTATTTTGGGTATGCAGATTAGAAGGGATCGTCAGAAGAGAAAGTTGTGGCTAGGACAGGAGAAGTACATAAAAGAAGTGTTGAAGAAATTTAACATGTCGGACTGCAAGCCAGTGGGTACTCCTATGTCTCTAGGAACCAAACTTTCTGCAGAGCAATGCCCGAAGACGGATGAAGAAGCCGAAGAGATGGACCGTGTGCCATATGCAAGTGCAGTGGGCAGCTTGATGTACGCCATGGTTTGCACGCGTCCAGATATAGCCCAAGCAGTGGGAGTCTTGAGTCGGTATATGTCTAACCCAGGCAGGGAACATTGGAATGCTATCAAGAGAGTTTTCAGGTACCTTCGTGGAACTTCAGATTTTGCTTTGTGCTTTGAAGGTGCGGGAAAAGGAAAGATGCTTGATATTGTGGGCCATGTAGATGCTGATTGGGGTGGAGACATTGATAGTAGACGGTCCACTAGCGGATATATTTTTACATTATTTGGGGCTGCACTAAGTTGGATGAGCAAGAGACAAAGCGTGGTAGCACTTTCTTCTACAGAAGCAGAATATATGGCTCTTACTCATGCTGCAAAAGAGGCCATATGGCTACGGCGATTGTGCTTGGAGCTCGGATTTGAGCAAGGTGCTATAGAGGTGAGATGTGATAATCAAGGTGCTATTCAGTTAGCTAAGAATCCCGCATTTCACTCACGCACAAAGCATATTGACATCCAATACCACTTTATTCGGGAAAAGGTGGAAAAGAAAGAGGTTCAGCTTGAAAAGGTTGATACAACAGAGAATAGTTCTGATTTTCTGACTAAAGCAGTTACAGGTGTAAAGTTTGAGTGGTGCTCTACTGCTGTCGGATTGAAGAAGAATGTTGCTGGCAAGGCTCTCATTGGTGTGAAGTATCCACCAAGTGGGAGAATGTTAGAGTTGGTGAATACTTCAGGGCCCCTTGTTTCTCACACCGGGTTCGCCCACGTGAGCTTAGGGGAATCTGAGTATTACCCAATTAACAGTATTGCTGGCGTACGAACGAAAGGGGGGGTTCGGGGGGCCCCGCCCCCCGACGGCGGTCCCGCTCGCCGGTGAGCGGGCGGGGGTTCGGGGGCAGCGCCCCCGAAACCTAGACGGGTTTTGGGCTTTTGTTTAGCCGGCCCGTGTGGTTCGGATTAGGTTTTTTCTCTGTTTGTTTGGGTTTTAAACCCGGTTTGGAGAGGCTATTAATAGCCTAATTTCTGATGTAATTTTGTGTGGCGGCTGTAAACCTAAACATATAGTGGAACCTCTTTGCAGGACGTAGCCCTCATCTCAAGGGTGAACCTGGGTAAATTTCGTGTGTCTTCTCTATTTTTCTGCAATCTCTCTGCGATCTTCTCTCCTTGTTCTCGGATTTTCCCATCCAACAACTTATTTGATTAAATATCTCGATGTACTTTAATACTACAACAATAATTTGATCAATATGCCTTCTTGTTATCGAATAAAAGAAATAAATCTTATCATTATTCGACTAATTTGCATTATGGCGAGTCGTGTTTATTTTAATTAAAACATTAATGCCGTTTGCCTCTCGTCTTCCTTGGTGCATGGAATCGTTGTGCTACTGCCAATTTCTTTTATACATCAGACGATACCTATAGATTAAACTTAGTGTAGGCATTCGGGAATTCATATATACAAAGTAGTTAATGCGTACACATCGCAAGGATGTCAATATTTTGGATGCATCATCATTGGATCTTAGTCATCAAACAATCCAAAGTAGATCTCTCAGAATCCCCACCAGATCGCCCCTAACATAATTGTTTGTACACATACATTAGCTCAGGGGTAAATGCGTCCTATCTTATTCTCGTGACCTATTGGCTATAAGGTCTTGCATCATAAATCTGTCCTATGCACATGTACCAGAAACCACACTATGTTTTATCATGTTGTGTGCAGAGGTAGATGTGGGGGAAAGGATCAAAGGAACGATCAATCGGCCACAATGAAAGGATCACTAAGAAGGTGCAAATCCGATAATTAAATATGTTTTTGATAATATCTAGGGGTTTATATTATGATATATACTACAACAACAACAACAACAAAACCTTATCCCACTAGGTGGGGTCGGCTACATGGATCATACGACGTCATTCGTTGATCCATGTTCGTAAGATTCGACAGAGTTTTACGCTGGCTGTCGGGGCTTAACACAACCCTCCTCCTTTATCCGGGCTTGGGACCGGCTATAAAACATAGGCGGAGTTATTATGATATATGCTAATTATAAAATATTCAGAGAATCGAATCCTCATTATTTCAAATGTACAAGAGAGGCAGGATATCATTATGTAACAAGTATATTAATATAGTTTCCGGCTACATTGTATCAAATCTTGTAGTTGAATCTCAATATTGGTAAATGACTTGAGTTAAAAATTGGATTGAGATATGTAGTGCTGGTCATCGATGAATAATCAAGACAACGAATTAGAGAAATAGAAAAGACAAGATAATATCTTTTCATCAATGTGAAGGTCATCACTAAAAGAAATTTTACTTTTAACAGTTCATCATATATAATTAATTCTCATATATAAAAATCCGTATTGCAAAGGACTTATCCTCCGCACTCGCATAAAAATCAAAGACGGATTAGGAGCTTGAGTCTAACTGTCCAAGCTATATGCTTCCATCACAAATTCTCATTTTTTTAATTTTTTTTCTCTTTGAGTACATAGTACAAAAATTCAAAACAGCTACGTATATTAAGATATTGTCGAGAGTAGAAACGTACAATTTATGTTAAACTCGTTAAATGTACTGTTGGATAATTAATAAGCACACATCGCAAAAGAAATCCAAAAATGTGAAATATGAATATCCATTACACTAACTTTGTTGTGAAATTTAAGCTGAAGTTATCTGAACCAGTCGTAATTGTTAAATGTTAATTTAAGATCCAGCACGAGAAGAACCTTTGTTAATTTGTGAATGAATGGGAATATGGCTGTGGTGGTGGGGAGCCATGACCCATGAGGAGGGAGACACATTGAAGGCCATGGGCAATGCATGGTGTTAATTAATTATAGGCAGAACTAGTCACCATCATATGGCTGCCAATCATACAATAGAAAGGTACTGTACATATGGTACTTGGTTCCATTATAATTTTATACATGCTGCCCAAGTGCAGGGAAAAGCTCCTACAACATGCGTGAACTGCTTTGCCTTGTAGACTCATAAAACTCATAATTGCAAGAAAATTGTGGGTGGGCAACACCACCCCTGCAGGCTGATTCATCATCTGCCACATCCACGTATTCATGCATGCATGCATACTCTGAGAAGATAAGGATGTGAACCATTAATCCGCTGAACAGCAGTGATGCATTTACATGTGTGTATAAAGTGGCTGTCACATAGAATTAGAACAACAATTTAAACCAAAACTTGATTGAGACAATTGATTAATAGGATTGTGAGAAGGTACTAATAATTTCTAGTTTGCTTTTTAAAGCCATCCAATTGGCGAAGATTTATTTTTAACTGTCACCCAAACATCGAAAGAATTACAATCACATTAAATTTCTTGAGTAGTAAATTAAGGGATCTCATGTTAAATTCCGACTCGTGAAAGATAAAGACAAGATGGTACCTAGAAAGGTACATGTTTTTTTATTTTTATCTTTTTTCTTACTATGTCATGCATGTCTTATTTACAATCGAGAAAAAGAACTAAAAATCTAGTTAGAGAGGGAGAGAGAGAGAGATTGATTAACCAAAATCGAATACCAAACACCGAGAAAACTGATTGATGCGCGTATTAATAATGTGATATATATTTGTTCACCACTTAGGCGTTTGACATGTAAAAAAATAAAGTATTTAGTAGAAGATAACATTTTATTAAAGTAAAAATATTACTATAAGCGATTGGTATATATTTTTTCTCAGGAGTGTTTAATACAAAATGTTATAAACTACTCCTACTAATTTATAGAGTATAGAGATAGCATTTTCATATTTTCTTCTTATTATATCCTCATTTTTAAAATAAAAAATATTTACTTATTAATCATCATATATTATTGTCATTTTATATATGACATCTTTAATTTTACTTACAATCCAAAATTTTTTTATTTTGAATTAATCAATATTCTATATTAAATAAGATTTTAAAAAAATATTAACATTCAAAATAATTATTTTAAATTAAATTATATGAATATGATGTATATAAAAATAATCATAAATTATATGTGATGTCTATTTTTATTATTTTATATGATACACTAATTTAACCGTTATGTTTACTAAATAAATTTTATTGAATTTATAAACAAATCGCTATTCGCTATCCTCTAATAGCTAATCGTTATATTCTAGTCAAATCACTATCCTCTAATTGAACCGCTATCCTCTAATTAAATCGTCCAAACAGAACCTTAGTCAAATACAAATTGAGCTTTATTCGAATGGTTTATTCGAATGAACGCTCATTCGGAGGCCCCAAAGCTTTGAATATTAATGCCCTTATTATTAACATCTCGGATAAATTTATTATTTGTCACCTCCACATATACTATTTGTCGCTTCATTTTATTTCACAAATATAAAAATATTTAACACTTTAGTATATTTTAAAATCATAACAAATTGAATATTAAATAAAATTGTCGATTCTGAACAAGAAAGGAATATGTGCTAAAAGGTTTTGATTGTGGTGTACAGCTTAATATGAAGTGTTTTTTTCTTAAATTTTCAATTCAGATATTTTTTTCCAAACCGATTAATTTAATCAAATATATCAATATCAATATCAATCTCGTCCACGCCGATCTATCTATCTGTGGGCCTCCTTACTTATTGGTGGTTGGTGACGTGAGGAAAACCGTGACTGTTTCGGCACTAGGCTCGAATTAATTAATTGAACATATGCCAACTAAATTTGTAGTTAGGCATCTCTCGCAAAAACTTAATTTTGTTATTAGTGGTGATGTTTGATGTATTATGCATAAAATAAGACTTGTGCAATTGTATGCATCAACCAGCAACCTTCCCAAATTAGGCAAGATGACAAATAGCTTTGTGAAAATAAGACACAGACACCTGAATTTTGGATGAAACGATCCAACTTGATGCAAATTGGAACCCACCTCATCATGCAAATTACATATTTATTTTACAGTACTTAATCCTTTTTTGCTATAACGAACAAGGTAGTACAGCTTAGAAAGTTTGCTTTATTGTGAAATCCTCAGGACAAGTTGCTAATAATTAATTAGTTTTGTGTTGCACGATTTTGGCTCAAGAAAAAAAAATGACACAAATTAATATCCTCTCATTAAAGTTGCGGTGCATGATGTTAAGAGATCTTTAAGAAACAAATTAGACTATTTAGAACCTCTTGGGGTCAAGGTTGAAATGATGCTTAATCAATAGAGTTCAACATAATGCAACCTGGTTAATTAATTAAGCTAGAAATGGTTATCATACATACCACAGGTTCCTCTTAAACAATATATCATAAGTTCATGTCAACTGCAATACTTAAATCATTCCAGGTGTAATCAATCGAAATGTCAATCTTATCTTCTGCCCAAAGAACCTTTCTTTTCTTCGGATACATGGAGCAATTATCATGTTGACTATGTGAAGCAAAAAACAATCGTATGTTGTTTTTTCTTCATCAGAGTTCCTTCCAATATATACAATAACAATCTGTTTAAAACTCAAGTGGACTTTGAGAGAATGCGTGTTCGACAGATTTTTTAGAAAGCATATATAGCATGCATATATATATGAAGTCATATTCTCAACCACAAAACCTACGCGATAATTGCTTAGCAATCATCACTTAGAGTAATTTATTCGGTGAGAAAAAAAACGTGCATACGAAAATATGAACATAATTGCTTACATGTTATTATGTACATAATATATACATGTATATATATTTTGGTCATAATCAAGTTGGATATTTCACATATAATTAGTACTATTTCTTGGTACAACTAGTACGTACTATTTGTTTCTCCTAGGAATTTACTACTAGTTTCAACTCCATTGGTACAGATCGAGCCAGCAACACGCCAAATATTGATCGATACATGTATATAAGTATCGTGTACGTATCATGTGTGTTTTATGACGTGTATTACGTGACCATATGGACAATAATTATATGCATCATATAAATTGTTGTGTATCATATATATATATATATATATATATATATATATATATATATGCAGCAAGGTCAACGTCCTCAATCTTACGTTTGATCCACAAATATATATACATACGATTAATTAAGAAGCATTTCCCTCGGAATCTATCATGTGAAGGCAGGAACGCAATTTCATATTTCTAAATAATATCATATGACGGGCTCTGTTGCCAACTACCAGCAGAGAGAAATGTTCCTCTGGCTGTTTCCAGCACAAACTATTTAAGCTCGAAAATATGACATAACACTTCCTGACACTTCATTTTAGCTCATAATTAATTGACTCCATTTTTTTAATATATTAATTACCACACACTCTCTCTCCATATATATATATATATATATATATATATATATGATTGTACCATCATTTTTGTTGAGGAGAGCATCGCCGTCTTATAAGAATATTATTGAGCATGCAGTATATATATGTTTCTTTTTATCATGATAAACAGTGAAAAAAGTAAACGAGGGAAATATTCCATCCATAGAAATGGAAAATGTCATTGATATTCTATGTGCGTCCATTTTTTTTCTTCTCTTGGTCAGAATTGGCAAATCCCTTTTTTCACGGCAAGCTTTCTTATCAAAGAGCAAATTCATAGCACATTCCCATTATTAGACTATTTAACGAGGCAAAATTCATAACTAGACAATTTGAATCTTCATTTGAGCAAATTACGTCTGGGTAGATCTATTTTTTTTTGTTAATATTAAATTTTTATATCTTCTAGATTTAGGATGTGGTCAAATTAACGAGGCATGCAGCCTAATTGATTAATTTCTTGGCATAGTTTCCCACGAGAGTCTGACTAAGTTGTGGGTCAACGTCTTGAGAGTTCACCACGTACCTGGAACCACACTGCTAGATTCGGAGAAGCCCGCTGTGTGGTTTTCAAATAGTATCCTTTTTCCCGTTCAAATTCTCTCTCTCTCTCTCTCTCTCAGACGCGCACACACTCACTCATCACTCATGCGCGCGCGCGCACTATATATACGCCATATATCTCGTACCTATCAAGTATCAACTCCAGAAGGCTGTCCTTCTCCTCCATCAGACAGTAGTGCTCCAAGAAAATGGCGATGGACTTGGAGTTGGAGCCATTGGACGGCAAGGAGGCAGGAGAAGCTGCGGAGGAGTACATGAAGGGGGTGAGGCGGCTCTGTGAGAAAGGCATCACAAAGCTCCCTGGAAGGTACATCCTTCCTCCTCCGGACCGTCCGAAACCTGCGTCGGAAGTTGACCGACAACTCAAGCTGCCGGTGATCGACCTCGGCCAGCTGCTGACGCCCGCCCGCCCGCAGGTTCTCGAGGCGTTGGACAAAGCTTGCAAGGACTATGGCTTCTTTCAGGTAATAATACTTGTCATAATTTCGAACGTGATCTTACGGTCTTAAGAATTTTTCAGTCATCATGCATGAATAAGTACCACTTCTACTGATAGGTTACCCTGACATATACTTCTTCTAATTCTATTCGTTTCGTGTTCCATTCTATGCATATATATGTCTACATGATGTACAGGTGGTGAACCATGGCGTCAGTTTCGAAGACATAAGAAGAATGATCAACGTAGGGAAGAGATTTTTCGAGCTCCCCTTCGAGGAGAGAGCCAGGTACATGTCGAAGGACATAAGGGAGCCGGTGCGGTATGGAACAAGTTTCAACCAGATCAATGATACTGTGTTCTGCTGGAGGGACTTCTTAAAGCTCAACTGCCAACCCCTGGACGCCGTCCTTCCATGTTGGCCCTCCTCTCCTGCAGACTTGAGGTACATGCATCAACACAAATAAATAACTCAAACCAGGCCCTGTCTTGTCTGCTGCATAATATAAATATATATGCAATGCAGAGTTTCTCCAACTTGGTCTCCCACAACCCCTAAATACTACGTCCTAAACTTGGGTCCTTAGTTTAATGGAAGAACAGTAGTGTTTAATCGTGTGCATATTAGCAACAGAAGGGACAACTAAAGATGTGATCTGGACTGTGTTAGATTACTTTTTTTTTGCGACATGTGCTGTCGATGCATGCATCAGAGCTTGTAGTCTCACAGTAAGGCCAAACACTTATGTGTTCCTCCTCGATGGCAGTGGGGCACGGAGGACCACTTCCCATGAGCCACTTCATGGTTGGTGATTCACGCCACTGGAGAATAATGGCCTGCAGGTTTGTGGTTTTTATTCCATGTCTTTTACCCCCTCATCATTAATCCCCACCGCCAGCACAAATCGACATGCACACAATAGGAAGATGCTACTTAGTTGGGATGTACTTGCTTTGGAGAGTTATTGAGCATTCACTGATCAATTGTTGACATAATATTTTTAAATGATGCAATATTATATTCATTGATTCAACGATTTAGATGAGTTCAACATTCCTGCAAAGAGCTAAAAGTGCTATGGAGATACATGTTATGTACCTGCATGCATCTCCTGCAAAAGCTCCTAGAGAAAAATTTATGTTGCCATCTTCGCTTGACAAGTGTCATCAATATATCCCTCAATTATATGTATGCACTTGCAGATATCATTACTATTGTTTATTACATTTGGAGCACTGGTTTCACTTTTTCATATTAGAATGAACAGTAGATGAGTTAGGAGGCATAGTATTATCCCCTCCGTTGTTTGCTGTCAGCTTGTATCTAATAGCCCGGGTGATGAACATTCATAGATTAATGCTACAACTTAACTACTGGTGATTGATCATTATCATAAAATATATAGATGTAACCCAAAGGATAAAAGGGACTAAGTTTGTGGTTTAGAGATACCTCATAATTACGATCAAATTATCTGTATAAGTACTGGTGACAAGCAAGTTAATTGCATACTTAGATCAAACTAATTAAGTATTTTTTAAATATTCATTCAGCAGAATATATAAATTGCTTGAAGGAAAGTATATTTTCAGATAAGAAAGAGATACTAATTAAACTAGTATTAATTTTTCAGAGAGTAAGCGTTGGTTGAGGAAAATTTGTCTTTTCTGTTGCTATCACCAGCAATGTGCTTTCATGCGCACATCTTGTCATACTATTTATCTTTTGCAACAACAGGCTAAGCGCAATCGATCTCCACGTTTCTTTGGTGCTAACTTTGATTTCCATAGTCGTACCTACGAAGGTTAATGCATCAAAGTTTGTTCACTTTGATCGACGACTCTTTACCAATTGAACAAACTAAGCGCGTTTTGTTTTAGTCCACAGATCATATGCATGTTCTATCCCTTTTGTCTCTCCTTTTAGCCTTTTGTGCACAGACGAACTCATTTCTGTGGAATGTAGATAGATCACCTTCAAGTGCAATCATGACCTCTAGTAAAATTGTCATGGGATAATTAGTGACATTGTAAGCACAGTTGCATGGACCATGGTAGTACTGAACGACTTTTCACATGTTTTTCTTGTTGATCTTGACGTTTCTTGATCAATTCGCAGGGAGTGCGCTGTTGCATACGTCAAGCAAGTCCAGTCACTGTTCTTAGTGCTCATGGCGTCCGTCCTCGAGGCACTCGGCGTCGGCGACATCGGCATCCTCACAGAGTTCGAGAGGGGGACGCATCTGATGGTCTTAAATTGCTACCCGGCGTGTCCCGAGCCGGATCTGACGTTGGGGATGCCCCCACATTCCGACTACGGCTTCCTCACTCTCCTCCTGCAGGACGACGTCGAGGGCCTGCAAGTGCAGTGCGGACGGGAGTGGATCACCGTCGAACCGATTCCCAACTCTTTCGTCGTCAATGTAGGCGACCACTTGGAGGTCAGCAGCAGCACTGTTCAAGTTTTCAACTTCAAAATTCCACTTCAAATTTTGCTCGTAAAAAGAATAGGAAACTATGATTGTTCAGATGCCTTCTCACACGTACGTTGTCCGTTCAGATATTTAGCAACGGGAGGTACAAGAGCGCTCTGCACAGGGTGCTGGTCAATTCGTCCAAGTCTCGCGTGTCGGTGGCGTCGCTCCACAGCCTCCCGTACGAGGTCGTCGTCAGCCCGGCGGCGGAGCTCGTCGGTGAGGGCAGACCGAGGCTCTACGAGGACACCAACTTCGCCGCATTCTTGGACTACATCTCCTCCAACGATCTCAAGCAGAAGAACTTCCTCGAATCCAGAAAGTTGACTCCAATATATACGAAGAATTGATTGATATCAGATCGGACAAGAAGACGAAGAACAAATAAGGCGATAGAAGAAGTAGCGCATTAATTATTGCTAACTTGCAAGCAGCAAAAGCGAATACTTTTGTGGGATCAAGCGGGAGAACGACACATCGCCTTCGCAGCTGCCGTCCCTGCACGCCATGTGAATACGAAGAGTGTGATCACAAGAAACTGCTTAGGAGAGAGAAAGAGAAAGAGAGAGAGAGAGACACCTGTGACAGTGACTTTTCGAACGAGTTTTGTATGTATACCGGCCACGAAACTTAGTGGTCCGTGACGTCCCTACGTCCACGGATCGTTCGAGCGTACGACTGTGGATACATACTAATTTTCCTTAGACACTTGTTAAATGTGCATTCCTGGCCATGTTGATATATATGAGGCAATTGGTTACCTGAAAACGTATATATTATTACCACTGCAATTTTCTTGAGGCCTGAGAAGCTTACCTGCTCAGGTAATGATCAGGGGAGGATTGTCTTTTATGTGCAGGTACCTTGACTTCTTAAAAGTTGGAAAGATGAATAAGAAAACATATTTTTCAACATAGTATTTATCAAGTTGGACAATTGATATCTATGCTCAAATTTGAAGGAGAATGCTGAGATATGATTTGTATATCTTTCCATATTTTTATAATATTATTCAGAATTAGTATATCAGATTTATGAAATAATATTTCAGATATTTTGAGATAATATCTCTGATATTCTGAAGTAATATTTTATTATATTCTCCTTTCTTGTATTGACTACTTTTATTATAAATAAGGAGCACTAGTATTTAGGTGAATAATAAGTGAAAACATATTTCTCAATAATGAAAAAAAAGCACCACTATTGTTATTTTAAACTATATATTATTGTCACTATGTTATGTGAGTACTAATGAATATTTTTATTTTTGTGAGATAAAATAAATAATAATAGTATATTTTAAATTGAGAATAGTGATACCCAAGAAAAAAAAGACGAAAAACTGAGAAAATGCACTAGGCTTTGTGGTTGAGAGGTTTGAACTGGGGCCACAAGTTTTTTGCATGCGCATTAAGGCCCATAGCATGAATTTTGGCCTCCCGGCCCGATCATCTGCTCCAAGATTAGTAAAACATGCCATGATCTAATAACAAAGCAATGGTTTGCGAGTTGGGTCTATTGGATCTCTGTAGACTAGAAGTTTTTCTTGTAGGAAGGATACTAAATGGTTGTTGGACATTATATCAATGCCTCCCAACACGTGTTAAAAATGAAATTTCAGGACATCTGTGGTTTCAATATCATAGACAACCTTAGGATATATCTTGAGTTTCTTTGCACCATGATGGAATCTCCAAGGAGACATATTCTCAAATTGTTGATCTCGCCTATCGAGCTGGTTAGCCAAAACTCTCCCTCGCCCGACCGCTAGTTCTCTGGAACGCTAGTTTGCTCGGTTGCCACCTCTTTATTAGTCTACACTACACAATCTACAAAACTTCCTATTGGAATCATGGACGAAATTGAGAAACTAAGAAGAAACTTTCTTTGGGGCCACAACGAGGACAACATGAATCTGCACACAATTAGGTGGTAAACGATCACCCAACTGCTAGCACTTGGTGGTTTTGGCATCTACTCACAAGGGAACAGCATAAGCGGAAGCTTGAGTCGAAGAGTTACAAATAGCTAATGAGGCTTTCATGGCAAAATCTTGTTGGTGACTCCTAACCCAATCGTAGCAGCTATATATATATATATATATATATATATATATATATGGTAAAATAGAGGTGTTGAGCGTCCCACTCAGCACCGTGTGAAGCACGATCTGAGCCATCCGAATTAGACCGGATGTCTCAAATGAGATCTAATTTGATGACATCATAGTTTGATCGAATGCTTCATGTTTATCTCATGATACACTCCCCCCTCTCTCCGTCTCTTCTTTCTCTCCCCTTCGATCCCTTGCTCGACTGCCCCCTTTCCGCCGGTCGCCATTTCCCAAGCCACTGCCCGATCCGTGTCGCCACTCGCCCCAACTACGTCATCGCCATCCTCGCCGCCGTGACGATGGGCTTCGACTTCTAGCCGGAGATCGACAAAGAGCACCGCCGCCTCGCTAGATATTGCCGTTGTCACTTGGCTAGAGATCACCACTGTCGCCTCGTCAGAGATCGCCTTCGTTGTCATGGCTGAGAGAGAGAGAGAGAGAGAGAGAGAGAGAGAGAGAGAGAGAGAGAGAGAGAGAGAGAGAGAGAGAGAGAGAGAGAGAGAGAGAGAGAGAGAGAGAGAGAGAGAGAGAGAGAGAGATATCACCGGTGATGTCTACCTTGCGATCCGGATCGCCCGCCTTCGCCATCAATTGCCAGCGCCCGACCTCAGAGTTTGCCGCCCTTGATGTCGCCATGGCCTCCCTCGCCGTCTTCGTCGCCATTGCATCTTCTCACCCTCGTGATCGATCGCCTCGCCGTTCGCCCTCTCGATCGATCGCCTTGCCATTCGCCCTCATCCTCGCCTCGCCCTCCTGGTCGCCTCGTCGTACGACCTCGAGAGAGAGAGAGGGACACGAACAGAGAGAAAGGGGGAGAACGTCGAGAGAGAGATCGGGAGGGAGAGAGTCAGGATAAAATCTCGCCAAAATCTCGCGAGATGATTTGAGTCATAAGATCAGATTTGGACGGCTGAGATATATATACAAAAGAATCGCCAGCAACTCATCAAGCTTTATTGTGCAAAACCAATCCTCAACCCTTTGGCGCGCAATGTGTTAGTAATGGAGTTGGGAGATCATAGAATTTTGGACCCACTCATGTGGCTCAGATAAAGTTACTTGGATGCCTAGTGATGATGGAAACTTAAAATCAGATTTGCCTATGTCCTATGCTCTCCTCTCAAGCTCTCAAGATAGCCAAGTTGATCCTCAATGAAGACCGATATGGAGTTTACTACAACAAAAATAACGATTTGCAACTGAAAATTCATGAAAAATATCACAACAAATTTTTTGACGGATCATATCTATATGAAAAATAGCCAACATAAATGAATTTTGCGACGAATTCTTATACCCTGTTACGAAAAGGGGGAGAGAGGGATCGCACGAAATACAGAAGAACGCGAAAAGAAAAAAACGACGACGACTCTTTGTTATGGAATATCGATGATTACAATGATGGATCTCTGTCTAGACCCCTAGAGAGTTTATATAGACACTCCCTTTAACAGATGATAGGAATTACATACGGACTGTGACTCTAAATAAATCTTCTAAAAATAGGACACCTATCTCGTGATAAGGAAATAAATCAAATTCGAATCACAAACAGAATACCCCTAAAAATTTTGCTCAGGGGTTCCGCCCCCTTGCAACCCCCGCGGGGGGATCCCCCTGGATCCTCCCCTTGACCCTCCATAGGCTCGCTGATCGGGCAGCGAGACCCCCGTAGGGGAATTCTGCTGAAGCGTCTGATTATGTAGGGGGATCAATTGGATTCAGATTCAAGGCATTATTAACAAATCTCCACCTTGACTTGAATCATCTTTAGAGAACACAAAACCATGCTACGCCGTCTCCAGCCCCACCTCGGGACTATTACCAAATATTGATGTTAAGTAAGTCCAAGCAGTGCTGGAACTTGCCATGAGGAACAAATTTGGTGAACATATCAGTTGGATTATCTTCAGTGCCAAATTTCTTCACCTTGATCCTCTTATCGGATGAAGTGATATCTGACATCAATGTATTTGGTTCTTTCATGATGTACTTGATCCTTGGCTAAACATATTGCACTCAGACTGTCACAGTACACTATAGCCTGCTCTTGATGTAATCCGAGATCTCCAACTAAGTCTTTTAACCAGATGCTTTCATTGGCAACTTCTGTCAGTGCCATGTATTCAGCCTCTGTGGTGGACAATGTAACTGATGGCTGAAGTGTAGCCTTCCAACTAATAACTGAACTGCCCAAAGTGAAAACATAGCCTGTCATAGATCATCTTCCATCAACATCTTCAGCATAATCTGAATCTGAGTACCCTGCAACCAAACACTCTTTATCACTTCTGTAGATGAGGCCAATATCAGATGTTTCTTTCAGATACCGAAAAATTCGTTTCACTGCTTGTCAGTGCTCTTTTCCTGGATCGCTCATGAACTGCTGACAACACTGACTGCACGAGCAATGTCTGGTCTTTTGCAAACCATGGCATACATCAAACTTCCAACTGCACTAGCATATGGAACCCAAAACATGTACTCCTTTTCTGCTTCTGACTTTGGTGCGAAGGCAATAGAAAGATGAACATTTGCAGCTGATGGAGTATTCAAAGGCTTCGCTCCAGACATTCCAAACCTGGATAAAATCTTCTCGATATAACTTTTCTGAGATAAGAAGAGTTTATCCTGTGCGCGATCCCTAAGAATTTCCATCCCCAGAATCTTCTGTACTACACCAAGATTCTTCATGTCGAATTTTGCACTGAGAAGCTTCTTCAGATTCTGAATGTCTGCATGTCTCTAGCAACAATAAACATATCATCAACATACAAGAGCAGATAGATGGTGGAACCGTCCTTCACCTTCTTGTGATATACACAGCAATCATAGGGACTTTGACTGAATCCCTTACTGATCATGAAGCTGTCGAACCTCTTGTACCATTGTTTGGGAGACTACTTCAAGCCATACAGAGATTTCTTCAGATTGCAAACTTGATTATCCTTTTTTGGAATGGAGAATCCCTCTGGTTGGCTCATAAGAATGTCTTCTTCAAGTTCTCCATGAAGGAAAGCAGTCTTCACATCTAGTTGCTCAAGCTCTAGATTCTGATGTGCTACAAGAGCAAGTAGCACATTGATAGAAGTATGTCTGACAACAGGTGAGAATATCTCATTGTAGTCCACACCTTCTTTCTTTCTGATTATAACCTTTAGCAACCAGTCGTACTTTGTATCTCGTGCCTTCAACTCCTAGAATTCCTGCTTTCTTCTTGAAGATCCATTTACAGCCAACAACCTTCCTGCCTTTAGGCAACTTGACCAACTCCCACGTCTGATTCTTGTGAAGAGATTCCATCTCATCACCCATAGCAGCGATCCACTGTCCAGATTCGGCACATGTGATGGCATCCCTATAAGAGGACGGCTCTAGGGACTCTACCTCTTCAGCTACCTGTAGTGCATAAGCAATCATGTCCTCGAAACCATATCGCTTAGGAGGACCCACTTCTCTGCGAGGACGTCTAGCAGCAATTGACTCCTCTTCAGGTTGCTCATCAAATTTTTTACCTTCTGGTTCTACTTCTTGATGTGATCATTCAGCATCATCCTCAGTTGGAGTGATTTCAACCTCCACCTATTTATTGACACTCTCTTCAGCCTCCACCTTCAACTGAAGCATTGATGCTTCATCAAAGGGCACGCTTCTGCTGTGGATGACTTTGTGTTCTGAAGGAGACCAGATTCTGTAGCCCTTCACTCCTGCACCATATCCCATGAACACCCCTTCTTTGGCCCTTGGCTCCAACTTTCCTTCACTGACGTGATAGTATGCTAGACAATAAAAAACTTTCAGACAAGTATAATCAACAGAATTTCCTGACCATACCTCAGTTGGAGTCTTGAGATCAATCGCAGTCGCCGAACTTCGATTCATCAAGTAGCAAGCTGTGTTAACAGCTTCAGCCCAAAATGTCCTATTCATGCCAGCGTTAGAGAGCATGCACCTTGCCCTCTCCAGAAGTGTCCTGTTCATTCGTTCTGCAACTCCATTCTGCTGTGGAGTATCCCTGACTGTGCGATGCTTGACAATGCCTTCATCTTTGCAGAACTGGTCGAATTCAGCAGAACAGAATTCCAAACCATTGTCAGTGCGAAGACGCTTCACTTTCTTCAACGTCTGATTTTCCACCAGAACTTTCCACTGCTTGAAGGCCTTGAAGGACTCACTCTTGTGTTTCATCATGAATACCCAAGTCATCCTCGAGTAGTCATCAATCACAGATAGGAAGTACCTCGCACCTTCTAATGATGGAACACGAGAGTGACCCCAACAATCGGCGTGGATATAATCAAGTGTCACCTTCGTCCTGTGCACTGCCTTGCCAAACTGAGACCTTCGCTGTTTGCCGAATATGCAGTGCTTGCAGAAGTTGATTTCAGATATCCTCTTCTCTCCTAGAAGACCTCGTTTGCTGAGGATATTCATCCCGTTCTGACTCATATGCCCAAGCCGCATGTGCCACAGCCTGGACCTATCTGATTCGGATGAACTAGCAACTGCAGCAACGCCAGAGACTGTCTTGCCTTGTAAAACATACAAGAACTTCTGTCTGACTCCCTTCAGAACCGTAGCATCACCCTTCATAACCGTGAGGATGCCTCCAGCAGCATTGATCTGACACCCTTTAGAGTCGAGGACTCTAAGTGATATCAAATTCTTCTTCAGTTGCGGAACATGGCGAACATCTGTCAGCGTCCTTACAAGATTGTCATGAGTCCTGATCTGCACAGAACCGATCCTAACTATCTGACAGGCTGCATCATTGCCCATGATGACGTTTCCACCATCAATCTTCTGATAAGTTGAGAACCACTCTTTATTCGGAGTCATATGATAGGAACACCCCGAATCCAGAACCCAACTATCCTCCAGACATCCTTGATCAGAAGCAGCCAGAACCAAATCATCTTTGGAATTTCCTGTTTCATGTGCCACCGCAGCGACAGGGGCCTTCTTCTTCTTCGGACAGTCTTTCTTCCAATGACCTGGTTCCTTGCAGTAATTACAGATGTCATTCGCATTGATATTCTTCTTCTTGGATTTGGATTTCTTCGAATTCGAGGACTGTCCCTTCTCTGCGATCGATATCAAACCCGTGGCCTGAGTCTTTGCAGAATTTTCAGATGCCCTATGTCGAAGTTCACGAGTATGGAGACTCGATCTTACTTCTTCCGAAATTATAGTTTCCTTCCCGATAATCATAGACTGAACGAAATTTTCATATGATGGAGGAAGCGAAACTAGTAGAATTAGGGCAACATCTTCATCCTCGATCTTAACATCGATATTTCTGAGTTCCATCAACAAAGAATTTAACTGATCAAGATGTTCCTTGAGAGGGATATCTTCCTGCATGCAGAGAGAGAACAGACGTTGCTTCAACAGTAACTTGTTAGTGAGAGACTTCGTCATATATAGACTCTCGAGTCTCAACCACAGACCAGCCGCCTTTTTTTATCTGCGACCTCGATTATCACCTCATCCGTCAGACACAATAGAATCATCGAGTGCGCCTTCTCCTCCTGTGCCGCCAAAGTTGCGAGGTCGATCTCCTTTTCTTTGCCCTTCGAGTCTTCCTCCTTTGGTTTGTTCTTCGACACGTTTGAGAGCGGCGCACAGACTCCTTATTACTTCAGAAGCTCCCACATCTTGATCTGCCACAACCCGAAACTGTTCCTGCCGTTGAACTTCTCCACGCTCACGTTGTGTGACGCCATCTCCCTGCTGATCGAGAATCGCTGACAAATCCTAAGGCTCTGATACCAGTTTGTTACGAAAAGGGGGAGAGAGGGATCACACGAAATACAGAAGAACACGAAGAGAAAAAAATGGCGACGACTCTTTATTATGGAATAACGATGATTACAAGGATGAATCTCTGTCTAGACCCTTAGGGAGCTTATATAGGCACCCCACAGGCTCGCTGACCGGACAGCGAGACCCCCGTAGGAAAATTCTGCTGAAGCGCCTGACTATGTAGGGGGACCAACTGAGTTCAGATTCAAGGCATTATTAACATACCCATTGCAAATTCTGACAAATTTATTTGTCACAAGTATAGCCTTCATAAGTTGCAAAAGGACGCAGGCCTTCACAACTTGCAACATGTAATAATCCCTTCACAATTATTTTATTAGAGAGAGGAGAAGGAGAGAGAGGAGGGAGGAGAGAGTGGGGGAGGAAGAGGGATAACAAAGAGGGAGAAAGAGAGGAGAAGGAAGAGAAATAAAGAGGAGTGTAATATCCCGAAATTCAATCGTCTCCATGTGACTAAAGTCTCCTTTCGAGATCGTTGTGGACTATACAATACCTTATTCAAACAGTTATAGTACATAAATGCAGAAGCTTAAGAATCCCAAAAATACTAATACAATACAAGTCTCGTCTTGAATACACCATGAGTCACATAGTCTTTATAAATGAGACTTACATGCAACATAGTACAACATGATATATGACAATCTTAAGTTCCCTCCATGTGCACACTACCACCCGAGCCATAACACTGCACACACCAACACAAGCCATGCAAACTACTCAAAACTTACAAGGAATAAACACCGGGAAAAAATAATAATCTTATAGAGCATGTCCCTTAAGTATAAGCATCAATAATCAGTACTCATGTGATCATGTCCATAGAGAAATCATATAACATGGAGAATTGACAATAATTTGATCATGAACTTGATAATAAACATTATAGTCCTCTCAGGACAACAATATAAAAGTGAAAATTATGCAAGATAAATAATCAATAGATCATCAATAAGGCCTTTTATATAAGAGTCAAACCTCTTCCAAATGGGATGGCCATAACATCATAAGATTTCTCAGAAAATTTTCTCCATCAATGTATTCATTATCATGCCATTAGGAATTTTGTTCCTCAATCTTTATAGAATTAGGTATTAGGTTCCTCCATCTTTAACATCATAGTCATATAAGAATCCCATTCTCATTTATCAAAAGAGAACTTCTCTTGTTAAGGGTGTGTCTTGCGAAATAATACACCATGATTCCCCTTATGATAAGGGGAGGATTGCATCACATAATGATGTGAAAATTTTCTTCATTGTTTAGGGTAGAACAACCTGTACAACAAGAACAATAGCACATGACCATAAGCCTACCTATCCCTCCATTTAACTTATTTACTTAGTTCTTCTCAATTCATAAATATAGAAAAAGGCAACCAATATTTTACATATTTTATCATTCCTTAACATTAAACTATCTTTGAGCCACAAAGAACGAATCAATCATAAGAAGGGTAACTCCATATTTTCTATAGGAGTCATATAAGAGTGCATAGAATGGATAAAGAAAATTGAATGTCAATGAAATCAAGTAAAGAATCATATAAAGTTTGTCCAAATTTCGGGCGTTCGGTTCATAGAGAGGGCATTTGATTTTCTTCCAAATAGTCTCGACGAGTTGTATCATCGGGCACCTTGTGTGGTGAGCGAATGCTTGTCCTAATGAGTTGGTGTTCATAATAAAATATATAAGTCTCTATCTATTTCAGACATCCAATCAATGAGCAATTGTCAGTAAAATCAAGACGAAAGTCCCTGCCTGATTTGGATGCCTAATCTTATGATGGGAGATTCTAATTGGGATAGGGGTTTAATACCTATCTTATTGTCATATCACAATGGTCGATTGGTTGTTGTACCATATGTATGATCAGACGAGAAATCTAGATGCCCAATACAGTGGTCATGACGTCTCATCGAGTGGTCAATCGATTTACTTTCGAGCGGACGTTTGCTTGGTAGCGGTCATCCAATCTATATACTCTCAATCGAACTTTCAACTGAGGTGCATGCCATTGTGGTCCTTAGATTTCCAATCAATTTTTTTAACACCCAAATCACTTTTAAAGTTCCATAAAACATACTTATATCAAGCATCAAAGATATGAAGCATCCAAACATCATTCAAGTCCAATTCATTAATTGATGTACCACCACTTACATGAGTATGAGTCCAAGTCTGTAACCATTATAAAAGCTAATAAGGTAGTTCATTCACCACTTATGCAGTAAACAAATCGTGTTATAATATATAAGAAACATGGTTAAATCCATATAAAATGAACTAGGCATATGAAGGCATAATCAAATGACCACCTACGATTTTCATCCAAGTTTTTGACTCCATCATCTTATTAATCAAAGATCATCATTTCTTAGTCATAACCGATCATTATAGATGTTACTAAAGTCATTCTAGATATGGAATCTCATTGAGTACTAGGAAGCATAATAAGAATGAAGATCAAGTCATATGGATATGGAAAAAACTTACCTAAATCATGCATGCTACCCTGCTAAGCATAATAATAATAATTTCAATAATGATTTATCACTTAAAACACTAAATAAACTTTCCTAAATATGCCTCTACCCCCAGGACTTAGTTCCATGACAAAGATCTCATTTAACACCTTAAAGCCTTTTATTCCTTTGTTTGCTTGTCCTTTTAGTTCCTTTTTTGTTCTTTCACTTCTCCTCGACTTTTTTCACGTCCGAAATATTCTTTTCCACTCTTTGGTTTCGTCCACAGCAAGGAGCACAAGTGCTAGAGGGGAGAGAGAGATGAGTAGATTGTCAAAAGAGAGAAGTAAGGGAGTGAAGGGTGGAATTAAATAAGTTTGGAAGGGTGGAATTTGTGTTCCTTCATCCAAGAGTTAGTGTTCTTCCATTTTATTTGAATTTGGAGGGAAAAGTGATTGAGTTTCACACATTTGCGATAAAAATAGCGAGCTAACAGGCGTCCCTTCCTCCATCCAGCAAGTGTCCCTTTTGATGACATCATCATTTTTTTAAAACAGTGAGATGTTTCAAGGGAGAGATAAAAGAGGGAGCAAAGACAATATGGGGGGTGGGGGAGGAGGGAGAGAGAGCAGAGACAGAGGAAGAGAGAGAAGAGGGAGGGGAGAGAGAAAAGAGGGAGGAGAAATAGAGAAGGGAGAGAGAGAAGAGGGTAGGGAAGAAAGGAGATGGATGAGAGACAATGGGAAGGAAGAGGGAGGGAGAGAGTGAGTGAGCGAGGGAGAGATAAAGGAATGAGAGACAAAGCTCAAGAGGAAAGAGAAGGAGAGAGGACGAAGGAGGGAGAGAGGAAGAGAGCAGTGATGGAGAGAGAGAGGGGAAACAATAGAGAGGAGAGGTAAGAGAGATGGAGAAGAGCGGTGTACATATAATTTTTTTTGCCACTAAAAGTTCCTTTGCTATTTACAATAGAGTTTTTTGTGATGAAAAGTTCCTTCATAATTCGCGATGGATAAAAAATCCGTTGCAAATTTGAAAATAATATACTATATTAAATCTTGGAAATCTAAAATTTAAAATAATAATATGAAAAATTAATTTAATATTATATACTATAATATATAATAAATTTGAATATCAACTATCAGAGTCATCAAAACTTTTGACAAACGATGGATCCGTCAAAAATTTCGATGGCTCCAGCCGTAAAAAATATTAATAATTTAATATTAATACTAATGCTGCCTTAACATTATAATAATATAATATATTATGTAATAAATTTGAATTTCGATGGAATATGCTATCAAAATTTTTGAGGACGATGAATCCCTGAAAAAATTTGACAACAAGGGTTGTAAAAAGCTTTAATAATATAATACTAACATTAATTCTATTTTAATATTACAATAATATAATATATTATATAATAAATTTGAATTTTGATGGCTACCATTGTCAGAAAATTTAATAATATAAATAATATAAATACTAATGATACTCTAATAATATAATAATATTCTATAACAAATTTGAATTTCGACGGTCCCTAAATAATTTCAATGGTTGCAATCATAAAAAATTTTAATAACATAATATTAACACTAATTAATGCTACTTTAATGTTATAATATATATATATATATATATATATATATAATAAATTTGAATTCTAATAGACTAAAGTTGTCGGAACTTCCAACGAATCAATCGTCCGTCGAAAGTTTCATCCTCCAGTTGTCGAAACTTTCGACGATTCTTTTTCCATGGAAAATACCGAAGGAAAAATAAGTTATCGATAAACTATTTTTTATGGACATTTGTGTAGAAAGTATTTTGTGATCCATTGTAAAATCTTTTTAAAATTGCCAAGCGATCGTCGAAAATTTCTCATCTTTCTTGTAGTTGTTAATAGGGCTCCCAAAGAATCTGATCCTTCCTTTGGATGGCTTCTCACAATAGTTTAATCACCAACAAGTTAAGGAGGCGACGAGGCATTGCTACCACTTACCTTTGTTCTCTATGCTCTTAAAGCTCGGAAGATATTTTGCACGCTCTTCGTGATTGCTCAGTTGTATCCACCTACAGGAAAACTCTTCTTTCACACCAAAGATGGGGTCAGCTCTTTCGGTCACCTCTCCGTGATTGATTATTAAACAACCTATGAATTAGAGTTTCTAGTGGAACTCTTGCTCCTTGGGCCATGGTCTTTGTAATTGGTTGTTGGCTCATGTGGATTTGGTGAAATAAGAGTTTTTTTTATGTCGGTCCGATTCTTCGAGAGGTCTCTGGTGTCCGAGGCTATTAGCACTCGATTAATTTGGAGCCAGAATGTAACAACCCCAATTTTTGAATAGGGGTATTTAAGTTGTTTGGAGGAAACCCTAAGAAACCCTAGACTAGACCTTATAAAAACCCCAAAAACTCTCCCTCTCCCATCTTTTCTTATTTATCCCATGTGACGGCTATGACCTAGGAGAAGAAGAAAGGAAGAGAACAAAGAAGAAGAAGAAGAGGGCAAAGAGGAAGAGGACATGGACAAGGGAAATGTGATTCACATTGAAGAATAAGATCATAGGTATGTAAAGGAGATCCAAACCCCTTTCTCCCCTCTCAATGTTGTTTTGTTTGGATTGAGAGACTCAAGAACAATTGATAGGAATTTTGATTGAGGGTTGCATAAATAAGGATTTGCATGATTGAAGATTGCATGATTTATGTTTGCATAATCTATTAAATTCATGACTATTTTGTAATAATTATTTAGATAGTTTTATTTATTCGAAAATTATAAGTAATATATGGAAAGCCCTCGAAGTTTAGGTTCCAAAGAAATTGGTTTCATATGGTTTGGAGTTGTATACAAATAGTTATGATCCAAATATCAGACTAGTGTCATGCTGTCTCGGGAATTGGTGACTATTTTGTAATAATTGTTTGGATAAGGTTTTCTTATCCAAAAATTATAAATAATATATGGATGAAAATCCCTAAAAGTCTAGTTTCACAAAAATTGGTTTCATATGATTTGGAGTTGTATACAAATAGTTATGATCCAAACATCAGACTTCTATCATGCTGTCTCGGGTAACAGCGAGACCAAAATTATAAAATGTATAGTAAATTGGAAATACTGAATTAGGATTTGAAATTTATTCCCAAGTTAAACGTTCATGTTATCTTTGTGTGAAAATTGGAATCACCTGAAAAGAATAAGTATAAGCTAAATTATTAATATTTTATTGACTACTGTCAGAATACTATGCAGAAAATAGATTATGTTAGTTGTATGAATTTCTAGGAAAAAGCCCCAGCTCTTGTTAATGAATAAAAATTGCATGTTTTAATGTATTTTATGATGCATAGATGCTAAGCGATCATATATGTAATATTTATGATGTTTTAGATTATTTTTCCTGACATTTCAATATCAAAAATTAAGAATTTCGAAAGAAAAATCGGACTTCCAGGACGCGAGCATGGTCATGCTAAGTCCCGAAACGTCCGTGATAGAAGATGGGTGAAATTAGCACTCTATCAAGATCGTGACAACATTTTATGGTCGTGATGGAGTTGGGCACAGCCGTGACCAACCAGGTCACGACCGTGATGACAACTCGACACAGTCGTGACAAAACATGTCACCACCGTGACCGTATGCAGATGAATTATAGGTCACTGTCACGGGCGTGATGCAACTATCACGGCCATGAAAGATCAAAAATTAAAGCCAAGTTATTTTAAACCTATTTCTTTATGTATATAGGTATGTGTGGATGTGTATTGATTGTATATGACACGTAGATACATGTAACGCATGTTCAGTCGTAATTAGGCTAAAAGATGAAGAATAATTGATATGAATGATTGTTGTATTGAAAAGAAGAATGTCCTCATCACTTTTCAATGGTGAGAAGCAAAGTCCTGCACCTATGTATGTACTTCAAGGGGACCTAAGTCCGTGAAGTAAAGTTCTGCATTTGTGTATGTGCTTCTCAACGAACAAAGTCCCTCATCAGAAAGTGTGCATATTTCCTGGAATAAAGTCCCTCACTATTATAGTGTGCGTATTCTTTGGAATAAGGTCCCTCACTATTGTGCGTATTCTTTGAAATAATGTCCCTCACCATTATGATGTGCGTGTTTCAAAGATGTGGCCTATGATGATGTGATATGATTCTTTCAACTATGTTAAGATCAAAGATGTTATAAGATAAAGTAAGAATGAAAGTGAAGTAAACTTCAAAGTATCGTATAAAAAGAATGTTAAGATGATGATGATGATGAAGTAAAGATGGAAAGTAAAGTCCTACACTTATGTATGTACTTCAAGTGGACCTAAGCCTGAGAAGTAAAGTCCTGCATCTGTGTATGTACTTACCAAAGAACAATGTCTCTCATCATAAAGTGTGTGTATTCCTAAAGATGATTAGAAATAAAGTCCCTCACTATTATGATGTGTGTTCCTAAGTATGATATGATATGGAATGAAAGTCAAGATGATATTATGTGATAAAGATGAACGATGAAGATGACACATGAAGGATTAATAAAGAAAGAAAAGAAGAATAAAATAAGATCCAAAATGTTATAAAGCAACTCTGAGGAGATAAAAAGTATGAAAGAAGTCAAGAACTAAGGATCAAGGAGTTACGAAGAAACTCCTAGAATGTACATGACAATGAATGTGAAATTAAAATGATATGTTATGCATGTGATGAATGATATGAATGTATGTTTCTATTGCATGCTACTTGCAGATTATGGATCCAAAGTAAAGCAGATATGACATGATGTTTATGTTATACTAATGTTGTATGATGAATAAATGTAAGCATGATTTATTGTCATATAAAGTTTATGATATAGTTCATGACATGCATGTTCATATATTATTGTTATTATTATGATGATGATGCATCGCGTGTAGTATCATGTGATAGGATAGCATGTCATGCATGACCCTTGCATACTCTAACCGGGAAACCTTGCACTCTGGATCCGTGCATGTAATTAATATTAAGCGATGGATGGTAGCTCAAGCTCATGACGAAGTGTTGCACATGCTTAGGGTTAAATAAGTCCTAAGGTTCTAGATGAAGAATGAGACTAATGATGTAATGAAGAGTTTAGGAATTTAATGTCATGGAATATTAGTTTATTTGATTAATAGAAAGTTTTTATTTGTCATGATGTTTTTTTTAAATCGTCAAGTCTTCTGCTATTAAATGATGTGAAATCAACCTAAATGACAAAAAAAAATTTAGGGTGAATTTTCGGGTCGTTACACGAAAAGATAGAGAATTTATTCTCTAGTCAAAATGATGATTTCAAAACTTAAACTTGAGGCTACGAGCGCTTGGAATTCAACTTTATCACCACCCAAGCTAAATCATATAATTTTGAAAACTACACAAGATTTTAAATTTTGTAGCCAATAAACTCTCTCCTTTCCTCCGGTTCTTGTCAACTTCCAACAATAGTTCTCTTCTAGTGCGCAAATCAAGCTCAACACTCAAAAAGCTAGAGCTCGAGGTCTCTCTAGATTGCAGGATTTGTCAGAAACATTAGGGACACCTCAACATTACATGATGAGCTTTGGGCTATCAAAGATGGTCTTCATTGGCATTGCGCCTTGGTTTATCATATATATTCTTAATTCAATCACCCACTAAAATTAAACCATCACATTTATTTTTTCTATCACATCAACTACCTTATTCCTCATTATCAAAATCCTCTTAATCCAAACACACCCCAAACTAATCTGTCGACTCAAACTATTCACGGGAATTTGGTGGAACTTCAATTTTCATTTCCAAACGACCCAAAGAGGATTTCACATCATGTGATTGTGTACACACCTTTTGAGGCTGTTTGGATGTCAACTTTTTGTTCTGGAACATTTTACATTGATCCGGTTGCTGCCCCCATTTCATAACCCAACGAGGTCAAGTGAGTTCTTGGGGATGACCAGAACACAAAAATTCCATTTTTTTTTCTTGTTCATGCAATCATTGCACGTGGGCCCTACATCTTGATTAAAATGCTGTTTGGATGCAAAATGGAGAACAAACATGTAGTTCTCATTTTATCCCTATACCAAACACCCCATTTATGTATCAGCTAAGTACTCCTTTTCCCATTACTTATTTTTATTTTAAAAGGCAAATCTTAAATTCTATTGGAATGCAGGATTGGCGCTTCGTCCCACTTTTTAGTTTTTATTGTGAGAGGGGACTTTTTCTAATTCATTAGGGCTGCGTTTTGGAAACAAAATCATAATTCCTCCTAAGTTCTTGATGAATAGTTGAATTGATAGATTAGTTTGAGGTGTGTTTGTATGGAGTGAAACGTAACGATGAGAAAACAAGAAATTGATGTGATAGGAAAAAGTAAATGTGATGGGTTAATTTTTGGTGAATTTTGAATTAGAAAGGATTCTTATAAATATAAAGTATAATTTTATTATTAATAAAAATAAAAATTAAAAATGTTATGGAAAAATTGTTAAAAAATATATTATTTAAATATAAACATAAATTTTAAATAATTATATTTAATGAAATATTAAATTTTTATGAAATAATAAGTAATAAATAATATTATATTAATGCTTTAGTATAAATATTTTATAATTTTATTTTATAAGGGTAAGGCATGAGAGAAAAGAAAAAGAAAAAAAATGAAATAAAAATTGTCACGCCAGAAATAAATGGTGGAATCAGAGCACGTGGAACCAGATTACATGATGACCTAGTTCCATGTTTTGGTTCCAATGTGAAAACCAAGTTTTAGCCTTGCTTTTGGCATAACCAGACGAAATTAAGACACGGTTCTAGTTTGGTTCCGTTATCAAACGCAACCTAGGGTGATAGACTTTCTTATTATTTTTTGTCACTTTAAACATACCCAAACAAATTATAAGTACATGTAGTGGTGTTTAGACCTGTCCGTTGTTCGACCCGATATAATAGTTGGTAAGTCCGTCCATGTTCAGTTCGAATTCGTCCAATAAGTTATTGAGAACGAATAACATGTCGACATTATATTTTAGTTGTTTGCCCGATATCTGATAGTCCAGTATCCATCCGATACTCGTCTAGTAATTAACAAACTGTTTGATAGGCCGATCACTAATCCGTTAATAATATTAAGTATTTAAATAGCACTAATTAATACTTATTTAGTGCTCATGAATAACAGTTAATAAACTTATATAATCATATTTACCTAATAATAAAACACAAGTAGTTTATCCATAATTAATTTGATTTATTCTATTATTAATGAAAAATAAAATAAACAATTGAGTAAAAAGACAAAATATTAAAAAATATATGAGAAAACTAAAGGAAAAGAATAATGATAGTTTATTTGTTATATTATTTTATTAATACATCAATAAAAGAATATAAGAAAATTTAGAAAAAAGAATGCCAAATTTAAAAATAAATGAAAAAAATAAATTATTTTTAAAAAATTAATGGGCATTGCCCAATTGGATCGCTAGTCGATTTGTCCGTTAAGATCTATTAGACTTTAACGAGTCGGACAAATTTGAAAATCTATCAGGTAATTTAATAATAATATGTTAAATTAATAGATCTATCCGATTCGTCCGATGTCCAATCAAAATCCAAAGCCTCTCAAATCCGTTAAACATCACTAAGTACATGCTTTACTTAAGCTAAAGAAAAAAAAAGTATAAAAAAATTGTCAAATGACATCGACTCTTAAATAAAAAGAATCTTGAATAAAATTTTCAATTGGCCACCGAAATTAAGCAGCATTTAATGATGTCCCTTATTCGTCATGTATCTTGCCAAATTTTTGGCCTGTTGCTTCCGAAAATATATATAACTTGCTGGAAATACTAATCATGTACAACTTTGAGCTCATTTTCTGCACCACCCGGACGCGCTCGCGTACTCATGAGATCCGAAGAACCCGGACACGCGGTCGATTCGCAAGAAACCAAGAAAGGGATCTTTGTGGTCATCAAGGTTATTTAGGATTAAGTTGCTTAATTAAGTATACAAGTTGTCTAACTTCAGGATGAGATATCAAGAGTTCGAGTTTTGAGTCCCACTAAATACAAAATTAGCTGAAAAGAAGAATTTCAAAATTATGTTTCAAAATACGGTCGCCTCAAATTAATTTTGATTGACATAATTGAATAACGAAGTTATGTTTGGAGGGCGTTGAATGTTAATAACTTCAAATTCGAAATTATCATGTTAATTATGATTTATCCACGAAGCACGCGCCCAAGGACTGGATTAGTCTGTTAGGAGTCCTGAAAATCGATGAGTATCGATTGAGAAAAAAAAAGGTTGCCCGAAAGTACAGTCCTTAATATTTTGAAAAAAAAAATCAAACTTTATATACCTAGATCATACCAAATTATACATTTAATATCTTTTTTTTAAAACATATATAGCGTATAATTTTATAGAAGTCACATCATGATCATCCAATATGTAGTTGTGATTACTTTTCTCGTGTTTTAGCCCTGATTGTTATGTTTATCATAATTATCTGATAAATGTAATCCTAAAATTAGTATATAAGGAATATGTTACACAATTAATATTAATCTACAATTCCTATTGCAACACTAAGAAATGTGCATCGTTAGCCTCTTAATTTTTATTTACTTTTTATCATTTAATATTCATGCTTACATAAACAAAAAAAATATATAATAACTATGTTCGTGAATTATATAATCCTTCGTAATTTTAGGCATACCTGTGTATAATTTAATTCATCATATAAATCACCAATCATTTATTGCTTCGATGCGGCTTCCATGTCCTCCATTCGTGCCATGGCCACTTCGCCCCTAATTTGGAAGCTTAAAAGGTTCCTCAACATCGGGTCGGAGCGAGAGCTACGACGCGCGATCGGGAAGGTGAAGACATTGGCTGCAGAAGTCATTATTGGAGACCGCAGAGTCTCTCCGTGCATTGTTGTCGAAGACTTGCAGAGTTTGTGGTGTTATGAGTTGCAGAGTCACTGTGTTCTTCATGTTGTAGGTCGTTTTAATCCTCTTTGTATCATATAATTGCTAGTATAAATAGGTGATAGTGTGTGAGTTGTAGTGTCTTGATCATCTGTAATTCATTTTCCCCCTTTAAATCAAAAGTTGATTATGGCGACTGCTTCCTTTTCTTCTGCTCTTCCTCTGTTCTTCTCCTCTATTTTCGTCTGACGAGCAAGTGATTTTGCTGGAGCTTAAATCTTGACAATCATCCGACAATGGCGGACGTTCGGCTCTTTCGACAGACACGACCTTATGTCCCACTTCACGGCCTCCGTCGAGAGGAATGACAGGTACCTCTGCGACATCGTCACCGGCTTCCTATTGGTCGAACGTGACACGGTCACCAGGAAGAGGCAAGGATGCAATGAGAAGGACGGAGATGACGAAGGAAGGGCGGTGTTTCAAGGGCAGCAAAGCGAAGAGCAGAGGAGGGAGAGACAAAGTAAAAAAGAAAGAAGTGATTCTTCTCAAGAAAGAAGTGAACCGAATCAAAGACGTACCACTTTTTACAATAAACTGCACAATTTGAGAGGTTGTTGTGATCGACGACAATTGTGAACCTGCATTATTCTCTTATTTTATATTATTAACAGTTCTCTTCAAGTCTGAACTGCTGACAACATACTCCATCACTGTTGTCACTATATTGACTTGGATTAATGATGCAATCAATTATGTTTCAGTTACTCACTCTCAAGCATATGAGTGATTCTTTTCTTTTCTTGTTGAGGACATCAACTACTTAGTCTGCCTTTCTTAGATGGTAACTGATGGCAAACTCGTAGTCCTTAAAAAATTTGATCCATCTCCTTTGATGTATATTCAGATCAAGCTGAGAAAATATATACTTCAAGCTTTTACGATCGGTGAAGATTTTGAATTCTTCTCCATAAAGATAGTGTCGCCAAATTTTGAAGACGAAAATCATCGTTGCTAATTCGAGATAATGCGTCTTCTCTCTCCTTAACATCATATTTAAAAAATAAAATGTCACGTCAACATTTTCTCTTTTCTCTATCCAAACTTAATTTTAATATGCATGATCATTCAACTTTTTAAAATTTCAGTCACGATCATCATTAAAAATTAATGATGATCATAATAATAATAATAAATAAATAAATAAAATAAAATAAAACTAAATGCACTTAGATTAAACTGGTACGATTTGGGCACGACCCAATCGATTCCCATCCAATTTTTATGTGTATTAAATATATAATATTATGATAATTAATATTATTAAATTATGGAAATAAAAAATAGGGAAATAAAATATAGATTACATTTTTGCCATAAAACTTGGACTAATAGAAAATTTTAAAATATATTATAATATATGATATTATGATGATAAGATATCTAATAAAATTAGTTATATATATACATATATACATATATATATAATTATAACATATGATTAAATATTTAAATATATAAAATAAAAAATATTGTTGTTAAGATTTAGCTTGGCACCCCGCTGAATGTCGGATCATGCCCAACACCCTGTTGGATGACCTAGTACGATTTTGGCTCGGCACTGATGAAATCTCATGCGATATAATACTTTTATTTTTCTAATTATAATATTTTGTATTAGTCCAAATTTTTAGGGAAAAAATATAATACATCGTTAAAGAGAGCGCTCAAAAAATCGGTAGATATGCGATGCTAATTCGAGGCTACAATGACACCATTTCGTTAAATTGTTTCTAATTAAAATATCAAGAAAATTATATCCCTTAATTCGACATTGGTTTATTTTATAAGTTTATATCAACAAAAGTTTATAAGTTTATATTACCTAATTATATCAATATCTTAAGTGACTCATTAAAGTTCTACAAATAGAGACTCAAGCGACGCTAAAGGGGCGCTACTTTGTGGATAAATTATAAAGCGACGCATTAGCGTCGACTCGACGCCACTTCCTTGAGATGCCAACTTAGCGTCAGCAGCCTGCGATGCAAAAGCGACACTGTTATGACTCTAATGTAGCATTGACTAACATGATGACGCTAAAGAGATGCCAATTTGCGCATATCCAGTGACAATTGTATTGTCGATGCCGTTACGACTCCATTGCGTCCCTAGAGTGGCGCTAAATTGTATTAATTTTTACTATATAACTATATTTAAATTTTTGTAAGAAAATCATGTCAAATAATTCAACCCTCATGATTCAATGATTAAGAATATAAAAATAATTTATCTATAATTAAGCGATGACATATATTGCATGTATAATATATTGACATGTAGGTATATGAATTAAATGTATAATATACATATATAGTAATTATAAATGTATTAATGTATATGAACACACACACATACACACACATATATGTACGCATATTTGTATCTAGGTATGTGTGTGTATATATGTGTGTGTATGTGTGTGTGTTCATATACATCAATACATTTATAATTACTATATATGTATCTATGTACATACATGTGTATTTGTGTTTATGTATATTTAGGAACATATATATTTCTGGATACATATGTACTTAACATATATAGTATAGGTAACATATAACACATATATAAGTAAAGATATATTGTTATAATTAAGATATATAGTACAATATTTAATCTATTAATTAATTAAAATATTGTATAAGTAAGATATATAATTATACAAATTAACATTACCTACTTAACAAATCCATGTAGGTATATATATGAATTTCTTATGTGTGTGTTCTTCTAACAAGTTGGCATCACATATACAGTAGCGATGCAATATGCTAGCATCACATCGGCAACGTCGCTGATTGCGTGACGCTAACTTAGCATCGCAAGATGTCTACGCCGGTACATCGAACGTCATCGTCGACGCCAACATTCCTCTTGAATTCCCTTGACTTAGTGTCGCAAATATGGTGACACTAATTTAATGTTTCATGTAGTCAATGCTAATTAAACGATATAATCTATCACGCATTTTTTCAGCTTTGGCGCATGATGATAATGGCGAAGTAGTGTCGCGATGGCGCCAATTTTAATGTCGATGTTTTGGTAATGTTAATGGGGTGCTAATTATATGTTACGAGGAGGCACTTAGCGTCACTTCCTTTCGAACCAAAGGCGTCGCTATTGAGATGCTATTGGCGTCGAATTAGCGTCACTTATTTTGAGTCGCTAATATGTGTCGTTATTTGACAGAATTCAAAATCTATATTGTATTTTTATAATTTTTTATGTACCTAATTTAATAATTATTAGTTATTATAATATTATATATTTAATACACATAAAAAAATTGGATGATCCGTCGATAGGGTCTTACTCAAATCGCGTTGATTCGATCCAAGTGCCTTCAATTTTTTGTTATTTTAAGTTTGTAATAATGACCGTGATTGAAGTTTTGAAAAGTTAAATGATTGTGTCTAGAAATTTTGAAAAGTTGAGTTAACATGCATATACAAAATTAAGTTTAGATAGCGGAAAGAGAAAAATGCTGACGTAATATATTTATTTTTTAAATATATGATGAAGAAGAGAGAAAATACTGGTGTAATGCCACATAAGCATTCACGTCAATGTCACGTTAGTGATCTATCGATTGAAATATTCGATCATGATAAGGGGCTGAAATGTTTCTAAAATTGTATGACAAAGTGAAGTTGAGTTATTGTATTAAAAATAGTCCTAAGTTGGATGACTAAAATGTACTAAAAAAGAAGGATCATATCCTAGATGTAGTATGACCTAAACATCTGTGCATATTTTTCTCATTTTTAATTATTATTTATATAGGTTAAGGTGCCGACAACTTGATGCTACTCGCCATGAGGTTGCAACCAATTAGAAACATATATATGGCCGAGTCTTCACGTGCAGATGTACAGATGTTATTTTTAACTATTGGTAGAAGAATCATAAATTTATATTCATGTTAGTGAATTCTGAGATAATCATAATAATAATTCCTTGCTGTGGCTTCCGGAGGAAAACAAGGACCCCGACCGTGTGATAAATGTTCTTACTCCTCTCCTTATTAAACCAGCGAGGGGGAGAGAGAGATGATGTTAGAGTTGGTGAATATTTCAGGGCCTCTTGTTTCTCACATCGGGTTCGCCCACGTGAGCTTAGGGGAATCTGAGTATTACCCAATTAACAGTATTGCTGGCGTACGAACGAAAGGGGGGGTTCGGGGGGTCCCGCCCCCCGACGGCGGTGAGCGCCCCCGAAACCTAGACGGGTTTTGGGTTTTTGTTTAGCCAGCCCGTGTGGTTCGGATTAGATTTTTTCTCTGTTTGTTTGGGTTTTAAACTCGGTTTGGAGAGGCTATTAATAGCCTAATTTCTGATGTAATTTTGTGTGGCGGCTGTAAACCTAAACATATAGTGGAACCTTTTTGCAGGACGTAGCCCTCATCTCAAGGGTGAACCTGGGTAAATTTCGTGTGTCTCCTCTATTTTTCTGCAATCTCTCTGCGATCTTCTCTCCTTGTTCTCGGATTTTCCCATCAATTGGTATCAGAGCACAGGTTGTTCAAGGAATTAGGGTTTATTCGAGATGTCAGAAGGGTCGCGAATCGAGATAGAAAAATTTGATGAAACACGGTTTGATCTCTGGAAAATGAAGATGGAGGATCTCCTTTGTGATCGAGATCTTTGGACGGCAATCGAGAAGGAGAGACCAGGCATGGAGGCGGCGAAGGTCGCGGACGAGGCCTCCTCCAGTCAGGCAGATCCAAAAGCGATCGAAGAGTGAGATCGGATTGATAGAAAGACGAAGGGTTTGATTCGGCTGTGTCTCGCGGATTCAATTCTTACGAATGTGATGGGCGAACCTACTGCCAGAGATCTGTGGAGGAAGTTGGAATCCCTATATCAAAGTAAGTCGTTGGTTAACAAGTTATTTCTGAGGAAGAAATTGTACAATCTTCGGATGCAGGAGGGTGATTCATTTTCTACTCATCTTTATAACTTTAACACGGTGATCAGTCAACTTGTATCAATCGGTGTTAAGTTTTAAGATGATGATAAGGCAATAACATTGCTCTGTTCGCTGCCGGATTCATGGGACAATCTAATTGTTGTGATTGGTGGCGGGGATAAAGAACTTTCGTATGAAAGTGTATGTGCTGCCTTGTTATCAGAGGAAATACGGAGAAAGGGATCAGCAAGTTCTGGTAAAGAAACGCTGGCGGCCAGAGGAAGGCAACCAGAAAGGAATCAAAATCAGAGAGGGAGATCCAAATCTCGTGGGCGTTCGAAGAGTAAGGATAAGAAGGTGCAATGCTGGAGATGTCAAGAGTGGGGCCATCTGAAGCGAGATTGCAAAAACAAGCCGGTTCATAAGAAAGAAGCTGAGTCAACATCGGACAAAAAGGAGGCTGAGGCAGGAGATATGTATGTGGCTTCTGCATGTACGGCACAGTCAGATAAAGATGTATGGTTTATCGACACTGGTGCTTCGTACCACATGACGCCTCATAAACACTGGTTCTGTGAATATGAGGAGTATAATGATGGGGATGCCATGCTCGGAGATGACACTGCGGTTCAGATTGTTGGACGTGGCAGGGTGAAGTTGAGGATGAATGATGGCACGGTGAAGACTCTACCATGATGCATATACCACTTATGAGTAGGAGTTTATTATCTGTTGGTACAATGGCTGATTCGGGTGTTATATTCAGTTGCGACAAGGATTCGTGCAAGATGATCAGAGGGTCGATTGTAATTGCACGAGGGGTTCGCTATGGCACGTTGTACAAGTTGCTCGGAGAGACAATATCTGTGGGCTGCGGATTTATTTCTGAAGAGGCCAAAGAAGATGAAGACAGCAAATCTATGTTGTGGCATCAGAGATTAGGTCATATCAGTGAAAAAGGACTCTCCACTATAGCATCAAGTCAGATGGTAGAAGGAGTTCCGGATTGTTCTGTGGGCTTCGGGTTCTGTGAACATTGCCTCCATGGAAAACAGAACCGAGTCAGTTTTCAACACACAGGTTCAAGAGCAACGAAGATTCTCGAACTGATTCATAGTGATGTCTTTGGACCAACTCCGACTACATCTATTGGAGGGTTCAGGTACTATGTTTCTTTTATAGATGATTTTTCGAGATACAGTTGGATTTATTTTATCAAGAATAAATCAGATGTATTCGATAAGTTTCGAGAATTTAAAGTTTTGGTGGAAAATCAATTGAGCTGCAAGATCAAGGTTCTTCGTACAGATAATGGAGGTGAATTTTGTTCAGATAAGTTTGAGCATTTCTGCGTGGACAATGGTATTGCTAGGCAGAAGACAACTCCATATACACCTGAGAAGAATGGAGTAGCTGAAAGATTAAATCGGTCACTCATAGAGAAGGCCAGATGTATGCTGAGTTGGGCTGAATTGGGGCAAGAATTCTGGGCAGAAGCTGTAGCCACAGCAAACTACCTGAAGAACCGCTCACCGACCTCATCAGTGAAGGATAAGACGCCTTATGAGGCAATGTTTGGGAAGAAGCCAAATTTGTCTCATGTTCGGGTGTTCGGATGTGACGCATATGTTCATATACCCAAGGAAAAGCGGGGTAAGCTTGATAGTAAATCTGAAAAGAACATATTTGTCGGATACAAGGAAGGGATCAAGGGCTACAAACTGTGGAATTCAAAGTCAAGGACTATTGTTTACAGCAGGGATGTTGTTTTCCGTGAATCACGTTCCCAAGTTGAAGTTCAAAAAGGTGATGAACCTAAGAAAGTGGTAGTGCTTGAAGAAGATTCTGATTCTGAAACTTCAGAGGTGGATGCACAAGATACTTCAGTTGAGTCTGTTATAGAACCGGATCAAGAGGACTCGGTTAATGAAGTTGAAGATGCAGATTCAGATGAAGACCCAGATATTGGTACTACCATACCAGTTCTCAGGAGATCGACACGAGAAAGAAGAGCACCTTTGAGATACTCTCTTAGTGCTCTGAGTTCGTTTCATGCTTTGAGCATCATCGGAGAAGAACCTAGTTCTGTAAAAGATGCAAAGTCTATGGATGATGCAAATCAGTGGGAGCTTGCTATGGCAGATGAGATGCAGTCACTGGATAAGAATGAAACATGGAGTTTGTGTAAATTGCCTAAGGATAGAAAGGCAATTGGTTGTAAATAGGTGTTCAAGCGAAAGCTGAAACCGGATGGGTCTGTAGAAAAGTAAAAGGCGAGGCTGGTAGCTAAAGGGTACTCTCAGGTTGAGGGAGTCGACTATGATGAGATTTTTTTTCCCATGGTGAAAATGACTTCAATCATATTTGTTCTATCTCTGGCAGCAGCATATAATCTTGAGGTAGAGCAGATGGATGTGAAGACGGCATTCCTTCATGGGGACTTGGAGGAAGAGATATATATGAGACAACGAGAAGGCTTTGAGGTTCAAGGTAAAGAGAAGCTGGTGTGCAAATTGAAGAAGTCTCTGTATGGATTGAAGCAGTCGCCAAGGATGTTGTACCAGAAGTTTGATACGTACATGCTCGAACTCAAGTTTGTACGTTCAGATTCAGATCATTGTGTTTATGTGAAGAGAGTTGGAGATCAGTTTGTCATTCTTACATTGTATGTGGATGACATGTTGCTGATTGAAAACAGTATGAAGATGGTGAATTCAGTGAAGGGTTTGTTGGCCAAGAAGTTTGAGATGAAAGATTTAGGGCCAGCGAATTTTATTTTGGGTATGCAGATTAGAAGGGATCGTCAGAAGCGAAAGTTGTGGCTAGGACAGGAGAAGTACATAAAAGAAGTGTTGAAGAAATTTAACATGTCGGACTGCAAGCCAGTGAGTACTCCTATGTCTCTAGGAACCAAACTTTCTGCAGAGCAATGTCCGAAGACGGATGAAGAAGCTGAAGAGATGGATCGTGTGCCATATGCAAGTGCAGTGGGCAGCTTGATGTATGCCATGGTGTGCACGCATCCAGATATAGCCCAAGCAGTGGGAGTCTTGAGTCGATATATGTCTAACCCAGGCAGAAAACATTGGAATGCTATCAAGAGAGTTTTCAGGTACCTTCGTGGAACTTTAAATTTTTCGTTGTGTTTTGAAGGTACAAGGAAAGGAAAGATGCTTGATATTGTGGGCCATGTAGATGCTGATTGGGGTGGAGACATTGATAGTAGACGATCCACTAACGGATATGTTTTTACATTATTTGGGACTGCACTAAGTTGGATGAGCAAGAGACAAAGCGTGGTAGCACTTTCTTCTACAGAAGCAGAATATATGACTCTTACTCATGCTGCAAAAGATGCCATATGGCTACGACGGTTGTGCTTGG
The DNA here is from genome assembly GCA_030549335.1 of Pontederia crassipes. Classification (NCBI taxonomy): domain Eukaryota; kingdom Viridiplantae; phylum Streptophyta; class Magnoliopsida; order Commelinales; family Pontederiaceae; genus Pontederia; species Pontederia crassipes. The sequence continues at coordinate 63,323,074 of CM060191.1, read as the reverse complement.
AGCTCGGATTTGAGCAAGGTGCTATAGAGGTGAGATGTGATAATCAAGGTGCTATTCAGTTAGCTAAGAATCCCGCATTTCACTCACGCACAAAGCATATTGACATCCAATACCACTTTATTCGGGAAAAGGTGGAAAAGAAAGAGGTTCAGCTTGAAAAGGTTGATACAACAGAGAATAGTTCTGATTTTCTGACTAAAGCAGTTACAGGTGTAAAGTTTGAGTGGTGCTCTACTGCTGTCGGATTGAAGAAGAATGTTGCTGACAAGACTCTCATTGGTGTGAAGTATCCACCAAGTGGGAGAATGTTAGAGTTGGTGAATACTTCAGGGCCCCTTGTTTCTCACACCGGGTTCGCCCACGTGAGCTTAGGGGAATCTGAGTATTACCCAATTAACAGTATTGTTGACGTACGAACGAAATGGGGGGTTCGGGGGCAGCGCCCCCGAAACCTAGACGGGTTTTGGGCTTTTGTTTAGCCGGCCCGTGTGGTTCGGATTAGGTTTTTTCTCTGTTTGCTTGGGTTTTAAACTCAGTTTGGAGAGGCTATTAATAGCCTAATTTCTGATGTAATTTTGTGTGGCGGCTGTAAACCTAAACATATAGTGGAACCTTTTTGCAGGACGTAGTCCTCATCTCAAGGGTGAACCTGGATAAATTTCGTGTGTCTCTTCTATTTTTCTGCAATCTCTCTGCAATCTTCTCTCCTTGTTCTCGAATTTTCCCATCAGATGAGACATTTCTGGTAGCTGATGTAGCTCTTCTTCTCCTCTTCCATGTTTCTTCTAATTCTGTGACCCACAAACACGTTTACATGATTGGGACGTTGGGCCATGCAGTTTGCTCGTGCACCCAAAATTAACAGACTTAAACTCATGATCAGATTAAGTAGATCCCAAATCAAGGAGGTCAAATAGGCTTGTCACAGGTTGCAAGCTGCTAGCTGTGTCAGTGCCATTATTACTTCTGACTCAAATAATCTTGTCATCAGCTCACCTCAAGTACAACGCAGCAACATGATCTTACACAGTGACCACAAGGTTCTCATCTTTGATCAGCTGATCAACGGGTCTGTCTTTAACAAATACTCGAAAGTCATTAGCCAGTGAGCTTTTTCAGTGATTCCCATTAGCTTATGATATGCAGCCTCTTAAGAGTTGAAGGAGGAGCAATTATATGGATATAAAATTAATGGATGCCCTCTCCAACTTCCTTTGCTACTTATTCCCCTTGTAGAATTATGAATCGTGGCCTTTAAGCCAGGGAAGTTTTGTCTTTGCCCACCACCACAATTAAGTCTATGCATGCATGTAAAAGTAGTAACTGGCATGAGACAATCAATCTTAATTTTGGCAGGACCCCTAAACTTCTACCTGCCTTAATTTACTGATGAATGATGATGCACTGCATGCGCTCGGTCCCCTCTCAGATCCACATGTATTACTAGGGTAGGAGAACCTAAAGACATGCAGTAACTAGTAACATTCTCATAATTCCATGCATGGTTAAATTCATTTTTTTTTTTCAAAAAAAAAAGTTGCGATTGACAAATTATATATGATCACAATTTCGAACGAACGTAGACAGTTCATGGCTTCTTAGCAAAAAAATCAAATTCTTCAGTCAATTACATCAATAAATTTTTGTTGGTCATTATTAATTGATTAATTAAGAGGGAAGGCAATTTTAATACTGTGGAGAGGAGCATCCTATGCGAGCGAGCGAGCGAGCGAGTGAGCGAGACAAGGAGTTGGTTTGCAAGAGAAGAGAGCGCACACTTTGCCCTTTACCTTTCTTCCCTTGAGATGCTTCTAAAGGTATGTATGTCTCTCTCTCTCTCCCCCCATGAGAGCACCGTCCCTCCTTAACTTCTTGTCGGTGAGAATAAAGTGTGTTTGCTTGTTCTCCATTATAAGCCTCTCTTTCTCTCTCCACTTTACAACTGCTCCCCAGGGTTCCAATTAACTAAACCCTCCATTTAATTAACCACATCAACTGGTTTGTTGAGCTAACTCTCCTTGTGTCACCATATATATAATTGACCCGTCGTTAGATAAATAGAACTGGTGAGTCTTCTCCCACCACCCCATCTTTTTAAGAATATAATAATAACAATTAGTTGGTGCCTATTTAAAAGTGGTTTTGTCTCATAGATTTCTATATATCAAAATTAATACCTAAAGAATAAAATACTCAGAATTTCAAAAAAAAAATTTTCCCGCTGAAAAGGAAAGGAACTGATTTTTAAGATTGGATTTGTCAATATTTTATTGGACATTTGAGTACAAGAATTCACTGTAAAAAAAATTTTTTTTCAAAGAAAATAAAAAAAACAAATGGATAAAGATGAAGCGCCTCTACCATTGAAATTAACCATTGTATTCAACAGGGACAAAATAGAATAAACCAAAAGGAAAGAAGAGAAGAGGAGATAAGGCACCTTCCAATGGGCCCGAGAGAGAGAGAGAGAGAGGAAGTAAAAAGTAGAGGAGATCATCTTGGAAGAAAGCAAATGAAAGCATGCATAGAGTAGAGAACTGAAGAGGTGGCCAAGCAAACGGTTATAAAAGGGAGGGCAAGAGGCTCAGCAACAACTCTTCTACAGAACCCTCCTGATCTCAAGCAACCCTTTGCGCCCGTCCGTCGACGTCTCTTCTCCCCAAACACGTACTATATATATAGCATATTGTGCTAACTTCAGCTCAGCTCGATCTGTTGATTTGATCAAGCCATATGTCGACCTCCCCGGAAGTAGCACAAGCGCTGCCGGAGTTCGCTCTCCGGCCGATCACCACAGCTAGGACGGTCATCCAGACGACAGAAGACCACGGAAGGACCATGTCTGGCGGCGTCAACGTCGACGAAGAGTGCCGCACCCCGACGTCCGAGGGGAGCAAGCTGCCGTGTGTTCCACGGTGCTGCCCGCCGGCGCCGAGGAAGAGGCCGAGGAGGACGCTACCGTGCAAGAGAAGGCTGTGGACCTCAGAATTGGACCTAATTACGGTTGGGGCTAAGGAATTGGAACAGCTGTTCCAGGCAAGGGGCCGAGGGGAATCAGCTGCACCCAGTCGGCTAGCAAAGAAGAGAAGGATTCAGACAGCAATCAGCTGATGGTTCGTTCTTTGTCAATCGCCCTCCAGCTGAAAGGTTTTGTTTAACATGAAGGATTGTGTAATTAACCATCCAAGTCTTGGTTTATATATATCTTTAGTTTCTTCTTCTCCTCATTTGTTATCTCCTTCGTATAGATGGATATATATATATTGTATATGTACTGAAGACAGGTGGTACAATTGCCAAATAGATGTTGGCAAAGGTGGTGTTCTTATTAGTATCCTCTTTATCTCTTCCACTATGATGATAAATATATGTGATCTGCTTTGTAAGATTCAATTCTGATACTAATGTAGCATGCATGCAGTTACTTATATAGTTTTTTTTAATTGATTGCTGGTCACTCTCTGCAGTGCAGACTCATTAGTTCACCACCGCTCACTGCACTCTTAAAACTGGGACCTTTGCATGCGTTTCTTTCTTCTCTTCTCTGTTACTTTCGGAAGCACCAAAAGATTCATTGTCATGTTTGAACAAAATGTGATGTAACTATCAATCCTCGCTGGTAATGGAGAGCGATTGGAAGGACCGTGTATGGCTGTAGTTTGGCCCTATGCTTAAAAGTCCACTTGATTTAAAGCTTGAACACAGCTCGAAACCTCTCTCTCTCTCTCTCTCTGAAAAACGGGATAATTACGACTTTTTACTCCTTTATTTTGTTAGTTGGAGAGGAGATTTTCACGTTTGATGCATGCAGAAAATATAACCAAACTAAGAGAAGTTAACGTAAAAGGGTCTCGTGCAATAAAATAAAATCTAGAATTCTTATTTATGGTAAAATTCTTAGTGGGCGCGCTACGAACATATATGTTTTATTACTTCTTTCAGCTTCCAAGAAGCATCAATTATATTGGCCACATATGTTACGGAAAGTAATGTGCACCGGCAATGACTCGTCTCTTTTATTTTTTTCCCTCTGCCAGTGGCAGTTCCATCCATGTTCAATAATTGTCACTGTAATTTTCCATGCATGATTGACGGCGGACAATTTAAACATATAATAACAAAGTATATTTAATTCCTCTATTTTCAATCCCATCGTTTGTTTCGTTGTTTACAGTGAATTATTTTGAGTTACATTACTATTACTGACGTTCCCAATATGACACTTCTATAAATTCGTCTTCCGTCTTTAATGGAAGAATAGTTTATTACTTAACGTTTTGCCAACTTAATTACTATAATATTGAACGGCATATTTCTTCTCGAGAGAGAAAAAATCATATATTTTGTAAAGGGTTTGAATTTTTGGCATTAATGTATTAATTAATTATACATGAGAGAAGGCGTTAGGTGGAATAGTTGCTCTCGAGGGTTTGGATTACACTCTACCATTATTATTTATTATTATTACTTTGGGACAGGGGGGGGAAGAAGCCACACGGCGTACGCAACTCGATCCGTGGCGCGTCTCGCATCCCGCTGACGACCGCACAACACGCGACAGCATGGGTCGCCGACCGTTCACCTGGGGACACGTGGAGTCACGGGACCCAGACCAACCACTAACACCTTTGTACTCTTCTCGCTTGGAGACGACAGCGACACGTGCGTGAGTCCAAAATGCCACGCATCACGTTCGGCGTCCCCCGTCCCAGGGAATCCGAGGGACGGATGGGTGAAACTTTTTTTTATTTTCCCATTTCTTTTTAACCCAACCATTTTCCCAACATTAATTAATCTTGAGCTACAGAATTATATATATTGTTATCTCTTTAATATATATATATATATTCTGTCATGAACAAATTTGTTTTATGATGTCGAATGGTTGAACTTATTTTGTATATCTCAAGATAACAAGAAATGAATTAGAAAAAAAAAAAGAGGAAAGAGATTGGGGAGAATAAGAGAGCTTACGAGGAACGCCACAGTCACCATGCCACCTTTCGCATAGCAGTGCAAGCATCTTAGACCGCCGAACCTACTGTTCACAAGCATCGTTACTTAGTTAGCCAGGAATAAAGGGGCTGCATGAGACCAGGAAGCAAGTTAAACTTTGGAAGCGAATCGATCCCTGGACGTATAAATAAAAAAAAAGGAGGGAGAGTGTGTGAGGGGAACACGGAGAGAGAAAGCAGGGGTGGTCGAATCTTACTGCTGTAAGGGTCTCTCCCTTGGGTTCTCTTACTGCCAACTTGATCGCGGCCACTTTAAAGAGCAAGATGCATGCACATATGCGTGGTTTTATCATATATATGCATCTCTCGTGCTTTTCCACTTCCACGTAGTACAACGTCCAAAACATAGGAAGGGGAATAGAATTAAGAAGGCGATAGGAAAAAAAAGGCATCTGTTGAGCCGTGCCTGCCTTTACTCCGTGCATGGTGCCCCCACGGCAACTAATTATACGTACTACAACACTACTTCTACTACTAATACTACTACTACTAGGCCATGCATGCATGTATCTTCTCTCCTTTAACCGTGTAACAAATATGCACATTAATAATTTACAGCACCGACAAGTTAATTAGCTAAAGGAATAAGATGCAGTACTATATACAGACAACCAAATGGAATTAAGGAGGTGTTACAAGTGGTAAAAACCAGAGATAGCTAGCTAGTTTAAGTGTGAGTTTCATGTCGAACAGATTATTAAAATTAGTAGACTCATATTAAATTGTTCATAGTCGTTACTTTGTTGAAAGTTTATTCGTTCTATTTTTTTGTTTCTTACAACGAGGCTCATCAATTATAGACTTAGAAAAGAAAAAAAAGGAAGATGGATTAATCATTCAGGTAGATCGATCCACAAGAATAGTTCGCCTTGTAATGTGCAATTGTTGGGTTGGCTTTGGATCGATTTGTATTGTTGTCATGCCTGTGGACATCATAATGACGGCGCCGTCTCCTTGTTTTACGATCGCTGCGCCTGATCTCATGGACTTTCTATCTCTCACATGATCTACCGGGGATTCGCTGTGCGACAAAATCTAATAATAGTTAATTGATGAAACCATCTACGTACTGTGTACATTTGTTTGTAAGTTAAAGTGGTCCTTGTTCTGTTGTTTTTTAATCTCGGTCGAATTAAAATTGGACTTCTTAGCTTTGCGTGGCCAGACTCATTCGTCATATATATTTGATCGGTGGTCGTTCTTGTTTCTTAAGTTATTGGTATGCATCGATATTAATGCATTTCATTTTATAGTTTCCAACATTGTATAAAGTTTTGATCCTCTTTTATAGTTAAAGGGTTCGTGATTTCTTTTCCTATTATTTACACTATGATTGAATCTTTCAAATAATTTATCATAATTGGATAAAAACTGATGATGAAGAAGATAGGGACAAAGTAAGATAGAGAACATCTTAAGTACTTAATGCCCTTGTCTTTGTCGTTACTAAAAATATGCTCATCAATTAATTAGTTACTTTGAAGCGAGATATTTTTTCAGGTAATTGAAGAGTCAATTATGACATGCAAAAAAAACAGTAAAGAAATTATATACATGGCAAAGTAGAATACGAAACCTTTGAGTGGAAAATCACCAATAAGATGATTTGAAAACAACAGTACAGGCAGGTGAAAAAGGTATATTAATTATGAGTAGGGGGTATGTGAAAACAATTTTAGATATAATATAAGGTATATATTTAACTCTCAGATAAAAACAATATATGGGCAGGTGGTGTCCAATAGACGTCAGTCCTCAGGAGGTCTATATCTGTATTGGATTAGCATCGACGGATATCAATCTGCACATGAAAATATATTGTGCTAAAATTTCCACACCAACGATAATGCTTTTAATTTATATACCTCTTTTTTTCCCACAGAAGTGTTACTAATTCATTAGATTAAGAAATTCTATAAAATAGAAATTGAAGAGTTAGTAACCTGTAATTGATTGAATAATCTGGTCTCACTTAACAAGGTACCCAAGGGAAAATATTTACAAAAAAACAAGGAAGAAACGAACGCTTATATAGATATTTAGTGGGCTCCATGGATCCTGTATGAAATTACGAAGCCTGCGACCCAATATGTACCACTCTGGTTCCAGGCCGTAAGGCCTACTAACACAACCCATGTGTTTCTAATTGTGATATAAATAAATTTATTTCTTAGTATATCATTACAATTACCTTATGTTTTGAGATAGTGATAAATTGATTGTCAGATAAAGACAACTAGAGGTGAAAGTTTTTCAGTCCGAAAAAGTACTCATTATTTTTTTGGTCAATTTTTTTAAATTATAGAAATCATTCTAAAATTATCTAAAAAAATCACTTTCTAGCAAGTCGACTTTTTTGAACCCCTATTATTTCACTAAAATAATATTTTAAAAGATATATATAATAAACTAAAATTAATATATTAGATTTTATAATTAAATATAGGATATAATATTAAAACTATTAAGTCAGAGTTTTATAATGTGATATTAATATATTAAACTATATAAAAATTAGTATATCAATAAGAGGATTGGTTTCACGCTATTAAAAAAGTCGTCCTAATTTCTCCAATTTTGTATTTTGTTAACTCTATTTTTTCAGGTGGAACTAGGAGTGTAAGAAAATTTCGATCAACTCGAAAAATCTATCCGATCCGAAAAAATTGAATCGAAAAGACAAAAAAATTGAGGCCGAATATAATTTAAAGTGGTTTTTAATAAATTAAAATCCACCCGCTAAAAGTAGGCCCCGCTCGAAAAAAATCATAGGACTTGTGAAGCCCATTTTTTATTTATATAATTAGTACTTATGTTATCAATTTTTTTATTATAGATATAATATTTTTTGTATAAAATTTCATACTTTGCTATCACATTATTAAACTCCAATCTAATAACTTTAAAATTTTAGTAGTATATTTTATATTTAATATAAAATTATATATTTCATTTTTTCTAAACGGTTTTAGGACGGTATTTTTTAATTTTAAAATCGATTCAAAAAATAATGATTAATTTTTTCGACTAAAAATTTGACCCGACCCAAACTACTTTTATCCTACCACTTGTCACGGGTCATTTTTTGCTCGATCAACCCGTGCGGTGTCTAGACGTGCCCAACGTTTAGGCAAGCTCTTTTGAGCGCTTCATGGGAGCTTGCTTATGTCTTTTACTCGAATGCCACAATTTTGGGACGCTCGATCCCGAGCGGACGCTTCAGTAGGGACATTTGTAAATAAGCGAGCATCTCGACGAAACGCTTTTTAGACGCTTGTGTGGATTGCCACCCCATGTTCAAAACACGATGTTAAATTTTGGGGAGCTTGAAATCTTTGTTAAGTAAATAGGGATGATTACCGGTGGTGGGGGGTTGGGTGGGGAGGGGGAACAGATTTTTCGAGTATTATTACACCCCTAGACAACTTAAAAATATACAGATATTTGGATTTATGCGTGCCGTAATTTTTTTGTCACATTGAGCTGTCAAGTTAGGACATAGGAGATGGCTCTGGGCTATTAGCCCGGTACCCAGTGGCCCAGTATACATCATATTATACACTAATTAAAATTTGGAACACGTCTCCTAAAGTCAAACCCCATCAAATGCTGATAGGGCTAAGCATAATATATATAAAAAAAACCATACCCATCCCGACACATAATTTTTAAGTATTTTACATTAAAAAAATTAAGACGATTTTTAAAATTAAAAAAACCAGAGAAACTCGATAGAGAACTACATAATTAAATATTTATACAATATATATTGATATTATATTTTTAATATTTATAATATATAAAAAATTACTCAATAAACATATTATTTATCCTACAATATGCATAAAAGATTAATATAAGTCATAAATAGCACTATTACAATAAAAACATGTGAATGTCGTTAATTTATGAAATAAAATATTTTTATAATTTTTTTGTAAAATGTAAAAAATATAGGGCTCGGAAAATATTGATGAGGTTTTTTTAGTTTTAAAAACTTAATTAAAATATATAAGATGTTTTTTAACGCAAAAAATCACCCAATTCGTACTAATTTCTTTCTAAGGGTTTGTTTGGTCGATGATGAAAAGAAGATAAAGAGAAGGAGGAAAGGAAGATAAAGAGAAGGAAGTGAAAGGAGAACATGAGTTTAAATTGGAGGATAAAAGAGGAAATTTTCTCTTTCATTTCACTCTAATATTTCTTTTTTTTTCCTTCAAAGAAGGAAAATGTATAATTAAAGCAAAATTTCATATTTAATCTTATAAACTTAACATATAAATACACGTATAAAAAAATAAAATAGTCTAAATAAATGTATTATTAAATCTTCATTACCTTCCTTTCCAATTATTCATGTAATGCCCCGAGACCCACATGACTTTCACATGCTCAGAGTCGTCCTAGAGTCACTACTCAATTTTCTATAAAATATTTTTGCGGAATAAAATTTATTAAGTACGAAATATAAATCATAAATGGAAGACTTTTCAGTAATAATAATCATAATAATCCATAATATTCAAAATAACTAAAATATTAATAAGTTCACAATTCTAATAAATGCAGAAATAATAAAAACTAGACCACTCGATCTAGAACATGTGCAACATCTGTCTGCCACTGAGTATAGTCACCTATAGAATCATCATCTATCAAAGCTTTCTCACCTGCACGGATTCATGTACAAGAAAATATCTATGAGTATAAAAATATTCAGTACGTAGGGTCTAATAACACAATCAATATACTCAATTGAAAATAAGATATGATCAATGATAAGTCAATTGAGTAATCAATACAATAATCAATTAACAATATACCGATTTATCAATATGAGCAATTATATCAGGTTATGGTCAAAAGACAAATCAATAGAGATAACAATTAATAATTGCTTGATCCATATGGCATTATTCAATTAACGCTAAAGGATTGGATCGATGATTTAATTTAACAATAAGATAATAAAGTCATAAATCAATAGGAAAGATCAGAAAAATGTCAGATGACCGATCAATATTGATTTAATAATTAAATGTCTGATCACCATGACACTATTCAATTTAACAATTTTTCAATTTCATATCAAAGGTCATTGGTCAATAACAATTCAATTCGATTCAATGAGCGGAGGAGGCAATGTCAATCAACGCCAGTAATCAAATGATCATGATCAATTCAATTCAATTCGATTTTAATTCAAATCAATTTAATTTACAATATTAGGAATTATCCAATTCAATGAGGAGCGCTCGGTCAATTGAAAGAAAGTCTATGTTTTTTTCATGTAGGCCAGTGGATGATTAGTGTCACGATAAGTCATCCAACAATATAGTGTTAACAATTATTCGTGAATGACGGAGGACCATGACCAAACACAGAATAGCCATAACTTCTTTAAAGGATGATGACGCCTCAAACCTTTAGGTACACTATCTGCCCCCATTCAATTCAACTCAATTCAATAACAATATGACCCGGAGGCTCGGAGATAATAAGAGAACATGGAGATCCAGTAGCTTTCAACTTTTATCTTGATTATCTAAGACGTCTATTTTTTAGCAATTTAATTTAGGTGAAATAAGACCCAATCAGAAAGACTACTTGATCAATATCATATTTAGTGATAAAATTGGATATGATAACAAAAATGATCAAGTATGATGATGATATGATCTGTTCAAATATGACAATAATATAATCAGGAATAATAATCAGAACCGATCAATAATAATATAATTAATATATCACAATATTAATAACGAGATCAATATAAAATCTAATATTGAAAAGTTAATAATAAATAACCCTCGGTATTTCGATATTTTTGCCTTCTATTCAATGTCTTGTCTAATTAAAAAAAATAAATGAATTCTTCCTCCTTGAATAAATCAAGCCTAAATTTTCTTCCTCATATTTTTTTATTCTTTTTTTCTTGCTACTTGGTTTCTCTGCTACGGAGAAATCTAATACTTCTTCTTATTTTATTTTTCTCTCTCATACTTTTAAGGGCCATCACGTAGTATTTTTTTTCTTTCTCCATATCCTTTTCTCTCTCTCCATGATTAGGTTGTAACTTTTTTTTTCTTCTTTGCTATCCTCTCATTCTCTCTCTACATTAACCTCACAGAATGTCTTGATTCTTTTCCTCTCTCTTAATTGGCCGTGAAACTCTCCCTAAATCAATCTCTCTCTTATGGTATTCTCTCTCCACCTCTTACGCCATCATCTCTTTTCTCAATCTCCTCTCTCATTTCTTTTTTTTAACCCTTCTCTCTCTCAATTTCTCTTTTCTTTTACTCTTCTATATGTACGTGAATTTCTCCTTAGCCTTACGCCATATTTGATTTTCTTTCGCCATATCCCCTCAACAGTCGACAAGTTATTTGGTTTGTCCTCCATTGAATTAGCACAACGAATGAATCGACAGTTCAATAAATAATTGTTATAAATAATAAACCTATGGATCCTCCTTACATCGTTTTATGTCTAGCCGTTCAATGTCGAATCACGTCTTATTGTCATTTGGACGTCATGCCTCTATCGTCGAACACCGAGAATCAAAGAGGAGGAAACTCTTATGACGACCCACCCTAAGAATTTATTTATAGAGCTCTAGATACTTGATTTTCAATTCATCTATAACTTCAAATCCCAATCAAATTTAATCTTTTAATTAATCTCTTTTAATAATTATAATTTATTTTAATAATTAAATAATTCCGAATTTAATTAAATATCTCATAATATATTTTTATCCTTAATTAAACTCCTTTCCTATTTTTCCTTTATTTTTAAAATCATTTATAATAATAGTAATATTAATGGCCATATTTATCAATAAAAATAATAAAATATTATTTTTTCAACTCTAAAAATCGGAGTCGTTACAATTCATGTCATCCAAATAAGATTAATTATTTTCCTTCATTTTCTTTCTTTCTTTTCTCATTTTTTCTTTTCTCTCTTTTTCCCTTCCCTTGCCCTAGATGATTTTTTAATCAACCCTAAGGGGCAATTTGATATGAGGTAATCTAGATTGATTATCGATTATTTTATTTAAAATTCCTGGGGCTCACCACATTGTCTTGTTTGGCTGCGATATATTATCGATAATTTTAATTGCACTGGTAATCTTAATTACCACATCACTGGTAATCCAAATAGCAAGCAGAAGAGGTGTCTTTCCAAATCACTGGTAATCTTAATTATATGCATTTTGACAATAATGTCCAATCAATAAAAAATATTAATTTTAAATATTTTATTAATAAATAAATATCATCCAATCTCATCTTCTCTATTATTTAATTTTTTTATAAATAACTTTTAATTTTGCCTCATCTTATTTTATTATATTCATTTTTTCCATGTTTTTTCTTTGTTTATTTATAATATTATGTGATGAAAATCTAAAATAATTTTTAAGGATATTTTGATAATTTGTTCTCTAATTATTTTAATCATAACTTATATTACCAATACTTGACAAACACTATAATGTGATATTACCGATAATTTAAATAGTGACAATCTATCTAAATGATGATCTAAATTATCGGTTAATTAAATCGATAATGCGTCAAAGAATCCTAAATGTTGACTTCTTTCTCCATCTCCAACACACGCCAACAATGTTGGACAGCCCGATGACTAATCAAATAGAATTAAAAAAAGATGCTAATGACTTTATGAACGATGGATTTAGATCCGAAAAAAAAAGTTATTTCTGGATGGAAACAAAATATGTGTCAATATCGATTTTTCTCCGTGTACAAAGGATTCTATGGTTCCACTAATTAAGTTCAAACTTTAAGAAAGATAACAGCACGTAAAGCTGCATCACACTTGCACGATCTGGCAGGTGTGTGATTAGATATGCATGTCAACGTGCCTGGAGTGTTGGAGAACGCCGCAGAGTTCGGAGGGGCCGAGTGTATTTACTTGCTCTGCTGCATTCTAATACTAGTTGGACTTGGGTAGTTGGGTTCATTAATTGTTGGGAGTACCCCGTAATATTTTCTACCTCATCTTATTTTTTATTTTTTACATTATTAAATTTTCATTCAACAGTCACAATTAGACGAAGATATGATAATGAAAACGATAAAGAATAATGTGAGATAAGAAATATATATACATATATGAATTTAATGTAGATGTTGAATGTTTTAACGCGTGTCAAGCAATTTTATTAGAAGCGGATCCAGAGTGATGGGGGGCAAAATAAAGGGTAAAAAACCCGTCATCATACGACAATAAATATAATTAAGGAGGTCAAATTCAAGTTTTAATCATAAAATTTGTATATTAATATATAGAGTTAAATAGAATTTAAAATTTTAAGGGAGCCATGGCCTTACACACATAATGTAAGTCAGCCCTTAGGTTTTATGCATAGTTTATTTTATTTTTTTGATATTAAATAAATAGTTAAAATGATCATTGATGATAATAAAAAATAATTTATTGGAGGTTCATAATTTACTGACCCATTTAGCATGCCATGCCACGGGGAAGAAGATGAAATGTGCAAACGAACAATTGGTTGTATTGCCAGGGTCATCACATAATTGATTGCTTGGCTAATGATACAAGTTGCAGTCAAAGACGTATCGACAAAAGGTTAATAATTGTTAATATAATTCCATTGTTAACTTTCTTTTTTTTCCAACTGGAAGCATTACTTACTCCTGTTCCGTATTACAAAGATAATTTTCAACGTGCATAAGAAATTATAAACATGATATTCACGGGCGGTCCTACATTGTAAATCTATGTGGTCAATTGACCTCATAATATTTCATGTTTATTAGCTAGCTATAATAATATATAGCTATTTCTAATAATATGATTATCTAAAAGATCCACTAAAATATTAACTAATAAAACAACTTACCATAATAACTATGAAAAGAAGCATTATTGCTTCTTCTTTCTTCCTTTCGCACTTTGCCCATTTTATGCTCTAATTGACTTTACCTTCTTCCTTTTTAATTTTTTTGTGTTTCAAAACTCATTTATTTTGTAACTATCTTCATGTGATTATCATCCCTTAACAAACTCTTCTAAATATATCTTTGTTTTATACTAATTTTCGTCGGATCCCTCTCATTACTCTTTAAAAAAAATTATATGTTTATAGTTATCAATGAATTATGTGATAAAATAATTAACATAAATCTAGTAAATATTTGTAAGAGATTATTTTTTAAAGCTTCTAACTGATTTACTTAGATAATTAGAGAGAAATGACAATGTATAAATACATGAAACAAAAATATTAGTTATCGTCATGATTAATTATAGAAATCTATTCAATAAATAAAATTATAATAAATTATTATCCTAAATAAATTTATTCAAAATTATTTTTCATGAATTATTTTAGGCCAATTTATTTTACTTATCATTAAAAATTATTTGAATTATAGTTCGCACTCATTATGCTAAGGGTCCTAAGCCCGCACCTGATGATACTCACATAATTTATGCAGAAGACTACTTATCCCACTTGTGTTATCTCACATTTTCTAATGAAATTTACCGTAACATTAGTGTAGACTTTCGCATGGTCTACGCATCCACACATAAGAGCAGAAAGACTAAGGACTTGGTCACGCTCATTGTTCATAGGGTTCTGGTAAATATCATCATATATTCACTTAGTTGTTCACATTAGCATAAATGATTTTTCAAATATGTAATGTTTAAATTTTTTTAGGATGTGTTTTTATATTTTATATGTTTTTTATGTTATATAATTTATATGATTTATATAATTTGTCTATTTTGTAGAGGACAGTGTTGTTTGGGAGGAGGTGGTCGGTACGACATGAGCTGAATGCCTACGTGGCCTACGCACAGTCGTTCAGGTTCCTAGGAGGAGCGGAAGATATGCAAGCGGTTCATCTACTCTAAGTTCATTCACCGCACATAAGCTCACGTTGGATAGCATCATGGGACTCATCTCGTAGTAGCTAGCTCAGTAGCTTCCTTAACATTTACTCCCATTTTGCAGGTGATCCAGACTGCGCTCCAGCCACAGACTCAGTCCCCACGAGGCCAAGAATCGAGTACGTTAGCATTAGATGCCAGGAATGACAACGACAATGTTAACGATGTATGATAAAAACTTTTGTATCATGTATCTTTGATATATTTTGTTATGATGTGTGATATCATTTTGCTATCTTTTTAACTTTTTTGTGATGATTATTACAACTTTGTTTTAATATTATTGTCATCAGTGTAAAGAATGCATGCATTCAATAATTTGTATGGTGAGGGAAGGGAACAAAATGGCTGGGACAGGACAAAATGGCTAGTATTTAGCGTCTCCTCAACATCGCATTAGCGACGAGAGGTGATTCGACACTATTTCAAATATGTCGTACCTAGCATCACGTTAGTGCCATTTTAGCGTTGCAAATATTGGCGTCACATTAGTGTCGCAATAGAGACGAAACATGACATCACGTTAGCATCAAATTAGCATTTAAGTAGCATCACGTTAAGCAGAAGTTCAGCGCCACGTTAGTGTCGCATATCTCAACGCCACGTTAGTGTCGCATATCTCAGCGCCAACTTAGCATCGGATTAACGACACCCTCAAACTCCTCGCAAGGACACATTTCGCATCACGATAACATCTCAATAGCGTCAACATGTGGCATTGGCAGTGTCGCGTTTGTCGTCGATGCCGTTTCGATGCTAATAGTTATCGAATGTTGGCGTCTCCAATGTGCGCCGCCATTTCGACGCTAATGTGTGCCTATTCCTTTTAGCTACGCTTTAGTGATGGCATGCCGACGTCGCCAATTGATAGATTTCTTATAATGATTTTCGACCAACACGTGATCACTACAAGAAAATCGCGATTTTCCAACGGATTTTTCGACGGTTTCGTTTCCAATGGTTATGACCGTCGGAAATAATTTATATTATTATTTAATTTTTTGACGATTCGGAACGTCGATATTTTTGACGGATATCCATCCGTCATAATTTCCGACGACTTTTCCGACGGTTACGACCGTCGGAAATAAAAAAATTAAATTATATATTTTTAATATTATTATTAATTTTTTTCGACGAATTTTCCGACGGTTGTGACCGTTGGAAATTAAAAAAATAATTATATAATTTATTATATTATTATTTAATTTTTCGACGATTAGGAACGTCGATATTTTCGACGGATATTCATTCGTCGCAATTTCCGACGACTTTTCCGACGGTTAGGACCGTCGGAAATAAAAAAATTAAATTATATATTTTTAATATTATTATTAAATTTTTTCAACGGATTTTCCGACGGTTGTGACCATCGGAAATAAAAAAATTAATTATATAATTAATTATATTATTATTTAATTTTTTGACGATTAGGAACGTCGATATTTTCGACGGATATCCATCCGTCGCAAAATCCGCCGCAATTTTCGAAGGTCGTAACTGTCGGTAAATGTATAATAATATCATATATAAGAGTATTTTATTAATATAAATAGCGACGGTCCAAACCGTCTCAATTACCGACGGTTTTGACCGTCGGTAAAGATTACCGACGGTTCAAACCGTCGGTAAAATAAAAAATAAATATTATATATAACTAAATAAAATAATTTTTTTTATTATTTATGTTTTCGACGGCCGAAACCGTCGGTAATTAAAATTTCGTTATCCCACTTTTTTTTCCCTTTTTCCGCTTTCTTCCCACTTTTTTCCTTTATATATTTTCCCTCCTCCCTCTTCTCTCTCCCTCCTCCCTCCACTCCTCTCTCTCTCCCTCCTCTCCTCTCTCCCGGCCGCGAGCACCGGATCGGCCTCTCCCGCGCGTCGGACGTCGGCGACCCTCCCACGCCGGACGCCGGCGACCCTCTCCCGCACCGGCGACCCTCTCTCGTGCCGGTGTATCTCTCTCTCTCCCGCTTCGCGCCGGCATCTCTCTCTGCTGTCGGCCGGATCCGGCCGCCAGGCTGCCGGATCCGGCCTCCAGCAGTCGGATCGGCCGCCAGGCGGCCAGTTCCGGCCTCCAGCGCCCGGATCCGATCGCCTGGCGTCGGATCGGCCGCCAGGCGGGCCGGATCCGGCCGCCTGGCGACGGATCCGGCCGCTAATTTTTTTTATATTTAAAAGATCGACGGTTGCGACGCCCGTCTAAAGTTTTGACAGTTGGGACCGTCGAAAAGTTGCGACGGCTCGGACCGCCGGCCTTTTCCGGCGGTTGCAACCGTCGGAAATTTCGACGGCTCGTACCGCCGGCCTTTTCCGGCGGTTGCAACTGTCGGAAATATCGACGGTTCAAACCGCCGGCCTTTTTCGGCGGTTGCAACCGTCGGAAATATCGACAGTTTGAACCGTCGGGGACTTTTCCGGCGGTTACAACCGTCGAAAAATTTTGACGGGTCGAACCGCCGGGGACTGTTCCGACGGCCAGAACCGTTGATATTTTCGATGAATTTTTTTCAACCGTCTCAAATCCGTTTGCGACGAGCATTTTTCCGACGGATCGATTCCGACTGAAAAACCGTCGGTAATTACGTTACCGACGGTTTTCGGGCTGATTATCGACGGTTTGGACCGTCGGTAATCCGTGTTTTTCTAGTAGTGGATATTGTCTGTTCTCAACCTTCACCTGCACGATTTTATCAAAACGTGTCATGTATGATCAATATGATACTCTCATATATACTCAGCATTTCCTTCGCGACTTATGCATTTTAGACTAATTCAAAGGTATGCCTTATGCATCCTTCCTTCCCTTAGGGACTCAACATACAAGTGATCACACCTCACTTGCAAAGAGGTCCACGTGGAGTGACACTACTAGAAATTGTCAAATAGCGACACAGTCTCTGAGACGCTATTGCGGCGCTAACGCGTGGTTGGAAATAATAGCGTCGTTTTAGCGTTGACATAGCATCGATAATATGAGACGCCTAGAATCGGTAGCTATTAACATTTCAATGGCGCCAAATCTAAAAATGATGCAACTAACGTCAACACTCGACGCTAGCTCGACGTTAAGAAGACGCAAAAGTGTCGTTGCGAGAAGTTGAGTTGCGTTGCTACAACGATGCTAAAGTAGCGCAAAAACATGTGACGCTATGTCGACGCTCATGTGACGCTATGGTTATATCTAAGTCGACGTTGGTTCAACGCTATTGTGGGACCAATGTGATATCTTAATGGGGTCTTGACGGTAACGCTAAAGTGACGCTAAGCTTGTCGACATTAAGGTAACGCTAAAGATGATATATTTAAAATAGCATTGACTATGCATGCGTCGTCATTGAGACGCTACAAAGGTGCTAATTTCAGGCAATTTTGCCCAACTACAATCATATTTTCTTCCCTTCCCACACCATACAAATATACAATGCATATAAATGACTTCATCATTTATCACAGTCATCATATTAAAGATAACGATATGAAAACTAATAAATTGAGCTAACAAAAGTATAACAACTGTGTGTATATCTAATAACAAATACATAACTAATAATCTGAACTAACAAAAGTATATCTAATATCATGCAAAAGTTTCTATCCTAAGTTTGGAGTCGTTATTGTCATTCTGGACATTTGATGCTGATGTCTTCGTTCCTTTCCCTCCTGGGGATTGATTCTACGGTCGGATCATTGTTTGAATCACTTGCAAGAAAGGGGCCAAATGTTGCAGTAGCTTCTGCGATACCTACTATCATATAGCTGTGTCAGATCAAGTGCAACGGATGAGCTCGGAGAACATGGCCCGCTTGCTGATGCATGCAAAATATAACATATAATTAGCCATGCATTTAATTACATTTCGATTCCTTTTCATATAGCATGCATCAATTTATGGCCTCATTTGCTTTAATTTTATAAAAATGGAAATCTACCCAAATTATATGTTTTCTTGCAGAAAGATAGAGAATTGAGTTAGGAAGCCACCGAAGAGAACCACACTCAAATCAAGGTTCAAACAGAGCCATAAAGTGAAAATTAGTAAAGGTTGTCAGTGCCGAAATGAATATAATGGGCCATGAGAAGTATGTAATGGCTCGTTAAATCTCCAGTTGCGTCCAAGTACTGAAAATTGAATATAACGAGCCGTGAGATGTCTGTAACGGTCCGTTAAATATTCAGTTTCGCTCAAAAAGCATGCCCGAGTTACAAGCCGTGAAATCCAAGCTACGGGGCGTTAAAACCACACGTCTAATTCTATTTGGACACCGTGAGGCTCGTGAAATCAATGTTACGAGCCGTGAAAATCACTGTTATGATCGTTACAGGACTGTTATGGGCCGTTACGAAGATTATTGTCAAGATTTCTTCGAGTTTTCTTGGGAATTTAAAGTCTAGATCAAATCCAAACTTTATCCTAGGTCTCAGGGATGATTAAGAAGCATATTTACTCAGATTTGAAGGAGTTTGGGATGGTTTTAAAGAGCTATTTAAATTCTATTCCAAATTTATTTGTTTTGACATGAAAATAGTTCGAACCAAATTGAAACTCTATGAAAACCCTTGGGACCCTGGAGGCTATAAATAGAGGTCCTAAGAGACAGAAAAAGGTGTGCTTGTTGTGCTTATAGGTGTTTGAGACTTGGGAGCCATGCCATATTGCAGAGGATGAATTTCGAAGCGTGAAGATCAACCGAAGGAGAAAATTACGCAGTAACGCGTTGATTGTGTTGTGCAATGTCCAGAGGTCCCGAAAGCTGAGAATTCTTCTTCTATTTTTTATTTGGATGCTCTTTTACATATTTCTTATAGTTTATTATTTCTGTAATATAGATTTTTATATTCTTTTCAAGATGTTAAACTGTTTGAACCATGTTATTAGTTGAATTAATTAAATTTTTTGATTTCTTTTGATTATGCATGTTGAGTTCATTGCCTTTTGATAAGTGATTTGATTTCTGAGATTAGATTACAAACTTGTAGGAGGAGTGTCTAGATTCAAGAATTATTATTAATTTGATAATTGATCTTTTACTTCTAAATTAAAGCATACATAATGTGTGTTCGGTAACTCGACGTTTGAGCCAAATTTCGTGCGATCTATTATTCTATCCAGATTTATGGGTGAATAGTAATGTAGGAAATACAAATTCATGCATCTTAATTTTTTGTAAAATTAATAATTGACTCATCTTTTGGGATTATTAGTTTTATTAGATGTTAAGGTAGTTTGGTTTACTCGTCTTGAGAGGTCAATACTTCAAATACTCTTAATCCGTCTTAAGAATCAAAGCTATTATTTTCTGTTATAACTCAACTATTACAAAGTATCATACACGTTTATCTTTACATTAATCATCCATTTATTTTCTATTATTTATTTTTCTGCACCTTTAATTCTCTATTTTTATCACAAAAACATTTTCTTGTCTTAATAGATTATTGGGATATATTAGATTTAACTAGTTCCTTGTGGGTTCGACATTATACTCTCTACTCTATTACTTGATACGATTAGTGCACTTGCTAACAAATTTATTTGTTACAAATTCTACACATCACCTGCATATCCTCCGCTCCTTCTAGGTGCCTGACCGGTTGTGCCTAGGCCACGCAGATATCCTCCTCGTGTCGTACCGGCCACCTCCTAAATAACAGCGTCCTCTACGAAATAAAAAAATATACAATCATATAAACATTATAAATTATATAACATGAAAAACATATAAACATATAAGGTGTTATATAACTTAAAAACATGAATCATTTTTTAGATACGATATCTGGTGGCTGAGTACTCGGATCATCTCCGTACTTCTCAATCATCTTCTCATTATACACATCTTAAAATATTTAAACATTACGTATTTAAAAAAAATATTTGCACTAATGTCACCAACCAAGTAAACATGTGACGAGACTTATCAAAAGCCTACGAGCAATGGGCGTGATCAACTCGTTGGTCTTCTGATTCTTATTTGTGGCCTCGTAGACCACGCGAAAGTCCACAAGACTGCCTCATTTCTTCTCCTGCAATAAAGTTTCAAATTTTATAAAATAAGTATAAGATAAAAGCCTGATTATTCGATTTTGTATCTATAGTACCATGCGTCGTCGATGCTCGTAAAATCGTATCGATCTTCTTGTGTGGATGTGGATGTCGGGTTTCGAAAATCGGTTAACTTTCTTTACCATTATTCATCCATCCTATATGAATATCAAATACTGGGTGCCTAATATGCCTATATAACGACTCCTAAACTGGTCGCCTAATCTTTGAAAAATTATTAATTTTAAAAAATTAATTCAAATATAAAACTTACTTACCTCTTCCTATATAACGAATCTCAAACTAGACGCCTAATATGCCTTGGACATCTTTGTATGTCCTGCTCCAAAGTGAGGCCCGCAGACGTAACGACCTTGCAAAATTTATACAGCCGATTTCGGAGGCATTTCACAACCACCTCCTCAAAAGCTCTTCGCATTGTACCCAAACTATGATATGGATGAAATTGATTTTCCTCCTAAACAATGTTATAAAAGTTGGTAATTTAAAAATAATATAAAATAAATTATGTAACCCAAAAAAGAAGATCATATCGTAAATGCCCAAAAGATGTCATCTGCACTGAAACTGGGACATCTTTTCATGATCCTGCCACATCCGGCAAGTAGGAAAGAAGAAGAGCACTGACATTCCGCATGGTACTAGCGGGTATGAAAGTGGTCCTGCAATTTACAAAGAAGAAGTAATTTTGAATGATAAGAAAAATAATAATAAAATTTTTAGAATTTATTTAACTCATGGTCGAGCAATGTTGTTGACGGTGGCCACCCCATTATCATGTAATTCCTTTTCATCAGTCGAAGAGTAATCATCATCTGCTACAATTAGGTTAGGCTGAGAAGGTCGACAGGCCTAGTACAAAATAAATCATTAATTCAATATCAAATTAAACTAATGATAATTGATATATGTACAGTAAAGTTCTTACCACGAGTGATGTCTATCGCTACTTGATTCGTGTTAGTCCGCTCGTCAGAATGTGATAAGGCGGGTGCTTGTGCTATCGGCGGCGTAGCAACTACTATTAAAAAATTATTAATGTAATTAAATGAGAAATATAAATTTAATAATAATAAATATATCACTTGGGGTAAGATGCCGATCGTGAACGCTGTAATGTGGTGAAACGTTTGGTAATCTCGATGGTGGCGTAGCAACTATCATCATTAAAAAATACTTAAATACTTGCATGTATTTAAATTTATGAAATATATAAAAAAAATAACCTAGTGTGACATGTCGATCGTCATCGTGTGATCGAGACGTCCCGACTATGTGCCTCGTCGACGGTGGATCAACTGTCACAATAACAAAATAATTAGAACAATTACATGTATAAGATATATTAAATGCACAAAAAATAATCTGCAGTGATACGTGAAGACGACCCACCAATAGATCGTCTAGTATGTGACGATTCGTCCACGTGCCCCGACAGCGGCGGAGAAACTAACATTATTTAAAAAATTAATGCAATTATTATGAGCAATTATAAATAAGCAACTGACAATAAATATATCACTTGATGGTCATGATGACTGACTCATATGGAGTGAACGTCTAAAAGAGCGAGATGACCCAAAAGCTTGACCTCTAGTAACTGAAAAAATAACAAACTTGTGTTATTATTATATTTAGTTTATAAAGTTAGAAACAAATAATTTTATAAATTATTAAAATAACTACGTGATTCATTTGCTTGTTTCGTATTCTGATTCATTTTCATCATCGTCGTCGTCTCTATAATCTTGATTCGATTCATCATCAACAAAATTGTTAATGTTCACTTCTAAAAGGTCATTTGAATTGAATTCTTCCATTGGATCAGCGTCATCGACTAATTGAATATTCTCAACTTCATCGACTACATCAATTGTCTCATTCACTCGATCATCTACGAACACATCATTGTATATGGATGATGTTTATGATCATCTACCATTGTTTTTAGACATGACAACAACCTAATTTTGTATCATTCAACCTAATTTACATCTCTTAGGCATTACAACAATTATAACAATACCACTAGAAAATCAACTTAAGGGGGCGGGTGGCGGGATCCTACCTTCTCGCAGGGCGGCGACCGAATAGGAGGGCGTCGGTAGGGCCATGGAGCTTGTTGGCGGCGATCGAAGCAGTAGGATGATGGAGCTATTGCAGGGCAGCGGTGGAACAATAGTGCATCGTGTGTCGGCGTTGCCGGGAAGGAGGAGGGGGAGGAGCCAGCGTCGAGGGTCGGAGGAGGAGGAGGAGGAGGAGGCGTCGGGGTTGGGTGGTTGGACGGAGGAGACCGGCGCATGGCGGAGGAGGACGAAGCAGGGCAGACGAGGGCATTAGAGGAGGGGGGAGGGCGGGGACGGATGACGGCGTCGGATGAGGCAAGGAGGGCATGGTCGGAGGAGGCGGGGAGGACGCTCTTGGAGGACACAGGGTCAGACGAGGGCAGGCTATGGCGTCAGAGGAGACGGGGTCGGAGGAGGGCGAACGAGGGCGGATGAGGGCATCGAAGGAGACGGGGTCGAGGAGGGCGAACGAGGGCGTAGAAGGGCAGATGAGGGCGTCGGAGGAGACGAGGACGGAGGAGGTCGATAGGGTCGAAGGATGGAGAAGGGGATGGAGGAGGCTGGCGGGGTCGGAGGAGGGCAGGGGAGGCGGGAGGCGTCAAAGCACGACACCGGAGGAGGGTGGCGTCAGGGCGGCATCGCAGTGGCACGGTCGTGATGGCATGGTGGCACGATCGCGATCGCACATAGTAAATACAATAAATAATAAAGAAGGAAGTTAGAGATTTATGGTAACTCTTTAGAAAAATGCGATGCTACTTCCATGCTAACACGACGCAGACAAATAAATTAAAAGATATAAACTTAAATGCAACGCTATGTCGACGCCCAAGTGACACTATTAGCGACGAATAACTGTCGAAGCTAAGTCGATGCTACAATGATGCCAATTAATATACCTGATGTTTTTATTAACTTATATTCAAATATGTTTATATTATTTTGTTCATATTATATTATAAGTTGTTATTCCAACAAGTCTTCTATATTCTAAGTTTTAAGTTTTTATTTGTCGAGTGTCGACGAGATCTAGTGGGATCGGAGCAAGGAGAGGAACAGAGTAGAGCATCGGCGAGGAAGCGAAGGAGAGGAGGCGAACGCGTCGACGGGTCGGGCGGCGTGCGAGGAGAGGGAAGGCTAGGAGGAAAATGGAGGATTGCGTTAGGGTAGACGACGTCAAAAGGTGTAGAAAAAAAAGCAAATCTCACATGTCGATCGTGAATCGGAGGGGTGAGATACGTGCGCAAATCTCAGCTCTCAATTCACGATCCAAGGGCTGAGAAAATGGGAGCAGAAAGTTGGGAGTACCCCCATTAAATCCCAATTGTGTGTATATAATGTATGTATGTATGTTAGGTCTATATATATAAACTATAAGTGCATATTCTATGTATGTATGTATGTATGTATGTATGTATATATGTATGTATGTATGTATGTATGTATGTATGTATGTATGTATGTACAAGGTAGTCAAGATCGGGATCTTATGTAAGATCGAAAGGGGTTCATAAGATCGAAGATCGTAAGATCCTACTTATATATTAAAAAACTAGTTGAATATATAAAATTATGTAAAATAATATTTTTTAAATAAATTTGTAATATTTTAAATTATAAATAATGTTATCTTGAGTACTATCCTATTAAGATTTGTTACAAATGATAAATATACTATTTATATAATAATAATAATTTAATATAGATTGACAAAAAATGGCAATAATATGGTGAATATGAAATAACATTATATAATAATTCTTAATATACATTTATAATAGAATTATTTTGTGCAAAAAATATTTTTAAAATTTTAATTATAACCAATAACCTTTTTCTTAATTTTATTTCCAAAAGATAATGTTGCAATTGGTGAAAATTTAAAAAAACAAAATTAAAAATTAAAAAAAAAATTGGATTAGTAGGATCGGTAGGATCTTAACGATCTTACGATCTTACTATTACGATCCTACCGATCCTACCAAAATGATCTCAAAGTTGAGATCGAGATCGCCGACCCTAGGTAGGATCGTAAGATCGTAAGATCTTACGATCAAGATCGCGATTTTGATAACTTTGGGTATGTATGTATGTATGTATGTACGTACGTACGTTAGGTCGATATGTATATGTAGAGGTGCTAAACCGACGCAATGGTGGCTCTATTTAGCGACACAATGTATTGCATTGCTAATGTGATGCTATTCTGGGATATTGCAACACTATTTCAATGCCATTGCGTCTATATATAGTGTGGCACTAAGTCATCTCACTTAATTCAACCCTAATAATTCCATGATTAGGAATATATAAATAATAAATAATATATATATATCTATGTATAGCTAAGATAAAATAATATATGCATATTGGAACAATATATCAATGCCATCGCTAAATCATGTCACCTAATTCAACCCTCATAGATTCCATGATTAAGAATATAAAAATAACTTATCTATCATACATATCTATAACATATGATATAGGAACATAATTATATATGTAGGTAATATATATAATGTAAGTAACATATACTATATGAATATATATGTAACACATATAATATAGGAATACATGTGTAGGTAAGTATACGAGTACATATGTAGGTAATATATATATATTTAAGGGTTATTTCCATAAACCTCCCTTAAACTATCATGATTTTTCACATTTAACCCTAAATTATGAACTTATTGTTTTATATTCCTAAACTAGTCCGATTTTTTCACTTTAATCCTTCTGAGAGAGGCCGTCGTCAGCCGGATCCGTCAGACATGCGGCCGGATCCGGCAACCATGAGTCGGATCCGGCAGCCATGTGCCGAATTCGGCCACCTGTGCACGGGATCCGTCGCCTACGGTCGGATCCGGCCGCCTATGCGTCGGATCGACCGCCTACGGTTGGATCCGATAAACATTCAACCGATCCAATCGTCTATGCGTTGGATTCGGCCACAAGCGTTGGATCTGGCAGTCATGCGGCCGATCTGGCTGCTTGTGCGCCGGAGTCGACGGTCATGCGGCTGATCTGACCACCTGGCTGCTGGAATCGAGAGAGAGGGAGTGGGAGTGGGAGTGGCCGGCCAGAGTTGAGAGAGAGGAAAAGGGGGAGGGTGGCGGGGATCGAAGTAGTCATCAGTAGTCGCTGACGCCATGAGAGTTGTCGCTGTCGTGGGAGAGAGAGGGAGAGGAGGAGAGATAGAGACAACATGTGAGAAATGGGGGAACGAATGAGGAGAGATATAGGGAGAGAGGGGCGCGGGAATGAGGAGGGAGAGGGAGGGAATACTGGATAGGAAAATATTAGAGTTAGCGACGGGTACATCCTTCTGTATTGTCGATAGAGGAAACCCAGTCGGTACTTCGAAGGATAAATCCGTCGACAAATGGAAGATAGATATGCATTATATTATAAATATTTATAGAAAAATGTTATTCAATTACCGACGTGTAATGGCTTCGGAATTACCGAAGGATTTGAAATTCGTCAGTAATTTCGAAGGAAATACCCATCGGTAGTTAAAATAATATTATTTATTATTATATTATATATATACTTCTTATTATTAATCATTAATAACATTATATATATTAATATATATATGACTAAAAACATTAATAATATAATATTATATTACAAATATTATAAATAAATGGAAGATAGATATGTATTATATTATAAATATTTATAAAAAATTATGATCCAATTACCGACGGGCGAAATTACCGAAGGATTTCAAATCTGTCACTAATTTCAAAGGAAATACCCATCGGTAATTAAAATAATATTATTTATTATCAATAATTGTATATAAAATCTTATTAATAATATTATATATATTATATATGACTAAAAACAATAATAATTTTAATATTATAAATAAATGGAAGATAGATATGTATTATATTATAAAAATTTATAAAAAAAATTATTATTTAATTACCGACCGGTGATTCTTTTGAATTACTGAATGATTTGAAATCCGTCGATAATTCTAAAGAAAATACCCGTCGGTAAATAAAATAATATTATTTATTATCATTTTTTATATATGAAATTTAATTATTAAACATTAATAATATTATATGTATCAATATATAGGACTAAAAATATTAATAATATAATATAGTATAAATAAATGGAAGATAGATATGTATTATATTATAAACATTTATAAAAAAATTATTATGTACATACCGACGCGTAATTCCTTCGGAATCACCGAACGATTTGAAATTCGTCGATAGTTATGAAGAAAATAACATTAATAATATTATATATATTAATATATATGACTAAAAACATTAATGATATAATATTATAAATAAATAGAAGTTAGATATGTATTATATTATAAGAATCTATAAAAGAAATTATTACCTAATTACTGACGGATAATTCCTTCGAAATTACCGAAGGATTTGAAATCCGTCGATACTTTTGAACGAAATACCCATTGGTAATTAAAATAATATTATTTATTATCAATGTTTGTATATAAAATCTTATTAATAAACATTAATAATATTATATATTAATATATGTGACTAAAAACATTAATAATATAATACTATAAATAAATTGAAGATAGATATGTATTATATTATAAACATTTATAAAAAAATTATAATTTAATTAACGACGGGTTATTCCTTCAGAATTATCGAAGGATTTGAAATCCATCGATAATTCGAAGAAAATACCCATCAGTAATTGAAATAATATTATTTATTATCAATTTTTATATATGAAATCTTACTATTAAACATTAATAATATTATATGTATTAATATATATGACTAAAAACATTGATAATAAAATATAATATTATACATAAATGGTAGATAGATATATATATTATATTATAAACATTTATAAAAATATTATTTAATTACCGATGGTAATTAAAATAATATTATTTATCATCAATTTTTATAATACATATCTATCTTTTTATATGTTTATATATTCCTTTCTTAATGCATTAATAAATATTATGATTAAATAAGTTATCATTATTTTTTATTTTCTCATAGATTATAAATAAATTTAAAATATAAAATTGATAAATTTTAATATGCACTAACATTTTCACATAATGATTATTTTTAATCTAAATCACAATATGACTTTTTAAAATATATAAAAGGGCATATTATAAAAAACATAATAAGTTTTTTTATAAATAATTTTATCCATATTTTTTATTTTTAATAAATAGTTCTTGTAATAAGATAATAAAGATTAAATTGACATTTCACAATTAATAAAAAGTAACTTAATATATTAAAATTATAACTAATTTTATAAATAATGATGAACCTTTTTATAAATCACAAATGACCTTTAAAAGTATACAAAATGACATATTATAAAAGACACATATATCTTAATTTCATAGTGTTAATGTATATATCGTAGTAATGTTAATCAATATGTGTACATACCATCCATATTATATATATATATATATATATATATATATATATATATATATATATATTATCATTAATTAGAATACTTATAATTCACAATTTATAAATGTATTTTTTTTAATTTTTTTATAAATAAGAGATAATCCATAAATTTATACTTATGATTAAAATTAATTAATTTTATTTTAAAATTCGTTATATTGACATATTTAAATTTTATTAAAACTCTTCTATTTTATATTCTAAATTTATTTATAATCTATATTCTATACCTGTAAATATATTAAAGGAAATGAGTAAAAAGATAAAATATTAAAGAAAATTATAAGAAAATAAAAAATAATGAAAATTTATTTAATGTATTATATTATATTATATTAATGCATAACAAAGAATAAAAGTAAATGTAAGAAATATGCAATATATTATAAACATTACTAACAACTTTTTATTTTAGTTACCGACGGGCTTAGCTTTCAGAATTATCGAGGGATATTGATCCGTCAGTAATTTCGAAGTCTAGGTCCGTCGATAATTAAAGTAATAAAATTTTAAGCATATATTAATACTACATTACCTATATACTACGTTCCTAGCCTTCGAAATTACCGACGGATAAATATCCCTCGTTACTTTCGAAGGCTAGACTTATCAATAATTTTAATAATAAAATATTAAATATATACTTATATTATATTACATATATATTATTATAAATATAATTACTGACGGTTCTAACCTTCAGAATTATCGATAAATTTCAATCCCTCAATTATTTCGAAGGATATATCCATCGATAACTTATCGACGGGTATTTTTCGTCTATAGTGCGAAGGATATTTTGATTCTCGGTATTTCGAAAGGTTTTTCTATCCGTCACAAATGTCGTCAGTAAATGCGAAGGATTCTTGTCCATCGGAAACTTTCCGTCGCAAATTTATAATTTTCTTATAGTGATTTACTGTTTCAAAAATTAAACGGCCTCATCCTTGTATTTAATTATATCATTGTCATTTATGACCAAGTGGTTTTATTTGCATCGGCAGATCTCAGGTCCACTGCATCTACATGTCTTTATTAATCGTGCACTAATATAATGACCTTCCAACAGTTTTCTTCTGTCTTCTGTTTCTTTATCTCAACTAGAACTGTGTATATGTGAGGACAAAGTGATTGGCTCAAACCTTGTTCATTGGTCCGCATGCCAGGGGCTAAATTTACGTGCTCGTGAGAAGTTTCCATATTTCTCCTTGATGGAAGGAAGAGGGTTGACACTAGAAAAATTTGCATCTTGATCAGCATTAATTGTCTAGGAGACCTCATGGATCTGCCACACATTGAAAAAGGTGAAGTACACTTTCTAACTCCCTTCTTTTTTGGTACAATATTAACATGATGAAAGAGTGACCATAGGCATTAGGGCACCACATGTTATTTGTCATATATATTTTTTAGTGTAGTGAAGCCACTGTAACACATATTTATCTGCTGCATTAACGGATATCAAAGTGGGGGTTGATTTGTTAACAGGTTGCCACTTTGGCAGATGTCAATGATAACATTAATAAGTCTGCACTAATTATATAGTTGTGGAATAATTAAATAGGGCACCAGTTGAGCCCATTCGTTGTGATGGAGTTGTCTGCAAATGTTAGGTGTAAGGCAACCATCAAATCTATAGAGAGAAAAAAAGTTTGCAAAGAGAGAAAGAGAGAGAGAGAGAGAGAGAGAGAGAGAGAGAGAGAGAGAGAGAGAGAGAGAGAGAGAGAGAGAAGCGAATAACTTTGAGGCCAAAAGTTTTGACTAGTTATGGGTTGTTTTCAACAGGACGTTGATATGCAAATTGCAAAGCTAGGCGTGCTCTTTGTGGAAACTTTTATTCTCAGCAAATTAAAACCATTCTTGCTAATTATACTCTTGATTAATGATTTCAAATACGAGTGATGGATGCATGCATTATCATATATTATATACGGATAAAAAGTAAGTTAGGATAGGAACTCGATCTACGAGTTCGTCCAACATTGGATTATAAGGAACCAAACAATTCATAGCTCAAATATTTTATCTCCACCATTTTTAATATTTAATTATAATAAACTTAGCTTCCTTGTTTATTAAGGAAAAAAAATTGCAAGTAGGAAACCATCTCATCTTTCCGTCTTTAATTATTCCAATTGATTTTGGTGTCTTCTAACCTTAGATGATCATCTAAGGCTAGAGTTCTCATCATGATGAGGAGTGTATAGCCATAGTTAATTGTAAGCAAGTTTTATTTATATACTGCAGCGATCCAAAATTTAAAACTTAAAATTACAATGTATAGTCTCACACGAATAAAATATGAAAAATAATTAGATATGATTTTATATTTAACTATCTCCTTCTTTTTGAATTTATACAGCTCAAGAGGTTAACAATATGATGCACCAGGGAGTAATACATATGTGTATGCATATGGTAATTGCATCGATTGTGAAAATAAAGGATGCTGTTGCTGCATATATACATGAGCTTTTGCCAAATTCGAAAAAGTTTGGAATCCTTGTAACTACTTGAATTAATGTATTCGTTAACGTAAAAAGAGCCAATCTGTTACCGTGCCATGATATGTACAAACTACAAACCTGTCAGCAAAATGTATGTTTAGTTGCAAAATCAAATTGTCTTAAAGCACAAAAAAAATGTAAAAAGCCTAAAAGTCTAAATCAAGTCGGGGTAAAAGTTAATTAAGGTTTTATAGTAATCAGAAAAAAAGAGAAAATAAAATATATTAAAATTAATTATTATTATAAATATTTATTATTATTATTTTAATTATTGTATGAGATCATAATAACGTACAATAAAAAAATTGTTAACATTGCTAGATATATGAAGATCGAAAAGTTAAAAGAATTGAAAGCTTGACAACCTTAAAGCTTGCATAAACAAACAAAAATGCACACACACACACTTCAAGAGAGACTATTTCAATATAGAAAAATGACTAGCATAAAATATTCAAATTAATTAAAAAAAGGAAAATATGCAATGTCCTGCATGAAAGAGCAACATTTCAAGGGTAAAATATAAAAAAAAACACAAAACATGGAACAAAAGGGAAGAAACTAATAATAAAAACTTAACACATTGACTGTTTGTAACGCCCCCAAATTGAACCCCGTCACGTGGCGAGAATCCAACCCGTGGACGATACTGACTATGCAATGAAGTTGACCCATAACTTGACTAGTTTCTTGACTAGAGAAAATAAAGTGGAAGACTCAAGTAATAGGAACAAAATATTCAATGAAAAGTGGAGTTCAACAGTACTTCATAATAAGGAGTATCAAGTGTGGGCGGTACATATACAATACCCGAGTTCATAAAAGAAACAAAAGACAAAATGATACAACAAAAAAGTAGCCAAGGATCACCCCATGTGCACATCATCATCACTAGCAAAAACTGTCGCTCTGGCCCATCCAACTTATTTACCTACAGGATCAATGCAGGAGAAATGATATCTCATGAGCTTTGCAGCCCAATAGGAGAATAATAAACCGATGGATGGTCAAATGAACATTAAACAAGCATGGAAGAAAATCTTGAAATGATATTGAGCTATAAATAAATTAATAAGAATGATTAGTATCTATGAGTCAAACAGAAATGAAATAACAGCAATCTATGCAATCACCTGGTGAGAGATCAATACGATATGAGTTTAGTCATTAATAAAATCTGCATGTATAAAATCGATGATGAATTTGTAAATCAATGCGATAGTCTGACAATGAGAGAGAAATTTCGTTAAAACAATTGCAATGAAGGAGATATTTTGGATTCTCTGGTGAGTATGAGTATGATAATATTAATCCATCGCTGATTATAAATCAAGATCACTGATACAATGCTCTGGTTTCATTACTTTGTACTTAAATATTTTGTACTTAAATGCTCTGATCCATGTAGCCGACCCCACCTAGTGGGATAAGACTTTGTTGTTGTTGTTGTACTTAAATACTTTGTTCCAATGCTCTAAGTATGGAAGTTGTATTCAACTTCTGAGTCACTGATGTTTCTATGCAATATCACCGGTTAACATTTTTGTTGCAATGAGATGCCATGTACTTCAATACCATGGCGGAAAGTCATCCTCACAATAGGGGAGGGTATCCTGTTTCGTTACACGATGGGGAGCAATCGTACAACGGGGACATGTCTGAAATTATGCCCCAACCATGCGATGAACTATGCTATGCAATGAACTCCTGTCAATCCGTATCATGGACACCCTAACTTTTATCTTTATTAATTGAAGTTTTCGTCTTCGCCCGATTGGGACTTGGATCAACACTATGTAATGTAAATCAGTAAGATTCACCTCAAGATCAGTGCGATGAAGATAAATGATCAGCTAGGATTAGTTATACTTTGATCATAATATGAAAGATAGAGGATCCAGATATGGAGTTTTGGATGTATCAACAACATAACTCTCTGAACAGGATGATTTGTGAGCATCTTACATATTCACTTCTTAGCAATTCAACTTATAAATTTTGCTACGGATCATAACAATTTATATTCATGAAAGTAGTAAGCATAAGAACACTAATTAAATTATATGGATAGTAAGCCTTTATAATGTTAGAGTCACAACACGGCATGATATTCAGATGCCAGTAGCCTACCTTGTCTTTTCTAATTTATGGACAACAGGATGATAGTCAATAAACCTCTTAGAGGTTTGCTAATATGTGTACAACATTAACCTTCTAACTCTGTAGCTATAGTACCCTTCTCCATGACAAGATGGATAACTAACCGCAAGTAATTCTGATAACTTACCATATGACATATCACGAAGACAATGTGAAGATAATAAATACCCAAATGAATACCATCAATCACACGTATGACCAATAATACATTCCCCAAAACCCAATTCAAAGGACAACATAATACCTCATATTCATCCCTGCAATATATGAACTTGGGTACACTAGTAAGTATATGATTTACTTACCATTATTGCAGTCTTAAGAACACTGATAGGGACCTTTAAAATCATGAAAGAATAACTCAGCATAACATTACAATATTCTTCAACAATGGACAACATGCTTTCACGTAGGGGCACTAATTAGGACTCATTCTTGTCACTTTGTATACATACTATTGTTACCTTAATCTAACCTATAGCTGGCAAGTGTAGTACTCCCAAAATCAAATAAACCTCTTAAGATTGAAGTACTATATACCTATTATTTATGAGAAATGATTTCCTCTTTCCTGGGCAGCAAGATAGTACCAATAAACCTCTTAGGCTAATTTATATGCATCAACAACTATAACATATATGTCTCAACTACATGGGAAGTGTATGAAATCAGTGTTGCTATTCATCTAATACATTTATAATTATCTAGGCAATAATGTTGAGCATCATGTCGTTTAAGTCAGTGGTGGACAACAGCAGCAAGATAAGAGATTAATCAAGCTTGTAGGCCTAGTGATTAACTTCAGCAAATGATTAGTGATATGTACATTACCACCAGCAAGATATGTCGTTAGTATACCCACTTTGTCTCTCAGGCATTTTAGCAAGCAATTGGAGTGCAGGAGATACAAGCATGAAATCAACATTTATCATCAATCCACACATCCTAGTACATCAAAGCATTATCAATGAGCATCACACTATGTTAGCAGTCACGAACAATAATGATACCCTGAAAACATATTAGGATTTATGTATAGGTGCTGCCTTAGTTGATTTAACCATCAAATAGGTTGATCCAACCCATTCTTCCTACCTTAGTGTGTTGTGTGTCTCCTTCTAAGTGTCGTCCCCTTCACAATCCAATCCGTCTTTCCTCTCCTGCCATTCCAGATGGTCCAGGGGTATATGGATCACCTTGCCCTTGAACACCTATGCCTCGATGAGTGAGAAAGAGAGGTTTGTGTTGTTGAACAGTAAGGAAAAAGAGGAAAAAAGTCTAAGATTTAGGATTCCATGGAGGTCCTTCCTCCTCACCTTGATGGTTTCTCCCTCCTCTTGTGTACTCTGCTTCTCGTTCTCTTCCAGATATTTGGTTTTGATGTGCCCTAGCTGCCCTGCAAGTCAAGTGGAAGGAAGGAAAAGAAATGGCAAAGGCTGTCACGTTGGGTTGTAGGAAAGAAATTTTGGGTGAGGTGGGTAATCATATTTATTTTATTCTAATGCTAGAATAATAAAATAATGTCACACCCATTTTGATTTTTTTTTTGACCGAGTGGATTTGAGTTTTACAATTTTATTTTATATTCTATTTTTGGCCAGATGTTACACTGTTTAACAAAGTTTTCTTGTCGCATTTTGCTAAAATTTGAATGTGTGTGTGTGTGTGTGTGTGTGTGTGAGAGAGAGAGAGAGAGAGAGAGAGAGAGAGATGAGAGAGAGAGAGAGAGAGAGAGAGAGAGAGAGAGAGAGAGAGAGAGAGAGAGAGAGAGAGAGAGAGGAACAAAACATTGCGTTCATGAAAGGGATATGGTATCTACATATTTAGTTGGAAGTGTGCAGCATGGCTTGGCTTGCGGCATCAACCCTCTACTTAAATGGCACGACTCAACCACAGACAAAACCAACCCAACCCCCACTAACACACCATGCACATTGCTTTGAAGTCACAAGATCATGACCATTTAGTTAACTTAAAAACTATACTCCACTTTCAGTCCCCCCCCCCCCCCTTTTCTCCCTCTAGTACATGCACTCCGTCAATCGATCATGGTCCTTACTGTTACAGGGAGGAGGCTTCAATCCCAAAGGGTGGTCCTAATTAGTAGAATAATAATAATAATAATAAGAAGAAGAAGAAGAAGGAACAAGTAGAAGGCGGCTTTTTCCATGCTCAATCCAACATACATAACAAAATGGGTCAGTTCTGATAGTGATAAGTAAAACATATTTTCACATTTTCTCTTTTATATATTTGTTAAAAAAATTAATAAGAATTTCATCGCCGTAAATAGTGCGATAAAAAAAAGTATATATATTAAACTAGTTAGGGAGGGAGTTTAGAATAACAAGGACGTGCAACAGAAAAAAGGAAAAAGAGATCAACTTGTATAATTCACAACTCAAGGCCATAGCTGGTCCCCATGGAGAGAGCATGCATGGTTCCCCCTTCCCAACTAATAAATCAACCCACCACCCTTCAATTCCCTCACATATGCTCATCAATCATGACAATTAAATGAAGATATATATATATATATATATATATACGTATGTATTGATAAATAATATATACATATATGTATGATAAACATTTGAAGTCAACAATTACTAATTAAGTGCAATTGAAACCGAGTTGCAGACTTGCAGTGTTTATGGAAATGATACAAGATAAAAGAACGAAAGTTTTCAAAAAATACTTAAAATGTGCTACACTACAAGCTAGTATTTAGAAAATGGTTCAGAAAAAAGTTGTGGTATATGTACACATGAACGAAATATCATGTTATAAGTATTAATATAAAAATAAAAAAAATATCTTCTTGAAAGTTCAAGAGATGTCATTTTCACTAGGATAATGGGAAAAAAATTGAGTTATTAGACAGCGTAGTTATCTTGGCACACAGTGATAAGTTGAAACTCTCGGAAAGTTATTTCAAGTCAAAGCTCGAGTGAGACGTTTAGAATCATAAATTTACAAATTTAAGCAGGAAAAAAAAGGAGTCCCACCAGAAGAGAAGAAAAAGAGAACATCGTGAAACCCTAACATCATCCTCCGTCCGATTACGAACTTTTGTGCTGAAATGAGACTACCACTACAAGAAAAAGCAGAATTTTCGACGGTTCATTTTGGACGGGTCAAAATTCGTCTAAAGTATCGAAGGATTTTTCGAAGGATCGAAATATCCGTTATAATTATGGTTGGAGAAATTTTTTATGGTTGTGACCGTCTAATTACGACGATTTACAAATCGTCGAAACTTTTGACGATTAGAACTGTCAAAAGTTTAAACGGACGAATATCCGTCGAAAGTTTTGATGCTCTTAATCGTCGAAGATAGTGAATGAGAGCGATTAATTTTTCATGTGGTCTTTCAACGGCTTCGACAGTCGAAAGTTTCGACGGTTGGGGTACCCGTCGAAAGTTTCGGGCGTTTTAACCGTCGAAATATGTTAACGATAATATTACTTATTAGTTTATCTATTTTTTTATCTTCGACGGTTCTGACCTTATAACTTTTTGTCCTTGTAATTAATCTGATATTTGTCAACATAGTATTTTTTTCCCCAAAAGTTAGCTCATCAGAAGTCGTAGATTTCGTGTAAATTTAATTACTTTAAACATAAATATGAATGTAACATATATTGAAATGGAATAAAATATAGCGCTAGCTAAAGCAAAGATATAACTCGCACATGAAATGTTCCATACTCCAAGCTACATCTAGGCCAGTTTGTAATTATATGTAAGGTGTAGACAATAATATACAGATACACAAAATAATAAAATAATTTGAAAAGAGAAAAAAAGTGTGACCGACGGCTGCCACAGCCCACTCCATAAATATAATACCATGAGCGAGAGGGAGAGGCCAACCACCTTCTTAGACGTTGACTCGAGCTCGCTTTGTACAACTCGAGTCGAACTCGAGTTGTTAGCCTGTCCACCAGCTCCTCCACTTTTCTCACACCGTCCAGCAAAATACTACCACTTCGAAATTACCAAATGGTCATTCAAACGACTACATACATGAGCACAGATCACAAACTAATCATGGAATTAAGCTAATTATGAATCATAAAATGAAGATAATTTATCCGTTAATTAAAGTTAGAGGAGTTTTGTGGGGGCGTAGGGGCCTAAACAAAGGAGAAGGGGTGGTGGAGGTGGTGGTTGTGGGATGAGAGATTCTTTTCTTTTCCAGTTCCAATAAACAACACCACCATCGCCACCCACTAAACCTGATTCACCATCCATGTGATGGTATTGGAGGGGACCCAAATCCCCCCCTCCCCCCCCCCCCCCCCCCCCCCCCCCCCCCCCACAGACTTTATATAATATTGATGATAATATAATAATAATAATGATGATAGATTTTGAGGAAGAAAATTCACACATAATAATTCTGCAACACAACCCAAGAGGGCCTTCTTTTGTACCTTACTCTTACTTTTGCACACATTAACAAATCAATAATTGGCACAGATCCAGCAGCCACTCAGCCATATACAAAGTAGAGAACCCTCCTCCCAACAAATATATTATATTATATAATTAGAGAGAGAGAAAGATGGGGGAAGAGAGAGAGAGGAGTGAGGAACAAAGTACGTGCTTGATGTATGTGCCAATTGTTGCAGGTAAAAGTACCGGAAGGTTCAGTTGCAGGGCTGGACAAGACCAATGCCATCACAAGAACATGCAACATTAGATATATCTAATGTAGATAATACACATAATTATACAAAAATAAATAAATAAACACTCTTTTCCTTCTTATTTTTTATTTCTTAAAAAACAAATTAATCAGCTCCAACTGTAGCATGTTTTTTTTCTCTCTACAATTAATCGAGTATAATATATACCCTTGTGATCAAATGGAATCCATTACAGTTCCTGTGAACGGGAAATTTGAGTAAAAAAAATAAATATAGAGAATGATGATGATAATAATAACGACGCATTTAACGATGTTAAGAGACCTCGTTGGCTGCTATTTTTCGCGCCCTTTGGGGCGCGGCTTGGAGGAGAGAGAGAGAGGGAGGGAGGAGGACTAATCTTTAAAATTCGTACTTATCTTTTTCTTGCCCTTTTTACCGGAAGTGGTAGTAAAAGGCTAATAATGGCGTCAGGAGGCGAAGGGAGCGCGGTGAGGGATCCCCTTCCGCCTCCTCGAGTTGGGCGGCGGGAGTCGCATTTCGTGCCCCATTCCTTCACGCGATCCTCCTCCTGATCCTCCTCCTCCCGCGCGGCCTCGCAGTCCTTCCATTCGCTTCGCGGTGTACTCCGCGGCCGCTGCCGACGCCGCCGCAGACGACGACCCAATGCCGACACCGCTGCCCTGGTCGTCGTCGTCGTCGACGATGAAGGTCGCGTCGCCGTTCCTTCTGATCCCCACAAGCTACATTGTACCCGGAGGCCACACACGTTCCAATGTTCAGCACGAATGGTGGAGAGAGAGAGAATAGAAAGCAGGCGTGTATGATGTGGGAAGGGGGGGGGGGGGGGGGGTGGAGGAAACTGGGGGTTGAGTGAGAATTATGACATTTTGCGTACCTTGCAGCCGAGGGAGCAGAATCGGTAGGGGTCGAGAAGGGAGCGGGCGCAGATCTCGCAGGTGTGGGCCGAGGAGGAGGAGGCGCCGGCGGCGCCGCCGTGGCCGTGGCTCTTGGAACCGGAGCCGCGAGGCTGAGGACGCTCGTTGAGGAAGAGAACACGGGCGCTGTTGATGACGTAGGTCTGGACGCCGCTGATGTCGAGCACCTTCTGAACCTCCGATACCCTCACCACGTCATGGTAGGACGACCGCCGTATCTATTCAGAAACCGAATTTTGAATCAGAAAAAGAAAACAAGCCGCTTCACCGGAACGAAGACGACGATGAGATCGGAGTTCTCATAAGATCTACGCGCACGGAGACGGTGAGGGAGGGGGTAACCGATACCTGAATGACGCGGTGGCCGGAGTGGCGCTCGGAACGGCAGTAGAAGCAGAATGCGGCCGCCGCGCAGTCGATGCAGAACATGTTGCACTCGCTGCGCGCGGCGTCCGGGTGGAGCGGGCACGTGGCAAAGAAGGGCGTCTGCAGCAGCGGCTCAAGCCAAGGCGGCACCATCGTCGTCGCCGCCACCCGCCGCATCATCATAATCCGGCCGGCGCCACCACGACCGACGGCTCCAGATCGCAGCGGGGACGGCCGCCTCCTCCCGGTCAATGCCGGCTCCTCCGGCGGCAATGCAGATAGGCGGAGGTGGGGAGGATACGACGTCTAGATCGGAAGGGAGAGAAGGGGAGAGAGAGAGAGGAGACCCCGGAAAGAAACCATAGCGAAACGACCCCCCCAAACCTACAACGCTTAAGCCAAGTGAAGAGGAGAGAGAAAGAGAAACATATAACATATGAGAAAAGAAAAAAGAAAGAAAGAGAGAGAGGGTAGTAGCAAGAGAAGAGAAGGGGTGGAGATGGACGGTGAAGATGGATGGAAAAGGTTGATGCTTCAGGGTTTTGAGCCGTCGGATAAATTTAATAATAAATAAATAATAATATATGGGCGTTGCTGTGCTTTGCGTCTCTTCGTAATCGCCTCCAAAAAAGTCCCACTCGCAACACACCGCAACACCACCACCACCAAAGGTCGGCAGCTGGGCTACGTAAGGAAGGGAAAAAAGGCCTATGACTGCTACTACCACCACTGCAATCGACGGATCCGCTGTTGGGGTCGCGGCACGCAACGGGGAAGACGCCGCCGCCGCACCCGCGACACGACAGCAAGCTGCGGAGCTGGAGAAAGGTATCGGACGGACAGCCTGGACGGGGTTTTGTGAGCGGCGCACGCTTTCTTCGGGAGGTCATCTCTCTCCCTCACTCTTCTGCCCTTCTGGAAAAGTTGGGCCCCTTTTTTTCGGCCTGGGGAATTTGGGCGAGAGGGCCCACTCGGTACATGACGTGTGCTCGCGCCATCCCAACTCTGCTCTCCACGTCATTAATTAGTAATTACAGCATCACAAATATGTATGGCATAATTAGAACCGTGCTTATAATGTCTCCATTTTTTTTGTCTGCTAATATTTTTATTTTTAATTCAACATCCTATTTATTCTATTTTTTAAGAGACGATATTTTTCTATAGAAATTGAATTGTCTACTTATCTATATATATATATATATTTAAAAAAAAAAGAAACTGGTAAGTAAAAGTGGCGGCGGTGGATCCGTTTCGTTGGGGGCGGTCGGCGCAGTGAGTGGAATGGTGTCAAAAGGTGGCATGGGGGGTTTCCATAATTAGACATATAAAATAATAATAAAAGAGTTGTAGTAACATTTTTTTCTCCTAAATTTAATTTTGGATTATTTTATGGGGGTTGCATCGATGTGATACAGCTGGATGGATCGCAACCTAATCACCTTTTTTTTCGTATTAACTACGTGAGAGACGATATAATTAAACATTATCCAGCTAATTTGGCCTCGTCTTCTCATCCAACTCTCACATGATGCAGGAATCGGCATGCGTTAGATTCACGCCTTGCATGCACACCACGGGCGCATTACAGAAAGGATTCAATATGGATGCGACTGCACGTGTGAGATCGTGTCTAACATCCATGCATGGAAAAATGTAATTCAAGAAATTAGATTACCTGATCGAAATTTGAAGGAAAAATAAAATCCAAATCTTATGCGCCATTTTGATTAATGCTATATGAATTGTTCAATCCACACGATAAAACGTACTTATCACAAGTTGAAAAATCATCACATATCGCAAACCTTACGTGTTTAATGTTTTGATGTACTCATATCAGAAAAAAAAAAGATAAATGGATCAAATAGAAGCACATGAAATAGTCATTTTCTATGAGGCAATGCTGACGTGTCACAGTAGGATATCATAATGGCACGGTTTCATTTTTCTCCCTTACGTAAACATATGGTAGAAGTATAACTTAGAACTGGAGACGGGCATTTCAAACATCAAATTGGTTGACCGGGTAAATAATTATGATTAAAAAGTACAAAAGAGTTTAAAATATCGAATTTTCAAAATCCACGTGGATCGTTCACCATATATGAAAACTTTTGGAAATATCTTTCTGGTAAATTATATATGATCACAGTACTTTTAAGAGAGTGCTAGGTTAATTTTCATCATTTTTTTGGTATCAATTGAATCAACCAATTACTTTCATTTTTAATTGTTGAAGATGTATAAAACAATAAAAAAAATACATCAATAGGATTTTCATATATCATAACGTGAGGAAATAATGCGTATGAAGAATGTCATCTTAATCCGTAATTGACATATTTAATATTGAACTAAAAACAGAAATATTCACATTTTCAACCAATAGTGCAATCATTTGTCGTCATGAAAGAACAAAAACACAAATATCATTAGTTTACTTTATATATATATATATATATATATATATATATATATATATATATATATATATATACACACACACACATATATACTACAAGTGAAGCTTCATGTGTGAAGTAAAATCACCCATGCTCATAAAATTAAAATAATGTCCCTATACATATTGATTCTGGAATTTTCCCTTAAAATATTATGATTGATGGAGATGATCCAAATTAATGGGGGATAATATTTTTAAATAGAGGGTGGCATCTGGAAAACAATAAATCGAACCATTGGCGAAAAACATCCTTGTAAATAGTAAGATTTTTTTAGTAGAAATAAATAGTACAATTTTGATATATTTATTGAAACTCCGATGCCTAATCTAATGAGAGGGAAAAAAAGAAGGCTCCAATCATTTCCACACATACGGCAAGCTACTTGTAAGAAGATTGTTGAGATTTGAGAGTTAATGACTAACAGTTACTTTCTTCTAACTTTTGTGCTTGTTTTCTGAAAAATTCATTTTTTGGCAAAAATAAAAATAAAAAATACCATCTCATATATGTTATAAGTGGAAAAAGGGTGCAATTATCAATTATGGTCAAAATATTTTCTCCCAACATTTTAGCATCAAACACCATGAACCAAACACATTGGCCTTTTGAACAAATAGATCTATATATGCATGTTTCATAGAAGTCCAAGTACAAATAGTGGGTGCTTATTTGGCCAATGGACACAAGTACACAATTATTTCCTTTAAAAAAATAAATAAAAGAAGCCATCACCATATGATCTTTTGTCTTCCTCTTTTCTATGATGATAGATATGTGGACCAACCTTATATGGCTTGCATATGACATTACACGCAACAAGTTGGGCGATTTTGTGTAGGAAATGCTACTATTTTCTTTTATTTTCTTGCTTTCTTTTGTGAAGTACGATATTTAAGACTTTTTATATAGTGACATTTCAATGATTAAATAGAAAAAAAGGAATAATAGTTACTATAAATTAAAGTTAATGCAATGTAGAACACATAATATTGAAAAAAAATATTGTCAAATGCTAACATATAATACTATATATGTCATGATTGAAGTAGCGACCTTTTAGTAAAAATCAGATTCCACACCATGAAAAATTTGTGATAACATAATACTACTACACGAGAGAATCTAAAAAAAGAATTTTACTCAAACTAGGATTCCTAATCCATGAAATATTCAGATAATTAACACACAATATAGAACTGGATTAAGAAATATAATAAATGAAAAATAAATTATTTTACTCTCGCTCAAAGTAGTTTCTTTTTAAGATTTAATGTTCTTGCTATGCTTCCTAACTCTTCGTTTGTGCTATTACATATCAACGACCGCTACAAGAAAAATGTCATTTTTCGACGGCTGGTTTCCGACTGACAAAATTTCTTTTGAAGTACCGAAGGCATTTTCGACAGATAGAGATATCCGTCGTAAGTATGGACAAAGAGTTTTTTGACAGTTGCATCTAAACTTTTGACGGTTTAAACTGTCAAAATTTAATATGGCCATAACCGTCGAAGTAATGTGGATGGTCATGGAATTATTTTAATGGTATTTTTCGACGGCTCGGACCATCTAAAGTTCCGATGAATATTTACCCGTCAATATTTTCGATGGTTGCAACCGTCGGTACTATTTATTATTACACATTTCATATAGTTTCATCCCATTAATACAATATATTGTATTTGATTATAATGTAATTCGATAGTCTCTTGCACATGCGATTCAATTGAGGCGTTCTTTCGGCCGATCCGATTCACAAAGGTGTGAAAGATAAGGCACCCAAGCGTTCTCTATTGTGGGAGCTCGCCGAACGAATCTCTAGGCGTCGAAATTCGTGCCCTCTGAACATGCGAGGCTCACCGACGAAGGAATGTGAATCTGTCCATCGAAGGACTCTCTCGTCCGCTAAACGAGTGAGCCTCGATGCTAAAGGTACCTGAGCCAGAGGTCAAGATTTCAAACATCGTTAAAGTTCTTATTAAAAAAGTATTTTCCTCCTTTCATTGTCCCCGTGGTGGGTTGGACTAGACAAAAATTGTCAGCGGTCTACATGTGAGGGGAAGTGTTAAGAATATAAAGTCAATGATATTATTCTTCCTAACGACTTAAGTTTTTGAGAAAACTGATCAGCACATCAAATTTAACATCGGTCAATGTCGTTTAAACGAGGCGGCAAGGCAATCGGGTGCCATGACGAGGCGACGAGGTGGAGAGTTGCAGAAGGACTGATGTAGTGGAGAAGAGGGGATCAACAGCAGGGACGGAGCCAGCCTCGGATGTTAGGGGGGCCAAGAGACGATATAGGCTAATAAGAAAATATAGGCTAATAAACATATAAAAATAAAAGTAAAAGTAATAAGATTGAGAAAATAGTTGAT
This sequence comes from Pontederia crassipes, assembly GCA_030549335.1. NCBI lineage: Eukaryota > Viridiplantae > Streptophyta > Magnoliopsida > Commelinales > Pontederiaceae > Pontederia > Pontederia crassipes. The sequence goes on along the minus strand of CM060191.1, from coordinate 63,279,014 downwards.
ATGTATAAAACAATTTCTAATGTTCATTATTATGTGCTATTCACTGAAGTTTGGGACGAGAGGGTGGGGGGGGGGGGGGGGGGGGGACTATGCTTTAACTAATAAACTTTATATGATTTATATACTAATAATAAGTGGTTACAAAAAGTTGGGAGGGGCCAAGGCCCCTCTAGCTACACTATAGCTCCGTCCCTGATCGACAGGCGGCATGGGGTCTGTGGTTGCGCGTGAGCATGGTGGTGATATTGAACAGTAGACGTCGGAAAAGATAAATTGGCCGGCAAGATTGCATCGGAGAAGGAAAGTGACCGGCGACATAGAAGAAGTAGAATACGCGTGTGAACTGACCGAATAAACAACTGAACCGTGCGATTACGTGTGGGATGTTGATTCTTGATCCGACGTGTGAAATGATAGGGAGCGAGCATTAAATCCTTTTTTTTTATTGTTATTTGTTTCGATGTGTTCTTCTTTTATTATGAAATGGAATTAATCGTTTGGTGGCCGTTAATCAGGAACTAATGAGTTGAAGGAATGAATGGCGTGCATGTGGGCGATCGATTCTAAGAGGAGAGGAGTGAAGTGAAGTGAGGTGTCCCTTTCTGTGTTGCACATGGCATGGAAAGATGGGGCAAAACCCACGAGGCTTTATATAGTGACTAAGCATAAGATGCATACAAATCCATGGATTAATTATGAATATATGCATGCATGTTGAAATCAAATCATGTCTATAAATCTGGCAAATGTATCTACTTGCATATATGCGTGCTTGCACGCCACATATAATTGATATAAAAAAAAGAAAGAAAATTTTGTATTTTTAGCCAAAACAAGTTAATGGTCGTTTGATTAAAACTCTGAAATTTTTTCCAATGCACAGGTGCATTTGATGTACGTATCTCACAGAAAAGGCCGAAAATTGGATTATTATTTCAAGGTAACATACTTATTAATCATCATTAGATTCACGAAGGATGATGTAATTATAAATGGAATGATGATTAATAAATATTCCACAGTGCTATTCTTTAAAAGTAGTACCATAAACATTAGACTCATAGGAAAGGAAAAAAATATTTGTACTAACATTTTTAATATATAATGATGGTTAACGAATGATGAATTAAATATCCTCTTTTAGCACTGACGTTTTCTAAATTGGAATAAATATGTTACAGTCTTTTTAGGTTACACATATCAAGCCTCAATTATTAGAGCTATATATATTTGTTTAAAAAATATGTCTCGATCTTTCCCCATCTCCCATCATAATGTGATCATTAGTCATTAGACTGAGACCCTGGCTAGGTCACATGTAATAGCCATAGGATAGACAGAGACTTTGCACCATCAAATCTTTAATGCCATCGCTGTATGCACATCCCAATTCTTGCAACTCACCTTTAGCATAAAAGAAAGCATGAGATTTTGATTACTTTCAGCATCATTCACTTTTATTCAATACCTAGTTTTTTTTAATCTTAATTTGATTATATATATATATATATATCACACCTTGTGAAAAAGGTGAGGCATAATGTGATCTCGTTGACCATGAGAAACTATATTCTTTGCTTCAAGTATAAAGAAAACAAGATAAAAAAATAAGCTTCATTAGTAAGAGTCAAATTTAAGAACTTTTAGTCACGGCAATTATTTTTGTCTGCAGTGAAAAATTGTGCAAAAGTTAGTGAGATTAAATAATTAAGATGGCCTCTTCCTTAAAATATTTTCCAGTTGAACTAGTTTGATCTCAATAAAGATAACCAATTTACCCGAAACTTTCTTAAAATGATATGTTTGGCATTATTAATGATTTGTTAGCAGATTGCGAATGATGATAATGGTTAGAAATTCATTTAGGATAATAATAAATAAAAGTTTGATAAATTTAACGATAGAACTAAATGATAAATATAATATGATATAATTGGACATATGATAATTTATTCAATCAAATATTATACAAATTATTATAATACAATAAATATAATAATATCTCTATAAAATAAAATAAAATCTAACAACTATTTTTATTAAAATATATAGAAAGTTATATTGACAATAAATTTTATATAGTGCATATATGATATGACAATATAAATGATTAAAATAATTTTTATTCATTATTGACTAATAAATAATTTATAGTTAATCAAGCTGAATATAAAAAATAAAGTTAAATTCTGATAAAATAAAATTGAGAAAATAACAAAATAAGTTAAAAAAGAAATAATGTATTTGAAGAAGCTTCTTCAAATAACATTTCAATATGAATCGTTAACTTCTAATTATTAAACACTAATAAAAAAATAATAATTTAATATTTCCATATGAAACATTAAATTCTATTGAATTTTGCCATTTATTAAATAAAAATTAACATTTGAATCGCTAAACGATAATTTTGATGTTGCCAGATAAATACAAATAGTTTAGGAAGGTTCTTGTACTTTATCACAATACTTACACAGATTTTGAATTAAGATTGGATGACACTATGTAATTCCAATTATAAACTAATTCTTGATACGTTGTAAAATTAGTTATGCATGATTTTTTCCCATCTTCTTTATCGTACAAAGAATTCATATGATTTGTGTTAAAGCAGCTGCGTTACCTTTTTTCAAAAAATAAATTAAGCCGTGAATTTTTTTATAATTATAATTTATCAACTTGGCTAATAGGGAAATAGGTTATATATTTCTTTCAACCCATAATTTATTTACACGATATCCGTTCAATTTAAAATTCATGTTCTTAACACTATATTCAATTGTTATTGATACAGAGCTATTCAATTTTCATTTATACATTTATTTTTCATAAAGAGCCTAAATTTTTTATAGTATCCATAATCATAAATTTTAGGTTGGATGAGTAAAGCTAGGTTCCAATCACTACGACTAATTCGTGGGAGTATGCAAATTTATCATCAACGTTGATACAATTGGATAGTAGAATTATGTTTTGGGGGCGCTAAGTATTAGTAGTATCTAAATTCGAATTTTATGTTTTGGGATGCTAAGTATTAGTAGTATCACATAAAATGTCCTACGAACGTTGTTTCACTACAGTCACAAAAGCTCAATAAATCGTAATTTTTTTAAAAAAATGGGAATAATTATTTTCTTCTATTACAAAATATGGTGAAAATTAATCTACTAGTCATATTGAGAACACGAGGAAACACCAAGAAAATTTGAGCTTTCATCTTTTTCCGATGAAAATTGCATATTCGTTAACTTTTTCATTTCAACTTTTCTTGATATTGAAAGATAAAAATTTCCTAATTATTAAGAAAGCATCATGATATTTGTAACTAGGCAGTTCTCGGCCTTATCCGTTGTCCTTTTATGCTTGGAGTCATAGTCTCATGTATTGATGTAATCCCTTATAAGATGGCTCCACAACCTTTTTTTTCCCATACATGTGTGGAGTATTATTAAAAATGTTTAATGGCTTTATATTGTTATAATTTTAAATTATTATAATATGATTTCTTTATATTTTTTTGTTAAGTTTTATTTTATATATTTTAGTATAAACTTTGCAAACTTCCCTGTAATATAATTAAGTAAAAAGCTTCTTATAAGATACTTATCTAAATATAAGGCACATTAGTTAAAATCAACTTACGAAAAATAAACGAAAACAAAAAATAAAAAAACTTAGGAAAATATATGCCATATTGAATAAAGTATTTTTATGAAGCCCACCAGGTTCACACTTGCGATGCAGTTTTATAAGCCCAGCCCAACTCGACTCCTTGCTCAATCGTATATTACACAAGATTATTATTAATCACTAGGAATATTATTATATCCAGAAATAAACGTTCTTAATAAATTAGATTATGTAATTATATCACAATATTATTCTTAATACCAGTAGGTCAATGCATTTGTAACATTTTGATTAATTGTATCATATTATGTAATTATATCACAATATTATATAGCTGGACGTCCTTATTCGTCCGCCTTCCCATGAATAATAATAAATAATAATTGGTCCTGTGCCTCACTTATTGCAAATGCCGACAAATGCAACTCATCACCTCTCCTTTTCTTTCTTTTTTAGGTCAAAACTCCTTAATTCTTTGACGGCAATAATAATAATAATAGTAATAATAATAATAATAATAATAATAATAATAATAATAATAATAATAATAATAATAATAATAATAATAATAATTTTGAATTATTGTGATTGGTCATTAATTTTGATTTTTGATAAATTTAAATCCGGCCTAATTAACTCGAATTTAAGATATATGATAAAGAATTAATAGGAGAATTATTTGTATAAATCACTTCTAAATTATTACGATTTTTCACATCTAATATCAAATTACGAATTTATTTTTTTATTCTTAAACTATCATAACTTTTCACTTTAGTCCTTTCGTCCACTTATCACTTATGTTATATTTTTTGTTAGTTTTGATTTTTCTTATTTATAAAAAGACTAAATTATCCATTCATTCATAACACATCAAATAATAAATATAAAAAAAGAAAGAAAAAATATTCCTTGCGTCGGTCGCCCTCTCCCCTCCAATCGGGCCCTAAAAATTAAATATTCCAATATTTTTTTATGTTTATTATTTGATGTGTTATGGATGGAGGGGTAATTTAGTCTTCTCATAAATGAGAAAAAAGAAAATATAATAAAGTGGACTAAAGTGGAAAAGCCACGATAATTTAATAATCCAAAAAAATAAGTTCATAATTTGTGATTAAACGTGAAAAATTATGATAATTTAGGGGTGATTTACAAAAATAATTCTTAATAAAAAAACAGCACTTGCTGAAAAAATGCTTACTTGATAGCATATCGGTAATAAAAACACCTTACTTATATTTATTTAACCACAACTAGACTGAGCTTATCTTAAAATATATCATTATACATATAAAAATTTGTAAGTGCACATAACACTACAAATTTTGCAAATTTGTGATGGATAAATTTGTTGAAAATCCCACAATTCGACAAAAATATCAATTTCCAATGGATTTTTTGATGGGACAACGTCGTAGCAAAATCACTCATTGAAAATAGGTTATTAACGGTGCATAATACGATCGGTATTTTCGATGGGTTACGCCGTCATAGCGTCACATGTGCGTCGGAATAGCGTCACATATTTTTGTGCCAATTTAGCATCGCTTTAGAGATACAACTCAACTGCTGACACTTTTCGCATCATCTTAACGTCGGTTAGCATCGCCTATTGACGCTAATAGCCCTATTGCAACGTTAATAGCTATCGATTCTAGGCGTCTCATATTATCGGCACTATGTTGACCCTAAAGTGACGCTATTATTTCTAGCCACGCATTAGCACTGCAATAACATCTTGGACCCCAAATGAATGAACTTTGGACTCCTTATATTTACTAAATTTCAGACACAAATCTCACTTCTACTTCCACTATTGATCCTATTTTTTATGTAAACATTTTAGATTTATTTTTTTAAGTTACTATCTCATTGTCCCATTAATTTCTTGTACCATTTAATTTTTTTGAACTTATATAATACTTTATATTCTCATTATTAATTTGTATATTGAAATTTTAACATGATGATTAAAATTTCATAAACTATATGTTGACTCCTTATATTCTATTATATTTTTATTTATTAAAAAATAATTATATATAAATGTATCCTAGATTAATATATATTAAATTTTAACATCATTATTAAAATTTCATAGATATATTTAAAATATTCAAAATCTATTATATTCTATTACTGTAAAAAAATTATGCTTAATAAAAAATATGTGAATTATTTTGTCATATTATTTACTTTTTAGATTAAATTTAAAAAGTATAAAAAAATGAAAATATCTATTCTCTTTTAATTTTTGTTGTGTTTTTTTGACATTATTCATTACAAAAATTAATAAACTATTATGATATGCGTGCTTAACGAATATGTATTTTTTTTATAATATTATGCTTACCTTTTACATGTTTCAAATTGATTCATTATATTTTTGTCTAAATAAAACATTATAAATTCAATACTTAAAAGCATAAATTAATGACATTAAATTGTCATATTCATTTGATTATTATATTTCAAAAAATAGTGGATATAATATTTTTACAATTATAGTATTTTAAAACTAAATCTTTAATTTGCACATTTATCAATACCATTGTTCTTTTGTGATATTTCATAATACTTTTGTTCATTATTAAAAACACATATATAAATAAAAACTGCAATTTAACTAACATTGGTTGTTAATAATTTATGTTATTTTTTGTTTACTTTCTTTTAAATAAAATAATTTTTATTTGAAAAATATGCAATTGTAGGTAGAAAAACCATTCAAATATGTGCTCATAAAATACGTCAAGCTTAAATTTAACCAAAATTAAATATGATTGTGCGAAACACAAGATACTTTCCTATTTGATCATTAAATAGAGATCTTTGGTAATATTTGCATGAACTAGTGATTATTTGCAATATTTGATCAAGATACGAAGCAATATTTGCATGAACTAGTGATTATTTAAACGTGACATAGCCTAATCTTTCAAACAATATAAACAAATTGATTAGATAATATATATGTCATATATTTTTTTAAAACCACACGGCGAAAGGTGATTGGTTCATCATGATAAGTAATTCACGTAATTGGCGCATAAAAACCTGAGTTAAAGTCGAAATCATTTTAACGACGTGTGGAATTTATTTATGTGTGATTGTGTGGTCACCATATTTATTATTAAACCATGTCACAATAACAATTAGTTATGGTTTTGGGTCATTTCAAATTCCATAACAATAACAATTATTATCACGCAATAATTTTCATAAACCTTTCAAATCCTATACCAAATCAATGCCATATTTATATCACAGGATAAATTGCGAATTATTTCCTTCATTAAATCAAATGAAATAAACGGCCTCAAGCATTTGGCTTCTCTTTTTACTTTAAAAAACATATAAATTATTTATGTAAAAAATATTCAATATTTAATATCTCACATTATACATGCACTATACAAAATTTGTTGTAATTATAATTTTTTTATATAGTTCAATAAAAAGTAATTGTGCATTTTTATTTTATTCCATTTGAGATATAAATGATTTACTTATAATTTATAATAATAAAATTTATATAATGCTTGAATTGAATAATTTATCATATATATATAATTATATCACTTTACATTCATCAACTAATTTTATCATTAAACCTTATCAAATATTTTTTAAAAAAAATTTAAAAAAATCTTTAATCGTCATTTATCTCCTATGGAAATGCACCCCATAAATGTTTAATCGTCAATTATCTTACTAAACATAACCGCACCCGATAAAGCCCAAAAGTCAGTTACATTCTAAACCTCTGGCATACACGTCAAGAAATCTCTCTCTCTCTCTCTCTCTCTCTCTCTCTCTCCCCCCATGTTTATGGTTATACGTTGGTGTCCCAGACAGCTAGATGCACACGAAACAATTGAGAGGAAGAAGGAAGAAACAAAGGCTTCAACTTTGGCTCTACGTGCTTTTCATTATCGAGTTCCTTTCTGCTAACTTTTTCTCTTTTCATCATGAATGAAACGGGAAAAAAAATGACCAATCGTTTCTCTTAATTTATTGGCCTTGGCAAGGCCAATTTACTGGATGGAAGTAATTGCAAAAGTCTTTTTGAATTTCCATACTAAACATGTGTTAAATGATATTTATTAGCCTTAATTTGAGTTGCAATTGGAAATATAGCTAATGCTGATTTACTGGATGGAAGTAATTGTAAAATCTTTTCAGGTGTTCATATCAGATATGAGTTAATGATATTTATTAGGATTTAATTTGGAAGATTTCCTGGATGGAAGTAATTGCATATGTCATTTTAAATGCTCATATTAGCAGCCTTAATTTAAGTTGGAACTGCAAATGCATAAGCAGTTTGAGTAAAATTCTGTTTTCTTTCCTCTGTCTCTGTCAGCAGCAGAGGAGGCCTCTGCCTTCCGTTCATTCCCTCGGCTTGGTCGTTGCCTCCTCCTTCCTCTTTGTTGCAGAGGAAGAAGGGAGGGGCTCCTGATTCCTTCCGTCGCCCCACGCTCTCTCTCTGTTCGTGTCGCCTGGTCACGTCGTCGTCCTCTTCACGCCTCCGTGTTCATTCCTCTCCTGCAATGGGCGGCCCTTCTCTTCTTATTCGTTGCATACTCTTCTCTCTGCTCCTCTGTTCCTCTGATTTCTTCGTGAAGTCTGTCCGCGCCGCTGGAACCGCCGACGGGCTGGAGCAATGGGGCTACGTCGAAGTCCGGCCAAGTAATCCGTTTCTGTTAATCTTCTTTCTTCCTCCTGTTATCTGCACAGTTGTTTTATATTTTATGATATTACTGCATACGGGCAACAGGGGAGAAGGGGGGCATTGAATTCTAACTCGCTGTTGTTGCCTGTGTTCCTGTCTGGGACGAATGCAGAAGCTCACATATTCTGGTGGCTCTACCGCAGTCCACAAAGAGTGGACAACGGCTCCACGCCTTGGCCGACAGTGCTCTGGTTACAGGGTGGACCTGTAAGCCTCCTTTAACATCATACAACTGCTGTTCTCTCTCTCTCTCCCTCCCCTTTTTTTTTTCTTTGTACATGCGGATGCAGCAATCTTAATCTTTCCTTCGCCATAGAAAACGTTTACATGCATGTTGCGTATGCTGTCTCGATGATCACCAGGGTGGTTCAGGCGTCGCAGTTGGCAACTTCCAAGAGATCGGGCCATTGGATGCCAATCTGAAGCCTAGGAATAGTACATGGCTCAGAAAAGCTGACCTACTTTTTGTGGTGAGTCATCTCATTCTTCTTTTTGGCTCTCCTTCTTGCGTTGCAGACTTCGTCAATACTTTGCAGTTCTTTAATGGCCTGCTCTCCAATGTGCTGAATGCAAAAAATCTTAGGACAACCCGGTGGGCACGGGATACAGTTATGTGGAGAACAGGAGTCTTCTTGTGAAGACTGATTGGGAGGCAGCGGACGACCTGACCACCCTCCTGAAAGAGCTCTACAACAAGAATGCGAGCTTGCAGAGGAGCCCCCTCTACATTGTGGCGGAGTCTTACGGAGGCAAATTTGCTGTGACAGTCGCCCTCTCCATCGTCAAGGCCGTCAAAGCTGGAGAGTTAAAGCTTAAGCTTGGAGGTTATTCATGTCAATCCTTCCTCTGTTACAAAATTTATTGGTTCCATAGCTTCTTTACAAGTTTAAAGTTCTCTGCCAACAGGTGTTGCCTTGGGAGATAGTTGGATTTCACCAGAAGACTTTGTGGTAAGTGTTTTCACACCAACTTCTGCACTGTCATTCGCAGATAACATTGTGTTGGAGATTAATGGGATGTTAATTTGCAATGCAGCTATCATGGGGTCCTCTGCTTCTAGATGTATCAAGACTTGACGCCAATGGCGCTGAGAAATCAAACCGGCAAGTTCTAATTCGTCGTTTGAAGCTATCTTAGTACTTAATTTGGGTATATCATTGATCCCATCACACAAACTGCAGTGTGGCTGAAAGAATCAAACGAACATTGGAGAAAGGACAGTATGAAGAAGCGACTAACTTGTGGTCTGATCTGGAGAATTTGATACTCTCGAACAGTAATGACGTAGTGAGTAACATACAGTTAACATTGCATCTATATGAGTGAACTCTTTTGCTAGATTTAACGAAGTATCTGCTGCAATTTTTTGCAGGACTTCTACAACTTCTTGTTGGACTCTGCGCGCGACCCCCTTTCCTTGACAGCATCCGGATTGTCATCAAAGATTGCCATGAAGACTTATCCAAACTATTTGAGTCTGAAGGCTTCATTCACTGGCACCATTGATGACCTCATGAATGGTGTAATCAAGAAAAAGCTAAGAATAATTCCGGAAAAAGTGAGGTAAAAATCATGCTAAGATTATGGGCCTTGAGGCATGAGTTCTTGAAACCAGTTTTGAGTTGAACGGGTTTCAAAATTGGCAGCTGATCATTTGATGTGTTATGTGTTCATGCTTTGGCAGATGGGGCGCTCAGTCTGGTCTTGTCTTTGATGCTTTGACAAATGATTTTATGAAGCCAAGAATCAGTGAAGTGAGGATCCACATTACTACAGAATCTCTCAAGACTAAAATTTTTATCAATTCAAAATTTTTTTTGTTAAATTCCATTAACAAGTAACTGTTATGCTCCCGTATTTATGTACGCTGCTATTAGGCTTTGCCATTCTACATTGAGAAGCAATGCAGCATAAGCTTACATAATACTGAGTCTGACAAAAATCTTACAGGTCGATGAATTGCTATCCCTAGGGATCAATGTGACTATATATAACGGCCAGGTATGAACTACAGATAAATCTTCGTTGTTCGATACTTGATTTAGCATTCACATATCATCATTCCTTTTTTAATTCTTTTTTTTTCGTGCCAAGAATCCATTCTCTGTATTCTTATAACGAGAACAAAGATACTCTCTGATGTAATACCTTGAGTCATCTGGTAAATCTTGAGTATTATCTTTTTCCTGCCATAAGCACCTGAATCACTTGCCAGCCAAAAGTACCAGCAAGCAACATACATAAATGAGAAGATACATTTAGGATTAGATGTCTATTTAATTCATCAACAACTGAATAATTGGTAGGTGTATTGTCAACACCATGGCCATATGGTGCAAGATGCTTCTGTGGTCCGGTAAAAAAACTTTGGTGGTCTTGTGGACATCGTCTCCTCCATTGGAACGATTCTGCTGTATATTTCTCTTGCAGAAGGATCCCCAGTTGGTGCAGCATTAAGGTATTCCTCTGCATGCAGCCATGTGCTATGAGACAGAAAGTCCTGAATTATGAAACAGCTACCGGATACACTTTTTTTTTTTTTTGTTTCTTTAGTCTTGTCATAATAACTGCATGCAGCCAATAGATGGTAGAAATCACAATAGATGGCAAAATCCTTGACCTATCAGCCGCTGCCTGAACTAATCAGTGTAAAATTTCCAACTCTTCATTCATGAAATAAGAGATGAGCTTCACTCTTTCACTAGTCAGTAGTCGAATGCCCCGACAATGCATGTAGATGGGACGATAAATTATGCTGACATTGCCAGTCTGGTCGGACTTTTATTTTGTTTCAAATGGCATAAACTGAAAGATTTCTGTACTGTTTATTGAATCCTACTTCTGCAGGAGTTTTTAATTACTGTAGTATGTTCTGCACTTTGTTACCTATAGGTTGATCTTATCTGTGCAACCAAGGGAGTTGAAGCTTGGATTCAGAAGCTCAAGTGAGAGCCTCAAGCCTTTTCTTCTGAATATTTTGTACTTGACGATACTTGAGGTTTCATATATTTGAGGTAAAAATGTTTTCCAGGTGGAAAGGACTGAAGGATTTTATGGCTACCCAACGGGAACCTTTGTATTGTGCCACAGACGACACAGAAACTACCAAGGGTTTCATCAAGTCATACAAGAACTTGCATTTCTATTGGATTCTTGGAGCTGGGCATTTTGTAAGTCTTCTAAATACTCATTGCTTCTATTGATTTGATTCGTGAATAAAACAAGCGACTAACCTAATTACAGTTTATGTATCCCTTAAGCTGTAAAAAAGTTGATGTACCTAAATTTAACAGATGACACTGACAAAAAAAAAAGTTTTCTGATCTAAAAAATACAAGATGTTCAAAAGCAAACACTTCATTCTTCATATTGTGACTAGCAAACTTTTTGCAATATCATGTGGATTGGCATTTGGCATCGTGGGTATTGTATGGATGTCTCAAGTGGCATCTCCATCAGTCTTTATAGATCATTTGGAAGCTTTTCGTCCCAGTTTCCATGCACCTGGGCATTCTACGTCACCTCTGGTGATGTGTTAGACTTTTTGCCCGGAACAGAACAGAAGTTGACCAATAAATGCACCTTTCTGGGAGTTAAACAATACGAGAGGAGTTACTAGTTTCTCAATAGATTATTAGAAGGATGTCGCATTTTTGTTTCTGAATTCATCAATTCATGACACAGTGACAGCAAACGTGGACTAGCAATAAATTTTCTGGGAGTACAAGGGCTGAACTGTTTGCTGTTGTATGCTTTGGCAGGTACCAGTAGACCAACCTTGCGTTTCTCTGAAGATGATCGCTGACATTACCCAATCTCCTCTTGCAAGTAAAAAAAATGAACTAATTGAGGCATGAAAAGGAAGAAAACTGCATAGGAGATTTGAGGCAATGGCGCCACCCATTCATTCTGGATACTGAAGTCATCTTGATTTGTTTCAATTTTGTTTTGGAGTCGGTTGTGTTCTTTGCCTTGTCTGCTACTCGCTTGACATTTACCAGAAAAATAATAGATAGAAAAATCAAAGCTCTTCTTTCCTGCTTGCTCTCCGCACCCATGCCCCATACGACTTAAGACGATGTAGATTAGTTGGATCGAATGATATGAAAGGGTGGAGTAAAATATTAGGGAATAAAATTAGTTAAATTATGTTTAGTTATATTTTTTTTATTTAAGTTAACAGAGGTGGAATGGAATAGACAAATCTTTTAAATCTTATATTTTTTATTTCACTAAATTGATAGAATGAAAAATAATAAATTATTTTAAATCAAATTAACCTTTTTTTTCTTCTTACAAAATTAAATCATCTCCTTATATCTCTCTTGTGAATACATATTAGAATAACTTTTTAAAGAGTAGGAATGACTTTTTAGTAAATATAAAATTTTATTCAAAATAAATATAAATATTCGTCCAACTCCACATCTTATATAATTTATTATCTAAATATGGATTTTCTAATAACATCACACTTCACCATCCCATCACTACCCCATCCCATCTCTCTATTAGTTATTTGCCAAACAAAGCATACGCTATTAATCAACGTTAATTCGTAATAGTCGGTGAATTTATCAACTAAACATTTTTTTAACCCACCGTGCATCATGAATTTAACGATGGTTAATGAGTGTTAAAAGAGTAGCACAATCATTTTTTATATTTCAATATCTCATATTTCTATATATTTTTAAACTAAATTACATCAAAATATAATAAATTGTACCTAAATTAATCATTATTATTAAATCAGGTAATATTATAATATCGTATAAGTAAATTTAATATAACAAGATTTTCAAAATGAAATTGAGAGATTTTAAGACGTAGATTGAAAATTTGACAATTTATTTAAAAAAATGAACATACCTATGGGATTAATAAAGGACAATATCCAATTCTTCTGCAGCAAAAAAAAAAAAACTCCTTCAAAAAAATAAAATAAAATTTTTCCCGGAGTAGAACATGAACCTAAAAGAATTGAATGAAAGGGCCCATTATGTTACGTTTCTGACTTCTACTGCCAACGTATTGTTCTTTTATTGAAGTCCTATCGAAGCAAGAAAAAAAAGCCAGCAACTGGGAATAGATTACTATTACGGCCTAATTGGTCTTCCTTGTTAGGTTGATCAGGCTAAAATGATGAGAACAACTATGGATTAACAAAACAGACTCTTGTTTTTAATTTCATCTATTGAAACAAATGTATAATTTATATTCGTGTGTGGAAATTGTTTCAATCTAAAATCGACTATACCTTTCAGCATTTTCACAAGTGGAGGAGGGGAATTGGGTTCTGAAAGAGTAAATTACATTAAATATTCTTTAATTTTGATTGTTTTTGTAGTGTTCATCTTTTAAATTATTTCACTCGATATTCTTTTCACCTATGATCGATCGTCTCTCGATTGCCCAATGTACGTGGCATGCTCTTCGTCAGCACAGGCAAAAGGGATCGCCGGAGGTTGCGGGAAGTGGGTGATCCGTTATCGGCGAGGAGAGGGGTGGGGCCGACCGATGCTCAGGCGATCGGTGACCAAACAGAAAGGAGGAGGTGATTTCCCCTCCTTTTTATTTTTTTATTATTATATTTTTAATGTAATCTTATTTACTTCTCCAACAAATTAAAATTTCGTTTCTTGATATCCTCCACCCCAATCCTGATTCAAGTCGAATTCATATGACTCTTTTGTGAGCAACACGGGAATGAGAGGAGTAGTCTATGTCGTTAAAAACGCTAATACTACTTTTATCTGTGCAGATGCCTTTGGAGGCGAAAATATGGGCTATCTATGCAGGCTTGCACCAGTGCGTGAAACTTGGAATTGATAAGCTGATTTTAAAATTTTGACTCTTCTATGGCTGTGACAATCATTAATAAGAAATCCTTGTGTCCTTGGAGTCTCAAGAATATTTTCAATGACATATGGGTGTTTATTTCTAAAATCCTGCATTTTATTTGTACCTATGCAAACCGAATATGTAATGCAGAGGCGGATGCCTTAGCATCTTTTGGTCGCAGATCGCCAAGCAATCTTTTTTGAATGGACATTTTTTGGATGGACATTCCACCTCAAGGTGTCCCCAATACTTTGTATACGAATCCTACTACTTAGTTGAATGCATCATCCTTTTATTTTTTTAAAAAAAAATTAATTTCATTAGAGAGTTTTTTTGTTGAATATAACAGGAAAAAATTACTTCATAAATTTGAACATTTGTGTCTAGTTTACAAAGTCGCTTATAAAATTATATAAACAATTGATATATAATTGCACCGTCTTGCCAACTTATTGTACAAAGAAATATTAAGTAAGCTAAAAAAGGGTTCAAAAAAGGACTGACTTGCATACTTTCGAAAGATTTTTTTTCCGATCTAAACTTATCAAGAGCTAGTTGAATAGTTTTATAATTTGAGAGGGTTTAATATTTCAGTCTCAACGTTTAAAAAGTAAACTAACAGTTTTTTTCATTCATTACCTTTATTTTTTTACATTATTTAGGGTTTGTAAAGGTCATTTGTTAAGCCACAACATCAAATAATTAAATAAACATGATAGTGTAATAAAAAAGTCCTATTTGGCATCTTTTCGAAAATCACTATGCATGCACTGTGATTGCATTTTATATTTCTTTATAGTTTATTATATTATTTAAACTAGACTAATTTCTGATATTAACTTCTTACTTAAATTAACAAAGTCGACTTCATTTTAATTAACATAATATATTCTATTATGGCAAAAGGAAAAAAAAAAAGAAAAATAAGTCATGGAAAAAAATGGAGCATGGTAGGGGTGAAAGTAGTTCGGGTCGGGTCGAATTTTTTATTTAAAAAAATCGATCGCTATTTTTGTGACGATTTTTAAAATAAAAAAATCATCCTAAAATCATTTTGAAAAATAAACGGGTTATTTTTAGGCCCTAATTTTATATAATTATATTTTTAAAAATATATTTAATAACTTAGAATCAATATAAAAATATTTAATTTTATATTAAATATAAAATATACTGCTGAAATTTTAAAATTATTAAATTAGAGTTTGATAATATGATAGAAAAAAGTATGTAATTTTATAAAAAAATATTATATCTATAATAAAAGAATTAATAATATATGTATTATTATATAAATAAAAAATTTTAACAGATTGATTTTAATTTATTAAAAATCACCTTAAAACATATTAGGACGTCTAATTTTTTATTTTTTTAATTAGATAACGGGTTTTTTTTACACCCCTAGAGCTTGGTAAAGCAATCGCACACGTAAGCAAGCTCTGTTGGGTCCCACGTCAATAATAAAAGTCCAAGTCTCCGTCAACGATATCCCATTTAAAGTAAATAAATAAAATGCCTACGACGGAGAAATTTCACCAACGACGGCAAGCGTCGGAAGCTCCAAGTCATCGCGAGGACTCCTCTTCGTTCGTGCCCCTTCGTCGTCGTCGCCGCCGCCCCTGTACGCCTGTAGAGGTATCTCCCTCGACGTCGTCTCAGTTCCAGCAAAATCACTATTTGCAGTTTTTTTCGCGGACCATTTTTACCTATTTTGGCGTCTTTTCTCCGAGTCGATTCCAGTGCGTTATGATCGAATTGAGAAAGTGATTTGATGTATTTATCGAATTTAGCACAATTTCATATCTACTAAGTTATCAAATTGAGGTATTAGCAGCAATTGTGAAGTAGGATAGAAGAGATTGTGAGCAGGTAATCCGTGTCAATTGGATTGGTACATTCGTTTCAGAGTTAGTTTGTGAAGTGGTCGATATTCGATTGTCTTATTTGCTATCCATCTGTTTGCTGTTTGTTCTGAATTGCAAGGTGCTTCACTTGCAGATGGCTTCCATCGGCAATTAGCTTGCAGTTGAGAAATTTTAGTTTTGAGCAATTAGCAGCATTATTGATCGAATGTTTCTTGCTGTTGACTTTTACTCTTTCTTTAAATATCACCTATTCTTTTCTGTTACTTACAGATTTTACGATGAGCTGGAGGTTTCCGGTGAATGGGTAAGTTGTGATTGGCACGTTCAGAAATTTATCTCATTCAATTATGCGGATTGTGGTTTCAGTTGGAGATATGTCTTGTTCAGAGAGTTGGGTTTAAAATCTGTGTGCTAAACTTCATATCTTGATAGGGGAAATCAACCATCCCAAGAAAATTCAACACACTCTTGGTATTCGCCTTCGGCGATGGGCTCGAACTCAAGCCCCTCGACTCCAATAAGTGCATCAACCCCAAAAGCTTCTGATCACCCACAATCACCATCACTTGGACGTTCTTTACATTCTGAAGCTGCAGAGATAATTTCTCAGTTGAAAAAATAAAAGGTACCTTTTAATTTGTCAACTGTCTGCAGACAAGACGCTGAAGAAAAGGAAAAAAAAGAGGCATCAATTTGGATTTCACTAATGTTTATTTGGTTAGATAATTTATTTGTGCTCTTTAATTTTTCTTATTTTCTAATTTGGTTAACATAAGATATGCCTACATTAAGGTAATACAAGATATGTACGATGGGGCATTGACTAGGGTTAGGACACCCGGAGGTGAGACAAATGAATTTCCTATAGGAATTGGCCTACATCAAGGATCAGCTTTAAGCCCGTATCTATTTAACTTAGTTATCGATGCTATAACCGAGAGTATCACAGAGGAGGTACCTAAGTGCATGCTATTTGCGGATGATATAGTACTTTTAGCGGATTCAAGAGAAGAGATTAATACAAAATTGGAAATATGGAGAAATACGTTGGAGTCAAAGGGTTTTCGTTTAAGTAGGAATAAAACAGAATATATGCATAGCAATTTCACAAATAAACAACTTAGAGACGATTTGAAAGTTAGGTTAGGGGAGGATATAATTCCTCAAGTGACAAAGTTTAAATATTTAGGATCAATTGTAAGACAAGATGGTGAGATTGATGACGATGTTAATCATAGAATTCAAGCTGGTTGGTGTAAGTGGAGGAAAGCCACTGGAGTTCTTTGTGATAGAAAAGTACCCAATAAGGTTAAAGGAAAATTCTATCGTACTGCTATAAGGCCAGCAGTGTTATATGGTAGTGAATGTTGGGCTATGAAGGGACAACATGAACGTAAAGTGGGGGTAGCCGAAATGAGGATGTTGAGATGGATGTGTGGTCATACAAGATTAGATAAGATTAGGAATGACCATATACGTGAACGAGTCGGAGTGGCTCCTATTAGTGAGAAAATGGTAGAGAATCGTTTGAGATGGTTTGGTCATGTTCAGATAAGACCATTAGATGCGCCAGTAAGAAGAGTAGATCAAATAATCTGGAGTCCGATTAAAAGAGGGAGAGGGAGGCCAAGGCGGACACTTGGCGAACTAATAGAGCAAGATCTATTGGTGAATAATATACCGAAAGGTTTGGTTACTAATAGAGCGGAATGGCGTCGTATGATCCATGTAGCCGACCCCACCTAGTGGGATAAGGCTTTGTTGTTGTTGTTGTTGGTTAACATAAGATATGCATGATGGTTTGCAACAGATAATAGGCTGAAATTCAGTTAAATCAATTTTGATTTACTCTTGAGGTCTAATTACTCACAATTATAAGGGTTGCTAATTTCTTCCATTGTAGTAATCTTCTATGCTGATATTTCTTTGTTTGAACCATGTCCAGTGTTGATGAGTTGCGAAAGCTCTTAACTGACAAGAAAGCATATGATGTCTTCTTCAATTCTCTTGAACAAGTGCAAAGTGATAATAATGTAAGTCTGGAAGTTTTGAGAGTTACAGTTACTTTTCTTTGGTAAGTTTGACTCTCATTCACGCCCCATCAATCCTATCTTTATATTTATACACAACATTCTCTTATACGAGACCACACATAGTTGGTCTTAAGTCACATTTGAACTTGGACTGTGTTCTAAAGAGATATACACATCTTCTATCAATTAGTAAAACCCAAGCTTTCTACTATGTTTGGAACAAATTTTCTAATATGAACTCCTACTTCAGGAATCTCTTCAATAATTAGTTTTCTCCTGTATCCATTTTCTTCAAAGTTCCTTCCATTAGGTGCTGCTTTTTTTATATTTTCTACTTTAGTTTTCTTCTACATAACTTTTAACCTTTGAACATTATAAGTCAATTTTATCTTTCATGCCAGATAAGGAACGATCTATGGAAGATAACTTTGGATCTTGCAAGTAAGAATTCTTCTCTCTTTGGTACTATCCCGTCAGTTATTTCTTTTATTTCCAAACTAAATATATAATTTGTCAACCATTTTTCAGAGGACAATTTGGAAAAGGAACCACATATTTTGCAGCTAAGGAACCAGGTGAGGTTATAATTTAGTTTCGCTCCATTTTATTGATTATGCATCATCACTATGAATTGATAATGTGAGTATAATTTTTTGTGATACTATGCCTTCACAAGTAGTTTTCATTTCTTGTCATGAAGAAAAGTAAGAAAATACATGCTCGTGCATTTATTTCTTTTGCCTTGAAGAAACATTGTTAGTGATCTCCACTGTAATAAGTCAGTTGCCTAGATGATTCACATCTAGAAGGCCACCTTTTTTTTCTTTCTTTTTTGTTCATAGGAAATATAGCAAGTTGCAACATCATCATTTTGTTGTTGTACAGTTCATTTTATTATTACAGTAATAATAGTTATTTTATTACAATAATACAACAACAACAACAACAACAAAGCCTTATCCCACTAGGTGGGGTCGGCTACATGGATCATACGACGTCATTCCGCTCTGTTAGTAACCAAACCTTTCGGTATATTATTCACCAATAGATCTTGCTCTATTAGTTCGCCAAGTGTCCGCCTTGGCCTCCCTCTCTCTCTTTTAATCGGACTCCAGATTATTTGATCTACTCTTCTTACTGGCGCATCTAATGGTCTTCTCTGAACATGACCAAACCATCTCAAACGATTCTCTACCATTTTCTTACTAATAGGAGCCACTCCGACTCGTTCACGTATATGGTCATTCCTAATCTTATCTAATCTTGTATGACCACACATCCATCTCAACATCCTCATTTCGACTACCCCCACTTACGTTCATGTTGTCCCTTCATAGCCCAACATTCACTACCATATAACACTGCTGGCCTTATAGCAGTACGATAGAATTTTTCTTTAACTTTATTGGGTACTTTTCTATCACATAGAACTCCAGTGGCTTTCCTCCACTTACACCAACCAGTTTGAATTCTATGATTAACATCGTCATCAATCTCACCATCTTGTCTTACAATTGATCCTAAATATTTAAACTGTCACTTGAGGAATTATATCCTCCCCTAGCCTAACTTTCAAATCGTCTCTAAGTTGTTTATTTGTGAAATTGCTATGCATATATTCTGTTTTATTCCTACTTAAACGAAAATCCTTTGACTCCAATGTATTTCTCCATATTTCCAATTTTGTATTAATCTCTTCTCTTGAATTCGCTAAAAGTACTATATCATCCGCAAATAGCATGATTTTATTACAATAATGTTTGGAGTAATTGTGATATGCCATATTCAGTGTACCGTCATTCGAACAACTGAGTTGGCAACTGCTCAAGAGAAGATAAATGAAATGGAGAAACAAAGGGACGAGATCATGAAAAATTATTCACGCTCCGCACTGATTGATAAGTTGCAGAGTAAGTAACATGCATAATTATGTTAATAAATAGTAGTATGGAGTGTTCATCTTTTTTTTTTTTTTTACACAGAAGAACACAACTTCTGAAAAGGAAATTAGGAATAAAGGGGACATGGAAAGTATTAGGATAACAATTGAACTTGAGACATTTTTATCGGTAAATAAAGTTTTGTGCCACTACACTACATTCACTGATCACTCACAATTATATATGGTCAATCTGTACAACAACAACAACAAACAACAAAGCCTTATCCCACTAGGTGTGGTCAATCTGTAGTATATAAAAAATGAAAATGTTGATCCCACAAGAGAGCAAGTACCAAATATATGGAATTTTCTGTTACTTTAAGATTGAATCGAAAGAGGAAAAATGTACTAAATGTTTGACAATGTTGAAGATAGAACAAAACACAGCCAATTTTAGCTAAAGAAAATTAAAAAGGGAATATAACACAAAAATGAGCCTTGCAGCTTAGAATCCATCTATTGATTGAATGTTAATATTGTTAATTCTGATTCAAGCTAATGGATAATTAGTATATTTTTTCTCACTGACTCATGTGCAAGTTCTCTTTGGAGACAAAAACATATGACATCGAGCTTACTTTCACAATTATCATAGTAATAGGATCCCATTACACATAAGAAAAATGCAATAAATATAACATTTTTTTAACTATAACATTATGGTATGTTAAGCACATCCTTCCATCACCAAGACTTTCCAATCTTAGATTTTTTTTTTTTAACAGGGGAACTGATGGTTAACCAGAAATGTTAACCATCCAGGATTTCGTTAATAAAAGTTTAATGATCATGAAACAGGGGGATGAAAGCAACATGTTACCTGATTCTTGGCTTAAGTGACCAAAAGAAAGATACACACAACTTAATCCCTAGAGGACCATTCCTTGAAAAGCAGCAACATGATCAAAACATTTTCTGCATAGCTGCTGGTGCTACAAAAGAGTGTGATTCCTCTGAATCTGTTAAAACACCAGTTCAGAGTGGACAGATACAAGAATCTCAACACTGCCTTACAATACCCAGAGCCCGTATGGAGAGTGCTAAACTCCATAAATAAGATAAAAACATCAGTTGCCTAAACAAAGTAATAACTAGCTATAAATACAAAGTGCTCATTAACTAATATCTGTAACTGTCAGCTAGTAGTGGGCTGCCAGAATGTCTTCTCCTGTCAGTTACTTCATGGGTCCTCCACTACTTTTCCTGCTGCCTATTTCCACGTTTCTTCCTAAAATAAGTCTTGAAAGGTGCTGGGCTTGTATCATTATCCCCCCCTGAAAATACGCCTTGTCCTCAAGGCGGAAAAAAGGGAATTGACTACGAAGAAGATCATACTCTTCCAAACTCGCTTCTTCTGCAGGATGATGCTGCCATTGAATGAGTAATTCAAGCACTTGAGCTCCTGAAATATTTTTCCAATGATGTGCTAGCACCCTATCCGGTTCGACTGAAAATTCCATCTCACCTGACAGTGGCAACAATGGCGGTGTTGAAGGCCTAGTTAGACCATGAGCAGGACGTAATAAGGAGACATAAAAAACTGGATGAATTTTCGAATCAGGGGGTAGTTGTAACTCATATGCAACTGGACCAATTTTGCGGATGATAGAATAAGGACCGAAGAAATGAGGAGAAAGTTTCTCATTTCTCCTTTTAGCAAGGCTCCTTTGGCGATAAGGTTGTAGGCGAAGGAAAACTATATCTCCCTCATTAAAAGATATATCACGTCGCTTGGAATCAGCTTGAGATTTCATCCTTGCTTGTGCTCGTATGAGATGAGATCGTAATAACTTTAGCATGTCATCACGAGCTAATAATTGAGCCTCCAAATCAGCAAGTTTAGTTTCTCCAAGAACAAAAGGGTGTAATGAAGGAGGTTCCCGACCATATACTGCATGAAAAGGTGTAGTTTTGCCTGCAGAGTGATAGCCTGTGTTGAAGGAATATTCAGCCCAGGAGAGAAAGGAATACCATGAACGAGGTTTATCCTCTGCAAAACAGCGAAGATAAGTTTCCAAGCAACGATTCACTACTTCTGTTTGGCCGTTGGGCTGAGGATGGTATGCTGTGCTCATTTTAAGTTGTGTACGGCTGAGACTAAAGAGCTCTTGCCAAAAAGCACTCAAAAAAATAGTGTCACGATCTGATAAAATGGTACGAGGAACTCCATGCAACTTGACAATTTCTTGGCAGAACTTTGTAGCTACTGTCTTTGCAGTGAAGGGGTGTGACAAAGCAATGAAGTGGCTCTACTTGCTAAAGCGATCCACCACTACCAGAATTGTGTCAAAACCTTGTGACACCGGAAGACCTGTAATAAAATCTAAAGAAATGTCTTCCCATATGCGAGTGGGGACGGGTAAAGGTTGTAATAATCCAGCAGGAGCCGAAGTATTATATTTTTGTTGTTGGCAGACTAAACATCTTTGGACAAATGCTTTGACGTCATGCTTCAAAGAAGGCCAGAAAAAATTAACAAATATCCTCCTCAAGGTCTTTAAATAACCACCATGGCCACCAATAGGTGTATCATGTGCTTCTAACAGAATTTTTCCCTTCAATTCAGGATAATCAGGAATGACCAACCTTGATTTGTAGTAAAGATGGTTGGCAGCTAACGAAAAATGCGGATGAGATGCAACATCAGACTTGATATCAACAATTATTTTGTGAAAATAAGGGTCAGCATTGAGTGCAGCTGTCAAATTGTCAAAATCCAAAGGAACTGGAATTGCCAAGGTTAAGAAATCAGCGTGTTGTGGCCTTCGAGAAAGTGCATCAGCCCCAGTATTTTCACTGCATGCCTTGTATATGATGGTGAAGTCATATGGTAATAACTTCATCAATAATCGCTGCTGTTATGTAGTAGATATTCGCTGCTTCAATAAATATTTCAAGTTGCAATGATCAGTCTTAACTAGAAAATGTTGACCTATTAAGTAATGTCGCCATTTTTGTAGAGCAAGAACCAATGCTAGCAATTCACGGTCATAAGTTGACATAAAGCGATTGGAAAAAGAGAATCCCTTACTAAAATATGCAAGAGGATGATCAAGTTGGAGTAAAATAGCACCCACATCATTAGAAGAAGCATCACATTCAACTATAAATGGCTGCTTGAAATCTGGAAGACGCAGAACGGGTACTGTAGTCAGCATGTTTTTGAGCTGTAGGAAAGCCTCATTAGCTTTTGGAGACCACACAAAAGCATCCTTTTTTGTTAAATCTGTTAAAGCACGAGCAATAATACCATAATGACGCACAAAATGTCGATAATAACTTGTCAAGCCTAAAAAACCACTTAGCTCTTTTACATTAGCAGGTGTAGGCCAATCTAGCACTGCTGATATCTTGTCAGGATCAACTGCAACTCCATCCTGTGAGACAACATGACCCAGGAACCCAATTTGTTTCTGCCCGAACAAGCACTTTTTTGGTTTGGCAAAATAAGAATTGTTGGAGAGTAGCTGGAGAGTTGTTTCTACATGTTGTTGATGTAGTTGGATGGTAGGACTATAAATTAAGATATCATCAAAGAAGACTAAAATAAACTTTCGCAGGTGAGGGCGAAATAGGTCACTCATGGCTGCTTGAAAGGTAGATGGGGCATTAGTGAGGCCAAAAGGCATTACAAGAAATTCATAATGACCTGAATGAGTGCGGAAGACAGTTTTGTGGACATCGGATGGGTTTACTCTAATTTGGTGATATCCTGAACGAATGTCAATTTTGGAAAAGACAATTGCCCCATGAAGTTGATCTAGTAATTCATCAATATTGGGGATAGGGTATTTGTCAGGAATAGTGATTTTGTTAAGACTTCGATAATCTACACAAAATCTCCAAGAGTCATTTTTCTTTTTTACTAATAGGACTGGGCTAGCAAATGGACTGCAACTGGGTTGGATAAAACCATATTGTAAGAGAGAATCAACTTGAGTTTCTATTTCTATTTTTTGAGAATGTGGGTAATGATAGGGCCTAATGTTTGGGGTTTTGGAATTAGGGAGTAATGGAATAGAGTGTGAATGAATCCTAAATGGTGGAAGGGAAGTAGGTTCAGTAAAAACAGAATGAAACTGTGTTAAAAGTACTTGAAGGGAATTACCACAAGGTTCTGGAATCTTGTCAAATGCTTTGGAATGAAGCAGGTGTTGTATTAGGTGTTTTGACCCCTTGCAATTTGTACCTCTTGCCTTGCCAATTGAAGATTAAAAACATTTCTTTCCAATTTGCTTGAACTGTGTTGAGGGATGCTAACCATTTGATTCCCAAAACCAAATCAGCCCCCCCAATGGAAAAAGGATAATAATCCTGAGTAATAGTTAAGCTTGGCAAATGCACAATGACATCTTTACAAAGTCTATTGCAACGAATAATTTCACCATTCCCAATTTGAACTCCAAAAGAAGGAATCCTGTGAACTGAGAGATTAAGCTCCTGCACAATATTCTTTGACACAAGTGTTGATCCGCTATCAATGAGAATCAGCACCTGTCTGCCATTCAATTCACCTTTGAGTTTCATAGTTATTCCAATTGAGTTTCCCAAAATTGCATGAAAAGAGATTTCTGCCAAGTCTTCTGTTGGAGTATTTCCTTCTTCAACATTCTCAATGTCAACAACATCGAGTTGTTCATTAATTTGATCGCCCTCTTGGATCTCCATTAAAGATAAACCAGATTGTTTGCATCGATGACTAGGTACAAATTTTTTGTTACACCGAAAACATAACCCTTTTGCCATACATGCTTGACGCTCAGCATCCCATGCTCGTCGTTGTGGAGGCACGTTTCTATTTATTGGCATAGATGAATGAGATAGTGGGGAAGTCACTTGTGTTGCCTGCAAGGACTGAGCTGAACGAGAAATAAGAGGATTAGTGGCTCCTCTGTTGCTGCGATAAGTACCCAATTTTGACTCAAATTCAAGAGCCAAACTCATGGCTTTGTAGACTGTGCGAGGCTTTTGAATTCTCACATCAGCCTTGAGTTCTTCCTTCAGCCTGCTGAGAAAGACCCCTAAAAGGCAATGTTCTGGCCACAATTTGACACGGGCAGCACGCTTGGCAAACTCCTGATGGTATTCTTGTACACTTCATGTCTGCTTGATGTTACATAAATATTCATCTGGGTTTTGAAATTCTGCTGGACCATAATTTTCTTGAAGGACAATAACAAGTTCTTCCCAAAACATGATGGTGCGTTCACTATTAATCCAAGCAAACAAATCAAGAGCGTCTCCTTCTAGATGCATTGCAGCAACTTCCACTTTCAAATCTTCTAGTGTTTGATAATAACGAAAGAACTTCTCTGCTTTGAGAATCCAGCCTCTAGGGTCACCTCCCAAATACTTAGGGAACTCCATCTTAGTGTATGGTCGATGTGAAGATTGACGCATCCACCAAGGCATATCTGATTCAGTTTCTATATCTTCAATCCACAAGGATTTGTTACGGTTGCAGTGACTCGGACCAGCATCCATTCTTTTTCCTTTATCTTGTTGCGGCTGACTGGTTTCAGGAGTTGCATGGGAAAAAGATTGTGTTTTCAAGGCTTCTACTTCTGCAGCAATAACGTCAATCTTCTCCAACTTGGATACTATTGTGGACAATTGTTGAGAAATATGACCAGTGAAGTGATTGGGAGGTTGGTCAGTGGTGGAAGGGTTGGATCTGGTATTTACCATGATGGATCAGATGGCTCTGATACCAAAATGTTAAAACACTAGTTCAGAGTGGACAGATTATGAGGAAATAAAGGAAATGTATTGTAAAGGAGAGTGCAAGAATCTCAACACTGCCTTACAATACCCAGAGCCCGCATGGAGAGGGCTAAACTTCAGAAATAAGATAAAAACATCAGTTGCCTAAACAAAGTAATAACTAGCTATAAATACAAAGTGCTCATTAACTAATATCTTTAACTGTCAGAAGCAAGTAGTGGGCTGCCAGAATGTCTTCTCCTGTCAGTTACTTCATGGGTCCTCCACTACTTTTCCTGCTGCCCTATTGCCACGTTTCTTCCTAAAATAAGTCTTGAAAGGTGCTGGGCTTGTATCAGAATCCAAATTGTTCAGAGGATCGCGGTGATTTTGGCTCTTTCCTTCCATGATCTATAAATGGTGGTGCCTGGCTGGTAGACGCCCCTTCCAAATGACATCCAAAAAGTCTCCTCCGATGTGTAGCCGACCCAGTTTAAATGCAATTGATTCCGTACATCTTTTGCTGAGTAGAAACTGAAAAACAAATCCTGTGTCCTTATCACTCTTGTATAAGCCGCACGATGTTTGTTCATCTTGCGTCCATCGTGAGCAATATTTCTTTGCCATGTGAAGATTTTAATCTTAGCCAGGACCTTGATCTTCAAAATGAGGACGACGGTCCCTATGGAAATCAATATCAGTTATCCGTGGAGTTGTCGAGCTGATGAGGCCTCAAGAACATACATCAGCTCCTCCAATCATCGATCTGAAAGATAATCGTAGAAAGTCGGGGCTCAATATCCCCGTCCTGAACCTACTAATCATAAGAACATAATTAACAAATAATGTTGGAAAATTGATGAAAATCTCCTAAGTTAACATATTCCTAAACCTTAATCAAGTTATCCACTTATGAAATAACTAGAGAATAATTTTCATTCATCAAAGCATGATTCCAATATGACCATACAGAGGTATATATAGAGAGTTTACACCCTAGCTAGGAAACCTAAACAAAGAAAACAACTAATAAAAAAGGCCTAAACTAAAGAGCTTATGTTAAAGGCCCGTAAGTAAAGACAAATGGATTTAAGATAGAAGGCCCATAAGCTTCTTTGTATATCTCTCCCGCTATGAAAAAATTTACTCGGACGAGTTGCAAGACGATATACATGACTAAGGACGACATCCAAATGTCGAAACTTAGTTTTGTGAATCCAGACAAGGTGATCAATCCAATGTATGAAAGGCATTCACCATTAGGCTAATGCGAGAAATTTGGAATCATTAGAGTCAATGCATCAATAGAGCGTCCATTGACATATGAGGCACCAAAAAGTATCTTTCCACAAACATCAATGTTAGAAGGAAGTTATGCACTTCTATTTCTCATATTATGAAGAAATAATCCGAGAGTATGTTTTGGTAAGATCAAGGGGAAGATGTATGTCAGTATCAAAGGATTCCAATATAGGATCAACTTTCTCAAGAACAATAATTTATAGGAGCATCAAAAGTGATTCTGAACTACATGTACAAGATCAAGTGACTATCAAAGTGGCTAAAGAACCAAGATCATCATCAAAGATGGACCATGTGAAGGAGAATCAATTGGTATGTGTGGAGGTTCATGCAAAGAAGTGACATGTGTTAGAGAATTAGTGTTTGGTAAGGAGCATAAACATAAGGAGTTTCGGAAGTGTAATCAAGTGGAACATAGCATGGTCCATAGGTTTGCGTAGTCTGGTGGGATATAACACGATCCATACGTTCCTAATGGCATGGCATATGGGAAGGGGGCATTCACTACATTACCAAAAAGATTGTCACTTATGAATTGCCAATAATGTAGATTACTTTGTTTAGTATGCACAAGTAATCTGCTTGACAATCCATATTATTGTTTATAATAAAATAATATTTAATGATTTAATATACAGTTTTCCAATATAATCTTAGTCAAAATAATTATGTTTAAATATATATAATTTATTTTAAGTACCCATAAAATTAACATTTATTAAATCATTAATATTTTAAAAATATGATAATAGTATATTCATTATACAACAACAACAACAAAGCCTTATCTCACTAGGTGGGGTCGGCTATATGGATCATACGACGCCATTCCGTATTCGTTGATCCATGGTCATGAGAATAGTATATTCATTATAATTAAATAATATTTATTTGATCAATTTTATAATTTATTTAATTAGTTTTATAATTTATCAATAAAGCTTCAAAGAGAAAGTACAAAAGATACAATTAAAAAGATTGCAACTCAAGTAGCAATTTGATTTGACACCCCTTCCACAGGTAATCTAAATTGTCACTTCACATGGTAATGCGGTGTGTCGAGATAATTTAATCCAACATTGCATGTTAATCTACAAAGATTACTTCTAGAGAAACGCCCCCTAAAGAAATGGATGATGACTTGGCAAAGGTGATTGACTCTCTTCCTAGGCATGAAGCTTACTATAAAGGATATCACATTTGTGATAAGATCTTCTAAAGCGTTTAATGTTGCCGGATGATGAGACTTAGAATAGGACCATCAACTAGGAGCATGAAGCCCAAGGTTGTTGTTTGATATGGCAGTGAAAGTTTCGATCAATTCTCATAAAATGAGTTGTGGTGGTTGGCTGGACAGCAGTGTGAGGTGATATGTGGAAGCAATGCAGTGGTGCATGTAGCGTGCAGCAGCTGGTGATCTACGCTCGCTAATGCAGCAAGTTCGATGAGTAGCGGCAGTAATCTGCAGTCGCTTAGGGTGTTGTTTGAGGTTGGGATGGCACAGGACAGCAGCGGCACCGGATGTGGGGGCTGCGCAGACTGACAACGATGAACGTTGAGGCGAAATGTCGACCGTCACAACCAGCGGAACAACAGAGACAAGATGGAGGCAGCAGCAGGTTGCATGCTGTTGGGGCTGCAGCAGCAACGGCAGCAAAGTGCAGTTGGAGCTGCAAAAGCAAGGCATCACCGGTGGCGCATTGTTCAAACCAACAGAGACACTGTAGAGGAGGTGGATGGCATGATAGCAGCGGTGGCAATTCTTTAACACAACATTCTGACTGTTACTGTATTGTGGTACTGTAGCAGTGCGGTTGGATTTCTTTGTGACAGTGCAGGCATCGGTTAAGATTGGCGGCTAACAGCAAAATTAGAATTTGGAGAGAGAACATGATCACAACCATTTGATAAAGATCAAAGAGTTTATCTACTTTGATACCAATTGATGGAGTTAAACTACTTTTAAAACCTAATTAAGTTATTCGCTTATGAAACAACTAGATGATAATTTTCATTTATCAAGGAATGATTCTAATACAATCATGTTGGGGCTTATATAGACTTAAACTAAAGTGATAAAGGCCCACAAGTAAAGACTGACTTTAGGGCAGAAGGCTCATAAACTTCTTTGTCCTACATAAAAAGTACTGTCAGATTAAGTCACAACATTTAAGAAATCAATAACTTCTTCTACCTTCTCAAAAAGATATTTCATCTAATTTTAAGAAGGAAATCTAACTCTCATAAAAAGGAAAGTAAGCATTGTATTCAACCAAAATCAAATTCGAACAATATAAATGTGCCCAGGATAAAAAACATTAAAATATAACTCTTGAGGGCACTGCCTTTGTTGCTTAGAATAAAAAGGAATGGCTAAAGGTGCTAAAATCTTTCGAATCAGAAAAGAGGCCAAATGGCAAAAATCTCCCATACTAGAAAAGCGGCAGAAGGTTATAAGAGAGTTGTGTAAGAAAAACTTGGTCAAGCCGAGAAATCTATCCAATTCGAAAAACTGTAAATTAGAAGCCTGATTAAATCTTATAGTTCAATAATCAAAACGGACCTGTTCAAATTAGGGTCTCACCAGAAAAAAATGTAATGTTCCAAAGGATTTATTTTTTTAACCTTTCATATGTGTTATTAATTCATAAGTCATCTTTTTTTATTATTGATATATAATAGTTTTGTGTAATTTATGCCTTATATTATGAAACTCTTGTTTGATTTGATATATTAAAAAGTTTGGTGTTATGTTTCATATTTAAGTTTAACTATATTTATATCCAGTTGTATTTGTTATTTACAACTCTGAAACTATCACCATACCAAAGTAGGGGTCTGAAACCCCCTCAAAAAAAGTAGAACACCCCCTGGAAAAATTGACCTGCCAAAGGGCGATCCTTTTCTAAATAGTTTTAGGATGATTTTTTAATTTTCTAAACCAACCTAGGAAAATACATGTTGGTCTTTTATACTGAAAAACCGACCTAACAAGAACCACTTTCACCCCCTAATAAGAGAACCCTCCCTCAGAAACCTCATTATCAAGTCCTTGTGTATCAGTTACAAATTAGGATTAGACCTACAGTGAATGTAGAACAAAATTTCCTTTCAGAAATAGTAAAATGAACCAAAACATGTACGCTGGTGTGCTTCCCCAAGAAAAATGTTTTTGGGTGTGTACCGATGGAACGAAACACTATGGTTTGTGGTGGTTGATGTGGATATGTCGTAGTGTTCTCTGCTGTGTTCATGGTAATTGAGCTTGCGCAACTACGAGTGAGTGGCCTCAGTTGTAGTGTCTTTTGGAAAGACTTCAAGTATGTTTCTTTCTTGAGCTTGAATTTCCATTTCCTATGACGTCCATTCTATTCTTCATAGATCTATGAACTTGATTCATCAAAAAAACATTTGGCAAAAAACAAGGTGTCATGATCCAAACAAAATAATAAAAACAACTTAACATAACACTTCAATATGTTTAAAAATGAGCAACATAAAAGAAAAATGTATACAAATTGCCATAAAATTTAGTCAAATATCCTTTGCTCTTTAAAACTACATGTTCATCTTACTTGCATAAGATTTTGCAGAGGAATAACCATGATATAGGTGCGGCCATGGACATGTGTGTTAGGCACACACTTGCACTCCACATGATCACTCCTGACTGATGCTATATTAATGAGAGTTTCCGATTTGTTGCCACAGATGCAAGAGATGCGGTGAACGAAGAGTCTGAGGTGCTAAAGAAACAGTTTCATGAGAATGAGATTGACCTGGTCACTTTTGTCCAAAAATATAAGAAGCTTCGCATTGATCACCAGAGACGGGAACTTCTCCTCCTCGCTGCAAAGACAGCGGGCGGTTGATCAGCACTTCAATCCTTCACTTTTCGTTATCTAGTCATTGCATATAAATCCTTGTTGATCCGTGCTTGAATTAAGGGGTCTGTCGCCTTTTCTTATGGCCATTTTTTTCACTTTGTGAAAAGTAATTATTGATTTTTTTTTCTTTCCATACTTGTCCTCTGAGCTGTTACTGTTCTCAGTAAACTTCCTTTATCTTGTACTCGAGTCTGCTGTTGCTTCAAGTCTCAGGAACTCGCATAGCACTTGTGGGAGATCGACGATTTTGATGTTCATAAACTTGTATAACTTGTATGCTTTATGTATTTATCGTTTTTAGCAATTAGACGACTGTTATCAGTTTTTGGTTCATAGAAACACATAGGCCTTTAAATCATTTTAGTAGCACAAAGGGTTTTAATTTTGTGACTAACCGCACATGATCCCAATATAGTGATAACTAGCTAAATAAGAAGATTATTTAGTTTAAGCATCTCATGCATTATAATTCTTTTTCACGCTTAACCATAAATTATAAATTTTATTTTCTAAACTTATTCAAGTTTAATTAAAATCTTTGGTTAAGTTTCATCCAAAATTATGTTATCTTTTTTATTATTTATGAAATGTTAATTTTATTCTTACTTTTTTAATATAAGAAAAGCTATCAAAATAAAAAAAATTAACATTAGCATAATTTTCATAATATATAGGGTTATTTCCTCTAATCACCTCTAAACTATCACGATTTTTCAAATCTAATCTTGAACTACGAACTTTATTTTTTGGATTCTTAAACTATCATTATTTTTCTAATTTGATCCTTCCGTCTAATTTCGTCGACTTTTCGGTTATGTTTAATTTTTCGTATTTATGAAAAGTCCATTATACTCCTGTTTCAAGAGTTAGTATATTTTCTTAAAATAATATATAATTAAAATAATTAAAAAAAAAGAAAATGACTTGGGGGGACGTTCCCCCCTTCGTGTCGCCAGAGCGAAAAGGGGGGGGGGGGGGGGGGGGGGGGGGGGGGGGGGGGCACCCCACAAGAGGGGCCGGCGCCCCCTCTAAACGAGCTAGTTTGATGTTAGATCTAGAAAACTGTAATAATTTAGAGGTGGTTTGAGGAAATAATCCTAATATATAATTATTAAATGATACTTTTATCCATATTAATTATTTTAAATATTTTAAATATAATAAGAATGTAAGGGCAAAGATGCACAATCACTAAAAATAGTTGATAAAATTTTGGTGGAATTTAATAGATGGATTTGAGTGTTAAATTTGGACAAGTACAAGAATTAAATTTTGTAAAATTAATAATTTAGGATTTGCGTGAAAAAAGTTATACTTAGAAGTATTGGAAAAGCTATTCTAAATAAAATAATTTAGCTTTCTAAATGGGAAAGGCAAAATATTTTTAACTCATGTTAGTCTCCGAAACTTTTCAAAATAAAATTAATAACATAAATTAAAATGACTATGAAAAAGTAAAAGACATTTAATGACCCTAACTCCACGTGCAACCAACGGCGCCATCTTGAGCATTTGTCGTTGT
The DNA here is from genome assembly GCA_030549335.1 of Pontederia crassipes. Taxonomy (NCBI): domain Eukaryota; kingdom Viridiplantae; phylum Streptophyta; class Magnoliopsida; order Commelinales; family Pontederiaceae; genus Pontederia; species Pontederia crassipes. The sequence continues at coordinate 63,246,545 of CM060191.1, read as the reverse complement.
GCATGTCATCATCCTCACCTACCATAATGAATCACATGTAGGATCCATATACAAGCAATAATAAATGGTCATGAACAATAATCATAATGAATGAACAATATCTTTGTTATTCATAAGTATGATAAATGAGACAAATGTGATAGCTTTGATTCAAATATCTTTGTTATCAAATATTTCTCTTTTCTAGGGATATGATCAATTTGCGATTAAGTGTCATAATTTTGGAACAAGTATCGTTATCTAAAATGCAAATAACACAAATGCAATCTCTTTGAAGCATTCTCATTACTTACAAGTCATGATTTATTTAGTAAGTAGAGGAGAATGAAACCTCGAAATCGTCTTGACCCTTCCTCTCTCCCTACCCCCTCATCTTCCATTGTTGCTCTTGTCTCTATTACTCAACGTGATTTGTCTTTCTCCCGTTAAACCCTCCTCCAAATCTTTCTACCTTTGTCACCCAACCCGACCTCCCCTCCTCATCAAACCCTCCTCAGCAAGTGCTCAACCACCCACACATCAATCACCCAGCCCCCTTCCCGATGGTCATGGGCCATTGTTGCAAGGAAGCAATAATCGTGATGTCTCCTTACGTCAACTTGGCCAACTAATGGAGAGCATCATTGACACGATCGAGATCTCGAGCTCGGAGATCGAACAATGGACCGAAAACTTAAAAAATAGCTTATTGTGTCGGTTGGCGTGTTGAAACCGATCGTCTCTTGCAGGATCTTTCGTTGCTCTGGAAACTCTAGAACTCTATGCTCATGTACTTAGGTTACAACTATTACCTCTTTCCTAATGAACGCTTGTAGGCCCTTACTCGCAGCCCATGGAACTATCAAAACACTGTCTTCAACCTTACTCAAGCCAAGCTTTTTTTTCGGCCTTTGGAATCTCCAACCGCCTGCCTACTTTGATCCAATTGCTAGGCCTAGCCTATGATATGATCAAGCCCTCCTTCATATTATTGTGATATTTGAAACACCATTGGCTATGGAAAAATTACACCAAAGCCCTCCAACTTTAAGGTTTGCTCAGTCCTCCAACTTCACTTTGTAACAGCAATGGCCTCCATCTTTTAACTCGTTTCACTCTCGACGACGGACATAGAGGGGGGCGGAGATCCCCCCTTCCCGCGCGTCGACGAGGTCGTGGGGGGTGGAGGGGGAGGGGCGAGCTGGCGAGGTCGCAGAAGGGGGCGCCCCTTCTCGCGCGCCGACGAGAAGGGTGGGGGGCTCACCCCCCTTCTGCGACCTCGCTGGCGAGCGAGGTCGTAGAGGGCTCGCCCCCCTCCCCCTTCGCACGTCGGCAAGACAGCGAGGTCGCATAGGGTGGGCGCGAGGTCCCCCCATCTCACGTAGCATTTTTTATTTTTTTTAATATTGTCATGTCGGACTGTTAAACTCCGCTTATGTTTTATAGCCGGTCCCAAGCCCGGATAAAGGAGGAGGGTTGTGTTAGGCCCCGACAGTCAGCGTAAAACCCTGTCAAATCTCATGAACATGGATCAACGAATGCGTCGTATGATCCATGTAGCCGACCCCACCTAGTGGGATAAGGCTTTGTTGTTGTTGTCATGTCGGACTGTTAGTTACGTGGAGGAGACAACAGATGGCCACGCGCACACCACATAGATAGGAAATTGGGAGACTGCTATCCTAGATAAATAGGGCATCGAGTGAAACGAATTAAAAGAGGGAGGGCGTCGCTATTACAAAGTGAAGTTGGAGGGTATCACTAAGTAAACCTTAAAGTTGGAGGACATTTGGTGTAATTGTTTCCATTGGCTATTGATGAGGGAGGACATCATGGAAATTGAAACTATTTGTATTTTGATCAACTTCTTGGTTCCACTTAACAGGGAATTTGGATTCTCAACCCTAATAAGTCTCGCTTATTTCAGCAAGTTCTTAATAAAAGTTTGACTCTTTTTTGTTTCAGATGCATCCATCTAGGTCATCGCCTGAAAATGGGTCTTCTACACCATTCTCTCTCACCAGTCGATCCTCCCTCGGATGGTAGCCTGCCATTGGTGAGTGGAAAAGTGCTTCTCTATGATCCTTGGCTTCGTGATTTGTTGAGCGTTGATCGGAGAAATTCCGCAAGATCATTGTCCATGCGCCACAATCGAACAAACCCGATCCACTTGTACCGAATCGCAATGTAAATTGTATGCAATCCTAAAACCTAACTCGCCTAAGCTTTATCCTTTTTTGAATGCTTCCCTACTTGACACGAATCACATGCCAACTACACAGGATGTCACGTCTCACGACTGACACGACAGCCTCCCTCGCTCCATCGCCAACTATACAATCAACACCATCTTTGATCATATCTTACAACTCCTCTCGTTTTGCACTCTCTCGTTAATTCCAAAATCCCCTACAGTATGCAACTCCTCCCTTGACATGGTTTCCACTATTTGAGGTCAACTTCTACTCACCATGGATCTTCGCCACGTGGCCCATGCGAGCTTGACTACTATCTCTTTGCTTTCCCCCCTTTAACCTCTACACCAACCCTAAACCCTAATCCACATACACCGACCTATTTACCTTCTACCACTCATCCATCTTCCCTCTCATCCCAAAGTCCAAGGGGCCCGCTCCGATTTTTGATGCCCCAATTGACACGATTGACTTCCATCTTGCCCCTTACTACCACCATACTCCATGGGCCGCCTTTCGATTTGTGGTGCAGTATTTCACACTAGGAAATGGTTCTGGTGAATATATAACGTCTTCAACAAATGTCGCTTGCGCCTCCGTCTCTTGCCGATAGGCACTTGAAAGTCTAAAGTAAGCAAGAAATCTAAATCTCACACCCCACTAATAAGGTTGTTTTCATTGTGCAGAAGCAAGTAAAGCGCCATGGGTGTAGGCGGGCGGGCGGGCGGGGAGGGGGGGATGGACACCTCTCCTCTTGGATGAAGCTCTTAATGTCCATGATCATTTGGTAGACTGTATTTGTAGTCAACATCCTGATCTAACCCTTTTAGTAGAAACACAAACAAACAAGATAAATTGTCAATGGGTTATTAGTCGCCTCGAGAACTAGTGGAAGGGTATTTTCAGGCAAGCTCCATCTCGACAGGAGGTATTTTGCTTGGTTGGAGCTTGCATACCTTACAGGTAACACAAAATTTGACTTCCCAGTAATGATTTTTTTTTCCTTCCTTCTCTCTGATGTTTACTCGTCTAGATTTGTAGAGTTCTTTTGCGACTTTACCACGGTGTATTCTCATGACTTTTGATAGGCAATTTTATTACGACTTTACATCCATCTGAGAAGAGTAGAGGTTGTTCCTTTCGATTTACCAAATCCAATAGATTTTTAGCTATCGTCAAACTAGGGCTCTTTGACATCCTAATATCCGACAACCAATTCATCTAGTGTAATAACCAGAGTGGTAGGGTAAGAATCCTATGTCATCTTGATAGATGTCTCCTCAACTATCACGAGCTTTGTAACTTCGCTTCCCTTACCCTCCGTGCACCCTAGGTCATAGTGCTTCTATCACTCACCACTTCTCTTTAGTACAGACCATTCTAGTGTTAGACCACATATGGGCCAAATGCAAGCACTTTTGGTTCGAATACGAGGAGCCTAATATGATTGTTAGGTGGGAATGAATCAATAACTCCTCTCTTTCTCATGATCTTTCAGTCGTCGTTTCTTTAAAAGAATCTATCAACAAAACCTTCACTCAAAGAAACATGGTTAGAGAGGCTGGAAAACAAACTTAAGATCAATGAACAACATATCCTATCATTTAAACACAAGAACTCGTCGACTGGCCTTATCCCTTTAGAGGTTTCCTCCCTGCAAATGATATATAATCAACATGTTGCTTTTCTACGCCAAATAAATCTTTAGTGGTGGATTAAATTTTGAGTAAATTGGCTTAAGAATGATATGGTTAGGCATTGGACCAACCATATCACCATCATCAAAGACTTTGCCGACCTCTCTCATAAGGGCGATGTGTGGCTCTTGACTACCTTTGTTGATCATTATCAGCATCTCTAGGCCGCCGACCCATGTCCATTGATTGACCTCTCTTCTTTGGCCAACCTACCTTCCCTTCCCGCCTCCTAGTGCCACAGACTTACTACTCCAGTCACTAACATGGTGATCTATGATTGCCTCTAGGCTATGCCCCTTAGCAAGGCTCTCAGGTCGGAAACTACATCACTAAATTCTTGAAACATAACTGACACGTTGTTAGTGTCCAGATCTCTTGTATGTCAAACATTTCTTTCATATCCACTCTATGCCTATTGACTGGGAAACACTTCCCCAGTCTTCATCCCCAAGAGACCTAACCCTCAACTCATTAACTTTTGTTGATCGCCCTCTACAACATCTTATATTGGCTCTTAGATAAGATCCTAGAAAAATGATTACAACCATTGTATATCGCATCCAATCTATTTTCCAATCTAATCGACCTATATAGGACAATATCCTTGTTGTGTAAGAGCCCGTTCACTCAATGAATCATGATCATACTAAGTACATGATCATAAAGGTCGATATGGATAAAGCTTTTGATAAAATTTCTTGAATTAGCATTCTAGCTGTTCTTACGTTAATGAATTTCACTCCTTTTATAAATTGGATAAAAATTGTGTCATTTCACATGTTGTATCAATATAGTCCCCTCATAGTCCTTTCCTAGCATCCGCAGAATCCGTTAGGGTGGCCCCTTATCCCGTTAATTATTTAGTCTCACCACAGTTCTTTTCCTACATTAGTATCATCATAGCAAAGTTCATCAAGGGTCCATCATGCCATTCAAAGTAAATAATTTTGAATTAAGCCATCTTTTGTATGCTAATTATCTGGTCATATGTGCCTCTACTATTGTAAAAAACTATAAGAATATCAAAACCATTTTCCAAAGATATATGATGATATCATGTCAACATGCTATCTTAACCAAGTATGAGGTTGATGTATGTAAAATATAACACATATTTACTCATGCATTTAATCTCATTTCAAATCATTTTCTAATAGCATGCATCATTTTATGACCTTACTTTTATTAATTTTACAAAAATAAAAATCTACCAAGATATTGTATTTTATTATCTAGGAAGCAAGAAAACTGAATTACGAAGCCAACGAAAAAAACATGTTCAAATCGGAGTTGAAACGGAGCTAGAAAGTGGAAAAGAGTGAACCGACTAAAATTGCACTATCATGGGCCATGAAGGAAATTTAACAGGCCGTGAAACAGACTCGTAAAACACTTTAGCATGCCGTTAAAATGCATTTTCTCATGCCAAAAAATTGCTCTGAGTCACGGCCATGACCAGACATTCACGGGCCGTGAAATTCATGTTTTATGCACTGTAAGGGTCGTGAAAATCCATTTCTAATCCGATTCGGACACTGTTTAAGTCGTTAAAATCATATTACAGCCTGTGATGAAGCCCATATTCGAGTTTTGGATGGATTTTTTAAAGAATTTCAAGTTCACAAGAATTCGTACTCATACTATATGATCCCAAGATGATTTGGAACTACTCATACAAACATATTATGGGTTAAATTTTGAAGTTTGACAAGGTCAAAATTTAAGAATCAATTCAGATCCAAATTTTCCTTATGTTACATAGAAAAGATTTTCATTTCTTCTTCGATCACATGGAAACTCAAACCCCTATAAATATAGATCTTCTATAACCAGAAGAGAGGATGCTAAGCTTGCAATCGAAGCTTTCAAGTCAAGAACGAAGGAGCATTTCTGAAGAACGAAGCAGAAGAGTTCTGCGCAGTAGACTCATGTGAGGATTGTGCAGCGGCTTGTCATCATTTCTGCAGAGTACTTCTTGTTCTACATTATGTTTGGATGATATCTATCTAGTGTAGTTCTCTGGATTATTAGTTATAATTTTTCCTTTTTGCTTTAGTTGAAAGAGTTTTACTGTAAGAACAATTTCTAACTTCTTATTAATCAAATAATTAGTCTAGTTTTTATGAACACGGTTCCTATGCGTAATATTTTTCTTCAGAATTAAATGATTTCTAAGATGATTATTGATCGTGTAGTATAATCAATCATTAATTCATAATTTTTTATTTGAATTGATTCTTAACTCTTATGTTGAAGCAATACATGTCATGATCTAATAGAAATCGTGCAGTATATTAGGTTATGCGGTATGCATGAATTGACTCGTGCGGGAGATTATGTACTTTAGGGATTACAACATATTGCATCTTGACTTCAATATAACTGAGGGCATATCCGTGTGGAATACTTTCATATTCTTATTGTGTTAAGATAGCTTATTTACCCATGCGGAAGATCATATTTTTTGTGTCATTAATTCGTCTACAAACTAAACCTGAAATTCATACTTATGCTTGATTTTTTAGAAATATAGATTGTTCTAATTATTATAGACTATCCTAAGGACCTACACATCGTTTAGTTTTAGCTTTTATTTTCTGTTGTTTTATTTTCTGCATTCTTTTACCCAAACTTTATGATGTCTCTTATTAGTCTTTGAAATAAGTTTAGTTAAGTAAGTTAATTCCTCGTGGGATCGACACTCTGCTCTTATACTTTATTACTTGTGTGACTAGTGCACTTGTTAGCATTTAATTGTTATCAATTCTCGTATTCTCCATATAAAATTTAACTCGCACAAGAAAGATGAGATTCAGGCGATCCTTCGAATTAACATCGGTTCATATTATGTATCTAGTGCCCCAATCACATATAAGCATATGAGGTCTCACCAACGATTTTTTTTGTTACATAAAGTTTTTGGTAAACTATCGGACTAGAAAGCAAAGTTTCTCAATCCTATGAGCAAGACGATTCTGATCGACTTGGTCTTAAATTACATTCACAATCACGATTTATCATTAGTTAACATCTCAAATGGTATAATTTAATCCTTAAAGAAACACATGAGAAAAGTTTTTTGGGCCTCAGATGATACATGTTCTAGCCTCCATCTTCTTAATTGGAATATGATTAAAAAACATAAGCACCTGGGTGGCCTTGACATTCACAATCTTGGGGACATTCGCTCATTCTTATTAGCTAAGATGTTTTTTGTTGTTCTTAATTCCAATTTGACTTATGATCGCTGGTGATGCAAAAATATGATCCTCCGTTCCCCAAGGGAATATTTTTTCCCACGATCGCGTCACGACTATCCTAGTTCTGGTGTCTGTTTCTCTAATGTGTTGATAGAGTTAAGTTTGATATGTGCAAGTCCCTTAATAATGGGGAATCCACACGGCTTTTGAAGGACCCTTGGCTCCTTAACATCCTTTTCTATTGCCCCTCTACTTTATCTCTACTAACTATGATCTCATTAATAGGACTATATCCGCACTAATTTCCAGTGGTTCATGGAACCTTATTGTTGAGCATATTTCTCGTATCATTTTCATTTATTTTTCTATTTCATCCAAGGATGACAAGCGGGTATGAGGGCACGACACCCATGGCGTGCCAACAATGTATACAGATTTCTCACTTAATCGATTTCACTAGATCACCTAGACTTTAGGACGAACAAGAAGGCTCCGTGGCGCATTCTGGCACCCCCAAGGTGTGTTATCGCTAGAAGCTCCTTCATCATAAACTCTCAATCCGTGTTATAATGGTTCTCCCCATCCATTGACCCATCTTGTCCTCTTTGTGGCTGTGAGCCATCACTTATTTTTTTCATTGCTTTGTTAGCACCCCAATCTGAACTATGCTCCATAACAATTTAAACTTCTCTTTCTCTCGATGTCAACCACCATTCAATCAACTCTAACGCCAGCCTTGGCATGCTATAATGAGTATGTTAACTCCCACTTTTCTGAGGACACCCCATTGGGGAACTCATTTGCGTGAGGTGGGAGCCTCCGTCATCAGGCTCGTTCAAGCTAAACATTCGACGATCAAGGGGCTATTAGGGGAGCAAGCTACTTAATCCGAACGTTTGGGTAGACACTCTTAGCAGGCAAATTACGACAATCAACTTTCGCTGATCACTTTTGATCGGAGAAAATTAGGATAGAATTATACATTTTGTATTCTGACCCTTTTGATTTCTTAATCAATCCATAAGCTTTATCCTTTTAAAAAAACACTTTTTTTTAGTTTTGAAGTGTATTAGGTTGGTAGGAGTTATTACTTTTCAGCTCCTTTCATCTTTGGCATTCATTGTCATAGGCAGAGAAGAACAAACCTCTTGTCATAGGCAACTCCCTTCGTACTGTCATCTTTCTTGATGTATAAATCTCTTTCTACAAAAAAATTAGGGTTATTCTCTCTGAGCACCCCTAAACTATCGCGAATTATCACATCTAACTTCAGATTACGAACTTCTTTTTTTAAATCCTTAAACTATCACGATTTTTTTCAATTTGATCCTTCCGTCCAATTCTGTCGACTTCCTCTTTCCCGGCGCAGGGAAAGAGGGGCGAGGGGTTGCCGCCCCCTGCGGGCGGCGACGCAGGGGGCGGCGACCCACCCCCACGTGGTGTTTTTTTTTCTTTTTTTTAAAATTTATTTTTATATTTATTATATATAAAAATAAAATTTAATTTAGAATAGTGGTATAATGAACTTTTCACAAATGCAAAAAATAAAAAATAACGGAGAAGTCGACGAAATTGGACGGAAGGACCAAACTGAAAAAATCGTGAAAGTTTAAGTACCCAAAAAATGAAGTTCGTAATCTGAAATTAGATGTGGTAATTCGCAATAGTCTAAGAGTGATAAGAGATAATAACCCAAAAATTTATTGACCATCTTTGTTCTGGACGAACTTGTATATTAATATTACACCTACAAATTAAGCACAGCTAGATAGGCAGTCCACCACGTTTGGCAAGCCACCAAGATACTCCTATTTAAGACTAGACATCACGCTGTTTGAAACAGATTGAAAAGAACCTGAGTTTGTAACAAATATATTGTTGTTAACCCAACTTGTCTATTTCTTTCTCCCACTTGAGTCCAAACATTTGGCGACCAAATGGCACAATAAGATTGTACCGGAAAACCTGAAACATGAGAAGAGCAGTTCCATAAATCTCTTAAAAGCTTTGACCTTAGCTTCATAGCCCTGGACAAAGTTCAAATAGCACATAAAGACTCACCTTATCATTTATATCACGCATCTGTGTCTTCAGAGTCTCAGAATCCTCCATCCATTTTGCATCATTGTTTGATCGACCAGACCAAGCTTTTTTCAGAGACGACCTCCACTCTGAGATCTTGTTACGGATTTCCTTGTTCAGTTCTACCCACTCAGGTGCACATCCATTTCTGGAGAGGATTCTGTAAAGGGTGTCTTCTGCGGGATCCACGTATGGGTTTGACTTGAGATTCAGAGGTCTGCCCTTACCAGGTAGTTTCTCAAAATGGCCTTCCTCCATAGAGCGCCATATCCTTTGTTCGACCACATTGGCTATATCTGTTTCTGACCTGTTAAAGACGAGTAAGATTTTCTGGCGAGAAGTAACCATATAATCCATCTAACAGAACATTGCAAGTCTACAAGAAATTATGTCCATTACTTCGTCAAATCAAATGGCCAAGTGATTTGCAATCAATTTGTATGCAAAGTTCAGTAGTAACTTGAGGCATATCAGTTTATATGCTGCCATAGTTAACCAATTTTTTATCATATAGTAATTGTTGAGAAGTTTCAGATACAGATAATTGTTCAGCAGTTATCCAGAAAATCATACAATCCTCAACATAAATCTGATAATCAAGCAGATGATCCCAGATACAAAGAACTTTTGGAGTCAGGATCAAACAGTCAGATGAGAAAGTTAATGCATTAGTTGATAGAAGTATCAAGCAACTTGAAATTGGAATTCATAATCTAAATTCTGTAAAAGAACAATCTGCACCTCAATCAAATTCTCTAATTTCAAGAAACACAATAAGAACATAATGCAATAAAATTGATGGGAGTTCTACTGGCCCGCAATTTACCAAGATGCTGAGGAAATTTTGGGACGGATAATATTTTCAATAAAACTCCCAGGCTCATCCATTTCTGGTTATTGGTTAACCTTCTATAGCATAGTCTAACCCAAATCAATGCCCAAGGAGCACAATGAAGCAAATATTCTATAGCATGACCTAAAACCAAAAGGTACCGAGAACCACAAATTTTCATCCAAGGCGGACGAAAGATGAACGCATAGCGCAGACGTGTATAATAACAAAAGGTGGTATTTTGACGACAGTTTCATGGGCAAAATTCCTCCTTGATTATTTTTTATCCATTCTTCTACGTTTAAGATAAATCCTAAGATCCTGTTCTTTGTTAAATTGAGAGTATACCTGACAGCGTTGGATCGACCTCGGAGTTCAGGTGGGAGCTTGCGATCATTGACGACGTCGATGACGGAAGACAGACGGTGTGCGAGCTTTTTATCCTGACTTACCCGAGAGGAGGAGGAGGAGTTAGAGGACGCAGAGGTGGAGCTGCCACCGGCGGATGGATCGGATTCGACCCAGGATGAAGACCAGAGGGATCGGAGACCCCTACGCAGGTAACGAGATAAGGTCACGGATCCTCCACAGTGCTTTGCCGGAGACGCCGGAGCTCCAGCCATTGAGAAGGAAGAAAGGCGGCGACGCCGGTGGCGGCGAGGGAAGCCCGCCGCTGAGACCCGTAACGTTTCCTTAAAAGGAAACAAGTGAAGATGAAAAGGCTGGTCCGCACAGCCACGTGGCAGCAAAAGAAACGTTATATTTCCTGGATCCCAGTATGACACGTAGGCAGCAATCTTTTATTCAAAGCCCATTATAAACTTTGACCACCATTGTCCGGCCCATGGCCCAAATTTGATCTTTCGGCTGTTCATTCTTTTTTTTGTGGCATAGAAAAAGTCAATTTTTTTCCTTAAATGTCTAAGATCAAAGAAAACATTTGTCAATTTCTTAAACACAATCAACAAATTCTAAGCAAACTCTCCTTTTACTTTGTATACACAATCAGAACATTCAAAGGAAATTCTCTTTGAAAATGTAATGAAAAAATTATGCTTAAATTTAGAAGTCCAAACTAGGAAGATAACATTTTTTTCCATTCTGTCTTGTCACTTCCAAAGTACATGCCTAAGAAGTCATAATATCTAGAGCTACTATGTCAAAGATTAGCCTCAGTTATGACGCAGGAAATTAATATTTACAACATTGGGTGCACTGTACAATGAGTAAACTGAGATTGCCGCCTAAGAAGTTCCCGAATTCAATGACCAGGGAAACCAGTTGCAGGTTTCAAATGCAAATCAATCCCAGCCCATCAACATCTTCGTGACGGCATCTGCGATCTTGTTCCTCGATGCAGATAGCTCATGGTCATCTCCAAGGTTAACTCGGTAGACTTCCCACTCCCTATCACCAACAACATGCCTCACAATCTCAGCCTGATGACAAGAATCGATTATTAGTTGCCAAATTGTATTAATCTTCAAGTCAGATAATAACAGCATAGAAATACGGTGAACATTAATCTTTCACAAGAACAATAGCTTAAAGATATTGAGATGTGAAGAACTCTTAACTCAGATGGTGGGAGGATGGAGTTGTAACAAAGCCAATGATGGGAAGGAACTATAAGTATCACAGGAAAAGGCTCACCACAAATATTCGCATCTGAAGCAATTTGAGTGCCAGTGTAATGTCATAGAAAACAAGAGGCCTTCCTCTGCCAGACAGCTCTACTGGATTTGCGACCAAAAGCTCCATATCGGGACCTCGGTTAACCAATGACACACGTAATGGTTGAAACAACTCCATTCTCAGGCGAGCGCATAAAGCATTCTGCTTGTTTGGGTCTACAATCTTTTTTCCATCAATTTGCACTACAAACAGATCGATTTCGCAATTTCCATTTGGAGCTGCGTTGAATCTCCCATAAGATATCTGAGGCACCAGAGGAATTCATGTGGATATAAAATGTTAGTTATGTTTGAAATGATATTGATAATCAAATTGAACCGAGTCAACTTATAACCAACTAGGTTGAAGATTAGGGATCAAGATACAAAAATGTGGTTAATTATGTTCATTCCACCAGAAAAAAAGAAATTCTTTTTATTTGAGATTTCATAGTTAATTATGAGAAAAAGTGATTGAGCATAGATTGAGAATGGAGACTAGTATTTCTGAGAGACAATTTGGGTTCATGCCAGGAAGATCCACTACAGAGGCGATTTATTTACTAAGGGGGATGATGGAGAAGTATCGAAGTAGGAGAAGAGACTTATATATGACTTTCATTGACTTAGAGAAGGCGTATGATCGGGTACCAAGGGATGTACTTTGGAAAGCCTTGCAAAAGAAGAGGGTGAGTGTTGCCTACATTAAGGTAATATAAGATATGTACGATGGAGCATTGACTAGGGTTAGGACACCCGGAGGTGAGACAAATGAATTTCCTATAGGAATTGACCTACATCAAGGATCATCTTTAAGCCCGTATCTATTTAACTTAGTTATCGATGCTATAACCGAGAGTATCACAGAGACGGTACCTAAGTGCATGCTATTTGCGGATGATATAGTACTTTTAGCGGATTCAAGAGAAGAGATTAATACAAAATTGGAAATATGGAGAAATACGTTGAAGTCAAAGGGTTTTCGTTTAAGTATGAATAAAACAGAATATATGCATAGCAATTTCACAAATAAACAACTTAGAGACGATTTGAAAGTTAGGCTAGGGGGGGATATAATTCCCAAGTGACAAAGTTTAAATATTTAGGATCAATTGTAAGACAAGATGGTGAGATTGATGACGATGTTAATCATAGAATTCAAGCTGGTTGGTGTAAGTGGAGGAAAGCCACTGGAGTTCTTTGTGATAGAAAAGTACCCAATAAAGTTAAAGGAAAATTCTATCGTACTGCTATAAGACCAGCAGTGTTATATGATAGTGAATGTTGGGCTATGAAGGGACAACATGAACGTAAAGTGGGGGTAGCCGAAATGAGGATGTTGAGATGGATGTGTGGTCATACAAGATTAGATAAGATTAGGAATGACCATATACGTGAACGAGTCGGAGTGACTCCTATTAGTGAGAAAATGGTAGAGAATCGTTTGAGATGGTTTGTTCATGTTCAGAGAAGACCATTAGATGCGCCAGTAAGAAAAGTAGATCAAATAATTTGAAGTCCGATTAAAAGAGGGAGAGGGAGACCAAGACGGACACTTGGCGAACTAATAGAGCAAGATCTATTGGTGAATAATATACCGAAATGTTTGGTTACTAATAGAGCGGAATGGCGTCGTATGATCCATGTAGCCGACCCCACCTAGTAGGATAAGGCTTTGTTGTTGTTGTTGTTGTTGTTGAGATTTCATAGTTAGAAGATAAAAAATTCATAATAGTTAATTTCAATTAGCTGACAATAGGAGGCAAAAACAACAAGTATGGATATTTTGTAATAAGCCCAGTTTAGAACTTTAAACTCAATTCAAGATTTTCCATGAAGAATAAACAAGAAAAGCACTTTCAGTTATCTCCAAAGAAAATGAACCAAAATTTCATTATCTAGTAAATCTTACTATTTGACTATTTAGAGTCATCTTAAATATATGACACCTCTTTAAAGAATAAGCAATCCTTATCAAATTTGTAGTACAGGTACACACATGTTTTGCAACCATTCAGCCACGTGTCCCATATAATCATACAAATTATTTAGCAAAAACCAAATAGAGCTGAACATATGCATTGCTGCAATAGTTCCATGATGAAATTTCAAATAGATGAAAGAACTTACTACTGCATTAGCAAAAACCAAATTGTTCATGTCTCTTTAAAATTATCAAATAGGAAAAAATATGACGAATTTGACAATGACAAAAAGTTGTTAAGCCATCAAGATTTAGGCATTTGCATCTGGTTGAAATAAGCAAATTGATATAAAATTCATTAATCAAGTATGTTTTCATAAGAACATATCCGATTTAGATTAAATAATAGCACATGTGAATGGATTTGGATAGATCTATAACACAACTGCAGCAACTGAAATTTCTTCTTTAGACAAGGACATGGTTGGATTATTGCTTGAAAATATAGGTTTCCTAGTCAGCCCTAAAACTCCCTAATTAGTTTATTTATTTGTATCTATATATTAAATATTAAAATGTACTTCTAATATTTTTATTTAAAATCCAAGCTGAACTTTCTCCAAAGCTCCTTCAAAAAAAAAATCTCCAAAGCTGGTTTTATTGCAATACTGGTTTTGATTTTATGGTCTGAAAACTCAGGCATCATCTATAATAAAAGCAGCGTGTAATACTTGCAATTCACACTGTTGCCAACTATCAAATTAAAGGTTCTTATACTCAATGCTATGTGATATATAATCTACATTAACTAAAACAATAAAGTGATTATTTTTTTCTAGATATGAGATGAGTTGCGGAGTAATTACCTGTACGTTATAATCCTTCAGAGTTCTCATGACATCATACAACAGGCCTTTGTGATCGTGACAATGAACTTGAATAAGAGTATGGCCAGGGCTCAGAGAATTGTCCATTGCAACTGACAGATTATTAACTTGAGGAAGATGCAGCCTGGAAGGTTCAATTGGAAGTTCTAAGCTGAACTTATTCTCTGTTATTGAAAATGGTAGAGAAGATGATGCTTGCAAGAGCGCGGCCATTTCAGCATTTGCCATTTCTATGTCACAACTAATTGTATCACCCAAACACGCTTTTAACTGAATGCACACTTCATCTTGTCTCTCCGTTGTATGGAGAAGTTCCCTGGAAAAATGATGAGGATATAAATCACAAAGATGATAGGATAATGAAGTCAAGTTCAAGCTTTTTACTTGTTCATTAATTTGAGCTATCAAATATTTTTCCTTAGGAGACTTATCGAATGATATAATAAACTTTATGATGGTGTTTGGTTGAAGAAAAGAATAAGGTTGAATAAGAATTATCAACCCACCAAAAATTGTTTATTCTTAGGGGATAAGCAACTTCAACCTCCCACTGGAATTTCTTGTGTCTAATGTTTTCCACTACTTGCACTGTTAAATTCTTTTATTTGCAATTTTGAACCTCAATATAATAACACCCTAATTTGTGGAATAAGGTCATATTCAAGGCCTTAGTTTGCACCAAAGTGGGACTAAGCTCATTCTTGACAGGTAATAGGTTCTCAGCGTTCCAAATGACACTGAAAGTCAGAAGTGCAATAACTAATGCTAAGATGGCCAAAGACAACAGAAAATAGTAAATTAGTTGTTGCCAACAAAATTATAGAATGTTACGGTAATGGACAACGGCTAAAATTCAGCATGAACCAAAAAGTCAGAAAAGTACAGCTTCAAATTGCTTGTCAATGGCTTCTTGATATTCCAACAAAGTCACCTGTCTTGCTTACTCTTCTGTTTATAGTTCATTTTCCTATTTCAGGAATGAAATCAATTTGGATAGATAAGCAATCACTATACCACGAAATGATATATGATTGTTGAGCAAATACTGGAGTTCTTAGCACAAAATGTTTCCATTGATGGAATGAAAATTAAGTGATCTCCTTGTCTCTACCTATATAATTTGTAAGATGGCCAAAAAAAAGGCAAGATAATGTTAAACATTCCTAGTCTTTAATACAAGTGCTATAGATGCCCAATAAATGTTGCAATACTGGATTAATTCTGAGGTGGCGTTTAGTTCAGAAAAGGAAAGTAAAATATAACTATGTATATCATTGATTATATTGCTTTTGTCAAAATAGGGACAGCAATGTAAAGATCTGATTGTAGAAATTGGTTGCCCTTCGTGACGACATCAACTCAGCTGATCATCTGAACCAAGACCAAGAGAAGACAATTACACAAACCTAGTATCGGTGACAAAGAAGAGATCCATAACCCTTCCATCCGGAGTTGTCGATACTTTCACCCTCCTAATCGTAAGCTCAAGCTCATAGAGTACATCAGTGACATCTACAAGTCCAAGAACATATTTTTAGCCTGAAAGGTATAAAGTAATAATTCCAAATTCTGCTACTCCTAATGTCAAAGGAACTAAAACACCCATATGCCAGGTATATTTTCCTACAAGGAGCAGTTAAGAGATTCATAGGAAGCTCGTAAATCTGTGAACTTCTAGTATAACATAAGTGGAAGAAGAAAGATCCAAAAAGAGTGAAGAAGAGAGAAGCAATCACCATGCAGAAGACCCAATCTGTCGTAGCAGGATAACTTGATCAGAAAGAACTGACATTGCTGCTCCGTCGCCATGGTGCTATCGATGAGAAATGGCGTCGAAGCCGGCGGACAGGCAGCCAAAAGCCTGGTCTTCAACAATGTCCACCTCGGCGTTTTCCTCCCCCTTCCCACCACCCAGAACAATATGTAACACCACTTCCCGTCCGTGCTAACATCTGAAAAGTGGAAAAAGGCACAAGGAAACAACATTTTCCATTAAATAAGGTAAAGAAAAAACAAAACCAAAAGACATCAAGCATCTGCCTTTAGTTCATAGAGAGCACAAAGATTCGACTTTGATCGAGGAAATCACATCAAAATCGAATTTTTTTTTAACTCGTGTAACGACAGCAGAGGGATAGGATGACGAGAATGTTTCGGTTGGATTCACCTCCGCGCACAATGCTCAATCCAAAGAGGAGGATGACGCGGCAGAGGTCGCAGCCGAGGCCAATCTTGTCCGGGCAGCTGATAGTGACGATGGTCGGCTCTCCCGGACTCTCCGGCGGCCGGATGATCACCACGTCGTCGTTTGGGATGCCCATCTTCTCTCCCCGCCTCGTTGGTCCTAGGGATGCCACTCCGCTACTTGAACGATGCTTGCGCTCTTCTCCCCAGCCGCGCCCATCATCTCTCGCAATCTTTTAGATCTAGTTTCCCTGCGGAGCTCCCATGAGGGAGAGAGGGCGTCGTGAGGGGCGCAGATTCCGGTGAAATGGAGTTCCAATGAGATTGGAATGAGCACCGAGAAGTGCGTAGGTGGACGATGATCTCGTGAGCTGTCTTGTTGCGGCGTGGGTTCTTACCTTCCCATTCTGGTCTGGAAACGGCGACAGGATGGATTAACAGTAAAGCATTGACCAAGGACCATGATTTTTTTCCTTTTATTAGTTAGATTACAATAATAACTCACAAATTTTAATATAGATTTATTTCGCATTGGTACATTGCACCTTTGAATATAATAATAATAATAATAGTACCTCAATTTGATGTGATAAAATAATAGGTTTGGCCGTTCAATTTTTATTTATAAATATAATTCTTAGGAATCGATTAATTAAATAATAATAATAATAAGGTTGTCAAGGTCTGAAACTTGAGGTGGTACAAGTTTAATAAGTTCTAAAATGATATATATTTGTTCAAACTTTGTTCCTATAATAAAAATAATATTTATTTTAAGGTGGTGCAAGAACAAATTATTCTTTATTTATTTTTTTGTTTTGCAATCATTAATATAAGATTCACATGTATGTAAAACTAATATTTGACAATAAAATGAGAACAATGCTTCATTCTTATGTGTTGTTCTCTACCAAATAGAGTTTGATTTTACGATTTTACTATCTCTCGTCGATATCGATCTTATTTTGAGAATGTTATGCCTAGCATCTTACGATCTTAATTTTGGTCACACGATCTTATAATTTTATGTAATCCTAAATGATCTCATAAAATTAATATAAAAATATGACTTAAAAGGATATAATTTAATATTTGAGTGTGACAAAATTATAAAAAAAATATTTATATTTTTATTAATTTTAGAATTTTATGATGCTTGATCTGATTTTGTGTTCTTCTTTTAATATTACGTAAGGTCTTTATCTTGACAAATTTAATTATGATCATTTTAACAAAAGAAGGCTGATTTTTAACCTTAACTAAATAAACAATTATTTTTCATGATGCATCAAAATGGTCAACTTTACCCAAATATACTATTCCTTTTTTTATTTAGAAGATATTCATACGCCTAATGTAAAAAAAAGTATAAAATAAAGAAGCCTCATTGGGAAATCAAAATAACTTGTCGTTCATTAGTCACAGCCATTTTTTTTTTTTGTCTGGCTAATTATCATTTTCTCTTTATTATCAATTGTAGATGTAGAAGTGAATAAATATTTTCCTAATAGTTTTTTTTTCTGCTGTTTTTACCTTTTCATTTCCTTATTCTTAGTTTCTAACTTTGGAATTTGTATTCATTCGATTTGTTTGTGCGATGTGAATCGATATGGAATCCACGTAGGGATCATGAATTTGTGAGCTTCCATTCCAATGCCTCAGAATTTGTGACTTCAATGTGTATTATTGCTTGCTTATTTTATTAATCGCCATTGCGGATGGATACGGGGATTGGAGGGGTCATTCATCAAATCACCATTGTGGACTCTTGGTAGAAAATTAGAATTATACTTCTTTCGAGTTGTACACGAGTTTGGACTTTGGACTGTGTTATGAAAAAAAAATAACATGATAGATTAATTTTAATGAATATTTGAATAAAATAAACAAAGTATAAATATAAAATATAATTTTATTAATGAATAAATATTAAGTATACATTAAAATTTTATATTAATTATTTAAAAAATAAATTATGGTTACAAAATATTAAATAAATTTAACCAAAACGATAAATGTCAATAAATAACATTAAATTAATCTTTTATATTAAATGTATTCATCAAATATTCAAATATTTTATGTAAGGAATGTAAGAGAGAAAATCTTTAAAAAAATAATTTTGAAAAAAAAAAGAAGAAATGTTTCTTTCCAAAATTGAAATTAGTTATGTAGGATTTTTACTTCAAATTTTAGTGTCATTTTTATCAAATGTTAAATCATTTGATAAAGTCGATTGGAATTAGACGGAGATTTTACATAATTCCTCCCGCCAAATACTGTCAATTGCATGGACCCCTCTCCAGCATCAGCATGTAAGTGGTACCAAATTGTTAGGTTCGGTGGACGCTTTAATAACTTGGCCTTAAAAATCTAGAGAGCAGCGGCGGAGACGTGGAGTGGACTCGGAGATATTTTTGAGCGCTAATTAGATCCCCAAAATCCATGGGGGCGTCTCGTCGCTTTCAATCCGGATTTACGTCAGATTCACTGAGCCGCCAATGTCAAAAACAAATAATAAAAAATGGCAAAAGACATCGCCGCTAGCGTTTGCCAGAAATAGTTAATTTTTTATGTTTTGTATTCCACTTGTAATATTGCGGAAAGTTTTGGCGATGGGAAATATGGGCGTCCCCCAACTTATGTGGTGGGATTGTTCCTCCATGATGCGTCATCCGATGGCTGACGTAGATTTGAGCATTTTATGTGAGATTAGAGTAGTTTAAATTTTGGTTTTCCGCGTTCGCCCCACGGTTCAACGAATCGAACCGGTCCGAAGGGGTATAAAATCGAAAAATCCTCGATGGCCAATATTTCCTTTTCTCTTCTTTCTCTTCGTGCCTTCGTTTCTCCTCTCCGCATGTGGCGTCTTTTCCTCCTCACGAAGCCCTCTCCTCCTCTCTCTCTCTCTCTCCGCGATTGTCCGACGTCGACAAGCACCTCCGATGGCAGCAAATCTGCGCAACCCAGATCACCCTCGACCCATCGCGACTCTGAGCACCCCCGACGGTTGCTACGCGACGGCCACGCGACGAGCACACCCTCCCTTGCGCGTTGTCTCTCTCCTCTCCGTGCGCAACCATGATCCAGCAACCGGTGACTCCCCCGCGCACCTGCCGACTAGATCGAGCAATCGGCCGGTCAGATCTACGCTCGCGCACAGCCGATCAGATCTAGTAGCCGGCGACTTCCTCGTGCACCCGTCGATCAGATCTACGCTCGCGCACCGCCGCCGACAACCGATGACTTCTCCGTGCACCCCGCCGATCAAATCTCCTCTCATGCACCGCCGCCGACCAGATCGAGCACGTCGTAGCTCTGCCTCTCGCACACGACCGCCGATGAGCCGGCTCCGCCGCCGAGCTCGTCCGCCCCGCCGCTGCTGAGCTCATGCACCGCCGCCGCCGAGCTTGTCCACCCCGCCGCCGCTGAGCTCGTGCGCTGCCGCCGAACTCATTCTTCTACATTCTTCTCTTTACATTCGCCCCGCGCTCAAATCCGCAACACCCGACGATGCGCAACGGCGACCCCCCGGGCGACGACGTGATCCTGCATCTCCGCTCGCCGATCTCGCGATCAAGCCTCGCACACCGCATCACAGCCGCCGCCGATCTCGCACACCTCCGCCGAGCTCATCCGCACCGCTGTTGCCGAGCTCAACTCTGCCGTCGCCGATCTCATTTTTTGTGTTAATCCTTCGCCCTGTAAATTTTTTGTGTAATCGATGTTGTTACTAGATAAACATAAACCTTTGTACTTTGTAAATTTTTTGTTGTTAATCCATGTTTTCTCGTTTGAGTTTGTGCAATCTCAGAACCATAGGTGTAAATTTTTTGTTGTTAATCGATTTTTCGCAATGCTCTCGGAATGATAGGATTAGATCGGTCTTTAGCTTTAAGTCCTCCATCTTCGGATAGACGCATCAATTATGTAACAAAATTACAGTACTTCTAATTCAACCAAAAAGGTGACGACAGGGAGGCGAGCTGGGCGGCGGAGCTAGACGGTCGATGGCGGGCAATGGCTTAACATGTAAAAATTTTGACATGTACTAATTTTGACATTATTAGGATATTTACACATGGATTAAACATGAATTAGTAATTAATTACAAAATTTCATTAATTAACAACAACATTAACAACATGGCGAGGGCGACGGCGGTGCGCGAGCTGGCAGCTGTGCGTGAGCTCAGCAGCGTCGAGCGGGCGAGATCAGAGGGGCGGCGCACGGGCGAGCTCGGCGGCGGGGGTGCAGGGGAGCTTGGCGGCGGCGGGGCGAGCGAGCTCGGCGGCAGCGATGGCAGTGTGCGAGATCTGGTCAGGGCAGGGGGTCGACGCAGGTCGGTTGGCGATTCTCGGAGGGGTCGCAGTGACACACGGAGCTCGGCGTGCTAGCGATCGCCGCTGCACGCAGATCTGGCCGGAAACTGCCGAGGCTTCGCGTGGGTGCTCGGGCAGGCGGGGGTCTTTGACGCTCGGCGGACAGGTGGGGATCTGGTCAGGGTTGAGGTCGGCAAGGGGTCACGGATCTGGTCGATGGAGTGCAATCGACGAATCTTGCGGGGCTGATCGATGAGGTCAGCGGCGCGAGGTCGGTGAGGGGTTGCGGATCTGGACAGAGGGTTTGCAGGGCGGTTGCTCGTCGGCGCAGATCTGACCGGCGAGAATGACACGAAGAGGAGAGAGAGAGGATGAGGCGGCGCGAAGAGGAGAAACGAAGAGAGAGAGAGGAGAGAAGAAAATGAGCGAGTTGAGGGTTTTTATCCTTTTATACCCCTTGGAACCGGCTCGTCGAACTCTTGAATTGCGTCCGCCTCGTCCGGTTCATATGTATAAAAATAATTATAAATTATATCTTATGTCTAATTTTGTCATTTATTCAATACACTTTTTTAATCGCTATGTTTACCAAATAATTTTTATTAAATTTATAAATAAATCTTTATCCGCTAATAGCTAATCGCTATACTTTAATCAAATCACTATTTTCTAATTGAATGTTATCCTGTAGTCAAATTGCTAACTTTGCTTAGAGCCTTAGTCAAAACTATATCAAAAATTTTCCTTTGACAAATATCGTTAATTTCCCTTGTGTTATAAGGACAAAATGTATTCATCTACCATCTAAGTTGATAATTGGAGATAAAATGAATAGCTCAAACAAAGATACGAAAGAAAAATAATTTAACTTTTTTATAAATAAAAAGATTTAAAAAATGAAAAAGTTCAAAAAAAATATAGACCAAAGTAAAAAATTACAGTATAATTTAAAAAGATGCTACGATAAGATTGCTCTTAATGACATTCCTCCAATTCTTATTGCCACTCTAAACTCATCATTCTGCCATTCATTTTATTTTACTTTATTTGCTATTCTTTTTCAGAGTCCTCTCAACTTTTCTTCTTTAATCGTCACACACACTTTATCTATTCTCTCTTCTAATATTATTGATTATTTAATTAATGATATATTAATTCAATTAATATGAAAATCACAATATGATTAGACAAAAAAATAGAAATATATTTATTTCTTAAGATTATTAAGTTTATGAAAAGTGTCTGTTGCTTTTTATTTTTTTGTTAATAAAATAATAATATATATTTTTAAAGCAATTTGTTCCATCAATTATTTGTAGTCAAATAAATATTTTTAAGACACGACGATAAATTAGATTGGATCTAACATACTAATTAAAGATGTTTGAATCAACTTGATAATTAATATTTTCTTAACAAAAAACAATGGACTAATTATTTTGAGAAACGATCACACTAAAAATAAATTTTTTCTTCTTATTTTCACTTTATTTTATATATTCATAAAGTAATATTACATGTTTAATCTTTTTGTAATTTATATATTAATTAAATTAATATGTTTGTTCAATAATCTAAATCATACTATTAATAAGAAAATAATTAATTGCATGAACCAATAGCATGAGGAAAGAGATGATAGAGAGTTAATGAGTATGAGATTATTTAATAAGCATGGATTGAATGAAAATCGAGGAGACTCAAAGTGAAAATAATAAATAAAGTAAAATAAAATGAAGAGTAAAATGGTGAGTTTGGAGTGACATTAAGAATTTGAGAAGTAGCACCCTTTAAGGAATTGATCCTTTTAAAAAATACATATTTGTACATATCAGTCTGAAGATCAAGTTTCACGCAATTGAAGATAGAACCTTCTTCACAGAATAACATGAAGTTGTCAAAGTACGAAGAAACAAACAAAAGTGAACTTTATTCTCCTTTGTCAACTTTGCCAACAGGAAGTTCTTGTTCCGCTCTTGCCTCGTTTGCACCCTGCAAGTACACATAAAAGAAGACATTTAGGTGCAAGGGATGCCAAAGTAATTTATAAGAAACCTTATTTACTTGTCACAGCTATTTAAGAACAAAAATCAGTGAATCACGAAGTTAGAACATAAGCATTTTATATAATTATTTATTGAAGTTTGTTAGGCTATAAATGTGCTTCAATTTCCAAATCTATGCATCACTTTCTGTTTATGAAGCTTCCAAGTGCAAGGCCTCATAAACGACAGTGGCTCATGAAGACCATCTAATTGTCCGCTCATTCCACTCATTTTGCATGAGCATGTCTCCGCTAATCCCATTCAATAATATGCATCAGTAATTCATCAGATATTAGCAACAAAATCCAAAGGTCACATCAAAGAAGATTGACTGGTTAATGTTGAAAAACACTGTTAATTTTACCATCTCATATAGTCTTGGACATAAAGAATTTCGGAGAAAGTTTACGAACAGAAGGAAATGGGAGTTAACTAAATATAATTAAATTAGCATTAAAAGTGGCTGAAACTAATGAATTGGATCTGTCTTCACTACATCCTCAATAAATCCAAGAAAGCAGCATCCTCAAAATGTTGTGTGCGAAGTTTTTGTTTTCATTCCCTTTGTAATTTCCCAAGAAGTCACCAACTTTGTGAACATAAGAAGATTAATTTAAGAAATTTATAAACTTGTAAGCAGAATGAGATAAAGAAGGCTCAACCATTTTCCTTAGATCCACATAAGAAATAGCTGATTAATGTTACCACTGTCTGATTTAATAATGAATTATTTCGACAACATTATTTCCAACATAACTATTTCCCTTTTGGAAAATCGGGGAGGCTTTACTTCTCTAGACCAATTTAAGTGACCAAGAAAGTTACATAAGTGGGTTAGCTGCTTCAAGAGTGAAGGACCTTAGACAAGAGAAGCACGTGTTACAATCTACAAGCTAACTTGGTGGGAAAAAATAGGTCTAATTAGATCATTTGACCAAGAATTCTTCTATAATAACTCTAAACTGAAACAGTTTGGATAGAAAAATTGCAAATTTCTACAGAAATACATCAACACTCCAGTGATGTTTGATTGACTAAGGTGGTGTTCGGTTTGAAGATTGCTATTCCAAGGGTAAAGGTGTTTATTCTGCTTAACATATAGTTTTTTGAAGTATGCGCCCAGAATAAATAATTCCAGCTAAAAGGTGGAATATTTTATCTCTAAAAAAGTTATTATTCAGGAGTAGCCCCTCATCATTACTGCAGAATAACCCTAGCGTTTGGCAGAATAATGCAGAATAGAACCTTATTCTGATCTTTATTCTCGAAACAAACAGGGAAAGGAATAAGATAAAATAGGAATGATTAAGCTAAAAACTTTGAAGAAGGTTTTTTACCTTCTTGTCAGAATAGATTATCTGTAAAAAGTTGATTGTTCACATAAGATACCAACTCTGCCCTTGCCTTTTTTGTGTTTGGAGGAAAAATGCAGAATAAAGGTTATTTTATCTTTTATTCTTCTACCAAACAGGAAATAAAATGTAACCTACAGAGGAAACAACCAATCCCTGATGGATAGGTTGATGATAGCAACTTGATTGATTTTACATTTAGGAGACAACACTCACAATTGCAAAGATAAGGTTGCCAGCATTTGAGTTTGAGCTTCCAGTGACCTCGTATCATAAGTTTTTCAAAACAGCATGCTAAAAAAGGAATCCTAAAGAAGAAATGAAGGAAACAGCCTAGACGCAGCAAACCTAAAGACCTTTGTAGCCTCTTATTGTTGAGCCTTCACTTAAGATACCCATCTAGTGTTGTCAACTTCTCATGCAATACAACATTGCGACAGTAGCTGAACAATGCCAACTGGGAATGCCTGTATTCTTTTTTTGAGAGAGAAAAGGATGGCCTGTATTCTAGTTGATTACACAGTGAGACCACTGTTTCTTTTGCCGATAACCCAAAAGGAGCACCGAATAATTCAATAGACCCAAGAAAAGACTTGAGTTCAGAGAAGTTCAATTTGGGTTTTTGATGAAACAAGAAAGGTGAGCATACAAGATACCTCGGTGTTCGCCTTGGCTGCAGGTCTGTAAGGACAGGCAGGTGGCACCCTCACAGGCCTTCTGTATTCCCAACCGAAAAGCCCATAGATTTTACCCTGAAATCAAACGAAGATGATGGAATCAGTAAGGTTTTTGCCGTCGGGAGATAATTTTGCAAGCAATACCAACCAAGTAAAAGGATATTCTGACAAATTCTAATCAGATTAAGTTGTGCATCACATAGAAGATAGAAGATCCACTCAGTTGTGCATCACACCAAACGTAAAAATTGATAAAGTTTGCCTCCAAAATTAATTCCAACCCACAATTTAGAAGTAAATCATAAGAACGATAAGTTGGACACTAAACAAAGTCGCTCATAATCGTCAAATTTCGAACATACCGAAATCTAAGCATCAATAACAGCTAAATCTTAACACGCGCAACAAGCAGTAAACGCATGAATCTAATCAACTCACCATGATGAAGTAGAAGAGGAAAGGCAAGGCGTTGACCACCGGGATCAAGAAGAGGGGCAGCAAGCACGCGACGCAGACCTGCGACCAACGAACGACCCAAAAAGGACTCGTCAGACAATCTAACAAAGATTTGGCTGCAATCGAAACAAAAGTTAGGGTTCACGGAGAAATCGAACACTAACCATCTTCGAATCGGCTCCTCTTCTGTCGATTCCCCTTCGGTAGATTTCCTTTTGTGTCTAAATCGGTTGCCTCTCGCCCAAAATTTATTCCGTGAGGTGTCGCGATTAGATATTCCTACGCCTAGATTTCCTTCGGTATAGTCCCTTCGTATCCTCTTCATCACATTATATTATGTTTTACAGTATAAGAATGGGTGGTGATAACAAAATTGATGCCTACCTATCACAGCGTAGCTTTTTGCCAAAAGGTTTAATTTATTTAAGTGTTTTTTTGGCTAACTTCCCCAGAGCTCTGTCGCATTTTTTATTTAGTCACATTTGTCAAAATTTGTTAACTTTCTCATTATTTCTATTTTTTAAAATTATTGAATGATGAAATTACCCTTCACTCATATATCTTAACATTTAAAAATAAAAAAAAGAAGGTTCATCGCGAAGGCATCGCTGGCACAAGAAGGGGGCCTTCATGCGTCGGCAACCGCAGAGGGGGGCCTTCTTGTGCCAGCCCGTCCCACACTACCGACGAGGTACAGCCGGTCGCCGACGGGGCTATCGATGAGACGGGTGAAGGCCAGCTCTATCGGTAGCACAATCACCGCCGCGCCCGCCATGTCCCCACATCGCAAATCGAAGATGATGATGGAGAAGGGCTCTTGAGTGGCAAAGTAGAGGGTTCTGTCAAAAAAGGTGCCATCTTGGTGGGAGCTCTTGCGCCCAAGAAGCGATTCGAGGCCCAAATAGCGTGTCCGAGGGAAGTCAAGTCATAGACGAAAATGGACTCGAGAAAGGAGGGAGAGGGGAGGAAGATCTTGTATCCGTGGGGGGAAACGGATGGAAGGGAGATGATCGTGGTGGAGGTCGGAGGGGACGAGCTGGTGGGCAAAGACAGGATCTTAGAGGTATTGGTGAGGAGGTTTGAGACGAGCAGTGACGGGAGGTGTAATATCCCTAAGTTAATCATGCATGATTAGATTTATGAATGTGATGTTA
This sequence comes from Pontederia crassipes, assembly GCA_030549335.1. Lineage (NCBI taxonomy): Eukaryota > Viridiplantae > Streptophyta > Magnoliopsida > Commelinales > Pontederiaceae > Pontederia > Pontederia crassipes. The sequence continues at coordinate 63,219,886 of CM060191.1, read as the reverse complement.
TATTATCTTATTGATAAGCTCTATGAATGTGATGTTAAGACTTACATTTTAATGTCAACTATTGAAGTGCAAAAGCGATGAGAATTTACTTAAGGCATAAAAATGTGATTTTCGAAAAAATAAAAATTTAGAAAATTAAAGTCCTGATAATTGTTCATATATATGAAAGGATTTTAAAAGTGATTTCTAACCATTTTTAGGAGGTGTATGAGTTAGGTAAAATGTAGACATAAAATTGAAAAATTTGTGAAATCGCGATTTTTATTCTTCGGACAAAAATTTAGATTTCGATTATTTGATTATTTATTTTTATAAATATTTTATTTGAATCCAAATGGGGGTAATTTTTTATTTACATGTAATGTCTTAAGTAAATGAATAAATAAATAAATGAAAAATGCAAAGGCCATTTACTTGAATGAAAAATGCAAAGGCCTTGTTCACTACTTTACTCTTCTACTCCTATAACAATAATAGTAAGAAACACATTACTATTATGATCTGAACACAATTCTATCACACATGAAATATAATTAATTGCATAAGTATATGAAACTTAAGTATTTACTCTTATAACTTAAGTAACTATTTAACATAAGAATTGACCTAATATTATGACAGATTGCACACATAGTAAAGAAAATTCATATCTTCTGGTATACATAATTAAATGGCATCACTTCAATTTTCTTTAGTTCCATATTACAAAGACATTAATATGTAAAAGTTTCAAATATTATTCCATTATGATTTGTTCTCATGAAAATCAACATTCAGCCTAACTTTTATGTTGTTTCTATGTTTTGACAAACTGAGTGACCTTATTTTTATATTTTATATAAAATAATAAACATTCTTGTTCTAGTACTTTTAATTTTTCTTAATAGTAGACTTTTTAGGGTGCAACTCACAAAATTACTTGAATTTATATCTATTTGTAATGAGCACAATAAATTTAACAAATACTAACATAATCTGCCCTAAGTTTCATCCTGACAAACTGAGTAAGGCTCAGTAAAACATTTATAAATTTTGATAACAAACCATCTTAGAGTGATTCTAATTGTCAATGAAACCTAACATAAATTTCCATAACACCCAAATTATAAAATAATCCCACGACATATTAGATTTAATACATAATTTACAAATTCGGACAACAATTTTAACGGACAAAGTGATAGTACCTTAAAGACAAGAGCACAAATTTCTTTACAGAAATCATATTAACTTTATTCTAAATCTCAATGAAAGTAGACTCATAGAGGATCAATAAAAAGAAATTTCATAATTTTTGGACCACTCAAAGGTATGTAATTATGTAACTAAAGATTTGGGAATCAATTGAACATGGCTAGGGTTAATATTGCTCTTGCCTTAAGTGTTCGGCCAAAGTGATGAAAAAGGCAGAGAAAGATATTAAAAGGTAGAAGGATAAGTATTAGAAAGGAGGGAGATACCGACTTCAGTTGGTGCATGTGATTCTTCCAAAAATACTCTTGATCTATGCCTTATTCACATGTAATACCATTTAAGTAAATGACATTTGATTTTTCATTTATTTATCTAAGACATTATATGTAAATAAGAAATTACCCTTATTTAGATTCAAATAAAATATCTATAAAAATAAATAATCAAATAATCGAAATCTAAATTTTTGTCCGCAGGATAAAAATCGCGATTTCACAGATTTTTCAATTTTGTGTCTACATTTTACTTAACTCATACACCTCCTAAAAATTATTAAAAATCACTTTTAGAATCCTTTCATATATAAGAATAATTACCGGGACTTAAATGTTTCAATTTTTCACTTTTTCGAAAATCACATTTGCATGCCTTAAATAAATTCCATCGCTTTCGCACTTCAATAGTTAACATTGAAGTGTAAGTCTTAACATCACACTCATAGAGCTTACCAATAAAATAATATAGCATCACATTCATACATCTAATCATGCATGGTTAACTTAGGAATATTACATTCTACCCCCCTCGAAAAAAATTTCGTCCTCAAAATTTAACGTACCTTAATGACCAAACAAATATGGATATCGCTCACGCATATCTTGCTCAGTCTCCCATGTAGCTTCCTCAACATTATGATGTTTGCAAAAGACCTTCACCAAAGAAATCCTTTTAGACCAGAGCACTTGTTCCTTTTGATCCAAAATACGTATCAGTTGTTCGATATATGACATATATTCCTTCTAGTCAATGTGCTCATATTCGATTACATGTGATGAATATGGCTCATTTGGAGATTCCTTCCGGTCAACTAATAGCCCGATTGTCAGCATAACTCTTCTGCCTATTATGTGTCGTTTTAAGCTTTTCTTGAACAACCTTAATATTTTCAGTAGTGGTTTGAACCAACATTGGACGTATTAGTTATTTTTCACCATTTTTTTTCTAGCAAATAGGGGACTTGCAACTTCTTCCATATAATGCCTCATATGGTGCCATTTCAATATTATTATGATAGCTATTGTTATAAGCGAATTCTGCAAGAGTTATATGATCATCCCAATTTCCCCCTAAAGTTCAAAACACATGCACGAAGCATATCTTCTATGGTCTGAATAGTCCTTTCCGATTATCCGTTCCTCTGAGGATGAAAAGCAGAACTACACTGCAGCTTTGTGCCCAAAGCTACTTGTAACATCGTCCAAAAACGTGATTTGAAATGATGATCAGGATCACGATCAGAAGTAATACTAGTTGGAACTCCATGTAGTCGAACAATTTCCTGAATATAAATTTGTGCCAACTTGTTCAAAGAATCATCCATCCTAATCGGTATAAAGTGAGCCAATTTTTTTTAATCGATCCACTATCACCCATATTGCATTGTGTCATTTACTAGTCCTTGGATAAAATCCATGTTTACATTTTTTCCATTTTCACTGAGGAATAGGAAGTGGTTGTAATGTACCTCTAGGTTTCTTATGCTCTGCTTTAATTTGTTGACATGTCAAACATTTCGATACAAATTCAACAATATCTTTCTTCATGTCACTCCACCAATAATGCTTCTTCTAGTATATTTTAGTATTTTATGAATGCACACTATAAGGTGCTCGATGTGCCTCTTCTAAAATCACTCTTCACAACTCAATATCATTAGGAACGCAAATCCTATTTTCGCAACTCTCTTCAATAGTTTGCAATGCTAACAACTTAGGATCCTTTTGCTGAGCTTCTTTGATATTTGTATCAATATGGGTTCCAACTTCATTGTAGCTAAAACTTCATTAGGAGTCATTTCTAAAAGTTTGAAACCTGAATCCCTTAGTTCTTCCGAGAGCTTCCATTCGCTAACCATCATGTTAGCTAAGAAGGCTGACTTTCTACTCAATGCATCAGCTACTGTATTCGTTCCATCCATTTTCTTTGCCTCATATTTAACTCCTTCTGCGAGAACAAATATTTCAAACCCTTGTGGTCAGTAAATATTTCAAATGTTGTTCCATACAAATAATGCCTCCAAATTTTCAATGCAAAGATTATGGCAACAAGCTCCAAATCATATGTGGGATAATTTTGGTCATAATCTTTTAATTGTCTGGATGCATACACGACCACACGACCATTTTGCATTAAAACACAACCCAAACCCTTTCGAGAGGCATCACTATATATAATAAACTCATCGGTGTCAGATGGATTTATTAAGACAGAAGCGCTCGTAAGTCTCTTCTTGAGTTTCTAAAAACTTTTCTCACATTCATCTGACCATATAAATTTTGTACTCTTATGTGTTACTTTTGTAAGAGGAGTGGCAATAGAAGAAAATCCTTCAACAAATCTTCTATAATACCTAGCTAACCTCAAGAAACTTCGGACTTCAGTAATAATAGTTGGCCTCTCCCAACCTCAATTTTGAATGGATCAACTGATATGCCTTCTTTGGATACAACATGGCCTAAGAACACCACCCTATCAAACCAAAACTCACACTTGCTAAACTTGGTATATAACTTTTGTTCCCTGAGCATTTGCAGAATAGTATTCAAGTATTCTTCATATTCTTCTTGGCTCTTGGAATATATTAGAATGTCATCGATGAAAATGATCACAAACTGATCCAAGAATGGCTTGAATATTCAATTCATCATAGCCATGAAAGCAGCCGGTGCATTAGTCAATTCAAAATAGCATTACCAAGAACTCATAATGACCATATCGTGTTCTGAATGCAGTCTTTGTAATATCGCCTTCCTTGATTTTAAGTTGATAATATCTAGATCTGAGATCGATCTTGGAAAATGTCGAGGCACCTTGTAGTTGATCAAACAAATCATCTATTCGCAGCAATGGATATTTATTTTTCACTGTCACCTGGTTCAACTGTCTATAATCAATACACAACCTGAGTGATCCACCTTTCTTCTTAACAAATAACACTGGAGCTCCCCAAAGTGATACACTTGGCCAAATAAATTTCTTATCTAAAAGTTCTTGAAGTTGCCCTTTCAATTCTTTTAATTCTGCTGGTGCCATACGATAAGGAGCTTTAGAAATCGGAATCGTTCCTGGAAGAAGATCAATAGAGAACTCTATCTCTTTGTTAGGAGGCAGGCCAAGCAACTCCTCTATGAAAACACATTTGGAAACTCCTTAACAATAGGCACATCATTCTGCCTTGTTCCTTCATTTTTACTCTCAACCAAGAAAGCTAATAATCCTTCACACACTACAAGAAAATTGCCCGTTACAGACGGTCTGAACCGTCTGTAAAATGGCCAGATCCGTCGGAAATAGCGTTTCCTGACGGTTCTTTCGACGGATAGTGTCCGTGCGAAAATGAGGTGTCGCAAATAATTTATGACGGTTATTTCCGAACCGTCGATATTACAGACGGCCTAGCTGGCGGGCGAGGTCGTCGAACGTCTCGAGATACAAAGAATGAAAAAACTGGAGATTGTTGGGCGTGAATTGCTAATACGTTTGGAGATCAATTGTTGCCATCTACACAAGGATCTCGCGACACGAACAACTGCCCCCAGCCTCCTAGTTACTAAAAATGTGCATATACATGGCTCCCCAAAACTTAAGAGGTGGTACGACAAACATATTCTAGGTCAGTCGACACCCATAAGGTCAAATGCTTGCTAAATTAATTTGTCAACAAATAGATAAAAAAAGCAAGGATCTAGCAGCAGAAATGAACTAACATTTCTCTATGGTGCTTTCCATTGCAGAGCCGAGTGAAATGGAGGAGGAAGAGCCGAGTGAAGAGGTGAACGATGAACAAATGCTAGTTGCTAATCCGCATGTGCTTAATTAATTTGTCAATAAATAAATAATAGTGCGGAGGGCGGCCGAATCTGGTCGCCGCGCGCGGAGTGCGGCCGGATCTGGCTGTCGCGCGCGAAGGGTGGCCGGATCTGGCCGCCGCGCGCGGATGGCCGCCGGAGAGAGCAAGGAGGGTGGGCGAGGCGGAGCCTACCTGCGTCGGAGATTGCAGTCGGCGGCGACCTGGCGGCGGAAGCTTCGGGCGGCGACCTAGCGGCGGAAGCTTCGGGCTGCGGTGAGGGAAGGCAATGCGGGATCGGAGGTGGCCGCCGGATCAAACAAAATGCGGAGGACGAAACGCGGGATCGAAAACGGACAAGTGACAGTGGGGTCGGGTATTTATATAAGCAGTTTTCGACGATCATAACCGTCGCAACATAAGTAAATATAATATAATATTAATTCAAATTTCGATGGCTCAAACCCGCTGGATGAACCGTCGAAACTTTCGACGGTTCTCTAAACCGTTAAAACTTTCGACGTTTCTCTAAACCGTCAAAACTTTCGACAGTTTTAGCCGTCGATATATATAATAATATATATCTCACTGAACAGAGTTGCGTAAATTATAAATTTTCATTTTCGACGGTTAAGACCGTCGAAAACAATTAAGGTAGAATATTTTAATTAATTAAAATCTCATAACATTCCGACGGGTTTGACCGCCGAAATATCGACGGTTGCATCGAACGTCATAAATTTTGATGGTCGAAATCGTCAAAAATTAAAATAATAGTACGAGACCAACGTTGAAATATTTCGAAGGCTAAGACCGCTGGAAGTTTCGACGGATAGGTAAATCGTCGAAACTTTCGACGCTTTGAACCGTCGAAAAACTAAGATTTTCGACGGAAGCTTTCGACGAATTCTGGACCGTCGAAAGTTTAGACGATCAAAACCGTCAAAAAAAACCCGACGAAAATTTCGACGGTTTACACGATAAAAAACCGTCGGTATTTCAGATGGATTTCGAACCGTCGAAAATTGTCGGAAATCCGGCTTTTTCTTATAGTGACAACCTTTCTTGAGTAACTTATTGGCACGTATATAGGATATTAGAGGACATCCATTTGATGCTCTTTCTCCGACAAAGTTGAATGGTTATTCATTAGGAGGTGAAAAATGTAACTATTTTCTTTCGACAATCTAGACAAGCATGATAAGAGGACAACCAGTCTATACTCAAAATCACATCAAAGTCAGCATATACAAAATAATCAGATCAACAATAAAAATTTTATCTTGAACTCTAACATCACATGATTTATATATTAAATCTGAGGACAGAGTATTGCCATCAGGAGTTCCCATTGCCAAACAATATCCCAATGGTTCCCTTCTTGTCTTCAGATGGCATGCAAACTTTGAACTCACAAAGAATGTGTAGATCCAGAATCTATCAAAGTATGTGCTATGGTGTCACAGATAGGAAGATTACTTGTGATTGCCGCATTTGAAGCATCCACATCTCTTTGAGTCAAGGCATAAACTTGTCCTTGTGCCATTGGTTGTTTCCCTTTTCCTATTACTCTGTTTGGTGGTTGTGGTTGTGGTTGGTACTTTTGTTATGTTTGTTATTGCTGCATTAGCGGATAATTTTTGATGTAGTGACTCATTTTTCCACATTTAAAACAACCTCCTGTCATCCTATAGCATGGAGCATTGCCATGGGAATTCCCACAGAGGATGGCGAGGGGAGTAGAGGCAGAAGTAGAGGAGGCCAGGAGGTGGGTCGCGAGAAGGCGAGGGAAGGGGAGCACGTCGAGGTCCGGCAGCCAGCGGCGGGGCGCATAGAGCTAGTACTCGAGGAACGGGATGCACTCGTGCAGGTTGGCGACGCAGAGCGCCGATGTGGGGTCGAGGGGCGACATGCGGCTGCCGGACTTGAGCCAGGTGGTGCCAGACTTGGGCAGCGTGATGAGGAGGATGTCTTGGTGCCTAGTGGCATAGTAGTCACCTGCGCGATGGCCCAGGGAGCTCGCCGAGGTCCGCGGTGAACCAAAAGCCAGCATACCGCTTCAAAGAGAGGAAGTTCCGGCTGTGGCGATCGGTGGGGAGGGCGTCGTCGTTGGCTGGGGAGGGCGTCGACATTGGCTGGGGAGGGCGTCGACGGCGGCGGCGTAGCGCCGGTAGACGAGATCGTTGTTGTCCTTGTCTTTTTCTGGGCTCCAAAATGGAAAGCACAAGGAGATCGAAAGGGAAGCAACGATCGGATGGAAAGCACAAGTAGTGGCAAGCGTGGTGACGATTGTGCTACTAGCGGAGCTAGCCTGCGCTCATCTCGTCAGCGGCGCCAACGATGATCGACTGTACCTCGTCATCGGTGTGGGATGGGCTGGCACAAGAAGGCCCCCTCTACGATCGTCGGCGCATGAAGGCCCCCTTCTTGTGCTGGCTATGGACCATTTTTATTTTTAAATGTTAAGATATATGAGAGAAGGGCAATTTGGTCATTCAATAATTAAAAAAATAAAAAAATAACAAGAAAGTTAACGGATTTTGACAGATGGACCTAAGTGAAAAATGTGACATAATTCAAGGGAGCTCTGAGGAAAATTCAAAAGTTGTTGGTACACGCGGAAAAACTTCGTAGTTCAGGGGAGGTTAGCAGAAAAAATCCTTTACTTAATACCAGAATGCACCCTCACATTGTTTGTCCCATGAAAAAATAAAATTCATAATAAAAATAACAAAATATGATGTTTATGTTTATCTTTCCCATTATTTCTTTCTTGGGTATGTTTGGTTAGTGATAAAAAGGAGGATAACTAATGGATAGGGAATGAAGAAGCATCTATTCCCTCCTTTAGTTAAATTTAAATTGGAAGAGAATGAAGGAAAAAATTTTATTCTTTTCTTTTCATTTCTCTCTAATGTTCCATTTTTCTTTCCCCCCAAATCGAAGTGAAAAGAAGAATAAAGGCATATTTAATATGTGTTTTCATTTTTTACCAAAAAAAAATTAAACATACAACTATATATGTAAATGATAAAATCGTCTAAATAAAATAATCACTTAACATTCATTCCCCTCTTTTACTTTTAATTATATCAATAAAAAAGAGATAATTATTCACCTTCATTTTCTTACATTTCCTTTCCATTTTTTTTACGTTCCTTTCCTCTTAATAAATTTTGAACCAAACAGACTCTTAAAAAACAATAATAAAATTAAGGGGACGTTTCTCTATAAGTAATTTTTATAAATTATCATATAATATTATATTAAATTATCTAAGTCCATCATATTATTCTGCTCGCTTGTGACTGATAATGAGTAATCTGAATTGCTTACATTATTTTTGAAGTGATTATACATATTGCCTATGGTTGCAGTATTTTTAATTTCATTTTTCATATTTGTCCTTTGAACTTGTTTAACTAAATTATAAAATGAATTAAATAAATTATAAAATTGATTGAATAAATCTTAGTTAATTATTATGAATGCATTATTATCATATTTAAAATATATTAATTATTTTATAAATTACATATATATATGTATTTAAAACACCATTATTTTGATTAGTGGTATATTAGTTAAAAAATGATATATTAACTCATAAATCTTTACTTTTGTATAAAATAATTAATATAAATTGTTAGATAAATTACTTAGGCATACTAAACAAAGTAATATACATTATTGATAATTTAACAAGTGATTTTTTTTAAAAGACAATTCACATTGTGAGATAATATGAAATGTCAATGCAATGAACCACCCTAAGTTCTATTATGTGCTAATATGTTACTCATGCCCAATGCCTTCATAATCAATTCAGACCATATCAGATTGCCAACCCTCTCTCATCAGTCCTATCGAAGGGAGGGGCACGGGATGACGAGGATGTGGAGGCTGGTGGACGAGACGAAGGAAGTGGATTGTAGAGCGGTGGAGGTGGAGCGTGTAACAACTCAAAATTTCATCCTAAAAAATAATTAGGACATTTTGCTGTGTTAGCTCATTCGTCATCACATAATTATAAGATATGATTTTATACTATTGCAACAGAAATTGAAATCAATAAAACAAAATCAAATAATCTTTCAAATATAGCGAAAGACTATCAAAACATCGAAAGTAGTGTTATAGAATGTAAATAATAGCTAATATTCACTCTTTAGAAACATATATAAAACTAATAGTCTAAGGGACTCATAACATCGTGACACTATTTAAGCCTACATTAATGTGCAATTTTCTCGTCAAAGAACATTAATTCCATGCACGGATCTAGGGTGCATGATTTTTCCAATTAATGTAAAGACCATGCTATGAGATATTATGATCCTAACATGATACTATATGCTCTGCATATTCATTTTTGTATAATAGAACAATAGATATATGCATGTCACGTACTTAACATATGATCTACATTCCAATTAATAATAACATTATATCATCATGCTTTTAAAACAAATAGCATGGAAGGACATGTAATCACTATCATCATACAGTTAATATGAAAACATTCATATCAATCATCAATGAATTTCATAGCCATATAAGTGACTTGCACTTACCTTAACCATTGCGTCATTACCTTTTTCAGGGTTGCTTCATAATTCTTTTGGACTTCGACTTTTGTAGGCATCAATTCTATGATTGACTCTTATAACGTTATATATAGTTAGGATTTATGTCGTTGCCATCACAATAGGCTAACTAATTCTTGAAGACAATGCTCCTCTTTGCCCGCAGGTGATTTAGAAATACACACACCGTTGCCGATGTGAGAACGATTATTCCTGAAGGAAATACATACACCGAAGTGTAAGAACGATTATTTCCTAAAAATTCGACAAGGGTTATAGATGGGCGACATGTAGCATCATCCACAATTGGGTTCATTATGTTTTTCAACCAATAATAAATTACATCGCTCAATTTTTAGATTTTAACCTAGTTACATGGGAACATGCATTTCATGTATCTAAGTTCATATACAATCAACAATCATTGTTACATACTATAAATATTTTGAAAATAACTTTTAAACTATCATACATAGTCTTGGTAGTCGGTCACAACTTATCACGCCCATGGTCGTGACCTATAAAAGCCCCTTTTTCTTCAACTGTTGGTCATGGCCGTGATTGGCTCATACCAGATCATTCTCACAATCGTGCTAGTTTGGAATATGACTATGTGCGAGTCCAGCTTTCGAACCCGTTCCCACAACCTCTCGCTCATGGTCGTGATTGGGTTAGTCACGATAGTTCCTGGCATGTCATGGTCGTGCTCTCTATTGTCACGGCAATTACCTTACCTTGATGAATGGTCGGCTTCCAACTCGCACATGACTATTCCGAAACTCGCATGGTTGTGCCGACGTCCAGAAACTGGACATCCAACACGAAAATTCATGTTTTTACATCAAATTGAAGAGGAAATTATGCACAACATTAAGAGGGCATGATTCCTAAGCATAAGAACATGTCTCTAGAGCAGTTTAAACAACATTAAATTACAAACATCCAATTTCTAGAGTTTGCTTTAGAATTCATCAATATCTATCACGGACGTGTCCTAGAAACGTCAATTGTGCATAATCACGCATTTAATTAACATGCTAAGTTATTTTTTATGTCCATTTAGTGATATTTATATATAGTAATTAATATTTCGATTAGAGCATAATGATTATTTAATTATCGATAAACTTTACAAAATAATTACATAAAGTTATTAGAAATAAATTATAAAATTTTAAAATATTATGATATATATGTTTAAATAGGATTAAGTAAGCTTAATTAGGGTTAAAATACTTAGTTATAACAAAAAAATGTGATTGACCGTCACTTAAGTTTCAAGCAGCTGAAGCAGACAAATGAGAGCTCCTCAAAGAGATATTTTTCCAAACTATCATATGACTTCAGAAAATTCGTAAACAAATATATAAGCCACTTAACATTATCTTTTCACCGTAGAAAAATTACCAGAGAAAGAACTCAAGCGAAACGACCTGGGTAAAATCGGGAAAATTGACTGTTCCAGGTGAGTTTTGATCCGAAAATTGTTCTTATGATTGAGAGGCTCATTACTTCGTGATTAACAAACCATAAATTATAAAATTTTGTATGGTTAATCCACTTGAAGTTATCTTTCCAAGGCCCCTAAAATCACCTAAAACGGAGTTTTATAGAGGAAGTTATGAACTTAGCTTCGCAAGTCACTCATCTTGTCCCGAGTCTCATATAGGTTCAATTTGTAAATTAGGGCATGATTGGAGTGAATTATGGTTTGAAATTTGGATATGATTAATTAGACATTCCAAAGGTTCGATGAGAAGTGAAATCATCTTATTTGGACATGTATCTAGAGAGAAATGAATTTTTTATTTCATAGTTATTCTTCTTTTAGATTCCAGGACATGGACAGATGATGATTCGAATTAACTATTTTTGTTATAAGACTATACAACGAGTTAAATTCTATACTTTTTATGACAAAATACTAGTGAAGTATGAACTAGTTAAATGAACAAGTATGAAAAAAATATAAATCAATCTTTCAATGACACACAGTCTGTTAGGGCACAAATCCTAGGTCAAATTGTCTAGGATGTCCTGACTTACTCACTTGAAATTTTATAATGATATTTGGGGGTTGGAAACCATAGTATGTTTAGTTTCTAAGTAATTATGAATCATGAGATTTGTCCATGTGGTTAAGAAATTATGAATTATTTATTGATAAGTACTCAGTCTGAAATTCTGAGATAATATCTAGTTAAGCTTTGAAGAATTGAAAAGTTTCAAATATGGAATAGCTTATGGATATAAATACCTGAAGCTAAAAATTAGTATTAGAGAGGATTATATGCATTTTAGGGTGCATAATCATTCATGAGCATGCATTGCATATTACCTTATTAGTGATTGAGAAGTAAAAAGACATTATTGCTTGTAGGAAAACATCAAGTTGCAAGTGAAAGGGAGGAAATCTAATAAACCTCCTTGAAGTGATAAACTACAAGGTGAGTGGGTAAATTTATAACATAGTAAAATATTATATGTTAGTTCTTTTATTTATGGTATTACCTCAAGCAAAGCTTATTATTATTATTATTGAAACATATCTTGAGCTATGAAAAATATTTATAATATGTTTTAAGGATTTCATATGAGATGAAGTAACATCTTATACAAAAATATTTTTAGGGAACAATGCTTGTGAAGTGAAAATAAGTTTTACTTGATAATGATATGTGATTATGACATGTGTATTTTGATATTATTAAATTCTATGTGTTCATTAGCCAAGCTGTTCGAAAAAGATCTTTGAGACCGCATTCGATATGCATGAAGACTTTGGGGCGTATATCGAGTGTCTTTGCCCTTTGGGGATTGTTCTGCGTGCACGTATTGACCCATAATTTATTTTGCGTATCCGAGAATCATGATTGGGTGGCACACAATCATGATTGAGATACATATTGACCCATGATTTGCTATGTGTATCTGAGACTTTTGATTATGAAGCTCTGCTTAACTGTATGACACATAATCATTGAGGGATACGTATTGACCCATGATGAGTATGTGCAATGACACATGTGTGGAGTTTAATTATGAAAATGATGATGTTTTGAGTTACTTTTACTTATATGAAAGTTCATATGATTTGACAAGTTATATTATACAAGTTATATTATATGTGTTATGCTTTAAATGTTTTATCATATGGAGAATGTGGTTATTTAATGTTATATGCACTCGAATAGTTCCCCTATGTTGTACTTTTATTCAATTTATTGAACAAATGATTGTTGCTCACAGTACTCATTTTAAAATTTTCAGATACTCGTAAGTTCTCGAGTTGAGTTGACTCGAAGCTTGTTTTGCTGCATATAGAAGAGGTCGAGCCGATGGAGCACTTTAATCCCCCTTCACTTTTGTTTTTGAAACATGCATATGTAATAGATAGTCTTAGATATTGTAATTAAGTTTGTGAGAAACTTTTTTGTAAGATTGTATAAACTTGATCATGCGGGGTGTTACATGTGAGATAGATTGTGAAACAATGATGATAATATGTGAATGTCATGTCTTATAACTTTTATTTCAACTTTGATGAATATATATATGCATATTTTGTATGTATTGATAAATACCACAAGATAAGTAAGGGAGGAGGTTTTATCAATTTTATTTTCAAAATTACTAAACATAATTAAGGGATACAATAATTGAAATTAGAACTTAGTCACGGAGTTGGACGTGACAATATCAACACGAGATCCTAAAATATGGAGTAACAATGGATCTAATCCCATACATCTGCGTCAATCACAATCCATTTTAAAGACAAGGAATCCTTAAACTCTCAAACCAATGCATAACAATCATTGAAAAAGGAGAGAAATTTAATCTCCTTTACATACCTCGCTCTTAAATCCTCCTCCTCTTTCTTCCTATTCGTCCTTCTTATTTCTCAAGTCCCCTTTCCTCAAGCCCTAGCCTTCAGGTGTACAATGAGGAAAAAAATATTAATAAGAGGACCCGTGATCTTTAAATAGGGAAGATCAAACTCAAAGACTAAATTGCTCTTAATTAAAAATTTTGAATACGACTGAGTGTGTCCAAACATACACTGCCATGAGTCCGATGAGAACCAATGAGTTCTTCCATCTTCAAGCACATCAAAGCTCTTGTTCACGTCGGAAACCACTCTGTTGTTCTTTAAAACTCTTGCTATCATCGTCATGTTCCTTCATTAGTTGGTTCTTTGATTCTGGTCCTGCATGTATTTTAGGCACTCCATCCTATGAGAGGGAGGGTTCATCTCATTTCGCCGCACCCTTGAACACACTTGCCGCCGCCACTATGATGGACACTCAGTGATGTGGACAGGGGGCGATACCCACTCATTTTTTATTAATTATTATATAATATTTTTTTATTATTTTGTATTTATTATATTATGTTAGATATACGCACATATGGGCCATGGCCCATAATCACGACAACACTACAATTAGCAGTTTGTGAAACTGCTCATGCATGCAGTTAAATGAATTGCATGAGAACTCTATAAATAGAGTTGTGACATTGCAACTCAGGCACGTGAATGCTTGGGTAAGTTCCATCTCTTTTGCCAAAAGATCTGTTGTTTATTTATATAAGTATTTGGATTGCAAAGACAGTGACGATCTTCTATTGGTGATTATCGTCTTGACTCGAAGTATTGTACAACGTAAAAGAACCAATTAAATAATTCTACTGCAAAGGTTGATTTTCTATATTAAAACCTTCAATTGATATCAGAATCAAAATAGTTCTTTTTCATCATTTTTTTATATATTACGGAATTGTGCAAAAATTATGATTTTTGCACTTTTGATTTGGTTATATGACCATAATCAAAGAATAAAAAATCAAACTTTTTTATTATCCATATGTACTGAATTCAACAAAATTTCTTGTACAAGTTTTAAATATGTTTCTTCCCGTAATTTTTCAAAAACAAATGTGAGCTACACTGCTTTTGTTACATCAATTTATTTTCACATATAATATAATGTAATATAATTATGTACATAACATAATATCAAAGCATATTACAATATATACATGACACATTTAAATTTGTATACATGACATACCAAGAAATGTTCATAATTATGTCATGTAGGTTCAAGAAAATTTCTGTAAATTTTCAAATTATCATAACATAATTACATGCAAGACATTTCATATATAAAGAAAACATGTCATATTATGTCACAAAATGTCTAATATGCATAATAATCATGAAAATTAACTGAAAAGGCATAATATATGTCATGGATAATCAATACAATTTCAGAAAATTTTCCAGAATTTTTTGGATTATAAAACAAAGAATTTTTTATTTTAGTATAATTTTCTCGAAATTTTCCTAATACATTATAATTTCAAAAAAATGTAACCGCTCATATTGGGCCAAAAATTTGGCCGACTACGCGCTGCGGGCCAGAAGCCCGCGCGCACTGCGCGCAACACTGCGCTGCGGGCCTCAAGGCCGCGCGCGTGTGCAATAGTACCGCATGGTACTGTTCAATTGGTATCAAAATCGTTCTTTTCGTCATTTTTTTTATATATTACGAGATTGTGCAAAAATTATGATTTTTGCACTTTTAATTATATGACCATAACTAAAGAATAAAAAATCAAATTTTTTTATTATCCATATGTACTGAATTCAACAGAATTTCTCGTACAAGTTTTAATATGTGTCTTCCCGTAATTTTTTCAAAAAAAAAATATGTTCTACGTGACCAGTGCTGCATGGCACTATAGCGTGAACAGTGCCATGCGGCACTGTTGCGCGCGCAGAGGTTTTGAGGCCCGCAGTGCACGCTATCGTTGTGAACAGTGCCATGCGGCACTGTTGTACGCACTGCGCGTGGGCTTGCGGCCCGCAGCGCAGCGTGCGGTCGGCCGAACGACGTGCCGGCCTCTGGCTCGCAGCGTTGCCACATGGCCAATTTTGGCCATGGGCTCAGATGAACAGTTACATTTTTTTTGAAAAAATATAGTGTATTAGAAAAATTTCGGAAAGATTATATTAAAATTAAAAATTGCTCATTTTATGATCCATAAAATTCTGAAAAATTCTCTGAAATTGTATTGATGATCCATGACATATATTATGCATTTTTAGTTAATTTTCGTAATTATTATGCATATTAGAAATTTTGTGACATAATAACCTCTTTTCCTTATATATGAAATGTATTGCATGTAATTATGTTATGATAATTTGAAAATTTACATAAATTTTCTTGAACCTATATGACATAATTATGAACATTTCTTGGTATGTCATGTATACAAAATTTAAATGTGTCATGTATATATTGTAATATGCTTTGATATTATGTTATGTACATAATTATATTACATTATATTATATGCGGAAATAAAATATTTCGTGCACAATATTATTTTTTAAAGGTTCATTTTATAATATGGAACTTATAAATAATAAATTTTCTTTTATAAGAATTTTTTTGGAAGTGCATATATTTTTTGTTATCAAAATTAGTTTTTTGATGTAACAAATGTATTTTAACATGATATTGCATTTTTTGTGTTCAAATTATGCAATAAATAATATATGTATGATATGACAAAATTATTTTTTTTGTTCACGACATATATGTAATTAAGGTATGTGTGACAAATAATTTTCAATTTTTGATGAAAATTGATATTTTAATTATTTAAATGCCTTGTGTTATATATATATGTCTTATAAGCATGTAACGTTATTTTTTACATTTTATGTAAATGTATGAATTAATAATAACTATGTTTATTATCATGCATATATTATGTTAAAAACATGTGACAAATAATTTCATTATGAGATAAATGAATTGTATGATTATTTATATGCTTTGTAATTCATAATATTTTTTATGCTATGATTGTGTTATACATAAATATGTCAATTATGAATGTGACATGTTTCATGAATTTAGGAATTTAATAAATTGAACCTAAGTTAATTATTTTCATAATGAAATATAGGTAGTCCAAATAGAATTAAGACATTTAAAATATAAGGTTATTTCCTCTAACCCCCTCTAAATTATCGCGAATTACCACATCTAATCTCATACTACGAACTTTATTTTTTGAGAACCTAAACTATCACGATTTTTCCAATTTGATCCTTTCGTCCAATTCCTTCGACTTCTCACTTATTTTTTATTTTTATATTTGTGAAAAGTCCATTATAATCCTGCTCTAAATTGAATTTTATTTTTACATAAAATAATATATAATAATGAATATAAAAATATTTTTTTTAAAAAAAAAGAAAAACACATGGATGGGGGCTTGCCGCCCCCCTCTTCACACACAAGGGGGGGGGGGGGGGTCGCCGCCCCCCTGGGTCGTCATCGTCGACGACGACGGGAGAGGGGGGCCAGCGGTGACCCCACCCCCCCCTTCTTTCCCGGCGCATTTTGATTATTTTTCGTAGTTTTTACCATTGTATTCATCTATTTTTTCATTTATTTCTCTAAAATATGTTAGAATCCAAAGCTACTCACTTATGTTTGATTTTATTCTCAGGATCATCATTTTGAAGGTGCAAAGCGATCAGATCGAAAAAAGACGCAAAACAGAGCACATATGATTGAATTCAAGAGAAACTCGGACCGGGCTCGCATCATATCCGGACCGGGTTAACGTTAAAAACTGAATCCGAATCAATTTCTACTCGAAAATAAAATCTGAACACAACCCGGCCCGAGTTAGTACGAACAAGTCAAATTGGCAGATCACGTGATTTTTCGGCCGACTTTAACTTGGATTTAAATCGCGATCTCAACTCGGAACCCAAGAAAGCCACCACCCTTATAAATATGGATGTACCACGAAGCCAAGGAGCATGCAATCTTGGAGTTTGAAGCCCTATCTGCACCAGAAACGAGAGACGAAGTTTTATTACGCGCCACTGCAAATCAATCGAAGAAGTAGAGATTTCGTGGTTTCGGACGATCGTTTGAAGCATAGTTTCGGCCAAGGCTTGTTCCAAAAACGTCCACCACTTCTTGGGAGTTTGATTTACAATTTCTAATCTTTATTTTATATTTTCTCCCTCGAATTTGATGTTAAATTTTTTCGATTATGGATTAGATTAGTTGTTAGAAGAAGACTACGTTGAACCTTAATTTTCTCTTAATATATTTTATTGTTTAGACTTCTGAGAACATTATTATGATGTGTATTTCATGCTTAATCTGAGTTTATTAGTTTCTTGCATTAATTTCATATCAATTCTGCAAGAGAAGTCTATCGAAATTCTTCTCTGTGAAGAACCGGGCTGAGTTGGATACAACCCGGACCGAGTTCCTTCTTATTTCTGACGAAGAAAAATTTTGTGTCAGTCTGAGCTGAGTTCCTTCTGATCCGGGCCGAGTTATGTTAATTTGATATTTTTGTTAGTAAATTAGTTTTAATTACTAACAATTATATCATTAAACGGAGGTTTGCAACTTAAAGCATCTTAGATAAAGTAGATTGGAGTTGATCGAGCTTTTGATATCTTTAATTTTACTTCTATTTGAGATAGTTATGTTCTTAAGTTTTTGAATCATTTACTTTAAGCAACATTTCACATTAATGCATCTTAGTTCAAAATATTTTAAAGTGGATTGAGTTTTCAACATGCTTTGATTATATTTTTTACTATGATACTTAGGCCCTCAAGCTTTTGAGTTTAAATTCTACTTTCTCTCACATTATTATGGGCATCATTATCTCTGATTGTCATCAATTTGAATTACTTTTATCTGAAATTAATTCTTGTTATTCTCTCAATTAATAAACTTAAGTTGGAAAGATAAGAATCTAGATTAGTCCTCGTGGGTTCGACACTCTATTCACTCTTTATTACTTGATACGATCTAGTATACTTGCTAGTATATTTGCGCTTAATTTCTACGCATCAAGTTTTTGGCGCCATTGTCGGGAACTATTTCTAATTCTATTTTTCTACTTTTTTCTGTTAACTTGATTTTTTTCTATTTTATTCTTGCTGTTTTGAAGATTTTTATTGCATATTTTTATTTAGAATTCATCACTTCATATACTTTCACGAGTTTCTATTTGCATGTGTTGCAGAAAGTTGTTTTAAAGACAAATTGATCAATCATCAATGACGAAAAAGAATAAATCCAAACAACAAACCAAGCCAAATAGTAAGATTATCAAACGCCGGAGATTATCACGACAACACTGCAATTAGCAGTTTGTGAAACTACTCATGCATGCAGTTAAATGAATTGCATGAGAACTCTATAAATAGAGTTGTGACATTGCAATTCAGGCATGTGAATGCTTGGGTAAGTTCCATCTCTTTTATCAAAATATCTGTTGAATATTTATATAAGTACTTGGATTGTGAAGACAGTGACGATCTTCCATTGGTGATTAACGTCTCGACTCGAAGTGTTGTACAGCGTAAAAGAACCAATGAAATAATTCCGCTGCAAAGGTTAGTTTTCTATATTAAAACCTTCATATTATTTATATTAGGATGTTGCAAATGAGGTATTTTGTCGCCTTGGACAATTTCACATGTAAAGGAGAAAGAAACGACATGACAGAGTTGGGCAATCGATAAACGAATTATTGCATATAAAAAAGCCACTAATGAAATAAATTAAAAATTAGAGGACGGCGCAAGTTAAAAAATATGATACAATTGAAGAGCATTTACTAAATTTATTCCAGAAATAAAAAAAAAATGACTTGCAAAATACTTTTCTATGTTGAAAACAGAAAACGGGAGTTTAAATATTCAAAATAAGTACCTAGTCTTGTGGATTGAGAAATAAGGAACGGGAGAGGATGATGGGCTCCCAGTTCTTTGTTCTTTTTATTATTTTTTTCCAACATTACCTTTAAAAGAGAAACTCCTAGGTTTACATTTAAAAGTTAAAAGTTAAAACCCCTACACAAGTTTCAAAGTAAATAAAAAATATTAAATCAGGTTAGACCTGTTTGAACCGTTCAACTCATTTTTACTTGTCTAATTCGATTATATCTGCTTTTTTTATTATTAATTTCGAGTTATTATGTCAAACCGGATTGAAGTTATCACCGATTCATGATTGAAATGAACCAACCGGACGGTTGCATTTGGTTTCCAAAACATTTCCCATCCTGTCCACAAAACATATTATATAAAAAGAATATTTACTCAACTAAATAAAATATTTCAATTATTTGTTTTTGAATTATGATACTATAAAAGTGCTTATAAAATTGTTTTAAAAAAAGGATCCTTCAAAAGGGAGTTTAAAATAGAAAAAAGTTATCTACAAAATGCATATTTTTAAAGCATATTATTTCAATAAATAATAATTATTTATTTAATGAAAATTTAATTCTCTTTTATTCACATATGTACTCTTTTAATAGCTTTTTTCTTTTCCGTTTGCTTTATTTCTACTATTTTCTCTTAATTCTAACTTTGTTAAACAAACTTAACGAAACCTCACTTTTTAATCCTCATCATTAAACCTTTTTAGTTCTACTTCATCCAAATATCCTAAAACTAATTTATCAAATTAACTATTTCTAAAGAACATGAAGCACTCCACATTCTACTTAACAAATGCATGAGGAATGTTATTAAAATCGGACCGGCCCGACCGTTCAATCGCGAACCGGTGGTAATTCGGTCTGGTTTGGTGTTAAAATTTTTTGGCATTGAACTGAGTAAAATCGATTGAACCGGCTCAACTCGGTTCAATGTAGATTTTGAAAAAAAATTTATGAAATAATAAAAATAGAAAAGTTAAATGAGAAAAAAGGAAATGAATATAAGGAAACTTAAAGAGGAGAAAATATCGTATGTAGACAATTAAATATGAATTGAAATAAAAATGTAAGTATTTAAAATTGAATAATATTAGAATAGAAACTTATCAAAGGATATAAAATAAAGGAAATAAAAAAGAAAGTATTAAACAAAAAAAGAAATAATAATGATTTAAGATAAAAATTATTAATATAACATCTATTATCATTAAATAGTAGATATTAAATTATTAATAATCTATTTATATTATCATTATAAAACTTTTAATTAATAAAATTATGTTATATTATTTTTTAATA
The DNA here is from genome assembly GCA_030549335.1 of Pontederia crassipes. NCBI lineage: Eukaryota > Viridiplantae > Streptophyta > Magnoliopsida > Commelinales > Pontederiaceae > Pontederia > Pontederia crassipes. The sequence continues at coordinate 63,198,946 of CM060191.1, read as the reverse complement.
TTTTTTAATAAGTTATTAGCACAATATTCATATACTATTATCATATAACTTATACTATATCTTTATAATTATTATAAATAATATTATTGTATAAAATCTGGTTCAAACTTGTCGAACCCGATCCAACCGCGATCCAGTGATGAATTCGGTCCGATTCTGAAAATATTGTGCATGAGTTTAATGATAATGATGGAGTCATCAATGCAAAAAAGGAGCAAATTATGGTACTAAAACTTATGGGGCTAATGCTCTATACAATATATAATTTCACTTGATATAGTGTGTAACACGACTTTATTTTATGTTCAAAATATAATATAAGTGTTTAATGTTTTGCACGCGATCATATTTATAATAAGTGAGCAGATTTATTATGTACTTTGCACATACTACACTCACATATGCTCATATCCTATCCCCTTATTTTGTTAGTGGTACAAAAGAACCCCATTGTATTCACCATTTTTTGTTTTGCATAATTAGCTAATTGGAAGGTTGTCAAAATCATACTCCCTGGTTCAAGTCGGAACAGATAATATTACTAAAATAATATATGGCCTACAGTTTAAATTCCAAAATTAAATGATATATCAGTTATGCTACATTAACGCGTGATATAAATAAATATTAAAGCAGTAAAGAAAATATATTTTAAATTATTATTTGTTCAGGACATAAATATTTATTGGAAGATCCTAATTTATAATTAAAATTAGTGAAAAAATGGAAAAGAAAAGGAAAAGAAAAAAATGGCTCAACCGCCTAGAACGGTAGAACCATGAGTTTTGTGCCTTTTGAGGTCTAATTAACTCGAAAATTTTTTCTTGTTTTCAGCTGAACAGGATGATTTGCCAAAATCGATCCATGTGGGCGATTCAACAATAGTTTGACCGTTTTTTTACCGAGTTGACTCGCTCCATCCTCTCCTGGCTCTCCAATGAGTCTTTGACTGAGTTGACTACCCTTTTACTTAGTTGGCTGAGTTGACCCAGCATTTAGGTTGAACTTAGGACCGCTGGTCCAATCCGATTATCACAACGTGAGTTAATTGTATGTCCTTTTTTTCCTTTATTGCAAATTATCAAATTCTATTATCTTTTAAAAGTTCAATTGCCCTAGATAAAAATAAAAATAAAAAGAAAAAAAAAATCAGCCTTCTCTTTTGCCTAGCTAAAGGTGATCCCAACCCCTAAATCATACATGATTGACGAAAGAAAGTAACTTCGAACTTAATTTTTTAAATTATCAATTTAAGTAAAATTTGTCGTTTCATTTCGTTCCAACATCGAATTAATCAAATATTTAAATTTAAACTGAAAAAACCTCTTGCTTCGCCGCCACCAATGAATCAGGCGACTCCACCAATCAGAGCCATCTCAACGGAGATGCATAAAAAAAAGGGGAAAAGGAAGCTGTGGACTATCGTCGGTCGCAAGATCGATGATAGTCTGAAAGACGCGCGATTTATACTGTTCGGTTCACAGTTCGGTTCAATGGAGGCAATCGGTTTGGTCCAGCATGCGAGCAAATTCAGTTCGATTTAGCGACCTCCTCCAGTTCCGATTGTTTCTTCGTTTATTCTAGGGCATCGAATGGTTGTTCTTCCCAATCGCTGCACCAGCAATCCTTCGTTAGCCGCTACGCTGATCTGATGCTCGTTGGATCATTCTAGGAGACGTCCGCTGGTCATGCTCCTCTGCATTCGCCATTGCTACTTTGCATTCGTTGAAATCCTTCTGCATTCCCGCTGCTTGTTCGTTCATTCTAGGAGACGTACTTGACTGTTGCCGCTCCTCTACATTCACCGCTGCTCCTCTACACCTTGACCTAGTTCGCTGCTCCGCCCATGGGAGCTCAATCGGTCTCTCTCTCTCTCTCTCTGAGCTCCACAGTGCCATTCGTCGATTCCTTCCTCTGTAGCATCTCTCTCTCTCTCTCTCTCTCTCTATCTCTCTCTCTGCGATCACCATTGTTGGTTTCCTTTCAGCCGCAGGACTTGAGTAGCAGAAGAAAGGTTCGACGGAGGGCTTACAGCTGGGTCAAAGAGGTAAACAAATTCTCTCCGAGTGGATTCATCTTCTACAAATTAGCATTTCCTTTTTTATCTATCTCTAACAGTGTTGAATGCTGGGTTTTCATGGTGGAGGTGATGTGGTTGTAGGCTTCTTTGACACCAGTTCTTTTCATTTCCTTGTGTTATTCAATAGGTTCTTTTCTGTCTCCTGCAGTGCTGACATGATCATGATGGCTCTCCAAGATTCCATTCAAGTTGCTCTTCATGTATCATTCAAAAGCTCCTGGATCCAAGATTCTTCAATGTAGTTCAACAATGTTTCATGATTGATTCAAGATGTTATTTTTGTTGTGGCCTGTATTGGAAGAAAATTGTTATGTTAATTACTGTAAAGTTGTGGTCTGTATTGAAAGAAAATTGCATTTGTTATTGCTGTGACAATGTATTCTGTAATGGAAGCTTTGAAGATTGATCACCCTTTGTTGCATTTAGCATGTAGTTGGACCATTTTATACATTTAATTGTCAATCAATTACTGATTTAAGCTGAAATAACCTTGCTTCTTTCAATTTCTGGTAGTTGTCAAATGTTGAGATGATATTATGTATTTAGGAGTTTGAACTTAGTGTTTAGTTGTCAAATGCTTGTAGTTGTACTTAGCTAATGATGGACAAGTATCAACTTAATTCAATAGACTTCACTCTCCTGGAGAATATTGCATGAAAAACATTGCTAGTCCTTTCTACATGTCGCGTGGAATCATGAATCCATATTCGTATATGAGGAAGGAGGGATGTGGATTAAAATCTCTGTTCATTTTTTTCTTCACAAAACGAACAGAAAAATACAAAGGAAAAGAACAAATTAAGATCACATTTAATTCTCTTCTTCCATTGGTGCACACATTAACGAGCTGCAGAGATATGGTGGTGGAAGAGGGGAAGTATTTCAATGAGCTCAAAGCAAGCTGCAGGGATAGGGGAATGTCCTCTCGTAATTTACAAGCTAAAGGAGACTCATTTTAGTAACAAACTAAAAGTCTGTTTTACACAAGACAACAGAAAGGTCTCAACATCATGCAAAAATTTAACCAAATGTCTCAACATCATGCAAAAATTTAACCAAAAGTCTCAACATCCAACGAAGGTGAGGCAGACGAGGTGGCAGCGTCCATTTTCAACAAAGCTGAGAGGCGAGAAGGGTGGAGACAATGTGCGGCGGAGTCTTAGGGCGGAGATGAGAGCATCGAAGGCCTTCCTCAAATCTGAATCTGATGATGGAGTCTACGACGAGTAGCAGAGACATGGATCAACGAAGGGTGGAGATGAGAGCAGCGAGAAGCGATGGAGAAGCGAAGCAGCAAGGGTGGAGATGTGAGCAGCGAAGGCCTTCCTCAAATCTGACAGAGGAGGCGGAGATGACCAATAGAGACATGGAGCACTGAAGGATGGAGACGTCGAGCGAAGGGCGGAGCAGCAGGATTGGAAAATTTCCCAAATCGTGAACAACGGAAGGCCAAATAAAAAAAAAAGCAAGTTATAAGTCACGGCTTTGGAAAAAATTGCAAACCCATACGCTGCTGGACCAAATCGACTGTTTCTTTCCGCTGAACCGAACCACCAACCTCAGCCTGATCACAGCTTAGAAGTCGCGCGTCTTTTAGACTACCGTCGATCACAAGATCGACGGTAGTCCACAGCTGTGGACTCATTTTTGGGTCCACAGCTTCCCTTTCCTCTAAAAAAAAAGGTGTCTCAACTTTTTCCCCCCAAACACACGACGTCCTCAGCTACTTAATTATTATTCATATTGTAATGAAAAAATAAATTGAATATTGTAACTTTATAATTTGATTATAGTTCAACTAGAATTCTAATTTGATCATTTCTTTCGTATCGTAAGAATAACGATTTCAATAAGTCCCAATTTATAGGGTAAATACATACTAGTTATAATCGTAATAAAACACTAAAGTAAATAAGAAAAGATAAACAAATAATAAAACAGAGAACTTTCGGATGAACTAAAAATTGTAAATAAGGATTATAGGGTTTAGATTCTTTAAAAAAAGCTTATGATTACTTTTTTTATTGTTTACACGATTAGCATTTAATTGACTGATTACGAAATTTGATTACATTACTCTCCTGTATAATTCTGAGGAGTGACTTAGGTCGAGATCGAGTTCCCTTTTCGAAAATTCGAAATAAATCAAGTTGGATCGGAACAACTGAGATTAGATCTCTGCACTCGAATTTTCTCGATTCAACGAAGCTAATGATTTTTTCTCAAATGGTAAATCACATCAGTTCCAAGCGTTTGCTTGGAAAGAGGAACGATTTTTTTTTTTTCCTGACAGGGAGAAGAACATTGCCAAAATGTGCATCTGCAGATCGAGAGAGAAATGCTTGAAGAGAATTTGTGTCTTCAGATAGTACAAAATTAATGTGGGCGAGGGAGTGGTGCACTAAGTCTGATTTGGGGTAAAATTACAATTATATCCTCGATTATATTATTATTACAGATGGATTTGCACCAGAACAGATTTATTTTGATGTGAAAAGGAAACTTTGATACATATGAAAATGTTGGAAGCTCATTCAACCATTATCTGCTTTGTTTCTACCTCCAATGTTTTCATAATCGGACCGACGATCGGACCGGACTCATCACTGGGTCACAGTTGGACCGGTCCGATCGGGCTCGACCGGATTAAACTGAATTTTATTAAAATAATATTATTTATAATAATTATAAAGATATAGTATAAGTTATATGATATAATATATGAATATTGTACTAATAATTTATTAAAAATATTAAAAAATAATATAACATATTTTTTATTAATTAAAAATTTTATAATGATAATATAAATAGATTATTAATAATTTAATATCTAATATTTAATGATGATAGATGTTATATTAATAAATTTTATCTTAAATTATTCTTATTTCTTTTATTGTTTAACACATTCCTTTTTATTTTATGCTCTTTGATAAGTTATTATAATATTATTTAATTTTAAATACTTATCTTTTTTTATTTCAATTCCTATTTAATTGTATACATATGACATTCCCTCATCTTTAAGTTTTCTTATATTTCTTTCTTTTTTTCTCATTTAACTTTCCTATTTTTATTATTTTTATTATTTTTTTTCAAAATCCGCATTGAACCGGGTTGAACCGATTTGACCAACCCAGTTCAATGTCAAAACGAATTTTAACACCAAACCGGACCGGATCACCGACCGATTCGCGGTTGAACTGGCCGGTCCAATCTGGTTTTAACAACATTGTCTATCTCCCTCCCATGACATGATTGTGTGAAGAATATATTTATACTGCAATACCATCAACTCTACCAATATCTCCAAGTATCAATGTTTTAGCTCATTGAATCTTTACAAACTTTGTAAAATATTCTATAATAACTCACACTTGCCCTTTAAAATATTTTGTTATCTTGAATAACAACCTAATCTCAATAAACCTTGCATTAATTTCTAACTGCACTCCCGGAAGGTCATAAGCACTATCTGTGAACCACTTTTGCTCACATTACGTGAAAAAAAGACGCATAAAGGTGAGAAGCTTATGATGCCTATTTTTTTGTTCTCTAGCTGGTATGCATTTAGTTCATGGGGACACATTGCAGTGAATATATGACTTGTCAGCAAACAACACCAAAAAAGGGGCTAAAAACCATTGCTTGACCATAATTAGTGACACGTTGAAGAGACAAAAGGATGGCCCTTGATGCTATTCTACACCTACTCTTTTTTCTTTCGATATTTGTTTTTATACGTATTCTGTCTCTTGTTAAATATACAGCATTGAGATTTCTGCTGCAATAGTTGCCGCATTCATACCTTTAACCAGGACATGACGTGGTAGTTGAGATCCATGAAAAGATTGAACTTGCAGTTAAAAAGAAAAATCAGAATCAATAAACTCGAAAGATTCTTGTTTGCCAAGGCCAATTTAATCAAAGATGGCAGCGTCTGCCAGGGAGTGGGACATTAAACAAGCTATTTTTACGCGATAACAGCTGTTTCAGATAAATCTGAGACTGATGAGATCATATAAGTAGGAAGAACTGATAGTGATGAGATCATAAGCAGAAAGTGTTGATAAGAGTCATGGAGTCAAATTCTTCAGAATTTTGGAAAGTTATACATGCTATTTAGAAATGTCTGAATTAGTGGCTCCTCTGGATGTGCTTAGTTGTGATATATCATTATGGAAATAGTTAATTAGTTTAAGTATCAAGAAAGTCTCACAAAATCTTGGCGCTTAATTTTGTTTACAGTTGAAACTTGAAACACTGTAGAAGTGCCTCCATCCATCTTCTAGTTGCAGCTAAGAACACTCTGATATCAGAAGGGCTAATATTTCCCTGAAACCTTAGCTTCAATTTATGTTGGTTACATTTGGAGGAGTGCTGGGTTCGCATATTCGTTAAGATGGGAGTTTCAGAACGCATATCAGCAAAAGTAACAAGAACAAGACAGCTCTTTCTGAAAGGACAGGACGCATGAAGCCAACAGATTGTTAAGTGCCAGAAGCTTTAGTACTGAATTTTGTTGAGTTCAGAGGCTAATCCACCTTAAGATATTTCACATACTGGTATAACCTTTTCTTAATCCAACGTTTCGTCAAACTAACCTTGTTATCGAAAGCGATTATCAAATTTTCATATGCTGAGAAGCTAGTGACATCTACAGGTCAAATGCAATGAGTGCAAAACAAAATGTTGTCAAAGAACCATCAATACATGACAGCACTTGGACGTGGATGACTCAAAACAAACATTCAATCCAACATCAACTCTTCAACAAGGTTCTTCATCTGTCTTTCGCAACAGTACTTGGTGGAAATTCTTCTCATGATTGATTCTGAAATAATTGTCGCAATAATTTTTTTGCAAGCTCTGGAAGGGGGGTGTTCTTTTCTTTTCCTTTTTTTTTCTCTTTATTGGTCCAATCAGTTATCTCTGAGGGAAGAATTTGACAATTCACCTTTTAGAATGTATATGGTGCATGATTCTAGCTTGCTAGCACCACTGGAACAAAAAGAAGGCCAACAGAAGAGCCCAATTGGTGGCACATTCACTACATGGAATCAAATGGTTTGCTTTCTCTAACCAGGACTTTGCTCCCATTATCATCATCTATTACATCACAGCTCATAATTCTACGATGACAACTTGAAAGAACAACTTATTGTCTCAAGATGATCGAATACTTATCTTCTTGGAGATTCAGATACTTGTGAGAAGACTTTTTTTTGGATATGTTACATTTCTCTAAAACTAAGGTAATCTCTGAAAATTGCATTTGGGATTCCATAATGAGAGCCAAGACTAAGCATTACACCAAAAAAATTACTGATATCATGGATTAAGTGTGCTGTTCATTCCCAATATGGCAATTGGCTTTGGTATACTGGAAAATGGAAATGGCTTTGATCTGACTGCTCGGTCTTCCAACTTCCTCTCATCAAGGAGCCTCGGATACCTTTTCCAGTCTTTTTCCTCAACAGAGAAGACAAATGATGCAACTGTTCGATATGTTCCTGTGAATCACAAATAACTCCAGTATCTGATTAATCAGGGAAATGGGGTTTCAGTAAAACTCTGGCTGGCAGCTAAATATTTGCTAAAAGATAAGCCTGCTGTGAGGCCTGTCCTCTTCCCTCTGGTCCTTCAGCTCTGGTGCCATCACTCATGGTCTGATCAGCTGAGGCCCTTGTAATCTTGCAACCCCTTGCAAAGATTCTGCAAGGCAGTGATCCTTCTTCTACCAATGACCACAAAATATTGCTACGTGAACCACCAGAAGGTGCTGTCCTTTTGGCTGCACCAATCAATCAGCTCTGCACAAACGAACGTTAGAGCACAAACAAGTGGATCCACTCCACTCCAATCCACGATGTCGCCAAACTCCATGTCACATCGATAGAACTCATACAATTACGTGTAAATTTTTTTATTACAGTGTATATGGCGAATAAATGACATACGTACACATCCAATGCCTATTGCGATCCCTGTTCCTCTCGCTCTCTCCCTTCTTCCCCTATTTATCTCCATTACAGTTCAGCTTGAAGCAATAGTATGATCCCGTTATATACACCAACACAGTGGCGACTCGATCTTGAATATATATGAAAAAAAAGCAGTGAACACCTTCTACCGGACAGACAAAAATTACCTAGGACTTGGACCATTATATATGATACTAGCAGAAAAAAGAGCTGCTGAGTTGATCCATTGGCTCAGCTGATCAGCCCCAGCACTCGGGTGTTAGAGAATGGTCCCTCTTCTGGTCCTTGCAGTAGTTGTAGACCATGTAAGAGCGCTGCGCCCACTGCATTGCCGCGTACTGGCGGGAGGTGAGGCCGGCGCCGGACGGCGACGACGGCACGGGGCCACAGCGGCGCGGGGCAAAGGCGGAGCATCCGCGGATGGTGAACCTGCTGAACCGCGCCACGAACGGCTGGTAACGGTAGTCCGCCTTGTACTTGCCGTCCTCCGTTGCCCAGGAAGACGCGTCCCAGATGGAGCCGTACACCCACATCGGCCGCAGGGGGAACGTGCCCGGGTTCTTCCTCGGGTATTGCCTTATTGGGATGTCGTCCACGAAGAATCTGTCACCGTGCATGAATCACAATTAAACTTGACATAAAAACACTTGCATGAAGAAGAGCAGATTAAGCTGATAAGCGCAGTTCTCTCTCGCCGGCGCCGGTGGCCTTCTCAACCTTCTAGTGTTATTGACTGAACAGAGAGCTAAAAAGTCCAATAATTGGTCCCTATAGCTGATGTGTTGATCAGTGTCACGCGCATCATTAAAGGCAGGAATAATGGTGACATAAAGAGCAAGCAAGACAGCAAAAAATAGTGAAAGATCTTGAAGTGGGACACGAGTCAATCCTGTTTTTAAGATTTTTCTGATTCGTGTCGATGTGTCATGCACGTCCACCCTTATTACTTAATAGCATGAGAAGATGAGATCTGTATGTAATCTAGTAATATACCCATGTTTAATGAGTCCATTCGAGCCGTGTTCGAAGAGGTTGGTGTAATAGCTCCTTAAGGTGGTCAAATGACCAGGATCCTACCCATAAGTGCTGCTGAGAACTATTCCCTTACATGGCAAATTGCCTAGAAACCTGTTCCTAATTGTTTCCATACCTTAAAGTGGCCCGGCCCACTCAATGTCGAATCTTGTCCACATTTATTGCCCATATCTATTATACGGAGGACATGTACCTCCTGCATTAGCATTACCATTCACACGCCACGCCACCCCCACAAAGGGGAAGGGGAATCCAGGATGTGATGAATGACTTCCATTGGCCAAAAATTATAAGCTCAACTTAATTAACTATGATGCACCACTTTCTTCTTCCTACATTACAATGGAGGTTATATTTCTGTGTCTTGGTCTCGTCATCTCTGACTGGGATTATGCTTTCAGCACTCTGAATGCTGACAGCATTTCAGTTCAGCTCGACTGAACTTAGAGAGAATTTGGGAAGGAGTTCCGCTCGATATGATCCACAGAGAAGAAGTAGAAGCTTACATTATTTCATTTGGATTCCAGAGTATGGCGTAGTTGTGGAAGCCCGCAGTGGGATCGAACCAGAGGTGGAACTTCATCTCCCTGCCGATGATCCGCCCGTCGCCGCTCCCTCGGACGTAAACATTGGTCTGCAATGTGTATGGCTTTCCGGGCGTAGTCCCCAGGAACTCGATGTCCACCTCGTCGTGGAAGCCGGGGTGCGCTTGGTTGTTTGACAGCTGAAATTAATGTTGTGTTCCAAGAAGCAGATGAACGAAGTGAGAAGCTTTGGGCAGCCGAAAGAACGCTAGATTACTACTTATCAGCAGCATGTACGAGTTTACGTAATAGTTTGTGTTTTCTTACGTAGAAGGCTGTAATCACTCCTGCAGTGTAGCCAGGTTGGAGTTTGATGGATGCGCCGAAGTAGCCGTTTCGAAATGGTCGATTGGACTTGAATCCGCTTCCTGCCACCATTAGTCTGAAATGCTAAAACGAGCAAGCAAAACGAGGGAAGGATGGAGGAAGGAAAAAGAGAAGCATTTTCTTTTTCCTTTCCTGAACAAGAAGAAGAACACAGAACGCACCTGAGTTCCTGTCAAGCCAAATGGTCACAGAGGAGCGGTCTCCTGAGACCGATTGGTGCTGAGGACCCCAAAGGTTGTTGAAACCATGGTAGAATCCTCCTCTCAGCGGCCTGAACCGGTAGCTAGGATAGTAGCCTGGTGAGGGCTGAGCATTGCTCCAATGCAGCATGCAAATGAGAATGGCAGGGAGAAGCAGAGCCATGATTGCTGGAAAAAAATTGAAAAGAAAAAAAAAAGCAAGAGAAGGATCAGAAAGAGGGAGACTAATGGCAGCAAATGCTTGGATGTTGGAAGAGCTTTGGCAGCGGTACGTATCATATTAATAGGAAAAGCCTGGGTCCTACACAATAGGACTACTAACCGGGGGGAGAGAGAGAGAGTAGATGGGGACAAGCGAGTAAAAGGGTTGGGTAGATGTGAAGCAAAAGTGATGAAAAATCTAATGCTCTGGTAGTTTGGTGAGAAATGCAGTAAAGATGAAGTACTGTTGCGCTCCTACCTCCTCCTCAATGATTTCTACTGTTAACTGGAACAAAAAGAAATAGAGACAAGGAGAGATCATGATCGCCTGCAGTGTGACTGAGATCTATAGTGAAGATGTTGATTTGGGTGTGTATGCAGCAGCTGTGCATTGTTAGCTTGTGGTGAAATCCTCCAGGAGGGCATTCAGTCCAATCATGTCTGAACTCGCTTGACCTTTCAGATTGCTACTCTCGCACCATCAACATTTTTCACCGTTTAGGTAGATCCATTCAATTAAATGCACAGCTGCAATGCTGATTGGTGAGCCTCCTCCTTTTCTTTTGTTCTTAGGACTTAAATTTTGAAACTGTTGTGCTGAGAGCATTTCAACAGCGACAAATTGCCACAGGAAGTGAATTCTTCTTGGTGCCAGTGCAGCACAGCAGCAAGCAGTGTATGAAGGCAAAAAGCTGAAACAGTTGTTGCTTTCCAGATCAATGATAGGTTGCCATTGGTGACCAATTGGCTAATAAGATACTATATTGCTGATAACTTAAGCTTTCAGGATATGTATATTTTTTTTAGAAGTGTTTGCATTGTTTCAGGGTTAACACGAAAGCAAAGTTCATCACGTGAACTCTGGTCTGTTCATAGCAATGATTTCTTAACGTTAACAGGTGCTCTTTTTTTAAAAGCAAAAAAAAAAAAGAGCTAAAAGAGGAAAGGAGGGAAATCACTGTTTCTGAACCATTAAGAATTTCAGAGCCATTTTATCAGGAAAGCAAAATGGTGTTCAGAGATAATATCTGTGACCACATCTTAGTCCGATTGTACACTTGAAGATCCCTTCATCTTTTGTTGCTAATCGAATGCATGAGCCCACATTCTAAAGGACCATCTGAGATAATCAAGAAAGCAGTTTTTTTTCACCACAATAATATGAAATAAAAGTGGCAGAAAAAAAAATCAAACTTGCAAGGTTTTAAGTATACCACAATATTAGATCAATGATACTTGTTTTTTATTTATTTCAGTAGTTGGTGTTGGGTAAAGACATGCAGGTCGATGTTTTTCACTATCTTCTTTGCACTATCTCGGGCTGCGTGGACGGTAGAAGTAACATGGGATGCATTCATGTACAGCTTCACAAAGTGCTACCTGTTTGGCCTTAGCTAGTTGCATGATTAGGAGGCAAATTAAGATGGAACAAGGACACGTGCAAGCTAATGAGGTATTTAGGGACAGTGCCTTTATTGCGGGACACGTCTCGAGTTAGAGTTACGTAAATATAGAAATTTTTTGTTGAAAATTTAACTTGTGCGAAATGATCATATCAAAATAGTTGAGCTTGATAATGGATCGATCTCTAACATATAAATAATGTGCATTATCGTTAATGTCACACGAATTGAATCGTCGGCATCGCTTCTCAGATATCGAAATTAGCTAAAAAAAAGAGACCTTTATCTAATTTGTATGAAGAAAAATAGTTACCGAAAATTTGAGGTTGAAACTCCGGGATTAAATCCATGTAAGTTATATATCTCAGATACATTAATCAGAAAATAGTAGTAATAGACCGTGCACTAAAAAAGTAAATGTAATCTCACTGATATAGAGAAAAAACCTTACAATATATCCCACTCGAAAAATTTAAATTTAAAATCGTAGGATGATTTTTAACAAATTATAAATGGAGGACTTAATTAAGGTTCAACTAAAAAAATATAGAAGAAAATGTATAAGTAGAACAATCAGTGTAGAATGTGTGTAGAATACTATTTTTTATTAGATTAATTAAATATTTATATATCAATTTATTTTATTGGTTAGATAGTGAATTTGATCAAGATGACAGTCATCTGATTATTTGATGCATGTGATCAAATTATTTTGATAAATATAACTAATTCAACTATCATAATTTATTTAGTTTATTTTTTTACTATCAACTTACTCCAATAAATATATATTACTTCATCTAAAAATTATATGATTAACTTATCATGAATTATTAACTTAATTAAATAATAAAAAAATACATGTTTTATATCATGGAGCGGGATGCTCTAAGTATTCATTAACCTAAAGCAATATATGTAAGACCGAGAGACTATTCTTCATTTATCTTATTAAATCATTATTATTTTTTATTAATGATATAATAATTTTATATGATTTAATAATCTTCTACTACATTATGAATCTCTCATTGACATTTTTTAAAATTTAGCATTAACACATATTTTAGTTATAATATCCATATATCTACATTTAATATAATTTTTTATGTACTTTGCTTTTAAAAATGTTATAATGCTAAGGTAAGTGTCCAAAAAACTATATTCTGCAGAGTAATTTCTTCTGACCTTTATGATTTTAGGATGAGTTTTCTTTTTTCAAATTAAGAAATTTCTCAAGAAATATGGAATGACTTTTCTGGAACAAAAAAATGACTCAATATAATCCGAACTGATTTTGGCCTGTGGGGTTTCCAACGTAAGAAATAATGATGCTAGAATTCGTAGGTACCGCACCGCAATAATTATAAAAAAAATGGTATGTAACAAACGACCTTAATTAATTGAACAGAGTGGGGTTTTCTTTTCTAATGATTTGTCATCATTCTCCGACACATGCATGAACAATGTTGTGTGCAGACGATATGCAAGAAAAAAAATCTTATATTACGATGAAGAGTTCTATTAACTAGTGGATCCCTCAAATTGTTACGTTTTTTAAGTACATATGACATAATAATTATTAGGGGTAAAAATAGTTCGGATCGATCAATACTTTTGAGAGTGATTTTTAAAATTAAAAAAATCATTCTAAAATTATTTAGAAAAAATAAAAATTACCCTTATATAATTGTATTTTAAAAATATGTTTAATAATTTAAAATTAATATAAAAATATTTAATTTTATATTACATATTAAATATACTACTAAATTTTTAGATTTTTTAAATTATAGTTTGATAATGTGATAAAAAAGTATGAAATTTTATAAAAAAAATATTATATCTATAATAAAAGAATTAATAACATATGTATTAATTATATAAATAAAAATTATAAATAAAAGACGGGCACCACAGGCTACGTTTTTTTTTTCGGATGGGGCATGAATTTTAGCGGGTGAATTTTAATTTATTAAAAATCATCCTAAATCATATTTGAATTTCTAATTTTCGATTTAAATTGGATCGGATGAATTTTTCGAATTGGTCGGAATTTTCTTACACCCCTAATAATTACGTACCTATGGATACAATCAGCAGCTTATTAGTTATTTCGATTGTAAATACATTTATGCGCTTTTAATCTGAAATGTGGATCTCAAATATGAACGATACGCAGAGTCCCGGTTTTGACCTAACGAACTCGATGGCTCGATTGGGGACAAAATTGCACACGTATATAAGGGGAATTGATCAGCGTCCCTCGACCAGCCAAAAAAATAGCCGTTGTGGGGGGGGGGAACCGAGGCGTCACATTTGGACCGTGGCCTTTGGTCCATCGAGCCACGACGAGACCCCTCCCGCCCTCGATCCCTGTCGGCCTGCCCCGTGCGAGTGCGGACGGACTCAGGAGTATGCCCGTTGTTGTTCCAGATTTTAGCCAAACTAACGTCTCTCTCTCTCTCTCTCTCTCTCTGCCGACAATTTGTGTTGCCGGTGGGACGCAAAGCCGTACCCGTGAAGGACGCGGAGGGGTGTAGGCCTTTTGAGTTTTGATAGGGCTTGTGCATTGAGGGGTCACCGTGTTGAACTTAGAAAGCCATAATAAGAGAGACAAAACATGAAGAAGATCTATGATCGATGTGCCACAAAACAAAATCATGGCGCGTCTCTCTCTCTCTCTCTCTCGCATAATTAGCCATGAGAGAGATGGGAAGCCATCCATTGCCCATGCAGAGAGACGAGAGTGTGTAAAATAGTTAATAAAATTCACCAATTGACTAATAGCCAAACAAATCAACGTCGATCAATAGATTGTGTCCTGAAAGGTGCTAAATGTTAGTAACTCCGTATTTGAAAGTTTTAGTAACTGTATATTTGAAAGTTATAATTGTGAGAGTTTATTTATATTGTATGCACTTGAATATCCAATTAATCAAATAATTTCGTAAATCGACGAGTCTCGACAAAAAAAAATAATAATGAAGCATAATAGGTTGGGTCACTATGTCACATTTTAATATCCATATAGATTGGAATAAACATATCAAGCGATTTTATCGTATTATTTTATTTTATTTATTTCGTTAATTATAATTCAAGAAAGACAACAATAATTTAAAAATAGCAACTATAACTTAGTAATTCTTATTTAGTTGGAGATTCCTATACCATGCAGCTATTTACTTAGTTTATTTACTTGGAACCTCCCTGCTTTTACTGATTTAATTTGTTGGCATTTGAAATTTTGGAATGCATAACGATCATTTAACGTTCTCTAGTCTCATTCTCACCTCTCAATTATTTCATGCCCCGAATGAAAATAATCATATGTTTGTGAATACCAATTAGTGTCAAGTGGTCTTACTCATATATTTCTTTAGTTATAATTTAGAATATTATGATGATAAAAAAGGTGATTCAAATTATTAACAATAATTATAGTTATTACTTTTAGTTTTAGTATAATTTGATCTGAGAGTCAAATTAAAAAAAATAATTATTATTTATGCTGCACCTTCATTAATCCCTTTGGGGTGTTTGTTGAAGGTTAACTATTCAGATTATATGGATAACAATTCAAGTGGTTTAATTATAACAAGAATGACGACCTATAATTATGTTTACATAAAATTTGAATATTTTTTAAATTTTAAATTATCTTTTTCTAAATAAATATGCAGAGATAAAATGAGAAGAATAATTATTCTGAACTACTAAGTGTGAAGAAGAGATAATTGTTGATTTTCGGGTCGGATGATTTTTCTCGACGAAAAAATCGACCTTCAAACTTTGAGTGAATTTTTAACACATAAAAGATTACCCTAATTTTTTTCAAAGAAAAACATATGACATAGACGGTCTCAATTTTTTCGGGTCAGGATCTACTTTAAAATAATATTTTTTTAAAAAAATATAAACATTAAATATATCATGTAGATGTTTGAAAAATAAAATTAACTATTTAATGTAAATAAACCAAAATAACATATTATTGCATTATAATTGAACATATTTTACTTAATTTTGTCCAAACTTTATCAAAATAAATTAATAACTTAATCGTATTCAATTTCAAATGTGTGATAATAAGTAAATAATATACCTAATCTAATAAATATGAGTAAGAGAAAAGGTAAAACTATAAAATATTATTTAAAAATTAAAGTAATAATTTAATTATAATAAATTTAGAAAGGTATTTGATTGGGTCGGGTTCCTTCAATTTTTTTTTTTTTTGTAAGGAGTTCTAATTTAAACGAGTGATTTTTTTAATTCTAAAAAATTGACCTAATTTTTATTTACACCCCTAGTTGATTTACACACTTTCTTCTTTGGCATATATATATATATATATATATATATATATAATGATGAATAGTATGTGCAGTAACTGGATGCATGTCAGCCGTCCTAATCTAAAAGCTTCAACAGAGTCGCCGTTTAAGTCCAAGAAAAAGAATTAAATACTGCCTCTTTCTCTCTCCGCGTTTCGGAAACCTAATAATGTGGTAGACTGGTAGGCCTCCTGCCGACTTCAAATATGAGTTTATTAAGGTTGCCACAGGTTAAAATTAATGGCAATTTTGATATCCACATTTCAGATTATTAACTCTCACATGTCTTTGGAAATCACACAGTTTAATTAGTCAATTAATCGATACTTGTTTAAAATTTAACCTTCTAATTATCAGATTCGATTACTTGTGCATGGTTTGTTGAGTTATTTAAAATTTAGTTGCTGAGTGAGTGAAAAAAGAAACAATGAAGAGTTAGGACAATGCCAAATTTAACACCCATAATTTTTCATAAGAATTTAAATTTTTATTTCATGTTGATGTCGGCAAAATGGGTGATCGTTTTATAAAATAGACGCCCAGAGCGGATGCTCGGAAGTGAAACAAACTAAATGACAAGTTTTCTATTTTCTCTATATTATTGTCACCATTAAGTGGAGGTTTCGTACTCCACCTATGATCTTTGAAGATGAGAGAAGAAAACCTCATATTTTATACCTTTTTAATGACTCATTACAACCCTCACCTCTCTCTCAATTCTCTTCATCTTCTCATACATTTTTTTCCATTTTCCTTTTTTTCTGTGCTTGCTCCTTTGTAGTCTTGGCTAGAGGACATAGAAGGCGATGCAAGAAGGCGCAAAAGACCAAGGAGGAAGGAGGAGGAACCCCTAAGGATTGAAGCTATCGAAAAAATAAGCGAAAACACGACTAGAGGTGTGTTTTCGAAATTTGAGTTATGGGACAATTTTCTAGATGAATTTTGCATGCTCTTAAGGTTCGTATAGGGTTAAGATCCATGCTAAATTGGGTAGAAGTCATGTCTCAAGTTTCTGTTAGATGATCTTGATTTATTTGATTATGCATGATTTGTTTTGGAGGCTTTTGATTGATTTGTATGCCATGATGTTATGATAATATGACCATGTTTACTCGATCATTTGACTAGCTATAATCTCCTCTTTTTATCATGAAATGATTCTGGAGTTACAGATTAAGATCTTATTTAAGAGGATTATTATGATATTGCCTATAGTTAGGTTAGATTGAGATATTGACTTGAAAAGGTATATGATAAATTGAATATGAGTGTGTTAAAATTTACCTGGTGAATTATGCTACATGTTAGAATAAATGTGCTAACATTAGATCTATGTTTTGGATGAAAACTAATTGAAAATCTAAGAATTTTATAATGACCTATGATTCTGCCGACCGACCGTTCGCTAAATCAAGCGTTTGATTTCACCTCGATAGAAGATAGCAACTACCAAACTAGTTGTCCGGTCAAGATCAGGTGTCCGATCTAGAATGTCAAAAATCTGACATGATCAAATGGTTGATTAGACATTTGTTTTGGTCGACCGATAATCATGAAACGGGCTAGGATTTTTCGTGCCTAGATGGAATGAGTGACCAGTCAAGGTTTCGGACATCCGAAACTTTTGACTGAGAATTCACAATTTGGTTCGACGGATATCGGACAATTGTCAAGCCTACCAGGTGTTCGATCCGTACCCGAATCATGAATGGCCGAAAAGGAATCTAGAACGACCATTCGCTCGCCTAAACAGACGATTAACTGTTACAGATATGCTCCATAAATATCATTTATGCATAATCATTATTCTAATTAGTATATTAAGTTAGTTTAGATACTTATATAGTCATGTTTGCATGTAGTAATTAATATTTTCATCAAAGCATAATGATAATTAAATTATCGATAAGAGTTATAAAAAAAACTATATAAGATTATTAGGAATAGATTTTAAAACTTGTAAATGTCATAATAAGTATGTTTAGCTATGATTAACTAAGGTTAATTAGAGATTAAATACTATTTTTTTAACAAAATAAAATGATTAGACCGTTCACTCTAGCCAATAAAGTTTCAAGCAGCTCAGTATTATATATTTTTTTGAATTGACATATGATGATCTAAAATTTTGTAAAAAGTTATATAAATCAAACAATATTATCCTCTAGTAGTTGAAAATTTTTCCAATCAAAAACCCCCAGCAGGATGGCCTAAAGAAATTTGTCAAGATTTCATGGTTAAGGTAGGTTCCCCGATCTCAAATTGACCTTCAATTTTAGATGATCATTTGTTCACAGCTTGTCCCCATAAATTATTAAATTTTATATGAGTCATCCTCTTGACGTTAGCTTTCTATGACACTAGAAATCACTTAAAAAGGAGTTTTATAAAGGAATTTATGAATCTATCTTCATTGGTCGCTTGTCCTATCTAGAGTTAGATATATGTCCGCTTTATAAATTAGGACACGATTAATATAATCTGAATTATGATTTAAAATTTGGATTGCTTAATTAGACTTCACATTAGTTTGATGAGAAATGAAATCATTCAATTTGGACTTGTCTGTATGGAGAAGAACACTACAAGAAAACAATGCTTCTGTGACATAAAATATCATCACAGAAAATATGATTTTCATCACTGATAATTTTTTTGTGAGAGGTGAGTGATGAACCATTTCCGTCACTAAATTTTGACTCACGGATAGTCTTGTGATGGAATGGCTTTCGTCACAAAAGTATCGGTGACGGTTCATTCTGTCACAATATTAAAAAGACACCATCACAAAATTATAAATAAATAAAATAAAAAATAGAATAATCCATCACAATTATGGCTACATCTGTCATATTTTAGAATATTAGCAGAAGATCAATCAATTTGTCTATTTTTATTAGAAGGTTATATGAGAAGTTAAATTATATAATTTTTATAACTAAATAATACGGAAGTCTAATTTTTAGAAAAAAATAGGACCTCATCCAAATAAACAGGTATTGAGTAAGATATAAATTATTCTTTCAATGGCACTAAATTTGTCAGAACACAAACCCTAGGCCATATTGCCTTAACTTTATGAATTACTCACTAAGAATTACTTGGTGATATGTGGATTAAAAACCTTAGTAAGTCTAGTTTCTAATTCATCAAGAATAATAATATTTGACTTTATGCTTAAGAAATTATGAATTATTTATTGACAAACACTCAATTTGAAATTTTAAGATAACACCTAATTAAACTTTGAAAGATTGAATAGTTTCAAGTGTGAAATAACATATCAATATAAATATTTGAAATTATACATTAGTATTTAGAAGAAATTATATGTATTTTAAGGTGAATAATCATTCATGCATCATGAGCATGCATTGTATATTATTTTATTGGTGATTGAAAATTAAAAGGACATTATTGTATGTAGGAATCCATCAAGCTACAAGTGAAAGAAGGAAAATCTAATAAATCTCATTGAAAAATAAAGTATAAAATGAGTAAGTAAATTTACAACATAGTAAAGTGGCATATGTTACTTCTTTATTTATGATATTTTTTCAAACAACAACAACAACAACAACAACAACAACAACAACAACAACAACAACAACAACAATAATAATAATAATAATAATAATAATAATAATAATAATAATAATAATAATAATAATTAATTATTATTATTATTATTATTATTATTATTATTATTATTATTATTATTGAAACATATCTTGAACTATGAAAAATATTTATGTATATTTCAAGAATTTCGTATGAGATGGAGTAAACTCCTACATGAAAAGATTTTAGGGGAACAATGTTTATGATGTTAAAATAGTTTTACTTCTTACTAATATGTGATTATGACATGTGTATTTTGGATATTGTTAAACTCTATATGTTAATTAATCATGCTTATTGGAGAAGTCTTTGGGACCGTAGCCTTTGAGGCATGTATTAGGTGTCTTTGCCCTTAGGGGACTTTTTTTGCGTACACGTAATGAGCCATGTTATGTGCTACGTATTCGAGACTCATGATTATGGAGTTCTGCTTAAATGTATGACACATGATCATGGAGAGATATGTATTGATCTATGTTATGCTCTAAGTATTCGAGACTCATAATTATAAAGATTTGCTTAACTGTATGACACATGATCATTGAGGGATACATATTGACTCATATTATGCTCTATGTATTGAAGACTCATGATTATAAAGCTCTGCTTAATTGCACATGGTCATGGAGGGATACATATTGATCCATGTTGAGTGTGTGCAATAACACATGTGTAGAGCTTAATTGTAAATATGATGATATATTGAGTTATTTATATTGATATACAAGTTCATATCATCTGACAACTTATGTTGTATGTGTTATGCTTTAAATGTTTTTTTATATGGATAAATATGATTATTTAAATATTATATGCACTTGTATTGTTCCCCTATATTATACTTTTATTTTACTCACTAAGCAAATAATTGTTGCTCACATTATCCTTGTTGAATTTTTTAGATAACTGTAAGATCTCAAGTTGAGTCGACTTGAAGTTTACTTTTAATGCATATAGAAGAGGTCGAACTGTTATAGCACTTTGATTTTCCGTCACTTCTGTTTATGAAAGAATGCATGTATTATATAAACATATGTGTTGAAATACAGGGTGATATGAATAATTTGTGAGGTAACATGACACTTAATATTTGGAGCACTATATGTTGGGTAGTGTGTGAAATAAAAATGATAACATCATGTGAATCATATGTTTTATATCATATGATTAAACTTCGGTGAATATAATTGTATCTATTATTATCAGTAAGTAACATCAAGTTAAATAAGGGATGATGTTTTGCTGAATTTATTCTAAAATAGTTAAATAAGATTAAGAATTATAGTAAGTAGGATTAGTACTTAGTCACGGAGTTGGGTGTGACATTAACACTGATAGATCGGACGTCCGCTTGACTCAGCAGACAACTGCCAAATCTTACTAGAATGAATGATCGCTTGACCTTACGGGCCTCCGATTTATGGATAGAGAATTAACATCGTCTTAATTAACAACTATCATTGACTTAACCTTTGTCCACTTGATTTTCCTCGCTCCTAAGATCTCTTATGAACATTTAGATCCGTTTTTGCTTCTTAATATCCATATGATCAAAAGATATGTTGATAATCAATGAAGATAAAAGATGAAACCAAGAGTTACCATTGCCTACCTAGATGTGAGGTTATTAGATTTGTGTGTACGTGGAGGTTATCAGTCTTCGAGTGTCTTGATTATCAGTCTTTTGTGAGACACTCCACTTTCTTTAGGATGCTATCAACCTTGTGTACGGCCGTCTTCCTCCTTTATGGGACATGCATTAATCCCTCACAAACAAGGGTGGAGGCGTGTGCAGTTAGAGATGTTCGTGGTGGTGCAGTTGGATATTTAGTTTATGTTATTTTATTTTTATTTTTGTTGCTACTCTGATGTAATAGAATGGTTATGAGGACTACTTGAGAACAATAAATATGTTAGCTTTCGCACTCTTATATTATTATAGTTAATATAATTGTTAAATTATTAGTATTTTTTGTAGTATGTGAAAGCCCAATAACCAAGATGAATAGTAGTTAACATCGACCCAAAATAAGCCCAAATGACAAGTGACAGAGGATGAAATTTGGGGGCGATACATGTTGGGTATGTGTTTCTGTTGCTAATTCGATTTATTCTTTATGGTCATGCGAAACTTTTATGAGCATAATTGGATATTAGAATAATTTAAGCAATCAAATAATTTGTCTTAGTTTCTTTGTGTTCGGAACATATTAAATGTTCTACTAATCTGGTTTTTTGAAGTAGTTGAGTTAATTGCTGCAAATTCATTAAATATCCTTCTTACAAAAGTCATTCCCTTGTTGTATATTTGTTCTAGACTAGCATCTATGTCTTTACATTTATACATAAGGAATCATGTAACAAAGTTTTTTGGTTCACATAACAATTTTCACATGTTGATTATTGCTCATTATAATTCCTTTTACCATCGTATACAAAGAGTCAAAATCTGTAGATATCTTTTGGTTTTTCTATGGATGTTCTACTTAGTATTGTTATAATGTCTATTTTTTAGCCACTATAATTAATATCTCATGACATTTGATATTGATTGAAGCACTAATATTTTTTAAAATATTTAAGATATGATGCTATAAATCATATACTCCAGGGTATTCAAAGATTTTCTTTGAGGTACTTGAACATACTAGCAAACACAACTCGTTTGTTGTATAGCATGTTTTGGCATCATGCATTTATTGCTTGAAAGATTTGCAATTATAATTCAATAATGTTTGCATTTGATGGATGTTGAAAGGGACTTCTACATTTTTATTCTACCATTGTTTTCCATCTAGTTGGAAGTTTTGCTTCTTTCTTGTGTTGCAACTCTTCTTTATTTAGAGTTGCTTCTTTATGGACAAAGGAAAACTTTTGGTAAATGATTCCCTTGAGATAGTTTTTTTCATACTCATCTAGTAGTTGGTGTTGCATTATTCTACACTTCAACTACATATGGGTTATGTTCCTTGTTTATTTGGTTTGTATTTTTATTTAAAATGTTTGGCAAACTGTTCTTATGCGTCCAATAGTTGGTGTTGCATTCTTCAGCATTTCATCACTGATAAGGTATATGTTATTTTTCTCATTCTTGGGTTTGTGGTGTTTGATTATTATTTATTTCCATCTATGTCTTCCACCATCTATTACATTGGATTCTAGGTATATTTGAGTATGTTACACATTTCTTGTGGAGCCAATTTGAGTCAGCTCTAATAAAATCAATCAGATCCTTAAGAAAAAAGAGTTAGTTGAGTGATCAGTATTTTCAAAGCTTCAGTAATTAGTTAAAAGATAATTTTGTTTAGTTGTACTAGCGTAGCTGATAAAATTGAGGCAAAACATGTTAGTTATTCCTTGATACAAACATCCTCCTTACAAGAACCTCTCAAAACATTCATTTTTATGCATGTTACATATATAACTTGAGGGGTTGTTTTATGCATTTGTGATGTCTCTATGGCAATTTGTCTCGTTTAACCCTACAAATATACATTTACCGTGCTGAAATATGAATGTTATCATTGTTGTCGTGGAAAGTAGTTCATCAACAAAATCATATGCTTACGCATACACATTGATATTAAGAAGAATTAGGTTAATTATTTATCTTAAATGTGTGTTCTAATCAATTGCAATATAATTTATATGTTGGTCTATTTCTTTGATGCTACACATGAATTTTTAAGTTTGAACCGACTTCTAAAATACCAACGCAAGACTCCTATAGCAAACATTATTTGATGAAGTTGTTGGAGCCATCTAAATGAAATTGAAGGCACATATCGAGTTCTCACTACTTGATTAGCAAGGGGAAGACAATGAGGTACCTGATATTAAATGTTGTGGGTCGATTTGTGGTTACAATTTTGTTTTCTTTTTTTTTATGTTCCATAGAGTTTTTCTTAGATGGGTAGTATTCAATTACCATTGTTGTAATTTAAATAGAAGCAAAAATTAGCTATTTATAGGGTGGCAACCTTTCCGTTAATATGGTATTCATGTTGAAACATTATTCATAGATTACAAATGCATAGTAACAAAGATTATTCATTTTAATAATTTTTTTAATTAAAAGGGTGATATAATATTACTGTTCTCTATACCCCTCTCTCTCTCTATATATATATATGGATTTAGTGAGGTACTCCCAATGTTTCATCCATTGGATATGTCATCTACGATTGGAATCACACATGATTTTTCAATCGTTGGATCTTCATTTGATGGCTGCAGATCTGTTTTGCTTTTTTTGTTTCACTCTCTCATGAAGTGAAACAAAAATGGAAGGCAGGGGAGGGAACTGCTGCAACGCCTAGCGACCTCTTCCATCCGTGACGAGTTGACTCTTGCACTTTGGTCACAAACGATGGCCTCCTTCTACTGGCATTAATGTTGGCACGACGACGGTGACGACTACGGTGATGGGGAAGCTGAAGCAGCTCTTGGAGGTCGAGCGTGAGGACGTGAGGGAACAGTAGCAGCATTGCTAAGGGACGTCAGAGATGCCCCGTCCACATCAGCTCCCGCGCCCATGACTCTATATGGGGCTATTGTGCAGTCGCCAGCGGCAAACTCCATGTGGCACAACGGGCAGGTGCATTGGCCATGCTCCAACCACCGGTCGAGGTACAATCTATGGAACACGTGGCAGCGGCTGCTCATTCGTCGGACCTCGTAACTCCCTCGAACTCACTGAGGCACACCACACAAGTCTCGGGCAGGCCATGAGTCTCGTCTCTAACTCCCTCCTCCGTGAGAAGATCTCCGAATTGGGCCGCTGGGAAACTCTCTCGGACCAGCTCCGCTACCACTAAGCAGAGGTCCTGGAGAGGACGGCGACTGTCATTTTCATGGCCGTGGTTGCTTGCTCCATGCCCGTGGACGTCAAAAGTTCGGGCCATTGAAAGTTTCGACTATTTGGACCATTGGTAACTATAAGAATAATTAAATATTATATATTATATATTATATAATTAGTATTATATTATTATAATTATCGACAGTTCAAACTATCGATAATTGAAAAAAATAATTAAATATTATAATAATATATATCGTAATATATATATTATTAAAATTTCTGACGGTCGAGACCGTCGGAACTTCCGACAAGCCATCAGAAGTTTTGATGGTCACAATCAATAATTAAAAAATAATACCACCAAACTCTCCCACTTTTTTTTTCTTTTTCCGCTTCCCCCTCTCTCTACCTTGTTTTCGCCTATATATCACCTTCTCCCTGACTCCTCTCTCTACATCTTTCCCTCTATCCTCTCTCTCCCTCATCGGCCATCTACCTCCTTTCAGCGATCGGCGTGACGACCTCCGCCCCGGACGACGATCCGCACAACGACCCCCTTCCCTCTCTTGGCGCGATGACCTCCGTCTGGAATGGCCACTTGGCGGTCTGATCCAGCAGCGTGCGGCCTGGATCGGCCGCCTCGCAGTGGATCGATTGCCAGGCAGCCGATCTAAGCTGCACGCAGTCGGACCAAGCCGCTTGTTGGCCTGATTCGACAGCGCGCGGCCTGGATCGGCCGCCTAGTGGCAGATCGCCCCCTGGCGCCTGATGCACCCTAGAACAATCGTTTGGCGGCCTAATCCAGTCGTGCGTGGCCTGGAACGAACCTCTCCGACAACAAGTGCGGCCCGGTCAACAACGATGCGACGATCCTCCCGACGACCTGACCGGAATGGCTGCCTCGCAGCCAATTTTTTTATTACTTCAACCTTATCTCCGATGATTTAGGCCGTCGAAAAAATTGACAGCTGTCAAAACTTCTGACAGTGGCTGCCCTCAGAATCTTTCGGTGGGTGTAGCAGTCGAAATCTTTTGGCAGGTGCAGCCGTCGGAATCTTTCGATGGGTGCGACCGTTGGAATCTTCCGGCGGGTGCAACCATTGCAATCTTTTGACGGGTGCGGCATCAGAATATTTCAAGGGGCGCAACCGTCGAAAGTTCCGATGGGTGCAACCGTCGGAAGTTCTGACGAATATTTCTTACGTGTCGGAAGTTCTTTTGCGATGAGCACTCTTTTGACGGATCGTATCCATCGAAAAAGTCATCGAAAACTTTATTTTTCGATGGATTTCTCAAGATTTTTGAAACCGTCGAAAAAGTCAAATTTTCTTATAGTGGACTTCAGAGTCGAGGAGGCTGCCGAGGCCGATGGATCGGAAGGTGAAGTCGATGAGCTCTCACAAGTGAACCAAGAAGAGGAGCAGGTGGAGGAGAAGCTTTGGGAGCTCGGAGTAGCCGGGAACGCTCGAAAACGCTTATGGTTTGCCTTTGGAATTGGGCTACAGGGGAGGCTACCAGACAGGCTAGAGGTGGCGGTGAAACAAGTGGGGATGGGGTCGCAGCATGGGGCGAAGGAATTCCAGAAGTGCTGCTGTCGTGTGCAGCGAGAGTGAAACAAAGAAAGAAAGAGCAAAACAGATCTGCAGCCAGCAAAACAGAGCAAAACAAAGGAATTCAACGGCTGGAAAATCATGAGCGATTCAAGCCATAGATGACATATCCAATGGATAAAAAATTGGGAGTAAAGTTAGGAGCACCCCATTAAATCCTATATATATATATATATATAATTGTATTATAGTTGCCAAACTTTATTGTTGATGATTATGATGAAGATAAACTTTTTTTTGTATGAAATGAATATATGAGGCGTCTCTTTGCCAATGCTGTAAAAATATGATAATTATGTGATGCTTTTTATTCCATTTGTTCCCTTTCGAAATGTTTATTCTAGTAAACTTTTGTTTATAAACCATGAGAAGAGTACTCAATGATTGAGGGTAAAATATTCCTACCTTGAACTCCTTTATTGTTCATTTAAATTATTGTCATATTATTAGCTGACTAAGTACTCTATTTGAGGGAGGATCAAATTCATAATTCATATATCATAAGCCAACGGAACCATACATATTAAACTACTACAAACCATAAATAATAATATTTTTATCTAAAATAAAATTTTCGTAATGTAGTAAAACTATAATAATCAATAGACTAATTGATAAAAAAAATACATTTTATGATCATTGTACATGAAGTACTCATGAATCATTATAATAAGTTGTAAATAAAAATTATTAGAAGATGACTTTATAATTAAAAGTATGTTTGAAACAATATAGATACATCAATATAATATAATACAATTTTAAATACCAGGCTTACCATATCATTATGCATGTTAACAAAAACAATAAAATAAAACATTTGGATTAGAGTTGTCTAACTGTTCAATTTCTGTAGATAGATACTAAATCAAAACACTATAATAAAGCTTAATTGAGTTGGAACAAAGCCAACATCATGAAACTACATAGAAAATTCCGCGATCAACCTTACTTATTTGTTTTTTTTCCAATGTATTAGATTCATTAAATTGCTGTCAAACCCCAGAAAAGTGGAAAAAGTAATCAGTTAATTAGAAAGGAAACAACATAGTGGTTATATTTTTATAATTACATTTTATCCAAAGAGATATTAGATTGTTTCCATCATCTTTTGAGCCAAATTTATTTGGTTTGAAAAGTAGAATTTCACAACCATATTTAACTAGCATCTTTTGTCATTGAGTTTTTTTTTTTCAAATTTAATTTTGTGATAGTTTAATCAGCTATTCACTTTCTTTTTTTGTGCTACATATACATGAGAACATTTATTGGGGAGGATCCAAATGAGAGGGTCAAGCTTTGAAGCTTATCCATAAGAACCAACCCTCCTTAGGAAAATGATCTCTTAGGTACAGAAAACATTGTCCTATATCAAACTTAATATTTTATTTAAAAAAAAGTATTAAGAGTTCAAACATGAAAATAATACTGAAAGACGATTTTCAATAAATAAAAAAATTAAGATAAATCTAATAAAAATTAAAAGTTTATGATTCTTTATTCAATAAATAAAAAATTTAGATGATATCAGCATTTATAAATATAAGATGTTCCTTTTTTGTGATTTTCCCATTATAAAACATATTAATTTCGATATTAAAACACAATTAACAAAAAAAAATGGAAAAGATAAATTAAAAGATATCCGACGGTGAGGAGACGTGAGGAATTGGACCAAAAGGCGCCCACGGACTGGACAAACATTTAAAAAGCCTTCAATCAGAATCCATCAAATCCGAAGTCCAACGGTGCCAAATTGACGGTTGAGATTCCTCGATCCGGTGATTCTATTCAATAATGCACCGAAATTGGACGGCCCAGATTATTCTTCTATCATATGGCCAACCGTTAGAGAGAGAGAGAGAGAGAGAGAGAGAGAGAGAGAGGAAAATTAAAAAAAAGGCGGCTGGAAACGGATCCGACTCCTATCGCAGCAGCTAAAGAGGAAGAAAGGAAAAAAAAAAGGCAGCAGTTTCTTGATTTTTGGGGAGCTCCTTCGCAGAAATCGCTTTGCCGGAGGTAATTTTTCGTTATAATATTTTCCCTTGGGCTTTTAATCTTACGATGCTTGAGAAATATATTACAGAGATTCCAAGGTTTGCTTGATCCAGAGTTGTAATGGATCTTTTGTACTGAATTCGATGTCCAAACTGTTATGTGCATAGTTGTGACGAAATTTTTGTTTCTTTTTTGGATAATTCGAAGAGTTCCGTGGTTTTGAGGCAGCTCAAAAGTATTTATTGGCGATCTGAATACTGTTATGTAATTTAGCATTTGCTATAGAGGAATCTGCACCAGTTATATGTATTCTGCATCTCTTTGCGAGAAATCAAAATAGAAAATTAAAATAAATTTTTGAGACGAAATTATTTTGGCACGGCATGATGATTTGAGACATTGCATAATTTGCAGAAGTCCGGAGGTATAGTTGTTCAATTTTGTTCCTTCATGGATATGCCCAAAGGAAGAATTCCGCGTAATATTGTATCGTCTGCTTGTTCTTTCGCACTATGTACTTATGTTTGACATTCTGACAGATTTGAGGAAGACGACCCAAACGTTATGAACATTGAACAGGATGCATATGACGTTGTATGTCGAGCTACACCTCCTCTGCCTCTCACTTATTTTCTGCTGAAAGTTATGCATTTTGGGGTAGAGAGCTGATGTGTTGACATTTTGGATGGAGATATGAAAACCAAGCTTACATAATAAGATGTTTACGTGACTATCCCCCTCAAATTTACATGGCTATCAGTTACGATTTTTAGTAGTCTTTTTTCTTTTTTGGTATTATAAGATGTGACCCAAATATTGTGCTACAATGAGTCCACAGCTATACGAAAGGAAAAAATCATAGCACCACAAACTCTTTGTTATTGCTCAATTATATTTACTCTCTCCTTTTGTCAAATCATGATAATACAAATGCTTAATTCATCCCTAGAAGAAAGCATGGAGGATGTGTTGAGCTTCTTAGTTGTACCCTGTATCTAACTTTCTGCAAGTATTTTCCTCATGATGATGCAGAGTGCTGATTGTGCTATTTTTCAGGAGATTTGGATGACATGATACATAAATCTCTATTTGAGCTATCATCCTGATTTGTCTCATTAGATGGGTTGTTCTCCTGGATTAAAATACTTGTAGCATTCATGGGGTAGGCACTTCTATGCTTTGAATTATTTTTTACTTTCTATACTTGTTTTTCAAGTGACCTCAAACTTGTAGTTTTCTTGCTAAGTTTTAATATTCATTTATCATGTAATTGGGTTTTAGCATTTAGCTAGAGAACCTCTAATTTTCTTTAACTTTGTGCAGAACAGTAATTGTTTGGGAAGCTTAACTGAACCGAGATCAAGTTCAGATCGAACACAATCATTATCATCATCCACTAGGAAGAAAGAAGATCTGTCTTTAACCTCCCGCAGAAGGTTATGGTCATCATCTACAAGGGAAATGGACACTGATGTTAGTAATTTTCACTCATTTGATACACATCATTCCTTAGCTCTCACCTCTGTCCCAGAGGATGCAAATGGGATTGTCAGAAATCATTCATTTATCAACGAAGGTAAGTCATGAAATGTGATTGAAAGTTTTCATCATGAATAACTACAGTTTTTAGTGATCATTGCCTATGTTCGATATTTGGTTCATATATTCCCTCTTTGTCAAGTGCTTCTTGCATGATTGATGCTCTGCATGTTCATTATCAATTATGCACATAATGTCGTAAATTTTCTTCTTCTTTGGTTGAATTTAACTTCTGTTTTGGTTATAGATAGTATATACCATAGCCACTTGAGTTAATTGATGTTTCTTAATGCCCAAAATAATATGTCATTAAAGTGGTATTTAGAGTGTTGTTATTGTTATAGTAATCACAGTGTTGTTGGCAAATGAAATGACAGCTTTTTTATAATTGGAAATATTTTTCCATTTTCAGATATTTACATGTAGGTTTACGGTTTAATACTTTGAGTACATTTGACAAATTACTCTTTCTTAATGAGGCTACTTAATCTTTTTCATAAAAAAATTTCATCTGTGGCTCACCCAAGTGTTTTTTTGCTAGTTTTGCTATTAATTTTTACGTGTTTGTACTGTAGTAATTGCCTGAAAGAAATTTGTGTGTGTTTTCATTTTGATATGTTGTTGACAAGTATTCGTCATAACCTCTTAGCTGCTATATCTTGGCATGAGATGAGAAGAGAATGGGTAGGAGATAAGTCAAAAAGATCTCGAAGGAGGCCAAAA
This sequence comes from Pontederia crassipes, assembly GCA_030549335.1. Lineage (NCBI taxonomy): Eukaryota > Viridiplantae > Streptophyta > Magnoliopsida > Commelinales > Pontederiaceae > Pontederia > Pontederia crassipes. The sequence goes on along the minus strand of CM060191.1, from coordinate 63,168,494 downwards.
GAACCATCAATAAGGTGCTACTCTTTGTTAATTTGTTCTCATGAGTTATGATTTAGTTTCTGTCTTGATGTTGTTGCTCCCTACTCTAGTTTGGCAAGAAGAAAAAATTGCATGTTTCTTTATAATCTTTGATGTTTTATCTTGTTTGTGAGTTGTGAATTTCATGATCTCATTGTTTCTCTTTTTTGTGTTGTTCAGTTAAACTGTCTTTTCTCTTTCAGTGATTTCTTTTGTGGGCTGCAACACATTAATTTTTCATATTCACGTTAACATTACCACTTCTTGTGAACTACTGAACGCTCTTAAGTTCATAAACAAATTGAGTTCTAGTGGGGTCGGCTACATGGATCATACGACGCTATTCGTTGATCCATGTTCATACGATTCGATAGGGTTTTACGCTGGCTGTCGGGGCCTAACACAACCCTCCTCCTTTATTCAGGCTTGAGACCGGCTATAAAACATAGGCGGAGTTTGTTGTTGTCGTTGTTGACCAAACTAAGTATTTTTTAGAATCAGATTACTCTTCTCTCACAATTATCTGGACCTTAGATGTTATATGATCTTTCTTTTGGAAGCATTCTTGATGTGGTTCCTTCTCTTTGTTCTTCCTCTTACATCCACGTTCATGCACACACACACAGACACAGCTGCACACAAACCCACACCGCATTTACTCGTGGTTGGGTTTGAAGTGATCCTGGAATCCAGCTATATAGCTTTGAACGTTAAAGATCTTAGAGCTGAGAAGGAAAAGCTACTTCTATTCACAGACCAGCAGCTTTATATGCAGCAAGTAGCTGACGTCATTCAGTTAGTTTGTCTAGAAAGTTTGTAAAACCGTATTTGCTTATTATGTTCTATTTTTCTTCGATATTAGGAAAAATACTTGAGTGTTTGGATGCAAATAGGAATGAATAATAAAACATTTTGGCTCATTACAATGGAAAAAAATGAGATTGGAGATAGGAAGTTTCTTACAACATCTTAAATGGCCTTTATCGAAACCATTTGACCTTCCATCCAAACACCTCATTATATTTCTTTTTCAAAGATTTATAAACCAAAGGCACTTCTTAAAAGAACCTTTGGTTTTAAATTTCTGTCAAAACATCTAAACAGGCCTATAACTAGTTTAAATTTGTTAGTATTTCTGATCAACTGATTCTCGTGTAGCTCATTCTCAGATTTGATAACCAACTTCACTTTTATTTGATTTCCTGTCATTGATGCGTTAGCTGTTAACATGTTTTCGACGGGCTTATGATTTTTCTTGTAGTTGGTCCACAACATATGACGATTTACTCTCGAGTACTCAACCTTTTCCGCAGCCAATTCCATTATCGGTAAGCTTATATTTGTAATTTTGTTCAAGTTTCTGGTTTAAATCTCACAACTTAGTTTGAGTTTTTTTGCGTAAAATATAACATTTTATTATCTTATCCCTTTCTTGTTATGGTTAATCTTCACTAAATATTCAGGAAATGGTGGACTTCCTAGTTGATATTTGGCATGAAGAAGGGCTTTATGAGTAGATACAATTCCTGGTTATGCAGTAGACAAATTGGTAAGTTTATTTTAGTACCTTCCTCAAAAGAAAAAAAAGTTTATTTGTGTACCTTTTATGAACATGTAAAACTCTAGTGTCAGTATATTGTAGACGAACTAAAATGTTTTCCCGGGGTTTTGTGTTGTCATAAAGGGGCGTTCAAAGAAGAATGCAGGAGCCATTTGCTGAGTAAAGAGTGGAAATTAAGATGACTTATGAGGTTGGTAAAGAAAGAAGATAGAGGCTGAAGTGCATTTGAAGGCTTTGGGTTCCGATGCTTTCGAGTTTATCGACTAAATGCTCATAACTAAACTCTGAAGTCATTCTTATACGTAGAGATTTGTTTGCCTATCTTCCATTTCTCAACTTTGGGCTATTTTCTGTTTAGGAGGTAAAATATTGTTCCTCCAGGTTGTGCCTATATGTTTGTTGTCTTTCTTTGTGAAAGATCGTGAAAGAAGAATAGATAAGGGAACTGACGATTTTCCTAATTGTTACATGTATCATGGCATTTAATGTGAATGGGCCTAATTGTTACATGTATTGCACAATTCTTGCTATTCAAATCTGATTGTTGTTGTTTTTTAATGGAGTTAAAGATCTATTAGAGTTAATCAAATCCTGATAGAAAGTATTTAGGAGGTCGTTCAGATAGAGGAGGCTAACTTGCAACTTTGCCATAAAAATTGGCATCACGAACAGCGTTTTGATAAGAATCTATGATTCAACTTTCAATCCAAAGTTGTGAAATCTCCTCTTACCTCTAGAATCGTAAATTAGTGTCCATGTCTTTTATATTTTAGGCGAACCAAACTTTTTTGTGTGAAGAGTTTGCACAAATTAGAGCAATTTGAATAGGGCACATCTAATAAATTCTACAAAGTTCACCTACACTTTCACGACAAAATAGATATGTATTTTGCTAATTTGCTATTTGTAACTAGTGAACTCGCTAGTGCTTCGCTCAATTTAAATAATAATTTTATTTTATATAATTTACAAAATAATTAGTATTTTTTTTTAAATTGCAACATTATATTTATAAGTTTGAAGACAATATGCTAATTAAGTTTACATTTGTTAATAATAATAATAATAATAATAATAGTTTGAAAAACAATTAAAATAATAATATTTATTTCATTAGTCACATCAGATAGCAAATAATAAATATGTTATAATGGGCTAATGTGCCATATCGGCATGTGAGGAGTACAACGTAGAACATTGAGGGGGGCGGCCCTGCGCTGGCACGTGAAAATACCAGAGAACACATCATTATTAATAAAAATATCAAATTTATAATACTTCGAGATTAATAATCTATTGGGTAATCTAGATGTAAAACGAAAGATGATCACAAATAAACCCCATGTTTTTGTTTAGGAAACCAATAATTTGAAGAAAAATGTTCCTACGATCAAACGAAATATCATAATTCAACATTAACAATTGATTTCTAATATCTTTGTATGGATTTTAAATAATAATAATTGATAATCTAAATACATTACTGCATATGAAATTATTCCTCTTCCGAGTTAACTTTCAATCAAAAGTTGTGAAATCTTCTATTACCTCTAGAATCGTAAATCTACCACGTAGTGTCCACGTGTTTTGTATATTTTCTTCTTGAGGTGCACCAAACTTTTTTGTGTGAAGAGTTTGCACAAATTATAATTAGAGCAATTTGAATAGGGAACATCTATTAAATTCAACAAAGTTCACCAAGACTATAAGGACAAAATAGATATGTATATTGCTAATTTGCTATTTCTGAAAAAGTATTGTTATAATAAAGTTTGATTAACACGACTAATTAGTAGGATTATGCTAAAATTTAATAATTTCGAATCAAATTATTAGAATCACTAGTTATCAAGTCCGGAGTATAAAATACAATAAAAAAAAGTATAGGAGACGATAAGTCATGACCTCACATTTTAACCTCGTTAGATGTTTACTGCAAATATTTGATATTTATGAAATGAGGATTTAGCTTAGCTAACATCGGTTTGCTAAATCGTTTGACTCATTATTATGTTTTGAACACAACGTTCATGTAGCTAGATAATATGAGTAACTAATTATCTTTTTAACTCCTAATTCAAATTAAATTATGTCAAGTATTTTTTTTAAATTTGTTGATATATATGATTGATTTAAATGATTGATCCAAGATATTCAAAATATGAGATAAATTAGGTGTAAAAAGTAACCTAATCCACCTTGGACTCTCTATCAATCAATTTGACGATTTTGATGATACCTTTGCTTAAATCAGTAGTGCATTGCAACTGCATGACGAATCCCAAGCAATGTTTTTAAAATTGATCGAATCGGTATGCCAATTGGGGCATGGTTCGACCGATTTAATCGGATTCAATCGAATTAATCTGAATTTTTATTAAAATATTATTTATTTATTATTTCATATATATTATGAATAAAAATCTAGAAAGAATATAGAAAATACTCACAAAATATTTTTTTTGGGTATTGAGTATTAATTTAAATATTTAATTAATAAAATCATCCAAAATCTATTCTCATTTTTTTATAAGATTAATAAACTTGAACGAAAGCAAAAATAGAAAATAGACTCATTATATTAAAATAATATGAAATGTTTATACTATTAAAAATGTGTCCATTTTTTAGATCCATTATATTTAAAAGGTAGTACGTGGAATGATTTAATTTTATTTAGATTTATTATTATAATATAAAAACTAGGAAAAAACTGAATAAATTATTTAACATCAAGAAAAACTAAAGAATGAAATTTGATTCCTATTATTTTAATTTATAAATATTTTTATTTTTTATAATTGCTGTTAAATATTTTTCTAATTTAATTATTACTTAGGTCAATAACTTTCCTTTTTATATCTTTTTTTTAAATTATTTCTCCTTTTTCATTCAATTATTTCAATTATTATTTTTTCTCTCACTCCCTTTTTTACTCCTTAAATTTCTCACTTCATTCTCTCCTTAACTTTCTCACTTGATTTATACCTCATCACCTACCTTTTTCACTTGATTTATACCTCATCACCTACCTTTTTCTCCTTTCAAAGTTACTTATTTCTTTCCTTCTTTATTTGATTCTATCATTCAAATTTCCAATTTTACATTTTTTTAATACAAAAATAAAACAATTGGTTGAACCATTTTTTTCTTTTGATAATGTTCCATTTTCTTTTCTTTTTTTTCATTTCATTCTATCATTGAAAATCCTAAATTTTAATTTTTTTAATACAATAATTGGAAAACAAAATTGAACCAATTCAACTATCAATTCGATTCAATCCGATTTTTTTTATTATTTTCGATTTTGAATAAAAATCGATCCAAAGTAATAGTCGATTCGTGATTGAACTTAAAATCACTTATTGTAAGTGATCCAAATTAATGACATCTCCTTTTCAATTACATTATGATTCATACAACATTTCGTAGAAACCATGAGAGCACGAAAGTTTATCGTCTTGTTGCAGTCTCTCTCTCTCTCTCTCTCTCTCTCTCTCTCTCTCTCTCTCTCTCTCTCTCTCTCTCTCTCTCTCTCTCTCTGCATGGCCGAGAGCAAATCTCTACGCCCCAAACTCTCGCTTCCATGGGGCGATCGATCCGACGACTTCTCCACTTTTAAATCCTCCATTCGCACCTCTTTTTTACTTCACATTCCTTGCATCCTCCTTTTCCATTCCTTGCCAACGTAACATAGAACGCCCCTAGGAAGAAGTAACCCATCTAAAGTTCCACGTATCAATCAGGTTGAAGGAACAAAAGTGCACATCTAGGAAGCCAAGCCACCAGCCACCAGCCACTGACTGCTAATTTAAAGCAGAAATGACGACTGACCTGTCGCCGGAAAATGAGAGGATATTCAAGCGCTTCGACACCAACGGCGACGGCAAGATCTCGTCGGCCGAACTCGGCGAGGCCCTGCGCACGCTGGGCTCGACCTCCACGAACGAGATCCAGCGCATGATGGCCGAGCTCGACACCGACGGCGACGGCTACATCGACATCAACGAGTTTGCCGCCTTCTGCCGCGAGAACCCTGGCCTCATGAAGGACGTCGCCAAGGTCTTCTGAATTAGGTCACGCTAGCCATTTACGTGCATGAATCCAATGCATGCATGCTGTGAACTGACGCCATCTGGGCCATTTAGCAGTAGTTAATTAGCTACCAGTTGATCTCTTTCCCCTTCCAATTAAAAGATGTCCTGATCGATGTGTTCAATGCCATATGTTCTTTTTTTTTCTTTAATTTGATCTCTTTGGGCGTTGACAATTGACAATTGACATAGCCAATGGACCAAATACGAGTCATATCAACGTTGAACTGTAGTGCAATGACACATAATTAACTTTTTCTAATTATTTCTTTTGATTCACTATTTCTATTGTTATATGCCTCAAGAAATTAACGTCAAGGAAACCAGACTTTGTATGCATAATTAGGGGTATAAAACAAATGCTTAATTTTCTTGTGCGACTAGATCCATAATTCAATGGTTATAAATTCAATTATGATGGTAGAACATATATAATTTCCAGTTTATTGAATTGAAGAAATAAAAATGTCAGTGAGATATCTGTTAAATTTGATGTGCTGACTAATTTTTTTAAAAGTTTAAGTCGTTAGGAAAGACAATATATTTTATATTCTTAATATTTCTTCTCATGTGTGAGTTGTGTGAGCTACTGACAACTTTTGATTTAATCCAAGCCCAACAAGTGGACAACTAAGGGAAGAAAATATTTTTTTAATAAGAACTTAACGAGATTCGAAGTGTTGACCTCTTACTCTGATACTTAAATTTAACGTGCTGATCAATTTTTTTAAAAGTTTAAGTCGTTAGGAAGAATAATATTATTTTATATTTTTAACAATGTCGTTTACCACTATTAAACAAAAATGTGTATAGGGTACAGGGATAATATTAAAACATAAAACTACCATATACATATTTACTTAATTACTTGTATATAGAATAAAATATTATTTATATTTTCATCGATATGAAATTAACTAAATATAGGTCCCAAAAAAAGTGATAATAGGTTTTTTCTTAAAAAAAATACCTTTTTTATCTAGAAAACCACTCGATGCAAACCATTTTCATTCTAGGTAGATGATAAATATGTTGCAAACTCGCAATCCGGAACGGATTGGCAGGGTGGTCCTTAAATTTCGCTTTTAAGAACATGATTAATTAGACCACAACAAATTTACGTTCTTTTACGTGTATTTATGCATATTGTTATGCAAAATTTTGTCATGTATTGTTTGCAAACTATAGATGGAACATTGATTTAAATCATGAAATTGAAATTAGCTATTTTTTAATGCAGCGGCTTATGTAATCTCTGACACTTTCCATCCAAGTTATCCACATCACAAAAATGTTTTTGTTTTTAGATTCAAGTTAATTGAGGACAATGTTAAGAAAAAGATGCATCTAACTTTAATTACAAAAGAAACAAAAGCTTTTATTTTGAGTGAGGATCACATTCAAATTTTGTTTTATTAATTTTCTAAATTAGGAATATATATTAATAATATCTAACTTAGACCTAGGCTCTGGTTGACAACGTAAAAATAACATTAAGAGTAGTGTTTAGTGATTCAAATATTAATTTTTAATTTGATAAATGACATAAAAGGTAGAATTAAGCATTTTGAATTAGAATATTAAAAATTTATTTCTGCTATCATTTAATGATTAGATATTTATATTTTTCTCAATCTTATTTTTATTCAAATGTATTATTTCTTTATCAATTTATCTTATTATTTTCATATTTTTATTTTTCACGAGTCAACTATATTTATTTTTTATATTAATATATTATTAAATCAAATAATTTATCATATTCAACTATGTCATTTTATATTCGTCAATTTATTCTATCGCTAAGTTTACCAAACACTATCTTAGTATCTTAAATGGATCTCTAATCGTAAATCATCATTCACTATTTGTTGATTAAATCGTTATCCATTATCAAATTACTATTTGTTTATCAAATCGTTAATAATACAAAAATAACTATAGTTATCTTTAGGCATTGTTTGCTTTACTCTTGAAAATAATATTTGAGATAATTTATAAAATTTGATCAAAGTAAAAAATATATATATTTGTTTTTTCAGTAACTGCATATAATAGTGATAAACTTTTGAACCCAAAATTTCGAGGTGCTTGAAAATAGCGACTAATGAAAAAGAATATTTTTTTTTAAAATGTCAAAGAAATATTTTATTATTAATTATTATCTGTATTATTAAACTATTATTTATAACATATATCACACTTTATCATTTACCAGTATCTAATTAATTTATGATTCTTTGGTTTAAGAAATATTTTGACTAATAAAATATTAGTACAATAAATTAATAAACTTATGATTCAATATAGTATTTATTATTATTTAAATATTTTAACAATTAATACTATAAATTATTTGGAATGCATGAAATGAGTCAATTTATTTAAATTAGTATATGTGCTTTTAAAATATTTTATAACTAATCCAAACATTATATCTCAATTTTTTATTTATGTTACGTTGGCATTTTAAAAGAAAAAAGAGACTCGTGACTTTGGCAGCCCAACTTGAGTGTTGCAGCCCAAAAGCCCGGCCACTAAAACCCAGCTGGTGGCTCAAAGGATCAAGGCATAAACTATTATCTGCCTGTTTGGTACAAGAAATAAAAAATAAGAACAAATATTAATATTCCTTTTTTTTTCGTTCTTACGTGAAGAACAATAGTGTACATTTTCTTGTGGTAGAAAATCAAATAGTGTTTGGTTGATCCATGTAATAAGTAAATCAAATAGTAATAAGAATAAAAATCAAAATCTTATATAGTAAATCAAATAGCTTTTGGTTGCAATAAGAATAAAAAGATAAAGTAATAAATTTTATTATGTAGTTATATATTTTATTAAAAATTAATTATGTGTTTGCTAAAAATTAAGATAAAAATATTTATTAAACAAAATAAATATTTTTTAAAAAATTAATAATAATAAATATTAATCTTAAAACAACTTTATTTATTTAAATAAATAATTTATTGTTCTCCTAATTTGTTTTACTATTAATGAAAATTATCTAATTTTACATTATAGCAATTAAATAATAATGACAATCATGAATAACATTTCTAATATTATCTAATTACAGCATATTTGGTAAAATTTAGTAAATATGAAATAATTAATTATGTGCAATTATTAATATCAAATAATTATTTTTTTAAAACAAAATATTTATTCTTGCTAATGGCAAGAACAGTATTGTTCTTAGATTGAGAATATTTCATAGTGCTTTCATCAATTTTAAGATGGTTTTAAACTTTTGACGAAAAATTTGGATGCGAAAATAGGAACAAAAAACTTGTTCTTGTCTGTTCGTGTGCCAGACAGAGCCTAAGACCTTCTCTTTTCTAATCTAACCACGTCTCACTCTACCTCTCACTCTCAACTCACGACAGCAGCAGCACAACAGGACAACAACACTAGCAGGAAGGGAGGAAAGGAAGAGCTAGACGGATAATAAGCCATTGTACCATCTCACGGCCAATCATGACATGGAGTTCATGATTGTGACATACCCATGTACCATCATTATAGTGTTGTAACAGGGCATAAATGTAGGATGTGAATTTTTCCTTCTAAATCATGACCATTAAACTCATGTAATGGACGGTGACCTAGTGGATTATGAATAACGAATCGTGACTTAGTAAAATTGATGGCACAAGGAATCCAACCCTTGATAACTGGCCATGAATCGGAGAATTTTGAAGGCGTGAAAACGTGTTGTTATATGCATTGATTTCATTATCGGGGGTTGTGAGAAATTGATGAGAGTCACGACCATTATGACATTGTAACGAGTCTTGACAAAGGGTTTCACGACCATGAAACTATGTTCACAACCCGTGAAACTCAGGATAAAATAATGATCTGATTTCTATGAGCAGACCATAGCGATCCCAATCAAGCCATACACATTTATGCAAATTGTAGCAAGGGTGTTCTAAAATGCACCCTCGCTTTCTACGAGTGATTGATAGCGAGAATTTAATGCCCATAGCACCATGTGAGAGGTCGTAATGGGCCAATGAACTAAATCTCTGAACAATATTTGAAGTTTATTTATTTTATTGATGCCCTAATTCAATTATTAAATTATCATTATGCAATCCGATAATGATTAGAGATATTTTTTTATGATTGATTGACACGTTGTCCTCACTTAGTAATTAAAAGACGCAACATGTGTTGATTAATTGTGTGTATTATTAATTATAATTAAAATAATGATCAATAAAGATGTCTTGTGGACACATTAAAAGAGAGACGATGATTGTGCCTATTGAGTATTGGGTCCTAAGAAAAACAATGTTCATCTCACTTAATATTGAGTCTCTAAGGAGTGATGCCTTCACTGTTAGTGTTGAGCTCAAAGGAGCGATGACTCTCCGATGTACTTCCCTTGTTTCATTAATCAAAGAAGATAATTAATTATTCTGAGTAAAAATGAAAGATGAAAAAGATAAAGGAAGTCATATTATATGAATAGGATATAATACCTTGAACCTAAAGATAAAGAATAAGCTAACATTTCCTATTATATGTTAAGTTTCATCTTGTCATAGTGATTTGTCTCATATGTCTTATAAGATGCTTGTATATGATATAGCTCATAACATACATTACTTTTAATCATGTTTTATGCGCAAGTTCATATGTCACATGCAAATTTTATGTTATAAAGTCATAGTATGCATGCGCCTCAATATGCTCTAAATGAAGAAATTCTCTATACCTCATGGATCCTTATAAGTGAAGAAGTTTAGACTCGATAGTTGTGGGCTCATGACAACTGATTGCATACGAGTTATGGCCAAACTCTAAAGTTCGAGTTATCTTATGTCTTTTGGTATGTTGTATTATGATGTTGAACTTTTTTAGTAAATCGAGTACATATGATTTACGAGTATGAATTGTGAATTCCTATGTTATTTATATTATGTCTAACTATATATTAGCCTATACTGCTCATGGACTAAATACAATTATTTAGTAAGTCATCAGATATGTTATTAATTGTCTTTATTATATTATGTTTTCGTGGCATATTATGTTTGTTACGAGAAGAGGGAGAGAGATCGCACGAACATGAAAGAACGTGAAAGAAAAAATGACGGCGGCTCTCTTTGTTATAGAATAATGATTATTACAAGGATGAGTCTCTATCTGGACCCCTAGAGAGTTTATATAAGAACTCCTTTTGACAGATGATAGGAATTACATACGGACTGAGACTCTAAATTAATTTTTCGAAAATAGGACACATATCTCGTGATAAGAAAAAAAATCAATTCCGAATCACATACAGAATACCCCTAAAATTTTTCGCTTAGGGGGCTCCGCCCCCTTGCAACCCCCGCAGGGGGATCCCTTTGGATCCCCTCTTGACTCGTAGGAGAATTCTGTTGAAGCGCCTAACTATATAGGGGGACCACAGAATGATTACAATTGAATTCAGATTCAAGACATTATCATCAAATCTCCACCTTGACTTGAATTATCTTCAGAGCACAAAAATACCACGCCGCCGCTAGTCCCGCCTTGGAGTTATTATCAAGTATTAATGTTAAGCAAGTTCAAGCAATGCTGAAACTTGCCATAAGGAACAGATTTGGTGAACATATCAGCTGGATTGTCTTCAGTGCCAATCTTCTTCACCTTGATCCTCTTCTCAGTATGGATGAAGTGATATCTAACATTGATGTGTTTGGTTCTTTCATGACGCACTTGATCTTTGGATAAATATATTGCACTCAGACTGTCATAGTGCACTATAGCTTGCTCCTGATGTAATTCGAGATATCCAACTAGATCTTTTAACTAGATGCCTTTCTTGGCAGCTTCTGTCAGTGTCATGTATTCAGCCTCTGTGGTAGACAATGTAACCGATGATTGAAGTGTGACCTTCCAACTAATAATCGAACTACCCAAAGTGAAGACATAGTCTGTTATACATTGTTTTCAATCAACATCTCCAGCATAGTCTGAATTTATGTACGCTGCAACCAAACACTCTTTATCACTTCTATAGATGAGGCCAATATCAGATGTTCGTCTCATATATCGAAAAATTCTCTTCACTGCTTGTCAGTGCTCTTTTCCTGGATCGCTCGTAAACCTGCTGACAACACTAACTGCATGAGCAATGTCTGGTCTTGTGCAAATCATGGCATACATCAGACTTCCAACTGCACTAGCATATGAAATCCGAGACATATACTTCTTCTTTGCTTCTGATTTTGGTGCAAACGCAACAGAAAGATGAACATTTATAGCTGATGGAGTATTCAAAGGCTTCGCTCCAGACATTTCAAATCTGGATAAAATCTTCTCAATATAACTTTTATGAGATAAGAAAAGGTTACACTGTGCGTGATCCCTTAGAATTTCCATCCCTAAAATTTTCTGTGCTGCACCAAGATCCTTCATGTCGAATGCTACACTAAGAAGCTTCTTCAAATTCTGAATGTCTGTCATGTTTCTAACAGCAATGAACATATCATAAACATACAAGATCAGATAGATGGTGGAGTCATCCTTTACCTTCTTGTGATAGATGACGAGATCCCCGTATGAGAATTCTGCTGAAGCGTCTGACTACATAGGGAAATCACAGAAGAGTTACAATTAGGTTCAAATTCAAACATTATCAACAGTGTGCAATTAGAGTTATGAAAAGTTAAATGCACCTAGAATTCGACTTTAAAATGGAACTAAAATTTAAGGATGATACAATTTATGTCAATCCTCGGACTGCTATAATATGATAATTAATCATTATTCATTAAACTTTAATTGCTTATTATTTAACGATATCTACGCCAAAAAAATAGGTTTGGAATTAGGGGTGAAAGTTCGGACAGGGAGAAGCTGCTCAGGCAGTACGGATGCGTCGTCTGGATCACAAGCCTCAGTGGGTCAGGTATGTTTGTTTTCTTTCAAGAAAAAAAAAATAGAAATAGCCAATTTTGATCTTTTTTTCCAAGAGATATGTCGATCCAGCGTCTCAAAAAAAATGTTGATCGAAAAAAGAAACAAATATGCTATCGGAAGGATTCCTAGTTCTTGAAAATGCACTCAATTGAAAATGCACCTTAAATTTTAAACCCTAAACAATTTTAAAAAATAAAAGTCACCATAGTCCATTTTTTCAGATGGTTTTTTCGATTCACTATTTTTATATAATTATATTTTAAAAAATATATATTAAATTAAAGTTAACGTAAAAACTATTTAATTTAATATTATATACAAAATATACTCCTAATATATAAAAGTTGTCAAATTAAAGTTCCATAATATGATAGAAAAGAATGAGATTTTATAAAAGAAAGTATTATATCTATAATAAAAAATTAAATAACCTATGAATTAACTTTATAAAAAAATATAAATAAACACAGGCTCCACGAATCTCACGATTTTTTCGGATGGATCATAATTTTAACGGATGAATTTAATTCATAAGAAATCATCCTACATCATATTCGGATCTGATCAATTTTTTTATTAGAATAAATTTTTTGGATTTGTCGAATTTTTCTTGTACCACCTAAACGTGTCATTCTTGGCAGTTGGCACCAACAAAAATGACTTGACATGAATTTTGACGATGAAATCAAAATGCCAACCACGACCATTCCGATATTTCCTATTCAACCTTTTATTTATTTTTTTTTCAGTACAAACTGTCGGATAATATCATATTATTATTTTTATTTATCATGTCATTTCAAACCATAAGTTTAACTTTGGCAAGCATGAGCGACACTAGCAACAAAAGATATTTCAAAAAAATAAATTCGAATAAAGGTCCCTACCGTTTTAAACAATTCAAAGAAGGTCATCCCTGTCTCCCTATTTCTCAAAACTAATGCAACTCTTCCTTCACGAAATCCATTACTGTGCTTAAAAGTAAAATCCATCCATTACTCTGAAATTTACATAAAAAAACTTTTGGAAAAAAAATTAAGAAAAAAAGGAAAACAAGTAATGACTTCTCAAAATCCGGAAACATGGAGGGGACAAAGCAATCAATCAATCAATCCAAGTAGATGATGTCTTCTCAATAGTTTATTTTTTTAAAAAAAATAGTAGCACATCCAATTTAACAAGAATTATCAAATTAGATTTAATTTATCACTTTCCGAAGTTTCTTTTTTTTTATCAATTTTAATATTGAGTAGGCTGCAAATCTCCAATGGCGAAGAATTAAAATCTTCTTATTGAATGGTCCAATTCGTTCGACAGTTAAATCACCAAATTATTGGTTGAAAGCTTCATTCTTAAGAAAAGATAAATAATCCGATTCGTGTATTAAATTAGTAATGGTTAGTAGCTTTTTGAACAACATACACCAAAGACAATATTTTAAAAAAATGTATGAAGATATTTGTCATTCTGAATAATGTCCTATTATAATGCAACGTCTTAGATAGGCGTGGCATTCGCCCTTATTCGAAAGAAGAATACTACTATCGTTCCGTCATCCTCAAATTTGGCTTTGATTCTTAGGATAATGTTAATTTTATCCTCACTCCGATTTTCGTGAGGACTCGAATCTCATATTATTTTATTTTAAAATAATCATTTTAATAATAGAAAATGTATATTAAAATATGGCTAATTAAAATTAATACAATATTAAAAATTGCACATGATACTTATTTTAAAAAACAAAATTATGAAATTAAAAATTTAAAAATTTATAATAATTTTAAAAATTAATAATAATTTCGAAAATCGGGACCCGCTTTTCCCCTTACTTTTGACCCTCCCTCGCTCTTGCATGGAAAAAGATTCCTGCGAATGGACCCCGAGGATTCCCCGTGGCTCGGATTTTTATCAAATCTTAAGATCATAACATCCTAATTTAACAAAAACATATTATTATTTGACAAATTTTCCGCACTCAACTGTTAAATTACATATTAATAAGTTATATTTCTATTCATTTTTAAATCAGATTATATTAATGACAACTAAGATGGAAATTGTATCAAATTGTATCAATTTTTTATTATATAAATATAAGTTTTATTATTTATTTAAATGATAATTATATTACTTTATATGAGATCTGAATAAGTTCTATATGATAAGACTTAAGATGTTATTAAGATATTATACATAAAGTATGGGTTAAGAATATTAATACAATATTTGGAAATGTAAATTGAAATCTTGATAATCTTAGATTTTATTAAAGGGACACACAGTATAATACTATTTGAACATATCTTTATCAAAGCATTATTTTAAAATGCAATGAATTGTTTTTTTTTAAAAAATAAAAAGTGCAATGAAGACCTGAACCAAAAAAATTGTGGCATTTTAAATTCGTAATAACACTTTTTGAAAATATTAAATATCTTTATCAAGACATTATTTTAAAAGATAATGAATTGTTTTTTTAAAATAAAAAATGCATTGAAGACCGTGAAACAAAATAATTGTGACATTTAATTCGTAATAACACTTTGTTAAATTTGATGTGCTGCCCAATTTTTCTTAAAAGCTTAAATCGTTAAAAATAACAACACTTTTAATTTTATATTCTTAACACTTTCCCTCACGTGTGGGCTGCTGATAATTTTGGTCTAGCCCAAGTCCAACACGTGAACAACTAAGGGAGGAAATTATTTTTTTAATAAGAGCTGAACCAAAAAAATTGTGGCATTTTAAATTCGTAATAACACTTTTTGAAAATATTAAATATCTTTATCAAGACATTATTTTAAAAGATAATGAATTGTTTTTTTAAAATAAAAAGTGCATTGAAGACCGTGAAACAAAATAATTGTGACATTTAATTCGTAATAACACTTTGTTAAATTTGATGTGCTGCCCATTTTTTTCTTAAAAGTTTAAACAGTTAAAAATAGCAACACTTTTAATTTTATATTCTTAACACTCTCCCTCACGTGTGGGCTGCTGACAACTTTGGTCTAGCCCAAACCCAACACGTGAATAACTAAGTGAGAAAATTATATTTTTTTAATAAGAACTGAACCGAAAAAATTGTGGCATTTTAAATTCGTAATAACACTTTTTGAAAATATTAAATATCTTTATCAAGACATTATTTTAAAAGATAATGAATTGTTTTTTAAAATAAAAAGTGCATTGAAGATCGTGAAACAAAACAATTGTGACATTTAATTCGTAATAACACTTTGTTAAATTTGATGTGCTGCCCATTTTTCTTAAAAGCTTAAATCGTTAAAAATAACAACACTTTTAATTTTATATTCTTAACACTCTCCCTCACGTGTGGGCTGCTGACAATTTTGATCTAGCCCAAGCCCAACACGTGAACAACTAAGGGAGGAAATTATTTTTTTTTAATAAGAGTTTAATGAAGTTTGAACCTTTGACCTCTGACTCTGATACCATGTTAAATTTGATGTATTGTTCATTTTTTCTAAAAGTTTAAACCGTTGAAAAGAGCAACATCTTTAATTTTATATTTTTAACGCACTTATTTAAAATATCTTTATCAAAAGAATATATTAAAAGATAATTAATTGTTTTTTTTAAAAAATAAATAAAAAGTGCAATGGAGACCCTGAAAGAAAACAATTATGGCATTTCAAATTCGCAATATTTTTTTCATCCAAAAAGGAGTGAGACAGGAAAAAAACAGAGCACTGAGATTGAGAAGTAACTTGCAAGCAATCTTTCTCTCCTGTCTCTTGCTGGAATTCTTACTCTTCCTCTCCAAGCGGCTCCAATCTCCAACTCCACCTACATCTCTGCGTCCTTCACGGCCTCCTCTCTTCTTCTATATGTATCCCCCTGCCTC
The DNA here is from genome assembly GCA_030549335.1 of Pontederia crassipes. Lineage (NCBI taxonomy): Eukaryota > Viridiplantae > Streptophyta > Magnoliopsida > Commelinales > Pontederiaceae > Pontederia > Pontederia crassipes. The sequence continues at coordinate 63,152,020 of CM060191.1, read as the reverse complement.
GCCAATGCTGCGGTGCCCACCGGACCATGGCTCCTTCGGACGTCACCCTGCTGTTCCTTGGCGTCCTAAGCTTCTCTTTCTCTGCGACCCTTGCTTTATTGGTTCCAGAAGATGTCGGCCTCCCGGATGGCGCGGGCGTTCCTTTAGCGCAGGCGGAAAGTTTCATCCGCGCGCTCAATCTCCTCCCGAAGGACGCCTGCGTGGACTGCCACGACGACGCCATTGGACTGGGCGGCTACGGCGCTGCCGGCGGGAGGCTCGTTGAGAGGCGATTCCGGCTCCCGGGACTCTCCGGGGGTCCCTCGGTGGAGAATCTCGGACACCACGCGGGCTATTATCGCCTCCCTCACACAAATGATGCCAGGTGAGCTTCGTGATGTCGTGCTGACTTCTTCGAATGCTAAAAAGTCTCAGAAATTCGGAAATGCTCGGGGTTTCTGTCAATGAAAAAGCATGCATTCGAAAGATTTTGATCTTGTTCTCAAGGTCCCATTTCAAAGACCGCAATGTGGCACACTCGATTTTTATGTGACGCATGGCATTTAGATCAGTAAATGTGGTTTCTTGAGGTTGCATAAGTTTCAAATTTAATGCAAGCAAGGTGTTTGTTTCCATCGAAATTCTGAGTATTGTTCTGAGAATAGGATAATGCCTACAAGTAGTGAATTGTGGTGTTCGAATGTTCCAATGAGGCAAAAATGTTCTTCTCCAGAAACAGTTTTTTTTTTAATACACTAGGGACTTTAATTTTGGTTTATGTTTTTCTTTTTAACGTTGATGACTAACCGAAGCCTCTTCGTGCTCGTCCTTGTTTAGGATGTTCTACTTGTTCTTCGAATCGAGGAGGAGGGCCAAAGATGATCCAATTGTCATTTGGTTGACTGGAGGACCTGGATGTAGCAGTGAATTAGCTGTTTTCTTTGAGAATGGGCCTTTTAGCATATCTGACAACATGACACTTATGTGGAATGACTTCGGTTGGGATAAGGTATCACGACCGTTTAGTAACATGGAGATACATGTAGTGTTTTCTCTCAGACCTATTTAATTCTTGATTAACTAAGATTTTTTGAAGAAATGTTAAGATGTTAAACGGTTAATGTTTGTCATTATTATTTTTTATATCTATTGCATCCTAGTCAAGGAAGAATGTGTTTCAAAGTATCATGTGCCATTGTGCAGTAATTGACATGATTTTTTCATACCCAGTTGAGTCAAAGTCATAATTAACCACCTGCTATGTTCATTTTAGTTGTTCCATATGCAGTATTCTCTCACATCAAAGGCAAGAGAAATATATCAGCCTTTTTGCTTTTCATTCAGCAATTGGCACCCTCCAAATGATTTCTTACCATTGACAATTGTCGTAAAATATATCCAAAACCACAATATATAATATTACTTGGATGCCTACCTTAACTCAGTAGCATCCTTTTCTTAAAAAAATATTCATAAAATATAGTCAACTTGTTGACAGATAAAAGTATATTGCCATAGAAATTTTACTTAAAAGTTGAAACTCTTTCCTTGTGACTAGACATTCTTTAGATCTCTGCTTACAGTCAGACATTTAGGACCTTCAACAAACAAGTTATATTTTCCAATAATTATTCTGCAATGGACAAACCTTGTTGCGATAGTATGAAGTAGGCAGGTCAAAATTTAAACATGAATAAACCCTAATTTATGGTCAAGTGGTCATAAGTCACTGAAATAGTCTCATTGCAAAGACAGACTGGATGAATGCCTAGGTATGTTTGGCCTTTCATTATTTTGTTCTAGTTCAGGAAATCTGATATCCGTACCTACCATGTTACAAAAGTTTTCTCTGTAGCCTAAGTAGGGGTGTTCACCGGGTCGGGTCGACCTGGTGAACCTGACGACCCGACCCGACCTAGTTTGGATCGGGTTGGGTCGGACCCAATCCAACCCAAACTCGACCCGACCTGATGACTCGATTTTTTTTTAATTTTTTTATGTAAACTTAAGCCTATATTTACTTTAAAAATTTTTAAAAGTGAAATAAAATACTTTAAAAATTTTATTGTCGACCCCACCTAGTGGGATAAGGCTTTGTTGTTGTTGTTGTTGAAATAAAATACTTTAAATACAAAAATAATATTTAAATAGTTAGAAACTTATTTTATGCTTAAAATAAATATTTTTATATTAAATAAATATAAAACAGCATGAAAAAATAAAAAAAAAAGAAAATTGGGTGGTCGGGTAACCTGACCACCCGACCCGAACCGGGTCGGGTTGGGTCGGGTTTGGCCCTCAAAAGGGCCTCGACTCGACTCGACCCGAGTCGGGTCGGGTTTGTTCACAGGTCGGGTCCAACCCGACCCGTGAACACCCCTAAGCCTAAGGGATCTCAGTTCTTTGATGTGCTTTTGCTAAGATATGAAAATTTTGAACAAATCAACTAGTGTTCCCTTTCACCAATATATGGTCCTCTTTTCCTCACAATATTAACCCATTGATTATCATAGTTTTTTCATTCTATAGAAGTTATCTAACTTGCATGGTTTACTGCTGACATTGCACAGGTGTCAAACCTCTTATATGTCGACCAACCAACTGGGACAGGTTTCAGTTACAGTAATGATAAGCGTGACACACGTCATGATGAACAAGGTGTCAGTAATGATCTATACGATTTTCTTCAGGTATTTGTTGCACAGCAGACATCTTCTGAATTTTAGTTGGCCTGAAATCTCTTATATTACCAGCTTAAATAGTTCTTTTGAAAATATTTCTCATCATAACGACTGTTATTTATTTCTTAAATTCTAAATATAAACAATAGTACATAGAATTTTCTTTTTGTACATTCATAGCCTACTCCCTGAGTCTATTAATCATTACTCAATCTATTACTATTTGTAGTCATTCAGATGCACAAAGAATTTGGAGGAGTTGCTTTCAGTTGATAAAGTACAGAAGATAATAGCTTTTATGTATTCCTTGGGTCTTCCTTGTTATTGTTTCATATCTTAGATCGACTTCTTAGTTTTCCTGGAGACTTTTTGACTGCCGATAACATTTTTTTCTTTTTTCATACAGTACAGATAGTTTAGATTTGACGTTTACACTTTGGACATTGATATATTCTCAACTTAGTTTTGATTTGACATTTACACTTTGGACATTGATAAATTCTCAACTTAGATGAACAAAACCAGCTCTTCTGAAAGATTACCTCTGTATAGATGGACAGATGTATTACATTGCAGCTTTAAAATGGCCTGTCCGTCACGTTATGTCATTCTGGTTTAGAACTCTGACTTCAATGATCTTTCTCTTGTTTGCCTCTTCTTTTCTATGGAAAAATAAAAGATCAGCAAAACAAAAACTGGATACTTTTCTATACATACTTACAAGCCTTGTTACATATTTCTCTTACCATTTTAACCTCAGGAGTTCTTCAAGGCACACCCTGAATATGCGAATAATGATTTTTACATAACTGGAGAGTCTTATGCTGGACATTATATCCCTGCTCTTGCGAAGAAAGTGCACCAAGGAAACAAAGATGATGAAGGCATACACATCAATCTGAAAGTATGATGTATATTCAGGACATCCTACTCTGCCACCAAGCTCCTTTTAACTTAATTCTCTGATAAAATCTTCTTCAGGGTTTTGCAATTGGCAATGGGCTTACTGATCCAGCAATACAATATAAAGCATACACAGATTATGCATTGGATATGGGATTAATTCAAAAGGATGATTATGATCAGATAAACAAGATGTACCCAGCATGTGAAGCTGCTATAAAGCTTTGTGGTATTCCATTTCTATGATAAAAATTAAGAACTTAGAAAACTTTTTTGCTTTGCCTATTTGTTATTGGGATTTAGACATATTCTCCATATGGTAATTGATTTTTTTGCTTCTTTGGTATTGGAGAGTGCTTTTGTCCTGTCAGCACAATTCATCTGCTTACATCTTTGCTTTTTCTTTGATCCCATTTGTCTTTGCTGTTTTGCTATCTTGTTTTGTTTATCAACACCAAATAGCTTAGGAAGTTTACCCCTCAGGGTAATAACCTTTTGTTATCTGTATAAATCTAGGTTGCCAAAGAGTATTTGGCTCGTAAGCTATTTCTAAATTATCTTTTGACTAGGTAATGTTCAAAGAAACTTATATGTTGACATGAACATTTTGTTTGACCACCTTATAAGGCAGAAAGTTGTTTTAAACAACTTTTTTCATTATGAGCTTATATGCACTTGAAATTTTGTTAATAAATACTTGCAACAAATCTCAAACATATATTGTCAAACAAATTAATTTTAATTATATAATTTTTACACCAAAAAAATATTTTTTTTATGATACTAAAATACAGATGAATATCCTTTCAATAGGAAGTTAATCTATTAATTCAAGTGTCAGAAAATTCTCACTACAAAATACCCAGAAGGCCCTGTGGGGGTACCGTGGCAAAATACAACTGAATATGATGCATGGATCTTTTCTCACTTCCCCTTAATGGTGCAATAACTTACAGCTGAATAGTAATGCTATTTTCTCATAATTCTTTTTCAGGTACTTCTGGAACAACTTCTTGTTTATCTGCATATTCAGTGTGCAATAAAATATTTTCTTCTATCATGAATATTGCTGGAGAAGTCAATGTTAGTAGCATCATCTCATGTGATTTCAAATAGACAGCTGTTTTATGATTCTCTAATTTCTAACATGTCTGGATGTGTGCAGTATTATGACATCAGGAAGAAGTGTGAAGGGAGACTCTGCTACAATTTCTCAAATCTGGAGAAGTTCCTCAACCAGAAGCCTGTTAGAGATGCTCTTGGGGTTGGAGACATTGATTTTGTCTCATGTAGTCCTACTGTTTACAGAGCAATGCTTACAGACTGGATGAGGAACTTGGAAGTGGGTATCCCCTCTCTCCTCGAGAATGATATTAAACTTCTTGTATATGCTGGAGAATATGATCTCATCTGCAACTGGCTTGGTAAGTGTCTGTTTTTGTTTTGGAAACATTTTTCACACTTACTTGCTTGGCCTTTACTTTGTAAACTAACTTTAGGAATTCACCCAGGATATCATAATCAGGCACTTGAGTAGTGCTTCAATTACTGACATTGCTAATGCTTCCTTGTGATTTGTGAATACCTCCATGTGCTTCCTTCAGGGAATTCAAGATGGGTTCATTCCATGGAATGGTCCGGTCATCAAGATTTTGTCTCATCGCCAGAGTTACCATTTGTCGTGGACAATATGGAATCTGGTGTCTTGCAAAGTTATGGACCACTTGCTTTCCTCAAGGTATTTTATACTTGCCTGCATTCTCTGCTCACCCCTAGTGAATTTATAAACCTGTGTGCGACGAATGAAATTTGCCTTCCAGTTCCAATAGGTCCTATGAGAATGTCAATCTGGGGCACATCTGGTAAACTGACAATTTGTTTTGGGCAGGTTCATAATGCAGGTCACATGGTCCCGATGGACCAGCCCAAGGCTTCGTTGGAAATGCTGAGGAGGTGGATTCAGGGGGAGCTGTGCGATTCCTCTGCAAAAGTCTTGGAAGCAAGTATTTGATGAATTCGGCTGTTAAAACATGCATCACCCGGGAGTACATAATGCTTCATTCTTCATTTTTTTTCCCTGCTGAAACATAAAGAAACGACTGTCTGTGTAAATTATCTCTCAAGAGTGACCTGAAATTATATCGAAGTGGTCTCTTGTGCCCCAACGATGTGCTTGTTATGGGACTTGTATTGTGCATGATACAAACGGAATGAAGTTTATAATGTGAAAAAATTCTCTTCATTTAGGTATGGCCTTGCAGTATTAATTCAACCAAGTTGTCCACACAATAAAGGAAAGAGCAGAGGCCTCCCATCTTCCGAGGTGAACACATTATTTTTCCTTCGAGGCTTTTGACTAGCACTCGATTAATCAATATATATATATATATAATTAATCAAACTTGGTTCGCAAGATTGATTAGTAAGAGTTGTGTTTAGTGAGTCATTGAAAACCACGAGTTTAATTTCTGGAGTCAGAAGAATGTTCTTTTGTTCTTTGTCATACATATATATATATATATATATATATGGTAAAATACCGATGATCGATGAATTAAAATAATGAAAAAAAGAGAAAATGAATACTGAGATTTAATGTGATATAACTCTTTTGATCAATGTGAATAAGAAAGAAATATCTACGAATAAAGAAGACCGTCGGTAGATAAAATTCACTACAAGCAAAATAGAGTATATTATAATGAAGTCCTAACCCTTCGCTTCCGCTACATATCTTCATTTTTTTCATAAGTTTAACTATACGATATATATAATTCAAGGCACATTAATAATATATATAATTAAAAAGATATAAATATCTTTTTAACACAATGATGCTTAATTTGCAAAGGCAACTTAATCAAAATACATAATTAAGAAAATCTCTGGTTTTCTTATGAGAATTCTGTTATTCAGCATTTTCTTATGATAATTTCTAGAATCATAAAAAAAATATTGTATAAGGGAATGACTCCGACCGGTGCTGACTCCTCCACGTAGCGAAGTTTACCTTCCTAAAAGCAATGATCCAATTCCATTCCATATGTTCTTGGACCAGCTCCCATGCATGCATAAGGAGCAGATCCACCTCCACCTTGTGGCCATCCCTGGAATTGTCACCCATTTATGTGTGTTGCCATCATCGCTTGTGGACGCTGCAGAGATCTCCGACAACGACCGACGAGGAATCCATCTTATTCAACTCGGAAGGCAAGCGGTATCTGCTCTCCAATATCCCTTTGCTAGATTCGGATGTATGCCCCTCTCTCCCTCTCTCTCTCACACACACACTGACACAGACGCACACACAGCAATGATTTCCAAGCTAGTGGGTTGGATCAAAATGGATCACCACCTTTTGCCGTTGTTTGGTTGGAGAGAGATGGGACTTAGGTAGTGTATGTGATGTGCTGTGCATGATCCTAATTTTGACCATGGAACAATGGATTAATAATACGCCTATGGACCAAATGGTGCAAATTTATATTACATATATGAATTTTTGTGCAAACGTCATGACAGTTAAAGGTTCATGCTTCTGCAACTTTTTTTTTCTTTAAAAAAAACTCTCTTCTTGAGTCTTAATTCGTCTTTGGACCTAACTCGGTGCTCTTGTTCATGATAAGGTACATGCACGCAATTATTCCACTCGTTAGGCCCTACATGCAAGTTGATCGATGGAAAAATTGGAGAACAACGAGAGAAGATCGCAGAGAGATTGCAGAAAAAATAGAGGAGACACACGAATTTACTTAGGTTCACCCTTGAGATGAGGGCTACGTCCTGCAAAGAGGTTTCACTATATCGTTTAAGTTTACATCCGTCACACAGATTACATCAGAAATTAGGCTATTAATAACCTCTCTAAACTGGGTTTAAAACCCAAACAAACAGAGAAAAATCTAATCCGAACCACACGGGCCGGCTAAACAAAAGTCCAAAACCTGTCTAGATTTCGGGGGCGCTGCCCCCGAATCTCCGCTTGCTCACCGGTGAGCGGGACCGTCGTCGGGGGGTGGGCCCCTCCGAACCCTCTCTTTCGTTCGTACGCCAACAATACTGCTAATTGAATAATACTCAAATTCCCCTAAACTCACGTGGACGAATCCGATGTGAGAAACAAGGGTCCTGAAGTATTCATCAACTCTAACATATCAATGTTAGTGGGACTTCTCAGCTTCACTGGACAACTAAAGATGCTACAAAACCAATGGGATCATACATCTTAGCATAAAAATTTTGTTAATACAAACTCGAAACTGTAAGTAGATATAGCTACGGTGATCACAAAAAATCGTACAAGAAAGATAAATTAAATAAAAAAATATGGTCATATGTTTCCTAGCTAGCCTCAAGAAAGATAAAATCAAATAATATTAAAGGCTAACATGTTCTTCCTCTAAATTAATTACAAAACCATGTTATGATTTCTAAACAATGGAGCATGGATAAATAATTAAATGGATCACAGCATGCGTGCTGGGGCTTTCGTTCTATTCATCGTTGTGGTGTTCCTCGGACATGGACCCTGCGGTCGATTCTTGTGTGGCCTTGTCTAAGTTCGAACATGTCGAATCATGCAACTATGGAAGAGAATATTTCTTCTTCCATTTTCCTCTTGTTCAATGATTATGTATGCATCATATATTTCATGCCATCCAAATCGATCTGCTCTTGCCGTGACCAACATATACCGATCCAGTGGAGTGGGATCCTTTGTGGGTATCACTAGAGTATAATGATCAGCATGCCAAGCACAATGTCCAAGTAAATTTTCAATCAAAATTATTAATATTTTTTATTAAAAAGTGTATTAGTTATTTTAAATTAAAATTACTGTGTTCAAATTGCTTGAGATGATACATGTTTCACAAGTTTGTTTTTTATATTATATATTGATTGTAAAGTGCAATCTTTGCAAAGTATCTAAACCCAATGTGTATAAATACAGATATGGGTTAACAAAAAAATAGTTAGGTTCTTCTAAGTATGAAAAGATCTAAGTGATTTTTAATTTTTTTTAAAAAAAATCATCCAAAGAGTCCGATGAAGACATACTAAATTAAATATATATATATATATATATATATATAACTATTACATTTAAAAAAAACATCTAATTTGTATGAAATTATTCAATATCCATGTGACTATATATGTAGAAAATTTATGAAAGTCACAAATAATGGTATTAAAATATATAATATGTGAATATCATAAAATCCTTAAAAATTTAGGAATGAAAAATTGACTCGAAAAAATGATAATATATTTTAATTTAGAAAAAAATATTTCCATACTAAAAAAATCCTCAAGATAGAGAATACACATAAAAAGCAGATGGTCCACATTTTCCCACCTAATTAATTCATTTCTTACCTGATTTTGCCATCTTGGTAGATATGACCTCCCTGAGGCAAGAGCGAGTCAATAATGCGGCATGTACTATGACAAGGACGAATCCAAACGTTTTATGATGAGCAACATGATGCCGATCGGCGCATGAGTGGTTCTTACTCCCCACAACGAGAATCTACTAAATAAATCTGTTATTTGATTAACAGCTAATTAAATTGAATAGTAATGAGTTTTCGATTGAGGCTCTACTTGTTTCAGTGAAAATAAGTTGAATGGAAATAAATATCTTGTTGAAGGATAACATTTTCCTAAGAAAAAAATAAGTCTTCATCCAAACAAAGATCATAAAGATTATTAGCTAACTATGTCACAGAAAACTTGCTTAGTTTGCCATACAAGCTTTTGTGGCACAAGACATGTATAGTTGATTGTCGTTGAATGATGCGTGTAGAATTGATAGCAAACGTTAGTAAGTGCACTAATCGCTCAAGTAATAAAGTGAATGAGTAGAGTTATCGTTCCCACGAGGACGGTTAATAATTTAGATTCTATTTTAACCTTGTTAATTGAGAAATTAAGAAAGTATATGATTTTAGATGTGAATAAAAAGAAAATAATAAAAATAAAAGAAATGATCACCTGGAGAAATAATGATTTGATGATTAAGGCACACTAATTATCATCACTAAAATGTAATAAATTTTCTCAACTTAAAATTAATTAAATTGATAACAAAGTGAATTTCCAAATTTAGTTAACTAATATTTCAAACTTTAACTACTATCTTAAGAAATAATTAAAATAAATCAATCCTTTCGATTTTTAATTTACTTAATTAAATCATAAGATGCATTCAATCGGAATTAATATTAAGGACTTTCTCAAGTCACCTTAATAACTACACGAATTAGGTCTCTTTCGTTTTTCCTAATTGTGGCATGCAATAAATAAGATCAATCCTAGAAATTATTATGAAAATAATCACTTTTCTCAGATAGCAATTAAATCACAAATCATGGAATCAAAGAAAAGCATTAAACATGAAATTGCAATGCTATTAAAGATTCAAATCAAACTAATATTAAGAAAGACTCCAAAATATAAATATGGTTCAACTAAAATGACCCTAATTAAAGAATAAATCTGAGAATAACAACATCAAATCTAATGTAAAAGATTAGAAAAAGAAAACGAAGAACTCTGGCAACCACTTTGCACGTGCTCTCGCGAGTTTTCGGCAGAGCTTCGCTATTGGTCTCGATCTTCTGCTCTTTGTAGGCTTCAAATTTATGCTCTAGGGATGCTTTTTCAAGTCCTCTTCTGCCTCATTTTATAGATTTTTTCGTCCATCAAGAAAAGAAACCGAAAATATATCTAAAAAGTGAATAAAATGACTTTAAAACGGCTTAACAGACTGTCGTGCAATACTCTGGCACGGCCGTGACAGAAGGCAGTCAAGACTGAAAAATACTTAGCCAAATTTCTACTGAAATTTATCTGTCACGGCTATGACAGAAGCTGTCACGACCGTGATAGTAACTTAGCATGACTTTTCTATGCTGAATCTTTCTATCACGGCCATGACAAGAACTGTAACGGCCGTGATAGTCTTCTGGACTATTTTAGGCATTTTCTTCCCTTCATTTCGACGTTTTCTCATATCCTGTCATGAATAATTTCTAGATTTAGGTAGAAATCAAATTTAAATAAAATTATATGAAAACAAATCAAAACTCCTCTTTTGCAAACATAAAAATATTCTAAAGTGTTAATCAAATGACCCAAACTAATGCATGATTTTTCGTGCATCAAATACCCCAAAGCTTAATATTTTGCTTGTCCTCAAGCAAATTTCAGACAAGGCACAGGGCTCTATTACAAAATCAATATTTTTCTTCCACTGTTCTTTTACACGATCATCACTAGAGTATCTTTTCTCAACCAATACCCAGTCTTGCAGAATTTTTAGCATTTAAACATATCTTTCCTGCATATCTACAAATAATATTAATCAATCTCATAAGAGTATCAATATTGAATCACAAGTCTTTAAGGAGCTTATTTTTATACTATTATCATTTCATATTTTGGCATTAAGATTTTTTTCACTTTAAGAATTTAGTAATCCTTCATATTGCACAAAGTAGTCCATGTAACGATCTTTCGATTGACGAATCCCAGAGCAAATGCCCTTAGGTCGTCAGGCAAGAATCCCTTACGGATTTAATTATCCGGACACACCAAGGTTCCAGATGATACTTTATACTTTTCACTTAACTATTGGAGCTCAACTAGCCCTCTTTTCGTTTTCACTCTAACATTAAAATTAATTAGTATAATTATAAGCTCCAAAAAGACTTAATGCTTTTAATAAAGATGTAATTATAATCAAGACTAACATCATAGTAAATAATAGAAAAAATCATCATTTAAAAGCTAGTCCTTCTACTTAGCAACAAACTCAATCCAAATTCCAATACTCTGGTGATACCCGATAAAAAGAAACAGTGATTGAATTTCATAGATTAAGCGATGTTCTGAAAATAAGCTTAAAGACAACAAAATAATAAATAAGGAAAAATGAGATGACAAAATTTTTTAAAATTATCATAATTAGATGCATGCCAAACAAAATAGAATGATAGACTCAAAATGTTCAAAATAGACATGCAATACAAATGAAACAAGACCAAGTCCCTCCCCCAAGCTTGAACCTGACACTGCCTCAGTGTTAGGCCCGTGCACATGAAAACTACGAAATAATAATAATAAAATGTAAAAGAAGTAGAGACAACCTGATGATTTCTAGGTTATGTTGAGCAATTAAAAATATCTTGGTCACATTGCTTGAACGGTTCATAGGCTTCTTCCGGCATGATTTGGACTTCTGCATTTCAGAACTGTCACGGCCTTGGCGCTCAATAAGATAGACTCGACCGTGAGAGAGGTAGGCACGGCCGTGACCGTGTCCTCCTGAAGCAATCTCAATCTAAACAATTTTTAATGCTAACTAATCTAAATTAAAGAATCCAATACTAAGCTAAACTAAAAACTAAGAGGACAAAAGTTTAAGAGTATAGTTCTAAATTATAGTCTTTAACTTGACTTTTACCCTTTTGTTACCTCAAGTGTCTGGAAGGGATTCAAAGTGACATTTTTCCATCTTACCTCTAATGTAATTCTCGAAGCATTGTCCCTCCACTTTGAAATAAGTACTTGAATCTTTTTGTGGAGCTTGATCCTTGAGTTTCCAATGCATCAAATTTTGTGATGTATGAGGTGATGATGATCTGTTCCCTTCTACCAATGAATGATTTGGAGTACCATTGGGATGGCTATTGGAGTTTTCGAAGGCGGATCTCTTCTTCGCACTTGTTCATCTTCCATAATATATTCACTTGTCTCCTTGACCCTCCATTGAGTAGTCCATGTCTTCTGATAATAATTCTTCCTCAGTCTTTTTCTTCCTGGATTAAAATATTGCAAGTGACAGGGGCATATAATAGGTACAGATTTATCCAAAATATTATCCCTTGAGGCATAAGCAATCTGAGAAGCCAACTCCACTTTCTTCTTTAATGTCTGAAATTTTGCCTGCAAGATATCAAACTTAACATTAAAATTTGGGGATCGAGGAGGAGAAGAATTAATAACTGGTTGTTGATCCTTCAACTGTGCCAACTGTGATTGTAGATTGCTAATGAGTTGATTTTGTAGAATGAATCTTTTCTCTATGACTCCAATCAATTGGCACAACTTTTCTCGATGTTGGAATTTGACTCTGACTGAGTGGATGTAGGAACAACATTTTTCACTTCAATCTTAGCCTCCAATTGCTCTACTTGTCCAAACAATTTCATAAAGGCTTTTTATTGAAGTTGAAATTTTTCTTCAGCCATTGTCATAAACTTTAACATCATGTCTTCAATTGTAGACTTTCCTTGTACCATGAGAATGAGTGGAATACTATTATTTGCAAGTTGTGATATTTGTGCTTTATGATCCTCAAGCATCTTTCTTTGTTCTTCCAAATAGTAATCTCCCATAGTCTTTGCTTTTGTTGTCATTTGAAGATATTTCCTTGTCACACACGATAAAGAGATATGAAAGTATGTCAATTAAAAAGAATATACGTGAAATTTAACTGAAAAATAAAGGCTCTCAAATAACAAGTAAAATAAAAATAAAAATTATTAAACACGTCCCCGGCAACGGGACCAAAAACTTGATGTGTGTAGAATTTATAGCAAACGTTAGCAAGTGCACTAGTCGCTCAAGTAATAAAGTGAATGAGTGGAGTTATCGTTCCCACGAGGACGGTTAATAACTTAGATTCTATTTTAACTTTGTTAATTGAGAAATTAAGAAAGTATATGATTTTAGATGTGAATAAAAAGAAAATAATAAAAATAAAAGAAATGATCACCTGGAAAAATAATGATTTGATGATTAAAGCACCTAATTATCACCACTAGAATGTAATGAATTTTCTCAACTTAGAATTAGTTGAATCGATAACAAAGTGAATTCCCAAATTTAGTTAACAAATATTTCAGGCTTTAACTACTATCTTAAGAAATAATTAAAATAAATTAATCTTTTTTATTTTTAATTTACTTAATTAAATCATAAAATGCATTCAATCGGAATTAATATTAAGGGCTTTCTCAAGTCACCTTAATAACTAAACACGAATTAAGTCTCTTTCGATTTCCCTAATTGTGGCATGTAATAAATAAGATCAATTCTACAAACTATTATGAAAATAATCACTTCTTCTCAGATAGCAATTAAATCACAAATCATGGAATCAAATGAAAGCATTAAACATGAAATTGCAATGCTATTAAAGAATCAAATCAAACTAATATTAAGAAAGACTCCAAAACATAAATAAGGTTCAACTAGAATGACCCTAACGAAAGAATAAATCTGAGATTAACAACATCAAATCTAATGTAAAAGATTGGAAAAAGAAAACGAAGAACTCTGACAGCCACTTCGCACGTGCTCTCGCGAGTTTCCAGCAGAGCTTTGCTATTGGTCTCGATCTTCTCCTCTTTGTAGGCTTCAAATCTATGCTCCAGGGATGCTTTTCCAAGCCATATTCTGCTTCTTTTTATTGGTTTTCTCGTCTTCCAAGGAAAGAAATAAAAAATATATCCAAAAGTGGATAAAAATGACTTTAAAATGGCCTAACAAACCGCCGTCACGGCCGTGCAATGCTCTGGCACGGCCGTGACGGAAGACTGTTAAGGCTGAAAAATATTTAGCGAAATTTCTGTTGGAATTTGTCTGTCACGGCCGTGACAGTAACTTAGCCTAATTTTTCTATGCTAAATCTTTCTGTCACGGCCATGACAAAAACTGTCACGGCCGTGACAGTCTTCTTGGCTGTTTTAAGCATTTTTTCCCTTCATTTCGATGTTTTTTCGTATCCTGCCATGAATAATTTTCAAATTTAGATAGAAATCAAATCTAAATGAAGTTATATAAAAATAAATCAAAACTCCTCTTTTGTAAACATAAAAATATTCTAAAGTATTAATCAAATGACCAAAATTAGTGCATGTTTTTTCGTGCATCATTCAACATTAACTTTGATGTAAAATTTATTTTTTGACATCAATAGTTGATATATATATATATATATATATATATATATATAATCAGCATTTAAATTAAGATGAAACTTACTTTTTGATTTCCACATATGAATCATTGATTTTTTTTAATTAATGATATTTCCACATATTTTTTATTCTCTAATGACTAACACGCCATTAAAATGTCTAATTAATTAGGCTGAGTAGGTGATTAGCAATTGATCACTGCAGCAAGAGAGGCATCTATGTCCGCCTAGTTGTCTTGACAAAGCGTGGCAAGAGCCAAGACGTGGGTTGTAATTGTCTGAAAATGGCGTCTAAATTTCTAATGCGCTCGCAAGTCGCAAAGACCATGCAGCCAGCGGTCCATGCAATGCGGGGAGGGAGTGGACGACGTTAACGTCCCCAAGATCCCATCCACGTTGGCCGGCCGGAGGGGGCAACAGCGAGCGGTGGAGCCGTCGAGACAACGAAAGGAGGGGTTGCAGTTGTTGCATGTCCTCTAGCCACTGGAGGCGCATATGTGCACTCATACGCACTGGACAAGGACAAAGCTTGCCCGGCCATTTTGCCACTCGTTCCAGTCCACTGCGCGCTCGCATGCAGTTGGTAATATCCATCTGTTTCTACTTCCATAACACCTCGATCCCTCCTCCTCATCCACTCTCCATTTCCATCACCCACGCCAAAGTTGAGCTTCCTTTCTTTCTCCTGTTCATGGCCATGGCCAAAGGCCAAGGAACAAACAAACATGCACACAAGTGCTATATATATATATATATATATATATATATATATATATATCCAACTGTCCGTGCTGTGCATACTAGCTGCATGCATGCACGTACGTAGACCCTCTACGCACTACCGCCGGCCTAACTATTTGGATTTCTACTGGGGTCATGATTTCTTGGTCGTGAAATAGTTGTAGGTTCCGCATTTTGTTGCGGTCGAGTTTGTGTTTGGATTGCTCGACGTCCTGGGCAAGGGAATCCACCCCCGAAGTGGCGGATATTTGACAAGAACGTGAGACCGACAAAAGGAAATCATCAACGAGAGGACACGCAGATGGATCTGCCAGCCACAGACATATACTAGAGACCTAAGACCTGCAATTTGGATGTTGCATTCATTCCGATCCGTTCATGCTTTAAGCAATCATGAATTATGTCGCTCCTAAAATTATGATCCGTCATCTTTCTCTATCGACGATGGAGCCCTTGAGTAATAAAACGCATCGTACTGGTAATTATCAGAGTTGGCCATTGAGAGAAGGTAGTGATCATCGGAAATTTTGAATAGTGAATACATGTCTTACTATATGATCCGTCATCTGTGGTCAACTGTAAACTGCTTTAGTAAAGAATGTTTGATTGATAAACCTGTCCAAGAGTAGCATTCGGTCTTTCTGAAAAATAGACAGTAAATTGGAATGTGAGAGCCTGAGAAGTTCCTAACAATAATTGAATTGAATGAAGAAGATATCAAATATCTCATACAACTGATCTAAACCTTCTGTCCTCTTTCCCAATCACTCGATATAGCTGGCTATGCAAAGTTATTGGACGTCGGTATCACATTACTGTGGCGTTCTTGTTAAAGATATCAATGAACATGGAATGGTACCATGTTGTTGCGACGTTCTTGTTAAAGATATCGATGAACATGGAATGGTACCATGTTACTGTGACGTGCTTGTTAAAGATCTCAATGAATATGGAATAAGAAATAAGGCGTGGTTGGGTGGAATATTTTAGAGTCCCAAATTAAGATGTCTCGATTTTTTTTATTTTCACCGGTGGAGAACAAGTTATGTGTCTGTTTTTTTTTCTTGTATTAGGCCCTTGCATCTCTCTTTATTAATCGGAAAAAGAAGCAAATGGTTAGTTTAATTTGCACTCGTGATTCATTTACCTGAGTTAATTGATCACTGTTGCATGAACCTGCATTTAGGACTAAGAAATGATTGAGAGATTACATCAAGTTCGGTGCACAACTGAATTGAGTGATTCCGGGTTTGTCGGTCAATTTGCTCTTTGCCAAAGAAGAAATGGTGCTTTTCCTCGCCATTAATTTCCTAGTTGCTGATTCGTCAAGAACGGAAAAAAACGTGAAGAAGAGAGAAAGATGAAGAAGGGAGAGAAAAAAAATCCTTCTCAAGTCGCAATTGTATTTAGCCACACACCATCTTTGTCCACATGACATGTAAGGTCAGCACTTGGCAGCACAACCATTAAGTTTTATAATTATTGTGTGATGAAATCAAGTGATAGAATCACGAAGTTGCCAAAGGCAAATAAGAATAAGATACAAGAAAAGAAAAAGAACTCAACATGAGCCCTGTAGGGACCAAGAACTTGGGGCGAATGGTTAAACAAGCTACACATAACATCAATGACAAAGATAGTTGCAGGAATCTCTCTCTTAAAAAAGATTAATGTCCCAGAAAAGGACCTCTTAACATATCATACTTAGCCATATGCCCACTGCCATTATATGTATGTATATATACATAAGCAAAGAGCAAAGCTCCAAGAGATAAAATTAAGACACTCCATCGCTTCCACATTGCCACATGTCCATCGACCGGGACCTCTGAACTGTTGCTGTGGTTAAATAATTTGTATCAAAGATGTGCACTACAAGTACGCTTTGAGGGGGTCGACAACACACTTACACACAACAAACAAAGCAGCAAACATACGCATGTAGCAGCACACTTGCAGCAACAAAGCTTAAAACAGTCACAGCCTGCATCGAATAGTAGATGAGATGGCCTGTCAGAAAGAAAGTGGTGCATATGGTGGAAGGACTGGGGCTGCTTTATAAAGGCAAAGCAACTTAAGACATTTGGCTGCAGATTAGGACCCTTCACCAGTGCAAGTTTTAAAAGAGTGAGAAAATGAATGTGTGAGAGTGAGTGTGTGTGTGTGTGTGAGAGAGAGAGAGAGAGTGATCAGATCTTTGCCTTCGGAGAGATATTTAAAATGATGGCTTGTCGCGACCTCGGCTGGCATCATGTCCCTTAAAGCAAGGAAGGATCGGCACCTGAACGCCCCCTCGCAAACGGACGCGAGAAGGGGAAAAATAGCTCTCACGCCCAGAGGAGACCTCGGCTGGCACCATGTCCCTTAATATGAGCTGTTCACGTTCTTAAACTTTACTTTCTTATAGTTCCAACCGATCAAATGTATGTATGAACTTTAAACTATATATCACTGCAGGTTGAACCTCGAAAGGAACGTTTAAAAGTGATTAATCGTGAGTTTTTTTTCCAAACTTACAAACAGTTCAACCAACTCATGCTAGATGTCCAGCCATAACTTGAAAAGTTTTCAGTGCATCGCTACGAGGGTGGACATCTTCGAGTGGCTCCTGCTCCGATGAAAACTTCTCATGATTTTACGGAACAAAGGCTGATGAATCAGGCCATGGAACGATGCAAAAGCAAAACGAAAGTACATCAAGTGGAGTGGAGCGAAGTGAAGTGAGAGAAGAGAGGGGGGAGAGGGAGGAATGGGAGGGGAACAAAGGCACTTGAAACGTGGGCTTGCAACAAGGACTAGTATTTAGGCGTGGATTCTGTTCTGTTCGACTCAGAGTGGGTTGGAGTACTGTGGTCTTGCTCTTGACCCTGGTGATGGCCGAGGAGGCAGGCATTATGACTAAATTCCTCTCTTTTCACTTTTTGTTCCCCTTTTTTACCACTGCATTAACAGTATGACTAGCTAGTGACACTAAGGTTGTAGTTTCAGGCAATGAGAGCACATTATATATGTGATTATGATGCAACAGTTATGTTCTGTATTATCAAGATTTCTAGTAAACTAAGCGACTTTTATTAGTGGCTTAATCCAAACAAATCAAAAATAAATTACGCATATGTCACAAATATTTATTTCACAACAAATTGTTTCACATTTTTTAACAAGATCTATCATTTGAGCCAACTATTGGCCGAAATCAAACAGTTTCATTTGAACTCATTACTAGTTATATTATACAAACGCAAGCATACGGCGCCTGATAAGTATATATTATCTTATATATGCCATTAGTAATGCACTTAACCCTGGGCCATGCCATACATAGGTTGTCAGGAAGATATCACATTATATAAGTAATCACAGTACTACAACTTTATTAGTATTGCCATTTGATTAGCAATGCTTTAGTTTTACATGAAGCCCCTTTATTAGTGTATCGCTATCTGATTAGCAGACTACTAAAACTCTCTAATCACACTAGATATAATTAATCACATAATATAAAAGTTGTCGTACTTACAACTTACTAATGCCTTCTTGTTAATTAAGCCGGTGCCTTCGATCATGGAAGGCATGGGGGCCTCGCTTTTACTCCCTCCCCTTGTGCGTCCTATCCTATTATCTCGCCCTCAATTATCATCATTTTAGTGGCATGGCGCGAGACGAACCCGAATCAACTACACACACGCATCTCTCTCTCTCTCTCTCTCTCTCTCTCTCTCTCTGCATCCATCCATCGATCCGTAGCTCAGTGCGGTCGAGGCTGTCGTGTCAGACCAATAAAGAGCATACGCACACTCAGTCTGCAGCGAATCCCTGCGCCCTTTGCCTCGCCAAAGATTCAAGTGCCTTGTGTTTGCTATAATGAACCGTGGAAGTAGCGAAAGAATGTGGGAGACAACCAGAAAATTATAACAGTTGACATATTTAAACGTCTCCTTCGCAGACTGCGCCGTGGGGACAACTCGACACTAAACATGCTCTATTGTAGCGTGGTGGTGCCAGTAGACTAGTGCTGTAGTGGTATCAGCAGCAGACCCTTCCTTCTCTAGTATATATAGACAGATCCTCCCATCTACCAGTACTCACTCATGCACAGATTTGCCTCCTTCCCTTAGCACCCAGTTCCTTTCCATTCCATCTGTTCCAAGTTCTTGGACTTCCTTCGGGGGCGGGTGGGAAGAGAGAGAGAGAGAGAGAGAGAGAGAGAGAGAGAGAGAGAGAGAGAGAGAGAGAGAGAGAGCGGGTAGTGGAGTGAACATCCATGGCGGACGCCGGGAAAAAAATATGCGGCGTCCCGGAGAGGGTGCAGCTGCATGTGGCCATGTTGGCCCTGCAGTTTGGTTACGCTGGTTTCCATGTCGTGTCCCGGGCGGCGCTCAACATGGGGATCAGCAAGGTGGTGTTCCCGGTCTACAGGAACATCATCGCACTCATCCTTCTGGTGCCTTTTGCCTACTTCCTCGAGAAGTAAGATGACTTGCTAAGCTACATCTTTTATGCTAAGCTACATCTGTAATCTGTGTGGGCAATTAACTTAATTCACAGTTGCATATCAAGACAATGATCGATTGAATTAATCACATAGTTCATTCGTGATGTTTAATTAGTCTCAGATGAAAAGTGTACTAAAGATAAGTTTTTTTCTTCTGGGGAAACAGCAGTTTGATACATAGTTTGGTGTAAGCTAAGTTCTCTGTGCCTGGCCATGTGTGCAGGAAGGACAGGCCTACGATAACGCTTTCGTTTCTCGTCCAATTCTTCCTGCTTGCTTTGTGTGGGTAAGATATAAGATGATTGCATGCAGCATTGCAGCACATCGATTCAGCTCAATTACTTGATTCAGCTGCTTGTTATATGCTGATGCCATGCTTCTTCCTTGAAGAATAACTGCGAACCAGGGATTCTACCTGCTGGGACTTGACAACACATCCCCCACCTTTGCGTCTGCCATCCAAAATTCCGTCCCGGCCATCACCTTCCTCATGGCCGCCCTTCTTAGGCAAGTTCAGATTACGTACCATGAACGCTACGTATTTCAAATGAATTTACTGTGACCAATTGATTTTCGCGACCTCTCGATCCATGCGAACAACAAGGAGTGCTGATTAATAGAGAATTCTTTCGAACAGGATTGAGAAAGTACGGCTCGACCGACGCGACGGGATCGCGAAGATGATGGGCACGCTGGCTTGCGTCGGCGGCGCGACCGTCATAACGCTCTATAAAGGCCCGGTCATATTCGGCCCTTCGACGCACGTCCTGAACAAGGGAAGCGGCCTGTCGTCGTCAGCGGCGCCCGAGACCGTGTTGTGGTTGGGGGACGCCAACGGGAAGAACTGGACGCTGGGATGCCTCTACCTCATCGGCCACTGCCTGTCGTGGTCAGGGTGGCTCGTGCTCCAGGCGCCGGTGCTGAAGAAGTACCCGGCGAGGCTCTCGGTGACGTCCTACACTTGCTTCTTCGGCGTGATCCAGTTCCTGGTGATCGCTGCCTTCATCGAGAGGGATGCCGATGCTTGGATGTTCCACTCCGGCGGCGAACTCTTTACCATTCTTTATGCGGTAGGACTTGCCCTTACTTGCTGGCTTTTGTACCTTAGTTATACATACAATATACTCCTCTTGCACCCCTTTCATGCAAGTGCATACCATCTACTCTTCAAGTTCTTGCCAAAGGAGGGGGCTTTTTATTTAGGGTATAAATTATGGGTTTCGGTGCATAGATTATGAACTGTGAGCTTAGGATTTGGGGTAAACACATTGTGATATGTAAACAAATTATTTTTAATTATATGAAAACACATAGATATATGTATGCAGACAGTTCAAGAATGCTGAAAAGGAAAAAGTTCTAGATGAGGTCCTCCCTTTTCCATTCTTCTTTCCTGGAAACTCTGTAATGTAGCGGTAGGCCATAAAAGCTTCCTTGCATGCTCCTTTTGCTTTATCAGAGATCAAGCTATATATATGATATATTTTGTCCAAAGCTCACCCAAGTGGTAGACATATTTATGGGAGAAAACCCTACTTTTTTTAGTTCTGACATCTAATATTATTTTTTTCGTTATAGGGCCTGCTTGTGTTAGATTAGTCATTAAGTACGGATGATTAATTTAAGTGTCAAAAGACTAAACACTCATGGAATCACCACAGGGCCGAGTTAAATAATTTATACCTTAAAAGTCAAGAAAATATAATGTCACAAGTGATCAAACCTTTTCTTCCAGGTTAGTCATGAAGTTATGTAGGCTCCATGGAACATCAATAAAGGGAAGTATATATCATGCATCTACAAGACATCATCAAAGTAAGGGAGAGAGAGTTCATTTGAGCACCATATCCCCATTCTCCTCGTCAGAAGGTCATGCGTTCAACATACTCATATCCATAATGGCATAGCTTTCTTAGACCACTAGGGATCCCATTTCTCAATGGAGGGTCTTACAAGATTTCTTCTGACCCCCCAAAGCACAACATATACAATTCTAGATTCAAACACTCAAATGACTGATCACAAAGGATATATTAATGTAGCTGTGTAAAAGGTAGGCTTTATTATGATGTCCCAAGTTATGGACATATGGAGTTAACTCAATGTGGTGTCAATTTGCAGGGTTTTGTTGCATCCGGCATCGCTTTTGCTGTTCAGATATGGTGCATTGACAGGGGTGGTCCTGTTTTCGTGGCCGTCTACCAGCCTGTCCAGACCTTGGTCGTGGCCATCATGGCCTCCATGGCATTAGGTGAACAGTTCTACCTCGGAGGGTATGCAAATTCCTGCTCAATAGTGTGCACTATTTAATTTATCCCTCACTCTCAGAGTCTCAGTATCTGAACAAACTATCTGGACAATGCATGCAGCATCATTGGCGCCGTCTTCATCATCACCGGACTGTATCTGGTGCTGTGGGGAAAGAGTGAAGAGAGAGCCTTCGCCTCCAAGGAGGCGGCCATGTTGTCTTCCTCCGCCGGTGATGTCCACGACGGCCGCAGACCGACGGCCGGCTCGTTCAAGGCCTCATCCCTGGCGCAGCCGCTCCTTCCTCCGTCGTCGCCGTCCGAGAGCGTCTGAATAAGATCACCGTGAATGACAATTACTACGGGCTAATCAAATTTCGACTGCTGCTTTGTGGAGAAGGGAGATATATATAACAAACAGTGTGCAAGTTTGCCTAGCTAATTAAGCCCATAGTCCTAGATATATATATATGTCGCCCTCGATCACCAGTAGAGCCTGTTTGCCTTACGTACTGAGTACTTATTTTGTCGAAAGATAGCTACGGAGCTTATCTCCCGGTTTGTTTGCGCTTGTTGTCTAGTTGCTTCCACTGCTTGTAAGCTGTAATCTTGCAGGAAAGAATCACGTACGGATGTCTACCGTGTCTTCTAGCTCATTTCTTCTTCTATGTGGCGCATGCATATACACATATAAGACGCTTCCGATGGCAGTGCATTCTTCTAGGGCTCATGCACTTGGTCTGCTCAAATATGAAAGAAAAGTTGGGGATATGTCTGCGAATCTATTGCTTAATTTCAACCAACAACGACAAGCAAAAAAAAAAGGCGACATTCGGTTGTGACATGAAAGCGAATGCTCTTGTTATCCAGAAAAAGTGGTTGTTCTTCTATCAATCACAACCAGGGGATATGACCCACTGATATATAAATATAAATATATAAAAAATTATATTATATATATAGCCGATGGGAATATACCATTCATATAGTAAGCTCCAACTAGTAGTTTTCTTTTTCTTTAAAGAAAAAAGATGAAATTATCATTAATGAACCTGGAGCTTCTGAGGCTTCAAACTACAAAAGGTGGTAGAAGCTCCAGCGAGAGGGAATCTCCATCCGAAAAATGTCTTGTAATTAGCAGCAACATGTAATACATGCCTAATATGATACGAGTGAAATTTTGTTAGAAGATGTCAAATGTCAAGAAGGAAACTTTTAATTCTCCAGAGACAAGCAGCCAGCTTTAATTTGCACGACTTGAATAGGGTTGTTAGAGTCAGGTTCAATCTATATGTTGGGTTGGCTAAGTTGGTGAAACATCCGCAAACCGGTCAGCATTCCCCAGCTTCGATCAGCCTCCAAAACAGATCCACAGTCCTGGTGGAGTTCTACTGCAAATAAAGGATCATCGAGGGGGTGGGGGATGCCTCAAAGTAATCTACCATCTTGATTTGATTAAGGATGCAATTCCATAAAGAAGAAAAATGATAGATAGAAGAACTATTATTCCATTTCCCCAAAAAATATTCTTCTCTCTTGCATGATCCAAAAAAAAGTTTTTGTTCTCATTTTGATGAAACCTGCACTTGTATCTCTCTGTACTTGGATCATTATTACAACGGAGCATGGAAAACAAAGCAAGATGATTTAGTAGTTGCAGCTTCCATCAATACATGTTATGAGCGAAGTGGCAACAACATCACTAAAAAATTTTGATTGATAATTCAATAATAATACAGCGAAAAACGCAATAAACAAATAACGACCATAAAGACAAACATGTCCGCATAAAACACAAGACAATATCATGATGGAGATCCTAATATAATAAGACTTGAAGTTTATATGACACGCCATAGTTCATAATTGTTCCCCCTCATGAAGGACATAAGACATTTCATTCACATAAGTTGACATCAATGAATGACTAGTAACAATGATTTCATTAAATATTTTCACTACAAAAATTGCGAATTTTCGACGGGCAAGAATCCTTCATTTGTTAGCCAAATAATATTAATGACTAATAAAAAATTTGATTACCTGATAAATAATAAAATTAATATGTTCTAGCTACTTAAAATGATTCATTTGAAATTATCTTTTAGCCTTTCAATTTAAGGTTTCGTTATCATTAATCAAAGAATATTTATTGAGCCAATTTGATGCATTGTAATTCTTAATAGTTCTCAACTTCGATGGTGGTTGGCCAAGTCAGATAAGGTGTATTTATTGAGCAAGTATGTAATAATGAAGTGCAAGTAAGGGAGAACACAAACATAAAAGGCACAATGTGTTGACGAAGTTCGGCCCAACTATTTGGCTTATGTCCCTGCTTCGACTTTTCATCCTCAAGATCGTCGAAAATTCACTAACTTTCTCTTTTTCTTGTAAGGTGAGAACAATCGTTTTTATACTACATGCATTTTTCTTTGCTCAAGAGGCAAAGCACACCTCTTTCTTAGAAGCTCTCAACTTCACAAAATTAGACTATATAGTCCCTCCAACTCCCTTCTTCTACAAAAGATGCTCACACTTAAAATTACAAGAGGAATGGATGAATTGCAAATTTAAGCTCAAGAGAATGTTTTGGACTTGAAAACATTTTTGGAGTGATTTATCTCGCTTTAATATTCTTTCTTCAGGCTTTTGCACTCATTTTATAGATTTCTCTATGTTGAATAAGTTCAAAAACTTTTGCAAAAAGTTTACATTAAAATATAGCCGTTATTATTCATCTCAATCTGGAGTCAGTCGACCGGTCAACATAACCTTTATGATTTTTATCATCTTTTTCTCTATTTGGTTGATCGCTCCTTCGATCGGTACTTCGACCGACATTGGGTCGACAATTTTTGTATGACGCCTTTCTTCTAAATGTTCGATTGGCCCTGCAACCGACATTAGCTCGAAAATATATTTGTAGCACTTTTGTTCTTATCGGTCAATCGGTGTCCAACTGATCTTTCGATCGGCATTTGCTTGACAATCTTTGAACTGCTCTTTTCTTGTGATCGTTCGGTACCGATATTTGCTTGACAATATTTTGAATTGTTCTTTTAGTGTGATCGGTCGACCGATATCAACTGATCCTTTGACCGACATTTGTTTGATAATTTATCTTCACGATATCATTCGGTCGATCGGTATGACTGATCGACTAATTAGAATAATTTTTTTCTTTTAATCCATTTAACTTTGTGATTTCTTTCATGTACATAAACCTTTCGATTTTACACCTGCATAATCACCACTCAATCATATATTAGTAACTTTTACGTCCAATTGAATTTATTATCATCAAAACTCGGAGGCGAAACATAGGTTTCAACAATATCTAATTAATTTTCATTTACTATAAATAGGGATATTATTCTATTTACATGAAGTATGCATTTCATATTATAACCTCAAGCATTTTGAACAAGTAACAAATTGCGAAAATCCTAATTCATGCAACCAAGCTTCCTTCATAAATATCAATAACATCCCAAAATATGATATGGAAAGAAGAGTTAGAATTATCATTCTAAATTTTAATTAGAATGATATAAATTCATCTTACATATCTAATCACTAAATGAAATTAAGGATTTTTTCTTTCTCTTCTTATCTCTCAATTGAATTATTTTTCTAATTAATGGCAAGATCTTCTTGCTCTTCTCCTATTTGATGATTTCCTAGAGTACCATGGAAGAAGGGTTTTCATGGTAAGAAAGAAAATGGTGGCCGTTTGTGAAAATGGAGAGGAAAAGTGAATGTTAGGCCTTTATAACGTTCACCAACTTCAACTTGATCATAACATGTACTCAAATTTTGAGGTAAATTACTTAGAAATTTTACATCAGTCAAAGGAGAGACAATCATCTTTTCTATGTATGTCTAGTGGTAACTTAAGGAAGACTAGTGTCATATTTCATTTTTTTTCTTTGTGCATTGTAAAGTATATTTATTCTTAATAAGACATTGTGATAATGGATAACACTATTTTTCAACATGAGGGCTAGAGGATATTGTTTTCATATTTTTCACATTTGGCAAGTAGAATCGTAGTTATTTCGAGTACTTGATGAATAGTTGAATTGACAAACGTGAGTGCATTTGGATAGAATGAAATATAATAATAGTAATAATAAACATTATGTGATGTATCAATTTTAGCGGACGATTGAATAAAATATAAGAATTATAATTATAAGATATTTTTTATTAATAAATAAATATTGAGTATAAATTAAAATAATATGTTGTAATATTTCATAAAAATGTATTATTAAAATATAATAGATAAGTATTTAGAATGAATTTATTTTAACAAAATATATTTTTTTGGATTACACGACAAATATTAAATATGTATATATATATATATATATATTAAAATTAATCCTTTTTTAATAAATATATTATATATAATAAATAGCATATTTTGTGTGAGGAATTTAAGAGGGGAGAAAATAAGAGAAGAAAAAGATAGATTTGAAAAAAAAAGAAATTTTGTGTAAAATTTTTCAAAATACATAATGAACTCATGCTTTAGCGGACGGAATCGGGATCACGCAGGGGCGGACCTAGGATCCTAGAGTCAATGGGTGCAAAATATAACTCTTTACATAAAATTTATAATAACATAAAAATACATTATATATTAAAGTAATTATTTTTTTATAAATTAAATATTAACAGTGAAACTTATTCCATAAAGATGAAAATGTCATAAGAAATAACAAAGAAAAAATGATTAGTTTTTTATGATCCTAAGATTTGATTTTTTTTTCTTATATTATAGTATTTTTTTTCTACCAACGAAAATTAGACCAAAGAGTTTATTACCTTCATGTGCTGAGAAATGAGAGATGAAGAAGATAAATGACAAAAGAAAAATTGAGCTAAAAAAGTGTAAAAAAAATATGAGAAAGAAAGAGATGATTATCTTATGGATTATTGGAGAAGTTGGAATAAAGAAGATGAAGTATTAGAAAAAATAAAAGTAACAGAAGAGGATGGTGTATTGGAAGAAATTTGAGAAACAACAAGACAAAAGTTTGTATTGGAAGAAAAATATGTATATTGAAAAAAATTGTTATATAAAAATATTCTATAAGATATACTTTTTAAAATAAAATTTTAAATATATATATATATATATATATATATATATAATTGGGGTCAATTAACCCATTGTTAATAATGTAAGTCCGTCATTGGGATCATGTGACCCCTGTTCCCACCTCAAATTTCCATTGAATTCAAATATCACATCGTTTCATGAAATCAATTATGATCGTCAAACGTTCCCTAAAGTATAGGTAGTGCTAAAGATATCTGGCTGGTATAAGTTCCGGTGTTTCCTATATCAAACATCGTACTACCGCATTTCAACTTGCTTCACCAATAGATTCAATCACTTGATGTGTGTTCAAATAAAAAATGCTTATAATATAGATTAACTAAAAAGAGTGTGATGGCATGCAGAGCATACTTCTCGCCCTGATGTACTATATAAAAGCAAGATGATCAACAATGTAGTCAATGCATAAGGACTCATCTATGAGCAATTGCTTTCGAACCACATTGCAAGCAAGAAAATATGATATCTTTGGCCATTTTATTTGACTGCATTTGAGCAATTTTATCAAGAAGCAGGAAAGATGTGAATGCATGCCTCATAAAGGAACATTGGAGCTTTCACTTAAAGATTATTCTACCTTTTACGCGACATCCCATTGAACCATTGGGACATGAGATACATATTGTAGATTAGTTAATTAAACTCGCAAGTCACGGGGCCATGCGTAAAATATATATAGTTCATTTGTTATTTTCTTATTCTCCTTTTTTAACATGCAATCCATCTTATCTTTGAATTATGTTATCCCCTTGATGGAGATGTGAAGCCTAATTTTGATATCTCTAATTTTATATGCATTATTTGTAATAATATGAGGTCTTGAATAATTTGGACAAAATATGGAGGTGGTGATTTATATGTAACCACTCCTTTCATCTATCAAGACGCGTTTTAAATTAGTACGGATCAAAAGTTCAATGCGAACAATATATTGATTGGGCTGAGGGTATTACATAATGGTATTACAACTGACCTTACGTGTTCATTTGAGTCATGCGAGAAACACGAATCATGACAATATGAATCACTCAATGAGAATGTTAAGTCTCCTAAAAGAGCTTATATGTTGCTATTTCTTTACGTGCATTTTAAATTCATGCGGATCAAAAGTTCAAAACGAATAATATTTTAATTATGTCGCAAGTGTTTTTCACTCGCGAGATGTGTATATTGGTTAGTGATGAGTAGTAACTTGTAATTCAGAAAGGTGACAACAATAAAAGTTGAAATTTGAAAAGTGTTCTTTAAGCAAAGTGATATGTAACCCTTTTTTCTAATTCGATAAAAACATGTGATTATTGAGAAATCAAAGTAGTAAGGTTTCTGTCATGTTGTAACGACCCTAATTTTTTAGAGTTAGAAAAATAATATTTTATTATTTATTTTGAGAAAAATGACCATTAATATTATTATAATAAATAATTCCGAAAATAAAGGAAAATAGGGGAGGAGTTTAATTAAGGATAAAAGTGTATTATGGGATATTTATTTAAATTCAGAATTATTTAATTATTAAAACAAATCAAAATTGTTAAAAGGGATTAATTAAAAGATTAAATTTGATTAGGATTGTAAGTTATAGATGAATTGGAGATAAAGATTTAAGAGCCCTATAAATAAATCCTTAGAGTCGATCGTCAAAAGAGTTTTCTTTTCTATGGGTTCTTGGTGTCCGACGGCAGAGGCATGGCAAGGCATGATTCAACGTCGAACGGCTACGAGATACGTAGGGGGGATTCTGCTTGGTTGTTATTGTGTCGTGCTGTTTTACGGCGCAATTTAGTTTTAAATTGGATTGGTTACGGTCGTAATTTTCTGGTCGTAATTATTTGTTCTACACGTGATGTTCTCGGCCGAAACGAGGGAAGAGTTTTACGGGTAAATAGAGAAAGGGCGTTTACGCTCGTAAAAGAAGAAAAATAATGTTACGGCCGAAGAGTTAGGTTTTCGGCCGTAATGAAATAGAAAAGGTAGAGAGAGAGGAATAGAGTCTTACGGCCGAGAAAAGAATAGAAAAGAGAGATGGATTGGCCGTAAAGGAATTTAAAAAAAATGGAGACGAGGTTTTTACGGCCGAGAAGTTGGGAGAGAGAGAAAGATAGAGAGAGAGGGAAGATATCGGCCGTAATAGATGTCGGCCGTAATAGAATAGGGTGTAAAATTTGATGGCCGTAACGGAAAGGGTGTAAAATTTGATGGTCGTAACGGAAAGGGTGTAAAAGTTGATGGCCGTAACAGAAAGGGGGTAAAAGTTGAAAGCCGTAATAGAATAGGGTGTAAAAGTTGATGGCCGTAATAGAATAGGGTGTAAAAGTTGATGGCCGTAACAGAAAGGGGGTAATAGAATAGGGTGTAAAAGTTGATGGCCGTAATAGAATAGGGTGTAAAAGTTGATGGCCGTAACAGAAAGGGGGTAATAGAATAGGGTGTAAAAGTTGATGGCCGTAACAGAAAGGGGGTAAAAGTTGATGGCCGTAATAGAATAGGGTGTAAAATTTGATGGCCGTAACGGAAAGGGAGTAAAAGTTGATGGCCGTAACAGAAAGGGGGTAAAAGTTGATGGCCGTAACGGAAAGGGGGTAAAAGTTTATGGCAGTAATGAAATAGGGGGTAAAAATTTGGAGAGAGAATTTACGGCCGTAAAAATCAAAGAAGATGGAGAGAGAAAAAAAATGATGTTACGGCCGTAATGAACAGGGAACACACCAAGGGTTATTATTTATTTTTGAGTAAATTCTAATTACTGATTATTATTGTTGTTATTAATTAATTTGATGTATTGATTATATTGTTGATGATTGATCTGTTTATATCATGACGAACTTTGATTTTGATTGTATTGTTGACCTACTTAGTTTTGAGTTCAGAATTTATCTGATCAAATTGATAATTTATTTAAAGATAGACATTTTAGGTAAACAAGATAAAAGCCGAAAGCTGTTGGGCCCATGTTCACTGATTGCCACTAAGCCGGGACCAATTGAATTGAATTGAATTGAATTGAATTTAATGGGGAAGATAGTGTAAAAGCTATGGCTGTCCTGTGTATGGCCACTCGTCCCCCACCATACACGAACCCATTGAATCGCATCGGGCTTGCCGTGGCACTGATCCCCCACTGGCCTGCATGAAAGTGACATGGTGTCCCTTAATTGACTGAGCGCTCCTCATTGAATTGGATAACTCCGAACATTAAAAAATTGAATCGAATTGAATTGAAATTGGAATTAATGGAATTAAATCATGGTCATTTGGATATATTGGCATGGAGTTGGCAATTATTATTGTCCTATTGAATTGAATTGCTATTGGCCAATGACCATTGATTATTGAATTGGAAATTGTTAATTGAATATTGATCTATTAAATCAGGCAATCGATAATTATTAATTGGAACAATTGTTAGTGATTTACACTGGTCCGTTGACCATAGCCTGATATATTGTTCAATTATTAATTGATTATTGTATTGACTGCTCAATCGACTCATTATTGATTTTATCTTATTTTCGATTGAGCATATTGATTGTCTTTTAGACCCTACGTACTGAGTATTTTTATACTCATGGATATTTTCCTGTACCTGGATCCGTGCAGGTGAGAGAGATGTAGATGATAGTCCTGCAGGTGGCTACGCTCAGTGACAGACAGATGTTGCACATGGCATTAGATCTAATTATTTAATTTTATTACTTCCGCACTTATTAGAATTGCAAACTCATGGATATTTTAGCATTTTGATTATTATGGATTATTAGTTATTATTTTTGAAAAGTCTTCCGCATTTATGTTTTATATTCCGCACTTTATAGATTTTATTCCGCAAAAAGATTTTATAGAAAATTGAGTAGCGTCTCTGGGACGACTCTGAGCACGTGAAAGTCACGTGGGTCTCGGGGCGTTTCAGAAGGTATCAGAGCCTAAGGAGAGGCACTTCTTAGCTGTCTCTAAATAGGTAGAATTGAGTCCATGTGCAACTGTCACGAGCAACCACTGCAGCCATCCAGTAGGGTCACGTAAGTTTTTCATTATGACATTGTCGTTGACTACTTACTTATGGAATTGTATTGTATTATTTATTATTGAGTGAGCACAGATGTCTTTCAAGTTGATGACCTCTCATCAATTTTATCATGAACCGAGAAATAAATATCGATGATCAAATCCTCAAAGGGCAGAGGAGGATGGCCAAGCGGCCCAAGGCCCACAAGTAAATAATGAATGGGTCAATGAGCGTCAAGAGGAACGTTCGAACCATGGATCATCATCATATGAATCTCGTTCAATGTACAGAGACTATAGTAATACTAAGAGTCATGATGTTTCCCTTCACGATAATCGAAAAGAGATTGTTAAGCATTTTTCTCAACGTATAGCCTCCCCAATTTGATGGGAAGGACAACTTCGAGAAAGTTTATAGGTGGCTGAAAGAAATTGACCAAACTCTAGTGAAGATGGACTACGGTGAGAACTGCAAGACTATATGTGCTATGAGGTGTTTAACAAGTGACGCTGGGCATTGGTAGAATGCAACAAAGGCTGGCACATTCTCCGGAAATGACCTGATTCCTTGGAGAAAGTTTAAAAAGATATTCAAGGATCGCTATTTACCTATTTCCTGAAGAGCGAGAAAATGGAAGGAATATCGAGATCTACAACAGGATACCATGACAGTCGAGGACTACACGATCGAATTCTTAAAGTTGGAGAAGTAAGTTACTCGACGTCAATCAGAGAGAAATCGCGTTAAGCAATGGGTGGAAGGTCTCAAGCCAAGTTTCCGAGGACGGGTAAAATGTTGTAACTATCATACCCTTCAAATTGCGAAAGAGTTTGCTACTATGCTTGAAAATGACGACATAACAAACGCAACTCAACCGAATCAAGAGGATATAGATAATGATCAGAATCATATTTGGAGTAAAGATAGAAGACATCAAAGAAGAGAGAAGCGACATCAAGAAAACTACAACCGAGGAAGGTCATATCCAACACGGAATGATCCTCCACCACATAGAGAATCATGTAACTACTGCCACAAAATGCATCTCGGTGAATGTTATTGGACGATGGGAGCATGCCTAAATTGTGGCAAGATGGGACACTTCGCAAGAGATTGCGATGAATCAAAATGGGTCGAACCTCTACGACAACAATAGGCCTCTAAGAATGGTGCTGAAATCACCCAAATAGATTGATATATTATGACATATGGCTTGAAGCTTAATCAAGTCGAAATTGTAATCTCCACTCCAACTAGTCTTTAGATATTTTGCATATCCAAATAGCATGTGTTATATGGAATGAATATAGTTTATAGTTTACTTTTCATTAAAAAAAAAATTGACCATTGAAAAGTAGAGTGTTTAATGGAAGCACTCATATGACAATATTTCTAAGGAGGTTATCGATTAGTTGGTGCTCATAATTTACCGTAAAAAGTCGAGCACTCAAACTCAATAGAAAAAGTGATGAAGTGCACACATAATGGTATGAAAGAAGGACAACATCCAAGTATGTTGAAAAATTATAGTATAGTTATTACTACATTGGTTAACACAAGATCGATGATATTCCAATATATTCGTCAAGCCTAGAGGAACATGCAGAACATTTGCAGATTGCACTGCAAACATTAAGAGAAATGAGTGTGCGCCAAATTATCGAAATACAAATTTTGGCAGAATGAGATAATGTTCTCTAGAAATATCGCATAGATGGAATATCAAAAGATGAATGCTATAATCAAATGGATTCAACCAATAGACGTGTTAAAGAGGAAAAAAAAACTTCCTTATACTTGCAAGATCTTTTTGAACAGTCGCATTAGACTTGCAGAATATTAGCGGAGAGTCGCACCAGATTACTGCACGATAGTATTGCCATGGACGAACCTCACCAAGAAGGACAAAAAGATATAAAAATTTGAATGGCTCAGGAAAAGGCTAAAAATAGGTTTTAAGAATTGGAGAAGAAATTGACAACGATGTCCTTCTTTTGAAAAGACCTTCAGGCCGAAGTTATGTCGTCCACAACCATGCATACAACCCCCGCATGGCATGAGTCTTGATGCTAAATAGGAAGAAGATAGTTGCCAACACATTAAGACGATTAGATATCGAATTAGCAATTGTGGTCTTCACCCCAAGAATCGGTGACACAATGTGTAGGATGAAGAGTTTGAATTCTCCACGAACCACTAAAGTTGAGGTACACTTTTGAACATTTGTCGAAAAAAAAGGGATCAAATTATTGAAAGATTACGAGTTTGTCAAAGCAAACTCAATTGAGCATATGTTAAGCAGAAAGGTCACTTGCTCATTTGGCGGTGAGCCGATAGAATATGAGCATTGAGCAATTGTATCGTCCAACTCAGTCTAATGACCAACAGTGATGGTGCAAGGATAGCAACACATCTTACATGCAATCGAAATTACTATGGAAGGTCGGCAAATGAAAGTGAAGCATCAGATGTCACATGGTGTACTACAAGAGCTTGAAAATCCACAATAGTATAAAAAAAAAGAGATAACGATGGATGTTATTAGAGGGCTTGACATAGACACAATGTGATATGAGTAATAGAGGATCGATATATTAAAATAGCCAATGTCATACCCATTAGAGAAAGATTAGTCCATCGAAAGTATCATGATCTTTTTTTTTTAAGGAGGTTATCCGACTACATGGAGTGCTGATATCCATCACGTCGGATAAGAATCTACAATGCATAGACCAATTCTGATGGAGCATCTATAGAGCAATTGGGATGTGGTTGAACTTCTAGATCACCTTCCATTCACAGATGAATGAGTAGTCTGAATGGACAATTCAAACCTTTAAAAAAAATGTTCTGGACTTGCATTAGACCGGGGTGATAGTTGGAACAATCAGCTTCCACTAGTGAAGTTAGTATGTGGCAACAGGCACTACTCTGACATAGGCATGCCACTTCATAGTCATGTATGGAAGGCATTATTGCTCACTTATCAACTGGAACGAGGTTGATGGACAGTTCGTTGATGACAATTCTCGTCATGAGAATAACTGACGCACATTCATAAGGATGTTGACAAAAATTGCTTCATCAAGAAATGTTGAAGGTAGTCCACATGAGACAAAAATAGTAGGCTGACGTAGTGAGATTATAAGAATTGAATCAAAATGGAGATCTAACATACGTAGGACACATCATGAAGATGAAGATGACATTTTAAAACGGAAAGTTGAAATCAGAAAAAAATTTTCAAATCCGTTAGGTAGATGATGTAGTTTCGTTTACGCAAATTCGAGGATGAATTTATTTTTAAGGAGGTTATGATGTAACGACCCTAATTTTTTAGAGTTAGAAAAATAATATTTTATTATTTATTTTGAGAAAAATGACCATTAATAATATTATAATAAATAATTCCGAAAATAAAGGAAAATAGGGGAGGAGTTTAATTAAGGATAAAAGTGTATTATGGGATATTTATTTAAATTTAGAATTATTTAATTATTAAAACAAATCAAAATTGTTAAAAGGGATTAATTAAAAGATTAAATTTGATTAGGATTGTAAGTTATAGATGAATTGGAGATAAAGATTTAAGAGCCCTATAAATAAATCCTTAGAGTCGATCGTCAAAAGAGTTTTCTTTTCTATGGGTTCTTGGTGTCCGACGGCAGAGGCATGGCAAGGCATGATTCAACGTCGAACGGCTACGAGGTACGTAGGGGGGATTCTGCTTGGTTGTTATTGTGTCGTGTTGTTTTACGGCGCAATTTAGTTTTAAATTGGATTGGTTACGGTCGTAATTTTCTGGTCGTAATTATTTGTTCTACACGTGATGTTCTCGGCCGAAACGAGGGAAGAGTTTTACGAGTAAATAGAGAAAGGGCGTTTACGCCCGTAAAAGAAGAAAAATAATGTTACGACCGAAGAGTTAGGTTTTCGGCCGTAATGAAATAGAAAAGGTAGAGAGAGAGGAGTAGAGTCTTACGGCCGAGAAAAGAATAGAAAAGAGAGATGGATTGGCCGTAAAGGAATTTAAAAAAAAATGGAGACGAGATTTTTACGGCCGAGAAGTTGGGAGAGAGAGAAAGATAGAGAGAGAGGGAAGATATCGGCTGTAATAGATGTCGGCCGTAATTAGATGTCGGTCGTAATAGATGTCGGCCGTAATAGATGTCGGCCGTAATAGAATAGGGTGTAAAATTTGATGGCCGTAACGGAAAGGGTGTAAAATTTGATGGTCGTAACGGAAAGGGTGTAAAAGTTGATGGCCGTAACAGAAAGGGGGTAAAGGTTGAAAGTCGTAATAGAATAGGGAGTAAAAGTTGATGGCCGTAATAGAATAGGGTGTAAAAGTTGATGGCCGTAACAGAAAGGGGGTAATAGAATAGGGTGTAAAAGTTGATGGCCGTAATAGAATAGGGTGTAAAAGTTGATGGCCGTAACAGAAAGGGGGTAATAGAATAGGGTGTAAAAGTTGATGGCCGTAACAGAAAGGGGGTAAAAGTTGATGGCCGTAATAGAATAGGGTGTAAAATTTTATGGCCGTAACGGAAAGGGAGTAAAAGTTGATGGTCGTAACAGAAAGGGGGTAAAAGTTGATGGCCGTAACGGAAAGGGGGTAAAAGTTTATGGCAGTAATGAAATAGGGGGTAAAAATTTGGAGAGAGAATTTACGGCCGTAAAAATCAAAGAAGATGGAGAGAGAAAAAAAAATGATGTTACGGCCGTAATGAACAGGGAACACACCAAGGGTTATTATTTATTTTTGAGTAAATTCTAATTACTGATTATTATTGTTGTTATTAATTAATTTGATGTATTGATTATATTGTTGATGATTGATCTGTTTATATCATGACGAACTTTGATTTTGATTGTATTGTTGACCTACTTAGTTTTGAGTTCAGAATTTATCTGATCAAATTGATAATTTATTTAAAGATAGACATTTTAGGTAAACAAGATAAAAGCCGAAAGCTGTTGGGCCCATGTTCACTGATTGTCACTAAGCCGGGACCAATTGAATTGAATTGAATTGAATGGGGCAGATAGTGTAAAAGCTATGGTTGTCCTGTGTATGGCCACTCGTCCCCCACCATACACGAACCCATTGAATCGCATCGGGCTTGCCGTGGCACTGATCCCCCACTGGCCTGCATGAAAGTGACATGGTGTCCCTTAATTGACTGAGCGCTCCTCATTGAATTGGATAACTCCGAACATTGAAAAATTGAATCGAATTGAATTGAAATTGGAATTAATGGAATTAAATCATGGTCATTTGGATATATTGGCATGGAGTTGGCAATTATTATTGTCCTATTGAATTGAATTGTTATTGGCCAATGACCATTGATTATTGAATTGAAAATTGTTAATTGAATATTGATCTATTAAATCAGGCAATCGATAATTATTAATTGGAACAATTGTTAGTGATTTACACTGGTCTGTTGACCATAGCCTGATATATTGTTCAATTGTTAATTGATTATTGTATTGACTGCTCAATCGACTTATTATTGATTTTATCTTATTTTCGATTGAGCATATTGATTATCTTTTAGACCCTACGTACTGAGTATTTTTATACTCATGGATATTTCCCTGTACCTGGATCCGTGCAGGTGAGAGAGATATAGATGATGGTCCTGCAGGTGGCTACGCTCAGTGACAGACAGATGTTGCACATGGCATTAGATCTAATTATTTAATTTTATTACTTCCGCACTTATTAGAATTGCAAACTCATGAATATTTTAGCATTTTGATTATTATGGATTATTAGTTATTATTTTTTAAAAGTCTTCCGCATTTATGTTTTATATTCCGCACTTTATAGATTTTATTTCGCAAAAAGATTTTATAGAAAATTGAGTAGCGCCTCTGAGACGACTCTGAGCACGTGAAAGTCACGTGGGTCTCGGAGCGTTACACATGTTTTTTTCATTTTTTTGTCACACGATTTGGGACTCATCGGTGTCCAAGACTATTAGCTCCGACTAATCTGATGTCGAGATTTGAGCGACAAAGGCATTTTTCCCGATCAACGCGGCGGCTCCAAGAATCAATAGTGGGATATCTTAGTTTCCACTGAATAAAAGATTGTTTATTTTTACATATCTGGTAAAGCAAAGCTCTAATCCGTTGTGACAAAGTTGTTGAAACTCATAAATTTTCATGCAGACATAACTTTTTTATGAAAGTCCATCTTCAACAAATATTTACCTTTTGATTTAACTCTTCCAGAAAAATAATCCATTCTGACACATTTTATTCTAGGTGACATTATGATGACTATTATGTCCAAATGCTAAATTCACAAAAAACACAGAATCATAAATGATTAAAAGGTAGAAAGAAAATATTCAGTTTAAACTTTGGGCCTATTCTGGCCATTTAATTTGGGTCTATCAAGATCCGTAAGGCTTTGATTTATAAAAGAGCTTAATTAGTAATCACCCATGTTGTCAATTTTTATAGCCACGGAAGATTTTTCACCACACCACACAATTAAGCTTCAAAGTTTCGCATGATAACACTAATAAAAGGTGTGGTGGAGTGATAAACGATTTCTTTTTACTTAATTAAGATCTCGAATTCGAGTCGTGAATGCAGAAAATACTTATTGAGAGCTTGTCCTACCACTATCAAATACGTGAAGCAAAATTTATTAAATTAGTTGGATTCGACGATGTGATGAATAGTGCGCATATCTATTAAGACCGTGGAAGTTAAATTGTCGGCGTCGTTTTCCGAATATTGGCAAAAAAATGGTTTAGCATGATAACCATAACTCATTTATTACTTCGATATTTCTCTCCCATACATCCAGAAGGCATATGTAATTTGCCTTGTTTGCCAAGGGGACTAGGTGTTACCTTCCAACTTCTCATGTGAAATATGGAATATGAGGGGAGCCAAACGCTTGACAATCAAACAGGGTAAACCGGTTAAAATTGGACATGGTAGATATGAATTTTCTGATCCTACTGCCGGCCAACTGCTTCGAGCTATTCAAATGCAAAATAAGTACCTAACATTATATGACACCTAAATGATGGCACCTTAATAAGATCACCTGCCTGGGAAATGAACTAATAAAAACATTAAGAAAGAATGGACATTTATCAACCTTGTGGCTACAGAGTTTTGTTTCTTTCTTTTGTCGGTTGGCAATAACCAAAGATAAGATGCCACTTGAACCAGTTTTGGTCAAGTAGCATTGCAGATGATGTAATAGGTGTAACAACAATGTACACTTGCTAGGACCACATAACAAAGTGCAAGCCCCCCGTCGTAAAGGCAGGGTTATCATTAATGGACTTTAGTTAAGCATTCAATTGCAGAAATAAAAGAAATAAACATGCTTCAAGTGAAGAAATGGCATACAATAAAAATGATGTCTGCTATGTATGTAAAGAGCGAAGTCTTATGTTTAATGAGTTGATTGACATGCATAAAGTTGGTATCTGTAATCTTTGCTCAAAGAAAGTACTCCATCATTGGTAGTGCAGCTTGCTCTAGGCCATTTAAAACTTTATAGATGAATACAGCTCATACGTTGCACTTGAAAGAATTCATTCTGAAATGAGGAAATGCGGAGTGATATCTGCAACTACTACAATGTTGAGGTGACAATGACATTGCCTTTTAGACGGGCAATGTATGAGGTGTCTCTGAAGATTGTTTTAGGATCAATAAGAGCAACTGGGACAAAACACGAAGTTAGATGAATACAACTTACATTTCATAAATTACAATCCAACTTCTTTCCAGCCCCAGCCATATGAAAGGCAGTTGATATCTGAAGGCAAGAAATATGAGGCAGGCATTAACCAGTACTGAACTTTTAGTGAGAGTCCGAACTTCGATCACTATCATTGCTAAGAGACCTAGATTCTATTACAATCCTAGCTCCAGAAGTAAGCCTGCAGAAACAAGTGGAAACACACTCAGTATATCAACTTGGAGAGAGGCATGCGAACAGGGAAAAGATGTAGAAAATATAAAACTCAACTTTCTTCAATCTTAAATGCCTTCTCTTTTTCTTCTCTGAAGGAACGAAATCTCATGGACGACCCTTTTTCCGAGGAACTATCTACTATTCTTCTGCTTCCAACTTTTGATGAATTAAGAGGTGAAGACATGCAGCTAACAGACCCAGATATGTAGCTCATCATATCTGACATAGGTGACATCAACATTGTCTCATTCCCATGACTACCAGAATGCCTGCAGGCTGCAATTTTGATCGTCCTGGGAAGACAGTTTGACCTTGGTGTTTCCATTTCTTTGTCACTATCTCTTTTTGAATCAAGCATTTTGCAGCTCCTGCACTTTTTCAGATTTCTTTAGAACTCGTAAACAATGGAAGGTCACCAGAAACAAGCTCCCATAATGGATCAAATATAATGTAATCTCTAATTAATTACACAAAAGGGAGAACAGAATAAGATATTAAATTGTTTCCTGCTGAAATGATGAATATTATTATATTGGTATCTGCAATCTGTATTGAGTATATGACTTCTGTTGACGCTTTCAAAAAAACAAGGCATTCATTAGTACATCGCAAATTTCACACCAGACTGCTATTAACCTAATTTATGGACCCTGGGAAAAATTCTTCTTAGCTGGTTCAAGATTGAAATGTTTCTGAAGCCCTATGCATCTCCATCATGTGGACAAAAAAACTAAGAAAATGTTAACAGCTACCAAATGGTATCTTTGTGATTTCTTGTTTTAGAGTGTCTGAATGAAGCAGATATCGCACATGCTTTATCACAAACCATAATTTAAGCAGATGCCGCATATGCTTTATCACAAACCATAATTCAATCCAGAAGTCTTTCATATCATTCATCATGCCAAAGTGTCAACAGCACATTCCTATAGGCTTATCTTATCCAGCAACCAATTTGAAATGAACATTTCGACTGGGATCATATACAATACAAATATAGCAAGTATTATAACAGCAGATCGAGCATGTTAACTTGAAATTGCTGCTGATCATCACAGCATTTTTCAAGAGACTAAAACAGGAGAGCACAAATTATTCTCCTAAACAAGTATGACGGTCTAAGAACTTGATGTCCAAAGAAGAGAAAAATCCTATCATTTTTTCCTCAAGAAAATCTATGATTCAGCCCAAATGCCGGCTAATTGAGGTGGTAACTGGTAAAAGCTGTACCAAGGACCTGGATAAAAGTTCTCTTGAATCAGAATTATCTTAATCATATAAAAGAAATGTCAGATAAAAGAAAGATGACAAATGGTCAGATATAAGAAATTTCGGGAACTATATATGTTGACTCTTACTTATTAGGCTTGCAGACCTCACTAAATCATCCAACTCTAAAATGACTAGACGTATATTAGTACTCTTGACAATTTACAGGTGATTAGGGAATTGCCACTATCAACTGTGCCAATATAGTTTAAAATGGTGATGAATCCATGAATGCAGCAGAATTGCAAAAGAAATTGATAATTGGGGTTGTGAAGTGTGTTCTAAAGTTACATAATTACTAGTTTTGGAATGGAAGAAACAATCACCAGTTTTTTTAAGATGCAGCATCTTATATAAACTTGCAGGCATCATCTTTGCCTATTGCAAACATATCAAAGGACAACATAGGAGAAGAACAAAACAGGCAAGCAATAACTCAACAATTCAAACCCTTAACTCATCTTCCCTTATATTGCTTCGTTTCTACTATAAACTTATGCAAATTGTTTGTTCTAAAGTTTAAATATGGCTCAAGAAAAGTTGGGTATTTGCAAGTTGGAAAAATGATATTTGGGCAGGATGATTGGGCTTGAAGGAAAATTGTAGTGGTCATTTTTGCAAATAATTGTAGAGCAAACAAAGATCACCTGTCCTCATCTAAAGCAGATGAGCTGCTGAGACCGTCCACTGCTGATTCTGCTGCTCTCTCTTTGTGGCTCTTCGCCTCTGCCGTGGTCTTACTGCAGTGCTCCATCTTTGGCAGCCTCGAACCCATCGACCGTTGGCTCTCAGAGAAGTCTCCCGTCTCCCCCGATGTCACCGAGCTCGAGAACGTCGCCGGTGAGGAGAGATTGGCGCTGGAGAACATTGACCTGTAGGCGGGCGCCAAGGCTAAGCCGTAATGGTCTTTGACGGAGATGGAGCCGCACGTAAGCAGCTGCATGAGCGTGCTGCTAGTCTTGAGTTTGGTCCTGGTCGGGAACATGAATTGCTCCTCCTCCACGATCCTGAAGCTGTTCCTAGAATTTATTTCGTCTCTTATCAGGGATTCCAGAGTGGTCGTCTTGCCGCAGGACGGCGAGGCGCTCGTAGAGGCTGTCGGCGGCGGCGACCTCTTCTCTTTGACAGCGACTTCAGGCGCATGTTTGGCGCCCTGGTCGTCGGTTGACACCCCGACGACTCGGGTGTCCGGCGCGCGAGTCCTCCTCGACCCGATGCACTCCGTCTGGGTCGACGCGTCCTGAGACGGAAAAGACTTGCACGCTCTGGCCTCGACGGGGCTCCGCGAGCCTTTGCGCGACGATGAAGCAACTCCCGCAGAGCTTGGAGACGAATCGCCGGAGGAGATCGAAGGGCGAGTAGTGGGCGATAGTTCATCCTCTGTCGAAGCAGCAACGGTGGCGGCAGCAGCAACAAGGGGAGGACTTGGTGGCTTTACCTCCCTGTTGGCGACCACCGCGAGGGACCGCGGTCCGGCCTCTTGAGCCCCGTATGAAACAGGGGATACCTGAAGCGTGGGCGTCGCGGTTTGGACCTTTGCATTGCTTGGGCCACGATGAGACCGCTCTGAGACGAACCAAAGAGCAAGAAGACAATAAAGATCTGCCTGGTTTCAGCAATTATACTACGAGTACAGTATGAGATTGCTCATCAAGCACCTGCAGGGGATTTATCCAGGAGCTCGGAGCCCTTGAGCACGTACTCATTGCCCTGCGCCGGAATGATCAGATCCTCCTCCGAGAGATCGTGCCACACGAAGCCACTTTTGTAGCTCCTGCACAAGCATTCGTTCACATTATTTTTTATTTCAATCACTGCAACTATCGACAAATTTAAACTCCACAGTTTCCTGTAAAAGTTGCATTTTTATTACCTCTTGCAAGACCACGAGTACATAGCAGCCATCTTCCTCC
This sequence comes from Pontederia crassipes, assembly GCA_030549335.1. Taxonomy (NCBI): domain Eukaryota; kingdom Viridiplantae; phylum Streptophyta; class Magnoliopsida; order Commelinales; family Pontederiaceae; genus Pontederia; species Pontederia crassipes. Next base: position 63,109,706 of record CM060191.1, on the reverse strand, counting down.
CTCTCGATACATTTAGCCTGTTGATAACGTCTGCAAAAGAAGAACAGAAAGAATAAGCGAAGAACAACATCAATGTACTACGTACACAACAATGGATCACAGTGGAAACTTCATATTCGCTGCTATGTGTGATCATTGGAACACCTTTCAGATACAGTCCTTCAGGGGAGGAGAGGGGGACTTCAATGAAGTGGGGGTGCTCAAGGTGGCGATTCTTGCTGAGATAATACACAACTGGAACTCTTCTCCCGGCCTGTTGCTGCTGCAGCTGCTGCTGATGTTGTGGTTGATGCTTTGGAGGTGGTTCAGTCCAGACCTTGGTTCTCTCTGGGCTTGTCTGCAATCCATATCTCCTCATCCTTGCATCCATAGCTTAATTCTTTGCAGGCCTTCGTTTCTTCTTTGGTAGCTCCTCAGATCAAGCAGGCCATTCAGCTGTTTCCTCCCGGTGGCAGGATCTTGTTCTTCTTCTCCTTCGACCACTTAATTTTTTACCTGCCATTTATGAAGTGAATGGGAGGTGTCAGAGGAATTCCGTGCCTTTATTGCCTCAGACGCGGCCTTGGCCTTGGCCGTAACAGGAAAGGAGAAAGAAATGAAAAATATGGTTCACTACCGCCCTCAACGAGGACAACCAATATCATGTTACTTACAGTCCAGTAGTCCACCCCTCCTTCCCCTATACCATAAACAAGACTCTCTCTCTCTCTCTCTCTCTCTCTCTCTCTCTCTCTCTCTCTCTCTCTCTCTCTCTCTCTCTCTCTGCTTATATAATATGCATATCCAACCTACATGTCTCAGATCCTGTGAACTGTGATGCTGAGAATTTGTTGCATCTGGAGGTCATGCTCGAGTTGTCTACGTTGTTGAGAGGAAGTGCGCAAGGCATGACCTGTTCCTCTGCACGATGGGCCTAGCAAATAATGCTGCGCGACGTGCCCCGTAATTTAATCCTCTCTCCAGAGGAGAGAAAATAAATTACACGAGTGGAGTGAACGATGAGGTTGATTTACGTTTCTTGCAACATATTAACAATACGGTGCGTATGAATTCTATTAAATATATATATTATTAAAACACGAACTCTTTTTTTTAATATCAACTTCGACATGCATTAATAATTGTGTATTATAAACATTTTTTTCGTTATCAACCTTAAAGAGAAAAAAAAAATAAAAAAGTTACCCGTTTCAGTGCCGGTGGCCTCGTTGAATCGGGGCAGCAGAGCAGAGCAGACCATCCACTGCAGAAGAGTCGCTGGAGCTGTCTCGGCCTTATGTGCCTTGTTCACTTGATTGGTCGTTGGAATTGGCGAGCTCAAACATGGTGGAGAGCCCCCATCACAAGAGTCCATGGCTCAATTAATGAAGGCTTTGTGTTTGTTTAAAGGTTAATCTGAGCACCCTTCGCCTTTGGCTTTAACAGGCTTTCCCTGCTTTTAATGGCATCTACTTTGAAACGGAATAAGGAGTAACCCATATGCAAGCTGTGAGACAACTAGTGCTTTGGAGTTTGCTTTGCCCCTAACTCTCTCTCTCTCTCTCTCTCTCTCTCTCTCCTCTCTTAAATTAGTGGCCTACGCTTTAAAATTATGTTACATTAAGAGTCTTGCCTATTTGGCATCCACTTGGGAACTCTGAATGGTTTGGTCTGGTTTTTGTGGTGTTCTTGGGAGTATGGACTGTGGACCTCCATGGTGTCAACTTGGTCATAATTTTGCTCAGCATTTAGTGGCAGTGAACAGAGATTTGATTGGTTCCGGATCTGTTTCAGAAAGTACAATTCTTCTTTTATTTATTTATCTTTATTTCTTGCAACTAAACTTCTAGCTTCATATTTGAAAGAGTTAAAAACAGACCAGATAACTTTAATCTGTCAGATATTAGGAGGAAAAGTGTCTATAGCATTCACTCAAATTTGTGTGTGTGTTGAAGTTTCTTAACAAAGAGGACCAATTTGTGGGGATTGCACTGCAGGTAGTTGAATGGTAGAATAATCAATTAAAAGGGGAAAATAAAGAAACTAATTAGTGTTAGTAGGTAGAGTGCGTTGGACAGGTCAAATGGCTGAATAATTGATAAATATGTGTCAATATTTACTGGTGGTAGATAAATATTTGATCTTGCATTTAGTATTAATCAGTTTTTTTTTTGCTCGACTGTTATAAAGATGTGATAGTGAAAAAAAATAAGGAAAAATGAGATGATGAATTGACCTATGATCTGCCCAAGCCGACAGATGGAATTTCCAATTATTTTCCATTGTGATGATATGATACGAAATGTGAGCTGTTATGCATGAAAATATTCCTAATTATTGTATTCTATACGGTGTGTAGCTGATGACAGTGACATGAGTTTGGAATACTTCTTGTCAAGTATGTAACATGGATTAATTATTACATAAATTGGTTTTTTATTTGCAATTTTTTACTGCAAAATCCATTTTTAATTACAGTGTGACCAATCGATATAAGTTGAACTACTAATAATTTTAGTTTTTTTTTTGTTTCAACACATATGGAAGTGGGCTTACATGGTCATTTTATAAATAAAAAATAGTGTATATATATTTCAAGTCATGTGAAGCATATCTCGACCATCCAATTATGTTCTTCCTCGCGTCTTCAAGTAATTATAACATTAAAAAAATCCTTAACAAAATAATGTTGGAATATAAAAAAATCTAGACAATAATTATGGTAGTACTTCTGCACGAGAAAAATTATGCATCGCAAGAGATAGAATTACAAATCAGATTTCTTTTTATTCAGACCCTTAAGGAGTTTATATAGGCACTCTGTTTATGGAGGATAGGAATTTCATATCGATTGAAACTCTGAATTAATCACTCAAAAATAGGACATATATCTCGTGATAAAAAAACAATTTTGAATCACATACATAATATCCCATAAAATTTTCGCCCAGATGACTCTTACCCCCCCCCCCCCCTCCCCTCGTCCCCTCCCCCAAGGGGATTTCCTTGGATACCCCCTTGTCCCCCTTAGCTCAATGATCGGACAGCGAGACTCCGTAGTGCGAGAAAATCTTTTACTTCGGAGTGTCTTGAGGTCTAGATGAGTTTTAAGTTGAGATAGGATTCAAGGCATTATTAACAAATTATATGGATTTTAATGGGTTAAGTTGGGAACACTCTCGTACCAACTTTTTTCATCGTACGATTAAGGTGCGACGGTCGACGATGCGTGTCTGATTCATCTTTTTTTCCTCTCTCGCGCGCTGGATGGGGGACTGTTCAATTCGACCGATTCACTCTTTTCTTTTCTCACGTTTGATTGGAGGACTTCCGTAAAAATCGTCTAAGCTCCTCGGTGTTGCAATTGCTTCGATCGACCTCCTGAAGGGGCCCCTGCTTACGACCGACCTCCTCGACGTCGCGTTTGGATCGTTCACCATCTTCGTTTGACGTCAACGTTAGATCCATTTTGCCCTCTCTTTCAGAGGTGATGGCTTCGCTCGACCTCGTCGCCGCCGTCGCGATACCTCATTGTCGTGTTCTCAAGACCTCGTCGCCGCCTCCAAAGTGAGCGCCTTGTTGCCGCCTGCCCAAGTTGAATCGTGCTCCATCCAACGTGAAGAGAGAAAAAAGAGATGGACTAGGCATGCATCGTCGACCGTTGTGCCTGAATTGTGTGGGGGAAGAGTTGGTGTAACGACCCGGATTTTCAGAAAATAAATAAAGGATATTTATTTTAATTTAATGGATTTAAAAATTCCAATGTTAATATTTTGGACTTAATTAATTCCAAACTTCAAGAAAAATTGGAAGAGATGGTTAAAGAGATAAGAGGGAATTTGAGAGGGATTGGATTTAATTGAGTTGTTATGATAGGAAAATAATTAATCTCGGATTTAATCAAATTTGAGAAATTATGGAGTGACAAATTATTGATGGATGGTCAAAATTGATTTTAAGAGAGTCCAAGGCCCAATAGAAGTGAAAATCCCAAGTCTGCACTATAAATAGGCATTAAGAGATGGCTGGAAAATCCCTTTTAGACAAACAGAATTTTTGTATCATGAGTCTCTCTTTTCCTCTCGTTTGCACGTGAACCGAGGCATCCCCGAGATCACGCGGCGACTGGTTTTGAAGCCGGCATATAGAAGATCTTCCAAGCGATGTCTGTGAGTTTCGGGTCGTGGATATGGAGGAATCACCGGCCAAAGTTCAACGTTTGTGCATATTTTCAAAGAAGGGACTCATTTTCAGCTAATTTTAGGTACGTAAGGGGAATCCTTATGTCATCGGTTTACTACGACATGAAACCATATTCTCTTCCTCTTTGTATTGAGAATCCATTGATATATCATATGCATTATTTGGACATTGTATGGCATAGTTATGGAGGTCGAAAAGTCGTGTTGGAACGCACTTCTCTGTCGGCGACAGAATCCGGCCCACGTTGAATCCGGACCTAATTGGACTCGGACTCGGAATCGGATCGGATTGTCCAACCTGACCCGGGTTCCTATTTGCCCAGCCCGAGTTCTGGCTTCGGCTCGACTCGGGTTGCGACGTGATTGTGATTGAAAGTGAACCGGCCGACCCGGTTCGGGTTCACTCTACACCCGGCTCGGTTTGCCCTGGCCGAGGTGAGATTGAGCGATTATGAACATGGCCCGGGTTCCACCCGACGCGGGCCGGGTTCTGGAGTCAGAAAATGTAATTTTGAGTAATTTTGTTATAGATAATTGATTAGTTATTTTGGTTAATTATTCATAACCATATGTGATTATAATTATTAGCAGATCTGACATTATCATACTCTTCAGATTTGATCCGAGATTATTAATCTTATTGTTTTACTCAATTATGTGATTAGCCATAATATTGATCTAGTAGTTTTATTCTAATTGGGTCCTTATTTAACCTAAATTGAATTGTAAAAATAGGTCTTCAGGATAAATAAGATAAAAGATGGAAACTGCTGGATCTCCATATTCTGCGATTGTCTTCAAGCCCCTTGAGCCACATTGTTATTGATATGTATATTGTATGGGGAAGATAGTGTACCTAGAGGTTTGAAACATCATCCTCTATGGAAGCTATGGCTGTCATGTGATAGCCATGGTTCCCTGTCATCACGAAACTATTGTTAGCTTTACTATTGGAGAGCGGCTTGCCATGGTTTGATCTCCCATTGGTCTACATGAGTTTCTCTTAATTGACTGAGCGCTCCCTATTGAATCGGATAATTCCAAAGACTGAATTGAATTGAATTGAAATATAATGGAATTGAATCATGGTCACTCAAATTTTGACATTGATCGGCTTTGCCTCCGTCCATTGAATCGAATAGAAATTGTTATTGGTCGATGACCACTGATATTGATAATTGAATTAAAATTGTTAAATTGAATAGTATCATAGTGATCAGACATAATTGATAATTGATTATTATTAAATGATATTGATCAGTCTATTGACCCTCTTTCCTGATCATCCTTATTGACTTATGGCTATATTATTTTATTAATAATTGAGTTCTCCTCATATTATTTTATCCAGTGCTATATTGTTATTGCTCCTTATTGATTTTTCTAACACTGTTGATTATTGATATAGTTAGACCCTATGTACTGAGTATTTTTATACTCATGAGTTTTTTCTTGCATCTGAATTCATGCAGGTGAGATGATAGGAGATGATGATGCAAGTGGTCAGGCTCAGTGACAGATATGTTGCACATGGTGTAGGATTTCGCATATTTAGTATGGTGGAGTCATAGACATTTTCAGCTTCTTGATATTATATGTTGTTAAACGATCTTATTATTATTTTCACAATTTATAGAGTTTTATTTTTCATAAAAGTTATTTATATAAAATTATGTAACGTTTTCGGGATAATTCTGAACATGTGAAAATCACTTGGGTCTCGATGCGTTACAGTTGCAGGATGCTCCCAACTCACCCCATTAATTCTAATTATACTCACCTTAGCTTTGGTCGTCACATTATCAATGATTGAACCATTTCATATCTTCATTTGGTAAAATAATTTATAAGATTTCTAAAAGAACTTATGGTGCAGCGACATTTATTTTCAGAGGCTATTTAGTTGAAAAATGTCATATTACTTCCTTATCTACTAATTATACAGGAATAGTTTCATAAAATAAATACCTCAAAATAAACATTACTCGTTTTTGTTCTGCCAAATATATGGGGTGAGGTCACAACTCACAATGCTAGTTAATTTATGATACGTTCTTAATGTAAGTTAAACAAGTTCATATCATAAAATATAATTACTTTTTTCATTTTAAGATGACCTATATAAATAGTAATTTGGTCGTTTTATCTAAAAAAATTCACTAATTAATTAACGACGCCATTAAAATTATTTATTTTTTATGAAACTAAATTAACTCAATAGTAATTTTATCTCCATAGAATATCAAGTCTATTGTAACATTGAAACCACAAGTTTAGCTAATCTTGTAAATTAATGTTAAAATTTCGTCGGGTAAAATTATTTATTCTTTTATTTAAATGACTTGAATAAAAAAATAGTAATTTCATATTCTACTATAACTATTATTTTCTACTTACTCAATAGGAACTCATCCTAAAAAGGGAATTTCCCACTTATAAGTTTTTATTTTTATAATTACTTCATAAGTTATTACTTTTTATTACCAATATAATATTTTATAATTTATTTTATCTTATATTATGTTATGAAACTCTTGTTTTATATTTTAAAAATTATCACCCTCCCCCCTTGCGGTTTTCGACGGGGGGGGGGGGGGGGGGGGGGGGGGGGGGGGGGGGGGGGGGTCTCCCATTGTCGGCCCCCGTTCTTGCTCTGCATCGGCCACCCCCACGATCATCATGAGAGGAGATCGGTTGCTATTGTATGACGAACATACGGGAAGGAGCTTTGGTAACCATGTTAGTCGAATCAATGGCCACTCGAAGGAATGGTCCTGAGCTTGCACGCTGGTCCCCTATGCGAGCTCGTGCATCGGCAAGCTCGCACAAGGGGCTGGACCCCCCGCGTGAACTCAATGGACGAGCTCGCACAGGGGGCGCCGACCCCCACGGGAGCTTGCCGGACGAGCTCGCACAGGGGGCGCCGACCCCCGCGGGAGCTTGCCGGACGAGCTCGCACAGGGGGCGCCGACCCCCGCGGGAGCTTGCCGGACGAGCTCGCACAAGGGGTGCCTCCGCAAGCTCTGCGATAGATGAGCAGTGGCGCCTAGCAATAGCCGCCGCCTATTCATACGACCATCGGACAGTGGTGGCCGCCGATCTTCTTTCGACAATGGTGATCGAAAGCTAGTGACACTGACAGGTGGTGGCGACAAGGCCGAAAGCGTGTGTGGTGGCCGTTGGTGGAAGCATACGCCCGTACATGCTTTCGTCGTGCAATAGCAACCGATCTCCTCCTGCGATGGTTGTGGGGGCAGCAATGGCGAAGGAGGGGCGACCGCCCCCCTTCGTCGAGGGGGTGTACCAAGGACTGGAGAGGGGCCCGGATTTTTTTTATTTTTTTATGTATTATTTTAAACTTTTAAAATGTTAGGATATATGAGACGAGTGTAATTTGGTCATTAGCTAAATTGAAAAAAAAAATAACGAAAAAATTTAACAAATATTGACGGATGAACTTAAGTGGAAAAAGCAATATAGTTTCGAGAAGACCTGTGAAAAATTTAAAAATTATTGATAGACGCGAAAAAAGTTCATAGTTCATGTGAGGTCAGAGGAAAAATTCTATTTTATATTAATTGTAATTTATTTTTTAAAAATATTAAATAATACTTAAAGTATGATTTTGAATATCACCCCATAATTCGAATATAGTTTCTTATAAATAAAACCTATTCTAAAAATATCAGATCTTTTTTTAAAAAAAAAATTCCTAAAAACATACTTATCCATGAAGAATATTATTATTGCACTAATTCCATATGAGAAATTATGCCTTCGTTCTCCTCATTTGTTCAGATAAATAAATGATAGCTTTGTGATAAACTGGCTTGAACGAAAAAGAATATAATAATCTTTTAAAACTTAAGGACAATCAATATTAATGAATGTAGTATTTTATCTTTAGAATATACGTAATTTTTCTTTGCATATTTCTTCTATTATAAAGTTTACTTTATCATTTAACTAAATTAATAACTTATAATTTTTTTATTATCAAATGGTAACTACTTATTTTTAAAATCAACTTCAATCATTAAATAGGATTAGAGCTTGTTTGACTTAGTTGATATAGAATAATTGATAAGTGGAATTGTTGATAAGTATTTTATTGGTTGAAATATATTTTTAAAAATAAATAATTATTTTGTATAAAATTACTTATATTAATAATAAATAGCTAGTTATGATATAATTAACTAACTTATCTTTAAAAAAAATAATATAAGTGACTTATAGCAAATGGAATCTTAGGATCCGTTTGGCTTAGCTGATATAAAATAGCTGATAAGTTGAAGTGCTGATAAGTAGTTTAATAGTTAAAGCTGATTTTTAAAAAATAAGCAGTTACGTGTTTGATAATAAAAAACTTATAAGTTATTATTTTAATAAAATGACAAAAAAGTCCTCAATATTATCATAGATTAAATATATGAAAAAAGTTATGTATATTATAAAGGCAAAATAGTACATTCATTCATCAAATTAATTATTTTTTTTTCTCACACAAAATAAACTGGGTCCTCCAGCTTATTTTTTTTTTACTTATAAACAATTAAAATAAGTGCTTATCAATTTTTTTATTAGTTATCAAATAAGGAGATTTCTTCAAAACTGTTTATATGGACTAAATAAAAAGAAACTTTTATCTCGTGATTTCCTCCAAAATATGTCACACGTGATTGATTCAACCAATCCAATTAGATCATATGGACACAGGAAAAAAACCCCACCTACGCTCTACGTTGACTCTATAATGCAGAACGGTTTTGTCGCAAACTCGCAACTGTTCATATTTTTTCTAATACATCAACGAATGGTTACTAATTCAAGGTTTTTTTTATACCGATCTGATTCTACGGAACATCTTTGATGTCCGAAACTATTAGCATTTGACTAATAGTTACTAATTCAAATTTGATAAACAACTTATAACTTCAAAGTTTTTTTTCTTTTGAAGCAAGTCACACAGCTCAGTCACCTTCCCTGCAAGGCTTCTCACGGGCATCACTGACCCCCTTAAAGGAGAGAGAGAGAGAGAAAGAAAAGTTTCATGAGAGGACAATGGTGCTGTTGCAGAGCTCCTGCCGCTGCTGGTGGTGGCTTGTTTGAGCTTTGGACTTTGCAAAGGTCGCCTTGCAGGGAAGGTGACTGAGCTGTGTGACTTGCTCTCTTCTCTGTCACCTTTTGACGCATCCATCCGCCTCCTCCTCCTCCCTCTTGCTCTCCTCGTTGCGTCTACGTTAAATTGTGTGCATGTGTTGTCTAGTTCTCTCAGAGGCGTGCGAGACCGAGGTAAACGCCAGGGCTGCACGAAAAGGGTAAACAAAGCAGAGCCATACAAAATTTTCTTTTGGGTCCAACCAAAACAGAGCATATAATTTAAGCTGAGATAGAATAAAGTATAAAGCGGTTTACTGACTGGCAAGTACCACTGGGCATCTCTCTTTAGCCTTTTGTTCCCATTTTTTTTCCCTTTCTCCCTGCAACTTTAATGGTGCCTCAGCTTGTGTGTAGGTTATGTTGTCCACAAGCACTGCACAGACCAACTCAAAGATGTCATAATTAATCACAACGTCCAAATCGAACACGTAAACAGGATGAGTTCCTGTTGGAACACTTGGTGTTGTTTCTAGTCCTGATTTGATTGACTGTTGCAACAAGGATGAGTTTGTTTTTGTTAACATTGTATGATTGGATTCGGATGTTGATGGTCTTTTTTTTCATCTACTTCGAGTAGATTTTTTTTGTCTTTCTTTTGTTTCGTTTTAGTGTACCCTTCACTTATTATATATATATATATATATATATATATATATATATATTCATCTTGGTACAGTAATTAGGAGGTCCACTAAATTAGTTGATTGCATGTCTTGCCAGGTTAATGAACTGGCATTTAATTATTGAAGCCGAGCAAATGATCCACAAAGGAATATAAACCCCACTAATTGGTGTTGGCTTTGGATAATTTGATGCCAGTGGCTATATTGATCATTCAAAATTTTACCACATATTTTTTTCATCTCTCAAAATTTCAAATTAATTTAATATATATAAACTTCCCTAATAACTTGTGTATTAAAGAAACTAAAATAAAGAGAAATTTTCTCATGGGTTTCTTAATTATCCATCCCTTGGCCGGGCCAAAGTAATTGGGTCGTAGTTGGGCCAAATAACTAGGTTCATTCTGGGCCGAAAAGATATCCAAATATTTTGGCCAGCCATCTTTCGTTTGCGATGTATCTACTGCATTATATCTTGAAATTGTTCAATAATTTATATTACTTAACTGAAATATTATTAGTTATTAAATTACTACTACAAGTATTTTTTTACCTAAAACTTCAGATAATAATATTTTCTTATAGAAAATAATTAATAAATAATGTTAACTATAATACGGAGGGACATCCTGATGTGTATAAAATAGTAACAAAATTAGCTATTAAGAAGTGCACTCACTTAAATAATATAGTAAATAAATAAAAAGTGTTGAATTCATGAGAAATAAGTACTAATTAATTATCTAATCCATAAGGTACTAAGATAAAAAAATCATGATTTAAAAAAATAAATTTGTTTAGAAACATAAAATAAAAAAATGTGACATCAAAACTTTGAACAGTATCAGATAAAATTTAAATAAAATTTGATAATCCTCCATATCAATTGAAATCATATTTAGGTAAGACAATTTTTTGAAATAGATTAGGACCTACTTAAAATATGATTGAAATGTTTTAAGTTGTAATTTCTATTTGTATTCTTCTATAAAACGATAATTAATAGACCACAAAATCATAATATTCATCTACAAAACGATAATAGGCCATAACATGCAATGCTTTGGCTCTAAGTTGAAAACTAATTTTTAATACATAAAAAAATAATTATTTCTCTGTAGGACAATAATTAATTAGGGAATTCAATAAGTAAAAATAGGCATTCATCGTCTATTCACATTCAAAAGAAAATCAACTAAAAGATTGATTCAAATTAAAACAAAGGGTCCAAAAATGTGACAAAATTAGACTTCATCTTAGATAAATGAGAAGAAAGAAATAATACTCAATGAAATAAAATACTTCGATAGGGCTTTGATGTCCTCGTCAATTCTTAAGCTCGGCCTCTCTCTTTCTTGTGTTGACAAACATACAAGGTCTGAAACATGAGAATAGTTTGGCGTTGCCAAACTTATGAAAAAGATTGGCGGCTTTGGCACATAGACCAAATGGTATGGTGGAGGAAAATGATTGTGGCTTTGGCACATAGACCAAGAAATTAAACTCAACCATTCTTGTGGGCCACCATATTGTTATAGGGGCAATGTTATGATAAATAATTTTATCAACTTTTGAGAGTATTTTTAATATGTTGAGGAGGAATTTTAGGAGGATATATTATTTTCCTTATTATAGTCACATTTTATTTCCTAACGTTAACTTCCTTGACCTCCATCTTTTGTATGTCTTCTTAGAAATGGCTATTCTCCAACGAATTTTGGAATTTTTATGATTCATCACTTCATACTCACCAAGAATAAAATCATTTCTCAGTATGCTCAAGCACAACTCTTCACAATGGAACTTTCTTCACTCATCTTTTTCATCAAAGTAATGTGATTATTCCTGAATTTGAATTATATATCATTGAGCGACACATTCAAACATGATGACAATGCAAGAACTGATGACGCTCACAATGCTTAGTTCCTAGTTGTTTTTGCTTTTTTTTTGTACCCCGTTTTGATGACGTAAAAAAGGGGGAGAACACTATAACTAGGTGATGACACTACAAGAAAAATCAATATTTCTGACAACCTGAACCATCATAAATTGTGAAAAATCTGTCGAAAAGGTAAGTTTCCAACGGATATTTTGACGGCAGAGAATCGTCAAAAAATTGTCCAAAATTCCCACGGCTTGGGCCGCGGGAAACACCTGAAGCTGTGGGACCATGGGAAACATTTTTCATGCTTGGAGCGATGGCTGGAGCCATGGAAACTTCCGACGGATATATGCTTTTCCGACGGTCTAAGTTGTCAAAAAAGTCGGATCCGGCTGATCGGCCGTCGGAGGACCAGACCGGCCGCCCATAGCCTAATCCATCGCTTGGCGGCCGGAGAAGGCTGCCCTCGCTACGGCCTCCAGGCATTCGGATCAGGCAGCGGACGACCACATGGGGGGGCAGTAGAGGGAGATCGAGGGAGAGGGGCGGCCAGATCGCGGCCACATCTGGCCAGATTGCGAGAGAGGGAGAGGGAACAAGAGATGGAGCCGAAGGAGAGAAGAGAGCATCGCCGGAGGGTGAGAGTGCTGGAGGGAGAGAACGTCGCCGGAGGGAGAGAGCACTGACAGATGGAGAGAGCGCCGGAGGGAGAGCGACTTTGGTTGGTGGGAGTGAGAGAGAGGGCATGTAGATGTTATATAGAGGGATGTGATGAAAAAAAGTGGTGGGGAGGGCACGCTGGAATGAAATTAGAATTACCGACAACCCGAACCATTGGAAATATTAATAATAAAAACTAAACATAGGCGTTATATTATATTATATATAAATTTATTATTAGTTTAAGTACCCACAACACGAACCATCGGAACTACCGACAGCTTAGGCCGTCCGAAAATGTTAATAATATAATACCCAATGTAAGTACCCATGGCACAAACTGTGAAAACTACCAACGGTCCGGTCCATCAGAAATATTAATAAAATACCAAACGTAAATGTTATATTAATTTCTCACGGCTCTAGCTGTGGGAAAGTTTTCCCACAGCTCAAGCCGTGGAAAAAGTTCCCACGGACTAAGCCGTGGGAACTTCCCACGACTTGGACCGTGGGAAAATTTTTTTATTGAAAATAATAGTAAATTTGAAAAATTACATAAATTCGAAGAAATTAAATTATATTTTTTGAATACACAAATTCGATTAAATTAAAAAATAAATTCATAAAAATTATAGTTTAATAAATTAAAAACTAAAATAAATTCTAATTTTCGGGCTCACTGTCGTCGTCATCATCATCGTCCTACTGGCCACGCATCATCTAGCGCATCATTTTTTTCATTTCTTTTCGTTGATGCTGCTCAAATGCTTGTTGTCACTACTCATATTCTTGTCGAACCTCTTCTCAGACTTCCGTTAGTCACTGTTACCACAAGAAAAATTACACCAAATACTCTCCAACTTTGACATTTGCCCAGCAATACCTTTCAACTTCACTTTGTAACACGAATGTCCTCTATCTTCGAACTTGTTACATGGAATGCCCTCCCGACTGAGAATTCCTAGTTTCCCAATCAGCCTAGTGACGCAGCGATGCTCTCTCTCCTCCACGCAAGAGAGCTTTTGACGTGGCACTACCACATCAGCAAATTAATAAAAAATAATAATAAAATAATAAAATATAAAAAAGATATTTCCTCTCTCTCTGGCGAGGAGGGAATATTTTTTTAATATTTTAATATTTTAATATTATTTTATTATTAATTTGTTAACGTGGCGGTGCCACGTCAAATACTCTCCTCCGTGGTCGAGAGAGAGCATTGCCACATCAGCAAATCGACTGGGAAATCGGGTATTCTCGATCGGAAGGGCATTCCGTGCAACAAGTTTAAAGATGGAGGGCATTCGTGTTACAAAGTGAAGTTAGAGGGTATCGCTGATCGTGTTACAAAGTGAAGTTAGAGGGTATTGCTGAGCAAACATCAAAGTTGGAGGGCATTTGGTGTAATTTTTCTTGTTCTCACGTGTTATCGAATACTTGCCGCACATTTTGACTTGGATAATCAGATATTAATTTTTTACCATATCCAATATCCACATGACTAATGGAGGATCCGAGACCGTAGATGCGCCCCTTCTTCACTCCGACATGATGAGTCCATAATTGTCGAGAGGTCAATGGTGTGCCTCCCTCTTGCGTGACTTGTGTATGGTGCTCGGCTTCTTTTATTTTATTACTCTCTTGTAAATTTACGAAGTGACATTTGTTAATTCATTCATAATAAAAAAATTACGTTATGAAAGTATATTCTTACATATGTCCAAAGGATGAAATCCATTCGGAAATTTTCTTTTGATGAGTTTTAAGAAAAATCTCATCTTTCGTGGGTGTTTTACCCATCTCTTTTTCCTACGATTAAAATCAAAGTTAGAACATTAAATTCATCAAATGGAATTACAAAGTTACAAATGTTTACTAGTCTCCTTGCAATTGTCGACGTAGATATGCAACCACCCACATCCAAGTCGGATTCTCGATTTGTCTTCACTTTTTCGCACTTGGATTTGTATGCCTCAGTGGACCATCTAGCTAGTAACTTATCCAAACTGCCTCTGAAATCACTAGACGGACGAGCATACCGTAAATGGTGGGATCGTTGGAGTGGGAGCAGGGTTACCGGAGTTTGGGAGCAGCCTTCGAATGTCGATCGCCGACGCAGGAGAAGGGAGAGGTCGCCGACACACGAGCAGCGTGCAGCCTTCGAAGGTCGATCGCCGGAGCGGGAGCAGGGATCGCCGGTCACCAGAGTTGTGCACACGTCCTTTGAAGGTCAATCGTCGACACAGGAGCAGGGATCGTCATTTGCCAACGCAAGAGCAGGGATCCCCGGTTGCTGATGCAGGAGTGGGTGCAGGGATCGCTGACGCAGGTGAGCAGGAGCGGGAGCAGGGATCGCCGGTCGCCGACGCAGGTGAGCGGAAGCAGGTCGCTAGAGCGGGAGCAGGAGCGCTGGACACCGGTCGCCAACTCAGGTGAGCGGGAGCAGGTCACCGGAGCGTGTCGGAGCAGGAGTAGGTCACCGGAGGAGAGATGAACATGGTTGCGCGGGGGAGAAGCGAAGGGGAGAAGAGGGGGTCAGGTTAATTTATGGAAGGGTTTTGACAGACTTACCGATGGCTTAAGCCATTGCTTATTGTAAATTAAATCCGTTTTTTTAAACTAAATGTTGTATAATATAAAATAGTATTACACATTTCCCACGGTCGCAGTCGTTGGAAGTTCTGATGACTGTGGCCATGGGAAAGCATTTTTTCCCAATTAAATGGCATATATACAAAAGGAACGTAAAATAATATTTTACATTTTCATGGCTGCAACCATGGGAAGTTTCGACAACTGCGGGCGTGGGAAAGCCTTTTTTTAAAAACTAAATAGCGTATAATATGGAAGAAAGATAAAATAATGTCACATTTTCCACGACTACAACCATAGTGAGTTCCGAAGCCTGCGGCCATGGGAAAGCTTTTTTCTAATATTAAACGCTGTATAATATATATGAAACGAAGGTAAAATAATATTTTACATTTTCCACGGCTATAGCCATGGGAAGTTTCGACTGTTGTGGCCGTGGGAACGCCATGTCGTGCAATAAAAAATTATTATAATTTTTCAATGGCTAGAGTCGTGGAAAGTTCCGACGGGTGTAATCATGGAAAATCCGTCTTTCAAAATATGATTGAGGCGTTACCATATAAAAAATTATTTTACAATTCCCATGATTATAGTCGTGGGAAGTTCCAACGATGTTACTTTTCCGGTAATCGTAGCCGTCAAAACTTGCAATGGTTATTTAGCCGTCAGAAATATTTGCGTCTCTATTTCGGAAGAATGTCATTAGCCGTCGCGAAATTCATCGAAAATTATGAGGGATATCCGACTGTCGGTAATATCCATCGGAATAATGATTTTTCTTGTAGTGTGATGACTATTTATGATGTATTAGCACTATTTTGGCTCATTTGAGCATATGGTTATATTTGATTATTTTATTAACTTTTTTAGCGTACTTGATATGCATGGATGTTATTATGCCACACACGACTCCTTGAGCACTTTTTATATTTTGTGTGATATTATATGCACTTTTCATATATATATATTAGACATATGGATTTTTGACAAGATGGACATATTCATAGTGGCAAAATTTTTAAATGTCAACCTTATATGCGAAAATAATAGGTTATATTGTTGAATTTTATATCTTAGTATGCATTCAAAGGGACATTGATTAAGGGGGAATAATTTACAATTTTTACTTATTTATCCACTCATCATCACTTTGTTTATCATCTCAAAAAAGGGGGAGATAATTGTTACGAAGACTATACGCTAAGGGATCGTTTGGCGCATTACCGATTCACCACATAGATTACCACTATTTAAATTACCGGTAATATTACATTATAGTGTTTGGTAAGTATAAATAAATTATTGATAATATAAATAATAGTCAAAACGGACAGTGACAAAATTACCAAAATACCTTTTAAAATTATTTTAGATTTTAATAACATATTATTATAAATAAACAAAGAAAAAAATTAAACAAATGAATATATATAAAACGATGAGACAAAATTAAAAGTTATTTGTAAAATATTTCAACTAATAAAAAAGATGAAGTTAATTGATATTTATTTATTAATAAAATATTTGAAATAAAAAGTTTAATTGAAGGGATATTTTCGTCAAAATGTATTCCCAGCAGCTAGTAATCTGGAAAGACACCTCCCCTGCCTACTATCTTGATTACCAATGTGGTGGTAATTAAAATTACTAGAGTAATCAAAATTATCGGTAATCAATCGCAGCCAAACGAGGAATGTGGTGGGTCCTGAGAATTTTAAATAAAATGACCGATAATTTATTTAGATTACCTCATATCAAACGGTCCCTAAGTATTTTGATGATAGTAAATAAAGAAGATCATGCACTAATACTGATTGAAATGTTGAACCTAACATATTAATGAATTAATGATTTTTTTTTAAAACTCTGTAAAAGAAGCATGTGTCTAGTGGAAGCTGCAAACAACCACTATGGTAACGTTAGAAGTGCAGTTGATACAGCGGGTGACTGACTCAAATACAGACAATCACCACTATGATCAGTATCTAGTATTTGTCGAAGCATAAAAGGAAATGACTGGAGTAGACGACCACTAAAGAAAGCAGCATATGTTTGCTAAAGGAGGTAGCATATGACCATGAAGATGGACATAATGCCCGCAAATTTAGAGATTTTGAACATACAATGGTTTGATAGATCAGATGTTTATTTTGGAGCATAGTAGTTGTGAACCACCTATGAAATGGATGATTGCAAGATAAAAGGACAATCACTTCATTGAAAAATAGTCAATAGTTTTGAGCGAACGATTCGAGAAAGGAGAGGTCATGGGTGAGAGTACAATAATGACTAAATTGATAGAGCGGATGCCCTGTACAAGGAACAATCACTATAAAAAAATTGTCATTTTTCGACGAACAATTTCTGACGAATATAAATCATGGGTGAGAGTAGAATTAATTGCCCCCTTCAAAAAGGGGAAATAATAGTACGATGAGTATTTTCTTGACATAATGGAGATTTGGTATTGGGAGCGGATGTTCGCTTCACTACTGACAGGATAGAATCAAGTATTTAACTTTTTTAAAAAAATGCACAATAGTCATTTTTTTGAAGATCACTTGTAAAACAAGATCAAGGCTAATCATTCATATTTGTCAAAAATTGAGAACACATTTGTGAAGTACTTAGATCACTATTGAGCTACATTGGTAAAATCATTCGGCTTCTTCTTTTTTCTCCTTTTTTTTCTTTTGTGGGTTGAGCTTAGAATTTGTAATAGATAAAGAGATAATGTTTCTTCTTCTAAAATTGAGTCATTGAAGTCACTTGTGATAAGATGTGTGCATTATTTCTTGGGCAAAGAAAATATGATGAGGTGTAAACGGTTCCTCTCCCTATTAGAAAAGAGGTTTATTCAAGGTTCTCAAAGCATGAAAATCAACATGGGGATGTAATCTCATCAACGAATAGTTTATCTTTTACTATTACTTGTTTTTCTTTCTTAGTTGCATGAAATCATGTTTTCTCGGAAATTATTTTTAACACATCAATTCACCCCTGGTACTTTTAAGTTGTTAAACATATTTAACATAACTTTTCATCACATGTATGTAAATTGCCAAAGCCTCTAGGATTCGTATGTCGTGTTAGAAATTTAAAAGGTGGATGTGGGTACATTGGTCATGGCATGTAGAGTAGGTAAGTCATGACTAATGAGGCCTTTGCATCGTGGCTTGTAAAACTTAGTCTCAACAAGTTGTTTGAAATTTATATTTTGATCGTGGCATTTGTGTTGATCAAACCATGACATGGCTTTAAGGTTTGTCCCATATGCATATGAAAATGTATTGGAATATTTGTTTGAGGGATCACATTTGTAGAAAATTAGGGTTTTGAAAAATGATTTTGTTAACAGAGAAATAAAAGGATAAAATAAAAAAATATCATATAAAACTTTTGAATAGGATGAGATAAAATTAGTACAAGATTTTATAAACACCACATTAATATGGATCGGAGTTAGGTAATCATAAGATGAGTTATAGCTTATTTAACATATAATTTTATGTATATGACACATCAACTAATTTATTTCTAGATAGATTAAATCAGTCAATTAAATTATTATAATCTCATCTATTTAAAGATTAAAATGCTCTAAGTTGTAGTCCTTATATTATTTATCATTCTTTTTACACGATGATGATCAATAAACCAAAAAGCCAAAGCCACAACATTTATTTACAGAATAATACTAGGTCATGACATGCAATATTTGAAGTCTAAGTCAAAAAATATTTTCTAAGATTTAAGAAGTCAATAACTAATTATTCATTTGCTATAATAAATTAAAGATTTTAATAAATCAAAGAAAAATCACTATATATGTTCATAAGAAAATTAACTAAAAGATTAATTCAAATTAAAATATACGCTTAAAAAATTTCCCTTTAATAATTAAACACTATCCCAAACTAAACAAATCAAATACAAAGTAAATATAAAATTGGAGTTCATCTTAGCGAACAGAAACAAACTTTTATGAAAGAGAATACTTAGAATTTCAGTGTGTCCATCAACTCTCAATATTGAGCTATCTCTTTCTTGCATTGAAGAATGTCCAAGGCTTGAAGTATGATTTATCAACCCTTATTTATAGTGGCAAAGATAAAGTTGACCCATCACCATGGTAAAATCAAGTTATTAGAATCAATTCAACCATCATAAAGAAACATCTTTGTCACTATTTCAACTCAAAACCAATAGACAATTGACATGTTAGAATCACACGGGTGCTCGTAAGTGCACGTACAACCACTAGATAAATGCATAAGTAGTAGTAACGATACACATCTCAATATCTACCTTGGTGGTTGTCGTTGATGGTCATAAGTTTGAATCTGATTGCCTTTTTTCATACAACATTTCTCTTCTTTTTTAAATTTAATAATAGACAATTTATTTTATGACCATGTAAAAAAAATACGAAGAACATTATACTAATACTCACGAAAAATATTATTTCTCTATTACACCCTCCTTATTATAATTCTTATAGAGTATAATAATATTGCATAATAAAATAGAATAATATACTTATTTGTATTCGTTATGTCATTAAGAGAGTATATCTCATGATTATCCACTTAATCATCATTTTGTAGCATTATGCTTAAACTATACATACATCATATATTTTCTCTTCTATTTAGAACTAAAATTGTTATGATTTTGATCATTAAAATTAATGCATTTATAAGTTATAATTGAAAAATGTATTCATGGGAGTTTTATGATTTAGTATAATAATAATTGTTAAAATTATTTATGAACCCACTAAATATTCACTCTAACTTTGCCACTCATCATGGCAATTTATCATGTATGGTTCGAATAAGCTTTGCCACAATATTAGCTTCCTCGATCGTACGTAAAACTCTTATCATATGCCACGTATTATTCTTTCTCCCGTATATGACTTCATATCTTCATGAACTAGTCATGACTTAAATTCCTACAAGTTGAAACTAAAGAGTAAGCCAATCCACAAAACATGTTTTATAATCAATTTCATATCGTGGCTTTACTTCTTTTGTCACAATGGAATTTTGTTTGTGTTGACTTTGAGATCACACGTTGCAGCTTCTATCAATTATCATACACACACGGTGTTTGCATGTCACGAGTAGATATGACTTCAATTCACTTAGCGTGGCTTTACTTTGACTTGATCTCACCTTCTGTTCTCCACCAATTGTGAATATACTAGACTCTGATATCTGCCAAAAAATGTTGGGTTTAACTTATCCGCCTTCAAATCATTCAAACGTGAAAATAACATCAGTTAAACTCAATGAACTTAAGCCCCTATTTGGATGGAGAAAAGAAGGAGAAAGAGAGAGAGAAAAGTGAAGGGATTTTTTTTATTTGGTTTGGATGAAAGAAATTGAGGGGAAAGGGAGAAAAATCCCCCTCCAATTTTCTTTTTGGTCAGTTTTTTTAATCTCGATTTGGGAGGTAAAGGAGGAGAATGACAATTAAAAATCTTTAGTAGATTGAAAAGATTTAATCACCCTCGAATGTATAAACTTTCATTGCAATTGAAAAAGGATATAATTGCCATATGACATTGACACTTAATTTATTTCCCTCTCCATCTATCCAAACAAGGTTAATTTTTTTCCATTCTATTCTCTTCCTTCCCCATGATTCCCCTTATTTTCCTTCCTTTTACTAGATTTTATTCAAAAAAGTCTAAATAAAAATATCTTAAAAATAATAAATATTATGATAAAATTAAGAAAATTAAATATAATAAAAATATTATATTTTGCACACATCACATGGATCGTGATTGTTACTTCATAGACCATTTATATTGCTAGGTGATTTAGATTATATATCGGTCAAAATAAAGTAAAAAATATACTGCAATGGACCTAAATAAATTAAAGTTTAGACAGTAGCCTGAAAAAAATTGGGTTTAAAGACGTCCTCTTAGATCATCAAACTAAAATGTGTCACTAAAATTAAAATAATTCGGATCTTACATTTTTATCAAACTACCACTCCACGCTATGTGGACAAACAAAATTGCAAAAGAAAAATAACTTTTTCTATGTAATTTTTTTAGGTAGATAGCTTCCGTATTTGAGAATTTAGATTCATGCAATGCACGCGATAAATTAAAAGTCCAGTCGCCGAGTTTAACTAATTTGATTAATTTTTTTCTCTACAAGCTAACTACTCTATCTGGATAAATGATTGTAGGATTTTAAAGGACACCA
This sequence comes from Pontederia crassipes, assembly GCA_030549335.1. Classification (NCBI taxonomy): domain Eukaryota; kingdom Viridiplantae; phylum Streptophyta; class Magnoliopsida; order Commelinales; family Pontederiaceae; genus Pontederia; species Pontederia crassipes. The sequence goes on along the minus strand of CM060191.1, from coordinate 63,088,372 downwards.
AGAGGGAGGGAGAAGAGGAGGAGAGTGAATTGGTATTCTATCGAAAATATCGATTTCACAAAACCGTCACGGAAGTACAAAATCGATTAGTTAATTCTTTTAATTCAAAACAATTGAGATAATAAACATAATAAGAGAGAGAATCAAACACAAACACGGTGGTTGTTGACGAGGTTCGACCACACCTTGACTTATGTCCCCACTCCGACTTCTCGATCTCGAGATCGTCGAAAATTCCACTAGAACTATTTCTTAATTTCAAATGGGGCAAGGAAGAAAGCCCTTTACATCAACCACATTTTCTTTGCTTCGAGAGGTAAGGCATCATCTCCTCCTATGAAACTAATATTTTTTTTCGCTCAAGAGATAAGATTTGGAACATTTTTTACGAGAAAAAATAGTTTCTCTCTCTTACAATAGAACACTCACAAGAAAAGAAGAGAGAAAGAAAAAAAGCTCTAAATAATAACTTCAAGAGAAATGATCTTCTTTTGATTTCTTGAAGTTTTGCTTCAATGCTTAGATGGATATTTTTTCTTTTGGCTTTGGCACTCTTTTATATGTTTCAGCAAGTGAGAAAGTCGTCCAAAAATTATTCCATAATTTTCTTCTTCAAATTTGACCGTTATTGTTCATTTGACTCGGAGGCCATTCGACCGCACATATGAACCGGTCGATCGGTACACTTTCTTTTATAAAAAATATGACCGTTGGCGAATTCTGCACTATAAAGTCGACTTGTGTTTTGGACTAGTCAACCGGTACATCGACCCGTACAGTCTCGATATTCTATTTGTTGAAATTGGATATTTTCTGTACTGACCGATCGACCTGTATTCTGGACCGGTCGACTTGTGTTCCTGATCGGTCGACTGATCTTCCAGTTGACAGGTCGATCGTCCTACACTATTTTAAGCATAACGGTTTGCATAGTTATTCAAATGAGATGATTTTTTATTCTATGTAAAACTAATAGAATTCTCTACAATTTTTATATTTATGATTAATCCAAAATCTAATATGATCACAGTTAATTATTTAATCAAAGTGTAGTGCATAAAGTTATCCCTTTTTCTTTAAACTTTTTCAGCATTTTAACTTTAATCTTTGGAGGATTGTATCATCAAAATATAATTTTATATGTCATTAAAACTTAGATCCAACAATCTCTCCTTTTTTTATGAAGACAAACCGAGAAATATGAAAAATTTATAAGTTTCAAAAAAGTTATAAAATAAGTTGTAAAATCAATTTTACTCCTCCTAACACAACTTTTATTACAATAAGTATAAATTATAACTCCCCATATTCACATAAGTATAAATTATAATAAACTTTTCATATAAAGTGATATTCAGATCATATTTCTTCCCATTTTCTTCATAAAAAAGAATAATTTGTATATGAAGCATATAGGAAATCTTATGTAACTCCCCCTTAATCATGTCATCTTTGAAAAAAAAATTATTTCCCTCTTTTATTATATTAGAAACATGTGAAACATTGCATCATAAAGAGTTAGTATGTAAGAAATTACTCCCCCTAAATTTATTACTATTTTATAATGGCGAAATAGAAATAATTTGATGAAGGTCAAAAAATATATATAAATTAATAATCAAAATATGACATAAAATTTTGATACAACAATGATATCCACGATATGCCAAAATAAAATTTAGTATGCTCCTCCTATCATTATTATCAATTTTAGATGTTCTCTCTTTTTAAAGAAATAGTAATTTTAAATTTTTGAGTGAACTCAAAGATAGATAATACTTTTATCATAACCTTTGTGCCTTCACATTTCTAATTCCTCCTTTGCTTTACATGTGAGGCACACCTGACAATCATTTAAACTTCGGTACCCAAAATTCTTTGAGTCCAATTTTGTTAGTCAAAGTTCCTTTTGAAACTCATATCATCTCATGTTTTGAAGATTTTCTTACTTTGCATTGATAAGCATAATGACCATAAATTCCGCATGAAAAACATGTAATATGTGATTTTTTATCATAGGAATGATTAGACTTCTAATAAGAGTTTTCATGTCTAAAGTATTCTTAGAATTATCTTTCTTTACATACGAACTAGTTTTATCATTATTTTGTGAATTTTTCAAAAAATCATTTTTCTTCTTTGCTTTTTCTAAAGAACGTGCTAGTTTTACAATTTCACATGCATGTGTAATTTCCAGAGTTTCAATTTCATTTTTTAAGTTTTCATTCTCCATAAAATATATATTATTTTCTTCTTTTAAACTTTCAATCTCATGTCATAATTTCTCATTTTTTCTCTTTAAGTGAGTAATATCTTTTTATAAAGGAGGAAAGTTCTTTATTTACATCTAAAGAAAGATTTTATTTACATCTAAAGAAATATTTTCTTCAGAAGAGCTCGACGAGTCATTATTTAAAGGATTAAAATTATCTCATCGTCGTGTTCCATTAAGCATAAGTATGCTTCATCATTGAAAGATCTTGATGAGTCACTTGTTTCACTTGACTCTTCGTACTTTTTCTTTTTATCTTTTCGAGATGTTTCTTTTTTTTTTGTGATTTTTGTATGATTTTCAAGTAGGCTTTTCATTCTTTTATTTCTTCTTCACCAACTTGAGATACTTATCTAGTTTTCTTGTATAGCGGGCGAGTCTCTTTTCGTCAATTTCTTCTTCACTTGAGTCTTCTTCATTTGCATTGACATTTAATGCCAATGTTTTTTTCTTGGGAGCTTTTTCTTCTTGATCTTCTTGGATTGAGATCTCATAGGTTAGAAGTGAACCAATAAGATCAACAAAATACAATTTGTTTAGATATTTTTCTTCGTATGCCATTTGGAGGAGAGAGACTTGAGAATCTTTTTCACTTTTTGGGATTCAATTCTTGGCTCGCCTAAAAAGGCTAAGTCATTCAAAATATTATTAAACCAAGCAAGCATATCATTTATGGATTCATTATCATGCGTTTTGAAAGAATCATATTGATGGTTTAAATTATTCAATCTAGATACTTTAACTTTGTCGGTTCCTTCATAGGTAGTAATGAGTTTTTCCCAAATCTCGATTGTAGTTTCACAACTTGAAATCCGATTAAACTCCGTTGAATCCAAAGCATAATAAAAAATATTTTTAACTTTCAAATCAAGTTTTGAAAAAATCATTTCTCTTTCTTTAGAATATGTAGGTAACTTTTCATGAAGATAATAACATTTTTCAACTATATCTCACATGTCGATATCAATAGAACAAATATATAATTGAATTCTAATTTTTAATATAAAAAATTTGATGCATTTAAAAGGGGAGGACAACTAATTGATTGTCCTTCGATAAAATTAAAACACGTGATGCCATAGCTCTAAAAATTGTTAAATATTAAAATAAGGTGATCAAATCTTAAAATGATTTGATCTTAAAACAAGAGCAACATGCTCTGATACCAATTGTAGGGTCCCAAAGGGCATTAAGAAGTGGGGTGAATTGGTGTTCTATTGAAAATATCGATTTCAAAAATCATCGCGAAAGCACAAAACCGATTCATTAATTCTTTTAAATCAAAGCAATTCAGATAATAAACATAATATGAGAGGGAGTGTGAGAGAGAGAAAATGAAACACAAACACACGGTGGTTGTTGACGATGTTTGACCACACTTTGACCTACATCACCGCTCCGACTTCTCGACCTCCGCTTCGACTTCTCGACCTCGAGACTGTCGGAGATTCCACTAGAACATTCCTTAATTTCAAATGAGGCAAGGAAGAACGTTCTTTACATCAACCACATTTTCTCCACTTCGAGAGGCAAGGCAACCTCTCCTCCTAAGAAGCTAATTTTTCTTTTGCTCTAAAGATAAGATTTTGAACATCTTTTACACAAGAGCTCTCTCAGTATTTTTCTAAATAAAATGTTTCTCTCTTTTACAAAACTAAGATCACAAGAGAAGAAGAGAGAAAGAAGAGAAAAATAAAAAAAAGAAAAACTTCAAGTTTAAGTTTTAATGACATATAAAATTAAATTTTGATGATACAAACCTCGAAACATTAAAATTAAAGTGCTGAAAAAGTTTAAAGAAAAAAGGATAACTTTATGCACTACTCTTTGATTAAATAATTAACTATGATCCTATTAGATTTTGGATTAATCATAAATAGAAAAGTTGTAGAGAATTATATTACCTTTCCATTAAATAAAAAATCATCATATTTGAATAACGGTGCAAAAAATTATGCTCAAAATAATGCAGGGCGATTGACCTACCAGTCGGTCGATCGATCAGGAATACAGGTCGACTGGTCCAGAACACAAGTTGACCGGTCAGTGTAGAAAATGTCCAATTTCAACAAATAGAATGTCGAGACTATACCAATCGAGGTACCGGTCGATCGGTTTAGAACACAGGTCGATCGGACAGTGCAGAATTTGCCAACGATCATATTTTTCATAAAAGAAAGTGTACCGATCGACCGGTCCATATGTGCGGTAGCTCGACCTCCGAGTCAAATGAATAGTAATGGTCAAATTTGAATGAGAAAATTGTGGAATAATTTTTGAATGACTTTCTCACTTGCTGAAGTCTATAAAATGAGTGCCAAAGCAAGAAGGTCGATCGGCTAGTAGGTCGACCGCCTTACATTTTTTAAGCATAATTTTTTGCACAGTTATTCAAATGAGATGATTTTTAATTCGAAAAGATAACATAATTTTCTACAACTTTGCTATTTATGATTAATCCAAAATCTAATAGGATCATAACTAATTATTTAATCAAAGTGTAGTGCGTAAAGTTATCCCTTTTCTTTAAACTTTTTTAGCATTTTAACTTTAATCTTTCGATATTTGTATCATAAAAAATTAATTTTATATGTCATTAAAACTTAAACTTGAAGTTTTTCTTTTTTATATTTCTCTTCTTTCTCTCTTCTTTTCCTGTGAGCTTAGCTTTGTAAAAGAGAAACATTTTATTTAAAAAAATACTGAGAGAGCTCCTGTGTAAAAGAGATTCAAAATCTTACTTTTTGTGTGAAAAAAAAGATTAGCTTCTTAGGATGAGAGATTGCTTTGTCTCTCGAAGCGGAGAAAAGGTGGTTGATGTAAATGGCGTTCTTCCTTGCCCCACTTGAAATTAAGGAAGAATTCTAGTAGAATCTTCGACGGTCTCGAGGTCGAGAAGTCGGAGCGGAGACATAGGCCAAGGTGTGGCCAAACCTCATCAACAACCACCGTGTGTTTGTGTTTGATTTTCTCTCTGTCACTCCCTCTCATATTATGTTTATTATCTAAATTGTTTTGATTTAAAAGAATTAACGAACCAGTTTTAAGATTCCGCGATGATTTTTGTGAAATCGATATTTTCGATAGAACATCAATTCTCCCCTCCCCCTTCTTGGTGCCCTTTGGGATCCTACAATGATAATTTATTTAATTATGTATTTTAATGATTAAGGGGTTGTTTTACACCATTTAATGTTTAAGGTAAATATTAAATATAATTTTTAAAACCATTTCAATGTTTAAGCCTAGGTAAATATTAAATACAACTTTTTTTAACTAAAAAGACATTGGATATTTTAAACAGGGAACATGACCTTGGGGTTTAACTAGTCAATTGTAAATATAAACATATGCACCCTTGGACATGCACAAATTCAAACAAAGATATTTCTTGGAGCTGGAAGCTCATGATTAACACGTTGGATACCATTAAACTTGGAATCAACAAGCAGATTGGTAGTGGCCTACATACTAGTGTTCTTTGTTATCCATGGATATTCTGCATCCCTCTGTCATTTATGCCAAATTTCTTTAATGCTTCTGCTATCTCAGAATCTCTCTATTAGTGATTTAGTCACTAATGGCTCCTGGAATTACTCCTCACTGCATGATCTGTTTGGAAAAAAATTGATTATTCACATTTCCTCTATACATGTACATGTACGTCCATATGATGATAGGTGGATTTGTGTGTCTGATACTCAACGTGTGGCCAATGCTATGACAGTTTATAGGTACCCGATTGTGCCGACTAACCTTTCTAGCACTTATGTTTGGCCTGGATGGAAGATGATATGGAAAATTCGTATCCCCTCAAAATACATAATTTTCTCTGGAAACTAGCTCATGGTAAACTTCTTACTAAAACCTTTCTTTCAAAATTTGACTCCTCCATAAATCTTGCTTGTTCCTTATGTGGCTTAGCTCCAGAAACCATTAAGCACCTCTTCTTTGATTGTTTCGTAAGCCAACAGCTATGGGCATATTTCAGCATACTCTTTTGCTTATCAAGATTCCTGGCATCAAGGCAATTGGTTATTCGAAGGAAACAATCTCACATTTTAATCTCAACTCTTTCTTCAATCCCTTTTCCTCATTGTCTTTGGGGGTTATGGACTCTATGCAATGATATTCATTTTAACTCTCGCCATTTGCCCATCAATGCTATTTGGAGGAAAGCCCTCGCTTTCTTTAAGGAACATGATGAGGCTAATATCCACCGTCCTGATGGACGCTCCATCAATGACCCGATCAGGGTACAGCGGGAGACTCTCCCTTTGGATTGGGCTTTGCTCAATTTCGATGGGTGCAAACTCAAAATCGGGTCCGGGCGGACCCGGTCCCGACTCGAATTATGTCGGATCAAAATTTTTTTGACCCGATACTGGACCCGGACCTGGTCTGGTCTGGGACCGGGTCAGACTCGCCAATTCGGAAATTTGACTGGGTTTGCAGCCGGAACTCACTATTTTGAATTATACTCCACGGCATAGTTCGCATCCACCAGGTGCGCCGCCTTGCGCACGCGCAGGGGAGCACTGCTCGGGGGTCGCACGAAGTCCACAATCTGCTTGCCCTTGTAGGGCAGACAACAGTTGACGGATGTGCCGCCGGGGAGGTTGGCCGGCTCACATCTGGCCAGCTCAGGAGCCTAGATGGACGACGTGAGGACCTTTCGGCCAATGTTGAGTTCGAGGCCTCTGGTGACCTTATAGAGGCCACTGAGGCTGATGAGCACGTCACGGTGATCGATCTTCCGTAGGTGCGAACTGTTGTCATCCTATGGGGGCTCGCCATTAGCTCTGCACGAGAGCTTCTGACGGGGGTAGCAGTGCCTCCTCGTGGCCTCAGGCCGAGGGGAAAAGAGGGAGAAGATGAGAAAGAGAAAAGGAGAGGGAGAGACAACCTGCGATAGTGACATCACACCGGCGATGGTGACGGCAAAATAGTGTTGGCGATGAACATAGCGGCGGAGAACCCAACAGCAGCCCTAATCAATTGGCTGACGGCGGCAGTAGCGGCATTAGGTCGCACCCTAATCTTTCGAAGCCGAATTCATTTACATGGGTTAATGGGTTGTGCTCGCGGGTCATAGACGTGGCCAGATTTATATAATAATAACTGGGCCGAGTCTAGGTCAGGAATCTACAGTGCAAACTCGATCCTTTCCACCAGACCCAGTCCTGAACCAGATCCAATCCGGGCCGGGTTATTTACCTAGTTATTCGGTGCGGTGCTCAGGCATATTTATGAGACCTAATGAATGGGGAGGTGCAGGCTTTTCACTGCGAAAGCCTAATGGATTTTTTATTTTCGCAAGAGCCATGACAAAACTATTTTCATCTGTGTTGGAAGCTAAGGCTTGGGAACTTAGAGCGGGACTTCTCAAATGTATTAAGCGTGGTCACAACAAAATCTTTATACAGAGTGACTCTTCAACTTTGATCTCAATTTTGCAAAGGAAAACACAATGTCCATGGTCCCTCTATAAAATTATGTTGAATATTTGGCAATCGTGTGAAGTGTTTGACTCTTTGGTTGCCTATCACATATGTAGAGAGCAAAATGGGGGCTAGCAAAACTTGGTCGCACCATTTCTTTGAATATTTTTTGGGAGGATACTCCACTTAGGGAAATCCTCCATCTGTTTTATCAAATTATCATGAATGAATGAAATTTTTATTTTGGTTAAAAATAAACTTGAGATATCATTTTTTACATATATATAAATATGTCGATTTAGAGGTAGTCTATTTTGACTTCCCACATTTGAGCCCGTCGTCGGACCCCTGCGCCGCCATGGTGCAGCCTAGAACCTCCGTCGCCGTCGCCGTCCCCGTCCGCATCCTCACTCGGCCCTCTCCATCTCCCACTGCAGCTGCAGCTGCAACAGCCACCAACACCTCTCAACCCTCCGCGTCCACCGTCGCCGCCGCATCCTCGTCCTCTCCCTCCTTCTCGGTTCCCACCTCATCTTCGTCGTTCATCGACGGCATCATCATCGTGGGGTTCCTACGCAGCATGCCCTCCTCTAATGTGACACATCTCATTAACAGAATTCTCGACGCCAATGTCTTTGGCTCGAGAAACGTCGATAAGGATCTCCTCGCTGCTAGGAAAAAAAGCTAAACTGATAGTTGCGAAATTATCTTCTTTTTTCTTTTTAATGCGCATAATAATAATAATGAGATTATGACAATAATATAAAGGAATTAAATCAGACCAAAGATGAAAGAATTTACGTGAAAAAACTCTCAATGTGAGAGGAAAAAATCACAGGAGCAAGCATCAAATCTTCCACTATGAAATAATAATATGTTAAAAAGTCTCTTCTTTAAACTACGCAGAGGAATACAATAATAATATCAAGAATCAATCTTGGATGCCACAGAATAAATGTCTCTCGAAACTTAGGATAGAAGTCAAAACAATCTCACCGAAATATGAGAAATAGATGAGAAGTCGGTTAAGAAGTAATGCTTGAAGTTTCGTCAAGAATGAATGAGTGCTCGTTCCCAAATTAACCCTTGAAGTTTCTCTCTCCTCTCTGTCTTTCTCTTTCCTCTCTCGATAGCTGTTCATCTTCGTTCTGGTGTGTTACATCTAGCTTTGTTCTACTCCTTTTATAGTCTCAAAATAAGAAGACTTTTCCTTCTTCGGCTCAAATATGTCTTCGGCTCAAATATGTGTTTCTCTCTCCTCTCTGACTTTCTTTTGCTTCTCCTTGTTGGGTTTGCATAGTAAGAACCCTAACAAACTCCCCTTGTTATTTATGCAAAGGAATCCACTAAGCCTGTATGCTCCTGTAGAACTCAGTCTTCACTATTGATAGAGGCTTCGTCATCATATCTGATATATTCTTGTCAATATGGATCTTACAAAGAAAGAATTTCTTATTCTTCATTTTATCACAAATCCAATGATATCGGACATCGATGTGCTTGAATTTAGAGTGAAAACTAGAATGCTTACTTAGATGTATCACACTCTGATTGTTGCAGTGGATAATGTACTTCTCCTATATCAAACCTAAGTCCCTAAAAAATTGTGTCATCCATAGAATTTCCCTTACATGCATCAGTAGCTGCGATGTATTATCCTTCAGTTGTTGATAGTGCTACACACTTCTGTAACTTGGATTGCCAGGAGACTACTGCTCTTGTGAATGTCATCAAGTAACCAAAAGTAAACTTTCGACTATCAATATCTTCTGTCACGTTAGCATCAGTAAATCCTTCCAACACTGGCTCGACGTTTTCAAAACATAAGCATATTTTAGACGTGCCTCAAAAACATCCGAGAATCCACTTGACTGCATCCCAATGCTCTCTATCAATTTAATAGGAAATGGCTTACCACATCAATTGCATATGCTATGTCTGACCTTTTGCAAATCATTGCATACATTAGACTACCAACTCCAGATGTATATGGGATGTTCTTCATCTTCTGCTTCTCAATTTTGTTCTTCAAACACTGTCTAGAACTCAACTTGAAATGACCTGCAAGTGACGATGTAATTGTCTTTGTGTTCTTCATGTTGGATATCTTCTAGACTTTGTCGATGTACTTTTCTTGGGATAACCATAGCTCTCTCGATTACGAGTGATCCTCATGCCAAGGATATTCTTTGTTGTGCCTAGATCTTTCATGGAAAAGCATTGACTCAGCTCCTACTTTAACTTATCAATTTTGTTTTTATCTTGACATAACATGTCATCAACATATAACAATATGATAATAAAATCATCACGTGAAAATATTTCACGAAGACACAATGATATGATTAGTCTTATTGTATCCTTGCTGCGTCATGAACGACTCAAACTTCTTGTACCACTGACGAGGTGCATGTTTGATTCCATATAAGCTTTTTTGTAATTTATACACCAGGTTTTCTTTTTCTTTCTCTCGGAAACCATCTAGCTGTTCCATGTAAATTTCTTCTTCAAAGTCACCATGGAGAAAAGCTGTCTTGACATTTAACTGTTGAATTTCTAGGTCCTTAGTAGCAAGTAATCCAAGAACCACTCGAATTGATGATATTTAGACTATGAGAATATCTCTTCAAAATCAATTCCTTTCTTCTAACTAAACCTCTTGGCAACTAGTCTTTTCCTATATTTCGGTTGTGGATTATTTTCTTCATTTTTTAGTCAAAACATCCACTTATTCTTGAGTGTCATCTTCTATTTAAAAAGCTTCACCAGTTTATAAGTGTTGTTCTTATGAGATTGCATCTCATTTTGCATGACTTTCATCCACTCATCATTCTGCTAATGTGACAAGACTTCTTGATAACACACTGGTTCTCCCCTTTAATTAATAACTCATACTCTATCGGGGACTACCACTTTGATTATTATCTTTGTCTATTTGATCTTCTTAACTGAGTCTCTTGCACTGGTGCATCATATTCATCATGTGACTCATCATTAATGTCTTGAGTATCCGAAAGTATATCTAAATTATATGAGTTACTATCACTACTACTGTCATCTTGATCATCTTCTAGAGCAATGTCATTTTCTATCAATGCGTTAACTGAACTTGGCTTAGATAGATAATCAGTGAAGTAGTTGGCTCTTTGTCCTTCGACAGATCTTCAATTGTTTGATGTTTATACGTTCTTTCGATTTGTTGTCAAGTTTTGAACGCTCATCACTAGGGCTCTACAGCCGAACACTTTGAAATGTTTATATGAAACATCATTCTATGACCAGACTTTCAGAGGTGTCACCATCCAGAAGTAGTGATGGTGAGTAATTGAACAGTTCAACTACAGTCATCATTGTTTCACCTCAAAATTCCTCAATAGCTTGGCATACATTTGACATGTTCCTCGATTGTTTTGTTCATTCTCTCATCAATGTCGTTTTGCTGAGGAGTTTTCAAAATTGTCTTCTCAAGTTTGATGTCATAGGTGTTGCAGTATTCTTCAAAAGGTCCTATGTATTCATCATCATTGTCTACCCGAATACACTTTAGCTTCTTACTAGTTTCTCTTTCGACTTTGGCATGAAATTTCTTGAACCCTGCCAATACCTTATTTCTGTATGATATAGGAAAAGCCCAAACTCTTCTAGAATGATCATCAATAAATATAACAAAATAAATAGCACTACCTAGAGTTTTATCCTTCGTATAGTAGACATCAGTATGCACCAAATCAAGTACGTGTAAACTTGTAGATGATGAAGTTCTATTAAATGTAACTCTAGTCTACTTACCGACCAAACAATGAATAAATACGTCAAGTGAATTGTCTTTCATATATGGTAGTAGATTTTGTAGAGTTAATATCTGAAGTCATTTCTCACCTATATAACAAAGCCGCTTGTGCCATAAATCAGAGGATGACATCTGTTGAGTTACATTTATCTCCTCGGTGCAGTGTTGTGCTTTAGTCTTATAGAGAGTACATCTTTGTGCCCTTTCTCTAGTAGAAGTGAATCTCTCTTGAGTTTCCACACTCCCCATTTGAAGTTTCTCTCGTAGCCATCGTCGTCTAATTTGCCAACTGAAATTAGGTTCAGATGGATTTCTAGTACATGCCTCACATATTTGAGCACAATCTTGCATTCGATATTGGTTTTCAACTAAATGTCTCCAACGTCAGCAATTTGGAACTCTGACTTGTTCCCTATCTTTATTAATCCGAATACTTCCTCTTTATATGTTGAGAATACATCTTTGTGACAGGTAACATGAAATGAAGCTGTAGTGTCTAAGATTCAAACTGAATATTGACTCACAACATTGACACAATCTTCTTTCTCTTCTTGAGTAAGAAAGTATACATCATCTGATGTAGCTACCATAATGTTGTTTCTACCACTACCCTTCTTGTGATTGATCATGCTTTAATTTTTTGCAGTCCTTCTTGAAGTGTCTTGGTTTGCCACAATGATAACAAGTGACTTTTTTTCTGAAATTCGACTTGTCTCAAGGCTGTGAGAGTTCTTTCATGATCTTTCATGATGAATGCATCTGATTTATTGTTGAGATTATGCTCTTGCCTTCTTATTTTTTCATTGAACAAACTATTCTTGATAGTTTCCAAAGATAGTTGTCCACCTGGAGCAGAGTTGTTCAGAGAGATAATGAGCATTTTTCAACTATCAGGTAATGAACTCAGTAATAGTAGTACTTGGATCTTATATTCAAATATGATCTTTACTGAGGATAACTTGTTAATCAATTCCTGAAAGCTGCCAAGATGTTCTACAATAGAATGACCATCCTTGTACTTCAGGTTATACGATGAAACACCTTGTCGTCAACCTATTGTCGGATTTGTGCGACTGTCTTGGTCTTAATCCTCCCTCACTTTTTAACATCCATGTCCTCGAGCTTTGCAGCATCACCTACGATTGGATCATAAAGGTCCCTGCAATTTAAATAGTCCTTCATCTGAGGTTTTCAGATAGAATAATTTATTCTTATGAGCACATGCATCCGATTGGGAGAATTATTGTCCTCCATTGTAATGTGCGCTTTTCTGACCAGGCTCTGAAACCACTATTAGGAGAAAGGATTGAACTACAACAACAACAACAACAACAAAGCCTTATCCCACTAGGTGTAGTTACAAAATTATCTTCTTTTTCTCTTTTAATGCGCACAATGGGATGATGATAATAATATAAAGGAACTAAATCAGACCAAAGATGTAAAGAATTTATGTAGAAAACATCTCACTGTGAGGAAAAAAATTACGGGAGCAAATAATAAATTTTCCACTATGAAATAATAGTATGTTACAAAGTCTCTTCTCTGAACTGTGCAGAGGAATATAATAATAATCTAAAAAATCAATCTTGGATGTCATAGAATAAATGTCTCTCAGAATTGAAGATAGAAGTCAGAACGATCTCACCAGAATATGAAGAATAGATGAGAAAACTGTTGAGAAGTAATGCCTGAAGTTTCGTCAAGAACGGATGAGTGCTTGTTCCCAAAATAACTCCTGAAGTTTCTCTCACATCTCTATCTTTCTCTTTCCTCTCTCAGCTTTGTTTTGGTGTGTTACATCTAGATCTGTTCTACTCCTTTTATAGTCTCAACATAAGAAGACTTTTCCTTCTTCCATTGGAATATGTCTTCCACTCGAAAAGGTATTTTTTTCTTTTTCTTTGTCGGTTTTCTTTTGTTTATGTCGGGTTTGCATAGTAAGAACCCCAACACTCGCTCAGACCCATCCTGACTTAGGATAAAAGGAGTGGTTTATGCGCCGAAGAATAAGCTATCACCATGAAGTGGAGAAAGACATGGTCTTTTTGAACTTCTCGTCCTCTGAGTCATCCTTGTTGTCGCTCTCCTCGTCTCGAACAGGCGGCGGTTTGGGGTTGGAGGATTGGGAGGCCGACGACTCCGTGGAATGCTCTATATGTTCTCTGTAAGTGTTTCCATGGCAGTTTAAGTTCTACCGTTAGGTTGTTTGTCGGTTAAAAAGTTTCTTTTGTCTTTAGATGGTTTTGACTTAGCTATGAAGTTTATGGATGCTCTTATACATCAAAGTTACATGCTCTATGATCTGTCTAACATTTTCCCTTGAGGAACGAGAAAAATTTGTGCAGATCACTTTGATACAAAATGTGGTCATTCTTTCGGTCTCAATCAGGTTGCATAATGAATGTTTTTAGTCCAGATAGCTTAATTACAAATGCAAAATAAACCTTATGGGCAGTCTTGAAGCAAAGCATACTTTAAATCTGAAGCTAGTGGCTTCTGTTTGTATCAGGTTTGCCATGTGATCATATTTGTTTAAATGTGAAGCTAGTGGCTTCTGTTTGTATCATGTTTGCCATGTGATCATATTTGTCGGATGCTCCAAAATGCAAAGCATGCACTAGCACCTTTCATAAGGTCCAAAATTGCTCCAACATCATCCAAGGGCACCTTATCCCTCTCACTTCCTACTTCTAGAGCCTTTTCTGTGTCCCCACCCAAGCACCTTATCCCTCTCACTTCCTACTTCTAGAGCCTTTTCTGTGTCCCCACCCAGCCGACATGGTGGTGCGACAAATCGTCATGGTTCAGCTATTTCATTGATGTCACATTCCAGTCATTGGTGCTTCCTAATTTGATACGTTGAATTTATAACAAATAAATTTGTTAATAAGTACACTAGTCATTTTAAGTAATAAAGTGGATACTAGAGTGTCGAACCTACGAGGTACTAGTTAAATCTAATCTATCTCAATAATCCACTAAGAAAAGAAAATGATTTTATGGTGAAAACAAAAAATTAAAGGTGCAGAAAATAAATAATAAATAAATAAAAGAAATTAGTATTGAATCTTGATAATTATGAATGATTAATGCAAAGATAAATGTGTATGATCCGTTGTAATAGTTTAATTATAATAGAAAATAATGGATTCGATTCTTAAGATAGATTAGAGTACCTAGAGTATTGACCTCTCGAGACGAGTAAATCAAACTACCTTAACGTCTAATAAAACTAATAACCGCAAACGATGAGTCAATTATTAATTTTACAGAGAATTAAGATGCATGAATATGTATCTCCTACACTATTATTCACCCATAAATCCGAATAGAAAAATAGACCGCATGAAATTTGACACAAACACCGAGTTACCAAACACGCGTTATATATGCTTCAACTTAAAAGTAAAAGATTAATTATCAAAGAAATAATAATTCTTGAAACTAATTACCACACATACATGTTTATAATCTAATCTCAGAAATCAAATTACTCATCAAAAGGTAATGAACTCAGCATGCATAATTAGAAGATGAGCTTGTGGCTCTTGAATCTTGATGAGCTTGGGAAGCTGTCATGAGCTTTGATTTGGTGACCGACGAAGTATACAATAAAAGGGTCTTTATCTCCCAGTCTTCGGCTACTTACATTTGTTGGGCTTCTACTTTAACAGGGCGGCCTGTCGTTTGATGCAAGCTCTCCTCGCTGCAACCATGGCCGCCCAAGCGATCCTGTTCTCCTCTCCGTCCGCCGCCCCTTTCCTCCAGCCGCCGTCCTCTGCTCGCCCTTTCCAATCCGCCATCGTGGGTCAGCCCCTCCGCCGCGTCTCCTTCTCCTCCGCCAAATTCTCCGCCGCCCCGAAGCCCCTCACCGTCGTCGCCGCCAGCAAGAAGGCCACAGTCCTCTCCACCAAGAAAGCCGTCGTCGTCACCACCAAGAAGGCCGTCGCCGTACTCAAGGGCAACTCCCAGGTCGAGGGCGTCGTCACCCTGACCCAAGAAGGCGACGGTCTGCTCGCTGTCTCTCCTCTTTCTTTCCCCAATATTTCGGCTTTCTACAGTCTGTTGAAGGGTTTAGCAACATTTGGTTTTAGATTGGTTTATTTGACAAGTAATGCGTTTGTTCTCGCTGTCGGCGACCTCCAAGGTCGTCTTTTTTTAGTTAGCCCGCTCGATTTATATAGAAAAGTTCCATTCTTGAATTGAATGGAGCACTGTGGAGCTTTCTGTCATGTTTCCTTGCAAGTGCGCAGAAATGTTAGTCTTTTTAGAAGAGCGGAAATTTTAGTTTTGTTTTCATTACTATATCTTGATTTTATCTGTTGATGCAACCATGAGACGCGTTCCAGATATTGAGGCGAGCACCTATGATGCCTTACTCTTCGGCTTGTGTGCATTACGTGTTCTTTCCTGTGATGCCTTACTCTTCGGCTTGTGTGCATTACGTGATATTTCCCATGGTGCCTTACTTTTCAGCTTGCGTGCATTATGTGATCTTTCCCATGGTGCCTTACTCTTCAGCTTGTGTGCATTATGTGATATTTTTGTATGCTGGTTTTGATAGGCCCGACAACTGTGAATGTCCGAATTACTGGACTAACCCCTGGGCTTCATGGATTCCACCTGGTCAGTGGTTTTATGGGTTTTGAACATATCTCCATAATATTCTATCTTCTCAGTGTTCGATAATCTCATTTTGCTATTACTTGTCTTCTGAACAGCACGAGTATGGAGACACCACTAATGGCTGCATATCGACAGGTTCAACTTTTACCACTCACTGTATTGTAGTCCCTCTAGTCCATATGCAGATAGATTGTTTTTTGAGCTCTTGCATTACATGACATACAATATTTTCTGTAACTGGATTCACGGACATTTAGGTCACGATAGCAGGCCATGTGTTCAAATTTAATGTTGTGTTATTTCTGAAGGAGCACATTTCAATCCCAACCAATTGACACATGGTGCTCCTGAAGATGAAGTTCGTCATGCCGGTGACCTAGGAAACATAATTGCTAATGCTGAAGGTAAAATAGAATCTTGTCCATCCATAAAATTCTTTATATACTACCTCTCACCTGTTTTTGTCAACTCTTGTGCATATATGTTGTTTTTGGATATATAGGAGTAGCTGAGGCCACAATTGTCGACAATCAGGCAAGTGATTTGGTGCTCCACAAACATTGTTGGGAACTTGGTTACTTATTGAGTTCACCTCTTTATGCTTTTTGATCTGAATTTCCGGATTTTGTACCTTCTCTTTTATGGTTGTGTAGATACCCTTGAGTGGTCCAAATTCTGTTGTTGGAAGAGCATTTGTGGTTCATGAGCTTGAAGATGATCTAGGCAAAGGTATGATTTTTTTCCGAGACTGCTGGATTGAATTAGTTAGGCTTCTTCTGAAATTCGCACATTTTCCCGCAACTTGTTGCATGTGCTTATATTCTTTTTCTTGCGATGCGAACCTTTTTTGTTGATTTTAGGGGGCCATGAACTTAGTCTCACCACTGGAAATGCTGGAGGAAGATTGGCATGCGGTATGGAAAACTCTTGATATTTCTCCTTTCTTCAGTTTATAGACTTCCATCTCAAACTCTTACTTATCATTTTTTTTAGAAGACTTACTTGTTATCATTAGTTTGATTGTTTACAACAACAACAAAGCCTTATCCCACTAGGTGGGGTCGGCTACATGGATCATACGACGTCATTCTGCTCTGTTAGTAACCAAACCTTTCGGTATATTATTCATCAATAGATCTTGCTCTATTAGTTCGCCAAGTGTCCGCCTTGGCCTCCCTCTCCCTCTTTTAATCGGACTCCAGATTATTTGATCTACTCTTCTTACTGGCGCATCTAATGGTCTTCTCTGAACATTAGTTTGATTGTTTACTTAAAAAAAATCATTAGTTTGATTATAGAGTTTATAGTTTCTACATCTGAACAATGCTAAATGCTAATGAGACAGAAAGTTGCCACACATTAGATATTGCAGGTGAATGTTTGATATAATGTTGTTCAAACATTGTTCTTCCATTTCACTAAATACTCTCCAACTTTGATCACCTTTCCAACTCTATTCTCCAACTTCACTTTGTAGTCAGACTGCCCTCCATCTATCAGCTTATTTCACCAAATGCTCTTTTTGCCTCTACCATTTTCCGGTTATGCTATTGACGGCTCTCCTCCATGCGAGTGGTTTATTTTGTGTTTCTTTCATGCGATTTAACCGTTGTTTCGCTCCCCATTCGCTTGCGCTGTCCCCCTTTTCGTCTTCATGCTCAGCGGCTGCAGTCACCGGATCAGTGATCGCTTCATCGTCTTGCCCTGAAGTTGTAGGATCAAAAGCACCAAGAGGTGGGGGAGTGAATTGGTATATAAAATTTGTTCGCAAAATTCCTTTCGGAAAAATCAATAAAAACAATCACAATCAAATTAAGGCGTAAGTGAAAGATAAAGAACAAACGCAAGGAGACACAATATGTTGATGAGGTTCGGCTTCAACTTTTTGGCCTACGTCCTTGCTCCGACTTCTCGACCTCGAGATCATCGGAGATTCACTATCTTTCTCTTTTCTTGTAGGGAGAGAATAACCGTCTTTACACCACATGTCTTCTTCTCCGCTCAAGAGGCAAGGCACATCTCTTTTACAACGAGCTCTCAATCTCACTAGATCAAAAAGAAAATATTTCCCTCTAACTCTTTTCTTTTACGAAGTTTTTTTCTCACTCTCAAAGCCAAGAAAAGAAAAGGGAAGAAATTGCAACTTTGAGCTCAAGAACTTGAAAGGAGTTCTAGGATGTTCTTGCTTGTTTGGATGATCTTTCTTCAAGCTTTGACACTCCTTTTATAGGCTCCTACAGGTGAAAATTCGTTCAAAAAGTCTTTCACAATTTTCTCCTCAAAATAATAGTCGTTACTGTTCATTTTACCGTGTGGCCAGTCGACCGTTGTGATGGGCCGGTCGACCAGTCAATATGACCGTTGTTACGTATCTGCGATTTTGGGCGTTGTTCGATCGATCGGTACATCGACCTGTAATGTCTCATCGTCGATCGATACATCTCATCGTCGACGGTACATCGATCGATATAGTCTCGTCATTTCTAAGTTCATTGTTGTGCTGACCAGTTGACCGGTGCAACGACATGATCGTTGACCGGTATTGTCTCGTCTTTTCTTCCGTTGAATATCAATCAACCGATTGCCTTGGCCGGTTGACCGATCAATCGTGTGCTAAAAATTTTTTTTCGCGATTTTAATCTGGAGATTTCTTCTGCGAATGTGGTCATATCAATCCTACACCTTCATTATCATCACTTGAGCGTAAATTAGTAACTTTTATATCCAATTTAATTTGTTATCATCAAAACATAGGATTCAACAATCTTCCCCTTTTTATGATGACAAATTAATTGGACGATAAAGAGAAAGAGAAAGAAAGAAAAAGAAATGTAAGTTTAGATACTAAGCAAGCTCCCCCTACATTCATGCATATTTCATATTTTCTTCCCCTAAATAGGTGACATTTATATTCTCATAATAATTTGGGACAATATGAACATATGACGCAAAATACATATGAAATCAAGTAAGGCACTTTATCGTGAAGAAAAAGTCATCACATTATATTCATAGTTAATAATACATCATGTGTTCATGCACTAACAAATGTGCAAAATGGTGCACGACACTAGTACAAACGTAAACGCATAACATCATCAAAAGAAACACATAACATCGTAACATCGTCATAAACTTCTCTCCCTTTTGACATCATCAAAGAGGGAGACAACTCAACTACTCCTCATCGGGACTATCATCCTCACGAGCTATAGGAGGAATAAATCCCTGTGATGCATCGTAGGCTTGTAGCGAGCCAACAAGGTATCAGGAGTCACGCTCCATCCGTCGAACACAACGATCCATCTGGGTCACACTACGGTCTATGGCTTCCACCTGCTGTGAAATGGTCGTGAAATCATAGGTGCTATAGGAAGTCGGGGCTGCCGAGGGCGGAGGAACACTAGTGCCAGCGTCCGCGTCCTGAGTGTCCATCGGCGCTGGCCCTCCATCTGCAGCGTCATTTCCATCGTCAGAATCTATCGATGCCGGCTCGCCAATCCTTAGATGTTTCCGAAAAGATAAACAATCACTTCTGCTCATCCCTCGATCTCGTCATTTTCGTAAAACTTTATTAGGGTTTCCTACAACTACATAAAGTGTACTTTTTGTAATTAGAGTTTTCGGGGGGACCACATTAGTAACAAAGGATCACAAATTTTTGTCGGCTAATAGTAACTAGCATAATACAAATAACATGAAATCTTGTCGGATAGGGACCACGTGAACTCAACATTTTAAAATTAGGTTTTGGGGGACCAAGAAATTAGGGTTTAGGGATTGGCTAATAGTACATTTTAAAATTAGGTTCAAACAAAGCTATATACATGAAATCCACCTCGACTAAGTGAGGACGCTTCTCCCTCACTGCGATTCGTCTTCTCCCTCCCGTAGTTGGACTTCCCTCCTGCTAGAGATTTGATGTTCCTCCCTTGCCCGATGACTGCTAGCAGTGGCCGCCGGCGAGCAGCATACTATTTCAGCCGGACGGCGATGGTTGGGCGAATACGGTGACCAGCTACCGCGAACAGTGAAGGGCAAAGGGAAACTAGGTTAAACATTTTAATCGTGAATAATTTGTATGTGAAGAGGGGCTAGAAAGGGGTGGTTTGCCATGTTGGATAGTTGCTCACGTGGAGGAGAGAGAAATAAGTCGCGTGGACGCCAATGACTGATTATAGGTCAAAAGGACACGTAGTGAAATAAGTTCATAGATGGAGGGTAGTGTAGTTATAAAGTGAAATTGGAGGGTAGCGTTGGGAAAGCGAATATTTGGGGGTATTTAGTGAAATTTATTCATGAAGTTTTGACATGAAATGAAGAATATAGAGAAAATAAAGGATAAACTTAGAGACAATGTACTCATTGTTATTTTAGAAGGAAACTTAACTGCCGGGGACTTATTTCTTTTTCTTACAAAAGAAAAGGCACTGCATTTGTGGGACATATCAAGTTCGTTTCAGGCTACGCACGATAGTTCACCCTAGGTAACCAAGAATACATTTATTTTCAGCTACATAGATGGAGCCTAACTGTTTTGTTTCTTCATTCTTCCTGTAAATACTTGACATTGGTGCACAAACCATCAAGTACATGCCAAATATGAGAGATACGACCTCTTCAAAAGATGCAATTTTAGATGGTACATTCTGGCAATTACCTTTATTCTGGTATGAGGACAAACTTGAATAAAGCAAGTGCATGAGAACAAGATTCCGCAATGCTAACTATGAAAAAGTTCGTTTTTGTTGAGAACACATATGGCACTTCCTAAAATCGTCTTTTAGAAAGTAGCAAAACTCGCATCCGACCATTCTGAATGAACTGTATGGTGTTCTCATTGATTTCTGTGCATTACATTACTGAAAACTTTGTGTAACATTCTACGTTTTTGCTGTTGCAGGTGTTGTTGGTCTCACTCCAGTTTAAAACTAGTTTACATGCTCAAGATGCTGTGTTTGTACAAATGGTGAATCTTCTTTGAGTACCTGAGTGGCATTTCAATTTTTTGGATGTGTTTATTTAAGATCCCAGCCAATAAACCGTTTGTTGTCTTCTGATTAGTACGACAAATTTAACTATTTGAATAAAGATGAAGGCGGGATGGTCAACTGTTTCTTGTAGTAAACATTAAAACGATTTTAATCTAGCAAGTGCAGTTCGTGCAGCTCTTTTCAAGTAATCTGAGCAACAAATCATCAATTCAGTTTACATACGTCAAACTGGCACGGTGAAGGAATACATCGAGCGATTCGGAGATGCCGGGCGTGGTGGAGGAGTCGACATGGCTCTTTTTCTTCTTACAAGGGTTGAAGCCTTGGGCAGCGCAAGAACTCAGGCGGCAGAAGGCGACAACCATGAATGACGCATTGGTTGCGGCCGAGGCTCCGGTGGAGTACAGGCCAGTACAGGCCAATCACGACCTTGGCGAGAAGGCTAAGGAGAAGGGCGAAGCGGACGAGAAGGGACGTCAAGCCACGAAGAAAGGTGACAAGAAAAAGGGAGAGAATGTGGAAACTTCTTTCAAGGCCGACGGCAAGAAGATCATCTAATGCTACATATGCGGAGGGCCGCACTACGCGAGGGAGAATTGGGAAAATCAGGTGACATTTAGTTTAAAAAGAAAAAAAACTGAACATTTTCACTCTGGGAATCAGATTTTATTTATCTGTAAATCTAGTCACGGACGAAGAGGTTGGAAATTCATCAGAAGAGGTGAAAGGTCATACTTCCAGAGTGCGAAAAACAAAGGACCATATTTCTGAGGACCAAAGTGCCGTCTTGAATGAAGTTGAAGGTGGTCCGCAAGAGAATGAACATAAGAAACAAGCAAAATATATGAAGTGACTGGCAAGTGGCAAATCTAGCTTGCCTCAGTAAGCCACTATGTCATCAGAAACCACAACACGCCGATTTTTGTGCTACAGCAACGGTGTTTGTAGCAAGGTCACCTTCATTGATTTTAATAGTCTGCGGCTGCATAAGTAATTTTTTCAGGCAGGAAATTGAAGGGCATAAAAACTTGTCAAAAGAGAAGTTACTATCGATTGAATACCTCAACTTTGCTGTCGCTTTCGGCGAGTCTTTGTTTTATGTCCCTGGCAATTGTAAAGAAAACCTCCTCCACATTGAAACTTGTCTTACAAAAGGAGCCAGGAACAATCTTAACAGGGGCTGTTCTAGATGGTATAATATAAGCAACTTAACTGTCTCAAAGAATTTGATGCCATATTCATCAGCTTGCGTCTGGCCTTGTGATGTTGAAACGGCCTGTTGAAAGAAAGTTGAACTAGAATAATTATTTTTTAAAGTGAGAATTAGAATGATGGATTTATAGTGTTACAAATGGATGTCAGCTTTCTTTTGCCTCAGTTCCACCATACCCGCTTGCTTTCTTCCATGTCAGCCTTGTCCCCAACCAATACTTTGTTAACATTGTCAGATGCATGCTGCTCAATGTTACGCATCCTGTTCCTAATATCTAATGTAAAGTATATAGGGTCACAAAGATTTAACACATTCTTGAACTATATGACCTGAAATTATTACGACCCGGCAGTCATATTATTTGGATACTGTTAAAAGAAGACTCATCAGTGACATCGTAGACCAACAGAATGCCCATTGCACCCCTGTAGTAGGCTGAAAAGAAAATGAAAGGAGGTAAAATACAACTTCATAACAAACATTAGATTAAGCTTAATGCTCTTCACAGATATGAGAAACTGATAGAAAAGAAAGGCTGGGTACCTTTGTGAATTTATTCTATGTTTGAAAGGATCACGAAAGGATACCTGTTGTAATTGTTCTG
This sequence comes from Pontederia crassipes, assembly GCA_030549335.1. NCBI lineage: Eukaryota > Viridiplantae > Streptophyta > Magnoliopsida > Commelinales > Pontederiaceae > Pontederia > Pontederia crassipes. The sequence goes on along the minus strand of CM060191.1, from coordinate 63,065,429 downwards.
AAACGTTCTTGACCTGCTGTGTCCCATATTTGCAGCTTGATGCGCTTCTCGTCAAGCTCGATGTTCCTGATCTTAAAATCAATCCTGACAAGCAACCCTTGGGATTAGATGCAAATTTTCATGGAAATTGTTGGCCTAAATTGAAAGGAATGGTATAAACACAGACCCTATTGTTGTAATGAAACTAGTCGTCAGAGAATCGCAGGAGCAAACAACTCTTTCCAACCCCTGTAAAGATGGTTTTAACACTCTCACCGTATATTTCAAATTTGGCATTAAATTAGAAAAGCAAAAAAAAAAAGTGTGATTAAAACAAAAGAAAACATGGGATTTTGCAATGTTTCTAAAATTATACTACAAAAATCTCTTCATCTCAGAATTCTAACAAGCCTAGAACCCATCAGTGACCACATTCTTCTTTTTTAAGGGACGATCTCATGTATTTATATGCATATTAACTACTTGAAACGATTAGTGAATTAAAAGTACTAATGCTACAAAGCCTAAAGAAGACTAAGAACTTGATTAAACTGAAAAAAAAAGTCCAAAGCCAGAAAAAGTTACTTAATCCTGCATTACGAATTGTTAAAAGCCAAACACTAGAACATCAAAATACATAAGCCTGCAGGTCAATAGCATGAATCCTCCGCTTTTGTTTAACAGAAAGATCACTTACTCCTGCATTGCAAATTGTTAGAAGCCAACACTCAACAGAAAAACACATAAGCTTTGGAGGTCAATGTCAGAAGTTTTCTCTTCTTTAGTCGAAATCTTAATTAATTTAGGTTGTCTGTGTGAAAAGTTAGCAGATTCATCAGTTACTGTCCACCTAAAAAAATTGAACTGCAATTATCAATCAATGGTACAAAATAACAAAGGTTAGCATGCACAAATGGCAATAAGCAAGTCAACTACACTTGCAAGATGTGATATTCATGTCCCTTTTCTTTGTGTTTAAGTTTCTCTAATCAATATTTTTCTATAGGAAAGTAAAGTCAATTATCAACAGAAACATAGATCTTTGAGAACAAAATAGTTCATTAGAAAAATAACAAGAAAATGCGTTTGGACAACAATCTAAATGAAGATAAATATGCAGCCAACAAAACGTCTTGATCGGGTGAAATCTGTCACGTGAATTAAATTTTCATCTCAAGATGCAATGATTCAGTAAGGAAATGGATGCAAATTATTCCAATAGTGATCCCTTTTCTTCAGGTTTGCACATGTATTCTTTATTCTAGTTAGCAAGCAAGAATATCAAACAGCATCAAAGCTTTGGTTTAATGCAATTGTCACTTTTGTGCAAAAAATGATAAGGGCTTAATGTATCTCAAACTACTAGGATTTTCTATGCATCCAAAGAAGCATCCCTCTACTTACTATTATGGTGAAAGAGACAAAAATCTACAAATTATATAGTCATGTTAAACCCCTTTACTTATTAAGCATTCAACTGTGCTAGCTGAAAGAAAAAAAAACAATCTTCTTTTGATGGTAAAAATAAATATCTTTGAACTTCTATGTCAGGACAACATCCAAAAAGATACATGTCGATTATCAGCATCAATCGCCATTGATCTGCTGTAGTAATCCAAACATTGGATACACTTCTTAAGACAGGTTCTATTCTACAACATCTTGAAACCTATCTGAAGCTAAAGTTTCATAATCCTCCAGACAATTCTTAACCTCAGTGCTCATCCGGTTTCACATTCCAAACATATTGAAGGCTCCAATGTCAAAATCTCCTCCACCAAGTCAGATTTCGCTATAGAAAAGATGTCTTTTTTCTCTGGTGTTAATCCTAGTAGCCCAAAAGCCTATAGAGAGACCAATCCAGTTTGAGGTGGAATGTAACGCCCGAGACTTTCAAAAAAAAAAAAGAAGGAAAGATTGAAACCGAATTGGAAAAGATAAAAATAGGGAACAAAAATCAAAGTTTTGACTCCCAATCGGTTTCAAACCGTATCTGTCACACCCCACTCTGTGATTAAGTTTCAATTCCAACTATTACCTTCCTTAATTATGTTTAACAATTTTATAAATAAAATCAACAAAACCTCCTCCCTTATTTTGTGTTATTTGCCAATACATACAAAGGATGCATGTATATATATTCATCAAAATTTAAATAAACAGTTATAAGATATATCATTCACATATTATTATTATAATTTTTTCCACTAACCACCCCACATACAACATCCCGCAGGATCAAGTTTTATACAACCTTACAAAAAGTTTTCTCACAAAGTTAATTACAACATCTACCTATTACATGCATGTTTCAAAAAAAAAGTGAAGGAAAAAATAAAAGTGAAAGAAAAATAGCAATGCTCTGACGGTTCGACCTCTTCTATATGCTTCAAACCAAGCTTCGAGTCAACTTAACTCGAGAACTTACGAGTATCTGAAAAATTTAAAATGGGTACTGTAAGCAACAATCATTTGCTCAGTGAGTGGAATAAAAGTACAACATAGAGGAACAATACGAGTGTATATAACATTTAAATAATCATATTTCTTTCATATGAGAAAATATTTAAAGCATAACTCATATCACATAACTTTCCAAATCATATGAACTTTTAAATAAATACAAATTATTCAAGATATCATCATATTTACAGTTAAATTCCACACATGTGTCATTGCACATACTCATCATGGGTCAATATGTATCCCTCTATGATCATGTGTCATACAGTTAAGCAGAGCTTTATAATCAAGAGTATTAGATACGCAGAGCAAATCATGGGTCAATACGTATCCCTCTATGATTGTGTATCATACAGTTAAGCAGAGCTTCACAATGAAGAGCCTCAGATACGCAGAACAAATCATGGGTCAATATGTATCCCAATCATGGTTGTGTGCCACCCAATCATGATTCTCAGATACGCAGAGCGATCATGTGTCAATACGTGCACGCAGAGCAGCTCCCAAAGGGCAAAGACACCCGATATACGCCCCAAAGGCTTCATGCATATCGAATGCGGTCCCAAAGACCTTTTTAAATAGCATGGCTAATGAACACATAGAGTTTAAGAATATCAAAATACACATGTCATAATCTCATATCATTATCAAGTAAAACTTATTTTCACTTCACAAGCATTGTTCTCTGAAAGTATTTTTGTATAAGATATTACTCCATCTCATATGAAATCCTTAAAACATATCATAAATACTTTTCATAGCTCAAGATATGTTTCAATAATAACAATAATAAGCTTTGCTTGAGGTAATACCATAAATAAAAGAACTAATATATAACATTTTGCTATGTTGTAAATTTACCCACTCACCTTGTAGTTTATGTTTTCAAGGAGGTTTATTAGATTTTCCTCCTTTCACATGTAACTTGTTGATTTCCTACAAGCAAGGATGCTATTTCACTTTCCAATTACTAATAATAACAATATGCAATGCATGCTCATGCATGAACCCTTGTTCACCTTAAAATGCATATAATCTCATTTGGTACTAATATCTAACTTCAAATATTTATATTCATAGACTATTTCACACTTGGAACATCTCAATCTTTCATAACTTAACTAGATGCTGTCTCAGAATTCCAGACTGAGTGTGTGTCAATAAATAATTCATAACTTCTTAACCCTAAGTGAAAATCTCATTATTCTAGATAATTTAGAAACTAGACTTATTAAGGTTTCCAATCCCCAAATATCATTAACTAATTCGAAGTGATCAAGTCATAAAAATCAAGACAATCTGACCTAGAGTTTATGCTTTGGCAGACTGTGTATCACTGAATAATTAATTTATATCTTTAACAATACTTATCCATTTGACGTGATCCTAATTTTACTAGAATCTAGACTTCAGTAGTGTTTAAGCATAAAATTGTAGAATTTAACTCCTTGTATGACTCTATAACAAAAATAGTTAATTATGGTCGTGATCTGTCCATGTCCTGGAACCTGACAGAAAACTTACTATGAAATGAAAAATTAATTTCTCCACATCTACGTATTCAAATTGGATTATTCCACTTCTTGCCGAACCCTTGTGAAGTATACTTTAACATCTATAAATTTCAAACCCTAATTTGATTTATCCTAATCATAATCTATAAGGCGGACCTGTCTCCGACTCGGGATAGAGTGAGCGACCTACGGTTCTAAGTACATAACTTTCTCTACAGAAGTCCTTTTTACATGATTCTTGTGGTCATGGAAAGCTAACATCGAGAGGATGAACCATGTAAATTTTTAGAATTTATGAATAACTACTTACGAAGATATGATCATATGAAATTGAAGGTCGATTTTGGATCCGCAGATTCACCCTAACCCAACAAACTTATCGAATTTCCTCAGGCTGTTCGGCAATGGATCTGATCTTGGAAATTTTTCGACTTTCAGATAATACGAACAAATGATTTATATATTTTTTACAGAATTTTGACACATCATATAATGGTTTGGAAAAATCATTTTCTAAGCAGTTGGTGAGCTGCTTGCTTCAGCTGCTTGAAATCCTATTGGTTGAAATGGAGGTCCAATCATATTATTTGGTTAAAAGTTAGTGTCAAACTTCTAATTAACATTAGTTAATCATAATTAAACATTTTTATTATAATATTTACAAATATTAGAATTAATTCCCAATAATCTTATATAATTTCTTTATAATGCTTATTGATAATTTAATTTTGATTATGCTTTAATCCAAAAGTTAGTTGCTACACGCAATCATGACTATATAAACATCTAAACTTACTTAAAATACTAATTAAAAGCAAGATTATGTTAAAATAATATTTGTGGAGCATGTCCGTGACAGTATCCCTATAAATATGAGGCTGTAACATAACCCCATCAGTTCCAAAAACTTTGCAAGTCCTGTTTATGTGCGCCTTCTCGTCCTCACACGCGCCCTTCGATTGCCGCCTGACAGGAGACCCACCGAATGACGTGAACAGCGAGGAACGAGCACTTGAACCAAGGGAAGCGGGCAAAGGAAGAGGAAGAGGACGAAGAAGAAGAATGAATTAGCCCCTTTGGCACCTGAACCAAGGGGAGGGCATGATCACCAATTTTGGTAGTCCCTTTGGCACGTCCCCAAGATATAAAGAAACATTAATGACTCTAATTAAAAGAATTCCCAAATTTGGAGCTGCTTCGCTCATATTGTCGCTTGACCCTTCTCAAAAATCGCAAGGAAGATTGGACATGCATTTAACTCCACATGCTCAACAATCTTCAAATCAAATAACATAATGGGAACGATAACAACAACCACAACAAATGCATGCGAGAACAGTTGTTGATACGTGCGGGCATGCGTACGTACAATAATGACTAAATTGTTAGAGCATATGCCTTGTACAAGAAATGATCACTCCCTTCAAAAAAGGTAAAAAATAGCACAAGGCTTGAACCCTACTATCAGGGCTAACACTTTAGCAGGCCAATGTGCAAATCTGAATCTGACGGTCGAGCTAGCGACCACTATGAAAAGGAATTATTCTAAGGAATAGAAGGAGGTTAGGGATGCGAAAGGAAAGGCCCCCATGTAGCCCCCTATGCAGAACCTAACCATAGGAACCAACGTCGGAATGATAGGGCGAGTGCTAATCACTTGCAACAACCCCAGCGCCAAGTTAAGATGATGAATATGAAGTTAAGATGTTCATTATGACCTAAGCTAAATGAATGACCCTTTGCATCCCCAATGCCAGTAACCCCAGCAGCCTCAATAGTAGGCACAGGGCGTGGGTGCTTGCCCACAAGATTCCATATCGGAGAATGTAGGATGAAGGCTGAAGTCTGCCTACATTGTGGCCAGCACGAGCATTTCATTCAGGATTGCCCTACTAAGAATAAAGATGATCCAGCCCCAGCTTCGCATGGTGCGAGAGGTGGAAACAATTTGGTGCAAGGAAGAGTCTTCCAACTAGAAGAAGATGCAATGTCGGCAGATGCTGAGGTCATCAGAGATACACTATCCATAGCTGGTCTTTGTTCTACCGTCTTATTTGATTCGGGTGCATCACACTCCTTTATATCTAAGGATTGTGCGACTGCTTTGAGTTTACCTCTATATGACATAAGCTGCCCTATGGAGGTGATCACTCCTATGGGAATGCTCCACGCCACGAAGTACCACCGTGAGGTACCGATTGTGATACAAAGCAAGAACTTTTCTGCATATTTGATAATAATTCCTATGACGGACTACGATGTGATTCTTGGTATGGATTGGCTATCCTACCATGACGTAGTCATTCTATGTAAGCAAAAGAATGTAATCATCGGTACTCAAGGTGAATGCAAAGCTACGGTTCGAAGTACCATAGGTAAAGAAGGAAAAGTTATTATATCTGCTATGAAAGCACAGAAGATGATACAGAAAGGATGCAGATGTTTTCTAGCAAGTGTGATGAAGATGGATGGTCCATCAACCCAACTACAACAATTGGATGTTGTACGTGAATTTTCAAATGTCTTTCCAGAAGATATCTTCGGATTGCCACCACGATGAGAGATCGATTTTCACATCGATCTCCTTCCAAGCACTGCCCCAATCTCAAAGGCCCCTTACAGGATGTCACCGACCGAGATGCACGAACTGAAAAAGCAAATCCAGGAACTTTTAGACAATGGATTTATCAGGTCGAGTGTATCTACTTGGGGAGCTTTAGTGCTTTTCGTTAAGAAGAAGGACGGCTCTTTAAGACTGTACATTGACTACATAATGTTGAGCAAGGCAATAGTCAAGAACAATTCGATCAGCTATCTAATGTCGTGGTATTCTCCAAGATCGATTTATGAAGTGGGTACCACCAACTTAGAGTTGTCGACAAAGATGTCGGCTTTCCGATCAAGGTACGAGCACTACGAATTTTTAGTAATGCCTTTTGAACTGACGAATGCCCGTGCAGCTTTCATGGATCTCATGAATCAAGTGTTTAGGCCGTATTTAGATTGGTTTGTCATCGTCTTTGTAGATGGTATTCTGATTTATTCGGAAAGCGCAGAACAACACAAGGAACACCTAAAGATTATTTTAGAGAAGTTAAAGCAACACAAGTTATATGGCAACCTATCAAAGTGCGAGTTTTGGCTCGAACAGATTATGTTTCTTGGACACATAATCTCAAAGAAGGACATTTTTGTGGATCCATCTAAAGTAGAAGCGGTAGCCAATTGGCCAAGACCATTGCATGCAACAGAGATTCGCAGTTTCCTCAGATTGACAGGTTATTATCATAGGTTCATCAATAACTTCTCGAAGATTGCATCTCCCTTGACGAACCTAACAAAGAAGGATGTGAAGTACATATGGACATAGAAATGTGAATACAGTTTCCAAGAAGAAGGCCAGGATGACCACTTCATCCATACTTATGATTCTGAAGGTTACTAATGGGTATATGATGTACAGTGATGCTTGAGGTATATGATTGAGATGTGCGCTCATGCAGCATGGCAAGATAGTCGAATATGCATTTAGATAGCTGAATAAGCATGAGGTGACCCACTCAACTCATGATCTTGAATTGGCAACGGTAGTATTTGCATTGAAGATTTGACGATACTACTTTTATGGAGTACAGTTTGAGGTGTCCACCGATCATAAAGAGCCTCAAGTATGTCTTCTCTCAGCGAGACCTTAATATGCGACAACGAAGATGAATGAAATTCTTGAAGGACTACGAGTTTACCATTAATTACCACCCTAACAAACGCACTCAGCCACAAGTGGGAGAGCTCGTTAGCTTATATGAAGACAAGTGTTTATGAAATGATTAAGGAGTTGAACTTATGGAGCCCAAGACCTGACAAGAACAGAGTAGTATTGATGATGCACCAAATACAATTGTCTGATGGATAGAATTATTAAGGCTCAAGGTTAAGATCCTGAATACATAAAGATGTTTGGAAGATGTCAGAAAGAAGAAAATGATTTCAATCTCTCAACAGATGGTGGGATCAAATACAAAGATTGTCTCTAGGTCCAAGAGATAGAAGCTCTCAAAAGAGAAGTGATAGATAAATGTCATAAGTCTGAATTTGTGATCCATTCGGGCAGCACCAAGATGTACAAGGATATGCAAAAAAGCTTCTGGTGGAACGATATGAAATGAAAGATCGCAAAATATATTTCAAAATGCCTGGTCTGCCAATAGGTAAAAGTGGAGCACCAGAAACCTTATGAAAATATCACGTCTCTCGTTATTCCACAGTGGAAATGGGAAGATATTTCCATGGAATTCATAACTTGCTTACCCGTACTCAGAAGGGATATGAATCTATATGAGTAATAGTTTATCGGTTAACGAAGTATGCACACTTCTTACCCATAAAGTTCAAACAATCGGTGCAGAGTCTTATGGATCTATATGTTCACGAAACCATCAGCCTTCATGGGATCCCCACCTCCATTGTATCAGATAGGGATCCAAGATTCACTGTCAGATTTTGGAGGAGTCTACAATACTCTTTTGGAATGAGGCTGAATTATAGTACGACATTTCATTTACAAAAGGATGGTCAGCGCCCTGGACTAGCAGGGCAATTGGGATGATCACCTACCACTTATCAAATTTAGGTATAACAACAGTTATCATTCTAGCATTGGAATGGCTCCCTTCACAGCCCTGTATGGGAGATCCTGACGTTCACCTGCATGCTGGAATGAGGTAGGTGAAAGGAAGTTCTTCAATGCAAAAGAGCTGAAGCAAACAGAAGAATATTCAATAAGAATCAAATTAATACAACATAAAATGAAGGCAGCTCAAGCACGACAAAAATTCTATGCTGCTAAAGGACGACGTGAATAGAATTTCAAAATAGGTGATCAAGTACTTTTGAAGGTTTCTCCAACCAAAGGAGTAATGAGGTTTAGCAAAAGAAGAAAGCTTAGCCCAAGATATGTTGGTCTCTATGAGGTACTCGAGCTAGTTGTAGAGGGTGCTTGCAGATTAGCATTACCTCCATCATATGGGCGAGTTCATAATGTCTTTCACGTTTACTCCGAAAGTACAAGCATGATGATGCAAATGTCATAAGGTATGAAGAACCCAATTTCAAAGATGATTTGACCTACGAGGAGCGGCCAATTCAGATTCTAGAAATCAAGGTTCAGCATCACAATAACAAGGACGTACCACTGATCAAGGTGACTTGGAGCCATCATCAAGGTGACGATGCAATCTGGGAACTCGAGTTTGAGATGCGAAAGGAATTTCCTACACTATTTGGTAAGTCCTGACTTCTTACTCAATTCGAGGATGAATTTTATTTTAAAGGATTTATGATGTAACGCTTGAGACTTTAAAGAAAAAAGAAGAACGAAAGATTGAAATCGAATTGGAAAAGATAAAAATAAGGAACAAAAATCAAATCTTTTGACTCCCAATATGTTTCAAACCATATCCCTATAAATATGAGGTTGTACCAGAACCCCATCGGTTCCAAAAACTCTCAAAGTCGGCCCTACACATTTTTTCCGTTGTTTACGTGCGCCTTCTCATCTTACACGTGCCCTTCGATTTGATATTTATTTTATCATTTCTAAAGAATGCATTGGCATTGTACATGATTAGGTAGACATGTCTTAAGGGGGTAATATCGACAGTGATTGATAAATTTATTTAGCATAAGAATAATCAATAAAGAGCATGATAATTACAAAAGATCTCAATCTAACAAGGTTTCTATAGATAAGTTCCTTGACCCAATATTACCCAGCATAATGGGATTCACTTTTGAAATTAATGAGTTACAAGGTTAAAAAGAGAAATAAGACAAGTTGATATAGAAAAGAAGAAGCTCATTTAGTATAAGTGACACTTAGGGTACTTCACATAATTATCTCATTTAGTATTAGATGAATAGAAGGATAGTTAATGACATCGGAGGTACATACTATCATTGATTTAGTAATGCTATTAGAGTCAGGACAACCCATTCCTAATATGTTGAATTTGGGACTAATGAGTTACAAAGTTAGGAGAGAAATAGGATATGGCTTTAACATAATAAAAGTAGTCCAAGTTAGTTAACATCGTATTTAAGATATTTCGCATAATTACCTTATTTATTTTTAGTAATGGTAGATAAAGTAAAGTAGATGATAAATCGTATATAGGAGTGAAGGGATTAGAGGATACCAAAGTGATCTCATGATTCCTACATAAAGCAAAAATTCGGGGATGGATTTTTCTTAAGGGGGTAATAATGTAACATTCCGACCTTTTTCAAATTAAAATTTAATTTTCGTAATTAAAATAAATCCAAATTTTAAGATTTATTAAAGAAAGATAAAGTTTGAAAAGAAATAGAAATATATTTAGAGGATGGATAAAAGAAGAAGATAGGATAAGATAAGAAAAGTTTTAATATGAATAGAAGTCTTATTAGATAAGAGGTAGGAAAAGATTATTCCTAATTAGATTAGGAGATGAAGTTATAATGAGATTAGGGATTCAAAATTTAATTTGAATCTAACTAGAAGTTTAGGATAAAAGAGAGTGAGAGTTAAGATAAAAGTTTTATGTTAAAAAATATTTAGAACATAAAATAATATTATTTTATTCCGAAAATTAAAATATAAGAATAATAACTATTTATTTAATTCCGAAATTCAGGAATAAATATATTTAATAGAAATAAAATAAAGAAAATATAGTTAGAATAGGATTAGGGATAAAGTTTGTTGAATGATTGAATTAGGACTCCTAAAGAGGTTGAAATTAGGAGTTTTAATGATAAAAATATTCAGGAAATAAAATAATAATAAATTATTATTTTAATTTCGAAAATTAAGAAATAGTATTATTAATTGATTATTTAAATCCGAAAATTCGTGGAAAATAATAGATACATTATGGATAACAAGTATTGATAGGAGTTTTAATTAGATTAGCACTTTGAGGCTCTACCCTAAAAATAGGACCTCAAAGGGTTTCCTCCAACACATCTTTCTCTCATCTCTATTAGAGTTTTTCCTCTATCTTTGGGCTACGTTTTCTCCTTGCTCGGTGGACGAGAGTGGCAGTTCCGACCGGCCATTGAATCTCGGAACTATCCTCTGTCCAAAGACGTCGGCCTCGTGGTTAGTCATTATCGGATCTCGCCGGAAAACGCGCCCAAAGTCTCGGATTTCAGGTAGTCTGAAACAAGGAAGGTGTGTAAGATTCGGATTCACTTTTGGATAGGATTTCTTAATGGAATAGTTAAGATGATGTATGAGTTAGGATTGGGATGTGTCCTCCTATATTCCATGAATAGTTCCATATAGTTTTTATGTAAATGAAGTACTGTACCGAAAGTTATGATAGGTTAAAGTCTTCGAAAAATACCACCGGAGTTTTGATAGTTAGAACCCGTCCTGCGCAGCATGAACTCGTCCCGAGTTCTGTTGTGAAATTGTAAACCCGACGTAGTCCTTTTCCGAACCCGACCCGGATTCGGAGAAGCCCGGCCCGGGCGTTAGGCACCCAACCCGGGTTTGCCAAGATGTATTTTCGTCTTTCAGCCGATGACGACTGAATGACCTGACCCAAGTTGGAATTACACTCGGCCCGGATAGGTGAACGTCACTCTGCATGATGATGAGGTCAACGAACCTAGCCCGAGCTACCTCGGACCCGACTTGGGTGCTGATAGGAAAAAGAGAAGAGCGCAACACTAAGAACCTGACCTGAGTTTCGGTGTGTGTGGACCGAGTCCAGTCACGACCCGATCCGAGTTTGATGGCACCCGGCCCGGATTCATAAAACAGAGAAGAGAATATTTTATTTTTAATTGTTATGATGTCCAATGACTGTTTTACCCCAATGATAATAATGCTTAATAGAGAACAGTAAGGATGTTAATTAGGTCAATAGATAAAAAATGTAATATGGGGCTTCTTGGCATGAATCGCCACCGAATCGAATCGTATAGAAAAAAAAGTAAAGATGGATATTAATACCCTAATCGTTATCGTGGGTAAATAAAAGCCCCACACCTCTTTATTGAGCCCGTCGTTGCCCTACTTTTGGCCCTGATTTAATCCATCTTGACCATGCATGAAGTGACAAGAATGCCCATAATAAAAAAAGTCGAGCTCGCATTAGGACAACACATATATATGTCATAGGAGTCGTTTAAAGTAAAAGATGTAGTGAAAAGAACAGAAAAGAACAAAATTGAAATAACGAAAAAGAAAAGTTGAAAGGATGAAAAAGAATAGAACGGAAAAGAGAAAGAATAGAAGAGAACAAATTGAAAAGAACACCGAATCGGGAATAGAAAGAACCAAACCGAATTAATAGCATGATTTTTCTCATAATGAAAGCTTGCCTATTTTGGGTGAAATTTCGGGGCATTACATCCACACTGAGTTGTAAAACTTATAGAGACGTTTCTTCCCTGTATGTTCTTAAATGTAGGATCATGTCAGAATGATGAAGGTGGCCAAAGCTCGTAGGTGACTGCACATGGGTGTCGAGTCATTTAGATTATGGGATAGATTTCTTTTTTCGCATATTAGATTGATGTATTAGTTTTCCTTGGACTCATATGTAGTTATTTATTAGTCTTTCGCATATCATGAAGTTATATACTTCTTAGTATTATTTAATGATGATTAGTCTTTAGCTTTATATAATGTTGAGTTGACCAGTTCCTATTTTTTTGTCAATATGATGTACACGTAAGGATGATCCGTAGCGTCCTCGAAACGTATTCTGCCACGTGGCGGAATGCGATTTGGGGACGTTACATGGAATGTCTGGAGCTTGATTCTCAATTAGTAATCAGTGAAGCTATACGGCAATTGGTGGTTGATTGCAGATAAGATGCCATGTAATAGTTCATCAAACTAGATTCAGTCTCCAGCGCATGATCACCAATTTTGGTAGTTCCTTTCGCATGTCCCCAAGATATAAAGAAACATTAATGACTAATTAAAAAATTCCCGAATTTGGAGCTGCTTTGCTCACATCGTCGCTCGAGCCTTCTCAAAAGTTGCAAGGAAGATCGGACATGCATTTAACTCCACATGCTCAACAATCTTCAAATCAAAGAACATAATGGGAACGATAACAACAATCGCAACAAATGCATGCGAGAATAGTTGTTGATACGTGCGGGCATGCGTACGTACAATAATGACTAAATTGTCAAAGTGTATGCCTTGTACAAGGAATGATCACTCCCTTCAAAAAAGGAAAAAAACACAATGAGTATTTTCTTGACAGAATGGACGTCTGCTATTGGGAGCGGATGTCTCACTACTGACAAGATAGAATTGGCTATTCAACTTTTCAAAAAAAAAATGCACAATGTTCATTTTATTGAAGATCACTTGTAAAAGAAGATCAAGGCTCATCATTCGTTAAAAATTGAGCACACGTTTGTGAAGTACTTAGAGCACTATTGAGCTATGTTGATAAAATTATTCCCCTTCTCTTTTCCCCTTTTTTTTCTTTTGTGAGTTGAGCTTAGAATTTGTAATAGATAAAGAGATAGTGTTTCTTCATTTAAAATTGAGTCATTGAAGTCACTTGTGATAAGATGTGTGAATTATTTCTTGGGCAAGGAAAAAATGATGAGGTGTAAATGGTTCCTCTCCCTATTCGGAAAGAGGTTTACTAGTGGATCTTCACGGTTCTCTAAGCATGAAAGTCAACACAGGGATGTAGGCGATGACTGAATCTCATCAACGAATTATTTATCTTCTATTATTACTTGTTTTTCTTTCTTAGTTGCATGAAATCATGTTTCTCGAAAATTATTTTTAGCTGAAGAAATTATTTTTAACACATCAATTCGCCCCCCGGTACTTTTAAGTTGTCAAACATATTGAACATTGAACATGTCAACTTTTCATCACATGTATGTAAATTGTCAAAGCCTCTAATATGTTGGGTCAAAATTTTAATGCTTTATATAATTATATTTTGATGGTACAAACCTCGAAAAATTAAAAAAATGTTGAAAAAAATTAAATAAAATGGATAACTTTATACACTACACTTTGATTAAATAATTGACTATGATCTTATTAGATTCTGCATGAATCATAAATATCAAAGTTGTAGAGAATCATGTTAGCTATTCATGGAATTCAGGATTATCTAATTTGGACAGCGGTACAGAAAGTTATGATCAAAATAGTGCAAGATGATCAACTTGATGGTCGATATAATGAAAATTGATCGAGAGAACACCGGTCGACCGAGCTGGAGATACCGGTCGATCGATCAATAGATGAACTAACCCGATTGACGTCGAGATAATACTGGTCGACATACTGATCGATAGTCTAGTCGATCGACCATGGGCAAAAGCTGAAGAAATGTATGCAACGGTCATATAGACGAGTCGACCGGTCCATTAATGCGGTCGATCAATCAACTATGGTAACGAAGAAAATAAGCCAATGGTCATATAGACCGATCGATCGGTCCATAAATATGATCGACCGGTCCACTGTTGGAATGAACAGTAATGACTATATTACAAGAAGAAAAATGTGGAATAAATTCAAGCCTATAAAAGGAGTGTCAAAGCCAGAAGCAAAGACACACATTCAAGCATTGAAGCAATGCTTCAAGAAATCAAAAGACTTTTTTCTTGAAGTTATCATTTTAGTTGTTCTCTTCTTTCTCTCTTCCGCTCTTGTGAGTCTAGCATTGTAAAAGAGAAATATTTTTGTTCAAAAAATTTGAGAGAGCTCCTGTGTGAAAGAGGTTCCAAATCTTACCTCTTGAGCGAGAGAATATATTAGTTTCTTAGGAAGAGAAGTTTGTCTTGCCTTTCGAAGCGGAGAAAAAGTGGTTGATGTAAAAGACATTCTTCCTTGCCCCATTTGAAATTAAGGAAGAACTTAGTGAAATCTCCGACGGTCTCGAGGTCGAAAAATCGGAACGGGGACGTAGGTCAAGGTGTGGTCGAATCTCGTCAATAACCACCCGTGCACTTTGTGTTTGATTTTCCTTCTCTCTCTCCCTTTCATATTATGTTTATGATTTGAATTGTAAAAATTTTAAGAATCAATTTTAAGATTCCGTGATGATTTTTGTGAAACCGACAATTTCGGATTGAACACCAATTAACCCCTCCCCCTCTTGGTGCCCTTTGGGATTCTACAATTGGTATCAGAGCATGTTGTTCTTATTTTAATATCTAATTATTTTTAGATCTAATTGTTTTAAGATTTAATCATCTTGTTTTAAAGATTTAACCATCTTAAGAGCTATGACATCAAGTGGATTTGATTTTACCGAAGGACAATCAATTGTTCGTCCTCCGCTTTTCAATGCATCAAATTTTGGTTATTGGAAAATTAGGATACAAGCCTACATATGTCTATTGATATAGACATATGGGTTATCGTTGAAAAAGACTATTATTTACGTGAAAAATTACTTTCCGAATATACAGAAAGAGAAAAAGTTTTTGCAAAACTTGATTGGAAAGTCAAAAATGTTTTTTATTATGCTTTGGATTCAACGGAGTTTAATCAAAGTGCAAAAGAGATTTGGCACAAACTAATCACACTTATGAATGAACGGACAAAGTTAAAAAATCTATATGAATATTTTAAATCATCAATATGATTCTTTTAAAAATGCTAAAAAATGAATCCATTAATGATATGGTTATTCGTTTTAACGATATTGTGAATGGTTTAATCTCGTTGGGCGAGCCAAGAACTAACTCCCTAAAGTGAAAAAGTTTTTCAAGTCACTCACCTCCAAATGGCATACAAAGAGGATTGTGATTGAAGAAAAAGACCTAAATAGTCTGGATTTTGATTATCTAATTAGTTCGCTGTTAATCTATAAGGTCGGTATTCAGTAAGAAGAAGAAGAAAAAGTCCCCAAGAAGAAAACATTGTCATTGAAAGCGAACGAAAGTGAAGAAGATTCAAATGAAGAAGAAGTGGATGAAAAGATACTCGTCCACTGCACAAGAAAACTAGATAAGTATCTTAAGTTGGTGAAAAAGAAAAAGAAGAATGAAAAGTCAACCCGAAGATCACACAAACATCATAGAGAAGAAAAATCTCAAAAAGGGAAAAAAAGAAATATGAAAAGTCAAGTGAACATGAATCAAATGACTAATCAAGCTCTTCTAGCGAGGATGCATACCTATGCTTAATGGCTCACAACGATGAGGTAATTTCTAGTCCTTCAATTTCAAATAATGACCCATCGAACTTTTCCGAAGAAAATATTTCTTTAGATGTGAATGCAGAACTTTCCTCTCTCACAAAAAGATATTTTCACTTAAAGAGGAAAATGAAAATTTACTATATGGGATTGAGAAACTAAAGGAAGAAAATGGTAAATGTTTTATTGAAAATAAAAACCTGAAAAATGAAATTGGTACTTTACAAATTACACATGCTTGTAAAATTGTAAAAACTAGCATGTTCCTTAGAAAAAGCAAAACAAGAAAACATTTTTTTTGGAAAATTCACAAAATAATGAAAAGACGATTTCTCATGTAACTAAGAGTAATTTTAGAAAATCCTTTATACATTCTTATTGAAAATTTAATCATTCCCGATAGAAAATCACATATTACATATTTTACATGTGGATTTTATTGTCATTATGCATGTCAATGCAAAATGAGAAAATCTTCACAACATGGGATGATTTGAGTTCTGAAGGCTGTCTAACAAAATAGGACCCAAAGAAGTTTGGGTACCAAAAGTTATTTAATTATTTTTCAGGTGTGCCTCACATATAAAGCAAAGGACGAATGAAAATGAAAATATAAAGGCATAAAGGATATGGTAAAAAGTATCATTGATTATACTCTTGTATTTTTTTCATGATTCTTAAGTGTTAAGCCTATTTTTTTTTATTTTATTCAAAATTTCAAAATTACTATTTCTTTGAAAGAAAAGAAAGGAACAAGAAAAATTGATCATAGTGATAGCGGGAGCATGTTAAAATTTTCAACCTTATTTTGACATATCATTATTGTATTAAAATTTTATGCAAAATTTTGATTCTTCATATATTTTTTCGGTGGCTTTCATAATTCATAAATTGGTTTTTCATTATAAAATAGGCATAAATTTGGAGGAAGTATCTTTTAAAAATATTTATGATGCAATACTTTACACCTCAATTATCTGAAAAAAAGGGGAAGAATAATTTTTTTAAATATGATTAAGAGGGAGTTAATATGATTTCTTATATGTTTCATATACAAACCATTCTTTTTTTATGAAACAAAAGAAGAATAAATATTATCTGAATATCACTTTATATGAAGAGTTCCTTACAATTAATATTTATGTAAATATCTCCCATTGTAAGGAAAGTTAAGTGTTAGGGAAGAGGGGGGTGCGTCCCCCTTTCCTCCCTCGCTTGTCGTGAGGAAGAAAGGAGGGAGTCGCCCCCCTCCCCCCCTTCTTCCTAGTGTGCGACGCGGCGAAGGAGAAAAGGGGCGCCAACGCCTCCCTTTTCTCCCTCGCGTGCGATGCGGCAAAGGAGAAAAGGGACGTCAACACCCTTTTTCTCCTTCGTCGCGTCGCACGAGAGGGAGAAAGTCCTCGGCGGTGCGATGAAGTTGCCACTGCCATATCGTCACGTCACCATTGCAATCTCGCCGCGCCTCATCGCTGCCATTCACCACGCCTTGCCGTCTCGCCGTTGCCACTCACCATGCCTTGTCGTGTCACCACTGCCATCTCTCCTTGCCTTGCCGACACGTCGTGTGTTCGCCTCGCCGCCACGCCACGTGCTCGTCTCACTGTCTTGCCTTACCTAAATGACATCGCCACACGATCGTCTATCTGCCTCACCGGAGCTCGCACAAAGGGGGCGTCGGCCTCCCCTTGCCGGATCTCTCGCGTGCGCCCGCCGGTGCAAGCCAGCTCCGACGAGAGTCAGCGACGACTGCAATTTTTATTTTTAATATTATTTTATTATATATTTTATATTATTTTTTATTTTCTTACTTTCTTAAATGACGTGGATGAAAGAGAAATGATGCATGTGGCGACCACGTAAGTGAGAAAATCGAAAAATCACTATCAGCGGTCAAGTGGATCAACCGCGTAAAAAAAATTAAAGTTGGGGATAGTCTAGTTACAAATTGGAGTTGAGGAACCGTTGAAATATTGAGTTAAAGTTAGGGATGATCTATATAATTTACGTGGTGTCTGCCAATAATAATATTTTTTAATATAATTAAAAATAATAAATATAATTAAAAATAATAAATATAATTAAAAATAATAAATATTATGATAAAGTTAAGAAAATCAAATATAATAAAACTATATTATATTTTGCACACATGGATCATGATTGTTACTTCATAGACCATTTATTTTGCTAGGTGATTTAGATTATATATGGGTCAAAATAAAGTAAAAAAAAATGTACTATAATGGACCTAAATAAATTAAAGTTTAGACAGTAGCCTGAAAAAAATTGGATTTAAAGACTCCTCTTAGATCATCAAACAAAAATGTGCCACTAAAATTAAAATAATTTGGATCTTACATTTTTATCAAACTACCTCTGCACAATATATGGACAAACAAAATTGCGAAAGGAAAATCTTTTTTTTTTCTATGTGATCTTTTAGATAGCTAGCCTTGGTATTTGAAAAATTTCGATCCATGCAATGCACGCAATAAATAAAAAATTGATCCACAGTCAAGTTTAACTCATTCGATTAAATTTTTTGTCTGCAAAATTGCAATGAAATTTTTACATTCACAAGCTTACCAATCTATCATATCGTCGGTGAATTTTTTATGTGATAATGATAATTTATTTAATTATGTATTTTAACGATTAAGGGGTTGTTTTACACTATTTAATGTTTAAGGTAATATTAAATATAAATTTTTAAACCATTTCAATGTGTAGGGTAAATATTAAATACAACATTTTTAACTTGAGATATCAATTTTTACATATATATAAATATGCCGATTTAGAGGTAGTCTGTTTGGGCCTAAAGTGAGTTCGACTTCCCACATTTGAGCCCGTCGCCGGACCCCCGCGCCGCCATGGCGCAGCCTAGAACCTCCGCCGCCGCCGCCGCCCCCGCCGTCCCCGTCCGCGTCCTCACTCGCCCCTGTCCGTCTCCCACTGCAGCCGCAACCGCAGCCGCCTCCAAGACCTCTCAACCCTCCGCGACCACCGCCGCCGCCGCATCTTCGTCCTCTCCCTCCTCCTCGGTCCCCGACTCATCTTCGTCGTCCGTCGATGGCGTCGTCGTCGTGGGGTTCCTTGGCAGCATGCCCTCGTCTGATGCGACGCATCTCATTAACAGAATTCTCGACGCCAACGTCTTCGGCTCGGGAAACGTCGATAGGGATCTCCTCGCTCAGACCCGTCCTGACTTCAGAGAAAAGGAGTGGTTTCAGCGCCGGAGAATAAGCTATCACCATGAAGTGGAGAAAGGCATGGTCTTTTTGAACTTCTCGTCGTCTGAGTCGTCCTTGTCGTTGCTCTCCTCGTCTCGAACAGGCGGCGGGTTGGAGTTGGAGGAGTGGGAGGCCGACGATCTCCGTGGGATGCTCTTTATGTTCTCTGTAAGTGTTTCCACTGCAATTTAAGTTCTGCTGTTAGGTTGTTTCCCGAAAGAAAGTTCCTTTTGTCTTTAGATGGTTTTGACTCAGCTTTGAAGTTTATGGATGCTCTTAGACATCAAAGTTACAAGCTCTACGATCTGTCTAACGTTTTTCCTTGAGGAACGGGAAAATCTGTGCAGATCACTTTGATATAAAATGTGGTCTTTTTTGCGGTCTCAATCAGGTTGCGTAATGAATATTTTTAGTCCTAGATTTGTACACTAATGCTTCTTGTCAATTCATTTTATCTTCCAATGTTCAGATAGCTTAATTATAAACGCAAAATAAACCTTATGGGCAGTCTTGAAGCAAAGGATACTTTAAATCTGAAGCTAGTGGTTCTGTTTGTATCAGGTTTGCCATGTGATCATATTTGTTCATGAAAGTTTGAGATTCGACACTCAAATCTTAAAGAGATTCCGGATGCTCCAAAATGCAAAGCATGCACTAGCACCTTTCATAAGGTCCAAAATTGCTGCAGCATCATCCTTGGGCACTTTATCCCTCTCACTTCCTACTTCTAGAGCCTTTTCCGTTTCCTCACCCAGCCGACGTGGTGGAGCGACAAATCGCCATGGTTCAGCTATTTCATTGATGTCAGGCTCAGCGTCCCAGTCATTGGTGCTTCCTGGTCATTGTACTCCTGTCATTCTCTTTCTACTCTGTGATGATTTTGTTGATGGGCCAAATCCTTCAAGCAACCTGGAGGACTCTGGCGACACCTTATCACTTAACCAGCAGAATAGTGTGGGTGGATTGCCAAGGTCGGGTTTGCATTTAAGAGGATCTGGTCCAATAGTAATGCTAGCACGCCCTGTGAGTAAGACAGAAGGTGGATTTAGGAAAAAGTTGCATTCTTCACTAGAACAACAAGTCCGGTTTTTGATTAAAAAATGCCGCACATTGGTTGGTATGGAACCCACTAATGTTGGTCCCCGAGGTGCTAGTAGTACAGCTAGTTTACCCTTGTTTCTGCTTGATGCATCGAGGGTTGTCCTACTAGTTGACAGATCTATGATCCAAAGATGTGAATCATTGAACTATGTTACAAGTCTCATCGAAGAGTCGTGGAGTTCAAAGACCGCCATGGATATCTTTTCTCTCGAAAACAATTGCCAGAACTTAAACTACGAGGAGATCCAGGTAATAAAAGATTTTATTCACAAGCAAGCAGATAATCTAAGAGGACGAGGGGGATTGCTAAGCAATGCAAGTAGTGGCTCAGTAACTGGTGTCGGGATGGTTGCTGCAGCTGCTGCTGCAGCAGCAGCCTCGACAGCTGCTGGAAAGTCAATTACCGTGCCTGAGTTACCGAGTGTTGAATGCTGGTTGTCTCTAAGTACACTGATTCTTGAAACATTGCTCTCTGCCAAGGACAGCTTTCCGGATGAAGTTGGAAATATGAAGAGATCACATTCTGAAAATCATGACATTGAAACACAGGATTGTCAGAATTCATCAGAAAGTTCTGGTATTGTTGAAGCTGCTATATCTTCTTTGGAGAGTTGCAAAGGTCTGAACATGAGATTCTCTATTTCATGGTGTGAAAAAGCTCTTCCTGTTGCAAGGGATATTTATTTGAATGAACTACCTGCATTATACCCAACTACTTTACATAAGACTCATTTGGAGAGGTCTTTGCATGTTTTCAGCTCGATGGTTAGAGGGCCAGCCGTGCAAGAATATTCAAAGAAACTAGAAGATGAATGCACAGCAATATGGGAATCTGGGAGACAACTATGTGATGCTGTGAGTCTGACTGGAAAACCCTGCATGCACCCAAGACATGATTTGGAGATTTCTGGTTCAAACCTAAAAGGTGACATAAAACAACACTCCAGTGGATACGTTTTCCTTCATGCTTGTGCTTGTGGTCGATCTCGACGTCTACGAGATGATCCTTTTGATTTTGAAAGTGCGAATATCATGTTCAGTTGTTTTCCAAACTGTGAAGATTTCCTCCCAGCCCTCATATTACCAAAATCAAGTAATGCTGGACCTCTCTCAGTGAACTCATGGCGATTAGTGCGCATTGCAGGAGCAAGTTATTATGACCATTCAAAAGGCTTGCTTCAAATTGGTTTCTGTTCCAATGAGAAACATTTAGTTAAGTTGTCCATTTACACTGGGAAACAGAAGGATGCAAATAACTCATCCGCAGTTGTTCCTAAAAAATCTTCAGCTACAAGCACCATACCAGAATCCAAGGGCGTATCACCTATTTCAGAAGAAACAAAGAAACCCAGTGCTGGCCATTTTCAGAGAGAGCATCAATCCAGAGGTTCTGAGGATACGGAAAAAAAAGCAGAAACTGTGGCAGTCAAGGGCTCAAGCATAAGTTTTGGTAAAGGGCTTCCATCCTTTCCTATGAAGAAACCATTCTCTGAAATTGTTGCAGGAAAAACTAACATAGATTCAGAATTTCCAGCTCTCCAACAGAACAAACAGCCAAAAACAAGTACAGGAAAAGGTGGAAAGCAAATTCATCCAACTGAGAAAGCTCCTCGCCAGGATACAGTTGACATTCTAAATGAACCTCAAGTAAATGAGCATGCTTCCACTCAGAGTAACATAATGAGTTTTGGGATTAGTCACCAAAATGAAGGAAGCCCTTTTGTGAAGATAGGGAGCAATATAGTGCCGGTAAAGATTCTTGATGAAAAGGTCAGAGCAGAAACTTCCATGAAGCAAGTCAGTGCATATTTTGGGTTTGAGCACGAGTGCTCCTATGGTCATCGGTTCCTATTGTCCCCAGAGCATTTGAAAGATCTTGTCATTTCATCATCTTCTTCTGATAGTTTTGATGGAACCAAAGGAATGACAGGTGACTATTATGAGAAAGTTCCCGAGAATTCAAATGAAGCAACAACCACTGTGACAAGCATAAATCCTCCAAAGTTCGTTGACTGCGAACCTAAACTTGTTTCACATCTTGAACTTGATGTCAATGGATCTGCATGTTCTTTATTGAACAGAAAGTTGCCTGTATATATGGACTGTCCTCATTGCAGGAAGACGAATAGAGAACATCAAAAGATAAAGTTCGCCAGTACCACATCTCAACTCCAACGGATTTTTCTGGTGATTATCGCATGTGTTTGATATATTCATTTCTTGTCATAAATGTCTTCATTATCATTTTCTTTTCTTTCTTGCAAGTTCTTGAAACCTCAGAGCTCTCATTATGGTTTCCTTTTTCTCTCTAATATATTGCATCAGTTATGTCTACTCTCATCTGCTAGTTTCAGGAAACACCAATGTTTTGGTTGGAGAATTTCTTGTGCATTTTCTTAGGTTCTTATGTCAGTTTTTCTAGTTTTTACAATTCTTCCTTTTTAATTCTAGGTAACCTTGTTTAATGCATGTTTGTTCAATTGCTTTGTTTGCTTAATCTGGTGCTCGCAAATATGATATAATTACTTTCTGAAAGAGAAAAGGATGGTTTATCAAGTTGGACTCCCGTTCATAAGTTTGGTGTGAAATTATCGAGACCAATATTCATAATTAGTCCTTCTCAAAAAAAATATTTATAATTAGTGATATTGCTGCTAAATGAAGTTGAAAATTTATAAAACTTTTTGACATTGCGAAAGAAGAACAAAAAACAATCCACGACTCATTAATATTTAGCTTATTTTCCCTAAAGAAGAGTTATCTAACATTTTTTTAGGCTGAAGTTATTCAATGAATTTGCTTCTCAAGTTTGAGGGTAAATTACACGACTGGTCCCCCAACTTTGAGTCGTTTTCAAATCGGTCCTCCAATTTTAATCTGTAACCAGAACGTCCTCTATCTTCGATTTTCTTGCACGATTAGTCCTCCTGACCGGTGATAGTGGATTTCCCGGTTGTCTCGCTTACGTGACCATCTTTCTCTCTCATCCATGACATTTAAGTTGTCCACGTCTGATCCTTTCCCATTAAAATATATTATAAAAATAAAAAAGGGACATCACTCCCTCCTTCTGCCCGCGGATGCCGCCCTCCCTCTCCCTCTGCGCGTGCTCCAGAGGGAGGGAGCGATTGCCCCCTCCCTCTCTCTCTCACTCGCGCTCGCCGTGCGGGAGAGAGGAGGGGGGCGATCTCCCCCCCTCCCTCTGCGCGTGCTCGGACCAGAGGGAGGGGGGCGTTCCTCTCTCTCCCGCGCGCGCTCGCCGTGCGGGAGTGATGTAGGAGAAATAAGATAATATTTTAGTAGTTATTGTTGTTATATTTATCTTTTTAGATTAGTTAGAATCTATTAGTTAGTATTGTTATCTTTTAAATTAGTTTAGATTTGATTGTAAAATGCCTATAAATAGCCATGAACTCTTTATTATTGATAGTTCAATTATTATCCAATTATTCATTAAACCTGTGTGGTTTTATTTCTCGATGGATTTCGAGCCTCGGTGGATTCCGAGTTTATTAAGCTATTGATGGTGCTTTGAACTGTCAACATCTTTCGGGATTCGTCCGAAAGTTGTAATCTCCTCCACTTTGCGATCCCCCGCTGCGTCAAGTGGTATCAGAGCCTTCGAGGAGATTTACCTTTTCATTTTGGTGCTCATTTTCTCCCCCACCATCCATTTATTATTTTATTTTTCTTGTTTTATTTTTTTCTTATCATTCATAATTTATTCATCCTTTAATTTTTGTTTTCTCCATTTTGTTATCTCCAGTTCGTTACATTCTTATCATTCTTTTTCTTTCTCTCTCATGATTTGTTAGTTTATATTCTTTTTATCTTATCTTATTTTATTTTATTTTGTTATTTTAACTAGCAACATGAGGATATAACCACCATCATTTAATGGTTATTTTCATGTTGATGAAATTTTACATTGGGTTTATAAATTTGATCACTTCTTTGATTATTTGGATATTCCAGAATCTCAACAAGCTTAATTAGTGGTCAACAAATTTTCAAATAGGACTTTATCATGGTGGAAAGATAATAAGCGCCTTCGAGCTTTTCATGAAAAATCACCTATCCGGACATGGCAAAAGTTGAAGAAATTACTTATCCAACACTTTTTGCCATCATCGTATCATTATCTTATTTTTCAACGGTCAATCAAGTCTCAACAAGATAAGCAAAATTTAATGCAGGAAGTTCAAATTCGTTTTGGAGAATATCAAGAATTCAATTGAGAAGCTTCAGCAATGATTGGATAACATAATCAATAAAATTCCCCAAACTCCATCATATTCTATGCAATCTTGTGAAGATCAGGTATCTTTGGAAGTTATATGTGCTTCAATTGAAGAATTATAAGAAACTACTCAAGATATTAAAATTTATCCAACTATTGAAGAGTTGGTTATTTTGGATTTTCTTGCAGAATCTGTGCAATCTTGTGAAGATCAATTATCTTTGGAAGTGTATGATCCAATTGAAGAATTATAAGAAACTACTCGAGACATCAGAATCTATCCAAATACTGAAGAGTTGGTTATTTTAGATTTTCTTTCTGAGGCAAAAGAAGATAAATTTATTCAGGAGGTGGATAAAAAGTTGGAATTAAATTCATCAACTAACAAGAAAGATTTGTTTCAAATTCTTCAAGTTGTTATGAGATGCGTCAAAGTTTTTGTCAGGACCAAATATTTTAAATTTTTGCAGATTGCATTTTCATGTCAAGTTTTGAGAACAATATATTTTGTACTGCTATACAATATACTTGTCTTAAATGACTTATTAGATAAGTTGAGAAAGAAGATTAGACCGTTGGGGGATATCAAGCGTGAACCTCCAGATTCAATTTTTCAGAGTTCGAGGTCGAACTCTTTTGAAGAAAGGGAGATTGATGTAGGAGAAATAAGATAATATTTTAGTAGTTATTGTTGTTATATTTATCTTTTTAGATTAGTTAGAATCTATTAGTTAGTATTGTTATCTTTTAAATTAGTTTAGATTTGATTGTAAAATGCCTATAAATAGGCATGAACTCTTTTATTATTGATAGTACAATTATTATCCAATTATTCTTTAAACCTGTGTGGTTTTATTTCTCGATGGATTTCGAGCCTTGGTGGAATCTGAGTTTATCAAGCTATTGATGGTGCTTTGAACTGTCAACCTCTTTCGGGATTCGTCCGAAAGTTGTAATCTCCTCCACTTTGCGATCTTTCGCTGCGTCAGGGAGAGAAGAGGATCGCCCCCCTCTGATCAAGCTCACCGAAGCTCGACACCGGCAGCGTTCACGGGCGAGAGGAGGGGATGACATTTTTTTATTTTTATAATATATTTTAATGGGAAAGGATCTGACGTGGACAACTTAAATGACATGGATGAAAGAGAAAGATGGCCACGTAAGCGAGACAACCGGGAAACCCACTATCACCGGTCAGGAGGACTAATCGTGCAAGAAAATCGTAGATGGAGGATGTTCTGATTACAAATTGAAGTTTGGGGACTGATTTGAAGACGACTCAAAGTTGGGGGACCAATCGTGTAATTTACCCCAAGTTTTACTACTACATATGCCCTGAGTTGCATAACTTCTACCTTGCTAGCCATCCATTTAACTTTACCTTATAAAATGAACTGCTTGTTTTATCTATGGCAGTGTGGTTTTAAGGTTCAGAACTTCTATATTCCCACATTTTATCTTGACATTGGTCTCTTTTATTATGTTACGCAGGTAACACCTCAATTTCCTACGGTCTTGGCAACATGCCCAGTTGTACAATTCAAGGCAAGTGATGATATACTGCTATTCCTAATCCGCATATAAATTGCATACTAATAAAACAATCTTTTAATGGCGGAAGATTCTAATGTTCTTTGTTAACTTCTTTTATTTAAAAAACAATCACTTGATTATCTTTTCAGTCTTTATTTGAGTAGAAAGGAAATTTGTATCCTTTAATTTGATTGTTGGGCATTTAAACTTGCTCCATGTTGTTTATTTCTGGTTTGTTGATGCATCATTTAAGGTTTCCATATTTCTTTTGCGCAGTATATCTTATTAAACAATGTTGCTTTATTAGGAATCTTGCTTTCCTCCATCTATCCAAAACCGTGAGCAGCAATCACGTTTCAGCCTTGGCTGCCGTGTAATCCTTCCTCCAGATAGTTTTGTTACATTGAGGCTCCCGTTTGTATATGGTGTTCGAATGGATGATGGAAGCTTGCATCCACTAAAGCCCTTTGAGCATCAACCAGAGCACACTGCATGGCTTGTTGAAGGCACAGCTTTGCATGTTGTCTCAATGGGGCCTGAATATGAGCAGGAAATTTCATTCAAATGAAATGTTAAAATAGATGGCCAGTTCATAATTTTTAATTCGTGAAGAGCAATGAATTGCAAACCTTCGATACTGTTTCATTGGATAAAAATGAGATCTGGAATTTGGTGCGTTTACCCTTTTCTAACAACCTGTGTTCTTCAGTAGCTCCCATGCAATTGCACTTCTTGCATGTTTTTCATTTCTCACTATGTTGATTATTGTAGATCCACGTAAACAGATAACTGGACCAAGGATGCAGCAATTTGAGGCAGATAAACAGATAACTTTTTGTGGAACTCAAGTAATCAGATTGGAGCCTCTTCTGAATGCAGCAATTTGATGTTTTCAATTAGGTAATATGTGTTAATTCTTAATTATTTAACTCTTTCTATCAATCACGTCTAGTAGGGCACCACATGCTGGTATATTTTCATTCTTACAGTGCCCTTGTGATTCAAACTCATATATTACACTACTTGGCTTGATCCCTCAAGCAAGCTTGTTGTGAGTACTGAAGTAGTTTCAGCCTAAAACTAACTTGCTTGCTGTAGCATTAATTTGAAATGCCATTGTAACACATTAGTACTTAGAATCAAGCGGTTTGGTAACATAATACTTGACTTGGCAACCATTTCTCATCATTGATAATTTTTATGAGTAAAATGACTAATTACTGGTCATGTTACAAACTACCTGATTTGTTGTCCATAGCATAATTTGGCTTTGACGGCAGAAAGTTGGCATGCAAGCTGCAATGTTTTTGTGCATGCAAATATGCAATCATCAATATGCGACCTAATGTTTTATCTTTGAGCATTTGGTGACGACTTTTAAAGTTGTGCAAGATGATCACCAATATTTATCCATTGTCATCATGATTAGCTAAGAGAGAATCCTGGGCATAAATCATCTATTCATGAATTCCTGACCCATTATGAGCTGCCAGGATCAGCTGCGGTAATGACTAATGTCATCTTGAAGAAAAATATTTATCAATGATCTGCTTGCAGTTAAATTATTGGTTGCATTAGATGCTGATGATGTGCTCTTCGTGGCGGAAACAAATAACAATAATTAGACTCTTTACTCTTGGAACACTAACCGTTCTATGTTTGTGCCTACACTGCAGAGCCCCAAAATTGCTTCAAGTAATAGTTGCAGAGTTCAATGATAATCATCTCTTGGATACAAACTGAGCTGATTAGTCCTTGATAAAGACCCACCTAGAAGCATATCAATGGGGACTCCAAACAAGATTTCTCGTGAAACTCGAAGTGTGATCAATCCAAGGTCCACGCATGGCGGATCAAAATCAGACACTTATCTCAGGAATCTTTTATAGAAGTCTCAGAAGAACAAACTGCACTTGGAATCTTTTACAGAGTCTCAGAAGAACAAAATGTACATACTGTCATCATTTTCAAGTTCTGAATTCTGTGTTAGTCAAAATTGTAAGATGTGTCTTGAGGGAATGTCGATAGGCTATGCTGTAACTACTGGGCATGTTACCGGTTCAACATCATGCAGGAAAAATGTATCATCAGCTTATGTAAACCCACAACTCACTGATTGGAACGAAGTTGGCCTATTCTCTCATATGGGGCACCAGCATTAACATCATGTACATGTCAATGATGTCATATAACACCACCATGCCACAAAACCTTAGACCTCTCTACATTGATCACTGTGACAAGAAATAGGAGCAGACCTAGTGAAAGAACTTTTGACACTTTTTGGCGCGTGGTTTCAAGTTCAGCTCTCTTTTACTCTATTCTTGTTGTGGATGGATACAAGGGCATGTTATATAATCTGCACTGCACCCTTTGACTAAATAAAAATGGCTAATTACAAAGTAAGGATCAGAATAAAATGATTGCATAATAAAAAAAACAAGATGAAATGTGAATTTTATAGATAAAAAGCAAATGAAATATTTGAGTACCCTTTTTGGGATTTGAATCTTCCACCTAGATGGAGAATGTACATTTCACAATTGAGTGTTGCTATATCCTCCTAAAAATCAATCTAAACATCCTTCTAACAAGACACAATGGCATGCATTGTAAATTCATCAACTTTTGGGGTATTTAAATTATGTGAGTGTTAAGAGGATTATTGGAGGATGAGTTAGGAGGATTTAACATTTTTGTTCACAATTATTAATGGCGTTTGGGAATAAAAAAAATTAAAGAAAACAAATAAAATAGTCCAATTAGGACAAATTAGCTAAAGGTCAAAGGTGAATGTGTGGCTCTTGATGAGCTTGAGAAGCTGTCGTGAGCTCTGGTTTGGTGACCGACAAGTATACAATAAAAGGGTCTTTATCTCCACTCACAGTCTTCTGCTTTGGCTGCTTACATTTGGGCTTCTACTTTAACAGGGCGGCCTGTCGTTCGATGCAAGCTCTCCTCGCTGCAACCATGGCCGCCCAAGCGATCCTGTTCTCCTCTCCGGCCGCCGCCCCTTTCCTCCCGCCGCCGTCCTCTGCGCGCCCTTTCCACTCCGCCATCGTGGGCCAGCCCCTCCGCCTCGTCTCCTTCTCCTCCGCCAACTTCTCCGCCGCCCCGAAGCCCCTCACCGTCGTCGCCGCCGCCAAGAAGGCCACACTCCTCTCCACCAAGAAAGCCGTCGTCGTCCCCACCAAGAAGGCCGTCGCCGTACTCAAGGGCAACTCCCAGGTCGAGGGCGTCGTCACCCTGACTCAAGAAGGCGACGGTCTGCTCGCTGTCTCTCCTCTTTTTCTC
This sequence comes from Pontederia crassipes, assembly GCA_030549335.1. Lineage (NCBI taxonomy): Eukaryota > Viridiplantae > Streptophyta > Magnoliopsida > Commelinales > Pontederiaceae > Pontederia > Pontederia crassipes. The sequence goes on along the minus strand of CM060191.1, from coordinate 63,035,884 downwards.
CCCCGTATTTCAGCTTTCTACGGTCTGTTGAAGGGTTTAGCGACATTTGGTTTCGGATTGGTTTATTTGATAAGTAATGCGTTTGTTCCCGCTGTCGGCGACCTCCAAGGTCGTCTTTTTTTAGTTAGCCCGCTCGATTTATATAGAAAAGTTCCTTTCTTGAATTGAATGGAGCACTATGGAGCTTTCTGTCATGTTTCCTCTCAAGTGTGCAGAAATGTTAGTTTTTTTTAGAAAAGCAGAAATTTTAGTTTGTTTTCATTACTATATCTTGATTTTATGATGATGCAACTATGAGACGTGTTCTACATATCGAGGCGAGCACCTATGGTGCCTTGCTCTTCGGCTCCTGTGCATTATGTGATCTTTCCTATGTGCTTTACTCTTCGGCTTGTGTGCATTATGTGATCTTTTTGTATGCTGGTTTTGATAGGCCCGACAACTGTGAATGTCCGAATTACTGGACTAACCCCTGGGCTTCATGGATTCCACTTGGTCAGTGGTTTTATGGATTTTGAACATATCTCCATAATATTCTATCTTCTCAGTGTTCGATAATCTCATTTTGCTATTACTTGTCTTCTGAACAGCACGAGTATGGAGACACCACTAATGGCTGCATATCGACAGGTTCGACTTTTGGTCTTTCTCAACCACTAACTGTTTTGGAGTCCCTCTAGTCCATATGCAGATAGATTGTTTTTTGAGCCTCTTGCATTGCATGACATACAATATTTTCTGTAATCGGATTCGCTGACATTTAGATCACGATATCAGGTCATTTGTTGATTGATACTCATAAACATTGCCATGTGTTCAAATTTAATGTTGTGTTATTTCTGAAGGAGCACATTTCAATCCCAACCAATTGACACATGGTGCTCCTGAAGATGAAGTTCGTCATGCGGGTGACCTGGGAAACATAATTGCTAATGCTGAAGGTAAAATAGAATATTGTCCATCCATAAAATTCTTTATATACTACTTCTCACCTGTTTTTGTCAACTCTTGTGCATATATGTTGTTTTTGGATATATAGGAGTAGCTGAGGCCACAATTGTCGACAATCAGGCAAGTGATTTGGTGCTCCACAAACATTGTCGGGAACTTGGTTCCTTATTGAGTTTAACTCCATATGCTTGTTGATCTAAATTTCGGGATTTTGTACCTTCTCTTTTATGGTTGTGTAGATACCCTTGAGTGGTCCAAATTCTGTTGTTGGAAGAGCATTTGTGGTTCATGAGCTTGAAGATGATCTAGGCAAAGGTACCATTTTTTTCCGAGACTGCTGGATTGAATTAGTTAGGCTTCTTCTGAAATTCACACATTTTCCTGCAACTTGTTGCATGTGCTTATATTCTTTTTCTTGCGATGCAAACTAATCTTTTTTGTTGATTTTAGGGGGCCATGAACTTAGTCTCACCACTGGAAATGCTGGAGGAAGATTGGCATGCGGTATGGAAAACTCTTGATGTTTCTCCTTTCTTCAGTTTATAAACTTCCATCTCAAACTCTTACTTGTTATCATTAGTTTGATTGTTTACTTAAAAAATCATTAGTTTGATTGTAGAGTTTATAGTTTCTACATCTGAACAATGCTAAAGAGACAGAAAGTTGCCACACACTAGATATTGCAGGTGAATGTTTAATATAATGTTGTTCAAACATCGTTCTTCCATTAAGGATAAATTATTAGGCGGACTAATTGGAATTTTGATTCCACTTGATGATGTCAAAGGTTCAAACATTTGTATCTCATTTATGTTTAGCATCTTTTCTTATAGCATGCTTTTCTAGGTCATCTTATGAAGTTTTGACATAAAATGAAGAATATAGAGAAAATAAAGGATAAATTTCGAGACAAGCGTACTCATTGTTATTTTAGAAGGAAACTTAACTGCTGGGGACTTATTTCTTTTTCATAAAAAAGAAAAGGCACTGCATTTGTGGGACATATCAAGTTTGTTTCACGCTACGCACTATAGTTCACCCTAGGTAACCAAGAATGCATTTATTTTCAGCTACATAGATAGAGCCTAACTGTTTCTTTCTTCATTCTTCCTGTAAATAATTGACATTGGTGCGCAAACCATCAAGTACATGTCAAATATGAGAGATACGACCTCTTCAAAAGATGCAATTTTAGATGGTACATTCTGGCAATTACCTTTATTCTGGTTTGAGGACAACTTGAATAAAGCAAGTGCATGAGAACAAGATTGCGCAATGTTATCTATGAAAAAGTTATTTTTTGTTGAGAACACTTACAGCACCTACTAAAATCTTGTCTTTTAGAAAGTAGCAAAACCCGCATCTGGACCATTCTGAATGATCTGTATGGTGTTCTCATTGGTTTCTGAGCATTACATTACTGAAAACTTTGTATAACATTCTACGTTCTTGCTGTTGCAGGTGTTGTTGGTCTCACTCCAGTTTAAAACTAGTTTACATGCTCAAGATGCTGTGTTTGTACAATGGTGAATCTTCTTGAGTACCTGAGTGGCATTTCAAACTTCTGGATGTGTTTCTTTAAGATCCCAGCCAATAAACTGCTTGCAGTCTTCTGATTAGGACGACAAATTTAACTAGTTTGAATAAAGATGAAGGCTGGATGGTCAACTGTTTCTTGTAGTAAACATTATAACGATTTTAATCTAGCAAATGCAGTTTGTGCAGCTCTTTTCGAGTAATCTGAGCAACAAATCATCAATTCAGTTTACAAGATAGAGAATAGCGAAAATCAGGTGACATTTAGTTTAAAAAGAAAAAAACTGAACATTTTCACTCTGGGAACCAGATTTTATTTATCTGTAAATCTAGTCACGGAAGAAGAGGTTGGAAATACATCAGAAGAGGTGAAAGGTGATACTTCCAGAGTGGGAAAAACAAAGGACCATATTTCTGAGAACCAAAGTGCCGTCTTGAATGAAGGTTGAAGGTGGTCCGCAAGAGAATGAACAGAAGAAAGAAGCAAAATATATGAAGTGACTGGCAAGTGGCAAATCTAGCTTGCCTCAGTAAGTCACTATGGCATCAGAAACCAGTCAACCACAACACGCCGATTTTTGTGCTACAGCAGCGGTGCTTGTAGCAGGATCACCTTCATTGATTTTAATAGTCTGCGGCTGCATAAGTAATTTTTTCAGTTAGGAAATTGAAGGGCATAAAAACTTGTCAAAAGAGAAGTATTACTATTGCATGACTACCTCAACTTTGTTGTCACTTTCGGCGAGTCTTTGTTTTATGTCCCTGGCAATTGTAAAGAAAACCTCCTCCACATTGAAACTTGTCTTTGCACTCTGGAAATATAAGCAACTTAGTAAATATAAGCAAAAGGAGCCAGGAACAATCTTACAGGGGCTGCCCTACATAGTAAATATAAGCAACTTACTGTCTCAAAGAATTTGATGCCATATTCATCAGCTAGCGTCTGGCCTTGTGATGTTGGAACGGCCTGTGGATAGAAAGTTGAATTAGAATAATTATTTTTTTAAAAAATGAGAATTAGAATGATTTATAGTGTTACAAATCGATGTCAGCTTTCTTTTGCCTCAGTTCCACCATACCCTCTTGCTTTCTTCCATGTCAGCCTTGTTCCCAATCAATACTTTGTTAACATTATCAGATGCATGCTGCTCAATGTTGCGCATCCAGTTCCTAATATCTAATGTCAAGTATATAGGATCACAAAGATTAACACATTCTTGAACTATATGACCTGAAATTATTCACATAATGTCACTCACTATGACCCGGAAGTCATATTATTTGGATACTGTTAAAAGAAGACTCATCAGTGACATCGTAGACCAACAGAATGCCCATTGCACCCCTGTAGTAGGCTGAAAAGAAAATGAAAAGGAGGTAAAATATAACTTCATAACAAGCATCTTTTATCATTAGATTAAGTTTAATGCTCTTCACAGATATTAGAAACTGATAGAAAAGAAAGGCTGAGTACCTTTGTGAATTTATTCTATGTTTGAAAGGATCGCAAAAGGATACCTGTTGTAATTGTTCTGAAACGTTCTTGACCTGCTGTGTCCCATATTTGCAGCTTGATGCGCTTCTCGTCAAGCTCGATGTTCCTGATCTTAAAATCAATCCTGACAAGCAACCCTTGGGATTAGATGCAAATTTTCATGGATTGTTGGCCTAAATTGAAATGAATGGTATAAACACAGACCCTATTGTTGTAATGAAACTAGTCGTAAACGAGTCATCAGAGAATCGCAGGAGCAAACAACTCTTTCCAACCCCTGTAAAGATGGTTTTAACACTTTCACCATATGTTTCAAATTTGGCATTAAATTAGAAAAGCAAAAAAATGTGTGATTAAAACAAAAAAGCATGGGATTTTGCAATGTTTCTAAAATTATACTACAAAAATCTCTTCATCTCAGAATTCTAACAAGCCTAGAACCCATCAGTGACCACATTCTTCCTTTTTAAGGGACCATCTCATGTATTTATATGCATATTAACTACTTGAAACGATTAGTGAATTAAAAGTACTAATGCTATAAAGCCTAAAGAAGACTAAAGAACTTGATTAAACTGAAAAAAAAAAGTCCAAAGCCTGAAAGAGTTACTTAATCCTGCATTACAAATTGTTAAAAGCCAAACACTAGAACAGCAAAATACAAAAGCCTGCAGGTCAATAGCATGAATCCTCTTCTTTTGTTTGACAGAAAGATTACTTACTCCTGCATTGCAAATTGTTAAAAACCGACGCTCAACAGAAAAACACATAAGCTTTGGAGGTCAATAACAGAAGTTTTCTCTTAGTCGAAATCTTAATTAATTTTGGTTCTGTGTGAAAAGTTAGTAGATTCATCTGTTACTGTCCACCTAAAAAGATTGAACTGCAATTATCAATCAGTGGTACAAAATAACAAAGGTTAGCATGCACAAATGGCATAAGCAAGTCAACTGCACTTGCAAGATGTGATATTCATGGCCCTTTTCTTTGTGTTTAAGTTTCTCTAATCAATATTTTTCTATAGGAAGTAAAGTCAATTATCAACAGAAACATAGATATTTGAGAACAAAATAGTTCATTAGAAAAATAACAAGAAAAGGCGTTAGGACATCAATCTAATTGGAGATAAATATGAGGCAATAAAACGTCCTGATCAGATGAAATCTGTCAAGTGAATTAAATTTTCATCTCAAGATGCAACGACTCAGTAAGGAAATGGATGCAAATTATGCCAATAGTGATCCCTTTTCTTCAGGTTTGCACATTTATTCTTTATTCTAGTTAGCAAGCAAGAATATCAAACAGCATCAAAGCTTTGGTTTAATGCAATTGTCACTTTTGTGCAAAAAATGAAAAGGGCTTAATACGTACCAAACTACTATGATTTTTTATGCATTCAAAGAATCATCCCTCTACTTACTATGATGGTGAAAGAGACAAAAATCTACAAATTATTCATGTTAAACCCCTTTACTTATTAAGCATTAAACTGTGCCAGCTGAAAGAAAAAAAAAACAATCTTCTTTTGATGGTAAAAATAAATATCTTTGAACTTTTATCTCATGACAACATCCAAAAAGATACATGTCCATCATCAGCATCAGTCACCATCTAACAATCACCTTTGATCTGCTGTAGGAATCCAAACATTGGATACACTTCTTAAGACAGGTTCTATTCTACAACATTTTGAAACCTATCTGAAGCTAAAGTTTCATAATCCTCTAGACAATTCTTAGCTCAATGCTCATCCAAGTTTCTCATTCCAACCACATTGGGGACTCCGATGTCAACATCTCCTCCACCAAGTCAGATTTCGCTACAGAAACGATGTCTTTTTTCACTAGCGTTAATCCTAGTAGCCCAAAAGCCTATGGGACAGATCAATCCAGTTTGAGGTGGAATGTCTGGAGCTTGATCCTCAATCAACAATCAGTAAAACTACACAACAGTTGGTGGTTGATTGCAGAAAAAGATACCACGGAATACATACCCTAGTAAACATTTCTCTAGTCTTCTATAATTATTTTATTCCGAAATACTTCATCAAACTAGATTCAGTATCTAGTACATGATCACCAATTTTGGCAGTCCCTTTCGCACGTCCCTAAGATATAAAGAAACATTAATGACTCTAATTAAAAAATTCCCGAATTTGGAGCTGCTTCGCTCACATCGTCGCTCGACCCTTCTCAAAAGTCGAAAGGAAGATTGGACATGCATTTAACTCCACATGCTCAACAATCTCCGAATCAAAGAACATAATGGGAACGATAACAACAACCGCAACAAATGCATGCGACAACAGTTGTTGATACGTGCGTGCGTGCACCGAAATCCATATTTGATGGAGCTTAAAACAATCTGATAAATACGAGACAATGCGCGATCCAAGCCAAACTTCTCATCGGCAAAGAAGTGAACATTGGACATGAATCTTTGATCGCATTAAACGAAACGAAAGATATAAAGACAACGAGAAGATTCAACTCGTTACGGTGATGAAGAAGATGGGGAACAAGAATGAGGGGAGAGTGGAGGGGACACTTGCCGCTATCGCCGATGAGGAGAAGCTTGATGAGGTAGTCGTAGTCGGAGCGACCCCTCGCCGGAGCCACCGCCATGTCGGGACTTCTCCGGCGCTGCTGTGCTTCTTTTTGGGGAACCACGGCGTGCGGAACAAAGTGATGGAAATGGAAACGTGTTGCTTGTTTACCTTTTTCATCTTTATTTTCTTTAAGGGGTGTGGATTTGATATTAATTACTCATAATTTCTTTTTTTCTAATATTCAGGAAGTGGTCGAATTATTTTATCACTGCTAACTCACCAACGATTTAAAATTATAATTTAATTAATTGAGTACTTTTTTAAAGAGTAGGACAATGAGATGCTCATTCATAATTATTGATTAAAAAAATTCAATTGATAAATTCATCATCGTTCACTCCATGATAAATAATTTCGAACATATATAATAGTGCTACTTTTTAAAATTGTCAAACAATATATATATATATATTATTGAAACTAATAAATTTGCCAAAATTGACCTACCATGCAAATTTACTTCAATTGCTATGCGCCTTTCTTTGTCAATTTTAAATACTTAACTTCTAGATAGTACTTTCCTAAGTATAATCCTCTTATTTTTCATATGGTGAACTTAAAATTATATGACACACCATGTTACCTTATTCATTTTGTTTTCACTTGAATGCAAGCTCAGTCGCCTAATAATACATATTTCAAAAGTGAATTGGTCTACATTATCATTCAAGTGACAAAATATGTTTCAGCTTTATCTATCATTTTCATTCTTAAACAAATAAAACATAATACAATATGTAAAATTATATGATGGCAATAATAATGAAAAAGGAAAATATTTAAATCATCATCGACATAGTTACCATTAATATTTTTTATTAAATATTATTTATATTGTACTAGTATTACTCCCATGACTATAATGCTATTATTAGTTACAATAATTATTGTCAATATTACACAGTTCGGTTCCATCACTCTAGCACTCTTATTTTTACATGACATACTTTTTTAAACGATTTTTCTTTTTTTTCTTCTTTTCTCTTTATTATATTTTCTCACAAAATAATATATTTATTAAATATAATATATTTATTATAAAAAAGAATTAATATTATTTACTACTTATTATTTCATAAAAAAATTTATATTTTGCTAAATATAATTTATTATATCTAAATAATATATTTTTAAAAAAATTAAATAAAAAAGTTAATTTATATGGTTATTTTTATTAATTCTTAACATTATATCTTAAATTTTATTGAAATACTCACAAATTAATTTATCACATTAACTTTATAATTTCTCAACATGAAGTGAATTTGTCAATTTAACTATTTATGTAGAGCTCGGAAACATATGATTATTATCAAGTTAGAGGACGCGCATCAAATACTAATCCCACATGCCGCTGTATACGTTCTGAATTAAATTCTGTTTTAAGAATTATGAGAGCAAAACAAAATGGAGCTTACTTTTGTCAAAAACAAAGCTTCGTATAAAACTTATATATACATATATAATATTTCATTAAAAAATTATTGATGAAAATGAGACGTACACATGGAAATGAATCCAAAGCAATTTAGACAATCGAAAATCAGAATTGAATCCCCTCTTATTTGGGCCTCATCATCAGCTTCTTACCTACAGTAGTGACTTGGCCCACTCATCTTGTCAATGCCTGGCTATACATATAGTTTTTTTTTTCAGTGTGGAAAACCTGGCTATATTTTATCACATATAAGTAATCCAATCCCATAGAATGAGATTGTGGTTACACATTATAGTGCATTGCATGCGATACATCAAATTCATAAATTATCACTATTTTCAACATCTAACTTCAAATTATGAACTTATTTTTTGTATTCCTAAACTATCATAATTTTTTTTATTTTAGTCCTTATGTCTACTTTCTATTATATTTTCCATTACTTTTGATTTTTTTCATTTATGAAAAGACTAAATTATCCCTCCCTCTATAACACATCAAATAATAATTATAAAAAAAGAAAAAAAATCGGGAGAGGATAATTTAGTCTTTTTCATACTTTTTTTTTGTTCACCACTTTGATCCTTTGAACGATTTTTTATTTTTTATATTTGTTATTTCATATTTTTCTAGAGTAAGAGGTAGTTTAGTCTTTACATAAATAGAAAAAAGTAAAAATAAAAAAAACGTAATAGAAGTGGACGGAAAGATTAAAGTGGAAAAATTATGATAGTATATATATTTAAAAAAAATAAATTCATAATTTAAAATTAAATATAAAAAATCATGATAGTTTAGTTGAGGTTTATGCAAATAACCCTTTATTATTTTTCACATTTATATATACACTCCCTCAAATTAAAATATGTGTGGCAACTTTGATATAGACAAAACTCGAACTGTTAGAAAAAAGGCTGTCTAAATTGAAAACATAGCAATTAGCTAATTATACATTTGCTAGCTAGGAATCATAGTGAAAAAAGATGAACACATAACTTGCAGTAGCAAATTAGATGTCATTGCTTTGCTAATGATAGCTTGACCATGTGTTCCCCTGCCCACAGTAATCTGCAAAATGATGACACGGATGCCTGAAGTGTCACGGTGTATGTATAGTATTGCCATAAAACTCGCCAGCACAGCCATCTTTTTTCCTCAAAACCACTTCCCAATTAGCTCCATTTTATTACGCCAAGATACAACTTTATGTGCAGATGTTTTGACATGAACACAGTACACATGCACCGAACAACAACGAGTAATCGTGAAGAAGAATACATTTTGGAGGAAGAGAACGCCAATTAATATTCCAAGTCAAATCATGCAAAAAGTGGATGGCCAAATTAAGCTTGCCCATGCATGCCACTTTCCTGAGAGCACCCCAACTTAACACCCTACTAAAAATGCCTGATCATGTGGGATCTTTTCCCATGAATCATATATATCATGTTTCCATCGCTTGTCGAGAAACGATCAAATTGCGGTGGCTCCTAAAGTTGCAATGTCGCAAAGATAGGCATTTGATAAAGGTCACATTATTATGTGTAGTGCATTAAAAGCTTTGAATCTAACGTCAACTTTTGTGCACTCAATCTGGTTAAAAATGAGGTCATATCTACATAATATATTTACATTGAATCCTCTCTCTCTCTCTCTCTCTCTCTCTCTCTCTCTCTATATATATATATATATATATATATATATATATATATATATATATCGATAACGATTTGACACGCATAAAGGTGACTTTTCGAAAGAGGTTTAATTTGACCGATGTGATAAGATCCAGAAGCGGCGCTTAGTTATCAATCATTTTAAACTTAAGTGGTTGAGAATTGATCAGTTCATAAAAACTTGGTATCTCTCACGAGCTCTAAATTGGCGGTAGGAAGACCATAAGTTATAAGTCTTAAAAGTTTAACATTTGTTTTTTTTCTTTTGTTTGTTAATTAGCTGATCATAATAAGTTCGGATGGAAAATAAGTTTTAGGATCTATTTCATCATCTTATAATTTTGTCAACAAATTGATAAAAAAATATGAACTACATGTAAATTAAACGAGAGACTATGTGGAATACCAAAAACAAAAAGCTAATAATGGCAAAGTGAAACTAATCTTGTATAAGATTTTCTCGCCAACCATTTAATTTCTACTTCTCAAAAAAAAATTCTAAATGGCATTCCCCTAAAATGAAAAAAAAAAACACTTATTATAATTATAATGGAGGCAAGGATTCTTGATAGAAAAATATAGATCACATTTGTATATATTAATTATTTTTTTAATAAAAAATAATACTGACCTTACGTGTATGCAATTAGATAAGAAATTATGCTTCTGTTTGACTCCGAAACTTAGATTAGAACTTGGTCCAAATTTTGAAACTTGAGCCAAATGCTCAATGCACGTGCTTCAAGTTCTCGTTGTGTCGAGAACTTTACTTTTTTTTTCTTTTTTTTCGATTCTTCATTATATTTCTATTAGTAAAATATTATTAATTATTAGTTAATATTAGTATTATTTATTAAACTATTTTAATATTATCTTAAATAATAATTAATTACATATTTTATTTATTAATATATCATCTTTAGTTTACAAAATAATAACTTTAACTTAATATAAATATTTTTTGAAAATTATAATATTAATAACATATGGAAATAATAAATTATAATAATAATATCAATATAAATATTTTTCATAAATTATTATTTTAATTAAATAAATATATAATATTTTAATTTATTATAATTTTATACTTCATGAAATAATAAATTATATTCTTAATTATTACTTTTTATCTAAACATCCACTAAAATTTAACTATCAAATCAACTTTTCAAATTCTCATCATTATAATTTTCATCCAAACATCACAACTAAATTTTTTATCAAATCAATTAGTTTCCGAGAACCAACGTGAACTTAAAATTCTCAAACCAAATATAGGCTATAAGTAAATTAGATTATTTCATTTGAACATTTAGCCATTAGCTAGCGTGCCTCAGGGTGATAAAAACAAAAGATGACACGCCTCGATAAATAAATAAATAAATAAATATATTCATTTTATTCCTAAGTCACAGTGTAAAACCTGCTAATTAATACATCAGTCAGTCGAACACATGCCATTGGAAAATGAAGAGTTAAATGGATCCCTCCCATCCAAATCTTTGACATGAATGTGATCATAAGTTTCCTTTTCTCCTAACTAATACTGTTCATTGTTGGTGATGTTATTCAGTTATTGTTACTTAAAAATATTATTATCACAAAAATAAAAATATCTACCATTAATAAAATAAAATAATGACGATAATAATGAAAGGCACTCCTTATTATATTGCTTATATTTCTACGTAATTATACAAAAGATAACAAGCCGGCAACCCCCGCCCCCATGTGACAACGTCAAACACGCAAAAGTTCACACACACCACCTCTCCACCTCTCGGCCGCTTGCACTCCACTGCCGCAACGTGCACTTAACTGATCCCGAAGGGGCTTTGATTACGCCAAAAATTTAATGCCCGAGATGTTAAATAGTTTTAAGGAACAGTAATGTCTCCTTCAATTCAGCTATTTTATTTATTTATCTATCTATTTTTTCAGTCTTTTTTCGACATATATCTCCATTTCAACCCTTCTTGAACCGGAATCAGTTCAAAAGATTGAATGCTAAAGAACGCTTTTACTCAGTCGTAGTTAAGTTACTTTTTGGTGCAAGCTACTTGTTGAACTGATGTGCACATAATTTTGTAAAAAAAGAAAAAAAAAGTATATTTAGGTATGTACTGTACGCGTAAGATACTTGGGGATCCAGTGGAAGTGTGCGTGTGATCTTGCTGATTCCAAGTTAGGGGGAGTTGCCTACTTGCCTTGGCTTCTCTCCCACAAGACTCAACTCCTTCCAAACTTATTCCTTTGGCATTTAATAGGAGGTGGAAGTTGGCTTGCAAACAAAACAAAACCCATGAGGAGAGAAGAACCTGATCCACCAGCTTTTCCTTGGTGGTGGAGAAACCAAAACGCCAAAAGGTCCATAGAGACCAACGCAATGCCATCTCTCTCCATGGACCATCTGTAGACTGCATACAGTACTCCCACTCCTAACCTTGTATTTATCTCTCTACTCACCACACTTTGCCACACAAAAAAAAAAAAAAGAAAGAAAAAAAAGTAGCAACAATACAATAAAAATGCTAACTACAAGTTTTGGAAAGGAGGAGAACTTGCACCAACTTGCTTGCTTCGTATGGACACATGGAGGTCCATCCATCTGTTCTCATATGTGCAAGAGAAAAAATTTATGATAACAAAAGAAAAATCCAATGGGACAATTATGTGAAAGGAAAAAAATATGTGATAACAAAAAAAATCCAAAGAATTAAATTATAAATGAGTGATGAAATGAGACATTAATTCACATTGTACAACATAATTTTCAATCTTTTGATACTGTCATTTATAATTAAGGAGTATGATAAGAATAATTAAAAATAAATAGGTGGAAATTTAATCCATCACATGCGATTGTTGATCAGTAATGGCAACCGACCAAGGCTGAGGCCGAGAAAACAAGGGGCCGCTTGCTCTCGAACTGAAAGGCCGCTCCCGTGGACGGCGGCTTCGCGAATTCCCCGTGGCCGTCGTCGGAGGGTGCAGGGAGATTAAGATCCAGAGAGAGGATGTTCCTCTCCTTCTTCATCTCTGGTGACTCAGCGACGGTCAACTGCCGGTGCCTTCGCATGTGGCCACCGAGCGCCTGTCCGGAGGAGAATTCCGATCCGCATATGGAACATTCGTGGACTCTTGGCTTAGTATTGCCCACGCTGATGCTGGTATTGCTGTTTGGAGCCACGATTGCCTTGGAGAAAGAATTCATGCCGATTTGCAGGCTATCTTCGTCGACCAGCTCCATCGATGACTTCTTCTCTTCGGCCGGCGCGGCGATCTTGGGCTTCTTGTGGCTGGCGCGATGTCCGCCGAGAGCTTGGAACGAAGGGAAGCACTTGTTGCACGTCTTGCACTCGTACGCGAAGAACCCGGCCTTCCCCTCCGTTGTCGTGGCGGCCTCGTTGAACCTTCGACTCGTAAACTTCTCGGTGAGGGGCCTGTTGACAGGGGCGATGGCCTCCTCCTCTGCCGACGACGTGGGCTGCGGAACGGCCGCGTCCGGCGCTGCGCGGCCCCTGGCGAGAAGGATGAGACAGTTGGCCATGTCCTCGTCTTCCTCAGTTGTGCTGCTGGAGACCTCGACGTCGGAGGAGTTCGATGAGGTAGAGGCCGTGGTGGTCGCCGCGGCCAGAAACGGTTGGAGCCTCTGCCGCTTGGTTCTCTTGCCCTTGACGACTGCGTGGGCGCACTGCTGATCGTTGTTGTTGGCCGTGTTGTTACTGCTGCTGCTGTTACTCTCGTTATTGTTGCTGCAAAGGGCCATGACTTCGGCTTCTTCCATAACGTTCATTGCTCTTCACCGCTTCTGCACAGAGAGAGAGAGAGAGAGAGAGAGAGAGAGAGAGAGAGAGAGAGAGAGAGGGATGAATGGAAGCGAGAGAGTGAGGAAGGGATCGGAAGGGGGTGTTAATATATATATTTGAGAGTGTATGATGGTGTAGGAGGTTTCTTTTAGAGGAGAAGGAAAAGGGTGGTGATGAGGAGTCAAAAGCCAGCGTGAACGGTAACCGTGAACGAGTCTGGATTTGCTATCTTTCTTCCGTTTCCAAGCTCAACTTACTCACATACAAAGCTTAAATATAGGCAACAAGAGAAACGCTATAATTAATACTAGAGAGAGAGAGAGAGGAGAGACAAAGCTAAAGTACCAACCAAATGAAGGAAGGAATAGTTTTCTTTTAAAAAAAAAAAAATCTGTCTCTTGTACAAGCAAGAATTAGGTGGAAATGGAAGAGGCTCAGAGTGAAGGGTGGAGGAGTGTGGCTATAGATGGATGCATAGATAGTTAGATGAGAAGAGAAAGGAAAAGCTCTACTTCTAAGTATTATGCAGTTGACACTTAGCTAACTTTTGTTAAGAGGGATGTAGGTTGGCCTACTATGTAGATAAAGCTCATGGTACATATCATATAGTGGACCAGGTTAATGTCAGCTACCTCTCCTTGTCATAAAAACTATGGTTCATGAGAATATTATTATCGAGGTAAATATTAATATGAAGGGGAGGGGGAGAGAGAGAGATATTCCGTTGGCTTTGAAGCAAACCCATTCCTTTAGCTAGAGAGGGAGAGAGAAAGAGAGGAGATAGAGAGGATTCTTGATGATAGGACTGGATGCAAGCCTGGAGCCACACGGAAAATGCGCTCTTCCTTTTAGATAAATTTTTTTTTTTGCGTGCCCTTTGTTTTCTTGCATCTTTACCTTCCTTTTTCATTGCCTTGTACTTGAATTTTGGATGTTTGATACTGATACAGTTTATGTTGTGACTTTTTTTAATATGTGCACATAACTTTACTCATTCCAGCCAGTAGAAAACACATTCAGCTCACCCTCTCAAAAACTACTAGTTGCTAAAGATAGTGGGGACTGAGAGTAGTGGCGATGGTGTAAGCAAACATCCACATATCTCGCCATTAATAAAAACATCACACTCCCTTTGTCTTTTTCCATTCTCTCTCTCCCTCCCTCCCTCCCCCTCCCCCTCCCTCCCTCCCTCCCTTCAACAGTTTAATATAATAAAAGGTTTACAAATACAGCTGAGCCACTACATAACAATTATGAATCAATTGACTGAGAATTATGTGGACTTTAGTGCCACTATTCAAGTGATAATGTAGATGTCATTAGGTGAAAATTTAAGCTTAATCTATCTGCCTCGGACTTGGAATATACATATATATTGGATGTGAATCTTAATATAAAGTGGTGGCGTGATGGGAGTGCATTAAAAAGTTTCGTCCAAAACTAATTGCCGAGTTGTGTTGTGGTTCTGTTGTGAGTTGTGGAGGGGAAGTCAACGAAGAAGGGGGTGGGAGAGGTGGAGTGGATTAAGGAGGGCAGATTCTTGGCGTAACGAATTGCTGTTTTGGTAGGTTGTGTGAGGCAACAAAGGGGGAGGAAGGCACCGTCAGCCAGCTCTTCACTCTCATGTTATTGTTAGGTGTTGGTGCAAGTAAGGCATCGGTTGGTGAGAGATAGGCCTCTCTCTCTCTCTCTCTCTCCCCCTTCTCATATCATATATCATTTTAAAAGAAATAGTTTGATCCTGTCATCACTTCTCTTCCAATCGACACTATTCCTTGTTTCTCATATAAGATCGTCATGATACTTGGATTACAAAGCAGACAACAATTTCTCTCCACACTTGATCAACTTCCTGCAGTAGAAAAAGAAAACTTATAAAATGCGAATTGCAGTAGAATAATATGTTGGGAAACTTCCTTGAAGAACAGCTTATTGATCAAGTAGGATTTCAGTACCACTGCCGCTATTAATAGCATAATCAATGTGATCTTAAGATACCTGACTACAGTTGTTAAGCTAACGATAGGACAGATTCATGGCAACTTTTTAATCATCCATCAGTTACTTCTTCCAGTTGCGGAATCCGGGCGCATGATGCGTCTGATCTGATGCATGATTATCCTAAGCTTAACTATGAACGTAAAGCAACGTATTATCTCATGCATATTGCTAGCCAAATATTGGACATGTATCATCATTAATTCCTCTCTGTGGTCTGTGAACAGATATGATCACTTTATCCCGATGCTAAAATCAAAGCCAGGAGTGCTAGCGCATGCACTGCCGGCCACGAAACCAGCATCTGCACTGGACTTCTTTGCTCGCAATGGAATAGTATTTAATGAGTGATCAGGTGAAGCCCCCAACAGTAGAGCTTTCAAGGCTACATGAGTGGGGGGGAGTGGAACACTAGTAGGCCAATGCCATGTAGAATAATTGCCACCACATCTCACGTTCGGGAGAGAGAGAGAGAAAGTAATTCCAGTGGCTTCTGAGCCACTCATGCCAGCGAATTTTATTGCAGATATGAAGGGGCACTGCAAAGGCGACACATACACAGAGTTCTCGAGAGTAAATAAACAAAGACGGACGGGTGCATTGATTGGACCAAAAAGAAAAGAATGCGAATTAGATTTGAAGTTGATTAATAAGTTCATGCATGTCTAAGGGTGAAGCATATAACAAGAACGCTCACCCTCCCTCAATCATTTCTTGCTTCAAGTGTATTGTTGTTTGTATTGCATGTTATTATTAGTTTTCATGCTTGAGTTGGAGTGGGGGAAAGGGCTCAAATTAATACGCCATTCCTTTGCCTTGGCCACATATATATCATATATGCATTAATTAAAAATGTTAGCTTTCTTTATGATTAACCACTACACCACTTGATTGGAGAGGTGTAACCTTATTCGTATGTGGCATAATGCCATGTGGTAGAGTACACCCTCTCACCATGACATATGTGAAGTGATCCACACACTTGAAAACTTTTTAGCATGTAAAATTAATAAGGTCCACATGTGCACTGTGTTCTTGCAATTAAGTGTGATTCCTAAACAAGATATTATTACGTCAAGCACTTAACCCCCTTATCTCATCCCCCTCGTTTTTAGCCAGTGACGTCAATCACTTAACCTTATTCATAATACCTCCACATGGCTTCTA
This sequence comes from Pontederia crassipes, assembly GCA_030549335.1. Taxonomy (NCBI): domain Eukaryota; kingdom Viridiplantae; phylum Streptophyta; class Magnoliopsida; order Commelinales; family Pontederiaceae; genus Pontederia; species Pontederia crassipes. The sequence continues at coordinate 63,019,203 of CM060191.1, read as the reverse complement.
ATCCATACATCGAGCCAATTAATTAATTACGGTAATTTTTATATATTTGTTTTCATCTCCTAGTAGAAGGAACTGAATCTGAGTTTTTCAAAGCTAGCAAATATTAATTCTTTATCTGTTGCATTGAATCTAGATATATGTGTATAAGGTTACTTATTTACTTGTGCATTTATTTTACTATACCTCAGGAATGAGTTATGGCATATGATACTCAAACTTAAAAACCTTAACTACTAGAATTTTACTGTTTTCTTTTATTTCAATAACTCACTAGCTCGATCATATGCACTCACTCGTTATACATTCCAATCGACTATCCTCTTCATCGATCTCGTCTACGAAAAAAAAAAGTTTAACTTCCCTTTCCGTTTCTTTTATCTTAATTAATAACATTTTGATTACTGTTTTAGAAAAAAAAAATCATAGAATAAAGTTGAATATATATTTTGTACGTCGACTTACAAATATATAAGTCAAGATCACATAACATAAAAAGTCGTAATTACGGAGTTTAAATAAGGTGTTGACCATCTTGTTGTGATTGACTTAAATTATATTAGTGATTAATTAAGTCAATATATCCATACATCTATTATAATAATAATAATAATATATATGAATATGATGTGGGATATATCCAAGCTATATGGTTCCGGAAAGAGCGCCGTCATGGACGTGCAACAGATAGATGCCCATCATACCACCACAAGCTAGTAATGGACGGATGTGGCAGCAAGCAAGCAAGAGGCCAAGTAGCAAGCAGCAGCAGCTCTCTCACTCCTAACTCTCCTGTTCCGGCGCATGGCACCACTTGGAGCCCTGGAAGCAAGAAGTTGGAAAGCACTCTTCTTCTCGTTCCATGTTACATAATGATCACACTCATTTTTTCTCTCTCTCAGTACACAGGACCTTTAACGACAGGGACTTCATACCCACTCTCCTTAACCACCAGCTACTATACGTTGTTGTGTTTCACACACAAAGCCCTTTACTTAGGTGGCCGCCGTGATCGATCCCAACTCGTCTCCCAGCTCACGTCGCCTCCGTGAAGCCCTGTGCGTGGAAAGCCATGCACCATCCACCAAACCCCCTTGCGGAAGTAACAGCTGCAGCATATATACTGATACCAAGAGCTAATGTACAGCATACACAGACAGGCAATTTGTAACTTATATGCTGTCTTAAGTTATAACTCACGCATTATTGACGTAACTTAATGAAGCTTTATAGAGCCGGGTAATCGATGAAGAATCTGTCAGACTTGTGGTTTCTGTGACAGTCTGCATCTGTAACTAATATGGAGATAAAGTTGTCACAGTATCACTGGTTACGCATCGGTTTTCTTCTGATGCTGCGTTTCTTTGCTGCCGTGTTTATTTGTTTGAGTTATTAATCAGTAAGAGTACCAGCATGTTAACGTCTGAATTTCCTCTTTCCTTGTCCCAAATATCTTTTTTGATTTTTGCTCTGGAAATTTCTATTTTCTGCATCTGCATCATCTTTGCTTGATTAATATGGATTTGAAGTTGTAATCCTATACGATCCTTGCTCTTAGTTAGACGCTTTAATAATTTTTTTCTACGGGTCTCGTTGTCCAATCAGCGAATATGTGGGGTTAAGGAGGATTCCCCGAATCCCCCTACAGGGGGTGCGCAGACGAAAATTTTTTAGGAATATTTTGTATATGATTCGGAATTGACTTGTTTTCTTATCACATTTTATTTTAAAAAATTAATTCAGAGTTTTAGTCGATCTGTAATTCTTATTGTCTGTAAAAAAGTGTCTATATAAATTTCTTAAGGATTCAAATAGAAAATAATATGTTTTATAATCCTCTTCTGACTTTTTCATCTAATAAAATTTTGCATCACTTTAAATTTTTCGAATTTTCTTGCGGTGCATAATTTCTCTCGTGTAAAAATTCTAACATAATTTAATAGGCTATTATGTTAGTGCTTCATGTACTCCTTGATATATGCCTACTAAATCAACCGATTCCAATAACTAATGGAATTGGAGTTCATCTACTATCTGTAGTACTTTTGTTTTAGCTATGAAAACAATGTTTTATGAACAGAACTTAATTATTTGATGGGGCCAGCTAGACAAATCATTGCGTTTTGGGTAAAAAAAGTGCAATGCTGTGGCAATGTGGTTCTTGGATCACATGCCCTGCGTTTCTATAGATTTGATATTCACATCTGTGAGAGATTTCATTAAAAACTAATGGCAGGACATTTTACTCTCTCCACCATGGTTTTAATTTGTTTTCGCGCCAAGACGTACCAGACATATTAAATTACTTTATTATATTTATGTGGACAAATTAAAGAGGTCAATGTAATAAATAATAAACATACGAAATAATTTTAAAATGCAAACATAATATTATATTTTTTCATAAGAGATGTATTTTTTTCTAATAAAAAATTAAATAACGTATGTATACATATAGGTAATTATGTATGTATGAACTATAAAGATGTAAAACAAATATAAAAGACAATTTACTTTGACAATCAATTTTTATGGCACTTAGGTTCTGTTTGGCAATATCAAAAATAGTGTTTAGAATAGCATTTAGCGATTGAAATACTATTTTATTTATTTGATAGTAGATATAATCAAGTAGAGTTTAACGTTTTGAATGAAAATATCGAAAAGTTATTTCTACTAGCGTTTAGAGGTTTATATTTTTTTCTAATTTTATCCTTATTTAAATGTATTATTTCTTTTTCCATTTTTCTTTTTATTTTATCACCATTCAACTATGTTCCTTTTATATTCATATTTAATTAATTATAAAATATTTATTTATTAACAATGGATATATAAATTAATTTAATAATTAATATTTTCATATCATGTATGAACTATATAAAATGTATTATAAATATATTTTAATAAAAAAATTTACTTATGAAAATTTATTTTATTTCATTGAGATATTAATTATTTATTTATTAAATTTTAATAAAATTTGTATAGCGATTGAATTGAATAATTTATTATATGTTCAATTATGTCATTTTATATTCATCCACTAATTTTATCGCTAAGTTTATCAAACGCTTATTTATTAATATATTAAATGGACCGCTGACCGTTAATCATCGATCGTTATCCGTTATTTAATTCGCTATCCACTATCAAAACGCTATTCGTTCGTCAAACTGCTAATAATGTCAAACAGAGCCTTAATACCTAACTATTTGAGTAGATAGCAATGTGAGACCTATTATTATAGGAGGAAAATTAATATTTAAGATCAAAATAATTTTATCATCATAATATTTTTGACATTTTTAAAAATGGCACATTCCTTGTATGCTCATTGATACAATTTAATTAGAGGAGACCACACCAAATTTAGCTTCCAAAAGTTTCCTTCCATATATAAGGAGAAGAGTTCCCTCTCAGGTTCTTTTATGCTTACTTATTTAAAATTATTTTGGGATGAATATTCAACCATGGTTCCTGCTCCACTACTCAATTGATAAACATTTTTTTAGAATTATGTAGTAAAAAAAAAGAGGTGAGTTATATAATTTCTTTAATTTTTTAAGTTATTTTATTTAACAATTTATTTTGACAATTTAATTCGACAATCAATTTTCATGACACTTATACCTAACTATTTGAGTAGATAGCACTGTGAGACCTACTATTATAGGATGAAAATTAATATTTAAAATCAAAATAATTATATCATCATACGATTTCTACATTTTTTTAAGAAATGGCACATTCCTTATATGCTGATTGATATAGTATATAAGGAGAAGAGTTCCCTGTTCTTTTATGTTTATTGATTTAAAATTCTTTTGGGATGAATAATCAACCATGGTCCTGCTTCACCAATCAATTGATAAAATAACATTTTTTAGAATTATGTACTAAATAAAAAAGAGGTGAGTTATATAATTTCTTTAATTTAAAGTTATTTTCTTTAACATCTTCTGAACTATAATATTTTTCCCTATGTCTAATCATATACTATAAATTCATATTCTTTGTCCCTAAACTTATTAAAATTTGATGTTTAACTATTTTGGTTAAATTTAAGCAAAATTTCATTAAGTTTTTTTAATAGTAAAGAACAATAATTTTTACCCATTTTTTTATTATGAAAACTATAAAAGATAAAAATATTAACATGGGCATATTATTACATGAAATAATATTATTAAATAGACGTTTGTTAGCATACAATCATAATCTATTATTGCATTGTGCAATCCCAAGTTATGAGTCTTTAGATTGGCATCATTATGATCCAAATGATTAATATTGCTTGTGTTTTTTTGTCGTTAGATCAAAAGATATTAAGCCAATGATTCAGAACTATGAGATTGCACGATTGCACGCTAATTTAACTCTATTAGATAATACTTTTACTCATAGTGATTTTTTAAAATTTTTATTGTAATATGAAAGTAAGGATAAAAAGTATACTTCATAATTTTTAGAAAAACATTTTAACAACAAATGGCTAAACTTAGTGGAAAGACTTAAATGTCAAATTTGGATAAGTGTAGAGATTAAAAATTATAAACTTTAAACGTAAGAAGATTCTTTTTAGAGGATGTTAAAGGAAATTACTTTTTTCAATTTTCAACACAATATTTGGAGTTGTCAAATAGATATTTAAATTCATTGTCATCATCCTGAATTACACATTTGACTATGATGGATGGGAGTATCTTGTACATGCAAAGATATTGAATTAAGACTTACTTAAGTGAAAGAAGCTATTTTTTTATCATATTAAAAAGAATTGTAACGTCTCTAACATAAATGTGATATGTCCATTTTGAATTTTAACTCTCACATTTTTGCCAAGCTTTCAAAGTGGATGAAATCAGTTAAGGATGCTTGTGCATGGTGGAAGAATACTCAATTGAGTCATCTAAAGGGGAAGATGCAAGAGGGATGCTTTGGTTAGTCACCCTTGCATAAGTTACAATAAGTATGCTGGGTATATATAAGAAATATAATTGACGTTGATTTATCATTATTGATTTTATGAATTTCTATTATGATATTTCTTTTGTTATGCACAACATGACTATATAATTCATCTTTTCATCTTTACAAATTGATGTACTATTAGATTCACATTATTGTTACACTTTTAATATAATTGCCTAGGATATTCATCTCTCATGTGAATTCGATATTGTAGAAGATTAATCTTTTTTAGTGATGATGGTGCCATGCATGTTAATATAATTCTTTTTTCATTCAATCATGAGTACATTGAGGTGCATTGTCAATATTGACCTTTAAATATGTAATACTTGCATCATAATATCGAAATTTTTAGTCTTTCAATTTATAAAATGTTATCATTAGTTTGTACTTTCTTTTGACTTATTAAAATTCTTCATTTAGCCAATGTATAGTTTAAATAAATATGTTCTCGTGATGTTCTTGAGAGACACATTAGGTCATATGACTTGTTACATACTTGCTACTTGATCTCAACTTCATTAGTTAATTTAAATTTAAGTTCAATATGAATATGAACTTCATATAATTTTCATGATTTTACTTATGTGTGATTGTTAATACTTTTCTTATATGAGTCTCCATTAATATAATTGTTATAGTTTTTTTTACATACATATGTAACGCATACATATTATATAACTTTAAATGTAAACTTTAATTATATAAACAAGAAACAAACTAATATACTTTTAAAAATAATAAAATAATTGTTCAACAACCCGTAATCTCTTGTACTGTGCTTTGTTATTTTAAAAGTTATTTCCTCTAGCATCCTCTCAATTTTTTTTAATTTAATCTTAAATTACAAACTCTAGTCTTTAAACTCATCTCAATTTTATACTTAAGTACTGTGCTAAGTTATATCTAAAATTTTAAAATAGGTCAAGCTAATTTAGGTCAAACCAATTTAATTTTGTAAAGAAACTAAAAATTTCGAATCATAGATCAAGTTAATTTAGATTCGACGAACACGAACCATACCCAATCTATAAATAACCAATCTATCCGATAAAGAATTTTAAATGAACCTGAAGATGAATGGTATGATAGGGTTTGATCATCCATAATAAAAAACATTTTAGTGAAGTTAATTTATTTTTATTAATGTACAAAGTATTTTCACTTTTGTTTGGTTGGACTTGGAAGTAAAAGGAAGAAAATAGATGGGAAGGAAAAAAAAGAGAAAAATTAAGGGAATCTTTCTTTTTTCTCCGACAAATTTTTTCTATCAATTTGAAATTCAGATGAAAAGGAAAAAATTTAATAGATGTTTCCATATCTAATCATATAAATTAAACATATAAATATCAATATAAAAAATGAAATCATATAAATAAAATTATCATTTAACATTTATTTTCTTTTTTCCCGTTAATTATGTCAATTCAAAGGTAATAATTCACCTTTGTTTTCTTCCATTTTCTTTTCACCCATTTTCTTCTTATTTTTTAACTTCTCTTCCTTAATAATTTTTAACCAAACATGTCCTTAACGGTTGAGGGTGATCGAGGATTGAGATGAATGGCAAAATTCTTTTTGTGCGACCTGAATCCACATAAGATCTCCGGTGTTTAGAATTATTAATACCTAACTAATTTAGAGTCGGGGTGAAATAACGATAAATATGCATTCAACTATTTGAAGTGGTGACTTTAAGGATGGAACTTAGAGTTTATTTGGATTAAAGATTTTGAAAGGGTGAGGTGAAATATAGAGAAATGAGATTAGATAAATATTACATTTTTTATTTTAATTAAGAGAGGCTGGGTGAAATGGATAAACCCTCCGAACATCGCATTTTTTGTTTCACTAAATTAGTGAAATAAAATTTTATACCAAGATAGTTCATCTCTTGTTATCAAATTAAATCATCTCTTTGGTTATCAAAATTAAACAAATTCTTTATTCTCTCTCTCTTATGATAAATTATATATATATTTTCAATATTTTCAGAACCGGACTGATGATCGGATCGATTCATTATTGGATCGCAGTTGGATCGGTCCGACCGGATTGAACCGAATTTTATTAAAATAATATTATTTATAATAATTATAAAGATATAGTATAAGTTATATGATATAATATATAAATATTATACTAATAATTTATTAAAAATATTAAAAAATAATATAATATAATTTTTATTAACTAAAAATTTTATAGCATCCGACGAACCACTTTTTTAATCGATCATGTGAATCAACCTTGGTTTACGAATGAGAGCGAGAAGATTTAAATTGATTTAAGTTATTGCACCGGACATATATATTAAATCACAAAATTTTCCAAAATGGGTCCGGCCCATTTGTAGAAAAGGATGCTGCTAATTTCATCGTAAACTTTTGGACGAAACGGAGTTGGAGTCCGTTGACGCGCCACTCTCGAGACCTTGGAGTGCGAAGAAAATTTACTGTAATTTGGGGTCCGTGTTATCGTAGGCGTTGCGTTATTTTCCTGTCCAAACTTGACCATTCTTTGACAGGGGGATCTGAAGGAGGAGATCCCCTTCTCCCAAAGAAATCTAGGGGGCAGATCGCGATCTCCAACTGGGCCAACGCCGCCGCAGCTACTCCCCTGTCCCCGGCGATCGCCTGAGATATCCAAATCCTCCTTACCCGTCCTTCGGACTGTGCAAAGATCCGTAGATCTGTTCCCGAGGTATGTACCGCTAAAGTTTGTCCAACTCCGCATTCGGCAAGTGCGGGTCACGCATTATCAGTTGTTGATTCCACTCAAATGCGAACAATCGGATTCAAAATTTTGGAGAGATGCTGCGCGATTTAATCACTCGGACTTGAATCGTAGACATTTAACATACGGATTTTTCTAAAAAAAAGATAGGTTTATTTTGTTTTCTTCTTTCTTCGGTTATTTGATGGGTTCAGAGTGTCTAATTGTTCGACTAAATGCCAGTTGTAGTAAATTGCTTTTGTTAACAAGACATTATCTCAAAAACGTTGCATCCGAGAATTCAACAAGATCATTAGGACGAGATAATGTCATGAAGAAGGACGAGTTAATCAACATCCTTGAAATGTTGCATAAATTTGAAGTGATGGCCATGATTTGAATTGGGAAGTAAATTATTGGAGGAATGGAAGGATCTGTGATGTTTACACTTGGAGAACATTACTGTAGTTGAGAGAATCCTTATGTGTCTCAGACACTGTCAGGCCAAATCAGTCTTTTTCAGTTTCTTGATTACCATATTGAACTGAACCTTTTTCAACAAACTGACTTTTGAGTTACTTCAGATACCCTATGGAGGACAATTATGTGAATGGAAATTTTGATGTCACTGCAATTGCATCAGCCGCACCCTATGAACAATGGTTTGTGCTCAGCCCATCTGGTTCGCATCCACAAGGTCGTTATAAGGTGCACAGATCAACTACTGACTGATCAAGGCTAATTGTCAAATATCTTATTCTTTTATATAATCGAGGTTGGATAAGCGTTTAATCTTGGTTTTCTCTTATTCGTCGTTGTAGCATGCAGCCATTGTGGCCCAAGAAAAGCTTTATGTTGTTGGAGGAAGTCGAAATGGAAGATACTTGTCAGATGTTCAAGTTACGTTTACACATGGTTTTTAACTGCTAATTGTAATCATTATCTTACTGTCTTCAGTTTTTGAGGGGGTACTCGTAGTCTTACTATATGACTTCTATGCAGGTTTTTTATTTTAGGACATTGAAATGGTCCACTCTAGTCATAAATAGAGATACAAACAGTTCAGAATTAGACAAAACTACATCACAACTGCCCTTTCCAGCATTATCCGGTCATAGTTTGGTGAGGCTTTTTAATGTTTGACGCAAATGTTTATTCTGCTATAGTTTTTTGTGTGCTTTTATGTGTGCAACTGTCATGAAAACTGATTTTATCTTCTCTAAAATCAGGTTATGTGGGAAAATCAAATTCTAGTTGTTGGTGGGCATTCCAAGGACTCATCTGATGCATTGAAAGGTTGTCCATGGAATGTGATATAACATTGTTTTTGTTTGTTGTATACTTTGTGCTTCTTCTGGTCTATGTGTGTGCTAGTTGAAGTATCGTGCAATATGAAATTGTTGTTTGGTCCCTTTCAGACTTGCTTGTTTTGCAGATTTATATATCGCAATACCAGTGAATGAGTTGCTGTCTATCTTTTGAGGGTCATACACCAAGTTGTACTAGTTTTGGTGATGCATTATCCATACCCATTCTTAAAAAAAACTTCTGTAGTTACTGCCTTGGTAGCAGTAATCACTGATTCACTAATGAAAATGTAAGAACAAATAATAGTAACTTCGGTTCAGAAGACACAGGAATGAGGAAAGGGCATCCAAATAGGCACTGTGGATTCATGGAGAACGCCCATTTTTTCTCGATTGCACTTTTCAGTTTTCTTCTTTTGATAGGGTAGATTCGGGATTTTGTTTGCTGTCTTGTTAACTATTTTTCTAAGTTTTATAAGCAACTGGAAGTTAGATCTGTCTTGTTAGTTAAGTAAGTTCATTCATCTCTTACTCATTTTGTGGTTACAGTTTGGTCGATTAATCCTGATAAAAACAGCTCTTCACTTGTTCAGACATATGGAAAAATTCCGGTAATACATTTCTCCTTATCTTTCACTACAAGTCTTCATTCTAAGAAACTTGAAGCTCCTCTGAATATGATTAATTTTCTTTTTCTTTGAATCATGGTCTAGCATTTTCAGAAAATTACTTATATACTTTATACTTTATCAGATAGCCCGAGGGGGTCAATCTGTAACCCTTGTTGGTTGTAAGCTGATTGTGTTTGGTGGAGAAGACAGAAGGAGGAGGCTACTAAATGACCTTCACATTCTTGATCTGACTACTATGACATGGGATACAATTGAGACTACGTACGATTTACCTTCGCATTGATAGTGATTCCATGTGTCTTGAATGTCTTTTTTTATAATTGCCTTGTCTTATATAGGAAAACATTTCCATCACCAAGATTTGATCACATAGCTACAGCACATACAGATCAGTATCTTCTGGTCTTTGGTGGTTCTTCTCATTCAACATGCTTTAATGATCTACATCTACTTGACTTGCAAACGGTAAGTTATTTTTATTAAATTTTGGATGTTAATATATTTGTTTTAGGTTCAGGACATTAACAGAATGTCTTGCGATTTTCAGTGATAGCTAATTCATGAACATTTATTGTAGGGAATTAAGCTTCAAGGTGTAATTTTAGCTGATTGGAACTTACTAGGCATAAGCTAATTTTTAATGACATCGCAGTTCGTTTTTAGGGGGATAATGATATGTCAAATGAAGCATGTTAATCTGAATTTTAAGCTAATAAACAAAACAAATGAATGTAGTCAGGCCACTTTGGCTTCCATATCTGCAATTATTTGATAAAGAAGAAGCTCCCAGAATTAACTCAACCTGCTATCTGCATCATATTATCATCAAAGGTGTTTCATATTTTCTCCACCCTCCCTGGAATGTCTTTTAACAAATACTAGATGGATTGCCACAACTTATTTCCATTTATTCTTGAATTTTTTATTTGTGGAAGGGGTACTTCTATTTGGGATTCTTTTTTAGCATTGAAGAAGGTCACGGCAAAAAAGTGGTAGATGTTAAGTATGTCTATTCTTGGTCAATGAGATTATGTGACATTCCTTCATTATTTTATGTTCTTCTAAAGTTACAACAACAACAACAACAACAAAGCCTTATCCCACTAGGTGGGGTCGGCTACATGGATCATACGACGCCATTCCGCTCTATTAGTAACCAAACCTTTCGGTATATTATTCACCAATAGATCTTGCTCTATTAGTTCGCCAAGTGTCCGCCTTGGCCTCCCTCTCCCTCTTTTAATCGGACAGTTCTTCTAAAGTTAATTCTATCTTAAATCTCCTCTAAAAAAAAAATCTTTCTTAAAGCTGTTCTGTTCATACCATGTCTTTGTTGTTAATTTTTTGCTTGACAGATGAGTTGGTCACAACCAGAGTCTCAGGGTGCCTATGTAACTCCTAGAGGTGGCCATGCTGGGACTATAGTGGATGAGAATTGGTATATTGTTGGTGGTGGAGATAATGCCAGAGGTAACAACTTCTTTGTCTCTCTTTGCTTTCAACTTTCACTAGGGTGATTACAGTTTGCATCCTTTTCTTTTGATCTGAAAGGTTTTTTCTTGCAGGCGCTGTTGAAACCGTGACATTGAACACATCCAGATTTGTGTGGTCCATTGCCACAAGTGTTGTTGAACGTCACCCGGTTGCTAGTGAGGTAATTAAACTCTCTCATCGACCTGATTGGTGCTTTTTTCTCTTCCAGTCAACTGTTTTCATGGAATTCACAAGTTCAACTGGAAGAAGCTTATTTGAATATTTTTTCTCTTGTTGATTTTCACTGTAGTATGAGCTTCTTTCTCAAAGGGTATAATTCTGGAAGCGAATGCTAATGTTAACATGATATTTGAAATATACATACATACATACATCTATATATATATATATATATATACATACATACATACATACATACATATATATATATATATATATATATATATATATATAGAAACATAGTTTCTTATATGAAATAAATCATGTATTGCTGTAGTTTTGTTCATTTTCATTGGATGGGATGTCAATCATACAACTGTATCATAGTTCTTGTAAGGTGATGATTACTATTAAAGTTGGTTCATTTATTTACTTTGTGCACGATGCCATTTTTGCTCTGGATGTACATTCTTGTTTCCTCTTTTATCTTTTCATGTTTTTTGTGTGTGTGTTCTATTGGAGTTAATATTATGTTTGGATTACTTGGTCAAATGATACTTAATATGGTCAGAACTGACATTTTTTAAGCACATTGTGCCTATCTCTTGGCAGGGCCTTTCTCTTTGCTCCACAACCATAGATGGGGAGAAATTTTTAGTTGCCTTTGGTGGTTACAATGGAAATTACAACAGCGAGGTAGTGGAAATTGTTTTTTTCATACTTAAATCCATGACTGTCCAACAAAGTTGGTTTTACTTCATCTTGCATTTCCATTTCTTTTCCTGCAAATGCATCTACATTCCAAACTTGCATCTAGATTTTTTAAATGTGACAGTTTTCATTTTACTGAAATTATGATACTCATCAGTGTGAAACACTCTGCACATAGTTTTTGTAGTTATTTTCTGTTATTTGGTCTGATGTAACCTTATTTGTTTTTTTTATTGACAGAAAGAATGTTACCTTTTTTGTGTCCATGAAATCAATATGTTCGAACCTCTAAGGCTCTAACTATGACAACGTCTTCATTTACCTCAGGTGTTTGCTTTGAAAATTAAGCCTAGAGAATCAATCAGGCCACGTTTTCTGCAGTCACCTGCAGCAGCTGCCGCCGCCGCGTCTGTAACTGCAGCATATGCGGTAGTAGCAGCAACTAATGGGAGCAATTTTGATGTCAAAGTCATGGATGATTCACGCCTCACGAGCACCCAAGTTGACAGTAACTCGAAGCTTTCTTCTGTTGATACTGATGCTCTTATTGCTGAAAAGAGTACTTTGGAGTCTAAGCTTTTGGATGTAAGAGATGAAAATTCAAGGCTCAAGGCCAATATTGAGGAGGTCAACAACTCACATACTGAACTAGTAAAGGTAAACTTGCATTTCTTGTGAACTTAAAAGGTGTTTTATTGGGATGACACCCTAATCTGGCTTTTTCTTCCTCAAAAAAAAAAGGGGTGTTCTATTGTTCATTGTTGAAACTTATGCTTTTTCTTCTATCCTTGATTAAGGAGCTTGAATCAGTACAAGGTCAACTAGCAGCTGAGAGCGCGAGATGCATGAAACTACTGGTCTCTGATTTCTTAACCTTATGTTATGTTTGATTGTGTTGATTTTGACTTACCTTTCTTTCTCATTCTTTTCTGCCATACTTTTACTTTGTTAATGTAGGCCCAAATAGGACAAATGCAGAAAAGCCTGGAGTCACTTGGTTCTTTAGAGCATGAACTTGAATCCTTACGCCATGAGAAATCACAAACGGAAAAGGAGTTGATTGTTACCCAGAATCGAAGATCAAGTGGTGTTTGGCAATGGATGACTGGCACCACTTAGATCTAAGAACTGCAAATGTAAGTGTTTCTCACTTAGCCACTGGTTTCATGCTTTTCTCTTTCATCCATTGTGCAACCATAGCCTGTAATTTTACCTCAGATGCTTTAGTTCCTCAATATTAAGTGATATTAATTGCTTTATCTTTGCTTATGATATTAATTTCCTTCTAGATATCTTAGCAGATTAAGAAAAAGCAAATAATCTTGTCACAAGTTTGTTGGGCTGCTAATGTTGTTTTATCCCAAAATTGAAAAATTAAAATATTTCTCTATCTTGTGCCTTTAACAGTGTTATGCACTTTATGATTTGTTCTTGTCTTGTCTCGTGTGCGTAAATGGGCAAGTGAAACAATGATTCGATGACTTGTGGATTTTGTATATGGGATGTGAGCAATGCCTCTTTCAGCTATGCATCCCCAACCACTTAAACTCAACTCCTTATGATTGCCTTTGATAAACTTTAGCATTATCCTTTCAAAGTTTCTGAGTTACAGTGAGAAATACATGTATTTAGATGGTTCTAGTGCACTTTAGTGTAGATGTGTGCTCTCATTATGGAGTTTCTGCACTAGTACGACACTACTTGAGGTATAGTTTGTGCATAGGAGAATGCTCGTGCACTTCAACCTCTTCCTGTGCACATAATTGAACCCTATTATGATTGTGAAAAATAAGGGTTAATTTCTTACATCTCCCTTAAATTTTTCGTCTAACCATAATATATGAATTTACTGTAGCACATCCATAAATTATATCGCAATTTTCACTTTAGTCCATTCGTCTAGTTCCGTTAAATTTTCTATTTATTGAAATACTAAACTACCCTTCTCTCCAATCTTCTAATATTAAAAGTTTAAAATGATATATAATAAATTTTTTTTTTAAAAAAGAGGGGCATTTTTTACCCCCTGCCCGTGTCACCACCACCAAACCCCCCCCCCACCTCACCCCCGTGCGCATTGCACATGGGGAGCGGCACCCCCTTGCGTGGGAATTCTCCGGTGAGATGCTCTCAAGGTGAGCTTGAAGCTTCTCGATCCAGTCACCGACGGCTTGTAGGTTGCCATTGTTGGTGTTAGTCAAAGGGGATGCCGAGTCGACAACGGTGGTTATCTTGATCTTCGGCGGGATTGCTGTGATGGCGATAGCGGTCTGCCAAGGCGTGGAGAAGGACCGCATAGTGGCTGCCCTAGCCGACTTCGAAGTTGAGGAATTGGATGCTCCGCTCGTTCTTGGTGACGTCCAAGATGGCAATGAAGAAGGCGAGCTTGAAGCATGGGAAAATCTTGCAGTTTTGCATAGCTCAGAGATTGGCGCGTTGATGGTGGAGAATTGAGGCGAGCATGCGCGTTGGGTAGGGGGCTCACTGGGATGTGGACACGGGGCGTCGCCCCCTCCTCCGGCACCCGCGAGCTGGTAGTGAAGAGGGCGAGCTTGAAGCAGGGGGAAATCTCATAGATCGGTGCTGCAGAGCTCTGCGGTTGGCGCATTGATGGTGTTGAATTGCGAGCACAGAAGCCATCATTGCTGCAAGGGGTCAACCCCACCCCAACCCCCCTCCCCTCAGCGTGTGTCGCGCGTGGGGTGGGGGGTCGGGGATGCGGACACGGGGCGCCGCCCCCTCTGGCGAGGGGGAGGAGGCAGTGCCCCCTGTTTTTTGTATTTTAATTTTTTTATTACTTTTAATATATATTACTTTAAACATCTAAAAAAGGAGAGAAGGATAATTAGTTTTTTAATAAATAAAAAAATTGAAAAATGGAAAACTTAATGTCAATGAAACAAGACGAATGGACTACAGTGAAAATCGTGATATAATTTAGGGATGGGCTACTATAAATTCATATATTAGGATTAGACGCGAAAAATCATTATAATTCAGGGAAAGTTTAAGGATTAACCCGAAAAATATTTGATTTACTTTGGCGTTTTCTTTCAACTCAAATGTTTGACGTGTTTGATTTATTTGCATTTACAAGATGAGGAAACCCCATGCTTTCATTTTTTTTTTATCTATTTCATCAAGAATAGTTATGTCTTCGACATTTTCACACGTCTCAGCATTAAAATGACAGGAGCTTTTCTTTGCAGACAACTGCCACCTTCTATTCATCATAAATACCAACTCTTTCGCAAGGCCTTTATCCAACATGTGCTGGGATTGTGCTTTCAAGTAGCCGCTTCTACCTTCTTTTAAGGCGCTAGTTTTGTAAATAGGGAACTTAATTCGTGACAGATACTTAATGCCTAAACTTTCTTCATAGTGAAGTGATAAATTTTGTTGTGTACTAGGTGCACCAGTCATTTTGTGCATTTCATCGCATTTGTAAAACCTTAAGAACATGACTCTATTCCATTCGTTATAATGTATGAAATAAAAGCATGAGATTTATCTTCTCCAATGACTTTTTAAATGTATCATATGCTTATTTATAAAACCAAACTTGTGGTTTCACTGCAGCATCAAGTATCTGAAGTTGGTTTACGAATGGGTTGCACATTATTATTATTATTTACTGTCTAAGGGTAAACGTGTAATTCTCACAAATAAAATAATGAAAATTTGATTATAGACGTGGGTAGGAAGTTGCAATTTAGTTTTGTTCCTCCATACATGATTTGATGAAAGTTATGTTAAGTTTTGTCCTAGTCCACCATATTGAATTTACAAGCACCGTCTACTTTTGGGTGGAAAATATAATATATAGAAAATTCATATGAGTTTAATAATGGGGTGGACGCGCTACCTTACAATAGCGCCCGTGGGATGCGCGATCAACGGATACCCCCATTGAGCGATGGTTTAACGAGCGGTGGTGTGGTTCAAGTAAGAAAATGAAAATCGACTCGTGAACTGTTCCAATGCGAACTGTCGATTCTCAACATTGGGAAGATCAACGACCTTCTTTCGATGCATCCTCCGCCCTCTTTGCCATCCTCATCGGCGACGACATCAAAGTCATGTAGGATCCCTTTGTTGATCTATTGGGATCGTCGTCGTTGACGTCAATCCAATAGGGATGTCGTTGCCATAGGCACGGGTCTACTCTTGAGTGGTAGCACGGTTCCCAAGGGAGCGACAGTAGGGAACATCCGAAGTGGTGAGGAGGGGAGGGAAGCGGGCAGGGATGTCGTCGGAGGGCCCTCAAGTCCCCCAATTCTTGACTTCGTTGGTCCACGGTGTTGTCGATCCTCACCGCCTTAGCCATCATCGATCATCAAGGCCAGCCATTCTTCTTGTCATCTTCGTCCATGACGATGTCATAGTCCAAGGTAGTCATTCCGTGTTGGAGCAAAGTTTTTATGCACTGTATAATTATATTTTAATGACATAAATCTTGAAAGATTAGAGATATATTTAAAATACCGAAAAAGTTTAAATAAAAATAAATTGTATCATGCATTAAACTTTCAATTAATATTTGTCTATGTTCCCGCAAGATTTACATTAATTGGTGAATATAAAAGTTATAGATAATTCTCTTATCTTTATAAAGAATCAAGAATCATCTCAATTGGACAACCACATAAAAAGTTATGTTTAAACAAGTGAATCTCGAAAAGTTTAACTTGATATTTTCATGTGCTAAACTTGCACTTAATATTTGAGTATTATATCATAAGATTTGGATCAAGAGATAAAACTTATAGATAATGTTGTCATAAAATCAAATATCATGTCATTTGTATACTAGTATGAAAAGTTATGTATAAAGAATAAAAGTCTAAAATGTTTTATTTAAAATGGACAACTTTTTTGTGCTGAACTTTGAATTAATATTTGATTATGATCTCATTAGATTTTGAAATGATGAATATCAAACTTATAGTCAATTCTGTTAGTTTTTCATAGAATAAAAAATCATCTCATTTTGATAATTGTGCAAAAAGTTATGCTCAAATTAGGACAGAGCGATCGATCTGACGGTCGAAACATCGGTCGACCGGTCAGGCACACCGATCGATCGATTAGTACAAAAATTGCCTAGTTAAACATAACAAAATGTCGAGATGGTACCAATCGAAGAAGCACCAGTCGACCGATTAGGTATCGGTCGATTGTTCAATCCAGAAAAAGCAAAAAATCAAGTTAACAAAATGTCAAGATGAAGTCGGTCGACTAGGTCGACCGGTCAGTGCAAAATTCACTAACGATCAAGTTTTTTCAACGACTATATGGATCAGTCGATCAGTAGGATAGAGCGATCGATCGATCAGCATGCATAATGTACTATAACAATAATATTTTGACCCAAAAAGTGAAAACCAAATCCCAACAACTAAATGGAGTTAAGAAGGCTATAAAAGAAGATTCAAAGTATAAAAATAATTAAGACTTCTAAGGAAAAATGGGAAGAACATTTGTGAAGTTCATTTGAGCTCTAAGTTATAAATCTTTCATTTCTTTCTCTCTTACTATTGTGTGATATTCCAAATTGTAAAAGAGAGATTGTGGAGCGGTCTTGCGATATTGTAATAGGTGTTTACCTCTTTGGTGAAAAGAGGTTGTGTCTTACCTCTTGAGTTAAGAAAAAATGAGTGAAGCTTATGAGTAAAAGATGTGTGTCCTCTTGAAATGGAGAAAAGGTAAGAGTTGTAAATGGTTTCTTCCTTGCCCCATTTGGAATGAAGGAAGGGTGTTAATGAAATCTCCTACGGTCTCGAGGTCGAGAAGTCAGAGTGGGACGTAGGCCAATGTGTGATCGAATCTCATCAACAAACCATCATGCACCTTGTGTCTCCCTCTCCTTTCTACTCTATTATGCATGTGATTTGATTGTTATTGTGTTGATTTAAACCGAATCGATTTTAAACTTCCGCGATGATTTTCATAAAATTGGTATTTCCAATTTAAACACCAACTCACCCCCCAGAGTAAGGTTGATCTTATTTTAAAGATTTAACCATCTTTTAGGGCATGTCACTATTTTTGGAAGAAGGTCATTTTATTTTCACCTACCGAGTTTTAAAGATCATTCTTTTTCTTCTTGAAAAATTAGACTAAAAGCTTATATATGTTCTATTGATTTTGATACGTGAAAAGTTTTAGAAAATGATTTTGAAAAGTAAAAAAATGTAAATGATGTTTCTATTGATCTTCCATTTTTTTTAATATGACATTTTTCAAATTTTGATTGAAAAAGTTGACTACAATGTCAAAAATATCTTTTATTCTTCTTTAGATTCTTATCGCATGAATTTTATTTCTAAATGTTCCCCTTATCATTAGATTTGTCAAGTTTTGTTAAATAATTATGAAGAGAGTCACTTTGATAAAAAAAAAGGCACATCAGATGTAGACAATGAAGAAAATAATAGTTTTATATCCATGACATCCCAGAATAAAGTTTTATACTTAATGGCAAAAAGTGAGGATGATGAGGTAATCTTAACTTCATCTTGATAGTGATGATGATGATGATATCGCTTTTGATGTTAATAAAAAATTTGCTTCTATTATTCAAAAGCATATTTCTCTTAAAAAGAAAAATAAATTATTAAAATATGAATTGAATAATTTTAAAAAAAGAAATTGAGATTTTAAAAAATGAGAAGAATATTTGTCTAGTTCAAAATGAAATTTTAATGAATGATTTTCATATTATGAAAAATAATTTTGAAATTTAAAAAAATGAAATGAAAGCATTTTAAGTGAAACGAAATTAATACATGTGTAAATGAAAACTAACATTTTGAAAAACAAAATTATTTCCTTACAAAAATATGTGAATGATAAACTTGATATGCCTTCCAAATGGTGCTTTCCAAATGCCTAAGCATAATGATAAGGCTCATAAAAAGTCCATTGCTCATACATTTAGAAAGAAAAATAATTTAATGAATATTATTTGAACTATTCTTATTTTTTAACACCTAAGTATTCTCATTATTATTATTTGAAAAATAAATTCTCTTGTTATAGTTCTCTTGGTACTAAAAGTTCTTATGCCTCCGATAATGATACTTTGAAGTTTGGATATGATCATAATCATTTTATTAGACTATCTAGTATTTGTTATTATTGTAATACTCATGATCATTATTCATTTGAATGTACAATTTTAAAAATTTATTAATATGGACATGAAATTGATATGACTTCATAAAGGAATCAAAATTAATCATGTTGGACCAAACAAGTTTGTGTATCAAAATGCAGATGATTTTTGTTTGTAGGTGTACTTCACAAGGAATGAGAAAAATGATTCAAGTAAAGTGAAGGCACACACTTTTTGATAAAAATATGTTGAAGTAAAATTTTAAATTTATTTTGTATACATGTGATTTTAATTATGACATATTACATTTAAAATGTGCATTTGATGTGTCCATTCTTGAACATGACTATTTGCAAGCTCAAATGCATAAAATCCTTAAAATCTTTACGTTGACAAAAATGAGATGATACTTTCTATGATTGAGTATGCATGTGAATTTTTAATTTGATATACCTCTTGATTATTTTTATGACTTAAAGTAAATTTAATATATTAAGTATCTTTCTCGTACAAGTTGCATTTTAATATGTATTTTGATGATAAAACTTGCATATGAAATTGAGACATTTATAATGATTTTACTTTGACTCATAATGATTTAAGACATTTAAGTTTATCTTGATATTTTTAAATATTTGTTTGAAATACATAATGATGATATTTTGTCATAATTTCTCGAACTTTAAATTTATTCACTAGTAATCTGATTTCTACACAAGACTATGATTTTTGAAAAAAATATTTTTTGCGCATAATAGGATCATTTTGTTTTGAAAATGATTATTCATACATATGCTTAACTATTGAAAATGAGATGATGTATATTTGACTATGCTCTTACTAGTTCTTATTTTAACATTCCATGCATCATAATTTTAAAGTTGAAAAAACTTATAATTTTGAAATTTAGATATAAGAATTGATCATTTCTTTTAAAATAAAGTTGGTGAGAATTTAAATTTTGATATCATAACTTATTTCGATTTGTGAAAGTGTATTTGCAAAATATCTTTTCTCACATGTCAAATAAAGTAAAATATATGGATATCATAATCCCTTGCCACATTTATTATAAATGTCATTTTGATTTAGCAAAAAAATGATATATGCAACCGTCTTTGATAAATCTTTTATCTATTCATATTTGACAATTATTTATGCAAAGTTAAATTGAATACATAATCATTTGATGTGATAAAAAGAATAACAAGTTTAAGAAATATTTTGGACACCATTATGCTTACTTTTATAAATATAAACATGTTAATGATAATGCTTGAAATATCATTCTATTTGTTATGCATACGAATTTCATGATCATTTCTTTCTTTTTTTTCTGAAAAGTTGAAAAAACTAATCAGAAATGAAATGAGTTCCGAAAAAATATGTGACTAGTGGCTAACAACTTTGGACCCAAGCTAATTTGGGTACCAAAATTCAAGTAATCTTTTACTATAGGTTTGCATAAAAAGAAAATGAAACTAAAATGATGTGGAGACATAAAATTTGCGGTAAATGTATTTTGATATATAAAAATAAAAATTTGAATTCATTTTGATATGATGCATATTTATGTCTTGAATTTGTCAATTTATTATCATAAAATTGATATTTGATAAAAGATTATGATTCTTGTGCGTACTAGAATTATGGTGCTCATCTAATTTTGAAAACTTTCATATTTCTCATTTTTCCTAAATATGCTTGATCGGAGCTGCTAATTGACATTTTTTAGCTATCTTACTAATTTAATATGGAAAACATATTTAGTAAAATAAGAGCATTTATATTAATACTAAAGTTTGTATATATAATTCTTCACACTTAAAATATCTTGATTTTAATATTAAGCATGTATAACTAATTTAATATTAAAGTTTGCATGCATAATTCTCCACAGTCAAAATATCTTGCACTTATTGTTTGAGTATTATATCATGAGATTTATCAAGAGTTGAAACTTATAAATAATGTTGTTAGCTTTTCGGAGAATTAAATATCATATTATTTGGATACCGGTACGAAAAGTTATGTATAAAAGAATAAATGTCTAAAATATTTTATTTGAAATGGACAACTTTATGTACTGAAGTTTGAATTAACATTTGACTATAATTTCATTAGATTTTGAAATGATGGACATAAAAATTGTAGAGAATTTTGTTAGCTTTCCATAGAATAAAAAATTAACTCACTTGAACAATTGTGCAAAACATTATGCTCAAAATAGTGCAGGACGGTTGATTTGTCGATCGATCAAGCACACCGTTTAACACAGAAATCACGCAGTTAAATGTAACAGAATATCGAGATGATGTCGATTGAAGCACCGGCCGACCGGCCAGGCCAAAGAAATGCAGAAATCAAGTCAACAAAATGTTGAGATGAAGTCGGTTAAAGCACTGATCGATCGATCGATCGACTGGCCAATACAGAATTCACTAACAATCATATTTTTCAATGACTATATGGATCAGTCGATTGATGGGATAGAACGGTCAACCGGTCAACGTGTAGAATACACTATAATGTTCATATTTTGGTCCAAAAAGTAGAAAACAAGTCCAACAGTTAAATGGAGTTAAGAAAGCTATAAAAGAGGATCCAAAGGTGTAAGAATCATTAAGGCTTCTATGGAAAAGTGAGAAGAACATTTGTGAAGTCTATTTGAACTCTGGTCGCAAATCTTTCATTTTTTTTCTCTCTTACTTTTGTGTGGGGTTATAAATTATAAAGAGATATTGTAGTGTGTTCTTGTGATATTGTAATAACTATTTAGCTCCTGAGTGAAAAGAAGTTATGTTTTACCTCTTAAACAAAGAAAATACGAGTGAAGCTTACGAATAAAAGATGTATGTCTTGCCTCTTGAAACGAAAAAAAGTAAGAATTGTAAAGAGTTTTTTTCTTGCCTCATTTGAAACGAAGAAAGGGTGTTAGGGAAATATTCGATAATCTCGAAGTCGAGAAGTTAGAATGGGGACATAGGCTAAGGTGTGGCCGATCCTCGTCAACAAACCTATTCATTAATATTTAAATCTATTATGCATGTGATTTGATTGTTATTGTGTTGATTTAAATATTAATGAATCGATTTTAAGCTTTCACGATGATTTTCGTAATAATATTTTTTATTTAAACATCAATTCATTCACCCTCTCTTGATGCTTTGTAATCCTACAGGTCGGACCCCAAGTCTACCATTAGGATCACAATCGACAAAATAGTGATGCCATCACCACCGCCACGGGTCCGCTCATGGGTGGTTGTGAGGTGTCATCGTCTCCAAGGGATCAGTGCCCTCAACTTCACTGATCCCCCTCTCACCATGGATCCTCACCCTCATCTCCATCGATCTTTGCCCTCGTCATCGTGCTTGCTGCAAGATCAACCAAATCACCACCACTCGGTTCACCTGCCTGAATCGCGTCTATCAATAGTTGAATTGTCGACTTGCTGGCCATCGATCACGCATCCGACGAGCGAGATTGTAGGGTCGAGCGTCCATCTCATTTTAATGGAGTACATGACCATTAAATTCAATTCATATTTGCTCGTCCAATTCATATTTGCTTGATGACCGTGAAACTATTGTCTTTGGAAGTAATAGGACATAATTTTTCTTTCTATTAAGATTCGAATTTGATTATGTAACTCAACTAATTTTGTAAATTTTAATATTTAATTAATTTAATTTATAATTAAATTACGCATATAATTCATAGATATAGTTATGAGTTTAATTTGATAATAAAAAATATTATTTAATATTAAGTAAATTATGATAATTAAATTAGTCATATATATTAAAATGATTTAATCAAGAACAT
Organism: Pontederia crassipes; assembly: GCA_030549335.1. Taxonomy (NCBI): domain Eukaryota; kingdom Viridiplantae; phylum Streptophyta; class Magnoliopsida; order Commelinales; family Pontederiaceae; genus Pontederia; species Pontederia crassipes. The sequence goes on along the minus strand of CM060191.1, from coordinate 62,996,269 downwards.
CAAATAATCTTAATCTTAATCAAAGCTACTTAGCTAATGATATAGATTAATATATTATTTTAATAAAGAAAATGAGCATTTTACACCCCTTTCATTGCAGCGTCAACATCAAGTATTTTACACCTGTACGACAATTATAGGGGCAATTTTAAATGCGTTGTGATGTTTATCATATTATTTCTTTATAAGAGAAAATTTGAAATAAGTGATAATTATAATAACAACAGTAATATGTTCAGATGGAATTACAATAATTGTTTCAATTAGATAATTAAGAAAAACTTAGAGGTGGTGACTAATTGAGGAAGATTATTCGTGGTCAAAAGTAATGATCAACTAGAGAAAAAAAAAGTAATGAAAAAAAGGAATGTAGAAAAGCTATCCTCATTATTCAATTTAACATAAAAACATAGTTTTCAATTTGTTACATTATTACGTTTAAATTTATTCCATTAATTTGTGTTGATGGTGTGATAATATCATTGCTCTCCCCCGCGACCTCTAAAATCCCCCAAAATCTTTGTGGATTCTCATAAGATTCTCCGACACCTGGTACCGAACAAACTGAACCAGCACAAACTCAGAAAGCCGGGGTCCGACCGCGGGACTAACCAGAACCAAATGGATACGCCGCGGGAGTTTGGATCATGCTGTCCGCGGCCACGTGTCCGCCCCGCGGCCTCACGTCCGCAGCATCGTTTCAAAATAACACACTGCGATGCCCCCCTCTCAATCCTCTTCCCTCTCCCTCCTCTATCTCTCTCTCTCTCACCCTCCCTTTCTTTTTCCTCTGTTTCCTCCCCCGACACTTTTCTCCGACCACTGCAGCATGGCCTTGGCCGACGTCTCCTCAGCCTTCTCGGCGTCTCAGGCTCTGTCTCACGGCCTCTCTTCCAAGGCGTCGAACCCTTCAGTGCAGTGCTTCCGCGTCCGCCGCCGCTCGCTTCCCGAAGCGCAGCGCCGGGCGGCGCTCAGGGTCCTCTGCTCCGTAGCGCCCAAGTGAGCCTCCGAAACCTCCTTCTCCTGTAGGTGTTGTCTCTGACGACGTTTCGGCTTCCGGTGGTTTTGAGTTCGCGATCGCTCTGTCGGTTTTGCAGTCAAGTTCAGGCCCCGGCTGCGCCGGCGGGAACGACCTTGACCGACGCAGCGAAGCAGCGCGAGTGCTTTGGGGTGTTCTGCACTACATATGACCTTAAAGCGGTAAGTCGTCTTATTTTTCTAATCCACTTGCGCTCTGAGTGGAGGGAAGTTTTAGTCATGTTAGTGCCCCTTTCTCTTTCCCCTTCTCGATTATTTAATCCTTGATAAGATCTATGACGGATACTTCTCTCATATGATGTCACCGATGGCTGTGTCAAATGCTTAATTAGATCGAACTTTGATAAATTATGCCCCTTTTTTTAGTCAAACGCCCATGTTTCTAATTATTATTGTGGTAGAATTTGCAACAGCTCTTTTTTGAGTAGCGACACTAGAGGGGAGAGAGAGAGAGGAATGAATTCAAAGGTTTAGTATGACTCCAATGGTTTGGAGCCTCAATTGTAGGAGATTAGAGTTAGATTATTGCAAATGAGATTGTTGTTTCTAAAATTTGACTACATAGCATAGGAATATTACCAGGCAGAACTTGAGGAATGCAGCTGAAATAGGTTTTTTTTAACTGTCTAATTATATCAGTTGATTGTTCATTGACTAATCTGTTTCCAAGAGACAAATCATTTGTGTTTTGACACATTTGTTTAATATCTTCTGTAGGACGAAAAGACAAAATCATGGAAGAGTTTGATTAATATTGCAGTGTCAGGTGCGGCTGGAATGATATCTAATCATTTACTTTTCAAAGTAAGGAATTCGTACCAAATTATATTCTTGAAATGATATTTAATCATCTACTTTTCAAGTATCATCTTTCTCATTTTTTATGAAGTCATCTTACTTGACATTATATCATGCTCATGTTTATGGTTAATCAAAAGACGCACCTTGAAAATTCTATGATGTAAGATGAAGGAACTTTATCTATGTCCACTGTGATTGACTCTTTAATTCAGCATTATATGTTCTGTCAGAGGGGAAATAGAACTGTACTAAGAAAAGAAGGTGGAATACAGCACAAATAGGCATAATAATATTTCAAATATCAGATTGGATTAGCTAAAAGTGGTAAAAAGTACAATCATATCCACATTTATCTTGATTCATTTTATCTGCCTGTTTTTTTTCTCTTTTGCATAATGTTATGATATGCACATCCATATGTTGCTCTATCTGTTGACTTGTCTTGATGATATTTCAGCTTGCATCAGGTGAGGCTTTTGGGCCTGATCAACCCATCGCTTTAAAGCTACTAGGTTCAGAGAGATCACTGCAAGCTCTTGAGGGTAAAATTATGCTTAGTTTGACTGTCCTGAAAATTTTCTCAAATTATAAGTTGAGAAGTTATTTATTTTTTTGGTGCGACTGTTTCCTTGCTATCTGTTAACTCTTCCCATTAACATTGTAGGAGTTGCAATGGAGCTGGAAGACTCCTTATATCCCTTGTTGAGAGAAGTGAGCATAGGAATTGATCCCTATGAGGTATTTCAAGATGCAGAGTGGGCACTTCTGATCGGGGCAAAGCCAAGAGGTCCTGGAATGGAACGAGCTGACTTGCTTGATATCAATGGTCAAATTTTTGCCGAACAGGTGTGGTACCAGGTTTTGATAATCTCTAGTGTGTCTAGAGCACCTATAATTAGAAAATCTTTCACCTTTAGTATTTAAATCAAATATATGACTCAGGGTAAAGCACTCAATGCTGTGGCTTCACGTACCTGCAAGGTTCTTGTCATCGGCAACCCATGTAATACAAAGTATGCTGTTATAGTAGGCTCTTCTTTAAATCATAACAATGCCATCTTTCCACTCTTTTATGGAGGATAAGCCTGATCAGTTTTACTCCATGCAGTGCCCTTATTTGTTTAAAGAATGCACCAAACATACCTGCAAAAAATTTTCATGCCTTAACAAGGTTGGACGAAAATAGAGCCAAGTGCCAGGTCAATAACTTAGCTTTTCTTTTGCTTTTTGAATTCGTTCGGTATTTTTTTTCTTGTATTGTTCCTTCCTGTACATTATAGACTAACACATAGCATCTACAGCTTGCCCTCAAAGCTGGGGTATTTTATGATAAAGTATCAAATGTGACCATTTGGGGGAACCATTCTACTACTCAGGTCAAGAAACAACTTGAAATACAGTTACTTGATATAATTTTGATCTCACAGTTTTGGTGAGCCAATCATTTTGTACTACAGTGAATAAGTAAAAGGATCATTACGTGACCAGGAAATCTTCTTATCTGCAGGTTCCAGACTTCTTAAATGCTAAAATAAATGGCATTCCTGTAAAGGAAGTTATTAAAGATATTAAGTGGTTAGAGGAAGAGTTCACTCAGAAAGTGCAAAAGGTGCAAAATTTCCATGAGTATGAATTTTGTAATATAATGTTTCAGCTCATGGAGTGTCCCTATGTTTGCAGCGAGGAGGTGTGCTGATTCAAAAATGGGGTAGATCTTCTGCTGCATCTACTGCTGTCTCAATTGTTGATGCCATAAGATCCCTTGTGACTCCAACTCCAGAGGGCGACTGGTTCTCCTCAGGGGTAAGGATACGTAGAATTTATCATCCATTCTGGTTATGGAAGTGATGACAAGAGTGATTTGTTTCATCGCTTGTCATTACGAAGATCTTGTGTCTTTCTATTTGGTAGTGGTTGCTGCACAGCATCTAACTAGTGAAAGACGAAAGCATCCTCAGGGCCGCAAATGAATCCTTTTGCAAGTTGTTTCTTCCATTGTCTTTTAAGAATTAAAGCAACTGACTGTACTTAAAAGTTTGATTTTTCTTCCATGATATGAATGCAGGTTTATACTGCTGGAAATCCTTATGGCATAGAACAGGATATTGTTTTCAGCATGCCATGCAGATCAAAGGTTCTCTATTTTCTAAAAGAGACATTTTCTGACGCTCTGCGACTAACTTCCCAAAGGTAGTTTGCCTGACCAGAACATTCTTGTTTCTCAGGGAGACGGTGACTATGAGCTAGTGACCGATGTCATGATTGATTATTTCCTTCGAGAACGTATAAAGAAGGTAAGTCTCACGTTCAACACGTAACTAACATACACCAACTTTTTGACGTACCCTGTTCAATAAATCTGCATTCCATAATTTTGTAGACCGAAGACGAATTGCTTGCTGAGAAGAGATGTGTTGCCCATCTTACAGGAGAGGTACTTATCCTTCTGCTCATTATATATATCATGTTAATGTTGAGAAATCAACTGCACTCATGTACATTTATTATTCTCAGGGCATTGCATACTGTGATCTTCCTGAGGACACCATGCTTCCTGGAGAGATGTAGGATATCAGAAACGAATTTTAGTTTGTGAGAGCCAGGTATAAAATCTACTGGCCGGAACAGTAGCAAAAAAAAAAAATATATCCATCCAAACAATAAGGGTTGCTTGTTAGTGATATTCTCATCAATATCGACGAGTAGCCTTTAAGTTTCAAATGACATTACAGCTTCAGTATAATATATAAGCTATTATCTCAAAATTATTATCTTGTATCAATTTGCTTCTCATTTCAGTGCCAGAAAATGTTCTGGCCTTTGTGCTTATTTAAGATGGTGAAGGTCTTGTACTCTAAAGATTGCTATTGGCTATTATAAGTTCAGTTCTTTCTGTTATTTTTTCAAGTACCTCTACAAGTTTTCACTGTTCCAAATGTCAATTAAATTTGCTTATAAAATCAAACTAGTATTAGCTATAAAAATAATGATCACATTTACAACTTTGATCGGATGCTTCCGAAGAGACGATCGCAATTACATTTTTTTCGAACTCAGTATTCAATGTTATTACCGCTTGACTAAGGCTCCACAATACCAAAATTAGTGTTTCCAATGGTGTTTAATGGTTCAAACGTTAATTTTTTTATTTAATAAATGATAAAAATAAATAGTATTTCGCATAAAAATATTGAAAAGTTATTTCTATTAGCATTTAGTGAATAGAGGTTAGCGTTCTGTACTTTTTTTTCAATTTTACTCTTATTCAAATATATTATTTGTTTATAACTTATCTTATTATTTTATCATTTTTATTTTATAATCATTTAACTATATTTCTTTTTGTATTCATGTTCAATTAATTATAAATTATTTATGTTAACAAATAAAAAATAATTTCACAATTAATATTTACATCATCGGTGCACTATATAAAATTTATTATCAACATAAATTTCTATATATTTTAATAAAAATAATTAGTTGTGAAATTTTATTTTTTTAAATGAGATATAAATAATTTATTTATTGTATTATAATAGAATTTGTATAGTGCTTGAATTGAATAATTTGTAATATGTTTAATTATGTCATTTTACTTTTATCAACTAATTCTATCATTAAGTTTATCAAACACTTATTTATTATAACATTTACCTGCTAATCATCATTTGATATTTGTTATCTACTAATTAAATCATTATTCGCTATTAAATCATTATTCACTTGTCAAATCGTTAATAATGCTTAACAAAACCTAATTCCAGTAATAAAAAAGTAAAATAGTATTTTTTTAAGGAAACTGATTATTTTACAAATCAAACACGGATTACTAATTTCCCTACTGTTCGGTTGATCACATTTATAACTCGAAAGTGTGACGTGCGAATTACTAATCTTTGCTTCTAAATTGTAATCCCTGCATGTAACAAGGAATAAGTCTTTTCTATTTTTTTGGACTCCAAATTAGTCAGGTGTAAACTTCTATTAAATAGTTCAAATGTGCACAGTATATGTAACACATCATACAACCTCTCACTTCTTACAAAATACTATAAATGGAAAATATTTATGGTTTTACCTTCGTCTCGAATCACATCTCACTAATGCCAACAAATGATATGTTCATATATATAGGGTTTAATGTACATGTGAAGCACTTGCCGCTCAACACCGTGTGAAGCGCTTTCAAGACCGTTTGATCGGGATCCAATGATTCAAATAGAGGCGCCCGTTCAGATCGCATCGCATGGTTGTCGATCATCTCGTGACATTTTGCTTCGCTTTTAGATCGCCCGCTCATTTTTTTCATTTCGTGGCTCTCTCTCTCTCTCCCCCTCTGATACCTTCCTCTCTTGCCCTAAATCTCTCTCACTCACTGATCTCGACCTTTCTCACCGATCTCCAGCGTTGTGGTCTACCTCCTCCTGGTCAACTGTAGATCCACCTCTTCTTCTCTGGTGATCGCAGGGTTTAGGGTGCCAGCGGCTCTACTTTCTTCTCCGACTATCACCTCTACCCTCATCTTCGGCGAGCACCTCTACCATCTTCTCCGACGCGTGCGAGTATGCTCCAATCTCTCTCTCTCTCTCCCTTTTCTTCTCTGCAGTGACGGCGATCGAAAATCTAGGGTGATCTTGTTGCGCCGCTGGCGGTTCCGCTCCATATTGGCCCGGTGGACGTTTCGAAGTCGAAGGCTACTTCAGGTCGGCTGGATGTGGAGAACAATCAGATCCCCACATGCTGCTGAGCGAAAGGACGACAACGGTAGCGACAGTGGACATAGAGGAAGCAGAGAAGAAGGTAGGCACACAATTCGCAGCCGTGGAGGGGAAGAAGAACGGCCTGCAAATTGGGGACGACCACTCCATCGTGAAGGCGCTAAGGACGGCAGATTTCTGGGTGTTGTTCGTGTAGTTCATGTGCAGCGGGGCTGACTGATGCTACACGCAGTCAACATGGATGGCTAATTTGGAGATTCAAAAAAAAGTAACCCATTGGATCCAAGTTGCATACTGTAAAGTGATATATATTGAATAAATCATCTCGAGGTACCAATGGCAAAGCTGGATCTCCACATCTGACATGATACATTTGGTTGAAACTATTTTTTTCTTTTTTTTTCATTTGTTTCTATAAAGAAGTTGTCCAGCGCTAGCATAAGTATATTTTATGGATATATACGGTATTGTTGTCATGTTGTGTATCTGAATGAAACTGTTTCTATAATTAACAATGAGTTCAAGTTCGTCTCCACGTTCTAATTCTTTTGGGACACCATTCATCGACTTGCTTTCGGTGAGGTTATTTAAAAGTTTATTATTTCTTTTTAAATGCTAAGCACAATTTTAACTCTCTATGATAAAATTTGGTAAACTTTGATAATGCGCTTGACATAAGTTGAAACTAAGAGCTTGTGGAATCTAAAACAAGAAACATCACGTCACATTATTATCAGGGCTATAATACAATGTTGCCTACTATTGCTCTTCCATGAAAAACAAGCAGAGTTGCTCGTAGCTTGAGTACATACATCTGATTTTTAAAGAATAACAAGAATCAAAAGGAGTAAAGTAGGTCACCCCCGTAGCATATGCCGACAGTGGACCCGATGTAGAGAGACCCTAAGCCGATGGCCATGATGGCATAGCCGATTTCCATTACAACCTGTGAGGCTGCATTCCATATTGGTCTTGGTGTTGCATGTTTCCTGAAACAATACTAAAGTTCTTAACATCAAACTAAAGGACCACTGCAACCCAAAGAGAAAAAAAAAAAGCAATACAACGGGTGCCCTTTGAAATGCTTCAAGAGTAAGACTTATAATGGGGAAGGTGAGTTCATTGTGAATTAATCCGAGTCCATGTAATATTTTTTTTGAACGGGTGCATGTAATACTTTTAATCGTATGCATCAAATAGTCAAACTTAAGGCGTTCAATTTATTGCTCGATTTCTTACACTATCGAACACCTCCACTCAAATGACAAATAAAAAATATTAGGATCCCGTGGGATTGGAAAACTCAAGAAGAATAATTAGGAAAACAGGTAAAAAAAAGGTTTCATGTCCTCTGTTATGTGCTTGCCTTCTTCTCTGTTTCCTCCGTGTCTGCCGCTGCCATCATCGTCCCTTCGGTCAGCAGCGCTGGGCGATCCAACCATTTTCCACATCTAGCCCACTTGAAGCAGACTTCGACTTCAAAACAGCCACCGGGCCGATATGGAGCGGAACCGCCAGCATGAGCACCCCAAATTTCTCGTCGCCACCGCTGCACTCACGAGAGAAGAGGCGAAGAGAGAGAATGAAAGGGTTAGGAAAGACTCGTGCACGCTTGAGAAGAGGGTAGAGGCGCTCTCCGAAGAAGAGGGTAGAGGTGGTAGCCGGAGAAGAAAGTAGAGCCGTTGGCACCCTAAACCCTGCACTTGCCGGTAGAGAAGGCTGAGAGAAAGAGAGGGGTAGGGATCGGCGAAAGAGAGATTTAGGGTGAGAGAGGGAGGTATCAGAGGGGAAAGAGAGGAAGCGGGGAAATGAAAAAAAATCGAGCGGGCGCCGAGCGATATGCAAACGAAGTAAAATGTCGCGAGATGATCCACGGCCTTACGATGTGATATGGACGGGCGCCTCTATCTCCATCAATGGATTACGATCGAACGGTCTTCAAAATATTTCGCACGGTGTTGAGCGATATGTGCTTCACATATATATATTCACTATAAGTTCTACTACTTACAAAATTAGTAGTAATTATATTTTCTCTTAATATTAATTATGGGAAAAGTAGAATTGTAATGTTAACTAACATTATATGTCCTCTTAAATTATTTGTAAGGTTTGATTTTTCTTTTCTTTTTTCCCATTATCATCTTAATAGTATTACTTTTGATTAAATTAAATATCGCCAGAGTAAAAATATACACCACTTAGCAACTGAAATGTGGATGTAATCTTTTCATTTAACCAATTGAAACAATGCTGACATGGAGATATCGTCATATCTGTAAATAAAGCCCGAAGGGTCATAGACTGGAAAGAGATAAGCTCTCTGCGACGGAGCCTGCAGCAGTCGCCATGGCCACGACCTCGTCGCCCCTCTCATGGAGCTCTCTCTGCTCCTCGCTGCCGCGCCAGCTGCGTGGAGGCCCTCGATGCGAGAATCCGAGACTGGTCGGCGTGGTGACTGCGACGCCGAGGGTTCTTGCTCAGAAGAAGGCCAAGAAGACCCGAAAGGTAAGCGACAAGGAAGCCTCAGCGATATTTCTACCTTTCGGTCAGTCATGGCGGGTGTTCTAGTTGTTGCTCTTCTCAGATTGTTCTCAAGGAGGACGTATCGGAGCTTGGGAAGAAAGGGGAGCTGCTTGACGTGAAGGCCGGCTTCTACCGCAACTACCTCCTCCCTCTGGGGAAGGCGCAGATCGTTACGCCGCTCTTGCTTAAGTGCGAATTTTCGTTCCCATTCCGGAATGTTATTTTGCTTGCATTTTGTTATGTTGTTGCTTCAATGCCTCAATCTCATGGCTCATTGATGAACTACAGTAAAAAGCAGGTCAATTTAGCTGTTGCTCTCCTGCACTGATTATTTATCGTAGTGTCATGCTAGTAACTGGACCGTAGTGCAATTTGAGGACTTTAATACCGCAGTTGGAAGGCACCCAGTAAACAATTTAGGAGCACCTTCTTGGTATTTGAACCTAGACTGAAAATATGTGCATTCCTTTGCTAGATTCAGTATTTTTGGTTTCGTAGTCCAGTTATTTGAGCAAATGCATCAGCTGCAGATTCTTATGAAAGTGGTTAACCAAGGATAACATCTATGAATTATAAAACCACGTGGGTCAACTGGTAATAGGTATTCCTTACAAAACTTGTTAAATAGGATTTAGAGTCACTTCATTTGGGACTTGCTAATCTGTTGCTTACCTGGACCTTGGTAGGTACATCAAGCACGGGTATAAAAGATTTCCAACTTACCTGCTCAGGCTCTGTACACACCATGTGTGGGAATTGTGCTAAATGAAATAATTTGTGCTTTACTGATTTTGGACCTGTATAATTACGTGCCCTATGTAATACATTATGGATTAAGAATAAATGATGAATTTTCATTATTTGTCAAATCCATGCTCACAGTTGTTATTATTTTCTCTTTACAGTTTTTTGCTGTACTAAACTTCACCTGTTGATTGTGTGATTTTTAATATTGCTTAGGGAAATGAGGATGGAGGAAGAAAGAATTGAGACCGAGAAACAGCGGGTGAGTTCAAATAACCAAACTAGTTTCCATGTAGTTAAACCATTGAAGCTCTGACATGTTTGGTTCAATGTTATGGATACTATTGTAAGCTTTCAGAATACATCCTTTCTTGTTTGCATTTTGTATATCTAAACTTGTACAACACCAATGTGGAATGTAGTCTTGCTGTACTTACAATTGTGTTTCTTTCAAATTTCTTTATTTGATTAGTGGTGAACCAAACATGGTGGTGAACCAAAACCATGTTTAAATAGGCACAAGAAGTATCTAAATGGACCCATCTGTAGCAAAAAAAAGCACTGTAGCAGTGTCATATTCTAGTTCATGTCCTGATGTAATCCCTAATTCTTTTACCTGTCCATTGCTTCTGGAGATTTAAAGTTCAGTTCTTAACTCCCCTCAAAAAAAAGTTCAGTTCTTAACGTCAAAGAAAAGAACATATGACTTTTCATATTCTTTTTCCATACCAACTATAAATGCAAGACAACAGGATGATGACAGTTGGGCGTGTTTACATCAGCAGCAACATATATCTATGGAGGAAGTCTAACTTTTCACACGACTACGCACAGCACTTAGACAATCAATTCACATATTTGTGTAATTAGTTCAATATGGGCTTGGACAAGAGTTACCCATATCTGCATCATATGGCATAATACATGGAAAATCCATGTTCTCACCTATTTGTTTCTCAACTTTCAAGCTTCATCAGTTGCACAAAAATCTCTGGCAAGTAAACATTTCAGCCAGTTGGTATGTAATTATGTATTCTTTTATAAGTTCCTTCAGCTATCAATTTGTTGTCTATTAATGTGTTGACATCATATTCTTCTTTCCTGACAAGGATAATCATTTCTAATTGGATATCATTGGAACCAGGTCAAAGAAGAGGCACAGCAACTTGCTCTGGTCTTCCAGACTGTTGGAGCTTTTAAGGTGAAGCGAAAAGGAGGAAAAGGAAAACTGATCTTTGGAACGTGAGTTGCACTTGCACAGATATATAAGCCTTATTTGTATCTTCGTCATATCCAGATAATTTATTTTTCTTTTTCACCAGTGTCACCGCACAAGATCTTGTTGACATAATCAAAGCCCAACTTAATCGGTAAGTCTACTTTTCATATGTTTCTTAAGTTCAAGTTTCCAAGGCCTCGTTTTAAATGTGGCTTCCTGGTTGCTTTTGTTTAGGGAGATTGACAAACGAATTGTTTCCCTTCCTGAGATTCGTGAAACCGGAGAATACATCGCTGAGCTAAAACTTCATCCTGAAGTCACAGCTCAAGTTAGGTTGAACATATTCGCAAATTAGTTTACATGTTCATAGTCTTCAGTACGCATCATCCCAGAGATTCTCCGGCCAAATATTATGAGCTCTTTCTATTTCATATGAAGCGAAAAAACTACCATGACGAGGTAAAAACTAGGAGAATATGTATTCACGTCTCCATTTTGAAAGTGCATTTGATTCGCTCGCCAAGCTTCTTTTTTGCTTTCATTTCATGTGTAACGTCAGATGATACCTAGACCTTGATTTGCTTTACTTAGGTGAGTGTGTACATCTTAAACATTCAGCCATTGCTTTTGGACCCATCTTTAACTTCCTACTTGCATGTGAAACAAGAACCTAAAGTGCAATAATAGAACAGATGTGGGAGCCAGGATGTTAACTCGGTTTGTTGTTCTGAATTATAGAAAAAAAATATGAACAAAGCATAAATTTTTATTTTATATTTAATATTATAAATCAAGCAATTGCTTCGCAAAATTTGGCCATAAACATATCTTTCTTGATATAACTAATCATGGTTTTGTGAGAAAAATACTGTGTGGAGCAGGTGCGCCCACTTCCCAGTTGTTGATTTCAGAAGAGTGTTACCGTTCTCGCATATATATCAACTAATTCAAGAAGAGATATAAAACTAAAATGCAAAATAAGCGTAAAGAATCTTCACACTTGGGCCATTGGGGAAGTTGGAAAAGTAAAGAAAGTGTAAAAAATCATAGTTTTTTTCCTATCTCGGAAAAAAATTAAGAAAAATGTGGTTTAGAACTGAAAACAGGGTAAAAAAATTAGGAGGAAAATAGGATAAAAAATTAGGAGATTGAAGTTACTTTTTTTTTCTTTGGACAATGACTTGTGTGAGATTAGACATTGATCAGAAGGGATAAAATACGTTTTAGCTTAGTCTTTGTTTGATAAATTACATACACAAACATGAAATTAAAATGAAAAATTAAGTGGTAAGAATCTTTACACTTATAGGTTCTCTTTCACAACTTCACAAATAACAATTAACAATTCAAAAGTTAATTTTTTATTTGATATATCACAAACAAATAAAATTTATCATTTTAGATGAAAATATTAAAAATCTCTCTCTACTAGCAATTAAATAATAGAGCTTTATATATTTTTTAATTTTATTCTTATTTAAATGGATTTTTTTCAATTTATCTTATTATTATTTTCATTTTTTATTTTATCGCCATTCAACTATATCTCTTTTTATATTCATCTTTAATTAATTACAAATTATTTGTTTATAGAAATTAAATATTGGAGCTTTATATTTTTTTTCAATCTTATCCTTATTCAAATGAATTTTTTTCAATTTATCTTATTATTTTTCATTTTTATTTTATCGTCATTCAACTATATTTTTATATTTGTCTATAATTAATTAAATTTTTTATTTATTAACAATAGATAAAAAAGTTAATTTAATAATTAATATGTTTATATCATACAGGAATTATATAAAATTTATTATAAATATAATTTTTATATATCTTAATAAAAATATTAATTGTAAGATTTATTTTATTTTTTTCCGATCAAGACCCGTCAGTTTTGGAAGCTACTAACACTATCCTAAATTAATAAATATAATTTATTTTATTTATGTTCTTAATAATATCCTAAATAAACATCGGCATGCTAATCATTGGTTAAATCGTTATCCATTATCGCTTATTAAATCATAAATAATGTCTAACAGATAATGATATAAAATTATTATTAGTTATAGCGGACATGACCGGTGAATATTGACCTATTTTAGCAGGCTACACTTCAATATAATATGGGTTTAGTAAATTAAAAAATATGACAAAAAATCACTATAAAAAAACATGAGACCTTTTAAAATTGTTTCACTCGATGACCTCATCACCAATACGCCACTGTGATACACCACGTCTCCCCTCACCACCTCTTTTGGAGTCATACTGCCACGAGTCCCCTGGCTGCCAGGAGCCCTCCCATCATTGCCAGCAGCAAGTCATCAAACCATCAAGTCCTCTGGGAGAGCAGCTCATTTCAAGTAATTGTACAATGTTATATTATGCAATCAAAACTATCAAAAGTACCATAGGCAATTGTATAATGTTATAATAATTTGCATAAATTTATATTCTGAGTTTAATTCATTTAAGATGTTATTTGTTGCATCAAATTTATGAATAGTTTCTTGTTAAACATACTAAATTTGTTTTTTCTTTAATGAATGATTATAGATATGATGGCAAATTCAAGTTCTCCATCTTCACATGAGAGGTATATATGAGATCCGTTATTCAATTCAATTATATATATATGTCATATTTATTTATTGATTAAATTCTTTGTTACGACTTTGAAAATATTGTTAAGAATGGTAAAAATGAAGAAGTACAAGTTGAAGATGATAATTGTGTGAAATCTTATCAAATTATAAAGCCATATGTTGGTATGACTTTTGATACGGATGCTGAAGCATATAACTACTACAATATGTGTGATAGGTTAATGGATTTTTATGTGCGAAAGTCTTATTCTCATAGGTCAAAGGTGTCAAAAAAACTATTAGCAGAAATTTTGTTTGCTCTAAAAAAGAACACAAGGATTTAAAACACGGCAGGGGAAAGATAACAAAACAAAAGAGAGAAGTTAGAGATGATTGCCTTGCACATTTTTATATTGGTGAAAGAAAAGATGGAAAGTGGGAAGTGAGACAATTTATTGAAAAACATACTCATCTTTTGGCTACTCCTTCGAAGATAACACATCTACATTCACATAAAAAAATATAAGATACTTTGCACACTAGTGAAGTTGGACCATCAGTAATTGCAAAAGCCCTTAAATATTCAAGTGAACCATCAATTACAACTCAACAATGTATTGATCAATTGAGAGGAAAAAGGCAAAGCACTATTGGTAAAGAGTGTATTAGTGTAATTTCTTATTTTCAAATGAAAATAAATGATGATCCAGATTTTTTTCATAGATGAGAATTGGATGAAGATGACCCAGTAATGAATTTTTTTTGGGCAGATAGTAGAGTGAGAGAAAGTTATATGACTTTTGGAGATGTTGTGTTATTTGATACAACATACAGGATGAACAAATTTTTGATGTCATTTGCACCATTTACTGAAATCAATCATCATAGGCGATCATGTCTGATTGGTTGTGCTTTGTTAACTGATGAAGCTGAAGAAACATTTATTTGGCTATTCAAAAATTGGCTGGAATGTATGAATGGAAAATTCTCCAAATGCATAATTACTGATCAAGACATTGTAATGGGTAATGTCATTCGTAAGATTTTTCCGCACACACGTCATATATATTGTTTTTGGCATATTGCAAGGAATGCAATGTGCAATATGCAAGACTTATATGCACATGATACTTTTAAGCATGATTATAATGTATGGATAATGGGATCAACACGTACAGATAAATTTGATAAGAGATGGCATATGTTAAAACAAAAGTTTGCTATTCCAGATGGGCATTGGATAGAAAACGTGTACAACAAGCATCAACAATGAATAGTATTATATTTTAAAGATATATTTACAGCAGGAATGCGTACTACCCAAAGGGCAGAGAGTATTAATGCATTTTTTGATGGATTTGTAAATGCACATACTTCATTATATGATTTCATACAACATTATGATAGAGTTATTCAACATCATCGTGATATTGAAGAACGTGAACATTTCAGCACTATGAACACTAGAGCTGCCTTAATTAGCAAATATCCATTAGAGACTCATGCGGGAAAAATATACACATAAAATGTGTTCTCTAAATTTCAAGTAGAATATAAGGAATCATCATTGTTATCAGCACAAAAGGTTATGAAAAATGATGAAAAGGTTGTATACTCTGTTTATTCTTTGGAGACCCAAGATGAAGGAAAGTACATCGTGAAGTATAGTCACAATCAAAGTACTTTAGTAAGTTGTTCTTGTAAAAAATTTGAATAAGATGGTATATTTTATTCTCATATTTTACATATCCTTTATAAGAAAAGAGTAATCAAGATACCTGAGCTATATAAACTTCATCGGTAGACAATAGATGCAAGATATTCTAAGGCACGAAAAGTAGACTTGTCACCAAAAGGTCAAGATTTTATAACTCCTATGCAAAAGTGGACTTGGCATAATAATTTACAAAGAATTGGAAATTTAGGTATGCTTTCAATTGAACATTTACAATTGGGGGCTCAACTTGTAGATGATGTTAAATTGTTATCTCTCAAAGTTGATGATAAAGAAGCAAATGCAATTCAAAAGAGTTCTTGCAACAATGGATAATACCTTAGAGACATCTCAATTTTGTATACGAGACCCTACTCGTGTAAAGTCAAAAGGCATACCAAAAAATGTGGGAAAAATTAAATTTGGTATTGAGCTCACTATGTCACAAAAAGAGATTAAAAAAAGAAGTTGTGCCATATGTGAAAAGAGTGATCATGACAAAAAAATTGTCCTATCTTGAAGGTATTTTATCATTATATTTGTGTAATAATTGGATATCTTAATTCTTAAGTCATATTTTAATAACTTTTTTATTTTTGTTTTAAAATATATGTCCAGGGGGTTGAACAAGGAAAGTTTGCAAATGAGAACGAATGAAGCCAGAAGGGGAGCAAGGTTCAACAGGATTTAAATTTTACCTATTGAATCATTTTAATGTTTGCTTGTTCGGAATGTAACCATCATTGGTGGGAGATCTGGAATTTTTTTCTTAAATATTTATATTTTCCCCTGTGTGATTAGTAAAGGCTAAGTAATCTAAACAAAAATATTTCTTAATGTCCATATCCATGCCGAGGTAAATGCATGTTGTCTTTAACGAATTTAGAAACAAATTTGAACCAAACCAAAGTAAAGGCTTGCTGCAGAGGCTGTAACTTGCTATGCGAGCTGCTGCCCACCTCGCCCTGAGGCCTTGGTTGGCAGTCGTCCTCTCTCGGCAGCAAAGCAAGCATTATAACTTTCAACAGTGTACGAGACGAGACCCAGATCAGTTTGCAGTCCAACATGAGTACATCATCCGGTCACTATAAGTTGTGCACCTTGACCCTTTCACTTCCCAATTCCAGCCATCTCTCACCCCATTCATATTTTGCTGCCATATGATTTGAGGAGGGTGAGCTCTGTCAGTTGGTCAGACATAGGGGAGCCAAATGTTGTAGCATTGTTCCACTCCCCAAATCAGTAATCTTGGACCTGTGCGTGCTTAAGTTTTCAATTGATAATTTGAAGAAGCGAAAATGAAATACCAAATCTAAAAGTTTTAGCAAATTAACAAGAAAGAGTAATGACCTCAATTTTTTGTGTGCAAACTGTTAAAAACTATGATGAAAATATTTATGAAAAAACATTAGGAAATAAATACGATTAGAGCAAAAGAATACAAAAAATGGCATAAGGATTTGCATCCATCATAAAAATTGGGAGAGGTAAAAAAAACTAAGACTGGAAATTTTAGCAGAATATAGAAGAGTTAGTTTTTAGATTCATATTGCAACATTTCTTTTAATATGAAATTTAATCAAATAATGGTACTTCATGCTTCCTCTGTTATATACGAAAATCTTAGGAGAAAAAGTAAAAAAGATATCTTAAATCTCTAAGGCACGAAAATGATCAAAAGTAACAAACTTCTGCAGTAGTGGTGTTGGACAACGATGCATTTCTGACAGTGCAAGGAGGTGCTTGACTATGGCGGGATCTCGACGAGAGATGAGGGATCTCTTTGTATTTCTTTGCCGGCCACAAAGGGAAAGAGAATTTTTTCCGGCAAAGAAGGAAAGTTTTATTCAGCGTTTTCTTTCCTTGCAGACCACCATAGGATTGGGAGAAATAATGGTTTTGTAGATTAACTATGGTTTTAATATGGACCATTGATTTAATATGAAGGGTGCAGATAAGGGAGTTAATTCATATATATTATTTTCCTCGTTCTTCTTTTTAAATATTAACTCGGCCATCCGTCGGCGAGTGCTGCCGGAGGCAGGAGGATGTGATAATCCATGACGTCATTATAGCCGTGTGCAGGAGGAGGAGGCCGTGTGACCAAAAAAGCCTTTAGATGCAGAAGGAAAAGGTGATGAATTTATTATTGTTATCAGCAGAAGAGTGATTTCAAAGGCAGGCGTGCAGGCAAAGTAGTTGAAGCATCCTCTGAAGAAAATGACTTCACAAGCACAAGAAAAGTCCAGAGAGAGAGAGACAGACAGAGAGAAGAGAGAGACAGAGAGAGAGAGGGGGTTGTGAGGTCTTCTGTTGCAGCTTCTAAAATCTAAACGAATGCTTTTGGGGCGGGCGACCGACCATGGCGATCTCTTGCTTTCTCTCTCTCTCACCTCGTTGATTTTGTTTGGTTGAGGAGTCGGTCGTCAGGGTTGATGGATTGATTGGCATGGCTACTGACCAAATCAAGTACACGCTCGCAAGCTTTTAGGTAAAAATCAAAGAATAAAGAGAGTAACTAACGTGAGAGCTGGGGAGCTGTCTCTCAAGTGGTTTAACGTGATGTTAATAATTTCATAATCGATTCTTAAAGTCGTCACATTGATCGATTAAATTTTTTCTTTTTCACTTTCGTCTCAAACACCGAATTAATCTTGAGTTGTTAAAAAAATATTCAGAGATTGAGACTTTTATTAATTTTTTGTGACGAGTTGGGAAAACGAAAATAGGGAAAAAATATTTTCCTCCTAATAAATATACTTTTTAGTAAAAATATTAAAATTATTAATCAATTAACTAGCGACAGCTGTCCTAGGAAAAAAAGGGGAAGCCTCATGCTTCTTTTTCTAACAACTCAGCATCTCAAGTGAAATAAATGAATGACATAAGTGGGAGGGAATTAATGAGTGGTGAAATTTTTATCTCCTTCATTCGCTTTTAAAATTGAGATAATTAAATTGGGTTTATCATTTGGGGGGAGAAAAATCGAAATTGTGGACTATCTTTTTCCCTTCTCTTTTATAATCTTTTTGTCCAAACGAGAAAAGGGAAAAAATAATAAACCCAATGATTTCTGCTTAGCTTAATTATTTATCATATAAATTCGGTCTTCGATAATCTTTCATTAAAAGATGCCGTGATATACATACTTGATAACTCAAATATGATCAGATTAAAAATAATAAAATCTCAAACCCAAATTATGTATTATAGATGAGATTCGAATGACGAATTGGTACTCATTGTTAGTGTGATTATCACATTTATCTTAAATCTAAATTATGTATTATTTGGTTTAAAGAATCTTTTTATTGTACCATAAGATAATTCAAATAAATGAATAAATCAAAATATGTGGTTGGCTAGCGAGTGATCAAACGTGGGGTTGGGTCGGGTGTTTCATGGAATGGAAAGAGCTCCATCTACTCCAAACTCCTATTGGGCCATGCACAAAAGGGAAGATTAACAAGTTTTGAGAGAGATTTAATTGGGTGGTGTGTTGCTTTCCATCGTAATCACACCGCCGAATCTTCGAAAAAGTCTTTTTTTGGTCGGGCAAAACAAAAATGGACAGGACCATTCACCAAATAAAATATCACTTCTGTCATCGCATGCGTAAAACTCATCTCTCTCTCTCCCCCCTCCCTCTTTGGTGTTCACGATCCAGTGAACCCGACGATCCGACCCGTTCCTGATCCGATGATCCAATTTTTTATTTTTTTTATTTTTTCTATTTTTTATTTAAATTTAGACCTATGTTTGCTTTAAAAATTTTTAAAATAAAATAAAATAAAATATTTTAAATATATAAATAATATTTAAATAATTATAAAATTTATTTTGTACTTTAAAATAAATATTAAATAATATCTTTATATTTAAAAAATATAAAATTAGTAAGAAAAAATTAAAAAAAAGAAAAATTAGGTGGTCGAATAACCCGATCCGAACCGATTCGGGTTGGGTCGGATTTGATCTCCATAGATAGCCTGACCCGACCCGACCAAATTTGATTGGGTCGAGTCAGGTTTGTTCACGGGTCGGGTTGGACCCGACCCGTGAACACCCCTACTAGTCCCTCCCTCCCTCCCACCTATCAAATCAAATTTCCATCTTTTAACCCTTTTTTTTTTGCAGGTTTGAAGATCAATATGTACTTTAGATATGGTTGAAAAATAGTACATTAAAATTCCATTAAAAGAAGTATATATTTTTTAGGTTATCATATGGCACAAAAGATTATTAAGATCTCATTATAAATTTTAAGATCTTATTATCTTTTTATCGATCTCGGTCTTAAGAATGCGATGCTATACGATTTTATATAATTAATATAATTATTTAAATATTAAATAAATAAATATATATATATATATTTATGATAATAAGAATTAATTTAGATGAAGTTTAATATATTTTCTTTACTTTTAATATGTTTTGATGGAATTTTGTTTAAGATTCAATAAAAAAATTATTTAGTGAGATATAATTTAAATTTTATGTGCAATAAATTTATCAAAAATGCATTTATTATTTTTTAAAATATTTATTTATTAATAGATATAATCTTACGATCCTATCTTACGGTCTTCGATTTTTGTTGATAATTGTATGCATGGGCGGACCTACATGTAGATGAATGGGGTTTTAGACCCATTAAAATTTAAGAGTTTATTATATAAGTATTAACTCAAATACTAATTAATATAAACTATATATTATACAAATAAACTACTTCTAAATTTATGTTTTGAAATAAAATTTGGTAGATTATTTTTATATACTTATTGTTATCACTACTAGGGTTGTATATCTGTAATATTATTCATTTATCAAATTTCATTAGTTTATCTTAACTCCTTAATTTATCTTTTTAGTAATACAATTATAACTAATTTTAACAAACAAAATCAATATTGAATTCATATTATTATTTCAATAAATAATTATCACGCATTCTTATTTGGCATAACTTTTTTGTGGACAATTGCATGATATCTTATATTGATATGAATTTTTTTAATGATATCGATAGTAAATTTATTACATAAAAAATGGACAACAATAAAATGGTTGAATAAATTAAAAATTTTAATTAATTTATGCTTTAAATATATTTTAGAATATAGTAATTTTCATATGAATACGTTACAGAAAAATAAAAAAAATTGCACCCATAAGAAGAAGGTCCTAGATCCGCCCATGGTCGTATGGCTATGTTATATTGAATTATGGGTCAAGATCTTTTTTAGTATATAACAAAGCAAACTTGATATCTTGTTTAATATAAAAATTCCTCGAGACCCATCATGGCATAGAAATAAAACTTAATGAAAAGAATCTTGATGGCCAAAGTATTTTTTAATGGAATAATATATGAACGATAATCTCGATCACGTATAATATAGTTAATCAACTTGATTAATTAAATGTGGTTGGAGAGTTGAGCTTCAAAGAAAGTTAGCCACAATTTCAAGATTAATGGAATTATATAACTCCAAGATGAATGGAATTTGATGTTTAACGTGTTCTTCTTCTATTTGACACTTCCGAAATTCGTCCTAAAATTGTGAGTTGGATTAATTAAATAGCACCAATATGAGAATAAGTAGTCAATGCACACATATTAACTATTATATAAGCTACACTATATTAATGCCACTATATTTAACTATCTTACTTTTGAATTAATCGATTTTAAATTTTATTTTTTTATTAATGATTAATTTATAATTTATCTTTTCTTTCTTTATATAAAAAAATAGAATTCTTCAAACCGTGTTGCTAGAAAACGATGTTGACTACGTTATTAGTTTATCACGAGAGGGAAAATATTTCATTTGTTTACTTGTTTCTTGGTTCCCTGTGTACATTATCATAAGAAACCCTTCCTTTTCAGGAATATAATGATAAGAATCGGCATACAATCATAAGACTAAATTAAAATCGTGAAAAGTTCAATAAACAAAATTATATTTGTAATAAAATCTGAAGAAGAGAAAAACAATAACATTTATAAGTTAAGGAGCTCCTCAATCATATATATCATATTTCATTGGTTGCGTTTAAATTCAGTATGTACAAATTAAGTACCTACATTCGGACTAGTTCAATTTGATGTAGGATTAGGGTGTTGAAGGCCAATTAACCTCTTAAAACTCGACTACAAGAGTGTAACGTAGTGACACACTGACGAACATCGAGAAATCATAGGTTTAAATTTTATCAATAAGACTTATATGTTCTTTTATTTTCAATTTTTTCTTTCTTGAATCATATTTATGATCTCCTTTAGTAGCAAAAAAAATACTTTTTTTTCAATTTAAACTCACTAATTAGCTACATAATTATTGTTGTACGTCGTCAAATCTACCAATTATGGTGATATAGAGTTTTGTGATTATCTTGTGCTACAAATATTAAGTTTTCACCACGTCATTTCATGATCAAATTGACTTAAAGTTTTTTTTTTCTTTTCGTTTTTCAATTACAAAGGACGAAGAAGATAATTGGAAGTAAAAAAGAACATAAAAGAAACGAAAAAGTTTATATGAATGGTCAAACGGAATGTGTGCCACTTCACGTTCTCGTTCAAGTTATTATAAATGCCCCAAATATTTATATATTTGCACGATCAACAAGGCATGAGATCGAACAACAAGTTAAAAAGAATTGAAAAGAAAAAAGAACCTTTCACGTGCATGAAATGCTTCGTGTCGCCTCACCACCTTTTTAGTTTCCAAAGCATTTGATATTAATTAATATAATCTCCACGCGGTGATGAATCCAAGTTCACACTTTTCTTTAGCTTCATAAATTTTATTGTTCAAAAGTTCCACGAGCTCATCGATTCAATTTAAACAATTGCACTATAAAAGATAAATATTTTCATAAGGATTTATTTTATAAAAAATATATATATACATAATATATACCAAAATCGCATGGATATATATATATATATATATAATATTTTTACAACAACGTTTTTTTAAAAAAAAATTAAGACAAGTCTCATTAGATCACATCTTTTTTAAGTAAAAATCATGCATAAATCTTGATTGGCTCTCAATTGATAACACTATTGAATCTGAAGTGTTAGACGGATGCTAATAATTTTGAGTTAGAATTAAGAAATAACACTATTGAGTCAACACATTAATTAAGAAATAAATTATTATTATTTATTTTTTTCGACTTCGAATTATTTATGCGCTAGTAGTCTGCATAAGTCTTGTTTGTAGAAATTAATAAATAAATAAATATGTGCCTACTTTTTTCTGAGAATTTTAAATTAAACGTGATAATAAAAGAATCCTGATAATAAAAAATCATTTGAGCGTTCTTAGTCTACGAACAAAATTCTGTGACCATTTGTATTATAATAACATTATCTTGTTGTTTCAGTGTGAAGTCACCAATTCCATTTGTCTTCCACTTGTTTCGAAGCATCCGATGGCTTTCCACCCTTCTATTATATATGTGTTCCTCAACCCTAATGGATCCTTTACTTTACTTAAAATGGTTATTTAAATGTTTGCACAAGATGTTTCTTCCGATGACTGATCACTCATAGACTAATCGTATCTTGTTTATCTCTTTGTTCTTGTTTGATTTATTTGTGATCTTTCAGTCTTTTTCTAATTTTACCCAATTTCTATTCATTAACATCATTCTAACCATTCTGATAATTAGTAATAATTGAAGATTAATTTTCGTGAAGCACCTTTGTAACACTATACGTTTTTTCCACCATCTCTTTCTATAACATTACAAAAAATTTATCGATAGGTGACGCAAGCTTGTCATCACTGAGACGATGCTAAAGTGTGGCTAAAACAAATAGCCACACATTAGCGTCGACATGACGTCGCACGATAAATTTTTTTTGCTAAATTAGGAGTTGCTTTACGAAATTCAAACCTTATTGTATCAACTTTTACTTTAAATTACATGTTGTATGAATTAAATTAATATGAGATAAAAAAATCATTGAGAACCAAAAAATTGAAATATTTTACTTATTCTAATTAATAAGCCAATAAAATATTTTTTAATAATCCATGATAAAATTGGGAATTCTTACTGTTAAAAAGCATATTATCCAACATGTTAAATCGGTAAGAAAAATATTGCCTTGGATGAGATTTTGACCCTAAAAGATCCAACCAACCATAGAAAGCAAACAAGAAATCCAAACCCAAACCTGCAACCTCCAAAATCACCACCGCCACCACTTTTTTATATGTATGTGTGTGGACTAAATAACAAAGGACAATTCCCACCAAATAAAAAAATAATTTTCAAAATTTTAATATCGAACCGTCTTAGTCACATCATTATCTAGAAATAATTAAGCAAGCTAAATTTATCATATATTTCTAGAAAGTTTTCACCTCAAAAAGAAAATTCTTTCTCTAAGAAAGAAAATGTTGATCACTTTTTTTTGTCAGTGATTCAACATGAAACATTGACAATCGCATTTATATCCATTTTGCTCCTCAAGGCCTCCGTGTTCTTGATTCTTAATATTTGCCGGAACAAAAATAATAAAATAAAATGGTATGTGGTATCATTATTTATTTTAAGATGGAGGATGTGTTGGACATTATTAGGGGATGTTTTTGCTAAATTTATAAGATAATCAATATAATTTATAAGTAATAATTTTGAAAATTTCCACTTATTTAGTAACTTAAAAAAGAGAATTAATAAACAATAATTTTACATATTTATAAGTAAAAAAATAAGTTGAGGAAGTCAACTTATTTTGTGAAAGAAAAAAACAATCAAATCAATTAATATATTATTTTATCCTAAAAATATATATAAATTTTCTTCTTATATTTTCTTTACTATAATATTATGATTTTTTTATCATTTGATTAAAATAGTGAGTTATAAATCTTTTTTTCTTACCAATTTATTCAATTATTTGTATCAGTTAAATTAAATGAGCTCTTAATTATTTTGGTGAAAGTAGAAAAAATAGTTATTTAAAAAAATTAAACTCAAAATTATTGATGTGTGTGAATTTTACTAATTTAACTTTATTTTTTAATTGTATAAGTCCTTTGTGGACGTGAGATACGCATCTGTTCCTATGGTAGATAAAATCTCACGCTCTCTTTTTTAGGATTCTTATTCTGCCACCAAAATCTTTTCTTGTGTTCATGTCAAAAGGCAAAAGAGAGAGACTGCACAGAGGGATTCTGGGAATGCTCTCCAAAGTCTCCGATGAAATCAAAAAAATAATAATAATCACAATAACAATATAAATAAAATAGGCACAGCGACCACCACCACCTTCTATTATTCTTCTCCCTTCTTCTGCTCTCAGCTGTGTCTTGTTGGTGCCTTCTCTCTCTCTCCTCTCTCTCTCGGTTCCAGTCCTTTGTTGTCG
This sequence comes from Pontederia crassipes, assembly GCA_030549335.1. Lineage (NCBI taxonomy): Eukaryota > Viridiplantae > Streptophyta > Magnoliopsida > Commelinales > Pontederiaceae > Pontederia > Pontederia crassipes. The sequence goes on along the minus strand of CM060191.1, from coordinate 62,971,512 downwards.
TCTCCGGAGGGAGCTTATCTTCATTTGGTACGCTTCTGTTACCTACTTGCATCTGTATTCCTTCGCAAGAATTGCGCAGAACTCAGCATGTTGCGTGGTAGCTGTAATTTGTATGAAACAGTGATTGGATTCGTTCCCCTTTGTCCATTTAGTCGTTGGCAATTGAAATCGTGGATGAAACCGAAAGGGAGCTCCTTTCTGCAGCTGACTGTTTGGATTCTCAGCAGGCAGTGTTTGATGGGGGAAATCAACAGCTTTTTTTTCTGAGAGCTTTTAGGTTGAACAAATTTGTTGTCGGGAAGAGTCGTTGCCTTCTGGCACTTGCAACATCTTTTTCTTTTTTCTTTTTTTTTTCCTCCAGTCTTCTTGGGTTTAGAAGCACTTGAAACACCGGTAAGGACAGTTGCAAGAAATGGGGTTATGATTCTTATTGTTCAGTACTCCACAATTCTTGGATAGGAAATTTGGGTATGTTTGGATTTGACTAATTAGTTGCGCATGTATTATTCAGACGCGATAAGCCTCTGTTCAACTACCATTTCTTCTTTGTCCTTAGAGCTTGGAGGATTTGGTATTCAGATATGACAGATTGAGATGGCAACGTTGAAGTACTATGATCAAGCGACCATTGGCTAATTTTTCAGCATCTTGGTTATCTTGTGAAAGCATTAAGCTTCACGCGCAGATGCTTAATGATATCCACCATTTCACCTCATCTTTGTTGCTTGTGAAAAAAATATGCAATCAAGCATGACTAGCATGATCTTGATGCGGTTTAATTATCAGATTATCATTGATGATTTAGAACTTCCGCGCTAATTATTTGCTTTTTCGCACTTCATGGTTGTAGAATCTTGTAGGTGAATGAACTCTGCATTGTTGTTGCTGTCCTTTTATTATTAATTCTCCATCTTCCTTCTGGCTAGTGTTTAACACTTGAAGCGTAACTTCCACGGAGGGACTGAATCCTCTTATACATTATGCATGTCACTCCCTGGGGACCTTGCTAATGATTTGGAAGTGGCCCCTTGCACCGAAAGAGCTGGATTATCTCGTGCTAGTAGCCTGATCAGTGGCAAAGAAATCACAACTAGTTTGGTCGATGGACAGGATGCTCATGATTCCAATGCACACACGGGGTTTAGAGTCATTGAGCTTATACTTACTAATGGAGACAAGTATTCAGGAACCTTGTTGGGCAACACCCCAGAGGGATCTGGGAATTATATGTGGTCAGATGGTTGTGTTTATGAGGGGGAATGGAGGCGAGGGATGAGGCACGGTAGTGGGAAGGTTAAGTTACCTTCAGGATCTGTTTATGAGGGAGAATTTTCAGGTGGATACATGCATGGTGCTGGCACATATACTGGGCCAGACAACTTGACCTACAGGGGTCGCTGGAAGTTAAATCTCAAGCATGGCCTTGGGTATCAGGCATACCCTAATGGAGATATATTTGATGGATCTTGGATTCAAGGGGTGATCGAAGGACCTGGAAAGTATATCTGGGCTAATGGAAATGTGTATACCGGAAATATGAAACAAGGAAAAATGTCTGGCAAGGGAATTTTTACTTGGAAAAATGGTGACACATATGAAGGGAGCTGGCTGGACGGGTTGATGGATGGGTTTGGGGTCTATACATGGAATGAAGGTTGTTTCTATGTTGGAACCTGGACCAGGGGTCTAAAAGATGGAAAAGGATTCTTCTACCCTAAAGGAAGCAAAATGCCAGCCACACAAGAACTTTACATTAGTGCATTAAGGAGACGGGGATTGATGCCGGATCTAAAGAGGAAAAACCACAGTTCACGTATTCTTCATGCTTCATCTGTTGACATGGGAAATGTGATGATCAGTGAGGCTCAGGAGTCAGGAAGCGGTTCATCTACAATTCTCCCAAAATCAGATGTTACGAGTTTTGAGCATTCTCAAACGAAAAAGGTTTCTCTAGAAAGACGTTGGAGTCTTGAGGTAGCTATTGAGAAGATTATTGGGCATGATGCATCTATAGAATCTGTCATTGAAAATGATCGACACATGCAGGAAGCCAATATCCCTATCCTTGAGAGGGAGTACATGCAGGGAGTTCTTATAAGTGAGGTGATAGTTAATAATAAATTTTCAATGTCATCTAGGAAAGCAAGAAGGCGCCAGAAGAGACTTGTAAAAGATATAAAAAAGCCTGGAGAGACTATAATAAAGGGTCATCGAAGTTATGATCTCATGCTCAGTTTGCAACTTGGCATTAGGTAATGTATTCTGAATTTTATTCCTTTTGCAGTGTATCAAATTGTTTTCTGTACAGAACTTTGTTAAGTTTATTTCGAATGTTAGATATACTGTAGGAAAAATCACTCCTATACAGAAGCGTGAAGTTCGTGCCTCCGATTTTGGGCCGAGAGCAAGCTTTTGGATGACCTTTCCCAAAGTAGGTTCTCAGCTCACACCTTCCCATCGGGCTGAAGATTTCAAGTGGAAAGACTATTGTCCTATGGTTTTCAGGTTTGTGATATGATTTAGTTTCCATTGATTTAAGTACTTCGAAAGGCATCAACAATTTCATTGTGGTAAGGTAATACAGGCCTTCTAGTTGCGTTACACAAGTAGTTTTTTACTTTTTCTTGCAGAAACTTAAGGGAGATGTTCAAGATTGATGCAGCAGATTATATGATTTCCATTTGTGGTAATGCTGCACTCAGGGAACTCTCTTCTCCTGGGAAGAGTGGTAGTGTATTTTTTCTTTCTCAAGATGATCGGTTCATGATAAAGACCCTCCGCAAATCTGAAGTGAAGGTTTGCTTTCTTTTTTAACATCATACTGGTTAATCCTTGAAGAACTTGATGAAATCTTAATGCTCCAAAATATAAAATTAAATTCAAGTTGTTACGGTTCTATAATGAGATCAATTCTTCTTGAAATCTGCAACAATATTTTTTATATATAGGCTGAAGTGAGTGGGTATACAATGGTTAGCTAGTTAATGCATAAATCAAGGAAAAAAATTTACACCTAAATTGATACTTGTGATTATTTTTTCTCTTATCGACAATGAAATAGATACTTAAGGTGCATTACATTTTAACACTGTCTTTGCACGTATGTGTCAAAGGGCCTTTGAAGTTTTTTTCTCTGTTATTGGATTACGCAGAATAATCATAATTCTGTGAAACCAAGTGATATGTGCTGTATAATTGATGCTCTTTGCACAGATTTCAACCTGGAATCAAGTATACTAAAATCATATTTTCTGTCTGGTTAACTCAAACTATAAACTCGAGATGTATACTCATAGAGTTTATGCACATCTTAAAAATATTAAATTATATTATACACTAATTTTGATCATAAACATTTCCATACATCATATTCATATTTTTGCTCATATGTGTATAAAGTAAATAGTGATTCATCATTTCAAGCCCTTTGGCCTCCTCAACTTTGCCCCGATTTCTCAAATGCTCGAGTCGCTGACGATCGTAAATTGTCAAGCCCTAGCTTAGGAAGGGATAAAAGAAATAACATTTCTTATTGTACCCTACCCTCAAACTCAATTTAAATACGTAACTTCCAAAATCCGGGAGTCCATCCGAGTTTATCTACTTCAACTGATTCCAAACCGAGTTCAGTCACGAGTCTACTGAGTTTGAACGGAGTTCACTCGATTTTGTGATCTAGAGTCTTGGAATTGTATGATTCTACGACTCTCACCGTGACTTTAAGAACCAGTTTCAGCTATGTTACTTTATTAGCATTTCATTTTAATGAAATTGTATCATTTACACCTATATTATGTGCAGGTACTTTTACAGATGCTTCCCAATTATTATCATCATGTTCGTACATATGAAAACACACTCATAACTAAGTTTTTTGGCCTTCACAGGGTCAAGCCTTCTAGTGGACAAAAGGTGATAAACTGATAGCCATCTGTACTTTAAGTTTTGCTTTACCTAATTCCTCCTATTTTGTAGAGCTCAATATCTTCTGCCTTTTTGCTCAAGTCTTGTGGTATGCCTTGGGTTAACATTCTTCATTTTCTATTCAGTTTCGCTTTGTCGTGATGGGGAACATGTTTTGCACAGAGCTGAGAATCCATCGGAGATTTGATTTGAAAGGATCATCTTTGGGGCGTTCCACTGATAAAGTTGAAATCGACGAAAATACAACTCTCAAAGATTTGGACCTGGACTATTCATTTTATCTGGAACCTTCTTGGCGACATGCTTTACTCAAGTAGGTAGACATTCACATGCAAGTTTTATATTCATTTCAATGTTCTATTGTTTTCAAGAGGGTAAATCAATTGAATAAGTCCCTATCAAATATGGAAATGTATAAGATGTTTTAGGTTATAGATGAACATGATTCTCTATTTCCTTCAAGACATTTCCTTGATAAAACTTTTTTTTTTATTTTGTACCATGGCTGTTGTTTTTTGTTATGGTTATTTATCTGTTGCAATCATGTTCTTTATGAGCTCATTTTAGAACATCCCTGCACACAATGTCATGATACAAAGTGGAATTCCAATGGTAGTTCGGCACCCTCATGGAAGCTAGAATATTAGTGTAAGATACAATTTTGAATGTTTTTTCCAAGGTTAAACATCATCTAAATCACTTTGGCAATAACCAGTAAGGAATCAGTTTCGGCACATGAATATAACAGTTTGCAATTTAACTGTTTATTTTTCAGCACATCCTTAACCAACATATTGGGAATAACTGCCAAAAGGTTGTCATAACATTGCATTGATGATCAACATTAGACAGTCTATTACTTTATTACAGAGTAGTAATGTATTAGTAGTCCCTATAGTTTTTGTCATGCTCTCGCTGCCTCCTTGGACTATCAACATTAATAGCCTATTGCACTATAAATTATGTAATAGTAGTCCCCATGGATTTTTTCATGTTCTCACTACCCTTTTTAACTTGAAGGCAAATTGAAATCGACAGCAAATTTTTGGAATCACAACGTATCATGGACTACAGCTTGTTGCTAGGAGTACATTATAGAGCTCCTCGACACTTGTTAACACATACATCTCTCCAACGAACTTCTACAGCAGAAGGATTAACCATTCTTTCAGAGGAAGGTGATGATATATTATAGTAAATTTTCTTACACATTTAAGAAACTGAAGTTAATTTGCAAATGAACAAAATTTACTTGGACTGATGAATGAACCAATTCTTACTACATAGGATGCACTTGGGAGAAGTATATTTGAATATAAGATTGTTCAGATATCAAAATAAGTTGATGGAATTAATCATAAATGAAAACTTCATGTCTGAGATAATACTGAAAATGCAGAGTGAAACCAATTGCTTGCAGCATTAAGATTTTTTTAATTTAAATTGGGATGAGAAAGGGTAAGAGGAATCTAGATGACATATCCAACATCTATATGAGTGAATTGTTATCTCACATTTGCATTTCCCCGAAGTGTACCCATTTATATAAGTGAAAAACTGATCAAGTGCCAGAAGGAACTGCTATTTTGATAACAGCTGCCCTTGGTGAAGTCGAGTACACAGTTAATGTCATCTTCATATTCTAGTGTAGATTTCCCGTCTAATAACAGCCTAATATGAAACTCTCTTATGTTTTCAGATGCCCAAGAGGATGAGATATTGAACTATCCACAGGGCTTGGTTCTGGTTCCACGTCCCAATGATGAGAATAGCATAGTTGTGGGTCCTCACATTCGCGGAAGCCGACTACGAGCATCAGCTGCTGGATTTGAGGAAGTGGATCTGCTTCTCCCTGGCTGTGCAAGGTGAAGATTTCTCTTTAGATGCTTGACAGAAAGTAACCCCTTTGTTCCCTGTCATACATGCATGTTGTGTTTCCTCACCATTGGTATTACTCTGTGATCAGGCTTCAAATCCAGCTCGGAGTTAACATGCCTTCAAGGGCAGAGCGTATTCCTAAGAATGACGAAACTGAGTTATTTAATGAAGTCTATGATGTAGTTCTTTACCTCGGCATCATCGATATCCTGCAGGATTACAACATGTTTAAGAAGATTGAACATGCATACAAGTCCCTTCAATTTGATTCCCTTTCAATCTCCGCCGTCGACCCCGAGTTCTACTCAGAGCGTTTCCTGAGATTCATTCAAACAGTTTTCCCAGAAAATTCATAGCCTGCTACACTTTGTTTTTGATACTTTTACAAGATCTTATAGCAGATACAAGTTCATCTCTCGCTTGTGCAAACGCCGGTTCTCGTGTATGATTTAAACTTCTGTAATTCTGTTGATTTTTTTCCCTCACCGCGTAAGATGTGCAATTTTTAAAGTTTTAACTGCTTATCTATTATCAAAAGAACCTGAAATGTTGGTACAAAATTTTGAGATGGAGCGTAAATCCCCTCCCGAAATAGATCTATGGAAGATGACTCTTAATTAGATGTGCTAATATGAGTTGTCGATAAGAGAAGAATATTTTTTTAATGAACTTTCCGATATTTGTCAAAAGATCTTCGACCTTATTGACTTTGTGAATATCCTCAATTACAAAAAAATTTAGACCTTTTTTTTCTCTGACATCAGAAGTTTCCACAATTCCCACTGACAGTAGGGAATCAGGCATTGATTGAATAGTAAGGTTATCTCCATCCAGAAGCCAGTCACCGTCCTGCCATGAGTTGAGATAAGCTAAACTCCATAGGTGAAGGCCTGTAGCACATGATAAAAAGTAAGAGTTTAGAAGGCTCAATTGAGTTGTTAAAATTTTTGCGCAAGAGAAATTATGTACCGCAAGAAAATTAGATAAATTTAAGGTGACATAAAATTTTTATTAAATGGGTTTAGACTTCAAAGAGTCTCTTCAGACTTCAGAGAATTTATAGGCGCTTTCTTTTACAGATGATAAAAATTTCGTACCGATTGTGACTTTGAATTAATCCCTAAAAAATTGAACACATATCTCGTGATAAGAAAATAAATTAATTCTGAATCACATACAAAATACCTTATAAAATTTCCGCACGGTGGACTCCGCCCCTCACACCCCCCGGTCCTGGATCACCCCCTGGTAGGGGATCTCTGGATCCTTTCCCTTAATCCTCCATAAGGTCGTTGATCGAGCAACGAGAGCCCGTAGTGCGAGAGCGTTTTTTACTTTGTAATGTTTTGAAGTCCAGACGAATTTTCAATTGGGTTAAGATTCAGACATTATTAACATCAGTATCACAGGGCCACACAAGGTACATGCAGGATTAATTACCAGAATGATCAAATTTAAGTATCCAATCTTTTGCAGACAAAATGTTGTGCCAGCAGTCTTCATATGAAGTTCCAGATCTTAGAGGCAGTAGGGATCCACCATTTTTTGTATCCCCGGGAGGTGTTTCTTGATTAATATGAAGTTTACTTAGAAAAAGGGATCCTTGAGAGTAGAACAAAAAAAAAATTACTCCAGTCATTCCTGCGATTACTACCAAGTGGGAGTGCTGGCATATTTAGAAAACTGAAGATATATTTTCAGGTATCATTAGAGCTCATTCGCCCATATCCACTATGTACTAATGTTAGGAAAAGAGAGCGAGAGAAAATTATGCATACAAAAAAATACAAAAATAAAATAAATTAGGCAAAATAATTTAGTACTTATGGAATTTATATAGACTTCAATACAAAATAAAAAAAAAAATTCTAAGGATATCTAGATTTGAGGAGACTTTCATAGGCGATTTCGTCGTCCCAATTGTTTAAATGTCGGCAAGGATATAAAATTTACAATTGAGTTAATATACAATTCATTATTAACAATTGAGCATCTTGACAAATAAAATAAAGCAGAATTGCAAGAATATAGTGGCTGTCTATGTTAATCATTTGAGGAATAAAAGATTGAAGAAAGAAAAAAAATATTGAAGAGTGAAAGTGAGAATATTAGAGAAATGATGAAAATTATAGTAAAGTGAAGAATTAGAAAGACGGAGAAAGAGAGGTTATTAGAAGAAAAGAAAATAAAAAAATGGAGATAGAAAGTGACATACTCGGAAGAGAAAAAAACTAGGATATAATTAGAGGTCAATAAATATTAGGGATTTTTTTTTTATTTTTTTTCCAAATCTATACTTATAAAATTTATATTATTTCTTTCTGCATATCAATATAACTATTATTTCTTTCTTCTCGACTCCAGAGCCCTGAACATCGAAGACCTCCGTAGACTCGGGCCACATCGAAGACCGACTCGGGCCACATCAAAGACCTCCGTGGACTCGAGCCGGCATCCAATATATCATTCATGCACCACCTAATTAAAATTTGAATAAGTACAAATAGCTATACATTTTTAAAAGATAATATACCTTACTAAAATTATGAGTTTTTATTTTACTACTGCGATATATACTTTTTTATTATAATGGACTTAAATAATTTATTGTGTGTCTATTTTTGTTATTATATACTTCTTAGCTAACTTCATCGCTAGAATTTCCAAATATTTATTGAATTGCTAACAAATGGCTTTATCACCACCAATAATACCACATGGATAATAAGAAGAGAAAGTAAACAGGAGAAATGCATGTTACTTAAGCACAAACTATACCCGAGTGTTTGTAATGCTTGAAGACGATATTTTGTCAAAAATTGGAAAAAGAATAATATTCACGTACTTTGACAAAAAAAAACACAACTCAAGTTTTGGACCAATAAGGCACTCGATAGTAGAAATGACACTATTTTGTTAAAAGAAATAGCCACGACAGCCCAAAAAACATATCGACATCACAAGAATAAGACAATTCGCTCACTAGTTATTTTGTTAAAAGCCAGAAAATATCAGGGCAGCCAAGAAACATATCAATATTGCCAATCATAAGAAGCAAGTTAGGGTCAAATCAAGAGATCCGGATCAAATTCACATAGATAAATAAACGTTAAGTACCACCAAAAACCCAATGGATGGTGTAATGGTTATATATCAAAAAGCTCTTGACCTCACTAGTGATCTTTAAAACAACAGAGTGCACTAAGAAGGCAGTGATTTTAAAATGGGATTTAAAGCGAACAACACCATCTGCCCCCTTAAACAGCAAATAACTTGTAAATATAGGAGATTGGTAATGGTAGCATGAAAGACTGCTGTGCACTACACATTAATTAAATACATAATTTTATGGTCCAAGTGCTAAACCACTAAGGAAGACTTGCAGTACAGTGCAAAATATGAGAATTATTTTCTCTCCTATCAAATACATAATTTGACGATCTAACTCACTGGATTCGTCGTTTAATTTTAACGGCCATAAATACACTTTCCCAGTTTGTAGCTTAATCCAAGAATGATTGCAGAGACACAGAAAAGAGAAAAACCACCTCGAAGCACAACTGCTAATGCCCCACAAGGAATTTTTGCATTCGGCTCCACGCAGGCACATTTTCTGACAGCGTCATCTGTCAAGCTGTAGGAGAGGAGGAAACTTAAATCTTCGTTCTTCTGCAAGGGCCAGCTATCTGAACTGCTAGACACAGCTAAATCATGTATATGGATAACCCCAGTGGTGACATGAATGGAACTAGTTGAATGATTTGGAGAGATATGTTCAACAGATTTCCCAGAGCCAGATGGAATCTCGGCAGCAAATGCAGGAGGAGCAGATATGGAACCCAACATGTTGACCAGCCGCTTTGCAATGGTAGTTTTATCACTACCTCCAGTATCTGGGAGAGCTGCACCAAAAAAGTTGTAAAATTTATGTTTTTTTTCTTCTTTTTTTTTTTGTAGTTGCAAAGTTGTGTTGAACAAAGTTTCGCACGGAAATAATAATTGCAGAAAAAATCATATCAGCAGCTTCAGATCTATTTAATGGAATACCCATTCATCACTGGTTACCTGTCTGTTTAAATCAAACTCAACAATATTGGATTACACATCTAAGCGTTTGATGAGTCCTTAATTAACATTTAGAATGCAGTCTTTCCCCAATAAATTTACATGGGCGAATGTACTCTTATTAATCTGCTTATGAGCTTTAAAAGAATATGGTATGAGGCAAAAAATAGATATAAAGATCACTAGTGACTATGAACAGACCCACTTTTAGATTGCACCACAAGAGAATCACCTCAATTAGCCTCGATAAACATTCTTTTGGAGGAGAGATTAGACTCAATAAACATTGGACAAAACCAAATTTGACAGAAGATATAATGAAAAAATCTTTGTTAGGCTTTATGTTACCAGAAGCATCAATTTCACTAGACTGAATTAACACTTTACAGCTCTGGTTCAATCAGGATGCAATTTAACCATGGGTATTTCAAAAGATGCAGATGGTCCAGATCCATTAAGAGTGAAGCATCCTAAAACTTAACACACCAGATATTATTTGAACCTGGAATAAATAAACAAGATGGAAAGACCTACTTCAAATACAAAAAGTTTAATGTACTTTTTTCTTACAGAGTGAAACTACATTATTCTTAGATCATGATATGCTGTGTTGCATCAACACAAGTACTCTATACCAAATTGTTGATCAAAATAACATGACCGCCTAAGACAGCTCCTGACCTAATGCAATAACTCAGAGATAGCCATGTTCGGTGAAAAGAAAAAGAGGGCCAACTTAAATCAAGAAAATTGGATTAATTTGGTAAATTTACTATAATGAATGATGACAACAATTGCACTTACAGCCAAGGAAAAATTTAAAATTATCCACATTTCTTAGAAAATACCACCAGAACATACCAGGTGAAACACCGAAATCCCTTTTTATGTTCTTAAAATGATCATCAGACTCGAATATCACTGAAGTTGATGCATCACTAGTATCTTTCAAATCTAAGACCTGCAGTGTTACATCAAATACCATTGTCACGATATATATTAAAAAGTGGAAGAGCTATATGTGTGCATAGTAGTGAGTAGTAGTAAAATTCAAAGAAACATGAAATATGCAAAAGGCTTTAAAGACCCACCTCTTTGGAATCATTGAACTGATCTGGAAAAGCCATGGTATTATATGGTAAATTGTTATCAGCAGCATCATAATAAGCCAATATGTCATCAAGCATCTCAAAATCAGATCTTTCAGCAATGGGAGAGTTTAAAAGTTCATCCAGTAGGGGGAACTTGTCCACTCTAGAATCTAGAATATCATCAGGTGCATCATAGAATATAACATCATCTCCAGCCTGCTGATAAAAACCAGCAAGATGCAAATTTCTGTTATCAGGAAGAGGATATGCTTCAATTGGTTCTGGCTGCACCAGGGTCTGACTGTTGGTACCAAAGAACTCATCAACTTCAAGCACTTTATGAAAATTGCTACTTTCACCCACTTCATCTGGAGAGTTCTTTTCATGGCACTTCCTCAGAGGATAACCAACAGAATCTTTGCTTGATGAGCATCCAAAATCAAAAATATCAGCAAGATCATTCATCTCTACAAACTCATCATTTTCGACTGGAGAAAGATGAGCAGAATCTCCAGTATAAGGTTTCCTTTCCATGTCATTATTGAGGGTCTCACCACTAGATTCTCCATGTTCATTTATACAGTCAACCAACTCATTGATAAAATTGGGTTCTGCAAACAGTTCATCCAGTAAAGCATCAGTATCATCCACATTGTTGTCACATTCCTGTATGACAGTATCATTCATACTGTTTCCAGCCTCCTGTATGACAGGATCGCCCATGGAAGCATGAACATCTTCTTGGTAATTTTCAAGGTTGTGAGTCTGAAATAATTTAAAAGTTAATCAGCACTCCCAACAGTACATAGTCTACCTAAAAAAGAAAATTTAGGTCATTTAAAGATAGTAATGAATGCAACCATCAAGCAAAGCTGAATAAAGTGAAAGGTGAAAGCAGACTGTTAACCAGAGGGAAAATTAATATGATGGTTAAGAAATCCATGCGAATACAACAAACTTCTCTTTTGAAAGGGAGAAACTAACAACAACTAATAGCTTTGGTACGTTGTTTATTCAATTATCAACACAAGAAAGAGTAACCAATGAAAACAAGATAACATTAGCTTCAATACAACCAACTATACCTTCTCAAAAAAAAAAAAAATACAACCAACTATAACATTATGATGAAAATTGATGTCTAGCAGTATAGGCTTAGCCGAAACATAAGTGGCTGGGAAAGTAGTCAAAGGCTATAACCAACGAGATGGAGGAGAGTTTCATTAAGATTTAAACTTCACTTTCTGGCACAGCAGAGAAGCACACAGCACAAACAATACCACATGATCCTTAAAAATAAAAAAAAAGACAAAAACAATTAAGAGTGAAGTGCAATGTGCAAATAGAGTTAAATGCTAGTTGACAATTGCCATAAATATTTAAACTTAAGCAATAACCAAAGATCAGAAGCACAAATCAGACCTGCAAGGAGCATATACCTGCTCAAAATCATTGTACTGCAAGTACCCTGAGTTTCCAGCGTCAACGCACTCATCTTCTCCACCCTCCCGCATCACTGCCAACTGATCAGCAGCCTCATCCTCCCACTCTTCTTCCATGAACGGAGCACCATACTGAGCCCCATTCTGGGGTCCCGCACCACACTTCTGAAATATTCTGCACACGACATATGCATCCTTCACGGCCCAAGACGGGATGCATCATTCGCCACAAAATTATTAAAACAAAAAACTCTTTTTACAGGTTTCACAAATACTTTCGCCCCAAAAGTTTCAAACAACAGAAAAAGGGGCAGGAAAAAAAAAGGAACAGGAGCAAAGGAAATCGGATGCCCAAGGGTGATACCCAGGCAGAAATACCTGCGAGGCAGTCGTAGCTTGAGGGCGTTCCATCTCCCCTTCCTCCTCGATGCGGTACTCGTGCATGACCCAGTTGGTGCGTTTTCCTCGGGGGGCACGGCCGACGTGGAAGACGAGAGTCTTCTTCATGCCAACTTGTCGAGGACCATGACGGATGGGCCGGTCCTTCCCGGTGGTCTTCCAGTACCCTTCGGTGGTGGCGCGGTTGGTGCGCGACCGGTTGGAGTACTTGCGGTCGAGGGGGCTGAAGAAGTACCACTCCACGTCGCGGCTGCGGATTCGGGAGAGCGCCGGGAGGTCCCATGGCTCGCGCTTGTAGAGGTCTACCTCGGCGATCGCATCCACGCGCAGCGGCCGGCCGGCGACCTTGCGCTTGAGGTAGTAGCTGACGAGCTCCTCGTCCGTCGGGTGGAATCGGAATCCCGGCGCGAGCGAGGTCGCGGAGGCAGGCGGCGGATCAGGATTCCCGGCGGCGCCTCCGTTCATCGATCGGGAGCGGACCAAAACGATCAAAAATCGTCCGAAAAATTTGGGAAAATGTGCGGAAAAATAGATCAAAACAACAAAAGGGAAACTGGATTTGGTGGATGAGAAAAAAATAGGAAATTTAAGATTTCGGTTTCGAGAAAAATCGAAATCCTTTGCTCTTTCTCACATGGTAGATGGAAGAGGCGGCGAAGGCGTGCGGAAGAAGGCACCATAGAACGCCACCGCGTGGTTACTCTTGACATGTATTTATATTTCCTTTTTAATTCATGGGACGACGTTGGGCCACGTATGATTTCTACGCCAGATATCTACGCCCTCCAAACACCTCAAAAATGGGCCCCACTACGCGAGCGACTACTGGTACTGGGAGTATGCATGCGAGCGTGTCAAACAAGGGTGCGGATTTCGAAAGTGGGAAACATTTAAGTACACTCCTATTAAACATGGTGGGGAGCCCAAGCTCCAAAGGCCATTAGGTGCGCGAGATGGGCGCATAGAAAGTTTTATGAGGGAGTTGGATCTGCCCCTCGTGCTGTCGTGGGTGATGGATTTTGGACCGTCCGATGTTGACTTACTTGATCAGGTCGACTTTAATTCTAATTGTAAGTTCTATTATATGACACTTTTTTTCCAAGGAAAAAAAAAACATTAAGTTTATAAGCTTTAGTATTCATTTTTTTCTTTTTGTCCAAAACTTTTTTTTGTCTCTAGAGGGCACCTGTAGATTTTATTACATATTATTTTCCATGATATACGAACACATGTTAATTTTGATATGTACACTTTTATTACTTCCTCTCGGTTGATATTAATATATTTTGTTGATAGCTTTAGTAGTTCCACCACTTGATAGCTTTTTTTAGGTTCACAATATTTTTTCCTCTTTGATATTTTATTAAATTAAATAAGTTCCTAAGATATACTTGTGAGAAATATGATAATTTATCGATTTAATATGATATTAAGGGCAACTGAGACTTTCTAAGTTTAAACTTCGGCTGACTTGTATTTCAGAGAGGGGAGGAAAACAAATGAATTAAAAAAGGAAGTTTGAGGAAAAGGGTTGCCAGATTAGACCTTGACTGTCATGGAATTATCATATTTGGTTTTGAAGTCCAATAACACTTTTATTATATACATTAGGGGTGAGCCAAATAGGATTCGGAATTTCAATCCCTTATAATTTTGATTAGGTACGATGGATTCAGGGTTTTGATGGAAAATTAAATTAGGATGATTGTGATGTCCAGTTTAATTTAATTATTGTATTTTTTTTTCTTTCAATAGACTAAACAAACTTATAAGTATCAAATACAATTAATTTGAAGCGCTCATTTTATTGTTTATTATCAATAAAATTGTTTTATAGATCATATATTTAAATACTATAATATTAAATACTTAGGAAGAGAATGAATTATTTTTTTTTAATCGAAGACTCATTCCCTACTTAGGATACCTTAGATTTTTCACAATCAAATCCGTTCCTCAATCAAATAAATTTTGGATCTAAAAATATTTTCAAAATGTTAAATCCATGCTCAATTTTTTTGGATGGATGCTGAGCGCATCTCAACTGTTATCCGCTCATGAATTGTTCAAATAAAATGATATTTTTAGATGATGAAATTTAATCATTCTTTATCATATTCATTAATCTTTGGATCAACAATCAAGATGTTTTCAACATCCTTCCAGAACAAAAGGTATGGAGGTATATTAATCCTCTCTCTCTATATATATATACTAAAAGTGATACATAACGTCAACAAGTTAAAACTTTGAATGCTATTAGTATTTATGATGGATATATTCATTTTTTGTGATTTATTATTGAACTATTATGATCAATAGATATTATCAATGATTCTATAGATTATAAATAATAAAAATATTTAAAATAAAAAATAGTGTATGCATTTCACAAAAATATATAACTTCCTCGTTAAACTATTTTATCTCGCCTCATAGATTTTCTTTTATACTACTTATGTTTTTCCTCTATTTACAATTTAAAACCCAAAGCATTTAACTCAAATTTATAAAATTTTGAATAATACACCAGTTTTTTCTTTACATGTTACTTAACATTTTTATAACAACTTGAAATGCATGAACAACACTTAGAGGTCATTTCGGATGTGCTACATATTTCTATGGCTTAATGTTTTTTTCTATAAGTTAACATACATATTCATACAAGGAAAAGACCTATATACAAGAATCTTTTCATCACGAAAAAAATTTATGTGTATTGTAAGCTCGCATTTATATAATATTCCTTTATAAGTAGCAATTATTAAATTTCTATCCATATTCATATGGAAGCAACTCATCAGATAAGATATTATCAATGTCATGATCATCATCATCTACTCATCATTCACGGACTCAAGTAGAGAAAATAATTCTTAATGAGTATATAATTCTGTATGCAGTTAAAATAAGACCTTCATGAATTCAAAAAGAGAAAAATATTAATGCCTATAAAATTCATAACATAAGAATGATGCATAATCCTTTAGTATATGCTATCATTTAATCACATAAATCATAAATATTAAGCATGAATAAATAAAGAATGAATACTAATCAATTCTTATTTATTAATTTTCAGTTATATATTTCATTATTAATTATCAATTTTATATAAACTAGTTTAAGTCCCAATTAGTGATTTAATAATTAGCAAAAACTCATCGACATAATCATCAATTGATCTTAATTATTAATTATTCATTAGTCATAATAATCAATTTATCTTTATTATTAATCATTTGTAATTTATTTGAACATATTCATGTAAAGGGGTTATCAATTGTCAATTAATTATTTGAAGTTATCAAACAATTTAAAAAATCACAATATGTAAAGCTCCAACTTAAGATTTATAATTGGTGACTTTTTTTAGTTATGCTACATACTTTTTATCCAATAACAATTCAATGATCCATCAATTCCAAAGACAATTTACAATTAGGATGGTTTATAACTTTCATTTTCTTTATCTTGTTAACCTATTAAGTCTATCTTGTTAACCTATTAAATCTATCTTTGTCGTTTATTTGTAATATCCATTACTAGCCATCATATCATATCAATCAAAGCAATCCATGATATTATTAATCAAGTAGTGTAACAAACACTATTCTTATTTATATCTTAAGTGCATAATATAGTAAGAACAAAAATATACAAAAAAATAATGATGATAATAATCATGATTATTTAAAACTAAAATGAGAAATAAATAATGACAATAATCATATTGACTCAAAATTATATTTGAAAGAAGTCATATCAAGATTAATTTTAGTTAAACTTGGGCTGAATATGATTATTTTTTAATAATAAAAATTCTATCGACAAAACTCAGGTCAGGCCTAACTAAACCCAAGGCGGATTTCTCGAAAGTAAATAGTGCATATTCCACAAAAACCCGATCAACTTGTATTGAGGTCTATAAAATGTGGGCATAGTTTTAGTGAACTTGGATTAGATTTAGTAGTGCTCATTTGTTAGATCTTTCATGACTCCTAATCTTTCATGACTCCTATCATATTTTTAAAACCGCTATTCTACAAAACTTATTTATGAATAATACACACATTGTACTACATATGATGCAATAGAATATGGGTAGAAGTTATTTATGTAAGGATCTCCTTGTATACTAAGGAGTTGTTTGGTATCGAAACATCTGCTGGATCAAATGTTTATTATATCTAATGCATCCAAACAATACGAGATTAAGAATTAAGTGGTCAAATGTAATGATTAAACTTTTTGTTCCCTATGCATACTTTTGGAAATTGAAAAGTAACATTAAAATGTTCCTGCTAATAGCATGAATAACTTTTTTTATTTTTAAAAAACTTTATTATTGTGCTAATATGTTTAATTCTATTAATTATAATTAAAATTTATTGATTATTCTCAATTTGGAATTTGAAGTTGCACAAGAGTCAAGTGGTTCTTACACACAATATTCCGAATTGAAAAAATATTAAATTCTTAAACCAAATGACCCAAGTTGCAAAGATCATGAACCCTCTTTCATTTCCAACTATCATCGATATGCCTCGACATTTGCACACCAATGTGGAAAGAGGAGAAGGCTGGTTATTTTTGTTGACTGATGTGCCTCGACACACATATTCTTTACGTCAAAATTCTTGCACGAAATTGAGAAAGAAAGAGTGCGCGGATGGGAAAAGGGAGAGATAAATAGATGAGTTGGGAGGGGATTAATACCTATAGTATATTCATAGAAGTTTTATCTTGCTTAATTTTCTAATTATGACTATTTAGTTAATTCTAATTATTAGATAGATTTCTGATTTAATTTAAAATTAACTTTCTAATTTGAATCTAATATGAATTCCTTTTTATAATTTATTTATCTTTTTTTATTTTTGTCTCGTCTCACTGTACTTTTATTTTTTAAAAAACTCATCTGTTATCTCCCTTAAATCCTTAATTTTCAGGATAAAATAAGAAAAAAAACTATTTATTAATACCGAATTTCGATGCATTCTGATTTCTAAATAAGCATTATTTTCATAAAATACTCCTAAACTATAATGAGTTTCCACGTCTAACTTCAAATTAAGAACTTATATGTTTTGATTCTTAAACTATCATGATTTTTCTAATTTGATCTTTTCGTCGACTTCTATCAACTATTTTGTTATCTTTGATTTTTTTCCATTTATCAAAAGTAAAAAATACCCATCGAAGTTGTCGAAACAAAAACATAAACTCGATTTGAGGGGTATTTTTTACTTTTTATAAACGAAAAAAACAAAGATAATGAAAAAATCGACAGAAGTTGATGAAAATATCATATTGAAAAAATCGTGATAGTTTAGAAATTAAAAAAAATAAGTTCGTAATTTGATATTAGACATAAAAAATCGTGATAATTTAGGAATGATTTATGCAAATATCCCTTTCAATAAAGCTATAAAGACAAAGCCCTCTCACGCAGGCCAAGTTAAAAATAATTTACAACTAGTATATGATTAATTTAATTATATGATTAACTATAATAAAAATAAGTTTACATTACAGTTTAGAAATTAAAAATATATATTAGAACACCAAATTATGATATTTTCGTTATTGAAAGAGACTTAATCATTATGTTTTACATATTGAATTGTATTAGTTCAGAACTTTTGAAATTTGAACATAACAAATTTCTTGGAAGAAAAGCAATGTGTAGTCTTAGCGTATAGTCAACTTTTTAAATAGATATACTAACACGTTCCTCTAATTATTCCTAGTGGATGGTTAATTAACAAAAACTTTAGCTTCCGTTGACCAAGGAGAACAAGATCCATGGAGTTGATTTGATGCACAAAATGGTCCAAATACGTAACTTAGCCACGGAGGTTTGGTCTGTAAAAATGGTTGATGTGCAAGACCAAAACCCTTTATTTTATATTTGCAAATTTTGCAATCCGTAAACTATTCATCTATAGGTTAGTTATCAACAAATCACAATGTTTCATTCACCAACCCAATCCCTAACAAGTTGGGACCCAAATATTCCTTTGTATTTATTTAGTTGAAAATTTTGAGTTGAAACTTGAGAACAATTTATCTGAGCCCTTTGTTTAGAGGATAAATTTGAATGAAATAAAATAGAAAAATTATAATATTCTTGAAATTTTAATTATATTTTTTTTATCTTCTATTTGATTTAAAATGAATAAATTTTAAACATGTAATATTTTATAATTAAAATATTTATTTGTGATATAATATATAGTTTAAATATTAAAAAATAAAAAAAACAGTGAACAAATGAAAAGATTGAGAATATATGAATTGTGTTGTTTTGACATAATATAAATAATCTCCATTTGGGATTAAAAAGCGGTTTCTTATTTTTTAAATAGTTTTTAAGAAAATAAAATTTGACCAAGTTAATTTTATTCTACGTAACTATATTCAAGCTAGACACTATTCTGAGGTTTATTTTAAGAAAATGAGAAACTTATCTTCTAACTCTTTCATCGGATGACTACCAAGTTGTGACAGAATAGAACATAATAAAACGTTACATAGAGATCAATTGTTTAAATCATACATATGAAATTTCCTTTTTTTATTTCTTTTGCGCCGGGACGAAAATAAATCACAATTGATTTTATACTAAAATAAATGTTATATCTTCTTCAATAATTTTTTTAGCTACTTCGTTCATAGTTAAATTATTAAAATTTACATCAGCCTAGTGACACACATCAATACTAAAAAAATAAGAATTATAAGTTCAAATTTTATCGGTTAATCTTTTTTATTTTGAATTATTTTCATAAATTATTTCTAAACTATTACGATTTTTTACATGTAACATCAAATTATGAACTTATTTTTTTGGATCAATAAACTATCACGATTTTTTCAATTTGATTCTTTCGTCGACTTCTGTCAATTGTTTTGTTATCTTCAATTTTTTTCTATTTATTAAAAATCAAGAGTAATTTTCACTTTTCCTAAATGAAAAAAATTAAAAATAACAAAAAAATTGATGAAAGTAGACAGAAGAATCAAATAAAAAAATCGCGATAATTTAAATATTAAAAAAAATAAGCTCATAATTTGATATTAATTATAAAAAAATATGATAAATAAGGGATATTTATAAAAATAACTCTTTTATTTTTCTCATATTAAGTTTATGCACCTCTTTTTGTAATAAAAAAATTATGCCAATCACATCACCGAAGGAAAAAAAAAAGATTATGCCAACAACCTAATTAGTCAGTCATGAATGGAATTTTGTGATGACACCCTTTTCCATCACGCTGCCACAAACTTTTTGATGTGGCGGAAGTGCCCAACCGAGATGTTTTAATTGCAGGTTTACTGTTACACGGACGAGAATTGTGAAGTGTTGTTTATTAATTATTATGCTTTAGAAATCATTGGGAATGAAATAGCATTATTGAGTTTGGATAAGTGATGACTAAGCTAAAGAATAATTAAGTATTGTGGTGGGTAAAATGATTACTTGACCTCAACTTCTTCAAAGGAGCTTTTAATGCATTATCTTTCCACAATACCTAATAATTTATATTATTTGATACAGAAATTATTCATTATTATTAATAATAAAATATTGCCTTGTCTATTATGGCCAAGTATTATTTTTAGAAATTCAAATAACATTGTTTACTTGTAATAAAAGATGACAGTGTAATATACGTTTTTTTACTAAATTTTTTATCACTAATGTCAAATTGAAATTTACATAATTTTACTAAAAAGATTATATAATTCATAAAAATATTAAACTAAATAAATCTATTTATAGAGATTTGATATTTTTAAATGAAAATAATGATAATAAGTTATTAATATATTAATATTCAAAGTAATAACTAATAATGACATTATGTTCATGTGAAGAAAATAAATAAATTAAATAAACTAAGTAATAATATTTTTTTTGTTAATATTGTTAAATAATTTTTTATATTATTTCGTATTTTATTTGTGTAGAATTAAAAAAAAGTAAAAAATACTTCGGGATTACATTTCGTACACAAACTACACAATTGAGATTAATTTCAAATAAAAAATAAGCATGATAATGTGATGCAACAAAGATAAGTTAAGTTCAAATTATTAATAATCTAAAAGATTACTATAGAAAACATATCATAAAATCTTTTTCAAGATTTTGAAACATTGACCGCATAATTAATTGACCAAGAATCATAACATTTTTTTATATGAAATTTTACTAAATACCTTCCAATTTTGATTGGTGTTTTCCATCACTACTTTTTTCACTTTGTAACTAAACTATTATCCATCTTTTAATTTATTTCACTAAATATTCTTTCGACTAGGAATAACCAATTTTTTATTATTTCAGTACATTTTATTTTTAAACTAAAAGTTATATAAAAAATAAAAATAGGGACAGCACACGCACACTACAAGAAAAAGTCGAATTTCCAACGATTTATTTTCGACGGTTCGATATCCGTCTGAAATACCGATGATTTATTTTCGACGGTCCGACATTCGTCTGAAATACCGACAGTTTTTCCGGCGGATCTTCTAAACCGTCGAAATTATCGTTGGGTATTTTTCGATGGTTCTAGTCGTCTAAACTTTCGACGGTCTAGAATTCGTCGAAAGCTTCCGTCGAAAATATTGGCACTTCGACGGTTCAGACCGTCAAAAGTTTCGACGATTTACCTAACCGTCGAAACTTCCAGCAGTCTGAACCGTCGAAATATTTCAACATTGGTCCCGTAGTATTATTTAACTTTTCGATGGTTTTGACCGTCGAAATTTGCGACGTTCGACGCAACCGTCGATATTTCGGCGGTCATACCCGTCGAAACGCTATGAGATTTTCATTAAGTAAAATATTCTAGCTTAATTGTTTTCGACGGTCTTAACCGTCGAAAATGAAAATTCATAATTTACGCAACTCTGTTCAATTAAAAATTTATTATTATATATATCGACGGCTAAAATCGTCGATAGTTTCGACAGTTTAAAGAACCGTCGAAAGTTTCGACGGTTTTTTCAACGGGTTAGAGCCATCGAAACTCGAATTAATATTATATTATATTTATCTATGTTACGATGATTTCGACCGTCGAAAAGTGACTATAAAAATACTCGACCCCACTCTCACTTTGTTCATTTTTTATCCCGCTTATTTCATCGTCCGCATTTCGTCTGGCCGTTGTTTTGTCCGCATTTCGTCCGGCCGTCGGCCACCTCCCGCGTTCGCCGCCGCCCGAAGCTTCCGTCGCCAGGTCACCGCCGACTGTAATCTCCGACGCAGGTAGCTTCGATCCCCGCCCTCCTTGCTCTCTTCGGCTGCCAGATCCGGCCGCCCTCCGTGCCTTGGTCAAATCCGACCGCCCTCCTTCGAACGGCGGGATCCGGCCGCGGCGCGCGGAGGGCGGCCGGATTCCTTCCTTCCATGAGATCTCTATCGAACATGAGTTTTCTGATTTCCTATTATGACTTGTGTTCTGCAAACCGTACACAATTCTAGGGAACAGTAATATTCTTGGAACAGCAAGATCTAGCTTATTACTCTCTACATGTTGCTCTTTTGCCTGGGTGAGTTCTTGTCGGTCCGAATTAGAAAATATTGGATATGGTCGACGAACTACTTCAGGTTCATCTCCTTCTGGTATGCAAGAAATTATGGATCAAGTGACCAAGACTATTAGGGAAGAGGTCAAAAAGGAATTCGAATAACATGAACGTCGTAACAGGACTGAAATGAAGAAAATGATGCGTGCCTTCATGCGTTGCGAATTGAACGACACCGACGCCGATGTAGATTCATTATACTTATTTTTTTTGAAATTTGCTTTAATATGTAGATTCATTATACTCATTAGATTCATATGAACTTTGACATCAACATGGGTACTAACTTAGATTTTACTCTTCATCCCTTTCAGTTAGATCTGTAGAGTTTCAAAATTTTCACCGAAAATGGAGTGCAGACAGCTGGATCATGTAAATGTCAGTACTCAGTATAAATAAATATACTTGTAGTTCATAACCATGGTAAATATAAAAAAATTTACTTGCTGCATAAATATACTTGTAGTTTATGTTCCCTATTTTTTTTCTTGATTGGCCATGAACTTCAACATACTTCATGATCAAATTATCAAATTATGGTGCATTGTTAGTTTACGCATCTTTGATTGAATTTATCAAATTATGTTGATGTCAGATTCAAATTGTGTTGTTTAAGAATTTTTATGGATTATGAATATACCTGATATAACTTTGAATCCTATGTTTTTATATTTTGTTTACATTATCTCTCTATATATCTGCACTTTAGATTTTACTCTTCATTAGATTTCAAATCCGAATTCATATTTTTTTTTGTATTTTCATATGTTATAACTTTCTGAAATCTCTATTGTGCAGTGATGTTCGAGTTGTTTTGCGACGTTTGGAATGGCTCATAACTTCAGCTCTTCCTATCTTCATCGTGACGTTTGGAATGGCTTCACCAAGACTTTAATTTGTTTGGAATGGCTTTGAATTATGTGATGTTTCGATAGTTACATTTTGTTGGATTATGTGATGTTTGATTTATTTCATGTTTGGATAGTATTTGTGATGTGAATTATCTGTGATGGTTTGGAAATTGTCTGAATTATATGTGTTGTATTATCTGTTCGGACATTTAAAATTCAGTATTTTTTTTAATTTTTTTGTTTCCGACGGTCTTGACCATCAAAAATAGCTGAAATATTGTAATGTCGACAACGGATTTTTTCGATACTTACCGACGGTTATAACCGTCCGTGCAGCATTATCGACGATCGTAGCCGTCAAAAATTAATTGTGGAGTCGACGGGTAAAACCGTCGATCCAAGTTTGTCGACGGTTTAAACCGTCGATAGTATCGACGGTTGAAACCACCGATATATATCGACAGTCAAAACCGTCGATAGTATCGACGATTCAAGCCGTCGATAGATATCGACGGCACGAACCGTCAATGGTTCAAACCACCAATAAATATCGACGGCATGAACTGTCGATATTATCGACGGTTCGTGCCGTCGATACTCAACGTTCGATGACCGCGTCCGCCAGCTAGATCGTCTGTAATACCGACGGTTTGAAAAAAATCGTCGCAAATTATTTGCGACGACCCTTTTTCGCACGAACATTATCCGTCGAAAGAACCATCGGAAAATGTTATTTTCGACGGATCTGACCATTTTACCGACAGTAATATTTTGAATGCCCCCCCCCCCCTCACACACACACATCCTCTTCACCACCAGAGAGCGGGTGCCACCCCCTCGCCTCTACGCGTGTGCAAAGGACGGGGCCGCATTGCCTTTGGCAGCATTGGCTGGAGGGAGAGGGGACACGCCGCCCTTTTATTTAATTTATATATATAATATTATTTGTGTTTTATATAATTTTTTTATTTTTTAAAATGCGCTGCATTAGCAAAAATAACACACAAAAAATTAACTATTTATGATCGAAAGGGTATTTAGTGAAACAAATTAAAAGATGAATGATAATTTAGTTACAAAATGAAGTTAGAAGATAATATTGAAAAAGTGGATAAAATCGGAGGGTATTTATTGAAATTTATCTTAATATTTTTTATGAAATATTTGAACTTATTGAATAGAGCCTCTATTCCAAGGCTGTTCTCAAGCCAAACAATACCATGTCATGGATAATACTTGTATGTAAATAGGTTGACGATGCCTTATTCGTAAGAGAAAAAATAATGACTTAATTTATTACTAATTAATCCAAAATAGGTTTTAATTTGATTGTGCTCTTTAAAAATTGTTAAATTTATTTAAAATGTCAAGAATGATTCTAAAATCTTCTAGTAGAGAAAATGAGAAATTTTTTACAAAATATTTTCGATGATTACCAATCCTTCGCATTTGTAACGGATTAAAAAATCTTTTTCAAATAGAGACGGAAAAGATGTCCATTGAAAATAATTTATCAGCGATTTATTTTTCTATATAATATACTATATTATTATAATATTAAAGTAGAATTAGTATTGATATTATATTATTAAAAATTGCTAGATTATCTAAACTTTCTCTCCTTCACTCCTCTCTCTTTTTCCTTTATCTAAACTTTTAATAAAATAAAATTTTATTGTATTTATTAAGAATTTGTTTTTTTATTATAAAATTATATTCATTCACACAAAAGATATAAAATTTAATTATAAAAAATAATACTTTTAAAGTATGCCTAATCATTTGCGACGGACAAGCGATCCTTTACATTTTTTGACAAACAAATCCGTCAAACAAATCCGTCCATAATCATGAAGGACGAGTCGCCCCACCAAAGCAATTTGTGGAGGATGGCGTCTTTCCTAACTTACCAAAGCTACATTTGGGCAGATGAAATATTTTTGGAACGGACGTAATATGTTAAAAAAATCGTCGCAAATTATAATAATATTGATATCCGTCGAAGGAAAACAAGATTGCTTAGGGAAAACGACAGATCCTAGTTTTGCTCTCTCTCTCTCTCCTTCTACTACAAACAAGATGTGCGTGACTCTGGCCATGCTCTTTCACCAAAAGGTGGTAACTTTTGAGCCTATCATTTCATTATTGTTGGAGGAATGCACTATGGATGAAAAAAGGATATGAATTTTGCTAAAACTTGCATTCGAGTCTCTCAAACAAAGACTTCATGTTTTTTTATTCATCATGTTGTTGAACTTGTACCCATTTGAATTGTTTTGTTGTACAAAATTAAGTTAATTCTAGGGGGTGATTAATGCACGGAGGTTATATAAGGTGGCAAAGCACGAGAGTCGCCAGTTGAAGTATTGAGCAAATCAAACCTCTAACAGAAGAGATCTCGTGTGTTAAGTTGTGAAAAGCACATATATAATAAAATATATAGTTGGAGAGGAAGTATAAATAAAATGGCAGTATTATTAATATGACGTTTCCAATTGAATTGTATATTAATCAATGCTCACTAAACCTATGAATATGAAGGTTCTTAAGAGAATTATTGAACATTACATCACTAAAGCATGGCCAATTAGCGGAGAAACTTTTAGCGAGTTATATATGCAAGGTCAAGGAGTTATTATGTAAACTTTGCTTAGATCTATTCATACTCGTTTTTTTTTCTTTCTAGTTAAAGGTTTTGGTAATATATATGTTCGAGTTTGTAATCATGCATGTCTCATTGTGGATCTTAAACAATTATTTCAGAATGTTACAACTTCCCAAAATAATTTGTCACATTATCACTACCACTATTATAATATCACGTGTAGTAATGAATGAAACGAAACTACAATTAACACATAATAATTACGCATTGATGCAATTACACCTATTTGATTCACACTTTCATTTTATCCGTAGCTCGAAATAACATGACACGGCCCACAAGATTACATATAAGTTTGTGGGATTGTATAATCAAGTGTGACAAATAAAAGCCAAAGAGATTCATTAATAGTTTATTATATTTGTTCCTATGAAATAATTGATTTGACAATTAGATTTAATATTACTCCATTAACAAGAGAGGTGCCAGTAACTAATGAATCGAAATCAGCATTAACAAACATTTGCTAACAACAAAATTAATGAAACTATATGCTGCGTAAAGACACTTCATTGAAGTCCTTTGACATTAGAACACAATACATCGGCTTATGATATTAAGAGTCGGTTCTTATTAATTTGTTTTTCTTTAAAAATAAAGTAGCGAATTCAACTATTTGTGAACGTAGATCTCCGAAATCATGTCGAATATACATGAACTCAAACAAATAAAATCCGAAATCATCTCATTCACTGGAGTGTTCTTATAATTCATCCAAAGTCCAAACATATCTATGTCTATTTACATATCTCATATATATAATATATATCATTACCTGGTTATTTCGTTCGCACCTGCACGCTACGGCGGCAGCATGGAGAAGCAGTTGATCACCGGGGAGTGGCCTGTGAACAGGGCCACGTGCCCCATCAACTTGTCCTTCCTGGAGAACGTCGTCCCGCACGAGCACATCCACTTGAGGTCGCCGCAGTGCTTCTCGTGCGTGCGCAGGTCCGACAGCACCGAGAACTGCTTGCGGTTGCACCGGTTGCAGACGTACATCTTGGGGCAGTGGCTGCGCTTGTAGTGGTTCTTCACGCATATCATCGACTTCAGGGGCTGGAACTTGGCGTGCTTCCGGTTCCACCGGCAGCCCTCCTGCGGGCACGAGTACTTCCTCGGTGGCGGCGCCCCGCCACCCATCGACGACGACGTCGACGGGACGCCGTCCTCGTCGGCTGCGATCGCCGCGCTTGCGTCGTCGCCGCCGCCGACGCCGAGGCCGCGCTTCGTCGGGTTCGCGAGTGCGGCATTGGTCTTGTACTCGTCCCCGTGCGCCCTCATGTGCATCCTTAGGTTGGCGTCGCGCTTGAAGCCCTTCCCGCAGATCTGGCAATAGTGCGTGTACTTGGCCAACAGATCCGCCGCATCTAATTCGATTATATCGCATGTGGACGACGACGGTGAGCTGCGCGGCCTGTCTCCGTTCTCCACCTTGTTCCCGTGCCCGTAGTTATTATTGTTGCTTTTGTTGTAGTTGTAAAGCGCTTCGTCATCAAGGACGTGCTCCAGGGCTTCGCCCTCAAACTTAGCAGTCCTCATGAGGACAGCGTGATGGGGGAGCACCTCCTCGTGCCTCGCAGGCACGGCAACGAGCTGCGCCACCTGCTGGAAGGCGTGCAGCATCGAGGAAGCCGCCACGATGATGTCCTGAATCAGGTTGCCGGCGCCGGCCAGAGCCGCGGGCAGGGACTCCTGCTGGATCGGATCTGGCGAGATGACCACGCCAACGAGGGACTGCACCTGCTGCACCTTCTCCCTGAGCGCCGACAGGTGGTACATCAGCGTCTGCCCGTGGACGTCCGGGAAGGCAGACGAAGTCGACGAGGGGATCAACTCCACCATGTCCTCGTACATCTGGTAGCTCTGTGGATTGATGGTGTCGATATGGAAGGCGCCCGGAGTCGTGTGTTCCGGGATCATTGTGGCCTCCACACCCCCCCTCTCCTTGTCCCTGGGAAGTTCTTGCAGCAGTGTGAGATGAGGGTACAAGAAATCTACTCCTTTGTCTCTCGGCCGAGAGAGAGAGAGAGAGAGACGTTAACTGGTGGCGATGGCGGATAAAGCCATTTTATGGAACAATTTGAAGTCAACTGGGGGAATAAGAGACATCCCTACTTAAGCCTCCCTCACATATAACCAAGCCCAAATAAAGACAACCCTTTGTGAAATAAAACTATATGTTTTGTTTACTTTCTTTTATTGATTGCAGTAGTAAACAAAGCAGCTGATGACCGTGGCTCAAATGTGTGCGTTTATACATGTACATGTACATGTGCTCTGCCGAGTTGGACAGTGAAAGGGTGAATATATAGATGTTGAATGAGTTGATGGAGAGAACCCGCAAGGGCCGGCTTCCTTTTGATTGCTTCAAAGTAATAACAGTTCATGGATTCTAACCACCAGAATTTAAGTTATCCCAACAGGCATCACAAAAGCACTAGTTGATTGATTATATTAAACTCTGTTGTAAGTATACATAGTTTGGTTGATTGAAGAACGAACAAGTAATAAACTGTGCATTTTTGTTTAAGCAGCATTTCTTATTTATAACAGTTAAGGAAGTGATCCGAAATAGCTCCCGGACACTTGTGTAAATTTATTGTGGAGGGAGACTAAGTGTAATCACGAGTGCAGACAGTTTCAATAGTAAAAATCGAACTGTATCGCACTCGTGTTCTCCGTCTTCTTTAGTTCTTACCGTCTCAGCTTCATAAAAGAGCATTGACTTAAGGTCAAAAAGTCTTGAGCATATGATACGGAGGATCCATTCTTGCAAAAGATGAAACCGTTATATATGATCTCTTGAACGTCCAATTAATTAAACTATTCACATAGTCGAATATTTAGAAATCAAAGCTCAGAAGAAATAAAAATAGAAGCTAAATCTAATTAGTTTAATATTCATGTCAAACTATAACTATATTTGATGCACATATGCGATCGAACAATTTAGAGGCGTCAAGATGACGAAACGTTATAGATCCAAATTAAGTTAATGCTCAATTATTGCGTCAATGTTAATCCTGTGAAAAAATTATCCAAAGTATAATATGGGACTTAACTGTTCAAGTTTAATTATCTATGCCAGTGTCTAGAACATGTCCAAGAGATAGCCACAGTAATGGTTTCATTCCAAAATTATCAAAAGCATTTATCAACTTTCTTTACACAAGAGAGTTGCCATTACTTATCCTCCTAAACTTTCTCCTAGAAAATTTCCAACTCACTCATATAATGGCATTGAATGCAATGTTGTCAACTTTTGGGGGTATCTTCACCATGTGAATGTGAGGAAGAAGACCAGTAGAAAATTTTAGGAGGATTGGCATTTTTTGCCTTTTAAATAAATTAAATAATAAAAGAACATCCTATTTCCAAGTGTTTTTGTGCACTTTATGACAAGGTAACAAGGGGGACCTATAAAATGTGCTTATTATATAGGAGGTTGTATGGGGTGTCCGAAGTCCACTGTGGCCTCGTTGAACGTCCTTCTCTTTCCTTCTTTTTTTTTTCTCTCTCCTCCAGCGTGTTGGGTAAATCTCTTACCAAATCCATCATGCACATCTATGTAATTTCATTGGATCGCTTGAGGAATCTATTGATACATGAACAAAGATACCGGAGGAATCTATTGATACATGAAGTCATGAACTAATATACCGGAGGCAAGTGGACAACGGCGGTCCTAGAGTAATACAAATGGCAGATCTAGGGAAGGGGCGTTTCGATAGTAAAATAAGGAGGAATGTAGTTGATGTTATATGAAAAAAATAAATATGATAAATTAATTTTAGTGAGTATTTAAATAAAAAAATATTGTAAGTATAAAATGTATTTTTATAAAAATATAAATATAAATTATTTTTTAATATAAAATGTTAAAAATATATTATTTAAATATAAAATTCATTTTTTAAATAAATTATATTTAATGCAATATTAAATTTTAAATAAAATAATAAGTAATGAATAATATTATATTATTTTTCATAATAAATATTTTATATTTAATAAGTAAATTATTTTATATAAGAAAGATAAAAGGGAGAAAATGGTAAATGAAAAAATAATTTGTAAAATAAAAAGGGAAAAACATCACGTCAACACAAAATTGAAAAAAAAAAGCCATGGTTCCACTAAAACTGTGGTATCAGAAGTTTGGAATCAGGATTTCATCTCGAGAACTGTCACGCGAGAGTGTTTAACAAATCAGGTGAAATCAATTGTAAAACATCCCCTACGAGTGTATTTGACAATTGAAACTAGACGAAATTTATGCCTAATTTCAATTAGTTTCCCTGTGACTTTTAACGAAATCGAGACAAGAGCTCATGACCTTGTTCTCACCTCCTAATTGCACCTCATAGCAAGAATATCTTTTTTTTCAATTTTTTGTGACGTGATGACACCTTTTTTTTCTAATTTTGTTTTTTATTTTTTTCTTTTCCTTATTCTCTCTCACTTTTCTCTCACAAAATAATTTATTCATTATATAAAATATTTATTGTAAATTACTAATATAGTATTATTTATTACCTATCATTTTATAAAAAAATTTAATATTTTAAAAATATAATTTAGTAAAAATAATTTATTTTTATTTAAATAACATATTTTTTAACAAAATATGTTTAATAAAAAATTAATTTATAGTCTTATTTATATTAACTAACAAAAATATATATTTTATTTATAATATATATTTTTTTATTCAAACGTTCAATAAAATTTATCTATCATATATATTTTTCCTATTTGCTTCCTCATGATTAAGTTTCACTACATCCACACAGATTCCGAACTAATCTAAATTTAACTATTCACGTGAAACTCGAGAGAACTACAATTCTAATTACCAAAGGTAGTCTCCAAATACTACCTTGAATTCTAGACAAATTTGCATCCATCTTGGCATGAGTTAATCGCTTCTTAATACTTTTCACTCTAGTTAACTCGACGACGAAGGCAAACAGAGTTAACTCGACGACGAAGGCAGACGGTAGAGTCCAGATCAGAATGAAGCGGCATGTCCTCATGGTCTAGATGCTGATGCACAACAACCACCACCTCCAACAACCACCACCACCACCTCTCCCCACTGACCGCCGATGCCACGGCCTCCTCTCCGCAGTTCCCACCGACCACCGGCCCACCCCGCACTCCCCATCCTCTCTAGAGCAGTCGCCGCGCTGGGCCCGTGTTCGTCGAGCTCGTGCCGGGTCATGTCCTGCATCCCGTTGGGCAGCTCGGCATGGTCCGACTCGGCAGTCACGGCCGGGCCAGGCCAGTCCCGAAAAACTCCATGCGGGCGCGAGGTGGGGTTGTGCCGCCCACACAAAAGTCCATCTCTACTTACGCAACATGCAAAAAAAGATGTAATAAAATTACTTAATATTCCTAGCTTATTTTTCATAATCCATGCAACTCAGCAGAGGAGGCTTATTATTAGTTTTGTCCATATCAACATAAGTTATATTATAGAAACTGATGACTATAATGCATGATAGATAGGTAAGTTGTCGTTGTCAGCCACCCCAGAACTGTCATTCCTCCGAGCTCCAAGTAGCTCAGTTGAGATATTCTCGAGTTTCCAGAAAAAAAAAAAACAACACAGCTTGGAAATTAAGTCCTAAGCCATGAAAAGCCTTAGGATTTGTAAGGAACAATAATCTCACAACAAGTCTCGCTTCATCAACGAAAATATATATATGTCATATGAATGGCATCAGCAACTGCCTAAGAGTTGGTTCATAAGATAAATTAACATGTAAAGAGTAACTAAAAAAACAAAGGATGTCCCACCCATCCACGGAAAGAAATTTTTTTTTCTTAATCCTTCTAAAGAGTGGCCTTTTCCAGTATAGAGCAGTTTCCTATCAGTGATGGTATCAAAACACTTGAATTCTGAATCTATCATCTCTCGGAATTAGAGGAAACCTTTTGCATAATCATAGATTCGGCAATATGAATAGCTTCTGATGAGCCGGTGATGATACTTTTCCTTTACACATCATAGCATTGCAAATGGGAATAACCTCACAATGTAAATAGGAAGGAGATTTTTTTACTCAGGAAATATATTGCAAGGAAATGGAAAAGGAAAAAAAAGAAGTGGCGGTTCCATATCATCTATCGCACCAGACATGAAATCACCTTTATCTGATATCTTCATCCTAGTTCCACTAACCCCATTTTGTCAAAAGAGCAATTGCAAATATGAGAAACATGATTATTACAAATCACTAGCCTTAAAGAAGTCACACTACAAAACGTAAAAATCATCCGAACAAGTAATGATGCGTTCTGTCTAACTTTTCGTTCAAGTCTTTCTCCCCTATAAAAGGGGACCCACAGCAGAGGTCCCAAAAATACTTTCGAGAGATTCTTCCAAAGGCACATGTGCTGTGGCAAAGAGTTCCGTTCTCCAGAGATTCAATTCCCGAATTCGAGGTGCAAGTGCGTTCGTCAAGAGTTCGTAGAAAAGCTCCGACGATGTATTCCGCAACCTTTAGAATTTATATCTGTTATAAATTCCAACATTGGTATCAGAGTTTTTTAAATTTTTTCTCGAACTCGTGATTGCGCCGGAAAAAAATAATATTTGTTAATATTTTTGTGATATGCGCACCTTGGTTGTATGACCACAATCGAGGGACAAAGTAGAGTTTATCATCACAAATATATTATGGATGAATCTAGACCATAATATATTTTTCGGATTTATTTTAATACTTTTGACGATTTTTTTTTCAGATTTTTCTTTTTCTGCATGTGTTGCAGAAAAAAAACAAAAAAAAGAAAAATTGTTCCAACACGACCTGCTGGAAAGCCCATTTTGGATGTAAAAGAATTGCACATAAAAGGGTTGGCAATTGGGAGACGCCCAATAATTAATTTTTTTTCTAATTTTCGCCAAAATTTTAAAATAATCTGAAAATAGAAAATATCTATTATAAAATCTCGAAAAATTAGGAAAAAAATGTTTTTTCCTTAGAAATTTTTCTATAATATTGTATATATTTAATGTTATTAAAAGAAATTTATTGATTTAGTGCATTAAATTAAATGATTAGATTTGCACGTCAATAACAAATATTGCCTAATGAATATGTTATCATGAATGAAATAAATATTTTTATTTATGTATGTTATAATGATATTTATTTCTGTGATTAAAATTTTGACTGTGTTAAAATTAAAATTGGTGTTCAATCTTGTTAAGCATGATAATTTGCCTAGAATTTCATATTGATTTGAAATTGATTAAATTAAAATTAATTCTTTTTGTGAGAATTAATTAAGATGGCAATATTAATTTTTTGACTATGTACTGAAATACATGTTTCATGCAAACCTATAATAAAAATAATTAGTTGATCTAATTATGCAAACTATAGTAATTAAAGAATATATAAAACATAGGTAGTTCTTTTGTAGGACTAAGGCACCTTGAAATTCAAATATTGTACAACAATTAATGTCTTTCTGTTGAGTGATGCGTGACTCGAAATGCATGTCTAGAAAGGTTCGAGGAACTGACCTAATGCATAGTCAACGCAGTCTCTAGAAATAGGGTTGATGTGTGACAGTGGGAGCACAATTTTTTCTAATATGATGTTGAGGCGAAAGATAGTGCATGGTTATTTAATTAGCACCACTCGGAGAAGAGCTCCCGTTGCACTAGTTCTGATTGTCCTAGTCATATTAGAAATAATTTAGTAGACCACACGAAATGAATTTCGGTGATTTTGAATTATAAATTGATTCAAAATATATAGAGTAGAAAATTTTGAATTATGTGTTGATTCAAAATTCAAATATTTAAATTAATTTTGTCGCATTGTTAAAATAATGAATGATAATATTTCTTGAAGATAGTGAGAGATGAGTGAAAGTCTAACAATCTCTCGATGCCACTACTTCATGAATATTGTTATTTTTATAGTTGTTTGCGAACAAAATTAAAACATGCATAACACCGATTTCTCCTATTTTTTGTGACCAAACTAAATCATAGGTTCCAGAATAATAATTGCTGACCTGAACAAGAATGAGAAACCATAAGGTCCAATATTTTCTAAAAGAACAAGAGGTCTTAGAAACTATTAACCATGTTGTTAATGAACCTACACCTGGACATAATACCCAACGCCAGAGGGATATAAAGGCATATCAGGCCTGGACAAAAAAGAATCGCATTGCTCGCATTATGTTGCTAAGCACGATGAACAATTCCCTCTTGTGCGAATTCGAAATATATAAGACAACATTCGAAATGTGGACGGCACTCCGCAATAAGTATGGGGTCACCACGATCACCAAGCGCCGGTGTTCATGGTCAAGTTTGACTCTTATGGGAAGTGATCAAATCATACAATGAGGGAGCATATGTAGAAAATGTCTAACATGATCCGTGAACTCAAAAGTGCAAGCTCAGATCCGCTCTCTTTAAAAAAGATGGGAACATATGCGTTATAATTTGATGCACAACGAAAGTGTTAAAACTTTTGACCAAGCTGCTCTCCACATTAAAATGGAGGATGAGGCCCTTCAAGCAATGAATCAATATTCTGAAGCATTAGTTGTTGACAATGGTGGACAAAGAGCTGGTTTCTAATTCAAGAGAAAAATGTCGCATAAGTCGCAACTAAATAAAAAGAGCAGAAATGCTGGACAGAAGAAAGTCCAAAGTCACCAGCGCAAACATGAAAAACGTGGCAGTAAGTAGACATGAATAAAGTAAAATGTTACAATTGTAGTAAACGTGGTCATTTTGCTCGTGATTGCACTGAGCCAAAGAAGATTTGTTCTGACCATAATTCTTTTTTTTATGTCTCAAGTTGTGTCTTAATTGCTGAAAATCATCCTTCGTCAGGAGCCATCGACCATGTAGTGAGAAATCGCGGGGTCTTCATGGAATTTCGCCTAATAAGTGTAGGAAGCAAATGCATTTACGTTAGAAACAACGAAAGAATTGAAGTTAAAGGCATTAGATCGTGCAAGTTAGAACTTCGCAATAGCCAAATATCACTACAAGAAAATTGACTTTTAGCGACCATAATAACGAAGAGATTCAAATATGGTCGTTAAACAATGTTATTAACTACTAAAAAAATTTTTGGTCGTCGACAATAAGAATCAGAAAAATTTTGGTCCTTAATGTTCTTATGACTGGCCGTTAAAAGTCAACAATAAGGACCAGTAAAAATCTGGTTCTTAATATTCAAATTAACGATCATCATCTTATCGTTAAAAATATGAAAAAAGAAAAGAACAAATAGGTATAGAAACATAGTTTCACATTCATTATAGTAGTATGATGAGAGCAAAGAGACAAGTATTAATAGAGGAGGGGACTAATAGGCTAATATAGAGTTTTATGAAGAAGGTCCATCTTTGGATCTTTTTCAAATTTAAAATAATATTTTTTATCAGATTATTTGTTCACAAAAAAATTTTAAAAAATTGGTCGGTTCATCCAAAATGTTATTCAATCCGGTGATGTCTTTAGCGACTAGATGAGTGATCCTTATAAGTTATATAGGGGACCAACATACTAGTCGCTATTGAATTTTTAGGAAAAAAGATTACAGTGGTCCTTAAAAAGAATCAACGTCCAGTTATTCATACTGGACACTAAAACCTTTTAGTGGCGGGACCTATAGCGAAGAGCCGCGACCAATTTTTTCTTGTCGTTGATGAGTATTAACGGCAAGATGACAACTTTTAATGACTACATATCTTTTCGCTAATGATCTAATTTCTTATTATGTACTTGACCTTCACGACGTTCTATATGCTCTAGCTTTTAGATGAAATTTACTTTTTGTGTTAGCATTAGACAAACTTGGTTATGTAATAAGTTTCTAGATGAAACAAATGATAATATGATTTGACAATATTCTTCTATGCAATGGTTTTCTCAATAATAATTTCTATGTTTTAAATATAACATCTATTGCTAATAGTTATTCTTTTATATCATCTGTTGATGTGAATGAAAGTGACAACATTTGGCATGCCAGACTCGGACATATTGGTCAAGATCGAATGAATAGGCTTACTAGAGAAGGCATCTTGGAATCTCTCGCAAAAGTTGATCTTCCAACTTGTGATGAATGTCTAGCCAGCAAGAAAACAAGAACACCATTTGAGATGGGAAAATGCGCCGAGTACCCATTACAATTAATCCATTTGAAAATATGTGGTCCGATGAATGTTCACGCTAGACACAGTTCTTCTTATTTCATCACATTTATAGATAATTATTCACGCTAAGGTGTTGTATATTTGATTTCTCACAAGTCTGAAGCCTTGGATTATTTTGTACGATTCATGAACATAACAGAGAATCAAGTGAATCGCAAAATTAAAGACTTGCAAACCGATCGTGGACGTGAATATCTGACTTATTCAAAAAATTTCGTGATGAAAAGGGTATAGTTAGGCAACTAACAGCATCGAGAACTCACAACAAAGTAGTGTTACGGAAAGACGAAATTGTACCTTATTCAATATGTTTCGATCCATGATGGCGCAAGCTAATCTTTAATTTCGTATTAGGAAGATGCGCTATTGACTGCTCCCTTTAAATAGTGTACCATCAAAATCCATTCCTACTATGCCTTATGAGCTTTGGACAGGTCGAAAGCCTAACCTTAGTTATTTGCGCCCTTGGGGTTGCGCAACTTATGTTCTACATAACTCCAATAAGTATGGAAAGTTGAGTCCTAAAGGACTATGTATTCATAAGAGAAAGAGAAGATTGTACTATAACGAAAATCGAAAGTAAAGATGTGACATTCATATAGAATGAGTTTTCCAAGCAAGGCGAGATAGATAATGGACTTCTCCTAAATGAAGAAGAAGATCTTGAGTTGGTGGTACAAACAGATCAACCCGTTGAGGAGTTTGTCTTCTCAGTCCCATAAATTGATCCGAGTGGGAGAGATTCACAATCGCCAACTGACCAACCTGAAAGTTCTCTTCGACAGACGACTAGAAAACATGTTCTGCGCCGACGATTTGAAATCGAAGAGTTACATGAACATGGACTACATGAGATCAACATAGTAAGTCTAAAAGATGAACTTGAGCCAAAATCTATGAAAGAGGCTCCCCTGTTCCCTACTAAGGAAGCATGAAAGGGCAATGGAGGAAGAGTTAGGATCCATGCAAAAAAATTAAGTCTGGGATTTGGTTGATCTCCCGCCAAGCCATAAGGCAATTGGGAACAAATGGGTTCTCAAAATTAAATGTGGCATGAATGGATCAATTGAAAAATACAAAGTCCATCTAGTGACGAAAGGTTTCACCCAAGCAGCGAGTATTGACTATGAAGAAACTTTCGCACATATTGTAAGGTTTGCTTCAATTCGCTTAATATTAACTATAGTCGCACATATGAACTTAGAATTCCATGGATGCAAAAACTGCATTTCTCAATAGAAAATTAGATGAGGAAATTTACATGGAATAACCTCGAGGCTTCGTTGTAAAAGGAGAAGAGTGCAAATTCCTGCGTCGGTTCATTTATGGACTAAAACAATCATCTAGACAGCGGTACCTCAAATTCCATGAATCAATTGTTTTATACGGTTGTAATATGATTGAGGAAGACCACTGCGTGTATGTTCATAAGTTCGAGGATAATTTTACTATCTTAATTTTATATGTGGATGACATTCTGATAGCTGAAAATAATAGAGATTTTATCATTACGATTAAGCAATGTTTGTCCTCCATATTTGAGGTGAAGGACATGGGTGAAGCAACCTACATATTGGGTGTGAAAATCCAATGCGACTGTTCCAAATGACTCCTTATTTTATCGTAGGAATTATATACAAAGAAGGTTTTGGAATGATTCCGCATGGATGACTGCAAACCTATTCACACTCCTATTATGAAAGGCGAGGTTCTAAGCTTGGACATGTGCCCTAAAACTCCAGAGAAACAAAAGAAAATGTCCAATATTCCTTATGCGAGTGTGGTCAGAAACCGGCCAGATATATATTTTGCCGTGGGTCTTATTAGTCGATATCAGGCTAATCCGGGATGCCGACACTGGAAAGCGTGGACCGCGTGGAGCACGCACTGCGCGATATCTGTGCGGTACGCGCTAATCTTGCGCCGTGAGAATTAAGGACTGCGCAGACACATCATCACGCGCGATGGATGCACGTGATGCGTTCTGCCTAACTTCTCACCTAAGTCTTCCCCCTATAAAAAGGGACTCATAACATAGGTCTCAAACACACTTTCGAGAGGTTATTCCAGAGGCACTTGTGCTGTGACAAAGAATTCCGTTCCCAAAGGTTCGATTTCTGATCCCGAGGTGCAAGTGCGTTCGTCAAGAGTTCGTAAAAAAATTTTGACGATTCGCTTTCGCGAATTTATATCTGTTATAAATTTCAACAGTGACAAAATCGAAAAGAAAACGTATCATGACGTATTAGTTTCTCTTCCATCAGGCACATGAAGCAGCTACATAGAAACCAAATTGTATAGCAACTGAACCAACAAAAGAACGTCTCTGAGATGGAGCACGATATATACTAACTAGTCTTCATTATGTTTCTTCCACTCTGACCAACAATGACACCAATTTGTTCATCCACAATGCCAATTGTGGCTGAGCTACTTTGACCGTCGCGAGGTCTTGCTAGTGTCCTTAGAAGCACTGACGATGAAACTCCCTACAGAATATTGGTTGAAAAGTAGTAACCCAACATACAGACTCCTAAACATAGGTGTGAGTTGTATTTTACTTATAGAAAAATGAATATTCATAAGAATATTTTCTAAGTTGTGAGCTATCTTTACTTCCAGAAAAACAAATATTAATAAGAAAGTTTTCTAGCGTTATTGCTCAAGTACTTTCTTCCGTGTACATTTTGCCCTTAATTCATGCTTCCATATGCCACGAGAGAGATTATAGCCAAGAGGACACCTGAATAACCTACGGGTTTAAATGCAAATGAGACAGCTTAGTAAAGAAGATTTTTAAATTCTATCATACAACTCTAAAACAATGTTTCTAATAAACTTTGATACCTAAATTGTCCGCTCAACACATTAAGACAAAATATAAGGGAAAAAGTACAAAAGAAAAAAGTTTTACAACCACAAAACAATGACCTAATTATGCAAATAACAAATGATAACACCAGAAATATTTTTATCCATTATCGAAAAGGGGGATTTACACATTACTCATATTTTGACTCAATACTCTAAGATGATACAATATTGGGAAAGGTAAAGAGCGCAACAACCTTAAGATGACAGATCAAAGGATAACATAGAAAGGAAACCAAATCTTCATATCTCTCGAAATTTCTGCCATAATATTATATATATATGTAATATATATATTTATTTATATAATAAAATTGCCCATTTTTTATGTCACACTGAAACTTTTTTTTAAGCAGAGTAACCAAAGAATTTACCCACAGAGAACCAAATGCAATGGTGTAGAATGTGCGCACACTATTGTTGATTCTTTCTAGAACTATGGACAACTTATTTTACTAATTGTTAATGAAGTAATGTCTATTTTTAGGACAATTAATTCCCTAATTTTTTTTGTTCCCTTTTGTTTAGGTCAATGGGAAATTTTAGAAAGCAATTAGTGAAAATAATTCTCTTTTGAAAATGAGAAATTTTCAAAATTCACAATCTATTCTATGACTCTCATGAAGTAAAAAAAAAAAAAGAAATAATGAAAGAAGAGTGTGAAAAGATTACTTGGTTATTTTCAGCTTATTTCTTAAACACAACTGAGCACAAAAATAAGCCACTTTCTCAAAATTCAATTTTCTCTAACTTATGTGCATAAAACTAATGGAGCTTTTTCATTTTTGTCACTTGTTTGCACTGCCATCAAAAGATATGATGTAGATGTATAATATGTTTACCAAATATCGACTTTAGATAATATTTAGGTGCAAACATAATGTGAAGAAGGCACATGATCAATTTAATAAACTTCAATAATTCATGGCACTAACCTCTTAATATGAAGTGATCCGAACTTTCAATTACAAAAGGAAACAAGATGTTGGGAAGACAAACCTGAATATGTAAAAGGGGGAGTTTAAGGCATGTGAATAATGAGTGTCTTCTTGTAACTTCGACAATATGAGAAAGATGGCTCGCATTTGCTCTTCTAATGACCTTGTCAAGGTAATTATCCCATCATTCAACCCAATATTACGATTATGGAGTGAAATTATAATGCCAACTCTAGACTCTTCAATGAGTGACCTACAAGACATTAATTCTTGAAAGTAACAAGAGATATGATGTCATTAATATATATAACGAATTGGAAGTAATGACTCTCTCTCTCTCTCTCTCTCTCTCTCTCTCTCTCTCTCTCTCTCTCTCTCTCTCTCTCTCTCTCTCTCTCTCTCTCTCTCTCTCTCTCGCTCTCGCTCGCTCTCAAGAAAAAGGAAGTAATGACTATATGGAGCGAGGATGCTACGTATTTACATATATGTAAAGCAGCTTTATAACCCTTCAGATTTAATCAACAAACTTATTCTTTATGGCATGAAGTATGAAATAAACCTAAGGGTTTGTTATGCTTTCTACTTCACACACATTTTTCCAACAAAATAGATGATAATTTCACAAGAACAAATGTAAAATCAGGTCCATCCTTTTTCATTATATGAGTCATGGGAATTAAGTCCACTGCTTAATCCACATGTTTTTTCTTATTTCATAATTTAATGAAGTTCTGTAAATGCTAACTTCCTAGATAGACTTCTTCTATACATGTCACATGAATTAAACTGCAAAAGAGGTCATCCCTGAAAAAAACTTGTACTTGATAGTTGTTCCTGTGTGACCAATTATACCCTCAGTGGTCGTTATGGACGTTCACTGTCTCCTCAGCTCAATTACCTGCTCCTCATATGACTCTTTGAAATCGTCACAGCGGGACTATTAATACCCATATCATGATGTTATCGTGGTGGGGCTATTAATACCCACTTGTTGGACTTCTTTAATCTTTACTTTTGGCATGGGTTACTTCCGCGCCGTAGCGCCTTGGTACTCGGACAATCCCGTTGTTTCATCCTTTCTTTACTTATTTTATTTACCATATATTGAGTTTAGAAATCATATATAAGAGAAAGGTTAAAATCGGATCCTTTCTCCGAGGCAATAACATTATGCCATGTTGCTTTGTTCTTTATGCCAAGTCTCGACCCGTCCTTCAGGGTGGGAAGGATTCATTAAGGTCCTTATAATATTGGACATGGTCTCAAGTGGGCCTATCGAGTGTGGGGCCCAACTATGAAGGGTCGGACCTAAACAAAAAGGGTAATTACATCATTTGTAACAGAACCCGGGCCGGGTAAGGGAAACTCGGGTCGGGTCTTCTGTCGAGGGTCCATGCACATGACTCGAGCCGAGTCATAGTTCGACTTAGGGCGGATCAGCATCCGTGCGTTGAAATCGTCCCAAAGCTCTAATGTCACAGTCGTGCCACCTTCGGGCACGCCCGTGCCATCAACATTTGGTCGTTCCCTCTCTGGCACATTCGTGCCATTGTCACGACTGCGTCTCTCTCTAGCACGTCCATGCCGTCGTCACGGTCATGCCTACATCTGGCACCCCCGTGTCCAGACAACTAGCCATCAGAGCAGCTGTCAATCGGTCGACTGCTACATTGATGTCGGTCGACCGGTCTCACGATAAGGCACGCTCGTGCCACCCGCATGGTACGCCCGCTCCATCGCGGTCCGTCACCGTTCATAATCAGACATGCTCGTGCTACTCACATGGCACGGTCGTGCCCTTGTGGCTAGAACAGGGCGTGAAACTGCGTCTGTTTTCTTCCTCATTTTCGGCCATCCTCCGGCCGTCGGATTGCGACGATCACAATACGAAAAATATATATATCTAAGGTACTTTTCGATCGCCTTTCAGTTCACTAGAGTGCTCACGATCCTCTTCCCCGGTTCTGGTCATTCCTCCGAGTGCGTTGATGGAGTGTTGCCATGCGCCGAACGTCCATCGGATCGCCCCTGCTCTAAGCATTCCGCTCGCCGTTCGCCGAAGAAAAAGAAAAGAAGACAGAGGATGGGGCGGCTAGTGGGATGAGGTCAAAAAGGTCATGAGGACTTCTCCTCGTGCTCCTTTTATATCCTCATCTTGACCGAATCAGGGGAGGATTCGGGGGGAGGAGGAGAATCCGAATTGGAGAAGGAGAAATCGAGGGAGAAATCTCTCCCTGATTTCCTATTCTTCATTTCCTTTTTTTTCTAATTCCCTTCCTCTTTTACTCTTCCCATGTTCTGAATTTCATTTTCATTTGAACCCTTTCCATATTTGTGTTGATGAAGTTTGCCGGTTGTTATAAGTGCGTTCGTTAAAAGTTTGTGAAAAACCTCCGATGATCCGCTTTTATTATAAGAAGTATTTTGCAATCTTTATTATTTATATATATTATAAATTCAACAATATGTTTCGTTCGTAAAATTCGAACTTGTGATTTTTCGAACGGTGATATGCACCCTAATTCCGTATACCGAACCCATCTTAATCAATATTTTAAAAACTGGTTCAGACCGGCCGGTTCAACCGGTCCGATCGCGAACCAGTAAGAAAACCGATCAGGTTATTTAGTAAAATCGGAAATGATGAATAACCGGATTGGCTCGGAAAAAATCGGAAAAACCGGGTTGACCGGTGAATCCGGTATTTTATTTTTTTTCAAAAGTTATGATATATGGAAATAATTTATTAGGAGATATTCAAGTTTAAAGTTACCAAATTAATTTAAATGAAATTGGAAGGTTATGAAGATTGAGGGAGAGAAAAAAGGAAGGAATTTAAAATAAAAAAATAAAAGGAAAGATGGTAGTTGAAGAGAATCAATAAAAATTGAAATATATTATTAAGAGAATAATAAAATATGGAAAACATTTATTAGGGGATATGAATGTTTAAATAATTTTATAAAATTGGAAAGTTTTGCATGAAAGGAGAGAAAAAGGAAAAAAATAAAATTTAAAATAAGAAAAAAAGAAAGATCTAAATAGAAACATAATATTAATCAAATTAAATAAAAAGAGATATATGTGGAAAGAAAACAAAATTTGGTAATAATATATTAGTAATAAATTTAGATTGAAATTAAAGTTAGATTATTAAATTAGTAATAATAAAAAGAAAACTACTAAAATAAAAGAGATATTTATGAAAAAAGAATAAAATTCGATAATAATATATTAGTCAATAAATTTGTATTGAAATTAAATTTATACTATTATATTAGTAATAATAAAAAGTAATCTATTATTTAAACCAACATTCTTTAATTGGTTCAATCATTTTTATAATAATTTATATATTAAATTACTCTTAAAAATTATAAATAATATTATTATATAAAAATTCAATTCAATCAGTTGACTTTCGATTAAATCGGTCGGACCTCGACTCGATTGGCACGCCCATCCGATCCGATCCGATTTTTAAAACACTGATCTTAATCTTTCTCACTGGTTTCCTCCTCGAAATCGCCTGGCATCATCGCATCCTTTTTTTTTATTTGCATCGGGATCGGAGTTTGCCTTATAAGAAAACATTTTGCAGTACTTTTTGCGGATCGCACGACGCACCCGTGCTTAGCAATTATGTCCAACATTCTCCATTCGTATCAATTTTTGCACCATCCTGCATGCCACACACACAAGTGCCGATGAATATTTTCTGATTATTTTTTTCCATTTCGAGTGTTAATATTTTTTAGTATTTTACATGCGAGAATTTTTTTTCCCTTTTGCAAAGAGATTTTCAACAATCCAATACAAAATTGACCTCGAACAAACTTCGTGCACTTCTCTGAATACTTTAACCATTGAGTCAATCTTTGTTTCTAAAAAGGATTAAAATATGAAGCTTTTTATTAGAGGTGAAAAGTAGTTCGAGATGGATAATATTTTGTTTCAAAAATTTATTCTAGATTTTTAGATTTTTTTTAATAAAATATCATCGATAATTTTCGTATTTTGATTGGTAATGTAGAACATCAATATTGCATTATTATATATTATAAGATCACTATCTACGATTTATAAGGTTTCTAAGAAGATAATATATATATACACATACCCAAAATAATAGTAATATATAATTTATATCATTTTAATTATATACGTGTTAATGGATTTTTTGAATATATATATATATATATTATGGATTAATGAGGTATAACATCTTTGGGTGAAATATTGTGGAGTGTTTAAGACTATTCGTTTGACATATATGATCCAGGGTTGTCAAGATCAGGATCTTACATAAGATCGAAAGAGAGTCATACAAGTCATGATCGTAAGTTTGGATCAAGGATCGTAAGATCCTATTTATTAATAAAATAATATATTTTCAAAATAATAATTTTTTTGATAAATTTTTTACATTAAAATGTTAAATTATACTCAACTAAGATATTTTTATCGACTCTTAAGTCAAATTATATCAAAACATATTAAAAAAGAAAAAAATATTTAACTTCATATAAATTAATTCTTGTTATAATAAATATATTTTAACTAATATTTAAATATTTAACATAAGATTTTCAAGATAAGATCGAGATCGGAAGGGTTCCGTAAGATTGTAAGATCGAGATCTTGACAATCTTGCTATGATCCAAGTTATTTGACATTTTTTTCTCTTTTCTCTCCTGCGTGTTGCCGTCGCAGATTGCCTCCTCTTCCTCTCCAATCACCGGTGGCGGCGGCACACTGCAAACTCTTCCTCCCCTCTCAGCGCCGCCCCCATCCTCCCCTCTCTCCCCATGAAATGCCTCTTTCCCCTTAGCAATCGATCGGAGATGTCGAAGATTGCTCTCTCTCTCTCTCTCTCTCGAATTGATGATGATAACTGGTTCATTGAGGGCAGTGATCGCAGACTTCGGGAGCGACAATTCTCTCTCTATGATCAATGACGGGATTTGGTCCATCGGGGCGGCGATCG
This sequence comes from Pontederia crassipes, assembly GCA_030549335.1. Classification (NCBI taxonomy): domain Eukaryota; kingdom Viridiplantae; phylum Streptophyta; class Magnoliopsida; order Commelinales; family Pontederiaceae; genus Pontederia; species Pontederia crassipes. Next base: position 62,926,577 of record CM060191.1, on the reverse strand, counting down.
AGAGTGGCGAACGAGGATAGCGATCGTAGAGGTCGGGGGTGACGATCTCGAAGGGGCTCATCGGATCATTGGAGGAACTCGTTGGGGCGATCGTAGAGTTCGGAGGACAATGATATGGTTCCTCGGATTGCCTTCGGCTCGCGGGGTCGAGGTGTGAGGCGTTCGAGAGTGGAGGAGGTCGCTTGGAGAGGTCCAGAGGAGTGGAGGAGGAGATTGTGCTAGCAGCGACAACGATGCTAGGGGAAGGAGGAGGTTGTGCTAGCGGCGGTGTTTGGAGGGGAGTAGGCAGTCGTGCAAGAGAAAGAGAGTGCTTTCATCTTGACCATAAATATAAAATGGATGGATAATGCATAATGTTACACCCAATGAGTATTACACTTAAATCTCATATATACATATATATATATATAATTAGTCTTAGATCAGAAATTTTGATCTCACCTTCAAATAAGTGAATCTTGGCCGTTATAATCATCTAATGCGCACATCAACGATCCATATCTCATGAGACTAAACCAGCGATTCTAGAAAAGAAATTGAACCGGCCCCTGCCCCATCTCCCACTATGTGCCTCGCCAAGTGAAAGGAGTTGTGACATCCAACGCTTGATGCCCAATGACTAACCACCATTGCCCAGCGACCGACGCCCGATGCCCGAAGCTCGATGCCTGATGCCGGCGACATCGTCCACTCAAGAGGGAGATCGACGAGAGCGTCGGGGCCCCGGGATATAGCGACAACACTCCACCTGCAGTAGCACTGGATCGTCATCGTCCATGACTCCATCATATCCTTTGCCGCCGCCATCGTGTCCGGTGTCCCCAATGCCGAGGTCGACGCCAAACCCATTCTGGGGCCAGGGGATGCGGCATGACACTCCACCTATGGCAGCACCGGATCGTCATCGTCCACGACTCCGTCATATCCTTCGCTGCCGCCATCGCGTCCGGTGTCCCAATGCTGAGGCTGACGCCGAACCCATTTCGTCTTCCCCTCCCTCACCTTCCCCAATCAATATTCCATCGTCATTCTGCACCATGTACTTGGAGGATTCTGATCACTGGGGCCACATGATTATCATCGATGGCCTAGAAATCTCCGCAATGACTCACATTGACGAGATGATGAATGGGAGGTTGAACGACGAACTCGAGCAAAGAGGAAAGAGGGGAGATCCGCTTTGGGGGCAGAGGTTGAACTTGACTTTTTTTTACATTCAAACTCGGTTCAACTAAGATATTTTAATTTTCATTATGTTAATCGTTGATGTGCGCATCAAATGATTATAACAACCGAGATTCACTTATTTGAGGGTGAAATCAAAATATATGATCTTAACACTAATTTTACTCTCTCTTTCTATATATATTTTTTGTAACTAATGATAAGTGAAATTATATATAGATTGTTTCTCCATCATGACCACTGCCGCACTCTGTCGCCAGGCCATTAGCGTAGTCACCATCCAACCTCCACCATGCCTCTGCAATTATGTCGCACAAGCGTCCCTTGTCCTTGAAGCATCTCATCTCACCTCATCTTATATGTTCTCCTGAGGCAAAAAGTAGAGCCAAGTCCCACCCCCGCTTGTCCATGCTTGCTTGCTCATCAAAGGGCACCAATATGGACCATGGACGAACCAGCATTAGTATGAGAAGAGTCGGCAGGACTCTTCTGCGGACTTCCACCATCTCTGTTGCTTTCATCTCCATTCTGATCGCTCTGCTCGCCAGTTTCTCTCCTCTTCCTCATCTTCATCCTCTTACTGCTCCATCATTCTTTTCCCGGCCTGTAAACGTCCTTAACAGGTTCTTGAACACGATCTCTGCACCCATTCTTGAAGATGCTGCAACTCTCATTGAGCAGGTGGTGTGGAGAGGGCATCGCCACCACCGCCACAGGAGGAGGAGGACGTGCGACAGCTCGAAGTGGGTGTCGCCGATTGCGTCGGAGCAGAACATCTCGCTCGTACTGACCGTGGACCTCAAGGGCTGCGCAAACTTCAGCAGCGTGCAGAAGGCCGTCGATGCTGTTCCAGACAACAGTCCTAATCGGACTCTCATCATCATCGATTCTGGCGTTTACAGGTTTGCTTTTCCTTTTTCCTGTACATTTCTGAACCTTGGCTAAGTTTGGCGGTTCGATAATCCAGCACAGTTACTGATTTGCTTTTGCGCCAGGGAGAAGGTAGTCGTGTGGGCTAACAAGACCAATGTCACCATGCAAGGCCAAGGTTATCTCAACACTTCCATCGCCTGGAACGCCACTGCAAATTCAAGTGGTGGCACCATTTACAGTGCTTCTGTCTCCATCTTTGCGTTCAACTTCATAGCCTACAACCTAAGTTTTCAGGTATCGGTTCATGTCTACATACCCATGCGATTGGTGCAGTTGTTAGCTTAATTGCTTAGCTAGTTAGCTTCAGTTTGGAGACGACGCATGGATACATAACAAGCTGCCATGTGAAACTTTCTACAGAATACAGCGCCTCCTGCATCTCCAGGGGACGTCGGCGCGCAAGCGGTGGCACTAAGGATAGCGGGAGATCAAGCAGCCTTCTACGGCTGTGGATTCTACGGAGCACAAGACACGCTGCTTGACGAGCGAGGGAGGCACTATTTCCGGGAGTGCTTCATCGAAGGCTCCATCGATTTCATCTTTGGCAACGCCAGGTCCATCTACGAGGTACAAGCATCATCGGCTTGTACAATCATCTGAACCGCATGTACAAAAATGAGTTCTCAAGTAGCACAAGCCGATCGTTTAAAACTTTTTTGCGACGCAGGATTGCACAATCAATCTGATAGCGAAACAGGCAACGAATGCAGGCGGCACGATTACCGGATGCATCACCGCCCACGGCAGGCAGTCGACCGCCGAGAAGACGGGGTTTTCGTTTCTGAACTGCAGCATCGGAGGAACAGGAACGGGAACGGTGTGGCTCGGTCGAGCATGGGGACCTTATGCAACTGTCGTGTTCTCCCGGACGTACATATCGGCCGCCGTCGCCCCGGAAGGATGGAACGACTGGAACGATCCGTCAAGAGACCAGTCTGTGGCCGATCCTTAATGCTAACTGTTGTATTAGTTTCTTTACTAGCCATGATTCTCTGATCAAGTAGCACGAGTGTAGCATGAGTAGCAAGCCTGTGCATGACAGAACTAGCAAAAACACAAGTTAGGATCACTATGTGAGGCTGATATTTTTGCTTTTACATGATTAACGACATATTTCTAATCCAAATACAAAGAAATAAATCATGATTTCAACTATATATTGTCAATGAACACAAGAAAAGAAACAACTATTCCCTGGAAGATTGAAGCTTCCATAATCAATTCAGTTAAAAAATGCGTCATACTGATACTGCTGAAACCTGCAGGTCAGTGTTCTTTGGGGAATATGAATGCATGGGACCTGGAGCAGACTACACGCAGAGAGTGGCGTACGCCAAGCAGTTGGATCAGTGCCAAGCGGCTTCTTTCATGGACATCTCCTACGTCGACGGAGGCGACTGGGTTACTCCTCCCCGCCATACAAACTGGAGCAATCCATGTCAAAGCAGCAAACAACGAGGTTTCTTCAGAGATCTCCAGGTAGCAGAAGAGTACCACAATAACAGCACCGCGCTGATTTCGGCGGCGTAAACGAGCAGTGCACTCGTGGTGTTTGTATTGATTGATTGGCCGAAGGCGTAGATGTGGTCAAATGATTAATAAGTTAACGACATTAGTTATATTAAAGGAAAGAATCATGGTGAGAATGCTTCTACTGCTGCAAATATTTATGTTTCATAAAAAGAAACGAGAGAACAATTTAAATGTGGATGGGTTATTTATGTCATCTTGCCGCTTCTCATAATAATAGCCGTTTTTTGGATAATTTTAAGTAGAAAAAAAATTAATATGGACTACTTGCAAGTCATTATAAAGTTTTTAATATGATATAACAATCACGCATAAATTTCCTAAAAAAATAATCAAGTCTAGAGATAAACTTTCATTTGAAGTAAAAGGGTCGAAATATAACATTGAATATTGAAATCGGTTTAAGCATATGATGCATTCACATAATACTCATATATATCGTTTTTTAGGATAAAATTGTAGACTCTCAAATTTTCTCGGTATATATAACATAGACGAATAGTGATAGATTGTTTAATCAACTTTATTTCTATGCAAAACTATTCATAATTTTAAATATATTTATATGTTCAATTCAAAAGTGGGTTTATAGACATTTATATTTTTGTTTTTTTAACTTAAAACAAGAGTATTTTTTTATGCAATAAACCTCACTTAACCTAAATATAACCATTGGGGAGAGAATTACTACTTGCGCTCAAACTCGGGCTCTATATAATGAAACCGCCCGTCCAAAGCAGGGCTTCTTTCCACGACCTCTCTGCTCCTCTCTCCACCTCTTCCAGTTCGATCAATGCTTCTTCCGTCCGGCATACCCGAGGGCTCCCGGCGACGAAGGAGCCTCCGCCTTCGCCGCCCTGCTCTCCACGGTTCGCTCCCGCCCTCTCTCCTCTTAGTCGAAGGACCTCCGATTCCATTTCTTTGGTTCAGCTCCGTTGCACGCGTTGAGAAGTTTTTACGACTCTTGGCATCGTTCTAGGAGGAGTTATTGTATAATTTTAGACGTGCCTTTTAGATGTTGAACGCCGTGTTAAAAACTGATCAAAGTACTTGCATATGTTAGTCTAATTCGATGCGATTGACTGATGCCTGGCGAAACCCAAAAGGATGTTTGATGCATTGCTCTCGCAGAAGCCCTTTTGGGGGCTCTCGAAAGATTTTCTGATTCCAGAATATGTTTGCAAACCATAGTTGTCTACGGCGGCCAGTACTGATTAGTTCATGAATGCGGCAATATGCCCCAAAATTTTGCATCCAATTCTTGATATACTCTTTTGTACAAAGCAATTTGGTTAGTAGGATAACCCTGTACTTTATAAGCTTTACAAGTGATGTGAAGCTGAATAGTAGACAAGCGCAGTCAAAATTATGTAGAAAACGTTATATAATTATAAATTATTTGCTTGTTGAATTTGCAAAAGAAAAAAGTATTTGATTCTTGAATTTGTAGTCAGTAAGTTGTGTTCATGTAAGATTGGATATCCATTTCTTTTGCATAAAAATGCTTTTCCCATATCATTTCTTTGTTAATTAACTTCTTGAAAAAAAATGATGGCATCATGATAGAAATTGTTACCCTTTTTGTTTTTACTTCATATTGCCTATTTTTTTTTCCAGCTTGGCTTTCTTTTGTGCATTAGGTGGGCTATAGTTCCATCTATTGATGATTACTTACGTGGTCAAGGACAGTAAAAGAAAAGCTTTACTAGTGCTAATTGTGATGGATTAGGACCTTTACGAGTTGTATTGAAAAAGCTGATTTATTTGTTTTCCCTGTTTTGTTAGCATGAAAAGTTTACTTTGGTTTACATTGTGATACATGCTAGGCATTCTTGTATTTCTCATGCTTCTCTCTCATTTCGTTGGATGAGCCTAATTTGTTCTTTATGCTTATTGCTTCATGAAATAAACATCATTACTGAAGCTTTATGTATCTCTTTTGGTGTATTGTTCCTATCTACAATTAAATAGGATGGTCAACTTTTTGTCAAAGCAGATTTGGGATTCAGGTCATTAATCGTTTAATGTTTTTCTCTTTATTACCACTTATTGAAAATTATATTGAATTATTATAAATTTTGATGCTCACACATCAAGTATGATTTCCAGGTTCCTTCCCTTATTTGTTAAGATGCAACGATAGCTCGTCTACTGGAAGAGCTATGACAAATCAATACAGCGATGAACCTGCTTGTGTATCGAGTGAAGATGTCTCTCAAATATCTTCACAAAAAAGTAAGGTGATTTGGAACAGGAAAGGTAAAGGAATTATAGTTGACTCTGCAGAAATTTCCAAAGATGAAGTTAAACCACTTGCTGAAGTTTCGTCATCTGCTATGTGCAACCACATAATATGGTACACAATCACAATATATTGTGCCTCATTTTATGGTTATTTAGCTTCCCTTGATGCACATGTTCATATTCTTTTTTTCACCACCTATGCATGATTCCACTCTTAATACTTCCATGAAAAATATATATTGGTACTGGAATTATTGAAACTTTGCTGGGATCCATTTTCCCCTTTCTTAATTGCATGTATTGGCTGAAATTTGTCTTTCGTTAAAAGAGTAGACTGATGTCTATATTATATATGGAGCATATTAGTTTCTGGAACTGATCATGCACCTAGCACCTTTTACTCACGATATTGCCGGTCTCTTTATTTGATCTGAATAAACTCCTTGGTTTCCATTTATTCAATCTGTTACAGTGGAGCATGATTTTACATTGTTTTCTTTTCTCCCCAAAATTACACATCTATGCAAGTGAACACTTGAATTTGGGGAATTTCAAAGTTCAAGGTACTCAAAATTCCAAATCGAGATTAATGGGGATTCAGTATAATCTAAGCTTCAAGAATGCATTCGTCATATGATGTTGGTCATTTAACCAAGTTTCCAACATAATTCCCAGTGTTGAGTCAACTCAAGGTCCTATTTGATTATTCGTTAAAAATATGAAAATTTCCTTACTGGCAAGAAGAGTTTTTCATCATGTTTTTAGAGGATGACTAAGTGCCCTAATAACCAAGTTGGAGAGGATTTTATTCATGTTTCACATATATTGGTTTCTTGATTTCAGGAAGCGTGGGCAGCTTTCAAATCAACGTTCTAATGCTCACACATTATTAGGAATGCAATCAACTATTCAAGATCTACTCTGTTCTCCACCATCAAGAAATAATGGTGTCTCATTGGCTCCACAGAGTTCCGAATCAGCTGACATTGTTGAACAAGATTCACGGCCTGCCCAGGTTTTTTATTCGCCATTTCAGTGGATTTATGTAGTTTCTCTTTCTACGTCGAAAAAGTTTATTGTCATAGTATTAACCATATTAGTAAGAACTTATTCGAGTTGTGGATGATAGAGCTCTTCTTGAGTGCATCAGGCATAAGTATTTTCTATTACCCATGTTCTGGTTCAGCTGTATGGCAGTGAGTATAAAATTATATCCCATAAATTCAAACTCCGATGTAGAAAACAGATTGACTCAAAGTACCTAGACTTTTTCTTTTGATTTCTTTGATCATTTGGTTGTGTAGTATCACAAGTGAAAGTAACTTTTCAAGCTCCATCCTCTAGTTTCAATTATGGTGTTTGCAAATTTCTTCCATTCAGATATTTCTGAACCTAGTGCTCCCAAGATAATCAGATATTACTGTTTGTGCTGTACGCACACTACTATAACCCCAAAGTATTAGCTCAATTACAGCTACTGCATATTTGCATCTAGCCTTTTATCTTAAAAATGTAACCTCAATTACAGGCACCCGTATTTCCATTTAGTCTTTAATCTTTGTTGCATAGTGATACGTAAGAACCAGAAATTCCTTGCAAGAATTCCAAGATTCTCTTAATAATGTTGTTTAATAATCTTGAGGTACTTTCTCTTTTGGGGGATTGAGTTATCCGCGTGAATTTGATGTATTATTTCATTGTTCAGGCCTTGAAAAGTGTCAATGCCAGTATGATTTCGAGGAGATTAGATGAAGTGGAGCAACCCAATATACAAGGTTTGATGTCAATACCTTGTGTGTGCATCTGTGTTAATATGCTCGTTAATTGACAAGACTATCAGTTTTTTTCTTTATTTTTTCATTGCAGACATTATCATCTGATCCTATCCACATTCTCATTTTCCGTACAGATTCATTTCATGGTTGCATCGGTAACCTAAAAGTCCGGAGGAAAAGGAAATTGAATGTCCGCTTCAATGTGAGTACAGCTTTAAGTTTCCAGACGGTGGTCACCTCAGTTACATCTTCATTTTGGCTATCTAATCAGGAGTAAAAGAAAGTACATTTGGATAATTCTCACTCTACCAAACTGGCCTTATTCTTTTTTTTTATATTATTTCAGGAGCTCACCTCTCCAGAAAAACCAAAAGGAAATATCCGTCGTCTAAAGATAATGCGGTACCTGGGGCTCACTGCACCTGTTGGATCTCCCTTTGGACGTCTTCCACATTGAGTCTTGAGAGAACGTTCATCAAGATTCAATGCTAACCATTACATTATCTTTTTTCTAATTTCAAGTAAATTTTTTCATGTCAATATCTTGCAGTAACTCCATCGTAGTCAATTCTTTTCAACCGTCATAAGATTAACACAACCATGTATCTTTCTGTTTTCCTTTTTTGGTTTCTATATATGTAATTTTTTGCATGGAAAGAAAAATCTAAGCATAATGCGTTCATCAAATAGCTAGACATAAAAGTTAATCCATATCATAGTAGCATTACTTTTTTCAACTTTTAGGATATGTCATCGTAAAGTTTGCCTCCGGGAAAGAAGAAAAACAGGTACAAAGAATTGTCGTCTATTGCGAATGTAGTCATTACTTTCATGATGTTGTGCAACAAGTGACTTCAATTGGCACTAAGCTCCAATTGCTTTGTAGGCCGAGAACTGGCTTTTGGTAGCTTGAGACTTGAGCCTTGCACATTGACATGGTGGTAGACAAGGTCTTGCCGACCGGGACATTTCGCTACATCCAAACCCATAAACTAATGCGAGGGTGCAAATTGTGATGTGACTAAGACCTAGAAAACCCTCGAGCCTCACCACAAAGCAACCAATGCTTTCTAAGGATGTTGAGCATTTTTTTAACGTAGATTTACTCATTAATGATTCAGCTTGAGAGTAATTATTGTTTTTTTTCATTTTAATGTGTCACGGTCAAAAAAATACTTAACATCCCTAGAAAGCTTGTAGGTCCATTAAACTCTAAATCGGCGACCTTTTTCTGGGTATAATTGTGAAGGCGAGTTGGAACACGTTCCCTCCATATGTAGCTTAAGCCACTAACATGACTCATATAATTCGCTTTTCTCCATGACTTCAAAATTAAGCAATGGGTATGACATACAAGCAATGCTTTATCAAAATGTACTCTTCTATAAAGTCGAAAGAAAAAAAAAAAAGGTCCATGCTACTCACGAGGAACAAATTTATTCTCCGACACGGATACAAACTAAACAAAGCTATTCCGATGTCATACTTCCAAATCTAATAATGATAGTTGATTAATTAGTACAACCAAGGTCCAAAAGTTAATATACATATACATATATTAGTAGCCCAATACATCGTATCCCATCTGCGATGAACAAAAAGATGGAACATATCACATGAAATCAGAGATGGACTTCCAGCTAAAAGAACAGCTCTTTCTTTTTCCTTTTTCTTTTTCTTTTTTGGGATTAGCATGAATGGAGGAACAAACAAGGCAGCATGCAGATATGAATTCTAATTGTGCTACATGTCCGACTTATTAGTAGTATATCCCAAGATGCCAAGAAACAAAGGAATGAACAGGAAATAAAGGTGCAGAAGGTGGCGAACGCATATCCTGAGAAGATGCTGCCGTTGCCATCACCTAACGCCCATATATCGCAGCTCCCTGCCTCCCCCCCCCCCCCCCCCCCCCCCCCCCCCCCCCATTCACTTTAAAAACAGGGGCTCCTGTAAGTTGTGACACGCACTTGCCTTCTACTACAATTCCTCTTCTCCTCCAAGCTCTCCTCTGCATGATCCATGATGGAAGCATCCCACGCCATGTGACCGGCCGACGCTGCGTCGCCGGTCGCGGCGGAATGACCGACGTTGGTCGTCCGTCGGGATAATGGCTCTCGTCGAAGGGAAGAGGTGGAGCTCATGATCAAGTCAAGTACGTTGCATGGCCATGGATGATTGATGATGATGATGCAGTGCTGCTTCTGTCGTCGTCCCGTTGGATGCATGGAGTACTTGAATTGTTCTTGAACAGGGCAACTTCTATCTTTGGCACGCAGTACGCAGGGCAACTTAAAACCTTTGGCGTTATAGTTAAAGTCCTCAGGATGACTTGGGTCGTCATGCAACGACGCGAGATCTTGATCGACTTAGCTGCAACATAGAAAAAATTTATGCATTGATGATGCCGCATCTACTACATATTTCCCTGTTGACCTTATTAATTCCTGAATAAAAGGAGGGTAAATATCGCAAAATAAACTATTTATATTCATGTGTTGTGTAATCACCAGTTTTTATCAGTGCTATATATATTTATATATATATATATATATATATATTTCTATAATGTGTGTGTGTGGTGGGGGATATTTTCTCCTCGTGGCAAAATGCAAAGCAAGATCTTACACGATGAGTCTGGCCCAGGATGCGACAGATCATTCGTTCTTAGCTCTCGTGTGTCCAGTTTTTTTTTCTTCTTTTGTTTTTTCCCCTTCACGATGATCACAACTTTCAACGACGTATGGAATATACCATTTAATTACCAACCCCCAACACGAAGTCCAAAGCTGGTTACGACCTTCCCAGACTGCCCACCAGGACTCGTCCCTTGTGTTGACTCTTGAGAGCCTTTCTCCAGCCGTGCGCAAGGTCTCATAATTTCTTTAAAAAAAAAAATAGAACTGAAAGTCAAACATAGTCAATTATGACGCATATCAAAGTAGTCGAAAGGAAGCTCCCAAATATCAAAATGCCAATGAAAAAAAACTTAATGTAATTGTAGGTAAAAATATTACTCCTAAAATTTTGTTTCGAACACCTAAAAATAAGTAATCTTGACCATTGAGATCATACTAACATCGTCAGGATAGAGTTTACTATATCTTAAAACTAATATTTATTATTTACTATAATTTTTTATCTGTCAATAGATTTAGGACTAGTACTTCTGAGTCCGTACTCCGTACTTTCCGATCTTCTCTTTTACATAGAGAACTTGAATGAAATTCGTGATGTGCGTAAAAAATACACCCATAACTCCGAAAAAATGTAATATAATGGACGATGTGATATAAACTAAAAACCGATCATTAAAGTAGTTTAGCTAAAAAAACCCAGTTTGGTAAGAAACAGGGAAGACGAAATTTATTAGTACTCATTAGCAATATTTATTAGTATTGTTATTTTTATATAGGATTATTTCTATAAAACTATCTTAAGCTATTATAATTTTTTGCATTTAACCTCTAACTTATTTTTTATATCCTTAAATTATCACAAAATTTTCAAACGTATCAAATAATAAATATAAAAAGATCGAGAAAGAGTAATTTAATCTTTTTCATAAATGTCAATTTTTTTTATTTACCATCCTTCAACGATTTTTTTATTTTTTATATTTGCTATTTCATGTTTTTTCTAAAAAAACATAATTTAATCTTTTATAAATAAAAAAACGTAACAAAGGGACTAAAGTATCACGATAATTTAGGAATGTAAAAAAATAAATTCATAATTTAAAATTAGACGAAAAAAATCATAATAAAAGAAGATTTATGCAAATAACTCTTTTATATATTATTAATATAAAGATATAATTATTTATGCCAGAGAAGAATAACCATTTAGATTTTCTAATAGTAAAAAACTTAAAAAATAGATTCGAAAGCGTCAAAAGAGGAAAATTATAATCAGGTACTACTGGTCTTCCAGATACCAAATTAACACCGAATTACATTGTTTAAGAGCATTCATAAACATAAACTAAATCCACTGCAGTTCATTCAACTTGCTGACTGAATAATTTTTAAAAGATAATAAATTGTAGCTGAACTGCTAATCATGAGTTAAACTAATGACCAACTACTCAAACAGTTTATAAAAAGTTGTTCTTGATGATGTTTGATGTCAAGCGAAAAGTAGACTTCAAAGAACTGTCATTAAGGAGCAATAAAAAGACTGCTATTAACTCCATGGTATGCAGGAGAGCATTAGCTCATTCTAACTTCCCCTCTAAATCTTCTGTAGCATTCCGGCACTATAATCGCACAAAATTGAGAGAGCACAACGCCGCTTTTCAAGGGCAGCTCTTTGATGTACATGGCAGGCCCTGTTTTTATATACAAGTTGTGAAAAGCACAACAAAAAGTGGCTCTTCCGGCATGACCGCTAAATGATGAATTATTCACCTGTCAATGCACTACATCTACAGTCGGCTCCCCCTGACAAAGTTTTAGGCTCTGCGTCCGCAATTGGATCCCCTATGCATGAAATTATAGGCTCTATGTCCGCGGTTGGCTCTCCTAGACATGAAATTATAGACTGTGCGCCAGCAATTGGCTCCCCTTGGCATGAAATTATAGGCTCTACACTCGCATTTGGCTCCCCTTGGCACGAAATTATAGGCTTTACGTCTGTGCTCGGCTCACTTTGGCATGAAATTACGGGTTCATCATCCGCAGTTGGCTCCATCTGACCAGAAGCTATAGGGTCTGCATGTGCAAGTGACTCTCCTTGACATGGAAATATAGAACCTCCATGTGCTGTTGGCTCCCCTTGACATGAAATTATTGCAGATGGAACTGGCTTGTGGAGCACTGATGTCCCCCGAAAAACAGTTGTCCGAACACCATTCAAAATACTCTCCAGCTGCAGGGCAAATGAAATTGTTATTTGACTTTCAGCGCCTCTGTGCAGAACCACAATGCATTAGTACTCACCTGTTCTGATGTTATCTTACTGAAACCAAATTTCTTAGTCCAGATAGATTCAGCCTCATCTGCCGCTGGCAGCACAAAATGTTTCACATTCAAGGATGTCAACAACCTCTCAATGCATGCAAAAAGGGATTGAAAGTAGCCCTACAAAAAAAAATATTATAACCATACGCATGGAAAAGATTTCAAAGCTTCAGCAACAAAAGAAAATAAATGTGAAGAGAAAGGCATTAGATTCAATCATCTTCTATTATTATAAAAATCTAATGATAAAACTCAACATCCAATATAGAACATGACACAATCAACATGTCCCCACAATTTTCAGTGCAACACTGCTGCTCAGCAGTAGTGTGACTAGTGTCTGTCTCATAACAAATGACGGGGATAGAAACGTTCGAACTTTATCATACAACAACAACAAAACCTTATCCCACTAGGTGGCGTCGGCTACATGGATCATACGACGCCAATTCGTTGATTCATGTTCATGAGATTCGACAGGGTTTTACGTTAACTGTCGGGGCCTAACACAACTCTCCTCCTTTATCCGGGCTTGGGACCGGCTATAAAACATAGGCGGAGTTTCGAACTTTATCATAATTAACAAAAACCTACACTAAAATATAAGTGGACGGAACAAAAAAGAGATGTTATTCCAGCAAACAAACCTTCCCTTGATGTTCCCGACTTGTTGCAACTAAAGGAAGTTCAGCAACTTCACCTCCCAAAACACGCAAAATGCCTGCTGATACAACAGATGTCCTGCATGATGACAATGGCATTGGTATCATAGAAAATTCATACTTTGCAACTTGGAGCTAAACATGTTTCATGACAAAACAAGTACCCGACAGTCAATATGGCACAATACATCCCTCCATAATCTTGATCTCTAACTGTTCTCCTGTCAAATAACAGTGCAAAATAATTTACTTTTAAGAGTAGAAGAAACCAGCTCCTACCATGGAAGAAGTTTTTTTTTCTCACCCATAAACCATAGAAGGGATAAGATCTCGACCAGTTGCAACATCTACAATAGGATCAAAAGACTCCTGAAAGAAAAAAAGATGATATGGTTAATAGTGCACTACCATATCACATTCTTGCACTCATGTCGAGAGAAACTACAATGGGCCAATTGGAATATGAAAAAGTATCAGATTAATGCATAATTACAAACCGATATTTTTTCAGTGGACAACGTTGTATAGGAATATGCATAATAAGCAATTTCAGAGAAAAATATTCAACAATCTATAACTTTTCAGCATCAAAATATTTGAGAGAAAACGATGTAAACAGAGTCAACATGTAAAAAATCAGAACACTTACATGAAAAATGGCAACTGCTCTTGAGAGCAACAATTTACTTTCTTCTTCAGCAGTTTTACCACTTAAAAGTCTCCATCTGATGTCAACATTGGCATGCTCATCCATGCCATCACTTCCACATTTCTTCTTGATAGTATCAGTGTTTAAGGGCAGAAGTGAATCAAGTCCACTTCGAAGTAATTCTTGTAAAGATGTCCTAATCCTGCTGCAATCAGCACAACAGAACCATTCCTCTTCAGGTAGCTCCTGAAAAGAAAAAAAAAACAAAGAGTTTAGCACAAGTCAGGTGTTCCTTCTTATCCTATCTATGCCAATTAACTGAAGAAATTTATTAGTTCCTCAAGACCCATATTGATGTTTCAGTAACAGAAAAAGGGCAACATATGTTCGGATTCTCACCTTTAAATCAGCCATCTTATGATCTCTTAAACATCCAACATGATATTCTTTCTCACACTGATCAATCACAAAAACAAAACTCATCGAGTTATCACCAATTTATTGTCCTAGCTAATTATTTGCCCAAAAGTAAAAGATGATGTGAAAGTTAACCTGGTCACATATCATAACCGTGCGATCATCAAATCTTGATTTACTAAAGTCATGGAGCCTGCAGTGATTAAAGAATGTAAGCACTAAAAACCTAATGCTAATATTATGTTACAAAATCAAACCATGATGTTTTTAGAGGAATCAAATCAAACCATGGTTTGCTGTATAAAAGCACTAATCCTGAAGGAAAAACACACACAAATAGAGTATACTAAACAAAAGTATACATAAAAGCATACAAAATGAACACTGAAATAAATTAGAAGAGCAAACATTTGTAATAGGCAGAAAGTATGAATATTAAATTATGACAACAATGTGACAGGGCACTAAATATTATTCTAGATAGAATGGAATACTTAAATCCAACAAGACATGCAGAATTAACTGCAGCAGAGCAAAAAAATAAAGTGTATTCAACTAAAAAATCCATAAAAGAAAGTCATATTACAAACAAAACTTTGGCCTAGTGGAAAGGCTAGGACCACTGAGAAAATGCTCAATCCCAATTCCTTCGAAGCATATTCCCTGGGAGGAAGATTAACTTATTTCTTGGGAGCAGTTTTCCAACAATTTTAGTTCATTGGAAAGAGAAACATATAGGAAGCAAAGAAAACAAACAATTTCGTAAGATAAAAAGGGAAGCACTAACCTGCATAATGTGCATCCGCCAATATCAGTCTCCGTTGTCACCATACGAATGCACCTTTTAAATATTTGTTCAATGGGATCAACTCCAGCAACCCTTCCTGCAGCAATGGCATTGTCATTACATGCCACAAACCTTTCTCTCTGTCGGAGATTTATACAATATTGACAGCACCAATCCCCTTTCGGAATGCTCGGCAAACCAATGCAACCTGCAGGAAGTAAGAAGCAAATATGTTTTTAAGCATGGTTATAAATCAGAGTTAATGCACCAGACATAAAATGCAACATGGACAAATCTCCGACAGAGAGGAATCATGCAACAAGGACATAAAACACAACTATTCAAAAGGATGCATTGGTCTTCTTTTCTAAAGGTAAAATGTTGCATTGAATTACATAAAATGAAAGGAGTCCTTTTGAGATGTCATAAAAAACTGATCGTCTCCTCAAGAACAAAAAAACTGTTCGCAATTTAATGACCAAATTGAATGAGTACAATGTCAAATGACCCATGTTTATGGCAAACATCAAATTCACAGTATACCCTCCAACTTTCACTTTTGCTCAGTCTTGCCCTCCAACTTCACTTTGTAACAGCGATGCCCTCCATCTTTTAATTCATTTCACCCGATGCCCTCTTTACCAGAAATAGGCGGTTTCCCGATCGTCGAGCTGACGTGGCACACACGTGGCGCTGACAGAACATTTTTTCTTCTCTACGCGCTGGCGTGGCAATATTAAAAAATAAAAAAAATTGCCACGCGTGAGTTCTCACTCCTCCAACCTCGCCGGCGTATCGCGCGAGACGCCGGCGAGGAGGCAGCGGCGGCAGAAGGGGGGTCGAGGCCCCCCTTCTTCTCGCGCGCTGGCGGGCGAGAGAGAGAGAGGGGGGGGGGGGGGGGGGCTCAACCCCCCTCTGCGACCTCGCCGGCGACCGGCGAGGTCGCAGAGGGGGCGAGGCCCCCCTTCTTCTCGCGCGCCGGCGACCGGCGAGGTCGTAGAGGGGGGTCGAGCCCCCCCCCCCCTATCTCGCCCGCCAGCGCACGAGAAGGGGGGCCTCGACCCCCTCTGCGACCTCGCCGGTCGTAGAGGGGGGTCGAGGCCCCCTTCTCCCATCGCCGGCGCGCGAGAAGAAGGGGGGCCTCGACCCCCTCTGCGACCTCGCCGGTCGTAGAGGGGGGTCGAGGCCCCCTTCTCCCGTCGCCGGCGCGCGAGAAGAAGGGGGGCCTCGACCCCCCTCTACGACCTCGCCGGCGACCGGCGATGTCGCGGAGGGGGGTCGAGGCCCCCCTTCTCCCGCCGCTGCCTCCTCGCCGGCGACTCGAGCGAGACGCCGGCGAGGTTGGAGGGATGGGAACTCACGCGTGGCAATTTTTTTATTTTTTAATTATTTTTTTATCTTTTTAATATTGCCATGTCAGCGCGTAGAGAAGAAAAAATGTTCTGTCAACGCCACGTGTGTGCCACGTCAGCTCGACGACCGGGAAACCGCCTATCTCAGGTAAAGAGGGCATCGGGTGAAATGAATTAAAAGATGAAGGGCATCGCTATTACAAAGTGAAGTTGGAGGGCAAGACTGAGCAAAAGTGAAAGTTGGAGGGTATTTGGTGTAATTTACCCCAGGAAAGTTAGAAAGATGATGCTAAGATTTGGCTTCCCAGAAAGTAAAATATTGGAAGACGTAGCTTCTAGAATCACAGCTGTGAAACCAAAGGTGCACTTGCAACACACAAGAATATTTAACTACAAACCAATAATTTTATATATACTTAAAGAATTGGGGACAAAGAATATTAGAAAATGAAAAACCTTTGTGGAAGGCCCTTGGACAGAGATCACAAAGGAGCAGGTTTCCACCATCAGCGCAAATGCTGCAAAGATCATCGTTCTCATTTGTAGACAACTTTCGGCCTTTTGATAATGAAATTGATAGCTCATGAAGAGACACTCCATTGGAAGTGTAAATATAGTTGTAACTGAAAACAA
This sequence comes from Pontederia crassipes, assembly GCA_030549335.1. Classification (NCBI taxonomy): domain Eukaryota; kingdom Viridiplantae; phylum Streptophyta; class Magnoliopsida; order Commelinales; family Pontederiaceae; genus Pontederia; species Pontederia crassipes. The sequence goes on along the minus strand of CM060191.1, from coordinate 62,909,449 downwards.
CACAATAAAGTAAAGATGAGCATAGAATCTGAATTGCAGTTATTATGAGTCAAATAAAAAAAATGTCTGGTTTAACTCACGGTTTTTTCCTAGAAGCTTGACCAGCATGAGCTTCAAATTGTGAAGGACTAATCTGCATGTTTAGCATGCAATTAGCAAACTGAAGTGGGCATTATAAAGTTTGGAAATGCAGTACCATACCACAGTATTGCAGCAAAGACAATATATACCAGAGTCCTTTATATAACCTTCACGTAACCTCTGCAAATATTTCACGACAATGTTAGAAAATAATCACAAACTAAAGTATAATCTCTCAGTCATCTTGAGTCCACAACCTTTCCACGAACATAGTAGCCTACTTCAGTTCCCTCAGGTAAAATGTCATTCATAAACACCAACTTGTGCAATCCCACATCCCTAATGACAAAATAGGGGAAAGATCATTTGACGAAGTAGAGAAAGACAGTACAAGATGCTCATTCATGAATGTCAAAAAATTCTAATCAATAATAAATTTAACAAACTAACTTTCTTGTCAACTTTCCAGTTGCAGTCTTCTTATTTGATGATAAATTCTTGGATGAACCATCTGATGAACCTGGCACAGTGTTTGTTCTAGATAACCTGAATAGAATCAAATAAGGGAATGTTCATGCCAAAATAAATGATAGCGAAGAATGCAAAACAAAAAACCAACTCAAATCTCTAAAGTAGTAAAGTTAAAATTTGTGGTGTGGCAAGTTATGAACAGAACCTGCACCAAAGAGATCAGCAATATGAAATGAGAGCACCGACTATAAATACTTTATTATTGTTTTTTAAGGTCAAAAGGATCACTAGAGAGATATAATCATCCACATATTATAAGTTTAAGCAAATGCAAAAGTGTAGCGATGGGCAATAACAGTTGAATGACTTCCCTCCCACATATATATGTGTGCAAACACGCACAAACAAACAGACAGCCCCATGGAAGTCATCCTTTTACCTACAAAACAGTTGAATGAAAGCATGTATGCATGCATGTCCACAGGTTCATACATGATTATCTGTGAAAATACTAGTAACCTTCAACGTGCAAGTGGAAGTCTGACGAGATTCTCAGTTCAAAACTTCATGCTAATCTAAGTCACATGATTTCAAGTGAAACAATAGTCACTAACACTGACAAGTGAAGTACCATGATGACTAGGAGACACTACAATTTGTGTGATAATGCCTTGAATCTGAACCGGTTGTAACCCTAGTTGAACCCCTATGTTAGTCAAGCGCTAAGACAGGCGAAGCCACCCCTCCCTTACGGGGGTCTCGCTAGATGGTTTTAGGATTTTTGTTTCCTATTTTGTATCGCAGTTCCCTATATAAACTCCATGATGGCTGAGTTATTTCGCATCCTTGTAATCATCAATAGCTGCCGCCGCCCAAGGATATAACCCGATTTAGAGTAAACCTCGTAAATCTCGTGTGTTCTTCTATGTTTGTGCGATCTCTCTCCCTCTTTTCGTAACACAATTCACCACAAAATCACACGTAAAATGGATATTTGAGTGGACAACATTTGATTATGAAGTCAACTACAAAAGTCCAAGCAAAAGTATTTAAAGCATAGTCAGAATAAACAACAGAATCATCTAAAGCACCTAAATTCAATAATGGCCACATGCCAAGTGACAAATTTGTTCGTAAAACTGATAAGAGAAGAAAGGGGAAGCCAAAAACTAGTCATCTTCCAAGGAAAAAAGAATAGTGAAAACAAAGCAAAGAATACTAAGAAAAACTCTGGAGGACCCTTGAATAAAAGGCAATTTCACAAGAATATTATATTCAAATGACAGATTATATCATAAAAGAAGACAATCTTCAGAAAGGAAAAAAACATTGAAATTCAAGAGCAAGTTGCCGCCGGTAGCAACACAGCAGTTGCCCATGCAGCCTTCATCGCCGTCGCCCCAGCAGGCAGTGGTGGGGGGTGCTCCGCAGACCGAGCCAGATCTGCCGGCCACCGCTGAAGTTGTTGAAGGGGGGCACCTTCTTGCCAGGTGGACGGATGAGGAGGTTCGCCTAGTTGCGGAGGCTGCCGGCTTTCGCCACACACGCCGGCGGCCACTAGCAAGAGGGGTGGCCCCATAATGGGGGAACGACCTTGATGAGTTAATGAAGCTAACCATATGGATTGTATGGGCCAACATTGGGAGCGGCAGATGGGTGGAAGTGTTTGTTTTCCTCTCCCCGGGTGGCGGTCCTGTGATTCACATGCTAGAGGCACCCACAGCGGATGAGCACTGTGTTTTGTTGAAAGAGGTGGAGAGTGAATGAGCTCGGGTCACTTTTGGTAGGAGAGATGTCTTTTTGTTTTGAGTGCCACCACTTTTCCTGTTTGTTCTGGGAGCGGGGTTAGAAGAAAGATTTTCTGTCTCCTTGCTGCTCTCCTTTGAGAGCCTACATCTGTACAATATTTCCATTCCACAGTTATATATATATATGTGTGGATGACAACCACAACTCTAGGGGTCATCCTTTTTCTCCTCAAAAAAAAATTGCATTTCTAGTCAACAATTTAAAAACTATATACAAAAATAAACTAATAACATCCAGAGAAAGAGAAACAAACTGAAACACTAGATGGAATACTTGGTGTGTAGTTTTACGACTTGGAGTACGAAGGTCACAAATGAAGCCTAGAGCACAAATTCAGTTCAGAAATAACTTCCAACAGATTGGCAACTAGGAAATATTCAACACATTCTCTGTGAACAAAATGGCACTCCGACTCAGAAATAGATCAAAGCATGTCTATAACTTTACAATAAACGACTTCTGGTTGCACTTGCTTATTTTGTTATCTGGCATGAAACTAAATGACGTTTGCAATCAATGATTCAATATAACAAACAAGATACAATTGATAAGTTACTTTGAAGAGCAAATTACACACCTGACAGCACTAGTATTCATATTTATTGGACTAGGAGTTTCGGGAACCTGATTTGGTTCAAAACATTTATCACACAACAGAGCAAAATCCCCAGTACGTGAGGTAAGAAATGAACCTGCAGGCAACATATTCAACCACACATCATCATCTAAAATATAAGCACGCCAATGAAAATAAACTCAACAAGGCAAGTCCTCATACTTTCGCATTTTTGGCAGACAGACGATTTCTCAGGAGGTTGCAAACCTACTGCACCTTGGATTACAGCTTCCAACATATCCAGAGGAGCGCTAGTGCACGCATTAACCACATCTTGCAGGCTGTTCCCATTACCCAAGTAAATGAAGTCAGCAGGGTGTTTTTTTGTGCTGCCAGCATGCTGCTCAAATACGTTGGTTGAAACAACCTGATAACAGTAAAAAGGTCAAATCATCAAATGATAATGTTCATCAAGAATACGTCTATATTGCAAGAACAGAAAAGAGAGCTTACGGTGGAGCCTTTGCATGAAGAACAAGAACACAATATACCATTGCCTTTGATGACACCATGAAGCTGAGTCAGCTGCAAAAATAAGGACATAAACATATATCCAGGTCAAAATCATGGTGTCCGTTTTGCAATGTCATCTTGTTTACATGCACAATTACAATTTGAAGAAATATTGCGAAAGATCAATCACCAAAAAGTATGAAGGAGAATAATGAAAGCAACAATGCAAAAATTAGGATGGTGCAACACACCTTCCCATTGAAGTTGACATATCGAACAGGCAGACCCTCGAGCAATCCAGTTGCGATCAATTCTCTTGAGTTTGTAGGAAGCTTTGTGAGCGCAATTTTCTTTGACATCTTCAGCTCCATCTTCTTCTTAGGTGTTGAACTCACGGCTCCATTAGCCATATTTATCACACCTTTTGTTTCTTCAGATCCACCTGATTCACTGTTTGAACCATCCACTGAACCAGGGTTGTCAGCTTTGACCTTAAGCAAGGACCTAGTAAACCTTCTTTGAGGTCTCTCCAATTGTTGGCTGACATGACCCTTATTGATGTCGTGGCTATTACCTTCAGTAGCACTATCACTCGTTAAATCTATGGTTTCTACTGCTGTAGAAACCTTCAATGTGGACCTTGTAAACCTCCTAAAATTCTTTGGTATATCTTGATTGGCAACAGATGTCGATGAACCCATCACAGACGGTTTGTCATCCACTGCAGGTTGTTGAAGAGGGCTCACAAATGATGATTCGTCCATTGCGTTTGTACTATTCACAGCCACATGTGGAGTACTCACAACAGTTGATTGCTCCAATGTACTAGCAGGCGTTTCCTCTTGTGAACCCGACACCAAACCATCATTGATTGAACCAATGTTATCAACTACCATTGTCAAATTGTCTGGTGCATTGCCCTTGTCCGACAATCCACTACCATCCTCACAACTCTCAATGGGCGCTTCAACTGCCAATACGGTCGGACTAACAGAGCTACAAGGAGATTTAACCAAGCCATCCCACCGGCCCCTGGGCGATCTGACAAATACCTTGAGAGGCTTCGCAGCCACTGGAGGAAGAATGGCATCCTCCATTGTAGATTGATCGACAACCCCCATCGATGCAGGGGCTTCAGTAGCGCCCTCGACCTTCAATTCAACGGCATCCGTCACGGTTACAGTCTCAACCTCACAATCGATCACAATTGGCACTTCCACAGCGGCAGCGTTGGAACTAGGACTCACCATATCGGGTTCTGGATCAGGGGTCAGATCCCCGCCTGAGGACTTCCTAGGACGCTTGCTCCCGCGAGAAGTGCGTAACGGAGACGCAAGGGCCTTCCCGGAGCGCGTCCGGCCGGGGGAGATCGACAGCAAGGCCTGCTCCTTGAGGGCGAAGGCGAATTCGCGCTTGAGGCCGGTGCGCACGCCGGAGCGGAGGACGAACTCGTCCAGATCGGACGCCCCCTCTCCGTTGGCCATCGGGTCACCGTTCGGGGACGAGGACAAGCCGAACCGTCACCGACAGAAGCCGCCAGAGGCTCCGGCGACGAGCGGGGCTCCGAGGGCGCGTTCCACCACCGGCGTCGGAGGCGGCGGAGGAGGGTTGAAGCGAGATCCAACGAAGAGGGAGGGGTATAATTAGGGTTTGGGAAGTGGAAGGGATTGAGAGGCGAGTGATTTGGAAGGGAAGGGAAGCGGAACGAGGGGACGATTGGGGGAAATTTTATGAACTGTATGCGATTGGAATTTGGATCGAGGAAACTAAAAAAAAAAGATTAAAAAATGGCAAACTTCGCGCTTTGTAATAGTTTCTAAAAATAAACGAAAGGGTGAAAAAAAATGGAATTGGGAAGGGCAAAAAGGGCAAGAAGGAAACGCCGCGGTGATGTTAATTGTTTATATGACTGATTTGCCCCCATGGTGGGCGGTCGGCGAGATTTGTGGTGTGCAGACCGGACACATAAATTTGGTGCAGATATCGCCCCGAAACAGTAATTTGCATCTTTTTTATTTTTTTTAAATGTCTGCGAATAATTCTTTTCCAGATATTATTGCTTATATAAGTTCGAATAGCAAAATTTAAAATTCAGAGCGTGGTCTTGAATGAGAAATTAAGCATTACATATTTAATCATTCAAATTAACCTATTTTTCTTGAAATGGAAAAAGGTAATTATTTTGAATTTGCGATAAATGATTGGATTGTTCCCTGATACTCGGACGGAAGTAAGGAAAACAATCTATTCAATCATAATTCATAATTTCCGTACTCTCCTGTTAATTTAATTTCACAGTTTATTTTTTAGAATATTTTTTCACGTACACTCGTATGTGAAAAATAGTACTGACGATTTAATTTACGCGATGTTAATAGTTATGTGCACTATTCATAATTAAAAGTTTATTCATCGAATTCAAATAATTTGATAACATCGTTTCCTGTTTTTCCATCAAAATTTTTCGATTACATATTCTCATTTCTATGAACCAAAGAAAAAATCGTTTGCAATTAAATTAGTATTGTCATTTTAAAAAGCCAATTTTTTTGTTTCCTCATGATTTATTCATTTCGCAACTCCTTAGGCTTATTATGGTTCTAATTGATTGATAATTTAATTATCATTAGACTATATTATTATTATTTTCTCTAACCATCCTAAACTATCACGATTTTTCATATCTAACCCCAAATTATGAAATTCATTTTTTGGGAATCAAACTATCACAATTTTTTCAATTTAATCATTTCGTCCAATTCCGTCGACTTCTCTGTTATTTTCTATTTTTCGCATTTGTAAAAAGTCAATTATACCCTGATTCGAGTGTTAGTTCATTTTTACATAAAAATATTATAATTAAAAAAAGAAAAACGTGGCCCTCCGATGACACCTGATCATTTTTTTAATTATTTTTATCTATTATTATATATTATTTTATGTAAAAATGAACTAACATTCGAATTAAGGGTATAATGGACTTGTAAAAAATAAAAAATAATGGAGAAGTCGGCGAAACTGGACAGAAGGATCAAATTAGAAAAATCGCGATAATTTAAATATCAAAAAAATAAAATTCATAATTTGAGGTTAGATATGAAAAATCGTGATAGTTTAAAAATAATAAGAGAAAATAACCCTTATTTTAAAATACTATAACATCGTACAACCAATACAGGTCGTGACTATAATTGATACAGAAAAAATATCTAAAAAAAAGTTGAGAAAACACATTTGAGCTATCATTTTCTCTTAAGGAGTTCGATTGAATAAAATATAAATGTTTTTGTAGAAACGCATTCCAAAAAATATAGTGAGTCCTGAGATGTTTAAATTAAATAATTTAGAAACTATTTTGAATTATTCCAATCAGGTGGCTCGTTAGATTAATTTGATACCTTCCCAATTATGTGTTTGGTTCTACAAAATGGCGTTACCAATGGAAATATTTTGCATAAAAAATCAAATTCGTACTCGTATTGCTGCAAGGGATGGGAGGATTTGAGTCGCCTTTGTATGTATTTTTTTCTTTTGATTTTTTTTCTTTTTCTGCACATCTGAATTTCTATTGGAGGGAAATGAAGAATAGAAAGAGGAATTAAGTAAGGATTTGAAATATCGAGAATGTTTGACAAGAGGGATGACAATAATACATGACTGGTTAAATGGTCCAGTGCACGTTTATATATCATGGAAAGAAAAGTATATAATAGAGAAGATGATAAAATTGAACATACGATACGATGCATGATCACTCGTTTGTGCCTAGAACATGTTTTTTTTATACCTAATTAATTATTGAAATATCCATCATAATCAAATTTATTATTGTAAATTGGATTATTTGCTTCTGGAAACCTGAACTCTTACGAAATTATCCGTTTGCACTTTCTCACAGCAAAGGCGGACCCACGTTGGACTTGGGGGATCATCGCCCCTCAACTTTTTTTTATGATGATAATATAATATATGATGAAGTAATTATGATAGATGTACATAAATTATACGTATCGTCTATCAACTTTAATTCAATATCTCAATCATTCATCGATTTTAATTTGTAACTGAAATATCCTCTACTTTGATTTTCTTGTATGTTTTATTCATTTGATTGATCATATTTTCTCGGTCACCTCATTTACACACGATTTTTTTTTTCATTCACATCATTTAATAAAATAATATAAATATATAACCCTTCTCCATGGGCGCCGAGGCCCCCCCTTCCATCGGCGCCGGGCGGGAGCGCCTTCCCCCTTCGTCGGTTCGCGGCCGGCGCCTCCTTTCTCCCTCGCCGATCGTTGAGATATTGACTCAAATAATCAAGTATATATAGCATAAATATTTTAAATTAGTTATATATATATTGTTAAGTAAAGGTACACATTAAAAGTTTTGTCCCTACCATGGTACATATTATGTATGTAACATGGTACAATTTAATTTTTCAAAATACCAATACTATATGATGCCTTTGATTTAAAATTATAAATTCAGTCACACATAAATAAAATGATACTCTTTCAATATGATATTCACATTTGTTTATTGTGTATTTCGTGCAATAATTCGTGTATACTTATTAAATACAATAACCTATTTTAGTAAGTACTATTTTATTAATTTTTTTAGTACAATTACGATTTATTATACTTGGCCACCCTCGGTAGATGGCATGTGACAAAAGAATGTAAATGAAAAAGTTTGGAGGTGCAGAGGATATTTTGAAAACGACGTGTTTAATACGAAAATTCCAAATACTTCTGACTTTAAAAGAAAAGAACTATTTAAATTTATAAAATATAATTATAAATAATAATTGAGTTAATTTAATGACAACAATTAGTTGTTGCCGAATTAATGAGTTAGGTGAAAAGGTTTGGTCGTGACAATTTATTCCATCGTGATCTCCATCAGATTCATGATTTAATTGACAAGATAAATTGATCTCTTTATCCCTTTACCTCAATATAACAATTAGAAGAAAAAAAAGACATGCCAAGCAAAAGCTGCATGCTTACCATCCAATCCTTTGAACTTTAGGTCTTGTAAAAAAACTATTTTAATGAATGTTTGACACTTTAAATTACTCTTTTTGTGTGTCGGCCCGAGTCTACGGGAGGTCTCCGATGTCCATAATTATTAGCACGTGACTAATCCAAAGCCGGAATGAGAGAGCGATAAATAACACCCACCGACCAAAATGGTGACTCGAAAGATAGATCCGGACTACTAGCATCCGTCGAACCACTAAAGACGCAACCAGCCATGCCAACCAACTTTGGTTAAATTACTCTCTTTATCTGAACTTGAATCGAACATACATTTGATAGTAATGTCACAGAACCCCCCACAAGATCCAAGAAATCTCTGATGCCAACAATAAAACATTATATGCAAAGCTTCATGCATGACTAGGCAATAATTTTTATTTACAAAAGGTAATATTTTTTATTCGCTTCAAAATGTTCAAAGAACCCTTCACAGTATACAGTAATGATAGAATGCAGAATTCTCTGTAATATATATATATAGAGAGAGTTTTGGTTCTCTTCATAATCAATTTCCAATGAGCAGCAATCCGACCGCGGTGACAATGATCGTCGACGGAAATCCGAACTTGAGGTGCGTCAGGAAGGAGAGATTGTATCCAAAAGATTGAGATCTTCGCGCCTGCTCGCAGACTATCAAGTTTGCAGCTGATCCGAGAAGGGAGAGGTTGCCGGCCACCGTGCTGACCCATGCCAATATGAGCCAGGCCTTGGTCTCTTTCTCAGGGGATATCTCGGCCGCCGATGCCGCTACGCGAGCGCCGAGAAGGAGAACTGCAACATAACAGCCAAAAGAATGAAGCAGAAGGCATCATAGTACAGTAGCATGAAGAGGAGCATGGAGAGGTGCAGTTGAAGTCATGTCAAAATCAGAATTGGCTGCGGAAATTGTAGATTGCATGTAAAATAAAGGAGACATGGTGTAACAGCTGATCTTCTGTAATGGATGAGAAATCCATGCATGTAACTAAAGGACACTTCAACAGATGTGATCAAAGTCGGTAGTTCAGAAAAAGAAGCTCGAGATGTAAAGTATAAGTTGCTGGTTGCTGGGTCTGTATAAACAGTTCAACACATCGCCTCACCTCCATTGTGAGAGAAAACCAAGGCATCACAGAAAGCATAAATCTTAGTAGAACATCATTTTTCAGTTTAATTGTATCTGGGTTCTAATGCAGTGAAAACAAGAAAAGAATAGTTGATGGATGCTATTTTTTATCTGACATTTGGTATTAGTAGTTCCCTACCTTGGACAATCTGGTGAAGCAAGGATTTTGCGAAAATCAGAGACTTTCATAAGTGATCTCCTTATCAAAAAAATATTTTGGTGTTACCACAAAAATAAGATGACCTGTCATCTCATCTCTGTCCATCTTGTTTCTACCTTAGCACATGACCCATGAGAAAATTTTACATAGAAAGAGAAGTATATGAGAAGATACTAATCGTTAAGGTATATAAAGAAAAATTGAAGAGTCAAGCTGATAGGTTAATTAATATAAGTTTCCATTGAGTAGCATTGTCTGAATACTGAAACGCTCAGAGATTTTATATCTGCCAATTGATACAAGAAGCATGATGATAAAAAAGATTACATACCAGTAGGCACATTTGAGGCGACGTTGGAGAGGAAAAGGATAACCGCAGCAAGCACTGCAACTCCACTAGGACTGTCGATCCGTGCATAAGGCTCCATGAAATCCCATAATGCACTTGGTATCCCGGTCTTGTTAAAACCATCGACAGTGATGAACATACCACAGAAGAATATGAGCAACGAATAAGAAACCTGATTCACAACATATATCAATTTAATCAGTTTAGAAGCTTTCATCAGAGATGGTATTTCAGACGAGAACAAAACTTAACATGTTCAAAGAAGATAAGAAAATTGATTCAAAGTAAAACCTTTATATCCTTTACTTGCTGATTTGACTCGAGCAGAAAAGCCAAAGTTCAAATGTATATCCATTTCGTTTCAACATTAGATGATTCTCAAGGGGAATTACCTTCTCCAAACAAGGACGAGCATCCTTGAAATCAACCACGATCAGAGCAAGAGCGGCAGAGATTGCAGTCCATGACATGTTCAACCCCATGAGTAGAGAAATGAGCATAGCAATGGTCACCACGTAGACGCATGCCTTCCACACATGCATCTTCCACTTCTCCATGGGCGCTTCCTTCTCTTCCAGCAAGTGGAAAGAGAGTCCTTCCTTCATCCCATTCATGTGGCTTCCACTCCTCACATATCTCCTCGCAGGCACACCTTCCTCCCTCTTCTGGGGATCCCCATGGCCGCCGGCTCTCTCCGATGCATTCAACGCCATGGTCGAATCATCAGCCTCGCTAAAACTCGTCCTGTTCCTTAAATTCTCAGCGTATTCGACGTTGGCATGAGCGGATTGGCTCTGTATCATCGATTCGATCACCGAGTTCCAGTCCTGAGAGCTGGAAGAGGTGAGATGCGACATCGTCGCAGGCGAGAACCGGTGGAAGGTGGCTTCTTCGGTGATCGCGTCCGCCGCAGTCGCGGCCACCACCACGTCCTTCTGCTTGGAGAGGACCTTCCAGTAGTACAGCATGAGAATGGCAGCGTTCACGGTGATGCCCACGATCATCGCGGAGACGATGCCGAACAGGAACCTCCCGAACGAGATCTTGCTCTGGACAGCAATGACCAGGTTCTGAGGGTTGCCGATGGGGGTAGTGGCGGAGCCAATGTTGGCGCTGGAGGCGAGCGCCAGGAGGAAGGGCTGCGGCGGCAGGTTGTTCTGCCGCGCGACCTTGAGGATGAACTCGGTGAGGACGACGCAGCATGTGTCGTTGGTGAACAGGGCGCTGGAGACGGCGGAGACGACGCAGATGCGGCACAGCAGGTCCTTCCCGCCCTGGCTCTTCCACGAGAGCAGCTTGCCCAGGTACTTGAACATGTCGGCCCGCTCCAGGTAGACGCTGACCACCATGGTGCCGAACAGTAGGCCGAGGATGGGCAGGTCGATGGCAGCGTAGGCGTCCTCCGGAGAGATGACTCTGAAGAGGACCATGAGCATAGCACCCAGGAGCGAGCCGGCGGTCCTCCCGATGGGGAGGAACGGGACCGCCGGGAACACGGCCAAGACCCAGAAGATGCCAAAGGCGAGGGAGCCCAACGCCACCTTCTCGGTGGGCGCCAGGGCCATGCTTGCAGGACGTCGCCTAAAAGGTAGACAACGAATCTAACAAAAGATAACAGAAACAGTACAGGTGAATCTGTTTCCCGAAAAGGGTTGCAGCAGGCAAAAGCGGCAGTGGCACGTCAACGGCTAAGGAAGGAATTAAAAAGTCAAAAGCCTCCCTTTTTTTGTTGCCGCTGCTTTTGTTGGATCGAGCACTTAAGTTCGATAAACCACAAAATCTTATCAACCAAGAACTTTAAAAGCTAGATATTTTCCTCTGAATTCAGGGTCACCAAGAGTGAAAGGCGTATCTACATCAAGAGGAGAGGCCTGCAAGGAACAGACAACAAGATCCAGGAGGCATACAAATATCTGCTGTGCGCACTGGGAAGTCTACCAATCAATAAGAAGAGATGGAGGGAGCTCTGGGCCTCCCGGAACTGTTGACGGAGTTGGAATTTTGCGGCAGCTCAGGAGTGCCCGAGATCTGCATGCCAACCTTCGGAGGGCCGACGGATCATGTGAGCTGGTGACTCACCGATGGCGGAGGCCGCACCAGACACCAGGGCGAATGAATCCGTCCCCTATGAACACACCTGGCCACGAGGCCGTTCTGGCATGGTCGCGTGCCTTTAAGACACCCGAAACAAAAAAAAAAATTTAATGGTGTATCCCGCAGCAAAGTGTCCCAGGAGAGAGAGAGAGAAAGGGGGGAGAGAGAGATGGGCCACGATAGTGGCCTCGTGAACTCACCGCCCTCCCCTGCTCTGCTGTCAGCTGTGCTCTGAGATGCGTCTTTGCTAGTAGGCGCACGGCCGAACGAGCGGTTAAAAACACCGTGGTTGACGAGATGCCGGAATGATCGCCTTCCTCCTCTCTCTCGATGATTGGGGGAGGGGAAGGGGCCCGTCCGTGTGACGTGTCGGCCGTCTTATCCGCAACCAAGTGGTTTGTTAGTAAAGTGGTGATGCGTGGCATTAAGGACTTTTTACTCAGTTTCAGGATAATGATTAGTCCATTTGAGGTCAAGATGATCCGGTGTGCAATGTTTTTTTTTCCCTGCCATCATTAATGCCTCTTTTTTTTACCAACGAATTGTTCAAGCATTTAATTATTATAAAAAAATGCCATGACTTCAATTGAGAGAAATAGTTATTTATATGTAGCATTTGTCAGTCTTAGATGGTTTATGCTTCTTGACATGTGTAAACTATTTGTCGTAAGTGAACATTATTTTTATTTTAATAAGAAAAAATATGATAAAAAGAAGACATGCAATCCACGGGCTATGACCTGGGAGGCCTTTGGAGCAACGACCAAGCGATTCGATTAGCCAAGTACTCTTTCTATTGTCTTTAGTTGATATATTTGGAGTGGACCACCTTCAAAGTTCTAAGTTTATCTTGAAAAGGTAAAGAACCAAATATGCCGTTGACTCCGAGGTCAGTCAAATCTTTCGGTTACCCTACTCACTCATGTTTGCTGTTTGCCTAGGAATAATCAATTTTCTTGGGTTTGAGCGAAGGATTGCTTATATTTGCGTATACCTTTATATTTCCGATATTCGTAGGGATAGACTTAGACTGGCAAACACTTGGCGTTTGGTAGGGTAAAGATTTTATTCCAAGTGTCATTACGCCTAGGCATCATAATTTATCAACAACCTTCTAGTTCAAGTACTAATAAAGACATACAATATTTTAATATTCTCACATCACCAAATAAATAAGCTAAAGAATTTAATGGGTCCACTCCACCTCATTTTAAAAAGGTAAACATGTTTAAAAGATTTTCCGGTAGATCGTCGAGTTATCTTATTTTTATGTACTTTTTCTTTTTAGCTTATTTTTTAACTTAATTTTATTTTCAAATGTGATGGTGATAGTTTTTGTAAGATGTATTACATAAAAGTGTAACCTCCTACCTTGTCTTACACATCACATGTCGCATATCTATTATCCGAAATGATGGTATAGTATGAAAGACTCATTAGTGCTCCTTCGAAACTTTTAAAATCATTCTATTTACTCAACAAAAATTTTAAAATTTTTCAAAACTTAGCATTGTGTCTCAAGCATGGGATGACAACCCACAAAGCGTCTCAAGCGATCGAGCGTTCCGCTTAAGTGCCCATTTGTTCACAAAAACCTCCACCAAAGCGTACGCTCAGGCTAGGCGTCCCAAAACTTATGACATTGAGAAAGTGACGTAAGAAAGATTTCATAAAGCGCTCAAAAAAGCTTATCTAGACGTTGGATATGTCTAAATGTCACAAAGGTCGGTCGAGCGAAAAATGTCTCGTGACAAGTTGGTATCATAGCACTTTCATGAGACTGCTTACTTTGGTGTTCGACGATCAAGAAAGAATGACGTCGAACTCGGAGATAACACAAGATCTCGTCGTACCGGAGAAGGGCCGCCCGGAGTGAGGGTGCGCCCGCTAAAAGGGCGTCATGATCATCTTCGAGCAATGCCTCATCCAGTTCCAACTGGACGTTGACAAAATGTAAGACCAAATCACAATGTATGAGCGGGAGTTAGAGAAGATAGTGGACATCACAATGGTGTAGGATGACGTCGCGCCATTATATATGCAGCTCGAGTCCATAGAGGCGAGTCATAGACATGCGGGAGTCCTTGGACAGTGGACTTTTAAACATGAGGTTCGCCCTACGGGAAGAGCTCAAGTGATGCTATGGAGATGGGTGACGTCCTGAAACATCCGCCCCGCATGAAGCGAGAATCGATGTACCAAAATCGAGGCCATAAAAAGATGAGAGGTCGGCAAAAAAGATCAATGATTTATGAGGAATGTCCGGTAATACATTGAGGCCTTGGACGTGATTTCAAAAATGATGATGGTAAAGACCGCATCCTTCTACTTGCAAGATGTGGTGAGCTTGTGGTGACGATGCCACTGCAATGATGTAGAACACGGCAATGTCGATCCCATTGAGAAGTGGGACGATTTCAAAAGACAGCTTATAAAGTATTTCTGTCTTGTCAAGTTGGAATTGGAGGTCAAGATTGCATTATTCAATATTTGTCAGAATGGCACGTTGAAGGAGTACGTGAAAGAGTTCATCGAGCTCCGCTTACAGAACTCCTAGATGGACGAAGACACATTGTTGGTGGTCTTCGTCAAGAGTTTGAAGCCTTGGGCTAGGACGGAGTTAGAGCGACGAGACTGCCCCAACCTTCGCTCACTAGTCGCCGTTGTCGAATCGCTCGTGGAGTATGTCAAAACAAACGCTCCACCATCAAAGTCCTCGGGCAAGGACAATGGTGGAAGAGAGAAGTCAAAGTCGCAAGGAGACAAGCTGCACTACCAAGACAAGGGGAAGGGCCCTCAGGATAGAAGGTCTAACAATTATATATTCAAGAGAGATGAAAGTCGCCGAAGTCGTGCTACATTTGCAAGGGTCAACATTGGACTAGCGACTGCCCACAAAAGGCGACAATGAATGCTATGTATTACCTCGACGAGAATGAGAAGGAGAAGGCGTGTCTCAGTTCGATGCACGTCCTCAGCGCCATCAACGCCTCCAAGGGTTTCTCATCGGCTGCTCAACTTTATGCGGACATCGAGTTAAACGGGCAAGTCTTCAATGCCTTCATCGACACGGGAGCATCAGAGTTATTTGTGTCAGAAGTGGTCATCAAGAAGCTGAAGTTTCCACTGAAGAAGATGCCTGTCACGTTCAAAATGGTGAACACGAAGTCTATCTCGACCACATGAATTTCTCCTGGAGTGAAGGTATGCATTGGCAAGTGGTCGGAAAGCTTCGACGTGACAGTGGCACCAATGGATGACTACAAAGTGGTGATGGACATCTCTTTTCTACGACACATTGCTGCATGTGTTATCTCGCTCATTAACTTGATGGTCATCTTAGACCCCAAGTGACCTTACAATATTCCCGTAAGGTCAGCCGGAGATCTCAGGCAGAAGACCATCTTCACCATGCAAGTGGCAAAGGGTGCGAAAACAGAATCACACATTGCTAGTGACTGCCATTTTGGAAGATCCAATGCCCTCCACTCCAACATCTTCCAAAGTTCTTGAGATCCTCGAGAACTTTGCGGATGTCATGCCCTTAGAACTCCCAAAATAGTTGCCTCCGAAGCGTGAAGTGTACCATGTCATCGACTTATCCCCAGACCGAGGTCTCCACATGGAGTCCCTTATCGGCTAGCCCCTTCGAAACTCGCGAAATTTCATAAGCAACTTATCAAACTATTGGATGCAGAATATGTTTGGCCTTCTAAGTCTCCATATGGCGCCCTGGTTTTCTTTCAAAGGAAGCATGATGAATCCCTCCGAATATGCATCGATTACTAGGGTGCTCAATAAGCTTACGATGAAGAACACGTACCCTATCCCCTGGTGGCGAACTTATTCGACTAACTTGGTGGTGCAAGATGGTTTACCAAGTTGAATTTAGACTATTAGTAAGTCCGGATTGTTGAAAAAGATGTGCAGAAGATGACATGCGTCAAGAGATATGACTCCTTTGAGTTTCTCGTGATGCCTTTCGGCCTCACCAACACTCCAACAATCTTCTGTACCCTCATGAATAAGGTATTGCAACCCTTCATCGACAAGTTTGTGGTTGTCTACCTCGATGATATCATGATCTACAATCACACATTGAAAAAATACATCAAGCATACTCGGCAAGTGTTCGAGGTGTTGCGGCAGAATCAGCTCTACATCAAACAGGAGAAGTTTGCATTCGCTCAACCGAAAGTGCACTTCTTAAGACATGTCATCGGAAGTGGTAAGTTGAAGATGAATTGTGTGAAGATTGAGCCATCATGGAGTGGGAGCCGCCCAAGCGGGTTCCCGATATGCATTTGTTTATTGGCCTGATGAACTACTATAAATGATTCATCAAGGGGTATTCACATGTGATGACTTCTTTGATGAATCTCCTTCGGAAGGATGTGAAGTGGGAGTACATGCTAGGAAACATTCGACACTCTCAAGAGAGTCATGAAGGAGGAACCGGTGCTCGTCCTACCAAATCACATCAAGCCTTACGAGGTATAGATAGATGTTTTTTACTATGCTATCGAAGGAGTTCTTATGCAAGAGGGGCATCTCGTGGCGTTCGAAAGTCGCAAACTCAATGAGATAAAAAATGCTATGTCGTACAGGAGAAGGAGATGAATGTGGTGATCCATTGTCTGAGGATATGGCGACACTACCTCCTCGGGTTGTGCTTGCACATCAAGATGGATAATGTTGCGACAAGCTACTTCGAGACGTAAAATAAAGTCTCGCCAAAGCAGACAAGGTGGCAATATTTTATGGCGGAGTTTGACTATGTTCTAGAGTATAAGCCCGACAAGAATGTTGTTGCTGACGCCTCAATCGACGGCCATGGACTCCTCTCTGGCTAACATGATCGAGAGGATAAAAAAGGGATTGGAGTCAGACCCTTGGCGAAGAATTTGTTCAAGCAAGCAAAGGAGGAAAAGACACGCTGATTTTGGGTGGAAGATAAGTTGATCTTCACCAAAGAACGTGGCATCGACATTCCATTGTTCGACAACTTACGGTACGCTATCATGCAAGAGTGCCAAAACTTCAAGTGGGGGGACATCTGGGCATCTGTCGCACTTTGATGCTCATTGAGGGCAATTATTTTTTACCAAGGATGGAAGATGGTATTGAAGCTTTTATGAAGACATGCCTTATTTGTCGCAAGACAAAGGCACAAATCAAGCACCCCGTGGACTTCTAGAAACTCTGCCTGTTTGAAAGCGACCATGAAAAGATGTTTTCAAGTCTGAAGGGGTGGATATCATCATGGTGGTTGTTAATCGATTCTCCAAGCATTCCATTAAAGCTGTTGGCTCCACAAGTTATCCTGCCACTGAAACTGCAAAGTTGTTCATGAAGTATGTGGTGAAGTATTAGGGCATTTCCCAAATCATAGTCAATGATCGGGATGGGCGATTCGTGGCAACTTCTGGAAAAAACTATTCAAGATGATGGGCTCCAACCTACATTTTTCAATCTCACTTCATCCTCAAACTGACGACCAAATTGAGATGATGAATTATATCCTGGAGATCTATTTGCGGCACTATGTCAGTGCCAATAAGAAGAATTGAGCGAAGCTACTCGACATTACGCAATTCTCCTATAACTTGCAACAAAACGAGGAGACCAATCGAAGTCTCTTCGAGATAGTGACGGGGCAACAACCTTTCACTGCACATCGTCGCCATTTCTTATGGTGACAAAGTCCCCGCCGCTCACAGTAAAGTGAGGGGATGACATGAGCAGAATGATATGGGCAAAAATGAGCATAATGACATGCACAAGGCATCGAAGCGCATAAAAAAATGGACAGACATTGCCCGACGAGACGTCAACTTTGAAGTCGGAGACTCGATCCTTCTAAAACTGGTCCAACATCTTCGGCTAAACTGAAAGAATCTCCATAATGGCCCGTTAAGCGTTATGAGGGCCCGTTCAAGATCTTGAAGAAGTTAAATAAGGTGGCATACAAGCTTGAGCTTCCGCATGCAACAACACCCCATCTTCTATGTCAGCTTGCTCAAGCCCTACATTGAAGACCCTGAAGATCCCGAGCGTGGGATTTCAGATCGCGTCCTGTTAGCCACCCGTCAGCGGTTGACTGATCAAGTTGAAGAAGTACTCATCATTCGCATGAATAATTTGAAGGAGTATTTTGTTCGATGGAGCAGAAGACCGAACACCGACACAAGTTGGGAGACGATCGAAGCCTTGTGATAGTTCAAGCAAAAAAATTGAAGAATTTGAAGTTGCAGGTCCAAGAACGTCGCTGACTTGAGTGGGAGAAAATTTCCCAGGGCTTTCCCGTGGACCGCCAAGTTATCTTACTTCCTTGTATTTTTCCTTTTTAGTCCACTTTTGTAACTTAGTTTTATTTTCAAGTGTTATGGTGGCAATTTTGTAATATGCACGTCAGAAAAGTGCACCGCCTAGCTTGTCTTCCACATCACATGTCGCATATCTGCCTCTCAAAATTGTAGTATAATAGGGGAGATCCACTAGTGCTCCTCGAAAGCCCTTTATAATCATTCTATTTACTCAACAAAGATTTCAAAATTTCTCAAAACCTAGCATTGTACCTCAAGCATGGGATAGTAACCACAAAGCGTCCCAAGCATCGAACGATCCGCCTAGATTCTCGTTTGTTCACAAACACCTCAATCGAAGCGTCCGCTCGGGATCAAGCGTCACAAAAATTGTGACATAAGAAAGCCCACGCACAAACTCCTTTTAGGAGCGTGATGCTTAGAATTTGTAACAAAAAAAATTTTAGCAAGTGCACTAATCATATCAAGAAATAAAGTGTAGAGTAGAGTTGTCGATCCTACGAGAAACTAGTTAAATATAATCTATCTTAATAATTTACTAGGAGAAGAAAATAGTTTTGTGGTAAGAAAATAGAAAATTAAAGGTGCAGAAAAATAAATGAAAGATAATTAAAATAAACTAGTGTTGAGCCTAAGAATTATGGACGATTAACATAAAGATAAACATGTATAATCCTCCATAATATTTAAGTAATAATAGAAAATAATAATATCGATTCTTAAGACGGATTAGAAGTACCTAAGGTATTGTCATCTCCAAGATGAGTAAATCAAATCATATTAACTTCTAATAAAACTAACAATAGCAAATGACGAGTCAATTATTAATTTTACAGTGAGTTAAAATGCAATAACATGTATATACTACACTATTATATATTCACCCACAATTCTAAATAGAATAATAGACTGTATAAAATTTGACACGAACAACAAGCTATCGAACACACGTTATGTATGATTCAACTTAAAAGTAAAAGGTCAATTCTCAAAGCAATAATCATTTCTAAAATTAAGCACTCCTCTTGTTTGTAATCTAATATGAGAAGTCAAATCACTCATCAAAAAGCAATGAACTCAGCATGTATAATAAAAAGAAATCAAAAAGTTTAATTAATTAAACTAGTAACAAAGTTCAAATAGTTTTTCTTCTTAAAAAGAAAATTTGAAATCTTAAAAAGAGCCTTTGGAACCTCTGAACCGTTGCACAACACAAATGACGATTTGTTACACAACTTTCTCCTTCGATTGACCTTCAACCATTGAAATTCGTCCTCATCAATAATGCACGACTCCCATGTCTCAAGAACCACGTTTTCTGTCTCCTATAGCCTCTATTTATAACCCCATATGTTCCAAGAATTTTCGTAGAGTTTCTGTTTGATTGGGAATTTTTTTATAGCAAAATATTTCAGAACTTCTTTAAATTTGAGTAAATATGTTTCCAAACGATCCTTGTGACTTAGGATAAAGTTTGAAGTCGATCTGCAACTGAAATCCACAAGAAAAGTCGAAGAAATCTCAAAATCAACCTTCGTAACACCCTATAACAATTCAGTAACGACATAAATATAACTTTTCATAGTCCGTAACATGATTTCACGACCCTTACAGTATCCAAATCAGAGTAAAAGTTAAATTTTAATGGTCCGTAACATTTTGGCCATGACCCGTGACTCGAGCAAGTTTTTTACACAAAACTGGGCATTTAACGGCCCGTTACGAAAGTTTCACAAGTCATGTCATGGTCTGTGACAAAACATTCACGGCCCCTCGTGACAACAGAATTTCAACCCTTATCATCTTCAATATTTTCACTTTTTGATTTCGTTTTAACTTCGATTTGAACGCGATTTTCTCCGATGATTTCGTAATTCAATTTTCTTGTTTTTTTGCATTTTATTTTTATAAAATTAAAGTAAATAAGATCATAAATTGATGCATGTTATATGAAAAAGAATCAAAATGTGATTAAATGCATGGCTAATTATATGTTGTATTTTGCATAATCAATACGATTTAGTGGCAATTCAGCGAATGATTTCGCAGTGGTTTGACGAGCAGCAGTGTACAGTTTGCAACAAGAGCGGGCGATTTGCAACAATGACGGCAAGCAACAATGGGCGATTCACAGCCATGACAATGGCGAAGGCAATGATGACTTGTGAGGGTTAAGAGCTGGCGTGGTCATTTTTGTGCCATATGATGCAACGAGGATGACAATTAGTGAGGTTGACGCTGGCCGCAAGGAGATCAAGGGTATGATAGCGGGCGAAATCGAGTGCGAGTGGTGACAATTGTGAGCGAGTTTGAGGGTGGCAAGCAAGATCCACAATCGAAGGCTGCAAGCAAGTCAAGGATTTGAGGGTGAGGTCAAAGGTGGCAGCGAGGGAGCTCGACGGTCAAGGGCGGCAACAACGGCATGCGAGCGGGCGACGTCAAGTTCGAGGGCAGCGACGACGACACAACAAGCAAACGGGCGCCGTCAAGTGCAGCATCGCCGAGTTCTAGGTGGAGGGAGACAACGGTACGACAGGCAAGCAGGCAGAGGGCGATGACAGTAGGCGATCTGACATCGTCGAGTGCGGTGATGGTTTGTCATTGCTCCAAGGCAAAAAAGTGGCAAGCGAGCTCCGCTGAACCATTGAACCGCTCATCCGCTGAACCACGTGAGCTGTCGATCTATCATCCGATGTCCACCCCTTTCAAATGGGGTTCAAAATAATTGTTTGGATTGCCAAAAAAGAGAGAAAAAAAAAAGATAGCACAATCAAACAATTCCACATTAACTGTTATACCAAAACACAAAGATGGCTCAAAATGGAAAGAGATGGTCAAACGAACTTTGGCATGTCATTTCGTCAGACTAAATGATCTCAAGCAAATTGCCAATGTAGATGTAAGCAACAGTATTTGTCTCTCAATAAACCATGAGAAAAAAAAGAAGCAGACGAGGATAATTTCCAAAAGCGTGATATGTTACATGGTCCTGTTATTTAGATTAATTAGTCAGCACGAGGAGACAAAAGAAAGGTCTTTACATTGAAGGAAAAAAAAATTGGAATTAAACTGCCCAGTGATGTCACTGTTAATATCCAGAGATTTCATCATCTTCTCTTTATTGTCTGACGTAAGATTTTTTTGGATTCCATGGCCATCAAACCTGCAGCGATTTTATTGTTCAGCCATCGTGACTTTGGTTCAGTAGTGATGTATCGAGTGACTCTGATTCCAGAAAGCCACCAAGTAGGCTTGACATAGTACCTTGAAGGCAGCTAGCACAAGCTTCTCCCGTGGCGTATAACTTACAGTCCACAATTAGCTTACCCCAGGTTGTATCATAGGGAAAAATGCCCACCTCTTCTGATGATCGGTTCGGGTGCCAACTTTCTCACTAACGCACCAATCACAATCAACAGAGTGCTCGCTTGAAGCTCCATCAGCATTGAACTTGAATTCCTTAACTGCAGGAACGGCTAAAGACTTCTGTATTTTCTGAGGGAGATCATGATATGTTTCATCAATGCTTATTCCATTACTATTATCTGCTTCATTATCATGCTGGTGTCCATCATTTCTTGTGGAGAAAAATTCTGAATTGGTTTCTCCTGAAAGCGCCGCCTTCTTACCCAAACAGCGTAAAACATCTTCTGCAGTCAACTCAAATGAGACTCTCTGATCTATCACATGCTCATTATTTTGAGTCCTAACATTGGAGTCTACTATAGGCACAGCTGCCGATATCTGACCATCCAACAAAGAACCTCCATTTCTTGCATGTCGGGTAACAAGTTTGCGTGAGGAAATTTCTTCGGCACTCAATGTTTTGGGTGGTTCACTAACAGGAAATGATGGAAATGAACTACCTCCAGAAGAATGTAACTCGACATCAGGTAAAGGCGATGAGGTGCCTGAACACACTGAGCTAGGTGATATGAGATGACCAATTGGACTTCCAGGGTAAAGTTGGTAGGATTGAAACCCATAAGTCTCATTCTTACAGTTGGCATTTAGGGAAGAGGTCAAAAGTTTGGCAAATGGTACCTCTGGAGATGATGGGGTGGTGAGATGCACAGGTTCTGGCGGAGGAGTAAACGGAGCAGTGGATGGTTCAGTAGTAAATGTGGAAAACACAGGGGGTGAAACCAACTGTGTCTCATGAGCATATGGTCCAATTGCAAAGATGGAAGCTGGACCACCAGGAGAGTAGGAATTTACTGAAAGAGTCGAAAGGGACAGAGGGCCCAGAGGTGATTGGGTAGCAAATGGAGATCCTGACTGGAGGAAGGAAGCTGGGGAGGAGGGAGGTGCAATGAAGGGCAACCTTGGGGCTGGGGGCTGGTTAGCATTTTCAGGTGCAGATGCATTTAATGTTGAAATTGCAGGCTCAGGAACAAGGACTGCATGGCTAATGCGCTTGCCATTTCTGTGAGAACCAAAGCACCAATACACACTGAACCAGGCAGCCCATCTTCTCCGCTGGGAATAAAAAGCAGTATGGTGGTCAAGCTCAGTTATGACAAGTAAATTAGGATCAATTCTTTATGATTGATATGATGCCTCAAGTAAATAAATAAAAGATACTATTTTTTATCACAACAATGGGTAAGTAGTTTCTACATATTTGGCATCACATTGACCTGTATCTAATATTAATTACACGTGTCAACTTAAAAATACTCACTCCAGCAAATTATTTCACATTTTTTAGAAAGACCACCTAACTACTACAAGTGCAAGCAAAAGAATACTCATTAGATACTAAAAACAAGAAAAAAATGAACTAATTCCTACCCTATAAACCACACCTTCATACAAAGACTAAAGGTGCAACCCCCCAAAAAACCTCTGAAGGACTCACAATAGAAGTATCTTTTTGGTATGCAGATCTTTGCTGAATAAAATTTGAAACCTATTGCATCAATTATACGTAACCAATAATTGTTTGCAAGTAGTCATATCCTAGAGAAGGTACGAAGTGGCATCCTGGAGGCACAGTAGTACTATGAAAATATATGTCTAATAAACCATAAAGGCACCGCAAGATCATGGCAGCAATTTATTTGAAAGTAACATTGGAAAGTATGAAAACCATACTTATACTAATTATAAAGTGACCCCCCAAGCAACTGAAAAATAATGTAATGGTAAACAAAAAGATGACTAGAAGGAAATTGAGTTGACTACACTTATGCTTCATGGAAACTTGATTTCAATAACGTACAGGAAGTCTGTTATTGGTAATACTCACAGCAAGACAGTCTTGTTTGGTTAAACAATCATCTGAACCAATGACTCATCCTAACTAGACAACTATAAAGTTTTTATGCACAAAAGCATAGGTGAGCATGGTAAAGTTTACATTTTTGTCTCACTTAAGAAAAAGGTTGATAGAAACTTTATATTTCACACATGGGATAGCATGGTACAAGTATTGAATATCCTTCTATCTGATAACAGTTTGATTGTGATCCACATTTTCATCAAATGTTCTCCCTCAAAGAAAAATGAAATTGATTTCCAGATTCTAAAGTCCAAGAAACAATCATTGTGACTACAAAGGTTATATATCCTCCTGTATCCATCATCATGCTTCTGCTATATCCAAACTACTTATTTCGTTTATACATGTTGATCATGTTGGGATTTGCACATACTCCTCAGGCAAGAAACAGTTATATGGAATTGACAAAGAAACAAGATAAATTGTAGACTTGAGAAAATCAACCAGACAGCGTAACTTAATTCTCAGTATTGGTTACAGGCCAATCAGTATTCTACAATGTTCTCCATGAAAAAACAATTTGATTCCCTTTTTTTCTCAAAATTAGCTAAAGAATATATTTAAGACACATAAACTAGACAATTAAACATAATTAATTATCCTTTTTAATCTCCAATACCGTGGAAAACAGGATAAGAGATCATTACCTACTGATGTTGCTCCTAAACTCTGATAATTACCTACAAAAAAATCAGTTACCACACGCCACAGGAATTCAACAGCAATACATTATCTCATTTGGTCAGATAAGAAACCCATGTTCTCTTTTGTTCCCGTCATCATAGATATAATCTTCCAGGCAAGAATCGAACTGATCACAAATTCTCCACACGTAACGTTATCAAAACGTAATAGCAAAGGAAGACAAGACTTAGCCAACCAAAACTTAAAAGTCAGAATTCATAAACAACGCAATTTACCAAAATCCTATCATAGAGCGTAGTAATTACGCCGAATTTTGCTTAAACAAAAAAATGTAACTAAAATTAGATCAAGCTCTTACGGAGTCAATAACTCACCGGTACAGTGACCTGCTGGACTCGGCTCTCAGCGGAGACGATGGCCGCCGCCGCCGCATTCACCGTCTCCACGCTATTGTGCATCATCCCGCCTTCCCTTCGACCGAAAGCCCCTCCCCCAAATTCCTGCCAATCGCGAACCGAATCCCAGCCGCGGGCCGCACGAAACCCCGCAGGAGAACAAAGTCCCAGTCGCCGGCAGCTAAATTCCGCCCCCAAGGAGCCCCCGTCGTCGGAACCCTAGAGCTCGCGGTGCCGATTCCACCATGGGAGGATCGAAGGCGATGCGAGGGAGGAGAGAGTGCCGAGGTAATAAAACCAAGCGAGGGGGCTAAAAAGGAGAGTGACGTAGGTATTCGAAGAGAAGCATCTCAAAAAAAAATGCTTCGCTCGCTCGATCGCCCACTCGAGTCCACCTCCCGAAACGTAACGAAGGTCAAACACGGCACCACGCGTGGTGCCGCGCTACTTATTCCCGCCACCGCCCGGTAATTACCGTTTAACCACGCCCCAATCATGAGGTCCTTGAGCACGTTCTCCACCGTACGATGGTAGGAACAGCGATATCCGACGGAGGAGAGCGCACCTCGGCGGCGGGAGCCAGGAATAGGGTTACTTATGTAAATTAAGATTGCGTTCGATGCCATTTCGGGTAGATGCCATGTGAGGGAGGGCGCCATGTGCCACGTGCGCGTAGGTAGACGCAATTATTCGCTGTTTTTGGAGGACCCTTTTTCTTTCTTAATAATTGTTGCTTTTTTACTCCCCTCGTGCGGTCGAGAAGTAAGGGCTCCAAAAAGCCACAGGTTAAATTTGTACTCGTCACCAGACTCGGTGCTCCGTGGCGGGGCCCCTACGTGGAGACGGACGGTTGGCCAGAGGCAAAGTATAGGTCCCGCGGGTATACGAGTGGAAACTTCCGTGGGTGTTTTATTTGGGAATTTATTATGTTAGTTTCGGGGGAGTACAAATATTTCAGTTCTCTCGTTAATTTTCGAGAACTTCTCGAAAGATTTAAGTTGAATATTTGAATGAAAAATATAATAATAAGAATTTGAAAAGTTGATTTAATAGATAAATTTTAGTAGGTGTTTGAATAAAAAGTAAGAATTAAGAATATAATTTATTATTTTATGAGGTATAAAATTATAATAAATTAAAATATTATGTATTTATTTAGTTAAAATAATCATTAATAGCATATAAAGAAATATTATACGTAATATTAATTTAAAATAAAATGTGTCATAATATATTAATATTAATTATTTTTTAATATGTTATTAATATTACAATTTATTAAAAATATTTATATTAAGTTAAAAAATTATTTTATAAGTAGAATGATAATATATTTAAAATAATAATTGATTATAATTGAACTAAGTTCCCAACAGTTCAAATGTTTGTAAGAACTAACTGGAACTTATGCAAGTTTTTGCCTAAGTCTCGATACTAAAACACTCGATAGAGAAAATAATTCAGAAATAAAATGTCAATACAAAAATATAAAAAAATATATGTCACTTTGAATTGTATGAAAATATTTGTTTCCGGGAGTAATTTTCAACCACTACTTTTTTTAACTTATCCTATTTTAGTTTTCAAATTTTACTTTGTAACAAATTAGTTCCTCAATTTATAAATTTGTAACAAAAAAAAGTCTTGTCAACCTTCAACGAAGAAAATTGATGTGGCACCCAACTCAACTAAAATATTATATAATTATGAAAATAATATATAATTATTTATTTTAAAATAATAAAAAAATTAAAAATAGAGAGGGCAAAAAGGATGTTGAAATTATTTATAAGTTGAATTGGAATAAAACGAAATATATCTATTAAAAAAGATAAATTTTAAAAAGTTTTAGGAGGGAGGGTGCAACATTATTCTCTTTTCTTATAATATTTATATTTTATTTTAATAAACATATTTTTGTTTTTTTAGAGTATTTCATGTTAGAGTCTCAATAAAAAATTAATATATTATATCCATAATTTTATGTGCACCGATAAAAGAATAATATATAAATTTTTACTTATAAATAAAATTAAAAAATAAAAGAGAGAAAGAGGGGTGTTGCTCCTCTCTCTCTCTCTTTCTAATTTTTTTTCTAATATTTTAATAAATATGTCATATTTAAGTTGTGCTTAGTTGACACAGAATAATTTTCGATCGAACACAAATAAAATATAGTATATTTATTAAAATAATATATAAATTTTTATTTTAAATAAATAACTATATATTATTTTTAATAAATATATAATCTTTTATGTGAGTTCAGTGCCACATCAACATTCTAATTAACACATTAACTTAGTAACCTATTATTGCATGTTAAGGAGATTTGTTACAAATTTATAAATTGGGGGTTTGATTTGTTGCAAAGTAAAGTTCAAGGATCAAATTGGAATTGAGTGAAAGTTGGAGGATTAATAGTGAAAATTTCTTATGTTTCAGGGTATATATAAAACACTATTAGTAGAGTAATATAGTAATATACTGAATTTAGATATTTTAATTAATTTAATAGGGTTCAGTTGCTCACATACATATGGCCACAAAATTGAATCATTGACATCATGCTTTTGTTTGTTTTGTTATGGTTGTTGGTGCTAATATAGTATATTATCTTCTTGTCATTGTTGTTCAATTCATGCCTTTGTTCTCACTTTTTTTTAACTCTGGAGAAGAAAATTTTTAGTGTTGTCGTGTCATTATTTTCACGTGACCAGTGTTAAATGGCAATGGTTAGTGATGCACATCCTTTTCTCGCTTTGTTATCCATAAAATTTTTCGTAATTATTTTTATTAGTGAGTTGGCATCAAATTTTTATTAATGAACTTGAATTGTCATTTCAACTCGATTTTTCTAGTTTTTTTTAGTTCATGCCAATTTTTTTTATCAAAATCGATGTATTAGTATTTCTAGTTTTTTTCGATTCATGCCATATAAAAATCAATGTATTAGTTCGGACCGATGATCGATTCGAGGTTGACATTGCATAAAAAGTTCAACATCATAATTAAGGACAACATAAGATAACTTGGGCCATGAGTCCGACACTTAATTGTGCATTCTTCGTCATGAGGCTTTTATCGTTGAGCCTAAACCTCTTTCGTATTTGGATGGATCCATGGCTATAGGAGATTTCTTCCATTAGGATATGTTATCATGCATTCTATGAATTATAGCATAATTTTTACATGTCATGACATATGAATTGCAACATAATCATAATTAATCATCATACATGCTATGAGCTATAAGTGCACTCTAGATAGTATAAGAACAATCATCATGAAAAGATAAGATAATTGTATAACATTATTAATCATTATGCTAAGGCATATCATGCACTTATCTAGCTTTACTTTAACATTTTCATTTATAACATCATATATGACAAAGGAAGATACATTAGCATTCTTTTGATGCATATATCGTCATCTTCATCTTTATGTTCCAAGACATTTCATCTTACTCATATCATATTACTACATTATCTTTTCATCTTCTATTTTTAATTAGGTGGCTTTTTATTTTGTCAATTGAGAAGATCATGCTGCCTGTCGGTCATGGCTAATTAGGATGGGATATTTTTGTCCCAATTGAAAACTTTGCACCATTTTGGTGTATACTTCATCTTCCAAGCAGTTACACTTAAGCTAGCTAGTGTGGATTTCGTTTCTCTCGAACGACGATAATAAGTCACCTTCGTTAACTCTTTTTTTAATTATAGTTATCAATACATACAATCATTAAATATATGTTGCATCTTTAGCTTACTAATTTTGGATGTCCATGCATTTTTGTGCCTAAGTGTGTCAAAGCATCATTCAATCATTAATGAACCTAATTAATAGTTTAATGACATAAAAATACCTTAATAAATGATTTTCGGGCATAAGCGATCGCATTTGGACCACTATGGTTAAAGTTGGGACCGCATAAGTGATCGAATTTTGAGCCTTTGCGCTACGGGTAACCCCCAAGGCGCCTTGAAGTTGGGTTTCGGCTTGACCATAGACTCTTGACAAAAGTCCACTTTTTTGGACTGCCATTTCACTCCTTGATCAATGTTTTCTCACTGGTTCATTCATGTGCCTCTTCTTCACTCCTGTTAATGCCCATGTTTGGCATCATCACGCCCGTGTCGCCTAGGGTGATTTGCGCCCAAGGGGCCGGTAGCATAGTCGTGACGCTACACCTCAGGCCGTGGCACGAGCATGCTTGTGGCACCTTGGGTTGTCTACACCCAAAGTGGAGTGGCACCCTAGGCTTTTGCGCCCAATGTGATGTCGTGATTCGAGCTGTGGCACCCAAAGCAGCGCTATGGTGTTACGTCCAAAGGGTCACGGTCATGCCCAAGAATAAAAATCGACAATCTCTCCAATTTCACTCTATTGTTCACCATTACAAGGCATTGATAATTTAGATTACAACAAAGATTAATCATGCCATACATGATATCAAAACTAAGCAACATAAATACATTAATACTAATCAACATATGCATAGCATGGCATTAATATTAGTAAGATAAAGAAGCAAGACTTGGAAGGAAACATTCATGACTAATCCCTAATATCCTATTTTAATAATCATATTGATACCTAAATACCTTAATCCAATCATGCACAAAATCATTAAGATGAAGGTTAGGGTTTGGATCCCCTCAAACATATTTTTAGGATTTAAGTTAAAACACTACTTCTATTTCTTCCCTTCTTCCTCTTTCCTCTCTTCTTCTTCCTCCCTTTGATACCTTGACGTGGAAGACCCCTTATTCTTCTTCTTCCATGTTGAAGTTGCCAACCCCACCTTCTTTTCCTCCTTGATGAGCTGGTTGGGCTGAGTAGGAGGTAAGTTGACAGGGAGTGAATTGCTATGGACTTAAGAGTGGTGAGCTTCCTAGTTGTTCCTATTGGGGCTTGAGTGGAGGCTCCTTTGGTTGCTTTGGCAAGCAATATGTGGCAGGGTGACTGAGGGGGTGTTGTCAGCTCGGCTGGTGATGTAGAGTAGTTGATAGGGTTTATATTGTAATATTAAAGTCTTTGTTAGGTTAAATGATAGTACAAAATCGAAAAAATTTGAAAAAATGATCGATTTTGCTCTTCGAATAAAAATTCAGATTTTGATTCCTTTGGGATTTAATTTTATAAATATTTTATTTGAATCCAAATGAGATTAGTTTCTTATTTACATGTAATATCTTAAATAAATGAATAAATAAAATAAATAATAGGGAAATTGACAAGTCATTTACTTAAATAATATTAACATAAATAAGGGAACTTCCAAGGGCACTTTGGGAATTCCACTTATAACCGACTTAAGGTCGATTTTCTTAATATATAACACATCAATTCTTATCTTTATTGAGATCAAGCAAAAATAAAAGGGAAAAGGAGGGATTTCCAAAACAAATCAAGAATTTCTTGCTAGGATTTCATCCAAGTAAGTTAAAAGCTCATTTCCTATGAATTACTCATATGAAGTTGGATTAAAACAAGTTAGCCCTGATCTCTGATAACTTTTCCTCATCTTTCATTTCATATTATTATGAAATAGGAACTTGTAACATGAACAACAAATCCCAACTAGTGCTGAAATTGAAAGTTGCAACTTATAAATTATGTTATTATATTTTGAAATCTCCAAAAATAATAAAATTAAATGTGGAAGTACTTGTTGAAGTCTACTTTTGATGGACTTTAGAATTAAGGTGATTGGATACTCACATACGAAGTTATGTATAAAATCTTAGGAGTCACTTAGGTTGTTCCAGAAAGTAGATAGGCTAAAATAATAATTCAGTCATAAATTTCACACTTAAGGTTTCATGTTAAAATTTAAGGAATAGCATGTATATCTGTAAGGGTTCTAGAGCATGGAATTTCATGAAAATAGTATGTAAACTAGGAATTATAATTTTTATAAGACATAAATCATAGTATGTTGATTTCAAAAGTATGATAGAACATCTTCAAATCTAGAAATTTTTGTAGATTAATATAGAATGAAAAAAAAAATATAAGATCGGTACTAATTCAAGCTCAGGAGGTCTAGTTTTGTTAGAAATTTTACTTCATGTGATAGGATTACATCTAAAAAGTTATGAATTTTATACTAAGTATTGTGCAGTCTGTCAGAGTTCTATTAATTGATTAATGGTTATATTTGATTGCATGATACATGATATAATATGAAACTATATGTTATATGAATAAGTGCTACGTGCACGCGTAAACCGTATTAATATCTATGTGTGCAATTCTTATTTCAAAAGATGATATGAAATGACATGACATGATAGGACATATAAAAAGGTAATATGATGTAATATGATATAACATGACATGATATGATTGGTCATGCATTTGCATCTCATTATCATGCATTTGCATTACCTCTGTCGGGCAACAGTTTATCTTGTATAGTTAAAAGACTTGCAAGGCCGATAGTTTATTCTTGTATAGTTGAAAGACTTGCAAGGTCGATAGTTTACTTTTGTATAGTTGAAAGACTTGCAAGGCTGACAGTTTACTCTTACATGGTTGAAAAACCGTGTAAGGTCGATAGTTTACCCATATTTGATTGAAAGACCCTATAGGGCCGACAGATATACCCAAAAGGAATTTTAGGTTGTTTGAAGCTAAGTGCCATGTAAATCGAATTATGGAATCGAACCCACCATTTGTATTCGTAGGGTCCATCTCTAGAATCCATCAGCCTCCCCAGTATGATCAACAAATATCCTGAAAGGGATGCCTCTGGCCAGATGACGACATGACTTGTACAGACATACAGGATTCATGCATCCATGCATTCATAATTTGTGCATCAACGGCTCATTCTTATGTATGATATGATGAATGTACCTTTGACATGATCTATAGATGTATAAATGTTCTTCATATCTTATGATATGATAAAGGTTTGAATTGCTGATAACTTATTGTTATATGATATATGCTGAGATAAAATAATAATACTTTTCAAGCATGAATAGATAATGTTAATATTATTTTACTCAAATGGAATATGTGATAATACATAGGCTATGAGTTTTTTACTTACTGAGTTGTGGTTTTCTCATATTGTTATTCTTAATATTTTTCATATCAGTAGACTAGTTTGTTGTCCTGTTTGGTGATCCTCTATCAAAATTAGAATTACTTTTGGTCAGACGCATATATGGGCCTTAGATCTTTTAAGTCCCTTTGAGGGGACTAAAGAGAAATGTTTTGGATGTGTATTATTAGACAAAAACTAGAAATGTTTCATTGTAATATGTGATACTACTTTTGTATAAGTACATGGTGTTTAATGTTTGCTTATTTTGAATGATGGAATAGTATATGGTGTGGTTTGGATACATTAACTATTTTATCTTCTAAATGACTTATAGCACGCTGCAAACTATATAAGGTTACATGTATTAGGTCGCGACCTACAAGTTAAACAAAGGTTTAAATTGGGGTCGTGACATATATACTTTAGGTTATTTAGGGTGGTCTAAGGTATTGCGTTGTTGGGGTGTTTCCTGTTGGGCCTCAATTGAAATTGAAACCTTCTTTAGCTACTAATTTCATTTTCTTTCAAGGTGTTACATTAATAATAATAATAATAATAATAATAATAATAATAATAATAATAATAATAATAATAATAATAATAATAATAATAATAATAATAATAATAATAATAATAGAGGTATAACACGTACAAGTGCCACTATTGTATCTGGCTTCCTTATTCATCTGCAATCGCATGTCCCTTTCCCATCCGCGATGACGTCTCGTTTTCATCAAATTTCGCTCACTTTTCTTAATACCTCAAGCAAGTTCCTCTTGGAACCTCACAAATGGGCCTTTAACCTAAAGGGTATAAAAGTTATCTATATATTAATAACAAATTAAGGTACAACATATAACATCCATCACGTGATAGAATACACATTAGAGGATGCTATGGCCATGCTTATGTGCATTGGCGGACCCAATTGTTAACTAATGGGGTCAATTGACCCCATTAAATTACAGGATTAGTGTAGTTATCTATTATATAATTTATAAATACTTGACAAATTATCTTTTTTTTTATTTTCTCCTTTGAGAAATTTTTTTATATTCCCTTCTAAATTGATCTTCTACTATGCATTCACATAGGTTGTGTATTCTCTCTCTTTTAACATACATATAAATATTTATATGGATCTATACCATCATGTCATATTAAAAAAATAAATATTAGCAACTTGTTATAACTAAATTTTTATAGCTATAATAATTGTACTTAACTTTATCAATTTTTATTATTTTATCTCATGACTCGCAAACTAACAAATAAATTAACATATAAGGATTTCACAAAAAAAAGATTTTAGATAAAAAAAAATGTTAAGCATTTCAAGTCCAACTTATTTTAAAATTAACTTAAAGTTAATTGTTTGCACCCAATCATCAAAGGGTCTTATGTCATCCCCTGCTTATGTGGACATCATGTTTGACCAAAATAAAGAATGACTAATCAACTAATAATAACTTTACATGCCAAAAGTAAACATAATAAAAAATAATAAAGAGGCATTATATTCTCATAAAGTGTGAAAAACTAAGTAATAAGAACCTAGGTTGTAAAGTTTGAATTTCTACGTAGATTTATTTTAGGGTGGTAGAATCATACGTAAACACGATGTGTAAGTACACAAAGTTTAAAATGATACAAATTAAACTAATAAATTCAATAACAATAATAAACATGAAAATATATAGTTATAATAAATATGAAATATAACTTGTAAATAAAAAGTCTCACAAATCAAACATTATTCATGGCATTTAACAATTAGAAAATTCAACCATGTACAACCCATCTCAACATTGCCAATTAGAAAAATTACATAAATTCAATTGAAGTTTCAAAAATTATATGAAATATATATACAAAACAAGTATCATATATGTATCATAATTATAAATATCATATGTTGTCATGACCAAATCATTTTCATATTAAACATCGCATTGCTCTAATATTTTTTTGTCATATTATTTATTTTTGAATGTTTATGTCCAAAGAAATTAAATAAGAAAGAAAGAAAATCTATTGAAAAATTAATATTAATATTATCATTCACATTTCACCCTAAAGTTATATCGTTATAATATTTATTTTAAAATTAATAAATTGTGTCATAATTTTTATGTTTATAGTTCCCTTAAACTAAGATTAGTGAAAAATAGTTAGTGATTGGCCCTAAACCTACAACCTGTCAAATGGCTATCATCACCACACCACTATGCCAACGTGGAGTGTTTGTCATAGAGTCGACAAGTTTCCTTAAATTGAGATTACTGAAAATAGTTAGTGACTGACTCTAAACCTACAACCTATCAAATGGCTATCATCACCACAACCACTATTCCAACGTGGAGTGTTTGTCATAGAGTCGACAAGTTTAGTACTTAATCACAAAGAACATAACAAAGAAGAATAAACAAATAAAGGATAAAAAATGATAAAAAAAAAGTTAGTGATTGACTTTAAACCTACAAGTTGTCAAATGGCTATCATCACCACAACCACTATGCCAACATGGAGTGTTTGTCATAGAGTCGACAAGTTTAGTACTTAATCACATGAGTTAAACCCAAATTCTGATTTTACAATGAATTGATTTGATTTTTCAACATCAACTCGTTCGAGTTTAAGTACCAAGATGCGAGTTTGACAACCTTGATAAGAATCATCAATGAGTCATGAGTAATTCATCTAATATAATATGTTATCCTAATAATAAGAATGATAAATTAAGAAATCAAAGTAAATGGCTCAACGCACTTATGTGCTGCCACCACGAGCACTCAATCATCGTTGGCAACCTTCATCATTGGGACATGCACCTATAAATTTGAATATGCATGAGAGATAATGCTTCTATTTTGACACTCAATATGCAAATAGAATAAAAAAATCATAAATATCATGATATTTGATAGAAAAAATCATGAGATCATCATCATTATCATCATCATCATAAGATCATTATCATATGATAAACAATAAAAATGATCGAATGAGCATAGATGAATGATCATGTAATGTAGAATATTAATATAAGATCAAGATAGATCATAGATAATTATCAAAAAAGTGGCAAGAGCTAAATCATCGTTATGTGGAAAGTTTTCATTATTAATATGTTTCTTCTTCTTCTTCTCCATCTTATTAATTAATTTTTAACTTATTGTATTTTTCAATATGCAATGTATCTTTCAACTGGTGAGAAAGTATCTTCATCTTCAAACTCACTCCCAATGAACTGATCATCATAAGAGTTATCTACCTAACATTTTCCATCAATTATCTTGTAAGCTTTTATTAACATTTTTAGGACATTATGAATCAAGGTAGAATCACATCATAATTGGAAGACTTCTAAAATCAAGAGTCATTAAAATATGATTATAGGATTAATCAATGGTGCATAATCAGAATAATTATCATATAAATTTATCATGACTGAGTATATGAAAAAGTGAATCTACATATGCAAGAATAATCTCAATCTAATGAAACCCAAGGTTGGATGTGAGGATAAATTGAGTTGACTCCGTATGGTGGGAAATAATAGAAAACTCCTAATATTGTAACATAACCCAGGATGAACTTAGTTTATAGTCGGACCGAGTTCATCGTTTATAGGTTGGGCGAGAGTTGCCCGACGCGACTTCTTTCTCATGGAACTTGAATCGAGTCATAATCAACCTAAGACAAGCTCGTCGATTATTAGAGCTTGAGGTCCTTCAACATGTTGGATCCGAACTGAATTGCAAACAAATTAGACTAGGTTAAGGGAAACTCAAGCTGAGTTTCGAAAGAACATGGGCCAACCAAATTTTGAACTATATATATTAAAATAATATTTATTGATTTAAAATAAAATATAGAAAATAAAATGAAAGATAAAGGAGGGGAGGCAAGAATGTTTAATGTGAATCTCACCTAACTCTCTATATATAACTATTCATAAGATAAATTTTAAAAAGTTTTAGGAGAGGAGGGTTGTAAGGTCCCCCTCTCTTTTTCTTTTGTTTATAATATCTATATATGATTTTAATACATATATTTTAATTAAGAGTATGCCAAGTTAGCATCTTCAAAAAAATAATATAGTATATCCACATTTGTATGCACATTGATAAAAAAATATAAATATTTATTTATAAATAGATTAAAAATAGAAAAGACAAAGATCTCTCTCTCTCATTTTTAAATTTTATTTTAAATAATTATTTACATATATTTTAATAAATATATTCTATTTAATTTTAGTTTGATTGCTATTTTGCAGCATCTTAGTAAGCAAATTGACCTAGAAATTTGTTATTGTATGTTAGGAATTTTTTTACAAATTTATAAGATCTGATTTGTTATAAATTAAGCTTGAGGATCAAAATGGAATTGATTGAAAGTTGAAGATGTAATGGTGAAAATTACTTTAAAAAATATTGGAGCTAATCATCAACATTAACATAATCATTTATGGTACTTGACCATCTGCACACTTATTGTATTTTTTTCTTATTTTAGCTCACATTTGCACGTTAGGCTTAGCATGATATGATGATGAATTCTTATAATTTTGTACTTAAAAAAGTGCACCCCCTCAGACTATCCTCCACATCACATGGCGCTAAACTACCACCCAAATATGTGGTATTTTAGGAGAGAGCAGTGATCCCTTTGTAATCAAGCAATATGTTCTCAACAAAGATTCAAGCTTTCACAAACTTAACATTGAGCCTTAAGGTGGCACGACAACCCATAAAAAAGAGTGTCCCGATCAAATGTTCCACCTGATCGCCTATTTGCTCACAAACACCTCCGTCAAAGTGTTTCCTTGGAACATTTGGCAATCCACAAAGCAAGTTCTGCAAAATGCAATCAAAAGATATTGTTCAAATGATTGGCACGTCTAGACAATACACGGGTCGGTTGTAAGTAAAAATGATCCCTGACAAGTTGGTATCAAAGTAACTTTTATGAGATAGCTCATTTGGAACGTTTGACAACCAGATGATGTCGAACTCGGAGATGATCCAAGAGCATGCCGCACAAGAGAAGGATCGCTCAGAACAAGAGCGTGTCAAGCTCATGACCGCCTTCAAGCAATGTCTCAAACAGATCCAACTAGACGTTAGTGAGCAAGACCAACTCGCGATGTATGAACGGGAGCAGAGAAGCCAATGGATATCATAGTTATGCTGGATGAGATCGCGTTGGTGTATGTGCGACTCAAGTTCATGGGAGCGGCGATCATGAATATAAGGGAATCCATGGCCAACAAGATAATGAACAT
This sequence comes from Pontederia crassipes, assembly GCA_030549335.1. Taxonomy (NCBI): domain Eukaryota; kingdom Viridiplantae; phylum Streptophyta; class Magnoliopsida; order Commelinales; family Pontederiaceae; genus Pontederia; species Pontederia crassipes. Next base: position 62,872,251 of record CM060191.1, on the reverse strand, counting down.
GGGACCAAGATTTCAAAGCCTTTCGAGAAGAGCTCAAACGACTCCCAGAGAATGAGCTACGTCAAGAAACAATCACCTTACATGAACTAAGAATCGATGTGCCAAAATCGAGACCATACAAGGTCGATAAAGAAGATCAATGACTTTCTGTAAAACATTCATTGATATATAAAGGCCTTGGACATGATCTCGAAAGTAAGGATGGTGAATGTCACATATTTCTACTTGTAAGATGTGGGGAGCTTATGGTCATCATGCCATTGCGATGACGTGGAATGTGGCAATGTTGATCCCATTGAGATGTGGGTAGAATTCAGATGACGGATAATATTATTCAACATTACTCAAAAGGGCACGTTGAAGGAGTACATAAGAGGGTTCACCGAATTCCACCTACAGAACTCTCAAGTGGACGAGGACACACTGTTGATTATCTTTGTTAAGGGTTTGAAGAATTAGACTAGGACGAAGTTAGAGTGACGAGATTGCCCCAACCTATGCTCGCTAGTCGTCAGTATCAAATCGGTCGTGGAGTATTCCAATACAAGTTCCACACCACCAAAGCTCTCGGACAAGGGTCATGATGGGATAAAGAAGTCCAAGTCTCAATGAGGCAAACCAAGTTATCAACACTAAGATAAGGACAAGGGCCATTAAGAAAAGAGATCGGATAGTGGCAAATTCAAGAGAGATGGGAAGCCACCAAAACTTACTACATTTGCAAGGGTTCTCATTAGACAAGTGATTGTCCGTAGAATACGACGATCAACACCATATATTACCTCCACAAGATGGAGAGAGAGGAGGTATGCCTCAGCTCAATGCACAACCTTAATGCCATCAATGGCCTGAAGGGATCAATATTGATTGTTCAACTCTATGCGAACATCGAACTAAATGGACAAGTCTTCAATGCCCTTATCAATACAGGAGCATCGAATTGTTTGTGTCAAAAGTGATCCCTAAGAAGTTGAAACTACCACTATAAAAGACTTCAACCACATTCAAGACAGTTAATGTGATGCCTATATTGACCATAGGAATATCTCCTGAAGTGAAGGTCTGCACTGACAGATGGTTGAGAAGCTTCGACGTGATGGTAATACCCATGGATGGTTACGAAGTGGTGGTGAACATATCTTTCTTGTGACACATTGTAACATGTGTTATTTAGCTTACCAATTCATTGGTTATCTTCGACTCCAAGGAACCTTACAATATTCTTCTGAGGTCAAATGAAAATCTAAAGCAAAAGACCCTCTCTTTCATGCAAGTGATGAAGGAGTTGGGAAAACAGGAGCACACATTATTGGCGAGCATCGTCTTGGAAAATCTGGGGCTCTCCACCTCAACAACTTCCAAAGTTCTTAAGATTCTTGAGGGCTTTATGTATGTCATGCCCCCGGAATTGCCAAAATAGTAGTCTCTGAAGCGTGAAGAGAGTCATGTCATTAACTTGATCTTAAGATCGAAGCCACCACACAAAGTTTCTTATCGGCTGGCCTCTTCAGAAGTCGTTGAACTCCGTAAGTAACAAACTGTACTATCGAATGTAGGGAATATTCGGCCTTCAAAATTTTCATATGATGCCCTAGCTCTCTTTCAGATGAAACATGATGGATCACTCCGAATGGGTATTGACTATTGGGAGTTGAGCATTCTCACGGTGAAGAACAAGCACCTCATTCCCATACTTATTCGACCAACTTGGCAAAACAAGATAGTTTAACAAGTCGGATGTCCATTCGTGCTATTGGCATGTCCGAATTATTGGCGAAGATGTGATAAGATGATATGGCTCATTTGAGTTTCTCGTGATGTCTTTCGACCTCACTAATGCCCTAACAACTTTTTGCACCTTGATGAATAACGTATTGCAACACTTTCTTGATAGATTTGTAGTTGTCTATCTCGATGATATCATGATCTAAAGTCGCATTTTGTAGAAGCACATCGAGGTGTTGTTGCAAAACCAACTCTATGTGAAGTGGGAGAAGATGTGCCTTCACCCAATCGGAAGTGAACTTCTTGGGATTGTCATCGAAGGTGGAAAGCCTAAGATGGATGGTGCGAAGATTCGAGCCACCATGGAGTGAGAGCCGTCCAAGCGGGTTTCCGATTTATGTTTGTTCCTTTGCTTGACAAATTACTAGAGAGGGTTCATCAAGGGGTATTCTCGTGTGATGACTCCTTTGATGAACATTCTTCGGAAGAATGTGGAGTGGGAGTGGACGCCTATTCATCAGGAGACGTTCAACACCTCGAAGCAGGTCATGATGGAGGAACCAGTGCTTGTCCTGCCATACTACACCAAATTTCACTAGGTACAAAGATTCTAACTATGCTAGGAATTCTTAGCATCCTGTGGTGTTCGAGAGTTGTAAATGACATTATGCCGTTCAAGAGAAAGAGATGATCATGGTGATCCACTGTCTACGGACATGGTGGCACCACATTCTCAAGTAGTAGTTCCACATCAAGATAGATGTTATCTTTACCAACTACTTTGAGACTCAGAAGAAACTCTTGTCAAAGTAGGATTTTATGGCAGAGTTTGACTAATACAAGCTCGACAAGACGAATGTCATTACTGACGCTCTCAACCAATACATAAAATTGGCAGTCATGAACTCCTCTCAAGCCAACCTGATCAAAAGGATCAAGAAGGGGTTCTAGTCTGACTCTAAGATGAAAAAATTTGCTGAAACAAGCAAAGGAGGACAAGACACACCAATTTTGACAAATCTTCACTATGGAACGCCGCATCATTCTATTATTTGAAAACTTGTGATGTGCCATCATGTAGGAGTGCCATGACTCCAAGTGGGAGGGACATTCGGGCATTCTCCGCACTTTGGCACTCATTAAGGACAATTACTTCTGACATGGAATGGAGTATGATATTAGCTTTTGTGAAGACACGCCTTGTTTACCATCAAAACAAAGACATTCATCATGCATCCGATGAACTTCCACAATCCCTTATTCCATAGCGATCATAAAAAGATATTTCCATGGACTTCATCACTTGCATGTCCAACTCTGAAAGATCAGGTATTATCAAGGTGGTCATGGATCAGTTCTCCAAATACGTCATTTTCATCGTTGGCTCCGCAAGTTGCTTTACCACTGAAGGTGTAAAATTACTTATGAAGTATGTGGTGAAGTATTAAGGTCATCCCCAAAGCATCGTCAAGAAGGGTGGTTCGTTGGCAACTTATGGAAGGAATTGTTCAAGATGATGGGCTCCAATTTACATTTCTACATGGCACTTCACTCCCAAAATGACAGTCAGACAAAATGGATGAATTGCATCCTGGAGATTTTCTTGAGGCGCTATGTTAGTGCTGATAAGAAGGACTCAGTGAAGCTACTTGACATCGCACAATTATATTACAACCTACAAAGAACGAGTCGACCTATCAGAGTCCTTTAAAGATAGTGACGGGACAACAATCCCTCATTTCACAAGGCGTCACCACTTTTTATGGTGGCAAAGTGTATGTCTCTCACCACATGATGAGGGAATGACATGAACAAATCGAAATGGTTCGAGAATATTTGCATAAGATAGTGAAGCACATCAAAAGTAGGCTGGCACTGCTCAACATGACGTCTACTTTGATATCGGAGATATGGTCCTTGTGAAGTTGGCCCAGCATCTTTGACTTAGCAAACAAATATCTACACAAGGACCTCATCAGACATAATGATGACTCATTCAAGATCTTGAAGAATGTAGACAAGGCGGCCTACAAGTTGGAACTCCCGCCTCATATGAAACAACACCATGTCTTCCATGTTAGTCTGCTCAATGAATATTCCAAGCGTGAGATTTCAAACCATGCTCCTTCAGCCATTCATTAGCAGTGAATAGTTCATTGATCAAGTCGAAGAATTCTTCAATGAATATTCGAAGTGATCGCCCTCCGAGGATCAAAGCGGAAATAGTACCTTGTTCGATGGAGCGAAAGATCGAACACCAACACAAGTTGGGAGTCTGCAAAAGCATTATGGCCATTCAAGTAGAAAATCGAAGAATTTGAAATTGTAGCATCGAGGACGTCGTCAACTTGAGTGGGGAGAATGTCACGAACGATTGCAACGGTCTCCTGATCGCTAAGCTATCTTGTTTTTCCTTGTAATTTTCTCTTGTTAGTCCACTTTTGTAAATTAGGTTTAGCATGGCACAGTCATGACAATCTTGTAATTTTGCACTTAAAAAGTGCATCTCATTGTTTATCCTCCACATCATCATATCGCAAACTACCACCCAAGTCGGCGGTATATTATGAAAAAGTAGTTAATCTTCCCTCAAAGCCTTTTATAATAATAAATTATATTCTTGACAAAAATTTAAAACTTACCTAAATTTAACATCGAGCCTCAAGCTTGGCATGACAACTCACACAAAAAGAACCGATCAAGCCTTTCGCCTAAGCGCCAAAAACGTTTTTGTCGAAGCAATCTCTCGGAACAAGCACTATAGAAAATTAAGCCACAAAGCAAGTTTTCGCAAAGCCTAATAAAAAAAATCTTGTCTACGTGATTGACACATCTAGATGTCGCATGGATCAATCATGAATAAAAACGATCCCCTCATGCACGCACACATTTATATGAAAAAAGAACTCATAATTACATAATAGTGGACAAGGTAGTCAAGATCTCGGTCTACACCTTAATATTTTACTATCCCTTACCAATCTCGATCTTATCTTGAAGATCTTATGTGTAAAATCTTAATACGATCTTAATTTTGGTCTGATCCTATACAATCTCATATGATTAATACAATCATTTAAATATTAATTAAAAATACATTTATGATACTAAAAATTAATTTAGATGAAGTTTAATATATTTTCTTTATTTTAAATATGCTTTGATATAATTTTGCTTAAGAATCGATAAAATAATTATTTACTGAGGTGTAATTTAATATTTAAATCTGGTAAATTTATAAATATATATTTATTATCTTTAAAATATAATTTTTTATTAATAAGTAGGATATTACGATCTCCGATCCGATCTTACAATCTTCAATCTCATGACCCTCCGATCTTGACTACCTTGATAGTGGACTCCAAAAGATATATCAAATGCTCGATAAAAAATAGTATGTAGAATGATATAAATAATCACAAATGAAGCTTGATCGACAATCAATGATCAAGTTATCTCCATTAAATTGTCAATAATTCAATTAGTCATTGTCAATGAAGCCTGATCAATTAGAGATTAACAATCTCAAATATTCATTTTAAATTATCCATATTAGTTATAGTCAATTAGTTATGTTCACTATCAATATCAATAGTCAATTGAATTGTTGGAAATTATTATTTTTAAATTCTTTGATCTTATCAATTAATAGAGAAAATTCTCAATGATTGTTAAAGGCACATCATGTACAGTGACCAAGACCAGAATAAGGAGAGGGGTTCTAAGGGAGGTCTTGGGGATTGTGGGGTAAACCTTGTAGAAAAAAAAAAGAAAAGAAAATGTACAAGTATTAATGGCTCGAATTCGAATCATGTGTATCTTCATTTTCTCGACCATAAATGTTCACCCAATTAAAGATTTACACACGCATTCATGATAAGAGTTAGAAGAAGAAACAAGGGAGTTAGGCTCTATTTGACATTATTAGCAGTTTGATGAGCGGATAGCAGTTTGATAGCGGATAGCGTTTTAAATAGCAGATAGCGGATAGCGACCGATGATTTAAGGTTAGCGGTTCATTTAAGATATTAATAAATAAGTGTTTGATCAACTTAGCGGTGGAATTAGCGGATGAATATTAAATGACAGAATTGGACATACAATAAATTATTCAATTCAATCGAATTTTAACAAATAAATCATTAATATCTCAATGAAATAAAATAAAATTTTACAAGTAAATTTGTTATTAAAATATATAAAAAATATTTACAATACATTTTATATAGTTCATACATGATATGAAAATGTTAATTATTAAATTAATTTCTATATCCATTGTTAATAAATAAATATTTTGTAATTAATTAAATATGAATATAAAAGGAATATAGTTGAATGGTGATAAAATAAAAATGATATAATAAGATAAATCAAAAAAGAAATAATACATTTGAATAAGGATAAAATTGAAAAAAAATATAAACCTCTAAATGCTAAAAGCTAAATGCTAGTAGAAGTAATTTTTCAATATTTTCATTCAAAATGCTAAACTCTACTTGATTATGTCTGCTACCAAACAGATGAAATAGTGTTTCAACCGTTAAACACTATTCCAAATGTTATTTTTGACATTGCCAAACAAAGTCTTAATCTTTTGTCATATTCTTATGCTCTATTTGACATTATTAGCGATTTGATAAGCGGATAATGATTGATAATTAGTGAATATCGATTGATAATTAGCGGTTAGCGGTTCATTTAATATATTAATAAATATGTGTTTGGTAAATTTAGCGGTGGAATCAGCGGATGAATATAAAATAATATAATTGGACATATAATAAATTATTCAATTCAATCACTATATAAATTTTATTAATATAATAATTAATTAATATTTCAATGAAATAAAATAAAATCTCACAAGTACATTTGTTATTAAAATATAATATATATATATATATATATTTACAGTTCATTTGTATAGTTTATACATGATATGAAAATATTAATTATTAAATTAATTTATATATCCATTAAAAAATAATAAATAAATATTTTGTAATTAATTAAATATGGATATAAAAGGAATATAGTTGAACGGTGATAAAATAATAAGATAAATAAAAAAAGAAATAATATTGGATACAAATATAAATCTCTAAACGTTAAAAGTCAAACGCTAGCAGAAGTATTTTTTTAGTATTTTCATTCAAAACTCTAGCTTTACTTAATTATGTCTGTGATCAAATAGATAAAATAATATTTTTTTTATATTGTCAAGCGGAGCCTTAAAATGGTAGAAAGAGAGAGAGAAAATATCAATAAGATCCTATCTTTACACTTTATATCCGCAATAATTAGAAGTACTAGCAAAAACTTAAAAAAATGATCTGACATAAATTTGTTTTTAGATTTTTCTAAATTTGAAAAAAATAAATTTAGAAAAATCGTCCAAGAAGTTCAATACAGACCTACATAATTAAAATTATATAAAAATATATTATTATATTATAAATACTTATAATATGTATAAAAATTATTCAAAGAACATAATTTTATCCCATTATATATATACATACATATATATATATATATACCTTATATAAGTCATAAATGCATTTTATTACTTCGTAGGCGTAATTTTATTACTTTTTTAATGGCCTTTTGCCCTTTTGTAACCAGAAAAGAATATCTACTATTTAACAGCAGCAACGTCCCTCTTGATTTGGTGCCAAAATGGTCACATGAACCACTTTACTTGACTTCACCATGGAACTTCATCACGTACAGATCATGCACGCATAAATCTGAAGCATGCAGATGACTTGGAAATAAATAAAAGATGGCAGTTATCAGATATTATGCAGGAAGCAACTGAATGCATTTGGCAATGCGAGCCAGTTCCAACGCCTGTACCGAGTTATACTTTTAATTCACGGTAATATAAGGATGAGCATTGCATCCGGGCAGGTCGACAATTCGTTTTACACACCAACCTCGTAAACAAGTTTTACAGGATTTACATATTAGACACACTAACTACATAGATGATATGCCTTACATATGCTACATGCACCTAAAGCCAATGGATTAAAAAAGTGTGTGCATTCTCCAGACCAGCAAATAACATAAGAACCTCTTATCTATCTTCTGGGATATCATTATCATGATCATCAAGCACTGCGAACCCAAGGAATGATGAACTCTCGCCATCAGGAAGCCCCTTGTGCGAAGAACCTAGCACCTCCATCGGACAAAGAATTGAGCTGATGGTCACCTGTTATGATGCTTTTAAAGCGGTTCAATGGCCCCAGCATTGAACTAGTGCGCTGCTAAAGAGACAATTATCTGGAGTTAAATAGAGTAAACAACGCATCGGATGTAAAACTTCTAGTCATGAGCATGGAAAGTGCCAGAATCACTATCCAACAAATCATTGTTTAATTGTCAGCTTAGGTAGTTAGTTGAATGAAGTTAATGAGCTTAAAATGCATGTTGTGGTAAAAATGTTGAAACAGGAGAATCCTTTTATGTGGGGGTGGGGGGTGGGGAGGCGAGTGGAGAATCAATGAAAATTATCCATAAGCATTTGAGCAGAAATTCACAAACCTCATCGTTTATGCTAACATGAACTTTGAATTGTTCAAGCTGTGATCTTTCTTTTCGCTTGTAGTGCCCCAAAATCACAACTCCAACCAATGCAGCAGCTACTACGACAGACCAAAATGTGTTTGCTTCCTTCGTGTGATTATACAAAGCCACAGCACGCTTCTTCAACCATTCTTTACAAGGAAACTCATATCCTTCATCTTCATTGCTGTAATTTGACGTGTTGTCAGTGTCCGGTGGAGGATCTTCATTTTCATGAGACATGTCAACATAATCAGGGTAATCAGCTCCACTTTTGCAATGAAATGATGCATCTGTTTCAGCATGAAAAGCACTAAACTCAGGAGAACCAAAGAGGATTTGCTCTTGCAATTCCTTGCTCTCACCAAACCTTATGCCGTCAACTGATCCACCTTTTTCCTTCTGAAAGGAATGGATCTCTTCGACATTATCATCTGGGTTAGTTTTATAGCATTCATCATGAGCTTTACCAGTTAGATCATCCTTCTTTTCTTTACGGAGTATGTCTTCCTCCACAAATTTACCATGGATGTCACTGCATTTCGTTCCCACATCCATACCCTTGTATTCATCTGGTGCCAACGTAAAGTGTCTTGACACGATCATTTGATCGTAAGACTCCTTTTCAGCTTTATCAAGCTCCTTTTCTGCACTTGCCACATTGGATGAGGGTGGATCAACTATAACAGGACCAGGTGCAGCAGCATATGCAGATGCTGTTAGAGAAACTACTTCCCATTCGGTTCCACTGGAGGAATTTTTATCAATCGTCTTCTCCTCTTCCGCCATTTCTAAGAAATTTAATACATTAAACCTGTGAAAACAAGTACTAAAAGAGAAATCCACAACAAAACAATTACGAATCCAGAATTGTTAGGACCAGAAAAATTTAGCTTTTTGTAGACTAAGATGGCTAAAAGCCAAGACATTTTGAAAGCAAGAGAGATACCATAAATAAACTTGGGACACCCATCAACTTGAAATCCAATAAACGTTGCTTTTAATTTTGGCAAGATCTAAGATGTATCGGATAAAAATGGATAGGTGCATTGAATAACATTAATAAGATCCCAGGTGTGCATAGTAAAATCAAATTGACAAAAAGATCTCAGCATAAGAATTGCAGCACAAGCATACCACTCTACGCATGCAATCCCATCCTCCAAAATATATATGATACATAACACGACAAACCTGAAACCACCCAATATTGCAACGACACATTTGAATAGCGTGAAGAACAAGATATCAATCGCAAAACAAAACCAGATTAAGTAGATCTCCGTACATGAGAAAGCATTCATGTTCCAACTTTTATTTTTGCCTGTGCAAAACATCAATTTGACTTATTCCCTTTCCTAGAGCAAGTTTTGAACATGGAACTTAAGATGAACGCAAATATGATCTAATTCTTAAAACAAGATAGAACCAAAGATGCTATTGCAAAGATTCTACCTTGCAAAACCGTAGTAAATAGAAAATATCTGGAAAAAAAAACTAAACACAACGAACAGGCAAACCAACCCAACAAAAAAGATCAATCTTTTTCACAACAATTAGACAAATAAGGAAAGCGAACGCAAGTCACAAAGTATTACGAAATTATAATATTGTCTAATCATCGGAACATAGGAATTCAAAGAACCTGTAGATAAGAAACGATTCAACTTTGATAGTTACCGAAACAGAGGTGATCAAACCCTAGGGAAGACAGGGGAAAAAACAAACTACACGAATCACAAAAAACAATTCTACTTTACTCGAGAGAAGAGAACGAGAGATGAATCGCTGGGTTAAAGATTGCAACCTTCAAGTGGCGAGCGATCGGTCCCGGCGCGAAAGAGGGAGAGCAACGAGCAGAGATGAGAGAAGGGAATAAGGCAGCGAGAAGGTAGCGGACAAAAAGGAAGGAAGACATCGCAAGAAAAGATTAATGCGTGTTACGGAATATAAAACGGCGATTAATTTCGACCCGAAACCGTATTATTAAAGCGAGAAAATACCATGGACGTAACGCCGGTTTTAATAAAGCGCGCTTTACCTTTTTTTTAAATTAAAGAAAAAAAAGGTGACCCCAAAAAAGAAAAATGTATTTACTTTACAGGAAAAAGGGGAAAAACGTATTACCGGAAAATAAAGGAAAAAGAGAAAAAAAAACGGAATACGTTTAACTCGTGACTGTAGTTGTGCACAAGTTCTCGTGATCTCATATAAGTTTTTATTATCCTTTTTATAAAAGAGATTTCTCCTTTCATATTGGTTTTTTTTTCAAATAGTGATAATTATTTAAATTATTTTTTGTTTTTAACATTAGCATGATCTGACATCCCGGTCATTGAATTAGTCCAATATTTTATGCAAAGCATCATTATATGTTATCATGTTATTAACGTGAAAATTACTGAATCAATATGTTAGGTTAATTTTCAACGGAAATATAGTAATATGTTTTGCCCGCAATTTTCAATTTTATATTTTTTACGTAAACATAAAATTTTAGGTTAAATCTATAATAAATACGAACAAATTTACGCTTAAAGCTTTCGTGCCTAAATAGGGGAGAGCGTGTGAGGAAATACTCGTTCATTTTAAAAGGAAAAATATTCTGCTAAAAGTTACAATTATGAATTATTTTGTTATAGAAAAAAAAAAAGAATCGTTAAAGAGAATAAATAAATGGAGAGGATGGTGCCTTCTTGCAATTGTATGGTTCACTTTCGACCATCAACGAGCTTTGGCGATTATATAATAAAATGATCGAGTTAAATAAAACGATTTAATCATTATCAATTTTATTATTCAATTTAAATGGCAGCATAATTAATTTAACACACTACAACATCTTGTTTTTTATTTGTATTTTCTTGTTTTAAGATTAACGAACAAAATATCAATATAAATCTTTTCAGCTAACTAAAATAATTATATAGGAAAATGTAAAATAAGTTGTTTAGTATATACAAATATGCTGGATCGTAATAGAAAAAGAAAACATTTTTAACAAAACGCAGCAAAGCTCATTTCTACAAAGTCAATGAAGACTTGTTGTAACTTAAACACATGTTAAACAATGAACTACATGACTATTAATATCACGGCCATATTGAACACGACTTTGTCATCTTACACCAGTACTTTTTTTTTCGTGGCCCATCTTTCAACGAGTTATTTCAAAATTTATTTTTGTAACAAAAGAGGACTCAACTCCTCCTCGTTTAATATTTCGAATTCGAATTTTTATAAATATAAAAAAAATTGTTAAAAATCTCATATGTCACAGACGCGAGATAACTTAATCGAATTAATTGAGTTTAACGATGAATCGATTTTAACTTAAAGCACTGTGTGAGTTGGGACGTCGGTGTTGCTTTCTAGACAGATTGGCTAAAGAAAAAATGGTAAGTTATCTGCTCCATTTAATGGTTTAGTAGATTTTATTTAACTCGAACATGGTTTTGAGAAAAAAAAATTAAGTAAAGGAGGTCTATAACCTGTGGCTGCTTTGCTTTGGTATGCTGTCCACGGTTAATTTTGTGGGCACCAACGTCCAGTCGAATTAACATGGTCAAAGTTACGTCAATGATCGCAATGTGTAAAATTAGAAAATTTATGCGAAAAATGTGGAAAATCTAACGTACATATATAAAACAAATTTAAAAAGCTAGATAATTCAATGGATTGGTTTTAATCAAAATTCTGGGCCATTCAAACTATTTGGGCTTAATTTCTGTAGAAGACTAGGGGCCCAAAATAAATGGTGTTGTAGCAACTGAGGAGAAACGGTAAAACCTCAACTTTTTTTTTTCAAAATGTTCGTAATGGTAGGTGAGGGGCAAAAATGTCTTTGAAATTATAAGATGAAAAATCAAGATAATGATATGATAAAGAAGGAAAATACTCAACGAGCAATTTTTTATTTTTTGTCATGAATGAGTAGATTTGTTGTGAAAATAATTTCGTGGTCATTTATTATCTTTCTACTAAGAAAGTGTCCTCTTATGAATTTGTTGATAACTAATTTGACTTATCTAAATTCTAAAATATCTCAATAAACAAATAAATGAATATTAGAAATCCAGAGTAAGTGTCCATTAAATGAAGATGACTCTATCAACATCTTCTTAATTAAATGATTTTTTTAAAAAAAGAAAACAATATTAGAAAAATCTAAGATCATGAGAGGGAGAAAAAAGAAAAAGGGAAAATATATGATCAATTGAAGATAAAAATAGAGAAAAATAAAAGGTGCAATTCAGTTAGGAAGGAAAAGAAAAAATTAAATAAGAAATAAATGATCGAAAAAAGTAGGGAGATAAATTTCCAAAGAAGTTGATAATGAGGCTCGAAATTCATCGAGATAAAAAAATCACACATGTTTTTAAAATACTTAAATATCAATTGAACTAGTAATAATGAAAGAGGCCATGCCTATTTATAAGTATCTTACAATCAAATATGAAATAATCTAAAATTGGAAAAAATAATAATAACTAACAAAATCTAAAAATAAAATGTTAACAATAACTAAAAGAATGTATCTTAACTCATCTTCTTAAGATTATTTCATTTGTGAATTTGTAAGGGGAATGGGGGGTCAAAGTCTTGTGATAAAATTTCTTTTATATATGTTGCAATCATGGAGAGGTAAATCAACAAGGGTGATATAGTGTTATCTAAGGTAGGGTTTTTGCATGGACCTATAATCGAATCAATGATAAAAGGCAAAACAATAGAAAATATACCATAAGTACCGCTTGATAAATTAAATTATGTAAAACAAATTAATTAGTCCTTTACGATAACAACCAAATTCGTTATAAATTGAATTAATTAATAATATCAGTTGGCAATGGGCGTCGGATTAATTATTCTAATACAAAACTTGAATTGAGGATAGACTAGTTCCCAGCTCCTGAATTATTAAGCCTTTTTTATTCATTTATTTTTAGTTTGTTACTCTTTCTTATATTTATGGACCTCCAATTGTAAAAACAATTATATTTGTATTCTTATAATATTAATATTCAAATAAATATATTATGACTTATGAGTGACTTGTAAATTATGAACAAGACTTGACCTAACATCTGATTTCCCTTTGACTGGTTAATTTAATAAAATATTCACACTCATTTCGAATTATTGTTATTTAAATATTGAAAACTTTTGCCTATGCAATAACAATTATGTTATTTAGTTGTGCAGGTATTACTTAAGGGACTGTTTGGCAGTGTTATAAATTAGTTTCAAAAAATCTCAACGTTTGATAATTTAAAAATATGAAAGATATTAATTCTACTTATAAGTTAAAAAAATAAAGAGAGGAGTGATTATTTTTTAAAAAAAATAAGTTAGTTAGTTATATCATAAGTAACTAATTATTATTAATATAAGTAATTTTATTCAAACGTGTAACTATTTATTTTTAAAATAAATTTCAACCAATAAAATACTTATACCATTTCAACTTATTAGTTATTCTTTATCACAATTATTTTGTATCAACTTAGCTAAACGGATCCTAAATCCCCTATCAGTTTATATGGATATAATTTTTTTTTTCAAATTGTTGACTGATTAAGAATGAACCAAATTGAATCGATTAACTCGAATGATCAAATCGAAGCCTAATAATTATGTATAAATTAAATAGAATAACTAGTATCATATATTTGTCCATTATTAAATCATAGTCACATAATAAAATCAACAACAACGTTAAGAAATAATATAATTAGAAAGTAACAAAAAGATAATTTAAGATACAAACAATAGAGTTCTTTCTAGAATAGAAGTTTTAGTTTGCATTTGAAAAGTAAATAAAAAAATAGTTCGAAGAAAAATAAATGAGAGGCTGAGAGGCTAATTAAAGCATTTTAATGAGTTATAACTCGACATTAATTTTTTTCGGTAATGCCAACTTATCAATAATTTAATTCTATGCATTCATGAACTTATAAATAAATATGTAATGCATGATCGATCATGTGATGGAGATACATAAAGAGGGGAAAGGAACACCTTTATTACCACAAAAAAGAAGAATATATTAATAATAGAAAATGCATCCGCATCAGCAGAAAACTTGGAAGAACAAATCACACAAACGTTTTTGCGTTTGGATCATACATTTTTTTCTCTCTTTTGTTTAATTGGTAGATTGGGACATTTATTACTGAGGACTTCTTGAAGATCGGCGACTTAAAAATCATCGCCGTAGTAGCCGTCGTCGGCGAGGTTGTCTTCCACCCTCTCGGTCACACTGTCGGCGATCTTGTCCTCCACATAGTCGACTCCCTCCGCCAGCGCCAGTCCTCCCAGAACTCCGGCCGCCGCCCCAACCGCCAGACCCGTCCCCAGACCAAACTTGGACTTCTTCTCGCCCGCGTACGCTCCCGTCGGCGGCGCCTGGGACGCTCCGGTGTATCCGTACCCACCAGCCGCCGGCGCCTGGGTTGCTCCGCCGTATCCGTACCCACCCGCCGCCGGCACCTGGGTTGGTCCGCCGTATGCGTACCCGCCCGCCGCCGGCTGAGGAGGAGCATAAGGATAGCCGGCCGGAGGCGCTGCGGGCGCGGCGTACGGCGCCTGGCCGTAGCCGTATCCGTACCCTCCGCCGCCGGAGCCGCCGTAGTACTCCCTTGAAGAGGGCTGCCCGTAGGCGTAGGGCGCCGGGGGCGGCGGCGCGTAGCGATCATAGTAGCGGCTGGGCTCCTTGATCGCGACCTTCAGCTCGAGCCTGCCCTGGGGGCGGCCGGAGGGGCGCTTGAGCTTCATGGTTCGGGACACCTTGCTCCCGACGCCGGCCTCGTCGAGCACGTCGCGGAGGGCGAGGCGGCCGGAGCCGACGAGGGGCTTCGTACCCTCCGAGGCGCCGGCGTGGACGACGTTGAGGAAGAGGGTGGCGTCCTGGAGGGGCATCCCCGGGGGGACTGGGATGGTGAGCTTCACGTCGTCCCAGACGGGCTCGGTGTCGCCGTCGACGGCGACCTTGGAGGAGGACTTGGAGGACGGATCGATCCAAACGACGACGTACGGCCTGAGATCGCCGTTGCGCCAGTTCACGTTCTTCAGGTCGCGGCCGGAGCTGATGATGACATCTACCTCGTAGCGCGACATCGTTGCAGAGGAATTGAGAAAAAAAAAGATGCCGAATTGACTCGGAGAATGGGAGCGGAGGGCCCCTTTATCGCTGGCCACGATACCAATTACCACTACATTTGGGAGATAATTACGAGAATGGGACGGGAAATGAGCACTGGGGAAGGTCCCATGCGGGGAATGTAACGGTCTGGTAGACGTAGAAACGGTCGGTCGTCTAGTCCTTTCTGTGAGCAATTCACAATTATTACCATTTTTTTTTAAAAAAAGTTGGTTTATTGTGCAGTCAATTAAATATATTTTAAAATGGTTCAGTTTTCATTATTTTGGATATTTCACAGAATTCACAATTATTAAATTCTAGAGATAATTGGCAATCTAACTTATTATATATTAATTTTATTTCGTAATCAATGACATAAAAAAAAGAAGGTGAGCAGGCAGATGGCACAAATTATATTAAATGCAAATATATGGATTAATTATCTCATAATGACGAGTAAATGCGGCGCTCTGCATTTTAGTGCATCTTTCCGCATTAATAGGGGTGGGTGCATCTCTATCCTTACGAGCTAAGCATCCGGCTAACAAAAATGTGCAGTAAAACGTGACACGGCACCAGCGTATTATTATTATTATTATTATTATTATTATTATTATTATTATTATTATTATTATTATTATTATTATTATTATTATTATTATTATTATTATTATTATTATTATTATTATTATTATTATTATTATTATTATTATTATTATTATTATTCAAGAGGGATTGGAATTAGAATCACAATGTTATACAAAAAAAAAATATTCCAGTAAGTTTAACTGACAAGCCGCCACCAAAAAGAGCAGAAAATTCAACAATCCTCTGGTAGTCTAACAATGCATCTTATATTTAGCAATGAAAGCCACTACTATAATTATTAATAAAATCAAATATATCCGCACAAACTTGTTTTAAAAAAATATATGACTATTTCTGTTAATTAGAAATGATTCGAACTGTAAAAACTAAAAAGTTCTATTTTTTTTCCCCATGGTTTGAACTCCATCGCAATATTGTAACAGAAAAAAAAAAGAATTCCATCCAAATATATTCCATATAAAACAGTTGATGAAATTAAAGGAAAATCCGTTAATAAGGAATTTTCTTAAGATGTCACTACATCAGGCCGCGTGCGACTTTAGCGAGTGAAACGGTCATTTTATAATTAAACCGACAAATTAATTATAGATATAATATAATGATGAGAATTGACAAAAAATTTAAAAATAACTTGATAAATTAATTTTACTTTTTAGTTTCGTTTTATTTATTTTTTTTACCACCAATCATGTCGTTTAACAGCCCAGAAATAAAGGGGTTGATGTGTCTATAAAACATATTTTTATATTTTAAAATACGTCGCTGGGGTAGAACTAGCCAAGTGCTTGTGCCGTTTTCTAAGCTTTCATATTTGCGACTAAGGGCCTTAGCAGAATTTATTTTTGCGCCATTTCGGCAGTTATGTGGAGATTAGTTGTTTTTGTGCTTCTTGACAAACTTCAAACAAGAATGTCAGTCACCTAAGGTTTTAATTGAAGTAAGTTCATAACATTGTCTTTCTATCGTCGACATCAAGAAAGTGGTATTGAAGGATCTAACGCGACACTAATAATCAATAGATTGAATATAAATGCAAACTAATTCGATTTTATATTCACGGAAAGTCGAAATCGATTTGTTTCTTAAATAGGAAACAACCTATTCATTGATCCTAGCTTATTGTAACAAATTCAACAATTAACTATGATTCCTTATGAACAAAGCATATGGATTACTAATTAATTGAAAAATGAACACAGAATTATACAAATAGAAATTTTTTAATCTATAAATCTCGTTATGTAAATTGAGCCGTTTATATAAATAAGCGTTTTAACTTCCATCGGTACTTGCAATACTTCGGCTTCATCCGTCTCACACTCTCAGTTCTCACTAACTGGCATAGAAACTGTCAAATTCACAGGCGATGGGCGTGTTGTAGAATTGCACGTAGACGAGGGGCAGAGGAAGGAAATTGATGACAGCGAACTCGGCATGACGGGTGTGTGTGTATGTGTGTAGTGTGTGTGTGAGAGAGAGAGAGAGGGGGGCAGAGGAAGGAATTTCATGACCGCGAATTCGGCATGGCGGTTTCGAGAGAGTTCGAGAGAGTTCGCGAGAGAGAGAGAGGTGTGCACTGTGCAAAGCTGGAGACCGTGGACTCGAAAATTCCAAGCGTTTAGGTTCAAGGCAACGCGGGATCAACGCGCTGCACAAAAACTTTTATTATTATTATTACTATTATGGAACATAAATAATAATGATTATTGCTTTCTAGTAATAGCAGCAAGAAAGGACCCCAAAAGAAAATTAAAAAAAAAACAAAGCAAAGAGGTCACTCGCTTTCCAACTTGTCAAATTTCAGGAATATATGGAATCCGACCAATCTCTTTTCCTTTTTTTTCCAATTGGATGGACCACCTAGTTATATATGTATATATTACTGGTGCCACGATAAAAGATTGGAACAAGAGCTTTCTGTTGAAAACGACACAACCAATAGAAAGCACGAAAAGAAAATTCATAAATTGCCATAAGTTCATAGATTGTTTTCAGGGCAAGGAAAATTTCATATTTTCCAGTGAAACATGGAACACGAAAAAACTAGAAACAACTTGGCATGCATGTGATGGGAATTTACTTTGAGACATGAGCAAAGTTACCGAGACAAGATGGAGAACAGAACGCGGCATAAAGAGTGATGCGTGAAAACATCCGACTGGCGCTTTGGGACCAACAAAACACCATCTAAATCTAATCCCCAAAAAGAAAAAGAAGAAAAAAAACACGAGGAAGCTTTTCTTTCCCGACGGTGCGCAGTGCCAATGACAATGCAAGCTTTTAGTCCATCACGACGCAGCTTCAAAAGAATATCAACTATTATTTCATGGGGTACCTAAATAATCATGTCCAGAGCATATACTTGCACGAGTACTATGCATGCATACTTTGTTATTTTCATACTAACGACTGAACTAATCAGGTTGAGAACAAAAATGTCCACCATTCTGTTTTATCTCAACCTGAACATCGTTTATGGAAAATTATTCTACATCAACTGCAATGTAGATTGTACATCATAAAGGAGATATCACATCTTCAAACAACTTTCACTCGAGTCATGATTGTTGAAGTTAATTTTAAACAGTATATGAGAAGATATCAGGCAACAGAAAAGCATATTCCTCTTCACACATCTAAACAGCCAAGCTTTTGGACGCAATCTCGTACACATTTTCGGATAGTCCATTTGCAGAGATTATCATCTCTAATTGCGCCTGTTAAAAAAAACTTAGAATCAGTTTAAATGAAAACCATGGAAAGCACATCAGGTGTCCATTAAAAGGTCATTGATTCCCCGTTATGACTGAAATTGCAAAGCAAATGTAAATGAAATAACCAAGGAGACCCACGCATACGATTATTTAAAACAAAAACGAACTACATTGACATAGAAGAACCTGATGCTTGAGGGTGACACTTAACAAAAGTTCTGTCATAACAGAGGATGACCAGATGCTTGAAGTTCAAACTTAATGTCATGAAAGGCATCTAGGAAGTAGGAACTCCATAGATTGATGATCTGTCTCAATTCATGGGGTATGAATATCATGCCATTACAGCAGTGATAACCCATCAGCTCGAGTTGGATACTCAGTTAAGAGAAATCAAATTTGAGTATTCATTATTTTATCATTATCGTAACTTCTCTTTGTTTCAGTCATTTTTCAATAATTTTTATTTAATAATCTTAATATTTTTTTCATTATTTAGTATTCCACTATTTTTTATTCATCACATTATTTTCTGCAGATTTTTTAAAAATTGTATTTATTTTTTTCATATTAAAAATTTTCTAACGGGGACCTGACCCAATCCAGTCTATTTCAAATAATCTTCATTAACTTTATCACGTTATCAGACTCAGTCTGACCTTAATAAACAAGCTCTCTCCCTCCCTCACACTAGCACATTTTGTGATCTCACCAACCATGATCCTCTCTCTCTCATGTTATTTGAGCTCCAACAGTGCACTTCTATTCAGTAATCAGAATCCCCAAGTTATCACTAGTCCAATGTATTTCAAAATCCATTCAAGTTATGGCTAGCTAGAATATTCATATGCTCTGGAGCTAGGTTAAGAAAAAAACAAATCACCTTAGCAAGAACTTGTCTAGTCTCATCGTAGCGCTTCCACCTTGAGAATGCTGAGACCATCCGGGAAGCCACCTGAATGAAAACAAAAGAAGCATGAGCTAACATATGCAGAAACAAAAATAATTTTTCCCAAAACTGGTTTACCTGGGGATTCAATTTGTCCAACTGCAACACTATTTCTCCCAAAAATCTATAGCCTGAGCCATCTTTTGCATGGAAATTCACAGGTGAACTACAGAAGCCACCAATCAACGAGTAAACCTGGAACAATAAACAAATAGAGCGTTCACTTCATTAAATTTCAGAAATGTCTAGGAAGATGGGATACGTGAACTTGCAATTTTTTTAATGATCACCTTGTTGGGGTTCCGCAGATCAAAAGCAGGGTGATTCAGTAGTTTTTGGACATTAGCAACATTTCCAGGAATGTCAGACATTGCTTGAAGAGAAAACCATTTATTTACAACCTACATGAGAGAAAAGTAAGAGAGTAGTATAGTTTATTTATTGAGGATTGATTGGGATGCTATCAACAATCCTACTAACCAAGTAATCATTCTGCCACTTGTCATAGAAATCAGAGAGGACATCATCGCGAACTTGACCAGGATTTTGTGCTATGGCTGCTAGAGCAGCAAATTGATCAGTCATATTAGTTGCTGATTTGTACTCTTGTAATACAAGATCAGTAAGTGCAGGATCATCGAGCGATGCAAGATAGGCTGCAAAATAATTGACAAGAAACAATCTTAGAACTTGATTTTACTAGTTATTGTTTGTTTACTTTCAATGTTAGATCACATACCAAGAGATATGTTCTTCAAAGCACGTCGAGCCATATTATGATGGTCAAAAACATATGGTCCAGTGCTTTTGTTATTTGTAACCTGCACATATGGAGATGCCATATCAGCTTCAGATCCACCAAAACTACTAATCAGAGAAAACACAAAAAGACTACCAAACAAAAAAGTAGGCAAGGGCATTTCACATGGATCGTGTCAAATAGAAACACAATCAGCACTAAAGCTAACATTTGAGACATGATTTTCTGTGTACTGAGACTTTTGCACACACTAGAACTCCTCGTGTGTGTGTGTGTATATATCAAGAGGCATACAGCATGCAATCATAAATTTTGGGCCTTTAACATCATTTTGATCCAATAATCCAGATTGCTTGTGTTTTGGGCCGTTAGACCAAAATGATGCTAAAAAGATCCATAATTTCACAGTGCAATCACATATTGCGATTGCACACTAATTTAACTCATATATCAATACTGTTAAGGAGACAATCATCATATTTACAATTTCAAATACGGAAGTTCTCATGTATTATGAGGAACAGCTTAGCGCCAAGGTTATGACCAATATTGTGCTGTTGTTAATTGTTTTAATGTTTTCAATGTGCTCATGGAAGGCAAAAGTGAAGTCTACAAAATTGAAGTGAGGATCCAGACAGTAGGACAAGTATATGATTCCAACACCCAGATCCATATTTGGTTTCGAGAGATCTTACAGTAGTCATGAAATCTTCTTTTAGTTGAAGCGCAAGCTGCTTTTTGACAAAAGAACGAACAGCATGAACTGCATCCGGATCAGCAACATTCATCATATCCATTATCTCCCCCTCACCAGGGAGAGTAATTGCTTTTGCAATAAATTCCTGTACAAATGAATAATTAAGTGACAGGACAACAGCATATAGAAGAAGAATCTAAAGTGGCTTTTCCCACAAAAGAACATCTAATTTGATGTTTTACTTTGTCCAAGCCTGGATTGCATAATATGCTCCTCATGCCTTCAACAAATTTTGAGTTTAGACTCAGTGACTTGTTCTGTTGAAAATCAGCTACAAGACTTAGCATCAACTTTCGTGCCAACACTTGTCCAGCCTCCCATCTGAATATGAAAATGTTAGTTTAAGCTACATCCACAAATTATCACTCCCAGTAAACAGTTATCGCAATATCCATGCATGACAAAAATACCTGTTAAACTCATCAGAGTCATGTGCCAACAAGAAAAATAAATCGCTGTCTGTAAGGCCAGAGTCAAGACGAATCGGAGCACTATAGCCTCGTAACAAAGAAGGTACTGGCCTCTCAGTTATATCAGAAAATACAAATTCTTCTTCCTTCTGCAATCACAAAGATATGATTTTAAAAAAGAAAAACCCCACCTGTTCACATCTAAAAGCATTTAACGCCATAGAAATTATAGCATCTACATCGCACCATCTGATTACTTGCTAAACTTAAAGTCCATGAAATGACAGACTTGGTAAAGCATACTAAATTGTAGAATTGTATAATGCTCATCGAGTAAATCAAATTTACTCCAAAGAGTTTAAAGTAGTATGTAAAAGATATACAGTTGGGAACTATTAGAAATATTTTCAACAACAACAACAACAAAGCCTTATCCCACTAGGTGGGGTCGGCAGAGAAATATTTTCATTACAGTATTTTTCTGACTAGTCTATCACGTGCACAACATGAATTTTTTTACACATTCTAAAAGATTGATCCTTTTTTTCTTATTATATTGCCTTCAGTTAACTCCGCCTATATTTTATAGCCGGTAACTCCGCCTATATTTTATAGCCGGTCCCAAGCCCGAATAAAGGAGGAGGGTTGTGTTAGGCCCCGACAGCCAACATAAAATCATGTCGAATCTTATGAACATGGATCAACGAATAAGAGCGGAATGGCGTCGTATGATCCATGTAGCCGACCCCACCTAGTGGGATAAGGCTTTGTTGTTGTTGTTGTATTGCCTTCAGTTCATGGACACCTCAGAAAGTGAAATGTGTTACTTAGGCCCTCCAGACACCTTTTAAGGATTAGATGAACTAACAATTTCTGGGAAACAAACTTTGATATCATGTGTCCATGATTTATATTTGATTGGTGACAAAAAGTAGCAGGTTAGGGCTAAGTTCAGAGCAAGAAAGAAGAACCGAAACCAATAACAATTGTCATCATTAGAAAATATGGCCAATCATATCCCAAATTTTCCATAAAACTACACCAACAACACAGTATCTTCAAAGTAAAATGAGCCCGTCTAAGAAGATCAGCTTTCCGTTAAAAAAAAGAAAAAAAAAGCCTGTTTTGATCAAGAATTGTAATCAAGGGGACTGTTCTTAGAGAATATTTAGGAACTTTGTTTTCACAGGTATATATTGCTTGGTTCGAGTTAGGAATAGGATAATGGTAGAATTCAATCACCAATGCTTCATCTACATATGATCCTAAATATCTTATTATTCCACATACTAGATAACTTGCCTATCCATTTCTGGAAAATCCACTTCATGAGAAAAAAAAAAGTTATGCAACTAAAGGTTAAAGCATTTTAACTCGTGTAATATCAAATTAGAAATAACTCTTGGAACATTTAAAGTGTGATCAGGCATAAAGGCCATCAATGAAGCATCGACCACTCATTTCATTGCATAAAGATCAATAAACTGCAAAAAAATCTCCTCAAACTGCGGAAAAATAAACTTGGTGCCGTGAAACATCATATACTATAGAAAATGACATAGGGATTATGTTAAACAGTCATCAATGGTGCAGCAATTATGTTATCGTACTGTACAATATATTGCTATCTTTAAACCTCATATTTCACAACACTTTTCCAATATACACAGCATAAGGCGATAATCGCTTAACATTTGTATGCATCGCAAGATAGTCTTAACTAACCTTTTTAACTTGAAGCACAGTAGTAAAGGCAGGTTGGCCATTTGATTCGAGAGTCCGTAGCATTCCATCACTATAAACAGAAGTGAGGGGCATGTCTTTTCCATTTGAGTCAAGGAGTCCAATAGCAATAGGTATGAACATCGATTCTTTCACAGGTTGACCAGGAGTCGGTGGAACTTCTTGACTAGCAAATCCAGAAAAAACAGGTATTGACTATTCAACTAAGAAAATATCCTAAAGGAATAACAATAAAGAGAATTAACTAATCCACACACATGATGACAATGAGGTGATCACCACATAGCAAACTGGAAGGTTCAAGATACGTGTGATGTCCACAAGAGTTTCAGTATCTATGATACAAAACCATAACAATTTTCCTTTATTTTTTTTCCCAAAGGAATATTTTACCTTTTCTTAATGTCTATTGGCCAAATGAATATGGCAATACATGCGGAATTTCTTAACATTTTCAAAGGCAACCTAGGTTCACCAACAAAATCTTGACGTCATAAATAGACCAAAGGAATGATGGCAAGTGGTGTGGCTCTCCTCTGTTGTGAATAGTCGCCAAGCACCGGAAACTCAAGTCAACGAGAGAAGCTAGATCAAAAGCTCTCAAACTATGAGTAAACCAGACTTCCCGTATTTCTGTTTCTTAGCTTAATATTAATGATCTAACATTTCTGAATTCCATTGCTTTTTCCTGTTCATTTTGTTTATTGCTATCCAGCTCTTCCTAAAAATTCATATTATTTTCTTGTATGCTGCATAAAACATGCAATCACCTTGAGCCTAGGACTAAGACTAAGTAGCCTCCAGATGACTACTAGTTTTTTTTAGGGAAAAAGGATGACTACCAGGATCTGTGAAATGAAAGTCATGTACAAGTGTATGCTTTCGAAGAGAGAGCACAGCAAAAAGATGAAAAGTATCTCAGCTAACCAAAACCCCACTACCGAATAAGGAAAAAGATGCGGTGTACAATATGCTCCGCCTGACATCTCTCCCCACAAAGTCGTCCCTTTACCCCTTTTTTTTTGAGAGGGGAAAGGATGACTTCCATTGTGGATGTCATCCAGGTATGCATATAACTATAAGAGCAAAAGTCGTGTACAAAAATGGGTTCTCAAGAAGAGAGCGCCAACACGGGCGGGGTGTACTATAGCTAACCGAAAACCCACTCCCGGAGAAGAAAGGAAGCATGAAATACAATATTATCAACGAAAACTTGCTCCTCACAAAAAATGATCCGGTTGCGCTGAAGCCAAATGGCCCGATCGTCCCTTTACCCCTCACAAGAGAAATAAGCATATCACTAGCAACATTGGCTCCATTCAATAGAGTTTAATACAAAGGTGTCCCAAAGTACGCCAATCGAACAAAGACACCTCTCTTGACAGGATGAAGGGCCTTAATATGAGAAGCACAGCATTCAAATCATCACTTCAAAGGTATTACAAAAAGAAGTAAATTAATTAGGAATACCAATGTATTGAAAGTTGCAACAAAAAGCTATGTTTTTTTATAGGAACAAAAAAGCTATGTTATCAACAGTAACAAAAATTTCCCGAACAGTTTTACTTAACAGATAACTAGATGAGAAAATATTGAAGGCAATAACACATTTACCTGAAATGTAAAGAAAATGTCTTATCATCAGGATTGTAGGAAGAAGTAACCTTCACACTGGGAGTGCCAGCTTGTGAATACCTAGTACAGTGTGAACTCCTTAGAGTGAAATCCTTTTCGTCGGAATATAAACTAGATGACTGATGTTGTACCATAATAAGAAATTAAATAGATCTGCATCATTTGCATCACGCATAGCAGCAAAGAAATCTTCACAGGTCACTGCTTGTCCGTCATGTCTTTTGAAATAGAGATCCATACCCTGTAGCACTCAGAAAAATTAAATAATTCTACATAATATACAAACTGGACAGAAAGTACTATTTCTAAAAAAACGTAAAGAAGAAATTTCATATAAGTTCTGTGCAATTTTTTTAACAATGTTATGACAACTAGAATGAAAACATTACGTGTTAAAGGAGAGACTATCTTTTATATGTTATCTATCATGATTAAAAGAAGAATCAGAAAAAGACAACCTCTAACTTCTTAATCTGCACCTTAAATATTTCAAAATCAAATCATTCAGTTTTTTCAGAGAAGATATTCAGTAATAATTTTTATAATCATTAAATAAAAAATGGCAAAAAAATAGTACCTTTCGGAACCCTGAACTCTCCAGCAAGGTTTTGTACATTCTAACCACTTCGGCTCCCTGTTACATAGCCATTTAAGATTTCAGTTTCCATCTTTCGCTAAGATAAAGGAGGAAACCTATTTACTAGGCATACAGAATCGAACCTTCTCATAAACCTGTGATTAACGTAGCTCCAGATTAATTACATGAACAAGAAGGAAACAAAAGGGTTACAACACATAAAGTGAAGTTAGATTGAAAGGAAGAGGATGAAGAGAGAAAATACCGTGACTGCAATTCACAAATGTGATGTACCATGGATAGAACATGCAACATGCAAAGTGTCAGAAACCACTTCTAGATCTTTAAATGAATAGCCCAAGTATAAGAACAAGAGCAGAACATACAAATGATTGCACTCACCAGTGTAAAAGTTGTCCATCTGTCAATTAAAAAAAGCAGAATTACTTGGATGTATCTGAAAAGAAATACTACAACTAAAGGAAAACTGTACAAGTTCAAATCCTTGCCTTAATATATGAATGTGGACGAACTGGATGAGCCATGGGACCAGCATCCTGAAAGTCCAAAGGATTTAACTATTTAGTCCAATCATTAAAGACAAATTAAGTAGAACTTTTAGAATATAGAGCAGCATCTCCTCAATATATATATATATAGAGAGAGAGAGCAGCAAAAGTTTGAAAACATCTATGATTTAGCTGACCATCAAATTTTATATGGATATCATCATAGTGCATAAAAAATAAAATGAAAAGAACAAGCTAAAAATGAGAGAACGGAAAACTTGCTACCAGTCTACCAGGTTAAATTAGTAGTATGAGAGTTTAGGTTCATTAGTAGAAATTCATTATTAGATGAATGCAAATTTATAACACCAGTGATTTTATCAAAATAATAACATCATAAAAGCAAATAAAATACACCTGTGGAAATTGGTAGTTCCGGAGTCTAGAAACATCAGCTATGCGTTTAACTGTACGGCTACCCATGTCAGAAGAAAACTCCTGCACAAAAAGCTCTAGGGTTATTATAGTAATCGAGGGAATATCTAGCTTCACAAAGAGCATGAAAAGAACCACAAGTTGTGTTTATTTTATGAGATCAGTTGTGTTAACTGAGTATTACCTGATCTCTAAACACTGTAAGACCTTCTTTAAGACTAAGTTGAAACCAGTCACGACATGTCACTCTGTAAACATTCTGTCATCATTAGAACTGTGGGATATATGAATATTATAACAGACTAAAGAACTAGAAAGGCAAAATCCATGCCGAATAGACCTTGCACTTTCAGTTATGAGATTACAGACTGCGCAAACAAATAACTAAGAAGACAGCTAATAAAAGGTTCAGAAACACAATGTCAAGAAGACCCCATTACAAATATAAAAAAGATAAAAAGGCATCAAAGAACTTTGTCGGTTGTTATACCTGTTCCCCGTCCAGTTGTGGAAATACTGCAAGTTTCAGAGAAAGATCATTCAGAATACTTGTTTTGGAGACATCAATTATATGGCACATAAACTGAAGTCTGTACATATATAAACACTTCAAACAGAATATCTACCTCATGACCAATTACTCCCAATATTGCAGCGTAATCTGCATCTGTAGCAGTCTCAGGCGATGCCAAAACAAGTTTTGAATTGAAAATCTGTCATTATATTGTAAATACATCAGGTATATAATGAGAAACCAAAAAAATATTACACAGATATATGTACAGAAATTCTTACATTAAGGCTCTTGTTTTCCATGGCTCCCCTGAAATCAGAAAATTAAAGTAGTTTCATAATGATAATAGAAAGCTAGTAGATCAACAGTTTATTACCAAGCAAGTCGCTTCTAGGCATAGCAGATCTGATGTAACAATTAGTTCATACAAAAAACAAGTACAAATCAAGTACAAAAATGTTTTAACCTAAAAGATTAAAGAATTCAAAATATCTTCAATAAATTTAGATATGGGCCATATGGCACCAGAACAATAAGATTAATAACAGTGGGTTGCCAAATAAGGTGCACTCATTCATTTTTATACAAAAAACTGAACTTAGAACTTTAACTTACATATTAAAATCAGGAACAGCCACAATGTTAAAGAGATCGAGATCATATTCAAGACCAAAAACCTGTTCAGAAAAATATGAGAGACAATCTTTTCAGACACCAAATAACAGTAAGGTAGAAAATGCATATGAAGCCAGAAAGACTACTAACATCCTCATCCCACTTCATGGCTGCTTTAAGTGAATACATTGCATGAGCAGTTTTAGGTACATCCTGAGATGGAGTCCAAATTCTCAAGTCAACTTTCCTTCCAGAACGAGTAACAAACACATCATCTCTGCTTTCCAACTGCCCAGCAACCAATGCAAACAAGTAGCTAGGTTTCTTGTAAGGGTCTTCCCAAACAACATAATGCCTGTCACCCTGAGAGAAACAAAGTGTAGTAAATTATAGTGTAAAATATGCTGTTAATCATAAGATAAACAAAAAAATCTAAAACAATTATGTAATGAAATGAGAATAACCTCAAGATCGCCTTGCTCCAAGAGATTCCCATTGGATAAAAGCACAGGATAAAGACTTTTATCAGCCTCAACCCGGCAAGTATATTTTGCCATAATATCAGGGCGATCCTGGTGAAAAAAGGATGTTAACTACTAAACAGCAAAGCCTAGAATTCCTCAATAAATGGTAAGGGAACATATCAATAGTAAACTCATGGAAAACCACAGCACATTGTTCCCAATTTGTAGACACACATTGTCTACACTCAGAATTACAAAAAGAGCTAATGATCTAAGCTAACCTGATAAAATGTTATTTTCCTAAAACCTTCAGCTTCACATTGAGTGCAAAAGTTTCCAGAGGATTTGTAAAGACCCTGAGAAAGCAGAAAATTTTGAGTAAACCAATGGACTTCGAAAAAGGATGTCACAATCTTCTAAACTGTTTGTACCTCCAAAGATGTATTGCTTTGTGGGTATATCTCTGTTACAATTTCCAGGGTAAATGCATGAGATGGTGCTGATGGAATAGTCAAATGTCGTGGGTCCAACTGAAAATCTTCTTTCTAGCATCATAAATGGTGAAAATATAACATCATGAATTCCAAAAGAAAGGTGTTACTATCGTTGAAGAGTGCACCAACACATTTAATCATCTCCATCATCAGAGTATGCAATAGAACAAAAGAATAAAATGTGGCTCTAACGTTGGCCACTAAAGGAAGATAAATGACAATGTAAAGACACATGTAGATTTTCCATTTTCCAATGCAGGCTTTTACGAGAATTTCCCCTTTTGCTTTTTGAGAGACAGATAAAGTCAGCCTATTGCATGTCTGCGTTCAGATCATTTCATTGTTCAATCAAGGTATAAAATCCTCCATTGATCTGCAGCAATATGGCTCACAAAGATGATGTACAAGTCAACTACAAATATTTCTGTAAGGAAACAGTGTGTAGCATTCCTCATTCTTGAAGTACATAAAATTACCGCTTTCCAACTTGAAGCTTCAAGTTTTAAATCCTTCTGTGACATTTTCCATTTTTCAGACAATTGTTGTAAAGCAATAGTTCTGCTTGGTATCATTGTTTAAACATGGAGACATACAAAACAATTGAATGCAGAATGCATTTTAAATTGTCCTTTATAGTGATAACAACGAATAATCTTCTTATATATAAAACCAAATTGAGCCAATACAATAAAAAATTAGATATCAAGTTTTTTCACATAACAGCACAATAGCAAAACCTACTGTAAACCACAGGTGAAAATAAGCATTCAGGAAATATAGGATTAGTAAATAAACACCTTTAATTCTCTTCCATCAACTTTAATTGATATTAGTTTCAGATCCCTCCCATCAAGGACCAGTGGGCGTGAGGAACCTAAAAATAAATTTCAATAGAAAGTACAATCAGGATGCTATTTAAGAATGAAAAAGCAAGAGTGGTATGATGATTATCTAAACTGTCTGCTGACCTCTTCAAACATGATTGAAAGTTATCCAAAATAAACTGTAGAAAGTCGTAAATACCAACATCTTACTTACCCTCAACTCTTGGCAAAACTGCAATTTTTGATGAGACTATAGTTTTTTCCTCACCCAATTGAAAGGCCAAGTCCACCTGAAGCAAATGTTAAGACAAATAAAAGGCAACACAGTAAGCAAAAGTTGAAAAAGGAAAAGAAAACTCATAACCTTCAACACAACCAATGGCTTATTACAAATAACTTCAGGAATAAGAATAGATAAGTGATAAGTAACAGATCTGGAAAAGCAATGCAAGTACCTACTAGGCTACTATAATCAAATCTTATATCAAAATGGTTCAAGAAATGTTAATTGTTAAAAGGAAGAAACAGAAAGGTAAGATAGAGCACAAGGTACTGTAAACAATAACATTTGACATTTAGTCAAGAGAAAATTACTGTATCAAAAAGATAATCCGGCGTCTTATAGTCCTTCAGAAAAATCTCTTTTGGAGCGTCCATCTTTGGCTCTTCAGTTTCTGCCGGTGAAGGTTGTGTTGCAACCAAACAAGATAGTCTTTTACTGTTTAATTTATAAGTCTGAAATATTTTAATAGAATGTCAGTGCTTCAAGAAATATACAAAAAGTGTGGGAAAAGATTTCCAATAAACAGAGTGATTTCTGGCAAGCTGCCATAACAATTGTCAAATCGCATGTATGAACAACATTAGTTAAGATATCAGAGGGACTTACGGGAGATGGAAATCTTTTCCAAAATGCAACCTACAGAAAAAAAGAACATTAAAAGGAAACAGATGTGGTGGCAGATATCTGAAGAAGGAAATAAAAGAAAACAATGAAACAAGTTACTACCTCCTTACTACTAGTTAAATTGATGTTATAGTTACTTTTAGTTGAGTAACTCCTGGTTGGATACTGAAATGATGAACAACTAAAGGTATGTTGAAGCTGCAATAAAGAATCAGAAAATTATAAACACAGGATTAACCAATATCAAATATAGATATTACTCTCTTTCAAAATATATATATATACATATTACTCAAGTTACGGAAGAAATATATTAAACATTAGCAAACTTCCAAGTTTCATAAAGAAATAAAAGAATGTCTTAGGAACAACAAAAATGGATATGTGAAAAATAAAAAAGAAATGCAATTGTAGTTAAGAGCTACTTTTACAACATATATGGGAAAAGAGAGGACATTTGGAAAGAACATAAGGAAGCATAAATTACCACACAAAACTCTCGAAGGAAACTTGAGTAAGAATGAATAAGGAAATTAGCATATTGGAATTCAGGTCCATGCCAAAAGGGACATATGAAGCAATGAGATTATGATATTAGAGTTCTTAAAGTGACCTCCAGACAAAGTTGAATAATTTCGTCATCAATATCTTCTATTTTGAGTTGACTGTCCAACATGTAACTATATTTTTATGCATCTCAGATATCTCGTAAACTTCAAACACGGGTACGGTAACCAAATATAAAAATGAGCAATATAAATTAAGCATGATATACAAAGACCAGCAAAAACCCAACTATGATCCACGATGCTGCAGAGAAAATGCAACGAAGCAACCCTGTTCAACCAAAGAAGATTACTAGCTAGTAGGCTAATAATAAATTCGACATGATTAAAGTTTTCCCATTTGCAACGTCAGAATGCTATATGTTCTCTACATTATGCTAGTCACATTACGGCCAACTGAAAGAATTTCCAGAGAATCGTAATACATGCTAGAAATTTGAACATAAGAAAATCTCATGCGACGTAATGTGCATTTTTAAAAGACGCCGGGCATACAACATATCAGACAACTTAAATCGACAATAAAATCATCTTTTACGAACTAAAATGGCGACTTTTCAACCGAATGGATTCCTCCTATCAAAATTACGGAAAAACTAGGGCACATTCTCAATTCCATTTCACCAAAAAAATTTTGAGTTCAGGTAATACATGATACGACGAGAAAACGCCGAGAAATCCGCCCTTTACCAAACTCGTACAACCTCTCCACGGGACTGCCAAACGGGCCATTTCCATCAATCGCCTACGGCTGCTACAAAGAATCGAATCACCACACAAAACTACGCCAAAAGGACAGAAAAGAGAAAGTGGCGCGCTGAATATCTCAAAACCCTGGAGGGGCAACGCCAAGAGACGGCCGATCAAGCAAAATATACGAGAGAAAAGCTTCGATCTCTGGATAACCAATATAAGGACGAGATAAATCTCTCAAAAAAGAAAAAGTCCAAAATTTAGCAATGCGACAAATCACGATGATTAAATATAAGCATAAAGCAAACGAAAGATCAACTACGGAACTTAATGCGATGACTTTTAAAAACAATTTTAGCAGATTTTTCCTCTCATATACCTCGATCGGAAGCAGTGGGAGACGGCGTTCGGAGATTGGTTTTGGGAGCCCAGTCAGGGGGAGGGGGAGAGAGAGAGAGAGAGAGATTTAATTGTGAACGGAAGAGTGAAGGGGTAGAGTTCGAGTGGGGGCTGCCGTGCGGTTTTGAGCCAACCGAGGTAGAAGGATGACACGATTCGATTCGACCCTCGATATAGATACAGATGGCAAAATATATGGGATGGATACGGAATACTAATCAGATATTATGATCGGCGACTAGTGACAGCTAACAACCTATTTATTGGACCTGATTTTATTCGATTTCAAAAGACTTCCACTATATGATTATTTTCTCATTTGAGAGGTATTTGTTACCCGTGAATGAATGGCGATAGAGGATAAGACTAATCACACTTCTGGATATATGGAATTTAAAATTTTTATCATTTCGAATTTTCGAACGATCAAAATTGGAACCGGCGTCTTTTGCCGTGACGAGTCGGTAACTCAATCGACGCACAACCAAGCGATCTACGCTTTCGAATGTCCGAAAGTGAAATTGACAAAAAGACGAAAAAATCGATTTTGATCTCTCTATTGTTAAATCAAAAGATTTATAACTCGTCTTCCCATGATTTGAAGAGTTATGGCCAAAGCCCCATCCTCATACTCTTTAGGGACCATTTGATATGAGGTAAATCATATAGATAAAAATTTTCAGGTCCAACACATTATCTTTTTTGCTATCACCGATTAACGATAATTTTAATTGCTCTGATAATTTTAATTAATCCTGATAGAAAAGTGACTTTCTAAATTAAGAGTTGCTTCACATGTATTTTGACAAAAATATTCATTTCATATTTTTTTAATTTCAATATTTGATTATTAAATAAATATCATTTAACTACATCTCTTTTATTATTTAAATCTTTTAAGAATAACTCTTATTATTTACTCATCTTATTTTATCTATATTCATTTTTTTTTACTTTATTTATTTAGGATACTATATGATGAACATGTAAAATATTTTTTAGGGGTATTTTGATAATTTGTTTTCTAATTATTTTAGCCATTATTTATATTATCAATACTTGTCAAACACTATAATGTGATATTATCAGTAATTTAAATAATGATAATTTATTTAAGTAGTAATTTAAATTATCGATTAATTAAATCAGTAATGCACCAAACGGCCCCTTAAAGTCCACCTTCTCCCTTTTTTTTTCTTCGCCTTTCTCATTTTCTTCCATTGCTACTTTTGTGTCGTTCTTCTCCGTGGTCTCGGCCGGAGGAGGAGAGGAGCATCCCAAGAAGCACAAAGGTGCAAGAGAGGAAGGAGAGAAAAGAGGATGCGGCTAAAGCTCGATCCAGCAAGGAAGAACTCGAAAGTGCGACTAACAGGTGTGTTATTGGGGAGGGTGTTTTCTGATATTATTGCATGTTTAAGGACTTATTTTGATTTAGGATTCATGCTAGTCGGGGTAGAAGTAGTACCATATGAGTTGTTCCCGAGGTTTCAATTTGATTCCATTAATTATATGCCATAGTCAAATGATAAAATTATTGATGTAATACATTTTTGATGTTATCGATGATACAGTCGTTTGATATATATTCCAGTAGCTAAATGATATATTATATTATTTATAGATTTGATTATCTCTGCTATCAAGGTTGAAGTTATGTTTATCATTGATAGATTTTTTTCATGCATAAGAGTAGGAAACGCAAAGCTAATGTTTTGCAAGGGTATGTGACAATAAAGATCTGATCACAATGGAAATTATATTTCGATTTGCCTATGGATTTTGAATGATGTTAGTAATTGTAGTAAAGTTCAAATTTATGTTTGTATTGAAAACTGAGAGAAAACGCAAGAATTCCGTAATGATATGCGACTTTGCCATATTGAAACGAACGATCGAAATCTCTTAGGAGCGTCTGATTCAGCTCGACATGAGTATTCTACTCCTATATCAGACGTTTGAAACTAAATCAGACGACCGACATGGACTAGAACGGGTGTCCAAAACTCCTTGGAATGATCGAATTGAATAATGTCGAGACTCAAAAATTGCGACAATAACCAGTCAATCGATCGCAACTATTTCTGACGACCGATCTGGATTATCAAGTCAAAAAAGTCTTTTCAATGATTGATGAAGAAACCATCCCCAACCGATTGAGGAAGACGACATTATTTTCAACGGACAATCAGTCAAATTTCGGCTGATCCAAAGTTTGAGAATTTCCTTATGTTATAATGGACGACTCAAAAGTCTTTCGTTTGATCGATTCACATGCGGCCTTGGAATGATCGACGGACGAACTCAAAATGGACGATCGCACCATTTTCAGTCGACCAATGAAAATGAACGTTCGCTCCTCTTTCAGACGACTTGAATGAACCTCGATCGTTTGACCTTTCGAGCATCCGATCTGTGGATAAAAAGAATACGACCTTAATTTAAACCATCTGATTAGATGAGCTTTTGTCCACCTAAGTGATACCGATGAATATGAGCTTAAAGATTATTCGGAGTCACCTTCCTCCTACAGCCTTTATTGATCCAAGTGATCGAAAGAGAAGTTCATGATTAATAAGATAAAATGAGGGTTATCAATTGTCTATATAGATGGGAGTTTCTCCCTATACATGTTTTCATTTTGTGCGATGTCATCTTGCCCAATATCAGAGCACTGGTCATAACACTGATCCTCCATTAGCCCACCATGATTTAAATAGTTACACATTCGTGTATTTACAATGATATTCCTTAAAAGTGGATATCTCTTACAACTCATGGACAAGATGAAAGATTACGAATGACTAAAAATGAATGAAATGACTTTGTCGACTTTGTCCTTATAAATATGAATATGAACCATAAACCTTGAACTATGAACTATGAATCATGAATATGAACAATGAACTATGAACAAAATGAAATGAAAGTAAATGAAAACATGATGATCTATTGATTTATTATTACATATTCATCGTTTGTTTTTTTTTCATGCTCATTCTAATGGAACTTACTTTGTGACTTATACAAATTCACACCTTACTTCATGTTAACGGTTGAGCTTGCTTATCTGTGTAATTTCCATAGGTATATAATTTGATTATGAGCTTGGTTGATGTGTGTATGGTGACTGCAGTTGGGTGATGTGTGCACATGATTATCTAGAATTATATTAATTATTTTCTATTTATCAATATTGTATTTGGGACCCATGGATATTATGTATTTTGGCATCGACTTTATATGCCATATGAGATGTACTTTTATTTTATCTAGCTTCTGCATTTGAATTTTTAAGTTGTAATATTTATTTTATAACTCCGCCTATATTTTATAGCCGGTCCCAAGTCCGGATAAAGGAGGAGGGTTGTGTTAGGCCCCGACAGCCAGCATAAAATCCTGTCGAATCTTATGAACATGGATCAACGAATATATTGTGTTAATGCTAGGTCGTTACCCGTAAGTAACGCGTTGTACAGCTCGGGTACAATGATAAGAGAGCAAGAGCCGCTGCATCCTCGCCTGAATGCAGTGTTAAATGAGCAAGGGCTACCGCACTCTAATGGACGGAGGCGGTTAAAGAAGCTAGTTCATGAGACTAAGGTCAGATTAGGTTCTTGGAATATTGGGACGTTGAATGTGAAGCGCCTCGAGGTGGCACAAGTAATGGACCAGCGTAAGATTAGTATCTTATGCTTGTAAAAAACTAAATGGGTAGGAGAGGAAAGTAAAGAGATTATGTTAAATGGTTCCAAACTTTGGTACACAGGTAAAGTAAATGGAAGGAATGGTGTTGGTATTATCGCAAATGCAGAATGGAGGAAGAATGTTGTGAAAGTTAAAAGGATTGAGGATCAAATCATATCGTGAAAGTAATTGTTGGAAAGGAGACTATGAACATTATTAGTGCATATGCACCCCAAGTAGGAGCAGAATCACATCTTAAGAAGAAGTTTTGGGCAGATATGGAAGGTTTGATTGAAAGTATACCAACAACCGAGAAAGTTTATATTGGGGGAGACCTTAATGGACATATTGGTAAAGAGGTAGGACCACATGCAAGGGTTCATGGTGGTTTTGGTTTTGGGGAGTTGAACGAGGAAGGACAAACTATTATTGATTTTTCTTTAGCATACGACCTTAAGATTATCAACACTTGTTTTAGGAAGAGAGAGGAACATTTAATCACATACAAAAGTGAAACTCATAGGTCTCAAATCGATTTTTTCTTGACAAGAAATAATGTTAAAAGACGATGTACTAATTGCAAAGTAATTCATGAGCATGGGGTGACTACACAACATAGATTGTTAGTTCTTGATATGCAAATAAAATGTATAAAACTAAAATCTCGAACAGTTTTTGATCGAAAGATCAAGTGGTGGCAGTTAAAGGGGGAGAAGCGAGAGACTTTTAGAAGTAAGTTATTAGAGGAAAGTGTGTGGAAGTTAGAAGGAGATACTAGTATTATGTGGGAGAATGTGACAAAAAAGGTTGAAACGGTTGCTAAAGCCATTTTAGGAGAATCAAAAGGTTTTGGACCACGAGATAAGGAGACTTGGTGGTGGAATGAGGAGGTTCAAGAAAAGGTGCGTAATAAGAATAGAATTGTTTCAAGACGATACACTTGGACAATAATTCTGACAATTGGAAAAAGTATCATTTGGCGAAAAGAGAGGCTAAGAAGGCAGTTAGTGATGCTCGTGCTAAAGTATATGAGGGGTTTTATAAAGAGTTAGGGACAAAGGCCGGTGAACAAAGGATTTACAAGATTGCAAAGAATAAAGAGAAGGAGTCGAGAGATTTGGATCAAGTAAGATGCATAAAAAATGAAGTTGACAATGTTTTAGTTACTGAAGGAGATATTAAGAACATATGGGAAAAGTATTTCTATAAGCTCTTTAATGATGAATGTGAATGTTCCCGTTATGATTTGGAGGACTTGACAGTTAGCGAATGTGAGCTTAATAGGTCATTTTATCGTAGAATTAGAGTCTCGGAGGTTAGCGAAGCTCTTAAGAAAATGGAGAATGGTAAAGCCGTTGGACCGGATGGTATACCGATTGAAGTTTGAAAATGTTTAGGAGAAAAAAGTGTGTTGTGGTTATGTAAACTATTTAATGAGATTTTACGATTGAAAAAGATGCCTGATGATTGGAGATTAAGTACGTTAGTTCCTATTTATAAAAATAAAGGGGATATTCAGAATTGTGCAAATTATAGAGGGATTAAACTTATGAGTCACACAATGAAATTATGGGAAAAAGTGATTGAGTATAGATTGAGAATGGAGACTAGTATTTCTGAGATACAATTTGGGTTCATGCCAGGAAGATCCACTACAGAGGCAATTTATTTACTAAGGGGGATGATGGAGAAGTATCGAAGTAGGAAAAGAGACTTACATATGGTTTTCATTGACTTAGAGAAGGCGTATGATCGGGTACCAAGGGATGTACTTTGGAAAGCCTTGCAAAAAAAGAGGGTGAATGTTGCCTACATTAAGGTAATACAAGATATGTACGATGGGGCATTGACTAGGGTTAGGACATCCGGAAGTGAGACAAATGAATTTCGTATAGGAATTGGCCTACATCAAGGATCAGCTTTAAGTCTGTATCTATTTAACTTAGTTATCGACGCTATAACCGAGAGTATCACAGAGGAGGTACCTAAGTGCATGCTATTTGCGGATGATATTGTACTTTTAGCGGATTCAAGAGAAGATATTAATACAAAATTGAAAATATGGAGAAATACGTTGGAGTCAAAGGGTTTTCGTTTAAGTAGGAATAAAACAGAATATATGCATAACAATTTCACAAATAAACAACTTAGAGACGATTTGAAAGTTAGGCTAGGGGAGGATATAATTCCTCAAGTGATAAAGTTTAAATATTTAGGATCAATTGTAAGACAAGATGGTGAGATTGATGACGATGTTAATAATAGAATTCAAGCTAGTTGGTGTAAGTGGAGAAAAGTCACTGGAGTTCTTTGTGATAGAAAAGTACTCAATAAAGTTAAAAGAAAATTCTATCGTACTGCTATAAGACCGACAGTGTTATATGGTAGTGAATGTTGGGCTATGAAGGGACAACATGAACGTAAAGTGGGGATAGCCGAAATGAGGATGTTGAGATGGATGTGTGGTCATACAAGATTAGATAAGATTAGGAATGACCATATACGTGAACGAGTCGGAGTTGCTCCTATTAGTGAGAAAATGATAGAGAATCGTTTGAGATGGTTTGGTCATGTTCAGATAAGACCATGCGCCAGTAAGAAGAATATATCAAATAATCTGGAGTCCAATTAAAAGAGGGAGAGGGAGGCCAAGGCGGACACTTGGCGAACTAATAGAGCAAGATCTATTGATGAATAATATACCGAAATGTTTGGTTACTAATAGAGCGGAATGACGTCGTATGATCCATGTAGCCGACCCCACCTAGTGGGATAAGGCTTTGTAGATAGTAGATAGTAGAATATTTATTTTATGACTTTCGTTTATGTCCACCTGAGTTAATGAAATAGTAAATAAGGTCTGAAAAAAAGTAGCGCATAAAAAGAGATTTCGCCATGTGGTGGGGACGAATTTTGAGGCATTACAACAATCGTCCTAATAGTATAGACCGGGGTCGAACCACAATAAAAGAGTTGGATCGTGGCTTAGATTCATAATGATAAAAGTTGAGTTTACTAAATCAAATAATATATTAGGCTAGAAGCAAGTAAATGAAGTAATTGGAGTTTTGGGGTCCTATAGTTTCTTTTTTTACTTTTACAATTGTTTAATATATAGAGAAATTAGAAAACAACGTATGAAGAGAATATATAGTCAATGTGATAAACTCAAGGCTTGGGAATTTATCTTGAGGGCAAAACTTTAAGAAGATTATACTACTACGACTAAGATAAGTTGAATGTTAAATAGATCATAAAATTTCAAATACTTATTCATGTTACCCTCGTGTTAGGAACACTCCAGTTTCTTTGCTCTCACATCAAAACTTTAAATCAGAACTTTCATAACACAATCAAGTCATTCTGCATTTCGATTCATCTCGGATTAGAATGACTTGCTAAATGATTGCTCCAA
Organism: Pontederia crassipes; assembly: GCA_030549335.1. Lineage (NCBI taxonomy): Eukaryota > Viridiplantae > Streptophyta > Magnoliopsida > Commelinales > Pontederiaceae > Pontederia > Pontederia crassipes. The sequence goes on along the minus strand of CM060191.1, from coordinate 62,833,130 downwards.
TATAATTGGCTAGTCTCTCGACTCCACGTTACATCATCCACAACATATGCTCCCTCTTGGGAGTCTATTGCTAGGAGAAAATCAACATATGATCAACTAAAATGAATGCAATCCAATGAGTAAAGTAAACAATGCATATTAAAAACACATATTCAAATCCATAAGCTTCAGTCATAGATCTCAAATCCCATCCGAAATGTTCCCCAGCCTGGATGATTGATTAGTTGAACGTAACTAGTATAAACAATGCACTAAGGAACATTAAAGTAATATTAAGCATTGTTAAAAAAACAAGATTCATGCCAAAAAGCTGAGAATGATCAAATGCCTAAAGAAGATATGCCCTCCCCTCCCCCCCCCCCCCCCTCCTCTATTTAGCAGCATCCTCTTCCTTGTAACCAAAAAGTTCCTTCTGCTCCTTCCTCACTCAGCCCCTCAGTCTCAGTCCATCACCCTTTTCTTTTTATAGTCCTCTCCTTTTTATGTGGCCCTCTTGATTGATGACACCTATCTGTATATCTTGAACCGCGTGATGCATGACACCCACCCTTGATTCTCCTATGATTCCCTTTTTTCTTTGGTTGCATGCTTTGATTGATGACACATGTTCTCTTTGTGCAGGACAATTCATCCATGTCTTTTTGTCATATTTTTCCATATAGCTCTTTCTTCAACGTACTCCAATATGGTCGTCAACCTCTAAATGCCCTTACGTGAGCCCGGTACCTTCTTGACACACATATTTATCAATTTAAGTGCACATATTATGTAATTGTTGGCAAAAGAGATCAAATGACATTGTATTTTGAAAACTTGATAAGAAGGCTAAAAGTTCATGGTTTCATATAGTAGAAATGCATCATAAATCAGTTGAAATATGCCTTTATCTTGGCTGGGAAGGATAGAAAATACAAGTCATCGGTATCCCATTATTTTTATTTTTGTCAACCCCAAAATCTAGAGATCTTGGTTAAATTAAAAGGTACTACTTGCTACTCCATTGCATTCCCCGTTGATTCATTATTTCATATAATACATTATTCTCAAAACTTAGTTGGCATGTTTAGTATCAGTGAAAACAAAGACATTTTTGTGATTCCATCCAAAACGTCATAAAAAACTTGTCATCACCTTTTTGTTGTAATTTAAAAAGGGTAGCAACTTTAATGTTCTTGTTGTGAGAAAAAAAATGAAGAAGAATAATATTTTTTATTTTGAAATAATTCAGATTTATATAAAATAAATGAGAAAAGAGGTGTTGTTGTGCGGAGCGCATCTGGGCCGTCGGATGGCATCTGACGGACCTTTTTTCATGTCTATCCGCTTGCCTCTTCTCCGCTCGCCTCTGCTTTCTCCTCCCCGTCACCTCCTCGTCGATCGCTGGGCGCAGCATCATTGCCCTCACCATCTTCGACTCTGACCCGGGTAGCCGTCGCTGCGCACCTCAACTCCGACGGCACCCTCCTTGATGCTTCCAATGCCGAAGTCGACCGTCAATGCCGCCGCCTCTTCCTCCGCTTCGCCCTCGCCCTTCTCGACACCTCCAACATTGTCATCATCTCTGTTGCACTGCCACCTACTCCTCCGCTTTGCCCCAATGTTGTAAGACCCGACTCGGCCATCGACCCGGATTGACCGGCGGGTCAGGTCGGAACGGTCGAACTGGTTAAACTCGGATGGTTGGACCAAATAATTATAATTTAATATAAGTATAAAATCAGCTTAGATAATAATTATAAGTGTATGCATAATAATTTTTTAATCACTAGTGGCAAGACAAGATTTATTTAAATGAACAATGAATCAAATCAAATATAAATTTATAAAAAAATTTAATATTTTACTAAATTTATTATTTTAGTAGTATGATAACTTATGTTAGCATCGTATTCGAATTTACAAATACATTACATTTTATTTTGAATGAATAACAATATAAATAATATTTTTTATTACCATTGATTTTAAATATGTATATAAACATAATATCTTAAATCTAGAGATCTTGGTTAAATAAAAAGGTACTACTTGCTACTCCATTGCATTCCCCGTTGATTCATTATTTCATATAATACATTATTCTCAAAACTTAGTCGGCATGTTTAGTATCAGTGAAAACAAAGACATTTTTTGTGATTCCATCCAAAATGTCATAAAAAACTTGTCATCACCTTTTTGTTGTAATTTAAAAAGGGTAGCAACTTTAATGTTCTTGTTGTGAGAAAAAATGAAGAAGAATAATATTTTTTATTTTGAAATAATTCAGATTTATATAAAATAAATGAGAAAAGAGGCGTTGTTGTGCGGAGCGCATCTGGGCCGTCGGATGGCATCTGACGGACCTTTTTTTCATGTCTATCCGCTTGCCTCCTCTCCGCTCGCCTCCGGTTTCTCCTCCCCGTCACCTCCTCGTCGATCGCTGGGCGCAGCATCATTGCCCTCACCATCTTCGACTCTGACCCGGGTAGCCGTCGCTGCGCACCTCAACTCCGACGGCACCCTCCTTGATGCTTCCAATGCCGAAGTCGATCGTCAATGCCGCCGCCTCTTCCTCCGCTTCGCCCTCGCCCTTCTCGACACCTCCAACATTGTCATTATCTCTGTTGCACCGCCACCTACTCCTCCGCTTTGCCCCAATGTTGTAAGATCCGACCCGGCCATCGACCCGGATTGACCGACAGGTCAGGTCGGAACGGTCGAACCGGTTAAACTCGGATGGTTGGATCTGATAATTATAATTTAATATAAGTATAAAATCAGCTTAGATAATAATTATAAGTGTATGCATAATAATTTTTTAATCACTAGTGACAAGACAAGATTTATTTAAATGAACAATGAATCAAATCAAATATAAATTTATAAAAAAATTTAATATTTTACTAAATTTATTATTTTAGTAGTATGATAACTTATGTTAGCATCGTATTTGAATTTACAAATACATTACATTTTATTTTGAATGAATAACAATATAAATAATATTTTTTATTACCATTGATTTTAAATGTGTATATAAACATAATATCTTAATAATTTGATTTTTGTAATAATAATAATAATAATAATAGCGGTAGAATAGATGATGAGTGTGCCATTGTTAAATGTTAGTAATATAATAAAAAGCTTGAAAATTGATAATTCAAAGTTAGAAATTATAATATTTTTTAAAAAAATTGGCTAAACCCTCAAACTCGGTCGGGTCACTCAAACCCGCTGAGTTGACCGGTCCAACCCGAGTTTTGACCGAATTTGATCGGGTCAAACCGGATCAATCATCCATCCGGGTTTTGAGTGACCCATGACCCCTTTTGTACTCCGGACACTAATCCGACTGGCCGGGCCGGGCCGGATTTGACAACCTTGCTTTGCCCTCGACGTCTCCAACGTCGTCGCCACCTATGTTGCGTTGTCGCCTCTATTGTGTCGTCGCCTATGTTGCGTCTTCGCCTCTGTTGTGCTGCCGCCTGCTCCTCTACTTCACCTTCGCCCTCGTCGCCGCCTCCAACGTGGTTGTTGCCGCCTCCTCATCCATTTCGCTCTTCATGCGAAAAAGGGGGAAAACATCCATACCGTTGAACGAAGATGAATGGTGAAGATCAATCCGTAAAGTGCTAACTGCTCAGCAGCACCTATTTTCTCAAAATAAATTTATTATGTACAAATTTATTCTTGTTCCCTGTTCTAGGGGCAGTGTGACCCGTACCAAATAGGATTTTTTTACCCACACCCTTATGCATTTTTAACCTAACCTTTTTTATTATACGTGAGATTTTTTCTATATTTTCACAAAAAGCTAATTATTTAAAGATGCAATTAACCCACATCATAATAAGTCGATTGTATAGTTACCAATTGTGTGCCTTGTAAAATATAACTCAAAAATAAATTGTAGATTCATTTTACCGTATTTAAATTATTAGGCATTTTACTATTAGAATAATAAATTGGAAAAAAGAGAGAAAAGAATCTTATCATATATAGAGTGATGCCACTTAATAAATTGTCGAGATTCAATCTCTCGCACTTAGAGAAAGTGGGAGAAAAGTTAGGTGTAAAGGTTTTCAAATTCTATATTTCACGTCCGCTCATCTTTTTTCTCGCAATGCAATCAATCTTAAAGGATCTTTGTGCGTGAGAAACTCAGTGTTGCAATAAATTTGACAAAAATTACTAGAAATCCATTGTAAAATTTTTGGACAGTAATACAATGTTAATGTTACTATTGATAATGTCTTAAATCTGAACCTAGTTATAATTCTATGTAAGCCCCATATATAATTAGATGCTTGAACAGATATTTCTACGGAACCTAAGGACAAGGAGTAAGGGGGGATCCAAGGCGTAAATATTTGTGTTCTTCTGTGTTCGTGCAATCTCTCCACATCTTTACGTCTTTACGTAACAGTTAATAAATTTCTCGATATAATTACTAAATTATGACATGTAATTAGATTATTATCTAATTTTTAAACAGATGAAATCGATGTGCTATGATTGATTTTCTCATATGACTTTTTCTCCTTAGCACATCTATATTCATTGACAAGTAGCATTTTTTTTCTCTTTCCAACAAGTCTAAAAGAATATCTCCACCTGATATATATGTTACTAAGAAAATGATAAGTAATATTTTTTAGTGGACACTTGAGAGTGAGACAAATACTATTTATTACTGAGCTTCGACTTCAATGTGATAGTGAAAGAAAATCATCTTCGAATGATTTTCTCTAAATCCAAACCACTTGAATTTCTTTTGAACGTTAACATTTTAAATTTTGTATCTTTTAATCCTGCATGCACCCTTATTTTGAACCTTTGTTTCTTATTCTACTTCTTCGCCTTTAATTATCCTTACAATTCTTTTTATGGGTCCAATCTATGAAAAATGGCACAATGGCAACCTCATGACACCTCCTTAAGGGGTCATTTGCAAGATCAAATTAAAGAGAATAAAAACAATGGAATATCTTATTCTGAAAAAAGGTAAATATAATTTTATTCTAGCTATCATTTGATTTGAAGATAATAAATTTTAAATTGTTTTATTATATATAATTGGTAATTCAATGACATAATAATAAAAGATATTTGTATAATAATATATGATTGAATTTTTTAAATATAAAATATGATTGAAATTTTGAAAAAACATGGAGAATAAGTATATTCTTCTATTTTAGAAGAATACATTTATTCTTGTTGAGGAGTTAAAAATGGCAATTTCATGATTTTTAATGTGGTTTTGCACTTTTCAAAGTTTGATCGAAGTCACTCCGTGGTAACTATATTTCACATACACTATATTTTTCAACATAAAAAAAGAGTTGGTCAATTGTACGTGAAAATTTAATGCGACTCATAGCAGCTCTTTCTCTCGCCCTCATGTCTTTTAGTAGTGTATTAGCTACTTTTCTAGACGTGATTCGATAGACTACTTTACTTTTCACCTTTGAGTACTCCGCTAAAGTAGCAATCAAACATAGTCATCAGTCTAAGGGCACATCCATATGAATCATTTGTTAGATACTCGCATTATGATGACCATTGAACTAGTCGACTTTGTATACTTGGTACTAAACACAAGTGCTGCAGTAGAAACTCACACTGAATGAGCGTATGTAGAGCTCTGTTTAAATTATACACTACACAGACTTACGTCTAGTTGCTAACTTTTAGCACTTGACCCGAATTTTCAAATGGTTCACTATCTTATAGAGCCAAGTTTGAATTTCGTATCTGGCATCCTCTCTTAATCAGGTGAGTTAGCAAAACTCGTGTTTTGACATATTTTAATAATCACATTATGATTCACATATTTCATTTATGATCGCTACCTTCGTAAGCGTCAAAAGCATTTGTTCGTGCAAGAGAACAAACTCAAGCTTGATCAGCATATTTTTCACATGCATAATAAGACTTTACAATAATTATTAAAGAAAAGATAATATTTTATTCATTGAAAATTTGAATACATCATTTCATTTATAATTTACACAACCCTAAGACATCTACATGTCTCAAGAATGCCTCTTGGCAATGTTTTGGTGAACGGATTAGTAACTATTTTGTGCGTTGATATGTACTCAACTAAGATCTCTTCTTTACTTTTTGATTTCTTATTTGTACTTCGTGTTGATATGTTTTCATTTCCTTTATAAATTTGTACTTCTTTGCCCCAGAAGGGCATTTGCCAACACCAACTCGTTAACCCGCCGAATAAACACCTAACATTTTAATCCCTAGGTTGGATGCGTAGTCGACCAACCCCAATGCCCCATTATTGTCTACCATCATTGTCGTCGTCGTTGTTGTCATCGTTGCCGTGTTGTCGTCGTCGTTGTCGCCTCTTGCTATTGTCTTTCCATCGTCGTCGCTATTGTCTCGCCATCATCGTCATCATCATTTCTATTATTGTCCTGCTATTGCCGACCTGCAACCACCAACTTGCCAGAGATTCTTTCTTCCTCTCTTTCTCTTTCTCTCGAACATTCAGGCTGTCCTTTTGTTCTTCTCGCTTTGCGTGAGTAGGGCTTTTTTTCTTAGTTCTCACAACTTTCCCTCTCTTCCTCTTGGCATGCGATTTTGCTAGTGCTCGACTGCCCGCCGAACCCTTTAAGGCAATTTTGCGATGGCTTCTGAGGTACGTCTGTGAAAAACGAAGAGCTCCTGTCCACTAGCGAGATGGAGGCTACCGAAGGTGGATCTGAAGTAAAGAAAGGAGGAGTTGCAGAGGAAAAAGGAGAACACAAGAGAGGAGGGAAAAGTAATTTTCTATTCTATGTGAAAAGTAAGTCCGGAAGATGCCATCAACAAAACTTTACAACAACTTTTATACTACTACACATGACTGCTACAAAGAGATTAAACCAAAAACATAGGAAAGATAACAGTGATATAGAAGGCACTCTAACACGTCAACAAGTGCTTGCAGGAGCTTCTGTTCGATGAATCCAGAGGTGATGAGAAGACAACGTCGTGATATTTCCAGCACGCCCCCTCAAGTCATCGCTGGGAAGAAACTAAACGATGGCGACTTGAAGTTATCATCAACGACGGAACACATCAGAGGCAGCAATCCGTGGAACATGAGCGAAGTGTGCAGTTACATACATCTGCAGAAGATACTAATACAGTTGGAGAAGCCAGAGAAGAACACTTGCTGAGAGGACGATGCACAACGAACTAGAAGTAATAATTTGCATGGGCTGATGAACTCCATCAAATTGAACACCATTAACTGACAAGAGAAATTGCAGATGCCAGAGGGAATTCTGCAGAACTTCACTTCAGCTATTGTCACCTTCAGCAAGGCCCCCCTCATGTTTAAAATGTGGCCATCAAGAAGACTGTAATCGCAGTACCAAAGCTACAATGCGACATGACTGTAAATGAAGACACTACAACTCGTTGTTGGAGAAGGCCAATAATCGAACACTTGTTGTGTAAGAAGGAGCTCCGTCCAGTCTACATGTAGTCTTCGCTATAGATTGGAAAGGATACAGAGAGAATAGAAAAAAAATGAAAGACGAACTACAACTAGAGGAGATGAAAAAGGTAGACGTGGAGGATGAACAATCAACTAGAGGAACCAGAGAAGACGAGTTTTCAACACGATCAAAGACACATGCGGACAACTGACATGCTACAGGAGACGATAACAAGATTCGATCATCGACAACGACGACGGTAATGTGGAGGTTAAGCTCCGATTCGGCGATCGCCACCGAAAGCATCCGACGACAACGCCGAAGAAATGTCGATAACGACAACAAGGAGAGAAGGCTCCTACCCCTCTGACAATAACGGAAAGAAATCAACCGGTGATCACCACCTGAAAATGGAGACAATGCTCCCAAATCAGACGAGACAACTCGTTCGACGAATGAAACAAAGAGAAAACATAGAAGAGAAAATTCGTGATCAAGGATCTACGAAAATGAAGTACTGAGAAAGTAAGATGGGACAAGGAACGACGATCGTAAAAAAAAGATCGGAAAGAAATAGAAGAGACAAGAAACAAAAGAACAGAAAGCGAGTGAGAGAACAATATGGATCGGCGCGAGCCATGTCAAAGATCAAGTCCGATCCCCAATCGAGTGAGATAATATTACCGACAAGATGTTAATCTTGAAGTTGGCTGCAGAGCAGTGATCGAGCACAATCGGACACCATTCGTACTCCGACAAACTAGATTTGAGGCGTCACGAAGAGGTCAGCCAGATCAGCAATTGCCAGAACTAGATTTGGGGCTTGCTGGAGCCATGTAGGCTGAAGGAGCTTCAGCCGACGATAGTGAGCTTGAAGATGAACTTCCGGCAGCTAACAATGACGAAGAGCTCAACAGGATCTTCAAGGTGTTTGCTTTGATACCATGTTGAAAAACGAAGAGCTCCATGTGCACAGGCAAGATGAGGGTTGCCGGAAGCGGATCTGAAATAGAGAAAGGAGGAGTTGCAAAGGAAAGAAGAGAACACGGGAGAGGAGGAAAAAGTAATTTTCTATTCTATGTGAAAAGCATGTCCAGAAGATGCCATCAACAAAACTTTACAACTACTTTTATACTATTACACATGACTACTACAAGGAGATTAAACTGGAAACATAGGAAAGATAACTGTGATATAGAAGACACTCTGACACGTCAACAACTACTTGCAGGGGCTTCTATTCGACGTCACCGGAGGTGATGAGAAGATAACACCGTGATATTTCCAACAACATCGTATGATCTCATCCCTGACTGAAACCCGTCTTGTTCTCGAATTGTCGAGTCCACCTGGACCTGGACCCGTTCTTAGGTTTGCTCTGCCCTACATACTCCCGATGATTATAGAGATATTTTTATACATAAAGAAAATTTAATTTGAATAAAATAGTATTTTTATATGGAAATGTTTGATTAAGAAATTGGACAAAAAATGACTCATCATATATATAATATGTGGAGTTCAATACAAACATCGATTGACTGAGGCATTGTTGAGAATATGCGACTAGCTAAATATTCAATAATTATATTTCTCCAATGAGACTAATAAAACTCATCGAGGAAAGTCGATTGACCAAAGACATTCTGTTGAGTAAGCAAAATGAACTTTATTTCATCAATTGTCTATGTTTCCATTTGAATCAAGATGAAATGTGCATATTTAGCTTCCAAAGATATGGAATTACTTCAATATGATAATTGAGCAAAACATTATACTAAACTAATACATGATTGTTTAGTTGGGAAAAGTCATATTGATGAAAGAAATTTTAAATAGTCAGAAAGGAGTGAAGCTTTATAAGTACAATAAGCATCAAAGAAAGGTCAACCTTTTAAATTTATTGTGCTCTAATTTATAGATTTATCTAATATCTCTTGCGCTTATTGTAAATAAGATAATGTTGAGAATAAAGTGTTATGACTTTTTTTATGGAATTAGCTTATTGCAGGAGATATTGTCATTTTCTCCTTGCGACAAAGAAATAATAAGTTAAATCTAAATGTATGAATATTTGGATAGTGAAACTCGGGTTTGAATTGAAAAACTCATTAACAAATTTTGTGTTTGTCCAAACCTTTTTTTCTCTCATGCTTATGTGAATTTTTTTTATCGTATGAGTTTTACTCACTTAGACTCTTGCCATATCAAAAAATTTGTTATTTTAATTTTATACACCGATTCATCCTTTCTATTGGTAAAATTGTACTATAACAAAAAACATTAAGGCATTTTGTGTGACGATCTAATACTCGTTTTGGCGTCACAAGGGGTGAAATCGTAAAACCAAACATTTAAATTCAAATTCAAATATTCAACGGAAAACCAACGTTAAAAAATAAGCTAACTCTGAATTTTTTCAAAAATTTCGGCATGACGTATATGTAAATTCGTTCATACGTCATATATAACATTTACTCATATCCTTCACATGCAATTTATAAAGTCTAATATGCATCACTGACAATTTATAAGGTCATTACTGACAATTCAACAAATAGCAAAAATGGTGACACACATGTCTAAAACAGTGAGCCACAAGTTCTCTCTCTAACCAAAATCATGAGCTAGATTCTCGTAAACCATATATCATGGGTGTCCATCGCTCCACACTATAAATTCAACATTTCTCAAAATCATTCAAAATATTCTCAAAATACAAGGTATGTAAAACAACGATCATGCCTCTCAATATGACCAATTCATGTCCCTTATATTTCTTATTTCATGTCAAGTAAGCAAGCAAGTGTGATGTTCAGTACCTGCAAAAATTTAATGAAAGGGTTGAGCATCAAAAAGCTCAGTGAGTCAAACGACTACCTCAAATATTAAAAATTATTATGAAAAATAACATCTTTATAGTTAAGAAATATTCAAAAAATCTTCTCATTCTTCAGAAAAAAACTCATTCACTTAATAATCATACAAAATGAATGTCATGTGTGCACATGCATGATAATAACAAAATATCATAAATGAGAAAATATCATCAAATATGGATATCCAATCTCCTCGATGGAGAAATCAATCTCACACCTCGTATCCCATTAATAGAGAACGTTGAACTGCCATTCGTATCCCATTGACACAAGGCTCCTTTTTTCATCCCTCGTATCCACACATGATGATTGTTTTAATTCCACCCTTCTATTACTATATTGACACATGGTGTTGAACCTGCTCTTCGTATCCCATTGACACAGAGCATATCGAGCCCCAGTTAGTCTACCTGGACTTGACAAATCCTTCGAGGTGAAAACACTCTGCTTTATGCGAGTTTTACACGTAATGCATACATTACATGAATGCGAATTCAAAATGAGGATTTAGAGCTTGAAATCATGATATTAAAAATATTTTATTTTAAAAACAAATCTTTTCGTTCAGGTGATAGGATAAACTTCTATCAATTAAAGTGTTCCAAAATTCAAACTAAAACATAACAAATCATATAATAACACATATATGAAACATACGAATAAGTATGATTATGAATGGGAAAACTATCACGAAATTTTTTCTCACAACGGATGGGACAATGTCATCGCTCAAAGGAATTAAGTAGTTCATGTCATTCGAGATAAGTTCCTTCACCATGGATTCATCGAGTCCCAAATTATCCCCTCGTCCGAATCTAATCAAAAGTAAACACAATCTATCATATTTATTGCTCGATAAATTAATATTACAAAAAATTAATTAATAATTCACTCTTCACAATAACTCAACATACTTATCATAAACCAAGTACTATTATGAATTTACTATAATACTTATCAGAAGGGAGTTAAGACCTCATCAACTAGTAACAACCTAATCGAATCTCAACAACCAACGAACCGTCACCTCTGGTTAATAATCCCTATAAGTGAAGTTTAAATCAGACAACTTCCAGTTAGAACTTTAATTATATTATAAAAAATATTTTCAATTATCCTATCATTCATACCACAACAACCGCAATCACCACTCTCATAATCACAGTCGTACCTGCACGAAACGTCGAAAAGCCACCAAAAACCTTCTTCATTCATAATAAAATAAAGTTACTTCAAATTTGTTGACATAACTGAAAGCCAATCCAATGTACGTTTACATTCACTTACCAACCACAATATGAGGACACGTCGCCAGAAATGTCGTCGGAGAATGATCGAAATTCGAAACCTACGAAGCTAAAAGAAATGAATAGTTAACTTTTATCGGACAATAATCTGAATCATTTCTCTCTCACATGTGCACCTACTAGAGTGTCGTGATGAGTTCGGCCGAAGCTCCCTGTCGGACTCGCTGGAAATGTCGTCGAAAAAGCTCAACTCGAGCCCCTACATGATTGGAAGCAATAACACGTTTAAAACTCCTCAAAATGATCCCAATCGACCTTAGAATGATGTACAACTCACCAGAAAAAATATCGATCCGAATCGGAGCCGAAATCGTCTCCGACGAACTTTCCCATTCTCTCACGTTCTAAGCTCACTCTGTCGCACACAATGATCCGATTATCGTCTAATCCATATCAAAATGTTCATCTCATCGTCCTCTTTTCATTGGTACCTCTCATGCGAAAAATAGTGGTACGAAGTGGGGCGGCTGAGTCTCGATAGCGCGTGGCACTGTAGCACAGGGAGGAAGAAGACGATCAGCCCTTCGTTTTATTTTTTTATTTTTTTAATGTCGTCCTTTCCTGCGCAATGACAAAAAGCCCCTACCTTTTAAATAAATTCCACTTTAAAAAAACATTACATTTTGTTAAATTCTTAATGAGGGGACATAATCATAAGCAATCATCAAATCAATATAGTAGTGTAATGAAAAATAAAAGTTAAATTAGAAGAAGGTAAACACTTGTTGTGGGTATAAATGATGGCTTAGTCTGGACTAGGAACAATTGGACCATTGAAGCCTTGGGTGTGTTTTTTTTATATTGTATTGAAAGCATGTCGTGATGTCTTTTTTTAACATTTTATCGTCAAAATAATCCTAAGATGGTATTTATACTACTGAATTAATAAGCTCAAAGCATTCGAAAATGGTTTAAAGATAAATATTCATTCATATTATGATTAGAATCAATATAGACTATAATATTTTTATACGATTTAAGTCACGACTAAGGTTAGAAATGTTCTACTTGAGGAGCAACCAAAGGAAGCCACTCTCAAAGAAAATCGAACAATGTGGAAAAGAGAGATGAACAAACACCCAAGAAAGAAAAAGTCATTTGGTTGCATAATACACACTGAAATATCATTATTCATGGAATGTAGCCAAACATCACTAGATTAGGATTATTTTGATAAAACATCAAAAATAGTGAAACAATCATTTTTATTCTCATCTAAATAATATAGATATTCTTCAAAATCAGAAGAATAATTCTATTCACATGTTGTTAACTTTTTTGAATCATTCTTTTATTTTTTTAATCTTTTTAATCTTATACTTTTATATTAATATTTGAATCATTATTACAATATTAAATATAACTATTTATAATAAAATATTTGAGTTAAAAATATTATGTTTTAAAATTTTATTCTCTTCAATCCAAACGCAAGTGACAATAAGAATATTTATATTTTTTTTAAGAATACTTTATTGCTTTATTCTATAAAAAAATTCTTCAATCAAATCGTCCTTAAAGAGTAAGGAATAAAGCCTATTTTTGCTAATATAAAGTCAAATATATAAAGATATTAACATAGGTTGGTTATGAAGCAAACATATTAAAATTTTATTAAAAGTGATGCTTAAAATTGAAAAGAGAGTTAATAAAATGTTCTACCAAGTGTAATAGTTAAACTTTTTAGACATGCTTGATACAGGAATATCTTGAGAATAAGAGTCTTGTTCTTAGAATTGTATCCAAATGCCATTTTTTTACATGGTGCACCTCACGTGTAATTATTGCAAGAACAATGAAATTCTTGCATTTTCATGTTCTTTGTGATGGCTAGAACATGCTTGCTCTCGGAAGATCAAGGCACAGGGCAATGATAGAGACAAAACAAATTTGCTTGGGAATAATTAGTTTTCATCCAACCAGCCTCTTTTATGTATTTTCTTGTTCTCAAATGAAATGCTCTTATTCAACTTTATGAATAAGATAAAAAGTTCTTAAATAAAAAAGTTAAATATGATACATATGTTTTATTCCGATGACAAAAAAAGAGAGCAACAAAGTGTCACCCAGACACCTCCACTTTATCATACTGTAGGTTATGTTTGGATGAATTAAATAAATTTTAAACAAAATATCTTGAAATTAAGCCATCTTAACTATGTTGACACATGTGTATTTTAATACTTAATAAGCTTTTATTTATTTCACTTACACTAATATAAGATTAAATTATTTTATATTTTTAACAATTATTTGGTGCATTATTTAATAACATAACATTAAATAAAAATTAATTATAAATATTTAATGATTGCTCTATATATTATATAATAATATATGATTAAAAGGTCAAATGAAATATGCAAATGGAATAAAATATAAAATGGATGATATCATTGTAAAATAAGTGTTTTGTAATTTTAAATGTTTTGGGATAAAAAAGCTTAATCCTATTATATTTATGTTAGACATTGCTTCCAAAATAACTAGTTATTTATCTGACAATGACTCTTTCTTGGTTTGTGATTAATTTTGACGAGATAATGAAGTAGAATATGTTATTATTCTGTATTAAACATTTTTTTATTGTATATTATAACTGGGTTGAAGAAAATGCAAGTTTTAATATTATATTTTTAAAAAAATAAGTAGTATAATTATATAAATGCATATATCTTTTGATAATTAACGAGATTGTTATAATTATCGTTAAGTTTTTTCGACAACAATAATTATTAATTTTATTTAGGTAATGAATAATATAATTTGTTTACATCCTCACATTATAATAATATAAGTACCAATTTCAAATAATATATTGTTACACAATCTAATATTATGTGATTTAAAAATGAATAAAGTCAAATATATAAAGATATTAACATAGGTTGGTTATGAAGCAAACATATTAAAATTTTATTAAAAGTGATGCTTAAAATTGAAAAGAGAGTTAATAAAATGTTCTACCAAGTGTAATAGTTAAACTTCTTAGACAAGCTTGATACAGGGATATCTTGAGAATAAGAGTCTTGTTCTCAGAATTGTATCCAAATGTCATTTTTTTACATGGTGCACCTCACGTGTAATTATTGCAAGAACAATGAAATTCTTGCATTTTCATGTTCTTTGTGATGGCTAGAACATGCTTGCTCTCGGGAGATCAAGGCACAGGGCAACGATAGAGACAAAACAAATTTGCTTGGGAACAATTAGTTTTCATCCAACCTCTTTTATGTATTTTCTTGTTCTCAAATGAAATGCTCTGATTCAACTTTATGAATAAGATAAAAAGTTCTTAAATAAAAAAAGTTAAATATGATACATATGTTTTATTCCGATGACAAAAAAGAAGAGCAACAAAGTGTCACCCAGACACCTCCACTTTATCATACCGTAGGTTATGTTTGGATGAATTGAATAAATTTTAAACAAAATATCTTGAAATTTAGTCATCTTAACTATGTTGACACATGTGTATTTTAATACTTAATAAGCTTTTATTTATTTCACTTATACTAATATAAGATTAAATTATATTATATTTTTAACAATTATTTGGTGCATTATTTAATAACATAACATTAAATAAAAATTAATTATAAATATTTAATGATTGCTCTATATATTATATAATAATATATGATTAAAAGGTCAAATGAAATATGCAAATGGAATAAAATATAAAATGGATGATATTATTGTAAAATAAGTGTTTTGTAATTTTAAATGTTTTGGGATAAAAAAGCTTAATCCTATTATATTTATGTTAGACATTGCTTCCAAAATAACTAGTTATTTATCTGACAATGACTCTTTCTTGGTTTGTGATTAATTTTGACGAGATAATGAAGTAGAATATGTTATTATTCTGTATTAAACATTTTTTTATTGTATATTATAATTGGGTTGAAGAAAATGCAAGTTTTAATATTATATTTTTTAAAATAAGTAGTATAATTATATAAATGCATATATCTTTTGATAATTAACGAGATTGTTATAATTATCGTTAAGTTTTTTCGACAACGATAATTATTAATTTTATTTAGGTAATGAATAATATAATTTGTTTACATCCTCACATTATAATAATATAAGTACCAATTTCAAAGAATATATTGTTACGCAATCTAATATTGTGTGATTTAAAAATGAATAAAGTCAAATATATAAAGATATTAACATAGGTTGGTTATGAAGCAAACATATTAAAATTTTATTAAAAGTGATGCTTAAAATTGAAAAGAGAGTTAATAAAATGTTCTACCAAGTGTAATAGTTAAACTTCTTAGACATGCTTGATACATGAATATCTTGAGAATAAGAGTCTTGTTCTCAGAATTGTATCCAAATGCCATTTTTTTACATGGTGTACCTCACGTGTAATTATTGCAAGAACAATGAAATTCTTACATTTTCATGTTCTTTGTGATGGCTAGAACATGCTTGCTCTCGGGAGATCAAGGCACAGGGCAACGATAGAGACAAAACAAATTTGCTTGGGAATAATTAGTTTTCATCCAACCAGCCTCTTTTATGTATTTTCTTGTTCTCAAATGAAATGCTTTGATTCAACTTTATGAATAAGATAAAAAGTTCTTAAATAAAAAAAGTTAAATATGATACATATGTTTTATTCCGATGACAAAAAAGAAGAGCAACAAAGTGTCACCCAGACACCTCCACTTTATCATACTGTAGGTTATGTTTGGATGAATTGAATAAATTTTAAACAAAATATCTTGAAATTAAGTCATCTTAACTATGTTGACACATGTGTATTTTAATACTTAATAAGCTTTTATTTATTTCACTTATACTAATATAAGATTAAATTATTTTATATTTTTAACAATTATTTGGTGCATTATTTAATAACATAACATTAAATAAAAATTAATTATAAATATTTAATGATTGCTCTATATATTATATAATAACATATGATTAAAAGGTCAAATGAAATATGCAAATGGAATAAAATATAAAATGGATGATATTATTGTAAAATAAGTGTTTTGTAATTTTAAATGTTTTGGGATAAAAAAGCTTAATCCTATTATATTTATGTTAGACATTGCTTCCAAAATAAACTAGTTATTTATCTGACAATGACTCTTTCTTGGTTTGTGATTAATTTTGACGAGATAATGAAGTAGAATATGTTATTATTCTGTATTAAACATTTTTTTATTGTATATTATAATTGGGTTGAAGAAAATGCAAGTTTTAATATTATATTTTTTTTAAAAATAAGTAGTATAATTATATAAATGCATATCTTTTGATAATTAACGAGATTGTCATAATTATCGTTAAGTTTTTTCGACAATGATAATTATTAATTTTATTTAGGTAATGAATAATATAATTTGTTTACATCCTCACATTATAATAATATAAGTACCAATTTCAAAGAATATATTGTTACGCAATCTAATATTATGTGATTTAAAAATGAATGATTATTTTTGCTATAACCAAAATTATATTTTTTTATATAATTCTAAACTATAAATTTAATCAATAGACCTATCCATTAAACTTGACAAGATTTGACAAATAGGTCTACCTATTAAACTCCGTCCAAAATTTGGTTAACTTAATTTTTAATAATGTTGAAATGTCAATTTAACCCTTATCTTTTTATTAAAAAGAAATAATTAATAACGTAATATAAATAATTTAAAGTTATTAAAAAGTAATTACAAGGCATAAGTTAGCATATTATTATTTATATTTTTTTGTTGTAATAAGTAAGTGTAAAACTAGTATTTCATAGTTGCTAATAAAACAATTTAACATAATTTTGGTTGACATATGATTACTATAAATTTAAGCGACAAAGTTAGCATTTAAAAATTTTAAGACTATAGTTTAAATTAGATACCAAAGATGATAATAAATAGGATAAAGAAATAATCTTCTTTTTGGGGCAGGAGCTCTTCTCCATCCTTTAATTCGCGTGATGTTAACGATTGTCCATAAATTAACGATTAACTTATCGTCAATTTATTTGACAGTGACTATTGAGATTCCTAACCATTTTTTTTTAATTCATCATTGCTAAGACTCTATCCAACCCTCTTGGTGGAGAAAGAAATAATCTAAAAATCAAATATGATTGCTAAATAATCAACGGAATGCGATATATAAATGAGCAATTTATGGATAACAACTTTTATATTACGTGGGCTCGCAGGAGAAGCCGAGGATTTCACTTTGGGCTCGCGTAGCCTCCAGTAGGCCCATAGGAAGAGCTCTGCGAGTCACCACGTGTCGTCCTCCCATTAGTTATTTTCATCTATTTGTTGCTTCACAAGACAAATCCAATCTTTTGGCATCATTGCCGAGGGGGTGCAATAATCACAGCTGTAATTTCCTTCTTTACCATGTGAAAAAAAAGAGGTAATTACAGCTGTAATTTCCAATTCCGAACAGACGTAATAACGTATAAAGCGAGTGGGACCCGGGTGCAGGCTTTATTCCGCAAGGCGACGGACCCCAGTAACTGCCGGTGGCTTGCGTGTAGAGCGGGTTACCAGTGACCTCGTAAACCCTCCGCACAGTCGCTTATTATGACGAGTTTGCCCTCGCTTGTGTCAGTGGGAAATCCCTTACTTTTTTTTTATGGTCGCTGCAAAAAAAAATCGTTTCGAAACGTAGTGGAGATGGAAAAAAAAAATACCGTTTTGGTGCTTCACCCTAATTTCGAATTAATCAAACGTTAATAATTTTAATATTTTCTTTGTCACAAAATTGTGTATATTATTTCATAAAAAAGTGAAAAAATAATTTGTTAGGAGATTGCGTGTAAAAATGCTGAAAATATACAAAAAAGGCTCACTAAAGTTCCCTAGTCTTCGCATGATTTCTGAAAAAGTTTGACAATATTACGGGAAAAAGAATTCCACAGTAATAATAATGAAATAGCATGTAAGAAAAGACAATGATTAAATTCGCTAATTCAGCAATGCATTTTTTTCTGAATAAAACTATTTTTAGAGGCAAAATTTTGAAAAATATATTCGGCAGTAATAATTGTTAATTTATAACCATCTGAGATTCTATTCTTATATATTTAGTTGAAAAAAATATTATATTTTTTATACCTTAACAATTTAACTATTACAAGATAATTGGTATTCAAAGTTTTTTTTTTCATTTATTTGTAACAAACCTCATCTTCCCGACTGCTGGGTAATGACAAAGAATGTGACTGTATCCTACCAAACATTATCTATCTTGTAAACAGACTTGACAGTATTATCAAATATATTTGACATTAAGAGATGATGTATAATTTGGGTCAAGGTGACAAAAGAAGACGTTGCAATAAGTTTTTGTCTTTTTTTTATTGCCACTTCTAAGATTTATGACATTTTTAATGATAATTTATTTATTGCCCGTATTTAAATGATATAAAATATTATGCAATACAGAACTAAAAATAGTCTAAATAATGATACTAAAATTTTAAAATAACTACAATAGGATCCTATTTATTTACTATACAATTTTAAATTATTACAATATAATCCATTGTATATGTTATAGTATTTTTGAAGATATATATATATATATATATATATATATATATAGGTGTGAAGCATTTCAAGTGTGATACGTATGTCAAACGACTTTACACGTTCTATTTTTATTTTTTCAAAATTTATTAATATCTTAGATGATGTAATAAAAAAATAGTTTTATAACATAAAAAGTTATAAAAAAAATTATATCTACTATCAACGATAATAATATGTATAAGTTTGTAAAATTTAAAAAATGATGAATATAATTAATTATTTTTTATGATTTGAATCATGTTTTTCTTTTTATCAATCATCTAAACTATATTGATGAAGAAACCTATATGGGTACTCAAAATCAGATTAGCTAGTGGGAGGAGTGGGGCGAGGCTATTGTTTGTGATCTTCCATTAATATCATATATATATTTTCAATTGTGATGTTTTTATATGAATGACAACTTTGGACTTAAATAAGATCAATCACTTTCGACTAATTAAATATTTAAATTGAAACTATATAATAAATTTTGATTGAAATGATGATTTTAAAAATCGAACGTAATAAAACTAGTACGCAATAATTTTAAAATATAAATTGGTTATCCAATTGTGCTAACCATTACCGATTACTCAACGATTGTTTTTATATGCATCACATTATAATCTCTCTATTTTTCGTGTACAAGAAAGTGTTACTTTCGTCTAACTGTGCCTAAATTTTAAAAGAATACTAATTTTGATATTGACTCGTTATATCGTGCATCCCCCAATTCTTTTGCCTTAAAGCTATGTTTATATTTTTGTTACATCTTCCATTATAGTTTTAGAAATAAGCAATTACAAAAAAAATCACATATTCTCCATGCATGTTAATATCACCGCACCCCATGCTCTTTTTATTGGACGTCTTATTTACTTTTGATCCAACGAATTCATAATTACATTTTAAAGTAAAGAAAGAAGAAATGATTGATATCGACATAAAAAATCATAATTTAGAAACCCAAAAAATTGGAATACAAAATTAGCGTCTAAATTAAGCAAAGCGAAGTAGCCGCTACGGTGTTGAGATTTGAGGGCATTTTCGGAACTCGAAGAAAGCAAAGCGGTTTTTCATCGCGAGGACGCTGTTTTTTGCCGAGGTACAAAACGAGTGGCAGATTTAGTAAATCTTCTTAAAGGGGAAGGGTAATCATGTATTTTGCTCGAGTCTTTAACCACAGTTACGGAACCAACTAGTCCAGATGGAACGAGCGGCCTAAAAAATAAGTGGCGAAGAGAAGGAAAAAAAAATACGAGAACGCGAGAGGAGGAAAAAAAACAAGAAAAAAAGGGGAGAAGGTACTCTTCTGGGGCTAGGGTTTGACCATCGCACGCCATCGCGTGTGTGTGTGCGGGGGGTTTTTAATTCTGGTCAGAGTTCACCGCCTCTCCGGCGAGATCGCGGCGTTCCGGTGCGCGATTTCCTCCCAGATCTCCCAATTGTCTCGCCGGAAGCCCAATTTTTCGGCCGCAGGCAGTTGGGATACCTCCATCGGGACCGCCGGCGCGGCAGGAATGGGGATTTGGCGGGCGTAGGCGTCTCGATCGGTGCCAAATCTCTGGGCGACCCAGGTGCAGGTCTCCGATTCGGGAGACTATAGGGCGAGCCGAAAGGTTGAGCCTTCTGGGGAGTAGCGCGGTTGCCGCATGCAGTCGGGTAGCGGCCGGAACCCGGCGGGGGCGCCCCCGGGGAGGTCACCGGCCTCGTCCGCCGCGTCTCCATCGTCATCCTCGTCGGCCGTCTCCGCTCAGAACCATCTAGGGTTCGAATCGATCCAGCAGCAACAGCAGCAGCAGCAGCAGCAGCTCGCGTATAGGCAGGTGAGGAAGTAGTGGTAATGCTTGCAGTGGTAGCAGTGGACTGGTAGTGATAATGAGCAATATTTCGCGCGTTTTTGGGATTTTTGTTTTCGGGTTCATGCGCTGTTGAGGGGAAACCGTTGCAGCTGTTGCGTGGGGATCTGAGAAAAAGACGGTCGTTAATGTTGTTTCCATTTTTGGGGAAAAGTGGGGACAAAGGGGACTTCGGAAGGTTCTTTAACTGAGCTTCATAGGATTCCGCGTCCGGAATCTGCGGCCTAGATTCGCTCGGTCAATGATTTCCATGCAACCTCTTCATTCTTTCCTGTCATAAAGTTCCCTTCTTTGCCTTCTTTATGCTCCTCCCGGCGCACGGTCCTTTTTCAAGGTTTCCCTCTATGCGACTTCTATGGAGGGATGTTTGATGACGATTTTTTGTTTACTTTCCTCTTGCGGTCTTGCCTTGTTGTGTTGATTGTCTTCTGGTTTTGGAACCAACTCGTCGTCTGGGATAAGTTTTTTTTCTCTAAGAATTGCAGTCGATATTGTTGTTGATATTAGCTTTCTGTGGTTATCCTTATTTGATCATTGCATTGGAAATCTTTTTTCTGAGTTGTGGAAGCGTTCCTGTTATTCGAGCGTTTGATTTTCAGCGGTCTTTGAGTTCCATCATCCCACACTGCTACTTGATTTTGTCTCACCTAAACTGTTGTTGGGCATTCTGGTTAGTTGATGAGATTTCTTTTATTTAGATTCGCCTTTGCAGTGTATTTTGGCTGATTGACAATCAGTTGACTTCAAGCCCATTTATTCCTAGTGGTCATGCACTCATGCTTACAAGTTCTTGTAAATCGATGCTCCTTGTTCAAGTTGTTTTGAGAAGAACTCCTTATTCAAGTTCGTAAAACTTTTCATGTCACTATGTATCTTGATGTAGCATGCAAACTGTTTTTGTTGTATAGTAAGCAGCAAGTAGTGCCCTTAGATTGTTACTGCAAAGTGTCTCTGTCTCTTGCTGTTGAAGCTACTCCTTGATTTTGTAACTTCAAACTCCTGTTATGGTTGTCTTACTATGTCATAATAAAGTTGGTGATGCTAAGCACTAAGTAGTGCAAGGAATGATATCGTGGCAAAAAAAGAACAATTTAATTTTGAAGCATGTATACACTGATTATGAAGATTTTCTCACTGTTTCAACTTCAATGTAGGTGCTACAACAGCAGCAGCAGCAGCAGCAGCAGCAGCTCAGAAAGGTTGAAGGGGAACATTCTACTGGAGCTCATGGAGGAATGGGTGGGGGTAGTACTTTCCCTTCGGCTTCTGGTTCTATGCAGATGTCCCAACCACCAAGAAAGTTTGGTGATTTACCTGGTTCTTCCCAGCAGCATCGTGAAGGACACTTGAGCAAAGGGCAAGGCCTTGGACCACAACCGCAGAACCCTCTTAATCAAGCTTATCTCCAATTTGCTTTGCAGGCTGCACAACAGAAGTCTCAAGGAAATCAGTTAATGCATCAGCAGGGTAAACTTAATGTTGTTGGTGCATCTGGAAAGGATCAAGATGTGCACCTAAGTAACTTGAAAATGCAGGAATTGATGTCTCTACAGGCAGCAAATCAATCACAGGGGCCAATGTTTAAGAGAGCGCCTGAACATTTTGGTCTTTCTGAGAAGCAAATGGATCAAGGGCATACTAATCCTGATCAAAGAAATGATATGAAGCCTTCCCCTACTGTTGGGCAGTTAACATCATCATCTATGGTTAGGCCAGCACAGATGCAGCCATCACAAGCAAACATGGCGAATATCACGAACAATCAGTTGGCAATGGTCCAAATGCAAGCCATGCAGGCATGGGCTAAAGAGCATAATATCGACCTATCTGTTCCAGCCAATATGAATTTGATTTCACAAATTCTCCCTCTTTGGCAGTTCAATAAATTGGCTGCAATGCAGAAGCAAAACGAAGTTGGTACAGACATGCAGCAGCAGCAGCAGCAGCGTTCAGGATTGCCATCATCAAAACAACCTGTTGTTTCTCCTCCAATCAGCAATGAAAATGTATCAGTAGCAAATTCCACAAATGACTATTCGGGTCAGACCTCTGTCAAAGCCCGGCAAACAATTCCACATGTTTCTGTCTCAGGTGCAGTGGATGCTGCCTTAATGGAATCAAATACTTTGCACATCCAACAACAAAGTAAGGAAAAGAATAATGACACAATGACGAGACCTCCAACTACAGGAAGTATATCTGGACAAATGATGCATTTACCACAGTCATCCAGTAGCACGAATCAGAACCTAGAGCCTTCTAATGCAAGAAATACCTTCAATGCAAATGAGATGGCACAGCTGCAGTATTTCAGGCCCCCACAGACACAAAGCCGGCCCATGTTACAACCTGCACTGCCTTCAACTAATTCTTCCGCCCATCAAGTTCCATTGCATGGCGATGTTCAGCAACAAGACCAACGTATTGGGTTTACGAAACAACAACTTTATGTACTTAAAGCTCAAATCTTAGCTTTTAGGCGTTTGAAGGTATGTGTTTATGAACTCATTGTGATCTTTCCCCATCTTCCATTCAAATTGCTTCTCCTAAAATCATATCTCAATGTTTTGTTACATGCTTATTACCTAGGATATGGTTTATACATTCTTTTACATTCTTTAATCAAACTATCCCCTATTGTTTGAATCAGCGTGGAGATCGTACCCTGCCACCTGAAGTTCTTCAAGCCATTGCTGATCCTCCTGTTGATTCTCAGCCCCATCAGCCATTTGCTCGACCAGGAGCAGTCCACCAGGGAACACCTGCAATGAACAATCCTGAAAACCAAGGAAAGCATGCAGAGAAAAATGAACAAAATCATCAACCTGTGTCTTCAATTAAAGGTCAAAATCTTCCAAAGGAAGAGTCCTCTGTCGGAGAAGAAAAAACTGTCATGGGGCCTCAAGTACACGGAATAGCAGGAGCATCAAAGGAACCTGTGTGTACAGGATCTAATGGTAAGTTGAATTATAGTAGCTCCAGTGTCAAATCTGAGCAGGAAATGGATAGGGGAAACAATGAGAAATCTAGTAAAGGTGACTACTCATCCGACAAGGGAAAAGCTATACCAGCGGCTGATGCAGCAGTGGATGCTGGGCAAGTAAAGAAGCCACCATTGTCAAATAGTTCAACTCCTAAAGATGGTCTTACACGGAAGTACCATGGTCCCATTTTTGATTTTCCATCATTTACGAGGAAACATGATTCTTTGGGCTCAGCAACTGCTAATTTGACATTGACTTATGATGTGAAAGATTTGCTCTTTGAGGAAGGCAAGTTTGTGCTTAACAAGAAAAGAGATGAGAACTTAAGAAAGATTAACAGGTTACTTGCAGTTAATTTGGAGAGGAAAAGAATTAGGCCGGATCTTGTTTTACGGTTGCAAATAGAAGAAAGAAAACTTAGACTTCTGGATCTCCAGTCTCGTCTGAGAGATGAGGTTGATCAGCAGCAACAGGAGATAATGGCCATGGCGGACAGGCCATATCGTAAGTTTGTGAGGCAATGTGAACGGCAACGAGTCGAGCTATTGAGACAAGTTCAACAATTGCAGAAAGCCTCCAGGGAGAAACAACTTAAATCAATTTTTCACTGGCGAAAGAAACTTTTGGAAGCTCATTGGGCCATTCGTGATGCACGTACTACAAGGAACCGAGGTGTTGCAAAGTATCATGAAAGGATGTTAAGAGAGTTCTCTAAAAAGAAAGATGATGACAGAAACAAAAGAATGGAGGCATTGAAGAACAATGATGTGGATAGATATCGTGAAATGTTACTAGAGCAACAGACAAATATACCTGGTGATGCGGCTGAAAGATACGCTGTTCTCTCTTCGTTTTTGTCTCAGACAGAAGAGTACCTTTACAAACTTGGTGGAAAGATTTCAGCTTCCAAGAATCTACAAGATGTGCAGGAGGCAGCTAATAATGCTGCAGCTGCTGCACGAGCGCAGGCATGATAAGCTTATTTTATGTCTCTTTTTTTTTTTCTTTTGTTTTTTCAACTAACTGTCAAATTGTGGCAAATTTGTGACAGGGTCTTTCTGAGGAAGAAGTCAAGGCTGCGGCAGCATGTGCAAGGGAGGAAGTTATGATCAGAAATAGGTTCTCTGAGATGAATGCACCAAAAGATAGTTCATCCGCCAACAAGTATGCTTGAATGCTCCTCTTGTCCCTTCATTCTTCACTTTTTTTATCTATATTTTCAATATATTTGTTCCATCTATGTCGCGCCGCCTGTCTTAACACATGTGACTGGGGCATATCATCTGTTGTCGCCTTGTTATTTCTTCTAGTGCACGTTTTCCTTGTTTTTGGCGTTTCTTTTTTTTTTTTTGTTGAATTAATGGTTGGACCTTCATGGCTGTAGGTACTACAGTTTGGCTCATGCTGTGACTGAGAAGGTTGTAAGACAGCCATCAATGTTACGTGCTGGAACATTAAGAGATTATCAACTTGTAGGTTTGCAACTCCAAGAAGGATTCTGTTTGCTGATTCTCTGAATAGATTCTTGTAACATATCGTACTCCCTTTTTATTTGATTAATTTCAGGTTGGCTTACAATGGATGCTGTCTCTGTACAATAACAAATTAAATGGTATTTTGGCAGATGAGATGGGTCTTGGAAAGACTGTTCAGGTCACTTTCTATCATATCATGATTATATATAGTCAGATTAACTCTTTTTAAAAAATAAATTTTATATAGCCAGATTAGCGACTCTTATTTTTGATGCCTGTGTATGAGTTTTCTTTCATTTAGCTTGTTTGGGTTAGGATTGGTTTCCTACAAGTGAGTGGATTAGGTAACTAAGTTACCAGTCTTTTGTGATATGTTCACTTTAGGCACTTTAACACTCGAGATTCTAATTTAAAATTTGCAAGTTTTAACCATCCATTTATACAAGTTTAATCATCGTCAAATGCTTCATATATGTTATGATGATCCGGGCAATGTAGGTTTCTTTGACAATCATTCTTTCAACAGGTTATGGCACTGCTTGCTTATCTAATGGAGTACAAAGGAAATTATGGTCCACATCTAATTATAGTTCCAAATGCAGTTCTGGTTAACTGGAAGGTGAATCTTTGTCATCCTAATAACTTTCATCCTGTAAGTAGATTTGTCTGGAATGCACGTTTTTTGACTTTGTCTCTGCATTTAGAGCGAGCTGCTAAACTGGCTGCCATCAGTCTCATGTATTTTCTATGTTGGTGCAAAGGAACAACGATCAAAGCTATTTTCTCAGGTTAGATTTCTTCATTATCCATTTATTTATTCCAGCAAATACAATTTGTATCGTCTAGTTTTTTGTTGTTGAAGAATTTTTAATTATCTATCTATACCCATTTCGGTACATCTTGAACCTACTTTATAGTATATGATTCGTTTCAAAAAAACTTTATAGTATATGATGGTCTTGTGTAGTAGTTAGTTAATCAGTTTAAAGATTTTAGAATTGTGTTGCTTAAGGTAAAGATATTTAAGCTTGAGCATTAGGTTCAAGAGCTAACTAGCCGGTTTACAAATATTATTCTAATGAAAAGCTGAATGGCTAACAATGTTGAATAAAACGTGAAAAGGCCCATTAATCATTCAGTGGAATTTCTTTGTCTTAATGTGGTGTTGAGTTGATAAGCAATTGTCTGAAAATCTATGGTAGGCATCACCTTGTTGATGGTTGCATCGCATGGTTACATGGCTTTATGTGTGTTTGATTGCACATTTTTTTTTGAGAAGATAAAGGATGTGAGTTTGATTGCACATTTGCAGGAAGTTTGTGCTGTTAAGTTCAATGTACTTGTGACAACCTATGAATTTGTTATGTATGACCGGTCTAAGTTATCAAAAATTGATTGGAGATACATAGTTATCGATGAAGCCCAAAGGATGAAGGACAGGGAATCAGTGTTGGCAAGAGATCTGGACAAATATCGTTGCCAAAGACGACTTTTACTTACTGGGACTCCACTACAGGTTTGTGCTGCATGAAATTCTCTAGCATTCTTTCGTTTTACCTTTGCACACCTTTTTCATTTGTACATATGCATATATCAAGTTTACTGCATTACTTATTCTTGATTACACTTTGCATATACATGATGATTAATATTTATTTTTCTAATCTGTTCCAACATTCTTTCTTCATGTCGTCTCTAGCTATACCCTGTGTTGAATGGTTGGCCACATCAATTTGAATCCCATTGATGAGATGTTTCATGTTAACGATTCATTGTAATCCATATATGCTGGTTTTCATATCCGCAGTTCAGAGGTTATGTTTGGACATACTGCTGGGTCAACATGCATACCATGACCTGTAGAATAGTTTTTGCATTGGAAGGGACATCTTAGATGAAGAAACTGACTCATTGATTGAACCTTTTTACAATTTACTATGAACTATGCTGGTTTACTATGACTCATTGTTGTAATATTTTTCTTTTGATATTTTTGTTCCCCCATTAACTTTGACTTCTCATTGGACCAGTAAAGAACATTAACATTGCTGGATTATCTGTTGGATGAATGAAGGACTAAACTATTAATGACTTTTTGTCGTTCCATTCTTAATATGGGTCTAATATGTGTTTTCAAAAAATGTGGATCGAATTTAAGTCACTCCAAATGACAGCTTAATATTGTCAATGTCATGA
The DNA here is from genome assembly GCA_030549335.1 of Pontederia crassipes. Taxonomy (NCBI): domain Eukaryota; kingdom Viridiplantae; phylum Streptophyta; class Magnoliopsida; order Commelinales; family Pontederiaceae; genus Pontederia; species Pontederia crassipes. The sequence goes on along the minus strand of CM060191.1, from coordinate 62,805,429 downwards.
ACTTCTCTGTGACCCCTTACCGCTCAGAAGATCTTAATGATCATCTGTGATCCATAATCATCGGCTTCATTGTTCTTTGGTAGTCTTGGAATGTCAGTTATAATACTGACTACTGAAGACTTACACCTAATCATGCTTGTTATAAATTAGGCTCTTGGGATTCTTTTCAGGCTTGTCAACTTAAATTACCTGAAATACTCGTGTTTTTTTAGAGGAAAGTGTTTTTCCTTCTCACTTTCAGCAGCTGGCATTCATAGGGTGAGAATGTTATGTGCCTTGGGCATTCTGGAGACATTTAACACTTGATAATCACTGACAGTGCATTGACCAGTGTTGGTTGTCGCAATTCTTGAACCTTCTGTAGATTATTTATGTATTTACTGTTGTCATGGCTAATGATTGTAGCTTCTGTATTGCATCTGTCCTCATGCTTGTTTTCCTTTGTTGAAATATCTCTTATTTTCATGAGTTATTGAAATATGTCTTATTTATGTTGCCTTCGTGCAGAATGATCTAAAAGAGCTCTGGTCCCTCTTAAATCTACTTCTTCCAGAAGTGTTTGATAATCGCAAGGCATTTCATGATTGGTTCTCAAAGCCATTTCAGAGAGATGGCCCTTCACATAATCCAGAGGAGGATGACTGGCTTGAAACTGAAAAGAAGGTGATCATTATCCACCGGCTGCACCAGATTTTGGAGCCATTTATGCTGAGAAGGCGTGTCGAAGATGTTGAAGGCTCACTTCCTAGGAAGGCAAGAACCATCTGTTGAAATGATGCAGGTTTTTTGTTCTGATTTTTGTACTAAGTTGAGACATGTTTTGCAGGTTTCTGTTGTTCTTAGGTGTAGAATGTCTGCCATCCAAAGCTCCATATATGATTGGATTAAATCTACCGGAACTATCAGAGTGGATCCTGAGGATGAGGCCCGCCGGTTGCAAAAAAATCCTATGTATCAGGTCAAGATGTATAAGAATCTTAACAATAAATGCATGGAGTTGAGGAAAGTCTGCAATCATCCCCTTCTTAACTATCCCTATTTTGACGAGTGTTCTAAGGATTTTATTGTTAAATCTTGTGGGAAATTGTGGGTTCTCGATAGGATTCTTATAAAGCTTCAAAAATCAGGCCACCGTGTTCTACTTTTTAGTACCATGACCAAGCTTCTTGATATTCTTGAGGAATACCTACAGTGGCGCCGACTTGTCTATAGACGAATAGATGGTACAACTAGCCTAGAGGATCGAGAATCTGCAATTGTAGATTTTAACTCCCCTGACTCTGATTGTTTTATCTTCTTGCTAAGTATTCGTGCTGCTGGAAGAGGTTTGAATCTTCAGACTGCTGATACTGTTGTGATATATGATCCTGATCCAAATCCACAAAACGAAGAGCAGGCTGTGGCAAGAGCTCATCGCATTGGACAAAGGAGAGAGGTAAAAGTCATATACATGGAAGCAGTTGTTGACAAAATCTCCAGCTACCAGAAAGAAGATGAACTTAGGACTGGTGGTGCTGTGGATTCAGATGATGATCTTGCTGGTAAAGATCGCTATATGGGGTCAATTGAAAGCCTTATACGTAACAATATTCAACAATATAAGATTGATATGGCTGATGAGGTCATAAATGCTGGTCGATTTGATCAAAGAACAACACATGAAGAAAGGCGGTTGACTTTAGAGACTTTACTGCACGATGATGAGAGATACCAAGAAACTGTGCATGATGTTCCATCCATGCAAGAAGTTAATCGCATGATTGCTCGTAGTGAAGAGGAGGTTGAGCTGTTTGATCAGATGGATGAGAATCTTGATTGGGCTTCGGAGATGGTTAAATACCATGAAGTACCAAAGTGGCTTCGAGCTAGCTCTCGGGAGGTGGATGCTGTGGTTGCCAGTTTATCGAAGAAGCCTTCTAGGAATATCTTATCTACTAATATTCAACTTGAACCAAATGAAATATTTTCCAGTGTATCCCCCGGTAAATCAGAGAGGAGAGGACGACCTAGGAGTAAGAATTACCCCATCTACAGGGAGTTGGATGATGAAGATCTAGATGATTTAGATGTCTCAGAAGAAAAGAATGAGTATGAAGAAGAAGAGGAAGAAATTGGAGAAATGGAAGATGAAGAGTTCAGCGGTGATGTTGATGTGCTACCAAGAAACAAGGATCAACTAGAGGAGGAACTGGCATGTGATGATGGTGGTTATGAATATCCTCAGGTGAACAACAGAGATGTTCATGCATTTGATGAAGCTGGCTCCACTGGTTCTTCGTCAGGAAGTCGTCGATTGCCGCAACCTTCTACTCCTATGTCTTTGCAGAAATTTGGTTCTCTTTCTGCTTTGGATGCCAGACCTGATCCTCCTGCAAAGCGAACGGTATACTAGTTGAAATTTTATAAGACTATATTGATTTTTCATTTTACCCAAGCTTTGTAGTTACTCTTTCCCTGCAAAAAAATACTTATTTTCCATTTCTTAACCATGACATCGTGTTCTTCTGAAACATCTCCAGCCGGATGAACTAGAGGAAGGTGAAATTGCAGCATCTGGGGATTCACATATGGATCAACACCAATCTGGAAGTTGGACTCATGAGCATGAGGAAGGAGAGGAAGAGCAAGTTCTGCAACCAAAAATAAAGCGTAAGCGCAGCATTCGCCTTCGCCCAAGACATACTGCAGAAAAAGTGGAAGAAAGATCGACCAATGGTAGAATTTTCTCCCAGCATGGACAACCCCTGCAGTTCAACCATGAACATGATGTAAAGTTAAGGGCTGAACAACTCGAGGCAACTGGAGAAGCTGGTTCGGGAAGGCATGATAAAAATGGTGGGCTCATGAAGCAGAAGCGTGTACCATCAAGAAAAACCTCATCTAATCTTATGCAGAAATCTGGAAGATTAAGCTATCTGTCTGGGCCAGTAGAAGATACTAATGAGCATTCTAGGGAAAGTTGGAGTGGTAAGGCCACCAGCTCTGGTGGTCCAAATTTTGTGGCAGAAAAAATGTCAGATAGTACTCAGAGAAAGGTATAGGAAGCTATACAACTTATGCTTTATGTTTTGCTATCAGTATTGTTTGGATGATGATAAACTTCACAATTGATGTTATTTGCATCACAACATGAAGCTTAGTTCAAACTTATTCCTTTTCTAAATTTGAGGATTACGTATAAACATGAATATGCATTAGAACTTCAGTTCCTGCAACCTGATTCCATCTTTGGCTACAAATATTTTCAACAAATTATCTTTTTTTTTGAGTAAACGCCTTCTGGTTTGCTTTTGTCTTTTTTGTCTGATTCCTGGACATGAAGTTGAACAACATCCATGTTTGTATTTTTCAAAGGATATGTACAACGTTATGCCTTGTTTTATGCTAATTTCTCATATGCTATTTAAACATCATCAATGGTTTCTCTCTGATGTCTCGTTAAATTTTTATGGTCTTGATTTCTTGCTTATGGTTAAAATGGATTTTGTGATACCTTATTGTTACAATCAAATAACCGCTTTATGGATATATGCTCAACCACATCTTTCTTTGTAGTGCAAGAATGTTATCAGCAAGCTTCAGAAGCGAATAGATAAAGAGGGGAGTCAGATTTTACCAATTTTGTCTGATTGGTGGGGCAAAAATGAATATTCTGGTTTCCCTAGCCCAGGTGCCAGGGGCATTAATGTCCTAGATCTGCAGAGAATTGAACAACGCGTGGACAGCTTAGAATACAATGGTGTCACAGACTTCATAGCAGATGTGCAGATTATGCTCAGGAACATAGTTCGCTATTTCAAAAATTCTTACGAGGTATGTTTGTTGTGTCATTGCAAATTTGTTTTACCTGGGAAAAATATATTTACTATTCAATTCTGGCTGCTTTGGAAGGGTAGGAGTATTCTTGGACATTCTGTATTAGTAACTTGCAGTTTTTTCTGTGAAGCTTTCACTTTGACAAATTCATGATTGAACTGTTCTGGTAACACCTAAAAATAATTTGGTCTAAAAATTTGCAAACAAATCTTGCAACATAGGATATGATTTTAGGGCATTACATCATATTTGATGCATACGTTGATGTGGTTTCTACTACTGCAGATACGGACTGAGGCAGGAAAACTTCAAGACATGTTTTTTGGCATCATGAAGATTGCGTTTCCAGATACAGACTTCCGAGAAGCAAGGAATGCAGTGACATTTACAAGTCTTGGAGGACCTCCAACTATTCCATCTCCAAAGTCAGCTTCCACTAGCCAAAACAAGCGGCAAATTCCATTTCACAAGGTAGAGGCAGACTCAGGACCCAACAAGACCTTTTCACGGGGCATCACTTCTGCAGATGGCGATGGGAAATCAACAACTTATACTTCTAGGCCTCAGAAAGAATCAAGACCAACAGGTGCGATTGGGAGAGAGCAGGCACGTGAATGCTCACAGCTTATGGCCCACCCTGCAGAACTTGTTATCTGCAAAAAGAAGAGGAAAGACAGGGAAAAGTCTGCTGTCAAGCAAAGGATGACACCTATATCCCCGTCGAATCCAGCAGGCCGGTTAACTGCTCCGACTCCATCCAGCCAGGGAATTTTGGGTCCTGTGCCTGCACCAGGCATGAATAGAGGTGCCCGGACTCCGATTCAGAGAGATTCACATCCAGCTCATGAGACGTTGCGGTCGCTAGGCTGGGCACATTCGGAGATGCAGTTGTCGGATGGTGGAGGTGGTGGATCCCCTAGCATTGGCGACGTTCAGTGGGCTAAGCCTGTAAAGAGAACGAGGACAGATACAGGTAAAAGGAGGCCGAGCCATTCATAAGCTAGATAGTGTAAATAGTTGTCTAACTAAAATGTTGTAAAAGTAATATGGTCTCAGAAAATATATCTAGAATTGCTAATGAATTGGGGGTTAGATTCATCCAGCCCCACCCATTCTGTACCTTCCTTTTTTTCACTTTCATTTCTCATCATAAGCTTTAATAGTGGGAGGCGGTGGACTGGTGTTCGTGATGTTGTTACAGACTTCGGGACGAAAAATTAAAGGCATTTTAAGTTTCCTCATTCTACCTTCTGCGTGATGCTTCTCATCGTTGACAATGTAGCTGTTACCATGCTCTTTCTGCGTTCGAATTTCTTTCAAACTTTTGTTACCTCTCTGTGCAGTCGTGTTGTCAATTTTTATTGCCCCTTGAACTTCTTGATGAAAATGGAAGTTTTATCAGCTTTTGACAGGGTTTTACTTCGAATTCCTGATCATTCATAGTACATACAGCTCTTATCAATTGATTCAGGTAAATAGTTTATCATGTGAAATGTTCATTAATTTTTCCTTTTCTCCTCACTCATCCTTTGGCGGCTCCGCGTCCATTGTTTAAACAAATAATAGCTTGATTAATAAATTATACGAATCCTTATAAACATGGATTAGTAAATTGATTAATAATTTTACGTGAAGAATAAATATAACGGTTGAAGTAGTTTAAAGCAAATAAAAATACAAAACTACAGCTCATATACAACAACAAAGTCTTATTTCACTAGGTGGGGTCGGCTACATGAATCATACGACACGACGTCATTGTTGATTCATGTTCATGAGATTCGACATGGTTTTACGTTGGCTGTCGGGGCCTAACACAATCCTCCTCCTTTATTCGGACTTGAGATCGACTATAAAACATAAGCGGAATTAAAACTGCAGCTCATATATGCATTTAAATTCACATTTTGATTATTGCAACAAATCATTTCGTTTTTTCATATTTCTCAAATTAATCTTGAACAAGTAAAGGCTCAATTAGCTCGAATATATCAAAAAATGCTAAAGCACTCATTACGATTTCTTCTTAAAAATATTAATACTATCTAAAAGATATGTTTAACAAAGAAAAAAATGGATCCGATTAAGATCTATATGCATTACTTCAAACAATCTTATAGAGTGTTTGACACCAAATTTTAGTGAATTCTGCCAAATATTATCATTTTCTTGGACCCCACATAAGAACTAAAATTCCAATCAACGGTCCAAAGTCTTTCAAATTCTAGGATTTTAGTTGATAATAAAAAAGTATAGTTATTGCTAAATAAAAATAATGTTAATTGGAAATTTCTTTTAGCTTATTATTCTTTGTGATAAAATAAGATAAGTATATAAATTTTTGAAATATAAATGTAACAAAAAATTGAAAAAACGACGACCAATGTAAATTAGAAAATATTAACTTATTAGTAACATCAGCTGAAATATTTTAGTTCATTTAATATATAAATGTTACATAACATCAGATTATATGAAACGAGCAATCACAATTAATTTTAAGATGAAATTTGCTATATAAATTTCACCTTAAATTATTATTTTTAGTGGAAATTAAATTTATTACTTAAAATTAATGATAATATGAAATATATATATAAAATAATTTATATTAATATAATGATAGCATGAGTTAATAAAAAAACACTTAATTTGATCTTAGTATATATTGTAACACTAAGGACAACAAAGTCAGGATGGCCGAGTGGTCTAAGGCGCCAGACTCAAGTTCTGGTCCTCGTGAGAGGGCGTGGGTTCAAATCCCACTTCTGACAGTATTTTTGTTGGATAAAAAGGTTTAGAATGAGCTAACAAATAGTAAATTATTTTCTTGTTAATACTTAAATAAAATTTACTTGATGGATTTTTGCAATTTACTTGATGGATAAATTTTTTTGCCTGCGCCCCACACATGAAAGAGTGGGCGACAGTCATCCTTGCCCGCTAGCTCGGCCCCCTCCACGACGACTTGCGTCGACTCCTTCCCCACTATCGACAAGCCAGTGTTAGCCCTTCCCCGCTACCTTCCCGCCACTGCTGACGAGCCTGTGTCAGCCCTTCACCGTTGCCCTCTCGTTGATGAGCCCACATCCCCTTTCCCCCCTCTTCCCCGCACCTGCATCGCCCTCCACAGCCCGGCAAGTCACCGGCGTGCACAAGAAAGAGAGAGGGGGGACACGATGAATTTGTGCAATAGAGTTGCAATTCACTAGTTATTCCATATGCTCGTCAAATCTGAAAAAAATCTGAGGTTATTTGTATTCCTCGGAAACCTTCGCCCACATCACCATTTAATATTTCTTGACCTACTGTTGGTCAAACTACCTGGGCACTGGGCCCAATGTGAGTAGGATCGCTTAGCCATGCTTCATAATTGAAAAAACGGGCACCATGGAAGTACATGCCGCTCAACCAAAGAAAGATAATAAATTTTTTAGGTTTATTAGTGTAGCTACATATTGATTGTTCATTGATTATCATTTTGAGAAAAAAAAAACTATCATCAAAGTTTAAAACATTAATTTATCATTGTATTGTGAAGGCATAGTTCACAAAGAAATAATAATTATGGGAACAATATAATTTGAAAATTCAAGATATAAATAAATTCAACTATAATTAAATTTATTTATTTCCATAATAATAATAATTAATTAGTGTAGTTACATATTAATAATTCATTTGAGAAAAAAAACTATCACCAAATTTGTAAAATTTAATTTATCAGCGAGAATGCATATTTAACAAAATAAAATTTAATTAGTCATAGAATGAGCTAACAAATAGTAAATTATTTTCTTGTTAACACTTAAATAAAATTTTCTTGATGGATTTTTGCAATTTACTTGATGGATAAAATTTTTTGCTTGCGCCCCACACATGAAAGAGTGGGCGACAGTCATCCTTGCCCGCTAGCTCGGCCCCCTCCATGACGACTTGCGTCGACTCCTTCCCCATTATCGACAAGCCAGCGTTAGCCCTTCCCCGCTACATTCCCGCCACTGTCGACGAGCCTGTGTCAGCCCTTCACCGTTGCCCTCTCGTCAATGAGCCCACATCCCCTTCCCCCCTCTTCCATGCACCTGCATCGCCCTCCACAGCCCGGCAAGTCACCGGCATGCACAAGAAAGAGAGAGGGGGGACACGATGGATTTGTGCAATAGAGTTGTAATTCACTAGTTATTCCAGATGCTCGCCAAATCTGAAAAAAACTTGAGGTTATTTGTATTCCTCGGAAACCCCCGCCCACATCACCATTCAATATTTCTTGACCTACTATTGGCCAAACTACTTGAGCACTGGGCCCAATGTGAATAGGATCGCTTAGCCATGCTTCATAATTGGAAAAAACGGGCACCATGGAAGTACATGCCACTCAGCCAAAGAAAGATAATGAAGTTTTTAGGTTTATTAGTGTAGCTACATATTGATTGTTCATTGATTATCATTTTGAGAAAAAAACTATCATCAAAGTTTAAAACATTAATTTATCATTGTATTGTGAAGGCATAGTTCACAAAGAAATAATAATTATGGGAACAATATAATTTGAAAATTCAAGATATAAATAAATTCAACTATAATTAAATTTATTTATTTCCATAATAATAATTAATTAGTGTAGTTACATATTAATAATTCATTTGAGAAAAAAAAACTATCACCAAATTTGTAAAATTTAATTTATCAGTGAGAATGCATATTTAACAAAATAAAAATTAATTATAGTCACATTACAGTTTGAGAAGTCAAGGATGCCAATCATGTCTGCTATCATTAAATTTAATTACTTTGAATCTAAAAATAGAGGATGAATTTCAGTAAATATTTCAAACATTACTTTTTTTCTGAAAATTTTTCCTAACTTTATTTTTAACTAGATGGTCTTTCAACTCTGAATGTATCATTGATTTACCTATTTTTCATTTACGTTAATATAAACAATGTTAAAATATTATTAAATTAATAAAAAATAAAAAATGGTGTGCGTGCAATATTTGCCCCCTCCTTCTCTACACGCACACAACTGGAGAGTAGTTGCAAAGTTAGAAAAAAAGAGTTAGGAAAGATAATAAAGTTGGGAGCATTTACTGAAATTTACTTGTATATATTTATAATACTCACTTTTGATATACTTTTTGGATAAAAAGTTGGAAATTATTCTTGCAAATTAAGTTGATAACAAATAGTAAAGTGTTTTTCTTCATACTTAAATAAATTTAATGCTACATTTTAGGTTTATTAGTATAGCTACATATTCATAATCTTTTAAGTTGTGTAATACTTATCATATTAACATTTTTGAGAAAAAAATATCATAAATTATTAGTCATTCATGATACTAATTACAATTACTAATGTTTTTAATATAAGGTTGAATATCACAAATAGTAAAATGTTTTTTTAATACTTAAATGAAATTTAAATGATGGATTTTATAACTCCCATCCAATTACAATTCTTATTGTTTTTGACATTACAAAATTGACTATTATTTTTTTAAACTCTCATCCAATTAATTTTTCATAAATTATTTGCATTATGTGGTATGAAGGCAAGGATTCAATATAATGTAACATTTTTATTAGCATGTGTGATATTATCCGCTCTATGCTTTAATTCACGCTCCTTTGTCGGTATCGAGTTGGTGTAACAGCCTATTGCCCCTTAGGGCCTCTTTATTTGGCATGAAGGTAGTCAAGCTCTTGATCTTACATAAGATCAAGCGGGGGTCATAAGAATCGAAGATAGTAAAATTCTATTTATTATTAAAAAATATATTTAAAAATAATACATATTTTTTTTATAAATTTGCCGCATATAAATATTAAATTACATTTCACTAATTCATTTTCTATTGATTCTTAAGAAAAATTATATAAAAACATATTAAAAATTAAGAAAATACATTAAACTTCATAATTATTTTTTATTATCATAAATATATTTTTAATTAATATTTAAATGATTATATTATTCTTATGAAATCTTATAGATTTTGATAAGATCGTAAGATAATATAATCAAAATTAAGAGAGGTGATGTGAAATAGTTAAGTCCTCCAAACACCACATTTTTCATTCCACCTTCCACCAAATTGGTGGAATGAGAATGAATAAATAATTTTAGATCAAAATAATATTTCTTTTATTATGAAATAAAGTCATTTATCTTGTTACTAAATTAAATCATCTCTCTTATTGGTAAATAATATTTTTTCACTATAAGAAAATATAGCTTCTGTGACGAATTTTTTTATGATAAAATAATATAAAATAATTTTGTCACAATATAAATACTTGTGAGAAATTTCTGACTGAAATGAATTTGACATTTTAGTGATTGATGTGTGACGATAATATTTGTCATAAGATCATTCGTGAGAAATCCATCATAATTTTGTGACGATTTTGTGATCACTAACTTAATTAAAATATTAGTGACCCAAAAGTTATAAATATAAAAGTGTCACAATATATTTGTCACATTATGATCACATTAGTTATTTATTTTATCTATGGTCACAAAATATCACAAACATATCTTTTCTCTTTAATCCATTAAATATTTTTGTTATAATACAAAAGAACCTATCCAACCTTACCTAGGGCAAACAAAAGTACTTTTCATCTCTCCAAGTAATTTTTCTATTCTTCCTCTCTTACTTTTCTCATTTGGATGTTCTCTTATTTCAATTTCTTTAGTTCTCAATATATTTTTTTACTTCATTCAAAATGGGTATTATAGCCTTGACGGCCGCTAAGGCCGCAACAATTTTGACGCAGATGTAGGGCTGCTGCCCTTCGTCTTGTGCAAGGCAGCCCTAATGCAGGACTACAACCCTGACGCAGGGCTCGAGGAGCCTTGCGTTGCATGGCTGCTTTTTTATAATTCATATTTATAAAAAATAGAATAATATGATAACTAATTTAAATTTGTATTTTTTCAAGAAAAGAAATATTACAAGCTTTGGTGATATTCTGACATAGGATAGTGTGTATACTTAGGGGTGTTCATGGGTCGGGTTGGACCCGACTCGTGAATAAATCTGACCTGACCAAATTCGGGTCAAGGGGGTTGGGCGGGCCAGATCCGACCCAACCCGACCCGGTTCGGGTCGGGTGGTCGGGTTACCTGACCACCCAATTTTCTTTTTTTTTTTAATTTTTTTCTTACTATTTTTATATTTTATTTAATATAAAAAATATTTTAAAAGCATAAAATATATTTCCTAACTATTTAATATTATTCCTGCAATTAAAATATTTTATTTCAGTTAATTTCAAATCAAATATAAACCATAAGTGTAATTAAAAAAGGAAAAAAATTAAAAAAAGTCGGGACAATCGGGTCGGGTCGAGTCATCGGGCTCACAGATCGACCCGACCCGGTGAACACCCCTAGGTATACTACTACTTCTTTATTGCGAAAATTCTTTCTTATTTAATTTTAATAAGTTTTTACTTAAATGATAAGTCATTTGTTAATTGTTATTTTTTAAATTTTATGTGAGAGATCGTACAGATTTGTTGGAATGCAAGATATTACACTACAAGAAAAATGACTTTTATCGATCATAGTTAAGGCAAAGATTAAAATATGACCGTTAAATACTTTTAGTAATGACCAGAAAAAATTTTGGTCGTCATCAGTAAGGACCAGAAATAAATTAGTCCTTAATATTTTTATGATTGATCGTTAAAAGTTAACTATAAGAGCAAGATTAGACTTGATGTTAAAATATTTAAATTAACGACTATTATCTTATCGTTAAAAATATTGATAAATCAAATAAAATATATCTCTTAATGATATTTAGAAGTTCTGTTACTTTTTATTTTGTTTTCTCATTTTAATTTTATATTCCTTCTTACACAGTAATAATAATATTTATTATTTTAAGATTCAAAATAAAAATAAAAATTTAAATTATACTTTATGTTTTAATATTATTCTTCAAGTTTTACTATCATTAATAAAAGATAAACAAATATCTTTACTTTTAATTTTTAATATAAAAAATAGATTTAATTGTACTCATTTCACGCTCCGAATGATTGATAGTTCACTCAATACAAAATCTCTTGGGCGAAACAGAGGATATCTCAATCGGGGGAGAAAACGGGGAAATCCCATATGACCTAATATCAAACTATAAACATAGGTATTTCATTAGTCGATAAGAAAAAGCCCCAAACACCTAATAGAAAATGCATAAAAAAAAGATATGCTGATAAGAAAATTTTGAATATTTAATATTTATTTTTGTTAATGTAATTAATAATGTCAATGTCTATTTACTTATAATTAATAATATTTAACTATTCATTTTTTTATTTTTATGTGCGTTTAACTTTTTTTTTCAATATTTAACTTTGATTAGGATTATATATATATCCTAAAAATTATGAAAACATAAATAAAAAGTATTTATTATTTTAAAATCAAATCTAAAACAATTGCTTTATCACAATAAGTTAATAGCTATTAGGGTATAACTAAACATTTAACCTTAACCTATATATATATATATATATATATTATTTTGCATCTACACGTTCCTGTCGAACTCGTTGTCTTCTCGGCAGTGGACGACGCGAATAGCAAAATCCTCATCCCTCGCACACCAGTAGCAGTTGGAAGTGCACAATCCTCTATTGTGCAGAAGATGGCGTGGATAGCAAATTCCTCTTCCCCACACACTGACAACGGGCGACACTACATGATCCTCTGCAAGCAAGTACATCCATTGCGCGACCCCTCGTCTCCTTCATTTTCTCTTCCCTCGCACACGCCGAAAACTGATCGACTTCGACGTGGCTTCGGCAGCGAGAGGCAGCCATCGCACGTGGAGGCAGCCCTCCGGGGCTGCCTCTCGCGCTGGGGCGACTAGTCGGGGTTGCCTCTCAAACTGGGGCGGTCGTCTAGGTCGCCTCTGCCCTAGAGGCAGCAAAAAAGGTCGCCTCCGCATGTGAGGCGGCCCTCGACAATCGACTCTCACGCTGGGACGGCCGTCAGGGCCGCCTCTGCTTCTGAGATGACCGCCGATGTTTCTGGGCCGGCCGATGCTCTTCGTGGTGAAGGTTACAATTGTAATACCCTTGATTTTCCAATAAGGGTAATTTGGACTTTTTATCCAAACCCTCATGATCTCCCCTATATAAAGCCCCTATTCCTATTGTTCATCTCTTCTCTCCACATCTTGGCGGCTAGGGCTTGAGGAAGGAGAAAGAGAAGTATTAGGAGGAGGAAGAAGAGGAAGATGAAAAAAGAGAAGAAGAATTGATTAAGGTATGTAAAGGGGATCCAAACACCTCTTTCCTCTGTCAATGATTTTTATGATTGGATTAAGGCCCTGTTTGGTTGGGGGTGAAAGGAGGGGAATCAATGGGAAGAGAAAGAAGGGGAATGAATTCCTCCTGTTTGTTTGAATTAAGTTGGAGGGGAATGGAAGGGAAAGTCTCCTCCTTTCCCCTTCATTCTCCTCCAATTCTTTCCCCCCCAAATCGGGGTGGAAATGAGGGGAAAGACATACTTAACATGTATTTCCATTTTTAACCACATAAATTAAACATATAAGTAGATATATAAAGGATAGAATCGTCCAAATAAAATTATCATTCCCTTCCCTTCTCTTTAATGATGTAAACCAAACACGAATAATTATTCACCCTCATTCCCCCGCATTCCCTTTTCATCTATTTCCTTCCCATTCTTTACCTTCCCTTCCCTTTAACGAAATTTGAACCAAACGGACCCTAAGAGTTTGAGGACTCATTGTTCTCAGATTGGATTGTGATGAGGCCTGTTTTCATTGAAATCGATAGATTTATTTCATGGATAGGAAATGTGAATTAGATCTATTATATGGTTCATGTTCTTCATATTCATGATTTAGGGATGAACCCTAAATATTTGAAATTCATGAATTATTATGTTTTTAAATGTTCTTTTGATCCTAGAAAGCCTAGAAAATGTATATTAATGATTCATAATGTTGTATAATATTTTCCCTAAAATTTTGATGAAAAATCGGGTTGGCAGCGCAATTTCCAGTGCTCTATCACAACCATTGTTGTGAGGGCCGAACCGGACTGGCCGATCAGACCAGTTCAACCGTCGACTGACCCTCACAATGGTCTATTACAAGCCCCAAAACCGGGCTTGTAATTGGACCAAATTGAACCGATTCAGACTGGTAAAAAATTGGTCAAAACCAGCCAAACTTGGATTGACCAGATTGGACCGCGTTTCGGATGAACCAACCGAATTTAATTTTTTTTGTTATAAAATAATTTGATAAAATTATTATTTTAAATTTAGAAAAGATTCAAAATGGACCTTATACATAAAACTCTATATTGACCTATTAGTCTCTTCCTCTATTAATACTTGTCTCTTTGCTCACATCCTACTACTATAATAAATGTGGGACTATGTTTCTATATATAATTGTTCTTTTCTTCTTTCATTTAGGTAGTATTTGTTATACTTTCAACTATATCTTATATATTATGATCTTATTCAATATTTTTAATATCATACATGTATATTATAATATAAATTAATTTTATATTATTATATTATATATAATATTTATCATATTAAGTAAATTTATAATGAATGAATGAAGGATACAAATTTCTTTGTCATATGTATAACATACAATAATATTATAATAGTTAGTCTAGTATAGTTATATAGAATATTATAAATACACAAATTTTAATTTTCTTTCATTTAGTATCTAATAATTAATAAGTTCACATTAGATAGTTAACCACCAATTATATTATATATCTAGTTATATATAATCATAATATTACTTCTAACATAAAAGAAAAAGATATGTAATACAAAAAAATTAGTAAGAAGAAAATTTAGATATAAAAATTTAATTTCATAAGATTTTAATTTATTAAATGTGTACTTATTTTAACATTAGTTTTAATGATTTATTATTGTTATTTTTATATAATTAATTTTTAACATCATTAATATGACAACGTTGTAGGATCAAAAGCACCGGGAGGGGGGGGGGGGGGGGGGTGGGTGAATTGGTGTATACAAATTCTTTTAAAAAATTTCACTTTCGAAAAAATCAATAAAACCGACCACAAGCAATTAAAGATAAGACATAAGTGAAAAGATAAAGAACAAACGCAAGGAGACACAATGTGATGACGAGGTTTGGCATCAACTCCTTGCCCTACGTCCACGCTCCGACTTCTCGACCTCGAGACCGCCGAAGATCCACTATATTTCTCTTTTCTTGTAGGGAGAGAACAATCCTCTTTATACAACAAGTCTTCTTCTTCGCTCAAGAGGCAATGCACATCTCTTTTACAAAGAGCTCTCAATCTTACTAGATTAGAAAGAAAGTTTTTTCCTCTAACTCTTTTCTTTTACAAAATTTTTCTCACACTCAAGACTAAGAAAAGAAAAGGGAAGAAATTTGCAATTTTATGATCAAGAACTTAGGAGGAGCTCTAGGATGTTCTTGGTTGCTTGGATGATTTTTCTTCAGAATTTGGCACTCCTTTTATAGGCTCCTAGAGGTGAGAATTTGTTCAAAAAGTCTTCAACAATTTTCTCCTCAAAATAATAGCCGTTACTGTTTATTTGACTGAGAGGCCGGTCGACCGCTGCGATGGGCCGGTCGAGCGGTCATTGTGACCATTGCTGCATTTTCTGCGTTTTGACGCTGTCCGGTCGATCGATCCTTAGATCGATACATCGACCGGTAATGTCTCGACGTCGACCGGTACATATCGCTATCGATCGGTATAATCTCGTCTTTTCTTCTATTGAATATCAATCGACTTCTTCCAATTTTAATTTGGCGATTTCTTCTGCGAATCTGATCATATCAATGCTACACCTGCATTATCATCCCTTGAGCATAGATTAGTAACTTTTATGTCTATTTAATTTGTTATCATCAAAATATAGGATTCAACTCCCCCTTTTTGATGATGACAAATTAATTGGACGATAAGGAGAAAAAGAAAGAAAGAAAATGAAACGTAAGTTTAGATAGAAAGTAGTGAACAAGCTTCCCTTACATTTATGCATATTTCACATTTTCTCCTCCTAAATAGGTGGCATTTATGTTCTCATAATAACTTGGGACAATATGAACATATGGCGAAAAAAATAGATATGAAATCAAAAGGCACTTCATCATGAAGAAAAAGTCATCACATTACATTCATAGTTAATAATACATTATGTGTTCATGCACTAATAAATATGATTATAGTCACTACAAAATGGTGCATGACACTAGTACAAATGTAAACACATAACATCATAAGACACATAACATCATAACATCATTCTAAACTTCTCCCCCTTTTTAATATCATCAAAGAGGGAGACAACTCAACTACTCCTCATCGGGACTATCATTCTCACGACCTACGGGCGGAATAAATCCCTACGATGCATAGTAGGCTTGTAGTGAGCCAATAAGGTATCGAGAGTCACTCTTCATCAGTCAAACACGATGATCCATCTGGGTCACACGATGGTCTACGACAGCCACCTGCTGTGAAAGAGCTGTGAAATCATAGGTGCCATAGAAATTCAAGGTAGCGTGCTGGGAAGGTCCAATATGCTTAGCGGGCGCTGAAGGCAGAGGGAAGTTGGGGCCAGCCTCCGGTGCGTCCTAAATGTCCATCGACGCTGGCTCTCCATCTGTGGCATCATCTCTATCATCAGATCTATCGATGCATGCTCACCAAAACTAAGACCTTTCCGGTGCAAAGTTCCGGAACCAATGATGTTAGTGGGGCGAGGTCGAATGTACTCCTTATCTACAGGGATCTCGACACCAAAATGGAGTAAAATCTTAGTGATCCAGGCATCAAAATATAAGTGGTACCGACCACGAGCAGCAGAGGTGACCTTCTAAAAGGTGTAGTGCATGTGATAGAAAAGAAAATGACCAAAATGAAGAAATGAGGCATCATGTATGCAAATACAATGAATAAAGAAGAGATCAAAGTGAGTGACTTCTGTACAATGCCCGACTCGTGGAGTGATCATGCGACTAAGAATGTGATGAGCTATTTTCATGATTGGATGAAGATGTCGATGGGCCATTTCTGATGGTTGCGAACATCTCCTCAACATCTGGAATATTCAGAGCATCCCAATCAATGGTATAGGCACGCCAGACTTCGCGAGAGGCGTACATGACTTCGAACATAGATGTCCCTAGTGACAAAAAAATGACTATCAAAATCAGTGGGATCAGTGGAAGGTGGCTGACGAGCACGTCCACGGGATCATCCTCGTCCACGACCTCGTCTACGTTGAACAAGCACGGGTTCGGGTTCGAGTTTCGGGTCTGGCTCATTTGGGACTATAGTAACATGACCACCTGAGCCATAGAAATGACGACGAAGACATTGAAAGACTAACCGAAGAGGTAGAATCCCTTCGTCGTCGGCCATGAATTCAACAATGATGGACGTAAGTGATCAAAAAAGGTGCCCGAAGGAAACAACTCCGATGACAAAGTCTGGGTGGACGAGAGGGAGACGAAGATGACGACCAGAAAGAGAGAGCTATGACGGATGGCCGGAGAGAGGAGGGCGGCCGAAGATAAGAAGGTCGACTGGAGAGAGGAGGGCGGCCGAGGTGACGATAACAATGACAGGAGAGTCAGCAGAAGGTTAGTCGGAGGAAAGGGCAAGCGACGGCAGGTATGGCGGCATGTAAGAGAGAGAGAGAGTGGCCGGCCAGTGGACGATTGATGAGAGAAGAGTGAAAGAGGACGACCAGTGGATAGGAGTTGCCGGAGAGCAAAGGGACGGACGGTGATGGAGATAAGAGAGGAGAGAGAGGGCAACCGACGAAGGAGGCGGTCGAGACGACTGGCGGCGGTTGTCGAAGGAAGAGTCAGCCGGCGGAGGAGGCGGTCGAGACTATTGTCGACTGTCATCGAAGAAAGAGGCGGCCGATGTTCAAGAGTTTAGAGAGAGCAACCGGCGGAGGTGGTCGGTCGAGGCGGCTAGTGAAAGGAGAAGGAGATGCGGCGGTCGTCGTAGAAAGTACAGGAGGGTGGTCGGACGATCATTGATGCCGAAGAGAAGAACGGTGACGGTGATGGCTAGGCGTCGCCGAACTTGCGATTGAAGGTTTAGGGCAGGGTCGAGTTTTTATAAGAAAGGGTCGATCGATTCGCCCGGTTGAACTATATATGTGCTCGATTTTCGCATATATCGGTCGACCGATCTTGTCCAGTGGTTGACCGGACAGATGTTTTCCAAACAAATGATCCATCGGTCGATGGATGTCAGCCGGACGCATTCATATACCGGTTGACCATTGTATCATATCGGTCGACTGATCCTAGTCTGACGAGTGGACTTATTTTTAAATTTCACAGCGGTCAACCGGTCCTTCCAGTCAATCGATCGATCCCTATCCTTAAGGGTCACATGTTCTCTAATAAAATGATATCGCAAGTCAATATGTTTAGTCTTAGAGTGTTGAATTGAATTTTTGGTCATTTCTATAGCACTTGTGTTATCGCACTTAATGGGTACATTGGAATAATTTACACCATAGCCAAGCAACACATCCTACTAGTGCTTTTTCTATCAACTTTACACCCGGCAAAATTCACATCGGTGTAGGCATGCAATTCAAATGGAGAATTTCTATCGTACCAAATGCCTAATTCACATGTATACTTTAAATAGCGCATTATACTTTTTACAACGATTAAATGTGATTCTTTGGGAGCGGATTGAAACCTAGCACACAAACACACACTAAACATTATATCTGACATAGATGTCGTTATAGAGCAAACTATCAATCATATCTCTGTACCTTTTTTGATCAATGGACTTGCCTTTTTCATCTTTATCTAATTTTATAGTAGTGCTCATAGGAGTTATACTCAGTTTATATTCGTTCATCCAGAATCTTTTAAGCAACTCCCTTGTATATTTTTCTTGATTGACAAAAATGCCTTTCTTGGATTGTTTCTCTTGTAGGCCTAAAAAGAAGGTGAGCTCTCATACAAGATTCATATCAAATTCTTGTTGCATAAGAGTTTTAAACTCTTTGCATAGGCATTCATTAGTAGCACCATAAACAATATCATCAACATAAATGTGAACTATTAAAAATTTTAAAATGTTTTAAAAATAATGTGGTGTCAACTTTCCCTTTTTGAAAACTATTTTCAATTAAAAATGAACTCAATCTTTCATACCAAGCTCGAGGGGTTTGTTTCAATCCATAAAGTGCTTTTGAGAGTTTAAAAATATGATGGGGAAAATTTGGATTTTCAAAATCTTGAGGTTGTTCAGCATAAAATTCCTATTTATAAAGACATTCAAGAAAGTCGATTTAACATCCATTTGAAAAAGTTTAAAACCTTTATAACATGCAAAAGTTAAAAGCATTCGAATTGCTTCAAGTCTAGCAGCGGGAGCAAAAGTTTCATCAAAATCAATCCCTTCAATTTGTGAGTAACATTGGCTACTAATCTAGCATTGTTCCTCACGATGACACCATTTTCATCTAACTTATTTCGAAAGACCCATTTGGTTCGAATGATAGGATGGTTCTTGGGTCTTTCCACAAGTTTCCACACATGATTTCTTTTAAAATTATTTAATTGCTCATGCATTGCATATATCCAATTTGGATCTTCAAGTGCTTCATCTATATTGTTGGGCTCAAAATTTGTAAGGAAAGTAAAAAAAAGCACATATATTTTTTGAAAAATTTCTAATTTTTATACCTTCATTTATATTATTTATAATTTGATAAAGTGGGTGTGATGAAATATGTCTCTGATTTCTTGGGATGATTTGATTATTGTCTTTTTGAGATTCTTCCATTTCTTCCACCTTTGGGGTGTAAGCTTTTGCTTCCTCTATGTCCACAACTTCATGTTGTCTTTATACTTAAAGTATTTCTTCATCATCATCAAGTACTTTCTTACTCAAAAAATCGTTAGTTTTATTGAAGTTAACATTAATAGATTCTTCAACAACTAATGTTCTTTTGTTATACACTCTATAAGCTTTACTTGTACTAGAATAACCAAGAAAAATATCATCATCACATTTATCATTAAATTTGTCTAGTTTATCTTTGACATTCAAATATAGCATTTACACCCAAAATCTTTGAAATAAGAGATATTTGATTTCTTACTAAATAACATTTCAAAACAAGTTTTTTTTTCTCAAGAGGTCGAAGTAGAATCCTATTGAGAACATAGCATAATGTGTTTACGGCCTCCGCACAAAAATATTTTGGTAACCTGCTTTCATTTAAAATTGTTCTAGCAATTTATTGTGTAGTCCTATTTTTTCTTTCTACTACTCTATTTTATTGAGGTGTTTTAGGAGTGAAAAAATTATGATTAATTTCATTTTCTATGCAAAATAAATCAAATTTATGATTTTCAAATTCTTCTCCATGGTCACTTCTAATTTTTGAAATCTTTTGTTCAAATTCGTTTTGAATTTTTTTGCAAATTTAGAAAATATGTTTAGCGTTTTATCTTTACATACGAGAAAAATAAACCAAGTGAAACGGAAGAAATCATCAACAATCACAAATACATATCTTTTTCCTCCTAAACTTGTTACATCAATAGGTCCAAACAAGTCAAGATGTAAAAGTTCCAAAGCCCTATGTGTACTAATAACTCCTTTTAATTTAAAAGAACTTTTGATTTGTTTACCTTTTAGACATGAATCACAAATATTGTTTTTCTCAAATTTGATCTTAGACAAGCCTCTAACCAATTTATGATTTGAAAGTTTATTTAGTAATTTATAATTTGCATGTTCTAATCTTCTATGCCACAAGATTAAGTCATCATGCATGACAGAAAGACATTTTTCATTTTTCAAGTTATCAAAATAAATTTTGTATACATTATTATACCTAAAACTCGTGTAAAACTTTGTTGTTTTCATCTAGTATCAAACATTTGTCCTTTTCAAATTTAACTAAGTAATTTTTATCGCATAGTTGACTTATGCTAATTAGAATATGTTTTCAATTTTTAACAAGCCAAACATTTTTCAAATACACTTTGTCATTCTTACCAATACTACCTATAACAATTATTCTTCCTTTGCTATTGTCTCCAAAAATGACTTTTCTTCCATTTTTCTTTTCCAAATTGATGAAATTTTCTGCATCGTTGATCATATGTCTTGAGCATCTACTATCCAAATACCATTTATCTTCATTGTACTTAGAAGTTTCCTACGAGAAAGAAATTAGGAGTTTCATCTTTTTGTTACCCAAACTTGCTTGGGTCCATCTTAGTTAGTAATGGTTCTTTTCGGGATCCAAATTTTTTTCATCTATTTACTTATTCCTTTCCTAATTCTGCAATCATAAGAATAATGTCCTTTATATCCACAATGAAAACAAATAATGTGATCTTGTGTAATCATGCAATGCTTTAAAAAGTAAAATCCTTTTGTCATTCTTCTTTTCAAAAGAATTAAAACCAAGTCCCTTTTTGTCTGAAGATATTCTAAATCCACTAAGCATGACATCTAACATTTTACTTTCATTTGAGAATTTTTCAAGTTCAACTTTGAATTTATTAATTTCTTTGTTCAAGCATACACTTTCTACATTTTGTTTTTCACATAATGATTTTAGTGCACTATTTTCAATTTTCAATTATTCAATTGGGAATTCCAAGATAGAGTTTTCTTCATTCATTATATCACACTTTTCACATGTTTTAACATTCTTATTTTTCTTTTACAAAATTTCAAACTCTATTTTTATATCATCGTATTTCTTTTTTAGGCATCCATATTTACTAATAAGAATTCTAAACTCCTTATGCACATTAAAGAATTCACTATCACTAGAGTTAGATGATACCTCATGACTATTAGCCATTAGACATATGTAGGCTTATTCGTCATCACTAGAGGAGGTGTTGGAATCATTTTCTTCATCTTCACTTTCATTCAAAGTGGCTTGAAGAGCCTTCTTCTTCCTTCTTGAGCTTTCTCTTTTTTGATCAAATTTGGACATTCATTTTTGTAGTGTCCAATCTTTTTGTATTCAAAGCAAGTTATTTGGCTTTTGCTTAATGACGATATTGTCTGGGTGAAGCCTTTCTTCTTCTTTTGCTTAGCAAACCTAAGATATTTGTCAAGCTTCTTTGCATATAGGGAAAGCTTTTTTTCATCAAGATCATCATCCTCTTCACTTGTATCTTCCTCATTTTTATTTTCCTTCAATATCATTGTTTTCCTTTTTGAAGTATTCGCTTCTTCATCCTCCTTGATCCCGATCTCATAGGTTAAGAGTGAACTTATAAAATCATCAAAGTCTAACTTGTTTAAGTACTTTTCTTCGATCACCATTCTCTTTATATGCCATTTGAAGGAAAGAGACCTGAGAAACCTTTTCACTTTTTGAGGGTTAGTCATTGGCTCTCTCAAAGAGGCTAAGCCATTTATAATATCATTAAAATGAACGATAATCTCATTTATAGATTCATTTTCAAGTATTTTGAAAGAATCATATTGATGATTTAAAATAGTTAGTCCAGACTCCTTAACTTTATCCGTTCCTTCATGAGTAATAATAAGTTTCTTCCAAATCTCATTAGCACTTTCACAACTAGAAATTTGATTAAACTCCGTTGGATACAAAGCACAATAAAAAAATATTTTTAGCTTTTCAATCTAGTTTTACTAAAAGTCTTTCTCCTTCGGTATATTCTGAAGGTTTTTTCTTACTTAAATCAAAACTATTCTGAATAATATCCCACATATCAATATCAATAGAGCAAATATAAGTTTGCATCCTAATTTTTTAATATGCAAAATTTGAGGCATTGAAAAGTGGAGGATGATTAATAGTTTGACCTTCGGAAAAATTGAAACCACTTGATGCCATAGCTTTAAAGATGTTTTAAATCTTAAAATTAGAGCAACCTGCTCTGATACCAATTGTAGGATCAAAAGCACCAAAAGGGAGGGGAGGGGGTTGAATTGGTGTATAAAAATTCTTTTTAAAAATTTCACTTTCGAAAAAATCAATAAAACCGATCACAAGCAATTAAATATAAGAGGTAAGTGAAAATATAAAGAACAAACGCAATGAGACACAATATGATGACGAGGTTTGGCCTTAACTCCTTGGCCTACGTCCCCGTTCCGACTTCTCGACCTCGAGATTGTCGGAGATCCACTATCTTTCTCTTTTCTTGCAAGGAGAAAACAATCCTCTTTACACAACAAGCCTTCTTCTCCGCTCAAGAGGCAAGGCACACCTCTTTTACAAAGCTCTCAATCTCACTAGATCAGAAATAAAGTATTTCCCTCTAACTTTTTTCTTTTACAAAATTTTTCTCACACTCAAGGCTAAGAAAAGAAAAGGAAAGAAATTTGCAATTTTATGCTCAAGAACTTAGGAAGAGCTCTAGGATGTTCTTGCTTGTTTGGATGATTTTTCTTCAAGCTTTGGCACTTTTTTTATAGGCTCATAGATGTGAGAATTCGTTCAAAAAGTCTTCCACAATTTTCTCCTCAAAATAATAGCCATTACTGTTCATTTGACCGAGAGGCCGGTCGACCGGCCCATTGCAACAATCGACCGGTCATTGTGACTGTTGCTGCATTTTCTTCATTTTGATGCTGTCCGGTCGACCAGTCCTTCGACTGATACATCGACCGGTAATGTCTCGACGTTGATCGGTACATATCGCTGTCGATTAGTCTATCGATTGGTATAGTTTCGACGTCGACCGGTATAATCTCATATTTTCTTCCACTGAATATCAATGACCAGTGCCATGGCCGGTCGACCGATGGGTCAATCGGTCGTGTGTTGTAAATTTTTTCTTCCAATTTTAATATGACGATTTCTTCTACGAATCTGGTCATATCAATCATATACCTGCATTATCATTACTTGAGCATAGATTAGTAACTTTTATGTCCATTTTAATTTATTATCATCAAAACATAGGATTCAACAAATGTAATTTAATATATCATATTAAATATATTATTTTATTCTTATCCGATCCGACCTGTCCGACCGATCCAACCTGAAATGGGCACTTGTCCGGATCATTGTCCAATTCGGTTCAGACAACATTGGTCACAGGCATGACGCGCATGTTACGCCCGTGATAGAAAGGCTGAAATACTCGTGACAGTTTATGTCACGACCGTGACAGAGTAGGAAAGACCGTGATATTGGGAATGGATTTTACGGGCTTCTGTCACGATTGTGACGGCCTGTATCACGGCCAGTGATAGTGACAGAAATCCACTATAGTATTTTAAATGTTATTTTTAAGGTATTAATAGTATATATTGATGCTTGTTGATTGTATAAGAACCTAAATACTCGTATATGCATGTTTCTCACGTAAATAGGTTAAAACATGAAAATTGAACGACGTAAATGATTGTTGATTGCAAAGCATAATGAACGCAGTTGTGTATGATGCTACATGTTGCCCCTTTATGGCCCTTTATCAAATAATTGTCCGGAAAGATCGTTACACATATCGACAATGGTGTGTGTATTCCGATGTCGCCCTCGGGCGAGAGTCCAGAATGATTGTTATATATATAAACAACGGTGTGTGCATTCTGTTGCCATTTTTGGGTGAGAGGGGAGCATTGTCTCCTAAGCCTAGGTCTCCTATTGAGAGGGCCACGACATAAGTCCCAACTATCGGAAGATATAATGTTAATAGGAAAGGGCAAATCATCAATGGAATGAAATGATGTCCCACGAAAGTGAAAGTCCGAAAGGATTATAAAGCAACCATAAGGAGAGTTATGGAGGAAATGGTTATGGTAAGTGTATCTCACTTATATGCCTATGGATTGAATGAATAATTGTATTGAATGTCCATACTATAAGTATGATGATGATTACATGTCTTCCATGCTATAATTTAGGAATGCATGATGATAAATTATTATTGATGATTGACATGTAGATCTCATGTATAGAGCATGACATGCATATCGTTACTTCTTTTATATAAAGATGATATATATATATATATATATATATATATATATATATATATCATGTAGTATCATATTTAGGATCATCACATTGAATAACATGACCTTTACATACTCTAAGAGAGAAAGGTCTGCACCCCATCCGTGCAGGTGCATGATGATTGGATGGATGGCGGCTCAGCTCAAGACGAGATATTGCACATTGGTCTAGGGTGTTGAATCATTATGTTCTAGAGTCTTTATGTTTTAGAAGTCCTCTGATATATTCTTAAGAGATGTTTTGACTATGGCTTTAAGATGTTTTAAATTGCTACTAGTGATGATGTTTAGATGTCTTTTCAATTATATAACATTACTTTTGATGTTTCATGAAGTTTTCCGCATTTTATTGAAGGATTCTTTTATTTTATTTAATGATTTTATACTTTCATTTATTTAATTGAAAATAATATTATTTTATGATTATGTGATGACGAATGAGCTAACACAGCCAATTGATCAAATTGTCCTTGACAAATTGAGGGGTAAAATTCGAGGTGTTACAACGGTGGCGTCGGTAAACCATGCACCCTGTCACCATGAGAGCAAGCGCTGCCAACCCGATGCCGATCCCCAGACTCAGCACCAACCTTGTCCGGGTTGTCCCTCTCGACATTGACGAAGTTTACACATTTTTTTCTCTGCGTCCACATATTTCTCTGCTTCGATATTTTTTCTTTTGAAGTTTTCTTCATGGATCACAGACATTTCTCCATAGGGGTTCAGTCGACATTTGAAGTTTTCTACATGGATCGCAGACATTTCTCCACAAGTGGTTCGACCGACATTTGAATAGGAGGTTTTTGCTAATTTTGCTTTTCATTTGTAAGTTGTGCCCTGTGCCTGGGCAACACGTAGCAGGTAAGTGTTGCATATGATTTCAATGCGTGCATATTTATCAATCTGTTGTCTAATCCGAATAACCAGCACATTTGAATAACGATAATGTTACTAGCACATTTATCAATCTGTTGTTTAATCTGAAAGCCATAGACGTCGACTTTGTGAATGCTAAATCAAATGATAAAGTACTGCAGGAAAGAATTTATGATGAAGGCACGAGAGGCTGCAGTGTATAATAAGGTTAGCAATTATTTGATTTTCTAAATCAAAATGATTCACTGCTTGAATAACTGGTAATGGATGCCTTAAGCAAATTATTGTATTTGGAATTGTATCTAATTGTATTTGGAATTAGATGCTTGCATTAAAAAAATGAATGTTAAAATGGAAGAACGTACTCATGTACTTGTATTGCAAATTACTCAACAAGGGAGGAACCAATCACTTTCTTGAGACTCCACTCCACGTTAGTAAGGTGATTTATATTATTTATATATCACTTTCTTATGATGCTTCATTATTTTAATATTTTTTTATTTAAATCACTAGATTTTAATATTTTATTTATATGTTTGATTACAGGTTTTAACTTTTTATATATAGAGGTGATCACAACTCATCAAGAAAAAAGTGGATATGTTGTGTGGACAATTTTTGTTATGTGATTACACTTTGCTGAAAATTCATTGTTAAATTTGGATAATCAAAACTCGTGTAGTGAATTTAATATTTTAACTACAAATATTTGAACTATAAGGTCTTTGGTATGTTTAGAAATGGAAGTTTTAGTATTTTGCATTATATTATTTTTATTGTATAATTATTTATGTTTAATAGAATATTTAGAAAATAAATTGTCACATAATTGTCACTTCATAAAAATAGCCTACAACAAATTTATCACACTAATTAATTGCATAAAATTCCGTCACAACTTCATCAAAATAATTAATAATGCTTCATCACAATTTTATCACAAAATGTCGATGAAAACTTTGTCACAAATCTATCACAATCATAATCGTCACAAAATAATCACAATTAATCATCACAACATATATCCGTCATAAATTAATAGTCAATAATCCGTCATAAACTTGTCACATTTGTGACGGAATATTCATTTTATTAATTATTTTATTAAATTTTTATGATAGAACTTTTTAATCTTGTGATGGTCATAGCCGTCGCAAATAATTTTATGACAACAAAACCCGTCACAACTTTGTCCATCAATAATATGTGACGAATGTAGATTGTCACAAATCCATCACGAAGGAACATTTGTGACAGAATACACTATATTGTGA
This sequence comes from Pontederia crassipes, assembly GCA_030549335.1. NCBI lineage: Eukaryota > Viridiplantae > Streptophyta > Magnoliopsida > Commelinales > Pontederiaceae > Pontederia > Pontederia crassipes. The sequence continues at coordinate 62,778,401 of CM060191.1, read as the reverse complement.
CAGAATTATCCGTCTATACCTTATTTTCTTGTAATGTTCTCTCGTATGATTATATATTTATCTATCATTTTTTACTTTAAAAAATAGATGGATAAAGTAATTAAAAAATAAAGAATATATAAAAATAGAAAAATAGCAAAAAATAAAAAATAAAGTAATAAATATTTATTGCTTATTAGATATATAAATAGTTTATATATAATAAAGTGTAAAAGTAACTTTTTAATAAATAAAACTCTCATTCTTCATACCATCATTTTTTACAACTTAATATTAAAATATGAATTTTTTAATTACACGACATCCTCCACCATCCCATGTCTCCCCACACCACTCCATCACATCCCTTAATTGTCAAACATACCCTTAGATCCATAGTTTTCTAACATATTAGGACTGAACCCATGAATAAATCCGATCCTATTTTTAACTTTACTACGATTTCCTTTTTTATATTTTTCTATTTATGAAATACTAAAATGTCATTCCATAAACTATTCTCTCTTTTGATCTTTAAAATAAAATAAAATATTTTGATAAGTCAACAATGTCAAAGATATTTTTAAATATTTTTAATTTGTACAGTATTATTTTTAACATTAAAATAGAAGACAGTTTGTAGAAGGTCATTTTAGTATTTTTATAAATATAAGAAATAAAAAAATAACAAAAAGTTAACAAAATCAGATGGATGAAATGAAAATCGTGGTAAAATTAGGAAAGTTTTATAGTAACTTCATAGTATGCGAAAAATTTCTATAGTTCACCTGAAGTTTAAGAAAATAAACCTATTTACTAATGGAGGGAATTAATTAAAAGTTTAACAAATAAGACAAATATACATTAAAAGATCGATTTCAATATTCTTTTTATATATAGATTGAATAAAAAACTTTAACAACTAAAATAACCTAAAAGTTATAGATGGAATGGTGGAAAGTAATACATCCACAGTTAATTACAAAAATGTCCTAATTCATGCTTTTATATTGTATATAAATAGATATAAATAGATATAAATATACAAATTTTAGATTGACGTATTAAATAGCTATGTAGTTACATATATCAAAATTTTAATTGATGCAATTTTAAAAAATATATTCCGATGAAAATATTAAATAATTTAATAAATTTAAGTTGTACATTAAATTAAAATGAAAAATTATGAGTTAAATAGAATATTAATAATGATGACATTGTCAAATTGAATGTATTTATAATGCCATTAAAACAAATTAAAGTGGGCATTGCAAGACAATTATTGAATTAAATTGGATAAAAACTGTAATCATTAAAAAAACAATTTGGATCAAAGCTTTAATAATTAAAAAAAATACAGACAGAATGGTAGAATAAGAGAGTTCAAAATAAAAATTAATATATATATATATATATATATATATATATATATATATAAAGTTCTTACTTATGTCCAAATAAAAATGGATAAAATTTCATATAATTTTAATACATTTTTTAATAAAAAATCACAAGAGGAATTCAAAAAAAAATATTGGCGCATATATATATTTCATTTTAAAATTAGTTTTATTTGTTTGACTAGATGAAAATTCCATCTTCTATTCAAATAAAGTTTGTGTGTTTATATTTAAGTTAAAATAAAATTTCTTTAATCCAAAAATTATGAAAGAAAGAAATTTAAAAAATATGGACTTACATATGAGATTTATGGTAATAAATAAGATAGTTAGATGGATAAATAGATATAGATATCCATATCTGTTATGATTACTTTAGAAAATATTTATATACTTTATCTTAAAGATGACATGATAATTAATAATTTTTTAGTTAATAATAGTATTTGTATATTTAATATTTATCCAAGAATTCGTGAGAGATATGTTTTACCAATTCTTCCGTCCTTATTTCTTTTCTTCCTTTTCTCCAAATACTGGCTATTATAAATTCCCATCCATTAAATGTGTTATTTTTCTAAATCTCCCATGAACTATAACAATTTTTCATTTGTAACTTGAACTATGAACTTATAGGCCCCTACGATTTCCATTTCAGTCCTTCCATATGATTTTATTAATTTTTTCGTTATTTTCATTTTTTATTTATGAAAGACTAAAATGCCATTCTATAAACTATTCTCTCTTTTGATTTTGAAAATAAAATAAAATATTTTGATTAATAAACAATGTCAAATATATATATTTTTAAATTTTTAGTTTTTGTATTATTGTTTTTAACATTAAAATAAATGATAGTTCTTAGAAGGATATTTTAGTATTTTTACTAATAGAAAAAACAAAAAAAAATACAAAACAAAATCAAATGGAAGGATCGAATTAAAAAACATGATAAAGTTAGGGACTTCATATTATGGTAAGTTCATAATTCAGAATTAGACGTAAAAAGTCACTGTGAGATTTACAAAAATAACCCTATTAACTAATGGAGGAAATTAATTAAAAATTTAAAAATAAGAAAAAAAATAAATTAGAAGGATGAATCAAGAATATATAGATTGAATAAAAACTTTAATAATTAAAAGACCTAAAAGTTATAGATGGAGTGGCGGAATCAGATATCCCCAAAGTTAATTACAAAAATGTTATAATGCATGGTTTTATATTATATATAAATATATATAGATATAGACATATAAATTTTAAAGGATTTAATTGGGGTGCTCCCAAAATTTTGAGCGTCGGATCGATCATCAAGGGCTGCCACCGTGAACGCATGTCGCTGCCACCTTCACATGTCGCTGCCGCTTCAGTCCTCATGGGCCGCCGCCGCCGCCGCGTTCTCCACAACCCCTCTCTCCTGCCATTGCGACTACTGAGCGGCCGCCGCCCAAGAACCCTCGCTGCCACCATTTGTTGTTGCTGCTGCTGAACGCCGATTAAATCGACATTACTAAAGTTTGTAATCCAAATTATAACTTGTGAATTAAATTGATCCAATTAGTTATAACTAAATTATAAAAGAAAATATGTAGCTCTTGCGCCCGAGGTTCATATGTAACTTTGAGATCTATTTGGAAATGCTTTGATGTCAAAAAGGCTCTTACGCTCCTAGGTGAATTCTATCTCCGAACCTAAACTCATGAATGGTGCCCCTTAACTCAATCTAACTTCAAAATGAAATTTTGACAATCTCATTTGTCTTCATGCATTTCCTAACTCTTGAAACATCATCCAACTTGTTCACGGAGTACATAAGCTTGTTGCAAATCAATACGGAGTACCTAAGCTCGTTGCAACTCAATAAGTTTTTGAGCAGCAAACTCGTCAAACTCGAGATTCTACAAGCATTAGACTGCTGGATGTGGTTTGTATGGCATGGAATGGATCAATTTAACTGCATTCACAAGTGAACTGCCTCGACAAAAGAGATAGACCATACATGCAAAGAAATCCTTGTAACAAAAAAAAAAATTTATAACATAAAAATCCTTGCTAATCATATGGTACATCATATTACAACTCAAAATTACAATAAAGTTATATTTGATGTGCATCATGTTACAACTCGAATTTAAATTACAACAAATTTATAATACTATCATGTTACAACTTGAAATTGCAACATACAAAAACTGTGCACATGTTACAACTCAAAATTGCAACATTCGATAGAAGAAAGCACGAGCTCTTGCGGGTTCTCGGGCAACGAATGACCTTGCGTAGGCAGCAACAACCTTCGTACATGCGACGACGCACGAGCTCTCACGGGTTCTCGGGCGACGAATGACCTCGCGCAGGAGAGGAGAGGAGCGAGGTCGAGCGTCGACGAGGGAGCGGGCGTCGGGCGAGAGCGCCGACGAGGGAGGTGGATCGTGAGGCGAGTGGGCGACGGCGGCGAGGAGAGAGAAGGTGAGGAGAAAAAGTGAGCCGATCGAGTGCGTGCGTTAGGGTTCAGAGGAAAAAGAATGGGAAAAAATATGTGTATTTGAGTCGTCGATCATGAATCGGACGAGTGAACATGCGCACGATCTCGGCCCTTATTGATAGATCCGACGCTCGAAATTTTGGGAGCTTTTAAAAAGAAATATATTCAGATGAAAATATTAAATAATTTAATAAATTTTTCTTGTACATTAAATTAAAATTGATAACTATAAGTTAATAGGATATCAATAATTATGAGATTGTCAAATTGAGTGTATTTATAATGCCACTAAAACAAATTAAAGTGCGTGTTACAACACAATTATTGAATTAAATTGGATAAAAACTTTAATAATTTAAAACAAATTGGATAAAAAATAATAATTAAAAAATAGAAGGAATGATAGAATAAGCGGGCTCCAAAGTTAATTACAATGCATGACTTTATATAGAGGGCTTAATGTAGGTGTTGAGCGCTTTACATGTGAAGGGCGTGTCAAGCGGTTTTACGCATAATTTACTTTATTTTTCTCGATATATTTCTTTATGAATAGTTTAGATGATCATTGATGACAACAAAAAATAGTTTTATAATGTAAAAAGTTATGAAAATACGTATATCTATTATGAAGGACAATAATGTACATAAATTCGTAAAATTTTGAAAATGATGAATATAATTGTTGACAATGATTTGAATCATATTTTTATTATCATCAATGATCATTTAAATTATTCATGAAAAAAGATATCGAAAAAATAAAGTAAACTATGCATAAAGTCGCTTGACATACGCTTCACATGTAAAGCGCTCAACACCTACATTAAACTATATATATATATATATATTGAAACTAATGTTATTACATATTTTTAACAAATGTAAAACTTAATATTTTTACATGAATTTTTCTTTATATTATTACAAAATTATGTGAATATCAAGAACCAAATCATTGATGAAAGATTCTCAAACCAAATATTTCTAATTCGGTTGAAACTTTTGCATTCATTTACTCTTGAATTTATTTCAAAAGTTATTTTCATTCCATGCAAATTTATTATACTTTTGTAAAATGAATTGCATTATCTTTGTAAAAATTAATCTATAAATCTAAAAAATATATTTAAAATAATTCAAATTTTTATATTCAATTTATTGAATTAAACCAAACTTCTATTATATTAAAATTAAAATGATAATTTTTCTAATTTATTTAGTAAAATCCAATTCCCACTTCTATTCAAGTTAATTTATCTTTTTTTATATCTAATTAAAATATATTTTCTTTAATCCAAAAATCATTTCAAAACATCCTATGCATCTATATTTTGTTTAATATAATCAAATCAAATTCTCACTTATGTTCAAATAAAAATGGATAAAATTTTATTTAATGTTAAATATAATTTTTATTTAAAAAATCATAAGAGAAACTCAAAAAAATTATAGGTATATATACATACATATATGTATTTCATTGTAAACTTAGTTTTATTTGTTCAATTAGATGAAATTTTTTTCTTCTATTCAAATAAAGTTATGTCTTAAGTTAAAATAAAATTTCTTTAATCCAAAAAATATAAAAGAAAGAATTTTCTATGGTAATAAATAAAGGTACTTAGATGGATAAACATATATAGATAAAAAGAAAGAATTTTCTATGGTAATAAATAAAGGTACTTAGATGGATAAACAGATGTAGATATCAATATCTGTTAGGATTACTTTAAAAAATATCCATATATTTTATCTTAAAAATAGTATGATAATTAATAAATTTTATTTGATAATAAAAATATTTATTAATTTGATATCTATCCAAGAATCCGTGAGATATGTTTTACCAATTCTTCTTTCCTCCTTATTTCTTTCCTTCCTTTTCTCCAAATATTGGCTATTATAAAGCCCCATCCATTGACAAAGTTATTGTCTACTGTATCCAGTCCATCCTTGTACCTTTTCTCTTATTCTATACAGTAGTCGTCTCTCTTAGATCAAATTTTGCACTCGTTGCAGTGCAAGTATTGAACTATGCCGGCAGTCGTCGTCTCTTCCGGCGGGGGCGGCCCCAGTGATTTCGAGGGGAGGATCACATCTTATGTGATCATCTGCGGCATCATTGCCGCAACCGGAGGATTGATGTTTGGCTATGACATCGGAATATCAGGTTCTAATGTTGTCATGTTTCACCTCTGTACACATATTACGTTATGCATTGTTATGTTTCAGATCTCGATTCCATGATGTTAATTTCTTCATTTTTGTTTCAAACAATTTGCTTTTATTTTATTTGTTTTTCTCATTTTTTTTGTTGAACTATCATGTTTTCTTACGGAGTCCCAAGATCTGCAATATCATCGTTTTCCAGTTGCAGTTTTTTTTTTTCCTCGATAGGATCCATCGGAAGTTAGATATAGGATTTTTATACCAAACAAAATAAAGCGCTGTTATTTTTGCTCCACTTCTGAAATTATTTGAAACTGGTCAATAGGTTGCAATCATACGCTCACACACACACACAAAATTTTAATCTCGATCCGATGATGAAATCGTCAAGAAATATAGATAAAGATGCTTTGTGGTTTTTAAGTAGTGCAAAATTGGAATTAACAGGAGGAGTGACATCCATGGATGATTTCCTGGAGAAGTTCTTCCACGCGGTCTACTTGAAGAAACACGAAGTGAAGGAGAACAACTACTGCAAGTACGACAACCAAGGCCTGCAATTGTTCACGTCGTCCCTCTACCTCGCCGCCCTCGTTGCCAGCTTCTTTGCGTCGAAGACGTGCACAAAGTTCGGAAGGAAGCTAACCATGCAGATTGCTTCCATCTTCTTCTTGTTGGGTACGTTTCTCAATGGTGCAGCTCTCAATCTTCCCATGTTGATCATAGGAAGGATCCTTCTTGGCATGGGCGTGGGCTTCGGTAACCAAGTGAGTTCCTTCTTGTACAGCAATATATAGCACATGATCGGATCATGGATAATAATTTTTTTCACGGTGACAATTACTAAGCAGCAAATTTATGTTGCAGGCTGTGCCCCTGTTCCTGTCGGAGATTGCGCCGGTGAAGGTCCGAGGAGCCCTCAACATTCTGTTCCAGTTGAATGTGACCATCGGAATCCTGATAGCAAACATTGTCAACTACGCCACGTCCAACATCCACCCGTGGGGGTGGAGGCTGTCACTCGGCCTCGCTGCCATTCCTGCGGCCATTCTGTTCTTAGGCTCCTTGATAATTACAGAGACGCCGACGAGCCTCATCGAGCGAGAGAAGGAGGAGCAAGGCCTGCAGATGCTCAAGAAGATTAGGGGCACCGAGAGGGTGGAGTTGGAGTACCAAGAGATCGTGCACGCGTGCGAGGTGGCGCGCCAAGTGAAGCATCCATATCGAACCCTCATGAAGCGATACAGCCGCCCTCAGCTGGTCATCGCCATCATGATGCAAGTCTTCCAGCAGTTCACCGGGATCAACGCCATCATGTTCTACGCGCCGGTGCTCTTCCAAACAATTGGGTTCAAGAGCTCCGGATCTCTGTTATCGGCTGTCATCACAGGAGGTGTGAACGTCTTGTCCACTGTGGTCTCAATTGTGCTGGTGGACCGAGTTGGAAGGAGGGCCATGCTGCTCCAAGCCTGCTGTCAAATGTTGATATCCCAGGTTTGGCAATGGCTTCTGGATACAAAATAACATTCTCAGTTGAATACTATTTGCAAATCATGATACTTTTTGTTCCTTCTCTCTCTCTCTCTCCATCTCTCCTCGTGCAGGTCGCAATTGGAGCGCTCCTACATGTCCATCTGAAAACCAACAATAACCTCAGCTCAGGAATATCAATTTGGGTGGTTATACTCGTCTGTTTGTTCGTCTCGAGCTTTGCGTGGTCATGGGGGCCTCTTGGTTGGCTGATTCCGAGCGAGACCTTCCCCATCGAGACGAGAACGGCCGGGTTCGCCTTCGCCGTCAGCTCCAACATGTTCTTCACCTTCGTCATCGCGCAGTCCTTCCTCTCCATGCTGTGCAACATGCGCGCCGGCATCTTCTTCTTTTTCGGCGCGTGGATCGTCATGATGGGCCTCTTCGTGGTGTTCTTGCTGCCGGAGACCAAGAACGTGCCCATCGACGAGATGGTCGACAGGGTGTGGAAGCAACACTGGTTCTGGAAGGGGTTCATGACCGATGCAGATGACCACCGCAAACACGGCGATGTGTAGAGCTGCCACTGATGCTTTGCCGTGATCCGTTCCGGGAACCAAAAGGCCGCCCCAAGCTTGGAAGGGGACGAAGACAGCAATCTTATGCGCATCATATGTGTTGACTCGTCTATTGTTTTTGTGCCGAATCTTAGTTAGCCGTAGTAGCACACTTATGCGGATCAAATAACTTCGTTTTGTTATGCTAATTGTGACTTGGTTAGTGTAGTTCTAGCAGGATCTTTTTTTTTTAATTATTAGTATATTTTTCGTTTCATTTTTCTTAGTTTTATATTTATTCTTATCTCAATTTTCTCATATTTTTTATATATTTTTTTTGAAAAAAAATTGATAAGAGATATTTTAGTCCGTTTAGCTTAAATGAATATTTTATTAACTGAATTTTTTTTATAAAAATAAGTTGTTACACGTTTCAATAAAATTATTTACATTAATATTAACTAGTTAGTTTTTAGAAAAAAATCTTCCCTATTTATTTTTTATTTATAAATAGATTTAATATCTCCTAGTATTATAAAGTTAACAAGCACTAAGATTTCTTCAAATCAATTTATAAGTTGTCCTTTATCCTTATCTGGTTGCATTGCTAAGATATCACATCTTTTTAGCAATGCATAATTGGCAGTCAACAGTTGTCAATTGCCAATTTAATAAATTCCAATGTGCGTGTATATATGGAGAGAGATAAGTTTTTGCCATAATAACTTGACAGAAAAATACTATTAGTATTGATTAAGAAATTAATTCATTTGAGTTGGTTTTTAAGCTCAACATGATTACCTTATATATATTCATTTTACCGAATTAAGTATACTTTTTTAATGTCACTAATTTAACAATTTTTTCGGTAAATACAAATCAAAACTCGCCTATATATATTAAAATTAACCTCCAACAAATTTTAACATCATTGAAATTTAATCAACTAACATCTATAGCATTGACATATTCGTATGTATAACGACAATACAAGAATTTAGGACAAATCTTTTTATTGGTTTCGTTAGCAAAATTTAGGACTAATGAATCCTTCGATACAAGAATCTTATTAAAACTCTAGTTTAACTCTGAAATCATAACACGATCCACACATTAATGGACATTTTTTCACTGATTAAATCCCACAAACTTCAATATAAGAACTTAACCATTTTGATCTTATTATCCATCAATATTAAAATTATTTAAAATTTTATCCCCTTCAAACTCTCTCCACTGATCTTTAGATCTTCACGAACAAAATCCATAATCTTATATTCTCTCTTCGATCTTGCATCCTAAATTGATTAAAATCTTTTTTTTTTTACATAGGCAACTTAAAATCAACTACTGGCACAACTTCTCTATCAACTATGACAACATTTTTCTATGCTGTTCTCCTCTTTATTTTTTCCTAACAAATTCCGATAAAAATGGAGTCAAAATTTGTTACACTTTTTTTGTTCTCATTTATCTTTTTTGGTGGGCACCATTTTCTTGTTTATGACGTTGACTTACAATATTTTGTCTTCCACATTAATTACTGTTACCGGTATCTTGGTTATCCGATCGAATCAAATAATAATTATTAATTATTATTTATTAGGGCATTACACGACTTATGCTAGAAATAATTGCTTAAAGCGTGCCACGCCGGAAGACTATACCAAAAATCTCGTTGACCGTTGGAAATACCAGTCGTTTCACAGGGCATCTTTTAAGTCGCCCCCGCGACCTCCCGCCCCTCGACCACCGCCGTCTCCTCCGATGGAACGCCACGGCGTCACCGCTCCGTCGCCAGGGTGGAGGAACCCGAGCTACGGAGAGCATCAGAGGGGGGCCGGGGGAAGGACGCCGGATCGGTGGGAGACCTCGCGCAGCTCAGGCGCCTCGTCGGGCATCTCCGCTGCCGACACTGGCAACCGACCGTCTCCGTCGCGGGCATCTCTGTGGAAGCCGATCAAGATCGTTCTCAGAGCTGTGGCCTCGTTGTTCACCAAGAGCGCGCAAAGCCCTTCTCGTGAGCTCTTAATTCTGCTTTCCAATCATGCAAAAATTGTTGGTTTTTTTATGTTATCCTCTTCCTCTTTGTATGACTTATATTGAGATCTGTTCTAATTGATTATACGTTTATTCTGCTTACTAGAGAATTTCCTAAAACTTAATTTTCTTCAGCTATGTCCCCCTTCGTTTATTTCGTATGGTTATCTATATAGAAAAGGGGCTGCTCTGCTGGCTGCGAAAAGGACGATCTTTTTTTCCTTCAAACGAACTCCTACTTTGCTTCTTTGAGTTAATGTTTGCTGAACATTGTTGACAAGTGTTTGATGGGGATCATTTGATTTATACAAAATATTGAATATGGATAGTTAATTGTAAAATTTTTTTATGCCCTGAATTGTTGTCAATTATTATTTACAGAAACTCAATTGCACAATGTCCATGGTGCTGTAGACAGCAAGAAGGGATCAAGGAAGGGAGAATTATATGGAAAGTCCCTGACGGCGTCCGGAACTTCTAAGTTCACTTTGGAGGATATTCTGAGAGCAACCGGCAACTTTTCCCCTACTTTGAAGATTGGGCAAGGTGGCTTTGGCACAGTCTATAAGGGGACACTTGATGATGGCACAGTAGTCGCAGTTAAGCGCGCGAAGAAGGTAAAAGGAAGTCCTTTGATTTGTGTGACTGTGTCTGTTTAGTGTTATATATTGCAAAGTAATGATGGCTACAAAGAAGTCATATTCTGATATGTTCTGATCTTTGAAGAGCATGTATGAGGGTCACCTGAGCGTGGAGTTCCAAAGTGAGATCAAAATGTTGGGACGGATTGAGCACCTGAGTTTGGTCAGATTTTTTGGATATCTGGAGGAGAATGACGAGAGGATCATCATTGTTGAGTATGTGCCTAATGGCACTCTACGGCAGCATCTTGATGGTAAATTTCCTACCTTTCTTATGTATATCTACTTCTTCAATTCAGTATCTAGCAGCAAGTTTCTTGTGACCATTACAACCATCATTGTTCTTCTGGAGTATTGGTAGCTGACTCAAATTTCAGGAGTAATGCAGGTCTTCATGGAAAGCATCTTGATTTTGCTGCCCGGCTAGACATTGCAATCGATGTAGCTCATGCAGTTACATATCTTCATACATATACCGGTAACGTTGATAGTATGTTTTGCTTTATTACACTTGAGAAGCTCAAATCGGTGTTTACACTTGCTAACACAAAGAAAAGGATTTACACCTTCTCTTATCAGTGTTCATTATTATTTAGCAATGGCTTACCTTCATTACTTGCTACTTGCAAGCTACATCCTGGAATGTTGAATACTCTTTTAGTTGGTTAATTTGTATTACAGATGATAAGAATATACTCTCAAATGGGATTTTCTTGATCTTTCATGTAATGAGATGTAATAGAGCGGAATGACGTCGTATGATCCATGTAGCCGTCCCCACCTAGTGGGATAAGGCTTTGTTGTTGTTGTTGTTTCATGTAATGAGATGTAAATTGTAATGGAAGACCTTGGACTTGTGGTTGGCTGTCCTCTTGTTAATTACAATTAGGCTTCAATTAACAAATTGATTTTCCAGTAACATGATTTATTCATAGAGCTTTCGACTAGAAAAATCAATGTGTGTCACATTCATCATCAAGATTTTACAAGTTTTGATCAGTGCTGTAATATAAATTGGATCATGCACCAACTGCTAAGTTTGATGTCATTTCAGGATATATACATATGTAATATGTTGACACACACAAGTGCAATTTAGCTGTATAGCTTTACTGCATGGACTGGCATGTAAACAATAGAGACCTTGATGTTGGCATATCTATATGTGTGTTTAGAGATTAAATCATCCGAAAATATGATGTCATTATCACTTTCCAATCAGTTACAGCATCCAAATGTTTTCAACAATGGATGACTGCTGCTTTCTTCCAGCTATTGTGCTGTCCCATTTTCTCTTATTTTTCAATCAGTCATGTCACAATAGTTTTTCCTTAATATTTAACTAATATGACATTTGTGTGATCTGTTTCATTCCTGAATACAAATATCATGCTCAATCTATTGTTAAGTATCATCTTGTTTTTCGGTATTGCAATTGTGCATTTTCAAATATATTAATATGCCCCTTACTTTTAACTGGTTAAACTCTGTGATGCAGATCATCCTATTATTCATAGAGATATCAAATCATCAAATGTTCTTCTCACAGACAACTTGCGTGCAAAAGTTGCTGACTTCGGTTTTGCTCGACTGGGTGCAAATGAGTCGGGGGTTACCCATGTTTCAACCCAAGTTAAAGGAACTGCAGGTTATTTAGATCCAGAATATCTTCGAACTTATCAGCTTACCGAGAAAAGTGATGTCTACTCCTTTGGTGTGTTACTCATTGAATTGGTATCCAGCAGACGGCCTATAGAGCCTAAAAGGCAACTCAATGAAAGATTAACACCAAAATGGGTAAGTTCTTTATGAATTCTTAATCTTGCATCACATGTATCAATTTACTGTTGATATCGAGACTGATCATGAGGATGTAAATGTGGAGGGAGCAAATCAAACGTATCAGTTTCATTTATAGAAGATTGAAGACCACATTTCCTCATTTAAGTTAGGAAGCAAATCAAAATCTCAATTACATCCTTTTGTCTTTGTTTTTTAGGTCACAATTGGATTTTTATCTTTCTTCACAAGAATATGCTAAATATTAGATTCCCGAGACAAAAAAAACTATCATATGCAGAAAGCATTTATGGCCTCCCAACATATTTTTGTTTTTGAAATGTCTCATAGGCTTTATTCTGTTTTGTACCAAGTAGCTTTCATGTGCACATTTTCTAGGCTCATAAAGTCTATCTGAACAGGCAGCAAAGAAGTTCATGGAAGGGCGAACGAGCCAGATATTGGACCCTAATGTTCCATTCAACCCAGCAACTGAGCTAGCTTTGGAGAGGATCCTTGAGTTGTCCCTGCAGTGTTTACGACCAAGCAGGCGTGAGAGGCCCAGCATGGATAGCTGTGTGAGAATTTTGTGGAACATTAGAAAGGACTACAGGGCAGAGTTATATTTGGATCCATTAGGCATGCCGTCACGTTCCAGAACCCCTTCTAAAACTGATATGGTGTAACTCCATTGTTGCATGAGTGATATCAACTGTCTTTAGCAAATCAGGTTCGATGCTCCCTAGGCTTATTGGCTACAGCTGGGCAATGTTATGTGTTATCAAATCCTCAGGGAGAAGCAGAATCGATGAGCGACATCAACTATGTCTTTAGAGAAGCAAGTTCCATGCTCCCTAGGCATATTGATACAGCTAGGTAATGTTATGTGTATATCAAATCCGCAGGGGGAGTGCTTTGAGATTGATAGAAGTGAACAGTTCACTGGAGATTAATCATGGAGTTTTGGTTATTGGTCGGGGGAGAAAATTGTACCATGCTCATAGATTTATATGAATTAGGAGTGATCGTGGTCTATTGTTTAGAGTGTGATCAATGAACTATACTTACAAATTAGAATGTACGTCCAGCAATGTTGGATGGAAGACATATTTGTGTATATACATATAAACTACATTTTTCTTGAATAAAACTTTTACAAAGCCAGGGAGCATGATACCTTGTGCCAGTACTTTATCCCATTTATTTTGCTCTTTTCCTTCCCTTAATTTCCGAAGCGTTTATTTTCAGCAAAGAACGTGGTGGCAGAGCTTATACATTTTGAAGGCAGAAATTTATATGTAGCTGTGTGTGTGAAGACAGATAAAAACTTGGTTCAATTTGAATTCAAGGGGGTGGTTTTTTATTTTTCCGCAAATTTTCATTTTTTTAATGAAAGATATTGATCATGTTTGGTTTCTAATATGGTTGTTAAGATCTACAGAGTCACGAGTTTGAATATTTAGACGAGCAAAATGAACTAAATTGTTATATACTCTTTTATTGCTTAGACTTTTAACTCAGAAATTAATTTAAAATTTGTGGAAACTCCTATAAGGTTATATGATTTGTTACGAGTTTGTACGTAATAAAAATTATAAATATCAAATATTTTATTTAATTATCTTATTTAGCGCTTAAAATGAAGTTCACAAAGAATATATATTATGAGTTGCACTATGACAAAATCATTTTATCTTTTATTAATTTTCTCGTGCAGTTATTATTAGTTACTTATTTATAAATAATAGAGTTATTTTTTATTACTTATCTATGCCGTACTAATATAATATATCAGTTCTTTTGTATTTACATGTTTTAGACAGGTGTATAATAATAAAAGGAAAAAAATCGTAACAAAAGAAGATTAAAGAGGAAACAAGAGAAAAAAAACAGAAACCAGAGAAAGAAAGGAGAAAAAACAGAGGGAGACGAGAAAAAAAAGAGGAAGGACGAGAATAAAAACAAACAAATGAAACCATATCTTGTTTTTAATATTTTAGAAATATATTATCTTTAATTCAAATTAGGTGGTTTCTATTCTTTTTTACTTCGAGACGTCAGTAAACTTTTCTCAACTTTGCCGCAGAAAGATCCTTTCTTATGCTAATATAAATTTTTTTATTTTAACTTTTTTCTTCACAATAGATACTGATCTTAACTTGATATAATGCAAGAGAGAAAGAGGTGGCATAAAGCAGAAGCAAAATATGCGAAAATTTGAGTAATTTTTTCATTGACATACATGAAGAGTACGTCCCTGCCAATCAACGCTGATCACAACAATATCTGAAGTGCAGAGAGACCATATTCATGGCAGTACCAGGTCCACAAAGTCATACTATGAAAATTTTCCCATGAAGCAGAGTAACATAAACCTACTATGGAAAAATACTCTGCGACCTTCCACCAGCTGTAATAGCTGCATTACACAATTAGGGAAGATGTGAAGTTTGCAAACCACTCAACTTTTCCATTGTCATTACTTCTTGGGTGAAATGGTTCTCTCCCTGCGCCTTCTTTGACCATCCCTTGCATAAGGTGATCGTG
Organism: Pontederia crassipes; assembly: GCA_030549335.1. Classification (NCBI taxonomy): domain Eukaryota; kingdom Viridiplantae; phylum Streptophyta; class Magnoliopsida; order Commelinales; family Pontederiaceae; genus Pontederia; species Pontederia crassipes. The sequence continues at coordinate 62,763,328 of CM060191.1, read as the reverse complement.
ACCTTTCTCGTCGACCCCTTGAGCGTGATCTATCTCTATCACGAGGCCGGTAAGGTGAATAGCTGCGTGAACGTCTACGATCACGACCTGCAGGTATTACAGATCATAAATGTTGTCAACAGAAAAGCAATGATGACAATAATTACTGCAGTCACATTGTGTTGAAATGCTGACATTGGAACCATTAATGTTTGTAAAATTTTCAAGAGTTCAGGTAACGGGGACTTCCAGTACCGAGGAATGATATCGCTTTAGCCCTTAATAATGCAAATTAAACTATCTTCCAATTTTGAAAATTTGGTAAGAAAACCAGGCAGCAAAATAGTTTCTTTTTAACCAATAACTATTGGGAAAGTTAAAGACATAATCCGCATAGTCTGACAGATCCATTCCTCAGGACATAATTATAAATTTATCGCCACACATATCCATTTCCTCAGGATATAATTATAAATTTATCATTGCAATTGAATTGTCAACAACATTCAAACATCAGGATAAGTTCACAAATGAGCTAGTCTTATTAGTACCTCTTCTCTCTCTTGCGCCACAGTACCTCCCAGGGGTTGGTGTCCGACCGCGCTTTCTCTTTGCCTGTTTATGAAACAGAAGGAAAAGAGTTGGATTAACATTAGTCAAGGTAAATGGCGTATTCCAACTAATGTTGAATAGGAAATATACACATACACATAGAGAAAGCTAGGCAGATGCAGATAACAGATAAGTTTAGTTCACAGAGAAACCTAGGATTCATTCTCCTAAAAAAAAAATCCTAGGGCTTATCCTTCTTAAAAAAAAATTAGATTTTTCATATCAGAAAATTAGTTTTGGCTATTCTTTTAAGAAGAAAAAATGTTCTATTGAAGTTAACTAACAATAAACTATTCACCTCATGAGCATATCAACAATACTTTCACCAACATCATCAGATAACCAATGCGCAGATGCACCAAAATTAAATTAAACTGTCTACAGTAGGACAATTTCGTTGGCCATACCAGAATATGTGATATTAACAGGAATAAGGGCAATAAATCTTCTATAATAAAGTTGAATTTCGATGACTTTGAGGTGTCGATGCAGTGCTCAAGTCGAGATGGTGGAGGTACAGACTGTTAAGACCTTAGATGAGATTTCGATGAAGCTACACAACAGCAAACCTGATTCCACAAGTTATAAGGCAACACTTCTCACGATGAGAAGAGGTAGCAAAGAGATATAACATCTGCCTACGTCATGTGTTTCGTACTTTCAGAACAACATTACCTTCTCAACTGTGATCAATCGTCCTTCAAATACAGAACGGTTCAAGTATTTAACGCATCGATTAGCATCCTCCACAGTCTCCATTGTTACAAATCCAAAACCACGAGACTCCCTCGTACGAGGATCAACAACCACATGGCACTCCTGAACCTGCACGTTGGCGCTTTTGTGAGTTTATAATATTAAATCATGAACAAACCATACCAAGATAACAACTAAAAGCAAAGAAGGATAAACCTAGACATTAGGTGCTAACATATCATATAGACAGTATGAAATTTCACAGGAGATGAAATAATAGTCAATATAAGTATTACCTTTCCTTCTTTACTGAAATAAGTCTCAAGATCACTGCTGTTAACTCTGGTGGATAAGCCTGTAACATACAAATTGTTCCCTGGATTACTAGCACCAACAGAATCTTGGCTCCTGAAATATGAAGGAGAAATCATGAGTCAAATAACATATAATAAGAACATAATGGCTAGAAGCTTATGAATGAATACCTAGATCTACTCCTTCCTCTTGATCTAGATGATGATCTTGACCTGCTGCGCTGTTTTGGAGGTGGTGGAGGTGTCAGTGATCGTGAAGTATACCTGGAAACAGTTCTCACTCATGAATATAGGCTGACTATTGCAAAGATACAATTTGTATGTTTGTGTACCTAAAATAAAAATGACTACATTCAGGAACGATGCTTACCTTACTTCCTTTGTGGGTGTCATCTCTCAAAACAATAAGATAGCACTGTTAGAACCTCTGAAATTCCAAATTCCTATATATAGAATACAGAGCTTAATCAAAATCAGTGTTGGAAATTGAATTATGATTAGATTAGACTAATGAAGGAAAACAAAATACAACAACAACAACAACAACAAAGCCTTATCCCACTAGGTGGGGTCGGCTACATGGATCATACGACGCCATTCCGCTCTATATTCGTTGATCCATGTTCATAAAATTCGACATGATTTTATGTTGGCTGTCAGGGCCTAACACAACCCTCCTCCTTTATCCGGGCTTGGGACCGGCTATAAAATATAGGCGGAGTTAAGGAAAACAAAATAATATCTGCAAAAAGTATTCTAGTTGGTTCCACCTGCCTCGGAAAACAATGGATCAAACTGCAAATAACATAGCATAGTAGCAACTAACAGGGAATGAAGTAGACACAGTTCCCACTAATACTCTGCTATGAAAAGAGATAAAGTTAAAATAAATCACCTCTTACTAGAGAAAAGCTGGACACAAACTGCGAATTTTAAAACACAATCAAACAAGAACTAACATAGACAAAGAGACATTTCAGTGTGAATATCTAATATAGACGAACATAATGGATCAATAACAACCAGTGAAGATAGTGCTTTCCCATAAGATCCAGAACTGCTACTTTGCTAGAACCTACACTCAATGGATGCCTTACTTCAACGAATACTATAATCATAGGAGCAAATGCAAAGATAACATGAGGAACTAGAAGTGATTACAACACATTAATTTGCGGAAGGCCAAAATTATAACAGCCCGTCATATAAAGAGCACAAATGCAAAACTTAACCAATTCTTACAAGGTTTGGCAGGAAAAAACTACAGTTTAAGCTATCACACTGCTTCAGATAGGTTTCTCATTCTCTATCAAATTATCTCCAACAAAGACATGCGAGCTCCACCCCCCGGGCAAGCCCTCGTCAATCGCATTCACGATCATAATCCAAATTTATCAAAATCATATAAAAATCTCACGTAAATCCTAAAAATATTACACAGATCCAAAATCGAGAGCACAACAAACCCAACGATAATTAACCCTACGGAACCCCTGATAGAACAGATAGACGCAATTATCCAGAGAAACGTCATACTCGAAAGGGAGATCACGCGTGATTTGGAATTTGAAAGACAGATGTAAAAGCGAACAGGGAGATCGAAACTTTACCCCTTCCGGTCGTCGATGGATTGGAATTGTGTTCTCCAATGACCGGAAGAGCCCTAAAACCTAACTCGAAAGCTATTTTTTTTAAGAGTTGGTATTCGGCTACAAGACAGAGCATGGAAGCTGGCCAATGGGCCATCATCTCACCTGAGAACGAATCTTGAAGCAAGAATCTGAACCGTCCATCCTATTTCGAGCGTCCCGTGACCGATGCGTTAATTTGCTGTGATGTGGCCCACTGCATTTTTTTTCTTTTTCACGATTAAAAGAAACTAAATATAGTTTTAACATGTATATTTAAATTGATGCTAAAATATACGGACAATGTTCGGAAGAAGTATTATCATCCACGAAATTAGAATTATTATTCAAATAGATTTAGTATTCATTGTTTTTTTAAGAAAGAAAATTAGACGTGTTTGGATGATTGCATAATAAGATAAAAAAGAGTGATGACTAAGTAAAATTACATCAAATGCCTTTTAACTTTGACGTTTGTTCAGAGATATTGTTCAATTTTAATTTGTAATAGGAATGTCCTCTATCTTTTATCTCATCGCACGAAATATCCTTTTCATTGCTAATTGCCCATTTTTTATCGTTGGGATGATGTGGCGCCCACATGATATATTCTCTCTCTTCCACTAGTTGAAGTGACATCATTAAAAATATTCTCTCTCCTTCAGCAGACGCCCTTTCCTTTGCCCCAAGGACGCGCGAAGGTCGCAGGGAAAATCCACCCCCACCCCCTCCCGCGACCTTCGCTAACGAAGGAAAGGGCGCCGACCGGAGGAGAGAGAATATTTTTTATTCTTTTAATGATGCCACGTCAACTAGTGGAGAAGAGAGAATATGTCGTGTGGGCATCACGTCATCTCAGTAATCGAAAAATGGGCGATTAGAAGTGAAAAGAGCATTTCGTGTAATTAGTTAAAAGATTGAGAGCATTCATATTACAAACTAAAGTTGGATGTGAACAAACGTTAAAGTTGAAGGGTATTTGATGTAATTTATTCGATATTCAAAATATTTAATCTAACTTTAGGTTGACTAGATATCTGTTTGGAGAATAACCTCATTTTCTTCTTATATTATTCTCCTTCCAAACATATTCTTATATTATTCTCCTTCCAAGCACATGTGTTCAATTTTAATTTATGCAAGATTCGAATCATAGAGGGGTAGAAAAAAATGGGACAAAAATTGATATCTTAAAATAGAGAAAAAAAAGTTTACAAAGAAGAATGAAAATGAGAAATGAAATAATGAACATGTTATCTAAAGAGACACAAAAAATGATAAAATGTGAGTTCTAAGATTCTTAATATATATATATATATATATATATGTGTGTGTGTGTGTGTGATGTTACATTAAATATATATATTTAATGTAACATCACATAAAAGTGGGTGCATTGTGCAGCTCACAACTCCACGACATCCGATATGAGATGGACAGCCCTAATGACCTGAGCTGATTCGGACATTTCCTCTCCTTTCGACGCTTGGTTCGCACCACGTGCATTCAGTTCAGTGAATCGCGACAAGCGGCAACCGAACAGAGGGCAAATGACGATGACGAGCAGAGGACAAGTAGGTGGTGAGTGGCAACTGAACACAACGACTAATTTGCCGCTTTGTCGGATCCCCCTTTCTCTTCATCAATTCGTCAATTGGCCAGTACTGTCGGAGGGGATGTCAATTCACCACTACCGAAGGGGACGTCATGCTGGAGGAGACAAACCCCTGTGCAGCGCTCGTGAACCTCGCACAGAGAGTGGAGGAGGCATTTGGGAGCCTCGTGCGAATCCCTATGCAACGCTCGATCCAAACGTTCGTACCTCGATTCGAACATGTGAACTGCTCGAATCGGCATGCATTCATCAAAGTTGTCCATCTCAAACCAACGACGGTTGGCGCAGTGGAAGCGGACTGCGCCCCAAGTGGTTTGACAGGTGCTAGTAGTCCCGGATCGATCCTTGGAGCCACCGTGTTGGCCAGGGATTTATCGTTCTGCTCCCGTTTCGAAACCGGATTAGTCATGTGCTAGTAGCCCTGGACACCGATTGATTTCGACAAAAAAAAAGTTGTCCATCTCAGATAGGTCTGCCTAGAGTTGTGGGGCACATATTACACCCACTTTTATGTGATGCCACATATTTCTCTCTCTCTATAAATATTACATTATGTGAAGCAACTTTCGACTTACAAGTCAGGGGTAAATTACCTAATTGGTCCCTCAACTTTGAGTCATTTTCAAACTGGTCCTTCAACTTCAATTTGTAACCAAAACGTCCTCCATCTTTTATTTTCTTGCACAATTAGTCCTCCTGATCGGTGATCATAAATTTCTCGGTTGCCTTGCATATGTGGCCGCCTTTCTCTCTCATCCACGTCAGTTGAAGTCGTCCACGTCAATTTAAAAGTTTTTAAAAAATAAAAATTGATGAGGTCGTCCACATCATTATAAAATTTTTAAAAAATAAGCTCCGACGGGAGAAAGATGGAGGGGGCGATCGCCCTCCTCCCTCTGTCGTCATGCGGGAGAGAGAAGGAAGGGGGGGGGGGGGGGGGGTGATCGCCCCCCTCTGGTCGAGCTCGCCGGGAGAGAGGAGGGGGGCGATCTCAACTAGAGGGAGCGATCGCCTCCCTCCCTCGGGAGAGAGAGGGATCGCCCCCATCCTTCTCTCTCTCGTCGGAGCTCATTTTTTTATTTTTAAAATTTTTTTATAATGATGTGGACGATTTGATCATTTTTATTATTTTTTTTTAAAATTTTTATAATGACGTGGACGACTTAAACTGACGTGGGCGATCACGTATGCAAGGCAACGTGGAAACCTGTGATCACTGGTCGGGAGGAGTAATCGTGCAAGAAAATGAAAGATAGAGGACGTTCTGATTACAAATTGAAGTTGGAGGACCAATTTGAAAGTGACTCAAAGTTGAAGAATCAATAGTGTAATTTATCCACTACAAGTCAGTTATGCTTATATATATATATTTTCTAAATAATTGATTCCGTTGTAGTTGCTATAGAACCTGCACAACCTTTTTTTTTCTCATGTATATTCATAATAAGAGGCTAATTTATAAAGATATATGAATATATAAATGCGTGAATCATGCTTACTAAAAGGATTAGTACCACATTTATACATTGAGCATTTAGTTATCACTTTTGAACTACGATTACTGCAAGATGCTCAGCACATTTAGAGCATGTTTGAAAAAAATATATAAATTTTTTTCAATGGTTTAAAATACTTCGGTAAAATACTTTTAAGAAATTTAAATTAGAGATATAATTTTTTATGTACAGCTATATTATAGTTTTTGGATATAATTCTTAAAGTTATTTATTTTGATAGAGAAATGGAAGGTCCAATGGAAGAAAAAGAAAAAAGCTCCTACCTTTTAAAATTTTACAGTGTTTTTAGTCCAAGAAAGCTGAATATCTTTCTATTAAAAAAGGTTATAAACCATCTAAATGTAAAAAAATGAACGGAAAATCGACCTAAGAATCAAATACTTAAAAAAAAATACTTCATATCCAAATAGTCCCTTATTAGTACACTTCTCATACCACATTATCAACTTGATTATTATCAATAGTATCTTATATTTGTCGTTCAATTTTAAATTGTTGAAGTGTTAAGATTTCAAATCACTATACTTTATCATTTAAGTTTGATATTACATATGATTGCTATTTATGTAGAACGCCTTTACTTGAATATATATATATATATATGACTCTCAAACATGTGTAAGTTGCGGGAGAATCTACCACTTTGTCCATCTTGAACTGATGACACAAGCTATCATCATACTTCGGAAAAAAATAATAAATCTAAATGAACTGTCATTGGATATTTTATAATGCATTAATATACATATATATATGTTAAAACGGATGTTTAACTAAGTAATATTATAGTTTCCCTAACCACAGCCACATGCTTCCATTAGTTGACACATGGAGACATGTTTGATTGATGCATGGCATTGCTAATTACCAGATCTGTTTTTGCTTTTTATATATATATATATATATATGTGTATTAGTTGCATTGGTCAGATAACTAGTGCATATTCAGGAGAGGAAACAGATGACGCATGAGACGATTAAGAAATAAATTATTAGTTAACAAGTTTGATGGTAGATCAGCAGGCCTGATTTGCTTAATTAAGTGGTCCACCTTATTTATATTTATACATCATACTTGTTAATACGCGTTGCCCTCTATAATTAGTGAACTGGTCTGCCGTGAGTGAGAAAGGTGACGCACTAGTGTTTTTTTTTTAAAAAAATTGGTTGCTTTGTGGTACCTTTGACTCTAATGGCGAGCTTCTACGTAATTTTCAAAAAGAGGTTAATGAGTAAGTATACGTCTTAATGTAAAGTGTTTATTTCTCATTATTTAATTATTTTAATAATTATAATTTATGATTAAATTAATCATATACTTTGATTAGTTAGGGAACTATATATTAATTAGAAGTTCAAATCTAATGCTAATGCTAGAATCATCAGCGAAAGAAATTTGGTGTCCACGATTTAAATAAATTTTAAAATACATTAAATAAATCATAATAAGAATTAAATAAAGTATAAAATTAATCAAGACAGCGTGGATTGTCTAGGCAATGCAGATTGCTCATTACCTATCACAAGTGAACAAGGTAATGTGGTGAGTCCAAGTAATTTAATACAATATTATATGATAATCTACAAAAATTATCTCTAAAGAAACGACCCCTAGTAGTTGATCATAAACAACCTAACGATTAGTAGACTAATTTAGACATAGTTATGCAAATAACGCTGGACACAGGCTAACGGAGTTAAAAAAAGAAATTTGGGTGTCAACTTGATTATCTATTTTGTTTGTTTTAGTGCATGAAATCTGATCTTAATAATCAAATCTCAGACGTAATATTATGATTCGTCTGAATTTTGTATATATGGATGATATAATTTTTTTATATGAATAATTTTAATCGTAAATCGAAATCATGAATTTAAATTTTGATGATTAAAATTAAGTTTTCTATAGTGTCTAAAAGCAATTGTTTCACACATATTTAATCCATATATGTTATCATGTTCATTAAAAAATGATCTAAATTATATTATCTCCAAAATTATAATTTAGAGATGGAATTATATATTATCACTTATAAAATACTATTATCAATTTATTTTATTAATTAAAGTGTTAATAGAGGCACCCGTGCTTTAAACCCTGCCATCAATTCATGAACTAGATAAAGTTGTAAGTCATGGCCGGAATCTTGCGGTTGTACATATAGTATAGTACTAAATTTTTAATAAAAAAATTAGTCCTTTAAAATAACTATATGTTTAAATGTCAGCTATCAATTTTTTTTAATGGCATATGAAATATAATATAGAGATAATATAAGGAAAAAATAATTATTATATTTTGCAGTTCTTTATAACTTCATGGAAAATGCCAAATTGAATTAAACAAACGCTTGTTTGCTTAACCATTCAAAGGTCTGTACTTTGATCTGCTAAGAAGACCATATGCATTAGAAAATGTTGTAATAAGAAGAATTCATGTGGTCTTTATTTTAGCAGGCAGCATGCACTTTTCACTTGATTAATTAGTTAGTGATTTTGTCTGGTGTCTCATTTTTTTGTTACTTTGCCCCCAAAAGAAGAAACATGTATAAAAAAAATACTACAATTGCAATGTTATGGTGTTTATATTCCTGAAACAATAAAAAAAGTATTTGGTGGCAAATTCTTTGCTTTAAACTAAGCATGATTAATTAGTGTTCGACCTTTTATCACATGAAACATGCACGCATTATTTCACGTACAAGCACACGTATGCATGACCGGAAACTTAAATTAATTGGCGTCAAATTTCTTAATCACTACGTAATTGAGATGAAAACAAAGGAGTCAATAATGTTTTGTTTCAACTATATATTAAGTAAGTTTAAGCATTTAAGTTCGTTGGTTAATAAGTCAACCCTATGTCTTGTCGTTTATGGGGCAAACTATATTATACATAGGATCATGATTAAATTATCTTATAAATCATTAAAAAAATGGATTTATCCATAGCAAATCACAATAAATCCATCTATACTTTCCATTGATTATGATCATTCAAAAAATGCTCGTTGCAAATAAGTTTGCAATGGATATTGAAACTCATCGCAACTTTTTGACGAATAAATCCATCCAAAATAGAACCTTCGCAAATTAAGGAATAATTCCGTCAGAAGTTGTAAGAGGTTATCCTACCTTCGCAAATTTTGATAGACAGATTCGTCACAACTTTATATGGACAATCTGTCCTTCACAAATTTTGACGAACACATCTGATGAAAGTTCCAAGGGTACCATGCCTCATTCCCAATACTTTCCAACATATGTGCATCTTATATATATATTTTTTATGATGTCAATTGGCATGTTTGTTATACTTTTCTCGATGGAAGAAAAGGCCACGGTCCGAGAGCATACTACAAAAAGTAAAAATTGCGCGAAGGAAAAGAGGCTCTTATTCAAGTGCATTAGTGTGTTTGTTATACTTTTTTTATGGACGAAAATGCTCTTGAGAGTGTATTACAAAAAGTAAAACTGCGTAAAGGAAAAGAGGCTCTCATTCGAATGCATTGGGCATGTAAATGCCAATGATATCGCCAAAGAGTACGCGCCCCAAACTTTGGGTGGGGCAAGGGAAGATGATGCTTCTAATGCTTAATCCGAAAAACTTTTAGTGAGCCAATCAATAGTCATATTTGCTTCAAGGTGCACATGGTGTAGGTTTATGTCCCACTAATGAGATAGACATGTGTGGATATATATATGGCCGCAACAAGGTAGGTGATATGAGGACTATTGGGATGTAGTTGGAAGGAAGGTTTATTTCATCCAAGCAGACACTGTCAACGATTGTGTTCTTGGTGCCCATATCCTAGACATGGTTGAGGCCGGCGAGGATTTCGTGAGATGGGGCCAGTGGCCTGCTCATGACTAGTTACCAATAAGTCCACCGATTACAACCATGTCGTGGGGTTCCATTGGTTTGGGGCTTGCGCCAAACATCATCCTCATCCATGGTCATGTCGAGCTAGTTGTGAGGTGGGGAGTTCCATGTGCGAGCCATAGAGTAGCCGGTGGCAACACCAAAAATTTGGGAGGTTATCGTTCATCGTTAAAGGCCATTGCATTTCTCCATAACCATATTTTCCAAACATAAAAGTCCATTGGAGATAGGTGGAGGTGCAATGTCGCGATTGGAGATTATCCATGAGCCATTGTAGGAGAGGACTTACAAAGAAGGATCTCCTCAAGTGTGGCGGGACTAATCTTCTCCAAAATTGAGCAACTGACAAGTAGTCCCTAAGGGCATGTAGGAGTGTCTTTTGAGAGCAAAGTCATTTGTGACAATTACTTGTACTTGTCAATCTACGTCGGAAAGTATTGATCATTCATGAGAAGCTTTTCATCGCCAACAAGTCTTAGGAATGAGTGAATTTCTTGACGCCTAAGCCATTTCCAAGCAACTTACCAATATTTTCGACATGATGTGATGTGGTTCATAAAAAAAAGCATAGTCAGTACGCGTATTGTAGGATCCTGAAGCCTCCAAGGGCTAGTATATCTTGTTCGGTGGCCTATGGGGGAGAGTGCTAGGCCATTAAATATGCACAATATGTCCTAAATGGATATGTTGTTGAGCACAGTGTCTAGGTTCCAGCCCCCAGCCCCCATTGTCATTTGGGGGTAGTGTACTATCAAATGAGAGGGGCTTGCCATACAAGATCCATGCATCGTGCCAGAAGAGAATGCCATTACCCTAGCCTAACTCCCATGTGCAAGCTGGTGCAATGCTCTTCCATGATGCACATATAGATCAACACAACAAGTTCCCAAGTTTGTGGCATAGTTGAGCTTCATCTTTAAATCTTCTGGTATATTTGTTGTGAAGAATCTAAATCTAGGCCCATATGTGATTGTGCTATGCAAATAGGCCCCAAAAATCTTTTCTAGAAGAGAGTCATTTTGTTGTGTAAGCCGCTTTAGACTTGTGCCTCCATTCCTTAGGTATCTTCAGTTTGTTCCAATTGACTAGTCAACTCTCTGAATTGTGGACCCAAATAAAGTCTTTGCATAGTTTTTTCTTATGTTTTCGCACATTGGTTTCAGTACGCGCATGGTTTTCATGGGATAAATGGGGACTACTTGGATCATCGACTGTACAAGAGTTAATCTTTCCGCAAAGTTGTGACTGTTAGCAGACCTATTAATCCTTGTTTGCTGTTATCCATGATCTTGTTGAAATGTTCTTTCTTCAATCCAACATGAGATATCTTCCCATAGAAGTTGAAATTTAAAAGGAGCATTGCCATGTTATTCATTCATGGAGTAGTACATGCACTGATTAAGATATGTGACTTTTTTAGGTTCATTTTTTCTAGCGGCATCTTCGAACTAGCTAAGGATTGAAAGCATTGATTTCATATACTTAATGGAGGCCACCACAAATAGTAGAATTTCACTCGCAGAAAGTAGATCTGGAATGCTTGGGCCTATTCTTACATCTTCATAGGCTGTTAGCTGCCATCTTCAATTGCTCTGGTAATAAGGTGGCTAATCTGCTCGATGCAGATGAAGATGTAAGGGGGGAGAGAACACCCTTGTCGTATTCTTCGGGCTATCCCAAAACTATCGATAAGGGAGCCATTCCACAGTACCTGCAAGGAAGCAAAAGTGAAACAATCATTTTCTTCGGGATACTTGTAGTTTGAGTGTAACAATGATAAAATTCCATTTAATTTTTCAAATGTCTTTTCAAGGTCAAGATGTATGGACATGAAGCATTGTATCCACGCATCTTGCTCATGATGTTTCTTCTAGCTTTCTTGGTATAGAAAAATTAGCTCCTTCCAAGTAATTTTGTGACTAAGTTATAAGGTATATTGCACAAACTTATTGGCATGTTCAGAGTCTCAGGGTGGTTAAGCTTAGGGACGAGAGCAAGGAGTGTTATGTGACTTGAGAAATTGAGTGGCCTTCATCGAAGATGCCCTTTGCAAAGACATCTCAATTGTGCTGATAAAACATCACTTGAAAGTTGTCCAGGATAAGAGCACTACAAGAAATCTATCATTTAGCGACGCAGGAAAGTGTCGCTAATGCAGCGGTAAATTATGACTAAAAATATAGCCACACATTAGCGTCAACACGACGTCACAATGATGAGATGTCGACCTTCGATAGCTATTAGCGTCTCCATGGAGCCAAGGACACGAACGACACTTCTAGCGTCATATGTTGACACTACTTCAACATTATCATGGTGCGAAAAGTCGTGTTGTGAAATAGTACAATGGATCGATATGTCGGCGCTAACACGACACTTGTCTTGTCGACATTATTTTGATGCAATGTTGACGCTAAACGAGATGCTATTCAAATGCTAATATGGAGCTAGACAATCCCTAACATGATTTTTTGTCGTAGCTACGTAGTCACCAATGTGACGCTAAGTTGCGGCGCTATCGTGACGCTAAATTAATGCTAACATGATGTAGTATGGAGTCTCTATGTAGCGCTAAATACAATGACACTAATTCGACACTAAGGTGATGCTATGTATGATATGTTTCATATAACACCCAACTCTAGTGCGTTGATATTTAGACGCTAAGGAGGCACTAATTACTAATTATTTTGCTCCATTACACCTCTATTCTTTCCTTCCCTCCCCATACAATTTACAATGCATATATATAATGCATTCTTGACATTCGTCACAATGATCTAAGCATTAATAACAATAAATAATAAAGATTTAATGCATATAAAAAACTGATAAATATTACAAAAGTGTTAACACAACAAAATCATATCAAACATCACAATAGTTATCGAAAGTTTCTATCCTAAACTATTATAGTCATCGATGCCATTACTGACATTAGACGTCGATGTACTCGATCCTTGGCTTCATGAGGATTGGGTCTACGACTGGAACATGTTATGAATCATCTACAAGATGGGAGCTAGATGCTGAGCAAGCTATTGAGAAACTTGCTTCAAGATAAGTCCTCGATGTTGTCCAACATCAGCTCAGGTGCGGCGGATGAAAACGGAGCGGACCACCTGCATATTCCCCGATCCTCCTAGGAATCTGAGAGGCTATTCCTAAGCCCCTCATATCCTCATCGTGTCATGCTGACCACTTCATCTCAAGCAGCATCATCATTTGTGAAATAGAAAAAATACATAACCATATAAACATTAAAAATCGTATAAATTATAAAACATTAAAATCCACATAACCATATAAAGTATTATATCATATTAAAAATATGAATAATTTATGAAATACGTTACATGGTAGCTGAGTACTAGATCATCTCCCTACTACTCGGTCATCTTCTCATTGTACGCATCCTAAGAATTTAAACATTGCACATTTGAAAAATTATTTACACTGATGCGAACAACCAAATGAACATGTTATAGGACTTACCAAAATTCTACGAGTAATGAGTGTGACCAAGTCACTGATCTTTCTGCGCTTATGTGTGGCCTCATAGACCGCGTGAAAATCAACAGGACCACCTTCTTTTTCCTTCTGCAACAAAGTTTCAAATTTATAAAACAAGTAAGCATAAGATACAAACTTGATTATTCGATTTTGTATCTACATTACTATGTATCGTCGATGCTCATCAAATTGATCGACCCGTCTGTGTGGACGTCGACTTCAGGCTTTTAAAGTCTATTAACCTTTACCTTTTCAGACTTTCTTTGTTATTCTTCATCCATTTTGTATCAACATTAAATACTTGGACTTTGTAAAATTATAAATTAAATAAAAATAATTCAAATGTAAACTTACTTACTATTTCCTACATAAGAACTCTCAAACTCGGCGCCTAATATGCCTTGGGCATTTTTGTATGCCCTACTCTAAACTGAGTCCGACAAACATGACGGCCTTGGAAACTTATGTAGGCGATTTCAGAGGCATTTCGCAGTCACTTCCTCGAAGCATCTCTGAATCATCCCCAAATTGAGCTCGGGACGAAACTAATTTGCTTTCTAAATATATTGTAAAAGTTAGTAATTTAAAAATAATGTAAAATAAATTATCTAACACAAAAAAAAGATCATACAGTAAACGTCCGAAAGATATCATCCCACACTTGAATTGAGACATCTTTTCATGATCATGCCCCTTCCAGCAAGTGGGCACGGACAAGAGCATTGACATCTCACATGGAAGAAGCGAGTATGAAAGTGATCCTGCAATTTTAAAAAAAGAATTAATTTTGTAATTATAAACAAAAATATAATAAAATTTATAGAACTTATTTAACTTATGACCGAATAATATTGTTGATTGTGACCACCCCATTATCGTGGAATCCCTCTTCTTCTACCGAAGAGGAATCATCATCCGTCGCAGTTGGGATAGGATGAGAAGGTCTGACATTTTTTACGGGACCTTGTACAGAATAAATCATATATATGAAGAACATTAGATCCCTTAATTCAATTCTCATAATTTTATAACTAAAGAGATCAAAAAATATTTATAGATAATTAATTAAAATATTTGGATTAATTAATAGATAATCAATATATGCATATATACACATAATTATATCAACATAGGTTTATATTATAAGTGTATATTAACAAAAGTTTATATTATCTAGTTATATCAACATATGCATATATACACATAGGTGTTCGTGAAGGCCATGCGCCCCTTTTGACCAAGTGGTTCTACAAATAGTGACTCAACTATGCAACTCTAAAGCATCGCTAAATCATGGCTAAAATAAATAGCGACTCATTAGCGTTTTCATGACGCCATCGTTGTGAGATGCCAATGTAGCGTCAGGAACGGGTAACGCTAAATCGACACTATAGTGGCTCTAACTTCATGTTGACGTGCCGCTTTAGCGTTGGGGGACAAGTCGACGCTATTTTGACGCCATGGCGCCATTACACCTCTACAATGGCGCTAAATAGTAGTTATACAAATTAATATTGCCTACTTAAATACAAACCAATATAAGTATATATATGAATTTATATTTAAATACATATATGTGTACTTCTATTTATGTACATTCAATGAATTATTTAACAAGTTTGTCCCACATCAGCGTCACAATAGCAACGCATTGAAGAAAGCATCTATTGTATTCTTATACTTATATGAATATTATAATAATTAATATTTTAATTTATTTATTAATTAAAGTTTAGTGTAGGAAGTGTATAATTAAGTTGGTGACCATTCGCGTCACAATAGCAACCGCCATCATAGTGCCACATTGCCGTGCCAATAACGTCACAGCGGCTAGGCGCAACAGCTTCAGTGCCGAACCAGTCGACATGTCGATGACGTTGAACATCAGCTCATGCATCAACGTCGCTTTGGCGTAGCAATCAACGCGACGCTAAATTTGACGAATCCCAGCGTCACATTAGCATCAAGAATCCTTGTGGCGCAACGAATTTAGCGCCACTATTGGCCGACGCTGAGAATAAGCTCTCAAGCCAGGGTTGCTTTGGCGTCAGCCTTCCGTGGCACTACGGGCCTTCGTTCGATGCTAAAATAGCTGGTATTTACCGCGCTTTAGATTGTTAGCACGTGCACCAGTACTGTCGCAGTAGTGTCAAAAGAGTGTCAACACGGCGTCGTATTTTTGTAATGCGAAGGCGACGCTAAATCGAGGCAAACATTATTTGCGTCACCTTTCTTCCGACGCCGTGCTGTTGCATCAATAACGACATCGACTTAACGTCGCCATCTCTAAATGTCGTCGTTATTAAACAGTTTTATTGTGGTAGAGCTTTATATGGTGACATGTTGAATATTGCTTCTTTATCTAGGATGAAAGTAGTGGATCAGCAAGTGGTTGTAAAGATGTCCAGGGAATGGGTTCGGTGTTCCGTGCTGTAATGTTGGGCTATGATCAGCATAGTGACTAAAAGTGAAGATTGCCATGTTTTTTAGTTCATCGGTGTTTGAGATCCAGCGGCCATGAGCATCACGAAATGCATGGATTTGCCATGGTTTTGGATTGGATGATCACCTTGGTAGGGAAATATTTAATGTTTCTATCACCATGGAGGATCCATTCACATGGAGCTTTTTGGTACAATAAGAGCTCCTTTTGGGGTGAGGTATATTGAATTGAGTTCCAAGGAGAGGTTATTTTGAAGATGTGAGAAAGGAGCTGATCTTTACTTTGGTGGATGTTTCTAAAAACTGAGCAATTCCAGTCTTTGACTTTATCCATGAAGAAATGAAGATTGTGTTGCAGGTACACAAACTCATAAAGAATTAAGATAAGATCTATGGCCATCGGTATTCAAAGTTATTATGAGAGTTGGATTATGAATAAATTGATTCTACCAAGCGACTTAGAAACTAAATATAGAATTACTATAGTACAAGCTCTGTCGATTACGGGAAACATCCCTATTAATTAACCATGCAAACTAACTTAGTGGAAACAATGAATACCTTAGGTTCAATAATGTATTATTCATAGGTCATTACAATTTCATTTGTGAATATTCAATTTGGAGACGTCTTTTTGTCTTTTTAGAATGTTACATATATATGAGTAAAAGGAGCATGCATCCGAGTTTTGTATTATAATTTATAGCACAAATGTAATTTATGTGTACATTACATTGAGTGAATTTTCACTCAATGTAATGTACACATAAATTGTGCTGCAAAACTCTGATGCATGCTCCTTTTACTCATACATATAATATACTTTATATATATGTATATATATATATATACATATATATAAAGAAAATAAAGTATAAATATAAATAGATCAGGGCACAAGGTATACCGAGCGTGTTACAATTAACCGCTCGATTTACTATATAACAAAAGTTCATTCATATAATAAGTAGATCAAACTATTATTTTTCATATTCTCCTTTTACTCATATAAATATGACAAGATTCCATATGCATATATAACAACTGTATTAATAATATTTTGAATCTGAACCTAGTTATAATTCTATGTGAGTATCTTATATAATCAGACGATTTAGTAGATATCTCTACGGGTAAGGGGGATCCGAGGGATCCTCCTGCGGGGGCGGAGCCTCCGAAATTTAAATAGTTTTAGAATTTCTATTTTCTATTTTGTATTAGAGTTTTTTATATAAACTCCATGACGGTTAGGTTATTTCGTGTCCTTCTAATCATGATTATTTTATAACAAAAAGAGCCGCGCCGCAAGAGGACGTAGTCCGATTTTGAGTGAATCTCATAAATCTCTGTATTCTTCAGTGTTGTGTTCGCGTGATCTCTCTCCCTCTTTACGTTTTACAAAACAATTCAAATCTATGTAACTATTGAAAAATATTTCGCGTTTCTTAAACTTGAATGGCCACCATATTAATATAGGACCCCAATATAT
Source organism: Pontederia crassipes (assembly GCA_030549335.1). Taxonomy (NCBI): domain Eukaryota; kingdom Viridiplantae; phylum Streptophyta; class Magnoliopsida; order Commelinales; family Pontederiaceae; genus Pontederia; species Pontederia crassipes. The sequence continues at coordinate 62,745,640 of CM060191.1, read as the reverse complement.
GCATCTTCAAAGGAATACCAGATACACACAAGCACGCAAGGGAAAAACATGTATCAAGATATAATGCTCTTGGATGACAAACATATTCATCCCTTCAGAGATTAATTTGAGGATGGAACAAACTAATAATAGTGCATTCACTTACATAGTCATACTCGGCGAAAATAAGGTAGAGAACCGGAAAAATGATATGTCCATTAAGTTTTTTACACACATCACAATGCCTGCAGGAAGTATCGCAGTATATACTAGATATCTAGTATATGTGGATCGTTTAAATAACTTATGTATGTGTTTAATTATATAACTATATGTTATGATACGTTTAGTAAAACATGTTGATACTGAAAGCACTTATTACTGTTATATGTTCATATGCCTCTTAGACGTTGGACAAATTAACCACAAACAAAGATGAGATCTAATAGAATGGAAGAGTGTGTAACAGTTAATTCAAAACTAAAAATTTAGTTTATAGGGACTGAGCATTCCATGCATCCCTATATATATGAAAATCTCACCATCAGTTTTATGTAAAACGTAATTGCATTTTGAATCTTGATCATTACTGGAAATCAAAATCTCACCATCAGCTTTATGAAACAGCAATTTGCAAAACATGGTACCAATCAGCTCAATTTATCCCATAAGCTTCATTAATTAAGAGCGAAACATCATAGATTACCGAGGAAAAAGAGTAGGAGTGAAGCATGCATACATATTCGACGATACACTTAATAATCAGAAGGAGAAATCACATAAACTTGAATTCCCATCAACATTCTAATTAATAATTATTCGCCTAAACATGACAAGAGAAACCAAATCGATCCTGAGTACACCATTAAATGCTTTAACCCCTTGCTATCATGTCTGGGGCACTACTACAGTTTAGCTAAGACCATCATCAAGTAGTAGCTAATTCCTTACTCAGAACTGGAACGTGGACTACATGATCACATGAACTAGAAACTAAGAAGAGCTCGCTAAGGCACTCACCATACGATGGAGTGCTGAGTCGGCGCCATTGTTGCTCTTAGCGCCCCCGCTTCAACTTCTCCTGCGCGCATGCATGTTAATAGGGTGGCCGGGCGTGAGCCCAGGCGAAGGCGTCGTGACCCATCTGCCCGCCGTTGTGACCCACGCTCGGATGCAGGTTGTTAAAAATGGGTAGCGCCGAGGGGTCCGGCAGCCCGCCAGGACCCCCATCGCCGGCCATCAGCGAGGCCCCTCCGCCGGGCATCTGCGCCTGAGCGACGCCCAGAGGGTTCTCCTCGTCGTCGTCCTCTAGCGGCAGCCTCTCGTAGGTGGCGTTGGCGAACGTCGAGGCCACGACCATCACCGGCCCTGCTGCGATGAGGGAGCCCACGACGCAGCCGCCCACCACTTGGCCCTGGCCCCCGGAGAGGTAAACAGTCAGCCCGGTGGATCCCGGCGGGGAGGGACCCGGCAGGAACGTGCCCGTGAGCGACAAGATCTCGAACCGGCCATGGAGAGTCACGACAGCGCCGGGGGCCGAGGGCTGGCGGAGCGCGACGTTGGCGACCGTGCCTGCCCCGCTGAGGACGCAGACGCCGCGCTGCCTGCGGCGGGAGAACTGTGCAATCGCATCCGCGACGTCGGCGCCACCGGCGACCTCCATGACGTGACTGCGGAGCGCGTTGGGACTGTCCCGGGTCACGAAGATGGGGGGCTTCGGTTTGTTCTTTGAGCCCGGGGGCCGTCCGCGGGGCCTGCGGTTGCCGGAAATGATCGCGCCCTCCCGTGGCTCGCTGTCCGCCTCCTTCTCTTCGTTATCGTTGTGACCGCCGCCGCTGCCGGGGTCGGAGACTTTGGGAGGGGTCTCCGCGCTGGGATTCTTGGGGCCGGAGGAGGCGCCCTCAGCTCCGGCCGGAAGGCCTAAATCCCCAGCCCACCACCGGTTCGCCATCTTGTCTATGGAACAGTAACCTCCCTCTTTTACTTCTCGTCTCCTCTACGTAGAAGCGAAAGCTTTATGTGCTTTCTGATCTCGCTACTAGCTGTTCCCCTCCAACCGAAGCTTCACCTACACAAACATGGTGGCGTTGGATGATGCAAGTATATGTATCTAAAGGTAAGGTCAAGAATTAAGCAGAGAAGAGCCTTACATGTCCATGATAAAGATGAACGAAGAAGCAAGCAGTGAGCATGCCATTGAATCAGGGGAGCGCAGCTGGAGAAGAAGAAGAAGCAGCAGAAAGATAAGTTAGGATGACCGGAAATTAGATACTTGTGTTATGTGCTCACAGACAGATTAGAAGCTGAAGGAAAAGTACCCTTTTTCTTTCCTTTTGGAAAGGGACGTACAAATATATATGTCGTCGGTATAGTGAAGAGGAAGATGCAGTCTTTTTCTTATTCCTGTTCAAACTAAGCTAGCCAAGGAATACAGGCAAGTGGGCATGCGCGCATGACCTAATATATACATAAGTAGTGGGGGGGGAGAGAGAGAGAGAGAGAGAGAGAGAGAGAGAGAGAGAGAGAGAGAGAGAGAGAGAGAGAGAGAGAGAGAGAGAGAGAGAGAGAGAGAGAGATGTTTCTTCAATTTTATTTAATTATGCAAGACCAGTGACTTGCTTTTATGCTGTCGTGGTGGTGTTGGCGATGGAAATGGTTGGTGATGCCCCTTGGGTTGCTCGGGTTAGCATGGAGGAAGAGAAGAGTGCGTTGGAGATTAGGGCTTTCCGACATACCAACCCCACAAGAGAGAGAGAGAGAGAGAGGACTTTGTTATTTGGCTGTCTTTTTATCTGTTCCTTTCCTCTTCCTACTGCTTTTTTAGTAAAACACAGATGAGGTCCACCATTCCTCGTTTGATAAATATTTTTCAAATCTGTGCTCCTCGTTTGCGAATAGTGATTCGACACTGCTAATCCTTCTTTTGTTTTGACCCGGTTGATCGTGTTACATACAGATGATACTTCATATCTTGCGATGATTGGTACTGGCGAACAATTAAAACCACATTTTGGTCCTTTGAACGTAATATGTTCGGGTCTATCAATCAGATTGAGATTAGCATGTTCTCCGCGACTTATAATATTCATTCATTTGGCTCTTGCTCTCCTTGTCGCACCAACTTAATTAATAACCAACGCAAATTAACAGGTCAGAATCCCACACTGTGCCAGAGGGTTTACACCACAAAAATTACAGCTCACTGGTTTCGCCATCTTTTGACCAGAGAAAAATGCTCACCCTTTGGCATATGGCTCTGAAGCCTCGCGCATGTGCCCGATAATTATGACCCCTGATCAACTTGGCAACTAGTTGTTACTTGTTATATGGCGGGCGGAAAGATTTCAAAGCACGAAATTTTTTTGGGCATCCAGTCGCAAATCGAGCCAATCATCTCATAGCTCATGTACATGCGAGCTTTAATTTTTTGTCAATATGGCCACAAGAGACACCACTCAAAGGTTCCACTCAAAGGTTTTGTACTTGTATCTTTCGAAGGCTTCTCAAATTTTTTTTAAAAAAAATATATTTATTCACTGTAACGCCTTAGTCTTAGGGGATGTAGGGTGATGCATAAATAAAAGATATGAAAAAAAAAAAGTTAAAAACTGAATTTATATAGTTAGACGCCATTGGTCCACATGAAAACTTGGACAAATAAAAAATTTCTTAGGGCGACCCGCCAACTACAAGCGAAGATGAAGAGCCAAAGGCAGCGGGGTGGGGGTGGGGGACTCGGCACATTAATCGAATATCCACTGCCATCGGATTCCCGCCGAGGGCTCATGGGACAGAAATCCAACGAGGGGGAAATGTATATCAAATTAGGAGATTCCTCAAATGGTGGTCCAGAGGCACACCTTGCAAGTACAACGCCCCCCCAACTAATAAGATCCTGTCATAGGTAAGCTATTGAATTACCCAAGTTGAGCTGTTTCTCGCCATTGAAAAAAAAAGAAAGAAAGAAAAGGGGGCAGGCAGGCAGAGCTCACAACAACACTGCAATAAGCAAGTGGGACACAACTTTCATGAAATGGATAACCTAAGCTTCGTCAAACTTAATGGATGGACAGGGTGGTGGCAAGCGTGACATTCCTACCTAGGCAACAAATCGTTAAGTAATGGGGCACCTTTCTCACTAGTTTATGGGCAGGCACAGGAAACAAGCAACTTCTCACCGGTTGCCAGTATGCGGAAAAGATGTACCGGCCGAATCTTGCAGCTCTGTTGAGCTCCAATTTCTGTCTCACTCGATTTGGAAAGGCATGAATTGATCCCAAATGCACGTTTAGTTCCTATATTGAGATGGATTCTACATAGATAAGATCCCGCGAGACAAATGCGATGGAACACACAGGTGTCACTGTAACTTGTAAAGAGAAAAAAAAGGGTATATACATTAAGGTAAGAGATCAAGTGCAGCATACAAGTTCGAAAATACTCGTTCAAGCAAATGGAGAAAATACTTATCTAATGAAATCTCTTGTTCAAGCAAGTCTGCATTCGTATCTGTTTAGCAGAGACATTTGAACAGGAAACCGAAGGAGCAGGTTAAGCGCCCCATAAGCCAACCACCAAAAGACTGCAATACTACCCTCCCCCACCCCCACAGTCCCACACACACCAAAAATGAAATAACATTACCATGGCGTCAAAAATCCAACAAATGCAGTACTCGAGAAGAACAAGGCCACAAGAAATATGTCAGTAAAAAATCCAGCACATGCAGTACCCAAGACTCAAGAGAAGAACAAGGCAACAAGAACTATGTTGCCAACTCATGTATATGAATCTGCAATGTTGGTCATCAAATTATATTCAACGAAAAAAAAAATCTTACTGATCAAACGAACCTAATAAGGTTTCACATAATAGTAGGTTGTAAAGTGTGTATATTAACCCGAAAGAAAACACATACTTTGTTCATGCTCCATCATTCCAAACTGTTTGTTGTCCAATTATTAAACAACCCCATAATTACAAGTCAAAGTTTGAGAACAAGGTATGAAAGAGAAGTTACAAATCATCATATATAGATAAATACATGAAACACCAAAGCAAGACAAGTCACCAATATGTCCTTTATATGAGAATGTATCTGTTGCGAAGGACATCTTTACATGGAGATATCTTGACTAGTATCGCATAGTTAAGCTCTTGAAGAGCTACGGGTTTATCAGAAAAACAAGTGATACTATTTTGTCAGGTAATATACCAGTAAGAAGAGAGCCACAAAAGATGCCACAAGGGTAACCATCCTGCGACTTGATTTGGTCTCGAAAACCTGCCACACACAACTTTAGCATCAATACAAGTTAAAAATGAAGGGTTAGAATTAATTTTAGATAATCCATTTACCATTTTGAACTTATCCATAGTCCCAGAAAGGATACCCCTTGATGCATCCATATCATTGCCCTGGAGAGAAACATAATCATACATTATATTATTGGTCTATCATATAGAAAATGGTGGATTCATATGGATGAAACTACTGAGAACACCTAGAAGAACACATACCATCCGGTCCAACGCACGATTGTGACCCTCAACCTCCTCATGTATATCACCGGTCAGCTGTACATTACACATTTGAAGACAGAAGTTTGTAAGGAAAAACATAGAGAAGGTTTTAAAAGAAATGAAAATTGAGGAATCGGGCAATTATCAAAACTAAGAAACAGAAATTGTGACCAAAATTGAAGGTGAATTCCCAGAAAGAACAACTTCAACAGAATGTGACTTTCTTGGTGAATTCTTAGAGATCACCAACATGCCATAATATATCATTATCCACAGGTACGGGCAGGACATTAGAGTAGCATGATCACTATGAGATAAAGGTCAACTTCCAAAAAATGAAGACAAGCTAGGTGAGAAGACATGATGATATATAAAGAGAACCATTCCTCAGGCAACAAAGGTCAATCTGACAGAGTTATAGTACAAATTAGATGCCATCAGAAAATGAACTAGTTTTACCTTCATTAGCTATATCTGTACACTTTGAAATGCTTAATACAGAAACTAAAACTCATAACATATATGAATTAAAGTGCTGATGTTTAAGATATCCTATTTCACAGTTTTGCATTATTGAATATGAGCACTGAATTCTCAAAGTAATGTAACCCTAATTAATATTTCACGACAAGCTAAGAGATTCATGCAAAGATGTTAAAAAAACAAACCATCCAAAGTCTTTTTATAGAGTTTCAAGCATAGAGATTCCTAAATAAACTAAGAAAGGAAAACACAGAAAAGGAAAAGCCAAATAGAAGGAAATCCCCTGGAGGGCTATCAAGACAACAATAAACTAAATCTTTTGACACCACCGCCCATAACAAATTAGAGGTCATCCTGCATCACAAAGGCTAGAGATTGAACACATCAGGTGGTAGCACTAAAGTAGCTAAGGAAAGATCTCACAAAATGGAGTATGGTGTCACAATCAAACCCAAGTTTATCATCTACATTCACTGTCTAGCTTTTGCACTAATAATGAAAATTGAGTTCTTTCATGCCCAGTTTTATTGTTCAATCATGAAACTGGGTTGAGAAATCAATCATATGCTGGAAAATGATGTGCACCACAAAACTGTAAAGAGTTATGATAAGATAAGTTTCCGTTTTTTTCTGGAAACTGAGTTCCTAATATAAATTCAAATTAATAGCACTCGAGATATAATGCATAGAGACTTAATCTGTCTTTAACTTCAAGAACAATAATTCAGCAAACTTGAGGTGTATGCTTTGTCATACCCTATGCATCTGTCTTCTAATGAATAGTTCTGTATTTGTCAGATGGTATTTCTGATGTCCACTGTCACTAGGTCATGCGTGCTGATGAATCTACTTTAATAAAATTGTATAACTAAACTACCAAAGGAAGAACAGAGGTTTTAAACCAGTGAATTGAATGAAAAGGAAACTGAATGAACTTTCCACTCCTTCCTAATCAGCCTCCCGATGATAGATGAAGTTATGATACAAAAACAAGCAATAAATAGTTATTATGGAAAAGAAGTGATTACACAATGCACCAAAACAAGCCTGGCATCTTATACCATCAAAACTTCTATGCTCTATAAGAGCATTAAAACTATAATTCTTAAAGAAATGTTAAGATAACCAAATATATATATAAGGACGTTTAAGATAGCACATGAAGTAAATTTGAGCAGTCAGCCAACGATGTTACTCCTATTCTAATCACCTATTACCCTTCTTTAATAAATTAAGGTGTGCTGGTATGCCACCCACAATTATGGGGTAACATATAAGATTTACTTTCCATCATGAGATGGATGGGAATGGGATCCTTGTTGGCTTTCCTCATATTTTTCTTTTTAGGGTACCCGCTAAGAGCCATGGTAATTTAGAGCTACTTGTCTTGGCTAATATGGAATTCAGGGTAAAATGTGGAACTTGATTCCCCTGCCCAAAGTGGCTTCTTCATATCTTTGTATACTGCAAATAGGTGATTATCCTATGAAATAAATAGTGGCGGTCAAGCTAGGTACTGGCCTTCAGTGTTCATCATCGAGTTTTATTTTGATATATACATCATTAAAATCATCTGATGAAAGGGAATGAACAATTTGCTTTTTTTTTTTGTTTGAGGAAGGAGAGGATGGTTGCCAAGTTATGCAACCATAACAATCCACAATTTTGCCGCAACTAAGCAATTTTGGTGAGATAATTGTAACTTTATGCATCGGTTAAACTGAATGCTTTAATCATGTCTTTGAGTTAATTGTCTAGATAAGATGGAAAAAGAAACAATCAATCACAATCCTAGTTTATCATATAACAACTCCTGAATTGAAGTCAACTTGGAGACGTTATCTACATTAAAAAATGTAAATACTAAAATTGAAAGTTCTTCTACCTGATAGCATAAATTAGATTTACCATTCCTTCTCCAAAAGAAAAAAAAAGAAATGTAATATGTAGCTAATTGAAAAAGCCTGTCAAAATAGTATCATTCAATCCTTGGCACAAGCCTTAAGAAGAAATAATGAATATGAAGTCATACTCCACCTATGAGAAAGGATTTTAATATAATTGCTAATCTTCAGGCTTACTCTCTTCAAAATATTGACTCTATCCTGCAGACCCTCAAGAGCCATGTCATTTTCATGTTCATCAATTTCATGGGATGAATGTGCTGAAGCACGAATTCCACCCTCTTCGATGCCATCAAACAGAGAAGTTCTGGAGCTCCGGTAGTCCCTGTGGTCAATGAAAATATTTTTTTTTTGAGATCAATGAAAATAATTATAATAAATGATTAGGCACATATATCATAAAAAAGAGCTATGACACGTTGGTATCTTATGTGCAACAACAACAACAACAACAACAAAGCCTTATCCCACTAGGTGGGGTCGGCTACATGGATCATACGACGGCATTTCGTTGATCCATGTTCATGAGATTCGACTTGATCTTATGTGCAACACATCTATGAAATAAGTTAAACTAGTGATCAACAGTAGTTGTCCTTTCTTTCATGGAAAAAAAGCAACATTAGAAACCTAATCAACAAGCTTCTTATATGGATTAAATCTTATTACTATAGAGAACTAGATGCATCAAACTAGCTGTAGAACATAAACCCCTTCAGAGAGAAAGGCTCATTCTATTGTCGCTCACTTCTGATATGCGCTTCCAATAGCTTTTGATTTCTGGGGTATTAGTTTCTCATAATAATAATTGGTTTAACACTCTGATCAGAGGAAAACAATATTTATTTTGGAAACAACATATTTTCAACATCTCATTTTCTACTATAATTGGCAATGATGCAAAACATGAATCATCCTCAATGTAATTAAAGTTTTATTCATTCATTAAATTCCAACCATTTAAAGAATAGTGTTTTGTTCAGTTATCATGGATAACACAATTGTCAGGCATGTGCTAACTGTCAACAACTAGCCAGTAGTCATAGACCTAAAAAAAGCTGTAATAGGCTGCAAGTACAGATGACAATGTGACAGTGTGTTCATTAGTACAGTGCATGGATTAACCAAAATCTTAGACATTACACATGTTGTAATCAGATGACAGACAAAAGAAAAATCTTTCAAGTGGCAAAACCCAAACAGTTTATCCACATAATAATAAACCTAAAACTTCCTTAATATTTATTACGATAAAGTTGGAAACAGAAGGCAAAAGTCAGGTTTAGTTTTAGAAATATTTTTTACCTTATGAAGTTATTCCAAATACACATATGTCAATTTGACTTGTATTCACTAACATGGGGCGTTAGCTAACCAAAATCTCAGACAAATTGCACCGGCTGTAATCGGGCCACAAAATTTTCACACAAATGTTCAAGTAGGAAATATGCACTGACATAACTAAAGATTTCAAAACAAACATAGACATTAATCCATTATCCCCATATTTTTATTGCATTTAAAGATCGACAAAAGACAGAATAAGATTCCTCTTCCAGCAACTGGAGGATTGGACATTAACAACTTACACATCATAGAATAATGCAAAATAGTGTCCCCAGCAAGAATATAGAGGACTAAATTAGCTGTTGAGCAATAAAGATGTTGAAAATAACCTTCTGGAATTCATGGCAGTAGTCTGTTCTTTCGCCGGTGCGAGCAAATTTTATACCTGTCCATGAAGTAATGATTAGGATGTGCAGTTTCCAACAGGGGGCCTATCCGCCTCCTGCCGGGGGCGCCGCCGCCACCAATGTAAATGGAAGGGGCGGTGGCGGCGCCGCCGACAGTGGCCGAATTCGCCCCCTGTGGCCAGATCCGGCCATTTCTTGCCGAATCGACCAACAAGGAGCGGATCCACCCCCTGCAGGAGACGCAGGCGGCGCCGCCGTAAATGAAAGAGGAGAGGAACTTGCCGGAGGAGGAGAACGCGAGCAACGCCGGAGGAGAACGCGATCGACGCCGGAGGAGGAGATCGTCGCTGGAGTTCTAAGTTAGCCGGACCTGGAACTGCAGGTTGGAGTTCGCCGGAGCCGGAGCAGCAGCAGGTCGCCGGAGTCGCAGACGATCGCGGAGAACGCGCGAGTGGAGAGAGAGAGGAGCGACAGTAGGGAAAAATATTTATAACGTTTTTCTATTTTATTACATAATGTTACATGTATCATTATAATAACATTCTATAACATGTTTCCGAATTTAAATTTTGGGTTTTTTTCCGTTACCCTATTCACATCTTTTAAATATTTTGCTGACCCCTTGAACTATATCATCTTTTCCATTTCGATCCATCCGTCAACCTCTCAAATTTTTATTTTTTTATTTATGAAATGACCAAATTATCCCTTCCTCGTATCATCTAATATTAAAAATTATAAAATAATATATTATAAAAATTTAAATAAAGTTTACTTCACTGGGACGTCAGAGGGGCAACGCCTCCCATCTCGCCAATGAGGTCACAAGGGGGACAACGTCCCCCTCGTTCGCGCCGGCAACGTCCCCTCCCCCCTTGCGATCTCGTCCTCATCACTTGCGATGAGATCGCAGGTCGCAAGGGCCCTCCACTTGCTATCTCTTCGATGAAGAAATCGCATAGCCCCCCCTCCCCATTTCGTCGCCGGGATCGCAAGGAGAGGGGCCTACGATCTCACCACAAGTGATTAGATCGTAGGGGGCCCCTCGACATGTGATCTCTGACGATGAGATCACAGAGGGGGCAGCCCTCCCTCGACCTACGATCTCGTCGACGACGACGAGATGGCAAGGGGAGGGACCTACGATTTCTTCACTGACGATGAGATCGCAAGTCGTAGGGGCCCCCGACCTTCGATCTTGACGACGAGATCGCAAGGGAAGGGGCTTGCGATCTCGTCGTCGAAGATGAGATCGCAGGTCGAGGGAGGCCCCGACCTGCGATCTTCGATGACGAGACCGCAAGTAGGTGGAGATGCCCCCATCTATGATCTTGTCGCAAGGGGGCAGCGCCCCCTCCCGCGCGTCAGGAACCCCCACCGCATCTCGTCGGCGCGCTCGAGTGGAGGGCCGAGAGGCCTAGTGAGAGATTAGACGCAGGAGGTCGAGCGGGATGAGCGGATGGCGTTGTCCGCGTCTGCGTCTAACAGTGATGGAGTGAGGCTGACGTCGATGGGGAAGGACAGTGGCCGCCCCAACCTGACGCCCTTTGGGATGCCAACGACTTCGCCTCCGTTCATTAGTCAGTTCACGCATCCAATTTTTAGTGTGCGCTCAGAGCCATTGATTGCACAACCAATGGCACATATCTCATTTGCTGATTCTCGGAAGAAGTTAGATGTGCTCACATAGATAAAAACTGATTTGATCTTTTTTTAGCTTTGATACATTTCTTTCCTCACATAGTGGCATCTCATAATTTACATTGATCTTCCTCCTCTTGATCTAGCATTTCGTCCTCTCGTTGACAAACTACACCTTTTTGGCTTAAACCCTTCTACAACTGCAGAGGTTTTGCCCTTGTCCTAAACCATCATAGTGAAAAAGCTAAGAGCTTGGAGATTATGTTCCTATCTAATTAGCTTAAAAAGAGGATGTTTATGATGTTAAAGTCCACAACACACCCATATCTCATATATGGAATAATTTAAACGGTGAAAATTTTGATGATTCCATGTTACTTGGTTTTAGAAAAGAAAATTACACTTTTTGTCCAATTTGTTTCTTCTTGCTTTAGCCTCATGGAATCATAACAACCATTCAAAGGTTGGCATATTGATGCTGTCGCACCCCACTTTGTGACCAAGTTTCAATTTCAACTATTATCTTTCTTAATTATGTTTAGCAATTCTATAAATAAAATCAGCAAAACCTCCTCCCTTATTTTGTGTTATTTGCCAATACATACAAATGATATATATATATATATATATATATATTCATCAAAGTTTAAATAAACAGTTATAATATATATCATTTACATATTATCATTATAATTTTTTTCTACTAACCACCCCACATACAACATCCCACAGGATCAAGTTTTATACAACCTTACAAAAAATTTTCTCACAAACTTAATTACAACATCTAAGACTACCTATTACATGCATGTTTCAAAACAAAAGTGAATGGGAAAATAAAAGTGAAAGAAAAATAGTAATGCTCCGGCGGTTCGACCTCTTCTATATGCCTCAAACCAAGTTTCGAGTCAACTCAACTTGAGAACTTACGAGTATCTGAAAAATTTAAAATGAGTATTGTGAGCAATAATCATTTGCTCAGTGAGTGAAATAAAAGTACAATATAGGAGAACAATACGAGTGCATATAACATTTAAATAATCATATTTCTTTCATATGAGAAAACATTTAAAACATAACTACTATCACATAACTTTCCAAATCATATGAACTTTTACATAAATACAAAATATTCCAGATATCATCATATTCATAGTCAAACTCCACACATGTGTCATTGCACATACTCATCATGGGTCAATACGTTTCCCTCTATGATCATGTGTCATACAGTTAAATATAGCTTCATAATCAAGAGTATTAGATACGTAGAGCAAATCATGTGTCAATACATATCCCTCTATGATTGTGTGTCATACAGTTAAGCAGAGCTTCACAATCAAGAGTCTCAGATACACAGAGCAAATCATGGGTCAATACATATCCCAATAATGATTGTGCGTCACCCAATCATGATTCTCAAATACGCAGAGCGGTCATGGGTCAATACGTGCACGCAGAGCAACCCCCAAAGGGCAAAGACACTTAATATACGTCCCAAAGGCTTCATGTATATCGAATGCGGTCCCAAAGACCTTTTTCAAACAGCATGACTAATGAACACATGGAGTTTAAGAATATCAAAATATACATGTCATAATCTCATATCATTATCAAGTAAAACTTATTCTCACTTCACAAACATTGTTCCCTGAAAATATTTTTGTTTAAGATGTTACTCCATCTCATATGAAATCTTTGAAACATATCATAAATACTTTTCATAGCTCAAGATATGTTTCAATAATAACAATAATAAGCTTTCTTTGAGGTAATACCATAAATAAAAGAACTAATATATAATATTTTGCTATGTTGTAAATTTACCCACTCACCTTGTACTTTATGTTTTCAAAGAGGTTTATTAGATTTTCCTCCTTTCACTTGTAGCTTGTTGATTTCCTACAAGTAAGGATGCTATTTCACTTTCCAATTACTAATAATAACAATATGCAATGCATGCTCATGCATGAACCCTTGTTCACCTTAAAATGTATATAATCTCCTCTGGTACTAATATCTAACTTCAAAAATTTATATCCATAGACTATTTCACACTTGGAACATCTCAATCTTCCATAACTTAACTAGGTGCTGTCTCAGAATTCCAGACTGAATGTGTGTTAATAAATAATTCATAACTTCTTAACTCTAAGTGCAAATCTCATGATTCTAGATAATTTAGAAACTAGACTTATTAAGGTTTCCAATCCCCAAGTATCATTAATTAATTCGAAGTGATCAAGTCATAAAAATCAAGATAATCTGATATAGAGTTTATGCTTTGGCAGACTATGTATCACTGAATGATTAATTTATATTTTTAATAATACTTATCCATCTGATGAGATCCTAATTTTATTAGAATCTAGACTTCAGTAGTGTTTAAGCATAAAAATTGTAGAATTTAACTACTTGTATGACCCTATAACAAAAATAGTTAATTAGAGTCGTGATTTGTCCATGACCTGGAACCTGACAGAAAACTTACTATGAAATGAAAAATTAATTTTTCCACATCTACATATTCAAATTTGATGATTCCACTTCTCACCAAACCCTTGTGAAGTATAATTTAACATGTATGAATTTCAAACCCTAATTCGATTTGCCCTAATCATACGCTAATATACAAGGCGGACCTGTCTCTGACTCAGAACAGAGTGAGCGACCTACGGTGCTCAGTTCATAACTTTCTCTACAAAAGTGCTGTTTTAATGATTCTTGTGGTCATGGAAAGCTAACATCGAGAGGATGAACCATGAAAATTCATAATTTATGAAGAATTACTTACGAAGATATGATCATATGAAATTGAAGGTCGATTTCGGATCCGCAGATTCACCCTAACCTAGCAAACTTGTCGAATTTCCTTAGGCTGTTCGGAAATGGATCTGATCTTGGAAATTTTTCGGCTTGCAGATAATACGAATAAATGATTTATGTATTGTTTACAGAATTTTGACACGTCATATGACAGTTTAAAAAAATCATTTTCTAAACAGTTGGTGAGCTGCCTGCTTCAGCTGCTTGAAACACTATTGGTTGAAATGGAGGTTCAATCATATTATTTAGTTAAAAGTTAGTGTTAAACTTCTAATTAACATTAGTTAATCATAATTAAACATGTTTATTATAATTTTTACAAATATTAGAATTAATTCCTAATAATCTTATATAATTTCTTTATAACGCTTATCGATAATTTAATTTTGATTATGCTTTAATCCAAAAGTTAATTGCTACACGCAATCATGACTATATAAGCATCTGAACCTACTTAAAATGCTAATTAAAAGTAAGATTATGTTAAAATAATATTTGTAGAGCACGTCCGTGACAGATGCGGTCAAAATGATAATATACTAGTCGATCAAGTAATAAAGTGAATGAGTTATTGTTACCACGATGACGGTTAATAACTTAAATTCTATTTTAACTTTGTTAATTAAGAAATTAAGAAAAGTTTGTTTTCAAATACGAATAAAATAAAAGGATAAGAATAAATTTACGATTACTTGGAGAAATAATTATTTGATAATTAGAGCACCTAATTATCTGATAATTAGAGCACCTAATTATCACCACTAAAATGTAATGAATTTTCTTAACTTAAACTTAATTGAATCAATAATAAAGTTGAATTCTCTCGATTTTAACTACTATCTTAAAAGAAATTAGAATAAATTAATCATCTCAATTTTTAACTTATATAATTAATAAAAAAATGCATTCAATCGGAATTAATATTAAGAGCTTTCTCAAGTCTAATAAACTACATAAATTAGGTCTCTTTCAATTTTTCTAATTGTGGCATGCAATAAATAAGATCGATCATAGAAACTTTTATGAAAATAACTACTTCTTCTCATACATTTCTCCTCTTATTAGCCTTCAAATCTATGCTCTATGGATCCTTTACCAGGTTTTTTCCTGCCCCTTTTTATAGGTTTTCTCATCTCCTAAAGGAAGAAACTAAAATTTATCCATAAATGGAGTAGAATCTATGACAAAACCGTCTAATCGTGGCCGAGACCAATTTGGCTTCTACCATGCACTCATGGCCGTAAACTCGGTGGAACAGTCGTGGCTTGGGGCACGATCGTGACAATATGAGGCATGACTAGCTCCAACAGTACTTGCAATATGAAAGCACGGTTGTGAGAATTACAAGCACGATTGTGACAGTGAATTTGAGCTTTGTATTTGCCTTTTCTCGGTCATTTCCTTGACATTTTACTTTTTTTGCCATAAAATTATCCAAACTTAGGTAGAAATCAAATCTTAAAGAAACTTTATAAAATTAAATCAATTCTCTCCTCTCTTGAACGCAAAAGACTCCAAAATTGCAAATTAAATGACTTAAACTAATGCATAATTTTTTTGTGCATCACTTGTAAAGTTGTCCTTTTGGATGTACAATCCATTAAGGATGGAGTTTCAGTTTGATGGTTTATCTCAATAAGAGTCTTAGTAGTGGGGAAATCTAGGCCATCCTTGTCCACGCTACTACTTTTCCTACATATTGAGAAAACTTCTTATTCTCCACATTAATTCATCGGAGTGAGGTATGAGACAATACTGTAGTTCATCGGAGAGAGGAGGATGAAGTTGCCAAAGTCGGAGGAGCAAGATAGATCAAAAGCCATGGGAACTCTGTTTTGCATCGAATCCACCATGAAGAAAGAGGAAAATAATGGATCAAAGATGCTCCAAGAGGTCTTATAGTGGGATCTTCCATCCACTCAAAGAAAGATAATCAATGCCAATCTTTCGTCTAGTATGAAAAGAGAGAAATATCCCAAAAGATGATCGTGTATCCATGATAGCGTATACATCCAACTTCTTGCTAGATGAATTCAAGTTATTTAATCACATCTATGTCATTGGTTTTGTGATCAACAACCAAGAGTAGGCATGATAACTTGAATTGTTTATCGCATTGAAACATGATCGAAAAGTAGTGTAAAAAATGTGGCTTCGCAAGGATTATAGAACCATACCTGACCCGAGTTAGTTAGAATCCGAGCAAAGCTTGAATAGTCCGGACCCAATTTGTAAGAACTCGGCTCTGGATTTGAAGGCGCGTGACTTGAATTTGGTAACCCGAATATGACATGTTATGAATGCTAAGAATTCGGACTAGGTTCCAACTAGCTCGGTCTTGTTTCGATATTGAAAATTTGATGGATCGGAAAAGAACTTATGTGAAACACAACTCGTGTTTCCCCTTAGCTCCGGCAAGGTTTCTAAAGTTGAAATATGTGTTTTAAGTTATTTTAATGATGTTTAACTAAGATTATTATGCTATTGTTTATACCTGATCATATTATTATGATATTGACCTTATGATGATATTGATCCTATGACCCTAATACATTGACTGATGCCTTATGCATGTATGGTTATAAAGTAAGTTAAGAAGAAAGTAAGGAAAGATGTCATATGCCATATAAGATAAAAGATATAACATACCTAAAATTGGGAAAGCTCTCAAAGCAGCTTACGTGGTTAAAGTAGCAATTGTGGTTGAAAGATATTTTTCAAAGATAAAAGTAATAAGCAACTATTGTGATTGTAGCCACCTATATAATTGAATTTAATTAAAGGATAGAAGTTAAAGCAACTTATATGGTTGAAGAAGCTCTTGTGCTTGAAATAGTCCTCATAATTGAAACAACATTTAAGTTGAAGTTAATTGTTAAAAAAATAATTGACAAGTAAAAATAATCTATATGATTAAAGCAATCTTTGTGATTGAAACAGTCTTTATGGTTGAAGTTAATTGTTAAAACTTAATTGATAAGTAAAATCACCTATATGATTGAAGCAATTCTTGTGGTTGAAGCATCCTTTGATATTAAAATTAATGAAATTATTATTGACAACATTTATGATTGAAGTTAAAGATAAAATGATAATTGAAGCTTTTATGGTTGAAGTATAAGTAAAGAGAAATAATTAAAAGGAATAATTGAATTGTAACTTTTAAGATTGAAGTTAAAGTAAAATATAATTAATTGATAAGATAAATGATTCCAGCATATACAATTGATGTTAAGTTAATTGATTTGTTAACGACAACTTTAATGGTTGATGTTAAAAGACGATTGAATATATGATAATTAAAATGGATTGATATGATAGTATTGATATTGTTTATCATTATGCTTATTGGATATTGTTATGGATATATGATTACACTAGATATTGAGTTATCTCATTAGACTTTACCTTATACTTGAATCCATGCATGATGAGACGATAATAATTGCGAGACAGTTGATGCCTTTTCTAACGATTGACATGCATGCGAATATAGAAACTACATAGTATAAGTGTAGACTCATGATAGGTCATTGGACAATGTACAAAATGCTTTCGCTATTATAAAAGTTTAATTGTATTTAAGTGTTCGCCGATATTAACTAGTAGGTTGACTAATGAAAGTAAGAAAAAAAATCATAGCATATAGTTGAGTAATGTCATATAGAGTTACAAAGAAGTACATTAAACTAAAATATGTATATATTTAAATTTAAAATAAATGCAATTTACTTATTTTCTTCTTGAGATAATATTCAGAAATATTATAAATATTTAATTAAGCTGCAAAAATTAAAAATAAAGTGCAGTGCAAAGGTAAAATTGAAATGAAAATTGTCTTAAAACATTCTCACATCCAATGGATTTGAAATAAATGTTATTCATCATATCAAAAGTTGTAAATCAAATAAGTTTTCATATTCGTCCCTTTTTCCACAGTTCAAAATAAACATTTTTAATTAAAAAAAATCCTTCATATTAACACATCCAAAATCTTTACCTTAATAAGTTGTTTGATAATATGTTCTTGTTCTTACTCCAAATTTAGTTGTTGATGACACAATTCTTTTAAATTCGTATACAATATTTTTATCCACCATAATAATCAGGAATTTCTTTTCGGTAAGAATAATCGGGATATATATATTTTTTAAAAAGCAGCCACTTCGATTCGACCCTTGACTGCTTGGCTCAATCGGTCGTGCGTCCAATTGACGCTGGTAGAGGAATATCCGCAAACAACTGGCGGCAATCTCCAGCCCGACGCTTATATATACACCGCAATGCTCCAAAACGAGGACTCCCTGCTGTTGGATTGTTACCCGCGGCGGAGCGATGGGCTGCGACAACTCCTTCCAGTCCTCAGCGGAGATGGAGAGGTTCCTCTGCGAGAGGCTGCTCGATGCTGACCAGCCCATAGCCGAGCGCTTCAGGGCTCTCTTCTCCCTCCGCAACCTCCGAGGAGATGGTCCTCGCGAAGCACTCATTCGTGGTACGTTCTGCGATTTGGATTCCTTGGCAGAACTTTGAAAATTTTCATTTTTTTTCCTTTGCAATAATATGTGGCCTTGTTTGTTGTTTACTTGGATGCATCCGGGGGTATATGACTAGAGATCGAGGCTAATTAATTCCGATCTTGTTCCTAACAGTTCATCTCATATTGATTTTTTAATAGTTCAAAATATTGATGGGCCCGATTGAACAACTTATTTGTTTGGAAAATTGAAGCATTTGATCATTCTAGTATGACAAAAGTGGGTTGCAATAGAGCGATTTGCTTTACACATTGATGCACTTGAGAAAAGAAAAAAAAGTCGCCCACGTTAATTATGCTTTATGTGCATATTACCTATGGAAACCTCTTGCTTTTTGACTTCACAAGCTTTTGTTGGGGATTATCAATTGAAAACAAAAGAATCATACAGTAGAAGGATATACAAATATTTGCAATGTTCTATGTACTTGTGCAGAGTTATTTCATTAACAAAAACAGAGATACAAGATTCCAAATAACTCTGACTGTATGTGAGTTTACATCTTCTCTGCCCCATATGCACGATAAGTCATACTAAATTGACCATTAAATTTCTGGTTAAGGTTGAAGCCTTGAAGGCATTAACTCATAGCACAAAACCAACATAGTCTTTGAGAATAGATGATATGATGCTTTCAAGTTATCAGGTATTGATGGAACACAGGAAAGAGTTTACTTCTTCAGCCAAAGCACCACCAACTTGATAATACAAAGAGGTGTCAGGACTTCAAGGTGTTTTGCGAAGGAATGCCTCAAAAGGAACAACCGAAAAGCTAAATTTGATCGAATACAGAGGATTCTTTTTGTTTCAGAAAAGGTGCAAACTCAAAGACTAATATTAAAGGAAATAAAGAAAAGGAAAAGACAAAAAAGAAGACGCAATCTGATTCTAACAAAGTTATGAATTAACAACTTGGCACTCCTAGTCCAGTTGGTACTTGGCTTTATTGGGATTCTCCTGTTGATCATATCCAGTTCATGTACTACATTAGTCTCTCGTTCTTCAGAAAAGCTCGCCCCTGAACTTTGTGCCATATCATTTGTTATTTTAAGTGCCTATGGAAAATCTCTCCTTTCAAAGAAAACCATCACGGGATCACCTTCTTGTAAGATTTTCACTCGATGATGTTTGTACACATCCTCTTTATATTTCAAATTTGAAACTTCTAGTTGTTTCTTGGTATTAAGTTGAATATTGCAGATGTGATCAATAAGTTGAGTAAGAAGACCATCAAGTTGATAAATCTCATTAAAGAACTACTAAGCTATGTGAAATTTCATGTGCTACCACTTTTCCTAAAAACTTAAGGCTATAGGAAGAGAAATATCTTTAATTTTACAATTTTAACACTTTCCCTCACGCGTGGGTTGATGAGAACTTTAGTTTAGGCCAGTCCACCGTGTGGACAACTAAGAGAGATTTTTTTTAGTACGAACATCAATGAGGTTTGAACTCAGGATCTCTGAATATGATACCTTGTAAAGTTTGATGTGCTACTAATTCTTCTAAAAGATTAAACTTATAGGAAAAGCAACAGCCTCAATTTTAGGAAAAGCAACATGGTTAATGTTATAATCTTAACACGCTACATGACTGCATTTGATGTTTGTTTACAAGGAAATGCAAAAGAAAATTTTTAGAAAATTGGTAAACGATCATGAAGACCAAATCAATTCCTCTTTGAGTTGGGGGCAGGCAAAGTATGAAAGCCATAGAAATGTCCTCCGATGGGCCATTTATAGTTTGAAGAGGTAAATATAGGTCGGTATTTAGAGCTTGTGCCTTTGCCTTATTGTTCACTGGATATCATCGGACATGTCTCTCCACATTTCCCTCTAATTGCAGTCAAAAGAATCACTCTTCTATAACAAAGATACTTTCTTTTCGTCCAAGGTGACCACTCTATCCACGGCCATGCAAAGCTCGAATTAACTTGGCACACAAGGATGACTGAGGAACACATAGATTGTTGTCATAGAATAAACATTAACTTTGAATGTGAAATCCAAGCATCGGTCCAAGCATTTGACATTTATCCCATGTGCAATGAAAGTCAAAATTGTTAGCATATAGTTCCTTTAATGTTTCAAACTCAATAATCTTGGTTTGTAGAATGGTCAGTAGAGCAGCTCGATGACTTAATGCATTTGTAAGTCTATTATGGACCCCAAAATTGCGCTTAATAACAAACATAAATTTTCATCAAAAGGTGACCTGCGGAGCATACATATGATTCCTTGAGGTTGAGTTCATATGTGCTTTAATGCTTCATGGCCTATATGCTAAACAAAATCACTGAATTAAATAATGTTTCCAATGTTTGAGTGCTTGAACCACTACATAGAACTCTAATCATATGTTCTCCAATGAAGACGAAAGTCAATTTCTCACTATGGTTTGCCACGGGGCGACCGTCTTGATTTAGGACAGCATCAATACCACTGTGATAGGCATTTCTTTTGACTTTGTAATCTAGACCCTATAGCTTGTCCACTTATATTGTCCCTTCCGATGCAATTGGTGATTGGTGCAACTACATTACTTGCATATAAAACGTTGATAGAGTGTCGAACTTTGAAAACTTACGAGCATCCCCTGTGGACCAAGGAGGAGATTATGTAACAATAGCTTTGCGTCATCATCGACTTGAATTCTACTTACTACTTAACTTAGAAACAAAGCTTTGTCAGTAAAAAAGTTACACTTTTAAAGTTAAGGTCAAGCATGTGGGCATGTGCATTGTGAGAACTTCCCTAAGATGGCAATGTATTCGATGTCACTCTTACTATATTAGGATTTCACAAAGTGGATGATGCATATTTGCCAATGAAGGGCTTGAAAACATGATTCATCAGGCACATGAACGTGCTTGGTGCATTGGAAAGCCCAAAGTGCATCTCCATCCGCTCATAGAGACCTTCTTTGGTAATAAAGATGGTCTTCCACTCATCTCCTGCAGCAACTCTAATTTGTTTCATACAATCAGGTTTGGCTCTTTTTTTTTTTTTGGTGGACTTCCACAAGTACATTGGTTACAGTTTTTCCTTTGGTTGTGACCATTATTTATGGACCAAGGTGTCACTCTTCGCAAATTCTGGTCACTGGGGTGGGTGCCTACTTTTATATTATCACTATCTGATCAACATATTGCAGAAATATGTTATTTCTCCATGTATTTCTCAGCTGCGTGGTGTCGTCTTGCCAGTTTTGGGTTTGAGTGTCCTATTCTTTTGAAACTGGAGATAGAGTGAAGGATGACGTCTCGTCAAATTCTGTACTGATTTGGTAGATTACATCTCTGTGTATTCATATTTTTGGTTGGCTTTTGTGTTGATGGAGACTTCTGACACAAATGTACAGATTGCAATGGGATTCAGATATGAATGCCTTATTGTGTTTTATGTCAGGTACATGATGAGGATCTCTTTTATGTTCTAAATGTGGAGTTGCCAGAAATTTCGAGCCAATGCAGTATCTGTTTGGATTGATGTAGGATCTGTTCAGATTTTTTATGATCATTTAGATTTTAGTGGTCGAGAGTCAGATATTCAGTTTTATGGATCTTGAAAATGACAGGCTGCACAGCTTGCATTTTTTTGGGCAATTTGCTCTCAGTGCAACAAGTAATTTTTCCAAAGGAGAAGTTTTATATGGGGAATGCACTGAGTTTTGCAAAACTATGATTCAGTGTGGGGAATGCATTCTTCAACTTGTATTTTAAACTCTCTTTCATACTCTTTGTTGTATGACATTTTTGTATCATTGATCCATGAATCAAAGGATGACTTTATAATTGACAATCATCCCTCCCTCTTTCAAAAAGAGGACAAAAAAATCATCAGGAAGGAAAACTATAAACCAGAAATCAGGCACACTAAAATGGTCAAATCCCATTTGACAGAGGGTGCATAAATAAGATAAACTACTAATTCAGGGAAAAGAAAATGAAACATGCAAAGCCATTGTTCAGTCTGCATCATGAGATTCCTGATTGTCACCTCATGAATTAAGTTATTCATGTCTGTACTTTCTTTTTTTCTTGTCGCCTCATGGATAAGTTATTCATGTTTGTACTTTCTTTTTTCTTCAGTTGGCTTATTTAGTTGATGGCCCTTGTCACAAAGTCATATTTCTTGGTTCCATATGTGTACAGACTACTTTTGTGACAGGCTAATTATATTGTTAAGTGGTACTGCTTCACATATTGTGACTGAATTAATTGTCTGAGATAAGGATTCATAAAATTTTCCCTTCACAGCCACAAGGGATTCATCAAATTTGCTTGCACATGAAGCGGCATTTGCTCTAGGTCAGATGCAGGATCCTGAAGCTATTCCTGCTTTAGAGGCAGTTCTTAAAGATCTTTCATTACATCCCATTGTCCGCCATGAGGTCATGCCCTTCACCAACTTATTCTAGTCCCCAAATTTTTTTCTGTTGTCTTTTGCTTACGAGAAGTTGATTACCAGGCTGCTGAAGCTCTTGGAGCAATTGGCCTGAACAGCAGTGTTTCAGTTTTAGTAGATAGTTTGGCAAATGATCCAGCGCCTGAAGTGCAAGAAACATGTGAACTAGCACTGAGACGAATTAAGGAGCAACAGGAAAACAGCAATGCCAATGAAAATGCAAAAGCTTCTCCTTTCCTTTCTGTTGATCCGGCATTGCCCGCATATGTCAATTCTTCAGTAGATAAACTCAGGTATTACAGTATTTTTTTAACTAACAATTTTAGTTATCAACTCGTCTAACTCGCTAATTAATTTATTCCACACGTGTCAAAAGGGAAGTTCTCCTGAACGAGAAAGAGGGTATGTATGAAAGATATGCTGCTCTCTTTGCATTGAGGAATGATAGTAGTGATGTTGCTGTTAGGGCTATTATTTCGTCATTAAGTGCAGGAAGTGCTCTCCTACGACATGAGGTCTGACTATTTCCATGGCTATGAATAGTTATTCATTCATGAAATTATGTTTCCACCCAAAAGATTTATTGCATTAACAACCCCTAAAAACTTTGTTGTATTAACAGTTGCACTGCTCCATGTGTATATGCTTTAAGGTGGTTCATCAATCTCTAAGAAACTTATAAAAGATCTTCTGTTATTTTAATGTAAAATTTCATTCCTTCTGAATGAAAAAAAGATCAATCTTTATGCATGGGATGACAACAACAAATGCTTTTTGCATAAACTTATACTCTAATTCAGAGAATTAGGCTGGAACAAGTGGTAATAGACTACGACATATACTGACAATTTTTTTGGAGATGCTAAGTGGATTTAAAGTGCCTTAAAAAAGTGTATTTAAAGAGTCATCTAGACAGGATGGTAAAATTATTGCAGAAATTGAACCTTTTACTGGGATTCTAAGAATGTAGGAGCTAGAGAAAGTGCTATTTCGTTATGTTTTATGTGATCAGTAATTTTATAGTCTAGGTTCATGCCTGAAGCCCCTATAGAACTCATGCTAAGAAATAGACCAGCTAGAAAGCCTGAATGAAGCATTATTTCCCCTATAGATAAAAGTGATAAATAAAGTTCTTGGGCATATTAGTTTCAATATCTTTCTCCAGGCTTCTTCAAAAGGGAAAAGAAAGGGAAAAAAGGGGAAAAAAATCTCCAAGGCCGAGCAAAAACTAGGCCCCATAGCTTTTAACTTCTAGCACATGACCCTTCATCCAGGTTAACCATTTTTGGGCACATCACCAAGGTTATCCATTAGAAACAAGATTTTGCAATGTGTTTCCGCATGTGATTTAACATGCATGATTTGTTAACTTAGCACCATTTCTTCCATTGCTTATCGTTTAGCAATAACTTCATAAAAGGGAGAAGAAAATGCCACAACTGTAGCCAGAGCAACCAGAAACAACAGCACTCATGAACAAGAAACTGCCTGCAAAAGTTGGCTGCCTAACTACCCACCCATTTGTTATCCCCAAGAACGTCACAATTGCAACGATAGGTCTTAAGAAAAATCCTGAAGAGGCATCATTATTCCTTCACATCAACATCAAGCTATGTGCTCATATAGTCTGGAGGAGAAATGGAAACATATTTTCGAATGTGTCATCACTAAACCAGCTTTTCTTTTATTACAAAATATTAGATCTTTCAGCCAGCTCTATAAGTCAATCAATATATTATAAGCAGTTAAAGTGTATCTTTACTCACTGGATATGTTAACAAGCTGAATCTGAACAATCTTATGCTATTCAGAAGTTAATACTTGATGCTAAATTAGCTTCAGTCCTCAACAACTCATATATCTTCATACTCGCATATCATTGTCAATATTCATCAATTTAAAATTGCATGAATGTTTGGGAACACAATTCTTTGTTGTTAAATACAGAGGTGCATTTCCCTTGGCTACCTAATCTAAAACTATGTGCTAATATTTCGGACTGGTTGGTTTGAATGTAAATTATTATGCAGGTTGCTTATGTTTTGGGCCAATTACAAAATAATGTTGCTTCTGCTAAACTGTCTGAGATAATCGGAAACGTGAATGAGCATCCAATGGTTAGACATGAAGCTGCTGAAGCCCTTGGTTCTATTGCAGGTACTTTGCAAGATCAGGTTTTGTTGCAATTAATAGGACGGAACTTTTTTACTCTTCCAAATTGTGCTATAGGCATCTTCTGCATCTCAACATGCACATAGATTCCTCTTGTTTGATGCCTCAGTTCCTTTTTGTGTATGTGCACATGTACCCTTTTATTTTATGCCCCTCATTCTCTCTCAATTGGTTCCAGATAATGAGAGTGTAGCACTTCTAAAGGAATTTTCGTTGGACCCTGAACCCATAGTTTCACAGAGCTGTGAAGTTGCATTGAGCATGCTCGAGTACGAAAGATCTGGCAAGTCCTTTGAGGTAAATCTACTGAACAAACCGTTGGTATTATGTCAAATGTATAACTGTCTTCATGGCTGAAGAAATTGACCTTTATGATTAATTTGCAGTTTCTCTTCTTACCGAAACCTCAAATGGAAGTTTCTTCTCTATGAGCTTGGACTGATGTCTTCATTTTGATAAGTGCATCAAACCAGTGGATCATATAATTTACTAACTGAATAGGATTGCAAGGTTCGCATGCGGACATATCAAGTTTCATAGTTTTGCCAGGGCATTAGCTCCTGTCCTGAACCTGAAGAACTGAACTATGAGTTGGATAATTTGAAAGGTTCTATATTTATTTTCTTTTGGGTCACGAATTATGATAAATGCCACTATTTATAGACAAGCTTGTATTACGCATTAATATTGTTACAGGTGACGTTTCTGTGTTGAAACTAGCATTCAATCTTTTTTTTTTTTTGTTGAGAACAAAAGCAGAGGGCCACTGGAACCCGTGAAAAGATCAACTGTCTTCTGATCCAATATTTTTAGTCCTACATCCAATATCTTAACATCTTGATTACCTTCCAAGGGTCATGGCTTTAATCAGAAGGGCAAAGATTTAATAGTCCTACTGATAACCTTTGTTGTATCCATGACCACCACTTGAAAAACTTTTTGTTTGAAGATATTATTTATGTTTAATCAAAGTTAAGTTCCACAATATTCTTAACATCATGTACTTCTACTCGGACTTAGATGATTATTTTACTGATTTTTTTTTTGAAAAACCTAGTTGATGATCAGTTATCTTAGACATATGATGTAAAACTAATATCTTTACTGGCCAACTCTAAGATCGAGGTAATTTATTTTCAAAGCTAATGTCCTTTCTTTATAACGATTTTCGCCCCTTCACCTGCTTACTGGTTCACATGATTGCGACCGATTTAAGCAAACGTTCGGGCGTCGTCCCCTTCGAATTAAAAGAACGGAGTATGTCAATTTAATTTTGTTATTTATTTGGATACAAAATGTAATACATGAGGTAGGAAAGGTTAAATTATGTAAATATCTTTACATTATTTTTTAAAAGTTATTTCTTTCTAATTTGAATGAAAAAGATAAAATGAGAATAATAATTTTTAACCACTCAAGAACTACTAATTTAATGAGTTTACTTTTAAGTGTGATGGACTAATGAACACCGATCTAACTTTATTCACATTTTTTAAAATAGTATTCAAACAAAAATTAAAAATTTTTAAACACACCCCACCTCAATTAGATATAATCTATCCCTACTTAATCCTTCATCCAAACACAGTGCCTCTCTTCTCTTAAAACAGAATACATACAATTTTTGAGAAAGCATAAATGAAAATGGAAGACTTTGTCTTATATATCTAGAAGCATAGCATTTTTAGATGAATTTGAAATTTTAACACGAATAAATGCATATGTGAAAACATAAAATATTTTACTGAGCCGGCACTTAATTGCAATAATATCAATGCAAAGACAGAAGTCAAACCGAAAGCAAGACAAAAAGATATTCCGTAGGCGGTGTTTGGATTGAGCATTTGTAGCTCCTGTTAGTTTCCGAGAACTAATCGATTCGATAGAAAAGTTTAGATATAGTGTTTAGATGAAAAGTGTAATGATGAAAATTTGAAAAGTTAATTTGATAAATAAATTTTAGTGAGTGTTTGGATAAAAAGTAAGAACTAAAAATATAATTTACTATTTTATGAAGTATAAAATTATAGTAAATAAAAAATTATCTATTTATTTCAAATAATAATTACTAGAATAAAAAAATATTATACATAAATATTAATTTAAAATTTCTACTATATTAATATTAATTTTGATTAATTTTTTTGTGTTATTAATATTATATAATTTACATAAAGAATATAATTTATTAGTTTATGAGAAATAAAACTATTGTAAATAAATATTATGTATTTAGTTATGTAGAATAGATATATAAGCCTAATATTAACAATAAATATTAATTAATAGTATTTAATATACTATAATACTAATTTATGTAAAAATATACTATATACTATATACTATATAACATAAAATATATTATTAAATAAGATTAGTAGGTTAAAGGAAAGTAAGTTCTTGCGTCTAGCAAGAACTAACTAAGTTCTTACCAAAGATAAAAACTTTTTTTGGGAACAAAATGTCACGTCCAAGTTTGACCAGAACTTTTGTTTTGGTGGAATTCTTTTATGATGTTTGGGACTGAAAACTAAGGCCAAAATTTGCCTTAGTTCTAAGTTGTTCACCCAAACACTCCGAAAACTAGTGGTGATGATGACTAGGATTTAAATCCTATCAAATCATCACGTGACCCCAAGTTCTGGGGTTTAAGTTCTTGTCTCCAGCAAAGTTCTTGCCGGAGGCAAGAACTTAACTTTTTTTTTTTCATTATGTGACATTTTTTTTGCTTTTTAACATGTAGTATAATAATATATATTATACATAATTATGTATACATATAATTTTTTAATATATTATTAAACTTGTAATAATTAAAATTAATATATTGTGTCACACTTTTTTAATATTAATATATTGCAACACAACTTTTTAATAAAATTTTAAATTAATAATTACATACAATATTTTTATATGCTAGTAATTATTATTTCAAATAAATATATATAATATTTTAATTATTTCAATTTATACCTCATAAAATAATAAATTATATTTTTAATACTTATTTTTTATCAAAACACATATTAAAATTTATTTATCAAATCAACTTTTCAAACTAGGAAACTAATAAGAACTAAAAGTTCCCGTGCATGCCCCCGCCCTCAAGAGCGCCCTTAAACGGGACAAATCCTCGGATCCTCAAGGCGAAGGTGTGCCACTATACGATTAAGTCTCGTGAGAGATAAGGGCACACCTTAATCGAATTAAGCCTTAAGATGCGTGGATGCCCTTCAACTTTCGACTTTGCTCAGCGATGCCCTCCAACTTCACTTTGCAACCGCGATGCCCTTCAACTTTTGACTTATTTCACTCGATGCCCTTCTTACCTATAATAGGCAGTTTTCCGGTCATAGCGCTGATGTGGCGCTGGCGTGGCCCTCTTCTTATATCCTCTCCTCTCCATGTTACAATATTAAAAAAAATAAATAAATAAAAAATGCCACGTGTGTAGCGAGAGGGGGATCGCCCCCCTCGGTGAGGTCGCAGGTGAGGGAGGCGACCCCCCACCTCCCCTGCGCCACGCCGGAGGTCGCAGGTGAGGTGGGCGTGAGCGCAAGAGAGGTGGAGGGGTCGCCCCTCTCCCTGTGACCTCGCCGGAGGTCGCAGGGAGGGGGCGACCCCCCCACCTCCCCTGCGCCGCACCGGAGGTCGCAGGTGAGGTGTGGGGGTGGGGGGTCGCCCCCCACCCTGCCACTTCCGGCGAGGTCGTGTCACGGGCTCATTCTCGGACACTAGACCACGTGCGGCGACTAGGCGGATGGGCACATAGCCAAGCCTATTTTGAATGGCAGCGGAAGTTTTATATTCGAGACGACTATGCCGAGAATCGCTCTTATAGGCATTCAATCACGGACATGACTACAGTGTTGGACTACTCGTTATGGGACCGTGGCATTAACGCGTTGCGGCACTAATATAGGCGCTTGGGCGCTTAAAGTCTGAAGGGGCGACGAAGGGACCACGGGACGCCACGAAAGGGACACCGATGTGGGTTGCCACCCCACGCTCAAGGCCATGACACTAGAATTAAAGGAAAGCTTACTTGTATTAAATATGATGAAACATAACATATAATTGGGCCTCGGAAAGCAATAGTGAACTCCTTCCAATGTACCATAGGTATATGAGTTTTATTACATATTGAAGATGCAAAAGACGTACCCTATGGGAACATCACATACTTGGCCATTCATAAGGACGGTCTTACAAGATAAATGCCCTAAGGGCGGATAACTTGGTACTCCGTAATATTACGCAGTGCGGGGCGACTGCCTATGTTCCATTGTTTCGACGCTGAGCGATTGAGGGTTATAAGATGGGCGGCACTGATGCCGCGAGGCTTCACGCTTCGTGTCACAGGAAAAAGCCCCGTGACATTCTCCCCCACCAAAGTTGGCGACGCCCCCGACGCCATTGTCCGAACTTTCTCGGGGCCTTCGTCTTAAGTCTTGACTTCGCTTGTCTCATTCAATTTTGCCTTCTTTGCCTTGACTTCTACTTCACCAGCATCACGCAGCACTAGGAATACCCGCTCCTTGGGGTCTCGCTGAGGACTCCTCCCTCAGGCCTACTTCGCTTACTGATCCTTCGTCCAATCTGGGGTCTTCACTTGTGCAGCGTCAGTGGAGTCCGTCATGTGCAGTCTGACTTCATCAAGCAACTATCCGTCCATCAAGTTTTTGTTGGCTTCACTTCTCTTCGACTTGCGCAGCGTCAACTTGTGTGGTTTGGGTTCTTTAGGAGTGAAATAACTCTTGTATGCCTTTAGGAATAGCTCGGAAAAGAGTTGCTCCAGAGTCGTGCAGAATGCGATGAAGAGTCTCGCCATTCGACCTGCATGACCTGACTCGATGCCTTCATGTTGCGGATGTCCGTAGCATAAGGTCTCCCTTCCGTCGAATGCGAAGTATGAGACCATCTCACCCTCGATGATCGTTTTGGAACTTCGACGGCTTGAACCAGCACAAGCTCTTCGATGATGACATTTGCAGCTTGTCCGCTTCGAGTGCTTCGGGTCGCTATGATGAGCGATAAGAGTCTTCCCACGGATGCTTCGGGACACTTCATGTCTCTTTGTGGGCTTGACTCAACGTCTCTATGTTGCAAATGGTTGCAACGTAGAGTCTTCCATACCTCTGCCGAACGAAAAGTGCAGGACCACCTCCTTCTTGGTGATCACCTGATGTTTCGACAGTCTTGAGGCGGAATAAGGTTCTTTGGTATGACAATTCATGCTTTGTCCAATCAAGTCGCCATAGTGAGCGACGAGAGTCTTCCCACGTTCCCTTGTGGTTCAACTCACTATCTCCAAGTTGCAGATGGCTGCAACATTGAGTCCTTCGTCCGTCGAGCGTTGGGAGAAGCTCCACCCTACCCTTGGTGGACATGAGATATCTCGACGGTTTGAGGTGGAGCAAGGTTCTTTGGTATAACATTCCGCACCTTGTCCACTCCCAGTCGCTATAGTGAGCGACGATGAGAGTCTCCCCACATGTGCCTGTGGTTCGACTCGATTTTCCTACTTCGATGGGCGATCTTTGTCTTTGGCATAAGTACCTTCCTCCTTGCGACTTGAGCTTCTCTCCCCCACCATTGCCCTTGTCCAAGGGCTTTGGTGGTATGGCACTTGTCCCGATTGACTTGGCAGCGACGACTAGTGAGCGGAGGTTGGACGATCCTGTCGTTCCAACTCCTTCCTAATCCAAAACTTCTAACCCCTCTGCTTGAAGAGCACCAACACTGGGTCTTCATCTTCCTAGGAACACTGTAGGCGGAGCTCGGTGATTCCTTTTACTTCCTCCTTCAACATGCCCATCTAGCCGATGCTGAACAATGCGATCTTGACCTCCAGTCCTAACTTGTCAGGGCTTGCATAATTGATAAACTGTCACTTCCTCTGTCCCATGTCTGGGATGCATGTTTGCCACATTCCACATTGTCGCGATGGCAACGCCATCCTGAGTTTGCCACATCTTATAGGGTTCTTGGGATATGCCTTCTTCCGATCCTGGGACCTCATTTGAAGCTTAGGCAACACCTTTGGGATATGGACGGGGCGAGATCGTTGTGCTCATTCACGAAGAGGATGCATCTTAGATGCTCATCCGTCCGCAACTTGGACAAAGTAATGCCATTGCGCCTGTCATCCTAGATCATGCATTTTTTATATACTCGTCCACCGGGCGGCTTGACCCTCACGAAAGAGTAGCCATTTCGGGCCTTCACCGATCCATGAGGATGCTCGTGAAGATGCTCCGCTTAGATAAGCGGATTGCGGTTGGCAAACTCGTGGCACGAGCCCCCAACTTCACCTTCATCTTTCTTCGAAGGGATGATATTGCCAGTGTGTCCTTCAAAACCTTTGCATTGCGATCCTTGGAGGCCGTTTCGGTTACTCGAGGCGATGTCCGAGAGGAAAGGGCACTCCTTCCTTCGGTTGGCAGCGGAACGCTTGACAGCAGCATACCAAGGTTCGCCGATGCTCGACACTCAGACCATTTGCCAAATTGGTCGCTGAGTTGAGACGTCGATTCGCGTTGGCATGTATCAGATTCGTCCCACTCCTCGATGGATGATGTTACGCCGCTTGCAGGATGACACTTGACGAGGCAGGCAAGGCTGACAGCTCGTCCCCAAGTGTTTACAAGTAATCAACGCTTCGCTCCATCCTTGCAAGTCATCGTGGTGTGGCAGGCGATGCTGCGGCACGAGAAGACGCTTATAATTGATGCTCCTTGGCCGAGAGGATGATATTCCTTAGCCGAAAAGGGACCATAAACCTTGACGCTTAAACTTGAGCCAACTTCTCCCGTGAAGCGGTTGTGCACTTCACGTTGCATGACTGAGCATGCGATGCGACGTCACGTAATACCGAGCAACGCCAGGTCATCATCATAATGCATGACCGACAGTCCTTGAATGTGACACGAGTCCTCTGAGTTACACAACGTTTGTATAAGCGACCTCTTGGTATGGGTAGCGCAAGACCATCATGCAGAGCATATGGCCACTCTTGACGCAGCTCGGCACTTCAAGATTCCCTTGACTGTATACCTGAGGTGGTTGATCTACTCGAGTGAACGACGCATGACCGTCCCGGTTAGGCGGGACGATGCATGACGGACGTTCCTTGACACGACACGGGTGTATGAGAAACATGCTGCGGGGCACGACTGGGCGTGCGGCGAGGAAGCTTGCCACACATTCCTTGTTGGCGTCCATGATTGAAGACCATGATACCAATGCACCTGGACGTGAGGGAGTATTTGAGCGGAAGAAATTTTCCTGCGCCAGGGCACGTTGCGACGACACAAGCGAGTCATCGTCACTGGGCAATCCGAGTAGGAAGAACGGCTCTGATACCACTTGTCACGGGGTCATTCTCGGACACTAGACCACGTGCGGTGACTAGGCGGATGGACACCTAGCCAAGCCTATTTTGAATGGCAGTGGAAGTTTTATGTTCGAGATGACTATGCCGAGAGTCGCTCTTATAGGCATTCAATCACGGACATGACTAGAGTGTTGGACTACTCATCATGTGACTGTGGTATTAGCGCGTTGCGGTACTAATATAGGAGCTTGGACGCTTAAAGTCCGAAGGGGCGACGAAGGGACCACGGGACGCCACGAAGGGACACCGATATGGGTTGCCACCCCACGCTCAAGGCCATGACACTAGAATTAAAGGAAAGCTTACTTGTATTAAATATGATGAAACATAACATATAATTGGGCATCGGAAGACACTAGTGAACTCCTCCCAGTGTACCGTTGGTATAGGAGTTTTATTACATATTGAATATGCAAAAGACGTACCCTACGTGAATGTCACATACTTGGCCATTCATAAGGACGGCCTTACAAGATAAATGTCCTAAGGGCGGATAACTTGGTACTTCGCAATATTACGCAGTGCGAGACGGCTGCCTGTGTTCAATTATTTTAGCGCTGAGCGGCCGAGAGCTATAAGTTGAGCGGCACTAGTGCCGCGAGGCTTCACGCTTCGTGTCTCGGAAAAACGCCCCGTGACAATCGCAAGTGAGGAGGGCGACCCCCCCACCTCCCCTGCGCTTGCCGACGCCCGCACGGGAGGTGGGGGGGGGGGGGGTCGCCCCCCTCCCTGCGACCTCATCGGAGGTCATAGGTGAGGGGGGCGATCCCCCTCTTGTTGCACACTTGGCATTTTTTTATTTATTAATATTGTAACGTGGAGAGGAGAGGAGAAGAGGGCCACGTCAGCGCCACATCAGCGCTGTGATCAGAAAACCGCCTATTATAGGTAAGGAGGGTATCGTGTGAAACAAGTCAAAAGTTGGAGGGCATCGCGGTTACAAAGTGAAGTTGGAGGGCATCGCTGAGCAAAGTCAAAAGTTGAAGGGCATTGGGTGTAATTTACCCTAAGATGCGCCAATTCCTGCTTTTATCATTGATTTAGACAATTTTGTGATAGTAGACTGTTCAAACCTATGATCATGTGCAATGCTTCAACAAACAACAAAGAATCAGCTGACGACATGGACATTGTGTGCTGTTGTGGCAAATGATCTCTATACTAATGACAGCTTTGTGGTATGTATAATTTTCGTTTACTGTATGTTAAGTATTATGTTACTGTTGAGGAATAATGATGTATGATCAAATGGCAAATAGAAACAGCAAATTGTAAATGCTGTGGAAGTTCGATGTACTTTCTATCTCATTTTTATTCTTTTGATGAATGCAAGATATACAAGTACATAATCCTTTGCGTTTATTATGTAACAAGTTTTTGCTTTTTTCCTTGAAGATTGGCTTGTTTCTGTAACGCCCCCAAAATCAGCCCTCCTGCCACGCTGACAGTCGGACTGACCAAGGGAGCGCTACACTGCCTACTATTACTTTGACTTTGATCGGTCAACAAATGACTCACGTGGCAATAGAAATGATAGAGAAATAATAATGACATGGAAATGCGGAAGAGATATCATTGAAAATCAAAGGATGTCACATGACATGAAATAATTCAAAAAAATAAGTAAACAAAGATGGTTCGAATAGTTCTATGAATATCAACGTAAGCAAGGCTAACAAGGAAAATTCAAGTATTTCATATATACAACATCAGATAATTCAAATGCAGAATACAAATGGCGGAAGGTTGTGGTTATGTTGCAAGTCATGTGCCGCCATCCTGGAACTCTGCATTATCCACTTCCTCCCTAAGCAGGGTTCTCACCTGCAAAATCCCAAAGCAGGGGCATGGAATGCCCGTGAGCTGATGCCCAATACACAGAGTCATAGATGATGAAATGATAATTAATAATCAGTTACTTTATTCTTTACTTTAGCAATACCTTATACAATACCATACTCTGTAATCCATTACCATACTCTGTTATCCATTACCATATTCTATTATCCATTACCATGCTCTGTTATCCATTACCATATTATGTTATGCTCTGTGTGGGACTACGTCTTTTACATTACTATGAGGTCCTTGGTGTTCGTTATCCTATACGAGCTCGACTTTAATTAGTGAGAAGCTAGAGGTGTCTCTGCATTGTATGTTACTAGGGTCCCATGAAAGGGAAGGTGTATGCTTAGGCATAATCGTTTCGAAATACAGGTGGGAGAGGACCTACATCCCAGGAACAGTGGTCGTTATGGACCTGTAGGTTCACTATCTCCTCAGCTAAGCTACTTGTCCCTCTGACACGAAATAATATAATTCATATATGCCCCCGAGGAGGAAGAGTGCGTTCGATGCGTCACCCTTATTTGGAGCACAGGTGGGAGAGAGCCTGTGGTCCAGGAGCAATGGTAGTTAAACCATTAGGTACACTGTTTTCTTAGTGCAGCTACCTGCCCCTCCACTATACAATATTTTAACCTTTACCATGAACAACACATAGCTATCCCATTCATTTATCTTTACTTTACTTATCTTCTTTACAAGTGTCGGGTTCGAAATCATGATTCAGAAAAGGGGTGAGGACTAGTCCCCTTCCTGCGGACGAATGGTCCGTTACTTATTTCACTGTATTGGACATGACCTACAGTGGCCAGTCGAAGGTTTAGTGTTGATTACAGGTGCTCTGGCCCCTCAAGGGCATTTTGATCATTTCACATTGAAGTTCATGATTTTCCCTCTCTGAATCGATCGACCATCCTAATGGACCGGTCGACCGATATGGCCGAGTCGATCGACCAGTCAGGGAGCCGGTCGATCGATGATGTCCTCGGCCGAATACTGTCCTTTGATGAACCAGTCGACCGACCTTATACGATTGGTCGACCATTCTGGAGCCGGTCGATCGATCTTATATGATTGGACTCGGAGGCTTCTGCCGGATCGGTCGATCGATATTTTCAGATCGGTCGATCGGCCTTGAGTCGTGTCCGCGTAAGTCGAAGATTGGTCGACCGATATGGAGAAATCGGTCGACCGATTCTTCACGCAAACAGAGCCGCCGGTCGAATTTTCCATTTCTGGCCGGCCTCCGATCGTTCATTCGCCATGCACATAACATGAAAAACATTCCTATATGTTTCTAAATCATAATGGAATCGAAATTCACGACATTTGATCCACGTTTCTTCATCTAGGGGATTGTACATCTATGGTACCTTTTTCGTTCGAATTCTGGTCGCTGGCCGGCGGTGGATCGTCGGAGGTTCTCGGCCGGCGAGGGTGCACGCCTAGTCCTCACGAAGGTGTCGAGAGAGGTCCGGTGCGTACTAGTCGTCTCGTTCATTCGTTCGTCCGCCCGCGGTTCGCCGCTCGTCGTGAGTGGTTCGCCGGAGAAGCAGACGACGAAGAAGAAGGGGGGTGTGGGGCCAAAAGGGGAGGGTCCCTCCCTTATACCCCCTGACAGCACTCTCTCACGAGAGAGAGTCATGGGAGGAGTGGGGTAAGAGGGAGGGAGAATCGATCGTGACACCGATTCTTTCATCCCATTTTTTTTTGTTTTTTAATTCCGAAAATTTGAATTTTAATTAGAGAGAGAAATTAAGGGTCATTACAGTTTCTATATGCAGTTTATCATTAAAAGTGGGCATTTTGAATGTGTGTTGTTTCATCTCTAAGTGACCAGTTTAAATATAATTTGTTTCATCTCTACACTTTTATTTTGCTTTCACATTGTTTTGAGTTAGATATCATATTATGTATTTGAGTGTAGTATGTTGAACTGCTTGTCTTGAATTTAGATAGTACATAATTGTGCATAATAAGAGCTCTAAGTTGATGCATTTAGTACAAGGGCAGATGTTTACTCGAAAAAAAGAAACTACACTGTTTTTTTTAGTTTTTGGGCTGAAACTGCATGTGTAATATTTCAGTTTTCAAAAGCACGAAGATCAAAGAGATCATTTCTATTCTCCTGTTGCCACGGCAGATGATGATAAAGATGAAACCACAGCACTGGCATTAGCTGAAAATAAAGCAGTTGGCGAAGATAAGACCGAAGATGGTACAACTTCATCAGACATGGAGTCAGAGAGAAAGGATGAGATATTTGATCATTTCGGATTGGATGCACTCCTTCCTTCTGGATCTAAGAAAGATGGAAGACTAAGACACAAAGCTGCTTCAAGTCGAAAGGCAGAGGAAGAAGAATATAAATATTTTATCAAGTCTCAAAGAGAGGTTTTATTATTATGCCTAGAGATTGCAACACGCCGATATTAAACACCATTCTTAGACTACCTGGCCTGAGTATTGTTGATTAATGATATTGTCTTATATTTTCTCACTATTGCTTTATTTAAGGCTATGCTAAGTGATAAACTAAATGCAACTTTTCGTTCATGCATATATATGCAGTGTATTTTTCATGCAACTTAAGGAAATTATTAATTACTCAACGGAGCCTTTCTTAATTATTGGAAGTATATATGCAATGTATCATGCAGCTTTACCGTGACGTCCAGTCCCACTGCAACTGATGGATCACTCATGGAATACTACTCTCTAAGATCACCACAAGGTTATTAAAATCACGATCTTGATCGTAATATCCTATCTAAAATCTCGATCTCAACTTTGAAATTATTTTTGTAAGATCGGTAGAATCATAATAGCAAAATCGTAGGATCGGTATTAAGATCATACCGATCCTATTAATTTAATTTTTTTTAATTTTTTAATTTTTCACTAAGTGCAGCATGATTTTTTTTTAGAAATAAAATTAAGAAAAAATTATTGGTTATAATTAAAATTTTAAAAATATTTTTGCACAAAACAACTCCATTATAAATCTATATTAAAAATTATTATATAATGCTATTTCATATTCATCATATTATCGCTAATTTTGTCAATCTATATTAAATTATTATTGTATAAATAATATACATATGCATTTGTAACAACTCTCAATAAGATAATACTCAAGATAATATTATTTATAATTTAAAATATTACAAATTCATTTAAAAAAATTTTTTTTTGCATAATTTTATTTATTAAACTATTATTTTAATATATAGGTAAAATCTTATGATCCCCGATTAATTCGATCTTCGATCTTACGGACCCCTTCTGATCTTACATAAGATTCCGATCTTGACTACCTTGCTCCCACTTTTGGGTCCTTCCGATCTTACATAAGATCTCTACCTTGCTCCAACCTTTTTGGATTTCTTTTTTTTTAAAAAAATACTTTGGGTTTTTTTTTCGTCCTGATGTTTCGGTCTTGACAAAGATATAGTCTGCGTCGTTTCATTTTGTAAATCTGAAATTGTAATAATCAGAAATATATATATATATCTTCGACCTTCAAATTTTATTTATTTTGGAATATCCATTCATCTGTATATCAATCTTCAGTGACGGATAAAAAACAATCAAGACCAATGAAATTATTGTAGTAAAAGGAGCCCTTTCATTAAAAGTGTAGAACAGTACTGCTTAAATGATATCAAAGGAGCTCCAGACTCAAGCCTTGCCTAAATTCCTCGGGTACAAAGCCATCCAACTGATCAAATTGCCATGAGACCCACATTTGCTCATATGTTGAAGAATCTTGTATGATTGTATCAGTCGGAAAATGCCGAACATTAATAATGGACTTTCGGATGACGGCAGGCTAAAAGAGGAGAACAATCAAATTAATTTAGGCAGTCACAAAGTGCGGCGTTCGGCGGAGAATGCATAATTTATAATGAGCTCTGATCACTTCATCTGCGCTCTATATATAAAAATACTTTGCGGCCCACAAAAAAAAAACTCAATATTTAAACAAACTCACACACCTTGAGAAAAGTTTCCAGAGAAGTCATCCATCTTTAATACGCCATTAATACGTTGCTCCCCTAAAACCCTACATCCATACCTTCCCTGTCTCCCTCTCACAAATCCTCTCTATAAAGAGAGCACAAAGCTCCTTCTTTTAACACAGTCTTCTTCCCCCCTTAATTTAGCCATTTCACCATCCTCTCCATCTCTGCAACATCAATCATAGTGTGAATAGCTAGCTCTTGGCGTGTCACGCATGGCCTCCTCCGCTTCCGGTTCACCGTGCGGTGCATGCAAGTTCCTGCGCAGGAAGTGCGCGTCTGACTGCATCTTCGCCCCCTACTTCTGCTTCGATCAGGCGCATAGCCAATTTGCTGCCATCCACAAAATATTCGGGGCCAGCAATGTGTCAAAGCTCCTGCTGCATGTTCCTGCCAGCGATCGATGCGAGGCAGTCGTCACCATCGCCTACGAGGCTCAAGCCAGGCTTAGGGATCCCGTCTATGGCTGTGTTGCACACATCTTCGCCCTCCAACAGCAGGTATAATTTGACTCCTTGTTCTTCATTTCTGATACTTCCATGCATGCTATATATACACTACGATCAGCTTCTTTGTATGTACGATCTCTTGTTTGTGCTTAACGCAGGTGGCGATCCTCCAAGCACAGCTGATGCAAGTAAAGGCTCAGATAGCTCATAATATGGCAGGGTCTCGACCTTCGGGTAGGGATCAGTGGCAAGCGGATGCCGTTGATCCCTCGGTGCACTCTTGTTCGAGCGCGCAGCCCATGCAGCTCAAGAGGTCTGTCGACTGCATGGAATATTACTCGCAGATGCAGGAGGAGATGGACTACGAGGACGGATGCACGACCAGGCATTGCGCTAAAAGGAGGACGCCCCACGAACTGGGGGAGCTCCAAGCCATGGCTCTGAGGATGATGAGAAGCTAGATTGGCTTTCTATTTCCTGCCTGTGTATATATATAGATGACCTAATTAAGTTATAACTCAAAGGGTTTGCTGCTCATTTTTTCATAGTTTACAAGTCGAGCTACCAGCTTAGACTGTGCTCACAGCACTGCTCATTTGAAGTGAAATAATAATTTTAGATCTTTCTGTTCAGTTTGTCTTGCCATAAGTGCATGCTAGTTTTGATTTAGAACTGAAGATGCTTAGTAAAACAGCAGTTTGCCTGTGCATATAGATTACTTGAATCATCTCTGCAGTTCTTAGCTTCATGTCTTTCCGGAGATTGAGGTGGCTACACCCAGAAATAGAATGATCATAACGTCTTAGTTCTGTAAATTGATCGCCTTTGGCTCCCATATTTCAAATATAGATTAAAAAAAAAAAACAAGAAGACGCAGTTTCATCAGGTTGTTGGCCTTGCTGCAGGAGGGTCAAACAACCCATTAATTGTTGGCTGAAAAAGATAATTTGCATCTGGTCAGTTACATTTCAAGTTATGACATCCATCCGAAAATGACAAATAAAGCAATTAAGTCACAGTGGAGGGAATGAGTTGTTTCAGGTTAACTAAGACTAGTCAGGGAGTACTGGACTTCAGTCAGTTTACCACTAAAACGGTACTTTCCTTAACAAATGCTCAGAAGAATCAGAACTTTTCATTCACAGGAAAAAAAAACGTTCAGAAACTCTTCCTTTTTCTCACAGATGTTAGCTTTTAAATAATATGAACAAATGATTGAGCTGAGTGGTAAAACGGCAGCATCCGAGTTTCCTCACATCTCGATCACATGCTCCTGAGTTCTGATCCTTGTATCAGTTTTGTGACATATTTCTACTTAATGCTGTAACTTTAGACGTTATTTAATTTAGTTTTACTTGATGTCATTTCAAGTACTGAAACTGGACACATAATTAACGTGTTATAAATTTTCGTTTTATATAGTTTGTGTTACGCAAAGGTCTAATTTTATAGTCTACGATAATTATATATACATAGCAGTCTGTAATACCAACAAATCCACCTAAAAGGCTAAAACCTTCGTTACGTTAACTACAAGGAACTAAAAGGCTACGAGACATGCTTCGCTCGTCACTTTTGATACACCATGCATTATTATATATACACTATGGTATATATATTTTAGTTGTGCAAGTATACATAATTAATGAGCTATACGGAGCTAAGTAATTAAAAACATGGAATATACGATCATGCTGTTCCCCTTCACATTTATAGCTCATTAATTATCAGAAGTGTGAATCGTTTTTCACTTGATCATGTACACAATATTTTTTCTAGTGTAAGATTGTATATCATGTTTTAGTCCTCAAACGCAAGTTATTAGTTATATATACTGTAACTTGCATCTGAAACGAAACGATAAAATCTACTGTTCTCATCCACGTGGATTCTTGGAATGTTTATTTGGGGCTCCGGTTTCAGGAGCTAATTACATAATGTTTATTTATTAGATTCATTGGCCTATAAATAGTACACAAATATAAAAAAAATAAAGGGATATAAAGTGGGGATTCGGTGATCGATCTATTTTTCTCCCAAAATTGAGATCATTTCCTAGTTTTATTGATACTTGCGTCAAGAAAGTTAATTAATATTTGCATAGGGAAGTTGTTGTCTTGAAGCTAAGCCAAAATTTATAGGTGTTACGTGAGTTTTGGAGCGTGGACTTGGAGAGTGGTTTCATCTTTCCCCATGGATGGATGTAGAGAGAACATGCTATTGGTTTAATTATGCCCCTATCTTTCTTGTCTTGTGTATCTCATGCATTTAATTCCAGTCACATGCAAAGTATGCTGACTAAAGGCATGGGGGATGAAATCTGTTCTTCCTTGGCAATCAAACTTCGGTTCGAATTTGTTGCACCGTCTACGTTGGACATTATATTTGATTCATAACACTTTAATGTCAATTACTTCTTTACTAATTGGATCTATAAAAAGCACATTTAAATATTGGAGAGGATCCCAACCTAAACACAACCCAATGACTCCTTTAATTAGGACAATGAGGATTTGAATTATCAAAGTATGCTTTCTTTAGATATTGCTTTCACGTCACATGAAACTTACGGATCCATCTTATAATTCCGGGTGTATGTAGTAT
The DNA here is from genome assembly GCA_030549335.1 of Pontederia crassipes. Taxonomy (NCBI): domain Eukaryota; kingdom Viridiplantae; phylum Streptophyta; class Magnoliopsida; order Commelinales; family Pontederiaceae; genus Pontederia; species Pontederia crassipes. Next base: position 62,704,158 of record CM060191.1, on the reverse strand, counting down.
ATATAGGCCATTCATCTAGATGTTTCACTTTTCCATGCATGTAAAAAAATTGCCTATATACAAGTAGAAGGCATGTTGGAGCATTGATCGGATGCAAGAATATATATATACATACATACATATATATATATATATATATATATATATATATATATATATGAATGCAGTACTGCTTACTGCTAAAGCGTAAGGCAAATTATACAATATATTGACGAAAGTCATATAGATTTAATTTGTGCAAATAAATCTTACATAAATCCATTTTAAAAATATGTTTTTATTGAATGAATAGAAAATCTTATTGTTTAAGTTAGACGATGTACCATATGTCATGCAAGTATAATTTCTTGGCACTATTAACTTGACTGAATTAGCACTGAATTAACATAATCATTTAAGTTTTTATTTTGTATAAAATGAGTCACCTACAATATGATCTTGACTTATATATTGAAATCGAATTATTCAAACAATAATTTTGTACAATGTCGGTTGCATCCAACACTTTAAATTTCAAGGACGTCCACATACTTTCCTAAAGGTTGAAACTCATAAATGAAAACTAAAACGAGATAAAGTAGTCAATTGAAATAAATATTGAGATACAACAATTGTTTGATATTCAAAACCTGATTGTTAATGGCAATCAATGCCCAGAGGGGTTCTGTTTTGTGTCTCTAGCTTGACCTTGTTACTATCAGTGGTCTTTTTGGACTTGGGCAGTCAAAACGTTACTTTTCTTTCTTATTCTTTAGGGTTTTTAATTAGACATATTTTGTAGGATTTATAAATTATTATGTTAAAAAAAATTGTCAGTTCCCGACTAATCAGTTCTACTTTTAGAATTTTTACTCTCTTAACATTGACAAAAGTATAAAATTTGATTCTAAGAACCCATCTTAACATATTGTAAGGGTTTTAACGGTTACTGCTTAAACTATTCATATTGGATCTAAGTTTTAATGACATATAAAATTATATTTTGATGATGCAAATATCGAATGATTAAAGTTAAAATGCTGAAAATTTTTAAAGAAAAATGGATAACTTTATGCACTACGCTTTGATTAAATAATTGGCACTGATCTTATCAATTTTGAATGAATATTGAACGCCAGATTATAGAGAATTCTGTTAGATTTTCATAGATTTCAAGATCATCTAATTTAAATAACTGTGCAAAAAGTTATGCTCAAAATAGTGCAGGACAGACAACATGCAGGTCGAAGCTATGAAGGCCGGTCGAGATAATCCGGTTGACCGATCGGGGATACCGGTCGATCGATCAATGCATAAACTGCTCAAATCAAAACTACGAGAGTGTACCGATCGACAAACTGATCGATGCACCGGCCGACTGATCAATTGAACGGGAGGAAATCAAAACTGCGAGACTGTAACGATCGAGACATCGGTCGATAGTCTGGTCGATCGACCAAGTGCTGAAGCTGTAGAAATGAGTGCAACGGTCATATAGACCGGTCGACCGGTCCATTAATGCGATCGACCGATCAGCTACGGCAAATGAAGAAAATGAGCCAACGGTCATATAGACCGGTCGACCGGTCCATAAATGCGGTCGACCGGTCCATTACTGAAATGAACAGTAACATCTATATTTCAAGGAAAAAAATGTGAAATTAATTTTGAACGAATTTTTCACATGCCAGAGCCTATAAAAGGAGTACCAAAGCCAAAAGCAAAGGCATCCATCCAAGCATTGAAGCAATACTTCAAAAAACCAAAAGAAGATATTTTTTCTTGAAGTTATCATTTTAATTGCGCTCTTCTTTCTCTCTTCCATTCTTGTGAGCATAGAATTATAAAAGAGAGAAATATTCTTGTTCAGAAAATAGAGAGAGCTCATGTATAAAAGATATTTTAAATCTTACCTCTTGAGCGAGAGAAATAGTTTAGCTTCATAGGAGGAGAGGTTCCCTTGCCTCTCAAAGCGGATAAAATGTGGTTGTATAAATGGTCTTCTTCCTTGCCCCATTTGGAACAAAGGAAGTACTAGTGGAATATCCGACAGTCTCGAGGTCAAGAAGTCGGAGCGGGGTCGTAGGTCAAGGTGTGGCCGTACCTCATCAACAACCACCCGTGTTCATTGTCTTTGATTTCTCTCACTCTCTTTCCCTCTAATATTTTGTTTATAATCTGAATTGCAAAGGTTTCAAAATCGATTTTGTGCTTCCGCGATGAATTTCGTGAAATCGATATTTTCGGTTAAACACCAATTCACTCCCCTCTTGGTGCCCTTTGAGATCCTACAATTCACTTATGTTTATTCACTTATTAATTTAAACACCAATTCACCCCCCACGAGGCACGGTAAGGTGATTGCATATGCATCAAGACAGCTGAAGAAGCATGAGGTGAACTACCTGACACATGATTTAGAGTTAGCGGCAGTGGTCTTTTTTCTGAAAATCTGGAGACATTATTTGTATGGAGAGAAGTTCGAAGTGTTCACCGATCACAAGAGTCTAAAATATGTCTTCTCTCAGCGAGATTTGAACATGAGGCAACGCAGGTGGATGGAGTTTTTAAAAGACTATGAGTTTGCCATTAACTACCATCCAAGTAAGGCGAATACAGTTGCTGATGCATTGAGTCGTAAATGGGAAGGTTCATTACATTTATGAGGCTTCGAGTGTTTGAGATGACTGAAGAACTCAACATGTGGAATCCAAGACCGGGCAGAAATGGAGCTATATTGATGATGCATCAGCTTCAGCTAAACTTGGTTGACAGAATCATCAAGGCACAGCAAGAGGATGCAGAATATGTCAAGATGGTCAGTAGGTGTGAGAAAGAAACAGAGGACTTCAAGATATCAGCTGATGGTGGAGTCAGATATAGGAACCGTCTGTGGGTCCCTAATGATGCTGAACTCAAGAGGGAAGTGATGGATGAATGTCATAAGTCAGAATTTGCCATCCATCCAGGCAGCATGAAAATATACAAGGATGTGCAACGAAGTTACTGGTGGCACGATATGAAGTGAGAGATCGCGGAATATGTCTCTACGTGTCTAGTATGCCAACAAGTGAAGATAGAGCATCAGAGGGCATATGGCAAGCTTAGCTCTTTAGGAATCCCGAGGTGGAAATGGGAAGACATTTCCATGGATTTCATATCATGTCTACCTCACACACAAAAAGGACATGATGCTATTTGGGTAGTGATCGACCGATTGACAAAATCTACACACTTCATACCGATCAAATGGAGACAGTCAATCGAGAGGTTGATGGATATATATGTGCAGGAAGTAATCATATTGCATGGTATTCCAATTTCTATAGTGTCAGATCGAGATCCTCGCTTTACAGCTAGGTTTTGGAGGAGTCTGCAGAATGCTTTCGGGATAAGACTGAACTACAGTACGACTTTTCATCTCCAGACAGATGGTCAATCAGAGAGGACCATCCAGATGGTAGAAGACATGCTGAGGGCATGTGCTTTGGATTGGCATGGCAGTTGGGATGATCACTTGCCCCTGATCGAATACGCCTATAATAATAGCTATCATTCCAGCATAGGCATGGCGGGCATGGCTCCATTCGAGGCCTTGTATGGGAGACCATGTCGATTACCAGCTTGTTGGAATGAGGTCGGCGAACGAAAGTTCTTGAGTGCTAAAGAATTAAAGGAGACTGAGGAATATGCCAAGAAGGTGGAGTTAATACAACAGAGAATGAAAGCAGCACAGACACGTCAGAAGACCTATGCAGATAAAGGCCGACGTGAGCAGATCTTTCATGCAGGTGATCAGGTACTGCTAAAAGTCTCCTCGATGAAAGGAGTCATGAGATTTAGCAAGAAGGGAAAGCTCAGTCCGAGGTATGTAGGTCCGTTCGAAGTACTAGAATTAGTCGGAGAGGCAGCATGCAGATTAGCACTACCCCCATCATATGGACGAGTGCATAATGTATTTCATGTATCTATGCTCCAGAAGTATAAACATGATGAGGCAAACATTATCAGATATGAGGAGCCGAATCTTAAAGAAGATCTCACATATGAAGAGCAGCCACTCAGAATCCTAGAATACAAAGTCCAACGTCACAAGAACAGGGATGTGCCACTAGTTAAAGTCGCATGGAGTCATCATCAAGGCGATGAAGCGACTTGGGAACTCGAGTCAGAAATGCGACAACAGTTTCCTAGACTATTTGGTAAGTTCCTACACTATACATAATTTGAGGACGAATTTTATTTTAAGGGGTTTATAATGTGACGTCCGAGAATTATATTAAAAGAAGGAAAAAAAGAAGAAAAATAAATCTATTTGACCCGTTCCTGTAACTGCCCACTACCCCCTGTAATTGCTATTACATCGGATATGGACGAGGGGGGTTTTTGGTTGCTCATTCATGTACTGCAACAAGAGAGGAAGAAAGGCACGAAGGAAGACAACGACGCGGTCGAAGGAGAGGTAGAGGCCGCCAATAGTGACGTTCGATTTCTTTTCCTTAAAAGGTACGAAAGATCCTACGAAATTAATTACCATCGGTACATTATTTTGCCATCTGCACAACTTTTCCGTTCGTCAACATAAGGAAATTTTATGCATTTACCGTGCATACTTTCTCATAAATGACTACATCTTTCAGATCTATTGGCCCATCTCTGCCATTACGTGAACAAATATTACTCTTTCCGATGTATCATTTTCCCATGTATGAAACATTATATTTCATTCAGGGTGCATTAAATGCATTAATCCAAGTGCAATAGTGGTGTTAGTGATGTAAGCCGTGTGCTTGATAAAATGCGTTAAAGATCTGGTATCACATGTGCCTTTCATGCACGTTCCAGGTGTAATGCGATAAGACGTAAGTGCATTTGATGCACTGACTCTAAATCACTTTTCCAATAAACTTGGCTCTGATACCAAATTGTAATGCCCCCGAAATGCACCTTGCCACGTGACCGAATATACTCTGGGAACGTTACGGGACGTGGCTTACGTGTACAATAATTTGACCAAAATAAGATTTTGACTGGTCAACATAATAGAGGCATAATTACGAAAGAAAAAATAGTTATTATTTGATTAAAAAGAGATATAATAGAAAATGAGTGCGGAAGTCTTAACAAGATAACATAACTGAGTCTCAAATAATATAAACAAAAGAGCTTCATATGATAAATACAACTCGATGAAAATAGAAAGGAAGCTGAAGAGACTCGATTTCATGTGCAAAGATCATCACGAGCTCGATCTATCGTCTGCACCATCATCTTTTTACTAGGACAGGTTATTACCTATGACATTGAATACACAGGGGAGATGAACCTCCCTGTGAGCTTTGACGCCCAGTACATAATAAATATATGACATATAAATAGTAATGACATCATAAATGATAGAGTCATGTAGTCATAATTGGTGCGATAACATCATGATCAAGAGGTGTGACATAGAATGGAATAACAGATATGATAATATGATAAGTGTAACAAGAAGGATAGCATAATCATCTTTAAATTCATATGGAATAGTTGATCAGGAGATTAAGAATCATCATCATAAAAGATCATAATATCATTGGGCATTGCCCATCATCATAATCATTGTCATCTTTACATTTTCATTATGTTACACTTATTTTGGAATGTCTTTCAACCCTCTTTAATAGGGCCAGTGGAGTATCTTTCGACTCCCTTTTGGCCAGGGCGGAGTACCTCAACGCCAAATATGGGCCGGTGGAGTATCTTTCGACTCCCTTTTGGCCAAGTTGACCGTCGTCAACATAACATAAGACGAGCTCGTTCATTTACATTTTTCATCTTTTATCTTATTTACACCTAGGACTATCTTCAAAATTTAAGGACCATCGATTCATGAATAATAAGATCAAGGATGTCGGAATTTACATAAAATCATCATATAGAAAAGGTAAAAAAAAAGATAGACTTGATAGATTGAGTAGGAACACGACCAAGGAAATTTCAATGGGTTCTGGATTTCAGACTCAAAGACTTACTGAATAAAAGAGAAGATTAACTTTATACAACTAATAAAATAATCGGTACTGTCAAAATTAGAACATGTAATAAACTAACAAGACGAACACTAATGACTAAAGCACACATATACTTCTGCTACAGTGTTATACCTTTTTGGTCTCGAATGTTATAGAAAAAATATCTTACGTTATAGAGAAAAGTATCCTTAAATGCTGGGATTAAATGTGCAGGAAGTACTAAATAATATTTTAAAGTGTCAAATACAAGAATGGTAACATATATTTCAATTTAAAGTAAGGCCATTAGCACCTTTAATATAAAGAAAACCTCCATCTCAGTGCATCAAATGCACTTACATCTTATCGCATTACACCTGGGAACGTGCATGAAAGGCACATGTGATACCAGATCTTTAACGCATTTTATCAAGCACACGACTTACATCACTAACACCACTATTGCACTTGGATTAATGCATTTAATGCACCCTGAATGAAATATAATGGTTTCATACATGGGAAAATGATACATCGGAAAGAGTAATATTTGTTCACGTAATGGCAGAGATGGGCCAATAGATCTGAAAGATGTAGTCATTTATGAGAAAGTATGCACGGTAAATGCATAAAATTTCCTTATGTTGACGAACGGAAAAGTTGTGCAGATGGAAAAATAATGTACCGATGGTAATTAATTTCGTAGGATCTTTCATACCTTTTAAGGAAAAGAAATCGAACGTCACTATTGGCGGCCTCTACCTCTCCTTCGACCGCGTCGTTGTCTTCCGTGCCTTTCTTCCTCTCCTGTTGCAGTACATGAATGAGCAACCAAAAACCCCCCTCGTCCATATCCGATGTAATAGCAATTATAGGGGGTAGTGGGCAGTTACAGGAATGGGTCAAATAGATTTATTTTTCTTCTTTTTTTTCCTTTTTTTTTAACGTAATTTTCGGACGTGGAAAATATATGTAAATGAATAAATTGATTAAAAATGGAAAAGTTGCATGAGGAACTCATTATTCACTTTTTTTAATGTGTTGTACTCAACCATATCAATTAATCAACTTGATGAATATTTTTTTCTCAAATCATCATTAATTTTCATCAAGTTAGTCTCTATTTGACATTCTCAATAATTTGATAAGTGAATAATGGTTTGATAGTGGATATCAGTTCAATTAGTGAATTACAAATAACGGATAGTATTTAGTAGTTAGAGGTTCATGTAAGATATTAACAACTAAGTATTGGTAAACTTAGTGGTAAAATTACCTGACGAATATAAAATGACATAATTATATATATGATAAATTATTCAGTTATAAAATTATATAGATTTTATTATAATATAATAAATAAATCATTTATGTCTCAATCACAACTATTTTTTATTAAAATATATAACAATTTATATTGATAAAAAGTATAGCGCTACATGCTATTAAAATATTAATTATTAAATTAATTTTTATAACTTGTAATTACTTAAGGATGGATATAAAAAATATATTTGAATGGTGACCAAATAAAAATGAAAATTAATAAAATAAGTTGAGAAAGAAATGATGTATTTGAATAAGGATAACATTGAAAAAAAAATAATTATAAATCTCTAACATCTAATCATTAAATGATAACAGAAATAGTTTTTCTATATTTTAATCCAAAATGATAAACTCTATTTGTTTATGTCATTTACCAAACAAAAAGTTAGTGTTTGAATAGTTAAACATTACTTGAAATGTTAATTTTGATGTTACCAAATATAGCCTTAATCTATAAAAAAAGAAACCAAAGGTAAGGAAGTGAGGACCACAACAAGAAGTGAAAAGGGATGTCAACTAGAAAAAAAAAAGAATAAGAAGAGGAGATTGGTTCTTGAGAATTACTTAAACTATGATACTACTGATAAATTTATGTTATATATATATATATTTATGTATATATATATATATATATACATACAAACTGAATATTTGATTTTCCAATATTAGGACTCAATTGGATACTTTATAGTCCCCATGATAAGGCTCATTACATTGGTTATTTTATAATAATTGTAAATATAATCAAAACAAGTGTTTGGCTGCTCAAACTATTGACACATCATCCTTATGTAGTTGCTCCGTCCAACAAAAAAATCACCTAGAGCTCTATTTTCTTTTCTTTCGCCCTTGCATGTCTTCTCCTGCGCCCTTTTTGTCTCTATGTTGTGAGTGACAATTTCACCTCCATTAGAAAAATGGACCCAAAATCTTGTGCCCTTTCTCCAACTTTCACATTGTTCTTTTCGTATGCTGACACCCTCTATTCAAGCTCTGCATTGGCCATCTAACTATCAGTGTCAGAAAGTAAGATGACCTTTGGTGCTCTAGCTCAGTGAACCTTTGTTCTGCAAATTGTCTCTAACAATGATGATTATACATTACACAATATCCAAAATTGATCTGTGTGAAAGACATACTGCCCATGCCTCGAGGGTCACCTGCTCACAAGATTGTTTCATCGCTATCTAATTTTATGATTTTTTTTACTTCAATCAATCCACATATTAGCTTACATAAGCAAAAGACCGATCACATTACAATACTTTTATAATAGCGGATGCATTCTATACAATATATGTAGATTATGAGCATACATTAGTATATTATTAAATTCATATCAATATCCGCATTCAATGTACATGTCAATGGTTAGAGAAATCATAAATCATCTCACCATTGTCATCTTTATCATCATACACGGATCTAAGTATATGAAAAAAATTTAGTGAGTGTACACTTAGTACATAGGGTCATCTGTCAATATAATATAAATCATATATCAATATTCACAATGAAATATCAATACTATTTCTATTTGTTTACACCCATTAGTTTGTAATTGAATGATTATTCATAAGCTATTTACAACTAATCATAATATTTAATAATAAATAAGTAATTGATCAATCATAATAATTATTTATACCATCAATTATTTTATGATCAATATTAATACCAATAATTTCAATGATCAATTATTAAGTACCAATAGGTCAGTTGATCAATGCGAAATTATTCTCAATATATAGGACACGAGTCTAAGGGTCCATGCGGCCGAACTTTGTCGATATAAAAATCTCCATATGTAGTTAAGTTGGCTAAATATCTAACTGTGAATCATGTCAACTTTTTGCATAATTAATGAATTTTGTTTGGAGATGACTCCATGATGTCACCTTGAAATTGGTGTGAATCACCTCAAGATATTCTTTGTTGTTGGGGCTTCGAATTGGGCCACCAATCATTTGCTAAAGTATCTTTATTTGGCATACAAATGAGGAGAGATGTGGGGTTTTTATACACTCTTGTGTCTTAGTTATAGCTTTTCACATGGAGGTTAATTCTAACTAGATTTTTCTTGTATTTTTAAACTAACCTTAATCTTTTTTCTTAACTAATCTCTCATAATAAAATTTTATTAATTAATTTGGATTTGATTTTTAATATTCATTTTAATCTCAATCTCATTGAAATCATCTTTTTATCTTTTATCCATAACTTATATCAATCAAATTATACTTTTATTTTATCATTTTATTTTTTCTTTTATCTAATTTCATAATTAATTAATATAATAATATTTTATCACTTTTAATTTTAAATTAAAATAATAAATATTTTTTATTGATTGAAATATTTGTAAGCCTTAAAAACTCTTAATTCCATCCTAATTGAGATCTTTAAACTTATCTTTGGATCCCACTCTAAATTGAAATTTCTCATTATAATTTAATAAAAATCTTATTTTGAATAGAATTTATGTTTCCTTCTTATTGTCTAGCTTATTTTTCCTTCTTTTTTTATCTTTATAATCATGCTTTTAGTCCTTCTCAACTTCAAATTTATAATCCTGATTCAATCAATATTTCTTTAGATAGTTCAATAATTTTTCCTACTATAATTTATATATTTGTTTTCATATTCTTTTTAATATTTTAATTCATTAAAATTCTGATTAAATTATTAAATTGCCCTTTGTGTCCTACGGCGTCACAGTAGAGTTTTATGACTCCGGAAACTGATGTATTGTCTAATTCCACCCATTGTTAACTGTGATTTGGTCCTGACAGCTGCATTTTTTCTTCGATGAAAATACACAGGGACGAAGAGGAAGATGAATAGTAGAAATTACTTTAGCAATTTCTTCTTCTCTCTCTCCATCTAGGGATGGGAATTTTTCCCGAACCTCACGGCCCAGCGGGAAATCTTCTAATGAAACTTTAAATTCGAGGAATATTATATCAGCAGGGTCTGCTATGGGGGCCAAACTGCCCCCACACCTTCTTTCGAGATCGGAATGGGGTATGTTATCCTTGTTAGAAATCTATCAACAAAATTAGATTTCTTGAATATGAATTAATTATGGTTAGAAATTCTTTGATAGAATAAATAATTAATCTTCTTAACCATAATTAATATCAATAACTATATATAAATAAATGTGAAATAAAACATATACCACCGGCCATTGATATTTGTAGAATGAATTTATTTTGAATATTAACTCACAAAAAAAAAGATCAAGGAGATCTTCCTTGCTTTTGCCAAATCTGTAGATGGTATATGAATTTAATTTGGGATGTGTGGGGACTCCTTTCGCCATATGTTGGCTTAAATACATATGAATTATCTATTTTCACCATCAAAAAGCGTAATTCATGTTCATAACTTCATGTCTTCATTAATGAAAACAAATAAATGAGACTTGAGTTAAAATAATCAAAGAATGAAAATAAAAGTAAACGGATTAATTGTAAGGTAAGAAATCTTTTTATCCATATTTCTTACATTCTCCCACTTGATCCGTATACTTTTATCCAAATATCCAATCTTTATTCTTTATGGAAAAATAAAATACATGAATCATGGCGATATGTCATCATAATTGAATAATATCTTTCATGTATTACTTTGTATTTTAATTCTTCCAAAAAACCTCATTTAAACTTTATGAAATAAACCCTATGTTCATTTCGAGTCCAACATTTATAAGTTATTCTCCTTAAAATGTATACTTCCAAATGAGAAATAACTTTATTCAAACAACAAGAGCTTCATCATAGACCAAAAGTCTATTCAACTACTGCAAAATGGAATCAAGTCCCGTTTTATTTACATGACCCTTGAAATTCTTTGGTGGCATGCCTTTTGTTAAAGGATCAACTAACATCATTGCAATGCTAATATGTTCAATGACCACTTCTTTGTCTTTGACATGTTGCCTTAGAGCTCTATATTTAATGTCAATGAACCTGTCTCGACCATCATTTTTGTCATTATTGGCTAAAAATAATGCAACTGAGTTGTCACAATATATTCTTAATGCCTTAGATATATAATTTATAATTCTAAGCCCTGATATGAAACTCTTTAACCATATACCATGTAACGTTGCCTCAAAACAAGAAACGAACTCAGTCTCCATAGTAGAAGTAGTAACCAATTTTTGTTTGGCACTTTTTCATGTTATGGCTCCACCAGCAAGCAAAAAGATGTATCCTAATGTTGATTTACGTAAATCAACACATCCTGCAAAGTCTGAATCTGCATAGCTAACAACTTCTAGCTCGTCGATTCGTTTATACATGAGCATGTAATCTTTAGTTCCCTTAAGGTATCTTGTCACCTTCTTTGGAGCTTTTCAGTGGTCTTACTTTGATATCTTCCTAACATTCTAACAGCAAAAGTGATGTCGGGTCTAGTACAAACTTGAGCATACATTAGACTACCGACTGCCGAAGCGTATGAAATATTTTGCATTTGTTCCCTTTCTAAATCATTTTTGGGACACTGATTCAAACTTAACTTGTCACCCTTTACAATGAGAGCTACACTTGGTGAACAATTCTTCATTCAAAATATCTCCAATACTTTATTGATATAGGTTTCTTGTGATAGACCTAAAATTTCTTTATGTGTATCTCTATATATCTTAATGCCAATGACATAAGATGCATCACTCATATCTTTCATACCAAAATTATTAGAGAGAAATTGTTTCACCTCGTGCAACAATTCTTTATCATTAGTAGCAAGTAAAATATCATCCACATATAAAACAAGGAAACAAATTTTACTCCCACTAACCTTATGGTAAATGCATTCATCCATGATGTTTTCCACAAAATCAAATGAAGAAATAACAACATGAAATTTTAAATACCATTAACGGGATGCTTGTTTCAATCCATATATGGATTTATTAAGCTTGCATACCAAATGCTCATCATTACTTGAGAGAAATCCTTTAGGTTGCTTCATATAGACCTCTTCCTCCAAATCTCCATTGAGAAATGCTATTTTAACATCCATTTGATGTAGTTCAAGGTCAAAATAAGCAACTAACAACATAATAATACGAAGAGAGTCTTTCGTAGATACAGGAGAAAATGTCTTCTTATAGTCTACTCCTTCCTTTTGAGTGAATCCTTGCGCTATAAGTTTAGCTTTATATCTTTCGATGTTGCCAAAAGAATCTCATTTGGTTTTAAAGATCCATTTATATCCAATGGCCCTGGATCCTTGAGGCAACTCGACAAGATCCCAGAATTTATTTAATGTCATTGAATTCATCTCCTCTTTCATAGCATCATGCCATAATCCAGAATCTCTACAATTCATTGCTTGTGAAAAAGTTTCTGGATAATTTTTGACTCCTATGTCAAAATCTATTTCTTGCAAATACACAAAATAATCACTAGATATTGATGACCTTTTGAGCCTAGTTGATCTTCTTAATGTTGTATCATCTTGCTGTTGAGAAACAAGATCTACAACTGATTGTTCAACAAGTATTGACAATTGTTGATTATCTTGATCTACAAGGTTATCATCATTAGTTTGTGGAATATCAATTATTGATCGTGTTGCACTATCTTTAGGTGAAATCTCGATCATTTCATCATTTGAAGTAGAAGTTTGCAACTTTAAATAATCATTTTTAGAAAAAATATTTATAAATTTGATCACTCCCACTAATCAAGTCATTTTCAAGAAATTTGCATTTCTTGATTCCACAAATCTAGTGGTATGAGATGGACAATAAAATCTATACCTTTTGGACTTCTCGGCATATCTAAGGAAATAACCACTTATCATCCTCAGGTCTCATTTTTTTCTTATGGATTATAAATCCTTATTTCAGATGGACTTCCCCATACACGCATATGTAGTAAACTCGGTTTCCAACCTTTGAATAACTCGAATGGTGTTTTATAAATTGTTTTAGTTGGAACTCGATTTAATATATACACAGCCATCTTTAGTGCTTCAGTCAATAAAGATCTAGGTAGTTTTGAACTATTTAGCATATTATGGGCCATGTCCAACAATGTTCGATTTTTTTGTTCAGCTACACCATTTTGATCTGGCGATCCTGGCATGGTATATTGGGCAATTATCCCATGTTCTTGAAGAAACCTTGTAAAAGGACATATTGCTTGTCCATCTTCAGTGTATCTACCATAATATTCACCTCCTCTATCTGATCCCACAATTTTTATTTGCTTACCGCATTGTTTCTCTACTTCTGCCTTGAAGTCTTTAAAGGCATCTAATGCTTTATATTTATTGTGAAGCAAGCAAATGTACATATATCATGAATAATCATCTATAAATGAGATGAAATATTTTTTACCATACAAGTCCATATCTGGACTACAAATATTTGTATGTATGATCTCTAGTATTTGTGAACTCCTCTTAGCACCTTTATTTGATACATTAGTATGTTTTCCCTTTATACAGTCTATACATGTATCAAAATCAGTAAAATCTAGTGTACGAAGCACACCTTCATTTACTAGCCTTTTTATTTTATCAACGGATATATGGCCTAATCTTTTGTGTCATAATTTGGAGAAATTTTCATTCATAGCACATCTTTTAATGCTTTTGAACATGCATGGCATTATAATTGGAATTGTCTTGTAAATAAATTTTGAAAAGACCATCAGACAATGTACCACTTCCGACAATTTCAAATTATGTTGCAAAGTGCAAGATGAATGCGAAAAAGAAAAAGAATATCCAAAAGGTACAAGTCTCGAAACTAAAATCAAATTCTTAGAAAAAGATGGAATATAGAAAGTCTTTTCCAAAATACAAGACAAAACTAGAATTTAAAATAATTTTGCATGTTCCAACTGCTTGCACATTTGAGCTTATTCTATTTCCAATATAAATGCAACTCTCATTGCCCACCGGCTTCCTGTGATTTAAAAAGCCCTGCAAAGTATTGTCAATATGGATTGTAGAACCAGAATCAATCCACCATGTGTTATGACAAATATCATCCATATTATATTCATAACATACTAAAGAGATTGATTTACCTTTCTTGTCAAGCCATTGCTTATATTTGACACAATCTTTCTCTATGTGTCCCTTCTTTTTGCAAAAGAAACACTTAGACTCTTTCTTAATGTCAAGTTGCAATGGTGCTTTACCCTTTGCCTTATGCTTGGAGTGAACTTTCTTCTTTTCGCACATTGTTAGATGTGCACTCTCCTCCATCTCAGCAATGAGTCTCCCTTCCTCTTGTACACAAATGGTCAAAAGTTCATTTATAGTCCACTTATCTTTATGTGTATTATAAGAGATTTTGAAAGGACCATATTGTTGAGGCAAAGAGTTTAAAATGAAATGCACAAGGAAAGAATCAGACATATCAACCTCTAACTTTTTGAGTTGAGCCGCAATGTCTCTCATGCGTATGATATGATCACGCATGCCTTTTATTCCGGTGAGTCTCATTGATGATAATTTTGTCATAAGGGTGCTGACAAGGGATTTATCTGAAGATGTGCATCTATCGCCTTCAATAATTCCTTAACATTTTTATGCTCCCCAATTGAACCATTAATACTAGCAGGTAATTTAGTTCTTATGAACATCATGCCTAAGCGATTAGATCGCTCCCACTATTCTTAAGTAGCGATCTCAACTTGATTGCTAGTATCTGTAATTGCTAATGGTTCATCTTTCCTTATGGCGTAATCAATGTCCATACAACCCAAATGTAGGAGAATTCTCTCGCTTCAAATTTTATAATTATTATCGGTCAGTTCAGGAATGTCATTCTTATAATCAAAGTAAGTAACATGTTGCATTGATGCAAGAAAATCATATGAACATGTTCATAAATAGAGACACAAATAATAAATGAAATCATATATTTAACCAATGCAAATATAGTTCAAGATATAAATCTAAACAATAAAATTGCCTATGGGCAAAGTTTAATTTTTATGATCTATATCTCACCTTTGTGATAAACCTAATAAATTATAGAACTTGATTCCTGTGGGTAAGTCAAGAATATAATTTATCAACTTATCCTAATTAATCATGGACATATAATAAAAATTCTTGTGGGATAAGATTTATCATATTCATACGATTAATTACATCGACGTCATATTACACTATGTGACTTGAAAAATTCAAATAATTATGACAATAATAATTAAAGATGTTGTGGCTACTCTTTAAGTATTCAAAATCATAATTAAATCACATGACATCCCTTTTTTTATTTGCACAAATGATCAAACATGTATCACATTCAATGAATAAAAGATACCTACATATACATATTTAATTTGTGCTTATATCACAACGTTGCTTTAATTGACAATATTCCAACTTATCAAAATATTAGCAATTATTGTCAATAAAATTTCTTTTTACTTTATGTTACAATATGAACTTTAATGGACTTAATGCAACGTTTAGCAAGCATGAACATATGGAAATGAAAATCCATTAAATAATGTAACATTCAACTTCAAATAAAATGATGAATTGAATTGACTATTTCAATTAATGCTTTTAGGAGAAACAAATGTGATTTCAATAAATATCACCATACATCATATTTACTTTCTTTGAAGAATGATGTTCGTAGGAATTTTTTTTAATCCATCATGTAAATATATATAAAAATATGGATGATTAATCATAATCATTTTAGTCAACAAACTACAAATAATTCATAATATGTAGTTTGCACGATTAAAATTTGATTTGATCACCATAAATATTATATATAATTCATTCATATCAAGACAGAGGTAGAACTTGGCTCTGATATCAAATGTTAGAAATCTATCAACAAAATTAGATTTCTTGAATATGAACCAATTATGGTTAGAAATTCTTTTATAGAATAAATAATTAATCTTCTTAACCATAATTAATATCAATAACTATATATAAATAAATGCGGAATAAAACATATACCTCCGGCCATTGATAATTGTAGAATGAATTTATTTTGAATATTAACTCACAAAGAAAATATCAAGATCTTCCTCGCTTTTGCCAAATCTGTAGATGGTATATGAATTTAATTTGGGAAGCGTGGGGACTTCTTTCGCCATTTGTTGGCTTAAATACATATGAATTATCCGTTTTTACCAACAAAAAATGTAATTCATGTTCATAACTTCATGTCTTAATTAATGAAAACAAATAAATGAGACTTGAGTTAAAATAATTAAAGAATGAAAGTAAAAGTAAACGGATTAATTGTAAGGTAAGAAATCTTTCTTAACATTTTATAATTAATGTTAAGAAAGTTATCCACATTTCTTACAATCCTCGCCCCAAAGGTCCCCAAAACTCTCTCCTATTTTTTTTATTATTTAATTTATCATATAAATAACAGAAAAAACTTAACTTTCCTTTTTTTCAATTCTCTTTTTTCCTCTTCTCCTTCCTCCTTCCTCTTATCTTCTCTTCTCCTTCCTCATGGTTGCTTCCTCACTGTTGCCGGAGATCACGATCGTCGACGACCGTAGGGGAAGGCGCCACCACTCCCTTGGCGGCACCCCTCATGTGGTGGCTCTTGTACAAGGGAGGGGCGCCCCTCCCCTCTTTGTACAGTAGGGGTGCAGTGCTCTGTCCCTCCCCTCTTGTAAGGGGGGTGGTGCTCCGCCCCTCCCCTCCTATGCTAGGGATGGGAGCCCCGCCCCTCCTCAGTGAGGGTTGTTGTCCTCACTGTGTACAACAACTGCCCGATTTTTATTTATTTATTTTTTTTGAAATGATGAAAGTTATTTTCATTTATTTTTTGCAATGAGAATTATATTTTTTTAAAAGATATCTGATTATATTTTAATAAAAATATTATTTATATTTTTTTAAAAAATATATTATGTAAAAAATGAAAATTTTAATTTTTTAATAATTTAAAATTTGGAGAATCGGGTCACCACAGGTTCGAGGACTCGCAGGGAACGGAAGGGAAATTCACATCGGAAATTCAGGGTGGGAGCGGGGGTGGGGCGAGGATGGCATCCCCTGCCCCGAACCGCCATCTCTACCCTCCATTTATTATTGATCAAATCATAGCCGTAGACCAATATTTACATCACTACCGTATTTCTATTTTTAACCTATGTTTTCTTTTCAAAAAGTGCCAAACAAGCTGAACTAATAATTCCCAAGTCAAGTCTTGACATTTATAAAAATAAGGTGTAGATAATTCAATTTATCATGCACCCAAAAACAAATTAAATGCATCAACCTTTATTCATATGAGAGTCTTATAGTACGTGGAGATGATCAGATGTTCTCGTTTAACCCTTGAATTTTAGGAAGTCGTACTTAGGACTTAATCCGCAAGGTTAATAAATATGCAATTGTTCATAAGTTAAAGGTTGATCCATCATCGAACTTAACTAATTTGATAAATTTCATTCAGTGTTTCGTAATTTGTTAAGAATATAGAATTAATGATGTTGCTCTTTCTAATGGCTTAAGTTTTTAAAAAAAATAGTTAGCACATTAAACTTAACATGATATTAAAGCTAGAGATCAAGAGTTCGAATCTCGTTAAGCTCTTATTAAAAAAATATTTTCTCCCTTTATTGTTCGTGTTATGAGCTGAGTTAGACCAAGGTTGGCCCATACCTGAGGGAGACTGTTAAAGACAATGATGTTATTCTTCGGCTAGTGGTAAAAGACTTATTCTTCGCCCTTTAAAGACCAAAGATGCAAATAAGAAAGAGAAACAATAACATAGTTAGGTTATTCCTATTCATAGCACTCGTTACTTTAATTAAGACATCAAATGAGTATTTTCGTCTTCCTTTCGTGATCAAAGTGTCAATCTTCTACTTTAAAAAGATGACTATTCTGAGAGGATCATCCAAAGATTTCTTTATGTTCTCAAGATTTATGTTACGAACTGCAACTTCCTCTTTTCATATAGTTTTTTGTAGCATTTCCTCCCCTTAAATGAAGTAACCTTTTTATTTTTTATTTTTATAATACAAAGAAGAATGTGTCTAATGAAGAGTAACTATTTTACATTTTAACCTCTCCTTTTTTTTCTTTTTTTTTTGTCTCCATTGGTACCAAAAGTTTAAAGCGATGTCGATGCTTTGTAATAGTATTAACTAGGCTGAAAGGGAAACAAGGGAGTATTTTCGATTTTTATTTTCATTGCGTTAGATATATGAACCTCTCTTTAAAAAATTAACTAGACCTAAAGCCCTCGAGCTGACGTATAACTCAGAACCTTATTTAGGTGAATAACTTAGAAATACTGTTCTCCGTAATTGCCAAATTTAATATTAAGACGAAGTAAACTATTTTTTGTTTGTTTTTGTCAATGTTGAAGAACATGATTTTTTTAAAGCCGGGGTAGCTGGTGATATAGATCACTATGTTAAGATAATGTATTAATGTATAGCTCTAATTCTATAAATTAGAAAATTTTTGAATTTGATTCTCGGTTTATACATACATATATACATACATACATACATACATACATACATATATATATATATCTTATTAGGTTTACAGTCCACAGAAATAAAACACTATGCCCCATAAAAAAAGATATTTTGGTCATTACGCCCACTCCATGGACTTCATGGTCATTACACCCACTATGGAATGTAAATGTAGTCATGTACCATGCATATTCATTAGTGTTCAACCAAGTCAGTTTACCAAACCAATTAAGTCGGTAGGTAGACTAGTGGTTGGAAGAGTTTTATTAATTCTAAATACTCCAAAAACAAGAGGCAATTTAAAATGAGATGAGTAATCCATGTTAAATTAGATGGACTAATCAACTTAAAAATTTAAGCTTATATTTATAATCTTCACAGTAAAATTTTAGTAATTTGGTAGTAATATTTGCCTTATGTGGGTTGGATGGATCATGGAATTGAGGTCCATACTTGGAAAACAATTTCCAAATCAACTTTAACTTGTTTGAAATTGGATATTAGGTCGAATAATTTAGTGCACTTTAAAAAAAATGAAGAACAAAAGTATAATAAAATAAAATACTAAAAGGGTGCTAAAAATGATAAAAAAATTAAGGTAAGTAAAAAGTATTGAAATTTATTTTAAAAAATCATGGGTATTTGTATTGCCTAGAGTTGGATCAATTTCGAGTTTCTCCTTGTCCAATTGAGGTTGAGACACAACTATGATTGAGAAAACTTTCGAGATGGAGGATCCAAAAACTTAAATATTCCCTTTAATCAATATATATATAATTCTGAGGATTCAGTGACAGTTTTATGAATAGCCTAGCTTCTTTGCTCAGCATTCCTATTTATCTTTTTTTTGAGTTTTTTAGAATTTCCACACCTCATTTTTTTAAGAATGTTAAATGGCATGTATTAATCATCTCATTTTTTATGAATGTTATAAATGGCATGTATTAATTGCAAATGTTATAAATGACACGTTTTAAGAATATTATAAATGGCCAAAATGTTATAAATGAAAAGTTTTAACATTTATGTGTATAAAATTTTTTTCATACAAAAAAGAATCAATATATATATATATATATGTGTGTGTGTATATATATATAATTTTGATGATTGAGTGGTAATTTTGTGAATAGTCTATATTGCTTCTTTGCTCAGCATTCCTATTTATCTTTTTTTTGAGTTTTTTAGAATTTTCACGCCTCATTTTTTTATGAATATTATAAATGGCACGTATTAATTGCAAATGTTATAAATGGCACGTTTTAACAATATTATAAATGACCACAATGTTATAAATGAAAAGTTTTAACATTTATGTGTATAAAATTTTTTCCATACAAAAAAGAATCAATATATATATATATAATTCTGTGGATTCAGTGGCAGTTTTGTGAATAATCTACATTGCTTCTTTGCTCAGTATTCCTATTTATCTTTTTTTTTGAGTTTTTTTGGAATTTTCACACCTCATTTTTTTTAATAATGTTAAACGACATGTATTAATCACCTCATTTTTTATGAATGTTATAAATGACACGTATTAATTGCAAATATTATAAATGACACATTTTAAGAATATTATAAATGGCCACAATGTTATAAATGAAAAGTTTTTAACATTTATGTGTATAAAATTTTTTCCATACAAAAAGAAACAATATATATATATATATATATAATTCTGAAGATTCAATGGCAGTTTTGTGAATAGTATATATTGCTTCTTTGCTCAACATTCCTATTTATCTTTTTTATGAGTTTTTTAGAATTTTCACACCTCATTTTTTTATGAATGTTAAACGGCATGTTAATCACCTGATTTTTTTATGAATGTCATAAATGGCACGTTTTAAGAATATTATAAATGTCCACAATGTTATAAATGAAAAGTTTTAACATTTATGTGTATAATTTTTTTTTCATACACAAAAGAATAATTACAAGGATTAATCAAAGATTGTCATTAGAATATCTCTATCTTTTTTAAATCTATTATTTTTGTATTTAAAAAAATAATTTCAAGGATTGATTAAACATTGTCTAATACCTTATTTTTTTAAAATAATAGTTAGTTATTTAGCAAACCATAAACTCTTTTTTTGCAAAAAAATTGAAATAACTTCTTAGACCACTTTTTTTCACAAAAGGAAATGTTTGACATAAATGGCACCATTTTCAGTTATGCAGACTTAATAATTATCATATGTTATCTCAACCAATTATTGATTACTCGTCATTTAAAATGTTTTCAGTTATGCATCTTTGTATTTCCTCATCACTCTAGAAGCTATTTAAGAACACTTTCTTTCCTCACTTCCTTGCACACATCTCCCCTTTCTTTTTTAGTGAGATTGGCAATGCAAAAGAGTACACTTAGTGATATTGACAATGCAAGAGATGATTGGTTAATTGTGGTCCAAATTTGAAGAGCTAATTAGCTTAAATATGATAAAAGGTCCATATCCTATCCATTTAAACCAGTTTTCATTGTTTAATAATGTATTCTTATTAAACATTTCACTTAAATCTTTCCTCTCAATCTAATTTTCATTGTTTGATATTTTTTTTGTGATTTCCTTTTCTTGTCGGAAAATTTGATGCATGCTTCAGTTTGAAAAAAAATTGGTTCCCTGATTTAGTCATATATTGATGGAAGGTGCCATTTTTTCGATTAAGAAATTTAAAGTTGTTTCATGTTTAGCTAAATATCGACCAATTGAAAATGAACAAAGGATCTTCTTTTTGCCCAACACATCAGTCAAGAAGGAAAGCGGCCCTTGCATTGTGATAGTTACCTCTGTATTAGTGAAAATATTTGGAGGCAATATAATAAATTTTTTCTTGATTTTAATATTTAACTATTATTTTTAAAAATGCATGTCTCATAATTTGATATTTGCCCCCTTTCAGGTGAAGTGACATTTTCTTCTACTACTTTGAAGATATATGTCAATTTGAAAATTGATTATATAAAATCTTTGGTCGAAAATTTATCTAAAACTTCAACTGCAATTGAAGTTATTGAAGTTAAACGGTCCAATAACCTACCATTTGAAGATGAAGTGTTTTTTTAATCCAATGTCCATAAAAGAACTGTTTGATTTAAATTAGACTAGCAAATAAACATTTATATTTGGACATGAATCTCACAATGGGGTTTTTCATCCTCTCCTATTAGGAAAGGATTTTTTTCTCAATGAGATTTTCCTTCACATTCATACGGAAAGGTTTTCCTTGGATGAAAAATAAGAACAAAAAATTATTTAAAATTTTAGTGCACAAATATGATGCAGATAAATGAGCTAAATTAATATCATTTAATATTAAATATATTTCAATAAATATTTATTATAAATTTAAATGAGACTACATAATAAAAGGTTCTAAATATTTAAAATATTTTTAAAATGCATTATAAAAAAATAGCTAATAAATTTGATAAACTAACTTAATATTTTATTTTTAAAATTTTATTACTCATATAAATAATAAAAATCTCTAATTATTATGAAATAATAAATTTTTGTGTTCCCTAATTAATATATACAGAGAGAGACCTCTCCATTTTTTCGGATTAAATATTCCTCCACGTACGATCACCCCTTTCTCCTTATACCAGATAAAAAATTTACATAGTTATATTTTTTTTTCCTTTTACCAGTACATATTGGTGTTCCATCCCTGGATACAACAACAAAGTTGAGAGGGCATTATTATTTTTCACTAATTCTTTAATATTTTGTCCTTTTTTTGTTCCTATCAAAATGCTGAAACTTAGAATATAAATATGACACAGTGACACAGACTGACACATTTCTTCATTTGTAGATTAGGACATCTCAAAGTTTAATTATAAGTTAAGTGCCTTATTAATTTTCTATTTAACTTCTATTAGGTTTTTGGCCTTCTTTTATTTCTAAGAGGTGCTTAAACTCAAATATTAACAAGAATGAAAACCTAAACTAATAAGCTCTTATTCTTTGCCAATAGTTATAGTACAGCCAGTAACGCAAATGTTCATCCATGAACAAGTGCTCTCATCAATTTTTACTTGCTTTCAGATTCCTAAACCCTACTTCTGGCTCCAAAATCTCCAAAGGCGGCCTTCAACCACGATTTGCATGCCCTAACAACATAAATAATTTCATGCACGGTGCAGGTGCGAAAAAGCTACTGATCGGAGGTCCTCCATGTCCTGATGGTACGCTGACGCCACTGCACAGGACCAGCTGTCGTCGCCGCCTCCGTCGCCGCCGCAGCTACCCATGGACATAATGTAATCTTCATTAATGGCGCCGTAGGGGACGACGGAATCGTAGTTCTGCCGGGAATTAGAGTC
The DNA here is from genome assembly GCA_030549335.1 of Pontederia crassipes. NCBI lineage: Eukaryota > Viridiplantae > Streptophyta > Magnoliopsida > Commelinales > Pontederiaceae > Pontederia > Pontederia crassipes. Next base: position 62,681,047 of record CM060191.1, on the reverse strand, counting down.
AATGGTGTTTGAACCAGGAAGTGTGCCATCATAGTAGGCGCCTACCATCCTTTCAGGGGTGCTCAATACAGGTAACGGAGCATGCGGAGTTCTCGCTCCTCCGGACCCAGCTGGTAGGAATATATTGCTCAGATTGTGATCAGCTTCTTGAACGGTACTGGAAGTCGAAGTAGCCCCAGACGTGATATCTTGAAGTGCCTGAGGCTTCAATGAGGCCAGTTGTGCTTGTAGAGTGACAACCTACAGGATGAATGAATGAGGCACAGCACATGCAGTTATTATACTGATCAAAATCATATATGTATCTCTGTGGCGATTCAAGACTGCTCACTTGTTGCTGGAGCGCAAAGATGTGACCCACGCATCCGTAGATGGGGTCTTGAAGCCTGGCCTGAGCCTCGTACGATATCGTGACGGCGGCCTCGCAGCGCTCGCTGGCCGGCAGCTGCGCAAGAAGCTTCGACACGTTGCTCGCGCCGAAGACCTTGTGGATGGCGGCGAAGTGCGCGGCGCCTTGCTCGTGGCAGAAGTACGGGGCGAATATGCAACCCCTCAAGCACTTCCTCCTCAGGAACTTGCATGCGCCGCACGGAGAGCCGATCCCCGTCATCTCGGTGCGCTTAGAAGTTAGAACCAGAGTAGAGAGAGAGAGAGAGAGAGAGAGAGAGAGAGGGGTCTTTAGTTGTTTGGATGGCTCTTGCATGATTTCATCACATATCTCGCTTTGCTTATAAACACAAAAACCAGAGAGAGGAGGATCACATTTTGCCAAATTGTTTATTTTAGGGTGTCTCCTTAATGGGCTGCACCTGCACTTCAGACTTTGTTATGGTTCTCTCTCTCTCTCTCTCTCTCTCTCTCTCTCTCTCTCTCTCTCTCTCTCTCTCTCGTGTTCTATATTCATCTGGGGATCCATCGAATGTGTGCTACCTCCCAAACGACAAAATTAAAGGTGGTGAACACTGACCAGATCCACTGGTACGTGTTTGCTTGAGCAGTCTACTTCTTTGTGCAGTTTTGGTGTAATTGGCTTTGCATTCACCCCTTATATGTTTGTGTGACCTGCTGAAATGGAAGCGTGGCCTTGTACTAACTTAGGGCATTAATTTGTACCACAGTTACTACTACATGTACAAAACAACTGAACCAGAGCCAATGTAACGCCCCCAAATTGAATCCTGCCACGTGGCGAGAATCCAACCCGGGGACGATACGGACTATACAATGAAATTGATCAATAACTTGACTTTGACTAGTTTCTTGACTAGATAACATGAATGCGGAAGACTTAAAATAATAAGAATAAAATATTCAACGAGTAATGAAGTTCATCAGTACTTAGAATAAGGAGTATCAAGTGCGGACGGTACATATACAATGCCCGAGTTCATAAAGGAAACAAAAGACAAAATGATACAACAAAAAGATAGCCAAGGACCACCCATGTGCACATCATCATCACTAGCAAAAATTGTCGCTCTGGCTCATCCTTCCATAACTTGTTTACCTGCAGGATCAATGCAGGAGAAACGATATCTCATGAGCTTCGCAGCCCAGTAGGAGAATAATAAACCAATGGATAATTAAATCAACATTAGCTAAGCATGATCATAGTATGGAAGCAATCATTTCGCTCTGAGTTCATAAATAGAGGAAGATAATAATCATGAATCATATAATAATGGAAAGATCAATGAATCAATGCGATACTCTGATTGTACGAGAGAGAAGAAATCAATGCGATACTTTGGTCTTTGTATTTCACTTTTCCATACTTTGAATCAATAGGATAGCAATGCAATGTATGGAGTTGCTTTCAACTTCTAAATCATTGATCTTTCTATGCAATGACATTCTTTACGTTTCCGTTGCGATGAGGTGCTATGTACTTCATGAATGGCCTATGGTTGTGCACACCATGACAAAAAGTCATCCTCGCTATAGGGGAGGGTATCCTGTTTCATTACACGATGGGGAGCAATCGTGCAACGAGGACATGTCTGAAACTATGTCCTACCCATGCGATGAACAATACTATGCAATGAACTCCCATCAATCCGTATCATAGGCACCCTAGCTTTTATCTTTAATTAGTTATGTTCTCGTCTTCACCCGAATGGGACTTGGATCAACACTATGCAATGTAAACCAATAAGATTCATCTCATGATCAGTGCGATGAAGATAAATGATCAGCTGGGATTAGTTATACTTTGATCATAATAGGAAAAATAGAGGATTTAGATATGGAGGAGTGGTGAGAGGTGTGGTCGTCCCATAATTTCACCACCATAAATAAGGCATATTTTAACTTTTACTTTATCCAAGCACATCAATAAACATGAGAAATACCTGCCATCTTATAGTAAAATAAACTTGAACTAAGCAGAACTTTTACTAATATTAACCTTACTAGCATTTATTCAACCTGTTATACAGCAAGCATAAAAATATATAATGTTATCTTTTAAGATAAGTTGCTGGCCAGCTTCATACATTGCACATAGTGGCACACGAAGTACACAATATAACTTCCATATGGTTTATACAATAAACCTCTTAAGAGTAAAACACTATATCTACTATTTATGGGGAAATGGTTTCTTATTTCCTGGACAGCAAGATAACACTAATAAACTTCTTAGAAGTTAACTAATTTATGTGCAACTATAACTATTTAACCCACTGTTAACTATGTCATTTCTTTATAATATGATGACACTTCAACAAGAATGGACAGAAATTGGCTAATCTAGCCTCAGTTGGTTCATATGGCTAATTCAGTCTTATTGCATTACAGTAGTATCATTGTCTAAACAAAATCATACAAGAGTGGATGAGATAAAAGGATCCTATATTATACATTTTAGCATTTCCATAAGAATTCAAGAACATGAATTCAAATCATGTCATATGACTCATGAAGTTTCATTCATCATACATCTTAATAACTTGTGTGTCCAAAGTGCAGGGGAAATGCATGAATTTGGCATTTCCATTCATCTGATATGTTTAAAATCCTTTAGACAATAATGCTGATAATCATTGTGTGTCTTGTCACTTAAGTGGTTGCTGTTCAAGAGTGGGTAGCAGCAGTAAAGTAAGAGATTAATAAACTTGAGGCTCAACAGTGGACAATACTCACAAAAATGGAACTAATTAATATGAAGTCCAAGAGTGGACAACAATAATAAGATGAGAGGCTAATTAAGCTTGTAGGCCTTGTAATTAGTTTTAGCACATGGTTAGTGATATGAACATTACCACAAGCAAGGGATGTTGTTAGTATGCCCAATTTGTCTCTCAGGCATTATAGCAGGCAGTTGGAATACAGTCACAAAGATACAAATACAAAATCAACATTTAACATCAATCCACACATCCTAGTACATCAAAGCATTACCCATGAGCATCACACTATGTTAGTAGTCATGAACAATAATGATACCATGAGAAAACATATTATGATTTATGTATAGGTGCTGCCTTAGTTGATTTAACATCCCATAGGTTGATCCAACCAATTCTTCCTACCTTATTGTGCAGAAATGTCTCTTAGCGTTGCTGCGTCCAAGCTCCTCAATCTCCCCTCCGTTCCTCTCCTTCTCTGGACGTCCTGGATGGCCCAGCGACATAAGGATCCACCTGCCTGCCTACTGCTGGTGTGGATCCAGGGAGAAATGAGGGAAAACAGATCTGAAACCAAAATGGGTAAGAAAACAGGGCATGGCTGGAAGATCCTCTTGTTTTACCTTGTTCTTCTCTTCTTTCTCTCCCGGTGTCTTCCCAGCCTTGCCTGAGGTGTGTAGCAGTAGCTAGGTCATGGGCTCGAACTCCTGAAGATCCATGAGCAGCAAGGATGAACAAGAGTTCGCACGGAGAGGGAGAACGATGGAGAGGGGAAGGATATGAAATGATCTTAGAGTAATTGATAATGAAAACCCTATTGCTTTAGCCCTAAGAGATTACCGGATAGAAGGTTATCGGAGCGGATGTTCGCTAATCGTGTGAACATCCGTTTTGAGTTACAAAAATTTATTTTTATTTATTTTTATTATTTTTTTGGAAATCGCTGGGTGTTACAGCCAATGACAAAAAAACATGATACATGTGCACAAAACATATTGGAATTTGGAAACGAGAGGTATATGTATGGAAGCGAAGAAAAAAATGCAAAGCCAAGCATTTTGGCAATCCTTGTCTTTTAAGTAATACATTCTCAGTGTGTATATATATATATATATATATATATATATATATATATATATATATATATATATAGAGAGAGAGAGAGAGAGAGAGAGAGAGAGAGAGAGAGAGAGAGGCTGCATGTAGCTCGACACATAGGGCTTGTAACGATGTGCATATAAATGCTATCTACCTCATTGGCCAGCCACGTCTAGCATTTCATAGGCCACAATTTCTTTCTCAACTAACCCTATCTTGTTCTTTTGATGGACTGAGACATGACGAAATGGTGGAGGCAGTGTTCTTTTTTTTATAGTAGGCGACAGATCCTACAACACTCAAGATTGTAAGACATTCAAATCTTTATCTTGGAACCATTTTTGCCCTTGAATTGAGGACACCCTTGACATGCTCTAATTAATGAACCGTATGTGAAAACTTGGCGTTATCACAAAAGAGTTGAAAAAGTATTCTCTACATTACAATTTACATTATAGGTGAAAAATATCAATCTGACTAATTCAAATTGAAAGGATTTCAAACGTTAATATATGTAGTCCTTTAAATTAATTTGAAACAATGTTACTTTCTAATTCTTAGATCTTGTGATTAGAAACTATGCAGGAGCAAGAAACTAACCATCTGCCTAGGAGCAATGCATGCACATTTGATCAGGAGGTAAGAATTAATGGCAGGAAACAGCCTTCTGGTCTTGTGATCATAAAGTGAAACTAAGTAACTCGTGGTGTTTGGTTCAAGAATAATTTTCTCATTATACGTATTCCAGTTGTATTGTGACTGGGACGAAGAGTAAATATTTCAACATAGAAGGTGTTTGAAAGGAGAATAGTATAAGAGTATAAATAGATTTATTCTCCCAACACTTGGAAAAATGAAATGGATTAAGTATTAAGTCAAACTAATAATTATGCTTTGAAATGTAAAAAAAGTTAAGTTTAACTGTTCTACCAAATAGAATGAATAACTATTCCTTTTATTTTTATCAGATTTGTCAGTGTTTTTTATTTTATTCTCCTTTCATCCAAACATAACTTTTTTAATAAGATAATGAATAATAAATCTCATTTATGAATAATAATGCATTTTTCAAACAACCCCATAATGATTTAAAAATTGATAATTTTAGATGATTATGGGAAACAATTAACTTAATCTTTGAATCTAACTAGAAGTTTAGAATATAGTTAAATGACTCGTAATGGGAGTTTAAATAAAAATTTTGTGCCAAAAAATATTTGGAATATCAAATAATATTATTTTATTATTTTGTTCCAAAAATTAAAAGATAAGTATAAAAAATATTTATTTAATTTCTAAAATTCAGGAATAATTATGTTTAGGAAGAACAGAATAAAGAAAAGAGAATTAGAAAAAAGATAAGAGATGAAGTTTGTTGTATAATTGAATTAGGACTTCTAAGGAGGTTGAAAGTAGGAGTTTTTGATAAAAAAATCATAAAATAATAAATAATAAATTAGAAAAAATAAGCAATAGTAATATTAAATAATTATTTAAATTTAAAATTTTGTATAAAATAAAAGATAAATTATGAATATGATGTATGATAGGAAGTTCCAATTATATTAGAACTTGAGGGGATTTTTCCTTATAAATAGAACCTTTGGAAAATTATGAATACGAAGTATGATGGGAAGTTCCAATTAAATTAAAATTTGGGGGATTTTTCCTTATAAACAGGATCTCAAATGTCTCTTCCAAGTCATCTTTCGTCCCTCCACATTTGTGTTTTTTCAGCTTTGTCCTATGTTTTTTCCATTTTTGATGCACGTGTGTGGCTAAAACTTTCAGCCATCTCTTCATGGCACATTCTTCTATTAAAGAATGTTGGAATCATCGCTGGAAAACAAGCATGGTCACTGAAAAACTTACCAAAAATTTCAGAAGCAATTCTACCTAGGCAGATGCATACAGATTTTAGATTCACTTTTATATGTGTTTTCATAATAGAATAATAAAGTTAAAGAAAAATTAAAATATATTTTATGTTCTCCTATATACTACGAATAAATCACATAATATAGTTCATCAAGATTATATTATTTCGGTACCCAAACTCACACTCAAAGTTGAAGAAAAACCATCGAAGTTCTATTTTGCCAGAATTGAACCCGAGTTGCTCCAAATCCATTCCGAGTTCGACAACATTTTTTTGACGTGTTTTTGCCAACACTCAATTCAGCCTGGATTCGATGTAAACTCAATATGGTTTTCATGTAACCCGACCCGAGTTCCATTCTAGAATTTAAATAGATGTTTTCGAATTCTAATCTGGCCCGCGTTGGCCATAAACTCAGCCTAGACCTTTAATGTCCTAAAGTTTTTGGGTCTGAGATTCCATCCTTGATCTTGACTTGATCAACGATGACCCAAAGATACATAAAAGTGTGACATAATTCATAATAAAAGTTAAAGAGCTCGCCTAACCACTAAAAAAAGAATGAAGGAAAGAAAGTAAGAAAGAAAAAAAAAAGAAAAAAAAGTAAGAAGTAAGAAAGAAAGAAAAGAAAAGTTAATTAAAGGATGTTATTATTTGAATCTTTTAATTATTTGCTTAATTATGAAAATATTAAAGTTAAATTACCTCTATTAAGTGATTACATTTATTTGTATTATTAGTGTTTGAACCCGTAGTTCAATTAAGATGTAAGGATGGACGTGTGAACAACAGTGAAGTTCCTGGTGATGTAAATTGCATATGGGATCAAATCATTAAACTTTTTAATGTAAAGTTATATCAAAGATAGTTAACTTTTAAAGAACTATTAGAAAAGAAAAGTTAAAAAGTTGATTCGCTTTTGCACTATATTAAAAAATAATTTAATAATATTTCGCTTCTACATTCTAGGTAAAGAAATGTTCAAAAATAACAAATTATAAATAGCGCCGGTTCAATAAATCTAATTATGACATACAGAATGGTGAAATTCGAGGTCGTTACGATTAATTACTTCATTAAGTTATTTATCTACCAAACATCCTCTTAATCATGTATGCTTGTTTACCACTTGACCAAAAGCTTACTGTTTTCTGCTGGACGCATGACACATTACACCAATTGTAAAAATAAATCATTGTAATCACGTGGATTTAATGTCGAGTTTGATTCTTTTGAACATAGATTATTTTTAGTGCAACCTAGGAAGAATATATCATGGAGCTTGCTTTTCAGACACTCGGTTTTTTTTTTAAAGAACTGATATTACAATAAAAGGAAATGATTGCATGCATCGTTCAATTAGCACACCAAAAATCAAAGTGGAGAAAAAGAAAATAAATGGGGAATGAAATGCACCAGGCTTTCATGTCCAACTTTAATGACATAGATACCACTTTCTCAAATTCCCATATGAGTGGACTGCCAAAGCCATACGCCCCAAACAATAATATATGGAGTTTATCATTTGTCTCTCAGTCTCTGGTGCTAATATACATATAAAATGGTACACAGCACACATTTTTTTTAGAATAGATAATACTTGTGGCTATTGGGATTGGAATTTATATATATAGTTAGGTTCTGATAGATCTGGATTATGGGGACACACCAACCTAGCAACGATAGCATCCTCTTCACTTTTGCCCTTTATTTAATGTGAGACATGCCACTAAAAAGTTGATTGCGGGTAGAAAAAATGATTAAGATTGAGGAATATAACTAAACGCACATAAAAAAAGACAATAATGAGATCCCAGATCAATTTCGCTTTGATAGCGCTTGTATCCAAACACAAAGGAGCCTACTTAAAGAGAAAAGGGGGTATGCAATTGCATTGCACATAGTAAACGTTTAAGAAGTAGAATAGTTGCATTGCACATGGTTTTATTGTTCTTTAGAGTGTTTAATGAATAGTTGAATTGAAATAAGAAATATATGGATCCAAAAATGGACGTATATAAACTTATCGTTGATTTATAGAGATGGTCTTTGATTATAAATTATTTTTAGAATAAATTTATAATAAATTTAAGACAATCGTATATATGTAAATCAATGATAATCCACGTATGTGAATCCACTTTGGATCACACAATCCTAATCCCTAGTTGAATTAAAGATTAATTAGTCTAAATTCATTTGTAAGGATTTAATGGGGACGTACCCTAACACCCTGTCTGTCTCCTATATATCACGGTGTAAGAAGGAACCAGCAATATCTCTCTTAGTATTTAGATTAACACTAAATATAATTAAATTTTAAAATGATTTGATTTATTGGACACCATTCGGATAGAACATGGGAATTAGAAAGGTAATGTTTTAAAACAAAAAAGATTAAGTTGAATGAAAAATTATGATCAATGATTTTTTAAAAAATATTAAAAAAACATAGTACTTATGAAATCAGAAAACTAAATTATAAAATCTTATTAATATAATGTTTACATTTAATAAATATAATATTGTTTATCCTATTGGTTATAATCGTTTTTATAATAATGAATTAGCTAGGAACGTACTAATGGCAAAAATATTTATTTTGATGATTTTACTACTTTAGTTAATCATATATATGAATAGGTTACTATTTTGATTAATAAAGGAACAAATGTATAATATTTTATTACATTAATGACTTATACGAATAATTTTTTATGTTAGAATTTTTATTGATTCATTCATAAGAGCTGCCATATTAAATAAAACTTAATGAGTTAATATTAAGTTCTATTTATAAAATTTATTTCAAAAAAATAAAATATAAAATATAAAATAATTTAAACGATAAATATGTGTGAGAAAGAGGGAGAAGAGACAGACATACGGTTAGAGAAACCAAAAGAGAAAAGGCCAGGATAAATTACATTAAATACCTTCAAACTTTGATTATTTTTCTAACGCTATCGTCTAACTTTACTTTATAACAATATTGTCCTCCATCTTTTAATTTGTTTTACCAAATGCCATTTTCACCGGTTATAGACCGTTACCCGGTCACACTTCTTGACGTGGCGTTGACACGACATTTTCTCTCTTCTCCACATAAATATCAGCTAATATGGCAATATTAAAAAATAAAAATAATAATTAAAAAAATGAAAATGCCCACATAGAGGAAAGAAGAGGGGACCATCGCCCCTCCCTCTGTGACCACTGATGATCATCAGAGGGGGGCGAGACCCCCCTCCTTCTCTGTGCGTCGGCAGAGAGGGGAGGGTACCCCCTCCTATCTCGCGCCAGAGGGCCACGGGGATGCCCCCTCTCTATGATCTCGCGCCGGAGGTCGCAGAGGATGGCCGTCGACATCGACGCGGGAAAGACGAGGGGCTACTGCCCCCCTCTATGCAACCTCCATCAAGGGGATGTCCCCCCCCCCCCCCCCACAATCTTTTCCTGCACTGGCATAGGGAAAGATGGGGGGCGACGGCCCCCTCCGTGACCTCCGACGCGAGGTCGCAGAGAGGGGGCTGTCGTCCCCCTCTGATGCGCGTCGGCAGAGCCCCTTTTCTCTATCTGTGCGTGCAAAGAAAGAGGGGGGCCCTCCGACAACCGTTGGAGGTCGCATAGGGAGGAGCGACGCCCCCTCCTTCTCTCTTTTGTGTGACATTTTTTTTTAATTTTTTAATATTGCCACGTTAGCAAATACTTACATGAAGAAGAGAGAAGATGTCGCGTCTGCACCACGTCAACTATGCGACCGGAAAATGGTCGATCGACAATGAAAAATGCATTCAGTGCAATGAGTTAAAAAATGAAGAACGTTCATATTACAAACTAAGTTAGAGAGCAGCGCTGAACAAACGTCAAAGTTGAAGGACATTTAGCATAATTTACACAAAAAGGCCAAAGAAAAAAGTGGTAGAGGGGATTCTGGAGCTGTCGAATAAGAATGACTAGATTTTACATATGCTTATAAAAATATATTACTCCAAGAAAAATTTCATTGTTTGTGACCACAATTTTGGTGTAAATAAATGGATCTTGGTCACAAATAAAATATTGGGACCGAAATTGGTGGTCCCATTTTACACATAAAAGGAAAATAAAAGAAAAAGAAGAATAAAATTATTAAGATTATAAAATTAATGATATTATTTGTCCCTTGAAGGGCATTTGTCCCGTGATGTACTTTGATCCATCAATGACTCCCTTTTTTTCCTCCTACTTCATCTTTCCTCCGGCGGTCCCCTTCCTCTTTAACAATGAGTTCTTCGGAGAGAAGGGTGATGAGTACTCATAGGTGATCTCCTTTGGCAAGCTAGTTTAGCAAGTATTCTTCTCCTCATCAGTAGCTTTGGCACTTGTAGATGACATTCTCTACATCGTATTCTTCGATTTGTGATATACATGTGACTAAAGCCTTCGAGAAAATGAGAGGAAAGTATCTCTTTTTGTGAAGCTTTCATCCCTGGACCCCTTTCTCTCAAAGTTCTATTTCTCTACAGTCTGTTGTCCCTGCCCTCTTTTTTTCTCTCTTCATCTTTCACCATCATCTTCCAAATAACCCACCAATGCAGCCGTAAATAAATATGTTACCAAGGATCTTCCTACTCGCGAGGAGAGGGACAAATGCAATACAATCTTTTTTTTCCTTTTGTGCAGAGATATTATTTCATACTTTGTTATCACAAAAAAAAAAATCGCACAGAAGGTTGAAACCTAACTTTTTTTCTAAAATATTCTATCATATGCAAAATAACTTTGAGAGATAGTGAAATGAACTAATTAATCCCATAGAACCATATCACTCAAAGCCAAGTTATCCGTCTAGTTCGTCATCACTCAATTACTTCTATCATCTTGTGATAAAATACAACTCACATATAAAATATATCTTTGCAATGTGTTTTACACATATAAAAAAGCATTAAATAATGATATTTTTAAATATTATTGCATGATAATGTACTCTTAAAAAGCTCTCCAACATTCAGTCTCATATGCCATCCTTTTTTATGTGGATCACTCATGTCTCGGACCTGCAAAATTTAAATACAGGAAAATACATGCATATATATTTTGCAAAAATGTGCATATATAGTTAGGCACGCCAAATATTGTTAGGCGAAAGTCTTTAAAAAAGATGATAAGATATGATCCAATGATGATGCACTTGTAACAAGGACACGAGGAGTTTGGTGATATATTGAGATTGACCAAAAATCAGATCATCGGATAACCATAACAAACTAGTTATCTAATATATTATTTTTTAAGAAAAAATATTATAAATGATTGGTACCTAAAACCAATGCACAAGTTTTCTTTTAAAAATCATTATAAAATATGGTGCATTGTAGTAACCACTGAGAAGAAATATGCCATTGTTTTAATTAAATATTGCAATAAATTATATAATATTTATCATTGTGGTTGCTACAATTTTTAATTTATTATCAACAAATATATGTAAGTACTTGGAAACCATGGGGTTGCAAAAGTAGTTTTGGATAGTGACAATTGATGATGATGATGTGGAAAAATTATATATAATTTTCATTTATGTTCAGCATACATTAATCGCGTGTTTTCATATATTCTTATGCTCGAACATATGTATTATTGTCGAAATGTAGTTTTTATTATTTCTCCACATATATCTTACACTATAAGAATAATAACTTTTAGCGATCATAATTAATGAAGAAATTCAAATCTGGTTGTTAAACACTATTATTAACGAACAAATAAAAAGCTAGTAGTTAACAATAAGGACTAGAAATAAACTGGTCCTTAATATTTTTATGACTTATCGTTAAAAGATAATTATAAGAACAAGATTAGACTTGACATTAAAATATTTAAATTAATGACTATTCGTTAAAAATATTGATGAGTCAAATCTTAAAATAATATTTAGAATACATATTTCTTTTTATTTTGTTTTCTTCTTTTAATTTTTACATTCCTTCTTACCCAAAATATTATTATTTATTAATTTAAAATTCAAAATAAAAAATAAATTATACTTTATATTTTAATATTATTCTTCAAGTTTTAATATCACTAATAAAAGATAAACAAATTTCTTCACTTTTAATTTTTAATATTTATTTTTGATAATGTAATGAAGAATGTCAATATCTCTTTACTTATGATAATTAATAATATTTAATTATTCAATTTTTTATTTTTATGTACGTTTAACTTTTTTTCATTTATTTAACTTCGATGAGAATTTCATATATATATTCCCTTAAAAAATTATGAAAAGATAAATACAAAATATTTATTATTTTAATATCAAGTTAAAAAATTGTTTTTATGACCATAATTTTGTTAATAACCATTAGAGTATATCTAATCATCTACCTCTAACCTAATTTTGCATTCTTCATCTCTTCCCTCGCACACCGGCAGTAGACGGCACAATTACGACCCCTCGTCTCCTTCGTTTGATCGAATTCGACGTGAGGGCTGCCCCCATGTGCAGAGGCGGCCGCCCAAGATGCCTCTGCGCATGATAAGCAATTAGTTCGGGATAGAAGGCATGCATAGAAAGAAATTGACGAAGTGGAGAGAGAAGGCATGTTGGCTGCTGTTTTGGTAATATTTCTCTCTTATTTTAGTAGACTTGTTTGTGTAAGTCTTTAAAAGTTTATTATTTATGTATATAATTTAAATTTGCTAATGGTACAAACATATTTGTGTAGGAAAAATTTGAATGAGATGACGTGGACATTCATTACGAGAATGTTTTGAGACATATGAGAACTATGTCAAAAATGGAAAGAAAACATACACTTCAAATATGTGAAAGATCAGCCAAGTCAGCAAGCTTTGAAGAATGTGCTTGATGGAGTGGACAAAAGAGATTGGAAATGACTTGTTAAAGCGTATTATGTAAAAAAATTTAGGTTTGATTATTTATTAAAATTATTATGATTATGTTTTAGACTATGATATTTATATTATATATAACCCACTATTGTGTATGTTGCATGTTAATATAGGATGCAAGTGAAAGAAATACAAGAAATATAACAAAATTAACTATGTCACACTGTGTTGACAACAAGCCTTTCAGAGAACTCCTTTATCAATAGGTATTAATATTATGATATTAATATTCTTTTCTTTTCTTTTTTTACTTGATATGTCTTGTCTCATGTAAAGTGTGGTAAAGATGGTAATCCACCAAATGTTGCAATTATTTTCTTTAAGACAAGCAAGAAAAAAAATAAGCTTGTTGAACTAGAGGCCATTGAAAAATATGAATGTTTAATAATAGTTTTTCATTTAATATTCATGAAATGTGTATTAATATGAGTTTATATTTTTTAGATTGAAATATAAGATATTGTACAAACTGAACTTACACTTCTCGCAATAGAGATAATAGAGCGATGTTTTGGTCCTAAAAAATGTAGTCATGTGATTAACTTTGGTGATGGAATGATGGCAAAAGAAATAATTCTTCGAAGCATGAATTGTTGGATAAGTTACAACTACTGAATAAAATATATTGTTAAAAGAACGTCTAGCTTGTATGAAAGGTCAATTATAATAGTTGATGGAATTTATGCATAGTCAACAATCTAATGGTCAAAATTCAACAACACCACAATCTTGTGAACAACACCACAAGCATAAGGTTAGTAAGAATAAAAACTCTAAACCATGTTTCATGTATTATTTTGTTTCATGTATAACAATAATAAATAATTAATTTATAACTAATTTTAAGATTTGATTTTAAAATTATTATACACTTAATAAATTTAAATCTTATTGAATTTGATTATTATATACAAATTTTCTATTGATTATTTCTTTTATGTATTTCATATATTTATTTTTTTTATGTTAGAAGCAACATATACATATTGTTTTTCAAAATATTTTGACAAGATTGTCTATTATATAAATAAATATATATTATAACTTATTATATAATATTATACTATACTAAGTATATTTTAGTATTGTTGTATATTATTATTCATATAACAAAAAAGTTTGCAACATTCATTCATAATTAATTTATCTAATATGATAAATATTATATTAATATAATAAATATATAATTAATTTATATGATAATATACATTTATGATATTAAAAAATTAAATAAGATCATAATCCATAAGTTAAAGCTGAAAGTTTAATAAATTCAAGACCAAATGAAGAGAAAAGAAACAAGTGAGTATACAAAGATAGTTCCACATTGATAGTAGTAGTGAAGTGAGAGTAAATTGACAACTATTAAAGAAGGAAATGACTGATGGACAATATGAATGTTTATGTAGAAATTCCATCTTTGGATATTTTTCAAATTTATAATAATAAAATTTATCAATTCATCTCATAACAAAAAAAATCGGCTGGTCTAAGAACGTGGTTCAACCCGGTTTTCGCCAGTTTTAGCCGATTTTGACTGATTTGATTCGATTCAATCCGGCTCAAATGGAGGTCCGATTTTGGGGCTTCAAGTGTGACAGATTTGTGATTGGTCAACAGTCGGATCGGTCTGACCGGTTGGTCCGTTTCGACCTTGATAATACTGTTATTAACATGATAACTTTTAATGACTACATATCTCTTCGCTAGTAACCTAATTTCTTGTAGTGTTATGATAATATGTATTTTTGGAATATTATTACATCTTTTAATTATTTTCCATGTAGAAGTCTCAGCCAACAACACATGGGAGAATGCAAGTGTATGCCCCCACAAACGCATGCATAGGGGCACACAGGCGAATACTCCTAACTCAGACACTTAAACGTATTTGAAAGAAGACAACGTAGCAAATAACTAAAATGCTTTTCCACACCAGCCTAATAGATTTCTTGTACAAGAGGAAGGGAGTTTCCTATACACCTTTATGGACAAATGTGGATAAAATAATTGTTGGAAAAGTTGGATAGGTAGGAATGCTAATAGGGAGGCAGCTAAAAGCTGGAAGAAAAAGACAAGAAAATAACAACATACATGGACAAAAGACCAAACAACAAATAACACCAAGCTTGTAAGGGGACCAGCCGACATAACTGCTCCATACTTGACATAACTATCTTCACCATCTTAATTGTCTGAACTCATTCTATTTTGCGCAATTCTTGACCATGGAGGTTCTCATTCGAGAGGCTATCTTCACAAATGGTATTTCAACCCAGGTTGAGATGTTGTTTTGAAACTATAGTTATCTTCTAGAGAACCCGACAAGCCGAGGTTGTGTGAAACGAGCTCAATTCCTGAGAATACAATTCATCTATTAGCTCATTGCACACGGGAGCGACGCTTGAGCTGAATAGATGATCCCATCAGCATGCACGAGCTGAGACATCCATGTACATGAAGTGTCATTGATGAGTCAAATGATGTTTGTCACGAATACATACCTATGTACATGCCGAGGGGCAGTGTGAAATCTTACCTATAATCTAAAGCACAAAGAACACTAATCTCGAGTGAAAACATCCCCTAGTGTTTATCTACACAAATCTCTATCTACTGTTGCATTAAAAATTCATAAAAATTAGAGTAGTTTTATTTTTGTGATTTCTGATTTGTAGCATTTCAATTTCTCATTTTGAACAACATTTATAGACCTAGCTTTTCCTTCAAAAAAGTTTTAATTTAGTGTGAATATTTCAACTTTGTCCTATGGATCGACCCTCAAGCACTACAATGACATGTCGTATACTTGCAGTTCTCATCATAATTGTGTTGAGGAATTATAAATTTTAAAGCTTAATTTGATATTTTCTTGTGAAGTAAGGGTAATCGCCCATGTAGGGATAATCATACGTCTAGGAGTAACTGCTTCAAATACATGACCCTTTCACGCGAAGCACGTTATTTTATATCATTTTGAGCTCTTCACGTCACATGATTTTTGACTTATGAGATGGCAAATTGAATATATTTTTGTGTTAAACGCTAAGAGCTTTTAATTATAAATTATTTTATTCATCATTTAAAAAATACAGAAAGTTCATCTTATTTCTAACATACAAATGTATAAAACAACGTATAATTCACTTTTCTAATCATAATTTTCTAATCTATTTTAATTATATTGACTATCCTAATACCTAATTAATAGTATTAACATATTACGAATGTTTGATTTAGGGGTGAGCATGACTGGGATTACCCGATCATCTTGGCACACAAAAACTCGGATTATAAGTGTTTGATCCGAAGATCATATCCCAACTTGGGAATATATATCATATTAAGATATTAAATTATTTAAAATAATATATTTATTTTATTTACATTTTATATTTTATTATATATATCAAAACATACATTATATTATATTATTACATATGTATTTTACTATTAATTATTATATTTACATAATATTATTAAATATTTTTTATATTATATATATTTATTTATTTATGATAGTTGAATAGGAACAATCATGAATGTCTTGATTTGATCGGACCCGAATGATTTATTAAAAAATCAGAGCAAACTGGGTCAACACCGGGAAGACCAAAAATCGATCCCAAGTTCGAGATTGTGCACCCCTAGTTTGATTCTCTTATGCCTACTTTCTAGCAGGCCCGCTCAAAGCACTTGGAGATCTAAAACAATATTATATTAGGTGTAGTATGATTTATTTTTCTCTAAGTTTTAGATGCAAAATTATTAATTCACATATTGAGGAAACACTCATTTATGTTTTTAGAATTTATTTTTGTTGCTAACAAATAATTTTCCAAGAACTCCTTTGTGAGATTGTATCAAAGGATCAATTCTTCTCTATATCGTATTCTTAGATTTGTGATATACATGTGACTTATGCCTTGGAAAAAATGAAAGGAAAGTATCTCTTTTTGTGAAGGTTTAATCCTTGGCCCCCTTTCTCTCAAAGTTCTATTTCTCCACAGTATGCTAACCCTGCCCCTCTTTTTATCTGTCTTCATCTTCCACCAACATCCTCCAAATAACCTACCAATGCAGTCATAAATAAACATGCTATGCCATCATTTTCAGCCAAGGACCTTCCTACTCGCGAGGAGAGGGACAAATGCAATACAATCTTTTTTCCCTTTTGTGTAGAGATATTATTTCATACTTTGTTGTTAAAAAAATTCGCACGGAAGAGTGAAACCTAACTTTTTAAAAAATATATTCTATCATATGCAAAATAACTTTGAGAGATAGTGGAGTAGACTAATTAATCCCATAAAACCATATCAATCAAGTTATATCCCTCTAGTTCGTCATCACCAAGGAAGAGTATGTTTCCTTTTTTAAAGTCGCACCTTCATTTTCATATGTGAGCCATTAATCCTTTTTTCATATTTAATATAAAAATATTATTAATAATTTTTAAATCATAAAATATTTTTTCTAAATATTTAAACTTCCATACCTAAGATATTTTTAAATATATATTTTTTAAAAAATTAAATCAAATATAGACTTAGTTTTAAATAATAAAGTCTCTTGAGGCAGCAAAAGTGATTTTTAATTTGTTTTTTTTACTCGATCGCTCAGTCGTTACTTCTATCATCTTGTGATAAAATAGAACTCACATATCCTTCTAAAAAAAGAACTCACATATAAAATAAATCTTTGCAATGCATTGTACACATATAAAAAGTATTAAATAATGATATTTTAAATATTATTGCACAGTAATGTACTCTTAAAAAACTCTCCAACATTCAGTCTAATATGTCATCTTTTTTTATGTCGATCATCCATGTCTCGGACCTGTAATATCATAATACAAGAAAATACATGCATATATATTATGCAAAAATGTGCATATATAGTTAGGCATGCCAAATATTGTTAGACGAAAGTTTTTTAAAAAAGATGATAAGATATGATGCAACAATGATGCACTTGTAGCAAGGACACTGAGATTGGTGATACAACAAGGTCGTTGAGATTGTCCATAAAAAATTGGATCATCGGATGATAATAACAAACTAGTTTTCTAATGTATTGTTTTTTAGAAAAAATATTATAAATGATTGGGACCTAAAACCTATGCGCAAGTTTTCTTTTAAAAATTGTTATAAAAGACGGTGCATTGTAGTGACACTTTTATTTTTTGTTTCAATACTAAGAAGAAATATATCATTGTTTTAATTAAATATTACAATAAATTATATAATATTTATCATTTGGTTGCTACAATTTTTAACTTATTGTCAACAAATATGTGGAAGTACTTGGAAACCACGTGGTTGCAAAATAGTTTTGGATAGTCACAATTGATGATGGTGATGTAGAAAAATTATATGTAATTTTTATTTATGTTCAGCATGCATTAATCTCGTGTTTTCATATATTCTTATGCTCGAACACATGTATTATTGTCGAAATGTAATTTTTATTATTTCTCCACATCTATCTTATACACTACAAGAAAAATGATTTGTATTGACCATAATTAATGAAAAGATTCAAATTTGATCATTAAACACTATTATTAACGATCAGATAAAAAGCTAATAGTCAACAATAAGGATAAGAAATAAACTGGTCCTTAATATTTTTATGACTTGTCGTTAAAAGATAATTATAGGAACAAGATTGGATTTGATGTTAAATATTTAAATTAATGACTATTCGTTAAAAATAATGATGAGTCAAATAAAAAAAATCTTAAAATAATATTTAGAATAAATAACTTTTACATTCCTTCTTACCCAAAAATATTGTTATTTATTAATTTAAAAATCAAAATTCAAAAATAAAGTATACTTTATATTTTAATATTATTAATTCAAAAATTCAAGTTTTAATATCATTTTTATGTATGTTTAATTTTTTTCATTTATTTAACTTCAATTAGAAATTAATATATATATTTCCTTAAGAAATATGAAAAGATAAATACAAAATATTTATTATTTTAATATAAAAGATTAAAAATTTGTTTTTATCGCCATAGTTTTGTTAATAACCATTAGAGATAGTGGGATAGACTAATTAATGATTGTGTAAAATATATTAGTTTTTAAGTGATGAGTTGGATGAAAAAATTATAGAATAATTTAGGAAAAACATAAATAGAAATGATTAATACATATGTATATAATAGTAGTAATTATTAAGTCATAAAAAGAAATTAGCTACAAATCTTATGAATATGCCAGTGTTTTTCAACAAAATTCATGGATATGACATTAATGAGATAGTGGAATAGCTTACTTAATTAATTATTATGTAGAATATATTAGTTTTAATTAATGACTGCGTAAAATATATTAATTTTTGTGATCAATTAGATGAAAAAGTTTAAAAATTGAGAAAAAAAGATAAATAGGAACGGACCAAGAGGCAATTAAGAGTAATTATAATCATATCACTAATCCGTATATGGTAAGAAATTGACTACATATGTCAAATATCAATATTTCAACTTTTTTTTAAAAAAATTAATGTATATGACTTCAATGGGATAGTGGGGTAGTATATTAGTTTTTAAGTGATGAGTTGGATGAAAAAATTATAAAATTATATTTAGGAAAACGATGAATACATATGTATATAATAGTAGCAATTATTAAGTCATAAAAGTAAATTAGCTACAAATGTTATGAATGTTTCAATTTTTTTAAACAAAATTCATGGGTATGACATTAATGAGATAGTGGGGTTGCTTATTTAAGTAATTATTACATAGAATATATTACTTTTTAAGTAAGGGCTGGGTAGAATATATTAAATTTTGTGATGAATTAGATGAAAAATCTAAAAAAATTGAGAAAAAAAGATAAATAAGAATGAAGCAAGAGGCAATGAAGAGTAACTACAATTCTATCACTAATCCTTATATGGTAAGAAATTAACTGTAGATGTCAAATATGAACATTTCATTTTTTTTTTAAATAATAAATGCATAAGACAGCAATGGGATAGTGGGGTAGACTAATTGATGATTATGTAAAATATATTAGTTTTTTAAGTGATGAGTTGAAAGAAAAAATTATAAAAATATTTAGGAAAAAGATAAATAGAACGATGAATACATATGTATATAATAGTAGCAATTATTAAGGCATAAAAAGAAATTTTCTACAACTGTTATGAATGTTTCAGTTTTTTTAAACAAAATTCATGAATATGACATTAATGAGATAGTGGAGTTGCTTATTTAAGTAATTATTATGTAGGATATATTAGTTTTTAAGTAAGGGCTACGCAGAATATATTAATATTTGTGATGAATTAGATGAAAAAATCTAAAAAATTGGGAAAAAGAGATAAATAAGAACAAAGCAAGAGGCAATGAAGAGTAATTACAATTATATCACTAATTCTTATATGGTAAGAAATTAACTGTAGATGTCAAATATGAATATTTCATTTTTTAAAAATCCATGTATATGACATTAATGTGATAGTGGGGTAGACTAATTGATGATTATTTAAAATATATTAGTTTTTAGGTGATGAGTTGAATGAAAAAAAATATAAAAAATTTAAGAAAAAGATAAATAGGAACAATCAATACATCTATATTATATTAAAAGTATAGAAGTTTGCAAGGAGGTGATGACACTTGACAAAAATAGAAACTGCCAAGTGTCCTTTTATTTGTCAATTAAAATTCATTTTTATGATAGTGTGTGTATATATATATATATAAGGTATGATAACCGTATGAAGCAATACATTATTCATGTAATAGATTGTAACTATATAGATATAAATTTTAAGATTGTAATTATATACTTTTGAACATACGGTTGTCCCTAATAATTTTTAATATAAATGTAATTTTCATTTTATATAATTATATTAATTGGAGTAGTGGATAAGTAAGCCATAACCATTAGTCTAACTAAAATATTATATAATTATATTAATTAGAGTAGTGTGATATCATTGGAGTAGTGGATAATAACAATCCATAACCATCCATATAACTAAAATTTCCTCCGCCCATGCACAACAACCTATAAATACTCTCAAATATGTGTCGTACATTTTGAATAATGCATGGAGGAAATGCTCCATGTCATCCATACATATTTTCTACATTGCTGATTTGGTGAGTACATATGCACAGGGACGGAGCTACGTTTCCATGCCCCCCCCCCCCCCCCCCCCCCACCAATTTTTTTGTACACCTTATGATAATATAAACCTTATATATTTTAAAATAATACTTCATTTGCCCCCCCCCCCACCCCCACCCACCCCCCCCCCCCCCCCCAATTAATGGAAATTAAATATATATGTTTCCTTTTATATTTATCTTGTTATAAATGTAGCTATAAACCACATAATTAGTTATAATATATATATATAATTTATTATCAAATATTGCAAAAATGGACATATATCCTATCTAATTATTAATAATAAATTTTATATTGCCCCCCCCCCCCCCCCCCCTCCCTTAATATTTTGGGCTGGCTCCGTCCCTGCATATGCATGCATGTGTAGGTTATATGAGTGTCGGACAAGAAACTGTGTTTTGACGGAAAGACATGCATATATGTATTGGCAATGAGATAAAAATTATTATTATTCATATCCGTAGTTATTTGTCAAGCATGATCTCCCTATCATAGTTTAGTTTTTTTTCTTGTAAAAATATCATTTTAGTTTTGCCTTCATCATCGATTCATTTTTTTTGTTATAAAATTATTTTCGTATAAAAGAATCCTCTTAAGATGTTTTAGAATACTGTCATAACTCTTTAAGTTTTGTTTTCTAGAAAGAATCTTTTTATTTGTCTTTAGACACTAACACATGTGTAATTACATTTTTAAAATAAAGTTATTTCTTCTTAAAGTATTATTGGCGTACAAATGCAATATTTTTTATAGTTTATTAATTAATTCTTTAACGCTAGATTTGTGGCAATGGTTTATTATCATTGGATTGTTATATATTATAAAATATTAACTATGACATTTCATGTCTTTATCTCTTTTAAAGATTATACTATAAATGTTTAATTCATAATTGATGGTTCATAAAAAAATATTTAATTAATAGACGTATGATGGGTTCAATGATTATGGATAAACATCTTAAACCCAATAAATAAACATGATAGATAGCCTTTCCAAAGATTTTATAATTATTTATTCTTTAATTATGAGCATATCAATTAAGTAAAATTACTTTAAAATATGTGTGTACATTAGTTTAAATGTTGTAACTGCTATCTATATTTGCATAATAAAATAAGATATTATTAAATACTTTTAAATTTTTTAAAAAAATATATATCACATATATTATATATCGATGTCTTGAGTCCTTTTACTTATTTTAAATGGTAGGCATATATAAACATCTATTTCATTATATAGTTCTTTACTATAGTTATTTTACTTAAGTTTGACATCCATATCAATTTTTAAACAAGGTTTCAAATATGGATGCACATGTTTTATTTTCCAGCGTTGATTAATATTAATAATATTATTATATTTTCATTAGTTATTTTATTCATTTGAATTCTTTAAGTATTAATATTATTTTTCAAGGCCAAGGTTGTTAATGTGGATGCACACCATTCATACTTATATATTATTAACCTATTAATGATATATATGTAAGTAGTGGGACTCCATAATCGACGCATGGAGTAACCTTAGGTGGCTACAATATTCATAAATGCATGTTAGATAATACACTAATCAAAATTATATATATTACTTACCATGTATTATATCTTTTAAAATAATAATATGACTAGTGGAAGGTCTCTCAGGAGGTATTTCTCTATAGGAAACTATTACTAGATTTGGATTAAAATACCTTCGGATGACGAGCACCTTGGAGGTATGCTAAGCATGATCATGTGTAATATCGTATTAGATAATTTGAGTCCATCATATTGTATTATTAATTTATCATACATAATGAATAATTTGAATTTCCTAAGTAATTCATATTGTCTATAAAATGATAATTCAGATTGCCTATAGGAGGAGTAACAATCCGGATTGTCACTTGAGTTGCAATCCTTTTAATTCTACTTTTCACATATGTCCTTGAATTTTTTTAAATAAATCATAGAACTAAATAATTATTATGAACATATTGTTATCATATTTCTGAAATATTATACCAATTATTTAAAAAACTTAATTTTATAAGTGAAACTATGTTTTTTTAATTTAATTTTATGGAGTTTAGAATAAATTATGTATATATATATACACATAACTATTTTAATTAAGTGTGTATTTGTAAAATTTTAATTGACTCATAATTTTTTATTTTATTATAAATAACTAATTTTGATTGTCAAATAATCACTAATAGTTTAATAAATGATAATTTATTTTAATAAGCAATCAACATTGATAGGTAATCTTGAATGACAATGTAGTGAATAAAATCTCTAAATTTTGCATGGCAGATAATACACTTACCAGAATATAATATATTTTAATAACATATATATTTTTAAAATACTAGTGCTTCCTTATTGCATCGAGTACCATTAATTTTTTTAAAAAAAACTGTCTCGTTAAGGAAACCATGAAGATAATTTTTAATAACAAAAATGAATATTTTATACCATTATGTTTCTATAGGATATTGTCCTTAAACTTTTCTTAGTAATAAATAGTGTAAATTTAGCATACATTTTCCTAATTTATATATTCGATAATAACAAAATGATAATAATATATTTTCACTTTTACTTAAATATTTTTTATTTTATAGATTATGATATGTGATTATTATATTCATTTTTATCGCGCATATCGCGGGTGTTACACTAGTATGTATATAATAGTAGCAATTATTAAGTAATAAAAAGAAATTAGCTACAAATGTTAGGAATGTTTCATTTTTTTTTAACAAAATTCATAAAAATATGACATTAATGAGATAGTGGAGTGGCTTACTTAATTAATTATTATGTAAAATATATTAGTTTTAAAGTAATGAATGCATAGAATATATTAATTTTTGTGATGAATTAGATGAAAAACTCTAAAAAAATGAGAAGAAAAGATAAATAGGAACGGAACAAGAGATAATGAAGAGTAATTATAATCCTATCACTAATCCTTATATGGTAAGAAATTAATTTCGTATGTCAAATATGAATATTTTAATTTTTTTTAAAAAATCCATGTATATGACATCAATGAGATAGTGGGGTAGACTAATTGATGATTGTGTAAAATATATTAATTTTTAAGTGATGAGTTGGAACAAAAATTTATAAAAAAACAAACAAAAAGATAAATAAGAATAATTAAAAAGAGTCAATGTTATATATATATATATATACATGTATATAATAATAGTAATTATTAAGTCATTAAAAAATTGGCTACAAATATTATGAGTGTTTTAGTTTTTTTAAACAAAATTCATGGGTATGACATTAATGAGATAGTGGATTGGCTTAATTAATTATTATGTAGAATATATTAGTTTTTAAGTAATGACGTGGAGGAGAAAATTCTAAAAATGTTAGAAAATGATAAATAGTAATGGTGAACAAGGAGACAATATGAAATAATTGCAGTCATGCCACTAATAATTAGGATTGTGGATTGTAAATAATTATAAAATGATACCGATGTAAAGGTTCAGAGCATGTGATTGCATGATTATTATTGTACGTTAATATGACTCATATATAAATATAGTTAATGGGGTTGTAATATCCTGTGAAATATTGTGCAACATTTGTAATATGAACCATTCGTATTATATTTATGGTCCAAATGAAAGTGTGCGATGCTCTCTCTCCTCACTCTTCCCACTGCACTTTACGATCTGCTACCATTGTAATGCCCACCATGACCTCTCTAGTGATCAGCGACAGCGACATAACAAGGACCCCGAGGCCATTGTCAGCACTACCGACTTCTTCGAAAGGAGGAGGAGGGCGAGCCTTCCTCGCTAGTTGAGTCACTTGACCTCATGCTTCATCACCTCCTCCCTTTCCTTGCTATGAAATTGCCGTCGGTGACTCTACAAAGCTCTCCCTCCTCTGCATCACCCTGGTTGATGCTGCCGCCTCCCCTTTCTGGTCCTCCAATCCCCTCTTCCTCCACCTCCTGCCTTCGCATCTTTCCACGCTCCGCTTCCTCCGCCTGCTCGTGCCCCCGACTCCACCCTTCCCTCCCCAGGGTCATGCCAAGCTTTGCCTCCAGAGCGATCTTGGCCTCATCACCTTCGCCCTCCACCCCATCACCTCTCGCTCCTACTCCGCTGTTGGCAGCGGCAAGGATGCGTACCCACCTCTCTACTCTGCATGTAATGCTTCGAAATTTGACCCCGTCACGTGGCGAGATACTCTTTCGGTCGTTACTTTCTTTGGTCCTTTTTTGACTTCTTTATTGACCCAAATGGTCAAATAATGTGACATGTAAGCGGAAGACTTAAATAATAAAATATTACAACAATAATATGAAGAAATGCAGAAACTAAATGAATAGAAGGTACATCAATGTCTCACATAAGGCATATAAAGGTCCATGCAATAATACAACTCTATAAGTTCCATCCAAATGAAAATTCAACTCAATATGTTAAAAGATAAAGACTCCATCTAGGCCCTACGATAACCATGTACACACGCCACCAAGCTGTAGTCATCGCACACACATCAACTCGGCATGCATCCATATCATGTACCTGTGGGTATTACATAGGGGAGCAAGCTCAACCGTTAGCATAAAGTTAAGTGTGAGTTCGTATAAATCATAAATTTGTTCCATCAGAATAAGCACGATGTAAATATAGAAACCAGATATAAAAGTGAATCATAATATAGGAGTCGATAAAAAGGATCACAATTCATGCTTTTTTTACTTTCTTTTCCATGTTCAGTCTCATATTCATTGTTCATATTCATAGTTCTTGTTCATATTCATGTTCATAAGGACAAAGTCATTTCATTTATCTTTAGGCCATTCATGCATATTTTAGAAGAGCTCTTCTTCTTTTAGGAAATATCATTGCAGGCACATAAGTACAGCTATCTAGACCATGGTGGGCTAGTGGGAGATAAGTGCCACGGCGAGTGGCCCGTCGGGCAAGATGACCTCGCTTAAAGCGAAAACATCTGTGGGGAAGAAACTCCCATCTAGATAGGCAATTCATAACCCTTCTTATAAATCATGGACCTGTCTTTTGATTACTTAGATCAATCAAGGCCGTAAGGAGCCAGGGCAACTCCAAATCATCATAAGTGGTTAGTAAGGAAAAAGGATAATCATATGGATAGAGGTTTATCAAATCATAGTTGTTACTTAAAATCATGTTCATTCTCTGTCCAAGATTCGGATGGCTGAAAGTCGAAGGATGGTCCATTTGATGGATACTAATATCAGAATGGAATTTTGATTTAGACTATACCACTATGGCACACATGTGGTAAAAATGTATAACAACCATATTCTGATTAGATTATAACATGGTTATTCAAACTCTTGCCTCATTTAATACTTACTTATAATTCTATGTATTAAAGTATCACAATAATTAATCATCATGCACAGAAACTCTACCATCCAAAAACCTATTTCCACCTCCTTATGGCATTTATGTATCTATGTTGTACATCACATATTTCACATCCCAATTCATTAAGTGAGGATATATTACTCAATCAAGCAAAAAGAAACAAAAAGAAATAAATGTAAGTTACATAAAGTTTTGGAACCTACTTATTGTTCGTATATTGCATGCAAGTGGACAACATAAGACAATCTCAAAATATGCAGGCAGCACTATAACTTTTGACATTTCCACTACTTCAGTCGCTGACATATTACAATAACGCCACATTTTATTATGTCGAATTAATTATTAACTATCACGAATCAATGTTTATTATTATGACTACAACAACAACTATTCAAGAGTTTCCTAAGAAAAATCCACAGGGGCGCCATATACTCATTAATCATGTTTACGGCATGTATCTTGTACAATCATGCGTGAGTGTTAAGGACCCACATGATAGGTCTAAGGTGTGTGTTTTGAGGATGAGTTGATACATGCATGTCTAGAATAAAATGATAATTGGACAACAATATCATGTAATGACAGTAATACAAAAGATCAGATATGATGTCAATCATCTAGAGTTTAAACCATTATCATCACATATAAGACATGATGATGTCAATCATCTAGAGGTTAAACCACTATCATTACATATAAAGACATGATGCATAACATTCATGGATTTTCAGCGAGGTTCCACTTGGTCAAACAAAATAAAAAAAGGACTGAGAGAAGAAAGTCCATCACGTAATCGCATAATGATTTTAATTATCCAAGATTGATCTAGTTCTTAAAACATGTAAGTTATTTAGGAAATTATCCTAGTGATTCAAATCTCGAAAATACACCTTCTTGTCCGTCGTCGGTTCGTCGCTTCACCGGAGTAAGTCCTACTCTCGTCCTCCTCCCCGTCCTACGTCACGTACACCTGACCGGAGTGCTCCCTATCTCCTTTGGTCAAAAGTGCACGACAATCACAGATCAAGAGACAAGAAAAGATGAGGTGTGAGAGAGAAATAGGGAAGCGGATGAGCTGTATCAATTTCAAATTCTTTTCTTTAATGGCCAATCATGGAGATTCTCTCTCTATAATTTGTCAAGATTTATGGGGGAGGGGTTACGTGAATTGCCTCCATCAAATCCGAACATAAATGCCAAGGAATGTTACCAAAATAAATAAATAAAGGTCAATTTAATTATTTTTTTAAAAAAGTTTGTGTTGTTACACTGTAGCATTCGCAAAGGATTGTCGCCTGTGGGTTCACCGAATAAGAATAAGAGGGGAGGTCAGGGGTGACACTAGCAGGGGATAGTCACTAGGTGGGGAGGTCGGGGTGGGCTCGCAGGGATTAGAAGGAGAGACGGGAGGGGAGGAGGTTAGCCCATTCGATCCGAACCCTTTATTGAATCCAACGGTTCAAATTAGGGGTGCTACATAATGTTTCATCTAAGGGGTATTACACCCATGAAAAAAATAGGAAGATTGTATTGTTTAACCAAATGAAGAGAATCTATCCAAGATTTAATGTTGGCCGAATTTTAAGGATCATTGAAAAATATTCACATTCTAAAAAAAAATAGATCCACATTAATTAAAAAATTAATTCACAAGAAAATAAATAAATTGCATTGATTAGAGAAATTTTGGGGTAGAGCCATATTTTATTAGTTTATTATTGAGAAATTTACATATTTTTAATTATATGCACAACATGATTAACATAAATGAAAATATCAATCGCTAGAGGCCCCAAATAATTGAGAAGCAAGGGTTCTAAATCCTTAGGTCTTGGACCGGGCCTACTTTCTAGTTCGATTTTTATTCAGATCGTTTGGTTTTGCATGCTAAAATTTTAAACTCGCAGTTAATTGAGATAGAGTGATAAGCAACATTTTTCTCATGAAAATTTGTTGGAGTTCATCGGAGACTAGATATGTAAACATGTATGTCAAGAGACTACACATAAATGGAAGTAAAAAGAAATTGCATAAAATTATAAAGAAGATCGGAGAAAATAAAAGAACTTGTATAACATTATAAAGAAGATTGGAGAAAAATATGAGGTATGACGGAGAGTGTGTATATATATATATATATAGAAAATTGTGTCAGAATAAAAATGACAAAAAAGGAAAGAAATGCGGCCAAGATCATCTGTTCAAGATCCAAGGGCTGGAATTTAGAGACCTGGCAGCGCCCCCATTTAATTCACTTCGTAAACCCTAGAACTGAAAACCACTCGCTCCTTTCGACGCCGCCTCTCCGCTTCTTAAACCCCTTCTGCTCGTTGCTGCCCATTCCTGTTCCTTGTTCTGTTGCCTTTCGTCTTCCTGGAATCTGGTAAAGATGTCATGTTCCTCTCGAGCTTTCACCATAAGTTTTTTTTTCATTGTTTTCTCGTCCTTTTCATTTCAATCTTTTTTCTTATTCTTGTATTCAAGACTTGTTAGCACATATCGAAGACTTGACAGGCAAAATTTACAGCCCGCTGAGTTCAAAACTTGTGCGATATGATACTCGTCTCCTAAAAAATTAGCCCTCTTTTGATTTCACCAGTTTTAAGAGAGGCCGATGGAGGAAGATGGACATGGTTTTTGCTGCTACTAAGCGCGAATACAAGTTGCAATCTTAAAGAGTTTAACTTGTTGTTTCAGCATGGCGAATCCTAAGGTTTTCTTCGACATACTGATCGGGAAGACGAAGGCCGGGCGCGTGGTGATGGAGCTTTTCTCCGACGTCGTCCCAAAGACGGCCGAGAACTTCCGGTGCCTGTGCACCGGGGAGAAAGGGATCGGGACAATGGGGAAGCCGCTGCACTACAAGGGGTCCGCCTTCCACCGCATCATCCCGGGGTTCATGTGTCAGGGCGGCGACTTCACCCGGGGCAACGGCACCGGCGGCGAGTCGATCTACAGCCTCAAGTTCCCGGACGAGAACTTCTCGAAGCGGCACACGGGACCCGGTGTGCTGTCCATGGCCAACGCCGGGCCGAACACCAACGGATCGCAGTTCTTCATCTGCACGGAGAAGACGGCGTGGCTGGACGGCAAGCACGTTGTGTTCGGCAGGGGTCGTCGATGGCTTATGGCGTCGTGCAGGCGATGGAGAAGGTCGGCTCGCAGAGCGGCCGCACGACAGAGACCGTCGTCATCGAAGACTGCGGGCAGATCGCTGACGCTTGAGCTGCTGCCGCCGCTGCTCTGCTTGACGTTGCATGAGTAAAGAAATTTCTCGAGGAAAGAAATTTCCATGCCTACAAATTGTAGAAGTCTAGTTTGATGCCTACAAGTTTATAGCACTGTTCTTAACAAAATTTCCAAGTAATGCTTGGGAATAATATGAAGTGGCAGTAAAAGATGTTTCGCACGTCTTTGTTTTGAGAGCCTTTCTTTTGGGTTGTCTGTCTCATTGGTTGTTGCATTCTTCGTCCCAAGGAAGAAAAGTAAAGCACCAAACATGGTTCAATTCTGCAACAACACAAAAAACATGTTTATTATCAAATTCTCTTCTAATCTCCACACTAATCCAGAAGGAAAAGGAAGGCAAACCATCCTGGGTAATTTTGGAAAAAAAGGTTCTTCGAATTTCCGGCTTCTCAATTTCATTGTTGTACAAGTCCAACATGATTGGGAAATTGGAATTACTAAAGCCAACTGGAAAGCTGCATTTCGTTAATAGTGGTCAGAAACTACTTGTTCATGGATATATTCTATTTAATCATCGTATTAAGATGATTAAATATGTATTAAGAAGCATGCAAACTATCAGATCACGGAAAAGGAGCATCCGGAGACAACATATGTATTAAGATCCTAAAGATCACAATGCATCATATATGTATTAAGATATTTGTAAGCAATCCCTAACTTCAGCTTTTTAATGAAACATAATGAAGAAAGCAAGAACGATTAAGCTATCATACTCAGGAACATATTAAGGAATGGAAATATATATTCAACAATTAGCTTAAGTATAAACTAGAATATCACAACGTGCCAAGTGTCCAGGAAACTATTGGGTAAACAATTGAGTCAAACTATAGTAATAATAACATCACAGGGGGTATGCGCCAAAAGAACTGCCAAGGATAAAGAATAGGTCTCCAAGCCCTTTCAGAACTATGGTTGTAGCACCTCACAATTCAAAAGAAGAAAAAAAAAATGATAGCCACTCTTGAGACGTGCTCAGCATTCCTCCAAAGTCAAAGATGCTCCGAAAATACATTAATATATATATATATATATATATAATAGTATAAAAAATAAGGAAAGAAAACAAAATATTAAGATTGGCTCACACCATTTTAAATTAAATGGTGAGCTGCCATGTCATCACGAGTTGGCATCCATGCAAAATAATAGAGAGAGAGAGAGAGAGAGAGAGAGAGAGAGAGAGAGAGAGAGAGAGAGAGAGAGAGAGAGAGAGAGAGAGAGAGAGAGAGAGAGAGAGAGAGAGAGAGAGAGAGAGAGAGAGAGAGAGAGAGAGAGAGAGAGAGAGAGAGAGAGGAGAGAGAGAGAGAGAGGGAGAGAGAGAGAGAGAGAGAGAGAGAGAGAGAGAGATATTACTGACTTTGTGGAAAGAAAGATCTTATCTCCTTTTTTGTGCCGGCCAAGAAAGGAAATGAAAAAAAAAAAAACAAAAGAAGGCTTATCTTGGCTAGCCGAAAGAAGAGAAGTGTTACTCACATGAGAGAAGAAAAGGAGGAAGAGAAAATTAAGGATTAAAAAGAGAAGTAGGAACAAAAAGAAACGAAATTTTCTCTCCTTTGAGGCTGGCCGAACCAAAGGATGAAGCAAACAAAGGAAATATCAAGAGAAACTAAATAAAGTATGTAGGGTGGATCTTTTAATCTTATGCAATTAAATTATTTATCGAATCAAATACGATTATGAAACATGTGCTTGTTGTTTTTCTCACATTGCCAAAAATTGCAATTAGTAAATAAATATAAAAAATAATTAGAAAATAATGAAATGTGTTACCTGATCTTTAGGAAGTCTATTTTCCATGGGATTTGGGAATCATCACAAAATCGTATCTATATAGTAAGTTATTTGCAAAATAGTGAGTGATTGTCATGTTGTTCTTGGAAATAATATAGTTAACTTATAAATTATACCCTTATCAATACGATTATATAAAATTATGAAAATACATCTGTAAATACTCATGGAAGGCTATGGTTAATGGACTTTAGAATTGGATTGATTGAATACCTATACAGAAAATTATGTATGAAACCTTAAGAGTCACTCAAGCTGTTCTAAAAAGTAGTTAGGCTGAATGTTAATTGAGTCATAAATTTCCACTTAGAGTTTCATATTGTAATGTATGGATAGAAATATATATATATATTTAATATTTCTCGAACAATTGAAATTTTGGGAAAATAATATGTGTACAAGGAATTATAATTTTATAAGGCACAACCCACAGTCTGTAGATTAATACAGGATGAGGAAAACTATAAGGTTAGTATTATAACAAGCTCAAGAAGTCTAGTTTCGTTAGAAATTTCATTCCATGTGATAGGATGTAGATTATAAAAGTTATGAATTTTACACTAAGCACTATGCAGTTTATCAAGATTCTAAAGTCAAGCATAATATAGTTTAATTATATAATTTTCTAAGGTCATTTAATAATGATTTAAATTATGAGTTTTATGATGATCATAGTTGATGATGTCTTTTGTCATTGAAAATTAATTTCACATTGATAGGAGTTATACACTAATTGTTATATATTTTATATTATAAATAGAAATAGAGTGTTTGTGCTTATATGACCATATGATGTGTGAATTTAGAAATTGATTAATGGTTTTATTTGCTTACATGATATACGATATGATATGAAATTATAAGGTACATTCGTAAAAATGTATTAATTGTTATGTGCGCAATTATTTATTACAAGAACTTATATGACATGACATGATACAAAATGATACAATTTGATAGAACATGTGAAAGTGTAATATGACATGATATGGTTGGGTCATGCATTTGCATCTCCTTATCATGCATTTACTATCCTTATATAGTTAAAAAAACTCGCAAGGCCGACAGTATACTCTTGAATTGTTGAAAGACCTTGTAAGGCCGAGAGTTTATCCTTATATAGTTGAAAGACCTTATAGGGTCAACTAATATCCCAAAAGAGATTTTAGATTATTTGGAGCTAAGTTACATGTGAATCAAATTGTGGAAACTGTGTGTCACATTTGAATTCACAGGGACCACTTATAAAATCTATCAGTCTCCGACAAGATAAATAGATATCTCGAAAGGAATGCCTCTAGCCAATTAACGATATGACATGTGCATGCATCGTTCTTCTTGCATATATCCCACTTTAAAGAGTATGCATGTATTATTGATTGTGATATTGTATAGTTATATGACATGTTTTGATGTGAATGTTGTGGTAACAATGTTTATATAGTAATGATTATACGTATGAACAAGGATTTTGATTCGAGATGATATGATTTTATAATGACATATAATGGCAGCTCATGCTTATAAAAGTGCATGAACATGTGCTTTGATAAGATAGGTTAGGATAACCATGTTTTTATGATAAATATGTATTAATCTTTATAATTGTTCACATGATATTATCATTCTTGATAATTTGAATGCTTAATGTTTTGAATAAGTTATAAGTTAGATTCTTTTAAGAAATACTATTTTTACCCTACATATGAGCCTTTGCTCATGGAGATTATGCATATATATATGTACATTTATGTACAATATATATGCATATATTTTCTTGTACTTAGATCCTGCAGGTCAAAAGTTCGTGTGTTCGATGCTCATGACAAGTGATAGCGTTGGAGAGTTTTTTCTTTGAGTACATTACCTTGTAATAATATTTCAAGATGTCAATATTTAATACATGAATATTAGTATTTCTATATGCAATAATTTATTTTATAGGGGTGTCAATTATGACAAGATGATAGCAGCTAGCGATCGGATGTTCGAGAAAAAAAAGAGTAAATAAAAAAACCACTTTCGCTAGCTCGAGGGTCAGGTCGTTACAACCTCTCTATCTCCATAGTTGTTATAAATTTGACTCTATAAACCCATTTACACTCGATGGGTATTTTACCTGTAGGAAGATCAATAATTTCCCAAGTCTTTTTATTTTCTAGTGCTTGTAACTCCTCATTCATCGCTGCAACCCATTTACTGTCCTGAATAGCCTTCAAATACTATAGATAATTTAGTTAAAAAAGTCATATAAGTCTTAGAACAAGCTGAATAACAAACGTGATTACTGATTGGATATCT
Organism: Pontederia crassipes; assembly: GCA_030549335.1. Taxonomy (NCBI): domain Eukaryota; kingdom Viridiplantae; phylum Streptophyta; class Magnoliopsida; order Commelinales; family Pontederiaceae; genus Pontederia; species Pontederia crassipes. Next base: position 62,647,138 of record CM060191.1, on the reverse strand, counting down.
GACATTTGAAGTCCGTTCTAATGCTGACTGAACAAGTGACTCCTCTTCTTGATTTTGCTCATGACAGATTAATCCTGAAGCATAATAATTTGATGTAGGGTCACCTGGTGCATCCACACTAATAGGAACCTCTATAGGAAGTGAATCTTCTACATTTGTTTGTAAATTCTATCTTTGAAAAAAAATGCTCAAAGGAACTTCCTGGCTTTTCATCCTTTAGACTAAAAGGAAATATGTTTTCCCAAAATTTCACATCTCTAAATACAATTATTCATTTAGTTTCCAAACACAACACTTTGTATAATTTTTTATTCATGGAATAGCCAAAAGTAATGCCCTCTTGTCAAATTTATCAAGAATATACTAATTGGTAACATAACATAAACATCCAAACACTTTGAGATTTCTAAGATCAGGTAGCTTACCAAATAACTTTTCATATGGTGATAAGTTGGTGAGAACTTTAAGAGAAATCCTATTTATGATGTGAATTGCAACCTGAATTCCTTCTCCCCAGTAAACAATAGGTAACTTTGATTGAAATAATAATGACCTTGCAACCTCAAGTATACGTTTATGTTTCCTCTCAACTATTTCATTCTGTTGAGGAAAATAGAAGCAAATGCATAATGCCTCTACAACACAATAAATTAACATATTCAGTTTTATTATTGGTTCTTACAATTTTTACTTTAGCATCAAAGTGATTTTCTGCAAAAGCAATGAAGTGCAACAACACTTTACTGCAGTTAGACTTGGTTTTAATCAAGAAAATTCAAGGCATTCTACTAAAATCATCAACTATAATAACAAGTAATTGCATCCATCATGAATTTGAAACTTATATGGGCCCACATATTGAACCAATTCAAAAGATTTCTTACTCATAGATACTTATATGGGCCCCATGTATCTACATGAACCAATTCAAAAAGCTTCTTACTCATAGATGAGATAGAGGTATAGGGAATTTGTGTCTGTCTTGCCGAAGGACAAATCTCACAATATATATCCTATCTAGAATTACAATTCTTACAATCAGAAATGAATTGTAATCTGTTAAAAGGAATATAACCCAACCTTCTATGCCAAGCCTCCGATTGCGAAACTTTATCAGCTGCAGTTATACAAGCTCTAAGATCCACTTTTCTCTTCATCGAAATAGTAAAGTCCAAACTTCTTTCTACCAATCCGGCTCACCTTGCTAGTGCACTGATCCTTGAGTAAGCAAGAATCAAAAGTAAATATCACAACATAATTTAATTCCTCTATTAACTGTGCCACTGATATCAAATTAAACTGGAAATCAGGTACAAAAAACACATTAAGAAGTTGTTTTTCAGATCTCAATTGGTATGAACCAGAATTTGTTATAACATAATCATTTTCATTTGGTAATATGACATAATCATCATTGCCTAATAGCTTCACATTTGAAAGCCAACTGAACTAAGAAGTCATGTGATGAGTAGCCCAATATCTAATTTCCAAACATGCTAAGAATTTTCTGTAGACATTTTGCCTACCATATTCATAACTGGATCAATGCTAATGCCTCCTAGCTCATTATTGATCAACTAATTTTTTTTTTTTGAAATCGTTCTTAAATCCACTAGTAGTAGGTGAATAAGTGGACACATTGTTAGAAGCAAAGCTTGATTTGCTGAAACATTGTCATTGAGTTGATTTCTTCCCTTGTTATACTTGAAATTGGGAGGATAACCAATGATCTTGTAACACCGAGATTTTTTATGTCCAAGTTTCTTACAATGTTCACAAATAACATTGAAATCTTTCTTTGTCTTAGAACTATAATGAGGTACTCTCGCACTAGTAAATGCAAACATTGCTATGTATTATGGCCATTAGATCTTTTTTTTGTTTTGTTTTTGTTCCTCTTCTATCAAAAGAGCATAAGCTTGATTTAAAGAAGCCAGAGGACTCATTAGAAGAATTTGAGTCCTAACATGAACATAGATGTTTTCTAAGCTCATAAAAAACGTGTACATCTTTTGGTGATTCATATATTCTAGATACGATTTGTATCTATAACTAGTAAGTTTGGCACAATGGCATGTAATTGTGCCCATAAACTTTTTAATTTGGTATAATACTTAGCAATTGATAGAGAACCTTGGACACAAAAATTACTTCACTTTGAAGTGAAAAAGCCTTCATAGCATTTACTTTCTCAAAATGTTCTCTAAGATCAAGCCAGAGATCACTCGCTGATTGATCACACATGACATCATTTATCAATTCTTTAGCCAAGTTATTGGAAATCCAAGATATGACTAAAGCATTACACTTTTTCTATTGAAACTGAAGAGCAACATCAACTTGATCCAGGGAAAACAATCCATCCATAAATACATGTTTGTTTGTTTTTCCAAAAGTGCATTATACATAAAGGATTTCCACATAGTATAATTCTCCGAACTCGTAAGGTGATGAGGTATAAGAATTTGACCAGGGGAGTTGGAAGCATTCAGATGCAAGGGAATTGAAGGATCGATCAAATTCACAGAATTCATACTCGAACCAAATTCTAATGACATGACCAAAGCAATCCACAAATGCAATCTCCCAAAAAACCCAAACTTCAAGATCCAGAAATATAAAATCGATAAAAAAAACTTCAAATCAAAGAGATAGACTCTATCAAGCTACAACGATAGAAAGACTAATCATACTGAATCATTGAAGGAGGCTCTCAAACCATGTCAAAACCATGCGATCTATGGATTTCTCATCGATCTCACTTGTTGAGTTTAGGGTTTAGGGTTTATGGTGGAAGAACAACAAGAATGGAGGAAGTGCATAGATGAAATTTTATTCAAAATGAAGCTTAACTCCGATTGCAACTTCCCTCTCTATTTTATACCTAGTTTATAACATGTAATAGAAACAAAATAAATGATAGAAGTTATAAGAACAGAACATGAAATGTTACAATCAAAAGTAAAGTAATTATAATAGTTGTTGACAGAACTCCAACAGACATTTTATGCCTTATTAGTTAACACGCTAAGCATTATTACTTACGGGATTGTGATTTTTCTCGTGTTGATCCCCGTAGGTAGCTTGCATGGCTTGTGTTAATGTGTATGCATGGTACTAGAGCTCGGGTGGTAGTGTACATATGAATGGGTCTCATGTTGTTATGTGATGTATTGTATTATGCTATATGGAAGCATCCTTTATGAAAGCTATGTGACTAGTGATGTATTTGGGATGAGACTCGTGTTGTACTTATTATTTTTGGGTTTTTCAACTTCTACAAAAGGATAATGTATTAATTATTGTCTGTCTTCCACAGTTGTGTGCCATTGTGGATTCCACTTCCGGATTAATGTTTTATTGCTATTATGGTTGGTGAGATAAGATGCAAAGTCCATGTAACTTCGAAAGGAGATTTTTGGTCATGTAGTGAAGATTAAATTTGTCATAACGGTAGACGCAATTATGTGTTTCACGTGGAAGAACAATGGTATACATTTTCAGCATATATGAATCTTTACAAAACAAATTTCAACAAGAAAAATTGCAACCATTTCTTCAACTTTAGGAACTTTCAGTCTTATAAGAGAAGCATGGTTAACAAAATTGCCATATTTGGGAGAAAATGCCTTTGCTGCAGGACCACCATCAACCCCAAATTTGATTATCCTAAAAGTACAAATTGTACTTCAAGACTAAAGAAAAATACAAAAATACAACCATCTGCATTCGTATATACGGCATTATGACAATGAGGATAAACTCAAGTAATGACCAACATATGCCTACAACCCACATACTGTTACAATCAACAAATTTAAATTGTGAGATAATGATTATATGATCGAAATCCAATCTTTATGAATTAATTGTTAATTTATCAAATTTAATTTCAACCACATAATCATTATTCAATGATTCAAATTTGTTGCATTTTGATTATATAATTTTTTTGTTGCATATTACTTAAACTCTTATAATAATTGTTATATCTTAAAATTTTGTGACTCTCTGAAATGGGAATATCCATTTATGTGAATGACTGTATAATTTATTTTAAAATTACTTGAAGCGAAAAAAAAAAGCTTATTCAAATTTGTACACCGAGTGCATGTTTTCGACAAATTAATCTCACAGACAACTTAAATCTCACTCGAGTCTTCGGGGCTTCGATTAATCTCATTGAATCTATTGACCGTGCTCGAATCTGCCTCAGGAATTAAAAACATATGATATTCAATTCCTCCATTGTTCTTCACAGTTAGTGAATTAAAAACATCTCAAGGCATGTCCCCTTTTTTCATATTTTATTATTAGCACAAATTGTTTTTTTTTTCAAATGCAGATATGTTTCTTTTTTAGTAGAGAAAAATGTGGTCATCTAATACATTCGTATAAGTAGAATTTAGAAATAAGACTTACCAACGACTTACGTTTCAACAAAACAAGCGACTATAAGTATCTCAAGAAACTAACAGCCACAAAAACCATGAAACAGGTAACTTCTATGGATTTCCATAGTTTATAGAGAAGAGTAATCAATGTATAAAAAAATATAAAACCATTTGAGAGCGAAACAGAAGAATAATCAATTTTCCACTATTGTTAAACTTCAGTTGATGTACACAACGAATGTGAAATGCGAAATTAAAAATGGATGAGAAATATTATAATTTCATGTTAAGCATAGAATTTATAATCAGCAGGGACATTCGACACAAGTGTTGTGTTACGTGAAATGTATGTACAAAAGAATATCCTGCCCCTTCACTGAAACAATTCAAGCTCTTAAAATTCTGTAGTAAGCTATAATAAACAGCGAACTAATTGTTTATCTAATCGGATCATTGCTCCTGGGCAGTATTCTTACTGTCAGATTCTTGTAAGATCCGCTATAACTATCAACGAAAGGGAGGTCTTCGTTATCAGATTCACTTACGTATGTCGTCTTGGACAAGTTTTGATGGCCATCTGGTCCTATTCCGTCAAGGGTATCTTCTTTTCGATCAATTATTATACCAAGAAGGTCATCACTATGATGACTATAATTGTTGTGGCCAAAGGTCGGAGGCTCAAGAAAACTGGCCTGATTTGACACAGAATGACCACTTGTACGAGCCCACCATCGGTCCACAGCATGGTTCGATGGGCCCTCATTCTGAAATGCGGTGCTCCTCAATAAGCGGCTAGATGTGGAGGCTTCAAGGTGACTATGCATCCTTTCAGAGAAGGGTACATCCCACCTGCCATCTTCATTACCGAATGGAATTTGTAATTTGTTCTCTGTTGTCAGAAGTTCTTGGGTCGGCTCGAACTCTACTTCATTATCTGAGGGAGCATCTCTTGAATTCTCTGTCCTGTCAAGAGGCTTGGATGTGTAGTACCAGTCCAAGATATATGGATGATTTCTTCGGTCAAAAGTCATGAAATATGAAGAAGCTAAGAACTGGGCATTCCTATAAATAGTGTCGTTGCTGTGAAACATGCGTGGAGATGACCTGCGAAAAACATCCATTCGTGCTCTTAATCCATGGAGGGGGCTTTGCCATGTCTCTCTTTGATTATGAAAGTGATCAGGTTGTGCATGTCTCTCTTTGAAATTGCAAAGTGTGGATAATAGCTGCTGCCCATGATGAGATGGTTTCCAAAACAGATATGTACTCTGGAAGCTGTTAAGACGTAAAATAAAACTAGTTTAGAAAAAGTAAAAAACAAAAGAAGTAACAGAAGACTAGGAAGACACCCGACTAGGAAGACACCCATCAACAAAACAGCACCTTAAGAATGACTTTTCCATTTTCCCCTGGGAACTCGACCCTCTAGTTGCATCACAAGGGGAACCATATTTTCTGTTTCCATGGCTTTCAAAGTCAAAGACACTAAAACTGTGATAAGAAAGGACTTTCATGAGTAAATGAAGTAGAAGGATGTCCCAAAAAATATATATATGTATATATAACATATATATATTAGCACATGATGACTAACCTACAAACATTGCCAACACCATCCACATAAACTGTGTAGTCCGAGATGAAATGCAAGATATCATCAACACGCTATAGAAAAAAATGATAAGTTCGCATAATGCGTTGATCCAACATTAAGGAAAAATTCCAAATAAACCACATACCTTTGGTACAACAAATATCAATAGAACTGGGGTCAGAAAAATTGAGACAATCTCCTCCAACAGCATCTTTCCAGTGTACTGCAGGAGAGTTAAATGACAAATTTATTCAAATATAATTTTTTTTTTGAGAGAGCAGAAAGGATGACTACTATTTTGGTAGACATCCAGATTTATTAAAATTCAAATATAATATTTAAGCATATGAAGCAATAGAAACAGTGAAAGAAATTGAAACAATGCTGTATTTATACATGTATCATAAAAATTCTGCAAGAGAAAGAATCATTATTCATTACCATGTTTGTTTTAGGTTAATATGGCTAAAGTTTGCAATCATTGCCAAGTTCACCCAAATATTAAATGTATGAAAGCAGAGAAACTTATCCCATACTACAACTATAAATTTACGACACAAACTTGTGACTCCAAAACAGAAAAGAAAAAAAATTACTATAATTTTCATATGTAGTAATGTTACCTTCTCATACCCCATCGAATCTCATTACAATAGCCATAAGTTAGGTTGTATTTTTTCCCACTGAAGTTCTATGAAGCTGATGCATGAACATGCAACTAAGCAAAGATTCCTCTCAAAAAATTAAGCAAAGATCAATTGCCTACAACGTGAACATAATTTTTTTTTCTGATGGAATGAAAGGATCAGAGTACAAGGATCATCTGACATGATTAACTGCTTATCAGAGTGTGTAGTTTTTTTTTCTGAGAGAAACCAGAGTGTACTTGCAGTACAAAATGTCATTATCAGGGATTCATAAATTCTTGAGATGTTTGATCTTTAACTTCCCATAATCAATAAATGGAAACTAAAGAGACTTCATTGCATATCCCAAAAAAGTTCAAACTATACAGTATTGTGATATGCATGTCTGAAGATTTACAAATTGGGAGCAACACAAAGGAAATACTGATTACCTGGAAAAGAGTCTCAAATTCTGAGCGCACAGTGTCACTGTTTTCTTTACCACGCCATCTCTTTGGCATATAATGTGTATGCTGGACAACAAGAGACATTGCTCCCTCATGATCAAGGACCTGAAGCTCATCACTAATACAAGCCCGACTAATAGCTGTCACAGATCCAAATATGGCAGCATACCAAAACAAATTACGACCATATATCTGCAGATTAAATAATGTCAGAAAGGAATATAATATGATTCATATATGCAATAGTATCAGAAACGGAACAGCTTCAGCATGAAACTTACATGTCCCTCTAACAAAGATTCATCCATAAATGCAATGATGATCAAAACAGCTGCAAGACCACTAGATACAAAAGAGATAAAGCGGGCAACTCTGGTCACAAGGGGTGAAGGGAATTGCTTTAAATAATTTGAAGCATGTTCCATACTATTGCTCATTCGATATCTGAACAGATGTTCAACCTGAAAAGAAACCGACATAAAAATATTCGATATATGACATTATCCTGTAAAGACCATTCTAGCCAGCATTTATGATGGATCAGACAAATGTCTGATGTACTTGTAAAAATGAAATGATGACAGAAACATTCTAGGTAATGAAAGGCATGAACATGTCATCCAATTATTTATTAAATGATGCAAACAGGCAAGAAAGATTTAACCACACAACTGAGCCTCAAAATACCTCATTGAGTTCCCTAAACATCCATTTTGCTAAGTTTGACCATCTTCGAGATGATGCTGTACTTGGATGATGGTAAAACTGCTCAGCATGCCTTAGGAATAGATACACCAACATGAATATAATCAGACATGGTGAGATCAAAAGCATCCCAGTGCCTATGATCATTAATCTTTTTCTCAGTAGTGATGAATTTGTCAGAAATTCCCTCTGGATACAGAACTTACTGTAAACAAAAGGGATCTCAGTATCAGTAAAATCATACACATAGGATACTACAACAAACCCTTTGTAGTAAAATATCAGTATAAAGAGCAAGTATACATTAAAGCGAAACCAATATTTTCCACATTACTATGAGAATCTACAAGGTTCATGACAACATCAGTTGTATTCCTGAAGAAAAGACTTGTGATAAGTTGTTTTAAGTAACATATTCATATTTCATCATTTGTTTTGGTTAAATGTTGATCACTTTGTACACAATCTTAGGTATAACCCACTTCCAAACTTTGATAAACCGAGAATACATTCTACAAGTTGTACATGTATGCTCGTAACACACAGAATCACATATATAGAGAGAAGTTGTATATGCATGCACAATATACATATATATATAGAGGGAGAGAAAGTAGAAGGTGACAAACTGTGAATCCACAGACATCATATCCCCTCTTGTCATTTTAAATTCATGTGGTTCCCATGTGAGCAGGGAACAACCACATATAATGTCTCTTCATGCACATGCACCATATATATATACACACCAATATATGTATATATAAGTGTAACTAATGTGCAGTCAAAAAGCTGAGGCTGCAATATGTGCGTGCATTCATAATTTTACAATGTGTCAATTTTTCTTGCAGCTCATCTTGTTTATCAGCCATGATTTTTTATGTGTAAATCCTTACTTTACTTATTTCTACAGCTCAAGCATTGCAAAACCCATGATGCTCATCTTCAGCCAAGCATCAACAGAATTCAAAAAAATAAAGTCAAGCACCAATAGAAAGAATAAAATGTTAAAGAAAAAGACTCACCTGTCAAACATACTCTGAAATATGCACCAATCCAATGCCCATTCAAGAGTCTTCGGCAGCATCAAGTGATATCTCTTTCCATCTTTCTTGTTAATGACAACTGGACCAGCTCCAGGAACCCATCGAGAAATGGGAAAAGCAAGAACCCCTTTGTTGAGCATCCCAATTAAATAGTTTTCTTTGCGCATTAATCGCATCACTATGTCATGAGCAGAAAGATATTTGACAACGCAAAGTTGTTGCGACTGCTGTAGTTGAACAACCCTTTCTAAAACAGAAGGCCATGATGCTGTTTGAAGTTCACTGTCTGTGATATTGAGACTGGAGAGAACAATGGGAGCATCTATATTAAATATTACAAGTCACCACATATATTTGATGTTCTTTTATAGAAAATAAATGTACTCACCTATTATAATAGAAGTCACGAATTTTCAGTGTGCTTTGGAACTGCACAATGAACTTCAGAAAGTTGAATAATCCATAGATTGTCAATATAAGCATAGATCCTATAACAACACCTTTGGCAAATGTGAAGGGAACTAATGGGTGTGTCTTAATAACCTCTGCAAGGTCACAAGGCTTATTTCCTGACTCAAAAGCATCAATCCCACATCTTGTAGCATGAAGTGCATGCCAATCAACAACCAACAAGAAAAACCAAATAAAGCATAGCACAAAGATCACTGAAAGAAGTTCCACTATCCACTTTGTGATAATGCACCAGAGTCCTTTCTCCAAATAATAATTGTAGATTTGTTCAATAAAAATATCCAGATCAACAATCGGATCTGCTTTGAGACCTTCACCATTGAGAAGACCAGTTGGGCTGTCTGATTCAGGTACTGGCAATTTGTGGTAATCAGACAATTCTATCTCAGGTTGCCCATTGTTGAGCAACTGGGTCGTCAAAGATGATTCACCTTGCCATTTCAACTTAAGTCTGCTCTGAAAATTTCGAGCAGTGTGAGAACTGGACATCATTCATCCAAATCCAAACCAAGGAACAATGGCCAGTCCATTCCACAATGCAATTATCTGGAGTCATAAAATGAACGTTAAAGACAATAGTAATCCATTAAGTGCAACTCAAAAGTGTGAAAGAAGGTAGCACACAATGGTAACATATAGAAGCAACAACCAAATAAGCACCATTTGAAGAAATGAATTTATGAAAAGGGGAAAACATGTCATGGTTAAATTGAGCGTTCTTTGCAATCGGTAGACCACAAGATTACAGCATGAGAACATATATGAAATAAATCAGAGGAAAGTCTCCTGTGCACGCATGGCCGTCCCTACGTCTAACAACATCTAGGGTGCTCGTGTGGTCGTCCCTACCTCTAACCCTATGTGCTCAGTGCTCAATGCTTGGTGCATGATCATTTTCCAGAATCGCTTTTACCCACTGGTTCATCAAAGGACCAGGTTACTGGACACGCAATACAACAGCACATAATTTTGATTCTTCATGTTGTTTTTGTTTTCATTACTTTTACCATTTGGTTTATTGCCTGGAGTTGTTTCTATAGTAGCTAAAGTAATAGTCCTTTGCATACTTATCTATAGGAGAATATGATCCAATCATAACACAAGTACATAAAAAAACTAGGCAACAATATATTCTCTTACGAACATAAACCCTCCAAAGAGAATAGCATAGATGTAATTCGGTATTATTCTTCATCATCAATCCTGCTAGCTAAAATGTACAGCACCAGCTTTGCTGCCTGATCAGGCAACAAGATATGTTGCATATCGTGTAGGGAGCACAAGCAGGACTCATATAATTGACATCCAGAAATGCTACAAAGATAAACAAATTGCCGAGCGAAAACATAAATTCAGTAAAATTCGCACGACTACAATCAAACCATTGCCCTAAAACAACCCAATTCGAACATACGGAACCTCAAAATAATCACAACAAAACATACAAACAAATTAAATGGATGCGAAACAACAAAACCTAACATCTAATCGCCCCAATTACAGGCCCCAAAAGACAACGGGGTATAAAGAAACGCCACAAGTAAGAAACCCAAAAGAAATACCTAAAGAAGACCTTGGGAATCCGCTCCGACGCCGTCCTTGACAACCGGAACAAATCGATCTCGCTCGTTCCCTTACGTAGACGGCGATGGGGCTGGTTATATCCTCCGCGCCTCCGGCGGACACGCCTCAGTCGGTAACGTGCTGCGGCGACGAAGAAGTATGCGGAGACGACAACAGCCGCAACCCCTTTTTTGTGTATTTGGACGCGTCCCGCTAATCCAAGGGCCAGGAACGAGGAGGAAAAGCAGAAGGAAAAGGGACGGTGGAGGATATGATAATGCAGGCGGCCCCGTAATAAAACCAACTAACAATAAAAAAGGAAAAAACGGAGAGAGAGGGGGATGGATTGGCTTCATATTTACTCCTACCTTGTATATATATTTTCCTTATTTCCATCATTAGGATGACATCATATCTTTTTCCTTTCACTTTTAGTTTTGATGAAAAAAACAAGGGATTGGAACGAAATTAAATGTTGGATTAACGAAATTAAATGTTGGATTATGATGTAAAGAATTGTGGGAAGATTTTTTTTATTCTGATAATGTTAATAATTATTGGTATTGAAAGGAGAAATGTGACCTCTTTACTCTTTAGTGACCAAGTCGCAACAAGGAAACGTGACAACAACAAAGTGGGTTTTCCTTGAATCATAATGTTACTTGGGGGCAAACAAAACTATCCGGACCAAGTTATGCCTTTGTTTGAATTATTCTTGGGTTTATTCCCCTTGATTAAAAATGGAAACGAGGCAATGATTGGTCTTTATTGAGAAAGCGTGATTCATAAATTTTTCTTTCCAAAATGATTAGAATTCTTTTTTCGTCATGTTTTTAAATTTTTAGACGTATGAAGTCGATCTTCTTAAAATGGCCTTTTTAAATTTCACCTCAATTTGGATATGGCTACTTTAAAATGATTAGAATTCTCTTTTTATTAATATTATTAAAATTGAACCAAACTCAGTTCAATCGAACCCCGGCTTCGCGTTCAAATCAGTGTGATGGTCGAACTGACAAAATTTTCTTTGAACCGTAGGAAATGGCAAACCAGTGACTCGGTAAAAAATCGGGTCAATATTAATTTTAGAAAAAAGCTAAGTCAAAATGGAAAGTAAGTTGAATAAAATGAAAAGAAAAGAAAAGAAATTAAAGAGGCCATGAATTAAGGAATACACTAACAGAATCAAAAGTAAATATGGAAATGCAGGAACGTAATTAATAGGTAGAAGAAAATAAATTTGAAAGTGGAAAAACAAGGAAGGCATGAATTAGCTGGGATGCAAGATAAATATAGGAAGATAATTAAAAGGTAGAAGAAAATAATTTTGGAAGTGAAAAAATAAATATTTAATAATATAAAAAAATAGTTGAGTAACATAACAAATAATTAGAAAAAAGAAATATAATTCAACTATAATTTTTTAAAAAAAGGTAAGAAGAATGGGAAAATGAAATAGAAAAAGAAAATAAATATGATAGGATATATGATTAGAAGATTAAATGAAAATAAATGGAAATAAAAAATAAATGAAATAATAATCCACTAAATTTGGATAGTTTAACTTATACGATATAAAAAATAATATTTTTATATTAATTTCTTATTACTAGTAGTTTATTATAACAAAATATAATATGTTAGTTGTGATATATATTAAATATTAAAATAAATAATATTATTTAATAAAATCTAGTTCTTTACAATTGAATCCAATTAAATCGGTCTAACCAAAACTCAATTGAGACGTCGGTTCCCTCGTCGATCCGATTATGAAAACATTACTTTTTTATATAATTAATTACATTTTAGCATTAGTAAAATCTCAAACGAATCAGTAATTATTTTTTCAATAAGTTGTTATACATGTAGGTGATATTGCTTAAGAAAAAAGAATCAAGAAATCTTTTGTGAGTTGTGAGATAAAAAAAAAGGATGCTAAAAGATGTGTAAATTAAGAGAATAAGCACCCTCCTTTTTATTTAATATAACTAGTACTAAAACTCATGCGATAAATAAAATAAAAATATTATTAATTTTAAGAACTATTAAAATAAATATTTAAATGGTATTAAATTAGTCGGTCTACTCTACTAAAAAAGTGAGAAAATGTATATGTAAAGCACTCACGTAGATGGACTGTAGAACACTACTTTTATTTATTAGATTATTAAAATAATTATATATTAAATCATTTTATTAGTTAAATAGTGAAATTGATCAATGTTAAGACTTAAGATAATTCGATTGTTCATAACTGCGATCAAATTATTTTAATCAATATGACTAATTCAATTATAACAATTTATTAAGCTTTAGCTGATATTTTTTATCAAATTAGATCAATAAACAAATTATGTATTAAAAAAGATATAAAACTTTGCTCTTATTTAAATTTGATTACGATTATGTTCTTTAATATATTTTCATATAAACAATATTGACACGTACTTGCAACCTCATGAATTTATCTTTATTTTCTCATATAATAATATAGATTTAGTAATAATAATGATGCAATGATTTACAATTTTATTTTATTTAATATTTATATGTGACTTAATTCCTATTTAAGTTTGATTATCGTTCTTATTTCTATTATTTTTTTTGAATACCCTTGTAATGCTTCCTATGTGCAAGACTATTGTCACTTGATTAATCTGTGAAACAGCAAAGCTACGTTCCAGTAAATAAGTTATAATACAAGGAATCAACGATCCTCAAGCATTTGCATCAACCAAGCTTAGTTTATTTCTATTAATTTATATAAGGAAAATAAAAAACATTATTTAAGGAAATTTGATGACTAAATTGATTTTATTATGGTGTTATAAAACAAAATTTTTCTTTTTAACAAATCTAAATTCCAAAAAGAAATGTTAAAATAAAAAGATTAATGAATCTTATAAAGTTTCCTATTATTACTCGAATAAAATTTACATTTAAAAATGGAATAAATTTCTAAAATTTCCTACACCTAATAAAATTAAATCTACAATTTAATATTTAATATAATAATAGTTAATCCATTTCCCAATTTGTTTCTTTATTTAATCCTACCAAAACTATATATCTACACAAATTAAATTTTAAGTTAATCCTACCAAAAGCTCTACTTGCACCCAAATTAAGTTTATTTTTTAAAAATTAATCTCATTTTTTTATCTTGTACTTATATTATTATCTCAGAATAACTTTTATTATTAATATTATAGTTTAACAAATCCGAAATTTAAAAGTGAAAATTAATTATATTTAATTATTTAATTGTTCTCCAAAAATGGTACTAGTTTCTAATTTATAAATTTATTTTATTTTACATTTATATGTCACTTATTCCTATTTAAGTTTGATTAGCCATCCTTACTTCTATTAATTTATATAAGGAAATTTAAAAATGCTTTATTTAAAGAAGTTTGATTAATCAATTAGTTTAGTTATGATATTATATAACAATTTTTTATATTTTTAAACAAATATAAAATTCAAAATAAAATGAAATAGTTGTTGAAAACAAAAAAAAAATAATAAATCTTATAAAGTTTCCTACCCTTACTCAAATCAAATTTACATTTAAAAATGGAATAATTTTCTAAATTTTCCTACACCTACTGAAGTTTAATGTAAAAATTTATATTTAATTTAAGAAGAATTAATATATTTCTCACTTTGTTTGTTTATTTTATACTTCTAAAATTATTATATATATATACTAAAATTAAATTTTGAAGTAAATCAGACCAAAAGCCCTAATTGTGCTTAAATTTAATTTAATTTTAAGAAATTAATTATTTAACAAATTGGAAAATATTTTAGTTAGCTAAAAATTGAATTCATTATTTTAAATTTACTTTTAATTCCAAAAATAATATATTATATTTGAATAAATATTATTTATTTTATTATAATTGTATATTAAATATTTTTTTCACCAGAAGATGGAACCCCCAAACCACCACCACCCTCCTCCCCCCCCCCCCCCCCCCCCCCAATTTCCACCGTATATTAGGTTGGATACCAACAGAGATGCCCCCTCTGTAGACCAGCTACCTCTCTCCTTTCCTCCCTCCTCCTCCACATATTTCTCCCCATTCCTTCCATATCTACAACTTTTGCTACTCCATCTCTCCCCCCTTCCTCTTCTTCCCAGATCTACAACTTACGCTACTCCATCTCTCCCCTCCCCCTCCCCCTCCTCCACCCTTCCTCCTTACATATTTGAACCCTCCACCCCTTCAATAGAAACCCTCTCATATTCTTGCTCGGTCTTCGTGTGCAAATGTTATCTCTGGTCGTAGCCCTATGGGTACTTCCCTCGGAATCTTGTCGCATTAGTTGCTACGTTGAAAGAAGCAATTTCAAAAGTTGTTGCCATCCCTTAAGAGGAGATACAATAGAGACGGAGGAACTATGTAGAAGTTTGTTGGGTCACTTCATCGGAGATCCGGTGGCTGTTGAGCGATTGCGCTCGAAACTACATGATGTGTGGCAGTTGAAAGGATCTCTTAATATTTAAGACATCAGTTATCTACTTTTATTTTCTCTAAATGATCGTTTATAGGTGCTTACCAGCTGGGAGGTCGATGAGCACGTCCTTCACCTTTCCTAGCCTCGGCCTTTTTTTTCGCCCAGAGGATGAGATTATTTTCACAACTTGGATATGGTTACATCTCTCAGGTTTACCTTTTGAACTTTGAAACTCCGCATCTATTCTTTGGTTTGCTAGTTGTATTGGTTCCCCCTGCGTCTTGAACTTTTGGGACAGGCTAGTAATATTAGGGTTTGTATTGAACTCGACCGATTAAGCAAGGCCTTTGGGTCTCTACGCCAAATGGTAACAAATTCTTCCGATGCATTATTTAAAATGTTCCCCTTTTTTCGATATTGCTTCAAAATTTGTACTCGTCGGCCGACGATCCTGTTGTTGGGGCGTCCTCCTTTTTAGGTCGTGGTTGAATTTTCGAACTCGCGCTACTATCTCGATTGGGCCCCTCGCCAGACACATCCGCTGTCGGCGCCGACCCGTGAGCATCACCCTAACCCTAATTCTTTTGATCTCAATCAGCCGTCCAATGGTCCTAAGATGCCACACAAATGGTCAGATGATCTGTTGGATCTCCACATGACACGTGCCACCACGATGCGATGGTAATAGATGGGTTAATGCTGGCTTCCACTTTCACGCGCTCTACTCCCCAGGTCTCCCCCACTTTTGACGATTAATATCATGCCTTCTGCTCAACCTCATCCCGACTCTACACATGGTACGCACTAGCCTCCTTCCGTGTTGGCATCCAACGCCAACCCTATTTTTGATGGTCCTGATCTAATGCCCTCGACTCGATTTGATACGGAGCTTACACGTGGTGAGCACCAATCCCCTCCCATGACTACTTCCTCTCCCTTTTTTGGCGTTAAATCTTCCAATGCCTCATCTTCGTCTTCCTTCCATTCACCTATCTCCAATACCCACTCTAGTAACCCCTCTCCTACTGAAGACCCGCCACCCAACTCCTTTACTACTATGCTAGCTCCATATGATGAAATGCTACCGGTATCTAGCGCCGCCCCCCCTATTTCTCATAGTGTTCTAGTCGACAGAGTGATTGGAGTTTTGGCTACCGCGTCTCAACGCTCCTGGAAGTCTCCTCTGGTGGGTCATCGAACTCGGGGGAGCAGCAGGATGTTGCTCCCGCGGCTGCAAGATAGCCGAAAGAAGGGACGCCTCCGGCAATAGTTATCACCGCGATCTACACCTACACTAACATTCTCCTCAAAGCGTCTTCCCTCTTCTTCAAAAAAGAAAGGTAAGAGTACTAACACTTCTATAAACCCCGACTTATATGATGCTTCTTGTGTGTAGGAGGATCAATGACTGCCTCCCTGATGTGCATAATTGCTTGGAACTACAGAAGAGCAGCACGTGGAATGGTCTAGGATCGTCTCCATATTACCGGACCTTCTAGTCTTAGTTGAAAGACATATAATTACAAAATCTGTTAATGTAATAATTCGCCGCCTAAGGCATAATTGGTCAGGTGTAACACAAGGTGGAACTAGCACTTCTGGAGGTATCATCATGGCCTGGAATCAGCTGCGCGCTCAGGTGACCTCGCTATACATTTCGTTGTTACTATTGATGATTTCTCATTTCTACTGTCTACTATCTATGCTAGTTGTACCCCAAACATTCGTGACCTCTTCTAGCAAGATCTCTCCTCTTTGACCCTTGACGATATCCCATGGATTGTCGTGAGTGATATCAACTACACCTTATCCCTTACTGATAAGTGGGGGGATCCACCTTCCGCCTGACTAAATCCATCCTTAGTTTAGCTGACTTCATTCATGCACAAGGCCTCACTCACCTCCCACTTATCGATAATCAATTTACTTGGTGTAATAATTTTCAGGGGTATGCCCAGATTCTCTACCGTCTTGACCGTGCACTCTATAGTCACCATTGATTTACAAAGTTTACTGAATTATCTCTCACTACTTTCACCCGATGCATCTTTGACTACAACCCTCTATTGCTCACCACCAATACTCGTCGACAAAAATCCAAGGGTTTTAAATACGAGCATTTCTGATTTGAGTACTCTGAACCTAGGAACATTGTTAGCCATGAATGAGTTTCCCAACATCCGAGGAGAACCATTCGACAAGCCCTTAGTAAGATCAAATATACCTTGGTCTGGAACCGTGAGGTACTGGGTATAGTTTGGAGCACTCCTCGGCTGAGGTTGAACTACTCATTTCTAACTTGGAACATAAGGACTCCACCTGTGGGCTCTCCGACAAGGAACTCGATCAATTGCGATCCGCCTATTATAGATATACTGCTCTACTCTACCATATCACAGTCAAATGGTGGAGCAAATCATGCATAAATTGGCTTAAACACGGGAACAACAACATGTCCTTCTTTCACATTGCAACTATGATAAGGCATAAATATAATCTCATAACCAGTATTCAAGATACAAATGGAACTATGATCACTAATCAAAATCATATTACAGATATTTTTGTGCAGCATTATCAAACATTATGGCAGCGTTCAGGCCATCCACCAATTGAAATTGTCTACTGGCCTAATCTCACCACTCTTCCTACTACCCTACCTGATACCCTCATTACCTTATTACACCAATAGAGATTTAATACACTATGAAACATGAAACTTGGCCAGGCTCCCGGCTCCGACGGTTTTATCACAGAATTGTATAAAGGGTATTGGGATGTCATTGGTAACGAAATTACTCAGGTCATTACCTCTTTCTTTAACACTAGTTATATTCCCCCAAATCTTACTCAGACACACGTTATATTCATTCCAAAGAAGTCGTTCCCCAAGAATGTTAATGATTATCGACCTATTGCACTATGTAACATTCATTATCGTGTCATTTCAAAAATCATTGCTACTAGGATTAAACATGTCCTTGGTATGATTGTTGCTGAGGAGCAATATCCTTTCATCCCCAATCGTTCCATAGAAGATAACATTTTAGTGGCTCAAGAACTTGCACACTCCATCACTAAAGGGCGTAGAAAGCATATTATTATCAAAGTTCATATTAACAAGGTATTTGATATGGTCTCTTGGGATGCCATAACCAAGGTCCTTACCATTATGCAATTCTCAGCTCAATTTATTGATTGGATATTGACTTGTGTTCATTCACCTATTTTCTCATGCTATATCAATGGAACTGACTCTACCCAATCTCGAAGCCACCAAGGCATTAGATAGGGAAACCGATCTCCCCTTATCTTTTCAGTCTTGTATCTCAAGTTCTATCATCACTTATGAAACATGAATTCTCTATTAGTTCCTTCACGTTCAGTCATTTGCATTTTGCCGATGACCATCTCATTACTATTTCAGCAACTAAAACAAATTGTTCTAGATTGAAAAAAATCCTTCAACTCTATGGACACTTGACAAATCAATGGATTAATCCTAACAAGTCTAAAATTTTCTTTCCACTGTAATTCTTTATTCATAGGTGACGTATGATCACAAACATCCTCAATTTCAGGACTGAAATTTCCTTTCTCTTACTTAGGCATTCCCATCTCATACAAGCTAATTCCTGTTAAGCATCATTATA
The DNA here is from genome assembly GCA_030549335.1 of Pontederia crassipes. Taxonomy (NCBI): domain Eukaryota; kingdom Viridiplantae; phylum Streptophyta; class Magnoliopsida; order Commelinales; family Pontederiaceae; genus Pontederia; species Pontederia crassipes. Next base: position 62,628,152 of record CM060191.1, on the reverse strand, counting down.
GAATCACTAACTGTGTTTCCTCTAGAATTGTTGGATGGAAAAGTAAACTCCTCAACCAGGTTGTGTAAAACCACTATCATTAATTGAGTTATTAACTTTGTTCCAATCCATGCCCTGGGCTCCACCTACTTGCCTAATAACGTCCTGGAAACCATTGAATGTTTCTCTCATGGTTTTCTTTGGAACTCGAACAATGATAACATTGACCTTCGTCTAGATAATTGGAACACAATATTACTCCCCCACTTTGCTAGAGGACTCGATCTTCGTAACCTCAAACTTGTCAGGCCTTATCTTTTAATCAAATGCATCATGAGCTTGATGAACAATCATAACTCTATTTGGTCAAACATAATTGTAAACAAATATGACAACATTCACCCTTGGACCACTCGTTTTTCCATAAGCATGAGTCATGGTGCTGAAAATTAATTTGTGATTCTCTTAGGACTACCCAATAGGGCATGAGGAAAATTATCAGTAATGGATCTAGTACCTACATGCATTTTTATCCGTGGATTTTCAATATCTCACTCGCTTATAAGCCAACCTATATTAACATGGATCTCTCACTGGACAGTCTCACACTTGACACCCTTATCCAGAATCACCAGTGGAACCTACATTTGCTGAATCATTATTTTGGCTCTGACCTTGCTTCTCTTATTTCCACCATTTACACTCCTGCTCACATCGAGGATGATATGTGGATATGGGAGACTGATTCTCACGGTATTGCTTATGCTAAATCTGTATATCGTTATCTTTGTTAGAAATCCTTGTCGGTGCCTACTAATGGACGACTCATCTGATTGAAAATGTGAAGCATTCCGACACCGCCAAAGATTCATGTGTTTTTGTGAAAATTTTTACATTAAAAAAATCTCAACTCTTGATTTTATAACTCGTTTTAACACAAACTTAAATCCTACTTGTGTTTTTTTAAGCACTGCTCTTGAAACAGTTACACATTTTTTTCTGCCCACTCTCTATGTTAGGATTTCTGCACGAGAGAAATTATGCACCACGTGAAAAAACTCGAGAAATTTAAGGCGACGCAGAATTGTATTAGATGGAAGAAACATAAGAGGATTACAAGATCAGATTGATACAGGATTGTCCAGGATGGTCTTACAAGCCTTGATTACAAGTCCTTTTATAGGACCTTGGAGAAACAACTCCTACTCTAACTTAAGGACATAATCCTACTAGGCATGCAAGCCCCTTCTCTAGAAAAACCTCCTTGGAGTAGGAGTAGAAATTTGACTTCCTGAAGTCCCTGAAGAATCCAGCCCCCTTCAAAGTCCATCTTGAAGTTCAATTCGGCCAGGCCTTCTGCCTGGCACCCTGCCAAGCCCGGACGCGCCTGGGGCATGCCCGCCAGGGCAGTCCTAGTCCCACTCAAACTAGGACAACTCCTGGATGATCCCTTCACATCTTCAGCCCTTCTAGGAGTAGATTTTCGACTCCAAGTGCCCCTCAGTCCAAGAAGGAAGCTCGGCCCTCCAAGAATACACCATGTCCTTCTCGACATCGAAAATCGGCCGACTCCTATTCCTACTAGGAGTAGTAATCCTTTCGACCCTGCACTTCTCATCCAAGCATCTCTCGAAGTCTCCCTGATTTCCAGTTAAAGTATGATTCAAGGCATTATTTAACAAATCTTCACCTTGAATTGAATCATACAATTAGATATCTTACACTCTCTGCCGCCGCCAATCCCTGTTCTAATTTTGCACATGCGATAGCATCCTTGTAGCTTGATCTGGCGATTTCACCTCTTCAACTATTTGGAATGCATATGCAACAATGTCCTCAAAGCCATAACGCTTAGGAGGACCTACTTGCCTGTGAGCACGTCCTGCAGCTAGACTTGTCATTGCTTCCTCTGCTTGCTCCTTAGACACTGGTTGTTATGAGATTTTTCTGACCCATTTTGAATTGGAGTTAATCCAAACTCCACCTGTTTGTTGACACCCTCATCTGCTGAGTCAACAACATCTGATTTCTACTTGAGCATAGACATCTCATCAAAGGATATGTTTCTGTTGTGAATAACCTTGTGCTCCAAGGGAGACCAGATTCTGAAGCCTTTTACACCTGCACCATATCCTACAAAGACTCCTTCTTTGGCCCTTAGTTCCAACTTTCCATCGCTGACGTGATAATATGCTGGACAGTCAAAAACTTTCAGATTAGTATAGTCAGCGGGATTTCCTAACCATACCTCAATGGGAGTCTTCAGATCGATCACGGTTGCAAGACTCTGATTGACAAGGTAGCATGCTGTGCTAACAGCCTCAGCCCAGAATGACTTGTTCAGTCCAGAATTAGAGAGCATGCACCGTGCCCTCTCCAGAAGAATTCTGAATCTCATCAGGTTGAACAACCAGTGTCTAAGGAGCAAGTAGAGGAAGCAATGACAAGTCTAGCTGCAGGACGTACTCGCAGGCAAGTAGGTCCTCCTACGCGTTATGGCTTTGAGGACATGGTTGCATATGCATTCCAAGTAGTTGAAGAGGTGGAATCACCAGATAAAGCTACAAGGATGCTATCGCATGTGCAAAATCAGAACAGGGATTGGCGGCGGCAGAGAGTGTTAGATATCTGATTGTAGGATTCAATTCAAGGTGAAGATTTGTTAAATAATGCCTTGAATCCTACTTTAACTGAAAATATGTTTGGATCCAAAGAAGTAATAGGGAGACTTCGAGAGATGCTTGGACGAGAAGTGCAGGGTCGGAAGGATTCCTACTCCTAGTAGGAATATGAGTCAGCCGGTTTTCGATGTCGAAAAGGACATGGCAGATTCTTGGAGGGCTGAGCTTCCTTCTTGGACCGAGGAGCACTTGGAGTCAAAGATCTACTCCTAAAAGGGCTGAAGATGTGAAGGGGTCATCCAGGACTTGTCATAGTTCTAGTGGGACTAGGACTGCCCTAGCGGGTATGCCCCGAGCGCGTCCGGGCTTGGCTGAATTGAACTTCAAGATGGACTTTGAAGGGGGCTGGATTCTTAGGGACTTCAGGAAGTCAAATTTTTACTCCTACTCCAAGGAGGTTTTTCTAGAGAAGGGACTTGCATGCCTAGTAGGATTAGGTCCTTAAGTTAGTGTAGGAGTTATTTCTCCAAGGCCCTATAAAAGGACTTGTAATCAAGGCTTGTAAGACCATCCTGGACAATCCTGGATCAATCTGATCTTGTAATCCTCTTATGTTTCTTCCATCTAATACAATTCTGCGTCGCCTTAAATTTCTCGAGTTTTTTCTCATGGTGCATAATTTCTCTCGTGTAGAAATCCTAACAAACTGGTATCAGAGCGAGTCTTCATCATCGATCCTCCGTCAGGCGTAGATATGGCATCGCACAACGTCAACGTCGAGAAATTTACAGGAAGAAATAATTTCAGTCTCTGGCAGATCAAGATGCGGGCACTTTTGAAATAATAGGGAGTATGGGCGCCGCTCGCGAACGTGTCAAAGAACAAACTGAAGGAGGAAGACTCGAAGGGCAAAGAAAAGGAGTCCGACCTCGCAAGTTTGGTGGCACAGGAAGAGAAGGTGCACTCTATGATCCTATTGTGTCTGGCGGACGAGGTAATTATATAAGTCGCCGATCAAGAGACGGCGGTCGGTCTGTGGTCGAAACTTGAGAGTCTCTACATGACCAAGTCTCTGACCAACAAGTTGCTGTTGAAGCAACGCTTGTTCGCCCTCCGCATGCAAGAAGGTACTCCTCTGAAAGATCATCTTGATAAGATGAATACTTTGTTGATGGAATTACGAAATATAGATGTGAAGATCGAAGATGAAGATGCTGCCCTACTTCTGTTGGTGTCTCTTCCTCTGTCATACGAAAATTTCGTACAATCTGTTATCATCGGAAGAGACAATTACTCTGGAAGAAGTAAGATCGAATCTACATACTCGTGAATTTCATCATAGGACGTCTGGCAAGGCTGTGGAGATTCAGGCCACAGGGTTGGTAACAACCATAAAGAAGACAAACTCTAAAAAGGATAAGTCGAAGAAGAACGTCAATCCGAAGGACATCTGCAACTACTGCAAAGAACCGAGTCACTGGAAGAAGGATTGCCCTAAGAAGAAGAAGAAAGACACGGTTGCTGCAGTAGCTCACTAGAATAGCGAATCTGATGATGATTTGGCTCCTATGGTATCTGATCAGAGATGTTCGAAAGAGAATTGGATTCTCGACTCAGGATGTTGTTATCATATGACTCCGCACAGAGAGTGGTTCTCAACTTATCAGAATATTGATGGTGGAAACATCATCATGTGTAATAATGCAGCCTGTAAAATAATTGAAATCGGATCAATTCAGATCAGAACTCATGACAATCAGGTGAGGACATTGACAGAGGTCCGTCATATTCCGCAACTGAAGAAAAATCTGATATCATTAGGAGTTCTGGACTCCAAAGGATGTCGGATGGATGTCCCAGAAGATATGCTCACGGTCACCAAGGGTGATGTTGAAGTCATGAGAGGAGACAGGCAAAAGTCCTTGTACATACTACAAGGCACAGTAATTTCTAGCGTGACTGCAGTAGGTAGTTCGTCCAAATCAGAATCAGAAACATCCAAGTTATGGCACATGCGACTTGGACATATGAGTCAGAAAGGGATGGACATCCTCAGCAAGCGCAATCTTCTGAATGGTCAGAAGATATCTGAAATCGAATTATGCAAGCATTGTATTTTTGACAAGCAAAAACAACATCAATTCAGCAAAGCCGTGCACAAGACGAAGGCAACACTCGATTACATCCACACTGACTGTTGGGGCCCTCTCGTGTTCCATCTCTAGGAGGTTCTAGATACTTTCTATCTGTGATAGATGATTACTCAAGGATGACATGGGTATTCATGATGAACCACAAGAGCGAGGCATTTGAAGCTTTCAAGCAATGGAAGACTCTGATGGAGAATCAGACATCGAGAAAAATAAAACGTCTTCGTACCGATAACGACTTGGAGTTTTGTTCTTCTAAATTTGATCGATTCTGCAAGGATGAAGGCATTGCCAGGCATCACATCATCAGAGATACACCACAGCAGAATGGTGTAGCAAAACGCATGAACAAAACTCTTCGGAAGAGAGCACGGTGCATGCTCTCTAATTCTAGACTGAACAAGTCATTCTGGGCTGAGGTTGTTAGCACAACATGCTACCTTGTCAATCAGAGTCCTACAACCGCGATCGATCTGAAGACTCCCATTGAGGTATGGTCAGAAAATCTCGCTGATTATACTAATCTGAAAGTGTTTGGCTGTCCAGCATATTATCACATCAGCGATGGAAAGCTGAAACTAAGGGTCAAAGAAGGAGTCTTTGTAGGATATGGTGCAGGTGTAAAAGGCTTCAGAATTTGGTCTCCCTCGGAGCACAAGGTTATTCACAGTAGAAACATATCCTTTGATGAGATGTCTATGCTCAAGCCTTCATCCTTGTAATCGTCCTTATTCCATAACAAAGAGCCACGTCGTATTTCCTCTTCGTGTTCTTCTGTGTTTCGTGTAATCCTTCTCTCCCTCTTTTCGTAACACTCTATATAATTTTGAAACCTTTTTCAAGTTAAATCTCAAGTAAATTTTGAGTTTTTACACTCTTGGGCTGAGGGTGCATGGCTCAATGAGGGCATTTCATTAGACTTATCTTGCAGGACTCATTTTCTTTCCTTGTTTTCATTTGCGTTATAAGGTCTCTGGAGATGTCAGAATGATGCACATTTTCGCTCCATCATTGGCTCAGTATAATGATTATGCTAGAATCCACATCCTAAGGCAATGGCCCCCCAAGAACCTGATGCGTGTAGAATTGATAGCAAACACTAGCAAGTGCACTAGTCGCTCAAGTAATAAAGTGAATGAGTAGAGTTATCGTTCCCACGAGGACGGTTAATAACTTAAATTTTATTTAATCTTGTTAATTGAGAAATTAAGAAAATAGTTGATTTTAGATGTGAATAAAAAGAAAATAATCAAAATAAAGGAAAAGATCACCTGGAGAAAATAATGATTTGATTATTAGAGCACCAAATTATCACCACTAGAATGTAATGACTTTTCTTAACTTAGAATTAGTTAAATCAATAACAAAGTGAATTCCCAAAATTAATTAACCAATGTTTCAGGCTTTAACTACTATCTTATGAATAATTAGAATAAATCAATCCTTTCGATTTTTAATTTACTTAATTAAATTATAAGATGCATTTAATCGGAATTAATATTAAGGGCTTTCTCAAGTCACCTTAATAACTACACAAATTATGTCTCTTTCGATTTTCCTAATTGTGGCATGCAATAATTAAAATCAATCCCTAGAAACTATTATAAAAATAATCACTTCTTCTCAGATAGCAATCAAATCACAAATCATGAAATCAAAGTAAAGCATTAAACATGAAATTGCAATGCTATTAAAGATTCAAATCAAACTAATATTAAGAAAGACTCCAATACATAAATAGAGTTCAAATAGAATGACCCTAATAAAGAAATAAATCCGAGAATAACAATATCAAATCTAATGTAAATGATTGGGAAAAGAAAACGAAGAACTCTGGCATAGGCTAAGCACGTTCTCTCTCGAGTTTCCGGCAGAGCTTCGTTGTTGTCCTCGCACTTCTCCTCTTTGTAAGCTTCAAATCTATACTCTAGGGATGCTTTTCCAGGCCCTCTTCTACCTCATTTTATAGGTTTTCTCGTCTCCCAAGGAAAGAAACCAAAAATATATCCAAAATGTGGATAAAAATGACTTTAAAATAGCCTAACAGACCGCTGTCACGACCGTGAAAGGCTTCGTCACGGCCGTGACAGAAGACTGAAAAGGCTAAAAAATATAGAAATTTCTGCTGGAAAACTCACTGTCACGGCCATGACATAAGCTGTCACGGTCGTGACAGTGCCTTAGTCAAATTTTTGGCTGCAGAATCTTCTGTCACGGCCATGACAATAACTGTCACGACCATGATAGTCTTTTGAGTTATTTTAGGCCTTTTCTTCCCTTCATTTCGATGTTTTCTCATATCCTGTCATGAATAATTTCCAAATTTAGGTAGAAATTAAATCTAAATGAAATTATATGAAAACAAATCAAAACTCTCTTTTCTAAACATAAAAATATTCTAAAGTGTTAATCAAATGATCCAAAATAATGCATGATTTTCCGTGCATCAGAACCTATTTGGATCTGGTGGGAGCCCCTCGGAATCCTACGAATCCTATGTTAAGATTAATGGATATGGCTCCTATATTGGATCCGGTCTAGATGGGTGAGCAGGATTTATAATCCGGACTCATTCTGAACGTTTTCTCATTGCAGGTGATGTCAAACATCACGTTGATTCGGTATTAGATCTTGAAGCTTTGGAAGTCCTGACTGGCATTAGAAGATGTAATCAGATGAACCTCACAACGGAGATCACGAATCTGATTCGGCAAACCTAGTGCAAATTGTGAATGGTGTTTCTGTGGTTCCTTGGCATGTGAAGCCTATTATTGCAGACATTAAGGCCTTGCTGCCTTCTTTTACATTTTGGCAACTTATTCACTGCTTCGAGGAAGCAAATCGTGCAGTAGATCTTTTGGCTAATCTTGGTCGTATTTCATATCATGACCATTTTTGAGGGAATCTCTCCAATATTTTGTATCAAGACATTTCTGATTTATTAATTAATAGATGACATCCTTCTTTTAAAATAAAATTATAAAGGAAAAATGATTTGTTTCGATCATACTCAAATTGAACCATTTTAATTTTAAGAATTGTAAGTTATTGTTAGAAACAAAAAAAAAACTTTAAAAAAGAAAGGTTATTCTTAATTGAACTTAAATTGATTTATTTAATTAGTTTTTAAAATTTTGAAAATAAGATATTAGTTTTGAAAAAAGAAATATTATTTATTTTATTATTCTTGTACATTATCATTTAGAAAGAAAGATTTTGTTTAAGTCACATGTCGCTATGATATTATGCTACGTGTCACAACTTCATGCATTTACCTCAGTTGTTAAGTATATAATAATAATTTTAATAAATAATAGGGATATACGGAGGTGTAAATTCAAAAAGGGTTTACATATGTAGATTCATGGTTGGATCATGTTTTCTATATTTGATGATGTTATCACGACATTAAACAATTAAAGTTATTTTAACTTTACATATTAAGGTCCACCGTTAGATTGGACTACACATGTAAATCCGTTATGGGTTTACACATGCATTTTTTTTCTAAATAATAATTATATAGTGCTTGTGCAATGCACAAACATTACAAACATTAATCATTATATAATCATGATATTATAATTTTAAAACTTATTAATTATTTTAATATTAGAAGTGATAAATGAGTTAAACTATTTTAAATAAAATGTTGACTCAATAAATCTAACACTTGATAGTGTAATTATATCAATCCATTTTCTACTTTTATAAAAATAAAAATAAATATTAATAAATATGTAAAAATATAAATATATATTGTTAGATATAGATATAGACAATACATTTTTTATGATTATACCTATATTTATAAAATATATATTATTAAAATATCATTATTATTTTTGTTTTAAAAAATTAAAATAGTTAAAAAGATAATTATAGGTATATAATTTTTAGTACTATTAGGCTTATGAATATTATTACCTTATAAACCAAAATTTCATTATAACAAACATTTTAAGTTCTTAGAACAAGTTCAACATAACGATAAGTTATAATATTTAATTGGGAAAAAGGAAGTTGTGGACCCATTTTTGAGTCCATAGCTGTGCACTACCATGGATCTTCGGAGTCCATGGCTAAGATGAAGGTGCTCAAATGGAGGGTACTCGTTGGTCAGTTCTGTTGCATCTCAAAGGGCATCAAGAGAGGAGCTGAATTAGTATTCAATTCGAAAATATCGATTTCACAAAAATTGTCGTGGAAGCTTAAAATCTATTCTTAAAATCTTTTAAATCAATGGAATTCATATCACATCAACCACAATATGAGAGGGAGAGAGAGAATTCAAACACAAGAACACATGTGGTTGTTGACGAGGTTCAGCCACACCTTAGTCTACGTTCTCGTTCTGACTTTTAACCTCGAGATCGTCGGAGATTTTACTAGAATCTCTTCCTTTGTTCCAAATAGGACAAGGAAAAAAACCTTTTACGTCAACCACATTTTATCCGCTTCGAAAGGTAAGACAATCTCTCATCCTAGGAAGCTAATCTTTCCTCTCGTTCAAGAGGTAAGATTTGAAACGTCCTTCGCACAGGAGCTCTCACAATCTTTCTGAAAATGATTTCTCTTTTTTACAATAGAATACTCACAAGAAGAAAAGAGAGAAAGAAAATAAAACTTAAAATGATAACTCCAAGAAAAAAGTCTTCTTCTGATAATTTGAAATTTTTTCTTTAATGCTTAGATGGATGCCTTTGCTTTTGACTTTGGCATTCCTTTTATAGGCTTCAGCATGTGGAAAATTCATCCAAAATTTATTCCACAATTTTCTCCTTCAAATGTATCCGTTACTATTCATTTGACTCGGAGGCCGATCGATCGCACATATGGACTGGTCGACCGGTCTATGTGACCATTGTGCGATTTCTTTAGGTTGTGCGCTTGATCGATCGACTCGTATGTCGACCGATATTATCTCGACGTCGATCGGGGCAGGCTCAGTATTGATCAGTCGACCGGTATTGTCTCGACTGACCTTCATCGCTTCGATCGACATGTTGACCGACCTACACTATTTTGAACAGAACTTTTTACACAGTTATCCAAATTAGATAATCTTGGATTCTATGGACAGCTAACAAGATTCTCTACAAATTTGATATTCGTCATTCTTCCATAACCTAATAAGATCATAGTCAATTATTTATCAGCATAAAGTTATCCCTTTTTCTTTAAATTTTTTTAGCATTTAACTTTTGTATCATCAAAATATAATTTTATATGTCATTAAAATTTTGCTCCAATAATCTCTCACTTTTTCATGAAGACAAATAGAGAAATATAAAAAATATATAAGTTACGAAAAAATTATAAAATCTTGTAAAAATCAATTCTACTCCCACTAAAACTTAGCTTTCCTTACAATGATAGATATTCATATTATATTTCTCCTCCTTTTATTTCATCAAAAAGTGATTTGCACATGAAGGACATAAGAAACCATATGTAATTCCCCCTTTGTCTTTTAGAGAAATTTATTCTCTCCTTTTGTCATGTAAAGTGTTACATCATAAAGAGTTATAAAATATGCAAAAAATAGTTTCCCTAAATTTATGACTATTTAAAAAAAAATCCAATTGATCTATATTATGAAAATCACAAAAAAATGCATTAAGATTCAAAATATTGCATAAAACTTTGATACAACGATGTCAAAATAAAGTTGGAAGATTTTAACATGCTCCCCCTATTTCTATGATCAATTTTCTTTTTCTATTTTATATGTTCCTCTTTTCTTTCAAAGATAGTAATTTTGAAATTTAGAGTGAAATAAAAAAGTAAATGATACTTTTACCATAGCATTCATGCCTTCACATTTTCAATTTCATTTGTCCTTTGCTTTATATGTGAGGCACACCTGAAAAATAATTATGTAACCTTTAGTACCCAAATTTCTTTGGGTCCTATTTTGTTAGATAATGTTCATTTTGGAACTCAAATCATGCCATGTTGTGTTGATTTTCTTATTTTGCATTGATATGCGAATGATCATGAAAGTCACATGTAAAACATTTGAAATGTGATTTTCTATTAAAAGAATGATTAGATTTCCAATAAGAATTTTCATTTTCAAAGTATTTCCTAAGATTATTTTTCGTTACAGTAGAAACATTCTTATTTTGTAAATTTTTCAAAAGAGTATTTTTCTTATTTACTTTTTCTAAAGAACATACTAGTTTTATAATTTCACAAGCGTGTGTAATTTTTAAAGTATCAATTTCATTTTTTAGTTTTTTTATTTTTCATCAAACATGTATCATTTTCTTCCTTTAAGTTTTCAATCCCATGTACTAATTTTCTCATTTTCCTCTTTAAGTGAGAAATATCTTTTTATAATGAAGGAAAGTTTTTTATTTACATCTAAAGAAATGTTTTTTTAGAAGAGTTCGAGGAATTATAATTTGAATTTGAAGAGCTGAAAATTATCTTATCGTCGTATGCCATTATGCATATGTATGCTTCGTCATTAGAAGAACTTGATGAATCACTTTGTTTCACTTGGCTCTTCATATTTTTTCTTTTTCTCTTTCTGAGATGTCTCTTCTTTGTGTTGTTTGTATGATCTTCTTGTTGGCTTCTCATTCTTTTCTTTCTTTTTAACCAATTTGAAATACTTATCTAGTTTTTTTGTGTAGCGTGCGAGTTTCTTTTCATTCACTTCCTCTTCACTTGAGTTTTCTTCTTTTGCATTTGCTTTCAATGCCAATGTTTTCTTCTTGGGGACTTTTTCTTCTTGATCCTCTTAGATTGAAATCTCATAGGTTAAAAGTGAACCAATAAGATCATCAAAATCTAATTTTTTTAATTTTTTCTTCAATCACGGTCATCTTCGTATGCCATTTGAAGGAGAGAAATTTGAGAAACTTTTTCACTTTTTAGGGATCAATTCTTGGCTCGCACAAGGAGACTAAGTCATTCAAAATATCGTTAAAACGTGCAATCATATCATTTATGGATTCATTATCATGCATTTTGAAAGGATCATATTGATGCTTTAATATATTTAGTATAGATTCCTTAACTTTATCAGTTCCTTCAAAAGTAATAATGAGCTAGAAGCTCAATTGCACTTTCACAACTTGAAATTCAATTAAACTTCATTGAATCCAAAACGCAATAGAAAATATTTTGGCTTTCCAATCAAGTTTTGTCAAAAAATTTTCTCTTTGGTTAGAATCTGTAGATAATTTTTCATATAAGTAATAACCTTTTTCAACAATGTCCCATATGTCAATATCGATGGAATATATGTATGCTTGAATCGTAATTTTTTAATATGCAAAATTTGATGTATTTAAAAGGGAAGGATGACTAATTGATTGTCCTTCGGCAAAACTAAATCCACTTGATGCCATGACTCTTAAAGATGGTTAAATCTTTAGAACAAGATGATTAAGTCTTAAAGTGATTAAATCTTAAAACAAGATGATTAAAAATCAAAATAAGAGCAATCCGCTTTGATACCAATTGTTGGATCCCAAAGGGCACCGAGAGAGGGAGGTGAATTGGTGTTCAATCTGAAAATATCAATTTCATAATAACAATTGCGGAAGCTTAAAATCTATTCTTAAAATCTTTTAAATCAATGCAATTTAGATCACTTCAACCACAATATGAGAGGGAGAGAGATAATTCAAACACAAGAACACAAGTAGTTGTTGACAAGGTTCGGCCATACATTGGCATATGTCCTCTTTCTGACTTCTCGACCTCGAGACCGTCAGAGATTCCATTAGAATCTCTTCCTTTGTTCCAAATGGGGCAAGGAAGAAAAGTCCTTTAAATCAACCACATTTTCTCCGCTTCGAGAGATAAGGCAACCTCTCCTCCTAGGTTCCAAATCTTACCTCTTGAGCAAGAGAAAAGATTAGCTTCATAGGAGGAGAGGTTGTCTTACCTCTTGAAGCGGAGAAAAAATGGTAGATTTACTTCTAGAATTATTTTATTTTCTTTAACTAGAATTAGTTATTTACTTCCTAGTTTGATTAGCACTCTAGTTATTTACTTCCTACTTTGATTAGCACTCTTTTTCCTTTTATTTTTAGTTCTACTATGATTTGTTTGGGTTTATCCTATAAATATGGACCCTTGGAACTCTTTTTAATCATATGTGAGAATACAATCTTCTTTTGATAATTGCTTAAAGCAACTATCTTAGAGGCTTGATCCCTTCGAAGCGATAAACTTTGGCTCCTAGTTGGACTAGGAACCTATCAGCCCGATCTACCGCCTGCAGATGGAATCCGGCCGCGGGCGTCCCGATCCGCTGCCCGCAGGTGAGATCCGGCCGCGGGCGGACCGATATGTCGCCCGCCGACGAGATCCGGTTGCAGGTGGCTAGATCTGTCGCCCGTAGGCAGGATCCGGTCTCCCGTAGGCCGGAGTAGAGAGAGGGAGGAAGAGAGGGAGTTGGAGGTGGTCGTCAGAGCCGTCGAAGGTGTTCGCCATAGTCGAGGAAGAAAGAAGAGGAGGGATAGAGAGGAGATAGACGTGTGATGGAAAGAGAGAGATGGGAGAGGGTGAGAAAAAGAGAGGGAGGATAGAGAGACGTGAGATGTAAAGAGAGAGGGGAGAGGGAGAGATATATATGGAGTGTGCATCGTGGAAAATATTTCCCACAGCTCGAGTTGTCAAAAATTTCGATGGAAGATAATCTGTCAGAAAATCTTTTGCAAATTGCGACAGATTTCCTTCTGTCAGAAAAATGTCTTTTTCTTATAGTAGTAGTCCTGTAGGATATTCTTTTGGTTGGGTCTCGAAATATTCACAAGAAGTTTTCATGATGTTTTTTTTACCTTAATCGTCTTATCTCAGAAACGATGTCGTGCATAATGTTTTCTTGTGATTTGGCTATCCATTTTCTTCGGAGTTCAATAAAATGTTGTTGTTGAGTGGCCGAGTCGTGGTGCCAATTAGGTGTGTTCAACGGGTCGGGTTGACCCGCGAACCCGATGACTCGACCCGGCCCGACCTCGACCTGATCGAGTATGGGTCAGAATTTTTCGACTCGAGTCGATCCGACTCGGCTCAAAGATCCAATTTTTTTTTTTATTTTTTTTAATTTTTTTTAGTTTTCAACTTATATTATATATATAAAAAATAAAAAATATTAAGATAAAATGTTTTAAATGTGTAAAATAATGTTTAAATATTGAATAAGTTATTTTATACTTTTTAAATAAATATTATATAATATTTTTATATTAAATAATAGAGAAAGTAAGAATTTTTTTAAAAAAAATGGTGGTCGAGGTTGAATCAGATCCAACCTCCCAAAATGCACTAATTCGATCCATCCCGACCTGATCAAAATTGGACGGGTCGGGTCGGGTCAAATCCAATTCGTGAACACCCCTAATGTCATTGATCATGTTAAAGAAGCTTCTAAAGAAAAAAAAAGGGTTTGAAACACTACATGGTGTGGTATCTCTGGATGCATCTACACGGTCAAGTCAAGGAGATTCTGTCTCTGCCCTTCACATATGAAATGAAGTCAAGATCAGTTCAAATAGAAATTCATTGGTTTAAATAATACTACTAGCTTTGTCCATACACTAGTGATCACAATGTTCTTGAATTTTCACATTCTTTAGCTATTATTTGATTGTTTCACTCGTATCTACTTAGACACGGTCTTTGCCTCTTTACGATTTCTCAAAATTAACATGACATATTAGCACTCCTAAAACTGTTGTTGTATTATTCAGTTTGATTTGATGTATCCTTAGGTAGTCTTTGGTTACATAACTTAGTCACAAGTTAGTCTAAGTTCTGAAACTTTTATCAAATACCTTATTATGTGATAGAATTTGTCAAGTTTCATCACGTGATGTAGGACAACCTTAAGTTCTTTCTTTCTTTTCAGCCATCACCTTTATTTTTTTGCTTTTTTTCAGCTCCTTAACTTATTTCTTTTTATTTTTAACTATATTTTAATGTAAGTATATATTATTTTTTTATTTATTAATACATTATTATTCAGCTTATAAAATAATTTATTGAATTTTATTAATTAAAAATATTTAGTCATAATAATTAAAAAATATTTTATTAATTAAAATGTTCAATTTTTTTATAAAAAATATATTATATTTGGATCTTAATATTTACGTAAATTATAATATTAATAACATTTTTTATACCTCATAAAATAATAAATTATATTATTAGTTTTTACTTTTCATCTAAACAACCACTAAAACTTATCTATCAAATCAAATTTTTTAAATTTTCATCATTATATTTTTTCATCCAAACATCAACCTAAATATTTTTTATCTAATATAGGGGAACTAACTTTTTTTTCAAAATTCTTATACCAAACACAACGAGAAGACATAATTGCTTGAACTATGTAATCGAAGATGGATAATGATGCGGGAGTTCTACTGTCTTTTGGCCCAAAAGAAGAAAGGGAGTTCCACAGTTCATGCTTGTTTGAGAAATGAGAAGCCCCGTTGTGTAAGTGAATCTTTAATATTCATTTGATGTAGTTCAAATGCAGGAGGTTAAGGTCAATACAGACGGTTCCTTCACTGGTGCTGGCCTGGTGGGGAGCAAGATTCATTATTCGTACTTGCTCTGATCATTTTTTCATTGCAAGTGCTATCAAGTGGCATGCTGACTCTCTGCTAGAATTAGAGGCTTGGAGAGTACTCATTGGTATCATACGCTACCTTTAAATGGGCCTATTGACAATCATTATTGAAACTGATTCGACAAACCTAGTGCAAATCGTGAATAGAGTTTTTGCTATTCTTTGACGCGTGAAAACTATTGTAACAGACGTGGCCATGCTAACTCAATTCACTTCTTGGCGGCTTATCCACTGTTTCAAGGAAGTTAATCGGACAATTGATTTTTTGACAAATTTTGGTCAAACTTCTAATCACGAACTTTTTTGGGAGTCTGATTCTCACGAAATCTCTTCAATATTTTGTATCAAGACCGTTTTATTTATTAATCAATAGATGATATTTCTTTAAAAAAAACTGCTGGGGGAAAGGGGTGATGTACTTGTCATGTTTATCACATAGTGTATACGAAGGAGCGAGCTTTGTTCTGAAACCCGAGAGCTTTGTTCTGAAATCTGAACCACATTCGAGTTTGTGAATGTCATTGGAATACACATCAAAGTCCATATTTTCCACCAAATTTTGAATAGAGTTATATAATACACCCTAGTGAGTGCGCTCCAATGTACTGGCCACAGCAAGAAGCCAATTTCCATTTGAGTGTACGCTGTTCACTTTTAGTTGGGGTCCAACAAGTTGAAGCAAGAACCACAAGCTTGTTGACTAAATGTGTTCTGTACTATTTGTTCTTTCTTTTAGTTTTCATGTGGGTCACCTGAGAAAACTGCAGACTAAATGTAAAGCGTGTATATATTCGGATCAACACCATGGAACTGTTGTGCTCTTGTCTTTTCTTCTTCCTTCCCTTGGATAAGTCAATTATCTACATAATGTTTGTAGCTTAGGCCATATTGTTTGGAGCATATATATTGTGAAAAGAGAATTTTCAATCAGATATTATAACACCTGCCGAAAAGTATCAGAGATTCTAACAATTTGCAGGCCATCAAAATGTTCACGTTGCAAAGTTTTTTGTGTTTTATTTTTACTCTTTTATGAATGTCTTAGGTTCTTATGTTTAAATCAAAAGAGAAAAAAAAACTGTCCATTGACTTCATCAAATATATGTTCAACAAAGCATGGCAATGCCAGTGCCGGTGCAAGAAAAATGATAATGGAATTGTGGATCGCAAAATCACGGAAGCCGTCGATGGCCGAACAGAATTGGCAACGACGATGATGGAATTTCCGATGGATGATTAATCGAGTCTCTCTCTTTTGCTTCATTTTTTTTAGATAGCACTATGAGTTTAAAATTTTATACCATGTACTTTTCAAGTCCAAATATACAACCTACAATATACTTCAAAATGTCAGACAGAAGATATCATAAAGTAGCTTTCATATTACTGTCACAGCTGAGATTGAACAGGGAGCACAGCATTTCGCGAGCTCCGGCCGAAGGAGAGGAGTGACCACCGGGTTCTACCGGAATTGCTGCTACTGCTGCTCTCCTCAGCGACCACCACCTCATGAAAGTGTGGGTTCTGCTGCAAGACCTTCTGAACAGCCATGTAGAGTCCCCTGTCGGCCGAGGAGTCCATGGAGAAGGACCTCCTCATAGGTTGAACTCTCTGGAACTGTTCGTCATCGACTCTCACGTTGATGCACTCATCTCCCATACTCCCAACGTGGCGCAGCTTCCTCCCCTTCTCGCGTTCGAGCCTCTGCTCTGCCTTCCTGGGAGGAGGACGATTGATGGCGCGGGCGTCCGCAGCTGGTACCGGAATCTGGTCACCGGCACCGTCAACATCTCTCACTCTCATCACGACCTCGCCGCTCAGCTGATGAAGCGCCTGCTGTGGAAGTATTACAGGAAGGAAATCGTGATCAGCTGGTGGGATCTGATCTGTGACTGTGACGGCCAACCGGCAGAGTGGGCAATTGGCGCTGGTTTGGAGCCAGGCATCAATGCAGTCGATGTGGAAGACGTGACGGCAGTTGGGCAGCAGCCTAATCCTCTCACCTTCTTGGAACTCGCTGAGGCACACGGCGCACTCGTGGAAGGCCGACGGCCTCTGTGGCACCTCGTTCCCTTTCCCGCGGTACCGGAACGTCGGGATCGCCCGGATGGTCGACTCGTCCAGACCGCGTGGTCTCTCGGTGGAGGCCCCGTCCGCGAGTCCGGCGTTTAGCTGGACGTTCCAGCGCCGGCGTGAGCGGGATGTCAGGCGGCCGATCACGTCGTCCAGTCGCTGCCGGCTGAGAAAGCACTTGATGATGAAGACGTAGTACCCGAGTAGGAGGACGGAGGTGGTGAGGATACCGAGTATGGAGATGGCCAAGATGGGGAAGCTGGTGGCGGCTGAGGAGGTGGACGGAACTGGCGGCGACGCCGTTGAGGTTACTGCGAGAGTGGCGTAGTCGCCCTGGGGATCCATGGCCATGAGAGGGGTAGGAGAGAAGCAGCTCACAGTTCCTTGTGATGTTGCAATGGAGATGCCTTTGTGTGAGTCTTAACTTTTAAGCTGACGGATCACCGAGTCATGAGCACATGACACGAAGGGGAATAGGGACCTTGTGATATCTCAGAACAGAAGGTAGAAGCAAATCGAAGAAGCAGAGTGAGAGCTTAACAGGGGAGGGAATTTAATGCAAAGCGGAATGGTGAATTCCATGAATGATCAGTGTGTGTAGGAATTGGGTGTAGGTGATAGGGATGCCAAGTACAAAGGTGGCGAGTGGGACAACATGCGTGGCCTGTGCGAATTAATTACGCGTAGATTTGTAGTCTTGTAGACGTAGTGAAGGTTCGGTTCTGTATGAAACCACAGTAAGGAGGGAGAGAGGGGGAGAAGGGGGGAGGTCATGATTAAATTGGTCGGCTGGTTGGACTTATTTTCATGACTTTGCAAGTGAGAGAAGTAGAAAGCCTGTCCTACTAGCCCTTTCATATGAATGATAACGCTCACATGCTTCTCTCTCTCTCTCTCCATTTCTTTTTTGTTTTCTCTCTCTCGTTTGGTTGAATTGAACACGGTTTGACGCATTAAAAAATTCTATACAGACTGCTCTTTTTCTCATTGTTCTTGGTCAACAAAAAACTATCTTCCTGTGGCTTATTTATTGACGTGAGTCCAAATAATTTCAATATTCGGTCGTGTTTTCTTGATTCATATTAGCTGCGGTTCGTTTTATCTTATATTTGGGCATTGCTTTTAAATCTAATTACGTGAACGAGAGAGGAATTATGTTGATCGAGAAAAAGCATTCCAGACAAGAAGAAAACATAATTAAGTCTAGCTAGGATGACATAAACACAAACTAGAATAGTGTTTTATGAGAAAATGTTCAACAAAATTATATTCCAATGCTTTAAGTTTAGATTATTGATTAGCATAAGGTAAAAGATAAGGCAGATTGATCGATGCTATGTAACATCTCGAAACTTACTTTGCCAAGATTTAACTTTATTGACTTACAATGAAAAATTTTATATATGTTTTCACTTTTGAAATGATTTCATTGCATGCATTATTCTATATTATAAATATACTTTTCATGATTATATTTTCCCACATTCTACATATACTTTGAGTAAGAAGCAAGCCCACGACGGGAGGTGGGCCTCTTCTGCATCTGTGTTCGTGCAGATACGGAGGAGTAACTTGGGCCGGTGATGACCTCATGACGGCTTGTGCACATGAACATCATCATGTATTTTGTTTTTATGATTATGGAGTCTTTTGTACGAGAGACATGCATTGTGCACTCTTTACAATTTGTGTAAATCTACGAGACTTTAACTTGTTATCTTATGAATTTTGATGATTATGTTGACGTCTAATCGCATTTTGTGATCAATGGACTTTCACCCCATCAAAATATTATGCTTTTGCTCTTACTTTGATGTTATTGAAATTTCAAAATGATTTTCAAACACTTTTTGTTGCTTTATCGTTGACTACTCAATTGAAAGATTTTTTAATAACGTCGCTCGGTGCCCACTTGTGATACGTGTCATGGGGTAGAATTTATGATGTTACACTAAGTTTCATGCACTTTTCGTTTACCCTTACATTAGATCCTCGATTTTAATCATAAATGGTGTAGCATTTGCCATTCCTTTGGCATGATTCTATTTCACCTTACATCATCATCTCATAAGTTTATTCTTCTTTGCTAAACCAACATATTTTAGTCAAAGCAATGATATGTTTTAATAGGGAAACATTTACCCTAAGTCACATGATGTATGTCAATGATCTTTTAATATGTATCATGATCACCAAAACAGATTATAAGTGGTTAAAGGAGTTGTTAAGCCTCTACGATTATCTCATTAATGAGATGGTGAACATAAAAAATCTTAAATATACTTCCCTTCCCCTTGTGCAGATGTTGTTGTATCATAGTTAGGTCCACATTAGATTTCAGAATATGATAGTTCTTATTTTCATATTTTGAAGCTCTTATCTTCATATAAATATGTCTCTTCCAAGCCCCAAGCTTATCATAAGTTCACTACTAGGTTATCTGCTTGGAAAAAAAGACTACTCACCCAAGTCGAAAAAGCCACATTAGTAAAATAAGTCCTAAGTATAGTGCCTTTGCATTCCTTAATTTTGGTCTATATATTCAATGGTTCTTGGAGTCATTAGAGAAATTCTCTAAGATTTTCTTCTAGGAACCTAAGGAAGTCATAAGGGTGATTAATTGGTCAATTCATAATATTCAACTTCCAAAGGAGGATGGAGGGTTAGTCATTTGAAATATCTCCCATGTCTTAACCTCCCTTCTCTTCAAGCAAGTAATGAAAGTCTTGAACCACGCCAATTGTCCCAAGGTAAATTTAATACTAACAAATATGGACTCAATCACCCTTGGTTGTGTCCTACACCATGTAAGGGTCTTTTTTATTGTGGTATACAATACTAAATGCTTTGCCAAAACTATGATTAAGAATCAAGAGGCATTTCAGATGGACTGTCCAACTCTACGTTAATATATTTCTATTCTTAACTTCACTTCATTGGATGCTTATGCATATAAGCATTAGTGTTTCTCTCCACTATGTAACTGTTAGTTCCCTACTAATCTAGCATACTTGGAACCTGCCTCTCTTCAGCTCATGGAATATTTTAGACCTCATATTTTTGCTAGCATATTTGAGATTTATGTGCCTTGTAATGCCTATGATGATGTATGGGTTTTCATGAATTGCAAATGCAAAATTAGTATACCAATTCATCTGTCATCATCCTCTGCCGCCACAATTGGAGGATGAATATTTTCGAAAGAAATGTGGTAGATATTCTAGGATTCATTCATTTTTAGGGTAAATTACATGGAACATTCCACAATGTTGAGTCAATATGTCTCCCAACTTCAATTTATGACTAAATTATCCTTGACCTTTATTTTTCTTGCACGTTTTATTTTTCTATCTAAACGGTCCCCCAACTTCAGTAGTGGGTTTCTCAGTTTCATCTCTTATGTGGCTGCCACATACACCCATTCTCACTCATCCACATCATTTAAACTCATCCACATCATTTGATGAGTAACTAAATAATTTATATTTGGCATCCCATTAATTTTCCCCCATTTAATCCACCACTTTTAACTCTTAACATCTTACTTTACCTTTCTTTGACATTTAACATAAATTGCGAAAACCCTTCTCCTCCAAATCGCAGGCGACGTTTATTCTCCAGTGACGACTGTCCATGCTCAAGGAGACGAGGGTCTATGGCCGACGCTAGGTGAACGACGATAGACAATGTCGGTGATTGTGCTCATTTGCAACCTCGAAGTGTAACGCCACGAGACCCACATGACTTTCACGTGCTCATAGTCGTCCCAGAGGCGCTACTCAATCTTCTATAAAATATTTTTGCAGAATAAAATCTATAAAGTGCGGAATATAAAACATAAATGCGGAAGACTTTTCAAAACTAATAATCCATAATAATCAAAATGCTAAAACATCAATGAGTTTACAATTCTAATAAGTGCGGAAATAATAAAACTAAATAACTAGATCTAATGCCATGTGCAACATCTATTTGTCACTGAGCGTAGCCACCTGCAGGACCATCATCTATAGCTTTCTCACCTGCATGAATCCAGGTACAGGGAAATATCGATGAGTATAAAAATACTCAGTACGTAGGGTCTAAAAGGCAATCAATATGCTCAATCGAAAATAATGTAAAATCAATAATGAGTCAATTGAGCAGTCAATACAATAACCAATTAACAATTTATCAATATGAACAATATATCAGGCTATGGTCAAAAGACCAATGTAAATCAATAACAATTTTCCAATTAACAATTATCAATTGCCTTATTAATAGATCAATATTCAATTAACAATTTCCAATTCAATAATTAATGGTCATTGGCCAATAACAATTCAATTCAATAGGACAATAATAGTTGCCAACTCAATGCCAATACATCCAAATGACCATGATTTAATTCAATTCAATTCAATTCTAATTCGGTTCAATTCCAATTTCAATTCTATTTAATTCAGCTTATAATATTTGGAGTTATCCAATTCAATGAGGAGCGCTCAGTCAATTAAGGGACACCATGCCACTTTCATGCAGGCATGTGAGGGATCAGTGCTACGACAAGCCCGATACAATTCAATGAGTTGGTGTACGGTGGGGGACAGCGGCCATACACGGGACAACCATAGCTTTTACACTATCTACCCCATTCAATTCAATTCAATTGATTCCGGCTTAGTGGCAATCAGTAGACATGGGCCCAATAGCTTTCGGCTTTTATCTTGTTTACCTAAAATGTCTATCTTTGATAAATTATTAATTATGTTAGACAAGACTTGTACCAAAAATTAAATAGGCCAATAATACAATCATCAACAAGATCAATAATATAATCGATGCAATGAATAATAATACAATTAGTAACAATAGCAATAAACTAAAGGTAAATTCCTTCTCGAAAAAATAAAGAAATAAAATTAGAAAATTTTCCTTCTTTTCTTGATTGGCCGAGAGAATTTCCTTGTCGAAAAACATACAAATAATTAAAGTATAAAAAAAATCTCTTCTCTCTCTATAATGCCAACCTATTTTTTTTTTAATTCTCTCTACAAATCTTTTCCTATCCTTTACTGCCGTAAACTCTATACTTATTATTATTATTATTTTTTAACCTTTCTCTCTCTACTTCTCTCTATTCCATTACGATCGTAAATCCTAAACTCTTCCTTTTTTTTCTCTTACTGTTTTCTCCTTTCTCTCTCTAATTCTCTCTCTCCTAACTTCTCGGCCTAAACACTCTTTCCCTTTTTTTTATTTTATTTCTTTCACTCTATTCCTCTCCTCTCTACCCCTTTTCTCGGCCCTAAAACCCTCTTCTCCAACTTTTCTCTTTTTTTTATTTCTTTATGGCCAATCCATTTTCCCCTCTCATTCTTTTTTTTTCTTGCTTTTACTCATTTTCATCTCTACGTGAATCTCGCATTCTCGTTACGCCCTTTTTTTAATCTTCTCTCTATGGGTTGGAGCCAAACGTCTGATATATGACATTACGACGTCCACAAAATTGCTTTGAATAAGGGTGATTCAACAGACTGCGAAATAAATAGACGATGGAATTAATCCATCGCCCAAAAAGGAATCCTCCCTACGTACCTGTACGGACGCGCGGACGCGCGGATGTCGCTTGTGTTCAACTCCCTTTTTTTTCTGTCGCCGAGATGTCGATGCCGAGCGCACCAAAATAAAAATCTAAGAAAATAAGTTCTTGCCAGCCCTCATATATTTATTTATAAGATTTATAATTTTCTAATTACAATCTAACTATAATATCTAATCCTTCTCAAATTTATCATCTTTTATCTTTATCTCTTTAACTAAATCAGATTTATTCTAGCTTAAATAAATTTTGAAATTCATTAATTAATCCCATCACAAATCAAACTCCTCCCCAATTTTATTTTTTCATAATTATTAAATACACTAATATTAATAACAATATTTCCCAAAATAAAATAAAACAATAAAATATCTATTTATTAAATCCTAAAAACTCAAGGTCGTTACATCATAACCTCCTTAAAAATAAATTCGTCCTCGAATTTGAATAAAATAATTTATATTATCTTATCTAAATAACTCGGAAAAATCCTTTCTGATTTCTTCTTCTAGTTCCCAGGTGGCATCTTCATTTTTATGATGTGTCCAAGCCACCTTTACCATGGGTACCATTTTATTCTTCATATGCTTAGTTTGGTACTCCAAAATCTCTATAGGCTGCTCAGCATATGTCAGATCTACATTTAAATTTGGTTCCTCCATATTCACCACATTAGCATCACCATGTTGGTACTTGCGTAGCATTGACACGTGGAAGACATTATGCACTTGCCCATATCATGGCGGTAGCGCTAACCTGCAAGCTGCATCTCCAATCAATGCCAGAACCTTGAAAGGGCCAACATACCTTTGGTTCAACTTACCCTTCTTGCTGAACCTCATTACCCCTTTCATTGGAGAAATCTTTAGCATCATTCGATCTCCATCTTTGAATTTGTTCTCTTCTTTTCTTGTCAGCATATGTTTTGTCTTCTGAATGCTGCTTTCAACCTCTCTCTAATAAGGTGAACTTTTTCAGCATCTTTCATGTTTTGCTTCATTAACTCTTCTGACAAGAATTGTTGTCCTCCCACCTCACTCCAACAGATGGGGGAGCGACAAGACCTTCCATACATGACTGCAAATGGTGCCATACCTATGCTGGAGTGGTAGCTGTTATTGTATGTGAACTCGATCAATGGGAGGTGTGTGTCCCAACTGCCACTCCAGTCTAATGCACATGCCCAGAGCATATCTTCTAATGTCTGAATCCTCCGTTCAGACTGTCCATCTGTTTGAGGATCGAACGCAGTACTAAAATTCAATTTCGTTCCAAAAGCACTTTGTATGCTCCGCCAAAATTTGGCCGTAAATCGTGGATCTCTATCCGACACAATGGAGACTGGCACTCCATGTAGTCGGATAACCTCCTTAATATAAATGTCCATCAGGCTTTCGATGAATTGCTTCAATTTGATGGGGATGAAGTGTGCTGCCTTGCTAAACCGATCCACCACCATCCGTATTGCATCGTGGCCTTGTTGAGTTCTTGGAAGCCCAGTGATGAAATTCATAGTCACCTTTTCCCATTTTCATTGTGGGATTCCAAATTCTTGTAGTACACCGTAGGGTCTCTGATATTCTACTTTCACTTGTTGGCATACTAGGGATCTTGCAACGTACTCGGCCATATCCTTCTTCATGTTATTCCACCAGAAGGTCCGTTGCAAGTCTTTGAACATCTTCATGCTTCCGGGATGAATGGCGAATTCTAACTTGTGGCATTCATCCAACACTTGTCTTCTTAGTGCTTTATACGTACTCAGGGACCCACAATCGTCCTTTATATCTGATTACTCCATCTGTGACCAAAAAATCTGTAGGAATTTTTTCGCATAACTTGAGTAGGTAGTTGTATTCTTTGGTTGTGCTATGCCTATCTTCAATAGTAGCTCGGATTGCATGCCGAGGTGTGCCATAATTCGTATACCGTCGCTGCTGGTCACTGGAGTGACCTATATGATGCAGTCAATCATGTTCCAACAACTCATTCTCAGGCATGCGAGTGATCCTCCCCATTTCCTACTAAGTGCATTAGCAACTGAGTTTGCCTTCCTTGGATGATAGCTGATAGCAAACTCATAATCCTTCAAAAAATTAATTCACTTCCTCTGACGCATATTCAAGTCTTTTTGAGAGAAGGTGTATTTCAAGCTCTTGTGGTCTGTGAAGATTTCGACCATATAAATAGTGTCGCCAAATTTTGAGGGCGAAGACCACAACTGCTAACTCGAGATCATGCGTCGGATAATTCTTCTCATGCTTCTTTAATTGTCTTGATGCATATGCAATGACCTTCCCATGTTGCATCAAGACGCATCCCAAACCAGTGCCGCATGCGTCACTATATATGACATAACCTCCTTGGCCTGAAGGTATGGTAAGAATGGACGCCGTTGTCAGTCTCTTCTTTAACTCTTGGAAGCTATCTTCACACCTCTCTGACCATTCATACTTGATGCCTTTCTTAATGAGGTTTGGCAGTGGCGATGCAATTTTAGAGAAATCCTGAATGAATCTCCTATAATATCCTGCAAGTCCGAGAAAGCTTATAATCTCTGACGCATTTTTCGGTTGTGCCCAGTTGGCAACTGCTTCCACCTTTGCAGGATATACCGATATTCCATTTTCACTGATAATATGCCCGAGGAACATAATCTCTTTCAACCAAAACTCACATTTTGAGAATTTGGCATACAATTTGTGCTCCCATAAGGTCTATAGCACAACTCTTAGATGTTCCTCGTATTCTTCTAGACTCGACGAATATATGAGGATGTCATCGATGAAGACAATCACGAACTTGTCCAGGTATGGCATGAACACTCTGTTCATCAAATTCACGAAGGCTGCTGGGGCATTGGTCAGCCCAAATGGCATTACCAAGAACTCATAATGCCCGTATCTTGTTCTGAAAGCAGTCTTTGGCACATCATCATCAGTTATCCGTAATTGATGGTAACCGCTTCTCAAGTCAATCTTCGAGAACACCTTTGCCGAAGACAGTTGGTCGAACATGTCATCGATTATTGGTAGTGGATACTTGTTCTTAATTGTGACCTTGTTCAACATCCGATAGTCTATGCACAGCCTCATAGACCCGTCCTTCTTCTTTATGAATAAGACAGGGGTGCCCCATGGAGAAACACTCGGTCTGATGAATCCCTTATCCAGCAATTTCTGAACTTGGGTTTTTAATTCCAACATCTCCGCTGGAGCCATTCGATAGGGAGCCTTCGATATGGGTGCCGTGCCCGGCACCAGGTCAATGCGAAAGTCAATCTCCCGTCGTGGTGGTAATCCTGAAATGTCATCTGGAAAGACGTCCGAAAATTCCTTCACCACTACAATACTATCTCGATCTACTTCCGCTTTGTCCGTCTTGATCACACTTGCCAGGAAACCCCAGCATCCTTTCTTTAGCATCTTTTGTGCCTTTAAAGCTGACACCAGGATCTTGCTGCTCTCTAGTGGTGTACCTCTAACAACGGTCTGAGGTCCTCCTGGTATTCTGATTAGTATCTTCTTTGCTCAACAATGTAAGTAGGTATCATAGTAGGACAACCATTCCATACCCAACACCACATCGTAGTCCCTAATCGGAATGACGATCAGGTCTGTGGAAAAGTCCTTGCCTTCCACTTCGACCGGGACCCTAGGGATGTACTTCTAGGTAACGATAGACTCCAAAGGTGTGCCGATGTCAAGTGGAAAATCGGTCACTTGCGGCTTCATGCTCAATAACGGAGCAAATTGCTCCGAAATGAACGAATGGGTAGCACCTGAATCAAAGAGGATATTAGCATGAACACCATCAACTTTTAACATACCTTGGATAGTGTCATTCACCCTTTGCTCGTCTGTAGGCCTCATATTGTAGACTCGGACTTGCACAATTCTAGGTGGTCCATCATTACACTGCGTAGGAGGTCCAGCACGCCTCGGCTCTTTGCATTCTCTAGCGAAGTGGTCCACCTTGCCACAGTTCAGGAACGCTCCATTTTTCCGATAGCATTCACCGAGATGCATCATGTGGTAGTAGTTGCACGGTGCTCTAGGCGGTTGAGGCTCATTCCTTGCCGGATATGACCTTCCCCGATTGCGATCATCTCTGCGGCGGGGGTCTCACCGTGCTTGCCTTCTACCTCTGTTTCCATACCTGTTCTAATGTTGATTGGCCAGTGCTTGGCTTTGTTGCTTGTCACTTGTCTTATCACGATTTTCTAGATAAAAGGTGAATTCTTCAGCAAATTGGAGAGTCTGGCAGTTACCCCCCCTTCACCCTTTCTCTGAGGTTGGATTTCAAGCCATCAACCCAACGCTTCACTCGATCATGTTTTGACTGCTGTAAGGTGGAGTACTTCTCTAGGCTCAGAAACTTGGCAAGGTACTATTTTATAGTCATAGTACCGTGTTGGAGTGTCAGATACTCCTTCTGCTTCTTGCCTCTCTCATAGGCAGGTATATAGTAGTTCTTGAACGTCTTCTTGAATTCTCCCCAGGTGATGTAGTTCTAGCCGGAGAACGTCGTGAGCTTGGCGGCCTTCCACCAATCTCTGCATCTGCCGTCAGCTTCCTTGTGGCATAGATCATCTTGTGGTCCTCGCCGCAATCCATCTCAAGGAATATTTGTTCTATCTCCTCAATCCACTTCTGCATCTTCAAAGTCATCCTTCCCGTTGAACTGAGGGGACTGCAACTTGAGGAATCTCTCAATGGCGTCTTTACGATCATGATGAGGTGGTATATTGGGACTTGAGTACTCAGGGTGCACTGAGTGGAACTCCAGTGGTAGTAATCCCTGTCCCAATTGTTCCTCCCTGTGGCCATTAGCTTGGGTTTAATTCACTTGGAAGCCATGCACTCGTTGTCTACTCATTTGTTGGCTCAAAACATGTTGATTATTAGGTTGAGAACCTTGGGCCTCCTGATCGGCCCGCTGTGACTCGCTCCTGGGAGCCCGTGGTATCTGATTCGGAAATACCATCTTAGGAGGAATTTGTTCTCACACAACAATAATAATAAAATCCATAAGTATGAGCTCAATAATCAATAGCATAATTCAATACTTACTTGACCCTACTTGATGACTGTAGTTGTTGTCCGTGACCGTTGCACACGGACTCTATTCTATCTATTAGAGATAGCTAAAAGGTGTCTCTCATTAGGCTCTGATATCTTCTGTAACGCCCTGAGACCCACGTGACTTTCACGTGCTCAGAGTCATCTCAAAGGCGCTACTCAATCTTCTATAAAATATTTTTGCGGAATAAAATCTATAAAGTGCGGAATATAAAACATAAATGTGAAAGACTTTTCAAAACTAATAATCCATAATAATCAAAATGCTAAAACATCCATGAGTTTACAATTCTAATAAGTGCGAAAATAATAAAACTAAATAACTTGATCTAATACCATGTGCAATATCTGTTTGTCACTGAGCGTAGCCACCTGCAGGACCATCGTCTATAGCTCTCTCACCTGCACGGATCCAGGTACAGGGAAATATTCATGAGTATAAAAATACTCAGTACGTAGGGTCTAAAAGACAATCAATATGTTCAATCGAAAATAAGGTAAAATCAATAATGAATCAATTGAGCAATCAATACAATAACCAATTAACAATTTATCAATATGAATAATATATCAGGCTGTGGTCAAAAGACCAACGCAAATCAATAACAATTTTTCAATTAACAATTATCAATTGCCTGATTAATAGATCAATATTCAATTAACAATTTTCAATTCAATAATCAATGGTCATTGGCCAATAATAATTCAATTCAATAGGGAAATAATAATTGCCAACTCAATGGCAATATATCCAAATGACCATGATTTAATCCCATTCAATTCAATTCCAATTTGATTCAATTCCAATTTCAATTCTATTTAATTCATTTATAATGTTCGGAATTATCCAATTCAATGAGGAGCGCTCAGTCAATTAAGGGACACCATGCCACTTTCATGCAGGCCAGTGGGGGATCAGTGCCACGGCAAGCCCGATATAATTCAATAGGTTCGTGTACGATGGGGGACGAGTGGCCATACACGGGACAGCCATAGCTTTTACACATCTGCCCCATTCAATTCAATTGGTTCCGGCTTAGTGGCAATCAGTAGACATGGGCCCAATAGCTTTCGGCTTTTATCTTGTTTACCTAAAATATCTATCTTTAATAAATTATCAATTATGTTAGACAAGACCTGGACCAAAAACTAAATTGGCCAACAATACAATCATCAACAAGATCAATAATATAATCGATGCAATCAATAATAATATAATTAGTAACAATAGCAATAAACTAAATGTAAATTCCTTCTCGGAAAAATAAAGAAATAAAATTAGAAAATTTTCCTTCTTTTCTTGATTGGCCGAGAGAATTTCCTTGTCGAAAAAATACAAATAATTAAAGTATAAAAAATCTTTTCTCTCTCTATAATGCCAACCTATTTTTTTAATTCTCTCTCCAAATCTTCTCCTATCCTTTACGGCCGTAAACTCCAACTTCTTCTTATTATTATTTTTTAACCTTTCTATCTCTACTTCTCTCTATTCCATTACGATCGTAATTCTAAACTCTTCCTTTTTTCTCTTACTATTTTCTCCTCTCTCTCCTAACTTCTCGGTCGTAAACACTCTTTCCCTTTTTTTATTTTATTTCTTTCACTCTATTCCTCTCCTCTCTACCCCTTTTCTCGGCCGTAAAATCCTCTTCTCCAACTTTTCTCTTTTTTTTTATTTCTTTACGGCCAATCCATTTTTCCTCTGTTGCGAATAGAACACCGAGAATCGATGAATAATCAAAACAACGAAAAAAAGAGAAGATGAACACAGAGATTTAATGTGGTAAAACTCTCTTGATCAATGTGAACAAAAGAGAAACATTCACGGGCAAAGGCGGTCGTTAGAAATTTATTCTATGAGCCAAAAGAGAATGTACATCATATAAAACCCTAACGGCCCAAGCCCTCCGCTTCCGCCACAGATTCTCATTTTTCCTCCTTTTTCATTTTTTTCTTTCATAATTTTGGGTACAGAGTACATAATTCAAGGCACATCAACAAATCTCCACCTTGACTTTAATTTTACAAAACTCTCAAAAATAAAATGCTCAACATGCTCTCCTTTGCCGAATGACCCACGAGGGCTTAGTTTGATCTTTGCGTAACGCCCGCCAAGTCTGAACAATAGTCGAACTTGGCAACAAGTAAGCTCTTTGTCATCATATCTGCTGGATTGTCATGTGTGCTAATCTTCTGAACTTGAACATCTTGCTTTTTCACAATATATCGAACAAAATGATATCTCAAATCTATATCGTTTGTTCTTTCATGATGCATTTGATCTTTTGTAAGATGTATTGCACTTTGACTATCACAATATATGACAGTAGCTTCCTCTTTCATAGTGAGCTCTCCAACTAATCCTCTCAACCAGATAGCTTCTTTCACAGCTTCAGTGATAGCCATGTATTCAGCTTCAGTAGTGAATAATGCTACTGTATCCTGCAAAATAGCTTTCCAACTCACAGCACAATCAATAATAGTAAAGACATAACCAGTTAGGGACTTTCTTCTATCAAGATCTCCTGCAAAATCTGAATCAACGTAGCCAACCAGTCCAGCTGAATTTCTACCAAATTCCAAGCATACATCAGAAGTACCTCTTAAATATCTCAGTATCCACTTAACAACTTCCCAGCGCTTCTTTCCTGGATTAGACATATATCTACTAACAACACTGATAGCATGAGATATATTTGGACGAGTGCAAACCATTGCATACATAATGCTACCACTACAAGAAAATCGCGATTTTCTGACGGATAATTTCCGACGGTTCTAAATCCGTCGCAATTTGCGACGGATTTTTCGACGGTTCCGTTTCGTCGGTAAAATAAAAAATAATCATTATATATAACTAAATATATTTTCGACGGTCACAACCGTCGGTAATTATAAAAATATTTAATATTTACATTTTCGATGGCCGAAGCCATCGGTAATTAAAATTTCGTTATCCCGCTTTTTTTCCTTTTTCCTGCTTTCTTTCTAAATTTTTTCCCTTTATATATATTCCTCCTCCCTCTTCTCTCTCTCCCTCCTCCCTCCACTCCTCTCTCTCTCCCTCCTCTCCTCTCTCTCTCTCCCGGCCGCGAGCACGCTCTCCCGCGCTGGACGCCGACGACCCTCCCACGTCGGACGCCGGCGACCCTTTCCCGCGCCGGCGTCTCTCTCTCTCTTTCTCTCTCCCGCTCCGCGGCGGCGTCTCTCTCTCCGGCCAAAGGCCGCTGTCGGCCGGATCCGGCCGTGGCCGTTCGGATCCGGCCCCCAGCGGCCGATCGACCGATTGGCGGCCGAATCCGGCCTCCAGCGGTCGGATCGGCCGCCTAGCGGCCGGATTGGTCACCAAGCTACCGGATCCGACCTCCCCAGCGGCCGAATCGACCGGCTTACGGCCGGATCGGCCGCGGTTGGAGCTGGCCGCGGCTCGATCCGGCCGCTAATTTTTTTATATTTAAAAAATTATTTGCAACGGTTGCGACCGTAAAAAGATCGATGGTTGCGCCACCTTTCCAAAGTTTGGACAGTTGCGACCGTCGAAAAGTTGCGACGGCTCGAACCGCCGATCTTTTCCGGCGGTTGCAACCGTCGGAAATTTCGACGGTTCGGACCGTCGGCCTTTTCCGGCGGTTGCAACCGTCGGAAATTTCGATGGTTCGAACCGCCGGGGACTTTTCCGGCGGTTGCAATCGTCGGAAAATTTCGACGGGTCGAACCGCCGGGGACTGTTTCGACGGCCAGAACCATCGATATTTTCGACGATTTTTTTCAACCGTCGCAAATCCGTTTGCGACGAGCGTTTTTTCCGACGGATCGATTCCGACTGAAAAACCGTCGGTAATTACGTTACCGACGGTTTTCGGGCTGATTACCGACGGTCTGGACCGTCAGTAATCAGCGTTTTTCTAGTAGTGTACCAACTGCACTACAGTAAGAAACTTTTGACATATACCTTTTGTCTTCATCAGATTGAGGTGAACATGAAGCTGAGAGTTTAAAGTGTGCTGCAATCGGTGTACTGACAGCCTTAGCATTCTGCATTCCAAAATGCTACAAGACTTTTTAAATATATTTCAGCTGAGACAGAAATAGTCTTCTTGAACTTCTATCTCTAGAAATTTCCATTCCCAAAATCTTCTTTTCTGCTCCAAGATCCTTCATCTCAACTTAACTTATTTTTCAAAATATTAATTTCAGATATATCTTTCGCTGCAATTAACATATCATCAACATAGAGCAACAAATAGATGAATGAACCATCGGCAAGTTGATTCAAATAAACACAACTATCATATTTGCTTCTAGCAAAACCAATACTCAACATGAATGAATCAAACCTTTTATACAACTGCCGAGGGGATTGTTTAAGTCCATACAAGGACTTCTTCAGATGACAAACTTGATCTTCTCTACCTTCAACATGAAAACCCTCTGGCTGCTCCATATATATATCTTCTTCTAGATCGCCATGTAAGAATGCAATCTTAACATCTAATTGCTCAAGTTCAAGATTCTGCAAAGCAACAATAGCAAGCAAAGTACGAATAGAAGTATGTTTCACAACTGGAGAGAACACATCTTGAAAATCAACACCCTCCATTTGACTGTACCCTTTTGTCACCAATCTTGCTTTGTACTTTGTCTCTTTATTATTGATTCCTTCTTTCTTCTTGAACACCCATTTGCAGCCAACGATCTTCTTATTCACGGGTTGTTTTACAAGATCCCAAGTGCCATTCTTCTGTAGAGATTCCATCTCTTCCTGCATTGCTATTAACCACTTATTACAATCAGGGCTTCGAATAGCTTCAAAATAGGAGGAAGGATCAGGTAACTCAATATCTTCAGCAACACTTAATGCATAAGCGACCAGTTCTTCAAATCCGAGCCTTTGAGGTGCTTTTATTTCTCTCCTTGGTCTATCACGAGCTAACATGTATTGCTGGTGAACTTGAGGTGATGTATGAACTTCAGGAGCATCAGGAGTATCATTCTTTTCATCAGAAGAATTTGACAGTTCTAACTCTACCTTCTCCAAAGTTTTCTGCTTTTCTGTATCACCAATAATAGACAAATCTTTTCTCGAGTGAAGCATCACAGATTCATCAAAAGTAACATCTCTACTGATAATAAATTTCTTGATTTCAGGACACCATAATCTATAACCTTTAACACTAAATTTATAATCAAGAAATATGCACTTCCTAGCTCTAGGTTCAAGCTTTCCATCATTAACATGTGCATATGCAGGACAACCGAAAACTCTTAAATGTGAGTAATTAGGAGAATTACCTGACCACACTTCTTCAAAAATTTTTAAGTCTAAGGATCGGTGAGGAGACCGATTCACTAAGTGACATGCCAGGTTAATAGCTTCTGCCAAAAACTCATTGCCAAGTCCTACATTTGACATCATACATCGTGCTCTTTCTAGTAGAGTTCTATTCATTTTTTCTGCGACTCCATTCTGCTGTGGAGTTCTCACAACTGTGTGATGCCTTGCAATACCTTCTTTGTCACAGAATTCATTGAACTTAGAATTATAGAATTCTAGTCCATTATCAGTCCTCAGCCTCTTCACAACTTTTTCAGATTGTTTCTCTAGCAAAGTCTTCCATGACTTGAATGTTTCGAATACATCATCTTTATGCTTTAGAAAATAGACCCAAACTTTTCTAGAGAAATCATCAATAAATGTCAGCAAATACTTATTTCCTCCTTTCGAAGGAACATGAGAAGGACCCCATAAATCTGAATGGATGTAATCAAGGTTTCCCTTCGTCTTATGAATGGCTGAACCGAAACTAACTCTCTTCTGCTTTCCAAAGATACAATGCTCACACAGTTTTAACTTTCCAACTTTTGCACCAGGAAGAAAACCTCTGTTACTGAGAACTTGCATGCCCTTCTCACTCATATGGCCCAAACGCATGTGCCATAACTTTTTCCAATCTTTCTATGAGGTAGATGAGACTGCTGCTGAACCTATCACCGTCGAACCTTGGAGAACATACAAACTACCGATTTTGAAGCCTTTCATCAACACAAGAGCACCACGGGAAATTTTCATTCCATTAGACTCAATAACAACTTTGCAACATTTGAGTCTGACACCGAGAGAGATAAGATTCTTCTTCAGATCAGGAACATGTCTGACTTCTAATAATGTCCTAATAATCCCATCATGCATCTTAATATGGATGGACCCAATACCAACAGTCTTACAGGCAGCATTGTTCCCCATAAGAACGACTCCACCTTCAACAGATTTGTACGTGGAGAACCAATCTCGATTGGGACACATATGTTATGAGCATCCAGAATCAATAATCCATTCACTTGATGATCTGGATTTGTTTGATGCCATTACCAACAGAACATCTTCATTCTCACTTTCTGCTACACCGACATCTGCAACTTCGGCCTTCTGATTTCCCTTCTCGTTGCCATCGTTAATCCTTTTATTCTTATTCTGTAATTTGTAACACTCTGCTTTGATATGACCCTTCTTCTTGCAATAATTGCAGACTTTATCTCTGTTCTTCGACTTGAATTTTGATCTATCTTGATTTTGATTTCTCATCTGATGTCTGCCTCTTGCGATCAGACCTGAGGCCTGATCATCAGATTTGCTGCTTGATCCCAATTCATTATCCAACTTTTCTTTGCTCAGCAGTCTGCCCTTAACATCTTCAAACGTGAGTTTTTCCCTACTGTAGATCATCGTCTCCTTAAAGGTTTTATATGAAGATGACAGAGAATAAAGAAGTAATAGGGCCTGATCTTCATCATCAATCTTTGCATCTATGTTCTTCAAATCATTGATTAGGGCAATGAACTCACTGATATGTGATTTGATCGACGTACCTTCGGCCATACGAAAGGTGTACAGCCGCTGCTTCAACACAAGTCGATTCGCTAGGGTTTTCGTCAGATACAGAGTTTTCAACTTCGTCCAAAGACCGGCCGTTGTCTTCTCTGCGAGAATTTCCTGAAGAACATTGTTCGTCAGGCACAACTGAATCGCAGACATGGCCTTCTCGTCGAGATCCTCCCAGGCGGACGCCTCCATAGCGTCAGGCTTTTAACCCGACAGCGCCTTCTTCAACCCATTCTGAACCAGGATGGCATGCATCCGAACCTGCCACAAACTAAAATTTGTGTACCCGTCGAACTTCTCGATGTCAAACTTCATTGTACTCATCTTCGCGGAAAGAAACTCGGCTCTGATACCAGTTTGTTGCGAATAGAACACCGAGAATCGATGAATAATCAAAACAACGAAAGAAAGAGAAGATGAACACAGAGATTTAACGTGGTAAAACTCTCTTGATCAATGTGAATAAGAGAGAAACATCCACGGGCAAAGAAGGCTGCCGCCAGAAATTTATTCTATGAGCCAAAAGAGAATGTACATCATATAAAACCTTAACGGCCCAAGCCCTCCGCTTCCGCCACAGATTCTCATTTTTCCTCCTTTTTCATTTTTTTCTTTCATAATTTTGGGTACAGGGTACATAATTCAAGGCACATCAACACCCTCTCATTCTTTTTTTTCTTGCTTTTACTCATTTCCATCTCTACGTGAATCTCGCCTTCTCGTTACGCCCCTTTTTTTTAATCTTCTCTCTGTGGGTCGGAGCCAAACGTCTGATATATGACATTACGACGTTCGAAAAATTGCTTTGAATACGGGTGATTCAACAGACTGCGAAATAAATAGACGATGGAATTAATCCATCGCCCAAGAAGGAATCCCCCCTACATACCTGTACGCACGCGTGGATGCCGCTTGTGTTCAACTCCCTTTTTTTTCTGTCGCCGAGATGTCGATGCCGGGCACACCAAATTAAAAAAATAAAAAAATAAGTTCTGGCCAGCCCTCATATATTTATTTATAAGATTATAATTTTCTAATTACAATCTAACTATAATATCTAATCCTTCTCAAATTTTATCATCTTTTTATCTTTATCTCTTTAACTAAATCAGATTTATTCTAGCTTAAATAAATTTCGAAATTCATTAATTAATCCCGTCACAAATCAAACTCTTCCCCAATTTTATTTTTTTCATAATTATTAAATACACTAATATTAATAACAATATTTCCCAAAATAAAATAAAATAATAAAATATCTATTTATTAAATCCTAAAAAAATCAAGGTCATTACACGAAGTCTGCGGCAAACCTTAGGTAATTTTTTTGCCCAAAATCCAACTTTCTTGTCCGCCTCTATTTGCTTTCTTGTCGGCGACTGTATATTTTTGTGGATATTTTTTATCCATCTTTTAGTTCCCTAAATAGTTGTGCCACCCTCCTGCCCCCCCCCCCCCCCCCCCCCCCACCCCCAACCCAATAAAATCCTAGTTTCCTTTTGTGTGGTCCAAGGCTGTGAATGACGGCCCACAACCATTTGTTTTCAATGCGATGAAGTACTTCCTAACTGACATATGTGATTTTGTATTTCTTAACATGGATTACATTTGTGTATAGTGAGGAGTTAATTCGAAGATGGCTAGCAATTATATTGGCGAGGTCTTGTTATTTTGTAGTTATGTTGTATTTAAATGCCAAATTGATTATTAAATGTATACTTTTATTCTTCCTAAAATCCTGGTATGTTTTGATTTGCATGTGCATTATAATGGAGACAAGGGTGAATGTGGTATCATAACGGTGAGGTAGAAACATTTATGAGTTGTGATGGCGATCTAATATCGATGATTGAAATAAATAACATGTGCAAAACTATTTGGGATAGAAGGGACTGTGTCATATTTATGGTTGAGCGAAGAAAAGATTGGCAGAGTGGGCTCCAAACCTTGCCCAGTGATGCTCATGTCTTGGAGATGTATGGCGCTTGACTGTCACAGAATTGAAAGAAATGTTCAGCTCAGCCATGTCACCACCCCACCAATCAGAAGTGTGGTGATCGAGGAAATAGTAGAGGAGGAGAAAGAGAACACTGTAATGCAAGGATGAATGGTGTAGAGGAGAAATGTAACATCACAAGTACAACATGAAGATCCTTTAATTATAGTGAAAATGAGAATGTAGATGTGTTAGATGATATTGATTACAACTTTATTGAGGGTGATAAATATTTGGAGGAGACAATTAAGAAGGCCAAGGAAAATAAGAAGTGGGATGACTCTTATGTCAGTGCCCAAGTTGCTAATGAAGAATTAGAAGATTTAGATGTTGAGTATGACTCTAAGGAATTGTTATTTCTCAAATTCCAAGGATAATGAAAAAGGCAGAAAGATCCTTGTTTATGTAGAAATAATGATGGATGATCCCCCATTTGAATTAGGTATGAAATTCAATAAACAAGGCAGAGTGCATGCAGGCCTATAAACATTCAGTACGCTTTCCTAAAAATGACAAGAGAAGGGTGATAATCGATGTCATAAGAAGTGTGGTTGGAGGATTATGGTACCTCCACAACATCATAGAGACCCAACAAATAGTATCTAACAAATTAAAAGGATGCAACCTACTCACATATGACCTATGTTTTTTAAAAGTTTTTATCTAACTTACAAGAGGTTGGCTAAGTTATATGAAAGTAATATTTCAGAAGTGCATGTACCTGGGAACTCCAAGGCCTCATTGACTAGGTTAAGAAGGAGCTCAGCTACACAATCAGTAGAATGACAACCTAGAGGGCAAAGGACTTAAGTTTAAAAATAATCCATGGTGATGGGACTGACTAGTACAAAATGCTTTACAGATACGGGGCTGAGCTTTTGAGGGTCAATCCCGACATCACAGTAAATGGACTATTTGAAGATCTTCGATGGAAGGGGTTCTACGCGTATTTAAAGGTACTATTTGATGGGTTCAAGAGTGGATGAATGTCCATTGTGTATTTGGATGGATGTTTCCTAAAGGGGATTTATGAGGTAGCTACTCACAGGGAATGATGCAATTTTTTTCCTTGCACATGCTATTTTGGAAAATGAATCTAATGTTACATGGACTTAGTTTATCGAGGGACTAAAGGGAGATCTAGACATGAACAATGGAATAGGATAAACCATCATTAGTGACCGACAAAATGTATGTTTGTTTAATACATCATGTTTTCCTTTGTTTCCATCATATATTCTTATACATCTAACCTGATTGTCACTATGCAAGGTCTAGTGAACAGTGTGCATATTGTATTGTCCCCAACAGATTATCGAATGTGTGTTAGACATTTGTGGGTGAATTTCAAGGATAAATGTTTTAAGAGTAAGAATTTTAAGGATCTTTTGTGGAATATATCTAGAGCTACTACTATTGAGAAACTAGAATTCTATTTAGAAGAAATTGAGAAGAAATCAAATGATGTTAGAGAATGGATTAGGGAAAGGTCGAATGTTAGTTGGTCGAGAGCTTGTTTTTTCTCAGTTCCTAAATGTGATATGTTACTAAACTATCCGAGTGTTTCAACAAATATATTCTAGATGCAAGGGACAAACTATTTATAATAATGCTTGAAATGATTCAGACGAAATTGATAACGAGATTATGGAAGAAGAAAGAGATTATGAAAAAAAATATCAAGGTGTGTTGTGCCAAAAAATTACTAAGAAACTTGAAAACATCAAACAATGGGCTTATATGTGGGAACCTACTTACTTAGGTGGTCCAAGGATACAAGTTAGTAGTCAAGGTACACAATATGTGATAGATATGGAGGCTAGAGAATGCAGTTGTAGGAGGTGACAATTAATTGGTATTCCTTGTGCACATACAGTAGTATGTATTTTCGGGAACAATGAGGATCTAATTAATTATGTGGATACATGATATCATGTTGAGATATATTTAAAGATATATGAACATGATAGAGCCATTAAGTTAACTCACCCCTATTACTCCTTCAACATATGTGATGAAAAAGGAAAGGAAACAAAAGGCAAGAAGGAAGGAAGCTGAGGAGATTGAGAAAGCTGATGCAGCTCCTAAAGTTAAGCTCAACAAGAAGGGAAAAAACTCAATTAAGTTTAGAACTTGTGGAATGGTTGGTCACAACGAGACATGTCACTAGATAATATTTTTACTACCTAATTGTTGTCCCTTAGTTAATCTTTTTTACTATACTATTTCACTTTGCACTAAAGATTGTCACTTTTCACTATTGCAAAAAAAAAAAAAAAGATTTACAGGGAGGAGAACCAAGTGTATTAAAGACTCAACAATCAAAGTGTACACCAGATTACTTTACCATATTTTATTGTCCTCCACTTATCTGTATTTTGTTACTTACTATATTTTACTTATTACTATTATTAGGGGTCTTTTCAGGCAAGTCGGCCAACAACATCAAGTTCGCACTCAGGGAGAAAGAGGAGGAGGAATGCTAGTAGTTGAATATAATATTTAGTGCAAAGTTGTATCATTTTGACATAGTTGAACATTGGTTTATGGTGAAGTGCAAAGTTGTAACATTTTGACAGTAGTTGAACATTGAAGGAAACATGTGCAAAGTTGCAACATTTTGGTACCTTTTTGTGATACATGTCATGGATGTAGGAGTGGCTTAATTGTCGATTCAAGTGTTGAAGTTATGATGTGTAAAGTTTAATGTTATATCTTATTACTGCAATGTCTGTGAATATGAATGTTATATATATTGGATGTATGCTATTATCGCTATGTTTCACAATGTTATTGTATCGTTATGCATCTTATTATTGCAGGAGTTGTATTGCTATGTATCACAATATTATTAAAAAGAGGACGAAGCATGCAACTTCACACGAAGATGGGGGACGAGCCGTGCAATTGTAGACAAAGATGTAAGACAAGGAGCACAACTTTAATAAAAAGGAGGATGCTACGTGAAAAAACAAATAAATAGGGGGTGTGGGGTGGTGGGGGGGGGGGGGGGGGGGTGAGGGGCGCAATACATGCAATGTACAAAAGAATGGGGGACAATACATGTGATACTCCATGTAACAATATAGAGTTAGCAGGTACAATGCTACAACATGCTTCATATAGATGTTCGGCGAAATATAAAATACATATCGATAAGGTTCTTCAGTTAATACAATGCTTCAGCTAGTAAAATACAACTTAACCATTATTTACTCATTTAAACAGATACATTAAGAACAAAATCAGCACAATAAATGTGGGGGGGAGGGGGGGAGGGGCGCAATACATGCAATGTACAAAAGAATGGGGGACAATACATGTGATATTCCATGTAACAATATAGAGTTAGCAGGTACAATGCTACAACATGCTTCATATATATGTTCGGTGAAATATAAAATACATATTGATCAGGTTCTTCACTAATACAATGCTTCAGCTAGTAAAATACAACTTAACCATTATTTAACTCATTTGAACAGATAATTAAGAACAAAATCAGACATAATATTGTCAACTTCCTAATAAGTTGCATGTAGTTCCTCCTCTGTGCTTCAATTTCAGCCTCTAGGTGACTATTTTTTCCTTCATAATGACAATTGTAACCTCCAAAGTCTTCATCCTCCCTTAATATTTATTTATCGACGAGAGGATCCAACCAGTCGAAATAGTCGCATGATCTACTACGCTATTGATAGAAAATAAATAAGTAATCACTACTAATTGGACAAAATCTACAATGATCAATAAACATCGTACTCACTCCATAGTTTTAACATACATAAAATATTCTTCTAGGATTGATTCCGTTCCAAGACATCCTAATGGCCGTTTCCTCACCATATCTGCATCTTCTTAAAGGACTCTTGCACTTGCATGTTGACATCGCATGACACTAAGGAAAACTAAATGAAAAACCCTAATTTCTAAGATAAATTAGTGTCAAACTTGTTGCAAAGAGCTTAGCATAAAATGACAATGAAAAAATGCCAAGTTCGAATGGCGGTGAAAAAACATAACAAAACCTAGGTTTTCCTGCTTGTGACCTCAGCTTTGACTCGACTGCTCCCAACAATCCTAGCAATCTTGGTGGCAAATCCTCTTCGCGTTAACAGCCCTGGCAGAACCTTTACGATGGCCCTTGCAACGATCGAAACCTTCAAGGCGACGACTGACTGATGACTCCTCATTGCACCATAACAATTTCTTCAGATCTAGTCATCTTCGAGTCGTCAGCAATTTGGCCGAAGAAAGCTATAGGAACAAAAAGGGGCAAAAGCTAGTAATAGAGGAATTAACGATTTTGGGATGAAAAAAGAGGCTTATATTTTTTTTATTTGTTGCCTCATGATGTGAATGAGTGGGTAGCCACGCAAGCAAGAAAATCGGGAAACCCACTATTAGCGGTCAAGTGGACGACGCATGCAAGAAAATCAAAGTTTGAGAATAATCAAGTTAGAAATTGAAGATGGGGGACCGAGTAGCTACTGCATAGGAGACGACCCGTGTAATTTACCCTTCATTTTTTATAAAAATTTTACATGACATGACCTTTATTATGATTTTTATCCTATGTTTCTATTGACTATTACTGCAAATTCTATGGCCTTGCATTACATACTATTGTTCTTTATACATTTTTTTCATTGATCAATTTCTCAAACTAGTTTTGCACTACATTTCAATATAAACTTAGTCACTCTTGAATATCTAAACTCTAGGACTTAAGTGATTGTGTGCATGAGGGTGAAATAGTGGATCATTAAAAAGTCTAACTTTTTATCCTTTTCCTTTTTCTCTGAATTTTGTCTATGATGGTTTGGAACTTGTGCAATGATTCACACCTTTGTTTAAAATGTGCACACACACACACCAAAGATCTAACTCGAGTCCGGTGGGAGCCACCTCCTCAATCTTAGGTTAAAGTGTGTGTGGTGGTGGGGGTGGGGATATTGAATATATCTTAGGCCGTGTTTTTTTTTTAAAAAAAAAGTAGATTATCTACTAATGAAAACACATGAAGTGTCAAAATATATAATTCTTAGAACCTCCTAGGGTGGGGTTTCCATCCAAAAGGAATCAAAATATGCAAGCATTCACAAGGCAAGCAGCAACACAATTAGCTTTCCTAAAGAAGTGAATACGTTTGGAGTGTTAAAAAATTTCAATTATTTGCCACATGTCATGCATTAAGGTCCATAGTCTCCATGGGTACTTGGTTCTGGCCAGCCTCAGCTCCATACATTTTTGCATTTCAGATAGAGCGCCCCACGCTTCAGACCATAGCACCGAGCTAGCATTACATCGGAGAGCACCCATTTCTTGAACCCATAGGGAGATGTAGGCTTTACTTAAAGAGCTACATCTGTATGTGTAGAGAGGGATGACAAACATTCAAAATACTAATTTGAAAAACTTAGTGTGTCACCATCTTGAGACAAACTTCTTGTCTTAAAAGATCGAAGGCCTCATTCGTGATCTTGTTGCTCTTTTTTAAATGAGTATCCTTGGTATTTATGAAATCTTGCTATGATGAGACTGATCGAGATGTTCATTTTTTTTTATGAATTTTGCCTCCTCTAGTAGCAGAGATTCTTGCTCTCCTTCGAATCTTCTCCATATTCTAGCAAACTCCTCTTCTTCTTTTATTAATAGATAAATAATATCCCTTTGATCTTGTGAAAAATATTTAATTTTTCATTCTCTTACTAAACTAAAATCTTATAAATATTTGAACATGTGTTAGTGCTATCAAAGTCATTTAGTGTGAGTACCATATTTCA
Organism: Pontederia crassipes; assembly: GCA_030549335.1. NCBI lineage: Eukaryota > Viridiplantae > Streptophyta > Magnoliopsida > Commelinales > Pontederiaceae > Pontederia > Pontederia crassipes. The sequence goes on along the minus strand of CM060191.1, from coordinate 62,585,396 downwards.
TTTCCTCATGAATTCAACAATAATATACTATAAGAAAAGTAATATACATTAGTTGTGGTAATTGTGTATTTATAAATATTAAACCTTTTTGTGCATATTTTTGTTGATCTCAAAGAGTAGCCACTGTAAGCATATCATCTGAACAGTATCACTAATTGACATTTGATTGCGTTTGACAAGTAGAATTATAGTTCTTCCGAATTCTTGATAAATAATTGAATTGACAAATTAGTTTGGATTGTACTTGGATGGAATAGAATTTATGATGATATCTAAAAAATGATGTGATAAATTAATTTTAGTAGATGTTTGAATGGAATATAAGAATTATAATATAAAATATAATTTTATTAATGAATAAATATTAAACATAAATTATTTTTTTAAAAGAATTATATTACTAAAATAATAAATAATAATTCGTTTTAAGTAAATATAAATTTTTTGGATGAAATGAAAAATAATAAATATTGTTAAATTATTCCTTTTATAATAAATATAATAAATATATTGTGTGAGATGTAAGAGAGAAAATAAGGGAAGAAAAAATAAATTAAAAAAAGGAAATGTCATGTAAAAAATTTTAAAAAGAAAGTTTGATGAGTTGCTACAGTGGAAGTGGAACCAAACGGTAGGAATCTAAATCACATGACTCCCATCACATTAGGTTTCAATTTTGATTCCCCGAAATATAATAAATATTCAATCGTTATTATCGACGTTCTCTCCCAAGAGTTCCTTGTTTAGAGACGACGAATCAAAATAGTCCTACTTGAATACTTGCTCTTGCTAGACTGAAGGTCAATTTCTTATTTGAGCTAGAAGGCTATGCGAGCGAGGATTGAGATAAGTTAAGGAGGGTCGGAAAGTCAATGCACATGCTAGACTACAAAATTGCAAGCTTATCCTAAATAATCATTGTTGTTCATTAGATTCCGAAGGACGTTAGGATATAAATCATACTTCGATATTGCCAAATGTCATATCATTTAAGATTGAACATTGATTTCACTCACCCACACCTATATCATCTTTTATTAAAGAAATAACTAATATCTATATGCATTTTTTATTATTTTTATTTGCATTATTTTTTTATAATCATATTATCATTCAATTACTTTGGTTTCTGAATATCAACTTGAAAATTATAAAAACGATCATTAGCTTTATCTCAAATTATTATTTATGATATTGTTATGAAAAAATATGTGTTTCTATTCGATAATAATTTCTCTGTCCACATGGCACGCAAAGATAGGAAAAAAATTTGACATAACAAAAAAAATAAAAAAAGGGGGTTTAGGATCAACCCGTTCTTTAACTCGGAGTAGGGCAACTCAATGGAGGCTGGAGTGATTTGTTGTCTGTATAGTGGTTTTTAGAATATTTTTTCCCCTACCTAATTCAACTCAACGGTTGAAGTATTCCTACAAAAAAATCGAATTTAGATCTTCTCATTATTAATGATCCATTTGATATTTCTAACTCTGATTAGGGAAGAAACATAAGATAACACTTTAGTTTCGTTTAAATGGTGAGTTAGACCTTTAAATTCAAAGGAGATTATTGAAATATTATAAATTGGATCGTTGATAATTGATTGTTTTTAAATATGAAAAATTAATATGTAAAAGAAAATATTATTATATAAGTTGTTTGGGAACGGGTCACACGTCATGCAGTCTGAGAGATCTCTTTGCAGCTGTGAATGCGCCGGATTGAGTGATATCTTTAAGATGCCCCCCCCTGACAGACTCCGCGTAAAAGGCGTCTCAGCGTGCATGTTTCTCCAGTATAAATGAGTCATAACCTAGATTTGCATGAAGTATATATAAAAAAGACACCACAAATCACTTTAAAAAAAATTTATTATTATTATTATTATTATTATTAAAGATTAGGATGAAAGGATAGACAGATTTCTCCTAGCTTGAATAAATTTTAAATTTAATTTTTTACATAAAAGAAATTATTGAGAGTCTTATCAGATGTGTGACGTGGGGTGGGATGATCTTGACTATCAATCAATGTTTAATTTATAAATTGTAATAGTAACATGGTAGGAAGTAGACATCCGGCGTGGCTTCTCAAATATTAAAGACAAAAGAAATTTTACTATTATCTCTCAAATAAATTTCACTAAATACTTTATAATTTTATTCTTTTTTTAATGTTCTTTCAAATTTATTTTGTAAATAAACTAACTACCAATTATTAATTTATTTTACAAATTATCCTTTCCACCGGACATACACAATTTCCCGATCAATTTATTAAATATTAAGATAATTATTTAAAATCCTAAGAATATAATTAAAAAAGAGGGGCTTGGCCCCCTCTCCCTCCAACGCAAATGGGGGGCGTCGCTCCCCTCCGGCGAGCTCGCGAAGGGAGGTCAATGCTCCTCTTTTTTTTGTGCGCGTCAATGAGAGAGAAAGGGGGCAGCTCGCGGATGTGGCCAAAGCCCCCTTTCTCCGTGCATGACAACGAGCTAAAAGTGGGCCTGACATCCCATTTCTCTACACTGGCGAGCACAAAAAAAAGTGGTGACACGAGCTCGCGAAGGGGGGCCGACGCCCCCTATTTTGTGATCATCGGCGCATAGAGAAAGGGGAGCCCCAACCTCCTTTTTTTGCGCACTGACGACAGGGGGGGAGGGGAGAAGATGGGGGCGAGCTCGTAGAGGGGGCCGATGCTCCCCATTCTTTGTACGCGCCAATGAGCACATAAAAGTGGGCTCGATGCCCAATTTCTCTGCACGCTGGTGAGCACAAAAAAGGGAGTGTTGAGCCCCTCTACGAACTGGGGGGAGACACTCCTTTTTTGTGCACGCTGGCGAGAAAGAAAGAGGAGACGCGAGCGTAGAAAAGGGGGCTGACACCCTCTATATATTCTCAACATGGTAGCGCGCAACAAAAGGGGGACATGTGCACAACGGTGAGCACAAAAGGGGGGATCGACACTCCCCTTTCTTTGTGCGTGCCGATGAGCTCGACGAGCTCCCTCGCGAACTCATGGAGGGGGCGACACCCCCCTTTTTCTATGCATGCTGACAAGAGAGAAATTCAGAGAATGGACGCTAATTCTAGCACAATCGAGACGCTACGTAGACGCTATTATTTCGCGTCACGAACCGAAAATGCGCGGTAACACCTAGCGTCGTTCTCGCGTCGACGTCGCTAGATGCGAAACTAGCGTCTCACGTTTGGCGACTCTAAAGAGACGCTATACTATCGTATTACTCATATAACTTATCTACATTTATGTCGCTATTTATTTTATATTTAAACACTATATATTATATATACTATATGTCAATCAATAAATTCATTAAATATTATATTAATATTAATTACACGATTATCAACATATTATCAATAGCGTATTATCGACATATATATGTATTAATTACACGATTATATATATGTATTTTTATATGATAGGAGTGTTCCTAAATATATAATTTGTTACCTATATTATTTATGTTATCTATACATATAATATATATAATATCTTAATTATGCATATATTATTATTATATACTTAATCATGAAATTATGATAGTTGATTGAGTGATTTGCTACCATTGTAGCGTCATAGTGGCGACTCTATAGCGTCCACGCAGCGTCTAACTAGAGCCTCCGCTACAGTCGACGCTATGATGACACTATTGGCGTCACTGTAGCATCGCATAATTAATATGCGAACATATATTCGACGCTAGTTCGGCGCTACGGTGTCGTTAAATATTACTAGTGACTCAATAGCGTCGGTATTACGCCTCCTTAGCTGACTTGTTACCCCTCGCTCAATCGGGCACATATAGACATATAAATACGCGCATATGCTTATAATTATATATAATAAGTGCATATATACATATTAATATAACTTAATATCACATATATAAACATATACACATATATTCACTTCGAATACGTATACATACACACGTTATCTATATATATATGACTCGCACATGTATGGACATATATATACATACACATATATATTTATAATACATATAAATAAACACATTGTTGTAACTTAATCTCCCACACGTAGACATATATATACATACGCATATATTACATATGTATATATATACACACAATTGTGTTATATACACATATACATACATATTTATAATTTTGCATACATACATGATAGATTGTTGGAAGGAAATAAAATAATTGGAACGGGGCACAATGCGATGAGACACTACATTGATAAATAAAATTTCATACATACTAAAAAAATTTTAAAAAAACTTTTAATGAGCTTCTCAACGGCATCGCAAACTTGAGACGCTAAACGATTGAGCCGCCCTGACGATGCTATAGTGTCGCTACGTTATCTTACCGACACATTAGCTTCTCTATAGCGCTGCACTAGCCGAATTTTGACAGTGTCGGCGCCTACATGGCGTCTACGTAGCGTCGCGTTATTTGGTGATGCTAAAAATGACTTAAATCCCTAACCCCTCTTCTTCGTTTTTTATTTTACTGCTTACCTTCTTCGACGTCCACCGCCCGCCCAACGCGCCCCGACGCCTGCCACCTCCACCGTGCCCCACCGACGCCCTCCACTGCCGCCTCCGCCCTTCGCCCGACGACCGCCCTCCACCACCGCCGCCGCCCTTCGCCTCCGCCGCCCTCCGCATTCGACCGCCGCCCTTCGCCTCCTCCTCCTCCCTCCCCGACGCCCGCCCTCCACCGCCGCCACCGCCCTTCGCCTCCGCCGCCCTCCGCATTCGACCGCCGCCGCCGCCGCCCTTCGCCTCCGCCCTCTGCCTCGTCCGCCCTCCACCGCCGACCGCCACCCTCCGCATTCGACCGCCGCCCTTCGCCTCCTCCTCCTCCTCCTCCCTCCGCCCTCCACCGCCGCCGCCCTCTGCCTCCACTGCCGCCCGCTGTCGCCCACCGCCTCCGCCTCCACCGACGCCTCCTCCTCCTCCTCCTTCCTCCACCTCCACTGCCCTCCACCGCCGCCGCCGCCCGCCTCCGCCGCCGCCTCGTCCGCCCTCCGCCTCCACCGCCGCCCTTCGCATCCACCGCCGCCTCGTCCGCCCTCTGCCACGTCCTCCCTCCACTGCCGCCGACATCCGCCTCCGCCTCCACCGCCGTCTCGGCTGCCCTCCGCCCTTCGCTGTCACCATGTATGTTAAGTTAATTATTAATGCATGAAGTTAAATTAAGTTAATTATTCATGTTAAGTTAAGTATTACTTATTCATGCTATGAATTAAGTTAAATATTACTTAAGTTAAGTATCATCTCTTTGGATCAAGCTAGTCTTCGCGGAAGAACAGAAATTATAATGCATGCAGTAATTGCTCGATATTATTTCTTGCTGAAGTTGCATAATTTAATGTTGTATGATATAGCAACGATTTGAAAGTTTTCAAATGCGTCAGTGATTACGAATCACATCTTTCTAGTTTTAATAGTCTTTGTAATTAGCAGGACCACTTTCATACCCGCTAGTACCGTGCGAGATATCAGTGCTCTCGTTCTTTCCCACTTGCCAGAAGGGGCAGGATCCTGGAAAGATGTCCCAATTCAAGTGCGGGATGACATCTTTCGAGCCTTTACGGTACAATCTTCTATTTGGGTTAAATAATTGGATTTATATTTATTTTAAAATTACTAAGTTTTCACGTTCTATTTGTAGGAGGCAAATTAGTTTCATCCGGATCTTAGTTTAGGGATGATCCGGAGAGCTTTTGAGGAGGTCGCTGCGAAATGCCTCCGAAATCGATTATACAAGTTTCGCAAGGTCATCACATCTGCCAGCCTCACTTTGGAGTAGGGCATACAAAGATGTCCAAGACATATTAGGTGCTCGGTTTGGGAGTCCCTCTGTAAGAAGTGGTAAGTATTTATACTTTTACATTATTTTTATGAAAATTATAGTTTTTTTAAAGTGTAAGTATTTGATGTTCACAAAGGACGGATGAACGATGGCAAAGGAAGTCGGAAAAGGCAAGAGTTAACCGTCTTTCGAAGCCCAAAGCCCACATCCACATAGGGGGATCGATGCGATTTGACGAGCATCGACGGCGCATGGTAATTTACATATAAATTCAATTTATCAAACTTTTGGCTTATACTTATGTTATCAAATTTGAAACTTTATTGTAGGAGGAGAAAGAAGGCGATCCTGTAGACTTTTGTGTGGTCTATGAGGCCACGCATAAGAGCCGGAAGACAAACGACCTAGTCACGCCCACTGCTCGTAGGCTTCTGGTAAGTCTCATGATATGGTAATTTGGTTGTTGCCGTTAGTGCACTATTTTTGAAATACATAATGTTTAAATTTTATAGGATGAGTATAATGCGAAAATGGCTGAAAAGTATGGGGATGATCCGAGTACTCAGCCACCAGGTAATGTTTCTTCGTTGGTTTAGTCATGTTTTTAATTTATGTGTTTCTTGATATATAATTTATATATTATATGATTGTATAATTTTTCTATTTCGTAGAGGATCCTGTTGTTTGGGAGGAGGTGGCCGGCACGACACGAGGAGGATACTTGCGTGGCCTCGACACAGCAGCTCAGATACTTAGGAGGATCGGAGGATATGCAGGAGGTGCATCTGCTCCGAGCTCATCCGCTGCACTTGATATGACACAACTATTACAGCAGCTATCGTAACAGTTACCAGCGCAGATATCGCAGCAAGTGTCGTAGCAGGTGTCGCAGCAGTTGGGTCCTCTATTGCAGGCGATTCAGGGATCGATCCCGACGCATAATCCATCCCCGCGAGGCCATGGACCGAGCACATTTGGGTCGAACATTCGGAATGATAACAATAACTCTCAAACCTATGATAGAAAATAAACTATGCATTTGTTACTTATAGACTTACACATACATATAGTTTGTTAGTTTGGTTTAGTAGTTTTCCTATTCTTATGTTATATATTATGCTTGTGATGGTTTTATATTGCCTGTGATGCTTTTATATTGTCTGTGATGCTTTAATATTGTCTGTGATGAATATCAATGCATTTTGAGATGCATTATAAATTGTATGGTGTGGGAAGGGAAAAAATGAGGCTGGGACGGGTAAAAAAAAAGTGCAAGTAGCGACTCCATAGTGTCGCATTTGCGTCGCAATACATGTCGACGCTGATTTAAATATATCGTACTTAGCACCATCTTAGTATCTCATTGGCGACGCGTGCACGATCATATTTGTGTCACTTCAGTGCCCTCCTAGCGCCTACAGTAGCGGCACGTGGGCGCCGGAATAGCGCCTCATGTCTAGCGCCCCTTGCGCGTCGACTTAGCGACGCACTCCTACTTCGCACAGCCGCAAACATCGCGTCTTAATAACGTCGATATAGCGTCAACAAGTGGCGCTAGTTGCGTCTCATTTTCTTTGACTCTAGTGTGACGCCACTAGCCACCTACTTCCAGCGTCTCAATTTTGCGGCGCTAGTTGGACGCTAATGAGACGCTCTTCGCAATGGAGACGTAATAGCGCCTCCCAAGCGTCGCCTATCTTTAGTCGCTAATCGCCAATTTTTTTGTAGTGATTGTTGGGCCTAGAATTACATCCACATCCACGAACCTACCTTAGAAACCACATTCCTAGTGAATGGTCCAAAATCACCATTATTTTCATACCGAAGAAGAAATCTCCAATGTTTGTTAAAGATTACCAATCGATCTCCCTCTACAATATCCTATATATATTTGCCAAAATCCTTGCAAATCACCTCAAACCAACCCTTGAAAAAGTCATCGACCCTATGCAAGCCGCCTTCATTCCCGGTCGTAGCATTCAGAACAATATCCTTATGGCTCAAGAACTTACGCACTCACTTTATTCAGATCGCATGAAGTATATGCTAATCAAAACTGATATGGAAAAAGCTTTCGACCGCGTCTTTTGGGATGTTGTTATCAGGATCTTGCATCTCATGAATTACCCCCCCAAGATTCATCCGATGGATTGACAAATGTATTAGCTAACCTCCCTATTCTTGTGTAATCAACGGACAATCCTCGCACATCGCGGAATTCGCCAGGGTGACCTGCTCTCCCCATACCTCTTCATTATTGTATCCCAAGTCTTCTCAGCATTACTTAACGAGCATGTTAATTTAGGCAAAATCCAACCTTTCAAGTTCAACTCCTTCTCTCTAAGTCACTTATTATTTTCCGATGATCTCCTGGTTTGTGTTCGAGCTACTTGGCAAACTGTCGACAACTCAAGCAACTCATCCAGACCTATGATTCCCTCATCGGCCAAAGAATGAACCCCCTCAAGTCAGTTGTATACTTCCCAAACCGCCTAAATACCTACCGTAAGCCCGTCTCTATCAAAGTGGCTTGGTATCTCTCCAGGTGTTTATCCCTTCACTTACCTCGGGTTCCCATCTCCGCTAATTACATTCCAATGAAAGAACAAAGATTCATTATCAAGTGTATCTTTGGATATGGTGCCGTCGGCAACTAACCCAGGGTGGGTGCACTATCCTCATTAACAACATACTTGTCCTCTAGCATTCTCGCTTCGCTTGAGCGTATCACGCGCTCCTTCCTCTCGGACCAAGAAATGGATGCCATGGATCCCATCTAATCCATTGGTCTACAATCCAACTGCCCCGAGCAGAAGGAGGGTTGGGTATCCGTAACTTTTGCCTAATCCACTGCTTCTTGCTCTCTCGTAGAATACACAACCTCTTGAACAACTCTCAATCTCCTTGGGCCCTGTTAGTCCAGGCAAAATGTGGGCCTTTTTGCCTTTAGAATATCATGACCATGGTAGTGATATTTGGGATTGAGTAGTGATAACTTGCTGAAATTAAAGAAAAGGGTCAATTTTTCAATTTTTGGTCTCCCAACTCACTAGCTGCAAGTGCACATGTAAGTTGTAGTAGACTTAGCTTATCGTATACACAAGAATTTGAAGTCTAAGACACCCTAAAACAATTTATATTAGTTCTACTCTAATGGCTAAAAATAGATTTTTAAGTTGAAAGTGAAAACAGATTTTTAACAAGTGCAGAATGATTATAGGTTTTGGGGTTTTGGAAATTCTTGCAAAACTGAATTATAAATGCTGAATTAATGACTAGAAAGGTTTAACTATCTATGAGGAAGGTTCTTCTAGGATTTGGGATTCATCTAGATTAATTAAGGATGGAATGGATCAAGTTATCATTGAATGTCCAATTTTGATTCAACCTGAAAAGTGGCTGCTCCCACAGCTCAATTGGCCTTTAACTAAGCAATATATTGTCATATAGTTGTTATCTAGGTTGAAACAATAGATGATCCTCACTGAAAATCAAGTTATCATTCAACTCAATTGGAAGTTCATTGCTGATTTTTACTTTTCAAAGAAATTTTGGAATGATAACTTGTAATTGCAATAATAAAAAGAGGGAATCATTCCAATCAATCAAACCAGGATGAAATCTACTCAAATATGGTGCTTCTGCTCCTTGATTCATCTCTGAATTCCAGGGGAATTTAAATTCAACCTCTCGGTTGCAAAATAAAATGAAATCCACACAAGCACAATTCAATTGGAAGTGCAAAACATATGACCATAGGAATTCACAATTTCCATTGCTCCTTGGCCCATCTCTGGATCTCAAGGATGACCTAATGACTACCTCTCAGCAGTGGATTAAGTTGAGGCTTAACAAAGGAAATCAGAATTCAATTGGAAATCAGAAACAGAAATCAGCAAATAGAATTTTGCAAATTCAAGAAATCAGAATCATAAACCAATGGAATTCTGGTTTGCCAACTGATTCTTGACCCATCTCTAGACTGCAAGACATCCCTAAGATTCACCTCTCAGTGATAGATTAGATTCAGGGGATTCAATTGGCAAAACAGGTTCCAACAAGAAATCAGAAAAAATTAGAATTCAGGCTTTTAGTTCAGAAATCAGAGGAACAATCTGATTTGAGTCAAAATGATTGTCCAAACATCTTGATTCATTTCTGAATAAGATAGGAACAATAGCAATATCCCAATGACTCAACTAATCAGATTGAGAGTGAAGAACAGGTTCAAACAGCCACAGAAATCAGAATGTTCAAGAAATCAGGTCCAAAAATTCAAAAAATCAGAAAACTAAAAATCAGAAATCACATTGCAATAAAATGAAATCCAGAAATCTGATACTATCTCTTAATTCATTCCTGAAAGATGATTAGATCAAACAAGACTTCTCAGTCATCAATTACAAATGGATCTAATGATAACATAGCATGAATCAATATAGAACATTTCTGAAATCTAAAAATCAGGATTGATTTCAGTGCAAGATTATAAACCAGTCCATATCCATCCAAAACTAATATAAACTACTATCCTATCCTAGAAGAAATGTAGTTTAGCTCCTCATAATTACAAAGCTTGACATCAAATGGATTGAGAAACAGTTACAAATCATTGATTGAAGTGTCTTGGCAGTAGCAGCAGCTCCAAGCTCCAGCAGCAGCTCCCTCTAGTTTCAAACACTCAATGTCCAGCCCCCCTTTCTCTCCTTCAGAAATTCCCCTTTTATATGACTCCTATCCACCCTTGGATCAGCATCAGAATGTTCTTTATCCTTTGATTGCAGCCACCTGTCCACCCCTTTGAAATTTCAGCTGCTGCAGGTACCTTTGTGCAGGAAAAAGTAGATGGTACCCTACTTTTTCCACTTTTTGACCACCTTTTCTCCTTGCTACAAAACTCAAACAGCAAGCATCAAAGCTCTTGAATAGTATTTTGACAAATAAGGATTAGGATAATGATAGTTGCTAGCTCCAATATCAGATGGGATTAAGTGTTGTGCAGGAGTGATAACATATATCGATATTAATGATTTTAGGGGCCCGAAATGATAACTTTAAGGAAATCTTGGAAAAATGTCCTAATATGGGTGGCATTTCAGGCATCAAATGGATTAGAGTGACAAGTGAGTGAGGTCAGAAATCAAATATGAATGAGATGTCTAAGGAGTGATAACTTGGGTACCCAAAAACGATAACTTATATGACTTAAAAATGATAACTTATGATAACTTGAGTTGTGGTTATCCAAATGTGATGAAATTTGACCAGCAATGAGTTAAAACAATAACAAGATGATTGCTGAAGGCCTTTGTGCAGAATTAATGGTTTTGCATGTCAAAATGATAGAATTGCCCTTTAACGATACCTTGGCATTTGAAAAATGATAACTTGTTCAAATGGACTTAAAACTCTGCACAAGTTGAAATGCGACTATCCAAATATGATTTATACATGATTATGATGGATTTAGGGCAAGAAAACCATTAAAAATTAGTTCACTTAAAATAATGATAACTTGACGTATGAGAATGATAACTTGTCCTCAAAATGATAACTTGGCATAGAACTTAAATATTAATAAATTTTGGCATTTCAGAACCTCTATGCACATGGAATTAAGTATGAAATGAGAAATATCAACTAGTTATCACATTGTATGCATTCCAAGTATAATTGGCTCAAATATAGGCGAAAGTGGGACTCGATATGTGTGAAAAGCATCTAAAATGGGTTAGAAACATATAGTGATCAGCTAGTGATCAAACTCCCCAAGCTTAGCCTTTTGCTTGTCCTCAAACAAAACATTCAGAAATTAAAGATGAATTTGAATTTACCACCCACAAATGAATAGGAAAAATCAGCTGAATAAGATCTAAATGAGTTTCCCACTTGGCTAACATTTCATCCCATTCTTTCCAATCCCAAATTCTAGCTGAAGAGTCACAAAGGTTAGAGCAAATTTAAGCCATGATAGAAGTACTAACATTAACTGATTTGGATTATAAGGATTGTCAACTTTACTAAAAAATTTTAAACACCAATCTCTTCATGAACATATTTTTCTTTCTTTGCATAAAACAGGTTTGAAAACCTGACTTTTATTCATGATGATGCAATAAACATGTTGGCACCTGATTTTTATTCATGCTGGTCACAGGATAAAAATCCTGGCTTTATTTAGGAGAGGTTCCCTTTTTGAAATTTTCACTCTCTTTATTCATGTATGCATGCAATGCAAGATGCAACTTTTCATTTTTCCTTTTTCTTTCTTTTTCATTCTGTTCATGAAGTGAGCAATGGTTCAAACTCAAGTATAGGTTAGATCCTTAAATGCAAATAGTCAAGAATTCATATTTAACATGGCAGCAAGATCCTTGACTCCTTTCTAGACATCTTCTACTTTCCAATTAATCCATGAATGTAGCTAGTGTTAATCCACAAAAAAGAAAAATTTTGGCTGAAAGTTCATTCAAATGCATCTGAATTCATAATGCCAATTAAAGCAAGAAGGCTAATGGCCAAGTTGGTCACTTGGTATTGTAGTGCACCCACTGACATAATGAAGTATCCTACCCATTTTAGAGTCAAAGTGAATTCAGAATTGAGTTGGGTTCAAAAATTGATAACCGAGTGATAACTAGTGATAACTTATGATAACTTGCAAAAATCTGCTGATAACCTGGTATGAATTATGATATGAACATTAAAATCAATTGAAAACATGGTGTAAAGGTTAGAAAAGCACCAGATTTTCTCCCCCAAGCTTATTCTCAACACTGTCCTCAGGGTTGAAAATCAAAGTCAAGGGAGAGGGGTGGTTGGGATTGAAATGCATGAAATTGTGCATTGGAATCCTCTTGGCATTTCATCCAGAAGCTTTGGGTGATCCAATCTTTATTAGTTGCAACTGATCTTGCAGAGAAACCAAGGATATCAGTGGAATAGTAAATTTGCAACTAATCAAATTTTTGAGTGCAGAATTCAACATTACATTGGGAATTTCTGAAATTCACTGAAATTAGGCTATAACATATTTGGATAACTGAAATGAATGTTAATTCAAATGATGATATGATCAATGTAGCATAATGAAAAAGATATTATCAGTTATCATTAAGTTATCAGTGTAAAAATCAGAAGTAAGGAGTAAGGGTACTCCCTGAATTTGAGAATGCTGAATTGAAGTTGTTCCTCATCACTTATTCCTGCAAAAATAGAAAGATTAGGTAAATAATGGCTTGGGTTACCTCCCAAGAAGTGCCTTTCTTTAATGTCTTTGGCTAAACATTGTTACAATGTGAAATCAGCTAGGAGCTAGTAATAAATCTTGTAGAATCAGCTCCTCCTTAGTAGAATCCATGGCTGTGGGATTGTAAAGCTTCAACCTCTGTCCATTCACCTTGAATATATCATCCTTGTCATTTAGAAGGTCCACAACACCATATGGATAGACTTTATGAATTTTAAATGGTCCACTCCACCTTGACTTCAACTTTACTGGAAAAATCTTTAACCTTGAGTTGAAAAGTAGTACAAGGTCTCCAACCTTGAAATCCCTTTTCAGAATTCTTCCATCATGTCATCTTTTAGTCCTCTCCTTGTAGAATTCTGAATTGTGGTAGGAATTTAGCCTAATTTCATCAAGTTCATCAATTTGTAAGAGCTTTTTTTGCCCACATGCATGCATATCATAATTGAGTGCCTTGACTGCCCAATAGGCCTTATGTTTCAACTCAATTGGCAAATGGCATGTTTTTCATAAACAAGTTTGTAGGGAGAAGTACCAATTGGAGTCTTATATGCTGTCCTATATGCCCAAAGAGCTTCATTCAACTTCAAACTCCAATCCTTTCTTGTCAATGAAACTATTTTCTCCAATATGGCCTTTACCTCCCTATTTGATACTTCTGCCTGGCCATTAGTTTGAGGGTGATATGCAGTGAAAACTTTTTGCCTCACTCCATACTTAATTAGGAGGTTCTCAAAATACTTTTCAATAAAGTGGCTACCCCCATCACTTATGACCACTCTAGGAATTTCAAACCTTGGAAAGATAACTTCCTTGAACAATTTGATGATAGCCCTGGAATCAGCTGCAATTGTGGGGATTGCCTCAATCCATTTGGACACATAGTCCACAACTAGAAGAATAAACTTGTAACCACATGAACTAGGAAATGGGCCCATGTAATCAATGCCCCAAACATCAAATATTTTCACTTCTAGAATTCCTTGTTGTGGCATTTCATTTCTTCTTGAGATGAAACCAGCTCTTTGGCATTGATCACATCCTTTCACAAACATGTGTGCATCTTGAATAAACTTAACCAATAAAAATCAGATTGGAGGACTTTGGCAGCAGTCTTGTGTGTGGCTCCATGGCCTCCATAAGGGGATGAGTGGCATGCCTCCAAGATTTCCTGAAATTCAGATTGGGGTACACATCTCTTATATATGCCATCAGGAGATTTTCTGAATAGAAAGGGGTCATCCCAATAATAATCTTTCAAGTTATGAAAGAATTTCTTTCTTTGCTGATATGTGTAATCAGGAGGGATAATTTCACATGCAAGGTAATTGACAAAGTCAGCATACCAGGGAACTTGATTAATTGACATTGCCATCAAGTTGTCATCAGGGAAGGCATCATTGATAGGAAATGTAAAAGACTCTTGAACTCCTTCCATTCTTGATAGGTGATCAGCAACTAAATTCTCACTACCCCTTTTGTCCCTGATGTCAACATCAAATTCTTGAAGTAATAAGATCCACCTGATGAGCATTGGTTTGGATTCCTTCTTGTTGATTAAATGCCTAACTGCTTGATGATCTGTAAATACAATAACTTTGGATCCAATCAAATAAGATCTGAATTTGTCAAAGGCAAACACAACAGCAAGGAGTTCCTTCTCAGTAGTTGCATAATTAATTTGGGCTTCATCTAAAGTCTTGCTTGCATAGCATATAACATGGTGTCTTCTCTCCCTGGTTTGTCCCAAGACTGCCCCTACAGCTTGGTCTGAAGCAACACACATAATTTCAAAAGGAAGAGTCCAATCAGGTGGCTGCACTATAGAGGCTGAAGTGAGGGCTTCTTTCAATTTCTTGAATGACTTCATACACTCTTCATCAAAATGAAATTCAGCATCCTTTGCCAGCAACTTGGTAAGGGGCCTAGTTATCATGGAGAAATCTTTTATAAACCTTCTGTAGAAGCCTGCATGCCCCAAGTAACTCCTAATTGCCTTGACACTTATGGGTGGTGGTAGCCTCTCAATCACCTCAATTTTTGCCTTGTCCACTTCAATGTCTTTGCTTGAGACCACATGTCCTAAGACAACCCCTTCTTGGATCATAAAATGACACTTCTCCCAATTGAGGATTAAGTTAGACTCTCTACATCTTTGCAACACCTTAGTCAGATTTTCAAGGCAAGAATCAAATGAATCTCCATATACTGAAAAGTCATTCATGAATACCTCCATAATTTCTTCAATGAAGTCTGAAAAGATAGACATCATACATCTTTGGAAGGTGGCAGGTGCATTGCATAAGCAAAAGGCGTTCTCCTATAAGCAAAAGTCCCATATGGACAAGTAATCGTAGTCTTGTGTTGATCTTGAGAGTGAATTGGAATTTGCAAGAAACCTGAGTACCCATCTAGATAACAGAAGTGTGAATGCCTAGCCAACCTCTCCAACATCTGATCAATGAATGACAATGGGAAATGATCCTTTCTTGTGGCATTGTTTAACTTCCTGAAGTCAATGCACATCCTCCAACCTGTAATGGTCCTTGTGGATATCAATTCATCTGAATCTGACTTCACCACTGTGATTCCTCCTTTCTTTGGCACAACCTGCACTGGACTGACCCATTCACTATCTGAAATGGAATATATGATCCCTGCATTCAGCAACTTTAATACTTCCTTCTTGACTACTTCCTTCATGGTAGGATTGAGTCTCCTTTGACATTCAATGGAGGGTTTGTAGCTGTCCTCCATAGGAATCCTATGCATGCAAATTGAAGGATTAATACTCTTGATGTCTTCAATTGAGTAGTCTATCACTTCCCTGTACAACTTCAGCCTTTTCAGCAGCTCTTCAACTTGATCCTGGAGTAAATTTACATTAATGATAATAGGAAAAGTTGAATTCTCTCCCAAGAATTCATACTTCAGATTGCTAGGGAGAGGTTTGAGTTCCAACTTGAAATTGGCTTGATCTGAATTGCCTTGGACTTCAACAATGATAACTTGTTGCACCTCCCCTTGAATTATTGGATTTTCTACTGATTTTGAAGAATTCAGCACTGATTTGTATGCCATAGCCTCTGGATCTTCCAATTCCTTCAAATGGTCAAACATTAGACACCTTTGCAATGGATCTTCAATAGGGATTATAGCTGAAACTTGCTCCACCACTTGATCCAGCTGCCCATCTTCAAAGTCATTTCCAGGAAACTTGGCCTACTGATAACTTGTGTCAAATTGAATTCAATCTTCTCCTCTCCAATTTGAAATGTCAATCTCCCTTAACATTAATCACATCCCCTGCAGTGGCTAGAAAGGGCCTCCCAAGGAGAATGGGGGTGTTCACATCTTCATCCATATCCAATACAATAAAATCAACTGGTATATAAAATTTATCCACTTTGAGGGGTATGTCCTCAATAATCCCATGTGGATATTTGATGGATCTGTCTGCCAGCTGAAGGGACATATTTGTTAGGTTCAAATCTCCAACTTCAAGTTTTCTGCACAATGATAAGGGTATGACACTCACAGAAGCTCCCAAGTCACACATGGCTCTTTGAATTTTCCTATTCCCTATCTCACATGGAATTGAAAAGCTCCCTGGATCTTTTAGCTTAGGAGGCAACTTGTTTTGGATAATTGCATAAGCCTCTTCAGTCAATGCAATTGTCTCATGCTCCAATACCCTTCTCTTCTTGGTTAAAATTTCTTTAAGGAACTTGGCATATGAAGGCATCTCCTGAATGGCTTCAACAAAAGGCACATTTATGTATAGCTTCTTCAGGATTTCCAAAAACTTTCCATATTGCTGGTCTTGTCTTGCCTCGATTAGCCTTTGAGGGAAGGGTACCTTGTCAAAAACCCTTGCATTTGCTTCAATCTAAGGACCTGAATTCCTGATTTCCTCACTTGGCTGTTCACTTGGCTTTTCAGCAACTCTTGAGTCTGAATTGACTTGATTGTCATCAACTTTCTTCATGGGTTCCTCCACCATTTTTTCACTTCTGAGCTGGATGGCCTTTGCTTGCTCCTTTGGATTCACTTCTGGCTGTCCAGGAAAGAATAAGGGAGGTCTAGTTGATGTACTAGCCTGTTGAGCAATTTGGCTTTCCAACAATTTCTGATTTGCATTCATGGCATCCAATCTTGAATTTATCTTCAATATCTCCTCTCCTTGGCTGTTCTGCTTCTTCAGAATTTGTTGAAGCATCTCCTTCATTTTAGTTTGGAATTGAGGTGCTTAGACTTGAGGTGGTGGCTCGTATGGATTCCTCTGAATTGGGGCATTTTGGCCTTGATTCCCATAAGGTGGTGGCTGATTCCTTGGCAGGATTTTGAGCTGCCAATTTGAATTCTGCATAGGAGCCCCTTGATAGTTGTTGGCCTTATAAGAGAAGTATGGGTGGTTCCTATTCTCTGGAGTATAGAATTCAGCAGGAGGTTTGATTCCATAATTGTCCATAGCATTGATTTGATCCACTGTTTGCTCCACTTGCTGCATAATCAAATTGTAATTTTCTGATACATGGCCTTGATTACCACACACATAGCACCTGGTTTCAGGAGTAGAAGCCCTATTGCCATTGGGAGTTAAGTTCAACCTCTCCAAAGTCTTGTACAACACCTCCTCAAGTTGAGTTGATAATTGATTCACTGAATTGTCCATGGGTGGCCTCCTGGTTCTGTCATGGGTAAGGAAGTGATGATTCTTGGCTATGTTCTCAATGAGTTGATAGGCTTCATCAATGTTTTTAGATGCAAAGATGCCTCCTGCAGCAGTATCCAATGCCACCTTGCTAGGGTAGTTCAATCCCTTATGAAAATAGTTGACAAGCTGCCACTTTTCAAAGTCATGGTGAGGACATGCCCTTAAAAACCCTTGAAGCCTTTGCCATGTCTCACAAATGTTTTCTTGATCCAATTGATAGAATCTGACTATTTGATCCCTGAAGTTATCAGCCTTTGAAGGAGGAAAGAATTCTGAAAGAAACAATTGAACAATTGATTCCCAAGTGGCTACCTCTTCAGGATTCAATCCTTTGTACCATGTTTTGGCCTTGTCTTTGAGTGAGAAGGGAAACAATCTCATATAGACTGCATTCATGGGGATGTTATTGAAGTTCACAGTGCTGCACATCTCCTTGAAATTGTCCAAATGACAAGCTGGATCTTTAGTTCCAAGTCCAGAAAATTGACTTTGCCTAATCATTGAAATCAAGGCTGGATTAACTCAAAGTTTGCCACAGGTGTTAAGGCTCCACCCCCTTGCTGATTCCTGGCATTACTTGATGAATAACAGTCCCTAAGAGTCCTAAGAGCTGCCATATTCTGATTCACAACTCTTTTAAATTCAGGGATGTGTGCCTCTTCCTCTTCTTCTTCAAATATCCTTCTCCTTGCCTCAAGCCTTTGCAATCTCCTTCTTCTTAGAAATCTTTTTTCAGGTTCAGGATCTGATTGGTAATGTTCCTCTTGATGATCCAAGTCCTGCATAAAGAGATTCAGAAGTATCAAATTCAAGAAAGAAATGAAAACTAGACAAAAGTGAAAAATTGAAAATGATAACTTGCAAAAACTGAAAATTGGCCTAACAAATAAACTAAAAACTAATCTAAAACTAATCTAAACTATCTAAGTTAGCCTAATTGACCTCAAATCTCCGACAACGACGTCAAAAACTTGGTAGTGATATTTGAGATTTAGTAGTGATAACTTGCTGAAATTAAAGAAAAGGATCAATTTTTCAATTTTTGGTCTCCCAACTCACTAGCTGCAAGTGCACAGGTAAGTTGTAGTAGACTCAGGTTATCGTATCCATAAGAATTTGAAGTCTAAGACACCCTAAAATAATTTAGATTAGTTCTACTCTAATGGCTAAAAATAGATTTTTAAGTTGAAAGTGAAAACAGATTTTTAACTAGTGCAGAATGATAACAGGTTTTGGGGTTTTGGAAATTCTTGCAAAACTGAATTATAAATACTGAATTAATGACTAGAAAGGTTTAACTATCTATGAGGAAGGTTCTTCTAGGATTTGGGGTTCATCTAGATTAATTAAGGATGGAATGGATCAAGTTATCATTGAATGTCCAATTTTGATTCAACCTGAAAAGTGGCTGCTCCCACAGCTCAATTGGCCTTTAACTAAGCAACATATTGTCATATAGTTGTTAACTAGGTTGAAACAATAGAGGATCCTCACTGAAAATCAAGTTATCATTCAGCTCAATTGGAAGTTCATTGCTGATTTTTACTTTTCAAAGAAATTTTGGAATGATAACTTGTAATTGCAATAATAAAAAGAGAGAATCATTCCAATCAATCAAACTAGGATGAAATCTACTCAAATATGGTGCTTGTGCTCCTTGATTCATCTCTGAATTTCAGGGGGATTTAAATTCAACCTCTCGGTTGCAAATAAAATGAAATCCACACAAGCACAATTCAATTGAAAGTGCAAAATATATGACCACAGGAATTCACAATTTCCATTGCTCCTTGGCCCATCTCTAGATCTCAAGGATGACCTAATAACTACCTCTCAGCCGTGGATTAAGTTGAGGCTTAACAAAGGAAATCAGAATTCAATTGGAAATCAGAAACAGAAATCAGCAAATAGAATTCTGCAAATTCAGGAAATCAAAATCATAAACCAATGGAATTCTGGTTTGCCAACTGATTCTTGACCCATCTCTGGACTGCAAGACATCCTTAAGATTCACCTCTCAGTGATATATTAGATTCAGGGGATTCAATTGGTAAAACAGGTTCCAACAAGAAATCAGAAAAAATCAGAATTCAGGCTTTTAGTTCAGAAATCAGAGGAACAATCTGATTTAAGTCAAAATGATTATCCAAACTTCTTGATTCATTTCTGAACAAGATAAAAACAATAGCAACATCCCAATGACTCAACTAATCAGATTGAGAGTGAAGAACAGGTTCAAACAGCCACAGAAATTAGAATGTTCAGGAAATCAGGTCCAGAAATTCAGAAAATCAGAAAACTGAAAATCAGAAATCAAATTGCAATAAAATGAAATCCAAAAATCTGATACTATCTCTTAATTCATTCCTGAAAGATGATTAGATCAAACAAGACTTCTCAGTCATCAATTACAAATGGATCTAATGATAACATAGCATGAATCAATATAGAACATTTCTGAAATCTAAAAATCAGGATTGATTTCAGTGCAAGATTATAAACCAGTCCATATCCATCCAAAACTAATATAAACTACTACCCTATCCTAGAAGAAATAGAGTTTAGCTCCTCATAATTACAAAGCTTGACATCAAATGGATTGAGAAACAGTTACAAATCATTGATTGAAGTGTCTCGACAGTAGCAACAGCTCCAAGCTCCAGCAGCAGCTCCCTCTAGTTTCAAACCCTCAATGTCCAGCCCCCTTTTCTCTCCTTTAGAAATTTCCCTTTTATATGACTCCTATCCACCCTTGGATCAGCATTAGAATATTCTTTATCCTTTGATTGCAGCCACCTGTCCACCCCTCTGAAATTTCAGCTGCTGCAGGTACCTTTGTGCAGGAAAAAGTAGATGGTAAACCCTACTTTTTCCACTTTTTGACCACCTTTTCTCCTTGCTACAAAACTCAAACAGCAAGCATCAAAGCTCTTGAATAGTATTTTGACAAATAAGAATTAGGATAATGATAGTTGCTAGCTCCAATATCAGATGGGATTAAGTGTTGTGCAGGAGTGATAACATATATCGATATTAATGATTTTAGGGGCCCGGAATGATAACTTTAAGGAAATCTTGAAAAAATGTCCTAATATGGGTGGTTCAAAGCATTTCAGACATCAAATGGATTAGAGTGACAAGTGAGTGAGGTCAGAAAATAAATATGAATGAGATTTCTAAGGAGTGATAACTTGGGTGCTCAAAAACGATAACTTATATGACTTAAAAATGATAACTTGTGATAACTTGAGTTGTGGTTATCCAAATGTGATGAAATTTGACCAGAAATGAGTTAAAACAATAACAAGATAATTGCTGAAGGCCCCTGTGCAGAATTAATGGTTTTGCATGTCAAAATGACAGAATTGCCCTTTAATGATAACTTGGCACTTGAAAAATGATAACTTGTTCAAATGGACTTAAAACTCTGCACAAGTTGAGATGTGACTATCCAAATATGATTTATACATGATAATGATGGATTTAGGGCAAGAAAACCATTGAAAATCAGTTCACTCAAAATAATGATAACTTGACATATGGGAATGATAACTTGTCCTCAAAATGATAACTTGGCATAGAACTTAAATATTAATAAATTTTGGCATTTCAGAACCTCTATGCACATGGAATTAAGTATGAAATGAGGAATATCAACTAGTTATCACAATGTATGCATTCCAAGTATAATTGGCCCAAATATAGGCAAAAGTGGGACTCGATATGCGTGAAAAGTATCTAAAATAGGTTAGAAACATATAGTGATCAGCCCACTGTCAGAACTGCGTGGTCATGGCATCTAATTCTCGACTTTGTCCTCGACCTTTGCCTAGGCTTCACGAAGGTCATTGGTTCAGGCCAACCCTTGGTTGTCTCCAATTCCCCTCAGTAGATCCCCCACTTATTTGAACATGGACATTAACATTAGCTCCTTGCGCGTTTCTATCCTCATCATCAATTTCAAATGGAACACCCTCTTTTTGTTAATGATTTTTGGTGATTCACTCTACGACATCATTCAAAATATCTATATTCCCTTAGCCTACAATGATGTGTGGGTTTGGGCCACTAACGATAATGGGCTCCCAAATGCCAATGCATTTTATAAATTCTAGCGACAGGCTTTGCCAACACATTTGGCTGGACGATAGCCGTGGACCGAGATTTGGTGTATCCAGGTCCCCCCCCCCCCAAATTCATCATTTATTTCTTTGGAAACTCCTCCATCAGGTCTTCCTGCCATGGACTACATTAACCGTTTTGACCCCTTTGTTGATCCTACTTGCTCCCTCGATGGATTAGCACTCAAGACTAATACCCATTTATTTTTCTCTTGTCATTTTGCTCATCAATTGTGAGGCTTATTTCAGCAAAAACTCTAATATACTTTCCAGCTCTCTTCCTCATGGGATTCCGACTCTTGAATCCACGAGGGAGCCAACCTTGGATCAACAGTCCAAAAAGCATCTCTTATCTTTATTTGCCTACTATCTTTGGGGTACTTGGAATCTAAGAAATGACATCCATTTCCGGTCCCAGCATGCAACCATTAATGTGATCTAGGAAAAAACCCTCACTAGTTTCCACCCATTCCCCTGAGGCAACTCGCCCCCATATCCCTTGAGGATCTAATGAGAGCCCCCTCAATCGAATTGGGTTATCCTCAATTCGGATGGCTCGTTTATCTGAGCCAATGATAGAGGAGGATCCAGATTCACTCTGCACTTTAACACTAGCGTCTTTATTTTTGTAGGAGCGATAATTTTTGAGGTTGATTATGCTTTGCATGCTGAGGCTTTGGCGCTCCTACTTGGAATTCAGGCTTGCACATGCCATGGCTTCACAAATGTTAAGGTCTTCACGGATTCAGACAACTTGGTGCACATCATCTGGCGTACCCAACCCTACCCGTGGCGAATTTTGCTCCTACCATTGCTGTTTTTTTCTTGAGGACATCAAATTCAACTGTTGACTACCTAGCGAATTTCGGCCGCTAGAATGGTGAGTATTTTTGGGTTGATGGCCCCCTCCTAGGTTAGACCACTTTTTGACTCTACCAGCCTTAATTCTATTTAATGCAGGTTATTTTTCTTAAAAAAAAGAGTGATGGGTGGTGGAAAGCATAAAAAAATATGAAAACTTAAAAAAGTTGTTCCCATATGACAAAGAAAAACATATAAAGTAAAAAATCTCTTGAGAAGCTGGATGAAAACCTGCATATTTAAAGTCAATGAATGTAACACCCCAATTTTTTTAAAAAAAATTAAAAATTAATTTTCGTAATTAAAATAAATTCAAAATATAGGATTTGTCAAAGAAATAGAAATATGGTAAGAGGATGGATAAAAGAAGAAGATAAGAAAAAAAAGTAAAGTTTGAATGAGAATAGAAGTGTTATTAAATAAAAGATAGAAAAAGATATTCCTTATTAGATTAGGAGTTAGAAATTATAATGAGATTAGAGATCCAAAATTTATTTTTAATCTAACTACAAGTTTAGGATATAAAGACTCTTAATGAGAGTTAAGATAAGAATTTTATGTCCAAAAATATCTAGAAGATAAAATAATCTATATTATTATTTTATTTCAAAAATTATAATTTAAGAATAATAATTATTTATTTAATTCTTAAAATTAAGAATAATTATAGTTAGGAGAGATATAATAAAGAAAAGATGATTATGGATAAAGTTTGTTGAAGGATTGAATTAGGACTCCTAAGGTGATTGAAATTAAGAGTTTTAAAGATAAAAATATTCAAAAAATAAAACAATATTAAATTATTATTTTTAATCCAAATATCTGAAAATAGTGATATTAATTAATTATTTTAATCCAAAAAATCATGAAAAATAAGAGATGAATTATAGATAGAAAGTAGGAATAAGAGTTTTAATTAGATTAGGACTTGAGAGATTTTTCCTTATAAATAGAATCCTAAAGGGTCTCTTCGAAGTCATCTTTTTGTCTTCACTTGAGTTTTTCTTTCATCTTTGGATTACGTTTTCTCCCTCCTCGGTGCACATGTGTGGCTGAAACTTTCGGCTATCTCTTCGTGGCACATCCCCCTATCAAAGGATGCCAGAGTTATCGTCGGAAAGCTAGCATGATTATTAGAAAAGTTGCCTAAATATTTGGATTCTAGGTAGTTCTGTCTGGATAGGTAAGTATAGATTTCGAGTTTACTTTTGGATGTGTTTTTTTAATAGAATAATAAAGTTAAAGAAAGATTTAAATATATTTTATGCTATCTTATGAACCATGAGTAAGTTTCATAAGATAGTTCTCTAAGATCTTTGTTTGGTATCCAAAATCTCTGCCAAAGTTGACGAAAAATCATCCGAGTTCTGATTTGTCAGAAGAGTTACTCCAAACTCAGCCCATATTCTATGATATTTTTTTGATGTGTTTTTAATTCGACCCGAATACGATGTAAACTTAGCCAGGTTTTCATGTAACCTAGTCCAAGTTTTGTTCGAGAGTATGAATAGATGTTTCGGGTTTCGACCCGACCCACATCAGCCCACAACTCGGTCGGGTTCTAAAGTAGAATAGGAAAAGGTATGTTCAAACGTCTCATTTGATGTTCGACTGCAACAATCCAGTCGGGGTTTCTTGTAATCGGCTTGGATTTTCAAGTTACAAAAAGGTTAAAAAGTTTTCATGACATATTCAGACCGAGCCACACTTCGAAGCCAGTCGGCCCAAGTTTTATCCCACCCCGATCGAGTTCTAGTGATTGTTATGAAAATATTATTTATGATTTGCTCTTTTGCTAAATGACATTTTTGCCCTTGTCACTAATATGATTAAATTGAAGTCTCAAATAGAGTTAACTAGGTAAGAAGATAAAAATTGTAACACGGGATTCATCATGTGCACACATTGATTGTCAAGTTCAAAGTGAAGAAAGTTAAGCCTTTAATGCTCTAAAGTCTTACGGGTCTGAGCTAACCATCTCTGATCTTGGCTTGATCAACCATGACCCAAAGATACATGAAATTGCCATGATGTAATTCATAATAAAATTTTAAAGAGCTCGCCTAGGACAACATTATAAATGTCTCTAGGAAGTTGTGTCTAAAATAAAAGATGTAATGCAACCCACTAGAGAAGAAAGAAAGAAAGGAAGGAAGGAAGGAAGAAAGAAAAGGTTAATTAAAGAAAGTTATTATTTGATTTTTGTAATAATTTGTCTATGCATGAAAATGTTAAAGTTAAAACTTTGGGCATTCTATTTCTTTGTGTTTCAACCTCATAGATAGTTGAACTAAGAAGTACAAATGGAGGCGTGTGTAGCAGTAAAGTTTATGGTGATGTAAAGTGCACATAGGAGGAAGTCATTAGACTTTTTAATATAAAGTTATTTGAAAGCTAACCTTTGGAGAACTATTAGAAAAGTAAAGTTAGAAAGATGTTTCGCTTTTGCACTCTCTTAAAGAATAGTTTAATATTGTTCCGCTTCCGCATCCCATGCAAAGAAAAGTCTAAGAAGAAAGAATTGTATGTAACACGGCCCAAAATAAGTCTAAATGTCAAGTATCAGAAGGGTGAATTTTTTACAATGAAATAATTAAGTTATTAGTTTGAATAATTCCAATATATATATGTTACTCAAAGAATATAAATATTATATGATTATAGACGTAGAAAATTTATATAAGTAATAAATATTAGTATAAAAATATATAATTCACAGCTAATGAATAACACTTTTTAATATAGTCAATGTCTTATCATAAACATCAAATCTATAAAAATATTGTCATCTGAGAAAGGCAATTAAAAAATTCGATAATTTTTTTAATCTAAAGAAACATTAAAAAAGTAGATGGTGATATTTTTAAACCGAAAGAAACCACTCAGATTTGTACCATTTTCACCTCTAATCTTATACATTTAAAAAAGGTTCATCTTTTGTGTCGTGGATGCACATGCAAATATTAGATGCATCTTAAACAAGTGCTTTAATTATATTGTATCATCACTTGTATACAATATTTTTAATGTTTGAGGTTCATGAATTTAAAAAATGTGTAAAACTCATATTTTATGTGGATTAGTTGTAAGCTGCAATTAAAAAGATTCCACCTTAATTACTTAAGTTCACACACACACACACATATATTATCCATACTTAGTTTAAATTTTTGTTTGAACTAATAATTGTTTGACAGTGAACCATCAAACATTATCCACATATAAATAATTCAGACTATATATAAGAAAATATATTATCCATCTACAAATAATTTCAATTAAAACCTTAAGTTATGAATTATGATCATTGATAACTATAATTAAGATTTAGATTATGACAATAAATAATTGGTTTAAATAAATATTAAACTCCTCCTAAGGAAGCCTCGAATTCTCGATGCTTTCCTTCAACAAAAATGTTGGACAGCATATGACTGCCTGCTGCCACTTCCTACAGCTTGTGGTTTGATGGACTTGACGTTTCGGAGCGGCTCATGAACGATCCTACGGTGGTTCATTTCGTTTGTCAGTAATATGTTACGCAATGCTGAATTTAATTTAATGTCAATATAGAAATTAATGTTTTGATGCTCACCATGTAATTTAAATCAATCGAAATAATGCTTTCAAATAGTGAAATAATAATCTTTTTGGGGTTAACCTTTTTGGGTTGGTTACAAAAAGAAATTTCTCAAAATTAGACCTGATTCAGTTTAATTAGGCTTCAATCATATGACCGCGATAGACGGTCCAATACTAAATAAATGAATTATCTACTCTAGAGGGTCCTCCTTTAAAAGAAGTTTTGTCCCATTTGCTATAGCTTGAAGAATTCCTAAAGGACTCGTAAACTCAAGTCCAATACGCTATTGTATCGCTACAAATATTTCTCTTTCTAACCACATAATTACTGATACCCCTATTGTAATTCCCAATATAAGAGTCAAAATAGGTAAAAAATCCAAATGAGTCCGGAGACTTTTTTTAAGGATTTCGATGTAAAAAAAGAATTGATAGTTTGTAGCAATTATCATTTTAACGATCAACTATCCCCATAATAATATTTATACTATCTAGTATCTTCATCATATCAACTAATTTCATTCTTTTAACTAACAGAGGAAGAATAAGCAAATTAATAAAACTTGATGGATGAATTTTTCATCTCCAAGGGAAAACACTATTATCGCCTATCAAATAAATTCTTAATTCTCTCTTTGGGGCTTCTACTCTCAAACTTGATGGGATCCATGAACAACTGTATTTTATTGAAAGAGCCAATGAAAAAAAAAGTTAACAGTTGATAAAAGTTGGAAGATTTGTTTATCCTTCTCAAAACATTTTTTCATTCATTTAGATTATACACACCAACACGCATTAATCGCTTGGGAATACACTTTTTGAACAACTTAGGGATAACTATTTTTTTGACAGACACAAAAGTAAAAACCATTTGATGAATTAATAGTAATTAACAACATAACATTCATGAATAAAAGAAAAATAATAAACAACTGGCACCAGGTGTTCCTTTTTTATCGCCACTGTCAATTTCTTCCATCTTCACATCATAAGAAAATCTCAAATCATAAACTCCAAGCACAAAATACGTGTATTTCAAAACTTTGTTTAGAAAATAATTTCTTTTTCTTTCAATATTCTTTAGGGTAATAAAACTGAAAAAAAAAACTGATGTCACTCTCTCCTCAAAGAAGACGAGGAATTCTTATCGGTAAAAAAAGTTCATTATAGTTTATTAAATAGTTTATTTTATAACCGTGGACCGGATCGTCGCCCGATCCAGTTTCTCCGGCTGCCTCATGGCTCCTCCTCCAATGACCCCTGATCGGCCACCTGTGACCGGTTCCACCGGATTCGGCTGTTGGTGTGTGATTTTTTTGTATATTTTAAAGAATGTTTCGAGAAAGTCCAGCAGGTGCACTCCCGTCGTAATGTCCAACGTGTCATATCTATCGAAAGTTTCAAGGGAGTTCTCCCTTCGAAACTTCCGAGTGTTCTCCACGTTGGAAATATCGATGGCACTTACGTGTCATCTTAATGAGCAAATTTTCAACGACCATGTAGCCGTTCAAAATTAGATTTTTCATGGATATTGTAAGTTTTCGGACGAATAAGTCCGCCACTAATTCGCAAAAATATTATAGTGCACCACAAAGGGTAAGAAAACTGCAAAAATCGTCAATATGTTGCTTGTATTTCGAAATAAGCATAGTAGTGATGAAGAATTGGGAAACAAATTAAAAAAAAAAGAGAAGTAAAAGTTGATTGTGATTCCCATTTACAAGTTGTGGCTAGAGGTGGTGGAAGGTGGGAGGTTAAAAATTTTGAAGAAAAGCGCACACAGTCTTACTACTCCTACAAAGGTTGTGTTGATAATTGCTTGAATCTGAACCTAGTTGTAACCCTATGTAGTCCCCCCATGTAATCAGACGCTTCAGCATAATTCTCCTACGGGGGTCTCACGAAATAGGTGTCCTATTTTAGAGGATTAATTTAGAGTCCTAATCGGTCTGTAATTCCTATCATCTGTCAAAGAGAGTGCCTATATAAACTCCCTAGAGATCCTAACAGAGACACATCCTTATAATCATCTTTATTTCATAACAAAGAGAACCACCGTTCTTTTCTCTATGTTCTTCTGTGTTCGTGCGATCTCTCTCCCTCTTTTCATAACAAACTGGTATCAGAGTTTTAGAGTTCGTCAATGATTCACGATCAAACAGGGAGATGGCATCGCACAATGAGAACGTGGAGAAGTTCAACGGCAGGAACAGTTTTGGGTTGTGATAAATCAAGATGTGGGCGCTTCTGAAGCAACAAGGAGTCTGGGCACCACTCTCAAAAGTGTCGAAGAACAAACCAAAGGAGGAAGACTCGAAGGGCAAAGAAAAGGAGATTGACCTCGCTACTTTGACGACACAGGAGGAGAAGGCGCACTCGATGATTCTGTTGTGTCTGACGGATGATGTGATAATCGAGGTCATAGATGAAGAAAAGGCGGCCGGTCTGTGGTTGAGACTCGAGAGTCTATATATGAGGAAGTCTCTCACCAACAAGTTGCTGTTGAAGTAACGTATGTTCTCTCTCCGCATGCAAGAAGGTACCCCTCTGAAAGATCATCTTCATCAGTTAAATTCTTTGTTGATGGAACTGAGAAATATTGATGTTAAGATCGAGGATGAAAATGCTGCCCTAATTTTGTTACGCTTCCTTCATCATATGAGAATTTTGTTCTGATTATCAAGAAGAAAACTATAAGTCTGGAAGAAGTAAGATCGAGTCTCCATACTCGTGAACTTCGACATAGGGCATCTGGAAATTCTGCAGAAACTTAGGCCGCGAGTTTAATATCAACCACGGAGAAGGGACATACCTCGAATTTGAAGAAATCCAAGTCAAAGAAGAAGAAAATCACTGCGAAAGACATCTATAATTACTACAAGGAACGAAGTCATTGGAAGAAGGATTACTCGAAGAAGAAGAAGACCCCAGTCGTTGCGGTGGCATATGAAATTAGAAATTCTGAAGATGATTTGATTTTGGCTGCTTCTGATTAGGGATGTCTGGATGATGGTTGGGTTCTTAATTCGGGGTGTTCCTATGATATGACTCCGAATAAAGAATGGTTCTCATCTTAGTAGAAGACTGACGATGGGAATATAATCATGGGCAATAACACGACATGTCAGATAGTTGGGATCGGTTTTATGCAGATCAGGACTTATGACAATCTTGTGAGGACGCTGACAGATGTCCGCCATATTCCGCAACTGAAAAAGAATTTGATATCACTTGGAGTCCTCGGCTCTAAAGGGTGTCAGATCAATATTGCTGGAGGCATCCTCACGATCGTGAATGGTGATGCTACGGTTCTGAAATGAGTCAGACAGAAGTCCTTGTATATATTACAAGGCAAGACAGTCTCTGGCGTTGCTGCAGTGGCTAGTTCATTCGAATCAGAAAAGTCCAGGTCGTGGCACATGCAGCTTGGGCATATGAGTCAGAACGAGATGAATATTCTTAGCAAGCAAGGTCTTTTGGGAGACAAGAAGATATCTGAAATCAACTTCTGTAAGCACTATGTGTTTGACAAACAACGAAAATCTCAGTTTGATAAAGCAGTGCACAGGACGAAGGCGACACTTGACTATATCCACGCTGATTGTTGGGGTCCCTCTCGTGTTCCATCATTAGGAGGTGTTAAGTATTTTCTGTCCGTGATTGATGACTACTCGAGGATGACTTGGGTATTTATGATGAAACATAAGAGTGAGTCCTTCAAAGCCTTCAAGCAGTCGAAGGTTTTGATGAAAAACCAGACATCGAAAAAAGTGAAGCGCTTTCGCACTGATAATGGTTTGAAGTTCTGTTCTGCTGAATTCGACCAATTCTACAAAGATGAAGGCATTGCCAAGCATCGTACGGTCAGAGATACTCCAAAGCAAAATGGAGTTGCAGAACGAATGAACAGGACACTTCTGGAGAGGACAAGGTGCATGCTCTCTAACGCTGATATGAATAGGACGTTCTGGGCTGAAGCTGTTAACACAACTTGCTATTTGGTGAATCGAAGTTCGACAACTACGATTGATCTCAAGGCTCCAACTGATGTATGGTCAGGAAATCCAACTGATTATACTAGTCTAAAAGTTTTTTGTTGTCCAGCATACTATCACGTTACTGAAGGGAAGTTGGAGCCAAGGGCCAAAGAAGAGATGTTCATGGGATATGGTGTAGGAGTGAAGAGCTACAGAATCTGGTCTCCTTCAGAACACAAAGTCATCCACAGCAGAAGTATGACATTTGATGAAACATCAATGCTTCAATTGAAGGTGGAGGCAGAAGAAAGTGTTAGTAAACAGGTGGAGGTTGAAATCACTCAAACTGAGGATGATACTGAAGGATCACATCAAGAAGTAGAATCAGAATATGAAGAATCTAATGACCAACCTAAAGATGAGTCAATTGTTGTCAGACGTCCTCGCAGAGAAGTGAGTCCTCCTAAGCGATATGGCTTCGAGGGACATGGTTGCTTATGCACTGTTGGTAGCTGAAGAGGTGGAGTCTCTGAAGCCGTCCTCTTATAGGAATGTCATCACATGTGCCAAATCTAAACAGTGGATCGTTGCTATGGGTGAGGAGATGAAATCTCTTCACAAGAATCAGACATGGGAGCTGGTCAAGTTGCCTAAAGGCAGAAAGATTGTTGGCTGTAAATAGATTTTCAAGAAGAAATTGGAATTCTAGGAGTTGAAGGCACAAAATACAAAGCACGGTTGGTTGCTAAAGTTTATAGTCAGAAAGAAGGTATGGACTATAATGAGATATTCTCATCTGTTGTCAGACATACTTCTATCAGGTGATACTTGCTCTTGTAGCACATTAGAATCTAAAGCTTGAGCAATTATATATGAAGACTGCTTTCCTCCATGGAGAACTTGAAGAAGGCATTCTTATGAGACAACCAGAGGGATTCTTCATTTCAGAAAAGGAGAATCAAATTTGCAGACTAAAAAAATCTTTGTATGGCCTGAACCAATCTCCCAGACAATGGTACAAGAGGTTCGACAGCTTCATGATATCTAAGGGATTCAATCGAAGTTCCTATCACAAGAAGGTGAAGGACGGCTCCACCGTCTATCTGCTCTTGTATGTTGATGATATGCTTATTGTTGTTAGAAACATGTCAGATATTCAGAATTTGAATAAGCTCCTTAGTACTGAATTCGACATGAAGGATTTTGGTGCAACACAGAAAATTTTGGGGATGAAAATTCTAAGGGATCGCGCATAGGGTAAACTCTTCTTATCTCAGAAAAGTTATATTGAGAAGATTTTATCTATGTTTGGAATTTTTGGAGCGAAGCGTTCGAATACTCCGTCAGCTGCAAATGTTCATCTTTCTATTGTGTTCGCATCAAAATTAGAAGCAGAGAAGAATGCTAGTGCAGTTGGAAGTCTGATGTATGCCATGGTTTGCACAAGATCGGATATTGCTCATGCAGTCAGTGTTGTCAACAGGTTCATGAGCGATGCAGGAAAAGAGCACTGGCAAGTAGTGAAACGAATATTTCAGTATCTGAGAGGAACATCTTTTATTGGCCTCATCTATAGAAGTGATAAAGAGTGTTTGGTTGCAGTGTACTCAGATTCAGACTATGCTGGAGATGTTGATGTAAGACGATCTATGACAAGCTATGTCTTCACTTTGGGTAGTTCGATTATTAGTTGGAAAACCACACTTCAGCCATCGGTTACATTGTCTACCACAGAGGTTGAATACATGACACTGATAGAAGCTGTCAAGGAAGGCATCTGCTTGAAAGGCCTAGTTGGAGATCTCAGATTACATCAGAAGCAAGCTATAGTGCATTGTGACAGTCTGTGTGTAATATGTTTAGCCAAGGATCAAATGCATCATGAAAGAATCAAACACATTGATGTCAAATATCACTTCATCCGCACTGAGAAGAGGATCAAGGTGAAGAAGATTGGCACTGAAGACAATCCAGCTGATACGTTCACCAAATCTGTTCCTCATGGCAAGTTTCAGCATTGCTTGGACTTGCTTAACATTAATACTTGGCAATAGCTTCAAGGTGGGACTGGCGGTGGCGTGGCGTGGTTTTGTGCTTTGAAGATGATTCAAGTCAAGATGGAGATTTATTGATAATGCCTTGAATCTGAACCCAGTTGTAACCCTACGTGGTCCCCCCACGTAATCAAGCGCTTTAGCAAAATTTCCCTACGGGGTCTCGCGAGATAGGTGTCTTATTTTGGGAGATTAATTCAGAGTCCTAGTCGGTCTGTAATTCCTATCATCTGTTAAAAGGTGTGCCTATATAAACTCTCTAGAGGTCCTAATAGAGACCCATCCTTGTAATCATCTTTATTTCATAACAAAGAGAGTCGCCATTCTTTTCTCTGCGTTCTTCTGTGTTCGTGCGATCTATCTCCCTCTTTACGTAACAGGTTGATATGTTGCGCTCGCACATTGTAGCACGCAAAGATTCTGAAAAGGCGATGGATGCATTTCATGATGCTAGCATGGGCTCGTCCTTAATTTCAAAGGTTCTCAACTTTTAAGGTGAGCCAATGATTACATCACAAATGTGCAATGACCATTTGAAAAAAAAAAAAAAACATGTCAACATAATTTGAGTGAAGAATGTATTGGTGTAATTAGATATTTTCAAAAGAAAATGGCCAAAGACAAGAATTTTATTTCTAGTTGGGATGTTGACGAGAATAAGATTGTAAGGAACGTCTTTTGAGAGCATTCTAGATCAAGAGATAGTTTATTGATTAACAAAAACAAATAATGGAAGACAAGAAAGACGTTGAATGCTATTTATTGTAACATGTTAAGCACTTGAGTTGTAAGACATGAGTCATAAACTCTTTATGCTACCATTAATGGATCAAAAGGATTTGGATATAGTTTTGCATCATAAGATACCACAAAAAGGTTCACTGGAGCAATTTATTGTCTTAAGTACATGATTAATAAGAGGACAACAAAATGAATGAGTTACAAATTACATTATAGATAACATAATATGATGCTTACTATTAAATATAATATTTTCTCTTGCTTGTGCCTTCTAGTTGAATCCTCAAATGCTAACACTTTATTGAGTAATCCTAATAGAATGATCCGATGCTTGTCCAAGTTACAATTTTGAATTTCCTGTGTTCCATTATTAGGGAGTAATTATGTTAGAATAATCTTGTGTCGATCTACTATAACTGGATCCATTCATTGAAAAAGCCACAATCTCGATATTGCACCTGCAATAGAAAACCATTTTTTTAGAAATTACAACAAATTAACATGAATTCATAATCGGTTTCTTTAGTTACCAAACAATGAGAGCATTTTAAGTAGCGTCTTACTCGATTTTTGGTTGTTCATGATGTCATTAAGTTTGCCTTTTCCCCACATGCACAAAATGGAGTATTCAAGCATCCCATGCAAAAAATAATTTGATGACATCTAGTCGGAAACATTATGTAATGGACAAGAATTTAGTTCAATACATCAAAAAATATAGATCTATCAATAAAAAAATATTATAGCTTAACAAATGGCTCTAATATATCACCATAATATGCAACCACTACAAGAAAATTGGACTCAAGATAGGCGACGATAGGGAGGCGCTATTACGTCTCCGTTGTGAAGAGCGTCTCATTAGCGTCCAACAAGCGCCGCAAAAGTGAGACGTTGTAAATCGGTGGCTAGTGGCGTCGCACTAGAGTCAAAGAAAATGATACGCAACTAGCGCCACTTGTTGACGCTATCTCGATGTTATTAAAATGCGATGTTTGCGGCTCTGCGAAGAAGAAGCGCGTCGCTAAGTCGACGCGCAAGGGGCGCTAGACATGAGGCGCTACTCTGGCGTCCACGAGTCGCTACTGCAGGCGCTGAAGTGACACAAAAATTATTGTGTACGCATCACTAATGAGACGATATATTTAAGGCAGCGTCGACAGTAGTTGCGACACTAAGGGAACGCTATGGAGTCGCTAGGTTCAGATTTTTTTTACGCATTCAATCTTCATTTTTCCCCTTCCCAAACCATACAATTATATAATGTATATAAAAATGCATTGATATTCATCACATGCAATATAAAAGCATCACAATCAGTATAAGAGCATCACATGCAATATAAGAGCATCACAGGCATAATATTTAACATAAGAATACGAAAAGTAATAAATTGAAGTAACAAACTATATGTATATCTAAATCATAAGTAACAAAAGCTTTGTTTGTATTCATGGGTTGTTTCTATCCTAGGTTTGGGAGTTATTGTTATCATTCCGGACATTCGACCCAGACGTGCTCGGTCTATGGCCTCGCGGGGATGGATTCTGCGTCGGGATCAATCCCTGAATCGCCTACAATATTGGAGCTAATTGCTGCGACACCTGCTGCGATATCTGCGCCGATAACTACAGCGATAGCTATGTCATATCAGGTGCAACGGATGAGCTCAGAGCAGATGCACCTCCTGCATATCCTCCGATCCTCCTAAGTATCTGAACAGCCGTGCCGAGGTCACGCAAGTATCCCCTCGTGTCGTGGCAGCCACCTCCTCCCAAACAGTAGGGTTCTCTATGAAATAGAAAAATTATACAATCATATAATATATAAATTATATATCAAGAAACACATAAATTAAAAACATGACTAAACCAACGAAGAAACATTACCTGGTGGCTGAGTACTCGGATCATCTCAATACTTTTCAGCCATTTTCGCATTATACTCATCCTAAAAAATTTAAGCATTGTGTATTTCAAAAAGAGTGCACTAACGTCAAGATCCTAATGACCATGTCATGAGACTTACCAAAAGCCTACAAGCAGTGGGTGTGACTAGGTCGTTTGTTTTCCGACTCTTATGTGTGGCCTCATAGACCACGCGAAAGTCTACGGTACCGCCTTCTTTCTCCTACGATAAAGTTTCAAATTTGATAACACAAGTATAAGTCAAAGGGGTTGATAAATTGAATTTATATGTAAATTACCATGCGCCGTCGATGCTCGTCAAATCGCATCGACCCCCCTGTGTGGATGTGTACCTCGGGCTTCGAAAGACGGTTAACTCTTGCCTTTTCCGACTTCCTTTGTCATCGTTCATCCGTCCTTTATTAACTTCAAGTACTTAGACTTTTAAAAACTCTAAATTTAATAGAAATAATTTAAAAGTAAACATACTTACTACTTCCTACATAAGAACTCCCAAACCGAGCATCTAATATGCCTTGGGCATCTTTGTATGCCCTGCTCCAAAGTGAGGCCGGCGGACGTGATGACCTTGTGAAACTTGTATAATCGATTTCGGAGGTGTTTCACAGCGACCTCCTCAAAAGCTCTCTGGATCGTCCCTAAACTAAGATCCGGATGAAACTGATTTGCCTCTTGCAAAATACGTTAAAACTTAATACTTTTAAAATAATATAAATCCAATTATGTAACCCAAATAGAAGATCGTACCGTAAAGGCTCGAAAGATGTCATCCCGCACTTGAATTGGGATATCTTTCCAGGATCCTGCCCCTTCAGGCAAGTGGGAAAGAACGAGAGCACTAACATCCCGTACGGTACTAGCGGGTATGAAAGTGGTCCTGCCAATTATAAAGAAGAATTAATTTTCAATGATAACCAAAACTATAACAAAATTTGTACAACTTATTTAACTTACGGTCGAGCAATATTATTCAAAGTGACCACCCCATTATCATGTAACCCCTCTTCATCACTCGAAGAGGAATCATCATCCGGTACAGCTGGGGTAGGCTGTGAAGGTCCGACATCATCTATGGACCCTAATACATAATAAATCATTAGTGTCATATCAAATTAAAATTGTGATAATTGATAGATGTACAATAATGTTATCACCTCGATTGATGTGTATCGCATGATCAGTGACAGTCCGCTCGTCTGAATGAATTGAGTCAGGTGCTTGTGCTATCGGCGACATAACAATTGACATTATTAAAAAATAATTATATAATTAATTGAGAAATGTCAATAACAATAAATATATCACCTGACGTAAGATGTCGCTCACCAACACTAGAATGTGGTGAAGCGTCTGGTATTCTCGGCGGTGGCACATGTCAATAACATAAAATTTGGCTCCTATATAAAATTATGGAATATACAAAAAATAAGCAGGTGTGACATGACGATCGTCGTCGTGCGATCGAAACGTACCGACTATGTTCCCCGTCGATGGTGGAGCAACTGTCATAAAAGTAAAATATTTAAAAAACTCTATCTCCTACTGTGTATCGCCTATAATGTATCACGTACCTGGAGTGATACGCTGAGCAGACCCACCTATGGATCGCCTACTATGTGACGATCCGGCTACATGCCCCGTCGGCGGCGGAGGAACTGATATTATTAAAAAAAGGAATTTAACTATTATAATCAACTCTAAATAAGCAGCTCACAATAAATATATTACCTAGTGGTTGTGATGGCTGACTCATCTGGAGTGAATGCCTGGAAGAGCGAGATGACCCAGATGCTCGACCCCTAGTAACCATGATTGAAAAAAAGAAAGAAACTTCTCTTATTATCAGTAACCATATATAACTTAAAAAAAAGTAAAAAGCTTATGTCATTAGAATAACTACGGGATTCATTCGCTTATTTCGTATTGTGATTCATTTTCATCATCTTCATCATCATCGCTATAATCTTGGTTCAAGTCATCATCAACGAAATTATCAAAGTTCACATCCAAGAGGTCATTTGAATTGAACTCTTCCATTGGCTCAGCGTCATCGACCAATTGAAAATTCTCAACTCCATTGGCCACATCAATCATCTCATTCACCCTATCTTCTTGATAGTAATCGTCCATGGGCACATCGTTGTGTATGGATGATGTTTCATTGTCATCTACTATTATTTCTGTTAAGAATAGTCTACTCCTCACCTTGCATGACGCCCACCATTCATCCTTGGTTCTTTTCGATGGATACTTAGTGTAGTACACTTGTTGTGCTTGTTCCGCCAATACGAATGGATCGTATGACTGAAGTCTCGACCGAGGATTAATATCCACCAATTTAAACTTTTGATCGATCCGAACTTCTTTCTCTGGATCGAACCAACGGCATTTTAGCACCACGACTTTGTTAGATTTTCCCAAATAAGACAATTCTAGGATGTCTTCTATAACACCGTAGTAATCAAAGTCGTCGTCCCCGTACATGCTTCCTAGAACACATATGCCGCTATTAATAGTTGAATATTGTCGGCTATATTCTTCTGTATGGAACCGATATCCATTGACTATGATGCCGCAGTAGCTAAGAACTTATTTTTTCGGGCCATGATCAAGATCTCGTATTTTGTTCTCTATGACTGAGCCATTAATAACCTACAAGAAAAATAACTAAAAACTTTATTAAAAGTTACGAACTTATAACAATTAAGAACAAGCGAAAAAATTTCTCACTTCACATCTCAACCAATCGACAAAATGTTCGTCTCGTAGTTTCAATAACTCATCGTTTGAAACTAACAGATTGATTTCTTTTTGTAATTCTTCGAATTTCCTGAATTCATATAACAAATTAATACAATCATATAGCAATAATTAACTTTAAATTATATAACAAATTAGAACAAACTGCCTTACTCGAGATATGGCATCACTTCAAGACAATTTGCAAGAACATAATTCTCAACGATGGTGAGATCTCTGTCATTCAAGATAACTTTGCGTCCTGCACCAAGAAATCGACATGGATACTTGAAGATGGATAGAATATTCATGTCAACTTCTCCTTCACCACCATCATCGTTTCTTGGAACTTGGGTGTGTCGTAATTGTATGTGTGGCTCAAAGTATTTTGTAGTGAAGTTTGACACCTTCTCAATGAAATATGCTTCACATATGGAGCCTTCAATTTTTGTCTTATTTTTCGTCTTCCTTTTCAAATATAACATGCACCTTTCGAAAGGATACATCCATCGATACTGAACCGGACTAGCAATTTTTGTTTCATATGGTAGATGTACAATCAAATGTTCCATCACATCAAACAAAGAAGGTGGAAATATCTTCTCAGCCTTGCACACGGTAATCACAATAGAAGTCTCTAACCGAGATATGTCTTCTTTCCGAACGATGGATTCTTTAAATAACATAGACAATTCTGTTAAAACCTCCCAGATAGCCTTTGGCAAAAGTTCTTTAAATGCAATTGGAAGCAGCCTTTGCATAAAAATATGACAATCATGACTCTTCATCCCGTGTATCTTCCCATTGTCCAAGTTAAAACAATGAGATATGTTTGATACATATCCGTCAGGGAATTTCAATTGTTTTACCCATTCGAAAACCACTTTTCTTTGATCATTGCTCAAGACATAAGTAGCTTTTGGTTTGTTGCATTTACCATTTTGAAGATGAATGATATCTAACTCTGGTCTTTTGCATATTAATTTCATGTCTTCGCGAGCCTGTATGCTATCTTTTGTTTTTCCTTTAATATCCATAATAGTGTTGAAGATGTTGTCAAATACGTTCTTCTCCACATGCATGACGTCCAAGTTATGACGTACCAAGTTTGAAGACCAATAAGGCAACTCCCAAAAAATACTTCTTTTCTCTTAATTATGTTCACTTCCAAACTCAATTTGCTTATAACTACCGGCCTTCAGTCAGAATGAGACTTCACTAAGCTTGTTTACTTGCACTAGCAATTCTTTTTCCATCAAATGAGTTGAAGACAAAGTGTTTTCGGATGTATTCTTTTTAAATGAGTTTCGATCACGACGCATCGAATTCTCCAATGGCAAAAACATCCTATGACAATCAAACCAGCAAACTTTCCTACAATTTTTCAAATAAAAAGATTTCGTATTCTTTCCACATATGGGACAAGCAAGTTTTCATTTTGTACTCCAACCACTCAACATTCCATATGCCGAAAAATCACTTATGGTCCACATTAATGCAGCTCTCATAACGAAATTTTTCTTTTTAAATTTGTCATAGGTAATCACGCCATCCTCCCATAACATCTTGAGTTCATCAATCAAAGGTCTTAAGTAAACATCTAAACTTTTACTAAGAGATCGAGGACCCAGGATCATACAGGTAAGCAATATATTCTCTCGTCTCATACACATGCTTGGAGGCAAATTATAAGGTGTCATAAAAACTGGCCAACATGAATAATCAGTACTTGATGAGCTAAATGGGTTGAAGCCATCGGTGCAAAGTCCTAATCTAACATTGCGTGATTCTACAGAAAAAGCCAAATGAAGTGCATCAAATCGTCTCCATGCCTCCGCATCTGAAGGATGTGTAATTGAATTTTGATCTTCACGTGCCCCTTCTCTGTGCCACCTCATAAATGATGCAATTTTTTCAGAAAGAAATAGTCGTTGTAATCTTAGAACAATCGAAAAGTATCTAAATATTGCATTTGCCACATTTTTTTTCGAACTATGAGAATTCTTTTTCGACTTGAATCTGGGCTCGCCACAAATAGAATAACTCATAAGTAAGTTATTTTCCTTGTAGTACAACATGCAATGATTGCGGCATGCATCAATCTTCTGATATTCCAATCCTAAATCTCTCATCAACCGTTTGCACTTGTAAAAATGTCCCGATAATTTCTCTGAAGCTGAAAGCATACTCTTAATAATGGCAAGCATCCGGTCAAAATAACTTTCGCTCATGTTAAATTCTGATTTTAAGTTCATTAGTTGTGCCACTACAGAAAGTATAGTTTGCTTCACGCATCCATCTCATAAAGATTCATCTGCCTCTTCGAGAAGATTATAAAACTTAGAAGACGAAGGATTCGGGTCTTCTTCAATCAATATTTTGTCAATATTTTCTCCTAACATTGCATCTCGTATCATGTCCCTGTACGGATTGCTCGAGTCGCTCACAACGGTATCTACATTACTTGTTTCTTTAGCCCATCTTTCTTCGCCATGAAAGAACCAATTGATGTATGTCAGTAAGAAACCGTTGTAATATAAATTCTCCTGCACATCATATCTTACTTTCCACTGATAATATTTGTACTTCCGGCATGGACATAAGATTTCGCCATATGAAGAAGCAACACTTTCATTTTGATAGGCCACATTAATGAATTCATCAACACCATCCTTATATTTTTCAGTTATGACTCCATGTTTTTCCTTCCAACGACGAATCCAACTACGATCTGGCTTTAGCATTTCTCTAACGGACAACATTAAGCCATATGTAAATAAATTCGTGTACTTGAAACGTGTGATTTTGAACTTATGAAGTCCCGAAGTTCAAAATCACACGTTTCAAGTACTTCATCGTCGACTTATAATCTCATTTTATCACCAAGAATGTGGAAGTACATCCTTAGTAAAATTTATGAGAACATGATCAAAAAGAGGTTCTAGAATTATGAAAAAAAAATAGTATTTAACAATAAGTAATTAAGTAATACTTAACTTAACATTCATTAGTTCATAACTTAACTTAAGTAATACTTAACTTAACATTCATTAGTTCATAACTTAACTTAACATGCATTAGTTCATAACTTAACATAACATGCATTAGTTCATAACTTAACATGTAGCAAAACAATCAAGTAATTAAGTAATACTTAACTTAACATGCATTAGTTCATAACTTAACTTAACATGCATTAGTTTATAACTTAACTTAACATGCATTAGTTCATAACTTAATTTAACTTCATGCATTAATAATTAACTTAACATACATGGTGGCGGGCTAGTACCTTCTTAACCGGTGAGGAAGGCGGCGAAGGGCGGACGAGGCGGCGGTGGAGGGGGAGGGCGGCAGAGGCGGAAGTAGGCGGCGGTGGAGGGCGGATGAGGGGGAGGGCGGACGAGGCGGCGGTGGAGGCGAAGGGCGACGGTGGAGGCGGAGGGTGGCGGTGGAGGCGGAGGGCGGCGGAGGCGGACGTCGGCGGTGGAGGGCGGACGAGGCGGAGGGAGGAGGAAGAGGAGAAGGCGGCAGTGGAGGCAGAGGGCGGCGAAGGCGAACATCGGCGGCGGTGGAGGGCGGACGAGGCGGAGGGAGGAGGAGGCGCTGGTGGAGGTGGAGGGCGGCAGTGGACGCGGAGGTCGACGGAGGCGGACGTCGGCGGCGGTGGAGGGCGAACGAGGCGGAGGGAGGAGGAGGAGGAGGAGGAGGAGGAGGAGGCGGAGGCGGAGGGCGGCAGTGGACGCGGAGGCGGACGGCGGCGGTAGAGGGCAGTTGAAGCGGAGGGAGGAGGAGGAGGAGGCGTCGGTGGAGGAGGACGTCGGCGCATGGGCGGAGGGCGGTGGAGGCGGAGGCGGACGTCGGCGCGTGGGCGGAGGGCGGTGGAGGAGGTGGAGGCGGCAGTGGAGGGCGGCGGAGGGGCACGGTGGAGGTGGCGGACGTAGGGCATTGGGCATCGGAGGTCGGGCGTTGGGCGTCAGAGGTCGAAGGTCGGGCATCGGAGGTCGAACGGTCGAGCGTCGGACATCGAAGAAGAGGGGTAAACAGTAAAAGTGAAAACGAAGAAGAGGGGTTAGGGATTTAAATAAATTTTTTAGCATCTCAAAAGAACGCGATGCTAAGTAGATGCAATGTAGGCGCCGACTCAAAATTCGCCTAGTGCGGCGCTATAAAGAAGCTAATGTGTCGCTAAGATAACGTAGCGACACTATAGTGTCGTAGGGGCATCTCAATTGATTTAGCGTGTCAAGAATGCGACGCTATTGAGACGCTCAATAAAAGTCTTTTTCAAATTTTTTAGTATGTATGAACTTTTATTTATCAATGTGCGAGTCATATATATATATATATATATAACGTGTATATGTATACGTATTCAAAGTGAATATATGTATATATGTGTGAGATTAAGTTATAATAATATGTATATACGCACTTATTATATATAAGTATAAGCATATACGCGTATTTATATGTCTATGTGTGCCCGATTAAGCGAGGGGGTAAAAAGTCATCTTATGAGGCGCAATACCAACGCTATTGAGTCGCTAATTACATTTAGCGACACCGTAGCGCAGAACTAGCGTGTAATAACTTTTCCGCGTCTCAATTGTGCGACGCTGTAGAGACGCCAATAGTGTCACCATAGCGTCGACACAAACGGCGGCTCTAGTTAGACGCGACGTGGACGCTATTGAGTCTCCATGGTGACGCTAAAATGGTAGCAAATCACTCTCTTAATTCAACCATCGTAATTTCATGATTAAGTATATAATAATATATGCATAATTAAGATATTATATGTATAGAAAACATAAATAATATAGGTAACAAATTATATATTTAGGAACACTCGTATCATGTAAATATATATATATAATCGTGTAATTAATACATATATATGTTGATAATACGTTATTGTTGATAATCGTGTGATTAATACTAATATAATATT
This sequence comes from Pontederia crassipes, assembly GCA_030549335.1. Lineage (NCBI taxonomy): Eukaryota > Viridiplantae > Streptophyta > Magnoliopsida > Commelinales > Pontederiaceae > Pontederia > Pontederia crassipes. Next base: position 62,542,657 of record CM060191.1, on the reverse strand, counting down.
TAATTAATTTATTGATTATCATATAGTATATATAATATATAGGGTTTACATATAAAACAAATAGCGAGATAAACATAGATAAGTTATGAGTAACACGGTAGCGTCTAAATAGCGTCACTTATGACTGAGGCGTCATATAACGTCTCTTTAGAGCCGCAAAACTTGCGACGCTATATTCGCGTCGAACGATGTCGACGCGAGAACGGCGCTAGGTGCTGCCACGCATTTTTGCTTCATGGCGCGAAATAATAGCGTCTACGTAGCGTCTCGATTGCGCCAGCATTACCGTCTATCTCCTAAATAGCTAAGAAGACGCTAATGAGACGCTATCGAGAGGCAAGTAGCATCTCAAAATTGTGACGCAAAGTAGACGTCATAGAGGCGCTAGTGGCGTCTATGTAGCGTCATTGCTATGGGCGATGCTATTTTGCATCGCTAAGCGCCCATTTTCTTGTAGTGAACTCTACTGTATTGATTTCTATTGAAAAATTTTGACAACGGTTCTAATATGATAATAGAATATGCAATTGTACCAAAATATGTTACCGAAATATGCAAGTACATGTCAGCATAAGAAAATCAAGAAACTATCTTTGTTCACACTAGAAAAGGAAGAAGTGTGTCGGTGAAAGGTTTCTAAGGAGGGACGATGCAGAAGCATGCGCGGATGCAAAACAAAAAAAAGAACTATGACTAGCTAGTAACCTGTGAGGACAAAAAGAGATGTCATGCCTTGCGAGGCGAACAATCGGAGATGAGGTGGTGAGATGGTGCTGCAGGCAAGGCGGCGAAGTGATCTGAGGTGTTACGATTACTTGTTTGTAGGGGAAGAAGGAGACTAACTTCTTCGCAATCTGCAGCAAGGTGCAAATCTGCAACGAGAGATGCGTAGATCTACATCAGTTTGTAGTGGTAGATTCAGCGGATCCAAGGAGATATGGAGCGAAAGACAAGTTCAAGAGGGATTCAACAGCTTGCAGATCTATAGAGGTGGAGGGGGCAATGTGATTTGCAACCACTGCCCTAATTTTTTGGAGGAGGTGAGAGAAATGCATGGCAGAGGGGTTCACGAAGTTGTCGAGGCAAGATCCTGAATCGAGTTGAAATGAAGCATAATATTAAACCAGACAAAGATAAGTAATAAGCGGAACTGAACCGCGCCTAATTTTTAGAAGTCGGATCGTGATCGGAGGACTACCCACATATATAGGATAAAATTAGGTTCACATAGTCCTTTTCCCCTAATATATTAATTATGAGCCTCTTGAATGTGATGAAAATGTTCTCGAATATTTTTCTTCGGATGTGATGAACATTTTTTTTATAACCTCATCTTAACCCCAAAATTTTAACTCCCGCTTGAACAATTTTACTCCCACAACGAAAGAACTCATGAACTTTATCTTTTACAATTAATGTATGTGGCTTCATAAACTAATACAATGTAGCGGTTGGACGACAAATTGAGAACAATATTGTTCTCATACCAAACGATCCGAAAAAAAGGGAGAAATATTCTTTATCAAATTATCATCATACCCGTTATATTACCTTATTTCCTTATTTTAATTTATATGAAGTTAATTTGAATTACTTAATAATGTAAATTATCTTTGAACGTGACAATCGTTATCTATGAAAGGGATGTCCATCGGATCAATCAAGTGGCAGCATAATTTTTATGTCTTTTCTATCTTGCATAAAAAAATATAAAGAAGTATAAATTTATATAATGATAACAGTAACACAAAAAAATATTATTAAATTATCATCATAATAATTAACAATATTAAACTATTATTTCTAAAAATATAATATATTTATTAGTTATAATATTTATTTTGAATATTACATATATACTAAGATACTATTATAAAATTTTAATTTATTATTTATAATGTTTTGAGCTTTTATTCAAATTATATAAATTTTTAAACCAGACATGATTGAAAAATAACATTGCGGTAAAAAAAATTGTACATTATTTAATATTTTTATTATAAAAATAAATATATCGGAATTGTCAGAAGAATTATTTGTAAATAATAAATAAGATAATGTAATATTAATAAGGTTCTTGTGCTACCCTTGAATAGTATATCAACTCATCCATGATCACTGAATTCATAATAAATCATGAATTTATTAAACTTTTCTACCATAATTATTTTTTCCATATTAATAAATGACAAGTTATACATTCCTACACTATGCAGACTAATCGCCAAGAAAGGACATGCCATATACCATCTCATAGTTCTGGGTACTTGGAATTAAATCCATGCTTCGTAGCAGCATAGGTAATAAAATCCAATCCATTTACTGCAATAATTTCCATGACACAGACCTTGATAACTTACTGATGGCAAATTGTGCGATGGACGACGAAGACTGAGAGAGCTACATCTTGCCAATTCTAGGCGCCGCGCGCTTTAAGTGGCTGCCTTGAAGGCTTCCAGAACGCTGCCCCTATCCGCCGCTGCAGCTACGTAGAAGCTGAGGAAGTCCTTGAAAGCGAAGGACCTGTAGAGCGGGGGGTTGTCGTCGCCCACCAAGGTCTTCGCCGGAGCGATGACGCAGTCCATAGCAGGCATGACGAATGTGGCGATAGACGTCCTCGGCGCGGCCGAGTTGGTCACGGCGCGATGCTCCACGCTCTTCAGCAATCCGTTGCTAACGATCTATGCCCAACAACGAACAGAATAAAGAACAGGTCTCACGGCTACAAAAGTATATCGGCGGCGGACCACTGACCTCCAGCTGGTGCCCGAAGTTCACAACGAAGGCGTTAGGAATGGGATCAACGTCGATCCACTTGCCGTCGTGCAGCACCTGCAGACCGGAGACGGCGCCCTGAAGCAGGAGGGTTATGAGGTTGCGATCGCAGTGGGGCGGCAGACCGAGAGTTAAGCTCGGATCAGGACACGGGGGGTAATGGTTGGCGTTGATCAGGACGCGGCCTCCGGAGAGGTCCCCTTCGAAGTAGCCGTCCTCGAGGCCTAAACCTTCGCAGATGACCGCCAACAGCTTCATGGTCACTCCTCTTGCCGCCAATATGAACCTCGCGACGACCTCTCTGCACACATACACCGATGTGACATTGAGGGTTTTTTTCCCCTCTTAGGTCCGAGTTAACACTTAACATTGCTGATTCGGTTCATATACCTGAAGTTGGTAGGCTTCTCAGGCCAAAATCGCATCACGTCCTCGAGGGGTAGCAGGCGAGCTTGAGGCAATCCCTCCAGTAGGATATCTCCTTGCTGTTCTTACTGTAGATGGTGCCAGAGAAGAGCCTGTTCTCTTTCCCCGGGTCCTCCGAGTAGTAGGGCGCCTTGTCTTCCGGCGGCAACCTGAAGAACCCCTCGCAGGCGTCGACCATGTCACTGATCACTTCCTCCGGCACGCCGTAGTTGACCACCTGCGCAGATCGAGAGGGAAATAGGTTGTGATGAGCTTGATACAGCAGACCGAGCGAAGCCGAAGATGAGGACTTTATACCTGAAAGAAGCCGAAATCCTTGCCCGCGGAGATGATCTGCTTCACAACTTGGGCATGACCGTCACCACCCAGCGTGCCGCCTCGGAGGTCGATCACGGGAAGCGAGAGTGATCCGGCGGTGGCGTCTTCCATCGACGTCGGACGTATCTCCGGAGGGAGCACGAACCTCTCGGGCAGCGTCTGATCTGATGATCCACAGGAGAGGAGCTTCTCGATTTCGGAGCTCCAATGGGTTCCTTCTTTATACTCCGACGAAAGCGTGAAGAACTTGGCAGTGTTGTGTCGATAGAACTATTTGTTCTCTTGTTCACAAACTAATTAAAAGGCTAAAGGCGTCCAGCTCAATGTTCTAGCTGAACTTGGCAGTGTGGTCTCCAGAAGGTCCTCTCTTCTCAGATTAGAATAACTTGTTAATTAAGTGTTGGGTGGTTATTGCCGAATCCGAGTAGCAGTAAAAAAGAGAAAAGAAAACCAATTGATGTAACATCTGCAGAATTCATCATAAGGAAATCACATTAATGAATTGAAAATCAAGACAATTAAAGAAGAAATAAGAATTTGAAACGAATTAAAAAAAAAAAGGAAACGTTGGCAGAAGAAACGGCCGACCAAGAGAGGTATTTCCTCCTCTGATCGCGCCCCACGATCAGCCGGCCGATGCTATAAAGAGGACCATTAGGGACGCCTCTGCGACTCCTTGAAACCCAGCCCTGCCGTCTCTCTCTCTCTCTCTCTTTCTCTCGTATTCTTCTACGACTCCTGACCACAGCGAAGCAGAGCACGACGTACGCGAGCCAAACGACGAACCTTGACGCACGGCACCTCCCTCGACATGCGCAGGAGCCAAGCGAACCATCTTCATCGGTTAGGAGTGACTAGTGATCGACGAACGATGAGAGAATTGCCGGCGATCCAAAAAATCGACGAACAGAGGTACTCTAGCGTCTTAAATTCCTAGACGAAGAAATGGTAATCATTTGATATGCATGAATAGTTAATCATGATCCTGATATTGTTGTTTACATTTTTTATATTCATGTCGTGATGATTAGATAGCCGGAAAACCACCGGAATCGTAAAAGAAATCCAGCGGCTCTGTTTTATCGTTAAGACCAGTCGACCGATATTATCGACGGTCGACCGGTCCACACAGAGAACCCTCATGAGTTCATATCGATCGGTCGATCGACTTCACCATGGCGGTCGACCATTCTATCCGTTGACGGACAAATCTGATGCCTTGATCGGTCGACGATCTGACGCGCAATGCGCGATTTCACGACCTTACGATCGGTTTATAGATCACTAGGACAGTCGACCGACCCAAGAGGAACCGGTCGACCAGCTCCGTGTGTACAGTCGACCGATCTACGGACACCCGACAAGGAAGAAGGTCGATCGATCTAAGAGGACCAGTCGACCGATATTCAAGAACGGTCGACCGGTCCCATATTGGACGGCCGACTGGTTCAAGTCCACTCAATAGGCTCAGCCGAAGCAAGAGAAACGGTCGACCGATCCAAAAGCGATCGATCGATTCAGATAGTAAATAAATTCTCACTCTTGAATTTTAATCGAAGACTTTAACCAGTTCACCTAAGCTGACTGAGACCTATTGTATAGAGATTAACGCCCAATTGAGTTCTGAATCATAGATTTCAGCATAATCAAAGATAAATAAAGTAAAGATAAATACATGGGATTGCTATGTGCCGCCCCCAAAGCATGGAACAAAGATTAGAGTATAGTACAGAGAGGGGCAGGTAGTTAACTGAGGAGACAGCGAAACTACTGGTCTTCAATGACCACTGTTCTTGAGATTTCAGGTATTCTTCCATCTGTATCTCGAATGAAGGGTGATACTTTAGTCACACTCCTTCCTTCAGAGATTAAAGTATTGAGCCAGAGGGATAGGTAGCTAACTGAGGAGATAGTGAACCAACGGATTTCTTCATTGATCACTGTTCTTGGGGTGTAGGTTCTCTCCCACCTACATTCCGAATTGGGTGAGGCATTAACACCCACCCCTTTTTCCTTTTTGATCTTACTGGCATAAGAGATTCAGAGAGGTACCTCTGGCATCCTAATTAATAAAGTCGAGCTCGCATAGGACAACAAATTTTAAGGAAATCACAGTAATGTAAAAGACGTAGTGCAACTCACAGTAAAGCAGATGCAAAGTAAAGTATTGTATAGTATGGCAGAGACATTGTAAAGTAAAGTATGGAATATGGTATTGTAAAGATAATGCAGAGTAATGTAAAGATAAAGTATAGTTATAGTAAAGAACAGAGCACAATTATGGTTAATGTTAAAACATGATGTATGGCTCTTTATAGTCAATGTATAGAAGTCAAAGTATACAATTGCTCATCACTGACATATTGTTTCTATACTCAGCAGTGAAAATGAAATGTATAATGAAGGGGAGACCTCTTTTGTTCTCCCACCTCCAGCTTATCCACCTCCGCCTTCTCCTCCTTTACCCGAACCATCAGTACAACAAGAACGCCAAGCTTCCATCACTTGTACTCTACAAGAATTCTGGAGGTCGAAACCTCCGACATTCAATGGGGAAGGAGGTATAGAGGTGGCGGAACAATGGATAGAGAAACTGGAGGAGAAGTTCGATATACTCGATGTTCCAAAAAACAAAAAGGTATTATTCGATGGAGACACTCTTCAGAAAGATGCGAAGGAATGGTGAAAGGCAAAGAAGGCCACCAGTTTCCCGGAAGTCAGAACTGTTGCATAGGGAGACTTCAGAAAGGCGTTTGAGACGCGCTTCTTCCCTACCTTCCAGACGGACCTGAAGCAAAAAGAATTTCTGCATCTGGAGCAAGGGACCATGATAGTGTCCCAGTACATGACCAAATTCGTTCGTTTGAAGAAATACTCAAATCTCATCATGGATGAATTGGCCCTGACTAAATGCTTTGTGGATGGACTGAGCCCCACTCTGAGGTCTCAAACAAGATCAGGGAATTACAAAACCCTGGATGAAGCGGTCAGCCTAGCAACAATGGCTGAGAAGGATCACCAAGACCTTCTGAAAGAAAAGAGGGCCCAACAGGATGTAGGGCAGAGTTCTCACCAACAATAATAATTTTGTGGGAACAACAGTCAGCAACAACGACGGGACAACCGGTACCGCCCCTACCCAGTGCCTTAGCCATACAACCGTCCGCAAGAACAACTCTATCATCCTCCACAATAAGCTCCTCTCCAACAGTAACAGTAACCACAACAACAGCAACAACAGCAGAGACCCCCTCAGCAGGTGCTAAGGCGCCCTGCTCAGCAGTAGAGGCAGCAGCCTCCGAGAGCCCCTCAAGCAGCACCCGCATAAGGTGAGCGGGTCTTATGCAATACCTGTGGCAGGACCCATGTTGGAGAATGCCGCGTGAAGTTTGGAGCGTGCTACTATTGCGGTGGAATGGGCCACATCACAGTAAACTATCCAAGACGTGGACAACAATAGTTAGTGCAAGGAAAACTCTTCAATTTAGAAGAGGATGCTCCACAGAATGACGCTGAGGTCATTCGAGGTACGCTATTCGTAGCTGACTTACCTACTACAATATTGTTCGATTCCGGTGCCTCCCATTCCTTTATATTTGAAGAGTGTGCTAAGACATTAGGGTTAACTGCAATGAATTTAGATCATAAGATGAATATACTTACTCCACAAGGAACCCTGATTACCACAAAGTACTTTCCTAATGTCCTCATAAAGATAGAGAAAAAGAACTTTCTTGCAAATCTTATCATTATCCCTATGAGAGATTATGATATAATTTTGGGCATGAATTAGTTAACCTCCCACGATGCTTTTATCTTGTGCAAGCAAAAGAAAGTGATTATAGGTACACAGAGTACATATAAAGTCATTGTCAGAGGTATTGCATAAAAGGAACAAAAAATCATAGTGTTTGTTATGAAGGTACATAAACTACTTCAAAAGAGGTGTAGAGGTTATCTGGCAAATGTTACCAAGATAATAGAGCCAGTCAAGACCCCTCAAGACATAGAAGTTGTGAAGAAATTTCCTGATGTATTTCCAGATGACGTTAGTGGTCTACCGTCCAGAAGGAAGATAGACTTTCATATTGAAGTAGCACCCGGTACAGCACCAATCTCCAAAGCTCCATACCGCATGGCACCAACAGAGATGAAGGAATTGAAGAACCAGATCCAAGAGCTGTTGGACAAAGGTTTCATCAGGCCTAGCGTCTCATCATGGGGTGCATCAGTCCTCTTTGTTAAAAAAAAGGACGGATCATTAAGACTTTGTATCGACTACAGAATGTTGAACAAAGTCATAATAAAAAACAAGTACCCGTTACCTCGCATTGACGACTTATTCGATCAACTATCCAATGCAAAGGTGTTTTCCAAGATCGATCTGATGAGCGGTTATCATCAACTCAGAGTAGCAGAAGAAGACATTCCAAAGACCGCTTTCAGGTCACGGTATGGACAATACGAGTTCTTAGTAATGCCGTTCGGATTAACAAATGCCCCGGCAGCATTCATGGACCTCATGAATCAAACTTTCTACGAACATTTGGATAACTTCATAATTGTCTTCGTTGATGACATCCTCATCTATTCATCAAGTATGGAGCAGCACCAAGAACATCTGACGATAGTGTTGAAAACCTTACGAGCAAAGAAATTATACGCAAAGTTTTCCAAATATGAATTCTGGCTAGAACAGATGATATTTCTTGGCCACATTGTCTCTAAAGATGGAATTGCAGTAGAACCGACGAAGGTAGAAGCAGTGTCCGACTGGATTCAACCAAAGAATGTCTACGAGATCAGGAGCTTCCTCGGTCTAGCAGGCTACTACAGACGTTTCATCAAGGACTTCTCCAGAATTGCATTACCACTGACCAAGCTTACAAGAAAAGGAGAAAAGTTTATCTGGTCGAGTGTGAAGAAAGCTTTCACGAATTAAAGAAGCGGCTAACTTCAGCACCAATCCTGACGTTACCATCGGACAACGGTGGTTATGTAGTTTACAGTGATGCTAGTGGCACAGGATTGAGGTGCGTATTGATGCAACATGGGAAAGTAGTGGCATACGCATCCAGACAGCTGAAGAAACATGAGGTCAATTATCCAACCCATGACCTCGAACTGCCAGCAGTAGTGTTTGCCTTTAAGTTTTGGCGCCATTATTTATATGGAGAAGAATTTGTGGTCTACACTGACCACAAAAGTTTGAAGTATGTCTTCACACAGAAGGAACTAAATATGTGCCAAAGAAAATGGATGGAGTTTTTAAAGAACTATGAGTTCTCTATCAACTGCCATCCCGGTAAAGCAAACTCTGTAGCAGATGCACTCAGTCGAAAGTGGGAAAAATCGGTCGCCTTCATGCACCTTCGACAATTCGAAATGATGGAGGAACTTTTCAAATGGACGCCAAGAGTAAGACATGATGGGTCACTAATGATGATGCAGCGTATAGTACCAGACATGATCGGAAGAATCATTGAAGCACAAGTGGAAGATACAGACTATCAAATAATGATGATAAAGATCAGTCTCAAGATGACAAATTTCAAAGTCTCTTCAGATGGTGGCATCAGGTACCGCAATCGTTTGTGAGTACCGAATAACCCTTAACACCAAAGGAAAGTGCTACATGAATGCCATAAGTCAGAGTTCGCAATCCACCCAGGGAGTACAAAAATGTACAAGGATGTGCAGAGAAGTTTCTGGTGGCCAAATATGTAGAAAGAGATCGCAGAATATGTCTTCAAATGCATAGTGTGCCAATAGGTCAAAGCAGAACACCAGAAACCTCAAGGAACTTTGAAGAGTCTGAGCATCCCACAGTGGAAGTGGGAAGAGATAACAATGGACTTCATCATCGACATACCCTGAACTCAGAAGGGACATGATGCCATTTGGATAATAGTGGACCGACTCACTAAATCGGCTCACTTCCTATCCATCAAGGTAAAGCAATCTCTTGATAGTTTAATGGAACTATATGTGCAGGAGATTGTTAGACTTCATGGGATCCCAGCAGTCATCGTGTCTGATAGAGATCCCAGATTCACGTCAAAATTTTGGAAGAGCCTTCAGAACGCTTTTAGAACCAGACTTTGTTATAGTACGGCTTTCCATTTAAACAAACGGGCAATCAGAAAGGACAATCCAGACACTCGAGGATATGCTAAGAGCATGTGCACTGGATTGGCACGGTAGCTGGGACAAACACTTACCTCTTATTGAGTTCTCTTATAATAACAGCTTCCATGCTAGCATAGAGATGTCCCCCTTTGAAGCATTATATGGTCGACCATGTCGCTCCCCGGCATGTCGGGGCGAAGTGGGTGAAAAAAAGATCTTGAGTGCTGAGTTACAGAAGCAGACACAAGAGTACACAGACATGGTGGAATTGATAAAGAAGAGGTTGAAATCTACTCAAGATCGTCAGAAGACCTATGCAGACAAGAAACGTAAAGAATATACCTTCAAGGCAGGGGATCAAGTTCTACTTAAGGTCTCCCCCACCAAATGAGTAATGTATTTTAGTAAACGGGGGAAATTGAGCGCAAGGTATGTAGGCCCATTTGAGATATTAGATATGGTTGGAGACTCAGCATACAGGTTGGCCCTACCTCCGGCTTACTCCAGGGTACACAATGTCTTCCATGTCTCTTTACTTCGGATGTACAAGCACGACTACGCCAACGTAATCCAAATTGAGGAATCAAATCTCAAGGAGGATCTGACATATGAAGAACAACCCATGGAGATATTGGAATACCAAGAACACCAACAAGGGAAGAAGATGATACCACTAGTCAAAGTAGCATGGAGGCATCATCAAGGAAAAGAGGCTACATGGGAAGTGGAATCAGAGATGCGAGAAAATTTTCCACAACTATTCGGTAAGTCCTAACTCTTATCAAAACTAGAGGACGAATTTTCTTTTAAGGGGGTAATAATGTAACATATGCAGAATTCATCATAAGGAAATCACATTAATGAATTGGAAATCAAGACAATTAATAAAGAAATAAAAATTTGAAATAAATTCAAAATAAGGAAACGTTGGCAGAAGAAACGGCCGACCAGGGGAGGTATTTACTCAATTAGGGGTGCCTCTGCGACCCCTTGGAACCTAACCCTGCCGCCGCCTCTCTCTCTCTCTCTCTCTCGTATTCTTCTACGACTCCGACGGACCGCAGTGAAGCAGAGCACGACGTACGCAAGCCAAATGATGACATTCGACGCACAACGACCTCCCTCGACATACGCAGGAGCCAGGCGAACCATCCTCATCGGTCAGGAGCGACTAGTGATCGACGAACGATGAAAGAATTGTCGGCAAACCTGAAAATCGACGAACAGAGGTACTCTAGCGTCTTAAATCCCTAGACAAAGAAATGGTAATTGTTTGATATGCATGAATAGTTAGTCATGATCCTGAGATTATTGTCTACATTTTTCATATTCATGTCGTGACGATTAGATGGCCGAAAGACCGTCGGAATCGTAAAAGAAATCCGATGGCTCTGTTTTATCGTTAAGACCTGTCGACCGATATTATCAATGGTCGACCGGTCCACACAGAGAACCCTCTCGAGTTCATATCGATCGGTCGATCGGCTTCACCATGGCGGTCGACCGATCTATCTATTGACGGACAGATCTGATGCCTTGATCGGTCGACCGATCTTCCGAACAGTCGACCGATCTGACGCGCAGTGCGCGACTTCACGACCTTACGATCGGTCTACAAATCACTAGGACGATCGACCGACCCAAGAGGAACCGGTCGACTGGCCTCGTGTGTACGACCGATCGATCTACGGACACCTGACAAGGAAGAAGGTCGACCGATACAAGAGGACCGATCGACCGGTATTCAAGAATGGTCGATCGGTCCCATATTGGACGGCCGACTAGTTCAAGTCCACTAAATCGGCTCGGCCGAACTAAATCGGTCGACCGATTCAGATAGTAAATAAATTCTCACTTTTGAATTCTAATCGGAGACTCTAACGAGTTCACCTAAGCTGACTGAGACCTATTGTATAGATATTAACGCCCAGTTGAATCCTGAATCATAGATTTCATTATAATCAAAGATAAATAAAGTAAAGATAAATACATGGGATCGCTATGTGCCGCCCCCAAAGCATGGAACAAAGATTAGAGTATAGTACAGAGAGGGGCAGGTAGTTAACTGAGGAGACAGCGAAACTACTGGTCTTCAATGACCACTGTTCTTGAGATTTCAGGTCTTCTTCCATCTGTATCTCGAATGAAGGGTGATACTTTAGTCACACTCCTTCCCTCAGAGATTAAAGTATTGAGACAGAGGGACATGTAGCTAACTGAGGAAACAGTGAACCCACGAGTTTCTTAATTGACCACTATTCCTGGGGTGTAGGTTCTCTCCCACCTACATTCCGAATTGGGTGAGGCATTAACACCCACCCCTTTTTCCCTTTTTGGCTTACTGGCATAAGAGATTCAGAGAGGCACTTCTGGCATCCTAATTAATAAAGTCGAGCTCGCATAGGACAACAAACTTTAAGGAAATCACAGTAATGTAAAAGTCGTAGTGCAACTCACAGTAAAGCAGATGCAAAGTAAAATATCGTATAGTATGGCAGAGACATTGTAAAGTAAAGTATGGAGCATGATGTATGGCTCTTTATAGTCAATGTATAGAAGCCAAAGTATACAATTGCTCATCACCGACATATTGTTTCTACACTCATCATTGATTATCATTTCATCGTCTATATTCTATTGTATTGTGCATCTTTGCTCATGGATATTTGATTCTCCTGCATTGGGATTTTGCAGGTGAGAATACTAAATGATGATGTGTTGGAGGGCACAGAGCTTGGAGGATGCTGCACATGACTATTCTATCATCAAACTTACTTCAATTGAATCTAGTGTTATGATTTACATGTTATCCACAGACATCTTGCTATTCCGCTCATCGAATTTCTTCCGCCTATTGAACCTCTTGAAATTTACGATCTCTTATCATCTTGTTATCAAATGTATGGATGAATTACGTCTGACGATTGAACTTCCGCATTAAAGTCTTTTATTATATTTTATTAAAACATTGATGCCACGTATGAACTCCGCCTATGTTTTATAGCCGGTCCCAAGCCCGAATAAAGGAGGAGGGTTGTGTTAGGCCCCGACAGCCAGCGTAAAACCCTGTCGAATCTCATGAACATGGATCAACGAATTCGTCGTATGATCCATGTAGTCGACCCCACCTAGTGGGATAAGGCTTTGTTGTTGTTGTTGTTGTTGTTGTTGTTGTATTGATGCCACGTATGCTATTTTGTTGAATGGTCCTGGTCAATAGAGTAGTAGGCAATGTAACGCTTTCGGGATCAACATGATTGCCTACGTGGCAAGATGTGTAATTTTGGGGGCATTACAATTGATGTCAAAACCCAATTAGAGTGCAAGGAGTCATCCAAATGCAAGTACTACACCTCTTGACGGTATAAAATCACAGCGTGCAGACGTCTTCTTGATCTAGGCGCATCCAGAAGTTGTTATCGTGAATGTTTTTAGGACCGGAGTGTCTGTTTCAGGTCGAACCGGTAGAATCGGTTTGATCGGTCGGTCGGATCGGGTAGTAATAAAATATTATATTTAATATGATATATTAAATTAAGTTATTATATTTTGAATATATACCTATATCAAAATGTAATTATACAAAAAAATAACAATCATAAATCATAAATTAAATAAGATTTGATGTTAAAACTATTACACACTTAATAAATAAAAATCTTATTGAATCTCATTATTATATATAAATATTATATTCTTTGATTTTTTTACAAATATTTTTTTCAAGATATTATGAAAAGATTATATATTCTATAAATAAATATATAGTATTATTAGTGATTTATTAAATTTGAACTTAATAAATATTAAATTAAAGAAATTATAAATTTGTATGTATATATATATATATATATAATACTATATTAAGTATGTTATAGTTTTACTGTATATTATACATATATCAAAGAAGTTTGCACCATTCATTTCTAACTAATTTATCTAATATAACAAATATTATATATAATCTAATAAATATATAATTAACTTATATTATAATATACATTTATGATATTAAAATTTTGAATAAAATAATAATCCATAAGTTAAAGTTCAATATTTCAAAGCTTAGTAAATTCTAGACTAAATGAAAAAAAAGCAAGTAAGATGCACAAACATAGTCCCACATTCATAATACTAGTAACATATGGACAAGAGGACAACTATAAATAAATGAGAACACTAGTGGACCAATGTGATTCTTTATGAAGAAAGTCCATTTTTGGATATTTTCCAAATTTATAATGATAAACTTTATAAAATTATTTCTTAACAAAAGAAATAATAAAAAAATTTGGTTGGCCCAAGAATTGCGGTTCAACTCGATTTTTCTAGTTTTGAACGTTTTTTGTCGGTTCAACTATGGGTCTGATTTTAGGTCTCATACTGACCGATCGAAAGTTTGACCGATCCGATTGGCCGGTCCGGTCCTAATAACATTAGTTATCGCACGTCAGAACGAACAACCATTGAGAGAGAGAAAAAGAGAAGAGAGAGGAGAGAAATTTCGGTGTTCGATTCAGGAACGAGTTTTATATGTTCTTGACAAGATTAATTCTTGAGATTACTGTTGTATTCCTCTAGTAGTTCAGAGAAGAGACTTTGTAATATACTATTATTTCAGTGGAAGATTTGCTCTTTGCTCTCGTGATTTTTTTTTCTCATGTTGAGAGGTTTTCCACGTTAATTGTGTGTCTTTGGTTTGTTTTAATTCCTTTATATTATTGTCATCATCCCATTATTATTGTACGCATTAAAAGAGAAAAAAAGATAATTTCACAACTATCAGTTTAACCTTTTTCTCAATAGTGGTATCAAATCCTAGTCAATAATGTCCCCAGTCGTATGCCTGTGTTCACAGGAATAAATTATTCTATTTGAAAACCTCGGATGAAGGACTATCTAAATTGCAGTGACCTTTATGATCCAATCGAGGTAACGCTGCAAAACTCGTGACCTTTATGATCCAATCGAGGTAACGCTGCAAAACTCGAGGACATGGATGATAGAAAGTGGGGGAGGATTAAAACCAAGACAGTTGCACAAATTCGACAATGGGTCGACGACAAGGTATTTCATCATATCGCCAATATTGATGAACCCGATGAAATGTGAAAAAATTGCAAGAAATGTATGAGCGCAAATTGCCGTAGAATAAGGTGTTATTGAGAAGAAACTTATCAACATGAAGTACAAGGATGGTCATTCTGTTGCAGAACATCTTGACAGCTTTCAAGAATTAATTAACAAGTTGTCATCAGTAAAGATCTATTGCAGAACATCCAGGCACTATTGCTGTTGAGTTCATGACCTGATAGTTGGAAAATGTTCGTTATCTCTCTGAACAACTCTGGTCTAGGTGGACAACTATCTTTAGAAACTATCAAGGATAGTTTGTTCAATGAAGAAACGAGAAGGCAAGAGCAGAATCTCAACAATAAATCAGAGACATTCATCGTGGAATATCGTGGGAGAAATAAACAGAAAAACTCTCACATCCATCATAGATCAAGATCAAGAGGCAAGTCGAAGTCCACAAAAGAAATCACCTGTTATTATTGTGGCAAGCCAAGACACTTCAATAAGGAGTGCAGAAAATTAAAGCGTGCTCAGTCACATGAAGGATATGAATATACTGAAAAGGAAAAGAAGGATAATGGTAAAAATAACGTTGCGGTGGCTACATCAGATAATGTATACTTTTTTACTCAAGAAGATGAAGAAGATGGTGTCAATGTTGTGAGTCAAGATTAACTTCATTTCATGTTACCCATCGCAGAGATGTATTCTCAATATATAGAGAGGGAGCATTTAGATCAGTAAAGACGGGGAATAAGTCGGAGTCCCAAATTGCTGGCATTAGAGATATTCAGTTGAAGACTAATACAAGATGCAAGATTGTGCTCAAAGATGTGAGACATGTACTAGAAATCTATCTTAACCTAATTTCAGTTTGGCAAATTAGACGACGATGGCTATGAGAGCAACTTCAAACGGGAGTGTGGAAACTCAAAGAGGTTCACTCCTACTAGCGAAAGGATAGAAAGATGGTACTCTCTATAAGACTGAAGCACAACACTGCAGTGTGGAGATAAACGTAACTCAAGATATGTCATCATCTGAGTTATGGCACAAGCGGTTTGGTCACCTAGGTGAAAAATAACTTCAGATATTAACTCAACGAAATATGCTACCAGGTATAAAAAGACACTTCACTTGAATTTGTTCATTGTTTGGCTGGTAAGCAGACTAGAGTTACATTTAATAGATCTTCTTCATCTAGAAGTTCACACGTACTTGATTTGGTGCATACTGATGTCTGCTATGTGAAGGATAAAACTCTAGGTGGTGCTCTTTATTTTGTTACATTTATTGATGACCGTTCTAGAAGAGTTTAGACTTTTTCTATAGCACATAAAAATCAGGTGTTGAAAAAATTCAAGAAGTTACATGCCAAAGTCAAAAGAGAAACTGGAAAGAAGCTCAAGCATATTCGTGCAGACAATGGTGGCGAATACAGGGGACCTTTTGAAGAATACTACAACACCTATGGCATCAAGCTTGAGAAGACAGTTCCCAAGACTCCTCAGCAAGTTGGTGTTGCCGAGAGGATGAACAAAACAATCGAGGAATGTGTCAGATGTATACTACTACATGTCAAGCTATCAAAATTTTGGGGTGAAGCAATGATGACCGCAGTCGAATTGATTAACCACTCACCATCAGTACCTCTGGATGGTGACATACCTCTGAAAGTCTGGTCAGGGAAGGATGTTTCGTACAAGCATCTCAGAGTATTCGGTTGCAAAGCTTTTTTTCACTTTCCCAGTGATGAGCGGCCAAAACTTGATAGCAAATCGAAAGAATGTATCTTCCTCGAATATGGAGGTGATGAATTTGACTACAAACTCTGAGATTCTGTTAACAGAAATGTTATCAAAAGTAGAGATGTTATGTTCATAGAACACCAAACAATTGAAGATCTGTCGAAGGATAAAGAGCCAACTATCTTCACTGATTACCTAGCTGAACCAAGTTCAGTTAACGCACCGATAGAAGATGACATTGCTTCAGAAGTTGATCAAGATGACAATAGCAGTGATAGCGGCTCATATAATTCAGATATATCTTCGGATAGTCAAGACAGTGATGATGAGCCACATGTCGAGCATGATGCACCTTTGCAAGAGTCTCAGTTGAGAAGATCAAACAAACAAATACAAGAGTCAAAGCGGTACTCCCCAACAGAGTACTTGTTATTAACTGAAGGAGGAGAACTAGTGTGTTATCAAAAAGTCTTGTCACATGAGCAGAAGGATGAGTGGATGAAAGTCATGCAGGACGAGATGCAATATCTGCATGATAACAACACTTATAAACTGGTGAAGCTTCCTAAAGGGAGAGAACAAGTGGGTGTTTTGACTGAAGAGTGAAGAAAATAATTCACACCCAAGATACAAGTCAAGGTTAGTTGTCAAGGGGTTCAATCAGAAGAAAAAAATTGATTTTGACTAAATATTCTCACAAGTGGTCAAAATGTCATTAATTCGAGTGGTTCTTGGATTAGCTGCTATCAAGGACCTGAAAATTCAACAATTAGACATCAAGATAGCTTTTGTCCAAAGTGACTTAGAAGAATAAATTTACATGAAACAACCAGAGGGTTTCCAAGAAAAAGGAAAAGAAAACTTAGTGTGTAAATTGTAGAAAAGCTTATATGGACTCAAATAGGCACCTCGTGTGGTAGTACAAGAATTTTGAGTCATTCATGACGCAACAATGATACAATAAGATCATATCATATCATTGTGTCTTCGTGAAATATTTTTCACATGATGATTTTATTATCCTGTTGTTATATGTTGATGACATGCTTATTGTAGGTCAGGATAAAAGCAAGATTGACAAGTTAAAGCAGGAGTTGAGTCAATGCTTTTCCATGAAAGACCTAGGCGCAGCAAAGAATATCTTTGAGATGAGGATCATCCGTGATCGAGAGCAGCGCAAGCTATGGTTATCCCAAGAAACGTATATCAACAAAGTCTTGGAGAGGTTCAACATGAAGAACACAAAGCCAGTTACATCGCCAATTGCAGGTCACTTCAATTTGAGTTTTAGATAGTGTCCGAGGAACAAAATCGACTAGCAGAAGATGAAGAACGTCCCATATGCATCTGCCTAGTAGGCAATCTGATGTATGCAATGGTTTGCACAATACCAAACATAGCATATGCAGTTGGTGTGGTGAGTCGGTTCCTATCAAATCCTAGTAGAGAGCATTGGGATGCAGTCAAGTGGATTCTCATATATCTTCGAGGCACATCTAAGATATGTCTATGTTTCGGGAATGCTAGGCTAGTGTTAGAAGGATTTAATAATGCTGACATTGCAGGAGATATTGATAGTCGAAAGTCAACATCTGATTACTTGATGACATTCGTAGGAGCAATAGTCTCATGGCAATCAAAATTACAAAAGTGTGTGACACTATCAACAACTGAAGCAGAATATATCACAGCTACTGAAGTAGACAAGGAAATTCTATGGATGAGACAGTTTTTGAGGAACTTAGGTTTGACGCAGGAGAAGTATATTATCTACTGCGATAATCAGAGTGTGATACATCTGAGTAAGAATTCTAGTTTCCACTCTAAGTCCAACCACATTGATGTCCGATATCATTGGATTCGTGACGAAATGAAGAAGAAGAAATTCTTTCTTCGCAAAATCCATACTGACAAGAATACGTTAGATATGATGATGAAGCCTCTATCGAGAGAGAAAACCGAGTTCTGCAGGGAGCATGCAGACTTGGTGGGTTTCTTCACATAAACAAAAAGAGGGAGTTTGTTGGATGGTTATTGCCTATGTGAATTCGAGTAGCAGTAAAAAAGAGAAAAGAAAAGCCAACTGATGTCAAAACCCAATTCGAGTGGAAGGAGTCATCCGAATACAAGTACTACATCTCTTGATGGTATAAAATCAGAGCGTGCAAACGTCTTCTTGATGTGGGTGCATCCAGAAGTTGTTATCGCACATCATAACTAACAGCCACCGAGAGAAAGAAAAAAGAGAAGAGAGAGGAGTGAAACTTCGGGGTTCGATTCGGGAACGAGTTTTTATCTATTCTCGATGAAACTTCAGGCATTACTTCTCAACAGCCTTCCTATCTATTCCTCATATTCTGATGAGATCGTTCTGACCTCTATCCTCAATTCCGAGAGACATTAATTATGTGGCATTCAAAATTAATTCTTGAGATATTGTTGTATTCCTCTGCGTAGTTCAGAGAAGAGACTTTGTAAACTACTATTATTTCATAGTGAAAGATTTGTTATCGTGATTTTTTCCTCTCATGTTAAGATATTTTTTACGTTAATCCTTTGTGTCTTTGGTTTAATGTAATTCCTTTATATTATTGTCATTATCCCATTTATTATTGTGCGCATTAAAATAAAAAAAAGGAAAAATTTTTGCAACTACCAGTTCAACCTTTTTTCCCAACATTAACTTTATTGGGTATAATCTTGGACAAAATGATTGTTAAGAAGCAAACTAATCAGGCACTTTATTTAGCATACTCATGAACATAAAGCTTTTGATGTATGCTTACATAAGAAAAAAAAGAAATATTGCTTAATTATGTGTTATTGGTGACCCAGTTAATCGTGTGCACACGTGGTGCGCATGGGCACACCTAGCGTGTGCAAAAGTTTTTTACTAACAAACTTAAAAATACAAAAAAAAAACTTTAGAACAAAATATATGTTTCCATACTTCCGAAAAAAGGAACCCTAGAATCAAAATTTTGATGAGATGATTGCATCTGCGGAGCGAAATAATCAAATAAGTGATGGAAAATAAATTGCCGCATTTGTTCCATGCATTTTTCAAACATTTATTGCAGTTTAAAAATAACCACAAGTAACTATTGGAAATGCCATCACCTTCATCGCCTTCGTCGTCAAAGCGATTAGCATCTTCTTTGTAGCAGTTGTAATATCGGGTCATCCGTCTTAGTTACTTCATATGTCGGTTCTATACTAGTATAAATAGATGTAATTACTTATAATTGGTAGTTCGAGTAGTTGTAATGGACCTTTATTTTTTAATAGAATATTTTTCTAACTCCGCTACTTCCCTGATGTTTCTTCTTTCTCTTCCTTTCTTCTACTGTTCCGGTAACTTATCTCCGGCGAGCATAGCTCCATTTCCAACTTTCAACATCGTATCAGAGCTCAAAGATCCTGTTGAGCTCCTCTCGTCATGCTTCATCGTCTGTCCTGCTGCAGCAGCTACCGGAGTCACTCGAGTTCATCGTCGCCGGACGAGCACCACCCATCAGCGTACGTGGCTCCAAAAAGTCCAGGTGTCACCGATCTGGTCATGGCCAATGCCGATCTGGATGATCCCGTCTTTGATGCCCTATCTACTCATCGTCAAGCTCTTTCTATGACTCTTGAAAGTCCAGGTTTCTCCATTGTTTCCGACGATCTTTCCTATTCTCCGGATTGTAGATCAATCTTGTTCATCGGCGATTGTAGCTCCATTTTCAACTTCTTTTTTCTCCTTATCTTGTTTGAGTTCCTCAATGATCGATCCAAGTTTCTAGTTTCTCTTTTCTCTCTATTTTTTTCATATTTCCTTGATCACCGATTTTCTCTATTTGTTTTGCCAAACGAGTTGTCTCATTGGATTTGGGAGCATCGTCTCCATTTTTCGGTGGCGATCACCGGTTGATTTCCCGACGTTGTCGTCAGAGGGGTAGGAGCCTTCTCTCCATGTTGTCATTATTGGCATTTTAACCGACATTGTTGTCAACGATTGGATCTTCTCGTTCGTCGATGTTTTTCTGACGTCCACGAGTGTTTTGAAAAATATTTTCTATTCATGTTGTTTTTCCAGTGATCTGGTTTAAAACTCTATTTTTCTTCTATATTCTTGATTCCTTCTTGGGTTGATGAGATTGGGAGATGTTTTGCCTCCGATCAACCTCTTTGTTTTCTTCTTTGTTTTTTGCTTCTTTTCAACTTGCTCTTCGTCCATCAAACATCATAGCAGCTCAACTTCCATTTCTTCTTCCTCACTTCCAGCATTCCTTCGCTTAGTTTTTTTTCCTTCCATTGTTTCTTATTTTGTTGTACTGAAATCTGCATCTATCTTTGATGACCGGATCTGATGTCTGCATCTTCATCTTTGGGGCTTCTCCAACAACATCTCCTCTTTGGTTTTCGATAAAATGTCCCTTGGTTCACTTCTTATGGACATCCCAGGATCTAGTGTGCAACACAATTAAGCATCTAGTAGTCGTGAGCTCGCAGCTTCTTTACAGGTGTTTGATGAATTTTCAATTGCCTTCATGCGAGCTTCATCGTCCTTCGTTCTTGGTGCTCGACAATATGGTGCATCGTCGATTAGAGTTGCAGTTCCCAACGAACTAAAGTCAAACTGTCATCTGGTGTTCGATTTGTACATCTGCAACAATTGGTGTCTTCGTTTGCTTCATATTTGGTTGGTGTTCAGAGCTACTGTGTACTCTTGACATCTTCTGCTCTTGCCACATGCATCCAATTGCTGCAATGTGGATTCCATCATGTGCAATGCATCTTCTACTTGGCAGACGACACTGGTGTACGACGGAAATGCTGCCAACGATGAGCCTTCTTGTTGCCGTCCATGTTCTTTCCGGCATCAACTTGCGAGGATGTGTTGAAAATGTCATCGCCTTCATCGTCAACTTGCAGAATGATTAGCGTCTTCTTTGTAGCAGTTGTAACATCAGGTTAACTATCTTAGTTACTTCATATGTCGGTTCTATACTAGTATAAATAGATGTAATTGCTTCTAGTTGGTAGTCCTGAGTAGTTGTAATGGACCTTTATCTTTGAATAGAATAGCTTTCTACCTCTGCTACTTCCATGTTTTTTTCTTTCTCTTCCATGTTGTTTTTTTTTTCTCTTCTCTACATTTTCTCTTCCTTTCTTCTACTCTTCCGATAACTTATCTCCGGCGAGTAGAGCTCCATTTCCAACTTTCAACAGTAACAGCATCAGCAACATGAAGGAAGTATTACTATTTACAAGGTGCATGCATGTCAAACTGCATATATGCTTAGTTTTCATTCATCAAACCTTTGTCTATAAAAATATACGTGTTGTGTTTTCTCCTTCAAAGCAGCCACTTCAATATTGACTATTGAGACACCACCCTCATAAAGTGTCCTAAAGTGACCGGCGGAGATCTCTCATTAATTAATTATAACGTCTTAGTCGTCGTACATGTTCAATGAGTGTTTTTTTTTCTATCTTTTATTAGTTAAATTCAGTTCGTCGGCAGCGTAATTGAGCCCAGTAATACAACATCACATGATTTAGTACCATCTATAATTGGCATCACGTAATTATGTTACAGTGGACATACAACTTAATTTTACTCACGGATTTCATTTTATTTATCTATCCAACAGAAATATACAACAGACAAGAAGGAAAGATTGTCATTTGTTTATACGTGAAAGCACCGATGTTTATTCATATAAGCATGAACTCGTGTGCCAAATTGACATCTTGATTCTTGATCCCCTTTAAAACAAGAAAACAAATCGGACAAGACGAGGAGGAAAATGTCGAGAGGGTACTTCCATAATCGTGGCTTTCACTTTAGGGTTTTCTGCTCGAAAGGAGTGACAAAGTTGCGTATCTCGAAAATGGACACCTGCTCGCCACACTTGAATCCATAGCAGGCGACGTGCGCAATAATTCAGAACTCAGGTCATAAAAGATGACTGAACAGCCTACTAATAAAGAGACAAGCTAGATAAAATTTCTGTGTAAGTTACATTTATGATATGTTTGGAAGTAAGAACTAGTGCTAAAATGTATCTCTAATTCTGCCAAACATTCGATTAATTTTTAGTGAGCTCAAGCGTAACTTTAATTTCAGTCAATGCGTAATTTCTTTCATATGAGTTCTTACCCAAAACAAGAACTTGAAAATTGTCACTGAAGATACCTAATTAATCCAACATTTTTTATCCATTTTTTCATTTCTCTCTCCTCATTTGTTACTTCAATTTCTCACATCCTCCCACTCACTTTTCTGATTTTAAACTAGTTTAATTTTTTTTTATCTAGAGTGAAATAATAAACAAATATTATTACTTAATTAGGAAATTATTTTATTTATTAATTCCTTATATATTTATTTTAAAAATAAAATAACTCTGTGATGAGCTAGGTTTAACTATATTAATGAGGTAGTAATTAATTTAATATTTCATAACATTATGGTTTCGTTAACGTAGAACATATAAGTCATTATATTGAAATAAATATTAATAATATACCAAAATAAATTTATATTAATATAATTATTCAACATTGTATTTTTTAAACAATTTTGTTTACATATAACAAACTTCCTATTAAAAAAGTTAACTTTATTATTCATTTATTAATATAAACTTTTTATTACATTATTTTACATATATTAAATCTTAGTGGTTATTTAATTTATACTTTCATGTTTACATATAATAAAATAACATACCAAATTTTCATTCACCATCCAAACACTCATTAAAATTAAATCATATACTCATAATTTTAATTATCGATCATTACATTTTTTATCTAAACATCGCATCATATCTAAACTATTATTCAATTAGTTCTTAAAAATTAATAAAATTTTCAGTTTTCGTGTCTCTGTGAAAACGCATATAGTATCATAGTTTCACTCAACGATAATTGACAATTAATTTCCTCAAATCGATTTTAACATCCCCCCAACAAATAAGAAAAAAAGGAAGAAATAAAATAAATGTTAAAGATGGGACCCAGTCACCCACTAAATAGCTTTAACTGATTACCAGGCACTAAAATTAAGTTCACCCACCTTGCCACCTATTTTTGTTTTATCAGGCGTCAATTTATAAGCTAATGAGGTGGCATCCTACAAAGCTGCATCTCATCTTATAAGGCCACGTCATCAGATAAAGAATATTCTTTTCGCCGAGCAGAAGGCAACAACTAGAGGAAATAAATAAAGAAAAAGAAAATAGGAGATATAAAACGAGAAAACGATCAGAATTAAGAAAATAAAGTATGCAAACAAGAAAATAATTAATCTATTAAATATATAATATTTTTAATAAATGATTAACATATTATTATTTATTATTATTATTTTATTATAAAATTTTAATATTTTGTTAAATATAATTAATTTTTAAAATTTTTTTTTATATTTAACTAATATATTCTTTAACAAAATTGTTTTTCATAAAAAATATAATTAATACTGTTATTTTTATTAATAATAAAATTATACTTCATATTTATAATAATTATTTTTAATTTAAAACTCACCAAAAATTAATTAATCACAACTACTTTTTCCTATCACATCAACTTTCTAATTCATTTTTCACTCTATTCAAATACACTTCGAACTAATCTATCAATTCAACTATTTACCGAGAACCTATCATGTCTTAGTTCATCAAACATTAAGCCTTTACTTATTTTCTGAAGTGAAACTAGGGGTCAAGTGACACCTAATTTGTGAAACTAGACTAGGTTCCAACGTTTTTTTCAATTTTTTTTATGTGACAGAACTTAGGTTTTTTTTTTAATTTCCTTTTTCTTCTGGATTTTTTTTCGTTGACCTTCTCTGAACTATGAATTTTTTCCATGTCTATTAACGACTTTCAAATATTCCGCTAACACCCCATAAATTATGATGCTTTTTTCACTTAAGTCCATCCGTCAACCTCAACCTTTGTTAAGTTTCTCATTAATTTTCATTTTTTATTTATGAAATGACCAAACTTTCCCTTCCCTCATATCATCTAATATTATAAAATGTAAAATAATATATTATAAAAAAGTGTCCTTCGCCAGCACGCGAGGGGGGCATCACCCCTTTTCCGACGAAGAGATTGCAAGGGCGCTCCCCTCCCGTCGACGAGATCGTAGAGGGGGAGGGGGGGGGACCCCCCATCCTCTGCGATCTGTGATGAGATGGGGGGAGGGGGGAATGTCCCTCCCCTCTGCGATCTCATCACGGTGATGGGATCGCATAGGGGAGGGGCGTCACCGCCGCCTCCGCGATCTCATCGCAGTGACAAGATCGTAGAGGGGAGGGGTGACTCCCCCTCCCTCACGATCTCATCGCGGTGGATGAGATCGCATAGGGGAGGGGCGTCGCTACCCCGCAATCGCGTCGGCCTTCTCCAACAAAGCCATGCCAATAACTATTATTATTGTCAGTCTCCGCTAGCAAGATGCACGCCATCACCACCACATGCTCCTCCGTCTCCATCGACGCAACCATCTCCTTCTTATTCGACGTCCCCTCATCTCCACCACCTCCATCGCCTCCATCGCTGAACACTAAAAAAAAGGGATCTTTAATGATCAACTATTAATGTCGAGACAAAAAAGGTCATTAAAAATAGTCGATAGTGGCAAGAAAAAAATATGGACATTATTAGCGAAAGAAAAAATGCTCATCTCAAAAAAAAATTCTAGTCGTTAAAAGTGATGATTAATGATCATTAAATTTTGCCGTCATTAATTATTTATAAATTAAGATCAAGTATGCGTGCAATTAATATTTTATTTGACGGAACTAAACATTTCCCTCCAGTAATTTCTCAGGCAACATCAATTTTAAAAAATAAATTAGTTTATGTATTTAGTTAACTTAATTACATTGATAAAATCCAATAGAAAGAAAAAAAGAAAAAAATTGTTATAAAATCTAATAAAATTTCTCCCCAAAAAAACTACATGTTACAAAATTGAATAGAAAAACCCTAAGCTTCTTCCTCCTCCTCACAATCCGTCTTTGGCTGCTAGCGAGCTTCATCCGTAAGCATCCCCTGGCTTTTGTCATGGCCATGTCCACACACCCCCCTGCACCGCCCACCGTCCGCCGCGCGCCAGCATCCTGGTCCCCCCTCCTTGCAGCCGCCAGACAGCGCCCCCCAACCCCTCGCTCGGCATGTGAGCCCCCCCCCCCCCACCACCAGCGTCCTTCTCCCCCTCCCCCCGTGCACGAATGCCAGCCATCCTCCGTCCGCCCCCGCATGCCAACATCCTGGTCCCTCTCCCCGCGGCCGCCCAACAGCGCTTGCTGGGTGCCTGTTTTGTGCCTTCAAGATGAAGAAGAAAGAGTAGAGGAGGAGGAGGTGGAGCATGTCCATGTCGAGCAGACCAAGTATCAAGAGGATGGGAGGGTGGCCCGCGATCTCGTCACCGGAGAGTGCCGGTGAAGCACACTTTTTTATTTTTATAATATATTATTTTATATTTTACAATATTAGATGATACAGGAAGGGCAATTTGATCATTTCATAAATCATAAAAATAAAAAAAATATTGGAAAAGTTAATAGAGGTTGACGGATGGGTTTAAGTGAAAAAAGCGGCATAGTTTAGGATATGTTTGCAGAATATTCGAAAGTTATTGGTAGACGCGAAAAAATTTCATAGTTCAAGGGAGGTCAAGAGAAAAAAATCATTTTCTTTTTTTATTTATTTTCTTATTTTCTTTCTCTTTCACACTTCTCTAGTACAATTATTTATCTATTAAATATAAAAAAGTTATAATAAAGGATTAATATAAAATTATTTATTACTTATCATTTTATTTTAAAAATAATATTTTACTAAAGATAATTTATTTTTAAAAAGATTTTTTATATTTAAATAATATATTTTAAACAAAAATTTTTCCATACAATTTTTTATTTTGTACTTTTATTTTTATAATAATAAAATTATATTTTATATTTAAAATTATATTTTATATTTAAAATTATTTTTAATTCAAAACTCACTAAAAATTATCCATCACATCTACTTTTTTCTCTCACATCAGCTTCCTGTTCCCGACTATTACGTTCCACTCCTTCTAAACATACCCAAACTAATCTATCAATTCAACTATTCATGAAAAACTTGAGAGGAATTATGATTTTATTTCCAAACATAACCATGTGATTTCTAACTTAATTTGAGTTAGAAATGTAATATAACTATGTAAAGAAATGGAATATGACGCGACATTATAAAAGTTTTGAGTAATCTTGAGATGTTAAGATTGAGAAAATTGAATTATCCAAATTCAATGACATCATTTGTGATAGAAGTTAATTTTATTTTAATTAGTAAAAAAACCATGGAATTTCCGTAGAATGACACTCTTAAAATCTACTGTCCATAGAATATGAAATAAGGAAAAACAAATGTTTGAATAAAAAGTAATGGACAAAAAGGTGAATGCATGTCTTGATGTTCTTCATATCAATGATTTTTTCTTGATAATTATGTCATAATTCAAACAGATTGGAAAAAAATATTACATTAGTAGATGTTAAATTAGATTTCAAATCTAGTTGGAATTATCTTTAAAAGGAGTTTTTTTATAAAGAAAATGTAGAATTCAATCTCAATTAGTCAGAAATTAACTATGTATAAATGAAATTTACATTATTATGATTTCAACTAATCATAATAATTAAATATAAATAAATGAATATAGTGTGCTACTTTACCTTTGTGAGAAAAGGGTCCTATCCTAATCGTTCTTTGTGAGAAATTCCACACTGAGAGAAATCATGCAAGAAAGAACACTCCAAGAATTGAAGACAATGACATAATATTATTAGATAGAAAACATAAGAGAATTACAATCAAACTAATTTTGTAATCTTGATGCACATTGAGTTTATATAAACACTTTTTTTTTGCAAATGATAAAAAAATTTAATCTGACTAGGACTCTACAATAATCCTTCAAAAATAAAACACCTATCACAATATATAGAATTAAATTAATTCTAAGGATTATTTTCATAAACCTCTCATAAACTATCACGATTTTTCGCATCTACCTTAAACTACAAATTTATTTTTTGTATCCCTAAACTATTATGATTTTTTCACTTTAGTTCTTCCATCTAGTTCTGTTATATTTTTTTTGTTACTTTTACTTTTTCTTATTTATGAAAAGGCTAAATTACCCCTCCCTCCATTTATGATGTGTTATGGAATAAAAAATAAAAAAATAAAAAAAATCAAAATGGGAGAAATCGCTGGAAGGATTAAAGTGGTAAACAAAAAATATATCATTTATGAAAAGACTAAATTACCCTCCCCCATTTTTTTATATTTATTTGATGTGTTATGGAGGGAGGGGTAATTTAGTCTTTTCATAAATGGGAGAAATCTAAAGTAATGAAAAACATAACAAAAGTAGATGGAAGGACTAAATTGAAAAGATTATGATAGTTTAAGCATACAAAAAATAAGTCCGTAGTTTGAGGTTAGATGCAAAAAATCGTGATAGTTTAGAGGAGGCTTATGAAAATAACCCTAATTCTAAATAACAAACAGAATACATCCTAAAATTTTATCCCAGGGCACTCCACTCCCCTACTATTGTCCCATGTATCCCTCCTTGACCCCCAAAGGTTTAGAACAACGAGATCCATGTAGTGTGAGGACATTTTTTATTCTGAAATGTCTTGGAGATCAGATAAATTGTTAGTTGGCATAAGATTATTAATAACATTTCTTATTGAAAAAGTGTGCTATAACAGCACTTGGTAGGGTGCGATGAAGTTATATACCTATATAGTTGATTAATTATCCAATATAATATTTTAATACGAAAATATTACTGTTAGTGTCACATGTTGGGCACAAAGCACAATCGTCTCATGATAAGAAAATAGGGTTATTTCCATAAACCTCCTCTAAACTATCATAATTTTTCGTATCTAACTCCAAAACTACGTACTTATTTTTTTGTATCCCTAAACTATCATGCTTTTTCTAGTTTAGTCCTTCCGCCTAGTTCTATTACATTTTCTATTACTTTTACTTTTTCTCATTTATGAAAAGACTAAATTATCCCTCACTCCATAAAAACATGAAGCAACAAATATAAAAAATAAAAAAAAGCGTTGGAAGGATTAAAGTGGTAAACAAAAAATTTATCATTTATGAAAAGACTAAATTCCCCTCGCCCCATTTTTTTCCTTTTTCAATATTTTATATTTATCATTTGATGTGTTATGAAGGGAGGGGTAACTTAGTATTTTCATAAATGAGAAAAATCAAAAGTAACGTAAAACATAACAGAAGTAGACAAAAGGATTAAAGCGGAAAAATCGTGATAGTTTACATATATAAAAAAATTAAGTCCGTAGTTTAGGATTAGATGCGAAAAATCGTGATAGTTTAGAGGAGGTTTATGGAAATAACCCAAAAAAATATGCATATTTTATATGTCTAAAATATACATATGTGTAACAATAACTACACTTTCGGTGAGAAAAAATATAATAAGTTTTCTATATTCAACACTCATTTGGTGGCTATTGATTTTTCTCATTTTTAAAGCTCTTATTACTCCACATCAATTTACTTTGAGAACATTTTTATTTTTTATTACCTCTTGGCAAAGTGGATGATGTAATAAGTTCCTCACTTGATTTTCTTCTTAAAATTCTAACTCTTTGCATCAATTCATCCTCTTTACCTAGGCACGAGAGAATCTCCATCACTTGGCTTGTATTTGACAATGTGAAATACTATCCATGTGATTCAATGAAAATGAAAATTCAATATTAACTGACTGCAAAATGCTCTTACTTGGATTTAGGTGTGAGAACCGAAGATGTGTTTAGCCCCAAATCAATCTGCATACATTGCCAACATTAAAACTTCAACCTCTCAAGATAAGATATTATTTAATCTCATTTAACCAAGAAAATAAAAGTGAAAAGTAACTTTTTCTGAAATAGAAGTTCTAGGCAGCAATAAATGCAACAACATTTCAATTACAAAATTGAAGATTTATTTGTGTCATTATATATTTAAGTAGATTTTTCTTTCCATCATATCCGCAAACATTATTAATACAAAATATATTTACTCTCCTAACTACATATTTTCATAAGTACACTATTGGAATAAGTCAGAATCATTTTGTGATATCAATTTATTCATCGAGCCATTAATGCAATTGAGATCGCAACTAAGTTAGTGAATTTGTATAAAATAATTTTTGTGACTAACTTAAAAAAAACCATATATATAATTTTGTAACACAAAATTGATTTTGATGAAGGAAACTATATAATACATTATACATTCATGAAATTATAAATGAATCGTTACATATTTTATGTCCCAAACATAATTTTCCTATTTTCATGTCAAGTAGACATTATTTTAATAAATAGGAAAAGTAACTTTTGCAAAAAATATATTTCTATAATTATTTTATATTTATATTGGCTCAAAACATCACAAATTTATTAGACAAGACTTTTGACTAATTATGACATAAATATATAACTTAAAAATTGAAAACCATTATTAAAAAAATATCATGAAAAAATAATTAAAGACAAAATTTAATGATGAAAGTGAATATATAGACACGTTTGTCTACAAAAATGTAGATGCTATAAATATTCCACCAAGAAATAGTTATACATAAGACAATGAAATACAAAGATCCATCTATTGCGAAAAAATTACAATTCACAATTTTTTTTAACTCTAACTTTATGCCATTTCCAATTATATCCTTTGGCTTCAACGTCTAAATCATACAAATAATAATCATAAATAATCATATAAATATTCCACTACATGATAAGTTCTCCAAGTCTAATGATTTCAACAACAAAAGATGAATGTGATAAATAAAATTAGCATACAATATATCGTATTGACCTTTTTCGACTCAATGCAATCACGAATGAAAATATCATATTTTTCACATGTGTAACACTTTACTTTTCTTTTACTAATTTTTCCGCCACACTTATCACATTGACATGACTAGCATGAGCCTTTTTTTAATATTGTACATTGTTAATCGTACTATGATATTTTTCTTAAGATTTGCAATAGTATTCTTATTTATTGTGGACAACAATATGTCTCATTTGAAAATGATACAATATTATTCAAATAAAAAATAGCTTCATAAAAAATTTGATATTTTCAATAAATATTAAGCATACGTGCAAGCTTATCATACTCACTAAAAGTGAGTAACTTAGTATCATTGACATCTAGTCATCTAAAAATACACGATTCAGATTTTTTAACTTAGCTTTCAATTAAGTTTGTCATAACTAAAAAAATGTAGAATATATATGATATGAATAAAAATTATTTAAAAGTCATCTCTTTCTTGATAATTTCATCAGCTCAAAACTCTGATAATCATGTTCTATAGAAATCAACTTTTATCATGTGTAACTTTTGACTTATTCCTTTTAAATTGG
Source organism: Pontederia crassipes (assembly GCA_030549335.1). NCBI lineage: Eukaryota > Viridiplantae > Streptophyta > Magnoliopsida > Commelinales > Pontederiaceae > Pontederia > Pontederia crassipes. Next base: position 62,511,694 of record CM060191.1, on the reverse strand, counting down.
TCGGATTGCAAAAACTTTAATTTTTTGTATCATTATGTAGGGTTAAATTACATAGGGAACATGAGTAAGTTTTATACATATCTTCTTGTCACCTATATATAAATAATGACATAATCATTTTTTAAAACAGTGATATTGTCATACTCTCACTCATTTCCTACAATCCAAAAATAATAATTATCATTAATTAAAAGTAATATTTCACGCCAAGGTAATATTTTGAATTTTTTTGGGAAATGAACATCCACTATTATCTAAAAATATATGATGTGTCATTGGACTGTTCGGTGTTAGTATCCCTAGGTTTAATTCTCAGAGTCACTATTTTAATAGTGGTTTGTCCATACCGCTCTAATCCGAACATCAGATTAGTCGGGTGCTAGGTCGTCTGAAAAAAATATGATGTGATTAATATACTATTTTTTAAAAAAAAAGAATTGGTTGGACAATCAGAGTCTATAATAGGAGCTCTTCTTCACTTTTGCAATGTGCCAATTAAAAAAAACCATCATCCCTTTGTCCTGACACCAAAATAAGTGAAACATTACACTAATAATTCACAAATATTTATGCACTCAAAATTAACATAACATAAATAATCATATATGAATATATAGTAGGCACACAAATAATCATATAGCATATAGATGATATTATTTGACACACTCTTATAATTAACACAAGTATGATTAATAAGCATACCAGTAATCACATGATATTGTCACTTGCATAACTCAATATTTATTATTACATAATTCTCAATTATGCACATGTCAAATAATATGTTTTCATACATCCATTGTAAATTAATCTTATTGCCTAGATTTGATCATATAAAAATATGAAAATCATTTCATGTGTTAAATATATATATATATATATATATATATATATCAGCATATTTATTTTTTCAAAATAAATTTAACTTATCATGAATAGTGTGCATATTTCACATAGAAACTTAAATAAATATGTGACAAGACATGCACTATGTACATTTATGTGAATTAATCTAAAAATATTATAAACACATATTATGTCAAAATATGTAACATTATCTCCATATGCACATATTCTAAAATAAAAGAAATAATTTCATCCCAATAGTCCAATTTACATAATGAACTAAATAATGTGCATATTTTATTTATCATATTGATTTATATAAATGTCACAATTAAAAATACACTTCAAGTAAATACAACATAATTATTTTCATGAACATCCAAGTCATATGGAAATTTAATTTACGTGTGACATACTATATTTAAAACATATCATGTAATAACATATATGAATGAATATTACGTTAAATTCATAATCACATATATTGTATAATAAACATGAAATTTTGATGCAAATGACAAATATGGACAATAAAATTAATATGCATGAATCATATGTTGTAAAAGTTTTAAAAAATTATTCAAGCTATTTTTAATTAAGATTACATGATTATTTTTTAAAAGAAAATCTATTTACATTTTAATCATCACATAATTATTTAAAAATGAAAAATTGTATAACTAATCATAATATTCTTATTTTTGTATTAATTTTAATTAATTACATTTCACTTATACTTAAATAAATGTGACATGATAATTTTCATGAATATCTAATGTCATTAGTTTCATATGAAAATTCATATAATCACATATGAATAAATATTTAAATATGCTTAATTGACGGGACTTACAAAAAACTTATTCATAATTGTCTAATCTGTTAATGTGCATAAATTAGAAATAATCAAATTTCACATATTATGTTTATCATGATATAAAGAACATATAAAATGCATTATAAAATCCAATATGCACATTACACATATATATATAAAAACTTCAGTATTTTCTGAATCCAAAAGCATATTTTTCTCATTTTTCTATTATTTTACCATTTTATAAATCCTATTTGATCTTTAAAAAAAATAATTCGCTACCTCGTTGCGACCCAAAATTGGGCCATTGGCGCGCGGTCACATGTGCAGCAATTATTAGCGAACAATGTCATTTCCTTTTTAAAAAATGGGATAAATGATTGTACAAAAATTCTAAGTGAATTTTGTAACACAAAATGTGATAATGATTTTTTTTTGTGCTTCAATTATTATCCTACAACTACAGGCACAAAATTGTGCAGTCAAAAAAACTAGGAGATAAGTTATTTCAACTCGATACCAATTGCATAAATCGGTACAATAAATATAGAGGTATTATCGAAACACCTCGTTTGGAAGAATGGATCATCAAAGATTTTTCTATGTTATGTTCTGTATCGTCGTCGAAAATGACATTCGAAAAAACCACATATTTCACAATCCAAACTACCTCGGAATAACGTCGAAATCATGACAAGAGTTCGACAACCTTATCGTGGTTTATCAATCATGCATATTGTGCATGTTGCACAATGGGCCATGTAAGGTCAAAAGATCCATAAGGCACTCTAATCCAACAATTTCAAGACTCTCTTGAAAGAGAGTAAGTGATTGTTCTTGTAACATCCCAAAAATTTCCAAATTTAATTAAATAGATAAATAGATAATCATTTATTCTAAGAAATTCTATTAATAAAAGACAATTATAGTCAAGTAGATGCATAAGATTTTGAATAGAAGAATGAAAGAGGATAAAGTATTTAAATGGAATCATTAAATAAAAGACAAGTTCAAATTTAGAATTAGATTTAGAGGTGGTGAAAGAATTAATCTCGAATTAAATCAACCCACTTAAAGTCAAACTCTCTATCCTATAAATAAAACTATTTCCCATAATTAGCCTCTCCTTATCTTGAAAAGTGATTTTTTCTCTATCGAAGGACATTGTGCTCATCAATGAAAGCCTTATTGTCTCATTGAAAACGTGTGTGAAATTAGGGTTCAAGTAGTTTTGCATGAACGATGTACGTGTTGATGTTGGATTCAATTTTGAATATAATTTCTTAATAGATCCGAACAAGTTAATAATAGAAATCTATACTCATATTTTTTTACGATCCATGAATAGTTATCTAATTTTGATTTTACGTCAAAAGCAAGCATTGATAAATAGAAAAGTTAGGACAAAGTCTCAATAATTCAACACCAATATTCCTCTGCGTAAAAACTCGACGAGATCTGGAAGAATTAAGATAGGTTCTTCAATAGTTAGGAAACCTGATGTGATAGTGATACGAATATGACTTGGGCTATTGAGGCACCTGACTCGGGCTTCTCCCCAATGCAACACATATGTTATAGTTTCAGGTGAACCAACTTGGTTTGAGTTTTTATCATACCTAGAATAGTTCACTATTGTTAGAAAAGAATAGAATTGGTCTCGGTCATATCCAGCCCGAGCCACCTCAGACTCAACCCGGGTTGTGACTTGAAAATGTCAAAGTAGGGTTTCTTCGATACTCGACATGTTTGGCTTACGACCCAATCCAAGTAATGTTAAACTGGTCTGAATTTATTCTAGTCCGACCCGAATTCCAGTTATTTAGATGATATGATTATCTCATTGATTATTTATCATCAAATGATCTTTTTGCCCCTGTGTTAATGCATGATGAGTTGAAATGTAAAAGGATAGTTAATCAGGTAATAAAATAAAAAGTTTAAAAAATGTGAAAAAATCATGTTTACTGATTGCACATGGACGCTTCTGAATTACAATATAAAATCTTAGCAGGAGGATCAATAAAATATCTCACACCATAGGAGGTTGGAACTAATGTCATGCGGAATTGTGGGGGTGTTTGCCTTAGCTTATAAGGTAGTTAAAATGATTTATAAGTTGTTTTAATTTTTCCCTATTTGATAACTAAAAAATAAGTTGATAAATAATCTAGGGTAACCATCTTTTTTTAGGCTAATTAGTGTGATCAATGAATACTATTTTACCCTTAAAATATACATAACTTTTATTCACATATTTCCTCTATTATAATATTACGAACTTTAGGTCATTTGACTAAAATAATAAGTTATAATTTTTTTTATTACCAAACACATAATTATTTATTTTCAAAATAAGTTTCAGCTATTAAATTACTTATTAACACTTTAGCTTATCAACTATTTTATATCAGCTAAGCCAAATGAGCCATAAACGCTACAACTTATGAAGAAGGGACTGTTTGGCTAAGCTTATAAGCCACTAATAAGTTAGTTTAAAAAAAATCTCAGTGTTTGGTAACTTAAAATTTTGACTGATAAGGAGATATCAAATCTACTTATAAGTAAAAAAATAAGCAGGTGGGGTGCTTATTTTTTTCTAAAAAATAAATCAGTTAGTTGTCTCACAACTAACTAGTTGTTATTAATATAAGTAGTTTTATTCAAACGTGTAACTGCTTATTTTTAAAAATAAGTTTCAATCAATAAAATACTTATCAGCACTTCAACTTATCAGTTATTCTGTATCAGCTAAGCCAAACGGGCCCGAAAAGTTATGAGCCACCTCTGAAATCCGTAGGGGCTATCTCTATAATCTAATCCTGATCAAAGAATTGCATGAAAATATCATTACTACCTTTAAAAGAAAAGTTAAAAGCCTAGGACGCATATATATATTTGTAGGCTCATGCATGAAAAATAAAGAAGAAATAACATGAAAAGAAATATGAACAAATATATATGAACATGAACAAATGCAAGGACCATGAATATGAAATAAAATATAGACATCAATATGGATGAGAAAGAGAATATGGAAAAGAACTTGAATATGAACAAGAATAGGAAAAGTCAAGAAAAAAGATATTTATTGAAGTATATGATTATTGTCCATTGACCTTATGATTATCTCATTATGATGTTTGATTTATTTCTATCATGAATTTCTATCCTTTTGTATTATCTCGTATTCATGACTCATGGAAATTCTATAATTGAACCAATAAGTAAGGATGGAGGAGTAATATTGTGGTGATGCAAAATACAAATGGGTATTGAATCATTAGAACTATTTATCGTTAATTAATGTAAAGTGATTTGAAAATTAGTTAGCCTTTGGAAGACTAATAGGAAGGATAGTTAGGAAGTAAACATTGTTACTGAGCTCTATTAACAGAATTGTTAAATGTTAATTTTGCTTCTACATTATATGTAAAAAAAGTCGGGCTCTATTTGACAACACCAAAATTAGCGTTTGAAGTAGCGTTTAACGATTCAAACACTAATTTTTCTTGATAGATGATAAAAATAAGTAGCGTTTAGCGTTTCATATGAAAATATTGAAAAATTACTTCTATTAGTGTTTAGTAGTGGTTAGAATTTTATAAATATTTCCAATTTTACCCTTAGTCAAATACATTATTTTCTCATTTTTATTTTATAATCATTTAAATATATTTCTTTTTATATTCATGCTTAATTAATTACAAATTATTTGTGTGTTAACAGTGAATAAAAATAATTTCACAATTAATACTTTTATATCATTGTTGCACTATATAAAATTTATTCTCTATACAAATTTTTATATATTTTAACAAAAAAAATAGTTGTGAAATTTTATTTTATTTAATTAAGAGATAAATATTTAATTTATTGTATTGTAATACAATTTGTATATTCCTTAAATTAAATATTTTGGCATAGGTCTAATTATGTCACTTTATATTCATCAGCTAATTCTACTGTTAAGTTTACCAAACACTTATTTGTTACAACCTCTAACTGCTAATCATCATCCGTTACCCGCTATCCGCTAGTTAATCCACTATCATCTGCTTACCTAATCGCTATCCGCTTATCAAACTGCTAATAATGCCAAATAGAGCCTAACAATAAGAGATTATAAGTAACATAATCCAAAATAAGCCTAATTGTCACATGACAGGAGGTGAAATTTTGAAGTGTTACCATTCTCATTCTAATAATTAGTCGAGAGGCTAGCGAACCAGTAGAGAAAGGATACGTTTTTTTTATTCAGCGATGTGATTTATCAATTGAGCTGTTGTCTGACTGTGTGTGAATGATCACAACAAATATGGGAAAGAATTGATCTTCAGTTGTTTTAATTTGAACTCAAGTCATATGAGAAAGTAGGAAGAATTTGGAGGGATGGAGGCATATGAGGTGTGATAGTAGTCCTATCTATAATTAATTTTCTTTCCTTAGGATTTTAAAACATGAGAATGAGGAGGATTTGAAGGATTTTGTCATATGAGAGTAGGTTCCTTCTTTTAGACAAGTTTAGTGGATATTTATTGATGAATGATAGTGATTCTTTTCTTAATTAACTTCTTAATCTTAACATTCTTCTCAATTGGATTATCCATACTTTTTTTTCATTTTGATTCTTTCTCTTTTTTAGCTCCTTAGATCAAAAGAAAAATTCGATGATTTTTTTAGTTTGCTTTTCTTAGTCGTACATTAATCTCATTTGCTTACAAATTGATTTTGATCATTTGAAGTTAGTTTAGTTTAACAACATAGTCAATATTTCTATGGTTCAACTTTAAATATACTACAAATAATTGTACATTTTTGGAAGTGTAAATTTTAAATATTATGTGAAAAATATTCAAGTAGGATACCTTCGGTAGGTAAGGTCAGCCCAAGAGTTCCGAGGGCCTAAGTGAAATGGTACTGTTAGTTTTTAATATAAACAATTTTTTATTTTTAAACTATAAAATTATTAATTAAATCTTAACATTTACTTCTCTTAAATGTTTTACATTAAAACATTTCATAAAATTATGAATTAAATAAAAATTGAGAGACATTAAATTGGAAATAGAAAGAAATTGAACTCTCTTTTAAATGAATAATGAAATGACTCCTAGAATAGAGGATAAAGATGACATTTGATTAGGAATAATGGTTTGGAAATAGATAAGAAAATGGAGGTTTCCATCCTTTAAAGTAGGACCACCGTCTCCCCTTTCTCTTTAGTCATTAGATTAAAAATCTATGGATTATATTTGATTATTTTCCTTTTGAAGACTTTTGGGGTTCATGATTAGACCAATATGTGAACATGTTGATAAGAATCAATATCAAAGTGATAGAATTTAAATTGCAATTACACACAATCCAAGTCGAAGTTCACAACCAACAAAGAAGAGATCCCTCTCCAAAAATCAATAATAATTAGCCTCTTTCTTCTACATGGAACAACCTCTTTTGTTAATAGGAGGAAGTTATGTCTCTTCCACAAGAAACTAAAGCCCTAACTACAGTTTAATGGGCTTAAGGATCAACTAAATCCTAATCAAATAGAATAAGATAATTATGACCCTAAAGATGAATTAAACCAATGGTAAATATGTCATCCATGTTCATGCTATAAGATTTTAGCCCATACATGTGAAATGAAGCATTCTGAACATAATAATGTAATATGAGAATTTGAATCCATTAGTCTTCCTAGTGACTTGAATATGATCTAATGTGGATATGGCGTAATTATGGCAGCTGCCCAATTCACATCATTCTCTCCCTTTTGAAAAGGATCAATTCTTGAATATGCATCAATAGTAAGGAGCCTATCACATATATGACTTTCTTAAATCATTTAGGTCACGCATAATCAAGATATTGATACTTCCCCTTTCATGGACTGTTGCATCTCTATCAAAGCAGCAAGTATGATTTTCTCATTTGTATCATGTTAAGATTCCGCAAGTGTAGAGCAAGAACGACATGAGTAATATGAAAAGTAATGTAATTCTTATACTCATCTGGATGAAATATCTTATGCCCATGAAATTAAATGAATCTTCAACATTTGAAAGTGAAATATTATAAGATTTATAACTAAGAAAATAACTTGGCTCATTGAAGGAACCATGAGAGTACTTGCAACTACTCATAGTATCACTTATAATCATGCAAATGATTACAATAAATCAAGGTATCTCCAAAGGAGATAATCACAAATCTGCATGATAGAAAAAAAGTCCAATTGATGCAAGATAGAATTTGTAACTTTATGTACTCCACACTTACACATCTGCATGAAAAAATTAGAATCAAAAGAAAAGAAATACCTGGAAGTGGCCTTTCTAAACAGTCAAGATCTAATTTCTTTTCATTCTCACAACACTCAACACAAAGTGTTCTCTCAATGCTTTCCAAAAATGTTCTAAATACTAAAAAATGTTGTAATTCTTATTTTCAACACTTAATTTGTGACACTCATATTTTCCATCTTTATCTTCCTCACATCCCTCGGAGTTATTTTGAGTTGTTGTATAACAATCAACTTCATCTTTATTCAAATTATATTGTGAAACCAAGCTTTTTCTCTCAATGTTGTAAGTTGCTATACGCTATTTAAGTTGCAATTTCTCTTCATATGCTTCTTGAGGTGGCAATGGTGCTAAAGTATACGTTCTTCCATCCTTTCGTCATTATTATAATAGTTGGTAGCACCATCATGTGTTACATGTCGATCATATTGCTAAGGCCATTCCAAAAAGATATGACAAACATCCATTGAAACTACATCACATAATATTTCTTCAAAAATCTTCTAATGCTAAGGAACAAGAAGTTTTTGCATAATTATCTGCATCAATGTCCATGTTTGCAGTCCTGCACAAAATGTCAAAAACAAGGAAGCCTTACAATATTTTCAAGTGGTGCACTCATATCATATAGAATTTTGCCCTTCGAAGACCTCACCCCCTGTCTTTTAACTCTCTGGATTACTCATCAAAGTTCTAAACAAACTCACAATCGATTTTAACGAATACATAAGATCAACAATTCAATAAAAGTTCACATAAAAATACTAATTCACACAATATGCAACTGATATCGATATCAAATTGTCAAAAACTTGGTCCAATGTTATGAAATTAAAGAATTAGGAGTCAAAATAAGTAGGAATTAATTTGTTCAAGTATGTTCAAACTTTAGAATTGAAAATCCAATGGTCAAAAAGCAATGAAGCATATTGATCTCTTTCAACATGTGACCAGATACTTTTGCAAACACTTTCCTTTTTTCAGATTTTTTCCTTCTCAATTTTTTGTCCTTCTCTTTCTTTTTCTTCTACTATTTTCTCCTTTTGGACTTCTTTTTCCAGTCTTTTTTACAGAATTTTTCGTCCTCTTTTTTTCTCATTTTTTTCACTCTAGACAAAAAGAAATGCTCAAAGTAATAAGGACATTGATGTAAAGAAAGAAGATCCCAACTAGATTTTTTTTCAAATTCTAAAAAAAATTGAAAAGTAATGAAACTAATTATAGATTTTGTGATGACACAATTAAGGAAACCAAATCATTCCAATCTTGAAAAGGAAGTGAAGATTTCTCAAATTATTCTCACAAAGATTTGAATTCTTGACAAGAGAATCAATTTCAAATGGTACTTCCTATTTCAATAACATGAAAGGAAACAAATCACTCAACCTAGAAATTAGGAATTTGAATCTAAATTCAAATGATAGAAATTTCAAATGAAAAGGATGATAATGACAAATATTATTTTGAATATTAGAAGTAGAACAAGTAGATTTTTTTTAAGTTTTCTCTTTTTTGCACGAAATTTTAGATCAATGCATATGAAAATTTGTGTTTTTTGTGGTTTTGATTAAACAAAATAATAGATTTTGATATGGTTGTCAAAATATAATATTTTTGTGAACAACAAAAAGAAAAAATAACTAGATCCAAGATTTTAAAACCTTAAACTTTGATACCAAATGATATGGTCATCATCAGAGAACTTGTCCTAGTGATCAACAATCAAGAGGAAGTGAAAAATCAGATGAAGTTTACTCGAAAATACGAATCAAGAAAATGAAAATATCGACCAATATGCGAACATGTGCATAAGATCAATACCAAACTAATGAATTCTGAATGAATTGCATAATAATAATTACCCACAATTTAAGTAGGAGTTCACAAGGAAAAAATCAATAATTTTATCAGTCTCTTTTTTCTACAAGGAGCAACCCCTCTTATTAATAGGAGGACGTTTTGCCCCTTCCACAAAAAACTAAAGTCGTGACTACAGGTTAATTAATGGACTTAAGGTCCAACTAAAGTCTAATCAAATAGAATAAGAGAACTATCATCCAAAAAGTGAATTAGACTAATGGTCAAGATTCATCCATGTTTATGCTATAAGATTGCAGCCCACACATGTGAGACGACACATTCTGAACATAATAATGTGGATATGGCGTAATTATGGCAGCTACTCAACTCACATCACTCTTTTAAAGGAGAGACGCCTCCATTGAGTTCAAAGAGATATTATTAATGAGAAAAAAATGACTAATCAATTTTGGACGACAAATATTAAGAAGATTGTGCTTATGAAAATTAGCGATAATAAATAAAAAAATCAATTATGATTTGAATTGATGATAAAGAACATAATTGTTTTTTATGGTAAGCAATCAATAGAGGTCTTTCAAAATTAGTTATTGGACAATATCAATCAATAATACACATATATATAGTAGTAGTTATTATGAGGTCTTATTTAAATTGAGGCTTCAAACAAAGACTTCACCTGCTTGGACCTTGGGCCAGTAGGGGTGCTTGACCATCTCCAAGTACCTTCACTCATATTTTTACAATGTTATTAAATCCAGACCGGCCACCCGATCGGTCAACCAACTGGGTCGTGGTTGGACCGGTTTGATCGGATTCAACCTAGTTCAATCGGGTTTTATTAAATTAATATTATTTAAAATAATTATATGTATAATAAATATTATATAATTCTTATAATTCATAATAAAATATAATAAACAAATATTTGATTAAATATTAATATTCATGAAAAGAATTTGAATTATTATTATTAATATAGTATATTAATTCTTTTATTTTATTATTCATTACTATTTTAGGGTGATAATATATTAATTAATTTTGACATATATCACTCTCATGTTTATTTTTTTCTTTACTTTCATTTTAATATTTTTATTTTTCTATTTCCATTAATTCCTCTCTCCCCATTAATTCCCATATTTATTTACTTTTTATAATAAAAAGATATTACAATTTTTAATATTCATAAAAAAACTTTAAGTTATTATTATTGATATGCTATATTAATTCTTTTATACTATTTTGTGATGAAAATAAATTAATTTAATTTTTCATACATCACACTTACTTCCTTTTATTTTCTTCTTTATTTTCATTTTAATACTTTCCTTTTTTATTTCCATTAATTCCTCTCCCATATTGATTTCTCACATTTATTTCCTTTTTAACATTTACCAATTATTAATTCAAATACTTTCTCATTTTTTACCTTCCTTTCTAACATTTTATTTCCTATTTATACTTTTATTTCCTAATTTTTTTCACTTTAAATGTTGAACCGGGTTTTTTTCGATTTAGTGGTTGAACCGACCGGTTCAACTTCAATTCTATTTTTTAAATTAATTCGGACTGGACCAACAACTGGTTCGTGGTTGAACCGATTGAACCAGTTGGTCCGGTCCAATTTTAATAACCACGTATTTTTATTTTAATGAGAATGTATTGATTAGAATTCAATTTTAAAGATTTTGATTTTATATTCTTAGATCCTTTGATAAGTTCATACTCTTTCCTTATGACTTTTAAAATCTTTGGTATACTATAATTTTTAAACTAATTAAAATTTATGACAACATTGTTGGTCCAAAGAGCATATTTTAAATATTTTGATGATAGCAAACAAGAAAGATGATGTACTAATGATGCTTGAAGTGTTAGTTTGAACAAGGTAAATATTTTTCAAAAGAAAAGATCGTCCTACGATTTCTGTAGTTAAAATGGATGACCAAAATACTTTCGGGTGTCTGCTAGAGATATATTGGACGACCAAAATAGATGATCGCAGATGTCCAAGAATTTGGAATTTTTAAATCAGACGATCGAAAGCATTTCGGTCAACCATTCTGGGCGTTAAAGTTCAGAAGACGTCATATGAGATGGACGACTGAAAAAAGACTACAACGATTGTAATAGTTCGAGAAATCGAAAATTTTAAATCGGACGATGGAAAGAGTTTTGATCGACTGTTCTAGGCGTCATGTTCAAAAGATAGCCCATGAAACGGATGATCGATAATGACCGCAGAAGTTCGAGAAATTGACAGTTTTAAAATAGACGACTGAGATAGCTTCGGACGACCGTTCTGGGCAGCAAAGACAAATGACAAAGGTAATTTCTCTACGGACTACTACCAACGGATTACTGCACAGAAAAGACAATGACTATTTTTGTTCATAGAACTGATGACCGAATATATAACGATTGACTGTTGATCAAAGGCGCAACGACTAGTTTCTATTCAAAAAGGATGCCCGAAATCAAAACGGGCGACGACTTCAGAAGTGACAACATTACTTTTCCTAAAAGTTTTGCAATGACCATATTTTGAAGAAATGCCTATAAAAGGGAGTCTAAAAACTGATGGAAGTTTATCCAAACAAGAAAAATTACTCTATAGTGATGCATGCAAAATACAACATATATTTAGCCATGCATTTAATCTAATTTTGAATCAATTTCTTATCTCATGCATCATTTTATGAGCTTATTTATATTAATTTTTTAAAAAATGAAAATCTACCCAAATGTTGTGTTTTATTGTCTAGAAGAAAGCAAATTGAATTACGAAGTCAACGGAGAAAATTGCGCTCAAATCAAAGTTTAAAACAGAGCCAAAAAGTCAAAAAGAGCGAAAAGCTGTAGAAGGCTGAAAATTGGCTGTCACGGACCGTCAAATAGACCCGTAAAATAGTAACAGACTGTTAAAATGCAATTTTCCATGCCAAAAAATTGCTCCGAGTCATGACCGTGAACAGACCTTCACGGGCCATGAAATCCATGGTTTCTGCACTGTAAGGGCCATGAAAAGCCACTCATGGGCCGTGAAAACCCATTTCTAATGCGATTCGGACCCTGTTTAAACAGTTAATCACTGTAACAGCTATGACGAAGTGCAAATTCAAGATTTGGATGAAATTTTGACAGAATTTCAATTCACAAGGACTCTAACTCCTACCATATGATCATAGGATGATTTGAAAATATATTATGATCCAAAATTCGGAATTTGACAAGGCCAAAATTTCAGAATCAATTCAAATCCGAATTTTCCTTATTTTAAATAGGAAAATGTTTCTATTTCTTCTCCAATCACATGGAAACTCAAATCCCTATAAATAAAGGCCTTCTACAACCAGAAGAGATCATACTGGCGCCTGCAACCGAAGCTTTCAAACCAAGAATAAAGAAGAATTTGTGAAGGGCAAAAGAGAAGACTTCTACGTGGTAAACTCGTGCGATGATTGCACTTTTGAAGAGTACTCTTTATTCTACATATTGTTGAGATGATATTTTAGATTTTTCATGTTTAATCAATCTATCTTAGCACTCAGGATCATTAATTTTCATTTTATTGTTTAGTTTTAGTTGCAAAAGTTTTAATGTATGAACAATTTCTAATTTCTTATTAATCAAATAATTAATTTAGTTTTTATGAACATGATTGCTATGCGTAATGCTTTTCTTCAGGATTTAATGACTAGGATGATTATTGTTTGTGTAGTTTGATCAATCCTTAATTCATCATTTTCTATTCAAATCGATTCTTAACTTTATGTTGAAGCAATCCATGTCGTAATCTAATAGAAACCATGCGACATATTAGATTATGCGGTCTGCAAGAATTGACCCATGTGGGCGATTGTGTAGTTTAGGAATTATAGCGCATTGCATCTTAAGTTCAATATAACTGAAGGTATATCCATGCGGAATAATTTCATATTATTAATATAGTTGATTTACCCATGCGGGAGATCATATCTTTAGTGTCATTAATCCATCTAAAAACTAAATTTTATATTTATTTATGATTTTATAGAATTTACATATTGTTCATATCATTATATATCATCCTAAGGATCTACGGACTATTAGTGTTAGATTTTACTTTTCTGTTATTTTATTTTCTGCATACTTTTTCTCAAACTTTATGTCGTCTCTGAAATTAGTTTAGTTAAGTAAGTTAATGTTGGATCTAAGTTTTAATGACATATAAAATTATATTTTGATGATACAAACCTTGAAAGATTAAAGTTAAAATGCTGAAAAAATTTAAAGAAAAAGGAAAAACTTTATGCGCTATACTTTGATTAAATAATTAACTATGATCGTATTATATTTTGGATGAATCATAATATCAAATTGTAGAGAATTCTGTTAACTTTTCATAGAATAAAAAATCATCTCATTTGGATAACTATGCAAAAAGGTATGCTCAAAATGGTACAGGACGGTCGATCTACCGGCTAGAACACCGGTCGACCGGTTAGGCACACCGACTGATCATTGCAGAAAATGCACAATTTCAACAAACAGAATGTCGAGACTATACCGATCGAGATACCGATCGGACAGTGCAGAATTTGCTAACGTCATATTTTCATAAAAGAAAGTGTACCGGTCGATCGGTACATATATGCGGTCGATCGACCTCCGAGAAATTTGAAGGAGAAATTTGTGGAACAATTTCAGAATGAATTTTTCACATACTATAACTTATAAAAAGAGTGTCAAAGCCAGAAGCAAAAGCATCCATCCAAGTCTTGAAGAAAAACTTCAAGTTATCAAAAGAAGGCATTCTCCATGAAGTTTTCATTTTTAAGTTTTCTCTTCTTTCCCTCTTATCCTCTTGTGAGAGCTTAGCGAGAAACATTTTATTTTAGAAAAATGCTGAGAGAGCTCCTATGTAAAGGAGGTTCAAAATCTTACCTCTTGAGCGAGAGAAAAGATTAGCTTCGTAGGATGAGAGGTTGCCTTGCCTCTCGAAGCGGAGAAAAGATGGTTGATGTAAAGGGCGTTCTTCATTGTCCCATTTGGAATTAAGGAAGAGTTCTACTGAAATCTCCGACGATCTCAAGGTCGAGAAGTCGGAGCGGGGACGTAGACAAATGTGTGGCCGAACCTTATCAACAACCATCAGTGTACCTTTGTGTTTGATTTTTTCTCTCTCCCCCTCTCATATTGAGTTTGATGTGATCTGAATTGCATTAGTGTAAAAGGTTTTTAAGAATGGATTTTAAGCTTCCGCGATGGTTTTTGGAAATCGACATTTTCGGATTGAACTCCAATTCACCCCTCTCTTGGTGCTCTTTGGGATCCTACAGTTAATTCCTCGAGGGTTTGACACTCTACTTTTACATTTTATTACTTAAGTGACTAGTGCACTTGCTAGCATTTAATTGTTATCAATTCTCGCGTCATATAGCATCTTTCAAGTCTCAAGCATTTTCTAGAGCTCAATTTTGCAAATCATTCATTCCCTCTTCTAGTTCCTAAGTGTGAGCATTCTTTGTAAGAAAATAGAATTGGAGGGAATTCTTGTATTCTTCTTTAGTGAATTTGAGAGCTTCTTATAAGAAGAGATGTGCCTTACCTCTTGAGAAAAGAAGAAGCCAGTGTTGTGTAGAAAGAATTATTCTCTCCTTATAAAAAATAGAGAAAGCTAGTGGATCTCTGATGGTCTCGAAGTCGAGAAGTTGGAGCGGGGACGCAGATCAAGGAGTTGGGCTGAACCACATCAACACATTGTACCTTCTTGAGTTTGATCCTTCTTACTTGTTTTTTACTTGCTTGCGATCGTATTTTCCAAAATCATTTTTTACTTTTTTATATTATAATTTTTATACACCAATTCACCCCCTATTGATGCTTTCGATCCTACAATTGGTATCAGAACTAAGTTGCTCTTATTTTAAGATTTAAACATCTTTTGACCTATAGCATCAAATGACTTTACTTTGGGTGAAGGCCAATACACAAATCATCCTCCACTTTTCAATACTTCAAATTTTGTCTATTGAAAAATTAGAATGTAAACTTATGTATGTTCTATTGATATTTACATTTGGGATATAATTGAAAATAAATTTGATTTGTGTGGAAAATCACTATTAGAATATACGAAGGTGAGAGATTACTTGTAAAGTTAGATTGAAAGCAAAAATCATCTTAATTTTTGTGTTTTGGATGCAAAAAAATTTAATCGTGTTTCTAATTGTCAAAGTGTTTATGAAATATGGATAAAATTTATAATTACACATGAAGATACCGATAAGGTCGAGGAATCTAGACTAAACATTTTGAATATCAATATGATTCCTTTAAGATGCATGAAAATGAATCCATAAATGAAATAGTTGTACGTTTTAATGATATTGTCGGCTTAGCCTCCTTGAGCGAGCCACGGACTAACTCTCAAAAGATTAAAAATTTTCTCAGGTCCCTTTCTTCAAGTGGCACACGAAAAGAATCATGATTGAAGAGGAGGACTTAAATGTAAGATTTTGATAATCTCATAGGATCTCTCTTGTCAATGAGATTGTAATAAAGAAAGATGAAGAAATAAGTGTTTCCAAAAAGGAGACCATAGCTTTGAAAGCAAGGATGAATGAAGGTGACATGAGTGAAGAAGATTTAGATGAATAGTGATGCATGCAAAATACAACATATAGTTAGTCATGCATTTAATTACATTTCGATTCATTTTTATATAGCATGCATCATTTTATGTCCTTATTTGCATTAATTTTATAAAAATATAAATCTACTCATGTTTTGTTGCAGAAAAAGCACGAGAATTGATTTAAGAAGCCATCAAAAAAAAAAACCGCGCTCAAATCGGAGTTCAAACGAAGCCAAAAAATGAAAATTAGTAGAGGCTGCCAATGGTGAAATGGACCGTGAGAGGTTTATAACGGCCTGTTAAATATCCAGTTTCATCCAAAAAGCTTGTCCGAGTTACGGACTGTGAAATCCAAGGTATGGAGCATTAAAACCACACTTCTACTCCGATTTAGACATTGTTAGGGTCGTGAAATTAATGTTACGGGCCGTGAAAAGCACTGTTAGAGTCGTTACAGGTCTATTATGGACTGCTACACTATTTTCGAGATTTCTTTGACTTTTTTTGAGAATTTTAAGCCTCAGGGATGATTAGGAAAACTCATACTTGAAGGAGCTTTGGATGGTTTTAAAGACATATCAAAGTCTATTCCGAATTTACTTGTTTTAACATGAAAATACTTCGAATCAAATCGAAACTCTACGAAAACCCTTGGAACTCTAGGAGGCTATAAATAAAGGCCCTAGGAGATTGAAAAACGTGTGCTTGGAGGTGCTTGAGACATGGGAGCCGTACTACATTGCAGAAGAAGAATCTCATAGTTTTCGGTGTTTGTTCAGGAGAATCTGCAGAGTAACTCAGCGCGTGGAGTCAGCGATCCAGAGATCATCGAAGGCAAAGAATTATGTCTTCTAATAATTGTTTGGATGCTCTTTACCCATACTTTTTATGCTAATTAATTTTTTAATATAGATTATTAATTTTTTCGAGAGAACTGCGTGAACTCGCTTGTTAGATTTGAATTAATATAGTTATTTTAGTTTCTTTTGATTATGATTGTTGTGCTTAATTATTTTTTACTGAGATTATTATATTCTGATATAAGACTACAAACCAGATATGGGGTGATTAGTTTTAGGATTTAATAAATTCCAGTGAATCGATTTTTAACCTGAGAGTTGAAGCAATCATAACACAAATCTTGTAACTCATCGTTTGTACTTGATTTTGTGCGGTATATTAGTTTTTACCCAGCGAGGATAATTGTTAGTTTAGGACTTACAACTTAATGAATCTCAATATCTTTCTTAACTGAAGGTTAACTCAACGTTTGTGATCCTAAGTTTTGCAAGATTTAAGATAGTTTGATTTACTCAGCGTAGAGGTCAATAATTTAAGTAATTCTAACACATCTTAAGAACTGAACTTGTTTATAATTGTTATAATTTAATCATCAACGTGATTCATGTCAGTTAATCATCATCGTTAATCATCCATAATCCTAATGCTCAACACCCATTTATTTTATTTTCTATTATTTTATTTTCTGCATCATTATTTTCTATTTTCATATCACAATACCATTTTCTTCTCTTAGTGGATTATTAGGATAGATTAAATTTAACTAGTTCCTCATGGATTCGACACTCTACTCTCTACTTTATTACTTGATACGACTAGTGCACTTACTAGCAAATTTATTTATTACAAATCTAATGCATCAAGTTTTTGCGTCGTCGCCGGGGAACTATATTCATAACTCTTATTCGATCTTGTATAAGCTACTTTGAGAATTTTTATTTTCTATTTACTTCTTTTTTTTCTTTTAGTGTTGTGTACATTTTTCAGGTGACATATTTTGTACACAACATCATCATCACGAGCACATCTTTACATCCTCAACGATGAAGAATAAAATAACAACAAATCAACAAGTTGAGAGAAATATCCTCGCTGTCCAGCAAGATGAGATTCAATTTGAGGCATCATTCAAGACAAAACAATCAAAGAATGAAGAAATTTTTCGAGATCCATCCACTGCACTCACAAAAGTATTAGATTCTTTGCTGAAAAAGCTCTCCACTCAAAATTATGAAATCAAAAATTTGAAGAGACAAATTCACAACATTAGACAGCATAACAAGAAGTCAGATGAGAATGTGGTATCAATTCTCGAATTCAAATCGTCAACTTTGGAAGTAGATTTTTCAATATCCATCTCAATATCCATTATCAATATCAATATCCATCTCAAAGAAGATGGCACCCAGAAATAGATTTTTCAACAAGGACATCGATAAATCGGTGGCATGTCAAGGAGACGAGCAAATATATCATTAAAGACGAGAAGGTTCAAAGGAGGGACCCACTTTGGAAATTCCTGTTAGTCCTACAGTGTTGTCTCCAATTTAGCCATCGCAGAAGGAGAAGAGCAAATCACCCATAGTTGACTGCAAACCATCTCACATCTCCTCCGTGCAATTTGTAAAATCTTTGAAGTAGAAAAGTATTTCGCCAACACCAACACGATCTTCTCCAACTATACCAATGGAGACCTAAAAACCATTCAATGATTCAAGTTCAATTGCAACACACCTCTCAAATTTCACATCAAAAGGATGTTGTACATGAAGAACCGCCACTACCAAATGATGACATCAAATCGAAAACGTAGGCAACATCCAACATAGTATGTGCTGAGCCTCACTACTACGATATTCAAGATCACAATTAAATCCGATGAGATTATTCCATATCTACTTATATTATTCTCATTGATAATTTCTTATTAGTCTCAGTATATATGACATATCAAAGTCGAGCTAGCGACTTTAAACTTAGAGCTACTCATTCTTAATCCTTAAACTTATAATTTAGATCTTTCTCATAATTTAGTTCATGATTAGATTAGTTAGCTTGATTATCTTAGTTGCTTAGTCTCTTTAGTTTCCTTCTGTCATTTTTATTTTATTTTTCTTATTTGTAACAGGTCTCTCCATGTCACAAATAGAATTTATTTAAAATTTCACATTTCTTTTTATTTAATGGGTCATTAAATTCATTTCACGGGCTCTGATGAATATCACAAGCTATAACATTTTCCTCACGACCCATTACCATCCACACAAATTAGTTAATTATAGTATTCACGGGCCGTAGGAAGACCGTCTCACACATCTTGTATTTTGAAATTTTGATATCTCACGGATCGTAATTGCTTTATCATGAATCTCACAGCAACCCATATTTTGAACTTTTAATCTTCATGTGTCATTATTATTCTGTCACAGATGTATCAGTGAGTCGGTAAAAATTTTATTTAGCATTACAGGTCGTAAATCTTATGTCATGACTCATGATATTATGTGCACACTTCCATATTTTCATTAAGCAGTATCTCACGGGTTGTAATGGCACGCTCACGGGTCTTACAATATCTTGTATTTTCAACTTTTGATGTTCACGACTCATAATATTTCACACGTACTCTTTCATGTTCCGCCCTCACATTAAATCGCTTGATATCTGACCCATAATTCACATATAATGCATGGCCCTTGTTTTCTATTATTATTCTCTCATGTTTATTTTTTTTGTAGGTCATTAGTTGCATCTGTGAGGGTCGTTAGCTATCTCTCACGAGCCGTGCACTTCTTCTGGAGCCCGTGCACGAGCTATCACGACTCGTGACCGTCTACGCCTAATATTCATCGCCACTGCAAGGATCGTGAATTCCCGATCACGACCCATTAAATCACAACCCCTCCATAACGATTCGTTAAACTGCACAGATGGGTCGTGCCTTATTCATAACGACTGGTTAAAGTCACCTTACAGGCCGTTACTTTCCCTTCACGCCCCGTAACAACATGAAAAAATAGAGACAAGAAGAAGAAGAAGAAACGAAGAGGAAGAAAGAAAGAGAATACCTCCTCGGAATTGACCCAAATTTATATGGACCAACAACATTCTTTGTAGCTTTTTCCTACGGCTTGCACATAAATCATGTTGTTTCATTTCTTTTTCTACGTTTATATTATTCATTATCATGTTTATATTCCTACGGGTTTGATTTCCACACTGAGACAATGTTGAGTTCAAGCTTGGGGGAGTTTGCAATTTCATGCATCATATATATCTTTCTATAATGCACTGCAAGCATACATATTTCTCTTCATGTTTTAGTTGCATATTTGGTTGCATCTCATATTAAAAATAAAAAAAATGGTTTTCATAATTAAAAATTGCATCTTATTTTCTCATGTCTTAGTATTATTTTTCAAGAATTATTCAAGGACATCCTGTTAATTAACAAAATTTGAAGCATTATTATTTTATCATTTATTGCATTCGTCTTGGGTAATTATTTGAAGAAAGTTGCTTAGTGAAACTATGGATGTTTGACGACAAGTCCTGTTCATGCTCCTATTTTTTTATATTATGTATATTAACATGATAGTAATTATATTAACATGATAGTAATTATATGTCTGTTGAACATTCAAGTGTAGCTAAGCTTACTAATAAATAAATACATGTAAAATTATCATCATATATAAAAGAGGGCTAGTGGAGTCCCAAAAAGTATGAGGAGGTACAAAAAGGTGTTATCCGGAACCTTGGTGAGTTTGGATAATTAGATCCGTAAGGAATTCTTGCCTGACGACCTAAGGGTAACTACTCCGGGATCCGTTGGTCGAAGCCCGTTACATAGACCACCTTGCGTAATATGAAGAAGCGTACCAAATCAATGGAAAAAAATGATGATGAAAAGTTTCTAAGAGAAATATAAAAGTAATAAACGAATAAAAGCTCATGTTACACTTGTGTATTCAACATTGATATTTTTAGTTTCAAGAATTATTTTCTTATTATTCATAGCTCAATTTGGAGGAGTTTAAAAATGTCTTTCATTCAGAAATTTCACAAACCCGGATTATTATGGAAAAGTGATGAGACACTTAGGTGATGGATGTATAAAATCTAGTGCTAAGAAGAGTAGTTGAGTGATAGGGTGAAAGCGATGATTAACCATTTTGATTGGAGCTTTGCTTTGAATATTGCTTGAGGACAAGCAAGTATCTAAGCTTGGGGGAGTTTGACGCATGCAAAATACAACATGTAATTAGTCATGAATTTAATTACATTTCGATTCATTTCCATATAGCATGCATCATTTTATGTTCTTATTTGCTTTAGTTTTATAAAAATAGAAATCTGTCCAAATTATATGTTTTATTAAAGAAAAATAAGAAAATTAGTTAGGAAGCCACCGGAGAAAATTGCGCTCAAATTGAAGTTCAAACGGAGCCAGAAAGTGAAAATTAGTAGATGTTGCCAATGCTAAAATGAATATAACGGATAGTGAGAGGTTTGTAACGGCCTCTTAAATATCCAGTTTCGCCCAAAAAACTTGTCCGAGTTACGAGTTGTGAAATCCAAGTTACGGAGCATTAAAACCACACTTCTATTCCGATTTAGATACTGTTAGGGTCGTGAAATTAATGTTACAGACCATGAAAAGCACAGATAGGGTCGTTACAGAGCTATTATGGGCCATTATGAAGGTTGTTTTCGATATTTCTTCGACTTCTTTTGAGAATTTAAAGTTCAGATCGAACCCAAACTTTATCCTAAGGCTCAAGGATGATTAGGAAATATATTTACTCATACTTAAAGGAGTTTTGGATAGTTTTGAAGATGTATCAAAGTCTATTCCGAATTTAGTTAGACTTCGAATCAAATCGAAACTCTACGAAAACCCTTGAAACCCGAGGAGGCTATAAATAAAGGCCCTAGGAGACAGAAAAACGTGTGCATGGAGGTACTTGAGGCCTGGGAGCCGTGCTACATTGCAGAAGAAGAATTTTGGAATTTTCGATGTTTGTTCGAGAGAATCTGTGGAGCAACTCAGCGCATGTAGTCTATAGCGATCTAGAAATCATCGAAGGTGAAGAATTTTGTCTTCTAATCATTGTTTGGATGCTCTTTGCCCATATTTTTATGCTAATTAATTTTTTAATAAAGATTATTAATCTTTTCGAGAAAACTACATGAACTCAGTTGTTAGATTTGAATTGATATAGTTATTTTAGTTTCTTTTGATTATGATTGTTGTGCTTAATTGCTTTTTACTGAGATTATTATATTCTCAAATAAGACTACAAACCAAATCTGGAGTGGTTAGTTTTAGAATTTATAATTTTCAGTGAATCGATTTTTAACTTCAGAGTTGAGCAATCATAACACAAATCTTGTAACTCGTCGTTTGTGCTTGATTTTGTGCGATTTATCAGTTTTTACCCAGCGAGGATAACTGTTAGTTTAGGACTTACAATTTAATGCATCTTAATATCTTTCTTAGCTGAATGTTAACTCAACGTTTGTGATCCTAAGTTCTGCAACATTTAAGATAGTTTGATTTACTTAGCATAGAGGTCAACAGTTTAAGCAATCCTAACCTGTCTTAAGAATTGGACTTGTTTATCATTGTTATAATTTAATCATCATCGTGATTCATGTTAGTTAATTGTCATCAGTAATTATCCATAATCCTAAGGCTAAACACCCATTTATTTTATGTTCTGTTATTTAATTTTTTGCATCTTTATTTTCTATTTTTATATCATAACATCACTTTCTTCTCTTAGTGGATTATTAAGATAGATTAGATTTAACTAGTTTCTCGTGGGTTTGACACTCTACTCTCTGATATGACTATTGCATTTGATAGCAAATTTATTTGTTACAAATATAACACATCAAATAGAAGCTAGCCTCGTGCCAAGAAACTTAACAAATATCTGAAGTTTGCAAGAAAAAAAAAGACTTTCGCCAAGAGAAGATCATTGACAAGTAAAAATCAAATAACTTGCTTTGAATGTAAGAAGGCTGGAGGACCCTATTAAAATGTGTCTCCAAATCTAACTAAGAAAGAAAATGAGGGAGAAAACTCAAAGAAGAAAAAGAAAACTCTTCGAGCCACTTGGGATGGAAGTGAAGTTGAAGAGAATGACTCCAACACCTCCTCGGGTGATAATGAAGAAGTCTACATATGTCTAACGGCAAATAGTTATGAGGTATTATCTAATTCATTTGAATCTAGTGATAGCGAATCTTTTAATATGAATTATGAGCTTAAAATTCTTATAAATAGATATAATGCCTTAAAAAGAAATATGATGACTTGAAAGTAGAATTTGAAAAGTTGAAAAATGAACATGAATTCAAAATATGTGAAAATTAAAAATGAAATTTATGATGAGAACTCTAGCTTAAATTTATGATTGAAGCATTGAAAATGGAAAATAATAATTTGAAATTATCTTGTGAAAAACAAACTTGTAATGTTGATTTTTTTAGAAATGAAGATCATGTTTTAAAAGGTGAACTTCAAAATTTACAAATGGTAAAAAAAATGTTAGATACAATGCTATCAACACAAAAAAAAACCTTTTAATAAAAGTGGACTTGGTTTTACCTCATATGATACTAAGAAGGATAAAAGAATTTTATTTGTTAGAGCATCACAAAATCTTCATGCAAAATCACATATCACTTGCTTTCATTCTGACTATGAAGGACATTATTCTTATAAATGCAAAATTAGAAAATGGATAAATAGTGGTATGAGAATGATTTGGAGTCCCAAAATGACCATTTCTAATCAAAATGGAGTCAAACAAATTTGGGTACTGAGAAGTTAATATCTATTTTGTAGGGGACTCCAAAGGAAAATGAAAGTAAATGGTATTTGGATAGTGGATGCTTAAGACATGACCGGTGATCCATCAAATTTCATATCTAAAAGAAAAATGGAGGAAAATCGCATTTGAAGAAAATAGCAAAGGTAGAGTAATTGATATAGGTACTATTAGTAAAAATCATAAAGTATACTTGGAGAATGTTTGGCTAGTTGAAAATTTAAAACATAACTTAATTATCATAAGTCAATTATGTGATAAGAATTGTTTGGTAAATTTTTTAAATGATAAATGCTTGTTTCTATATGAAGATAAGGAAGTTCTACATATGGATTTTAGATGCAATAATGTATATAAATTTATTTTGATAACTTGAAAAATAAAAAAATGCCTTAGTGTTATGCATGATGATATAAACATATGGCATAGAAGACAATGACATGTAAATTTTAAGTTGTTAAATAAACTTTCAAGTTATGAATTTGTTAGAAGTTTGCTCAAAATTAAATTTGAGAAAAATAATGTTTGTGACTCATGTCTTAAAAGTAAACAAAATAAAAAATCTTTCAAATTGAAAGGTGTTATTAGTACAAATAGGTCTCTAGGACTTTTACATCTTGACTTATTTGGACCTATTGATGTAGTACATTTAGGAGGAAAGAGATATGTATTTGTGATTATTAATAAATTCTCTCGTTTTACTTGACTATCTTTCTCACAAGTAATGATATAACTATAAGCATATTTTCTAAGTTTGCAAAAAGAATACAAAATAAACTTGAACTAAAAATTGTAAAAATTAAAAGTGACCATGAAGGTGAATTTGAAAGTTACAAATTTGAATTATTTATGAAGAAAATGGAATTACACATAATTTTTCTACTCTTAAAACATCTCAACAAATAAAGTGGTAAAAAGAAAAAATAGAACTGTTCAAAAAATGGTTAGGATAATGTTAAATGAGAATAATTTGCCTAAGTATTTTTGGACGGAAGCCGTGAACACATCATGTTATGCTTTAAATAGAATTTTACTTAGACCTCTTGTAAAGAAAACATGTTTTGAATCTTTATATGGAAAAATGTCAAATATTTCATATTTTAAAGTGTTTAATTGTAAATGTTATATCATGATTATCAAAATAAATTAGACAAATTTGATGCAAAATGTGATGATGGTGTATTTTTTTTACTACTATAGTGCAAGCAAGACATATAGAGCGTATAACAAAAGAACATTAGTTGTTAAATAATCTATAAATGTTAAATTCAATTAATCTAATGATTTTTTATGAGCGAGCAAGTGAATGATGATTAGAAAGAAATAGTTAAAGTGGAAAAACATAAGATGTGCAAAATCAAAATGAAGGATCAGAAGAAGTGAGAATGGATACTTCAAACGTGGAACAAATGGAAAAATCACAAATGGAAGATAATCAAATTATTCTAAGTAATTGAAAACATGCATCATCAAATCCACTTGACCAAGTTATAGATAATATAAATGAATGTATAAATACTAGACATTCGTTGAAAAATTGTGCATTTTTTACATTTATTGCACAATTTGAACCGAATAATATTGATAAGGTCTTGAATGTTTCAAATTGGATAAATGCTATGCATGAAGAATTAAATATTTTTGAAAGAAATTAAGTTTGGAGGCTTGTAGAAAGATCAAAATATTATCGCATAATTGATACTAAATGAGTTTTTAGAAATAAATTAGATGAAAATGACATCACAATAAGAAATCAGGCAAGCCTTATAGCAAAAGGTTATTCACAAATAGGAGTTGACTTTGAAGAAACTTTTGCTCTCGTTGCTATACTTGAGGCCATTACAATGCTTTTAGCTTTTGCATGTTTTAGAGGACTTAAAATTTTTCAAATGGATGTAAAATCAACTTTTATAAATAGTTTTATAAACAAGGAAGTTTATGTTGAGCAACCTCAAGGTTTTGAAAATATGAATTTTTCTAATTGTGCATTTAAACTTTTCAAAGTTCTTTAAAGACTTAAACAAGCTCTTAATGCTTAGTACGAGAGACTAAGTACTTTTTTGATTGAAATTGATTTTCAAAAAGGAAAAGTTTACACCATGTTATTTTTTAAACATTTGAAAAATGATATTTTAATAGTTTATGTTGATGATATTGTTTATGATGCCACTAATGAATACTTGTGCAAAAAAAGTTGAATCTCTTATGCAAAAAGAGTTTGAGATGAGTCTTACAGGTGAGCTCATATTCTTTCTAAGATTATAAGTCAAGCAAAACAAGGATAAAATCTTTCTCAATCAAGAGAAGTATACAAGGGTGTTGTCCAAAAGATTTGGAATGGATGAATGTAAGACAAGTTAAACTCCCATGAGTACTACAACCAAATTGGATAAAAATGAGAAAGACAAATCTATTGATCAAAAGAGCTAGAGGTATGATTAGTAGTTTGTTTTACTTAACAACATCTAGGCCGGATATCATGTTTAGTGTATGCTTATGTGCAAGATTTCAATCCACGTCTAAAGAATCACAGTTAATTATTGTCAAAAGAATATTGAGTTATTTAAAGCATATTTATGATTTAGGCATTTGGTATGATATGAATTCATCTTTTGACTTACATGCCTACACCGATGCGGATTTCACCGGATATAAAGTTAATAGGAAAAGCACTAATGGGATATGTTACTTTCTTGGTAGCTCTCTTATCTCATATGCTAGCAAAAAGCAAAACTCCATCACGTTCTCTACCATCGAGGTCAAATATATAGCAGCAGGTAGCTGTTGTGCACAAATATTATGGGTAAAACAATAATTACTTGATTATGGTATAAGTTATTCAAGTTTACCCATGAAGTGCGATAACACAAATGCAATATAAATGATAAAAACCCAATTCAACATTCTAGGACAAAGCATATTGATTTGCATTATCATTTCATTAGAGAACACTTAAGGATATTGCTATTGAATATGTGCCTATCGAAATTCAACTTGTGAATATTTTTTACAAAACCCTTAAGTGAGAATAGATTTTGTATGCTTACACATGAACTTGAGATTTTAGGAACTTAATTGCCTTTCAATTCACCTCATGAGTGACTTAGTTATGCAAGTACCATTTGTGAATCGAATTGAATACAAAATCGTGTTGCACAATACAAACATCCAAGTCGGTCGACCGCTTTAAATTTGACTGGATGCCTGTTAAGTTATCAAACGTCCAATTCACTTGAAATATATGCACTTCCCATATCAAGCGCCCAAAATTATTTCGGACGCCCATCAGATTTACGCGATCCCTATTGTCAAAACGGACGATCGATCGTAAAAAGGATGTTGGTTAATAATGCATAGATGTTATTAGAAATTCGATAGTGGTCATCCGAAAGTATATCAGTCGCCCGTTTATACACAATATAAAAGACCCCGACCCAAAACAATTCCCAATTGTTTCCGAAACCCTTGACCTCGGACGCCCATTTTCACGTGTCTGTGCCCGCCACCGTCGATGCCCGACCATTTGTAACACCGGCGACCTCCCTCATGTTCGGCGACCCTCCAACAACCTTCTAAGTGATCGGAGATCACGATCTACCCTCCAGTTGGTCTCTAGGCTCAATTTTTCTCCCTGTTTTTTCCCTCAAATGTCTTTGTATTAGGGCTTATTCTTCTTTGGCATCGCCGCTCACCATTGTAGGGGTACCTTAGGTGACTCTCCGATTTCTCTCTCCATCGACCTCCCTCCTTCTTTGAGTCGATCCTCAAGTGTTCCTCCTATCGGTCTTCTTTCTTGTTTGAGTCGATCTGCATGATTCATTAGGGTATTGTGTTGTTAATATCTTTTTTATTCATGGTTAGTCTTCATTGAGATCACTGTCCATTACATGAATCGTATTTGTTAATCTATATTCTAGACCTTCACAATCTTTGGTTCTTAAAATGCTTGTAGGGTGTTTGATAAAATTTCCCATAGAACACTCTGAAATGCCGCCTAAAAAGTTGCTCATTATGGTCCCCGAAAATGAAAGGCACAGACATCCTCTCGCGTCCACCTTCAGCTTCACCACCTCGAGATGAGTTTGATTCTCTCCTTTTTGTCGACGCGGCCACTGCCTTAAGTTTCGAACCATTGTTTGCTTCAAGAGAAGTTGCACGAAACTTTAGGGTTGACTGGGATTCATTAAACATGAAATTTGTGCATGATCTCTTTGATGACATTGGGTGGCTCCCACTCCTTGGCATCAAAGAACCAGTATATCCGAGGTTGGTTAGACTCTTCTATGCCAACCTCCAAACTCCCAAATCCCGATCTTATGTAACATCTAAAGTTCTCGATCAAAACATCAAAGTCACTTCATCTATGATTTGTATGATTTTCAATGTTCCGACTTGAAAATATTATGACCCATAAGTGGCCTTCCGATATTTCTATAACCAAGGCTATAGATGTTGTTCTTTTGTGGTGAAGTAGAAAACTTCCTGTCAAAAGGGATTCAAAAGAAATTAAATCCCTCACTTCTTGTCGCTCACCACATTGTTAGACTAATTATATTTTCTCAATCGGGACATTACACAGACATGACTTATTATGATCTTTGTCTCCTTTATTGTCTTCTCCGGAATGATCTTCCTTTAGTAAACTTTGGGACCTATATGATTCACCACTTATGTCCATTAAGGAAAAGATTGGTTTCAAACACTCTCACAATCTTGTTCTTCACTACGGTTCTTTCCTTACTCGAATCTTTTGTGAGAGTGATATCATCATTCCTGCGATGGAGATATGTTATATGAGCAATCCACAGATATCATTTGGAAGTCCACATTGAAGCATAAGGGACTTGTTCTTGAGGGGAATGAGTGGAATGGTTTTCGCCAAGACGGGACAAGAGGCGTCATGTGATTCTGAGTCTGATGATGCTACTGATACCGAAGCTCCTACAGTTGCTGCTACTAGGGAGGATACGGGTCCCTCATGGGAACCTTATTTATGTCCCACACATGCGCTGACTAGTGGATGTGATTCTTCTACCTATACAAGTCCCTCACGTGATGACTAGGATGGGATGATGACGCGCATGGACGACATGGCTATACATATAGATCGTATGGATGCTCGTATAGATGGCATGGTTACACATATGGAGTGCTTGGAGATCGATCATCACAGCACTCAAATATTGTCCCTTTGCATATTTTCGCTCTCAGAGCTTTGACACTTCACCATATGAGAGAGTTGTGCCTCCACCGCCCGATGATGTTATGGATGTTTAGTTTTTCAGCTTGTTTTGTCTTTGATTCCCCATTTTGATGATGTCAAAAGGGGGAGATTATTATGATGAGATGATAAGAATCATGTTGCGATGTATAGTTATTAGATGTGATGTATTAGTTGTTTACAATTTTGTATGGATGTTATGCTATGTTTGAGGTGATGATGTTATATGGATGTTATGTTTGATGTGGATTCTATATGGACGTAATGGATGTTATGCTTATATATGCATTTTGATATTAACATATTTTGAGATCCTCACTACACGACACATGTTATAAGATGTGCATCGATTAAGGGGGAGTAATTTACATTTTCGTCATTTATTTCCTCGTCTCTTTATTTACCATCATCAAAAAGTGAGAGATTGTTAGTCCAAAGATCATATTCTAAATATTTTGATGATAGCAAATAAGGAAAATGATGTACAAATGATGCTTGAAGTGTTAGTTTGAACATGGTAAATATTTTTCAAAAAGAAAAAATCGCCCTATGTTTTCTGTAGTTAAAACGGACGATCGAAATACTTTCGGGCGTCCGCTAGAGATATAACGGACGATCGAAACAGATGACCGAATGACAACATATTTCTGAGAATTTAGAATTTTTAAATCAGACGATCGAAAGCGTTTTAGTCAACTATTTTGAACGTTAAAGTTCAAAAGATAACATATAAGATGGATGACCGAAAAGTCACTACAATGATCGCAATAGTTCGAGAAATCGATAAGTTTAAATCGGACGACCGAAAGTAGAACTAAATTTTACATATATTGACCTGATCATGTGCAATCAATATATGTGAGAACGTATAATTTTGATGACCATGAATAATCTTATCTAGAACCGTGGCCGGAAACGTGATCTACATAAGGCACATTAATCTGTTCTTTTTTATTGTCCTTTCTTTTCATCTGTGCGGAATGTTGTGCAGGTCATATGCGTCGCCAGTACACGAAAATTATGCCTCTAATGTTTATTCGCGAAAGAAAAATGCTTCTATGCAAAGTTGCACCCACCACTGTCTTGTCAAACTTCTCCATATATCAAACGAAAAAGAGAGAGATATATATGTACAAAGAAAGGAGCAAGACAAGGCCAGCGAACAAGATAGCTTCGTAGGGGGGCCGGTTAGTGGAGATTAAAGAACAAATGCCCTGACATTGATGAGAGCTTAACAAGTTTTGGTATTCAACCTGGGCCAATCATATGAATTATCTATGTAGCATTAGTCGTAGCCTTCATCACACTGCCGTCACTCCAAAAGATGGTGATGACATAAGCTGATCTCCAACTCCATGACCTCATCGAGCAAATCGGATACGGACTCGGATGATGTCACAGGAGCGCATGAGACCGAAATCCCAAATTCCTCCCTGATCATTTGCTGTTTTCTATTACTATTTGACAAATGGGAGGTAGTCGAGAGACCTCCATCTATGTGATACACTAACTGTGACTGATCAATATGATATATGCATGCCTTCACTCCCATCGCAAATTTCAAATCCAAAGTCTAATATTCCTTCTTCTTTTTTCTTACTTAATTGGATGAACAAAACGTGGCGAATCCACAACCCTTTTCCTTTGACCGCCATGTTTAAATAGTTCCCATGGCCGTTAGCTACCTCTCCACAGCTTCGGCGCTGATCTGTTCCTCCTCCTCTCACTCTCACCTTCCTCAGCATCGCTTCCGATCAAACATGGACCAGGGGGAAGGCGACAAGGACGGGCAGACGAAGTACAGGGGCGTCCGGCACCGACCGTGGGGGAAGTTTGCAGCGGAGATCCGCGACTCCGCCCAGCAAGGCAACCGCGTCTGGCTGGGCACCTTCGACACCGCCGAGGAGGCCGCCCGGGCGTACGACCGGGCGGCCTACGCCATGAGAGGGTCCCTTGCCGTCCTCAACTTCCCGAACGAGCACCCGTCTCGGCGTGGAGCATCGTCCTCGACGCGCAACCAGAATCAGGTAATTGAGCTGGAATACTTGGATGATAGGATCTTGGATGAGCTGCTTGAGTCTAGCATGGAGAAAGGTAACAAGAAGTGAGAGCTTGGATATGGTTAACTGTGGCTCAGTGCCCCTCTACATGTCCAACGCACCTAGCAATAAGAAGTGAAAGCTGGAACATGATTGTAGCTCATAACAACTAATTGTGCATGATCTATTGTCTTGCTACTTTGCCCTCTCAGCGAAAGATATCATCTTGTATGTATTGTTTCCAAACATTAATTTGATGTAACTTTGTTATGCTACCGTGGTGATGTTATGCCAAACTGATCGAACTTGATGCTTTAATCTTTTTTGTAGTAATTAAGCTATTAATTCTCCATTAATATTTATATGAACCAAAGGGGGAACCATATAATTAATAAGTTAATGAGATGGCATCTTCAGATCTCTTCACTGATGATTGGCGGCAGTAATATTGTTAATGTACTAAATTCCTCAGTCAACAAACCCCATCGATCACTAGTTTCTCTATAAAGAAAGAAGAACAATTCGTGTTCCATGGTCTTATTTTACTAATATCCTAGTCTTTTTTTGGCCTTGGATGCAATCCGAAGACAAGGGCGCCTTCATCAGTTGTCTGAATGTCAACTAATTACTCGGCTCCATCATATTCATCTCCTGTGTCAATCGTGCGTTCAAATCAATTATTAAATTTCATGTGCTTAGATCAATCGATTAATGAACTTTACAGATGCGACAGTGCACTAGTGCAGTTACAATCAGGAAAACCTCATCATTGGAGCTTAATTTCTTTGCCAACTAATTATTAAATATATATGACATGGGTCGTTTGCACCGGAGTATTATAATCTTGGAGGAAGGTCCAAAAAATGAGCTCCGGTCTTTGCCCTTCCGGTGATCAGTCTATTTTGCACTGCAGGAAGTGGACAACAGAAGTTTCAAGATGACGCCTTGTCATCCTAATAGAATAAGGAAGTATTCTTGAGTTTTCTGGCTACAAGAATTCATGTTTTTTCATTCACGTAGAAGAAGATAGATATAAATATTTGTGTTATATTCGTTGACTTATAATTAGTTTGGCAAAACATAGTTATGGCAAAACCTTTGTCCCAAATTATGGAAAACTTTGGCAGACTCATTAAATTATTTTGCAATCGCTGTATTTAAATTATTTTGGCAGACTTCATTTTCATTCCAAGGGACGCATGGAGAGACAAACGAACGCATGTGAAATGAAATCAGAAGCATCAATATGCCCAAGAGGGAGGAAATCTCTTATCAACTGCGCCGCGCCCAGAGGACGAGGGAGAAGAACGACAACCCCTGGCGTCTCCTTGTACATATCAGCGGCGAACTCTCCTCTCCTCCTTGTGCTATGGTCGTCTCCTTGTGGTTACAGTATATTCCAGTACTGTAACCAGCCTCTGCCGCGTCACGCCTATCTGAGATCGACTACCGAGACTGTGGCTCGTCCGGCCGCCGCTGCTAGGACTACATGGTCTTCAAGTCACAGCAACTGGTGAACAGTAAAGATGCCTTCTTTTTTCCCCTCGCAGCGCCCTGCTGATCTCTTCTAATTAACTAAAGAGTGGATTGTGATGGCGTCTCCGAACGGAAGATGCAATTTTGACGCGATCGTTTGGCTCGCATGAAAGGGAGCTCCGGCCTCCCAGATCTGTTATCCTAGTCGGAGAAGGCAATGTGCGTCTTCAAGAAGAACATGCTTCGAGCGTGGCGGCGTCTTGATCACCGTATCAGCTGCAAACTCTCCGAATATTTCGGGCGTAGGCTCCAATGTGACCATCACGGCGCTCGTCGCACCCTCATCGTGGTGACTGTACATATTCTACAACACGGCCGTTTGAGCCCGCCGGCCGTGTGACGACTGCACGCTCGCCGGCCCGCGCGGCGCTACGACCACATGTTCTTCAACTCACGGCCCACGGCCAACAAGTAGAGCCTCCGACCTGCTCTGCCGTGGCCATGCATATTGCATGTGTTGGAGCGTCACGGAACCAGTGGCAAGAATTCGTCGGAGCCGCCGGAGATCATATCGAGGACGCAAAACCGGATTTCATTACCTTCTCAGAACGATCAACACGTGTTCACAAAAACATGCAACAACCTAATTAGGCTGGCTAGGACGCAACGATCGGCAGCATCTACAGTAGTAGCTGGAACCTTCAAAGATTTCAAAGGAGGTTCTCGAAATTGCCGACTTTTGAGAACATTTGTAAATATAGATTGTCAGCAGATCGCACACGACTGTTTCTACAGAAGGTAAACAAACAGTAAACTAGATGACGATCTCGAGTTTCGACAGTAGTGTCATTTAATTTTAATCCACAGCGCGGCACGTGGCAGTATTGGATCTGGACATGTCAGTCTCACTATTTTTCGTACACAGCTAAAATTATCTGTCATTTTACTTAAAAAGTAATTCTATTTTAATTATACGACATGAACATTAATTGGGCCCCCAAATGGTACACTTTCTGAAGGGTGACCGTCCGTTATCTGTACCTTTATGCTGCTCCTGGACGATGTTTTTATTAGTGTTTTTTAGATTCTGACCGTATTGGGTCTTAATTAGATGGATCGGATGGCGTTCGATTGAGTTGAATTTGATTTTTTTTAAAAAATATTATTTACAATATTTCTAAAGATATTGTATTAACAACCTATTAGCCCCGATTGGATGTCTCCAAATTCACTGGAATTGACATATTCCAATGGTTATTTTTCAATCATTGAAATTTAATCAAAAGTGGTGTTTGACTATTAAAAACTAACGACTCGTCACCTATGAAAACACACTCCATCTAATGAAAAAAAATCACTCTGATCTCCGTTCTTTTTTCTTTCTGGCACGTCTTGCTCCCTTAGAAGATGAGACCTTTAAGGAAGACATCGACGCTGCAAAAAAAAGGGTATCCTCATCCACCGTTGAGCTGCTCATAAGATGAGCAAAATATTGTGGAGGTTGGCTGGGAGAGGAACGAGGAAAGGTCGG
Source organism: Pontederia crassipes (assembly GCA_030549335.1). Lineage (NCBI taxonomy): Eukaryota > Viridiplantae > Streptophyta > Magnoliopsida > Commelinales > Pontederiaceae > Pontederia > Pontederia crassipes. The sequence goes on along the minus strand of CM060191.1, from coordinate 62,477,370 downwards.
GGGAGAGGGCAGCGTCTGCATTGGTACGATGTACTCTCTTCGAAGCAATTAGGCACAGTACCTCATCGGTGATCTCCGAATCATTTTCACTCAAAAGCTTCAGCAGCAGCGCCGAATTGCCTCTGTTGATGATGCGTTGAACCCATTTCATGGATACCCGAGAGCACGCCATTAGTAGTTGTCGTCTTACCATGTCTTCAAAAACAACAGCTGGGCTCCAATTCCTGTAACACAAGGGCTTCCTCGTCGATGAGACTGACAAAAGAGGAGGAGGGGCCGTTCTTACCATCTGCAACAGTAGTACTCGGCGGCGCAACATAATTGGAAATCATATGGCCGATGGCCGGCGCTGAGACTACTGAGAGGAGCTCAGACAGCATAGGGAGGTAGTGATGGGGGCAGATGGCAAAAGGAGCTCAAACGTCAGCGGAGTTGTCGACCTTGCTTCCAACATGCTTCGCCTCACCTCCGATGGCCAGGTGTTCGCGGTCTTGCTAGACGCCTGCAATGGCAGACAAAAGGATGCGTACAATGTCTAGCCAAATGGGACCTTAATAGTAAAATATTTATATAATATAATTTTGTTTATTTCCACTAACCACTTGCAAATTTACACATCTAACCCTAAACTACGAACTGCATTTTTTTGGTACCTAAACTATCATGATTTTTCCAATTTGATCTTTTCGTCTAATTCCGTCAAATTCTCTATTATTTTTTATTTTTCTCATTTATGAAAAGTCTATTATACCCCTCTTCTGAATTGAATTCCATTTTTACATCAAATAATATAAAAATAATTAAAGAAAAACACCACCACATGGAGGGGACGTCCCCCCCCCCCCCCCTTTCCCTCCACGTGGTGGTGTTTTTTTAATTATTTTTATATTATTTTATGTAAAAATAAATTCAATTCAGAACAGGGGTATAATGGACTTTTCACAAATGAGAAAAATAAAAAATAACGGAGAAGTCGACGAAATTGGACGGAAGAATCAAATTGAAAAGATCGCGATAGTTTATGTACCCAAAAAATGATGTTCATAATTTGGGGTTAGATGTGGAAATTCGTGGTAGTTTAGGGGTGGTTAGAGAAAATAACCTTATTTAAAATTCTAATAATGATAAATATAAATTGGCAACATATATAAATATTGATATATTATGATTTATTTTTTTATGAGTTGCTATTTTATATTAAATTAGTTTTATTTGTTTAAGATTATTCTTTCTATTTTAATTTTTATGCCTTTCAATGATTTTCTTTTCGATATTATTTATATTTTAATACTTATCATTTTATTTTTTTATTTCTGTTTAATTTTTTGACCTCTCATTCTTTCCATTTCGACTTTCTCTTTTAATACTTTTTTCCTCTTTTATGATGTTTTTAAAAAAATTTAAACTACAAACAGATTGATAATTCATCAATTTTGTCGGTTTGATAAATTTTTGTCCAGTTCATTGCAAAACAATTGCAATGATCTTGACATTTAGTCGGACCGGATCAACGGCCAATTCATGACTGTCGTTCCAATCTGATTTTAATATCATTGATTTTTATTGATTCTTTTAAAAATCGACTCCAACGTGGAATCCAAGTGCCGATTAAATTATGATTAGACCAATTTAATTGAGTGTAATGATTCTTTAAAATATTATTTTTAAAACAATTTCAAAGATATATCTGGCCCCATTTGGAAACACTTTTTTGTTCTAAAATAAATTTTATGTAACCCATGTTCTCCTCTACTCCTTTAATCTATGGGGATCAAGAAATCCTTAACAAAATGAAGAACAAAAAACTCTAATATTTTTCAAATTTTACGGTAATTGCAGGTGGTCTATTTGGCTAAATAACTAAGAGTAAGACATTTATTCTATGCACTCTCATGCCAAATGACACTGATTATGAATAATAATATAGAAAATAATATAGAAAATACTTTGCTTGATATTGAACGTTAGTTAATATTTTTTTATTTACTACATGATATTTACAACAAAACTAAAATAATATTATAATAATAAAAATAAAAAATAAAATAATAAATCGTCCCCCTCTCCCTCCAGCGCCGGCGATAGCGTCTAGGAGTGGCCCCCCTCTCTCGTTGTGCCAGTGATGCGAATGGGGAGGGCATCGCCGATGTGAATTACAGTGACATCAACCCCACCGATGAGTTCCCCACAACTTCATCTATATTCAGAGGTGTCGTTTCCAAGAGCCTTCATAGTTACCTCATCTCCTCCACAGCGTCCCCGCTATGGAGGAGTACTCAGACCACTACAAGAAAATTGTCAATTTGCAACGGAACATTTTTTACGGACAAGAATCATTCGCATCTTCTGACGGCATTTGTGACAGATAGATAAAACCTTCCGAAATACCGAGGGTCAAAATATCCTTCACTACTATAGACGAAAAATACATATTGGTACGTTACTGACGGGCATATCCTTCGGAATTACCGATATATTAGATATAAATCTATCGATAATTCCGAAGGCTAGACCCATCGATAATTATATTTATAATAAAATATACGTGATATAATATAAGTATATGTTTAATATTTTATTATTAAAATTACTGACGAGTCTAGTCTTTAGAATTACCGATGAATATTTATCCGTCGATAATTTCGAACGCTAAGATTGTCGATAATTAATTTTTATAATAATATATATGTAATATACTATTAATATATGCTTAATATTTTATTACAATACTTACTGACGGACCTAGACTTTGGAATTATCGACGAGTCAATATCCCTCGGTAATTCTGAAGGCTAAGCCTATCAGTAATTAATATAATAATTTACTAGTAATGTTTATAATATAATCTAATGCATATTTCTTGCATTTACTTTTATTCTTTTCTTGATGCATTAATAAAAATATAATATATTAAAAAAATTATAATTATTTTTCATTTTCTCATAATTGTCTTTAATATTTTATCTTTTTACTCGTTTCCTTTAATATTTATATATTATATTATAAATATATTATATTATATATATATATATATTTATATTTATATATTAACATTACTTCTATAAATTTATAGGTCATTTGTGATTTATAAAAAGGTTCATCATTATTTATAAAATGAGTTATAAATATAATTTATTAAGTTACTTTTTATTAATTGTGAAATGTCAATTAATCTTTATTATCTTATTACAAGAAATATTTATCAATTTTATATTCTAAATTTATCTACAATCTATGTTATATATATATATTAAAAGGAAAATGAGTAAAAAGATTAAAAAAAAGATGTTTTATGAGAAAATAAAAATAATATTTATTAATGCATTAAGAAAAGAATATATAAACATGTAGAAAGATAAATATGTACAATAACAATTAATAATAAATAATATTATTTTAATTACCGATGGGTATTTCTTTCATAATTACCAACGGATATCAAATCCTTCGATAATTCCGAAGGAAATACCCATCGGTAATTAAATAATAATTTATTATAAATATTTATAATATAATAGATATCTATCTTCCATTTATTTATAATATAATATTGTATTATCAATGTTTTTAGTCATATATATTAAGACATATAAGATTATTAATGTTTAATAATATTATTATATTATAAACATTGATAATAAAATAATAATATTTTAATTAACGATGGGTATTTCTTTCGGAATTACCAACGGATCTCAAATCCTTCGGTAATTTCGAAGGAAATACCCATCGGTTACTGTATAATAATTTATAAATGGTTAAAATATAATACATATCCATCTTCCATTTATTTATAATATAATATTGTATTATCAACGTTTTTAGTCATATATATTAATAAATATAAGGTTATTAATGTTTAGTAATAATATTTATTATAAACAATGATAGTAAATAATATTATTTTTATTACCGATGGCTATTTCCTTCGGAATTACCGACGGATCTCAAATCCTTTGGTAATTCCGAAGGAAATACCCATCGGTAATTAAATAATAATTTATAAATGTTTAGAATATAATACATATCTATCTTTTATTCATTTATAAGATTTATAATATAATATTATATTATCAATATTTTTAGTCATATATAAATATATATATATTAATACATATAAGATTATTAATGTTTAATAATATTATTATATTATAAACATTGATAATAAATAATATTATTTTAGTTACCGATGAGTATTTCCTTCGAAATTATCGACAGATATCAAATCCTTCGATAATTCTAAAAGAAATACATGTCGGTAATTAAATAATAATTTATAACTGTTTAGAATATAATACATCTATCTTCCATTTATTTATAATATAATATTGTATTATCAATGTATTTAGTCATATATATTAATACATATAATATTATTAATGTTTAATACTAATATTATATTATAAATATTGATAATAAACAATATTATTAATGTTTAATTGTAATATTTTATACATAATATTATTATAGTATTGTATATATAATATAATATATGTGTAATATTTTATTATTAGGATTATTTTCTCTAACCATTCATAAATTATCGCGAATTTTCACATCTAACCCCAACCTACAAGCTTCATTTTTTGGGTACCTAAACTATCGTGATTTTTCTAATTTGATCCTTCCGTCCAATTCCGAACTTCTCCGTCATTTTTTATTTTTTCTCATTGTGAAAAGTCCATTATACCCCTATTTTGAATTGAATTCTATTTTTACATAAAATAATATAAAAAATTTAAAAAAGAAAAACACAACAACGTGGAGGAAGGGGGGCTCGCCGTGTGTGTGTGTGTGGGGGGGGGGGGGTCCCCCTTTCTCTTTTCCCGATGCCGAGAAAGAGAAAGAGGAGGGGGGCGTCGCGCCCCCTGCATCGTCGTTGCAGGGAAAGAGGGGCGGGGGGTCGCCGCCCCCGTCGTCTTCGTCGTCAACGATGACGCAGGGGGGCGGCGACCCCCCCCCCCCTTCTCTTTCCCTGCGCCGGGAAAGAGAAGGGGGGGTCGGCCCCCTGTGTCGTCATCGTCGACAATGACGCAGGGGGGCGGTGACCCCCCCTTCTCTTTCCCGGCGCTCTCTTTCCCCATGCCGAGACTCTTTCCCGGTACTCTCTTTCCCTACGTCGGGAAAGAGAAAAGGGAGGAGGTCGCCGCCCCCTGCATCATCGTCGTTGATGATGACGAGGGGGGGCTGCAACCCCCCCCCCCCCCCCCACTTTTTTTTCCAGCGTCGGGAAAGAGAAGGAGGGGTCACCGACCCCCTGCGCTGGGAAAGAGAAGGGGGAGGGGGTGGGGTCGACATGACGTAGGGGGGGTCGGCAACACCCACCCACCCACCCCCCTCCATGTGGTGGTGTTTTTCTTTTTTTAATTATTTTTATATTATTTTATGTAAAAATGGAATTCAATTCAGAATAGGGTAATAATGGACTTTTCACAAATGAGAAAAAAATAATGGAGAAGTAGAAAAATTACGATAGTTTAGATACCCAAAAAATGAAGTTCGTAGTTTGGGGTTAGATGTGGAAATTCGCAATAGTTTAGGGGTGGTTAGATGAAATAACCCTTATTATTATTGTTACCGACAGGTTGGGCCTTCGATAATACCAACGGGTCTACCCTTCGGTAATACCGAAGGATAAATCCATCAATAATTAGTATTTTAATATTATAGAGATAATACAATTTTCCCGCCCTCTCTTGACTAATTTCCCCCTCTTTCCCTCTCTCCTCTCTCTACCTATATCCCTCCCTCTCACATCTTTCCCTCTCTGTATGCCTCCCCTCTCTTTCTTTCACTTTCTCTCTCGATTCCGTCCACCTCCCACAACTCTGATGGCTTCTCGCGTGTCACGCCCTTAAGCTCCTTGACTCGAACTCAAGCGTGCGGCTCGGCCAAACCCTACTCAGTCGCCGATCAGCCCCGTTCGGACGTGTCCCGGAAGCGTCTTGGATGCACAATGAAACACCCACCCAGTTGGAGAGAAGAGAGGCTTCACAAGATAGAGAAAAATTAGAGAATATTATTAAGCAATCTCATATTGTCCAGGATGGTCTTACAAGCCTTGATTACAAGTCCTTTTATAGGGCCTTGGAGAAATATCTCCTACTCTAACTTAAGGACCTAATCCTACTAGGCATGCAAGCCCCTTCTCTAGAAAAACCTCCTTGGACTAGGAGTAGAAATCTGACTTCCTGAAAACCCTTGAAGATCTCGGCCAACTTGAATTCCTCCCTGGAATCAAATTGGGCCGGGCGCCCACCTAGCGCCTGCCACGCCCGGGGCGTGCCCGGGCTGTCCAGTCCGAGTCCCACTCGGACTGGGACTCCTCCAGGCGCCCCTGCTGTCTTCAATTCCTCCTCCACGTCCAAACTCCATCTCTAAGTGCTCCTCGGTCCAGAAGGAAGCTCGGCCTTCATGGAAATCCGACATGTCCTTCTCGACATCAGAAATCGGCCGACTCCTATTCCTACTAGGAGTAGGAATCCTTCCGACCCTGCACTTCTCGTCCAATCATCTCTCGAAGTCTCCCTCCTCGTCGACCTTCGAGATCTTGGAGCTGCTCCGGCCCGAAGACTCCACCTGCCTCTCGATCTGCATGGCCATCCAAGTCCTACTCGCATTAGGACTTGTCCCGAGCATGGCCGCCTCCTCGCGTCCATCCTTCTAGCCTGCATGGTCCCTCCTCGGACTTGGATTTTTTGGCAGCTATCCCCAGCCTTCCGGACTCCATTGCCCTAGTCCAACTCCTACTTGGACTAGGAGTCCTACTCCTAGTAGGAGTAGGAGTGCACCTTGCCTCCTCGCCCGTCGCACGTCCGTCATGTCTCAAGCATGCTCAGAGGCTCCTCGATCTGCTCGCATTCTTGGGCATCGACGCTCGTCCTCCAAAGCCTCCTGCTTTGGTTCCATGCCTCAGATCGCCATGCGTGTCCCGGTGCACCTTGTGTCGCCCACTGTCCCTGCGCGTCCAGATTGCGGCCGCTTCGTCCCAGCTCCGTCCTGGGACGTGGCAGAGGCGAGGCGTGACACACGGCTCCGACGACCTCTCCCTTCCCCTCTCTTGCGGCTTTGTCGACCTCCCCCGCCTCTGGCGACCTCTCCCTCTCTCTCAACTCCGGCCGCCTGGCGGTCCGATCGCACACGAGCAGCAGATCCGACTGTCTGCCGCTAGATCTGGGCCACAAGGAGGCGAGATCCTCCATTTCCAATCGGGCTTGTAGGCTGGCGGATCCGACGCCTTTGGTCAGATCTCACGCCAAGCGGTTGATCCAGCCGCCTAGCATCGAAGGCTGCTGCTCGGGCTACCTGACTATCGGATCTGGTGCCAGGTGGCTCGATCCGATAGCCTAGACCTGAGGCGGCCGCTCTAGCTGCGTGAGGCCAGATCCGGGCGAGGCGAGCCGATCCGACAGCCTGGAGGCGACCACTCGGGCTACCTGGCGGTCAAATCCAGTGCCAGTCGGTCCGATCCGATAGCTTGGAGCCGGAGGCAGCTGCTCAGGCTGCCTGGTGACCGGATTCGCTGTCAAGTGGCCGGATCCAGTAGCGTGGAATTGGAGGTCGCCTCTTGGGCTGCCTGGCTGCCGGATCCGGTGCTAGGCGGTTCGATCCGCCAGCTTGGAGCCGAAGCCAACCGCTCAGCCTACCTGTCGGCCGGATCCACCCTCTTGCCATCGATTTGGCCTCCTGCCATAGGATTTCGCCGTCGGGCGATTGGATTCGAACGCCTGGCACTCCGACCTTGGTCAAGACGACGAGCCGCTAGTCATGGGTAGCCGAATCCAATGACAACATTTCCCGTGGGCCCACGACCAACAACCTCCTCCTCCCGTTCTCCCTCTCTTCCTTGGTAAGATTGACCATCTGCTATCGAATTCGACGCCAGATCTAATAGCAGGCGCTGAATTTTTTTACATTTAAAAATGGTTTTCGACGGCGTACCCATCGCAACCTTTGGCGGGAAGTCACCCGTCGGGACATCCGACGAAATATGCTTGCCGAGAGTTTTGGCAGCCACCCGCCGAGAGTTTCGACGGGTATCATCCATCAAAACTCTCGGCGGACAGCCACCCATGATAAGCTTCGACGGGAGCTGTCCGCCGCAGGTTTCAAAGGGAAATCCTTGCCAAAACTTTCGGAGGGTGCTTCCTTGTTAGTCGGAAATCTGTCGGAAGTTTTGAAGGAAAGGTGAAGTCCACAACAAACGATTTTCTGACCACACAATGTCCATACTCCATCGGAAGATCCTCGGAAACTAGATTTTCTGACGGATTCCATCATATTTCCGACGGAAATCCGTGAAATTGTTGTAGTGGTCAAAGTCATACATGGCTTAATCACCAACCTTGGACTTGTACTCGGTCGATGCCCAATATTGTGCTACAATGGAGCTTCAGGTCAATGAAGGACAAGATGGAGAATCGTGTCTGCATTGCTTACGTTGTTGTTGTGCTAATGCTCGCCGGCCTTCTCTCCCATGCCGACACATAGCTATAAGAGCAAGACGTGATGCCGGTTGATCATTTTGTTTCCCATCGGGATCCATCTGCTCACATCGCTCTGAGGAAGTCATCGAGGCCCAATTTCGCCTACAATCGACCATCTAATGGCATCTTTTTCGAAGGTTGCCTCCACTTTGATAAAGTCAAACGGCTCCATCCACAAGAGGACGATTGCACCACGACCTCCGAAGTTGTAGAATATCGTTCAATGAATTACATCATGCGTGTGATGAAGCATGTCGACCTCATGGGCAATGTATATTATGTAAACCCCCTATACGAGGTGTGCTTCTCTGGCGAGCGCGATGAGGAGATGCTCCTCTACGACCACGGGTACCACCTCTACTGTCTTTGGCCCACCCTCATTGGGTTCCTATCAGAAGCCGGTTCGACCCATCGTCGCACAAGGAGAGGTTCAGAATGACCACTACGCGTGCTCCATGTGTCAGCACTATAACTCATGTCAGCGACACCCTCCCTCTTCACGTTGTCGGCATGGCGAGGGAGGGGGCCTCTCCCTCTGACGCTGGCGGCCACCAGAAGGAGAGGGGGACGGGGTGGGGGCCTCTCTTATATTTTTAATTTTGTTATTACTATAATATTTTTTATTTTCTTATTCTTTAATGAGGCTCCATGTATGTCATATTATTGGTAAATCAATTATACTATGTCAAAAGGACTGTTAGTGAAATAAGTTAATAGTTGGAGGATGTTCTAGTTATAAAATAAATAAAGTTGGAGGATAGAGTTAGAAAAAAGGATAGTATTTACTGAAATTTATTCATTAGATGTTATATCACAAAAAAATAAGAACATACAAGAATTGATTGAAGTCCTTACTTCAAATGAAACCAATGAAAGTTAGTCTCATACTAATGTTATAGGAACCAGAAAGACTTCTGAAATTGAATCATATTTCCAAGCTGACGTCCTTCATATCTTAGTATCAAATCATGCATGCAAAGAAAAAAAACAATATTGACTTGTAAATTTCTATGTGGTTTATGACGCATGCATTAGCTTTAGTGCTTGCAATTCACCCTATTTTTCATGTTTCTATTGATAATATTGCTAGTAAGAGACATGGATGTAAATTTATTGCATGACATTGAGATTCAAGTGAGGTTATTAATTGATTCTTTAAGAAATACTTGGAGTAAAACATGCTGCACTATCATGGGAGATTTTTCTACAAAGGCCTTTAATTTTTTTTTCCTACCCGAAGAATTTTTTTGTCAAGTCAATTAATGCTTTTGATATTTGAACTAATTCTAAAAATTTGTGAACTATTCTTTAGTGAAATTGTTAAATGGATTGGCCTTAGAAGTTGTTGTTCATATGATTATAGACAATGATGCAAATTACAAAGCTACACGTAGTAAACTTATGAATAAATATATTTTTATTTTTTTGTCACCTTATTGTCCATTGTGTTAATTTGATACTAAAGTATCGAAGAGATGTCCATTTTGGAAAGCTTAGCAGTCCTTAATTCTAAAGTTACTATCTTTGTATATACAATCACATGATTATGAATTGGCTAAGAAAGAGAGAAGGTCAGCATAAAATCACTCGAGTAGGTTTTGCAAATACATTTATTGCTTCACATAATTTGCATCAACATAAGGATGATTTACAATCTTTGGTAATTAGTGCTAATTTCAAGTTTTTGCATCAACATAAGGTTTTTTATTAATCGTCAATGTTATCACTCTATTTATACCTTTCTTGCAAAGTTGTGATATGAATGTCAAATCTCTAGCTTATATTTATGAAAAAATGTACATGGAATGATCAGGAATTATGACTATATTTAACAACAAGAAAACTCATACAATCCTTATATTGAAATTATAGATAAGATATAGGATCGTAGGTCAAGACCTTCATGCAATTGCATATTATCTTAACCTTGCTATTCAATATGATTAAACATGCTTTTTGCTAGTAAACAATGTGATTGACAAGATAGATGAAATACATCAATATTGGATGAGATAAAAATCTTTCGAGAATGTGTATTGAATTTTCTTGTACTAAAAATTTTTCATCTACTAAAATTGCTCGACCGTATAAACTTTAGTATCATTATCCTCCTGCTAATATATGTATTTTGTATTAACTTCAAAGTTTTTAATAGTAACACTTTTTTCCCTTTTCATATTCAATGAAAGATGAATTATGTATAATATTTGGTCATGATGTTCCAAATTTGTAAAAATTAGATATTTGTAAAATCATTTTTTTTCTTTTTGATGTAAATGGAATTGGAATGTATTTGAACGCATTCACACTAAAAAAAATAAATGGAAGCATGAAAGATTAAATTATCTTATTTATGTTCATTACAATTTGATGTTGAAATAAAGGCGAGTATTCCTTATTAATATAATTTTATTTCTATATTATATAATGCATTAAAATAATTATGCTAATTATTCATTTCCTAAGATGTCAATGTTAAAAACATCATATGATCTAATTTATATTGAATCAATAGGTAAAACTAAAATTTTGAATATTGCAGGAGCAGAAGAATTAGGAGAACTTGATTATGATGAACTTGATAATATGGTTCAAAAAAAATTTTGAAATACACTAAAGGGTCAAATGTTTGAGATTTGTTTTAATTTATCATATAATATGTTAGTTTTATGGTAATTGTGTTAATGTTTAATATTTCTTTTGTGGAGGATATTCAAAATTGTGCTACTTTTATTTTACAAATCTTGAGTACTACGGGTTGGATCCAATAGAGTCTCAAGATGAAGAAGAAATTAATTATGATATAGATGATTGAGATACTATTGATAAATATTTGACTATCTTTTTTCAAGACTTTCATTAATTTTGAAACTTTTGTATGAAGATTATTTTTTTTATTAATATGGAAGGTGATATTAGTGATAAATATTAAATCATTAGTTTGATTTTTTATTTCTTTTGTACTTGTTTGATGTTTAGTTTATGATGTTTGAAATTATTTTATGAATGAATGTTTGGAATTAATTTAATGGTCAATCTATAAATATTTAAAATTTTCTTTACAAATACTTAGAACTTATTACCAACTGGTACTAATGAGTTGAGATGTGATACTATAAATTATGTAATTATGATTTATAAATAACTTGATATGCTGATTATTTATTATTTATAAAAATAATATTTTATTAAAAATTTTGTTTCAACTCAATTGAACCGATTCAACGATATAGTTGGCACATCAATGCATTGGCCGATCTGGTTAAAATAACATTGGTACATGACACAACTAATTGTTTACTCACTAAAGAAATATAATCTGTTTATATACTAAGTGACGGGAAATATTAGCATAGCAAAATAATGTTGGCGATCAAATGAAGTTTCATATTTTTCAAAAAAAAATTTAACTCCTGCAATGATGCTAATTGAATTCTCAATAATCCTTCAAAACCACCGAAAGCATCATGAATGGACATGAAAGAGAATACAAAATGCATTTGAACTATATATATTATCAATCTATGATTTTATTAATATGATTAACATGTTACAAGTTCCACAACAATTGAAACTAAAATAACAAATACTTGAGAGAAAAATAGGAAAACCTAATATTGGCATACGTGGTGGTTCGTATCTTGGTGAATGCAATATAAGGTGTAATATCTTATTTTGTCTTCTCGGCGGCGGAAAATAAAGATGACTAATATTTGAAAGATATAGTTTGATTTACAAAAATATTGGCATAGAGGGTTGAGGATGATAGAAAAGTAGAGAAAAAGACCACAAAGAATCTTGAAATTAATGGAGTTCTCAAGAATTGACCAACGATTTAGATATATAACCAATATGCTTTAAGTTAATACATATAAAATAGTTACTGCAAATTCATTATTCTTCACATTTATGCGAGATGTGTTAATCTACATGAGAAAAGAAGACGTTCAATTCAATTAAATAAAAAAATTCTAATTAATTTAGATAAATGAGATTATTGTATTAAGTTTCACAACCACAATTTAACTTCAAGTGAGAAATTATAATAACAAATAAATCAATCCAAATAAAATTTGAATACCTAATATCCTTACACCAACGAATCAGATGAAACAAGTACATACAAATAGCTCAGTTCGTGAGATTCTTGGACCAGAAAAGATCATACAGATACATGCCAAATGTTTTATAGCATAATATAGTCTCCTTGCACGTTGAGACGTATAAATGGCTCAGAAAAAAAAAATATTAATTAGGGTTTAAGAAAAAAATGAAAAATAGAGCTACTCAATAGGAAAAAACAATCAATAAAAAAAACTTAGAAGGGTAAAAACGATATACTATAACTTATCTATTGTTCCATGTTACGGAAGCAGTAAATTTTTGTTATGTGCAGTTTGTTTAGTGCACTTAATTTGAATGTTCGATTAGCCACTCGTATCTACCAACTTGAATTTTTTTTGTTTGTTAATTTTTTCTTATTAGTGCAAGAATCATTTTCTTATATTATATGATTATGTATTAGAGCACCAATTAATTTGATATGATTAAATTTCACATGTTTTAGTTATAGTATGATACTTTTACGATGACTTTGATAAATTGGAAGTTCGAAAAAAAATATAAAGCACAATATATCCATTAAATGTTTTCAAACTTTAAAACATCGTTAAAATTATTGGAATTGGCGCAAAAAAAACCCCAATTACTTGGGTAATCATTGTAATTTACTTTATTAAACCATCTCTGCTGACGCATCCTATTTTGTCTCCACTCAGCCGCCCTACGTCATCCATGCGAGCGACAGTATCCAGAGCACAGGGACCCACGTGTCCCTGTCAGAGTGGCCACAAAAAGATCTATTTATATTTGATGGCGCGCTACTGTAGAATATAAATTGCCCCCCACTTTGAGCTTTTCAAAAATACCACGCCCTCCCTCCCTATTGCGAACATAGTAATAAAAATAATAAATAATATTAGAAGCTAATAAAACACTACCACGCCCTTTTAACAAAAATGTCCATGGAGCCTTCCTCCTTCCTTCGCTCCACGGTCCACCACCCATCGCAGGGCCACCTTTCTCCGTCGCCGGCGTACCTCGTCGAGGAGACGCTTCCCTTCAGCATGGACGACTTCGAAGAGATGCTGCTGGCGTTCGACGAGCTGGCGGAGCCGACCGGGCCGTCGTCCCCGGTGGCGTCGTCGAGCTCGGCCGTAGACAAGGAAGGGAGCGCGGTCCAGACGAAGTGTGAGGTGGATGGCGAGGGGCACCGCCGTGGACGTCCGGCGAGCGGCGGGAAGTGCTACCGTGGCGTCCGCAAGCGTCCCTGGGGAAAGTTCGCGGCGGAGATTCGCGACTCCACGAGGAACGGCGCCCGGGTTTGGCTGGGGACGTTCAACACCCCGGAGGCGGCGGCCATGGCCTACGACCAGGCCGCGCTGTCGACGAGGGGGCCGATGGCGGTGCTCAACTTCCCCGTGGAAGAGGTGCAGGAGTCGCTCCGCAGGATCGAGTTGGGCGCCTCCGCCTCCGCCGCCGTCCGGAATGGTGCCGCCGCCGAAGACTCTCCGTTGATGGCGCTGAAGAGGAAGCACTCCCTGAGAACGAGGTCCGTCAACAAGAAGAGGCCGAGCAAGGTGGCGGGAGGCGGCAAGAGAATACAGAACGTAGTGGAGCTTGAAGACTTGGGGCAGGACTACTTGGAGGAGCTGCTAAGAGTGTCTGAATCCTCGAGTTGTTGGTGATATCAGAAGATTGATTTCTATGCCAACTTGTGAAGAATCGCTTCCATATATTTGTCTGTGTGTAAACTAATAGTTTTCAGTTCAATTCAATCATCCCATAACAAATTTAAAGCACACAATGATGGATCAATCAACACGAATAAAATTTGGGATTTAATTGCATATTTTAGGGTTTGACTTACATCCAAGATATTTGGAATGATGTGGATCTAATCTCTAATATATAAATACGTATATACAAGTGTGCATATACATAAGAAATTAATCGTCGTAAGAGCGAGTGATAATGACATTTAATATGCAATTATTGGTGCATACACACACAGGTAGAACACCACCTAATAAATTTATCAGCCGTTTAATTAGAACCTATGTCCATGTTTAGACATCAGCGATCTCTCTGAAAAGTCACTGATGTGCCAAAGTCTAAGATGTTTAAGATCCGGCTGTCTGGTTTTTTTTACCGTAAAGTCTCTAAATTAAAAATAAAATAAAATAATATGTTGGTGGTGTTTTCAGGGGAATCCCTTGTGGGCACTTGGGGATGAAACTCTCAAAACTTGAACAAAATTAAAATTTATGTTTGTATTTCGTACTGGAGTTTTATATTAACTTTATAAATAATGAATAATCATTATTATTTTTTATATTAAAAAACATAGCGTCATCTCATAATTGTAGCCTTAATTATAGACCATCATATCTTTCTCTTTATGTAAGAAGGTACATAACTTTTTAAATAAAATTCGAAGACGTACCTTCCATGTTTTCCCTGATGCATTATTGAGTGACCGGGGCGTTGACAATGCAATAACCAGTTAGATTCGGGATGCATGCATCACTTGGAGATAAGAGGACATGGTGCCTTTTCTTATGCAATCTACACACAGTTACTCCTCCGGGCATGCCGGGCCCATGCCCCACAAGAGACAACCTCCATAACCCTCCGACCAGGATAATTAAGATCTCATCTCGCTGGTCCGGCTCCGATCTATCTAGCTGTAGTATATGTAGCATGGGGCCAATCAACCAATGAGTTCACTTGTTCACCATCCTTTTTCTTCTGTCTTAAAACGAATTGTCATATTTGCTGCACTCTTGTTTTTTGTCCTGACGGCAAGAAGATTTTTTTCCGCAATTAATGGTTACCTTCTTGGACAGGGATCATGCATGCATCCTGCATGGGGCTCGTGCTTCGTGCAAGTGTTGATCGTTCTTTTTTTGGATGTTGGTTAACTCTATATCAAAAGTAATATTAGTGGGCGTGTGGTGCAGATAATTATGGATGTTTTTAATTTCTTAAAATGATAGTTTTAAATGCAAATCCCACTGGCGAGTATTATGCATGTAGCATCCAGACGTACTCCATTTGAATTATCATTGAGATCAATTAAATTTTGACAATATTATTTATTAAATGAAATTCTTGAAAAAGATAAATAAAAAATAATATCCTTCAACTCCATCTTCACAATTTTTTTTATCTTCTACGAAAGATAAATAATCTAAATTTTTCGTATTTTATTCATGCGCAATTTTTTCATTCGCTTATTTATAATAACATCTTATTGAAGTCTTAGATAACTTTAAAGATTTTTAAATTATTTTTTATTTATCAATTTAAGTTATGATATTACTAGTACCTACCAAAATTTAAATACTAGTGGTGATCTAAATTATGGAATAATTAAAATGATAATGCACCAACTAATATATATTCGTGTGGACATGAAAACTTATTGATATCCTGTTAAATAAATTATTCATATGTTTGTAGCTCGATCACTTTAATTCACCACGTATTTACAAACCAAAAGAAGTTCGGTCCGCATCTTTTGCTAATTATATACTTAGATAAAGTTGTATGCAAGTAAAAGAGATTTTTTTACTAAAGATATATGGAGGTGTAAACTCAAAAAGTATTTACATATGTATTCATAGTTGGATCAATATTTAATGGTAGATATTTATTTAAATTATTTGATGATATCATCATGATATTAAATAATTAAAATTATTTTAACTTTCTATATTAAAATCCACCATCACCTTTCAATTCAACAATTGAACTACACATACATTTTTTTTCTCTTTTACTAATATATAATGCATACTTACATACATATTTTCTATTTACTTTTCCAATTATGTCGGATGTGTCCGAAGAGACTTTTTGCTGTTGACTTTGATATTTAGAATTCACTAGCCTTAATTCGTTAGTACAATTTGAGGAGAGCACAAAAGTTTGAATCCGATACAGATTTCATGAAATTGGCCACCGTCTGCCTCGGTGACCCAAATTGAGCTAAATGTTAGTTTATTGAGGCACATTTTGCGATAATCATGAAAATGTTATAATAGTTAATTAATTAGATTCGTATATAAAGGTGACGGTTGAGACGAATTCACTCACACTCAGTTTTACCTATCCACGAGGCAACCAAGACAAGTTTCTGGTTGCGATTCGAGTCTAAACAATTATGCCCAAGTTTGACTTTCTTTGGATATGCTTATTTTCATTTGCCTCGATCGACTCTTCAACTATCCGACTAATAATGCTCACGTCTCTTTCTTCGGGAAAAAAAGAAAAAACAGTAGTAAGTTTCGAATTGTCCCGTGTTAATTTGAAGACTCGAAATCTAACTGGTGGTTGTCATGGGGATTTCTCACTAATTATCTATGGCTCGCCTAGCCTTATAAATACGATTGTATATATATATGCATACACAAATATATTAACATTTACGTAATCTGAAGTCAGAACATGAGAGAGAGAGAGAGAGAAACATGAAAATTAGACAGCATGGTCTATTGGTCCTGGTAATCGACCGTGTCAATAAAATTTGATTGGGTATGCATTAGAGTGTGGTCGTACGTCAAATTGAATGACCATCTACTTGGAGTTTCTCTTTGCATGCAGATGGAATGAGAAGAAACAAAACAAAATGGTGGTGTATTCCCCCATATACGACGGCATTAGGGATAAGCTCCATCGCGGTCCGAGGGGCCCCTGAATGAACCATATCAAAATTAAGTGGCAAGTGGAATCGTCAAGGAGACCAAATCAACATTCCAAGTGGGCTTACCTGCCCTTTGGCGAGGTTTGCACAGGTGGAAGCAAATTATAAGCTCCGGTGTTGTGTCGACGTGACCCAACAGTGAGAATTCTGGCAAAACCAAAACGGACTAAATGAAAGGTGTTCAATCCATTACGATTAGTTGACATCTATAGTACGCAGTTTATTTTACCTGGTGAGAGAGATAAATACATTATGATGGGAGAAAAAGTGCTAATAAAATTAAAATTGCGGATAAATGCATTACGAGGAATTCAAATATGAAAGAGGATGGTTTAGATTCACGGCTGCTAAGTTTACGAGGCTAAAGAAGACATCAGCACATTGATAGATAACTTATGGAGCTGCTAACACACTAGAATTACAATTATTTGGGGTGAGGATACTAAGCTTAACTACAATTCTTTGAATGTGAACATAATTGGAGTGCTTTTGAAATGATATTTTTTTTATTATTATATCTTTTCCTTTCTAAATTTGAAAGATTAAACAAATTTAACTTTATGTATTTAAATTATTTTCACGGGTGAACACAAAGAGGAGAAATCGATTGCTGCAAAAGAAGATGAATGATTTGACTTTTGTTATGTATAACTTGAAATTTAAGAGTAGCAAAATTAAAAAAAAAAGTTGATCTTCGTGTCGGTGATGTTTCTTCATATGATCAATGACTTGTAGAAGAGAAAATTGAAGGTTCTTCAAGAGCTAACATGAATCTTAGTGCTCTTCAAGGTGGGAATCATCATGACGATGAAGATGAAGGTGAAGCTATTGCTATTTGTGATGAAAATGTGGAGAATGTTACTACATCACTTATTGTTTTGGAGCTTCCCATAGAAAATGAATGTGATAATCTTGATGATGAACTTGAAGATGATAATGATCTTCATTATGACATTGAGTTGGATGGCATGATGAACCTATTGTAGTCTTGTAGTTTAAGTCTTAACATGTCCGTGTGGATTGTGGTCTTACTTTTTGTCATGTAGCTGTGAACTTGTTTAATGATAACTTGTTGCATGTTGTGGTTGGCTATCTGAACTATAATTCCTAAATGTTGAATGTGTTTTGTTTAATGTTGACTGTGATATGTCATTACAAGAAAATCGAACAATAGCGACACACTGCTTGCGACGCTACGGAGGCGTTATTACGTCTCCGTGATAAAGAGCGTCTCATTGGCGTCTAATGAGCGCCGCATAAGTGCGGCGTTGAACATCAGTGGCTACTGGCTTCGCAATTGAGTCAACAAAAATGAGACGCGACTAGAGCCACGTGTTGACGCTATCTCGACGTTATTAAGACGCGTGGTGTCCGACTGAGGGTAGAAGAAATGCATCGCTACTTCAACGTGCAGATAGCACGATGCTTGATGCGCTATCCCGGCGCTCACGAGTCGCTAACATAGGCGCTATTTCGGCGCTACAGTGACGCAATTATGATGGTATACGCGTCGCCAATGAGATGCGCATATGGCGCTAAGAACGATATATTTAACTCAGCGTCGACGGCATATGCGACGCTAATGTGACGTTATGGAGGCGCTACTTGCATTTTTTTTTACCCATACCAGCCTCATTTTTTTCCCTTCCCGCACCATACAATATATAATGCATATAAAAATGTATTGATATTCATCACAAGCAATATAAAAGCATCACAGACAATATAAGAGCATCACATGCATAATATATAATATAAGAATACGAAAAGTAATAAATCGAACTAACAAACTATATGTATATCTAAGTCTATAAGTAACAAAAGCATAGTTTGTTTTCTATCCTAGGTTTGGGAGTTATTATTATCATTCCGGACGTTCGACCTAGACGTGCTCGATCTATGGTCTCGCGGGGATGGATTCTGCGTCGGCATCAATCCCTGAATCGTCTGCAATAGCGGAACCAATTGCTGCGACAACTGCTGCGACAACTGCTGCGACACCTACTGCGATATCTGCATCGATAACTGCTGCGATAGTTCCTGTGATAGCTACGTCATATCAGGTGCAGCGGATGAACTCAGAGCAGATGCACCTCATGTGTATCATCCGATCCTCCTAGGTATCTGATCGGCTATGCCGAGGCCACGCAAGTATCCCCTCGTGTCGTGCCGGCCACCTCCTCCCAAACAGTAGGGTCCTCTACGAAATAGAAAAATTATACAATCATATAATATATAAATTATATATAAAGAAACACATAAATTAAAAATATAATAGAACCAACGAAAAAATATTACCTGATGGCTGAGTACTCGGATCATCTCTATACTTTTCAGTCATTTTTGCATTATACTCATTCTAAAAAATTTAAACATTGTGTATTTCAAAAATAGTGCACTAACGTCAACACTCAAATGACCATGTCATGAGACTTATCAGAAGCCTACGAGCAGTGGGCGTGACTAAGTCGTTTGTCTTTGGCTCCTATGTGTGGCCTTATAGACTACATGAAAGCTTACGGGACCGCCTTCTTTCTCCTTCTATAATAAAGTTTCAAATTTGATAACACAAGTATAAGTCAAAAGTTTGATAAATTGAATTTATATATAAATTACCATGCATCGTCGATAATCGCATCAACCCCCTGTGTGGATGTGGGCCTCGAGCTTCGAAAGACGGTTAACTCTTGTCTTTTTTTACTTCTTTTGCCATCGTTCATCCGTCCTTTGTGAACATAAAATACTTACACTTTCAAAAACTATAAATTTAATAAAAATAATTTAAAAGTAAACATACTTACCACTTCCTACATAAGGACTCCCAAATCGAGCGCTTAATATGCCTTGAGCATCTTTGTATACTCTGCTCCAGAGTAAGGCCGGCGGACGTGACGACCTTGAGAAACTTGTATAATCGATTTCGGAGGCGTTTCGCAGCGACCTCCTCAAAAGCTTTCCGGATCATCCCTAAACTAAGATTCAGATGAAAGTGATTTGCCTCCTACAAAATACGTTAAAACTTAGTACTTTTAAAATAATATAAATATAATTATGTAACCCAAATTTTTCATCGTACCGTAAAGGCTCAAAAGATGTCATCTCGCACCTGAATTGGGACATCTTTCTAGGATCCTGCCCCTTCCGGTAAGTGAAAAAGAACGAGAGCACTGACATCTCGCACAGTACTAGCGGGTATGAAAGTGGTCCTGCCAATTACAAAGAAGGATTAATTTTCAACGATAACCAAACTATAACAAAATTTGTACAACTTATTTAACTTACGGTCAAGCAATATTATTCACAGTGACCACTCCATTATCGTGTAACACATATTCATCACTCGAAGAGGAATCATCATTCGATACAGCTGGGGAATTTCAATTGCTTTACACATTCGAAAACCACTTTTCTTTGATCATTGCTCAAGACATAAGTAGCTTTTGGCTTTTTGCATTTACTATTTTGAAGATAAATGATATCTAACTCTAGTCTTTTGCATATTAATTTCATGTCTTCACGGGTCTATATGCTATCTTTTGTTCTTCCTTTAATATCCATAATAGTGTTGAAGATGTTGTCAAATACGTTCTTCTCCACATGCATGACGTCCAAGTTATGATGTACCAAGTTTAAAAACCAATAGAGGCAGAGGCAAAGGCGACGGAGGGCGGCAGAGGAGGAGGTAGAGGCATCGGCGGCGGAGGGCGGCGGAGGACGGCGGATGCGTCGGGCGTCAGAGGAGTCGATCGTTGACGTCGAGCATCGGGCGTCGAGCGTTGGGCGAGTAAAGGTAAAACAGTAACAGTGAAAACGAAGAAGAGGGGTTAGGGATTTAAGTAATTTTTTTAGCGTCTCCAAAATACACGATGCTACGTAGACGCAATGTAGGCGTCGCTTGTATCAAAATTCGGCTAATGCGGCGCTATAAAGAAGCTAATTTATCGCTAAGTTACTGTAACGACACCATAGCGTCGTAGGGATGTCGATGTATATTTAGCATCCCACCGTTGTGACGCCAGAGAAACGTTAATTATTTTTCTATTTCAAATTTTCTATTATGTATGTAATTTTATTTATCAATATATCGTCTCATCGCATTGTGTCTCGTTCCAATTGTTTTATTTCCTTCGTGTGTGTGTATATATATATATATATATATATACATATGTAATATATGTGTATGTATATGTCTACATGTGGGAGATTAAGTCACAACAATGTGTTTATCTATATGTATTATAAATATATACGTGTATGTATATGTCTATACATGTGTGAGTCATATATAGATAACGTGTATATGTATATGTATTCGAAGTGAATATATGTGTATATGTTTATATATGTGAGATTAAGTGATAATAATATGTACATATGTACTTATTATATATAAGTATAAGCATATACGCGTATTTATATGTCTATATGTGCCCGATTAAGCGAGTGGGATAAAAAGTCGGCTAAGGCGACGCAATACAGACGCCATTGAGTCGCTAGAGAAGATTAGCGACCCCGTAGCGCTGACCTAGCGTCTAAAATTATTCGCGTCTCAAGTTAACGACGCTACAGAGACGCCAATAGTGTCACCATAGCTTCGACACTGTTGGTGGCTCTAGTTAGATGTGAAGTTGACGCTATTGAGTCTCCACAGTGACACTAAAATGGAATAATTTGTAGCAAATCACTCTCTTAATTCAACCACCATAATTTCATGATTAAGAATATAAAAATAATATATGCATAATTAAGATATTATATCTATTGTATGTATAGATAACATAAATAATATAGGTAACAAATTATATATTTAGGAACACTCCTATCATGTAAAAATACATATTTATGTAATTGTATAGTACATATATATAATATGGGTAATCATGTAGGAATACATATATATGTTGATAATACAAATATAATATTTAATTAATTTATTGATTAACATATAGTATATATAATATATAGGGTTTAGGGTTTAAATATAAAACAAATAGCGATATAATTATAGATAACCTAAGACTAGTAGCCAAGTAATTACATTCACATCTACATAGCATCGCTTAAGCATGTGACGCCATATAGCATCTCTTTAGAGTCGCAATGTGTGCGACGTGCGACGCGAGAGTTGTTGACACGAGAACGGCGCTAGGTTCTACGATGCATTTTCGCTCTGTGGCGCGCGATAATAGCGTCTACATAGCATCTCCATTGCGCCATTGCCAGCGTCTATTTCGTGAATAGATAAGAACATGCTAATGAGACGTTATCGAGAGACAAATAGCGTCGCATTGTTGTGACGCAAAATGGACGCCATGAAGGTGCCAGTGGCGTCTATGTAGCGTCACTACTTTAGGCGACGCTACTTTTCATCTCTAAGCGCTCATTTTCTTGTAGTGTGTTATGTTTGGTTTATTTTAATATAATGTGTTGTGTTTGATTTGATTTATATGAATGTGATGTGTTATCGTGTTGTATTTAGTTTATAATAATGTGATGTGTTGGCGCCATTGTGACTCTAGATATGAGGATCTAAGTCGATGTCATATTGATGCCAATGTTACATTTTCACTCGTGCCTATGCTGCCTTATGTGGTGCTATGTTGACTCTCATGCGGTGCTAAGGTATGCCTCTATGTCGACACCAAGTTGTCTTCAATGTCGTGATGCTAAGTCGACATGATTTGAACGCTAATGTTATATCATAACTATCATGTATGTGACGCTAAGGTATCACTAATGGGGGAGCTAATTATGATAAATTTTGCCTCACTACGCCCATTCTATTCCCTTTCCGTCCCATACAAATTTATACAACACATTCAACACAACATAAATACAAGAATCACATCCACATGCATCATATAAGAAAATTAATAACATCATAAAGTCTTAATAATATCATAAACCAATAAATTATGAAAGTTAATCATTTACAAAATTAATCACATTCAATGTTATAAAAGTTTCTACCCTAAATCATTATTGTCATCAATATCATTTCTGACATTGAAAAATGGTGTACTCAATTCTAGAGCTCGTGGTGTCTGGTCTAGGATTGGATGATGGCCTAATCGTGACCCTTTAGTTCTTTTGAAAACCAATGGTTTTGTGGTGTTACATTTCCAATTTTTGTGATCCCTTAAAATGATGTTGGTGGGGTATGTGTGTTAAATTAATTGGAATATAAATTTTCCATTATTGTAATAAGTTTATGATTTGAGATTCCATTAATTGTTTTAAATGTAAGTAATATGATAGCATTGTGCATAGTTTAATATCCATTGTGTAGTTACAACCATTACTGCTTTGGAAGATAAAGATGAACCAAATAGTTGGAGTGTTAATTTGGAAAAGATGACATGGGATGGATGATCCTACTTATGTCGGTCATTGTCTGGATTGAGAATCAACGAGTGCGATCGAAAATCTAGTTCACCACATCAAAATGCATGGCTTGGGTAAGATAAGATAAAAAAACCAGCTCAATCGCGCACTCAAAACATGGTTAACTCCACCAAAATGTCCGGATGGTCGACGATCGTGAGTTTCTTGTCAGTGACCTTTTGTCCCGACGAGCGAAAGTGGCAAGGGCAACGAGGGCAGCTTGCGAGGGTTGGCAATGGGCGAGCGAGTTCAATGGCAATGATAGCGGGTGATTGGGCGAGTTCGAATGCTTCAACGACTGGCAACCAATCGAGTACGGAGGGCAGTGCCGCCAGTGGCAGTGGTGGTGAGCGAGTTTGAGTGCAATGATGGCAGGCGATCGAGCGAGTTCAAGTGTGGTGATCAAGTTCGAGGGCGAGCGGACGAGGTCGAGTGCGGCAGTGCCAAACGAGTTCGAGAACGAGAGGACGAGGTCGAGGGCGGTGGTAGCAAGCGAGGTTGAGGGCGGTGGCAACAAGAGATTTCAAGGGTGGCGATGGCGGGCGAGCGACTAGCGAGTTCGACTACGAAAGATCAAGGAAAACGAGGTCAAGGGTGAGTGGGCGAGGTTGATGGCGGTGGTGCCGAGTGATTTTGAGGGCGGTGATGGTGGAGGGGAGACCGCGTGGATGAGGTCGAGTGCAGCGACAATGGAGGGCTCTTCCTACTTTTTTCACATATGCTGAACAATCGTCTACTGAACCACCCTCGTCGCCCACTTATCCGCAGTTTTTGCATTAGGTGTTGATCCATCATCCGTCCACCAGCAGTGTACGTAGGTGATGCACTTAATTAAACCAAATAAACGTCAGATTTAAGATGAGATCCACCTATTTTTTTTAAATTAAGATTGTTGTAGTACGGTGGCAGGAAATTTGTATTTAAGATGAGAGGCACCCCATTTATGCACTTTAGAATTTGCATCCATTCACATCACATTTGACATTCATGTCATATACTTATAATGAGATTATTGAGCTAAGGAAACATGTAATTTTCAATCAACGCTTTTAAATTGCAATCCAATTCAACCAGATAGGAAGAGAATTAAAAAAGAAATATATTTTTAACCAATAAAACCTAACTTATCAAGCATCAATTTTCAGTATAAAAAATATGGAACTTCAAAATATTTCCTAGACACATAATTCCAAGCAAGGTTGTCAAACTCACGTATTGCTACTTAAACTAGGACGAGTTTGCGAGTTTACGTAGAAAAACCAGAATGAAATCGCTATAAAATTGAAATTTTGACTAAATTCGTATGGAATTTTGATTCAAAATAATAAAATCATTTAACTCGTGCGCTTAACTATTAAACTCGTCGACTCTATGACAAATGTTGTACGTATGTATGGTGGGTGAGATGATAATAGTCATTCATGAATCAGAGACTTTTTTGTGTTTATCATTATTTTTTTCTTCTTTTTTGTTATTTTCCTTCCAATTAATTTTTCATTAATCTCAGTGTTAAATAAAATATAAATATGAAAACTATGATATATTTTTATTAATTAAAAATAAATGTTATAATGATATAACTTTAGTGTGAGTTCATATTAGTATTATATTTTGTTTCTTTGTTATTTAATTTATTTGAACCGAAACATCAAAAAATAAATAATATGACAAAAAATATATTAGAACAATGAAATATTTAATATGAAAATGATTTGATCATGACAACATTAATATATATATATATATATATATATATATATATATATATATCATATAATTTTTGGAACTTCAATTGAATTAATACAAGTTGTTTAATTTACAATGATGAGATGGGTTATGCATGGTTAAATGTTTTAATTGTTAAATGTCATGAATAATATTTTATTTGTGAATTTTTTTATTTATGAGTTATATTTTATATTCATAATAATTATTTATTTGTATATTTAATATGATTATTAAATTTATTAATTTGTATCGTACATATTTGCAAATCAAATACCCTCTAAAACGAGTTTAGATAAAACTCGAACTTAAACAACCTTCTTTCCAAGCTTCTCACTAAATTAACTTTCTTTCTTATTTTTTGCACTTTTTTTTCTTTTTCATCCCAATTTTTATTTCCTCGCACGAATCTTTCGCTCTTTGCATTTTCCTTTTTTTTTGTTCTACTTCTTCCCACTTTGATTTCACTCTCCTTCCGTTTTTCAATTTTCCTCTCTCTCTCTCTCTCTCTCTCTCTCTCTCTCTCTCTCTCTCTCTCTCTCTCTCTCTCTATGATATTCCCATATTTTGGCCGTCGTCGTCCTTCATCAGTTTAATTCTTCTATCCTTCTGTTCACCCTGTGATCAAATTGGTGTCCGCTCAGTTCCTTCAGTTTCGAGGATTTAAACTGACCTCAGACACTGTTTGATTTTCGTATCTAACCGAACCAGTTCACGTTTTCGGCCCAATTTTAATGCCATTGCTATTAATTAGCATTAAGTTAGCAACATTATGTTATTAGTGAATAGTCATCCTAACAACGCCACCGTAAACCAAAAGAATTGAATACCAATGATCAAATGTGGTAATTTAAGTATATAACTTTTGGCGATTCAAATGCCTGCCAAAACAATCATATATATATACGACTGATCATTTTGTAACAGGAAACAAGGAACTACGTACTTAATACGTTCGAGCTTATATATTCTTAGGGCTTGGCTTGTGGTACGTGGAGAGCACGTTGAGAAAGGATGGATCTTCATACTCATCTCTGTGTGGCGCTCCTCATCTTGTCTTCGTTGCTCATGCTCCATGCTCCCATGGCCGAGGGCCACACCATCCACATGAACATCACCAACAACTTAGGCGACGGAGTTCCGTTGAATATTCGCTGTAAATCCAAAGATGATGATCTCGGCTATCATATGCTCGACTTCCGCTCATCCTTTACCTGGCACTTCAAGCCCAACGTTTTCTTCCAGAACACACTGTTTTGGTGCTTCATGGAGTGGAAGAACGCAGCTCACCAGTTTGTCTCCGGGAGCTTTGACGTCTATCGTGAGGACAGGGACCAAGGCAGGTGCCGCAGAAGGTGTCTGTGGAGCGTCCGATTCGACGGGGCGTACGCGTACAACCAGGGACTTGATAAGTATGAGCTCATGCATGGGTGGTAACATTTGCATGTTATGCCTCGATGTGTTTCTTGTTCGCCTTATAATAAGAAATTATGTGTGCTCATTTATTTCATGTTACATTCCAGGTTAGCAATGAGAATATGTGTTTTCTTTTTCTGCTAGTGGAGAGTTCGATGTCTTTCTCTTTTTATATTGTAATGAAACTATTAAGACTCCTCGGAGAAGAGAAATCGATCGTTCATTCATTCTTCAATACTGCTGTATCATTTTTCTCTTAATTAGAAGTCAGTTGGATAAATGGGCTTATATGGCGGACGGACTAATGGGCTCCTTCACATCAAATGTGTTGTTCAGTAAGCCCAAGTACTTGTTATAGTCGACAAATAATATAGGTATCTATATACATACATACCAGCAAAATAGGTCATGCAAGATTCTGGTTGATAAATATAACTATATATTGATTTTGGCCTAGATATTATTTAGTAGTTTCATTGTTATTATTTTTACACTCAGATTATATGAAATTATTATGTCAGCAAAAATACAAAAAAAAACTATCAAAATATTTAGGCTTTTTCTAAATCTTGAATATTTTTAATAGAATATTTAATTTCTCAAAGAATATAAACATGCAATTATGTAAGTAGAAATATTATGAATAGTTATACTAAAATATGTGATATAATTTAGATGTCAATTTATAACATGAGCAACATTTTATATTATCAAACCCCTGTTATATATAAAATCTAAAGAAATTTAAGATCCCAAGAAATAGATAGAATTTTTTAAAAATTTCATTCAAAAATATGATATTCTTAATAGTTATTCTTTTTCTTCTTTAGTTTTTCCCCTTTCCATTTTTCTCCCATCTTTCCTCTTTTATTATTGTCTCATTCCAAACCCAACCGTGGACTCGAATTGATGATTGGATTATATTGAAACACAGATCGAAACGAATGATCAAATCAAATAATATAAGTTAATAAAAAGAATAAAATATGTTTTTGCCTCATTTTGAACCAGATCAAAACGAATGATCAAATCAAATAATATAAGTTAATAAAAAGAATAAAATATGTTTTTGCCTCATTTTAAACCTGGCTATGGACTTGAATTGATCATCGAATTAGGTTGAAGCGGTCGGATCGAACGGATGAATCAAATAATATAAATCAAGTAGTAGTAGTAGTAGCAGTAGCAATAGCAGTAGCAGCAGTAGTAGTAGTAGCAGTAGCAGTAGTAGTAGTAGCAGCAGTAGTAGCAGCAGTAGCAGTAACAGTAGTAGTAGTAGCAGTAGCAATAGCAGCAGTAGCAGTAGCAACAACAGCAGCAGTAGTAGCAGCAGTAGTAGTAGCAGTAGCAATAACAATAGCAGTAGCAGCAACAGTAGCAGTAGCAGCAGCAGTAGCAGCAGCAGTAGCAGTAGTAGCAGCAGTAGTAACAGTAGTAGCAGCAGTAGCAGCAGTAGCAGTAGCAGTAGTAGCAGTAGCAGTAGTCGTAGTAGTCGTAGTAGTCGTAGTAGTAGTAGTAGTAGCAGCAGTAGTAGTAATAGCAGTAGTAGTAGCAACAGCAGCAGCAGCAGTAGTAGCGGCAGCAGCAGTAGTAGCAGTAGCAGTAGCAGCAGTAGCAGTAGTAGTAGTAGCAGCAGTAGCAGTAATAGTAGTAGTAGTAGCTAGTAGTAGTAGTAGCAGTAGTAGCAGCAGCAGTAGCAGTAGCAGTAGCAGTAGCAGTAGCAGTAGCAGTAGCAGTAGTAGTAGTAGTAATAGTAGCAGCAGTAGTAACAGCAGTAGCAGTAGCAACAGCAGTAGCAACAGCAGCAACAGTAGCAGTGGTAGTAGCAGCAACAGCAGCAGTAGTAGTAATAAGTAGTAGTAGCAGCAGCAGTAGCAGCAGCAGCAGCAGTAGTAGCAGCAGTAGCAATAGCAGTAGCAACAGTAGCAGCAGTAGCAGTAGTAACAGTAGTAGCAGTAGCAGTAGCAGTAGCAGCAGTAGCAGTAGTAGTAATAGTAGCAATAGTAATAGTAGTAGTAGTAGTAGCAGTAGCAATAGTAATAGTAGTAGTAGTAGTAGTAGTAGTAGCAGTAGCAGTAGTAGTAGTAGCAGCAGCAGCAACAGTAGTAGCAGTAGCAGTAGCAGCAGTAGCAGTAGTAGCAGTAGCAGTAGTAGTAGCAGTAGTAGCAGCAGTAGTAGCAGCAGTAGTAGCAGCAGCAGTAGTAGTAGCAACAGCAGCAGCAGCAACAGTAGCAGCAGCAGTAGTAGCAGTAGTAGTAGCAGCAGTAGCAGTACCAGTAGTAGTAGCAGTAGCAGTAGTAGTAGTAGCAGCAGTAGCAGTAGTAGTAACAGCAGTAGCAGCAGTAGTAACAGTAGTAGCAGCAGTAGTAATAGCAACAGTAGTAATAGTAATAGTAGCAGCAGCAGTAGCAATAGTAGTAACAATAATAGTAGTAGTTGTAGTAGATCAGAAATAATAAATAAAATGAAGGTGGATCGCAATAAATGTTTTTTTAAGATTGTCTTTTCTATGGAGGATATAAGATTATAAGATTAGATGTAAATCATTGTATTCAAATGTTGGATATATATATATATATATATATATATATATATATATATATATATATGTTGCATATGGATGTTGGCTTGAAATGTGTGCGTAACCATTTGAATAAGAAATATTGAGGATTTTATATTTGAAATTTTTTATAGGAGTCAATTTTCTATTTCTAAAGTGAATAGACTTATGTTAACTATATTAGGGATCAGAAAATGGTACTTAAAGGTAATTTGCGAAAATACATTTCGTCCTTGAAAAGTCCAATAACATGGTCCATAAACAATCTTTAATGACAAGTAAATAATTAGTCACTAAAAGCTCGAAGGACAAGACATCAAGACCGGTTACTAAGAATTTTTAGCCGCCGAAACTATATCGACGAGCGTCGATCAATTTCATTTCTTCCCTAACGATTATTTTCGCTAAAACATGTTATTTTCACTCTCGTTTATTACATAAAAATAAAAATGTGCACAATTCACGTGATGGAATAACAGTTTACCGTGTGGATTACAATAGGGTTATTCATATTATTAATCAATTATTAATTAACTAAATAGGATTCTAAATTAATTGTGCGCCTTACACCAATTAGGATCCTTGTGAAATATTAAACCTTCTTGCACAATATCATGCACTATATTTTTTTCCAATTTAATTAAATATGATAAGTAGTAATGACGCATTAAGAAAAATGTCGATATAATCAATGGAATTGCTTATTGCCTAACCCAAAAATAAAGATTCATGCTTACTTATCGAACTTTTTTTTTGTTCTAGGTGGGGAACAGTACATATAGTAGGGTTCTTTTTTCTTTTCCTTTGTAAGTAGATGAAAGAAGAAATGGTTGTGCATGTTCACCTTCGTGTACTGCTCACCCGTTTGCCTTGGTTGGTCATGTCATATATTTTTCGTATGTGCATGTTCTTATCAAAATGATGAGATTTACTATTAATATTAAGAAGAACACCATCACTATATTCACAATTTTAACACTGTTTTGATAACTTAATTAGGTCGGCCCAGTTAAAGGATTTTTTTTTAATAAAAGCTCCGACAGGAGTTAAACTTAAACAAACCCTAATTTTTTCTTGTCACTTATGTTTTCTTTAAAGATGGTAATAATTGTTTTATGATGTAATTACAAATATTGGAGTAACTTTTGAAAACGACGAGATCACATGTTTATCCTAGAAACGCACTTTGTCATCTAACATTGTAATTTTATAGAATGCAATAATAACCAAATGTTTTTCATATTATGTTATTTTAAAGTCCATTAGGTTTTGTTTGGTTGAAGAGTCGTCAATAAAAAAAAAAGTTAAGAAAGGAGAAGAAAAAAAGACGAAAAGAAAATATAAATAAATATAAATAATTAATCTTATTTGAACAGGACTAAATGGAAGGGGAAAATGAACATTAAATGATAATTTTATTTTTATTTAAATGATTATATGTTTTATATAATTAATGTATAAATAAAATAATCAAAATATATATATCCATCATATTTTTTCCATTATATATCGATTTACATTTTGAAGAAAAGTAAAATGTGAAAATTTATCCTCTTTTCTTTTTTATTATAAATTAAACCAAAAAATAAATGTATTATCTTTATTTCTATAATGTCTCGAGATTTTTTTGCCTACTGAGAAGGCTATTTCGACAACACTACTTAATTCTATGACTTAAGTATGATCAATCAATATGCTGATTTATAATAGCAGAAGATAAAAATACAATAACATCTATAATGTGTGAACTTTTTATACATTAATGATATGTGGGCTCGTCCTACACTTATACAATAATGGACTTTATATTTATATGTATATCACTCATCTGGAGAGCCATCATCCATCTTACTTAAGTATCATCATCTCATCCTGCACGGATATAAATACCGAAAAATTTTATGAGTATAAAAATACTAGTACATATAATCTAACCATGATCAATGGCAATAATCAATGTTGCTCAAATGATATGATCAATAAAGTAGTTGAGCAATAAACAATACTATGTGATACACAATAGATCAATGTAACAATGAATCAATATGACAATAAATCAATAGGATTAATCAAGCTAAGGTCAAAAGACTAATCAATAACAATATCAATTTATATGAACAATTCATCGATATTGCTCAAGATAGAACCAACAAATCAATTGAGCATATGAAAAACAATGAATCAAACTATCGATGAATCAATATCAATGGAACAATAGATCAATGGATCAGGCTGAGACCATAAGATCAATCAATATCAATAGCAATTTAACAATCTCCAATAGAGCATTGAATCGATGAATCAATATAACAATAGGTCCATAAAGCCATAGATCCAATATGACAAGTCAGGGATCAGGCTAAGCCGAAGATCAATCAATATTAATTTAACCACTAATAATAATCAATGATGAGCATTATGGCACTATTCAATTTAAGAATTTTGATTCAATATCAATGGTCATTGGCCAATAATAATTTCATTCTATTCAATGGGTGGAGGCAATACCAATCAATGTCAGTATCTGAATGACCATGAGTTAATTTAATTTTCATTCTATTTGATTCAATTTAATTCACTTCAATTCAATGTTTGAAATTATCCAATACAATAAGGAGCGCTCAGTCAATTATGAAAATTTCATGACTCTTTCATGTAGGTCAATAAGAGATATCAACCACGGTAATCTATCCTTCAATAATAACATTAACAATAATTCATGATGACAGAGGACCATGATCTCAAACCTTTAGGTCAGGGATAGAGCAAGGGGGTTCGGGGCCTTGCCCCCTCTCCTCCCCTCAAAATTTTCTAACCTTATATATATTTATGCACAAATAGTATAAAAAAATTCTCCCAAGCTTGAATTCTTGCTTGTCCTCAAGCAAGTTTCAAGGCAAGACTCAAGAATTATAAATGAATCATCATATTCTCCACCCCATAACTATTACTTTTCTACTACCATCGTTTTACAAGTCCACCGCCAAAGTATCTATCCTCAATCCAATTTTCTAGGCTCATAAAATTTCTAGATCTTAAATAATTTAAACTTATTCTAGTTCTGCTCCGTGCAAAAAGAAACATACAGCCTATCAAATATAGCATTAATGTTGAAAGCAAAAGTATAGAGTGAGATTATATTATATTATATTTTTTATTTTTACTTTTGTTTTTTATTACGCGTATGCTTCTCCATATTGCTCAAAGTGATCAATGTAACAGACTTTCGATCGACGGATCCCAAACTAATTGGCCTTAGATCGTCAGGCAAGAATCCTCTATGGGTCTAATTGTTCGAACGCATCAAGGTGTCGGATAGCACAATTATAATTGTCTCAAATTTATTTCGCATTTTTTGTGGCATTTAACTAACCCTCTTTCAATTTATTTGTTTTTTAAGCTCACAAAATACTTTATGCATTCAATACAAAAGGCTATTACTATCAAGACGAAAAATAAAAATAAGAAATCAAATACAAGCATGAACAAGAATTATGGTCTAAATATCCATAGTATTAGTGGGAAACAGCCACTTTCCAATTTACCCATTACTAAGGCGATAGAACAAGTAAAATTGGCAATAAAATTTCATAAGTGCACAGGATATCCTTGAATTTCATTTAAGTGAAATTAAAAAGAACAAACAATAAAGGAAAATGATGATGAATGGTACTTTTGTGACTTTTGAAAATTTTATTTTTTTATGGATTTTCATAAGATGCAAAGATAACACAAACATGCAATACTGAAATAAACTAAAAGAAAGCAAACGTGTTAATGCGGTATAATAATCAAATATGATGTATAAAATGCAATCTCCCCAAGCTCTCCTCAGTGTTAGCCAGACAAGGTAAGGAGTAAAAGATGAAAGACTCAATAGAATAGAAAAGAAGAAAGGAAAAGACAAGCCCATCTCTAGATGTGGTGGAGATGACGGTTGCGGATGCTGCCCAAAGTAATCTCGATTGTAAAGGTGAAAGCTAACTTGGGGTGATCCACCATCACCCTCAAGATGAGAGGCTTCAAAAGAACTGAAGAACTTGTGACAGAGCTTCTCATATGTGGGCCAACACTACTGCAAGAAAGATCTCGTACCCAACCTCTCAAATAATAAAATAATATCAACTGATAATGAAGAGAAAAAAACTAAAACAAAGCTAATAATGGACTAATGACGAGTAAACTAAGTTAGGACTAGGACTCGAGTTAAAGTAAACATATAGAAATTACCTAAGTAAAAATAAGACTCGATAATCGAAAACTATCTAAAGATTATTAAAATAAAAAGTGCAATTAAAAACAATATCACCACGATATTTGATGTGATCATGATTGCCCAATATGATGAGCTCGCTAGATGCGAGTGAATATGCACCCAACCGACTCCAACTTCTGGTAACCTACTTCTATTATTTTGGCTTTACCTTTTATTTCATATTATGATTTCTCTCCAATTTGATTTGCTTTGGGGCTCTTTGTCCCCATTATTGAGATGGGGTTGGTGTTTTTTATGTTGATGGTGTTAACAATGTGGCTCCCTCTTTTTGTTGAGACAGAATTGGAGACAAGTTTGTAGTTGGGGTTATAACTTCCGAATGCCAGCTCCTCCTTCGGACTATTCCATCTTCAATTACATACTCACTTGTCTCTTTTATCCTCCACTCTGTAGTCCATGTTCTTCTTTGATAATTTCTTCGTGGTCTCCATCTTTGATAAGAATTTTGGTGGTGGCATGGGCATACAATAATTGAAGGATAATTTTCTAAGCAAGTCTTTTGAGATAAGTCAAATTGAGAAAAAAAATCTGCAACATGCTTCTCTAATGCTTGAATCTTTGCCTCCATCTCCTCGAATTTACTCTAATCACGAATGGTTGTGGAGGAGGAGGAGGAGGAATATCATTATTGACTTTAACTTAAGACTTCAACTGCATCAAGTGTGCCTCTAAAGATTGAATGAGTTGATCCTAAAGGTTAAACTTGTTCTTAATGGTTGAAATAAATTGGCAAAGCATCCCCTCCAGATTGGTCCTTGATTCAATCGAGGACTTCTCTTCTCGCGGAGATGAGAGGGCACCATCCATTTCTTTGTCATGTTGCTTCAGTTTTAAAATTTCAATCTCCATACTTTGTATGAATTCTTCTTGTGTGGAGATCTTCGTCAGCAATGTCCCCACCATGTGAGTAAGTAGGACTAGTGGTCTTGTTATGTATCTCTTTCTTCTATACATGCATGGAGTGGCGTGATTGTATTTTGTCTTGGAAAATTTATACCGACTTGTATAATTTTATGTGTGGAAGTAGGTACCAACCTAGGCCGACTTCCTTCTTTATTTTCGCTATGTTGAATTTTTGAGTCAGCCCGGCAGAGTTTTGTTAATTTGATATTATTGTTAGTAAAGTAGTTTTAATTACTAACAATTGCGTCATTAAACGGAGGTTTTCAACTTAAGGCATCTTAGATAAAGTATATTAGAGTTAATCGAGTTTTCAACATCTTTAATTTTACTTCTATTTAAGATAATTAGATTCTCAAATTTTTTAGTCCTTTACTTTAAGCAACATTTGATATTAATGCATCTTAGTTCAGAGTATATTAAAGTGGATTGAGTTTTCAACGTACTTTGATTATTTACTAGGGTAGTTAGGTTCTCAAGTTTTTGAGTCCTATACTATTTATTCGTTTATTTTCAACAAGAGGT
Organism: Pontederia crassipes; assembly: GCA_030549335.1. Lineage (NCBI taxonomy): Eukaryota > Viridiplantae > Streptophyta > Magnoliopsida > Commelinales > Pontederiaceae > Pontederia > Pontederia crassipes. Next base: position 62,442,331 of record CM060191.1, on the reverse strand, counting down.
TTATATTTGATTGTTGATAATTAAGAGAATTCGATAGAAATACATAGTATGAGTTCTAACTTTTTCTAAAATTAATTAAGGGCATCATTATCCCTTATTGTCATCAATTTGAATCACTCTTATCGGAAATTAATTCTTGTTATTCTCTCAATTAATAAATTTAAATTAGAAAGATAAGAATCTAAATTAGCCCATATGGGTTCGACACTCTATTCACTCTTTATTACTTGATACGATCTAGTATATTTGCGCATAAATTGCACGCATCAAATGTACATAGGTATATCCCCCCCCCCCCCTGAATTTCTTGGCTAGCTCCATTATTGCTTTATGTACACTATCTACCCCCGTACAATAACAATACTAGATCAATACTATAATCAATGACATAATTGGATATGCTTATCATAGGATTAATGTGATGACAATGAAGTCAGGTATGATCATGCTTTAATCAGATGAGATAATCATCACGTGAAAAGATACAATAACAATATGATCAGATACGACAATAACAACATAATCAAATAGAATAATGATCTAATCAGGAACAATCAATGACAAGGTTAAAATATCAATACTATAATCAATATCAAAATTGAGTGTAATAACAATAATAAAATCAATGATAATGATAATCTTGACAGATAGGATCTTACTAGGATCAATAATATGATCTAATGGTGTAATATAATCAATATCAAAATCAGGTACAATAATAATAATGTGACCACATATGATAACAATATGATCAAGATGGTGATCAGATGATTAGAAACAATATACCATAATAATTATCAAATTATTTATAATAAAATACTCAAATAACTTTTCTGACCATAGAACTCGGCCCACGTCAAATGGAACCTGTGTCGTGTTCCGATGGCTCTGATAAGTCTCGACCAGGCAAAATCTGAGCCGAGTCAGCCGGTTCACGTTAATGACTATGTGCACTAAAACACGGGTCGTGTTCGAATAAACACGGATCGAGTCGCCAGTATCGCATAACCCGGTCCATGTCTTAATATGACTCGATCCGAGTTCAATACAACTCAGACCGTGTTTATTAGAACTCGGGCAATGTTGGGTGAACTCGGGCCATGTTGAAGAGAGCCCGAGTCAAGTTCTATCGCCGTCGGGAAAATGTGTTTCGACATGATTTTTCGATCATTATAATTATATCATGCAATATTCAAACGATGCAAAATCCATATCAATGAAATCTCTGTATGAAGGAGATGAGAACAGGATTTCGTGTCACGGAGAACCAATGCCATGGAGATCTCCTACATACTTAAAATTTGTTAAAAAAAACTAACTGAAATTTCTCTATTGAAAATCTGCACGAATATTGAACTTTGGCCCATGATTCCCTCTATCAACGATCAAAAACACGTGACCACAACTTTGAAGACATTCTCCTACGTGCAGGCTTCGAAACACACTCGGCTTGCATGCAAACGAAGGAGAAAGTAAGGCTCGTGGTGCTGAAATTCTATGAAGGTTAATAAGAGTTTCTAGTCACCCTTTAAATTATATTTATAGTTCTTAATTTTTTACTCCCATTGAACCTTGGATTATTTTTTTATATAATCATGACCATTCATCATTAATTACCCCATGGGCAAACCTACATAAGGCTTAATGGGTTCAATTGACCCCATTAATTTTTAGGGTAATAATAATAATATATTTTTCTTGAAATAATCAAATTAAAATTTAAACTAAAAACTATGACTACCATGCGTTTTGAGAATCGTCAATTATGCAAACGACGTCCCGTGATTTTTTTATGCGTTATGCATTAAAACAATAAAAACAAATTATAAGTAAATCTGAAGAAAAGGTAAATTCAGGAAGGTTATGTCACTAACGTGCTTGGCGATACAATTCAAAGTTTTCATTAATGTAACCAGATCAAAGTTCAAAGGCTTGTTTGAATTAATAAAAGTTACATGCCTTTGTACAAAAAACCCACCCATAGCATGATGCTAATTAATTACTATTTCTCTCAAAATTAATTACATCTTATATTCGGGTTATGAAGACTTAGTGCAATGAAAGTAATTATTATTGGTTAACCGAGATATTCTTATTTATCAAGAAAAGAAAATTTTGGGGTACACATCAACAACATTTAGTAAGTACACGATACAATGAAAATAATAAATATATAGGTCTAAAATCTAAATGACTATATATATATATATATATATATATATATATCTGAGTTATTGTATGTATCAACCAGAAACTTGAATAACACGTAATTTGCTGTATGTATTGTTGTTTCCTGGCTATAACGATTACGTACTTGGGCCTACTAAAACAACATTTCTACGTGATACCGTGAAGGAGCCCATTAGTCCGTCGGTCACAAACCAATTATCCCAACTAAGTTATAAATAGTCGTGCATTAGTAATGCTCACTTAATTAAATTAAAACGATATGATAGAAGAAATTTATGTGAAATAGTCTATATTTGGTTGAAGATGAGAAAAAAATATAACAGGGGAAAAGGGTAAATAAAAAAGTTAGAAGTGAAGAAGAGAAATTGTAACACCATTTCAATAGGAACTAAAGTAATTTGTTAATTGAATTAGCGAATATTAATGAAATAAAAGAGATTAAAGGATAATTTAAGAAAGAATATAGATATTATTATTATTATTATTATTATTATTATTATTATTATTATTATTATTATTATTATTATTATTATTATTATTATTATTATTATTATTATTATTATTATTATTATTATTATTATTATTATTATTATTATTATTATTATTATTATTATTAACAAATTACAATTCTTGATCAACTAACATGATATATATATAATATTGCTACTAACACTACTAGAAAAACGCTGATTACCGACGGTCCGGACTGTTGATAATCAGCCTGAAAACCGTCGGTAACGCAATTACCGACGGTTTTTTAGTCGGAATCGATTCGTCGGAAAAACGCTCGTCGCAAATCGATTTGCGACGGTTGAAAAAAATTCGTCGAAAATATCGACGGTTCTGACCGTCGGAACAGCCCCCGACGGTTCGAACCATCAAAATTTTCCGACAGTTGCAACCGCCGGAACAGTCCCCGACGATTCGAACCGTCAAAATTTCCGACGGTTACAACCGTCGGAAAAGGCCGGCGGTCCGAACCGTCGAAATTTCCGACGGTTGCAACCGCCGAAAAAGGCCGGCGGTTCAAACCGTCGCAACTTTTCGACGGTCACAACTGTCAAAACTCTCAATGGGCGTCGCAACCGTCGATCTTTCGACGGTCAAAACCGTCGCAAATATTTTTTTAAATATAAAAAAGTTAGCAACTGGATCGGGCCGCAGCCAGCTCCGGCCACGGCCAGCTCCGGCCGCGGCCAAATCCGGCCGCCCGCTGCCGATCCGGCCGCTGGGGCCGGATCCGAATGCCCGGCGGCCGATCCGGCCGCTGGAGGCCGGATCCGGCATCCTGGCGGGCGATCCGGCCGTTGGAGGCCGGATCCGGCATCCTGGCGGGCGATCCGGCCGTTGGAGGTCGGATTCGGCCGCTGGAGGCTGGATCCGATCGGCTGCTAGGGGCCAGATCCGAACGGCCACGGCCGGATCCGGCCGCCAGCGGCGAGATCCGGCACGGCCCCTAGCCGGAGAGAGAGACGTCGGCGCGGAGCCCGAGAGAGAAAGAGAGAGAGACGCCGGCGCGGGAGAGGGTCGCCGGTGCGGGAGAGGGTCGCCGGTGCGGGAGAGGGTCGCCGGCGCGGGAGGGTCGCCGGTGCAGGAGAGGGTCGCCGGCGCGGGAGGGTCGCCGGCGTCCGGCGCGGGAGAGGGTGCTCGCGGCCGGGAGAGAGAGAGGAGAGGAGGGAGAGAGAGAGGAGTGGAGGGAGGAGGGAGAGAGAGAAGAGGGAGGAGGAGGAATATAAAGGGAAAAAGTGGAAAGAAAGTGTGAAAAGAAAAAAAAAAGCGGGATAACGAAATTTTAATTATCGACGGTTTCGGCCGTCGAAAATGTAAATATTAACTATTTTTATAATTACCGACGGTTGTGACCGTCAAAATATATTTAGTTATGTATAATATTTATTTTTTATTTTATTGACGGTTTGAACCGTCGGTAATCGTTACCATTACCGATGGTTTGGGCCGTCGCTAGTTATATTAATAAAATATTCTTTATATAATATTATTATACATTTATCGACGGTTATGATCTTCGAAAATTACGGCGAATTTTGCGACGGATGGATATCCGTCGGAAATATCGACGTTCCTAATCGTCGAAAAATTTAATAATAATATAATAAATTTCATAATTTATTTTTTTATTTTTGACGGTCGTGACCGTCGGAAAATCCGTCGAAAAAATTTAAGAATAATATAAAAAAATACATAATTTAATTTTTTTATTTTCGAAGGTCATAATCGTCGGAAATTACGACGGATGGATATCCGTCGGAAATATCGACGTTCCTAATCGTCGAAAAATTAAATAATAATATAAATCATTTCCGACGGTCATAACCGTCGAAAAATCCGTCGGAAACAGAACCGTCGAAAAATCCGTCGCAAATTGCGATGGATTTAGAACCGTCGAAAATTATCCGTCGGAAAATCGTGATTTTCTTGTAGTGTAATCGTGCGTGCTACACATAGAATACGATTTATCTTCCAACAAAATCTTCGGAAACCACAATCTACATCTAGTTTTTCTGCACAACAATTATTATCAGAAGCAATTTACCCAAGAAAATAACTAAGAAAATGGAACAAGTTGCCTAATTAAACAAAAATATATATATAATTGATTACATGAAGATCCGAAATTCGTAAAAGATGCAAAGTCAACTTCCGGATGCCTTCACATCCTACGTCAACATCTACCATAATAATAACAATACAATGATAAAAGTTAGAAAAGTCTTACTAAGAAATTAATGGGCACTTGTTCATGCCACGTATCTTGACCAGGACAAGTATGAAGTATCTCTTGTGCATCCAAAGGTATCATGACCCCCTTTACGCTTTATTTCGTAGGCACACAAGATACCTCAAGCCAAAAACTAATAGATATAAGTATCTCTCCATATGCCTCATCTAATCTCCAACATGCACCAAACTTCTTCGTCGAAAAGGACATAAATGCATACTTTTAAGCTTATCTAACAACGAGACAGCTGATTCACATGTAACTGGATCCAATGGATAAGTAATTAGTTTAATCGACGACATATTGTGCGATCCAAAAGAAAATGTCAAAATTAGAAATCAGTAGAAAGTTTTGAAATAATTTTCGGCTTTCTTTTCGATTGACACTTTTCAATCCTTTGGAATTCCAATCCTTGGACTGTTAATACAAAACTTTTCAACACCGGAAATTAACACTGTGAAAAGAGAACAATCGATTCCAAAATGTTAATTATTGCGCAATAGGCCCCCAGTTTTAATCGAATCGTTATCAACATGCTACTTGGTTTCCCACAGATTCTTTTCCTTGGTCAAGATGATGAATTAGTTTTTTTCTTCTTTGCCTTCTCGCCCTCTCCTTTCTCCCAGATACTTTAAGAGGAACCCTTCTGAGGTTTGTCTGAAGCCCACTCTTCATTGTTTTGAGAGAGAGAGAGAGAGAGAGAATCATGAATCCGACTTTACTGGATGATATCATACACCGGCTCTTGGAAGCTCGTGGCAAGAAGCCAGGAAAGAAGGTGATGCTGAGGGAAGATGAAATCCGTCAGCTTTGTTGTGGGGCAAGGAGCATATTCTTGCAGCAGCCGAATCTTCTTGAGCTGCAGGCACCCATCAATATCTGTGGTAGGTTTACTGCTTTCTGTATATCGATCATTAAGAATTGCATGCTGAATTAGTTTCATGGCGATATATGTGTATATGCATATGAATCGTGCAGGTGATATCCATGGCCAATACCCTGATCTGCTACGGCTGTTCGAGCTCGGAGGCTTCCCGCCGGACGAGAGCTACCTGTTCCTGGGCGACTATGTGGACCGGGGGAAGCAGAGCCTCGAGACCATCTGCCTCCTCTTGGCCTACAAGATCAAGTACCCCGACGGCTTCTTCCTGCTGCGGGGAAACCACGAGAGCGCCTCCGTCAACCGCGTCTACGGCTTCTACGACGAGTGCAAGCGCCGCCACAGCGTCGCCCTCTGGAAGACCTTCTCCGAGTGCTTCAACTGCCTGCCCGCGGCCGCCCTCATCGACGGCAAGATCTTCTGCGTCCACGGCGGCATCTCCCCTCAGCTGACGGAGCTGCAGCTCATCAGAGAGATGGATAGGCCCGCCGACGTGCCCGACCGCGGCCTGCTGTGCGACCTCCTCTGGTCGGACCCCGCCGCCGGGGAGGGCGTCCAGGGCTGGGGCTTCAACGTCGACCGCGGCGTCTCGTGCACTTTTGGCTCCGACAAAGTCGAGGAGTTCCTGCAGAGCAACGAACTCGACCTCATCTGCCGCTCTCATCAGGTAAAATCTCGAGCTGCACGTTGCATGAGTTCATGCATATGATCGATCCGCCCTGCAAAAACAAATTGTATTCCGTAGGTTGTGGAAGATGGATACGAGTTCTTCGCGGAGAGGGGAATGGTAACAGTGTTCTCGGCGCCGAATTATTGTGCAGAGTTCGACAACGTTGGTGCGATCTTGAGCGTCGACGGCAGCTTGACTTGTTCTATCAAAATACTTAAACCCGCCACTAAAAGACGCCAATGGTATTGAAGAGAGAGAGAGCCTTGTCATGGCATGCAACATCCGCTAGGAAGCAGGTAACAGCATATATATTTTCCATTATAAAAGGTGATAAAAATGTCCAGCAAAATCAAAACAACTGTTTTAAAATATCGATCGAACAGATATTTTGAATGTCTATGTGACTCAAACTTTTGAGACTTATGAAAAATGTAATCAAGATTTTAATCATTCCTACTGAAACAATTGGTTTTAATGCCTACTTCGAATTAAGACTCTATATATGTAAAAGTCAATGGCATCCAATCAATAAAGCATTCTAAAAACTTCAGCATCGCCTTCTAGAATAAATAAAGGGTAATGATTTATAATTAACTGGATACTTTTTCTCACACTTTCCAGTTTTTTTACAGATTAAAATGCTATTTATTTATTGTTTTTTTTTCGAAGGTGTCACTGAGGATAAAAAAAAGACAGCATGTGATATTTAGAAAAAAACAAATAGTTCAAAGGTTAATGTTTGGATAGCATGGAGTTAAATGTAATAATCTATAGCACAAATAGTAAATTTGAAATATGTGAGGATTCTTTGAAAATTTGTGCTTTGTATATTTGCATGTAGTCAAGAGATCATTTTTTCATGGGCATACGTATATATATTTTAATCAAATGATCCTATATTTAGAAAGATAATTAGTTTCAAATGATAAAACTTTTAGGCGTTCAAACTTACCACTTGTGGGTGACTTAAACGAAGTTATTTATATATAATTATTCTTTAATGAAAATAGTATATCCAATATATAATTTCTTCTATGCCCTTGAACTCGCAGTTTTGGATAAGATACGTTTGGACTTCAGGCATCCTGAGCGTCATAAGCGTCCGTGAAGACTTCGAGTGCCGTCGTGTTGATGCAGCTGAAATGTGACTTATGGAATCTGTGTACAGTAGTGATTGACTCTTTATTCTCGAGTAGGATTGACGTCCTGTTTTTGTATGTTGATTAGCAATATAATATAGAAAAAAATTCTGAACATATATGAGACATCACATGCGAAGCATGTAAAGAAATTGAGAGCTACTGTGCTTTGGCCGGATTGTGGACGAGTAGACGTCGCCCCAAGCAGAGAAGGAAGAGAGACTAATAACAGGAAGAAAAAGAGGAAAGCTACGGACTGAGATTTTTATTCAAACTAAAGTGCTATTACAACTAATCACCTACAACCTTTATTTATTTTAATCACAATCTGATACGAAGTATAAAATCAGTATTATAAATCAGTATTACAACTAATCTGGCCGCCTCGCAGTCCAATCTGGCCGTGGGCGGCCAAATCGGCCGCCTGGCGGCCGGATCCAGCCGTGGACGGCCAAATCGGCCGCCTGGCGGCCAGATTTGGCCGTGGGGGGCAGATCGGCCGCCAATCGGTCGGATCCTGCGGCTGAAGGCCGGATCTGGCCTCTGGCAGTCGGTTCGAGCCGTTGGCGTCCGGTTCGGGCCGCTGGTTGTCGGATCTGGTCGCTGGCAGCGGGCTAATTTTTTTATATTATAAAATTTCTTTGCAATGGTTGCGACAACCAAAAGTTTCGGCGGTCGCGACAACCATCGAAAGTTTCGACGATTTCTACCGCCGAAACTTTCGACGGTTGCGACGACCGTCGAAACTTTCAGCGATCGTCGGAATCGCCTTCGGCGATTGTCGGAACCGCCGAAAGTTTTGAAGGTCGCAACCGTAAAAAGTTTTGACGGTTGCGGCCATCGAACATTTGCGACGGTCACAACCGTCGGAACTATCGAAGAGTTTTTTTCGACCGTCGCAAAATGACCGTCTGTAATTTGCATTTTTCTTGTAGTGAAACTGGATAGCTGTTACAAAGTAATAAGGATGTTGACACACGATGTTATGTAGCTCACAGCTCCGTTCGTCCACACACAGATGAAGACGACCTCTCAAGTTGACGGCGGGGAGAATGCGAACACCATCAACTTGAACTTGACTTGTGTGGTAGCGGAGGCAGTAGAATTCGTCGATGCGCAGAACAGTTGAAGCCACGAAGAATTAAGATGATCGGACTGCTAAGAAGAGAGCCACAGATGATTTTCGATGAACACTTGCAATGGCAGAACATTCCAATCTCCTCGGAAGCAGAGCATCTCGTCGAGGTTGAAGAAGTAGAGAGGCATTTTATCGAACACCTATAGATTGTAGCCTATTGCTGAAAAATGTTGAAGATGCACACAACTACGGCTAAATTACGTCGAATACCCTCCAACTTTGGTCGTTTTTCTAGTGCTACACTGCAAATTTACTTTGTAACAACATTGTCGTCCATCTTTTAATTTGTTTCACCAAATATCCTTTTCACCATCGATCGTTCATTTTTCGATCGCATAGTTGGCGTGATGTTGATGCGACATCTTATCTTTTCTCCACATAAATATTTACTGATGTGACAACATTAAAAAAATAAAATTAAAAAATGTAAAAAATGTCACGTAAATGCGACCTTGCGATTGGATGCTACTCGTATAATGCCCCCAAATCGCATCCCACCACGTGACAAAATACTCTTCGAAAGTCGCTACTGTCATCCTTACGTGTGCATCGTATTGTCTGAAAAAAGACTTTAACTGATCAATTCAATATCAAATAATAACGGAAGATAGTCATCATAGAATTATAATAGAAGAGAGAGTAAAATCATCAATATTGTGCCGAAGACTAATAAGAGAACATCATCTAAGTTTTAAATGGCTCAACCAGTACATCAATCTAATATCATGAAAAAGAAATCTATAACTTGAAGTTAAAGGACTCGAGACACTCATGTATGAAAATATGCGCTCAATCAATCATCATTGGTTACTTTCATCATTTTGACTGGTTCTGCATATATGAAAATATAAGGGAGAAACCTCTTATTTTGTAACTCAGTATGTAAGTAAAGTAAATACGATCATAAAAACATAATACTAAATAAGAATCATATAGACATCATCATCATATAAGAACAAAGCAAGTATGACCATAATATGAGTAAGGAAAATCATGAAATGTAGTATGAAGATCAATAAGATCATAGAAAATTTATCATAAAGGTGTCAAAAGTCAATCATCATAAGGAAAGTTTCATTGTTCATATGATTTCATCTTCTTCATCATTTTATTATCCATCTTATCATGAGGTATATTTCAACTCACGGGAAGGTCTGCCTCAACCCGCTATTATCATCATAACTACAAAGCCAACCCATAGCATATCTGATCATAGTCAGTTCATCATCACAAGAGCTCTGCATTTAATATTTTTCATCTTTTATATGCAACTTTTAATTTATCTTTATTAGGACTTAATCAAGACTACAAGATAGGATTATGAAAAGTAAATCGGAGGGCATAAATGACATAATCATCCTTACTCTTAGATCAGGATTAAGCACATGAATTAGGAGTCAAATGATCATAAAAATTATCATTATACTATCGGAATCCGGATAGAGTGTAGGCATAACCCGGGTCGAGTTCATCAAAAAAATTCTCGAAAAAGTTGTGCCTAAACCCGAGCCGGGTTCAATCATCCTGTTGGGAAAAAATCGCAATCGATGTGACTTCGTTGTGGGGATAGCCCGGGCCAGGTTCAATCATCTTGTCGGGCGAAAATCATAGCCGACGTGACTTCATTGTGGGTACAGTTGGGATCAAGTTATCATCAACTCGGGTTAGGTTCATCTGTGCCATAGAGCTCGAAGCTCGCAAAAATGGCAGACCCTGGCTAAGTTCCGATGAACTCGATCTGAGCGTGGACCTACCTAAGCCGAGTTATAGTGAACCTGAGCCGAATTCCATTAAGTGAAACCTACGTAAAGATGTAAGGATGTTTCTGGTCATCTTTTCGGCAGTTGACGTCATGCATCATCTTATACCATTGTACCATGATTAGGTATTAATCAGAGCATATTTCAATTCTAAAATTATGATTCTATGATGAATGTAACATACTTTCATATCTAGCAAGTTTTTGTCTGAGAAACTATTATATGTTAACCTCATTCTTCTTCTTCTTCTTCTTCTTCTTCCTCTTCCTCTTTCTCCGGTCGTTCCTCTTTGTCCAGACGCGTGGTCGTCGGCTTCCACATCCTCTGGTTGATCTCCTATTGGCTGGCAATGGACAAGGGCGTGAGAGCGAAAGGGACGCATGAAAATGAGAGAAAAACTAAGACCAGCTTGCACGAAAAATAAGGGGCTACTAGATTTGTTTTGATCTTATATTTATAGGAGAGGAGTTTGAGATCAATTGGGACTTCAAGATTTGATTCAATCCCTTCTGATTTAAGACATTATTTCCTATTTATCCTTTCTTCTATTTGGTTTTTATATTTCTTCTTTTTTTTTAAAACATATCAAGCATTACAACTCATGCTCGTGGCCGGTAGTTAGTGATGCCACTATTGCAATGGCAGAACAATTAACTATGTTCGACCGCCTCCACCATATTCCTTCATGGAGAAAGAGAAGACAAAGATGGATGACCAAGAGCAGGAGGTGTTGTGGCAATCAACACCAACTTGGATGACGATGGCGTCTGAAGAAAAGAATGACGAAGTAAAGGACCAATCCGCAAGACCATGATCGTGTGACAACCAGATTGTAGTGAGAAACACTGTCATGATTGTTGGAAAGGCTCGAATAAATAAAAAAGAATTTTGCTAGAGGCTGGAGGAACAATAGAAATGGAGAACGAAACAAACAAACAAAGATGATCGAAGAGTCAATTACCCAGAAACAAGAAGAAGCATGATCTAAGGTAGACATTTGCTAGTTATAGAGAAGGCAAGAAATGAAAGAAGAAGTAAAGCAAATGGAAAGAGGGGATCAATGAACAAAACAAAAATCGACATAAGAAGAACAAACACATAACCACTGTGGGAAGAGAAAAGCGATCCATTGCCACGGCGACCTAAGGAGCGCTTTGTACAGAATCCATCGCCGAAGAAACGACTACTTGAGGACTGTCTTGTATGCGATCCATTGCCAAACATATGAAGACCTAAGGAATTCTTTGAAGGAAATTTTCCATTTTTGCAATTTGAAATGCTAGTTAGAAATGAACTCAGATGTCGATAATCTACTTGCCAGAGAGATTTGGGTTTATTTCGGCTAGACATAGCATCATCTCTTATCTTCTTTAAGTTGTTCCAATATGATTGCATTCACCGTAAGAGGTTTATTCTGGTGAAACTGCGCTGGAAATCATGCAAGTGTTCGTCGAAATAAACGAACCCGACCCGAGTTTGGACAACCCATGTCGAATATGTAATTGTCGGGCACAATAGCATATGAACCTGCCCCAGGTTCAATGTCGCCCGGCTCGCGCTCGACATCATCGTGCGCGAAGATGTCGAAAACAAGCCCTGATACCCTGCAGCTCGGGCCAAGTCGTTCACCGGCAGTAACTAGAGACCAGCATGGGCCAAGCCTGGCGACACTCAGTCCACATCGCGGTTGAGGCCCTTGCATCATTGAGCTCGGCCTCGATTTCACTCCACCTGGCTTGGGTTCCACCGAATACATATAAATATATTATATTACAATTTATTGAGTATTTATTGTTGATCCATGATCTATTGTCCATATTATTCCTTTGACATGATGATCTAAAGCACATAGTATGATCTAAAGTCCCAATCCGGGCAAAGATGAAAATATAAATAATTAGTATAGATAAAAGTTTGGGTGATCATGTTACTGATTGACATATTGTTGGGGCATTGGTTCAGACATGTCCCCATTACACGATTCTCTCCATCGTGTGACGAAAGAGGATATCCTCCCCTTTAGTGAGAATAACTTGTCATGATGTGCACAATCACTAGCTACTCATGAAGTACATGACACCTCATCATGACACTGCATAGATGACCTTGATTCAAAGCATTATAGGATTGATTCCATCAAGAGCATTGCATTGATTTGCCCACTAATCTTACCCAGGACACGACATTAACCTTATTTTATTGATTCTACTTAGCACATGGCATAGATTGTCCCACTGATTTTATTCAGAGAATAGAATCTATCTTTTATTATCCACCTATTATGCTACGAATTTTTCAGGTTATTGTTCCCCTACATTGATCATATAAGTTTAGTTAAGTTCAAGCGGCTGACGATGTTCGTGATGATCCAGTGCATATGGTTGTGTCTTAGGTTGCTTTATTTCATTGTTATTAGATGTTGCCCTATTATAGATATGTAGAGTTAGTTTTATCTATTAGACTTCTACTCTACTCTTGAAGATTATTAGTATTATAAATTATTATTGTCATTATCGATTTATATTAGAGACTTTATTTGACTTTCGCGTTTATTGACAATCTTAAGGTCTTTTGGCAAAGTTGAGAAAAAAAGAGCAAAAGATGAATTGGACATAATTCAAGTGTGAAAACTACAAGTGTCCTAAAACGCTTCGACTTTTGAGCATCCGCTTGCTTATTTATTTCATTAATACTTTATTTAAAGTCTTCTACTTGTGTATTATTTTGGTCAAAGAACCCATCAAAGTCAATAGTTTAGTCAGATCATTGCATAATTGGTAGTTATCTTTATGTTGGATCTTGCCACGTGGCAAGAGAGATTTAGAGGCATTACAATGAATGGATGAAATCATCCTCTCACAGCATTGACATTCATCATAAATGGTGTGTGTGGATAGAAAGATTAGGAGAGTAAAGGATCAGAGATAAATGAATGAAATCAATATCTATTAGAATTTAGGAGTAGAAATAAATTTGATTTGAATAAACATGAGAGGAATAGGTTGTTTTTCCTAATATTATATTTCTCCTTAATTATCTATCTATTGAAATGTTTCTCAAAAATAAAAATATGTAACTCCTCCTTTTCTATTTCATTTCAATCCAAGCACACCATATTAGTGTAAGTGTTGCTTTTCATTTTTTTTTTCATGTCAACTTATTATTTTTATCTTATAAGTTATGCATTTTAAAATAAAAATACTCAGTTTTTGAAAAAAAAATTATCGACCAGCTTAGCCCCTTTATCAAGTTCTATTTTAGGATTAATTTTTTAAGCATCCCTGAACTATAGCGATTTTTTACATCTAGTCCTAATATATGAATTTACGGTAAGGCCTTCATAAATTATATCACAATTTTCACTTCAATCCATCCGTCTGATTTTGTTAACTTTTCATTTTTTTATTTTTTATATTTATGAAAAGACTATAATGCCCTTCCAATGTCTCTTTTAATGTTTAAAAATTAAAATAATATGAAATATGGATATCAAACATTTTGAACAAAGAGTTGGTGCATTACTAATAAAATATAAATTATAATAAATATTATTTTATTTTTCAAACATTAAAAGATAGGTTGTGAAAGGATATTTTAGTCTCTTCATAAATAGACAAAATTGAAAAAAAATGATTAGAATTAGACGAATTGACTAAAGTGAACGGTATAATTCAGAGACATCCAATGATAAATTTATATATTAAGATTAAATACAAAAAATCGCTATAATTCAGGTGATATTTAGAAAATTAATTCTTTAATTTATTGAATTTTATTTTTCTTATTGAAATTAAATAGGCATCGAACTAGGTTGAAAAAAAATGATACTGTAACTTTATGAATAATTCAAACAAACAACTTTAATTAGAAATAATATGTAAATGGAAATTTTGATGTTAATATGCATTATCATGCCAACCAAGAAATCCCGACAAATTTCTTTAATTGATAATATTTGGTAATTCAAATACATCACAAGTTCCAACAAATAAAACTCAACTTGAGAAGGAAAATTTTAGGCACTTTGCACAGTACGTATCGGAGTATAAAATCTTTCAGCACACATTATAAAAGGAAGTTTTTTTTTTCCAAGAATCACGCAAGAAGATTATGACCCTGTGGTTTTATAATATTTGGGCGTATTGTAACCTAATGCCAATAGATTGGGTGCCATTTTTTCTCAAACTTAATTATTTTAAATTGTTAACATCCTACTAATTCATTTATTCAAACAAGAAAAAAACTAAACCAATAACTTTAAAAATAGAATGTTGAATCACTAGCTATTTAAACCTTTTTAAGACCTGTTAGAATTAATTCAAATTATCCAACCATAATAAGAAATTGATTATTGTATATTATTTGACAAGGTGTTTTTTTAGAAAAAATCATATTTTTCTATAAATATTCATATTTGACAAGAGAAAAATATATAAATGAGTTAAGTTGTGATTCAAAATCTGCATAATTATAAATTTAAGTTGTGAACATAAATTATTTGTAATAATTAATTGTTAGAAACAATGGTATAAGAAAGGACGTTATATTCTCGCCTATTTTGCGTGACCTTTAGTTTAAGGGTGTTCACGACTCGACCTATGAAAAAACTCATCCTATCAAGATTGGTTAAGTTGAATTTCAACTTTTTTTAAGGGGTTCGGTTGAGTTGGTGACCACCATTTTTACTTTTTCTTACTTTTTTTGTTTGTATTTTTAGTATAAAATATAATAACACGACCATCATTTTTTTAGTTTCTTAATTTATATTTTAATAAAAAAATACATTTAATAAAATCAAAAATATTTTTAAAATATTTCAATATTTTTTACTTTTAAACACCCTATTTTATATTGTAAAATTTTAATATTAATTTAAAATATCATTTAAAATAAAAAAGATCGTTAGGTCAAATCGGATGTACTTAGATTAAAATTGAACCAGGATCATGGTCGACCCGACCCGACAGGTGGAATTCTCGAGTTCAGAACACCCACAATAGGATAAATTACGTCAAATACTCTCAAACTTTGATCATTTTTCTAATGCTATCATCTAACTTCATTTTGTAACAAGATTATTTGACATCATGTAACTTGTTTCACGGACCCGTTTCGACCGGGATTATCCAATTTTTCGGTCATTTCAATGATGTGGCATTTAGTTTTTTTAAAATATATAATATTAAAAAATGCTTCCCCATCCCGGCTGTCGGCGGTGATGAGTCCTCTCCAACAAGAAAGGCGAGTTCACGAGGTTCAGCTTCGTTACTGCGAGTTCGCAAGGTCCTCGTTCGTCTCCGCGAGCTCGCTACGTTCTTCCTTCTTCGATTCCGATGGAAAGTTCATTTACTACAACGATCCTATCGACTCGTGGCCATTCCCAACACGTGGGGTGAGTTTGAGGTTGCCCCGCCGGATCACTTGTGGGCGAGGTCGGACGCCTTAGCTCCGACCAGCTTCGAAGCTCTCCCCCACCCCCTTTTCTTCTCCGGCGAGAAGAGGGAGAGAGGGATGTGCCCCCCCCCCCCCTACACGTGGGGGGAGTAACCGCCCCCTCCCCCTTCGACGGTTGCAACCGCCGGAAAAGATCGGCGGTTCAAACCGTCTGAAAGTTTTCGACCGTTGCAACCGCCGAAAAACGCCGGCGGTTTGAACAGTCAAAAATTTTCGACGGTTGCAACCACCGAAAAAGACCGGCGGTTTGAACCGTCGAAAGGTTTCGACGGTCGCAACTGTCGAAACTTTCAACGGTCGTCGCAACCGTCGATCTTTCGGCGGTCGCAACCGTCGCAAATAATTTATTAAATATAAAAAAATTAGCGGCCGGATCGAGCCGCGGCCAGCTCTGGCCGCCCACGGCAGGATGGGCTGGATCTGGCCGCATGCGGTCGGATCCCATCGCAGGCGGCCGGATCCAGCCGCAGGCGGCCGGATCCAGCCGCAGGCGGTCGGATCCGGCCGCCAGCGGCCTCCGACCGGAGAGAGAGAGACGCTAGTGCGGGAGAGGGTCGTCGGCGTCCGGTGCAGTGCGGGAGAGGGTCGCCGGCGTCCGGTGCGGGAGAAGGTTGCCGGCGTCCGATGTGGTGCGAGAGAGGGTCCGTTGCAGGCCGGGAGAGGGAGAGGGAGAGAGAGAGAGGAATTATATATAAGGGGAAAGAGAAAGCGGAAAAAGGAAAAAAGAAAAAGCGGGATAATAAAATTTTAATTACCGACGGTTCCGGCCGTCGAAAACGTAAATATTATCTATTTTTAAAGTTACCAAAATATATTTAGTTATTAATATTTATTTTTTATTTTATTGACGGTTTGAACCGTCGATAATCGTTATTCACAATCGAAATCGTTGGTAATTACGACGGTTTGAGTCATCGCTAGTTATATTAATAAAATACTATGATATTATTATATATTTACCGACGGTCGAAATTACGGCGGATTTTGCGACGAATGGATATCCGTCGGAAATATCGACATTCCTAATTGTCGAAAAATTAAATAATAATATAACAAATTATATAATTTATTATTTTCCTTTCCGACGGTTGTAACCGTCGGAAAATCCGTCGCAAATTGCGACGGATGGGTATCCGTCGGAAATATCGACGTTCCTAACCGTCAAAAAATTAAATAATAATATAACAAATTATATAATTTTCCTTTCCGACGGTCGTAACCGTCGGAAAATCCATCGTAAATCATGACGGATGGGTATCCATCAGAAATATCAACGTTCCTAACCGTCAAAAAATTAAATAATAATATAACAAATTATATAATTTATTGTTTTCCTTTCCGACGGTCGTAACCGTCGGAAAATCCGTCGCAAATTGCGACAGATGGGTATCCGTCGAAAATATCGACGTTCCTAACCGTCAAAAAATTAAATAATAATATAACAAATTATATAATTTATTATTTTCTTTTCTGACGATCGTAACCGTCAGAAAAATCCGTCGCAAATTGAACCGTCGCAAATTAAGACGGATTTTAAACCATCGGAAATTGCCCATCGAAAAATGGCAATTTTCTTGTAGTGCCTCCCTGATGCCAGAGAGGAGAGGGGGAGGGGGAGATTGTGTACGCCGCTGCCCCCCCCCCCCCCCCCCCCTCCCCCGGTTTAGTTGTAACTATTCAATATCCACCGGTAACTCAAACAAAAAAAGATCAATTCTATAAGGTTG
This sequence comes from Pontederia crassipes, assembly GCA_030549335.1. NCBI lineage: Eukaryota > Viridiplantae > Streptophyta > Magnoliopsida > Commelinales > Pontederiaceae > Pontederia > Pontederia crassipes. The sequence continues at coordinate 62,424,633 of CM060191.1, read as the reverse complement.
AATAAAAATTCGATTGACCATTTGTATCCACTTTTGTTCCGGTCATGGAATAGATGAAATAAATCAAAAAATGGATTTGTGTTCAAGAATGAAATCTTATTGGAATTGTCCATATTCGGTTCATCCTTTGGAACCATATTTACTTCAAAAGTAGCTGCTTCAGTTTCAGCCACGCGAATTTTCGATAGGATGAGAGGAAACCCTCACGTCCGATTTGAAAAGGGGGAAAAGTATCTCTTGTTTTTCATTCCCATTCCCATAAGGGTTTCAACTGATCATTTCCGGAGAATTAGGAAATCTTCCTGAACAAGCCTTTTATTTGGTAGGTAACATCGATGAAGCTACCGCGAAAGCTATCAACTGATTTCCATATAAAGGACACGACGAGCATAAAGACCCTCTTTAACCTCTATTCTGATTGATTGGAGAAGTGAAAATTATTGTAGATAGGGATCCTATAAAAGTTGCAATTGAACAGATCGAGCAAGTTCAAATTGACGTAACATTAAACCTCCGGCCGTTTTGATTCTTTGGAACAACTCGATGAATTTAGTAAATCCTTTTAGGAGGCCTTCAATGACCATAGATCGAACCTATCCAATTTTGGATCTTCCAAAGCATTTCCGTAGTAGATCCGGACCGATTTTTTCCTGATCCTTCGATAAAAAGATTCATTCTCTTCATAAAAAAGAGGATGTAGAACCAATAAAGCATCTCTTTCTTTTATTAAAGATTCTACCAATTGATATCTTTCCACAAATAAATTAAATTCAATTTCTTGATCTGTATCCTAGGACTATTATTTTAATATTATTTTAATATTTTATCTAATTTTTAAAAAAAATTAAATGTCACGTCATTTGAATGATCGAGAAATTGGCTATTCCCAATCGAAAGGGCATTTCATGAAACAAGTTATAATATGAAAGATAATCTTATTACAAAATAAAATTAAAGGATAACGTTGAAAAATGATCAAAGTTGGAGAGTATTTGATGTAATTTTTCTCGTACTTTCGTTAATAGACAAGTAACTTGTCATTTAAAAGTTTATACGGCCCGATAAATCTAGTTTCATAATAGAAGGGCCTAAATGGGCTGAATGTGATCCAAAAACAATGGAAAAAGCCATTTCAAAATTCATAATGTTCCTCAATCCCTTACCCATTGGAGCCCAGGAGCACGGCCCTGTTTTGCTGGTTGACCTTAAGGCGGTGTTGTCCAACATACATGCAATTAACTTTACCTATAATGATGCAAATCAAGTACATTTGGCAAATACTTTTCATTGATGTTTCTCTTCGTCCACACTACCCCATAGGCTTACTTAAGTCTTAATGGAAACCATGGTAAAAATAAAATCCATTTGGGTTCAACTATGGGTTTCAAATTATAAATTTTACTGTTTACAAATTGAAAGAAAAAGATATTATAATTTTATTAAGAATTTTATAGTACCAGGTGCGAACTCTTAATTATTTTCATTTTTTTAAGTCCTATACAACTTACAAGAGTAAATATTTGCTTAAATGAGAGAATAGAAGTATAAAAGGAAATTTCTACAAAAGAAATATACGAGGCAATGAGGAGAAAGAAAGAAAAAGGAAACCGTATGATTTCCCCTTAATGATCTTTTTTCTAAATTTAGTGTGGCGTAAAAATTTTCCTTATCATTAGAAACTTTATTCATAAAAAAAATAAAAAATATATATATTAGAAGAAAAAATGGCACATAATTTGATGATGAGGCCTTTGAGAAAACGTTTATGTATCTTAATATTATTGCCAATTAAGATGATAATAGTAACAACAATAATCATAAATAAATTGGAAAAAAAAGAGATGAATCAACAATGTCATCAATGCGAGGGCAAAGTTAAATGGAAATAAATTTCACCAGACGAAGGGTCGGAATATACCTAGTAATAGCATAATTCCGTATTAAATTTGGGTTAACACCCTAATTACTATATTATTAATTATTATTGAGGAGGAATATTTATATGCCCAAATTTGACCCCATCAACATCAACAAATAGGAGAGGCAAACGAATATTCCACTTGATATCCCCCACCCCGGCCTCCTCTCCTTGAGCGCAATCTCTCCCCTACTCGAGCTGCCCTTCCTTCCTTTCTCCTCCTCTCAAACTCTACCTCTTCCTATAAATAACTCAGCATTCTCCTGTTCCTTCTCTCTCTCTCTCTCTCTCTCCATCCATCTGCGTCCATCTTTGTTCTCTCTCTCTCCCCCCTCCCGAGCACTTGGAAAACCTAAGGTGTGTGCGTGCAGCATTTTGCTTGTGTTCTTGGAGTCCTAGATTTGTTTATGTATCTTGTGTTTTGTCGTCTTGTTGCCAGTCAAATAATCCTACTTGTTTATTGTCGTCTTGTCATGTGTACGAGGATTTGCATGGCCGCCTCCCTGATTGACATTATAATATTTAGGGCTTTTTGCCCCCTTTCTGCAATGTGCCAATGAAGAATTCATCTTACCGTTTACGATTTGTTGGTTTTGTGTTTATGAACAGAAATCTCTCAATCAGTTTAATTGCGATCCACGTTTGCCATTCCGATTTGGATTTTACTTAAGAATTAATTAATGCATTTTTTATATTTACTAATAATATAAATTGCGGTTATTATTTATTCTTCTTTTTTGCTTGTTGTTGTTGTTGTTTCTGAAGCGAACTGTGCAAGATTCGGCATTTAACAGGATGATATTAACTTGATTTGGAGTGAATCGAAACCGAATCAAATTGAAAATAACGTAATTAAGGATCATATTTTTTTTTCTGCACTGCAGGAGTTCTACGTGTCTGCGGGTTGAACGAGATCAAGAGAGTGCAGAGAGAGAGGGAGGGAAGGGGAAGGGTTTCATACTTCATAGGATAGAAGAGGAGGAGGAAGACAAGCAGCCATGGCCAAGGATGAGCTCCAAGTGCTAAACGCGCTGGACGTGGCCAAGACGCAGTGGTACCACTTCACGGCCATTGTGATCGCCGGCATGGGCTTCTTCACCGACGCCTACGACCTCTTCTGCATCTCCCTCGTCACCAAGCTCATCGGCCGCATCTACTACCACGTCGACGGATCCCCCACCCCGGGGACCCTCCCGCCCAACGTGTCCGCCGCCGTCAATGGCGTGGCTTTCGTCGGCACCCTCTCCGGCCAGCTGTTCTTCGGATGGCTCGGCGACAAGATGGGCCGGAAGCGCGTTTACGGCATGACCCTCATAACCATGGTGCTCTGCTCCGTGGCCTCCGGGCTCTCCTTCGGCCACACCCCGAAGAGCGTCATGACCACCCTCTGTTTCTTCCGCTTCTGGCTCGGCTTCGGGATCGGCGGCGACTACCCCCTCTCCGCCACCATCATGTCCGAGTACTCCAACAAGAAGACCCGCGGCGCGTTCATCGCCGCCGTGTTCGCCATGCAGGGTTTCGGCATCCTCGCCGGAGGCATGGTCGCCATCATCATCTCGTCCGTCTTCAGGAAATTGTATCCGGCGTTGCCGTACAACTTAGACCCCGTCGGCTCCACCGTCCCCCAGGCGGACTTCGCATGGCGCCTCATCCTTATGTTTGGCGCCCTTCCCGCGGCAATGACCTACTACTGGCGCCTGAAGATGCCGGAGACCGCGCGTTACACCGCTCTCGTAGCCAAGAACGCGAAGCAGGCGGCCGCCGACATGTCCAAGGTTCTGCAGGTCGAGATCGAGGAGGAGCAGGCGAAGGTGGACCAGATGGCGAAGTCGAAGCACAATTCCTACGGTCTCTTCTCGGGCGAGTTCATGCGCCGCCACGGCGTCCACCTGCTCGGCACTACCACCTGCTGGTTCCTCCTCGACATCGCCTTCTACAGCCAGAACCTGTTCCAGAAGGACATCTTCAGCGCGGTCGGGTGGATCCCGAAGGCCGCCACCATGAACGCCCTGGACGAAGTGTTCAAGATCTCGAGGGCGCAGTCGCTCATTGCGCTCTGCGGCACTGTGCCCGGCTACTGGTTCACCGTGGCGCTGATCGACGTCATCGGCCGCTTCACCATCCAGCTCCTCGGCTTCGCCATGATGACCGTCTTCATGCTCGGCCTGGCGATTCCCTATAACCACTGGACGACGCCGGGCAACCACATCGGCTTCATCATCATGTACGCCCTGACCTTCTTCTTCGCCAACTTCGGGCCCAACAGCACTACGTTCATCGTGCCGGCGGAGATCTTTCCTGCTCGAGTGAGGTCGACGTGCCACGGCGTCTCGGCGGCTGCCGGAAAGCTCGGCGCCATCATTGGCTCGTTCGGCTTCCTGTACTTGGCACAGAACCAGGACCCGGCCAAGACGGACCACGGCTACGGGCCTGGAATTGGCGTCAGGAACTCGCTCTTCGTCCTGGCCGCCTGCAATCTCTTGGGTCTCGCCTGCACCTTCCTCGTCCCGGAGTCCAAGGGGAAATCGCTCGAGGAGATGTCCGGCGAGAACGCGGGCGACGAGGAGGCCGCTGTTTCTCGTACATAAAACCACGAGGCGTCCGCTGTTCGATCGGAGCTATATGATCTACTATTTGCTATTTCGCCTTTTTCCTTATTATTTTTTTTCATGTTTTCGAACCGTGAGCCCTACGTCATGCAGAAGGTTAGCATACGAGCCCCGTCTCATGCGATCTCGTTTGTTATCGTGTTGTTTACTTTTTATTTATTAATGAGATTGATGGAGTTATTTTGAGTCAAATTTTTTTTTTTTTTTGCATTTGTTTCTCGGGCAGTATAAATAAGTCGTCTCTACTCTATTCTGACTTTAAAATGATCTTGATATCTTACCGTAATTCTACAATTTTTCTAAACAGCTTCAAAGTTGAACTCTTTAATAGCTTGAGCATTTCATTAGAAAAAAAACTAAAAAGGTAATTTTCATTTTAACGAAGTTCATTTTTTTATAAAAAAATTATCTACTTTTTTTTAGTAAATGAAGAAATATTTTCCAAATGATCGACCTATTTAATGTCGCCAATTAAGATATAATAAAAAAAGAGTAAATTTTCAGAAAAAAATTTCATTTGGCCCCTTTCACAATGGTATAAAAGAGAGTTTCACTAATTTGTTAACAGCTCTACATCCATTAGAAAATCATAATCAAAGTGACCAGAGAAAAAAAAATGATGCAATTTTTGTTTATGAATCCTTCCATTTCCATGCATAAACTAGTATCAAGTACTTGCACTCTGAAAGTTTGTTCTCAAACTGAAAGTAGCAAAAAGTGCTTATAATAAATGGATATTTGAGAACAATAAGACCAATAAGAAATTGACATTTTAGAGGCTATTTTTTCTTCCAGGGCCAATCCTACAAGGTTATAAACCTTATTGTTGAAAACTAGTTGTATGTTAATTACATCTCATATATAAATTTACATAACTTTGATTCCTCGCTATCTTAAACGGAAGGTTGAAGTCTCAGGATAGAATGATTTATCTTTAAATTAAGCCCCTTCGTAACAAAAAAAAAAGTCGTATGCATTAACCATACATTTTTCTGACACAAATAGGATGTTATAAATTTTGTCAAAGACCAAGTTTGATAAAACTTCAAATATAGTTAGCATGAAATGCTTAATTTATCATTTTGTTGTCCAACTTGGAAAGAATTGTTAATATCACATGGCTCGATCTAAATTTAGCTTGCATGAGGCCTAAACAGTCCAATTCTTGTGGTGTTTCTCTAATTACGGTGCTTCTACTTATAGTGCTCCTGAAGAGACAATGCGTTGCAACTGCTTGAAATTGCATAACATTCTTTGAAACTACATATACAGCTTCAATCAATACACAAACCAAGAAGAAGGTGATACAACCAACAAATTAGAGCAAACCATGTTTGATTTCAATTAGTACACAATTAGGTGCAACTTGGTTCAAAGAAACAATCAAGATCCCTTACATGTAGAACACAATGTGAAAGTCCTGGAATATGTAACTTGAAGAAGAATTAGATAACACTAATATTAGCCATGATGCATATATAGAACATGACCGAATTAAGATCTGATCAACTCGGACCAGCACTTGGCTTTTGAACCCCACAAGATAGCTGATGAAAGACATGGCACAGGCATAGTTTTCTCAAGGCTCCAATCTGATCAGCCGACGAAGTCATGAAACATTTGGTTTTCGAAGTGCCTCATCTGCCTAGAATGCTGTTGCCCGCCTTCATGTCTTAGGCCTAGTGTTAAGGACACTGCCCCTAGACCACCAATGTCCATGGCATGCTGATAAGAAGTGAAGCTCATCAGGCCTCCATCCGTGCTAGTCAGGATCCCACTGCATTCATCCATTCTCGATCGTTTATCACAATGCCAGGAATCCAGGTTCTGAGAACCCTCATCGTTGAACACATGCTCCATGGGAGTGCAATCCAATGGCAGAGTGCGTTGGCTCTCTAACATCTGATCACCTGAAGGGTGATCATGATCCTCCGTGGCTGGGATTGTTTCCTTTCTGTTTGCCGAATTAAGATCCATCCCATTTGTCCCCTTGGTCTCGAGCATGTGGATCTCCTCAACCATTGGTTTCCACAGTCTCACCCTAGCATTGATGAACCAGTTTGAAACCTGGTTCAAAAGAGTTAGCAAACAGTAAACTGTAACCTCAATAGATGAAACACTAAAAAAACACTGTTTTTGCTGTTGAGATAAAATAAAAACAGAACACACATATATGGGGAAGTCCAGAAGCCTAGATCTATTTAAAATCACCTGTGTTTATCTCAATTTGAAACATCTGTTTAACAATAAACAATGTGGAAAATGGATGCAAAACTACATACTAACTGAAGCCAATGATATTGACTCACATATAAAATAACCATGTTCACAAATATAAATCTCAATCCAGATATATCCATTTTATGGAAAACAGTGCGATCAAAACTGACCGCAAATACATAAATCTGACGAATCAGTTTGTGACTGTAAATTTGTAATCAATTTTCTTCATCATATATAACTGGGGGCGTGTGTAGATATGACGACCAGATGCTTCACATATATGTGCACCCTTGTAAACCTAAGAATTATATATAATATCACAAAAGAACAGGTTGATTATATCCGAGGTCTTGGTGGTGTTCCACAAATGTAAAGTACCTTATGGAATTGTAGAACCCAAAATATCTAGAGATCTATAGATTTGTCTTCGAATTCAATTATAAAACCTCTCAATCCAGCCAAATGTAGTATTGATTCAATCTGATAGCACCTTAATTCTGAGAGTTTGCTATCAAATGCATTGAAATTTTGGATCTACATGACACTGGTGGACCTAAATGCAACCCTGTATGCATAGGATGTGGAAATGGATGTTTTAGATGTAGATCACGTAATATAAAGGAAATAAAGATCCATGGTCAACTTATAAACCCTCTTGGTTACCGAGATGTTCTAGGTTTGAGAAAATAATTCACTGTTGGTCACTAAATTATATCATACCAGGACAAATCTACAAGCTATGTTTTTTTGAAGTAAAAATCTACAAGCTATATATTAAGGACATGAGTGTACACCTCTTTTAAAGGAGGAACACTGTGCCCCCACTATTATTATTCATCAGAGCAAATATTTCTGGATCAGATTAAAAGTTTTTAAATGAAAAGTAGCGAATTATGATTCATAGATTTCTAATACAATGAATAAAAAAATAAGGGGCACCATGTCGGAGGGACACTTTTATTTTTTCCAGATATTAAGGAAATACCAAACAGGAAACTCATGATCTAAATAACCTATTTCCTATATAGTGTTTATAAGTACCAAGGAACAAATAATTGAGATGTGCACATAGAATGACGCAAGCATTCGACATACATAACATTTAAAATGATCTTAGAAACAATAAATGACCTCATGGGGAAATCAAACTACAATTTTCTTTTCTTATATTTTTACGTTTGAAAGATTTTAGTTACATTCTAACTTTTCATGTCAAGCACTAGGTCAACTTCACTATGGTCAAAGAATGTCAGGAAAACTGTCTTTTACTGCATGCTATGACCATATCTTCTGCCAACTAGTACCATTTACAGCAATAAAGCATAGTTTCGAGAGCCTTCACTCAAGCACATGTTGTTAATTCATCAGTACATAATGACATGAAAACTGGTCCCACTATGTACGGGCTCTCAGTCAATGTTATATCACATGGTCATGCATGCAGCCCAGGTAACATTGTTCCCATACCTGCATTAACTCACATGTTCTAGTAATTATTGTCATCTCAATTAACTTCCTGTTTTTTTCTTCTGACTTCTTCTGCCTACTGCTCATCTAGTATAGATAAATATCAGAGAGAGAGAGAGAGAGCAAATTCTTTCCAACAGCAGTTAACTCCGAGAATTTTTCTAACTGATCAACTCAAAAACATTTGCATTTGAGTAGGAACCAACAGAATTTAGGATCTAGATGGATCCCAAGAAAGTTATAGTTCCATCATAACAATGTTGATATTTCAACACTTAAAGAAAAATTTATAGTTCATAAGCATGACATGTTCTTCATATCATTACTGTGATTGATCCAAGATCTCAAGCAACAGGGAAGTTATTTCTCGATAGAAAAAGAATCAAACAATCTAAGAATGTCATATCAGTTGGAGGTGCTGATTGTACTTTTAATCGGTTTATGATAGTATGTCCTTGATATAGACTTTATTTCACAGCGGGTCACATAGACTACATTGTTAACCATAAGATTCTGTCAGTGAAAGATAGACCAAGGAAGAGTTTGATTAATTGTTACCTGATTACGAGACAAACCAGTCTGGGTTGCTAACATGTGCTTATCTGTATCAGTGGGGTACCTGGAAACATAACATGTTCATGAGGTCTTTTACTTGGAGTCTACAGTTTAACATGTTTCGATTATGGAACAGGACCACTTACATGTAAAGCAATTAACTCAGTGGAAAGAGATGAGTGGTGAATTAGGAAAAAGCTTTAAGGATGATACTTACGGATGAAGGAAATGCTCAAACAACCAAGCTCTCAGAACTGAAACAGCTCGCTCTGGTAATCCTCTTTGAGGCCTCCAAACAGGCTGGTTATGGTCCATGAAGCTTTGACTGCTTTCACCAGACTTCTGTTTCCGAAAACTTTGATCAAAGCTCTTTAATCTTGTGGTTGTCATAGTTTCACCTCTACTAGAACTGGGAGATGGCATGAGTTCCTCGCCAAGAATTTTGCTTACATGCCTCAATTGATCTGATATGGCATTCTTTAAACTCCTAAAGTGTTTTGACACAGTCTTCAGACCTAAAGAGGCATATGGTGTTGCAGAACTGAGGCCTGCAACTGACTCGAAGGAGGAAACTACCATTTGCATTTGCTGGTGATACTGCTTGTACCGTCTGCACACCTTCATAAAGATTTAAGGATTTATACACTGTGATGTTGAAAAAGGTTATTGCATAAAGTATCACAACCCTGATAGAAACCTGTTAGATTTTGTAGGCTTAAGAAATATGATGTTGAAGCACTTAAAAGAAAATAGTAAATGAAAAAAGACACTAAAACAAAAGTTTATTTCACAACCATAAACAAGATCAACTCCGTTTTTTCTTTAACAGTCTACTAGTGCTGGCATATACTAGAACAACCAACAAAAGAGGGGAAAAAGGAAATTTTACATTGATTTTATTCTGAGATATTTACTATGTAGAGCTTCTAAAGTGACAAAAGAAAAAAAACATTCTTTAGGCAAGAGCTGTGCCAAAAGTCTAAAATTTCCACATGAGAAATACTGGAGTTGTTTGTATCAAATGAACAGAATATTTATGGAATGATTTTCAACGCTGTTACCAAGATGCAAATCAGCTTGGACATTATTATAACTAGCTCCATCATCTACAGATGGACAACTGTATTTCTATATTAGCATTGGAGAACAGTTTAGCTACTTCAAGGACAAATATCTAGGATTGTAATGTCTTCTAAATTCTTTAGTTTTACAACAAATCTAAGTCAAAAAGGCTCTACACTGAACTAAGATGAGAAATCAAACAGGAGACCTGATGTATTAAATTCAACTATCTGACAGGTATGTAAGGTCACTTAGATGATTAGGAGTTTAAGGAAAAAAACCTAAAACTAAACAAAAGACGGAGTGACACCCTCCACCCGTGGATCAACAGGTCTTGAATTTGGTTCTAACAAATGGAAGTTATACACCCTTTTAATTTCAGACTTTACTTTCCTTGTACCAAGTCCATGGGCCTTCCTTTGTAACCGAAAAAAAAGAACTAAAATACAGCCAGGATATTGCTTTTTTATTTCTGGGAGACAGCCAAGATAATATTAAGCATCTGAAATCCTACAAGACTTGGTGGCCATAATATTATATTTCAGTGATGTAACCATATATTGGAACATGGACCCACACCTATGACAAGCTCTAGCACAACACCACTTTCATATGAGTTAATGCTTCAGTCCTGTCCTGTGTAACTTGACTCATACTGTACCAATATCTTTAACATCCCCACATATGCATTTGTCTAGTATTTCAACCCAACTTTGATGTGGGAAATCATCAGTGCAGTTATTTCTCCATGACTTGCTAGAACAAACATTTAAAAATAAGTGATGTCATCAATAACAATCTATGGAGTCGCCTCCGTGAATATCAACATTCTATTCAATTTTCACTCAATTAATATAGTCATGTTCAAGTTTTCACACTAAAACTTGAATCATCAAGTTCAAGTTCAATTTGTACACACTTTGATTACTAGTTAGCACATCTACTCTATTTATATACTGATTTACCAAACGAAATGCTGAAGTGAATATCAACTCCAATGAAAAATTTCAGATGTGCACCGTATAATGTAAAAGGCAACAAACTTACTCGTAAATAACCAAAGAAAAATAACAACGTTCAGATAAACATGATGAAATGCTGATTTAGATAATTTGGTAATGTATAACAGACTGATCAGAAAATTTTGGAAAAGAAATTTTGAGAACACAATGATGGAAGTTAAACGAAAAGCATAAAAACTTCAGCAAAAACGGGACAGTAATTAATCAACAAAAAATTAAACAACAAAACCCCCCAGGTGTATATACTGGTTTCAGCAAATAATAAATACAACTATTCCTATACTGCCCACAGTTTGGTCACAGCTACCTCTTATTGAGAATTCAAAAAAGCAAATTATGAACTTGAACTTCTTCACAAAAGACAAGATTTCTTATCCGAGTACAGGAAGATTCACAAGAACTTTCCAGAAAAGAAGTAAATCAGGGCACACATAACTCAACACAAAAGAAATTATAGTATAACATTCCCAGAGACATCCAGCACATAAAGAACGCTGCAAGTTCAAGTCTGAATTATTTATGTTATCTGTGACTGCCAGAGACCAGCACAAGAAATAATGTCCTCCAAATCTCATTGGGATCTTAAACTCCAAAATATAAATACTATAGGAAAAAGAAAAGGAATAAAAGAACATCTGCTTTTTCCTATTTTTAAATAAAAGCACATCAGAGAAAAAAAACACCAGGTTCTCCTAAAGCCAGCGCTCACTCCAAGAACATGCATGTAGAAACATTAACAATTCAGTGTTTTCCATGAAGCTTAATGAGTTACATCAACAATATATTTTATGGGCATTGATCAAGGCAGAAAGCCAACAGTCACAGGAAAAGACTGCAGCGAATTATTTCATTCTCTGTGCAGAGAAGAATAAACGAGATATAAATCTCCAGCTGCCACATAAATTAGGAAAAAAACGTGGAATATGCATGCTTGGACTTAATTCCTAGAAAAGGTGAATATGTACATTTAAACCCACATGGGATGCATCTCCATGCAGTTAATATGACAAAACATCTCACTTATTCCTGTCGACCTACAATGCTTACCGTCAATAAAGTTAGAAATTTCACATTCTTGTTCAAGACAGATTAGAAAGGAATGTGCTTTTAGTCATTCGTTTTTTGTTCTTGCACCTTTAAAGTGTTGTTTATACTGTAAACAGATGGCATTTCAGAAATTAATGGTCATGAAGTATCAACCCTTCCTACAGCAATTGAACAATTGAAATCAGAAGGATCAATACAAAAATTCTATTGTCAACTTGAATTCTAATCACGTTTTAACCGATGCAAAAGAACACATCATATATTATTGCCGAGAATGACACATATGATATTTAACACAAGAAAACGATTCAAATGAAATACGAACCTCTTCCTGCATGTACAGGAGCTTTGCTTTCTTCTGCTGGAATTCAGGCCTACAAACCTTGGCAGCGCCTTCTGACATGCCGTTGCCGCAGGCTTCCGACGAACTGTACAACGAAGACGAGGATGCACCCCCGGAATTCCCACCTCTCATTCTGTTCTCGACCTCCTTCTCAAAGCCAACCACCGTCTTGGAAACACTGACAGAAGCTCCGCAGCCCCCTTCGTCAATGTCGCACTGCTGCTTCCCTAGGCGTGAACCAGTAACCACGCTGCAGAACTCGTCCAACAGCAGCTGCGCCGGTTTCAGGAACTTGGAGTTCTTCAAGATCGTAGCGTATCCTGTGAAAGGCCCCAGCGGCCCAGCGCCACGACGGGCATCTCCCGGGGCGCTAACGGCGCCTTGCAGCAAGCCGTTGCCGCTCCTGTCGCCATACGATAACTTTGGGTACGAGCAGGAAGGGCCGGCGTCCCCGTGCACGAAGCGATCCTCCAATTGGGATACGCTGAGTTCAGGCACCGGGTTGGACGAGAGAGAGAGCGATAGGCCTTGAGTGGGCGCTCCATGAACGCCTCTTCCTATATCAGCAGCGTCGCCAGCAGTTTCACTTTTGTCGGTCGCGATTGTTCTACCTACGTTCCACTGAGGAGACTGCCTGTTCATCAACGATGTGCTCGGGAGGTACTCGGCAGCGTTGTAGCTCGGTAGAAACGGCAGTTCGTTTCCCGCACCGTCCACGTCCCATGGACGCGCGCTGATCCTGCCACCGTGCTGCTGGCCAACTACGGAAGCAAGTTCTTGGCCTTCGTACCCGAACTGCGTAGGGGCGAAGTGCAAGTCCTCAGATCCGTCATGATACCCTCTCAGTTGGTGATGGTAAAATTGATGGATAGGATTCAAGGACGGTCCTGCGGCGGCCCACTCACAGTTGGCCTGGAGCTGGGCATGGCCGGATCTGGCGAGGCCGCCGGCGGCGACAGCCTCGTTCAGAATTCCCCCAGCCGACGGTATAGCGACGGTGCACGAGGGGGTCTGGCTGCCGCCCGGCGCTGCAGAGTGCGCGACCGAGAAATCCAACACGGCGGCCGGGGACGAGAACATTCCCGGGCCGCAGACGTCCCGGACGTGGAGGACATCCGGGAACGCTGGGGAGGGGCCGAAAGAGAGCCCCTGCTGGATCCGGAGCTTGTCCCGGCGGCTCTGCTGCGCGACGTGCGTCTCCCGCGATCCGAGCTCGTTCATCCCTGCAGCCTTCTCAACAGCGGGAGCGCGGTGGTTGCCGACGCATTCTGGGGCCCGGACGAGGCGACAACGCTTCGTGGGCGGCTTCTTGAGTGGACTCTGAAGACGAGAGAGAGAGAGGGAGGGAGGGAGGGAGGGAGCGAGAGAGGGACCCGGAGAAGGAGAAGAAGGGGGGGAAGGCTTTTTGGAGGTCAATAATTTGAGGTGGGGCGCTGGAACCGGAGACGACGAAACGCCAAACCCGAGCCCATATAAATCTGCGGGGCTGTTACTGCTGCTGCTAAGAATCCAAAAGTACAAAAGACATCACAAACATCTCTCTATATATATATGTGTATATAATATATCATAGATTTTGTCGTAGATTTTGGTGGTTAACAAACAAGTAAAAAACAAAGGAGAGATGGTGATCTGTGGCTCGTGAGGATAAAGCTACCTTGGGGGCACGATTCTTTTACCACATGTAAGCACTATGAACTGGCAGCCGTGAGGGCGTATCCATGCGACTTTGCTATAACGACGAGTGCATGCAGGGAAAAGGCAGCAACGGGAATTTAGCTTTCTTCTTTATTTTTTCACCGTTGGCGAGCCGGGGAATGCCAGGAAGTGGTAAAAAACAAGGAGGAGATAACAAAATGACCGGGGGGAGCGAGGGAATAAGTCTCGCCTTTTTATTATCTCGGCGACCAAAAAGGAAAAGCGAAGCCTAAAAGGGGAGAAAGTAAAGGGGGCCTAAAAGAAAAGATTACCAAGAAAAATATTCCCCCCCTCCCCTCACACCTGACAAAGAGTCTTTAACGCCGTTACGGGAATATATCTTCTTCCGTGTCTGTGAAGTGAGAGAAACAAATATATATATATATATAATATATATGTAAGTCTCATGTGGTACCTGACAGAGAGAATGCTTTGGATCGTGGAACAGCGGCGACGGGAGAACAATCCCGCTGCCGGGAAATGGCCGGCAGAGGTAAAAGTTCCCCCGGAGCGGGGAGACCGTCCGAGTTCCAACGCCTCGCTTTCGCCGCGTCGGCGGCGACGACGACCGAGAAGTTAAAAATAAAGGAAAGCGAAGAGCGAGGGAGACGCGCGCAGTAAAAAAAAATTCGCGCCTTTTACTGCTGCTTTGAAACGCTCCGAGTTATTGCGAAGCGCGAAATAGCCCCCGAAGTTAGGGTTTAATCACGAGCGTGCCACCGTCGTCGTCGTCCTCGTGGTGTAGGGATGCCACGTGCCCGCGCGGGCGCACGGTGGAGAGTGGGTGGGTGGTTTCAGATCAGAGTGGGTACGGAGGTCAGAGTGGTGGTGACGTCACAAGTGGCCGGAATAGCCGGAGCGGTCACCGGAGGACCCCAGGCTTGAGGGGAGGGATCGACGGGGGGCCCATCGGGAAGAGGAGACGAGATCTTTTGCTTGGCGATGGTGGCATTTGTACCGGTTACCGATGAGGGAGCGTCAGAGTCCTCTGCACACGTACGGTGGACTCCATCGCTCTCTCTCTCTCTCTCTCTCTCTCTCTCTCTCTCTCTCTCTCTCTCTCTCTCTCTCTCTCTCTCTCTCTCTCTCTCTCTCTCTCGTCCCCGAGGACCCCCACCCTCTCCCCCCTCTCGGAAGATACCATCGCTTTCTGTTTGAACTTTCAACACAAAACTCATCGATATGTCATGATGAATGCCTGTAATTACAATGTCTAACAAGTCACTTGGCAGATCTACACTTTTGTCGTTCGTTTAAGTATTAAAATTAATTAAAATATTGATCATCATCATATGATATTTAATATCTTAAATTCATATCATTTTTTTTAGTGGGCTCCAACCGACTAATATTCAATCGGAGAGTAAGTTAAAAATCGATTCATTATTGAAATTAACTAATTTGATTAGATTATTACGTCGTGTACCTTACATTGATGAGGTTTCCAATAAAAAATATTCTATTTATAAAATTCGAATTCAATATTTTGCTTGAACAAAAAAAATTACTTACCACTCCACTCAATAAATATATGATTTCAAACATTATATTTTAAGAAAATTAAAGGAAAGAACAAGAATAAAGATTCTGAATTGAAGCATACAAGTGCACATATATGTGCAAGGATGCATGTCTCGCTCGAAATCAAGAGGACTTTAATTGTTATTATCGTAAGAGAATTGTGTATTATTTACATCCTTTTTGTGAAGAAAAAAATGGAGTAATTAATGTTTCGTATATATTTTGTACGCTGAGAGCTTCAACTCAATGAGTGGCCCATGCAAATGAACGACTCGTACTTTCTAATGAGAAATTATGTAAAAGTTCAAAACTTCCTGTTAATTAATTCAATCTTATAACTTAATTCTATATTGAAATTATATTTAATCTTTATGACTATTTTTAAGCTATCCGTTTGTTTGATTTTTAAGATATTTCGTGTTTTCATAGGGCCGGGTTCTTGCATGAAAATACTACTAACTTGTAGCTTTGCATAAAAAAAATTCGTAAATTAAATTTTAAAAACTTGCGATGATCGAGAAAAAGAATTGTAAAAAAAATTACCTGGCGATATTTTGAAGGGAGATGAGGGTCATGAAAAGTTGAAAAGCACAACACATTATAGTAAATCTTATAAGAAATCTGAAAAGAAACAACTAGGACGCAAAGGTGCAGCAATATTCCAAAATTGAGAAATCTAAACAGTTCATTCAAACACAAAATTTCGGATTTCTAAAATCCAGAAATCACAAAGATTTTTTCCCCCAAACCTGATAATTTTTTTAACAATATTTTTGTTTCCTTAGCTTTTTTTTAGAAATTTTAAATTTATAAAAAAAGATTTATAATTTTAATAGATATTTTAATTTACAAATTCAAGTCACTCATATATTATAGATCTTAAGACTACTTATGTAAAGGTTATTTTCTCGAGCTATGGTGAACTCATAACTATTGAATTTATCCTAGCAATCCCCTAACTATGACACATTTTTTACTTTGATCCATTCGTCAAGTTTTGTTATTTTTTTATTTTTTTCAATTTTTTTAAAAATTATTAAATGGCCCAAGTACTCTTCTCTCATATATTTTAATATTTAAATTTTTAAATAATATATAAAAATAAAAAAAATAAAGAACGCATGATTTAATAAAAACTAAAGAACACATTTTTCAAGAGTAGAGGACCTCCTCGATGGAACGCTACAGTCTATCAACATCGTCGGAGGCCACTTCCGTTCCCTGACCCTCTAGCGTCGACGCCTCCCTGGGGTGCAGGTTCGTGCAACGCCCGTTGACCACCTGCGATTCCCTCTCTGCCTCAACGCGCCCTATCACCGCCACATGTTCTCGGAGTTCAAGCGCCTCCTAGAGCGCTGGTTCGGCAGGCGTCGCCAGCAGTGCCAGTCGGAGGTCATGGGGAACTCTTGGAGCGTGTCAAGCGGCCGATCGACACCCATCATAGGTACCTGGACACAGGGAGGCCCTACGACACCTGCGCAGTGGTCGGCAACAATGGCATCCTCAACTCCTAGCACGAGGACCTCATTGACAGCCATGACCTCATGATCCACCTTAACAACGCCAGCGTCGATGGCTACCAGCGGCACAGTGGGCGCCAAGACATCGATCTTCTTCATCAACAGCGACGTCCTCCACCTCTGCACCATGTGCGCCCGCTGCTCCTGCCACCCCTATAGCGACTTCGCCTCCATCGTCATCTACATTTTTCAGCCGGCGCAATTCCTGAAGTTCATGGTTTGCAACACCTCCCACAAGTCGCCGCTGATGGTGACGGACATGTTCGACGCCCTGTGTGTGAGGATCGTGAAGTACTATCCCTCCTCCGCTCGTAAGGGAGGGGGTCGCCTTATTTTCTCTTTCCTACCTTTCTCTCACAAAAAAATTTATTTATTAAATATAATATATTTATTATAAAAAATATTAAAATAATATTATTTATTATTTGTTATTTCATAAGAATAATTTATATTTTGTTAATATAGTTTAGTATATTTAAATAATTTTTAACAAAACTTTTTAATAAAAAATTTAATTTATGCTATTATTTTTATTAATTAATAAATTATATTTTATATTTATAATATCAAATTTTATTTATATATCTAATAAAATTAAACTATCACATCTACTAAAATTAATTCAACTATTCACGTCTCCAAAGAACTACGAAATCACTATCCAAAGGCCGTACATAAGTTTTAAATAATTTTAGTTATGTAGGTTTTAATTAGGTCCCTCCGCACGTTTTAATTTTTAAATTTAAATATCGCCTAGGTTCTAGAATATATCGAGTCTTGTTTTATTTTACAGTTTTTTTTATTACACCAATTAGCATATAAGTAATGATATTTAATACATATAGTTATACATTGCGAATGAAATATCAACGATGTGTAATAAATAAAAAATATTATTACTATATATAATGTGTTCATTAAGTTAGTAAAGCCAAATGACATGCGCGAATGAAAATGAAATATTGCCATACACTAAATAAAAATGTCACAAATTCTAATGAATGAAAATGAACTATTCACATACATAGAAAAATGACACAAAAGAATCATTATTTTTAGAAACACAAATTCTCTTTTTGTTCCCATTCGATTTACAACTTAAATATGTAGCTTTAACATTATCTATTAAATGAGTTTAAATTATATTATGAGGTAGTTTGTATTGGCTACATGAATGTTCATCCAACTTTAAATCGTATACTGTCATCTTTATAGCTATTTCATATATATTTTTAAATAAAATTTTAAATTACAGGTATTATGTTATTTTAAAAAATGGACAGTTGGCATTGGATCGAAATAATTTCTTTATCTCGATTAATGTTGCTTCAAAAGTCAAAACTGATACGGCCATTTTTCAATTCCGGATCAGTATTAACTACCTCTGGAATAATTCAATCTAAATATATCAGTAATTTTTTTAAAAAAATAGAAAAACTTTAAAAGAATTAGCACAATCTATCATTTTATGACTGTTTGGCTTTGAAACGATTGAGAATAACGAAGGATTAGCTAAATCAGAAGAATAAAAATATTCCTCTTGATAATAATTTTATGGGTTATTTCATTTAACCACCATTAAACTATCGCGAATTCATTTTTTGGATATCTAAACTATCGTGATTTTTCCAATTTAATCCTTCCGTCCAATTTCGTGAACTTTTTTGTTAACTTCAATTCTTTTTATTTGTGAAAAAATCATTCTACGTTAAATCTACTTTTATATAAAATAATATATAATAAATATAAAAAATAATTTAAAAATACTGCGGGGGAGGGGGGCGTGGCCCTAGTGTCGCCAGAGCGAAAGGGAGTGCTGGCCCCCTGCACAAGGGATAAAGGGGGGCTGGCACCCCCCCCCCCCCCGAACGAGCTCGCGCGACGCGGGCGAGCTCACTCAGGGGGGCGCCGGCCCCCCTAGCCTCCCTCCGCACGACGAGGCAAAAAGGGCGGCCCACGCCCTCCTGAACGAGCTCGCCGGCGGCGCAAAGGGAGGCCGGCCCCCCGACGAGCTCGCCCCCGTCGGCAATCTCGTTCAGGGGGGCACCGACCCCCCCTTTCTCCCTCGCCGTAGAAAGGGGGGACCGGCGCCCCTCTTTCGCTCCGCACCGTAGTCTTTTTTATTTTTTAATTATTTTTATATTTATTATTATATATTATTTTATGTAAAAATATATTAACACTTAAGGAAAGGGTAGGATGGTCTTTTCACAAATCAAAAAAATCGAAGTTAACTGAAAAGTTCACGGAATTGGACGGAATGACTAAATTGAAAAAATCATGATAGTTTAGGTATCCAAAAAATGAAGTTCGTAGTCTGAGGCTATATGTGATAATTCGCGATACTTCGGGGGTAGTTAGAGGAAATAACCCTAATTTTATCCTTCATTCCTCAACCAAATGGACAGTACAAGTGTGTATATCCAAAAGAGACATTGTTGATATTAATAATGGCTAAGGCGAGTGCTAGTATACATGTAATTTAGGTCTTACAACTGTAGTTACAAGGATAATGCATTTCTAATAGAATCATTAATAACTATACTAGACTCATTAAATGTTTTATAACAATAAAAGTAAGGAGTTTGTTGTGTTCTCTTAATTTATCTTTGAAACATATACATATATAAGGAGAGGTAAAAGCACAAAAGCATTTTTTCAGAAAATTAAAAATATCTTATATTAGTTTGTTAGATAAGTAACAAAAATAAAAGAATATTAGATTTATTACCATAATTTGATTAGAAGCAATTTTTTTAAAAGATAATTTGTTATTTTCGAAATTAAAATGATTTAAAATAAATAATTCAATTTGAGTCAAATTAATATTAATCTTTATTTTTTAGCATTTTGAGTATTATTAAAATAAATAATATTTTCTTTCTAAAAGATAATGTGAATATAAATAATAATTACATGTCAAAAGATAATTTATCATTTTTTAAACAAAAAATTATCTAAAATAAATATTTCAATTCTACCTAAATTAAGATTAATATTGTTTTTATCAATTTGAGTATGATTAAAATAAATAATCTTTTTTTTGAAAGGTAATGCACAAAATTTAATAAAATAAATAATACATTCTTTATTTTAAAAAATAGAGTATTACTTTCGGTATAAAATAAATAATATTTCCTTTGTAAAAGGCAATGTACAAGTGTACTAAAAAATAATAGTTATCTTATAGTAGTCTGTTATATAAGGTAACAAAAAATAAAAGAAGATTAAATTTATGAGTATAATTTAATTAGAAGCAATTTTTAAAAATAAATTGTTAATTTAAAAATTATTTGAAATAAAGATTTTAATTTGAGTCAAATTAAGATTAATATTTTCTTACTATCCATTTGAGTACGACTAAAATCAATAATATTTTCTTTCTAAGTAGATAAGTGCAGGTAAATAATAATTTCTTTTCAAAAGATAATTTCTTATTTTCAAAATTAAAAATATGAAGATTTTAATTTGAGTAAAATTAATATTAATCTTTTTTTATCAAATTGAGTACGATTAAAATAAATAATCTCCTTTCTAAAAAGTAATGCACAAAATATGTTAAAACAAATAATATGTACTTTCTAAAAGTTAATGTATTATTTTTTGTTATTAAATAAATAATATTTCCTTTAAAAGTCAACCTACAAGAGTAATAAAATAAATAATATTTCGTTTTTAAAAGATAAAATGTATTATTTTTTAAATAAAAAATATTTAAAACAATTAATGCAATTGAGTCCAGATAATTTAAAACAAAAAATTCAATTCGATTCCAATTAAAATTATATTTTTCTTATACCTTTTTACAGATAATGGACAAATATATAATTTTAGAAAAGAATATTATCTTATAATGGTTTGTTATAAAAGGTACAAAAATAAAAGAAGACTAAATTTATGAGAAAAATAAATAATTTTTTTTTCTAAAAGACAATGCACAAGAAAAACAAAATTTACTTTCTGAAACATAATTTGTTATTTTCCACATTAAAAAAATTAAAAATAAATAATTATATTTGAGTAAAAAACATAATGGACAAATACAATAAAATAAATAAATTTTTCTAAAAATAATGTATTATTCCAGAAATTAAAAAATAAATTATTTCACATGACTATGATTAAAATAAATATTTTTTTTCTTTCTCAAAGCTATCATAGAAGTATAATAAAATAACTAATAATTTATTTTTTAAAAGATAATGAGTTATTTTTGCATTAAAAATTATTTTAATTTGAGAATTTGATGCCAAATTAATATTAATTGCTCCTTTCTAAAATTAAAAAGTAATTTTCAAAAATAAAAAACAAATATTCAATTTGTTTCCGATTAAAATGAATATTTTTTCTTTCTAAAATTTAAAAATAATTTAAAACAGCGAATACAATTTGAGTTCAATATTTCATTATAAAATAAAAAAATATATAAATCAGAAGATAAGTGTTTTCAAATAAGTAATTGTTTAAGAAGAAAATAATTTAAGTAGAAGTTGAGATCTCGGTAGATTTAAATTGGGTTTTAAACTTTTAAAAGTTGACCAATATATTTGTCATATTTAAGTGTTAATAAATTAGTTTCATAAGTATTATAAATTATAATGTTATAATTATATATTAGTATTTTTTATAATATTCGTTATCCAGATTTAGCACTAGTTATTTTTTAAAATAATAATTTGAGGTCCCCTATTCATGATTAATAACGTAACTCAAAGTCGAAGTTAAGGAAAAATAATATTTTCCTTTGTATAAATGACTACTTAACAAATCAAATACAAAATCATTAGGCATAGTTAATTTTGACAATTTAGGGCCCGTTTGGCTTAGCTCATACAGAATAACTGATAAGTTGAATTGCTGATAATTATTTTATTGGTTGAAACTTATTTTTAAAAATCAGGTACACATTTGGATAAAATAACTTATATTAATAACAACTAGTTAGTTGTGAGACAAATAATTGACTTATTTTTTAGAAAAAAATAAGCACCCCTCCCTTTGTTTATTTTTTTTGACTTATAAGTAGATTTGATATATTCTTATCAGTCAAAATTTTAAGTTATCAAAACGCCGAAATTTTTTTAAACTAACTTATAAATGACTTATAAGCTTAGCTAAATAGCCCCTTAGTCCAGTTAACTAAATTTAGCTTATTCTACAAATTCCTTCAAACAGTCGTAACTCGTAACCACAATAGTAGAGAGAATTTTCATCAATTGCTAGAGGCATTAATTATATTTTTTTATTTTTTATGTCTAAAAAGTTGTGCCTACGATCTAAGTTATGGGACGCTATCCACATAAAGTCAGCCAATCATTTAATCTAACTAATTTGATAAGATTGTTCCTTATGTGATAGATGAGAGTTATAACAAAAAAATATATTTATAAGAATTCAAATTTCAAACCTTACTTTGATCAGAATGAACCGGTACAACTCAATATGAATATGTGAGTCAGTTATAAATTTATGATAATGTAGAACTTGCAGTGGCCATTTGGCAATCGAAATTGTATTTTTTAAAAAATTCTAAGTGAATAATTGAATTGGTAAATTAGTTCGGTGTCTGTTGAATATATTAGAATGTAATGATGATAAATAAATAGTTGATGTGATAGAAAAATTAGATGTGATTGATTTTAGTGATTATTTGAATAAAAATATATATTATAAATATAAAATATTTTTATTAATAAATAAAAAATAAAAGTATAAATTTAAAAAAGAGTGTGAATAAATATATTATTTAAATAAAAAATATTTAAAATAATTAAATTTAATGAAATATTTAAAAATAACGAAATAGTAAGTTTTGATTTATATAACAAAGTTAAAAAAGAAAATGGTAAAAGAAATAATAAATTGTAAAAGAAAAAAGAAAAAAAACGTCAAATAAAAAAGAGAAAACGTTTGTTTCCTCAAAAAAGTGAAAGTTAAATCAGACCTATGAAACCAGAACCAGACTCGAACCATAGTCATATGATCATGATTCCAAAACAATTTATGCTGCTTCGTTTTACGTCGAGAATTAAATTGCATTTTTTTAAAGAGTTATTTCCTTAATTTTTCCTGAATTATAGTGATTTTTCGTGTCTGTCCTGACTTTTGAACTCGCCAAAGCGCCCATGAACTATATTGCATTTTTCACTTTGGTCCATATGTCAAGTTTTGTTAATTTTTTTTCAATTTATAAAATGACTAAATTGCCCTTCTTCGGCATGTTCTAATATTAATATAAAATAATATATACGAGTTTAAATAATATACAACCAAAAGTTGTACAATCAATATGCATTCAATGAATATGAACCGTTGAATGATGATTACATGATTGAGATTAAATTAATAACTTAACATTAAATTCAATAGTTATTAAATCTCAATCATACAATCATGATCTAACGATCTTGATTTGTTGGTTGCACAAAAACTAGTTGCATGATACCTAATCTCATAATTTATTATAATAAAAAAATAAAAAATGTGTGTCGGCATCACACACTCACGCGTGTGGCCGGAGCACATCGCCGACGATGGACTTGTGCATGTAGATGCGGACGCACTCCAGGCCATAACCCGTAAAGATCATGACCTTAGTGATGGCTCAGAGGTCCTCCATGGTGACGATCAATGCATCCTTGATGACATTGACGAACCTTCATCCGATAGGGACAAGGTGGAGGTTGACTTGCACGAATGGGAGGACAAAGAGCGCTCGGGTCAGAAGGCCGCGAAAGGAGGAGCTCATACTCGAGCCGGCTCATCGCTGTCTCGAGGACGTGGGCTCGGAGAAGCACAACAGACTCGATGGAAGGGGAGGCAAAGGCGGTCATGGAAAGGTGGAGGTTGGTGGCGGCGGGAGGAATCGGCGGGCCTCGGTGTGGATGTCGACGACGCGCAACGCAAGGGGGGGGGGGGGGGGGGGGTGGTCTCCCATCTATGAGCTCGTCAGAGCTTGCAGAGGGGGTACGATACCCCCCGTCCCCCTCCCTCCCCCTTTTTGTCTGCATATGCCGATGACAAGCGCTTCACAAAGGGGGCATCGCCCTCTCTGCGACCCCTCCCCCCTTTTTTCCTGAGCGCGTCGACGACGCCCCCACCTTTTTTCGCCGCGTGTGTTGCCAACGCACGTAGGGAAAAGGGGCATAACTCAGGACCCCGATCCCGACCCCCCCTTTGTGTTGCATGCGTCATCGACGCACGTAGGCAAAATGTGTGGGGTGGGGGTGGTGGGGGGGGGGGGGGGTAGGGAGGGAGGCGCCGCCCCCCTTGCGCGCCGGCGATGGATGTCAATGTTTTTTTTATTATAACATATTATTTTATATTTAAAACATTAGAGCATATAAAATAAGGACAATTTAGTTATTTAATGAATTAAAAAAATTGAAAAAAATTAATAGAACTTGACGGACGGATCAAAATGAAAAATGCAACATAGTTAGAGGGCGTTATGGTAAGTTCAAAAGTTAAGGGCAGACGTGAAAAATTTTCATAATTCATAGGAGATTTAAGAAAATATATTTTTTTAAAAATAATGTTTGACAAAAGTAAATAGAATCGAAGCTTAATTTTATTTGCCAAATGTTCTTTAAAAAATAACAATATAATAATTTTTTTGGGCATACATAATATAATAATTAATAAAGAGTAATGTTATATCCTCCTATATTAGGAGGATATATCTTCCTAATCCTCTCACAATAACATATATGATAAATTAATCAATTTTTAAGGATGTTTTAAAAATGTGTGTGTTAGGAGAATTATTAGGCCTATGATTTTTCTATAATAAATTTTGAGAGGATGCAATCATATATTTGCCTCATTTGTTTCTTGGCATGCGAGCCGTCATCGGATTAAAAGTAACAGAGGTAGATAGATATCGGGTTCTCTACTTCTCTCTGTCCCTGACTTTCTCTATCGTCTGATGAATTTAGTGCACTGCAGCAACAACTATTAGCCGTCCAATCAAATGCGCCTAACCAGATTGGACGGCGGAGATCGGAATGGTCATTTTGCTTGTACTTGGGGGCTCTTTCTTTTTTATTTTATCATTATCATTAACACTCCAATTTACAACTCCACGAGAGATTAGGACTCCGTGTGGTCTCGCTCGTTTCGAGGGACTCCAACGGTTCCACCCCACGCAACAATTGAGGGTTGTCGCCCGTCCAATCATGATTGGACGGTCGTGATCTTATGCGTGCCGGAGATTCCTGAGTCAGTCTGCTACACGTGGTGTGAGCTGAATTCTTTCGAATCACTATTACATCTAGATGCATTTCTTTGAATAGAGGATATAGTAATTTCTTCTGGATCTTTCAATCTCAATAGGAGATAAAATACCTTGATATTATTAAATATTCTTAATTCAAGGGGTCATCCCATCTTAATTGAAAAAGGAAAAATTTCAATTGGACTAGGGTGAAGTGGTGGCGGAAATTTCGAATTTAATTTTTCGTGAATATAAAAAAATTTATTTGTTACCATCAGTCACATGATTCGAGAAAATTTTATTGAATTAATTAAGTTTAATAATAAATCGATTTTTTTAATATGTGACTTAATTGGACTCAATAATGCCGCGTGAATTAAAGAGTCGACATGTACCAAAAACAATTATTAGACTTGTAACAAAGAAATGATTCCAACCAATAGTGGAGCGTAAGTGATTTTTTTATTATTGACAGCATCATTTATCCTTATTAAATATATGCTACAACACGATTTTATTAAATTAGAGCAGTTCAATTTACTTTTAATTTATAGATATTGTATATAATTATTATCATCGTACTATTTGACTATCATCCTCACTTTCCAAAAATCACAAAAAAGATAATTCCAATTTAAATAAAAAATAAATTATAACATATGTATTATTATCACATTCCGAGCTTGCACCGAGATGTCACCTTCCAACATTTATATATAATGTTTTTGTTAATATCGGGTATTAGCCTTTTCAATGCTATAAGACTTGATATGATCATCAATCCGGATTGATCAATCGTCAAATTGAATGGGTTAAACTGGATCGATCGATTGGTTGAGCCAAATAATATAAATTAATAAAAATAAAATAAGTTAAATTAATTATTAAAATATTATCAGTACATAATATCTTAATTAAAAAAATACAAAAATAAAATAATTCAAATTAATGATATAATAAAGTAACATAAATAAATCATCAATAAAATATTCGCCAAATAAAAAATCTTGTGAAGTAGTTATAAATTTAAAAAAATGTGACATAGAACATTGAAGTATACATTTTCAGTATATATATATATATATATGTAATACGTCTAAATATTTTAATAATTTTTTTGTTTTAAAACTTGATCTGATCATGTTGGTTAATTTCATTAAGTATTGAACACAGATTTTGACCAAATTTGACTATGTCAAACCCTTTCCCAAGTTTTAACTCGCACAATTTTTCATCAGCCCGGCCCGGGCATGACCATCTCGCCAGGCTCATGCCAGACTATGCTAGGCTGCCCAACATGAAGTTGGGCATGGCCTCGCACGGGCCCGACGAGCATTACCTAGCCGGTCTCAACCCGACGAGTATGAATTTTTTTATTTTTAATTCTTTTAATTATGCAGTTAAATATTTAATGATATATTATAAGTTTTATAACTACATTATACATATATTATAATTTTTGTAACTATATCATATATAAAAATATTATATTATATATCTTCCTGCGTCGCTTTTCATGATTGTAGAAGTCTTCTATTTATAGGGGTTATGAGTTTCCATGTGATTAGGGATGAATCAAAAACTTATTTTTATGCAAAATAAGATAAATTCATAGTACAATTAATTATGAGATCTTATCCTTATTAAATTTTGATTTTTTTGTCCTAATTTATATACAATTGATCCCTGGAATATATGACAAGTTTTGAAGTCCTTGTGCATAATTCTTCCAGAAATATGTTTTCATATCGAATTTGATACCTATCATGCCCCAGAACAGCTAGTACCAACACATATAACTTCATAGTCAATGATGAAAGTCATGGCCCGTAATAATCTTGCTAATGGCTCATGAATCGGGCTAATTTGCATGTGATCTTCATAACTTAAAGAGCTTATGGTCGTGAATAAAATGTAACGACCCATTACTATGAATTTCGTGGTCATAAGACTTTCGTGATGTTATCCCACAATTCGTAACACCTCACCACATGAGTTTATGGCTATTATGATGATGTTACAGGCTATTATATCCCACTATTGAATATTTCCGCCATGTGATGATCGTAATGCTTTTATAAGGACACATGATCTTGGGTGGTAACAGACGTGATGGGCTCGTAACAGTTCATGTTTTGTTTGTAATCTTTTGTCGTATTGTCACATAATGATATTTGATAATTAGCTGGTAACGATCATGATTTTATGTAACTACTCGTGATTCTTTAATCTTCAATTTACGAATTGACTTGTAACGAACATGAGAAACTCATTATGGCCCATTACATATATGATATCCTACTATTGATGTACGTAATGTCTCATGAAAATGAGTTTGTGGCAATCGTAACTCTCTTGTCACAGCTCGTTAAATTCAAAAATTTATAATTTTAAGACTAATTCGACTCATTCAAATAATTTTTCTGTAAAATATCAACAAAATAGAGTAGATCACTGACTCTAAGAAAGTAATCAAGAAAAAGCCTAAAAATGATGCATGTAATGACCAAACTAATTAAAATAAAATTAAATGCACTTATAATTATATTATATGTTATAAAATGCATACATGAAACTCCCTAAAACTTAAATATTTGCTTGTTTTCTAGCAGAGTTTAAGGTAAAGCCCCAAAACGAGAAGGTCAATTATCTTTTTACTTTTTTTCCTTGGGTTCAACCAACCCTCTTATTGATTGTTTTGGGGTTTAAATAACCTTCTTATTGATTCGTTTAGGGTTCAACTAACCTTCTTATTAATTTAATATTTTTCCATAAACGCAACTAAAACTTGAGTGTTCAACAGGGATAGAACTGTAGGATCACAAGGCACCAAGAGGGGGGGAGTGAATTTGTGTTTAAATCGAAAATATCGATTTCACGAAAATTATCGCAGAAGCTTATAATCGATTTGTTAATGTTTAAACGAACACAATAGCAACCATATCAAATGCATAATAAAGTAGCAAGGAGAGGGAGAGAAAATATAAACACAAGATGCACAATGGTTTGTTGACGAGGTTCGGTCACACCTTGATCTACGTTCCTGCTCCGACTTCTCGACCTTGAGATTGTCGGAGATTTCACTAACACCCTTCTTTCATTTCAAATGGGATAAAGAAAAATCCCTTTACGACTCTTGCCTTATCTCTTTTTCAAGAGGTAAGGCACACCTCTTTTAATCGTAGGCTTTCACTCGTTTTTTTTTCGCTCAAGAGGTAAGACACAACATCTTTTTACTCAGGATCTAAACAATTATTAACATATAACAAAAACACTCTACAATCTTTTTTACAATTTGGAACCTCACACAAGAATAAGAGAAAGAAATAAAATATTTACAACTTGAAGCTCAAATGGACTTCTCAAATGTTCTTCCCATTTTTTCTTAGGGTTGTGTTTGTTTGCATAACAAATGGTAGAACAACCCTTTGTACTATCAAACACTATACGAGTTTCCACCACATGATTTTGGCCAAAAGTTCTTTGTCGAAGGCAAGAACGTTTCTTTTTTTTCTTCTGCTTTATGTCTTTTCAGCCGCATATTTTGACTTTTTCTTTCATATATTTTATAATTATTTTATAATGTAAGTACATATAATGTAGTTATTTATTAATACATTATTAGTCATCTTATAAAATAAATTATTAAATGTAATTAATTTTAAAGTATAAAATATTTAGTTCTAATAATTCAAAAATATTTTATAATTAAAATGGTCGATTATTTTTAAATTATATTATATTTGGATATTAAGATTTACATAAATTATAATATTAATAACATATAAAATATTTAATCAAATAAATAAAAATAATATTAATAATATAATGATTTATGTAAATTATAATATTAATAACATATTTTTATTTAGTATGATTTTATACCTCATAAAATAATAAATTATATTCTTAGTTCTTACTTTTTATCCAAACACCTTCTAAATCTTATCTATTAAATCAACTTTTTAAATCCTCATCATTACACTTTTTTATCCAAACACAACCCAAACTTTTCTATCAAATTAACTAATTCTCGAGAACTAACTTTCTCTCAAAATTCTCATACATTCCTACACTTTTGGGGTCCTCTTTTATAGCCTTATTAAGTCCATTTAGAAAATTGAGATTTATATCCTAATTTTGGGACCAAGATATGACTATTATTGTGCATTCTACGCGCTGACCGATCGACCGCTTTGCCCCACCGATCGACTGGTACACTTTTTTAAAAAAATATGATAATTGATGAATTATGTACTAGACGGTCAACCGGTGCTTCGACCGTCATGGTCTCAACATTTTGGTGCTTAAATTGTGCATTTTCTGCACTGACCGGTCGATCAGTGTACCTAACTAGTCGAATCGTATTCCGATAGCCAAATCGACCGTCCTACACTATTTTGAGCATAACTTTTTGCACAGTTGTTCAAATGAGATGGTTTTTTATTCTGTGGAAATATAACGGAATACTCTACAACTTTGATATTCATTATTCATGCAAAATTTAATAATATTATAGTCAAATATTGATTCAAAGTTCAATACAAAAAATTATCCATTTTAAATAAAATATTTTAGACCTTTACTCTTTTATACATAACTTTCCATACCAGTATCCAAATAAAATGATATTTGATTCTTTGAAAATCTAACAACATTATTTATAACTTTTATAATAATCTCTTGATCTAAATCTCATAATAGAATACTCAAATATTAAGTGCAAGTTTAGCACATAAAATATCAACTTCAAATTTAATTTTTCAAACTTTACTTATTTACATATAACTTTTTATGTGATTGTTCAAATGAGGTGATTCTTGATTCTCTACAAAGGTAAGAGAGTTATCTATAACTTTTATATTCAACACTTAATGTAAATCTCATGAAAACATATACAAATATTAATCCAAACGTTAGTGCACGAAACAACTCATTCTTATTTAGACTTTTTTGACAATTTAAATATAATTCTAATATTTCGATGTTTGTATCATCAAAATTTTTTATATAATTACATCGGGGCATAAAAACTTTGCTCCAACAACAACTATTGTCAAGCGTAATATATATGTTATCGTAATAATATTTATAGTTTTATTTGGCAACATTTTTCTTTCCAAAGTCCCAATGGTAAGATGATGAACGTTAAAAATAAAGCAGTTTAAATTTCACAAATTAACAATATGTCCTTGAATAATACTTGAAAAATATATAAATACTAAGACATGATAAAGTAAGATATAATTTTCAATATTGCATGATATTATTTTATGATTTTTCGATCTGAAATAAAGCAAGTCTGCTAATAGTCAATAAATATGATGAGAACATAAGCGTGCAATTCAATACAAAAAGGTAGACATGCATGAAAATGCAAACTCCCTCAAATATCATTTCAACACTGTCCCCAATGTTGGAAACCAAACATGAAAAGAAAATTATAAATATGATAAATGAAAAAATACATAGAAGAAGAAAAAGGAAATATACAACTTGATCAAACCCAATTTGGTAGATGTGGAAGTTGTAATAAGAAGTCATATAATCCTTGTTTCATGTACATTTTAGATGCAAGTTGAAGTCATTGGATGCTTATGAACTTGTCATTCATTGGATAATTCAATGTGGTACTTGTATGTGTTGCCATAGTGTCCATTATAGTGAACATTTTTTTAAGGGTCATGAAAAAGATCTAATGGCTCCATGTGTCCATTATGATAAAAGGCCGTGAATGTTCAGCCATGACCCCGATAGTGCTATCTCTTTGTGAAACTATTGGTGAATGTGAAATCATGTTCTTCCTAATGATATAGTCTCCTCCTTCTGCTGATTTCACAGACTGTTATAACAATGTAACAGTTGGTGGTTGCTCTCATAACAAGTTGTGAGGAGGGGATCACGACCTTAACAACATGGATACCACCTATTGTAATGGGTCATGAGTTGAGATTCATGGCCCATGCAAAAAATCCATTGCGAGGGAAATATCACGGATCGTATATAATAGAGGCCATGAGCAACTCATCATAATATCGTGGGTCCTAATAATGTTGTAACGACCAATGACTAATTATTTTCCCCTCTAATTCATGTTCACCAAAATTTTGAAGATTCATTAGAGGTCACTGGCATTCTTCATTTGACTATTGGAGGAAACAACTAGGAAGCTCAATCCGTTTGTTGAGGTTGCCACGAGCACTAAGTGTCGATGATGACTTATTGACCGCCAACAAAAAAGGAAGGAACCATTAGTGTTTGCATGAAAATGCTGAAGAAGACATAGAGGAGGTAGTTGGATGGTTGTTGGAGAATCTTTTGGAGGTCACTTGTGTTCGTGCTTTGTTGATTTAGGTCGTCGTAGTATGTGTGATATCATCGGAGTAAAGAACGCCCGCAAGGGAGCATAGTTGTTGGTGTAAAGAAGTGAATGATCATCAATGCATGTATTGAGCCATTGTTAGAATCAATAGAGACAATTGATTGGTGTTGGAGCTAAGAGGAGTTGTTGTGAAACCCATATCATGAGCCAGCACAATGTGACGAGGACATTCAAGTTGAGAATGCCATTGAAATTGCCCATTCACCACTAAAATCATCAGAGAATGCATGTCACAAAGAAGAGTTCACCATTTTCATGCTAAGGTTGCTATTCAAAGGCTCAAAGTTGCAAAAGGAAAATGTCAATGTTGGGAGAAGAAGGCATGCAAGATCACCAATGTTTGCTAGAGTTGAAGGCGATGAAAGAATAGCTCCATGTTGACGTGAAATTGCATATTATAGTCATGGTAGTCAAGATCGTGATCTTGATCGTAAGATCATACGATGCTACCCTGACTGATCTCAATCTTGACTACAAGATTGAAAATGTAAGATCGCAGTAGGATCGTGAGTTTAATCGTGAGATCGGTGGGATGGGACGATGTCACACCCAACTTCGTGACTAAGTTCTAATCCCATTATCATAACCCTTAATTTTATTTAGTAATTCCAAAAATAAAATTGACAAAACTTCACTCCCTTACTTATCTTGTGTTATTTGTCAATACATAGAACATATGGATATATACTATCAAAGTTTACTCAAGAGATATAAAACATAATGTTTACATATTGTCGCTATTATTTCACAAATCATTTCACATATAACACCCCACATGATTAAATTTTATACAATCTTATAAAAAGTTTCTTACAAACTTAATTACAATATTTAGGATTATCTATTACATGCATGTTTTTAAAAACAAAAGTGAAGGGAGAAATAAAAGTGCTCCAACAGTTCGACTTCTTCTATATGTAGCAAAAACAAGCATTGAGTTGACTCAACTCGAGAACTTATGAGTAATTGAAAATTTTAGAAATGGTACTGCGAGCAACAATCATTTGCTCAGTGAGTGAAATAAAAGTATAACATAAGGGAACAATACGAGTGCATATAATATTTAAATAATCAAATTCTTCATATGAGAAAATATTTAAAGCATAACTCATATAACATAAGTTCTCAAATCATATAAACTTTTGCATAAATAAAATTAATACAAAATATCAGTTAAATTTCACACACGTGTCATTACACATGCTCATCATGGGTCAATATATTTCCCTCCATGATAATGTGTTATACAGTTAAGTAGATCTTCATAATCATGAGTCTCGGAGAGCATATCATAGGTCAATACATATCCCTACATGATTATGTGTCACACAGTTAAGCATAGCTTCACAATCATGATTCTCGGATACGCAGATCATATCATGGGTCAATATGTATCCATCCATGATTGTGTGTTAAGAAGAACTTCACAATCATGACTCACGGATACACAGAGCATAATATGAGTCAATATGTGCATGTAGAAGAATCTTCAAAGCGCAAAGACACCCGATATACATTCCAAAGAGTTCATGTATATCGAATGCGGTCACAAAGTCATTTTTCAACTAGCATGATCAATAAACATATGGAGTTTAGCTATATCAAAATACACACGTCATAATCATATTTCATTATTAAATAAAACTTATTTTAACTTCACAAGCGTTATTTCCTAAAAATATTTTCATGTAAGAGGTTATTCTATCTCATATGAAATTCTCGAAATATATCATAAATACTTTTCATAGCTCAATATATGTTTCAATAATAATAATAATAATAATCTTTGCTTGAGGTAATAACATAAATAAAAGAAGTAACATATATCATTTTTCTATGTGGTAATTTACCCGTTCACCTTGTTACTTTATTCTTTCAAGGAGGTTTATTAGATTTCCTCCCTTTCGCTTGTACTTTGATGTTTTCCTACAAGTAATAATGCTTACTTTTCAACCTCTAATAAAGTAATATATATGCAATGCGTAGTCATGGTGCATGAATGTTTATGCACCTTAAAATGTATATAATATCTTTTTAATACTAATGTCTAACTTTAAATATTTATATTCGTAGGCTATTTCACATTTGGAACTTTTCAATTCTCCAAAGCTTAACTAGGTGTTTTCTCAAGATTTCAGAATGAGTGTTTGTCAATAAATAATTTATAACTTCTTAATCATATGGGCAATTTTATGATTCTGGATGTATTAGAAACTATATTTACTAAGGTTTCCAATCCCCAAATATCATTAACTAATTTCAAGTGAGTAATTCATAAAATCCAAGGCAATCTGACCTAGGGTTGTGTTCTAGCAAACTATATGTCACTGAAAGATTAATTTACATATTTCTTCATACTTGCCTATTTAATGAGATAATATTTTTTAAAACTAGACTTTCTTATATTTATTCATAAAAATTAGAGAATTTAACTCCTTGTATAACCTTATAAAAAATAGTCAATTCGGATAGTGAGATGTCAATCTCCTGAACCTGACAGAAGAATCAAAATGAAAAATTCATTTATCTCAAGATACATAGCATGATTCCATTCTCACCTAACCCTTGGAATGTGTAATTAATCGTATTCAAGTTTTAAACCCTAATTCACTCTATTCTAACAATGCTCTAATTTACAAATTGAATATGTATCCGACTCGGGATAGGATGAGTGACCAGCGAAACTAAATTTATAACTTTCTCCAGAAAACTCCTTTTTAGGAGATTCCAGTGGACATCGAAAGCTAACTTCGCAAAATTTCCTAATTTATGGTTGGATAGTAATATCCTAAAAATCAGAAGAACAATTTTGGATCAAGAACTCACGTTGAACCATCGACGTTCCCGAATTTCCCCATTCCATTTCCCATGGGGTTTTACCTCTGATAAATTTTCGATCGTGAAAGGATAAAGATAGGTTACTTATATATTTGTTTTAGAATTTTCTGATGTCATATGATGATTCAGAAAAATATATCTTTAAGCAGGAGTTCGCTTGTCTGTTTCTGCTTGGAACCTAAGTGATGGCCAATTACATTTTTTATCATAACTAAGTGTTTTAACCATAATTAAGCTTACTTAATCCTATTTAAATAAATTTTATAATTTATTCCTAATAACCTTATATAATTACTTTGTAAAGTTTATCGATAATTAAGTAGTCATTATGCTATATCGGAATATTAATTACTATATACAAATATCATTAAATGAACATCCAAACTAACTTAATATATTAATTAAATGCATGATAATGCAAAGATGATGTTTGTGGAGCACGTATGTGACAAATGATCCCACCGATCCTATCATCTTTAAAAAAAGAAGAAATGAAGTGCGTTAACCTAAGCCCCTAACTCAGTCGTCGACCTCTAATTTGGTGGTGTTGTGGTGTTTCTCTCTCACACAGACACTCTGCAACACGCTACATTTCATGTCCCCAATCTCTCGTGAAGTCTAGTTGAAATCAACGTGATTCTCTCACTGATCACCCCAAATTCCAATCTTGTCCTTTCTCCAACAGTAAATGGCCAACAACTCATCAATATGTGGTCGATCTTTGCAATCCAAGGCAAGGAATCTGTTCTCTTGCCAAATCTGATTGAAACACAATTCTCTCACTTTAGAATCATAGCCCCATATTCCTATCTCGTCTCTTCTCTAGGAGTAGATGGTCAATAACCAATGAAATATCTTGGCAATCCTGGGCAAGGAATCTAGGAAAATCTCTGATTTGATTTGTTGTCTCCTGAATCTCCTCACCTCTTTCCACTCTAAGCAAATGGAAGGTTTGCTGCTTCTCCTAAGGGCATCTACGGGTTCGAGGTTTGAAAATCTTTAACCTTTTTCCTTTTATTACAATTATTGATCATCCATAAATCCAATAACATGGTTCTCCTTCTTTGATTAGCTGCTCCTATAGTCCTACCATCATTTTCACAATTTTTTCCTTCTTTATTTGCCCATGGGATCATATTTTCAATATTTTCTAATAGTCTAATCACTATTAACATGCCATAATTATGCTTGAATTTGTTTCTTTGGGTCATGAGTTGTGAACTTGTTTAATGTCAAATACTTTAGTAGCTTGATAGTTTTTTTAATGTCATAATTTTTTCCTTCTTTAGCTTGTTTAATGTCAAATAAAGTGCCAAAATAGCGTGAAATCATATTAGTAAGTAAAGATTAATTCCCTGACAATGACACCAAAATTTGATGCAAATATTTGTAATAATATATGCTAGCAAATGCATTAGACGCTCAAATAATAAAGTGTAAGAGTATAGAGTTGTTCATCCCATGAGAAATTAACTTACTTAACTATATTAATTTTAGAAACTAATAAGTGATAACAATGTTGTAATAAATAATTTGCAAAAAAATAAAAAATAGAAAAATGTATACTAAAGTAAACTAACCTATTGATATCTAGGGTTTTTTTTTAACTTCTTTAGTGATTGATTTAATCAATGATAATTTGGTTAAACTTTTAGAAGATTAAGAACACTTAATATATGATTTCTTTCACAAGGTAAATAAATTGTTCTTAATCCTCATAAGATAAGAAATAGTCCACCCTTCTCTACTCGGATTACAATGTTATGAGCTATATTTTTTGCACTACAAAATCGTCCGCTCGGACCAACTTGACAGACCACGCAATCTTATACTTCGTCTGACTCTATTAAATTATAATATGGATTGCATAACAGAAATTTATGAATTAATATATTGATTACACTACTCAGTTTATCAATTAATAATTCAATTAAAAGTAATGAAAAATTTAAACACAAAAGACATGTTCTTAAAACTGAAACAAACGATAATCAATACTAAAGAATAGTTCACAAGTGTTCCTTAAAAATAAAACTTTTGCAAAAATAAAACTAAATCTTGAATGATAAAATTCTAAAATATTCAAATTACATATATTAAGAAGATATAATTTTAGAGCATGAATCGACGTATCCCAACATGAATTAAAACTAATAGACTATTTTGGAATGGAATCTTAAATTACTGATGATCGTCGCCTAAGATCACCATACAAAAATTTTCTCGGTTGTTTTTCAAGTTGCTCTCACGTTTTTGTTTTCAGAGCACAAGTTGCATATCCTAGCATCTATTTTCATGATTGTAGAAGTCTTCTATTATTAGGGGATATGGGTTTTTCATGTGATTGGGAATGAAAGAGAAAAATTTTTCACATAAAATAAGTTAAATTCATAGTACAATTTATTCTAAAATTTTAGCCTTATCAATCTCTAAATTTTCGTCCCTAATTTATTTTCAATTGATATATGGGACATATGATAAATGTTGGAGTCCTTGTACATTGGTGATTCTTTCAAAAATAAATTTCATCTTGAATTTAGTGCCTAACACAAATTGTTGGTAACGACACATACAATGTCAAATTCGGAGTCGGTGGTGAAAGCCACAACCCATGACAGTCTTGGTAACGACCTATGAATCGGGCTGATTTCATGTGATCTTGTAACTTAAAGAACTTGATGGACATGAATAAAATGTAACGACTTGTTATTGTGAATTTCGCAATCGTAAGACTTCTATGATATATGTTATATTGATTTCACAGCACGTAACACCTCATCACATGTGGTTATGGCCCGTTATGTTACACTATTGAATATTATTATCTTGTGATGACTTTAATGCTTTAAAATGACGTGTGATTTTTGGTGGTAACGATCGTGATGGGTTTCATATGTGATATATTTGTAATCTTAGACCGTAATTGCTACGTATCGATCCATGATAATTAGCAGGTAACAACCCTATGTAACGGCCCGTGATTCTTAAATCTTCAATTTTAACGACTATTGTTGATGGCGCGAATTTGGCTTGTAATGACTTGTGAGAAACTATTATAGCCCATTACATATCTGATATCCTGCTATCATTGTACATAACGGCTCAAGAAGATGAGTTTGTAACAGTTGTGACTCTTCTATCACGACCCGTGAAATTTGAAAACTAATATTTTCGGTATAATTTGGCTCTATTTTGTTGTGATTCTTCTTCGATCCTTTTTCTCTTTCGTTAAAATAGTTTTCCTACAAAATATCACCAGAATAAAGTAGATCACTGATCAAAGAAATTAATGAAATAAAACCGTAAAAATGATGCGTGCAATGACCAAGTTAATCAAAATAAAGTTAAATGCAATTGTAATTATATGTTGTAAAATGCATGCGCCATTGACCATAAAATCCTCCATTGATCACAAGGGCTTTCATCGACTATAAATTCTCCATTTTAAATATCAATCATCAGTCAACATTGAACAATTAATCATATCAATCTATTTAATGATCATAGAATGTTACCAAGGCAATATAACAATTAAATAACTTTATCCTTGATCATATTATATAAATTAAAAAAACACATATCAATTGGTTATGCATAATCTATAAACATGTCAAATATATGTAAGACGACGTAATCGAGATATATAGATCATAGTATGTCAACTAAACAAACAACTCTATACACATTAATAGTAACTAATTAAGGCTGCAGTAGATAATACGATCAATCAATAATTAAAATTCTAAATCATAAACTTCCTTTCAAGACTTATTCTATGTCATGGACCTCGGGTCATATTCTCATATTGCCAAATAATTCCTATTTTTCCATGAAATCTTGAGTTAGGTAGGTCAACCTTGGGCAGTGCTAGTCTACTTAAATTCTTAGTACTAACATTTGGCATAATCCGAACATGTTTAGGTGAAATTTGAGTTGCCTCTGACTAAAAAGCAATCATTATGGATTTTCAAAACCGCACCAAATTATTCAAAAGTTGGGCAAAGTTTCTTAGAATGCAAGTGAAGTTTTCCTGAACTCATTTTGGGCTCTAGGGAACTTGGGTCGCACATCTGTGAAACCGAGTTGAACTCACAGGATCATAGTTAAATTGCAAACTCTTCGTCGAGATTTTGAGTTTTTATTTATAAAATTAAATGAGTCTATTCAAGAATTTATATCAAGAGCAACTACTATGATTGATAAGATCTTATGGAGAAAAGCTTGATGATAAATTTGTTGTTGCAAAAGTTTTGATAAGTTTGACCATAAAATTTGATTATGTAGTTGCTGAAATTAAGAGTCTAAAAATTCATCTACATTTTTTTTTGACAAAGTAACGGGTTCTTTGCAAGAGATGAAGCTAGATTGAGCAGATTTATAGAAAAAAACTAAAGAAAAACTTTTGCAAGACACAACATAAGCACATTGATTTGATTGCAATAGAGATTGTGGTCATGACAGATTTCGTGAAAGAAACCAAGCTAGATGAAGATTTGACAAAATGAGTAAAAACAATAACCATCAAATGTGAGTACAAAAGTGAACTTCAATGTTACCACTATAAGAAGCATGACCATATTGAAGCAAATTATTGTATCAAAGCAAAGAAAATTATTGATGAGAAAAGTAAGTTATTTTATGCTCTATTCTTATTCTAATGATTCAAATAAAATTAGATTTTTAGATAATGGTTGCTCTAAACATATGACTATAGTGACATCATTATTTAAAGTATTTACCGAGTCCAAGGAATGATAATTTAGGTTTGGAGATGATAAACTTGTGCATGTTAAATGAGAAACAATTACTATTCAACAAAGAAAAGTTCTTCAACATTTCTTTTGTCCAGTTTGAACAAAAGAGAAAATTGGTATAAAATTAAACAAAAGAGTAAATTATTCATGAAATAAAAAATATATTATAAAATTGAAATTATTATGAATATTTTATTCTTACTCGATTAATTAAAATGATGATTAATATGATTTCATTCAATTATTGTTTTAACTTTTGTATTTTTTAATTATAGTATATTTTAAGAAATAATAAAAATATTATTATTTTATTAAAATTTTGGTTCAATTCGATCGAATCTAATTAAAATCATTGAACCTTAACTCAGTTGACTGACTGATTTGATCTCCAATCTGATTTTAAAAACATTGATCGTACGATAGTACTCTCCAATTAATCCTTTTTCATTCATAACAAGTTTTCCTTGCTTGTGCTCCTAATTGAATTTAATTAACACATCTCAAGAGCAAGGTAGTGAAGTCACAAGAACTTTTAAAACAAAAAAAAAAAGTTCCTTTACGATATAAAAATAATTACTTCTCAAACCCAAAACTATTCGAGAAATATATATATATATATATCATAACATTGAAAAAAAAAGACAGGATAAAGTTGTTCAGGGCACTGGTGCAGGTCAAGGGGGAGGAGGCGAGGAACAACGTGAAGATTCCTCGATTCCAAATGTTGGGTACTTATAAGTTTCTTTTGTCTCGATGCGTTTTGTTTTCATCCTGCTGGAGTGTCCAAAAAAGAACTCGGGTTGGAATAATTGTGGGAACGAGGGAATTAGAGTTCTAGTCCAAAGTTTTTATTACTTTCATGTAAATGAGCTCCAGGACAGTAATTATCCAAAAAAAGCTGAAACAAATAAAAAAATGATAAAGCTGTTAAGGTAGTAAGCTTTTCCATAAACCACTACCGGCCTTTCTTCTCTGTCACCAGGGAATGAAATCTTTTTACAGTTCCTTTGCAATAATACTGCCAATAGTAAAAAAAAAAATAGAAAACAATTACAATAATCAATTATAAAATTTAATGGACCTTTTGAATGTCACGATTAACGTCGGAAAAAAAATTGTATAAATAAATTTTCACCGTATTGCATGCATGCTGCTACTAGGGGAACTGAGCATTGTGTAGGTTTAGAATCGAATAATATATATTGTTAGTTTTAAGAAGTACTTTGATTATGCTAAAACACTTATGTGTAAATTGGCCGGATGTGCATACAGGCCTTGGATCCGGATTTATCAACAGGTCGGATCGAACCAATCGGATGGTCGAACTGGATAATAATAAATTAATAAAAAATATAAAATTAAGTTAAAATAAATAAATAAATAAATAAATAAAGTGAAATAATATTTTGATACAGTGGTATATTATTAAAATTGATCCATCAATCAAGATGAACAGTTTTGTATGAGTTAATATAATGTTTATTTCAAAGTAAAAAAAATGAATAAAAAGTAGTGTGTTGATAAAAGATAGAAGTTCCATATAAAATGTATTCATGTACCCCCATAGAGATTTTAATGGGAAAAAGTTTGGAGATTTAAAATAATTTATGAGAAGAGGATGCGATTACATTCGGACATTACCACTATTCGTTTGCAAGTCATCAATCATACGATCCTCATCAAATTAATTTTAGACTATTTATAACCTAATTGTGATGAGCCAACTTATTCATAGCTAATTTTAGGATTTTAATTATTTTTTTTAAAATATATTTTCTGCAAATAAAAAATATTAGACCAACCGAATTACATAAACATGACAAGTCGGTCGAGCAGATCCGAGGTTTGATCGAATTTGATTGGATCAAACACGAGTCAAATGAATGCCCGAGTTTAAATCGATTCTTGAACCATTTTTCCTCTGGACAAAAATCCAATTGGATCGGGCGGGATCTTAAATAAGTGCATGCAACATTTAGCTATTAATTCTCATCAGCTAACTATGAACCTACTAATGACCAAAAAGTTATCGACCTGTTTACGATTGAACATGGGCATTAAATGTGCATCATCTTTTTGAATCGTGATCCATTTCCATCGGAGAAAGGGAAGATGACTTGTGTGTGCCTGTGTGCAACAGTGTAAAGGGAGGGTTACCTCGTGGTCATGGGTAAGGTATCTTTGAGTTGTGCTTTTGAGGCAGCAGTCGCCTTCATTATTATCATTGTCATATTTTGCGTGCAAACATGGCACGGAATGATGCTACGCAATTGAAGTCAGAGTGAGGGGGGGGGGGGGGGGGGGGGGGGGGGGGACCAAAACAAGAAAGACAACATGCAGCAGCAACTACCAGTCTGGCTCCCTGTGATCAGGGGTCTTCTTCTTGACAGGCGGAATTAAATTTGAGATCGATTGATTGTTCTTTTTGCACCTCTCTCTCTCTCTGTGTGGAGTCCAATGAAGGTAGAGATTTTCCCTTTTTAAATTTGGAATATAGCTCGGTATCCAACTCGTTAGTCGATATCTACGGGTTAACAAATAGCTTTTCCAAAATTAAACATATATATTATTATTTTTCCATTACAACTGCAGAGCTAAATAAATATGCAAAGAATAAAAAAGAGAATAAATAGACACGAAAGGATTTAATAATACCTAGAAAATCCAGCTACTCATACTCACTAAGGGTATGTTTGGCAAACAACTAACGGAGGGATGAGATGGGGTGGTGTGATGAGTGATGGGGTGTGGTAGCGTGGTGTGTCATTAGAAAGTCCATGTTTGGATAATAAATTATATAAGATGTGAGGTGGAGTAATGAAGATTTTATTTGTAAAAAAAATTATTTTTATCCTTCATTATATATTTAAAGTATTTATAATCGTTAATTAGGGATGAGCATGAATCAGGACGACTGATCGCCCTCGCCCGCACCTGTTCGAATTTTTCAAATTTTTTCCGACCCGATAGATAATTGAGTCAGGACCGAGTCTCATTTCTTTGACACTCGACCGGGTCGGGTCGGGACCGAATCCGGGTTTTACGTCTTGACCCGATTGAATATATTATATTAATATTAAAAAAAATTTAAATAGTATATTTATGTTTATTTTGAATAAAATTTTATATTTACTAAAAAAGTTTTATTTAATAAAAATTATAGATAAATATGTATTCATATTAGAAAAAAAAATATGTGTGTGTGTGTGAGAGAGAGAGGTGGTTTAATTTGGTAATAAGAGAAATAATTTAATTTGATAATAAAAAAGGAAAAGAGATTAATTTTGTCTAAAATAATCTATCCCTCTTCATTCCACCAATTTGGTGGAATGAAAAATGTGGTGTTTGAAGGGCTTAACTATTCCACCCCACCCCTATTAATTTAAATAAAAAATATAACCAAACATAATGTAACTAATTTCATTCCCTCATATTCCACCCCACCCCTTCATAATCCTTAATCCAAACAAACCCTAAAGTATTAAGGAGATAATAACATTAAGACTACCTTTGAAAATGAATTATAGTTCTTCTTAAAGTTCTCGATGAATAATTGAATTGATAAAGGGAATTGATGTGATAAAAAAATTTGATGCGATGGATTAATTTTTTTTGAGTTTTGAATTAAAAATAATTATTATAAATATAAAGTATATTATATTATAAATAAAAATAAAATTATAAACTAAAAGTTTTTATGGAATTTTTTTATAAAATATATTGTTTAAATATAAAAAATCATTTTAAAAATTAATTATATTTAATGGAATATTAATTTTTTTAATGAAATATAAATAATAACTAATATTATATCATTCCTTTATTATATTTATTAAATAATTAGTTTTATAAGAAAAATGTGTGAGATATAAGAAAAATAAAAATGAAATAAAAAATGTCGCATCATGAAAACCAAAACAAAAATGGTTGCGCTACGGTGCTCTAATTTCACCAAAATGGTAGAACCAGAGCACCTGGAACCAAGTCAGGTGATGACTTGATTTGAGGTTTTGGTTCCACACGGTAACCAAATTTCAGTGTTGCATTTGGCAGAACTGAGCGGAACAAAAACATGGTTCATTCCGTTGCCAAACGCAGCTTAAGGGGCTATTTGGATGCTCGAATCGTAGTTCTTCCAACTTTTATGTGAATAATTGAATTCACAGATTAATTCAGAATGTATTTGTATAAAGTGAAATGTAATGATGAGAAATCAAGTAATTAATGTGGTAGAAAAAAAACAGATGTGATATATTAATTTTAGTGAGTGTTTGAATTAAAAATAAAT
Organism: Pontederia crassipes; assembly: GCA_030549335.1. Lineage (NCBI taxonomy): Eukaryota > Viridiplantae > Streptophyta > Magnoliopsida > Commelinales > Pontederiaceae > Pontederia > Pontederia crassipes. Next base: position 62,381,171 of record CM060191.1, on the reverse strand, counting down.
ATTACAAATATAAAAAATAATTTTATTAAATATTTAAATAAAAGTCTAAAATATTTTTTATTACAAAAATAATTTAAATATAATTTTTTTAATTAAAGTATATTTTATGAATACTAAATTTTTAAAAGGAAATATTAAGTAATAAATAATAAATGATACTATATTAATTCTTTTTATAAACAAATATAGAGAAAATAAGAAAAAGAAAAAAATCATAAAATTGAAAAAGCAAATTGATGTCAAATAAAAAAAATTGTAAAATGCAAACCAAGACTATAGCGACCTTTAGAAATGGGGTCACGTGATCTCTAAGTTCACCTAAAAGGCCAACCAGGTGGAACTATGCCCTAAATACGATTGACCTTCAAATAGATCCCAATGATTCTCAAATCTTATATCCACCTTTCATATACAAATCTACCATAATCCTAAATTCAAAAAAAAAATTTAAATTAAAAAATATTTATCAATAATCATCGAAGAATTATAATATATATAGGGTATAATGTATATGTGAAGCACCCTTTGCTTCATACCTTGTGAAGCAGCATCTCAGCCGTTCAAATCAAATCTAATGACTCAAATGAAGGCGCGCGAGATATTCGTGATATTTTACTTAAACAAAGGCGAGGGGGCTCACCGGCAATCGAAGGTGAGGGGGATCGTCGGCGATCAACCGAGGGCTGCATCGCGAGAACATCACCGATGATGCCAGTGACGACGGGTGAGAGAGATCCATCATAGAGCCTCTTCCGCGAGCTCCGATAGCACTATATCGTGAGACGCGAGAGCTTCCTCCGTTGGCTCTGACAGCACGATGTGTGTGTGTGTGTGTGAGAGAGAGAGAGAGAGAGAGAGTGTGTGAGAGAGAGAGAGGGAGAGTGAGAGTGTGTGTGTGTGTGTGTGTGTGAGAGAGAGAGAGAGAGAGAGAGAGAGAGAGAGAGAGAGAGAGAGAGAGAGAGAGAGAGAGAGAGAGAGAGAGAGAGAGAGGAGTGATGGAGCTGCATCGCGCGAGAGAGACTCGCAATTGTTCATCTCGCGAGATGAATCGCAATCGTCGAATCACATGTGGATGACATCCGATCTGATTTATACGACTAAGATGTTGTTTCACAGGGTGTGAAGAAAAGGGTGCTTCACACACATACACACATATATATATATATATATATATATATATATTTGTCATTTCATGCTAGGTTATTAAATCCTAGTTAGTCGGATCATTTGGACACCAAATTGATCCATGCATAAGTTAAACTCTGCCTCTATATGTAATTTATTTGGCCGATCAATAATGGGAATAAGAGGTGTTTGGATACTAAAATCGTGGTTCTTTTAAGTTTCACAAGAATAATTGAATTGATGTATTAGTTCAGAATGTGTTTGAATGGGGCGACAAATTAATTTGGGGTGGATCATAATGATGATGAATAATAAAATTGATATGATAGAAAAAATAGATATCATAGATTAATTTTAGTGAGTGTTTAAGTAAAAAATGTATTGGAAATATAAAATATAATTTTGTTAATTAATAAAAAAGTAATTAGAAAATTAAAAATTTAATTAGAAAATTTGATTAAAACTAAAATATTTTATTAAAAATGTTTAAAGATATATTATTTAAATATAAAATAGTTTTTAAATGCATTATATTTAATAAAATATTAAAATTTAATGAAATAATAAGTAATAAATAATATTACATTAATACTTTTTAGAATAAATATATTATATCAAATAAATAATTTATTTTTGTGAGAAAATTATAATAGAGAGAAAATAAGAAAAAGAAAAAATTAAAATAAAAAAAACAAAGTGGTCTCACATAAACAAAATAAAAATTGAAAAATAAACTCGGCCACAATGGCCTCCACAATGGCCTACTTCAGATCGGGGCTCCCTATTTGACAGAATCGCCCCTGGTTCCACTAATTTCAGTTGTCAAACAGGCCCTAAAAGATCTAGACCGACCAATCAGAATGAGTCAAAATAATAGATTGAGAAGACAATTTTTGGTCTTTAAACCATTTGACGTTACTAATATATACAAGGATTAATTCCTTAAATCTCTCGTGAACTATAGCGATTTTCAACGTCTGTTCCTAATATATGAAACTTATCGTGACGCCCCCTAAGTTATACTGTGATTTTCACTTTAATCCATCCATCATATTTTATTAAAATTTTCATTAATTTTTGTTTTTCAATTTATGTAATGACTATACTACCCTCCAAATAAAATGTCAATTTTGTTTTCTTTATGGAGGACAATTTAATCATTTAATAAATAAAAAATAAAAATAATAGAAAAGTTAACGTATGACTGATGGACTAAAGTGAAAATCACGACATACTTTAGGAGGACGCTACGGCAAGTTCATAAATTAGAGGCAAATGCGAAAGTTGTTAAGGAATTAACCTTATATACAAAAACTATGCTCTAACTAATTATTTAAATAACAAAAAATATTTAAATTATAATACTTAAATATTATTATAACTCATATATAAAATTATTTATTTTCTTAAATATAAAAAAAATATGTCAATAAAATTTAAAAAGTAGACAAAATACACATCTTTCTAGTTTAATAGATACAAATGATTAAATTTCAGGATAATTTTCACCACTGGTCTCCTAACTTTCAACCCATTTTTTTAGTCCATGAACTTTACTTTGTAACAAATCAGCCCCCAACTTACAAATTTGTAACAACAAGGTCCCCTTATTTTACAATAGTATATTTCAATATTAATGTGTTAATTAAAAGGTTGATGTGACACTAAATTCAATTAAAATATTATATATTTAATTTTAATACATATATAATTATTTATTTTGAAGTAATAAAATTGTAAGAAAAGAGAGAGGACAAAAGGATGTTGAAATTATTTACAAGTTGAATTGAAATAAAATGAGATATATTTTAATATATAAATATTCATATGATAAATTTAAAAGTTTTAGGAGAGAGGGTGCAACATTTTTCTCTTTTCTTGTAATATTTATATATTAATTTAATAAATATATTTTATTTTCTTTTAGAGTATGCCAAGTTAGCGTCTTAATAAAAATTTAATATTGTATATCCATATCTTATGTGCCATAATAAAAAACAATATATAAATTTTTATTTATAAATAAGAGAAAAAGAGAGGGGGAGTTGCACCCCTCCTCTCTCTAATTTTCTATTATTTGTCTAATATCTTAATAATTATATTATATTTTATTTGTGTTTATATGGGATATAGAATAATTTTAATCACAAGTGAACACAAAAAATGATATATATATTAAATAATATAAAATATTTGTTTAAAATAAATAATTATATTATTTTTAATACGTATATAATATTAATGCTACATTAGTATCATAATCAACATATTAACATGATAACTTATTATTATAGGTTAAGGGAACTTTTTGTTATAAAGTTTGCAAATTGAAGGACTGATTTATTAGAAAGTAAAGTTCGAGTGCTAAAATGGGATCGAATGAAAGTTAGTACACTAGTGATGAAAATTACTTAAATTTGAGGGATATAAATTTATAATTTATGATTGAATATATTAAAGTTAAATAAAACTTAAGAATTTTTTATTTTTAATCAAATCTGTAATATATTTTATTGTACTTTAATTTATAAATATATTAAGTATTGATAAATGCATGTTAATAAATATAATTCATAATTTATATTATTTTATTACCAACATGTCATATTTCCTAAAGGGCGTAATATCTAATATTCGATCAGACTAACTAATAATAATAATAATAATAATAATAATAATAATAATAATAATAATAATAATAATAATAATAATAATAATAATAATAATAATAATAATAATAATAATAATAATAACAACAACACGGTGAAGGCATATTAAAATTTTATACTAATAATAAGAAAGTGATGACACTACAAGAAATTAAGATATTGGGTGTAAAATACAAGAAAATAATATTAAAGCATATATTGCACGTCAAGATATTGGGCCAAAATGTACAAGGAGCGCCTGAGCGGCCCAGGAGATGCTGAAAAAAAATATACAAAAATGTTTAGGATGTCCTTAATGCAAAAATCTCAATACCACTTAAGGACTCTTATACCTTTCTCCCCTCACATTTACCAAAACAAATTAAATTCTACATTGTAAATGGTTCCTACACAGATGAAATTAAATAATTTATAAAGCATTTTTTGATAAGTTTGTATCCATCGTTGAATCTAGATTACTCAAAATATTATTTAAATAACCAATATAATAATTAAAATTTGGTATTTTTAAACATATATATATATATATAACAATAAATAAAATGGATTATAATTATCTCAAACAAAAGATTAGATGTCGATTGATGTATTTATTTATAATATTGAAAAGCGGGCAATAAATATTTTACTAGTGAAAATACAAAAATATATATATTGTGAATTCTTAGTCAAGTAATATATACTATTACAAGAAAAATATAATCCGACGTTTCATTTTCTTATATATTCTAATATAATAATAAATATAAAGGATTATTATACCTTCAAAATATTTTTCATTTTGAAGGGATCATTAATTCATTGATCATCTCTTCAATTAAAAATATCATTTATCTAAATCCTTGAGATATGCTCATCATTTCTTTAAAAAAAATGTGATCCAAAAACACATTAATCTCTAAGTATAATAGTCGTGAAATTATAATGTTAAATAATAAATGGTATATTAGCTTAAAAGGAGTGGCAATAAAATATATCGAGTGGGGGCCTGTTTGGCTAAGCTTATATAAGCAGTTTTGAAGAAATCTCTTTGTTTGGTGACTGACAAAAAGAACTAATAAATATTTATTTTAACTACTTATAAGTCAGAAAAAAAAAATTGGGGATCCCAACTTATTTTGTGGGAGAAAAAAAGTTGATTAGTTTGATAAAGAATATATTATTTTGCCCTTATAATATACATAACATTCTTCGTATATTTAATCCATCATAATATTAAAGATTTTTTTATCATTTTACTAAAATAATAATTTATAAGTTTTTTATTACCAAATACGTAACTATTTATTTTTTAAAATTAGTTTAAGTCATTAAACTACTTATCAGCACTTTAATTTATCAGCTATTTTATATCAGCTAAGCCAAACGGATCCTAAAAGTACATTCAAATATTTAAGCTATCTGTGGATAGATCGGCCCGACCCAACTAAAAAAATAAATTAAGAAATCGATTTGATCCGGTACTTGACAAATATTTTTTACCCCATCCGACCACAAGGAGTGGCTCTGGATAATGTTATTAAAATCGTGTTTCAAATAATTTAATCATTAATCGGCTCACGATTTGATCCGATTATTATTGAACTGACCGACCCGGCAAATAAATCGAAAGAAATTGGGAATCCGTCGAATCAGCAAGTTAACCCGGTTCGCTGCCATTTTTTTAAAAAAGAAAATTTAAGGCATTGGTTGGCGACATGGAGAAGGGAGAAGAAAATTAATGCATGCAATTAAAGAAAGGGGAAATTAGTGCATGTAATTAGTGGCAAAAAAGCTTAATGTGCGCAATTAACAAAGGAAACGCAGATGCAATTAATAAATGCACGCTAGAAAAAGATGATAGAATGAAAAAAGTAAAGAAATCAGAGGAGAACTCAGAAAAATATCAATCATAAATAAAAGAGGAGAGAGCAAAATAAAAAGGAAATAAGTAAAAAAATATTATTATGAATTTTCCGAGTATTTTTTCAATCCGGTGGGCAACCTGGACCACATCTCGATTCATCTTAATATATTATATTAGTATTAAATTATTTTTAAATAGTATATTTATGTTTACTTTAAATAAACTTTTTATATTTTATTTGATATATATCTTAAATATATATTATATTATCATATATAATTTAATTGATAGTTATCATATTTATATAATAATATTAATTTTTTAATTAATTTTTTATGATCAAATTGGGATAATAAAGATTTTTTGATTTTTGTCCTGATCCCGATCGGGATCGAGTTCCGTTTTCAGAAATCCGGAGCAAATTGAGTCGGGATTCGGTCGGTCGGGACCTGATTCCGAATCCGGATTTGCTGACCCTTACTTTTTTTACGTGAATAGTAAATATTTTATTATTGTCTAATGAAAAGGAATGATAATATTTTTGAAGTTAGAACAATATCACATTTTTAAAAAATGACTGCGAAATAAAAAAAATGAGGAGTGTAAAGGGAAAGGGAAATACGAATAAAAAGTAAAATTGCCTATTTAGTTTGATATTCTATGAAATAAAGTAATAATTGGCTTTAGATATATTAACAATTTTTATTAATTACTCATGATTCCTAGGTAATTTTTTTTCTTATACTACATTCACAATAATAATACAGACAAAGTGGTCCAATCCAACAGTGGTCCAAATTGTTGCGCCGGTTCAATTTCCGATTTGATTATTTAAACATTGGTTTCCGGAGGTGCTGAAAAGCAATTCAATTTTGTTTTAAATATTTGTACAAATATAGTGATTAATCAATCCCATATCGAAATGTTAATTTATATATCAATTACATTTTCATCTTAATTCATTATGAAAGAAATTAATAAAACAAGTGTTCATCGGATTAGTCGGATGCTAATAACTTCGAACATCATGACCTAAACAATGGATCACCTAAACAAGACTTAAAAAAAGGCGTAGATAATGGAAACAATGTGCCAAAACACATAAGTGAATAAAAATATGAACAAAACCAAATTCAATGATGCAATGAAATTTCCACTTGACAATTTGGAGCGGCCAATGAGGACATATAACAAGTGTATAATCATCATGAAATAAGACAAAGAACGACAACATAATTATCGGATCCCTTATGAACCAAGATTGTCAGGATTATTCCTTTTGGCTACGTTTGATAAGGGAAATTGGAGAGAACATTAGTTCTCGAGAATTAATTGATTTGATAGAAAAGTTTGAATTGGTGTTTGAATAAAAAAGTGTAATTGAAGATCGTAATATTTATTTTATGAATAAAAAATATTTGTCAATATAAATTAATATATTTATTCATAAATATTGTGTTTATATTTAAGTTAACCAAACATTTATCATTAATATTTTATTAATATTTTCAAATATAATATATATTTTTATATCACGTGAAATGTAATATGATATATTGTTAAAAATACTAAAATAGTAACAATAATATATAATGTTTGATTTTAATGAAATATAATATTTTATTACAATGTGATAAGAATTATTAGAAAACATTAAAACTCATAGAAGTGAGAATAGCCGATTTATTATTATAAAATATTAAACCTCATAAAAATAGTAAAATAAAAAATTTTCAAGGTCCTTTACATTTATTTTTATTTTTTTATTTGAACAAATAATTTTATACCAATATCTTAAGATCATAACTCATAAATTTCTTATAAATCCTATGTTTAAAATCCTTTGAATAAGATTGGTAGGGGGTGTAAGAAAAACCCGACCAACTCGACAAATCTACCCGACCTGAAAAAAATTAAATCAAAAAAATAAAAAAATTAAGGACCCAAATATCATTTAGGGTGATTTTTAATAAATTTAAATCCACTTGCTAAAATTAGAGCCCCACTCGAAAAAATCGTAGGGGTCCATAAAGCTTATTTTTTTATTTATATAATTAATACATATGTTATCAATTCTTTTATTATAGATAAGATATTTTTTGTATAAAATTTCATACTTTCTATCACATTATTAAACTCTAATTTAATAACTTTAAAATTTTAGTAATATATTTTATATTAATATAAAATTAAATATTTTTATATTAATTTTAATTTATTCTATATATTTTTAAAATATAATTATATAAAAATAGGGCTCCAAAAAATCATCCAAAAGAACCGACTTGCTATAGGATGGTTTTTATTTTTTTTATAATAGTTTTAGAATAGTTTTTTTTAATTTTAAAAATCGATTCGAAAAAGTGACGATTAATTTTTCTCAACTAAAAACTCGACCCGACCCGAACTACTTTCACCCCTAAAGATTGGAGTCGCTTTTTCTTCTCAAAGTCTAACAATACTCTCAACAAATTCACAAGCCTAAAACAAAAATTCATTGAGGTGGCTTTTATTATAACAACAATATTTTGATAAAAAAATCTTATGTTTTGTTTGCACTACGATGCAATTTTCACAAAAAAATTTTCGAATTTATATTAGATATTTTTTGGTAGAAAAAAAATTCAATATTGATAAAAAAATAAAAAAAAACAATTTTTTTTAAAATTATGGATTCAATAAATAGTAATCTAACGCAGCGAGAGATCATAAAGTGAAGGAGATTACAACTTTCGGACGAATTCTGAAAGATGTTCACGGTTCAAAGCACCATCAATAGCTTGATAAACTCGGAAGAAATAAAACCACACAGATTTATGAAATATTGGATAATAATCGAACTGTTTAATAATGGAAAAGGTTATGCCTATTTATAGGCATTTACAATCAAATATAAAAGAATCTAAAATTTATAAAGATAAAATAATAATAAATATCTAGATAAAATTTCAATTAATAATACTTATCTTTTATCATATCCATCCTACATCATAATCCAATATTGGGTAAATTTTCAATGAGAAGAACTATATTATGTTGATTGTGAACAAATTAATTGGAGTGATAGGAGTAAGGAAAAATAAATTAAAAGTCAAAACATCACTAAAAATAATAAAATAAAACAATTGTTTGTGAAATGATTACAATTAAGGTGCATAATTAATGAGTGATTGAAAATAGGTATATTTAGGAATAAAAGATAGCATGTACGCTTATTGTTAATTGATTAATAATTATTTAATGGGGGCCTAAGCACTTGCTTGAGTTGCTTGGACCCCAAGCTCGCTCTTCTTACATGCAATAACTCGGCTTTATTTTAATTTACTTTTACAGGTCCTACCATGTGAATATGTAATAGTGAAGATTAAATCTAAACTTTCGCCAATTAATTGTTAATATACCTAATAATCAAAGATTTTTTCCGATGACATAAGGAGGCTTAATAAGCCTTAGTAAGTAGCAAGATGGGGAGCAGGAATCCCCCAGGATGTCACAAAACAAAAGGTGCCCAATATTCAATGGTGGAAAGTCCAATTCGTGAACTCTCCAGGGCCAGCACCGGAGTGGTTATGTGCTAGCCAATCAGCAGGGGTGTTGCCTTCGCATCGCTTGTGAGTAACCTGTATCTCCCAAGGCCGATCAAAGCGCTCCAGGATTACATGCGCTAAGAAGCTAAGGTGCGGTCCAACTTCAACATGTTTGATGAGGATGTCAACGACGGCTTCACAGTCTGATTCAAGGATGTTCTTCACGTACTTGTTAGCCCAAGCAAAGTCCAAACTGAACGGAGCTGCTAATAATTCCGCCTCTACTGCTGAGTGAGCCTCCAATTTGCATGTGAAGCCTTTGATCCAGTTGCCCTCTGCATCTCGAAGCAAGCTTCCCGTTGTCGAATCACTGGCACCTTGCATCCCTCCATCCTTGTATGCAACATCAAAGTTGCATTTTATCCAGCCTTGCGGGGGTGACTTCCAAAAATGGTCGACCATTTGAACGTTGCACTTTGTTTTTGTTTCGTTTGCAAATTTCTAGATATCCAATAGGGCAGCGGAGCTCCGAAAAAATCTTGCTGGAGGTTTGCAGAGATTAGCTCCATCCAGATTCCTTTAACCCAAGGGCAGTCCCCAATGGCATGGACATGTAGTTTCTGTACTGCTAAGGCAACGGTGACCATTCGAGGAAGAGGAGATATGCCTATGAAATCTTAAAGCATTTGTTAGCAGCCTATCATGTGCTAGAAGCCATAGGAAGGTGCACACCCTCCGCGGACCTTGCCAACGCCATATTTGCTTCCATAATATGTCATTTCTATTCCATTGACTTGAAGCGAGAAGTTGGTACCTCAATCTTGAGCTGTAGCTTCCGCTTGCTTCCAATGGCCAATATATGGAGTCCGATGCAACTTGCGGGGACGGAGGTGGATGACTACGGATTTTTTGAATTATTCGCGGAGGAAACAAATGTTCAATTAGGCTTAAATCTCAAAAGCCATTGTGACTTATCAATTTCTCAAGGGTGAGGTTTCGAACATCCTCAGGTATTTGAGCAGGTGGCTTGTGAAAAAAAAAGTAATTGTGATGGAAGCCGTGTGTGGAACCTGCACCCACCCATCATTGACTTGGACTTGCATATTACCTTAACCTAACAAGCACTACATCTTTCATTTGTCATATTCCTAGTACATCGTTTTCGTATCGGACGTCTTCAGTCCTTACCACACCATCATTGGTCATTCATTCCTATCCTTATCGACGCAACTAAAAAAGGACCTATTTAATGGGATGACCAACATGTCTTTTCGTTCGCACAAAACAAAACTTATCAATTTAGAAGAATTTAGCCTCCTAATTTAGAAGAATTTAGGCAATGTTATATCCTCTAAATTTAATTTAGAAGAATTTAGCCTCCTAATTGAGTCATGTAAATTTAACAATTTTTTGGGTAACTTAAAAAACGTGAGTATTGAGACAATTTTTAGGTTAAACTCCTTTGAGAATTTAACATTTTCCTATAAAAAAACACAGCTCAACGTTACGAAATGTTATATCAGTCAGTGCTTATAATAATTTATATATTTATATAAAAGAAGAGGTAATATCATGAGAGCATGACAAGTTGCATCATAATAGTTAATATGACTAATGCTGTAAGACGAATCCAACCATCGACTCGGATGGTCTAACGAGTCAGATCGGACCGACTGGATTGAATATGATAATATAAATTAATAAAAAATAAAATAAGTTAAAGTGACTATTATAATATTATTAATATGTAAAATCTTATTTATAAAAAAATAAAAAAATAATAAAATAATAAAATAATTCATATCAAATAATATAATAAAGTAAGCATAAATTAAATCATCAATCAAATATTTTCTAAATAAAAATCTTATGAGTTAATTATAAAAAACAAAAATATTAATAAATTTTTATATATGTGATAAAAAAATAACGTTGAAATATAAATTTTAAGTAAAGATATAGATAAATAATATTTTCTAAAAGTTTCAATAATTTTTGTATGTTTTATTTTTTTACATTTTACAACTTGACCCGATCGAAAGTTTTAATAATTTTTGTATGTTTTATTTTTTTACATTTTACAACTTGACTTGATCGAATCGGTCAAACTCGCTAAGTCAACCGGTTGAACTCGGATTTTGATCGGGTTTGACTAAATCAAAATGATCAACCCCATGGCCGAATTTTGAACAACCTAGGCGTCATTTTAGTACTCGGACATGGTCTGACTGGCTGGGCCCGGTCTTATAACACGACAACACTTGTTACTTAATAATATTAATATGTAAATTGATAATCATAATATATTATGATACGTAATATTAGTATTGTAAATAATACAGGTAGGATCTTATGCTATAACCATTTATATTATGTATCAACTCCATAATATAGTATGATTTGCTGTTATTTTTGGATAATTTTTACCAAAAAAGTAATTTATACATATTAGTGCTATTATACATATTTGATATTTACATAAAAAAACATCATACATTATATGTTATTATGAATGTAGAGAAACATTCATTGACATATAGATTAGGAAACGTAATATTAGTATTGTACATAATACAGGTAGGATCTTATGTTATAACATAATCAAAATATATATGGTATATAATATCTATATTATGAGATCCTTATCCTAATATCTTTGACCAGCTAAAATATCTATCACCTCCATAATATAGTATAATTTTCTATTTTTTGGATACTTTTTGGAGAAAATAATTTAATATTTCTTATTTACATTAAAAAACATGTTGTTTGTCAATGAATTTAAAGAAACACTCATTGTCATATATTTTATTACATAATATGTTTTAAGTATAGTATTTCACAAATAAGATTTTTATATGGATATGATAATCATACATTAATTATGTGATATTTACTTGAAGTATTATTTTAAATGTGACACTTATGTAAATTGACATGATAATTAAAATATACACATTATTAGTTCATTATGTGAATTAGACTATATAATAAGATTTTTTTTGAAAGAACATATGCATATATGAAATTATGTTACATATTAACATAATATGTGTTTGTGATTCTTGAGAAATTAATGTACAAAGTGTATGTTTTGTCATGTTTATTTAATTTTTCATGTGAAGCATGCATATTATTTATGACAAGTTAATTTCTTTATAAAAAAAGAAACATATACATTTATATGTACTTTTTTACACAAGAACTTTTTTACATTTGTTCTTGTTCAAATTTATGCAATAAGATTGATTAGCAATGGATATATGCTATTACAATTTACATACATAATTGAAAATTATATGAAATAGTTGTTGAATTATGCATGTGATTATTTGTATGCTTATTATAATACTTATGTTAGTTATGAGAATGTGATGATTTATCCTTTTTTTATCTGGGTGCATAAATATTTGTGAATGACTAATGTACAAGATTTCATAAAACTTAGTATGAAATAATTATATTTTTATTAAGTTTGAAATAATTATGAAAAATAGGTAGAACAAATAAAACTAAATTATCTAATGATCATGGCAACATTTTGGTTGACACATTTATAAATTATAGTTTATGTAGATTTTATGACAATCTTAAATAAAAATAAACTATTTCACAGATCAGTTTATGTAAAAAGATAAAGTAAACTTATAGTTTCATCTGATCGACAACATATGCAGCCAAAGAATTTTAACTTAAGAATTCGATTACATTTTAGAATGTTTTGGATACAAATAAAATCGATCATTCATTTTTTTTGTTTTTTTATGAATGATTGATTTAATTTTGTGTGATTTAATATTCTACTGGTTACACGAGGATATTATATCGTTCTATTATTTTAAAATGTTATTCAGTTAACTTTTGGAAAATCATTAAAAAATGGATCAGAATTTTCGCCGGTGAAGAAATGAACATCTTATGATAACAAATAATTAAAAGATTTTAAATTTAATTTTTCACAAGGACTTTTACTTTTAATTGGTCATTCTCTTAACCCAAAAGATTTTTAAATATTCTTTTTTTTTATCTAAAAATTTAACGACATTCTATACAAATCACAGGAAGCAAAATAGAGCTTTCTTGATGTGAGAAAGGGGAACACGAACAGTCCATGTCCCAAGGAGCATGCGTCACGGACTTCCGACGACCAGAAGAAGCTCACCGGACGGTGATCGACACCGAGATCTCCGTCGGATAACGGAACGACTCCTCCCAGGCTTTGGACTCGAGGTAGATCCCCGACACCATGCCGTTGACCCACGTCATGTCCGGCCGTGTCGCGGGATCCGCCATCACACACCTGAGCGCCACCCGCATCAGCTTCTCTGCAGACTCCACCGGGAACGAGTCCCTCAGCCTCCGATCCACCCACTGCCGCACCCTCACCCGCCGCTCCTCCGCTTCTGCCCTCGCGGCCGCGGAGCCCTCGTCAGCGGCGCCGATCGCTCTCGCCGCCGTCTCGATGAGGGACACCCGTTCGATCTCGCCCCGGTCCTCGTCGTACCGGGTCCTAAGCGGCTCGTCGCCGGAAAGGAGCTCCAGCAGCACGACGCCGAAGGCGTATACGTCGGACGCGCGCGAGACGGCCCCACCAGACAACACCTCCGGCGACATGTAGCCCCTTTTCCCCTCGATGCGGAACCGTCCGCTCCCGGCCCTCTTCAACTTTGGGCCCCTCGTCACCGTGTCAGCGTCGCAGTCGACTGAGACAGCGGGGATTTCGCCGGCGAGATCGGCGGCACCGAAGTGGCAGATCTTGGCGCGCAAGTCGTGCTCGGCGACGATGACGGCGGAGCTGTTTACGCGGTTGTGAACGCCGCCGGTGACGGAAGAATGGTGGTGAATGTACTCGAGGCCGCCCGCGACGTCCACGGCGATCTGGATTCGGGAGGACCAGGAGGCGAGAAGGGTGAAGCTGGGATTTCGCGGGTTGCGCAGGCAGTCCACGAGGGGCGCTCCGGGGCAGTGCTCGTGGACGAGGTAGATGTAATCGGTCCCCCCGTCGATGGAGGCGCCGAGGAGGTGGACGAGGCTCAAATGGTGGGACTTGGCAAGGGTCTGGAGGAGCGCGGGCACGGCGGACCGGTCGTCGCGCCGAAACGGCCGCCGGAAGACCACGACGTCCTTGCCCCGGAGCTGGCAGCGCCAGGCGTTGGAGGAGGAGGGGAGGCGGTTAGCGCGGAAGCTGTTGGTAGCGGCGGAGAGCTCGGAGAAAGTGTAGAGGACGGGAGGCTCCGGGAGGGATTCGCGGACGGAACTCAGACTGCCGACGGAGGTGGAGGAGGAGGCGAAGGAGGTAGTGGAGGCCGGGAGGAGGGGGCCGGCGGTGGCGTAGGCGGGAAAGTGGTTGTAGTTGCCGGAGTCGGTGGCGGGGAGTCCGCCGGAGGAGGAGGAGGCGGCGATGACGGAGGAGGAGGACCTCGATCTTGGTCTGGGTTCGGAGGCCGAAGCGGCGGATTTGTCCATGCACATAGAAGCAGACGACGATGTGAAGGTGTGTGAGATGAGAAAAATTTGGGAGGAAGTGACAAAAGTATAAGCGAGGGGAATTGGTGGCAAAACGCATGCGGCGGCGTGCACGTCTCTAGACGCTAGCGAACGGCGGCGGGAGATGAGACCTGAACGCGAGCTGAGCTCGACCTCCCCGACATGATCGCCCGTGACGAACACAAAAAGGCAACGATGTAGTCAAGCTACGTCTTTACAATAAAAAAGGATTTTTTACGAAACAAAATTAAATTTAAAATATTTAGGAATCGAATTTTTCAATTTTTTGTTTTCTCGATGTCTTTTTATATTAGATTTACGACTTGTAAAACGTTTACAGAAAAGTGTAATCTTAACTCGTTAACTCAAAAGAAAAGGAATTTAACTCTATTTGATAATGCTCGAGTTCCAGCTGATCTTAATTGGCACGTACATAATTGCTATTTTTTTCCTCCTCTATCGAAATAATCATTCACATGTTTTAAAATCTTGCACTCGAATAAACTTCACTATAATTGTAATTGGGAAAAAAGTTGTGAATTTAATATATATATGGAGGAATCTTAACGTGCGCCCACACATATTGAGCGCACAGTGTGCCTACAGATCCAATGCCGTCGGAACTGCGACGGATGGACGAGATGAAGGGCACACGATTTAGAGCAGTTTGAGTGCGCGGTTCGGGTCATTTGGTTCACGAGATGCGTCTCCTTCCTCTATGCATTATCACGCAGGCAACATCTCCTCCCTCGCCAATGAATCGCCGATCTCCTCCCTCTCTTCGTGAGAATGCAGGCGACGTCTCCTCCCTCGCTGCTGACGCATGAGAACACATGCGACACCTCCTCCCCTCCGGTCTTCGTCTCTGATCTAATGTTGATTGTCCTCCTTACCCCCCAACCGCCCGATGCGGATCGGACAGTTGGATGAAAACGCGCGGTCCATCCTTTGATTTGTGCGGTTTAGGTGAGTTGAAAGTGCAGTTCCCCCTCCGATTCAGTCCCTACTTCGCGATCAAATCCCTCGAGTGCGCAACGCCTTCCCCCTTGCGTGCAACAACTTCTCCCCTCGCTCGAGCGCATGCTCTCACGATGCCATGCCACTGCACGATCGATGTCTTGAAGCCCCGGCGAATAGATCCGACGAGCAGATCGTTCCACACCTCCGCTCCGTCTCTGCTGCGTACGATCATCCAACCTAGGGTTTTCTCCGCTCCACCTCCAATCCGGCGAACAGATCGAAAATCCGGCGACGCGAAGCTACCTAAGGGCAGCCTTATGTGAAGCATCCCCGGACCGAGGGTTTTCTCCGCTCCACCTTCGATCCGGTGAAGAGATCGAATGATCCGGTGAACACAAGGCTACCTAGGGGCGGCCTTACGCGAAACATCCCCCACGCGAAGCATCCCCCGCACGACGCATCATTCACATGAAGCGTCCCCCGACGTATCCCCGCGCAACACATCACCCGACGCGAAGCATCCCTCGACTCCCGTCGCGGTTCGCGGGAAAGAAACTAAGTACCGCCCTTCGCGGCCGGAACGAGGGCAAAGTAGGGACTGAGTGACTGAACCGAAGGGGAACCACACTCCCATCTCCCCCGGACCGTGCAAATCGAAGAATGGACCGTGCGTTTTCATCCAAACATTCGATGCAGATCGGACGGTTGGAGAGGGGACGAGGATGGCCCAGTCTCCATATATATATAACTCTCATGTCCAATTAAAATATTGTTCACGTTAAACCATCACGGATTGAAGACATAAAGTAAGCTTGAGCTTTCGAGAGAGTCAAAAGTTTAAAGCGAACAATATTTTCGAGAGTATTAAGAATGATATCAAAGTCCACCTCACATGTCATATAAAAAATACGGATCATGGACTAACACATGAATCTTGAGCTCCAAGAAGAAAAGATTGTAAGACCTGATGTCTAAAGATCAAAATGATTTTAATTAAATAGTGTCACATGAGCAAAACATGAAAATGATCATAGATTTATATGCATTTATTATTTTTATTTTTTAAGATGTATTTTAAATTCGTGCCGATCAAAAGTCTAAAACGAATAATATGTTAATTGGACCGAAGATATTACGTGTATATATATATTTAATTAAAATTTCTTTAAATGAAGTATACAAAGTCTCTTTGTATAACCAAACGAATTTCAGAATGACGTGTGTGTGCAAGGAAACCACGCAAAGTTGAGTCAATTATTATGAATAATAACAGTCACTCATGACGTAAGTTACCACCCTAATATTTGAATATGATTATTAGTTACTTATAATGACATAATGTTGTGGATCGAACAGGTTTAATAAGACGCCTACACTGTTGCTTCCACTTTTCGGAACGTTCGTCTCTTTCCTTTCGGAGAAACTACTTTACAGGATGTCCTCAACATTGATCTATGAAATTACCCCTACACAAATGAATAATGGTAATACAAATACTATTAAAAATGTGGAACAAAAGTAAACTCATAGCGTCAAGGAAGAAGCTTGATTGATGATGACGAAGTCTTCCCCATGTTTGGTTGAGAATAAAAGATAGAATAGATACTTTTACTCTTTTATCCTGTCACATAAGATAGTTTTTTCCATTAAACAGGTAAAGGGCAAATTTATCATTAAAAAAAGTTTTAACCCTGTGAACAATATATTTCACAGAGATAAATTATTCCACTAAAAACGTGGAATAGCATTTATTTTCAACTCAAATTTCAAAAAATTATTGATTTAATAGAATAAGTGCCATTATCCTATGAAGAATTATTCACGAACCAAACACCAACGAAACATCAAGTCTTATTTAACTTCATCAAAGGAAATATTTGCCAATAAACCTGAGAAGTAAGGGAGGGAGGGATCACAACTTATGCCAATAGTAAAAAGACCACAACGAATCAATTGATTGAGCATCACATTTTGTTCATGATTGATGGTTTTTCAGTATCTACTAGAAACTTGCACCAAATGTCCCAACAGTTTTACAGAAAGCAGAATACAAGCTTTACATTTACATGGGACCTTCTAAGGCTTGATCTAATTTACCTGATATTTCTGAGATCCCTAGTTACAGAAAGCGGAACTAAATTCGAATTTATTTCTTGCACATAATTGTAAATCCCCTATGTGATTCATGACTTTTGGAAGGTTATCATACAAAAGAAGGCGATGAATCGGAAAACTATGCCATAAACAACAAGAATAACTATGCACAAATTCCAGTAACCAATGTCGTATCCATTGTTCAAAAGTGATCCACAGCGGGTTATCAACCATACTCCAGAATACCTGAAACAAGATATGCATGCCAATTTAGAATTGATGCACATGTTTACACCCAATATAGTTGAGTTTTTTTTTCAGACTTAAAATTGGACCTAAACCTAATAAAGTAAAACAAAAATATGAGTAGGAAAGTGGCTTCAAAACAGATGCGATCTCGGGTACATTTTGAAACTCAATCTTTGGCTTCTGAAATGAGAATCACGGCACCTCAGCCTAAACAATTCAAGTAAGAGGTTGTCGATAATATAGTTAAACAGTTTGTGGCTACGTAATTTATGCAACCTCGGAAGTGGTTCTTTGAGAGGATAATAAAAAAGCGATGAAAACAAACTCAATGATCTTGATCCAAAGTGTAATACTACAGCAAAAACTTTTCCTATGATAAATAGTATCAGAAATGCACGACTTTAGGTGACAAGACCTGTAAGCGACAATATTCTAATTATCAGGCCGTCATACTCCTTAAATGTTAAGAATGCTCATGGTGCCATACATATGCAGAAAACGAAGATCCTAAGAAACATACCAAGAAACTCGCTTACATGCTTCAATCCTCTTTTTTTTTTAAGAGGATGCTTCAATCCTTTTGTTCTGGAGATAAGATATCAAAGTGTATGGATGAAAAAAATAGAAGGATAGAAGATAAGCGACGTACTTTTTAGCATTTGCAATTACAAATGCTTCAAGGGCCCACTTGGTGTAGCATAAGTTTGCTAAAAATGTAGAAGTTTTCTGCTGGGTTGCAATTAAAGTTAGAACAACAGGAAACAATGCAGACCACTGCATGAAGAAAACACTGACATTAAACAAACTGAGTAGGGCCAAACCAAATCATTGAGAGTCAAAAGTAAAGAAATGAGGTGACGATTTGTGAACTCAAACATACCAATTGTGCTGAACCTGGTTGGAAGAAGATTGCAAATGCATAGCCAATTCCAGTCACACAATAAACAAGTGCAACTAGAATGATATAGTTGTCCACAATCGATGATCTTGGGTTGTTGAAGAAATAGAACATAGATAGATAAACTATTGGCTTGATTACTGTATTGAAATGGTCAAGGGTATCTCTGGATAGGAAATAAGCAAGTGAGCTCATGCCAGAGGCTCTTTCCCTCCAATAGTGCAATTTTTCAAGTGAAAATGATCTCAAAGCCCCAATCTTGCATAGAAGAGCTGCATTTAATACAGTTTTCAAGTAAGAGAAGAATCAATTATCTGGACATGATAAAGATCTTCCAACCAGCAACATGGCATTAAAGGAAAACAAGCTATACACTTCTCAACTGCATCCCCAATCAGAATCATGATTTACTCAACAACTTTAGATTTTGGCTGCATCTAACTTGGTCAAGATACATGGAATCTTCGGTGAAAAGGAGATTAACTTAACCAGTTGTCAACAAAAACAAGTAGTTTCCTGATTTATTGATATACAACAACAACAACAACAACAAAGCCTTATCCCACTAGGTGGGGTCGGCTACATGAATCATACGATGTCATTCCGCTCTATTAGTAACCAAAAATATATTCGTTGATCCATGTTCATAAGATTCGACAGGATTTTATGCTGGCTGTCGGGGCCTAACACAACCCTCCTCCTTTATCCGGGCTTGGGATCAGCTATAAAATATAGGCGGAGTTTCCTGATTTATTAATATGCATAGTGAAAATTTTGTGAAGTTTTCAAAATTTGTTCTATGGTGAAAAATAGAGCAAAAGTCATGATTGCTAAAACACCATATATTAATTCATGGCTATGCATCTCAGTGACAAAAAGACTAAATCAGCAAAGGTGAACGAGGATAGAGTTTTTGAGGACAGGAAATTTAAAGACTTAAAATGTACAAAGTAAGATGAATTACAAAATTATAAAATAAGGTCAAAGAATGGTTATGGTATTAAACAATCTAATCACTTCCAAAGTAATAAAAGCTGATGCTGAATATAATGCACTGAAATATATTTCCTAGTGGACGATCAAACTTATATAACATGCGTTGTTTGGAACACTATACACACCACATGATGTGATAATATGAAGAAACAAACTAAGGCTGCATTTGGGAGAGCTTTCCACCAAAGCACTATGAATATATCATAGAGCAGCAAATGATTCTGTTGATCAAAGCACTATGAATAAAAGCAAATGGACTTTTCTCCACCATTAGGGTGATTCCCATATGAAAAATTGCAATATGCTCCTGAAATAGGTTAGGGATGAGATTTCCAACTTACAAACAGCAATGACAGTGTAGGTGTAACCTAGGGCTCCAAAGGTTTCATCGCTTACTTTAGCAAGAGTACCTAAGCACACTCCTGCTAGACATAAAATAAGGAAATCAACACCTTGTATTCTAGCTTCCCGTAGACGCTGCTTACCAACCCTGCACATATCAATTCAAATATCTTTCTTAAATTCAAAGTTTAAAACAATAATGACAGTAATGTTAACACAGTCCATGATTGATGGAAAAAGGAGCTGCAAAGCTTGCCTTCCTAAGAAGTACTTAAACTGAGTGAGAACACCAGGAGTTCTACGATTTGATAGATCTTTTGACTTCGAGAAATTGTACTCATACTCATCTCGTTTTTGCCCTAAAATATCCTTGAGATTATCCCACATTTGTCCAGCAACTGACTGGTCATCAGATACTGAGTCAGTAGTGCTCAATCCCCTAACAGAAGAATCAGCATCACCAGTAGTTTGTAGCATATCTCGTGGAACTTCATATCCATTATGCAACATCCATCGCAAGGGCAACTCTTTGTAGTTCACTCCTGTAGTCGTGTTTGGCTTCACTATACCCTCAAGTATATCAATAAAATAGTCTGGGGGGTTCACACGCTCAGGAACATTGATCCCAAGGCCAGCAAAGTACTCTTCAACTTTCTTAACTGACCCATGGTATACAGTTAAACCTCCTTTAGCTAGAAGTATCAAATCATCAAACATCTTGAACAAGGTATAGCTGAATCAAAACAATACGTTAGCTCATGAAAAACCAAAATGGAGCATAATCTGCCTATGTTTAAAATTCTAATGTTCATACGGAGCATTACAATGTTTTACTATAAAGATATTCTCATCAATTAAGCATGTCTCGACTTCACTGACACCAACAATATTTGAATATCGTGTGTGCCATAAGTACTCATATATTTCACTAGATTTGTGCAAAATTTGCCAAGAGATAAGGTATAACCTGGGTTGATGAACCACCATACTGATGTTTACTCCCTCGAGAGCCTCCCGACGAAGGGCTCGAAGTAGCAACTGCGATGATGAGCTATCGAGACCAGATGTTGGTTCATCCAATATTAATAAAGAAGGTTCCATGACCATCTCTAAACCAACATTTACTCGCTTTCTCTGTCCTCCAGAGATACCACGTTTCTCTACAGTTCCAACCAAAGAATCTCTTACTGCTTGCAATCCTAAAGATTCAATAACTCTTTCAACAACTAGAACTTTATCAGCTTTGGATATATCTGCTGAAAGTCTGCACAACAAATGTACTGTACAATCAATGTAATTCCATGGAAGTAAGACAAATTTAAACATGGTAAATCTAAGTCACTACTTTGAACATGAAACAAAAACAATGCTGAAATTTATAATGGTGTGTGTGTGTGTGTGTGGGGGGGGGGGGGGGGGGGGGGGGGGGTTCACGTGTTATCAGATTATTTTGTCTCTGTAATCTAAGTTGCAGTATCTAGTTTACAACCATACTTGATAATTATACAGAAAAAATGATTTAATCAAATTTAAATTCAGGAACAAATATTGCAGGTCAAAAGACAATGAGGAGTGCTATAAGTAAAGCTGAAGACGAAGAGTTTAGGAGGGTCTGATGGATGTTCCATGTAGGGTGGGAATAATTACCATATCAAGTTTTCTGGACTTACTAATTTTTCAGTTCTTAAGCAAAATTGCTTTAGGAAGTTATGCAATCTGAAATAAATGGTTCACAAGACAAGAATCATACATTTTGAACAGGCAAATCTTAACTTATAACAAGCAAAATTAGCTAATACATACCAATCAGAATATGTTTTATTACTCCAGATTGTCAAAGTGATGCAGAGCAAGAATAGCCAATAGTAATTTTATCTAAGCCTCAACATACCTGCATCTGGCACTAAACCAAAGATTCTCCTCAACAGTCAGGTTTCCATGAACGATATCATCTTGTGGTACAAACCCAATTATCTTTTTGTATGAACGCAAGGGTTCTACTTTGCCATTTATAATTATCAAACCAGACATAGCACAGCCAGTTGCCTTTCCAGCCAAAGCGTTTAGGAAAGTAGTCTTCCCAGCACCAGATGGACCCATCACAGCAGCCATACGACCAGGCATAAGTTTTCCTGTTACACACCTCAGAAGCCTCTTTCTACTGCCTTTTAAGGTTAGAGTTAGGTCCTTGAAAGCTACTTCAATGATGGGTCTTGTTCTGATCTCTTGGTCAGTCGCCATGGAAATCACACCAGAAAATGTCAAGTTCTTATTCTGCTGTTGCATGGCCTTTTCCTTCTCAATTTGCCCATATGCGTACTTGAAGATTTGGCTTCGGGTGTGCATTGCTTTGCCTCTAGGCATATTTTTTTTCAGATTTTTATCTCCAACTTCCAGATTGAAACCCTCATCACTATCAGGATTGTCTTCCATTGATTCCATCATCTTGGTAAGGTTACTTGGTTCTGTTTTCTTGGACATGAATCCTGCTGGTAGTCTCTGCGACGATGCTTCATCAGATCCTGATTTAGCACCCAGACCTTTGGTTGTGCTGACAGACTTTTTTCGAGAGAATGTGCGAGATAACTGTGACTGTAGTCCGACTGCATGCTTTTTCGCAACATCCTTTGCTATTTTCCATCTTTCACGGGCTTGAGCAGTTTCTCTTACATGCCGGGCAGCAGCCTCCCTGGATTTTGCTTGCTTTCTTTCACGGTTGGTGAGAATTTGCCCAGAGAAGTTATATATTATTAAGAGCAATAAGCACAAAGCAATCTGCAAGAGAATTGAAGAATGTTAAATAAATTTTAGAAAAAGGTTTTTCTTTTAGGAAAAAGCTGATTATATATTGATAAAACCATAAAGATGTCCTGGTATAAGAGTATAGGATCTTAAGAAGCAGGTTTTTATGGTAACTTTAAAGTTCTATACAAAGTAGTAAGGTGTATTACGCTAGGATCATGATTTCAAACTCTTGTCGATATTGCCACGTCACACAAATGATGAAACAGGTATATGAGGCTAAAACCTACATTAAAAATGGTCACATTGGACTCCTTTGTTAACAACAAATGTGGATCTAACAAACATTTATCTTTGGTGTCATCTAGGCCCCAGAAGTGGCTATTACAATGCCTCTAGTTAAATACCTTTTTTTTTAAAAAAATATATCTATAAAATCTACCAGTTGTAGCTTCTAAATGCTTATAAATGGTGCTCTAACAGCAGCCTTGAAGCTTACATTGTAGGGTCAGCGCAGATAGTAGGTTCCTATCGGTTAAAATTTTGTTACTTGTATTGAGAAATATCTCTATCTCTATCGATATATTTTATCCATAAAAATACAGATTCAACTCATATAGGTTTATAACTTAATAAAAGAGTGCATCTTTTTTTCACATGTTTCTTTTCTTCACAAATTTTTGACCATTCCTTTAAAAAAATTTGATAGGCTTTATTTTTTATCTTTACATCAAAAAGAAAAAGGAACAGAGAATCTACTTCTATAACATTGCAACATGAGGTCTTTATACTTTAAGGTTGTTAGACAGAAACTTAAATTCAGTAGGGTGAAAGACAAAAATAAGGAAATAAGATTCACCACTAGTAAGGCACCAAATATTGTAATATCTTGATTTGACGAATTTTTAGCACAACCGTCCCGCTTAAAACATCCTGCATTTCAATCAAAACTAGTTTAAATTGCATCATGATATAATAAAAAAACAAGCATGCGAGAAGTTAGTAAGAGATACATGAGATTCCAGAGAAAACAATTTCCTAGTGGCCAAAAGAATGCAGTATAATTTACGTTGGCTCTTCAGTGATATACATAGATAGAAACTTACTTGTTTCATATGTGGAACCCTTCCTGCAATAGTACCTGAAAGATGATACAAATAGGATTGTGTGGTCATCCCAATGCCAAGAACAAATAATCATAATATATTTCATATTCAAATTTAAAATGATGAATATATTTTTTAGGTGAGTTAAATTACTCCCAAAGGAAGTCATCGATTATGTATTATGAGCGTCAAGAAGGTAGGATTGAGAAACAATACCCACTACGACAATCTTTTTTCTTTGTCGTGCTAGGACAGTAATATCCAGATGGACAAAATATTTCACCACTGGATTCAACATCAGCCCATGTATCAGCTGCACCACAGGTATGATTTGGCTTTCCTGGAGGTAACTGGTAGCTATATCTGAATAAATTTCCAACATTAATTGTAAATTTTGACAGTTAAAAAAACGTGCAAATCAGGTGAGCCTTTAAACATGACTTACGGTTCACAAACACTTGTAGTTTTGTTCAGTGTTCCACGAGGGCAGAAAGCTCCCAATGGGCAGGCTTCAATCATAAAAGGAAATAAGAATAACAAAACCATTTCAAAAAATTGTATTCAAGGAGTTGAAGCGTTGCCACTTGCCAATATATCTTTGAAAAGAAAATTACATAAAGTAGACACCTTTTTTTCCTTTAAAAGGTTATTACATAAAGCATTGTAGGAAAAAATATTGCCATCTGACTTATTGATGTTGAAAACCTAAAGTAGGCACCGATTGGTATTCTTCCCATACTTGTTCTTGTTCTAGTCAAGATGCAGAGACGTGGTCCAATTTAGGCAGTTAAAACAGAGAAACAAGGTTAAGGTACTCACGGATCATGCAAGTTATTCCATGAGGACAGAAGAATCCTGCACAACAAGGGCGGCAACTGAAGGACCGGATAGGAATGTCTTTAGATTCTTGGAGATTAACCTTTTTATCAGGGCCAATGCTGCAGGCCCATCCAGGTTCACATCCGGAAAGCCATGATGTCAAATTGCAATTCTTGTTAGATTTTAGATAACTTTTCTTTCTAGTATCACTTAAACTGTTGAAGTACAACTTGATTTCGGCAGCTGTGCACAATAGTTTTGTGAGGTCCCCTGTAAACAATCAACAAAACATGGAGGTGCTTAATTATATACAACATAAGAATGTATTTGCATATAAACTCTATATAGTACGTGCAAAGAACAAAAATCTTCAAGGATATGATGAATTGGACCATAACTCAGTATCTGCAAAACAACATGACAGCGCCAATCTGACAACTAAGGGAAAGATGCAACATATTAAGGCATTAGATATCAGATAAATGGGATAAACTTTCCAAAGAAATGGCACGACTGCTGTCAATGAGTAACTGGCCTTGCTCTCTACGAAGAAAAAAATAGGATTTGAGTTGTTCTTCAAGAAAATTTCAAATTTCTTAATCATTGTTGAATATATCAAATTGACAAATCATTTAAGTTCCTCAACTTCATCAACCATCCATCATAACTCAATTTCATTTCAGGATTTCGAGCAATAAACTGAACATCCTTGCCCTAGCTATTGTAGAATCAATGTAAGTTACTATATGGCCACTGAAATGTTGTTTTCAGATGCTCATTGTTCACCATAAGTCACTTTTGCTACAATATGTATTTTCCGAGGTTTGTTCATCAGATAAGGCGGTCTCTGTCCCAATGGAACTTTTCAAATCTTCCTTTTGCTTTTTGTAATTCTCTTACTTGGGATGAAGTGTACACGCAGGTATGACACAGGTTTCTCAATTTGGAAAGAACCTTACATGCATTCCCGCATAAGCTAATAAGAAACTAGGAGGCGAATATTGATATCATCCCCCACTTCATTTCCCAAGAAAACATACCATATTTCCACAGATCATACTTCAATCCCCAACTCATCATCCATTCGACAAACACCCATTGAGACCTTTATGCCCAAGCAAATTTGCTCAGTTAATTAACCTACAGACCATACCACTGCCAAATTTTACAAGGGATGCGAAAGTAGCATCTTGTTGTACCGTTGGTATCATTTATACAATCCGTCAAGAAGGCGGTATCGGACGAAAAGTTGAAAGCGTCGTTCCATTCCTTATCCCTGGAAAGCAAGGAAGCACGTCAATCCAAAAGACTTGGATCAATGAACGTTCAACTAAATCCCGATTCGCAAAATTAAGAAAAAAAAAAGAGAACAAACAAGTACGTACGTGTCCTTGATGCAGTAGTCCAGTTGGTTGCCGATGTCCTTCGCGATGCTACTGGTGAGGTTCGCCATGCGGTCGGAGATAACGCCGGCGAAGAGCGGGGACGCGATCGCCGCGGCAGCCCCGCGGTTTTTGTCGTCGTCATCATCGTCTTCGAAGTCGTCCTGGCACCGACCGAAGGGAAGGGCCCCGAGGAGCAAGGCGGCTGCGAGGATGGCCGGGAGGGCGGCTCTTGGGAGGATACGGCGGCGCATTGCGAGCGAGCTCGGGGAGGGGGAACAGTGGGAGGTGGTAGAAGGAGCATCTGGGGGGAGCTTTCGGCCTTGGAAGAGCGAGGTGAGAGGAGGAGATGATGGTCGGGAGGAGCGGAAGAAGAAAGTGGTGGAATAGAGAAAGAAGCGGCAAAGTTGGAGGGAGGGGAGAGAGAGAGAGAGACGATGGTTGAGGGAAAATTTTGGAGGGGGATTTTTATTTTATTTAAAATGATAAATGACGTCCAAGAGGCCCAAACTAATCACAGCGTAATTTCTTTTTTTTTTTAAATGACGTATAAAAATATGAAATTTCAAGCACCAACGGATAACTATTACCCCATAGTTGTCAATTTTGTCTAATGCTAAAAATTAATATTATTACTAAGATTTTAAGACCAACGCATCTCGATTGTACCTGAATTATAATATGTTTTTTTGTATAGGTATTTTAAAGATTTATTTAAACGTTGTGTTTTCTATTGTTGTGGTACAAATTACTATAACCTTGAATCGATGCGTATGATCAACCATAAGTAGGATTAAAATATTATAATTATGATTGATTCATTGTTGAATTGGATAACTAAGACGTTGTTTGGTTGCAAATTAAATGCTGGAATAAATAGATGATACTTGAAATATAGATAAATTAGGATTAAAGGGCGACAACGCGTGCATAGCTCACGGTGAATATTTAATTTGATCGGGCCATTATTTTGTGAATTATAGTATTATTCAATTTTGATGGAATGCATATAATCAATCGAGAGTTATTATAATCTACTCATTCACGTGGATTGAAAAATTTTGCTCCGAGTGTGTGTGTTAGACGAGGGATAGGGATAATGGAGACAAAACCTATTTAAGAATTTTATTCGAGTCATGTAATCCTAAGGCGTCGTTGGTTGCAAGATACAATCGATGAGGTGAAAATATTTTACTGCTCGAAGGATATCTTGTGATAAATCATCGGTGATATTCGTCGATGATGTTTGGATGAGGGTGAATAGATGATCAAACCCTTTCATCTAATAACTTTTCCAAAAAACAACGAAATAACTTGTATTCTATCAATATAGACGAATATGGTAATAAAAAAATAACTCCCGACAAAAATAGACATGCATCGAAATTTTTGCGAACAATATTGTGACTTATCCTTATTCCATATGTTATTTGGTGATATTCAACGGAATAAATACTTATTCTACCATACATTTCGCAACCAAATGACCTATTTAGGTGTCATTTGGATCCCATGACGTTCTCTCCTATACCGCTTTGAAGAAGCACCATATTCTCATTGTCTTTTAGCATAAAAAAATTTACTCCACCATTCTTATCTCCATTGCTTCAATAGTAAATCAAGCCCATGGAATGCCACAAGAACGTAACATTATCATAATGGACAAGCCTTGACTAGAACCTCCTTTTTCATTACTTGCATTATTTAATAAAAAAAGCAACCCATTATAATACAAAAATTATATGCATGACCTAAAAGTCCCCTCTAACATAAAATTCTTAACATATTATCATCAATTTTCATATTCTCCACGAGTTCAATAGTTCATAAATCATAGATGTCCTTCACATGATCATTTATTCTTTTATTTTCTTCTTTAAAGGACCTTAGTATCATAAGTCATCATTACAATACTCTTCCTAGTCATACTTAACTCCCATAAAAATTAGTCATCCCGGTTCTCGTTGGATACTAATCATAACAAACTTCGTTATACTCAATCATAACATTCACATAAAATTGGATGGCCAACTTAGGTGTGTTCTCACATCTAATCCCTTCATGCATCGAGTCAAATCCCTTCAAGCTTATCTCGAAGGTATGCACCATTCAACAACAAATGCAGGATGTGAAAGCTTCGTGAAGCAAATGAACAAACTAGATTTTTTAGAAGATCTCCATGCAAGGGGACGGAATCATAGAGATGACAAGAGTTGCATTAAAGAAAAACATGTTTACCCTTCTACGAGAATAAAAAAGGTGACTAACGAAGCACAAGGCAATTTGAATCATGCATGACCTTATTCAAATGAAAAAGTCCTTATTCCCAACCTTTTATTCACTTTCAAAATACCTTAAATAGTAAACATTTTAGTGTAGTTTGTAGAAACTTTAAAGATTGAAATTCAACTTGGTCATTGTTGCTTATGTCGATATGTCATTCTTAGCTCTTGATTGCATACAAATTTAAGTGAAGGAGGCATCCGAGCAAGTCCATTTGAGTTTCAAATCGATGATTTAAGTTATGACTTGCCAAAGCCCGCTTGAGGGCATGCAATCCATAGGATATGTTATGGATGGCAACCTCGTGCTTAATGCTCGAGTGCACTTGGACTATTTTTTTGTGTAAGTGAACTCTATGTTTCGAATATGCTAGGTGACCAACGTTATATTTAACGTGTGAGTTTCAAATTGACAACTAACTCAAAGAGGGACTTGGATTTTTCTAACCCGAGTCAGCACAATATTTTTATTTTTAATTTAAATTTAAATCTAATTTGATTTAAAATTTTTGAAAACATTGAAATAAAATATTTTAATACAAGAATAATATTTTGATATCTAGAAAACTTATTTTATGCTTTAAAATAGATATTAAATAATTTTTATGTTAAATAAATGTAAATAATAAGAAAAAAATAAAAAAAAAATTGAATGGTCGGGCAACCCGATCACTTGACCCAACTCGAACTGGGTCGGGTTAGGTCGGATTTGCCCCCAAGGCCCTATTTCGTTTAAGGATTATTGTTGAATGGATAAAGATTGTTATTCACATGGGTTTATAATTCCATTGGAGTTAGAAAAGTTATTCTTTATTTCTGTTTGGTTGTACATGTGCAAAATAAGTGCTTTTATTCTTATTAGAGTGTTTAGGCAATGGAGAATAATAAATGAATGTGTAAATTATTATCATAGTGTCAATGTTGTCCTTTTAGACTTACAACTATCGTACCATGCTCTAAAATATAATGTGCACAACTTGTTGATCAGATAATTATGCAAAATAATCATCCAATGTATAAATAGGAAAAATCACATATAACATAATACATTTCAAAATAAGCCAGATAATTCATAATCATGCATATATTGAAAAAGCATGTTAAAACCAAAATGATGACACCAAGTTCATAGTAGCATGTCCAAAATGACTATCACAAAATTCACATATGAACCATAAGTCCACTAATAAGACCGACTACAAAGCTTAAGAAAATAGGAAGATAATGTTTTTGACACTTGCAATTGACTTTAATTCCTTTCTTGCACTCCATAGATGATTGTGAGACAAATGCTTCATATGTTCATGCAAATATGTAGTAACAACTTCATCCTTTGGTTCATATCTTTTGTAGTCACGTCCATGGAGATAAGATGATAGTGCAGCAACAACATCTTCCTTTGATTCATATCTTTTATAAAGACAACTGCTATAACTTGAAACTTGTTGTTGACGCTCCACCCATGACTCATACACACCTCATTGACGACCCTAAAAAACAATGTAGTACTTTCTTGGAACTCTAATGTTGCTCTTCATTTCTTGTATTTGAATGAATATTCTAATAAAGAACAGAAAAAATATGAATGAAATCTTCATAAATATGATATATAACATAATGATT
This sequence comes from Pontederia crassipes, assembly GCA_030549335.1. Lineage (NCBI taxonomy): Eukaryota > Viridiplantae > Streptophyta > Magnoliopsida > Commelinales > Pontederiaceae > Pontederia > Pontederia crassipes. The sequence continues at coordinate 62,351,024 of CM060191.1, read as the reverse complement.
GCAAAAATAAGAAACGACAATAACAATAGAATAGTTACGAGAATACGAAAATAATCTAGCAAGGCTAAAAAAACATTTATTAAAGCACATACTCCTACGATGAGCATTCCACATTCGAAAAGATATGTCGTTGCTAAGATGTTCACCCCTGCGACTTTCATCATTGCCAACTAACGTAGATGGAACAAAATCAATAAAATCAGCATCACTAGAATCTGATTGCAACGTCATATTGAAATATAGATAATTCCCTTGATGTCGCTTTATGAAATTATGTATAATGCAGCATGCCATCACAATGCGTTGTTGAATTTTGAAATGAAATGGGATGGGTGTTCGAAGAATCCTAAATTGTGCCTTCAATATGATGAAAGCCTTCTCAACACAATTTCTAAGTTTAGCACGCCTATGATTATAGATGTCCTTGGCATTTTCATATATTCTTGTACGAGTATTATTAAAGACACTCAAATGATATTGGTTACCTCAAAAAGGTGCCAAAAATTTATCGGTATTGGCATATCCTGAGTTTACAAGATAATATTTACCTGCTAATAGGTGGCAGCAATGTTAATAAAATTAGACGAGTAAAACTGTCAACACTAAATTCAGTAAGGTCCCTAATTTGTAAACCTCCTTCTTCGACACACCATCTGAGAACTCTCATATCTGCGGCTGACCCTTCCCAACCAATACAAAGAAAAATGAATGAATGATCAAATGAAGCTGCAGCCATAACATTCTGTGAAATAGTCCCTTTACACGGAAACTTGGTTGCTTATACTTTTTAATTAAAGCAGGAATGTGTGTTCCATCAACAACACTAATAGCATTCTGCGATGGCATGGATTTTTTTATTAGTAAGACCCAATATTATAAAAAATTTCTAACTTTGAATTCATAACATACCATAAAATATGGGTAGAAATTATGATTTCCACGTATTCGGGATGGGTGCCTACATCTCCGCTTGGTTGAATTATGAACTCATTGTTCAATGAACATATCGCTTTGAGGACATTATTAAAGTGTCAGGAATTTATTTCTCTCGAATGTTGAAAAGTCTCTGCCATGGCTCTATTAGTGACGCCATGCCTATACAATATAAGAAGTATGCTAGCTGCTTCTTTGCAGTTGCATGTCGTGTGCTACAAATGAGTCCCCTTGAAACTAACAACTCCTCTAAAATGAATAACATATTGTTGCTCATCCTAAAATGTTGATAACCCCTATTAGGATGACCACTTAACATGTTCGTGATAAGTTGATGACTTGAATAAGGTCGAGTCCTACAAGGCATTCTTAGTATAGTGTTATTCCATGTTCCATTTATAAGACACATCAATATTTTTGCAAGCTCTTCATAGAAATTGTCTTCCTCGATTAAAAACTCCAACAACTTATGCATGTCCATCTAGAGATAAGTGACATGGTTAAAAGTAATTAAAGAAAGTCACAAATATTTATACAATCAAAAGAGGTAGAAGCATGAGCAAAAACATTTCTCACCTGAGAGTCCAAAATAGGAAGCAATTATTTTCAAAATTATGATAAAACCTGCAAGTAAATAGGATAATTGCAATCATGAAGTATTGAATTGATAATATAATAACACAAGTCAAGGAGATAATAGAACCAACATATCCTTTGCCACAATAAGCCAACAGAACATGGGCCAAAATATTGGGTGCATCAAAGATAAGTTTTTACATATTGGTGTTTTCTTTAATTACAACAAAATGTTGCCAAAACATTCTTGTGAACCCCATACAAGTACTTTTAGAACCTTATACAAGTTCTACTGTTCACAAGGACATCCAAAAGTCGCACCAAGACCCATCTTCTTAGTTAGCTAACCATAATTACTTCTAAATTTGCACAAAACACCGTTGAGCACCATATAATATCCAGAAGTCTAGTGCACAACTGAATGTAGTCCAGAGTTATATCAATTAGGGTGGTCACTTCCACTAGGGGAAGGGGTAGGTATGGTGTTAGAACCAGTTGACTTAGGCTGCAGCACACTAGGAGGCACAAATCTAGTCGGTTGGACATCTGGTCTTGCAGTTGATGTACTAGGCATGAAAGTCATTCGATTGACATTACTTGTTGGGCCTACAATAGGGGATGGCACACGATAAAATTGAATAAGTTGACGCATGATCCATGATTCCAGCATGATTCCTCCACAATGCATAAACACACGACGATTATTCTCATCCTTGAATGACTCCATTACTGTTAGCATCATATCAGCATTGAGATTGGGAATCTTTTGCAATTTAGCATAACATTCATCCATAGAAAATATCGTAGGTTTTGCAATTTTTTCTCTCCTAATCATTTCATCAACCATTTGAAGTCTTTTCTTTTCTAATTCGGCAATGTTAGCAAGTGCTTTTGTCACATCATCATTGATATTTTCCTTAGATGTGGCATCGACAGAGCTAGATCTTGTCCTTTTTCCATTAGATGAAGTAGAACAACCTCCAGACATGTTCTCACTTATTAGAGTATGGTACAGTGAGGATGGATCATCACTTTGGAGTTCAGGCATAATTTAATCATAAAAGTCATTCTGAAAATGACTATAGGCAAATGTAGGAGTGGTAACATCAATTGGAACCTTGTTGTATGTCTCTTGACTAAGACTTAGAGCATTAAAGTCAATCATATTGCCCTCCTCAACAGAAGTGTCTTCATCGGACACTTCCTCAATCATTTCAAAAGTGTGCCCCCTCCTCCCTCTTGCAATGCTTTTTGCAAACAAGAATTCAATATCTTCATAGCAAGGAAAAGGCCTATCTTTAATCTTCGCGTAGTCCTTATTATCCTGTTAAATAATGTGATGCAGTAAGTTATCTTTGTTATTTAATGTGGGAACAAACCATAATACTAGTGACCTGGTTAATTAATAGACTCATCGTAATAACCTCTTTCCACATACTTTCATCTCATGTTGGGATATTATTTTTATAGTCCCATCCCCATCTAGATCGATTAGCGATGCCATGGTACATGCTGAAATTTTTTCACAAAACTTTCAATCTATTCTTGAGGTGCATGAAGTCAAAATTTTTCTTAGTGCTATCATTGAAGCTAATGGTCATTTTTTTCCAGGTCTCAAAGGTGAAAACACCATTAATACAATTTCCTTCAATTGACTCTTGCCTCATAATTGCAACCATAACCAAATTCATGTGCTCTGTCCAATTAGCGGTTCTCTTACGTGGTGCCCTAGATTTCATTTTTGATGTGCAATCAGAATTCATTTGAAAATTTGAATAATTCCAGTGATCTACACTTCATATGTGCACATAGTTAGTGCTTAGTTAGCCACTCAATGAGAAAATATTACAAACTAAGACTTTTAAATAATCAATACAAATTAGTTGCTCTTCATTTTTTTGGACCTAGGTATAAAATAGTAAAGTATGAACCACATATCAAAATAATAAACAAGGTAACTGACAAATCTCCCGCAAGTATACGGAGTCAATATCGTAGTATATAAAATACCGTCCCACAGGGAAGAGTTCAAGTATTAGAATATATGATTCTAAATGATATCTAAATGGTCAGAAAGAGGTGAAATAATAATAAAAACTAAATAAAAGTGAAGTGCCAAAATAAGTGCAGAAAATGACGAGAAAGAACGAGAATTGATTACGAGAAACAAATAAGAATAAAAGTTCTCGAGTTTTGAATTCACCTAGGGTATTGATCATGAGGAATTTAGAGATAATAAAATCATTAGTGTTCTACTCAATCTTCAAAAGTCATGCATCTCCTTTTCAGGCAAACACAATTCTAATTAAAATAATAATGCCTACTTTCATGGTCATTTAAATTATTTTAATTGCATTATAAATCAAGATTCATAAGTAAAATGATTATCCTTATTTCTAAGAAACAATACATTTCATGTCATTCATTTGAACTAATCTTGATGAAATACTTTCGTAATCAAGAAGATCTTAGGTCACTTAATTAGGTGGCCAATCTAATATAAGTATTTCGTCAAGCACATGAAAGACAAAGAACATATCGGTTCAAATAAAAATATTTCATAAAGATCAACCATAGGTTTCATCAAACCCGAGAAAAAGAAGTTTAGCCACGCATAGAGAAAGAAATCATCATCGAAACGTAAGATTCATGAAAAGAGAATGAGATTAAGTCTAAGAAAGATACAGAAATGCAGAAAAAAATAAATGGTCATCCCAGCCGTCTTAATCTCCTAAAAAACAAGGTTTCCCTCCTATTTTCGTCCCTCAAAATCTTTTTTATAGTCTCTCCAAATTAGGGTTACAAAATGGTCCAAAATACCTCCGGAATGAGTCCAATACGGTCAAAGTGCATATGATACGGCCTGATTAAAGGCGCTATGGACTGGTCATATCTTCTTCAAGACGATACGGTTTGGGTCACTCCAATACGGGCGCAACGTCTCCAATACGGGCACGTCATATTTTCCAATGCGAGTGTAATACGATCGTCATTTTGTCCTTCAATATGGTCGGACCGTATTTTTTGGTGCGAGTGTGATACGGCCCGGCGACGTCCAATACGGTTGATCCTGATAACAATACGAGCTGGCTGTATTGTTCCCATTTTGTGGTGCTTTTAAGACTTTCTGTCGATATTCGGAAGTCCCTGAAACATGTAAAGAAATGGTGTAAACTTCGAAATCTTTAACATATATAATCAAATAAGCAGAAGTATAACTTTAATAAGTTGATAATTATATCAATATTAACGCATAAATACTCAATTATCAGTAATAAGAAATATGACTAGGGATGCGTAACTGATAGAAAAAAGTTCAAAAACATTTAAAACGAGCTCAAAAAAATTCCACAGATCCATAGACAGGGAGAAGTTCATAAAAATGTATGCTAAATGGAGGCTAGAACACATAGATTTGTATGCTAAATAGAGAAAAAACATAAATATACAAGAAACCACAAGTAAAATGAAAAAAGGGTCAAGAAAACCAACGTATAAAAAAATAAGCTAATAGTATAAGCAAAAATGCAAAAAAAAAAAGAGAAGAAAAACAAGGATGAAGATCTCACCAAAAAAATGAAGCTAATAGTGGAAGCACAAATGCAAAAAAAGAAGAAAATAGGGATGAAAATCTCAACTGCAACAAAATACGTCCAAGACCAAGAGAGGATGAATGATCGGAGAGGCCGATCGCCGAGAATGTGATGTCCCTGTGCTTGATTTCTACACCTGAGCGTCACAAGAAAAAAATGGTGGAACAAATGAAAAAGTGAGTGGCGAAAGAAGAAATAGGGCATGCTCTATTCTTTGGACAGATGAGCCCTTGTGAAATAAAAGCCAAGGATTAAACAATTCCACACTTTTGATGGAATTGTTAAACCAGTAAAAAGTGATTTTAACGTGCATTGATTGGGTTTGCAAAACCAATGGGGCCCATCAGCTAAATACAAGGTGTTTGGCAGAATATGATAATATTCCATGTCTTGTTACTCAACCAAACAGGGCCCAAAAGAGGTTTGACCCAATACAATCAAATTTGATCAGGTCGGATCGGGTTCAACCCGATCTGTGAACACTCTTGATCTTATCATTGTTGCATATATCAAGCATACAAAAATTAAAAAGACAAGGGACTTTGATGGGACTTGATCTATACTATTACCCTATTTTAAGGTTACGGAAGGCACGAAGATCTACAGGGAACCCCTTCATTATGTTAAGTCTATTGCCAATAAAAAAATATTTTACTAGATGAAAAAGGTACAAAGATGATGGAATCTTTAATCTTAATATGATTCTACACAAATTAATATAAGGTATAATAAAATAGTTCTAATAAAATAATATAAGGTATAATCCTAACAACAAGAAACATATTTCTAAATGATACATTACACATATTGAATATTTTTATCATATAAATTAAAATTGATTTACATTTAATGAGAATAAAGTTAGAAGTTTAATTGAGATTACCGATGAAGAACGAAGCCATACCACACGAAATGATCAATAATAGTAATGTTTGAGTTGTGTCCGAATTTTAGTACTTTGAATGAGCATGAAAATTGAGCCATACTACTGGAATGATCAATAATAGATGATATTTAAGTTGTGCATATATTAACACGACTTCGGATGGGCATAAATAACATGACTTTGTTTCAAATAATACTATTGATAAGCCCAAGTATAATAAATTAAGAAAACTTAAATATAATGAAAATTATTTGTAACTACTACAAAAATAGAAAACTATTTTATATTGGAAAACAAGTTTGAAATGATCATTTGACCTTATTGATATCAAAATAAATAATTCAAATAAGAATTTTGGCATCATTTGGTTCCTAAAATTAATCTTGATCCTTTATTTTATAGAAATAATAAAATAGATTAATAAGAATAAATGGCACAACGCATGCTCATGCTAATCCGTTCAGCATACCAACTTAGGTCAACTTTGGCACAACACAATTTTATTTTGATCATGTTGGAGTGATATAGATACAATCATATATCATAAAGCATGACTGACTTAATTTGAGGTATGAGAAATATTTTGTGATTCCCAAGGATTCAATAAAGGGTAATTAAGTAATTTAATAAATTAATCAGAATTCTTCATGAATTTAAGGAGATTAAAAAATAGAATTTGTGAGGGATTAAAAGTATGATTTGACAAAATAAAGAAAAAGTAAATCTTATTGGATGTAGGAAATATAATTAATTGAAACTAGAGATTTCAATTTGAATTGAAATTCATGGTAAGTTTAATGGATAAAGGACTCCCACTTAGGAGAGAATTAGGAGTTTTCATCTTAAAAATATTTCAGCATACATTTTAATACTATTTATTTCTAAAAATTGATAAGTATGAATATTAGTCATTTAACTAATTTAGAAAATAACATTTAATTATAAATAAAATATATATTTAAAATAATATCTAAAGTGAAAATTTGAATCAGATTAAATTAATATGTTAAACTAGAATTAATTATAATCAAGATTTGTTAAAAGGATAAATCAACATTTTATTAAAGGATAAAATTTGCTTGGGGTTAGGCATTTTAGTTAGAATGTAATTGGAGATTAAAAACATTATAGTAGGGTCATCTCCCTATCCACACAAAGCTCTCTCGTTCTTCATCTCATGTGTGATTTTCTCTTCCAATGACGACAATCGAGGAGGCACGAGTAATCATGATGCACAAGAGTGACAATCTTGTAGGCACAAAATCCAAGAGGATAGTGACTATCGACCACAAACCATGAGCATCTGACAGACAAGGAGACTTTGGTTGATGAGCTGACATTAGATGTGAATTTATAGTAAGATAAATATCACAATGACCATGAACCTAAGGGGATCTGTATTTGTGCCCATGACATGTAAAATTACATGGCATGACTAATTTGCAATTGGATCAGCTCCTAGTGGGTGATTATAGTCCCGATTGCGACTATGAGTTGTGAATAGGGATAAATAGCGACGCTCCTTTTTAGAACCACAACCAATCGACATACAACAACAACAACAACAACAACAACAACAACAACAACAAAGCCTTATCCCACTAGGTGGGGTCGGCTACATGGATCATACGACGCCATTCCGCTCTATTAGTAACCAAATATTTTGGTATATTATTCACCAATAGATCTTGCTCTATTATTCACCAATAGATCTTGCAACCAATCGACATGAAAATAAAAATAAAGGAGAAAAGAGAAGAAAAAGAAATTAGTAAAGTGTGACTAACGTGTGCAAATTAAGCATAATTATACTAGCTAGTATACTAGAATGTATCAAGTAATCGAATATGAATGGAGTGTCAAACGATGAGAATTAATCCAAATTCTTATATTTCAACCTAATTTATTAATTAAGAAAATAATAAAGTATTAATTTCAAATTAAAATGATTCAAAGTGATGACCATAAGATAGAATGATACCTCTAATAATGTAAGAGAAAGTTAAATTTCAGGCTTCGTATCTTCACAATTTTCTCTTAATTATTAATTAATTAAATATAAACCTCATATTAAAAAGAAATAGATAAAATATATATGACTCAGAAATTTGTGAACCGAACTATCTTAATTGAGATTATAATCAAAACACGCTGAAAATTCAATTCACTTTAATTCACTCTCTACTAAGATGCTTTAATATGAAAGGTTGCTTAAAATAAATGACTAAAAAATTTAAGAGCGTAACTATCCTAGATAGTAATAAAATTAAAGACATCAAAAATTCGATCAACTTGAACCTACTTTACCTAAGATGTTTTAAGTTATAAACCTCCATTTAATGACACAACGGTTAATAATTAAAATTAATTTACTAACAAAATATGCGCACAGACTGAACTTGGCCCAAGTCTAATAGAACTCGGCCTGAGTCGATTCAAAGTTTCAATTTCGAAGAGATAAAGAGGGAACCTGACCCAAGTTGGATGTAACTCAGCCCAAGTTTCTCACAGGAAAATTATGATATGAATTATTGATTAATTATCATGTACATTAAATAAACTAATGTAATATATGAATTAACTGAGATGAAGCATTAAACACTCATGATAACCATGTTTTCATAAGTCTAAATAATAAAATATATTAAGGGAAAAAATGAGATTCAATGTAGTCTTTATCTAATGACTAACTATTCCATAATCCAAAGAATTAACACCAAACTCGAGAAGAAATATAAATCAAACTTCTAGGTAGTGGACAATGTCTCTAAAATAAGCCTTGGTCAAGACTATATCTCAAATGATCGCCCGAAACTTTAAAAATTAATTCTCAATTGATTTACAGTGGCGCAATGCACAGTAGAACTTGATCTTTCATTTTATGTGCCTCTAGAGCTTTAAACTTCGAGATTGCATATCCCTTGGTTTCATGGTACATTAATATTTATAGGTATGTCAACCTAGTAGGGTTATGAGTTGATTTTGAGGCTCAAATTCGCATGAAAGTCATCTAAAAAATCATAACCAACCATCAATTTGGTTAATTGCATTAAACTCGGATCGGGTTTGTTCAAATTCATGCCAAGTTTTGCTCAAATTTTATTTTTGAGTTGACTCGGGATCGATTTTTATTGAGAACTCATTTTGGGCTATGATGCCAATCTGTCCGAGTCCTATTGTAACTTGTCCATATGTATTCTTTAGGCTCAGTTTCCTATGCTTCTCCGATCTGATCGGTTCACACCTTCAAAATAATAATCTTGAGAATAAAATAAATCACAATTAGTGGAAAGCTTCAAACACAAAAGAATTTAAGAAAATAAATAAAAAATAGATGGATGTTGTAACGTATGCAATCTTTTCAAAAAGGAAATGGTCGAATTGCAATTAATCGAAATTAATAAGGGAATTAATGAAAGAATTTGAAAGAATTCGAATTCAAAAAAAAAAAGAAAGAAGAGAGAAGAAGAAACGGTCGACCAGGGGCGAGGTCTCGCCCCTGATCGCGGCCGTTTCTGAATTTGGCCGACCAAGGGCCGGCCGGGACTATAAAGGGGGCGAGAGGAGGGCGCCCTCGCACCCCTTGGACTCCTGCTCGATCGCCACCCTCTCCTCCTACAACTCCGACGATCGACGCATACGTACGAAGGACGTAACAGAGTGCGACAACGACTGCGACGAACGACGGATGATCGACGCTCGACGACCTTCTCTTGACGTTCACAAGAGCAAGGCGAACCTCTCTGTCGGTCGAGAACATCCGGTGATCGACCGAATCGACGACAACCGCTCTAACGATCGGAAAATAGACAAATAGATGTACCTTAGCGTTTTAAATCCCTAGACGAAGAAATAGTGATCGTTTAATGCATAGAGATAGTCCATCATGATCCTGAGATTACTATCTACATTTTTCATATTTACATCGTGATGATTTGACGGCCAGAAGACCGTCGGAATTGAGGACGAAGTCTGGCAGCCCTGTTTTATCGCAGGGACCGATCGATCGATTTTATCAACGATCGACCGATCCGTGCGAGGAACTTGTAAGAGTTTCTGTCGATCGGTCGACCGGTCTCATAGAGCGATCGACCGATATGTCTGTTAATGGACAGATCATACCTCACGATCGGTCGATCGATCTTCCAGACGGTCGACCGATCCGACGCACAGTGCGCGTCCTCACGATCTTACGATCAGTCGACCAATCACCAGTACGATCGACCGATCCTAGAGCAATTGGTCGACCGGCCCTATGTGTGTGGTCGACCGATCCACAGACACCCGAGAAAGAACAAGGGTTGACCGATTCAAGAGAACCGATCGACCGGTATTAAGGAAAGGTCGACCGGTCCAAATAGCGATTGACAAATGAAATGGTTAAATAATTGAAAAATGAGATTGTTTAGGAACACACATTGAATGTTGAGATTACGCACTGAATTTTTTGTAGTAGATCCATAATCAAAAAAGTTTTTCTAATTGTTCCAGAAGTAATGAAACAAAAGATAGGATAGAACTAGGACAATTATTGTATGGGGTCTACCCGGTTCCTTCTTCCATAACCTGAGCTCGAAGAAGGAAGAGATAAGAGGGCCCTATGGAGTCCAATGGGAGCAAGAATTTCCAGGAACATTTGAAATATTTTGTTTCTGAACAAAAGGTTTCTACATCGCTTTCTTCCTCACTTTCTTTCCTTTCTTCCGTTTATGAGGTTTCTTTCAATTTCTTAGTGACAATGGGCGATGACATTCTGCCTAAATAGTAGACAGGTGATATTTCTTGTTTCTTCATGCTGCGTTTTCTCTCACTCAAAAAAAATATGAAGTGTTCATATAATATAATATATCCAAAACAAAAAAGAGAAGTTAAAAAAATGGAAGTCTTAAGAAATAGTGAGAATTCTTGATCTCTCTCAATATCTCTCTCAATTCGACGATCCATAGCCATTCATGTGAGGATTGGTCGTTGGGGATCTATAGAGAGTCCGTTTTATGAAATATCAGGAAGATCAAAAGAGGCGCAGATGGTTTATTTATCGCTATCCATAATATGAATTAGAGTCCAGTTACTCTCTTTCATGTTGAACAGAACGTAAAAAAAAGTTCATTGACTTGAATGCAATCTGGAACCGTGTCGTATATCCTAAGTATTTTTTTATAAATATTAAAGTTTCACATGTATAGAATTCTTTTATTATATATATATATATAACTAAAAAGAAGAGCTGACAAGAAAAATTTTCTTGTTATATGGATAAAGGGTAAAATGACGATATGGAAAACAAGACAATGGAAAAGTTGACAGATAAGTCACCCTTACTGTCACTCTACAGAACTGTACATAAGATTTTCACCTCATACGGCTCCTCGTTCAATTCTTTCGAAGTAATTAATTGGATCCTTTTCTTCGTTTGAGAATCTCCTCCCTTATTCCACTCCGTCCCGAAGAGTAACTAAAACCAATTCTGCTTTTCGTGAAAAAAGACCAATTGAAAGGGGGGTTTCTTCAAACAACAAGGAGCTGAGGCATCACAATATTATTTTTATACATGCCCAAGTGATGGAAAACAAATAATCCTGGGAGTATGGCATGGGTTACTTCCGCACCGTAGTACCTTGGTACTCGGACATTGGCTCGATGCATTTTGTCTACCCCTTCTTACCCTGAAAAAGCAAGGTCACCTTGCGTCCTTGAACCAATAACCATCCTTCGGCTAACCTAGCCTCCTCCGTCCCTCGGGACCAACAAGGGGTAGTATAGGAATATTCACCTATTGTCCATCGACTACGTCTTTCGGCTTGATCTTAGGCCCTGACTCACCCTCCGTGGACGAACCTTGTTTTGTTTTTTGTTTTGTTTTTTAACAAACAAAGAGACGAGGTACCTTGAAATAAATAATTGTTCCGATGGAACCTTCTACCGGAAATTGCCCATTGATATATGGTCCAATACATGAGATTTTCATCTCATACGGCTCCTCGTTCAATTCTTTCGAAGTAATTAATTGGATTCTTTTCTTCGTTCGAGAATCTCCTCCCTTATTCCACTCCGTCCCGATCGAATTGTTTGTTGACACGGACAAAGTAAGGGAAAACCTCTGAAATGATTTCAATATTGGACCTTGGACATATAATAGTTTCGAATCGAATCTCTTTAGAAAGAAGATCTTTTTTTTGTCTCATGGTGGGTCTAAAAATAAAAGGGTGAAATTTAGATATTTGCACCATGTCGAAGTAAGGAACCATGGTATATATGTTTGGAACAGATTCCATTTTGAGAGATTTGAAAAAGCACTATCTCGTTGAAAGGTTCTATACATCTGCCATTTCTCAACGCATTTCTTTAGACAAAGACCCCATTTTTTCCTCTTTCCGGATGGTAAATATTTCTCAGAATATGGAGTGTGAATCAAACCCATGTTCTTCAAATGGAACGAACAGAGATAAAATCAGATCGATTTCCGAAATGACTTTTTGGATCTTCCTCAATGTCCTTTTCCCTTACTTTGTCCGTGTCAACAAACAATTCGAAATACCTCGACTTTTTTAGAACAGGTCCGAGTCAAGTAGCAATGATTCGAAGCACTTCTTTTTACACTATTTCGGAAACCTAAGGGGCGATTCGGGTGAGATCCAATGTAGATCTAACTTTCTATTCACTCGTGGGATCCGGGCGGTCCGAAGGGGACTACCACGGCTCCTCTCTTCTCGAGAATCCATCCTCCCTCCCCAAAACGTGCTTGCATTTTTCATTGCACACGACTTTCCCTATGTATACATATAAAAAAACCCCGAAAAGAAAAAAATATAAGAATTTTGACTACTCGGTTGAATTTGCCCGCTACACTGCTACATGAGCATTTCAGAATGAGAATTCACTAATGTTTTTTTTTTCTTGATCGTTGATAATTTTTTTCTATCTAGTTTATATTGTCTCATCACTAATTTGATTAAAAATTAGTTACCAGATCATTGATATGAATAATATCCAAATACCAAATACGTTCTCTCTGTGACCCATGTAAAGAAAAAAAAGGTTGTTTGGGGGAAGATCAAAGAAAGAACCCGCTCTTCTTCCGTAAAGAATTCTTCTAATAATCCTGAACTTACTCTTTGCATAAAAGTACATACCATACTTTTATGTTTACGAGCCAAAGTTCTAGCACACGAAAGTCGAAGTATATACTTTATTCGATACAAACTCTATTTTTTTGAGGATCCACTGTGATAATGAGAAAGATTTCTACATATTCGACCAAATCTATTAATAATATCACAATCTGACAAATCGGTCCAAATGGGCTTATTAATAGGATGTCCAGATACAATACAAAATTTAGCTTTAGAGAATACCTAGGGGCGCGAGACAACTCTCTCTAAGGAACTCGGCAAAATACAAATGGTCTAATGGGAGCAAGAATTTTCAGGAACATTTGGAACATTTTATTTCTGAATAGAAGAACCGGTTTCAAATATTGTTCGACTAGAAATCAAGAGAGGTCACGGATACCGTACGAAACCCACAAACTATTGGGTCAAAGTTTCAATGACATATGAAATTATATTTTGATGAAACAAACCTCAAAAGATTAAAATGCTGAAAAAGTCCAAGAAAAAGAGATAACTTTATGCACAAACTTTGATTACATAATTGACTATGAAATATTTAGATTTTGGATGAATATTCAAACCAGTGAATTTGTAAAGAATTCTATTAGCTTTTCATGGACTCTAAGATCATCTAATTTGAATAACTGTGCAGAAAGTTATGATCAAAAGAGTGCAAGTCGGTCAACCTGTCGATCGATGCAAAGAAGGCCGGTCGACAGTCCGATCGATCAAATGAAGATGCCAGTCGACCGATCCAAAATCGGTTGACGTCGAAACTATACCGGTCGATAGTCCGGTCGAAGCACTAGTCGATAGTCCGATCGAAGCACCGGTCGACCGATTAGCTCAATGACTATATATCAAAACTGTGAGACTGTACCGGTCGAGACACCGGTCGATAGTCCGGTCGATCGACCAGTTGCGGTAACTGGACAAATGGCGCAATGGTCACATAGACCGGTCGACCGGTTCAGAATTTCGGTCGACCGGCCTCCGAATCAAATGAACAGTAATGGTCAAATTTGAAGGAGAAATTTGTGGAATAATTTCTGGACGAATTTTCCACACATTGAAGGCTATAAAAGGAATGCCAAAGCCAGTGGCAAAAGCACCCATTCATTCATTGAAGAAAAGTTTCAAGTTGTCAAAGAGAGATCATTTCTTGAAGTTTTTATTTTATAGCTTTCTCATTCTTTCTCTCTTCTTCTCTTGTGAGTTTAGCTTTGTAAAAGAGAGATGTTCAGAAAAATTAGAGAGAGTTCATGTGTAAAAGAGGTTCAAAATTTTACCTCTTGAGCGAAAGAAATAGATTAGCTTCCTAGGAGGAGAGATTGCCTTGCCTCTCGAAGCGGAGAAAAAGGCGGTGGTGTAAAGGGCTTTCTTCCTTACCCCATTTGGAACAAAGGAAGTGCTAGTGGAATCTCTGACGGTCTCGAGGTCGAGAAGTCGGAGCGGGGACGTAGGCCAAGGTGTGGCCGAACCTCGTCAACAAACCACCGTGTCCATTTGAGTTTAATATTCTCTCTCTCTCCCCATTCATATTGAATTATAAATGATTTAAGAATCGGTTTTGTACCCTTTGGGATCCTACACTCTCAAGATAGCAGTTATCCTATAGATACTGATGAATCGGATTCTGACCTGATTTGAGTCTGACTCATAAATTCTAATAGGAGACTCTAACCAGTTCATCTATACTGGCTAAGTCCTATTGTACAGTCATCAATGCCCATTGGGGTCCTGATTTATAGACTACATGATAATAAAAAATAAATAAAGCAAAGATAAGGACACAAGATTGTTATGTTCCGCCCCATTATATGAAATAAAGATTACAGTATGACATAGAGAGGGGCATATAAGTTTATGATCTGAATTTATGACTCATCATAGTAAATGCATAGAAGTTAAAGTTTATCAGTGTTCATCATTGACACTTTGTATATGATTATCATGGATTTTTATTTTATCGTCTATATTATTATTGTACTGCGCTTTTGCTCACGGATATTCGATTCTCCTGCATTGAAATTTTGTAGGTGAGAATACAAACTAACGAGGTGTTGGAGGGCACAGAGCTTAGAGAATGCTGCAAATGACTGAGATTTTGCTTCAAGTTTTCATTGTTGCATTCCTTTTAAATTATTGTAGCTTATTCAGAGGCATCATGATATTTTGCTTGTTGAACTTCTCTTTCAAATGTTGAGCTTGATGCAAATAGTATTCTTTCCGCATTTTGCTATAAGCTGTATTAACTACTTATCTTCTTGATATTCGACGTTTGAACTTCCGCATTAAAGTCTTTAATTATATTTCTTATCATATTGATGTCACGTATGCCATTTTGTTGAATGGTCATGATCAATAGTGTAGTATGCAGTGTAGCGCTTCCGGGGTCAACCTGTCTGCCTACATGGCAGGAGGGGCGATTTTGGGGGCATTACACATGGAATCATCAAATTTAAGAAAATAACATAAATGACATGTGAAAAATATGTATAAAACTGCATGAATCAGTGACTGCAATTTTTGTGGCAGAAGGTTGCGAACAAAAAATTGTGAACAAAAGGGACACAAATTAGTCATAAGGCTAATCACATCATCCATCCAAGGTGCAACTTTCAATCGTGACTCAACATGATGTTGATGTAGAATCGAGCATCACAATAATTAAGCAATTTGTTTATGACTAAATCATTTGATATTTATTAATTATTGGAGTTTTTATTGACTATTATAGTTATGATAATTCTAATCATATTGTTGATTGCATTGATTATTAGTGGTTGTTACAATTGGCTATTATGATAATAATCTACCGCAAATTATTTATCATACACTAGTATTGATAATTGATAATTAAGAATTTAAGTATGAGATGAGAATTAATTATTAATTATTGGTCTATCATTTAATTCACTATTATATCCAAAATTGATAATGAGCGTTCTAAGTAAGTAAAATAAAAGATGAAAGTTATTAGACCTATAGTCACTAATTGCCCCATTGGGGCATTAAATGAAGCAAATGGCGTAACTAAGGGATTGACATGTCAACTTAACGAATATGGCATAGCAAACTCGGCTTGGGTCCGAGTCCAACTTGACCTAGACCTGGCCCAAATTTTATTGGTCGGAATTTCTTGGACCTGGTATTGCGACGGGCCCGAGAAATCGGGAATGAAATCAAGTCATGACCAATTTGAAAAATATATAGAAAAAGTTGATATCACAATTTGAATATAGCAGAACCATAACTTGAACAAATAATCAAGTAGTTATTAAAACATTGCATCAACTTACGAAATAATCATCAAAATTTCAAATAGTTAACAAAAAATTATTTAAATCTAAAAAGAACATTAAGTTAATAAATAAACTTAAAACACACAACCTTTCAAATAAACATAAGGATAAATAGACTAAGTTATCAAATGATCAGTCAACAAATAAACATGAAATTCATCATTCCATCTATCCGAAGTAATATAACAACATTAATATGACATCTCCAAGCTCATTAAACATTCTAAAAGTATAAATTTCATGTGTGCATCCACAAAAGTTCAGTGTTCACAATTTGCACAAAACTTCATATAATTATATCTTAGTGATGATATCAAAACTTCAACAAAATTGATGATTTGAACCTACGAATAAAAAGAAGAAAAGCAATCATTCTATCATTCTAGATGACATATTGACAACAATAAAAATGAAATAAATCTATTTACATTTGATTTGAGTTAAAAATACACTAATTCACCAAAAAAATAAGACGTCATCATGCCAACTCCACTAATTAGATGTTGCAATGATCACAAAAAAATGAAGAAACAATTAGTATATGACATATAATAATGTATAATATTATAGAAAAACATTAAAGTTCACATACAATTAAAAGAAATAATTTTCTACTATTATATGATCCAATATTGAACTTGAGGGGTCCAGCTTGAGTAGTTCCACTAGCTTCTACATAAATGTCCGAAATACAATAATTAATAACATGACTAATAATAAAAATAAATAATCACATAATATTCAAACATACTAATTGATTTTAACCTATAACTATATTATTTGTGACATCGAATTGATCAAAGTTTTTCTTCAACTTTAAACTATGATGTTGATAACTGCTTTCTACATTTTTACTGATAGAGAATTCCTAAAAGAAATTAAGAATGCATTCTCTAATGCTAAAAATAAACTCAAGAGGAATTCTAGAGTCGAGAATGGCCAAAATATTACATGCCATTAAAGAAAGAAATAAACACTAAAATCTTGCTCATAACATATCACGAACTTAGCCAAAGCTCTTTTACAATCTTCATAGTTATACGAATGAAGGACTAATGATTTTGCCAAAGTACTTACTCCTTGTAAGCTTTTGTACCAACATTTTCTATCCCTTCACTTCACTCCTATGTGGAAACTTTTTGTATCTTTTTAAGTGCTTAAACAATCCCACGCCTATTAGGGTCCCCAACAAAATTATTTTTACAATATTTGTACCTTGCTCTAACTTTATGATCTGAAGTAAATTTTTCAAAATGATTCCAAACTTCATATTTGTTCTTATTAGTCTTCCTTTTAATTAGTTCTATTTCATTGGAAGCATTGTTACTTCCTTTTGTAGGATATATATTGGATTGTGCAGACTCGATGATTGGAAGTAGGATTAGACCCGATGTCCGTCATTGCATTATCCTTCATTCACAAAATATGTATATTGGTTTTGACAAAAAAATACATATAAATTAAGAAATATATGAAAATCATGCCAATATTAATCAAAACATAAAAATAATCTACTAATTCTCTCTCGATTGGTTGGATCATAGGTGCGATGATTTACTTCACGGGAGAGGTACTAATCACATCATAAGAACTAAAATCACAAAAACATATTTCACTTTATGTTAATTTATTCACTTCATGTTTTTTGGCAGGAGGATTTGTTATAGATTCATGAAGATAGATTATATCTCTTCTTCAAAAGTTTCTTGCAAGCTGAAGTAAAAGTTGTGTGCATAAATTTGATAATCCTCATCTTTGACATTAATACATCCCATAATTCACACAAGACAATTATTAATGAGTTTCAAGAAAGCAAGGGCAAAAGTGTTTAACTGTCTTCTTAGTTAATTACTTAGAATATGGTGGAAAAGGCCTTTGATGTTAGAATATGGTGGGAAAGACCTTTGATATTTAGAAATATCTATCAAAATAACTATGTAGAAGAAATTGTTTATGTTAGGTCATGCTAGGACCATGTTCACAATACAATTCTAAATACATCTAAAGTATGCATAAATTCAATGACATAAAGTAACTGAGATGGTTAAAAAGTAAAGGAAATTATTACATAAATCAACCCAATTGTGGTTGAAATTCACATTCTTTTTTGCATTACTTTATTTGTATATCATTGTTTCCTTCATCATAATGTAGAACTTCATACCTAATAAGTTTTTTACTAACATAAAATGCAACTTAATATAGAACCCGATCATTTGGAAACAAGCTCTAGATTATATTGCAATAGTTCTAAGGGTGAAAGCGTGTTTTAATGGCATTAGTTCCATCACGGTTGGAACTATAGAATCTACACATATGGTTGTCAAGCAATTGCTTCTAAATGTTAAAAATTTGCAAATAGTAAACATGGAAGTAAAATGAGAAGTGTAATATCACATTTATTTACAAAGAATAATAGGTTCTGATATGTGCAACACAATGGAAAACCAAATTCAATAGTAAAGAACTACAAGAACTTATATATTTGTACATATAAAAAATGAGAACAAAAATCCAAGCTTCACAAAGGAATCTTATAACCAATGAAGCTCTAAAATGGCAAGCAACTATAAAGATTTGGGAGGACCAAGTTCGAACCTTTGATTAATGGTTTCACTTGTGATCACTAGGAGGAAGGAAAGATAAAAAATGATGGACAAAGAGGAGGACATTCGTTGATCATTCGTTGGCTGAACTAGGGAAGGGGGTTTGACGAAGTACCTAGAGATTCAGAAGTCAAGATACATCATTGGCGGGGATTTTTCGATGTTCACTAGCTAAACTAGGGAAGGGAGAAGAGGGGCTCGAGCAGCCATCCGACGGATAGTCGGACATAAGAAACCAATGAGCAATTTTTATGGTAGCCGGCAGTTTGCCCATAGTCGACAACGAGAGCGACGAACATGGAGCACCTAGGGATTTAGACTTTATGATTTTATATTCAGAATGGACTATGAGTTAGCAGATCATAAGTCACGAGTTTAATATATTATAAGTATAGATTAAATATAAAAATATATTATAAAAATAATATTACTTGGGCTGAGTCACAAGTCAAGTTTTAGGCGGTAGAACCGATCTTGTCCCGGAACTCACTAGGTTTCTTTGATCTTAGATTTGCTACATTCTGTATTGATTGGGTGACCCTGATTATGATCAACTCTACTAATGAAAAACATCATTGTTCTGTGTATGATCGTTCATCTCTCACTATACGTGAATCTATTGAATTGAATTGAATTGGTTTGTCATGGGTTGATCCCCGATTGGCTTGCATGAAAGCAGCATGATATCATTTTAATAAATGAGAACTCTAATACGCCCAAATGAGTTGATGGATAACTCTAAGTATTGAATTGATAATTGAATTGTGCTTTAATAATTGATGGATAATTGATTGTGCCATTGTGGCCAATTGGATAGTTTGCGATCTTTATACCTGATGGATAAATTGATAATTATTAATAAATTTAAAATTGATTAATTGAGATCTGTACTAGTATTTGGCTAATTGATAATTGATCCAAGATAATTGATGTTGAATGGCTAATTGTCATTGAATTAGATCAACATATAATTGATAATTAATCATGAATATACAATAGATTAGGCTATTGATAACTAATTATGAATGTGGATTATTAATTTATATAAATTAATTTATTATTTATTGTTTAAATTAATATTGTTAATTTATTTTATTGATTATTAATTATTATATTGTTTGCTTAACTGACCTCTCATGGATTATCTTATTCTTGATTGAGTATGTTGATTGTCTTTCAGATCTTATGTAATAAGTATTTTTATACTCATAATTTTTTTCTCTTTTATTTGAATCCACGTAGGATAGTATATTGTGAATGGCGAGGCAATTTTTGGCTTCTTCGACATTTGATATGCACATGAATATGGACATTGACAAGAGTCTAATATTGTGTATGTGTAGGCCCATAACCTACAAGTCATTACAAAATGGTATAAATACATTCTACATATGAAAAGTTTAGTATATGCAAATCTTTCACTGATATAAGTCAGTATCTTGACTAGTCAACATTAAAAAAAAGTAGGTCATAGAATTGGGTAGCGTGGTGACACAATCTTCAGATCAAGAAAATTTAAGACATTACAAAAGGTATTGGAACCTAAGGATATGCACTTTTTAACTATCTATAATAGAATAAGTTAATGTACCAACGTCATGCGCAACCACTAGGCGATCAAGAAAGGGTCAAGTAAGTTTTTTGAATGATAGTTAGCTAATATATCTAAAGAAATTGGACTACATGCAATATAGAACATAGAACAATATTTCAAGGTTATGGATAACTTTACGAATGATATAATTCCAATTAATAGAAATATAATGATTGAATTGATAGTATATGACATGACTTAAGGAGACTATTATGAAAGAAATAACAAATGTTCTAATGAAGTTATTTTAAAATGGAGTGATATGTAATGAGGTTATTCTCTATTACAATAAGTAACTGGTAGGCAACTTATCTATTTATTGTGTATGAATGTACATGACGTCGAAGTGATCATTCCTCAAAACATTTCTTGTGGCCCACGGAGTGGATCTATTGCTCATAATTGACGGACCAATATGTGAAAAAATTATGTATACTTTTTACTCATATTTAGCATGTATTTATCTCAAGTTTCGATATATTTTTATGTTCGAACATATGCTTTATTATGTCGAATTGGAACTTTTATGATTTTTCATATCTATTTTATGAAAAAGCAAAATTTCCTATTATTGAGACTGCATTATTGCTTGTTTTAATTATTTTTTATGTAAAAATATCAGCCGACACAGATGAGGGCATGTGGACAGATGGCGCCACTTTTTACCTTGGAAGAAATCTGGAGTTAGATAAATGGCCCTTAACACATCAACCTCATTTCTTTAGCACCAAAGCAAGCAACTTACTTTAGCACCTTTTTGGATAAAAGAATGGAAGTGGGGGGCACTCAGGATGGAGGTACCACCATCTGGACACTTAGACAAATTCGAGAGAAAGCAACACGGTTCACCGGGGTAGCATGGTTCAAAGCAGGAAGCAACTAGAAGAAGTCACCTTTCCACATCAGCCAACATGAACCCATGTGCATAAGTACAGCAACCAGTGAGCACGTGAGTGATTTGGCTGCTAGATGACATCCACCACGATAGTGAAAATGCTCGTGCATGGGTATCTGGTGATACTTTATGAGTTTGTTTCAGTTTAAGAAACAAAAATCCTAAACAATCCCTCAAGCTCTAGTGTTTATTTACTTTGATTTTTGTTCACGCTTATAGTAAAATCTCTAAGAAAATAGTGGTCTTATTTCCTGCAATTTCTAATTTAGTGGTATTTCATCTTCTGATTTCAAATGATGTTCACTTAAGGTTTTCATTTTAAATGATTTCAATCAAGCGTGAATTTTTCACTTAAGTACTACATTGACTGTTGTGCACTTGCAATCTTGTCGTGTGTGCCAAGAATTTATAAATTTTAAAGTTTATTTAGAATTTCTATTAAGTGGGAGCACGTCCACACATGGGGGCATGTGGTGACTTAAGGGCAACTTGGTCCCTGAATTGCTAATTTTTCACTGAGATTGTTTTCTAGGATCCACTAGTGAACAACCAATGGGTCAATGGACACTAAGACGAGCAACAAAGACAAGGGTCACTGTCATGACGAACCTCATTAAGTGCACACTAAATATTCAAATACGAGAAGGCATGATTCACCTCTCCAATATGACTATAAGAACACAATTGAGAGATTCTTAAAGTTACAACCTCCCCAATTTAATGGCAGAGTGACTTCAAAGAAGTTGAGAGGTGGCTAGAGGAAATTAAATATATTTTTATAAAAATGAAGAGCAGTAAGGATTGTAAGATCATGTACGACACAAGGCTCTTAGCGGGCAACATAGAGATTGGTAGAAAGTTACAAAGGCCACCAAATTATCTAGACATAATGTAATTTACTTGGAGAAATTTAAAGAAAATATGAAGAGTACTTACAATTGAAGAAGGGTGCCATGATGGTCAAGCAATGCTTGACCAAGTTCATTAATTTGGAAAAAATATTACATACTGCAATAGACAAAGAGAGACTATGTCAAACCATTCATGAAAGACCTCAAGCCTAGTCTCCAGAGTAGAATAAAGAGAGTATCTGTCAAACTCTTCATTTTGTTGAAGAATTTGCAATTCAACTAGAACAAAAACATATTGAAAATGCAAAGAATCAACAAAGTAAAGTATCTATTAATCCACATAATAATTATTTTGAACAAAGAGATAGATCTCTTGACATGGAAGATCAACAAGATGATTAGAGAAGAGATGATCGACACAAAGGAAGGATGCACCTAGAATATAATGATCAGAAAAAGAATATAACTCCTTGTTGACTGCTATCACAAAATTGAAGCTTGCCTTAACTATGGACAATATGGATGCTTTTCTTTGAATTGTTTGAAACAAAGAGAAATATGCGAAATCAAGGAAGGAATGAAGGTGAGTGTACATTGATGCTAAGACATGCATCCAACATGAAAATTGATACTGAAAAATGTTTGGACGATGAAAGTTAAGGCATGATTATAGAATGGATAATATATATGTAATAAAGAGTAGATATGGTTATATACAACTATTTTCTTTTGTTTGAGTCAATTAAGAAGGATGTAAGAACATTGGCAAATGACAATGATTTGAATATTCTTTTAATGAGATTATCAATTGAAAGTTGAAATGGCCAAATTTTGCTTGGTAAATTCATGGACGAATTATTTTTAGAAGATTATTATGTGACACTCCACGATTCGACTAAGGGCAATTTAGTAACTTAATAAACTAATCAATTTTTAATGGATTAGAGGCTATATTAATCTACTATTTATCGTCTGAATTAATATTGCTAACTTGCTATATTAATATTTGATTATTTTATTGCCTACTCAACTGACCTCTCATGAATTATCTTTTCTTTTAATTGAGCATATCAATTCTCTTTCAAGCCTTACGAACTAACTATTTTGACACTCATAAATTGTTTTTCTTATACCCGAATTCATGCATGATAGTATATTGTAATGAAAATTTAAATCATACAATTGAGACAGACAAATCTCAAAGCATTATATATTTTATAATAAGGGTGGTCTTATTTGCCCATCCTTATTTCTTACCACACTGTCACAAAATTGCATTATGAAATAACACCTTCTTTGCCTCTTGTCTTATATATAACCTAGAGAACATCCTTGCGCTTCGCGCAATTTAAATATATTTTAAAAAACAATTTTCTTTAATTTTATATAATTAGAAAATACATAAAAATTAGAAGAATGACAAAAACAATAATCAATATGTACAAAATTTAATAAATATAGAATTTTCTTCTATCACGAATGAAAAAAATACATTGGAAGACAATTAATTAACTTGTATTTTGTGAAATTTAACCCATGATTTTAATACAACAATACACATTAATTAAGCATACATTTATATATGATTATACTTAAAATGCCAAAAAAAGGATAGCTAAAAATGGAATAGACCTTTTCTTCGATTTTTTACCCTTTTTTACCAAATACAATTGTTTATATGAACAAGATCTAATGTTAATAAGTTTTCACATTTTCTTTTATTAAATATAGAATTTTTTATATAAAAGAAATGAAGAGTTAACATATATTTTGAATATTTTGACACAAATTTATTAAAGATTCCATTATATATGATTATTTTATATTATGAAATAAAAAATAGAATATAAGGAGGCAATATAATTAATTAAGAACGTATATATATATGATTATTTTTTTTATTACAAATTAAAAAGTAATAATAGAATATAAAGAGTCAACTTATAATTTACAAAAATAATGATAATTTTAAAATTTTAATACATGAATTAATAATGAGATAAAATAAGATAATGAAATAATAGTAGGCCTTTGTGTCCTAAATTTAATATGGGATTAATGTAAGCAACATGTGCAAATGGAATTAGCAAACGACAAAGGGGAGCCCAGTGCACTAATAGATAAAAACAAATTGACCGTGCATTAGTAGATAAACAAATAATTATTGAAGCAACGTGGCCAACATCCCTCTGCACCATCCCCCATGCAAAAGCCGCTTCGACTTTGCAGCCGATGTGTGCAGGCAGCCCTGCCGTCGATGTCGTGGTGGAAACCATGTACGATGCCAATGCCACCGTCGACGATGCCAGAAGAAGCTACGGATCGTACTCCAACGTCAAGTGTTTGAGATCTTTATTTTTGGCGACGGATATGAGCTATCTGATACTTGACGCAAAGGTCTTCGACACCGCAAGGAGATGGGTGCAATGGTTGCCATTGTAATATGCCCCCTGAAATCGCTCCTCCTGCCATGTAGGCAGTCAAGTTGACCCCGGAAGCGCTACACTGCCTATTACATTATTAACCATGACCATTCAACAAAATGTATATGACATCAATATTATAATGAACTATAATATAAGACTTTAATGTGGAAGTTCAAATGTCAGAATATCAAAGAGCATAGTTTATCCATGTAACAAGATGACAAAAGACCATAATCTCAAGAAGTTCAACAGGCAGAAGAAAATTCGATAGGCGGAATAACATGATGTCTGTAATAGCAAGATAATCATCACTAAATGCAATTAGAGAGATCCGATGATATAATTAGTCATGTGCAGCATCCTCCAAACTCTGAGCACTCCCACACCTCATGAAGTAGCATTCTCACTTACAAAATCTCAATGCAGGGGAATCGAATACCCGTGAGCAAAAAGCCCAGTTCAATAGCAACATAGATGATGAAATAATAATCGATGATATAACATTTGAATAAATAATGAATGGGAATATGCTTCAAATATATCAGTACCTGTACTCTGGACTATACTATAACCATGCCTTATCTTTACTATATTGTACTTTGAACATCCATATTCCTTGCAATAACCTTGCCATACTATGTTTCCATACTTTACCGTGTTATACTCTGTACTTTACTATGCCATACTTTACTTTACATACTTTGCTTTACATTACTTTACTATGAGTTGCACTACGTCTTTTACATTACTATAACATCCTTAATGTTAGTTGTCCTATGCGAACTCAACTTTATTAGATTGGGATGCCAGAGGTGTCTCTCTGAATCTGTAAAGCCAATAAGCTCATAAAGAGTGAGGGGTGCGATAATGTATCACCCAATTCGAAATGTAGGTGGAAGATGACCTACACTCCAAGAACAGTGGTCATTGAAGAACGTTCACTGTCTCCTTAGTTAGCTACATGTCCTTTTGGCTCAATTCTATGTTCTTTGGGGAAGGAGTGTGACAAATGCATCACCGACACATGTGGGATAGGACTTGTAGCCTCAGGAATAGTGGTCATTGAAGACCAATAGGTTCGCTGTCTCCTCAGCTAACTACCTGCTCCTTTCTATACTATATTGTAATCCATGTTCCGTACAATGGGGCGACACATAGTAATCGCTTTGTCTTCACTTTACTTATCTTTGCTTAATATGATGTCTATAAATTAGGACTCAAATGGGCGTTAATGTCTGTACAATAAGACTCGGCCAGTTATATGTGAACTGGATAGAGTCTCAGGTTATGATTCCAAAGTCTGACTCAGATCGGATTAGTGTCAGAATCGGATCATATCAGAAGTGATTCAATATCTCTCTATGGATTAGAGCTGAGTTGAACCGGTTAGCCCGAATCGATGGGTTAGACTGGACCGAACCGTTTGAAATGATTAACTGACTGAACCGGTCGATCGGTCCAGAGCCGAACTGAGCCGAACCGGTCGACTTGAACCGGTCGACCGCTCTTGTTGGACCGGTCGACCGTTCTCTAACACCGGTCGATCGGTCCTCTTGGATCGGCAGATCTTATTCTTTGTCGGGCGTCTGCCGGATCGATCGACTGTGCATTCGTGACCAGTCGACCGTTCAGTCTGTGCATCCCACGGTCGGTCGACCGTCTGGAGGGACTGGTCGACCGATCGTTGAGGATATGGTCTATGCACGGGACGTATTGGATCGATCGATCGTTCGGGAGATCGATCGACTGTCCGTGAGTTCTCCATTCGTCTGACTGCTGGATCGGTCGACCGCTCCTGTAGGGTCGGTCGACTGGTCTGCAGCGCGACAATGCGAGTTGCATTGTCGGATCGGTCAACCGTTCCCTGAACCGGTCGACCGATACTCGCGATAAAATAGGGCCTCCGGTCATCTCTTCTGATTCTGGCGACCTTCCGATCGTTAAAACGCGATGACATCAATATGAAAAATGAAGCTTAGACAATTGTGATCATAATAGAATCCTAGAACGCATCAAACAATCATCATTTCGTCGTAGGGATTAAAAACGCTAAGGTACCTCTATTTGTTCACTTTCCGATTTTCGGAGTTGTCATTGTCGATTTGAGCGGCCATCGGATGTTCTCGGCCAGCAAGGAGGTTCGCCTCATCCTTGCGCACGTTGAGGGAGTCATTGTGCACAGGTGGTTCGTCGGTTAGTTCGTCGTTGCCATCGTGCTCTGCCTCACGCATCCGCCGTAGTTGCAGAAGAAGAAGAAGAAGAAGAAGAAGAAGAAGAAGAAACGGAGGTGGCGGCTGGTAGAACTTTCCAAGGGGGCGCGAGGGTCTCCTCGCGTCCTATTTTATAGCCTCGGCCGGCCAGGATGGCCGGCCGATTTCGAGCGACATCAGGAGAGGATTTTCTCCCCTGTCGACCATTCTTCTTTCCTTTTTTTTAATCCGAATTCAATTTTGCTTTGATTTCCTTCATTAATTATGATTTCCGTTTGATATTTTTGAATCCCTTCCTATTCTAAATTTCGCATGCGTTACATTATTACCCCCTTAAAAGAAAATTCATCCTCGAATTTAGATAAAAGTTAGGACTAACCGAATAGTTCAGGAAACTTCTCGCGCATTTTCGATTCTACTTCCCAAGTTGCCTCATTTCCTTGATGATACTTCCATGCTATTTTGACCAATGATATTTTCATCTTTCCATGTTGGTACTCTTGATATTCTAGTATATCTGTGGGTTGTTCTTCATATGTTAGATCCTTCTTGATGTTTAGTTCCTCAATTTGGATCACATTGGCGTAGTCGTGTTTATACTTCCGGAGTAATGAGACATGAAAGACGTTGTTCACTCTGGCATATGCCGGGAGTAGAGCTAACATGCATGCTGAGTCCTCAACCATATCTAAGATCTCAAAAGGACCCACATACCTTGGACTCAATTTCCTACGCTTGCTAAAATGCATTACACCTTTGGTGGGAGAGACCTTAAGTAGAACTTGATCTCCTGCCTTAAATGTATGTTCTCGATGTTTCTTATCCGCATAGGTCTTCTGTCGATCTTGAGCTGTCTTCATTTTCTTCTTTATTAAATTGACTCTGTAGTTCTGTAGTTTAGTGCTCAAGATTTTCTTTCCGCCCACTTCGCCCCAACATGCCGGGGAGTGACATGGTCGACCATATAATGCTTCAAAGGGGGACATCTCCATGCTAGCATGGAAACTATTATTATAAGAGAACTCAATAAGAGGTAAGTGTTTGTCCCAATTATCGTGCAAATCCAATGCGCATGCCCTGAGCATATCTTCCAATGTCTAGATGGTCCTCTCTGATTGACTATCTAGGGATGGAAGGTTGTACTATAGCGAAGCCTCGTCACAAAAGCATTCTGAAGACTCTTCCAAAATCTTGAGGTAAATCTTGGATCTCTATCAGATACGATGACTGATGGGATCCCATGGAGTCTAACGATCTCCTGCACATATAGATTCATTAGGCTATCAAGAGATTATTTTACCTTAATGGGTAGGAAGTGAGTCGATTTAGTCAGTCGGTCCACTATCATTCAGATGGCATCATGTCCTTTCTGAGTCCGAGGTAAACCCGTAATGAAATTCATAGCTATCTCTTCCCACTTCCACTGTGGGATGCCAAGACTCTTTAAAGTCCCTTGGAGTTTTTGGTGTTTCACCTTGAACTGTTGGCAAACTATACATTTGGAGACATATTCTGCGATCTCCTTCTTCATGTCTGGCCACCAGAAACTCCTCTACACATCCTTATATATTTTAGTACTTCCTGGGTGGATTGCAAACTCGGACTTGTGACATTCGTCTAGGACTTCTCTTCGCAGTTCAGGATTGTTCGGTACCCATAAATTTTCTGTAGTATCCTGCTAGACCAAGGAAGCTTCTGATCTCAGAGACATTCTTTGGTTGAGACCAATTGGATATTATTTCTACCTTTGCTGGGTCAACTGAGATCCCATCTTTGTAGACAATGTGGCCAAGAAACATCATCTCTTCTAGCCAGAATTCACATTTGGAAAACTTTGCGTATAATTTCTTTGTTCGCAAAGTTTCCAAGACTATCCTCAGATGTTCTCTGTGTTGTTCTTTGCTTGGCGAATATATGAGGATGTCGTCAACGAAGACTATCACGAACTTGTCCAGATGTTCGTTGAAAGTCCGATTCATGAGTTTCATGAATGCTGCTGGGGCATTGATTAACCTAAATGGCATCACAAGGAACTCATAGTGCTCATATCGTGATCTGAATGTCATTTTTGGGATGTCTTCTTCTGCTACCCTGAGCTGATGGTAGCCGCTCCTCAGATCAGTTTTGGATAATACCTTTGCATTGGACAATTGATCAAATAAATCATCAATGCGAGGTAGCGGGTACTTGTTCTTCACTGTGACTTTGTTCAACATTCGGTAGTCGATACAAAGCCTTAGCGATCCGTCCTTCTTCTTGACGAAAAGGACTGGTGCACCCCATGGTGAGACGCTAGGTCTAATGAAACCTTTATCCAACAGTTCTTGAATCTGAATCTTTAATTCCTTTATTTTTGTTGGAGCCATGCGGTATGAGACTTTGGAAATTTGTGTTGTACCTGATGCCACCTCTATATGAAAGTTTATCTCTCTCCTGGGTGGTAGATCACTTACATTTTCAGGGAAGACATCAGAAAATTCCCTCACAACCTCTATGTCCTGAGAGGTCTTCCTTGGTTCCTCTATCTTGATCACACTTGCCAAATAACCTCTACATCGTTTTTGAAGAAGTTTATATGCTTTCATGGCAGACAATAATTTTTGGTTCCTTGCGGGCTATGCCTCTGACAATGACCTTGCATGTGTCTGGTGTACCTAAAACAAATTTCTTTTGTTTGCACAATATAGATGCATCATGAGAGGTAGTCAATCCATGCCCAAAATTATATCATAATCTCTCATAGGGATAATGATAAGATTGCAGGGAAGTTCTTTTTCTCTATCTCTATGGGTACATTAGGGAGTCAGTATACTCATCTTATGCTCTATATTCATTATAGTTATCCCTAAGGTAGTGGCACATTCTTCATATATGAATGAGTGCGAAGCGCCAGAGTCAAATAATACAGTGATTGGGAGTTCTACTACGAATAGCATATCTCGAATGATCTCAGAGTCATTCTGTGAAGCATCATCTTCCAAGTTGAAGAGTCTTCCTTGAACCAACTATTGCCCATGTATTGGGCATTTTACTGCGATGTGACCCATTCCTCCGCAGTGGAAGCATGTTCCAGTCTTCATTCAGCATTCTGTTGCGTGGGTCCTGCCACAAGTGTTGCATAAAATCCGCTCACCTAATGCGGGTGGAGCCTGAAGGGCTCTTGGAGGTTGTTGCCTTTGTTGCTGAGCCGAGCGCCTTGGCGCTTGCTGAGGGGGTCGCTAGTTTTGTTATTGTTATTGATGCTGTGGTGGGGGAGCTTGTTGTGGGGACGTTGTGGTTGTTGTTGAGGGCGGTGATACTGTTGAGGCACTGGGTATGAGCGGGGCCGGTTGTCCCGTCGTTGCTGGTGGTGGTTCCCTCTGAATTGGTGGTGGTGTTGTTGCTGGGAACTCTGGCCTACATTCAGCTGGACCCTCTTGTTCTTTTGAAGGTCTTGGTCGTCCTTTTCAATCATTGTACTAGACTGATCGCTTCATCCAGGGTCTTGCAATTTCCTGGTCTTGTCTGGGCCCTCAAAGTGGGATTCAGCCCGTCAACGAAATGCTTCGTTATATCTTGTTCATCCATAATCAGCTTGTAGTACTTCTTTAGTCGGACAAACTTGATCATGTATTGGGACACCGTCATGGTCCCATGTTCCAGGTTCAGAATTTTCTTTTGCTTTAGATCCCTTTGGAAGGTAGGGAAGAAGCGCATCTCGAATGCCTTGCGAAAATCCTCCCAAGTAACGATTTTCACTTTCGGAAAGCTGGTGGTTTTCTTTGCTTTCCACCAGAGTGTCACCAGCGAATATCTTGTTCTCAAGAACATCCAGGATATCGAACTTTTCTTCGATTGTCTTCATCCATTGCTCTGCCACTTCTATGTCCCCTTCACCATTGAACGTTGGAGGTTTCGACCTCCAAAACTCTTGTATTGTGCAGGGAAGGGGAGCTTGACGTTCTTGCTGCACTGGTGGTTCAGGTGGAGGAGGAGAAGAAGGAGGAGGAATGAAATAGGTCTCCTCCTCGTTATGTGTCTCATTCTCGTCGTCAGATACTTGCAACCTTCTACGAGGAGACATCTATAAAAAAACCATGAGAATATTTGAGTAATAGCATGAAATGAAAATTTTGAATCAAAATAAAATCCCATATCATAATTGAAGCCTTATGACTCAATATCCTCTAAAATCAAGTCAGGCTCATAATAGAGTTTAGTCAAAAGCAAAAACATAAAGCATTCGATTAAGGCACACTAAGGCCTTCAATGTTTAAAAGCAAAAACATAAGCATTCAACTGGGGCAACACTAAGGCCTCCAACATTTAGGATTCTCACTGTTCGATACTACTCATTGCGTCGAGAGGTTTCCCCAGGTTCATCTCTAGAGGTCCTCTTACGCTTAGCAAAACTTGGACATTCCCAGGTGAAATGCCCAATTTGTTCACAGTACAGGCAATAGGGGGCTTGGTCTTGTGGCAGACTTATGGTGCTGCCTGCGTGTATTGTTGTACCTTCTTGCTCCATACTCTGAATCTCTCTTCTTTGTTCCCTTTCTTCAGACACCTTAGTTGGTGAGGAAGGTATTACTGGTTGATTGCTTCCCACGCTTTTCAGGTCATAATGCTTCTGCACCTCTGGAGCTGGAGGTGGTGGAATCGCCCGTCCACGGACGCGTCCACGACCCTGTGCCCGTGCTTGTACTTGTTCCTGAGTCAGAAGAGTTGGAGGGTGTATAATTGATTCCTTTACCAACTCTTCTCACGTCACGTACCACTCTGGACGTTATGCGGCGCAAAGACATTTATAAAAATGAGTTAACTCAATAATATAAGTATAATCTACATGGGAATATACTTAATACTTACTTGAGGAGTGGAGCCGAAGATGCTTGCACATGACTTTGAATTAATGAGACAAGATGAGCAATAATGACTATATATTAATATCTACTCTACTATGATATCAAATTGTAATGCCCTCAAAATCACCCCTCCTGCCACGTAGGCAGTCAGGTTGACCTTGGAAGCGCTACACTGCCTACTACATTATTGATCATGACCATTCAACAAAATGTATACGTGATTCAAAGTCTGACTCAAATCAGATCAGTGTCCGAATCGGATCATATCAGAAGTGATTCAATATCTCTCTATGGATTAGAGCTGAGTTGAACCAGTTAGCCTGAATCAGTGGGTTGGACTGGATCAGACCGTTTGAAATGATTAACTGACCGAACCGATCGATCATTTCTGGACCGGTTGACTGTTCTTCTCTGTTCGGCCGAGCCGAACCGGTCAACTTGAACCGGTCGACCGTTCTCTAACACTGGTCGACCAATCCTCTTAGATCGGCCGACCTTGTTCTTTGTCGGGCGTCTGCCGGATCGCATGGTCGATCGTTCAGTCTGTGCATCCCACGGTCGGTCGACCGTTCGGAGGGATCGATCGATCGATCGTTGAGGATCTGTTCTATACATGGGACATATTGGATCAGTCGACCGTTCGGGAGATGGTCGACCGTCCGTAAGTTCTCGATCGACCGCTCCTGTAAGGTCGATCGACCAGTCTGCAGCGCGACAGTGCGAGTTGCACTGTCAGATCGGTCGATCGTTCCCTGAACCAGTCGATCGTTTCCTGAACCAGTCGACCGTTTCCTGAACCGGTCGACCGATACTCGCGATAAAACAAGGTCTCCAGTCATCTCTTCCGATTCCGACGGCCTTTCGTTCGTTAAAACGCGACGACATCAGTATGAAAAATGAAGCTTATACAATTGTGATCATAATAGAATCCTAGAACGCATCAAACGATCATCATTTCATCGTCTAGATTTTAAAAATGCTAAGGTACCTCTATTTGTTCGCTTTTCGATTTTCGGAGTTGCCTTCATCGATTTGAGCGGCCGCCGGACATTCTCGGTCGGCAAGGAGGTTCGCCTCGTCCTTGCGCACGTCGAGGGAGTCGCTGTGCACAGGTGGTTCGTCGGTTAGTTAATCGTTGCCATCGTGCTTTACCTCACGCATCCGCCGGAGTTGCAGAAGAAGAAGAAGATGCTGATGATGAAGAAGAAGAAACGGAGGTGGCGACCAGCAGGGTTTTTCAAGGGGGCGCGAGGGTCTCCTCGCGTCCTCTTTTATAGCCTCGGCCGGCCAAGATGGCCGACTGATTCCGAGCGGCATCGGGGGAGGATTTTCCTCCCACGTCAGCCGTTCTTCTTTCCTTTTTTTTAATCCAAATTCAATTCTGCTTTGATTTCCTTCACTAATTACGATTTCTATTTGAGTTTTTTGAATCCCTTCCTATTCCGAATTTCACATGCGTTACAGCCATTGACAGATGAGGAGTCGTGGAAATGGTTGTCCATGGAGAGTTGAGAAGTTGATTTTCTTTGGTGGTGAACTACAGCGAGGAGGCGACAGATTGAAGGAGACAAATGGAAGGACCGCATAGTTGTTACCATCTTCTAAATTATAAACAGTATAAGGTTGGAGATGGCCACCAATGAATTGCAGAGAAAAGGCAACTCTATAAATCAGATTAGCTTTTAGACGGTGAACATGAAGAGACCTAATAACAACGTGGAGGCCAAGAGACATATTATCATAAGTTATTTTAACTATTGAGTAATTATTATGGAGAATAATTGAACGGACAACAAATTATAAAAGTTATAATAAAAACTCATCATGTTATAAACAATAATGTCTAACGTATAAGAATTAAATTGTCTAGATATCTACATAAGATATGCAGTACATAATATTTAAAATATGACGGTTATGATATATCATTGATTTTATGATATTAATAAAATTAATTAATGTTATTAATGTTGGAGAGAGAAAGAAATGAGAGAGATATATAAAAGTTCAAAACTCTCACAAAAAAGATAAATAAGAAGCTTGAAAAGAGATGCTTCTTGAAGAACTGACGTACGTTTCTTGCATAGTAATTAGGTGTTAAAATATGATTAAATATGGGAGAAAAAAATATATTAATGACAAAAATGAAGAAAAAAGATAAATGACAATGAAGACTTGAGAATGGTTTGAAAGCAATCGGACGGTGGGCGCGATCACTGGAGCAGGCGCGATCTCTGGAGCAAGAGCGATGGCGCGATCGTCGGCGCGGCAGCGATCGTCGGAGCGGGTGCGATCGTAGGAGGGGGAGCGATCGTCGGAGCGGGTGCGATCATCGGAGCAGGAGCGATCGTCGGAGGGGGAAGCGACGATGATTACGGTCGACGGCGGGGGAGGAGAGGAGATTCGCCGTCGTCTCGTCGCCTCGCCGTCAATCGAAGAGAAAGGGGGAGAGAAGATCGCGTCCTTCGCCTCGTAGGATCCCGATTGGCCGCCTCGCCTCGTCGGATCCCGACCGGCCGCCTCGCCTCGCCGGATCCTGATCGGCCGTCTCGCCTCGCAGGATCCCGATCGGCCGCCTCGCCTCGCCGGATCCCGATCGGCCGTCTCGCCGGCGAACGGAGAGAAGAGAGAGCGGAGGGGAGAGAGAAGAGAGAGGGGGTAGAGAAGAGGAGAGAGAGGCCGCGCACAAATGTCATCCGTACAATCTAATCGGACGGATAAAAAGCGTGCGTATGTTTATCATACGTATGATAAACATTAAATCCTAATAATAATAATCTAGTTATTTATTTGGTCATGGCATTGCCATAAATGGCAAGTCGCAAATGTTTCTTTTTTTAACTATGGTCTTTTTATGAAATCCACCAATTAAGATCATTGAATTTGCTTTTAACGATCCTGCACATAATTAACATTCATCATAACCTAAACTGATGCATAAAATTGGCCAATCTTCTTGTATACAAAGATAAACTTCGAACAATAGTTTAATCAAGCGAAAATAAGTTATATAAGATTATCACAGGACTATATAAAAATATTGGGAAAACATATTTTTAGCATGGAAATTTGTAGTTTTGAACTGTGGTTTTAATAATGTGACGCCCTTTGAGATATCTAAATAGTAAATAGTAAATAATAAGAGGACGTAATTTCACTCGAGGATCAAGGCGCGTGCGTGGCTTTTCTGGTCAAACTGGCAATGTTGACTGACGTAAGCGGTGGAATGGAACCAACGAGAGCCTCGTCCACAGACCACAGCCGGCCGAGTCCACGACGGGTCAATTAAAAATAAAAATTATATAGTTTTAGACCAAATGGCGTTTGTAGCGGGCTCCGCGAACGAGTCCGTGAATTCTCCGTTTGTGACGTTACGAAGGTCTCCGCTCCACCCGCCAGACCGTTATTGGTCATAATAACGGAATAATCTACCAGCTTCCGTTATCATTATTATGCTAAAGACTTGAAGTTCTAAAATCTTCCGAGGAAGTCACTTTTGACTTCCTTTATTTTTCAGTGAAATTTCGTTTTTTTATGTTCTTAAATTTAGGATATGTTTCCTTATAAATAATCTTTTCGCATTATTATATTTGAGTTCATTATCTTGAAATGACAATCCATATTGATCAAGAGAGTAATTTTATCTACATTATCATTTAAATGATAATTTATTTTATTTCTCTTACATTTTTTCTCTTTTCAATCTTAGACTAATAAAATATGAAACAATATAAAATATATATATAACAACAACGAAATATTTATTACCATCATTATCATAACTAATGATATTAATTATTTTTAATTTTTATTTTATTATTATTATTCACATTAATTTCATATTATTATTAATTATTATTTTGAATATTACATATATTTATTACCAATATTTTCATTTAAAATATTTAATAATTTATTATCATTATTATATTTATTTAATTTATTAATTTATATTTTTGTTTAAATTTTTAGTCAGAATAAATAAACTTTAATGTGGCATTAGTAATAAAGAATATTTTAATAAAAATGTGCATTATCTAGTAATATTTTATTATAAGTAAATAATGTCATTTGAATTACTCACGAAATTATTTGTATATAATAAATAAGATAATACACATTATTAATAATTTTTTGTGTCAAATAATATAATTGTCAAGTAATATAAAAGATAATATATTAAACGTTCCCTTGATACTTTCGTCACCATGAATGCACTTCATTATGGACGCGTAAGTAAGAAGAAACAATAGAAACTTTTTTGGGTGTCAGTGCGAATTTACATACAACTTTTTAAAATTATTAATATTCAATTAATTCGAAGTCGTAAAAATAGAATAATAATAATTTATTTTTTAATTAAATTCGAAATTATTGGCACTCGAGAAATGTTTCAAACCTCAACCTTACTATCACTTTCAACGTTGATTAGAAAGGATAGAACTTTAATCACACTGTATATACCAATTAAATTAATCTGGTAACTCGACTTTAATTTTTATTTAGGCTTATAACATTTTTTAATAGAACAATAAGTATATACCATATGGATCGGAAACCGTGCGAATGATATATTTTATAAAAACTAATGATCTCTCGAATCATATATTTGGAAGGTTTGTATCAGGAGTCCGAGACTACTTTCTAAGTCATTTTTGCTGAACAGAAAATTATCATGCACCAAAATCAGATCTACTTAATTTTTTTAAGAATACTTAAAAGTATTCACGGGTCAAATTTGACCCAATTCATTAAAAAAACTGACCCAACAAATTTGATGAAGTCAGGTGATCAAATTAACCGATCATCATTTTGTTAAAAAATATCTTTTTATTTTTTTAATATAAAAATTATTTATTATTTTATTTTTAATACAAAATAAATTATTTTTTAATAGAAAAAATATTGCTTTAAATACTTATATATTTTTCTACATTTAAAATACTTTATTTTATATTTTTCAGTTTTAAATAATATAAAACTCTTAATTTAACAAAATATTATTTAAAATAAAAAAACTTGAGTCATCGAGTGAAGTTAAGCTGGGTTAGATTTTTCCAATCTGACCACGTGACCGGACCCACCCAGAAGGATTCACGTCCCTAGCTACTACATTTTTTTACTTAGTCTAAAACACTATTCTTTTTATTATCACACTAACCCAACACCATTTATCTTTATCAAATTATTAATACGATTATTTTGATTTTCTATAATCATATATGACTTTGGACATAAAATTTAAATTTAAATATAATAAATGCCAATAAAATTAATAAATATATATCAAACGGATATGCTTGATTTTTAAATATTTTATAAAGATAATAAATGAACGTGTCTACTGCTACACCTATATTTTTTACGCCTGTCGTTTCCTAATGTTTGTGACAATTTGACTTTAATAGTCATTTTTTAATTTATAAAATAATACATAACATAAGCTAAACTAGTAGTGAAAAAAGTGTCATAAAAAACGGTTTGAACTCTATTTTGGAGTCTTTGTATGGTGCATTTATTAACTATTCAAGTGCTTAGCCCATGCACCAAATGCAAAGTCGTCTTTCTGATTTGAGTTTGTATTTTGCTCCTTTTTTTTTGCCGGCTAAGATGCATGAGAGATTTTTTATGTTCGAAATTATTAGCATTTTCAGAATCGACAAGATAATACTTATTTTCATAATTTCAATATTCAAATATGAGTTAACGTCTGTAATTCAACTTTACTATTAATTGAGTCAATCAAAGTTGGTTAATGTGCTTTTTTATTGTTAATTTTTGGTGTTATGTCGACGTACGCTAGCTATTATAACTTCTATGGTGCTTTATTTTTTTTTTTGGTGCATCACTAGAGGGAGGCTTTCAGTATTCAAACATGAATAATTGGAAGTCGAAAAGATAAAATAAAAATAATTATCAACTTAATAATTTTAAGAATTGAATCTGCTGAAACTACTAAGATTCAATGAGCGCTTAGAACTTAAGTCTGGGAGTTGAGCTGACAAATGTTTGTTAACTTCTAAGGTGCTCTTAATGGCCTATTGTGTAAGCGTTTGTGACGTCCGTTATTTTCTTAGCGTGACTTGTTACATTTTATTTCTTATGTATCAGTGTATCACTCGAAAAAAAAAAAAAGCTTCACCGATAAAAAAACACGTATATTTCTGACTCTTATTGTGTTCGTATTTTCTCATCTGGCGGCTCTGACTTTCCTGTTTCACTTTGATCTCTCTCTCTCTCTTCCCCCCTTCATCCCTCCCTTGTTGTGAGCTGCTGTTTCGCTTTTGACTTGGCCACCGCAAACGATCCCGTGGAACACAGGGCGGGGAGCTCGTCGCCGATGCTAAAATTTGCTCCACGATTAGGCTTTCGCTAGGAAAAACATCCGGAGAAGAAGGTGAGGCAAAGGCCTCTTTGAATTTCGTAGATTTTTTTTTTTTTGTTTCCTACGATCCTATCATTTGTATTCTTCGTAATCCAAGAGTAAGTATAATTAATCTTTGTGTGGTTGTTTTAAAAAATAATATTGATAATTTGATTTGGGGCAAGGGAAGTTTTCTAGAGGAAGATTAGTTTTTGCTTCTTGCTTTGGGCAAATAAGGGGATTCTCATTTGTTGCTGTCCGCAGGCTGGACTTTGGAAATAATTATTAGTAGTGGTTCAGTTGTTCTAGCTTTAGCTTTCATTACCTTTTAAGGAGACGTTTGCAGGAAGCAATTTGGAAGTTTAAAGGTTGCATTTTCTGATGCCGAGGGACTAGTTAGAGTTTGCCATGCCTGAATTCCCGAGAAATAAAAAGGCAAGAAGGTTTAGTTGTTCCCTTTTTCCGCAAGTTATCTTGTGTGAGTATATGATTTAGAATCGGATTCTTTTTTTTCACAATTGTCTAAAAGAAACCAGGGAATTGGGTGAGGTTGTTTTGAGTTGAGCATATAGTTTCAGATATTATGCACTACTTGTTCCTTTAAATCCGGCACATGTACTCTCTTATTTTGAGGTTCTTGTAATATAGGTCTAAAACTATGTGTTCTTCTCTTTATTCATTTTAGGGTCTTCAAATGCGATGTTGAGGGCTGTTATTTGCATATAACAGCATCGTATTCTTCCTCTACTTCCAAAGCAGAATAGTTTTGTAAGAGAGCAATGAAGTGGCTCCCGTTTCCAAGTGGATGGAAAAAAGGAGAGTTGCAAGCCAGATTGTCTGCCTCCATCCGGTCTAACAGCACAGCATCAACAGAACTTGATATCAGGAGATCGGGGTCTGAGTTCAATTCTTTGAATGTTTCAGAGATAAGCTCCGAGTCCCTTGGAAGGTCGCATTTCCTTAGTTTCTCTCAGCGACAGAGCAATCTCAGGGTTTTCACCTTCTCAGAACTAAAGAGTGCGACGAAGAACTTTAGTCGTTCGCTGATGGTTGGAGAAGGTGGGTTTGGATGTGTTTATAGGGGAACAATCAAGAGTCTGGATGATCCAAGTGTGAAGCTTGAAATCGCTGTCAAGCAGCTAAGTCGCAAGGGGATGCAGGCAAGGTTCTTCTTGTAAAAGTTATTTCTTAATTCTAGTAACACGTACAAAGATTTCACTTAAAATTCACTTACTTTCATTTGAGAGAGAATGATGTAATAACATACAAAAATTTTCCAGACGAAAAAAAGAACAAACAAAGTTTTAACTTGTTTCCACTGGAATCTGCATATTACGATTATACGATCTCTCTACCGTTAATTATTTTTTGTCTGAGATATTGAACTGGTTGATATGCGGCATACGCCTTATCATTTGGATGCCTGATAACATTTATATAAATTACCTGGATGGCAGCCACATGGATTGTCATCCTTTTCCTTCTCAAGAGAAAAAAAAGCATCTATATAAATTTGATTGTTATTGTTCTCGTATCTTATCACAACACTTTTTCCTTGGTCTTTGTTATTCTCACGAGGACATTGTTCAATCAAGATTTCGCATGAGATAAATTTGCATTAGCTCTAAATTTAGGAAATATATAACATTCCAAGTGTGTTAGGTAGATAAAAGTGAGAGTTACATTTAGTTTGGCTTACTAAATTTCACTTTCAGAATGACAAATTCTTTATTTGATTAAATCTTATAGAGTGAGAAACTGTTTCTCATGTTATTTTGTTTTTTCGTCTTTTATTGACAAGAGGAGTTACCCTTTGCTGGTTTGTTGTGAATTGTGATAGGTTTGGTCATGATTACTTCGTTCAGTTGTTTTTGTGTGATTCATGTTGTGCTCCACTTAGGGAGATGATATAGATATGCCGGAATGACGAATTACATTAGATTGCAGCCACACGTTTAAACTAATGAAACAAACTAAATCAGCTGACACAGAAGTTGAGTGGTTCTTGAACACGACTTGCAGGTAATCAAACATGCCCTTCAATTAGTTCAAAATGAAGTCAGGCCTTACTAATTTTAAGGTTAGCAAAATGCCTTGGAATGACTAACTGGTCATGCATTCCTAATCATGCTTGCTGGCTGGAAGCATCAGAACTTTATTAGATAAAACTACAAATCAAGTTTCTCCCATTCAACAATGTACTTATTATTCTACATTTGCTTATAGGGACACAAAGAATGGTTAACTGAAGTAAATGTTCTTGGAGTTGTTGAGCATCCCAATCTTGTCAAATTAGTAGGATATTGTGCTGATGATGATGAAAGAGGAGTACAACGACTGCTTGTATATGAATACATGCCAAATAGGAGTGTAGAGGATCATCTGTTAACTCGCTCTACTACAACTCTTTCCTGGCCTATGAGGTTAAAAGTAGCTCGTGATGCTGCTCGTGGTTTGATGTACTTGCATGAAGGAATGGACTTCCAGGTTTTCAATTTGACTTCTTTGTCAGTTCAATTACAATGTTAGCTATGAAATCAAATAGTTGCAGAAAAAATGCTGATTTCTTATCTTAAAAAAATATTGCTGATTTTCCTGCATATGTTTACTACCAGACTGTGTTTAGATCTTGTAAGCGGGTAATGTTCTGATAGAGTACCAACAGAAACTAGAAAATGTTCATTGAGAAACTAAAGACATAATGGTGGATATGGTCAAGTGTCTTCTATTCTGATGGGTACGCTCACCTTGTTATATGCAAACGTTCAACTTTATCTCATTACAATTGGTTTAAATTTCTATAATAATGACTACTCATAATGCATATTCCCCTTAATTTGGTTTATATACAAATTTTACTGAGCTGTGAACCTACACATGACTGCCATGTGATTGCTTCAGATTGAGAACTAAGGTGCCCGGGGAATATCTTACTTAATGTAACCAAGTTCTAGCTATCTCTGTTTGTTGTCCTATGTCTATTGACATTTCAATTGCTTACAAGTTTCATTGTAAATTGATTTAACAAGAGATGCCCATCAGAATTCCTAGTCATTAGTGATACCAGAGAGTGGTCTGGGAACTGGTATCAGCAGCTTTTCTTGTGTACATTCCTCTGTTGGTTTAAGAAACATATATTTCACGACTGATCTACAAAAAATCTCAATTTTTTTACTGAACAGATGCATTTACCAGATTTCGAACTATGAAATTTGTAAATTCAGGGTTGATCTTCTCATACCATTTGTGTTTTAGTATTTTAATTTGTAACTAAAGGGCAGTGCTTGTTTGAATGTTGCTTAGGTAATCAATTTACCAATGGTGCTGACAAACTTATGGTATGGTCATTTGCACTGGCAATGACAAGTTCAATTTTTTGTACCTACATGAATATGTGTCCCAGTCTAGTGGTCCAGGCCATGACCCAAGCATGATCGTCTGACATGATTCTTTGAGGCATCCAAGAGTTTATTGTTCCTTGTGCTGTTTGTTGGTCAACTTAAGCATTACTAGTTATGCTATATTGGTTTCCGCAAACTCTCATAACATTTGTTCCTTCAAAATTATTGATCCTCATGAAGAATTGAAATTTTACCTTATCATGTGGATTAGTTAATCATCTTCAAACAAAAATGGGAGGACCTTTTTTTTTGAGGGGAAAAATGAGAATTCTTGTGCTTATAGAATACTTTGTATAAGTAGAGAAAGACTATTTAATTATCTGATTATATTTTTATAATATGCAATTTTAACAGATAATTTTTCGAGATTTTAAGACCTCCAATATTCTCTTGGATGAAGACTGGAATGCAAAATTGTCCGATTTTGGCTTGGCAAGACAAGGACCAGGAGAAGGACTGAGTCATGTTTCAACAGCGGTAAGTCCACTGAATGCCCTAAGGATCCTATCATCTTCACTGCAATTTCTTAATTAATGTTTATGCGTTGATGGTTAAGCATGCACATTTAACAGTTCTTGCTATATATAGAAAATCCCATGCCATATTAAGTTGGCAGGATCGATTATATAGATGGATCTTCCATAAAAATAAGGAAAAGCACTAGTAAGACCATAGCCAATAATCAGGTACAAGAAAAGAGAGATCTGAAGGAGTCAATGATGGAACAATTGATGCATGTCACATGCAATATTAAAAAGAATTTACCTGTAAAGATGGTGTGACCTGATCGCAAGCTGTATAGATGAGGTGGGAAAAATTAGCTCAGCATTAAATACTTTAGTTACAATGGCTGAAATTGGTAATGGAAGCTAGAAGATTAAAGCAGTTTTTCTTTCTTTCTTCATTAGATTTTTAATTTTGGTATTGATGTTTGTCAAAAGGGACATATTGAGCTGTCATGTTTCACTCTAAAGTATCTTGAAGTGCACTTGAGATCAAACTTGATAAAAGTAGAATACCTACTGTGTAGGGGAAGATTGTTGCAACTGTTGAACTTTTGCTAAGGAAAAAGCAAAAGGGCTAAACCAAAATTATTGAAGTAGACCCGTGCTTCTATGGGAGAGAAAGGCAGATATAGTACAAAAGGCACTTGATTCTCTATGGAAATGTAGCAAGCGGTTTCGATGTAATATTTTGAACTAGCTATTTCTCTTTTGAGATCTGTTAACTATAGCTCTGACATCACAACTACCCAGTGAAATAAGTTTAGAGTTCAAGGGAATGAAGCATGCAATGTATAATTCTTTTGTGTTGAAGTCATTTTTTTTTTGCTGCTGAAATTAAATGTCAAATACTTAATATCATCATAAACTTAAGCAGGTGGTAGGAACTGTGGGTTATGCAGCTCCGGAATACATGCAAACTGGTCGTCTTACTGCTAAGAGTGATATATGGAGCTATGGTGTCGTTCTCTATGAACTTATCACCGGGCGGCGTCCAATAGACAGAAACAGGCCAAAAGGAGAACAGAAGCTCTTGGATTGGGTAAAACCCTACATATCCGACGCAAAGAGGTTTCAAATCATAGTAGATCCAAGGTTAGAAAGAAGCTATTCTCTAAGGTCTGCCACCAAGCTTGCCTCTGTGGCAAACAGATGCTTAGTGCGTAACTCGAAATCTAGGCCCAACATGAGCGAAGTGGTGGAGATTGTGCAAACTATTTTAGACAGTGTGGTGACTGGATCCCCACAGGCACCTCTAAAGAGTTCCTCCTTGGAAGAGAATCAAAATGCAAGGAGAAAGAAAGGACTCAGTCTGAAAAGACCCTTTGGTGACTGGAAATTGGGCGAAAGGGTGCGATTGGTATGGCAGGGTTGGACACCTAAACTTGTAAAGGCATGCTGACTGGATTCGCCAACAAGGGAAGACACACTGATTGGACTTACCAAAAAACAAAGACATGCTGAATGGGATGATAGTGACAAAGAAATTTATTATTGTTAATTTGAGAAAGCTATTCTCGTATTTATTCATACGAGAAATATACCTTATTTTGGAGTGATATCAGAGTGTAAAAAGTGTCATTCAATACATGAGAAGTTTTTGTATATTTTGTTTCCTGTCTAGACCACTCCAGATGAGTGACTACTTTTTCTCACACACTAGAATAATTAGATGGCCAAGAGAATGAGCTTCCAGTGA
Source organism: Pontederia crassipes (assembly GCA_030549335.1). NCBI lineage: Eukaryota > Viridiplantae > Streptophyta > Magnoliopsida > Commelinales > Pontederiaceae > Pontederia > Pontederia crassipes. The sequence goes on along the minus strand of CM060191.1, from coordinate 62,307,226 downwards.
TTCAAGCTTCTGTCAGGAGTGTGATCTTTTGTTTACAATATGAAATGCTTGCAGCAGCTTTTGAAACATTTGACCTCTTCTACATGTGTTGGTTTAGGGCGGCCTAGCAAATTCCATTTCAGCACTTAGCTTTGTGGTACTGGCTTGCTTCAACTTGTTTCAATTGTCTGTCCGAGGAATGATGTTCAACTAATAAATACAAAAGATGAATTTCCACAAAGTTGAGCTTCTCGAGAAACAACATATTGCAGTGATAGAATTATAATCCTTTGATGCTCGTATGCTAATATCAGTTTCCTTCCTGAGTTCTGCACACCTTGAGCTGAAGTAAGAAGAAATCAGATGACATGAACGAAACTGTGGCACGTTAATTTAAAAAGATGGTACCATGCTTGCAAGCTTGTTTTACCGAAAGAGAAGCAAGAGGTCATAGGAAAATAAGTTCCACTTTTGCTGGCATCTGTAAACAAACTTATCATTGGATCAAGATCTGACGACTGTTATCACTGTCGAGTCAGCTAAACTAGTGAAGTAAGTTCAATCAGAGACTACAAGCTCCACCGGTTAATTTATCTTTCTTTAATCAACAATCATTAAATTTACATCTGACGGTGGATAAGCCCTATGCTACACCAACTCATACTTTGGAGTGAATATAATATCTAGACACCTTGTGCAAATAATTGAGGTCTTACTGCTTTTAGATGTCAGAGTAGTATGCATGCATGCTATTGCTATTTATCAGTGCAACAGGGGAGGTGTCATGGTTACTTTGTAGAGTCAGGCATTAAAGTTGGTCAGGACCTGTGCAGTTATTGGTGTCCGCTTCGTTTCAGAACTGTGGTAGGTCTGTGAATGTGATACATACCAAGATTTTATTTTAAAATTAAAAGCAGTCAGATCTACATATTGTTGAATTCTGATACCATGGCAGAGTTAAAGCTTAAATATAAATGATCAACTCAAATGTGTGACTTAATCACTCGGGACTCGTTCGTTTTCAGAATTAACACTGAAACATTATGGACTGCAGAAGTCATTTTTCCTTGGGAACTATTGATTCAGAGAGAGATTCGCAGTGCACAGACCTCAATTTAACCAACAAAAATAGAAATTTAAATTTATTTCAACAGAGGAAGTATGAGAGTTTGATCATAAGGCCTCTTTATTTTCATATTAAAATCTTTTTGTGCTTGTTTTGGTGCTGACCAACAGCTGCAAGTTGGAACAAAAAAGCAATTGAACATGGCCTTTTTTCCTGCCAATGGAGGCACACTTGCGTTTAGCTTTATGAGGAAACCCCCATGGGGATTTAATTCCTGATGAACAAAGACTTCACATCAATCTCTCTGGCATCGACTTTATCATCAATTTATTGCCTTTATCATCAGTTTTTTTTCCTTTTCTCAGATGGAACTTGAAACTTTTTTTTTATCTGTCACCCACTGTTTAAGATTGGTTGGTCACTAAGGTCATCGACTAGATAGATTCCCAACAAAAAAAAAATTCATATACATAGAAGATCTTTTTTTTTTTTACATAAGAAGGAACAGATTACTTGCCATCAAAACCAACTGCAATGGTAAAAGAAATTGGCATCAACAACTTCAATTAGTGTAACTAATGAAATTTCTTTTAAAATTTAATGAGTATATATAACATATTGAGAGTTTATTTTTTATTGTTTAATTATTATAAGTTATATAATCGTATATTTGTTAGATGAAATTATATATATATATATATATCGAGCTAATTACATAATGAAAAAGTATAGGTTAAATAAACAAATAAATAATGACAGTTGAATTGTTCATATTTATTAAAGTGTCTATCATTATAATCTAACAATCGAATGATCTCGATTTTGATCAAATGCATTATTTAACTAATAAAATAAATTAATATAAAATTATGATATTAATGTAATAAATACATTAATGTTCTATATACATTTTTTACGTTGAATTCTGTACATATATATTTTTCTTTTTTCTTAATTTTGGATTGAATATGTTAGAAACTTTCGCCGTAATATTATGGCCACACATTTCTATGGCCAATACCCCGACCATTACCCGTAGGATTAGTTCGATAGAGAATGCGATCGTCGCACGCTTAATTATGAGAATAAATTATTTGTCATTTTAATTTCAGTAGGTGATTAAGCACTTATGTAAACAAAAATATGATAATTGATTATAAGGCAGCTAATGAAATGAAATATCTGTGCCCAGAAGGTGACTATTCATAATTTGCTTTTCAGAAATCGAATGCTGACTATAAAAAGGAATAATCCACTCTGTCATGATATAGGGTCCAACTCATACGATGTTAAAGAGTGAATTATTCATAAGTCGAAAATCGATCTATCGTCGAACTTAATTATTTTGATTAAATTGTCTCGTGTCACATATTTATAACAAATAAAACTTCGAACAAAAAATATTTTAGGATCACAAAAATTTAAATTTGAGACTAAACTTTTCCTTCTTTTCACAAGTTGGCGTCATCAAATTTTTCTTATCATTAACTTTTTTTCTGACCAAAATACCACCATCGTCTCAAACAGCGAACAAGTACAAAATGGATGGTCCACCACAATCAATGCCACGTGATTTCTCAAACTGTGGCCTGCCTAAAATGAGATCAAAATCCAAAGCAGGAATAGAAGAAAACTGCCCAAAAAAGAAAAAAAAGAAAGAAAGTAAACATAGACGGATTTTGGACTTTTGTTTAGCCGGCCCGTGTGGTTCGAATTAGGTTTTTTCTCTGTTTGTTTGGGTTTTAAACCCGGTTTGGAGAGGCTATTAATAGCCTAATTTCTGATGTAATTTTGGTGTGGCGGCTGTAAACCTAAACGATATAGTGGAACCTCTTTGCAGGACGTAGCCCTCATCTCAAGGGTGAACCTGGGTAAATTCGTGTGTCTCCTCTATTTTTCTGCAATCTCTCTGCGATCTTCTCTCTTTGTTCTCGGATTTTCCCATCAATCACGAGCCCAAAAATGGGAATTAACCTTAATATCAGAATCCAATCAGCTTAGCCACATTTGGTCTCATTATTGTCTATGTTGGCGTTGCACCGGTAATCAAATTGAGTGAATTCACAGAACCGATTAATTAATAGTTCAAATGGGGCGGTGTGGCGCATAATAAATGTTTAAGCACGCGGTCGTCGCCAACATTTATGACGGAAAAAAAAAAGAAAAAAAAATGAAGGCTGCGACAAGATTTGTTTAGCGGGAAACCCGTGGACGCAATTAAATATCGATTCCTGCACGTCTATCACTCTATCTCCAATTTTACCTTACTTTAAACGTGTGGGTTAACTTAACATTTTAAACGCCGTGCACTTTGTTTGGCCTACGACGAACACAATGATGCCCTTAATTATGGAATCGTTTGCTTAAACCGTGAACCCTTCTGCTGCATAAGACTTGTATTATTACTCGATATAATTAGGATTTCTATACTCCATTAATCCCCTCTTCGGTGTATAATTAAATTCTAGCTACTATCTTTACATATTTTAGCCTCGTATGACTTTAATTTTTTTTTTCAGGATGCCATAAAAGCGATAATGTCGACATCACGGTATAGGGATAGGCAAACTTAATTCGTTGTATAAACAATGATTCTACATTTAGGATTACGTGCCCATCATAATTTGCTAATTACATAAAGAATTTAAGACACGTGTTAATAAATGAAAAAGAGCACTTATATATAAGTTATGATCATTTTTTTTACTTTGTTCGTGTAGGTGAGTCTAGATGTCATTTGTTTACGGAATCAGGACCACTAGGTTCCCTCAAATAACCTCATCGAAATTGGATTTCGGGATGGAAACAATTGGGTAAAACCGGGGTCACATCGAAATCGGATTTCAGGATGAAAATAATTGGATGAAACCGGGGCACGTCAAAATCGGGTTCCGAAATGAAAACAATTGAGTGAAATCGGGGTCACGTGATCCCGATTTCACCTCACCCGGTATGTGATTCCGATTTCACCTCTTCCGGCACCATTTTTTTTTTGAATCGGAAGTTGTTTTCCTTTTTTTGGATTTGCCGCTTTTTTTTAATTCATTTTCTTTTTTTCTTTTTTTCTCTCATACTATATCTTTACTAAAATAAATTACTTAATAAACATAAATAAATTTTAATAAGGTATTAATATAATATTATTTATTACTTATTATTTTATTAAAAATTTTAATATTCCATTAAATATAATTAATTTACAAAACATTTTTATATTTAAATAATATATTTTTAACAAAATTTTTCTCATAAAAATTTTGATTTTATAAGTTTATTTTAATTAATAATAAAATTATACTTTATAATTATAATAATCATTTTAAATTCAAAATCCATCAAAAAATCATCCATCACATTTACTTTTTTCTATCACATTAATCACATTATTCCTCTTCATCAAATTCCACTCCAATCAAACACAACCCCAACTAATATGTCAATCCAACTATACATTGAGAACTTATGAGGAATCGCGGTTCCGTTTTTTAAAGACTCCTTAATCTTGAGTTATTTCTTAATTTATCAAAATATTAATAGTTTTAAAATTTGAATTTAAAATATATTTTTATAGTTGAAGCCTAAAGGTAGGGGTGATCACGGGTCGAAACTCGCACCGACCTAGAGCTCTCGAGTCGAAAACGAGTCTTATTCTTTGAGAATCGATCTATACCAGATCGGGACCGAGTTCGAATTATAAAGATTCATACCATGTTCCCACCTGATATTATATATTATATTATGTAATAATATTATATTTATATTTATTATAATTAAAAAATTATAACAATGATTATTTCTCAATATAAAAAAACACTTATTATCGGAGATGGACAAACTCTTTTTTTCCCTTCAATTTCAACATTTCCAATTTTTAATTTACTTATTAAGTTATTATACAATTTAATTAATATTATTAATTATTTTATAATATGACTTAGTGAGTAATGACTACTTTAATTATTAGATTATTATTATTATATAATAATTATATAGTTAAATTTTAAATATGTTAAGTCATAAATTCATTATTAAGTAAATTTATAAAATGAATAATTGAGTTATAAATTATAACCTTATAGGCTTATACAACAAATTAATCAGTATTTAATAAATATATATTATATAATGATTTGTTGTATAATTCATAATAGTAGAATATCATATTAGTATAAGACTATAATATTAGTAGTATACTAATATAGATAGTTAAGTACTAATTTACTATATAGTAAGTTATACATAACTAAGTAAATTATTACTTAAATATCATATAACTTATATACTAATGTACTATATACTAACTTATAACTATTTAATTAGTAATAAAGTTAGAATCAAAAGTGCCCTTTTCAAACACCAACTAGCGTTCGCCGAAAGCCTATAGTTCTTGCAACTGAGCATTCTCTAATAACCACTACTTAGTTTCATTTCGAGTGAAAATGTAGCATCACTTCTTTAGTATTTCGTTGTGTAGACCCATTTGCAATGCCAAATATGCAACCTTTTTTTACCCGAAATGGATCTACGACCCTACAATGAGAGAGAGAGAGGTGAAGGGCGCCAGGGTGCTCGAAGTGTGAAGAAAAGAGGGGGTTCAACGGGCTATTATAGGATTTAAACACGGCCCCTGTTGTCCTCTTTCATCACATCCTTGAAGCATGATATGTCCTTCTTCATGTTTTCAATTCGCGAATAACGTGGTCCGTGTGATTATAGTACGTGTCATGTTAGTGCGCAATAGGTGTTGGTGCGGAGAAAAAAATCTATGTCAAAGTGAGTTGTGTCGTGCTGGATCCATGTCCAATTTGTCAGGATCGTGTCGTACCCACAGTGCAAATGGACGACCCGAGCACAAAATGGCACGAACACAACCCATTTTTCATGTTGGGTCGTGTCCGTGCTGTGCCGCGCCGACGTGCAACCCGTCCAAAATTTCATCTCTATAGTGGATTAACCCTATAATTTTGATAAATGGACTATAATTCTTTATTCAAGGGAGGTCAGCCTAGTAAAATGAAAAATGGGGAAAAAAATAAAAGAATATATAAATTTCACTGATTAAAATTAAATGGAACATATTCTAATTTATAACCGGCAAGATATGTGGACGGCGAAAAAGAACAAAGCTTTTATATGTAATTTTTTTATCGAATATATTTTTATCGATTATTATTATTATTATTATTATTATTATTATTATTATTATTATTATTATTATTATTATTATTATTATTATTATTATTATTATTATTATTATTATTATTATTATTATTATTATTATTATTATTATTATTACGGTGGGGTTGACTACATCTACTCACCACGTCACGCTGGCAGCATCCAAACGTCATTCTCAAATGCGAAAAAAGATAAAAAAATGTAGTGGCAGGAAACCTTCCAAGATGACGAAGTATATGACAAGAGAACGCATGCCGAGAAAAATAATAGTCACGTCACTAAATCAAGGAAAATGTGTTATTGTGCGCCTATTGGCGCTCCAAAAACTAATCCAATGTTAACAGTTGATTGATCTGAACTAAAAGAATAAAATAATGTCATATGTCGTTAATTGCGTGATAAAAGTTGATTACGCCTTCGAACAATCGAGTCGGATCCATGTCACCACACCTCGAGTGCGTGGACGCCGACGCCTTCGTGCACTTGTGTGAGCTTTTTTTAAAAAACAAAACAAGTAAAACTTGGATTATTTTTTTCTTCTATAAATTTATTCTGATTCAGGAGTGCATTAAATTGTTGACCATTCCCTAGAGCTTTCATTAATTACCCATTATTATTTAGCATTTGGGGCCTTAAAAAATTTGTGGATGATACGCACCATCTTTTTCACCGTACGAGCGGACCTAAAATGTGACGTGGTTGCTCATGCATGCATGCACCGAGCACAACTTAATCCAGTCAGCGCTCGCTCGGTGCGCACCGTCACCGTCACCCCTCGTCAGCATTGCAATTTCCTAACTATTTTAATCCAAAAAAAATATATTTGCATTAAATTTTAAACTTGTCACATATTTATGTGAATTTTTGAAATTAATTCGAAAAAAGAATATAATTGTGTTAAAATTTTAAACTCGAGTTCCATCGCCAGCTGAATCGGTCTTACAAAATTTTGAGCTCAAGCGGTGGAAGGAGCACCAGCTGTGCGACTGCGAGGGCAAAGGTGACCAAGGAGGGGGGTACGTGGAGAGGACAGGGGATGCGGGTCCCACGGCTAACAGACCGTCAGATGCGATGCAGAGGGCCAAGATTCCTCCCGTGATGCATACAAACAAAGCGAGGGACGGGACGGACGGGCTCCCCGACTCCACCGTCGAGCAAAAAGAGCATCCGAGCCGTACGCGCGTCCGACGCCGTCGATCAACCGTTGAGGAATCCGGCCGGGACGGGCATTTCGAGTCGAACCCAGGGAAAAAAAAAGTTGAAAGAGTTTTTTATGATAAATATTCTTTTCGGGCTTCGTTTCAGCTCTCTTAAAATTGTACCTCCGACAATATATATGATATTTTTTAAGAACAACGATACATTAATATCTCACGTAAGAATATATAAATTATATATATTTTCAGTTATTCGTTAAAAAAGTATTGCACGGGAAGGAAAAAGATGAAAGATATAGTTTTTAATCCAATGAAAAAGTTAACATGACTCGTATAATTTTGCCGAAGAGAAAAATTGTTGGACCCAAGCTGACCGACCCGAACCGGGTATTGGCGGTGGTGGCCGTGGGCGATTCGAAAGTAAAGCAAACTGTGGCGGTCCGCGCCGCTCCAATCCGGCTTATTTAACCCGTGACGTCGGCAAGATTCCCCATCTCCCCTTTCTCTGTCCGCTCTCCCTCGGTTCTTTATATCTTTACTTTAGCTCGCTAGCTGCATCGCTCTCTCGTTCGCTTCGTGGCGTCTCGAAGCCGCGTTATCTCCTCTCCGCCTCTCTCCATTTGCTGCCTCTCTAAGGTGTTCCTTTGGCTCCCACGAGGAGGGATTTGTAGCTCGATAGCTCAATCGCCTCTGGTTCGTCATCGGATTGCTTCAATCTGATGTAAGTTCACAGGAATGGTACATAAAAATAATAATTACAAGCTTTTTTGGGTAATTTTTGCTGCTTTTGATTGCCGAAGTTTTGGAAGGTTGGTTTCTGGATTTTGAAGGCGACTAGTTACGGGAATTTTGATAGCTCCTTGTGTGCATGTGACTGCGCTTTCGATGCCGGATCTGTGTGTTTCCGGCTTCCATTTCATGGATGGATTGATTGGATCGTTGATTCGTATCTCGATGAAGAGTCTAAACGATTGCGTCACTCGTCTGGGTAATTCGATTTGTTTCAAGGCTTAGGTAGGGAGGATTGGAGGAACAGTGGAAATTTTCGTTGATTTATGAATCGTGTGATTTATCTATTTATCTTTTGGAGGGTCATATAATTTTCGTTGCTTGTCATTGTGATATGTATTTTGCAAACGCTTCATGAGCTAATTCTAGATGGATATATTTTTTATGCTTTTTTTATCTGTACTAGATATCGACATCCATGGCTTTCTTAACCAAATATTCATCTGCTTGTACGCCGAGACAAAGGGTCCATCTCTTATTCTTGGTGGATCTGTAATACTGTCTCTCTACGTTTGGATGAATTGTTCGTGCTTCTGAAGTGTTCTAATATGGTTCCATTTTATATGGTTTGCCCTCGAGATAAGTCTAGAGCAATCGCTAATGCGCCAGATCTACTAAACTCGCATTGGATGAAGTCTTGTTCAATGTCAAATGGCTATGTTCTATGCGATCCTTAATTGGTAGCTCAAATGGATTTCTAGGTGATAACAAGTTGATGCTGGTATGAAGGTCAACATTTGAACAACAGCCTGGTTGGTATTGTTTCTTTGTCGTCTGATGACCTCTTGGACTGGAAAGCAAAGGTAAAGAGGTGGTACAGTCGAGAAATTGGGAATATGCTTGAGAGTCAAGTTTAACGAGGATGACTGTAATTTAATAGTTCTGACTGTAATTTAATAGTTCAACTTGTTTTATACCTCAGAGCCTTTTGCAGCAGCTTTCTAGTATTAGAGTTACACCAACTGAATTGCTGAAAACATAACCCTACATGTCAATGTAGATCAACATGATAGTTTTGTTGCAATGCTATTGTTAAGTTTCAATTAATGTGTTGATGCGTTCTTGCATCCATAAAGTTCTCATATGTTCTTATATGCTTCCTTTGTTGAAAACCTGTAAAGAATGCTACTGTGAAATCTTTGGTCTCTTTGGAGTTGTCTCTGCCTGAAAAAATACTATCTGTCAGTTTGGCTAAGTTGTTGCATATTTGGTTTTTGCAAACATACTTTATCAACACAGTCATAATTGAATGCAGCTATTAATTGGAGCACTGCCAGAATTCAGTTTGCTGGCACAAAATTTTGATAGAAATATCCATAGTTGATGATCATGTACGAGCAAGAGTCTGAGGTTCTTCGTTGGGATTTTGATCTCCTTCAGTTATTTCAAAATTCCACGTACTCTGGAGGCCCTGGCCAGGGGGATTCTGATTATTATGGTACTGGCTATGTTAGAGAAGGTAATGTCAACATAAACCATACTAATATATAGAATAACACACTTATTTTGCATATTTTCACGGAGTTTCACAACTTTCCGCTGTAGATGTTTCTGGACCTTCACAAGAAGATGAAGAAAATTTCCAAGCATCTATTCTTGAACAACACTGGTTCGGTCCATGCCTGAGAATTTACAATTCAGAAAGTAAGATGGTTACAATTCTTTAACTAGATTTCCTTCCATCATGTTACTTCCTCATGATCAATATGTTTCTTTCTGTAGGAAATGAGGATCTCCAGGAAGCAGATGACATGGAACCCTCAAGTTCTTGTTCTAGTCCTGAGGAGTACTCTTATGAAGGGGATGAATGGCCACTGGAATTAGTAGATGATTCCTCTGACATAGATGGTGAAGTAGGAAAAAGATTGAATCAGATGGTCCCAATCCCTGTGAGTAACATGAGTTTCTAAAGTTGATATCTCTAATAGCTAATTGTTTCTTAGTTAAAACTAAATTGCATAAAAAACAAGAAACTAGGTAAATTGATATATTACATCTTTTCCTTTTAGTCATTGCACATTTTTATATCTTAAACTTTTCTATTCATTGGATTTTGTAGCATATACCTAGAATTAATGGAGAAATCCCCTCCATTGACGAAGCTACTTCAGATCATCAGCGGCTTATAGATAGGTATTATCCATTTTCATTGATTTTTCATTCTTAGTTTTTGGTTATAGAATACTTATGTCACAAATATGAAAAATACATGGTAGAAATTAGGTGCTGTCCAAGTTTCTGGCAAGTCCGTGATAACATTTTTTCTTGGGAGAAGATCTATAACATTGAGTGAATTGATTGGCCCAAAAAGAAATAGACAGCCTGTCTATTCCTGAATACTTTTACTCTTTGAAGGAAAGGGGATGGATAATGTGGTAGCCAATTTACAGACTAGCCTTCTTCAGTACCTTTAAAAATTAAGTAGGCTTTTGCAAGTTCCTAACCAGTTCAAACCATTTCAAAATGTGATGGTCAATTTTTAGAATCTCAGACGTATGATATATATAGAGTGTATGTAGATGGGTGTTTGGACTATTTATTCTTGCAGAATGTATATATATATATTTTTATTTTCAACTGTCATTCACTACTATATCCTCTTTGCAGGTTGCAATTGTATGATTTAGTTGAACTTAAGGTTCAAGGAGATGGCAATTGTCAGGTTACTAGTAACTCTTTCGATCTTTCTCAATGTGGTTGTATGTGTATTTACTTTTCACCGAATACCTTCTTGTGTGAACTGTTTCGAGTGCCTTCCCATCATGCTTCTGTGGTTCAAGTACATAACAATTTAAGAAGGTTTTCTTTTAGTTTAATATGTCCTTGTCTTCCTATCTTCAGTTTCGCGCACTATCTGATCAGATTTATCGGTCTACTGAACACCACAAGTTTGTGAGACAACAAGTCATCAATCAGGTTGGTTCTGATGCTTGAGACGTTTATCATACATTTCATTCTCTTTTGATATTTCATTGAATCTGTCTTCATTTTCATTCAGCTTAAGTCTCATCCAGAGATCTATGAAGGATATGTTCCAATGGCATACAGTGACTACTTGAAAAAGCTTTCAAAGTACTATTTGTTTCCATAGCAGACCTGGTTCTTTTGTTAGAATGTTCAGTCGGTTAATATTGTCGTTTCTCATGTTCATGGATAGGAATGGGGAGTGGGGTGATCATGTTACCTTACAAGCTGCAGCAGATTCGGTATAGTTCTTGTGACATTTCCATTTAGCTATTAAGATTTCCATTTTTTTATATTTGTCACTCCAAGTTAACATGGTATCCATTATTTCTGTATTATTTTTTGAGGTACATTAACGTCTGTATTGACTGATCAAAATACTAATCTTCTGCAGTATGGAGTTAAAATTTTTGTCATAATATCATTCAAGGACACTTGTTACATCGAGATTCAACCAAGCTTTCAGAAGTCTAAACGAGGTATGCCGCAAAATATCGGACTGCAGTTTTATTAGAAGTCGTAATTTCTTCAGTTAAGATTGGCTCATCAGATTGTGGTGTCCGGTAGACTTAATAGCTTCTCATTAATTAGATTGATGGATTACAGCTTGACCAAAACCATTTTTTAATGGAGAGCATGACCGAACCTATTCCAGAATCCATAATCGACATGATCATACTGTTTATTGCACATAATAATATATGAACATGTCATGGTGTACAAAATCTCAAGTGCAGCTTTATATGCTTGAGAAACCTTTTGGTAGAATTTGGTTGAAGGACATAGGCTGGGGTGAGCCTTTGTTACTCTCCCATTTTATTACTCAACAAACCAATTTTCTCAAAATCATTTGGGATAAATTGTCATTAGAAAGTTTCACCCATTTTCGTGATACAAATGGAAACTAATAGTTTCACTGGGGCGTGAAATTGTTTATCCCTATTTTTATTCCATGGGGACTACGGTCTACAGTGACAATCATCACTATTGTAGGAAAATTTCTTTTAAACCAAACATGATTTATGTTTGCAATGCATGACTTTAGAGATTGTTCCCCAAGTATCGCTTCATTGTTCCATTCTTCTCTAGTTAAGGTTCTGAAGTTGTTTGTACTGTATCTTGTGCAGTTATTTTCTTAAGCTTTTGGGCTGAGGTGCACTATAACTCTATTTACCCTGAAGGCGGTGAGTGCATGGCTTGTCCTTAGTTTTGCTTTTTTTTTTTCTTGTTTTTAAGGCGACACCCTGACAAGTTATATCTTCTATTAAATGCAAATTGATGTCTGAAGTGTCTTTTTATTTCTTGTATGGTCGTTCAGATCTCCCGACATCAGATACGAAGAAAAAAAAGAAGTGGTGGCAGTTTGGAAACAAACATTAGATCAAGGAACAATGGCCTTGCAAGCATCTTTTTCGTCAGGGTTGGTTCATCTAAACCCTTCCTGGTAAGGGGGGCATGGTTCCTCCTGAGTTGCCAAAAAATTAGATTCATATCAGTTCGAATGAGTCCTTTGGCTGAGCTACAAAACATTTATTTTCGACCTATATATGTCTCTGTGCTTCTGTATACATTTCCTGGCAATATGGCAGTTTGTTTATTCTAATATGTGTTAAATATTTTCGTTACATGGGATTCTCATTGTTCTGATAATGACCCCTTTCAAAACTCAAAAGATATACAAGTACTAGACATTATTTTCTCAAAGCAATATCTTGGATTACAAAAGGGGTATTTTAGGTCGCGTTTATTTAACATTTGACTATATTAATTATACTTGTCTAATCCCAGTGCACATGCTTGGATGCTTGCACTTAGGTTGCATTTTAATACTTGCCTTTTTACCTACGAAAAATTATTGCACATCCTTGGATTTGTTTAATTTTGCGTCCAAATTACTCCTACTCTAGAATGATTTATGGGGGTTTAGTTTGAACCCTAAATTTAAAATCATGGAAGGTAGGTCAATATTTGAATTAGGTTCGAGTTCATTCAAATTTTTTATACTAGTTTTTTATTTTAAATAAAGAATCAACGAAAGACACTGGAGCCAAACCGTCTTTCACAGCGAGCTTTTGTCTAGTGGCCAATAAGGCAGCGCAAGTGGCATTGTTTGGAGAATAAGCGCACACTTTTTCCTTGTTGTGCATTCAATAATCAATATCCTCCTAAAGATTCTTCAAATCAATGTTCTATAATTTTATTTATTCGTGTATGCAGTTGGAGGGATTGCAATTAATGAAAATTCTACGTCAAACTGCATTAGTAATCCGTCCCTATCTATACTTTTTTTTTTATCATCATTAACGAAATATTAGTACACCGTTAAGTCAAACGCTATACTCTGGCTAGTAATGATTTCTGAAATTATATCCGGAGTAATTTTGGGCATTGAACGTGGAGTTATCAACTTCCGTCAACTTTAGAGCATAACTTGGCGAAACAGTTGTGCCAACGAATATTTGTTTTTCGTGGTATATATGTTACATAGCAAATTATAATTTGCTATTGAAGAGGATTGAAAACGATTTTAGAGACTATTATAGGCCACTAAGTTGACTTAACAGTTTGATTGATTCAGAGGTGTGTTTACTTGGGGATGCGAGCGAAAAGAATGAGAAGATAAAATAGGGAAATTTATTTCTCCTATTTAATTGTATTTAAAATTGAAGAAGAATGGAGGAAAAACTAATCTTCCAACACTTTACATGTTTGGAGAGGTGTGTTTACTTGGGGATGCGAGCGAAAAGAAACAGGAGATAAAATAGGGGAATTTATTTCTCCTATTTAATTGTATTTAAATTGAAGGAGAATGACGGAAAAAAATAATATTCCACCACTTTATTTTATTTTCAATCACATATGGAGATGAAAATGTGTGACACATTTTCACTTTTAATCATATAAATTAAATCTAGAAATACACTTATGAAATATATAATCGTGTAAATAAAATTATCATTTAAATTTATTCTTTTTTATTTAATTATGGCAATTAGATAAAGATAATTATTTATCTTCATTCTTTTTTATTTCTTTCTCATTTTTTTTCTTTCCTTTTTTTTTTTTTACATTCTTCTCTTTAACGAACTTTGAACCAAAGATGTTATAACTCAATGCACTATATACTTCTTCGGTGTTAAAAATCTCATTCGCTAACATCAGTTTATTTGTTTTATATAATTGAGAGAGGTATAACCCCTCCATTGAATTTTGGAGTCAATCATTATAATATCTTTCAATTCTCATTTATATAGTCAATTAAATGTTAACAGGTTAGATTATTTTTATCATCGTTCTAAGAACATGTTTTTCACAATATAAATTACTTATAGAGTGAAACTTCACACGTCCCATGAGTTGATAATTTATTATTTCTTTTCCAAAAGAAGAACGAATATATCATATACATGAAGATGGTGATGATGGTCCTTAGATATTTCCTTCTTGCCTCTCACACTCCCTTTCCTAATAGAGGAAAATAGAGAGCACAAGGTCGTTTCCCACTCCTGCCCTTCCTTTGCCAGCGTCTTCTTCGACGGGGCTGTTACGGCATATTCAGTGCAGGTTCTCTTTATCGAGTGGAACCTCATCGGTGTCTTGCTAAAGAAGGACCGCGAATGTAGGAGGCCATCGAGCATGCCGATTCATTCCTACCCGCGAGTGTTGGCATTAATGTTTTGAGAAAGCTCAACTTCTTCCTCTCCTGCGAGCCTGTCGGCGACGTCAAGGCCAACAAGTTGCACCCCGGGCGATGCTGGCCCCTTCGATTTCACATGTCGTGGAGCTTGCTTTTGAGCGAGTTCACATGCTCTCCTGTTGGGTGGCCCCGATGGTTTTTGCCGGCGATAACAGCGATGGGATCAACCTCGACAGATAACACGGGTGACAGAGATGGGATAGTTGATGGTCAAAGCGCCACGACTCCGCAACGCACAGTCGGTGGTCGACGTCCTCGTGCCACAGCTCCATGTGGCTCACGGCTCCGGACAAGGGAGGGGTTGACCATCAAGTACGACATGCAGCTGGAGTTGCCGTTGTAGAAGTCTATCTCGAGCACAATGAGCTTGACGCCATCTGCCTCGCTCCGGAGTCCCATCCAGTAGCACCACCAGATAAGGACGCTCTATGTAACAACACCAATTTTTAAATAAGGATATTTAAGTCGTTAGAAGGAAACTCTAGACTAGACTCTATAAAAAATCTCCAAAACCTTCATGTCTTCTTTTTTCTTATTTTCTCCCATGTGATGGTTGCAACCATAGAGGGGAAAAAATAGAAGAACAAGGAGGAAGTGGACAAAGAGGAAGAGAACACGGACAAGGGAAATGAGATCAACATTGAAGAAGAACAAGACCATATGTATGCAAAGGGGATCCATCCCCTCTCTCCTATCTCAATGGTTTGTACGTGATGGATTGAGAATTTGATGGCACCTTATCCTCATAATGGATTACGATCGAGGGTTGCATGAATTTATTGACTAGATCTATAAGTTTTAACACATGATCTATTGTTTCATTATATTTCATGACCTAGATCTAAAATTTCATATGATTTTAGGGAAACCCCTAAAAAATGTATTTTCATGATTAATATGATGTTCTTAGCATGTTTTTATGCCTATGATTTATGCCCTAGAAGTGTTCTAAATGTTCTATATGTTTTTCCTTTCATTTCACCTCAAAAAGTGATATTTTCGGGTTACAAATCGAGACACCGTGACAATCTTAGGAACGATCGTATCCGAACTGATGAAGAGGCTCTCGATCATGCCATCACCCAAAAGGTATTTGAGATTTCTTAGTGCCATATGAACTAAGATAATGATGCAATGTACTGAGTATTATGCAAATTTGAAGTATGGTATATGATGAATATAATTAAAATAAGCATTGAATGTAAATATGAGAAATAAATACCTTTCAGGTTATGGTGATTGAGACTTCTCAAAAAATGATATAATCACCTAAAAGGTGTTTGAGATTTCTCAATGTAAAGATGAAAGATATCATATGATATAATAAGAATGAAAGTGAAGTTTAACTTCAAAGTATTTTATAACAAAGAAAATAAGAATGATGATGAAGTAAAAATAAAAAATAAAGTTCTACACTTATGTATGCACTTCAAAGGGACCTAACTTAAGAAGTAAAGTCTTGCATCTGTCACTTTTCTAAGAAATAATGTGCCTCATTATAAAGTGTGTGTATTTCTAAAAATGACTAGGAATAAAGTCCCTCACTATTATGATGTGTGTGCCTAGACTCATGATATGAAATGAAAGTCAAGATTGTATCATGTGATAAAGATGAAGGATGAAAATGACACGGAAAGAATCACATAATAAAGAAAGAAAGATGAATGAAAAAAAAATCCAAAAGATTATAAAGCAACACTGAGAAAATGTAAAATATGAAAGAAGCCAAGAAGTAAATAGGCATCAAGGAGTTATAAAGGAACTCCTAGGATGTTCAATGACAATGGAAGTGAAATGAAATGATACGTCATGATTATGTATGAATGATATGAAAGTATGTTTATATTTCATAGATCATGATTATGTATGAATGAAATGATACGTCATGATCATGCTAATACGTCATGATTATGTATGAATGATAAAGATGAATTTGAAGTAAGTAAGTATGACGTGATGTTTATATTTCATGAATGTTGTATGAAGAATGAATATAAGTATGATGTAATATCATGTAAGGTTTATGATATAGTTCATGGCATGCATGTTCATATGTTTATTGTTATTATTATTATGATGCATCACATGTAATATCATATGATATAATATCATAGCATGCATGACCTTTACACTCTGGATCCGTACAGGTAATCAAGATTAATTGATGGATGACAACTCAAGCTCATGACGAAGTATTGCACATGTTGTTTTTGCCCCTTCACTATGGACTTGCGCGGGGGCATCGTAGACATCGACTCGGAGATGGAGATGCACAAGTTGGAGGAGGCAGATGCGGTGGAAGAGGGTGGGCAGGACTCGAACTCTGCCTCGAACATTGCTTCAGAGTGCAAGAGCGACGGAGAAATGTGTCGGGGTGTGGGATCCGACGTTGGAGGTGAGGGGGGCACCGATCTAGGGAGCGGCAAGCGTTGCAGGTGGCACGGTAGAAAATGAGGAAGTGGTGTCGTGGATGGCCGTGTCGTAGGGACAACAAGGGAAGGCCACGTCGGAGTCATGATAGACGGCAGCCTCCCCGATGCAGAGCTCGCAGGGCCTTCAATGCTTCATCTTCGTTCGTTCGTTCGTTCGTTCGTTCGAGAGAGAGAGGTTGGGAGAAGCCTTTAGGAGGGAAAAGAGAGAGGTGAACAAGAAAGCAACACATGTTTGAGCAAGGAAGGCATATGATATTAATTAATTAATTATATTCATTTATGGTAAATGATGATGAGCTTATAATTAGAGGGATTGAGTGAGATAGAGAAAATGTTTTAACTAATTAATATTATTAACAAAATAAAAGGTTGTGAGGGTGAAGAAAAATTAATAATAAAAATAATTAATTAGGGGGTTATGTTTCCTTTTCATTTCCTTTATTTATTATTAATATTTCTAATTACTTTTTATTCTTCGTTTATTTTTTCTCATCTCTTGTATTTTCTTTATATTTTTTCATTATTTTTATATCTTATTAATTTTCTCACGGTGACGTGTAGCTGAACACCGACTCCTCGAAGGAAGGGTTGGGCACTAAGTCATTTTATTTCAAATTATTTCAGGAAGTGTTGTTATTTGGGGTATCAAGGCGTTTGAAACAACACTCATGAAAAAAGATAGAGAAAATGAAGGAAACTAGCAAGCATTGTCAATGGTGCAAAGTATATTGCTATGATTGTTATTGTCAAAACATCCGGATACCCCTATAAACGAGGTGATACATAATTTGGAGCATAAAATTTATGTGGATAAATGTCGTCTCATAGGACTTGACAACTTCAAGGTTGAATTAGATAGTTTGGAGTTGAAGCTGAGATCTTTTGACAAAAAACCTCGAATCCTCGAAATGGAGAATGAGACTCTTCGTGCTTATATCCACGATGACTTGTCCAAGCGAAGGTCCAAACCAAAGTTGATTCTGTGTGAGAACCGTATGGAATTCGTAGGAACAACATCAAAAGTTAAGTCCATTCAAGAAGAGGATGTTGCTCAGGAAAAGGAGATAGTGTGTTGCTATTCTTGTGAAGAAGATCGTCCCATTAAGGTATGTAGAAAATGAAAGACACTTTTGAAAACAATGAAACTAGATTGGGCCATTGAAGATAGAGAATTTACAACAAAAAAAATATGTACAGTACACAAAAAAAACCCTGCGGCGGCGGCGAACGATCGGCGACGGCGAACGATCCCCTGCGGCGGCGATCGATCTGTTGGCGGTGAACGATCTCCTGTCGGCGGCGAGCGATCTCCTGTCGACGGCGAATGATCTGCGTAGCGAACGATCTCCTGTTGGCGATTGTCGACGATCTCCTGCTCTGACGGCGACGAGCGATCTCGACGGCGAACGATCTCGACGGCGGAACGATCTCGACGGCGGCCAAGAGTTTTAATTCTTTTTTTCCTCTGCTTTTATTTCCAATTTCAATTCGATTTTGCTTCGCTTCGTCGACGCTCTCCGACCATCCGACGATCGTCGCACTTTAGGCCTCCCTGAGCTCCCTCCCTTTCTCGTCTCCTAGTCGAAGCGGCGGCAATGGGCAGCATGTCATCAAAGACTCGGACGAAGACGCCTCCGACCGGCAAAATGACACTACAAGAAAATCGCGATTTTCCGACGGATAATTTTCGACGGTTTTAAATCCGTCGCAATTTGCGACGGATTTTTCGATGGTTCGTTTCCGACGGTTATGACCGTAGAAAATAATTTATGTTATTATTTAATTTTTCAACGATTAGGAACGTCGATATTTCTGACGGATATCCATCCGTCACAATTTCCGATGACTTTTCCGACGGTTACGACCGTCGGAAATAAAAAAAAATTAAATTATATATTTTTCATATTATTATTAACTTTTTTTGATGGATTTTCTGACGGTCACGATTAGGAACGTCGATATTTCCGACGGATATCCATCCGTCGCAAAATCCGCCGTAATTTCTGAAGGTCGTAACGTCGGTAAATGTATAATAATATCATATAAAAAGTATTTTATTAATATAATTAGCGACGGTCCAAACCGTTATAATTACCGATTGTTTTGACCGTCGGTAACGATTACCGACGATTTAATCATTATATATAACTAAATATATTTTCGATGGTCACAACCGTCGGTAATTATAAAAATATTTAATATTTACATTTTCGACGGCCGAAACCGTCGGTAATTAAAATTTCATTATCCCGCTTTTTTTTTCTAACTGCCGGATCGGCCGCCAGGCTGCCGGATCTGGCCTCCAGCGGCCGGATTGGCCGTCGGGCGTTCGGATCCGGCTGCCTGGCGGCGGATCGGCCGCCGGGCGTTCGGATTCGGCCGTCGGACGTTCGGATCCGGCCGCCTGGCGGCGGATCCGGCCCCAGCAGCCGGATCGACCGGCTTGCGGCCGGAGCTGGCCGCGGCCCGATCCGTCCGCTAATTTTTTTTATATTTTAAAAATTATTTGCGACGGTTGCGACCGTCAAAAGATCGACGGTTGTGACGTCCGTCCAAAGTTTCGATAGTTGCGACCGTCGAAAAGTTGCGACGGCTCGAACCGTCGGTCTTTTCCGGCGGATGCAATCGTCGGAAATTTCGACGGTTCGGACCGCCGATCTTTTTCGGCGGTTGCAACCGTCAGAAATTTCGACGGTTCGGACCGTCGACCTTTTCTGGCGGTTGCAACCGTCAGAAATTTTGACGATTCGAACCGCCGGAGACTTTTCCGGCGGTTGCAACCGTCGGAAAATTTTGACGGGTCGAACCGCCGGGGACCGTTCCGACGGCCAGAACCGTCGATATTTTCGACGAATTTTTTCAACCGTCGCAAATCCGTTTGCGACGAGCGTTTTTCCGACGGATCTATTCCGACTGAAAAACAATCGGTAATTGCGTTACCGACGGTTTTCGGGCTGATTACCGACGGTCCAGACCATCAGTAATCAGCGTTTTTCTAGTAGTGTGAGCTCCTCTTCGACTTGGACTCTCGGAGGAAGACGCCTCCGACAGTCTGACAGTCCAACTAGCAAAACGAGCAGAAGCAATTTGTGCTATTTATATGATTGCTAAATCATTTGTGCTAATTATTTCCTATATAATTAAATTATTTGTGCTAATTATTTGTTGTTGGAAATGTTATTACTGTTGGAATGTGATTACTATTTTTGTGCTAATTATTTGCTGTGATTACTAATTATATTGTCTTGATTATTATGATTACTGTTGGAATGTGATTATTATTTTTTTGCTAATTATCTGTTGTGATTACTAATTACTAATTATATTGTTTTGATTATTGTGATTACTGTTGGTTGGAATGTGATTACTATTTTTTTGTGCTAATTATTTGTTGTGATTACTATTTTTTTTGTGCTAATTATTTCCTATATAATTATATTTTTTTGGTTGGAATGTAGGTTTTAACTTTAATTATGGCATCTGCTGGAAGTAGTGCTGGTGATTCTCAAACTGTAGCAACGAGCAATCAATCTGTAATTGGTAGTACTCAATCAGTGAGATTAAAATCTGATGTTGCATGGGAACATTGTCAAATTTGTTATGATGTCGAAGGAAAAAAATGGTTAAAATGTTTATATTGTGTAAAAGTTTTTAAAGGTGAAGGAATACATAGAATGAAGATGCATCTTGCAGGACAAAAAGGAGATGTAATGCCATGTCCTAAAGTTAGCCATGAGGTGAAGTATTTTCTTGGAGAGCAATTGAAAGCTGCATCTGCATCCAAGAAAAGAACACTTGATCAAAGAGATGAAGAAAATTCTAATCAACAGCTAAACATGGATGCACAATGTTCACAAGAACAAGTCACAATAACTTCTAGTCAAGCAAAAGGGAAAGGGAAAGAAATAACAAATGCAATGAGTTTTTTTGCTCCAAGGACAAGTCCTGGCACAACCTTCCATTAAAAGTGCTTTGGCTGGTAAAGATGCTATATATCGAGCTGATTTGGCTGTTGCTAGATTCTTTTATGATTGTTGTATTTCATTTAACTGTGCAAATTCAGTTTATTATCAACCAATGATAAATGCTATTGCTGCCATTGGTCTGGGATACAAAGGACATTCTTATCATTCTATTAGAACCAAATTATTATATGATATCAAAAAGGAGGTAGGATTATTGGTTGAAACTTTTAGAAGTGCTTGGAAAGAAATCGGTTGCACTATTATGGGTGATGGTTGGCAGGATCGAAAAAATATACAACTAATCAATTTTCTCATTTATTCTCCAAAAGGGATTTATTTTGTTAGATCAGTTGATGCTTCTGACATTGTTAAAGATGCCACAACTCTTTGTAATTTATTTGTGGAATTGGTTGAATTTGTTGGAGTGGAAAATGTTGTGCACTTGGTTACAGATAATGCTGCAAATTATAAAGCTGCAGGTAGATTGTTGAATGAGAAGTATCCTACTATCTTTTGGTCTCCTTGTGCTGCACATTGTTTGAATTTGATTTTAGGAGATCTTGGCAAAATGAAGCTTGTGATTACATTGACAGAAAAAGCAAGCAAGGTAACAAAGTTTATTTATAATCATCCATTTTTACTTGCTTGGTTAAGAAAAAGGCCAAGTTGGACTGAAATTTTACGTCCTGGAGCAACTCATTTTGCAACAACTTTTATTGCATTGAAAAGTATTTATGATCACAAAATTGATTTGCAAGCTTTAGTGACAAGTATAGATTTTTCAAATTCAAGGTATTACAAGGATAAAAAAGCTAGAGTTGTCATGGATATTGTCTTAGATAATAGATTTTGGAATGATTGTGATGTTATTGTACAAGTTGTAAGTTCTTTGGTTCGATTGCTAAGAATTGTTGATGGAGATGACAGACCTTCTCTTGGTTATGTGTATGATGGCATCTACAGAGCAAAAAAGGCAATTAAGCAAATATTTATGATGAAAAAATATTTGTACAAGCCTTACACAAAAATCATCAAGAATAGATGGGATAATCAACTTCGCAAAAAGATTCATTGTGCTGCATATTTTTTAAATCCTGCATTTTATTATGACAAAGAAAACTTTTGTATCAAGCTAGAAGTGCAACAAGGATGGCTTGATGTATTGGATACACTTGTTACACATCGAAAAACTGAAGCTTTGAAACAAAGTTGGCTATATCATGATTGAATGCTAAGCTTTGGTAATCACTTAGCTATTGAAACAGTTAAAGAGTTAAGACCAGGTAACAATCTCACTTTTATAACCTTTATATTATTAACTTTATTAATTGTTATTAATCTTTTTATATTTTTTTATGACAGATCAATGGTGGCGTAGTTTTGGATTTAATGCTCCAATAATATCACAATTGGCAATTCGACTACTAAGTCAAACTGCATCTTCTTCTAGTTGTGAAAGAAATTGGAGTGTGTTTGAAAGAATACATTCAAAGAAGAGAAATAAGTTAGAACACAAGAGATTAAATTATCTTGTGTATGTTCATTATAACTTGGGTTTGAAAAA
This sequence comes from Pontederia crassipes, assembly GCA_030549335.1. NCBI lineage: Eukaryota > Viridiplantae > Streptophyta > Magnoliopsida > Commelinales > Pontederiaceae > Pontederia > Pontederia crassipes. Next base: position 62,284,435 of record CM060191.1, on the reverse strand, counting down.
TATGTACGTGTTATGAAAAAATTATTACTTATAAAGAGTTATAGTTCATATTTGGTTGGTTATATATGTTCCTTTGTTTTATAGGGCTCTTAATAAAAAGAAATCTCTTCTTGATCCCATTGATTATGAGAGCATGGAGAAAATTGATTATTGGATTGTAGAAGATGAAGATACTCCATTACTTGATTATGATGAATTGGAAAAAATGATTTATAATGATTTAGATATTTCAAAAGTTGGTACACAAGAAGGTAAAAATTTAAATGATTATTTTTTTATGTGTCATTCTAAATTTCTAATAGTTGATTATAATTCATTATTGTATATTATGAATTTATCTTTTTTATACAAGGTGATGTGCAAGAAGAAATGATTGAAGCTATGGACTTTAACTTGGATTCTTTTCCTCGAGAAGATGAAGATTATTTCAGAAGAGAATGATATTTGAAATTGTATTTTGATTTTGAAGTCATGGATATGTAAACTTCTAGGTTGTGTTAGAAACTTAGAATTTAATTTATCTTTGAACTTGAAATTATGGCATGTGATTGTGAACTTGAAGTTATGACATGTGAGTGTCAACTTTGAATTTTCATTTTGAAGTTATGGCATGTGAATTGTGAACTTAAAGTTATAGATATGTGATATGTGAATTGTGAACTTAATGTTATAGATATGTGAATTGTTGTTAGTTATTAATGTCTTTGACTTTTATTTTGGTATTACTTGTTAGAATTTAAAGTATTATGATGTTATTTCATTATAATCTTTTTGACTTATTGTATCTAATTTTTTTGGTACATATCTAAATTTGATGGATTATATTAAATAATAATATTTTATTACTGACCGGTCCGACCGGTTCAACTTAAAACGGAGCGTTTTCCGCTTCGATGTCCGATCCGGTCGTGACAACATTGAATGGAGTCTTAGCTTTAACCTCATGAAATGTTTTTATTATTTAACATCATTAGTTCAATAAAATAAAATTTGCTCGCTCACTTGTGATGAGTTCTTCATAATTGTTATTAAAAAATTTAGGATATGACTCTCTTTCTTTTTTTTCTTTTTTTATGTTCTTTTGAGTATTTTTAACTTTACAATTTATATAATGCAGTATCTTTATGTTGTAATATAATGTTTTTTATTTCCTTTATTTTTCATTTGTCCATAAAAGAAAATTTATTTGCATGAATTAATTTCGAGTGGCCGCGAGAAGTTGCTAGGCAAAGTGATTGGTGGAACCCAAATTTTTAAAATTCATATAATTCAGCCTCTCAATATAAGAGAAAGAATTTATAAGAGTTGCTTTGGCTACCTAAACTAAGTAGAAACAATAAAAGCATCAATTTTACTCGTAAAAGAGGAAAACTTGACATATATTATATATCTAAATTACAAAATCTTATATTTATATAAAACCATGCACAAGTGGAAGTTTCAAACTTCTCCCATTGCACCAATGTTAATTATCTTTTGTTTCTTATCTTTGTTTGACAATCTAAGATTGAAAAGTATCCAACTACCTAATTTGTATTCAATTCACTATCTGAATAATTATGTAAGGTGTCAATAATACCATTTAATACTATCACCTCACTAATTTATTATATTGGCAGATGAAAAGATCATACTAACTCATAACATTAACAATTGTTTCTCTCATTATTTAATAAACCCCATATAAAAATAATAAATATTTGTATAACTTAGTTTTGAAGAGTAACAAGCACATGAGTATCAATGCATGAGTAACAATAACAAACCCAAATGCACATAAATTAAAGAAAATTGTTCCTCTTATTATTTAACCCCCCCCCCCCCCCCCCTATAAAAATAATAAATATTTGTATAACATAATTTTGAAGAGTAACAAGCACATGAGTAAGCATGAACAACAAACTCAAATGCACATGAGATCAAACCATTAGGTCCTGATATAACATCTTTTAGTACTCTACCATTTGCAACTGATTCTTCTCAATCAAGTAAAATATGAATAAATTACATATATTGATTGCAAACTCCTAAAACATGATTGCTATTTTTCCTTTTCTTGTTCGTTATCTAGTTTTGTCTTATTATGATTTTACAAATACTAATGAAAATTTTCCAAAATACTTGTAATATATCTTAAACCACTTCCATCTGAAGTCATTTGAATCTTTTGGCACATGATCTGATTTCTTTAATAACATGCTATGGCAAAGATGAATTGAATTCAAAACAATGTTAAAAAGTGTCTACTAATAGTCTCACCTCTTCTTACGAATTGTCTTTTGATTATCCTATTTCTTGTATAATGAGCATATATATATAAGAACATTGCAACCATTTCCTCCACACATACATTCTTCATATTTGATAATCTTCCAATGGTTTTCAACATATCAATGAAAGCTTCTTTGATCCATTAGTGTATTTTCAATGCAAGATAAATCAGAATCATATATTATCCTTTTAAAACTATTCTCTCTAATTGTTTGCCTATCAATCTCACTTTCTTTTTGTCATTTATGTTTTCCCATCATCAAATAACTATAACATGTTCCAAACAAGTTATTTAATAAAATAACAATTGTATGGAGGTTTACAAGCATTAAATTCATGAACATTATAAGCATAGAAACCTAAGTGTGCATGGAGCATAGAAACCTAAGTGTACATGGAGCTCTTCATCCAACTTATCCATCTTTTAGCACTATCACAATAAAATTTCATTTTATCAGCACATATTCCAAATAAATGATTGAGCAAACAAAATTTAATAAAATAATGAATGCAAATTATTAGACAATGAAAAACTAACACATTTACTCATAGTAGAAGACAAGACATACACCAAAAAAAATTTTTAGAAATCAAACACATTAGTCCCTAGAACTTCAATTTTAATCTTTAATATTTTTTGGGATCAAAATATCTTGATCCCTCGTGATCCTTACAAGCTGGTCATTAAAAATTCTTAGTGATCAAAATTTTTTCATTAGTCCTTCAAGAATGACTTTTTAATGATCACAAATAAAATTTTAATTTCAAATGAATGAGAATTTGGGGCTAGTATCATATTAGTCTATAATATTTATACTTTTAATAATCAAATATAATTGGTCCTTAAAAAATTGATCTCTAAATCACAATTTTGTTGTGGTGAGATAAATTATAAACAATGAAACGATAAAAAATATCCTCCACAGTATAAACAAAATATAACTTATTCGAGAGCGATAAAAATAGCACGTACATTTACTCTATTTTGTTATAGAATATTAACGTGTGTATATATATATATATCTCACAAAATTTCCACAATATATCATATTTATAAGTATTATGGTAAGAAGCTGATGATATTTATTATACTATAATTTTATTTTATGTTTTATAATCAGAAAAAACATTATTATAAAAATAAGTGTGCATTATGTATAAAAAGTAATAACAGCAAATAAATCACTATGGCCCTGCAAGTTATACAATCAATTTGTATAACTACCACAGGTGCAATTCCTAATTACCTGGCCGACATGCATACAATCTTTAGACATGCGTAAGGAATAGTGCTCCATATTTATTTGCATGCGTTAAGAATATAAAAATTTTCTTTCATGCATACAAATTTCTTGCATGGGTGAGATACAAAAGAAAAATGAAAGAAAAGAAAAACACAGACCTTTCTTATGTGACCAACAGAGGACAAAAAAAAAGACATGTACCTTTCTTACGTGGCCATATATATATATAAATATATATATGATAATTTAGGATGGTTACGTTAATAAAATATTTTAGTCAAAATATAAAATTAATAAATTCCACTTTTGCGGGAATGTAAATAAACACATGTCATAAGTGTTATCTAGGTTTGGTAATTCAAATTATTAGACAAATAAAATTACTGATAATCTATTATAACCAAACAAGATAATATAGTGGACTCTGAAAATTACAAATTAAATTACCCACGATCTATTTGCATTGTTCCATTTTCAAACGACTTCTAAAGCAAAGTAAAAGCTTAATGTCCACTGCTTTACAGAAAAAAAAAATCAAACACCCATTCACATAAGTATAAATACAACATTCTCCTACCTCTAACAATCACACCTTAGTCCCCCACACTATTTTAAAGATAAATGGAAGCAACAGGACTCCACGTCATAGTCGGTGATAACAGTACCCAAGAGGAAGTAAACAAAAGAGTAGCAAAATAAGAAATCTGATTGAGGTTTCGCCATGAGATTATGTGTCCAATATATTATTTTAGTTTATCTTGTGCCACTGCTTAACGAGGAATATCAATCTTAACTCTTTTTTTAATCAAATTATCAAGGCTGCTGAGCAAGAGTATGAGAAGGAAAAAGATATATAGTATTTCAAATATCACTTATGTCTACGGTGAATAAGTTTGATTTTATCATCTATACACTATAAGAAAAATCGAATTTTCTGACGATCGCGACCGTCCGAAATTTTGCGAAATTCGTCGGAAAATGAAGTTTCTGACGGTTTTTTCGATGGACACGATTTGTCAAAAAATGCTCGGCGCAAACACTTTTCCGATGGGCAAGAGATATCCGTCGAAAGTTCTGACGGTCGTACCTATCGAAAATTTTCAATGATGATGACCGTTGTTAGTTCAGACGATTGCACCCGTCTGAAGATTCATACGGTGGCGACCGTCGAAAGTTACAATGATCGCAATCGTCGAAAAATACCAATGGTCGCAATCGTCGAAAAATTTCGACGGTGGCAACCGTCCAAAATTTTGACGGCTGTGAATTTTTTCAAGTGACTCCCTTTATGCATTGAAGTTTTAATTGCACAATATTTATTTTTCTTTCTACAATTATTTCAAGTTTTTTTTTCTTCACGACTCTCTCTCTCTCCACTTAAGTAGATAATGTCCATTTTATTGCTTTCTCAATAGCTTTCATAATTTTCTGATTACTTCTTAACTAATGCTCATCGATAGATTGAATTTTAATGTCGTCTTGTTTTCTTTAGACATACATGGGCAGCTATAATGATCATGAAACAAGGCATCACGATTTACTGAAAAATATTAATATATCTATTAGGATCAAAGGTATAATATTTGGAACGTAAAAAATGCAGTGTTTTTACTATATTGTCACAAATAGGAAAATACTATTTCCAATTACTATGATTTGGCCAAGATCACCTACACATATAGTTTTAAATAAATAATTACTAGTTTAAATATTATTGCATGATTTTAAATACCTATTTTTTAGTTTAAATATTATTGCACGATTTTTTCCCTCACCATTTATGACATCTTATTTCACAAGGAAATGCTATATAAAATTATTTTTTATACAAGTATTCAATCCTTAAATAAGTTTACTAAAAGCATGTTAATATTTAAAATTATAACTAATGTAAAAAAGATGCATAATCTCTTGTACTATTTACAAAAAAAATTGGTCCATAAATGAATAACAAAGCTTACAATTATTTTCAAACAATTTTTTATATAATATATTTATAAATGATTTTATGTTATATATATATGTTATAAACTATATTCCTTATTATTTTCTATAAACTATTTAGAATTGAATGTAAGGCATTCGATTCACACATATTCCTATTTAATCACTTTAACTAATAGTATTCACACCCGACCTATCTCCGGACCCGATCTGTCCGATTTTGATCAGGTCGGGTCGAGCGGGTCAGCCCTCTTTGAAGGATGGATCCGATCCAACCCGATCCGAAAGAGCATTATTATTTTTAAATATTAAAATAAAGGACATGGAAGGGTATTTTAGTTTTTTGATAAATAAAAAAATAAAAAAGATAATAGAATGAGACGAAAGTTGAAGTGAAAATTATAATAGAATTTAAGAATATGATACGGTAAGTTCCTAATTCAAAATTAAACATAAAAAATTATTATAGTTTAGGAAAAACTTTAAAAAATAACCCTTTAGACAATGTTTGATTGTTAATACATCAATTGAACATGACGATCAAGTTGTAACTATTAACAAATGATCCTTTGAACCTCATCAAACTTTCTTTAATAGAAAATTGATTTATTTTACTACTAATTGTTTTTGTTGGCTTAGTCAATGTCTATTTAGAACATCACAAGACCACAATATCAATTTTTTTAAAAAAAACATGAATTATCGTCTCTAAAAACGATGATTAAGATCCAAACCATATATCCATTAAAAAAATTCGATGATCCAAAAACTTTTCAATCATAACATCATTGTCCACCGACTTTTTTTTTTGTCGGACTTTTATTTTTTGCACATTCTACTCGCCCCATTTTGAACATGAATTAAGTACTACTAAATTATATATTAAACTTTTAAATTAATTTAACTATAAATAGTAAGTAGTACTAAATTAACACGCGACAAACGTTACACCCATCCGCGTCGCGCCTTTCTAATTTTGCTTTTAAAATTGAAATCCAGAAAAAAAACCATTTTCGAAATAAAATAACTGTGAAGATTTGAATTTTTGCTTTCTAAAATTAACATGGTTATATTTATTTTATTAGACGACGAGATCTCCGAGCCGAGTAGTAGACATGTGTACCCGCCAGGCGCGCGCTGCGTGGAACCAGCGGCAGAAGGCGACGGCGGCGGCGAGGCGATCGAGGAGAGGCAATGGCGAATCAGTCGCCTCTCGAGCTTCGTCAATGGCGGATAGAGACGATAGAGACGCTTCGCCTCTTCATCTTCCCCACTCCATTTAAGTGAAAGCCCCAAGACCACAAAGACCGGTGTCTTTCGTTGCAAGTGGTTTGACCGCGCCAGCGCCCACATTTCCCTGGTTCTGGGATCTGCTTTTTAGGGATCTTCGTCAGAGAAGCTTTAGCTTGGTAGTTTTTTTGTCGGCGCATAGGAAAGGAGAGGACTTTTGTGTTGTTGGCAAAAGAAGGGGGTGATGGCGGAGGTGCCGAAGCTGCTGTACATTGTGGTGGAGGACGAGAGGGAGGGGGGGAGTTCCAGGACCTCGTCCTTTCGTTACACGCGGCCGGTGCTGCAGAGCACGCTGCAACTCATGGGCTGCAAGGCGCGACACGCCTTCAAGGTCGGTTCTGTTCCCCTCTTTCCGACACCTCGATCAACTTATGTTTCTTTTGTTCTGATTCTTTTGAATGGTCCTGAGTTTGTTGGCATGAAAAGTTCTTTTTACTTTAGGTGATAATTGAAAATTGTATCAATTTTCTGTTTGATTTCTTTTGTCTTACGTCATCGTATAAAGATCAATCCTTTTACCTTTTTGTTCGGCTCTTTTGCTGTTACTTTAATTTGTGATTTGCTGTTTGTGCATAAATTCTGAGTACTTTGGAGAGGGTTATGCTTCACTGAGATCATTGAGGTGCATTTATGCATGGATTTTTTTAGCAGAAAATTTCGTGACATATCATGCATTTTCTCATATTTTTCTTCTGCAGAAGATGTCATGTTTCTGATGCATATGAATGTGCCCTCCAGTTCATCCAACAATGTCTTTTGACCACATGAATTATGCTTTTATGCGTCCAATTTGAGATTTCTGAATCTAAATTAATAGCTTGAAAGTTTTTTTTAACAGATTAGCCGCAGAGTTTTTTAGGTTACCAGAATAGAATGCGCAGCAGGTGGTTTGTTGCATGATACATCCAATTTAGATGCATGGAGAACCCCTGCTGGTATAGAGGACCAATGGCATGGATTGCTACAATGTGACAAAAAACAAAACTAAGGAAGATGTTGAGATAAGTGGCACAACACATTTTGAACTGTACAAAATGTTGACCACTATTGTTATTTCAAGAGAGCGCTTCTTGGACATAGTTTGTGATGCTCTCTCCCAGTATAAGTATGTTGGTCCGAATCAGAGAGCTGATTTTCATCTTGCATGCAGGTATTAACATTTCTTTACAGAAGTAGAGTTTCTTCATGCAGAATAATGATGTGATGTCTAAAATGATGTTTTTTTGGAGTTTAGAAAGCTTTTAGTTCTACTGTGTTTGTTGATGAGAGTGCATCCTTTAACATTATTGTAGAAATATAGCATCACCATTATGAGCTACTGTGTTTTTTGGTATTAACATTTCTTTACAGAAGTAGAGTTTCTTCATGCAGAATAATGATGTGATGTCTAAAATGATGTTTTTTTGGAGTTTAGAAAGCTTTTAGTTCTACTGTGTTTGTTGATGAGAGTGCATCCTTTAACATTATTGTAGAAATATAGCATCACCATTATGAGCTACAGCATTATATTAAATCAAATTGATTTTGTTTGAAAGCTATGACTATCACCTTTATTTATTTATTTGGATGTATAGTTGCCTCTAAATCACTTACATTCGTTTTCTCAATGTTGATTCTGATCTAAAATGCAATCATGTTGCCTTTTTATGTTTATTTTCCTTTTTTCATTTTTCGCAATTCATATGTTCTATGATTTTGATATTTCATGTTTCATCTGAAGTTTTTAAGAATTTATGTTCTTTTCAGGATTCGTGAAAGAAAGGAATCTGTGACAGTTCTTCTCTGTGGTACCAGTGGATGTGGAAAGTCTACCTTGTCAGCTTTACTGGTACATATGCTAGTCACCGTGTTGAATACCTCTTTCTTGTAGCTATAATTTCGAACTTTAAACTCAACAACAACAACAATAAAGCCTTATCCCACTAGGTGGGGTCGGCTACATGGATCATACGACGTCATATATTCGTTGATCCATGTTCATAAGATTCGACAGGATTTTACGCTGGCTGTCGGGGCCTAACACAACCCTCCTTTATCCGGGCTTGGGACCGGCTATAAAACGAACTTTAGACTCAATATATGACTTTTTGCTGTCCCCTACAGGGAAGCAGGCTGGGTGTTACTACTGTCATATCCACTGATTCTGTACGCCACATGATGCGGAGTTTCGTGAACGAGGAACAAAATCCACTTTTATGGGCTTCAACATATCATGCAGGAGAGTATCTGGACCCAGTGGCAGTTGCAGAAGCAAAGGTTAAAAGAAAAGCAAAAAAACTTGCTGTTGTCTCACGCGTGATAAGCAAGGAAGATGTATCTGAGAAGACTGTAAATGAAAGTTTGAGTGGTCGATCTACTGATCCATTTACTGGAAATGAGTCGATTGGAAAAAAGGAGATGGCTATTGAAGGCTTTAAAGCACAAAGCGAAATGGTGATAGATAGTCTTGATAGGTTGATAAGCGCATGGGAAGAACGTAAAGAATCTGTGGTCATTGAGGGGGTACACTTAAGTCTCAATTTTGTGGTTAGTTTTTCAATCATGAAATTTTCATTTGTGCATTTTTCTTATATGACTAAATCTGTACTTTTGGTTAGTTTTTCAATCATGAAATTTTCATTTGTGCATTTTCATTTGTGCATTTTGGTTACTAATAGAGCGGAATGGCGTCGTATGATCCATGTAGCCGACTCCACCTAGTGGGATAAGGCTTTGTTGTTGTTGTTGTTGTTGACTAAATCTGTACTTTTATCTGACACTTTAAATGGTTGCACGGCCAACTGCTGAGCAACTGTTGGGTCTTTTAGCATTTGGTACCACTTAGAATACTTTGTGCACATACATTTGTGCTTTAACTTGCTAGTTTATCTTTTCTCATTTCTAACCAAATGACCATTTACTTTTCATCATTTAGATGGGACTCATGAAGAAGCATCCTTCATGAAGAAGCATTCTAAGTGGGATAAGGCTTTGTTGTTGTTGTTGTTGTTGTTGTCATGAAGAAGCATCCTTCAATAATACCTTTTTATGATTTACATTGCAAATGAAGACAAACATTTGGAGAGATTTGCAGTCCGAGCAAAATACATGACGCTGGATCCAGCAAAAAATAAGAACGTCAAATATATTCATAATATCAGGGCAATTCAGGAATACCTCTTTAATCGGGCTGATAAGCATCTAGTTCCAAAAATAAACAACACAAATGTTGATCGGACAATGGAAGTTATCCATGCAACAGTTTTCAGCTGTCTACGCAGGCGAGAAACAGGAGAGAAGCTATATGACCCTGTCACAAATACAGTGCCTGTGGCGGATGAGGAATACAGAAACCAGTGTGCTGCAAATTCTCTAAGTTCAAAAGGGATGTTTCAATTAATACAGAGAAAAGGTTCCTCAAGGCATCTTATGGCTCTCCTTAATATAGATGGATCTGTAGCCAAGGCTTGGCCAGTTGAATCTGTTGATGGTAATGGCAAGCCTTCTTCTGCAAGTAGTAGTGATAAGTATGTTGGGAACCCTATGTATGGCCCATTACAAATTTGGAAGGCTGAACCAGTTATTCTTCAGTTTGGCAATTTTGGGATCAGCGCCTGGCCAAGTGACACTTGTAGTACAAGCCACACTGGAAGCATTGATGACTCAAGGGCTGATGGAACTGATACCTGTAGTAGATATTACTCTTCTTGTTGCAGCACTCCAAAAACAGTGGATGGACATGCGAAAGATGTATTTAAAATAGGTTTCTTCTGTATAATAATCACTTGGAAACTAATTCTACAACCTTCCATGATGTTTTCCTGAAGTGTTTTTTACATTTGGCGATAAGGTATTTCTGAAGCTCTTCCCTGTGTGCTTTAGACTTGATTCCACTTTTACGTGGATAACATGCTTTCAATATTCTGTTTCTTTTTGCTTTTGTTTATGTCGTGTTCCACTCCAACCTGGAAGTTCATGTAGATAGGTGGGTTTTCAAACGCAGTTTCTTGAGATCTGAATTCCTTGATTATTTTGACATACTACATGACATCATATAATATGGTATTCGGAGCTTTGTGCTTTAGACTATTCCTTGATACACGAGCTTTGATTATAGTCATAGGATCTTCATCTAGTTTACCAACACCATCTCTTTGTTGATTAAATGTGTGACTAAATGTTGGCCTTGCATCACCCAAGTACCATAAAATGATTTAACACAGTTTTGCTTTCCATAAAGTTTGTTCATGTGATAAAGTTTCTTAGATCCCGTATTTACTATGGTGAAATTACTATGCTTAAAACCCTTTTTCAAGTATATTTCTTGTGTCTCCAGCTTATAAAAGATTTTTCGGTGTCTGGTAGCGAAGAAGAAGCTGATAATCCATGTTATGCAGATAGTGATGACAATCAAAGTGACATAGATCATAAGGAGATCCATGGCGAGGTAAGAGACTTGGCCTTGCTTTTGTTAGAGGATTTCCACCAACCTTTACTTCTCTTTCTCGTACATACTATGCAAATACTTCACTGGCGAGAGAAAGTTAATGAAAGCTATAGCAAGATGCATGACAAGGTTAGAAGCTCCTTTCTTTAAGTTGATAATAAGGAAAAAAAGATTTGGTAACATATTAACCATGGCATGAAGGATCAAATAATCTTGTGCTCTTTCTAATGCTTAAGAAGTTGTACATTCTTATCGACCTCTAGCAAGACTTTACATCACTGTTGGTGCAAGCCCTGCTGCCACTTTATAAGAAAGAACTAAAGAGCATGTCCAGTGCCAGTTCTTTGTGAAGCTGAATCAATATTTATGCATGTTGTACAAAGAAATTGAGGTTGCAAGTGTTGACTCATTCCAAGGGAGAGAAAAAGATTACATTATTTTATCTTGTCTAAGGAGCAATGAGCATCAGGTTCGTTTTTTCTTGTGACATTGAACTCCGCCTATGTTTTATAGCCGGTTCCAAGCCCGGATAAAGGAGGAGGGTTGTGTTAGGCTCCGACAGTCAGCGTAAAACCCTGTCGAATCGCATGAACATGGATCAACGAATGGCGTCGTATGATCCATGTAGCCGATCCCATCTAATGGGATAAGACTTTGTTGTTGTTTGTTTGTTGTTCAAAATTGATGCCACTTGATCTCATTAATTGCAGAACAGTGCTAAGCAGGCATATAGGCAGTACTTGACTTTTGAATTAAGCTGGAAGGGATAATGAACACATTTTCTTTGCGCTAAACAGGTCGAAGGATCTGTTGATGAGGACTCAACCAAATCAGATGAAGAGTGAAGATTTGGCCATGAGAGATGGTATAGAGAACGGATATTGGTCTGATGATGAGGAGGATTCAATGCACGGGGAGAAAATCAGGGACAGCAGAGGTCAGGTGAAAGATAATTTAGATTCTAAAGAAGACAGGCGCCAAGGAAATGTCGATGCATTCCTTAAGGTGAGTGAGTATGATTTACAACCACCATGTTCCTACTCTTTGCTTCCCCAAGGAAGTGAAAAATGTCCGGATGCAAGAAGAAGAGAAGTTCTCTGAGTAATTCAATGCGACTTCAGAGCTGGACGCAAAGCATCTCTACAGAGGGAAAAGGAGGAAGCATCTTAAAGCGAGTTCGGTTTCCCCCTTGGGTAGTACCTAACAAGTGATGGTCTGCTCGCAGTCGTCGTTTGTTAATCATTTCCAACTCATGAACAATGGGAATTTTCTTCGCCTTCTTGCTTTCCTTTGGTTGTATTGAATATAACTCCATTCTCCGGTATAAATCTTGCTGACAAAGAATTGGTAACTAATTGATAAGGAACTCTGCTACTGTGCTGCAGTCCTCAATAACCTGTCTGTATCTCTTGGCCATGTATTGTTGGAAGAAAGTTTAACATTCTACATTTCCGTATGTGTTAAAAATATGCTTCTAAACTGAAACCGGAGTAAATATGGATGACAAAATCTAGAGTTAATTCTTAAGATTTAGGGACGCAAAATTTCGATTGTATTCTTAAAATTTATACGAGTTTGAATTTCTTCTATTATGTACAATATAATTTTTTAACCAAATTATTAGCAGCTAAGCGTGAAATTCATAAATATTATATTATGAAGTTATCTTTTTTTCAACTGAATAAAGTACAATTGTTGGTAACTACTAAGTATTTATTGACCATAGTATTCATCTTTCATATTTATATGACTATATCATGCTAATGTAATATATCAATTGTTTTTGTATTTATAAAGTTAAGATTTTTACATAATTTTCTATTATGAATGTATATCAATTATTTTATGATTAAATTTCTTTGGTAGATAAATTTTTGAAGCCTGTTTAAAAATATCCTTCCGCCAATAGAGCTGAGATTGAATGGTAAGCATTTTTCCATGTAGGAAATTATTATTGACAGTTTCACCTCTCGATTTTATCATATTAATTGGTGCGATATAAAAACTTCTTTTTTGGTAGTCAGTCTCGATCAAGAAGCGACGACTCAATCGGCGCAGCGTTAACGATTATGCGCATTGTTCACAAGTTGAAAATCGATTCACTATCAAGTTCAACTAATCCGATACGATCATCCCGCAGGTTCATCTCTCAATAAGAATTTTTTTTCGTTCACCAGAATCCAAATTTAAAATCTTACTTAAACCAGGTGAAATCACTTGCTACTCCACCCAAGATTGTGAGTATAATCGTTAATACTATGCGAGTTAGACCGCATAATTATTAGAGTTAAAATGAGTTGAAGCTGTGCACTAACGGCACACTTTCCATAAGAAAAACTTGCGGAAAATTTGAACCACGATTCTCAAAGTGGTGAGTCTTCGCTTTTTTACTTCCGCGTCCCGGCGTTATGTCGCGTCTCTGGCGGCGCCGCCCGGGTCAGTCCGCTATCGTTGGCTTTCCTTGCCGTAGCGCCGCGCCCTGAAGCGCGCCTTATGCCAGCGCTTCTCCGAACTCGCTGGCCAGAGGCGATATCCGGTTACCTCGTCGGAGGAAAGCACGCCTACGTATGGCTCAACGTGAGACGGCGGGCGGCAATCGCCAGCCGACGTGCGCCGCCTACAGTGAGACTATTCAAACCTGGAGCTTTTCCTTCCTCACTTCCTCGCGAAAGCTCAAACAGGCTGAAACCAGTTGGGCGCGTCGACGCCCTCGCCATCAAGACCGGATTCGATTTCCAAACCTACCATGCCAACCATTTTCTGGAATCCTTTATTGAAGAGGGGCGAATGGGTGAAGCACGACGATTGTTCGACAAAATGCCTCTTAGGAACACCTTCACTGTTAATCGCATGATGTTTGGCTACGTCAGTTGCGGCCAGCTAGACGAAGCCCGTCTCCTCTTTGATGGAATGGCGGACCGCACTGCCGTTACGTGGACCATCATGATTGGCGCCTTCTCCCAGTCTGACCAGCCTTTGGAAGCCTTGGACGTCTTCCGGTCGATGCTTTCCGCCGGAATCCGAGCCGATCATGTAGCCATCGTCGCGTTGTTAAGTTCTTGCAATGTTTCAGAAATGTCCTGTTGTCTAGTTCAGGTTCATTCACTTGTTGTCAAATTGGGATTCAAGAACACACTGCGAGTTTGCAACACCTTGGTGGACTCCTACTGCAAGTGTGGTCTTGTCAGGCTCGGCCGAAAGCTTTTCGATGAGATGCAAGAAAGGGACTCTGTCACCTACAATGCCATGGTGATGGGCTATTCAAAGGAAGGATTCCATTATGATGCGCTGGAGCTTTTCTTTGGGATGCAGGAGTTAGGGCTAACTCCATCACAGTTCACATTTTCTGGTGTTCTAACTGCTACTACTGGTTTAGCTGATTTTCATCTCGGCCAACAGGTTCATGGTCTCGTGATCAAAACAAACTTCAATTGGAATGTGTTTGTGTGCAACTCATTGTTGGATTTCTACTCAAAATGTGATTTTTTGCATGAAGCCATGAGACTTTTTAAAGAAATGCCAGAGAGGGATAATGTTTCTTATAATGTTATGATATCATGCTATGCATGGAATGCACAGTCTGAACAGCTGGTTAAACTCCTCAAGGAGATGCAATATGCTGGATTTGACAGGAGGCATTTTCCTTTCCCTAGTCTATTAAGCTTTGCGGGAGCCCTTCCACACATTGGAATAGGAAGGCAAATCCATGCGCAAACAATAGTGACAAAAGCGGTGGCACATGATGATCTTGTGAGCAATGCACTGATTGATATGTACTCAAAATGCGGTGTTCTCAGTTTAGCAAAGACAATCTTTAAGAATAAAAAGAATCAGAACACCATTTCATGGACGGCAATGATATCAGGTTATGTAGAGAATGGGCTTTTTGAAGATGCAATGTGGCTATTTTGTGAAATGAGACGAGCTGATATGAACCCAGATAGGGCCACATTCTCCAGTATCCTGAGGGCTTCAGCTAGTTTGGCTTTACTTTCTCTAGGGCAACAACTTCATTGTTACATTATGAGATATGGATATATGTCCAATGTTTTCTCTGGAAGTGCACTTCTTGATATGTATGCAAAGTGTGGATGTCTTGATGAGACTCTTAAAACATTTCAAGAGATGCCAGAAAGGAATATAGTGTCCTGGAATGCAATGATCAGTGCTTATGCCCAAAACGGCTATGGCAAGAAGGCCATCAAGCTATTTGAGGATATGCTCAGCTGTGGTCTGGAACCTGATTCAGTCACCATCCTTGGTGTTCTTTCTGCGTGTAGTCATAGTGGTCTTGTGGGAGAAGGGCTGCAACTCTTTTATTCAATGTCACAGTTATATGGTTTGAAGCCCAAAAAAGAACACTATGCTTGTGCTATAGACATGTTGGGTCGTGTTGGACGCCTGGATGAATTGGAAGGGCTAGTTAATCATATTCCTTACAAAGCTGATCAAATAATATGGAATTCTATTCTGAATTCATGTAGGATCTATGGTAATGAAGAATTGGCAAAACGGGCAGCCGATAAACTGTTTGAAATGGGAGTTAAGGATGCGTCTCCTTTTGTTATAATGTCAAATGTGTATGCTAGAGCTGGTCACTGGGATGAGTTTGCCAAAGTTAAGAAGATGATGAGAGACAGAGGAATCAAGAAGGAACCAGCTTATAGTTGGGTTGAAATCAAGAAAAGTATCTACACGTTCTCCTCCAATGACAAGAGGAACCCCCAGATAAGTCAAATTAGAGCATTGCTGAAGGAGTTGAGTGAAAAGATGAAGAAGGAAGGTTATGAACCTGATACAGCGTGTGCATTGCATCAGTTAGATGAACAAGCCAAGGTAGAGTCCTTGTGGCACCACAGCGAAAGGCTAGCTATAGCTTTTGCCTTGCTTAACACACCAGATGGAACACCTATTAGAGTGATGAAAAACCTAAGAGCATGCACTGATTGCCATGAGGCAATCAAGGTCATGACCAAAGTTGTACAAAGGGAGATTATAGTAAGGGACTCAAGTAGGTTTCATCATTTCAAAAATGGAGTTTGCTCTTGTGGGGATTACTGGTAAGGATTTGATAAGCAACTGAGCGTAAAAAAAGGACGGGGAGGGGAAAGAACAGAAATTGGTTTTGAGCATTTCAAGATTTTTTGCATTGATGTAATTTTAAATTAGAAATACCACAATGGATAAGCAGAAGTTTTTTTCTACTAGTTGGTTCTGGATTAGTGATACTGGACTCTGTTAGCCCATAGTTTTGTATCGCAACCAGGTAGATTGCCATGACTACAAGAAGAAAGAGCATACTAGTCTACACAAGGTGTCCACTGACCTATGTGGGTTTTGTCTTCAATTTTATATGTTTGCGTTATGCATAAAGTTATGAAGTTTTAGTTTTTGTCATATAGTATCCTAATATATCTAGCATCATATTCAGGATGTCCATACTTTGGTGTTCGAACAGAAATAAAATGAAAAATCTAACAACATTGATGGACCCCAAAAATTGAACTTGGTGCTACTTACTTTCGTTTACATTTTGGGAATAATCTCACTATCCAATCGTTGCAACCAACTTAATAATATCTTGTTCATTGCTTTCGCTGTATAGCTACAATTGTATATGGTCACAGATGCGACTGTAACCCAAAGTACCACACTCCAGACCTGTCCGTCCTTTTCTGGAATGAATTAGCCAGTTGCGGTGTTTGCTCCAATCGTCATATCCAGATCCTTTATATGCAGGATGGTACGAAGATTAATGCCAAACAATGTATTGGGTGACAAAACAAATAACTCGGTGTGGTAAGGTAATAACTAATAACAGTTCTTGAAAACTACATTGATTTGCTTGTTGTTTTCTTTATATTTCGTGATTTCCTCGTCCTTTTGATATCCTCGTTAATTTGTTCTGTATTCAGTAACAAGAACGCTAAAAATGTCTCCTCAAGAAGAGAACACTAAAATGTAGTGGAAGACTGTTTTTTCAAGCACCAAGTGTTAAAAACTGCATATGGAGCTGATAGTCTCAAATTTAGTTCTTAAAATCATCAGGGAAATATTTTACTCGTTCTCAGATGCTAATAATCCTGAAAACGGAGATCTCGATTGGATAAACAAACAAAAAAAGACCGCATGAGGCAAAATATTTATTAATTATAAGTAATAAACGAAAAGAAAAAGGCCAGGGGCGAACCCTCCAAGTCTCTCCTGGTCATAGAATGTAGATGTGAATAAGAGGCCACATCTATTCGAGAATTAGGGCGTGGCCACATAACTCAATCCTTTAAGTTATATTTTTTTATTCTCTTTTTATATCAAGTTTTTGGACCTCCCTTCGTAATAATAATAAAAAAGAGCACGTCTATTCATAAACAAAATTACACGCCGTAATTTTTATTTCATCATTGCAGAATTGTAACAAGTCTGAAATTCAAAGAAAAAGGGGTCAAAGGTTGTAAGCATTTCACTGTTGCCAAAATCAGCAAATTATAGACAGAATAAACAGAAAATTGTCTTGTTTTGTGAATCCTCTACAAGCGTCGCCAACATATCTTTTCGCTTGTGTTCTGCCCCCAGGGAGAACCAGGTACAGGCCAACTAATCCGATTTTCAATTGTCTGCGAATAAGATGAAGTCAAAACAGGGGCATGCCAAGAAAATTGCCAAGGCATACCACAAGAATAAAATTACATTGTGATGACCAAAATCCAAAAGAGGGAAGTCCCAGAGAACCCATTGTACCCTCGACAAGTGAAAGAAATACTATTTCAAAGTGATCGCCAGAATATACTATCTCCAGGGGCCAATGCGGCTTCTGCCAAAGTTACTAGGTCCACTGAAGTGCACAAGAAAGATGAGGTTGAAAGCATTAGTCCATCATGCTATACAAAAGTAAATGAAAGGGATTTAAGTCCAGAGAGACAGACTAAATAAGAACATCAAAATTAGAGGTCGACCTACATAGTAAATACACAGTTGAAGAGAAAGGTTGTGTTAGATCATTCGTCATTCTCAATCATGTTCCGAACATCATCAACCACCAACCATGCTTTGTGTCCCCCAATCACCTCAGCTTGTTTTTCAGAGTCCTTCCACAACTGTGACAAGCACGACACATGCTTACAGAAGCTTGAAATATCATAATGAATGTTGAAGAGTAAGGCTTCAGTTTTACCTGTATTGTTGGCATCTTCTGTTTGATTCCGTGGTTTGACATGACAAAGCAAAAGCACATGTGACAAACTCAAAGAGAACAAACACAAAGTTCCAGAAGGCTAAATATTGTTTTGTTAAGACAGATAAATGAATGAGTTTTCAGTGAAGGAAAATTACATTAGTCATATGAATGAATGTGATGGCAGTCAACAGGAACGTATCCGGACATAAAGCTATAAGATATGAAGCCCTTCTTAAAAAAGAAAGAAAGAAAGATACACAGCCGCAATCCTTTCTCAGATTTAGTCAGGATAGTTAATGATTGGACATGGTCATGAGGAGAGATGCATTAAAGATGCTATTCAGATTTTAAATCATTAGCATCATAAAAACCTGCATGACACAAGTGAGACAGAGAAGTGGGTTTTACAGTCTATGGCTGTAATATAAAGAAAACTTAAACATGTTTATGAGGGCCAGCACATATACTAGCTATTGGGTTCTATAGTAGTCCATGCTGTTTGGAAAGTGCTTGACAGCATAACTGTGAAGACTTGGAGCCGATTGCATAATAACCTATGAAAAAATGAAATATTATGTTATAGACATGAGAAACAGTTTTTTTTCTTTTAGATCTCAGGTCAATGCAATTGCCAGGTGTTGAACCAAGAGATGGAGAAAAGGAAAAAAATCCTGTTCGATAGAGAACTTAGGTGTTTCTGATAAAGTTAAATGGCTTAAAGTGATCTGATAAAACAAAAATGTTTCAATCAATAGTGCAAGGCTGTATCTTTTAGATATTTGTTGTATCACAAAAGAGAAAATTAATACGCTGCAACATAACAGAGATTCACTCTTCATGTGCAAGCATTTTAAGTGTGATAAAACAGAACGGATACTTTTTACCTTGATTGAACTTTCTTTGAAGATTATACTGGAATTTTAGTTCATTTTGTCCATTAGAAGAAAGTAGCTTCCATCATGGAACCGCAACACAATAGTTGGAAGCTAAATCAAATATGCATAGTTGTTTTTTGCTTTATGCAAACAAAGTTTCAGAGTCCGCCGTTATTACAGCCAGTTGAAAGTCTTACAAGATATGAGCAACATTCCCCGAATCTTATGAACATTGCTGTGGTGAATCAAAAGAATAATCTTCTGGCAAAGTTTTTGTGTATTTACAAATCCCTGCCTTCATCATAGGGAGAACTCAGGCTGTCTCCTCAAAAAAAAAAAAAAAAATTTACTCTTAAAAAAAAAGAACTCAGGCTGTCAATGCAAAGGTGTCAATGTAGCATTAAAAACTGCGTACCAAAGAATTTTATGCTCTAAGTTTTTATCTCAACTCATGCAGTTGTAATTCATTTACTCCTGAGGTACTTGGCTTTATCTTGCTTATCCACAGACCTCAATAAATAATTGATGTAAAATCGTCGTGGGGCATGGTTTATCGTCATTGCACTTTGGTTACGAAATATTTCCTGTTTCTCATCCTCCTCAAAATGGCTCTCTTGTTTCTCTCTTCATGTACCACAGAGCATGCTTGTTTAGTTTTTTTTTTTTGAGATAGAAAAAGAAGAGGCACTTAATTTATGATGCTTTGGTCAATTACTTTGGTACACACACACGCACGCGCGCGCGCATACACATGAAAAGCAACTGAATATGGAAAAAACTGAATATGGAAAAATGACCTTAAAAATACAAAAAAATGAGGACATCAGACTTACTGTAACTCCTGCACGACTCACAAGCCTTTGAGGAACCATATTGACATCAATGTAGTAGAACCTAACCCTGCATCAGCAGAAGCTAATGCTAAGAACTGTCAGTATTGAAGAGTGAGACTGTCAGTGAAACTATGCTTCCTCGAGTAATGAAGTTAAAAATGGCTGGAATTAGATAAGCACAAGTAATGATTAATACATTACATCTCCTCAAAATAATGACTAATACATTAAATACAAAGGTAATCATAGAAGACCAATAAAATATTACTTCTACTTGCATATTTTACTGTGAAAACAATCATTCAATTTCTCCAATATGAACTTTAAAAGGTTTTTCCACTGACCTTGGATAGTAATTTGCTGCTAGTTTTTCCAATTTGGGTTTCAAAAGAATACACTTTCTGCACCATTTTGCCATCCTGCAGGTCAAAAGTACCTCTCATCGGATCAGCATACACACAGGAAAGACAACAATATCCATTCTGCGAACGATTCTCTTGTCCTTATACTCTCAAGAAGAAACTGACAAGTCATGGCTAAAAGTTATCGTTTTGAATGAGAAGTTATAAAAAATTTTGAAGCACGTTTAAAATAACAAAATGGGCGTTAAAACAATTAACTGCAAAAGCAATCAACTATATATGCACTGTTTGAGCCATGAATATTGAGAGAATAAACCAGAATTTTTCTTTTCTATTTTCCTCATTCATTCTATATCACCAATAGCAAACACATCATATGTGGAGGAAACCAATTGCAAAGTGATACGCAAGCTATGGAACAGATCCTACAGAGTTCATGTAGAAAGGAACAGTAAGTAACCTTCTGACAATTCCAACTGAATCAGAAGCGTTTTTCCATACAACTCCAATTCATGGCTGAAACTAAAAGCAAACAAACAAGAAAGTTGGGCAAGTTCTTAGAGATGGCACCAGAGAACGATCAACGACTCCTCGCGCTGCTGAGCTTCGGAGATGACCTGATTAAAGCGCTCCTCGCTGGCGACGGGCTCGAGCTCGACAGAGGACGGTGCGTCCTCCTCCTCGAGGCCACTGGTTGCGGCGACGAAGTGAGCCCTGGGGCGCGAGGCGTTGCGGATCGAGAGAGCGGAACAGGTGGAGAGGGTGCAGGTTTCCGTCGATCCCCGGCGGGGGAGGACTGGGAGGTCGAGGAGAGGCCGTCTCCGGTGGAGGGAGGAGGGCGGCGGGCGGAGACGAGGAGGGGCGGAGAGGAGAAGAGCGTCGGACATTTTAAAGAGGAATGCAAAGAGAGATCGTATTTCCCTCTTTTTTTTCCGCGTCCCGTCTCCAGCAAAAGTGGGGGGGTTTTTGCAGTGAGGTTGCTTCGTTACAAGAAGACTGACGAATATAATAATAATAATAATAATAATAATAATAATAATAATAATAATAATAATAATAATAATAATAATAATAATAATAATAATAATGGTGTAAAAAGAGAAACACAATTTCTACAGAAAAGGAGGAAAAATAGTTTACAACTTTTAAAACACCTTTTGTCTTTGCTTGAATTAACTTCACATAATGTAGTGTTGAATTTAAAACGAAGGATATAAAGATTTTGATCTTTTAGATAGTGGAAAATAATTTTAAAAATATCATGTTGTGATATTCAAACTCATATTTCTTAAAGATTTCGAATTTCATCAATGTAATATATGTGCTTTTTTTAAAAAATTTTAGTCTTTGAATCAGATTGATGAACCTCCTTTTGTAATGGGTAAAAAAAACTCGTATTCCTAAGAATGGACATATAAGAAAAAGGGTCAAAGAAATTTTTTTATATGATTCGGAGTTTATTTTTTTCTATATAAAAATCACTCAGTATCTCCCAATATCAATTTCCATATATATGACGTTGATACAAGAAATGAGAAATTAAATCTTTACATAATTGAATGATCTGCCTCCACTTGAATTTTTAATATGTATTAACCATATATTTGGATACATGAAAGATTAATATTTCTGGCATCAAGAACGGAACAACAGTAACTAAGATGTGGAAAGGGAAAGCAGTTGAGCCAGGACACGACTCCTTGCAATAGATTTTTTTTTTCTTTACAGATGTTATTGATTTGTTTTCTTTTGAGTGCGACACAATAGAATTCTTATACAAGCAGATGCTTAGTCGAGCTTCATGAAGAAGGAAAATTCGTCGTCGGATTGCAGCATCTTCCAATTACATGACAAGTAAAAAACAGCAAGAATGCCAACAGTGTTCAACCATATCTAACAGCATGCCAATGATTTTAATGCAGTGAATCCACTCGTTTACACCCTACACCAGTAATAAATTCTTCAATATCATGATTATAGTAATACAAAAGACGTAAAGTATTGCTTAGATTTAATATCTGATACATTGCCTTTGCCCAGTGTCAATTCAAAGGATGTATGGTTTGGGTTTGGGGTCAACAACCTTGAGACAATTTCATGTATCATAAGGATCATAACATTTCTGCTGCACAACTGATACATGAGAAAGCATAATTCCAAAAGCACAATTGGCGTTTTTGTGATGAAACTTTCAAGGTACAGGTACAATATTTATACTCCCTGTCAAAGTGGCAGGAAATTTAACTGACCTCTATTAACTGTAAAACCAAACTTTCAGCTTTCTTACAAACAATATCAATAACCTGCCAAAACCTAAATGAACCCATGGATATACATCTCTACAATATGTGCAAGGTAAATGAATGGCTTTCAGTGACATACTGAAGTTCGAGAAGAATAACTTCTATGGTGCTGTTGTTTTATCTTTTAACTCTCTTCCTTTTAAACAACTGTACCTGCAGGTCTATCCACGGCATAATGTGCAATTAAGTGGATTCTACACCAGAACATTAGCCATTCCCAGTTCGACACTTGTTAATCATTTGTAACGGGAAACTGGGTTCCATCTTTGAGATGGCCAAGTGCCATAGGGCAGAACCATTTCAACTTGTTTGGACCAAGGATCTGATCAAGCAATCAAAATCAATCAATGTTGAGGATAAAAGAAAGATTACAGTCACTACATAATGGAATGAAAAAATGGCACTTCTTACCTGGATAAGATTATTATATATACCAACGTCAAAAGGATGGTGATACTTTTGACCACTTTTCTTAGCCAGCCACATTGCTCTAACTGATTCCCGATACTGGGAAATCAATAAACTTGTATAAATCACTGTTAAGAAATAAAAATAAAATTCACATTATGGGTGAAAAGTCTAACCTCAATAGTAGTCAAGTTACGACCCAACAGGTAAATGTGCCAGCCTAACAAGCTACCCATAGCCAAGCTTAGCATAAACGTGACTGAACCAGATAATATCTGCAAAGTTAACAGCGACAGAGAATTTTTTAATTCTGATGAGTATTAATGCAGGTACCTTGGGTTATAGTAACATAGCTTAACAGCGATGAGTGTATAACAAATTTTTATGGAGTAATGAGAAATTATTACTAAAAACCCGAGATCTAGTGACACTTTTTTTGAGAGATTTATTGACACTTGTTATAGAAAAAGATTGACAACCTCCTCCGATCAAGTCACCAGAAACATACATGGCAACATTATAGACTATCAAGTGTGAATTAACAAAAAGCGTAAGTACAAGTGCAAATTTGATTTTTCAAACGGTCCCAACTCCATTTATAATTTGAACCTGCATGCAACAAGGTGGAAGAGAAAACAAACTCAAAGAAATCAACCCACAGGTATGCATGCTTAGAATTCTAAACATGAAAAACCATTTTGGAAAGGAAATTTGTTCCACAATGGTACAGGTCAAATAAAAAATGGCAAAATAGTAGAACAAGGGAGCAAATTGTTCACTACAAACTTACATAAAAGAGTTTCATGGAGAATCCTCTGGAATCATAATCCTTCTTAAGGATAATAATAACTAAGATCACCTGACATATTCAACAAATCAAAGTAATGTGTCAACTGTGATATGATGAATATACAATACAACTTTCCAACTAAAATACATGCAAGGAAAGACACAAAGTTGATGTGCCAAAGCTAGTCATACAAGATAGATAATTGCAATGTACAAACCGTAGAATAGATGGATCCCATGGTTGCATGAAAGACACAAATTATGAAGGGCTTATAGTTCGAATATCCCACACAGTTGCTTATCCATGTACAATGATGATCCTAAACCATGGAAATTTTAGTTACAATGTAACTGTTATAAGATAATAAGAGCTTTAAAACTTAACTGATACAAGAATACCTACCATTTTCAAAACACACCTTTTGCATATCCGACAGTGATGCGTGCGTGGGGGTTTGTACGTGGAACATTTATTACAATACTTTGAGTGCAATCCCTGCCAAAACCATCTTCAAATCAAAACATTGTGTATGACGAAACTTAGGGCACATGATCCAGATTTTATGGCACAAGATTTTGATAGTAAGTGCAAACACCATGTACAAGAAGACCAAGGAACACCTCAATCTAAGCAAGTGAAGTTTTATTTATTTATTTATTTATTTGTTTTGAGAGAATGAAAGATGTATGCCAAGTTATGCAGATATCCTATTTTATTGCTGAAAATGTGCAATATAACAAAAAAAAGGACTAACTGTACATATGCGATGATGATCCTCAGCCCCCTTTCCATTTTCTAAACATAGACAAAGCAATTACAAGAATTCTGTCCACACAGCACCTTTCACCCCAAGATATACAGAAATTTCATCAGATTTTTTTTAATCTTATTGCTTAGCAAGTGAAGTTGGTCAAATTATAAGCAAAACACATGGAAAAAGAAATCAGACTTGCAAGTCTGACCACTTTGCAATACGCGACAGCCTTACACAAGATCATGCCATCAGAGATTTGTAATAAGAGCAACACCACACATCAATTCCAGTTTTCATACTTGGAACTTTTTATGCATTATCCAAGAGCTGTTAGGTAATCCTCGAGGCTCATTAGCTCATCAAGCCTTCAATTAATCAATGCACAAAGTAGGCTAGGTCAGAGTCAATTTCGGATAATGCATTTTAAAAATTGGAGATGCCTCTGAAATTTTATATCAAATATAAAGCACCAATAACTAGAGAAAAGACGGTGCCAATGTAGGACACGCAGCAATTCCAACTATCCATGAACTTGGTGGAAAATTGAATTTATCATTTTGAAAGAGTTGAGTGTTAAAGCTTAATTGTCACTAATCTTCCTCTCAGAAAAATTGACAATAAACTAGTTATTATTATTGTTTAGCTAAATGAGGATATGAAGCCAAGAAAGAAGGGTGAAAGCCACAGTAACTCATTAGAGGATCTTACAATAAACACAGTAGAACATAAACACTGAGACGATGAAGTAACAACTAAACATATTATGACTCGTGAGCTAAAGCTGGCAAACTTCCTCCTAATTGTACTTTCCTTTCTCTCTCAAAACAAAAAAAAAAAGAAACAAAAACTTGCACTTCCCTTTGAAAAATCGTAGAACTATACTTGTACTACTAAAATTCCAATTTTTAACAGTACTCTTCAAAGGTTTCGGCCAGAGATTGCGTTTACTGTTTGAACGCTGTAGACGTCTTCTTCACCTCTGCGCACTAGTAAACTTCACGTGTCGCTCTTACGAAGTAAGCCAGAAAAATGACGACAAGATAACTATGTGTTAACCATATGATATCATACAACCAAAATCTACACTTCCAAAGATCTCACTTTTAAAACAGATCTGGATCCAAAATTTCGACTGCAAATCACACAATAACACGAATATTAGCAGGATTCAACTCACATCCTTCTGCGGATCTTCCGTTTCCGGGACAAAGGAAGAGGGGACGCGCCCTGGGTCGGTCAACACGGCCACGAAGAATGACCACAAACACAAGAAGGCGAACCCGCTGAAGGCGACGGCGTTGAGCAAGCCGGGGGCGGTGCGGAGGCCCAACCAGCCGTCGATGAAGACGAACACCGTGGCGTAGAACACGAATCCCATCAGCGCAAGGACGCCGAGCACCGGCAGCGTGAGGAACCTCCTCCGCCTCCTCGCACCGCCTTTCTCTCCTCCCGCCATCGCCGAGTCGAAGCTCCCACCGACGAGGGCGAGCGACGCGAGATCGAATCGAACGGTGGCGTTCGTTTAGGAAGAAGTTTCCATCGACGAAGAGATGAGCACCGAAACTAGGCGCACTCGAGCGCGTAAGTTGGACAATTTGACCCGCGCGATCTGGCCACAAAGCTCAAGGGCCCCCGAGCTTTTGCCGACGGGACCCACCAAGGTTACCGATTGGTTGGGCCGCACAACCCAAAAAACCAAGGCAGAACGCCAATTGCGATCGATCCACGTCACTGTGGCCCAAAGTTATTTTGAAACGCAACTACCGTGGGCTTTTCTTGCATTTTTAGATGCGACAGTTAAATGGACTTAGAACTTTTCTTGTTACTTTGTGCTAGATAATTATTTATCTTTTATTTAAGTCGCATTTGGAGTCCTAAATTTTTAGGGGAGAGCAAAATTGGATTCAGGTCGGGATCCATCCGGACCCGATTTTGGCCCGATTTATGCCGAATTTTAAAAAAATTAAAATCGGTACCGGATCCGGTCGGGACGGGTTCAGGATCAGGTCGAGAATAAGATCGGGAATGGAACCGAAAATTTATTAAAAATAAATAATATAATATTAATACAATTAAATCAGATTTTATATAATTTAATATATTATTATAATTATATTTTAGTTGCGAATCAGAAATTGAACCTGAAATTGAACCGGGAATGGATAAATCATATTAGAATATTTTAAAATTATATATGTCTAATATATTATTATAATTATATTTTTATTTTAACCGGGTCGGATCTTTGGTAAGAAATTTTAGTGTTGGACCCGATCTCGACCCAGAACTGATTAAGTTTTCTCCAACTTGGATTCGGTTGTAGGGAATATTTCTTGGGAATCCGGGTCGGTTCCGCGTGCTCACCCTTGTAAATTTCTTTTTAGTGGATCACAATCTATATATTTTTTATATGTAAAAGCAGAAGTACCATGCTAATTAATATATATATATAATAAGAATAATAATAAAATTTTATGATAGGTATTAAATGTCAAAGTTTTTTATGCTTTATCAAATTATATTTTGATGATAAAAATCTTGAATAATTAAAGTTATATGTTTAAGATGAGAAAAAAATAATCAAAATATTTGATTGTAACAAATTTCAAGTCAATATTTGAATAAGTTACATTTTATAATTGACATGATATATAAATATAAAATTCATATATAATCATTTTAGTTTTTCGAGAAAAAACACTTTGTTTCGATAAAAAAAGTGTAGGTTGATCAGAGAGCATCTAAAAAAATTCAACCAGCCAAGTAATAGATCGGTTGTCCTATCAATCATATTTTGATCAACCAACCAATACAATCGGCCAAAGTTTTAATGATCAAAATTTTCAAATAATACATGATTGACCATTTTGACAAAGTGATCAGTCACTCAAGAGTGCAGAATGAATAATAATTAGAATTCAGTGCAAAGTAACAAGAAAAAGAAAAGTTAATAAGGCTATGAAAAAAAGTTCAAAAGGTGAAGTGGTCATTAACACTTAGCAAACTTGGGGAGAACTATCAATGAAAAATTATCAAAGGGCATGAAATAAAAAGGAAAGTGTTGAAAAAAAGAAATAAGAATAATTTAAGATAAAATTTATTAATATAACATCTATCATCATTAAATAATGGATATTAAATTAATAATAACCTATTTATATTATCATTATATAACTTTTAATAAATAAAAAATGTCTTATATTATTTTTAATATTTCTAATAAGTTATTAGTACAATATATATATCATATCATAAAATTTATATTATCTCTTTATAATTATTATAAATAATATTATTTTAATAAAATCTGGTTCAACTCAGTCGAACCCGATCGGACCGATCCAACCGTGACCCGGTGATGAATCCGGTCGGGTCGCCAGTCCGGTTCTGAAAATATTGATTTTTTTATACATGTTTTCAATTACATTGTGACATAATTATTTTGTTTGATAAGATGTTTATTTTATTAAGTCTTAGTTTGTATATAATTCATATTATGTATTTAATAGATATTGTTGATAGATATGCTACATATTTTTACATTGACGTTCCTTGTACTCATATCTATGTAACTTTCCTTTACTTTTTCCCTTTTTACTAGTTTTATTAATTTTTAGATATATGAGCATGTGAATCTAACTTCATTATCAAGGCACACAATTTGTAGATAACAAACTTGTGTCACTAAAAGTGATAACTAAAAGTTTAGAAACATAGATCCTTGAACAACTACTAGGTTGGTTCCTAAAGAAAACTTAAGTTCAATGTAAGCAATCTTTTGCTTAAAGTCTATGGAAAATTGCCTATTAAAAGGACCACTTTGTGTGGCTTTTGTGATATTTCGAAAATCCTAGTTCTTAGTGTCATTTGGCAACTAGAATATTCATATGTTTTTCTTTCACGCTACTTATTTCTGGCCACATGATTTTGTAGTTAGTCTTCCACATTATATTCGTATGTTTGGGATGTAAAGTTTCATCACTTTAATTTTGAAAAGATGATCTTCATCATAGCATATTGAATACAAAGTTTTAATTGCTCGATACATTTTTTTGAGTAACCAGCTCCCGATGTCTAGGAAACGATGTCACGATTAATTCATGCGATGCTAAAAAGTACACTGTCAGCATATTAGAGGTCGGTCCATCATTGAGTCCAATTAATTTAGTTAAGTCTACGTACTTGAGTGACAGGTGAAATTTCTAACAAAAAATTTCTACACTTAAAAGAATTCAAAATTGAAATCTTACTTAATCGAGAAGAAACCACCTAACTTCATTTCAATTACTCTTAGACGGTGGGTACATCTTTGGATAGTAAGTATTATATGTGCCTTCTAAACATTGCATAAAATTTTGTTCCCTTTCCTTTTAACTTGTTTCATCGTAATAAATAAAACTATTGTGCTGGCTTATATGCTCACTTATTTGTGTTGAACATTAAAATAATGAGATTATACTTCACCATGATGATGTGAGTGTGGATTATAGGAAGTTCATTTGGCATTCATTTTTTGTCCGGGATAAGGAAAACTTTCAACCCGCCTAAGAAAATATAGATAATTTGGCATTAAATTTTAGGATAATTTTTTAATTTAATAAATTAAAACTAATATGCTCAAACTAGAGTTTACCTCAAAAAAAAAGATTGCAAGGACCCGAGAAGCATTTTTTTATATATAAATATTTTTTTATATTATTAACTCATAAGTCATAACTTTCTTGTTATCATAATATTATATTATACGACTTTGTATATTTATATTATATTTTGGAACTGTTTGATATATTCTAAAATTTAGTGTTAAATTTTATACCTTAGTGATAATTAATTGTGTTTACATTAAATTTTATTTTATTATTCGAATTTTAAAAAACAATGTACTGGAATAGTGGTATGGAAAATTGTTCAAAAAAAAACTATGACGATTTTTCATTTTTTCAAAAGGTTTGAGGATGATTTTTAATTTTCCTGATGGATCCAAGAAAAAAGAGACCATATATCAACCATTTTCACTTCGAAATTTTATTAGATAAAATTCGTATAAATATGTGTTCTTTAACTAATAGTTATTAATGAAAAATATCAATATTAATACAAAATTTTAGGGCAAAAAAAAGAAACCCAGACTTGAGCTCTTGGGCGTGGCCTTTTTGAGTAGTTGGACTGTTTGGGGGAGATCATGGGCTCGCTGAGAAAACCCTAAATCACACATATAAAAGGCTCTGCTGCCTGCCTTCGTTACTGCTGCTTTCGTCCCGCTGCCGACTCGTCAAGGAGGACAGAGGGCTCCTGCAACCATGGTAATCGTCTTTCTCTTGACTGAATCCTTCGTCCCTTGGTCACTATTTGATTTGTAGATCCGTCGCCTAATGTAAAGATTGGTAAAAAGATAATCTCAAAGAATGGTCTTTTATTCAATTTTATGTTTTAATGGACGATTCTTCCATTTCAGTGTTCAATGTGACAGTGGAGCTATTTTGTTTGGATCTTTTTGTTAAAAATGTCACGATGGATGTGGATATGTGCAGTTCTTGCAGTTCTTTGCTAGTTTTGTTTGTGTTATCGTCTTTGCTGAAATGCGTTGTACATTTTTTCTCATAGGTTAACGTCCCTAAGACTAAGAAGACTTACTGCAAGAACAAGCAGTGCAGGAAACACACTCTTCACAAAGTTACCCAATACAAGAAGGGAAAAGACAGTCTGTCTGTCCAAGGGAAGCGTCGTTACGACAGGAAACAGTCAGGTTATGGTGGTCAGACCAAGCCCGTCTTCCACAAGAAGGTATTCATTGGTTCTCTCTGTTGACTTATCCTCTGTTTATACTTTATGTCCAATTCGACGTTCTGGCATTGATTCTTTATGAAGAAGTCTAGATAGCTTTTTAGTCTGTTAGAACATATTACTGGGCAGGCGAATCCTAGTAGCTTGAAAGTATGTCTTGTTAATATCAAATTCTAATTTCAGGCAAAGACAACAAAGAAAATTGTGCTGAAGTTGCAATGCCAGTCTTGCAAGCACTATTCGCAGCATCCAATCAAGGTACTTAACTATTTGTTATGTGAGTTACTCGCAGTTTTGATCCTATATATATATTCCCTTTTGATACGATGTTGAACGTTGCAGAGGTGCAAACATTTTGAGATTGGAGGAGACAAGAAGGGGAAGGGGACATCTCTCTTCTAGTCTGCTGACAGTGTGGTTTTGGTGATATTTAATGGTTATGGAATTGTCTTTTTGTCTATGGTTGGATCTTTATTATCAAATCAGCATTGAGCTCCTTTGTTAATTTTAGTGCACCCATGTTGCCAAGTTCATTTGTAGTCACTAGCTATTTGAAGCTTCTTATTTGCTTAGAAGTTTGATCTAATAGTGAATTTGCTTATGAGCGTGTTCCACTGGGCAGTTGATTCTTAATATGGTAATCTTGTGTGAAGTAGTTTGCCTAGCTCTAACATGATATTTTTATCTTACCGTTCTCCTTTGCCGATTCTTCTCCATATAGCTATTGCCTGAACATCTTCTGCCTCTGAACCAATGGC
Source organism: Pontederia crassipes (assembly GCA_030549335.1). Classification (NCBI taxonomy): domain Eukaryota; kingdom Viridiplantae; phylum Streptophyta; class Magnoliopsida; order Commelinales; family Pontederiaceae; genus Pontederia; species Pontederia crassipes. Next base: position 62,253,219 of record CM060191.1, on the reverse strand, counting down.
TTCTCTGAAAGAGATTCTTTTTATTATCTGATATTAAAAAAATATCAATTCAATTCAATTGGTTGAGGTCATTAAGGAGAAGATATTTTGTTTCATTCAACTCCATTTGATTTGGTACCTCTTAAAATGGTTATGATATAGAGGAAAAATCTTTACAGTTTGCAATATTATTTCGCAGGGAAAGAATAATAGTTGCACAATCACATGTTCCACTCCCCTTAGGAACAATGCACTTCCATACCAAATTTTCTAACATGATTTGTTGGCAAAATCTAGTTGTGGTTCAAAGTGGTTGGAGTTAAGTTGTAAGAAATTTGTATCGAATATTTTTGTTGGGAGTTTTACTTACTATTTTGTGCATTTTGGATATGGATATTGGAACATTTTTGTTGGGAGTTTTACTTATCATAGTGGGGTATTTTGTGCATTTTGGATATGGATACTACTAGTCGCAATCTAAAAAAAATCTAACAAATGGATGCTACTAGGATTTGCATCGTTTGTAATCTGGTGCAAATCTTGTTTCCCTGTTGTATCTACCATTGAAACTATCTTCTCATCTTATGCCGTTAGTGACAGGAAGTATATCAATTTTATGCTGGCGGTGTGGATGAGCCATCTGAAATTTGCCCCCGCTCTGATTGACTTCTGACACTAGATTTTCTCTTTGATCGCATTCTTAACTTCAGCTTCCTTTTTCATTCACAAATGCAATCAAATCCTTGATGCCGGTCAGACGACGCATCGGACGTTTGACACCGCCAACACACCCCCTCGGATTCAGGGTTCTCGGAATCGGCTTGGCTGATTCTTGTGAAGAACGCAGTCAATGCAATCAGACATGCGAGCTCGCATATGAGGAAGAGACCCCAAAATCTTCCAAGGGTTAGCCGATTAGAACCAATTGAACTGTCCCGTGAACTGCACCCTGCAGGTGTGAGCAGATCCATTTATCATGGATCCTCTGGAATTCACCTGTCTCAGAGTATTAGAATGGCTGCCGGTAGATCCACTGCTAGAGGAGTCTATTGGAAAAACCTGTTAAGAGAGAAATCTTCAATATCACAGAGAACTCAAAGAAGAAAGAACCGTGACATCGAGGATAATGAATAATGGTACTCACGAAACCTCAACCACTTTTCGTGAACTCTCGACCAACCGTCTGAAACATACAGTAGCGAGACAAGGAGATTTCTGTGTGGAAGCTCGTCAACTATTGCAGCTACGCCACCGCCTTTTGGCCCAAGCTCAAGGCTCCTTGCATATCCTTCAGGCGTTTTCAGCTCTTTGAGCACTCTGCTACGGTCAATTCCTGTATCATGTTAGCTTCTTGCCAATGGTCCCACTTGATATCCAATTGGACCAGAGCTAGAGATTAAAGTATCAACTATGAAGCCATTCTATTCCCGAAGAGAGCTGCTGAACCGTGAGGATAGATGTCAAGCTTGCAGTGTAACTTGAATTGGTGATCGACACAACGAACAACCAAATGATCAGCACGAAACGTCCGAGAGTGCTCACAGTGTTCTCTCCTAAATACAGACATGGCAATTTAGAACAGGGAAGACTATTCGCCGGATGCTATAAATTTAATCTGGAAGATGAGTTATCAGAATAGAAGTATAATATTCAAGCTTACTTCCTATGAGCAAAAAACATCGTTGAGAAGCCAAACCTGTCAAGAAAAAGGCTGAGTGAATATTCTATAGATCGACAAAAAAGCTGAGTAAATTATTTTATAAGAGAAATGTGTGTGAGAGAAAAAAAAAAGAAAAGGAAAAAGAAAAGCAAAATAAAAAAAAAGGTCACATCAGAAAACTACAGTGCTTTTGATCAAGATGGAACCAGAGCAATGAAATCAGAATTGTGTGACCCTAGTTCCAAAACATTAATTGCAGCTTCTTTGGAGAATTAAGTTGGAACTAGGCCTCTTGGTTCCAACTTAATTCCCCAACCAAATGCCCCCTTAGGTTATAAAAAAAAGAAATACTGATCTGCCTTTTTATCGGGAGGAAGGCAATGAATCTTGTTTAGATATCCCCAAGGAGCTGGGCCAGCTTCCCTAGCTTTCCCTCCTTTCTTTGACGGCTTGGTTTTGCTATCGCTCCTATGTAGTGGTCGGCCTTAAAAGGAGCCTTCCTACCATATCTTCATGCCTATGTACTTCTTCTCTCTCGAAATAAGGTTCGTGGAGCGAGAACGCCGGAGCTTGTTGCTTAGCGCGCTTCGACTTTCGAGTCATGTCTGTGAAGATGCGGACTACCGACTGAAAGACCGAAGTAAAGGACTTGACTGGACTAAAACTTCGAGCAGCGAGTTTAGGGAGAGCGCCCTAGCGTGCTCCGACGAGAACGCCTCCGCTTTTTTGAAAAAGCTCAAAGTTCCAGCTCAGCAAGTTAGAGCAAAGGACTGAAAATCCTTAGCCTTTAACCAGTTAGGCCAAAAAACTTCGCTCGGTTGGCCCTCCTAGGCTGACGCCTACTTTTCCAAAGAACCAAATTCTAAAAATGGAAGAAAACACTTGTGACATCTCACATCTATATTTCAAAAGGGCTTTAGAAAAGCCCATGCATGGAATTCGTCTCTTTGACTAGTGCGGCAATGACAAGATCATATTAAGGTTGTGTTTGGGACAACTGTTCAAAAAGTAATAGAGGAAAAAGCTACTATGGCTGAAAGGAGGGTGGATCATATGTAAGAAAAAAAGCAAAAATAGTGTTTTTACCAAACATCAATTACGAACGCTCCCACGGAACTCCCACATGTCCTCCACAGTTGCATCAAAATACTGCGAGAGATCATATGGAACATTTTGAAAAGAATTGCACCAATAATAGCCAAAGTGTGGATCAGAAAACAAAATCAAATTCATGACAGATGATCCAATTGTGTGTTGTGTAAAGATAAAGTATATTTGCGATAGGAAGGAATGAACAAGTTCTTTGTAGGAGGAATGCACACATTTTCATAAACCTTTCGTACAAGTTCATTGTAGCTTGGATTCTATGAACCATCTACAAAGAGAATAAATTGATATGGAACTGGATATATGGCAACAAGTTGATTGCAGCTACAAGTTTATCAATACTATATCCTTTAGCAGTGTTAGTACCATATCATCTTTAGATACAAATTTTGTATAACTTGTTCAGTAAGGAACTCCAATTCTTACGGGCCCATTTGGAATCAAAATAAACGTAGAGTTTTGACATTGTTCTAAACAACACTTAGATTAAGTTATGGGCCCACAAGTAATGATTGCAGGAGTAGCAAAATTAGTTTTCTCTGTAGAAACTTCTTTACTCTAGCTGGAGTACAAATTTGGAGAAAGTATGAGTTAGAAAGAAAATAGTCAAGAACAAATTTTGTGCATCCAAAAGGGCCAACGTTTTTCATTGACTGGAAGCACCCAACCACATGGTTTTATTGTGGTCTCTCCAGGTTGATTTATAAATTCGTTTTATTTTTTATTCTCTCATTTTTTACCACCTCTCTCATCATATGAAAGAAGTTGATTGCAATAAATTCTTGTTACCAAACAATGACAAAATGATATTACTAAAGTAACTAACACCTCATGTTCTAGTATCCCTGAACATCGATGGGTCTCCACTGAAAAAAAAAGTAACTCACACCTCATGTGACTTGGTGCATATAATGGCTAATGTAATGTCTAGAACTATGGGTTGTTGTAACTAGATCCTAAGTGCAAGTGTGCAATGCTCTATAAATATATAGAAACACAATGAATCTAATTATGAGAAAATATGTGAATTAATAGAGCCTTATGTCTAACGACCTATTTAATCCTAAGGCCATAGATTCCCCACCAAGAAACCTCTAATTCTACCAGTAGCCATAGCACACTTGCTGCCTTCTAAAGTCTGCAATGGACTAGCCTCGTATGCCCATGGACAACTATTGCCTCCTTGGTTCGTCTGAAAAAAAAATTGCCTCTTTGGTCGAGCTCTTTAATCTGCCAGTTGGCTCTTTCCTTACATAGTTTGTGCATTGTCCAACAACACTAACGATATTTCGAGCCTATCTCTTCTTTTTTTTCTCTTCTCAAAAGAAAGAAGAAAAGTAAAGCTTTGTATATGTGTTCTTTCTCTGGCTTTGGTCCCATTGATTTTTATTTCCATTTGAATCTAGTTCCTACTATTTTCCTTTTGTTTTTTTTGTTTGGCATGATTGTAGAGAGATAATTAAATTGCCTCCAACTTCACTTCTTGTCAAAGAGCCATTTCATTGCGTATGACATTACTTCTAGTAGTAGAGAGCAACCTAATTGCCTCCAACCTCAAGCCCCTCCATCAATGAAGAGTCTCCATGCCGTCTTATGATATAAGACCATCAAAGACAGAGTAAGTACAACAATGATGCAGTGATCTCCAACTTGGCAAGCTTCGAATGTTTGGAATATCTCGTTTGAGGGGGCATATTAGAATAACTAACACCTCATGTGGCTTGGTGCATATAATGGCTAATACAATGTTTAGAATTATGGGTTGTTGTAACTAGATCATAAGTGTAAGTGTGCAATGCTCTATAAATATATAGAAACACAATGAATCTAGTTGTGGGAAAAATGTGAGTTAATAGGCATAAAGAACGGAGAGGCAACACCACAGGACTGACTTTGGATCTACGTCTACGATGCCTCAAATGAATCTAATAGATTTTGCCACATGCATCATTGAAGTATATTCCCTATGGTAGATTTTTGTTTCCATAAGAAATAGCGTTGCAAGGTGTCAAAATTTCTTTTTCTAATGCCAAAACTCTGCAAAAGATGAAGAAAAATATTTCCTTAAAGTGGTAAAGAAAAAAGATGAACAAGCAAAAAGTTTAGATAGGAACACAAATACCTATGAACTTCATGGATCATGATAAGTCAAACTCTGAACAAATAGAAAAGACTAAATGTAAGGGCCACTTAGTTGTGGGTTATAGACCAGAATATTTCAATAATTCTTAGAATATAGACAAATACAAGCATAATAAGATTAACTTGATCAAAATTTATTTTTTTGCAACACCATCTAGAAAAGTGTGAAATCGTCCTTTTTAACCCCATCAGTAGAATATCTCTATTCTTCTAAAATAGCATAATAGAGATATTATACTGCTTTTTCATTTTTTTCATCATTTTTTATTATTTAACTATATTATTAAATTATAATAAATGTAAACTATTTATAATAAAATACTTTTATTATAAAATTTTAAATTTATTCTTTTTCAACAAAACAACTGGTAGAATAAGAATATAGTTAGAATACTATATTCTTTAGAATAAAATCTAGTATTCTTTGAAAGATATTCTCTAACCAAAAGGTCACTTATGTGGTAGAAAGAGTGATCCATAATTAGCAATAGCAAACTAAGGCTCTATAATGTTTAAGGATTTAAACACTACTTTTTTTATTTAGTAAAAGACATAATTAAGTAGAGTTTTAATATTTTTAATAAACAATATTGAAAAGCTGCTTTTACTACAATTTAACATTTAGAGGTTAGAGATTTGCATTTTATATTTTTTTCCAATTTTATCCTCATTCAAGTGCAGTATTCCTTTCTCAATTTATCTTATTATTTTCTCTTTTTATTTTATCAACATTAAACTATATTACTTTTATATTAATATTCAATTAATTAAAAATTATTATTTATTAACAACGGATAAGAAATTAATTTAATAATTAATATTTTCATATCATTTATGCACCACATAAAATTTATTGTAAAGATAGATCTTTATATATTTTGATAAAAAATTAGTTGTGGAATTTTATTTTTGAGATAATAATGATTTACTTATAAAATTATAATAAAATTTGTATAGTGATTGAATAATTTATTATATGTTCAATTATGTCATTTTATATTTACTAACTTATCAAACACTTATTTATGAATATTCTAAATGAAACGCTAATATCTAATCACCATCCTCTATTCATTATTTAAACTACTGTCTGCTTTAAAACAGTGCTTTATTTATCAAACAGTTGATAATGTCATACAAAATCTAATAAATGTCTAATTTAGATTCCACTAATATTTTATTCAAAATTAAAATAGTGGAGAATAAGACAATCTCGTAAACATTTTATAGCTGTCTCACATCTCTCTTGCTAGCAAAACCACGACCGATACTGATGCAATATGAAAACAAAAGCAAACTAGAACTGAGATGTCCCCCACCCCTTCTTGTCTCCACCAATCTCCATTAATCCCAATATGCTAAAATTCTAATACTAAACATAATCCCAATCGATATAAATATACCCTATCAGATTTCAATACTAATATAATTTATTATTTATTTGATTTATTTAAAGAAAATAAAATATCATATAATAAAGTTTAGGTAGTAACATTTGTACGACTGCAAATAAAAAATTTAATTCAAAAGATAAATTTATGTTGAATAGGAGTAGAATTACAGTATGAGTAAATCTACTCATAATATATGTGCAACTTAAAAAAATAAAAGAAATTAAATATAGTATGTCTAATTTGATTATGAAATGAAGAAAAATCAATAAATGTTATAGCAAACTGATGCGTAAAATGATGTAGCAAAATAAATCCGTTAGCAAGTGCACTAGTCGCTCAAGTAATATAATAAATAAGAGTAAATAGTATCGAACCCACGAAGAATATTATTAATTCAATATCTAAATTAATAAGAGAAAAACATAGATTTTGAAGATAAGTTTTGTAATTATAAAATAAAATAGAGAAAACGAGATAATAATAAGATAAAAAATGGTGTTGAAGTTAGACCTTAGGATGAAAATAGATTAGGATAAATAATTGAACCATAAAAGATAAATTTAATATTTAAAGATGAATATTTTAATTTAACATGATTAACTTGTGGTCTCTACGACTACGACTGACATCCTCTCAATCTAAGCAATGAAGAACTATATTAATTTAATAAGAATTGAAGACTCGCATCCCATCAAATTATATTAAAATTAAGATGCATTAAGTTGAATTCTCTAAATTATTAATCACTCTACGTATAAGTTAACATACCACACAACTTGATTTTTAACACACTAGTTATCAAATTTATGTTAATTATTAATTTTCAAATAAAATCAATTAATTTAATTAATGAATTCTAAAATCAAATAGTACACAAACTGGTAATTACTCAACTCAAAAATTCAAATAATTAAATCAAAAGCACTAAGCACAATTAATAATTGATTAGAAAAGATCTAAACAAATAAAATAGGATTCAAATAATTTTCCATCAATTAATAATTTCCTAAAATAAAAGATCTAAAAATATGGAGTTTATCCTAGAAATTCTGAAGAGATAATAAAAATATAAATGATGAAAATCGAAAGAATTACACCCAAGATAAGAACAACAAGAAGGCCTTCGACAGTCTCTGGAACTTGATCAGGGTCATGATCAACTTTCAACCGTCGCACCTGTAACATCCTTGCACTTGCGTATAATATTATCCGCTCTGGGCCTTCGCCCGCACGATTTTCCCAAAACACGTCCTACCAAGTCAAGGTCATGTTCCTATATATACCCAGCATCTCTCCCGTGACTTATGCATGTGGGACTAATCCAAGGCATACCCCATGCATTCTTTCCCCCTTAAGGGACTCAACGCCCTCGTTGAGTGATCACACCCCACCATGCACAGAGGCTCACGCGGAGTGGCTCTGATACCAAACTCTGTCACACCCAACTCCGTGACTAAATTCTAATCATAATTATTATTTTCTTTAACCATATTTAACAATTCTAAAAATAAAATTGACAAAACCTCCTCCCTTAATTATCTTATGTCATTTGTTAATACATACAATAGATGCATTTATATATTCATCAAAGTTTAAATAAAAGTTATAAAAGATCACATTCGCACATTATCATTATTGTTTTACAAACCATTCCACATATAACACCCCACATGATCAAGTTTTATACAACCTTACAAAATGATTCTAATAAACTCTAATACAGCTCTCGAGTTTATCTATTACATGCATGCTTTAAAAAACAAATGCGAAAGAAAAATAACAGTGCTCCGACGGTTCGACATCTTCTATATGCCTCAAACCAAGCTTTGAGTCAACTCAACTCGAGAACTTACGAGAATCTGAAAAATTTAAAATGGGTACTGCTCAGTGAGTGAAATAAAAATACAACATAGGGGAATAATACGAGTGCATATAATATTTAAATAATCATATTTTTTTCATATGAGAAAACTTTTAAAGCATAACTACTATCACATAACTTTTCAAATCATATGAACTTTTACCATAAATATAAATTATTCAAGATATCATCAAATTCACAATTAAACTCCACACATGTGTCATTGCACATACTCATCATGGGTCAATATGTATCCCTCTATAATAATGTGTCATACAGTTAAACAGAGCTTCATAATCAAGAGTATCAGATACGCAGAGCAAATCATGGGTCAATATGTATCCATCTATGATTGTGTGTCATACAGTTAAGCAGAGCTTCACAATCAAGAGTTTCATATACGCAGATCAAATCATGGGTCAATACGTGCACGCAGAGTAGCCCCCAAAGGGCAAAGACACCCGATATATGCCCCAAAGGCTTCATGCATATCGAATGCGATCCCAAAGCCCTTTTTCAAATAGCATCGCTAATGAACACATGGAGTTTAATAATATCAAAATACACATGTCATAATCACATATCATTATCAAGTAAAACTTATTTTCACTTCACAAGCATTGTTCCCTGAAAATATTTTTGTATAAGATGTTACTCAATCTCATATGAAATCTTTGAAACATATCATAAATACTTTTCATAGTTCAAGATATGTTTCAATAATATCAATAATAAGATTTGCTTGAGGTAATACCATAAATAAAAGAACTAATATATAATATTTTGCTATGTTGTAAATTTACCCACTCACCTTGTAGTTTATGTTTTCAAAGGTGTTCACTAGATTTTCCTCCTTTCACTTGTAGCTTGTTGGTTTCCTACAAGCAAGGATGCTATTTCACTTTCCAATTATTAATAATAACAATATGCAATGCATGCTCATGCATGAACCCTTGTTCACCTTAAAATGCATATAAACCCCTCTGGTACTAATATTTAACTTCAAATATTTATTTTCATAGACTATTTCACACTTGGAACATCTCAATCTTCCATAACTTAACTAGGTGCTGTCTCAGGATTCCAGACTGAGTATGTGTCAATAAATAATTCATAACTTTTTAACTCTAAGTGCAAATCTCATGATTCTAGATAATTTAGAAACTATACTTATTAAGGTTTCCAATTTCAAATATCATTAACTAATTCGAGTGATCAAGTCATAAAAATCAAGACAATCTTACCTAGAGTTTATGCTTTGGCAGACTGTGTATCACTGAATGATTAATTTATATCTTTAACAATACTTATCCATTTGACGAGATCCTAATTTTACTAGAATCTAGGCTTCATTATTGTTTAAGAATAAAAATTATAAAATTTAATTCTTTGTATGACCCTATAACAAAAATAGTTAATTAGGATCGTGATATGTCCATGTCCTGGAACCTGATAGAAAACTTACTATGAAATGAAAAATTAATTTTCCCACATATACGTATTCAAATTGGATGATTCTACCTCTCACCGAACCCTTGTGAAGTATACTTTAACATGTATAAATTTCAAACCCTAATTCGATTTACCCTAATCATACTCTAATCTACAAGGCGGATCTGTCTTTGACTCGGAACAGAGTGAGCGACATATGGTGCTCGGTTCATAAATTTCTCTACAGACGTCGTTTTTACATGATTCTTTTGGTCATGGAAAGCTAACATCTAGAGGATGAACCATGAAAATTTTCGGAATTTATGAAGAACGACTTACGAAGATATGATTATATGAAATTGAAGATTGATTTCGGATTCGCAGATTCACCCTAACTCAACAAACTTGTCTAATTTCCTCAGGCTGTTCGGCAATGGATCTGATCTTGAAAATTTTTCGGCTTGCAGATAATATGAATAAATGATTTATATATTTTTTTACAGAATTTTTACACGTCATATGATGGTTTGGAAAAATTATTTTCTAAGCAATTGGTGAGCTGTCTGCCTCAGCTGCTTGAAACTCTATTGGTTGAAATGGAGGTCCAATCATATTATTTGGTTAAAAGTTAGTGTTAAACTTCTAATTAACAAGTTAATCATAATTAAATATGTTTATTATAATATTTACAAATATTAGAATTAATTCCTAATAATCTTATATAATTTCTTTATAACGCTTATCGATAATTTAATTTTGATTATGCTTTAATCCAAAAGTTAATTGCTACACGCAATTATGACTATATAAGCATCTAAACTTATTTAAAATGCTAATTAAAAGTAAGATTATGTTAAAATGATATTTGTGGAGCACGCCCGTGATAATTTATCCTTGCACTTGCGTAAGATATTGTCCGCTCTGGGCCTCCGTCCGCACGATTTTCTCAAAACGCATCCTACCAAGTCAAGGTCATATTTCTATATAAGAACACGACCTTGACTTGATAGGACGCATTTTGGAAAAACTGTGCGGGCGGAGGCCCAGAGCGGACAATATCCTACGCAAGTGCAAGGATGTTACAGCACCTCTCTCCTTTCGATCGTAGTCTGCAGAGCTCACGATAGAAGAAAATCACACTTCAAAGCACAAATTGGATTGATGGTATCTTCCTCAATTTATAGGTGTGAACGGTCTTCACGTGCGTAAATCGTACGACCAAATTTAATTTGCAGAGATAAACTTTATGACTTTTAAATCTCGGCCTGATAAAACTTTGATTAATGATAAAATCTTATCCGTTTTGCGCCCGGTGATAAACTCCTCTTTGATTCTCGATCATCAAACTTGGTTAATGATGATGTTTTGCACCCAATGATTGCCCAATGATAGATATATCACCTTGATTAATGATAGAGTTTTGCACCCCATGATTGGTTAATGATCAACTTGGTTAATGATGATGTTTTGCACTAAATGATTGCCCAATGATAGATATATCACCTTGATTAATGATAGAGTTTTGCACCCCATGATTGGTTAATGATCATGGCCGATGTATCCATCCTTAGTTAATAATAGGATTCTGTCTTGGTTAATGATAGCGTATTGCGTCCAATGATATGTTCATGGTTGGATATTACGACCAAAAGTCTCCATAGATCTTGATTAATTATGGTGGTTTGCGTCCATGATCACGATTGTTAAAGATAAACTTTTTTATGATTATATTGATTTGACGTCCCATGATGACCTTCATTTATGTTTTACGCCCAATGATAAAGTGTCTGATCATGCGTGAATTGGCTTTTGAGTCGTAATCCTGCAAAGTAATTTTCATTATTTAATTAATTCATCCACAATTAAAATATTCAAAAAATTAATAATCATAATCGATAAATCCGAAATAATGACTAGAAATAATCTAAAATGATGCATGCCATGATCAAATTACAAAAATATTAATTAAAGTAACAGACTAAAATATGTTATATTTTACATGCATCACAAACTATGTAATAAAATTCGAAGAAGTAACTCTGTTGACATTATCAGCGATTTGATAAACGAATAATGGTTTAGTAGCATAGCAGATAGCAGTTAGAGGTTCATTTATAATATTATTAAATAAAGGTTTGATAAACAAGAGGTAAAATAAGAATATAGTTAGAATATGATATTCTCTAAAATTAAATTTGTTATTCCTTTTAAGAAATTTCCTAACCAAACAGCTCATAGAATTTGGACATATAATAAATTATTCAATTTAATCGCTATATATTGTTATAATTTAATAAGTAAATCATTTATATCTCAATGAAATAAAATTAAAATTTCATAATTAAGAACTTTTTTTATTGAACTATATAAATAATTATATTTTTAATAAATTATATATAGTGCATACATGATATGGAAATATTAATTATTAAATTAATGTCTTTATCCATTATTAATAAATAAATATTTTGTAATTAATTAAATATGAATATACGGATATAGTGTTGAATGGTGATAAAATAAAAATGAAAGAAATAATAAGATAAGTTGAGAAAAAGATAGTGCATTTGAATAAGAATAAAATCGAAAAAGAATATAAACCTTTAAATTATAAATTCTAGTAAAAAGATAACTTTTAAATATTTTCATTCAAAACATTAAACTCTACTGACTTTTGTCTTTTAGCAAACAGGAAAAAAAAATTGATCTAACATTTAAACAATACTTCAAATGCTTTATTATATTGCCAAACATATCCATAATAAGGAACAATGACAATACTAGAGTTTAGAATAAATCGTGACATCGTTTCTTTTATTATATGCATGTACACGTATGTGTGTGCATACCAATATAATTATGTGGTATTTTGAAATGGAAATATAAAATTAATAAATGGTGTTAATACAGGACTTGAAATAAGACCGAGAACGAACGCGAAGAATTGTTTAAAGTAATTAAAGTATAGTGACAAAGAAAATATTAAAGCAATTATATCATTCACATTATATTCTAGAGTTATCTCGGCCACAGATGAAAGAAAAAAGGAATCCCACCCTCCCGGCCGCCCAATAACTTTTAGTATTTTATTAGTTTAGTTAATTTTCCAATCATTTTCAATAGTTATATTTTATTAATCTTACTATTTATTTTACATTTACTTCTTTGTTTCAATCTATTTTCTTCTGTTTAAATTTTTATTAAAATTTAATCACTTTCTATTTGATCAAACCGTCCAATTCTAACCATTACACAAAAAAAAGTTTTTAAAAACCAAACACATTAGTACATAAATTTTCAATTTTAGTCTTTAATATTTTTGGGACCAAAATATCTTAATCCCCTATCGTCCTTACAAATTGATCATTAAAAATGCTTAGTGATTAAATTTTTTTATTAGTCCTAAAACACTACAAGAAAAACGCTGATTACAGTTTTGACCGTATGTAATCAGATAAAAAATCGTCAGTAATACGATTATCAACGGTTTTTCGGACGGAATCGATCTGCCGAAAAAATGGTCGTCGCAAATTGATTTGCGACGGTTGGAAAAAATTCATCGAAAATATCGACTGTTCTAACCGTCCGAAAAGTCTCGGCGGTTCCAACCGTCGAAAGTTTTCGACGGTCAAAACCGCCGAAACTTTCGACGGTCGTCGAAACTCGCCGAAATTTTCGGCGGTCACAAACCGTTGAAACTTTCAGCGGTCGTTGCAACCATCGATCTTTCGGCGGTCGCAACCGTTGCAAAGAATTTTTATTAATAAAAAAAATTAGCGGCCGGATCGGGCCGCGGCCAGATTCGCCCATGGCCAAATCCGACCGACACGGGCCAGATTCGGCCACTGGCTGCCAGATCCGGCCGCTGGCTGCCAGATTCGGCCGCGGGTCCAGCGCCTAGTGGCCAGATTCGGCCGCCCGCGGGATGGGTCAGAGAGAGAGAAGGGGAGAGGGACGTCGGCGGGATAGGACGTCGGCGGAATGGGTCGCTGGCGGTCGACGTCTGGTCGGGAGGTTCGCCGGCAGGGAGAGGGAGAGGGAGAGCGAGAGAGGGAGAGAAAGAGGAGAGGGGGAAATAGAGGGAGAAAGAGAGAGAGGAGAAGGGATATATATATATATATATATATATATATATATATATATATATATATATATATATATATAAATGTACACACGCTCTCAAAGTGGAAAGATGGGAAAGTGGGAAAACGGAAAAGAAAAGCGGGATAATAAAATTGTAATTACCGATGGCTTCGACCGTCGAAAAAACAATTATTAATTATTTTTAAAGTTACCAATGGTTGTGACCGTCGAAAATTATTTAATTATAAAAATAAAATACTATATTTAGTTATATAGAATATTTTTTTTACCGACGGTTTGAATTGTCGCTAATTATTATCGACGATCAAAATCGTCGAAAATTGCGACGATTTGGACTATCGGTAATTATGTTAATAAAATACTCCTCATATTATATTATTATACATGTACCGACGGTCGTAAATTGCAGATATACATGTTACGACCGTCGAATATACATGTTACGATCGTCGGAAATTGCGACAAATGGATATCCGTCGGAAATATGGACGTTCCTAATCGTCAAAAAATAAAATAATAATATAATAAATTACATAATTTATTATTTTCATTTTCGAGTGTTGTGACCGTCGGAAAAGCCGTCGGAAATTGCGACGAATGGATATCCGTCGGAAATATCGACGTTCCTAATCGCCAAAAAATAAAATAATAATATAACAAATTACATAATTTATTATTTTCATTTTCGAGGGTTGTGACCGTCGAAAAATCCGTCGGAAATTACGACAGATGGATATCCGTCGAAAATATCGACGTTCCTAATTGTCAAAAAATAAAATAATAATATAATAAATAACATAATTTATTATTTTTATTTCCGACGGTTGTGACCATCGAAAAAGCCGTCGAAAATTGCGACGGATGAATATCCATCGAAAATATCATCGTTCCTAATCGTCAAAAAATAAAATAATAATATAATAAATTATATAATTTATTATTTTTATTTCCATGGTTGTGATCGTCAGAAATATTTCCGTCGCAAATTGCAACGAAATGACCATTTTCTTGTAGTGAAAGAATGACCTTTTAGTGACCACAAATAAAATTTTGATTTCAAATAAATAAAAATTTGGGAATAGTATCATATTAGTCTCTAATATTTATATTTTTAAGAATCAAGTATAATTGGTCCTTAAAATTTGGTCTCAAATGTGAACTCTGATTTGATACCCAGACCTATTTCAAATATTGCTTGGAGTCCTCAGTTTGTTTCAAACCACGGTTCATATTCCTTATTTGTGATAACTAAGAAAAAAAAAAGATATATAAAGCTTTTATTAGGAGTGGTCACCGGGTCGGTCAACCAGGTAAACCCAAAAATTCAACCCGACCCGATAGACTCAGTTTTTTTTAAATTTTAAATGATTTTAAGTTAATTTAATAGTTTATATCATTTAAAATTTTTAAAAATATAAAATAAATTATTTTAAATATAGAAAAGTATATAAATATTTAAAATAATATTTTTTATAATTAAAAATATAATAATAAATCCTTTTTATATTATTTTTTTTTAAAAAATGATGGTCGAGTAACCCAATCTTTTGTCATAACAAAAAAAAAGAAAGTGATCCGATCCTGCCCGACCAATCCGTTCACGGGTCGAACACCCCTAGCTTCTATACCCTTGGGTTTGGCTTTGACTTAGGTACCAAAAAATTGTTTATGAGTTGAAATATATTAATTATGTATAAAATAAGGTCATAAGAAAAGGTATAGAACATTAGAACTCCAACTTTTGAAAGAGTACATGACACTTGCTCCTTAATTTTGTAATTGAGCTCCTTCCTCTCACATGGAAATAAAACCATATATATCATCACATAATTAGAGTTGACCACAAACCGAAGGCATCAAAGCAAAAAAAAGGTCAAAAAAATTGTGTTCATCCCCTTTGGTGTCGCCACACAAGAACAACCCACGTAAGCTTCATTGTTTGATAGGTGCAATGACACCTGATGAGAAGACCCTAAAAGCAGAAACTAATTAACGCACTAAAATATCATATTTTTCCTGTGTTTCAAACACATCCAAGAGACCATTAACGCCTGCTCATACACTGCAAAAACTCATTAAACAATCCCTATGGCCATTTTTTTAAAGTTTTCTTGCAATTATTAAGGAGGATAAGATAGATAAGGCATGCACATGAGGATCTCAAAACCCTATTATTTTGAACTGTTCAAAGGGCCAAATTCATACGTGATATGACATAATACTTATAAGCCACACAGATGCATTTGATTAATCATTTATTTTAGTTTAAGTAAGACTTAACTTTCCAATTGAGCTAAAGGGCAAGATTGGTTTGCAATAATATTTGCTTGTGTCTCCATCGTTGAATTGTAGGGGAACGGTCACTGCAGGTTGCACCATGAGAGCGTGTCCACGCGCGACTCATCTTTCATATATTATATATTTTTTCCTAATATAATTTTATAAAATATGTTTCATCAGAATGATTGATGGCTATATATTGCAAATGAAAAAGGAAGGGAAAAAGAAAAATAAAGTTAATGCCGTCTGAAATATATAATTTCATACGAAAACGGCTAAGTGTTACAAGAGAGCAGTGAGTCATGTGCATGTAATGGAAAAGGTTTACACATGTGCATTAGAAATTAATTAATTAATTATCAACTGAAGGGTTTTTAAAGTCAATAACCTTTTTTTTTTGTCAATTATTGTCGAGTTAGGTTTTCTACATGGAAAGTGCAAGAAGGAACAATTTATCATCCTCGACTAATTAAACTTATATCTGGATTTTTTTTCTTTATAATATTTAATCCCAACAAATGGAAATGAAGGGATCTTTTTTACAATTTTTTCCCTAAAAAAGGGAAAATGAAAATTGGAAAATGATAAATTAAATGAAGCTAAGTAGATTATGTTAATTAGTTAATTTGAGAACTAGCTAGGACGATTAATCTCATGTCGATTTCTTTCCTTCGTGATATTATTAATGTTACGATTTCTGCCAGGTGGGCGCCTGACCCAATTTGATTCTAGGGAGGAATTCAAGTTGGTCGAGATCTTCAAGGGTCTTCAGGAAGTCAGATTTCTACTCCTAGTCCAAGGAGGTTTTTCTAGAGAAGGGACTTACATGCCTAGTAGGATTAGGTCCTTAAGTTAGAGTAGGAGTTGTTTCTCCAAGGCCCTATAAAAGGACTTGTAATCAAGGCTTGTAAGACTATCCTGAATAATCCTGGATCAATCTGATCTTATAATCCTCTTCTGTTTCTTCTGTATTTCGTGCGATTCCTCTCTCCCCTTTTTCGTAACAATTAACTTGAAAAGTAGGACGATTAAACTCATTAAACGGCCTCCGGGTGTTGCAACGTTGGAATCAATCGCAAGTTGAATTGTCAACAAATAATTGGAAGACAACTAGACTTGTTCCTGGCCGTGGATATACATGGCGAGTTTTAATAGGTGTTGATAAGGTGACCAAGGTTTTGGTACGTTGTATGGTAGGATTCCAATTTGTTATAGTTGATCTATTTAATTAGATCTGAAAAAGTCCCCTTCTCCTCAATTAAAGAACAATATAATACAAAAAAAACCTCACTCCAATCTCATTAATGAATCAAAGAGCTGGAGTCAACTATATTACTCCACATAGAGGGCACAACTTAGCTAGATTCAATATTCTTGCATTGAAAATATACCTCACCACAGTGATGTGCAGATGTAGTGCATCCCCTTGCATGGTTATGACTTGTGATCAACTGTGTTATTTGATCCCTTGGAACATCCCATGGGGCCTCCCCATGCATGGAGGCCATTTGAGAGCAAGAGATGCGGCGCCAAGGTATCTCCAATATGTTTATTTAATAGTATTCGTTCGTTCTACACCTCCCCTGCCGACCACCTCGCATAGTTTACAGTTCCACCTCTCCAACACAGCACACTTCTAGCTCTTATAAATACCTCCACCCGCCTCTGCCATCTAAACACCAAGCCTTGAGCACTTCAACTATTCGCCTCGCAAGCTTAGTTGACTAGTTAAGAGACCATGGCGGAGGGCGTGGGCGCACCAGGGAGCTCGATGCATGGCGTGACGGGCAAGGAGCCGGCATTCGCCTTCTCGGTCACTTCCCCGGCGGTGCCGACGGACACGACCGCCAAGTTCGCCCTCCCCGTGGACTCCGAGCACAAGGCCAAGACCTTCAAGCTCCTGTCCCTGGCCAACCCCCACATGCGCACCTTCCACCTCTCCTGGGTGTCCTTCTTCACCTGCTTCGTCTCAACCTTCGCCGCTGCCCCGCTCGTCCCCATCATCCGCGACAACCTCAACCTCACCAAGGGAGACATTGGAAACGCCGGTGTGGCCTCCGTCTCGGGCTCCATCTTCTCCCGTCTCGTCATGGGCGCCGTCTGCGACCTGCTCGGACCGCGCTACGGCTGCGCCTTCCTCATCATGCTCGCAGCCCCCACCGTGTTCGGCATGTCCCTCGTGTCGTCCGCCGGGGGATACATCACCATGCGGTTCATGATCGGGTTCTCACTGGCCACCTTCGTGTCCTGCCAGTACTGGATGAGCACCATGTTCAACAGCAAGATCATCGGGCTCGTGAACGGGACGGCCGCCGGTTGGGGCAACATGGGCGGCGGAGCTACACAGCTACTGATGCCCCTGGTGTACGACCTCATCAGGAAGTGTGGTGCAACGCCGTTCACGGCTTGGCGGATTGCGTTCTTCATCCCCGGGTGCATGCATATCATAATGGGGGTCCTTGTCCTCATCCTTGGCCAAGACTTGCCCGATGGCAACCTGAGAAGCTTGCAGAAGAAAGGAGACGCCAACAAGGACAAATTCTCCAAGGTGAGTCATAATTATTATAGTACAACATATGATAATGGAATGCCATCACAAGCTGGATCCAAATTATTGATTACTCTATGATGTATACCATGCCTTAGGTATTATGGTACGCAGTCACGAACTACCGTACATGGATCTTTGTTTTGCTCTATGGCTACTGCATGGGCGTCGAGCTCACAACCGACAACGTGATCGCTGAATACTTCTTCGACCGCTTTGATCTCAACCTCCGCACCGCCGGTACCATCGCCGCGTGCTTTGGCATGGCGAACATCGTGGCCCGCCCCCTGGGCGGCCTCCTCTCCGACATGGGCGCCCGTCGGTTCGGCATGCGGGCGCGTCTCTGGAATATTTGGATCCTACAGACACTAGGCGGGGCGTTCTGCCTCTGGCTCGGGCGCGCCTCCTCTCTGCCCATCTCCATCTTCGCCATGGTCCTCTTCTCGTTCTGCGCCCAGGCCGCTTGCGGCGCGATATTTGGCGTCGTTCCCTTCATCTCCCGCCGCTCCCTTGGTATCATCTCAGGGCTGACCGGCGCCGGAGGCAACTTCGGTTCGGGGCTCACGCAGCTCCTCTTCTTCACGAGCTCGAGGTACTCCACCGCCACGGGACTCTCGCTCATGGGCGTCATGATCATGGCGTGCACGTTGCCGGTGACCTTGGTGCACTTCCCGCAATGGGGGAGCATGTTCCTGCCTCCGACCGGCGACGGGGTGAAGTCCACGGAGGAGCACTACTACGGGTCCGAGTGGTCGGAGGAGGAGAAGAGCAGGGGGTTGCACGAAGGAAGTCTCAAGTTCGCCGAGAATAGCCGGTCGGAGAGGGGTCGAAGAGTTGCATCTGCGCCGACGCCGCCGAACACCACGCCGGAGCACTTCGTCGCCTGAAGTGCATACGTACTACATTAATCAATCCATCAGCATGATTTGTGTGTGTACGTGAGAATAGTAGTGTTACTCCTGTTATTAACGGCACCGTCACCAAGATTTTTCTACCTACAAATATATATGAGATTATATATTTGTATATGAAAAACTTTGACACCTTAATGTATGTATGCATTTCGTGTTTACCAGCAAATACTTATAAATAATTTACACAAATGTCCTGCTCAATACATCATTCCAATTTCTTTATCATTGACGTGACGTCTTTTATTAGAAAAGAAAAGAAAACGTTGATGTGAGGAAGTGGTTATCCACTAAAATAAATTAGGGTTGAACTCCTGTCTGTGTATCAAACTTGACTGAATGATTAAGGCTAATTTTTTTCCAAATCAGGCAAGATAGCGTACGTGTTCATAAAATCAATTGTTACAACATCCCCATGGAATGGTAAGTGATTCTCATCTTCAATTTATTTTCTTTATTAATGTAAGAAAAACTTACTGCCGATTCTAAAAATACCCCGCTGTCAACCCACAAAAATCAAAATTTTCAAACGATATTTGATAAAAACATTCAAATAATGCCCAAGTCCACCTTTTAACAGTTGATAGCAACGACTCTCCATAATCCAATAATTGTGAAGTGAATAGTAGCCGGCTTAGATGAGAGTTGTAATTTAATTCGAGCCAAATTTTGTTTACATAATTTTTTAACGTATAATAATGGGGAATTGTAATGTCTACCATCGAGGACTTGTTAAAACATTTTTTCTTTTTATTTTTTTTTCGATACGGCATTTTTTCTTTTATTTATGATATAGAATCAGGCTACTGTCAAATGATTCCTTGTAGCGATATAATACATGCCAAAAGGGAGAAAAAAAAGTATACTGGTGGTCTCAGGGGATTTTTTTGAAAAAAAATATACTATTAGTACTTGAACGAATGTGATATTTGGTAAATGTCTCAAAAATGCAAAATATTTTCAACTAACGACGAGGGGTGTAAGAAAAACTCACCCAAAAATTCTATCTGGTGGGAAGAAGTCCAATAAAAGAACGGAAAAGTAAAGAATCAAATATGATTTTTTTTACGAATAAAAGAACAAATCCATCATTTTTTTATTTTTTTCTTTAATAATTTTTAATATATGATAATGCACATCAACATAACTTTGAAGATCCCCAAACACGATTCAACCGGGTTAATTTGGTCAAACCTTCCGATTCTCTTACTAAAATCATTTTCCCACATTTTTAGACCATTTACCCTTATATATATCAAATGATAGCTTTTCTTATTAGAAGATAATAATATTTTATATATAATCAAAATATTGAATAAAATTAACTAAAAAGAGTAGCATTAAGGTTTTAAGAGCGACAATAGAGATTCTAAAAAAGTTATGTTCCTTTTCTTATTAGCCACATTAAGGTTCCTTTCTTAATCAAATGAAATAAATATTAGAATTTTTCCGCTGACCTCCCCTGAACTATGAGTTTTTTTGTGTCTACCAACGACTTTCAAATTTTTCGCAGACCTCCCATGAACTATGCCGCTTTTTCATTTAAATCTATCTGTCAACATCTATTAATTTTTTTGTTATTTTTTATTTTTTTGAATTATGATATATTCAAAATATCCTCAGAGTTTAAAATAATACATAATAGTAAATATAAAATAAAAATAGAAATGCTTGTCGGCACCGAGAATTGAGTTTGCTCCCTCTCCCTGGCTAGCTCACCCTCCCATTCAAGAGACCCCTTGCGACATCGGCCCGAACGAGCTCGATGGCAAACCCCCTCGACAGCGAGATAATTGAATCCCAACGAACTCGATGGTAGTACCACACCCGTCGTTGCCCCCTCCACGACGCTGGCAGACTCGACAAAAAACCCCCTCCCACCTCCGATGATCTTGGTCCCCTATGACATCAGAGCTTGACGGCTTACTCTCGCGAAGGCGGAGGTGACTTGACCGAAGACCCCTTGGCTTCAATCAATTGTGAGAATGCCGACACCGGAGGTGGAGTTCACTCCCTCTCCCCGACGAGCTCGCCTTCCCCCTCAAGAGACCCACTGCGATGCCAGCCCAGCGAGTTCGATGCAGACCCCCGCTCCACCGCGAGATAGTCTAAGCCCAACGAACTCAATGGTAGTACCACATCCCCCGTTAACCCCTCCACTATGCCGTTAGACTTGACGGAAGACCCCCCCACACGCTGGCAGACTCGATGGAGGATCTCGTGGCCCCCAAGGAGCTCAACCACGAGACTGTCGTGCCTCCTTCCCCCCATCCATGCCAACAGAGGTCCCCCCTCTCGACAGAAGACCCCCTGCGACGTCGAGCCCCAGCAAGCTCGATGATAGACCCTCGCTCGATTGCGAGATCGTTGGAGCTCAACGAACTCGATGGCGGTACCACACCCCCCTTTGCCCCCTTCCACGACAATGGCATACTCGACGGAAGACTCGACCCCCTCCCCCCCAAACACACACGCGCACCGACAGACTAGATGGTAGATCTTGCGGCTCCCAAGGAGCTCAAGCTTTCAATTGCGAGGATAATTTGATCATTTCATAAATTAAAATAATAAAAATTAATAAAAAAGGCATAGTTTAAGAGAGGTCTGTGAAAAATACTAAAATCATTGGTAGATGCGAAAAAAGTTTGTAGATTAGAGGAGGTTAGAGGGAAAAATCATGAATACTAATGATGTTAGATATC
The DNA here is from genome assembly GCA_030549335.1 of Pontederia crassipes. Lineage (NCBI taxonomy): Eukaryota > Viridiplantae > Streptophyta > Magnoliopsida > Commelinales > Pontederiaceae > Pontederia > Pontederia crassipes. The sequence continues at coordinate 62,231,100 of CM060191.1, read as the reverse complement.
CTTGAGCACATTCAAAAAGTGCAGGGTCATGAAGGCTTGGTTGCTCAGGTGTTGGAAAGATTCCAATCCTCCCGGCGGGAGGAAGCGCTCGACTTCTCGGAGGATGGCTCCGAGGAGATCAATGAGGAGATCCAAGTCGAGTCCATCCCTGATTCGCGTTGGAGCCGGAAGGCGACCTCCCGTTTCTCTCCCCACCATCTATACACTCAAAGCATCCAGCTAGCAAGAGAAAAACAAGGTAAATCTAAATCAATTCATGCAAGATCTAACTCCCTACCCTCCTTAGCGCAGTGCTTAGAGGAAGGCCCCCCACCATTATCAAGTTAAAAATGTGAGTCCTCTCCTGGAACTTGCCGTGGTGCGCTTAGGAGTCAGGCTCATGGTCGCCTCCGTAATCTCATCCACGAACAGAGTCCGGATATTATCATTTCGCTTGAGACACACACCTATGGTAAATCCTCTGAACTAGTAATCAAGCGTTTGGATAGCTCCTGGACTAGTTGCTATCTGGTGGTATCATAATTGCCTAGAGATTAGGTTACACTACTATCTCGGTTGTAAATTCTTCTCACCAATATATAAATGTAGTGGTCACTACTGATGAATTTTCTTTTCTTTTGTCTGCTATATATGCTAGTACATGCCCACATCTATTAGGAATGATCTCTGGAATTCTCTTAGCTTTCTTGATTTTGATGACTTGCCTTGGCTGTTAATAGGAGACATGAATACTATTATCTTAGCAGGGGAAAAACAGGAAGGTGCCCCATTCTCACTCAAAAAATCCATATCCGTTCTCTGTAATTTCTTGCAAAAACAAGGTCTAACTGATATTCCACTAACTGGTTCTCAATATACCTGGTGTAACAACCGGTCACAACATGCTAGAATACTATGTAAACTAGATCGTGCTCTTATAAATTATCATTGGTTTACAATGTTTCCAAATATTTCTTTGAAAGCTTTAACTAGGGGAACCTCTGACCACTCACCCATTTTGTTGGACACAAATAATAAGTCCCATAGATTTAGAAATTTTAAATATGAACATTTTTTGTTTGAGTATCAGAAACCTAGAGACAATTAGATATGTGTGGACTAAAAGAAACAACTCCACTTCTATTTAAAAATCTTTAAAAGACATTAGGACTTTGACTACTAAATGGAATAGATCCAACTTAGGGAAGCTCAAAAATCGGGCAGCACAGGTTCAACAGGAAATGACATAGCTAGAATACAAAGATGAGAGGCAGGGCCTATCTAACTATGAACTTCAAATCCTAAGATCCAAATACAATCAACATGCAACTTTTCTCAGGAAAATTAGTATTAAATGGTGGTCCAAATCAAGAGTGAATTTGATTAAGGATAGAGATAAAAACACAAAAAAATTTCATCTGACTACCATTATCAGACATAGGAGAAACAATATCATTCATTTAAAAGATGATGCTGGTAACTTATTAACCAAGGAACCTGACATTCAATCATATTTTATTAATCATTACTCTCAACTCTGATCCTCAGATTCCCTCCCTTCCCCTAGAAACAGTGAGTGGCCACCTTTGCTTATCCTTCTTGGCACTCTAAGCTCACAGATCAAATCACAGATGGGATATAAAAGATTGTTTTTGGCAACTTGCCCCTGATAAAGCCCAGGGTCCTGATGGATTTACTGCTAAATTTTTCAAAAACTATTGAGATATAATAGAACAGGATATCTGTAATGAAATTCATTTTTTCTTCACACACAATAGGCTGCCAATTGGATTTGAACTCACAGCTATTAAATTAAAGCCAACTGGATTTTTTCTTCACTTTTATTCCAAAAAAGCCAAATCCATCTAGGGTAACTGACTACAGACCCATTTCCTTATGCTCAATCATTTATAGGATCATTGCAAAACTCCTGGCTAATAAATTGAATCCTACTCTAAATACAAAAATTGACAAGTCACGGGTTGCTTTTGTTCATGTTAGATCTATTCAAGACAACCTATTCTTAGTGCAGGAGATTTCTACTAATGGTAGAAAAAAACACTTATTCATAAAGGCAGATATAGAGAAAGCTTTTGATAGAATTTCCTGGAATGCAGTCCAAATGGTCTTAAGCCTAATGTCATTCCCTCCTAAGTTTATCACATGGATCATGATATGTATAAAATTTCCCACATTCTCTGTAATATAAATGGGACCTTTTCTCCACCATTTAAGAGCCGCATGGGGCTTAGACAAGGGGACCCCTATCGCCTTACTTATTCATTCTTGTGTCTCAAGTATTCTCTTCCCTTTTAAATCATCAGACAATCAGGGGAACTATTCATCCTTTTAAAATTGGTACCCTATCTGTTAGCCATCTGTTTTATGCAGATAATCTCATTGTCTGTATGGCTGCCACAACTGCAAACTGCAACAACCTAATGAGGCTTTTCAATCATTATAAGTTACTCACAAATCAAATTATTAACCTGCACAAGTCAGCCATCTACCTACCCCAAAAGCTAAATATTAGAAGAAAAAATAGAATCAAAAGTATCCTAAACATACCCACTAGTCCCTTCCCCTTTACCTACTTAGGGGCTCCTATTTCCTATAAGAGGTTGCCTAAGAATGCCTATAACCACAGAGTTGGAAAATGAAAACTCTCTCTCAGACAAGGAAAATTACTCTTATCAAAGTCACTCTTTCCTCGATCCCAAATTACTCACTTGGATCAATTTACACATCTGTTGGCCTGCTAGAATCTTTAGAACGACTATTTAGATCCTTTCTTTGGTCATCCTCTGGTGATAGATAGGGAATCCATCTAGTTAATTGGCATACCACTCAACTACATCAGTCTCAGGTGGGGTTTAAGCATCAAATCTTTAGCCCATATGAGAACTGCACTGCTTGCAAAATGTGTTGTATCCCTTCTAAACCAATCAATTGACCTTTGCACTTCCTTTATGATTCAAAAAATATGGTATCCCTCACCCTTGGCATGCTCACACTGACTCGGCAAGTGAAAAGTATAAACCTGCTTGGAGCTGGAAAATTCTTATGCTGACACTCGACAAAATTAAGCTTGGCTTAAGGAAGCATATTTGTGTTGGTTCAACTACACATGCTTATTATGACCCATGGGTGTTCAATCTACCTTTTAGTCATATGCCTACATATGTTAATGTTGAGTATCCTTTAGCTAGTCTTACCATTGCTGATCGGATATCTGTTTCAAATTGGAATTAAGCCTCCTTGCTGACTGCTTTGCTCCATGCTTTATAGAAAAATTTTCTGCTATTATTCTGCCTGCTATTCCCTATGATAATAACTGAGTGTGGACTTCAGAACCTTTTGGGATCCCTACTGTAAAGTCAGTATACAAAATGATTAGCAGGTCACCTGTGCCGCCACCCCTTCCTGGATGGTTTGGCTGGAATATGATATGGAAGCTCAAGGTCCTCCCCAAGATCCAAGTTTTTTTTGTGGAAACTGGCCCACAACAGATTACCTACCTTGCATATGCTAATAAACTTTCACTCATCTATTAACCCATGCTGTCTTTTATGATGGGAAACGTCGAGAATAAGGAGAGAAGATCGCAGAGAGACACACGAATAGAGGAGACACACGAATTTACCCAGGTTCACCCTTGAGATGAGGGCTACGTCCTGCAAAGAGGTTCCACTATATCGTTTAGGTTTACAGCCGCCACACAGATTACATCAGAAATTAGGCTATTAATAGCCTCTTCAAATCGGCCCAAACAAACAGAGAAAAAATCTAATCCGAATCACACGGGCCGGCTAAACAAAAGTCCAAAACCCGTTTATGTTTCGGAGGCGCTGCCCTCGAACCCCCGCCCGCCGTCGGGGGGCGGGGCCCCCCGAACCCACCCTTTCGTTCGTACGCCAACAACACTGCTAATTGGGTAATACTCATATTCCCCTAAACTCATATGGGCGAACCCGGTGTGAGAAACAAGGGGTCCTGAAGTATTCACCAACTCTAACACTTTATGTGATTCTACTGTTGAGACAAATATTCATCTCTTTTTTGAATGTAGTACTGCATTTCTATTTTGGAACCTCTTCCAATCTTACACCAACTATACTTTCAAATTCAGTCATCAGTGGGGGGCTGGACAGTGGGTTCTGGAAGGTCACGATCTTCTAGACTCAACATCTTGTTCCTAAATTCAAACTTTGTATGCCTTAACCTTATGGGGATCTGGATATTACGAAATGATGCCTACTTTTCTTCTCGCCAGACAACCGTTGGGGTGGATTGGTCGCGGATTTTGGCCCTCTATCATGAACTTAATTTTCACCCTAACTCTGAGGGAACTTCCCCATTGAATCGTACCTTGGTTCAATGGGAGCCCCCACCTGCGTTCTGCTTCAAACTGAACGCAGACGATCCTTTCTGAGGTCCAGGGTGGGGGGAGCAGGTTATGTGGTTAGAGACTCGTCCTTCTTCTTTGTTTGTGTAGGTACTTCATCGGCGTTGGCAGCAGAACTTTGGGCAATTAGATGTGGGATTCTCCATTGCATTCGATGAAATATACCAAACGTCTTGGTCGAGATTGATTCCTCGGTGGCAGCTGCTATCATCAACAACAATGTCTTATGCCCGTGGAAACTGAAGAACATGTTTAGCAACATTAAAGCTGCAATAGATAATTTTCATTACTTTAAATGTATTCACATCAACCGCAATGCAAATTCGGAGGCGGATTACTTAGCCAAATTTGATCGTAAACCGCAAGGCGATCTCTTTTGGGAGGACAACCCACCCCCTGGGATCCTCAGCAATTTGTATCCAGATGACACTCTCTATAATAGTTAATTGCAGCTCTTTTTATTTAAAAAAAAGAAAGAAATTAAGCCCTTCGTTTTTTTTAAAAAAATTGAGCTCCTTCCTCTCACATGCAAATAAAGAACATATCGGTTCATGTCATCATCCTTGGAGTTGACCACAAACCCAATACATAAAAACTCAAAAAAAGAATTAACATAATTTGTGCTAATCCCCTTGGTGTCATCACACCAAGCACATGTTACTTCACTATTAATGGAAGGAATGACACTTGATGGGAAGATCCTAAAAACAGAAGCTAACACACTAAAAATATCATATTTTTTTGCTGTGTTTCAAACACATCAAAGAGACCATTAACGACTACTCATGGAAACCTCATTGATAATCCCTGAGGTCAACTATATATATATATATATATATATATATATATATATATATATATATAAGAGACCATTAACGACTACTCATGGAAACCTCATTGATAATACCTGAGGTCAACTTTATATATAAAGCCTTTGCAGTAACTAAGGAGGTCTAATTTAGAGAAGGCATATGCACATGAGGGTCCTCGTTATTTTGGAACTGTTCAAAGGGTCAAATTTATAGGTGATATGACGCAATACTTGTGAGCAACACAGATGCATTTGATTAATCATTTTTTTAAATTAACTAGTTAACTTTCCAATTGTGCTAAAGGGCAAGATTGACTTGCAATAAATATTGGTTGTGTCTCCATCGATCGTTGAATTGTTAGGGAACGTCCACGGTGCACCGGGAAAGCGTATGAACGAAAGAATTTTTTTCTAATATAATTTCATAAAATATGGTTCACCAGAATGATTGATTGTTATATATTGCCAAAAAAAAGGGATCTGGTATACATCTGTTATATATATATATATATATATATATATATATATATATATAGAGAGAGAGAGAGAGAGAGAGAGAGAGAGAGAGAGAGAGAGATAGATAGATGTTAATTAATTTGATATTCTAATTAACCTCGTGGGTAATTTCTTTCCTCGGATTTTTAAAACATGGGATTAATCACTATACGGCCTTCGGGTGCTCCAAAGTTGGAATCAAATTGCAAGTTGCATTGTCTACTATTAATAGGAAGACAAGGAGACTTGTTCCTGCCGGTGGAATCTATACACGGCGAGTTTTGATTAAGTTGAATAGGTGTTGATGATGTGGAATTATATGCATCAATGTGAACAAAGTTTGGATAGATGTATGGTAGGGTTCGTTTTATTATATTTGATCTAATTGATTACATTAATAATAGAGCTGAAAAGTCAATTCTCCTCGATCAAAGAATGATATAGAAACCTCATTTCAATCTCTTTAATAAAAGAGATGAAGTTAACATAAATCTTCAACTGTTAATGAATAATGAATGTGATTCCAATATCATATCAAATTTGTGATGTATCAAGTCACATGAGAAAGGTAGACATTATCGGGAGAAAGGAAGCCGTTGTTAACTTGTTATGCCTAGAGAGAATAGTTAACAAGAAGAGATGCATGGAATATGATTAAAAAGTTAACCTTAATCGAAAGTTTACCTGCCTTCCAAGACACATCGTTTTATGAATATAACTTACATAAGTTGTAATTTATCAGCTAACTAGAAAATATATCATATCATCTCCTCATCTGTAGCTCCATGTATGCCATAGAAGTAAGTTTCGTTGCCTTCCAATTATCGGGCCTTGCCTAGTTGCCTTCAAGTCTTCATCGATGAAACGTTCCATAATCGAAGTCTCTAATTAAGTAGCAAAAAGGAATTAGTTTTGTCCAGGAATCTGAATTATATATGTACATACATATATTATATTTATAGCAGTGAAATATAAACAACACAGAGAAGACTTGTGCTTCAATGATTCTGTTGCCTGGATATATAGATTCGATGTAAATCTAGAGAGGGAGAGGTGGTTAATCAGCATATAGATAAAGCAGTTTTTTTTTTGGAAACAATTAGTTTTTCAAATCACATCCTTGCATCGCCGAGTGTCGAGTACCTTGGTTGCAGTGGTGTGCAGATGCTGGTTAAGGTCAACTCTATATATCATTGTGATCCCTTGGAACATCCCTTGGGGCTTCCCATGGATCATGAGGGTCATTTTGAGAGCAGGAGATGCGGCGCCAAGGAATCTCTACGATATGTCTATATAATAATATATTCATCTCTATGCCCTTCGAAATAATCACCCTCGCACAGTTGCACTGCTCCAACACAGCACGTGTCTTGCTATTATAAATATCCCCCACCCACCCCTTCCTTTTTAAACACCAAGCCTTTCGAGCACACTTCAACAATTCGCCTCGCGAGCTTTTAGTTGATTAGTTAAGAGACCATGGCGGAGGGCGTGGGCACACCAGGGAGCTCGATGCACGGCGTGACGGGCAAGGAACCCACATTTGCCTTCTCGGTCACTTCCCCGACTGTGCCGACGGACACGACCGCCAAGTTCGCCCTCCCCGTGGACTCCGAGCACAAGGCCAAGACCTTCAAGATTCTGTCCCTGGCCAACCCCCACATGCGCACCTTCCACCTCTCCTGGCTCTCTTTCTTCACCTGCTTCGTCTCCACCTTCGCCGCCGCCCCGCTCGTCCCCATCATCCGCGACAACCTCAACCTCACCAAGGGCGACATCGGCAACGCCGGCGTGGCCTCCGTCTCGGGCTCCATCTTCTCCCGTCTCGTCATGGGCGCCGTCTGCGACCTGCTCGGACCGCGCTACGGCTGCGCCTTCCTCATCATGCTCGCAGCCCCCACCGTGTTCGGCATGTCCCTCGTGTCGTCCGCCGGGGGATACATCACCATGCGGTTCATGATCGGATTCTCGCTAGCCACATTCGTGTCCTGCCAGTACTGGATGAGCACCATGTTCAACAGCAAGATCATCGGGCTCGTGAACGGGACGGCCGCCGGTTGGGGCAACATGGGCGGCGGGGCCACTCAGCTATTGATGCCCCTGGTGTACGACCTTATCAGGAAGTGCGGTGCAACGCCGTTCACCGCTTGGAGGATTGCGTTCTTCATCCCTGGATGCATGCACATTATCATGGGGATCTTTGTTCTTGTCCTTGGCCAAGACCTGCCCGACGGCAACCTGAGCAGCTTGCAGAAGAAAGGAACTGTCAACAAGGACAAATTCTCCAAGGTGTGATAGTTATAACTTATAACACGCCATATGATAATGTCACGCCGTCACACACTATATCCAAATTATTTATTACTCTGTGTTTTTATGCTGTGTCTCAGGTGTTATGGTATGCTGTCACAAACTAGCGAACTTGGATCTTCGTACTGCTCTACGGCTACTGCATGGGCGTCGAGCTCACGACTGATAATGTGATCGCTGAGTACTTCTTCGACCGCTTCGACCTCAAACTTCGCACCGCCGGCACCATCGCCGCGTGCTTCGGTATGGCCAACATCGTGGCCCGTCCGCTCGGAGGCCTCCTCTCCGACATGGGCGCCCGTCTGTTCGGCATGCGGGCGCGCCTCTGGAATATTTGGATCCTACAGACACTAGGCGGAGCCTTCTGCCTCTGGCTTGGGCGCGCCTCCTCTCTGCCCATCTCCATCTTCGCCATGGTTCTCTTCTCGTTCTGCGCCCAGGCCGCTTGTGGCGCGATATTTGGCGTCGTTCCCTTCATCTCCCGCCGCTCCCTTGGCATCATCTCAGGGTTGACCGGCGCCGGAGGCAACTTCGGTTCGGGGCTCACGCAGCTCCTCTTCTTCACGAGCTCGAGGTACTCCACCGCCACGGGACTCTCGCTCATGGGCGTCATGATCATGGCATGCACAGTGCCGGTGACGTTGGTGCACTTCCCGCAATGGGGGAGTATGTTCCTGCCCCCGACCGGCGACGGGGTGAAGTCCACGGAGGAGCACTACTATGTGTCCGAGTAGTCGGAGGAGGAGAAGAGTAGGGGGTTGCATGAAGGAAGTCTGAAATTCGCCGAGAATAGCCGGTCGGAGAGGGGTCGGCGTGTTGCATCTGCTCCGACGCCACCGAACACCACGCCGGAGCACGTCATCGTCTGATCAAGTGCATAGACGAATTGGTTCATCAGCATGATTTGTGTGTAAGTGAGAGTAGAAGTACTAGGTGCTACTATTAATTAAAATTGTTGATATCGAAGGGCAACGTCATTTCGATTTTTCTACTTAAAAATATAAATGCGATTATATACTTGTACATGGAAAACAACAACATCTTAATTTATGTACTCCGTGTTTACCAGCAGATACTCATAAATATAAATCTCCTTACACGAGTGTCTTGTTCAAATACACCATTGATTCATTGGCATTTTTTACTTTATCGCTGAAATAAGGTTGCTGTTGATAAAGAAATTAAAGTAAAATGAATTAGCGTTAAACTTAATATATATATATATATATATATATATGGAAAAAAAATTAGGATGTGAAGCTCTTATGAAATGCGTGTCAAGTGTCATACTTTTCTTTATTAATAGCTCAGAGGATTATTCATGATACAAAAAAATAGATTTATAAGATAAGAAGTTATATAAAATTATTATATCTATTATGAAAGATAATATGCAAAAGCTTGTAAAAATTTGAAAATGATGAATATAATTGTTATTGATGATTTGAGTTGTATTTTTGTTATTATCAATGATCCTTTAAACTATTAATAAAGAAAGATATTAAAAAAATAAAATATACGTCTAAAATCGTTTGACACGCACTTCATACAAAAAGTACTTTACATGTTCATTAAACCCTATATATTAAACCTTTTCTACCTTAACTGAAATCTTGTAATATGTTGTTGCGCGATATTTTTTCAATTTGAGCTACGAGGTCTTCATAACAATAGGGAAATGGTTTAACTTTCAAGTTTTATGAGCTGCAAATTGGTCATCTTACTTGGTATCTGCTGAATGGGTACATAATACAAGCTAATCTATATACAAGGTTTATCGTGTTAATAAACTCGAAACTCCAATAGCCAACGAAAATAGTACCTGTGTGCTCAACCATCAATAAACGTCATATACACATAATGAAATGTCTCAAAGTCCTAAGTCCAATTGCCAACGAAAATAGTACCTGTGTGCTCAACCATCAATAAACACCATATACACATAATGAAATGTCTGTGATCCAATGCGCAACAACATTGTCTAATACAAGCTTTGAAACTAAAGAAATTTCATTGTAATTAATACAAATGATAATGTCATTCCAATAATTAAATACATTATTTTATCTCTTTAAACCACATCTTCATATGCTACAATTTTTTTGAGAAATCCTATTAAACTGATCATATATTTATTTGCCCTCTGTCTTTGGGCTTCATCATCAATCATTTTGCAGACTTATTAGAATACTCATAATCTTCCTATAGTTGGATCTGACCACTAAAAAAATCTACAATCTTGAGATGGATATTTAACTTGCAAAAAACATATGATGAATATCCTTAAAACAAATGAAGTGTAAAATACAATTTTTATTGTTTATAAATAGAATATTTACCCAATAATGAAGGCCCCCAAAATCATTTTTTGGAATTATTATTTGTCCATGAAGTATGCAAGATTGCCTTATCTCCACATACACTAAAAGGAATATCTAAGGTATATGAAGGATATGACTTGAATGAAGTATAAAATGACATCTTAATGAATTTAGTGACATGTGAAACAAAAAGATGGATATAAATGATATTATGTGTTACCTATACTAATTCAATGTAATTGCAAATTTTGAATCATCATAGAAACTGTAGCCCCACCTAAAAATTATGAACCATTGATGCGTACAAAATAAGCACAAATATACTAGCAAGCATACTAGATCGTATCGAATAATAAAGAGTGAATATAGTGTCGAACCCACGAGGACTAATCTAGATTATTATGATTCTAACTTAAGTTTATTAATTAAGAGAATAATAAGAATTAATTTTAGATAAAAGTGGTTCAAATTGATGACAATCAAGAATAATGATGCATTTAATTAATGTGAGAGAAAGTTAGAACTCAGACTATGTATCTTTGTCGAATTTTCTTAATTATCAATAATCAAATATAGACTTCTTGTAGAAAATAAATGGATAAAATATATAGGACTAAAAAACTTAAGAACCTAACTAACATAGTAAAGAATATAATAAAACATTGAAAACTCAATCCACTTTAATATACTCTAAAGTAAGATGCATTAATATAAAAAGTTGCATAATGTAAAGGTCTAAAAAACTTAAGAACCTAACAATCTTAAATAGAAATAAAATTAAAGACCCGAAAACTTGATCAACTTCAATCTACTTTATTTAAGATGATTTAAGTTGCAAAATTTCGTTTAATGATACAATTGTTAGCAATTAAAATTAATTTACTAACAAAAATATCAAAATAACATAACTCGGTCTAGGTCAGATGGAACTCGATCCGAATCGTATACAAAAATTCAGTTCAACGAAAATAAAGGAGGAACCTAGCTTGGGTTGTACTAACTCGGTTCAGGTTTCACTCATAGGCGATTCTGATCAATTTTTTCTTGCATAAATTATAAAAAATTATATGAAAATAATGCAAGAAACTAATGAACTCAGGTAAAGCATGAAGCACACATCATAACCATGTCCTCAGAAGTCTAAATAATAAAATATATTAAGAGAAAACCGAGATTCAACGTAGTCTTCCTCTAACAACTAAACTAACTCATAATCGAAAGAATTAACATCAAATTCGAGGGAGAAAATATAAATTATAAATCAAACTCCTAGGTGGTGATGAATGTCTTTGGAACAAGTCTTGGCTGAAATTATGCTCCAAACGATCGTCAGAAACCTTGAAATCTCTAGTTCTTCGATTGATTTGCAGTGGCGCGCAGTAGAATTTCGTCTCTCATTTTTTGTGCGGCTAGGGCTTTAAACTCTGTGATTGCATACTCTTTGGTTCATGTTTACATCCATATTTATAGGGGTGGCGACCTTCTAGAGTTCCGAGTTGAAATCATGGCTCAAATCTAAATTAAAGTCAGCCGAAAAATCACGCAATATACCAGTTTGGCTGATTCCGTACATACTAACCTGGGCCGGGTTTGTTCCAACTCGAGCCGGGTTCCGTACAAATTTCTATTTCGGATAGAAATCAACTTAGAATCGGATTTTAATGTCAATCCGGTCCGGTTATAATGTCAGCTCCGCCCGGATTCTACTGAAACTTGTCCATATGTGCTCTTTGTGCTTCATTTTGTGTGTTTTTCTAATCCGATCATTTTGCACTTCCGAAATGATGATCCTGAGAATAAAATAAATCACAAATGGGTAGTTTTTGACTTAAAATAATTTAAGAAAATAAATAAGAAAATAGATGCATGCAACAATAAAAACTACGAAAAATAACCTAAATGATGCATGTAATATGTATAAAATTGCATGCATCATCCGTCTAAAATTTAAGAGAGTTGCCTAAACTCTACCACTACAAGATTAAAATTAAACATGGTCTATGTCCCATCATCTTAGCATCTCACAAAGACTAAAAATTTTATAGTTTGCTTGCATCACAAAGCATGCAATTATTCTTCGACTTATAGTAGTATCTCTATAAAGTTTTATAATATTACATAAAATGTTCATTTTGGCATCATCTATAGGCAGCTAAAATGCATGCATCGACAATAGCTCCTTGTCCTATTTATTATCATTATGTTGATTTATTTCTGACCATCCAAACATTGGTATACTCAAACCAAATGGGCACATATTTAATGTCTGACTAGTACCAGTTCAACAAGCTCATATCTCAAAGTAAAAAAATGGGTTCAGATTTGACATCATCTTAGGTCCTGTTTGACTAAGCTTCTAAGCAACTTATAAGTCAATTGAAAAAATTTCAGCGTTTGGTAATATTATAATATGGCTGATCAGAAGATATCAAATCTACTTTTAAGTTAAAAAAAGCAAAGGGAGGAATGCTTTTTTTTTTCTAAGACAATAAATTAGTTAGTTGTATCATAACTAAAACATAAATAATTTTATCCAAACGTGTAACTACTTATTTTAAAAAATAAGTTCCAATCAATAAAATGTTTATCAACACTTCAACTTATTAGTTATTTTATATCAGCTAAGCCAAACATGCCTTAAGGGCTCATTTGACTTAGCTGATACAAAATAATCGATAAGTTGAAGTATTGATAAGTAATTTATTGACTGAAAATTATTTTAAAAATAAGTAATTATGTATTTAGATAAAATTACTAAAATTAATATATAATAAGTAGTTGTAGTGTTTGGTAATTAACATTCTTAAAAGAAATTTTTAATCATAAAGACCAAAAGACCCTTAATTTTGTATTACTTCTTATCTTATCTTCGCTCAATTGCTTCCCTTTCCTATTCCAACATTTTTTGTCATGATTGTGTTCTTAAAAGGAATTATTTATTAGAAATATCAAAGTATCCTTAATTACATAGTACTTTGTACTCATTTTTTCCTTCATTCAATTTTCTTTTTTCTTTTTCTCAATTCTAACAATTTTTGCCAAGATTGTGTTCTTTAAACAAACAACCAATCCAACAATAAAGAGAAATCCATTTAAGAATGCCAATGCAAGTAACGAACAACTAACTACCAATTTTTTCTAGGAAAAATTATACCAAATGCCCTCCAACTTCACTTTGTAATATGAATGTCCTTCATCTTTTAACTCATTTCACACGGTGCCCTCTTTACCTACTATAGCCCTTCTTCCGATCGCGGAGCTGACGTGGCGCGCATGTGGTGCTGATACGACATATTCTCCTCTCTCCACGCTGACGTGGTAATATTATAAAAATAAAAATATTAATTAAAAAATGCCACGCGGTCGCAGGGAGGGGGGAACCGACCTCGCCGGTGTGTGGGATGCCGACGAGGAGGCGAGGGGGGTGCTCCTGTGCGCCGGTGAGGAGAAGGGGGGCCTCTCCCCCCCCCCCCCCCCCCCGACCTCGCTGACGGTTCGGGGGGAGCCCTCTTGCGACCTCGCAGGCGACGATCGAGGTCACAGAGTCGAGGGACGGGGGCGAGCCCCCCATCTGCGACCTCGCCGACGACGGGCAAGGTCACGGGGGGGGGGGGGGAGGGGGGCAGATCGGATCCCCCTCCCCACGACTTCCTTGCGATCGCGTGGCATTTTTTATATTTTTATTAATATTTTATTTTTTTTAATATTATCACATCAGCGTGGAGATAGGAGAATATGTTGTGTCAGTGCCACATGTACACCACGTTAGTTCCGTGATCGAAAGAAGGGCTACAACAGGTAAAAAAGGCATCGGGTGAAACGAGTTAAAAGATGGAGGGTTACAAAGTGAAGTTGAAGGGCATAACTGAGCAAATGTTAAAGTTGGAGGGCATTTGGTGTAGTTTTTTCTTTTTTCTATCTTTCATGGATGTTGGCATGCTGCCAACGTATTCTAGACATTTACTTCACCAACTAATGATAATTAAGTTAGAATGCAATGCTTGACAAAATAGAACAAAAAATCTATCTGCATCTAGAAAATCAAATGTCTATTCATAAATATCAATAATATCATATGACAATAAAAATCTAAATAATGTCGTATTACAATTCAGAAATCTCCATGGCGATAATATCAGGAATCACATTCCAATAGTTATCATTATGTACTACATCAACATTGTTATCTTGTGATGAGCCTGCATCGTGATATGCAAGTGGAATGTAACCTTCATTTTCAACTTTTTTAAATGTGTCATCTGTATTAGATTTCTTCCTTATATAATTATGAATTGCCATAGTTGCAAGTACAAAGTCTCTTTGCCTATCTATATCATAATTGGGCATGCCCTTCAAAATAGACCATCTTGCTTTCTAAACACCGAATGTGCGCTCTATGATATTTCTACAAGAAGAATGTAAATAGTTGAAATTTTCTTTTATTCCCTTGCTGCTCTGACTTTTAATGTTGCACCTCTTCAAAAATTCACAAGATGATACCTAAAATTGTCTTCTTTGTATGGACCCATATATCCCTTCATACGAGAATAACCAGCATCAACAAGATAATATTTGTTTTCATTTGGATGTGGAAAATTTAACCAAGATAAACAAGATAATATATTAAAATACTTTGAGCAGTTGTTTGACACAAAGTGTATCATTCATCATTATCTTGCTCCAACTGAAGTCTCTTTAATTCTCATCGAACATTTTCATCATATGATTCTTCATCAAATATGTTAAATTGATTATGAAAGACAAATTTGTTCTTCTCCCGACTATCCATTATACTGAAATAAAGCAAAGATAAATGTAATGACATGAATTAAGAAGATAAAATAGATAAAAGTAGTCCCAAATAGCTAATTAAAATGTTTAACACTCAAAGTTGTAATTAAAAATTTTAACCAAGTAAAGGTTTAACCAAATAAAAGATATACAAAAAAAGATTAATGAAAATATACTATGAATAAATTTATTTGTCGCATGATTGCTAATAGCAAAACTCCAACCAAGAAAGACATGAGACTAGGTTGTCTCAAAAATATGTATTTCCTAAAATCATTGATGCAAAGTTCCACAAATCACCCATTGGAGTTATTCCAGGAATTTTTTCAATAAATATCCATACACTTTTCAAGATATGATGTCACTTGTTCTTGATATGATGAAGATGTAGAGCTTTTATTAGCATCAATTCAAGTAGTTTGTCTATGTTTTCTGTAATTGCAGTTGCTCCAGACTTTGCCTTTTTTGTTGTCTTTTGCCTTTTTTTAATGGCTCAAATGCTTTAATAACATTGGTATTTTGCAAATCATTGTCGTCATCTAATGAGTCTTCTTCATCATCAACAATATTCTCCTCATGTATTTATAATCCAACATCATCCATGGGAATTTGATTTGGCGCAAATGCCGTATCTTCAGTAGCCACAATATCAGAAAATAATCCATCATATCGAAACCAAATTAAAGATAAATTCTTGTTCTTGAAATTTTTTTTGAAGTTTGAATTTTCCTACAAAAATATACAAATAACTTAGTCAAATGAAGAAATATTTTTTTAGAAGAACGTAAAAATTGTTGACTTGCACCTTAAATTTTCATTCCCACCATTCATCATCCGCGATAATTATTTTTCGAGTGTTATCCCATCCTAACCCTATCTCTCTTTTCATCAATTGTTTAAATAATGTCCAATCTGCTTTCATGTGATCCCAATGATTTTCAATTGCTTTTTATCATATTGTTTTCCAGTTCTCTTGTTGAATTCACCTACGATATTCTTCCATCCATCTTTGGACAAAAAACTATTTGGCCTATTTCCTTTACGAATTTCTTCTTCACATATTCTATGAACATAACATGGGCATCATCACTCCATTTAGCAAATCTTCATCCAACTGCATTACTACTTTGGGAGGAACGATCCATAGTTCCCACGATTATAACATCATCTTCCATGACTAGCTACATCATTTGATGCATAGATAAGATTGAAATTCACACACTTAAACATACATTATATAGAAATTCACCTAGTTAAAATATACATATTATATATTCAACAATTTTTGCCCAAGTTATGCTATCATTCAAGAGTTAAAATATTTCATGAGGTAAAAAATAAAAAAATAAAATTCATATATAATGGAACAGATGACATATTCTCCTACATTGGACATTTCCCATATGCACACTTCATTCATAAATTAAAAATTTTAGAAAGAAAAATATTAAGAAAAATAAAAGGCATATATAAAGGAACAAAGATGACATATCCTCATGTCTTCATAACTATGCCTAAATAATCATTTATGGCCAACACTGGAAAAAAATGGACACACTATGTGCATTTTCTTCACAAAAGGAGCCTAAGAAATAGATATGGAATAAAATATTAACACTAATTTGAGCAAGAATATTTGGAGAATGAATTAAACATGGAAGGTACTCTGAAAAAAAACGTGCGCTTTCACACTATTGTGTTTTGTTAATGAGAATCTTTTTAGTATTTCTACCATCTTCATCCCATCCTGAGGTGCATGGGATTAATGGATGTTTCTTATTGCTTATTATTTGTACAATAAATATGTGCAAAGCAGAAAGATCGTTGGCTTCCTGTAGAGAAGATGAAGAACAAGACCAAATTAATCTGGTAAAATGAATTAAAGAAGACAATATCAATCTAGAAAAAAATAGAAAGGGGGAACAAAATTAGATCAATCTAGAAAAAATCGGGAAGAACAAGAACAGTTCAATCTAGAAAAAAAAATTAAAGAGGGGGAAGACTAGATCGACATGGAAAAGAAATAAAAAAGGGAGAGAAATCAATTTGAAAAAAAAAATAGATTTGGCAATTTTATAGTGAAAAAGAAATAGACATCATGAGATCTACGTGATAGAAACAATAGAGTATCTCAGATGATCATTGTTCAAAAACACAGGCAAAACGGTGACTTGAAGTTGGAGCTAGGATGAGAGAAGGTTTGGTAAAAGTTTTATATAGAGGTTGTAAATTTTCATCTATGAAAATGGAATTTTTGTACATCAAATGATTAAGTCAAGTGGCTTATGTTCTAAGAAAAAATAAGCACCTCCGCCTTGCTTATTTCTTTTTGACTTATAGGTCAATTTTTCATATACTTATCAACCCTCTTTATAGTTACCAAACACGTAGATGAATCCAAATTAGCCGATAAACAGCCCCTTAGTCAAATCTATTTTGTTCCTTCTGGGGTGCGTGGAGACCAATGATTCTAGACAGACAACAACTGACACACGAATGATTCGATGGTGGCTTACATATATGGAGTCGGCTCCTTATATCCCATGTCCTTTGGATACTAGTGATGTTATATATTCTTAAGTACATTCCGAAAGAAATTAAATGCTTAGTTTCTTTAATTGAATTTCCTTCCTTCCACATGGAAATTATAGAAAACATATAACATATCATGTCACCATCCTTCGAGTTGACCACAAACCGAACGCATCAAAACTCAAAAAAGGAAAAAAAATTGTGTTAATCCCTCTTGGTGTCATCACACACATACGCGCACTAATGATGGGAGCAATGACACATGATGAGAAGATCCTAAAAGCCGAAGCTAACAAACTAAAATATCATATATTTGCTGTGTTTCAAGCACATCCAAGAGACCACTAACGCCTACTCATGCAGACCTCATCAATCAATCAATCCCTTAGGTCATTGTAAAAGCCTTGCAGTACTCTTTCAGACATGGCATATGCACGTGAGCGTCCTCATAATTTTGAACTGTTCAAAGGGCCAAATTTATCCGTGATATGACATGATACTTATGAGCAACACAGATGGAATTTGATTAATTAACCATTTCCTAATTAACTAGAATTAACTTTCCAATTGTGCTAAAGGACAGGATTGTGCTTGCAATAAATATTGGTTGTGTCTCCATCGTTGAATTGCCAGGGAATGGCCACGGTGCACCGGGAAAGCGTATGAAAGAACGAATGATTGCTATACACTTGTACATATGCTATATGTATATACACGTCCGGACTTTAGAAATTATTTTAAAATGAAAAAATATCAAATCAATAAGCCCATTGTATTATACCATGAATCAATTAAGAAGTTAATTGACATGTTACCTCTTTTAAAGGAGGATATTAATATTTCTCCTTTTCTTTTTTCATCAGATTAAAATTTTATGAATCAACTTGAAAATTTTTAAATAAAAATAAGAGAAATATATATAATTCACAAAAATTTAATTTAATAAATAAAAAACAGGAAACATAGTGTCTCTTTATTTTTTTTCATCAATTATATATGCAATGCCAAGTTAGGTTATCTAAGTGGAAAGTGATATATCAGCCAAGAATTATTGGACTTATAGTTGGATTTTCGTTTTTATAATATTAATTAAGGATGCGAAAAATGAGAGAAAATATTAAAGGGCCATTTTCTGTTTTTTTCCCCCGTAAAACAACCAAAAATGAAAATCTTAAATGCTAAATTAAATGAAGTGAAAGAGATATGCTAATTAATTTGCAAATTAGGACAATTAATCTCGTGGGTAATTCCTTTCCTGGGATTTTTATAAACATGGGATTAATCATTAGACGGCCTTCGGGTGCTCCAAAGTTGGAATCAAATTGCAAGTTGCATTGTCTACTATATTAATTGGGAGACAAGGAGACTTGTTCCTGCCGGTGGAATCTATACACGGCGAGTTTTGAATAACTTGAATAGGTGTTGATGAGGTGGAATTATATGCATCAATGTGAACAAAGTTTGGATAGTCGTATGGTAGGGTTCCATTTATTATATTTGATATAATTGATTACATTAATAATATATAGAGCTGAAAAGTCAAATCTCCTCAACCAAAGAATGATATAGAAACCTCACTTCAATCTCATTAATAAAAGAGATGAAGGTAATTAAAAAAACCTTAATCGAAAGTTCGCTTGTCTTCCAAGACACACCATTTTATGAATATAACCGAAATAAGTTGTAATTTGTCGGATAATTAGAAAATATATCAGATCTTTTCCTTATCTCTAGCTCCATGAACCATGCATGGATGTATTTTCCGTTGCCTTCAAGTCTTCATCTCTCGTAAGTTTACTTAACATCCCATAATCGAAGTCTCTGATCAATCAGCAATTAAAAAGGAATTAATTTAGTTCCTGGAATCAGAATTATATTATAGATATATACTATTTATAGAAGTGAAATATAAACAAACAAAGACAAGACTTGTGCTTCAATGATTATGTTATATATATATATATATATATATATATATATATGAGAGAGAGGGAGGGGTGCAGATGCTGGTTATGGTCAACTCTATCATTGTGATCCCTTGGAACATCCATTGGGGCCTCCCATGCATTGGGGGCCATTTTGAGAGCAGGAGATGCGGCGCCGAGGTGTATCTACGATATATCAATATAATAATATATTCATCTCTATGCCCTTCGAGACCACCCTCGCACAGTTGCACTGCTCCAACACAGCACGCGTCTTGCTATTATAAATATCCCCCACCCACCCCTTATTTTTTAAACACCAAGCCTTTCGAGCACACTTCAACAATTCGCCTCGCGAGCTTTTAGTTGAGTAGTTAAGAGACCATGGCGGAGGGCGTGGGCGCACCAGGGAGCTCGATGCATGGCGTGACGGGCAAGGAGCCCACATTTGCCTTCTCGGTCACTTCCCCGACTGTGCCGACGGACACGACCGCCAAGTTCGCCCTCCCCGTGGACTCCGAGCACAAGGCCAAGACATTCAAGATCCTGTCCCTGGCCAACCCCCACATGCGCACCTTCCACCTCTCATGGCTCTCTTTCTTCACCTGCTTCGTCTCCACCTTCGCCGCCGCCCCGCTCGTCCCCATCATCCGCGACAACCTCAACCTCACCAAGGGCGACATTGGCAACGCCGGCGTGGCCTCCGTCTCGGGCTCCATCTTCTCCCGCCTCGTCATGGGCGCCGTTTGCGACCTGCTCGGCCCGCGTTACGGCTGCGCCTTCCTCATCATTCTCGCAGCCCCCACCGTGTTCGGCATGTCCCTCGTGTCGTCCGCCGGGGGATACATCACTATCCGGTTCATGATCGGATTCTCGTTAGCCACATTCGTGTCCTGCCAGTACTGGATGAGCACCATGTTCAACAGCAAGATCATCGGGCTCGTGAACGGGACGGCCGCCGGTTGGGGCAACATGGGCGGCGGGGCCACTCAGCTATTGATGCCCCTGGTGTACGACCTCATCAGGAAGTGTGGTGCAACGCCGTTCACAGCTTGGCGGATTGCGTTCTTCATCCCCGGGTGCATGCATATCATCATGGGAGTCCTTGTCCTCATCCTTGGCCAGGACTTGCCTGATGGCAACCTGAGCAGCTTGCAGAAGAAAGGAAATGTCAACAAGGATAAATTCTCCAAGGTAAGTGATAGTTATAACACACCATATGATAATGTCATGCCATCACGTACTGGATCCAAATTATTTATCACTCTGTGTTGTGCTGTCTCAGGTGCTATGGTACGCAGTCACAAACTACCGAACTTGGATCTTCGTATTGCTCTACGGCTACTGCATGGGCGTCGAGCTTACGACTGACAATGTGATCGCTGAGTACTTCTTCGACCGCTTCGACCTCAAACTTCGCACCGCCGGCACCATCGCTGCGTGCTTCGGTATGGCCAACATCGTGGCCCGCCCGCTCGGCGGCCTCTTCTCCGACATAGGCGCCCGTCGGTTCGGCATGCGAGCACGACTCTGGAACATCTGGATCCTACAGACCCTGGGCGGAGCCTTCTGCCTTTGGCTTGGGCGCGCCTCCTCTCTGCCCATCTCCATCTTCGCCATGGTCCTCTTCTCGTTCTGCGCCCAGGCCGCTTGCGGTGCGATATTTGGCGTTGTCCCCTTTATCTCCCGCCGTTCCCTTGGCATCATCTCAGGATTGACCGGAGCCGGAGGTAACTTCGGTTCGGGGCTCACGCAGCTCCTCTTCTTCACAAGCTCTCGGCACTCCACCTCCACGGGTCTCTCGCTCATGGGAGTCATGATCATGGCGTGCACGCTGCCAGTGACCTTGGTACACTTCCCGCAATGGGGGAGCATGTTCCTGCCGCCAACCGGCGACGGGGTGAAATCCACGGAGGAGCACTACTATGGATCCGAGTGGTCTGAGGAGGAGAAAAGCAGGGGGCTGCACGATGGGAGTCTCAAGTTCGCCGAGAATAGCCGGTCGGAGAGGGGTCGGCGAGTTGCGTCCGCGCCGACGCCGCCGAACACCTCGCCGGATCATGTTTTGGCCTGAAATGCATGCATGAATTGGTCTGTACGCATGATGGTCATGGTAGTAGTGCTGGTGTTCTGTGTCACTTATGACTCCTGATACTCTGCTATTACTTGGATGTTTCTTCAAACGTTCTCTCTGAAAATGTTGATATCAAGTGGCAGTTTCCTGTCTACAAATATATTTTCGTGTTCGAAAGCCAATAACACTTCAATTTATGTACTGTCTTTACCATCAAATACAAATAGATATATCTCCTTTTTACTGTTTTCAATACCATTATTCACATTTTATTATCATTAAGTTCTTTTAGAGAAAAAAAAAAAGAATATCGTTGTTGATAGTCCACTAATCAAATTAAATTAGCGCCGAGTTTCTATATTAAAGTAGACTTACTCAAATGAGGTAAAGGATCAGGTTTCATATTAATGAACTTCTGTATTAACATGACATCATGTGTTAAACATGTTATACGCGCTAATCGTAGCAAAGCCTAATAAGTGTCAACTATTGGCACAACCGCATAGCACATAATATTAATGCTAATAGTCCTCAGGATCACACTGACACCGGTGAGTCCAGGAAAAAAAAAGGCCTAAGAAACGTCGCATCGTTATCCTTCGGACATGGCAATTTTCCTTCTGCGACAAGAAGAGTGGCATAAGAAAGAATCGTTGCCAACGTAATCCTTCGGACATGCCAATTAACATGACACTCAAATCGTTGCAACCAAAGAAGGAATCATGCTCTAACAAAAATCACGAATGACCTACAAATTCCAAGTCCACAAAGCATGCCAAACATCAAAGAGAGCCATTCCTGACCCCGCATACACATCGAATATAATCCATAGCAAACAAAAGGTCATGAAAAACATAAGACCGAGGGAAAAAAAACGTTAAACGTCACAAAGCTATAGATATTATCTCGTAGTCCATAACCTGATCTGAAGCGAGTACATCAGTTGATATTTCCTCAAACTGTTTATAAAGTTGTTTGAAACAGTATACTCAGTTCCACATAAAAAAGTAAATCGAAAACAACACAAACACTAGTTGTATAGGTCGTCATCATCAGCCACAGGTGCCGATGAAGCAAATGGATCAGCTCCAGTAGCTCCAGCTGTAGCTTCAGTGCGCTCTGCGAAACGAAATTCAGTTCCAAACCCTCTCGATTGCTGCAGTGTTTGAGCGAATGCCTGGTACTTGCGGATGTCTGCATCACTGACACTCCTCCTAGCAAACTTCATGGACTCCTCAAAATGAACTGCCTTAATCTCTGCTACCTCCTCGGCGTCATCCTCCTCCATAGCCTCTGGATTCTCACTCCGCCGCTTTTCCTTCTCAATGTCCTGGACAACAATAGAGTGCATTTTATCAGAAAAGAAATACCAACAAAATTAAACATGCAAGATTTCTAGAAATGTTTTTTTATTGAGAAAGATTAATAATAGAATTTAACGAGGCCAGGAATGCAAATCAAGTTAGACCCAGAAAATAAGATACAAGGTCGATGTGTAATTGACGATGCAAAATTTGAAGTAAAAGCTTGAATCCAAACAATGGAAGTTCATATTATGGACAATAAAAAAGAGAGTAAAACTTGAAGTCAAACTATGTGAATCCAATATGCAACATATGCTGTACTCCTGTCTACTGGAATGGGTATCCAAGCAAATAGTCAATTGTCGAAGCATTAATGACAAATGAGTAGGTCCCGACATTCAGGAGCTGCAAAACAACTTGCAGAATGTTGGCAACAAATACTAAACCAAGTAACACTATTTACTTAACAGTATAGAACAGTCCAAGTTTGATAATTTGTACAACAATATACCAAACAAGGAAAATGGAGGGAGGGAAACAGGATTATCTGCTTGCACAATATAAAGGAGAAATGGAGAATCCCACCTTTTCAATGTTCTCTCTTATTGCATACTTGCAAGCGCGCTGGCAAATCTCCGTGATGTCAGCACCACTAAAGCCATGAGTGTACTTGGCAAGAGCATTGAGATCCACATCTTTGGCAACAGGAGATTTTCTCAGATTAGCTTTAAAGATCTGGTGACGTGAGGCTTCATCAGGTAAGGGAATATAAATTAACTGGTCAAGACGGCCAGGCCTGAGAAGAGCAGGATCTATAATATCAGGCCTATTAGTTGCTCCAATAATAAAAACAGTTTTCTTGGCATTCATGCCATCCATCTCTGTCAACAGCTGATTAAGAACCCTATCGGCAGCACCTCCTGCATCACCAACACTGCTCCCTCTCTGCAGTAAGGAATGATCATCAGTATAAGTAGTAAAAGGAAATTGCAATGACCAGAAAATTCTGTCTCAGAAACAAACCTGAGTAGCAATCGAGTCAAGTTCATCAAAGAAGAGGACACAAGGTGCAGACTGCCGGGCCTTATCAAAAATTTCTCTCACATTGGCTTCACTCTCACCAAACCACATGGTAAGAAGTTCTGGGCCCTTCACACTGATAAAATTTGCTTGGCATTCATTTGCAATTGCCTTTGCCAACAAGGTCTTCCCACAACCCGGAGGTCCATAAAACAAGACACCTTTAGAAGGTGACATTCCAAATTTTTCGAATTTCTCTGGATGTTCAACTGGGTATTGAACAGTCTGGGGAAGAAAAAAGAATGCCATGATTGAGAAAGGCTAGCATTTCATAAGAATGGCAAGAAAAATAAAAATAAAATAGCCACGATTGAGAAAGGCTAGCACTTCACGAGTATGGTAAGAAAAATAAAATAACATCATTGCCTTACCTCTTGCAGTTCCCTTTTAACATTTTCAAGACCTCCAATATCATCCCACGAGACATTCGGCACTTCAACAACCTGCTCATGAAATTCAAAATTAGACAAAGTGGAAAGCAATCATATCACAATTGAAAACCTTGTTTTTCTCTTTTGCCAATATGGACACTCATTGAAAGTTACTTACTGTCTCACGGAGTGCAGAGGGATTGCTAGTTCCAAGAGCGGTCTTGAAATGTTCATTGGTGACCGACATAGAATTCAGAATCTCGGCATCTATAGTTTCGTCTTCCAAGTCAATAATGTCCATTTTCTCCCGTATACACTGAAGAGCAGCTTCAGTGCACAAAGCAGCTAAATCAGCACCAACGTACCCATGTGTGTCTTTGGAAATCCGTTCCAAATCCACCTGCATAGATTTAGGGAAATCACAGAAATGTTAATGTATACTGCATTAAAAGATAAGAACAATCATAAGAAATGAGCATTGACGTCTTATCCATTACATCTTCAGCTAATTTCATGTTCTTTGTGTGTATCCGGAGAACTTCGAGGCGTCCAACTTCGTCAGGTACACCAATGTCAATCTCTCTGTCAAACCTTCCAAACCTCCTGAGTGCTGGATCAATACTGTTTGGCCGATTGGTTGCTCCGATGACTATGACATGCGACCGAGACTTCAATCCATCCATCAAAGTTAAGAGTTGAGATACTATACGTCTCTCAACTTCTCCATGTGTCTTTTCCCTCTTTGGGGCGATGGAGTCGATCTCATCAATGAAAATAATGGAAGGTGCATTTTTCTCAGCTTCTTCAAAAGCCTTTCTAAGATTGCTTTCACTCTCTCCAGCCAATTTTGACATGATCTCTGGACCATTGATACAAAAGAAAAAGGCACCAGTCTCATTTGCCACCGCTCTAGCAATAAGGGTCTTTCCTGAGCCAGGAGGTCCATAGAGCAAAATCCCTTTGGGTGGCTTTACACCGATGGACTTGAAAAGCTGAGGATGCCTGAGTGGGAGTTCAACTAACTCCCTGATCTGTGCCATTTGCTTTCTCACACCACCTACATCATCATATCCTACTTCATCCAGCCTCTCCTCATCTTCTCTCTTGATAGGTTCCCCCTCACAAAAGATTTCAGTGTCAGGGGCAACAACACAATACTCAGCTGGATCAGTTTCAATGACCTTGAATTCAACACTACGCATTCCACCTCTAGCAAGGAATAGATCACCTTTCCTAACAGGCCGATATGCCTCCAGAAAATATGCTGGAAAATAGAAAGATGTCAATGAGTGCCAAAAAAAATAACTGAGTAAAAGTGAGTTCCTCACACTTCCCTATATTTACAAGATTTTTTACCATTATCATACTTATAATCAATGTGGCTGATCAAACGAAAGGGGCAAACAAGGATACTTGATAGAAACATAATTCAGCACATCCCTAAGATAACTATGAGCTCCAATATATTATACAGAAACGTAGTTTCTTATATCTGAATTCACATATCAAGCATCAATAAAGAAGAGTAGCAAATATTTAATTTCAAGAACATACCTATTGTTGCATATGAGCAAAAACTATTGCAGCAATTTAGGGTACATTGATAGATGTCAATTATTTCCAGAGAAGTAAAAACCTAAACTTTCTGTGAAAAGGAGTTTCTCACTTTCATATTTGTCCGATGGAAAAAATAGTCAACAGCAAGTAAATTCCAGCTTGAGTAAAGAGGAAAATCGAGGAAAAAGAGGAAAAGATTTCCCCCAAGCATATGAGGAATTTTGTTTCTCCCTCCTCCCACATGTGTCACAATAAATAGACAAATACTAATTTACATTTTTCATTCTTTTTTGCTAACAGCACAATACAAGAAAATACATTATTTTCCAATGTTTGTTTTCCTAAAATTTTATTCTTCCTCCTAAACTGATTCCTAGCTCAAACATGGGGACCTAGTGTAGGAAAAAATAATTGCCAAGTACAACAGCTCTGATAAAATAGACAATCAATAAACTATGATATTCTCAAAAGAACAGACAAAGTTTAAGGCAACCAATTAAGAAACAGTCAAAACATAAAGCTCCAGGAGGCAATTGTCAACTAAGACTTCAAGTTAATTCAAAATCACAGGAAGCAATTCTGAGGTTACCTACCCAAATATCAAGTTATAGAATCATTGTCCACACCATGCATAAAGAAAAGAAAGATCAGAAACAAACCAGAAGGCTACATTCATTAACAGAACCTACGAAGACACGGAAACCAGAACATAAGATTTTTTCTTTCAAAAATCGTGAAAGAAATTTCATGTTCCTTGATTTTCTCAAACCTAATAGGAAGCACGGAGGATAAATTCTTTATCAGAACTAGGAAATACTTATCTACTACAATTTTTGTAGGAGAAAAACATGTGTTCTATGGATCTTCTAAATTCAGTTCCATCACCGAAACTGAAAATTATTGCAGCTATGAAAACAATGAGCCCACACATCCCCTAAAGTATCGTCATAACAAATCAAAACTCCAAGAACTAAACATAAGGCTTCAAATTTCATGAAGCATAAAATTAAATATAAACAATCAATAATTGTAAAACTTAACAACTAAAAATTAAATGACATAGATCCACTATTTGAAGTATAATCCATAATATTTCTCCTGCAAATTAACTGAGCCAATTTTTGCCAAGAAATCAATAAAGAAAAACTTACGTTTCAAGTATGCATCAAACAAGCTTCCTGTTACTCCTTCAATTGTGTCATCGATGGGAAGTATGTGGACACGCTTTCCATACTTCACATCTTGACATTGGTGTACGGAAACCACGTCACCAAGCCTTACACGAAGGTTCTTCCTAACGACCTTGTTCATCCTTATCTTAGGTTCGTCACATGTATCATCAGCAAGTGCAATGCAAATTGTATCTTTTCGCTTCTTTCCCTGTACCACGAATATAAGAAAAATAAATTTTCAGCCAAGAGCAGAACTTCAAACAAGTTTAATGTTCACCAACCACTCTTAGAACTCATCTTCCACAAAGTAGTTAGAGTTTAGGTTTCCAAAGATTCCATTTATCAAGCACAGAAAGTTTCAAGTTTGAAAACGGCGACTACCAATTTGAAGCACGAAAACTGACATAACTGTTTTTAGTTAATAGATAAATTAAAACCAAATCATTCAACTTGTATCATGATCGATGCTTCAACAAGAACTCATCTTCCACAAAGTAGTTAGAGTTTAGGTTTCCAAAGATTCCATTTATCAAGCACAGAAAGTTTCAAGTTTGAAAACGGCGCCTACCAATTTGAAGCACGAAAACTGACATCACTGTTTTTAGTTAATAGATAAATTAAAACCAAACCATTCAACTTGTATCATGATCGATGCTTCAACAACAAACAGGCAATGCATAAGAAATAATGTTGCAATGAATAAACTAAAAGATCATATGGTCATTTCATTTTGTGCCATCTCATTATATGGACTCTAATCCGTTAAAAAAATTCTAACCCCTCAAGAACGCCCATTCGGATCCCACTCTTTTTACAGAATCCTTACCAACCAAAGAGAACCACAGCAAGAAATAGAGTACAAAAAGCTCATACCTTGATAAGGATCGTATCCCCTCGGAAAAGCTGCAGCTTCTCCATCGTCTCAGGGTTAAGCGAAACGACCGAATTGTCGTCATTGACCGCCTCATCGACGACCAGACGATTAGGCGCCTTCTTCCGCTCCAAGATCGCGGTGCTAAAATCCCTCTTGGTACCCTTGTTGCTGCAAACCAATCGAACCCAAAGAAAATCAATAATTTCATCAGGGGGAGGAAGAATCTAAACCCTAAATCTAGATCAGAATGCTAATTGAGCTAAGAAATCAGACGAGCACTTACGGATCGGAGGACGATGCATCGTCCTGGTTCGCCATTAGATTAGAGATCCAGATATCTGGTCCGATGCGGAGGTTTCGGCGTGCGAAGGAAGGAGAAGGGTCGCGACTCGCGTTAATTTGGGGAAGGGCAAAACGACCAAGGCGACGGATACTTATAGGAGCCCAGAATCGAGGCGGCGAGGCCCATTTTCCTTATTATCAATTTTTATTTCCTTATGAATGACATCAAAATTAAAGTCGCGACTCGCGAATTTTCCAGAAAGGAGTCGAGGAGCGTAACAGATCCCGCAACGAGCCGGACTCGTCTGCATGCATCACAGCGACTACGTGGGCAGTTACCAGTGGGCGGATCCAGCGATGAGGCAATAAATGGTCGTCACGTGGAATTTACAACTTTTTTGTTTCCTAAAACAAAAAAAGAAATTATTCCTTTCTTCGCCGCAAGAAGTATTTGCTTTGCTTGGGGAAGAAGGCAGGCGTTGGATGCCAAGAAGATCTGAACCGTTGATCTGACCACTTGACAGCCGTTAGATCGAAGAACCCAATGTGGGTTGTTGTTGCTGCTTTTATCTTCAATTTCAGTCATTTTATTCTTCTTTGACTTCTACTTTCAGCATCTCTTTTTTTTTTCTTTGACAAATAATTAAATTAAAAATTCTTTTTAGTTCTGTTCAATTTATGATTTATTTTTCGATTGTTGACCTGTTATCATGCTGTCAACTATATAAGGGTGTGGAAACTAGGGCTGAGCAAACCCGGTATCGGGTCCGGATCTAAGCGGACCCGGTCCCACCCGGATTATGTCGGATCGAAAATTTTTCGAACCGGTACCGTACTCGGCCGGATCCGATTCCGGGTCAGACCTGATAATTCGGGAATGTCACCGCGTTTGGAACCGAAAATTGTAGGGCGGACGCCGAAGATCCGATGCCTGCGATCGGATCGGGGAGCCTGATTCGCCTGGTGTAAGATTCGACGGTCGGATTTGGCCACTGACGGCCGGATCCGACACCTAGCGATCGATCCGGTCAGCTAGGCGCCAGATCTCGCGCCTGACGGCCTGATCGGCCGCCAGGTGCCAGATCGGCCGCCAGGCGCCAGATCCGACGCCTGACGGCCGATCCGACCGCCAAGCGCCAGGTGCCAGATCTGACACCTGACGGCCGATCCGACCGCCAGACGCCAGCAGTCGGATCCGGCCGCCAGGTGCTAGATTCGACGCCTGGTGGCCGATCCGGCCGCTAGGGGCCGGATCACGAAGCTCATGGCGATCGAGTAGAGAGAGGGAGGTTGGCCGGAGTGGCGGAGTCGTCGTCGTTGGCTCGCTACCGTCGTCGCCGAGAGACGGCGAGAGAGATGGGAGGGAGAGGGCGTGAGAGTCTGAGAGTGAGACGGAGAGAGAGATGGGAGAGAGAAAATGAGAGGGTGAAATGAAAAAATAACGTGGAATGGGTTTATATATTGAACAGGTAATGGCAAACCCGGTCCTGATCCGAGACCCGCCAGGTTTTCTCTCATTTGGACTCAGTTCCTGCCCGAATTTTATCCGGGCCGGGTTATTTCTCTATATTTTCGGGTCAGTGCGATCCGGGTTGACCTGGACCGTGCTCAGCCTTAGTGGAAACAAAAGAAAGTAGAAGCAATTTTTGTGACTAAAAAATAGTAAAAATGTAACGCCTCACGAATCCAAAAACGTGAAATAAATGCATTAATGAAAGAATTCAAATCAAAATCAGATTCAAAAAACAAAAAGGAAAGGAACGACCGACATGGAGGAGGAACCCCGAATCCGTTTCGACTTCGGCCGGCCAAGGTCGGCTGCTGCTATAAAGGGGACGTGAGGGAGTGCCCTCGTGCCCCCTTGGAGACCGTTGGCTGCCGCTTTGCCCTGCCCCGCTTCCTCGCCTTCCCTGTTTCCATCGACGAACGATGCACCAATGCACAAAGCAGAGCATGACTTCGACGACGAACAACGGATGATCCGACTATCCTTCGACCAATCTTTCCCGACAATTGTGAGGACCGAGCGCACCTTTCCGTCACCCAAGGATGATCGACGAACGATCCGTAGATCGCCGGCGAACTCCGACGCTCGAAAACGAAGATACCTTAGCGTTTTAAATCCCTAGACGACGAAATATTGATCGATTGATGCGTACTAGGATTCTATTATGATCGCAATTGCCTAAGCTTCATTTTTATATTAATGTCGTTGCGATCCGATGGTCGGAGATCGGCCGGATTTGGAAACGAATGTCGGCGGCCCTATTTTATCGCGAGTATTGGTCGACCGGTCCAGTCATCAGCCGGTTCGGATCATCCGATTCAGTTCAACCCATCGGTTTGAGTTGATCTGTTCAACCAACTCAAACCCATGAGTAAGTCAATAATTGATTCTGATATATGAACATAGATGTGGTTCGAGTCCAATCTCGACCTCAATCGGAGTTACACTCTTGAATCCTAACTGAAGATTCGAACCAGTTTACCGATAATTGGCCGAGTCCTATTGTAAAGACATTAATATCCATTTGTGTTTTGATTCATAGACTTCATTATAAGCAAAGATAAGTAAAGCAAAGATAAAGCTACGGGATTGCTACGTGCCGCTCCATTGTACGGAACAAAGATCACAGTATGGCATAGAGAGGGGCGGGTAGTTAGCTGAGGAGATAGCGAATCTACTGGTCTTCGATGGCTACTTTTTTTAGACTACAAGTTCTCTCCCATATGTACCTCGAAGAAGAGTGATGCATTGTCACACTCTTTCCCCAAAGAATATAGTAATTGAACAAGAGGGGCATGTAGCTAACTGAGGAGATAGTGAACTTACATGTTCTTATATGACCACTATTCCTGATGTGCAAGTCCTCTTCCATCGAAACGAGTGATGCATTGTCACACCCCATTCCCATTATGGGCTTACTGACTTTATAAATTCAGAGAGACACCTCTGGCATCCTAATCTAATAAAGTCGAGCTCGCATAGGATAACTAACTCTAAGGACATTATAGTAATGTAAAAAATGTAGTACAACTTACAGCAAAGGCAAAGTAAAATATTATAGAGTAAAGCATAGAACATGATATAGTAAAGTATAAAACATGGTATGGTAAAGTTAATACAGAGAACGATAAAGACAAAGTATAGTTATGGTAAAAAATAGAGTACAGATATTGAACCATTATAGTCAATGTATAGAAGCCATGATATATTATTATTCATTACTGATCTATTAGTTGTATGATTATCATTGATTTTTATTTCATCGTCTATATTTCTATTGTACTGGGTATCTTTGCTCATGGGTATTCGATTCTCTGCATTGAGATTTTGCAGGTGAGAATCCAACGTGACGAAGTGTTGGAGGGCGCAGGGCTTGAAGAGTGCTGCACGTGACTAACATATTACTTCAAGTCCTTACTATTGCATTCTGTTTAAATCATTGTCGCTCATTTAAAGATATTATATTATTTTGCTCGTTGAATCTCCTCCGAGATGTTGAACTTGTTGCAAACTGTGATCTTTCCTCATTTTGCTATGGACGACATTGCTTATTTATGCCTTGATATTATGTCGTTTGAACTTCCGCATTAAAGTTTTTAATTATCCTTTCTCATAATATCAATGCCACGTATACATTTTGTTGAATGGTCATGGTCAATAGTGTAGTAGGCAGGGTAGCGTTTCTGAAGTCAACCTGACTGCCTACGTGGTAGGAGGGGCGATTTTGGAGGCGTTATAGTTTGATATCAGAGCCTAAGTTCTTGGCTCCTCATTGATTATAGTAGAATATATATTAATGCATAATCATTATTGTTCATCTTGTCTCATAATTCAAAGTAAAGTCATGTGCAAGTTTCTCCAGCGTCTACGACTCCACTCCTCAAGTAAGTACTAAGTACATTCTCATGAAGATTATACTTATATAATTGAGATAACTCATTTTTATAGATGCTTCCACACCGCATAATGTCTAGAGTAGTACGTGGCGGGAGAAGAATTTTCTAGGTGGTCGAATCAATTATGCATCCTCCAACTCCATGACTTAAGAGCAGGTACAAGCATTCTGATTTGAAAAGTGTGGGGAGCAACTATCCAGTGATGTCTCCTCCACCATCTGAAGTGCCTGAAGAGAATGTCTGGAACAAGAAGGTGCAATAGCATGCACAGGCAGCCCTCCAAGTCTGCCACAAGACAGACCCTTATTGCCTGTACTGTGAACAATTTGAGCATTTTTCACTTGGGAATGCTAAAGTCTTGCTAAGCGTAGGAGGATCCTCAGGGATGAACCTAGGGAGACCTCGCGACACAATGAGTAGTATCGAACAGTGAGAATTTTAAATGTTGGAGATCTTAGTTGCCTTAGTTGAACACTTTATGTTTTGCTGTTGACTAAACTTTAGCATGAGCTTGACTTGATTTTTAGCGAATATTGTGCCATAAGGCTACAATTATGATATGGGAATTTTACTTCGATTAAAATTTCGATTTCATGCTATTACTCAAGTATTCTCATGATCTTTTTATAGATGCCTTCCCATAAAAAATTGCAAGTATCTGATGATGAAAATGATATACATAACGAGGAGGAGACCCACCATACCTCTCCTCCACCTGAACCACCAGTGCAGTAAGGACGACAAGTTTTCCTTCCCTGCATGATACAAGAATTTTGGAGGTCGAAGCTTCCGACATTTAATGGTGAAGGGGGTATAGAAGTGGCCGAACAATGGATAGAGACGATGGAAGAAAAGTTCGATATCCTGGATATCCCTGGGAACAAGAGGGTGTTATTCGTTGGTGACACTCTCCAAAAAGATACTAAAGAATGGTGGAAAGCAAAGAAGACCACCAGCTTTCCGGAAGTAAAAATCGTTGGTTGGGAGGACTTTCGTAAAGCATTCAAGACGCGCTTTTTCCCTGCCTTTCAAAGGGATTTGAAGCAAAAAGAGTTTCTGAACTTAGAACAAGGGACTATGACGGTGACCCAATACATGACCAAATTTGTCCGGCTGAAGAAATACTCCAAATTGATTATGGATGAATTAAATATAGCTAAGCATTTTATTGACGGGATGAACCCTACTTTGAGGGCCCAAACAAGACCAGGGAATTGTAAAACTCTGGATGAAACAGTTAGCCTTGCCATAATGATTGAGAAGGACCACCAAGATTTCCAAAAAAATAAGAGGGTCCAATAGAATGTAGGGCAGAGTTTCCAGCAACAATAATAGTTCCGAGGAACAACCGTCACCACCAACGATGGGACAATCGACTCCATTCGTATCCAGCGCCTCAACAGTACAATCATCCTCCACAACAACCACAACGTCCTCCACACAAGCCCCTCCACCTCAACAACCACAACAACAGAACCCAAGGCCTCCTCAGTAGGCACCCAGTTCAACAACAGAGACAGCAGCCCCCAAGAGCCCCTCAGGCACCACCAGCACTAGGTGAGCAGATTTTATGCAACACCTATGGTAGGACCCACGCAAGGGAATGTCGTATGAAGACTGGAGTGTGTTTTCACTATGGTGGAATATGTCACATCGCAGTGAACTGCCCAAGGCATGGACATCAGCTGATACAAGGAAGACTCTTCAACTTGGAAGAGGACGCTCCACTGAATGACACTGAGGTCATTCGAGGTACGCTCTTCGTAGCAGAACTACCAACTACGGTGCTATTTGACTCTGGTGCTTCTCATTCATTCATATATGAAGAATGTGCCACTACTTTAAGGATAACTGCAATGAACCTAAATCATAAGATGAGTATACTGACTCCACAAGGAACCATAGTCACCACTAAATATCTCCCTAATGTATCCATAGAGATAGACAAAAAGAACTTCTTTGCAAATCTTATCATTATCCCTATGAGAGATTATGATATAATTTTGGACATGGATTGGCTAACCTTCCACGATGCTTCTATATTGTGCAAGCAAAAGAATATTGTTATAAGTACACAGGATACAAGCAGAGTCATTGTCAGAGGCATGACTAGAAAGGAATAAAAAATCATAGTGTCTGCCATGAAGGCACATAAACTTTTTCAAAAAGAGTGTAGAGATTATCTAGCAAGTGTGACAAAAGTAGAAGAGTCAAACAAGACCCCTCAAGACATCGAGATTGTGAGAGAATTTCCTAATGTATTCCCTGCAGACGTTGGTTGTCTACCGCCCAGATGGGAAATAGATTTCCAGATAGAGGTGGTACACGACACGACATCAATCTCCAAAGCCCCGTACCGCATGACTTCAGCAGAGATGAAGGAATTAAAGACCCAGATTCAAGAACTGTTGGATAAAGGCTTCATCATACCTAGTGTGTCACTATGGGGTGCATCAGTCCTTTTTATTAAGAAGAAGGATGGCTCGTTGAGACTTTGTATCGACTACAAAATGTTGAACAAAGTCACTATGAAGAATAAGTACCCGCTACCTCACATCGATGACCTATTTGATCAATTGTCCAATGCAAAGATGTTCTCCAAGATCGATCTGAGGAGCGGCTATCACCAGCTCAGGGTGGCCGAAGAAGATATTCCGAAAATAGTCTTTAGATCAAGGTATGGACACTACGAGTTCCTAGTTAACAAATATCCCAACAGCATTCATGGATCTCATGAATCGAACTTTTAATGAACATCTGGATAAGTTCGTGATTGTTTTCGTCGACGATATTCTCATATACTCGTCAAGCAAAAAGTAGTACAAAGAACATCTGAGGATAGTGTTGATGATTTTGTGAGCAAAGAAATTATATGCAAAGTTTTCCAAATGTGAATTATGGCTGGAAGAGTTGATGTTCCTTGGTCACATCATCTCCAAAGATGGAATTTCAGTTGATCCAGCGAATGTAGAAGCAGTATTCAACTGGGCTCAACCAAAGAATGTTTCCGAAATTAGGAGTTTCCTTGGCCTAGCAGGATACTACAGACGATTTATCAAGGATTTCTCCAGGTTAGCATTGCCGCTGACCAAACTTACAAGGAAATGAGAAAAGTTTATCTAGTCACCCAAGTGTGAAGAGAGTTTTCAGGAACTAAAGAAGCGGCTAACCTCGGCACCAATCTTTACGTTACCATCAGGCAATGGTGATTACGTAGTCTACAGCGATGCTAGTGGCACATGACTAGGATGTGTATTGATGCAACATAGAAAAGTTATGGCATATGCATCCAGATAATTGAAGAAACATGAGGTCAATTATCCGACACACGATCTCAAATTGGCAGCAGTAGTATTTGTCCTTAAACTTTGGCGTCATTACCTGTATGGAGAAGAGTTTGTGGTCTACACTGACCACAAGAGTTTAAAATATGTATTTACTCAGAAGAATCTCAATATGCGCCAAAGAAGATGGATATAGTTCTTGAAGGACTACGAGTTCGCCATTAACTATCACCCTATTAAGGCAAACTCAGTAGCCGACGCCCTCAGTCAAGAATGAGAAGGATCTGTTGCCTTCATGCGCCTTCGGCAATTCGAACTTATGGAAGAGCTTTTCAAATGGACACCAAGTGTAAGTATAGTACCAGACATTATAGAAAGAATCATTGAAGCACAGGTTGAAGACCCTGACTATCAAATGATGATGATAAAAATCAGCCATGAAACAACAGACTTCAAAGTCTCTACAGATGGTGGCATCAGGTACCATGATCGTCTATGGGTACCGAACAACCCTGAACTCCTGAGAGAGGTCCTATATGAATGCCACAAATATGAATTTGCAATTCAATCAGGGAGTACAAAGATGTATAATGATGTACAGAGAAGTTTTTGGTGGCCAGACATGAAGAAGGAGATCGCAGAATACGTATCCAGATGTATAGTCTACCAACAGGTCAAAGTGGAACACCAAAAACCCCAAGGAACCTTAAAAAGTCTTGGCAACTCATAGTGAAAATGGGAAGAGATAGTGATGGACTTCATCACGGATTTACCTCGGACTCAGAAGGGACATGATGTCATCTGGGTGATAGTGGACCGACTCACTAAATTGGCCCACTTCCTACCCATCAAAGTAAAGCAATCTCTTAATAGTCTAATGGATCTATATATGCAGGAGATTATTAGACTCCACGGGATCCCACCAACAATTGTGTCTGATAGAGATCTCCGATTCACATCAAGATTTTGGAAGAATCTCTAAAATGTTTTTGGAACGAGACTTCGCTATAGTACAACCTTCCATCCCCTAGACTGACGGTCAATCAGAGAGGACGATCCAGACGCTAGAAGATATGCTCAGAGCATGCGTCCTGGATTGGCATAGCTCATAGAGTTCTCCTACAATAACAACTTCCATGCTAGCATAGAGATGTCCCCTTTGAAGCATTGTATGGTCGACCATGTCACTCCCCGGCTTGTTAGGGCGAAGTGGACGAAAGAAAAATCTTGAGCGTTGAACTATAGAAGCAGACCCAAAAGTACACAAAAAGAGTTGAGCTAATAAAGAAGAGGGTCAACTCAAGATTGACAGAAGGCCTATGCGAACAAGAAACGTCGAGAACACACGTTCAAAGCAGGAGACCAAGTTCTACTTAAAGTCTCCCCACAAAAGATGTGATGCGATTTAGTAAGCGAGAAAAATTGAGCCCAAGGTATGTTGGTCCTTTTCAAATCTTGGATATGGTCGGAAACTCAACATGCAGGTTAGTCCTACCTCCGGCGTATGCCAGAGTACACAATGTGTTTCATGTGTCACAACTCCGGAAGTATAAGCATGACTACGCCAATGTGATCCAAATTGAGGAACCAAATCTCAAGGAGGATCTAACATATGAGGAACAACCAACAGAGATACTAGAGTATCAAGAGCACCAACATGGAAAGAAGAAAATATCATTGGTCAAAGTAACATAGAAGCATCACTAAGGAAAAGAGACAACCTGAGAGGTAGAATTAGAAATGCGCGAGAACTTTCCGAACTATTCGGTAAGTCCTAACTTTTATCACAATTCGATGATGAATTTTCTTTTAAGGGGTAATAATGTAACGCCTCACGAATCCAATCAAGGATAGGATTCAAAAACGTGAAATAAATGCATTAATGAAAGAATTCAAATCAAAACCAGATTAAAAAAAGGAAAAGAACGGTCGACAAGGCCCCCGAATCCATTTTGAATTCACCCGGCCAAAAGGGAGTGCCCTCGCGCCCCCTTGGAAACCGCCGACCGCCGCTTTGCCCTACCCCGCTTCCTCGCCTTCCCTATTTCCGCCGACGAATGATGCATCGACGCACAAAAAAGAGCATGACTTCAATGACGAACAACGGACGATCCGACTATCCTTCGACGCACAGCGACCTTTCCCGACGATCGTGAGGACCGGGCGCACCTTTCCGTCGCCCAAGGACGATCGAGGAACGATCCGCAGATCACCGACAAACTCCGACGTTCGAAAATGAAGGTACCTTAGTATTTTAAATCTCTAGACGACGAAATGTTGATCGATTGATGCGTACTAGGATTCTATTATGATCGCAATTGTCTAAGCTTCATTTTTTATATTAATGTCATTGCGATCCGATGGCCAGAGGTCGGCCGAATTTGGAAAAGAAGGTCAGCGGCCTTGTTTTATCGCGAGTATCGGTCGACCGGTCCAGGGAACTCACACTATCGCGTTGCAGATTGGTCGACCAATCTCGCAGCCAGCCTAATGGAGCAGATCTCATGGACGGTCGACCGATCTTCCGAACGGTCGATCGATCTAACACGCACTGCGCGTTCCCATGACCCCAACGATCGGTCGACCGCCCCCTCAGGACGGTCGATCGATCCAGAGATGCACAGAGTGATTGGTCGATCGGTCGTATGCATGCGATAGACCGGTCCGACAAACGTCCGACAAAGGACCTGGTCGATCGATCCACGAGGAGCAGCCGACCGGTATTATAGAGCAGTTGATCAGTCCACAAGGAACGGTCGACCGGTCCAAGTCGATCGGTTCGGCTCGACCGAACCGACAGGAATGGTCGACTGGTCAAGAGAACGATCGACTGGTCTAGACATCAGCAGGTTTAGATCGCCCGGTTCAGTTCAACCCACCGGTTTGAGCTGATCGGTTCAACCAACTCGGACCCATGAGTAAGTCATTAATTGATTATGATATATGAACATAGATGTGGTCCGAGTCGAACCCCGACCTCAATCGGGGTTACACTCTTGAACCCTAACTGAAGATGTGAACTAGTTTACCAATAATTGGCCGAGTCCTATTGTAAAGACATTAATATCCACTTGGGTTTTGATTCATAGACTTCATGATAAGCAAAAATAAGTAAAGCAAAGATAAAACTACGAGATTGCTACGTGCCGTCCCATTGTACGGAACAAATATCACAATATGACATAGAGAGGGACAGATAGTTAGCTGAAGAGACAGCGAATCTACTGGTCTTCGATGGCCACTGTTCTTGAGACTACAAGTCCTCTCCCATCTATACCTCGAAGAAGGGTGATGCATTGTCACACATTTTCCCCAAAGAACATAGTAATTGAACCAAAGGGATAGGTAGCTAACTGAGGAGACAGTGAACCTACAGATTCTTAAATGACCACTGTTCTTGGGGTGCAGGTCCTCTCCCACCTGCATTCCGAAACAGGTGATGCATTGTCACACCCCATTCCCATTATGGGCTTACTGGTTTTTACAAATTCAGAAAGGCACATCTGACATCCCAATCTAATAAAGTCGAGCTCCCATAGGATAATTAACTCTAAGGACATTATAGTAATGTAAAAGATGTAGTGCAACTCACAGCAAAGCAATGCAAAGTAAAGTATTGTAGAGTAAAGCATAGAACATGGTATAGTAAAGCATGGAATATGGTATGGTAAAGTTAATACAGAGAACGATAAAGACAAAGTATAGTTATGGTAAAGAACATAGTACAAATATTGAACCATTATAGTTAATGTATAGAAGCCATGGTATATTATTGTTCATTACTGATCTATTGATTATATGATTATCATTGATTTTTATTTTATTGTCTATACGTCTATTGTACTAAGCATCTTTGCTCATGGGTATTCGATTCCCCTGTATTAAAATTTTGCAGGTGAGAACCCAACGTGACAAGGTGTTGGAGGGCGCAGGACTTGAAGAGTGTTGCACATGACTAACATATTACTTCAAGTCCTCACTATTGCATTATGTTTAATTCATTGTCGCTCATTTAAAGATATTATGTTATTCCGCCTGTTGAATCTCCTCTTAGATGTTGAACTTGTTGCAAACTGTGATCTTTCCTCATTTTGCTATGGACGACATTACTTATTTATGCCTTGATATTATAACGTTTGAACTTCCGCATTAAAGTCTTTAATTATCCTTTCTCATAATATCGATGTCACGTATACATTTTGTTGAATGGTCATGGTCAATAGTGTAGTAGGCAGTGTAGCGCTCCCGAAGTCAACCTGACTGCCTACGTGATAGGAGGGGCAATTTTAGGGGCGTTACAAAAAACATCCTATGCCATGGAATGAGACCCTTCAAATGTGTTTAAGCTATGAATTCCCCATAGACTAGCAAGCTTACATTAACACATAAAAGCTCTGCCCTTCATGATGCAGAAAGAAGCTAAGATAAGGCAGCAACAAGATCGAATTGCCGGTAAAATTTACTAAGATAAACAAGACAATCAAAACACTATATGGAGAATCCTTTCAAGGCAAAGGGCAAAAATGAAGA
Organism: Pontederia crassipes; assembly: GCA_030549335.1. Taxonomy (NCBI): domain Eukaryota; kingdom Viridiplantae; phylum Streptophyta; class Magnoliopsida; order Commelinales; family Pontederiaceae; genus Pontederia; species Pontederia crassipes. Next base: position 62,191,100 of record CM060191.1, on the reverse strand, counting down.
GACATGCAATATGTTTCGGCATTGTGACATGTTTGATGTGATTCTTCAAAAGGTTCTTCAAACTGCGATAGGTATCCTTCCAAAGTTTGAAGCTTAGAAATCAACCTCCTCTTTCTCCTTTCTCCTCTTTTGTTGTATTCTTTTCTTCTTTCTATTTTTTATTCGTTGCAAACACTGAGTGCACCAGAGTTCGCAATTGTAACAATAGGGCTGAGCACGGGCCGGGTCGACCCGGCCCGACCCGAAAAATCAGAAAAATAACCCAGCCCGAATTAGATTCGGGCCAGGACCGAGTCTAATGACTTGAAAACCCGTTGGGTATCGGGTCAGGACCGGGTCTGCAATGCAGATACCCGACTCGGACCCGACCCGGACCCGACCCGACACGACCCGACCCGATATAAACCCACTATATAAACCCACTCACTACCCTCTCCCCTCATTTCAATCTCTCCGTTTCTCTCTCCCACCTCTCTCTCGCCCTCTCCCTCTCTCCCCCTCTCTCTCTCCCCCTCTCCCTCTCTCTCACGACGGTGGCGGCAGTACCGACAACTCCGGTGCCCACTCCCTCTCTCTCACTCCGGCGGCGGCATCGACGACTCCGACGGCCCTCCCCTTCTCCTAACCCCCTCTCTACTCCGGCCGCCAGACGGCCGGATCGGCTCGCTGCTGGCCGATCCAATCGTCTGGCAGCTGGATCGGCTCGCTGTTGGTCGATCCGACCGTCTGGCGGCCAGATAGGCCAAATCGGCTCGCCTGCTGGCCGCCAGACAGTCGGATCGGCCACTGGCAGGCCGATCCGAATGTCTGGCAGCCGGATCGGCTCACTATTGGTCGATCCGACCGTCTGGCGGCCAGATCGGCCAGATCGGCTCGCCTGCTGGCCGCCAGGCGGCCAGATCGGCCACTGGCAGGCCGATCCGGCGCCAGGCGGCGGATCGGCTCGCCGGGTGGCCGCGCCGGATCGTGGCCGCCAATCGCGCGATCGATTCTCGGCCGCAAACTCGGTCTCATTCGCGGATGGCCGGGACCGACCCGGAACCGGATCCGGCCGGGTCCGGGTTCGGTACCAGGTCAAAAATTTTTTAACCCGGCATAATCCGGGTCGAGACCGAGTCCGCTCAAACCCGGACCCAATCCCGGATTTGCTCTGCCCTATGTAACAAAACCTAGAAGCCTCGAGAAAAAACACAATGCAAGCCTACTTGCTTCCCCATCACCTCATGTCATCGTTGATGGTGGCATTGCACCAGCAGGTGATGACCCACTCCCCTGCTCGCCCGCATCTGCGGCAGTGGCACCATAATAGAAGATCTACGTGACCCTGCTCAAAATAGTATCAATGATTCTCAATGGCGGATCGGGGATTTTTTGACCAATTCTTGTTCAAGTCCAGCACCCAACAAGATGTGTCATTAGAAGGTGTATGCTTGCATCATCAGAAGTTGCTCGAGCTTGACCCCGATGGCACAATGCTCGCCATCGCCGACATGATGCGCAAGAAGATCACAATGTCGACGCACTTAATGAGTGATTGGCGGCACCCAAAGTTGTTCGAGCACTTCTCATCGGTGACGCAGAGGCTATGGGTGTACGCAGCGGCGGACCTACGTTGGGATTGTAGGTGGCGGATACAACAGAATCATGGATCACAATTGCTTTCATAATTAGTAAATTTTACAAACGACTACCTACTTTGGAAGATTATTTCATAATTATCACTCTATTTTATTTTGTAATTATATGATTATCCAACTTGAAAACAATTTCAAGCACGATCATTATGCACTAATATTGGAGGTTACTTAGTACACCTACATAGTTGCCATGCTAACAAGATTCTCTCCCTGTCATATGGCCCAAGTTGACTTCAACACTCTTGTGACACATCAAGCATTGTGGCATTCATGTTGTTCCTCTTCATTGTTTGACATCAAGAAGAACCTCAGTATGATCTCTAGGCTACAAGAAACAATTGACATCACACTATTAAGTATCGTTGCCCACTATTTTTCGCCCATCAGATATGAACAAGATCCTGTGAACTTTGTCTGACGTGGCTTGTCATCAATATCAATGAGCTATGGTCCCTGTCATCCTACACCAAGATTTCCTAGATCCTCAACCTTAACCTCCTCACCTCCAATTGTTGACTTCACCCACACATTCCTACCTGACTTCTCATCTTGCCTACTAAAAAACAAGCTCAATTAATGGGTAATTGTGATAATCATGGTATGCTCATTCTTGGGCTTCTTTGTGTTTTTCCTCTTCATCATGCAACCTTGTGTGTTGTTGTGCATCAAGTAGAACTCAAAGGGGGTGTGATATTGGACGAGGTATGTTTTTGTCACAATCATGGTATTGGCCTCATATGTGGATTGATGATTGGGAATTTGGGACCCTTGAATTAGTTTTATGCGTTCCGATAAAGCGGCCTCTTTATAACCATGACATGCATAATAAGGATATTCAACTTTTATTGATTTCATAATAGACCTTTTGATGTATTTAAGATGGAACCATACCAGTCTTTTTAGGTTTAATGTAATGTTGGGGGCATTCTTGTCGGTGCTACTCGAGGGAGTGCCACAAGAGGTGACAATGATGGAGAGGTTGAACTGGTTGATGGTAAAAATGTTGCCAAGATCGCGTAAGGAGCTTTGAGGATCAATGATTATAAAATCCTATCCTACAAATAAAAAATTATCATAAATAAATATATTTACTCACAAATGTTATGTTCATATATCTAAATTAATAAAATATCAACCATCATTATTTCTTCACATGTTTTTTCGATCTAATATAGATATTTATATATTGTGAGATACAATGTTATAACCTTAAAGAATGACTTATTTTAGACATTAAAGAAGAGTAATATTTTATTAAAATACAATGTAATTCTTAGTTTCTATAAAAAAACATAATTTTAATGAAAAATAATATAAAATTAAATTCATGGCGAAAAATTAAACTGTTGAAAGATATTAGAATTCACATAAGTGATGATAATAATAATAATAATAATAATAATAATAATAATAATAATAATATTATTATTATTATTATTATTATTATTATTATTATTATTATTATTATTATTTTGTCAAGACCTTTTATGTTTACTTTTATTTTTTTATTCAAAAAACAAGACTTGCAATCCTACCAATCTTATTATTCAAATTAACATTCGATGTAGATTATTATGTGTTTAACATCTTCTAGGTAACATCAAGATCATTTTCTCTCCAAAAAATGTTAATATCATAATATCTTATTAGTCGAATCAGGATTTTGACTAACTCAAATGACAAGGTTGTTCTTGTTGGTGTTCATGAAGGTCAAGCTCCATATGAATCCAGCTTCAACATGAGCAAAGAAATTCAGGCACCCAAGTTAGGAGGGGAAGAATTCCTTTTCTGAAACCGAGGCTATATGGCAATGAAAGAAATTTAAGTTTTAGTAATTAACAACATGGCAAAGAGAGAATCTCATATGCCCTAGAGCCACGCAGTCCCATTGCTTGAAAACTTTCTATATAATGTCGTAATAATTGCAATATAAATGTTTCACAAGTTTGATGATCATGTAGTTATAAAATAATATTAAGTAATTGGAGCCATATAGTTCGAGTCTTGAAACCATCATGTTGACCAAAGGAATCTTCTATCTTCGTGGCTTCATATTAGTCGAACATTAGTAACCTCGGGTATCGGATGTCTCCTATAGATCCAGGCCCACACAATAAATATTAAGTGATTTTTCTAGGATGTCATGTAAATTTGGATGATCATTTAACAAATTTACCCTCATGAGAGAAGATGGGAAATACCATGAAATTGGATTGTTCATGAGAAAATGTTCTTATTACATTATATCTCAGCTATTATACTATGAAATATCTAATCATCAGTTTAATATGGCGTAGGATTCACAACACATAATTCATATTATTATTCATAGGGACCATGTCTATAAGCTATGGGAGCAAGAATACAAAGGGTGTCCATTAGATGTATGATACAAAAAATTCTAAAAACAAAGGAAATAAAAAATGATGCCACTCTAAAATTCAAGAAAACTAATACGCACATATGCATATATTTACAAATATTATATTAATTAAATTAAACTTTTTGTTGTCCACCATGCATAATTTTTTTTCCTTTTTCATGTTTACCATGTTCATCTTGCATATTTATTTTATGTTAAAGTATTTATGACAAATATGATAATTATATTAATTATTGATTTCATCTATTGGTCAATGAATGAAAGGGGTAAAAGTTTATTTCTCTCTCTTTATTCTCTCTAACTGATTAATTTTAATTGTTATAGAAGGGAATCAAAATAAGTGCACATAGAGTTTTTCAAATATGCATGTTATTCAATATTTCTTTTCATAAATATAAAATAATTTAGCATTATTTTCTCAAACCACTCCTAAACTATCACGATTTTCTAGATCTAACTCCAAACTACGAACTTCATTTATTGAGTCCCTAAATTATTACGATTTTTTTAAATTTGATCCTTCTGTCGACTTTTGTCATGTTTTTCGTTAATTTCATTTTTCTATTTATGAAACGTCCAAATTACCCCTCTAATAAAAAAGAAAAATGCAAGGGCGTTGCCCCTGCTAATGCCGGCGAGGGGTAAGGCGGGCCGGCGCCCCCCTCGCGAGCTCTCCGGCGGCGAGCTCACTCGGGTCTCCAGGATGATCCTCTTGTACACCGTCCTGAAGGCGCCATGGTCGATGACCCGCGATACATCGAAGCTCCTAGTGGCAGCGGTCAGTTCTTTGTGGCTGAACTGTCTCGGGGCGCTCAGGACGTCCGGTGCCATGATCAGATTGTCATACCTCTTGACCGATTTCGCCTTCCGAGTGAAGACCCATAAGCCCACACTGGTGCCAGTGGCAACAATGAAGACCCTGGCTGTTGTGACCCCGGCCACAGCTTTGGGCCGTTACCGTATCGTTGCTTTGGAACAAAGACATTGAAGCGTGGCTGACCGTACCGTTGCTCGGTCCCTCGGCAGAGACATAGGTGGAGGGTCCGGGGGAAGGCAGCGGAAAGATCAAGGACATGGTGGATGCGTGGTTGCTCGCCGGCGACGACGGCGTAGATGACAAAGAGGAGCCGTCACCGATTGAAGGCGAAGAGAAGCTCCACCACTCAATGTTGTGGATTCCGGTGCTCCCTTGTGTGGAGCCTGGGAAGCCGACATACATGAAATCCTCGACGAAACAACTGAGGTCAACCAGGAATGACATCACTGGGTCCACTGGTCGAGCGATGGAGTCAGACACAAATACCTTCAGCACCTCGAAGTTGTACTCGATCCAGGCGTGCACGAGGTCACCACTTTTGAGATCGATGACGATGGAGTTGAGGTCGGCGGCTTGCGTGGAGACCATGTTGTTGAGGTCGAGCCTGACGTGGTTCCCATTGATGTCCTCGAACTCCACATCCATGACAGTGTCGAACTCCACGGCAACGACGGATGATGCGACGAGTGGCGCCAAAGATTGACAACGCCGAGGAACCCGCTGGCATCGCCGACGGAGGAGTCGTCTGAGGTGAACACGAAGGCAAGCCCCCCGTCGGCTGAGGAGGGGTTGAGGTCAGTCATCGAGAAGGAGAAGAAGGTGGAGAAGGGGAGGGGAAGTCCGGTGGTCAGGTGTCGGAGGCGTACGGCCGCAAACAAGGCGCAGCCGGCACCGAATGTGGGCATCGGTAGGTCGCGAGTGAGATGGATGATGTTGTTCTTGAGGTGCGCGAGCCAGAGAAGCTTCAAGTTGCCAAGCGTCAGCGACCGGAAGTTGAACGACATCGCGTCCGCAACGGCGAGCATGAAGATGGCAATGACGGCGGTGACAACGAGTACCTGCAGGCAATGCAGATGCGACGGCCTGTGCATGTGGAGCATTGTTGAGGTCTAAAACATGCGCTCGGCGAGCTCGTGAGGGGGGCACAAGCTCGCTTAGGGGGCGTTGGCACCCGTTTTCTTCCTCGCGCGCCAAGCTCGCGAGGGGCCCCCCCGCGAGCCATCGCCGACGATCGTAGGAGGAGTCGTCCCCCCTGCCTTTTTAATTATTTTTTTATATCTATTATTCATATTATTTTAAGCAAAAATAGACGAACACTTTAATGCGTCTAAGGTAAAGGTATAATGGACTTTTTACAAATGCGAAAAATTAAATATAATCGAGAAGTTGACGAAATTAGACGAAATGATCAAATTGAAAAAATCATGATAGTTTAGGGACTCAAAAAATGAAGTTCGTAGTTTGAGATTATATCTGGAAAATCGTGATAGTTTAGGGATGATTTGAGAAAATAACCCAATAATTTAATAATTATTTGGTAAATATTATTAAGCTAGAGGGAACTGCCATAAAACTTTGCAAAATTGGGTTAGAGTGGGCAAGCGCCTCCTTTATCACATTGAGTATATTGTGCATGTTATAATATATCCATGGACTTCTTATTTTGCGTAGCATAGAGCAACATATACTATTTTTACCTTATATTATAGATGTAAGGTAATTGGATATAAATCTGTCTTGTATTAAATTTATTTTAATCACTAATTAAGTTGTACATATTCATCCACATGTTTAATTGCCAACTCCTCGTCTTACCTACTCTGCAACAAGCTCAAATCCCGGGTGGTGGCGATTATCAAGCTATGCTCTTTCTTAGGCTTCTTTAGGCTCATCCTCTTTGTTACGTGGGACCATTTGTGTTGCGGCTCATGGGTAAATTACATTAACCGCCCCTCAACTTTGAGGATTGTAATTATTCACTCCCCAACTTTCAATTGTTACTAGATTATTCTCCAAATTTAATTTTCTTTATACGTCCACTTGACTAGTAATAGTCGATTTCCTATTTAGGTTGTTGACGTGGCATAAGAAAAAATAAAATTAATAAAAAATAATTAAAAATAAAAAAACTATGCTAGTGCAAGCTCATGCGTCGACGAGCTCGCGGAGGTGGGGGGGGAGGGTGCTCCCCTGTGCGAGTGTCACAGGATTATTTCGGACACGAGTCCTCGTGCGATGACTAGGAGGATGGGCACCTAGTCAAGCCTATTTTTGAGTAGTAGCGAAAGTTGTATAGTCGAGATGACTATGCCGAGAATCGCACTTATAGGTGTTCTATCAGAGTGTTGGACTACTCATCATGGGTCGGTAGCATTAGCGCATTGAGGCACTAATGCAGATGCTTGAACACTTAAAGTCCGAAAGGGAAACCGAAGAACCATGGGATGCTGAGAAGGGACACCAATGTAGGTTGTCACCATATGTTCAAGATCAAACACTAGAATTAAATGAAGCTTTCTTGTATTAAATATGATAAAATATAACATACATTTGGGCCTTGAAAGGCACCAGTGAACTCCTCCAAATGTACTGTAAGTGTAAGAGTCTTATTACAAAATAAGAAATGTAAAAATGTACCCTACGGGTAACGCCACGTAACTTGGTCATTCATAAGGATGATCTTACAAGATAAATGTCATAAGGACGAATAACTTGATACTCTGCAATATTATGCAGTACATGGTGCCTGCATGTATTTCATGATTCATTGCTGAGTGGTCGAGAGCTTTAAGTTGAGCAGCACCGGTGCCGTGAGGCTTCGCACGTCGTGTCACAGAAAATGTCCATTGACATTCTCCCCTACCAAATTTGGCGATGCTCCCGACATCGTTGATCGGGCTTCTTCGGGGTCTTCATCTTCAGTCATGACTTCGCATGTCTAGTTGGATTCCGCCTTCTTTGCCTTGACTTCTACTTCGTCACTCACCAGCATCACACAACGTCAGACTATCCACTTCTTGAGACTCGCTGAGGACTCCTCTCTTAGGCCTGCTTCGCTTACTAATTCCTCATCCAATACGGGTCATCACTTGTACAACACCAGTGGAGTCCGTCTTCTACGGTCTGATTTCATCAGGTAACTATCCGTCCATCATGTCTCTGTTGGCTTCAGCTTCTCTAGTATTGCACAGTGTCAACTTATTTGGTTTGGCTTCTTGTGATGAAACAACTCTTGTATACCGAGTAGTTCAGAGAAAGAGTTGCTTCAGGATCGTGGCAGAACATGTTGAGAGTCTCATACTTCGATTTGCATGACTTGACTCAATGTCCTCATGTTGCAGGTGGCTGCGATATAAGGCCTTTCTTTTGTCGAATGCAAAGTGTGGGACCATCTCATCCTTCATGATCATTTTAGGATTCCGACGGCTTGAAACAACATAAGCTCTCCGATGGAAACCTTTGCAACTTGTTTGCTTCGGATATTTCGGGAAGCTATTGGGAGCGACAAGAGTTTCCCCACGGATGCTTTGGGTGCTTTGTGGGTTTTGCAAGTGGTTGCAACGTAGAGTCATCCATCCGTCGAATGAAGAGCACAGGACCACCTTACCCTTGGTGGTTATTTGATGTTTCGATGGACCTGAGATGGAATAAGGGTCCTTGATATAGCACTCCATACCTTGTCTGCTCTGAGTCCTTATAGTGAGCGACGAGAGTCTCCCCACGTTTGCTTGTGGTTCAATTTAATTATTCTACTCTGATGAATTTTGTCTTAACAGAATAGCTTCCTCATTGCGACTTGAACTTTTATCCCCCACCATTGCCCTTGTTCCAGGGTTTTAGTGGTATGACACTTGTCTTGGCACGAATGATTTAGCAGCGGCGATTAGTGAGCGGAGATTGGACGATCCCGTCATTCCAACTCAACCCCTTTGCTGAAGAGTATCAACGTTGGGTCTTCATCCATATGGGAACATTGTAGGCGGAGCTCAGTGATACTTCTCATATACTCCTTCAACATGCTCTTCTGGCTAATGTTGAATAATGCAATCTTGACCTCTAGTCCCGACTTGTCAGGGCATCCATAGTTATGATATATTGTCTGCCTCCGTCCTGTGTCTCAATGGGATCTATGTTTGTTACATTCCACATTATAGCTCGCGATGACATCGTCATCATTAGTTCGCCACATCTTGTAGGATTCTTGGATATGCCTTCTTCCGATTCTAGGACCTTCTTTGAAGCTTCGGCAACACCTTTTTGGGTATGGACGTGGCAATTTCATTGTGCTCATTGATATCAATGATGCACCTTTGATACTCATCTATCCACAATTCAGATGAAGTAATGTCATTGTGCCTGCTGACTAAGATCATGCACCTTTGATATATTCAGACTAAGATCATGCAGCTGACCCTTGTGAAAGAGTAGTCATTCCGGGTCTTCACCAATTCATGGGGATGCTCATGAATACGCTCTGCTTGGGCAAGCGGATTATGGTTGGTGAACTCATAGAATGAGCTCCCAACTTCACCTCCATCTCCATTCAAAGGGATGACATCGCCAGTGTGTCCTTCGAAACCTTGGACTTTGATCTTTGGAGGCCGCTTCGATTACTCGAGGTGCTGGCCAAGAGGAAAGAGCACTCCTTCCTTCGGTTGGCATCGAAATACTTGACACTAGTTGGCAAGTTCACCAAATGCTTGATGCTCAGACCATTTGTCAAATTGGTCATTGGAGTTGAGATGTCAATTTGCGTTGGCATGTAGCAAGTTTGTTTCAACTCTGCATCGGTGACATTACGCCGCTTACGGGATGACATTTGATGAGCCAGACAAGGTTGGCAGCTCATCCCCAAGTGTTTGCAAGTAATCAACGGTTTGCCCATTTGTGAAAGTCATCTTGGTGTGACAGACGAGCGACAAGATGCTTGTGAATGATGCTCCGTAGCCGAAAGAATTATGTTCCTTAGCCAAAAGGGACCATGAACCTTAATGTTTAACTTTGAACCAAGTTCTTCCGTGGAGAGATTGTGCGCTTCACGTTGCATGACTAGGCATGTAATGCGACATCATAAAATACCGAGCAACGCCTCTTGGTAGTGCAATACGACAGTCCCTGAATGTAACATGGTTACTCCGAGTTACGCGGTGATTATATAATGCGACCTCTTGGTATGGGTAGCGCAAGACCATCATGGCAGAGCATGTGGACACTCTTGACGCAGCGCGAGTTACATGGTGATCTGCTGGAGTGAGCGACGCATGTCCGTCCCGATTAGGTGGGGCTAGGGCTGGACACAAGCTAGGCCGAGGTAGGCTTCCACTTAAATAGGCCAAGCCTTTGCAAAATAAAAGTATTTAAGCCTGGCCTATATCCTATAACAAGCCATGAATATAAATTTAGCCTGGCTTGTTTGATTAACTTTTAATACTTGGCCTAACTTATTAGCCTATTAAGCCAAACATATTTTTTGATGATCTACTAGATTACATATAATAAATCTTATTTATTAAATAAACAATAGATATGAACTAAATAAAAGAGACACAACTAATATATTTTTTCTAAACATATAATAAAAATAATCATATTGAACTCAAAATTGAAGATTTAAAAGATGAAGAAGTAAAAATTATACATATATATATATATATAATATTAATAAATCTTGGCCTGATAAGCTATAAGGGTAGACCAATTATTAAGAGGCTAAGCCTCTTTAAGAAAATATGATTTATTTAATATTTTAGTCTGTCTTACTTTGATAATAAACCGAGTCGAGCTAGGCCAAAAATAGGCCGAGCCACGAGTTGCTCACGAATGGCTCGGCTTATTTCCAGCCCTAGGTGGGGCAATCAATCCGCCATCATAGTGCATGATGGATGTTTCTTGACACGACAAGAGTGTAAGAGGAACTTGATGCGGGGCACGACTAGGTGTGCGACAGGGAAGTTTGCCAAGTGTTCATAGTTGGCATCCATGATCAAATGCCATGGTACCAGTGCACCTAGGCATAGTGGAGTTTTTGAGCGGAAGCACTTTTCCTACGCCATGACACTTCGCGATGACATAAGTCAGTGTTGAACAATGCAATCTTGACCTCCAGTCCCGACTTGTCAGGGCATCCATAGTTATGATATATTGTCTGCCTCCGTCCCGTGTCTCAATGGGATCTATGTTTGTTACATTCCACATTATAGCTCGCGATGACATCGTCATCATTAGTTCGTCACATCTTGTAAGATTCTTGGATATGTCTTCTTCCGATTCTAGGACCTTCTCTGAAGCTTCGGCAACACCTTTTTGGGTATGGACATGGCAATTTCATTGTGCTCATTGATATCAATGATGCATCTTTGATACTCATCTATCCGCAATTCAGATGAAGTAATGTCATTGTGTCTGCCGACTAAGATCATGCACCTTTGATATATTCGGACTAAGATCATGCAGTTGAGCCTTGTGAAAGAATAGTCATTTCGGGTCTTCACCGATTCATGAGGATCCTCATGAATACGCTCTACTTGGGCAAGCGGATTGTGGTTGGTGAACTCATGAAATGAGCTCCCAACTTCACCTCCATCTCCATTCAAAGGGATGACATCGCCAGTGTGTCCTTCGAAACCTTGGACTTCGATCTTTGGAGGCCGCTTCGATTATTCGAGGCGCTGGCCAAGAGGAAAGAGCACTCCTTCCTTCGGTTGGCGTCCAAATGCTTGACACTAGTTGGCAAGTTCACCAAATGCTCGATGCTCAGACCATTTGTCAAATTGGTCATTGGAGTTGAGACGTCGATTTGCGTTGGCATATAGCAAGTTTGTTTCAACTCTGCATGGGTGACATTACGCCGCTTGCGGGATGACATTTGATGAGGCAGACAAGGCTGGCAACTCATCCCCAAGTGTTTGCAAGTAATCAATGGTTTGCCCATTTGTGAAAGTCATCTTGGTGTGGCAGGCGAGCGACAAGATGCTTGTGAATGATGCTCCGTAGCCGAAATAATTATATTTCTTAGCCAAAAGAGACCATGAACCTTAATGTTTAACTTTGAACCAAGTTTTTCCGTGGAGAGATTGTGCGCTTCACATTGCATGACTAGGCATGCAATGCGACATCACAAAATACCGAGCGACACCTCATGATAGTGCAATACGACAGTCCCTGAATGTAACATGGTTACTCCGAGTTACGCGGTGGTTATATAATGCGACCTCTTGGTATGGGTAGCACAAGACCATCATGACAAAGCATGTGGACACTCTTGACGCAGCGCGAGTTACATGGTGATCTGCTGGAGTGAGCGACGCATGTCCGTCCCGGTTAGGTGGGGCTAGGGCTGGACGCGAGCTAGGCCGAGGTAGACACGACAAGAGTGTAAGAGGAACTTGATGCAGGGCACGACTGGGTGTGCGGCAGGGAAGTTTGCCAAGTTTTCATAGTTGGCATCCATGATCAAATACCATGGTACCAGTGCACCTAGGCGTAGTGGAGTTTTTGAGCGGAAGCACTTTTCCTACGCCATGACACTTCGCGACGACATAAGTCAGTGTTGAACAATGCAATCTTGACCTCCAGTCCCGACTTGTCAGGGCATCCATAGTTATGATATATTGTCTGCCTCCGTCCCGTGTCTCAATGGGATCTATGTTTGTTACATTCCACATTATAGCTCGCGATGACATCGCCATCATTAGTTCGCCACATCTTGTAGGATTCTTGGATATGCCTTCTTCCGATTCTAGGACCTTCTTTGAAGCTTAGGCAACACCTTTTTGGGTATGGACGTGGCAATTTCATTGTGCTCATTGATATCAATGATGCATCTTTGATACTCATCTATCCGCAATTCAGATGAAGTAATGCCATTGTGCCTGCCGACTAAGATCATGCACCTTTGATATATTCGGACTAAGATCATGCAGTTGAGCCTTGTGAAAGAGTAGTCATTCTGGGTCTTCACCGATATGGGTTGTTACCCCATGCTCAAGGTCAAACATTAGAATTAAAAAAGTTGCTTGTATTAAATATGATGAAACATAATATACATCTGGACCTCAGAAGCACTAGTGAATTTCTCCCAATGTACCGTAGGTATATGAGTCATATTACAAAATAGGAAATGTAAAAGACGTACCATACAAGTAACGCCACATAACCTGGCCACTCATAAGGATGATCTTACAAGATAAATGCTCTAAGGCCGGATAACTTGGTACTCTGAAATATTATGTAGTGTGGGACGGGCTGCATGTGTTCCATGATTCGACATTGAACGGCCAAGAGCTTTAAGTTCAGCGGCACTAGTGCCACGAGACTTTCCACGTCGTGTCAGAAATAACACCCCCTGACACGAGCTTGTGCCTACGAGCATGCGAGCCGCGGGCGAGTTGAGGGGGTGTTGCCCCCCTCTTTTTCCTCACCGCGTGTGAGGAAGAGAAAGGGGGGAGCCTCTTCTTGCTTGCCACGTGTGAGCAAGAAAAAGGTGGGGCCAACTATCACGCCCCATTCTTCAGCTACATCACAGGAGGAGCATGGAACGGTGCGCATGCAAAGCTGGGACGCAGGCGGCGCCCACTTTGACAGAATGCACAGTTTGACATTCTGTGCACTTTGGCAGGACGCCCAATTTGGCAGAACGCTCGATTTGGCAACGGAGGAGCGATATCGTCCCGAGTAAATTTGGCTCATCCCAAAATGTTTGGAAGGTCGGTAGAAGTCAAGTAGGACATCTGACCGTGAGGAATCGAGTGTTGGTTACTCGCAAGGGAAGTGGCAACCAATCGTGGATTTTATTTTGCTACATCATTTTACGCATCAAGTTTTTGATGTCGTTGCCGGGGAATATTTTATTAATTAAATTTCTGATTTTTATAAATTATTAGATGTAAATAATTTTTTTGTAAATAAGTTTTTTGTAAATAAATTTTATGTAAACAAATATTTATTTTTTCTATAGATATGTATTGTTTGTTTTAATTATTTTTAATTTGTGTAAATAATCGTCTTTCTTTTTTTTGGAGATAATGATCACGAGATTATCAATTGATTTTGGATTAAAACCTACTTGACTTTCGATCAAATATTCTCTTCTATTTTAAAATTTTGACACCGAGTGATTTTTTCTGATTAATTGGATTTTCTGATTACGTGTGTCGACTTATGGATTTACGACCATGATTAATTTTGTCGGCTTTATTGGAGATACCATTGTATGATTTGCGCCTCGCTCATTATTGATTCTGAGTTCTAAACTTTCAGTTTTGCGGCCGCAATATTTAACTTATTTGATTTCAAATCTGTTTGATTTAATTGGCCGTGAAGTACATTTTTTATTTGCGGTCATAAATTTTTTTCTGAACGTATAAGTTTGATTTGACCTCGTTTCGACTTTAATGACTTCGAAAAAGAGCTTGCGCTCGCAAATATTATGTTAATTATTGGACAAATTTTTTTTTTATTTTGTGGCTGGCAATTTTTATTGCCGAAATTTCACTTTATCCATGACGATCGAATTGATTTATTTCTCTTCGCATTGGATTGATTAAGCATTCGATTAAAGCATGATTTTGCGACCGACAATTATTTTTTTAATCTTGTTTTGCGGTCGACTTTGATGACTTTGTTTCGGCCGTAATTTGGTTCCTGAGTGGAATTTGTTTTGCGATGAGACAAATGTTAATTCGACTTTATCTTGGTCGTAATATAACGAGTTTTACGCCTGCATATCTATTCACGTTGATTAATCCCTTTTGACATTATTTCATGGTTTTGGCGGCCGAACGAGCTTTGGATTATTTTATTTCCAACTAATCTAATTTCGGCCGAGTTGTCGTGTTTGGCGGCCGAGCAAATGTTCATTAACCTCTCTGAAAATAATTTTTGCTAATGCTTGATTATTGGTTTTGCAGCCATAATTAGGTTCCTGATTCGTCCAAGTTTTACGACCGAATGAATGCATGATTTTTACGACCATCTATTTAATTTTCTTTCGGTCGAGATGTTAATATTTGGCATTTGAATTGGTTTCTTTTGAGCCTTTCGACCTGTTTGAAGAGTGTTCGAGTTTTATTTTTCGCCATATTCGATAATCTTCTTTGAAGTTTGGCGGCCGATAGGTTCTTGATAATTCCTCTCGAGCATTGATTTTAATGACGGATTTTCAATTCGATAAGCCCAAAAGACTTATTTTTATCGAATTAAATTTCGAACTTAACTAACAAATCTTATTTCATCGTGACCTATTATCTGTATTTCTTTTTATTTATTTTGTATATCGTTTTTTCTTTTATCTTACTGAAAATTGGTTGTTACAGGTACTACTGAAAATTTAACCACAACCAATCCTGGAATCTTCTGAGAAGTGCACTAGGAGTTCAAATCAATTTTGGAATTTGATCATGAAATTGAAAGAACTGCTCATCGATTAAGAAAGAATAACAGAAAAATGGCTGAACAAGCACGTAACAATCAGAGACATGAGCAACAAAATGAACTAGTTCCACCACAAAATAATCGTCGTGAAGAAGATGAAGCAGAGCTTTCTATGAGAGAGTATGTCTCAGTCAGATACAGTGACCGAGAATCATGCATAGTGCTGCCAGATATTAATGCAAATAATTTTGAGATCAATCTGGCAATCGTGAGGATGATACAAGCACCCCAATTTGGAGGAGGATTTCATGAAGACCCTCACGATCACCCTGACAAATTTTTTGCTACTCCGAGCACCTTTAGAGATAATAATGTTTCTTCTGAAGTTATTCGTCTTTTATCATTTTCACAATCTTTACGTGACAAAGCTTCTACATAATTTAAAACTTTGCTTGCAAGATCGATTCACTCATGACTAGAGCTGGTAGAAAAGTTTGTTGAAAAATATTGCTCACCACAAAAAAGCAGGCAAATATCGAAGAGAGCTAAGGGTATTTGTCCAAGACGATGATGAGACATTATATGAGGCATGGGAACGATATAAGGAGCTATTACCCAAAGTTCCTGATAATAGGATTTCAAAGTGACAAGTGATGGAAGATTTCTACCATGGATTGCGAGCTGCAAATCAAGATAAGCTCGACCAATCAGCAGGAGGGACAGTGCTGGGATCTAAACACCCTAGTGAGATACAGGATATTATTAAAGTTGTAGCCCTCAAGTCAAGCCAAGAAAGGAGACCACCTCGCTGAACTCATAATGTACATGTTGCAAAAGGAATACAATCTTCGCTCGGTTGGAGTCACTTAATCAAAAATTCGAACAGATGATGTCACTAATGAAAAATTCAAACAATTATTGCCCTACAAGTAATACTTTAGATTCAAATAAAATTAAAAATGCTAACTTTATTTCCAACCCATTTTTCAGGAGCAACGATTATGGTTGGAGACACAATTCGAAGTTTGCCTATAATCAGAATCAAGGACAACCTTCTGTTCCATCAAAAGACTATATACTGAAAAGGCAATCTGATGCTCCCCAATATCAATCATCAAATCACATGCATGAGATGATGGCACAAATCAGACACCATGCAATCGTTGCAAAAATATATGGAGTCTAGAGTCACAAGTCGGTATGCATCAATTCGAAATTTGGAAAGACAATTGGGCCAGATGGCGATACAACTGACTTGACGTACACGGGGCTCTCTTCCAGAGAAAAATCCAAAGGGAGAAGAGCAATATAAACCTTGGTCATCATCAAGACTAAGTTAAGCTGAAGACTATAAATCAGAACTATTTCTACCCTTATCTTTAGAATAATTAGTTATTGATTAATATTTTAGTTAGCTTGGGTGATATATATTTTATTTTATGGAGTCATCTGATTAATATCTTATTTTATGCGAGGAGAAAAATTCGGATAATTATCATTTTTTACTACGTCGATGCAGGGCTCCGCGACTACATGAAATTTACGTGTTATAAATCACACGTGCCGCACAATAGCTCGACAGGCATTTGGACAGATGCAAAAAGCCGATCCGCCACTAACACGCATGTGTGCCGACATGTCACAGGCGCAAGGACGAAATACTATGCCACCTGACACCGAGATGACATTACGGGCGCAAAATAAAAAAATTTCAACAATTGACCATGATTCTTGACGAGCGAATTTCGTGCACAAAATCTGACATCCGACACCGAAATGACATATCGGCCGCAAAAGTTTGATTGAACAACTTGAGCCGGCATGTTTTGCGCTTGGGTCTTAGTCGACGTGACCGATCACCAAGCAATGTAAGCTCATGGCATTTCCCATCTATAAATGCTTACCCTTCTTTCCTATGCAGGTCACCGTCTCATCCTCATTTGCAGCCCTCTCTTTCCTTCTTTTGCGCCGGACGTCGACCGCCAGCTCTATTGCGGCCGAGGATCTTCACCGACAACTGTTGCAGCCCTAACGTCCGAGACTATCACCAAGTTCCTCAACGTCCATCGAGCCGAGACTTCACCAACATATATTGCACCGAGCCGACATCTTTCTTCCTTGTACACAGGGGCAAATTTTATATATTATAATGAGACGATTTGCTAATATATGGATGGGGCGTCACGACCGTCGACATCCGAACGCCTAGCTCATGCCACAATCTTCGTAGTTAATTTCATATCCGGAAGATTATTATTGGACCAAGCCTGCTATCAAGATCGTTTTGAAAGAATGACTGTTGTACGAGTCAACGCCACTAGATTTCCAGACACCGAAATATTGAGGGAGTACATTATTTACCGATATCCATTTATTATTTTCCCAGATCGGTCTTTCAGATTTTGTTCAACAGTGGTGGCCGACTTATGAAGTTCTTACTATAGAATTCTTATCATCTCTCGAGGTCTTCAATTTGGATGACAAACAATATGATCAATTTGGATGACAGAAAATATGATCAGCCTCACATTTTTTTCAGCTATACGGGCGACCTTTCACACTGACTTTAGAAGATTTTAATAATATTTATGGATTCCCTAACTATGGGGCTTGTTCTGTTCCTACTGACTTTCATGTTGAAGAGTTTTGGAAATAGATCACTGAAGAAGATCGATTGGTCTGGAGTACAACTAAGGAAAGCACAATCCAAAATTCTGTCCTACGCTTTGTCCATCGCATGCTCAGCAACACCCTTAGTGGGCGAAGTGATAGTGATGGAGCCGTCTCATAGGAAGAATTATTCTTGATCCACAGTATGCTCCAAAGGACACAGGTCAATGTCAGCACCTTCCTCATTCGTCGTCTTCAATGCCGTACTAGTCATCGGAGCGGAAGCATCAATATGGGTGCCCTTATCACACCGATAGCTCAACATTTCATACTTGACCTGGATGATCTTCAAACTGTTTCAAGAATTGCCCACCTCAACCGACGAACCATTCTGGCCATGGGCCTCGCCAAGACTAGCAGGAGTCAAAATTTTTATTTTTAAAGTGAGTGATATGGAGGTGCCCTGTAGTGGTATAAATGCATTTACACCAATTATTCCTGATAATTGATTACTTTTTAAGCAGGTAGCTGCTCCACTAATTCCATCTGCATGACCGTCTACCTCCGTCGAACAGCCACACCAGAATGAAACTTTCTCCTGGATTGATTTATGCAGTAGCCTAACACTACTTTCAGTAGCCACAGGGCTTCCAGGCTGCATCACCGGCAGCTTTCCAATACGCCACATTAGCCCATTCACCTTATATGTCGGTGCCTTCGCTGATTTCATCTCCTGCACATGAGAGCTCTTCTAATTCTTCATTCATACCGGCCACTCCTTATGAGGAACGCGATCCAATAGAAGTATCTACCCCTTTATCGGAACCTATGTGGAATCACTATATAGCACTAGAGCCCACTTTCACTTCAGCCCCAGAGCAAACTTACTATCCACCTCCGCCACCTCAGCCTGACTATGCTTCCATCCAAAACCTTTGTGAATCTATGTACGATGAGCAATTTCGTCAGGTAGGGGAGTTGCACGCTACTCAAGAAGAGCAACTTGGTCAAGTAGGAGAGCTGCACGCTATTCAAGAAGAGCAACTTCGACAGGCCCAAGAGTTAACCAACATTCGAGCCAACTTTACACTACAAGAAAATAAAGTATCTGTGACGAATAATTCTGTCACAACATAAGTGTATTCCGTCACATATGCTCTTCTGTGATAAACTTGTGACAATCTGCGTTCGTCACTAATTTTTTACCCACAAATTGTGTTGTGACGAATTGTTTTCGTCACAAAGATAATTGTGACGGCTACGATTGTCACAAGATTAAACAATTTTTGTCACAAAAGTTTGATAAAATAATTAATAAAATGAGTATTCCGTCACAAATGTGATAATTTTTTGACGGATTACTGACTATTAATTTGCGACGAATATATGTTGTGATGATTTTTATAATAGATTTGTGATGATTATTTGTGATCATTTTGTGACGATTATGATTGTGTTAGATTTGTGACAAATTTTACGTCGATGTTTTGTGACAAAATTGTGATGATTAGCGATTAATTATTTTGATGAAGTTGTGACGAAATTTTATATAATTATTTAATATAATTTACATAATTTTTAATGAATCAACAATTATGTGACAATTTATTTTCTAAATATACTACTACACATAAATAATTATACAATAAAAATAATATAATGCAAGATATTCATTTCTAAACATGTCAAAAATCATATAATTCAAACATTTGTAATTAAAATATTCAAAATATTGAATCCACTACATAAGTTTTAATTATCCAAATTTAAGAATGAAACTTTAAGCAAATTGTAGCCACACAACATATCCACTTTTTTCCTTGATGAATTGTGATCACCTATCCATATAAAAAGTTGAAACCTGTAATCAAATATATATATATATAATATTAAAATCATGATTTAAATAGAGAAATATTAAAATAATGAAGCAATATCATAAGATAGTGATATATAAATAAGATACTTACTAACGTGGAGCAGAATCTTTGACTACTTGCTTGTTGAGTAATTTGTAATACAAGTGCACGAACACATTCTTCCATTTCAACACAAACATAATATGTTAGAAAAAGTAAAATGATATATAAGGTGGATGAATAAATATTTTTTTGTATAAAAATCACAATTTTTTTTATTTTCCATCAATATATTCACCAGTTTTTTCTTTGCCTCGACGTTTATGACAATGCTCAAAAATTTCATAGTCAATTGGTTGTTTGCCTAACTTTTGTGCCTAAAAAAATAAAACATATGACCAAAAAATAGTGCACAACTTGAAAAATCCAAGGAATGCAAAGACCACCAAGTGAAGAAATGTATTAGAACAAAACTGACGAGGACATCTAAACACTTGCATGATAGAACCTTTCAAAGATTCTAATGCATACAGATTTGAGCCTTCAATTTTAATGAAAAATGAGTCTGGTGTACCTCATTTCATATGGTAGGCTAGATTAAGCATCTTTCATGACTAGTGTTATTTAATGCATACAGATGTGAACCTTCAGTTATGTATTTCTTGATATATATTTGGTTAAAGTTATGTACTTTAGTAATTGGATCCAAATGAAATGTCTCTGCTAAAATTCTAATCATGTTAGAGAAACTGGATAGGTCCTTATATAATATGATCAATGGAGCTCCTACCCACTTGAGTAGGTAGGATCCTCCTACCTTTCATTTTGTGCTTACTTCACTTGCCCTTATTTTATACTTGCAACGGTTTAAGATTAATAATACTCCAAAATTTTATTTTCTTGTTTATTTATTGGGGTATAATTATGCAATGTTACAATGTCAATAAACGTTCAATATTTAGAAAATATAAAAGAAATATCAGTCACTTTGTACTTATTTCAGTTTGGTACAAGTCTTATTTTATACTTGACAACAGTTTAAGATTAATAATTTTCCAAAATTTTATTTATTTATTGGGTATAATTATTTTATTGCTTCTATTCTTGAAGCATCCACCATGACATGATTTTGAGAAGGATATTAAAAAGAACTTATTGTTATTGAAGCTGGAGAATGAAATGAGAATGACAATTAAGTCATTCGTTAATGTACCACAATATCTAACAAGGAGAGCTATATGTGCTGGATTCTGGACCTCATTTTTAATAGACGATCCTCCAATTATAAATTGTTACTTCACAACAACAAAGAGATGCAGATAGCTCTGAAATAATAAGTATAACTATGAAATAAATGAGAAATTAAGAGAAGTGGAGAAAATCAACCTCTAAAGCCTTTATAACATGTTCTGGTGCAATTGTTCTCTTGTCCTCCCGATTGCATACTTCATTGGACTCCGAAGAAACAAGGTTGATGAATTCTGTCAATAATAAACACATAAAAACACAAATGTAATAAGTAGTGAGCTTGGATCAGTAATTTTTTCCAGACAACAAGAATTGGAAATAACATGATACCAAAAAGGCATCAGTAGAAGTATGTAGATCCAAGAATTTCACAACTTGCTAATTCCTAAGACAAGAACTTGGCATTTTGCTGCCAATGACGCGGAGAACATTGTATTCAAATTTGATATACAGAAACCAGTACATGTCAAGCATATCAGCGTGCATTTTATTATCTTCTCTTTTGAAAATAAAAGAGATAACACAAGTAATAGAATATCATGTATTTGAAAGAAGCCACAATTCCTTCTAAAAAACAGAAAGAAGCCACAATTATCAGAACAAACTCAACCCCTAAAATGGCAGACAAGTTGCACAATCAGTTTCATCTAACCTTACCTACACAGCATTCTACAAGAAGATCTTGAGCATCTCTAGCAACACGAACATCAGGAGGTAGCATTTCCTTTATGATCTTGAACATTGTAGCTGAAAGGCAATATGAACTAATATCAATAACGAAAAATCCTAAATTAAACCAATCTTTACACTCGACTCAATCTACACAAAGTCATAAACTTGTAACTCTGCCTTATGAGCTCAATATCTCAACATATGGATCAGCATGTCCCTCAAATTCAACTCATTGGTAGGTAAGAATGCTTGTTGTCAGCATTCCAAACACTTATCAGTAGACAATTATTACTTCAAACACTTAACAGTATCATGCGGCTGCAAATTGCCAGGCCTGGAAAGGGGCATCATCTCCGTGCATCCCTTCAACTTTAATCCCAGCATAAAACTAATGAGCTAAAAACATCTAGACACCAGAATTATTCACTTGCCTTCAATTTTAAACGAGATGGCTCCTGTGGCAGCTACCACTGGCTTGTGCGGTGGCGACGAGGATTGTTCCCTGGCGACCTTATTCGTGAATAACGTCAAGGCTCCTGTGCCAACGGCGTGAGGCCAATGGGATCGCGTCCTGCAGCCGCGACGAGAGGCCAAGGTGCTCTTGCTGTGGCATTGGCAAGGTCGCTCATGCGGTGTGACGTCAACAGGATCGCGTCCTGCAACTGCAACGAGGGGGCAAGGTGCTTCTGCTATGGTGACCACGGCTCATGTGATGCCAGATGAGGAACGTCAGACGCAGCAAAAGCCTTGTGCGCCTGACGCAGGGCTGCAAGGCGCGAACGCAGGGATGCAAGGCGGCTGCATCTGTGGCTGTGCGCCAGGGCGCACGACGGCGGACGCAGCAGCCCCCTAAGCCTCCTTTGTAGCGGCCGTGGAGATGAGTCTTGAGAGGATAAGAAAAAAAATTTACCCGGATGAAAACTTGTTTGTCCTGGGTGGTTCTTTATTTCTATTGTATAGCAATAAAAATATTTGGTGAATTAAAAAAATAAATTTGTGATAATATTATGATCAAAGATAAGATAAATAAATAAATATAATAAATATAGTGTGACGATTTTATATTTATCATTTTTAAATCATTAAATATTTTAATTAAAATAGTGGTCACAAAAACGTCACAAAAATATGACGAATTTCTGATAGACGTTCTTGTGACAAATATTATCGTCACATATCGATCACTAAAATATCAAATTCATTTCTATCACAAATTTCTCACAAATCTATTAAATATTGTGACAGAATTATTTCATCACAAAAAATTCGTGACAGAAAGTATGTTTTCTTGTAGTGTTAGAGATATGGATGAGCGTCAGGGTCGCTTCGTGTCTCGTCAGGATCAGCATGTTCGCATGAAGAGACGCATCCATGAGTATCATATGCGCTAAGGACATCTCGGCTACCACTCACCTCCGCCACACAGACAGTAAATCCGATTGTATCTTTTCCCTTTTCTTTACTCTCTACTTTTTATTTCTTTATTTTTCCTTTTTATTGTGTTTGTATCTCTTTTCCTTGTTGGCCTAACACTGAGGACAATGTCTAATTCAAGCTTGGAGGAGTTTGCATTTCATGCATTACATTTTTCTTTATTTTTCTTTTTATTTGCCTATGTATGCATTTATTAAAAAAATTGAAAAATTGAAAAATTTCCCAAACATATCATTGCATGCATTTATTTTTGTTACCATATTACTAACTTTCGTCTTATTATTTTAATTATCTTTAAGTAAAGTTCAAAGATATGTCGTTAACTGATGAAATTTGAATGCTTCTCTTTCTTATCACTTCTATTTTAGTATCAAACTTATGGAATATGTGCTTATGCTAAATAGAATTATGAATGTCTAGATGACAAAATCATATTCATGCATTTTTTTATTTATTTCTTTTAAGTCTTGATAGTAGTAGCCTTTTATTGACCATATTAAGTACTCCTTGAGCCCTAAAAAAAGTGTGAAAAAAGTGTGTTGAAAAAATTGAATAAAGTTATGTGTAGGTACAAAAGTGTTATTCAGAACCAAGGTGTGTTCGGGTAATTAGATCCGTAGGAGTTCATGTCTGACGACCTAAGGGCAATTGCTCTGGGATCCGTTGATCGAAACTCCGCTACAAGGACCATCTTGTGAAATATGGAGAAGCACATGAGTACTAAATCATGGTTAAGTTCGAACTCTTTATTTAGAACCTTGATTGTTCGGGCAAGTAAACTTGAGGGGTGTCTTATCACGTATTGCCCTATGACCATCTGGTCTATGAGTCATTAGTCCAAAGCCTGCTACATGGACTTCCTTGTGCAATCCTGCTTCAATATTAGAACTCCTAAAATGATTGAAAATAAAAGTGAAAAAAAGAGAGAAAAAAGTTTTAAGCTCAATTAGTACTTATGTGTTCAATATTCATGCTATTATTTGACAGACTATTTAATTTTTTTTACAAGGTTGAATTTGAGTTTGTTTAAATTTGTGTAGGATTCATAACTTTATGAATCTAAGTGCATGAAAAATGGTGAAATGCTGAGTAGTAAGTGTACAGAAGATTGTGTGAGAATGTGAGAAAATTAGTCAGTTGACAATGTGGAGACTATGATGGAACTTTCTTGAGTCTTTCTTTGAATTTTTGCTTGAGGACAAGCAAGACTTTAAACTTTGGGGGAGTTTGATACATGCAAAATATAACATATTTTAGATTATTATTTTAGTTAATTTTTCTGTAATTTAATCATGGCATGCATCATTTCAGATCACTTTTAGTCGTAATTTTGAATTTATCGATTTTAATTATGAATTCTCTGAATATTTTAATTGTGGATGAATTAATTAAATTCTGATAATTATTTTGCAGAAAAAGCCGAATACAC
This sequence comes from Pontederia crassipes, assembly GCA_030549335.1. Taxonomy (NCBI): domain Eukaryota; kingdom Viridiplantae; phylum Streptophyta; class Magnoliopsida; order Commelinales; family Pontederiaceae; genus Pontederia; species Pontederia crassipes. Next base: position 62,166,640 of record CM060191.1, on the reverse strand, counting down.
GATTATCCGAGGGATTATATTTTATCAAGTTAAATGAATTATGGACGTATCGGCCGCAATTCAAATGCAAAGTGATTATCGACCGTAATTCGGATTATCTTTGGCTCATATTTTATCCATCATTAGGCGATAATGGACTTTGCGGCCGTGATCCTATCAAATTGGGCAAAATACCATATCAATCAATATTATCGGCCGAGAACTCCAACGCCAAACATTTATCGTTAACCAATTTATCAAGCGGCCATTAACCAATCCTTGGGAGAAAAATATGATTAATGATAGATTTTGTGGCTGAGATTTACAAAGGATTATCATCAGGTGCAAAACTGATAAGTTTTATCTGATAAGCTATCGGCCTCGTCAAGGTGGATAACTCAATTTTTATCTCGCGAAATAAAATTCGGCCGTACGATGTTCTTGACCGTGATCAACTTGAAGTCCGTCCACACCTATAAATAGAGGAGGAAACCATCATCTCAAGGTGTGCTTTGAAGTATGATTTTCTTCCATAGCAAGTCGTGAGCTCTGCAAGCTACGACCAAGAGGAGAGAGGTGCGACGTCTGGAGGTTGATCGCGACTCTGATCAAGTATGAAAGGCTACCCGACTGTCTGCCCCTGATATGAAGCTTCATCCTTTTATTTGGGTGTAATTCTTCCAATTTTTATTATTATTTTGTTATCTCTTCAGAATTTCTATGATGAACTCCATGTTTTTTAGATTTTATATAGGAGATTACTAATTGAAGGCAAACCGTTTGGACTCAATATTATTTATTTTAATCTTTTCTGATCAATTATTTAATTTATGCTTAGTGCTTTTAATTTAATTATTTGAATTTCTAAGTTGAGTAATTATCAGTTTGTGGACTATTTGATTTTAAAATTTATTAATTAAATTAATTTATTTTATTTAAAATTAATAATTGACATAAATTTGATAACTAGTGTGTGGAGAACCAAGTTTGTTTGGTCTATTAATCTATACCAATTTGTGGAGTGATAATAGTCTAGGGAATCCAATTTACTGTGTCTTAATATTAATATGATTTGATGGGATGCCAATTTGTGAAGACTTCAATTCTTATTAAATTAAGATAGTTTAAATTGCACACTTAGATTGCGGGGATGCTAGTTTGTGGAGACCGCAATTTAATCATGTCAAGTTAATAATTTATAGAGACTCTAATCCATCATTAAAGATTAAATTTATCTTTTACGGTTCAAATATTTATCCTGATCTACTTTCATCCTAAGGCCTAACTTCAACACCATTATCTATCTTATATTTATCTTATTTTCTCTATTTTATTTTATAATTACAAAACTTATTTTCAAAATTTATGTTTTTCTTCTCTTATTAATTTATAAATTCAGATATTGAATTAATAATATTCCTCGTGGGTTCGACACTCTTACTCCTATTTTAGCGACTAGTGCACTTGCTAGCGATTTTATTTTTCTACATCATTTTACACATCAATGTGCTCGCATCGAGGAACACATCCAGAAAAGTGGAATGGCGTGGGATGAGCCTGATGATGCAAGCTCATCGGTCTCGAATGGCGCAAAGGCCAGCACTCGTGATGGCAAAGGATGGAAGCGCTTGCGACGGATCGAACTCAAGTACTGGGCGTGCGACGGTCCCCATCTCTAAAGGGATTGTCCGAACGACCCTAGCGAGAGGCTTGACGACGATGGAAGTTCGAGGGCTTGGCATAGCAACGAGGTGGCCAAGTTGAAGGGACTTCTATGGTCGGATCCGGCATGGGAGGGTCCGCTGAGGGATCGATTCCCTAAGCTAGGATCAGGTGCAAGGCGGCCGAAGCCAGCAGCGACCGCCCCAAGCGTGGAGACATCGAGAAGATGATCTTCGCTGAAGTTGGCAAAGGGAAGCGGAAGACTTCCTGGTGGATGAGGACGTTCAGGCCCTATCCACACTATGGGCTGTCTACGAAGGTGGATTTTGGGACAGTGACAGGCGGCCATACCTAGGATCATGAGGGAAGAAGTCAAACCATCGAAGGACGTGTTCAGGTGGAACATGCAAGCCTAGTTGAGCAGCGAGGTGGACGCACTTCACAGTTCGGCGAAGTCTGGAAGAGATCGAGACGTCGACCACTTTTCAAGCAGAAGGGCGCGAGGACTCGATGTGTGATTCTTGTCCCGGGGCATGCGCGAGAGGCGATGCTCCCATGCTTCAAAAGAACAGCGACTGATGGTGATGATTGTGACACCTTGGGACAACAAGGTGTCATGACTGGGAGGTGTTCAAGCAGGGGCTCTCCAAGTTATTCCTTCAAGCCAAGTGAAGACAGAGGTGGACGTGAGATGCATCCACACCTAGTAGTCGGACGTTGCCGAGGACGACGATGCGGTTGGGTGGGGGAGGATGTCACGCCGCATTCTTCTGCTACATCCCAAGAGGAACGTGGGACGGTGCGCAAGCAAAGTTGGGATGCAGGTGGCGCTCACTTTGGCAGAATGCACAATTTGGCATTATGCGCACTTTGGTAAGATGCCCAGTTTGGCAAAACGCTCGATTTGATAGCGGAGGTGCGATATCATCCCGAGCAAATTTGGCTCATTCCAAAGTGTCCGGAAGGTTGGCAAAAGTCAAGTAGGACAGCTAGCCGCGAGAAATCAAACGTTGGTTGCTGTCAAGGGAAGTGGCAACAAAGAGATATGGTGAGGTGCACCATATCCGTCAAGATCGTGCAGGATCGGCCAGCCACCTTATCCGAACAAATCAAGAGGATCAGAAGGATCTTTCTAGTTGAAGATCTTGAGGAGAAGATCAGGAGTAATCGTGAGGATTATTCCAACCAACAACCTGATGAGCAGATCAAGGAGATCTTGCGGATATCAAAGAAGATAACTACAAGATCTCGAGATGATCACGCAGGATCATTGCAGGCAGTTTCTGATGAGAAGATCATGAGAGACTTGATGATAAGATCCCACGCCAACTAAATGGGGTTTTGCGGATGGAGGGAATCGAGGAGGATATCCCAACAAGATCAACTAGAGAATCAAGCAGGAGATCCCAAGATATCAGCTGAGAAAATCAAGGAGGAAGGTCTCATGATATCAACAAGGAAATCAAGAAGGTTCCTAGAATCTTGGCCATATCAAGAGGGAGTTATTGTGATAGCTCTCCTCATTCATGTATAAATAGACCCACAATGTCGACCTTTGTAATCATTCAATCGGAGTAGTGATTGAGTCCCAATTGAAGTCGAATATACTTGCTTTCCCCCATAACTCCGAGAGTGCTTTCTACTTGTGTCTTGTCTCCTCCACTTTTATCTTTCTTCTGCGTGTTGTGCGATCATCATGAGGACACCTGGTCAGGCTGCTTGGTGATTCGTGCAGAGAAGTTTCCAAGGCCGTTCGCACTAAGGTTTCATAGTGGAACTTTAGTTCGTGACATGATGCTCCCGTGCATCACATAAGAGGGGCGCCGACCCCCTATTCTTCGCTGAGCATAAGGAAGAAGAGGGGGACTGTCGTCCCCCTGTGCGAGCTTACCGTCAGCAGCGAGCACACAGGGGGCGGTGGCTGCCTTGAGATGCGTACCGATGAGTTCACACGTCGACATCTCTTTTTTATAATATTCTTCTTAATTTTATAATATTTTATTATTTTTATTGTGCCACAACCAGGAAACTAGATTTTACCGATCGGGGGACGACGCTTGTAAAAAAAAAGTTCGGGAATAATTTAGTTACAAATCAAAATTGAGGACCGTTTAGATATTGACCTGAAGTTGAGGGACGATTCGTGTATTTTACCCTACGGCTCATCAAGCAAACTCCAAAGAGGGTGTAGCTTTGTGACGATTGGCCCTCATTTTGTGGGTTGATGACAAAGGGCTTTGGGTCAAGCTATATGCATTTACAACACTTACTCTCATTTACAACAATCATATGCATATAAAAAGATCTACAACTCTTGTTAAATGCAAAATCGTTCTTTTGATAATTTAAGATGGAACCATATAACTCTTAGGTCCGGTGTAAGAATGTAAAGCTGGGGCCTTTCTTATTGATGTTGGTGCCACTCGGTAGAGCATCACTATTGGACAAGATTGGTGAAGAATCTAACTGGTCATTGATTCTGACTTTTGATTGAAGTGTTCATATCATTGTTCCAAGTTGAGGCCATATTCCATGAGTGACAAAGTTAACAAAAATCAAATTTGAGGGTAAATTTCATTATGTATTCCAATTTTGAAAATTTTCTTTACTCTACTGATGCACAAAAAATCATGCATTAATTTAAATCATTTATATCATATTTTTTAAGTCTTTTGTGTTCAAGAAGGAAAGAATTGGTTTATTTTTAGATAATTTCTTTAAGATTTGATTTCTACCTAAGTTTGAATAATTTTATCTCAGGAAATCAAATTTATAAGAAATGGTCAAAAATATGAAAATACATCAGTAACCTATACAAACCAAAGCAACGAGCCATTACAAGCCAAAGCAATGGGCCTTTGTCACAGCCGTGCTCCACTTGGTCATGGCCGTGCCTATACAAGCCAAAGCAACGGGCCATTAAAAGCCACTGTCACGGCCGTTCCAGGCTGGTTCACGATCGTGCCATCATCTACGACCGTTCCATCTGTTTCACAGCCGAACACACGCAAGCTGGATCTCAGTCACGGTCGTGCCTCACTCTGTCATGGCCCTGATCATGTTGAAGCTGAATACATGGTGTCACGCCCGTAAAGGAGATATTCACGATCGTGACGATGGGCAGTTGGGCGGTTTGAAGGCGAATTTTATTCACATTTCGAATAGATTTTCGATTTCTTCCTTTGGGAAACGAGAAAATCTATAAGAGGAGCAGAAGAGGACCTGAAAATGCATCCTTGGAGAATAAATTTGAAGCCTAGAAAGAGGAGATGAGTGAGAATAATAACGAAGCTTTGCCGAAAACTCGAGAGAGCATGTGCACAACGGCTGTAAGAGTTCTTCGTTTTATTTTCCTACTCTTTTGTATTAGATTTGGTGTTATTGTTCAATAGATTTATTCTTTCATTAGGGTCATTTTAGTTGAACCCTTTTTTTATGTTTTAGAGTCTTTAATATTAGTTTAGTTTGAATCTTTAATAGCATTGCAATTTCATATTTAAATGCTTTCCTTTGATTCCATGATTTATGATTTCCTTGCTATCCGAGAAGAAGTGATTATTTTCATAATAGTTTCTAGGATTAATTTTGTTTATTGCATATCACAATTAAGAAAATCGAAAGACACATAATTTGTGTAGTTATTAAGGTGAATTGAGAAAGTCCTTAATCTTAATTCTATTTTAATATATCTTATGATTAATTAGATAAGTAAAAAATCGAAAGGATTGATTTATTTTAGTTGTTCTTAAGATAGTAGTTAAAATCTAAAATATTGGTTAGCTAATTTTAAAAATTCAACTTTATTATTGATTCAACTAATTTTAAATTGAGAAATTTCATTACATTTTAGTAGCAATAATTACGCTCTAATCGTCAAATCATTATTTGTTTAGATGATCATTTCTTTATTCTTATCATTTTATTTTATTCACTCTTGAAAATAAAACTTTTCTTAATTTCTCATTCAAGAAAATTATCCTTCAATTTTATTTTATAATTAGATTATATATAACTATTATTTTATTCAACTGACCGACATGACATTATTAAAAAATAAATATTATTAAAATAAACAATATATTAATTAAAAATAAAAAGGGGGTGTTAGTGTGGGTTGGCGCCCCTCTGCACGTCATTGGCCCAGTGATGCGAAAAGGAGAGGGCGTCAAAGATTGCAATTTTGTGATTTTGATTCATATTTATATACATATTCATTTTTTTTAGCGTGTGGTATTATGATTTGTCCACTCATACCGCGTCCGTTTGGGTGAAAAAAATTGCCTCTCTCTCTCTCTCTCTCTCTCTACGCGGGGCGAGATCTTGACCCTCCGATTCGGGGAGCTCTACCGCCCGCGCGACAGCTTCTGATGGGACCAACGACCGACGTCGACGAGACGCGCGCGATGACCGGAGCTGCGCAGGTAGATGAGCTGTCTAAGGTGGCGGCAGAGGTGGCGGCGATGCCGGACAGCCGCGGCCCGCTGAGGCGACTGTGCGGCGACCTCGCGCGGCGGGTGAAGCTCCTTTCCCCCCTCTTCGACGAACTCGGCGGCAGCGCGGACGTCGAGGAGGCGGAGACGGTGGACCGAGGCCTAGCCACGCTCCATACTGCCTTGATCGCCGCGAAGGAGCTCCTCCAATCGGTCAACGATGGGAGCAAACTCTATCAGGTGCTGCCAAAATTTGTTGACCGTTTCTTATTTTGTTGAATCTCTCTTGGTAAAGATAATTTAATATAAAATCCTTAGTTTTGATCCATCTCAAGTCATGCAAACCGAGTTTTTCAAGTGAATCGTGCTAAAAAAATTCTATATAAAGTTCGCTTTGGCTGTTTTTCACTTGAATGTCTGATTTGGGATGAATAAGAAAATTTTCACTTGAATGCCTCTTAGTTTTTATGTGATATTCGTTCTTAGGTTCCTGCTTATATCTAGGAGTTGCATCTTGATCCCTTTTCAGGCTATCCGACGAGAAAAATTCGTGGACAGATTCGATGAGGTCACTGAACATATTGGGAAAGCATTGGATGAGGTACCGTATGCCAAGTTGGATATATCCGAAGAAGTTAAAGAGCAGGTACTATCAGGAAAATACTTGAGCCTTTGGGGGTTAAATCTTGTGAAATGCAAAGATCTATCACTCATTTTTGCTTGCCCAGTTCTTTCTATATAATATATGACATGGATTGGAACTGAAAACTGCTTGACATCTTCACTGGAATCAAAATGCAATGCTGAAAATTATGCTTTCAATTTTTATATTTTATGCACGTGTTATGAATATCAAAGAAAGACAGGAAAACTTGTAGTTTCCCAAACCATCTTTGTCATGAGATGGAAAAAAAAAAGCAAAGCAAGAGATGCAATCCAGTTTAGACTTTGGATTCCTGGGCAACTACAAAATTTGCATATCTTTCCAGGTTGAACTTGTTCATGCTCAGCTTCAAAGGGCGAAGGCAAACGTTGATGGAGCTGATCAACAGCTTATTTCAGATTTGTCTTCAGCACTTAGTGAAACACAATCCAATAATTTTGTCCTCAAAAGGATTTCAGAAAAGCTGCAATTGAAAACAATGCATGACATAAAGAAAGAGTCAGTTGCATTACATGCAATGGTGATTGCAAGTGATGGGGAGCCTGATGTGGCATTGGATGATCTTTCCACCTTGCTAAAGAAGCTTAAAGATTGTCTACCACCAGACAGTGCAAGTACTGCCACACTTGAAAAAAGAACAAGCTTTTCCAATCTCAGATCCCCTGTTATTCCAGATGATTTCCGCTGTCCAATATCCTTGGAGCTCATGAAGGATCCTGTTATTGTCTCCACAGGACAGGTAAAAAAAACTTTTTCCAAAACTAATTTGAATATGTTTTATGAGTTACATGTTTATTCTACTGAAGATTCAAATATCTCTGACTCATTTTCACTCTTCTGAGTATCTAAATTTTGTACTTTGTCTGCAGACATATGAGAGGTCATGCATCCAAAAATGGATTGATGCTGGACATAAGACCTGTCCTAAGACGCAGCAGCATCTGTCCCATACTGCTCTCACCCCCAATTTTGTCTTGAAAAGCCTTATTGCGCAATGGTGTGATGCCAATGGAGTTGAACTGTCCAAAAAGCAAGCAAGTTCTCGAGATAAGAAACCAGGAAATCAGTCTGATTGCGATCAAGCTGGCATAAATTATCTGCTGAAGAAGTTGGAGAGTGCCAACCTTGAGGAGCAAAGAGCAGCGGCTGGTGAACTCCGACTTCTTGCAAAGAGAAATGCTGACAATCGTGTGTGCATTGCTCAAGCAGGTGCAATCCCTTTGCTTGTAGGACTTCTCTCATGCCCAGATTCAAGGACCCAGGAGCATGCGGTTACTGCACTTCTAAACCTTTCAATAAATGAGGGCAACAAGAGTATCATTGTCAAAGCTGATGCAATACCAAGGATTGTTGAAGTGCTGAGAAGCGGGAGCATGGAAGCAAGAGAGAATGCGGCTGCTACACTGTTCAGTCTATCGGTTGTGGACCAGAACAAAGTCATTATTGGGGAAGCTGGGGCTCTACCTCTTCTTCTTGATTTGTTACGTCAAGGGAGCCCAAGAGGTAAGAAAGATGCAGCCACTGCAATATTCAACCTCTGCATATATCAAGGCAACAAAATAAAGGCTGTAAAAGCTGGGATTGTCCAACACTTGATGCAGCTATTGGTTGATCCCAGTTGTGGTATGGTTGATGAAGCATTGGCCATATTGGCTATTCTAGCAACTAATTCAGATGGTAAGGCGACAATTGTGCAGATAGGATCAATGCCAGTCTTGATTGAATTCATGAAGGCTGGATCACCTAGGAATCGTGAGAATGCTGTTGCAGTGCTGTGGTCTGTGTGCAATGGGGATGCTCACCAACTTGAAGCTGCAAAACAATTTGGAGCAGAAGAGGCACTGAAGGATCTGGTTCAGGTTGGCAGTGATAGAGCAAAGAGGAAGGCTGGAAGCCTTTTGGAGCTCATTCACCAACCTGTAGAAGAGTCCGCAGGTCATCCAACCAACATGTAAATGTTGAATCATAGATTTCTGGTCTATTATATTTTGACTGAGAATCTACATATAAACTTTTGATTGGATATTGAGATAATGGTATCATGTATGTTAAAAATATTTCCTTTCTTCTCATACACAGTGTCACAAAAAATTTACCAACATGAATAGGCCACTGTGGAAGTAACAAATGAACGTAACCGCTGCTGCAAAGATCCAATCTTATGTTTATGCCTCTAGGAAATAGTAGATGCATTGGACTAAAGTTTTTCCACGCTTTAGCATTAGACGAGCAAGCACTCCTTTTGCATGGCATCACATGAATGACTCATTTTCTCATAAAGAAATAATCATCTCATTCTTAGCATGATATGGTTTCTAACCCAATAAATTCGGAACATTCTTCATATTGGGATATGTCCTTTTCTTGTATTTTGGGTGATAAAAAATTGAGCAATTACTAAGTGTATTACCTTTATCATAAAACAACATTTAAACGTATTGCCTTGTTATAAAACAACTTGAAATTGTCCTTAATGGGGACATATTAAATACCATGATAAAGCTTGGAAAAAACCTACGTTCCTTGACCAAAGATAACATATACTAATCATGTAGGATCTGCATGGCTAAGAGGTTAGGGATGAAATATTACTTAAAAAACTTTCCAAAGTTAAATCGATAAAGATCAAGTAATCAAAATACAACAATATAAGGTTTTCGATAAATAATCAAATTCCCAATTTAATTAGGTTTTCGATAAATAATTATTCCATCCATCTTCTACTCAAGTGTGCCATTTTCGATAAACATATCCCGCAACGTTTAGTTTTTAAAAGAAGTTAACGTTAAGATTTAAATCTTCTCCTCCCTCGATCTATATAAATTTCTGCGCCTACACAAGCTCCCTCTCTCGCGATGCCTTCTCTCTGCGGATCTGCCTCTCTCTCTCTCTCTCTCTCTCTCTCTCTCTCTCTCTCTCTACTTGGTCTCTGGTTCAAGAAAGAAAGAAAACCTGCCATCTTGTCGTTCAAGAAAGAAGGTTCGCACGTCTTATCTGTTTTCCAAGAAAGCAAACGACATGTTGGAAGCATTGCCGTTCTCCCCCTCGCCGTGGGCACCGGCCGATCCCACTGTCGACGCAGAGCGCCTCGATAAGATGCTCTGCTTGATGCAGTAGGAGATCTTTCGCCTGGAGAGCTCCACCTTCTACTGAAGGTTTCTCCTCCGGCTGCGGAATCCTCGGGTCCAAGAATACCTCGATGGGGCGTTGGGAGGTTCTTCGGCGTTCGACATGGTCATCTATGGCGTCGGAAGCTTCGAATCCTCTGATAAGTCGCGGCTCAAGCTAGCACTGGCCATCCTCCTCCGCTGGGAGCTCAACCCCAAGAGCTTCGACCCGGTGCTTTCCGGCACGGAGTGCGCGGTGGCTGCGGCGCTGGGCTTCACGGTGGTGACGGTGAACGAGCACGGCCGTAGGGAGGTGCAGGCTGTGCGCACTGCAGCGTCCAGCTCTACGACGCAATGATGCAAACCAACTGGGACGGGGGGCTTGTAGAGACTTGGATAAACAAAATCTGTTAACAAGTGATTATATATACATATATATATAATAGTGATTATATATATAATAATAAGGATACACAATATATTTGCTGGACACTAACACAACTCACAACAAGCTAATTATAAGCCACTCACGTACTACCCACTTAACTTTGCTTACAAAGACACACACGCACACTCTTGCATTGACAACTCACAAAACTCAAGGCAATCACACCCTTTACATTTGACTACACTACACAATACTACCATTCACTCTCACCTCTCTTGCACGTAACCTATACTAAACGCTTCAGCTTGTGCTGCTACTACATGCTCAAAATGGCAGCCATGGTGTCCTTTTATAGGTACAAGATTTCTACTGTAGCTTGCTTGGTCAAGAAGCTATCAAATTTTAACCACACAATCAACCATCCGTAGAATAGTCAGGACTAAACTACATTTATTTACTTGCTACAGGATTCATCTAGACAAATCATAAGTGGGTATTGGAAATCTCTATACTCCTCCTCAGTGCCGACTTTGTTCTTTTATAATTATCTTTAATGTCATGCCAAGTTTCCTTCGAAATTCTTCGAACTTGACGTTATTCAATCCTTTAGTGAGTGCATCTGTAATTTGATTTTTTGTTGGTACATACGTTAATTTTATATCATCTTGCAATACCTTCTCTCTGAGAAAATAATAGTGAACTTCCACATGTTTTGTTCGTGCATGAAATACTGGATTTTCAGCTAGGCGAATTGCGGATTGATTATCACAATATAATTCTACTGTTGAGCTAACTGACTGATATAAATCCTTTAATAATTGTGCTAGTCATGTGCACTCTTGAGCTGCCATCGTGCCTGCTCTATATTCTACTTCTATACTTGATAAAGATACAGTAGGCTGCCTTTTACTGCACCATGATATTGCTCTAGATCCGCCAGTAGTAAAACGCCGAGTATCAAGATCTCCAACATAGTTAGCATCACAGAAGCCACTCAAGGTACATGATATATTCTTTTTATATAATATTCCATAGTCGATTGTACCCTTAATATATCTTAATATTCGTCGGGCTGCTTCAAGATGAGGCTTCTTCGGCTCTTGCATGAATCTGCTAATAACTCCAACAGCATGTGTGATATCAGGACGTGTCATCGTGAGATATATCAAACTTCTCACTAGTTGTCTATACATGGTTACATCTCTTAATTATTTACCCTTGGTAGAGCATAACTTTGCATTTACCTCCATCGGTGTTGAGATAGGCTTCAATCAAGCATTTCGAATTTCTCGAGTAGATTTTGAGCATACTTATGTTGACATAAGAATAGCCCTTCTTTTGTTGAATCGACTTCAAGGCCAAGTAAGTGTTTTAGCTCATCAAGATCCTTCATTTGAAAGTGTGTAGAGAGATTGTCTCGAACTTGATAGATCTCTTTATCATGATTTCCTGTAATAATTAAGTTGTCAACATAGATTAGTACGATTGCTAATTTGTCTTCTTGAGCCTTCATGAATAGGCTGGAATCGGCTGGCGCAGTAGAGTAGCCACATTACTTCAAGAACTCTGCGATCTTTCCGAACCATGCCCTTGATGCTTGCTTGAGCCCATATAATGCCTTCTTCAATTTACATACATAACTTGAATGTTTAATAGACTCTAATCCCTGAGGTTGCTTCATATAGATGTCATGATCTAACTCTCCATGCAAGAATGCATTCTTGACATCCATTTGTCATAATTTCCATAATTTGCTTGCAGCTAAACCCAATAAGACACGTACCGTGGTGATCTTTGCTACTGGACTGAATGTCTCTTCATAATCGAAGTCATATTTCTCAAAGAATCCTCGAGCTACAAGACGATCCTTGTATCTTTCGACAGATCTGTCTGGCCTTCTCTTTAGCTTGTAGACCCGTTTGCAGGATATAAGTTGTACATTGCTTGGCTTTGGAACTAGATCCCACGTCTCATTCTGATGTAGGGCTTGGATCTCTTCTTCCATTGCTAACCTCCATTTTTGACACTTGAATGCTTCCTCGAATGTGTTAGTCTCCTTCTCTCCGACGTCTTCAATTAATGCTGCATTTGCATATTTTGGATTAGGTCTTCGTTGTCTGCTTGATCTCCTTGGGGCTGAAGAGTGTTCTTTGATCACCAGATCTTTTATCTAACTTGGCCTTTCTTCTTCAGGAGATCTTTTGTGTTCTCCAGTTTGCCACGGACTCTTCTTCTTCTTTGAGGCTTCCCTTTCTTCTTGTTCCTCAGTAGAATGAAGTGTTTCTCTTGTTAGCTCGTCGACTTGAATTTGAATATTTTCTTCAATATCACTTGTGTTGGGCAACATTGCATCTTTTGAAGGCCATCAAGATGATGCTTCATCGAACACCATATTTCGAGAGATGTGAATTCGTTCGATTGTTTGGATCACAATATTTCCATCCTTTTCGTTGGTTATCATATCCAACGAATATGCAGCGTATTGCCTTCTTATCGAATTTAGTACGAAGAGACGAAGACATAGAAAACACATCCAAAAACATGGAAATGACTCACCGTGGGCTTGGTCTTCCACAACTTCTCATATGGTGAGACAAATTCAAGCTTTGCTTGAGGAAGCCTATTAATGATATGCGCAGCAGTCTTCATACACTCCACCCAGAATCGTGGAGGTACATTCTTTGCATGCAGCATGTTTCTGCATATCTCTGTTAGATGATGATTCTTTCTCTCGGCCACACCATTTTGTTGTGGTGTGTTAGGACAAGTGAGTTGACGATGTACATGACATGCCCGTAGATATTCAGAGAACTCCTCTGATGTATATTCTCCTCCATTGTCTGTGCGCAAGCATTGGATCCTTCGATCAAGATCCTTCTCGACCTTCTCTTTAAATTTTTTAAACTTCGATAGTGCTTCAGATTTCTCCTTTATGAAGTCCACCCAGACGTATCTTGAGAAGTCATCAATGAAGGTAATCATGTTGCAAAATCCACGGACAGATGGTTGCTTCACACGACCCAATACATCAGAGTGCACTAGCTCCAATGGTGCCTTGGCTCTGAACTTCGACTTCTCGTAAGGTAGTTGATGAGCTTTACCGAATTGACAACCTGTACAGACAATATCTTCTCGGACATCTAGGCAAGGAAGTCCCTTCACCATGGACTTATTCATCATTGCCTTCAGTCTTTTATAGCTAACATGTCCAAGCCTTGCATGCCAAAGATCAGTTGTCTCATTTTTTTTCTTGTCTTGTCTATGTATGCTTCTTGAGCAGACATTACATAGACAGACTCTAATCTTTTTTCTTTCATTATTGGTGGAGCAGTGGGCTTCAGACTCTTATAGACTTTTGTAGGATCGAAAGCTTTTGGTGGGAGGGGGTGAATTGGTGTTTTAAAAATCTTTTCGGAAACTCACTTTCGAAAAATCACTAAAAATGATCACAAGTGAATAATAAAAAGAGAACAAGAGAACAAACACAGTGAGACACGATGTGTTGACGAGGTTCGGCCCCAACTTTTTGACCTATATCCCCGCTCCGACTTCTTGACTTCGAGACCGCCGGAGATTCACTATCTTTCTCTTTTCTTGTAGGGAGAGAACAACCCTTTTCTACACAACACGCCTTCTTCTCCGTTCAAGAGGTAAGGCACTCCAATTTTACAACGAGCTTTTAATATTCACTAGGTCAGAGAATAAAGATTCCCTCTAACCCTCTTCTTTTACAAGATTTTTTACACTCAAAGTTTGAAAGAGAAAAGGAAAGAATTTGCAAATTTGGGCTCAAGAACTTGAAATGTTCTTTTGAATAATCTTGCTTGCTTGGATAAGTTTTCTTCAAGCTTTGACACTCCTTTTATACTGTTGTACAGGTGAGAATTTCGTCCAGATGGATTTTCATGATTTTCTCCTCGAAAAATAGCCGTTACTGTTCATCTGGCACTGTGACCGATCGACCGTATTAATGGGCCGGTCGATCGGTCAATATGACCATTGCAGCATATTTGTTACCTTTCTAAGTTGTTCGGTCGATCGGTCCTTCGGCCGAAATGTCGATCGGTATAGTTTCGACTTTTTTGGAATTCGTTCTTTATTGTTCGGCCGACCGGTGCAATGACCGAAACATCGATCGCTACAGTCTCAACTTTTTTCTGAATTCATCCATATGTTGTTCAGTTGACCGGTGTAGCGATCGGATCATCAATCAGTACAGTTTCGACATTTCTTTCGCTTGATATCAATCGATCGGTCTTCATAATCGGTCGACCGATCGTATGCTGAAATTTTATTTTTTGTTGTTTCGATCGGCGATTTCTTCTGTAACTGAGATCATATCAATTATACACCTGCATATCATCACTTGAGCATATATTAGTATATTTTATGTCCAATTTGATTTGTTATCATCAAAACATGGGATTCAACAACTTTGATGTCTTTTGTCCCAAATACTACATAATTGCCGGAAGAAGTAAGTTGAGAAACCGATAATAAGTTTTTGGACATACCCGGCACATGGTAGACATGATCTAGCTCCACCTCATGTGATCCGAATCGAGGAACTACTGTTGCCTTGCCGATATGAGTGATTGGCAGCCGAGTGTTGTTTGTCGTCACCACCATACGATCACCTCTATACTCCGACATGCTACGGAGCTTCTCTTCATCTCCTGTCATATGGTTCGAACAACAGGAATCAACTATCAAAACATTATGATAGTTGATACCTCTATTGTTTGATGCGATCAGAGCTGCTTCTTCTTTGAAAGGCTCCTCGATACTGGTCATCGCGAGCTCCATTGTTGCCTCAGGTTCTCCTTCGCAGGTTGGGGTGATCTCATCTATTGCAAGTGCAACTTCGAGATCCCATTCCTCTTCACTTTCATTGACATGAGAAGTGACAACATTTCCTTCCTCACGCTTGTGACAGCAGACACGTGCATAGTGGTCTTTCTTTCCACAATTATAGCAGCGACCATCTTTTCGATGAGATTTCTTCTCCTATTGATCTTCTTTTCTTGAGCCTCGGTAAGCTCTCCCTCGTTGTGGATCTTTGCCTCGTCCACGTCTCGACCAGCCTTGCTGACGCCCCTTTTGATTTTCTCCATTGTCGTAATTCTTTACGACTTTATCAGGATGTGAAGGCCTTTTCTTGATGAATAAAGTCTTCTCTTCATCCTTTATCGAGATCTTTGATATTTGAGCATCCAGATCTTCTTGGTTGGACAAGACACTCTCTATTTCTGTGAGAGTTGGTTCTTGAGCCTAACCTTTAATAGCAGTGATGAGACTATTATATTTAGGATGTAAACCATGAATGATAATTCTACGCATTCTTATTTCGATAATAGCATTTTATGGATCTAACTTAGCAATCTCATCACATATAGATTTAATCTTGAACAAGTATTGACTCATCAGCATGTCGCCTTGCTTTATAGAGATCAAATCATTCTTCGGTCGCTGCAATTTTACATCATTCTTCTTTGTGAAAAGTGTGGCCAAGATGTCCCAAGCCTCCTTAAGTGTCTCTTTGTCTCTAATCTTTTGAAGAAATTCATCCTCCACTGAAGTGGCCAGCACGTACATGGCTTTTCCAACCTTGCACTCTCATTTCTTTAGCTCTTCTGGATTTGTTGGTGGTGTAATCTCGGTTCCGCCAATAATACTCCATAGATTTTGCCTTTTCAAATAATATTGCATATGAATACTCCAATTATTATAATTATTATGATTGAGTTTTTCGAGGGAGCTTACCGAGGATTCAAAATCTGCCATGATGACTTGGTGAACACCTCTATATCACTCAAGTAAGCGTGATCACGGACTAACAAGCTTCACAATCGCATATTGTGCACCGGCAGAATTTCTCCTTAATTATCCTCTTTACCAACTTGCTCTGGCAGAACTTCCTCGTGGCTTCTCTTGCACCATCTCGAATTGGCAGAGTTTTCACGTAACTTGCTTTGGCAAAACCTCGAACTGACGGAATCATCCCACGGGCCAACCTACTCTGATACCACTTGTAGAGACTTTGATAAATAAAATATGTTAACAAGTGATGATGATGATAATAATAATAATAATAATAATAATAATAATAATAATAATAATAATAATAATAATAATAATAATAATAATAATAATAATAATAATAATAATAATAATAATAATAATAATAATAATAATAATAATAATAATAATACACAATATATTTGCTGGACACTAACACCACTCAACTCACAACAAGCTAATTATAAGCCACTCACGCACTACCCACTTAACTTTGCTTACAAAGACACACACGCACACTCTATTGCATTGACAGCTCACAAAACTCAAGGCAATCACACCCTTTACACTTATACTACACTACACAATACTACCATTCACTCTCTCACCTCACTTGCACGTAACCTATACTAAACCCTTCAGCTTGTGCTGCTATTACATGCTCAAAATGCATGGTGTCCTTTTATAGGTACAAGATTTCTACTGTAGCTTGCTTGCTCAAGAAGCTATCAAATTTTAACCACACAATCAACCATCCGTAGAATAGTCTAGACTAAACTACATGTATTTACTTGCTACAGGATTCATCTAGAGAATTCATAAGTCGGTGTTGGAAATCTCTATAGGGCTAAGCCGCATGGTGGTGATTACGAGTGCGACGTTGTGAAGCGCGGCTGCTGTGCCACCCAAAAGTTCGGAACTCATGTCCTCCAGGCGCGATCCAATGATTTTGTTAAGGAGCTCGACATCTCTGCCAAGAAGAAGCCTCGCACTCGCACTCACAAACATCAGGGGGAGGTAGAAGCAAGGTTGTAAGACCCGAGCCGACCTTCGACCCGGATTGCTCAAGTCGGACCGGTCGGATCGGATCGGACCGAAGTATAATAAATTAATATAATTAATAAAAATATGTATAAATTCAACATATATTGTATCACTAATAATAATGACATAACACTAATCCATATAATAACATAACAATACTAAAGAATTAAATGTAAAGTCATAAGATAACATAATTGAATACAAACTTACAATTTACAAAGTTCATAAAGTACCATAACAACATATAAATGTTCACAAACACAAATTCATTTCATAATTCTTCCACAAAACAACAAAATTAAAGTAAACAATTTTCTTCAACACTCTTATCTTGGGGAAAAGGATCCAAATTGACTTCCAAATTCTCAACATTGTTTTCTTCCACGTCATCTTCAAAAAAATATAAACAAAATGAGTTAAAAATCATACTTGACAATTATAAACATCTTACAAATCAATATTTTGAATTTTGAAACAAAAAAAAAAATTCATTTACCTTCTTGCATATGAAGTTTTGGTCCTTCCAAATCATTATAGAGCATCTTCTGCAACTCATCATAATCAAGAATTGTGCTCTCTTTCTCCTCCATAATCCAATATTCAATCTTGTCTATATTTTCATAATCAATAGGATCAAGAAGTGCTTCTTGTTTAATAAGGTATCTATAAAATAATGAAACAATGATAAACATATAAGAGTTGTCAAATCTAAATTAGAAAGTTATAAAGGAAAAAAATGAACATATAAAATTTTCATTTCACAAACCTATTTTTCAAGCCCAAATTGTAATGCACATAGACAAGATCATTTAATCTTTGATGTCCTAACTTTTTTTTCTTTGATTGAATTCTTTCAAATACACTTCAATTTCTTTCACAACCAGAAGATGATGCAGTTTGACTTAAAAGACAAATTGCCAATTGTGACACTAATGGAGCACTAAATCCAAAGCTACGCCACCATTGATCTATCATAAAATTTACATAAAGAAAAAAGGTTAAGTAATTCTTAAATACATAAAATTAAATGTAAGAACATAATGTAAAATATAAATGAATCTCATCGGGTCTCAACTCTTTAGCAGTTGCTTACCAAAACTTTGCAATTTATCTTGATACAACAAACTTTGTTTTAACACTTCAGTTTTTTGGCTTGTAACAATTGTATCCAATACATCAAGCCATCCCTGTTGAACTTCTGGCTTGATGCAAAAGATATCTTTATCATAATAGAAAGTCGGATTCAAAAAATATGCAGCACAATGAATATATTTCCGAAGTTGGTTATCCCATCGTTGCTTGATTATTCTCGTGTAAGGTTTGTATAAAGTTTTCCTGTGCATGAAAGTACTCTTGATCGTCCTCTTTGCTCTATATATACCATCATACACATAACCAAGGGAAGGTCTATCATCTCCATCAATAATTCTTAATAAGCGTACCAAAAAAGCCACAATTTGCACAATAATGCCACAATAATTCCAAAATCTACTATCTAACACAATATCAATGACAACTTTAGCTTTCTTATCTTTGTAATATCTTGAATTTGTAAAATCTAAACTTGTCACCAAAGCTTGCAAATCAATCTTGTGATCATGGATGCTTTTTAATGCAATGAAGGTTGTTGCAAATTGAGTTGGACCAGGGCGCAAGATTTCAGTCCACTGTGGTCTTTTCCTTAACCAAGCAAACAAAAAAATATGATTATAAACAAACTTTGTTACCTTTGATGCCCTTTTAGTTAAGCTATTCACAAGAGTCATTTTTTTAATATCTTCTAAGATTAAATTCAAACAATGTGCAGCACAAGGAGACCAATAAATGGATGGATACTTCTCATTCAACAACCTGCCAGCAGTTTTATAATTTGAAGCATTATTTGTAACTAAATGTACAACATTACTTGGTCCAACAAATTCAATCAAATCAGCAAATAAGTTACAAAGAGTTGTACCATCCTTCACAATATCAGAAGCATCAACTGATTTCACAAAACAAATTCCTTTAGGAGAATAAACAAGAAAATTGATGAGTTGTCTATTCTTTTGATCCTGCCAACCATCTCCCATTATAGTACATTTAGTTTCTGACCAAGCATTTCTAAATGTATTAACCAATAAGCCAACTTCCTTCTTAATATCATATAGTAGTTTAGTTCTAATTGCATGATAATTAGGACCTTTATATCATGGACCAATAATTGCAATGGCATCCATCATAGGCTGATAATAAACTGAATTTGCACAATTAAATGAAATGCAACAATCATAGAAGAACTTAGCAACAGTTAAATCAGCTCGGTGAATAGCTTCTTTACCTGCCAAGACACTTCTAATTGAATGTTGTGCACCAGGAGTAGTTCTTGGAGCAAAAAAACTAGTTTCACTTATTTCTTTTCCTTTCTCCTTGACTTCCTTTGGATTCCTTATGACAAGTGCAACTTGTTCTTGTACATCTATGTCAACTTCCTCACTAATATTTATTTCTTCATTTTTCTCATGTGCTCGTTGCTTTGATGTAGCTACAGATTTCAAATGTTCTCCAAGTTGATACTTGACTTTATAACTCACTTTAGGACAAAACAATGCCTCTCCTTTTTTTCCAGCAGCATGTAGTTTCATTCTATATATTCCTCCACATTTTAAAATTTTTCCACAATACAAGCATTTCAATGATCTTTTTCCCTATGCATCAAAACAAATCTGACAATGCTCCCATGCAGTATCCGTCTTTAATCTTACTGCTTGAGAACTTAGTGGAGCTAATGTAGTACTATCATTTGTAGATTGTGTTTGAGATTGTCCAATAGGTGTTTGAGTTTCACTCAGCTACTCCCTCGTGATGCCATTTTCTGAAAAGTAATAAATAAATATAATTATATATATAACATTAATTGATCAAAAATTAATTAATAAACGCACTCCCTAATCATGCCTTGGCTAGCCAGGATGCCCTTGACGCATCCCTGGCCGGCCCTAGCGCCACCAGGGCAGCCAGGATGCCCTTGACGCATCCAGGGCCAGCCAGGGTGCCACCAGGGCATGCCCTGGTGGCGCTAGGGCCGGCCAGGGCATGCCTTGGCAACGCCAGGGCCGGCTAGAGCATGCCCGGCCGGGGCGCCACTAGGCGTTGGACGCCCTGGCCAGCCAAGATGTCGCCAGGGCATGCCTTGGCCGGCCAAGGCATGCCCTGGCGACGTCTTGGACGACCAGGGCGTCCGCCCCGCCTTGGTCGGCCCGTCTTCGCCGAAAATCGAAACATGCAAGGAAGGGACAAGATCGGCAAGCCGACAAGGGAAGGGACAAGATCGGCTAACCTGGAACGTGGATCGAAGACAGCCATCATTGGATCGAAGCCAAATCCCAAATGTTGAACGCCGATCGCCAGATCAGCGACGTCTGCACCAGGCCACCGGGGTTGCGAATGACCACCAAAAGGTAGGGTTTCTACTTTCTTCTTTCACGAATTGAAATGAACCGGCCGGCCCTAGACAAGCAAGTTCAAATTTTTTATGTGAACCGGTCGGGTCATTGAAACCCGGCGGGTCAAGCGATCAAACTCGAGTTTTGACCAGGTTTGACTGTACAAAACACGGGTCAATGGGCAGTCCGGGTTTGAGCTGACCTATGACCCGTTTTATTGCCCAGACACCAGTCCGACCGGCCGGGCTGGGCCGGGTTTGATAACCTTGGGTAGAAGAAGATGAAGACGAAGATGCCGCCATTTCTGATGCTTTCGTCATGACCAATTGGCACTTTTTTCCTTGTTAAATTAGTTAATTAATTAATTGATTACTTTTTTCGTCTGTAATTATAGAGGCGGCTCAAAGGCCTCCTGACATTCTCTTTCTTGTTTGTAGATTAGGAATTACTTGAAAAACTTGAAAGTATTTTTGTTGTACACATAATTATAATGAAGGCTTATGTACCTATAACAATTGAGTCTTCCATCTCAACTTGTTAAACTGTGATCAACCATCAATATTGAAAATGACGTACCATATTTCATGCATAAGGAAGGTGGATTATAAAATGTTCCATAGTACTGAAGAATTAGGGTGGAAAATTATATTTAGCTTTACCCAAAGATAATAAAATTGACAATTCCAATCTTTACATATCTACTTTTGAAATTGTTAAAGTACATGGTTCTTTGAAAAACACTAATTGAGTTTAGCAAAAGTTATCTAAATGCTTTCAGAAGTAATATTTGAATTAAAATATGATAGTCAGTATCTTCCAATTTTCAGCTTGAAGAATTGAACTATGCGTCAAAGAGAAGTATTAGGGCGTTTTACTACTTTCTTGTATTTGAAGAATATGAATTCACCAACTGGTAAATATTTCAAATAGGTGGGTAGACATTATAATTCACGAGTGCTTCAAGTCAACATATCACTTACCTTGTTTCCATTGGAGCATATTTTTTGGTGAACTAGGTTTTGTTCGATCCTCAAATTTTTATATTCTTTATTTCTAGTTTACTATCCTACTAAAACTCTCCAATGTGCTATAAAGATGAAGATAAATCACAACATTATCATCATCATCAAACTCTTTCACGTTCTATAAAGATGAAGAAGATATATTACACCATCATCAAATGAGAAAAAGTTCATTTATGACGTGGATGGTTGGTTGAGAAATTACTAGACATGATATCAAGAGGATTGCTTGATACAAATATTAAGTCCATATTCAAATGAATAAGGTGCAATACCAAAACTAGAAGATAACTTTTTTTAGAAGATAACTTACTCACACTGTGTCTCTCTCTGCTTAGGCAAGCAAAAGAAAAGTGAAAGTAACATAAAAGTAAAATATCAAAATAACGCAATGGTGTAAAAATTTAGTGCAGAAATTTGTAACAAATAAATCGATAGTAAGTACACTAGTCGCTCAAGTAATAAAGTATAATGAGTTTAGAATTGTCAATCCCATGAGAAATTAACTTAATTAAATTAATCTCAAAGGCTAATAGAATTTAACACAAAATTTGAAGAAAGTAAAATGACATAAAAGTAAATACTAAACTAAATGAATCTAATCTAGTGATGTCTAAGATCTTAGGATGATAAACGAGATTATAGATAAACTAATTTAATCAAATAATATAAGTTAGTTTCTAATGACGGATTAAAATCTATTCAAATGATTTATTTTCATTCAGGATCAACCAACCTATCATAATTCAAATTAAAATAAAACTACTCCATCTAGGATATTAATCTAATAATATTTGATATTAGAATGCATTAAAATATAGTATTTAAATTATTATCACTCAAACCATGGTAAAATCGTACAACCAACAAGAATCATATGAGTTGCAAAATACAATATTTGTACTCAACAATTCCATAAAAAATATGCAATCAAAAGTAGCTATTCCTATGAGAATAAAGCTAAAGATGATAATGGATTTATGAAAAACATTAATAATAGAATGCATGTTCGAAAGAGAATTGATCTTTAATCGATAATGAAGGAGGTTCTAATAGTTTGCCTTATCAATTAAGATAAATATAAACATCTTAAACAAAATAAAATTACATTATTCAAATTATGAAAGATAGGAAAAATATACCTATGAATCATGAGATCATCCCAACAAAAATTAGAATAGATAATACTCTTGAGAATCGTCGATGAATCTTTGTTCAATCCTCGTCCAAATTAAGTCAATCGCAAAACTCTTCTCAATGAACTCTCTTTGATCACGTTCTTGGCTTCAAATCATATGTTGAAGGCCCTAGCATTTTCTTCATGTTGTAAAAAAATTAATTTATAGGAGTTTCAAATTTTCATGTGATTGGAGAAAAAAATCTCTGTGCAAAATAAGAAAAAAACATAATAGAATTAAATTTAAAATTTTTGCCTAGTCAAACTCTGAGATTTTTGCCATAAGATATTGTTAAGTCATCCTTTATGATATATTGTAAGTGTAGGGTCCTTATGTAGTTGAAATGTTTCCAAAAATTCATCAAAAAATGAACCATGATGAGTTTCAGAGGTGGTGATAGAATTTTCACGGCCTAAATAGTGTCCAAATTGAAGTAAAAATATAATTTTACGGCCCATGATAGGCGTTTTACGATTTTCATAATGTATGATTCAAAGTGAAAAAAGTGATTTTCAAAATGTGTGACTTCAAAATCATGATTAGTTTCTTGGGAGACTTTCAGAGTTGAAACTAGACATTTTCATGGGTTAGGACTCATGACTTTCCTATCGTGTCTCTCTTATCATCACCCCCAACAACCTTATTTTTTATTCTGCCTCTTTTTTACTTCAATTTAAGGGCAATGTTCTCTAATGATTTCATAGCTCTTTTCTCGTGTTTCTAGGCAAAAAATAAGAAACTTTGATAAATTTTTACTTACATAAAACTAAAATAGATAAGCTCATAAAATATGCATGTAATGAGATTATTAATCTGAATAAGATTACATGTAATCTTAATTATATGTTGGAATAGTTGGTCTAATCTTCAACTCCTGAAATGCTCTTCATAGTGTTGTAACCAGATGAACTTCTCTCTTTTCATCATTAGCTTCATCCTAGAGGAGGCCATTTTTAAGGAGTTTTTTTATGAAACGTTGATAGTAGCTAACCAATTCGAGGAAACTATAGATCTCGATGGCATTCTTCAGTCGGTCATAGTTTGTCACTAATTTGCATAAAGTTTGTGTTTTCTTGGTGTCTTTTAGTATAATTCTTAGATGCTCCCTATGCTGCTCTGTGTTCTCCGAGTATCTCAATATGTCATCAATAAAGATAATGAGGAGTTGATCCAAATGAGACTTGAACATCTGATTCATCATATCCATGAACACTACAAGGACATTCATCAACCTGAAAAGCATCATCAAGAACTCATAATGCTACTCAATTGGAAAGTCATATTTGGAATTTTTTCTTCTATGATTCTCAACTAGTGATAACCACTTTGTAAGTCTATTTTGGAGAATACAAAAGCCTCGTCAAATAAATCATCAATACATGACAATGGGTACTTAACAAAATGGGGATTCCCTAAGGGGTAAGATCCTTCCAAAATATATCATATCTTTTTTCCAAAAACACTAATTGATCTGCCTTTAGGTTAGCACCATGGCTAATGTGGTTACACCGGAAGTTGGAAAAAGTTTGAGAAATGAATCTGATATCATTGATAATGTTGTGTAGCCACTAGGGTATTGGATGCTTCACATTGATGATGTCCATAGCGATCTTCGAATCCATCTCCAAAATGATATCGGGAAGACCCAAGCGACAGACAATGGAAAAGCCCTTGTCGAATACCCCAACATTCAGCTTCTAACATCGAATCAAATTTCCCATGTAAAGCCCCCGCTAGCAACGTAGTCTGTCCCCCCCCCCCCCCCCCCCCCCCCACCCCCCTGTCCACAAAGGAGTCATCTATATTCAGTTTGAACTAGAGGTGGAGGCTCCCAATGCTTCAAAGATTGAGGTGCTGGGGAATTTCCCTGGACATATCTTGATTCAACTCATGATAGCTTACCACAATTTGAGACCAGGCCATGGTTGCCGTAATAAAATTAAACTGAGCATCATTTCGGCAACGCTAAATCCCCCATAAAGTTAAGACAAAAAATTTACAGAAAGAAGTTGGATTAGAATATGAGTTTCCCCCATAAATTCAATCACCAACAGACCAAGAATTGAAATTGTTGAAAATAAAATTTGTTTCAATTCTAAATAGGTACAGTGCAAGGAGAACTCATATTCAAAAAATATACGGGCACAAGTTTTAGCAGCAGATCCTCATAATAAGCATAGATAAATAATAGCGGGGTTGAAATTTGAGAGCATATGATTTGTAGGGAGACAATTATGAGCTATTTTCCATAAAGGATCTGCACTTTAGGGATCTTAACTTTTCAAATTATAGTCCAACTCGACATCCAACTCAAGGTAGCGGCGCCAGGGGGATGCTAATGAAGTTATAAACGGATTTTGCAGTGGGAATACCAAAAATTTTTGTGCCCAAATCTAGTGAAATTGAAAAAATCTTATCAATCAGGCAAGGGGCAAAGCAGTGTTCAAGCAAACCAATATTCCAATTAGAGTTGACAATGAAATCAACAATGATAAGAGAAAATACCAAAGAAAACACAAATTGGCATAAAACAAAAAGGCATATTAATTAACTAAGGATAATTATAAGCGTGAGTGCCTACCCCATTTCCAATTTGTTTTCTAATACCAAGCTTAATAGCATTTAGAGCATGTAATAGGAGTTGCCAAGACCAAACGGGTTTAGTGCAGAGGGAGGGGGTTTTCTACCAAGGTTGCGGAAGGCCATACTTACTAATGTCTATAGTAGTTGATAAGGAGTCAAATTGATTTAGAATAGAAATGATCTTTTCAGCCAACGTAGCATGTTGCATGTGATGTAATTTTCTAATTCTCAACCCCATTCCTTTTCTCCATTGGAACAGTGTGACAATAAATGAGATGAATACCCCTCTTCTCACCTGAGGAGGACCAAAGAAAACCCCTCGAAACATGAAACTAGAGGAAACATGAGAGAGTAATTAGAAATGGAATTCAAGCTAGTCCTAATTAGGATATATTTGCCCGCATGATTTAGTGTTTTCATTTTCCAACATGCTAGCCTATCATGGAGCTTGGAAATGATGTGATGCATGGAGCACTTAGTAACTCTCTTATAGGAAATTGAAACCCCAAAATACATGAAAGGATAAGGATATTTTTAATGTTAGCTTTCCTTCTCGCATTAAACTTGTCAATATTCATTTTTTTTGCTTTGTCGAGATTTTGTAGTGTTCAAATAATTTTAGCAAACTTTTGCAGTTTGCAGAGGTAGCTGCAGACTAACATGTCAGCTACATATAGGAGATGACTTAGGGTAGTAGGTCCAATCCTAAAGGTATAATGTTGTGAAGAATGATTTGTTAGGAAAAATATGAGGCACTAAGATGAAAAGATAAGGTGACCATTGAAAAAATTGGTGAAAGAACCATTGATGTAGTAGGTAAATTGACGAGATTTCATGCAGCTCATTATCCAATTAATAAAGATAAAGGAGTGATGCATGACATTTTATACATATTTATTTCATATCATTTGATCTATTTTTCATAATTTTATTATATCATATATAAACTTTTTCTCATTTTTAATTAAAACTTTCAAAGAATCAGTTGGTGCCTAATTTCTTATTTTTATTTCTGCAGCAACCAACACGATCCTCGTTATTCCAACACAGTCCGCGTTGAGCAACACTGTCCGCGTATTCCAATACAGTCCGCGTTATTCCAACACAGTCCGCGTTGAGCAACACGGTCCGCGTATTCCAATACAGTCCGCGTTGAGCAACACGGCCCGCGTCGATTCAACACAGTCCGCGTTGTCTATATAACACGGCCCGCGTTGGTTCAAACGGTCCGCGTTTTCCAGCAACACAGCCCATGTTCCTTGCAACATCGTCCATGTTAGCCAGTAATCAACATATCTTCAAAATCCGAGATATTGGGCAGAAATCATTCTAACAATATATAAAATAACCAGTGTATTAATAACACGATCCATGTTATTATAACACGATCCATTTTATTAATTTTGCCAAATTTCGTCAGCCAAATAATTATATTTTCATTAATGCGACAGATATCATTGATGACACAATCCGCGTTGATTCTCAAAGGGCAGATGCAATTTCAACTATAAAAAGGGGTCCATATCACATCACTTAATCATCCAAGTCTAGAATTCAAAATCCATTGCAAAGGCAAGAAGAGAGAGCCTCTGATCGTCTACTCGGTGGAGATTCTTTCAGAGGATTTTAGATAATTTCAAAGAGATTATTTCTCTATTTTTTATCTTTTAATCTCTTGTTTTTCTCTCTATGTTTCTCTATCTATGTAATAGAGTCCTAATTAGGATCAATTTATGTTGGATTTTGTTAGATCATTAAATAAGTTTTACTATTTTGAATATTCTAAATATATATGTTGAAACTGGTTGGTATTATCGAGATTTGTTCTTTTGATCTCTCTCAGTTGATTGATTTTTCGATAAGCATTTCATATCCCATCTCTATTTACTCGGTTGAGATTTAGAGATTTGTGAATCACTAACTCACTCGATTGAGGTGTTTTTGAAATAGGATTGCATCGCTAAAGCATCTTATCAAAAGTTAGTTAGAGATTGATTCGGTTGAACTTTCTCTTTCTAATATTGTGATAAAATAGTTAGGTCATCTGGTTTGAGACATTTACTTTTTAGCATCCTTTCCATCAGAAATTTCGGATTTGTTTTAAATCTTTTATTGAAAGATATTGTTACCCTCATCTTGTCTGAACATTTCTGATTTATTTATTTTGAGACTTTAGGTTGGATCAATTTTAATCTTTTTTGTTTTATTTATTTTGAACCAAATATTATCTCTTTTTCTCATTTGATTAAATTAAGATAAAAGATAAAGATAGACTAGTCATCGTGGGTTCGACACTCTTTTCACTCTTAATTACTTGGTTCGACCTAGTGCTCTTGCTAGTATTTGCGCTATATAAAATTATCGCATCAGGGAGAAATTCATCATAATACATTTACAATTACATGCCATGATACCTGTCAAAAGTCTTCTTCATGTTGGAGAAGGAACTTCTCCCTTACCTTAGTAATGTAATGAGATATTTCCTAGAAATAGGTTATTAAATTGATCTATCTTTAACAATGCAACTTGAGACTTGTCAACCAAAGATGAAAGTGTGTGTTTCAATCTTTTGGCCAAAAGTTTTGCAATGGCAAGATAGATATAGGGAAATGGGTCTATAATCTTTTACTGATGTGGGATTAGACTTCTTTGGAATGAAGGTAATTGTAGTTTTGTTAGCTCCAGGTGACAACTGGCTGTAGTGGAAAAAGTTTAAGATTTCTTGAGAAATAGTAGGGTCAATAATATTTCAGTAGTTACAAAAGAACATCTTGGGGCTTTCCTAGGAGCCATATGAAGAAAAAATTGCATAATTTCGTCAATCGAGACAAGAGAGCTTAGTGAACTGGACCAAGAGTTATCTAGTTGAGGGTGGGGAGTCCAATCAAAGGTAGAGGAGAAGGGATGAGGATCAAGGGCCATAAGTTTGAGTAATGTTGCACAAAAACATATTGGATATTTTTCTCCTTTGTGTGAATGATGTTGTTTTCATCTTGGATGGAATTGATTTGATTTCTCTTATGCCTAATAATGGTACTAAGATGAAAGAAGTGAGTATTTTTCTTGATCCAACTGATTCTAAATTTTGACCACCATGTCAGACTTATCTATCTAAGGTTGTATTTAACCTTTAGGTTTCTAAGTTCTTGTTCAGAGAGGTCATGCCTTTCATCCTTGTGCTCAAGGAGAGAAATTTCCTGCTTAACACACTGAGCATTGAGCTTTGTTATCAAGTTTACCTAGATCGGATTTGTTCCATTTAATTGTAAGTAGCTTAATTTTGTCCAAAGAGGATTGAACTAAAGTGGAGATCTCCGGACATTCTCAACTATATGTCTTCGTTTAGTATAGTGAAACCAAACGTGTTCACACCTCAAGATTCTAGGCTTATAGCATGAGTTATTTGTAGATAGTAGTATCCGGGCACGATTAGAGGTTCCTCTAGTGAGAAGTTTTGAAGGTAACTAGTGATGATTTATAAGAGTTCTATCTAAACGAAAATGTATTCTGGCATTTGCAATTCTATTATTTTACCATATATTTTGAACCAGAGAGCAGTATATCAAAAATACCTTCCTTATGTATGAAAATTTTGAAAAATCTAACAAACTTGCTAAATTTGAAAGGGACCCTCCACGTTTATCCTCTGGGGAGGAGATAATATTTATATCACCAATAATTAACTAAGGAATGCCATCAAAATTAAACTGTTCTAAATCCTACCATAAGGAATTGTGATGCATAGATAGATTACAAGCATAAATCGTAGTCAACAAAAATAAAAAAGTTTTTTAGTGATACTACAAAATGGAGGTGTTGGGAAGAAGAGTTAACCCTGAACACCTTTGTCGTAGTTTTTTTCGGGCAATGAGAATACCACACGCCCACACTATCTTGAAAACATCCACACCAAGAATTCTCTAATCTTTTAATAACGAGTTCAGAGACGTTCCCTGCTGTATGGGTTTCTAACAGAACAACTATGTTTGGCTTATGAACGAACAACATATTTCACAAACAGTCATGTGCCTTGCTCCTATGTGCACTCGCTAGGTGAGGGCCGTGATCATGATGTAATGTGAGATGTGGAGGAGGGGGCAGGGTCCTCGCCCTGCAACACAGAAGATAGATGTGGATGTGACTTTCAATGCGGGGCTTGTAACTTACCTTTTTTTCTTGTGGAC
This sequence comes from Pontederia crassipes, assembly GCA_030549335.1. Taxonomy (NCBI): domain Eukaryota; kingdom Viridiplantae; phylum Streptophyta; class Magnoliopsida; order Commelinales; family Pontederiaceae; genus Pontederia; species Pontederia crassipes. The sequence continues at coordinate 62,137,175 of CM060191.1, read as the reverse complement.
ACCCTTGCTTTTAAAGGAAAGATTGGGGGGGAGGGGGGTTCTGGAGTTGGATCCATAATGATCTCCTACATCTCTTCTTTAGTGTCTTCCTCCGAGGGAGACTCATTGACTAGCCTTGCAATATCGTCATGTTGTTTCCCTTGTGAACAGTTTGGCACTGTAGGGGAGGGGGAGCGTGAGGAGAAACCCTAGCTAAATGAGGGGGACGGAAGAAGGAATCATGACTTTCCGATGCCATCTTATGAGGAGAGATGGGGACACGTGAGAGATCTCCTTATGCCCACCGCGAGTGTACATAGGAGAAACACCTTGTGAATTGGCATGCGCGACGTCCCGAGGAGCGTATGGAGGTGAAGTAACCGTTAGATGTGGTGGACGGTCATGATCTACCCCAACGTGATCAAACGCAACATCGGCTAGGGCAATGAAACAATTCAGGGAGCTGAGCCAATCAGCTCCTTTCCGAAGGGATAGTTTTCTCCTCCCCACGTGGGTTCCTGGCACGACTAGCCGTATGGGTCGCCATGCCAGTACTCCGACGATGCGAGGGGTAGGAACTCATGTTTCATATAGAAACAGAGCATCCTTGCACTCCACCCAGAGACCCTCGGAGCAAAGACGATCCGAACAAGAGTCAAGGGATGCTCTAAACGACCATAGTTGAAAATGAAATTGAGGCAAGTTTTCATAAGTTACCCGGTGGAAGAAGCGAGACTCGTCTGACAATCCAATCGAGGTACCTTGCTTCACTGGCACCGACATATCCAACTCCATACAAACCCTAGCATATCAAAGTTTTCCGTTGAAAATTGTGAATCTCATCAACCTTGAACGGCTGACCAAACATTGAGGCGATACGGGCGAAAGAAAGCTTGGCATGTGAGACATGTAATATATTATTATTAAAATTCCAAAGGCTGAGTTAAAACTTTCAAACGATCTGCCATATTGTTGAAGGAGAAAAGGAAGTAATGGTTTCTGATATCGAAAATTTGCAACAGGGCAGAGACCTCCCAAAGCGTAAAGAACTCGGTAGTAAGAGAGGCCGCTGACACCATATGTAACATTCCGAGATTTTAACTATGAACGATTAATTTGATCAAGTATTTAAGTTAGTTATTTAGTAATTTAATGTTAATATCCAAATTATCTTCAAGTATTAATGATAATTATAAAGAGTTAGTGGACTTAATTAAGGATTTAATAAGTAACTCGTAGATCCAAGTTTCATCTAATTTAGATATGTGAATTAATTATTATAATTAATTAACTCTCATGAGGAATCCTTGAGATAATTAGTTATTTATTAAATGCTTTTTTATTTCATAAATATCAGTATAAGTATAAGTTAAGTAATTAACTTGTACAAGTATTTTGGTACTCTTGGCAGCTATTTAATTAATTATTTGCTATAAGTGATAGTTTATTGATATGAAAATTGCTTTTATTCTCTTTCTATTAAACAAATCATCTCAGCACATTATGGATTCAACAAATTTCTTTAAACTTTAGGTAGCCTCATGCATGTAAAGCAAATTTATCCACCTATGAGCCTTATCTTATATGATGCCACCTCACCAAATATTAGATAAGTGCAACACCACTAACAACTGACCTACATAATATGAACCACTCACACATAATTATATATATATGTATAACCGTCCTATCTATTGGTAAATTGCATAAAAAAGCCCAAACTTTCTATTTGTTCTCAAATCTTGCCCGAACTTTTATTTTTTGCGTAAAAAGTCACGAACTTTGATTTTGTTCTCAAATCTAGCCTAAACTTATATTTTTACATAAAAAGTCATGAACTTTAATTTAAATCTCAAATCTAACCTAAACTTTTATTTTTAAATTTTTAAAATTAGTTATAAATGTAGTCTATTATTGTATTATTATTATTAAAACATAATAATTCAGTGATCATTACATAAACAAGTCATAAAAAAATAAAAGATTAAAAATTAAAATTTTTTTGACAACTTTGATAGTAAGTTAGTTTAATTTTTTAACCTATTTTATAATTAGACTATTTTTTAGTTGATTTAAAATATCTAATACAGTAGGCTAAAAATTTAAACTAACTTACTATTAAAGTTGCCAAAAATATTTTAATTTTTAATCTTTTATTTTTTATGACTTGTTTATGTAATGATCACTGAATTATTATTTTTAATAATAATACAATAATAGGCTACATTTACAACTATTTAAAAATTTTAAAAATAAAACTTTAGGTTAGATTTGACTTTAATTAAAGTTCATGACTTTTTATGCAAAAATATAAGTTTAGATTAGATTTGAGAACAAAATCAAAGTTCGTGACTTTTTATACAAAAAATAAAAGTTCGGACTAGATTTGAGAATAAATCGAAAGTTGAGGCTTTTTTATGCAATTTACCCATATATTAATATAAATATATATAGTGAGTTAGCAAAAAAAGGGATAAATGAAACAATTCCCAGCCGAACCCAGAGAAAAGAAAAAAAAAGGAAACAAAAGTGAAAGTGAATGAATGGAAAGGAAGGAAATATATGGCATAAAGAAAAGATGTTTTTCTTATTTCCTTTGATGCTAGCCGAAGGGAAGGAAGGGAACATTAGAAGTCAGATAAAAAAAGAAGAAGAAAAGAAAAGTCAGGTATGTAAGCTAAACTTTTCGTAATTTTATTATTTTAGATCGTCAAACCTCTGCTTCCTCTACAATCGAAAATTGCAAGATATCAATTAAATGAAAAAAAAATCTAGTTTAAAATTACAAATTACATCTGACAGGAAATTGTAAGAGTCTCATTTTTATAAGTTTTGGAACCACCTCAAAATCATATGTATATTGGGAATTACATGGAAACCGTAGAGTAGCTACCATGTTCATATCCTATATATTATGTCATAATTTGTACTAATTAGGTAAAACCTTAAGTATTTTAAATAGGTAGTTACTTCAGTGTTAATCACTCAAAAACTAGTAGCATGTAAAGGAATATAAATGTTACGTACAGTAGGTACACCTCTGTCTTTCGGATTGTTAAATAGAATTAATATGTATGTTTATGAGAATGAACCATAAACTAAAAGTATATAACTAGTGAAATAGTCATATGTTACGTCTCGAAGAGTGTAATTTGTAAAGACTTTAGAATCAATAAGTTTGGGCATTTATAAAGAAAGATATGTACAAAATTGGGGAAATTACTCAAATCATTTTGTGCCACGAGTAGGTTGAAATGATGGTTCTAGGATAATTATAAATCTAATAACTAAAATATGAAATAAGATAGTATGTTATGATTAGTTATGAATTTTCTTAGCTCTGTCCTAATAGCAATAAGAACCTTTGATATTTCTATAGGTTTAGAAGAATAATAAGAAAATAAAGGGAGAAAATTTTTGTTGTCGCTCGTATAACGTAAGTTGGTTTCTCATATATGTATTCACCTCTTTTGAATTCAGTGTGACATTGATTGTTATATGTATTAAATTCATACATCGACGAGTTTATATGAAAATTATGTTTTGAATGATTGATCAATTGAAGGTTCATTGGAAAAGCATATGTGAAATGTTATGGATCAAATTTATAGGATGCAATCCTATTTTGTTTGAATGAGTATGATTCATCTTCTGATATTTGAAATATGATTGTTATGTGATAAATTATGCATCAACATCTGTCTGCATTTGCATATATGATGATTGGAGCTAAGTGCTACATCGCTGATCACGATGGGAGTCACTTCTAGAATCTAATACATCATTTTGTTCCCCAGAAATGGGATGAGATAAGATGGAGCTAAATGTCGTGCGGTATGTAATTATCAAATATATGAAAATACCTATTTTGCTCTTATGATTATTGCACACTTTTCTATATCACTCGGAATTGATTAGTTGATAACACATAGACTATGAGTTATCAACTTACTGAGCTATTTTAGCTCACTTTGTTGTTTCCAACATTTTTCAGATAATTCTTGGGAATCATGCGAGGTGATAGTATTTGAAGGGTTCGTGTTAAGATGGAAAGATTTGAGTCCCTCGTATCCTTCTATTATGATGTCAAGAGGTTTGGCTATGTGTAATGCATATGTAATATTTTATATGTTGTAAGAAGAAAAAATCATTTTATGAAATGTAAAACTTAAGGATTATTGGTTTACTCTGAAGGATCATCATAAATTGTGTAGTTTATTTTAATGATATATTTTTACTTTTGTCGCTTTGCTCAGAGATGATAATCACATAGTGTGTAATTTGTTTACTAATATTTTTATTCTTATGTTATAAAAAAATTACACCATGTTTTCGCAATCTCTCTCAATTTTATTTGATCGTCTGTAATGAGTTACGAATTTTAGATTAAATTAAGGTTTAATTTGGAGTCGTGACACCATGACATCCATGAGGCACCCCACTAGACATAGCTTGAGATCTTCGGAGCACTGAGCTATTTCATCCTGGTGATAACCACTTCACCAAATGAGGCTGCCTGGATGGCGAGAAGTCATTTTGAGATTTGAGGGAGTGATGCAGCAGTAGGGCGTTTAATCTTAACGATGTTCGACCAAAACTTGTCATTCGAGGCAGTAGGGCGTTTTCTTAGCTCCGTCCTAATAGCAATAAGAACCTTTGATATTTCTATAGGTTTAGAAGAATAATAAGAAAATAAAGGGAGAAAATTTTTGTTGTCGCTCGTATAACGTAAGTTGGTTTCTCATATATGTATTCACCTCTTTTGAATTCAGTGTAACATTGATTGTTATATGTATTAAATTCATACATCGACGAGTTTATATGAAAATTATGTTTTGAATGATTGATCAATTGAAGGTTCATTGGAAAAGCATATGTGAAATGTTATGGATCAAATTTATAGGATGCAATCATATTTTGTTTGAATGAGTATGATTCATCTTCTGATATTTGAAATATGATTCTTATGTGATAAATTATGCATCAACATCTGCCTGCATTTGCATATATGATGATTGGAGCTAAGTGCTACATCGCTGATCACGATGGGAGTCACTTCTAGAATCTAATACATCATTTTGTTCTCCAGAAATGGGATGAGATAAGATGGAGCTAAATGTCGTGCGGTATGTAATTATCAAATATATGAAAATACCTATTTTGCTCTTATGATTATTGCACACTTTTCTATATCACTCGGAATTGATTAGTTGATAACACATAGACTATGAGTTATCAACTTACTGAGCTATTTTAGCTCACTTTGTTGTTTCCAACATTTTTCAGATAATTCTTGGGAATCATGCGAGGTGATAGTATTTGAAGGGTTCGTGTTAAGATGGAAAGATTTGAGTCCCTCGTATCCTTCTATTATGATGTCAAGAGGTTTGGCTATGTGTAATGCATATGTAATATTTTATATGTTGTAAGAAGAAAAAATCATTTTATGAAATGTAAAACTTAAGGATTATTGGTTTACTCTGAAGGATCATCATAAATTGTGTAGTTTATTTTAATGATATATTTTTACTTTTGTCGCTTTGCTCAGAGATGATAATCACATAGTGTGTAATTTGTTTACTAATATTTTTATTCTTATGTTATAAAAAAATTACACCATGTTTTCGCAATCTCTCTCAATTTTATTTGATCGTCTGTAATGAGTTACGAATTTCGGATTAAATTAAGGTTTAATTTGGAGTCGTGACACCATGACATCCATGAGGCACCCCACTAGACATAGCTTGAGATCTTCGGAGCACTAAGCTATTTCATCCTGGTGATAACCACTTCACCAAATGAGGCCGCCTGGATGGCGAGAAGTCATTTTGAGATTTGAGGGAGTGATGCAGTAGTAGGGCGTTTAATCTTAATGATGTTCGACCAAAACTTGTCATTCGAGGCAGTAGGCTTGGGGAGGAGAGGGGGAAGGGGAAGAGATGGAGGGGGATTTTGCAGGGGAAGAAGGGGAAGAGATGGAGGGGATTTTGTAGGGGAAGAAGGGGAGGCGATGGGGAGGGATTGGAGGTAGGGGAGGGGGTTCGGGAGCTATCATCCATAGAGAAGCAATCCAAATAAAAATAGCTTGATCTTATTCTTCATTATGATCTTGTTCAGCATTTTATAATCTATGCATAATCTAAGGAAATCATCCTTCTTCCTCACGAAGAGCACTAGTACGCTCCATGGTGAAACACTACGTTTGATAAACCCTTTGTCTAAAATCTTCTAGATATGTTTCTTAAATTCTTTCATTTCTATTAGATATATTCTGTAAGGTGCTTCAAAGATGGGAGCGATGCCCAAATGAAGGTCAATGCAAAAGTTGATCTCACGTTGTAGCGACAATCCAAAGTCATCTTCGGAGAAGACATTTAGGAAATCTCTGACTATATCCATCTGGTATAGGTTAGTACTAGAGCATCTTATGCTAGACAAATAACCTCTACAACCTTTTTGAAACACCCTTCAATGCAGAGATGATCACTTTGCCCTCCTTTCTAGTGCTATTGTTAACTATAGCCTTTGGCTTGTCCTGAGTATCGATACAGTTTCATGATATGACAGTCAATTTGTATGATATCATAGTCTGGATTAGGAGAGAAGTTTTTCCATTGATCGTATGTACTTCATAGAGTAGAGACTCAAAGAGTACTCATAGGTATTTCCACACTCATGGAACAACTCATATATTGCATAGCTAAATTCAACGCAAAAGTATAATCTTTAGATATAAATGAGTGCAAAGAACTTGAATCTAATAATATTATGGTAGGCATGCTTGTTATATGTAAGATACCTCTCATGATGTCAATGCTTGACGGTGTGGTATCTATCTGAGCCTTGCACTAGGGCATTGGCACATTGAGCTTGTTCCTCCCTTGCCTTCATAGGAAAGTCATGGATAAAGTGGCCCTACTAACCACAATGGATATAAGAATCAATTTTCGTCGGCACTCTCTTAAATGGAACCTCCCATAGTGATGGTAGACTCTATTATTCTAATGTGTCTACTGTGATGCCTGATGTTGTAATTGTTGTTGACGTTGAAATCATTTGTTCGTTAGTTGTCATCATTGCATACTCATAATCACCTACTTAGTACTTAATCCTCACTTGATGAAAGACTTATTGCTACTATTGTGACCGCATGGAGCATCACGGGGCTCATATGACCTCTCACAATTGTAGTTGTCCCTCCGATCTAGACCTTGGTTTGAATGTTGTCATTCCATCTGCTTAGGGGCCTTCTCTTTCTATTCTTCCAACTATCACTAGTGGTTTCACTCCATGGTGGTCACCAGCTCAATCGTCATGCTCAAAGTCTAGCAATTGTCAAAAAGCGTCTTGGACTTATGGTGGAGTTTTGGCCTTGGGAAAATAGGTTCACTCTATTTTTACCACTTAAGCGCATGGTATTATACTTTTATAGTTATATGAACTAGATGTGGTATTGAGCAATGATTAGTTGTCCTTGATTGAATTGTAGGAACTCCTATTTCTTCGGGATGTGTTGGTACTCAAGGAAATAATGTTCTTCGAACACTTCATGGAAACTCTTTGATGGAAACTCTTTCAGGGAATCACGTCTTTGTTGTCAAACTTCATCTCTTTGATGGTTGGAGTCTTGACTATCTTGGCCCTCATTTTGACACATCCTTTACTCCACTTCTTATCCTACATTGGTTGAAGTCTCGACCTTGACCTCGGCCATTGCCTCAACTAGAAGTAGTGTATCATGAAGACATCTACATCATAGGAACATTTAAATAATAAATAATATAATTTTCTTACTTGACTTGATATCGATTGGTGTGGGGAAATGCTCATGGCTCTTTGTACATGGATCACTAAACACTTAGAATGTCAAGACATATGAATGCCTTGACTTTAAAGTCTGATACCTAAATGTAGTACCTCCAAAATGCACTCTGTCACGTGGCCGAATACATCTTGGAGATGTTAGCATTACTTACATGTATAATATTTCGACCAGAAATCAAACTTTGACTAATCAACAAAATAGAGGCATGCTTCCCTAATGAGAAAAAAATGACTATTATTTAATTAGAAAGAGGCATAATCATAATAAGTGTGGAAGTCTTAATCAAATAATATAAGTGATTCTGAAATAGTTTAAACATCAAAGAATTTTCATATGGTAAATATAACTCGATAAAAAATTAAAAGGAAAAACTAAGGAGGCTTGGTTTCATGTGCACAGGATATCACGAGCTCGGTCATCACCTTTTTATTGAGCCATTTGTTATTCTTAATATTAAATACACAAGAAAGATGAACCTCCCATAAGCTTAATTTGACCTTCAATACAAAATAGTCATGTATATATAATAATAAATGTTAACATTAGAATGATAATAATGTGGGTATAATGATAAGAGATAACATCATGAAAATGATCATAAAGATAAAAATACCATAATTGGTGGGCATGAGAAGAAGTATTATAGTTGGAATGATAATAACATGATAAGTGTAACAATAAAAATAACATAATCATCAATAATCATATGAGATAGTCAATCATGAAATTTAGAGTCATCATCATGAAGGATCAATATATGCCATTATCATCGATAATAATCATCTTTTTATTTTAGTTATGTTACATTTATTTTGGAATGTCTTTTAACTCTCTTTAACGTGTATGGATAATGTAGGATCGAAAGCACCAAGAGGGGGGGGTGAATTGGTGTATAAAAATTTAAAACCGAAAAAGACGTAGAAGTAAATTTATAGCAAATGCGATCACAAGCAAGTAAAGGATAGATAATAAAAGCAAGAGAGGAGCAAGAAAAGAGAAATACGCGATATGTTGATGAGGTTCGGCCCAACTCCTTGGCCTACGTCCCTGCTCTGACTTCCCAACCTTGAGATCGTCGGAGATTCACTAGCCTTCTCTTTTCTTGTAGGGAGATAATAACCCTTTCTACACCACAATGCCTTCTTCTTCGCTCAAGAGGTAAGGCACACATCTTCTTACAAGGAGCACTCGAAACTATCTAAACAAGAATTCCCTCCAAGGCTCTCTTCTTACAAATAATATTCTTAGTAAGAAACTAGAAAGGGAAGGGATGATTTGCAACTTTGGCTCAAGAAAAATGATTTGAATTTGAACGGAGCTCTAGAATGATTTGTCTTGCTTGGATGATCTTCCTTTAATCCTTTGGATCCATTTTTTAGGCTTCTCTTGAAAATTTGGCCGTTGTAAAGTGATTCAAAAAGATTGTGATGCCAGCTTTGAATCGGTCGACCGTTTTAATATCGGTCGTCAATTTTGCACAGTAAATAGTCGTTATCCGGTCTGTCGCATCTTCACCGGTCGCCCGTTACAAAATTGTCGCCCGTTTAATAAAAAATTATATCCATTATTTTGTCTTTTCTGTGCAGTTTACCATTGATCGTAAGCCGTAACAGAATTATAGTTGTTCTTGCTTCCATAACAGTCGCCCGAAAGTGAATCGGTCGATCGATGTTGAAGTCCAATGCATTCTGTGATTAGCGATCGATCTAGTCTTCCATTTCGGTCGTCCATTATCTTCTTAACGGTCGACCGATAGTGGATCGGTCGCCCATTTTTTAGAGGTTGATCCTTTCTGTGATTAGCGGACGTTCCATCTTTCATTTCGGTCGTCCACTATCTTCAATAACGATCGACCGATAATAGATCAGTCGCCCATTTTTTATGGTTTGATCCTTTCTGTGATTAGCGAACGTTCCAACTTGCATTTCGATCATCCATTGTCTTCAATAACGGTCGACCGGTTGTAAATCGGTCGCCCATTTTTTAGAGTTTCTTCCTTTCTGTGATTAGCGGACGCTCCATCATCGATTTCGGTCATCCATTTTCTGCCATAACGGTCGACCGATATAGTATCGGTCGCCCGTTTTTACCGTAGAAAAAAAATTCGGCTATTTTTCTTCAAAAAATGTTAAACATGTTCACACCATCACTTCAAGCATAATTAGTACATCATCTTCCTTGTTTGCTATCATCAAAATACATAGAGTATGGTCTTGAGACCAACAATCTCCCCATTTTTTATGATGGCAAACAAGGTGACGAGGAGGTAATCAAAATAGCAAATTATAAATTCCTCCCCCTAAATTCATGCTTGTTTTTTAAAAATATATTATTTACTCCCCCTTAATCAAAGCATAACTTCTTTTTGTAAGTGAATATCGAAAATAAATCAAGACTCAAATCCATATACAAGTAATATCACGTTATACAAGTAATATCACGTCAATCCACATCACATAAACGAGAAGTGAACTACAATCCACATCACATAAACAAGAAGTAATAACAATGTCATACATAGTGATAAAGTCATAAGTACGTAGCGTCACATACATTCCTTCTCCCCCTTTTGACACCATAAAAAAGGAGGAAACAAAAAGGTAACCAAAACACACAAAAGCTAAACACTCGGAGTGTCATCGGACGGAGGCGCAACCTGCTCATAAGGAGAGGTGTCGAAATTCTGAGATCGGAAATATGCAAACATGCACTCCTGTGTACGATGATGATCAAGCTCTAAGCGCTCTATGCATGCCACCATCCCATCCTACTCATCACGTGTTGGTACTGAGCCCCAAACTCTCGTCAGCTCACTTGGAGGAGGTATGTATTGATCCCAAGAAGGTCCAGTATCTTCCATAGGAGCCTGCGTAGGAGTTTGTGTGAGAGCCTCGGTGCTTGCCTCATCATCGAAGTCCGAGTCCTGAGTATCTTGGTCTTGAGTGGAAAAGACTCATTCTTCATTAACAAAAATAAGACCCTTCCGCTTCAATGTGGCTTTTCCAATGATATCAGTTGGTCTCTCAGAAAGTGATAGTTCAAACTCAGGAATAAAATGTGTTTATGACGAAAGATTCGAATAAGAAAAGAACCAAAGTGAAGAATAATATTATGAGATCGTTTGGAATCTATCCTCTCTTTGGTTAAGATAAAGTGATAAATCATATATACTCAAAAGTTAACGAGAGGAAAATCATGTCGAAGAAGACAATAAAGAAGACGTAAATCATGGAAAGTCGTATCAGTATAATGACTAGATCGAGGGAAGATGATATGACTAACGATATGGTATGCAACAAAAAGTGAATGAGACAACTTTTTTAGAAGGCCCTTCATGGGAAAGCTATGCACTTCATCACGAAAGACAACTTCAAGAGCTTTATTGATAGAAATGTCAGTAGGCCACCTATGAGATACAATGTTCAAGAGTCCTCGATTGGGGATATCAAAAATTTCACAAATTAAGGAATCAGTAAGCTTAATGGTATGACCAAGTATGTGAGATGTCACATTAGATTTAGATTCTGAAAATGATAAATTTGCATAAAAAAGTCTGACCAACCTAGGATAGAGAGACTCCTTAACATTAAGAAGAGGAATCCAACCTATGCCATCAAATAGGTTATGAAGCATGTTCATATTTAGAGAAGTCCAATCGACTCGCATGCCATGTGCTACTTCTCTAGAAGAATACAATGTTTCAAAGGTAGATGCAATGGAAGCGTTAGCAAAGAAAGGATAATCGAATTCTCGAGGAGGTGTTGACGGAGGGACAGATGGTGGATGAGAAGAGGACCCTTGTTCCTTTCTCTTGCGAGGATCAGCACACGTCTTCTTCCTTGGTGGCATTTGGATAAATCAAATTCAGGAATAAAAGATGACAATCGACTAAAACAGACTTGGAAATGGAGAAATGGTCGACCACTATGAGAAACGGTCGACCATTTTTGTCCAGAACACAAAATATATCATTTATTCAAACGATGTTCCACTCGATTACAACATTCAAGCCAATATCAAATTCGATGTTTCACAGGACAAGTTCTACACAGAATGGATCGTGATCGATGATTATGATTGAAGGAATTTGAGAGACAAACCAATATCGAATTTGAGCACCTATAAAACGATCCATAACATTCGAAATTAGTTTATGAATTCAAGATACGAATCTCAATTCCTTGTCAATGTTATCTGATTTACATAACATACGGAATGGCCTATTGATTGTCCTTAGTCGACTTCGCCGGAGTTGGCTGCGGCGACAGTGGCGGTTGCGATGGCAGCGACTGTGGCGACAGCGGCGGCTGCGGCGACGACGACGGCGGCTTGAATCGGCGACGAAGTGGCGGCGGTGATGGCGAGACATGATGCTGACTCCGATAGTGATGGTGGTGCCCGACGAGAACGGCGCCGACGGCGACTGCGTACGCTAGATGAAGGACTCACTCGCCAACTATGACGGCGACAGCGGCGAAAGGACTCGCCGGCGAAAGAACTCGCCGAGGGGATCTCTGATCGGAAAGAGTCGCCGGAGAGATCGTGAATCAGGCGGCGGTGGAGGAAACAGGTCGACCAATTTTTAATTTGGGGAAAAATTTTATTGATTTGGTTTTTATATTGCGTTGACAATGGTCGATCGATATTATATCGGACGACCATTATCTCCTAGACATTATAGTTAATACGTTCTATTTTTATCGGTTGATCGAAATAGTTTCGGGCGACCGTTCTGAAAGTGGATTTTATGAAAATAAAATCGGTCGTTTGCTAACTTAATGGTCGTCCGATCAAAGAAGTAACGGTCGACCGTTACTATAATGGTCGACCGATTTGAATATATGTGTTGTGCAACACAATTTAATGTTCAATTCGATTCACAAATGGATGCTGACTCCGATAGTGATGGTGGTGCCCGACGAGAACGGCGCCGACGGCGACTGCGTACGCTGGATGAAGGACTCACTCGCCAACTATGACGGCGACAGCGGCGAAAGGACTCGTCGGCGAAAGAACTCGCCGAGGGGATCTCTGATCGGAAAGAGTCGCCGGAGAGATCGTGAATCAGGCGGCGGTGGAGGAAACAGGTCAACCAATTTTTAATTTGGGGAAAAATTTTATCGATTTGGTTTTTATATCGCGTTGACAATGGTCGATCGATATTATATCGGACGACCATTATCTCCTAGACATTATAGTTAATACGTTCTATTTTTATCGGTTGATCGAAATAGTTTCGGGCGACCGTTCTGAAAGTGGATTTTTTGAAAATAAAATCGGTCGTTTGCTAACTTAATGGTCGTCCGATCAAAGAAGTAACGGTCGACCGTTACTATAATGGTCGACCGATTTGAATATATGTGTTGTGCAACACAATTTAATGTTCAATTCGATTCACAAATGATGCTTGCATAACCAAGTCACTTATGAGTTGAATTGATAGGCAATCAGGTTCCTAACATTCTAAGTTCACGTCGAAGCATACAAAATCTCTTCTCACTTAGGGGTTTAGTGAAAATATCTGCAAGTTGAATTTTGATGGACACATGTTCAATAGCAATGTCCTTAAGTATCACATGTTCTCTAATGAAATGATAGCGCAAACTAATATGTTTAGTTCTAGAATGTTAAATTGGATTTTTAGTCATTTCTATCGCACTTGTGTTATCGCACTTCATGGTACACTTGAACAACTTATACCATAATCAAGTTGTTGTTGTTTTACCCATAATATTTGTGCACAACAACTACCTACTGCAATATATTCGACCTCAATGGTAGAGAGTGCGATGGAGTTTTGCTTTTTGCTAGTCCAAGAGATGAGAGAACTACCAAGAAAGCAACACATCCCACTAGTGTTTTTCCTATCAATTTTACATCCGACAAAATCCGCATCGATATATGCATGTAAGTCAAAGGATGAGTTCATATCATACCAAATGCCTAGATCACAAATATGCTTCAAATAACGTAATATTCTTTTAACCGCAATTAAGTGAGATTTCTTAAGTGCGGATTGAAATCGTGCACACAAGCATACACTAAACATTATATCCGGCCTATATGCCATCAAATAAAGTAAACTATCAATCATACATCTATACTTCTTTTGATCAATAGATTTGTCTTTCTCATCTTTATCTAATTTCGTTGTCGTGCTCATGAGAGTTGAACTTGGTTTGAATTCATCCATTCCAAATCTTTTTAACAACTCCCTTGTATACTTCTCTTGATTAAGAAATATTACATCTTTGTTTTGCTTCACTTGCAATCCTAAAAAGAATGTGAGCTCACTTACAAAACTCATCTCAAATTCTTTTTGCATAAGAGATTCAAACTCTTTATGCAATCTTTCATTAGTAGCACCATAAACGATATCATCAACAAAAATGTGAACTATTAAAATATCATCTTCCAAATGCTTCAAAAATAATGTGGTATCAATTTTCCCTTTTTGAAAATCATTCTCAATCAAAAAAGTACTCAATCTTTCGTACCACGCTCTAGGAGCTTGTTTAAGTCCATAAAGGGCTTTAGAAAATTTAAATAAATGTTTAGGAAAATCTGTATTTTCAAAACCTTGAGGTTGCTCAACATAGACTTACTCATTTATAAATCCATTTAAAAAAGTCGATTTTACATTCATTTGAAAAGTTTAAATCCTTTAAAACAAGCAAAAGCTAAAAGCATTCTAATAGCCTCAAGTCTAGCAACGGGAGCAAAAGTTTCTTCAAAATCAATTCCTTCTACTTGTGAATAACATTTTGCCACAAGTCTTGCCTTATTTCTTATTATGATGCCATTTTCACCTAGCTTATTTCTAAACACCCATGTTGTACCAATTATTGGATAGTTTTTTGCATTTCTACTAGTTTTCAAATTTTATTCCTTTCAAAATTATTTAATTCTTCATGCATAGCATTTATCCAATTTGAATCATTCAAAGCCTCATCAATGTTACTATGTTCAAATTGAGCAAGAAATGTCGAAAAAGCACATAAATTTTTCAAAGAGTTTTTAGTTCTTATACCTTCATTTATGTTACCTATAACTTGATCCAATGGATGTGATGATGCATGTTTCCAATTCCTTGAAATGATTTGATTATCCTCCACTTGTGGTTCTTCTATTTGTTCCACATTTGAGTTATCCATTCTATTTTCTTTCAATTCTTCATTTTGGATTTGTATGTCTTCAAGATGTCGTTCCACTTCAACTATTTCTTCCTCATCATCCTTCACTTGCTTGCTCATCAAAAAATCATTAGTTTCATTGAATAACATTAATGGATTCTTCAACAACAAATGTTCTTTTGTTATATACTCTATATGCTTTACTAGTACTAGAGTATCCAAGAAATACACCATCATCACATTTTACATCAAATTTACCTAATTTATCTTTAATATTCAAGATATAACATTTACAATCAAACACCTTGAAATATGAAATATTTGACCTTTTTCCATATAAGATTTCAAAACATGTTTTCTTTTCAAGGGGTCTAAGTGAGACTCTTTAAAATATAACATAATGTGTTTACGGCTTCCGCCCAAAAATACTTGGGTAAATTACTTTCATTTAAAATTGTCCTAACCATTTCTTGAATAGTTCTATTTTTTCTTTCTACTGCTCCATTTTGTTAAGGTGTTCTAAGTGTGGAAAAATTATGTGTAATTCCATTTTCTTCACAAAACAACTTAAATTTGTAGATTTCAAATTCACCTCCATGATCACTTCTAATTTTTGCAATTCTCAACTCAAGTTCATTTTATACTCTTTTTGCAAATTTAGAAAACATGCTTATAGTTTCATCTTTACTTGTAAGAAAAATAGTCCAAGTAAAACGAATGAAGTCGTCAACAATTATAAATACATATTTCTTTCCACCTAAATTTATAACATCAATAGGTCCAAATAAGTCAAGATGTAAAAGTTCTAATGACATATGTGTACTAATAACATTTTTTTTAATTTGAAAGAGCTTTTGATTTGTTTACCTTTAAGACATAAATCACAAACACTATTTTTCTCAATTTTAATTTTATGTAAACCTCTAACTAATTCATGACATGAAAGTTTGTTTAACAACTTAAAATTTACATGCCCTAATCTTCTATGCCAAAGATTTATATCATCATGCATAACACTAAGACATTTTTTACTTTTCCAATTTTCAAAGTCAATATTGTATACATTATTATATCTAAAACCCATATGTAGAACCTTTTTGTTTTCATCTAAAATTAAACATTTATCCTTTTCGAATCACTAAGTAGTTTTTATCACACAATTGACTTATACTAATTAAGTTATGTTTTAAGTTTTCAACTAGCCAAATATTTTCTAAATATATTTTGTCATTCTTACTAACATTACCTATACCAATTACTCTACCTTTGCTATTATCTCCAAAAGTGACTATTCCTCCATTTTTCTTTTCCAATGTAATGAAGTTTGATGGGTCACCTGTCAGATGTCTTGAGCATCCACTATCCAAATACCATTTGCTTTCAATTTCCTTTGAAGCTCCCTACAAGAAAGACATTAAGATTCTCATCTTTTTGGTACCCTAACTTGCTTGGGTCCAATTTGGTTAGTGATGATCCTTTTAGGGACCCAAATCTTCTTCATACCACTATTTAATCACATTCTAACATAAGAGTAATGTCCTTGATAACCACAATGAAAACAAATAATATGTGATTTCGTATGAAGATTTTGTGATGCTTTAACAAATAGAATCTTTTTATCATTCTTAGTATCAAATGAGTTAAAACCAAGTCCATTTTTGTTGAAAGGTCTTCTTTGTGTTGATAGCATTGCATCTAGCATTTTTTCACCATTTGTAAATTTTTCAAGTTTACCTTTTAAAATAATATTCTCATTTTTCAAAGTTTCAACACTACATGTTAGTTTTTCATAAGATAATTTCAAAGTATTATTTTCCATTTTTAAAACTTCAATCATAAATTTCAAACTAGAATTCTCATCACTTAATAAGTTACATTTTTCACAAGCTTTAGTATCATGTTTAGTTTTCAGATTTTCAAATTGTATTTTTAAATCACCATGCTTCTTTTTAAGACATCTATATTTATCTATAAGAATTCTAAACTCATCATGCATATCAAATTATCTGCTATTTACCATTAGACATATGTAGGCTTCTTCATCATCACTTGAGGAGATATTTGAGTCATTTTCTTCATCTTCACTTCCATCCCACGTGGCTTGAAGAACTTTCTTTTTCTTCTTCAAGTTTTCTCCTTCATTTTTCTTCTTAGCTAGATTTGGAAACTCATTCTTATAATGTCTAACTTTCTTGCATTCAAAGCAAGTCATTTGATGATCTCCTTTTTTAAAAGTCACTTTTTTTCTTTTGCTTGGCAAATCTAAAATATTTGTCAAACTTTTTAGCATACAAGGCTAGCTTCTTCTCATTTAGATCTTCATCTTCTTCACTTGTTTCACTTTCATTCATCTTTGCTTTCAATGCCAAAGTCTTCCTTTTGGAAATACTTGTTTCTTCATCTTCCTTGACTCCAATCTCATAAGTCAAAAGTGATCCTATGAGATCATCAAAATCTAGCTTGTTTAAATCCTTCTCTTCAATCACGGTTTGTTTTGTATGCCATTTGGAGGAGAGGGACCTGAGAAATTTCTTCACCTTTGAGAGTTAGTCTGTGGCTCGCCTAAAAAGGCTAAGTCATTCATAATATCATTAAAACGCACAATCATTTCATTTATAGACTCATTTTCATGCATCTTAAAAGAGTCATATTGATGATTCAAAATATTAAGTCTAGACTCAACATTATCGGTACCTTTATGTGTAATGATAAGTTTCCTCCAAATTTCATAAGCACTTTGACAATTTGAAATACGATTAAATTCCGTTGTATCTAAAGCACAAAAAAGATGATTTTTTGAATTTCACAAGTAGCATTTCACTTTCGGTGTATTCCAAAGGTGACTTTCCATGCAAATAAAAAATATTTTCAATTATATCCCAAATATCAATATCAATAGAGTATACATAAGGTTGCATTCTAATTTTCCAATAGGCAAAATTTGAAGCATTAAAAAGTGAAGGGCGATTTGTGAATTGACCTTCATCCAAGGTAAAACCATTTGATGCCATAGCTCAAAAGATATTTAAATATTTAAAACACGAGCAACAAGGCTCTAATACCAATTGTAGGATCGAAAGCACCAAGAGGAGGGTAAATTAGTATATAAAAAATTAAAATCGAAAAAGATGTAGAATTAAATTTATAGCAAATGCGATCACAAGCAAGTAAAGGATAGATAATAAAAGTAAGAGAGGAGTAAGAAAAGAGAAAGACATGATATATTGATGAGGTTCGGCCCAACTCCTTGACCTACGTTCCCGCTCCGACTTTCAAACCTTGAGACGTCAGAGATTCATTAACTTTCTCTTTTCTTGTAGGGAGAGAATAACCCTTTCTACACCATAATGTCTTCTTCTTCGCTCAAGAGGTAAGGCACACCTCTTCTTACAAGGAGCACTCAAAACTATATAAATAAGAATTTTCTCCAAGGCTCTCTTCTTACAAATAATATTCTCACTAAGAAACTAGAAGAGGGAAGGGATGATTTGCAACTTTGGCTCAAGAAAATTGCTTTGAATTTGAAGGGAGCTCTAGAATGATTTGTCTTGCTTGGATGATCTTCCTTCAATCTTTTGAATCCTTTTTATAGGCTTCTCTTGAAAATTTGGCCGTTGTAAAGTGATTCAAAAAGATTGTGCTGTCAGCTTTGAATCGATCGACCGTTTTAATATCGGTCGTCCGTTTTGCACAGTAACTAGCCGTTATCCGGTCTGTCGCATCTTCACTGGTCGTTCATTACAAAATCGGTCGCCCATTTAATAAAAAATTATATCCATTATTTTATCTTTTCTGTGCAGTTTATCGTTGATTGTAAGTCATAGCAGAATTATAGTCGTTCTTGCTTTCATAATGGTCGCCCGAAAGTGAATCGGTCGATCGATGTTGAAGTCCAATGCATTCTATGATTAACGGTCGATCTAGTCTTCCATTTCGGTCGTCCATTATCTTCATAACGGTCGACCGATAGTGGATCGATCGCCCATTTTTTAGAGGTTGATCCTTTCTGTGATTAGTGGACGTTCCATCTTTCATTTCGGTCGTCCACTATCTTCAATAACGATCGATCGATAATAGATCGGTCACCCATTTTTTATGGTTTGATCCTTTCTGTGATTAGCGGACGTTCCAGCTTGCATTTCGGTCGTCCATTGTCTTCAATAACGGTCGACCGATTGTAAATTGGTCACCTATTTTTTAGAGTTTCTTCCTTTCTGTGATTAGCGGACACTCCATCATCGATTTTGATCGTTCATTTTCTGCCATAACGGTCGACCGATATAGTATCGATTGCCCGTTTTTACCGCAAAAAAAACTTTGGCTATTTTTCTTTGAAAAATGTTAAACATGTTCACACTATCACTTCAAACATAATTAGTACATCATCTTCCTTGTTTGCTATCATCAAAATACATAGAGTATGGTCTTGAGACCAACAGATAATGTACCAACAACAGTGTCTTTCAACTCCCTTGTAGTCTGGGTGGAGTATTTCAATGCCAAGGGGTATTGTTTCGAGTCTCTAAAATATAGATCGTTGGAGTATCTTTCGACTTCATTTTAGTCAAGGTTGACCATTACCAGCAAAATATAAGAGTTTCTTCAACTCAAGGAGGGCATCCACGATGTAGCCATACCAACTGAGGGTGACGCCGAGGAGGCTGACATAATCCTTGATCTGGAGGAGATTATTCATGCAAATCGGTCCTCCAGCACAGAAACCATCTTAAAGACTGTCATCTCCCAAAAGACATCCACGTCGGGCCTTGAGATGAGATCGCTACCAATTCATAGGATCTGGTCCTCGATGATGAAGAAATCAGTGATCTGGGCGAAGGTCGGGTGGGACTCGAGGAATGGGGTCATAGAAGAGACTTGGAAGTCGGAAGTGAGCTGGAGCTTGTAGTTTTCAAAGTAGTATTGCCGAAATCAGTCCTCAAGGTCGAGAGTTTAGCGGATGTGGAATGTGTGGTAGAGTGGGGTCGGATCAAATCCAGGAACGACTACACCATCGATGGCGGCGGCCACAGCTATGAGGTCATCGGGTCATCATACTCCTCCAACGAGTAGATGCCGAGGTCATTAATTAGATCGTCTAGAGGAATAGCGGGTTTGCTCCTCGGCCTGGCACTGCTTGATGCACGGTCCTCCTCGCGCTGGGGGCGGGGGAGGTGCGACCAATGGAAACTTGCCCCAGGTGGTGACTGGCGATGCAGATCTGGACCATCCAGTCGTTGAAGTCCTTGTTGATCCACCGTTGCGTGGGCACGAACGACGGGGATGAGGTGCAGGAGCATATGATCAATGGTCAGTTGGGGCGGCAGGGAGGAGATCGCGCTCCATGGTGTCGTTGGCGCGGAGGGCCAGGTAGAGGTTGCCGGCTTTGAGGTGGGAGTTGGCGCAGGCGAAGAAGTTGAAGAGGTGCATGCAGAGGCGTGCGATGTCGAGGGCAGGTGTGGCGTTGTTGGTCAGAAAAGAACATGTGTTTGGCAAGAAGAGGTTCGTGACAAAGACAAAGCTCCTTGACAAAGGAAGTCGACGATGTATCAATAACCTGCAGCAGTGGCAGCTACATCAGATGAGAGACGAAGACATAGTGGAACTGACACAACTCTCTCTTTTTTAATCCATCTTTGTCTATTCATCTTCCTACTAATAAAACTCTTACACTAATTCATTATTATTAATAATTAATCTGGGAGTTTAACTTTGCAGTAATGATTTTGTTATTAATAATTCATTATTACATATTGTTCTTCTATTTTCATAAATCCTTTTGGAGTGAGATGTTTTGGAGGTCAAGTAACATATATACTATGGCACCATTTAGTCTTTTGGAAGAAAATAACTAATATAAATATATGAAATATAGTGGTGGAAAGGTTATAGTTGTGTGATTGTATATATGAATTAGGTGGGAAGATAATTAATAGCGAAGGCATAACTCTCGGAGAGTGAGGGTCCGTATTAATAAGGTGAGAGAATACGATGGAGAATAGCATAATAGAATTTAGAAAAATTCAAAAAATAGGAAACAGATAAATACAAATGCAGGAAGTAGAAGTCATGTAATTATTTACAAAATTGCCATGGAAGCTTCATATATGTATGTATATATATATGTGTGTGTGTGTGTATACAGATACATTTTGGAGGTCTTCACGTGCTACTCATCTGTCGGGAGATGATGGAAACGAAAGTGGACCATGACACGAGATTTGCAGTCATGTGGGCTATATGGCTCTAACACAATCACGCACTTCTTGGGGGCAAGCATTGTTAGGTAGAAAAATATTATAATCATATTTACATTTTAATGAGAGAGTGGATAACTCAAGGTTGTTGGACATCACAAGTTATCGGCGTCTTCATCACCGCTGGCACCATGTTGTGTGTTGTCAACCAGAGAGATCAGTCATTTATCCTTTGAAGTAGTGGTACGTTCTTTCCTTTTACCATTTTATTCCTCCTTGTAACAATGAGAAGTTAGTATAAATACACTTTGACAATGTAATTCGTGTCTCTCTTAAGCAGTTGTAATCAACTTTACTTTGAATAGAAAATTAGTTTCCTTTGTCTTTTCCTACCCTTTGCTCCTGCAACCTTTCTTCTATCTTCTACATATGCAATTGCTTCTTCTTCTCTGATCAGATCATCGACGTATAGTGGAGCTCACCATTTCTCAACATGGTATTAGAGCCAGGTTTTTGTCTGCCAACGAGATGTTTATCCTTTAAAGTTAACAAAATGATATCAAGACACTATTACATGGACACTCTACTATTGAAAATGACACACTATGCTGAAGTTCCTTCTTCCTTAGCAAGAGTCGAAGGTCGACAACATGGTGACTTTCAACACGCCTCCTCGCTGAGATGATGAACAGTGGTTTAACAGCATTGATAAGGAACAACAAGTCGTCCGATCATGAGTGAGTACATCCGTCGAAATAGATCGCAACGTGGAGATTGCAGGTTGGAACTCTGGCTGAAGAAGCTGCAAGAGCTTATGATGCTAAAGCTCGTAGAATCTGTGGCAAGAAAGTCAAGGTGAACTTCCCTCACGAGGCCACAACTGCAGAGCTGAACTCAAAAGGGGCCCTTGACTTCAACCAATCTCTTAGTTTCTTAAATGACCTAGAAGAAGATTTGTACTCTTATTAGATTTGACTGAGGAGAAAGAGGTAGTGAATCAATCCATGAACCTCAACTCCTCTTTTGTAGCAAAAAAAAAAACAATTGCAACTACTGAGGGATCTGGGATGAACTTATACTCTGATCAAGGAAACAATTTTGTAGGTTCTGAATATACTTGGAAACATGAGTTAAAAACTCCAGACATCATGTCTTTTCCTCTTCCAACCATAATTGGTAAACCTCGAAGATGGTCGCCAGACAAAGAAGCTCAAGAATAATGTTGGGGAAGTCGCGACACCTTTAACACACAACACATGTCAACTTGAAGTTATCACTTGCCAACTTGAACACATGTCGAACACCTTGCACACGCTTGATTGCATAAGATCATTTGGGAACCATCAACTTGAACACATGTCAACATCAGATGAGGAGAAACAACACTTTGCATAAACTGGCAAAATTTTTGTCGAATACTTTGAATGTAGTTGTAGATCGTCGAATACTTTGACGTTGTCGAGGTTGCAGAAGAACAAGTAGTTGAAGTTGCAGGGCTGAAGAATGTCAATGCACACAACATAGAGCACGTTGACACCAGATGCATATGACCATTGAATACAATAGATAAACACCAAGACAAATATGTGACAGCTCTGCAAGTCGTCGCGGCCTTGATCAAACACCTAGCGGTTGCTGGAGAAACAAAAGAGATGAATGGACCGAAGGAACTTAAGATGGTCGATATTGATCTCTTAGCTGACAACAAGAACAACGAAGGAGGAAAGGTGGTGATCTTGACCAAATAGCAAAGTAAAAATCTCCCATGCACATATGTCGATGATTTTCGTTGTGAAGAAGAAACATGCTACAACTGAGTCATGACACAAACAGCCGTAGCCGAAATAGAGGTAGATAGTAGTGGCATTGGACGACCTTCTAACCTCAAACGCAAGCAATGATCAGAAGGAGATCCGAACACCACTTACAAACGTCTCCAAATATCAGAGGTTAAGCTCAAAAAATAATCATCGAACGTTGAGAATGGACGTTAACCAATAACAGCGTCAACAATGACATGAATAAACGAAGAACAAGCTCCAATCAGTGACGAAAGCATCCGATGACAACGCCGAAGTAAACCAAATGCCGACAACGAACATAGGAAAATCGAAGGTTAAGCTTAAAAAATAATGATGAATTTCATTGCAAAGGGATGATTGGAGATGAAGAATCGCTACCCATTGAACTCCGAAAAGAAGAAATCTAACGAGCCCAAAGAATGTCAATGGTAGAGACGAACATCATCACCATTTGAAAAGTTTTGAAGAAACACAGAGTAAGAACCAGAGAAGAAACGAGCTCCATCAATTCAGCGCTGGAAGAGAAAATGAAGAAGAGGAACCAGAGAAGGAAGAGCTCTGATCATCGATGAAGAAGGCCATAACATGTCAAGAGACAAGATTTGGTGAGTCGCCGACAGTATCGGAGAAGAAGTAAAGAGGATGAAGACAGTTTTCCAAAAAAAAGCCAAGACAAACTAGAAGAAAGAAGATTGGATTGAGATGAAGAGTGAAGAAACTTGCCTTGTGGTCTGTATCGCCTATCTTGAAACCATCAGGGCTTTCGGGTGCCATCTAAATATGTAGAGCTACATCGACAATAATGGAGATTGGAGGAGTGTTAGTCCACTTCTAGTAGCTGCGGCAGTCCGCGTCGAAGAAGGAGCTCACGCGAATCGCGATCAACCTCGCTCTAATACCATGTTGAGAAATGGTGAGCACTAATCGAAGAACAAGAAGTAGTTGTTGTAGAAGATAGAAGGAAGGTTGCAGGAGCAAAGGGTACGAAAAGACAAAGGAAACTAATTTTCTATTCAAAATAAAGTTGATTACAACAGCTTAAGAGAGCCACGAATTGTGTATGTATACTAACTTCTTGTTGTTACAAGGAGGAATAAAATGATAAAAGAAAAGAACGTAACACTGCTACAGAGGATAAATCTCACTGGCTGACAACACACAACATAGGTGGTGAAGACATTGATAACTTGTGACCTCCAACACAGGCACATACACCCCCTCACTACAAGAAAAAAAAGGCTTTTTTTGACGAAAATTTTCTCATGGTCAAAAATCCGTCGCAAATTGCGATGAATTTTCTGATGAATTATTTTCCGTGAAAATTTTTGACGGTTCAAACCGTCTTTTTCCACGGCTCGAGCCATGGGAAATGTTTCCCACAGCTTGAACAATGAGAAATTTTGTTGGTATAGACCGTGGGAAAGGTTTCCCATGGCTCGGGCTGTGGGAAATTTCCCACCGTGGGAAATTTGCCACAGCGTTGACTGTGGAAATTTTCCACGGCTCGAGCCATGGAAAACTTTTTTGACGGCTTCGACCGCGGGAAATTCCCACAGCTTCAATCGCGGAAAACGTTCCCCGCGGTCTAAATCGTCGGAAAGTCAAAAATCCCGCCAAACTCTCGCTTATTTTTTTCCGCTTCTTCCTCTCTTTTTATTCACCTCCTCCCTCTCTCCTCACTCTATCTCTTTCCCACTCTCCTCTCTCCTCTCTCTCCCTCACCGGCGCGACCATCTCCCTCCTCGGTGCGACGACCTCTGGCGACGACGACCATCTCTCTCTCCCTCACTGGTGCGGCCTCCCTCGTTGCTTCTCTCTCTCCCTCACCGGCGCGGCCTTCCTCTCTCTCCCTCACGATCCGATGGATCGGACGCCTCACGCCCAAACCCGGCCGTGCGGCCAGATCTAGCCGCCATCCGGCCTCTTGATGATGGATCAGACGCCTCGCGTCCAGACCCGGCCATGCGGCCACCTAGCGCTGGATCGGACGCCTCGCGTCCAGACCCGGTCGCGTGGACAAATCGGCCGCCTGGCAGTAGATCGGCGCCGCCTCGTCGTCGAATCAGGCCGATCCGGGTGGTGAGCATTTTTTATTATTATTTAAAAGAACCTTTCCGACGGTTTTTGTCGTCGAAAACTTGTCTATTCGTCAAAAAGTTCCAACGAGCTGAGCCATGAGAATTATTTGACACGTCCTGAGCTATGAGAACTTCCCACGGCTCAAGCCGTGGGAAACATGCCTTGGATTAGTCCCACATGCATAAGTTACGAGAGAGATGCTGATATATATAGGAACATGTCCTTCACTAGGTGTGACGCATTTTGAGAAAATCGTGCGGGCTTAGCCCAGAGCGGATAATATCACGCGCTAGTGGGGAATGTTACATATGGTATCAGAGTCACTCCGTGTGGACCTCTGTGCATGGTGGGGTGTGATCACTCAACGAGGACGTTGAGTCCTCTAAGGGGGGAAGGATGCATGAGGCATGCTTTGGATTAGTCCCATATGCATAAGTCACGGGAAAGATGCTGGGTATATATGGGTGCATGGCCTTGACTTAGTAGGACGCGTTTTGGTAAAACTGAATGGGCGAAGGCCCAAAGCGGACAATATCCTACGCAAGTGCAAGGGTGTTACATATGGTCTGTTTCTCGCGACCCAAGCCGTGGGAAGTTCCCACTGCCTGAGTTGTGACAAACATTTCCCACGGCCTGAGCCGTGGGAACTTTCCTACGGTTTGAGCCGTGGAAAATGTTTTCGATGGCTCAAACCATGGGAACTTCTGACGGCTGTTATAGATTGTCGAAAAAATGTTTTGTGATGAGCAATTTTTCGACGATTCGCTTTCGTCGAAAAATCCGTTGCAAATTCACTTTTACGATGAACTTTTAGCAATTTTCGACGGCCAAGACCGTCGGAAATAGTCATTTTTCTTCTAGTGCCTCCTCTTTCTTTTATTTTCGTCATTTTTTCAAAGCAAATTATCATCTATTATAAGCTTGAGCAATGTCCAAGTACATAATATTGAGGACCTCTAGAGGACGGGACCTCATCCAAAAAGTATCCAAAAAAGCCACTCTTCCCCTATTTGTCAAGAAGAGCCGTGGGAACTTTCCTACGGTTTGAGCCGTGGAAAATGTTTTCGACGGCTCAGACCATGGGAACTTATGACGGCTGTTATAGATCGTCGAAAAAATGTTTTGTGATGAGCAATTTTTCGACGATTCGCTTTCGTCAAAAAATCCGTTGCAAATTCACTTTTACGATGAACTTTTAGCAATTTTCGACGGCATAGACCGTCGGAAATAGCCATTTTTCTTCTGGTGCCTCCTCTTTCTTTTATTTTCGTCATTTTTTCAAAGCAAATTATCATCTATTATAAGCTTGAGCAATGTCCGAGTACATAATATTGAGGACCTCTAGAGGACAGAACCTCATCCAAAAAGTATTCAAAAAAGCCACTCTTCCCCTATTTGCCAAGAAGAGCCGTGGGAACTTTCCTACGATTTGAGCCGTGGAAAATGTTTTCGATGGCTCAGACCGTGGAAACTTCTGACGGCTATTATAGATCGTCGAAAAAATGTTTTGTGATGAGCAATTTTTTGACGATTCGCTTTCGTCAAAAAATCCGTTGCAAATTCACTTTTACGATGAACTTTTAGCAATTTTCGACGGCATAGACCATCGGAAATAGCCATTTTTCTTCTGGTGCCTCCTCTTTCTTTTATTTTCGTCATTTTTTCAAAGCAAATTATCATCTATTATAAGCTTGAGCAATATCCGAGTACATAATATTGAGGACCTCTAGAGGAGGGGACCTCATCCAAAAAGTATCCAAAAAAGCCACTCTTCCCCTATTTGCCAAGAAGTTCGTGACCGAGTTGTAGTGTGTACATTGAAAGCTTTCAAAAAAACAAATTATATAACCAATCTCAAAGAAAAGGCACCACAATCGCCAAGGGCACTTAGACTTTTTGTTAATGATTGCCTCTAAATTTGCTGAGTCGACTTCTAGCCAAACGCGCGTGAGCCCCTGGCCCTGACAACCCCTTAGTCCGTACAATGTTCCTCGCATCCCGATCGCACCTGCCAAAATACAATAACCATCAGAATTGCGAATAATAAAACTCGCTTCCCCCGGATTCCGAAGTTTGGTGAAGGACTCGTCAGAGTTCACTTTCATCCAATCGGAAAGCAGAGTCTCCCATCGAAACTGAATGGGGTCTTAAGGGGTGTTTGCCTAAAAAATGGTGGGTCTAGTATATTCAGCCGAACCAATCAGATCCCATCTCCACATGGCCGAGGTGGTCACCGATTTGGAAGCATAATGGTTATCATTACAAGCAAGCCATATGCCCCACAAGCAAAAAGCAATAAGAGTCTAAAGTCTAGATGCCGAAGGGGCATCCAGACCCTGCCCCTCCAAGATCCACTCCTCCAAATGCCATCTTCCTAGATGTGTGCATATGTAATTGGTATCACGTTGCAATAAAGACATGCAAGAGTGATGGAACATTCAAAGAATAGATGTCTATTAGCTTCAACAACATTTCCACATAGGGGACAAGAAGTGTTAATATTCAGATTGAAGAGTAGGTAATCTGGAATGGGATAATTTCCATAGAAAGGTTTTGATTTATTTTTTTTGGGGGGGGGCGCTAATTGACCATATATGCTTCCAAATAGGCCGTCCAAGGACGGCAGAGGATTATATGCTTCCAAATAGGCCGTCCAAGGACGGCAGAGGATTAGGCTGGTAACTCAGCGAAAAATAAACCGACGAGACTTTAGCTTCACCATGTGGATCAGCAACCCAAACCCATCGGTCATCATCGACATGAGGCAAAGATATGGCAGTAATAGCTTCAACAAGTAATGGTCCAAAATACTCATGCAAAAACAGTAAGTTCCAGTTTCCATCCATAATTAGGTTATTAACATTCAAGAGTCTCAAGAGATACATGCATATTAATATAAGTTGGCATGTGAGATAAGGGTAGATTAAATATCCAGGATCGCTAAAACAGATGTAGAAATTCCATTAGTGATACACTTATATAAGCCAAACCTAATTTTCTTCATAACATCACAAATCATTTTCCAAAGCCACGAAGCATTCACACATTTTATGTCATTCCAAGGCAACAAAATATTATACTTATTTTTCACCAACTGAGTCCAAATATCCTGAGCTCCATTTAATATTCCAAGAACTCTCTTAACAAGCAACGATTTTCCACCCAATAAGATGCATGCCAATTTTGTTTCTAGAGAAGAACCAAAGGAAAGATCTAGAGTACTTTTCAAACGAGAAAAGAAGCCCTTTAGAAATATACACTGAAGATAAAGTATGAATAGGTATGGAGTTCAGGACAAATTTTATTAGCACACTTTTACTTGCAGTGTTGAGTAATCTACCTTCCTAGCCAGCTAATCGCTGAGATGCTTTGTCCAACAATGGTTGTTGCTGCCTTTGGGAAATGTATTTATATGAAATTGGTGCACCCAAGTAAGTGAAAGGGAATTTGCCATGGTTGATATCCAGGATCTGTAGGATCAGTTCCTATTCTTCCTTGTAGCAGAAAACTTTAAAGGAAAATAGAGCTCAGATTTGTCAGTGTTAACAACTTGATTAGTAAGACTACTATAAATGTTTAGAGTGTTTTTAATAGTCATTGCATTTCTAGCGGTGGCCCTAATACAAATAAGTAAGTCATAAACAAATAGAAGGTGGCTAAGACAGGAGCTGCCAATAGTGAAAGGAATGAGATGAGTAGATCTTACTTCATCATGGATCAGAAAAGATAGAACCTAGGAAATGAGAGTGAATATATAAGGGGAAAGGGGATCCCCTTGTTTGATACCCATGAAAGATGAGAAATAAGGAGACTGCTCCCCATTAATGTAACATGTGAATCTAGCAGATTTGATACATGTCAGGACCCAAAAAAATAAATTTATTAGGAAAATTCATTCTATGCATAACCATTTGAATTGCAGAACATGACACTTTATCAAAAGCTTTTGAGATATCTTCTTTGAACATTAAATATTTCCACCTCCCCTGAGATAGAGAGTGAGCTACCTCTTGAGCAACTAGTATGTTGTCCTGTATTGAACAGCCAGTGATAAAGGCATATTGGCTTGTGTCAATAAGCTCCGGTAAAGAGGTCTTGAGTCTATTGGCTAAGATTTTGGATACTGCTTTGTCGATAACATTAGCCTAAAATCATTGATTGTTTGATATGAGGCCTTTTTAGGTATGAAAACAAGAGCAGTGTTCCCCCAATCTCCGAGGAAGATATTGTGCTTGAAAAAATTTTGAATGGAGGTAACAATCTCATCCCCTAAGATATCCCAATACTATTTTTAAACTCTAGAGTAAATCCATTCCAAGAAACATGGACAAAAAAAACATCCTTAATCTCCATAGAGGTCACTGGAGTGGAGAGTGATTGGTGCCAAACATTATTTAATGAAGAAAGAGAAGACCAACTAGTGGAGTTGGTGGAATTATGGGCAGAAGCAGAGGGTTTGATAATGTGTCATGAAATGATTGAGAATTTCATCATTATTTTCAAGTGAGTGGCCATTGTTGTCTTTTATATTTGTTATCTTGTTTTGCTTATGTCTGATTATGGTGCTCATATGTTAAAATTTGGTGTTCTTATCTCTATTGTTTATCCAATTGACTCGTGATTTACTCCACCATTTAATACTGATTTGTCTTAAGATGGCAGCATGTTTATGGTATAGGGCCCTTAAATAAATAACTTCATTATCGTTAAGTCCCTAGAGTCATCCTTAATCTCAAGAGCTTGGATTTGAGATAGAGTAATTTTAGCCCTAACATCAAGCTTCCCAAGGTCCCGAGAGTTCCACTTAGTAGTTTTGATCTCAATATGATGCAAGAGATAAGTAAGGGTATCCCTGGGATGCCTATTGTTTCATACCTGCTCAACAATATTCCTAACATGAGGGTATTCAAACCAGAAATGTTCATACTTAAAATTATGATTTCTTTTGTGTGTTTAGGTAGTATGTAATAATAAATGAGAATGATCCATCTTAGAGTTAATCGACTTACTTGGCATTTTGGCTCGATTCCTTCTAATTTTCTTTTTTGGGGTTTGAAAGATTGGATTAACTGCTACCTTGGCCATTCTATGAGACCTCTCCGACCTTGGCATTAGTGGTGGGAGAAGATGTCCTCAAGCTCCACATTGGAGCCGTTCTCCGATCTATCCTCTAGAGTTGGATCTTCGGACGGTGTTGTCAGCTTGGATTTAGCCCATTCCACATATCTGCATGAGATGGGTGTTGGCCTTCTACAGAGGAGACAAGCCTGGGTGTCGGGGCAGAGGATGGCTTCGAGAGGCTATAGGGTCCTGGTAGGAGGTTCTTCCTGACCGGCTTTTGGGTAGGCAGTGCTGGGTTAGAGGCTGGAGCACACATCCTAGGCATTGGAGAGGAAGAGGGAGAGGTGTAGACAATATCTGTGGGGTGTATTTGCAGTGGCAGTGTGTGAGTTAGGGTTTGCGGAGTTAGTGGAGATGGAGGCACATGTGTAAGCGGATCGAAGGGATATGGTTAATCAGAGGACTCACATGCGCCTACACGACATGTGATGCAGGTGGCTCGAACATAGTGTTGAAGACAAGTGTCAACGGATTAGGGCCATGTGAAACATGCAATGGTCCCGACACATCACAATGGATAGGTGTGATCCAACTGGTTCCCTCAACACAGCTTGTCCGGAGGAGTCACCGCTGACGATCGGAAACATGGGCTTCTCAACTCTAGGCTAGTTGCTGGCCGACGAGGGCCTTCGACCCCCGCCAAAAGCTTACATCACCATAGAAGAGTACCCTCGAATTTTGAGGTCGCCGGGGCATCCCCAGAGGGTCAGGCTTCAAAATGTTGGTCAAAAACTCCACACCTGAAGCAAAACATAGGCAAGTTTTCATACAGAATGTGTTGAAGAAAACGAGAGTTGTCCAGTAACCTAACCCACACTCCCTGCTTTCAGGGGCCTCGATAAGTCGATCTTCACACAACATCTGATCCCAGATCTAAACAAAGGAAGTTGTGGACCGAGAAGCCAACCTCTCAATGGATTGTGAGTTACAGAGCTCTCATGGTAGCCTTGGCAGCTGGATCCACACCGGTGTAGAAGCGACCCGATCTTCGAAAGGCTTGAAGAAAGATTTAGCTTGGGATACATATAGGATGGTGTTCCTAACCTTCCACGGATTTTGAGTGAGCACCTATAGTTTGTCATTCCGATCAGAGAAGTGAAACATCAAAAAGTTGTTACCCATGTCCTGGATCTGCAAAGATCCCTAAAGTTTCCATATCGGGGGTAGAGACTCTATGATTTCAGTGACCGATACACTCGGACCCAACAGCCGGCCCACATCATTGGAGCTCCGCTGAGCACTGCAACGTCTCTTCCAACGGATGCATATCTCATAAGTGATGGTCTCCCTAAGAGTGCAAAATTGATTTGGGGAGATGAGGGCTATCCGCCTACTTGATTGATGACGCACAATATCCGACCAACTGAGACCTCTACGACCAAATCCAGATCTTTATCGGGTTTTGAAGCCCAACTGGAGGTTGGGGGAAGATTACAGGGGAAACTCCCTCATTATGTGGTTTAGGGAGGAGCGGCGGAAGAGTGGAGGGAGGCAAAGACGGTGGAGGGGCGAGGGGAGACAAGCTTCTTGGCGGAAGGATGGTGTTAGGCACAGGTGGCGATGGCTGAATGCAGGTGGGAGGCTGAGACTACGGAGGGGCTTGGGGAGGGGGTCTCCCATCTCTTTGTCGTCCATGATAAAATTGACATGCCAGCGGACCTCCTTTTATTTTTGTCATATATATATATATATATATATATATATATATATATATATATATACCCGAATGATTTTAGTCATTCTTATGCTTAAAATTTTAATTACAACAACAACAATAACAAAGCCTTATCCCACTAGGTGGGGTCGGCTACATGGATCAAATATGACATATGGTTAAAATTTTTATTAAATTAATCAAATTAGTATAGCAAAAGAAAGAGTTAATTCTATAAAAATATTGCTTTGATCTCATATATACTCCAAATAAGGAAGTGCAAATATGACATATGGTTATATTCTATTGAAAAATTCAGATATTAATTCACGGATGACATGACACGAACTTGTACATTTAAAATGAAGAATAAACATTTTTATTTAACATTTTATTTTATGCAATATTTTGGCTATGTAAAATAAATCGAAATTGGACAAATACAAATTTATAATAATATTATATTTTTATATAAAATAAAATAGGAAAATACTAAGTTGGCCACTTCTCATACATGTATAAATGATTAATTGACACGATTTTGTTTTATCAAATTATATAGTATAGGATAGAATTATAACCAATTTAAATATTTTTAATTTTCTATAAAAAGTTAAATTTTAAACTTACAATTGAAGTTAAAAATAAGACTTTTTTATTACATGGTGTTGGCCCATCTACTTATTTGGATTGTCAATTTTGATGTCTTTAAAGCGTTGTCGATGATTTAATTTAGGTGACGCTAACGATTATATGCACTATTCATAAATTGAATATCGTCTCACCATCAAATTCAACTACTTTGATAACTCTAGCATATGTGGTATTTACCACTGATGAACCAAAACCGCTACGCACACGATAACAGTCGTCTCACGGTGTTACGCTACAAAGTATCCGATGCGGGTTTAATGTACTGCGGCCACCGCACGCTCTTTATCGTCCTCCCGAAGCGCCTGGGAACGCGCCATTGCCAATGTCGGCGTTTCCTCTTCTCCACCACCACCTTCTCCTCCTCCGCCCTCGCCTCCATCTCCCCCTCTCCTCCCTCAAGCCCCTGATCCCTCTCCACCGCTCGCTTCTCTTCCGCCCCTGCACCTCTCCCTCGTACGCCGTCCGTAGCTCCGCCGCCTCCGCGGCCACTACCTCATTCCAAGGTGAGCTCCCCTTCCACAGCCTCCATCTCGTATTTCCTGCCTGCGTCTGAATCCTCTCCTCTTCTAGATGACATCGATGATGGCGCAGAACCGCCGGGACCTTCGTCGGGATCGTCGACGGAGCCATCGGTAATCGACGTGAACCCACCCAGAGGAACCCGGGATTTTCCGCCGGAGGACATGAGGCTTCGTTCATGGCTCTTCCAACACTTTAGAGAGGTACTAATGTTCTGCGAACTACGGACAATTCATTCAGGGTGAGGTTCGCAGTCGAGATGTTCGACGTAATTCTTATGCCGCGCGGTGCCCGTTTAATTAGGTCTCGCGGGTTCTTTCGTTTGAGGAGGTCGACTTTCCAGTGCTCGAGTCGGAGGCTCTCTTCATACGGAAAGCTGGCGAGGAGATCACACAGCAGGTACACACGCATAGATACATTTTGTACGGCGGTTATAGTTTTCATATCATAACTTAAAGCCTGAATTTTATCTTTCTTCTGATCACACTTTTGCTCTGACCCAGATTAAATCAACTAAGCCTAAAATCCAAACTACTAGATGTCACCTATCTGAAACCTTCTTTTTCCCTCTGCGCACATAGATTAGCTATTTCAACGCTCTTGCATTTATCTTATTAACTAATGTGGAATTGTCCTTTACAGTTTGAGTACAATTTTTGCCTTGACTTATCTATTGGTTTCTTTTCAAAATGGGAAAGGACCACTAGCAAGAGTAGTCATCCAAAGTTCCATTGATGTAAGGAAGGTTACAACATATTATAGAATAAGGGCAAAAAATTAGAGCTGGTATCCCTGCCAGTACACAATTGTTGCTACAACAACAACAACAAAATCTTATCCCACTAGGTGGGGTCGGCTACATGGATCATACGACGTCATTACGCTCTTATTCGTTGATCCATGTTCATAAAATTCGACAGGATTTTACGCTGGCTGTCGGGGCCTAACACATTTGTTGCTACATTACAGATATTTTTTCCTCCCCAAAAATTGCCTTTACATGGCAGGTAGAATGATGAATTTTATCATTTAATTTGTCTTTTAGTTGTTTTCCTTGTCTTTTATGGTGTTTCCATGATTTCCTTGACAATGACACAAACATGGAGATATTTGAGTTGTGATTTGCTAGATCATTCATAATTGGAAGAAATATTGTTGGTGTAGTTTTCAAGGCTTTTCTGATTGTTCAGTAAGCCAACATGGAGCGACTTGCTTGCAACTAGAGATAATCATATCTCGAGTTGCGAAGTTGGATTAAAGAGAATAGTAGTATAAATTGTTAATAAAAGCTTGCCCAAGAGTCAGCTTTCATGGATTTTTCTAATCTTACTTGCTGCACTAACGAAAACAACCTTATAAGTGTATAGCATCATTTTTTTCATGCTATAATATAGAAAACTAATGTATGATACTATGATTAGATTCTCGAAGTAGATAATAATCTGGAAACTCTTCATAGAATTTTGAACGTTTGTGCTGCATGATGCTAAGGAAGTGACATCTTTCTATATATGTTCCGAACACAAATGTTCAATATCTTTTAGTAATAAAGAATTATTTAACATCTTATTTTCTTTTGTTCGCTAGTTGTATAATTTTGAGGACAAAGGTGGTCGTCGTGTTGTCTTGAGGCCTGAAATCACTCCTTCACTGGCACGACTTGTCATAAAGCAAGGGTACTTAAGCATGTCATTTTCTCCTAGAATTCTAGATATAGGATATGCGACAAGTTTCCTCTATTCTTTTGGTGTAACATAATAGTGCTATTCATATTTGAAATCATGGAATAGTTTAAGAACTTGTCTAAATTATAATCATCCTTTTATCCTAGAAAAAGAGACTTTGTCTAAGTGACATAATGAAGGCATAGCATTTCTTTATGAAGCATGATGATTGACTGTTTCTTCTTTGTCTAGAAAATCCGTCTCCCTTCCATTAAAATGGTTTACTATAGGACAATGTTGGCGATATGAACGGATGACAAGAGGAAGGCGTCGTGAGCATTATCAATGGAATATGGATATCATTGGTGTTTCTAAAGTCCGGGTATGTTATTTTGTCAGGTTGAATTCATTTTGAAAAGATATGTTGATGAATTATTTCCCTCAAAAAAATATGTTGACGAATTTCATGTCTTTTCATTTGGTATTTTAACATTTTTAGAAGATAACTATGATCTTTTTGTGCAGTTATTTCATAAGTAAAACACAA
The DNA here is from genome assembly GCA_030549335.1 of Pontederia crassipes. Taxonomy (NCBI): domain Eukaryota; kingdom Viridiplantae; phylum Streptophyta; class Magnoliopsida; order Commelinales; family Pontederiaceae; genus Pontederia; species Pontederia crassipes. Next base: position 62,102,004 of record CM060191.1, on the reverse strand, counting down.
CAACATTTCATGGGATGGGTAAACTTTTTCTGTATAACTATATGCAGAGACTCATGGAGTGTTTAAACATGGCTTAGGACATTGAATGCCTCAGATAAACTCAACAGAGCATTTCATGGGATTTTATTATGATTGGTGGAGACTAACTACAGGACCTATTTTAATGAATAAGTAAAAATGTAAGGATTTTTACTTAAATGAAGGGACATGGTTACTGTTCTTTTCCTAGTATAAGAAGATTATGCCTCATTAATGTAATAACTCCCTCTTTTTCATGACTTGCATAGCAAGGCATCTTAATATTTAAGTATATTAAAACTTCATATCTTCATAAAGATATTTTTTTGTTACCGTGAAGATATTTTTTTAATGTATGATGTTTACAGTCTCAAGGGAAATGGAAAGGAGATCACATTCATGCTGAATGATAAAACATTTGTACCATGTTTTCTTCTCTACTATACCATCTAAACTTGTATTGGATTACAGGCTGAGGCTGAACTTATTCATGCTATTGTCCTCCTATTTGAGCGTCTAGGGATCACATCACTTGATGTGGGTATCAGAGTTTCCAGCCGAAAGGTCACATCAAATCCATCTTTTCTATTTCACTTTTTTAGATAGCAGTTTGAAAATAAGGTGAATAATGTATACTAAGTTGTGGATTTACTTCTAAATAAATGTGTTGTTAGAAATATGGATATATTTTTGTTCATCACACACTTTTCTTAGTAAATTGTGGGACATTTAATTCCTTCTAAACTGTGGGATGGATGTAACAGAGTTACTACCCTAAAGGTCATATCAATATGTATTTGTTCTATTTTATTTTTCTGGATATAATTATGCATCCAATTTCAAAATAAAGGGATAGTGTATACTAAATTGTGGATTTACTTCTAAATTAATTTGTTTTTAGAAACATGGATATACCTTTGTTCATCATACACACTTCTCGTAGTGAATTGTAGAGTGGTTGTTTTTTAATTGTTTTCTCTATTAGATGTAGTAGGTTATGCTCTATCTATATGAATTATTGGACTTGCTAAATCTGGATTGATTTCTGTTTTTGGTATCTTAAATCCATCATCCGTGAGTTGTGACATATATTTTTTTCATATATCTAATTCGTTGGTGTGATAATTTACTGATTTGTAATTACTTCGAATGACATATCAAGTTGTCAGTTTCTTTTGCTTTATTATTATTATTTTTTTTTGAGAAGTTCTTTTGCTTTATTACAGGTTTTACAGGCAGTACTGCAGTTGTACTCTGTACCAGAACAATTATTTACCCAAGTATGTGTCATTGTTGACAAGGTTAGCCCCCTTCAGAATGCGACAACATTCATTGTTATGATAAGTTGACAATTTAACATGCTTTTATTTTAGATGCCTGCCTTAGAAAAGGGAAATCATGAACCTGTTTTAGAACAGCTGCATCTTCTTTGAGATAATAACTCATGAAGTTCTAGTTTTCCTAATGAGCAAATTCTTTAACAATACAAACTCAAAAAACAACATAAGAAAGATGAATTGAAAAAAGAATAAAAGAAAAGAATAAAAGGAATACTACCCTTAAAAAGAAATAAATGAGATGTTAAATATGTCGTGCTACACTTGATTCCTTGATATTGTATCTTATTTTCGTGAAGGCTTCATTTCATTCTGGTTCATGGTTTCTTTATGATCAATAACTATCCTGAGTGAATTTTACTGCAATGAGCTATAGATTTGATGATAAAAGGTTCATCATGTTTTTTTTCTTCTCTAGTCTACAATGTATCTTGATAAAAACTAAAGCAGGGCAATAAAAGGTCAACTTGATGAACTCATCCAACCCGACCTAATCTTGGATCCTTGGTTGGGTTGGACCCGATCTGGCCCGATCAAAACCCTTTCATGAATAAATATTTTGAAACCGATCAACTTTGACCCATCTAGATGACCTGAGAAATTATTTTATTTCATTATTAGAATTCAACTTATATCATTTAATTTCATTTCTGAATTACTTTAAACTTAAAATATATTAAAATAAAAAACTTGTATCCATGAAAATGATTTAAATTGTTGGAAAAAAAAACTTGTTTTCTTTCTTTTAAAAATATAATTATTATTAAATATTCTATAAGAAAGGAAAATAATTTGGTAACATGTTGGCCCGAACCGAGCCGATCCAACCCATTAGGTTTGGGTTGGATTGGATTTGATGATGTATTTTACCTCAATCCAAATCAAGACACGGCCAAAATTGGACAGTTTGGTTGGGTCAAACCCGACCATGAACACACCTGCTATGTTTCGCAACTGGAACCAAGGCTTGGTTTTGTTCGGTTCCGCCAAATGACCGTGAACACACCTGCTACGTTTGGCAACTGGAACCAAGGCCTGGTTTTGGTAGGTTCCGCCAAATGAGGTGACATTTGACGGAACCGAAGTTAGAACTCGAGGCGGGAATCGAGCGTCGCGTAACTTTTCTATTATTTTTTATTTTTCTATTCATTAAAAAACTAAAATGCCCTTCCACGAACTGTCCTATGTCTTAATATTTAAAAGAATAAGATAATCTAATAATAAATAGTATAAAAATTAAAAACAAGAGGGTCTGACATTTTTGTCAAAAAAATTTATTTTATTTTAAACATTAAAAGAGAGGATAGTTTGTGGAAGGGTTTTCTCCTCAAAAAAAAGTTTGTGGAAGGGTATTTTAGTCTTACATTGAAAGAAATTGAAAATAATATAAAAGTTAATAGAATCAGACGAAAGGATTTAAGTGAAAATCATGGCAAAATTTAGGGACGTCATACGGTACGTTTATAGTTCAAGGTTAGATGCAGAAAATCGTTATACTTCAGAGGAGGTTTAAGGAAATAACCCTATAAATATTTTATATATTAGATATAATATATTTATTATAAAAATATTAATTTATTATTATTTATCATTTTGAGCAAAAATTTTGATATTTTGTTAAATATAGTTTATTTAAAATAAAAATTATTATATTTTAATAAATATTTTTCAATAAATTATTTATCATGAAATTTTAATTTTTATTAGCATTTATTAATTAACAAAATTATAATTTATATTTACAATTATTATATTTCATTCAAACATCCAACAACAACAACAACAACAAAGCCTTATCCCACTAGGTGGGGTCGGCTACATGGATCACATCAACTAAAATTAATTTATCACATCAACTTTTTTGTATCACATCAATTTTTTTAGTTTCTCATCGCTACGTTCCACTCCATCCAAACACACAAAGTCTATCAATTCAACTCTTCAAGTAGAACTCAGAAGAACTATGGTTCTACTTTCCAAATGCTAACCTAGTGCATGCATTAAATGAAATGGATCTTTTCTCTTTAGCTGATGACTTAAATAGTTTTGAGTTGGCCTACATCCCGAGCTTGTTGATGAGTTCTTTTTGTCCATGTTTAAGTAAAAAGGAAAAAAAAGGTTCCTCTTTTTTACTTTATTATGTCGGATTGGCTTATAATCATTTTGTAAAGGAAACAGTGTGTAACATGAACTGCTGGATGGACTTAACTCAGTTGTACTACTTTCTTTCTTACAGAATTCCTCTTCTTGAGAATTTAAAACCATGAACTGTCTATAAAAGCGCACTTGATACAGTTGCTGTGATGCTCGTGTTTATTGTGTGTAGTGCAGATGGGCAAAATTACTAAAGAAGAAATTGAAAGAGAATTGCTTTCCATTGGAGTAACATCAGAAGCTGTCAAGGGAATAATCAATGTTCTTTCTTTGAAGTCGCTGGCTGGACTTGAAGGTCAACCATCTTCTTCGCATCATAGCTAAAACTGACAAGAAAGTAGTTTAATCTTTCACCATTATTTGTCTTTCTTTGGGAAACTGCAAATAGTAAACTGAAGCTCAATTATGCTACACCCGTGGCCACATAGAAGTGTACTATTTGTGCATGTTTCTGTTTAATATCTTAATTGGATTTGCTCCCTCTAAAGAAAATTGATTTACTAGACATAGCAATACTTGTGATTTTTTCTATCATAATTTGATTGTACTTGTGTAGAGGTGCTGGGATCTGATGGTGAAGCTGTGGCTGATTTGAAACAGCTTTTTTCACTGGCTGAGCAATATGGTTATTCACAGTGGATTATTTTTGATGCATCAGTCGTCCGTGGACTTGCCTATTACACAGGAATAGTCTTTGAGGTCACATCTTTTGTTGCTTATGTATACATTGTGCATACATACAAAATCATAACATAGCTTCATAAATATTTTACTGCATACAGATATAGAATAAAATGATGGAAACTAATAATGTTCCTGTGAACCTAGAAATTTGAAAGTCATGTAGTGACCCAGAAATTTGAAGGTCATGCAGTAAGATTGTTAGCAGAAATAATTTGAAGCTCCCTCTCAAAAAAAAAAGAAAAGGGAAGTTTCTTCCCCAATGATTGGTTCATGATATTCACTCTCTTGTTTGTCATATGTAAACATGACATATTTGACCTTTTCCTGATAGCATATTGATTGATGACATTGAGCATTGGAGTTTGCATATTTGTGAATCCAGTTTAGCATGTTTAATCAGGTGTTAGGTGTTAAATGTTGCTACTTGGTTATTACTTGTAACTTCATGAGTATGAACTTAATCAAACTATTCAATGTTCTCAAGTGAATAATGAACGTCCAGAAAAATTTGCAGCTAAAGTTGAAGAAGCATCAGTTTCTACTCATTAACATTCAACTGGAGAAGTTAGATGATATATGATCGAATACATTTAAATTTTAGTGATTGGTAAGTTTTTGTGCTTGTTTTATTACATTTTTTTGGGATTAACCTATTGCAATATTTTTCCTTCCATCTCCAAAGGCCTTTGATAGGGAAGGCAAGCTGCGAGCAATTTGTGGAGGTGGAAGATATGATCGACTACTTTCCACATTTGGAAGTGATGACATGCCAGCATGTGGTTTTGGATTTGGGGATGCTGTAATAGTGGAAGTAAGATAACTGTCTGTCAGCTAACATTTGTGAAATATTTAATATGTGGAAAAACAATGATATTCCAAAAATACCTTTAATTCTCAATGGGTGTGTCATTACTTCCCATCCAAGCAAATGGCAACTTCATTCATTTAGCTTTTCTTATTGATATTCCTTTGAATGATACACTTCTTTTAGGGAGAAGGGGTGATACAAACTGAAAATACAACTACATATATGACTAGAAATAAAAGTAGGATAACTATTATTAGTAGTAAAAATGCAAGAAGCTTAAGCACATTACTACTAATAACTTTTCTATTCGAGATGAAAAATCTCCATAACAAAATAGTCTGAATGGAGTGGACCAAACTCCAATTACATAACTGATCAACACATTTCAAAAGGCTACCCTAAATCTAAAACTTATACATGTATTTATAGCATGCAAAGGTAGTTACTATAACTATAACAAATTTTTTTTTAGGAGAAAAAGAATGAACACCAAGTTAGGGCGTCAAACACACACACACACATAGGCGCGGGCGCGGGCACGTGCACGTGTTGCGCGTGCACGTGTAAGTCCTGTGTGTGTATGTATGTATATCACTGTGAAGGGAAGATGTGCAAGTGTAAGTCCACAAGTATGACAAAACTACTAATATAAACTAACTACCCACTACTTTGTTAACCAACCATTAACTAATACAAAGTGACATCTTCTAACTACCCACTACTTTCTTAACCAGCCACTAACTAATACAAAGTGGTATCTTATCAAGAGGATTTAATTTCTCATTTCATCACTGAAGTAGTACCTTATTTTAATGCTTGATGATTTTTCATTAATGTTTGCCATTATTGGCATGGTTATAGTTACTGAAGGAAAAGGGGCTTTTACCTACTTTAGAGAGGCAAGTAGATGACATTGTGTTTCCACTGGATAAAGAGCTTGAAGGGTCGGCATCCATGGTTATTTCCATTCTCAGGGGTAAAGGCCGCAGCGTTGACCTTGTTGAAGACAAGCGCCTCAAATGGTATACACAATAATATCAAATTTCAGAAAATCTTCTAGATACAGGCCCTTTCTCTTCATATGGTTAGATCCTTCCAGTGATAGATTGTGTTGCAATCTTCTCAAAAAAAAAAAAGAAAAAAGATTGTTCTGCTACTGGGAACAACCTTAGGCTAAGCTTAGGTGTAGCCTTGTGAGAACAAGTTGCACGATATTTTTCTTTCCATGTATATATGCTTAATTAATATACCGAAAGGTTTGGTTACTAATAGAGCGGAATGGCGTCGTATGATCCATGTAGCCGACCCCACCTAGTGGGATAAGGCTTTGTTGTTGTTGTTGTATATATGCTTAATACCTTTAATGTTCTTTATTCTTTGTAGGGTCTTTAAGCATGCTGAACGGCTCAATGCTGCCAGGCTATTTTTGGTAGGAACATCTGAGTGGGAACGAGGTATGGTTCGCGTCAAAGTCTTGTCAACTAGAGAAGAATATGAAGTTAAAATTGATGAACTGGAATGAGCATGTCTTACTATTCTCAATGCTGATTACTTAGCATTATTTATTTGTATCATTAGTTTTGATGGAAAATGCCAAGAAGTAGGTTGGCTTTCTTTGTACTTTGTCTATCTAGATAAATGATACATATTTATCACCTTCAATAATGTTTTCTTATTTTTGTTTGGACCGGTTTACATGTAATTGTCTGAAAAGTAGCAAGTGTTAGCTAGCTTCTACTTGCTCCACTTCCAGTCATCGTTGTGATTTTACCATTTGAATTCTCTTATTAGTTCTTTCAGAAAAGTTCTCTTAACTTGTATTTCTTGTATCCCTTGAAATTTTAGGTTGGTTCTTGATAATACAGCTATGTACTATTTTCACAGATTTTGAAATTGATTCATGTTAGATGATGAAACCAATGTGTCAATGTGTCACCTTCCCATGTTCCTAAGTCACACGTGCACTGATTACTATTAGGCTACATCCTGCATGAGTCTAATTGTCACTATTAAAGAATCTGCATCACATACAGATGCCATCGGTAGCTTATCGTGAATCTTGTTGATCTGATTGAACTCATAGGTTGCTTATCCTCACATCTTTCAGCTCAGATGTGAGACTCTAGTTGTGCTAAATTTGATATAAGATAAACTCCTGCATATGTTTCTAAGAATGATTTGAAAATTGATTTGATATATAGCTATGAAATAAGCATTAAAAAATGTTTCAAGTAACCTTCAATATTGTAGCTTTTTGAACTGACATACCATACTTGTACCTTCCTTTTTATCCCCACATTTACTTTCTTATTATTCTTATATAACAAGGTGTCAACAACAATGGCTTATCATCCTTCCCTTCTCCCTCCATGGTTTTGTTGATATCTAATGTAAACATAAAATGCACTTAGTAAACATAAATTTAATATAATTTCTGTGAGATAAAATGCATTTATTCTTCCTCCATCGTTTTGTTGATATTGTTGTATAAGAGATGTGATAATATAATATACATACTGGCATACTGCCATTAAGACTGCTAACAGTTATAAGACAAAAAAATGCATGCATTTCAAAGGAAAAGAAAAAAGGAAATGTACATAAGGAAGGCTGCTGTATAGGGTTCTCTTTTTCCTAAAAAAAGGTTAGTGTTTTGCCGTTGCCAAATATACCTTTCTTCTGGGTTTTGTTCCGTACATATTCTCATTGGAGCGCTCTCAAGGTCATTTGTCCTTCATCCAACACAGTTAGCTCTTCTGGTTATCAATTGCTAATTAACATACTTTGTTATAATACATTTAGCCGACCCCACCTAGTGGGATAAGGCTTTGTTGTTGTTGTTGTTGTTGTTATAATACATTTCCTTTGGATTTATATCTAGTGGGATAAGGCTTTGTTGTTATTGTTGTTATATATAGTGTTGTCGATGAACTTTGTTGGTTAAACTGCAAGTAGTCTCCTTTGATTACTCAACATATGAATCAGTCCCCTTAAAAAAAAAGAGAATCAGGCATTCTTTAAATTACATGAACAGGGAGCGGTTTCTAGGAAATGATTGGACATGTTGTTCTTTATAGCACAATAAACCTGTCCCTTAAAAAAAATGTGCTTGGTAAATATTTTTTTCACTGGATATACACGTCATTAGCCAAACTCCGCCTATGTTTTATAGCCGGTCCCAAGCCCGGATAAAGGAGGAGGGTTGTGTTAGGTCCCGACAGCCAGCGTAAAACCCTGTCGAATCTCATGAACATGGATCAACGAATATATTGTGTTACTAATAAAGCAGAATGGCGTCGTATGATCCATGTAGCCGACCCCACCTAGTGGGATAAGGCTTTGTTGTTGTTGTTGTTGTTGTGTTGGACATTTAGTTTGAATTAAACAGGGGGAAAGAGCTTTTGCTAAATTTTAGCTTTGTTTTTCATAGTTAGTATTTTGATTAGCAAATAACAATTTGACTAATGAATAGTATTTTGATGGTTTGATCAATAAATTCAAAAGGAATCTTTGGTAAATATAACAGTTGAATTATTTAATAAATAAAAATGACATAAATATATGTAAAGCCAATTTAATTTTTTTATGATAAATAAGTAAATTATTTATCTCTAAATTATATTATTTTAGAACAATAATTTCAAAATTATTTTTCCTTGAAGAAAGAAAGAAAATAAACAAAATTACATTGAATTACAACTTTAAACTATCCATTTTACATTTTAATATTGATCTTTTATCCATTTTACAATAAATAAAAATGAAAAATAGTATGCATGCATAGTTATTTAAATATCTAATACAAAATAAAAAAATATGTAATTTTGTTAAACTAATAATCTAAACAATTTGACTTTAATTAAAAACTAGTTCCAATAAACTCAAATGACAAGGAGATAATAGTAATAATTACGATATGTGAAAAAATAATTAAGTTGTGAAAGAAAATGTGTGGAGCTGGAGGACAGTATTGGAAAAAAAAAAGTCAAACTCTAACCTCCCACAACATAAACGTCGTACGTTTTATTTCAAAGCGTATCAATTTTTTTAATTAAACCTCTAACCTCTATTTTTTTACCTTTACTTGCCAAACAACCAAAAGAGTGGTTAGACATTGTCAAAACTCTAACCTCTATTGGAGACGCTCCCAGCATTGTCTTATAAAATCTTCTTCTACTCTTATGGAACCCTCTCTGGTGTACCATTCCATTTCCAGTGCCCAGAAACATTACCGGTGGTGACAAGAGACAACATTTGCTTTATTGCATCTGAAATACATCGCTATAAAAATCCACATGGATGAGTGAGTTTGGACTTGCATTTTCATCACCTTGTCTATATATGACAGCAACTTTGTTGAGGTGGCAAATCTGATTAAGGTGTTTTTAGATCAAATGTACCTAATACATTGTTTTCAAGAGGTAATACATTTTTTCTTTAGCATAATACTTATTAACATTACAAGTTATTCTGCATTGCATTAGTCTTACTATGCTTAATTTTTAAGTCATCTTTGACACATGCATTTACAAAGACAAAAAAGAAAACTCAATTCAGGTTTACAAGAACAAGAGTATGTTTTGAGAATCATGTGGCTTACAAGAATTCCCTATACTGATAATACTCAATTGTTTTGCACCTTTGGCTTAAAAGTTTCTGAGATGGGATCAATTGTACAAAAATAAACACAGGTTGTTTTCACTCCCTGAGAAAAAAGAATCTATGCTACAGAGGTTAAATGTGTACATGCAACAGTGAAGCCCTTTGACTTTGCTTAGATAACTTCTGATCTTTGGCAATTAGGTATTCGAAGTCTCTTTCTTCTTTAGTCCCTCTCAGTGGGAAACGTAGACACCAACATAGCCAATTCCCACTACATAGAAGGCCATGGCTTGAATAACTAAGTAGAGGTAGAAGTGATCATGACCAAATATTATGTCATAAGCTGCACAATACAGGAGGAATGTTCCCATCAGCAGCTCCATTACATGGATCCTGATAAGAAAGGAAGTAGCTATTAGTACTTGGTTTTATTTACCAATAATGCATCTGATTGCACAATTTAATTGTGATTCATATTACTGCATTTTTGTTCTTAAGATTTTGTATATATTACCTTTCTGCAATGCGACAACGGAACCTCTTAGATGCCCTGGTGTTCCTCTTATTCCTTATGGCATCTCCAAGTTTCTCTGTCACAACCCATTCGTTCACCCTATTCGCTTCTAGTAGCCCTATTATAGTTGCCTTTGCTCGATGCATGGACATAACATTCTCGAATAGGATCCAAAATATGACCAAATGGAATGACCTGTACCATTTTGAAGGAAGCAAAGATGAACAACATGTTGTATTGCAAAAAAAAGAAAAAAAGAAAAAAAAAAGTAATCTCTTAGATACTCAGCACCCTATGTGGGAAATTTAATGTTGATCCTTTATGATTTTTTGTACCTGGGAGTGCACATGGCATTGAGAAGAGTGATTGAAGCTGGAACATAAATGGCTACAAGCTTTGGGAGATGAACATCTGGAACCAGCACACATGCTGGGATGATAACACAGTAAAAGAAGAAGGTGACAAAGTGTGCCACTATCTTCCTCACAAAGAAGAAAGCATAGATGAGATGAAACTTCTTCCACACGGACACCCTCTGAAAGACCTCAAAAGATGAATGATCCATTAGTATATCAACCGACCATAAACTGGTTACCTGATTTTCACTGCAGTTCATCTCTGATTTTTACTTTACCTTACAGTATATAATTTCCTTGAGCATCTTCCTGAATAGATTTGCAGGGCCACACGACCATCTATGTTGTTGAAATCTGTATGCCTTAAATGTACTAGGTAGCTCATTCTTGACCTGTGAAAATATTTTAGAACGTTTAGAAATAGGGTTTAAGGGAGCTCTCAGCCACACACGTACTTCCTATATTTACTTACAGATAGATCTCCAATAAAGATAAATTTCCATCCTTTTAGGCTTGCTCTAACAGCCAAATCCATGTCTTCAACGGTTGTCCTATCTTTCCATCCTCCAGCATCATTAAGAGCATGCGTCCTCCAAACTCCAGCAGTCCCTGTAGGTACAAGCACTAACGTCAGTATTTTTAAGTTGATATCAGGTAGGAATTTACGTATGTTCAACAATTGAAACCTACCATTGAACCCAAAAAATGAGTAAGTTGAAGATCCAACTTCTTGCTCCACACTGAAATGATAATCCAGTGACATCTCTTGAAGGCGTGTTAATAAGCACTCATCTGCATTGACTGCACCAAATGCAGAAAAATATCAGGTAAGTGAGAATGTCAGCAAATATAGAAAAAATATCAGGTAGTGAAAAAAATACAAGGTAATGCAAATGTGCCTGGTAACTCCGCCTATATTTTATAGCCGGTCCCAAGCCCGGATAAAAGAGGAGGGTTGTGTTAGGCCCCGACAGCCAGCATAAAATCCTGTCGAATCTTATGAACATGGATCAACGAGGCGTCGTATGATTCATGTAGCCGACCCCACCTAGTGGGATAAGGCTTTGTTGTTGTTGTTGTTGTTGTAATGCAAATGTGCCTGGTACTTAATTTGTACTAATCTTTCAGTGGGAGAGTAAGGAATTATAATGTGCATACAAAATTAGGAAAAATTCTCACATTTTTTGCTGCCGTCACTTCAAAGAAATTTCCCTGTTCTTCCTCAAAAAAGAAATTTCACTGTTCTATTAATGTTGATGTTATTTTCATTTTGATTATGTTTTTTAAGGGCGGGGCAGTTTTATTATCGTTCAAAGTTTATTGTCTTTAACCTGGAAAGAACAAGATATAGTTAAGTATAAATACATTACTTGGTAAAACATACCTTTCATACAGTTAACAATTCAAGGACTCTATCTATTATATATGACTAGCAGTGCTTTATACAAATGAAACACATGCCATGGAGGCTCGAGCTCTTGAATTTGAAGTTGCTTAAGCTACAGGTTTCTTGGTCTTAGCCTATAGTTTCTCAACCAAGAAGAATAAACTAAATATTTAGGCGAAACTATTTCATCATTATCCAACATCATAAGATGAAGATGAAAGGTGTTTATCAAATGTATTTTTTCATATGAATATTTAAATAGTTGCACTCTTTAATAAACTTACCAAATTTCCATCGAGCTTGGACCAGAGCAACCTCACTATTTCTTAGGAGATATGGCACTGTCCTCCACAAAAAATCTGATTCAGGTTGGAAATCAGCATCAAATATCACTACATAGTCGCAATCCTTTGCATAATGTTTCTTTAAGCCTTCTCGGAGTGCTCCCGCCTTGTATCCATTTCTGCTATTTCTAGTCTCATACTTAATATTAACTCCCTTGGTCTCCCATGTCCGACATTCATCTTCTACTAGCTCCTGTAGGCACATGGTTAAAGGTTTAAAGATGAAGAAATATGTTTTCCTGATAGTATCAAATTCTTTGGAATGGAAGATACATTACCCTAGTGGCAGGATCAGTAGAATCATCAAGAACTTGAATTATTATCTTCTGAGATGGCCATTTCAGTGAGCATGCTGCTCCCACTGACAATTTGTAAACCTGGCACCATGGATGTGAAATGAAACGATGTAAGTGTTTCAAATGATATGCAGATGCAAATACATATAAGTGTACATATGATATAATATCATCTGCTTTCTTTTGTGTTTGAATAAATCAATTTCAAATTTGAAATCTATTGAGGCTCGCAAAAAAAAAGGGAAATCTGTTGAGCTGTCTTAGCTGGTGAGATCTACAATGGAATATGATAAAGAGAATTTGGAAGTTTCCTAACTTGTTTTGGACTTGTAACCAATTCATTATTGCTCTCTATCTGTACTTTGCATGTTAGCAACTAATGCTTTATATAGCGTTCTTATTCTGATATTCATGCCTATTCATATTGTGCTCTGAAGATATGATAATGACTTCTTACATCATGTTGTACTCAGATTTGGGTTACTAATCAACCCCAGAGTACTGTTGATAATGTCTCTCTTTCGTTTTCCAATTGCACTGTCCTAGAACTATATCATCACTCTCGTTTCAGTGCCTAGGCATATACCTCATAATAAATATAGAGGTAAACTGCAAGAATGATCTGATGCACCTGATTTCAGTTTGTTGTTATTTTGAATTCATCAAGCCATTTTTGTAGCTTTCAAAATCACCACTAAATGCGGAAAGTGTTCAAGTTATATGAGCAGTTTTTTTGTGAGTGATAATCTTTTTTTTGTTTTCCTAGAATGATCTGATGAAATAAGGTACAGAGGTTTTGAGGAATTTTTTTTATCATTATTAAATGGTCTTATAATTTCTTGCCACACAGTCCTGTTTTTGGAATTATTGTTTTTCATTACTGCTTAACGTTATGAATTGCATTTCGCCTTAAGTGAATGACTTTCTTTCCAAGTTTATATCAGTTGAGAAATGTTCGGTCATTATATGAATTTAGTGAGCAACATAACCAAATTACAGATCACCCTGAAGCACTCTGTTAACCATACACAGGATGTATTTGTAATTTATAGGTTCTGCTATTCTGGTCTTGGCTCTCCGAAGAAACATAAAAGTTGTGCAGTTTCTAATTTGACTTCTCTGTGTTCAACTGCATGTTGACTGCTATGCACAGCTTAATCCTTTTTGAATTCTGTTCTATGATGTCAGGCATCTTTGTGTTTTGCCTGTACAAGTGGTTATTGAATATAACCACATTATTTGCTATCGCCTATGGATATGTTGCCAAAAACCTTGCCCTGGTTCCAACTTGCCAATAATATTCTATGAAAGGAACTATTATGAGGCAAGTTTGTCCTCATTGAAACACCTGGTGTCCAGATTCTGGTCATCAGGAACATAATGAAAGAGAAGAGAACTCTAAAAAATATTGTGGAACGGGAACTCGTGGATAACTTAAACAGTACAGAAGTAGCCTTGCTTTGAGATACGCTTCTCTTACCTCTTTCTCGTTGTACATTGGAATTTGAACCAGGATGATTGGGTGTGAATTGTTTGCCTCCAACTCCTGCTTCACAGAGTCGAGCTGGTTGTACTTTGTGTACTTTTTTATCCTCAGGAGCTTGACCGCAGTGATCACAATGGCCATGTACACCCTCTCCAGAAACAGCATAACTGACATCAAGGCGCACACATACATGAGAAACCACAGCAGCGGCACCACTATGGGGTTCCGAATTTGCGACCACGCGAACTTGATATGATCATTGAACCTGTCGCCGAGAGGATCTCTCAATGCAAGGTTCCTCATTCTCTTTCAAGTTCTTCGCAAGAGGAAGGCCAAGTGAACTCGTGATGAGTAGCAGGGGTAAGTTCTTGTGATTCATATAGGGTGAGGGAATGGAGGACATGGTATTCTTTATATATCCGTGGAGGACTGTGAAAACCTCCCAGGGTGAGTGGAGCTGTGGCTTTTGAAGTGTGTTGGCAAGAGGAAGAAGAAAGCTAGTGAAGTCCAGGAATGACACACGCTTTGCATGCAGGATTAAGGGGGGATGCATAATGAAACAGTTGTCCTAATGCTTGGTTTCTTGTTCATTTGTGCTAACAGAATTGCTTATGGGGGACGCTCTTGTGGCGAAATCCCAATTCATCGAAGAGTCTCTTAAAAATGATTTAATCCGAGATCAAAACGTTAAAAAAAAAGGTTCTCACTTCCCTCGCTTAGTAATTAGTAATAATACATCTTGACACCACCTGATTCCAATTCACCTAGCATTCAATGCAAAGGAGCTGGCAATAGTAGCCAAAAAAGGTTAACAATAACTCTCTATTTCCAATTGAACTGTGACATAATCCTCCTGAACCGGACATCCTTCTCCCCTCAGAAGCTAAAACGTAGTGTAATGTTGTCCGATATCGCGCGGACTTATCGGTCACATTTTCAGCTTCATTAATGTATCGCCGCCCCTTATATCATGAGGAAGAAATGAGGAGCGAGAATGAAACCGTTATCTTCTGCTGTAATAAGACTGAAAGGCAACGAGTGCAAGTCCGGTCCTTGGGCGAGGAATTATGGCTCTTTTCTAGCAAAGTCAGGAGGGAGTGGTGTGTGTAGTGTTCTCTGACCTCTTTTGTTCATGTCAAACGCAAGGTGCTGCGCGTATCCTGCTGGCAAACTTGTCGCATGCCCCTCGCTCGTCCTAAGCCAGCATTAAAAAGCATATAGCTGTTTCCCCAGAGGGCCGAGCTGAGTACAGCTAATGAAGAAGTGGAGAAGTGAACGAAGCCACCCGGAGTCGTCTCCCTCCCTCATTTTGGAGCCCCAACAAAAGCAGTAGTTATGGCTGATCCCCCGAGCCACAAGGATTTCGCCATGGAATGCCTCTCTGGACGACGCACTTGTCAGCCTGCATGAAGTCGAGCTTGAATTGAAATCCAGTTAGAGAAGGTCGAAAAGAAATAATGGACGAGGGTGTTTTTTGTGCGTATGGAGATTTTTTGTACTTATAAACTCAGGTGCTTGTCCCCATGCACATGATTGCAGTGATGTCTATCTATACGTAGACGTCACTGTTACGATGCTTGTTTGAGCTCTAAGGTACTGCAGATGTCTACGAGTTTGTCTGTAATTTTTCAGTGCAACTAAGGGTGCCTTTTTCAAATCTTAATATAATACTATCAAGCACGCATAACATAACATCAAAATGATGTCTGATGAATATTTCCAATTAACTCAGTACTACTACACTGAAAACATGAGGGCATTATATTTTGTCTTCCAGAAATCATACTAAAGGACTCACCATTACAGTGCATATCTTTTGCATTAGGATTTCATTTGGTGATGTATTTATCAATTAATGATATATTAATGTAAAAAATGAGGTCATTACAAAGGTCAATACAAATATAATAAATGCATTAGAAAGAAAAGAACAAGGTAGCTCAAAGGGACAAAGCATAACTGGAAGGGCGCCAACTACTCAAACGAGAAATTGAATAACAAAAGAAGAAATAAAATATTATTTCCAACTATTCCCATGATTTATGAATCTTAAACTTTTGTTGAATTTAACCTAGCCATTTTCCATTCTTTTAAGCATGTCCATTTGTGGTTATTTTTTTGCTTAGGTAATATGCAATGTTTTCAGAACTGATTCGGCAATCGACCGATCGACCAAGTGAATCATAATTCGATCGAATTAGATCGGATTGAACTATATTTTTATTAATATGATATTAGTTTTAGTACTTCAAAAAGATATATTATAAATAAAGGTATTCAACGTAAAAAATAAAATGAAATAAAAACATGTTATCGTCATTTTAATTAATCAATGTTAAGTTGTTAACAAGTTTTTTCACATTTTTGGAATATATATTATTTACAATAAATTTTTTTGTCATTTTCTTATTTAATAATTTCATGAATAATTTTCTTTTTTTTTGTTTGAATCATTTCTTATTATTATCTTCTCATATTTTATTTCTCAAATTCAAATTGCCTTTCCATATTATTTGTTTCCTTTTTTAAAAAAGTTAATCATATAAAATCTATATAATTTCTATTTTTATATTCTTAATGTGTATTATTTTAAATTTTATCATTTTTTATTTAAGTTCAATTTTATATTTTATTGTAATTGATCTCTATTACAATTTTCCCCCTTTATTTTCCAATTCAAATACATTCCTCATTATTAACATCCTTTTTACCTTCATCCTACAAAATCTAAATATTATAATATACTATTCAAATCCATATCCCTTTTTCTCTCCTTTTTATTCTTGCACATTCTCTATTATAATATACTTTTCTTATTTTTTTATTTTTCTTTCCATATCCAGCCTTATTTTTTGAAAAAAACTGAATTGAACTGATTTCTAATTCAATGTAGTATTAATCAAGTTGACTCGATTCAATTTAGTTTTTTTTTTATCAAAACAGTTTTTATTACCAAACGGACCACTAACTGATTCGTGATTCAACGGTCGGGCCAATTTTAAAAACACTAGTATGATGTCTTTACCCTCCTATTTTTTGTGTATAAAAGGTTGTAAGAAAATAAAAATATTCTAACATAAACTTGATTTCAAATAAAAATTACTATTTTGTTGATTTATGACAGATTCTAAGAAAAGATAATTCGGGATAGGGAAATGGAAATAAGGAAAAAGGAAAAAAAAACACGGAGACGAAAATTTAGCGAGGAAATCAAAGCCCAGTCCATCAGTCTCCAAAACACGGCCTATCATAATGATCCGCATACAACGGTCTCGTGCGGACGTCTTTCTTAACATTTCTAGGGTTTTTAAACCTCTTTGCCTCCGTCGTCTCTCTCTCTCGGCGCCGCTTCTGACTTCAGAGGTCTTCCCGCGCGAGACGCCAAAGAAAAGTAGCAGAAGAAGGGAGAAAAATGGGAGGGAAGTGCCCTCACAGGAAGGTGAAGAAGCGGCGGTTCTCCCACAAAACTGCGCGTCGATCCAAATTCCTGCTGAAAGATATCCTTTTTCTGTTTTCTTTTTTTTTGCTTTTTCTTTTTTCATTAGTCCGTCTTCTTCTTCTTTTGTGTATGAGCTGCAATGTTTTTTCCGTTATCTCTTTTGGCGGTAATTTTATCGTTCGCCTTCTTCCTTGACGATGAATCGATCACGCGACGATGAGGTGTACGGAGAGATTCTGAAGCTAGCGGAACAAGAAGCGACGAAGTCCCTCCCGATCGACGAGGATCTCCCCGGAATGGGCCAATTCTACTGCCTCCACTGCGAGTAAGATCCTCACGTCGTTGTTTTTCTAGGGATCGTGTTGTAATCGCATTGGTTGATTCTTTTTATTTCGTTACATTTCTTCAGCCGATACTTCGCGAACGAACAGATCAGGGCGGAACATTGCCTGTCGAAGCGCCACAAGAAAAGGTGCGGGCTTTGATGTTTCTTGCCTCTTCTCTTTTCCATACAGTTTAAATTGTCAGGGTTAATATGTGTGACAAATTTTGTCGTTGTTTATTATATATTCATGTGGGGTTTGGCTGGCAAATTAAAAGGATTCTTGCCTTTAAGGTCCTTCTTAGGATCAGACTGGTATTTGTGTTAATGAGTGTGGTGGAATGAATCATGTTAATACACTGAAGATGAATTATCGCCATTCATATATGAGATTGCACTTCTCTAGCTTTTGAAGTTGATGTCCATGGTTATGTTTGAGAGATGTCAACTTGCTGCGTCCAGCTGGTGGAATAACTGAAGCATTTTTTTGAGAAACTGGAGCATTAGTATGCCCCTGTTTTAGATATCGACCATGGATTAGTCTTTATGGCTGCACATCTTGGAATAAATTTTACTGTG
The DNA here is from genome assembly GCA_030549335.1 of Pontederia crassipes. Lineage (NCBI taxonomy): Eukaryota > Viridiplantae > Streptophyta > Magnoliopsida > Commelinales > Pontederiaceae > Pontederia > Pontederia crassipes. The sequence continues at coordinate 62,083,678 of CM060191.1, read as the reverse complement.
ATCAAATTGATCTCCTATCTTTTCTGATTATAATAAATAATCTCATCTATGAAACGCACCAAAATTCTCCGTTTAATGTCTTAGAAAGACCATTGATGCAGACATTCCTGTAGGTGGAACAGTGGCCATTGTTTGCACTGATATAACCGTCATATGCTTTACATTTATGCTTGTGGTTATGTGTGGTGCTATGAAATGACAATAATTGTTTTGCATTTGAAACCTTCTGTTGTGGTCTTTTCATTTTGTAATGAAACCTGAATTATATTTGAGCATGATGAGGATACGGGGTTCTATTGAACCATTTCTAGTAATTTGCACACATGATCCTCCAATTTGAGTCCAATACCACTCTTGTTCTCGAACTTTTTCTTGCACAGTTAGTCCTCAAATTTCAGTTATTTTGCACGCATCATCTTTTTACCGATTACAGCAGTTTTTTTCACAGAAATTGTTGGCTATATATATACATCCAAATTGTTTTTCTTCCAAATCATTTTTTTTAAATAACTATAACAAAATTATCGAATACCCTATAATTCTGACAGTCACAAAATTTTTGACCTAACTTACTCTCGATCCATGATATTACTTGTGTCCAACGTGCCTTTAATGAGTAATTGAGTATAATAACAACATACAATATATATATAGCCACCAAATTGAAGAAAACAATTGTTGTAATGGATAAGATGAAGCATGCAAAACAACTAAAGTTGGAAGACTAACTGTGAAAAAAAATCGAGGACAAGAGAGGTATTGGACTCAAAGTTGGAGTAACATATGTGCAAATTATCTGAACCATTTTTAAGCTTGTGTCATATGTTATTGTGGTAATTTATGTTAGTATGTATGGATAATTGACTCTTGTTTGGAAATAGCATGTTATCAGAGCATGATGTATTAATAAATTGATTATTCTTTCAGATTCTTTCTACAGTAATAATCCCCCTTTTTTCTGTGTACTTCATCTTTATTTGAAAACAAGTTTTAACTTAAAATCCACCATATAATTTTTTGCTTAAGCATGTTCAGCCATAAATAAACTAAAAAAATCTTGTGTAAGGACTTTTATATTTTTTTTTGTAAATTGAACTTTTTCTATTAATAAGTCTTCCTTTTCTGCACTTAAAACAATAAGTTGTCTAGACAACCAACTTGAAGATTCATTAGACTATTTTTCAATGAGCACTTGAGCATTGGACTAATTATATGTACCCTTTTAAATTGAAGTTCTTGCACTTACTCTTATTGTTGATTTATATTAGGGTGAAGGAAATGAATGGACCTGCTCCTCACACTCAGTTGGACGCCGAGTTAGCTGCTGGGATGGGCCCACCTGATAATGGCCCAAAGCTTATGTCGATGTGAGACTTATGGTTTATGTTAGAACCTTAGCCTGTTTGTTTCCAGATATTTCCAAATCTAGAATGAACGATAATTTTGAAAATGGAAATTCAATATTTTGCCAGTATGTGATACTATTTTATTTATGCATTTAGAGGAACAAGGATGCGTCCTGAGCTTTGTAGACATCCTGCCGTGTTAATAAACTTAGACGGTTACATCAATGTGGATGTTTACAATAGAAAATCAAATTGTTTCACCCTGATCACCAGCCCACCATAACTTGGACAAGTTTAAAGCGTGTGAAATGATACTCTTTGTGTAGCAACACCCCTCCATAAAAGGGTTTGCATTTTGCTGGAACCGAGTGTCCAATAAGACTGCTGATGTGAAACATATGTTGTTTACAATTATAACAAGTTAATGATATTAAAGTAAAGGAAAAAACTAAATCAACAAAAGATTGCCATTTCAGATGGTATGCTTTGGTAAGAAAAAGAAAAGTGGAGGCTGTATGTGGTAAGGAAATCAGCCGACCATCTTTGTTTAAAATCAAGTATACTCATCGAATAGCCAAAGCCAAGAGTTGTTCTTTGAAGCATCAGGATGTTGTAAAAGGAACAAAAAATCATGAAAGTGCTGCAGAACTGAGAAGGGATGATTTACTTTTGGTATGGCGATTCAAGCTATTTTCATATATGCTTGATATGGGAACAATATCCTATATGTATGTTGATTTGTAGTATATGAATGTTTAGTCTAAAATCCTTCAGATATGTTTTTGCTCATTCAAAGTCGATGTTGTTTTATGCTTTTAAACGCATGTTGATATGTAGTATATGAATGTTGAATGCGGAAAATGGTGCACCAGACTTATTTCAGTTGCTCTTTTTTGGTTAATAGAACATCTAGTCGTGCATGACTTATGATCTGCTTATATGCATATCAAATAGCTGCTCTTCATATTTGCTTAATTTTCTCTGCTGTTGTTTTGGGAAATGTCGATCCTTCAATGTAACCATTTTCATATAGTTTTTTTTATGACTGCATATTTCTACAGGGAGACGAGTCTCGTCTTTTATATAATACAACTTGCTTCATGTTTAACTTTTTGTTCTGCATACTCACATAAAATGTGTGAACCGTAGTTTATTCTTTAATCCCTTATACATTGTTTTCTAGTAGTTTTTAAATAACAGGGCCTGCCTGCCTTCGTGTGGTTGCAAGGCATAAAGAGCCTACTTCACATTTCCTCTCCCTCAATGAAAAAATAAATTGGTAACACATTTCTGCTATGTTGTTCCCCTCGAGATAATGTTCCAGTTTATTATTTTATGTCGTCAGTGTATTGTTCCATTACTATTCTGTTCCTTGCCGCGTTGCAATAACAAGCAACAATGTTGGTAGAACTCTTATTAGTATGTTTTTTTTTCACTTATATCCCTTTTTCTGGAGTAATGTCCAAGTTATAGTATTAATTATTTATCTAAATATTTTTAGTTAATCTCAAATTATTGAGAATGTGAACAGTGTTATTTTTAAATTATCTGTTGGCCTTCTACAATAAAATAGGGAAAAATAAGTTGGAGTTTCGGCCAGTGACGGACGGCTAAGGTCTCGATCATTTTCTTTCTTAATTTGTTTATAATTAAAAAGGTAATATTGTTAGCAGATTGATAAGTTAATTTTTTTAAAAAGTAAGTGATTAATAGAAGTTTGCAATGATTCATGAGACAAGATCTTGCGAATCCGATCAAGAACAGCTCATACTTGACATGGTGTGAAGCAAAACTTGCTCATTTGAACTCGGAGAGAGAGGGGGGAGAGGAAGGAGGGACCGGACACGAGAAATTCAATCATCCGTAGGATCGCATCTGAACGGTCGAAAATGTGCTGTCGTGTGCCGTTGGATTTCGCAAGGATGGTCAGGATGTCACGGTGCGAAGCAACGGATATATATATATCGAAGGTCTGAGAAATAAATGGTTCCTTCTGTTACAAAGTACAAACTCTTGTGGCATATACAGTTTTGGGGATAAGTCATATGGTTGGAAAAAGAGTGATTAATATACGAAAGAAAAAAGAAAAAAAATTAAAATCTCGTCAAACTAATATATTCCTTTTTTTCAATTCCGATTTGAGATCTAATGGTTGATATCCTTATGCATTTGAATTCCTAGTCTTGGCTTGAAGGAGGCGTCGAAATGAGATGTAATTTGTTGTCTTTTCTTCTCTTTGAATATCCGATCGTCATTTTTTTAAAACTTTTGTATTGTTCAAAGTTCAAACCGTCTTTGCTTTGGAAAATTGCTGCCACAGCAAATAGATAAGGATCATACTTCAACTAATATCATATTCCCCCCACAGTGACAGACACCATCACACTCTTTCTTTCTGTCGCTTCAAGTCCTGTCGTCATCATTTAAATGGACAAAACCAAACAAATAACACACATATAGAGAGCATCCCCATGCGGACAGAACCCAGTCAGTAATCCCCCACAAGCCCTCTGGCCTCTGCTTTCCTATGGGGTAAAGCAGCACATTTCAGTGTTTGTTCTCAATCAGTTGTGAATCTTACGTTACTTGTTATAGTCCTTGCTTTGTGCGAATTTTACTCCAAAAGCAGAGTAAGTTCCCCCAATCCTCTCATTCCCCCCTCTGTCACGGCCGCTGGGTCGTATCATAATAAAAAGGGGAGGGACCTAAACGTCACATGAATCGAGGTTGATGCTGTTCCCCAACTAATACCCAGGACGTTAACAGAGATGCCCCTCCCCCGTTCTTGTCATTTTTAATAAACGAAAAAGCAATCGATGCCCTGCCCTGCCCTGCCATCTCTTTGATCCCCCGAGGCCCTCAAAAAACCCTGCTTGCTTGGACTCACATGGAACATGAGGCATCTCGCATCCTGATGGCTTCCTTGGCTTGCAGGCCCGCAGAGGTGGTGGTGGCCTTTAACTTTGTGATGGATGTAAATTTTTAAGATCTTTTTCAGGGTCCACAACTCGATCAGGTCCCCTGTAATTCGTGTCGTTTACAGAACTTGTTAAAAGCCATTAGTGCATGTATTAATCGAACATTGTCTGTACTTAAGTCGGGTCCCAGTTGTTGGCTCACAATAATTGCAAATAATACAGAGAGAGCAGTAAATTGTGCGCAGACCTGTTTGTTCAGGGGTCACCAGGGGATCTCTCTGGCCTTTCAAAGTTGAAACCTGTGCAAAATGACAACACATTACTGACAGTAAGCTAGAAAGAAATTGCAACTGTTCTAAACTATTAGTGCAGAATTTACTTTTAAGATCTCACGTTATGACGATTAAAGTCTCTCTGAGCATAAAAGATATTCGTACGTTCCTGATCTAAGCTGTCTTCTCAATAATGCTTGAAAGTTGGGTGGAGAAAACTGACCTTGATAAGCTCAGATTACTTCCGAGGATGAAAACAGAAGCCGATGATCCAGTGTGTCCAATCGAACCGAGTGAATAATTTTATCATGCAGACGGAGGCAACGGGCAGGGCATGTGAGGGCCTTGTGCCCTGGACTCTGCTACATACGCAAGCACGTACCGATTTCTCCAGCTGGATAAACATGACCCAATACTTCAAAGACGATCATGTTTCTTTTTTAGATCAACTTGCATGACTATCACATCTATACCTTGCATGCCTTGGCTCATGCCAACGCAATCAAAACTATTGCCTTAGCTTGCTATGATTTGTAAACAGATCACGTTGTTCCACGCCAAGTCTCAGTCCAAACGTCCAATTTGGCGATCAGTACCATTATCACTTTGAAGTGGTTCAAGTCAAAACTCCCCCCTGTTCTTCCTTTTGTTTTGTGTCGACAAAACGGATTTAAAATGCAACAAGTACACTCGACTTCACACGAGTGATTCCCTGGTAGAAAAATGCATGCAGGAAACATTAATCGAAACGGGCGATAGGAAATACCGTGATAAGAAGAAAATAATCATCATGTGCTCGCTTCTATTAGTTGTAAAAGTGAAAAATGGAATTCAAAATCTCTTATTGCTCTTGCTCTTTACACAGTACACAAGGTCTCTGAATCCGAAGTATAACCTAGGGACAACTATCTGTTGCATGTTCCATGTTTGCTCAGCGGTACGTGAGCGCATAATAAAACTACATATGCTGCATTTAGTTAGAAAGTCTTCATGAAAAACTACTATGTGCAGATACAGACCTTTAGAACTCCACTTCATTGATGATTAGCAATGGCAGATGGAAGTGAAGAATGAGTAGCATTTTACTTTTAAGAACAAAATGGGTATTGGCGGCTACTCCCTGTAAAGTTGGAGAGAACAGAATCGAACCTTCTGCTGGTAAAATTGGAACAGTAAATACGATATGTATTTACACGACAATTTTTGTTCTTTTAGGAGGCCAAGAACAAAAGAAACATGAAGAGAGAAGAACAGGAAACTAGTGATATATGAGTCAATCTAATGTTTTATCCCTTTTCTTTTTCTTTCAGGTTTCGGATCCTTGCTTAGCTCGCGGTCTTCACTCGAGACTGGTGGACGCATTGGTCATCATGCTGGCGGCAGCCGGCGCCTGGCCGAAGCGCTGCAGCTGCAGCAGCCTTGCATACAAGCCGTCGGGGTGGTGGCTGAGCAGGTGCGAGTGCGAGCCCTGCTCCACCACCTTCCCTTCGTCGATCACCGCGATGACGTGGGCGTTCCGCACAGTGGCCAGCCGGTGCGCCACCACGACGGTCGTCCGCGCGACCCCGGACCGCTCCACCGCCTCCTGCACGCTGCGCTCGGACTCCGCGTCGAGCGCGCTGGTCGCCTCGTCCAGCAGCATGATGGGCGCCTTCTTCACCAGCGCCCTCGCGATGGCTATTCGCTGCCGCTGGCCCCCGGACAGCTGCACGCCTCGATCGCCCACCCACGTCCGGTAGCCGTCCGGCAGTCCCGATATAAACTTGTGCATGCTCGCCTGAGTCGCTGCCTCTATGACTTCCGCTTCCGTAACCGAGTCCCTGCCGTAGGCGATGTTGTCGAAGATCGTTGCGGCGAACAGGCACGGCTCCTGTGGCACCACAGCGATCGCCTGCCGCAGCGACTTCAGGTTGTACTTCCTGATGTCCTTCCCGTCGACGAGGATGCGCCCTGACATCGGCTCGTAGAACCGCTGTATCAAGGCGATGACGGAGCTCTTGCCGCAGCCGCTCGGGCCGACCAGAGCGAGCATCTTCCCCGCGCGAGCGCGCAGCATGAAGTCTTGGAAGACCGGCACGTCCGGGCAGGAAGGATAAGCGAACTCCACGTGTTTGAACTCGATCTCACCCCGCAGGCGATCGGGCACGGGTGCAGCGTCGGGGTCGTCGGGTTCGATCTCCGTGCCGCGGTCGAGGATCTCGAACACGGAGCGCATGGCGCGCCCGCCCTTGATGAAGTCGGGCGCCAGCGTGAGGGTCTCGGCCGCTCCGTTGGCCGACACCATGAGGACCATGAAGACACGGATGGTCTTGGAGAAGTCCGAAATCCCATGCTTCACGAGCCATGAGGCGTACCACAGCCCCAGGGCGTAGGAGGCGTAGAGCAGGAACTGCGCCACGCCGAAACCGCTCCCCGCTATTTGGCCTTTCCAGAAGCAGCGGCGCAGTGGACTTCGCATGTTGGCAGCGAACAATTGGGTGATCTTGGCCTCTGAATTGAATGCTGCGACCGTGCGTAGATTCATCACGGCCTCGCCGGCAATCTGCGTGGCCTTGGCGTGTGCAACCTCTAAGTCGCCGGAGAAACCAGTCATGAACATTTTCTGCGTCACACATCACAATAATTTACTCCAAGGATCGAATCTGGAAGCATGTCCAATCAGAAAGGTATTTGAGTTCATTACCTGCAGAACTGTGGCAGCCACGACAACAGGAAAGACAGCAATGAGCACCAGGGCTAGTCTCCACTGGAGCACGAACCCGGCTGTGCAGGCAACGAGCATGAGTGCTGAATTTTGCACGATAACTGATATCCTGTCCCCAATTGCAGACCTCACATTGTGAGCATCCAGTGTGAGCCGTGCTGACACTCTAGCACTAGTGTTCTCCTCCCTGTCAAACCATCCGATTTCGTTCCGGAGCACAGCAGCCAGCATCTTCTCCCGGACTCGTTTTGTTAGGTTCTCCCCGACCATGTCCCAGAACAAATGTTGCAGTGTGTTGAAGAGGAGGGCGGCCGAGGACAACCCGATCAAAAGGTAGCAGTACTTTGCAATCTCCCGCTTCATGTACTTGTAGTCCTGGGCATAATAGACACTAAGAACGGCGCTGAGGACATAGGCAAAGAAGGCACTCAAGGAACCACAGACCATCGACCCAAGTGAGCCGATGAGCGCATATTTCCATTCCGGCGAATTCATTTTGGCGAGTCGCAGCAATGAGTTTGCCTGATCCCTGAAAGCAAACCTCTCCATTCGGTGGTTTGGTTCAATTGAGAAACTGAAGTCAGAATTGCTGAAATCAGAGAGTCGTCGTGAGTATGGTGATCGGCCGTAAGATGAATTCCGTGTGATAATTGGGGAGCTGACAGAGTTTCTAGCACTTGAAGGCCTGAGATGAACATAAATTTCAACTTCAATACAAAAATGAACAGTGGAAAGTGAATTTTCTGCACACGAAAATTGTTTTACCTTGCACTGCTCTTCCTGGCATTCACAAGGGCAGCCTCATGGGCTTGTTCCTGCATTTTTATCAGCTTTGCATACGTTCCATTATCGCCTTTAGCCATGAGTTCATCGTGTGTACCAATCTCAGATACACAACCTTGTTGAAGAACTGCAACAATGTCCGCCTTACGGATGGTTGAGAGCCGGTGAGCAATGACTAGTGTAGTGCGCCCAATCATGAATCGATCAAGTGCATCCTGGACAAGCTTCTCTGATTCAGAATCCAGAGCACTTGTTGCTTCATCCAGCAGGAGGATTGCTGGGTTCTTCAGCATTGCTCTTGCAATTGCAATCCTTTGCTTTTGGCCACCGGAAAGCTGTAATCCTCTCTCTCCAACCTGCATTTTTAGGCATGGGAAAATTACTGAAATATTGATGGTCATGCTTGTTACTGCATATGGTAATGGTCTCACACATTCGAGCAGAACTGCAATGTTGACCAGCAGGTTGTCCATGCTTCCATGACATATGTACTTAACATGGTTAATCTCAATCTTGTTTTTTTGTAATGTTCCTTTCTAAAGATACCTCAAACTTGATTACATAAAGAGTTGAAGTTACTGTCACACAATAAGTTAATTACTAAACAAACACTAGCCATGTGTTAATGTTAACCATCTCCAATACCTTATGATCATCTTGTCATAAAGGTCTGGAGGTCAAGATCAAGTGGAGCTCTACCTTAAACTTCTGTTATTCATTGTTGTATTTCATGTTAAGGAGGATTCTCTTCATTTAAATTTGTGGTAGTTCATGTTAAGAGGACCCTCTTGTCAGTTTCAATCTATAAAAGGACCTTGAACAGGAATCTTAGCATGCTACTTTGTTTAGACAATGACGTCCATCTCTGAACATGCAAAGGATCATGCAGTGCAAGTTGCTTGAAAAATAAAATTGCAAGGAGCTAAAGGTCAAGGACGGCGATGTTGATGTACTTGAGTGCTACATGCTTTGCATCGGAACGGAATGGCTTCCGGACAGAGACATAAATGGCTTCAGCAATTGCAAGGAGGCAACCTCACGGGCTAAAAAAAGGGCCAAGGAGACAGAAAGGGATGTTTCAATAATGGACATGGATGCAGACCTGGGAATCATAGCCATGTGCCAGCTTTATGATGAAGGAATGCGCGTTGGCAACCCTTGCAGCCTCTTCTAGCTCAGCCTGAGTGGCGTCCTCCCTCCCCAGCAGAAGATTCTCCTTGATGGTGGTGGCGAACAGGGCTGGCTCCTGGCTCACCAGTCCTATCTGCTGCCTCAGCCACCTTAGTTTCAGGGTCTTTATGTCATGGCCATCAAGCAGAATTTGCCCTGTACATGTTCCATATGGATGAACTGTTCAAGCTATGCACATTTTTTCTTTCATATGAATTAAGATCGAAACCTCATAATACAAATCAGCATACATAACCGCTACAGGCACAAGTTCAAATTACTGTTATCGATTGATCCTTACAATATAGGGATAACCAAAGGGTGTACTGCTGTTGTCCAGCATTGGTATTTACCTGAACTGGGATCGTAGAACCTTTCAATGAGGGAGACGACAGTGCTCTTACCGCAGCCGCTGCTGCCAACCAGTGCAAAAGTCTTCCCTGCGGGGACATTGAGAGATAAGCCGCGAAGGATGGGGACGTCCGGCCGAGATGGATAGGCGAATTCCACATCCTTCAGTTCGACATGCCCTGTGATGCCAGCCAATTCGATCCCGGACTCGTTGTTCCTGTCGGTACCGGGCTTGTGATCGAGCGTCCGGTATATTTTGGCAGCGGCCACTCTCGCCTTGGCGAATGCGGCCATGCTGGGTGCGGCCTGCCCGAGAGCCCTGTCCAAAGTTAGCAGTTCCAGTGACAGTTAAAGACAGTAGCGTCAGCATCGCAGATCATAGTTAGCAATGGGGTCCGGATACATACAATCCTCCGATCATGACCGAAAACATGGTGGCAATGGCGAGGCCCCCGTTGGTGTGGTGGTGGCGCACGAGCTGGCCGCCGTACCACAGCAGAAGGGCGTAGCAGCAGAAGACGGTGAAGTAGGTGGCTCCCAATCCCATGCCCTTGGAAAACCCGCTGTGGTAGCCGAGCTTTTGGGCCACTGCCAGCGCCGCCGAGTAGGCCTGGAGAACTCTCGACTCACCGACGAACGACTGCACCGTCCTGATCTGAGCCAACGCCTGCAGAGTCCACTCACACACAGGCACACAGGACGTACGTCAGGACACTCATGCAACGAGCGAAGGATGCATTGGAAAATCGAACTCGGAAGGGATCGAGAAGTACCTGCTCCGCTATGTTGCTGGCCTCAGACAGCGCGCCCTGGCTCTTGGAGGAGAGCTTAGTGATCGTGGTGGCGTGAATGCCGCCGATGACCGCAATGAGCGGAACGACGGCGAGAGTGACGAGTGCCAACTGCCACGCCGCCGTGAAGCCCACCACGAACCCGGAAACGAACGTTGCCATATAGTGGATAAAGTTCCCCAGCTGCCCGTCAGCGTAACATTGTTTAGTCGGGATTAGATCTCGAAAAAGAAAGCTTCTTGATTGTAATTAAAAAAACAAAAGAGAGAGAACTAGAGACAACAAAACAGAGGATGAACAAAAGGACGGACCTTCTCGCTAATGGCGTCTTGGACGACGACGGCGTCGGCGTTGATGGCGTAGACGACGTCGGAGGCGCGGACGTCCGTGTCGAAGTAGCGAATGTCCTGGTTCAGAGCCGATTCCAGATACTTTATCCTCATCTTTGCGGTCTGTCGCTCCCCTGTCCACATCCAGCACGATATCTCTGCGCATTCGCATCGCCTGAGTCAGTTCCTGAACAATTCACGTCGCGTTTGCGATCAAAGTAGTATCACTCACCAGCCCACGAAGACGCCCAAATGGCAGCTCCGACCACCAAGAAGTAGAACGCATACTGCAAATCAACCGCTCGTGAACTCCACTCTCGGTACATATCGAACGGGCAACAGCTAAAACGATGCGGTACGTACCTTGACGACTTCTCGAACCATGGTGTCGGGGTCGTCGGCGTTGGATCCGAACGAGTTGATCAGATCCGCGAAGAACCGGAGGAAGATGGGGAGGGAGCAGCCATGGACCACGGCCCCAGCCGTGCCGATAGCCATGAGCACGCAGTCCATCCCGTCCGCGAACCGGAAGAGCTCGGAGACGCCGACGGTCGGAGCCGGCGGCTGTGGCTTCTGGTCCTCTCCACGGCCGCCGGTCGTCGCCGGGGTCTCCGCATCCGTCTTGCCGTTGGCCGCAGTCGACGTCTGCATCTCGAGAGAAGAAGCGGGTGGCGTAATAACAGCAGGAGGAGGGGATTGAACCAAGTACGAGTCCTTGCGGTCGGAACCAGTCATGGAGGCAGCAACGGGGTCAGCTGCGGCGCTCTCCCCTTCAGCTGTTCTAGTACTTGGTAGTACGAGTCCTTTATCAACGACCTCGATGAACAGGTCTTGAGGTTGAGGGCGACCACCCTCGGCGGCAACGGCGGCGGCGGCGGCGGAAGAGGAGGGGGAGGAGGGGGAGGAATGCGGCGGCGAGTGGAGGTGGAAGGCCTGAAGCTCAGGTTGATTCCAGCTGCTGGTGTCCACTTCTTCTTCCTCCATCCTATTGCCCACCATTACCTCCATCACCTTCTCATGCTCGGAAGGAGATGACGAGGGAGAAGGCTGTGATATAACTGGACAAAGCGCTGTGTCTCCTATCATTCTGGCTACATGAAACCAATTCCCACTTCTCTCTCTCTCTCTCCTCTACAAGGTCTCTCTTTCTCTCTCCCTGTTCAGTTGTTGTCATTGCCACCCTCCCTTGGCCTTTTAACTACCTTCCAGGACCAGGACCATGTTTAATTTCTTCATCCACATGTTTTTAACATATTTTATTGTCATAACATAACATGAACGTATTACAGAAGTAAAATTAAAATACTAAATAATAGATGAAAATTTCTTTTTTACGGAAAATATTTTATCTCCCTCAATTATCCTTCTTAAAAAATATAATGTAACCGGGGAAAAAATAAGAATATAATATTTATCTTTTTTTCATATTTTATATTCTCAATGCCTCAATTTTTTTAAAAAAAATATTTTGCCATGTATGCTCAAACATGTGTGTGGACCTTTTTTTTGCAAAGAGGGAGTTAAAACTTGGAACTTAAAAAAGGAGAGGCGGGCGGGGCAGCCATGTTGTCCCGACAGCAGAGAGGTGTAAAAACCTGAGAGAGAGAGAGAGAGAGAGTTGGGATGTCTCTTTGACTTGGGGAATTTTGGGTTCCATTTTTTCTCTGATGATTTGTTGAACTGAAAAGCATAAAATAAGATTTACTTCTTTCTTCTCACCGAAGCCAAACCGACATGTACAAGTGTACAACAACCTTATCATACAAGCTTTCCGAAAATAAGGCAAAAAAAAATGATGATAAGTGATTGACCGTAAAAAAAATTTTATTTTCACTATATACATGACATAAATTGATCATCAACAGTATATAATTATTAAGGTCGTGAGAATTGAACTATTATTTCTAAAAATTCAAAACTAGTAATTAAAAAAATAACGCAAAATGATAATCAATTATTATTTTGCGTATCATCATAGAGTGATTTCTTTCATTAAATAATTATTATTTTTCCCAATTATAAATGAAAATTAAGTTGGCCGTGTATTTCATTTTTCATATATCATGCATTCCTACATTTTCTTTTCGTCTCCCTCGTGTTATCATATTTAACAAGATATTTTAACCAAATAACACGTAACAAGCTAAATATATCGAGTGCAGCCAAGACCATTCTCTAGATAGCCTCCGAATGCTGGAACATGACTTCTCGCTAGATTTGGAAAATTTATGGTTCAAGTAAGATTGACCATTCAAAAGGTGAATGAATGCATCATCTAATTCTCACAGAGTGAGCAGATTCTTGATAAAAGCATTAATCCCAAGCCAATGCATCACACGGCCATTTTGATCAAAATTTAAATTTTTTTTTTGTTTAGTTTAGCTTACGCGACGCTAAAAATTATTCGCATTGATCAGAGGTTTTGATTCATCATTAAGTTTGATTAATTTGGTATCATTTTAGACAGCGTAAGCTTTCAACGAAAATTTTTTACGTTCATAAATTTTCGAACTCGAGACATTTAATTAAGTGATAAGAAGCTACTATTCATTTGACCTCAATTTCTCTTAGTTCAAAATTTTAGTTTTTTTTTATTGTCATCCCAAGAAATAACATCGATAGTTTAACTTACGCGACGCTAAGAATTATTCGCATTGACTAGAAGTTTTGATTCATCATTAAGTTCGATTAATTTAGTATCGTTTTAGACAGCATAAGCTTTCAATAAAAAAATTTTACGTTCATAAATATTCGAACTCGAGATATTTAATTAAGCGATAAAAAGTTACTATTGATTTGACCTCAATTTCTCTTAGTTCAAAATTTTAGTTTTGATTGGTGCAACCTAATAATGTTCATCGTATCATTTTGGAAAAATAGAAATAGGAACGGGTTCATTATCGGTCCAAAAATGCAACCTAACAAAGAGAGGAAGGAGGATTTCCACTTTGAGAAAAATTTCAACCAACTTTTGTACAATTAATATAATCAACAAATCATGATCGTTATATTATGATCATATGATTGAGATTCAACCTCGATTGAATTTAATATTAAGTTATTAAATTTATTTTCGACCATGTAATCATGGTTTAAATTCATTGAATGTATATTACAATTTTTGATTGCATATTACTTAAATTCATATATATATATATATAATTAACATTTTGTTTTATTATTTAGACTTTATAGGTGAATGAGCGAAATATTGAAGTAAGAAAAAAATGATTATAGACTATTACAAGAATGTGTAATTTTTTTTCGGTCGCTTGGAAGAATGTGTATATAATGGTTAAAATTGGTCTAATGCTGAAATTACCCACAGTTAAGGGCAAAAGCAAAGCAACAAAAAAAAATTGTTCATGAACCTTGGAATTACATACTGCGAGAATTAATGGCGGTCCAAGAGTAAAATATCACAAGTACATTCCCCTTTTTTCCTTCTGAGTCACAGCTCATCCTAAGCAGTGATCACACAGGACACATCATTTTCCAAGATTATTGGCATATAATTGTTTTTAAAAGAATTGCATATGTATAAACAAAAGGCTCAGTGAATAAAAAATCATCCTTCCGTCGTTAGTATTTTGGAGTTTGTTTGGCTAAGCCAGTAAAAAATGACTTATAAAGAGTTTGTTGAGAATATTGCACCGAGGACCATCTATGAATAATCAACATACTCAAGTAGAGAGATAGAAAAAAGATGAACAGATTTAACGTGATAAAAAAAATTTAATTAGTGTGAACAAGAAAAAAAATATCTATAAGTAAAAGAAGTCAAAAGAAATTTTCTTACTAACAATAAAAAATATGTCGTGATAAAATTTTAACTCTCATATATAAAGATTCGTACCGTGAGAGACTTTGTCTTCCACACCTCTACGAAAATTAGTGACGAACTATCGGCTTGGGCTTAACGACTCAAGCCTCTTATACTGTCACATATCCTATTTTTCATTTTTTTTTCCTTTTTTATCTTTCAAAATGTTGAGTCAAACAGAGTTTTGAAATTTATTTTACTTATAAGTTAGAAAAAATAAACTTATTTTGTATAAGAAGAAAAGAAGTTTGAACAATAAATGTATTATTTTACCCTTATAATATAAATAACTTTTTTTTCACATATATTTTTCTTATGTAACTATTTATTTTCAAAATTAATTTCAGTTATTTAACTACTTTTCATCACTTTAATTTATCAATTATTTCATATCACCAAAATCAAAACGAGCCCATGATTACTCCTCCGTGAAGTTGTTTAACTGTGATGGGTGGTGCTTTCATAACCAATGCAGTACCATCCAATGTTTTGAAACCGGACCGATCCGGCCGGTTCAACTAGTTCAACTGTGAACCGGCCGATGATCCGATCCGATCAAGGTACAAAATTGGTTTTAATGTTGAACCGGAAAAAATCGGTTGAACCGGTCGGTTGGATCGGACCGGTTCAACCCGGTTCAATTCAAATTTTAAAAAAATAAAATAATGACAAAAATAGAAAAGTTAAAAAGGAAAAAAAAGAAAGAATAAAAGAAATGTAAAGAAGGAATGAATATGACAGGTATAACATTAAATAGGAATGGAAATAAAAAAAATAAGTATTTGAAATTGCTTAGCATTAAAATAGAAAATTATTAAAAGACATAAATAAAGGAAAGTGTTAAAGAAAAAAAAAGAATAATTTAAGATAAACTTTATTAATATAGCATTTATATCATTAAATAATAGATATTAAATTAATAATAATCTATTTATATTTAAATGTTAATTATTATTATTTATCATTATTAAAGCTTTTAACAAATTAAAATTATGTTATATTAATTTTTAATATTATTAATAGGTTATTAGTACAATATTAATATACTACATCATATAACTTATATTATATCTCTATAATTATTATAATAATATTATTTTAATAAAATCCGGTTCAATCCGAACCCGATCGGACCGGTCCAACCGTGACCCGGTAAAGAATTCGGTCCGATCGCCGATCCGATTATGAAAAAATTGGTACCATCCAAATTGAAAGGTTTGATTAAAGTAAACCAGCCAGTTTGATTAAAACTCGTATCCACAACAATTATTCGAGATTATGTAAATTAATGAAGATCATACTCTCAAATAGTAAAATGACATAAATATGTATTTTGAAATTTATTATGAAAAGTGGAAATGGAAAGGGCTCTTCGTTTTTTTTTTCTTATATATCTTATGGACCATTGATATTTTAGATTATTAACACTATCTCTTGTTAAATGATCATTTAAAAAATTAAACCCAAAATATTAACTTTTAAAATTTTATTAGGACGCAATTTTATTTATCAAACCGTGTTAATAAAGCTTGATTGAACCTTCCTCCTATCTTTTTTTTTTCTGTTTCCTGTGTGGTATTACTCCACTGAGTCAGTCTCTCACTTGTGTCCTTTACAAGACAACCCACTTCTTGCATTTCTTGCCATTGAATGCAGTCATCTCCGTTAAAGTGCTTACTACGTACTTCTCCTGAGCGACTTCTCACGCAAGTTTCATTTTTATTTTAGGGGTAGTTTGTCCACTGAAATTGAAGTTTCATCGAGTTCTTATGAGTATTTTAAATTGACAGAGTAGTTTAAATTGATGAAAAATAATGTAATTGATGTGATTCATTAATTTTAGTGGATGATTGAATTAAGAATATATATATGATGAATATAAATTATAAAATTGTTAAAAAAATTAAAATACATAATATTTATTAAAAAAATATGTCAAAAGTTTTGTTAAAAATATTTTTTAATAATTTATATTTAATGAAATATTTAAAATGTATAATGAAATAATTTATAATAATTAATATAATATTAATCCTTTATTATTTATATTTTATATAAAAAATAAATTAACTTATATAAGTAAGGTTATAAAAGAAAATTAAAAAAATTGAAAAAAAAGAAAATGTCAACTAAAAAGAGTAAAAAATTGACAACGGAGCTAGAGTGCTCTAGTTCCACCAAAAAAAGTGGAATCGGAGCATGAGAACCATGATTATCATGATTCTCATTTTAAATTCTTGACTCGATTTCATCAAACGTCACATCATTTGACGGAACCAAACGTTAATTTCATATGGTTCCAATTGCCAAACAACTCCTTTATATTCCTTCTTCTCAACAATATTTTGCAATCCAAGGTGCACAGAAGATTTGAATTCTCTATCCGCTTTTTTTTATATGCAAACAAAAACTTATGTGAAGATTTGCATGTCAGCATTAGGGCTAAATCATACTTACTACTTTTTTTTTCTGATCATCACCGTTATGTGTGTATGGTTAGTTATGACATGTGAAACTTTTAACGAAGATCTTTTATATATGATAAATTTCGAATTCGATATCTTTCTTAATCGAGAATAAACTACTTATCATTTGACCACAATTCCTAAAAGTTATTCATTTATATGAAACACTAATATCTAATTAGAAAATACAGAGTTATTATATTTTAAGCTCTTTTTTTTAGAAAAGTTGATTAAAGGTTGCATAATTTCTCAATGAAAATTAGCTAATTTAATTATTGAATAACAATATGCTTGTTTATGATGAATGACTCATATATATATATATATATATATATATATATTGTTTACGGTATGAATGATATCGGAATCTTAGGGGATCAGATCTGACCATAAGATGCTGTCCAAATTGATGTTACCGATCGAAATGGGTGAGGGAAAAAGAAAAGCATTGCCATGTACCGTGCATATCGTTATAATTAAGACCGAAAATGAAAAAAACACCTAAAATCGCACATATGGATTTGTGCAGCTATAATTTAATACTTGAATAGTGATCGAAGGGATTAAATTATAGTGATTAAAAATTAAAATAATAAGAACGTTTGATCAATATAAAAGAATAATTCACTTTTTTTAAGCACATTTTTGACGTATAAGAAGTAGTGCCGACGATCCGACCCATATAATAATAAAAAGTGCACTGCCTATATATTAGAGGTTAGTCAATCATCAAACTCAACTAATTTAATTAAGTTGTCCCGTGTTGCGTACATGATAATGATACATGAAATTTTTAATAAAAAATTTTTATATTAATAAATACTCGAACTCAAGACACTGCATAAACGAAAGAAGACACTTATCATTCACCACGTTGGTAAAAAAAATTAAATTTTATTCTCAAATTTAATTTAAACTTTTATTGTAAAAATCTATGAACTTTATTTTTACTATAAAATTTATTCTAAACTTTTATATTTACGTTAAAAGTAATAAACTTTTAAATTGGTTAAAAATATAATATATTATTATATTTTTATTAAAACAATATTAATTCAACTATTATCATATAAGTTGTAAAAGAAATAAAAGGCTACAAAAGAAAAATATTTTTTACAAGTTTGATAGTAAATTAATTTTAATTTTAGCCTATTTATAATTACATAATATAAAATCATTAAACGTTGATTAAACGATTTTATCACATATAATTGAGTACTAAATAATCAACTTAATACGTTTTACTCCTTTACATGTAATTATATTATTATTTTAAATTTATATAGATTAAACTTTGCTCGTTAAATTAATCATATTTGTTAAAATAATTTAATTAAGACCATCGAATAATCGATTGATCTAATGTCGATCAGGTGCAATATTAAATTACTAAAATAATTATATAATTATTTTATTAATATAATAATTAAAATTAGTGTTCTACACTTGTGGAACGCTTTACATATACATTTTTATTATAAAGTATAAATTGTAAAATAAAAATGAAATTATTTTTAATTATTTTTTAGTTTAAATATTTATGATTTTTCATCCATTTATTATGTAATGATTGTTGAATGAATATTTTTTATTAAAAAATAAAATAGATCATGCAAAATAGAAAGAAAAAAAAAAAGACTTGCCACGAAAGGACTTGACCCGTTAGTTTTTCCACGAGTGCACTTTTTTTCTCATAATAAAATTTTTTATTTAGAAAATATTCGTTAATTTTATGCTTACTTTAATATATTATTTGATCTGAATTATTTTATTATATCATTTTTTATATTTTTGTTAAATAAAATATTACATATTAATAATATTATAATAATCACTTTAATTTATTTTATATTTTAATTAATTTATATTAATCGATCCGATCGCAATCGGTCCATATGATCCGTTAGACAATCCGGATCGATACGGATAATATTTAATGCTATCAATATTCTTTCTTACCAAGGTCGTCCTACATTAAATATCAGTCTATTGATCAAAAGTTAAACAATGATATGTCGAAAGGGCCGCTACATGGCAATTCATATCATATTTGTGGGGTTCGAAATTTACTTGCAAAAGAGTTAATAAATAGAGTGAGTAGAGTTTTCCACATCAACTTCCTACAATACATGTGCTTTGTCTTTGGTACCAAACAAGCAAGCAAAAACAAGCACATACATCGATATATTGATGCACCTGTGTCTTTTGCTTTCATTGCGAATCGACTTATGTGATTTCATATCGATGTGTGTTGACCTTTGATGCAACGTTAATTAGCCGGTGGAGATCTTTCAATCAACTACTTAATTACTTGATGAGTTGATGTGATGGGAGAGGAAGTGCACCAAATATATAAGGGCCAAGGCAACATTTTTAATTTTTTTTAATTTGTTTAACTGACCAATATTTCATGTGAACATAACTTTCTTAATTAATATGCATTTCTAATTAATTAATATACAGAAGATAAAGATTTTATACCTCGCCACTTTATTCGTATTGGATAAATTCAATTCAAGCTTTAGATATAAAAAAAGGCCATGGAGTAAAATAACAAAAGACTTATGTTTTTCATTCTAGTACCATAAAAGAAGAAATTACATGGATTGATGATTGCAACTTTTTTTATCTTCATGTACTTGGCTAATAAGCCCTTTTTCTAGTTGAGAAAAGAATATTAACCTATTACATAACATATGAAAATAAATGTGAAAAAAAAAGAAAAATAGGAATCGTGGCGATATGTAACTCTTGGGGATGCAGGGACAAAACTTCAGCAGTATGGACCTTTAGGTATAATCTTTTTCGTTTATAGTAAAATTATTATTTTTTCCGTTGTTATTTTTTCCCGTTGCACCGCAGTATTTGGGAGGGCCGATTATTCAACTCACGAGGACTTTTTGTGCTCGTGATTATTTTTTCTTATCTACATTGATCAAGAATATTTTACCATGTCAGATTTTTTATATTTATCTTGTTATTTTATTGTTTTATTTATTCATAGATCTTCGAGGTCATATTCCTAGCATATTGTGATCTGATAAACTTGTGTGGGTGAAAAATATCCCCTTTCAAAATGGAACTGATGATTGGAGTAACTTGCTTAAACAAATGTTGGAGTGGATCATTTATGGAAGAAAAAAAAGGAGCTTTGAGGCAATAATCATACAACACCAGAAGCAGATGATACCAAAAACATAATTGTTGCTTGCCAAGTGGAAAGGCTCATGTCAAGAAAATGAGGCAATCATTTATGTTCCTCAAGCTCAAAGGAGCTCTTTCCTTCCTTTATTTCACCTTTTGGAGGTGTAAAGCAAAGTAAACTGGTAGTCAGCAGATCATGGCATCACTCACACAGTCATTGTGGAGAATTAACTAAATCAGCCCATGCATCCTAATCTTTTTTGTTGATTAATATTTAATGATCCATTCTTGGCAGCTAGTAGAATAACTATATAGGCTTCCAAGTGGTTCGAAGGGAACAAAGATGCACATTAGAACAAGTCAAAAAGAGAGCAAAAACAGGGTGATGAGGGAATAATCTAATGCTTCCTAGTACATAATGGATTAGCTGTTCTTTAAATAGAAGTGGCCAGCAGAGGTTTGTGGACACATTGCTGTATGGATGGATCAGAAAGGCATGCATCCAATAAATCATGGCACATCCCTGATCACTAGCACTTGATCAAAGAAATTGAGGCCACCACTTCTCAGAGCCCCTGTTATGAAAGTTCCACAAACCATGTGGAGATCACTCCTTGATTTCTGTTGCATCTGTTGTCCATTGTCTTCTCTTGCACACTTGGCCATTTATTTCACAAGAATAAGGTTTTTTTTCTTGTTGCAATCATAATAAGAGAAACACATTTTCCTCCTTTCATTCCTTGTTTTCATAGTAACTTGGTGTGATTGAAATGGATGGAAATTGGAAAAGGTAAACAAAATATTTTGGTAAAATAGCTTCAGCTTTTATTTTGTCTAAAGATACTAAGTTGCAACATGCAAAATGATATCCATAGAACACGTAATCTACCACTGTTTATATGTAATGAACTCATACAAGTTATCTAATTCTCTTAATTTTGTGATTTCTCCCCTTTAAATAATTGTCAATAGGATCAATAAGCCAATAATGCTGTTAGATCTTGGAAGTTTCTTCTTTTAACTATATGAAAAGAGAAACACAAAAGAAGAAGAAGAAAAGAAGGTTCTTTGCAAAATTGGTTGGCAGTCCCAATCCATGAGTCTGAAACATGAATTTGCATGAATAATGGACTTGGAATAGCAAGATCTGTTTTAGAATTCTCTGGGGGGTCTCTGTCTTGTGAGCTATCGAAGCAATGGAGTGGTCCTCCATCTCCATTTTACAGATGAAGAATATATAAATATCATCTCATCCATATCTAGTGATCCTTTTTTTTCCATCAATAATAAGAGCCCATATATGGTGATCCTTATTAGTTGTTCAGAATTAATCACAGGGGATGCAAATTTTTAGGACACAAGTTTCTGCAATGTCAATCCAGTGGTTGTTTGAACAAATGGTATTACACCATACGGTGAAATTTTTTGAATGGTATTAAGTTTCCTCAAGCAAAAAGGCTCTCCAGCAACAAGTGATTAATTCTGTGATAAGTTGTTTGAACAATCATAGAAAAACAAGTCAGAAAGATCTCAAATAAGATTGCAAAGTTCATAAGTGCACATTAGACCATACAGTGAAGAAAGCAGTACTTGTTTCTTATCCCATACATGTAAACTTCCATGAGTTATTGGCGTTGATTGATTATTTTCTACAGATTAGAAATTGGACTCAACAAAAATTAGATCTAAGATTTATAATCCCTGTTCATCACAATCATGACAAACCAGTAACAGCAGAACTTTACACTTTACAGTGTACAGGATATGGCTGTTATAAGGAAAAAAAAAGGAGGGAGTGCTACTTTACCATCCAACATGAATCCAAACATTAAGAAGTGAGCAGTATGATACTTGGACTTTAGCCCTGATGACAAAAAGTGTGCAAGGTCATCAATCATGATTCACGGACAAATTACTATTATTTTGTTTCCTCAGTGGAGTTGTTCTTTCTTCCACATGTGAACGAGCGTGTGCTGGGTAAATTAAACCCCCTTTTTTATGCTTTTGCAGCTTTTATCAGAGAACCCTTAAGAAGGGAGGGATTGAGGCGATTTGTCCTTAGCATGTGAACAGCTGCTTTATTCCTCTGTTCCCGCATCATCTTCTTCTCTTCTCTTCTCTCATCTATTTCTTAAAAAAAAATACCAGTTTATGCCAAGCTGCGTTACAGATTAAAAGCTACAAATTTCCACTGCATTTGGCCTTTTAGTTGTGAACATGGCATGCATCCCGCAAGCTTTTTCTTCTTCTGCTCTAAGTGGTACATTAGAAAGCATAAATCCAGGAACTACATGTTAGTAGAATAAACACTTTTGTGTTGTTTGGTTTTCTTTTTTCCTGGTTGCACAAGAAAGAAGATGAAAGGAAAGAAAAAAAAAAGGAGAGAGAAAATTAAGTTGGAAGTTGTACTGTCTTTCTTTTATTAGTGAGAACTGAGAAGAGACCCTGGAACAAACAAGTTGGCACAGGTCCTGAATGAAAGAAAGGATAAGAAAACCATAACTGATGGCAAGGCCATGTTTTCATGTGATGAGGGGGAGGAGAAGGGGCCTCACAAGCCACCTCCCTCCTCCTCCTCCTCTCACTGTGTGTTTATTTCCCCCTCATGGAGCCCCTTCATCATCTAGCAGTGAACTTTCATTTGTCCCAATCACATTAAAGAAGATGAGAAGACGAGAAATGTTGCATTCCAGTGATGGAAAAATGGGGGCGAAACAGGAAAGATGATGAAGTCACATCACAAAGTATACATGCATGGCTGTTCAGGAATAAAAGTTGGGAATGGAGTCGATTTCAATCCCCCACTCCTGTCGGAAGATAAAATTTGAAACAAATTTGTTGTTCTTATTGTTGTTGGGCCGGCCTGTTGACAAACATGACTCCGCCAGCTTAGTCTTGGGTTTGTAACGGGCCGGGCCGCACGTGTTAATATTCTTTTCAATGTCATATTTTTTTTCCTTTTTCGAGAGGCTCATTTTATCTAAAACACTGGAAATAAACTTTTTTTCTTCTTTTGATTCATGATGAAAAAAACATGAACTCGGGATATTATATTTCATTTGTAATGCACCTGAATAAACGTGATAATACTTATTTTTTTAATTATATAATAATCAAAGTATACTATATATAACAGCTGAATTGGATTAATCAAAGTATATTACGACCACGAGTATCATGTCTTAACTCGATGACTAGATTTAATATACTAAATATACATTCAATTTGTTGTCATGCCACGGTGGGATATTAAGATGCATTTTCGTGACCGAACCCTAATTCTTAGCTCTCGTTGTGCAATAATATGATTTTTATCCATTTGGACATCAGCAGTATAAACATTATCCAATTGTGGAGTTTCTGAATTGACCTAAATTATTTACATTCGATCAGCCCAAGAACCTTACAATAGTATAAATTTTTTTTCCTAGCCAGCTCACCATTTTTGAAAAGTGGCATCGACTATTCAAGCCGCATTGGCCACAAATTAAAAAATGATGTTTCAAAAAAAATTACGTTCACTAATATTCTAACTCGATATCTTACTTAAATGAAAAAAAAAAGCCGCTTATAACTTCATTAGTACAACAGTATAAAATTCAATATTATAAAACTTGTTTCGATTTTCAATTAAGGGTTCGTTTGGCTTAGTTAATAAAGAATAACTAATAAGTTAAAATATTGATAAGTATTTTATTGACTGAAATTTATTTTTAAAAATAAATAGTTATACGTTTAAATAAAACTACTTATATTAATACTAACTAGTTAGTTATGAGATAATTAACTGATTTAATTTTTAAAAGAAAATAATCACCCGTCACTCTACTTATTTTTTTTACTTATAAATAGATTTGATATATTTTTATTACTCGAATTTTTAAGCTTAGCCACCAACATATAGATATGGTGTGTGATTCATGTATTTAAGACTCAAAAATCAAATCAAGTGAATGAATTCCCCAAATTTAGAGTTCGCTATGAGGATGATTTACAAATATAAGTTCCAATGGCCGATTGTTTTTACATTTCAAGGGCTTCATATTCTCTCTCTCCTTTTCACTTATTCAGAGTTCAACCGAGGTGTAACACCAAATTCTCTCCTCTTCTGTTTGGTCTTGGGTATCACTCTCTCTCTCTCTCTCTCTCTCTCTCTCTCTCTCTCTTACATATCTGCTCGTAGTCGTGAGTGGATGGTTGATGTAGTGATGGACGACGTGACAAACTAAGTTGACGCTGGTACTGACGTCTGTGACCACAAGGAAATCTCTATACACCAACCTCAGATTTCAGCAACTCAAAAGTCAGAGCCCCCCCTGCTGTCGTCTCGCCTTCATTAAAAAAAAAACAACTCTAATTTGTTCCACATATTAAAATTAAAAAGACTTTGCAGTAAAACAAGGACAAAAAAAATGCCACATATCTACTTTATTTATTTAGAGGGATTTTTAGTTATATTCAGCTAGGACCTAAGTAAACCCAATTTTAATAAAATAGTTGTATTTGCCCTAATGAGGCACTGCCTTCAACAAAAGCAGCATCTTTTATAATTTATAGAGACTTAAATTTCCACATATCATACATTTACGAGAATCCAAATTATTAATTACCAATCTACTCGTCACACGTTTAATCATTCACACAACACTTAGGAATAAAAAGGAGTTCCACTTAATTAATTAAGCCTCCTCTGACAGAACTAAACTAGTTTTATATGGTTGCTGCCACTGATTAGGAAACCATTGGAGAGTTAACATATAATAAATAATAATAATAGTAGTAGTAGTAGTAATAATAGATGAGCTCCGGACATGGACATGGTTTTGGGAGTCAAAATTGCAAGCATAGGTCTATTTTTTTTGTGATAGATTAAATATTTGTGTCTTCTCATCTTATTAGGTGGCCAGTACTATTATAAATATTTATTTCTTGTTTTATAATCTTGTATATCCCACCTTGTTTTCCTATTGAAAGATTCCTTGAATTGGATCCCAGTTGGCAACTTAGAAGGAGGAGAGAGGAAGGTGGAGGAGAGAGAGGAAGGAGGATCCTATCGACCCAAACCTACCCAAGACACAAATCCGTTCTATGCGCCCTACTCTCGTTATCATGCTCGAACAAATTTATGGCATGCAACATAAAAAAAATAAAGAAAGAAAGAAAATTAATCTGGTTATTTGTAACAAAATGTAATCATGAACCACTTTCTAATTAATAGTTGTTTCTGAACTTATCACGTGCGTTACACAACAATCTTTCCAAGTTCGAAAATCAGACAATGAAAAGTAATTGTACTTTTGTAGAATTTATGTAAAAAAAATATGTTACCAAATATAATGAGACCATATTTAAGGAAAAAAATATAGATATAATTGACGTCAATAAATTATATTACTTATTACATATGTAGGCCCTAAGTTGAGCGAAAGGAAAAATTTTGTCAATAAAAATTATTATTATTATTATTATTATTATTATTATTATTATTATTATTATTATTATTATTATTATTATATGTTTTCTTGCTCTTAGTTAACCACAAAGCTATAGAAAAGGAATAAAATTGTCAAAGAGTTTACATATTGATGTACTTTTCTATGAAGTTTTATTAAGTTTCACGACACTTTACACTGTCTTTACTCATTTTATCTACATAGCCTCTCAAGAGAATGTAATAACTTCGCTGCAAATGAGCATAAAAAAATCCACTTTGCGA
This sequence comes from Pontederia crassipes, assembly GCA_030549335.1. Classification (NCBI taxonomy): domain Eukaryota; kingdom Viridiplantae; phylum Streptophyta; class Magnoliopsida; order Commelinales; family Pontederiaceae; genus Pontederia; species Pontederia crassipes. Next base: position 62,057,866 of record CM060191.1, on the reverse strand, counting down.
TGGATATACGAGCGAATAATTTTATGTCCTTTAGAAATTAAGAAATATTTCATGCACGAATATATATATATATAGAGAGAGAGGAATATTAGGGTGACATCACATATTTGTGGTAGTACCTTGCATCCATACATCCAAAATCGTTCGATTAGATATGGACGGATGAGATGCATTGCGCACCGATTCATGAGGGTTCGTCCGGTTCGAGAGCTGGTCGACATGGCAGACGTCAGGTTCGTGCCTCTCCTAGACGACTCGCACCTCTACCCTCTCTGCCGCGACGACGTCGGACGACGACGCCGAGCGACGATGACATAGGCGACAAAGCTCCGACCAGAAAGGGAGAAAACGCGCCCTGAGGTCTCCGAACATCATCGTTGATCTGTGAACGCCATCGTCGATTTGCGAATGTCGATCCAAGATGTGCGAACGCCGTCGTCGGTCTGCAAACGTCAATCTGCGGACGTCATCGATCTGAGATATGAGATTTGTGTCGTAGATCGTACATGCATCGCTGCCCTCGCTCGCAGATCGTCGCCCTTGCTCGCAAATCACCGCCCTCGCTCGTAGTTCGCCGCCCTCGCTCGTAGATCGTCGCGCGCCCTCGCTCGCATCTCGCCACCCTCTCTCGCAAATCACCACAAGATCGCCGATCTCCGTCGCCATCCTCCCTTGAAGTAAGATCATCATCCTTCTCCATCGAGATTGCCACCCTTCGCCGATGCCCCCCTTTTCGCTTGCATAGAGAACCGCTCTTGGATGTGTCCACATCTGATCTGAGTTGCGCATAATGTCGTCCGCTCTAGATGTAGCTCTGCACGGATCTTCCCTCACCGAAGCTCCGTCGAGGATCGCCGGACCTCGCACAATTGCGCCGAGGATCGTCGGACCTCGGGTAGTCGCGTGGATTGCCGAACCTCGCGCAGACCGAGGACAAATGAAGGAATCGCAGGGGACGCGAACCGGAGCTCTCAAACCAAACGAATTAAGTTGAACTGGCGTGCAACGCATCTCAGCCGTCCATATCTCATCGAACGATTCTGGATGTGTGGACGCAAGGTGCTACCACAAATATGTGGTGTCACCCTAATATTCTTTATATATATATATATATATATATATATATATATATATATATGTGTGTGTGTGTGTGTGTGTGTATGTGTATGTGTATATATAATATGTTACGTGCATGCATGAAAGGAATCGTAGATAAAAGCAAGTAGGAAATAATTAGAAGATTTTTTGCATTACATATTCGCCTGTTGCATGCATGGCCTAATGGGACAGCAAGCAGTGCGATGTTTATTATCTTTCTAGACTTCTCTTATATTCGAACGGAAACAACGACGTCCATGCATGATTGATGACGTATGGAATCAATTTTGTTAATTCTTTAATTACACCTCTCAAATAAGGTAGATGAAAATATTACTTAACATCAGATGAACATTCATTGTAATAAAAAAATTGCCATCAGATTTAATTAGTCAAGTGGAATATTGAAATATTCAGAGAGCCCCATCTAACGACTACAGCCCAAGTTTATGAATTGATATGTTGTATCTATTTTTTTTAATAATCATAATATTTTGTTACCCCGGATTTTCTCAAAGAATTCACATAAGGATGGTGTTCTAGACCGCATGATAGATATTAATCTCGAATTCAATTCTTACTAATTTGATTAGAGAGAATATCATTGTGTTTTTTTTATTCCAATATCTCTGAATTATTTAAGTATTAGCTAGTAAATTCGGATATATGGGACTCCGGTAAATACCGAAATAACAACTATGACAGATAAAACTCATGATAATCAATTTCATATAAAAATAATTATATTTTAAATCTTATTTAACCGGAACATAGAGGGTCTTTGGTTTAAGTATTATTATTTAAGCATAATGAGCACGGATACTATAATATTATTATTCTGAAAATTATTCTTTTTTATTTTTGTTTGGTTAAAGAAATAAACAATATTAATTTAGAACAAAATAGAGAGGAGGTCAGGTTAAATGATTCGCATTGTCAAACATAATAGTAGAATTAGTTAACACATTTCAGGCATTAATTATATCTATTAGTGTAACACCGCCAAGTCACATCCTACCGCATGACAAAATACATCTCAGATACGTTTACGAAACATTATTTATATGAACTTTGATTGGTCACAAAAAAATAAATACATAATGGAAAAAGAAAAATAACATAACTATACAAGAATATGATGTGAACAATAGTATGTTAATAAGGTTAATATAAGAAGAGTCTCTAGTATCATAATTGAAATACAACTCGATGGAAAAGATAAACAATAAATATATAAATTACATGACCTAGTGACATTGAATACACATGGGAAATGAACCTGAACTTTGATGCTCAATACATAATAATTTTGTAGATTAAATCATAAATAATGACATCATGAGGATAGTAGCATCGTAATCAATAAGCATGAGATATAGCATGAGAGATGTAACATAGTGAATTATCATAATAATTAAACATTGAGCGTGCTACATACTTACTCTTAACATTAAGGATCATCACAAAGCATATAGTAGCATCGATAAGCATCAATGGATAAAAGATAGAACATAATCTCATGAGCATGTGATAATATGATAAATATACCATGAGATTAATCATATGATAATCTTTTATCTTAACAACACTAACCATGATTGAATTTAGAATTTCATCTCATTGTCGTCTATGACAGTCTGATAGAATATTGTTGTTTCATCAATAACTTTGTATCTATCTCTAATCGAGAGATTTTAATTCTACAAAAAATTATACTTTAGGGACTATCTTCTTATGATTTTTTAAAATTTTTGGATAATAAAATTATGTAGGAAACTACTTAACAAACATATGGTATAAACTTTGGACAAAAATAGGAAAAGTTCTTCCTACAAATAATATCATACATGGTAGAAAATCTAAATTCAATTACACTAAAATTTCCTTGATGTTGAAAGTTATAATAAATTTGATTTTCTTACAATGTATATGATATCTTCCTTGCCATTTGGCTTTATTTTGTTTCCACTCCATGCTTCACCATGATTACAAGATGAGAGGAGACAAAGAAAATAGCAGTCACACTAGATCAACGATTATGATCTTAATATTAGCATAATAATTATCTATTTTAACTTTTATGTTTTCTTTCTACTGCTAAAGATCTTGGCATCAAAATTAATCTATTTTTTGTGTATAGTTTAGTTTGGCACTTTTGGAAAGAAAACAATTAATCAAGTTGCATATTATGTTTTTGTTGACTAATTGAGTAGAATTTTTTTGAAAGGAAGTTTTCATTAATTTAAGTAGCTCCAACATAGTCAAGGTACAAAAAATGGTTGAGACCCGAAGGGGCTCTCCCATCCAAAAGTTGTTGCAAGGATGAGTACAACAAAAAAAAAATGCAAGGTAATAAACAACTTGATTTGTCATGCGCGGGCAATGGGATAGTTGTACATCGTGTAAGCGATCAATGAGGTCCCAAATACTCATGATGAGCCCCTTTAATCGCCAAGGGTGAGCAATCATCACAACGAAACCATGTTCGATGCACTACTGTACTTCGATAAGTACAACCCAAGCATCATATTTCAGGGCTGAGATGACATGGCGGCTGGCAGAACATGCAAATATAAGAGAACAATCGTGATGAGAACGCTGGAGGAAGCCAATACCACCCACCCCATGGGCTTCAGTGAAGGAGCCATCGGTGTTAAGCATAACACAATGTTGGGGTGAGGGCTCCCACCGTGATCCGGGGGGGATCTTGGGTGTGCAGTGCCTCAGGGGCATGGGAGTCGACATAAGTGCGAAAACTAGCCAAAGCCCGATTCCAAACCAAATCCATGATTGCATGTTGTGACTGGAAGTGAGCATTATTCCACATATTCCAAAGTTCCTAGAGGCGACAAAAATAGACAAGAAATGAAGTTTAGACTGTTGATCCATAACCGCTCCTTCATGAATTCAGGAGCAAGGAGGCCAGGAAGACATGATATTAAGGGAATGCTGAAAGGTGTTCCATAAAAATAAACAAGAAATGAAGTTTAGATTGTTGATCCATAACCGCTCCTTCATGAATTCGAGCCAGGAGGACAGGAAGACATGAACTAAAAAGTAATATTAAGGGAATGTTGAAAGATGTTCCATAACCGTAATGGGCAAGCAAAAAATAGATGCGCGCTAGTTTTCAACGCAAGGTCGAATAAGGAGCGGGAATGATCAATAGTACTTTTAAAAAGTAGGATGGTATAAGCGTAGACAATTTATTGTCAAGAAATTTTCAAAGAAAAAAGTGGATGTTTAGGAGAATTGAAATCTGCCAAAGAGAGGCCCATGATTGTCTGCCAATAGGACACGACCGTCGTCCAAGAGGACATATATGATATATGATGGTATAGGACGGCGATAAACGAACTTATAAACTGACTTTGACTTAGCAAAAATCATACCCATGGACCTGTCTTGCTAAAGGAAAAAAATTGGTATGGTACATTCCAATACTTTTAGAGGCATCTCCATCTTCGAAACTAAAGTTTAATGAGTGTGATTTATATATTAATATTAAATAAAACTGGTCAATTAATTCATTCTGTTGCGTGATAAAGCTTATGGCGTGAAGGGGCGAGCTATAAAAATTACATGCATTGGTCACTTCCAGGCTAAGCATTGGTGAGGTCGTGTCATCAATTTGCGTCCAAGTCTTCATAGCTAACTCCACATGCAAGGGAACGTCATTGATTAAGCAACTTACAATATCTCCGCTAATACTATATATTTACTATGCGACGTGAAATGTGAAAGATTTTCTTTTATATATATTTTTTCAACTTTTTTAATTTACATTTTATTGTAATTGGTGAGAATTGATTGATATATGGGTGTGATTGGATAATTAATAAACACGCCAAAGATGATATTTTCGTAGTCTCAATTAATTAATTTGAAGCCTAACCATTTGAAAAAGATCATTAGTGAGCCATAAATAGCGGGCATATATATTCATATTGAGGATTATAGTATTTAATAAGTTAATGATTAAACACTCGTTTGAAATTTGTTCATTTGTTGGGGATAAAGAGTTGGGACTATGTTAAGATATATATTGTTAAATATAAAAAATGATTGCATTATTAATGAAATAAAACAGAGGGTTGATCAGTTCCAACTCTTGATGTATTTAATTAATATAACCTAAGACGTTAGTTAATTAACAAATAACCATTAATGAATAATCTCAACATCTTTGTTTACATATATTTTTATCAGTATTTCAATCAGAGGAGTGTGTACTACGAGTTGGAAAATGGATAAATCCAAACACATTTATTTTATTTTTGTTCATTTCCAGTGAAGAAAACGATGCATGTTTTTGTGCATATGTAGTAGGGCCACTAACTAAACAAAGCCAAGTACACCAACCAAGACAGCTCCATTCTCAAATTAATTTATGTGTTCCTTGGTTTGTTTGAATTAGTGAATAAACATGGAGATGGAAGAAACCAGACAGATCTCAGTCCATTACTAATGATTAATGCCACTGAGGATAGAATTGATTGATTTGATACTTATTTAATACCACTTTACTTTGTTTTCAGGTTCTCTAAATTGAATCGATAATTCATTGTGGCCACTTGGAAAAATTGAAAGGGGTTTAAAGTGTCAGTTTTTCGTGTGTGAACCACGTCTGAAACGATTTTATGTATATATTCTTTTATTACTTTTGATATATTTCTTCCTAATAATTTAGAGGATAGTTGATAATAATAAAAAATAATTTTATGATGTAAAAAATATTAAAAAATAATTATATCTATTATGAGAAATAATAATGTTTAAGTAAAATTTTAAAATAATGAATATAATTATTATTAATGATTTGAATCATATTTTTATTATTATTAATGATCATCTAAATTATTAATGATATCAAAAAATTTAAAAAAAAATATGTGTACAGAAAACGCTCGACACCTACGTTAAATCCATTATTTATATATCTAAGTCAAACTATACAATTTTCTCTTTGGGTTCTCTTATATAATTTATTTGTTTAGGAACACGAGGTCTTCAATTATTGATGGGCGGCTTATGGGTTTACAGCAACTTTGTACGTTCGAAAAGTTTCTTAATGATTTGAATATTCAACTATCATATGGATACTCAAGACAGCCTGAAAATAATTTCAATTATTAACATCAAAACTGTCATTCAGTGCTCAAGATCGTCATGAAAAAAAAAGTGAAGACGCCATATTGGAACTAGTTTTGTAATGCAAATCGAAATGAATAGCATTTACTATAATCACACTAGCTTTATGAATGTTAAAGTATGTGCGAGGCTGAATTATCATCTCATTATTATTTTTTTACCCAAACCAATTCAATTGACCATGGACTGCATGTGATGTAATCTCTTTCTTAGAAGAACTTTTAAGAAAAAATAATTTCTTATATAGAATTTGATAGTATGACCTCTCAATCATCCAACGTAGAGAAGAAGATTACATTCCACATACAGTAATACAATGATTCTTTGGGTAAACATTGATCTTTAATATTGGTAAGTTAATTAGATTACATATGATAAATTATTATTGTTAGTTAAACGTAATATTTTGCAAACAGATACGCACAAGCATGCATTAAACACTTTCCATCACTAGAAATAATAACCAAACACAGGAGCATGACAAAGGAAGCCATGCTATGACTACAGCAACTGCAGTGTCCTCGCCAAGAACAAACTAATTAGTGAATTGGAATTTAAAGCTTCTGGGGAATGCATCGAGGGTCAAGGCCAAGAATCGAAATCAATCACATCGTGTTCGGATTCGTCGTCACCACCAATCACGTTGACCACAAAGACGTGCAGCAGCAGCAGCATCAGCATCAGCATCAGCAAGGTGGACAGCAGCGCCCGAGCATTATATATATGATCGAGGTTATTTATTCGGAGCACCACGTCCATGTCTTGTCCTCATTGGCCTTTGGACTTGTGCTATATATATATTTTATAGCCAGCCTGAGCACCAGTCCATGCATGCATCCAGCAGTCTGCGAAGGCATATATATCCCCCCCTCTTACCTCGATCGAGTTCATGAAGCCACCATTCATTACTTTGCATCCACTTGCTGCTAACGATAGAAATTTATGCTTAAAGAAAGGTTCAATGTTTCGGTTTTGTCTGAATTCCATCATCAACTTGTTTAATTTCCTGTTCTAAAAATCACCAAGTTCGAACTTTTCCTCCGTCGCACCATTAACTCACTGCTCAACTCTATCTGCCGACATGGCAGTGCTGCATGCATGCGCCTTCGTCGTCGTCTCTAGCTACTCACCTGATCTGATCAGCCGCGCGTCGCCACAGCCAGCGCTCGGTTGCCTCCCAGAACGAGTACACAACTGTTGCATGCGTAGCGAATGCCCTCGGAGAGAACTTGATATCCATTAGTGTGCGTGCATGTCCTGCTCGATCTGTCTCCATCTATCAAGTTGCCCAATCGATGCCGCTCGTGCTGAGCCCCGCGCTTTCTGTACTCAAACTCATAGCCATCTCTACTTATACAATTGAGGAACCGAACAAAAGAAAGGATAGATTTCTTGCGACAGATCAATCCGATTAATTAAGGGCGTGCAGATCAGATTAGAAGGTAATAAATACTATGAACAGAAATCAACTCCAAAATCAAAGAGAACAATTTACTTAGTTAATGCACTCAACGCCGAGAACCAAAGCAAAGGTGATCGAGTCGACCAGAAGGATGTGGTGATTGGCTTCTGAACTTTTAAGATTGGGAGATACGTCGATCCTCGTGTCCGTGCTATAATTAACACTTATCCTCCTATACAATTCCTTGGAGACGTCGACATCACAGAAGACTGGTCGAAGGTGTTCGAGTCCATAAAGGAACTTTGCGCTGTATGATGCATTGCATATATATGTACGTTGGCTGTGGTTTTACTGTTTCATATGCCGGATAGAAAGTTGGAAACATTTCGAGTTTAGGGAAGGAAGGAAGATAAGATCTAGTTTATGCTATATATTTCTGAGAAAGGCTAAATGTCCATGTTTACTGTATTAGATATGCAGATAAGATATAGTTTATGCTATTTCTGAATCAAGGCTAATCGTCCAAGTTTTCTTAAATATATGGATATGCATGGAAGAACAAACATCAATATTCAGTTCTCGTTCAGCTCTGGTAGCTATTTTGATTATTGCTATCAGTATTATATATATATATATATATATATTGCGTGCACTGATATCTAGCTATATGTATAAATATATATATAATATGGAGTGTACATGGACTCAATTGGATGATGAAGCTGAACTGAAGTGGGCCCAGAGCTACTTCCTATAGCATGAGCCATGAGGTTTGGAAGATGTCACTGTATCCAACACCTACGCGCTGTCTCTTTCAATTCACTTATTACATTACCATGCCTTCTGATCCAACAAGTAGATCATAGACGTAGGGTCTCCAAAAGTACAGGGACTACTTTATTTATAGCTACTGCAGCTGGTGATAATGATGAGGAACATGGTAAGACCTTGCCAAGCCTCCTGAGAAGCCAAGAGGCTGCCGCAGGGCATTCTGAATCCTGATTGAAACTAAACAGGCTTGTTCATTTGACTTCTTTTTAGCACTTTCCAACCTCCCTCCCTCTGTCTCTCTCTCTCTCTGCCATAATATATATTCTTCTCAAAGCCACACCAAACCAAGGAGCCAAAAGGTCCAAAAGGTGAGGGAGGGAGGAGTCACCACAGGGAGTATAACGGGGTGGGAGAGAAAATGGGAAGGGCTCCATGCTGCGACAAGGCCAATGTCAAGAAGGGTCCCTGGTCTCCGGAGGAAGACAAGCAACTCAAGGAATACATAGAGAAACATGGGACTGGAGGAAATTGGATTGCCCTCCCTCACAAAGCTGGTAAATACTCAGGATCCCTATGATCTCTACATATGTCTGCGCTGTGTTCTTTCCTACTTTTATCACCATTTGTTTCTTCACGTCTTGATTACAATCAGGAGAGAAAAAAACTGGTATGAAAAAACAAAAGTAAGGGTTGCTTTTGTGCTAAACACATGCAGGTCTGAAGAGGTGCGGGAAAAGTTGCAGATTGAGATGGCTCAACTATCTGAGGCCTAACATAAAACATGGAGACTTCTCTGATGACGAAGATAGGATCATCTGCAACCTCTACTCCAGCATCGGAAGCAGGTCACACCTTAGCACCAAATTATTAGCACGCATACATATATGTGCATCTCTTTGATGTGTTTTCTCCGTTTACTTTTTGTTGTTGCCTTTTTGGGGTCGGACAACAACTTTGTTAGATTTGGTTTCTACTTTATGAAATTGATAACGTAAGGTGGGAGAGAGAGAGTAAGTGTGAGAATTTTGGCAAAAGCATATATGGAGAAAAATAGCATACATGGATAAGAAAGGGATCCCCCATATTTAGCAATTACTTGGGTCTTATACATACATGTATGCATCCCCTCTGCCATTATCGTTGCAACATGCATCTCCACCCGACCACTGATCGAAGCTACAAATCCCATGGGCGTGCATGCAGGTGGTCCATCATAGCAGCGCAGCTCCCGGGCAGGACTGACAACGACATCAAGAACTACTGGAACACCAAGCTGAAGAAAAAGCTTCTGGGGATCCCACCAGCACAAAGAAAGCCAGAGAATCAGCAGCAGCACAACAAGCACCACCACCAGCAACAATTGTATCCATCTCTGCAGCATGCCGCCGCTGGTGGTGCCGCCACCGCTGCTGCACCATTTCCGTCGCCGCCGGGCCTTGAAGGCATCGCCTTACCGCCATACCTCTTGAGCTCCCTGCTCAACTCCTCCCCTCTGCCTCTTAATCCGAAAGGCCCCACGAATCAAGCTGCGGGCAACTTCATCATGTTCGGAGGAAGCGACCAGAGCTGCAGCTCCTCCGACGCTAGCAGCACTCGCATCAGCTACGGAAGGGATATGGACCACGACCTGTACACTGCGGCAGGGGAGCAGATGGCCGGACTCGGCGCCTTCGAGAACTACCTCTATGGCGGCTTAGAAGAGACCCAGAAACATCTGCTCGGAGGCGGCGCCGCCGGTGGCGAGCAGGCGCCATTGCTGTTCAACTATGAGGATGTCAAGCCACATAACGGTGCCAGCAACATCAACAACAACAACAACAACGGGTGCAGCAGCCTGTTTCTGGAGGATCAAAGCAGTGGAACGAAGGAGATCAACTTCAAAACTCCAGCAGGGAGGCCAATGTACTATTGCTGACTGTATGACAATGAATCATAAAAGAAAAAAGAAATCTTTTTTTTCATTCGTTTCATCTTCTCTTCTTTCCTGGAGTTGTGTGACTTTGACAGTACATGGGCTAAAGGAGATAGTGTTGGCTTTTCTTGTGTTCATCTCCATTCTGACATGATTGTTTTGCCTGTCAGTAAAGTTCTTAATATATATGGTGTTACGTATCTCCCATTTCTTATAATATATCATATTATAAGCCTAGATAAAAGCTCAGCATTCAAAACTAAATCTACTGTCCCAGTCTGCCTTCATTGTCCAGTGACTAGAAGTGCCATTAGTTTCTGGTCTCTGGAGTAAACATCATATATAACAGTCTCTCCGCTCTCTCCTCTCTCTCTCTCTCTCTCTCTCTCTCTCGGTGCATTCATGAATTTATATTCCAATGGATGTTTGTCTTTAGAGGGCTTCGGAATCAGTGCGAGGTTAGGGTTTTGGACAATGGCCGGATGGATCTCAGAGCTGCAGCAGTGTTGTTTATATTTTAGACAAATGTATGGTCACATGGTTGGATCGGGAACTCGGCTACAGCGCAAGAAACGTGTCCTGTTGTCATCATGCGAGTACTTTAATGTGGACTTGGTTCGAACCCAGATTCGCCTCAGTGGCCTGTTGCAGCATATAACTATATTAAATGAGCTGTGCCGTGCATGCATGCATGCATCCAAGTTTTGTAATTACTTTAATGCAATAGAGTAATGAGCTAGTAGCAGATTGAAAAGTTAGAAGGGAATCGATCGATGTCAGTGTTCGTACTGGAAGGAAAGAACAAATCCCCGTGTGAGACGAAGAGAAGAGAGGAGGAGGAAGAAGAGGGTTGGTTTGATGGGTCGATCCGATCGAGCTGCAAGGTACGTTGGAGGGGGCAATGTACCAATTATGTTAGAGCTCATGATCCACAGGGTCCTTGTCCGGTTGTTTGTCTCGAGTTCTCATTTAAAGACGACCCGTTAAATGGACAACAACAGGTACATCTAGATCATGCATGATTATATGGATTAAACGTGTGTATAATCATGGCATTATGTAGGTGGCCATAATGCCATGATTATACACACGTTTAATCCATTAATGAGGTCAAGCATCACTATCATAAATATTTTCTCATGATTTGATCTTAACTCGTAGAAAGTTCGATGGAAGATAATTTCAACTAGTACCTAAAAAATACACTTGAAGCCTTTTAAAATATATTAATAATTCACTCATATGTATATAACTTGTCTTCTAGCATGATTTGAGATCAAATTCATTTTATATATCAATTTGAGCCTGTACATTTAAAACATCGCATTCGCAGGCTCTTATATATCAACAGTATCCCAGTGGGTTTTTTTTTGCATCCAGGAGAAGTAACAGGATATAATTGCTTAAGCATGGATTAAGACCTCAACTTAGTACGCCAACCATGCATGCATGTTTCATTAGATGTATAAAAATTCGTATGGAAATCCCACTAGAGGAATATGGGGTACTATAATAGTTGTAAACCGTTAATTGGGTCAATGAAAGAATCCTTCTACTAGGTGCGTACAAAATCCTTGATAATTAAAGTAAATGGTGGTCCACTGATTTGATTCCTGTAGGGCTTCTTTGGTGGTTGTGTTATGTAAGCGCTCCAATACAAAAATAATTTGTATGGATGCAACCATTGACCTCTCCATATAATTTCCAGTGCTTCCTCTCTCTCTCTCTCTCTCTCTCTCTCTCTCTCTCTCTCTCTCTCTCTCTCTCTAGATAGCATCATTGTTTTGCCAGCTAAGGAAGTACATTTTATTGGTCATCATCCGTTTCTTCCATGAAGAAGCCTTCAAGTTTGATGCAAACTCTACCAAGAATGTCTTTCATATAAAGTGAATAGCATGAGTCCAAGGTTTGTATTTATTGAAGCATGGGAGATTTTATTTTAATGTGGCCATAATTTATGTTTTTAATGCAAGTTGTTCGTCGCCCAAAAGTTGATGAGCCGCGTCCGTGTAATTTACCGTATATCTCAAGCACCCATTTTTTTTACTGCGTGTTACATTTTGTTGTTATGATCTCCTTCTTAAGCGTGATTATTCGTTATTTTTATATGTCAATGGGTCGTAAGCTTAGCTAACAAGAAGTAAACATTTGAGTACAACTTTACTATTGCAATGATTTAACATTTGATATCACCGAAGCACATGTATTTTGTAATTTTTTTTCGTATATGAATAACGATGTCCGGGCCTTCCAGGCGATGACACGCCTTTAGATTCGTGAAAGAAAATGTTTTGCATTTAATATTAATTAATAAAGTTTGAAGAGTTTTTTTCATATATATTGTTGTTGTGTTCGACTCATGTGTCTACAAGTTGAAAAGAATATAAATGTGCAAATTGAATCCCTAGTTAAGATAATTAAGGAGAACAAATGTATGTAATGTCCTAGTAATTAATCATGTCTATTGGCTAGGACTTTATTTCCTACATTCGTGTAATATATATTACATAATAATAAGCAAAGTTAAAAATTCCGACCTGCCGGATTCGAACCAGCGACCTAAGGATGACAGCTACAACTACAGTCCTCCGCTCTACCAACTGAGCTAAGGTCGGATCGATGTTAATGCCCAACAAAAAAGGTATTTAACATAATACAACTCGTTTTAATCCCAAAGACGTACCGCCCGAGGGCATATTTGACATATTGTTCTCGAGATAACAATTTTGGAGATGAATTGGCATCGCACAACCTTCAATCTATATGACATACTGCTTATATTTTTTTCCCACCCGTTTGGTTGGTGAATAAAAAGATAAAATAGAATAACTTCATCTTTTACAAAAATTATGTAGAAAATCTTGAACCATACATATAACCCCATTTAAAAATATCTCTATTCTGCTATTTTTTTATTTTTCATTATTTAATTATATAGTACTGTATAATAATAATAATTATAATAAATGTAAACTATGTATAATAAAGTAATTTAATTATAAAATATGAAATTTATTCTTGTTCAAGTTCAACTCTATATTCTTTAGAATAAAATTCGGCCCGTAAACTTCTAAAGTGTACAGTAAGTAGGTCTTTAGAGAATTCTTGGTGCATTTTTAGGCTGATTACAATCACTTTTTATAATGGCCGAATCCAAAAGAATCATGTGCATTTTTGGTGCTCAACAATTGTGGAATTTTATTAATTCCTCGGGATACCTTGCCCTCAGCTAAGTGTTTCTCCGAGTTATATGAATAAATACAATCACCAAGACGAGACGGGATTTCCCGTAGATTGCTGCTTCCGTTTTCAGTGGTATCAGCCTTCCACTGATGAAACTGCAAAACGTGCATCTTGTAAGATGTCCAGAATTAGTCGCTCACTCCAGCCACAACTTTGTATCCACTTTCTTTTCCGTAACCTGAATTTCAATGGTGATCGAGTATCCAAATAATTCATGTCAGATGTAGGAAACTTAGGAGAAAGCTCCCTCAGGGAAATCCTTTGCTAGCTTTTCCATAGCTGAATCGATCCTTTCGATGTCCTGTACCAAGTTTGAAACAGTTTATACTCAGAGATCTGTTTACTATGAGAAAAAAATATATAAGGGAAAAGCAATCTGGAGCAGGTTATTCTGTCCCCAACACGAATCATGAAAATAAGGAAAGTTAATAAATACATTGTTGCCATCACTTTTACCTTCCCAACAAAACTTATAACAAATGACCCAGCTCTAGAGTTTCGATGACACCCTACAAGTCATAAAAGATAATAAGTTCGTTCATATAACAATGAGAGCGATCACTGAAAATTCCATTATTATAGGACTAAGGAGTTCCATCCTTTTATCACCAGTATTTCCCTGTGAGGAAAAGGACTTACCTATAAAAAGATCTGAAAACTCAAGGCATATTTTTGATATGGCTTGTGCAGTTTCAACCTGTATAACATGGGTAATTGTAGAGTGTTAGAAAACATGATTACAAGCCAGTATGTGGCATCACTAATTCTTACAAACTTACTCATAAAATGTTCACAACCAACAAAATTCTTGAAGTTAATACAGGAGTACAATACTTCCCATCACATCATTTGAAAAACAGTAGTTGGAAGGCACCAAAAGAATAATTATCCATAACTAAACAATGCTCAAAAAACTGACCTAGAGGGAAATTTATAACAATGGCTAATGTAGGAATTAGAAAACACATCAAAGTGCATTAGTTTTAGCGATGTTTCCAAAGAAATTGCTATGCTAATTTATCAAATATTTTGCTTCTCTTTATCCATTGTTCGGATAGGATAACGACAATAATAACTCCATGACCACAACAACATGAGTATATCTAGGGACTAGGACCAATAGTCGTGCCAGCATGACAAGAAACTATAGTTTATGAAAGATCTATGTATCTGCAGGGGTAGCGATGGTACTAAACATTTAATGTTGGGCATGAATTGGCAGATACACAGCTTCATTCAAGCTGCAGACGTCGTTGGAAAGGGTGTGAACATGAATGCTTGTCTCTCTATATGTAAAATGCATCTATACATCCATGGGTCCATGGTACAAAACATTTAAGATCCATGCATACAAGAAATGCAGATAATCAGTATTGAAACAACAAATGAAATGGGCAAGCAAAAGTCTAAATGGCAGTCATAAAGAAATAACATCAACAATGTCAAGTTAATAAAGCAAGTCCTGAAGATATTAAAGCTGAAATTTAGAACTTACACTGGAAAGCATGGTGGTCAAATGCTTTGATACAAATGGTGCCAATGACACTATGGGGGTACCGGGTAACTCAATAAGGCAGCCCCACTGCATCTCCAACTCAGTAGTATTTGTTGCAGCAAGGATGACAACATTTTGACATTTGATCTGTATAAATATAGCATATGCCCTACATATGTCAAACTTGCACTCAAACAGGAAGGCATGCTTTTACATGTAACAAATACGAAAGATAAATGAAAGATATAAACAAGGAAGAGAAGCCTTACCAGTGGCAAAGGAAGATCCCTATGCTGCAGTAACTCAGTTATGCCCTCAGGTAATAAAGCCATCTGAGAGAGAGGGAAGCTACAGATCAGGATATTTCTTTCCCGCATCAACATACTCAAACTTGTGCTAATCCACAGCAGAGACTTTTGATTCAAACACAATAAAACGAAGCACTAAACAATTGAGAGGGTGAAGCTATAGATCAGGACAGTTCTTTCCCAAATCAATATGCACAAACTTGTGCTCATCCACTGCAAAGACTTGATTCAAAAACAACAAAACGAAGCACTAAACAATTGAGAACATGAATTTTGCACAGTGACAGACGGCCTTCCCATGGACCAAGAGGCTTGAACTTTCATTTTTACTGTAGGACTCTCATGTGCTTTTTATTTTTCATGTACTAGGTGTGCCTTCTTTTGTAACAAAAAAGTACAAAACAACAAAATAAAGTATCAACTATTCCTGTATCAACCATTGCAACTAATATTCTCATTTGTCTTTTTAATCAAGATATGCTGAACGTATTTGAAGCTAACGGCGAGAAGTACTACCATGATGCATGCTGCATAAATAACTTGGACATACTGTATATTTTATGGAATCACAACCACTTTTTTACTAGCATGTGCCCGAGTGATAGGATGATAACAACTACATGTGAGGCTTTTTCTCAAATGAATCCGCTTCGCCTATGCCGGTCCCAAGCCCGGATAAAGGAGGAGGATTGTGTTAGGCCCCGACAGCCAGTGTAAAACCCTCTCGAATCTCATGAACATGGATCAACGAATATATTATTACTAATAGAGCGGAATGGCGTCGTATGATCCATGTAGCCGACCCCACCTAATGGGATAAGGCTTTGTTGTTGTTGTTGTTGTTGTTGAATCCGCTTAAAACTTCAGATAATCCACTGGAAAGGCCTTGGGTTCATAAACAATAAAACAAAGTACTAAAAAGATTGCAACTATTAACAGTATCTATGTTGCCAAAATATTGATAGGTTTGTAGCAACTACTTTGTAGTACTTACCTTTTCATGATTCTCAATTTTTCTCTTACCTTAACATAAGAAAAACGTGTCTACATTATTTAACACTTTCAAAAACAAATGATACCATCAATCAATGTTGTCCCAAAAACTCCCTGAAAGACATGGTCCCAAAACGAAATCCTTAATAGAAGTGTGCATCAAGCTAAAAAAAACTTGTTCACAAGTGTTGGCTAAGATGTAACACAGAGAACACAGGAGCATTTTAGGGTCTCCTAATGAAACAGTAAAAGGATCCCTGTTGAAATACAACCTGATGCAAGAGATGATCAAAGGTTGTATCTACTCTGCGGTAGGATAAAAGATAGAATCTATTCATGTGGAAAGGACTTCAAAGAGGTTAACAAAGGATTTAATAAGCAGAGCAAGTTTTGCTATGTAATTATACTCATCTTGAGAAACTAGATTAATAAGTATGCAAATCAAATGTCTACAAGACAAGATTATCATTTTTCGAGAGCAAGTGTTGGAGAAATTTATGAGAAACAGTACCCCCAAAATATTTATGAGAAAAATGAACACAATAAAAATTGCATTTTCCTTTGAATCATTACCTCGTTCCGTTTATCAGAGTGGTGCTGATTGAGATGCCTAAGAATGTGCTCCTCAAACTCTTCATCAGGAGCCTGCATAACACAAGACACCAAACTCATTTAAGTTTACATAAAAGTTTGAGATTAACAAAAACAAAAATAAGCATACCAAAACATCAAATTGATAAAAAAAATTAGGAAAACTGTTGATAATATAAGATGTAAACTTGTGAACACTATCTACTATCACATGTAACAATTCAAAAAAGAAATTGACAGCATATAGAATGGAGAATTGTCATCATCCAGAACTGCTGATGGGTTGACCGAGAAAAAAGGAACTATTGGTGCATTAATATATGCATCACATTAGATCCATAAACACATATGTCAATATAGTTTTAGCTTCATGGCACCATAACTGAAAAAACACATTGTCCTGATAGATAAAGTGGAAAATTTAATCACTTCTTCATCATTAAGTTTTAGCTCAACTATAACTGAATATTATTCTTAGTCCTACAAATACCCCACATGGGCAACACCCAACTTTCTACGACAAAAAAGTTAACTGTTGGTTTATTAATACATACATCACATTAGATCCATTAACACAGATATAAAACTGAAGAAAACACATTGTCCTGCTCAAGGTTGTCAAGATCGCAGACGGGTCATAAGATTTAAGTTTTATAAAATATATTTTAAAAGAAAAAACTATTTTTTTGTAAAGTTATCGTGATCATTTTTTTTTGAAACGAGAAAGTACGAGAAGAAGGTAGTCATCCAGAAGTTCCATTAATAATATTGTGAATTACAAAAGAAGTTTAATAGAAAGGCCAACAGAGGGCCACGAGAACAAAACGACACATCACACTACTCAAAGATGGCATCATTATTCCGAATTACATTTCAATTTATCACAATTCATAAGAAAAATTATACATAATAAAAATAAGAAACATATATTGAATTTCATCTAAATGATTTACTATTGTTATTAATACAAAATTACTATATCATATAAGAGAGCATATCAATCATATAGAATCCAATAAGATAGTACAATCTAAATTAAAATCCTAGACAAAATCCTCAAAGCAAAGATCAAAATTCAATTAGGGACTTCGAGATCGTAAAATGGTAAGATCTTAAGATTGATATTGAGATTTTGACAACTTTGAACCTGCTGGACAAAATGGAAATTCAATGATCAGCACCAAAGTGATTTTAACAACACCCACCTTACTACAATGCATGACAGCACCAAAGTAAACAAGACATATAAATTGATAGAAAAAGAATTGGTATCTTAATTTAGAGCAGATGGCGAACAATTGATACCTCCAGATCAACCATGCCAAGTCAGTATTCATCCACTTCGGCATGGCGTCTGATGAGGCCCCATGGTGCGAGGCAAAGCTGCATACTCCGCTAGTACCCTGCCGATCATGTACCTCGGGCTTCCCCTCTCCGACCGGCACATTGGCTCCCGAGGGGTGCACCCCAGTCATTGAGAGACGGCTTTGTAAGATCGCTTAGCCCTGCTCATTTTCAGCACAAGAGCGCTAGATCAATGAGCTATTATACACACTTTCAATGATGTCTGCTTCTAGACAAACCTCCTGGCTACCTCTGCATCCCTACCTCCTTTATCACTGAACGGTCATTTAGGGGGAGCACCGGGATGGAGTTCGAGACTACTCTTGTGTGGCGGCAGGCTTCTCCTACTTCGATCAGTTCTTTTTTTTTTCTTTCAGAGCTCCCGATCTACTACATGTCAATCCCACGAATGCCATCCTAGGTGTAGAACGGATCAACAAGGTGTCCATCTCGTGGCTTGGGAAGCATCTGCTAACCACCTCATAGAGGGACTTGGGGGTTCGTGATCTTTGTTGCACCAACTGGACTCTATGGACCTAATGGATTGGGCGGATCATGGGTCCGGAGGACAGCCTTTGGCGTACTTTTTTCTTCGCCTATTATGGGAGAGATTTGTTTTGGGAGTCCCACGTGTCACGCCCTTAGTTTTCCTGCCTGAAAACCGCTGTGTGGCCCTTAGTTCTCCACTGCCTGAAAATCACCAAGTCAGCCTCTACGAAACTACGTCCTGGGGCGGTAGTTATTCATAGACAAAGAATGCACACACTCGTTTGCAATGTAGAAGAACTCAATTAAGGGGAAAGCAAGTATTTATTCACTCATATAAAAACATGTATTTATACAAGAACGGGACGAGCCAACAGTCATCCTTAATTCACAATACAAAATTGCCCCCGCCCTTTCCATGCACCTCTTCATGGCACCTGTTCGCACAAAACCCCTTATGCGGCACCGCACCCTTCTTCTCAAGTGGACGATGCCTGGATGGCCCTCCCGCCATCCCATGCCACTGGAACTCCTCCGGCAACACTGCACGCCCCAAAGCCTCCTACCATGGTACTGCGTCTGCCTGCCGCTCGCTTGGCGCCATCGCACGTCCCAACTGCCGCTCGCACCAAGTCGTCCTCCCAAGATCCTCCTGCATGAAGATCCTTCTGGCCAAGATAACCTGTGTGACAATCGTTGGGACGGGTCAGTTATGTCCTGGGATGACATTGCCCAGCAAATGCCAAAATGGGCGTTGGTTCGCGCCACTTGTGTGTCATATCATCCCAACCATCCCGGGCACACTCTGGGATGGGCATGGCTGGTGACACGCGGCACCTCATCTTTCTGGTGGGTGGTGGCTGCCTTACTTCCTTTGGTCTGGTTATTCATGGTCCCTTCTCTTGGCTCAGGGGTCCTTTTTATTCTGGCAGCACAATTGACTACCCGAGGGCACCTTACCAGCGTCATTTCCTCTTTTATGGGCCTTAGCAGCACATCCTAATCGGGTTCCGACTCCTGGACCGCCTCTGACTTACTAGCACTTCATCAGAGGATCATTTCCTTCACATCGGACCCCCCCCCCCCCACCACCAACCCACCCACTCCCCCCGATTTCAAATGTCTTCACAGTGTGCAGCCTCTACCTTTGTTTCCTTCCTGCTATCATTACTCCAGATACACCCAGGGCTGATGGTAGATTTATCTCGCGCTCGCGGATGCCGCTTAAAGTCAAGATTTTCTCTTGGTTTATGAGGCGCAGTAGGATTCTCACCAGAGCTTATAGGACGCATTGGCACCCAACACTGATACTTCCTGTGCCTTATGTGGATCACCCGTGGAGGACATGGCTCACTTATTCTTTGATTGCCATGTGGCTCAGGAGGTGTGGGCACGGCTGAGCACCTTATCCATCTTTCCCTCCGCGTTGGAGACCTTTTTGGCAGTCACTCAGGACGCTCAGAGGGTGGAGCCAGAGTTGGAGAGGGTCATTGATGATTTTCATGGCTGGTACTTGGGCCGTATGGCTTCAGCGCAATCATTTCATTTTTTGTGGGGAAAGAGCATTGTACACTTTTCTTCTTCGGAAGAGGAGATTTGGTTAGGGGCATTTTCTTCTCTTTTTTGTTGCTCTCTTGTGGACCTTTCATATGCATATATATATATATATATATATATATATATATATATATATGGATGAGAACCACAAGTCGGTGATCATCCTTTTTCTTCAAAAAAAACAAAGAAATATCAACAACTATAGATTATTTTGGGAAAAAAGAAAAAAATGTAATTGCAAAAGTTCCTACATGGCAATGTTCTTCAATTAGTTGAAGATTCACCTCAATGAACAAAGGATAAAGGATCAATATCCTTTGTTACGAAGAAGGTAATTCCAGAATTTCTCGTATATGGATGCATCAATACTACATAAACCAAATGAAAATATTGGAAAAGCAGGTTTAGTGACACAAAAAATCGGACCACTGAAATTTTGGAGATAATGAATACAGACTGAATTGATTCAAGTGATGAACAAAATTTCTGGGATAGCTTCAGGTAGAGGTGGTATACCCCAACAGATTTCTGCTTCTAAATCCAAACAGGAGAGGTATTTATGTAGTGTGTGGAAACATGTGTGCAATGTCTATGCAATGTAACTCAGAATCTTAGTATGAACAGAATTGGTTGATTATTATGCTAGATAATCATTCTTTCCTCTCAAAAAACCAAAGTGCAAGGTCACTGCCCAGTACATAAGTTGCAATTTGGAAGCTCTGGATGATGACTGAAACATTGTGGAACATAACATTCCAGATAAAAATTGTTAACTGCTTAATAGAAATTCAACTTCCTCCGCAGAAAAAAAAGTAATTCAACTGTGAGAGGAACTAACCAGCCGAACTCCAAACGCTTTTGCAACACCTGCCATTGAAACATCTGAATGCAATGGCCCAAATCCTTCAAGTAAAAATACCTGCATATATCAACAGTCAACACAATACTTAGTTTGAGAGTTGAGACAACTGTGGAAAGAAATTTTTTCGATGTATTGATTGCAATTGTAGATCCATAATGATAAACCATGTCATCTGAAGATTTCCGTTTTTCGACTTCATCAGCAATTGAATCAATCTGCATTCCACAGGAGAATCAGAAAGATCTGTCAATAAAAACTGGATGCAAATATGTCTATCACCGAAAAGGAAAGTTCACCAACGTTTGATGACTATGGAAATGGATAAGTTGTCTTACATTGTTTGGAACGACAACAACATGAGTTACTCGCCAACCAATGGATGGAAGCTTTTTGCATAGTGCCGCAGATAATTTGTCCTCAACGTTGCCAAACCTGAAATATTGTGTACAGTAAGCTTTAGAACATACATTGTTGTGAATAATTATTGATTCATAAGTCTTATATTCTCAAGGCACATAACACAACAAGTCAAATAACTGCAGAGGAATCAAGGACAATTTTGGTTTCTCAGGATACTTCAATAACCCCAAAAAAGATTAACAGAATATATCATATAATCGCCATGACAAATGAAACATCATTTAGGCAAAAAGTTCTTTTTAGAAGAATTTAGGTAAAAAGTTTAACTTAACAATCCCATGATAATCCACATTAGATGGAATCCATCTTATGAACTAATTTCCAAAGGTTGAATTTATTTGATTCATTCAATTCATTGGAGAATAATATCAGTGATTATATTTAAAACATCATCTTTATCTAATTTTTGAAACAGATCTAATATATATGATCTTGGATATCGACATTGTCATCACAATAGCAATAAATGGGGTATATTATCACCGTAGGTCATATGAATCAACCCCTCTCTTTAGTTAAATGTGGACATTGAATGTCTCATTTGTTCTTGAAAAAGTTACTGTTCCAAATTGACAAATCATATTTATCATGCTTTCATTCAAATATTTATAAATATGAAACTTATCAAGTGTAAATCATTTAAAGAAGATTTCACATCTATTCTTCTTTGTTATCATTTTCATCATATCTCGCTTAAAAAACAGCCACTGGCAATTAGATCCATGACTCGGTTCATTTTCTTCCTTAGCTTATTTTCATTGTAGTGATGATGATGATGATGATGATCTTAAAAGGAAGTCAATTATCAGAGGAAATCCCCTGAAAAAAAATTATCAGAGGAAACCTTATTGGGATTAGCGGTCAAGTTCAGAGTCCATAGTTTGGTAGTTATCTAGAATTGATAATCATAAATCAAGACCATATTCCAGACATTCAAAGTAATAAAGATTGATTGATACAGAAAAAATGAAGAATTTGAGATGTAAAAGGCATTGCACGTCCAGATGAAAATGAGATAACTGATTATCCATAAATGAAATAACTTACAGAATCTCATCACCTACAACAATTATTGATGCTGTTAAGGACCCAATCTGACTACTGTTGCTCAGGCCATTGCTTGAAACGGGATAACTATCACATTTCGGAGTCTTCTTCTTTGTTCTACCAGCCCTTTCTAGTCTTCCATCCAACAGCATATATGCAGGTTTAAAACTTTCCTTGGTAGTGTCGGGGTCAGGAATGCTCAATATTGCATTTGGAACTGTATCATAAATGCTCCCAATAGAAGTATACCTAGACAAAGGCCATTAGTGTCAAGTAGAGTATGCAAAGAAACAAATATTCAGAAAAAAAGAAATGACAAGAAAAGAAAAAAAATACACAAGTATACCTGCAGTGTGTAAGATGATAAAAGAGGAGAATTCAAGCCCTACTAATGTGTTTGAGAATCTGTATTATGTGATATGGTATCTAGTAAAGTACTATCCTAAGAGACATGTTGAAGGAACTAATATACACAAGGGAATGTTACGGTAGTATCCTAAGGGGCATGTTGAAGGAACTAATATAATATACACAAGGGAATGTTATGGAAAAGGCATTCATATCCAATAAAATTCATGGCACTTAAAAAGATGCAATGAAACACCCAGCCTTACCCCTGATCATAGAGACTGCAATATTTGACTTTACAAGCTAGGATGAAAGCCCACACATCCCTGTTTAAAAAAATACAAAATAAACAAAAACTCTATAGCTTGAAATATCAAAATGAATCAACATAACTTCTAGAATAAATTTGAATTCTACAGACCTATATGACCAATCCAAGATAGGATTCACCCTCATAAAAGGAGGCCATCCTGGAGAGCTAGGGGAGAATTGCTCTTGACCAATCTGTGGGGATAAGATATGATATTAAATGATCAGAACAGTTTTTAGCATGCAGATGAATTTAATTGCCCACAAGGGTTTAAAATATAATTTCTTGTTTTTTTTTTAGAAGAGAAAGGATGACAGCCATTAGGTTGTCATCCAGGTATATATATCACCAAAAAGTAATAACATGTACATGTGGAGTGCTCACTAGTAGAGAGCGGCAAAATTAAGTTCTTGTTAAGACTAAAGAGCGTGAAAAATGTAGTTTAAGTTCTTGTAAGACTAAAGACATACTGCATTAGGATCACCAATTCGGGTGCCAAGGAAAATAGCTTTTGTAGGCCTTTCCTTCAGCAAAGATTCTAAACCAGACTTGAAATCTAAGCAGATAGTTTCCAGCTGCAAGTCATAACTAAAAGGATAAATTGGAAAAAGCTTAACACTCTTGGATAATTAAGTACTTGAAAATCAATCCCATAAAGAGAAAATGAAGAGTACAAGAAATATAGTGAATGCATGTTAGAAAGCCAATCTTACGCTGTGGCAGTTTCATAAGTGAAGGAGTCGATTTCAGGGAAAGCACAGGGGCTCTCAAAATAGATGGTTCGTATTGGACACTTTAGGGTCCCGGAGATTGTGTAGTTCTCCCTTGAACATTCTGATTCTACTTTATGCAAAAAGTATCCAGCCCGAAGCAAATGCAGCAAAACCTGGAATATCAATATTATTGTAACTAGTACTGGAGCAGATTTCTTACAGAAACACAGGTTTAAATCTGGAAAATTAATATTACAGTTGAGTCTTTTCCGCCATTAAAGCTGAATGCAACTTGATCAAACCTGTCAAAAGAAGCTCTTTAAACTCATTGTCAATATATATATATATATATATATATATATATATATACACAACATAAAAGTACAGAAATATTCCAGATATACCACATCTGTCCACACCCTAACAACCATCATCCACCCACATTTGAATCATTCTCACTGTTTAGCAGAAGTTATACATGCACATATTTCAAATGAATTAAAGGAGAAGCAGGGTGGGAAGCAAGTATGATGAATGATACAATTTAAGATTTTCCATTGTGCCATTTCTAATGATATTCCAGACCTAGCACAGTTGCATTCAGTAAGTCATTTCATGTAAGAAGGTTCAAGATGGAATAGCACAGGCGGATTAGAATCATCCTTACTTTTTATCCTTTGTTTTAGACTTTTAGGCACCCTGTAACTTGATTTTCTTTATTTCCATTGAAAAATCACATAAGCAAACAATCAAAACACAAATATCTGAATCTCGATTCACTCATAAGAAACTAGAAAAATACATATGCTCTTTTCAGAACTTAGCCTAAACAATTTGGATCAAAACCACATATACAAGGTTATCAAGAACATTGTGGGCGCGAATTATCTTTATATTAAAATGAAAAATTTATGGTCTGTTCTCGAACAATTAATTTATCACTCCTTACAGTAGGATGCAAGTTCCTAGTTCCACTTACATCTTTTTTTCCCTCTCGCCTTTCTTCTTTGTTCAAATCTGCACTATTTGTTCCAGTTCACCACATTGTGGTTAAAATCATTCATCACATGTTGCTACGGAGGCAGAGCCATGACCCCCAACTTGTAAGGCAATCTAGTTTAAGTAAGCAATTTAACATCCCGATTACAGACACATTTCACTCCATCGCCCTTGCTTCCTAATCAAAAGTTTGCTAAAAGATCGCCCAAGCCTTTGGAGAAAAATCCACAATAACCCATATGGGGACAACTTTTTCTCCCCCGGAATAGACGGAACGCAGCAGAGGAATCCTGCGCGCGCGTGACTACCAACTCAAATGCGACAAGGCGTTCAACAAAACTCCTAACCCAAAAGCAACAGAGGCAACAAGGGAGGGAAGCGACGGGAAGGGGATCGTACTCGTAAAGAGCGAAGGCTCTCCTGATGACGTAGACGGCGTTCTCGTACTTGGTCTGCAGCCTGCGGTCGCCGCTCTCCTTCACGGCTCGATCGATCTCCATTTCCAGGAGGTCGCCAACGTGGTTTGAGCGCAGGAGAGGCGTCGACGGCACAGTGGGATGGGGAACGATGCGCAGGAAGGAGACGAGGAGATGCGAGAGGAGGGTTTAGAAAAGAGGGAAGGTAGAAAGCAACGAGGGAGAGAGAGAAGGTGAGTTGGCTAATTCGCGCGTGCGCGCGTGCGAGAAGAGTCTAAAACTGGGGATAAGAAAAGCGTGTCTAAATTTGGTGGCGTCAAAATGGATCGTGCGAAGAATAACATTCTTGTAAATTTTGGTGGCTGGCTGCTGCGTGCGGACAACAAAATCGTGATATTATTTTAGGGGGTATATTTATCTCATTCTAAAACTAACGACATAAAATTTTATCCGTTGAAAAAAATATATATCTTAATTTTATTTGCACAAATTAGACTAATAACATTTATTTGCTGTGCGTTTGGTTGCTATATGATTCGTACTCCTTTAAGAAAAAAAATGTTGAAAATTTTTCGGGTCTCATGCAATCAACTTTTATAGCATGTAATTAATTTTTGTACAATTAATTTGATGATTAATATCATTTAAATGATGATTATATGATTGGAATTCAATTTCTATTAAATTTAATATTATTTTATTAGATTAATTTTAATCATTAACTATTCAAATTATCATATTGATAGTACAATTTTTAGTTGCATATTTCTTAAACTAACGATTGAGATATAACTTATTTTTTTAATATTATATATTCATATTTTCTATTCCGAATTTTAATAATTGATTTCTATATTTTACTATTTAACTTTTTTTTTTCTTGAGGCTGTTTGAAAGATGAAGGAGATAGAAAATGACTATTTATTCATCGTAATCTGGCCGAACATGAAAAAATATTAGAATAGTCCTATCAAAATTGTTAGTTTAGCCAACTTCTCTGGAATTTGAAAAAGGTAATTTTTTCCAAGATGGTGAATAACTAAACTTTACTACATTATTTGTTTTCTACAAGAAAACTAGACACCTTTAAATTGTTCTATATATCATCCAAACATTTTTAGCTTTTTCAAATCTAGAATATCGCAAAGAATGGAATAATAATCATCCTTAACAATATACAAAGGATTTAATGAGTATCATATGCATGGAATCATATGCATGGAATGTGTATAACCATCATACGCGTGCATTTGAGTCGTCCGATCTAATCGGATGGATGTCATTTGTGCGCACATGAAATGGTTGCACATTATGGGAGGGAGTCAGTTCATGCATTGTTTTTTTTTTTTTGACACTATGACATGGCTGACCTACTTGGGGCTCTGTGAAGACGATGTCGAGAGGGTTGGCGGCGAGGGCATGGTCCATGTACTTGAAGATGAGGTAGACAGAGGTCGGCCATGGCACCCGCGACGCCGCGACCCCTTCCAGTCGTACAACATTCGAGTGGTCAAGCCACCAAAGAAGCGCAATCTCCCGCGCCATGAACCGTGCTCCGTCCTCCTCTCCTCCTCCTCCTCCTCCACCACCGTCGCTGATGTACTCCTCCACCCACACCTTCTTTAGAGCCACAAGCCTACCCATCATCACATCGCTGGTCGAGAAAGAAAACTCACTGGAATTGTCGCCTTCTCCACCTCGCGGAAGGAGATTGAGATCGATCAGCCTTCTTCGCCTCATAGAAGGACAACGACACCTAGATGCGTGAAACGAAATTGGAGGGAGAAGAACAAGTGCTTTGATTCATCGCCTCGACTGCCGCCTCGCACGCCCGGCCTTCGCAGTTTCAGGCTCTATCACTCACCGTCCGATCTAATTGGAC
Source organism: Pontederia crassipes (assembly GCA_030549335.1). Taxonomy (NCBI): domain Eukaryota; kingdom Viridiplantae; phylum Streptophyta; class Magnoliopsida; order Commelinales; family Pontederiaceae; genus Pontederia; species Pontederia crassipes. Next base: position 62,030,518 of record CM060191.1, on the reverse strand, counting down.
GGCCTCAGCCATTGCCTCGACTGCCGCCTCACATGCCCAGCCTTTACCATTTCAAGCTCTATCACCCACCATCCAATCTAATCGAACGGTGGGCGCCAGGCGTATGGGTCATACGCTTCATAGTTATTAATATAAATGGATGAAGAAATAGTTATGCATCAGAAAAACAAATTATATGAAGCAATGGTCATACGTTTTTCTAAGTCTACATGTCTAATCGTCTTATTATAATCACTCCTTAAAATCTTGTATCCGTGCTAAATTCACTAGTTAGTATGCGTCAATCCAAATAGAACTCATTTTAGTAGTTTACACACTCATAACATGGCCCAAGACAATTTAAATATTATGATTTATTATAATTGATTGTTTTATAAATTAGAAAAATGGCATTTCTCATGGTAAATGTAGAAGCGAAAGGAAAAAGCCCACTAAAGAGAGTGGACAATATTGTTGGAAACTCGGTAGAATTTGCAATGGTCACCTTAAAAAATGAACAAGTTTTAGGTTATTTCTTTAGACCTTCTATTTTTTGCAACTAATATTAAAGTATGAATTTATCTTGCAATATTCGGATATCGAAGTTCAAAGTTAGATACGAGAAATTTTGATTATTAAGAGGATGTTTAAGAAAATAACTCTATATTTTAACAAAATTGTTGGAACTTTACTTTTCTCTTTAAATTTTCATTAATTTTAATTATTAATTAAATGATCCTTCAATAATAATTTATTTTAACTATATTTTTTTACTGACTATCATAAATTTATCAATTATACCATCAAGAACACTTTGCCAAGGAAAAGCAATTCAGGGCGGGGGATAGATTTCCTACTCCAACCTCGCCCCTGCCCTGATCCTTGTGGGTTCTCGACTCTCGTTCTTGTCTCCTTGCGAGGACATCGAATCACCTTCTCTTTAATAAAATAATTATTTTTTATAGAAAAGTATTTCTAAAGATAATAAATAAGTGTATATATTAACTCATTAAAATATAAATAATATAACTTAATATTTTATTATATACATAAAATAACTTTTAAAATAATTAAATTATTATCAAATTAAAATAACTTGATTTACATTTCGGGGATTCGCCCGCCATGGTCTTCGAAGAAATTCTAGGGCAAATTCGTCCCCTCCATCCTCTCAAAGAGAAAAATCCTCTTGCACAGGTCTCAATTGAGAATTTTGCCATCCCTACTTAGACATTTGAGGGGAAGGGGGGGGGAGAGGTTGACGCCCCATTCGTTATTTTTTATTATTTAATATGGTATTGCATCGATAATATAATCAATAAAACTTATGAAGCTAATAGTTTAAATAATTTAATAATTACATTGTTGGGTAATTACAAACTAAAATTAAAAGCCAAATTGACAAATAAGATGTTCTTCAGGGTCATTACTGAAATTTGCTCATGAAAAATTTGAAGTGTAAAACTAAAATTTATTTTCTTAATTTATCACTAGAAAAAGTGACATTGTAACAACGTGAGATGTATGCTCTAAACATGTTCTTAAGAGGTTGTCTCATATTAAAAAGCGCTACTTAATTTTTGTGAGTTGACTTTTTCTTTACTTTGTCTAGTTGGCATAACATACTAGTTTATATGATTATAAATCTCTCATACAATAAACTCGATTTTATAAAAATGAACTTCATAATACCAAATTACTTATGAGTTATAGGTCTATACTTATGCACTATTAGGTACTTATCAAAGTCTATGGGGCGTTTGGTAGGAGAATAAAATTGCATGGAATAAAGTGATATAATATCATATTCTCCAAAAAGTATAGATAGTCCTATTTTTGAAGGATAATAAAATATAAAAAAATAATAATTTTATGGTTAAAATATTTTAATATAAATTAATTGATGTTCATTGTTATAATAACCATAAAAATTTTAATATAGTAATGTGTGGGTAAAATTAAAAAAAAACGATTAAAAAGTTGAAGAATATTGATATTCCGGTGTTTTTGAAGAATAGCAATATTCTCTTTTGAGAAATAAAGTAAGTGATTTCACATATTTTGATGTGGTTTTTCATTTTCGATATTCGGTCAAGTTGTTCCAATTCTAGCTCATGTTTGGTTGTATTCTAGGAGTGTAACGATATTCTGTGTTTTATTACATAACCAAATGACGCATATATATATGTATGCAGTTTAATCGTTAGAATAGTCACCAACTACATCGTCATTATCATCTTTATCATGTACGAATTCAAGTACACGAGAAATCCCAATGATCACAAAAGTCGGCATATAGGGCCACCCAATAATAACATATGAAACATATATATAGACCTTTGGCATATACATTATCAATCAATTTCATAAATATCATATTAATATTCATAGTGTAACATCAATATTATAATTACTAATACATAATTATAAACAAAAAAATTATGATCGATCATAATCATAACAAATAACAATTTACAATAACCAATAAAATGATAAATCATCATAATTATGAACAAATGATATTAGTTAATAATATATCCATATTTTATGATTGATATCTTATTGATTGTCATTTATCAATAATTAATTAATAATCAGTCATAAATTAATTTTGATTCCATTTAACAATTTCAATGAGCAATATTCATCAATTAAGTAATAACTTGGCAGCATTTATTCTTTGATTAACTTTTTCACCAACCATGAATGTTATAATAAATTAACTATTTGAACTATTCATCAATCATCAAAGATTGCAATAATTTTTCCCCTTTTTAATATTCAATCGTAAATGTTTATAATTAATTTCTTTTTACTCTTTACTTTAACTATAAAGGACACTTCAATCGTTTAAAGTTATCCTTCAATCACAAGAACTATTTTACTTTTAAGATCTAACACATGTTTTTTTTATAGTTCACAAATTTTTTATAGTTAAATATAACACATGTTTTTAGAGTACATCATATTACTTTGTGTCCATCTTTAATAACGAAATACAAACCACGATGAGCTCTCTCTTGAAAGCAAAGAGTTCGTTGTACATAGTGGACGAATTTGATACTATAAAAAGTGTCAGAAGCATTGTGTGAACTTTGACACTGCTATTTTCATTACTTTGCCTTTGGTTACATTACCCACCCTTCTATTCAATGAAAAAATCATAACATCAATCACAAATTGGCAATCATAATGATCCAGGTTTTTTTGTTTTTTATTTTATTTACCTTATAATGACTATCTTTGTCATTTTTTGATCTTTGTGTTTGATGTCTCTTCATGTTATATCAGTCGGGGTTGCGGTCATAATAATCAATCAGACATTAATCATTAATTCAAATTCATATCAATCAAATACCATAACATGATCATACCATGATTGTATAATAAAACATGACGTAGATGTCATCATGCATCAATGAACATTATTTGAAAAAAAAACAACCATTAGTAATTATAATTCATACTATAATCAACTACTTTGAAAATCGAGTCTTCCTACTATGCTTACTTTTGTCAATGAAATCCGACCCAAATCATGCTACACTCGAGCAATATTGTTCGTTCGAATTTCCAGTGCCAATATTTCGACAAAACTCAAATCAGGTTCAATGAAATTGGACATAGCCAACCCAAACTCAATCATATATATTCTTCATCAAGGGAGCTCAGATCGAGTTCGGTCAAACTCGAATTAAGATCCTTGCAAACCATCACTGCACATCGAGTTTATAGAATTCGAGTCGTGCTTTTCGAATCTTAATCGAGTTCTACATAACTATCAAATTATTCTCAATTCAGACTGAGTTCTCATGTCTTTGGGCCATGTCTCTACAAACCTTGATCAGTTTTGCAACACATGTCCAACATGTTTTTCTCTCACAATATTTTGGTCTTGTTTTTTTATTACACTACTATGAAAATGTATGTATAAATAATAAACTTGTAGTGTTATGTATGGAGCACTAGTTTATGGGGCTTTATCGTAGAAATCTGCCTACATATCTCAAAGTTGATGATAACATATGATTTTCGTTCTTTGCCATAGCTAGTCTCCTTCACACCCAATCGCAATCATTATGCACTTGTGCCTCAACGTTCATGTGTCATTGTCGATGGGAGATAACAATCATTTATTACTGGTGGTTGGGGTATCTCGGGGTGAGTGTCAAGTGTCTCAATTATGCAGTGAAAAGTACTTACAAAAGAGAAAGAATAAGAGGTCTTGTGCACAAGAGAGATTGTTTGGTAATGAGAAAATCTATAAGCCTCTTAGAGTTTATTTATAAGGGTGGAGATGTATTCAAACTTTTTTTAACCAACTTTAAATTTTAACTAGGATTATAATTTATTTTCCTAAAATTCTTTTATTCATCCTTTTTAATTTTATTCTAACTATATTCAATTGAGCATTTTATTGATACCTTATAAAACTTTCCCAAATTTAGATAATATAATATTATTTGCAGACTAAAATGATAAATTATTTTTATTTATTTTTTAACATTTTAAATTTAATTCTAAGTGAAAGTCATTTATATCATAAACTGATGTTTGGCTTCAATTCAATTTGAATTCCTAATTTAAATTAAATCTTTTTTTATTAATTCTTATCTTTCCTTCTGTTTATATCCCTTATCTAATTATATTATATTTTCTTTTACATTCTTTAATCCATTTTATTTTAGAATTAAGTTACTTTATTAATTCATCAAAATTCTAAGATGCTTTAGAATTTTGTGACATAGATTCCTGAAGTTCTTAAACACTAGCCCTTATATTTGCTCCTACGTGGATGCCATAATGCGTGATTAAAGGTAGGGGCAACCTGACCAAATAAAAAAATATACTCGACTCGAAAAAAATAAAAAATTAGGGGTCCAAGTACCATTTAGGGTGATTTTTAATAAATTAAAATTCATCCGCTAAAATTAGGGTCTCACCCGAAAAAATCGTAGGGTCATGGAGCCCATTTTTTATTTATATAATTAATGCATATGTTATCAATTCTTTTATTATAAATATAATATTTTTTTATAAAATTTCATATCACCTCATCAAACTCTAATTTAATATCTTTAAAATTTTAGTAGTATATTTTATATTTAATATTAAATTAAATATTTTTATATTATATATATTTTTAAAATATAATTATATAAAAATAGGATCCAAAAAAATTACCCGAAAAATTGACCCATTAGAGGATAATTTTTATTTTCACAAAATGGTTTTAAGATAATTTTTTAATTTTAAAATCCAACCTGAAAAATAAGGATTGATTTTTTTTAGACTAAAAATTCCACCCGACCCAAACTACCTTCACCCCCCAATTAAAGGCGTTGAATTTTGGGTTTGTATACACTAATGATCTAAAATACTATGTCTTGATTAAATCTTACTTATCAATTTTCCTACTGTAAAGAATGGAAAAGGCGATAGCAGAACACCCAAAATAAGCTACCGACAAAAATTGGACAATGAATTTTTGGCACACAGGTCGTGCAGGCGAGTGGCTTAAAAAAAACATTTATCGGAACAAATGGCACAAAAACATTATTCATATATTTTTTTTGTTGCTTGATGGCATACGAATATCTAGTCTTCGTTTACAAATATATTGGTCAAAATGTGACCATTTTAGCATAAAGGTACCAATTCAACCAACTAAATAATTGTTCTATGTGAAGCTATGTTTGTTTCGGAACGCTGATAATCTATGTAAAAATTACTAAAGCTTCTTTAATTCGGTCGATAAGTTAATCTTTTTTTTTCTATTGTGGCTCAAACCAGATGTTCCTTAGTAATTCTTATTTATTACTATATTTACATAAATCACTAATGAACTATTACGATTTTTCACAATTAATCTCAAATTATGAAATTATTTTTTGAATCTCTAAATTATCATGATTTTTTTTCAATTTGACCGTTCCGTCAACTTCTATCAACTTTTTCATTATCTTTGAGTTTTTTCATTTATGAAAAGTCAAAAATACCCTCAGAATTGTAGATGTTGAAACCAATATTGTAAAATCCAACCTGACCATGGGCCCATATCGAAGCTCGAGTCAGATTGAACCGAGTCGAACCAAAAGGTCGAACATGTTCAAATCGATCGATTGGATGGAATAATATGAGTTAATAAAAAATAAAATATGTTACATAACTTTCTCTCTTATTATTAATATCTTTGTAAAATGCATATAAATAAATTAAAACATAATAAAGTAAAAATGGTATAATAAGTTAAACAATATAATAAAATAATTATCAATTAAATAATTATTACCTAAAAGATGATAAAATTTTCATAATTATAAGTTAAAGAAATATTAGTGATATTATGAAGAAAAGTTAAGACGTAAATTTAAACAAATATATATACAACTAATGTATCATAATTTTTATTTATTTATTAAATGGTTAAACCCATTTTGATTTAACCGAATTAAAATGAGTCAACCTCAAGAGCAGAATTAAGATAACCCACGATAGACACCAATCCGACCGACCGGATTTTACAACATGGGTAAATCGAAGGAAGGGGTATAACAAAAAAGTTAAAAGTAGTTTGAGATTAATGGCAAAAAATCATAATAATTTAAAAGTGATTTATAAAAATAACCCTTTAATTAACTAGCAAGTCATGAATTTGGTGGTCTACTAGCCCAAAAAAAAGGACGTCCAACTTTCATTTTCACCACAAAATCTTTAGTTTTCATTTATAAAGAAAATGATCAAGAACACCAAACGGGTACTACAAAGAAAATAAAATAATCATATCAAGAACACCAAATGCGGGCTACAAAGCTGCAAAATTAATCTTTAATTATCATTTATAAAGAAATGTTCAAGAACACCAAACGCGGACTAAGATGTCATAAAATAATCATATCAAGCACTTTCACATGGAATATTATGCAGTTAAACACCGAAGACAATCATGACCACAACTACGAGGAAGAAAAAAAAAGCATCGCTTCTTGCAGATCACACGAGACTTCCTTATCATATTTTAGAAGTAGGTGGACGCCAATCAATGCTTGTTACAATGAAAAGGATAAGATATATTTAAAGCATTAGCAAGCTGTTGCAACAGCAAAAACGAAAGCCGCCCCCCTCCCCCCCCCCCCCCCCCCCCCGCCTTGAAAGAAGTTAAAAAGACACAACACCGCACTTTTCTCTCGGAAGCTTCCTTCAACAGTTGCATTTTTATATTAAGATGATAAGAGTCAACCAACTTCGCTTCATATCAAGTCTGCGACTAACCTCCAAAATCTCATCTATCTCAGAGCGCACAGAGATGAATTGTCTACTCTTAGGATCATCACCGGCAACTCCTTTTTCTGTACAGCTCCTGCACGGCATGAGAACAATGAAGACCAGTTGAGAGGAAAAGGTCCAACAATTAAGACAACATTGCAGAGCACACAGAAACAAAGAAACAACAGACTGATATAATAACAAGGAAATCACAAGACTAAAGAAGCAAGAAATCACAAAACTAAATAGGTGGTAGGCTGTGTATTTCATCCAACAACAACAACAACAAAGCCTTATCCCACTAAGTGGGGTCGGCTATGTATTTCATCCATTATGCAAAATATCCTTCTGTTCTTCTCATGTTCTCTGTGATGACTTTGTTGTGTACTTTCAATTTCAAGTAGATACGTAATAATTAAAGATGCAAGGAAGACGACACGAGTAGACAGCTTATTTTGATTAGGATGTGTAACAAATTCTTCAAGTATTAAGAAGTAACAAGTTGCTGAACTTGGGTTATCAAGACTTGAATTCTCATTCTGGCTCAGACCACTTTGGATAGCCACTAAATTATTACTGATTAGGTACATTGTGATAATTGCAAAGAACTACAAGCTATGAAAATACAAATGGATAGCTGACATACAAGGTTAAGCCCTGAGAAAAAAATGGGTGTAACATAGGTTGCCTTGTAGGCGAAGCGTCCCTAAACCGTGGGAAAACAAAGGAAATGCACAACTAATAAGTAACAAAGGGAAAATCTTGTGACTGTCCTCTTTGATTAAGAGATTATATCTTTGATAGGGGAGAGAAATTTTAAGAGGAAAAAGAACGAAACAAATTACATGATCATCCTGTTTTATTGATATAAAGCAAAATTAGAGGTGTCATTTAGCAAACTACAACAAAGTTTCTTTGGAAAAGAGTCACAATATATAATTTTCGCAAATAATAAGTTCATCCCTCACTCCAAAATAATAGACCATGGAAAACACGCAATAATGTACGACCTTACTTGAACATGATCTGCTCTATAGGCTCGTACAACTGTGTCCTTGAACAAGCAATAATGTCTCCAGGACATCTCTCGTCTAAAGACAGGCATTGTTTCGATAAGAAATAGCCCAAAGAAATGCAAACAGTTCGCATGCTGTCTTCTAGATCTATAAGCCTTGAATATGCTGCAATTTTTTTTTTTTGAGAAAAAGGATGACGGACCATTTTGGTTGTCATCCGTATATATATAGATCACTATGAAGGAAGATCATATACATGTGGCGACGCACTCTCCAGCGGAGAGTGGCTAAAATGAAGCATACAAAAGGTGCAGAGCACTATCCAAAACCCCAATCCCGTAGTAAACACAAAATGTGATGCACAATACAATCAATCCGACATCTCTTGCCACAAAAAATAACCCGGTTGCGCTGAAACTAAATGGCCCAGGCACCGGCCAAAAAGGTCGCCATGGAGGCTCTCCATCTCTGTCTCTGTCTGCCCAATCCCCGCATAGCCTGCCAGAAACTCTCGGCGGCTGGCGAAATCATATCAACGATGCTCGTCTGGGACCACACCTCTCGGGATACCCTACATCCAAAAAATAGATGAGACACATCCTCCTCCATCACCCCACATAAAACACAGGAGGTGTCCAACTGTGCAACCCATCGCGCTCTATATGCTCTGGTGAGGATCCGCTCACGTCGAAGAAGCCAAGCAAAAATCTTGACTTCCAATGGGTCACGTGATCGCCAAATAAGTCTGCAATCTGCGATGAGGTCATCCGGCACAGAGATAGTCGGGAGAAGGCGGAGGTAGAGGTTCCGCGCTGAGAAAGAGTCCGACATCTAGACCCAACCGTCCGGCCGAGATAGATCCGGACGGAAAGGGGCAATCCGCTGAAGAAGTGCCAAAAACTCCGCAAAGCGCTGATCCGAAAGTGGAGAGCTGAAAAGAGGAGTCCAAGAACCCGTGCCAGGGCTGCCCCTCTCCGACCACGACTCAGTCACAGATGCGTCTGGGTGTGCAGCCAAGGAAAGGAGCCAGCAAGCGAGCCTCCGAGTAACCAATCATGCTGCCAGAAGAAAAAAGCCTCCCCGGATCCAAGTGATGGGCTTGTCAACCAATAAATCTAAAAGATAACAAAAAATCTGAGACAAATCTCACACTAAGCCAAATGTGTCTAGACTTGACCACTACTTTTTTTTAGAGGAAAACTTGACCACTACTTGTCTCGTAATCATGCTCTCAAAAGGAGATGTCCGATGTCCTCCTCAATCAGCCTGCATAAGGCAGAAATTATCTGTATCTGGTGTCCATCTAAAGGACATATCCAAGTGAGGAGCCTCTGCCATTGGAGAAAACTATATAAAATTTTACATATGCAGAGGTCAAACCTGCCAATCAATCTGCAATCAGACTTGAAGACATCATCCATAAACTGATCTCAACGTCTAAAAAGAACAAGCCTCCCTAACTGCAAACCTTCAGACGACCAAATCCATGCTTCTTGACAAAATTTCTTTCTTTTCAAGAATGATCATAACAAGAATTACGTAAGTTTCTAGACTGAGATAGGTCAAAAAACGAACCAAGATTTATCTCTACAGTAAAAATAAGATCCCGAAATCTTTTAGTATAAAAAGGTTGATAGATCCTTTCATTGTCATTTTGGTCATCTTGTAATAAATGCAAGGAATTAGATCCAGCAACCAGATCCCTAAGCTCCATATATATATATATATATATAATTTTTTTTGAGAAGGTAAAAGGAATTAATGATCCAGATTCATTCATACCAAAAGATGCAAAAGACGTTACAACCGGAAAGAGAAAAGTAGGACTGGCAACCGAGTTCACAACTTAGAAACCCGGCCCGGGTAATACGTATTTTTATAATATATTTTATTTCTAATATAAAACCTGTAGCCGTCAACCGCGACCCGTGACCTGTTAACTAGTGGTTGAAAAATGAAAGCCCAAGTCCCTTACCCTTAATCCCTAATTTCGACACCCGCTGCCGCTGCTAGGTTGAACAACACCCCACTGGCGCTGATGTTGTGTCGCCAGTGTGTTGCCGCCGCCGCCGTGTCACTCATCTGATGATGTCCTGCTGCCGCCGGCCCGCCTCCACCAACCTGAGTCGCTGAAAGGTTCTCTCTCCCTCTCCCTCTCTCTCCTTTTCTAATTTCTATTTCTCTTCTTCTTGTCCCTCTCTTCATCTCTCTCTGTCTCTCTGTGCAAGGCCAGCAGGCCACGAGCAGGGTTCTATTTCTAAGGTTCTTTTTTTGGTTTCTCCGGTACCCGACTACCTGCCGAACAACAGCTCGAGCCCCTCCTCAATGCCACGGTCGACGATTTCACAACGACCACAATGGCTGCGTCGATGAATGGGATGTAGGCATGGTGAAGCAGGCGGTCTCGAATTTGACCTTGGGAGGCTTGAAAGGGTAATCGTTAGGGAAGGCGAGTGTGAGCTTGTAGACCATCCCTTCGGAGACAATATCCTTGCTCCCTGTGATGGTGCCTTTCCAGCAGAAGATGTTGTCACTTGTCCCCTTCTGAAACACTGATATCCCTGGATCCCCACTCATCTACATACCAAAGAATGATCACTCCACAATTAATTCACGATGCCAATTGCCAGTCGATTCCCGGTTAAAGACCCAGTTTCATTCCCGGTTTTCCGGGTTAAAGACCTGGTTTCAATCCTGATTTTCCAGGTCCAATCCAGACCCAGTAACAGTGGGGACCGGTACTGGGTCCAAAAAAATTTGACCCGGTAAAATCCAGGTCGGGTCAAGGGAAGGTGGACTTGGACCCGAGCCCGGGTTTTCTCAGCCAACCCTGCCCTGCCCCCTTAGCAAATTGTAAGCAGAATGTACCAAAAAGGAGCCACAACTCCACACCCAGCAATCCCTACGCGAGTTATGGATGCGGAGGGGATTGAAGCAGCTCAATAAGTTCAGCGGCCCTCTGATCCAACAGAGGAGAGGTGAAGCAAGGCACCCAACATCCTTGGCCAGAAGAATGGGGACATGCCCAAACATCGGTGAGAGTGGCATCCTTGTCCCCGAACAATCACGAATATCCTAGGAAAATGTTGTGCCAGAACTCCAAACTGATGCCAACTTCCAAAAATAAGAAATTGGAACCGGAAACAATGTGGTTTGAAATGAGATCGGTTCTTGAGCAGAACCATCAAAATCCCCCTTCAGAACGTAGAAACACCACGGCAGCTTAGGAATCCTGAGTCCCAAGTTTTTCTTTCCCCATGGCAAGCGCCGATTATGTCAAAAAGCAGGTCCCCGCGTTCCCCTAAAAACTGACAGCCCCTCTTGCAATGCAGAGCCTCATTGAAAAGACTTCCCATACGTTCACAGGGCGTTACGAAGTCTGTCCAGCCGAAGAAAGATGTGCAGAACTGAGCCAGCTGGCTGGTACCCCTGCCAAAGATTCTCCACCAAGTCCTCAAAGTCTGGATTCATCAACCAGGCCTTCTCGAAACGGAAAATAGTGTGCAACCAGGACTCGCAATTGGAATGCCAGAGTATTGAAGTGTGGTACGAGAAAGGCCTGTCCAAGGCAATAACATTGCCCAGGCCAAAGCTGTCCGCTAACTCTTAAGAGTAGAGAAGACGATCCAGTTTGGACATCGCCCCCGGTGAGGCAGACCTGTGCCAAGCAAATCTGCAGTTTGATGATGGCAGGGGCGGACTCAGACCAAATTGTTGTTTGGGGGGGGGGGGGGGGGCAAGTTAAAAAAATCATAATTCAAATGTATAGTGGGGGGGCTTAAGTCCCTAATCCTCGATGAATGCGCGAAACATCGATGACGAGTCACCCAAAGCTCTGCTCTTGGGTCCTCAAGGTTAAGAGTCACATTGAAAACTCCACATATAATACAAGGTAGCCCATGGTGATGTCCGATGTCCCGCAGCTGGGCCAATTCCTCCCATTATTGAGCACACTCGGAGCTTAGCGACGGCCCATAGAGAAAACAGAGGTCCTTCATCCTGTTCTTTAGAATAAATGAAATGGAATAACGCCCGGTAAAAGAAGAGACCCAATTGAAAAGTCCCTCGCGCCAGGCCAACCAACCCACCCCCCCCCCCCTCCCTCCACAACACACACACACGCACCTTCTAACCGAACCTTTCATGACATAGCTGGACATCCAGGAAGTCACAATCGTCAGCAAGCTTTGGGATATATGTAACAGGTAAAAAGTTTATGATACAAGATTCAAACTTTTTTTTTTATATCAGTGTTGGTATTCTTTTTATCAATATGACTAGAGAGTTTGGGCCAATTTGCGGAGCCTCCACACCTCACTTTCCATTGGAAGTCAGAAAATAGATGGGTAATACTTCCTCTCAATTCCCACATAGGCTGCAGCCAACCTTTGTACCCAATGCCCATCTCGCTCTATATGTCTTGATGTGAACACTAAACCTTCAGAAAGTCATGTAAAGTGTTACACTTTGGCCCTGTTTGGCTAAGTTGATAAGTAGATAAAATCTACTTACGAACAAGTTTGAAATTATCTCAATGTTTGGTAATTTTATAATGTGGCTGATAAGGAGATATAAAATATATTTATCAGCAAAAATGAAAACACGGGGACGACTGCTTACTTTTTCTAGGAAAAAAGTTAGTTAGTTTAATCATAACTAATTGCTTATTATTAATTTCAGTTGTTTTATTCAGATGCGTAACTGTTTATTTTCAAAATCAATTTCAATCAATAAATTGCTTATCAACACTTCAAGTTCATTAGTTATTTTTATCAGCTAAACCAAATGAGCCCATCCTGTAAGACACGAGTTTCTAATATCAGTAGTGTCCAATCAGAGGTCCCCATTGGCAAATGGAATATATAGCAAGATTGAGCAGCTAATGCTCCTTAAAGAGTGCTCCCTTTTTTTCAGTGTAGTGGTGGTGGTGGTGGTGGTGGTGGTGGTGTGTGTGTGTTGGGGGTGGGGGGCACTTCCACAGATTAAGTCAACTTATGACCAAAGAGCTAACCACCGGAACATAAACCAAACATAAAGCAACTAATCTCATAGAAGATCATACAACAAACGTCCTTGAAACATCCATCATTTTAGCATCACCTATTAACTTTCGTTGTAAATCAATAAATCTCTTCGCAACCTCAACAGCTACTGTGAATATGAACAACAACAAAGCCTTATCCCACTAGGTGGGGTCGGCTACATGGATCATACAACGCCATTCGTTGATCCATGTTCATAAGATTCGACAGGGTTTTACGCTGGCTGTCGGGGCCTAACACAACCCTCCTCCTTTATCCGGGCTTGGGACCGGCTATAAAACATAGGCGGAGTTCTACTGTGAATATGAACATGAGCATCAAATTTGAGATAAGAAATGTCTATAAAATCAACATCTTTTAAACCCCTTATATTCTTATTCAAGCAATAAATTCGATTTGGTAACATATCTAACAGAGGGAAGGTTAAATAGGAGTTATCTGCACCTAATTGTAAGATTGAAAGTTTGCACCGGCCAACCTTTTCTTTATATCGAATTGTCATTGTAACATTATACATGAGAATATGGCATATAGTTTTCATATGTCATTCAAAGTAAATCCCACTATCAAATGCATGTTGTGTGTCTTCTCTAGTCGTCCTTTTACCCTTACACAAAACATTATATGATCAATTCCTAACTCATTTTTTCTTGCATCCAATTGGCTTCTCTTGTTACTATGTAAAAATGCACAAATAAGAGAAAAATAAATGTAATAATTCTTCCTTTGGCATATCCTATGTATATGATATACTCCACATTGACTACAAGAGATAACTGATTTCCAGAAGCAAAGATAATAAAAGCAAAAGATAAAAAATTCTTCCTTTCGGCTTATCCTATGTATATGATATACTCCAGATTGACTGCAAGAGATAACTGATTACAGAAGCAAAGATATAAAAAGAGATTGATCCGCTATACATTGGTTAAAAACCATCTAAATTTTACATTACATGAATGTTTTGACTAACTACAGAATATAACTAGAACCATAATTGGCTAAACATATTAAGTTATTGGTATGCATCCTGGTCCATAACAAGATTTAATTGGCCAAGAGAAACTGCATATCATTAATAAATCTGATATCTACCAAACTGGTAGTCATCAGGCAGACAGACAGAGGGAGGGAGGGAGGGAGGGAGGGAGGGAGAGAGAGAGACGGATTTCACAAAGTATAAAACACAATACACAAAATCAACTATGCCTTCCAAGAATAATCATGTTCTCTGCGTCAAAAAAGTGTGCAGAACTAGAAATTTTCAAGAAAATGGTGCACATAAGTCATAACATAGGTGAAAACATGGAATGTGAAAGACGGGAAGCCTATGATGAAAATAAGTACTACTGTAGATGGGAAGAGCGTCTACTCTCCACAGGATACGTGATACGAAACCAAGACCACCGACCAGCAGCCAGAACCCCCTATACTAGGGAACATAGAACTACCCTTGTCTATTAAAAGTGCATTAACTTTTTGACCGAGAGAAGCACATTAAAGTCACAAAATAAAATAACGATAAACTTGTTCCGTGGCCAAACATAAATTATATGAAAGGAACAATGTTTTTTGAAATACTGAAAGAAACAAATTAGTACACACAACGCGAGTAGGGAATGCTTCAGGAGTTCTAGAGACATACCATCCTACTCATCTTCGCCACTCTCATCACTAAAGTAGCTTGCTTTCTTCTCCTTTCTTCGATCACTTCCCTTCCCTTTAGGCTCCTCCGTCCCCCTGGCCTTCTCATCAAACCCCCTTGTGTCCACGACCGACGCCCAGTTATCGTCCTCAAACGCCCCCTCGTCCCCGTCGTCCGACCCCCAGTCCTCCCCTCCCCGGCCTCCGCCGCCACCCTGGGCGGTCCTGCGAGCGCGCTTCGGTACGGGCTGCTCCCTCGGTCCCAGCTGATTCCGGGGGCACTCGTACGAAAGGTGCCCCTCCTGACCGCACTCGTAACACCGGCTCTTGTCCTTGTAGACGCGGCGTCGGATGAACTCGGCGGCGCGTCCGTTGTCGGAAGCGATGGATACGGAGAGAGTGCGGCCGTTGAGGATCTTCCCATTCATGGTGCGGACCGCGGCGGCCGCCTCGTGGCGGGAGACGAAGAGGACGAAGGCGACGCCACGGCTCCTCCTTGAATCTCGGTCCTTCAGGACGGTGACGCGCGCGACCTTGCCGAAGGTGGAGAAGATGGTGTGGAGGTCGGAGTTGGTCAGAGAGAAATCGAGGTTCGAGACGTAGACCGTGGATTTGGAAGGGGCTAGACCACCGGAACCTCCCTTATTCCCCGAGGAGCCGGCGGCCGCAGAGGCGGAGGCGTTGGCGGAGGAAGGAAGAGGGTAGCGGTAGAGGAAGCCGTCGTCGTCGTCGTCGCTGTCGTTCTTACGGCGCGACATCGTTCGCCGTCCGTCGCGGTTCTCGGGCTTTTAGTTTCAAGTTTGACGCCAACCCATTAATTAATAATGTTCTTAAACAAGAGAGCCCTTTTTTCTGATAAAGGCCCATAACGTGTGCCCGCTAAAAATTGACAAGAGAAGGCCCACAATGTTTTATTTTTTAAAAAAATTTATTCAATTATTCCCATGCCGATTGGTAGGAGGTGTCAGAGTCATGATTTTTTTTTCGGTGGACAGTTTTTTTTTCGGAATATTTTTTCCTTCTTATACTATGAAAATGATTTACTAAAAAAATGGATTTCACTGGAGTATTTAAATGGAGGAAAAAGTTTCTCTTTTGTGAAATTGGGAAAAAATTCACTTCCTTTTATATAGCAGATAATAAAACAAATCCGCATATTTGTAGCATCAATATAAAATGGAGAAGTATACATTTGGTGGGAATAATACGGATTGGGTGATTATTTAAGTCTAACAACTAAAAGTTTTGGATGTTTTTTAGTCTAAAAATAATTTAACAAAATTTTAATAATATTTTTTAGACAATTTCTGTCAGCTTTATGTTTACGATAATATTACTTTATGTTTGTTCTGTAAGTCATCTTATAGGTTTTGACACTATAATATATATATATATATATATATATAATATTTGTATATCGTTGGATTCAATAATTATAACTTTGTGAAATAATTTATTATTTTATCTAATTTCCTTTCTATCCTATTTATTTTTCCTCGTTTCTTATAAAATAATATTCTCATTCAAATTTGAGATATTAATTTATTAGTCTATTTGATATCCATATGAATTTCATGATACATATAATAATGTATTATATTTGTTTCGATCATAATTTTCATTATTTGAAAATATATTAAATTTTAAATACATGATGAATACTTTATGATTCATGCAAATGTAGAATTACCTTTATTTTATGAATTTGGTATTTGGAAGTCTTGCATGCAATTAATTAAGTTTTTGGTAATAACAAATATGAAACTTGACATGCATAGGACGGAAATGTCCAATAAAATCTTTGAATACTAATGTAAGGGATACACATATATCATTATTCATGCAATCACCACAACAATATGTTAAACACATGTATCATTTGGATTGTTGATTTTTTCATCACTAAGATAAAAAAAAAGCTAAAAATAAAAGACATCACATAAACAGTCATTTGATATTGTCATAGTTATAAGTTGTTGGGAAAAAATGCTGAACTGATAATTACGGAATTATCTTCTTTTTTCTTTTTTAATGCGCACAATAATAATAGGATGATGACAATAATATAGCGGAATTAAATCAGACCAATGACGCAGAAATTTGACGTGGAAAACCCCTCAACGTGAGAGAAAAAAGCCACGGGAGCAAGGAGATCTTCCACTA
The DNA here is from genome assembly GCA_030549335.1 of Pontederia crassipes. Classification (NCBI taxonomy): domain Eukaryota; kingdom Viridiplantae; phylum Streptophyta; class Magnoliopsida; order Commelinales; family Pontederiaceae; genus Pontederia; species Pontederia crassipes. The sequence goes on along the minus strand of CM060191.1, from coordinate 62,013,408 downwards.
TGAAATAATAGTAGGTTACAAAATATCTTATCTGAACTATACAGAGGATTACAATAATAATCTCAAGAATTAATCTTGGATGCCACAGAATAAAAGTCTCTCAAAACTGAGGATAGAAGTCAGAACGATCTCATCGGAATATGAGGAATATATGAGAAGGTTGCTGAGAAGTAATGCCTGAAGTTTCGTTGAGAACGGCTAAGAACTCGTTCCCGAAATGAACCCCGAAGTTTTCTTCTCTCTTCTCTTCTTCTCTCTCTCGGTGGCTTTCGTTATGTTGTGCGGCTGCACACTGTTGTATCTCCAGCATATGTCTGCACCCTTTCTTGCATAGCATCAAGACAGGACGTCTTTGTCTCTGGCTCGGATGATTCTTTGTCTCGGATTGGTTTTCCAAACCAATTAAATATCATTTTTTTTCTACTGCTACTCGGACTCGCATAACAAACAAATCCAACAAACTCTCCCTTTTTGTTTCTGCGAAGGAATCCACCAAGCCTGCATGCTCTCTGCAGAACTCGATCTTCTCTTTCGATAGAGGTTTCGTCATCATATCTGACGTATTATTGTCAGTATGGATCTTGCGAAGAAAGAATTTCATTTTCTTCGTCTCGTCGTGAATCCAGTGATATCGAACATCAATATGCTTAGACTTAGAGTAGAAGCTATAATGCTTACTCAGATGTATATCACTCTAATTGTCACAGTAGATAATGTACTTCTGCTGCATCAAACCTAAGTCCCTCAGAAATTGTATCATCCACGAAATTTCCTTGCTTGCTTCAGTAGCTGCGATATATTTTGCTTCAGTCGTTGATAGTGCAACACACTTCTGTAACTTGGAGGTATGTCACCATCCAGAAATACTGATGGTGAGTGGTTGATCAGTTCAACTGCAGTCATCATTGCTTCACCCCAAAATCCCTTCGATAGCTTAGCATGTAGAAACATCATATGACACGTTCCTCGATTGTTCTGTTCATCCTCTTAGCAACACCGTTTTGCTGAGTAGTCTTGGGAACTGTTTTCTCAAGCTTGATGCCATAGGTGTTGCAGTATTCTTCAAAAGGTCTTCTGTATTCGTCACTATTATCTGCTCGAATACACTTGAGCTTCTTGCCAGTTTCTCTTTCGACTTTGGCATGAAATTTCTTGAACTCTGTCAACACCTGATTTTTTTGTGCTATAGGAAAAGCCCAGACTCTTCAGGAATGGTCATCAATAAATGTAACAAAATAAAGCGCACCACCTAAAATTTTATCCTTCATATAGCAGACATTAGTATGCACCAAATCAAGTACGTGTGAACTTCTAGACGAAGAAATTCTATTGAATGTAACTCTAGTATACTTACCAGCCAAACAATGGACACATACGTCAAGTGAAGTGTCTTTCACACCTGGTAGCAGATTTCGTTGAGTTAATATCTGAAGTCCTTTCTCACCTATGTGGCCAAGCCGCTTGTGCCATAACTCAGATGATAACATCTCTCGAGTTACGTTCATCTTCTCGGTGCAGTGTTGTGCTTCAGTCTTATAAAGTGTACCATCTTTGTTTCCTTTCGCCAATAAAAGTGAACCTCGCTTGAGTTTCCACACTCCTCCCTTGAAGTTGCTCTCATAGTCATCATCGTCTAATTTTTCAACTGAAATTAGGTTGAGACGGATCTCTAGTACATGCCTCGCATCTTTGAGCACAATCTCGCATCTGGTATTAGTCTTCAACTGAATGTCTCCGACGCCAGCAATTTGGGACTCCGACTTATTTCCCATCTTTACTGATCCGAATGCTCCATCTCTGTATGTTGAGAATACATCTCTGCGAGGGGTAACATGGAATGAAGCTGCAGTGTCTAAGATTCAAACTGAATCTTGACTCACAACATTGACACCATCTTCTTCCTCTTCTTGAGTAAGAAAGTATACATCATCTGATGTAGCTACTGCAACATTGTTTCCACCACTGCCCTTCTTCTCATTTTCAGCATCTTCATACCCTTCATGTGATTGATCACGTTTTAATTTTCTACATTTCTTCTTGAAGTGTCCTGGCTTGCCATAATGATAACAGGTGATCACTTTTCTGAACTTCGACTTGCCTCTTGACCTTGATCTATCGTGGCTGTGAGAATTTCTCTATTTATTTCTCCTACAATCTTCCATGATGAATGTCTCTGATTTATTGTTGAGATTCTGCTCTTGTCTTCTCGTTTCTTCATTGAACAAACTATCTTTGATAGTTTCTAAAGATAGTTGTTCACCTAGAGCAGAGTTGTTCAGAGAGATAATGAGCGTTTTCCAACTACCAGGTAATGAACTCAGCAGTAGTAGTGCTTGGATCTCATCTTCAAACACGATCTGTACTGAGGATAACTTGTTAATCAATTCCTGAAAACTGCCAAGATGTTTCTGCAACAGAGTGACCATCCTTGTACTTCAGGTTAACAAGTTTCTTCATCAATAGCACCTTATTCTGCGACGATTTACGCTCATACATTTCTTGCAATTTTTTCCACACTTCGTCTGGTTCATCGATATTTGCAATATGATGAAACACCTTATCGTCGACCCATTGTCGGATTTGTGCGACTGTCTTGGTCTTAATCCTCCCCCACTTTTTATCATCCATGTCCTCAAGTTTTGCAGCATCACTTCGATTGGATCATAAATTTCTCTGCAATTTAAGTAATCCTTCATCCGAGGTTTCCAGATAGAATAATTTGTACTTGTGAGCACAGACATCCGACTGGGGACATTATTGTCCTCCATTATAATATGCACTTCCTGACCAGGCTCTGATACCACTATTGGGAAAAAAAGGCTGAACTAATAATTGCGGAATTATCTTCTTTTTCCCTTTTTAATACGCACAATAATAATGAGATGGTGACAATAATATAACAGAATTAAATCAGACTAAAGACGCAGAGATTTGACGTGGAAAACCCCTCAACGTGAGAGGAAAAACCACGGGAGCAAGGAGATCTTTCACTATGAAATAATAGTAGGTTACAAAGTATTTTCTTTGAACTACGCAGAGGATTATAATAATAATATCAAGAATTAAACTTGGATGCCACAGAATAAAAATCTTTCGAACTGAGAATAGAAGTCAGAACGATCTCACCGAAATATGAGAAATATATAAGAAGGTTGCTGAGAAGTAATGCCTGAAGTTTCGTTGAGAATGGATAAGAACTCGTTCCCGAAACGAAACCCGAAGTTTTCTTCTCTCTCTTCTCTTTTTCTCTCTCGTCGTTCTGTTGTGCGGCTGCGCACTGTTGTATCTCCAACATATGTCTGCACCCTTTCTTTTATAGCATCAAGACAGGACGTTTTTGTCTCTGGCTCGGATGATTCTTTCTGTAGGATTGGTTTTCCAAACCAATTAAATTTCCTTTTTTCTTTTCTACTGCTACTCGAACTCCCGTAACAAACAAATCCAACGTAAGTCCTAGTATTGTCATAAGTAATTTAATAATAAGTCTACAAACTTATTATTAATAAATAATTTTATCTATGAAATATGGTCTCATCAATATAAAATATTGGCAATCAATTTTTAATATAAAAATGTGTTATGTTTTGATATTGTATAATTCAATTATTTAAAAAAAAGCATGCCGCATATGCTCACATCATGAAAGAACTTGCCCCATGATAATTTCACGAATGAAATTAATAGAAATATATGTATTATTCTCATGATATAAGAGTTTACCTGAAACATGTGCTATAAAGATGCTCAATGTCATATTTTATTTATAATTATAGAATAATTGAAAGACTTATAAGAATATGACTTCTAAGCTTTATAGCTCATGCACAAGGCATTTTAATAAGGAATAAAATTTGTATTAAAATTCCATAAAGATACGATAATGCATAAAGATAAATAAAAAGGATTATTACAAAAACATTCTATAACAAATAAAAGGAGTTTATTTTATAGAACTCAAAATATGCTAAAATATTTTGATCCAATACGATCATAAAGATTTATGGCCAATAACTAAATTCTATCAGTCCCTAAAATATATTATATCAGTAATTAAATTCTAATGGTTATACGATCATATAAATTTTTTATATTCGAAGTTACAATGGTTTTTATAAACCTAAAAGCCACAAATAAAATAAACAAATAAAGTAATTTTGTACTATATAATTGAATAGTATATTTGTGCACCTATATTTTTCTTACCGTAAAAAGAAATTAATTGCTTACTATGTATCAATCAATTTATCATTCCTTCCAACATCGCAGTTCGAGTTGTTAATGGAAATCTAATATGTGACCCGCATGATCTGCGGGCAATGTAAAAATAAGATTAACTTATGATAATAAAAAAAGTTGACAAAAAAAAATATTTCATGTTAATTTTTTTAAACTAAAGTTAATTATACATGGGTACTTAATTGATGCATCTTTTTATGTTAGATTTATACTTCCATGTATACCAATTATTTAATTAAAATGACGAATATTAAATACATGTGGAAACATTTCAATATGTCAAATATATAATTACTATATTATACTATTAAGTTTATGTGTCAAATTTTCTTTTATGTGGCGTGAGATATTATCCTTTTAATTTTATTTTTTTATTTGAATTAGGGCATTTTAATACAGCATGAAAATAATTTTACATACATACATATATATATATATATATATATATATATATAAGGAAAAAATACCTTATGTCTTTTAATTTTAATGGATCCTAAAATATATTTTTTTTTCAATGTCCAATTTAATAATTTATTCTTGGTTATTTTTAAAATACGTTTTTAGTTTAGATTTTACGATCTTTTACTTAATTATTAAATACTAAACATCGTATTGATATGTCAAATATAAATAATTTACTTACTATATTATTAAGATTATGCACCGATTCACTTTTACATGACATGTTTTTTTATGTTAAGTATAAATAGATTTATGGTCAATAACTAAATTCTTTGCGTTTATTTACTTATTTATATAAAAAAATTATTATAGTGCACGTGACATAAAATAATATGTATCGCAAATATAACACAACTATAAATGTAAATGACTATGTGACGACGATACACTTTAAAAGTAAGAGTTTAATATGAGTCAAAATACCTTCTCATCTTTTAATATTATTTTGGCAGATATCTTATTGTTGGAATTTTCTTCATATAGAACTTAGCACAATCACACGCGTGCCTTAAGATTTCACCGCATAATATAATTTTTTTATGTTCGAAGTTACAATGTTTTTTTATAAACCTAAAAGGCAACAAATAAACTCGAAATGAAATAATTTCGTACTGTTAATTCAACATCACATATGTTATATAATGTTGTGCTATATTTTTCTTACCATAAAAAAAGTTTACTTACTTATTATGTACCAATCAATTTATCATTCTTGCCAACTTCGCATTTCGTGTTGTTAATTGAAATCTAGTATGTGGCATGCACAATGTGCGGACAATGTAAAAATAAGATAAATTTATCATAATAAAAATAAATTTAACAAAAAAAAATATTTTTCATGTTATTTTTTAATTAAAGATAATTGTAATTGAGTAGTTAATTGATGCATCTTACTTTTATGTTAATTTTATACTTCCATGTATACCAATCATTTAATTAAAATGATAAATATTAAATACATGTGGCAACATATCATTTAGGCTTGTTGTTAAACTTTAATACGTGGAATTCATGAAAAAATAAAAAAAATATTAATTTGACAATTAGGCTTGTGGTTAAACTTTAACACGTGGGATCCATACAAAAATATAAAACATTAATTTAACAACTAGGCTTGTGGTTCAACTTTAACACTTGGGATCCATGCAAAAATATAAAAGATTTGCAAGTAACAAAACAAATATAAGGAGTACTTAAACAGTTCATTAACTATATAAAATGATCTCCGTTAAAATTTAATATAGCAACATGACACAATTATTTCACACAAAATTATATTAAGTTCAAAATTATGTGATATTTTAGAAATACCATATTATTTATAATGCCCACGATCTCCCCAATCAATATTTATAAAACTTTCTTATGAAAATTACTTATAATTCGACTACTTAAAAAGATAATAATTAAAAAAATATACAAATATAAAATTCTCAAAAAATAAACCACAATGTTTTTGAACTACAATGCTAATAAAAATTAAAAGGAATCGAACAAATGTGCACTTGCTTTTTGGCAAAGTAAAAAACACTTTGCGCATCATAACTTAAAGTTGTGCATCATAACTTGAAAAATGTGCTAATAGAATCTTTTTAAATAGACAAAGATAATTTAAAAAATGAGAGCATAGAAACCAATAAAAAATATCTTTTCAACTTGAAATATAATTTCAATAGAAATTATATTATTGGAATTATTTCGAAATGGAACTTGTCATAATCGTACTACGTGTACTTTGAGATTTCACTGCATTGTTGCCTTATTGACATAGTTAATGAGATCCATTTTCATCTTTAATAATATAATTTACTTAGGTCAACCTACTTAAAAGAAGTGAAAGGAAAAAAACTTACGACTATTGACGTCATTTAATGTTATTGACGTGAAGTTGTCTCGTGTAGATGGCGACAGGTAAGAGAGTAGATGATTCTTCTTTTTTTTTGTTCACTTGCTATACAAAATGATGTTCTTATGTTCTCAATGTTATATATAGGACGGTTATATATGATGATGTACATGTTTTCCACGTCATTGTTATATGAATATTTTTATTACACTCACAAACTTACATGTTGGATGACTGTGGATCACGTACCATGTCCATTACTCTACCATATTCGTGATGGTTAAATAAATATTATTTATTTATCTTAATTCTTAAAAGAAAGAATCTCGTATAGAAAAAAATAACGTGGAGACTATACATGATTTATTAGTATTTATTGTCCCTATGTTTATTTCTTATTGTATATTTAAACTCTTGTATAATATAGATTGTATGTATATAGAAATGTATAGTTATTATAACCGTACGGACAATAAAGTTATATGATTATTATATAATTATCATTATAATTGATATATTTAAATATATTACAGCAAACAAATATATTATATTACATTATTATAGTATTTTTTTAACTGATTTTAAAAATAACTCTGAAAAATTTTTCATAAATAATATTCTAATTAATTATTTACAATTGATTTAAAATATAATATTCAAATAATCTATTTTCATAAATAAGTGTATAAATAATATTCTAAATAGTTATAAAAAAAATAACGTGGAGACTATACATGATTTATTATTATTTATTGCCCCTATGTTTATTTCTGATTGTATATTTAAACTCTTGTTTATCATAATTGTATAGTTATTATAACCATACGGACAATAAAATTATATGATTATTATATAATTATCATTATAATTGATATATTTAAATATATTACAGCAAACAAAAAAATTATATTATATTATTATAATATTTTTTAACTTATTTAAGAATAACTCTGAAATTATTTCATAAATAATATTCTAATTAGTTATTTACATTTGATTTAAAAAGATAATTGTCAAATAATTTATTTTCATAAAAGTGTATAAATAATATTCATAAATAATTAATATTCTAATTAGTTATAAATTTAACGAGAATTTTCAATATGCCAGATTTTATTCTCTCATTTAAAACTATCCTTTTAATAATATATATATAGATTAATTTCTAAAAATTAGAATTACTATTTCTAGGAACACTTGTCAACTCAATTGATGCCAAGTGTCATTCTCTCCTTCAAAGTACTATGTCTTTAATATAATATAGATTACCATATTTTTTAAAAAATAATTAAATCCAAACCGGTCGTATTTTATGTGTTTTGTTCATCTCTCTCAATATAAAAGCAAGTGAAATGTCCAATCCAAAAAAAAAGAGAAAAGAGGTGGATGTTCCCTCCTATATTGTCTATCGTAAAATGATGGATCGACGGCCCACGCATTATGCGACATTCAACGGGTGGATGAATCACGACGAACGGCTCAACAATTCAGTAGGCAAGTTGGGAAAAATGCTATTTTTTCCCTAGAGCGACAACATCACCGATACTCGACAAATGCCAACTTGCCCCCGTTGTCGCCCTCAAACTCGATGGTGTTTGTATGTCATTGCCACCCTCAAACTCGACAATTCCACACTCGACGACACCCACTTGCTTGTCATCTTGCCGCCCTCGAAGTTGACGACATTTGCTTGCCTACTGTCATCGTCGTTCTTGACCGTTGACCTCGCCCGCTCACCCTCTATCGTCAACATTGCTCCAAGTCCTCAATCATGGACCTCTCTTACTGTCCTCGAACTTGCTCTCCACTCGCATTCGACCTCCCCTGTCATCGCAACCCTCGACCTTATTGTCGTCGGCGTTAACTTACTCAACGACGCCCTCATCATCATTGTCGCTGCATCCTAGGGCACAGAGATGACCTTGCCGCTTTCGACTCTCGCAGTCGTCGCCGCCATCGTGCATCCTAGGGCACATTCCTATTGAATTGCCCATTGTCACTCATCGAATCACCATTGAACTGTCTAATAACCGTGCCAAAAAAGAATTTATGCATGGACGATCGATCTATCATCCAACAATAGATAGGAGTGTCCACCTGGACACCCATTAAATTCATTATCTCCTCTAATAACAACAAAGGTGGGTAAATTACATGAATTATCCCCCAATTTTGGATGTGATAATTAGACGGTGTTTCAACTTCAATTTGTAATTAAATTATTATTGAACTTTTTTTTTCTTACACGTGTCATTCTCTTGACCGATTATGCTATGAATGTGACAAAAAAAAGCAATATATATAATAAAATAATAAAAAAAATAAAAAAGAGGCGGAGGCTACCGCCTCTCGTCGGCGCAAGAGTAAGGGGTGGCGTGGTGCGGTAACTAGACAACCTCAAATTTAATTTATAACTAGACAATTCTCAAACTTTGTATTTTTTTGACATGTCATAGCAAAAAGAATTAATAAAAAAATATAAATGTATAATAAAAAAGAACATAAAAAATTAATAAAAAAGAGGTGATAACTTTGTGCTTGCTGTTTGTTTCTTATTAGCGTCGAAGAAAATGGACCATCGTCGTCCCTTCCTCTCTCCCCCTTTAACGTCTAAGAGGAGAAGAGAAGGGCGCTGACCCTCCTTTCTTCTCTCATGTGTGGCGAGCACGCGAGAGAGGAAAAAGGAGATGACGCTCCTTCCCTTCTTTTTGATTTCGTGCCTCGTTTATTTTTATTAAAATTTAATATTATTTTTTTTATATATTTATATTATTTTATTTTTTTGCTCATGTCAATAACGTAATCGAAAGAAGAAGAATGACGGTGTAAGAAAAATAAAAATTAAGAATAATTTAATTATAAATTAAAAATTGGAGTATTGTGACTCCATCGCTTGCTCTTGTAACCTTGCCACTCCAGTTCATTTACTATTTAAAAGGGTATTATAAGTACATCATCATCCGCCCAGTCGTCTGTGTTTCGTTGCCCGCTTCTCCGCCGTTCGAGCAGGCGCGGCACCCGTCGCGCCTCCGTCCTTTTTATCGAACGGAAGGCAAACACAAAAGTGTCATCTCTTTCTCGCATCCATGGCTTCCACCATTCTATCCTCCCCCCTTCTCCAACCCTCCCATATCCCAATCCAGCAGCCTCTGCGAAGACCCAGACCATTCACTGCTGTCGTTGCTACCGCTGCTTCTTCTTCAGGGCCCGGCTTCGTCTCGGCATCCTCCAAGCGTTCCTGGCGCTGCTGCTCCTCCAGCGACGGTCGCCAGCCCACCCCGGGGGGCGGCAAAGAGAGCCAGGGCGTGAAGGAGGTGGAACGGCTGCTGGAGGATAAGAGGCGTGCGGAGCTCGCTGCTCGCATCGCCTCGGGGGAGTTCACCGTACGAGGATCTGGGTATCTTTCTCTTAGTTGGCTTTCCTTTCTGTTTTCTTGTTTCTTTTATATGAAGCACCGATGAATCCGTCCGGAATTATCTTTATAATAAAGGTGGAGTTTTGAGCTGAGGAAGGTGCTCCCGAAGCTTGGGCCGGCGGGGAAGCTGCTGGAAGGGCTTTTGTCGAGGTGGGAAGAACGAGAGGGCCTGGAGATTCCCCAGGCGAAGGGGTCGTTACAGGCCGTGGGAGGCCAGGCATTCTTCATCCCGCTGTATGAGCTATTTCTCACTTATGGAGGCATCTTTCGGCTCACCTTCGGCCCCAAGGTAGCACTTTTGTCAGCAATCACACACTTTTGCAATGCTAAATCTATAGGCAGACCGAAAAGCTTGATTGAATTTTTTGCATAGTTGCCTCCGTTGGGCAATGACTAAAGCTGAGCTTTTGTAGTCTTTTCTCATTGTTTCGGATCCTGAGATAGCCAAGCGCATACTGAAGGACAATGCTAAAGGTTATTCTAAGGTAACTTTGTGATTTATCTTGCATAATGTGTTTATGCTCTATATGTCTTTTTCTGGAATCTATGTGCTCATATGTTTGCATATTTGGGTGAATGCAGGGTATACTCGCTGAAATTTTGGATTTTGTAATGGGAAAGGGCTTAATTCCCGCTGATGGTGAGATCTGGCGAGTTAGAAGACGTGCAATTGTCCCAGCATTGCATCAAAAGGTGATGAGCACTTTGTTTTGAAGAATTCAGCAACCAGATGTATTATGACATATGAAGTATCTTGTTTATTGGGCTCATGACAGTATGTAGCTGCCATGGTTGGTCTCTTTGGGGAAGCTTCATATAGGCTCTGCCGGAAGTTGGATGCTGCAGCATCGGATGGAGAGGATGTTGAAATGGAGTCTCTCTTTTCGCGATTGACCTTGGATATAATTGGAAAAGCAGTTTTCAATTATGAGTTCGATTCCCTCACCTACGATAATGGCATTGTTGAGGTGATTATTCTTCATTTCCTTGTATCGGACAACAATTTAAACTTAAGGTTGCTTAGAAACTGAATTCATTATCTAGTTTATTAGTTGTACTTATGGTTATGGGTCTTGCTTCTGGGATAATCAGGCTGTGTACACACTCCTCAGAGAAGCAGAGCTGCGAAGCACTTCTCCGATTCCTACTTGGGAAATTCCAATATGGAAAGATATCTCGCCACGACAAAGGAAGGTCACAGAAGCTCTTAAGTTGACCAATGCTACTCTGGATAATCTTATTGCAATTTGCAAGGTATTTACTAACTACTTGTGAATTGGTTGAGATAATTGTTTTCTGGTTGTCCCAATGCATTTGAAAATGTCGTTCTGCAATCTCTAATAAAGGCAGAAGGGGAAAGACATTGCAATTTGAATTTTTGTTGCTTAAGAGGAAACTTGTTGCTACATAAATAGAGTACAACAACAACAACAAAGCCTTATCCCACTAGGTGGGGTCGACTACATGGATCATACGACGCCATTCCGCTCTATTAGTAACCAAATCTTTCGGTGTATTATTCACCAATAGATCTTGCTCTATTTGCTACATAAATAGAGTATACACTTAAAAATTCTTTATGTTTAATCTAAATTTTTTACCTTTCAACTTCTTACCAGTTTGGTGATGTTATATTTTGTATTAATATCATTCCAGAGAATGGTTGAGGAGGAGGAATTACAGTTCTCCGAGGAGTATATGAATGAGCGAGATCCCAGTATCCTTCACTTCCTATTGGCCTCAGGAGATGATGTACTTTTTTTTTATTTCTTCATACAAGTTATAGAGAACAACCGAAATTTGCCTGCCTGATTATTTTACCATCTGCATTTAGGTTTCTAGCAAACAACTTCGTGATGACTTGATGACTATGCTCATAGCGGGTCATGAAACCTCAGCTGCAGTATTGACATGGACCTTTTATCTTCTTTCTAAGGTTCGTATATATACAATTATTTATTGTCCATTTTCTGTCCATATTTTCCATCAAAAAAATTTACTTCACATCAATTTGTTCATAAGCATTCGAATTATTCTATATAAGAACATTTCTACCTTCTCTACAGGAGCCAAGGGTCATGGCCAAGATTCAAGAGGAGGTGACAGGATATGCTCCTATTTATCAATTGAACAATTTAGCCTTATGCTAAATAGTTTGCTTTATTTGGTCATGGTTATTAGGTTGATTCTGTTTTGGGAGACCGCCTACCAACAATAGATGATATGAAGAAGCTGAAGTATACTACGAGAGTGATTAATGAAGTAAGATTTGACCATTATGACAATCAATATGTTGTACCTCTGATCACTTATATTCTCTCATTTTCCAGTCATTAAGACTATATCCACAGCCGCCTGTCTTAATTCGCCGTTCTCTTGAAGATGTTCTCGGAAAATATCCTATCAAAAGGTGACTAGTGACTAACCTATTTTTTGGTCAAAGGGTTTTCGTTTAAGTAGGAATAAAACAGAATATATGCATAGCAATTTCACAAATAAACAACTTAGAGACGATTTGAAAGTTAGGTTAGGGGAGGATATAATTCCTCAAGTGACAAAGTTTAAATATTTAGGATCAATTGTAAGACAAGATGGTGAGATTGATGACGATGTTAATCATAGAATTCAAGCTGGTTGGTGTAAGTGGAGGAAAGCCACTGGAGTTCTTTGTGATAGAAAAGTACCCAATAAAGTTAAAGGAAAATTCTATCGTACTGCTATAAGGCCAGCAGTGTTATATGGTAGTGAATGTTGGGCTATGAAGGGACAACATGAACGTAAAGTGGGGGTAGCCGAAATGAGGATGTTGAGATGGATGTGTGGTCATACAAGATTAGATAAGATTAGGAATGACCATATACGTGAACGAGTCGGAGTGGCTCCTATTAGTGAGAAAATGGTAGAGAATCGTTTGAGATGGTTTGGTCATGTTCAGAGAAGACCATTAGATGCGCCAGTAAGAAGAGTAGATCAAATAATCTGGAGTCCGATTAAAAGAGGGAGAGGGAGGCCAAGGCGGACACTTGGCGAACTAATAGAGCAAGATCTATTGGTGAATAATATACCGAAAGGTTTGGTTACTAATAGAGCGGAATGGCGTCGTATGATCCATGTAGCCGACCCCACTTAGTGGGATAAGGCTTTGTTGTTGTTGTTGTTGTTGTTGCTAACTATGCTTGAGGCGTGTGATTAGAAATGATTTCTAGACAAAAAATCTGATAGCTTGTTTTTCAATTTTATTAGCTTCATAATATTGAGTTTATTTTACTTTTTCTCTGAGCATGTGAAGGTATATGTTTTTCAATTTTACTGATTATTATACGAGGAGTAGGTATATGGTTTTTAAGTACGCTCAAAGTTAGCTATGTTCATGGACGCTTCAACGGCAATTGCAAATGTACCTCAAGGTCTATTTTGTTGGGAGCGAAAGGAAGGTAAAGGAGGGGAAAGGGAAGATCGGGGAATCCATTCCCCCTATTTGGTTGAATTTAAGTTGGAGGAGAATAGAGTGAAAAGTTCTCTCCTTTCCCCTACACTTCATTTTTCTTTCAACCCTAAAATGAGGTGAGGGAAAAGAACTAATCACTACATACTTCCTATTTTGATCATATTTAATTAAATATAAATACATATATGAATTATCTATCCAAATAAAATTATTACTTCACTCTTAGTAATATTTAATTATTGTTCTTTCCGTCCCCTTAATTATTTCACCGTCATTCTCTCTCTTTACTTTCTCCTAGTTTTCCTTCCTTTCCATTACCTTCTCTTCCCCTTAATAATATTTGAGGGCAAAGGAAAGAAGGGGGAAGAGAGGGGAGTTCCCCCTGTTTGGTTGATTTTTAGTTGGAGGAGAATAGAGAGAAAAGTGCCCTCATTTCCTCTCCATTCTCCTCCTACACCCCATTTTTCTTTCAACCCCAAAATGGGGTGGGAAAGAGCCCCTATGTGAGTCAGGCGCTTTAGCAATGGGGGCGGTGAAGCCACCCGTCCCATACGAGGGTCTCGCTGTCCGGGTATCATCAATTTTTCATAACAAAGAGAGTTGCCGCAACCCGAGGACGTAGCCTAGTTTATGGTGAACCTCGTAAATCTCGTGTTCTTCTGTGTTTGTGCGATTTCTCTCTCCCTCTTTTCTTAACGATGTAAATGCATAGATGAAGGACATGTATGTCCAAATAAAATTATCACTTAATTTTTGTTCCCTCCCCTTCCCCTTAGTTATTTAATCCATATAAGGTGAATACTTTCAACCCCATTTACTCCCTTTCTTTCCCCCTAGTTTTCCTTCTCTTCTATTACCTTCCCTTCCGCTTAATTGTATTTGAAACAAACGGACCCTAAGAGTTGATTATCCATGAGCAGCAGCTGTACCTTGTCAATGTGTTATATTTATTCACATAGATCGCATTAATGTATCTGCATTGATTGCTGCAAGCTGCTAGAAAGAAATGAAAAGGATAATGTTTAATCTATCTATCTTATGCAAGAATTACTTAGAAATCTATAGTCATATTAACAGAATGGAACATGTAAGCTTATAATAGACATAATTGTTGTATGAATATACCTCGAATGTCAAAATTAGCAGTATACCCATATTATTATTGGATTACCATGATTAGTAGGAAACAAACAAAATCTATAGAAGCATGGTAACAAACAAAATGATAAACAATCACAAAGGAGCATGGGATAGATGCTAATAGCTCCTTTAAGCTACTCTACTAGCTCTGAAGACGGCATGAGGGGAAAATCTTTCCTTCTTTAAAAGCGGAAAATGTTTTCCCAAAGTTGTGTGCAACATCCTGATACAACAACAACAACAACAACAACAAAATCTTATCCCACTAGGTGGGGTCGGCTACATGGATCATACGACGCCATTCTATATTCGTTGATCCATGTTCATGAGATTCGACAGGGTTTTACGCTGGCTGTCGGGGCCTAACACAACCCTCCTCCTTTATCCGGGCTTGGGACCGGCTATAAAACATAGGCTTGAGTGGCATTAGCATATCAAATTCAAATCTCTAGACTGTTGGAGGTGCATAAAATGAATGGTAATATTTCTGTTGGAACATCTTGTATCTATAGTTGTTCTTTTTCCTGATTCTGGGAAATATGTACAAATATCTTCCTACAATCATGCATGCAAGTAAATGATAATGAGTGAATACAATCTCACTCATTCTGTAGTTGTATTCTTGAATTTCTTTGAAGTTTGGTATTAGTTTTTTTATATATTTTATTCAAGTTGGTAACATTAATTTTCATATGCTAGAGATGAAGACATTTTCATTTCTGTATGGAATCTCCACCGATGTCCTGAGCATTGGGTTGATCCTGAAAGTTTCAATCCTGAAAGGTGGCCTCTAGATGGCCCTAATCCAAATGAGACCAATCAAAATTTCAGGTAACATGCTGATCCTGAAACTATACTCATACTTTCAATGGTTGCATTTTTTTTCTTCTGCTAAGGTACATGCAACTTTGTATAGACCTATTTTTATTTGATTGAACATCATATTATCCTTGCACTCTCTGGCATCTGTAGTTGTTTTCCAGGGATATGCTGTACTTTCATTAAGGTCATGTGATGTATCCTTCGTTCCACGTTTCAATTTAAGGTTTCTTTAACGTGATATGGTTTTACTCGACTCTCAAACAATCTGTTTATTTTTTTTTTTCACTTTGTGATTGTTTTTATATTTCTTTCAGTTAAATTATAATGTCCACACTGGTTTGTAAAATTTTGATTAGTCAATGAAGTTTGAAAGCTCTAATGATCATAACTTGGCATGAAACCTTATCTCATAATGTTCATACCACCTCTTTTCAGTTATTTACCATTTGGTGGTGGACAAAGGAAGTGCATTGGTGACATGTTTGCCACATTTGAGGTAATTTTTGTCATACATCTCCAATGGGACTTATCATCATTCACACACATGCTGTATCTAACAAGATCTTTTCAGATATTGCACACCTCTATGTTTTCTTGTTCTATGTTTTGTCTTGGATTTTTATATGAGCAATGAATCATATAGCAGTCAGAATTTGACTTAGGGTAATCTATGAAAGTGCCTGCATATAATGTGACAGATTGTTCATTTTATCAACCCGGAAAAAGATATTCCACACTGTTCTTATAATTTTGCAGACAGTGGTTGCAACAGCAATGCTAGTCAGATGCTTCAATTTCCAAATGGCGATAGGAGCTCCTCCAGTAAGCTATCTGAATTGAGTTGAATATCTCAGGAATATAATAATTTGACTTAAAATTTCTGGTGACTGTTTTTGTACTTAGGTGGAAATGACGACAGGAGCAACCATTCACACAACTCAGGGCCTCAAGATGACAGTTACACCTCGGAATAGACCCCCCATAATTCCAAACTTGGCGACAAAAGTGGTTACAGTAGGCACTGATCAAACGATAAACTCAACTCCAACAGTGGCAGCAATTAAATCCAGCGTAGCTGAAGAGGATCAGCAAGGTGACATCCCTGCTCAGACTCTAAGAAATTAACAGTTATGCCGGAGTCAAAATCTAGTAAACTGTCGGGAGGAGATCGGCTCACAGCCTAAGAAATTAAAATCATGCAAGAATTCAAGGAAAGCAATTAATAGGCTAATGATCTTGCTGCAGTTTGTAATTATGCCAACTTGAGCTATCTATTTTTATTATGTATATCTGTGTAAATAGCTGAATAGCATATGTTTCACTTTCAGACAAGTATTTGATCATCATCCTCTAGTCTACATTGGACTCCATATTCTTTTAGCCAACTTGAGCTGTCTATTTTTTTATTGTGTGTGTGTGTGTGAAAAACTTAATAGCATATGTTTCAGACAAGTATTTGATCATCAACCTCTAGTCTATATTGGACTCCAGCTTCTTTTAGATGTTATGAGAAGGAATACTGGTAGGAAGAGGAGTCTCAACTCAAGAAACAGTCCTGTCACAACTTTACTCTCTGTTTTATGGTCTCGTGTTTTGCAGCTGTTCAATCAATATACTTAATATTTTGTCCTGGCTGGTAAGATGTGAATAATGTGCAACAGCACGAGGTACAACACACTTTCGAAGTGCCAATTGTTTTACTCCTCGACTTGGCAAATTGAGCATAGATTTAACAAAGGATGCCACTGTTAATTTTCTCGTATAAGCTTTGGCTGGCGTTCATCATCGCAGAACCTTATTGATTTAGATGTTTCAATTAGGATATATTTCGGAGTTGCACATATTATAGGCCTAAATTCCACTTCAGAGCAACCATGGAAAGCTATTCTCAATTGATGCTGGTGCAAGAGGAGCTCAATCATTAACATTACTCGTAGTTGTAAATTCCTCTAAGCATGTGACATGCTGCATCATATAAACCTACATTTTTACAGATCTATCAAAACTTAAAAACTTCATAGTCGACGCGTTGATCAGGGACAAATGTACATATTTTGCATGCGGGCATGAGGACCCGATGGGTCGATGATCCATCAGCTTACACCTCCAGGGCCTCTAATGCTTGGAGCACATCAGTATGCGTTACTATCCCTGTAAAGAAAACACGGTTTAATACACTGATTAATTAGCCCATACTGTTCAAGTCTTTGTTATCTTTGAGTTGAGATGATCCATAATATATCTCACCTATGACTTTGTTTTTCTCGTTTGTGATCGGAATCCTGTGGATCTTCATGTTGAGCATCAAAGCTGCAGCATCTGTACATAAAACAATTATAACAGATGCGGAGGCGTTAATGGATTCCTCGCTTTCTGGTTGCGATCAGGATTAAATGGATGCGAAGGCAAGAAAGAAACAGAGGTGTTTCAGTAGATTACCCATGATCGACTTGTCAGGTGACAGTGTGATGGCAGGGGACGACATCACTTCGTGCACCGCCGTTTTCAACTGTTGGACATGATTAAATACTCAGACAAATGACATAAGAAAGAAGTGAGCAGAGAGAGAGAGAGAGAGAGAGAGAGAGGAGGAGGAGGAAACCTACGCCATGGGAGGCCTTGGACATGTCACTCTTGGAAATGACTCCGACGCATCTGAGCTCGCCGTCGACCACAGGCAGCCCGGACACGACCTCAAAATGGCGTTCGATCTCCTCCAGGGTCTGATCGGCCGTCGCAGTCCGGACGGGCACCGACATGACGTCGCCTAATATTGCAGAAGGATGCTTCTGCGCGCCATGCAAAGGAAGAAGAGAAGCAAAACGTCGTGTCAAACACTCAGACCGAGATATTTCAAGGATCACACGAAGAATTAAGACTAAGATCAACCTTGTTCACTATCGGCTGGGATTCGAAGTACGCGCGCAGGTCGTCGTAGCTCAACAAGGAGAAGTTCTCAGGCCATTCGCCGGAGATGATCCCCTCGGGGTACTCGTCCAGCTCCGGCCGGAGGTCTCCGGTCGTCAAGGCCGAGACGCGGCTCCTCGAGCAGCGTCTGCCGGACCTGCTGCCGGCGCTCATCGAGAAGGAAGGGAACGGGCCGTCGTGCGCGTCGACGGCTCCGTGGAAGATCGCGGTTCTCGTCGCGTTCGCGCCTTTGACGCCGAGGGAAGAGAGATGGAGGAGGAGGCTGCCCGGAATGGAGGAGCTGCACGCCATTACCGTCGCTTAATCGGTTCACGCGTCGGAGGTCGAATGATATTGATGCTTGCAGAGGTAGCAGCAGCAAGAGCGATGAAGCTGATCGATGGATGGTGCATGTGTTTATGTAGAGGGGGCCTCCTGCATGGGCGCTGAAAGTGTCACGGTACTACTTGCACTAGAGGACAGGGCTTGTGGTGGGCCACAGTGTGAGAATTTTATTAGGAGTTATCCTCTTGAGAGCACTATTTTTTTCCGTTTGAAAAATGTCATAAATGCTTTCTGAAAAACTATTTTTTTTAATGATTGACCCAATTCGGCGGGAGAAGTATCAGCTCTACAGTTTTATTAATAATAGTTATGCTATTATTTCATAATTATAAATAAAGTTTCTCTCACGGAAAAGAGAGAAAAAAATAGCACGCATATGAGATTTATGAGATTCCGTCTCATTATTTAAGCGTATGAGGGGTCGTATAACGTTACAACTGAATTAAGATTTATTAAATCCATAGTGAAGTTCAATGGGGGCTATAGTTATTATTTTTTTCAACTTAAAACTATTATTAGTAAGTGAAAAAAATAAAATCTCAATTAGCCATGAGTCGAGAAAATAAGATGATCCAATTACGAAGACAAATTTTAAACTGCTTGAATGAAAAGAAAAAACTTTAATCGCTTCAAAAAAGATAGAACTTGTGAATCAAATTAGTAAGATATTATGAGTTGAGTCGATTGCTTATTTCTTAGTGGATGTTTTTTTAATTTCCTGTGATCCATAATGTTGGATCTTGGTTTTAACATGCATGCAATTTGCTCAAATCCATCTTTCGTATTCGTTGATTTTTTTCCTTGGTGACTATGGTTTCCTTCCGGGGCCAACCATGTGGAATGCTCTGATTTGCCAGTTAAATTCCCTCAGGGCCCACCATGTTTGGTGTGGATAAGGGGCAAGACCCTGAAACCGGATGCACACACTGCATTATTCGCCTACTGTTTCATCGCTTCAACTCTCTCTCTCTCTGCTTTGTCCGTGTGCAAGCAGAGCTTTCGCAGTGCATGCGGACATGTTTGCGGACATTATTGAATAATTGAGGTCTAGGTGCAATGACATATTTCTACCCTGCCAGCTTTTTTTCTTCAAATAAGAGAAATTTAAAATAGATCGTGACATTTTTCGAAATTCAATGTTATATTTCAGGGCCAGAGGGTCATTTTTTTTATGGGATGTATTTCTGATATTTATGACCCATTCCATCTTCATATTTTGAGGAAGCCTATAAAATTTGATACTGGCCAACGTTAAAAAAAAAGAAAAGAAAGAAAACTCAACACATGTAAGTACGTACAAGGCTCGGATCAAATCTAACAATTCGAGTTAGGGTCAGATGGATAGGAATTTGAGTAGCTCAACAGTTCGAGCTTAAGGCCTGACCAGCATCGCTACAACTTATGCAAAGTTTCGAAATTTGGCACAATTTGGAAACTCGCACAATGAACGTTAATATAAATACGACAATAAAGTATGTGAACCGCATTTTGAATGTACATGTAGCTTTCGAATTTTTTATGGTTAAAAAAGTAATTTACAAGTTGAACAATAAACATATGTAAGTGTAATCCTCTATATTCAAACAAGAAATGCTCAAATTTAAATTATTTTGTACGTCCCAATTTGTTAGTTGTGTTTGCATCGGGAGTGGGGCATGATCAGAGTGACACCTGGATAATGCTTCGAGTTCAAGGTTAGGGAAAGAAGAGATTCATTCATAAGGAGACGATCCAATCTAAAAAAATATGGCAACACCAGACTTATTGTTACACCAAGTGTATTGGGCGTCGATAAGGTTGACATTCATTAATTCATGCGTCATTCAAGGGCGGGGCAGGTGCCTGCACGTGGAGGCACTAAAAATAAAACATTAATATAGTAGTGGTGATTAAAAATGTGCTAGCAGTGGCCGAATCCTTGGAGAAGTCTTCGAAGGTCGGAGGTTCGGTTCCAACTAGCTTGTTTTCTTATCAAAATCTTTTTTTGAGTTGTAGTTTCTACTACACTGCATATTATCTTGGCTTTTCATTCAAAAATTACTATATCTTGACTTCTCTTTTCAATTATCCAAGTATAAAATATTTTTATATTAATATTTTTATCTAATCTTTTTTGTTGTTCTTAATTATATTTTATTTTCATTAGACTAAAAAATAGTTGCATTTTATTATTTTTCCTTTAATATCCTAATTCATTCCTACCGGTCGCAACGACAAATGTTGAAAGAGCTTTTTTCGCGATAAATATTGTGAAGACCAAATTACGAAATCGAATGGGAGCTTTTTTCGCAATGAATGATTATTTGGTAACATATATTGAGAAAGATGCATTTATCACTATCAACAATGAATTATTATTGATTGGTTTTAAAAAATGAAATCTCGTAGAAATTAATTGTAAGAGTACTTTTCTTTTAAATATACATTTTATTATAAATTACAGCTATAATTTAGAAATAATATTTTTATACCATCAATAAATTTTAACTATAATATATACATTTATTAATTATTTTATCATTCGAACACTAATTTTTGCCTTGTTAGTGAATTCACTCAAAATTTTCCTCGCTCTGCCACTGGCTTCATTAATAGTTCCCTAAAAAGTTTGATTGATCTAGTGAGGGCTAAAGGTCTTCCCCACGCTTGTCCTCCAATTGGAAGAGACAATTGAAATCCCGAGGATTGCCCAAGATAATTCAATCGTACTAAGAGAAATCAGTTGCTTAAGAGATCGAGAGAGGGGAGAAGTACTCGCATAAACACAAGTCAATAATGATGAAAATCTATCACAAGTAATAGAAACATGAATAACTTGAACCTCAATATTAATAACCGTGACTGGACCTCCTGGTGCTGTCGGACAAAATTATTCCCCCTGCGGCATCATTTCCAGTTTGCAAGCAACTGCACCATTGATTTCCCAACCACCGCATGACCAATTCAACCTGCTTATTTGTAGCATGTGTTTCTACCAAAACAATTAGATATGTGTCATACTTACTTATTATCTTCTTGAGGCAGTCGCGCACCTTGCTTCTGTGTGCCACGCGACAGTTCCACGATATTATCTTCATATTGGGGTACCAGGCGGCCGACTTCCGACCCCCTCTTGCACCTGCGCATAAACAGAAGAGAGTGAGTGTAACTCTGAGGAGAGGGAGAGATGCTTACTAGATTTCTTTTGTACAGGACTTTCACTTGGCCAAAGGCTGCGTTTCATTCTTTCTCGAGCCACGACCACACTTCGACTCATCCATGTCTCAGGGATGAGATCAGGGTCATAAGGTTCTTCTGTCTTGACCTGGTCTTCTGTATCCTCAGATAGCTGCCCATCTTCTCTTCCTTTTCGGCTTCTAGTTCTTCTATCACTGAATTTTGTTGTAGTATGTTTTGGAACTTGGCAAGAACTCCCACCGTGAAAGCATCATGGTTCTAGTCCTGGGGAGCAGAAGATGGAGATCGGGAGAGTAGGGTCTTGGTATTGATGATCCTGCAATAGAGTAAGGAGGGGGAAGGGAAGCCGGAGTGTCCATAGATATTGTATAGAATACTTCCACTATTGTAATAGAATATTGTAAATTAGTCTTCCGCTGAATATGTTAATTGGTCAAAGTAAAAGAAATAGTTAAATAATAAAATAGAGTAATGTCGCTGAGATAATCTTCTAAACATGCAAAGAAAAAAAATATTAGTGCGTTACAAGATTTACGCATGCTTTGTAACTTAATAGATAATATTGATAAAAGGATATAGTATAAATGTGGGTAGCTCATCAGTCGTTGAACAATCATCTAATTTATTATGTTTAATTTTTTTTACTGTCAAGTTAAAGACAAATTTAACTCATCAAAAGAAAATGACAAGATTAAAGTACTAGACAAGTATTGGGGCGGAGGATTACACTTTTTTTTACACAAAAGCATATTATCTATTGATTAATGTGCCAAAGGCGTCCTGATACAAAATATGACGGAGATCGTGAGGGGGGGGGGGTTCCCATTCCAAAAGTAGTCAGAAGCATTACTCCTGCCTAAAGAAGCCAACAAGTCTTCAGCCTTGTTACATTCTCTAAATGTATGACTAATTTCAAAAGTAGAGAAAGCATCGAGTGTGTTCCGTATGGTGAGGAGGATGTTCTTAATCTTCCAAGGATATCGTCCTGCCTATTTCACTGATTGTACGAGAGATAATGAGTCGACTTTGGTGTGAACCTTGTGTAATCCAAGGTGCCCAAATGCTAGAAGGCCATGCAATAATCCCCATGCTTCTAGCGCCAGACTAAATCAGCATTGAACTTCAAAGACCCTGCAGCAATAAAGGAAGAGTTAGGGGCGCGGATAATGAAGCCCACCCCCAGCAAGTCTGGGCCGATGAAGGACCCATCCGAATTGAGAAGGACACAATCGGCTGCGGGAGGCTCCCACCGGACTCGCATGGAGCCTTGGGGGTGAGACACCTCAGACACAAGAGTGGTTGCATATTTATTTGCCCATGCGACAGCCAACTCCCAAACCCTATGGTTGAGAATATTTTTAAGGCATAAGATTCTCAATTCTATCTTATGTGAGAGTCCTATGTTCCTTAAACATTCTTTTAGATTTTAAATTAAATTTAAATAATTAATATCAATCTAATTATAGTTCCTACTCCCTATAAGATTTAATCTTACTTAAATTCTAAATTCCTTCTCCGAGTAGGATTATATTTCCTTCTATTCATTCAAACTCCCCTTTAATCTTATTTAACCATTGAACTTGGGCTAAATTACTTTATGACCCCTATTGAAATCTCGGGGCATTACAATCTAATCATCACAAAAGTCAATGATCATCTTCTCATCGCCATCTAGTTTTGTGCACAAATGAAAGTAAACAAAATGCTATTGAGCATAATACTCAATATATAAGATCATCCAATAATAGCATATTATAAATAATTAATAATAATACTCAATGTGAACAATCAATATCAATAATAATATATTTATAATCCATAATCGATTTTTCATAGGTCACCAAATTTTAATTCTCACTTGTTCATTATCAATTTCAATCTCAATTAATAATTATTGATCAATTTCAATCTCAATTAATAATGATTGATTAATAATTATCAATCAACCTCCATTGATCAATTATTCTCAATTATCAATTCAACTTAATGCTTTATCTATTATTAAAAAAATATGATAATTAATTTGTCATAATTATCAATTGACTAACAATTATCCACCAATCATAATTTATCATTTGGCTATTTTAAAAGGGAATATATGTTAACTTTTTATTTTGACAATGTGTAAGGTTATTGATTATTCATTAAGTCTTATGAGTTATATAATTGTCGCAAGCACTCATTTATTAAGGGTACACCATATCACATTATGTCCATTCATCATTTGTTGTGTGCACAATCATGATGACTTCTTTGTATATGACAACCAAATCAATCCCATCAAGGGCCCTTAAAGTTAGTTACAAGGAGGAGTGTGAGGGAATTAGAACAATCACAGTTTCAGTAAATGTTGCAATAATAATTTCCATCGAATCTAGGGTGATCCACAATCATGTGACCCACATTCTTTAACTTTTAACTTGTTTATCTAAAACTTCTATATTTTTATTTTATTTATCTTATTTATTATGGATCATCATCTCGTATCAATCAAGAATCGATTAATTAAGCATTAACTCATAACAATCGACTAATATAATAATCAATTTAAATATAACTATAACATATCAACATAGCCCATGACCATGACATAAGGCAATAGATGGTATGCACATATTATATATGAATATGTAGAGCATCCTGCTCTACATATGGACCACTTATTTATTAATATTTAATTAATTTAATCACTACAACATAATTATTTTAATCATAAACTTTTCAAATGAAGTAATATATATTTATTGCACTAATTTGATAATAAAAAGTATCATATAATGCTAAATAAATTGTAACCATTGAATTAATCATATTTGTTAAAATTGCTTGATCACAATCGAGTAGTCAAATGTTCATGATCTTATTCAAATTCACTATCTAACTAATATTATATAAGTGTTTTATTAATCTAATAAATAAAATTATCATTATTTGACTACTCTACATATACATTTTCCTCTTAAATATGACAATAAGAAATCATAACTCAATTTACAATAGAATAAAAAACAAATCATACTAATTATAATGATTAAAATAATTCATAACTAAATTTTATCTTATGACAAAACAAGAGGACATGATAGACGAAATATATATTGACAATATAGGGATCACACTATATACCTCAAACTTTGATAAAAAAAATATGAACTTTATGTTGACTTTGATTGATCGATCTCTTTCCATCTCAAATTGCAATATTTTTAGAACCGGATCAACGATTGGACCGGACTTGTTATCGGATCATGATTGGACCGGTCCAATCGGGATCGACCGAATTGAACCAAATTTTATTAAAATAATATTTTTATAATAATAATTCTAAAGATATAATATAAGTTATATGACATAACATATGAATTTGTAACAATAACCTATTAATAAAGATATGATTTTTTGATTAAAAGTTTTAATAATGATAAATAATAATCCTTAACATATAAATTTAAATAGATTATTATTGCTTTAGTATTTATTACTTAATGATGGTAGATGTCATATTAATAAATTGTATCTTAAATTATTCTTATTGCTTTTTTTTCAATGCTTTCGTTTTTATTTCCTTTATTTATTTTCTTTAATAAATTGACATTTTAATATTATTCAATTTTAAATACTTATTTTTTATTTCAATTCCTATTTAATTTTATACATATATTTTTCCCTCTTTAATCTTCCTTATGTTTCTTTCTTTTTTTTTTTCCTTTTTTCCATTCCTATTTTTATTATCTTCTTTTATGTTTTTTTCAACTTTTGAATTGAACCGAGTTCAACCAGTGAGCTGATTTTCTGATTCAATCAATTTTCTTGATTCAATAACAAAATGAGTTTTAACATACAATCAAATTGGATCATTGATTAGTTCACGATTGAACTGATTGAATCTGTCGATCCGTTTCGATTTTGATAACATTCTCAAATTGCGAAACATTGTGCCTAAATGTTCGTACACTATAGTGGTCAGAGTGTCCCAAGGTGCATGTCAAATGCATGCATGAGAGAGAATGAAATTTTAATTTGTTTTGTGTGCTACTTATATGAGTTGAGATGAATTATAATTTTTTTCTAATATAATTTTAACTATTTAAAGATTATAATTAGAATTAAATTAAAACTCTAATATATTTTTTTTAGTTCCCTTATATATTTGTATTTATTTTTCTGTAAATATTATTCTATCTCTATCAAACTCTATTTTATTTTATCTTTTCTTAATTATATTTTTATTTCTTGTCAAACTCTTTTCTTATCTTCTTTAATTCCTCAAAATTTTTATATAAATAATAAAATTGTATTTTTTATCTCTTTGTTTTTAAATTATAACAATAAAATATTATTAGGCCGAGGCATTATAACAATAAAGATTACACTTTTTTACACGTGCTATCACTTATGCTAAATATTCTTAACATTTTTCTCAAATATTTTTTTTTAAAATTTTTTAATCAATAGTTAATTAACCAATCTTTCCTAAATTATATTTCTTATAATTATAATATGAACACTTCTTGTGTATGTATTGTTGATAATTTTGGTTTAACATAATTCATCATGTGAACAAATAAACTCAGGGCATCTCTATCTACTTTAATATCACATTAATTAAAGGGTAAATTTCATTAAAAAGTATAAAGTTCGGTTATATTCATAAATTTAACCTCAACTTTTTTGCGTAAAAAGTTATAATAAAAAATTATGAACTTTGAGTTTGTTTTGAAATCTAGTCTATTTTTTTATTTTTTACATAAAAAATCATAAATTTTAATTCTCAAATTTATTCTAAGCTTTTATTTTAAAAATTTAAAATTAGTTATAAATATAGCCTATTATTATATTTTTATTAAATAAATAACAATCCAGCGATGATTACATAAACAAATTATAAAAAAGTAAAATGATAAAATTTAAAATATATTTTTACAACTTCGGTAGTAAACTAATTTATGTTATAAAATCTAGTGGTGAAAGTAGAAGTTTAGGCTAGATTTCAAAGCAAACTCAAATTTCGTTACTTTTTAAGTAAAGACAAAAGCTCAATTTAAAAATAAAAATTACAGTATAGGATTTGTTATGATACTTGACCTTAATTAGATATACTATCAATTACTCCAAAATAGTAAACCATTAACGAGAACTAATTTATATTTATAAGTTTTAACAGTTACATCAATATTAAATTATTAAAATTTTCAAACATAAAAAACTTTTAGAACTAATATTTTCAAGTGTTAAATAATACTTATGTGTACGTCATTTTGCAAAACATTGTGCTATACAACCACATAGCAAAAATTCGTAATTGACATCACAAAGAAAATAATTTGGTGGACATACTTGTATAAATCTGAATAGAAAATTAGAAATTGTAGCGAACATACTTCCCCTAAAGACAAGAAATTTGGTGGGCGTATTGCTACTAAAATTGTGGGTGTCCATTCATTTTTATGCTATACCAATTGAATCAGCTAAATTTAAATTACAATAAAAAACTAGCTGAACAATACTTTAAATCTCACTCCTCAATTATAAATAAAAATTTTAAACTTTCTTTTTGTTACACATATACGTTTTAGGAGATTAATGAATGCATGGGATGCAATTTTAATACAACTAGTCATTTTTTTACTTAAGCATTTCACTACAAGGAAGATATTACTTTTAGAACATAAGGGTGCGTTCACTGCATTGCCATTCAATATTATCTAGCAATGTAGATTACCTCTCAGAAAGATTGTCACTTATTAAATTGTCAGCAATGTACATTATCTTGTTTAGTATGCATAAGTAATCTATCTGGCAATCCATATTAGTTATTTATAAAAAAAATACATATTTATGAGTTAATATATAATTTTTACCAATATACCCCTAATAAAAAAATTATGTTTAGATATATAATTTTTTTTAACTTCGTAAAATTAAATCACAAATATATAATCTCACCCATAAAATTAAAATTTATAAAATAATTAATATATTTTTAAAATATGATAATAATATAATAATTATAATTATAATATTTATTTAATTAATTTTATAATTTATTTAATTATTATTATAATTTATTCAATGTATTTTAGAATTTATTTAAATAAAACTGTAAAGGACAAATGCGAAAAGTAAAATTTAAAATATTGCAACTCAGGTGGTAATGTGGATTGCTTACCCTCCTATAGATAATCTACACAAGTAAACAAGATAATATGATGGACCCAGGTAATTTAATACAACATTACCTGATAATCTACAAAGATTACTTCTAGAGAAACGCCCCCTAAGTGATATCCTTTGAGAAGTTGTACGAATGTAAAGCTAATAAAGGATTTTGTTTGGATGCATGATTTCATATGGATGAATTAGGTTTTAGTTAGGGTGGGTTGAATTTAGAAAGTTGACATAGTGCTTTCCATATATTTTTTTAAAAGTTGTAAAAAAAAGATTAAATTGGTGATTTTAAGTTAACATATAACTAAAAATTAAAATTTCCAAATTAATAATTTTTTAGATTAGAAATAATTATACACGTTCTATATTTTATTTTCTATTACCAAATTCAAACTAAATAAACTACTCAAGAATAATAAAGATATTTGTTTAACTTAACCCTTCTTTAATTCGTTGACCATAATTTATATTCAAATAAAAAATGGATTAAATTAATTTAACATATCCCATAAATTCATATTCCACATAGTTTTTATAAAAATACATCACCCCAGCTTCACTAACTTTCCTAAAAATTTATATTTCCAGCCATCACAATATTGAGAAGTGATCGGATATAAATTTATCACCATTATTTTAATTAATTTGTGTTAGTTCGAAACATACGAATAACTACTCTAAATGAGAATATTTTGCTGCACTAATTTTTAAAGCAAAGAACTCGATAATATTCTGCTACACTAATTTTAAAATAATTTCAAACGATTCAAGAAATAAAAAAGAAAATGTCAAATTTCCAAACCCCTTTAGGACGCTATATAATTTAGTGAATCCCATATTTTATAAATTTCGATTATTCATTTATGCGATTATGGGCCATCTACTAAAATTAGAATTAGGTGAGATTTATGTATTTTTTATTTTATGTAAATTTGTTACAAATTAAAACTAACCTAAATAAATTAAACCAGAAATATCCCAGAGATCACGCGCGCTCGCGCCTCGCAGACACGTCACACAGCGCATCTCCGAATCAATCCGGGCCGCTGTGCCGCAGGGCTTTCGGGCTTCACGACCTCGCGCCTAGCGGTCGTTTCCTTTCCTCACGCTTCCCTCTCCCTCCCGAACCTCGCAGGGGAATAGCAACGAACGCCTCGATGGCCTTCCGGACGGCGCCGACGTCGACCGGGCCCCCGTTGTTTCTCCTCTTTCCGCCGACTCTCTCCCGCTGGAACCGCGTGCGGTTCCTGCCCTCTCCTGTCTCCGTGCCTCCAGGTTTAGTGCTCCAGGGTCAGAGAGGAAGAGGCTTCTCCGGTTCCCAGTCCTCGCGTCGCCTCTCCCCGATCGTCGCTGCCCAACCCGACCTGTTCAAAGGTGTGGCCACTTTTCTTTTCTGTCCATTTCGTCATTTCTTCTTTGTTCTCGCCAGAAATTTTCTGATAATAGAATTATGAAATTTCTCGCTTGCCGTGTTCGTGGGGCCTGGCCTATAAGATTTGGCTCTAAAATGATATTGCGCTAGAGAATTGGAAGTGGTATTTTATTTCATAATTAGTAAGAGGGTGGAGAGGGAAAGACAAGGAAAGAGAAAGCATATCTGGGTTAGTGTCGTGTCTCAGGTGTAGAAGTTATAAGTTTGATTCAGTTGTTGGATTCCTTCTGATAGAAAAGATATGCATATTAACTTTTCAAGGTTGAGAGGTGTGTAACAAAATATTCATCCTAAGAGTACATTTCTGTTCAATCACAATGAAGCTTTTTTTAGGTTATGCATAAACAAGTGCTGAATGAATTCTTGTTTCGGATATATTTCATCACAATAAGAAAGGATTTTGTGTAGATCATTGTTGTTTTCTATTCGATGAATCTAAGTAGAGCAAGGATGGTTTTGCCTTGAGACAGAACATTTTCTTTCTCGAATTGCAAGTCACATGAAGAAATGGATGCTATTGGATTTTATTTGAACATGTGTCTTCTTGCGGCATCATTATGTAGAGGAACGTTTTACTCGCATATATGCCCTTCATTAGGCATGGTATTTGAAAATGCGCATATTTTCTTCTATTACTCTTATTACTTATTAACCTAGATCAGAGTTAATGTCTCCTTAGAACGGTCTCTTGCTTTATCGGGTTAGTGCTGATTCACTAAGCTGAAAAACAAAGAACACTTCATTTAGGAAAGAACATCTGATAAAGACTCAATCTCAAGTGTTTCTTAAAAAAAAGGGCACTTATAAGATAGTTTTTCATTATGAAGACTTCCAACTTTCTTTAGCAAAGAACATTTGAAACACTTATAAGGACTCAATCTCAAATGTTCGCTCCAAAAAACAATGCAGTGCTAAGATATTCTTTCATTATGAAGAGTTCCTTTCGTCTGTGTGATGAAAGACAGGATAAGGATTTTTTTTCCTTTTGAGATATTGCCCTTTCAACTTTTCACTTTTCTGATATCACTAACTGGTTTTTTAGAGGATGATATAACTGACTTCCACTTGTTATGTGATGTAGTTGCTCAAACAGCTTGGAAGATTGGCAAGGATGTAACAGAGGCAGGAACAAATCTTGTGCCAGTAGGTTCCTGTGTAGAGAATTGAAGTGGATTGTGCAGTAACAAACGTTTTGTCTCTTGCTTGTTGCATCTAATTTCAGCTTTTTAATCTCAGGATACTGTTCCTAGACCAATAGCAAGAATTGGTGTAGCTACTGCTGCTGTGGCAATCGCTGTCTTTCTACTCAAATCCGTTATATCCACTGCATTCTTTGTATTGGTATGTCCCCTTCCCACTTGAAATCTTTAATGCATATGAAGGAAAACACTATGGCCGGAGAAAGAACATTGAGTTTAAACTTTGTTTATGATTGCATATCTTAGGTGATATAAGAACAATGTTATTGCAGATTTTTTTTTGCCAGAGAAACATATCTACAAGACTTGTTTGATTGAAGAATAATGAAAATAAAGTTTTACTCCACCTTTATTAGTTGAACATATTTTTATTTTGTAAAAAAAATTACTTATGAATAGTGCTTTTTCTTGGTAAATAAATTTAACTTTTAGTTGGAATTGCTTATTCTTCATTCAAATTTCTAAAAGATAATTATTGTAGTAAAATATCAATCAGAAAACACCTATCTTTCTGGGTTGTTTTTATTTTTGATATGATTTTAAACCCTCCTGATAGTGGTCATGCATGATAATAATACTTTAGCAGCACCCAAAGATAAGTAGTAAGTTGGGTGTCTTTGTCTCTCCTACTAATGAGAATGCCTTGTATTTTAAAACACAATCATTATCTTGCTCAAAAAATTAAATGAGTTTAGCCATCTCTAGTTCACATGAAAAAAAAAATCGTCTTGATTACTGGAGAAGATAACCAAACCTTCCAATCGACAGGCCATGATGGGAATCATATACTTCGCTTTTGTTGCCTTCAACTCCGAAGAACTCTCTAGGAACAGTGGGACTAGTGGATCTACAGAAGAGGAAACTACATTAGAAGAGGCAAGACGAATAATGGAGAAGTACAAATGAAGTGTAGAGACCCAAGCACACACATGAGTTAGATTTGCAATCTGTTGATGGCTTTTACAGAGACACTCCCCTGCAAACATGCCTCAAAAGGGAAAAAAGGAAAAAAAAGAAACGGGTACCAGTTCGTTAAGTTGTTGATTGTAAGCATTTTGCAGGACTCCACGCTCTGTTAATCTTCAACTCATGTGAACATTCTCTAGTCTCTTCTATATGGCGTTTATGTTCAGAAAAATAAGCTCTGATGTCTCTGTTGTCTACTGTACTTGATGCAGAGTGTTAAATAGGGTAAACGTCGCCTAGTTTGTCCATAGTGTACTGTGCTCGTTGCCGCTTGACGCACAATTTGTCTTATTAAAGTCATTCCAACAGGGGGATGGCATGTTTTATGGACAAACCTGCCGAGTGCGCCTGCAATTCGCATTTGTATGAAAGGACACGACTGCTTAGAGTTGGTGCGTTTTTAACCACCGCACATGAAAAAACACATCAGAGTGTTCTTCCTTGATAGCACAACATAAGACAAAATTTTCTCATCCAACACATTACAGCCCCTGAAAACGTCTCAGCCTCTCATGCGAAAGACTGAGAAGAGGCAATATTATTAACCTACGAGCATACATTGCGAATGAAAGAAAGGGACTTTTGCAGCATTATGACTCATGCTGCTCTTTGTTCTTCTCTACTCTTCCATGTTGATGATGCAGCGAAGGCTCTCGCCCTTCAGCATCAAATCGAATGCCTTGTTTATGTCCGAGAACGGAATGCTGTGAGTTATGAACTTCTCCACCTCGAGTTCCTACACAAGTCAAGGACACACTCAGAGTCAATTAAATGATACTACGCAAAATCACCCCCTTGAAATAACTATCCACAAGATAAAAATGTCACTGGGATTGCAGCAACACCTTCTTCATGTACATGTTCACGACCGATGGCAGATCTGTTCTGGGCTTGTAGTTGCCGAAGAACGTTCCCCTCAGTGTCTTCTCGTTCAAGAAGTTTATGGGCTTCGTCATGAACATGGCATCCCTGGTCGGAACTCCGACGAGTACAGCAACACCCCAACCCTACAAATCATGAAGAAAAGTAAGCTTGTTCATCCACGCATGATATTTGTAACATGAGAGGCGATGAGAGAAGAGTGGCTCTTTTCAAACGAAGTATATACGTACATCATGAACACACTCGAAAGCAGATATCATGGCGTTGATGTTGCCTGTGCACTCAACGCTCCTGTCCACTCCTCCGTTGGTCATCTCAATCAGAACCTACAAATCAACGAACACCCAACCACGCACAAGTTTTATTTCTGAAACTCAAAGATGTCCAAAACATATATTTTGGACTCGTCGCGTATGTACGAATACGAACCTCCTGTACTGGTTTGTCATGATCCTTCGGGTTCACAAACTCGTTGACACCAAATTTCTTGGCTGAGGGTTCAGACAAGTAGATACATAGTATGAGTCTTGTACAATACACAATCAATTACTTCAATTCAGAAATATCCGACTTGCCTTCCTCGAATCTGTTGGGGTTGATATCAATCCCAATGATTCTTGACGCCCCAGCAATTCGAGCTCCCTCTGCAGCCTGCACGCAAACCAAACAAAGAATCAAGAAACCCTCAATCATCCATATAGAGTTGAGCTGCATGCAGAGTGTTATGCTTCAGTGGTTCCTTCTTACAGCGAGGCCTACTGCTCCTAGACCAAAGATGGCGACAGTGGAGCCTTTTTTGGGCTTGGCAACATTCAAAGTAGCACCCAGACCTGATGAATTACACAAGTACATGAGACAGCAATGAAGTTTTAAGGTGACCCGATATCTGATACATGCTGATACTGATTAGTGTGATTTACCAGTCGATATGCCGCAGCTGAGGACGCAGACTTTGTCGAGTGGTGCGGACTTGTCGATCTTGGCGAGGCAGCCGGAGTGGACGACGGTGTACTCGCTGAAGGTGGAGGTGCCGAGGAAGTGCTGGATGGGCTTGCCATCTTTGAAGAAGCGAGACTGGCCGTCGCTGATCATGACGCCCCTCTCCGTGTTGATCCTGAGCAGCTCGCACATGTTGCTCTCCTCGGACTTGCAGTGCGCGCACTCCCCGCATTCCCCTGTGAACACAGGGAGCACATGGTCTCCCACCTGCAGATCCTTCACGCCTTCGCCAACGCTCTCCACAATGCTGTCAAGAGACAGAATTTTCAGAAATCAGAGTTATGAAGTTGATGAACAATTGTGACATCAAATGCATTGGATTGGAATAGCATGAAAAAAAAAGCACTCACCCTGATGCTTCATGCCCAAAGATGCGGGGGAAAATTGGAGTTTGTCCCTGGTGGCACAAAGATTTGAAGAGAAAATGTAAACATGCACCATTCATTCTATAGGTAAACAAGAACTAGGAAAACAAGTAAATCTACTGCTTTGGTACATCATGTGCGAAATTAAACTTCGATGTTACATTCTTAGCTCCATTTAGGCTTCAAACTTTCACCTTATCGGTTTCTTTGAATCAATTTTTACTAGTGCCATTTCCTTTAGAATTCACAGATAAGGACTGTAGAGATATGCGCAGATGCAGCACCAAGAGTTGCTACCACAAGTACAGTCAGGAGGGAGGGGGAGAGAGAGAGAGAGAGAAAGATGACATTTTAATATGTGACGGATGATACCTTGGCTTCCCAGAAATAGACGTCGGTGTGACAGAGGGAGGTGTATTTGACCTTGATGCGCACCTCCATGGCTTTCGGCGGCGCCACCTCCACCTGCTCTATCACCAGCGGCTTCCCGGCCTCCCATGCCACCGCAGCTACGTACACACGCAAAGAACAAGCAATTAGCAGGTCCATGTTAAACAATTGACTCCCCTCACTACTCATTTCAGCTCTACTAACAGGTCTAAAAGAAGAAAGAAAAGGAACCAGAGAAATTAGAAAGCGCCACATTCGATAAGGGAGCTGATTCACGAGTAGTGTACCCTTGCAAGGGATGATGTGGCCGGCAGTACTGCTCGCCATTTCGATCCAAGTTCTATGTTGCAGCTTCCCCTCCTCGGCGGTGTCGGGGCCAAATCTTATCTATCAATCCGCTGCCTGCCTCGCTATCGCCCGTGTTTTTATAGTGGGAGACGAGAGCGTAGTGTAGTGCACTAGTAGACTACGGGGTCGGTGGTACAAGTAGCAAGACGTTAACGGGGCTTTATGAGTGAGCAGAGAGAGGAGTAAATGACTTGTGGGAGGAGAAAGAAGAGTACGTTGTTGCAGGTGGTTTTGTTGGGATTCGACGCCAGAAAAATCCCGAGTCTCTATCGAAGTGCCATGGCACACGCGTCCGTCTGCGGTGTGGGTGAGTGCAACAGGTGGAGCCTCACGTGTCGCTCCTTCCGCCGGTGCGGTGAAGCCGTCGGCAGACGTTAAAATTTGCGCTTCGATCCGCGTGATTTGGCTTCTAATTTTCCGTCAAAGTCTCGAGGAATACGTAAAAGTATGGATGGCCGTTTCCCACACAGAAGTGTAATTTTATTAATTTTTGGAGCAAATTAAAAATGTCAGTATTAAGAATGTGAATATTAAAAAGTGTAAATTAATTTTTGAGTTTACACCTCGGTATATCCCTTCTTTGAAAAAAATGTATGTATAAACTCATAAAGAATTTATATGTATATTTTAATCATTGAATTAAAATTTAATGATAGATCTTAATATAGAAAGTTAAAATAACTTTAATTATTTAATACCATGACGATGTCATCAAATAATTTAAATGAACATCTATCATTAAATATTAATTCAATCACGAATAAAATCTTTTTATGCCTAATATAAAAATAAAAAAATGAAAGTTTCTTTTGAAATAACTACAAAGAAAATAACAATGTGCTAATACCAACCTCGCAAACATATTTTTATTTTTCAAATTATTTTTTTTATAAATACTGTGTTCCGATACTGACAGAAGAATATTTTTTCATTCATTATATATATTTTTTATTTTTAATAATATAAAAATGGAAAAAGAAAGTTTTTCTTTTGAAATAACTACAAAAAAAAAACAATGTGCTAATACCAACCTCGCAATCATATTTTATTTTTCAAATTATTATTTTTATAGATATTGGGTTCCGATACTGACACAAGATCATAATGCAATTTAAATATGGGAACTAATAAATATTTAAATAATTTTATTGATGATCTAGTCACATCAATCAAGCTGAATCACCTATCATTCTATTGTATTATGATTTTTTTATTTTACTGATTTAAGGAGAACTAATTTTAACGATATAATATTTTACATTTAAAATATTTTATTATAGTGTTCAATATAATAATAATAATAATAATAATAATAATAATAATAATAATAATAAACAAATAAATAAATATTTATATAATAAAATATGATTGAATTTTAAAAAATAAAATTTGGTTGAAAAGTTGAAAATATTAAGAACAATTATATTCTTCCATCTTAAAAAAATAAATTTATTCTTGACGCGTTCATATTTTTAACGTGAATTCACTCTTTTCTAAGTTTGATCAAAATAATTCTATTTTATAATAATTTATCGAGATATTATGATCTTTATTTTACAACCAAATGGCTTGTAGAGTTCACGAAATAATTAATATAATTAATTGAAAATAAGATAATCATATAAAAAGTCACTTTAGCACTCAATACAACAAATTATGATTAATTTAATAGTTAATGGATGATTAGGCAAGAACTAGTAGGTCGATTTCTATCAATTAACAATCAACAATGTCCTAATGATTATCAATTTATAGTTGAAGATTATTGGTCAATATCAATTTGATTCTATAACAATTTTACCAATTTATTATCAATTCAGTAATCAATAGTAATTCTATTCAATATTCGATATTATCTAATTTAATATGAATGCTCTCGCCTTGCCACTTTATGTAAGTCAATAAAAGATCAATGACTAGTTTTTTTCTGTCTGTCCAGAAGGTTATCTCGGCGACGTCACTCAATTTTATAATTTAATCATGACCAATAAACACATTAGTTTATATAAGCGGAAGACTCATTTATAATAAATTTAACAATATGCAGAAGCTATTTATATAATATCCAATAATATGTGGATTCATGGCCCTACATCTATATAATAATGAATCATATATCCATGTGCATCATCCGTTAGATGAGCCACTAACCGTCTCACCATCGCCATCGATCTCTTTATGCATGGACAAAGTCCAATGAGATAAGTCATTAGTCATCCATGACAATAAACAATGTCAATCATATATCAATATTCATAATAACTATTCAATTATATGAACAAATGCATAATATATAATTAATGACATGATTAACAATAAATAATTCATACTATAACAATTAATAATAAGCAGTTGATCAACTATAATAATTATCTATGTCATCAAATTAATGATGATCAATCAATATCAATCGCTTATATTATCAATTATCGTTAATCAATAATTCAATTAACCAATGTCAGTGAAGGCCCTATTTAATAATTATCAATAGTCTATCAGGCTCAACGGCCGCAATCCATGATCCATCTACCATGAAGGCAAAATCAATTATCACTCAGTCACGAAGGCATAATTCAATTATCCATCAACTTATAATATAATCGTCCATACCATAACAGTTACTATACGATTGTCAATTAGACAATTATATTTTCTTCAACCGCAATGCAATCATCAATACAATAAAGGTGACAATATGATTATCGATTAATCAATTATCTATTATTTATTATTTAACCACTAGGATTGCAATACAATTATCATACCATGAAGGTCACACTACAATTGTTCAATTATAAATTTAGTCTTTTCTAATTCATCGATCCAATTATCCATTAACAATATAGGTTGCAATGCAATCGTCAATCCATAAAGATCACAATATGATTGTCAATTAATCAATTATCAATTATCAATTTAATTTTTGGAGTTACCATACGAAACATAAGATCGTGTCAAGAGATCTCATTTATTAAGGAAACATCATGCCGTATGAGTCTAATCAAGCATAAAGATCGCAATACGCAAAGCATGATGATCCGCCATTTTCGTCTTTTATCTTATTTACTTATGATGTCTATCTTTATCAATTTAGACGCCTTTTTAATTTGGTGTACAATCATGAGATCATATCAATCATGCCATATCAATTAGGTGTCAATCAATAAATCAATACACATATCATCCATAATCGATTTCCATCATCGCTTCCAATTATCCATTATCAATTCTTCAATAAGCAACATGCGATGAAGTGTCATCATAGCCCTAATTCAATCTATTAATTTATGTCAATTAACAAAAGACCAATAATCCATAATCAATTATCATCTATCAATTCTCAATTATTAATTAGCATCAATTAATATAACAAACATAACCAATAAGAGAATAAATACATACCAATGTGTGATCAAGAACAATCAATCAATAATAGAAAATAGATTTTCTGCCCTCGTAAAATGCCCTGCGTTAGTGGGAACATGGACTGTGTTCTAAAGTCTACTTTTCCACCTCGTCCAGGAAGAACCCAGACCGAGTGTACTGCGAACCCAGGTCAAGTTGTCCGGTTCATATCTCTACTCACGCGTAAGGTCAACATGAGATGTGTTCGATGGAATATGGGCCATGTTGCCACGAGCCCGGGCCGCATCGTCGTGAGTACGATACACGTCCAAATCAGATTTGGTCCGAGTTCTATGGAACCCAGGCCGTGTCAATAATAACCCGAGCCGTGTTGAACAGAACCCGGGTCAAGTTTTGTCGCCATTGTCAGATTGTGTTTCCGACACAACTTTCGATCATACTATCTATGTCATACGATATCAATTGATGCAAATAATATATCAATGTAATATCTACATAACGGACAAAAGTCCAGGCTTCATGTCGTGAAAAAACTGACGCCATGGGGATCCCCCTACGTACCTTAAGTTGATTGAAAAACTAACTATGTTCCTATTATCTATGGACTGCACGGACATCGTGACTTTGACGGATGATTACTCCCTATTTAAATTCAAAAACCTTTGTCTACTACTTGAATCTTGTTCTCATATGTCGGAGCTTCAAAATAGTATATCGCTCGCGCTCTCAGATGCCTCAGTTTGTGTGAAAACAAAAGAAAAAGAGGGGGCTCCTGTGTAAAATTTTTTTGGAGCAAATAATACTTTTTAACCACCCTTTAAGTCCTATTTATAGTTCTTAATTTGGGTTTTTGACTCCTATTAGACCTTATGTCAATTTTCCATCAATCATGACCATTCATCATTGATCACCTTATATCAAATATTTAGATTTAATTAAATCCAAATTTTACTAATTATTTCATAACCATACTTATAAAAAATCTATCTCCTCTCAAATTCCTTTTTATCTCTTTCATAACTTCTTTCAATCAAACTTTACTTTCCTGTTTTTCTTTTAATTCCTTCTTTTCTCTAATTTCAGAATTATTTAATCTCTTAATATTTTATCATCTAATTTTTGTATTATTTTAATGACTAAAATATTTCTAAGTCATAAAACTCTTAATCCTCTTCTATATGAGAGTCCTATGTCCATTAAATATTCTTTTGGATCTCAAGTCAAATTGAAATATCTAATTCCACTCTAATTATAATTCCTACTCCAAATAGGACTTAATCTTTCTTTAACAATTGAATTTGGGCCAAATAACATTATTGCCCTTATTGAAATCTTGAGGTGTTACACAAACAATTAACAATTGAATTGGATATAATGGGGATGCCCCCAAGCACCCTGCTCCCAAAATATCCACCATCGAATGGTTGATCGGTGACTCATAACGCGCGTGTGTATACATCCATTCGATAGTCAATCGATGGCTCGAATCGACCAATTTTTTCCTCCATCTGAACCCTAACGAACGTTCCTCCGTCCACTTTTCATCCTCGTGTTCTCTCTCCTCACCAACTACCGACTTCAAAGGCGATCCATGACCTCCTCACTAATGATCGACCTCCTCATCGACGGCCGACCCTTCGATCTCGCCTGACGCTCGACCTCCTCGCCCGATGACGCTCTTTCGCCAACGCTTTGATCTCGTCACAACCGCCACTGAACCACCTCGTCTCGTCATCGCTGATTGCTCATGTCGTTCGCCGCCGTTGTCCGATGAGATCGCTTGCTCGTCAATGCTTGCTCTCTCGCCGACGCTCGACCTCCTTGTCGATGCAAGATCTCGCCCGACGCTCCCTCTCTTGTTGACGCCCGCTCTCTCGACGACGCTCGCTCCCTCGCCCGATGCTCGCTCTCTCACTGACGCTCGACCTCCTCGCTAATGCCCAACGCTCCACCTGCGCCCGTTCGCCACTCGCCTTCGCAGGCCGCCCTGTTATTTATTTTCCAATCCAAGCCTTTCGTGCCATGCCCTAAAACTCTCTGCGACGATAACGTCTTCATGTCATCCTCCTTTTTTCCAGCGAAGAGTAGTTAGCATTTCCTCCTCCCTTAGCGCAATTTGTATTAATTTTGAGTTAGAATTAAATTGTATTTGAATGAATTTTTTTTGTGAATTGTGAGTATTAATTGTGAAACTGTGAAATGTTTTAACTGAGCATTATCATTTGTCGGGAAGAATGTTAAAATATTTTATGGTTTTTGAAACTAAGCATTAGAATGTTAATTGAGTAAGAAACTGTGAAATGTTAATTATGATTTGTAGGCATTAGAAAGTAGGGAAATGTTAACCGAGCATTTGTCGAGAAGAACAAGTAATAAAATGTCATGTTTATCGTATTCTTTTGTAGCCATATATTATGCAGTGATAAAACATTTTAGACCCATCAAAACCCGTGATGAAGGTTCTATGATTGTCGATTTTACGGAGTGAGTTTGACATTTATTATACTTGTTCTTCGCATCTTCTGAACCAAGATTCATTTTGTTACATTGATTCTTCTTGTAGAAATTTTCTTCATTTTCATATAAAGATATAATTTATTCGTGGACGTAATGTACTTTGGATTTAATGTGACGGATGTAATGCATTTTGGATTTTGGATGTATTGTTGTGTAGATGCATGCTTCCATATCACTTTACAATGAATAATTCAACATTGAGTGTAATTTCACAAAATGATATCTCTGACGAACATTGCTAGAAGTATATTTTGATGATAATGGAAAATCGATTTTGATTTCGTCAACAAAATGGTCAACTCGTGGGTTCAGACAAGGGTTGTCGGGCGGGGGCGAGTGGGCGAAGCGACGACGGCGAGTGGGCGAGGAGGTCGAGTGTCGAGTGGTTGAGACGGTGGCGGCAAGTGGGCGAGGAGGTCGGGCGACGAGTGGGCGAGGGAGCGAACGAGAGGCTTTAGTGGTGGCGACGAATGTGAGGCTTCAGTGGCGGCGGTGACGAGATTGAAGCGTCATCGAGATCAGAGCATCGAGCGAGGAGGTCCAGCATAGGACAAGATATGGCCGTCGGGCGAGGAGGTCCAGTGTCGACGGTGATGAGATCAGGGCATTAGGCGAGGAGGTCGAGCATCGGCCATGGATGAGGAGGTCGAGCGTCAGCGAGGAGGTCGTGGATCGCATCTGAGGTCGGTGGCGGGCAGGGAGAGAGAATGCGAGGAGGAAAAGTGGGTGGGGGCGTGCGTTATGGTTCAGAGGAAGGAAAAAATATAGATATGAGTCGTCGATCGACTGTAAATACGCGCACATTATTAGACGTCGATCGACCATCCGATGGTACATATTTTGAGAGTGGTGCTCCC
Organism: Pontederia crassipes; assembly: GCA_030549335.1. Taxonomy (NCBI): domain Eukaryota; kingdom Viridiplantae; phylum Streptophyta; class Magnoliopsida; order Commelinales; family Pontederiaceae; genus Pontederia; species Pontederia crassipes. The sequence continues at coordinate 61,972,121 of CM060191.1, read as the reverse complement.
AACTCAGGTTGAGAGCACCCCCAAATTCGATTTAATGGATTCAGTGTATAGTTGGGTACGAGTGATCACACAAAGACCAATAATAGTTTTCACCAATGGCTATCTTGCCAACCCCTAGCTACTATATGCACCATTCAAATTAATTCGATTAACAATTAGTCTCGATGGACATTTGTAAATATGGTGATTAAGCAACTTATGTCTTTTTTGTTGTTTACATAGGATGTCTATTTTTGTTCTTTTTAATTTAAGTGTGACAAGACCCATAATTATAAAAAAATCAATAATAATGAATAATATAGTTAACTATAAATAATTATAAAAAAGAAGATTTTGCACCTTGGAACCTGACCCACATCAAAAAGAGTTCGAGCGTTTTCCTCAATTGCCTTTTTAACTTCGATCGAGTGAAATGCATATCGAAATTTGGACTGGATCATATTGGTTCACTTCTATTACCATTCGATCAACGAAACCCAATCCAAATTTGCCAAGACCATATCCAAATATTGTTGTTCAGAATACGCCATGCTTGGGCTATTGAAATATTGGCTACACTCTTATGAAACTCGGATCAAATTCAAGCAACTCGGTCTGAATCAATTCAATGGACACCTGAATGAATTCACAGGAACTCGGACTATGTACTCTAGTCGTCATGAAACCATGTTTTGATGTGACTTTCACTTTTGTTTTTACATGCTAAACGATGCAATTTAATCCCAAATTATGTGGAACAAATATTTGTATATAAGACAAGAGCCCAAAGTTTTATAGAGACAAAAATTGTCAACATAGGGATCTTCTTATGTACCTTAAGTTGACTAAAACACAAGTATGGTTTGCTACACAGTTTGTCACACAAACAACGATTTTTTTTACAATTGCTATGTGATGTCATCGTGAAACATGTGCGAACCCTTTTCAACAATGTTCTTTGATGTTAAGACTGTGAATTGGGTTACCGTTGGTGGTGCTATGAATGTCTCAGTTCACATGAAAATGAGAGAGAAATAATCCCTTTTAAGTTTTATTTATAACATTCGAATGGACTTTAATTCTAATTGGTCCATCCACTAGTTCTGAACTTAATTTTAATATTTTCCACTTAATTAATTTGTGATAATAATCAATTATTAATTTTGAATTTAATTATTTATTATTTTCTCGAATCCAACTCTACTTAAATTCATGTTTATCTCTTCTTACTCCTTTGCAATTATCCCTTGGTTTTGGAAATTAATAAATAAATGATATTACCAGCTCGTATGTTTTGAAATGATAACAATTAAATGTACTTTATTTAATTTCTAACAATTTTGAGGCTCACATATTTTATTTGACTAATAAAGATTTTATTTTCTTTGAGCAAGAGAAATATATTGATGTGGAGAAATGATGTACACCTTTTGACTACATTTAGCATGCATTTTATCTCTATTTTTTTATATTTTAATGCATGATCATGTGCTTTATTTGTTGATTTTTTTAGTTTTATAAATTTTGCCACAACAATTTTTATAAAGAATTTGATGTTGTTGGATAGAATATTTTGTTTTCTCTTGTTTTCTATGCATTTTGAGTATCCTCAAATACCAAGGACCATTTGAGGTCTAGAGCTGATTGAGAGAAGGACCAGGGTGCAATTCTATTGAAAGGCAACAAGAAAAATATATTGATGTGGAAAAATTATATATACTTTTTTACTATATTCAGCATACATTTTATCACTATTTTCTATCTTTTAATGCATGATTATGTGTTTTATTTATTGATTTCTTAGTTTTATAAATTTCGCCACAATAATTTTTTTATAAAAGTGAGAATCTAATGTTGCTGGATAGAATATTGCTATTTTCTATTGTTTTATGTGCATTTGCATTATCCATAAGAGGTCTAGAGTTGATTGAGAGAAGAAGGACCAGGATGCAATTCTGTGGAAAGACAGCAAGTGGAGGCACATGGAGTCACTTCTATCCTTAGAAGCAATCTGTCACTAAAAGACAAATGAGCATCCAGACAGTTTGCATATTTCTTTTATGCAATTGCAAGAAGATTTCAAAAGCAAAAAGGCGATGGAAAAAGATATAGAAGCAAGTGAAAAGATGGAAAAATTCTAGAGCACAAATAGAGGAGTGGTTGTTACACATTCTCTCTCTTTGGTTGTCTAATTTTTTTTTTGTTGTTGTTCTTCTCCTCCTCATCTTTATTTCTTTCTTTATGAGGGATTTGATCATTCTAGAGCAGCAAGAGGAATCGAACAAGAGAAGAGAAAATAAACTTGTTGTTATTTTCATTCTTTTTGCTTTCTTCTTTTTTGTTTCTAGTAGTTATGAACGCGTCCATCGCCTCCTATTTGATGAGCAGTAAACAACCAGTTAGGGCTGGGATTTGTGGATGAAAATCATTTCTGAACATTACTTTTGCTAATTCTTATGTTAATCAACTCTCATTTATCATGTTTTGTTAATAGCCACTATTCTATTGTTGTTCTTTGTTATTTTCAAAGCCCTTCATATTTATGATTATGTGGCAATGTCCGTTGGCTAATATCGATCTTCCTTGCTCGAGAGGGTGTTTATATTTCTCAGCAATGGTCTAAAACTGAGAGGCTGGATCATTCTTGAGTTACACCTAAGGGAAGTTGTGAAATCAGGTAAGCTTACTTCCTATTTTCTGTTGATTGTGTTTTTGTCTTTGCTATTTGAAAATTTGAATGTTGTGAGTTTTCAAGCATTAATCTTCTCTACTTAAGAGGGTGGTCCTAGTCCTCAGTCATAGCATATAGGCTAAGAGGTCGAGTTATGTCAAAATGAAGGTTGATAGTTGGTACCAAGTAAGTCGAGAGGTGAACTTGGAGCATAATCAAATTTCATAATTTTCTATTTTCTATTTTCTATTCAAGTATTTTCAAATCTTTGACATCAATTTCCCTTGCCCAAGGTAGTAATTTTATTCCTTTGTCGTATCGAGAAGTTAGGTTAAGGTTGAGTTGTATCAAAAGAGAGATTGACAATCAGTAACAAGTAAGACTGAGGTAAATTTGAGACATTATTGAATCTCATGACTGTTCTATTTTCATTTGGTCCTAGCTATCTCTATCTGAGAGGGACATCTCGTGTGATTGAGAACTAGTTCGAACCGAGAGTTTTTTTGAGTCTCTATCTACGTCAGAAGATATATCCAAATCCATTCGTGAGGTGACCTCGATGATGACAAGTAGAAAATTACAAATCCATGCGTGTCTCTCCTTTTTAAAGGTAACAGTAGAAAATGTCTTAAATTTTTAGTGCACGATGATGACGATGGACAAATTAAAAATGAGATTAAAATGTAACTTCTAAACACGTGTTTAAAAAATTATTGTAAGATATTGGATGATATATATATACCATTGATTTTTCCTTATTTATAATGCATGCACATTAAGCATTTAGAAAAAGTAAGGAGAAGATAGTTTCACGAATGAAGGGGAAGTTGTCCCTTTTCATTGACCACTGTATCACACACATCCTCTAAAAAAATGTATTAATTTTTTAGGATGAATAGCACCTAGTGATGAGACCATAAATGTGGTGAACACAAAGACTATGAAACACAAATGCTTGAGACATTAGCAACATGCATTAGTCGACCGCATTTGGAAGCATTGCCTCCAAGTTTGAGATGAAAGGAGGTGAAGTATCCCACTGGTGATGATATTGACGTTGATATGGTTGGACTGTCTATTGCTAGAAATTAGAGAACATACATGTGAAGCATATGGATGCGACCCAAATTGTTGTATGACAAGCAAAGCATGAGAGCACTCTAAACACACCGATGATTACACAAATAGAGTCATGATCACCACAATATCATATTTTGGTTCACGTACTGTTGAGAAGAGGGATAAGAGGTAGCACAACACACCATGATTCATATGTTGAGGAGACTAGAGTGGAACTCGATTCTTATCATGACAAGTCTTGAGAAGTGCTTCACTTCTCAGATTTCATGCCTTTGAATAAGATCATATGATAGTCCTATTGAGTCTGAAATGTTCCTTTGGGTGTATCTTTGAAATGTCTCTTTCCATGTATTGAATGATCCAATGGGTTTGAATTTTTATTTGACTTATATACTTTCACTTCTCTCAATGAATGTGCTCTTGATATTTGTATTATCCAATGAATGTGTTCTTGATCTACGTATTGTCAATTCATTATTTGATTATTGTGTATGTCCAGATCATTATTTTATTTTAAACTTATCTATCATTTATATTTTAAACACTTTATGTTTTACTTTGCACCCTATTTGATATAAGGGTCCTCATAATGCCACTCCCCAAATACTTAATGCCACTCCATACTTCCTATTTTATCCTCATCTTACTTTAACTAATCTTCTCGCACATCTCATGTGTCCCTTAGACTTCAGTTCCCACTTTCCAATCTTGTAATCTTTTTTCTTTTCTCTACTCTCTCTCTACCATAGATTAGTGTTTTTTTTTATTTTTTTATGATAAACAGGGAATATGTGATATGAAACATACGTATAAATGTAATTGATATGAAAAATTGCAATTGCATTAAATATAAAAAAATATGAAATAAAACTAGTAAAATCAGGAAATAAATTCCTAAGCCTTTTTTAAACAATTGCATATTCTAATACTTTATTGTCTTTGTGTATTTTTTAAAATTTTCCTGACATAATTTACTTTATATATCTTTTGAAATTAAATGTATATTCAATATTACAATAATTTAATATATTACTCCATACTCCTCAAATACTTAATGCCTCTCCATACTTCCCATTGTAATATTGAATTATTGTAATATTGAATTATATAAAAAGAGTAATATATTTAATGCAATTGCAATTTTTCATATTAATTAAATTTATAGCATGTTTCATATCACCTATTCCCTGTTTATCATAAAAAAATAAAAAAAACACTAATCTATGGTAGATACAGAGTAGAGAAAAGAAAATATGGAGTGACATTAAGCATTTGGAAATATGAAGAATATGAAATCTTCATGCCTTTGAATAAGATGATATGATAGTCCTATTGAGTCTGAAATGTTCCTTTGGGTGTACCTTTGAAACGTCTCTTTCCATGTATTGAATGATCCAATGGGTTTGAATTTTGATTTGACTTATATACTTAATTTCACTTCTCTCAATGCATGTGCTCTTGATATTTGTATTATCCAATGAATGTGTTCTTGATCTACGTATTATCAATTCATTATTTGATTATTGTGTATGTCCAAATTATTATTTTATTTTAAAATTATCTATCATTTATGTTTTAAACACTTTATGTTTTAATTTGCACCCTATTTGATATAAACTTTGTCTCTTTTATAAGAGAAAAAGGGGAGAAATATGAAGAATATGAAATCTTAAGAAATGAAGAAAACAAGAAAAAAACATGTAAGGGAAAGTTTGAATTTAGTAGAGCAACATTATAATAAGAAATGGACAGATTGTTAGATCATAGACTTGTATGCATTTTTTTATTTTGATGTATCGAATTGATTATGTGAATTTCCAAAAACAAATATCAAAATTTTTAAATCATATGAATTAAGAAGCATGTTTAATTATCTTCCATTATGTTGGTTGTATTCGAACCGATTGGTGCAGTTAAAAAACTTTCGGGCTTAAAAATCAAAATAATTAAGTCCAACACAGAGTTAATCTTCATACACAAGTCATGGAAAGATATTCGATATATTTGAGAAGATGTGTGATCTATTTTGTCAAAATTATATGGGCTTATATTGAAAACTAATAAAATTACACAAGGATTTTGGATTAGTCCCATATGATGTATTTTGTCAAAATTATGTGGGCTAATATTGAAAACGAATAAAATTATGTAAGGATTTTGGATTAGTCCCATAAACATAAGTCAAAAAAGAAATTTAAGTATAATATATGAGAGAGCATCATCTTGTGTTTTGATGAAATTGTGCCAAGCTATCAAGTTACTGCTGATGATATCATCGTTCGACCAAGAATTCTCGAGACTCCACACATTTTGGATGGCATAGATTGGCTCGGTTGAGAAGGTTCCATCAATGTGAGTGCCAACGTGGTCTTTTGATTCTTTCCAATGGTTACAGAATTCGATCAGGTTTGGCCAATATATAATATGATATCACACAATGATTATTTTGGACATGTTTTTCAATCGGCGAAACCCGTAAAGTACTCTTTGATAGCCAAATTATCTTTGAACTTATAATCATTTTGAAGTAATTACTTTATTGTGTTAATCTTTCTCTTGTTTTTATCAGAATCAAAGTTATTATAATATGTTAGAATTTCTGCATAAAAAAATCATGCACCGTAAGAAAATTCAAAAAATTTAAGACGACGTAAAGTTTTATTAAATGAAAGAAATTTGGATCCCTAGTGAGCTTATGTAAGCATTCTCTTTTAATAAGAATTTGGGACTCCGAAAAATAGAACGCCTATCTCATAATAAAAAAATAAATCACGAGAGCACCCTATCTCATAATATAAAAATAAATCACGAGAGCACCCGTAATGCGAGGACGTCTCAAAAGTAGGATTCAAGACATTCTTAACATAATAAATAAAAGGTCATTTGAGATTTTGTATTATGCGAACTCTTAATTAAAAAAATGTTGGAAATATTAACTTCAACAAAAATCAATTGCCCTCCCATTGTGCTTCCTAACAATAAAGAGGCCGCCCATGTGAGCGTTCGTCCAACAGGTACAATTATGGAGCAACAAAATCATCTCTTGAAGACAGTACTGTCAAGCGAAATATCAGACGTGCATGAACGACAAATGTGCACATTATTGGTGCTCATATTGCACCGATCGTCAATCATCTTATGGCATCGATCAAAAGTAACAAAAACACGTTTTCTTTTTGCCTGATCTTTTTGTTGAGCATCTAATCACATTGACCCACAGATTACTGATGGAGTAAATTGCCTTCCATGTTACATCACCGGGGAATTAAGCTACTTCACCATTAGCTGAACACAGTTCCGGTTGCCTAACGATGTATATTTGATCTCCTAATTTCTTGCTGTCTTTGTAGGCGTCCTGATTCCGATGCCAAGTCCACAAGGCATGAGTTGAATTCATAACCTGTTCATGGAGACAAAAAACAATGCGTAATTAATTGACTTTCATCATATATTCAGTGCACAAAGTCAAGCCTGTCAATTCCCTACATGTCGAGATCGAACTTGAACACACCACAATTCTAAACAGATAAGAAATAAGATGGAGGACCTCTAGAATTCCATGACCAAAACTGCTTTCTCTGAAGGCACTCCACTCAGGCTGCTTGTCCCAGCAGAATTTGCCCTTAGCAGGTCCGGAGGAGAAGTTCAGATGACAGACGCCGCCGAATTCAGGAACATTATCATTTTCTGATGGGCATTTCCCGGGATCATCTGCAAAGTCGACGTCCACTTTCTCTATGTTCCCGCCGTCTCCTACAGTTATGTACACCGGCCCGCAGGGATCCAGTGTGTAGTTGTATACTCTGTTCATCCGTTCATAAGCGTGGACCTGTCAAACAGAAGTTGTCAGCATGTCAACAATTCTTTTATCAGTCCTCGTATGGTGGTGTTGAACTACCAGACAACGTGATCATAAGTAAATTAATAAGCATGGACCATTTATTAAACATAAGATAATAAATAAGCAATAATATAGCAGGTACAATTCTGGGAATATCCTCACTGTGATACCAATACATTACTTATGCATTACACTTAAAACTCTGTAGATTTTTCCTTTTTTTTTTATTCTGCTATTCGGCTACTCACATGACCATTGAAGACAACGTCAACACGAAAGGCGTACAGAAGGCTTTCCATTTCCTGCCTCATGCATTCAAATTCCTGATAATGCGATGAGTAGCTATTGTACCAAGGTGCATGCCAGGCAGCAACAAGCCATGGAGTGACTCGGCGGTCGACCCGCTGGAGGTCTCTTTTGAGCCAAGCATACTGTGAACCTGCAATTTGGCACTAGCCATGCATTATCATCTCACCACAGATCTAGGAGAACGTGATGTATTTGAATTAATTAAGCTCTTTCACTCTGATAACATTAGCAGATCAGAAACCTGTCTTGTTGTAGTCAACATATGCACCGAGCATCACAAAATGCACCCCTCCTGCATTGAAGGAGTAGTAGAAGTTTCTGTGGGAGCCGCTCTCCTTCGAAGGAACAGCAAATCGCGTCAGGTAGGACTTAAAAGTCATTCCACCAAGTTGTGGCTCGATCTCATGATTGCCTTCGATCACCATCATCGGGACCCTTGAAGTAAGAGGTTCCATAAACCTGCACAAGAATCAGCAAACTCTTTGGACTTTTGGAGGATAAATAAAAATATAGAGAGTTACTGCATTCCGAGATGCAATCATAACTCATAAGACTACCATGTAAACAGAATAAAGTAAGGAGATGTTAATGACTTGTACCTTCCCCACCCATCCCAGCGAGGTTGATACGTCTCTCTCATGGGTGCATCAGGGAAAGCACATGAGAAGCAAGGAGCTCCTTTGCCACCGGTTGTTAAGTACTGGTTTGCATAGCTCAAGTCCCCGACCATCAGGATCAGTGAGGGATCATTCTGAGACAAGTGATCCACTGTGGTGGTCGAGTTGCTTGTGAGGCCGAGATCCCCGACCACGGCTATTCGACTGGGGTACGAGTTCGTCGAAGGAGAGGGCAACGTCTGAAATATGCGCTCTTCGCTCAGAGACATCAAGGAGCTGTCTCCACATCTATAATAGTATCTTGTTGCTGCTTTAAGGCCTGTAATATAACGTACGTGAAAAGTATCAGGACCAAAAAGGATGGCGTCAAAAGGACCGTGCACACACACAGTTCACCTCGGAGCCTAACGTGGTGTATGATTCCAGAGGTGTAGTTGAGGAGGCCCGCGAAAGGGTAGAGCTGACTGTAGAACGTGGCCGTCCCTCTCTGCACGAAGGGATACCTGCCGCTCTCCTCTCCGTACCACACCTCGCTCGCCACCGCCGACGGATCCGGCGCCGTCACGTTCGCTCCAATCTGCGCCTCCCCTGCGCACGCACGAGAGTGGAAAAAAACATATGAGATCGGGAACGAGGTCACGAATAACGAAAGAAGAATGCGAAAAAAAGATAAGGTCTCATCGGAACGGCTCACCGGTGATCCAAGAGACCCAGATGGATGCAGGAGAGTAGGAGGCGGCGAGGGCGATCTGCTCCGGGAAGGGAGGCTCGACCTTTCTTGCGAGCCTCGGGTGTTCCATGGGGAGGTCATCGCTGCCCCTCCGGAGCGACGGGTCGAGCCGCCGCGTGACCGGCCGGAAGGGGCCGTCGAGAGTGGTCGGGATGCGTCCGATCGTCCTCGACGCAAGCGCCTTCTTTGCCTCCGTCTCCTCCGAAGGCGACGAATGGACGATGGCAACGGCTGAGAGAAGAACGAGCAAGACGAGGGCATAAACCAAGCGATGGCTGCGTTGCGGAGCGTTCATCGACGTCATCTGCGTCCGAGGCAGTGGCCGGGGAGGAGGAGATGGAGTCGGTGGCGTACGTCTCCATGCATGGTGCAATTAAAAGGTCAGTAGTAGTTCTCTCCGGGAGCGATGGAGAGAATATTCTGAAACGGATTAGGATCAAATGTGGGGAGGGATCAGAAAGCATTTTGATTTGAGCGCGGTGTTGACATGTTGGCGACGTTTCAACTCGAAGGGGACGTACGAGCGCGCCCGCGCATGCAGGGCAGCGGATTGGTTAGTGCCTCTGTGGAGACACCGCGGACTGTTGCGAATTCAAAGCAATCCCACGCCTTCCGTCCTTGCAGCGACTTTTTTTTTTCTTGTTGTCACTTATAGTACTCTTACAATGCAACCCCTAGTATGAACTTTAATCTCGACATGTTCGATTTGACAATTCAATCTTTCTGGGAAGAGTTGGAATATTCTGTTAGACGTATTTTTTAAATTTTCGATTATTTTTATAATTTAAAATAAATAAATACTGAAATATATATATATATATATTAATGAGAGAGGTTAACAATTCTTTTCACTGTCAAAATAGCTAAAGTCGTTATTTTCTCTTAAACATCACTTATTCCTTCCTTCATGACTATCTATTTTTTTCTTACTTTTTTTTATTTAATTACTATATTTTAACTCATTACTCTCTCTCCTCATTCATAAGGTATGTAACATCATCCTCCTATCAACTTTTGTAACTGCCTCCACCCCCTCCCATGTCTTCCTCTTTTTTCCATTTCTGCTGACTCATTTTGTAACCAAAAAACTTTTTGGGATGACATTACGAATTTGTCTGTATTTAAGACTTAGATAGTTTTGTATTTTTATACTTAATAATTATATTTTAACTCATTATTCACTATCCACATTCATAAAGGGAGGGATTCTCTTCATTTTCTTTCTCCCCCTAAAATGATTTGCAATTAATTTAGATTTATCAAATATCTTTGGGGAATTATTATTAGTTTAAATCTAGATGATGATGATGATGATGATGATGATAATAATAATCCCCTTAGTGTCATTTATGAAATAATAGTTAATAATTACATTTTATTAACCATTAATTGATTCCTTGTATTCGAATCATTTATTATTTTTCCAACAAAAATTATACTTCATTGTTTCAACACATAATAGTCTACTTTAACCGATTATGAATATTTTTGGAAGCTATGATTACTTTTCCAACAAATTATTTACTTATTTATGTATCATTTTAATATATATATATATATATATATATATATATGAGAAATATGTGCCTCCAGAGCACCTAAATTTTGGATCCCTCCAGAGCACTTAACAACCGCACATCTTGAAATGGACGATGGAGATATTAAAACATGATTGCAACCGTTCTTTATTGATCAACGGTGGGGATCACAGCTCGCAGCCAGATTTTCTCCATCCATGCTAGGTTTATATTTCTCCATCCCCTCCTCGCCCGTGCGGCCGACCTCCTTGCGTTCTTTCTCCATCCCCTGCTCGCCTGTGCGGCCGCCCTCCCCGAGTCGCCCCCTTGGCATCCTCCAGCCGTCGGACATCGTTCATCGTTCGGATCCTCCTGCCGCCGGACGTCGTTCATCATTCAAATCCTCCCATCGCCAGATGTCGCTCATCCTCTCGCCGCCGGACGTCGTTCATTGTTCAGATCCCCCTATCGCCGGACCTTTCTTCGCCGCCGAACGTCATTCGTTGTTCGGATCCCCCTATCGCGGGACCTTTCTTCACCGACGGACGTCGTTCGTTGTTCGGATCCCCCTATCACAGGACCTTTCTTCGCCGCCATCGGACAAAGCTTCTTCGTCCGTTCCTTGCCGAGCGTCATCTCCCCTTCAGATCCTCCTTCCTCCCCTCCTCGTCTGCCCTACCCACCCGCGAGACAACTCATTGCGAGCGCCCTCTTGGCCGCCGGACAACGAGAAGCCGTCCACATTTTAAGAAGATTAAGATGCCCTGTAGTTTTTCTTTTTCAATGATGAGTGACATGTATGAAGGTTAAGATGCTCTGTAGTTTTTCTTTTTCATTGATGAGTGGCATGTATGAAGATTAAGATGCCCTGTGTATTTCTGTTTCAATTGATGAGAAGAATCAATTGGGATGATGGAGTTTATCAAATATCTTCAGAGAACGTTCTTCTACATGAATGTTCTTTCTGAATAAGCTATATTGTTCAATATTGGTGGCATTGGCAATGGTTAAGCTTATTTTGTAGTGGCATTGGTATCATACGATTTTTTATGTGCATCCATAAAATTAGCACCAATATCCTGTTGTTAGAGAGCAAACAAGATATGCCAAAACACCATGCCCAAGCAAGATGCACAATGCATTTGCATGTTCTTCAGAGAATGTAAGAGTATAACATCAAACAGGATTTGCTTCATGTTTGCATTAGTGCTCGTATTGGACGAAGTGTATCCAGGAAACTTCATATGCACTCACAATAAGTAAATCAACACTTGATGAAAGGAATGAAGATATATAGTCTCAGCACAAGGTGACCAAAATGAAAAATCTTCACACTAGTGCATCAAATCTTCATCATGTTTTCAGATTGAGCTAAGAGGTACAAGGAAAAAACAAATCACCAATGACATGAGATTTCTTCCCACCCACATACAAACATTATAGCCAAAATTACAATGTTAATGAATGTTGAGACCAGGTTGAGATCAAATTAAGGAAAATTAACATAAGTGACTGCAAAGTAACTTCTGGATCTTAGTCCCTGTAAAATATGTCCCCAGCTACGTTCCATCTCCATTCCAGCTACCCTGAAGAAATAAAATTGAGCAAGAATAGCCCCAAATCGCTCCAAAATTTCTTGTGCCATTCCAACTGAAACAAGACAGCATGAATAAACACTAGTAAGGCAAATTTAAAAAGCAGGAAGGATTGATTAAAGTGAGACAACTTACCTAACTGAAATCTATTGAGTACTACTTATTAAGTTTACTTTATTATTTTTATTAACATTAATTCATTATTATTATTTTATAGTTAAAATATTGATGATTATTTTATTAATCATCAATATAAATGTTATCATTTCAATCTTTCCTTCTATTTAAGTTGCAATATTAAATATTTTTTTCATAGAGAGTAATATAAAATATATACATATATGTGTATAATGTTCTTTTAGCACATACAATGATACAAACCTACACATAGATATCAGCATATGCTCTTCTATATCAAATATTGCATCAAGTATATTACTAAATTTGAAACTACCCTCTATTTATAGCTAAAAATATTTATTTTAAGAATATAAATAAACAAAATTATTAATTTCCATAACTAACTTCGAGATATGATAATGATATTATAGTAAAGTAATAATTATTTGATAACAAACTTTTGAAAAAATTATAGTATATATTGGATAACTAAAGCAACAAATATTATTATGTTATCTAACTTTAACTATTCAAACAACTCAAGAATATTTAGTTATTGTTAAAAAAATATATAGTTAAGACATAATTTTAATAATTTTAATATATAAATGATGGATTAGTGGAGGGATTTTTGTTTTCGGAAGATGAAGACGATTTGAAATGAGGAATAGTCTTTTGTCCTGCCACTTTTATTTGACGGAGAAGCTCCATACCTAGTTCCACCCGGCACAACAAATTTTTAAGTGTTGTACAATAAGATTTATAATGATGAAATTGAATTCGATTTCATTTAATGTCCTCGCTATTCTTTCATGGGTTAACATGTTGTACTGGAAGGAGGAGATGAAGAGGTTCTTATAAGTTATTGGATGATAGAACTTGGGCAGAACTTGCCCAAGTTCTGTCGAACAAGGGCTGAGTAAAATTGGATTCAGGTCCGGGTCCACCGTGACCCGGTCCCAATCCGGTCTAAATTTTTTAGACCTGGTATCGATACCGGTCCCGACCGGTACTGGGATCGGATCGGACTCGATAAATCGAGAATAAAATTAGGTACGAATAGTTATTAAAAAAATTTAAAAGAATTATACAATTAATAAAACTAAATCATAATTTGATTAAATAAACATCAAATTAGCTTGATTACATCAATCTGTCATATAATAAGTCAACAAAAATATTTTTAAACATTTCAAAATGAAGAAATGTCCATCAAATTAATAAATAATTAGAATTAATAGCATAATTATAATTTTATTATTGTTATAACCGGGTCGGATTTCCAAACATTGGACCCGGTCCCGATCCGGATCCATCGAATTTTTTTATTTTTGTGACCCGGTCCCAACCCGATTTATAATCGGACCGAAAATATTTCTCGAATAACCGGGTGGATGCGGGTCGAGTCGACCCGGCCCGCTCTGCCCTATGCCAAACACTCGATTAAAAAAATTTGCGTCAGAACAAAAGTTCTATTGAAGTGGCCACATGACCTAAAATCCCCAAAAAAAAAGTAATTGTAGTTAACAAGAACTTACCAAGTTCTTACCAATGGCAAGAATCAATCTATTTTTTTTTATTTTTTATCATGTAGGTCTAAAAGTAGGTTTCCTACTTTTAACATCCTATTTAATATTATTATATGTTATATGTTATATATATAATTATCTATTAATAATATATTATCATAATATTATAAGAAATAAATTTATTTATATATAATAATAAATAAAAAATTTATTGACTATAATATTTTACTTGGTATTATAGTATAATAAATTTATATGTTTTTTTACTTATCAATGCATAATCATTCGGCTAAAATAAATATTACAATCCAATATTGAATAATTATTTTCTTAATTATTCATTATTAGTATTATAGCATACTAGTATAGTTATTTAATATTTACCATTAATATTAGGCCTATATATCTATTAATTTATATATAAATAAGTAGTTATTTATTTATTAATATAATATTATTAAAATTATAAAATAAAATTTATTATATCTAATAAATAAGTGCTACTTAGTATTATAGCACAATACCTAAGGAAATTCCATGAAAAATTAATTTAAATCTTATTGTATTCAAATAAATTTTACAAATTAAAACTTTCAATTGCTTTTAGGAAAAAATATACATGATATGATTTACATTATATTATAATCTTATTAACATATTGTTTACATTATAGTATTAATATAATCAAAATGAATATTAATATATTGTTCCATAAATTAAATTTTAATAGAAGCCAAATTTTTTAATTAAATTAGAAATATATAAAGACATATAGTGATAATATAATTCTTATCTATTATGAGTTTTTATCATATAAAATAATAAAATAGTCTTTTATTCTTACTTTTTATCCAAACACTTATAAAAACTTATCTATCAAATCAACTTTTTAAATCTTCATCATTACATTTTTCATCCAAACACAAAAACATAAATTTTTCTATCTAATCGATTAGTTCTCGAGAACAAATTATAACTTAAATTCTATTATCCAAACACACCCATAGTAGGTGAAAGTACTTTTCCGATAAAAAAATGAAAAAGATTTTAGAAATCTCCAACTTCAAAACAAATTAAATGCTTTAAAAACTTTCAGTTTTATTATGATGAATTTTCACAATGATCTAATTAATTGAAGATGAAGAGAGAATCACCATAAATTATTTAATTTGGATAAGACAATATATTTATTCTATCAATTTAATTTTTTATTTTATCTTGGCTAAATATATGATTTAGATATTAAAATATTTAAAGTTGTAGGTTGTTCATAAAATTTTTAAGAGTTACATTAAAAATCATTTTAATACCTTTTAAGAGTTCCGTTTGGATAAGTTTATAAGCACCTTATAAGTCGTTTTGAAAATATCTCAACATTTGGTAACTTTATAATATGATTAGATTAAAAAATAAACATGGGAGGGCTACTTATTTTTTTTCTAAAAAAATATAATTGAGCCAGTTGTATCATAACTAATTAGTTATTATTAATATTAGTAACTTTATCCAAACATGTAACTACTGATTTTTAAATATAAATCTCATCCAATAAAATACTTATTAACACTTTAATTTATTAGTTATTTTTTATGAGCTAAGCCAAACAGGCCTTATATATGAAAATAAGTTTCATAATAAATTTGGCTTTTCTCTATTTGCAATACTTATTTGTTTTTACTTATGTTGATTACGTCTCATCTCATTTAAACAATATATCATCCTTTTTATGCAAACCCTATGTGATTAGTTAACTTATCGAAATTAAACAACATGACTTATGTGTGACTTATGTAATTATTTTATCCATTAGTTAATAGTTATTGATTTATTTCCCTCCTTTTTTCCAAAAATGTTACCGAAATATGGTTAGATAAAAAATTAACATTACATTAGTTAATAGTTATTGATTTATTTCCCTTTAAATTAATATGTACGAATACATGGGACCCATGTGTAATTGGTGGTGGAGTGGGCCCAATTTTTACCCTTAATATATATATATATATATATATATATATATATATTTCAGATTAAGACAAAAAAGGTCCCCTAAAATAAGTTAAAATTATTGTAAAAAACGTATTTAGAGATATATATTTTTTCATATGCGTGTAATATTTTTATTATCTTTATAATATAAATTTGGCTGACTCTTGAAAAAAATCTTGTATCTTGTATCTACTTTTTTGTGATTTTTTTCAGTTATATTTGTATAACTACTATCTCAATATAGTATTAATTTATTGTATCATTTAATTCTTGGTATCAACACTTGATATTAATTTATGTGTTAAAATTTTAACATAATGATGAACTTTTTCACAAGTTACATATTGACTCTTTATAATGCATCATTTGAACATTATTATGAATATTTCATAAATCAAATATTGATTTTTTATATTCCATTATATTATATATTAGTATGTAACTGGCGTGATGTGTAAATAGTACAAAATAAAACTCATCAATTACATTTTTTAACAAAAAATTATATATATTATCGACTTTTCTTTCTTCCCCTTTATTTTTAACCCTTCATAGAAATAATATAAGTAAATATATCAAATTAAAATTATGTTTATCTTGATATTTTTAACCATTGAGATATGCTTCTAATCGATAAATTAGATTGACAATTTATACATACTCGCACCGAAATTTAATTATAGATAATAGTTACAAATAAATGGATAATATATGTACTTTTAATTGTTTATATATGATCATATTAAAATTATTTAGTTATTTTATGCTCATTCTTTGGACAACAATAAACAAAACCGCAAAAATTAAAATATTTTTTAAAAAACTTTGGTAGTAAATTATTTTAAAATTTTAATATATCTTTTATGACGTGTCTATGTAATGATCACTAACTTATTATTTTTAATGATAATATAATAATAGGCTATATTTATAACTAATTTAAAATTTTAAAAATAAAAGTTTAGATTAGATTTGAGAATTACATTAAAGTTTATGATTTTACACAAAAATTGAAGTTTAAGATAAATTTGAAAATAAAATCAAATTTCGTGATTTTTTAAGTTTGGGTTAGATTTGAGAATAAATAAAATGTTGAGACTTTTTATGCAATTTACTATAAGGTTGCCTTTACTACATTGTTATTTAGAATTACCAAACAATATGAATTGGCTCTCAGTAAAAAATATCATTTATTAAATTATCACCAATTACTTTATTTAGTACACATAAGTAATATATTTAATAATTTATATTAATTATTTATAAAATAAAAATTTATGAGTTAATATACAATTTTTATCGATATACCCATAATCAAATTAATTATGTTATAATTTATTTTGAACTTCGTAAACTTAATCACAAATACATATTTTCACCTATAAAATTAAACTATAAAATAATTAGTATACATTTTTAAAAATATGGTAATAATATATTTTATAATAATTAACAAAATTTTATTTTTATTAATTTTATACTTTTAAAATTAATTTCATAATTTATTTAATTAGTTTTATAATTAATGGATATATATAAAAAGTGAAAATAAAAATATAAATCAAATGGCAATTTACATGTGAGTCATTTCATAAGCAATATACATTATCTAGATAATTCAATATACATTATCTAGATACGGTAATATGGTGGGTTGCAAGTAATTGAATATAATATTACCTAGTAATTTACAAATATTATCTATAAATAAATCCCCTAAGTCTACAATAATAAATTTATAAAGAATTATACATGTAACACCCCGGATTTTTATTAAGAATAAATTAGTTGGTTAAAATTCCTAACATCCCTATATAAAGACCTATGACTCCCCTATTTACATCTTGTCTCCATCTAAACTCTTGACGGCTAGGGTTTGAGGAGGAGATCTTGGGGAACAAGGAGGAAGAAGAAGAATATCAAGAAAGAAGAGGATGATCAATTAGAAAGATCAAGATAGAGGATCCAAATCTTTCTCTCCTCACTCAATGATGTTTTTGATTAGATTGAGAGCAATAGTGCACCTTGCCCCTATTTGGCATTTGATTGAGGATTTTCACTACAAAAAATAAGGGAATTACAGACGATTGTAATTTCCCCGAAAACCATCGGAAACGTCGTTTCTGACAGTTTTTTCGACGGAAACGATTCGTCCGAAAAATAGTCGTCGCAAATCAATTTCCGACGGTTGGAAAAGAAACGTCGGAAATTTCGACGGATTTTCGATAGTCACTAATGCATGCAAAATATAACATATAATTAGACATGCATTTAATCTCATTTCAAATTATTTTCTAATAACATGCATCATTTTATGAGCTCATTTACATTAATTTTACAAAAATGAAAATCTATCCAAACGTTGTATTTTATTATTTACGAAACAAGAAAATTGAATTATAAAGCCAACGGAGAAAACCCGCTCAAATCGGAGTTAAAACGGAGCAAAAAAAAAAAGGAAAACAGTGAAGCAAGACTGAAATACTACTTTAACGGGCCGTGGACATTAGACGGGCCGTGAAAACCTGTTTCAGTCGTTAAAATGCGATTTTTCAACTAGCCCGAGTCACGGCCGTGACCAGGCCTTCACGGGCCGTGAAATCCACCTTTTTAACACTGCAAGGGTCGTGAAAAGTCTCTCACAGGCCGTGAAACCCATTCCTAATGCAATTCGAACACTGTTTAAGCCGTTAAAACATTGTAACCGCCCGTGATGAAGCTCATTTCGACTTTTAGATGGATTTTTGGAAGAATATGAAGTTCACAAGGATTCCTACTCATATTACATGATCTTAGGACGATTTGAAAATATATTATGGCTCAAATATCAGAGTTGGACAAGGCCAAAATTTCAAAACAAATTCAACTCCGAATTTTCCTTGTTTTGAATAGGAAAAAGTTTTCAATCACATGGAAACTCAAACCCCTATAAATACAGGCATTCTACAGCCAGAAGAGAACATGCTAGGGATGCTAGGGCCTACAACCAGAGTTTTAAAGCCAAGAACGTGAGAGAATTCAGAAGGCTCGCCGAGAAGATTTCTGCACGATTGACTCTAGAAGAGGACCAGACAACAGTTCATCGACGTTCCTAGAGTATTCTCTGTTGGGATGATCTTATGCTTAGTTTATACATCTTTCTATCTTCTATAATCCGAATAATTTAGTTTTCTTTCTGTTTAAGACCTGTGTAATAGTTTTAATCGTTAAAGGAAAACTGTTAAACCTTATTTCATAATTGATTATAGTTTAGTTTTCTTCCGAATATGCATGCTATTATTATTGTTTTTCCAGGGATTAATTGCCTTCCATAGTTAGCTATCATCCTTATAGGAGTAGTTACTTTTGATTGCATGATTTCTATGGAATTGATTCTTGATTTTTAAGTGCAAGTATTGCATATCACAACTAATAAGATCCTTGAAGGAATATTAGTTGTGCGGTGTATTAATCATTACCATATTATGGATGATAATAGTTTAGAGACTACACTTTAATGCATCTTAATCTCAGGTTTGATTAGATTATGATCCATGACGAAATAGTCTTAATCTGATTTGAATTAAGATAGGTTGATTGATCATATGCGGAAATCAATAATTTGAGTAGACTCTAATCCGTCGTCGGAAACTAACTTGTAATATTTGGCCACTTTAGTTTGTCTACATTTTCATTCATCATCCTAAGCCCTTTGCATCAGTATGTTAGATTAGATTAAATTAGTTTTAGTCTTTACTTTTTGTAATTTTATTTTCTACAATTTATTTTTACCCAAACTTTATGTCATCTCCTATTACCCCCTGAAATTAGTTTAATTATGTAAATTAATTCCTCGTGGGTTCGACACTCTACTCTTACACTTTATTACTTGTGCGACTAGTGTACTTGCTAGCATTTAATTGTTATCAATTCTCGTATCAGTCACGACCATCGATATTTGTGGCGGTCGACAAAATCGTCGGAAATTCGGCGGTGACCGTCGACCGCCACAAATATCGGCGGTTGCTATCGCCAAAATTTTCGGCAGTCGTCGCACGACCGCCGAAGTTTCGACGGTCAAAATCATCGCAAAAAATTTTTATAATATAAAAAAATTAACCGACCGACGGTCAGATTTGGCCGCCAGCCGATTGAGCGCCTGGCCGGCCGCTCGCGGCCAGATCCGGCGGCCACAGGTTGGATCCGGCCGCTAGGCCGGACAGCCGGATCTGGCCGCCAGCGGCGAGATCCGGCCTCCTGGCGGTCCTGGCCGGGGAGAGAGAGACGCCGGCGGGAGAGGGTCGTCGGCGGTCGATGCTTGACGTCCGTCAGAGGCTCGCCGGCCGGGAGAGGGAGAGAGAGAGACGCCGACGGCCGACGCTTGACGTCCGTCAGAGGCTTGCCGGTGGGGAGAGGGAGAGGGAGAGGGAGGGGGGGGGGGGGGGAGAGAGAGAGAGAGAGGAGTGGAGGAATGAATAAGGGGTATTATTTATATATAGATGGAAAGATGAGAAAGTGGGGAAATGAAAAAAGTGGGATAACGAAATTTTAATTACCGACGGCTCCAGCCATCAGAAAAGAAAATATTAATTATTTTTAAAGTTACCGATGATTGTGACCCTCAAAAATTATTTAATTATAAAAAT
This sequence comes from Pontederia crassipes, assembly GCA_030549335.1. Taxonomy (NCBI): domain Eukaryota; kingdom Viridiplantae; phylum Streptophyta; class Magnoliopsida; order Commelinales; family Pontederiaceae; genus Pontederia; species Pontederia crassipes. Next base: position 61,951,519 of record CM060191.1, on the reverse strand, counting down.
AAAATACTATATTTAGTTATATATAATATTTATTTTTTATTTTACCTACGGTTTGAACATTCGCTAATTATTACCGACGGTTGAAACCGTCGAAAATCACGACGGTTTGGACTGTCGCTAATTATATTAATAAAATACTCTTCATATTATACTATTATATATTTACGAACGGTTATGACCGTCGAAAATTGCGGCGGATTTTGTGACGTATGAATATCCGTCAGAAATATTCCTAATCGTCGAAAAATAAAATAATAATATAACAAATTACATAATTTATTATTTTTATTTCTGATGGTCGTAACCGTTGAAAAATCTGTCGAAAATTGTGACGTATGAATATCCGTCAGAAATATCGACGTTCTTAATCATCGAAAAATAAAATAATAATATAACAAATTACACAATTTATTATTGTCATTTCCTACGATCGTAACCATTGATAAATCTGTTAGAAATTGCAACGGATGAATATATGTTGGAAATATCGACTCTCTTAATCGTCAAAAAATAAAATAATAATATAACTAATTGCATAATTTATTATTTTCATTTTCGATGGTTGTAACCGTCGGAAAATCCGTCGCAAACATTTCTGTCGCAAAATCCGTCGAAAATTGTCTGTCAGGAAATGGCAATTTTCTTGTAGTGTTTATATATTTCATTAGATTTGAAATGTTTAGAATAGGTTTTATGTTTAGATCTGCCATTCTTAGATACATATGCTAGAGTACATATTCTAAGATTATATATTTTGGGAGAAAGAATCCTAAATCTAAATGAACTAATGTTTTGTTGTGTTTTCAATGTACTTTTGATGCATGAATGTCTAGAATCATGCTAGAATGTTTTAAGATGTTGCTTATGAACTCTCAGAGATTTCTACATCAAAATCTATGAAAAATTGAGTTGCATGGGTGATCTGCAGAACGCATCATAGTCATAACAACCCCCGTCACGACCATGAGCGTGAGGTTGGAAGTCTGCAGGTGAAAAGGGTCTCGCTCACGATCGTGATAGACTCTGTCATGACCGTGATGGGCTAGGCACGACTGTGATGGGCAAGGCATGGTTGTGACCTTTCGGTCATGACCATGAGCGAGCGTGGAAGGAATAGGTTCAAATTTTGGACTCATTCAAAGCCATTTTTCTTGAAGGCACAACCGTGACTAACACTTGGAGCTAAAAGATGTTTCAAAAGAAGTTTCATGTTACGGTCACGGGCGTGACTACCTCGTCACGGTTGTGACCAATCGAAAGAAGAATATATGATACATTTAAACTTATTTTTAAAGTATTTATACTATGTATTAATGTTTGATGGATGTATATGGCACCTAGTTATATGAAATGTATGGACAGTCGTAATTAGGTTAAAATTTGAAAACTAGGAGACGTAAACTCTTTGTTGATTGTGAAAATAATGAATCCAATTGAAGAATACTGTTACTTGTCGCCCCTCAACTGAATGACAGGAAATACTGTGTCCTGCTTCATGCATGTTATAATTTTCTTTGAAAAATTACTGTATGCACCTTGGAGTTAGCATTTCTTGCAAGAATAATTGTATCTTATTGAAAATGGTATGTATATTCCTAATCGCTTTCAGGTGATTGGAGATTTGGCTCCGAGACCAAGCTAACCTACTATGAGGGCAACGACTTGATTCTTCAATTATTGATAAGATCAGAGACTTACTGAACTGACTGATGACCATAAAAGTGAGATCCAATGAGTTATAAAGAAACATCGAGGATATTACTGAGGAAAGGTAGTGACAAGTTTCAGTGACTTAGTATGTCTACTGTTACTTACTGATGAACTGGCTATTATATTATGATTATGATTCCATGTCAATTCCATATTATTATTGCATATGCATGAGGTTATTATTACATGTATATCATATGATTATGGCGTCACATTCATGCATATTTATTTTATGCACATAAACTATTATACATGTCATATTGTATCATACTTAGAATGTATTTCATTGCATGACTTTTACATACTCTAACTGAAAAACCTACACCTTGGATTTGTGAGGTAACTGATATATTTGAATGAATGACTGGTCAACTCACGACGGTGAAGTTGCACATGACAAAAGAATAAATGAGTCATGAGTCTTTAGAGTTTTATGAAACAATAAATGTATTTCCTATTTTTTATGACATGATGTTACAAACATTTTTGTCTAAGACTTCCATTGAATTGTTAACTATTTTATCCAATTTTAATGAATCATAGTTTTTGCACTGTTAGATCATATTATTATATGATTATGTGACGGCGAACGAGTTAGCACTACTGAATTCTCCTAATTGCCCTCTAACTTTTAGAATAGACTTTCAAACTGTTACAATACACAGAGTTATTAGTTTCATCATTGTCTTTCATATATTATGATATGGATTTTTGTCCTTGTGTTCGACCATCGACATCATATAAAACTTTTACAATCAATTTAAATCTTATTTTATTTTTCTCTCATCTAATATTATAAAACCTATAAAAGATATTATTTTGATGTCATTGTAAACATCAAAATATATAAAATATCTCAAATTAAGACAAAAAGAATTAAACACGTACGACCATTAAATTTTTTTAATAAAACAATATCATATTCATTTTAATGTCGCAATTAACTTTTTAGTTCATTATCAACTAAAGTGGAGGAAACTTCATCCAAATTTCCCTCACCCATCCCTCATTCCCTTGTATAGAGAGGCCTAAAGCGAAATTACATAAATAATTTAATATAATTAAAATAATATTTTTCCCTTTAATTATATTATTTTATTTCTTTTTCATATGTGAAACAACCATCAAATCTTCACAATATATTTAGTTTTAAAGTAATTACTATTTAAATACATAATTAATGAAATGATGTAAGAATAAGATTAATTTGACAATAAAGATAACATGCACATTGCACATCATTTATTTATTATAATAATTTAACATCACTATTTTTGGAAACTAATTTGAGCTCTTAATATTCAAAATTATTAGTATCTAACTAATTAAATTGAAGATAAAGAATGAAATAATATTCATTTGATCATGGTTGGGGTCAAAAAATCAAACCCAAAGTTACTAATAACTTAATATTTCAGCTCAAGAAATCAAACCCAAAATTATTAATAAATTCATATTATTATTCTTTAATAAGTGTCATGCTAACTGATGCGTGCAAATTAAGTGTAAATATACTAACAAGTATACTAGATCGTATCAAGTAATAAAGAGTGAGAGTGTCGAACTCACGAGGACTAATTTAGATTCTTATCTTTCTAACTTAAGTTTATTAATTGAGAAAATAACACGAATTAAATTTAGATAAATGTGATTCAAATTGATGACAATCAAAGATAATGATGCCCTTAATAATGTGAGAGAAAGTAGAGTTTAGACTTCATATTCCCTTAATTATTAATAATCAAATATAAACTTCTTGTAGAAAATAAACGGATAACATGTATAGGACTCAAAAGCTTGAGGATCTAACTACCCTAATTAAGAATATAATCAAAGCAAATTAAAAACTCAATCTACTTTAATATACTCTCAACTAACATGCATTAATATAAAAGATTGCTTAAAGTAAAGGACTCAAAGACTTGAGAACCTAACTATTTTAAATATAAGTAAAATTGAAGATGCTGAAAACTTGATCAATTATAATCTACTTTATCTAAAACGCTTTAAGTTGCAAATCTTTATTTAATGATATAATTGTTAGCAATAAAAACTAATTTACTAACAAAAATATCAAAATAACAAAACTCGGCCCGGGTCATATACAATTTCAACTCAGTAGAAATAATGAAGAATCCGACCCGGATTGGATCCGACTCGGTCCGTGTTCTTCACAGAGATAATTCCGACCAATTTTCTCTTACATAATTTATGCGAAATTATATGAAATTAATGCAAGAAACTAATAAACTCAGATTAAGCATGAAATCCACATCATAACCATGTTATCAGAAATCTAAATAATGAAATATATTAAGAGAAAACTAAGGTTCAACGTAATCTTCCTCTAACAAATAAACTAATCCATAATTGGAATAATTAACATCAAATTCGAGGGAGAAAATATAAAATAGACATTAGAAATTATAAATCAAACTCCCAGGTGGTGGTGGACATCTCTAGAACAAGTCTTAGCCAAAACTATGCTCCAAACGATTGCTTAAAATCACGAAATCTCTATTTCTTCAATTGAGTTGCAGCGACGCGTAGTAGATTTTCGTTTCTCATTTTTGATGCAACTAGGGCATCAAACTCCGAGATTGCATCCACTATGGGTTCATGGTACATCCATATTTATAGGTGTAGCGGCCTTTTAGAGTTTCGAGTTGAGTTCGCGATTGAAATCCATGTTAAACTCGGTCAAAAAACCACGTGATCTGCCAATTTGGCTGATTCGTACTAACCCGGGCCGAGTTTGTTATAACTCGGGTTGGGTTCTATTCGGATTTTATTTTCGGGTGAAAATCGATTCCGAATTAGTTTTTAACATCAATCCGGTCTGGGTATGATGTCAGACCGGCCCGAGTTTCTCTTGAACTCCATTGTATGTGCTCTATTTTGTGTGCTTTTTCGATTCGATTGTTTTGATCCTAGGAATAAAATAGAATACAAGTGGGCAGCTTTGGACTTAAAAAAATAACAAAAAATATATGCATACAATGATTAAAATTACGAAAAATAATCAAAATGATGCATGTAGAATATGTATGAAATACATGCATCACTAACCTCGGGTGACTTGACCCTTCAGGTGTCCCTGATCAATAGAAAACAGGAATAGTGTTTTATTTAAAGATTATACGATAAATTATTTGTTAGATTTTATTAATCATCGTCCATCGTAATATTTCAATTTGTGTGAAAATGAAAGGAAAAATGAACATAGGAGAGGGCCCATGGGGTCCATTTATTATATTGAGATGCATTTGTCCATTTTTTATTCCAGTTTAACTATGATTTATTGTAATGTATTTTCTTAAATGTCTTCTATTTAGGCTTTTTATTTATATCCATTCAAAGTTTTATTATTATTTTAATTTCTCAATTTTCACAATTGAATAATATAATAGTATTCCATCTTCTAGTTTTTATATTAAAGTAATAAAATATTACTGTTTTATTTCTGAATATTTTATAAACTTAAATCATAATTGGTAAGTTAATTAGGAATTAAAGTTATATTTAAATTTAATTCAAACTTAAACTCCTTATCTTAATCTAATCATAATTTTGTTTCCAACTAAATTTATTTTCTTGTTTTTTTTATCTCTTTTCTAACTATACTTTTATCTCCTTTCAAATCTTCTTTTGAGCTCCTTTTAATTATTTAATTTTAAATTAATTAAAAGATTTTATAAAAGAGTTTAATTTATCTCTAGAATACCCTCTACTTAAAAAGATGTTGAACGTATCTAAATCGTTCATAATGAATTTAATCATCTGTCACTCAAATCGTTGATAAATCTATCAATGATTCAAATTCACGTTCCAATTATTTGAATCTAATTCCAGTTATAAAATGACATTTTATCGCCCCCCCACCATTTGTAATCAATGCCTTATGTCAGATATTGGTAGGCTTTTTCGATGTTTATGGATATGATGTAAACAAAATTGAAAATAAAAGAACTCGTACATTTCATTTATAAAATTTAAATTTGTGACGTTTCTATCTTAAAATGATGTCACTACGCTTGTTCCAAACCATTAGTATGCTTTTGCTCGTCAATCAAATGTGTGTCGCCTTCGGCCTTCTCATTTGTTGCTGAGTCCTTGGCAAGTGGTGTCAATTATAACTCCTGTGTTAAGCCTTCGTCGAATTGAATTAATTTAATATCATTATTTTATATCGTATTTATATTTGACGATGATATGAACAAAATGATAGAAAGGGATGAAATGCTCGATTATTACCATTTTGAAATTAGAAGAAGAAATCTAATTTTTTTGGAACATGTTGTTACTTGTAAGACTTAGACAACTAAGATTAATTATGCGTATCCTCTATAGATAATCTTTAATCTGGTGTGTGCCTGAAATAAGATAAGGGAGCGTTCAAACACCATCACCAATTATTTGAATCATTTTTTAAGAAAAAAAGGGTAATGGAATCAAATAGATCCTAAGCGTTGAAAGTCCTCAACAAAAAGAAATCATGAATTGAAATTGGTAAAATATTATCTCTTCTCACCCTTTTTTCCCCAACTTTTCCTATTTTTGTTATTAATTTTTGTCGACAACTTGACTGAAACTGTCTTAGTTAAATATGAAATTATTCTTCGATTCAATTGTTATATGATGGAGAGAATATTTGATATCAAAGATGTAGAAATTAATAAATATAATAATATGGATGTTCACGGAGTACCTCAATGCGGAAGCGGATCGTCCACGCGGCTTCCCCACGAATGGATTGTGGGTTACACTCGTACGCGTGGTCGGGAATCAAATCACAAGGAAATGGAACACAATGCCACGACTCAAATGCAAAGGAAAGAAGAGAGAGCACTTAGGTGACTAATAGATTAAGGAAGTGGCTACACAAGCACAACACACTTCAACACCTTACACTACACCTTATGGAGAGCACCACACTTAACATACTAAGAGATCTCATTCTCTCTTGTTCATTTGAGGTGGCTCCTTCATGCCCCTTATATAGATGTGCTGCCAAGGAGAGAAGGGAGGTCACGACATGGCAAAATCCATGTCGTGACATGGCGTAGCATGGCCCAAAGGCCATGCCATACCTGCCATGCCGAGGCATGGTTTGATTTCTAAGACCATGCCTCGCATGGTTGTGCATGCCCAAGCATGGGCGGCCAACAATCTCCCACTCTCACATGATGGGCTCTACGTGCTCGATCTCTTCATCTCTCGTGAATTCAAATGAGTCGTGTGACCCACGAGTACAAGCACAATTCAAATGTGGGAGCTTTTGATTGTGACCGATTAAGGATGCACAATCGCTCGACCACCTCGAGAACTAAGATCACAACCTGTGATGGATACATGATTACTCATTCGATCTTTGAGCCATAACTACGTCTCACATAGTTGCTCATCATATCACGCGAAATACATCGTGTGTACTATAACCATGACTTACATGGCTTTACCCTGCGAGCCAAATTGTGACTCACACAATCGTTCAAGCATGATGTACTCGTTATGCCCTAGATTTGCCTTGTTGCATTATCTAGACACCCTCATGTCTGACACCGCGGTAATTAATTCTGCATACAAAACTATTTTTCCTACACAAGGAACATAGCTGGCCAATTGCATGCTGAACTCTCATGCAGCTCTTAACAAATCTTTCCTTTGCACTCATATTTCTCATTTTAGATCAGATGCTTTCCTAGACATGACTCAACAGACCTCTTCACTTTGGGTCTTGGAGTATCATGCTAAAGTAGCAACATCAATCATTACTTTGAAATGTATCCAAAGTTCAAAGAGCAACAACTATACCATTAGGTCTAGAGAGACTCACACAATGACGAAGATCAACATCGATTCATCATTTCTCAGGGTCAACTTAACATACTTGATACACAACACAAGAATTATGGTGGAGACTCCCACTAAGGAAGCATGTGTCTAACTCAAACACCGCACAGACTTAAGTCCAATCGTCCTCCACTGACGTCTGATCTGAGACACCTAACTGCTTGCCATCACTTGGCATCATAGTTAGAGTCTCATATCTGGCTATCATCATCAAGCTTCACCGAGTTACCAAACTCATGTTTGCATCATCTTGAATGCATCATGGTGGTTTAGGTCATTTCTTATAAGAAATATCTATGTCTAAACCATTTCTTCCCTGCGTGCAATCACATAAGCACCAGAGGTGATTACTCGTGTGAGTGAATAATCTCATGCCTGATGGACACACTTAACACATGCATAACATAATTCTCTTATGAAAAACATATTTTCATTAATGTGATTAACTTTGAGTACATATTTCTTTTTATATTCTACGCAGTCCTAGTGCATGTACATGTCTCAAGAATACATCTCTAAGCAGTGGTTTGGTGAACGGATTAGTAACCATGTTGTGCGTAGATATGTACTCAATAAAGACCTCCTCTTTCACATCTTCATTTCTTATAAATTTGTATTTAATGTCGATATGATTTCCTTTGCAATGATATTTTTCGTCCTTCACATAGGATATCGCTGCTTGATTTTCGCAATGTAAAGTCATCTTTTCATTCGGCCGAGTACACAACATAGCGTACATCAGGCTGCCGACCGTGCTCGCATAGGGGACTAAAGACATCTCTCTTTATTCTTCGACAGTCTTTGGGCACATATTGAGGTCCAAAGTCTCACATCTCGCAATAAGAGTATCAATGGGTTTGCAGCCATCCATCCAAAATCGTTCTAAAATTTTGTTAATATATGCCTTTTGCGACAAAGCAAAAAATCTCTTAGAACAATCTCGTTAAATTTTCACACTCAGTATAAAGGCTGCTTCCCCCATATCTTTCATTTCAAAGACAGAGGATAATCATTTCTTAATTGTGACAAAAAACTTCATATTGTTCCCAGCTATCAAGATGTCGTCTACGTATAGAGTCATAATGACGAATATATCCTTGGATTTATAGACATAGACGCAATGATCTTCATCAATCATTTCAAAACCATATGATATGATTGATTAATGAAATTTAATATACCATTGCCTAGATGATTGTTTAAGTCCATAAATGGACCGGCGCAACCTGCAAACTTTGCGCTCTTCTTCTTTTACTATGAAGCCTTCAGGTTGTTTCATGTAAATTTCTTCATCTAGTTCTCCATTGAGAAATGTAGTCTTTACATCCATTTGATGTAATTCCAAGTTCATATGTGTGACAATTCCTAGGATAAGGCGAATAGAAGAAAACTTTACAAATAGAGCAAATGTTTCTTCATAATTAACACCCTCCTCTTGGGTGAAGCCTTTTGCCACTAAGCGAGATTTGTACCTCTCAATGGATCCATCACCGCCTCATTTTATTTTAAGAACCCACTTATTCCCAATTGCTCTACGGCCAGACGGAAGATCAACCAAGTCCCAAACTTGATTTGCATTCATAGACTGTAATTCTTTTTCCATTGCTTTAATCCACTTTTCTTTATGACAATACGAGCGAGCCTCATTGATTGAATTAGGCTCAAGCTCTTCTTCAAGACCTACTATATGAGCTTCATGAATTCCTTCGATGTCAAATCGTCGACGTGGGATGCTCTTTCCAGTAGTCCTTCGATGAGCACTCTGAATTTTCGTTTGGCGACGAAATGTTCCTACTCGGATCATGATGTGGTAAGGGACAAACTCTTCTACACTGTGATCCGCAAATGTCGTCATTTCGATATTCCCGACTTCTTCTAAATGAAGTGTTCTATCAATCTCGCCTTGCTTTAGAAATTCTTCATATATAAATGTCACATCTCTACTCTCAATTTCTGTAATAGTATACGATCCCATAGCGTGAATAATCATCAATAAATGTGATGAAGTATGAGAAACCGTGTCTTGCTTGGACAGTCATTGGACCACATGCGTTCGAGTGGATTAGTTGCAATGGAAACTCAACATGCTTTCCTTTTCCAAATGGTTTTCTTGTGCTTGTCAGCTAGACATTCTTCACAAGTTGACAGATCGACTTTAACGAGAGAGTTTATGAGCCCTTCTCTAATTAGTTTATTAATTCGATCTTGTCCTATATGTCTAATCTGGCATGCCAAGTCTTGGCACTTTCATTCACATCAACGGATGACAAAAATGAATAACTACTAGCAACACATGCAGTATTAAGAACATAGAAACCATTTTCAACAAAGCCATTGCATATATGAACACCATCCATTGAGATGTTCAGATGTTTAGAGCCAATAGTCATTGCATTATCTACACTACAAGAATATGGATCTTTAACGACCAACTATTAATGTCGAGACAAAAAAATGGTCATTAAAAATAGTCAATAGTGGCAAGAAAAAAAATATGGACATTATTAAACACATTATTAGCGAAAGAGAAAAATGCTCATCTAAAAAAAGTAAATTTTGGTCGTTAAAAGTAATTATTAATGATCATTAAACTTTGTCGTCATTAATTATTTATAAATTAAGATCAAGTAGGCATGCAATTAATATTTTATTTGGCGGGAACTAAACATTTTCCTCCAGTAATTTCTCAAGCAACATCAGTTTTAAAAAATAAATTAGTTTATGCATTTAGTTAACTTAATTACATGTGATAAAATCCAATAGAAAGAAAAAAATCATTACAAAATCTAATAAAATTTCTCCCAATTAATTTTATAAAATTTGAACATAAAAACACAAATTCTTAGTGTTTTATAAATTTAAATTCCATAAAATAAGGGGAAAAATAAAAAAGGTATATAAAATAGTTTAACATTCATAAATTAAATAAATAGAAAAATGAATTATTAAAAAAATTACAATAGAAAGTTACAATGTAATATAAAAAATAAAGACAAAATTTAGTTATTAAATAAGTAGAGTAAAATAAATATATGTGCAAGTGAATAGTCTCACATTGAAGACATTAAAAAAGTGAAAGCAACACATCCTCTATAAAATTGGCCTCAGAAGTAGGCAATGGGCCAACACAAATTTTGATTTAAAATAAAATTTTTAACTTAATCGGTTCACTCAGACTAATTTTGATCGGTTCTATCCGGTTCTTGACCAGTTTGAAATGATTCAAAATGGTCAAATCTTCACTCTGATTTTAGGGGTGATTCAAGACTGTTTTAGTGACCAGTTGATGATCCGATCGGTCGAATCGACTGATCCGGTATGGTCGAACCTACCGGTCCGGTCTGGTCGTGATAACATTGTTTTTAATGATTAGATCATTTCGGGTCGCTGATGATCAATAACGACGGGATCACTAGTGGTTGAAGATTATCAAAGACAAAGATATTTCTAGCCATTAATGTATTCGACGACCAACTAAATGGTCCTTATATAGTTTTAGTGACCGGATTATTTATGGTCGTTGATGACTTTAAACGATGGGATTACTAGTCATTGACGATTATCAACGACAAAGATATTTTTAGTCATTAATGTATGTATTCAATGACCAACTAAATGGTCCTTATATAATTTTAATGATCGGGTTATTTATGGTTGTTGATGACTTTTAATGGCCGACACCTTTAAGTCGTCGTTATTGACTTTTAACGGTGACATCTATAACGAGGGGAAATGTTAGTCGCTAATGACCAATAACGACCGGAATTTAAATATTAATGATTAGATTTCCCTTCTCTAATGATGTGTTTTTTTTGTAGTGATGCATCAAGAGTGGATACAGATATTAAGTTTCGTCGAAAATCAAGGGCATACAAAACATCATGGAGGTAAAGAATTTTTCCATTGCTAAGTTCTAACTTGCAACTTCCTGACCCTTTGATTTCCACTCTTTTATTGTCTCCTACGTAGATGTACTTAGAGCCCGTACTGAGACGACGAAAATCGACAAAAGTCTCACGTTCTTTGGTTATGTGGTCTGTTGCTCTGGAGTCTACAATCCACGAAGGATGAGTTTCAGCAACCAGAACACAACTAAAAACATACGCAAAGGAAATATGGTCAGGACAAACCTTCTTCGGCTCAGTGCACTCATGAGCGGAGTGACCACGACTACCACAATTGTAGCATTTCACTTTGCTTTTATCCACTTTGCCACTGCGCTTCTTCCTTTTGCGATGTTGGTGCTGGACCTTCTATTGTCCACTATGTCCGCTTCTCTGGTTGGGGTGCGACTTACGCGACCTTTTGCGTGTGGAACCTGTGCCCATGCTTTCGTCCACCTATTTTAGTAACTAATGCTTGACTGGAGGATTTATGAGATTCCAGTATCTCATCCTCCATTTCTAGGTGACATGCCACATCATCAAAATTATTGATGTTGTCATTATGCATTAGGTTGACGCGCATGTGTTCCCAAGATCTGGGAAGAGAGCGGATAACTGCTTGCACCTGTGCTCATCAGTGAGCACATGTCCGACATTCTTGAGTTCGCGTATCATGTTCATCATTTCCCTTAGGTGCTGCCTCATCGTGTGATTAGGTCGCATTCTATAGGAATCAAATTTGATGGTCAACATCCTCAACTTGGAAGTTGATGTGATACCGAATTTATTTTGAATAGCTGCCCACATTTCAAATATTGTTTGGTAAACTTCAAATTCGCACATGAAGGAGTCTTCCATTGTACTCAGCAACAAAATGCGAGCAATATGACTCTTCTTTGACTAAGCCTCGAATGCCTCTGCATCCCTTCTATGTTGGGCAGTATTACAAGGTGTCGATTGTGGCATGACATATTTGATGGTCTCTAAAACATTTTGTTCCTCTAAGAGATACTGAACTTTTCGATGACAAATATCATAATTTTCACCATTCAGTTTATCCCCTTTGTTCAGGTTAGCAATTATGGACTTTGATGCCATGATTAATAGTCTAAGTTCATTAAGAGAAGAGGAGGAATCTATGTTATGCATGTTTTAATTTGTCACAAACATTTAAAATAATAAATGACATAATCCAAGACTAATAACATCGAGAGGTCGCTACGCTCCCACTCATCTCCCACTATCCCAATGATAATTACAATTTATTAAATTAATAATGTGACAAATCGTTTCCAAATTTTTGGATCAACAGATAATCCAAAAATATTACATCTTATGTTTTCTCAAGTAATTAAACATACTAATCACTTCATGTTTCATTTTCTATGTTTAAGTATTTTAGAGAAAATTACCATAAAATTTTTTCTCTAACTTCGATGAAACATGATTATCTTTTTTTTCATTATTATCCTTTTTTTTCACTTAATACACATGGCATGTTTTCTTTTGTATTTTTCATGAAGGAAAAACTACCTATGTAAATCATACACAAAACACGCATGCCTCTGAAAAAACATATACTCAAAATTTATGTAATTAGTTTTCTTTCATGCATATGTTCAATTTCACATGAGATTAATTGCATTGAGTAGCAATAAACTGTAAATGCGATTAAACTTACATATTCATTTATAACTTCAAGAAAAATATTTTTACATTTATCTTCATTTTCTATCAATTTTCAAACAGATAATTTAATTGCATAAATTGTTACAAAGTAATAAAATGCAATTAAATTTTCTATAATCATTCATAAAATGAATGAAAACTTTAGGAAAAAATTTCACATTTTTCCGTTACTTCTATAATTTTCTAGCAATTTATGATGTTTTCTGACTTTTCAGAATTAGGGAAAAAGGAAAAAAAACGTCCTTCTGGGCTGCACACAGCGTTGGCCCACTTAATCGGGCCGCGCGCCCTCACGTGTCACGTGCCCGAGCGCGTGACAGCTGCCGCGCGCCGCGTGGGCCGGTTGGCCGCGCGCCCCGCGTGCATCCCGGTTGGCCGCAAACCGGCGCTTGGCCGCTGGGCCGCGCTTGTACGCGCGCGTCTAGGACGTGAGCCCGATTGAGCCGTGTGGGCTGCGAGCGCGCTCTCCTCCGCTGGGCCGCGAGCTTACGTGCATTGCTAGGCCACGCGCCCGCGGGCAGCGCTGGGCCGCGAACCAGCGCTTCGCCGCTGGCCGCGCGCCTGCTTGCGCTACTGCGCCGCGAGCCTGCGCGCGCCGAGGGCCACACGCCTGCGCGCAGCTAGGCCACGCGCCCATGCGCGTCCAGCCAGGCCACGCGCGAGGCCGTGCTTCCAGCCAGGCCGCGTGCGGGCCGTTCTTTTACCTTTTTTTTTTTTTGCAGCCAAGAGTTCTCTCTTTTTTTTTAAAAAAAACTTTCCGAAGTAGCAGATATAATTCTGATAACAATTGTAGAAATTAATAAACATAATAATACGAAGGTTCACGGAATACTTCAATGCGGAAGCGGATCGTCCACGCAGCTTCCCCACGAACGAATTGCGAGTTGCACTCGTACGCGTGGTCGAGAATCAAATCACGAGAAAATGGAATACAATGTCACGACTCAAATGCAAAGAAAAGAAAAAAAGCACTTAGGTGACTAATAGATGAAGAAAGTAGTTACACACGCACAACACATCTCAACACTTTACACTACATCTTATGGAGAGCACCAGACTTAACATACTAAGAGATCTCATTCTCGCTTGTTCATTTGAGGTGGCTCTTCATGCCCCTTCTATAGATGTGCTGCCAAATAGAAAAGGGAGGTCACGGCATGGCAAAATCCATGCCGTTACATGGCGTAGCATGGCCCAAAGGCCATGCCATACCTGCCATGCCGAGGCAATAAGACCATGCCTCCCATGGTTGTGCATGCCCAAGCATGGGCGGCCAACAAAAGAAAACTTATTTTATTTTGAACCAAAGGTTGGTTGGCACTCAGTAGGATTGTGTTTCAAATTATTCTACTGATGCTATTAATTTCGGGATTAATCTTGGAGTCATTATTTTGGTCAGAGAAATATTGTTCTACTTTTTCACTTTGACTCAAAATTAGTTAGATATTAATAATCTGGAGATTGGGAGACGGAATGACTATAACAAAAAGAAGACTTATTTTTTATGTTAATCTTAAATATTTTTATACGTAAAAATGAAAAAAAAAAGATAGAGAGTTGGAGGCTCTCAGTTTGAGAGAGCCTAATTGGTCCAAACATGTAAATGCAGGCCCATTGACCCAAATGAACAATTAGGCCCAAATTGTGCACTCTTTAACTATGCAGCTTGATTCATAAATAGATTCTCTTCTATTATATGAGATATGACAAAATCATCATTTTAAAAATAATAACCTTGAAAATTCAAAATAGTATGTTTCATACTCCTCAATCAGAAAACACCACGAAGATCACACGTGTACTCATCATCATTTGACACTCTACATTAATTTCTTCCCCCCAAAAAATATATAACAAAACCAAATTAACATAGTTGGTCATTAGCAAATTTATATATGTTTCAATATTAATGGATGCTCCGGTTTTGATTTTTAAAATAATCAATGTGTGATGCCATGCTTAAGTGTAGATCCATAATTTAATCTTCCCAAGAATTGTGCTTATAACGCGACCTTTATAAGAACTTGGGGCGAGGGGTGTTCACCGATCGATTTAGACTTGACTCGTGGACAAAATTTGGTCAGATCGAATTAATTCCTTTTGAGGGTCAAATTCTATTTAATCCAATTCGGTTCGAATCGAGTGATCGACTTACTCAACCACCTTATTTTTTTATTTTTTTCTTACTATTTTACATGTATTTAATATAAAAATAGTATTTAATATTTATTTTAAACCATAAAGAGGATTTCTTACTATCTAAATATTTTTTGTATTTAAAATATTTTATTTCAAAATTTTAAAAGTTTTAATTCAAATATAGACTTAAATTTAAATAAAAATAATAAATAAATCGAGTCATCAGATCGATTCGAAATGAAAAATTCAAACTCCTACCCGATTCGAGTCATGATCAAACGAATCGGATCCACTCGGGAGCCAATACATTGATTCTTGCATAATGGACACATACCATTAGGAACAAGCTTAAACCACAATACCAACGAGGAAAAGTTAATAGCATGTATTGTGCGGAAGACTCCTCGGATCGGTCTCACAACTTTCACGTAGGGGAACTATTCATGTACTTGCATACGTATCCTTTTGGCCTCAATGGGGGGGGGGGGGGGGGGGTCGACACCTCTCCTGCATGCCTTTTGTTTCCGTCACATCCTACTAACGAATTAATAAACGTTCACCAAATGCACCCTTCAATTCAGGGATTATAACCCATCAATCGTTATCCCAATTTGGAGTGCATGATCAAAGCCCATCACTAAACTATAAGAATGCATGTAAACAAAAGAGAATATTTCCAACCATTTATATATAAAAATTAATTTTCATTTTAATCTTAAGCTATGTTTGGCTAAGCTTATAAGCCACTTATAAATTAGTTTGAAATTACATCAACATTTGGTAACTTTATAATATGATAGCTAATTAAGGAGATATTAAATTTATTTATAAGTTTAAAAAAATAAGTAGAGGAGAGTTGCTTATGTTTTTCTAAAAAAATAAGTCAGATAATTGTACCATAATTAATTAGTTATTATTAATATAAGTAATTTATTCAAACGTACCACTACAAGAAATATTTCGATTGATGACGAAGGGAAGACGATGCTAACACGTGGCTAAAAGGAATAACCACATTTTAGCGTTTAAATGACATCGCAGGATGGAGATGTCGGCGTTCGGTAGCTATTAGTGTCGCAACGGCGCCAATAACAAATGTGATGCTATTAGCGTCACAGTGTGATGCTATTGCGATGTTAACATGACATGTACTAGCGAGGAGTTTAAGGGCGTCGCTATGCCGACGCTACGTTGACGCTGAATGCTGCGACGCTGATGAGACGCTAAGGTGGAGCTAAACTTTTGCTTATGTGATGCTAATTAGACACAATGTGACGCTTACGTTATGTCGTGTGTTGTCTCTCCTGTGACTCTAATGTGACGCCAATACATGCGACACTAATCAGGCATTAAAGTGTCGCCATTTATGATATATTTAAAATAGCGTCTGACCACATTTTATCGCTAAGGAGATGCTAAATACCAAAAATTTTACCCCATTATAGTCATTTTGTTCTCTTCCCACACCATTAGTGTCTAAATGGCGTCGCAGGACAGAGACACAGAGGTTCGATAGTTATTAGTGTCGCAACGATGCCAACGACAAATGCGACGCTATTAGCGTCATAGTGTGATGCTACTACAACGTTAACATGACATGTACTCGCGAGGAGTTTTTGAGGGCGTCGCTAAGCCAACACTACGTTGACATTGAATGTTGCACGTTGATGAGACTCTAAGGTGGCGCTAAACTTCTGCTTAGTGTGACGCTAATTAGACACTAATGTGACGCTTACGTTATGTCGTGTGTCATCTCTGTTGTGACTCCAATGTAATGAAAATACGTGCGACGCTAACCATACGCTAAAGTGTCATCACTTACGATATATTTAAAATAGCGTCTGACCACATTGTGTCACTAAGGAGGTTCTAAATACCAAAAATTTTACCCCATTAGAGTTATTTTGTTCTCTTCCCACACCATACAAATTATAAAATGCATATTATAATAATAAAGCAAAACACTAATAACCATCACAAAAGTACTAATAAGATAACAAAATGATATCATACATCATAAACAAAATCATATAAAAGATTCTATCCTAAATCGTTATTGACGTTGTTGTCATTCCTGACATTCGATTCTTGGCCTCGTGGGGACTAAGTCTGTGGTTGAAACATGGTCTGCATTGCCTACAAAATGGGAGCTAAATGTTGAAGAAGTTGCTGAGCTAGCTACTCCGAGATGAGTAACCTAATGCTGTTCAACGTGAGCTCAAGTGCGGTGGATGAACTCGAAGCAGAAGAGTCGTCTGCATATCCTCTGCTCCTCTTCGAAACCTGAGCGGCTATGCCTAGGCCACGCATGTATCCTCCTCGTGTCGTATCGACCACCTCCTCCCAAATAGCAACGTCCTCTACAAAATATACAATACATATATGACATTATAGATTATATAAATTATATAACTTTAAAAATATATAAACATACAAAGTGTTGTAACATTAAAAACGTAAATTATTTTGGAGATACGTTAATGGTGGCTAAGTACTACGTTCATCTTCGTACTTCTCGATCATATTCTGATTATAAACATCCTAAAAATTTAAACATTGCATATTTGAAAAAAAAATCATTTACACTAATATGAAGAACCAAGTGAACATGCCATGATACTTACCAGAACTCTAAGAGCAGTGAGCGCGATCAAGTCATTAGTCTTCCTGCTCTTATGTGTGGCATCGTGGACCGTGCGAAAAGTCTAAAGTACTATCTTATTTTTCCTCCTCAATAAAGTTTCAAATTTTATAAAATAAGTGTAAGATAAAAGTTTGATTATTTCATTTAATATCAACATTACCATGTGTGATGCTCATCAAATCGAATGGAGCCACCTGTGTGAATGTACGTGATGCATGCAAAATTCAACATATATTTAGTATTGTATTTAATCTTATTTCGAATAATTTTCTAATAGCATGCATCATTTTACGAGCTTATGTATATAAATTTTACAAAAATGAAAATATACCCAAATGTTGTATTTTATTTTTTAAGAAGCAAGAAAATTAAATTACGAAGCCAACGGGAAAAAAATCGCGCTCAAATAGGAGTTAAAACGAAGTCAAAAAGTAAAAAAGTAGTGAAGTAAGGCTCAAATGGTACAATCACGGGGCGTGAAGGAACTCTCGCGGGCCGTGAAAAGAGCCGTGAAACTCAATAATGGGCTGTTAAAATACATTTTCTCGCGCCAGAAAGTTGGCTCAAGACACGGTTGTGACTAGGCTTTCACGGTTCATGAAATTTATATTTTTCACATTGCAAGAGCCGTGAAAAGCCTCTCACAGGCCGTAAAAACCCATTTCTAATTCAATTTAGACACTATTCAAGTCGTTAAACCATGTAGCAGGCCGTGATGAAGCCTAATTTCGAGATTTTGATAAATTTTTGGAAGAATTTTAATTGCACAAGAACTCCTACTCATATTATATGATCTTAGGATGATTTGAAAACATTTTATGACCCAAAATTCGAAGTTTAATAAGGTCAAAATTTCATAACTAATTCATATTCGAATTTTCTTTATTTCACATAGAAGATATTTCCATTTCTTCTCCAATGACGTGGAAACCTAAAGCCCTATAAATAGAGGTCTTCTACAGACACAAGAGATCATTCTAGAGCCTGCAACAAGAGTTTTAAAGTGAAGAACGTGAGAGAACTCAGAAGGATCACTGAGAAGATTTCTCCTGGATCGACTCTAGGCAAGAATCAAATGGCAGTTCATAGGTGATTCCCGAAGAGTACTATCTGTTCTATCTAATGTTGGGATGATGTTAGAAATTTATTTTCCTGCCGTTAGCTTTTCTATAGTTTAGATTTCTTTGTTATCTTTCTGGTTGTACGATTTGTAATAGTTCTATTATTAAAGGCAAACTGTTAAACCTTATTTCATAATCGATTATAGTTTAGTTTTTTTTTTCAAATATACATGCTATTATTAATGTTTTTTCAAAGATTAATTACCTAATATAGTTAGCTATCATCCTTGTAGGAGTAGTTACTTTTAATTGCATGATTTATGTGAAATTGATTCTTAACTTTTAAGTCCAAGTATTGCATATCACAACTCATATGATCTTCGACGGAATATTAGTTATGTGGTCTATTAATTATTACAGTGGTATGGGTGATAATAATTTAGAGAGTATATTTTAATGCATCTTAATCTCATATTTGATTAGATTATGATACATGACGGAATAATCTTAATCTAATTTGAATTAAGACAGTTTAACTAATCCTAGATGGAAATCAATAATTTGAATAGACTCTAATCCGTCATTAGAAACTAACTTGTAATATTTAGTCAAATTAATTTGTATATATTTTCTTTTATTATCCTAAGCCCTATGCATTAGTAGATTAGATTAGTTTAATTTAATTTTAGTTTTTTTATTTTTTTATTTTATTTTCTGCAACTCTTTTTTACCCAAAACTATGTCGTCTCCTATTAGCCTCTGAAATCGATTTAATTAAGTTAATTCCTCATGAGTTCGACACTCTACTCATTACACTTTATTACTTGAGCAACTAGTGCACTTGCTAGCATTTAATTGTTATCAATTCTCGCATAGCTTTGAGCTTTGAAAGTCTATTAACTTTAGACTTTGCAAACTTCCTTTGTCATTCTTCTTCCATCATGTGTGAAATTATAAATTTAATAAAAATAATTCAAATATAAACTTACCACTTTTTACATAACGACTCTCAAATTAAACACCTAACATGTCTCGGGCATGTTTGTATAATTGATTTCTTAGGTGTTTCATAACTACATCCTCAAATGCTCTTCGAATCATCTATATTGATTTCGTCGTTAGCATCGACATAATGTCGACATAGTTTCGCCTCTTCTGTGACGCTAATTTAATGTCCTCTCTTGTCGGGGTAAATTACACGATTAGTCCTCCAACTTTAAGTCGATTTATAATCGGTCCCCCAACTTTAATTTGTAACCAGAACGTCCATCATCTTTAATTTTCTTGCACGATTAGTCCCCTTGACCGGTGATAGTAGATTTCCCGATTGCCTTGCGTACATGACCACCACGTGAGTCATTTCTCTTTCATCCACGTCATTCAAGTCATCCACGTCATATAACACTACTAAACTGGGTAATTACACATATCGTCCATCAACTTTGAGTCAATTTCTAAACGGTTCCCTAACTTCAATTTATAACTAGAATGTATCCTAACTTTGATTTTATTGCACGATTCATCCATGTGATCAGTAACAGGCAGTCTCCCGGTTACCTTGTTGACATGACATAATAAAATATAATAAAAAACTTTAACTTATTGACATGACATAATAAAAAATATTATAAAAAATTAATAAAAAATAAAACATGACATGGGTCGTCGACGAGCTCGAAGGGGGCGGTGCCCCCTGTGCGAGCTCGCCGGAACGCGAGCTCCGAGAGGGGGCCGACGCGACCCTCTGCTGGGCGAGCTGGCAGAGGAGGGTGTCTGCACCCCTTTTGCTCCTCGTCGTGCGCGAGGATGAAAAGGGGGGTCGGCGCCCCATTTTGTTCCTCATTGTGCACAAGGACGAAAAAGGGGGCCAGCGCCCCTATCTGCCAGCTCTTTGGTGCACTCGGCGATGAGCAAAAGGGGGGCCGCGCTCCAGTCTGTCAGCTCACGCGCCGACGAGCTAGAAGAGGGAGGCGTCGATCTTCCTTTTCGTCCTCGCGCGCGATGAAGAGCAAAAGGGGGGTTGACGCTCCCCTTTGGCGAGCTCGCATAGGGGGCACCGATGAGCTCGAGTCATTTTTATTATTATATTGTTTTTTATTATGCCATGTCAATAAATTAATTTTTTTATTATATTTTATTACACCACATCAGCAAGGTAATTGGGAGATTGTCTATTACTGATCAAATGGATGAATCGTGCAATAAAATCAAAGTTGGGTGATGTCCTAATTATAAATTGAAGTTAGGGGACCATTTAAAAATTGACTCAAAGTTGGGGGATGATTTGTGCAATTAGTTGGTTTAGTAGCGTTAAATGACATGGATGACTTGAATGACGTGGATGAAAAAGAAACGACTCATGTGATGGTCACGTACGCAAGGCAATCGAAAAATTTATTATCACCGACTAAGGAGACTAATCGTGCAAGAAAATTACAGATAAAGGACGTTCTGGTTACAATGAAGTTGAGGGACCGATTAAAAATCGACTTAAAGTTGAGGGACTAATTGTATAATTTACTCGCTCTTGTCGACGCTAATACCATGCTACGGTCTGCCACACAATTTCCTTTCCTCGCACATAATAATAATGGCGAAGTGGTATTTCCATGGCGCTCCTTGTAACGCTAATGTGACGCTATTGAGAGAATTAGCATCGATTCCCGATGACTCACTTTCATTGTTACAGTGACGCTCTTGACGTCGACTTAGCGTCACTAACATGTGCCACTACAAGAAAATTACCATTTTTCGACGGACAATTTTCGACGGATAAAAATCCGTCGCAATTTGCGACGGAAAAGTTTTCGACGGATTTTTCGATGGTTACAACCGTCGGAAATGAAAATACTAAATTATGTAATTTGTTATATTACATTATTATTTTATTTTTCGACGATTAGGAACGTCGATATTTCCGACAAATATCCATCCGTCGTAATTTTCGACGGTCGTGACCGTCAGAAACGAAAATACTAAATTATGTAATTTATTATATTATTATTTTATTTTTCAACGATTAGGAACGTCGATATTTCTGACGGATATCCATCCGTCGTAATTTTCGACGGTCGTAACCATCGCAAAATGAAAATACTAAATTATGTAATTTGTTATATTATTATTTTACTTTTCGACGATTAGGAACGGCGATATTTCCAACGGATATCAATCCGTCGCAAAATCCGTCGCAATTTCCGACGGTCGTAACTGTCGGTAAATGTATAATAATATAATATGAGGATTATTTTATTAATATAATTTGCTACAGTCCAAACCGTCGCAATTTCCGACGGTTCCAACCGTTGGTAATAATTAGCGACTGTTCAAGCCGTCGGTAAAATAAAAAAATAGTATATATAACTAAATATAAATTAAATGATTTTTTTATGGCTCCCGACCGGCGAGCCTCTGACCGGATGTCATCGACCGCTGGCGACCCTCTCGTGCGTCGGCGTCTCTCTCTCTCTTCGGCCTAGACCGTCAGGTGGCCGAATCCGGACTGCAGCGGCCGGATTCGTCGCCTGGCGGCCGGATCCGGCCCCCAGCGGCCGGATTCGGCCACGGGCGTTCGGATCCGGCCCCCAGCGTCCAGATCCGGCTGCGGGCGGCCGGATCCGACCTCGGCCGCCTGACGGTCGAGATCGTGGCGTTGGCCGCCTGACGGTCGAGATCGTGGCGTTGGCCGCCAGCCGACTAATTTTTTATATTATAAAAATTCTTTGTGACGGTTTTGACCGCAGAAACTTCGACGGTCACCGGACGACCGCCGAAATTTTCGGCGATAGCAACCGCCGATATTAAAAAAAGTCAAAGTTTTCAACGGTTTCGTCGACCGCCGCAAATATCGGCGGTCGTGACTGTCGGAAATCCATCGAAATTTCTGACGGTTCTTTCCCAACCGTCGGAAATGATTTGCGACGAGCATTTTTCGGACGTTTTCGATTCCGTCGAAAAAACCGTCGGAAACGTCGTTTCCAACGATTTTAGGGGAAATTAAAGACGGTTTCGATCGTATGTAATTTTCCTATTTCTTGTAGTGTGCGATGCTAAAGTTCATAGCTATTCCCCAATTTTCTTATAGTATATAACTGCTTATTTTTAAAACTAAATTTGGTTGAATAAAATTGTTATCATTATTTTAATTCATTAGTTTTATATTTATCAATCTAAACGGGCCCTTGATCGAGGAATCTTATCCAGGACTTATCCACCGTAACTTATTTTTTTTTAATTCACACGCATGTCACACATGCACAGAGCACCTTACACGGTTCGTACAAATAGAATTATGACTTTCATGCACACGAACTCCTTTATCGTATGTATAATTGAGATATACATTCCCTTTTCTATGTAAATTATGAGGTACATTCCTTTTTTTCATATATATATATATATTCTCATTTTTCTGAAAACAAAAATCATTATTTACATATAACAAAATTAATTAATATACTTATATATGATATATCCATTATTGGAATGAAAATATATATAGTGTCAAAATCAAAGATATATATATATATATAAAGACCATAATACTTTCATTAATTCTTAGAAATAGAAAAAAAACGAGCTTTAACCATACGTTTATTAATTAATCTAATGAAAATGTAAACAACAAAATAAAGGTTAAAGGAATAGGGAATCTAAATTTATTCCTTAAAAAATAATACATATATATGTGAGAGGGTTAACAATGCTACAAAATTAATGTACAGGTCCCTTTCGACTTTTATGCATACGTATAATTTTAATTATAATTGACAAATCACAAATCCCATGGAAAAATATAAATATGAGAGAGAGAGAGAGAGAGAGAGAGAGAGAGAGAGAGAGAGAGAGAGAGACGTCGCACACTTCGCATGCAAGCACATGGCCTCCTTACGACTATATAAATACTACGACTACTATTGTAGTTGTTTTCTTTAGGCAGATATATATGAACGGGATTCCATCCATGTGTGCCATGTGCACGTCAAAGTCCCGTGGGAGGCGGCGTACTTGGACGGTTCGAGTAACGTGCCCTCATTCATCACCTTGATTACTCTCCTCTAAACCAAAATCAAGTTTTTTTCCCATAATTGTCCATTTCAACGCCTCATAAGAGAAATTCCATTCCTAAACTCATCTTGTTCTTTCATCTAAATTAAGTGAACCTACAAAGAAAAGCATCGTCTTCTTTACATACTCATTGTGATTAAAAATTTTCACTTAATTGTATCGCTGAATTATTGATGAGCGAATATTAATCTTACAAAGAAGATGACGTAAATACACTCAGTCTTAAGAAAAAGACACTAACCACTCGCGAGAGAGAGAGAGAGATGGTTGACGAAAATTTCAGACATTTGGATAAGAGATCACTAGTAGTGGGTGCCATGTGACACGAGGGTGTGAGACATCCCAATTAACCTTGTTATGTTATAGGTATGAACGTTGACAACTCAACTACGAGAATGAGATCATGAACAAAACGAATGCACCCACTAGCCACCACAACTTCTAAGCCTAGGATCGGAATTAGAACCCATGCACATGATTAGTTGTTTGTGATTAAGATCGTGCATCGCCATTTCATGTAAACAGTAACTAATTTTAGGCCCCATATGTCCACAAATTTTGTCGGAATGGTTGGGTTCAATAGTGCAAGAGCAAAAGAAGCAAGCCAACAAGCTTTGTTCCCGACGTCGATTTGCACGATGTGAGATTAATTAATAATGTATCACACTTAGATATTGAACATTGAATCAAGAGTACAATATGGTCACATGCATGGAGTCGTCAATTTCGTTCTCTAATTCAAACTTAGTTGGTAAAGGAACCCAAGTTAACAAATATTGAAATTGTAGATTCAAACCCTAAAGATATCATTGTATATAGGAGGAGCTAATCTTTAATGTTGATCGAATTAGTCAAATAATAATAATCTTAGGTACCGATTCTAATAAACATGGCTTGTTGATATTAAACTAGCTTGTGGTGGGTACATTAATTCGAGCACATCAAATCAAATCTACGACAAGCCAATTTTGGATGAGTAACTTGCAAATAAGGATTGACGATATTGCTCCTTTTAAGGGATTGTTATCAATCGAGTTTTCTATTTCTTCGTCGGGAAAGATTTGATCCGACTTTGTTATGTAGAAAAAAGAAATGATCCATTCATGGAAAACGTTTGGCATTGTTGCCCACATGGAAGCAATCCTTTCTAAGTTCGAAGTGCCAAACTCCATTTAGTATCTTGTGTGGCAATCTTAATTTACCTATTTATATCCACGTGAGAAAACAAAAAACGACACATATACAACTCCCATCTTATGATTTGATCTTTCTTGATATACTTCACCAATGTTAGAATCAATGTGAGTCTTGTTTTGCCTATTTGATCTTATGATTTGATCTTTCTTGATATACTTCATCAATGTTAGAATCAACGTTGCATTGCACTAAATGTCAATATTGTTTGGTCACGGTACGGCTCTCGTTGTAAACACTAACCTTAATTAGCCTTACTTTGCTTTAAACATTTGTTTTCTAAAACAAATGTGTCGATTTAGTTTGGATTGGTAGATTCACTAGAGTGGGCATAGTTTCTTTAGATAAAAAATAAGATATTAAATATCTTACAAGAGTAATTTAGGTTGGATTGGTTTGGAAACTATCTAGCACCAGTACTTATCATGGCAGGAAGATTAATTAATTAGAATGACCTTACAAATTTAATACAATTGTGGTCAAGTGAAGCAATTTGACCATTTGGTAGGCTACCCTTGTAGTCCATGGAAGAGTCATGGGGACAACATAAATCCGATGGTTGGCGTCATTAATTACAGATTATATATGTAAACGGTCTTGCTTAGTTTTGCCGAAGGAAGTGTCTAAACAAACCACAAGTCTAACTAATCCATTAATTAATTGATTAATCAGTGCCTTCGGCAAATGGCATGTCATACCTAATGCTTCAATTCCTCACTCTCCCTAGCTAATTAATTGGGTACCTTGCAATTAAATCCTCGATTACCTACCTGTTAGGACAACAATTACATCGATCATATAAAGAAAGAAACAAAAAAAAATTTCTTGAGGTCAAGTGTGTATGGCCGAACTAGTGGCATATAATTCTCGGGGGTCAATTGATCCACGCATGCTTTCTTCTTTTACTCTCTCTCTCTCTCTCTCTCTCTCTCTCTCTCTCTCTCTCTCTCTCTCTCTCTCTCTCTCTCTCTCTCTCTCTCTCTCTCTCTCTCTCAATGTCAAGCCCACAAGTCCCTCCACAATCAACTCCATGAGAGATGCGGCCACATGGGGTGTCAATGAGAGAAAATGACCTTCCGGCCGCTCCCCCCGGAACTAATTCTATATCCACTCTATACATCAAGCACGTCAAAAATTAATTCGAAATTGATCGAGAATTAATTAATAAATTTTGTGAAAAACGATTAAAAGAATGTTTAAATTTATATGAGATAAGTTGGAAGATTGTGTGAGCTTAATTATGATAAGATGATAAATATACATGATTGCTATAAAAGCAAAATAGTACGCATTAATTATTGGACGATAAATAAAGCAAAATGCATGCTATTTTTTTGGGATGTTAGCCCAAATCTACAAGAGACTTCCGGCGATCAAAGTTATTAACACCTGATTAATATGGAGTTGAAAAGATAGAACAATAATGATTTATTTCTTAACCAATATGAGAACTCTAGAATCGAACTCAGAATTATTAAGACTCTGTTTGGCATAATTAGCGGTTTGACGAGCGGATAGCAGCCGATGATTAACGATTAGCAGTTCATTTAAGATATTAATAAATAAACATTTGATAAACTTAGCGATGGAATTAGCGGATGAATATGAAATGACAAATTGGACATACAATAAATTATTTAATCCAATCGCTATACAAATTTTATTAAAATTTAATAAATAAATAATTAATATCTCAATGAAATAAAATAAAATTTCACAATTAAATTTTTTATTCAAATTATTATAATACATTTTATATAATTCATACATGATCTAAAAGTAGAAATTATTAAATTAATTTTATATGCATTGTTAATAAATAAAATATTTTGTAATTAATTAATATGAATATAAAAGGACTAATGTTGAATGGTGATAAAATAAAAATTATAAAGTAATAAGATAAATTAAAAAAAAGAAATAATACATTTGAATAAGAATAAAATCGGAAAAAAAATATGATCCTCTAAACGCTAAAAGTTAAACGCTAGTAGAAGTAGCTTTTTATTTTTTTCATTCAAAGCATTAAACTCTACTTGATTATTTTGACATTGTCAAATAAAGCCTAACACTTTCAATTACTTGACACTCAACTTCATGGTTGAGTCAACCATTCTTGATTAAAATGTATGCTATTTTAATAGAGTGCTACATATGCATTATTGCTATAAGCGAATTAATTGGATTCCATATACAGCGATGTGAGGTGAGTTTCTTGATCAACAAATATTGCGGAAAGTATCAAAACACTTACACTAATGCACATTGCATAAAATATATGATCGATGGGTAGTACATCGTCATTGCAAAGAAGTTTAATGTGGCAGAGAGAGAGAGAGAGAGAGAGAGAGAGAGAGAGAGAGAGAGAGAGAGAGAGAGAGAGAGAGAGAGGCTGAGAACGTTACGTGCCGCCGAAATCGGTCACTTTGCTCGGGAAAATATGATTTGCGATATCAAGTTGACGACGACATGGATCGCCAAACTCGGCCCCATTTTGGGGGGAGTTTTTGGAAGTTGAGCAAATTTTTTTTGTGTGCTCCAAAATAAGTCGACTACCCCCCCAACTTATAAAAAGATGCATGCATGCAATGCAATGCAATGCCCCCCATGTGACCTCCACGACAAGGCATGCACTCAAAGGGGGCATGCGCCCATGAACGCATCCCCCGCACGCAATCTCATCTCTCATGGCTAGCAATTTGAGGGAGAATGAAATAGAGAGTATTTTGAATCACCAAAGTCACAAAAGATTACAATTTCGACAACAACATTATACATTAATCACATTTTTAATTTTTCTTAACTAAATAAATAATCAGGTAAGTATATATTGATTAAAAAAATTGAGAGGGACCACGGTCCGTCTCAAAACCTATGCCTCCGTCCTTGATATCAGCCATCGATCATCATCGATGACCGCGCGACTAGGTAGAACACTCCGATTGCGCGACTATGTAGAACACTCCTACTATCGAAGCAGCTGAGGACGTCCATTAAATTAATAATTATCTATTAATTGTTAAAATAATTAAAAAAACAAATAGGATGTGGGCAGATGGACTGCAATTCTTATCTGTCTTCCTTTTTAAAAAAAATAAACAAAACTATATTTATATAAGCTTATGTATGTAACAGTAAATCGGCCACGACAAGAGTTTTGTGAGCTTGAACCTTCTGCCATGTGACCTTGACAAAGACGTCGATGGAGGGCGTGCATGCATGCATTTCCTCTCGCATATATCTTATGTTCGATTCGATATATATGTGCAATGGATTTTGTTACTTGGAATTTTCTTTTATAAATATCTCTTACACAAATCTAATCTAACTCATGCTGGTCTTGTTTTCAATTTTAGCATAGTTAGATGATCTTTATATATATATATATATATATAATCTTCTAAAAATATTTTTTAAACAGTTCTAAATTATTAAGATATACCCATCAAACACTTCAATCGATAGATGGAAAATAATATATTTTATGCGATCGTTGACTATTTCCAACGTAAAAGCAGCTCTAATTAAGCTTCTATTAGCATTTAATTAGCACAAACTAGTACGAAACAAAACCTAATTGCAACAATCAATTAGCATTTAATTAACCCAAATCCATCGCAGATTAATAATTAGATATATTACAGTGCATGAGAGATCAATAAGCAAAAGTTATATTCCCCTTTTTAAATAAAATAAAATAAAAAAATTGCAGTTGAGGTGTTGACTACATAAGTGGCCAAAATGATAGCAAGCTACAATAAGCATGAGACACTCATTCCTTCCCCTTTTTTTCTCCTTTTGGGCTGAATGATAACTTTTGCTGTGTCTCTTTTACTTGTGACCTCTCTTTCATTGCAAGTGTTCTACTGACCAGATCTGACCACATCACATAATCAAAATTAAAAAAGGGACCTGCAATAAAAAAAAATCCTCCTCTTCAAAATATGCTAAAAAGGAAAAGAAAATGCAGGTACTTGGTCTTCTTCTTCTTCTCTTCATATTCCCTTTTCCTCACATCATTGGATAGAAATTGAAGGATCAAGTTTTAGGAAAAAAAATGCTCAACTGGTGAAAGAGAGTGGTGAGGGAATTTTCAACACAAATTAATGCATCAATTCATTCTTCATGTGATGGGGTCACTTTTCTTTTCTTTTCTTCTCTCTCTCTCTCATCTGAAAGTGTGTTGAATTGAATTTGTGCCAGAGAACACACCAACAGTGCCATTAGTTTACTGATCATGGACCAAGAAACCAATAGCCCCTGATATATGCTGTGGAATATTTGATCCTGACATCCAATATCCAATCCAATGTGCATTGGGTTGCATTTCTTTCCCTCATTTGAAAATAATTTCTAATGTTACTTTTTGCATCCTAAGAATAAGAAAAAAAAAAGAAAAGGAAGACCACAAAGTAATCCGCTCTCAATTCATCAATGGTCAACCCAATTTTAAAAACCCAAATACTGTAAACAAGATATTTGTAATAATTTGATATCACTAATAAGTTCTTCTTTCGTTCTCCAATTTGATATTCTTTCCTCTCTTTTTTTCTTCTTTGCCTTCTCTATTATTTTACTGGATTTTTTCTGCTAACCTCTCTACTATGAACTTTTTTTGCGTCTACCCACGTCTTTCAAATATTCTGCTGATCCACTTGAACTATACCACATTTTTTACTTAAGTCCATCCGTCAACCTCCATCAACTTTTCCGTTAATTTTTTATTTTTAAAATTTATGAAATGACCAAATTATCCTTCTCTCGTATCATCTAATATTGAAAAATATAAAATAATTTATTATAAAATAAAAAAGTTAAAGGCACACTTGAGCCGAGACATGTAATTTTTATTTTTATAATATATTTTTTATATTAGATGATACAAGAGAAGGACAATTTGATCATTTCATAAATAAAAAAATAAAAATTAACGAAAAAGTTGACAGATGTTGACGGATGGACTTAAGTGAAAAAGGCGGTATAATTCAATGGGGGTCAGCGAAATATTTGAAAGACGTGTGTAGACGCGGATAAAAGTTCATAATTCAAGAGAGGTCACCGGAAAAAGCCCTATTTTATTTTCAAAGTTTTATTGCACAATAAGTTGATTGATTTTTATTTTAATGTGCATTGTTTTTTCTTATCAAATTCCATTGGCAATTTAAGCACTAAAAATGGAGTGACATATGGGGGGAGCAAAGCAAGTCCTCCATGGGGGGTTTGAGAATGGGCATGCATGGCAGAGGACTACTACCTCTGCTCTAATGATTCCAAGGACACCCCAAACTTACGCCTGAAGCAGAGGACCACTGTTTTACTACCTTCCAACACACTCGAATGCATGTTTGGTGCTTTTCCTCTGCTCCCCTCCCCTTGCCTCTGTTCTGTTCTGTTCTGTACTCTCTCTCTCTCTCTCAGCCATCCGTAGTTGCATGGCCTACTCGGGAAGAGCAGCTCGCAACTAATTTGCGCATAATACAAATCTACCAAGAATTCGCTGTGATTAACACTTGACTTTTAACTAAACTCAAAGGGTTGTCATTTTCCATCACTGTTAACTGGTAAAACACAAGAAGTACTCTGAATTCCTGAAGCATCCGTAAAACGAGGAGTTCTGCTTTTGCACATTCAAATATGTTTAAACTCAGTTAATCCTCGTAGATTAACTCCTAATCATCAGTACCCGATGCCGAAAAGAACTAATTATGGAAGAATTGATAGACTTGATCTCCTTGTATTTTAACACTTGACAGCAGTGGAACAAGATTAATGGGAAAGAAACGATAAATTTTTAATAGATTAATGATGCGTCCAGCCTCCTCGTGATGAGGAAAAAAAAAAAGGACAATATGGTTGGCACGTGTGGGAAGAGTAGCTCACGGGGGGGGGGGGGGGGGGGGGGGGGGGGGGGGGGGGGGACGGGGGATGAATTACGCCAGTCCCGGACACGCGTGGGCGCCCGTGATGATTGGCCGGAGGAGGACGTTACGACACCGGATATAGCGGTAGAACAATGCAACAAATCAACTATTACTAATAGAACATCAAGGATGGGTTGTCTCGTCGTTCGATGTTAGTAGTTTTAGGTTTTAATTCTTAGAATCGATCAGGATTTATTCATATGCAACAAATCAACTATTATTATTATTATTGCGGACTGCGTCTCAAGTAGTCGACGGGTTAATAGTCCGGGATTGATTATCGGAGCCATCGCGTTGACCAAGAAAAGTGCACTTGCTGCTCAAATTCTGACGTCGAATTAGTCGGAGTTAGTAGTCTGCACACCGATGAGTCCTAGACCGTGTGATCGAAAAAATAGATTAATAATAATAAATCAAGGATGAGTTGTGTTACCATTTAGGTTTTAATTTTTAGAGACTCAGAATTTATTTATATCGCTCATGTTTGAATACTAAATTAACCAATTACTAATAACCTTAAACACTATTAGGTTTTGACCTAAAAAAAGCTACTAGTAGTACTAGCAACAAATAATTTAATTACAAAAATAAAGATATCCAATGCTAGTAAATTTTAAAAATTTAATTCATCTTAGGAGCACCCTCCTAAAAAATATTGAGTGTATCTGAATTATTAATGTACTGATCAGAATAGCTGATTACATCACTCATTTAAATATATTATTTATTTAAATCGTAAATCGGTATATTAAAGATTCAAATGCACTTTGCCCTGTTTTAAATAGTTAATTTACAAACATAAAATGTCTTGTATATTATTTTTCGAGTAATAATTAATTTAAGCGCACGCTTGAAGCCGGAGGGAGGCCGAACGCGCGCCGTTGAAGCCGGCCGTTTCGCCTGTGTACGTAAAATCTGACGTGGACAGGAAGCTTCGGTTAAAATTAAAGCGTTAAAAAGTTAGTTGAGCTCCAAAATAGTTTATTACTATTCATTAATTAAATGAAATTAAAAAAAAAAGTGTTAACTGTAGTCGAACAAAAGAGAGGGGGTCACGTCTCGCACTTTAAAGGGAAAAGGTTTTAACTCTGGTTAACTCGACGCAAAGGGCAAGTGGTGGCCAACGGGATTTGAGCTCTATAAAAACTGGCGCCTCCCTCCTCTCGCACTCCATTCCACCAAGCAGCATCTGCAGCTCTCCTCCTCCGCCTCCATTTCCCTCTGTTCCCTTTTCGATTCTCCCTCTCTCCTCCATTTCGCTTTCTCTTGAGCTTTTTCCTCTTGTGAAGGAGCCACGGCGCCAATGGAGTCGAGGAGGTCGCCTCTATTGCTGCTTCTCCTAGGGTTTCTGCTGGTTTTGGCCGGCGGGTTCGGGTGGGTCGGCGCCCGTAGGGACGCCATCGGCAGGTACATTTCTCTCTTTTCGGTGTCATTTTGCGTTGTTTTTGGAGGCGTCGACTGTTGATTTGGTTTGTTCTTCGTCGGTGGTTGTGCCATGACTCTGTTATCGGAACAGAGTAAGGCGCTCGGCTATCCACGAAGCAATGGATGGTCGAAGGAAGGTCACATTAGGGTTTAATTTTTTTTTTCGTCCTTTCTATCTTTGCAGGGTTTCTGGGGTTTTCTCGAG
Organism: Pontederia crassipes; assembly: GCA_030549335.1. Taxonomy (NCBI): domain Eukaryota; kingdom Viridiplantae; phylum Streptophyta; class Magnoliopsida; order Commelinales; family Pontederiaceae; genus Pontederia; species Pontederia crassipes. Next base: position 61,918,727 of record CM060191.1, on the reverse strand, counting down.
GAGAACCTTGCGCGAAGCCATGGACGACGAAGCGAGGACTGCTTCCGTGGAAAACAGGTCCGTTCTGAAACCACATTATCTTTCAGTTTTTTTTTCTTTTTGCTCCTAGTTTATTTGGTTCTTCATCGGAGTGATTCCGGCTGACGACTCTTGGCGGCCGGAGGCTTGAGCCGAGGACTCGCTTGCGTTTTTGTTTCGGCTGCAATACTTCTACCTCTGTTTTCGTGTTTTTTTTTCGGGCGCAAGGAGAAACACCGAACGTAACCAAATTGTCGCCGCCGGCCGGTCGTCTGTGCGATTCCATCACTCGCCATCGAATCGGTTATGCTCGTTTTGATGGTTTCTTTCTACCGCTGTTGCTTTCGCCCTTTCGAGTGAAAAGAGACGAAGAAATACGCCGATTCGAAAAAAATCGGTCCGCTTTTCTCACCGGCGGAATCCGTTTCCCAGTTGGAGATTTCCTTTTCTCCTCATGCAAAGTACGTTTCGACCAATGTTCCCCGTTTCCCAGGGTTTTTTGTTTTGTATCGGTCAAATTCCATGGGCTTTCTTTTCGGCCAAGGTAAAAGGCTCAGAGAGCGACCCTCCGCCTGGAACTTCGTGCTCTCCCCCAAAGGTCGGAAGCTTTTGGAATATCTTGTTCAGATGAGGATTATTATCAATTTGTCTCTGACAGTGAAATAAAAAAAGATAAAATAAACTTTTACTCGCGGAGGAAAAAATTGGAATAGTCTTTTTTTTCATACTTTATGCTCTTTTTAGTGGTTAATTACGAAAATGTATTGAACGACGGTGGACAGGAGGTGACGCGGTCGCCTTATCTCCTTTCTTTTTTTTTTCCGCAGGGTTAAGGAGCACAAGGTGCAGGGTGCGGTGGATGATCCGGAACTGGTGGCATCGACCGTCATGATGTACGTACATTCGCATCCCAATTTCTTTTGCAATGTGCTTTATGTTTGTAATAGAAGTAGAATTGAAGAATAAAAGAAACGAACTCAATAGTTTTCTGACACTAATTAAGTACAATTTATGTGATGTTTGGTTAAGAAAATTCCTGTATCCTGCTTTTAGAAATAAATAAATTTCATAGAATTAAAGGTTACGTTGAAAGGTAAATAATGATTGCGTAAAAATCGAATTGGTACATCCAGAAATTGAAGCTACATTTGTTACATGTTTTTGGTGCAAAATATTAGTTACATGCTTACATGCATGGCGACATTGATAATTGATATCTCATCATTTATTGAAGTGCTGTAGTGCCTAAATTTACTGCTTCCATTTGTAGCAGTCACGCGGCTTCATTGGATGCCCAATTTCTCTCTTTCTCTCTCTCTCTCTCCCAGCTTTTAATTATTTCCTTTTTCCCTAAAAAGTTTTCATGTGAGGGTGAAGCGTTTGTTGATGCTTGTGTGCATGTGCGTGTGTGGGTTTGAGCTGCTAGCTGCACTGACACCCCCACCTGATCATAACTAGTGACCGTTCCCATGAAAGAAACATCCCTCCCTCCAGTTATTGATTCGGTGACATTATAATACCTTTTAGTCAGTTTTGTTTTGGCCTCGCCGAGCCATTCAAAGGTCCGCCCTTCCCCCTCCTCCATATTGTACTTGCTATCCTCCCTCATTAACTCCTCACATGATATGTTAATAATCCATAGTGAGTTTTCACCTAAGAAAATTCTTTCCTGATCACACAAGATACTTCCGGATGGTCGATTCAACTGAGAACAAATTGAAAGTGGCAGCAGATTGAATCATGAAAAACAAATGATGGATGTGCATTCAGATTTCAGAAATATCGTCAATTAAACTTTACCATCTTGTGTAACTGTTATCCAAAAGATGGTTGAAAAGAAATTTACAGATATACTAATTTCAGGGGTAAACTTGCGCTCAAATTTGGTTGCGGTGGTAACAATTGTACTGAAACTATATATACCGAACCATATGAAATAACTACGGGATGATAGTTAATGTTGTTCGGTGATTTTGTTTGAGCAGGACCATAAACAACAGCACTGATCGCAGATCACTGGGTTATCTGTCATGCGGAACAGGCAACCCCATCGACGACTGCTGGCGCTGTGACCCGGACTGGCACAATAACCGCAAGAGGCTCGCCGACTGCGGGATCGGCTTCGGTCGCAACGCCATCGGCGGTCGCGACGGCAAGATCTACGTCGTCACCGACCCCGGCGATGACGACCCCGTGAACCCGCGTCCAGGGACGCTGAGATACGCCGTCATCCAGGACGACCCCCTTTGGATCGTGTTCCAGCGAGACATGGTTATCACGCTGAAGCAGGAGCTCATCATGAACAGCTTTAAGACCATCGATGGTCGCGGCGTCAACGTTCACATTGCCAACGGCGCGTGCATCACGATTCAGTTCGTGACCAACATCATCATCCACGGCATCCACGTCCATGACTGCAAACCGACCGGGAATGCGATGGTCCGCAGCTCCCCTTCGCATTATGGATGGAGGACCATGGCCGATGGAGACGCCATATCCATATTCGGTTCCAGCCACGTGTGGGTGGACCACTGCTCCCTGTCCAACTGCGCCGACGGCCTTGTGGATGCTGTCATGGGATCCACCGCCATTACTGTCTCCAACAATTACTTCACCCACCACAATGAGGTATATTTTCCAGTCCTCTTTTTCCTCGTGTTGATTAACTTGCATAAGTAGTACAGAACCCCGGTTAACAATTAGTTTTGGTACAAGATGTTCCTATCTTGATTCGACATATGAACTAACTTTTCCTTCCTCTTTCTGCACTTAACTTTTATTGCATTCCATTTTAAAAGATAGGCAACTGTATCGCTAACATTAAAAATATTTTAAATTTGATGCTCACTCATTCCAGATTCGCCTACTTAACTATCGCATTTGTCACTACCCCAGTTTGAAACTTGTAGCAGAGTAGCAGCAGGGTAGCATATTCCGCATTAAGCAGATCGGACTAATCACCTAACAAACTTTCGATCAGTATTTAATACTAACGAGGACAAGTGAGGCTGGATACAAAAGGATTTCTTCTGCGAAAAAAAGTCATCTTTTGCTGGATTTGACGGCCCATACGGGGCCATTTAATTTGTCCCTTCTGTAACATTAGAATGTGAGCATAGGACTGACAATCAAGCATATATGGATGACTACTGTAAGTTTGTAACAAGGCAGAAGATAGATGATTAAGTAGAATTCCTTCTCTATGAATGGGCAGTATTGAACGGGTGCTCTGCTTAGTTCATCTAATTTTTTGACAGTTTGTTATACATGATGATTAATGGTCAAATTGTTGCAGGTTATGCTTTTGGGTCACAGTGACACTTACGAGGGAGACAAGTCCATGCAAGTTACGATCGCATTTAATCATTTTGGAGAAGGACTAATCCAGAGAATGCCAAGGTAATATAATTCAACAGAAATCCACACATGAATTTATTAATTAGTGGAACCCGCCACCAGCTTATTAATTTAGTTAATCAGTTCCCTTCGCGGAAGACGTTATGCAACCATAGGATTAACAATCAAATATCATGACCATCTTTACAAATGCAGGTGCAGGCATGGCTACTTCCATGTGGTAAACAATGATTACACTCACTGGGAGATGTACGCCATTGGCGGTAGCGCAAACCCGACCATCAACAGCCAGGGCAACCGTTACCTTGCGCCCACCAACCCATTCGCCAAGGAGGTACTCCCAACTAAACGATCAGAAATCTTCTCTCATCCTTCTTCACATGTAAATTTAAAAGGAAAAAAAGTTCATTTGTCCTGTGCTTCAAATTCTATATAGGTCACGAAAAGAGTTGACACCGATTCAAGCGTATGGAAGAGCTGGAACTGGAGGTCCGAAGGCGACTTGCTCCTGAACGGCGCTTACTTCACCCCCTCCGGAGCAGGGGCGTCGGCCAGCTACTCGAGAGCATCCAGCCTCGGGGCCAAGCCCTCCTCCATGGTCGGCACCATCACCTCAGGCGCTGGAGCCCTTTCCTGCCGCCCGGGAGCTCAATGCTAAAACAATTTATCATTTCCACAACATAAAGTAAAGGAAACTAAAAAAAAAGAGAGAGAGAAAAGTTCACTGAGGAACGCAATGTTCCCATATGCACGCAACACCTGTGAAGTGATGAAACCACTTTCCAATTGCCCCAACCTCCAATTTCTTCCAACTTATATACTACTGGAAGAAATGCGGCAGCGTTGTTAGTTTGCCTTTTTCTTACTATTCTTTTTTTTTACGGTAGCTCTCTTATACCTTCTCGTTTGCTTACAAAGTTTGTGATTCGCAGCTGCTTCTGACAGAGATCTCCATCTCAGGTTGTACTGCTGTTTGTACGTGTACGAGCTTATATGAAATGAACGAATTCATATGAATTTGCAATGTCACTCAGATGTAACAGATTGCGTTCTTTATTAATGAAGCAAATTACATTGTCGAAATCTACCCTTCTTTATTAATGACGCCATTCTTTTTCTCTTAGTTATATCTCCATTCTTATTTGTAACTTTATCATTACAGAGTTTGAATTCAGAGAAAAGAATAATACTAAAAAGATTCTATCATTTTGCACCATGTTAATAACAGTTAAAAGCATCATTCTGAGCTATGATCAGGTAGCCTACTAGACGCATATATAAACCAATTTGTGGAGACACGGATGACATTACATATATAAAGAATTTGAGGGACGTGACATCCGTATCCTCACGATCTTTCTGACTAGATGGGAATTAAAGAACGGACGTTGCAACCTTAGGAAGACCCACTTCTGTCGGTTCTTTTGCTCTCGGTGGATCACATATTGGATCCAAGTAAAGGCCTACGCGTCTACTGCCGCTTTGTGCATGTAGCCAAATCAGCTGCAAATAAAAACAAGCAATGCAACGAATAGAGAGCTGCAGAAAAGATCTGTGCAGGGGAAAGAATATATAACATATGACCTTTGAGATCGATTGCATCCAACATATTGAGCATATAGACAATTCGTGTGGGTACTGCTCTACCTAAAATTGACAGGTTTTGGCATCTCAGGTTTCCAGCCATTGGTGCTCCTTGTCTTCTGAAAAGAATGAGCTCCCTGCGAATATCTGATTCTGATTCATATTTTAGCTGCAAGACATCAAGCTGTCCAGCTTTCTGCTATTCACGAGTGATTAGATCTTAGTTGGTTAGATGAAGTTCGAGGCCTGTGTACAAGGGGTCATTTTCTACTTGTATTAATTTGACAGACAGGCAAATACTTTATCTTTTTTTTTTTTGGCAAGCAAATACTTCCTCCTCCTAATATCCTCCTAAGTCCTAACACATAAAAACCTTGAAAAGATTGATAAGGTTATCAAATATCACCTGGTTAGAATAATGATTAAGAGGTCAAAATAGTGTTCTCCCCAGAAATATGTATAGAAAATAGTGGATGAAAAAAGATGTCAAATCATATAGAAAACTCGTAAGCGTGACTAATGAGAAAAAACATTATATTTATTATCGATATTTTATAAATATATTAGAAAGAAATACAAATAAATTTATCAATAGTACAATTGCATCTTTGATAGGTCAAAGAGATATTGAATTTTTAAAAAAAATAATAAAAACAAAAATATATTGAAATTTTTCTGAAACAATATTGAAGATATTCTCTACTATCTCATTTTGGCTAATAATATCCACAACAAATTGAACATATTCAATCTTCATCATAATGAGACAACATATTACATTTTGTTATTGATATTTCATAAATAAGTAAGAAAGAAAGACAAATAAATTTACAAAAAAAAATTGCATCTTTGAATAAGTAATTCAAAATTATATTGAAGATTTTTAAAGAAAAAATAATAAAATATGCACTAAATATTTTATGCATCTTTATTTTTCTCGTGAAGTAAAAGTAATTGATTCTTATGTCTTTCTCCGGTCTGTGCATGGACAATGAGAAAATAATATACATTTTTTCCATATTTTTCACATCTTTTTATTCTCACCTTGTAAATAGTCGATAAATATTTTCCCATATATTAGTACACTAAGCTTCACACAGGATTGTTGAGAAAAAAGATTAAGAGTGAAAATGTACCATTCATGTAGCTATAACAATAAGTAAATCTTGTCATAACTAATAATCAATGAGACTCATATATACACTCATGTTTGTGTATATATACTTGTAATTAATATTCTTTGTACGTAGTTTGATATCGCAAAACCATATTGAAATTAGAAGACTTGGGGCTTGACTTCATGCAATAAAAGATTCAAATATAGTAAATAAAAAAGTATCAGATAATCGAAAGAGTTAATATTAAGATTTTATTATAAAAAAATAGTAAACTATGTATGATTACTTGAATGGAAAATATACTTTAATTGCAGTAAAAAATGGTACAAGGAAATAAGGCCAGATGAAAATTAAAACTTACAAACCTTTTGACAATCATTGTTGCATCATAAACGAAGAGTTGCATCCTTGATTCAAAATAAGCAATGAAGAACGTGAAAGTCGTATCAATTAAGAAAAAGCCATCTACTATGTAATTGATCATGATCAATATTTTGTAAGGTGGAACATTGAAAAATGTTGTCTGAAATGGGAATATCAGTACATAGCTAACAACACCACAAATATTTTCCAACACCTGAGAAAGAAAGAGAAAAGTAGTCAATTAGTTCTCAAAGCACCCAAGAACAACTTTGTAGTGGATGAAAAAAAGATGCCAAATCTAGAAAACTTGTAAGATTGACTAAAGAGAAAAAACATTATATTTATTTTCAATAGTTTATAAATATATTAGCAAGAAATACAAATAAATTTATTAATAGTACAATTGTATTTTTATAGGCCAAAGATATATTGAATTTTTAAAAAAATAATACTAGCAAAAAATATATTGAAATTGTTCTGAAATAATATTGAAAATATTCTTTACTGTCTCATTTTGGCTAATGACATCCACAATAAATTGAACATATTCGATTTTCATCATAGCAGTTGGAAAAATAATGAGATAACATATTACAATTTGTTATTGATAATTCATAACTATATAGGAAAGAAAGACAAAAAAATTTGCATCTTTGAATAGGTAATTCAAAATTATATTAAAGTTTTTTAAAGAAAAAACAATAAAATATGCAAGAAATATTTCATACATCTTTATTTTTCTCGTGAAGTAAAAGTAGTTGATTCTTATGCCTTTCTCGAGTCTGCATATGGATAAGGAGAGAATAGTTAATGAACATTATTTTTTATATTTTTTTCATATTTTTCACTTCCTTTTATTCTCACCTTGTAAATAGTCGATAAATCTTTATGATACGTCAGAACTTTATAATTCCAAAGTTTCTTAATTGCATAGAAACTTTTCCCATATACTAGTACACTAAACTTCACACAGGATTGTTGAGAAAAGATTAAGAGTAAAAATGTGTCATTTATGTAACCATAACAACAGATAAATTCTTGTCATAACTAATAATCAATGAGACTCATATATGCACACTCGTTTGTGTATATCTACTTGTAATTAATATTTTTTATATAGTTTGATGTCGCAAAACTATATTAATATTGGAAGACTTGTGGCTTGACTTCATGCAAAAAAAAAACTTCAAATATACTAAACAAAAAAGTATGAGATAATCAATAGTGTTAATATTAAAATTTTATTAGAAAAAATAGTAAACTATGTGATGATTACTTGAATCGAAAATATACTTTAATTGCACTAAGAAATTATACAAGCAAATAAGGCAAGATGAAAATTAAAATTTGCAAACCTTTTGACAATCATTGTTTTATCGTAAACGAAGAGTTGCATCCTTGATTCAAAATAAGCAGTGAAGATCGTGAAAGCCATGTCAATTAAGAAAAAGCCATTTACGATGCAGTTGATAATGAACAACATTTTGTATAGTGGAGCATTAAAAAATGTTGTCTAGAATAGGAATATCAATATTGAGAACAAAGCTAATAGCATCACAAATTGAACATATTCGATCTTCATGAAAAAATAATGAGATAATATAGTACATTTTGTTATTGATAATTCGTAAATATGTAGGAAAGAAAGACAAAAAAAATTTACATCTTTGAATAGGTAATTCAAAATTATATTAAAGTTTTTTAAAGAAAAAACAATAAAATATGCAATAAATATTTCATACATCTTTATTTTTCTCGTGAAGTAAAAGTAGTTGATTCTTATGTCTTTCTCGAGTCTGCATATGGATAAGGAGAGAATAATTAATGAACATTATTTTCTACATTTTTTTAATCATAATTTTCACTTCTTTTTATTTTCACCTTGTAAATAGTCGATAAATCTTTATGATACGTCAGAACTTTATAATTCCAAAGTTTCTTAATTGCATATAAACTTTTCTCATATACTAGTACACTAAGCTTCACACGGGATCGTTGAGAAAAGATTAAGAGTGAAAATGTATCATTCATGTAACTATAACAACAAATAAATTCTTGTCATAACTAATAATCAATGAGACTCATATATGCACACTCGTTTGTGTATATCTACTTGTAATTAATATTTTTTTTATATAGTTTGATGTCGCAAAACTATATTAATATTGGAAGACTTGTGGTTTGACTTCATGCTTCAAATATACTAAACAAAAAAGTATGAGATAATCGAAAGAGTTAATATTAAAATTTTATTAGAAAAAATAGTAAACTATGTGATGATTATTTGAATGGAAAATATACTTTAATTGCACTAAGAAATTATACAAGCAAATAAGGCAAGATGAAAATTAAAATTTACAAACCTTTTGACAATCATTGTTTCATCGTAAACGAAGAGTTGCATCCATGATTCAAAATAAGCAGTGAAGATCGTGAAAGCCATATCAATTAAGAAAAAGCCATTTACGATGCAGTTGATAATGAACAATATTTTGTATAGTGGAGCATTAAAAAATGTTGTCTAGAATAGGAATATCAATATTGAGAACAAAGCTAATAGCATCACAAATTGAACATATTCGATCTTCATGGAAAAATAATGAGACAATATAGTACATTTTGTTATTGATAATTTATAAATATGTAGGAAAGAAAGACAAAAAAATTTACATCTTTGAATAGGTAATTCAAAATTATATTAAATTTTTTTAAAGAAAAAATAATAAAATATGCAATAAATATTTCATACAACTTTATTTTTCTCGTGAAGTAAAAGTAGTTTATTCTTATGCCTTTCTCGAGTCTGCATATGGATAAGGAGAGAATAGTTAATGAACATTATTTTCTACATCTTTTTCTCATATTTTTCACTTTTTTTTATTCTCGCCTTGTAAATAATCGATAAATCTTTATGATACGTCGGAACTTTATAATTCCAAAGTTTCTTAATTGCATAGAAACTTTTCTCATGTACAAACTAAGCTTCATATGAGATTGTTGAGGAAAGATTAAAGTAAAAATTTATCATTCATGTAACTATAACAACAAATAAATTCTTGTCATAACTAATAATCAATGAGACTCATATATGCACACTCGTTTGTGTATATCTGCTTGTAATTAATATTTTTTTATATAGTTTGATGTCGCAAAACTATATTAATATTGGAAGACTTGTGGCTTGACTTCATGCTTCAAATATACTAAACAAAAACGTATGAGATAATCAAAAGAGTTAATATTAACATTTTTTTAGAAAAAATAGTAAACTATGTGATGATTACTTGAATGGAAAATATACTTTAATTGCACTAAGAAATTATACAAGCAAATAAGGAAAGATGAAAATTTAAATTTACTAACCTTTTGACAATCATTGTATCATCGTAAACGAAGAGTTGCATCATTGATTCAAAATAAGCAGTGAAGATCGTGAAAGCCATGTCAATTAAGAAAAAGCCATTTACGATGCAGTTGATCATGAACAATATTTTGTATGGTGGAGTATTAAAAAATGTTGTATAGAATAAGAATATCAATATTGAGAACAAAGCTAATAGCATCACAAATTGAACATATTCGATCTTCATGGAAAAATAATGAGACAATATAGTACATTTTGTTATTGATAATTCATAAATATGTAGGAAAGAAAGACAAAAAAATTTACATCTTTGAATAGGTAATTCAAAATTATATTAAAGTTTTTTAAAGAAAAAACAATAAAATATGTAATAAATATTTCATACATCTTTATTTTTCTCGTGAAGTAAAAGTAGTTGATTCTTATGTCTTTCTCGAGTCTGCATATGGATAAGGAGAGAATAGTTAATGAACATTATTTTCTACATTTTTTTCTCATATTTTTCACTTCTTTTTATTCTCACCTTGTAAATAATCGATAAATCTTTATGATACGTCAGAACTTTATAATTCCAAAGTTTCTTAATTGCATAGAAACTTTTCCCATATACTAGTACACTAAGCTTCACACGGGATTGTTGAGAAAAAATTAAGAGTATCATTCATGTAACTATAACAACAAATAAATTATTGTCATAACTAATAATCAATGAGACTCATATATGCATACTCGTTTGTGTATATCTACTTGTAATTAATATTTTTTTATATAGTTTGATGTCGCAAAACTATATTAATATTGGAAGACTTGTGGCTTGACTTCATGCTTCAAATATACTAAACAAAAAAGTATGAGATAATCGAAAGAGTTAATATTAAAATTTTATTAGAAAAAATAGTAAACTATGTGATGATTACTTGAATGGAAAATATACTTTAATTGCACTAAGAAATTATACAAGCAAATAAGGCAAGATGAAAATTAAAATTTACAAACCTGTTTACAATCATTGTTTCATCGTAAACGAAGAGTTGCATCCTTGATTCAAAATAAGTAGTGAAGATCGTGAAAGCCATGTCAATTAAGAAAAAGCCATTTGATGCAGTTGATAATGAACAATATTTTGTATAGTGGAGCATTAAAAAATGTTGTCTAAAATAGGAATATCAATATTGAGAACAAAGCTAATAGCATCACAAATTGAACATATTCGATCTTCATGGAAAAATAATGAGACAATATAGTACATTTTGTTATTGATAATTCATAAATATGTAGGAAAGAAAGACAAAAAAATTTACATCTTTGAATAGGTAATTCAAAATTATATTAAAGTTTTTTAAAGAAAAAATAATAAAATATGCAATAAATATTTCATACTTCTTTATTTTTCTCGTGAAGTAAAAGTAGTTGATTCTTATGTCTTTCTCGAGTTTGCATATGGATAAGGAGAGAATAGTTAACGAACATTATTTTCTACGTTTTTTTCTCATATTTTTCACTTCTTTTTATTCTCACCTTGTAAATAGTCGATAAATCTTTATGATACGTCAGAACTTTATAATTCCAAAGTTTCTTAATTGCATAGAAACTTTTCCCATATACTAGTACACTAAGTTTCACACGGGATTGTTGAGAAAAGATTTAGAGTGAAAATGTATCATTCATGTAACTATAACAACAAATAAATTCTTGTCATAACTAATAATCAATGAGACTCATATATGCACACTCGTTTGTGTATATCTACTTGTAATTAATATTTTTTTATAAAGTTTGATGTCGCAAAACTATATTAATATTGGAAGACTTGTGGCTTGACTTCATGCTTCAAATATACTAAACAAAAAAGTATGAGATAATCAAAAGAGTTAATATTAACATTTTTTTAGAAAAAATAGTAAACTATGTGATGATTACTTGAATGGAAAATATACTTTAATTGCACTAAGAAATTATACAAGCAAATAAGGAAAGATGAAAATTAAAATTTACTAACCTTTTGACAATCATTGTATCATCGTAAACGAAGAGTTGCATCATTGATTCAAAATAAGCAGTGAAGATCGTGAAAGCCATGTCAATTAAGAAAAAGTCATTTACGATGCAGTTGATCATGAACAATATTTTGTATGATGGAGTATTAAAAAATGTTTATAGAATAGGAATATCAATATTGAGAACAAAGCTAATAGCATCACAAATTGAACATATTCGATATTCATGGAAAAATAATGAGACAATATAGTACATTTTGTTATTGATAATTCATAAATATGTAGGAAAGAAAGACAAAAAAATTTACATCTTTGAATAGGTAATTCAAAATTATATTAAAGTTTTTTAAAGAAAAAATAATAAAATATGCAATAAATATTTCATACATCTTTATTTTTCTCGTGAAGTAAAAGTAGTTGATTCTTATGCCTTTCTCGAGTCTGCATATGGATAAGGAGAGAATAGTTAATGAACATTATTTTCTATATTTTTTTTCATATTTTTCATTTCTTTTTATTCTCACCTTGTAAATAGTCGATAAATCTTTATGATACGTCAGAACTTTATAATTTCAAAGTTTCTTAATTGCATAGAAACTTTTCTCATGTACAAGTACACTAAACTTCACACGGGATTGTTGAGAAAAGATTAATAGTGAAAGTGTATCATTCATGTAACTATAACAACAAATAAATTCTTATCATAACTAATAGTCAATGAGACTCATATATGCACACTCGTTTGTGTATATCTACTTGTAATTAATATTTTTTTATATAGTTTGATGTCGCAAAACTATATTAATATTGGAAGACTTGTGGCTTGACTTCATGCTTCAAATATACGAAACAAAAGGTATGATATAATCGAAAGAGTTAATATTAAAATTTTATTAGAAAAAATAGTAAACTATGTGATGATTACTTGAATGGAAAATATACTTTAATTGCACTAAGAAATTATAGAAGCAAATAAGGCAAGATGAAAATTAAAATTTGCAAACCTTTTGACAATCATTGTTTCATCGTAAACGAAGAGTTGCATCATTGATTCAAAATAAAACAGTGAAGATTGTGAAAGCCATGTCAATTAAGAAAAAGTCATTTACGATGCAGTTGATCATGAACAATATTTTGTACGGTGGAGTATTAAAAAATGTTGTCTAGAATAGTAATATCAATATTGAGAACAAAGCTAATAGCATCACAAATTGAACTTATTCGATCTTCATGGAAAAATAATGAGACAATATAGTACATTTTGTTATTGATAATTCACAAATATGTAGGAAAGAAAGACAAAAAAAATTACATCTTTGAATAGGTAATTCAAAATTATATTAAAGTTTTTTAAAGAAAAAATAATAAAATATGCAATAAATATTTCATACATCTTTATTATTCTCGTGAAGTAAAAGTATTTGATTCTTATGTCTTTCTCGAGTCTGCATATGGATAAGGAGAGAATAGTTAACGAACATTATTTTCTACATTTTTTTCTCATATTTTTCACTTCTTTTTATTCTCACCTTGTAAATATCGATAAATCTTTATGATACGTCAGAACTTTATAATTCCAAAGTTTCTTAATTGCATAGAAACTTTTCCCATATACTAGTACACTAAGTTTCACACGAGATTTTTGAGAAAAGATTAAGAGTGAAAATGTATCATTCATGTAACTATAACAACAAATAAATTCTTGTCATAACTAATAATCAATGAGACTCATATATGCACACTCGTTTGTGTATATCTACTTGTAATTGATATTTTTTTATATAGTTTGATGTCGCAAAACTATATTAATATTGGAAGACTTGTGACTTGACTTCATGCTTCAAATATACTAAACAAAAAAGTATGAGATAATCGAAAGAGTTAATATTAAAATTTTATTAGAAAAAATAGTAAACTATGTGATGATTACTTGAATGGAAAATATACTTTAATTGCACTAAGAAATTATACAAGCAAATAAGGCAAGATGAAAATTAAAATTTACAAGTCTTTTGACAATCATTGTTGCATCGTAGACGAGGAGTTGCATCCTTGATTCAAAATAAGCAATGAAGATCGTGAAAGCCATGTCAATTAAGAAAAAGCCATAATATTTTTTCCCATATTTTTTACATCTTTTTATTCTCACCTTATAAAGAGTCGATAAATCTTTATGATGCTTCATAACTTTATAATTCCAAATATTCTTAATTGCTTAGAAACTTTTCCCATATACTAGTACACTAAGCTTCACACGGAATTGTTGATAAAAAATTAAGTGTGAAATGTACCATTCATGTAGCTATAACAATAAGTAAATTCTTGTCATAACTAATAATCAATGAGACTCACATATGCACACTCGTTTGTGTATATCTACTTGTAATTAATATTCTTTGTACGTAGTTTGATATCGCAAAAACATATTGATATTAGATGACTTGGGGCTTGATTTCATGCAAGAAAAGCTTCAAATATAGTGAACAAAAAATTATCAGATAATCGAAAGAGTTAATATTAAGATTTTGTTATAAAAAATATATTAAATTATGTGATGATTACTTGAATGGAAACTATACTTTAACTGCAGTAAAAAATGGTACAAGGAAATAAGGCAAGATGAAAATTAAAACTTTGAAACCTTTTGACAATCATTATTGCATCGTAAACTAAGTGTTGCATCCTTGATTCAAAATAAGCAGTGAAGAACCTGAAAGTCATATCAATTAAGAAAAAGCCATTTATGATGCAGTTGATCATGATCAATATTTTATAAGGTGGAGCATTGAAAAATGTTGCCTGGAATGGGAATATCAATATAGAATACATAGCTCCGGCGACGACGCATGAACGGGGGGTGAGAGCTCGCATGGGGCCAGGCTCCGACGGGGGCTTCCGATGCAGCCATTCGACGATGTGTCAATTTGTTTAATTTTTTTAATTTTTAAATAGGAAATAAGGATTGTATGAGGAAAAAAGTGACCCATATATATATGGGTCGCCTTTGAATCGTGATCTGACAGTTTACAAATAAACTCTTTTTTATATACATCTTTTTGAAACTTATTTATGAATCGTTAGATCACGATCCAAGAGTGGCTCATATATATGGGTTACTTTTCGCACCCACATAGTCATTATCCCCTTTTTAATATTGCCTCGCCATTGGAGTGTGAATGTGGAGAGATGAGAGAGCATTGTGTCAACGCCACGACAGCTTCGTGATCGAGAGATTGCCGATCATAGGTAAGTAGGGCACCGGATGAAACGAGTTAAAAAATTAAGGACATTCGTATTGCAAAATGAAGTTAGAGAATATTGCTGATCAAATGTTAAAGTTGGAGGGTATTTGATGATTTTCAGTATTTGACAACATTTTTTATTCTATAAAATAAGACCACATACTTTGTAAATAATCTTTTGATACCATATTAGTTTTTATCTCCGTACCGAGTAGAGTCGGGTCGATTTTTTGGATAATTTTTTCAGAATCATACTTTTATATAATTATATTTAAATATATATAATAAATTAAAATTAGCCTAAAATATTTAAATTTAAATATAAAATATACTACTAAAATTTTATAGTTACCAAATTAGATTTAAATAATGTGATTGAAAAATATGAAATTATATACAAACATTATTATATCTATAATAAAAATTTGATAATTTATGAATTAATTATATTATTAAAAAAATAAAATAAAAAAGGGGCTCACTCATTTTTATCCTCTTAACTTCTTTGGTTGCCTTTTTCTTCTCCCCGCCAAGTCTCCAACAAAAATAGATGCTCATCTTTTCATTCAAACTTCAGTTCGTGTGCTTAATTTTTTTAGTTTTCTAAATATTTTTTCATATAAATTCTATAAAACTGGATTAACTGTGTTCATTATTTAATATATTTATTTATAATGAACTTAGATTTCAAATATTTAATATTATAATTAAAATTATAGAGATTAATATTAATAGAGAATATTAAATCATTTTAAAAATTACTATATAATAAAAACATATGACATACAAAAACATAAATAAAAATATTTATAAATGTGCGACCTTTTTGGATGGATTTTAGCGGATAGATTTCACTTTGTTTGATTTCCTTTACGTAATATATTTTTTTTTTTATTTTAAAGTATATATTTAGTAACACTCGTTGTAATAGTTTTCTATACACTATAGTATTTAATATTTTGTGATGTTAAAATTTATGTATTACAAAAGTAGATTTCAATTATAATAGTATGTATTTATTTTTTAAAACACGAGTTATATTAATTTGAAATACTTTTGGGTTTTTTTATAAAAGATTGAAATAAGGTCTACAATTTTTTTATACCTATTCGAACTCTCGATATTTAGAATTACTACCACATATCACTTGATTAAAATGAAACCGGGTAAAAAAACACAACGGTATTCTCTTGACATCGAACTTGGACTACTAGATTTTAACGACTCACCGAGGCACAATCCTACATATCAATTGTGTCAAGCAAACTTGATTGTGTACATCTTTTGATCTCCATTACTCTTGAACCAAAATGACAGGTCTTGTGTTCACCAAGAAGCATCTTCTCGGTTCATACGGTCAGATTGGATTCAATGGAATTAAATCAAATTTTATAAAAATAATATTTTTTCTAGTAATCTTAAGTATAAATATCATAGTTAGCACAATGTACTATATAAGTAATGATAAACAATTAGTAGTGATAAATTAATATGAAAATTTTTTATTATATTTTAAAAATTAATGTTTTATTCAAAATCACAACCACTAATATATATTTTTATTATTTATATAATACTAGGGATGCAATATTATATATTTTAAATTTTTTTCAGTGTATTTTTAATTATCCTCCCATGATTATTTCTTAAAGTTTTTTTATTTCTCATTCAATATTTTTTCCTTTTCGAAAATAAAATTCTTGTATACAATAATTTTTACCTTAATTTCTTATTTTTATTTTAATTTAGAGTTGATTAATCTCATTTTTCACGATATCTATTATGCTTTAAAAAATAATGCTTAATCAAAATAAATTTATTATTATTATTATTATTATTATTATTATTATTATTATTATTATTATTATTATTATTGTTATTGTTATTGTTGTTGTTTTTTTTTTCAACGAATTGACTTTCCAATTATTCAATTTTACTTTCTTCTATCAATTATTAATTATTGTTTTTGCTTGTTCTCTCCTATTAATTATCAAATCTCTTATAATTTGAGTTCCCTCTTTCATCAACTTCTTATCTCCTCTTTTTTATATTAAGAATTTTCATATTCAGTTTTGATGGTTTTCTTTTTCTTTTATTTAGTTCCTTTATTATTAAAAATTGTAAAAAATACGAAATTTTTTATTCAACTCGATTTTTCCTGTTCTTACCGTTTTCTCAATTTTTTTTTATCAAAACCGAGTTACTATATCAGCTCGGACCGAATTAACAATCGATTCCACTACAGTATTCGGAACTAATTTTGCTGAGCTAGCTTTTCATATCACTTTTCCCCTGCACAAAATCACCATTATTCTGTTACATTTTATAAAGGCGTATGTTAATGCGGGAAACATGATTAAATGCTATATGATTCAAGCAATGCATGTTAAAGAAGGTCCACAAAGAAAGCTGAAGTAAATATGGTTTATTTGCATTTAATTTCCTTTAAAACATATTTAGTAGGGATATTAGTATAAAAAAAAACGGGGATTAAGTAACGATGAAGATTGGAGTCAATCTCATCCCACCACCTCACATAGGAGTTATGTGATTTTAACTATGGGACTCATAAAATTGTGAGCTTGTTTTCATAGTGTATATCAAAATTTTCATATGAATATTAATTATTCTTTTGTCGGATGCTGGGATATTCTAGGAAAAGAAATAAATAAATGTTGCAACTATAAATTAAAATAGAAAACTTATTTTTAGGTATATAAGCACATCTTTTCTTTTTTTAATAAAAGTTTTATTTAGTAGTTACGGCAGCTCCAATGGAGTCCCACGAGCATGCCGTTTGATCAATGCTGTGAGGCCCACGAGCATGTTGGGCCTGATTTCGATTCATGAAACCGGACATCAAGGCCCAATCTAACTCGAAATGATGGAATTTAATTAAAAATGTTTTTTTTTCTTTTGCAGAAAAAAGTTAATTCACAAATTTAGCTTGAAAATAGTTATTTAAGAGGGTAAGAAGATCTTTAATCATTAAAATTTCATCTTAAAATGTTTTCGATTAAGCTTAATTATTTTCCTCATCAGAACTTAATTATTTGGTCTAGGAGTTAAGTCAATATCGATCTCACACTAATTTCTCGATCTTAAATTCCACCCCTTGGCTCATGCTGCCTCGAATCCTCACCAAGAAGGATTTTTTTTTTGTTACATTAAGATTGTTCAAGATCTAGTACAAGAAAAGGAAAGGTAAATTTAAAAATAAATGAGGCACATAATTTTCATGATGAAATTTGAGCTTGAAATCGGTCTGCAAGTCAAGAGGTGTAACATTATTACACAACGCCCTCATTTGTCCAATAAGAAGGATGTTGATTATGTGTGGAAGGGACGAAGGTGAGGCGGCCAATTTCTTTTTGGAAAATTTAATTAATAAACTTGAGGGGTAGTTTTGTCAAAGAAAAATGATAAAGTTAACAAAAATAAATAAACAAATGGCATTCAATGGGAAAAAAATGTTAGGTGAAAAATGTGAAAAGTTTAAAGATGCAAATCAAGGTTTTAAAAAACTGTATGTGAAAATTCGAAATAGTTGATAGTGGTAAAACATTAGATTAATATCCCTTAAAAATGGTTAGGTTGGAAATTATTACAAAATGACTCACACCAATGACCAAATTAGCTTGACCATGAGCCCCACTTTGACCAACATGGCGGAGTCCAATCTAATTTCATTAGGGGTCAAATTAAGTGGTCCGCATCGTATAGATTTTTATCCAATATTCTCAGTGGTCTCTTCAAATCAAATGTTAAAAAAATATATCAAATTTTCTAATGTTTTTCCTGGTTCCTATATTATTATTTTTTAATTATGTTTGGAAATAATATAAGATTCGCACGAAATATATCACATATATAAAAGAAGACCAAAGTTCAACAAATCCGGTTGTCGAGTAATTATTATTAGATAAAAATTGCATGAAGAACTATAATTATTAAAACAATTTCAAATCTTAACTCCTATAGGAATATTTTTTTAAGAAAAAAAAGATGATAGGAATTAATGAGATTCAATAAGTTCGCAATAGTTTCTGAAATAAAATTTAGTTATCATGAAAGATAAAATTAAATTACGTTTGAATAAAAAAAATAATAGACCCCAAAATGGCCCGCTATGCGAGGGCGGTCTTGCGACGGCTGCAACTAAGAAATATTATCGATTTTTAATTGGGTTTCAATCAATTATAAAAACGCATCTTATTCTTTATAAATTATGTCAATCAAAATATTATTTGCATTAATAATATCACTAATTATTTACATATTTGCCTTAATATTTGTTTCACATAAATTTTGTGTCAATAGAGTAATTATTATATAGATAGTGCTTATAGTAATATTTTGAATGCTAAATTACTAACTATTTAGTCTCTATATGATTCGGATGGATTTTTAAAATGTTTAAAGCCGCCTATGATTTGTCTAAAAGAAAAAAAAACTTGAATTCTAATGTCCTATCGCATCAACCACTCTAGATTTTGGATTTGCACCCCTTCCTGGACTCTATTTTCATAATTATTGTGTCTTTATCATACCTCCACGTTGTAAACCAAATTAAAATTATTCTATCCATGTTTTTGCAATTGGTTCGTAGTGCTACTATTTAAAGTACCGTATTCAAGTCAACTAATTAACACGAAGAGATACATATAGTAATGTTGACTTGTCGTATCGTATATTAATAATTGAATAGTGTATGTATATTTTTTATTCATTTTTTTTTTTTGCACGAGCATATATAGGCGAATTTAATACCTTTTATGTAAATTTCATCCCACTCGCCCCTTACGTTGCCTGCTATGACTTGTGCAAAATTTTCCTTTGACATTTTTGTCAAATTTTTAGAACAAAATGAATGCGATCATTTTGACTTCAAACAACGTTTCCAGCATCCCGCCGCTGAACAAAAATGTTATGAAATTGCAAGAGTAGGTGGTGTGATCTGATCTGATGACTATTTTTGTTTTTTTTAATTTCTTCTTTGTTTTAAAAGAAGAATGACGAAAGCAAAAAATAAAAAGCTAAAAATAAGTGAACTTGTTTCCTTTTTTTCACTTCTTCTTTACATTTTTAAAATTTGTATTCTATACCTATATGATATAGTTGAAAATTTTACATCAAATGTTTTTTTATTTTAAAATTTGCTCAACGATGTCTTCTAACTTCAGTTTGTAACAATAATATCCTCCATCTTTTAATTCGTTTCACTCGATACCCTCTTTACCTGAGATAGACGATCTCCTAATTTTTCGTCTATATGTTGTCCACGTGACTATCTCCTCTCTTCTCTCTCTTTCACATAACTAATTGTCCGATGTTCATCGGACAATATTAAAAAATATTTTTAAAATAAAAAAATGACGGTGGCACGTGGGAGGGGAGCCGCCGCCCTCCCCCTCCTAACGCATTGTGGATTTTTTTTTAATATTATTACATCGGACGGCTAGTTACGTGGAGGAGAGAGGTGGCCACGTAGACGGAGTCTATTCCAGATAAAGAGGACATCGGGTAAAACGAATTAAAAGATGGAGGATATTGCTGAGCAAATTTTAAAGTTGAAGGGTATTAAGTGTAATTTTTCTTTAAATTTAATTAGAGTGTGTTTCTTTGTTATTTTATACGATTTCAGTTTTTTGGGATCCGAAAGGTATATTGTACGCCACCTTTTTCTAATATTTTGTTCAAACTTAAAATGTATTATAAGAAATAATTTGATGTAAATATATTTGATATTGTAAACTAAAACATAAAACTTAACACCTCTATCTCAAACTACATCATAAATACGAAACATAAATTCCGTTTTTTGAAGTCCCTAGTTTAAATGGATCCATTATATTTCATGATAAATTAATAATAATAATAATTTATTATATTATTATATTTTATAATAATATTTTCTTGTAGTATTTTTTAATCTTCAAACCAGATAAAAACTTAAAATTTAATTAAGAATAATAAATAACTAGATCGTCATATCCGATAAGCTCGATGGTTGGGGGTTCTAAATCAGATCAAATCAGATTGTCGAATTCACGAGATGGACCAACCCTCGCCAACACCCTAAAATTTATTTAGCACTTTTCCTCTATTTTTTTCCTTTACAACCTAATTTTTTTTAAGAAACTGGTGGGTTATCAAAGTTAAAGGTAAGGATAATTTTGAAAACACCTGTTTATGCCTAACCAAAATAACACTTTACACTTAATTCTTTTTTTAAAAGATAAAGTGTAAGATGTGAATTGAAAATATTATTCAAGTGAATGGAAGATACAATAAATATATAATGAAGCACTCTATTTAAGAATTGAATAGTTCTAAATTTGTAGCTGCTATCTTTTCAACTCAAAGGTCCCCAAATGTGTTCTTTCTTTTTTATTATTATTTTCTTTGGTAGCTTTATTCCCAGAAAAAAAAAGACCACCAAAATTCCAGTCAAAGGAGGCCTCCGCCCGGCGTGCCAAATAATAATCCAAGGGCAGGACAAGTTTCAAAAGTCATGCAACTGTTCGATAAAGATGAGCAGACCAAATTAATTAAAGTTCAAAACTAAGGAAAAAATGTTAATGCTCCTTCAAAAGAACACAAAGAAAGAAGGAAAATGATGAGAGAGAGAGAGTGAAGAGAAGGAAAAATAAACAAAGTCACTCGGACAGATGAAACTTTTCTTTTCTTTTTTTTTTTTTTTTGCTTTTTGGAAGAAGAAGAAGGAGATGTGTACCTGCAAACACACAGTGGAGGACAATGTGATTCCACCATGATCAAATCTTTTTACTCCTTTTAGTTACTTGGATTAAAGCCCTTCGTTACTCTTGCATTCATTTTTATCGCCAAAGGCCCAAAGATCCTAAATCTTCATTTTGTGGTGCTTTCCAACAAGGGAAATTCACTTCTTCAATCAATGTGGCTGTAATTTTCTCTTACAACTTTCTCTCACCAGATATTATAATTTGCCTTCTCTCTTTAAACGAGGTACATGCCTCAGGAAGTCTCAAGAAAGGCCCCTTCTATACTTTGGGAACTTGTAAAGCTGCTAAACCTCACCTGTTCTCATGTGACTTGGTTTTTTTTTCCCCTTCAGCAGGACAAAATCTTGAGAACATATCCTGCAAGTTGTATCCAAAGTACTACTTTTTTTTTGCATAATTTAAGGATCTTGAATAAGATTAAAAAAGATTATCTTAAAGTTAAATAATAATACATATCTTGTCCCATTAAAATTTAAATATTTTTATCTTTGAAGCTTTTCAACCTTGTGAGTTGTGATAACTCTCCAAAGTATCAACCTACATGATGACATATTTGCTAGTAGTAGTAGTAGTATGTGATGAAGGAACAGGATGAGCCACCACCAACCAGCTGAAGCAGTCTTTGAAGCAAGTAGTTGTAGTCGCCAGTCCAAAAGGGGAAGGAAGGAACCATGACTTTATTGGGTATAAAAATGTAGGCTATTTTTTATTTTATTTTTGAATAATTATGATAAGTTTATATTATTAAAACATATCAAAAACTATATTTTGATGTATTCCAATTTGTGGAACTTTTAATAAATTCTTTCTTTTAACTAATAAGATTCAAGAAAAGTAACAAAAAAATAATAAAATTAAATATGATTTATGAGGAGTTGTAAAGAGCGAATACCATGTTTATATATATACATATTCTCAATTATTAGTTTTCTTGTGCATTGTTCATGATTAAATGGGAAAAAATGAATTGAGAATGGTGATAAGTATTAAATTAAAAATGCAAGGGATAAGAAATCGCGGTTTTTTTAATCTCTTATATGAGAGGCAGAAAAAGTATCATATTTTATTCTATTAAGAAAAATGAATTAAGTTAACATGAATTAAGAAAAATGAATTAAGCGTGCTAAAAACTGATCTTTTATTAGAATGGAAGTCATTTCTTATTTGTCAATTATCATTAAACTACGACATAAATTTAATGGGTCGATTGAAACTTCCTCTCTCTCTCTCCCCCTCTCTCTCTCATGGGTCCAGCCAATGCACAGTTGCACACACATCTTGAACCGGCCCTTGCCCACTGCCCTACTCTCCCTTTCTTTGTTTCCTTTTCTCCCTCCCTCCCTCTCTCTCTCTCTCTCTCTCTCTCTCTCTCTCTCTCTCCAGAGTAACCCAAGTTCACCTTCTCCATGTACCCCACCAACATCTCTCTCTCTCTCTCTGTTGGTGGCCAAAGTGAGCTTACAGAGAAATGGGTTGAGAGTTGGTGTGCAATATATGGTGAACATTAGCACGTCATTCTTCCAAAAACCCACCTCAAAAACCCAACCATCTCTCTCCTACTTCCTTCGCTCTGCTCAGCTTCCCCAGTCACCACCCTCCTTCCCAAGCTCTCATCTTTTATTCAGCTCGGCATCTTTGCTTCTTTCCTTGCAAGATGCCTCTTTTACTCCCAAAAATGTCTCCTTTGCCGCTGTTTCTTCTTCTGTTCTTCTTCGTCTCTTCCACTTCATCTGAGCCGACGTCTTCCGATGTCCTCCTACTTCTGCAGAAGATAAAGCCCTCTCTTCAGGGCTCCGTCTCCAACCCTGAGCTCGCTTCTTGGAACACCTCCGTCCCTATATGCCTCTGGCGCGGGCTCCGGTGGTCATCGGCCTCCTCTGTCCAAGCAGCGAACGGTACCTCTGATGGCTCCCTCCCCTGCGACGACAACGCCGCCGTCCGCGCTAATCTCTCACTGTCCTCCGATCCCACCCTCCAGCTCCTATCCATCCGCCTTCCTGCGGCGGCCCTCGCTGGAACGCTCCCAGCCGAGATTGGACAGCTCTCCTCCCTCCGTAATCTCTCCCTCTCAGTCAACTCCCTCACAGGCACCGTCCCTCTTGAGCTCGGCAACGCCCCTGCTCTTGCGGACCTCGACCTTTCCGGTAACGCGCTCTCTGGTTCCCTCCCGACCTCCCTCTGGAACCTCTGCGGCCGTCTCGTCTCGCTGCGACTCCATGGCAATAATCTCTCTGGCGCCGTCCCCGAACAGGCGGAACGGGACGCTGGTTGCGCCATGCTCAAAGTCCTCGATTTGGGAAGCAATCACCTCGGTGGCGGCTTCCCGGAGTTCGTCACCGGCTTCCGTGCTCTCGTTGAGCTCGATCTCAGCAGCAACCGATTCTCCGGACAGATACCGGATTCGCTCGCTGGCCTCCCGAACTTGGAAAAATTAAATATTTCATACAACAACTTCACCGGGCAGCTGCCGGCTGCTTTCGCGAGCTCCAAGTTCAAAGTGGATGCGTTTCAGGGGAACAACCCTGATCTCTGTGGGTCTCCCTTGAGGAAATGTGGGTCCAGCTCGGGGTTGAGCTCCGGGGCGATAGCTGGAATAGTGATCGGGTTGATGGCCGGCGCTGTGGTGCTCGTATCGGTCGCTATCGGATGGGTGCAGGGAAGGAAGAGGAAGAACAAGGCGAGGAAGGTAGAAGAGGAGGAAGAAATGGACATGGAGGCTGCTAGCACTATCGGAGACGGCGGCGAAGGCAAGCTGATGGTGTTTCAAGGTGGGGAGCATCTGACGCTCGATGACGTGCTGAATGCTACTGGGCAAGTGTTGGAGAAGACGAGCTACGGGACGGTGTACAAGGCAAAGTTGGCCGATGGCGGAAGTATTGCTCTTAGGCTGCTGAGGGAAGGCAGCTGCAAGGACCTCCTATCATGCTTGCCGGTCGTCCGGCAGCTCTCACGAGCTCGCCATGAGAACTTGGTGGCACTCAGGGCATTCTACCAGGGCAAGCGGGGGGAGAAGCTCCTAATTTACGATTACTCGCCACATAAAAGCCTTTACGATCTTCTCCACGGTCAGTTCACTTTCGATCAATCTTTAAAGTTTAAACACTTGACAAATTTGAATTTTGATCACATAAAGCTCACAAATTTGACCATTTTGTCGCCCTACAGAAACCAGAGCTGGAAGGCCTCTGCTGAACTGGACTCGTCGACACAAGATCATTCTTGGAGTCGCCAGGGCGCTTGCGTTCCTTCACACGGGGCAAGAGACGCCAATCATTCACGGGAATGTGCGCTCCAAAAACGTCCTGGTCGACGAGTTCTTCGTGTCAAGGCTGACCGAGTATGGAATTGACAAGTTGATGGTGCCTGCAGTGGCCGACGAGATCATGTCAGCCGCAAAGTCCGACGGATACAAGGCGCCTGAGCTACAAAAGATGAAGAAGTGCAGCCCCAGGACGGACGTCTACGCCTTCGGAATTCTGCTTCTGGAGATTCTAATGGGAAAGAAGCCTGGGAAGGGGACCGGAAAGGAGGGAGATGGACTTGATTTGGCGGCTCAGGTGAAGGTTGCCGTCTTGGAGGAGACGACGATGGAAGTGTTCGACGTGGAGATCTTGAAAGGGATAAGAAGCCCGGCAGAGGAAGGACTGGTTCAGGCACTGAAGCTGGCCATGGGATGCTGTTCGCCAATGGCCTCGGTGAGGCCCGACATGAGTGAGGTGGTGAAGCAACTCGAGGAAAACAGGCCAAGGAATAGGTCTGCTCTATACAGCCCTGCGGAACGGAGCGAGATTGGTACGCCATTCTGATCTCCGTCAGGCTCCTTGAATTGACATGTTCTGCGTTTAGTAAAGCTGTAATTGCCCTTCTGAAAGAAGGATGCGACATTAGAATAGGATAGTTCTTCTGGTTCCAAATTGGCGGGTGATATAGCTGCTTTCTTGTACATGCAGGATAGATGTTAAACTTTGTTTGCTTTGTTGGTTTGTAATTGTTTTGAATGTTTTACGTGGTCGGAGATCCTTTGTATGAATTTGATCCTTCTTTCACATCGTTATCAGAACTCAATTTTGTTGCTGGATCATCTTGTTCATTATATGATTCGATATCTACACTTGATGCTTCGCTCACTTGCTTACCTTGTTCATTGAGCTGAGTGCCAAATCTCATCTTATAGAGACATTTTAGTTTTTTTTTTACACTAAAGTAGATTGGTTCAAGATAATGGCTCTGTTTTGGCACAATCGAACTAAATGATTGGTTTAAAGGTATGTCTAATGACTCGTCTGAATTGTTTGGTAGGGTCTTATTGCTCCATCAAAACTAATTAATTGATTATTCTTTACAAAAAAAAAAAGATAATAATAATAATAAAGTGGATTGTGGTGCCATCCCTGTCACACGACAATAAAGTGCCATGATCTACTATGAAAGCTATCTAAAGCAGCCCTGTATCAGATCAGAGACATGTTGGAAGGATATTTTTCTTTCTACATGGAGCAACACCATAACGAGGAAGTTAACAAGTTGGACTTGGAACTCGGAAGTAAGAAACAGCAGAGAGATAAAGGTGCCTGCTGAACTTGAAACAACTCTGGAAGAAGGCCTGAAACTTGGTAAAATGGTGAATTGGTGAGGGGGGCAGGAACCACTAGAGAGTAGAAGCCTGAATCTGTAAAGAAGTACCGAAATGATTGATCAGGGGCTTTGTCAACCTTGCACAGTTTTGATTGTGACCTTGAGACCACTCTGTGCTGCCCTTTTACTGGGGTTGCGTAGACACTGGACAGCTAGAGTCATTGTGGTCTCTGGCTGGAAGAGGAAGCAAATACTGTTCTCACATGATGCTGATTCCTGGGCAATCCAGAACCGATGATGGAGATGTCCAAAGTGAATTTGAGCAGTTTGTGCATTTTTCTTGTTCACGGTAATGGTAATATTTGGCAAAATGCAACAGCAGTTTAATAAACACCACTTCAATCAATGTTGATGTTGCAAAAGGATGTTTATAACATGTGATTCTAGTTCTGAAATGGTGCAGCATTCTTCTTTGCGCCTGAGAAGCTAGAGAAATTTCTTTCGCAAATTTCTAGTCAAATTATTGATCTTTTGACGTATTAATGTTGGTCCTATTTTCGTTTAGAGGAATCAATTATTTCTTAAAAACATAATAAAATGATAGCTTAAATGTTTTCAGGCATGTGGTAGGGAATAACATATGTTCACATGTACATTGTAACGTCCCCAAATCGACCCCCGCCACGTGTTGAAGACCAATCTGGAGACGCTACGACATACTATAACTTGATCATAATATTGATCATATCTCAGTCAAAACTGTGATACGTCAGCGGAAAGAAAATAAAATAAAAGAAGATAACATAATTATACGGAAGTCTAAAAGTGACTACATCATTGCTAAGAAAATAAAATAGGTTCTACATCATGAATCTAAAATGCGAAAGGTAAATAAAAACTAAATAACACGTTAAAAGCCCTATGGTTCATGTACCGTCTTATCGCCAGAACTTCATCACCATACGCCTACTCCACCACGTCACTGACTTGGTCCTGTGGAAATCAGACACAGGGGAGGAGGTTCTCCCGTAAACTTTACAGTCTAGTGGGGAACCACATGATATACAATGCATGACATGAATATAGTAATCAGCGGTAAATAATCATGCTTAACTTGAACGTGAAAGATAACATATCAGTATCATGGATCATAATGAGAATAAGATCAGTAGATATCATGAATCATGAGGATCAATAATATATATTAAACTTGGAATCATGGCATACTTGACTTGACTTGAACTTGCTTCTTGATCTTGGTTATTAATTAACAATCAGGGTGACTTTAGGTGCCTTTAATTCTTGGGATATGCCCAGCAAATGATACGGTCTTATGCGGGTCAATGGGTGATCAAATCATGACCAAAGGAGCGACCCTTATCTTGATGCACTTGGCTTGGACTGGCAACCCATCATTAATTTTTTATCTGAACTTATTAATCACTTTTAACAACTTGTGGCTTTTTGTTCTTGATTTCATGGATACGATAAGATCAATGCGAAATAAATCAATAAGGAAGTAAATCATGTAAATCAGTGAGGGATCTCTGTGGGGTCAGACAATAGGATCAATCATATATGTATAAATAATATCTGGATAAAAAGGAAAATAATTAATAAGTATAATGAAAGGTTTTCTGGGAAATCGGTCGACCAGTTCGGGGGAACGGTCGCCCGGTAGTCTATTGATCGGTCGACCGGTTCGTCAAGTCAGATTTAATTGGTTCGGTCGATCCGTTCGGTTGAACGGTCGACCAATGGCAAGGATCAGTCGATCGGTTGACATGTGCAGAATTATGTTCATATCTTATATATATCTCTTCTTCTAATCATATCTGATAAGATCAGATATTAAACTCCTTTCTTTTACCAACTTTGAATGGCATTGGGCTTTTATGTTGGCTGTCTGTGTTGAATTTTTTTTTATCTTTTCCTTGATTGTTACATTCTTACCCCCTTAAAAGAAAATTCATCCTCGAATTTTGCACTAAGTAGAGGGCTTATCAAAAAGATGAGGAAATTCTTAGCGCATTTCCGACTTGAGCTCCCATGTTGCATCTCCGTTATGGTGACGCCAAGCTACTCTGATCATGGGGACATCCTTGTTCTTCTGACCTTGCACTTTGCGATCCACTATATGCGTTGGATACTCAGCGAAGGTTAAGTCTGCAGCTATATCTGGCTCCTCTATCTTTAGAACATTTGCAGCATCGTGCTTGTGCTTCTTGAGCATGGATACATGGAATACATTGTGCACTCTCCCATAAGATGGGGGTAGAGTCAGTCTGCATGCTGCCTCGCCTATCAGCTCGAGTATCTCAAATGGGCCTACATAGCGAGGACTGAGCTTTCCTCGCTTGCTGAATATCATGACTCATTTCATGGGAGATACCTTCAGAAGAACTTGGTCCCCAGCTTGGAAGATCTGCTCTCGTCTGCCTTTGTCAGCATAACTCTTTTGCCTTCCTTGAGCAGTCTTCATCCTTTATTTAATCAATTCTATCTTTTCAGCATATTCCACTGCTTCTTTCACTTCTTTCTTACTCATGATCTTTTCCTCGCCTACTTCGCTCCAGTGGGCAGGTGAACGGCAAGGTCGTCCATACAGGGCTTCAAATGGTGACATATAAACAAACTCAATTAAATGAATGTATTCATCCCAGCTACCCTGCCAATCTAGTGCACAGACCCTTAACATATCCTCTAGTGTCTGGATGGTCCTCTCAGACTGTCCATCTGTCTGAGGGTGGAAAGCTGTACTGAAGTTGAGTCTTGTGTCAAAGGCTTCCTACATGCTCCTCCAGAATCTGACAGTGAATCTGGGGTCTCGATCAGACACTATGGACTCTGGGATCCCATGGAGTCTGATTACTTCTCTCACATATAAGTTTAGCAGACTCTCCACTAATTGCTTCCATCGGATTGGAATAAAGTGTACTGCCTTTGTGAAACGATCCACGACTACCCATATGCATCATGACTCTTCTTAGTCCTAGGCAAGTTGGATACAAAGTCCATAGTGATCTTATCCCACTTCCATTGTGAGATTTCCAAAGGCTTCAACTTGCCATATGGCTGCTGATGTTCAATCTTGAGTTGTTGGCACACCAGGCATCGGGATACATATTCTGCTATCTCTCTTTTCATATTCAGTCACCAGTAGCTGCGTTGTACATCTTTATATATCTTGGTGCTATCGGGGTGGATAGCGAACTCCGACTTGTGGCACTCATCTAGTACCTCTCGTCGGACATCAGCGTCAGGGGGAATCCACAACCTATCCCGATATCTAATCCCTCCATCTGCAGAGATCTGAAAATCTACTAGTTCATTCTGGCACCTCTTCAGAACCTTCTGATATTCAGGATCTACTTTATGAGCTGTTATGATCCTGTCAATTAAGCTGGGCTTCATCTGATACATCATCCATAAAGCTCCATTTGTTCTTAGCTTGTGGCACCATTGCTCAATTTCTTCCAGCATCTCGTACTCGCGTAGCCTCATATAAGCTAGCGAGCCTTCCCACTTCCTGCTTAATGCATCGGCGACTGAATTTGCTTTACCTGAATGGTAATTAATAGCAAATTCATAATCCTTGAGGAGCTCAAGCCATCGTCGTTGCCTCATGTTAAAATCCTTCTGATCGAAGATGTACTTGAGACTCTTGTGGTCAGTGAAGATCTCGAACGTCTCTTCATACAAATAGTACCTCCAGATCTTCAGAGCAAAGATCACAGCCGCCAATTCCAAATCATGTGTGGGATAATTGACCTCATGCTTCTTCAGCTGTCGTGAAGCATAAGTCACTACTTTGCCGTGTTGCATCAGGACACAACTCAATCCTGTTCCACACGCATCACTGTAGACCACGAAACCTCCACTGCCTGTCGGTATAGTGAGAATTGGTGCCGAAGTCAGACCGTCCTTTAAAGTCTGAAAGCTTTGCTCACATTTATCTATCCAGATAAATTTTTTCGCCTTCTTTGTGAGATTCGTGAGGGGTGCAACAATCTTGGAAAAGTCCCTGATAAACCTCCTGTAATAATCCGCTAAACCAAGGAAGCTGCGAATCTCAGAAGCATTCTTCGACCTAGTCCAATTCGTCACCGCTTCCACTTTTGCGAGGTCTACTACAATGCCCTTCTTGGAGACTGTGTCCCAAGAACATGATCTTCTTCAGCCAGAATTCACACTTTGAAAGCTTGCCATAAAGCTTGTGTTGTCTCAGGATCTCCAATACTATCCTGAGATGCTCTCGGTGTTGCTCTGGATTGGAAGAATAGATCAGAATGTCATCCACGAATACTATGACAAACTGTCTAAATATGGTCGGAAGACCCTGTCATTAAGTCTATGAACGCGTCAGGAGCGTTCGTCAGTCCAAATGGCATGACCAAGAACTCGTAGTGGCCATATCTTGACCGAAAAGCGATTTTCGATATGTCCTCCTCGGCCACTCTCAGCTGGTGGTAGCCACTACGTAAGTCTATTTTAGAGAACACCGATGCTTTTGACAGCTGATCGAAAAGGTCATCTATCCGATGCAGGGGGTACTTATTCTTCACTGTCACTTTATTGAGCATCCTATAGTCGATGCAGAGCCGCATGGAGCCGTCCTTTTTCTTAACAAACAAGACCGGTGTGCCCCAGGGTGAGACGCTCGGTCTGATAAATCCCTTGTCCAGTAGCTCCTGTATCTGCTTCTTCAGTTCCTGCATTTCAGCAGGTGCCATGCGGTAGGGTGCTTTAGAGATGGGTGCAGTCCCAGGGAGGAGCTCTATTTTAAAGTCGATTTCCCATTTCGGTGGTAATCCGGATGTATCTTCAGGAAATACATCTGGGAACTCCCGCACCACATCTATCTGTTAGAGCTCAGTGACAGGTGCATCCGTCTTGACCACACTAGCCAAGTACCCACAACATCCTTTCTGCAATAACTTATGTGTCTTGATCGCTGTGACAATGATTTTGTTCTTTGTTGATGGAGTGCCTCTAATCACTGCCTTAGGCTTGCCTTGCGTCCCTATAACGATCTTCTTCTGTTTGCATTGCAAGGTTGCATCGTGATACGAAAGTCAGTCCATCCCCAAAATGACATCATAATCCACCATGGGGATAACTATGAGGTCTGCAAAAAAAATTTTCTTGTCTACATTGACAGGTACATTCGGGATGTACTTGGCAGCATGGAGAGTACCCATAGGTGTACTCACACGCATAGCATGGGACATCTGCTTCTAAGGTAGATTAAGAGTTTGGGCACACGACTCTGAAATAAACGAGTGTGTAGCCCCAGAATCAAATAAAATAGTAGCAGACAAGTTGGCGATCGGGAGGGTACCTCTAATGACATCATTGTCATTTTGGACTGCATGAGCTTCCAGGTTGTGCACACGACCTTGCACAACGGAATTTGCACCTCCTGTTGCTCGGTTGTCTCGGCCTCCTCTGGCAGCCTATGGGCAATTTCTGATGAAATGTCCGAACTGTCCACACTGAATGCATGCGCCGCTCAGTCTACGACACTCTCCATCATGGTGACGGCCACAGTGAGGACATAAAGGCTTCTGTAGCACTTGTGGCTGGCGTGGTGGCGGTGGCAGTTGTCTCAGTGGCTGTGCTTGCATTGGCGCAGGCCGTGATTGAGCTTGAGCCTGTCTTGGAGCTTCTCTCTGCTGGTATGGCCTGTAACAACGATCGCGGCGATCGTTCCTCCTAAATGGCCGCTGATCATCCGTTCGAGACCTGGGCTGCTCTATTGCTTTGGCTGGAGCTTTGGCCTTGCGTTCAGCTTGATCATTTTCCATACGTGTGGCCAACCTCACAGCCTTCTCTAGATCTTCACAATCCCCAGACAGGACTTCAATCTTCAGTGCCTGCTGTAGTCCATTAATGAATCTGTTAGCCCTAATACGCCCTTCAAATGGCATCGTGCAATATTGTTCCAGTTGGATGAACTGGGTGTGGTAATCCGCCACAGACATAGTTCCCTGCTGCAGTTGCAGGAACTCCTCTTATTTGTTGATGCGGTCATGTTCAGGAGTGTAGCGCGCCATGAAGGCCTTCTTAAATTCATCCCATGCTATGTCCTCTTATTCCATCCCTCTGAACCTGGTGGCCCTTGTAGTCTTTCATCAGTCCATCACAGTACCAGTAAGTATGTGTGTGGCATACAGGACCTTGCATTCATCAGTGCATCTCATCAGCTTAAAAATTCGATCAATGGTCTCAATCCATTCTTCAGCCTTGAAAAAAAGTCCACCTTCCCATCATAATGAGGCGGATGCAACTTCAAGAAAGCCTGGATGGTGTCTTCTACTGCTTCATGGCGTGCCCTCTGATTACGACGCCTTGACGCCGGTGGACTGTCTCCTGCCTGGCTACTCTCAGGTGGAGCAAACTCATCCACACGCTCCTTTAATGGCGCTCTAGCTGCGCGGCCTCTACCTCTTCCGCGGCCTGGCGCACGACCTCGGCCACGGCCACGTCCACGACTCGACTGGGCCCCCATCTCAGGAAGTAGGCCTTCCGATGCCTCATACAGATTCCGATCCGCTCTGGCCATTTGCTCTTGAATACGCTCTGACCGTCGTGACATTCTTATCCTCTATTCATATAATAAAATCATGCATCAATAAATCATAACTTATCTTAAACATAAACTTGACTTACATTACTTTTCGGTGGAGGATGTGGCGACTGCACGGCGATAGCACATGAACCTTTTACCATACTATACTATTCAATACACTAGGACGTCAAGAGAGTCCTAACTTTAGGCTCTGATACCATAAATGTAACGCTCCCAAATCGACCCCCGCCACGTGGCGAAGATCAATCTGGAGACGCTACGACATGATATAACTTGACCATAATATTTACCATATCTCAGTCAAAACTGAGACACGTCAGCGGAAAGAAAATAAAATAAAAGAAGATAACATAATTATACGGAAGTCTAAAAGTGACTATATCATTGCTAAGAAAATAAAATAGGTTCTACATCATGAATCTAAAATGCGGAAGGTAAATAAAAACTAAATAATACTCTAAAAGCCCTATGGTTCATGTGCCATCTTATCGCCAGAACTTCATCACCACACGCCTACTCCACCGCGTCACTGACCTGGTCTTGTGAAAATCAGACACAGGGGAGGAGGTCCTCCCGTAAGCTTTACAGTCTAGTGGGGAACCACATGATATACAATGCATGACATGAATATAGTAATCAGCGGTAAATAATCATGCTTAACTTGAACGTGAAAGATAACATATCAGTATCATGGATCATAATGAGAATAAGATCAGTAGATATCATGAATCATGAGGATCAATAATATATATTAAACTTGAAATCATGGCATACTTGACTTGACTTGAACTTGCTTCTTGGTCTTGGTTATTAATTAGCAATCAGGGTGACTTTAGGTGCCTTTAATTCTTGGGGTATGCCCAGCAAATGATACGGTCTTATGCGGGTCAATGGGTGATCAAACCATGACTAAGGGAGCGATCCTTATCTTGATGCACTTGGCTTGGACTGGCAACCCATCATTAATTTTTTATCTGAACTTATTAATCACTTTTAACAACTTGTGGCTCTTTGTTCTTGATTTCATGGATACGATAAGATCAATGCGAAATAAATCAATAAGAAAGTAAATCATGTAAATCAGTGAGGGATCTCTGTGGAGTCAGACAATATGATCAATCATATATGTATAAATAATATCTGGATAAAAAGGAAAATAATTAATAAGTATAATGAAAGGTTTTCTGGGAAATCGGTCGACCAGTTCGGGGAAACGGTCGCCCGGTAGTCTGTTGATCGGTCGACCGGTTCGTCAAGTCGGGTTTAATTGGTTCGGTCGATCCGTTCGGTTGAACGGTCGATCCGTTCGGTTGAACGGTCGACCAGTGGCAAGGATCAGTCGATCGGTTGACATGTGCAGAATTATGTTCCTATCTTATATATATCTCTTCTTCTAATCATATCTGATAAGATCAGATATTAAACTCCTTTCTTTTACCAACTTTGAATGGTATTGGGCTTTTATGTTGGCTGTCTGTGTTGAATTTTTTTTTTTTTTATCTTTTCCTTAGTTGTTACATACATACAGACCAATGAATCAAGTACCATCGAATTCTTCTAATTTCTTGTTCTTTTTTCTGTTGTATGTTGATGTTTTTGTCAGTGTGCTCATTTGATTGCTTGTCGACAGAGCAAGAAGATGATCACTCCAGGAGATGATGTACACCAATTTGTTTTTAGGTTACAAGTGGACATGTTTTACACCAAATTTGAATGTACCCACTCTTGACGCCCGGACTCCTCCTAGGCAGAAATTTAAAAAAAATGAAATGGTAAAGATTGATATAGCGACAGGTAAGTAAGTTAATTAAAGGATAATATAAAAAAGGTTATAAATGAAAATAGAGCTTGAGGAAAAACAGAATAATCCTTAAATATATTACTTTTACATGTAAAGTTAATCTCTTATATTCTTTCTCCCTTAAAAAAATGTTATATATATATATAACATTTTGCACATTTGCATAAAATATTATTCACGTTGAATCTCAATATGTTCTCATTTATATTCAATATTTTTACCTTGTCTGA
This sequence comes from Pontederia crassipes, assembly GCA_030549335.1. Taxonomy (NCBI): domain Eukaryota; kingdom Viridiplantae; phylum Streptophyta; class Magnoliopsida; order Commelinales; family Pontederiaceae; genus Pontederia; species Pontederia crassipes. The sequence continues at coordinate 61,883,722 of CM060191.1, read as the reverse complement.
TTTAAAAAATGGGTAGAAATAACTTGACTTTTTCGAGACATTTTTTTCTTATGACCTATCTAGTCTAGCCATTTGCAACTCAAAAATTCATGTCAAAACACTTTCAAGGGAATAAGTAAAAATTAAGCATTCTTTAAATCTTCACCATGCAACAAGCTTTACAAAGTGTTTAATGTTCATATTTCTAGGATAATCCTAAACTAATAGTTAACATATCTTACTTCATGTCTTCATATCTAGTTAGGCTTCTCGACTTTTGACATCAAATTACGAAGAAATCAGCTTCCTCCTTTTCTTCCTTAAATCTCTCTCCTTTCCATCTCTTTTGTAGTTGCTGCCATCTCTCTCTCTCTCTCTCTCTCTCTCTCTCTCTCTCTCTCTCTCTCTCTCTCTCTCTCTCTCTCTCTCTCTCTCTCTCTCTCTCTCTCTCTCTCTCCTTTTGATGATGTTCACGAATACGATGGCACACAATAAGGAAACTTCTTATTTTGTCTTCCCTCTTGATGTTGAAATGCCTTCTGGCCGTGCACGAGTTAAGGCCATCCCAAGTAGGATCAACCATCAATTACGTTTTGGCCCGATTCAATCACTCGGTCCAGTTCAATTTTAATTTCATTCGGAATTTATCTTTAAATCGAATTTTCTCTGTTTTCATATGAACTCATATTTGAGTAAAAAGAATCGACTTATTATGTAAATATTTTTTATTATACAATAAGTTAATTGATTTATTGTAATTAATTTTATGAGCCAGGCCACATTATGGAATCATTTGTTTCCTAAATAAACGTCAAAATATGTCAGACAAACATTAATGAAAATAAAATTGTGTTCTTTTCTTAAATCTTTCTTGAGTCTAAGTTAGAACTACAAATTGTGTCTAAATTTTATTATGTTTTTCACTTAGAATAAAATTATGTGTCATTTTCTTAATTTTTTCTTGAATTATAGTGATTTTTTACGTACTTTGAATTATGAACTTATCTTGGCGTTTCTAAATTTTATTGGGATTTTCACTTAAATTCTTTAGTTTGATTTGTATTTTTCTATTATTTTTTCATTTTTATTTATGTAAAGACTAAAATGTTCTTCCATCAAATATCCTCTATTTTAATATTAAAAATCCAATTTTTTTAGAAAAAGTGTGTTGACTTGTTAAAATATTTTATTTTAATTTAAACATTAAATAATAAAATTGTTTGTGAAAAGATATTTTAGTGTTTTATAAACAGAAAAATGAAAATGATAGAAAAAGGAGTTACATGAAATCGTGATAGTTTTTTTTTAAGAAAAAAGTATATGGAAAATTAGACTCATAAAATCATTATAGTTCGTGAGTGATTTTAATAATTAATCCTAAAATAACGTCAATCAAACTTTAAAAAAAATACGAAATCATGTAAAAACACGTGAAATCACTATTTTTAATCTCCAAAAAAGAATATAATTATTCTTTTATATTCTCATATATTTTACTTTTTTTAACTTTCTTTCACTTTTTTTACAATTCAATCATATATATTATTATATTAATTTTATTATTATTATAATATTAAACATCAACTACGTATAATAAATTATCTTAATTATAAAATGCTATATTTTAAAAATTTATTCTCTTCAAACTAAAATAAACTAAATTGTAAATAAAACAAGAATATATCACCTTAATTTTATTCCACAAACAAACGATTCTTAAATATTTTTGGATTGACTCCACCTGCCGAGGTGCAGCACCACATTACTTAATTATTAAAACGAACGTCATAGATGACGCTACTCGGTTACCTCCTCCGTCAGATCTCATCACGGTCCAGTCCACGAGGCGTCGAACGCGCCAACACCTTCGCCCAACCCAACACGCATCACCCTCAACCTCCTCGTGGGCCATGACCCAATTCATTTTTTTTATTGTCTAAAATTATCAAATTTAACTAATTTCTCATTTTGAAAAGATAAAATTTCTACTTAAATAGGAATTATTACTAACTATTCAGATATTTATCTTTTCGACTCAAATTCTTAAATCATCCGAATTTAAATTATACCCCACAGCCGTCCAAACTGCCATCATCCACCGTCCATTTATTAAGTCACCTTTTATCAGGACGAAACTAATAATTCTGCTGTATCCAAGGCGGCAGCGCTGCTTTTTTAACAGAAAAAAGTATCTACAATAATGTAATGCATATTTTAGGAATAATATTCCACATAACAAATTGCATTTAATTATCTTATCTGATAAATATTAATAATAATAAATTAGTTTTTTTGTATGAAATATTATTTCCAGTTTCTTTCTTGAAACAAATTAGGACAAAAACGGAGCAAAATTCTGACCTTATCCTCAACCGCCGAGCACCGAGTTATAAACGTTTTAAAGTAGTACGCTGGGAGGATACATCGGATATGACACGTGTCGTGCATCTAGAGGATAATCCAAGCGGATGGACGCATCCGGTGCGAAGATTGCATAGACGTCTCTGTGCGCCCTCATTAGCCGAGGGGTCCTATAAATGATGTCGACGTCCCTCTCGCGGAAGCGTAATAGGGTATCTTTTTGCCACTTCCTATTGCGATCGTCGAGAAAGACACGAAAGCGGAGAGGAAGAAGAAGAAGAGAAGAGATGGAGAAGGCGATCACAAGGCAGCAAATCCTTCTTCAGCACCTGAATCCCTCGTCCTCATCCCCGATTGCGTCGTCTTCGATCTCGGTAACTTGATCGCTCTTTAGTTCCGTTTGATCTTTTTTTTTTTTGGGTATTGAATTTAGGCATCCGAGAATTGGACTTGTTGTATTTGAATGTCTGCATCATTAATATTTACTCAACTTTCGTACTTTTTAATTGTGGGAGCGTGAATCTGGATATGTAGGCTTCCGTTTGCGCCGCCGGGGACAGCGCCGCGTATGAGAGGAGATCGGGCTTTGGGGATGACGTCGTCGTCGTCGCGTGAGTCCCTTTGACCCTAGATTTTATGTGTCGCATGCCAAAGTTGATGCTTTTTTTTAATGGATCCGTTGAAGAGTTGTGATTGCATTGTAATCCTTGACAGTTGAGGAGTGATTTGCCCATCAGTATCTTCGTTTAATCATAAAATATGTTTGAATCCCGAATCATGATGGGATTTAGCCTTGTGGAGAAATAATCCTTCTTTATTTCCGCAAGTTCATGGAATCATTGATATTTACATATTGATAGAATTGGGACATGGTCCCTCATATTACTTTGTACCCTTAATTTTATTTGTGATTCTCGATTAAAAGGAAAGAAAACTGAACTAGAACAGCCGGGCAGGCATGTCGTTTACAGACAACTGTAAGCCTTTTTCCTAGGCTGATGGATATGTTGCCTAAGAGAAACATTTTGATGCTTATTATAACTTAGGCTCTTTATCATTTGTTGTCCTGAAATTTCAGGGTTAGAACATCTTTTTTTGTATTTCAAGTATATTGACTTTTACCTGAGCTTGACTGGTCTTCAGTTGTGATGGGCTATACCATGTTTTGGAGTTCGCCATTATGTTTATACTTGTTCTTAATACTTCCATTGATCTGTTTGGACAGTGCTTATCGCACTGCAATTTGCAAAGCTAAACGAGGGGGATTCAAGGATACATACCCTGAGGACCTGCTTGCTGCTGTGCTGAAGGTTTGTTGTGTTCTGATTTCTTTTCTTTTCTTCTCTTTTTTTTCGGATAAGGTGTTATGTTCTATTTGATGGAAAATGTGATTGTGATTGGCCACTTTTTCAAGCATGTCACCAAAAGCATTTTCTTGCATTTCAGGGACTGCTGGACAAAACTCATGTTAATCCAAATGAAGTTGGTGATATTGTGGTTGGCACGGTCTTGGCACCAGGTTCCCAAAGAGCGAACGAGTGCAGAATGGCAGCATTCTATGCTGGGTTTCCTGGTACTATTGTGTTTTTGGTTTTCAAAAATTGGTGATAAATTTTTGCAATTCCTCTTTCTGAACCTTGCAATGCCATGTTCTTTGCAGAAACTGTTCCTGTTAGAACTGTTAATAGACAATGCTCCTCTGGCCTTCAGGCAGTGGCTGATGTTGCTGCTGCTATTAAAGCTGGGTTCTACGATATTGGTAATGATTTACCTTCTTTTTCTCCTTTTTCCACTTCTCTTTCTCAATCACTCCCTGAGCTCCTTCGTTTCCCTATTCTGCCTATTTCAGGCATTGGAGCTGGACTGGAATCAATGTCTGCGAATTCTATTGCTTGGGAAGGTTCTATAAATCCAAAAGTATATTCCTCCCACTGTTGTGCCGTTATACATACATATGCATATAATCTTAATATGTTACAAATGCTTGCCCATTGCAAGGTTAACATTTCTTTTTAAACTCTGCAGGTTAACACTTATAAGCAAGCCCAAGATTGTCTTCTTCCTATGGGAATTACTTCAGAGAATGTTGCACATCGTTATGGTGTAACTAGACAAGAACAAGATAAGGCTGCTGTAAGTTATGCAACTATTGGTATTTAAGGTTTTGGCATATTTTTGTCTTCTGCAATACAATATTCTGATCTTAGAAGCTGCATTTAGGTGGAATCTCATAGAAAAGCTGCTGCGGCCACTGCTTCTGGAAAATTTAAGGAAGAAATAATTCCCGTCGCAACTAAGGTGATTGGTTCTGTCATTGTCTGAACTCTGAAGTTTGCTATTTTGTCAATATAAGCTGCTCATAACAGTTGGCATCAATAAAGGGTTTGCCATACAAATAATAATTCTTTGTAAAACATTATGTTCCTGTTATTGTGTAATTCGTGTTTCAGTCTGGGTTTTGGCGCATCACTTTAATAATGTAAATTCATGAAGGTTATTGATTATTCTTGGTAATAAATATGTTCCTGTTATTGTGTTAATCACCTTCCAGTTTGGGTTTTGGCATCTTTCCGACCTGTTTCTTATTGGATGATTTTCATTTTCAAGATTGTTGACCCAAAAACTGGAGAGGAGAAACAAGTAACGATTGCGGTGGATGATGGTATTAGGCCTGAGACATCACTGTCTGGTCTGTCAAAGTTAAAAGCTGTATTCAAGAAGGATGGGAGCACGACTGCTGGTATGAAGCACTTGTATTTCTACTTATGTTGTACATTGTATGGTCATATCTCTAACAGTATTTGTTAATAATATTTTTTTGAAATGTTTATTCATAATATTTTACTTCCAGGGAACTCTAGTCAAGTGAGTGATGGTGCTGGAGCAGTCCTTCTCATGCGGAGAGATGTAGCAATGAGGAAAGGATTTCCCATAATTGGTGTATTCAGGTTTATTTTATCTCTTATTTTAGTTGCTGGTACATGAATTTTGTTTCTGAAGATAATACTTTGTGATGAATTGTCTGCTTAGGCCCATCCCTCCCTGTTTTTGCAAATGCACTTATGCACAGGATGAATACTCGGTTCTTGTTAATTGTGATGTAGGAAAGAAGTACAACTCTTACTATATTCTCCAACATCTAATGTGTATTCCTAATTCTTCTCTAGGAGCTTTACTGCTGTTGGAGTGGACCCTGCTGTAATGGGCGTTGGTCCAGCAGTTGCAATTCCGGCTGCTGTACAAGCTGCAGGCCTCCAGACTGATGATATCGACCTTTTTGAGATAAATGAGGTAATTAAACTCATTATTTGATTGGTCGTCCTTAATGTTTTCCATCATTAGTTATTACGTGAGTACTCAAGTTAAAACTTTTGTGGCCTTTCCTGTAGGCTTTTGCATCTCAGTATGTCTATTGCAGTAAGAAACTGGAACTGGATCCGACAAAAATTAATGTTAATGGGGGTGCTATCGCTCTGGGTCATCCATTGGGAGCTACAGGTACTGATCATTATTTTTTTATGCCAAATAGCGTACTATAATGTGCAAACAATATGCTTCAAAAGAAAGTAATAAAGAATGTCTTTCCTTAATTGGGAGAAACTGCATTTTAGTTTTTTGTGCTAGTGTGTTGGGATGCAATTTCTTTTCTTTTTCATTTGACCAACAAGTGAATGGTTGAATATGTTATGACCAAGCTCTTGTTTGTTTTGCTAAAAGTAAATACTAGAGGAAAATGCATTTTTTTTAAAAAAAAATATTTTTATGGCGTCATTTATTTTCCCCTTTTGATCACTTCATTTTTTAATAAATATTTTTTTACTCTTTGAAGATAGGGTCTTGTAAACCTATGATATATATACCTAGGAGTATCTTGTTTCCCTAGTATGACAAGTTTATGTCTTTTTGTTCAGGACTTCATTTATATAAACTTTTTCTGAGAGGAAGTGTTGCCATCATATCGGTTGGAGTTATACAATTGTTTTTTGCATACACAATCTCTCTTTCTATTAACCTTGTAGAAGTAGTCTGAAGCAAAAAAACTTAGGCCGCAGCATGCAGCCAGCGTATTTGATGCTACATCTTATTGTCTTTTTTTTAGAAGATAAAGGTTGTGAGCTTATTTTGTCTTTCGAATACATTTAATGTTCAAGTGTGGACAATCAGACATTCTTGACCCATATTATTTCTGTTAAAACACATTTAGTGCTCAATGAGGGGAATCAGGATGGTATGCACTGTGCAGCCAAAACTTTTTTGTTATACTTTATTTAACCTCATATAAGATATATATGTGTAACTACAGGCTGCTTATACATGTATGTATGTGTGTATGTACATGTGTAACTACAGACTGTTTATTTGTATGTATCTACAAATCTGTAGATATGTAAGTATATACAAAAAATATACACATGCACATACATGTATAAGCAGTCTGTCGTTACTGACTGTTTATACATGTATGTATGTTATATGTACATATGTGTAACTACAGACTGTTTATTTGTAAGCATGTACATATCTGTAGATATGTAAATATATACAAATATACACATGCACATGCATGTATAAACAGTTATCGTTACAGACTTTTGCCATTTAAACTTTGCTTAATTATTGATCAGACTGTGGTGCTGTGACCTGATGTGTTATCCCTGCTTTGTTACCATTTAGGAGTTTGATCTTACTTTCAAGCTTATGCTCCATATGTGTGTAAAAGTAGTTCCAAAGCAATTTCTCGTTTAAATCTTTTATATTTCACATTTATTGATTCAAAATTTTGACCTTGTCTTTTTTTTCTTAGATTTTGACCATATAAAAAATCAGCTTGAGACTTGTATTTGTGTCGATCTTACTCATAAATTGTTCATATAACTATTTGCATCTTATAAAATCCTTTATGAACCTCTCTGCAGGTGCCCGCTGTGTGGCTACCTTACTGCATGAAATGAAGAGAAGGGGCAAAGACTGTCGATTCGGAGTTGTTTCGATGTGCATAGGTCTTTATTTTCTACCCATGATCAGTTCTTTGTATCATTTACTTCACAAACTAGCTTCATTTGTCTGACTGTACCTTTCTGTTACACGTCTACAGGCTCTGGAATGGGTGCTGCTGCAGTCTTTGAACGAGGTGACATCGTTGATGGACTGACCAATGTTCAGAGGGTCCAGTCGCATAACCTGTTATCCAAAGATGCCAAGTAGAATCATGAAGTTTGCTGCCAAAATCTAATAAAGCATTTCGCAGCAGCAAAGATATTAGTTTTAGTTACACTTTCAACATCTCATTTGGGTCTGGATGTGAATTGATATTTATCGTCTCTGGATTACCTCAACTTATGTATTTAATGCCCGATTTATGCCAGGCATCTACTGTGAAATGACAGTAAATAATCTGCGAGTACTATGGAAAATAGGAGTAATTGAGTTGTAGATTCATAGAATTCGATTCTTGATACCGATCAACTTGGTGCCTGTGCTCTTGATGAAAGTGGCATTTTGCCCACATGAACTTTTGCCAAACTTTTTGAACATAAAATTCTTGTTTCCCGAACACGGTCTTGAGGCATTGATATAAAAATTGTTATATATGTTGAACATAGCAATTCACAAGGGGGAAAATAATACTATGTTAATCGTTTCCGAGAACAAATTTACCAAACTTTATGCACCAAATCAGTAAGTCATTTTGGCCACATTAAGAGAGCACAGGTTCACGAATAGTTTTAACATTAATACATTGTTGTCCGGAATCAAGAATCTAAATAGTTCATCTTTTGTTTGTCATGCCTTTCTTAGAAGTACATCCAAGATTAGTTTACAATGATTTCTTTTACCTTTTCCTAAGAGCAAAAAAGGGCAAAGTCGTAGTTCCAAGTTTGATGCTTCTGCTCGAACATCACATTAGTCAAGTGCTAACAATCCTGGGCGTTGATGGATCACCGATCATTGACCAAGTACTAGCAATCCTGGACGCCGATCACTGACCTTAAATATTGGACAAATTCTACTTCGACTGAAGCAGTGAATATTAACGAGCAAAAAAAAAAATCTACCAGGACAGTTTTTGGCTTTCTTGTATCACATTCGTATTTACAATTTAAACATTTATTAAATACAATAATGAAATTACCTTTTGTAACTTTTATCGTTTAATACGCCACTATCCCTCGTATCATTTAGGGCTCCATCGTCGTCTAGTGATAAATTATTGAAATTGAAGTCGCGTATAGTAAGTTTTTTTACCTGAAAAGAAAATTACATGTAGCATCCATGTAACAACTGATTTAAGATGCTTCAAATTTAGACTAAACTTAGATCCGAACCAAATCTAATGGTGCAAATCTTACTGTTTGTAAAGTTACGGTATATTCATTCTTTTTCTAATCCTCCCATTAAAACAAAATGGAGAAAACAGAGAAGAAGGAACATGATGACAATTGAATCATCCCTTTGCCCTGCACTGCAGTAAGTTAATCTTGTGATTTGTAAAACCATCCAAGCACGATCCATTAAGAAGGGACAGCTCAGATCTGGACACTGCAGCATGCAACAGAACAATACACCGTTAATGGCGGGCTTACCTGATTAATCCTTAATCCACTTTTCTCAGACTTGGTGAATTAATGGTCCCCAAGAGAAACCATAGATCCTTGATCTTAATTAATTGTGATAATACTGTATAAGCATCAGAAGACAGTGCCATTTTTGCAGGGCCCTATGCAGGTTTAATTAGTAGATTATCCCCTGAAGACACAATCTTATGATTCCATGCTGGGATGCAACTCTCAGTGTAATGACACTTTGGTTTGCTTATTTTATTTCCTAGAAAAGATTTAGGGACGAAACCCAAGACTTAATTAATAGATTTTTCTTTCCAAAGACGCTTTTCCATGATTCCGTAGGGGCATGCATTTAGTAAACTCAAACTTTATTTTTGGATACTTCACTCTGGTCCTGGAATCAAGGACCATTAATATTTTATTAGTAAGAAATTGAGATGAAAAGCAAAATGATTTTTCACTCTAAAATATATTATCACCATTTAGTTTTTTTCATAAGGATAAAAATGTTCCATGAAGTATATCAATAGTGATTTTTAATTTTTATTTCAGAAATTAAAGTCGAATTTTATTAGCTCTATAGGATGATTTAAGCAACTAATTATGGCAATCAATTTAATTGCACAATTTGTTTCCATGCCAAAGATTTAGAGACAAAGCTCTTCATCAAGGTATGGAAGTCATTAACAAATAGTAATAAATTAAATAAAAAAAGAAGCTCTGGAACCTTAGACAAGAAAATAATAAAGATGATTCAAAAGAAGCAGGGCATCATGAAAAGGCATCTGTGATGCTTAATTATTAAATTGAATGCATATATATATATATATATATATATATATAAACGCTGGTCGATTGCTTCCTTTGCTTCAATTATTTTACTTTTCCATTTATTTTAAGTTTTTAACCATTGGCCTTTAATAAATTGTTGCTCACATAATTATATAAATGTGTTTCCCACTTTCTCCTCACGAATTATTAGATATTTCCAAACTTACCATTTGACTATTGAAAAATTCACTTGCGTCATGGAGACTATTCAAACATTATCACTATCATTTACCAAAAAAAAAGTATCACTTTGCCCCAAAGTCAACTTTTTGGTCAGCTTTAATATCTTCTATTAATATAATTAATATGATTTTAAAAAGTAATAATAGACCTACGTATTTTTTAAATTAGTCTTAACTAAAATTTATTTTTCTAGATATATATATGTATCTTTAACAGGTAAAATTGCAAATACATAAATACAGGAAAAGATGGTTGGGAATGAGATAAAAAAAAAAGTTGAAATAGTTCGTTAAGTGCAATGTTTTCATAATCGTACCGGCGATCGGACCGGATTTTTTTACCGGGTCACGATTGGACTGGTCCGATCGGGTTCGACCGGATTGAACCGAATTTTATTAAAATAATAATATTTATAATAATTATAGAGATATAATATAAATTATATGATGTAGTATATTAATATTGTACTAATAACCTATTAATAATATTAAATATTAATATAACATTATTTTAATTTGTTAAAAGTTTTAATAGTGATAAATAAGAATAATTAACATTTAAATATAAATATATTATTATTAATTTAATATCTATTATTTAATGATATAAATGTTATATTAATAAAGTTTATCTTAAATTATTCTTTTTTCTTTTTTCTTTAACACTTTCCTTTTTTATTTTCTTTATTTATGTCTTTTAATAATTTTCTATTTTAATACTAAGCAATTTCAAATACTTACCTTTTTTTATTACCATTCATATTTAATGTTATACCTGTCATATTCATTCCTTTCTTACATTTCTTTTTTTTCTTTTTTTTCTTTTTAACTTTCCTATTTTTGTCATTATTTTTTTTTCAAAATTTGAATTGAACCGAGTTGAACCGGTCCGGTTTTCAAAACATTGGTTAAGTGGGTATTGCCAACAAGAATTTATTGGAAAAATCTTTTAATTTCGACAAATAATATGACAAGTGATAAAAAAATAAGATGAAATTGAAAAGTAAATTTAACCAATTAAATTATTTTTTATCTTATTAATTTTTATTATTATATTATTCAAAACTGATTATCAATTCAATTATTCAATTTTTTTAAAGAAAAAGATGCATTGATTGACTGAGGTGAACAAACTGGTCGATTGCAAAATTCAATTATTCAAAAAATAATTAAAAGAATTAGAGTTTCACTTGTCTTAATAATGACGCTCACGCACCACAAGGTCTCGTTATTCTGTCAGCGAGCATACTTGGGGTGTAGTGTGACGAAGCCTCTAACAAAAATTTTATGAGATATTCTGTATGTAATTAAGAATTAATTTATTTTTTTATCACGAGATATGCGTCTTATTTTTTAGGAATTAATTCAGAATTCCAATCATAATTTCTATTGTCTGAAGAAGGGAGTGTCTATATAAACTTCTTAGGAATCCAAATAAAAAATAATTTATTTTATAATTCTCTTATGTTTTTTTCATTTAATAAAATTTTGTGTCATTTTAAATTTCTTAAATTTTTTTACTATGCATAATTTATTTCGTAAAGAAATTTTAATACATAAAACACTTAAAAAGTAAAAAAAGATTTCAAAATAAAATTAACTTAAATATTAATGTATTTCGTTGTATTAATATCCTTATGTTCTCTAAAATCTTACACTTATTACACAATCGAGAAGATTTCTGCGGTGATCTCAGGAGAAAATCGTGCAACAATTGTTCATTCCAAGGAGTACTTCTAGTTTTAATGTATGTTTGGGATGAGCCAATTCATGCTTTAAAGTTATATTTTTAATCTTTGGCTTTACTTGTATTTGAATTATTAGTTGTGACTTGCCTGACCACCTGTTACCCGCGTCTCTATCAACAAAGTGGGATCGAAATCCAGGGATGAAAAAAAAAAGGGTGAGAGAGCTAGTAAAAACCATAATGATCCCTACCAAAGTTTCCATTTGATTTCTCTTTTTTTTTTTATTTTTCCTACTCGATCTTTTTACATGGCTTGTGGGGAAGCAAGGAAGCAATTTTTCCAAGGGGGAGTAGGAGACCGTGTAGCCCCAATCCTTCCACCACCTCGATCGCCACATACACATAAAGATACTGCTGTAAAATATTTCCACGTACACTCCATTCATAATATCTACTTCGTTGGTGCAAAATGCCATCATGAGGTCTCAAAGTGTCTTCTTCCTCCTCGCTCCAACACCACCACCACCACCACCGCCTTATCACAACACAAACAAGATGATAAGAAGAAAAAAATTCACAACAAATTTCTCATTTCTTTATACGTGTGTGTTCCCCACTCGATGTTAGCCCGTCAAACTACACATTATATATATATATATATATATATATATATATATATATATAGTTTGACGATTTGTTCGAGCCATGCAAAATACCAAGTATTCGTTATAGTGCTTTGCACCTCATCGTGTGACTGTGATCGACGTGTGACAACGAATCACCTACTTAAACAAAGCGAATTAAGAATTCTTATCTTATAAACTATGAGCACATAATGCCATGTTTAATCAAATATATTTTACATTTTCCCTTGTACGAAAGCGTAGCGAAATCTAATGACTCGAGAACGTGACGTTATCTTTCATCTATTGTGTTCTTTTTCCCCTTGCCATATTGTTCACTTTGGCCTGTTTGACAATTTTTTTTTTGTTGCTCTTGAAGTGAGAGCAGCTAATCTTGGGAGCAAATAATTCAATGGGATTAACAGGTGTTCGTAGAAGGAGCAAGAATTTATTATTCTCACAAATTTTTTGGTTTTGCAATCATTAGTATGGAGTCCACCATCTTCAAAAAATTGATGTTTGGCAAAATTTACAAGAATAAGAATTTACTCCTGTAGGTAACCTCAAGCCAAACGGGACCTTTGGAGTTAATTTGGTGAGTAAGATTTTATGATCAATGCACCTTACTCCCTATAAAAAATTCAACGTTCTGATTAAGTATCAATCTCTGTTGAAGTAGTTATCAAGTAATGAGAAGTCCGATGGAGTTCGAATACAAGATATTCCGAAGACTCGAGGGGGGGTTTCTTCTAAAAATGTCTGAAAGATGTTGTCCGACTAAAAATCGCTAAAGCATTAGTAGCGTGATTCGATTGTGCAGGATGATCTTCCTGCACCCTATACGCCAAAGCACTTGCACATAGACAAGACCCAAAAATAAGTTCAAATAATATAACCTGCTCCACCCACCTCCTCGCTCATGTCAACGAGCCATCCGAATTAATTTTAACTTGGAAAGGGAAAGGGGACTCCCACCGAACCAAAAGACATGTCTGATCTCGGGGGTTGTTTGCTTCGTTGTGAGTATTCACGTACTCAATGTACCTAGCAAGAACCGTTGCCCATATGACATAAATGGTTGCCTGCTTACAAGAGAAAGGTTTATCATTTTGCATATGCCAAAGGTTCCATAGGGAGAAAGCAGATATGAAAAAATATTTCTCCCTCGAAATTTTATCTAAAGAGGGCCCCTCTGTGGATCCACCCTCTATTAATCGAGGTGTATTGGTGCCGAAAGGAGTAGAATACTTGAGTTTGAAAAAGGGACCAGAGCAACACACCATTCAAAGAAACTATGATAATTTGTTTCATGCTCAAGACCACACAAGGAGCAAGTATTGTCTACGTCATAATCAATACACATCAAGTAGTCTTTAGTAGGAAATCGTTTCTGGGATAATTTCCAAAGTAATATATGAACCTTGGCATCAAGGGGTTTTTAGCGGTCAGATTTACACGCGAACACGATGATCCGACCCGACTCAAATCGATTTGGAATAGGTAACCTTGTTAGCTATGAAATGTTATTGGGCAATAGGGATGTATTTGTAGGATATTAAGGTGCCCAAGTTTTCAAAAGGAAAAACCCCCAAATCAATACCAAAGCATCTTCTTATTGTTGTCTTTCTTAGCCTGCTCATCTTAGAAGATAGGTACACCTCATACTTCATGAAATTAATCATCCGATTCTTAAGAGTGTAGTAAAATTACATGATTTCTTGACATTTGCCACAACACAAGTGAGCACATCTCATCGTGTATAAAACTTCACACAAAATAACTCCGATATCATATATAACATGTTTGTACTTTTTATTTATTATGTTTTGTATAATATTGGAAACTTTTTTTTTTCTTTCACTTTCTTATATTTAAATTTTCTTGTGACACCGTTTTGCTCAAAGAAATCACCTGTGCCTTTTTCTGCAGTATGTACACGCATTAGAAGTGATAAAATAAAAGTAGAAGTATGTTGTCCATTTCTTAGCAGAAAATGATGAACAAAATAATTCAGGTGACCAAATCTAGCAGATCGAGAAGAATGGAGGGAAATAGAGATTAATGGATCAATTGAGTCCCATTAATTTTTTATGATCGGAATTAGTAGGTGCTAATAAGTGTACCTTATTATCATATTATACAAATTTTGCAAGTGAACGATATCCATTATTTTAAAAAAACATGCATGATTTTTTTTTACTAAGCTTTTAGTCTTGTCTCCCTTATCCTAGATTCCTACAGTTTTTTTATCTCTTTTGTTAATTTATTTGCTCACATATCTATAAGTTCTTGAATAATTATTGTTTATTACAATTTTAAACACTCCGCCCATTCGTCAAGAAAAAAGATAATGGAAAAGAAGAAGAAATTCAAAATTACGCACACGTCTCTTATAATAACAGAATGCATCATACAATTTTTTTTATATTTTTATATGTTAATATAAATATAAAAAATTTACATCTATTAGGTCTAGAGCCTTAAGGTCCTTCTTTACGGTATAATTAAAATTGAACCGGACTCGGTTCAACCGTTGGTTCGATTCAACATCAAAATCGGAATGGCTTTGAACTAGCCAAAAACCGATTGAAATAGAAAAATCAGCGAATTGATAAAAAAAAATCAGATATTAAGAAACACAGAAAAATAATATGGAAATAAAGCCAAAAAAAGATAAAATGAAAATAAGGGGAAAGTAAAACATATTTGAATGAAGAATGATAGGAATTAAAATTTAAAAGTGGTAAAAAAAAAAGAAAATAGATATGGCAAGATTTATGGGAAAAGAAAAATTAATGGAAATAAAAAGGGAAGTGTTAAATAAATAAAGACATTATGAGTAATTTGTGGTATAAAAAATTAGTATTTTATCAAATACAAGATGAAAATGACATTAGAGAATTAGCAGGTTATTAGTTAATGAAAATAGAAAAACGTTAAAGATAAAGAGATCAAAATTAAAGGAATAAATAATATTAATATTAATATTAATAATTTGAGAGTCAATCTTTATGAATATAAATTCTTAAGTAATATCTTTATGCTATTATATCATTATTACTAGGTCATTATTATATTTTTTTTAAATTATGTAATATTAATTCATGTTATAGTTTTAAACTTTTTATAAATACATTATTTCAATAAAATATAATTTAATTAGGTCGAATCAGACCGATCTAACCACAATCTAGTTAATAAATCAGTTTGATTCGAGTCTGATTCTAAAAATATTGCTCTAAAGACTTGTGCCAAGAATCATGCTGCCGATTTGTAAATAATAATTTTTCGCATCTTGTGCTTATATGAATTACCATCTTACAAATTTAAATGAGTAAATTGCATGAAAATATTTATTTGTATTTTATGTATTAGGATATAGAAGTTATTTATTGTACATAAGTAAAAGATATAGAAGTTATTACATAAGTTATTTATTAGGATATAGAAGTTATGAGAACAAGGACGTTCTTGGGTTTATATAAAACATATTTGCCCTTGATTTTCATCTATTTTCGTCATAATAATTGTGGAGTCGTGATGTTTGATTAAATTCGTGAAAACAAAGCGTTATTCTTGATGATATTCATGTATCAAACGCTTGCAAGATGTGATGTGTATCATCAACTTTTGATATTTTTAAGAATATCTATATATTAAAGATTATGCTTAACTTATAAAAAAAATTAATTATGGTCATCGGTCAATGGTAGCTTTTTTTTCTATTTTATTCGAGTTTAATGTGTGTGTTATTCATTTGATTATTAATTATCATTATAATGCATGACGAATTAACTAATCAGACAATTTTTATTTATTGTTCAATCGTGTAATAATTAATAAACGTAAGAATGATATTTTTAACAGGAGGTCGCATAAATTTTTTTTTTTTTTTTTGCATTTTATTCGAGTTAATTCTAAGTTGTAATTGGGAACCGATTTACAAACTAATATTTTTTCCCTGAACAAAATAAATAAAAAGTTTAGAAATTTAAATTTCTCACCTGGTGGGCCCCAGTCGTACATTGGGCGGTGGTCCTGTCCCCCTCCTCCTCGACACCACACGCACGCCCCAAATCGACGCTTCGTCGTCTCGCTTCTCCGCGCGGCCGCACGCTTCAGACGCTCCAAATCGCGAGATGCGTGGAATGGACGGTGATCAAGGGTGCCGCGTAGTAAACTTTATCTATGCGGACGCGGTTGCTGAGATCGTACCGGACAACCCCCCCCCCCCCCATTTAATACACACCACCGCTAACTAATAACAGTAAATAATATTATATTATTATAGTAATAAATTGAGATTGGAGAAAGACAAAGAAGCCCTTGGAGTTTTGTCTCCCTGGAAAGGGACCCGAGGAGGGCGGTCGGGCCACGTGGCCCATAATTGGCTCACGTGTTGACTCGGCGCGGGTCCCACCCTTGTCGGGAACTGATCGCGATTGGTTGTGGGCAGGGACATTTTGTGCGATTTTTTTTTAATATTATGAATTAATCAGACAGATAGTGATGTGACTGGTGGATAATTACCTAAAATCATGATTGTTTATTAGTCTATTTTTATCATCGAACAAAATAAGTATATTTTTGGAGCTTACAAAAACCGCTTGCATCATTGATATTGTTCTGCCCTGAAAAAATATTTTTCTTTTTTTTAAAAAAAAGCAAAATAAGAGGAAATATATTTTTTTAATTACAAATTAAATGTGAAGGGTTAGATTAATTAAAGGGGGGAGGAGAGGGTTTTCCACTTTAGTGCAATCAGCTTCCCTTCCAAGTCGAGGGAGTTTGTGATGTAAGAAGAAAAGAAAACATGTCAACTGCTGCCATTACTTAGCTCTTACAGCGGCGGCGTTCATGATTTTGGACGTGTTAAAATACTCATAAACCTCGTTCGAATCATTTTATTATTTTAATTGATCCAGTTATAAGTTAAGACTTACGTACACCCTCTATAATTATTAGAATATATAAGGATTAATACACCTTCATAGTAACTTCTATTTAAAAAAAATGTTGAGCCGATATCAATATATTGTATTATTTATTTGAACGGTTGATAATCATTCACTCAACGTCCTTTTCAAAAAATGCTTTGAAAGTGCATTAACAGTCATATATATATATATATATCATGACAAATTACTTCTTGGCTTTTACCTTTCTTTTTTTCTATCGTGAGATGTTGTCGTACCTTCTGTTCACGTGTAAAATATGAAGATTTTGGAATAGATTCCATTTTGGAATTGAAAATATTTTTTTACAAGAAATCAAGTTATATAATAATAATAATAAAATAATGCATAATATATATGGTGCGTGTAAGTGCAGATAGATATAATAATATAGATATGATATGATATTAGTGGAGGGGGGACATTATAATAATGTGAATAAGCCAAAACAAAAAGCAGGAGGAGGGTACGCAGTTTTGTGGTAAAAGCAATCGAGAGCCTCGTGTCTGCTCAAGAAACCCTGAGCTGAGCTGAGCTGACTGATGGAACGGACAACTCCATCGATATTTGGAGCATGGGGGGGGGGGGGGGGGGGGGGTGGGGGGCAGTGGTCCGGTCCCGTGCCTATCCCCGCAGCATGAGTCTTTTTTAATGTTTGTCTCTCCCTTTAAAGCCACCAACACCTTTTTCAGGGCCTTCTCTCTCTTAGTTTTAACCCATATCTCTCTCTCCCCCTCTCTCCCCCCTTCCTAACTGGCCCTGCCCTGCCCTCAATAAACACAAGGAAGATGACAAGGAAGGATAGAGAGAGCAGGAATGGGACGAATTATTTGATCTCCTCATCAAATCAAATCACTGCATTCGCAATATTTGATCTAGTCACTTATTCCTATATATCTAAGTAACCTATAATATATATAATACCACCTAAAAAAGATTGCATCGTCCAACCTATAAATATAAATTAATCGGGAAACAGAAAACAAAATCGATGGATGGGAGATTCTCTTCCGTTTAGCATGTATTCATACTGGTTGTACCTATTTTGGATCATGTCTACTATATTTGTTTTTTGTCAAGCGCTTCCTCATTCCAGCAAGCAACTCTGCCCTCCCACTTTGATCTTGTTGTGTTGTAGTTGGTGTTTCCTCTCGGCGGAGAGAGAGAGAGAGAGAGCTTGCACAGTGTCTGTATCCCACCGACATGATGCCCTCTGAGTTCTTTCTTATGATGCCCTCCTCTGGGTTATGATCATGACCAAGAAGAAAAAAAGTTTCTAAAAGGCGCACGCACATGAAAAAAATATTAAAATTAAAACAGGAGATATTAATTGGAAAAAAATTGTCGTAAAAAGTACACAAGTCATGATTAATTGTAAAACGGGTGATAGTAAATATATATACAGGGGAGTCACAATTAATTGGATAGAGATTTCCCGTTCTTTTTTATATATATTATGAAATGGTAAAAAATAATTCAAGCAAAATGAATAAACACAATTATTAATAACATGAGAAAAAGAGAAGTATCAACAAATTGATTTGTGCAAATTATTCAGGCACCTGGCTTTTTATTATTATCAATGAATTAAAATGTCATCGAGTGGTCACACGGGTCCTACGTTCAGGTGTTGGACACGTGTTTGATTGCTAGTGGTCCGAAAACGCACATTTTGTATTGAATTTTAAGAAGGTCCATTAATGTTTCACCATTTATCACAAATTCACATGACATTTAATATTTCTTCGGGTCGATTTGAATGCATTAGTTAGTTTTCTTTAACAAGGTTAAATGGTTGAATTACAAGAATCTCCATTGAGATAAACTTTTTTTGTGGTAAAAAAAGTAAGAAATAAAGAGGAAATTAGTATTGGAATATCATGACAAAAAGATGTAGTCTCATTATTATATTTATGATATCAAAATAGACATAGTTACTGAGTATTTTGATATCATAATAACTATGTGCATTAAATTAGAGAACAAGAAATTATAGACTCATCAACTTTAATATAACAACTATGCGTACTTTAGTAAAAATTTTCTCTTTAATAAAGCACACATTTTATGATCATGTACAAAGTAATTTTAAACTATAGATTCTTGAATTAGTCTTTAAATTTTATTTAACTTCGATACTTAATTTCTTTCTTATTAAGATAAGTTTTATTCTTTATCAAAATATTAATTTTACTGTTACTTTTTATATAATCTAAACTGTAAAAAAATATTAAGGTGAGCGTAGTATTACATAAAGTAAGGTTAATATTTGTACCAGTATTTATTAGTTTTTATATTCAAGGTATTGTTATTGTTATTGTACCAGTATTTCACAATGATTTTTAAAAAGTTAATAATGTTTTAGATCAAATCAATAATTTAAACGTCAACTTTGGACAAATTTATAGGCTAAAATTTTTAAATCTATATTTGAAAATTAGATGTGAAAAAATTATAGTTATAAAAACTCATCATTATAGGAGTGACAAAGCAAATTAAATATATTTTATAAACAAACGATTTATTCGAGCAGGTTACAAAATTGATTCTTGCACATATCAAAAGAGGTTGATCGTCGAGCACAATTAATTTAGTATGGTTGTTTCACGTCGTATATCTATCGTTGACAATTAAAACTCTCAACAAAAATTTTTTACCGAGATCTGCTTAAGTGAGAAAAAATCGTTTATTACTTCACCTCAATATTAGTAATGTAATTGAAGACTTTGGAATTACTCATGTATTAAATTATTTAATTTAATGAAATATCTCATTTAATGTAAATTCTTTCATTTGTAAAATTAAATATCTGAAAATTTAATTTTCGTATTTTTTTGGGTGGAATATTACTTTTTCTTTTCATTTTTTTCCAATCCAATTTATCGCACGCTTTTCTGAAGCAGTACGTTCCCAAAGACTGCTTAAAAGGAGTTTGGTCACCCCCCCCCCCCCCCCCCCCCCCCCCCCTGCCTCTGCTGCCTACCAGCTACTCGAGTACTCTCTCTCTCTCTCTCTCTATTTCTCTCTCTCTCTCTGCTCCATTCCACAGCTCTCCAATTCTTTACTGAGTGGAATAAGAAGACATGCAAGGTGTTCAAGGTCTCTACGATGCCGGCGTTGCAGACTCGCCGGGCTCCGTGTCTTCCTCGGCGTCCAAGGTCGCTGCGGAGAGGGACTACGTGGGGGTCTCCGCCGGCGACGTCGTCTCCGGAGCTGGATCTTCTTCTGCGGACGACATGGAGGAGACGGATGACGTAGTCGGGAAGGAAGACGAGTCCAGCGAAGAGGAGTTGGAGCTGGGTCTGAGCTTGGGGACGAAGACGGCGGCCGCCGGAGCCGGAGCTGGGGAAAGGAAGCCCGGGGCACAGTGGGAGCAGCGCTGCAGGATACTGACGGCTAAGGACTTCCCATCGCTGCTCTCGTCGCGGGCTTCCCCCAGGTCTTCCTCCACATCGTCTGTTTCGTCGTCTTCGGGGGCTAATCCCAGCGGCGGAGTCGCCGGGACGAAAAGGGCGGCGGCCGACTCCGTGTCGCCGGAACCCGCCGGAGGTACTCCTCATCCACCCAGGTATGCCTTCTTTTCTATATCAAAAAACGTTCTTTGTTTTCCTTTCTCTTCACTCTGTTTTTCTTAAAATTGCCAGTTATGTTTTGTTCATGCTTACTGGCTTTATTTTCATATCTTTCAGATTACTTGGGCTTAAAAAAGTCATCTTTGCTATTTCATATCCAGAGGGAAGCTTTAGTTTCATACATGATACTGTTAATGGTTCAGTGCAACTGTTTGCACACCCTACTTCTGATAAGCCCTTGACTGATGAATTATAACTCTGTTCTTGATTTAGTTTTATCATATGATCAATTTTGTATGATTTTTTTTACTTAACACTGCTAGTTATCCAAATCATATTTGATTATCTTATGCATTTTGTAGTAGTTGTTTATTTTTGTGTGAGATGAATAAGATCCGCTTACTGATAAGATGGACTGCAATAAACAATTTAAGCTGTAAAGAAAATAAAAAAAAGAGACTTTTTGTTCATTCTCCTTGTTATACCAGAGATCTTGAAGGGATAATATGAGACTGACCTTTGTAACTTATGTTTTGGTGGGAAAATGTGGACAGCAATCAGGTGGTAGTGGGTTGGCCACCCATCAGGGCGTTCAGGATGAACAGCTTGTTCAACCAGTCCAAGGATCACAGTTCTGATGGCGAGACTGTGGCTGTCAAGAAGGTCAATCACCATGGTAAGGGTGAGAACGATGACGTGAAAGCATTCATGGGAAGCAAGGATGAAGACATGAATGGGAAAATCACTCCTAGGAGTTCACTCTTTGTCAAGGTGAACATGGATGGCGATCCCATCGGCAGGAAGGTGGATGTCGCCGCACATCACTCCTATGAAACTCTCGCAATCACGCTTGACAACATGTTTCAGAAGCACACTATTGGTTTTAATACCTCAATTCGTAAGTTCTCATAAGCTTCTGCAAATCTCTGCTGTAGATGAATCATGAAAAGAAGAATCAAAGTTAACATTTAGTAGAACAAGTATCCATGTGACACCTCAAAAAACATGATCTGAGAGAATCTTTAATACGATGAACATGGTGCTAAATCTGAGCAATTGAACAATGGGAACAATGGATTATGTCTTCTCTCGAAGGCCTGATTTGTTTGGTTTGTTCAGTGGCAGAAGGCTTAAAAGCTTCTAAGTTATTGGATGGTTCTTCTGAATTCTCCCTCACTTATGAAGACAAAGATGGGGACTGGATGCTGGTTGGCGATGTGCCTTGGGGGTATGCCTTCAACTTCTCAATTCTCATCGTCGCACTTGAAACGTTTTACAATGATATTAGAATTTTACGTCATTAGAGGAGGCCATTAAGAATGCTAGAGAAAGGGATCGGAGAACACTTCTACGTGCTGTAAGAATTTTACAATGATATTAGCAATATGCCTTTCCTGCTACTTGATTTATATTCAATAGCATACAACAATTCCATATTTCATGTATATTACCTGCAACTAATTCCATATTTATGCTCAATTGTTCACACTTTGGAGAAGTTGCAAAGTCCTCATGTTTATTTATTAGTTGAAGGAATCTTAGTCATAAAACAGATATGAAGTGTAAATA
Source organism: Pontederia crassipes (assembly GCA_030549335.1). Classification (NCBI taxonomy): domain Eukaryota; kingdom Viridiplantae; phylum Streptophyta; class Magnoliopsida; order Commelinales; family Pontederiaceae; genus Pontederia; species Pontederia crassipes. The sequence continues at coordinate 61,861,400 of CM060191.1, read as the reverse complement.
TGTAGATCCACTTCATATGTTTGTCAATGAACTCTTGCCACTGTTAATTTCATTTGATATCATTAACCATTTCGTCCAATTTGGATTTAGGAAACAAATTTCAGCGGAAATTTGAAATTTGATAAAGTAGTTTATTTCCCTGTATTTGACTATATATCAAAATCAACTAGAAAATGCTTTCTGGCGATTAAATAGACTATGAATATTAGATGGTGACCAAAATGTTCATTTTATGTTAAAAAAATACTTTATAGAAATTGAAAGTTATAAATATTTTATTGCATGGAATAATTGAACATCATCAATACATTGAAATTTAGTTGATGCACACTCTACACATACTTATAAATGAGTAACAATTCATGGTAGTTGTACCTTCTAATTTTTCCCAATTCAATTATGTAGGAGATAACTGCACCAACTAATTATTTGTAGAGATTATGCTTTGTTGGTTTCATATACGATAAGGTTTGAGGCACTCTAACAGAACTCATAAAAGAGTTTGAGGGCTGATTTTTTTTTTTCAGTGTTTGCATATACTATAACAAATGTATTAGTTTGTATTTTCAAAAAATCAATGTACTATTAATAGAAGATAAATCTTTTATTGATAAAATATTCTCTGATCATTTTCTGGAACTATTTTTTAATGTATTGTCATTTTAATACCTCAAACTTTGTATACTTAATGTATTAATAAGTGTTTTATGAAAAATTATGTACATCAAAATGTCATTATTCTTTATTTGATGTTGGTGTAAATGCATGTAAAAGAGCTGGGAAAATCACTTCCCGTTTTTCTTCTGATTAGGAATTCATTATCCTGCTTTCTTCTATTTCTTTTGGTCAAGCTGGAGAACATTTTATGGTTGAGCAATTCCAAGTTTTGTTTCCACACATCAGAAAACATGAAATTTTCACTTTTCTGGAAAATGTTTTTATAAAACAAACGTAGGCGTACTCATTTTCTTTCCAATTAAATGCTGCCAATGTTCACACTAAGTGAATGTGTTAAGTGGATAGTAATAGAGGAAAATCAAAGTATAGTGAGGTAGCATTTTATTTCAGATACATTGCACAATTCTTTTCTGAATTCTTTAACCTGAAATGCATAATGTTCCTATATTGCCTCTAATGTCTATAATTGAAGTTGGGATTTCTTGTTAATTAACGTCTCATAAAGTAGAAGTCTGAAAACTCCGCCTATGTTTTATAGCCGGTTCCGAGCCCGGATAAAGGAGAAGGGTTGTGTTAGGCCCCGACAGCCAGCGTAAAACCCTGTCGAATCTTATGAACATGGATCAACGAATGAATGGCGTCGTATGATCCATGTAGCCGACCCCACCTAGTGGGATAAGGCTTTGTTGTTGTTGTTGCACTTGAAACGTTTTATCTCAGATTAATGGTTAATTTCTCTCAATGCAGAATGTTCTTGGACACTGTAAAGAGACTAAGAATCATGAGGACCTCTGATGTCAATGGTCTTGGTAAGCGGCTTTGCTTTCTAAAGTTATGTAAAAAGAGATTGCTACTTTCCAATTTGACTTGTTTGAATGTTCACAAAAATCTATGGCATTACTACTTAATGTTCTCTTATAAAAAGCAATGAAATTTTGTTTGCGACTGTCTCCCCTTCTGCTTTTGCGGTTAAAAGCCCGGCCGGAGAAGTTTTTACAACTCATGTTTTGTTCATTTTCTGTGCGAACATGCATAAAAAAATGCAAGGAAAAAACAGGTGAAAACTCTCTTTTGATATGAAGTCCAACCCCGCAGGGCAGTGTACTTGGAACGAAATTTTGAATAATAGTAATGTTGCTCCAACTTTAGTGCTGATTCTTCTTTTGTCAACTTAAATCCCCATGCAGGACCGAGGCTTCAATCCTCATGCAAGGCCAGACCAATGGGAAGCAAGCATTCTTAGCATCACTGGGCCGTAACTAGCGCAAGATTTAAGCCATGGAGAAAGCAGTATATAGCAAAGAAATGATAGAAAGCAAAACGAGAACATGACTACGTATCATGGATGGCCCATATTTTTTTGTTTCATTTTGTCCTTAAACAATGTGGGAAATGGCCTTTTGGATCATGGCATGATTAGTTCAAATGTTGGTTTATTTTGGGCATTCTGTGTAGTGCACCACCCCTATAGCCATTATATGAAATACTGCTGAAGCCTTTTGTATAGTCTCTGATTGCTGTGGGTGTTGAGGAGCTTGAAAATGCTTCAGTTTTCTAGAGCATTAAGTTGTGCTCGCTTTGCCCATTTTATTTGGCTATTTGCAGGCACAAATAAGTTAAAAGGATACATGATTTGTTTAGCCTGCTTTTACATTCTTCTTCAAAATCTGTTTCCTGCTTTTTAGAATGGCATTCCAAAAGGGACAATCTTTTATATGTATTATTGAGGAATCTGACGGATTTGTTATGAAATGTGTGTAAAGAACAGGGAATTGATCTGTAATTGAACCTAACAGTTAAGATGTTAACGAGTGTTCGCAATAATACATAAACTGCCAAGTTTTTTAACTTACGCCCATACTACTGTGGCAAAAACTTTCGTGGTTTATACAGTGTACTTATTTTTCACATCCTCGTCTTCAATTATATCCCCCTAGTTCTCCAATTGTATTTGTTCCTTTGCTGTGTCCGGACGTTGCAGGGAGTGACATTCAAAACAGTTATCATTCAAATCTTTTATGCATATATTCCAAAACTTATAGATGCGCTGCAAAAAGGCTGCCACTCCATCCTAAATCCCAAATATCATAATTGTAAAAATCTTACTATCAGTTGTCCCATTCTGACTAATTAGATGATCTCACTCTAATGCATAATTTTTTGTCACAATATCATTCTAATTCTAAATAATATCTTAACCTAATTATAGCAACCGTGTTTCGTAATTATTATATTTGTTCAAGTTGGTTGTACGTCCTCATCGGGAAGGAGCCTCTCCTAATTCGCTCAAATAATTTAGCGGCATGACCGCCATATTACGAATGCAAGTAGTTATCACGTTCTCCTCGTGACTAAAAGTTTTGGCAATAACATGGTGAATTTGTAATAATATTCAATTCACTTTTGTACTTATTTTATTTTTCAAGTGAGATAATTTATACTTCAGAAAAGTGAATTCTCTTGATTTGTCCTCTACATCACACGTCTCATATTTATCATCCGAATAAGTGGTATATTAGAGGAGATCCGTTAGTGCTCCCTCGAAACGTTGTAATCATTTATATTTACTCAAAACATTGTGCCTCGAGTGTGAGGTGGCAACCCACAAAAGCGTCCTAAAACGATCGAGCGTTCCGTGGCCGTCGCCTCGTCCAAATATATGTATATCATATTACTATTTTAATCTCATTAAAATAGTCAACAAAATATTTTCAAAAAAATATAACAGCATCTATTTTAATCAAATTAAAATAGAAAATATTAAAATCTTATTTTAATCGAATCTTGATTAGTAATCATATTATTTCTTACTGCTCTAATACTAAATAAATACGAAATCAAAATTATAATAATATTAGTAAGGATCCGTTCTGTTACCTTTTAAACGCTATCCAACGAAGAAAAAATTTATCAGAGAGGGGTCGCAAGTGCTATCTCTCTAACGGTATCCACATCAAGAAGACTTACACACACCTTTTGCACTACAACTATTGTGAGAAGAATATGAGAGCCACGCCCATATAATTACAAATACATTATTATATAATGATTGTGGAGAAAAATTGTGTAATTTTTTCTCTCTCATAATCTCCTCATTCATGAAGAAAAAGAATAAATTACAAACGACAAAACCATTATGCTCCTTATTTAAGCCTATTATCATATAATAATATGAATATCAACAATCCAAATTCATCCGATCATTATCGTACGATCTAATCGATCGATCAACACCTTCGAAGACCATTCGATTGAGTTTAACACACAATTTTTCCCATTCTCTAACACATCATCTCATCCATATGCTATGACGCACACAGGTCGAATGCCTTCAACCAGAGCTGCTCCTAGCAGAGGAGAAGAGCCGCTCCTCTTGAAGGAGAAAAGCAATGCACCTCAAACGCGCTCAGGTAGCAACGACAGCCGCTGATCGCGGCATCCATGAGTCACACACCTGAGATCGGGTCCCATGGAGATCGGGAGGGGGGATTAAATTCCTCCCACATCGGAGATTCTAGGCGGGGACAGGGGCATGGTCCAATCAGGGGGGTCGGCCAGGTCGGGTGTGATTACTAGTTTGTACCCCTCCTGAATTAACGGACTAATAGGCAAAAGGAGTTCATGGCAGATTGAGTGGGTTAAACTGAAAAAAATGAGATGGCCAATCATTGAAATGCAATGCAGCCACCGACTCGGTCTCCAACTAACTTATATAATAGCATTAAATTGTCGGACAAAACCAAGGCCCTGTAGTCTAAATCACAATTACGGTCTCCTTTTTCCCTTAAATTTCAACCAAACTAGCAATAGGAAATAGGCCAATTTTCTGATTAGACGACTGACGACCAGAACAATGACACAACCAAACTGACTATCAACCAACAATTAAGCAGGACATGAGGGCATGAAAGAAAAGGACAGGCCCTCCTCTGCAGCCCCCACACCCTAACAATTTCGATAGATCAAGCCAACCATCATTACAAATCTCCAGTCCGTAACAGTATCTCCGAAGACAATCACAATCATCAAAACAAAACTAAAGAGCAAACGTCCGTCTGGCAGACATTTCTAATCCCGATACATTGTCCCATGACCTTCTGTTTCTGTAATACCTTTTTTACCTGTAGGACTCTGGACGCTTAGGTTTGCTTTGGACGACGGCCTCAATTTTGTCAAGCACATCGGGCGTAAGCTTGGAAACAACTTCAACAGCTTTCATGTTCTCTATGATCTGATGAGCAGGAGTAAGAAATTTTCTTGTCAGAAAATGTCTGCACCAGGGCAAGCTAAATTGCTATGATCTCATACCGTAGCTTGAAGCATATGAAGGCATGGAAAGGCAAAATAGAAGAAACTTGAACAGTATAGGAAATGGGAAACTTGTTTATAACACTGATGTAATGTACGTTTTTTCTTGGTGCAAGATCATGCAGGACCCTAACACTGAGTCTTTTCCAGTCTAGCCTATGAAGCCTGTTTTCGCCATCAAAGTCTTTTGAAAAAACTAAAAAGTCAGTTCGACATGTCTTTACCTGACTCTCTTTCGTTGCACCGGTAATTACTGATGAAACGTTAGGGTTTGACATGCACCAAGCAATTGCAAGTTGGGACAAAGGAACATCTAGCTCCTCTGCAATTGGTTTCAGTCCATTAACTTTTCTAAGCACGTCATCAACCAACGATCTGCTAGCAAGATTCTGCAACATGAACATTATAGTTAGTGAAGTCGTAGTCATCCATCAGACCGAGAAAATACATGCTTTATAGTACTAAAGTTACATTCAACAATATGGTAAGGTCTGATGCCAACATTAATACCTACGAGAAAAAGCTAGCCTACAACAAGAAGCAACTTCACCAGGCAAATTTAATTACTAGGAACTTTTTTCAAACAAAAAAAGGATAGTTGCTAGATTCTACAACCATCCAACATTATGAAGGAATGGTATAATTACATAAGGATCAACAAACTACAAACACTATACAAACTAGCAGACGTCATAAAAAGACATTCGAAAAGTCTCTTTTTATTAGATTTGTCAAACTCTATTTCATTTTCAAATTTTGTTTTTTTTTTCTTTTCTTTGCCTCTTATTGTTCATCAGAAACATCAATCAGATAGAAGTTTGGCAGACATGCAAATCCAATCATCACTTACATTTGGGATGATAAGCAATTTATCTTTTACAGTAGTGATGAATAAGGGCCATGGTGTAATATCTTCACACAAGTTGGAAATAGAGATAGATCAGTAGCATAGACAATGATCCAGGGATAAGCCCTACAATGTATCATCTTCTTACTATAAGCGCCAACTCCTTTAGAAGACTTCCTCGCTAACAATGGAAGTCCTAAGATAAAGGAAAAAAGAAACAAAAATTTAAACAACAAAATTTTAAACCCCACCTATATAGCACTATTTTTTCTTTATTATACATGTACATCTTCTAGTTTTATACTTGTATACGTGGATGACTGACCTTTTTCTAGTTATCCTTTTTACCCCTCAAAAAGGAAAATCTTTTGTGATCAAAAAAATAAATTCCTCTCTCCCTCAAAAAAATAAATTCCTGTCTCAAGAAAATCAGAAAATGTTTGTAAATTTGCTTAGATTCAGGGATGGTCCTTTCTTTAACACTTAACATGTTGGGAAAATCATGGACCACTACATTTTCAATGTCCACTTAAGGATCAAGGTACTGTTGTCATCCTAGCATTATTTCTAAAATATGAGACTGGTAAGAGCAATAAGAAAACATGATCGCAATGCAAAGCATGACAACTATTAAGAGTTAAAACTTGAGCTAAGAATTTCAACCAACATGTTGACAAAAGTATGGACGACTAATTAACAACAAAATGCTTCGCTTGGGTAAATGCTTGCAAAAAGGAACTCAAAATACCCCTTATATCACAAATATGACAATCTCAACACAAGAACCTAGGAAACTAGACCGCCAATGAATATCTATGCCTATACAAATGCATATAAACATATTGGGATTGTACGATCATCAAGCATAGAGATCCTAGGAAACAGGTCACTGACCTTGTAATTGTCCAAGGCAAACCGACTGTCCGCTGGGATATTTCCTTTGTTATATTTTCCTGTGAGCACTCCCGATGCCAGTGGACTCCATGTTGTAAGGCCAAGCCCATAGGTGCTGTAGAGGGGAAGATACTCAACTTCAACCTGCATTAAACAACCACTGCAACAATCAACAAAAACAGTAGTGTAGTACAGTAGAAAGTGCTTGTTGAGAATAAGGTAATACTGCATTTCTCAAATGTCTGAGAAGAGATAGGAATCAACTACAGACATTGCATATTCAAGGATTTAGACACAAGGGAAAGTTTCATCATACAAATAGATCATACAGGGGAAAGTCCACCACGCAACCAGAAGATATATCAGATCAATAAACGGATGATTGAATATTTCGGTGCTTAAGGTGTATCATCCAAGAAGTTTGATGCAATAGAAAATCTCAAAAGTCCATGAACTAATCATAGAAATGATACAAGTTTAAATAGTGATTTGAACAATGACAAATCCAGCAGTCTACATACGGGCACCACATATTGGATCTCAAATCACATCAGAGTGCATAGATTAGGTTTCTAATTAAACATTACCGTTGTTGACTGTAGAATAAGAGCAGTAAAAAGAATTGACAGCAGTAACGCAAACATTTTATCACTATGCTTTAGATGCTGAATAGTAGGACAAACTAGCATACAAGTAAAACATCACAAAAAATACTTCCAACCGACCAGCCTTTAATTCCTAACCTACCATGCGCCAGACAGATCCAGTAAAGTTTAATGCCGTGGAGGGCACAAGACGCAGTTGCAGAGATCGCAATAAAAATGAAAGCACGCAGTAGGTGGAAACCTTGAAGCACTTGGTTCAAACAATGGATCTGACGACGATCGTTCAGATCTATCAATGTATCTATAAATTAGAGGGCGCTGATTATTCATACCTTGTGCCGCGAGAGGAGGTTGTACTCGGGCTGCTCTACGACGGGGCCGACGAGGTCGAGGCGGTTGGCCACCGCCCAGGCCTCGGTGATCTGCTGCGCGGACCACTCGCTAGTGCCCCAGTAGAATGCCCATCCCTTGTCGATGACGTAGTTCATGGCCCTGACGGTCTCCTCGATGGGGGTGGCGGCGTCGGGGCGGTGGCAGTAGAGGACGTCGACGTACTCCATGTCGAGGCGGCGGAGTGAGGCGCGGGTGCCCTCCACGATGTGCTTCCTGGAGAGGCCCTTGTCGTTGGGGCCGGGCCCGCCCCAGAAGATCTTGGTGGAGACGACGACGTCGGAGCGCCGCCATCCGAGCTCCCGGATGGCCTGCCCCATAATCTCCTCGGCGCGGCCGTTGGCATAGACTTCGGCATTGTCGAAGAAGTTGACGCCGTGATCGCGGCAGCACTGCAGCAGCGCCTTCGCCTCCTTCACATCTAGCTGGTTACCAAAGCTCACCCACGCGCCGTAGGAGAGCTGGCTCACCTTGAGCCCCGATCGCCCCAAGTTCTTGTACTGCATCTTGGCCTTCTCCGCCTCCGTCGCCGGCGTTCTTGTGCTTTCCCTCTTCCTCCTCTTTAACTGGAGACCTCGATGCTACTATCCGACTCCTCTTCTTGTGCTACGGTCGCTATGCGGGTTCGGAAGTAAAAGGGCATTTTGAGTTTTAAGAGGAAGGAGGCCGGGCCTTCGATCTGGCTGGCTTCCGCTGGTCGTTGGCCTGTCGCCAGAAGGTTCGCCAGCTACGCATGTGGGCTGTGCACATGCGAAGATGCAAACCTTGTGTGGTGGGGGCGTGAGTGAGCGCGCAAAAACGGCCTCGCCTCTCTCTCGCACACTCACTCACTCACTCTTCCCGTCTTCTCGTCGTTCCGATTTCTTTGTTCCTTCCCTTCAGCGTCGAAACGTGGGTTTTCCTTCTGCTTTTGAAATTTCATTTATTGTTTCCTGGTATTTGAAATTTCCCTTTTTTAATGCTAAAGAAGTTAATTCTTCTAATGGAAAGAAAAAATAGGTGAAGCCTGTGGGGATGTCGACGGGTCGGATCGTGAGCAAACCCGATTAATTTGGTCGGATCGGATCAAGATGGATAAGGGTCGAATCCGACCCGGTTCAAGTCAGATCGGACTACCCGATCACTCAATTTTTTAAAAAAATTTGTCTTATTATTTTTATATTTTATTTAATGTAAAAAAATTATTTAATATTATTTTAAAAGCATGAAATAATTTTTCTAACTATTTAATATTTTTGCATTGAAACTATTTTATTTCATTTTTTAAAAAAATTAAATCAAATATAAGCCTAACTTTGAATAAAAAATAAAATAATAAAAAAATTCGAGTTCATCAGGTCGGGCCGGATTAATTCGGATTGAAAAAATCCAACCATACCCGACTCGACCCATGGTCGGGTCGAGTTCGGGTCGAATCATCGCGTTCATGGTCGACCCGGTGAACACCCGTGAAGGTTAACGAGGACACCCATAGACCGGCGAAAAGAAAACTTAAATAGAATTATCAACATTTGTCATTTGATAGATTTTTTAATCGTGAGTCATCAATTTTTAGGATTATTAGCATCTAACTAATTCGATATTTGGGTACATGATTTCTAAAAGTTACTAGCATCTAACTAATTCGGTATTCTGGCACGCGCGATATGAATAAACCATAATCAATGTGATGACCGGAACGATCAGTCGCGATTGCTAATTCGGCAGGGCTAATATAAAAATTTAATTTTGATAAAAGAAATCAGAATGAACCGAGAATAACAGAAAAATAGGGCTGAATCGAGAATACTAGTTCAATCCATTTTTTTCTTTTTATAATAAAAACGAAAGTAAATATGTCAAAATGGAAAGCATTAAACTTGAATTTTCAAAATTCCTAATATACAATAAGAAATAAGAAATTGATGAAAGAAAGAATCAAATTATAGTGGATTTGACAATTAATAGAAGAAAATTGAAACATAATAATTAATAATTGATAGAAGAAAAAAATAAAGTAAAATTGGATAATAAGAAAGTTAATTCATCAACAACAACAACAACAACAACAATAATAATAATAATAATAATAATAATAATAATAATAATAATAATAATAATAATAATAATAACAATAACGAGCTTAGTTCTTTAGTTCATCTCGATATGAGTAAAAATGACTAAATGCCTCTTCACATATGTATATGATCAACTTGATGGGGAGCGACACTCTCCTGTAGAAAAGTCTGTGTTGCACACATGAATGTGTTTATAGAATTGGTGCAATCATCTCGGGCATGATACTCTGATTTATAAAATGAGATTCCCTTTCTAGATTAAACTAAGATTTCATGACAACTGTACCTAAGTGTTTCAAAAAAATAAACAGAGGACAATACGACTATGATCGACTTGCATCCACCTCAGAGAAATAATGATAACCCTCTCAGATAGAATGCCAAGGAAAGAGATGTCACAAAAAACGTTTAAACAATTTAAGGATGGGTGGAAAGACTTATTCAAAAGTACAACTCGATATTATTGAGAGTTTTTCAGATATAGCTCATTCACCATCCGCCCTCTCGGATCGCCTATGATGAAGTAGGATTAAAGACTTTTCGTCTCGAGCAAAAACTCTCATAATCAGAAGAAAATCGAAAGTATGCAATGATAGAGTGAATAAAGGATGGGAGAAATCATGCACACACTTCGAGCCCGTCTAGAATAGTCCCAGGCCTGGCTCAATACGATTGTTTATTGCTGTCGGAGCCTCAGAATGTGCACGTCCATCTCGGGTCTCGGACTCGAGGATGCATGATGTCTAAATCAGATAACATAAAACCACCATTGCTAACGTGACACAAAATCCTAACTAAAAATTACTATTGTCGGTGCTCGATGTCTCTACATACGATCGCGTAAAGCCTAGAGTGCCCCTATGATCGGAAGTGCAAGGCGATAGTGATTTGAGACCTCCTTTAACTTTAGTTGCAAGGAAGCCGAAGAAATTAAGTAAGGAATTGTCTTATCGGTGTTAGATGTCTCTACATACAATCGCGCAGAGCCTAGAGTGTCTCTAAGATGGGAGGGAGGCGAGATGAAATTTCAATCCATACATAAATCTAAGAGGCTAAAGATATACGATAAAACTAGGATCAAAGATATATATCATCTAGATGAAAACGAAGCTCAACATTTAGTCCAAACTATGCAAACAACAAGATAAAATGTGAATAGAAAAACATTAGTCCAAGCAGACACCTCCCGGCCTCAGCGGCGCTGGTTAGTTACAGTTCATTCAAGATGACCAGACATCCCACATCCCACAAGATTATAATCAAACAAGACATTGTTCCTCACAGTTCTCCAAACTCTCTGTTCTCTCTTTGATGGTGGAATTCTCCAGAATCCGAAAAGTATTCCTTCCTTTTCCTCCCGCCGCTCTCCCTCCTTTTTATATGCTCCTCTCCTTTTCGTCCTTCTCTGCTTTTGCTGTCTATCGTTGTGGCCTCCTCCGTCCAAGAAGCTTCCTTACTTCAGTGACCAGAAGAGTTGACTGGTTCTCAGGTGTAGGTTGGTGTTTGCTGTTGGTCTGATGACCTTTATCACAACCTTGAAGCAAAACACCTTCCTTGATGCAGAAACTAGTGTGTGGTGTTCGACCTGCTCTACCCCATCCACCGAGCTTCGTCGGCTTTCTATATGGACATTCATCTCAGTGAGCATTCTTGGCAGCAATCGAATAAGAATTGTATGTGAATAAGTTTGATGTGGAGAAGACATCAATTGGTGTTGTGCATGCATTTGTAATGAAAATGAAGAGATCATAAGTGCGAAATACATGCAAAATAGTGGTGTAAATGTATACCTATATTCTCCACATCAGTATCGAACCGTACAAAACAAAAAATATTGTAGAAGGAGTTATGCAACACTCCAAAATTTCAGTCTCAATTCTTTTTTCTTGAATCTTTCTTTGCATGGCATGCGGAAGCGAAATAATATTAAACTATTTTTTAATAGAGTGCAAAAGCGAAACATCTTTCTAACTTTCTTTTCCTAATAATCTTCCAAAAGTCATAACTTTACATTAAAGAGTCTAATGACTTGGTCTCGATGTGCATTTTACATCACCAGGAACTTCGTCGCTGCACACGTCTCGATCCTTCCTTCTTAATTCAACTACATGTGGAGTTCAAACACAAAGAAATAAAATTTACATGAGCAATGACATTCAGTACGCAAGATAATAGAGACAATTTAACTTTAACATTTCCATACATATACAAATAGTCAAAAGAATCAAATAATGACTTTTACTTTAGACATTTTCTTTCTTTCTTTCTTTCTTTCTTCTTTAGTGGGTTGCACTACATTTTTTTTACTTTATACAAATTTCTAGAGACATCTATATGTATTGTCCTAGGCGAGCTTTTTAACATTTTATTATGAATTACACTATGACATTTTTATGTATATTAGGGTCATAGTGGCTGAGACTCAAAAACTTTAAGGCATTAAAGGCATAACTTTATTCACTTTGAAGTTTGGCAATCAATGCACATGATCCTCGTGTTATAATTTTTATCTTCTAACTTAATTAACTATCTTGAGACTTCAGTTTAATAAGATTAATGACATATCAAAAAGGTCATTTAGCAAAAGAGCAAATTATAGAATAATGCTTCCTTAATAATCATCAGAACTCGCTTCGAGTGGGATGAAACTAGGGTCAAGTGGTTTCGAAATTTGGTCCGGGTCCAAGTGTGGCTCGGTCTGGGTACATTTTGACAACTTTTTTAACATTTTCTAACTTGGAAACTCAAGCTGAATTACAAGAAAATCGGACTGGATCATTGTCATCAAACGTCAAACAAAAATGTTCAAACATAACTTTCCCTATTCTACTTCGAAACTCGGGTTGGGTTGTGGGCTAACGCGTGCCAGGTTGAAACCCGAAAACATCTATTCAAACTCTCGAATGAATCTTGGGTCGAGTTACATGAAATCCGGACCAAGCTTAATTCGGCTCGGATTTAGTATTGGTAAATGTGTTAGAAAAACATCATATGACAAAGCAAAACTCGGATGGTGTTTCATCAACTTTGGCCGAGATTTTGGATACCCAAACAACATGACGTTGAAGAACTATCCTATGAAACTTATCCATGGTTCATAGGAGAGCATAAAATGTATTTTAATCTTTCTTTAATTTTATTATTCTATTAAGAAAATATATTTAAAAGTGAACCCGAAATCTATACGTATGTATCCAAACAGAATTATAAAAAACTTGAAACTTTAGGCAAGTTTTTCGATAACCACACTTATTTTTCGAAGATGACTCCGACGTTCTTAGATAGAGAGATGTGCCACGAAGAGATGGCCAAAAATTTCAACCACACACGTGCACCGAGGAAGAAGAAAATAGCGCAAAGTCGAAGAAAAAACTCAAGTAAAGAATGAAAGAAAGATAATTCGGAAGAGACTTTTTAGGGTCCTATTTATAGGGAAACGTTCCCCAAGGTCTAATTTAATTAGAAATTCTAATCATACTTCCTATTCATAATCCATCTTTTATTTTCAGGATTTTTTAGATTTAAATAATTAAATAATATCACTAATGCTTGATTTCTAAATTTAAAATAATAATTTAATATTATTTTACTTTTTGAATAATTTTATCTTTAAAACTCTTAATTTCAACCTTTTAACAGTTCTCAACTTCAACAAACTTTATCTCTAATTTTCTTCTATCTTTTCATAATTCAATCTCTCCTAAGCATAATTATTCCTAAGTTTCAGAATTAAATTGTTAATTAGTATTCTTATCATTCAATTTTTGGAATAAAATAATATTATTTTGTCATCTCAATATTTTTATATATAAAACTTTTATTTTAACTCTCATTAGAAGTCATTTATATTCTAAGTTTCTATTTAGATTTAGCTTCAATTTTGAATCCCTAATCTTATTATAATTTCAACTCCTGATCTAATTAAAAATTATCTTTTCCTTGTAGGATCCCAAATGGTCACCAAGAGGGGGGGGGGGGAGGGGGGTGAATTGGTGTTAAAATAAAAATATCGATTTTCACAATAATCGTTGCAGAAGCTTAAAATCGATTCTTAAAATATTTGCAATTCAAATATAAACATAATGCGAGAGGGAGAGAGAGAAAATCAAACACAAATAAACACGATAGTTGTTGACGAGGTTCGACCACACCTTGACCTACGTCATCGCTCCGATTTCTCGACCTCGAGATCGTCGTAGATTCCACTATAATCTCTTTCTTTATTCCAAATGGGGCAAGGAAGAAAAGCCCTTTACACTCGCCTTTTCTCCGCGTCGAGAGGTAAGGCACACCTCTCCTTTAATGAAGCTTAATCTTTTCTTTCGCTCATGAGGTAAGATTTTAAACCTCTTTTACACAGGAGCTCTCTCAGTATTTTTCTAAAATAAAATATTTCTTTCTTTTATAATTCTAAGCTCACAAGAGAATAAGAGAGAAAGAAGAGAAAAGTAAAAATAAAAACTTCAAGAAGAATGTCTTCTTTTGATAACTTGAAGTTTTTTCTTCAAAGCTTGGATGAATGCACTTCCTTTTGGCTTTGACACTCCTTTTATATGCTTCTACACATGCGAAAGTCGTCCAAAATTCATTCCACAATTTTCTCCTTCAAATTTAATCATTATTGTTCATTTGACTCAGGGATTGGTTGACCGCACATATGGACCGGTCGACCGTTACACTTTCTTTTATTAAAAATGTGACCGTTGACAAATTCTGCATTGTTCGGTTGACCTGTGTTTTGAACCGACCGATCGATACCTCGACCGGCATAGTTTCGACATTCTGCTTGTTGAAATTGAGCATTTTCTGCACTGACCGATCGACCTGTGTTCTGGACTGATCGACCGATCTTCCAATAGATAGGTCGACCGTCATGCACTATTTTAAGCATAACATTTTGTACAATTATCCAAATGAGATGATTTTTTATTCTCTGAAAAGTTAATAGAATTCTCTACAACTTTGATATTTATTATTAATCCAAACTAATAGGATCATAGTTAATTATTTAATTAAAATATAGTGCATAAAATTATCTCTTTTCTTTAAATTTTTTTTAACATTTTAAATTTAATCTTTCGATATTTGTATCATCAAAATATAAGTTTATATGTCATTAAAACTTAGATCCAACATTCTTATCTCTTATCTAATAACAAATTTATTCTCATTCAAACTTTTATTATCTTATTTTTTCCTCTTCTTTTATTCTTCATGTAACTAACTTTTATTTCTTTTCAAAATTTGTATTTCTTTAACAAATCCTAAAATTTGAATTTATTTAAATTAAAAAAATATTTTTCAATTTAAATTTTTTAAGGTGTTATACTTCTCTCCGGCTTTTTCTCCTCCACCGACGGCAATAGAGACACGAAAAGGGAGGGGGCATCGACGCCCTTTGCGTCCAACTACACAATGAGGCAGCCGAAGGAAGATGGGGAGGTGGCGGGCAGCTCCATCTTTATTATTTATTATATTATTAGTTTAATGATTTATGTTTATTATATTATTATATTAGAATATTGAAAAGGTGGTGTCTTGTCATGTTAGATGTCGGCACACATGGTGGAGAGAGAAATGTGATGTGTGGCATTCACATAACTCGGACACGTAAAAAGGGCTGAAATAAGTTAATAGATGAATAATAGTCTATTACAAAATAAAATTATAGAATTTTTTTTTGAAAAATGAGGCAGTTATTTATTGGAATTTATACATGCATTTTGTCAATCTTTCTACTATAGGCATTAGATCTTGCTATTGTTTATAATTCCCCAGAAAAATACAAGGATACAAATTCAATGAGAAGGATTTGTTTTCTTTTTCATTTTGCTGTTTCTTTTTGTTATTTTCTGACTTTTTTTATTGAATTAATTGGAGAACATGCAATGTGACCCATTTAATGTATTCAGTTTGTGGATATTACTAATTAATTTCTTTTTACGAAAAGTCTAGATAGGTTCAATTAAGAATTTAATGGGGTGCTCCTAGCTTACTTGTCAGATAATAGCGCGACGGTCAAATTTCGTGTCCGTTCATCTTCCCATGTACTTGCTTGCAATGTGGACATGCCATTTTACCCTAACTCAAAATCGTCGGCGATGCCCCAACCTACGATACCCGGAGCTCGACATGCAGTGCCTCGATCGTACTGACCACGTCGACACTTGGGGCCTCTTCCGCCTCGCCAACCATGACGTCCCCTCCACGAAGCTCCATGCTCGAGTCAGAGCCCTCTTCTTCCCAACGCCTCCTCCTCCTCCTATTTCTAGGGCACACTGGCTCCAACAGCTCCCAAATCTATTCGACCGATCCTCCGCCCTAAAGTCCTGTTGTCGTGTCCGTCAACATCGAGTAGAAGTCGATGCACTCCCTCATCCTCATCCCGACCATCGAGTCGAGCACGCTGGGGAGCATCTCGTGGATCAGGAAGTCCTTGGTGCGGTCGCGATCTTAGTGTGACAGTTAGAGTCGTTCTTGGCCCAATGGCGAAGCGCTAGGCGGACTCAGACTCAGTGGCGGAGCCAAAGATGAATTTTACTGGGTTCACTAATTATAATTATAAGCATCGTATAATTTCGACATATATATGAAATCGTTATTAACTTTGTAATTGATTTAAAACTTTTAAATAATGATCAAACATATACCATTATCTGATTACTTTATTATTAAATAAATATTTTTATAAATTCTATGATGAATCTTATGTCTTTGTATAAATTTTTGCACTCATAAATTTAAGATTTCATAACATGTGTAGACAAGAAAATTATAAAATGACATAATTGAGTAAGAGGATAATGATTTATTTGGAAATTAATATATTTGAAATAGGAGGATAATTAAATGTTAGTGATTGAAAATGAAAAGTAAATTATAATTCAAAGAGTAAAATTTAATAACCTTTCGTTGGCAAAAGTTGTAGCAACGCTAAAAGAAAAAAAGTTGAATAAAAAGTATACAAGTTCTAGACAATCACATAATTAAATAATATAAATACAATTAATATTTTCACTCATAAATTTTAGATCTATACAGGAATTTTTATAAATCACATAATTAAATAAGAGAATGAATATATCAAATTATTTATATGATTATTAATATATTTAAAATAGGATAAAATTGAATATCAGTGATTCGAGATGATAAATAAATTATAATTCAAATAATAAAAAAATTATTAACCTTAGGTTGTTAAAAGTTATAGCAATATTAAAATTAGAAAGGTAAGTAGAAAAAATATACAATATAAATTTTGTATAGATAAATACTAAAAAATATAATTATTTTTTATGGATAATACCTGATAATAAAACAAAAATGTGGAAGGGTTCATAACAAGTAAACCAAAAGGAAAGAAGAAATATTAAATGTTGCTGTTAGCTAGAATCGATCCAGCGCAGCATTGAATAAGGCGAACCTTCCAAAGTAGAATGAACGATTAACTTATAATTAATCCATCGTCGGGTTGCGGAAGTCCTTCCTGACTCCGACTCCGACCAGGTTGGCGAGGACCGGGTTGGGCCGGTTGGCGTTGTGCTTTACCCAATTGAGAAGGATCGGATCGTCCGGGTTGACTGGGAACGCTAGGACCTGAACAGACTCGACGATCATGCCGGTGTAGAGCATGGAGATCCGACCGTCGGGAAGGAAGGTGGCCGAGCTGGTCCAGACGCTATTGATGTTGTACCATGGCCAAGGGGAGGTAGAACCGGTGGGAAATGCACATCCAACCGTCCCGGACAGATCACACGACTGGAAAATTTGGAACACCCTCGTTAAATCCTTCTATTAATTGTCGTACCCTGATATATTCAAGTAAGAAGTTTTTTAATACTTTGAGACTTTTATGCAAAACTGTCATTGATGAATGTATAATAAATCATTTTCAGATTTACGTATAAATTAACAAATAAAATAATCATTCTGGTTTAGTCAATTTTTAGGAAAAAAAGTCATTCGTAAATTTTCAGATAACTTTTTAAATTAAAAATGCTCTAAAACCATTTTAAAGAAACCACTCTCTAATGGGTCAATTTTTTGAGGCCCTATTTTAGTATAATATTTTTTCAGAAAATATATAATAAGTTAATATTAATATAAACACAATTAATTTTATAATCTAAATATAAGATGGGTATTAAAATTTAAAACTATCAAATTATAATTTCGGTAGAAAATATTAAATTATATATAAATTATAATATCAATAATAAAAAATGATGAACTTATAAATTAATTATACAAACAGAAATTTGTAAATAAAAAAATAAATTTTACGAGTCCCTAAGGTTTCTTCAAGCGATCGTTCTATTAAAATCCCACCTTGAATTATATTCTGACTCCTTAAATTTTATTTTTTTGGTTTGATTTTTTTTATCGGGTATATTTATTGGGTTGAAAATTTTCTTGCATAAAAAGGTGAAACAACATTTTCTAAAGAGGATAAGAGATTTGTGGAGCAGCATTTGCTCCATATGAATCATCGTTAGATCTCTAACGAACGGATAAGATGGAGGCGCGGTTCAGATGCTTTGAACCGCATGAATGGGTTGGTTCCGACGCGATTTAGAGATTGATTTAGGTTAAAATAAAAGCCTTGGTTCCTCCTCCAAGCCCAGTCGCCGGCATCTCTTACATGAAGACTGATACTAGGCTCCCTTCATCATTGATCTCACCTCGAAGCTGACCCAGCACGTGTCACGGGGCGTTTCCCGTGACACGAAGCGT
This sequence comes from Pontederia crassipes, assembly GCA_030549335.1. Lineage (NCBI taxonomy): Eukaryota > Viridiplantae > Streptophyta > Magnoliopsida > Commelinales > Pontederiaceae > Pontederia > Pontederia crassipes. The sequence continues at coordinate 61,842,885 of CM060191.1, read as the reverse complement.
GAAGCCTCGCGGCACCAGTGCCGCTCAACTTATAGCCCTCGGCCGTTTAGCGCCGAAAATATGGAACACATGCAGCCGCCCCGCACTGCGTAATATTGCGGAGTATCAAGTTATCCGCCCTTAGGGCATTTATCTTGTAAGGCCGTTCTTATGAATGGCCAAGTAGGTGACGTTCCCGTAGGGTACGTCTTTTGCATCTTCAATATGTAACAAGACTCCTATACCTACGGTACACTAGGAGGAGTTCACTAGTGCCTTCCGAGGCCCAATTGTATGTTATGTTTCATCATATTTTAATACAAGTAAGCTTTTCTTTAATTCTAGTGTCATGGCCTTGAGCATGGGGTGGCAACCCACATCGGTGTCCCTTCGTGGTGTCTCATGGTCCCTTCGTCGTCCCTTCGGACTTTAAGCGCCCAAGCGCCTACATTAGTGCCGCAACGCGCTAATGCCACGGTCTCGTGACGAGTAGTCCAACACTCTAGTCATGTCCGTGATTGAATGCCTATAAGACGACTCTCGGCATAGTCGTCTCGACCATAAAACTTCCGCTGCAAACTCAAAACAGGCTTGGCTAGGTGCCTATCCACCTAGTCGTCGCACGTGGTCTAGTGTCCGAGAATGATCCCGTGACAAGTGGTATCAGAGCAGTTCTTCCTGCTCGGATTACCCAGCGACGATGACTCGCTTGTGTCGTCGCAACGTGCCCTGGCGTAGGAAATGTACTTCCACTCAAATACTCCATCACGCCCAGGCGCTTTGGTACCATGGTCTTTGATCGTGGACGCCAACGAGGAATGCATGGCAAGTCTCTTCGCCGCACGCCCAGTCGTGCCCCGCAGCATGTTCCTCAAACACCCGTGTCGTGTCAAGGAATGTCCGTCATGCATCATGATGACGGATTGATCACCCCGCCTAATCGGGACGATCATGCGTCGCTCACTCGAGCAGATCAACCACCCCAGGTATACAGTCGGGAATCCTGAAGTGTCGCGCTGCGTTAAAGAGTGGTCATATGCTCTGCACGATGGTCTTGCGCTGCTCATATCATGAGATCGCTTACACGAGCGTCGTGTAACTCGGAGGACCCGTGTCACATTCAGGGACTGTCGGTCATGCACTATCATGACGACCTGGCGCTGCTCGGTATTTCGTGACGTCGCATCGCATGCCCAGTCATGCAACGTGAAGTGCACAACCGTTTCACGGGAGAAGTTGGCTTAAAGACAAATATCAAGGTTCATGGTCCCTTTTCGGCCAGGGAATATCATCTTTTCGGCCAAGGAGCATCAATCACAAGCATCTTGTCGTGTCGCAACATCGCCTGCCACGCCACGATGACTTTCAGGAATGGAGCAAAGCATTGATTATTTGCAAATACTCGCGGACGAGCTGTCAACCTTGCCTGCCTCATCAAGTGTCGCCCCGCAAGCGACGCGATGTCATCCATCAAGGAGTGGGACGAACCTGATACATGCCAACGCAAATCGACGCCTCAACTCAGCGACCAATTTGGCAAATGGTCTGAGCGTCGAGCATCGGCGAACCTTGGCATGCTGCTGTCAAGCGTTCTGCCGCCAACCGAAGGAAGGAGTACCCTTTCCTTTTGGACATCGCCTCGAGTAATCGAAACGGCCTCCAAGGATCATAATGCGAAGGTTTTGAAGGACACATTGGCGATGTCGTCCCTTCGAATGGAGATGGAAGTAATGTTGGGAGCTCATGCCATGAGTTCACCAACCGCAATCCGCTTATCTAAGCGGAGCGTCTTCACGAGCATCCCCACGGATCAGTGAAGGCTCGGAATGACTACTCTTTCGTAAGGGTCAAGCCGTCCGATGGACGAGTATATCAAAAGTGTATGATCTAGAATGACAGGCACAGTGGCATTACTTTATCCAAGGTGCGGATGAACGAGTATCTAAGGTGCATCCTCTTCGTGAACGAGCACAACGATCTCGCCCCATCCATACCTCAAAGGAATTGTCAAAACTTCAAAGGAGGTCCTAGGATCGGAAGAAGACATATCCCAAGAATCCTGCAAGATGTGGCAAACTCAGGATGGCGTTGCCATCGCGACAATGTAGAATGTGGCAAACATGCATCCCAGACATGGGACAGAAGAAGTGGCAGTTCATCAATTATGCAAGCTCTGACAAGTTGGGACTGGAAGTCAAGATCGCATTGTTCAGCATCGGCCAGATGGGCATGTTGAAGGAGGAAGTGAAAGAAATCACCGAGCTCCGCCTACAGTGTACCCAGGAGGATGAAGACCCAGTGTTGGTGCTCTTCAAGCAGAGGGGTTAGAAGCTTTGGACTAAGAAGGAGTTGGAACGACCGGATCGTCCAACCTCCGCTCACTAGTCGACGTTGCCAAGTCAATCGGGACAAGTGTCATACCACCAAAGCCCTTGGGCAAGGCAATGGTGAGGGAGAGAAGCTCAAGTCGCAAGGAGGAAGCTACTTATGCCGAAGACAAAAATCGTCCATCGAAGCAGGAGAAGCGAGTCGAATCACTGGCACATGTGGGGAGACCCTCATCGTCGCTCACTATAGCGACTGAGAGTGGACAAGGTGCGGAATGTTATACCAAAAAACCTTGCTCCACCTCAAACCGTCGAGATATCTCTTGTCCACCAAAGGTAAGGTGGAGCTGTTCTCAAGGCTCGGCGGACAAAGGACTCAACGTTGCAACCATCTGCAACTTGGAGATAGCGAGTTGAACCACAAGAAAACGTGGAGGGGGACTCTCGTCGCCCACTATGGCGACTTGGATGGACAAGACATGGATTGTTAGATCGAAGAATCTTGTCCCGCCTCAAGACTGTCGAAACATCAGATGATCACCAAGGAGGAGGTGGTCCTGCGCTTTTCGTTCGGCAGAGGTATGGAAGACTCTATGTTGCAATCATTTACATCATAGAGACGTTGAGTCAAGTCCACAAAGAGACCTGAAGCGTCCCGAAGTATTCGTGGAAAGACTTTCGTCGCTCATCATAGCGACCCCAGGCACTCAAAGCAGACAAGCTACAAGCATCGACATCGGAGAGCTTGTGCTGTTTCAAGCCGTCGAAATTCAAGAATGATCATCGAGGGTGAGATGGTCCCGTACTTCGCATTCGACGGAAAAGAGACCTTATGCTGCGGCCATTCGCAACATGAAGGCATCGAGTCAAGTCATGCAGGTCAAATGGCGAGACTCTTCATCGTGTTCTACACGACCCTGAGACAACTCTTCTCCGCGCTATTCCTGAAGGCATACAAGAGTTGTTTCACCCCCAAAGAAGCCAAACCACACAAGTTGACGCTGCGCAAGTCGAAGAGAAGTGAAGCCAACAGAGACTTGATGGATGGATAGTTGCTTGATGAAGTCATACTGCACATGGCGGACTCCACTGACACTGCACAAGTGATGACCCCGGATTGGACGAAGGATCAACGAGCGAAGCAGGCCTGAGGGAGGAGTCCTCAGCGAGACCCAAGGAGCGGGCATTCCTGGCGCTGCGTGATGCTGATGAAGTCGAAGTCAAGACAAAGAAGGCAGAATTGAACGAGACAAACGAAGTCAAGACTCAAGACGAAGATCCCGAGGAAGCCCGGACAGCGGCGTCGGGAGCGTCGCCGACTTTAGTGGGGGAGAATGTCACGGGGCGTTTTTCGTGACACGAAGCGTGAAGCCTCGCGGCACCAGTGCCGCTCAACTTATAGCCCTTGGCCGTTTAGCGCCGAAAATATGGAACACGTGCAGCCGCCCCGCACTGCGTAATATTGCGGAGTACCAAATTATCCGCCTTAGGGCATTTATCTTGTAAGGCCGTCCTTATGAATAGCCAAGTAGGTGACGTTTTCGTAGGGTACGTATTTTGCATCTTCAATATGTAACAAGACTCCTATACCTACGGTACACTGGGAGAAGTTCACTAGTGCCTTTCGAGGCCCAATTGTTTTATGTTTCATCATATTTTAATACAAGTAAGCTTTCTTTTAATTCTAGTGTCATGGCATTGAGCGTGGGGTGACAACCCACATCGGTGTCCCTTCATGGCGTCCCGTGGTCCCTTCGTCGTCCCTTCGGACTTTAAGCGCCCAAGCGCCTACATTAGTGTCGTAACACGCTAATGTCATGGTCTCATGACGAGTAGTTCAACACTCTAGTCATGTCCGTGATTGAATGCCTATAAGAGCAATTCTCGACGTAGTCGTCTCGACCATAAAACTTCCGCTACAAACTCAAAATAGGCTTGGCTAGGTGCCTATTCACCTAGTCGCCGCACGTGGTCTAGTGTCCGAGAATGATCCCGTAACACACGCTCCTCTCACCTCTCCAAGCTTCATGTTTGTGCTATCCTCTATCGGGAAGACCCCCATTGGCTCCCCTCTTTTGTTGATCTCGGGTCAGAGACAACCTTTCATGTCCTCTCCCTCCAACATTCGTCTCCCCATCCAAAGTTTGTCACAACAAAATTATCAAGTACCAGCTTTGGAGCTAGTACAATTTGAGCAGCTCAACGAAAGATCGAACACAGAAAAACATAAGTAAAAAAAAGAAGTAAAAAGGCGATCATGCTGAAACAGAGGACGAGACAAGAGACATGTTTGAAGCAGAGGAAGGTGGTGCAGTTAAGTTGGGTGTTATGAGCATGCTCCTATCTGCGTGAACATATTTTTGACGCCGACAGATTTGCCGATGTGAGAGCCGGAACTTGCACATTCGGAGGCTTGAATGAGAAGAGAAAGCGGACGATCTAGATTGCATTCGACCAAGGACAATCAAGAGAGTCCGGGTGAGGTCAAGAACTTGTAGATCAGCAGATCAAGAGGGTGTAGGCGAGGCAACGGAGAAAGATCAACAGTTCTATAAACGGAGAGAAAAATCTCCCTGGCAGCTTTTGTCCGGTGGCTTTCTTGAGATGAAATCTTCAAGTGCACGCCCTTCGTGTGACCATGGTGCAGAGGCGAGACAGATCATCGAGGGAGGAAAGAGGACCTGGAGTAATTGAGAGATAGAGAAAGAAAATAGAAGATGGGGAAGAAATTCGTGTAGCAAGGGAAAGATTTTTTCTGAGTATTTTGTTAACTCTGAACCGCTGTTAGACCGACAATGTGAGAGCGTTGAACCGGTCGAAACAAAAGTTGAATCAATATGAACCGCGCCTTTATCTGATGCATCCACGTGAGATCTAATGGTACACTATACATATGGATCAAAAGTTGATCCATATATCCCTTAACCTCTTTTTTAAATCGTTGGTTTAAACATGGAAATAAATAATCGTGAGATATGAATAATAACATTTATATTTCCGAGGATGCAAAATAAATAGCAAATAAAAGTAAATGGAATTTAAAACGTAAGGTGCATTTTTGGTTTTGGGCCTATTTCCAACTTGGGCTTAAACGGAAAGGTCTTAAATAAATATGTCATGGCCCACTCAGTGTTGCACATCTCTCGTTTGCTGCTCCCCCCGTCAGTCTTCACAAGTAGATCGATCGGGTCGAGGGGAGCTCCGTACGTCTTCCCCATTCCGTCACCACTGCTGCACAGATCCCTCATCTCTCTACAGGTAACTTAATTTCGATGTTCGTGTCGTCTGTCTTCGGATCCTCGAGTAGCTTCATCCCCCATCCAATCCGAAACAGGATAGCTGGATCGCATTCTTCCGGTCTTCATCGGAGGAGAAGAAGAAACGGCACCGGATAACGGTCTTGCTCTTGTTACTTTCTAAAGCCACAATCCTCTCCTTCTGCTGAGCTCCGCGAGTGAATCCATCGAGGAGGAACTCAAGAAGGAGGTGATATCGGCCATGGCGGCCGTAGCGATACACCAATTCGCGAAGTGCATCACCTGTCATGCGTGGAGTCCAGATCAATCTAGTAACGGACGCATCTCCTTCTCTGAAACCCCAAATATCTGGCTTTCTTTAAGATCCTCTGTTGATTCATTTTAGGTGCACTTTCGTCTTTGCATAGAATTTGCTAGTTGTGTCCAACGTCGGAATTCTAATGAATGGGTATCTTTTTTTTTTTGGAGGGCGTATCAAATTTGATTCTTTCTGAAAGTACTTGTGTATTTAAAACTAAGGAGTTAGAGGACTTCAGGAATTTAGGCATTTTTGGTATTTAAACTCTTATGCATGATATATACTAAAACTAGCTGCTGATTTTCTCTCTTTTCAAACTTGAGCTTCAATAAATTTTTGCCTTTTTTGTTGGGAGGCATAAATTTTTTTCATCCCTCATTTGTCTTATGGAAGGACATTATTTATTTAACTTGCTGTAAAGAGGTTTCCTGATATTTCATCACTTGACATTTTTTCATAAGGAGATCATGATGCATTAGACTCATGATAGAAAGTTCCTTTAGAGAAGTTGAATGCGATGGTTGAATAATACAACGAGATGCTCCCATGGTTAGGAATGCAATTATCTTATTCAATTGTACCTTTGCATGGTTTTGTGTCAACCACATTAGGCTTCACATTGGATGAAATTACAGAGAGCAAGGGTTTAGCAGTATTTTCTGATTTTCCCATGTTCAAATATATTGTAGTGGAGATTTTCTTTCAAACTCTTTTACTGTAATGGACGAAAGCTGAGTTTCTTTTGTGTTTTCAGTTTCATTCTTGTGATTGATAATAAGTAATAACCGATAGTGATGGAGATACTTGCCCCCTCAAAAAGAGTTGTGTTAATCTGCGTCTGCTGACTACCTTGTGATTTGATTACTTTCTCTTTTTCAGTGGTTGCTTTTTGTCCAAATAATCATGAAGTACATATATATAAGCTATTTGGAGAGAAGTGGGAGCGAATGCATGTGCTTCAAAAGGTATGCCTCTCATTGTCTCTCGTCAATTTCTTCTCTTGAAATACTATTACTTGTCGAAGTTCGTAGGAACTTCTTTCTCAAAAGAAGTCTTTAGGAACTTTGATCATTAGACAGCATATATACATTTGTTATAAGGCTTCTGTATAATAAAGATATATTTTCTTTCAAACCTTGATGCTAGACAGGGACATATTGCCACATGCGTGTGATGGGTCCACTTACTAGTTGCAAACACATTATAGAAAAATGTAGTTTTAACCATTGTTGAAGCCTCGAAGGAATCATGTTATATCTTTTTTTTTGTTTGCTTGATTAATTTTGATCATGTAGGCAAAACATACAAACTGGTCTGAGGACACAGAATCTTCCCATGATGGCATTATAAAAGCTGACATTATGTCAACTATATCTTCATGTATTAAATGATAATAGCGTCTCTTTTCTATGGGCATTTTAACAGGGCACTCTCAGTTCTTCTACGTATTCTGACTTTCATCTCATGGTTATAATTTCCTATCTCTGCTTCTACAAGTAGGGCTGAGAATTGCGATTCGGTGTTTGGCATATGGATTGGCATGATTTCACCATGATACACTTAACCTTTATCTTCACTGGATACAACTATCACATGTCCTTTACTCAAACAGAACCAGTAAATAAAGTGGCCAACTCTTCTAAACAAAATAAATTGGTCAACACGACACAATATGATTTATCAGGATTTTTCTCTGACCCGGTTGTCATTCAGGTCGGATTTGAGACAAGACCCAAAAAACCCGACCTAATTCAGGTTAGGACTAGAGTAACATGTTAGATACCCGGTTGGTCCCAACTTGGTTTTAGTTTTTTTGTACTTCCATCATATTATTTAAATATGTCCCTCCCACCCCAAAAAATTAAAAAATAAAGCCGTCAATTTGTTGTCCTAAGACAGAGAGCAAAACCCTTGAGTTTCTTGTGTTGCATACAGAAAAAGAAATTTGATAAATGTATATTTGATCTGATAATGTTAACTTCTTAGATCACATAAAGTTAGTTTTAATTTTCATGTGTATGTCTATTAAATTTATTAGATAAAATTTGACTTTAAAATGAGAGATGTATTTTTGTGAGTTTATTTCAATAATTTTGAGAAAAAATATTGGGCTAATCAGGATGCCTGGGTCTAATTCTCGGATCTAACCAAAACGTTTTGAACTTGATCCTCGTTGGATCAGGAATGGGAATGGTGGTCTCGTTCCTGGTAAAAAATTTGGTCAGTATTAGGAATGGGAGGTGAGACAAATGAATTTCCTATAGGAATTGGCCTACATCAAGAATCAGCTTTAAGCCCGTATCTATTTAACTTAGTTATCGATGCTATAACCGAGAGTATCACAGAGGAGGTACCTAAGTGCATGCTATTTGCGGATGATATAGTACTTTTAGCGGATTCAAGAGAAGAGATTAATACAAAATTGGAAATATGGAGAAATACGTTGGAGTCAAAGGGTTTTCGTTTAAGTAGGAATAAAACAGAATATATGCATAGCAATTTCACAAATAAACAACTTAGAAACGATTTGAAAGTTAGGTTAGGGGAGGATATAATTCCTCAAGTGACAAAGTTTAAATATTTAGGATCAATTGTAAGACAAGATGGTGAGATTGATGACGATGTTAATCATAGAATTCAAGCTGATTGGTGTAAGTGGAGGAAAGTCACTAGAGTTCTTTGTGATAGAAAAGTACCCAATAAAGTTAAAGGAAAATTCTATCGTACTGCTATAAGGCCAGCAGTGTTATATGGTAGTGAATGTTGGGCTATGAAGGGACAACATGAACGTAAAGTGGGGGTAGCCGAAATGAGGATGTTGAGAAGGATGTGTGGTCATACAAAATTAGGAATGACCATATACGTGAACGAGTCGGAGTGGCTCCTATTAGTGAGAAAATGGTAGAGAATCGTTTGAGATGGTTTGGTCATGTTCAGAGAAGACCATTAGATGCGCCAGTAAGAAGAGTAGATCAAATAATTTGGAGTCCGATTAAAAGAGGGAGAGGGAGGCCAATGCGGACACTTGACGAACTAATAGAGCAAGATCTATTGGTGAATAATATACCGAAAGGTTTGGTTACTAATAGAGCGGAATGGCATCGTATGATCCATGTAGCCGACCCCACCTAGTGGGATAAGGCTTTGTTGTTGTTGTATTAGGATGACCTCATTCCTTGTCGAAATCCGGTTGTGCTCACTCTAATGCACCGCGACCAAATTGATCATTTAACTCACATGACAAGTTTATGCATGGCTTATCAAATTTATCAAACAACTCAAATAGATAAACGAGGACAGAGACGTCGTGACTATCAAATTAAATAGTTTAAGTATTTGATCACAGCATCAAATTATTCATCGATCATGATCATGTTCAAATAACTCATAAAGTAAATTGATACATAGTTTTCAAATTAATCGGACAAAAAATGATAGGACACTGGTTGTAATGTCAAGTGTATTATTCTTCCATTTTCCTCAGTAAATGATTAGGACTTAACTTCTTGTACGGGATATGACATCTCTCTCTCTCTCTCTCTCTCGTTTTTAGGAAATGATGACTACGATGCTTGGGTAGTCATCTGGAATGTATTAAAGAAACCCGAAAACTGGAAGATTTACATGTGTAGCGGTGTATCAAAAGAAAAAAAAAGTAAAAACAATTAGGGCCAGCATTCCTAACACCCCACTCTAAAAAAGAGATATGATGTACAATGTTTTCGACATAGAACCACCCACTCATTCAAAATAGTGCGATTGCATTGTAGACAAATGGCCCAAGTGACATCTCCCTTTTGTGTCATGAAGTTGGCACGATTATGAATAGTCTGCCTAACACAAATTCCTCCCTATTATTAGTGTCAATATGTTGCAAAATCTCTGGGTACATATTAGAAGCTCAGAATAAATAAAGGTCTGTGTGACTTAGCGTTGAAGTGTTGATAAACAATTTAATAACTGAAGCAGTTACATGTTTGGTAATAAAAAACTTATAAGTTATTATTTTAGTCAAATGACAAAAAAATTTATTAATATTATAACAGAGGATAGATGTGGAGGAAAGTTATATATATTCTAAGGGCAAAATAATAACTGATCAACTTTTTTTTTCTTCCACAAAAAATAAGCTGGGGTCCCCCAATTTTTTTTTCCAACTCATAAGTAGGTAAATTTTAAGTACTTATCAACTCTCCTTTTCAGTTACCAAACATGAATAAAATTTCAAAACTGCTTATATGTCATTTTGACAAGCTTAGCCAAACAACCCCTAAGGCCATAAAACATAAAGTTTGGTTGCTTCTTTGTTATGAGTTCTCTTTTGCATATTGTCTTGTTTACAAGGTTTTCTATTGTATGACTTTGTGGCTGCCTATTATTATGTTAACAGCATGATCAAATAGTATCTGGGATCGATTGGGGCGTAAGATCTAACAAAATAGTAACTGCTTCACATGACAGGAATTCGTGAGCATCTTCTTTTCTCCAAATCTTTGCCTTGATAGCTTAACCATGTGTGCAACCTTATGGTACTAAAGTGTTCAGTTTTGAATTTTACAGATATGTTTGGAATCAAGAAGGATCAGAGTGGCTGCCAACTCTTGTTATTCTCAGGTTAAATCGTGCTGCCCTTTGTGTTCAATGGAGTCCTAAAGGTACTGAATTGATCTCTCTTTGAAAGTTGATGATTGTGGCCAATGGCAATAGTTTTTCAACGATAGCTTTCCTTTTCTTTTTGGCTTCTTCTTAGTGTTTTGCATTTCCACTTCTTTATCAAATGTTTATATAAGAAGTGCATTCTTAGGTATGAACAAAGAGAACTGTTACTGTATATCACCAAGAAGTTCACAACTAGGTGCATGATATATTTTATTATTTTTTTAAAAGGATAATGACCTTTGTGGTGCTTTTAATTTTATTCTTATGTTTATAGGATACCGAATTAAAAATTGATGGCATATATTGTGTACTGGTGTGATTGCTTGGGCCGCATTCTTACAATTAATGAAAATGTTAGTAAGGAAGTTTAATCAAGCAGATATTGGCGTTCAATCCTATGTGATTTAGGATAGATTAAGTTGCCTGACATGGTAACCGAGCTAGAGCTGCTTCTAACTCTAAGTTAACAAATTGTACACCCTTTCTTTGAAAGAGTAATATAAGTGGAGTGGTTGATTCCCAGCCGTCCTTTCCCTCCTCAGCAAAAAGAAGAGCGACTTCTTTCTTGAGAAAAAAATAGCCTAGAATTACTTGTTCATGTTTTAGATCCAGTTACCTTGTTAAAAAAAGTACTTGAAATCATAAGGTAGCAGTGCTTCCATACACTTCTATTGACACCTTTAAGTAATCTATGGTATATATGAGGCTCTTGAAATTGTGGATTCTATTTGTTTACCTTAAAATGATAAGTACCTTGGCGCGAATAAAAATTCTGTATATTTTTATGATTTGCATTTCCGTTTGTGAGTAGTTGTGTAAAATGACCCACTCCCCTATTTATGTCAGAAAAAAAGTGTGAAACTTCCTGAAGTGCTGGTTAAACTCAAATGTTTAACCCTCACCTTGTAATTTGGAACAGGATTTTTCTTGCACGAGAGTATCTTCTCTCTCTCACAAAAATAAGAGTAACTTGTATTATTGGCAGTGTCCAATACTGCTAGGATAACTTGAATCACTTGTGTTAGTGCAATCTGTTTACCCATTTATGGATCTTTGACAAGGTATCATTGTGAAATGCATTTTGCTATTTATCTTCTTTTGCTTTGTATTAACAAATGGATTTTCTTTTCAGAAAACAAATTTGCTGTTGGAAGTGGTGCAAAAACTGTTTGTATATGTTACTATGAACAAGAGAGTAATTGGTAATTGGTTCACATTCTTTTCTTAAACGAGGTGCCTCTATTATATATCCTAAAATTTGAATCTAAATGGTAATATCTAATCATTAACCATCACAAGCTGGTATCATTTAGCTGACTTCACCAACTAGATCTCTTTTGGAAATATACCTTATTCAATCTTAACAATGTTTCTTCTTGGAAGTTATTTCATCATGTTCCAGAACCAATCTGGGTGTTTACATGCAGGTTGATTGTATGTGATATATACACGTTGTCCTGTTGGTCTAAATTTTCCGACTTTCAGTTAAAATGGTGTCTTCAGGCATCATCTTTTGCATATTCGGGCCATATGGATCTCCCCACATTTTTTTTATACACTTAACACTTTATCCTGTTGTGTGGTTTAACTTTCCCAAATTTCAGTTTAAATAATTTTTCTTTCGGCTGCACTGTTGCATTTCTTTGGGCCATATGGATTCAGCACGACAGTCAATTTTGAGGCCGAGATCTTCTCAAAAAAAAAATTTTGAGGCCGAGAGATGTTATGTTTTCACTTCAACCCGAACATTGGCTGAGGACCTATATGGCCTATATTATTTCTGCACAGATTACAATATAAAGTTTGTTTTCTTGTGTACATCTGCATATTTTACAATCTAGAGGGATGACTACCTATGTGGACTAGTTGTCCTTGTGCCCTAAAGAAGTATCTTCTCTAAGTTTTGTCTTCAATCTGCTATTCAGATGGTCAATTTTAGTTAGATACACACTGCAGTATTCTTACGTTGAAGTTTAGTTTCCTAATTTTAATGATTATATTCTTTTTTCCATTCAGGTGGGTTAGTAAACTTATCAGGAAAAAACACAATTCATCTGTTACAAGTGTTGCATGGCATCCTAACAATGTGAGTTATTACTGCATTTGACTATCTTGCCATTCATGGCCTGTGACCATCTAGTAGAAAAATGTCAAGGGTAGCAGTTTGTAGGATGATGCACTATATTAAGTAAAAAAATCTGCTTGCTTTTGTATCAGGGATAGATGGATTGAACTTGTGTTAAATTCTAGGTTGATATTGGTCCACTTGTGGTTAGCCATGATGGATAGGTGCAAAACGGGAAGTGTTCTTTATTTCTTAAAGGTGGGTAGTGGTTTGAATTCAGAAGGATAAATTGCATGGAGATATCATGCAGAATTCTGATCTAGAAGATATGACATGGCATATTCCTGTGTCTGCAAATCGTCATGGCTATTTAAGATTCCAGATACTGGATTCTTTGTAAGCTGAAACATCTGTCAACTTCCTTTGTGGTTAATTTCTAAAAAAGACTTCTGGGTGTTTTTGCCAATATAGTTATGTCTATGAAGAGTTACTATACTTTAAATTAAGTCCATCATTCTTCGCTTCCATTAATCTTGCTAACATGGAACTTTGTGATTCTTTTACTTGCATCCAATGGTAAAGTCTCAGTAGCATGAACTATTCTGGTACCTGCTCAGCACAATAACCAGTGCACATTACAAAAGTTTTTCTTGTGCTCTTAGAAATTCTTTGGCATGAATGATGCTCGGGCATAGATTGAAAGCTTTCAAACGGGGTTGGCATGATGAATGACTCTCAGGCATAGATTGAAACTCTTAAAATGGGGTGTTTTTTTAATCTCCTTGTATTGTGTCAAAATTGATGAACACGTCAACTGCGACAAATGCATGTGGATTGATATGTTGAAGAGTTTGATGTATCAGGTTGATTAGTGTCAGAAGAGAAAAGGAAATAGGACTTGGGAAAAGTTATAATTGGAGTATAAGGTATGATTAATGGCAGATGGGTGACAAAAAGTTCAAAATATAATTGAATGAGAGAATATTATACAGTTTGTAGCTTTACCCAAGTGATACAGAGAGTTTGAAAAAACATTTTATTATTAATTTTTTAAAGTTAAAAAATGTTATTCTAGAACAAATAGTGATGTCAAAATTGAGAAGCTGCATTTTCATAGTCAGATTTATTTTGACATGCACAGTCAAAATATAGAACGTACCCTATTACTTTTTGTGCCACTCATCAATTCAGAGCAAATTCAAATGTTTGTTAGTCATTGCAGATTCTTCTTGCAACAACATCTACGGATGGTAAATGCCGTGTTTTCTCAACCTTCATAAAAGGTGTAGATACAAGGTTAGTATTAGTATTTGTAGCCCTTGACTGAGGATTTGAGGATTCCTTGATATGTAATACTTCTATCTTTTGTCTTATCAACAGGAATTCAGGGTCAAGTTCTTCCAGTGATCCAAAATTTGGAGAGGTATTCGTTTAGAATATTTGACCACAGAAGAGTTCTCATATAATACATTTGCTACATCTTATTACTCCAGTACTTTATGCAATTCAGAGAACCACAGTGATTAAGTATTTTTTAATTAGTTTATACTGAACACAGTGAGTGCAATAGGATTAAAAATAAAATCACCCTAAAATACAAAATTTCAATTTCAATATTTTTGTCATATGGTTGGCACTTCCGTGGAATCATTTATGACAGGTTTTTCTTGGGACACTTCAAATCCTATTCTTTTAACAAGCAACAAAGAAAAGATCAAAATGCTTTGTATAACTCACCAGTGTGTTGGCACTTGACACAGTTATTTTGGCATTGTCTTGAGGAATCATTTTCTTCTTTTGATCTGGCTCTATTTTAAGGAGTAAATTTCAGCAACGGTTTTCCAACTTAGGGGGTATTCCCAATATGGTCACTCAGGTTCACTTTGTAACATCATGATCGTTGAACTTCATAAATATTTCAGTCATGGTCATCGCAACCGGTCATCGCCCGGTAGATTTGCCTACGTGGTTCCACATCAACATTTTCTCTCTCCTCCATGCCAGATTTTAAAAAATAAAATGTCACATTAATATTATTTATATCTCTCAACTCAAACTTAATTTTGTATTTGTATGGTCATTCAATTTTTCAAAACTCAGTGACGGTCATCATTAAAAATTTAGAATAATAAAAAAGATATATAATGAAAGAATAAATAATATAAAAATCTAATTATCAACGAGAGGCGATAGGTCTTTAATGGACAATGACCCTCTTATTTAACTTTTCAAAAGTATCGTTAAAATAGATTATTTTTTTCAAAAAAAGCTAAATAAAATAATAAAAATAAAAAAGTGTTTAAGGAGCATTTAACTTTTGTGACCATTGAATTATTTTTAAGAAAAAAATACTATGACATCAGTATTTTCTCTATCTCCATTTAAAATTTAAAATGATAAATAAATAAAAGATTAAAAAAGAGGCAATAACCTATTAAGACTTAAGAGGTTGTCATTTTTTGTAGACGTCAGAGGTGGTGAGGAATGGTAGACCTAGAGGTGTACTTTTGTATGGGCCATCCGCCCCACCCGATGCCTGCACAAGATTTTGCTGGGCCTGGGCAAATCCATACCGGACTGCCCAACGGGCATGACCCGGCACCGGCCAGATGTCACATGAAGTTTATATATATATATATTTAAATCTTTAATCATACTCCTAAAAAAATCTTTAATCATACATTATAACTATATTGTATATAAAAATATGTTTATTATATGAGTAATAATCATAATATCATTTATTGTAATATTTTTAGTATTTTTTATTAGTCCAAATTTTAGGGCAAAAAAATGTAATCGATATTTTTCTATTTTTTATTTCCCTAATATAATAATTATTCATTATTATATATTTAATACAACAACAACAAAGCCTTATCCCACTAAGTGGGGTCGGCTACATGGATCATACGACGCCATTCCGCTCTATTAGTAACCAAACCTTTCGGTATATTATTCACCAATAGATCTTGCTTTATTAGTTCGCCCAAGTGAAATTGGGCGGCCCGACATGATTTGGTCGTGCCCAAACCGTGTCGGATCGACCCAAGTGACTTTAGTTTTTTTACTTTTTTATTTTATTATGATTTTTATTTTTTTAAGTTTTTAATGATGATCGTGACTGAAATTTTGAAAAGTTGAATGACCATGTCTGAAAATTTTGATAAGTTGAATGACTATACAGGTACAAACATAAGTTTGAGTTGAGGAGAGAAAAAATGTTGATGTGGCATTTTATTTTTTCAAATCTGACATGGAGGAGTGAGAATATTGACTTGGAGTCACGTAGGCATTCATGTCAGCAAATCCACCGGTTAATCGGGTCACATTTCTAAAGTTCACGATTGTGGTTTTGCAAAGTGAAGTTGAGTGACCATATTGGGAATACCCCCTAAGTTGGATGACCGTTGTTGAAGTTTACTCTTATTTTAAGCATTCATCTTCTTTTGGACAATTTTATCTCCCTGATATACTGTATATTTTATGTTCTTGAATGCAGCAAATTGCACAACTTGATATCTCCTCTACCTGGACCTTCGGTGTTAGGTGGTCTCCAAGTGGCAATATCTTAGCATATGCAGGTTGACTCTTATTGAAGTTTAGAATTATATATGTAAGAAATATTTTAATGAGTTCCAGGATTTTCATGTTGGAGTTCTATGAATTCCAATGACAATGAACGGTATGTGTTATTAAATTAAAAGTAGAGATAATTGGAACAACAAATTAATCTGACATCATTTTGTGGCAACCCTTTAGCGTACTCGAACAGTATTCAATCTGTCTCTACATTTTCCTTATGATGGGAGAAAGTTGAAGCAACTATAAAAGAACATAATTGTTCTAAAAATTTATTGATATGGCCATACACTCACAAGTTAAATTTTATAAAACTGTAGGCAACTTTCTTTTCCATGTTAAAGTAGGTTGAACATTTTATAGTGGATGTAACCGAAGCTTGAGTTGGATCCATATGACTGTAATTAAACCATCTTTTGCTTGTAGGTCATAATTCAATGATTTATTTCATCGAGGAAGTAGGTTCTTCTCCATCTGCTCAAAATGTAGCCTTGCGAGGCTTGCCTCTGCATGATGTGGGTCAGCAATTTTTTTTCTTTTCTTTGATTTCCAATATCTAAGTGAAATATTCAAGTTGGGCTAATAGATTTAAAATATATTGCAGATCCTATTTGTATCTGAGAGAACAGTTATTGGTGTGGGATTTGATTGCAACCCCATGATTTTTACTGCAGATGAAACTGGCCTATGGTATGCTTCAGTTTCATGACATAACTGTTTTTATATAGTTTTAAATTAAGTTTTTATTATATGCTCTAGGAGGGGAGAATCATTATGATTTGCTGACTACTCCTTGAGTTACAAGTTCTCTTTGTTTATTTGGTTTCTTCAGACTTCGCATATAGATGTTTGATAACATGTGGTAATAGTTTTACTTTCAGTTTTTCAAGTCAAACAAAGTCACTTGTACTTTTTTTGGAGCCATGTTAGTGAAGCCTACCATGTTTAATGAATTAGGATCTTGAAACCTGTCGACTGTATTTATCAAATCAGTGATCCAAAGTGGCTGAATGGATCATATTAATTGACGAAACTAAATAAATAAAAATTGTATACAGAGATCAATAAGACCAAACCACCAATTGATTTTTTTATAAGTGTAATTCTGGCGCTCGACGAGCTGGTCCCAAGCCCGGATAAAGGAGGAGGGTTGTGTTAGGCCCCGACAGTCAGCATAAAATCATGTCGAATCTTATGAACATGGATCAACGAATATGGCGTCGTATGATCCATGTAGCCGACCCCACCTAGTGGGATAAGGCTTTGTTGTTGTTGTTGTAATTCTGGCGCAGCACCAAGATCTAATGAGAGTAAATAAGACAAAATATACGAGGATAGACCGAAGTACTATCCAAGAAAGGCAACAACAACAACAACAAAGTCTTATCCCACTAGGTGGGGTCGGCTACATGGATCATACGATGCCAATTCGTTGATCCATGTTTATGAGATTCGACAGGGTTTTACGCTGGCTGTCGGGGCCTAACACAACCCTCCTCCTTTATCCGAGCTTGGGACCGGCTATAAAACATAGGCGGAGTTTGTGAATAGACAATGATGCGTCTTATAATTCCATACCTTGATCTTGTAGTCATCTCCTGAAAATTATAGTTGGAGAGCAAACATTATAACCTTTGATCGGAAACCAAACAATTACAATTATTTGTTAATGCAAAACATGCATACCATTTATAGTGATCTTACCTAGAGATGTCACAAATTCATCAAACATCTAGTACACAATGTAAAGGCCTCAGCTGGTGTAGCATTTGATGTGAAACTAAAAAAACTAAAGAAAGATCATTTTACTGAAGTTGGATGTTTGGATGAACTGATAAAAACCACAAGCACAGAGAATGCAGTAGGCGATCTTGAGAAAGTATTGGGTATTATTTTTAACAACAAGAATAGAGGAGCTTAGTTCATTTTTTTAATGCTTATTAAATTAGGACTGTAAAAGGAACTAACACATATGAGTGACTGGGCGACTGTCTGACTGAAGTACACTTTGCAATTAGCTGGTGAGAGGGAGAAAATTGGGCTACAGTGCTGCTCTGAAAGAGCAGATGCAAATTCCTTTCGTTTCCCAAATCAAGATAAGAATACCACTACACAAATTCGAGGGTATGGTTGCAAGTAATTGCATCAAAATAAAGAAAATCTTCACATAACAGGCTTTTAAATTTAAGATGTCCAGACTTCCAACTCCATGATCTTTCAGATTATAAGAAAATATTCTGCTTCTCTAGCTTGGAAGTACAGAGTAGATTAGAAATTAGACACAGATATACATAGACATAATATATTCTATTTTCGTAGAAACATACATATTGAGATGTTACATATTTAGATAAAGAAACAGGTTTATAGCAACTAATAAGGATTTTCGCAGACAAGTTGAATAAACATGAATCTGTGTTTGCTTGAGATAAATCCAGATGTAAGCACATGGGAAAACTAAAGGGAGAAAACACTAAATAATGCACTACGAATGCTGACATCTTCTTTTTCTTAGTCATTTACTGTGCTTAAAGGCACCGAACAAAATTCTGGTGCTTGAAATTAGCGAATCCATGCTATAAAAATGTTTATTTATGAAGCAAAAATGACATGTCCTTTACTCTATTCATTGGCTCCTTTTAGTGGCTATTATATCAATCTCTACTTTAGGAAATAAAAAAGGAAACAGGAATTAAGGAAACAAAAAATATTGAAATAACTAATGAGCCAACAAATCAGTCGTCTAATTAACTCCAACTGATTAGCGTCATTATTATGATATGATTTCCTACTAATAAGCAACAACCAAAGTTATGCCAGGATCTGGTCATTATTACGATATGATTTCCTGCTAATCAACAACAATCAAAATGGCATTATCTAATACAACTTGAAAGTAGTAGTATAAACTATTAGTCATTTAGCTCTAGGAGGTTTTTCTGAAGGATTAGAAGTTACAAATTTTTTCATAAGCACAAAACTTTATTGACAAATTGCAACATTACTTATGTATGAGTATTACATCTTTTGATGCAAGAAAGTTTTCTAGTGATCTGCACGTGAAGAAATTTTTTATTACTCTTTTCCTCACTTTCAATAGATGTTCATCATTCGGCATCACCATTTCCTATAACAGGAGTTTCCTAAGATACCTAGATGAAAAGAAAATAGGACCATCAGGCTCGAAGTATGGTTCTCAGGTATGTTTAAGGATTCATGAGATGCGCTTGTACGACTTTATTGATCTAAATACCTCATGACTTCATGATCTCATATTTACTGAAAGGAAACATGTTTTAATATTAACTATTTACACGTTTTGCGATCTTTAAGGATGAAACCTTCAATTCTTTTTCCCAAAATATGAACTGCACCTTTGCATTACGGATACCCTGAAAGCTGTTTAGGCATAGCACTGTTGAAACAAAGTAGGAGAAACTAGATCCACTGAAAAACAAAAGAAAACGGAAGCAAATCACCTTAGGTTCGTATATTTACTAGTTCAAAATTCTCTCTCTCTCTCTTTTTTTTGAAAAATAATTCTTTCTCATCCTCTTCACCACTTCAATTGCATGCAAACAATAAAACAATAGCCCTGGACACCAGCACTGAATTATTCAAGTGCGAATGATGCATGCCATCCATATCGCAAAACGCCAAAAAGAAAGGCTATGAAACGTTGGCTTTGTGAAGTATGAAACCTTCTTTCAATGTGAATCCCACGTCATATCAAGTTCTACATTATGAAGATATCTTGTGAAACTGAATTGTTGTCACACTCGTAACTTATAATTTTCTCTCAATCATGTAGGCCTTGATCCTTGTTTCTGGTTTGTCTGTGTTATTTCTTTGTTTTTAGCCACTGCTCATTACCAATACTGAGATTATCTCCACACAGTTTTCTGAAGCCTTTGGAAAGCTGTATGGTCAGTCAAAGTCAGGAGCAAACTCTGATGCTAGTGAATCGTCTCGTACTCGCGGCGGGGCTCATGAAAACTGCATAAGGTCTTCCTGTTTGATCTGCAATCTGTTAGTTGTCTATATAATATATTATTCTGCAAATTCTTCGTTAGGCACATTATGTTGATATATGGACATCATTTGCCTATTTCAGCTGCATTTTTCCTCTAAGAAAAGCTGGGGAGACCGTTGTCAGACGCTTTAGTACTTCAGGTTAGTATAGTCATTGGTGTGCACGGTAATGTCATGTTTTTTATCTAACTCAATATTCTGGCAGGGCTGGATGGTAAGGTGGTGATATGGGAGTTAAACGATGATACTGATATTCGGAAGTAACTTGAATGTATTTTGTATTTGATCTCTGATTGAACTTTTGCATCTTAAGCGTCTTTGATCGATGTAAAAGTGCATTATCTGGTACGACGAGTATGATAAACTTCCATTTTTTGCAGAAATGTATGATAATTGATAAATTTTCAGATCTCACTTGGATTTTTTTGTCTATATTATTGTACATTCGATAAACCGGTGTTGCTTGGAGATGATCGACTCTGATCTTGAAAGTTGGATTAACACGATGTCCCCTGTTTTGCATTATCATTTTTAAAAGATGTGATGTAACACTTCCGAGCCAATTCACATTTGGCTTTTTATCCGCATCAATTTAAAACTTTTCTTGATAAGTAAAGAAAGTAGCTACGTATAAGTTTATGATCATCTTTGTGTTTTTGTTCATGTGAGATAATTTATTTAACTATCTAGGTTATTAAATTTTATGTCGATATAATTTTTTTTCTTAGAAAATTTAACGTCCTCGTTGAGCAATGGTCTGTGTTTTTCACATGGCTCAAAAGAGCATACAAATTAATTTTTTTGAACCAATTAGTTTTGGATTTTCAATTCGTAGTAAAATACATTTTGATAGGTAAAAGGAGCAACTAGTTAGCCACCTTATCCTTAAATCTCATATTATTATATGTGACTTCTTAATTTGCCTAGGTAGACTAATGTAAAATTAATGCATTGGTAGTAGTGACTTTAAAATGGGAGACTGAGAAAGAAGATAGAACAAAACTTCCACTGCCAATCTGAAGTTGAGAATTGGTACGAAGGAGTGAGTGATGTTACGAGGTGCCAATGACCCAACAGTGACATCTATAGGAATCCTATTGTTGATTTGATTTTGGTGGAGATGTGTTGATTCCTTGCAAGCTCAAGTAGAAAATTGGAACTTGTGATAGAAAATTTGAGCATTCGCCGGGGGATCTTTCCTGACGGAGTGACGGGGATCCTCGTGGAGTTCACGGCTACTTATTTCTGATCCTTTTTTTTACACGGATTAAAATGTTAATAAGTTGATTATTACCTACAAATTAAAATCTTAATAATTTGGCAGCTGAAGTAGAGGAAGAAAAACTTTGTGGAGCTTGATGTTTGTATTTCTTTAATTATAATTTCTGACCTCATTAAACATATCGTCATAGTGAGACCTTAGATGGCTTGTGACTGGATCTGTGTTGCTCATACTATTTTTCAGTTAAAGAGAGGCACATCCTACTGATGAGATTCAAACTACTCTCACTTTCATACTAAATTTTGTTCTCAGTTTGAAAAGGAGGAGCTTTAGACATACACGTTAAGAAAATTTTAGGCGAGAAAGAAAAAAAAGGATCATTCCACCAAACTCAGAATCCTATCGTCAATTCCTCAATTGTTTTTTGTTGTCACTTGATAATCCAGTTAGCGTTAAGAATTACGTGTATTGATCACGAGTTGAAATTTCGATTCACTATCAAATTCGACTATTCTAATATCATCCCAGTAACAAATAAGAGTAACAAATAAGACTCACAGTGAAAATCTTTTCCTTAAACGGTTAAAAAAGACTATTCACTTTATCCCAACTCGGATTGGTTCAATTTCTCAATTCACTGTGCCTCTGCATGCCAAGTTTCTCACAATAATATTAAATTGGAAGAGAAAGAAATGATGACTTCAACAACGTTTGTTTTTTCAGATGAGAAAAAAAAAGATGGTCCCATCGAAAAAAAAAAAGATGGTGAATGCTACAGGGGACTTCCGAAACCATGCACCACAGAGCTGCCGGAAGAAGAGTTGATCCTCCCAACGTTTGATCTCCTCCATCTCCTTGTGAGCTCCTCAAACTCTTCCCTCTCCAAGGACGCTCCTCCGATTCCGCTCTGCTTCTGCACCTGCTGCTGCCTCCTTCTCAGCTCCGTTTCTGCTTCCTTGATCATGCCGTCCAAGTCCATGCTCAATCTCAAGCTCCTCCCTTCCGGCGTCCCCTTCCTCCAGGACGCGCCATCTCTTGTCTTCCAGTACTCCTCCAGCATTGTGAGGAAGTCGTCCTCCACCTTGTCACCGTCAAGCTCCTGACCACCGCCGAGTTCAGTCACGAGGCACCGCTTCTCGTCTTCCGGTCCGCCGCTCTTGTCAGTGTTCGCCAAGAGCTCCGACGGGGTCCCCCTTGAGCTCGCCCAGCTGCTTCCCTTCTCGATCGTTATGAATCCACTGCCGCCGTCACCTTCCAAGTTGGACTGAGCGCAGTGCTCCAGTGCGGCGGAGTTCTCGATCGTTATGAAGCCGTGGTCGGACCTGAGGGACGGGATCCTTCGCGCGCTGTACGTCACCGAGCGTCTTCTGAGGCAGCCGATATTGGGAAGAAGACACGAGAAGCACTTGCTTGGTTTCTTGCCTATCAGAACAGAGGTTACAGTAGAAAGCTCATTTTAATTAGTGCTCGTTTTTTTCTCGAGTGTAAGTATAAATGTTAGGAATTCATCTGCATGATTTGATAATGTAATTGGAACTTGGAAGACTATAAAAAAACCAGTGTAATAATAACTATTCATTTTTCTTTTTTATATTAGAGAGAAAATAAGTAGTATCCAATTGTTCTTTTTAAGGCATCTTATAACCACTTATATAATAATGAGTGGCACAAGGCAGAAGGCATACTTCCTGCACTTAAAGTCTTCCCAATAATAAGTGAATAAACTACATAAGAATGATCTTATATGATGATGTGCTACTTGTTTTTTTCTCTCTTATATATATATATATATATATATATATATATATTATTTGTGTATATGCACACAAACTTACGTACCACCAATTATGGATGGGTCTTCTTCATCTGTGACCCGGCAAAACACACTCATCTCAAGTGCGCCGCCGCTGGCCCTGCCTTTGAGGAGGAAGCTCATGGCCTTCCCGCCGAACTTTGAGCTGCGCAAACTCTCGAGACTTCGCAGCTCGCGCAAGTCGACGTGAAAGGTTCCCAGGTCGCAGTCGGCCGCATCCACCAGGGACACCCAGACGACGAAGCTACTCAGCACGTCCTCCGCGCCGCCGCCGCCGTCCACGCAGTAGTGCAGGAAGATCTCCTCGAAGGCCGCGGTTCCATCGCAGACGTGGACGGGGAGTGTGTGTTCCCCCTTGCAGCCGTTGGTCTTCCAGCCCACGACCAGAACCTGGCCGCTCATCTCCGGCGGCAGGCCGTCTACCCGGTGGACCTGGAGGCACACCACGCAGCGCGACTTGCGCCCGCGCATGTCCTCCAGGAACCTGTGCAGCTTTCACTTCCAGTGGCAGAGCATGTTCTTCTTGCTCCCTGGCGCCGGAGAACAGTGGCCGGACTTGGTCAGAGCATCGAGCTCTTCGAGTAGCTGAGCTCCATGTAGAGCCCTGTCCATTTGGTTTGTAGCACCTTGATCAGATCGGGACACTAATCCTTTTATACAGGATAAAAATCTCACGGCGTCAGATTATATTTATATGTACTCGATGTAAGAATTGATCGTGGCGGTGATCATTTGCCTCGCGTGGTGCGTCTGTGTCCCAGTGGCTGCTTAAGGATGTATAAGAATGCTGGTTGGATCCATAAAAAGTTTGTGGGGCAAATTTAATTTGAATGTGCAGCCATTTTGGGGTAGGAGTACATAGAGAGGAAGAGAGAGAGAGAGAGAGAGAGAGAGAGAGAGAGAGAGAGAGAGAGAGAGAGAGAGAGAGAGAGAGAGAATGCTGACGACAATGACTCAACGAGGATGGCGGACAGCGAATACAACGGGCAAAGACAGCTAACGACAACACTCTAAGGCGAGCAAAAGGACTGATATTGCATACAATATCAACTGGTTTATTTAATTAATAAACGATTAAATTTTAAATAGTCGCATAGTCACGGTTTGGCGCATTATCGATTGAAATAACTGATAATTTAAATCATCAATTAAATAAATTATCACTATTTAAATTATCGATAATATTTTTTATAATTACTGGTAATATAAATAATAATTAAAATAGTAATGACAAAACTATCAAAATATCTTTAAAAATTATTTCAAATTTTAGTAACAT
Source organism: Pontederia crassipes (assembly GCA_030549335.1). Taxonomy (NCBI): domain Eukaryota; kingdom Viridiplantae; phylum Streptophyta; class Magnoliopsida; order Commelinales; family Pontederiaceae; genus Pontederia; species Pontederia crassipes. The sequence continues at coordinate 61,818,372 of CM060191.1, read as the reverse complement.
ATTATTACAAATAAAAAATAGAAAAATAAATATATATATATAAAAGATGAGATAAAATTAAGAGTTATTTGTAAAATATTTCAAATAATAAAAAAGGTGAAGTTAAATTATATTTATTTATTAATAAAATATTTGAAATAAAAAATTTAGCTGAAGAGATATTTTCGTCAAAATGTATTTTATAATCAATCACAATCAAATAAGATAATATGGTGGGCCCTGAAAATTTTAAATAAAATAATTGATAATCTATTTAAATTATTTCATATCAAACGGCTCCTTAGTTATTTGTGCTCTCTTAATTTAGCTCAGATGGTATATAATTGTATAACTTTAATTGAGAAAAAAGAACTAATAATTCTATAGGTCATTTTTAAAGAGAACAAAGGCACACTACTGTCTTTATATACTCTTCCAATTTTATTTTTATTTTTTATTACTAGTTCTAACCTCCTTTGTAACAAAAGAGGCGAGATTAATCTTGACATAAGCCTTACAGTCCGAATGTTCATCAATTCCAGAAATCTAAGTTATTCTAGTTTTTTCTTCTCAGTTACATGATTATAATTTTTTTTCCATGCCCCAAGGCCCAAGGGCTAAAGGAACACATGATCACATACTTCAAGAGGGGATGACTCTTCTTTACTCTTCTTCTTCTTTTTTTTTTTCTGAGGATATGTCTACCGAAGGGTGCTTTGTTCTCCTGAGCTGGAGCCTAATCATTTGAGGAGGGCATTATTACATCAGTAATTAATGGAAAAAATAAGTGGACGCATGGAATGCCCTTAAAGAGCTAATGATTAAGGACCTCATTTTTCTAACTATATGACATCAACTTTAACTCCAAGTTGTAACCATCTTCATCTTTATGCATAGAACAATTCCCTCTTGCATGGATAGCCTGCACCAGCCACCTGAAGACATAATATAAGCTACCGTGAATTTTAGTAAATCAAAGCACAAAAATGGATGTTTTTCACAAATTAAATTCAGCGGAGGATCAATGGTGGTGGAAAAGATGCTAGACGCACAAACTAGTCACATGGGTACAAGAGGAATCCATATCGATTTAGTAGCATGATACTACATATTGCAAGCATTGCTTTTAATGGTCTATAATTTCGGATCTTGAAAGAATTGGTAGTCAGTCAAGAAAGCTACTAAACATGGAATGATAGAACAATGGAAACACTGAATGTCAGTTCCGGACGCAAAATAAATTACGCGGTCGTCCCTTAATTTTGGATTAATATTTCAACGGTCCAATTTTAATTTATAATTAGATTATTTTTCGAACTTTATTTTTCTTACATGCATCATTCTCTTTTTGATCGCAATAGTCAATTCCTCGGTTGCACCGTCGACATGACACAATAAAAGTAATAAAATAATAATATGATAAAAAAAACTCTTCATCAGAGTGGCGTAAGGGGGGAGGTAGAGCTCCCCGACCGCATTGCGCCCTTGTCCGTCCTCACATGGCGCCTCCCTTTTCTGTTTGGCGATGATGCTCCCTTTTTTTTCTCGTTCGCATCAACCGTCCTTACTCTGCTCCGACGACAATCTTATGGTTGTCACTTCTTTTTTATTTTTTTTATTATTTTTATGATATTTTATTATTTTATGTTGCACTGAACTGACTATTAACGATAAAGAAAAGTATGCGGATAAAAAATAAAGTTAGAAAATAATCTAAAGGACGATTTATATAATTTATTCATTGATTACAAGATGGAGTGACAGGAAGTGTAAACAATTTGCGATCCAACATTAGGAGGATAATATAATGCTACAATTGGAACCCAACTTTCAGAATTTGTATTGTTGACTTGTGGCATTAAGTAAAAAAAAAAAATTCCCCAACCCAATATCACTCCAATGGTACGTTTACCACATTATAAAATTCTTCCCATGAATGTGGAATTTGTTACAAAACTTCCATTTCTAGCAGGGATAAATTTTCACCAACCACTGCTTGTCTGAATTTCCCAGCTCAAATGAACATGCAAGGTGACGAAGAAAAGGGACGAATCACAATAAAAGCCCCAATGTCTTGTTACAATCCATCGTCAGTACACTCATTGGGTTCATCTGTCTCAAAACAGCAAAGGGTTCAACTTTAAACTATGATGCATCTTAGATGTCCATATTTACTAGTGGAGGTATTGCATAAACAACTAGCAAAAGACTAAAAGATTCTTATGCAAAAGAATACGATAGAAGTAACTATGATTCTTATCATTCATATACAAACTTGTACAGGCTAGACAAAACCCTGTACAACAACGTCCATAAATCCAGTCACACATTCCCTTGGTCATCTGAGATGGTCTCCTCAGAGGATGCATCACTGTCAATAACAACCAAGTCATTTGGTTCATTGGTACTACGATTTCTCTTACGCAAACCTGTTTTATATACTGTAGGTTTCAAAGGAGCCGATCCTGGGATGAGAAGAACACCAAATTTGTTCTCAGAGCATACACCACCTGTAGGTAAAGAATAGTCAGACCTCTTCACACTACTAGCATTGTTGTCAGAAAACATGATCTTTTTTAGCATTCCTCTCCGTTGGAGAAATTTAGACCGACATCTCCCAGCATTTGTCAGAGTTCGTTCATTGATATTCAGAAATGAACACGCGATGCCTGAAACAGAAGGTAAAATCGAAGCGTACTGCCTTGGAGGCGTGTTCAATGCATCTTTCAGCCAATGTGGGAGAACATTGGTCACAGGGTATTGGTAGCCAAGGCATGATCCTGGAGACAATTTTTTATGAGAAGTAGATGCTCCACAATCATACCTGGAGTGTCGTACTTTCAAACTGCTTTGGTTTCTGATTCCAGCAGTTGGATTGGCAGAATTTACTTGAGTACATCCACCAAAAGAATTTGCAGAAGGTGCTTTATCCATAATTAGTTCATCTTCTGATAATTGAGGTAGGCTATTCTTTGAATGATGCTTGTTCTGGGAATATACATCTCCCAGAGAAAGTCTAGTGTCTAGTGCTTTATGTGTGGGAATATGAAAAGATGCAGGCCAAATGCCATGAAGATCAGAACGATCGTTAGTTATTGGCATTGCTAAGTAAGCATCTCTAATACCAGAAAATTGCAAAGCATCCTGAGTAGTTCTAGTTGTCTCATACAGCGAGCCACTAAGAAGCTTTATTTGCTCCCGATCCCACTGCTCAGCCAAGTCTTTTGGAATCCTTGAACGAAAAAAATATAGCTTCGGATCCTTCAAGGTTGCATTCCAGTTGTTTAACCCATGTCTTCTCACACCAATCCAAAGAGAGTCCAGTTCTTCTTCTGACCATTCAGGTAAAAACCTGTTAAATGCACTTGAAAGAGTTCTTTGACTTTCTTTTAACATCTGTGATCCTATTAGAATGTTGTCATATGCTTTATCATGCCTCAGTATGGATGTATGTTCACCAGGGATGCCCCATAAAAATTGACTATTACAATCCCTAGGAATGTCTTTTGCACCCAAATTTGACGACGATATTGGCATGTCGTAACAATTATGAATGGAATTCTCAGAGCCTTTCGGGTTAATTGACAGAGATAGCCCTAGCATATTGGTACAAAGCAAAGGGTTCATTGAGTTTTCACACAGTTGCTTTCCGCCAGTAACTTTATCTAATTTTATCAAGGATAATTCTTCTTGCAACGTGGTGCTGGTATTGTTATTTAAACATTGAGTGGATTCATTCTGCAATAAAGATAAAAGATGTCATATTACACAACAAAACATACTGAAAGCTACTACTGAAAAAAAAAATGGAATGCAGCAAACACTGTCTTGAGAAAACACAGCACCATGTGAAAGCCAAATCAATTTCTTCTTTCAAAAGGTTAATTCTTAATATTTTTCCTTTCAAGTAAACTACTTCATTATAGGGACTAAAATTGGGTTATGGGTGTGGAGACAGATGTATGCAATAAGCAATGAGAAGATATGTTAGTAACTATGGTTTATATCTTAAATGCATGAACCAAGAGAAAATCATACTTGCATTAGAGCTCACCTGACTGAGCTTACTCTCCACAGATAAGTTTATTGGACAGAAACCGGAAGTGCTTCCCTCCAATGCTTCTTTGCACTTTGTATGATTATTCTCTAAGCAAGATGAGGATGTTGTTACTTTATCACAATGATTTTGCTCACACAAGTTTGATATATCCATTGCTTTCACTTTCTTATTCTCTTCACCTGTGTCCTCATCTACCAAAATAACAACACAATTTTGGGTCGATGAGCTTTGGGACTCCAGAGGATTTTGAATCATACCAGTCTGTTCACTTGGCTGTGTGTGTGTTAAGCAGGCAAATGGATCGCCTGCTACTGAGGTCTCCAGATCATGTAAAGAACATCCTTCTTGAACTAACTTATTTTCATGCCCTTCAACAGTTCTGTCGACGTTGGTTACATCCAGCTTTTCATCTTTGGAGGCTGAAAAGGAGTCTCTAACTGCACCACTTGTGGGTAAAGCCATGATTTCATCTGATGTACCTTGCACAACACATCCTGTAGATTGTGATTGGAACCTTAGCCAAACCACATTTGTATATATCATGTAAGGATAGTAGATATGGTTCTTCACATACCTCCAGAAGTAGAGTCCTCTAATCTGGAATATTTTTCATTGTCAGAAACCTGTTTCATGTTTCACAGAACTTTCCATCAATTTTTACTTGTATTTGAAATTGATAGACATAGACACATGACACCACACATAAGGCACATATCCAAGCAACAATTTGTGAGCACATGACTAAACAAAAAGTAGATAATCTCACGAAAAGACGAAACACTTTTTTTGAAAAAGAAAAGACAAAAGACTAGTATTAAACATAACATGAGGACATGAACTGTCATACGTGGTTCAACATGACAAACCTATATTAATAGAATAAGTATTCCATTATTAAAAAATAGTTTAAAACAGAGAAATTTTTTTCATGTCAAATGTAGAGGACTTAATGAGGTAAAAGTGTACCCACATCCTTTTGAAGCTTATTCTGTTGTAAGCTATGTTCAACTTCGCCTGACAAATTTGATGATATAGTCAAATGGTCCATGTTGCTCTGGTTAACAGATGAATCTGCAAATTTGCAGCTAACCGCTAATTCAATATTGGTCAGAACAGCATATCCACTTTGCTCCTCTACAAGCTTTGAATCACTTTTATTTGATGCCTCATCTACACACTGTTTCTTTTTTGTTCTTCTAGAAAAAGTGATTACAGGAGTTCTACAATTCTCTTTTGAATTTTCATCATTGTTTAATAAAACTGAGCATGCATCTGTGATTGCTGGAGAGGAAATAACATCTCCATGGCATTCAGGACTAGGCATCTCTTCAGTCGAATTCAGAAGTAAGTGGTTTGATGCTCCACAAGCCTTCAAGTTCGTTATTTGAATTTCAGAATTTTCATTATGCCCTGTGGCCTTGCTTGCTGCACCAGAATCTTCATTTGTATCATCGGCAAGTGCAGTATTCTTTACCTTGAGCAAGGATGAATCTACACTTGAAGGTCTTTCTTTCCTCGACTGTCTCCTTGATGGATTTGTATTTAATAATAATTTGCAAGAACGCAATTTCATTGGACCCAGATCAGGTTCTGCATCATTCTTATTTTTAACTTTCCTTCTTATCTTCTGAGGTTTGTGCTGCATAGAATCCTCAAAACTCTGCTTTATAGTACATGCAGAACACTGCCACTTCTCTTCGGGAATGTACTACACAAAGAAGAAGGTGATAGTCATTACGTTAGAATGCCGATACAATGGAAACATGTACTAGAAATATGCATTAATAGATGTTTAACCTTCAAAGGAGGATCAATGCACCGAAGGTGATAGCTCTCAGAGCAACTACCACACATCAGTAGGTTCTCATTGACATCAACAGAACTACATGTAGAGCAATGCTGCATTACGACATAAAGGCATAAGCATCTGATAATCTTAAGCTTCCATGAAGGAAACCCAAAGCACAAAGTAGAAGATGAAATAAAAGAAGACTTTATGGTTACATACTGCATAAGTTAAGACTGCCCAAAACTGTGAAACCTGCTCTTTAAAGCATAAAAATTACACAGAGCTCCCTCTAAAAGATTTTTGGATAGAGACATATATAACAAGAACTCTCCATGAGAAGATTGCTGTAAATGGAAAGAACTGGTGTTAACATTTATAACATTTTCACCCTAATTTTTTTTTCTATCATGAGTAATTTTTAAGAATGGTGCCCTAACTTTACTTATGGTTCAAGTTGGCCCGCCAACTTATTTTGTAACAAATTGACACTCCAAATATACAAGCTGTTAAGAATTGGCCCCTTACATATTAAAATTATTTTTTGCAGATGTGACAGCCACATAAGATGACATATAAGCAAATCAACCTGACAAAAGTTAAAATATAAAATTCACTTCCTATTTTCAATACTCAATATTTTAAAGTCAGTCATTCTTATTTAAGGTTGACGTGATTTGCTTACATGTCAACTAATGTGGATGTCATATAAAAAATCATCTAATACGGTTGTCACTCACATCAATAAAAATTTATTACAACATGTAAAAAAGAACCAAGGGGAACTGGCAAGAGGATCCAAGGGGAACTAAATATTTGATGCATACGGAAATAGAGTTTTGAAGACACAAGTCAAGTCTTGAGAGTTGTATTGAAGAGGATGTAAGTTTATGAAGATAGTGGCTAGTGAGATGGCAAGAAAATGGTTTTCAGGTTAACTTTTTGAAGATATCCAAGTCTTGAAGAATTTCCATCATTTTTTAACTCTGAAGAGTGCAAGGTCAGCAGCCATGTGCTTGCTTTAACTTGAGCTATATGACATCGAGATTTACTTGAAATGCATGAAGCATAAAACTATTTTCTTGAATTTGACCTTCGATTTAAGTCTGGATTGTCTTGATCAGTCAATTATCAGCGGCCAGTAAATATCTCAAGGTTACATCACTACATTGTATTTTAAATCAACTTTGTAGGGAAACTCCGCCTATATTTTATAGCCGGTCCCAAGCCCGGATAAAGGAGGAGGGTTGTGTTAGGCCCCGACAGCCAGCATAAAATTCTGTCGAATCTTATGAACATGGATCAACGAATATGGCGTCGTATGATCCATGTAGCCGACCCCACCTAGTGGGATAAGGCTTTGTTGTTGTTGTTGTAGTATGTAAAAAAGAACCTATTTTCAATAAATTGTATAGTTGAGGGAATAATTTTTTACAACTTGCTATCATTCCATCATAATACTTGAGATACACTGGAAATAATTTCCATATGAATGACAATAAAGTTCGGGCAACATCTTGGGATCACAAGTATAGTTGGGGTACCTATCTTGAAAATTATTTCTTACAATCATTCCATCACAATACTACGAAATCTCTGGAAACTATTTCCATATACACATGACATTAATCCAGTTAAGCCATTCTGAAGTTGTTTGCTGATCCATGCACAACACATTGGGTTTTGTGAGTGCCATAGAAGAACATTCACAATAATCTAGCCATCGGACTTATCTACAAGTAGTTTATCAATTATCTGAGAAATGACTAAAACAATAGAAGCCAGAATATATTTCCATATATGCATGACATAGATCAACAAATGCGGAATGGCATCGTATGATCCATGTAGCCGACCCCACCTAGTGGGATAAGGCTTTGTTGTTGTTGTTGTATATGCATGACATAATTCCAGTTAAGCTATTCTAAAGTTTCTTGTTGATTCATGTGCAACACGTTGAGTCTCATGAAATTGTGCCCTTGAAGCACATTTTCGACAATCTAGCCATTACTTATTTACATGTACTTAAATCAATTGTTTAGAGAAATAGCTAAAACAATACCAGCTAGACTACATATGTTGAACACATAATATAGTGGATCGAATATTCTATATCATATACACTTGACCTAAAAGAAAAGGAACTTCCAATTATTTCTTTGCTTGTACTGTCCAAAAGCTTTTACCTTTTCATTACCAAAGAAAAGGAAAATATTAACTACTCATAAATCATACATACATCAAACAATTGTAAAACAAATTACTGAAAATCAGAAAACACTAAATCACTATAACATACAAAAGTAGCATTTCGAAAGCATCTCCTTTCTAAAAAAGAAAAGAAACGCCTTCTTAAGCATCTCGCAATTAAGATGAAAGATAGTGCTGAATAAGCAAACATCAGGTATGTAATGCAAATTTTGACAAAGCTGAGGGTTATAACCATTTTCTAATTCATATGAACACAGAAGATTAAAAAAAAGTCAGAACACCATTCTTTCAAAAGCAAAATGTAGCACAACAAAGTTAAGTAGCTCCTCACCGCATTATTTTTGTTCAAGTCTTCAACCTCGGACTTCTGCTTAAAGCATCTCAGAGAAACCATCCCCAAAGTCTTTGGGTCTATATCACCTTTGACACCATTTTCCTTATTAAGTCGTGGCGGCAACCTCTTCCTCTTGTATGTCAATATTACCTTGGTGCTCATCATCCTGCCCAGCAAAATCATTCCTCCTTAGTCGAGCATATAGAGCAACTTAACAGATTATAGCACTAAGAAAATATTGCTCTAAATAAGTAAAGCTCCAATGATTAAAATCCCTAAATCAATCGATCAAAGCAATTTATCCACAGTCAAAATTCTTCAACCTGTCCCAAATTTGTCATCTTCACCTAAATAAATTCTCAATCTATCAAACCTTTGGCCGGGCCAACGCTGCACCGGCCAATGCAATGACTCAACATTATACTAAATTCCACATTTGAACAAATCTTTGGAACAATAAAAATTTCACTACTTAAAGTATCCAAGATCACGGACCCCCAACTTCACATGCATCAAACAAAAGGACGAGATAGGAAAACAATGATCTAAACAAGTAGCAAGCAGATAACTAAGCAAAACGAAGCATCATCGTCGCTTCCATCCTCATACTCGCCAAATGCAATGGCAAGACGACCTAATAAAAGAACAGGAGAAAGGAACCAAAAGTTGCAAACAAGAACCCAGTGCTCGAACTACGATGAGATTGATGCTTCCCCCATGTCTCAAGCAAAAAGATTTGCGTATCTTTCCCAATCGAATTCAAGCAGACAACAAAAAAAAATTAAATCTTCGGAGAGATCGTACACGGAGACAGTGATTACTCGAAGACGTTTGGAGAATTCTTCAATCGAATCGATCGGAGCAAGAAAACAAAATAGGGAAAAAACTGAAGACAAATTTGATGGCTTGGAAGGCGAGAAAAAAAAAAAGAGGGAGAGAAACGTTGCTGTCACCTCTCTCATTTCCTTGCCTTTTTCTGGAGCGAGACGGAGGCAATGAGGCGTACTTTACGAAACTGCCCCCCATTGTTTAAGGAGCCCGCGCTTCGCCTGGTTGGGGAGTGGGAGGTCATTTCGGCCAGGTGGGGCCCGTCGCCTCGTCCGAGGCGGCCCCTTTCGGGAGGCGACTTCGGTCCAAACGCTGCTCGCCGGCGAGTCCACGTAGCAGAGTCCCGCGCGGTCTAAAATTGGCACGCGAGTCGCACGTGAGGGAGTTCTGGCAAATGCATTTTGACACGTGGCGCCGGATTCCGGCAATGTGAATCTAATAATATTTGTTTCAGGACTAAACAAAATGAGATATTAAACTCTTGTGGACTATTTTAATATTTTAGTTGACATTTTATTTTAATTTTATCAAATAACAAAGTTTTTAGTCTTTTTATTTATCATCTGAAAAAATTAGAACACCTGAAAAAAACAGTGGGCGTTTTAGAACGAACGTAGAAGAAAACGGAAAAGCTGTTCCTTGGTATACTTTTCTCTAGCTTTCCTTTTTCTTTATAGATGATAATAAAGAGTATAAGATTGGATGAATCGAGGAAAGAGAAAGTTACCAAAATGAGGGTGGAGAAGGTTAAAGGAGTGGTTAAATGCGCAATTTCTTAATTTAGAACTGCAAGTGAAAAAAAGTTATGTACCCTTACTTTAATGCTGAAATTGCAAAATATACGTTTTTATATGTTGTTTTTTTTTCTCTACTTGTTGACGTTTTTTTACTAATGCTAATGTCTATTGTTTTTTTAAAATGCATATTCTGCAATATTAATTTTCAAAAATTAATAAAGATAAAACAAAATACATAAAATCTGCATTACATGTATTCAAATGTTCGTTCATTAATCGTTGGTTCTTTTAAATTTAATACATCCCTAAATGAGGTGGCAATCTCTGAATCTAAGCGACATATGGCAAGGCCATTTTTGTTGGAGTTTCAATTTCAACGTGCACTTCTGCTTATACTGTCCTGAAATTTTATAGTTTTTCCTCTTTGAAAATTATTTATTTATTATTAAATAAAGTAAAATGCAGAAGAGAACTATCAGATAAAAAATTCTCCTTCACTAAAAAAAACTTATTGATCCTATTTTGTTGTATTTATTTCGATTAGTCTCTATGACTCTTTAATCTATATTTTTTTAGAAATTCATTATTATTAATTAATTATCTAAAACAAAAGTCAGCGCTAATTTTTTTATAATTTATTAATTCTCACATAGTTCATTAATTAATTAGTTTATTGAATTGGGATTCTAATTTACAAGTGCATGCAAAAGATTGATTAAGTAATGTCATTTTAATTTAAATAATGTAATTTATTGATTTTATTTTTAAATTTTCTATTTTTAATTATTTATAGTTTAATTCTATTACTATTGTTAAAAGAGAGTGATTTTAGTTTGCGCCCATACCTTGAACCATCCTAGGTTCTCTCTTTGCGGCTGTGTGCATAAGATTTTTTTGGAGTTGTCACCTCGGGAAGAGGAGTTGATCAATCAACTCATGCAACGTTAAAAATTATATAAACTAGTGAGTCTATCATTAAGTTTGATTAATTTAATGTCGCATTACGCTAATTATGATGGATAAGATTCTAATAAATGTAGCGTGGTTGTTTTCCTAATAAATGTCTCCATTAGAATTGTAATACTAAAAAATAGAAATATTTAAATGAATGAAAATGCCCTCATTTGACAAAAAAAATTATATAAATCCTAAATCTTAAAATAGCTTCCTCATTTTTCTCCTTCCTCCAAACCAGACACTAAATCTTTAACTTGTTCAAATAATTTTTTAAAAAGCTTAAGCCGTAAAAAAATAACATCAATAATGTTATATTTTTAACACTTCTCATCGCATGTGGATTGTTGACAACTTTGATCTAACTCAACCCACCACATAGACAGTAAATAAAGGAAAATATTTTTTTTACAAGAGCTTAACGAAGTTTGAATTGAGGACTCCTGGTTTTGATACTATGTTACATTTGATGTATTATTAGTTTTTCTAAAAGCTTAAGTCATTAAGAAGAAAAATATTAATAATTTTATATTTTTAACAATTCTCTTCCACCCTGGTCGCAGTCACGATGTCTCATCATTTGTGCACAAGTGTGATTATTGATGATAGACATAGTACCTCTAGATGCACAACCGGAGAAGGAAGAAAGACATGTAGATACTAAGAGAAAGATGAATACTATTTATCGAGGTTGAGATGTACCACAATATCCAATTCAATTCCTTAAAGAAGTATAGTGATGATTATAATTTGGTTAACACTTTATTATTTTTTTCCTAAACATCTTTTGGTCATTCATTTTTTATTTCTTTTTTAAAATGTTCTTAATTTTATTGTAGTTATTTTGCATGTGTTTTTTATTTATTTTTAATTGTCACATCCATATTATTATTGAGGATTTAATTATTGAACGTCAAACAAAAAACTTTAATTGAAATAAAATTAATTGGAGAACGATTTAGTTACAAAATAAAATAGGATGGACGCTTCTACTTACTTTCGCAATTGTTAAATGCACAATCGACTACCAACGCAATGATTGACTTGCAATTCAGGCGACCGGTTTTGCGAGGTCGATTGATTGAAGATGGCAAGGGGGGTGAAGGATCGATGGAGTTAAGGACATGAGCGACTAGCGAGGGTGAGTATGGACAACGGCAAGGGTGAGTATTGACGACGGCGAGGGCGCGGGCATCGGTGGTGGTGATGATGATGGCAAGGGCGATGAGGATCAACGAGGCCGACGACGGAGAGGATCTCCGAGGTCGAAGATTTGGGGAGTTGAGGGCATTTGACGCCTCCGGGGCACTAGGTCGTGTCCCTGCCCATTTCCCTCCCCTCTTCACCGACTTGACCGTCCCCCATCGTTGCTTCCTTGGAGAGGACAACACCGCACGACCTTTTGACACCCAAGATCAAACCCATGGCAGTGGCATCACTAGTCGGCATCGATAATCCCAATGACATATCAACAAAGGGGCCGACCATCCAATACGGATAGCAAGGATGTGGTTCTTTCGCAGATAGCATTTAGTAAGAGGATAAGGCGGCCTCGGGTGAGGGCTTTTAGGGACATGAATTTGTGTGGATGCACATGGATTAATATTATAATTGTAGTAATGCAATCACAAGTTTTACTTTGTGTTATTAGTTAGTTGTGGTAGAAAGTTTTCACAGGTTACAAGTTTGAATCTTCACATCTGCTAGTGTTGTTATAATTTTTCTTCGGTAGTGTTATGTATTACTTATATGTTATAATAGAAATATCAATTAACTTGGGGTAAAAGATGCTTCAATATTCTTGTTTCCGCTGGGAGGGAAAAACGGCTAGTTGAGCACACCCACCCATCCCATCCCTCTCCTCCTCCCTTTGCTTGGATCTTTCTCTTCGCAACGACAACCTATCATAGTTCACCCGTTTCCGCAACAACGAGTGAACCCCCACCACCTCCATCCACCTTCTCTTTCCTATATATCCATCACCCTCCCTGCTTCTTCAAACTTTAAGACTCTTAATCTCTTTTCTGCTCATGTCCCCCCCCCCCCAATCTCTCCTTCCACTCAAAATTATCCCTCTAACCTCCAACCTAAGCTGGCCGCCTCTTCTCTCTCCCACGTTCGAATGGCTCTCACCTTTTTTATCAATCAAGTGTTGGGTGACTCGGCCATCTCTACCAAGGAACAGGCCCCTGAACTAGCTTTTGAACCGATAGCTGCACACTCATCTGAATTGGATCCCCTATGCTATCATCCATCATTGCAGCTGCATCCAACGGCCTCTACAAACCCTTTGATCCAACAGGCGTTCCGCATGCTAAGGCATCTCCATTTTTTTTTCGTCCCCTCTGAACGTGCACATGGAGTAGTGGGGTTTCCATGTGAAGCGGTAGGCGCCTTTGCGTCTCCCACTTTACTCGTGGACACTAAAGAACCTTTTGTCACTTGCACGGGTGCAAAATCCATCGTCCACGTGGCTCCCTCACCCCATGTGCGCCTGAGCTCTTGCCTTCTCACCCCTAGCCCGCTACGCAACCACTCAAGTTGACACCCCCTTTCCTATCTTGTTAAGATTTTCCTCCTCTTTGTGTCACTCCTTCTAGGGTTTCTAGGGAAGTAATCTCCCCCGCTATACATTTTCTCCTTAAAAGTTCTAACCCTTTGTCTGAACGGGTTGCTTCTCCTCCGAGCATGGAAGCTTCGGGGTCTACTCAACATGCAGCCATTGCCCACTCTGTCATCGCTAGCTTTTTGTAGTCCTTGGATCATCACATCTCACCTGAGTCCAGGAAGAAGATGTGGAGGATGATCTTATACCCTCAATCCGAACCGAGATGAAGCACGTTCGACGAGCGGCGAAGAGTAAAAATCTCCTCCCCTATTCCTCAATGACAAGCGGAAGTCAAAATCGGCGCCAAAAAATATAACGAAACTAATATTTTCAAGGTGGTGGAAAGTCCCCCCCCCTCCGCCAATCCAAGACATGAAGCTCGTTATGTGGAATTGTCGAGAGGCTTACCGTAGTAAAATACACGATCGCCTCTAGAACTTGATAAGAAAATTCCAACCCGACTTTATAGTTCTAGTTGAATCTCACACTACTGCCAATAAGTCTTCTTAGGTCATGTAGGATCTCAAAGGGCACCAAGAGGGGGGTGAATTGATGTTCAATTCGAAAATGTCGATTTCACAAAAACCGTCGTGGAAGCTTAAAATTAATTCTTAAATCCTTTACAATTTAGATCATAAATTCAATATTAGAGGGAGAGAGAGAGAGAAAAAAAAATTCAAACGCAAACACACGATGGTTGTTGACGAGGTTCGGCCACACCTTGACCTACGTCCCCTCTCCGACTTCTCGACTTCGAGACCGTCGGAGATTTCACTAATTCCTTCCTTTGTTCCAAATGGGGCAACGAAGAAAGCCCTTTACATCAACCACCTTTTCTCCACTTCGAGAGGCAAAACAACCCCTCCTTGTAGGAAGCTAATCTTTTTCTCTCGCTCAAGAGGTAAGATTTAAAACATTTTTTACACAGGAGTTCTCTCTAATTTTTCTGAACAAAAATGTTTTTCTCTTTTACAATTCTATGCTCACAAAAGTGGAAGAAAGAAAGAAAGAAAACTCTAAATGATAACTTCAAGAGAAATGATCTTCTTTTGATTTCTTGAAGTTTTGCTTCAATACTTTGATGGGTGAACTTCCTTCTAGCTCAGACACTCCTTTTATAGGTTTCTGCAAGTGAGAAAGTCGCCCAAAAATTATTCCACAATTTTTTTCTTCAAATTTGATCATTGCTGTTCATTTGACTGAGAGGCTGGTCGACCGCGCATATGGACCGGTCGATCGGTACACTTTCTTTTACGAAAAATGTAATCGTTGGCGAATTCTACACTGTCCGATTGACCTATGATTTGAACTGGTCGACCGGCACCTCGACCGGTATAGTTTCGACATTCTACTGGTTGAAATTGGACATTTTCTACATGGACCGGTCGACCTGTGTTTCTGACCAGTCGACCTATTTTCTAGTTGGCAGCTTGACCGCCTTGCACTATTTTAAGCATAACTTTTTGCACAGTTATCCAAATGAGATGATTTTTTTATTCTATGGAAATCTAATAGAATTTTCTACAATTTTGATATTATGATTAATCCAAAATCTAATAGTATAATAGTTAATTATTTAATCAAAGTGTAGTGCATAGAGTTATCCATTTTTCTTTAAACTTTTTCAGCATTTTAACTTTAATCTTTCGAGGTTTGTTTCATCAAAATATAATTTTATATATCACTAAAACTTAGATCCAACATGTCATTCGTCATTTAAGTTCTGCATGGACAGGCATCTCTCACCCGGGAGATGGCGCCTCCGGAGGTATATCTTAGCTTGGAAACTCTTAGTTGTCAAGGTAACCTCGATTCACTCTAATTCATGCGGTCGTTACTTTTAATACTACCTCCTTTCTTATATCTTGCATTTATGCTAGCACTTTCCCAAATGCAATAAATGATTTATGTGATAGTCTTAAACACTTGCAAATGTCAAACTTATCTTGGTTACTTATTGGAGATTTCAATTGTCATATTTACTCAAATGATAAGATGAGAGGTTCCCCTTTCAAACTAACTAATTATGTTAACAAATTTCGAGATCTCATCTTCACACATGGCTTATTTGACTTCTCCCTCTCTGGATCTCACTACACCTAGTGTAACAACCATTCAAGACTTGTTTGTATCCTCAGTAGGCTAGATAGATTGCTGATAAACCACCTAGGTCTATCTTCTTTCCCTTCCCTAAAGCTTATTGCCTCTGTGACTCCTAAGCGTAGAGCCTTTTAGATTTGAGCACTTCTGACTTGAACATGAGGAACCTCGTGCTATTGTCCAGTAGGTCTAGACTGATAGATGCAGTTCCACCCCAATCCGACAGACTTTTGATAACATTAGAAACAAAATCCTTCGTTGGAATAAATATGGGTTAGGTAGGCTAGAAGACAATGTTCAGAAAATTAAACTTAACATTCAGCAGTTAGAAGTTAAGGATGAGAGTATGGGTCTAAATGATCATGAACTTTGTTCACTTGGGGCTATCTACCACAAGCATGTTGCCCTGCTTAGATAGATCAACCTCAAGTGGTGGAGTAAGACTATGTTACAATGGAGCAAGGATGGAGACAAGAACACTAGGTTTTTTTTATCTTAACACCATTATTAGGCAAAAAAGAAACACTATATCAGAAATTCAAGAGCCCTCTAGTTGCATCCATATATATGAAAATAAGATTAAGCAAATCTTTGTTGACCATTACAAAACTCTTTAGAAGCCCCCGAATGCCCCGAGGGTTCCCCTTACTAGTTGGCCGGAACTCTCTAAATTAGACCCTTCCATGCATCAACCTCTTACTACCCCAGTTACTAGTTGGACTGTATCTGGAACATGCCTTCAGGAAAAGCTCCTAGCCTTAATGGTTATACTATTAAATTTTATAAGACTTACTGGGACATCACTGACACCATCCTACATTTCTTAACCTTGGTACCATGCCCTTGATTGGTCCCACACTGCCTTAGTCTTCATTCTTAAGAAGCCATCCCCAAAGTTAGTCACATATTACAGACCAATTGCCTTATATCATGCCATGTATAGGGTCGTAGCCAAAATCCTAGCCAATCAACCAAAAAGCACCTTACCTTCCCTCATTGATTCTGTCCAATTTGCATTCATTGTCAACAGATCAATGCAAGACAATATTCTTCTTGCTAAGAAAATTCCCACTCCATGACTAAAGGTAAAAAAATCATGTTGATTAAGGCCGACATTTTTGATAAAGTGTCATGACTTATCATTATAAATGCCATCACCTTAATGCAATTTCCCGCTACTTACAAACTTCAATGCTCAATTGGATGTCCTCCAAACTTGCTAGTTGGAAAATGAAAACTCATAATCAAGCTGGAAAAATAACCCTTATAAAATTTGTTCTTAATACTATCCCACTCTACTCTTTAGCCTCCTACCACATCTCAAATGGTATCATTGACTCCATGGAGAGGCTATTTAGGGATTTCCTATGGTCTGACCATGGAGAGAAGCATGGCCTTCACTTGATTAGTTGGGCCACTGTCCAGGCCCCCAAATGCTTTGGGAGCTTATGAATTAGAAAGCTCCATCACATTAGAGACTCCCTCCTCACCAAGAAGATCATGGCTATTCTAAATAAACATAACACTCCATGGGTAAATCTTATCATAAATAAATACATTGATCTCCATCATTGGGCTCCAATGGACAAACATGGTTTTTCCTGTTCTTGTCACCTTCTTCTATCTACCCTTGACAACATCAAGTTAGGCCTCAAAAAGGTTATTGGTGATGGTCGTAGCACTAACGTGTGGACTGACCCATGGTTGCTTACTATTCCTCTAAAATACAAGCTAACTTTTGTGAATGATGAGCATGACATTTCATTTCTAGATATGCACAATTAATGATAAATCAATCTTAAAATACGACTCTGTTGCATGATCTTTTTGCTCCTGATTTAATCTTTGCCATCCTCTCTATCTACATACGTGCTGGAGCCAATGATGACATGTGGTGCTGAGAATTTGATTCCCAAGGCTTTGCTACTGCCAAAGCTATTTATAGATTCATTAGCTATTAAGTGCCCCCACCTGTGAGATCTGGACGGCTTGTGTGGAACATTCCTCTTCCCTCAAACTTCAGATATTCCTTTGGAAGTTAATTCACTCTTGGCTACCTACAAAAGACTATTTCACTAGATTCCTACCCAATATTGACCCAACCTGTACATTGTGTGGCACTTGTGTTGAGACAAATGCTCACCTTTTCTTTTCTTGTTGTTGGCTTATTTTCCAACAAAAAATAAATTCATCTTTTAATTTTTTTATACCTAGTCTTTTGGTAATTGGACCCTAGAGGGCAGATCCTTGACTCCCCGTCTCGTTCTAGATTCCAATCTCTTTTTTTTCTGCTTATGGGCTATTTGAAACATGAGGAATGAAACACGCTTCTGTTCCACCAGAGCAACCATCACTCGGGTTTAGAAGCAAGAGCTTGCAAGCTATCACGAATATGACTCTTACCACCACTCCTCTTAGCCCCCATTGCTCACCACGCGCACATTGAAAGCCTTCCCCACCCAACTGGGTTAAGGTCAACTCAAATGGATCCTTTCTGGTCCAGAGAGCGGGGGAGGAGCAAGATTCATTACTAGATCATCTAACTATGCCCTTCGTTTCTATAGGGGCTCTTTGATGGGATTACGATTCAGCACTTGAAGCTGAAGCGTGAGGGCTGATTGCTGCTTTAAAGAGGTGTTTGCAGTTGGGTCTCCAGAACATCTGTACTGAGACCGACTCCAACTCCCTTGTCAAAGCGTCTTGCCCTTGGAGAATAAAATCTATCATATCAGACATTTGGCAACTCCTTACATGTTTTCATCTCATGATACCTTGCATGTATACCGAACATCTAACGTAGTTGCTGATTTTCTTGCTAATGCCGGTAGATTAGGCTAGCAAAATATTTTTTTGTCGAAGGTTCCTTCGGCGGAACTCCAAAATTTTGGACACTGATGCTATTTTGTATACCTTAAGGGCTAATGGTTAATGACAATGCATTCTTTTGATAAAAAAAGTAACTTGGGTTATGCCAAGCGTGGGTAAAAAATTACACTACATTCTAATAATATATTTAATAATAATTAAAATATATTTATCCCAATTAACTTAATTTTACAATTTCACAAAAAAATTTATTATTAATTATAATAAATATTATTTTCATCTCATTTTAATCGTTTGTTTTTTGTTATCATGTTACTTATATTTTTTTTATTTTTTTCTACATAGCTTGAATCCACAATTTATTTTATTTCGTTCTTTACTAAACTTTTTTTTAAAAAATATTTCACAATATATTTTACATATGCATAACTAGTTTCATATAATGTTTAATTTTACCATCTATTTATTTATATTTAAGTAAAATTAAAATACATGTCATTTAATTTTATTATTCTATACCATTAAGAGAATATAGTTCTTGACCATACATTTGCATTTCTCCTTTTAATACCATTTTACACTTAAAAATATTTATGCATATTTTTAATTTTTATCATATAAAGATATTTAAGTTTTAGGTTAATAATAATATTTGATAATTGTATGTGAACTCAATTTTGTCTTGCTTCGCGAGGGCGAAGGTTCGGATCTCCTCTCCCCAGACTCCAAGCAGTTGCAAGCGGGAATGGCGAGGAGGAGGGTGGAGGATGTGGCAAAGGCCAGGAGAGAGAGTTGGAATGGTTCAGGGTGATGACAAAGTTTGCTTGAACCGTGCCTCCACTCGTTAAACTGTTGCTCAATGGGGGTAGCCATTGATCGTGTGTATGTTGGAGCGATAGGGAGGACCAGGGGTGAATAAACTCAAGTTCGGGATCTGACTTCGTCCCAACCTAATTTAATCCAGATTTTTGAAAAAATCCCAGTCTTGATTAAACTGAAATAAAAATTGAAAAATTATTTATTACCCCGATTTGACCATAAAATAATAAAAAATAAATATAATAATATTTATTATTATATAAATATGATAATGAGCAATTAAATTATATACAATAATATAAATATATATCTAAGATATATATAATAAAATAAAATACTTGAAAATAATTTAATATTTATTTTAAAAATTCAGGACGTGGTTTAAATTTTTATAACCTGAATTCGGTCTGACCTAATTGTCCATTAGGTGAAAAAGTAAAAAAAATTGGGCCGGTGTGAGTCGGAACATGTGTCATCTCGGCTCATGCTTATTCCTAATGATATGTTTAGTTCGAAAGACATTAAGAAGAAGAAGGAAAAGAAAAAAAAAGAAAAAGATGGAAAAAGAAATGAAGAAAATAAAATAGAATAGTTAATTTTGTTTGAATGACGTGAGTTATGAAAAATGAGAGAAATGAAAATGTAATATTAAATTTATTTAGACGATTTTATCATTTATTTTTATTTATATATTAAATATAAAAAAATTATTTTAATTATACATTTTCTCTTATTTTCATTTCGATTCGATTCTAATGAAAAAAGAGATATTAAAAGAAATTGATAACGAATTTTAAAAAAAATTGATAAGAAAGTATTTTTTTTCTTTCAAACTTAAATTCAACCAAACTTCTCTAAGGCGGACACCCGTATGTCCATTTTGCAGTCACTCCAGTTGACCGCCAAGATGATTTATTCCGTTGGGAACGGAATTGGAACCGGCATTCCATTGAACCGCCTCGGGCTTAGACTTCCCGGTCCTATCCAGTCCATCCGTCTCGGCAACATTAACCATTCACTGTTATCATTCTCCCTCCGTCGCAACCGCGCCTTCCCCGCCGACGGCAAGCGGCTGCGACGACGATCTGCTGCGGCGAACATGGAACGGGCGCTCCCGTCGGGCGACGACCGCAGCCCTCTAGGAGCCATCTGCGAGGATGGTTCTCCTTGGAATCGGAAGGCGTGGGAGCTCCTGGAGCGGCTGCGCGCCCGGTCCCCGCTGGTCCAGTGCATCACCAACTTCGTCTCCATGGACCTGATGGCCAACGTCCTCCTCGCCGCCGGTGCGTCCCCGGCGATGGTTCACTCATTGGCGGAGATCGCCGATTTTACGCCCCGCATCGACGCGCTCTGCATCAACATCGGGACGCTATCTGACGGGTGGCTTCCTTCCATGAAGGCGGCGGCATCCGCAGCCGAGGCTGCCGGGCGTCCCTGGGTCCTCGACCCCGTCGCCGTCTCGGCGTCGGACTTCCGTATGGAAGCTTGCCTTAGCCTCGTCGGGATGCGGCCCACGGTGATAAGAGGGAACCCGTCCGAGATCATCGCGCTCTCTTCCGCTTGTCGGGTTCGTGATTCCAAGGTAAGTGTTAGGATTAAATCATTATTAAGATTAATCATTAGATTAGTATTTCTCTTTATTGTTTTTCTTATTTATCAATTTAATGTTTTATTTGGATTAGAATTGTTATGAATTTATTTTCTAAATAGAGGTCCTTGGAAGTTGGAACCTTCATTATATATGAAAATTATAGTTTTTTTATAACTTGGAGCAATTATCTTGAGCCCTATTGGAGGTTGGTCTGATTGAAGTTCTATTTCGATGGATTCTATTAGTAAGCAATTTTTTTTTCTTTTTTTTTTCACTTTAATCCATTGCCCACAAATTATTGGACCAAACGCCTCAGAGAACGTGGTGTACAAACTAAAATTGTACTGTTGTTTGGCATATAAGTCATGTGTTGTTATTATCCTCATTCAGTTTCTTTGGATGACACGATTTGGTAATCAGTGCCATGGAGCTTATGAAGTAGTAAAAGATTAACTAAGAAAATATTTTATTGCGCTTAATTCGAGGATGATGCCTATGAAATGTGGGTACTTCGAATAACTTCGCATCCCCTGATACCCTAACTCTTACTCATTGGGTACACATTAAATATTTATTGAAATTGTTAATTATCCAAAGTCCTTAGTAGTTACCCTATCTGTATATATGTTAAAGTATTAGTAATTATGTATGTTGCTCTTTATTTGTTTTCAATACTTTATGTTGTTAATCTTTTACACTTTATGCATAGACATGCACTAATTTCATATTAGCGCCCTAAATTTTATAAAAATTAACCTTGTACATGTACCGAGTATCGGTGCCATATCCATATTAATGCATCATAGTTGGAAACTATGCTTCTTCAGTAACTTTGTGCTCATGAAGTGGACAATCCAGTTTCATTTTAACATAATGCCTTTAGAAAACATTCTAACACAATGTTAGAACAAGAGATAAGTAGGGAAAGGTGGGTAAGGAGGGGGAAGGGGAAGGAGGAGAACATGTTCCCTTTGTTTGGTTGAGTTTAAGTTGGAGGGGAAAGGAGGGGAAATGTATAGTTAAGTCTTATAAACTTAGCATTTAAATACACATATGAGGGACAAAATAGTCTAAATAAATTTATTATTAAATGTTCATTCCCTTCCCTTTCCATTACTCATGTCATCCAAACAAGATTAACTATTCTCCTTCATTCTCTTCCTTTCCCTTTTCATCTTTTCCCTTCCCCCCTTTTCCCTTCCCTTCCCCTTAATGACTTTTGAACCAAACATGCCCTTAAGAAAAGGAACAACACATTTATCCATCTTCTGCTTGATAAGGCCAAATAATTGTAGGCACTAGACTGGGCCAATATTTGAGCTGTTGGGGTGAATAGTGCCCTACTGCCCTTTCATCATTTAGGCATTGTGAAATCTAGTTGAATCTTAATACAAGTGCCCAGCATCAGCAGTTTGGTGACTTTCAGTTAGTAGTTTTCTAGTTGCATCAATTTACTAATTTAATATTTGCTATAGGCTATGAGTTGAATATGCCACCGCGTAAACTAGAGTTTTGTTTTAATTTTTGAGGATTAACAGGATGACAGCCATTCATTTTATTGATAAGAGAAACTTACACAGCAGGATTTTACATGTACACACAATTACAAGGTAGCTCACGGGTTGTTTACCATTTTTTAATCAATGCACCAGCCATTCCCACTATATTTTCTGTATGAATTCTCTCATTTTGTAAGATATATGCATTCTTTGGTCTCCCTGTAGCCCATAGTACACCATTTTTTGCTATTCTACGTCTGGAAGATACACATGACTACATGAGTCCTCACATCTTGTCCAACTCATCTAAAGACTTCCCAGAACTCGACTTCTGGTCTTCTAATCTGGTTGTCATTAGGCATGGCAGTCCATGGTCCTCTGACAATATTACATTAAAAAATCTATGGTTCATGTCTTCCATTTCTGCCTCGCAAATTGCACATGCTTTTGGGGTCCATCTTACCCGATAAGCCTTAGTAAGTAGGTGTTGCCTTCTCAGGAACCAAGAAAAAACATTGAATCTTAGTGTGATCTTTAGTTGCCATATCAACCAGCAGTCCACCTGTAAGTCCTTGTCAACCTCTCGCTAAGACATTGTCAGTAATGACTATACTCATTGAACACTAATGACCAGCAGACCACATCTCTCTCTGACTGCTCGGGAACAAAAGTCTTTAATCTTTGAAGCAATGACCTCAGTTCCTCTACACGGGTGGTCTAAGATTGGAACAAAAACTTTACATTTCATTCCTTCTATCCCCAAGTACTTTGCCAGCATTCAACCACTGATGCATGGATCTGAAGCCAAAGCATATAGTCACACAAAATCTGAGCATAGCTGTCTTTGTATTGTCTAATCATATGATTAGTTTATCATTCTTGCTTGTTCTTTTATGTTAATCATATAGTCTCTTGAGAAAACTCTAAAGAACACAACGACAATGGTTTCACAATAGTATTTGTTAAAGGGATCATTTCGGGAGACATATTTCATAGTGAAAGCACCCACTTCACCACTGCATCAGATCTATAATATCATTTTTGCTCTCAAGCTCTAAAATACATTACCTTGTACTTTTTGTTATTTTTTTAATCTATGCTGAATTCCATTTTTATTGTCACCTGTGTAGAAAAACACTGCGACACAGATCTTGTTAGCCTGAGTATATAATAATAGATTTTCTGTAGAGGAATAACTGAAAAATATAGCTCAGATTTAGAAATTTCAAGTTCTTTAACTGCCACTTTGTTTTCTAACTTCTCTTTTCATTTCTTTATCCTCTTGTTTTTAAATTAACGTGCTAATGTCAATGGTATTCCAAGTGTTTTCAAATTTAGAGTTGGACCTCGGTTGTGTTTGGCAAGCCACAAATGGTGTTTAGCGGTTCAAACGCTTTGGTAAATGACATAAACAAGTAGAGTTTAGTGTTTTGGATGAAAATATTGAAAAGCTACTTATGCTAACGCTTAACAATTAGAGGTTAAACTTTTATAATTTTTTCTTAATTTTATCCTTATTCAAATACATTATTTCTTTCTTCACTTATCTTATTATTTCTCATT
This sequence comes from Pontederia crassipes, assembly GCA_030549335.1. Taxonomy (NCBI): domain Eukaryota; kingdom Viridiplantae; phylum Streptophyta; class Magnoliopsida; order Commelinales; family Pontederiaceae; genus Pontederia; species Pontederia crassipes. The sequence goes on along the minus strand of CM060191.1, from coordinate 61,794,477 downwards.
TTTATTTTATCACCATTCAACTATATTTCCTTTTTATATTCACGTTTAATTAATTATAAAATTATTTATTTATTAAGAATGGATAAAAAGTTAATCTAATAATTTATATTTCCATATCGTGCATGCACTATATAAATTTGTATATATTTTAATAAATATATTATCTATGGGATTTTATTTTATTTGATTGAGATATAAATGATTTTTTTAGAAGGAGATATAAATGATTTACTTATTACATTATAATAAAATTTGTATAATGCTTGAATTGAATAATTTATCATATGTTCAATTATGTCATTTTATATCCACGAGCTGATGTTCAATTATGTTACTGTTATTTATTAATATCCTAAATGAACCTCTAAGTGTTATTCATCATTAATAATACTCTAAGTAAACACTTGTTTACTTATTACATTATAATAAAGTTTATATAATGCTTGGTTTGAATAATTTATCATATATTCAATTATGTCGGTGAACAAAGGATTTACAAGATTGCAAGGAATAAAGAGGAGTCGAGAGATTTGGATCAAGTAAGATGCATAAAAAATGAAGTTGACAAGGTTTTAGTTACTGAAGGAGATATTAAGAACAGATGGGAAGAGTATTTCTATAAGCTATTTAATGATGGATGTAAAGGTTCCCGTTGTGATTTGGAGGACTTGACAGTTAGCGAATGTGAGCTTAATAGGTCATTTTATCGTAGAATTAGAGTCTCGGAAGTTAGCGAAGCTCTTAAAAAAATGGAGAATGGTAAAGCCGTTGGACTGGATGGTATACCGATTGAAGTTTGGAAATGTTTAGGAGAAAAATGTGTGTTGTGGTTATGTAAACTATTTAATGAGATTTTACGATCGAAAAATATGCCTAATGATTGGAGATTAAGTACATTAGTTCCTATTTACAAAAATAAAGGGGATATTCAGAATTGTGCAAATTATAGAGGGATTAAACTTATGAGTCACACAATGAAATTATGGGAAAAAGTGATTGAGCATAAATTGAGAATGGAGACTAGTATTTCTGAGAGACAATTTGGGTTCATGCCAGGAATATCCAATACAGAGGCGATTTATTTACTAAGGGGGATGATGGAGAAGTATCGAAGTAGGAGAAGAGACTTACGTATGGCTTTCATTGACTTAGAGAAGGCGTATGATCGGGTACCAAGGGATGTATTTTGGAAAGCCTTGCAAAAGAAGAGGGTGAGTGTTGCCTACATTAAGGTAATACAAGATATGTACGATGGGTCATTGACTAGGGTTAGGACACCCGGAGGTGAGACAAATGAATTTTCTATAGGAATTGGCCTACATCAAGGATCAGCTTTAAGCCCGTATCTATTTAATTTAGTTATCAATGCTATAACTGAGAGTATCACAGAGGAGGTACCTAAGTGCATGCTATTTGCGGATGATATAGTACTTTTAGCGGATTCAAGAAAAGAGATTAATACAAAATTGGAAATATGGAGAAATACGTTGGAGTCAAAGGGTTTTCGTTTAAGTAGAAATAAAACAGAATATATGCGTAGCAATTTCACAAATAAACAACTTAGAGACGATTTGGAAGTTAGGTTAGGGGAGGATATAATTCTTCAAGTGACAAAGTTTAAATATTTAGGATCAATTGTAAGACAAGATGGTGAGATTGATGATGATGTTAATCATAGAATTCAAGTTGGTTGGTGTAAGTGGAGGAAAGTAGAGTTCTTTGTGATAGAAAAGTACCTAATAAAGTTAAAGGAAAATTCTATCGTACTGCTATAAGACCGGCAGTGTTATATGGTAGTGAATGTTGGGCTATGAAGGGACAACATGAACGTAAAATGGGGGTAGCCGAAATGAGGATGTTGAGATGGATGTGTGGTCATACAAGATTAGATAAGATTAGGAATGACCATATACGTGAACGAGTTGGAGTGACTCCTATTAGTGAGAAAATGGTAGAGAATCGTTTGAGATGGTTTGGTCATGTTCAGAGAAGACCATTAGATACGCCAGTAAGAAGAGTAGATCAAATAATCTGGAGTTCGATTAAAAGAGGGAGAGGGAGGCCAAGGCGGACACTTGGCGAACTAATAGAGCAAGATTTATTGGTGAATAATATACCGAAAGGTTTGGTAACTAATAGAGCGGAATGGCGTCGTATGAACCATGTAGCCGATTCCACCTAGTGGGATAAGGCTTAATTGTTGTTGTTGTTATATCCATCAGCTAATATTACTGATAAGTTTATCAAACACTTGTTTATTAATATCTTAAATGAACCTCTAAGTATTATTCATCATTCGCTATCTGCTATCCTCCTATCAAATCGTTAATAATATCAAACAAAACTCTAGTCACATTCATTCTTGAATGCCCTAAACTCGTTTTGAGCCAACACAGAACATTGTATGCTAGTGCTGGCTCATAAGATCAAGGTACGGTAAACACAGTGTGTCCACCCGCATGTTCGTCAATGAAGCGGATAATGAGAAAGAATTTGTTGCCTGGTAGCTAACCGATGTGAATCTACTCTGAATCCTTCCCTAAAGGCCGTCGTCAACTCCATTGTCATTCTCAACTTTCCAGTGTTAGTTCCTTTCCTTCTTCCCCTCTCACCCCTGGCCCTCATGGAATCCTTTTTCTATCGGGAAGAAGAAATTTCTAATCGCATGTCCTTTGACATATGATCATGGGCATGGCTGGCTGGTGGTCATCAACCATGAGGAGTTTGTTTTTAATGAATTTATTCAATTATGGTCATTTGTTATAGTTATTTTCTGAATAATTATCTTTATAAAAAAAAGGTTGAATCTTGAACGCTTCTCAAAATAATTGACATTTACGAAAACTTTTGCTTTCACATTATAAACTTTTTGTAGATGTGTTAAATTTTCTAAACTCTAAGTGCTATTTATCCATCTGGATTGCCTGTTTGTCAAGGTTTTCTGTTTCCATTCAGGGGGTTGACAGTTCTCATGAATCTATGGATGCCATAGAGGCTGCCAAATCATTGGCACAACAAAGTGGTGCCATAGTTGCAGTATCTGGGGCTGTTGACTTTGTCACAGATGGGCATCGAGTGGTGGGTGCAAGCAATGGTGTGCCAATGATGCAGAGGATTACTGCAACAGGATGTGCTGTAACCGCTCTTATTGCTGCTTTTGTTGCAATTGAACCATCAAATGCATTGGATGCAACTGCATGTGCGCTCTCTATCTTTGGCTTGGCTGGAGAACTGGGAATGGAGGGAGCAAAGGGGCCTGCATCTCTGCGAATGCACATGCTCGACTCACTCTATAGTCTCGATGGGCAGACTATCTTATCTAGGGCTAACATTTCTCTGGTATGATACAGTTTTTTTCTTCTACTACTTTGTTTCTTCCAATCTAAGACTGCAAGTGAATTCCATTTGTTATCCTGTCATTCTTTCTATTTAGTCAATTCTCATTCTTTTAATTAATGCTCCAGAAATGGGGTCCTTACCGATGTCCTTGAAAAAGTTGAACATTTGTCTCTCGTGAAGTTTTGAGATATTGCTTGTGGCTCATCAAACTTAAACAGAACAGTGGAAAGTTGAAGGGTGTGTCAAGCTCAAACAATAACCCAATCTTTTTGGGGATTCTTATTATTAAAGAAGAGAATATTTTGAAAAATACAGAACTTTGGGATTTGAAACTATATTCTTTCACGGTGGTGTTAGCACCCCCAGTTCTCTTCTTGCACAATTGGAAAAGAAAGGTTATTGCTGCTCTAATAATTCTGTTACAATACTGAAACTAAATGTTTGTTGAGCCCCCAGTGAATTGAACTTGAGATATCTTGTTAAAGATTTGTTCGTATGGCTGTTTTCTTATCCCTTTTTATTGGTGGTTTTCTGTAGGTTCAGTAAGGAGGAAATTTTAAGAGTTATGAAAGCGAAGGGAAGCTCTCCTGCAACCACATGTCAAAAGCTACTGACATATATTTGGTGAAATATGACTAGCACAACTTAATTGGGTTCAATGGAGAACAAATATGTTAACCTTGAAATTTCAAAAGCATTATATTGGATTGTGACACTTGTCTCACATCTAGATATGTGAAGTTTCAACATGTCTAATACCCATCATACAGAAACAAAAATAAAGATATATCGGCTATCCAACTTTTTATGTTCAAAAACTCTCTGGATGGTTCGGATTGTGTAAGAAAAATAACCAATTTTAGGTTGAGTTGTTTGTACGGAAACCTTACCCTCTTTTATCCATTTGATTCTTGCAATTTATTTTTGGCAGAACAATAATCTATTTATGTTAAAAAAATTCTCTAGATGGTTGAATAAGTATTATTCTTCCTTTACATTTTCTGGTGGAATTTTAGAACCTGCTTGCTTTTTTTTTCGCGGGCAGAATTGGTTTACGTTGGAAATATATCATGCTTCCAGTTCTACCCAGTTTGCCTTTTGAATTCTTCTCAAGTATTGGAACAATTTTATCAATTTAACGATATTATTTTTTATAAATTAATAGAAAGATCTCCATTTTACTCACCTAAAAAGGAAAGACCTCTACTATGAGATTACCATGCAAATGAAAAGGTTGTTCCAAAACTTAGATGATCTTTTTTTTTACACCATGTCTTTGTCATATGGTTGATGTGTTAGTATTAAAACTGGTAAACTTAACAATGGAACACGAACCATGACTTAAATGAGGAGTTTAACAAAGTTGGAATAACTTAAACAAGGAGTTAACCAAAGCTTAGTGGCCTCCAACTAAGATAACCCAGGATGATCATGGACATTTGAAGAAATTTGTGAACCCATTTTGAGTTCACACGTGGACTTAGTATTTACTATTCGATTCATGATAGATTTTGGTAAATATTCACACAATCGTCAATCCCTAACTACCGCCCCACCTGTAAATTGGCTTATTGGGGCCAGTTTAATGGCTAACAACCAGGAACTGGACTGTGCGTTCTAATTTGATACCATGCTCATTTTTCCACTTCATCCACTCGATTGTGCCTAATTTAATAGGGAAAGAGGAAAGCAAAAAGAATCGAACCAATCGTACCGACTACTAATACTAGTTGTGGCGACAGTGGTGGGCACATCATCCTCCAATAATGCTGGTGACGTCGCACTGTTGGAGAAGGAATTTGCCACAGGAACTCGAACATTTTTTGCAGTTGATCTTTCAAGTTGATGCCGGCTCACGGAAAATATAGAAGTAAAGCAAGGTTTTGGCAAAGGAACTCCAACATTTTGCAGTTGATCTTTCAAGTTTAAACAGACATAACAAGAATAAGACTCTCATTCGTAACATCAATCGGCACACTCAATATTCATGACGTATGAAAAGCATCATTATGAACATTTGGAACACTATGGACCGCATTCAAACTGTTCAAATTGCACATTGTTATCGAGAGATGAATCGCATCGCGGATTTTCTTATTGTTTTTGTCCGGAACACTAAATTCCTTTTGGAATGAATGCTCTCCCCTTGGTATGAATACGGACTCCATGAATATCACTTAAGTAATGAAAGTTTTCTTTTTTCAAAAAAAAAAAAGAATAAGGCCCTGTTGGGCTAAAAATATTTTAGTCCTTCAATTGTAAATTTGATGGTATGTTCGTTTTCAAAATGTGTCATACCACAATGTACAAACATGTAGAAAATATTATGGTCACTCTGTTTGGACTTTGGATGCATAGAGTTACTATAGAAAAAAAATAAAAAAAAATAATGAAATGACCCCTGCCCTTGCTCTATGTCTAATCTCACACAAATGATTGTCCAAAGGAAAAAAAAATACGTTGCAACCTCCTAATTTTTTTATCCCATTTTCAAATCTAAACCATAGTTTTTTTCATAGAAAAATTAACATCCAAACACCATTTTATATTTTTTTCTGAGATAGGGAAAAAATCATGATTTTATAATTTCTTTACTTTTACAACGTTCCTAAGCTATACAAGCAAAGTATTGCTATATGTGAATATAGTACTCACTTGTATATTAATTGAACGACTATGAATTTATAATAAATTATAGTATTAGTTCTCTTGATTGAGCACTATGTATTTTTAACATATGCTCTTAGGTAGTTAAATAATTGTGTATCTCTAATAAATTATATGCTTGTGATTAGCTCTCTTAGTCGCATAATCTATTTATTATATGCAAATATTCGCATAATCAAATACCATGAATAGCTCATTATTGGATGTGACCTCCCATAACGAGCTTGTGCATGTAAAGGAAGTGGAGGAGTAGTTACAAGAACTACACATATGAGCATTTAAGTTAAGTACTGTGTATATGCTGTCCACACTTATGTCTAAAGTCTGCTGAAGTTTGGATTGTGGCGTTGGGTGCAGACTTTCAGTCAGTGTTTTTAATTACAGATTTAATTACAAATCGATCGATTTGATTTGATTTAGTATTAAAAATTGAATTGTAAAAAAATTGGATTGAACAGGGTCAATACAGTCGATCGGGTTGAACAAAAAAATTGGTTAAATCCAGTTTTTTTCCAAAAAAAAGTAAAAAAATCCGAACTAAGAAAAAAGAAAATCAATAGAAAAAAGGCAAATATATTATAGTATTAATGGTGGAAGAATATGAAAAGGAGAAAATAAGAGATTAGATTTTATATGAGAAAAAAATAAGGGATTAAATTTATAGAATGGATGTAGAAAACGATTTTAGTGATAAGGAAATTAAATTTGAATTTGAAAATAAAAGTTAAGAAGGAAATAATAAAGTCAAATTTAAATAAAAGAGAAAATTATCATGAACTTAAATAAGATGATCAATTTTAAATAATTTATATTAAAAACTAAAACATAAATAGTATAATAAATTTTAAAGGATGAACATGAAAAAAGAAATAGATGATACGAAGAAAATTTTGAAATTATATAATAAAACGTGGGAAGATAGTAATAAAAAAATTTAAATAAAAAATAAAGTTATTCATAAAATTATTAAATTATAAATAATATATTTTAAAATATAAAAATAATGTATTACTATTGTATTAATTTAAAATGATGACTAATATGATTTTTATTTTATTATTTATTACCTTTTATACTTTAATTTATAATATATTTTCTTGAAGTAATATGAATAATATTATTTTAAGAAAAAAAAACTATGACCTAATTCTATTTTAAAAACATTGCTTTTCCGTCCTATTGTCGTCCCGGTGTGCAACACCACTTAAAAGAACCAATTTATAATTCCTGCCGAGTTGTTGTGTGATCGTCGTAGGTATACGCTGCTGTCCATCCTTATGCCTCAAAAGTCTGCTAAAGTTTGGATTGTGGCGTTGCATGGACGACCCCTTTTTCTAGCTACTAAATCAGTTTATTGCAGCTCAAAATATTGATGCTTCTCATCAGACAGAAACTTTCATTTCACTTCAGGGAGGACTCCTTACATCTCCACAAATCGTCTGTATGAAGCCGTCAATGGACCGGAGGGAAGACCCCGTGCCATGCCCCTCTTCTCTCGTGGCTTCCTTGATCGCTTGCGACAGTGCCATGGCTCTCTCTTTCATTACCTTGCCCTTAGCAGAGGACATGACCAGCTTGATCACCTCTTCGACTCTGTCGCTCTTCACGTCATCAGTCGCGCCCCTGGCGATCTCGACCCCTGCTCCGAGTTCCTCTTCAAGCATCTTCGAGTTGTAGAATTGCTCCGCAAACAGAGGCCACCCGACCATCGGCACGCCTCTGCTTAAGCTCTCCAGCATCGAGTTCCACCCGCAGTGGCTCACGAACGCGCCGAGAGACCCGTGCGACAGAATCTCGAGCTGCGGCGCCCACTGCCACACCAGGAGCCCCGGTAGCTTCCCCTCGGCAATCCTCGCTTTGAATCCGCAGGGCAACCACTGGTCGCACAAGTCGTCGGTCACGTCGGAACCAATCGGGGATCTGAGGACCCAAATGAATGGCACGCCGCTCGCCTCCAGACCCGACGCCAGAGCCATCATCTGAGAAGCAGAGATGGCGCATTGAGAGCCGAACGCGACGTAAATTACAGAGCACGGCGGGTGCACGTCCAGCCATTTCAGGCAGGTTTCCGGTGCAATGGTCTGCTTCTTTGCTGCGGTCCGATGGGACGAATCCGTGTCCAGCGGCAACAAAGGGCCGATAGACCACACGGGTCGCCCGCTCATGCTTCGGAGCACTCGCAGACCGAACTGCTCGAGCTCCTCGATGGTGTTGCACAAGACGATATCTGTGCCTCGCAACAAAGACAACTGCTGGTGCAGGAAGCAAAACCAGGTGTCCTCGGCGGTAACAGTACTCAAAGAGTTCGACAGCTGAGACCGATGAAGCCTGAAGCTTTCGGGGAATCCCGGCACGTGGAACTCCTGCGCGTCCGTCTTCGTATGCGGCAAGTGGAGATACATGGACGAGAAGCACGCCCAGCCATAGGCACCGCACGTCGACAAGGTGGCGTGGACGGCGCGGGAACTCCTGGCGACCTCGACCGACCAGCCGAAGAACACGTCGGCCACGATGCAGATAGGAGCCCGTCGACCGGGCTGCACAGTGAACAAGGAGGAGACGAAGTCGTGGAAGTGAGGCCGGAGGGACCCCAACGCCTGCAAGAAGCGGGGCAAGAGGTGGGGAGGGAGGGACTCGGTGTTCTCAGCGCCGGCCGGGAGACCGTGATCGGCGGGAGAGAAGGGGAGGGCGTGGAGGCGGAGGGCAGAGTCTGGAGGAAGGGAGGAGCGGAGGGTTCGGACGTTGCCGGGGGTGCTGACGAGGGTGACGGCGAGGTCAGGGCGCCTCGAATGGATGAGGTTGGCCAGGGAGAGGAAAGGTGCGAGGTGGCCTTCTGCCATGTACGGGAAGAGCACTATGTGTTGTTGTTGCTGCTGCTGCCGCCGCCTTTGGCCGTGGTTGGCGTCCATCCTGGTGGGGATGTTTCCACTGTGCTACTACAGAAAGCCAATTAACACACTGCCACAATTGTTGCTGCACACGGAGTGGAGGGATACAGACACACCGCTCCCTCATATTCTCATATATATTACGAGTTTATACATTAACCCATCTGTCTCTCTCTCTCTCCCCTGACGTCATTAATTAAATTGTTCCCGGAGAGAGAGAGAGAAAGAAAACTGTAAAGACGGAGAAGTTGCGTGTTGGAATGAGCCAATGAGGAGCTTAGTGGACAAACATTACACAGAGGCCAGAGCCCTGCACATGCGCAGATATGGAAGTCTGGTTTCCGTATCGTCGTCACTCGAACAGTCAGCTGAAATCGAGCTTTTACCTCAAAAGGCACTAATGCGGAGCGTTTCCTTTCCTATTGTACAAGGGGTATATAGGAGGTCCTTCCTTTGATTTGATGTCATTGATGAAATTTATTGGGATAAATTCCTTTAAATACCTATTTTGACGTTTTTTCATCTGTACGTTAGAATTTCACTTTATAATCAAATTATTTTTCATTTTTTAATTTATTTCACCAATTATCATTTTGATCCGATCACTTCCACACGACGATTCTCTCTCCTTCATATGAGCAATTGAGTGACGTGGCATCATTAAAAATTTTAAAAATAATAAAAAAATTAAAAAAGGTGTCGCCCATTTGTGAGCTTCATCGGCACGAGGGAATGCCACTCCTCTACCAATAGGGGGTCGCCCTCCTCTGCGACCTCCGACCGGAGAGCACATAGCGGGGCGCCCCCCCCTCCTTGCATCCACGATGAGGGGTGGGGGGTCACTCGCGACAACAGCGATCGTCGTGGCTATTGTTGCTTGGGGTGGCGGTGCTGACACACAAATCGATGGCAGTGGAGATGGAGGAGGAAGAGAGAATGCTGACGGATTGGGACTTGATGGGGGTTCTCTGGAGCAGCGGCTTTCGAACTCTCGTATCGACAGCGTTGGTGGATGCGACATCATTCCAACGGCCGAAGGTCTCAGAGCGAGGGCAACCATCCCCCCCTTCCCCTCCGTGCGTAGACGCAAGTGTGGGAGGTGTTGTCCCCCACTGGGTGGGTGGGGATGTTGGAGGTCGTAGAGAGGATGATCATGTCCTTTTCCTTTGTGCATCGATGCACGGATTTGTGACCTCCGAACGTTGGAGATTGTAGAGGGGCGTCACCCTATTTTTTTAATTTATTATTTTCTAATAATACCATGTCACCTAGTTGCTCGTGAGGAGGGGAGAGAAAATCATCACGTGGATGTCACGTCAACCAGGCAATCGGGAAACGACCTATCATATGATAAAAGGATAATTAATGAAATAAGTTAAAAGATGGAGGACAGTCTGGTTCCAAAGTGAAGTTAGATGATAATGATGAAAAAATGGTGAAACTTGAAGGGTGTTCAGTAAAATTTATCCTATTTATTTCGACCCTATCCACAAAGATGTTTGATGGCCCTACAACTTTGCCATGACTGCCTAGTAAAGGATGTAGATACGTCTAATGATATACTACAAAGGCAGATCCAACGTCTTTTTGTGATAAATTATTTCCTTAGTAAAGAGCTTTCCAAATTAAGAATTTACTTTTAAACTTTTTTTCATTGTTATAAGTTTGTGTGAGCATGTAGATGCTCGTAAAAAAAATTTAGGGCATTTTGATTATGGAATCATAGTTCTTTTAAATTTCAAGTGAATAATTGAATTAACAGATTAGTTCGATGTGTGTTTAGATAAAATAGAACGCGATGATGAGGAACCAATGAGTTGATGTAATAGAAAAAAATAAATGTGATAAATTAACTAGAGCTGGTGTTTGAATGAAAAATAGGTATTATAAATATAACATATACTTTTTTAAAAAAGGAAAGTGTAAATTATTTTTTATTAAAAAATCTGTTTAAAATATTATTTAATATAAAAATAAATTCTTCAATAAATTATATTTAATGAAATATTAATTTTTAATAAAATAATAAGTAATAAATAATATTATATTAATCCTTTATTATAAATATTTTATATGTAATAAATAAATTATCTTATATAAGAAAGGTAAAAATTGATAAAATGTAAAAAAAGAGCTTGTAAAATTAAAAGTGTCACGTCAATAAAAAAAAAAGAAGAGTGGAACCATCGTTTGATTGGTGGAACCTAGTTCCACCTCATTAAATGAAGCATGATTCCACCTCTAGAATGAGACCACAAAGGAAGTTTTGAGAACTAGGAGCATGGTTCCCTAGGACTGTGTTTGATTTTAAAACTTGGGTTAGAAATTTGTCCAAGTTTTAGAACTTTGACCAAACACATCATGTGATGAGAATTTGCACGTGATATACGGTTGAAACATTTAATCAAATGTTTCGTCCATAAAGCTCTTGCTATTAGTAAAAACATAAAAAGTTATTGCTAATAACAAGAACAGTCTAATTTTTTTTTATATAGGTCTAAAAGTAGGTGGAGCTACTTTTAAGACCTATAACTTATTATTTTTTAATAATATTGTTATATGTATATATTATATTATATACATATATATTATATACTTATAATATATATTATATTATATTATCATAAATTTATAATTTATTTAGGTATAATAACAAAATAAGTACATTTATTATTTATTAAAATTTACTTAGTGTTGTAATAAAATATAATTTTCCATTATTATTTATTATGAAAAAATATTTTCTTGTTTAAATGTTGACGTAAATATTTTTATTTATTTTACTTATCATATATCATAATAAAAATTAACTAGTATGATATTAGTATAATATAATTAAATTATTAATTATGGCATTCTAAATAAGTTACAATCAAAAAAATAAAAAAATAAAAAAGTTACAATTATATAATTATGATGTTAAATTTTCTTTTATATTTCATTTTTAGTTAAAAATTAGTTTATCTTAATTTTTTCTTCTATCTAATTTGCTAATTATAAAAATATTATGTAATTAATAATATAAAAATAATCTTATAAAATAATAAAATATATATTTATTTTTTACTTTTTATCTAAACACCTACTAAAATTTATCTATCAAATCAACTTTTTAAATTCTCATCATTATATTTTTCCATCCAAACACCAACTTATACTTTTCTATCTAATCCATTAGTTCTGTAAAGTAATTTTTTTTTCAAAATTCTCGTAACAAACACAACAACCTACTTGTCAAACGCCCTCAAGAAGAAATATTAATTTTTAATAAAATAATAAATAATATTATATTAATCCTTTATTATAAATATTTTATATGTAATAAATAATGTAAAAAATGATAAAAGGTAAAAAAAGAGCTTGTAAAATTAAAAGTGTCACGTCAATAAAAAAAAGAAGAGTGGAACCATCGTTTGATTGGTGGAACCTAGTTCCACCTCATTAAATGAAGCATGATTCCACCTCTAGAATGAGACCACAAAGGAAGTTTTGAGAACTAGGAGCATGGTTCCCTAGGACTGTGTTTGATTTTAAAACTTGGGTTAGAAATTTGTCCAAGTTTTAGAACTTTGACCAAACACATCATGTGATGAGAATTTGCACGTGATATACGGTTGAAACATTTAGCCAAATGTTCCGGCCATAAAGCTCTTGCTATTAGTAAAAACATAAAAAGTTATTGCTAATAACAAGAACAGTCTAATTTTTTTTTATATAAGTCTAAAAGTAGGTGGAGCTACTTTTAAGACCTATAACTTATTATTTTTTAATAATATTGTTATATGTATATATTATATTATATACATATATATTATATACTTATAATATATATTATATTATATTATATTATCATAATTTTATAATTTATTTAGGTATAATAACAAAATAAGTACATTTATTATTTATTAAAATTTACTTAGTGTTATAATAAAATCTAATTTTCCATTATTATTTATTATGAAAAAAATATTTTCTTCTTTAAATGTTGACGTAAATATTTTTATTTATTTTACTTATCATATATCATAATAAAAATTAACTAGTATGATATTAGTATAATATAATTAAATTATTAATTATGGTATTCTAAATAAGTTACAATTAAAAAAATAAAAAAATAAAAAGTTACAATTATATAATTATTTTATATAATTATGATGTTAAATTTTCTTTTATATTTCATTTTTAGTTAAAAATTAGTTTATCTTAATTTTTTTCTTCTATCTAATTTACTAATTATAAAAATATTATGTAATTAATAATATAAAAATAATCTTATAAAATAATAAAATATATATTTACCTTTTACTTTTTATTTAAATACCTACTAAAATTTATCTATCCAAACACCAACTTAAATTTTTCTATCTAATCCATTAGTTCTCTAAACTAATTTTTTTTCCAAAATTCTCGTAACAAACACAACCTACTTGTCAAACGCCCTCAAGAAGAACAATGAATGAACAGTGAATGACTTCTTGAACCATCATCCCCGACAACGGAACAGTTCTCGCGATGTTGCTTGACAAGGAAGAGCCTCTCGATCCCCTCCTTCCCTCTTCTCCCCAACCTTCGCTCCCCAAAAATCTCACACATGCTCTGACCCTCTCCCTTCCCCCTCCCCTTCCATTATTACCAAACTCTCGATCATCTTGGGCCAACATTGTTAGGAGGGATAGTCCTCCTCCCCCTCTATCACAAATGTCTTGCAACCAAAAGCGTAGCATTCAGGCTGCAATCACGGAGGAGGTCGCCTTCTCCTTGGAGGAAATTGCTCAGGCTCCGAGGACCTCAATCGAACATTAGTTCTCTTATTTTTAATTGTGTGATAAATGGGATTGTCTCCCAACTCTCTCCTCAATCTTTTCATTCTTGTCTCTCAAGTTTTTTTCTTCCATGATGCATGAACAAACTATGTCTAGAAACATAATTCCATTCTCAGTTGGTACCTTCTCAATGTCGCATTTATGACTTAATTTTATTTATTGCTGCTACTAAGTTGAATTGCAAAAATATGAAGAAATACTTCGCTAATTATAACGCCCTCAGTAATCTGCAGGTGAATTATACAAAGTCTGATATCTATTTTCCTACAAAATTCAACTCTCTAGGAAGTCCGCCATTCTGAATATCTGAGGATGGAAGGAAGATTTCCTTTCAATTATTTAGGGGTTCTCATATCTTACATATTCCCACTAGACAACAGTCCACCCCATTGGATAAAATGAAGACAAGAGATTGTGGTTGAAAACAGAAATTGTTAAACCAAGCAGGCAACAGAACCTTAATTAGCTCAGTGATATGCTCTATGCCTATATATGCCCTTAGTTCCACCTACATCTCAGTTGGACTGTTGGAATTTATTGAGCGACTATCCAGGAACTTCTTGTGGGATTCGAGGGGCCCATCTTATAAACTAGGACTCTGTCTAGCTACCTAAGAATTTGAGGGCACTTGAGTTAAAAAATTTGCAACTTCTAAGGTCTTCCCTAATCTTCTAAATAAGCATGATTTCCCTTGGGTCAATTTAGTTAGAAGTAAATATGCTACGCCTCGCCCTTGGTCTTCTTATAACAATTGTACTCAACCTATCTCTTGGTGTTGGAAAATAATTAGCCAGACTATGCAAGATATCAAGCTGGGAATGCGGATTCAAATTGGAAATGTTTGCTCTACAAAAGTTTTTTTATAATCCTTGACTTTTTAACATTCCATTGGCAATGATGCCTACTTTTATTAACATGTTTTTTCTGATGTTGGACTTTTCAACACCCTTTTGGTTTCTGATTTAGTTCATGAGCAATCCTAGAATATGGAGCTTATTCAGTCAATCTTTGATGATATTTTATGTTCGACAATCTTAAATATTCATTTACGTGTTGTGGCATGTGGCTCTGGTCATATGGTATTTTATTGTAAATGTGTCTATAGATTCATTAGCCACAAGGCTTTGTCGACACTTGAGGTTGGATGGCTCGATTGGAATTTGGCCCGGCATATCCCTATTCCCCCCAAGATACACAATTTCCGTTGGAAGTTAGTCCACAATAGATTGCCTACCCTTGATGTTATTGCTAGATTTAATCCATCCATAAATCCTTCATGTCAACTCTGTGATCTTCAGCTTGAGACTAGCAGTCATCTTTTCTGTTATGATTCTTCAACAGCAACTTAATTTGACTTTTGAGTTGTATGATTCTTTGCCTTCGGGTGCTTGGACCTTTGATGGCCAGTAGTTGGACGACAGCTCAAAATTATAATTGCTCTCCCTTTTCTCTTTCTATCTATGAAAATAATATCTTGTTTAATTCGAGTCGAGCAACCATCCAAGTGACATAGGAGAATGCTCTTTTGGGTATAATTAATATGTTGATTAGAACATGCTTGAGACCTACTGACCTTATTTGGATTAAGTGGGAGCCTTCTCCCTAATCCCAAGTTAAACTTAATTTGGATGGCTCATTTGTCGTAGCCGATAGGGTAAGGGGAGCAAGTTTCGTGCTCAAATCCTCGTATGATATTTTTCTAGCTGCAGAGCACTTAGGAGGATAGTTTCGTCTATCTTGAAGGTTGAGGCACCGGAATTGTTTCAGGGAATTGTTAGATGCCAACAGATGGGCTACAAGGAGCTACATATGGAGACTAACTCGTAGATTTTGGTTCATGTCATCCTACACAGGACAAGATGTCATTGGCGCATCAAACATTATATTAATTTCGGACTTTGTATCAAATTTTAGTTTTCTTATTAATGAAAGCTTAAACACTGTTATCGTGAGATTAATCAGACAGTCGATTACCTTGTGAATTTTGGACGATCACGATCATGTGGGTTGATGTATTTTTGGGGGAACGATTGCTCTCCTGCTCTTCTCTAGTATTTGTACCAAGACAATTCGAATAATCAAATAGTAGTATTCTTTTCAAAGGACAAAAAGATTATTACGTCGAAGTACATCGTTATACGTTGTGTGGTCGCGTCGCAGGCCAAGGCCCAAAAACTGATGAAGATCATATTATGTTTTGTTTGTATAAGTGATTTGTTTTTGATAAATTTGTTTGTATTCCACTTTTCTTTTTCGTTCTATATTTTTACTATTACCACAGCTAGGGTTGGTGATTTCTTGGAGCCAATCAGCCAAATCGTATTTAAACAAAAAAGAACTAAAGAAAAGGCGCTTTTTCACTTTTTTTTTTACTGTGATTGAAGGAGTATGACGACTTTTGAATTGTGCATTGTTGAAAATATTTCAGTTTTTATAGAAGCATGAAGAAGGAAAACATATATTGATAAAAGAATTATAAGTGCAAGCAAAATTAATGAAACTTTGCTTTAATTGAAGTCATTTAATTGTAGTATATACTTTCCAGAGATACAAAAAAACTAATGATTATATTTATAGCAGCAAGGAATAAGTGCACGCAAAATTAATGAAGTTTGGTGGTGATGTCTCTACGATAATGAAGGGTAAAATTAAAATAAGTACATGCCAAAGGAGATTCGATAAGCTCGAATGGAAAATTGCAGTTCCAACTTCAATTCACAAAAAGCGAACCTATGGTGCACAGAGAAAAAAAGACCAAAAACTCAGTTCCAACACAGAACGCATGCTGAACAGTTTAGTGATACTGATTGGTTTAACTGATAATTGATCCAACCTTGATAAGAGATTCCAAAAGTGAGGTTTAAATCTGTGAACTTAAATTTAATTGTAATGTCTTTTCTTTATAATTTGTTCTTTACATTTAACTTTGTACAAAACGTCAGGGAGTTACTATTATCCTTCCCTTGTCCTTTAAAACAAACCATACAATGAA
The DNA here is from genome assembly GCA_030549335.1 of Pontederia crassipes. Lineage (NCBI taxonomy): Eukaryota > Viridiplantae > Streptophyta > Magnoliopsida > Commelinales > Pontederiaceae > Pontederia > Pontederia crassipes. The sequence continues at coordinate 61,777,765 of CM060191.1, read as the reverse complement.
CAAATGATAGAAGCAGAGAACAAAAGAATGATCCCCTCAGTAAGTAAACAAATATAAATGGGAGAGTATGCTCGTCCCAACCCTAAGAATTGCCCATACCTAAAGCCCTACAATGTGACAACAAAGACCAAGAGAGAGGGGATAAAACAATGGCAAAATGAAAGGAGAAAAAAAATAGATTTGTACAGCAATTCAGACTGACAAACATCTATCAGTTAAGAGGGCAATGCATATATAACTCCTCGATGTCTCCCAGCCTCATTCCTGTAAAAAGTGGAAAGCTGGATTCTCAAGAAGTTCCTCAGCTGGTATGACATCCACAAAGTCCTTTTCTTGCAGTGAACTTGCAATGTCATCAACTGAGAACGGAATGCTGCAGCACAGGGAAAAATTAAAGACAAATTTTGTCAAGAATTTCATGTATGCTTAAAGGATAAGGCGCCATTCAATTTTACCTGGAATTGTCGTCAAGAAGGAAAGAACTGCTTTCTGCATTATTTGAATCCTCTGTCATCAGTACCCTCATGCTGGAAAGAACCTGCATGATGCAGAAGAACGAACTTCAAAAACAGCTTTCAGTTCATTCATTTTCTTCCTCAAAAAAGCTTTCAGTTCATTTTTTACAGAAATTCAGGAACTGCAGAAATAGAACTTGGCGGATACAATCAACCATTCTGGCAACTATAGCCAGGTTACTGTTTATAAGACAAAAAAAAGTTACATAAGAAGACAAGATAGATCTACATTCAACAATAACAATGACTTCGACTTACACTTGAAGAAACACTTTTTGTATTATATTTGTCATCCCAATATTGTGTGCATATTCTGTAAAGCTGTTGGACGCTCAAAACCTACAGTAAGTTCAAAAACAGACATTATATTCAGCATCTTCACAACCTTGATTGTATGGAATCAGAAATCAATTACCAAAATATAACAAGAAACCTAAGAATAACATGAGAAGTCCTTCCAACTTACCGGACAGAGATCATTCACTATTTCATCATATGATATCCTATATTTCTGAAATATTACCTGTATAGGATAACAGAAAAAAAGGCTTAAGACATACCGGATGAACAGAATAAACCAGATCTAGCCACATGATTCTAGATATCTTCCTCTAAAAAAATGATTCTAGATATCTTTTATGGACATTGAAGAATGAATAAGCCATCTTAACCCTGGAGCAAATCAAAATGCCACCAAGGGAGTGAGTATGCTTCATTCACAACTTCAAAGGCGGGAGTTTACTGCCACTCCCATAATATCCTCTCCACTTATTTAAGACTTCCATGATGACTATTCATAGTCATTAGTTCATTACAATAAAAAGGTAAAAAAACACCATCTGGTGCTACTCGATCAAGCACATGAAGACAAAACCAGCTCCGATTTGTAGCGTTAAGAAAGCAAAATTAATTTCAAAATCCAATGTTAATTTTATTGAAGTCAATATTCAAAGAAAAACTATGCATGTAATTCTAGTATATCTGTGAAATGAATTTCACATCATTATTAGTTATTCAGGAAATCTTGGTAAACATTCTATTAAGGGTAAGAACTAAAACTTAGAGAAAAAACATCTATTTCTGGTGTCTCAAATATTAAGACAAATTACATACCAAGAAGCCAACAGCTTGTCTGATGTGCTTAAGTTCATCCCAAGAGGAGCCAGCATACTGCAAGGATAACAAGTTTGAGACGCATTGATGGAAGTAAATAATTCATGTTCGTCATATGTGCGTACTCAAACAACTATACAGGTTATATAGGCATCTTAAGACCATGCATTCCAACTAAAGGAAAGTAATCCAACTAACAAAAGGAAACTAAATCTATCCAAACTAAAGACTGACGAAAGAGAAGAGTCGGCCTATAAGCCTAGTTATTCTACATCATTCAAAGCAACTAAACAAAAACTGCAAGTACTAAAAGTCTGAAGTTAAATATTTTTACCTCAGGTTTTGCTTTAGCACACCAAAGCTCCAATTCAGCTAAACCAGCTTTCACGTATTCTCCATTGCTAAAAGAACAACATTCACGGCGAAGGAGTAGACTGTAACAACAGAAAACAATTATATTAATACTTGCATAATTCATGATGATATGAATATAAAGCAAAACAACGAAATGGCTTACCTGTTAAAGAATTGCACATTGATGAAAGAGAAGATTTGAGTATAGATTCTCTGCACAAGAACTGGGGGAACCTGAAATCCAGATTAACCATAAGTTCTATTATTGCCTACTGAAAGATGCAGCTACTGCAGTTCACCAGATAACTTACATGATTGTTTTGCAGTGTCTTAAGGAGGACATCAAGGTTATCAATAATGCTCTGCCAATGGTTACTTTGTCCTTGGCTCCCAAATGAACGACCAGATCCTCGTAGCATACCCGTCCTCGTTCTTGGTGCCTGATACAAAGGACCTCAAGTGTTAGCAAAGCACCAACATCTGAGTGCTATCCAGAAACTTGTTGCAGATGGGAAAAAAATAATTACATGACAGACCCTGCTTTAGAGTCACAACAACAACAAAGCCTTATCCCACTAGGTGGGGTCGGCTACATGGATCATACGACGCCTAATCCATGTTCATGAGATTCGACAGGAATAAAATGTAGACAAGGAACAGCAGATGAAACTAATATCAGATAGCTGTGCAGGTGGCATGCGATTACTATAAATTGTGGCAGTGTGCCCCTTTGCCCACAATTAGCAATGAGAAATCAAGATGTGCTGAATAGATGAAGTATCCATAAATAATCTTACTGATTTTTTAACACAAAAAGCATTAACCCAATAAATTGATAAAATTGTATATAGACATACTTTTTTTTCTTTCACTACATCATCCCAGTTTGGTTGAAGGATATAGGTTAAAATAAGGTATTATCCCTTATTCTCCTAAACACCTAATTGTAGCATTGGGGACCACAAAATTAGTTAAACTTGATAAACCCCTTAATTTAGGTTAAGTAATTCCATCTCATAGGAAGAAACTCCTTATTCTTTGGAAATTTGATCAATTTATATACTTGTGGACACTTTTTATTTATCCAACAAAAATAGCTATCTTTCATGAAACAACAACAACAACAAAGCCTTATCCCACTAGGTGGGGTCGGCTACATGGATCATACGACGCCATTTCGCTCTATTAGTAACCAAACCTTTCGGTATATTATTCACCAATAGATCTTGCTCTATTAGTTCGTCAAGTGTCCGCCTTGGCCTCCCTCTCCCTCTTTTAATCGGACTCCAAATTATTTGATCTATTCTTCTTACTGGCGCATCTAATGGTCTTCTCTGAACATGACTAAACCATCTCAAACGATTCTCTACTATTTTCTCACTAATAGGAGCCACTCCGACTCGTTCACGTATATGGTCATTCCTAATCTTATCTAATCTTGTATGACCACACATTCATCTCAACATCCTCATTTCGGCTACCCCCACTTTACGTTCATGTTGTCCCTTCATAGCCCAACATTCACTACCATATAACACTGTTGACCTTATAACAGTACGATAGAATTTTCCTTTAACTTTATTGGGTACTTTTCTATCACAAAGAACTCCAGTGGCTTTCCTCCACTTACACCAACCAGCTTGAATTCTATGATTAACATCGTCATCAATCTCACCATCTTGTCTTACAATTGATCCTAAATATTTAAACTTTGTCACTTGAGGAATTATATCCTCCCCTAGCTTAACTTTCAAATCGTCTCTAAGTTGTTTATTTGTGAAATTGCTATGCATATATTCTGTTTTATTCCTAATTAAACGAAAACCCTTTGATTCCAACGTATTTCTCCATATTTCCAATTTTGTATTAATCTCTTCTCTTGAATCCGCTAAAAGTACTATATCATCCGCAAATAGCATGCACTTAGGTACCTCCTCTGTGATATTCTCTGTTATAGCATCGATAACTAAGTTAAACATATACGGGCTTAAAGCTGATTCTTGATGTAGACCAATTCCTATAGGAAATTCATTTGTCTCACCTCCGGGTGTCCTAACCCTAGTCAATGCCCCATCGTACATATCTTGTATTACCTTAATGTAGGCAACACTCACCCTCTTCTTTTGCAAGGCTTTCCAAAGTACATCCCTTGGTACCCGATCATACGCCTTCTCTAAGTCAATGAAAGCCATATGTAAGCCTCTTCTCCTACTTCGATACTTCTCCATCATCCCCCTTAGTAAATAAATCGCCTCTGTAGTGGATCTTCCTGGCATGAACCCAAATTGTCTCTCAGAAATACTAGTCTTCATTCTCAATCTATGCTCAATCACTTTTTCCCATAATTTCATTGTGTGACTCATAAGTTTAATCCCTCTATAATTTGCACAATTCTGAATATCCCCTTTATTTTTTTAAATAGGAACTAATGTACTTAATCTCCAATCATCAGGCATCTTTTTCGACCGTAAAATCTCATTAAATAGTTTACATAACCACAACACACCTTTTTCTCCTAAACATTTCCAAACTTCAATCGGTATACCATCCGGTCCAACGGCTTTACCATTCTCCATTTTCTTAAGAGCTTCGCTAACCTCCGAGACTCTAATTCTACGATAAAATGACCTATTAAGCTCACATTCGCTAACTGTCAAGTCCTCCAAATCACAACGGAAACCTTCACATCCATCATTAAATAGCTTATAGAAATACTCTTCCCATCTGTTCTTAATATCTCCTTCAGTAACTAAAACCTTGCCAACTTCATTTTTTATGCATCTTACTTGATCCAAATCTCTCGACTCCTCTTTATTCCTTGCAATCTTGTAAATCCTTTGTTCACCAGCCTTTGTCCCTAACTCCTTATAAAACCTCTCATATGCTTTAGCACGAGCATCACTAACTGCCTTCTTAGCCTCCCTTTTCGCCAAACGATACTTTTTCCAATTGTCAGAACTATTGTCCAAGTGTATCGCCTTGAAACAATTCTTCTTATTACGCACCTTTTCTTGGACCTCCTCATTCCACCACCAAGTCTCCTTATCTCGTGGTCCAAAACCTTTTGATTCTCCTAAAATGGCTTTAGCAACCATTTCAACCTTTTTTGCCACATTCTCCCACATGATACTAGCATCTCCTTCTAACTCCCACACACTTTCCTCTAATAACTTACTTATAAAAGTCTCTCGCTTCTCCCCCTTTAACTGCCACCACTTGATCTTTCGATCAAAATCAGTTCGGGATTTTGGTTTTATACATTTCATTTGCATATCAAGAACTAACAATCTATGTTGTGTAGTCACCCCATGCCCAGGAATTACTTTGCAATTAGTACAGCGTTTTTTATCAGTATTTCTTATCAAGAAAAAATCGATTTGAGACCTATGAGTTCCACTTTTGTATGTGATTAAATGTTCCTCTCTCTTCCTAAAACAAGTGTTGATAATCTTAAGGTCGTATGCTAAAGAAAAATCAATAATAGTTTGTCCTTCCTCATTCAACTCCCCAAAACCAAAACCACCATGAACCCTTGCATGTGGTCCTGCCTCTTTACCAATATGTCCATTAAGATCTCCCCAATATAAACTTTCTCGGTTGTTAGTATACTTTCAATCAAACCCTCCATATCTGCCCAAAACTTCTCCTTGAAATGTGATTCTGCTCCTACTTGGGGTGCATATGCACTAATAATGTTCATAGTCTCCTTTCCAACAATTACTTTCACGGATATGATTCGATCCTCAATCCTTTTAACTTCCACAACATTCTTCCTCCATTCCGCATCCGCGATAATACCAACACCATTCCTTCCATTTACCTTACCTGTGTACCAAAGTTTGGAACCATTTAACCTAATCTCTTTACTTCCCTCTCCTACCCATCTAGTTTCATGAAACACAAAAAAAAAATCTCTTATCCCTTGTTATTCTCCTAAACACCTAATTGTAGCATTGGGGACCACAAAATTAGTTAAACTTGATAAACCCCTTAATTTAGGTTAAGTAATTCCATCTCATAGGAAGAAACTCCTTATTCTTTGGAAATTTGATCAATTTATATACTTGTGGACACTTTTTTTATTTATCCAACAAAAATAGCTATCTTTCATGAAACACAAAAAAAAAACAAAAAAAAATCTCTTATCCATTTGGAATAATCAATCTTATAGACCAATAATACTTACCCATCAGATAACAATTCTTCAACCAAATGGGCCCCCTTAAGAAAATAAAATAAACAATCAGAAAGGGAAAAGAAGTAACCTGGATGCACGATGAAAGTAAGGAAGACAATTCCTTTTTCATATTGTCACGGATCATTCCATATATCTTCTCTACATATGCTGTTAGCTGCTGCTTGAAAAGCAAGGCAGGGTATTTTGCCTCAACTTGCCGCACTACTAACGAATCCACAACAAGGTTTGCAGATGAACGGAATCCCTGATTTTGATGCAGACCAGATTAATTGTTAGCATATGGAGGTCAATGAAAAACCTTTATTTCGACAATTTGAAAAAACAAGATTGCAACAAAGATACTCACCTGGGCCATCCTTCCAAACAATGATGTTCTAGCTGGAGGTTTCCGACTAGGAGTAGCCCCAGGTACACCAGCAGCCTTAAGACTTCTTTGAAGTAAAAACAGCAAACTTGAGGTGTTTGATAGCCAATAAGCAAGATGGTCATTGTTCTCCTCATTCTGTTAAACAGTCAATATTAAAATGACCATTGCAACAAGTCAACACCAACTATTACAGACTAAAGAAAACCTAACATAGTTAAATTCATCATGTCTGCATTATTGGCAGACGAAACATGGACTGACAATGTGAGATTAGCTTAAAAAAATTAACCCTACTCGTCCAATGAAATCTTACTGTTAAAATGTGTTGGCTCTCCTCAAAAAAAAAAAAAAAGGATGTGTTGGCTACACACCATAACCAAGGTATGTGGACTACACCAAACTTTCTCACCACCTTGCATGGTCATCAACCAGGAAAGACATTTTTTTTTTTGAAAGTAACCAGGAAAGACATTAAGATGATATTCAATTAATCCCAAAAGGTTATATACCCAGCTACAATGCAAAATGAGGTAAACACTTGTGAAGGTGATAGATAACTCTTCTTGAAAGAAAATTGTCGGTTAATGATGTTAATTCACAGCCATCAACTGCAGATAGCCAATATGTTTTAGCATTGCAGAAATGTAAAACATTGTAACAGGTATAGATAAAAGTTGTCTAAACAGTGCTGACACCTACATAGTGGATGCCAATAAATTACCTCAATTATTTTAAGAAATTACCTCAATTGCGGAACCAATCATCTGAATAAGACGGTCAAAAACACTAGTCCGTTCTGCTTCAAAGGATTTCCAATGAAGAAGGCATTTATAGATGGTAATTGCAGCTTTTGGCTTTTCATGGCTGAATCCAATATTTTTAATCACACAGCTGATAAGAGCATCAACATTCTCCTGTGCAAGAAGAATCAAATTTATCAAGATAAAAACCAGTGCTTGCAATATAACTAACTCAGAATCTATTTACATACATGTTGCCTCTCAATGTAAGATTTCCTTAGCTTAGGATCATCATTATCATAATCGTTAATAGCTGGAGGTGCACTTTGAGGTTCCTACAGAAATTTGAAAAATCATATAAAATACTATCATCAAGTAAAATTTTGCAATAACAAAGCAACAGAAGCAGATAATATGGACTTACAGTAGCAGTCTTATGCTCTTGGACATCTGCATGACCATTCTCCAAATTCTGCAAATGGAAAGTAACATAAGGGACTAATATGATAACTGGATTAATTAATTCTACAATAAAACTTTGTGCAAAAAGTTTATACATGTTTGGTTGGAGTTGTTGGAATGGATAAATGTTCAGACATCCGCTTAACAGGCGAGTATAGTAGTGCTTGCTGACGGAGAATCTGATCCTCAGACTCCATGTTAGATAGCTTGTTTTGAAGGCTGCAACCAAAATGAATAGGTTGTGTTACTCCTCAACTTAAGTAGGCATAGGTAGCTCAAAGATGAGTAGATGAGTATATATCTGATAAATGAATGAACTACGAGAACCTTTGCATTGCATTATTCAAATCAATTATCTTTGATTCAGCCTCCATTGCCTTCTTTAGTCTTTCTTCACTAATTCTGCTCGTTTCTTCGTACTTCTTCTCAGTTTCATCAATTTTCTTTTCAAGAGAACTCACCAAAATCTGCAAAAGTAGAAAATGTTTTGTCATAAATACAATGTATAGAAATTACAAACAAAAAATCAGCAAATTAACAGCCAAAGTTGTTTCATCAGCAAGCAACTGTTGGAAGGACTCAATAATATAAGTCCAACTCTTTTTTTGTGGAGGAATGTAAGTCAACTCTTACCTGAAGCTTCTCATTTTCATCTCTCAGTTTATCCACTAGCGCGGTATCAATAACTGGAACCTCTTTAACAACACGAGCTTCCTCAGCAGCTTTTATGGCTATCTCGCGTTCCTTTATGAGTATATCTTTTGCTTCATTAAATTCCTTTTGCATCTCCTGTAGAGTAGCTTGCAGCCTTGTGTTCTCTTGTGTTTTAGCTTCTTCCATATCAGCCTGGAGGTACAAAATGCATATACATCTTTTTTTTAATCTAATGCACATATATCTAAAATGAACCAATTAAACCAACAAAACGAAAGTTTGTGATTACAGATGGTTTGATGTGTGGAAGGATAGGCAACAGGATATCTTTACAAGACAGCAACTCTTAGCAAAGTGATAGTTCTAAAGTGACAATTATACTTCTTGTCCATTCCTGCTCTAAGAAAAAGAAACTTCTTGTCCATTCCAACCAAATCCTAGTTTTATATGAAATTCAATCATGCTTCATATGATCATTCTTAGAGGATTATGATAAATTGAAGACTCAATGAAAGAAAATAAAGTGACTGTAAATTGAAGACTCAATCATGCATCGTCCATATCATTTCGAATTTTATTGATAGTCTACTGTAAATCCATTAAAATTCCATTAGCAACAATAAGTTCGGGAGAGCAACTTTCTGTCATCAATCTATGATATCCATTTTATGCTGTTCATATTTTCATCTCTTGGAACAATTCTTTCTCAGCCCTTCTTTAGGCAACTCATTTCCAGCATTGCTTTTAAAAATATGCCTTCCCAAAATGGATCCAAATATTCATTTCACGTACAGGAATGCATAAAACCAGCATATGTAACATTACCCTCATTCTTTTCTCCAGCTGTAAGCGCCATGTGAGTTCCTCAACTTGTTTTTCCAGTTTATTCTTAGCAGCTTGAAGAGCCCCAGTTTCTCTTGCAGCCTGATCAGGGAAAAAATATCATATAGTACCTAGGTGAGGCTTCACAAGTCAATAGCATATAAAATAAAATGAATTTGTAAAATGATAAAGAGAAAAAGGATAACATTAAATTTCTCAAAGAAAAAGGAAAGATTTAATTTATCAAAAAAATGAAACATTTAAAGCTTCAGAAAAGGAAAGTCTTCTAATAACTTTACCATTTTTAGCTTTCTCAGCTCTTTTCTTGCAACCCTTCCTCTCCAAGCGCATTGAGTTACAATAGCTGCTTTCTTTAACCTTGAATAATGTATATAAGCCAAATACTGACGACATTGACTCTACAAAAGAAATTAATATAAGATCATAAAATGTACAGTACCTTCAGCAATGAAAATAAATAGGCCAAACTCAGATTAATTAAGAAAACTTGAGGACAACGAAGCCAGGTGATTGCAACAATATCCTGACCCAACAACTAATCAACTACAACTAGCAGAAGAATTGTTATTAAGCTTAAGCATCATAGTTTCATACAGTCGATGATAGTAGGCATACGTCAGTGCATGAAATATTACATATTTGGTTCATTGGATGCAATGCATGGAAAAATAGGTCCCAATCATAAGATTCCCATTCAATGTAATTTATAAACTTGCTTTTCTTGTAGAAGATTACCTAAAAGATTTTCTAGAAGAAAATTTTACCTGAATGATAATTGCAGCCCTTGTCTCCCGCCTGAATTGAAGTTCTTTGCGAGCAGACATTCCGCGCATTCCAGCTTGAATGCTAAGAGATGAGGAAACCAACTCTTTGTAAGCCTTCCTTGCAAGATGCATACAGAAATACGTCTGGATCCTAAGAGCAGAGGACTGTCTGCGCATGTGTTCATACACTTCCCTCGCAAGTTGACCTTCAGATAACAATAATCACATAAGATTAAGACAAACTTTGATATCTCCATGAAGACAACATCCATAAAACGTTAAACCTAGGCATGTTAAGAAAATTGTAAAGGAAACAAATATTTAAATAATACGAGCACCTCTGCAAATGGTCTGAATCTGTATAACTGATTTACGTAGCAAAATGAAGCTTCTACGTGCCAAGTATGATCGAACTTTCCGTTGAATTATGTTAGCAGATCTTCCTAACACCTCATTTCTTCGGGCATCAAGTTCAGCCATCTGGCCAGCTCGAAGGAACACTTTTGTTTTCCCAATCTGGTTGTTCATACTCAAGAAAGTTAGCGACTATGCCCGATAATGAAGAAGCATGATCAACAAACTGGACAATGGTGCAAAAAATATTCAAAATTTGAAATTTATAACCAGTTGAGATGATTAAGAATTGATTTTAAATTGCTAGAGATTAATAAACATTTATACTAAGACATCAAATTCTAGCTGTCCCAACAAGTTGCTTAGAAAATAATCTTGAGGAATAAGTTAACCTGTGATGCGTAACTTTAGTTAAATCAAATCAAAAAGAAAAACTGTCCAGATTTCAAAATAACAGTTGACATAATTTCATTAGACATCAATCAAAATACGGAAGAAAAGATAAAAGAAATAAGAAGACGTTATTGCCTGATAGCCTTCTAGTTCTGCCTTCTCTAACAACCTCTTTGTTGCAGCCACTTCATCACAACTGCTATGAAAATGAACATTAGAAGCAGTATCATGGAAATTATAATACTTCAGGGTTAAAAGGCTTACCTTCCATCCAAAACTTCAGGTGCAAGAATGCCAAATCGATCCACAAACTCATAGAATGTGCGTCGAGTTGGATACCCTGCACAGCTTATTCTAATGGCCTCCAATACTCCCTAAACACATGGAACAATATTATTGCAAAATACATGTTTACAATTAGGATATAAACTGACTGCAGAAACATGAAATCTTACCCCGCACCGGAGCTGTTGGAGAACATTGTGATTCTCAAATATTGCAGGTTTAAGAAGATTATTGGGTTTGACACAACGAATGTAGTGTGGCTCAGTGGCGCTTAAGGTCTCTAGCAGTTGTTGTAGTTGTTGCTGCACAATCATTGGTTGTTCATAAGAACTTGAGTACATAAGGTGGAAGATCAAACTTAGAGAGAGCATTGTACCTTAAATCTGGAGCCTATAGATGAAAATTTTGATGATTTTGATGCATCCTCAGACAAAGGTGGAAATAAGCTTGAAACAAAAGAGCATTTGGAAGATGTCAAGAGAGCTTGATGCTCAGCAATAACATAGTCCTTGTTTTTGTCCAAGAAAAATTCTGTTTGGTAAGTCACCTAAGCGTGGAGAAATAATCATCAACATTTATGTTCTCAACACATGCTTCAGAATTCACAGAAAGTGATATAAAAAGAACTCACGTCGCCCGCATAGTGTGAAATCGTGAAATCGGATCGCGATAATTTCGGCTTGCTAAAGCGTTTATGGTTCTTAAAGGTCTGGTATAATTTCTGCGCAAATGTGTCATGTGTTGATCTGGGCAACATACTACATTAAAATAACAAACAAAAATCAGTGACTGATAGCTGCTTCTTTTCTAAGGTCATTTGTTTTCTGCAGAAGTGTAACATGATCCGAAGTCCATTAGAAGGATCAATGAATTTACAGACCTAACAAAAAAGTAAAAAAAAAGATCTTCAGGATAAGGTTGCTAGTATATACCAAGCTTCGTCGAGAAGTGCAATAATTCCACCAGGTTTCTGAAGATCATTATGACATATCAAGATTAGTACAAAACAACTAGTACTAGTACATAATAATATAATGATAATATCAACTACTCATGCAGTACCACAGGAAAATATTACCTACCAATATCTGTTTCTTGAATATCAATATTAGTCATTACTAAGGATTAAAGCAACCTAAAATATTCATGGTAAGTCCATATTGGGATCCAGGTATGCATTGAGGCCATCATTGTGCCTACAGAGTGCTACACATTATAAACTTTTTTTAAAAAGACACTGTAAACCTTTTTTTAGGAGAAACAATGTAAACTTGTTAGCATGCAATTAGTCTTTACTGAAACAATAGATTGGATCTTAAAACTGCTTCAGAATTTATCTAAAAAAATGTATCTGAGTTTTATCTTCTATCTGTGATATTCAGTATTGAAGATCCTTGATGAATATAAGCAACTCTCACTGAACTGAAATCTCAATCCTCGTACTTTCAGAAAGATGACACCTAACTAGAAGAGTAGAGGAAGGATGAAGAGATTTACGATAATAAAGTGCAATGGATAAATTAAATACAATATGCAGGGAACAGTGTGAAGAATGATTGAGTTGAAATCGTATAGTTATACTCGTTTAACCAAAAAGTGGTCTTGAAAACAAACCTTTTCGATGAGGTCCAGGATATCCTGGTTATCAACAAACTCGATATAGCTCCAATTTATCTCTTCTTTTGTATATTCTTCTTGCTCCATTTTAAAAACATGCTGTTATTGGACAAGATCAATGAGTTATAACAAACCAATTAATATCACACATAACAGAATGTTTTGACTAATCAATCAATAGAAGAATACTCAATATTGTAACCTGATTAAAATGTTGTTGTAACTTCTCATTTGTCAGATTGATGCAGAACTGCTCAAAGCTGTAAAACATAAGCATATAAGACTCACATCCCTCCAAAACAAGGCGAACTAACTTTACATGGACAATATCATGATGACATCATCTGATTATTTTGATGTGATTCATCATTGAATCACAATCCAATGGTGGGCTTACATGTCTGAATATTCTTTGGGTCCACAACCCCATATAACCTATAGGCAAAAGACAGAAATTATCCTTCTCCATATATACCGAGTCTTTTGTCGAGTCGAGCAAGCACAGACGAGAATATATCCACAAATAAGTGAATATGTCAACTGACTTGCTAAGTCCTGAAACAATCACTCATTACCTTTTTTTTTAGGGAAAAAAGGATGACCGCCATGAGTTTTGGCCGCCATCCACATATCACTCATTACTATTACTTCATTTTTTAAGGGTTTAATATTGTTTCGTTAAGAATAATACTTTTCTTTAGTTGCCCAAGATGAGATAATGGTCTCCTAAAGTTTGTTCAATAGACTCTAAGTAGATATTTATCATTCTTTAGAAATATCAAGCCATTTGTCAAGTGGACTCTTTGAGCAGATACTTATTACTCTTTAAATGCATGTGTCTGCGGACTTGTTAGGTCCTCAAACAATCCCTTGATATAGTATTTCAAGGGTAGCGCTTATTTCTACATATGCATTCATCACTTTATAGAAATAGCTACTGATTCTTCCAAGAAAAGTTGAATAATTAGTAAATGGAAGATAGTCCAGTAAATGCATATCTAACTCTGAAGAACACTGCATAGTAAAAGATAACTAAATTTAGCTTTCCAAAAGCCCATCCCTTCACATCCTAACTAGGTAGTGACAGCAGCATCTTGACACAGTGCATAGCAAACATAAAAGCATACCACTTAAGCACCTGTTTGTCTTGAAACTTTCAAAGCCATATATATCTAGAACCCCGATTAAGTACTTTGAATTCGGATCTTGACCGATTGAACTATTGATCTTGTTTACAAGCCTGCAAGAAATGGAAATATCTTCATAAAAGATTGGTTTAATTAAACAGCACCTATTTTGATTTGGGTTAATACAAAGGAATTTGGAAACCCTTTGAAAAGAAGGAACCGGAATAGGCATCATGAAGAAGACAATGATTCACACCAGTCAAACAGTCTTGAATAGACTACTTTTGCCAGAGCATCTCGAGTAAGTGCAGCAGCTTCTGGATCCAGGTTTTTTATTATGTTTTCATCACGGGTTACAATAACACGCTTACACAAAGAATCCTCGAGATCCTTTGCATCGCACCTGACCCAAACACATGTATTGCTGTCAGGAGATTCCATCAACACGATTGCATAATAACTTCAGATTCAGTAAGTGTTCTCACATGAAAAGTTCAGCAGCAGTTCTCAAATGGGACCATGAAATCTCATCTTTTGGTCGTGATGAATCTGTTTCATTTCCATCTGCAAACCCAATATTTCCTAGGTGAAGAATTGCAGCCACAACCCGGAAAATAGCATCCTGAATCAAGAAAAAAAAACTAATACACATGGAAACATAACATATCCTCTGTCCTCTCATTGACAAGACAACAATTCTACCTGTTCATCAGCGCTTATTCCAATTATATCCATGGCTTTTCTAGTTTCGAGATACTCCTTCGCATCATCTATCCCATCAAGCTCAAAGCAGTTTGATTGGTTAAGATAATGGAAATTTCTAGGATTTCCCACCTTAAACTTCTCAATATCCTGAGAAAATCACCATCCCAAGTTAAGTTAACTAACAAATTATTCACCCGCCTAACTATATGATGACTTCTGTTAAGATAAAAGGTGATTAAGAAGGAAAGATGGGGTATGAGTGAAATTATTTGTACAACTAAAATATGCTTCAAGTCCAATGTTGATTACCTCAGGTGGGGCCGCACAGAGCATGTAAAAGCAGTGATAGTTCCTTTCAGGATCAGATACTTGACAGACACGAGATCTCTCAAGCAGGTAAGTGCGTATGGCAGCTCCAGAAATTCGTCCATTCTCATCAAATTGGATCTCAACGAATTTGCCAAAACGACTGTCAAAGAATAACACAAGTAACAAAAGCATTCAAAGCTTTAAATTGCACATCAAAGTGTCAAATGCACAATAGAAAAAGAATAACAGAGCACAACTTCAACATCATTGCCTACCTGGAATTGTTATTCCTGACTGTTTTTGCATTGCCAAATGCTTCAAGCACAGGATTCGACTGCCCAGGAGAAAAAAAACATATGAAATGCGGCAATATGGCAAGAAAAGAAAGAAGCTTACAGAATAATAAAATAAAAGAGCAAATACTGATGCATTGTAACCACTGACAGGGCATTCACCTGCAACACTTGTTGTTCCACAGTACGTCCTTCAGACACTGCACGACCTCCCATGTATGCGAGATAACGCATAAGCATTTTTGTACTTTCAGTTTTACCTGCTCCACTTTCTCCACTTACTAAAATTGATTGGCTTATCCCTTCATGCATCATAAGTCTACATTGAACCCATTCAAACACGTGTTAAGGAAGAAATCATTTCATACATTTTTAACCACAAAAGACAATCACATAGTACCTATACGCAGCATCTGCAACAGCAAAGGGGTGTGGGCTTAGCTCACCGAAAACTGCACCTTTGTACTGTTCCATCATGTGGGTATCATAAAGATGGGGCAGTCTCCGGAAAGGGTTAACAGCAATCAATATGTTTCCAGTATAAGTCTGGTAATAGTTTAATCAGTTAGTAAAATTGCAAAATATTGGGAGAAAGATTTTAAGCTGAAGGAGAGGTGCTACAAGGACAACCTTGACTGAGAACATTGCACAACGTATGCATGTATAAATCATGTCTGAATCCATCTTTAACGTGAAGGTATATAAAGTAATCATTTGCAAAATACTCAATAATATATACGTACATAAATTTCATTAATGTCATATCTAGATTTCAGGTTCTGGAGAACTCCCGGCTCATGCAAATATGCAAGCCTTGTCATGTCATCTACTCCGCAAGGAGATGCTTCAGGATCCTTGGGATGGACACTAGAAATTTTTGCAGTCACCTGCAATTCAAGAAAATTATTGTTTTGATGATTCGATGGAGGAAAAGGTATTGCCATTGATTGCAAAAGGAAACATAATGTTTTGAGTTAGAATTTTCCATACAGCATATGCAATACTTCTTATTAACAGAAAGACAAAGTGTATAGAATTCTGAAACACTTACCGTCATTCCAGAATTACAGCTAATTCTAATTGAGTCTCCTCTGATTGCCAGAACTTCCCCATCTATCCACGCAACCTCAGGATCCTCAACCCAGACCTGAGAACCTACTATTATATTGGACTGTGTCGCCTGTCAACAAAGAAAAGATTTTCATCAAAAGAAGTCGATAATCCATGTCAATGCCTAATTCAAATTAGTTACAACTTGGGAATGGTGAATACGCTAACGAAATGTGACGCATTTAGTGATCATAATTTTGTTTAAAAACAAAAACAAATCGTTACCCCGACATTCAAGACAGATTCTTTAATCTGAATGTGGTCACCAATAACTAAAGACGAATACAGGAATGAGCTCAAAGCCCAATAAAACATCGATGCAAAAAAAAAAAAAAGAGCTCTTACTCAAGCATAAATTCCAAATCGAAAGCATTCAAGTTCAAAGTCAATGGCAAATAAAAAGAAAGAAATTTCAGCATGGATCTTGTACCATTGTAGATCCTGGCGCCGCCGAAACGTCCAAAATCTTTTCAATCCGCTAAATAACGAATCAGAAAAAAAAATCCCAGAGTAACGATCAGAATCCGAGCTCCTTCCACGGATCCACTATTCTTCCCGTATCTACAGCAGAAAGAATCGAAATTTCTTCTTGTTCATCCGAAGTTTTTACACCTAAACCTTCCGCGAAATTCCAGCGACCACCGAGATCGCCCACCGGCAGCAAAATGCTGAGGCTTTCACGCAACACCTCTCCCCACCTTCTCGCCGCCTCCTTCTTTCTCCCCCCTGTGCCCCTGCTGTTACCTTTAGATCTCAAACCGACAGAAGTTGAAGGCTTGGACTTGGCGAAGAAGAGGAGAGAACCGAGTTCTCCGTCCTCTATTCGTTTCTCTCTCTCACACACATACACACACTACTACTACTACTCCGATCGTCGCCGGCGAGAAAAACACTCCGTCCCTCGTTTCCACAGCCGCCGCCGCCGCCGCGTCCACCGCCGCTGCGATGTTTTTGCTTTCTATTTCGGTTCTCTTGTTTCCTCTCTGGTCTTTTTCTTCTCCCCTTCTTCCGGTCTCTCACATGGAACACAGATACGCAATCGCAAATATAATAATTTGTCAATCTTTTATTTCTTTAAAAAAAATGGAACCATATTTGCCATCGATCTTTGTTATTAATTTCCGGTTTGCCACGGCCTTTTGGTCTGAATACGTGGATCACGCGGTTTCCGGAATAGTAGGTGGGGGCACGTCGGGTAAACTAAAAGAATTAATTAATAAAATAACTTTTAATATTCTATAATTAATTTAATGCATCTGCTTTATATTTTTCAATTAATATTCCTTTTGAGATGTTCATTCAATAAATCCAATTTATTACGATAAAAGATGTCAAAAAAATACAAAAACATATTAATTCATAGGTGCCAATAAACATGACACTTTACTCTCCATTCTGTTCATTATCTTTTTAAAATTAAGGAGTGTGTGTGGATCCAAAACGGATAGTGAAATATTGTTGATTTACAAATTTATAATAATTCTAAATTTATTTTAAAAAATATTATTAGTTTATAAATTAATAATAGATTTGAACTTATTTTGAATCCAAGTATTCCTTATATCCTTATCTTTTTTGTTGGTTTGGATAATTACTTCACATTACTTACCACTTTTTTCCTAATTTTATGCGCCCGGAAAATTTTGAAAGAACTCGAGATCCTTTCTATTTATGACTTTGGGAGAGAGAGAAGAATAATTTATCTACATCTATCCAAATATTCGTTACATCACGATTTTGAATCAGAAAAGAAATAATAATTTCTGTAGGTTGAGCATCCTTTTTAAGAATGGGTATTTTAAGTAGAAATAATATTCTTACTTATTTTGATAATCCTCAAATTGTTTAAACAATTCATCAAATCACGAATCAAGTTTTTTCTTAAGATTTCGGTCCAGAATTTAAGAGAGAGAGAGAGAGAGAGAGATTAAACGTTTCGTGCGGGCAGCAAAAAAATAATGCGCGGGCATAAACTTTGGAAGCCCACAATGAGGGCACCTACATGGATGTGCATGGCACCTACTACGATACCGTATAATTTGGCAAGCAAAACATATATTGGGATTGCATGAATGCATTTTATTGGGGTTATAAAAGTTGTAAAACTCAACTTGTATGAGAAATTGGATCTTCACAGAAGAAGAAGAAGAAGAAGAAATGTGATTATGAAATGCAGGTGATACGTCAATGGATGATCGATCAAGTGGCAAATGTTTCAATTAATGCAACGGAATGAATCTGACTATACCCGAATGCGTGAAATTAACAGAACGGCATGCATTTTTTTTTTTACTCACAACAAATAAAACTAAAAAAAATAATGAATGAGTGCATTGATCTGGTTCACGCATATGTAATGTAGGGCATCATCCCCTTCGGTGTCATTATTCGGATAAAGGCCCTCTTTTTATTTATTTCTTTTTCGTTTTTTTTTATTTTATTAGGATCACAAGAAGGCCTTTATTTATAAATATGCATTTTAAGTTCGCGGGAATCCAGGCAGAAAAATAAATAATATTTTTTATAGGGTAAATATATTATAGATTAAGATAACTTCGGGTTCCAGTCAAATAGAATTTGGCTTCCCTTATTAAGCACAAATTTCTCAAATCAAATGCTACTCCTTTTTATTCTACTTATATCTCTTATCTTCTTTTTTTTGTCTTTTGTCTGAATCCGTCCATGCATATATGAGTTGACCGCAAGTTTAAATCGCAGTAGAAAAGGTCATGGCAAATCAATGTTACAAAGATTACCTTTTCCAAATAGACCAGGAGAGAACTTTTTTTTTATCTTTTAGATATGTAAGCGTAATTTTGATGCGTACGAATACTATCAAATGGTTAATGTGAGTGCTTGATAATTATTTTTTAAAATAAGTTTTATCATAAAATGTTATAAGCAATGTTATCACGATCGAAATCTTATATAAGGTCACAGGGGATTATCCTACTTATTAATACAATAATAAATATATTTTTGACAACTTTTTTGCATTAAAATCTTAAATTATATTTCACTAAGATAAATTTTTATTGATTTTTAAGTCAAATTATATCAAAATATATTAAAACTAAAAAATATATTTAACTTCATATAAATTAATTCTTATTATCATAAATATTTTTAATTAACATTTAAATTATTATATTAATTATATGATATCGTATCAAATCGAATAAGATTGTATGGTCAAAATTAAAATCATATTAAGATCTTTAAGATAAAATCGAGATCGGGTATGCAGATCAGGTATGTAAGATTGTAAAATCATTACAACTTTGGTTATAAGCTACTTAGCATAGACTAGAGTATAACGTTTCTTTTACTTCTATTATACTATTATCTTTTAATATAAATTTATTTTAAAAGATAATATATCTTTATTTAATATATTACATATTTCATATTACTTAAAATTCAAATTATTAATAATACATTGAATCTGAATCCAATTATAATTCTAAATGGGCATCTATGTTAGTCAGGCGCTTCATCAATTGGACGGTAAAGTCGTCCATTTCATACGGGTACCACTGGTGAGGATCCCTTGCGGGGGGCTCAAAGGCGGAGCCCTCCTTAAAATTTTTGTTTCCTGTTTTATATTGGAGTTTTTTGTATAAACTCCGTGGTGACTGATTTATCTTTTTATCTTTGTAATCATCAATATTCCATATCAAAAAAATAAAAAAAGTCATCATTGCCCGATGTCGTAGCCCAATTTAGGGTGATCATCGTAAAATCTTATGTGTTCTTTTGTGTTTGTGCGATCTCTCTCCATTTTTTCGTAACACAAACAATTTTTTTATTTTAAAATAATCATATTTTTGTATTTTTTTAAAAATATTGATATTAAAAATAAATTATTATAAATATGATGCTTATAAGAAAAAAATTAAAATATATTCTTATGTCTAATTTTGTCGATGTACAAGTATACATTAGTTCAATCATTGTATTTACCAAATAGTTTTATCAAATTTATAAATAAATTATCATTTGTTATCCATTTATAGTTAAACGTTATTCACTAATTAAAGCGTTATTTTTTAATCAAATCATTATCCATTCGAATCACTAATTGTGCTATACAAAGCCATAATAAATCTTAGTGGAAGAGAAAGGTGTAGCATAACTGCATAAGTTTAAATCGCTTTATAAGTCAAATGCTCTCTTTGGTTACTAATGTTTAGCGTTTACAGATTAGCGATTATATTTTTTTCTATTATACTCTTATTCAAATACATTATTTCTTTCTCAATTTATCTTATTATCGTCTCATTTTTATTTTGTCATCATTTAAATATAATTATTTTTTTATTCATGATTAATTAATTATAAGTTATTTTTTAATATCATGTGTGCACTATATACAATTTTTTATCAATATAAATTTTTGTATATTTTAAGAAAAAATAATTGTGAGTTTTATTTGATTTTATTGAGATCTAAATAATTTATTTATTATATTACAATATAAAATTATATAGTGTTTGAATTAAATAATTTATCATATGTCAAGTTATGTTATTTTATATTTATGAATTAGTTTATTGTTAAATTTATCAAACACTTATTTGTCACAATCTTTAACAACTAATTATCATATGTTATCCATCGGTTAAATCGCTATCCACTAATAAATTACAATTCACTTATCAAATCACTAATAATGTCAAATAGAATCAAAGATTTGTTGAGAATAATTTCATTAAAATTATTCTGAATTTATCTTATTCAATAAAATATTTCTGAAAAAAATGAAAATTAAATGGAAATATTCAAGTAAGATGTGAGTGCAAGAAGAAATTCATATTTATGAAATTTAATATAACGTCGAAAACATAAACCCTATTTGATTATCATGTGGTTGCTTTTTGGGGTTCAAATTTTTATTTCAAAAGTTGCAAATTTGAGAAAAACATGGCTGCCTTTTGGGGTTCAAATTTTTATTACAAGAGTTGCAAATTTGAGAAAAAAAATATGATAATTATATCACAAGGAGATTTAAAGTTGGTGATAATGCGGAAGAAATCTCGAACTACAAAATTAATGCCAAAAAAGAAAGATTTTTGCATCTCTTAATGATGAGCTCCTCTGTACCGCACATTTTATGTGAAAAAGAAAGCATTGCGATGTCTCTTGTTCCGCTACCTCCATGGCCCACGAAGTCAGTGAGCTGCCGCAATCACATGGTCCAATTCCTTCAATTCTTATTTATTTTTCTTATGTGCAAATTTGCAATAATTTAACCGACGTTATTTGAGTTAATTAGTAACCGACATTAGTTGAGTTAATTAGTAGTAGAGTTGAATAAATGTTAATAATTTTGAATTTAAGTGTTGAAGTCAGGAATATTGATGGACCGCATTGACATAAAAAAATCAAATTGAATAGTTTTTATAACTAGTTTTTTTTTATCGACAACGTGATATTTTGCGTTACCAATTCTTTAGATCAATAATAATTCTTATCATACCATCTTTTTTATTTTAACAATATGAAATTTTGAGTCAATGATAATATGATTTTGTTTTGTTTTTTTTTATTACAAGTTGACGCGTTGTGATACATTTTCTAATTATAATTGTAATTATATTTTAATTTTTTTCTTAATGTTTGTGTTTCAAGAATAGTTCTTTACTTAATTTAGAATATGTCTAGGGCATTAAACTGGGGAATAAGTTATTACAATTTATTTTTAAAAAATGAGTGTCTTATTTTCTTTTACGTCCTGTTTAAATAGTAGAATCGTAGTTCTTCTGAGTTATATGTAAATAATTGAATTGACATATTAGTTCAGAAATATGAAATGTTAAAAAAATAAGAAAATTAATTTTGATAAATTAATTTAACAACTTTTTAAATAAAAATAGTTATTATAAATAGAAAATATTTTTTGTTAATTAAAAATAAAACTTGTAAATTAGTTTTTTATTAATTTTTTTATAATAAATATATTATTTGTAATAATATTTTATATGAAATTATATACAACAAAATATTAAATTTTTATGAAATGATAGATAATAAATAATATTATATTAATTATTTATAATACAAAATTTATATTTAAAAAAATAAATTATTTTATATGAGAAAAGACAAGAGAAAAATTTAAAATAAAAAATAAAACCAAAATTGAAAGAAAAGGACTGTCACAGAGGCACATTGTGCACGCCCTTTCCTTTCTGGTTTCAGAGAGAAAAGGAAACGGCAACGCCCCCTTCTTCTCCTAGGCTATTCTTTTTTATTAATTTTATTTTTATATTTTTATGATATGTCATGTAAACAAAAATATCGATAATACTCAGTCAAAATAATGATTAGTTAATAATTAGACGACAATGTCGTTGCAAAATTATTGGCGAATTCTTTGGATTTGTTAAAACAACTCTCATACGCGCGTGAGAGAGGAAATGATCAAGTGCACTCCATTATATTTATATCACGAAATTGGAGAAGAAGATTGCGTGGAGAAAACAAATTTGAGGTCAACTGCTATTTATGAATATTAAAATACATAGGTATAACATAATTAACGCTCATAATTAAAATTTTATTATTTATTTCTTATAAATTTATCTTTTCCCCTGTTTCTTTTTTTTTTTCTAAAAAACTTATTCTCTTTCGTACTATAACTATATGTTTTATACCTTTAATTATTAGTTTTTAGTTAGCGAATTTGATATCACTTTATTTATTAAAAAAAACCTGGGTTACAAAGTTGGAAAAGGCTAATAATGTTTTAGACCAAGATAATGGAGATTAAAGCTCTCTTTAGCAACACCAAAAATTAACGTTTCAAGTATGTTTAGCGATTGAAACACTAATTTTTCTGTTTTGGTGAAGGACAAAAATAAATAGCGTTTAACATTTCGTACGAAAATATTGAAAAATTACTTCTACTAGTATTTACTGATTAGAGATTAGTATTTTGTAATTTTTTTCTAATTTGATCCTTATTCAAATATATTATATCTTTATAATTTATCTTATTATTTTCTCATTATATTTATAACAATTAACAATATTTCTTTTTATATTCATGCTTAATTATTTAAAAATTATTTATATGTTAATAATGAATGAAAAATATTTTAATAATTAATATTTTTGTACCATGAGTGCACTATATAAAATTTATTGTCAATATAAATTTCTATATATATTTAACAAAAAATTAGTTGAGAATTTTTATTTTATTTAATTGGGATATAAACAATTTACTTATTATTATAATAAAATTTGTATAGTGCTTTAATTGAATAATTTATCATATGTTTATATATTATTTTATATGTTAGAATAGTGCCTTCTTCGGCACATGGGCCGCACATACACACGACCCACAAGGGCGAGGCGCATGCTTGTGCAGATACGTCATCATACGCGTGATGAACGCGCGTGATGCATTCTGTCTAACTTGTCATCAAAGTCTCTCTACCCTATAAAAGGGGACCATAGCATATGTCCCAAATATATTTTTGCAGAGTTTCGTCTAGAGTATTTGTATTATGACAAAGAGTTCTGTTCTTCAGAATTTCAGTTTTCGATCCCGATGTGCAAGTGCGTTCGTCAAGAGTTTGTAGAAAAAGCTTCGACGATCCGCTTTCGCTGTAAGAGATATTCCACAACCTCTTTAATGAATGAAAAATAATTTAATAATTAATTTTTTTATATTATGGGTGCACTATATAAAATTTATCATCAATATAATTATATATATATTTTAACAAAAAATAGTTGAGAATTTTTATTTTATTTAATTAATATATAAAATAATTTACTTAATATTATAATAAAATTATTATAGTGCTTTACTTGAATAATTTATCATATATCTAATTATATTATTTTCTATTCAACCGCTAATTCTATTGCTAAGTTTACTAAATATTTATTTATACACTCTTGCACTTGCGTAAGATATTGTCCGCTTTGGTATTAAGACCGCACAATTTTACCAAATCGCGTCCTATCAAGTCAAGATCATGCTCGTATATATATTTAATATCTTTTTCGTGACTTATGTATGTGAGACTAATTCAAGACATGCCTCGTATATAAAACTTATAATCACTATTCATCAACGCTATCAATTATTCTTTGGCGTTGCTAATAATGTGAAAGAGAGCCTAAGAAGTGTTATGATTGTCCATGATTCAAGCGAACCACGTTGGATGCTCATGCCAGGTCACAATCATGCCTGTCGCCCTGCTGTCCTGCTCCACGGCCACTCATCCCAACCTACCTCCCATACCATGCCAGAGAGAGGCCTCTCCCTCTCTCTCATGTTTAGCTTGTTGAGAGAACTAATTATAGGAGAATTTAATACCTAAAATTAGGGGTCAAAACGGCATAGGATTCATATTTTTTTATATAATTTATATGTTTATAAAAAGGATTGATGAATTTAAATTGACATCACCGACACCGACAAGTCTATATTTAATTTTACTATTTATACCTTATATTAAATTACCACATAAGTAATCTATTATTTCTTTGAGTAAATTCATATGGGATACAAGTATTTAAAATATGATAACATTGCTTATTTTATATAATTTTAATTATACAGATCTTCATCGCGATGATTTTTATAATTTATAAAGTGCCTAAATTTTTTTCAAATTTAAAATTCTAAACTTTTTTGTGTGATCAGTTTTTAGATTTTCTATTTTAAGTTTTTTTACGCCCCTTCCCAAAGTAGCGGAGGATCCAGGTCTCCTAGATATGCGTCAAAGTAATTCGGGTCGAGTCGGATTTTTTATCTAAAAAAGCATTTGTTACTTTTTTGGTCGATTTTTAAATAAAAAATTATCCTAAAAATATTTTGAAAAAATCAAATCACTTTCTAGTGGGTCAATTTTTTCGGACCCTATTTTTATATAATTATATTTAAAAAATATATTTAAAAACTTAAAATTGATGTAAAAATATTTAATTTTATATTAAATATAAAATATACTACTAAAATTTTAAAGTTATTAAATTAGAGTTTGATAATGTAATAGAAAAGTATGAAATTTATAAAAAAAATATTATATATATAATAAAAGAATTAATAACATATATATTAATTATATAAATAAAAATAGGCTCTACGGGCTCCTACGATTTTCTGTGGTAGGGCGCTAATTTTAGCGAGTGAAATTTAATTTGTTAAAAATTATTCTAAATCATATTCGGACATCTAATTTTTAATTTTTTTTGGATCAGATAGATTTTTCGGATTAGTCGAGTTTTTCTTACACCCCTATCCCCAGATATATATTTACTATATAAATGTATATAGAAAATTGAAAAAAACATATATTATAATACAATTATGTCCCCTAAACTTTGTGCTGGGTGCACTGCCAAAGTAATGTTAGTAATTTTATGTTTGATTCATGAAATAATTAGTTTAATTACATTTTTAATTCAATTAGTTACTACTTAATAAGGTGTTAGATAACTTTAAATTTGCTTGGATCGAGAACAAATAGGAAGAAAAAGACAAGTCTAGCAAATTGCATGTATGTTAATCGTTGCATTAATTTAATAATAATGCATATCCATTTATTATATAATTTTATATTTCGAATAGTGAGGATAATCTAATAAGTAAAGTAATCGAGGGTCAACTAATATAGGAACTAGTAGAAGATTTCATTATCAACCATCTTAATATCAAATGATAAGCAACTTTATATTCATTTAAAGAGGTATCGAGTTCAAAATTTATGGTAAATGTTCTTATAAGGAGAACAACACTTGTCATAATTAGACATATGATCCGAAAAAAAAAATCGATCTAAAAAAAACTAAAGAGCCCACCACAGAATGTTGTGAGGGGTGAGCAAAATTAATTGCACTCTGATGTCGGTCCACTTTTATTTTGGTTTTCGAACCTGTTTTGAATTCTTTTTTTGGTATGGCCGTCACAAATTGATAGCGAAATAGATCATCACGACCTAATGATATCTAATTTGATTTTTTTACTTCATTATTTTTAATAAGTTATAAATACAATTAAATCAAATTTAATCCCATTTTATACATCATATGTTCAAAGAAAAAAATATAATATAATATATAAATAATACATATTTAATATATTATAATATTGAATAATTAATTTAGAAATGAATCAAATCTTTTAGATATTGATCCGAACCGAGTATAGATTGCAAATCAAGAATATATTTCTTAAGATCAAATCAGACGGCCGGCCCGCTTCCCCACATGTCATGTATTGACATTTTTTCTTAAAATTAATTTTGATAAAAAAAATAAGAGAAGAAAATGTGTTGTACCTTTCTATACGGAAAGCACAATATGTAACTCGTTTGAAAATTAGATATTAAGTTTAAGAATAATTATCTACTTAACATGCAAGTCATTGACTTTCATTCCATCTTTTCAGATTTTCTATTTTTGCATTTTATTCAACTAGATGCAACGAAATAGTGCTTTAGCAATAAAATAAGAACTAACTATTTATGTCCCAAAACAAATATTATGAAAAATATACAATCAATTAACATCTTAAAAAATAATTTATTGGTGCGTACCATTAAATCCTATTAGTATTTAGATGCTTAAATTGCCAACAAAGCCGAGACGGCCAAGTTGAGACCGGTAAGTAACCGCCCCCAATCGTAAAAAGCGAGTATTATAAAAAAAGAATATACAAATGTATTCTCGTAAATTCGTCCAAAAGTCTGGTCCTCTTTTGGAAACCACAAGTTGTTGGACTCCACCGTGCGCCCTGCGGTTCAAAAATTAATAATACTTTATATCTTTAAATAAAAAATGTTCCTTCTTTTTTTTTTTGCTTTTAAAAGGTCCAACGGCCAAAGCCACCGTCCGAGGGGATCTTGACGTGATGGGAGGTATCATTTATTATTTATTTATTAAATGGCATCCGTTTATTAATTATAATAATAATATTATTAATATTAATAACTTTTACGCCTCCCCCTATCTTGTCGTCGCATCGAACGGTCAGGATCATTCCCAGTGGGGCGGGGCCGATGCGCGTCCCATTTCTGCACGAAAGATGCCAAGCGAGTCACGAGCACGTCTCCACGAGGAGTTCTTGGCGTGACGCCGGCGCCCCTCGCCTCGAGATTCGCGCCGGCTTCCGTACGGCGGAGATCGCGTGGAGGACGGCTCGGAAATTGCGGACCGTCGGATCGGGCACCGCCGGATGATCGAACGGCTCTCGGTGCGGAGGGTCGGATGAAGGAAAGGGTCGATCGGGGACCGGGATGGACACGTTGACCGAAGGGAAGAGACAAGGGCCGGTCGATTCGAAGTTTGCTTCGATCGGACGGTTCTTAATTTTACTAGCCATATATATACATATATTTTCCAATACTCCGAAGCAATGCGCTCGCGTGTACCTAGGAGAGTACAGAGACGTTTTAATTTATAATATTTTACGGTCCACGATAACAAAAGCGCCGACAAAATGAAAAAAATTGAAATTATTTTCAAATTAGTATCACGTAAAATTTATGAAGTGTGATTTTGTTCTTAAATATAACTTAACCTTTTATTTCTATGTAAAAAATCATGAATTTTAATTTAATTTTCAAATTTAATGTAATTTTTATTTGAAAAAATAAACTAATGCTAAATATAATATATTATTATACTTCTTTATTAAAAAAATAATTGAACAATAATTACATAGATAAGTTTAAAAAATAAAAGAATAAAAATTGAAATTTCTAGATTAGTTTACTTTTTAACCGTTTTTATAATTAGATAATATAGGATCGTCACATTAATCTAATTTATTAAGAAAGTTGTAAAAAATATTTTAATTTTTACCCTTTATTTTTTTTAAAAATATCTATACGATGTTCTGCTGAATTATTATTTTAAAAAATAATAATGGACTATATTTATAAATTTTTTAAACATTTTACAACAAAAGTTTAAGCTAAATTTTAAATTTTAAATTAAAGTTCATGATTTTTTACACAAAAAATAAAAGTTTAGATTAGATTTGATAACAAATCAAAATTTATAAGTTTTTACAAATAAATAAAAGTTCCTATTAAATTTGAGAATATATCAAAATTTCTATATGCAATTTATCTAAAAAGGGGGCAAACAAAAATAAAAAATATTATTGGCTGACAATAAAGATAGATAAAAGATGGCTAGTACAATTAGCATTTGGACTTTTAAGGTAACTCATGTCGACATGTTCATTACCATTTGGGAATTAAGTTAACATACGAAAAAAATATCCATTTTAAGTGTATCCAATTCTTTGGACTTTTAAGGTATTTAATAAACGTACTAGAAAATAAAGATTTACCCACTAGACACTTTTAGCCTAACAATAACTAGCTATAAAAAATTTATATATTTGATATTCGTGTCAAACGATATTTTAAAAAAAAAAAGGAAGAAAAATATTGTACAGCGCATCTATACACAATGGACCTCTAGGTCGGTACTCACTACTCGGTATGCAAATCCATATTTTTATATGCAAAACGCTACACTGCTTTTTAGTTTTTAGTCTCTTGTAGGGGTGAACAATTAAGGGGGAGAGAGAGAGTATTTAATGCAAAAGTTGAAAATCATATTCGTATTAGGGTGTCTTTAATGCCACTCTTAAATGTCATATTTTAATTTATCTTCCCCAACTTTTTTTTTAATTAATCTTCTAATCATTTTTTCTTTCTCTTTTATCTCCCTTCCAAATGTTAGTATTATCATTTTTCATGATAGAAAATGTAATATTAATATTATATAATATGAGATATGATACAGATATATAAATTTAATCATAAAGTATAATTACATTAAATGTATATAAAATATTCAAAAGTATATGAAAGAAAAAGAAAATAGAGATAGTGAAAATAGAAATAGTTTACTATAGGTAAAAAAGAAAATGAAAGTTTTTTCTTCTGAAATGCCTTATTGATGAACTCTTTTACAAATTTAATATGTATATTATAATATATTTTATGTTATACAATATTATTATATTTAATAAGATGGTTAAGAGTTCACGAGACATAAAAAGAAAAAAAAACATAAAAATGATGATATATTAAATTAATGTAGATTGGATGGAAGATGGGCAAGAGAACGTGTTAATAATATTTAAAACTTAAAATAAAAAAGGGTAAAGGCTGGTCATTAGAATAAATGGGTGGAAGATGAATAGATAAGATATTATATTAATGGTACTAAAAATTTATAATAAAAATGAGGGATAAAATTATCACTTTGTAGTGGGATTAAGCTTCTTAGTAGCGGCATTATGACCACCCTTCAAGTTGCATGTTTATTATTATTTTTTTGTAAACAATTCATGTCTACATAAAATATTGTTTAATTATTTTTCTTTGATTTTATTCAAGAAACGTGGGTGAAGATAAAGAAGGGCCCAAAGCATGAATGCAGGAGAGCAATGTGAGCCGATGGATCATTTATGTAAATCTCACATGACGCAGTGTTTTGGGCATTAAATTCTTTCAACAGCTTTTGAGCGTAGCATGGGCCGTTGATCATGAGAGCATCTTACCAAATTGTCACACCACTATGCAAAGACATGATCCATTCCTTTGCTTCCTGTTAATCAAAATTAAAGATGATCCGAACATTCTCAACTACCAATCCATGAAAACCATTGGATGCAAAAGAAAGTAAGTGCATCTTATCTTATATACATATTTTTGTCTCTAAATATAAATATATGATTAAAGTTTTGTTTTACTATCTATCTATCTATCCTTATTCTGCTGGTAGGATTGTAATCTCATTATAATCAATAAAAAAAGTAAGAGGACAATATGCTGAATTTTACTTCATAATATTGATATATATTTTTTCACTTATTAACAAATATATCTTAACTTTTTGCAGCCAAAACATAACATAAAAAATTCCCATACTTATAAATAATAAAGTTACAATTAGTATTAACCTGATCTATAACAGTGAAAGAATTAATTGCTAAATATTGTACAATCAAGAATTTGAGTGGGCTGGCAAAACTTTTTGGGCTGTGATATTCCCCACTGTTCTCTTGGATGGATTTGCTACTTCAAATTTCTAATCATATCTCCCGGCCCAATAGATCTTTGCCGTGGTTGACGGCCCAACTCTCTTCAGTCTGCACGGCGGGTTTCATTTCATATAAAATAATTCAGAATATAAATAGAAACCTAAGCAAAAAGCCAAATATAAATAATTTTAATAACAACCAACGAATATTATTAGAGTAAATTACGCCAATGGTCTTTCACTTTTAAGTGTGGTAACTAGAGGGTGTATGATCTCAAAGGACACCAAGAGGAGGAGTGAATTGGTGTTAAACTAAAAATATCAATTTTATAAAAATCGTCGCGGAAGTTTTAAAATCCATTCTTAAAACTTTTGCAATTCAGATCATAAAAATCAAACACAATGCATGCGGTGATTATTGATGAAATTCGACTACACCTTGACCTACGTCTCCGCTCCGACTTTTCAACTTCGAGACCATCGGAGATTCCACTAATCTCTTTCTCTGTTCCAAATGAGTCAAGAAAGAAAAGCTCTTTATCTCAATCGCATTTTCTCTGTTTCGAGAGGCACGACAACCTCTTCTCCTATGAGGCTAATCCTTTCTCTCGTTCAAGAAGTAAAATTTAGAAACTCTTTCACATAGGGGCTCTCATAATCTTTTTGAAAAATGATTTCTCTTTTTTACAATAGAACACTTACAAGAAGAGAAGAGAGAAAGAAATCTCTAAATGATAATTTAAAAGAAAAAGATATTTTGATTTCTTGAAGTTTTGTTTCAACGCTTGGATTTGATGCTTTTGCTTTTGTCTTTGACACTCATTCTATAGGCTCTAGTATGTGAAAAATTCGTCCATGATTTATTCCACATTGTTCTCCTTGAAATTTAGTCATTACTGTTCATTCCAGCAGTGGACCGGTCGACCGCATTTACGGGCCGATCGATCGGTCTATATGATCGTTAGCTCATTTTCTTCATTGACCGCTGTTGATCGGTCGACCGTATTAATGGACCATTGCGCTCATTTGCTCAGTTACTACAGCTGGTCGATCAACCAGATTATTTATTAGTATATCGACCGATATTGGCTCGACGTCGTTCGGGGCGGGCTCAGTATTGGTCAGTTGACCGACATTTTTATTTGGTTGACCGGTATTGTCTCGATCGGCCTTCTTTGCTTCGACCGTTGACCGATCTACACTGTTTTGATCATAATTTTCTACACAGTTATTCAAATTAGATAATATTGGATTCTATGCATAGCTAACATGATTCTCTACAACTTTGATATTCATCTTTCATCCATAATCTAACAAGATCATAATCAATTATTTAATCAAAGTATAGTTCATAAAGTTATTCATTTTATTTAAACTTTTTCAGTATTTAACTTTTATCATTTTGAGGTTTGTACCATCAAAATATAATTATATAAAACATTAAAACTTTGACCCAACAGACGGTCCTCTAAATTAAATTTATAATTAGATTATTTTTTAACTTTATTTTTCTTGCACGCGTTGTCATTTGACCGTCGATAGTGGATTCCTTTATTTTCTTGCTTACGTGATGACCACATCCCTTGCTTCTCACTCATTCACGTTAAGAGGCAACAAATAATACATGTAATTTTTTTCACTTCAAAACTAGGTAAAATAATATAAAAAACAAATACAAAAATAAAAAAGAGGCGGTAACCTCTTAGACTGCCACCTCTCGTCGGAGCTGGAGTAAGAGAGGAGTGATGCCCACTTTACCTCTCCCCTCCAGCGTCGGAGGGTCTCTTCGGGCTTCCCATTCCACCTCTTCACATCTCCAAAGATAACAGTTGTAGTCAAGGTTAAAGCTTTATATGCTCTGTCGCGGAACATGATCAATCGACTCATCCCACTACGCCTCCGATTTTTCGGCACCTTCTGTTATCCCTACGACGTCGACACCACCCCATTGTTGCTCCATTCAGAAGCTTCATTGTGTACCTCCAATATGTTTCTCCAAGGAGATGATTATGCCGAGGCTCGATTATTCTCTGGCATCTCGAGAAGACCCGGATTTGGCATCAACAATGGCCCGCCAAACAACGATAGGTACGTAGAGGTCCTGGTCGAGGGGCACTGTTGTAGGCCATATGAAGAGCTTGATTGAGGATGAGGAGAAGCTAAGCGATTGAATCAATATAATAGACTCCTTTCATTTGGGATTGAGCAACGATGACAATAAGGTTTCTTATGGTGGTCGGCCTAAGGGTGGCATATCAAGGAATGAAAGGCATGATAGGGGGGGGGGTCCCCTGTGAGAGCTTGTCGACAAGCTTGTAAAGGGGCATGCACCCCCTTTTTTTTTTGCATTAGCCAATGCATAAGAGAGAAAAGGAGTGTCAGCCCCCTTTGCGAGCTCACTAAGGGGAATGACGTCCCCTTTTTCGTGCTACTTGCGAGAGAGAAAAAGAGGGGCATCCCCTTGTGCGAGCTCGCAAAAGGGGCTGACACTCCTCTTTTTCACACTCGTCGATGTGCGAGATAGAAAAAAAGTGTTTGGGGGGGGGGTCCAGTGTTCACTTTTTTTGCACTCGTTAATGTCACTACCTTAATTTAAATCATGATTTAAATTAGAGGGGCGATGGTCCCCTGTGAGAGCTTGTCGACAAGCTCGTAAAGGGGCATGCACCCCCTTTTTTACATTCGCCAATGCATAAGAGAGAAAAAGGGGTGTCGACCCCCTTTGCGAGCTCGCGAAGGGAAATGACGTCCCCTTTTTCGTGCTACTTTGTGAGAGAGAAAAAGAGGGGCATCCCCTTGTGCGAGCTCGCAAAAGGTGCTGTCACTCCTCTTTTTCACACTCGTCGATGTGCGAGATAGAAAAAAGTGTTTGGGGCGGGGGGGGGGGGGGGGTGTCAGTGTTCCCTTTTTTTTGCACTCGTTAATGTCACGACCTTAATTTAAATCGTGATTTAAATTAGAGTTCGTAACTAATTTTGGATGATCAAATAAAATTAAGAAAGATTACGAGAACATGATATAAATATTTTTATAACATAAGAATAAAAATATCATTAAATAAAATATATAACTTATGATCATTCAGAGTATACCAATAGTTCTTAAGATTTATATTTTCATAAAATGATTTTACCTTCTTACAAGATACACGATAATATATATGCATTACAAACCAAACCTCTCGACATCCTAATAAAAGGACACGAGAGACACACTTCTTCTCTATCACCTTCTACAATCACCAAACAACTATATTAATTTGAAAAATATTAGAAACAACAGAGCGAGATAAAATAACTCAGTAAGTTGATAACTCATAACTTATGTATTACCATCTAATCAATTCAAAGGGACATACAAAGGACATGCAATGATCATAATATCAGAATAAGTATTTTAATACATTTGTTAATTACATATAAAACATTCTAATCAAAAGCATCACATTCAATTTGTAATTACTATAATTTAAATATGTCAAACATATATATTCATATGCAACACTTTCATATGAATGTACGAATCATCAACTGACCAGCTTGTATAGTCAGTAGGTGGATTTTAGAGATGGCTCGTATTGTGGTCAGTGATGAAACACTTTGCTCCATTTTACCCCATCATTTTCGGAGAACAGATCATATAATGATAAGTGAACTCTACAAGTGTCCCTTACGAATTCTAGAGGTGGCTCCTACCATGATTTTTCACAATGTAGCACTTAGATCTAGCTTATTTCATCCTATTTTAAAGAACAGAATGATAGATTAGACTCTAGAGGTGATTCTCATCGTGACTAGCGATGCAGCACTTAACTCCAATCATCATATATGCAAATGTAGACAGATGTACATGCATGATTCATCACATAATAATTATATATCAAATATAAAAAATGAATCATATCAGATACTCATTCAAACGAAATCAGATTGCATTTTATAAAAGCAATTCATAACATATTGCATATACTTTTCAATGTACAATCAAATCGATCAATCATTTCAATGTATTTTTTCATAAGAACATATCGAAAAAATACTCAATATATATCATAATCAATGTCACTTCAGATTCAAAAGAGGTTAGTACATAAAGTAGGAGAAACTAGTTTATCTAATATGATTGATAAAACTTTTTCTTTTTCCTTTCTCTTATTATTCTTCAAATCCTATAATGTCCTTATCGTTACTATGGTGTGCATGCCAACATGTCCTACATGGACATAACAATGATCAATGCTATATACCCCTCAGGACTTTAGCCCTATAACTTCAATCATGTGAATTCATCTTGTATCTTGACAGATTGCATACCTTGTGAAATAAAATTCATATATCTTATTATAAATAATAAAATTAAATGATCCCAATTTTACTTAACTCGACTCTTTTTCAAATTCGATAAATGTTGGTTGATCGTATATTTCAATGCGAAAGCACTGTGGAGAGCAATAAAAGTCCACAAACCACCTAATTGACACCAACGAGTAAAATCTCCTTGTGCTTCAAGGCCCATAGTAGCAATAAGAATGTGCTAAACTATTCGTAGGAGTAGAAACATAGAAGTTAAGAAATTATAGCCTTCCAAATAGGAACTAGCCAATCCATGAGTATACCATGAAGTTACAAAAGTTGTACCTGTAAACCAACCCCCTAAAGTGAAATATGCACAAGGAAAGAGATCGTTCCAACCCACTAAAATGAAATGATCCATACGTAACCAATCATCCATGATATAAAATAGATCATTTACTTCTTTGGTAAATTTACTAAGGGCTATAGTCATAGTGATCCTCCTATTCAACTACTTCAACCATTTAGGAGCACCTCATATTATTTCTAAGGCATACGAAAGTTCAATTATCTATGGACAATTTCTTGTTCAATGCCCTTACAATGGGTTTCGAAGATACAAATTTTTCTTTATAGTTGGTTCTCAAGAAAATCAACAATCAACGTAAATTTCATGTTGATCGTGTGTTCTATAGACTAAGTGACCTTACTTTTATTATTTATATTAATTAGTACACAACTCATATTCTAGTAATTCCTTTTTTTTTTTGTTAAAAGTATACTTCCTAGGGTTTTCCTTATATATTTCTTAGGATTTATATCATTTCAGACTTACCACAATAAATTTAACAAATACTAGCATAATATGCGCTAAGTTTCATTCTGACAGACTGAATAAGGTTCGATAAATCATTTTTAATTTCCACTAGACATATCCTTTTCAAACAATTCTAATTATAAATAAAACCTAGAATATGTATCTTTGCAACCCCAAATTAGCAAATAATTCTATAACATATTATATTTAATACATAATTTACAAAACCGAGTAACAATTTCGACGAACAGAGTGATAACACCTTAAAGAAGAGAACATAACTTTATACATCTTATTAACTTGATTCCAAATCTCAGTGAAAGTAGACTCATAAGGGATTCACTTAAATTATTTAAGCACTCGTAAGATATGCGGATGATTAACCAAATTTTAAGGACAAAATTGACTATACTTAGGGTTTTCCTTCCTCAAGAAGGCCTAGGGTTTGATTTTTCCCCAAATTAACTTAAGAGATGGAACGAGAAGGATAGAGGAGATTTAGAGAAATCCTATTCACAATTACATGTAGTTAAAATCAATGGAATAATGGTAGAAGAACTTACCCAAAATCAAAACCCTACTTTGTTCTTATTTTCCTCCCTTTTTTCCTTAGTTGTTCTTCAACCCTCCATCAGATGTGGGTCGGATGGATTGCTATGGGATAAGTAGGAAGGTATTGAAAGATAAGAGGGGAGGGGTATAAATTGACATAAGGTCTGTCATAGATGGGTCTCAAATTTGACTTTTGCATTTTCTATTTATTTATTCATTTATTTAAGACGTTACATGTAAATAAAAAATTATTCCCCATTTGAATTCAAATAAAATATTTATATAATTAAATAATCAAGCAATCCAAATTTAATTTTTTGTCCGAAAAATAAAATTCGCAATTTTACAGATTTTTCGATTTTGCATCTATGTTTTATCTAACTAAAACACCTCCTAAAAATTATTAAAATCACATTTAAAATTCTTAGATATATAGAAATAATTACTGGAACTTTAATTTTCTTAATTTCAACATTTTCAAAAATCAAATTTTCATGTCTTTGACAAATTTTCGTCAATTTTAACGATCAATCACTATGAGTTACAACTCATGTCTTAACACGTATTATTTTGTTTATCAATTATATGATATAATATATACTCATGTGATTATATGCGAATTAAATTTGAGATATTACATCTGACGTGCAAGAGAGAAAAAGTGAACATCAACGCCTTTTATGAGCTCCGGAGGAGAAGGGGAAGGGGGAGGGAGTGCCCCCTTTCATTTGACTTCAATATTGCCGCTTCTTTTGTATTTTTGTTATTATTTTTGTTATTATATATTTATATTACTTTATTATATTTTGTTGTGCCACGTCGATAGAGCAATCGAAAAATTTGCTATTGATGATAAGGAGGATAACATGTGCAAAAAAATGAAGAAATTTTAATTACAAATTGAAATTGAAAAATTATTTAGTTACTACACCCAACGCCGTAGAACAATTCGTATAATTTATTCAATATTATTATGATCTTACATTTCTTACTAATTTTCTTCTATATTGTATCCAAGACAATTTTGTTTAAAATAATAAGTTGTCATTATATTATTCAAGACATTATCATATATAGTCCGGTTTTTACATAGCGGAAGTTTTAGTTGGCATGGAGAACAAAAATATATTTCACGATCCGAGTTTGTGAATCAAATAACAGTCCACATTGTCTAGAGTCTATCTTTTGTGAGTCCTTTGTCGCCATTGATATTGTTATCCATATGATGCAACAGAGTTCATGGATTATTATATACATATTTTTTACATGGATCAACTGCATTCTGAATGAGAACATTATGCTATTTTACCTAATTCATGATAGAGGGATGTCCACAATGATTGGCAATGATTAATCCGTGAGCTATCTTACCTAATTCCATAACTAATTAGCCATGTTCAATCAAGAAAGTTAATAATAGGGAGAGATAATGAAAATTTTAATTTTAATTAGTTAATATTTTCCTATTTCGTATTTTCAATTTCAATTTTGCTTATGCTATTTAAAAAGAGATTGATCATAATTTTACGGCTATGATTTTTACAGTCTTTGAAAATAAATGGCCCACATGTTATTTAATAATAATATACCAAATTTGATCCGATAAATAGATGTGGTTGATAATTTTTTATTCTTCTTGTTAAATATAAGACTAAGGCATTAAACCTGATGATGAAATTAATTGTTTTCAAAGTTTAATTTGTATGCAAGTAATATGAACTGGAATTTTTGTGCTTTGAAGTTACTAGGGATGCGGGCTAGATGGTCGTAACAACGTCGATTTAGATAAGTCTTTTGGCTTATGTTGGATTGGTCAACTCGAATAATGGACCCTTTTGAAATAAAATAGTTTAAAAATATAAATTAGGATAGTTACCAACACATGTTTTCAATAATCAATATGTTAATTTATTAAGGTGAATAATAGAATTAGAAAATTTTAATTAAAAACAATAAACCCAATGTGAGTAAGTTTTTTAATTTTACTATATTAAACTATAATTATAAATTTATATTTCTTAAAGTTAACTACTTATATTAACCTAAACTAGGAATATAAGTATATTATCCAATTTTTTAATCTCAGTTAGTGACTCAATTTCTTTTTACATTTGACTTTTGACATTTAAGGCCATTTGCAACGGAACCAAGGTGGAACCACGCCTTAGTTCCCCATGGTTCCACCAAAAGCGGCAGTTGGAACCGCGATTACAATGGAACCAAAAGTTGAAATCGGGGCAGTGGAACCGGAGCATTGTAGCATGTGTCCACTTTTTTTTCATGACGTGCCTTTTTTTATTTGGTTTTTCTTTTTTCTTTCTTATTTTCTCTCACTCACACCTTACCCTTATAAAATAATTTATGCATTATATATAAAATATTTATAATAAATGATTAATATAATATTATTTATTTCTTATTATTTTATTAAAAATTGTAATATTTTGTTAATTATAATTAATTTTAAAAATGATGTTTATATTTGAATACTATATTTTTTAACAAACTTTTTCCATAGAAAATTTTCTTTTAAATTTATTTTTATTAATAATAAAATTATACTTTATAATTATAATTTTGAATTCAAAATCCACATAAAATTAATCTATTAAAAAATTATAGTATAGATTTTGAAGTCTGTATATTTTGTGGTAACTGTGTCGAGTATTGTCCAGCAAATTGTTTCCTCGTCAACTCTCTGATTCCTCATCATTATGTTCCACTCCATCCAAACACACCTCAAAGTAATCTTTCAATTCAACTATTCACCAAGAACTTAGAAAGAATGTTCCATTTCCAAATGCAACCTTAGGAAATATAAAAAACAAAAAGTTCATTTTCCTAAAGAAAAATATTGAAGAAATTAGTCATAATAATATTCCTATAATAAAATTTAAACACTATAATTATACACCTATATAAGTATAACATAATGGTTTGTACACAATTTTTAACTCCAAGGGTTTTGCCCACATTCTTACACAAATTTCTTATTGAGGATTAAAAAAAAAATTGAACCAGGTTGGGCTCATTGGACTTGCTCGGGTTGGATGGTCCAACCCGCTCTTTATCGGGCCAAAATAGTCTAATAGGGAGGCCGAGTTTGACTCGATTCATAAGCCAGTTTAATATTTGGAACATGATCGGACCGGTTCGAATTTTACAATAATGATCCGGCCCTGACCCACTCCTAGGTAGTCAAGTTGGATATGGTTAGAAAATCACAACTTAAATTGATCCGATGCTATCCGATATGACTATCTATTTTTAAATTTTATTATATATATAATTATAAATTATAAAAATATGTATGAAAAATATTTAAATATTTGAAAAATATCTTATGCTCTAAAACAAATATTAAATAATATGTTTTATACTAAATAAAATAAAGAAAATAAAAATGGCTTTATGATTCGGATCCGACCACCCGATTATGAAATAATACAATAGTCAAGGAACTTCCAATTATAGAACAAATATAAATATATAAACAAAATCGTGTAACTAAAAAAAATAATTGTAAGTATGAATTTTAATTCCAAATTCAGCAAGCGTACCACCTGCAATTATGAATTAAGGTTGAAACTGGTGGAGGTGTACATAAGAGTTAAGACGCATCTCGATTCCTCAGAAATTAACCCGCATAATTTTCTAAATGAGCAAACACGTACTGGCTTAATCAGCCGACAAACTAAATTATGTTTCCACTGTTCCACATGCATCCTAAAGATAATTAAGATTAATTATAACAATAACTTGTAATTAACCAAAAACATCATATATATATTTATGAATCTTTCTTCTAATCATAGGGAGCTCAACCACAATGGACATCACAATAGTCAACAATGCATGAACCGTATCTAAGAGGCACATGAAACAAACCAAGATGCCATGCACCAAATCTTGCAGCTGACCCACAATATCTAACCTTATGGCTCGAAAACATCAACTTCCAAATGACAATCTACGCAAACATCTGCTAAATCCATTAATGTTAATTCACATTCACGAAGAAGACGGATGTCATGCGTGCTGCCGAGCCCTAAAATTCGTTTTGTTCCACTTGGGGAGGTGGAAGTTTCCAGACATAAATTAACGTGGAGGAGCACATAGATATGGTATTGTGGATGGGAGATAGATTGTTCTTACGATTGGAATCTAATTTTTAGATCTCGTGACACTAATTTATACATGCGTGAGTGAGTTCTGTGGTGCTCAAGTACTTTGCCATGCATGCATGTGATGCGCCTAGGGCGTGATGGTGGGTGTAATTTCGAGGGGCATGCATGTCATCTCAACCCTTTGATTAAG
Source organism: Pontederia crassipes (assembly GCA_030549335.1). Lineage (NCBI taxonomy): Eukaryota > Viridiplantae > Streptophyta > Magnoliopsida > Commelinales > Pontederiaceae > Pontederia > Pontederia crassipes. The sequence continues at coordinate 61,737,553 of CM060191.1, read as the reverse complement.
GCATATATGTGCACATACACACAACCTTCAATGCACATGACTCAATGATCGAGTCCCATGGCCCAAGAACGCGACTAGGGAAGATTTGTAGAAGACTTGTGATGATGTTTATAATAAAAAATACTTGTGCTATGACCAATATATGTAATATATATATATATATATATATATAATTTTATGTGTAAAATAAAATAATTAATGTTGATCATGTATATATGGGCACATGCAAACCCAATGTGGTCGTTAACCAACGACCATAACTGACCACGTTAATAGTACTTGGCCCTGGGGGAGGCTACGTTATGTGTTGGGGGTTGATGCCACCCTGCACATGATAGTGTGTGTGTGTGGTATTTTCCATTCTTTATGATTTTTGAAACTATTATATTATGTTGCAACATAAGATTTAGTTTATTAGGATCTATATATTTCAAACATATCAATAACTTTCGGAATCCCAACTCAATTGTTAGAAAATCTTAAATCTTCGTCTCCATACGATTTATTATTATTATTATTATTTCTAATGTGGGAGATGAATTCCAAATGTCCCGCGAGAGGAATTTCCTACGAACCTTAAAAAACTTAGACGTCTATTGTGATTAAATCCATTCCTAAGTAAATTTAATTTTGATGCATTGCAATAAAAGTTCTATTTTCTATGTATTACTAGGAGTGTTCATGGTTACCTATCATCTTTGACAGAAAAGTGCTTATATAATTTCTTGTATACATTCGGATATCCATATGGCTGAAAATGATTCGAGTTTATGATTTTTTATTGCAAAAATTAACCTATAAATTTTGACTATTTAATAAAACATTAAAATCATCCTAAATTTTTTAAGCAGAAAAAAATTGAGTTTCAAATGTTTTTATGTCAAGACCAAATTTCAATCAATAACATTTTTTTTAAAAAAAGATTACATATTATAAAAAAGTTTCAAATCAAAATCTAAAATTTCCATACATCCGTACAAAATATATTATCATGTTACACTTCATATCCAACTTTACTAAAATAGATTAATAATATGAACAATATTTAAGTCAATAATATACTTAATATAACGAGTATGGGTAAACGAAAAACAAAAATATGGAATATTATTTAAAATATAATTCATATTATGTGCACGTTAATTGTTAATTAGAACACCAAAAAAATGTGCAGTTAAGTAATTCCCACTTGACATGGTATCTACAAAAGATGAGGCCACACACACACACAATTAAACTTATGCTTTCAAATTTTTAACATTATCTCTTTATTTTAAAACTTTGGCAACGACGAATAGGGAGAAAAAATTGTTGTGTCCCGGCGTTCCCATGTGATCCATGGACCATTTGCTTTCTTTATTGATGTAGCTGACTGCCTAACTACAAAATTTTGATTATAATAATTAATGCACTGTGCATCCGTCTTAACATTAGTTAATTTGAATAATAATTGTTGTACTACCAACTAAACTCTAACTTGATTAACGATCTAAATTGTTGTACTATCAACTTAATTAACTGTGTCGACAATATCTTAAGATGCATGCATCAATAGATTGCGCACCGTGAGGACTTAGGCCATGTATTCTTCGTTTACGTAGTACTTATTTGTGCTATGCCGTGGCAATATTCTCTATCGTCCGATGACACATGGACGTTCCACAATTTAACCTTTGTTGAAATTTCTCGGGAAGACGGAAATATGACGATTATTAAACTAATTATTATTTGAAGAACAATTAATATCAGGAAACTCTTAATTAGTTTTTATACAATACACCAAACACTTTTTAATTTTCATAATTATATATTCACGATATCAAGTCCCACAAATGTTGATAAACATATAATTATATATTAATAATTAAAGTATATATTTCATATAAGTAATTACTGATCTACAATTAACTAATTCTCTTCATCAAGTTAATTAACAAACGAAAAGCGAAGGACACAAGGAAGCTACCAGGAAAAGAATGTTTGTGGGACAAAATGGATTATGTTGAAACAATGAAAACGTCTATTTTCAGTTAAAACTTTATAGTAGATCTTTCACATTGTGGCTAGTTATATATGCCCATGTTGCACTGGACTACCTTAATTTATCTTATATTTCTTTGGCTATGTATATATGTGTTTATATATATATATATATACACCTTAATTTATCTATATATGTGTTCTGCTGAAGTGCAGATCAGGGAGATCTATATATCCATATGGTCGAGAAGGGAGTTTATTTATTTATTTTTTTCAGTCCCATGTTTAAAAAATAGTGTCGACGATGTAGTCCGTACGGCGCTATCTATATTTTCACCCTTAATCCAATTAATTCAGTTATCGTGTACTTGATAACAAAAATATTATACATTTATCAGAATTTAAACTCGAACTCGGAGCCGTTTACCGCTTAAGAAATAAGATAAAAAAGTGACGATTAAATTTGTAATCATGGCATAACATTTATTTTCAGATTTATGTTAATGATCATGGGTTATACGTACTGATTTGATTGTTTTATCGTCATGTATTGTATGGTAGGGTAGTTCTCAATTGATTTCCTTTTGAATAAGTAATTAACTCAAAGTTTGTACCGTCGGAAACTTCGACGGTTCGGACCGTCGGCCTTCTCCGGCGGTTGCAATCGTCGGAAATTTCGACGGTTCGAACCGTCGGAGACTTTTCCGGTGGTTGCAATCGTCGGAAAATTTTGACGGTTCGAACCGCCAGGATTGTTCCGACGGTCAGAACCGTCGATATTTTCGACGAATTTTTTTCAACCGTCGCAAATTCATTTGTGACGAGTATTTTTCCAACGGATCGATTCCGACTGAAAAATTGTCGGTAATTACATTATCGACGGTTTTAGGACTGATTACCGATGGTCCGGACTGTCGATAATCAGCGTTTTTTCTAGTAGTGTTATAATTGTTACGAAAAGAGGGAGAGAGATCGCACGAACACAGAAGAACGCGAAGGAAAAACGACCGGCTCTCTTTGTTAAGATTATAAGGATGGGTCTCTATTTAGACTTTCTAAAAAATTTATATAGGTACTCTCTTTGACAGATGTAAGATTTACATAGGGACTGAAACTATAAATTAATCCTCCGAAAATAGGACACCTATCTCGTGATAAGGAAATAAATCAATTTCGAATCACATACAGAATATCCCTAAAACTTTTTCTCAGAGGATTCCGCCCCCTTCCAACCCCCAGGTGAATTATGCTGAAGCGCCTGACTACATAGAGGGACCACAGAAGAATTATAATTGAGTTAAGATTCAATGCATTATCAATAATAACTTTTTGTTGTGGAAATAAGGAATGAAATCGCAATATTAATTTATTAAACTTTAAATTCAAAAAATAGAATATAAATTAATTTTTGAATTTTCTAAAAAATTGACACATAATGTGTATATAAATACCTTCATATATATATATATATATATATATATATATATATATATAATTTCTCACGGCAGCAATTGTTAAAAGGGATGAAAGAAAAGTTCTGGAATAGTAAAACTTAGATGGATGATTGACAATTTTTCTAACACGAAAAGTTAGGTGAAAAGAAAAATATGATCGTACGAAAGAAATTAATTGTGAAATTTCCCTACCTAAATTTCCAATTACGTTACATTAAAAAACTAAAAGAAGACATAAAATAAACTAAACCTGATCAGGTATTAAATAAAGGTTCGTCACTTCCCCTTCCTTCAATTTGATTAGCTTCTTCGTACTTTTAGCCACTCACCCTTTCTAATTAAAGCAGTCCTAGACTAGCTAGGTAGGTTGAACAGTGGCCACAATGGACTCGTAGGAAAGCACAAAGAACTCACCATTAATGCCTTTTTTTTTTATGTATCATAACAACTCTTAAACATAAGCGCACTTTCAATAATATAATGCTCAATTTTCCAAGTCATATATATAGTCATAGTTTGTAGAAAAATAATCATCAAAGTTCATGATCTTTTGTTCTTATATAATGTTTTCAATTATACGAGTAAATGCGATTATCATGCACTAATAGATCATTTTAAATGATACACTCTTATTAATTGATAAAAAATAGACTTTTCTAGCCTCATATTATCCAAATCTATTTATCAAAGTATGTATGAGAAACAAAACAAATTGCCACCCCAAAATTTGCGAAACAAGTTACGTAGCTAAACGAGCGTAAACGATGCCATCGAGAGCTTGCTCGCTTGCTTCTGAGAAGTGATCAGAGGAGCACATCGAGAAGGGGGGAAAGAGGTGAGAGAAAGCACCGACCAGGGAGGGTGGGGGGGTGCCCCCCCTCCCCTCCCTTGCAAAATGCAAATAATTTTCTTCATCCCCATGCATTATAATAGTTTTAATTAATTAATAGTATGCATGGTTTACTCCGCGTTCCCGAAAGCTAAGCAGGCGGCGTTGGGTTGATCGAGAGCGAGACGGCCGTGCCTTCAATTAATTGGCGTCCTCTGCAATATATATGCGTGCAATAGGTTCGAGGAAAGTTGCATGCAGTTCATCCATACCTCATAGCTGACCTAAGCCTTTATGCATGCTCTCGCCAACGATAATCTCTCTCTCTCTCTCTCTTCCCCCTCCTTTGTTACGTTGCCTTTGGAAGGTTGCAGTTTTAAATCATGGCTTAAGAAGTGGCCAAGAACAAAGTTGACAGCATGCATTCCCATGCCCTCTTCGAATATATGGGGCTCCAGAAACGCCAACTAACTACCCTATCTTCCTTTTACATGAAAAGGCGAGACCCCTAAATAAATATGAAAGGGCTCATCAGCTGCATGCACATGAACCCCCACCATCATCTCTCTCTCCCCCCTCGATCAAACAAACGAAGAGGAGTGCGGTTTTGCCATCATTTCCCTTTCAGTCTTCCAAAGCTCCCACGACCATTTTATAATATTTTGGAACCCTAACCCTAGAAGCCACAACCACTAGCATAAGTAATTAGCCTATAGGATCTTTTGATTGTGTAAAGGGGACCCCTAGATGTAGCTTCGCCGGAGGTAGGATTTCTTTCTTCCACACCTTCATGATTGGGGATCCAAAACTTCGAGTCTAGTCAACCACTATACTGCTCAAAGTTATGGTTTTTATTAATTGCAGCGTGCAGAGGATGAGTGTTGGATCTGTGAAACAGAATTTAGTGATTGGTTTACGTGTTTGCATCGCTTCAAAGTTCAGTCAAAAGAATCTCTAGTTAAACTATTATAACCTTTTCTTTCTCCAGCTAAAGTACAAATCAATCGAGCGCACTTGCACAATCTAATGCTCAGTATATATATATATATATATATATATATATATATATATGATGCATTATTATCTCTCTCTTTCCGATCACGGAAATGCATTATAATCTAATCAGAATGTTTGGAGTGTAGCAATTCAGAGCTTTGCTGCATCAGAATTGCAGCAGCACTTTATTTTAACTTCTTCTTCATTTGGCAGAGTAAAGTTTCTGACAGGATCTCAAAGTTTCAGAATTTTTCTTGTGCACGTTCGGTCAGAGCACTCAGCACTGCATGCAGAAAGGAACTGAACAGTCAACACTACACATCAAAGAGCCCCGATGCAGAATAAAACTAATTCGCTATGGGGTGTGGGGGAATCGCCAACTGTAAAGGACTGGCTATCTATCAGAAATATTGCAGTGTCATTGTGGGGGTGGGGGATCCTTCCGTGCCCAAATCCTTCTCCAGCTTGCTCCTTGGCATTAATACTTCCATCCATATGCATGCCATCTGAGGGTTCCATGTCGAAGCATGCGGAGCAACAGTTGTCTCTAATCTGCTTCAGTATAAAGCGGCCACTTAAACACGCATAGGAAAAGCAAATGCATTCAAAGTTCATGGTGTCTCCATGCGTGCACTGAGAAGAATTTTGTCATTGGACGACTCAAACCATTTGCAGATATTCATGCTCTTCTTCTTGATCGACAATACGTGTCGCTGACTAATATATTCTTTGATTTGTCATGATGAAATTCGCTTGTATATATTACATACAACTTAGAGTGGAAGACAGCTAAAGTACACCCGATTAATTCAGTACTAAATAATATATGACCTCTATAAAAGAAGTGAGTGTTTTATCCTTCCTTATACCTGTTGATAAATTAGTTTCTCTGACTTACATTCTTCTCATATAGTTCATAGTTTGCATCATTAGTTTGTGCACAATTGTCAACCTTTTTTCCTTTTTATTACTTCTGTTTTTGGCATTACAAATAAATACAAGATCTAGAGTACATGTAATAGGTGGAATTGAACCAAAATAAGAAAATGTAGACAAATAAAATCTCTACCTACATATTCCTTCATGATTAGGGTGATTAATGATGCTTCCATCAAACTGAACTGGTTGAAACTCCGACATCTTTTGTACTAGATGTAAAAAGGTTTATGCTCGAGTTTTCTTGTACCGATAAGAGTTTCCTCATTTAAAGGTGGGGTGAGTAACTTCAGATGAATATTCTCCAGATACTTGGAAAAAAAAAACGACTAAATACTCATCCTATTTTAAAGTGTTAAGTAGTTCTATTTCTTCTTTAAAAAAGAACAATTAATAATTCTCCACTACAAGCCTAATTAGCTAGGCTAGCAGGGAGAGAAGATACATATACAGGTTTCCAACCAGGAAACCTGTCCCGAGATTTCAATCACTTGGCCCCATACAAGCCTACTTTGATAAATCAGGACGCAATTTGCTTTCTTGTCAGATGCGTTTATATTATTGTGAATAGTAATATCAAGTTGAGTCTATCTCTTTCTTAAAAGTTAATGTTATAAAATACAATGTTAATTATTATTGAATTACAAAAGAAATGTAATCAAGCTTGGTTGGCGTAAAATCTTCCGAAGCTAGTAGTACTTCGAGTGAATTGGTTAGGTGCTAGATCTGTAGGGTCTCCAAAAGAAATCACAAAAAAAAAATTTATGGTGAAAGAGCAAACTTTGAACCCATATGATCAGATTAAAAAACTGTTCGAATTGTTCACCTCAAGTATTAATCGGGTGTGCAAAACATAGATGACGATGCCAACTTTTCCATATATCGCAGTATACTGGATATTAACACTTTCCATATTAAAGCATCATCACTGCTGGAAGATATGAGGTCTAAGTTCTCCTACTTGACCATTTGCAGGAAATCTAATATCAGACATCTAATTTGACAATGATTAGTAAACAGCCATATGCTTCCTGCCAGAAAGTGTGGCCGAATCATTGGCATTTCCAAACTTGTGGCTCTTGAGCTTTATGCATGGGCACACTCTCTCTAATCATCTGATCCATATGACATAGCAAAAGCTTCACAAAAGCAATCAGCAGAGTGTAGCCATCAGAAAGTGATTGATAGGACATGCAACATATATTTGATTGGAAGGGCTTGCAACATACTGTGATGCCAAACATCAAACTCATAAAAAGTCTGCCTGCATGCGGAATAATTGTGAATGGTCAAGGCATTTGAACACTTGGGGTCTGGAGATTGCAAATTGGCACGGTCGAACTGTGGAAGTGTTGTAGTCCTCATGAAAAGGAAGGATGCATTCTGCAGCAGCACAAGTGTGTTTCTCTATGGGCTGTGGCTTCTATGTAGTAAATCTTGCCATTCCTATGGGCGAGGAGCTCGGGGATCATTTCAAATAGAGATGCATGATCAGCTCTAAATATAAAAGAACTATTAAGGTTTCCTCTTTCAGAAGATAAATAAGAACATACCTATATATAATTACAAATATATATATCAAGTGTCATGTATATGTGCATATATAAATGATGGAAGCAAACTTGGGGATTTAAAAAAACACAAACACATACTCCCACTTGATTAAAGAAACGCGAGGCGGCCAGGTTTTGATCATTTGCAGGGACCCCCCGCTGTGCAGCAGGTTCCACCCTTCATCACATGCCACTCTCATCGCTCGGCGCCACAACTATTTATACCTCCCTCCGTCGCTGTCGTCCTTCCACGCTCTTCTGCGATTAAGTTGCAGACTGTCCACTTCCTCTGCACTGCTTTCCTTTGCTCCTTCTTTGTTGCGTTCTTGCGCTACCTCTTCATTCCTTCCTTCCTCAAAGCTTGAAGGCCTTCTGGTTCAGAAGAGTTCGTTCATCACATCCTGCACTGTGCTCACGCAATGGCTCTGATATCTGATCATGATGACCTCTTCAAGAGGAGGTGCAAGTGGATCAATGGCCCTCTCATCGTAGGCGCCGGACCTTCGGGGCTGGCAGTGGGCGCGTGCCTGAAGGAGCACGGCGTCCCATTTGTGATCCTGGAGAGGTCCGACTGCATTGCCTCACTGTGGCAGTACCGCACCTACGACCGCCTCAAGCTCCACCTCCCCAAACAGTTCTGCCAGCTCCCCAAACTCCCCTTCCCCGACGACTTCCCCCAGTACCCCACCAAGAACCAGTTCCTCGAATACTTGGAGTCCTATGCCAAGAGCTTCGGGCTGAACCCGCAGTTCAACGAGACCGTGCAGTCTGCGAGGTACGACCACACCTGCGGAATGTGGCGCGTCCGCACCGCCGTGGCTACCCGCGGAGACGCGGCCGCCGGCAAGAGGCCCGTCGAGGTGGAGTACATCTGCCAGTGGCTGGTGGTGGCCACGGGAGAGAATGCGGAGTGCGTGACCCCGGAATTCGAAGGGCTGAAGGACTTCGCAGGGGAGGTCATCTACGCGAGCGACTACAGGTCCGGCGAGGCGTACCGAGGCAAGGAGGTTCTCGTTGTTGGGTGCGGGAACTCCGGAATGGAAGTGTGCCTTGACCTCTGCCACCACGACGCCTTCCCAACGCTGGTAGTGCGCGATTCGGTGAGTATATCAATAGTGCATTTTGATCTCTGTTGCAAGCCTAAAATTTCACTGTTCTATTGGCACACTAAACTAAAGCTTTGACTGACCATCAGGTGCACGTATTACCAAGGGAGGTGCTCGGGAAATCTACGTTCGAGCTCTCTGTTTCCCTGATGAAGTGGCTGCCGCTCAAGGTGGTGGATCGGATCCTCCTGGGCTTGTCATGGATGATACTCGGGAACCTCGAGAAGTATGGCCTGAAGCGGCCCTCCATTGGTCCCATGGAGCTCAAGGACTTGGAGGGCAGGACCCCTGTTCTGGACCTCGGCGCCCTCGGAAAGATCAGGTCCGGCGAGGTGAAGGTGGTACCTGGGATCAAGAGGTTCACACGCAGCAAGGTGGAGCTGGTCGACGGCCAGGTGCTCAGCGTCGATTCCGTCATCCTCGCCACCGGCTACCGCAGCAATGTGCCTTCCTGGCTGCAGGTATGCACATTAAAGAAGCTTTCGTTTCTAGTTTTTAAAAATTCGATATCTCATACTCATTTTTCCTTTTAAATTAGATTTCTTTATGTTCAACAAGAGGTCATCTTTCCTTGTCCATATATATGTATATCTTAAACAAAAGGAAGATAGATCAACTATTAATGCATAGATTCTGTGTATTATTTCCCATGTTACCAACCAACGTTTCTGTTGAGCGGCAGTTATTGGCAGTTGGGCATCTGACACTTCCTTTTTATTATTAAGAAAGATACTGAACATTAATAACATAAAAATCTTGAACACTAAGATTCGATTTGAATAGATTTTGGTCTGTAGTTGTTGTTTGAATCATCAGAGTAGTTCACATGCTGCATGCCATCAGATGGCAAACTAAAAAAAAACTTTGTGGTTATCACTTGGCAGGACACTGACTTCTTCGGTAAGGATGGTCTTCCAAGGCAGTCGTTCCCAAATGGATGGAAAGGCAAGTCAGGGCTTTATGCAGTTGGCTTCACAAAGAGAGGGCTCTCTGGTGCGTCCCTGGACGCTGTCAAGGTGGCAGAGGACATTGGCAGGGTGTGGAAGGAGGAGACCAAGAGGGCAAAACACATTGTTGCCTGCCATAGAAGATGCGCCTCCCAGATCTGATGGACAGCGCTCTGTGCACCTGCTGCTGCTTATTAACTTGGCTTTTGCTTCTACAAAGTGGCACATATGTACAATAAGCTAACAAAATCAGAAGTAAAAAAAAAGGGAAAAAAGGGACAGCCCTCTCTCATTCTACAAGCCCAGTTTTGCCTCAGCATTGGGTTTTGATCTGTATAGGATGAGTGACGATGATGAGGCTTTTTTCGCCTTTTGCAGACTCTGTCATGAAAATGTTTGCACTTGATATCTTTCTGCATCTGTAATTTCACAGTTGTTCATTCTTTGCCAAAAAGATTGCTGTATCTGTTCTTCTTCTTGTGTGCTAGTTTTGTTTCGTTGGTGGTGAAAAAAATACATCTACTTCAATCTTAATATTGCTGAGAAATGTTAATAATAGTTGGCATTAATTAATGATATATGGTTTGCTAGTCACCTTATCCTTTCGTCCATAATTAACAGAAGAGACAGACAAAGTTGTGGCGCTATGTCACATTCAAACCATTACAGAATCTGCATGCTACATGTGACTTGTGATGCTTAACATACCAGTGAACCTCTAAAATCTGAAGCACATGTTGAAATCATATCAGTCTTCTTGATCTTAAGAACTCCATGAATTAACTGTACTGGGAAGATTCTGTTATCATTGTTGCACAAGCTTCATTAATATTAAGAATATGAACCAATTACTGATCTGAAATTTGTACTACCAGGAAGCTGTATATATAGTTAATGTTCACTCGTCTCTCTAGGACCCTAGCTAGTTCTAGTTTATGAACCCTGTTATAAGTATAGCTGCCACGGCAAATACGCAATGATTGACTATTAAACATTAGGCAACATGATGTCAAGCACGATTCCTAGATTCATAGGGCAGCGTGCATGCCAAATATGAGCTTTGAACATTTTAGGCAAAGAGATTGGGAAAAAATATAATATACCAGAACAGAACCTTTTGATGTTTAAAACTCTGACTCTCAAATCTCTTAAAGCAAGATTTAAGCTTTCCTATCTCTTCTTAGATGGTTCAACTGATTAGCAGAATGAACTGATCAACTCTCGTTAACATGCTAGGAATAAAATGAATGCAGGTTAACACTGAAAAAAAATTTGAGACCCACCTGTATCTGAAAGACTAATAACTCTAATTATCATCACTGACATAAACTTTGTTATCTCCGATCACCACTTGAACTAGAAGTGTAGTTATAGTTCAGCATTGATTGTTTCACTATATTATGTTCATGATGGAAAAAAGGAGTTGGAATCAAAATGGGGGAGAACATGGGTTTGGTGATAGGATCTGCAATATGTCTGCCAAGCCATATGCTTCACCTGAACGTCCCAACACATACATAATGATATGCATGTGGGTCTTAAAATTTGGATTTAATGCTACTTGTCAAGATGATGTTCCCTTTTTGCCAAAATGGGGAAACAATTATTCTATTTTTGTAAGAACACTAGGCTTTCAGTTTCTCCAAACAATTCAGAGTGTTAGTAGAATGTAAGTCAAAACATTTCTTTGACTAATTAATTTAGTATTATTTTGCCAAAATGAGTTAATTCCATTTTTTTAATAACTTTCACCAAATACTCTTCAACTTTGGACACTTTTCAAGCGCTACGCTCAAAATTCACTTTGTAATAAGTTCACCCTTCATCTTTTAACTTATTTCACCAACTCCTATATTGACGGTTTCTCGGTCACGTTGTTGATGTCGCATCCATGTGGCGATTTTCTCTTTTCTCCACACAAGCAGTCATTTGTCATCTGACGTGTCATCATTAAAAAATAAAAAAATAAAGCATGGTTGGAAACCACCCTTTGCGACCTTCGGCGAGACTAGGGGGAGGGGCACCGCCCCCTCCCTATGAAGGAAGAGCTTTGACGGCGGCGGCGATGACCAAGGCCGCAGCCCCAGGAGGAGCGTATCGGCGCCGACGGGGACGTGGTCCGATTCGATCCCGATTGCACATAGGCAAAGGGGAGGGGGCATTTTGTGATGTGTGCATCACCGACGTACAAGTAAATATGGGGGGCATCACCCCCCTCCCCTTTGCGAGCTCACAGAGAGTGGGCGACGTCCCCCCTGCTCGTCTGGCGCCGACGAGGCCGCCCCCTCCCTCAGCACCGATGGCCTCGTCGGAGGTTGAGTGGAGGGGACGACGGTCCCTTCTCTCTCTCGCTCTCTCTTTTAAATATTATATTATTGTTTTAATATTATTTTATATTTTTAAATATTTTTCCATGTCAGACACATGCACACGTGGAGGAGAGATAATATGACACATGACATCCAAGTAGATCGAGCAATCAGTAAACCTTATATGACCATGTTTGGTAAAATTAGCGGTTTGATTAGAGGATAGCGATTTGATTAGAGTATAATAGTTAACTATTAGCAAATAACGATTTGTTAATAAATTTAATAAAAACTATTTGGTAAACATAGCAGTTAGATTAGTGTATTTAATAAAATGACAAAAAATAGAATATAATTTATGATCATTTTTATACATATCATATTTATAATAACTAACTTACAATATTTTATTCAGAATAGTAATATTTTTAAACTATTATTTCAATATAAAAAATAAATTATTTCAAAATAAAAATCTTAATTTGGTTGCAAGTAAAATTAAGTATGTATATTAAAATAAAAATAATATATTATATTTAATAATTAAATATTTTTATTTTAAAAATGAGGACATAATAGGAATAAAATATAAAACCGCTATCTCTATACTCTATAAGCTAGTATGAATAGCTTAAAATCTTTAAACGTTAGTGGAAAAAATATTTAACAAATGCTTATAGTAGCATTTTGATTCTAATAAACGCTATCCGCTATTAAATACTCTACCTTTTTCATGCAAAATAGGGCTACATCCAGTGAAAAGAATAGTTGGTGAAAGAAGTTAGTAGTTGGAGGGTAGTCTAATTACAAAATCAAGTGTGATGATAGATTTGAAAAAGCATTAAATTGGATGGCATTAGTGAAATTTATCCCATTTTTTGGATAGGGCAATGCAATTTTTTAACAATTCTAGAACTCATTAATTTATAGTTAACTGGACTTGGGCCAACCAGAGTTGGAGAGGGCTTCGATGAGAGCCCTAACTTTATCAAATATTTTTTTGCACCAAGTGTAACGAGATGAGTAACTCAAGATCCCGACCTTTCTCGCCTTTCGATTCCTCTTGGAACTCCTCGATATAGGGCTAGATGCGCTTCTCATTAATGATTTTATATTCTTAACACTCCCCTTTACGTGTGGACTGCTGACAACTTTGGTCTACCTCATCCCACTAACAACAAAGGGAGGAAAATACTTTTTTTTTAATAAGAGCTTAAGAGGGTTTAAACTCTTCAGCTTTCATACCATGTTAAATTTGCCAATCAGTTTTTTTAAAAACTTAAATCGTTAGGAAAAGCAACATGAATGATTTTATATTCTTAACATGACTTATCCCTCACTCTACTAAGTGGAAGATATGTTCAATTTGATGTTTAATTGGCATGCATCTAGGTGCATGTTTCTTAATTTACTATTTGTCCATGGTTGTTACCTAACGAAGGTGATCATTTTGTGAAAAAAGGAACTTGTACTTTTCTATCAGCATTTCTCAGACTTAAATTTGATGATGTGTACAAGTTATCCTTTTTCTTCATGGCTGGCTGGGGAACTAGGCTAGGTCTCTCATTCCTCAAACATCATGGGCGGCCTAGAATTGGTTCAAAGGGGCTCTATAGGACAGGCATCTTTCTTTTTTTTTCCTTGATGTGACAAGATTTCATTTTTCTTTTCTCATTTTCTCTCTCACACATTTCTCTTATAAAAAAAATTATTTATTAAAATCATGCCAAGACTATCACATCCAATCATACGAGAAAGAATCTAAATCATAGTTTTCTTAATCACTTAAGATCATTCTAAGAAATCTAAAGCATGAGTTCTACTTCTACCTGATCTAGCATAGATCTTAACCTAAAAATCATACCTAAAACATGCAAACTCTTTAAGAAAAACTATACCTAGATCCCGAAAGCACACCATTTTTGACGAGTTTCAATTGGATCTTTGATGGATCAAGTACTAACCGTGTCCCCTTCTTCCTCCTTGTTCTCTCGTTCCTTCTCCTGTAGAACACCCTCCTTTTGAGCCAAAGGAAGGAAGAAGCACAAAAACCAAAATGGAGAAAGAAATGAGAAGTTTAAGAAGAGAGGGGATGGAATTAAGTGGATTTTTATGGTGTTTATTTTGGGGGTTTCATCTTTTGAAGATCAGAAAAATCATGGCGGAGGGGGTTACAAAATCCCCCTCAATTATGGCGGTGTAATGGGATAGAAAATTAGCTCAAAACTGATCTTGTTTTATTTTTGTCCGTTGCGCTTCTGGGTGCATGAAAGAGTTTCGATCGTTTAGTAGATCATCGATTGAAATGTCAATTCATCGTGATATCGAACGTGCATTTTGTGGATCAGGCGTTCGAAATCAAATGTCGGCAAATTTAAAATTTAATTTTTTTATGAAATTTCTGGTGTTACATCATGAGAATATGCACTTTTTTGACAAAGAAAATTGTTTCAATTGAATTTTTCTATAGTTTCAGGGGACATACCAAGATACATAAATGAGTTGAAATTTGGAAATAATTATTTTTCTTAAATAAGTGGCATCGAAATGATTCGTACCATATAATATGTGTAATACATCATAGAGCGGAACATGCAAGCGGATGAGTTTTAGAAATAGGGAAATCATAGCACCAAACTACCTTTGTCTAGATCTCAACTAACAAGTTCTTGGGTTCTATGCAAACTCATGGTGATGTTCCAACTTTAAGGGATTATAGCTTTGCACCAACCTTTCTGAATTGTCCAGTTACACCATCAAGATTTGTCATGTAGAACTTTTAATGAAGGATGTCAATTTGACACATACTTGAAGTTTGTGTAATGGCTGTTTGGACTGCAACTTCATGGATCTCTTGTCTAAGAAATGGAGTGAGTTACTCAATATCTAATTCTGAAATGAGGACTTTGTTTGCATAGTTTGAGGCAATTGTATCATGATTATAGAGGGGAAGGTGGGAGAGTTAGTGAGAGAATATGTTCCTTTCTAAGATGCCAGAAAGGATAAAACAACATGGCATGGTGCAATATGAGGATAGAATAGATCAGATTAAATATCAATTTGTTGAGAATAAGTGGAAAGATAATTTGTGAAGGTGTGCTACTTTGTTTTATTTCTAGTGTTCTCTTTTGTATTTGATAAATTTGATGACTATTGATACTTATGAAATTGAAGGGGATGACTATTGGTATTGGAGAGTCATCATCTTCTTCCCTAAGAAAATATTTTGCTGTGAAGAAATTCTCCTATTGCCAGTGAGGAGGCATGTACTTGGCTTGACAATGATTACTTTTCTTAAATTCTTAAATGTGTTCTGATAATCTTTCCTAGCAGCAGGATGTGCTTTAATACTATTATTTGACCTTCTCAAATAAAAAGAAAAAAATATGTTCTTTAGCAATTTGTTCTTGAAGATTGAAACTCCTATGCTTATTTTCATTATGTTTTTTTTGTGAGAGAAGAAATATGTTGATATGGTATTCTTATTTTACAACCAAAATGTTAAAGTAAGAGTTAATCTCTTGCCCAGTTGACCGGTGAGAGTAAAGCATTTTTCACGCAATAGTTCCATTGAAAGTGGATGTCCAACATCAATTCATTGTGTTTTTGCATCAATAGAAGTTTTTTCTTGAACACAACTGCTTTTATTCTAGAAAAGTTCTATTACTTTGTCTATGTTCAGAGTTATCTTTAGAATCATAAGGAAAATCTTCTAGAAATATAATTTGTCATAATGATTCATTAGGGCAAATGATGGTTTATAATGATTTTCCTTTAAGCCACGAGTGTCCATTTCTATTGCAGCCCAACTTAAGTATGTCTTGGAGTCTGAAGAGATATGACATGGTACGGAGCAACTAGAATTAATAAAGAGGGTAAGTATGTGATGACAGAATCTTCAAAATTCTTTTTTCATCTTGTGAAATTGTATGTGAGGCTTGAGGCTTGATTTAGGTAAAAGGTCATATATATATATTCATTTCTACCTCTTTTATTTTATATTTGAATGGTGTCTTAAGACACCAATTAAGAACATTTCTTGATAACATGTTTCTGAGTTCTTTGTGTTCTCTTCAGAGCCAAGATGCTTGGTATAAAAAAATCTAAAGTGATAATGAGTAAGTTAGATTAAAGAAATTGAACGTGAAACATATATTGAGCGGTACAACAAGTTGTGAAGCAAATATAAAAGGGTACAAGATCTTAGAGCAAGGAGTGATGCCAATAGTCAGAAATGTGATTATCTATCTCCACTTTGTAAGTTTTCAAACTCTTAATCCTGATTTATTTTCTAAAATGATAGATGCATAAAGTCTATAAATGGATCCTTTTCATAATATTATTTTCTTTGATTTAAGGCCGATTTAAAACTATTGAATTATAGCCCATCTCTTAGTTTTCATGGTTTCTTGCCATGATATATTTAGTATTCATGAATCATGAAGGATGAATAATTAATTATGTTCGCATTCTCTGTGGTCTTTCAAACAAATAGTTTGTAAGGCATTTGGGTTTACTACATCTTTTTCTTGGTTAAAAAACCTCTTGAAACTTTGAAGCACGACTAAAATTCTTACTCATTAGTGATCATAATTAAAAGTAATCCGATTTTGTGACCTATAAGATTCAATAATTCATTATCTAGTTGTTTGGATCTTGTTAAGGTTTCTTCAGACTTTTATCAATCTACTTCTTAATCATCTTTGTAAGCTTCTCAAATCTATTCGTCTATATGATCCAATAAGGAAAGAAAACGCAACAAGAATAATGAAAAATTAGACTAGAAGACGAGAAGGATTGAAAGGAACAATTAGGGTTTATGAGAAAATCACAAAAAATTGTAATTTTAATGAATATAGAAGATGACGATTGAAAACCTTGTTTTCAATCTTAAATACTAGGGTTACAAGGATTTAAAACTCGTAATCAATCTTCACCCTTGATTAATCTACTTCTAATCATGACCGTTATAATCAATTAAAAGGTCACATGACTATCACATGATGACTAATAAACCACATGCCTATCAGATGACGATTAATAGACTAAAAATATCAGCTTTAGTTAAAATAACTAATATAAAATAAAAAGCTCAGGCATCAATCTCCTCAGTTTGAAACATTTGGCTCCTTGGAAAAAAATTGCACCATATCATCATACATCTTGGCATCAATGTTCTTGAGTTCACCTTCATTGATCCAAGTATTTTCAGCAGTAGATTTTCTCAACAATTTTACCAAGAATCTCCTTTAATTATTACCTCTATAAGAATTGACTTCTTTGACATTCAAACCATCCTCAATAGCTTTAGTAAAAACTTTGGGGTGTTATTCAGACTGATTTGAAGCTTCAACCATGTCCATGTCATAGCCCTAAAAAATATACAAATGTGAGACATTGGAAATAAGATTGTGTAAATTTGATGGAAGCTTAATGAAATAAGCATTTGAACTTATTTTCTTTAGTATCTTGTAAGGTCCAAATTTTCTTGAATTAAGTTAGTGATAAGTGCTCTTAGGAAACCTCTTTTGCGTGAAGTGTGCAAGGACCAAGTCTCCTTCTTCAAAGTCTTTAAGGTGTCGATGTTGATTGGCTGCATTGGAATAAGTGTCATTGTTTAATCTCTGGACAGCTTTTACCTCCACTCTTTTCATCTCGTGTTGAAAGAAGACGTCACTAGTCGAATATGAACATTCTTTCAAACCATCTTGAACTTCAGATGATTGGTGAGATATTTTTTTATATGATTATCTCCAACAATTTTAGCTTTTTGACACTCTATATTAAACTTCTTAGTACCTAAAAAGTCATTAACCTTGCAATTATTTGATAAGTCAATAACATTTTTTACATCCTTCATTGGATGCAATGTGTACTTTTTATTACTTGACTCGTATAAAGTGTGTATAGAGAGCACAGAGTAATTGAAAACTGGCGTGCTTCGTGTATAAAGGTTTAGTATAAGAGGCAACTGCCTCAAGACATCTATTTTACCCTCACACAAGAGTATTGAACCTGAGCACAAAAGAAAATATCGAATTTAGTTTAAAAATCTATAATATCTCTACACTACCAAGATGTAAACATTTTTGAAATATGAAAATAACAAAGAAACGAGAACGAGATCGAAACGATTCGATAAAATCAGTAGAAACACATTATGGGGGCTTATGGTTGGTGCTGCTATTTTTTAAGACTCACTTTCTTCTATTCTTTGAATATTAAGGTAGAGACGTTCGACTACCCTTGAACGTGCGTATTGAGATAATCTTATGATAAAATTCACTTATCTTGTCTGAAACACGCTCGTACTTAAGGCAAGCTTAGTTAACTCACGTTACAGGGTTCATATGCTTAGATCAATTGTCACTCTTGTGCGCACTGTCCGATCATATGAATCGAGCCTTCTTCCTTGGATTGAGCCGAACTTCATGTCATCCTGGCTCACCGCGTTCTCAAAATGGTACCCTGAGTATAGAGACGACCTCTCGGTCTGAATCAATCTCAGGGTGATTGAAAAAACCCTATTGAGTATGAACACAGAGATTTAGGACTTCGTGAAATGAGAGACGATTAGGCGATTAAAAGAAACACCGATTTTTGAAATAGAACATGGGGTTACTAAGAACTTTCCGAACGTAACTCGCTCATTGTAGGCCTTCTCATGTCTCCAACAATGGAGGAGTATTAGAATTCCCTCTCGGGTGAAAGCTCTTAGAATATATTGGAATAAAAAACAACAATGACAGAACGAAATAGGAAACAAAAGAGTATCTGCATGAGTTACGAGTCTGTTTACGATGTTTGAAACTCCCGTCCTGCCTCTCGGCGTGTATACTAGAGTTCAAAATGCAAGTGTCCCTCTCGGGCGGGGATTCGTAAGTTCATGAAGCCTAAACAAAATAGATTAACTGTGACGTCCTTCTACTCATTTTGGCGCTATCAGGGGTGAAATCATAAAACCAAACGTTTAAATTCAAAATCAAATATTCAACGAAAAACCAACGTTAAAAAAAATAAAACTAACTCTAGAACAAAAAATTTCGACGTATGCGAAAATTCGTCCATACGTCATATACAACATTTATCCATATCCTTCACATGCAACTTATAAAGTTTAATATGCATCACTGACAGTCTATAAGGTCATTATTGACAATTCAACAAATAACAAAAAGGGTGGGTCCCAAGTTCACTCTCTAACCAAAATAATGAGCTAGATGCTCGTAAGTCATATCATGAGCGTCCATCGCTCCACATTATAAATTCAACATTTCTCAAAATCATTCAAAACCTTCTTCAAACTAGCAATTCATATGAAAAAAGGAATGAAATAAAATGTCTTATGATTCAAAATCTTCGTTGGATTTTCAAAATTCATAATAAAATATCACAAGTCATATGATGACATACATATGAAGCATACCAATATATGAATATGCATGAAGAAAACTATCACGAAAATTCATTGAGATAAGTTCCCTCACATTGGATTCGTCGAGTCCCAAATTATCTCCTCGTCTGAATCCAATCAAAAGTAAACACAACTTATCACATTCATTACTTGATTAATTAATATTATAAAAGTAAATTTGGTAATTCACTCTTTACAACCAATCGGTGTGCTTATCATAAACCAAGTCCTATTATGGATTTTCTATAATACTTACCAAAAAGGAAATGAAGGCCTCGTCAACTAGTAGCAGCCTAATCAATAACAACCCACGAACTATCGCTTTCCGATTAACAAACCCTTATAAGCGAAATTCAAATCGAACTTTAAATAAATCATAATTAGGACCTTAACTACATTATAATAATTACTTTCAATTATCTGTCATTCATACCACAATAATTATAGCCACCACTCTCGGAACTACCGTCGTACTCGTCGAAACGTCAAAAAGCCTTCGTACGCCTTCTTCATCAATAATAAAATAAAATTACTTTAAATTTGTTCACATTACTGAAATCCAATCACATATACATTTCTATTCGCTTACCAATCACAATGAGGATGAGTTGCCGGAAAGATCGTCCGAGAACGATCGAAAATTCGAAACCTACGAACCCAAAAGGGATTAGCGATTAATTTTTATCGGACAACAATATGTACCATTTCTCTATTTGTGTTCCTACCAGAGCGTCGTGATGAGCTCGGTCAGAGCTCCCTGTCGGTTCGTCGGAAAAGTCGTCGAAAAAGTTTGCTAAAAAACTCCAAATTGGTCTTCTACGTGATTTGGGACAAGAACAATGTTTAAAATTCATTAAAATGATAATAATCGACCTAAGAATGATGTCCAACTCATCAGAAGGAAGATCGATGCAAATCAGAGCCGAGGAACGTCGCCGCCACACTTCTTCCCTTTCTCGTGTTCGACACTTACTATGTCGCCTACAGTTGACTGATCATCTCGTACCCTTATTAAAATGTTCATCTCGTTGCCTTCTTTCCAAAGACACCTCACACACAAAAAACGATGGCCGAATGATGGAGAACCGAGCGCCGGAAGTGAGGCGGCCGCTGGTTTCGCATGGGCACTGTAGCAGGTCAAGGGAGGGACGAGAGAGAGGAGAAGAAGGTGATCTTCTCTCTCCTCTTTTTGTCCATGGTGGCTTCTCTTCTTTTTTTTTGCTGATTGCAAAAAGACCAATTATGACCCCTCCTTTTAAAATTATTTACACCTTTTTTTTAACTACCAGGGCATCCCATTAATAGTTGTCATTGCCACTTTAACAAAGAAACCAAACAAGAATCATCTCACTTGCAAATAATGACTTTGTCTAGCTTAGGTCCTTCTAAGGGTTCAACTAAACAGAGCATGTGAATATCCCTCTTGGGCGGCGAAGCGAGGACGATTCTTAATCTCAATCCAAGCGTAAAACTGCCAAGAAACATGAATACACGATGAACTAGAAACGCATGACAAATACCATCAAAGCGAAGGAAGGCCTCGATAATCGGTTAAACAACGAAAGCATCTAAAGAAGAAAAAGAATAGAATCCGTAAGTCGCACCTCCAAGCCCCAGCTAGTTGGTTAGTTACAGTTCATCCTAAGTGACACAACACCTATCAATGAAACATTAAGTTTTGCATGGAATATTGTATTTCTCCTAAAAAATCTCTCTTCTCCCCTTCACTGGTAGTGCCCCTCGCCCTTAGAAAGTGCTTGACTCCTCTTTGATTTGGAATCCCTTTGGAGCATGAGACCTCCCTTTTTGTTGTCTTTGCCTCCCTTTTATAGCCTCTTGTCCGTTGTCCTCCTCGAGCTTCCAGTTGCTGCAACTTTTGCCCTTATTGTGTCCTAGTGGTCCCTCAGCAAGAAGCTTCCTTTTGTCACATGGTGGAATGGTTTGGTTGGTCCCCAACGATAAGATGGTGTTTGTTGTTGGTTCGGCTGGCATCTTTTGTCTTAAGCAAGTCATCATTTTTCTAGTGCAGAAGGAGGTACGCGAGACCCGACTTGTTCTTTCCATTCACCGGCATCCGTTAGCTTCCTGCAAGGGCTAAGGCAACATAAATTGATGAAAATCAGTCCCTTTTTGTAAATACATAAATGTTGATGTGAGAAATATGAAAAGTTATTACACATAGAGATAATTTATGTATTATGAGTTAAAATTATAGTCATTTATAAACACAATACATGCCTAACAGAGGTGAAAATATGTATAAATGTTCTTCACATCATTACCCCTATTAAAGAATATATGTTAGGTTTAGTGTGATGCTCCATGTCATAGTCATACAATCAAGGTCTTCCCACAAGAATACATTCATAGGCACAACATCACATGAAACTTCATCTTGGGATTACCTTCCATACTAAATTGCACCAAACATCAAATAGTGATAAGAATTTCATTGTCTTTCTTAAGCCAAAAAATTTTGTGTGGATGCGACCAACACCAACACGTCTATAGAAATGATATTCTCCATGCTACCACCATTTATAACTAGATCACATACCTTTCAATCGTAAAGAACACGTCTTCTCTATATCTTCTCCAATATTCTTTCGTTGTAGCAGTGAACCATCAATGATTCTCCTTGAACAGAGAGAACACATATTTCTTCATTTTCATCGACATACTGATAATAAATTGGTTCTGACTTTTCATATTTTTATATTGTAGTTTTGTTAGATAAACTCTTCATTGTGGGTAAGAACCGTGACCCTTTTCAACCACAAGTGAAACAACAAATTTGTGCATTGTCCGTGGGTGTAGAATTATTTTGTCCACCATAACACATTATAGTTTCCCCCTTATTATCACTTTTATTTGCATGAGTTCCTTGACTATTTCCTGTGTAGATGAGTTATTTCTTATATTTCAGCAACTTCAGGATCCTTTTGCATAATGCCTCCTTAGTGTCCACTGAAGGTCTACGTGCTCCATTTCGTCACATTCATTTTTCAGCCAATATAGCTTGTTGTTGAGTATCTTCAAGAGCACACACATGAGCAATAGACATCACATATCTAATAAATTGATTAAGCCCGACAAGATAATGATCAACTACTTGTTCATTTGTTTCATTCAAACCG
Source organism: Pontederia crassipes (assembly GCA_030549335.1). Lineage (NCBI taxonomy): Eukaryota > Viridiplantae > Streptophyta > Magnoliopsida > Commelinales > Pontederiaceae > Pontederia > Pontederia crassipes. The sequence goes on along the minus strand of CM060191.1, from coordinate 61,714,892 downwards.
ACATGAATTACTAAGTTGTAAAACTCTGAAGTATATTCTTCAACATTCATACATCGCTATTTCAAAGAATGAAACTTTTCATATAAATCCATAGTGTAATCGATGGGTAAGAATTATTTCGCATCTTTATCTTCATGTTCTCCCAAGTGCTTATTTTGAATTTATCTTGTCGTTCATGTTGCTCTTCAACTCTCTTCCATCATTGAAGTGTCATGCCTTTTAATTTCAACTTCACAAATAGTACTTTCTATTTTCTGACATAGGTTTCCATTCAAAATAATTTTTCAAACTTGTTTCCCAATCTAAATAATCTTCAGCATGCATCTTTCCATAAAATTCAACAAACCCAGTTTTAATTCCACAACCATTCAGATCTAGGGCATGAATCAATATATCCTCCAATCGATCTCGCACCAGATTTGTATCAACTCCAACTTTCTGAAAGGGATTATCAAAATACCCTTGTATCATCCTCCAAACTACCTTCAGACATGTTTGTCGTGGCCATCTTGCATAGTCTCTATATGAGTTGCCACACATTCTTGTCGCCGTAAGGCTTGCACACTTCATGACAAATCTTCAATCATTCATCAAATCTTTATCATCTCTTTTTGCTATCAAGATTACCTCGTATTCGACTTCTATCACACCCAACCATGGTTCGAAGACAAAGAAAACCCTAATAGGATCTTTGCTCTGATACCAATTTGATGCAGTAACGAGAGAAAAACAACGAGAATAATGAAAAATCACACTAGAAGATGAGAAGTACCACAAAATCTATAATTATAATAAAATAGAAGATGACAGTTGAAAACCTTATTTGGAGCCTTGGATAGTAGGGTTACAAGGATTTAATATCTATAATTAATCTCCAACCTTAGTTAATATGCTTCTAATCATGACCGTTATAACTAATTAAAATGTTACATGACGACTAATAGACCACATACCTATCACATGACGAATAATAGACTAAAACATGAGCTTTAAATAAAAGAACTAATATAAAATAAAAAAAGCTCCTATGTCACTATAATTTGCCATGTAGAATAAAATCATGAGTCAATATCTGATAAAAGTTAATGATGTTTAGATCAACTAACAACATTCTTAGAATATCTGAGCTAGAGAAATATTAGGAAACAATTTGTGCTTTTTCCTTACCTCCAAATCTACTATCATCATAATTGCATATCCAGAGTTGAAAATGATACTTTAGCATGCTTCAATTGCTAACATGAAATTTAATGGAGTGTGTATATTTGTGTGGTATTTTTGATACTTCCGAAAAACAAATCTATATGAGCATAAATTTAAGACTAAAAATAATCTATATTAATGATACTCTTTCATCAGTCCACTGAACATGTCATGCATGCAAATCAGCTCCCCTGCTGCTAACTTTGCCGAATTTAATGAATTTTCTGTATAATCATGTCTAAAAACTCGCGTAAATCACAAATTTTATTTTGTTTTCAGTTGCACACATTCTAATAATATTTTGTGCAAGTTGAATGCAGAGACTATATACATATATATATATATATATATATATATATATATATATATATATGTATGTATGTATATTATTCTCATGAGGTGCCTAAACCAAAATGTCCTACCTTTTGGTTGCTTTGAGATGAGCAAAAAAGGAAGATAAACATAACCTTGTTTATTTATATGTTTTATATAATTAATTATAAGTTATCAAATTTTTATTATAGATAAATATTTTTACTTATAATTTAATATTTTTCTATGATCTCAAATTTGATAAATTTGAAATTTCAATAGTATATTTTATATTTAGTTATAAAGTTAAATATGTTTGTTAATACTAATTTATTATATATTTTTTAAATATAATTATTCTACAATAAGGATTTGAAAAAAAAAAATTGAAGGTGATTTTTAAATTTTAAAAACTAATCTGAAAAATAGCAAGTGGTTTTTTTAATTCAAAAGTTGACGTGCACTATTTTCACCCCTATTCCAACACATACATAATGATATGCATGTGGGTCTTACTCCATCATAAATTTGGATTTTAATGCTACTTGGCAAGATAATTTTTTTTTTCAGGACTATAACTAACGTTTGGTTCGTGAACAATGGTCAGAACTTGGCCTTGTTCAACCAAACACAATGTGTGACACGTGACGTCCGACTTGGTCAAAAGTTCTTGTAAAAAACGTTTCTTTTTTTTTACTTTTTATGTCATGTCAGTCGCAATTTTTGACTTTTTTCTTTCATCTTTTTTTTTAATTATTTTATAATGTATGTATATATAATTTAGTATATATTAATACATTATTAATCATCTTATAAAATACATTATTAAATATAATTAATTAAAAATTGTGAAATATTTAGTTCTTATAATTAATAAATATTTTATTAATTAAAATTTTCAATTATTTTTTTAAAAAATACATTATATTTGAACCGTAAGATGTACGTAAATTATTATATTTGGATATTTAAATTTAGATAAATTATAATATTAATAATATTTAATGAAATAATAATAATATAATAATTTATGTAAATTATAATATTAGTAACATATTCTTTTTTACTATCATTTTATATCTCATAAAATAATAAAATATATTCGTTTTTTTTACCAAACACCTATTAAAACTTATCTATCAAATCAACTTTTTAAATTCCCATTGTTACACTTTTTCATCCAAACACCAACCCAAACTTTTCAATCAAATCGATTAATTCTCAAGAACTTACGGGAATTTGAAATTCCCAATCCAAACAAAGCCAATGAGAACTTCGAAGATTTAAACGTCAAATCAATAAAAAAGGTAAATATAAATGGAGAACTTTGCCGAACACTACATCTAAATTTTTACATCACATCTTATTTAATTTTCAGAACTAGAATTTAATATTTTTTCTCCAAACAATTTCACTGTGTTGGTAGAATTTAATATTTCAGTTAAATCATAACATTTCTTTTTAACAATTCTAGAAAACATTAATTAATATATGGTGAACTGGACTTGGACCGACCAGAGTAGGTCGGAGAGGGCTTCAACGGGCCTTACCTTTTTGAGAGATTTCTTTTGCACCAAGTCCGACGAGACGAGCTGCTGAGGACCTCGACCCCTTCTCGTCTTTCGATTCCTCTTGGGACTCCGCTCGATGGAGGGCCAATCGTCCTCAAAGATGCGTTTCTCCTTCAGGAATGCCACCATCGCCATCTGCTTCCTCAACCTCTTGGCAGTCCTCCTACTCTTCCAAGGCTTCTTTGCCGTCCCAAAGAGGCGATCCCCCGGCGCCCGCTATCTTGATCCAGGTAACTCTTCCGCCTTCTTCCTCGCTCTGAGTTAGGTCGAAAATATGCTCAATTCGATGTTTAATTTGCATCTATCTAAGTTAATGTTCCTCAATTTGCTGTTTGTTCATGTAACCAAGATGATCATTTTTGGGAAAATAAGAAACCTTTACTTTTCTTTCTTCATGGGATGACTTACTGTAACGTCCTAGTACTTCCACCTCCGAACGCATGCTCAGGAGATCATACTGGAGGCGCCACGCCGCCACCTTTTGCTTATCTTTTCTTTTAACTTTGCCGGTCAACATATATGTTCCATGAGCGAAAGGCTTAGAGTGCGCTTGGCAATGTTGATAAATAGGTCAAAATGACTTTAACTCATTTAAAAATTTTCTCCATATTTTAAGCAAATATTTGAAAATAATAACTCCTTATTTTACCAACTTATATATGCAGAGATTCATAAGGAGTTTTTTTTTTTTTCAAATAGCTTATACATTGAGTTAAAAGTCATTTGGTAACTAACTTACCATCGGAGACCTCAACTTTTTAAATATTTCCACAATATAGCTGACCCCACCTAGTGGGATAAGACTTTGTTGTTGTTGTTTCATCCCCTTTTACTTGGTCTTCACGACTGTGAATTACCCTTCACCGGTCTCGTGGAACATTGCATCATTGTGATTGAACACTAGCCATGTTGGATTAAAGGCGCGTGTTGGGTGCGGACATGGACCCTGTTCCGAGGAAAATAGGCCATGTTGTTCTGAAAGTCTAACATCGCCAGAAACCAGGATGGGTTGGGAGGAACTCGGGCTGAGTTGCCCCAAATCCGCGGTGTGTCATCTTAAAAAACTCAAATGATCTTAACTCCAACAGAACCTGGACCGAATCACTGCTAACCCAGGCCACGCCTCCATTGAACCTGAGCCGAGTTGTCATGCCATTTCACTCTATTTTTGTGAGTACTATGATTCAAAGCCCTAACCTTGTGTCATAAACCAATAGTCCAATATACCGGGCTTCCATACTTTAAAGTGAGGCAAAAACTTGGTCCTTCTTCCTTCCAACTTGGCTGTGTTCCTCTTCTTCTCTTGTTGTTGCTGCTGCACCCTGATGTCTGTGTGTCAGTGTCGAGGGAGGTGTAGGGTAGGGCTGAAGGTTGCCAAGTCTGGTTGCCTTGTGATGGCTGCGGACAAGAGAGGGGTGCGGAGAGAGGAACCATGAGAGGGAGAGGAGATTTGTGAGCTGAGGAGAGGGAGTTGAGTTGGGGGTTATTTGTATGGGTTGGAATCCATCCAACCCATTCAGTTTAAACTAGTAAAAGGATTATATTTAGTATTTGGATTAAATTAAGACTCCTAATTTAAGTCTAATTCTAATCCTTTCCTAACTTATTTATTTTATTTTCTTCTTTTAACTATATTTTTATTTCCTTTCTAACTCTCATATTATCTCCTTCTATCCTTTAGATCTTTGGATTAATTTAATAAAGTAATATTATTTTATTTTCTGAAGAATTCGTGGTGTCACATAGTGGAGCTTGAAATATACATCATCAAAATGCATTTGTTTGCAAAAAAAAAATTGTGCCAATTTAACTTTTTCATAGTTTCACGAGGACATGCAAATATACATAAATGATTTTATTTTTCTTAAATAAGTGGCATAAAAATAATTTGCATTGTAAAATATGTGTAATACATCCCAGAGCATGGAACATGCAAGTCGATGAATTTCAGAAATAGGGAATAGCAAAGGAGATGATGAGCAACTAATGATATAGAACTGTACAGAGTTCTACTGGAATTTAGATATCATAGCTTTACATGGAGGATCGTGAAACCAGCTTTGTCTGGATATCAACTAACAGGTTCTTGGGCTTCATGTAAACTCTTGATGATGTTCCAAGTTCCAGAGATTTTTGCTTCGTCCCAACCTTTTGTCAACTTTCAGGTTAGTCCATCATCTTGTAGCAATTTTAATGAGGACTATCAATTTGACACATGATTCAAGATTGAAAATAATGGCTGTTGGGCCATGGCTTCGTGAATTTGTTGACCAAGAAATGGTGTGGGTTACTTAGTATCTAGTTCTGCAATGAGGACTTTGTTTGCACAGTTTGAGTTAGTTGTAGCATGATTAGGGAGGGGGAGGGAGGGAGAGAGTATAGGTTCCTTCTAAGCTGCCGAAAAGGATAAAGCAACAGGGCATGATGCACTATGAGGATAAGATAAATGAGATTGCTAAGAAGTAGTGTGAACATAATTTGTAAATGTGTGCTACTTTGTTTTCTTCGTAGTTGTACTTTTGTATACTGTTGATACTTTTGAAACTGAATGGGATGACTATTGATATTGGATAATCATCTTTTTCTTCCCTAAGAAAAAGAAATTCCTGTAAGAAACTCTCATGTTTTCACCGAGGAGTGAGCATGCTCTTAGTTTGGCAATGATTACTTTTCTTGAATTCTTAGTTGCATGCTGATAACTCTTACTAGCAGCAGAAAATGCTTTAGTACTGTTTTCTAGAGCTCCGTTCTTGAAGCTTGAAAAGTCCTATGCCATTATTTTCATTATATTTCTTTTTCCTTGAGAGAAGAAGGATGTTGTTCGCAGAAAATGCTTTAATACTGTTTTCTAGAGCTCCGTTCTTGAAGCTTGAAAAGTCCTATGCCATTATTTTCATTATATTTCTTTCTCCTTGAGAGAAGAAGGATGTTGTTGTGGTATTGTGATGTTAGAAAAGAGGGACTATATTATGTGCAACCAAAATGTCAAAGTTATAGTTATTCTTGCCCACTTGACTGGATTTAAGGCTGAGAGTAAAACATTTCCGACATAATGTAGCACCTTTCACCCTCGAAGATACATGAGTTTTGTTGAAACCAGATGCTAACATTATTTTTTTTTTTTGAAGGTAGGTACTAACATTGGATCTCATGAACATGGATCAACGAATTGGCGTCGTATGATCGATGTAGCCGACCCCACCTAGTGGGATAAGGCTTTGTTGTTGTTGTAGATACTAACATTATTTTCTTTATGTTTTTGCATCAATAGAGGTTTTCCTCCAACTCAAATGCTATTATTCTAATAAAAGCTGTTTTGTCTGTATTCAGAATTATCTTCAAGAACTTTAACTTCCTAAAAAAAATCTTCTAGAAATATAATTCTTCATAATAAGTCATTAATGCAAATAACTCCGCCTTTTATAGCCGGTCCCAAGCCCGGATAAAGGAGGAGGGTTGTGTTAGGCCCCGACAGCAAGCGTAAAACCCTGTCAAATCTCATGAACATGGATCAACGAAGCGTCGTATGATCCATGTAGCCAACCCCACCTAGTGGGATAAGGCTTTGTTGTTGTTGTTGTTGAGTCATTAATGCAAATAATATTTTGTAACAATTTTCCTTAAGCTACCTGTGTCCGTTTCTATTGCAGCCCAACTTAGGTATGTCTTGGAGTCTGAAGAGATACGGCGTGCTATGGAACCACTAGAATTAATTAAGAGGGTAAGTATGTGAAGGCAGAATCTTCAGATAATTTTTTCCATCCTGTGACATTATATTTGATGCGTGATTTAGGTAAAAGGATCATTTATGAGATGGATCCATATATTTTTTATTTCTCTCTCTTATTTGTGTTTGAAATGCGTCCTAAGACATAAAGTTAGAACATTTCCTGATGGCACATTTCCTAGTTCTTTGTGGTCCATATGTTCTCTGCAGAACCAAGATGCTTGAAATAGAAAATCTCAAATGTTAATCTTGATGATTAAATTAGGTTAAAGAAATTGAACGCGAAGCATATATTGAACCAGATGCAGTTGGACAACAAGTTCTGAAGCAAACTACAGCAGTAGATTTATCAAAGCGGTTACAAGATCTTAGAGCAATGAGTGATGCCAACAGTCAGAAAGGTGATTTTCTCTCTCTAATTTGCATGTTTTCTAACTCTTAATCTTGATTTATATTCTAAATCCATAGATGCTTTGAGTTTATAAATGGATCCTTCTCATAATTTATTGATTTTTCACAATTTACTGTTCTTTGATCTATGTCCTACAAAGCAAATTTAAAATTGTTGAATTATAGTCCATCCTTCAGTTTTCATTGTTTGCTGGATACATTCAGTATTCATGAATCATGATGGATTGGTAATTATGTTCACATTCTTTCTGGTCTTTCATGAGGTGTTTTTGAACAAATGGTTTGCAAATTGCACTTTTTCTTGGTGAAAACACCTCTTGAAGCTTTGAGTCTTGACTGCAATTCTTAACTCACTTTGGCACAATTGGTTAGCAGTCCCAGTGAGCTGTTTCCTGGAACCACCACTTGGTTAGGGGAATATCTTCTTACTCCGGCTCCGGATTAGTCAGGTGTTAATAGACTTGGATACCGGAAGCCCCAAGTGGGTATCAAAAAAAATTCTTAACTCACTTTTATCCACCATAATAACGGTAATCCCATTTTGTGAGCCACTTGGAGCTAGTAGCTTCAGATTCGATTCTTGAAGCCGCCACTTGGTTAGGGGAATATCTTTTTACTCTGGCTGGCTCCGGATTAGTCAAGTGTTAATGGTCCTGATACCGGGAGCCCTAAGTGGATATCCAAAAAAATTCTTAACCCACTTTTATCCACCATAATAACTGTAATCCCATTTTGTGAGCCGCTTAGAGCTAATAGCCTCATATTTGATTCCTGGAGCCCCCACTTGGTCAGGGGAATATCTCTTTACTCCAGCTTTGGATTAGTTAGGTGTTAATAGTCTTGGATACTGAGATCCCCAAGTGGGTATAAAAAAAAATCTTCACTCACTTTTATCCACCATAATAACAGTAATCCCATTTTGTGATCAGTAAAATTCAATTATTATCTAACTGTCCGGTGTTCAGGTTGCTTTTGTTTCATCAACTTACTTCTAAATAAATCTTTGTAATCTTCTTCCAAATATTAAGCCATAGTTTGCCATGTAGTCCAAAATCATGAATCAATGCCTGATAAAATCAAATGAGGATTATATTAACTGACAATATCATTAGAATATCTGCTGTAGAGAGATTAAGAAACAACTTGTGCGTTGGGCTTGCCTCCAAATCCACTATGATCATATTTTGCATAGTTGAAAACAATACTTTAGCATGCTTCAATTGCTAACCTAGAATTTGATGGTGTGTGTACACGTGTGGTATTTTGGGTGTTTCGGAGAAGAACAAATATATATGTGCATAAATTTAAGACAACACTTGTAAATGTTGTAAGAGGCACATTTGACAATGATCTCCATTGGAAGAACTTTTGGGAGCTCAAAAAGATTTTGTAACATAATAACATTGTCCGTGCATTCCTGCAGGGAGCATTTATCCCAAGATTGATTCCTTGGATTCAAATTTGTATTATCTTCCTGAGCAAACCGTCTGTTCTCTAGAAGCATAGAGTGCAAGATAATTGGATTGATTGTTTCCATGTTTCTACTGTCTTGCCAATTATTGTAGACTGTTTTGATTATTTATGCTCATTACACCAGCCGGGTTTACTGTGAAGTTAGTTTATTTCCTTAGCATAGTCGCGACGCTAGATGGTCTCCATACAATTAAACTGTGAGTGGGCCATACAGCCATCGATACCGCTGCCCCAGCTGCCCGTGGATGGGGGTGCGCCGCCTGACTCTCTGGCTACTGTGGACAGGGACGATGGGGTGTGCCTCCACGCTGGGTGGTCGGATGAGGAGATTCGCCTAGTTGCGGAGGCTGCCGGCTTCCGCCACACACGTCGGCGCCCCCGGGAAAGAGGAGAGGCCTCTCAGCATGGGGATGCTAAACCCACGGAGGGTGGAGGTTGAGTGAACGGAGCACCCGATGATTTCTTTTTGAGTCTCCAGGGATTCCTCATCACCGGAAGGGTGTTTTCATAAGTGACTCGAAAGATGTGCGGCGACCATTTCTGCGTTCAGCACAACAGTGATCGAGATGGAGGACGCTGTTGGTGATCACTTTTGGATGGGGAGAAAGGCTTGGTGAGTCTTGTGGTATTTTTTTGTTTTGTGCGTGGGGAGTGAGGCATGGTGGACCTTTTGGCACTTCTTTGTTTTGTGATTGGGGAGAGAGGCCTGGTGAATCCTTTGTATTCAGCATCATTTTGGGGGGTCGAGGTTGGGGCTGAACGAGATATTTTCCTTTTGTTGATACTCTCCCTTTGTGAGCCTACACTTGTAAAAGTTTCCCATTCTATAATTATATACATTTGGATGACAACCACACTCCTGGTGGTCATCCTTTTTCTTCTAAAAAAAACAATTAAACTGTGAGTATATTATGTGTTTTTTTTCCCTCTTTTTGTATCTCCTATGCGTTCTGATCTCTAGTTGCTTGTTGTTCTTGCTGCACTTTAACAAATCTGCCTACAAAAACCTCATCTAGGAATTTGACCTCTTTTTTTTACATTGTGAAAAAGAAATGTATAACGAATAAGTTTCTTTTAAAATTATTTTCAGCCCTTGAAGAGTGGCGGAAGAGGAAGATGGAAAGGGCCAGACAACGAGAAATCGAGAAAAATGGTACTCTTTCATCAGTCCACTGACCATTTTCCAGAGTGCACATCAATGCGCCATGCATGCAAATTAAGCTCCACGACTACTAACTTTGTCGAATTTCATATGAGGTTTCCGGGCTACCAGACCAGAAAACTCCTTGGAAATCGCAAATTTTCGTTTGTATTCAATTGCTCGCATCCAGATAATATTTTATACAACTTGAATTTGGTGATTCGTTATATGAATATTTTTATTTTGAAAAGGTGCCCGAACAAAACTTCCTAGTTTTTGTTAGTCTTGGAGATGGGAGAGGCGAGAAGGAAGATAAACATAACCTTAGTTTATTTGTTTATATGGTGTAAAAAGGTCAAGGTCTACATATCTGATAGAAATAGATTTAAAAATTCAGTAGTATATCCGAGACTAGTAGTTAATTAATTAATGAAACTTATCATTTCACGTGTAGAAAGAATAACGAACATCTGAGTTGATTCTAATGAAATGTAATTTACGGACACACATGCCATCACTAATCTCAAGTAAATATTGATTGTAGGCGATGAATGTCAGAGTTACTGAGTTTGATATCTAAAACTTGCAGGTATATTTTTTCTCTATCGTTCGGATAAAATTTTAAAAGATTGGGAATGGAGGGGATCTTCACTTTGTTCCTTTCATTCATCTTTCTTTTATTCTTTCTCCGTATTTTCTTTCCTTCCTCTTAACAAGGCTTCATCCAAACATGATGAGTGATTTTTTTTATTTGTACGGTATTTTCTTTTTCCCCACATTTTCTTCACGTCCTCTTAGTGTGCCTTCAACCCCAGCCTTAAGGTAAAAATTACTTTATAGACTAGGAGGGGATAAGGGTGTGGGTGCTCATGAGCCTAGTTAGATTTTATTTAGATCACTTAATGGGTGAATTCAACTCAATTTGAATTGAGTGATGATGTGGTCATCCTATCACTTCTTTTTTTAAAAAAAAAATATATTTTTTATTTTTTGTATTATTATTTTTAGAGGCATTGTCAAAAAAATATTGACAAAGAATAAGTCATAGTCATGTCACACTATGTTTTTCAAATACCAACACTCTCTCCTCAAAAGTTCAAATACCAACACTCTATTATCAAAAGACAAGATTTTCTTTCGTGCTAGATTGATCCTAGGATAATTAGAGCTCTAACCCTCATTGACGTCATGTGTCATATAGTCTTATCATATATTGTCTCCCTCCAGGTCAAAATGATCTCTAAAATGAGATGTCAAAAGTGACATATAATCATTGACATACCAAACTTTATTTGCAATCACACAATAAAAAAAACCATGATTGACATTCTTAGCCTCATTCTCGCAACAACTACATTAAACATTTGCAGAGGACTGCCAACACGAGTAAAATGCTTTTGTAAGTAATCATCCAGTCGGAGGAGCTACACAAATATTTTAATGCACAATGGTGCAATTGATCTGTGTCAACCTCCATCTCTGATCAATACCAAGTATATCTTGCAAAGAATCGACTGGATGTTCTAGGAAGCTTGCTTTGATACGTTGAATGAAAAATTCTCAAGATGTTCCAAAAGTGTAACAAAATCATTGGTTCTTTGAGTAAAAACAATAGTTGAAGAAAAGGGAGTCATATCCTAGCACCCACACCAAAGTGTGACAAGTAGTTAGCAACTATTGCATCTTCATGTTTATCGATCGAATATAGCATAAGGAATAAGCTGCTGAACGCTTATGCAGATTCCCAAGGATCATCCTAAAATTGCAAAGTATGATCATTCCCTAATTGTAATGATAGAAAAGGTCTTAACGAAGGGCAAATTGAAAGGATGAGCACCCTCTCAGCCTTACTAATCAACATTCTCAACATAGAATTTTATCATGGCATTCAAAGATGATGGGTATCCTCATATCGCTAGATGCACCCATGACATGACAAGCCCATTTAGATAATGGGGGACATGTTGGTTTGGTGATGTTGTAGGATGCCTAATCCGCCATCAACCATTGGTCGGCAAATTTCCAAGCAATAAGATAAACTACTCGGTTGTCGGAGTGTTGTCAAAAAGGAATTGCTCCGGAGAGAGTCGAGCCATCATTGATTGAGACAATGGAAGTATGGACAGATAATAAGTAGGTATGGCTAAAAAAACACTAAGTTAATTAGAGTGAGCTGACTCCACTCCCATGAGATAGTAATATCGTGCTCTATCACCTAAGCCATTGCTCCACTCTTTCAATTACAGGTGTCCAATCATGAACTTAGATCTTTTTGTCGAATAAAGGCATACCCAAACACTGAATAAGTAAGCATTGTCTGGACTATTGTTGTATCGAGAGTTGATTGATCATCCATACCAAATAGTATGAAAGAAGACTTTGCACAATTAATTATCAAAACATAAAAAATTTCAATTATATCAATCAATGTGTATATTATTCTTGTCATGCCAATTGATCCCTCAATAAAAAAAGAGTGTATCATCTGCATATTGCAGCAATGGAAGTAAAGGCCCCATTGTTATATTTTTAGTTAGAGATAAGCTCAACATCATAACAAGAGAAAGTAAAATGCGCAAGTGCATCAACAGCTATAACAAATAATATTGGAGCAAGAATTCCATTTTGAGGTTTAATTCAATCTCCTTCCAGGTTGCCGTTAATAAATGCTAATAAAAAATCATCTAGAATATATTGAATTAGATAGTGCGATAGGTCTAAAATCTCTTACAAGTGTAGATAATTTTATTTGGATAACAAATAGAAATAATCTATTGGATCTTTCAAAGTCATTATTGCCAAATGTGAATTCCTACAATGTTGCCATAACATCAGGTCCCACCAATTATTAGAGTTTTTGATAAAATAAGATGGGGAATCCATCGGATCTAGGAGGGGCTTCCTTCTTCAGATGTCTTATTGCTTTGAATACTTCATCCTTTAAAAAAGGACATGTTAGCAATTCATCTTGAGCCACCGCGAGTCTTGGAGCTTTCTTATCCGACCATACTTCCAAAGGATGATGCTTAGTGAATTCTCGAAAATGTGAAGCCGCAACTACACCAACAAAATGATACAATTTTCTCATTAATCGAAAGATGCTCGATATAATTAGACCTCAAACGTCCACTAGAATACATGTGAAAGAAACTTGTGTTGAAATCCCCTTCTTTTACCATAGTTTTCTTAATCGTTGTTGCCACATCATTTCTTTCTTGTCTTTGTACCACCACTTCATGATGTTGCACTAGTCCTTCATTAGATAGGTCTCGTGTATTCTTAAGGTAGTCTAACAAGGAAGTAGATAGTAATGCATCTCATTGCCTCTTGTCTCGAATTGTGCAAAGTTAACATTGGTATCCATGAAGGAACTCCCTTAAATAGTGCAATTTTTTTGTTAGTCCCTGAAACTGAATTGCAAGTTGGGTAACTTCTCCATTCATCCACCATCCCCGTGCGAAAGACAAAGTCTTGAAATCATGTTTTCTCAAATTTGAAGTATGATATAGGAGAAGAGCCTTCATTACCTAACCAAAGGATAAGGATGCAAGTGTGATTAGATAAGGGTCTCTCCATTCCAACAACAATTGCTAGGTGGAATATTTTTGCCAGTTTGATAGAACCCAAAAATCGATCAAGTTTTGATTTGTGTCCTTGAGTACTTTGAGCATCTCAAGTGAACCTACAATTCACAATTGGGAAATATAATAGCCCATGTGCATCAATAAAGTCTCGGAACGTCTTTGATCCCATGTCTCCTAGGTGGGTATTCCATTGTGTTGAGTTTCACATTGAAAATGACCTCATATTATCTATCATACATTCAAGAGGTCCATAAGTATAAGGAACTAAGATGTGCATGCCATCTGATCGCCTGGTCAAAATTACCAAAATTGAGTGTCTTCCTAAGTATGGATCAACCATGTCAAAAGTATTCTCGTTCCAGCATAGAAGACATCCACTTGATCTTCCAATGGAGACGAGAGCATGAAAACTCATCAATAAGTCCCTACCAATTTGTTGCACCATATGCTGGCCCCAAGACTCTAACTTGATTTCTTGTAACATGGCCACATGAATTTGCCATTGTACCAAATATCTCCCGAGTGTTGTATGTCTAGAGAAATTTTGCAGCACCTTAACATTCCATAAAAGAAATTTTCATGATTAAAACAAATAATCACCATTTCCACAAAGTTGTTGTTCTCCCTAACAACATGTGCCTCATTTATTTAACTTTTTGAGTTACCAACATACAGGTTTGTCCTATAACATGCATACTATTTTTTGACATTTATAGATGCCACCATTATGTTGTATTCTCGCTCCTATAACTCGACAAAATAGTTCCAGACTAGGATGATAAGGTTAGGTGAGTCAAGTTATTGTAGTATTCTTGATGATTGATTGTAATCTCACCTACTTCTGCTACCGGGTCACGTGCACTCATGTCAAGGTTAGCATCAACTTACTGAGTTCGAGTTGATTCCAAGTAATGAACCACCCTTCGGTCCCATCGTCTCATCTTCCCCAAATGATTTAGCTACCTCATCATAGTGGATACCTCCTCATCATGGGGAGAAATTACATCTTGATTCGATCCAGCTATGCAAATAACCAAAGATTTAAATTTTTTTATGTAACAACCTCTTCATAGTGGATTCCACCCTCATCATGGGATTAATTACATTTCAATTTGATCTACCTATAAAGACTAGCAAAGATTTGATTTTTTACTGTGCTTGATCCTACTTTCCTGTTCTATTGCCAAGGCCCATCGAATTAGCGAGATGTTGATTGCGTCACTACCTTTGGTTACTTGCCACCGAAATTTTTTTCTACCAACTTCATTGTGGAGGTGCCGGAATAGGGCGGTGTTGGCCCGTGACAATCTCTTCCCATGATTCAAGAATCTTTGGTACTCAAACTCGGTAGATGAACCTCTGATACGAGAATTGTTCCCATTAATGAACGCCTCAACCTCCATAATAAAAATAATATCGGAATTATATGTTGGAAAACAAAGGCCTACATGAGCGGCAATGGTGTAGCAGGAACCCCAATAGCTTCATTTGTATAGTTTCCCCTATTTCGCCATGAACTAGTGACACTAGTGCATGATGGTGCCATTATGTAATTTCATCCGGTTGTCCAATAGATTCATATGCCCAATCACAATGAAGGATGATTTTGATAGCAATGTTGCATGTATCTTAGACGTCGAATCACAAGGGAGTGCCATTTCAATTATTGCACAACAGGTGTAGGCATAGAGGAAACACCAACATTACATTGGTTGGGATGCGCCATATTCATAGGAAGCACCAATGACCACGTCATATCAATCATATTTTATCCTCGATTTCATGCTCTCTAGCCTGCAATATGCTTCCTGCAATAAGGCGCCCTTGTGATGGGCATTGTGTCCAAATATGCCTTGTTCCCTTGCATCGCAGACAACAGATGAGACCTTCGTATATGTTTGCAGGTGTCCCCATGCACGACATCTACTGCATTGTGGTTTTCCTCTCCTCCAACTTGTTTTTGTGACATTCTAGTCCCTACAAAGATTTGTGCCATTGGTTTTCGATGAAAATGACAATTGCAAATAGTTTGCCATTCACTAAAGATCGCATACTCTATGTTTGATGGCATCATTGGGCAAAGTTCACCCAGTGATGTTTGGTGGTGGCCCTGATGGGAGAGACATTAAGAAAAAACTCTTAAATGTTATTGGAATTCATATTTTTAGCATCTTTTTTCACTATGAAAGCATGATTATTTGTGATATCAATGTATAAAACATATGGCTCAGAAAGGTTGAAAAGTTCACAAAAGTAAATTAAAATTATTATTTATTATTTATCTTAAATCATAAAATAAAATATTGAAATATTATTTTCATATTTCTATTTTTTATTAAATTAAAGTATTAAAGTAAATAAAAAATAAAAAATGGGTGTTTGATTCGAATTGACTCGAGCTGAGATTTTTTAATTCGTACTTGATGTGACTCAACATGAATTAAATCCGATTGGATTTATCAATCCATCCATTCTCGTGAACACCTTTAAGAAGGGGTCCTCTCAAAATGAATTGCAGGTCGAGTCTTGGGCAAATGTGACTAGGTCAAAATTGCCATGGACACTTGGTATGTGGAATTAGATTCATCAACAATTTTTAGAATGCTAGAATGCTGTCTTAGACATTTAGAAAAGACCCTAAGCTTCACTTACTTCCCCTGTACACATAAAATCATAAAATCCTACTCCTCCCATCTCAATTGGTTTTATGAAAGATCCATCTCTGCTGTGATGGGAAATGCCCCTCGTTAGCATTTATATGTATTTACCCAAATTTTCTCAATTTTCTTCATACATTTATGTGTTTTAACTCAAATTTTCTTTGTTTTCTCTTTTTCTTTTTGCTCATATTGTTGTTACTTTTTAATTTTCTTATTGAGTGTAATTTTTTGCCTCTTGTGAGTAATTTCATTTCTTTCTTTTCTTTTCTATTAAATTTATCAAATTTATAAAAAAATAGCATGTCTCTAGTAACGTATTCTTGTTTTTTCGACACTTTGATATAGTTTTATTTTAACTTTAAATTTTATTGCATTGGATATTTATCATCCTCTCTAAATTGAGTTTTTTTTCTGTTATATATTACTATACAATTGATAATGTGTATTTTACAAGGAGGCTTTGAAATAAGAAAAAGCACTATAAAACAAGTAGAATACAATTACAACTTAGCATCAATCGGATCAAAGACCCGACAAAGTCAATAGATCACGATCCATTTGATTCGATTGAGTTCAATGGTTTGAATTGATTTTATATTTCAATAATACTATTTTCTAATAATCTTGAACATAAATATAATATAATATAATATAACATTACACAATGTAATATAATATAATATAATATAAATATAATAACTGACTAATAATGACACATTAATGTTAAAATATCATTTATATATTGAAATCAATGTTTATTCAAAATTACAATAACAAGTATATTATCATTATGTTTGTATTTATTATATTATACCAATGATGCAATATTAATTTATTTTATTATAATTTTAGTTTACTTTTAATTCTCTTCCCATAAATATTTTTAAAGTTTTTTTTAAAGAAAGTGTTATCTATTAATATAAGCTCCCATACAATCCGAGTACACTCTCTGTAACAGTAGGTACATTTAAAACATTCAATTTGCAAAATGATTTGTCTTAATTCCTGCATAAGCGTCCAAATCTTCCAAGGGCAGCTCGACTCCTCGTTGATAATAGCAACTAGATTTGAGGAATCGCTCTCGAGTCAAACACGGTTGAATCCAACCTCTAGACATTTCCTAAGTCCAGCAAGTGCACCCCAATTTTCGTCCACAAGACGGTGCTCGCCGCTTGAAGAGCACCTGCCATAAGAAAAGATCCATTAGTATCTCTAATAATAAATCCCGCCCCATCTGATTCTCTGGGGTTAGCGAAGGACCCATCAGAGTTAACCTTCACCAAAGTTGGCGATGGAGCCTCCCACCGGACCCAATTCAGGTAGTGGGGGCAAATGGACTCAGGAAGGGTAGATCTAGTGAACTCATTTGAGCCCGTCAAAGCCCTTCTCCATACAAATGACACAACAATTTGTTTGAAAGCAAAATGAGCATCATTTTGTGCACCCCAAATACCCCATAGACAAAAAACAATGATAGAGGAAAGCTTGACTTAATAGAAGGAGGCAAAATCAAACCCCTCACGAATTCAGTCCCCATTATGCCACGAGGTTTTAAAAGAAAAAAGTATAAGATAGATCGTTTTGAACTAAAGGCCAAAGGGCATTTACAAAGGAACATTCAAAAAATAGATGGAAATTTGTCTCAGTAGCTAAACCACAAAGAGGGCAGCTAGTATTTATACCATAATTAAATGTAGCAATCATATCAAGAGTGGATAAACGAGAATGTGTGAGTTTTCACAAAAAATATTTTTATCTTAGGTGGGGCAATAACCTTCCACAAATGCTTCCAAATAGGCCGACCAAGCGTCAAATGCAGAGTGGACTAACAACTCAAAGAGAAGTAAACAGAACTAGCTTTAGCATCATCATGCGGATCAGCATTTCAGATCCACCAGTCATCACCGGCCAAATAAGAAGATGGGACCAAATGAATCACAGTAATAAGATTTACAATCAATAAGACAAAATAGTTCTCAATCAGTGAGAGATTCCATGTATTATGCTCTATTAAGTCATTAACATAAGAAATTCTAAGGATGCATGCATGTTAATATACGTGGGCATATGTGATAATGGAGTGATGAACAACCAAGGGTCAAAAACACTAAAGTGGAAGCTCTAGTAGTAATGAATTTTCTCATTCCAAATCTGATATATTGCATGGTTTAAACAATCTTTCTCCGTGGCCAAGAGGCATACATGAGATTCATGTCTTTCCAAGGCTTTAGTGTCCCATACTTACACTGAACAAGTTTTACCCAATTATTCGTTTCGTCATTTAGTGCCCTTAAAACTCTTTTTGCCAAGAACGATGGCCTAATCCAATGAAGATTTCTAATACCCAAACCACCAAGTGACTGAGGAGATTGGATCACCCTCCATCCTAGTAGGTGCATACTTATTTTAGTGCCATTGTTGGACCACCGAAAACTTCTAGAATATTTTTTCAAAGAATTGATTAGCCCACTTGATATATAAATAGATGACAAGGCATGGAATTTAAGAGACTTAATCAGTACAACACTCTATCAAAAGCCTTTGTCATATCAGCCTTAAGCATAAATTTTTTTTTCTTCCTGTGAAAGTGAGTGAGCAATTTCCTGTGCAATGAGTATATTGTCCTGTATTGCTTGATGAATGTTGATTGACAAGGGTCGATGATGGATGGTAGGGTAGGCCTTCGTTTATTTGCTAGATTATATTACATAAATTAATGGGTCTATAATCAGACACAGTTTGGGGTTCAGTCTTCTTAGGAATGAAGATGAGTGCAGTGTGCCCCCACTTAGTATGAAAATAATCTTGAGTGAAGAAATTTTAAATTGTGAAAGTGATTTTATAAACTATGATGTTCCAGGGGCATGCCTAGGATGCATGGACCTTCTCCTTAGAAACTAAATGGCATGACTCACTCCTGGACCTAGTGACCTCTAAAGAAATTAAGGAAGCCTTTTAGTCCATGCATCCTGGGCGTGCCCCTGGAGTATATGGTTTCACTCTAGAGTTTTATAAGAAATATTAGGACATCATAGTTTATAAAATCACTTCTACAATTCAAAATTTCTTCACTCAAAATTATTTTCATACTAAGTGGGGGCACACTGCACATCTTCATTCCTAAGAAGACTAAACCCCAAACTATGTCTGATTATAGACCCATTAGTTTATGTAATGTAACCTAACAAATAGACTAAGGCCTACCCTACCATCCATCATCGACCCTTGTCAATCAGCATTCATCAAGGGAAGATCTATTCAGGAAAATATACTCCTTAATTTCTTTAGAGGTCACTAGGGCCAGGAGTGAGTCATGCCATTTAGTTTCTAAGGAGGGAAGATAATGCCAGGAAGAGTTGTTATTGCTTGGATGAGGTGGGGCCCATAAGTCTTTGTAGTAGGTAGTAAAGCAATTCATAATGCCGGCAGTGCTTTTAATTAGTTGATCATTTGTGTCCATAATGGAGTGTATGTGGTTTTGTCTATGTCTAATCATGATACGCATATGATAGTATTTAGTGTTTTTATCCCATTGTTGATCCAATTTGTCATAGACTTACTTCACCATTTTAAGCTAATTTGTCTTAATAAAGTTGCATGTTTGTGGTATAGGACCTTAAGTTTGGAAGACTCAGTCAGTGTTTTCATTTTTAGATTCTAAGGACTAAATGTTCTTGCTTGTTTGTTTCACCATTACTTCAAGTCTACCCAGGTCGTGGGTGTTCCAATGTATAGTTTTATCCTTCACAGATTGAAGTAAATGGTGAAAGGACAAGGTATGACTATTTTCTTGTCAAGTTTGTACTACAATCTTCCTAGCTTGATCATATTCAAATCAGAAGTGGTCATATTTGAATACATGGTTCCGACCAAGGGTGGTTAATGTATTTAAGGTCAAGGGAGAGTGATCAGATGTTGTTCTGGGATAAAAGCACATGAAAATTTTAATAGCCAGTGCGAATTAACCATAATTTTGTCTAGTTTACATAATATCCTAGCATTACCAAGTCTATTGTTACACCATGTTATACCCAGCCCCGGTGGTGGGAGGTCGATTAGGCCATGCTGTTAGTTCATACTATGAAGAGTAGTAGAGGAAAGAGAGTGCCTGAAGGGCCGACCTCCTCTTTTCTCAGAAGAATTGAGGATGTTATTAAAATCTCCTAGCACTACCCAAGAGATATCCTCAATTCTAAGACTCCTCAATTCATTCAAGAGAATAGTATGATGAGTACTAGCATAAATTGTAGTTATCATGAAAGAAAATTTTTCTACTGTAACAATCACATGAATGTAATGTGCATTGAGTACGATAGGTGATAGCTTCACTTTCTGCTGACGTCATGTCAGGATTAGGTCACCGGAGGCACCGCTGCCGGACTCCAGCAACCGCACTAGGCCGGGCCTAGTCGGCGGACAACATGAGTTTCTAGTAATACAAGAAGATTCAGATTTTTATTTTTATTTAAATTCCATAGAAAATCTCTAACCTTACTACGAAAAGCCCCTATGCAATTCCATGATACTATTTTCATGAGTTAAGATTTAGAGGATGATGCGGCATCAGAACGATATCATGGTTACCTTCTCCCTCAGGATTAGTATACTTACCTATTTTCCAACACGACCCTTCTTGTGTGTCTCTACTTGGATAACTAGAAGGATAGGTTGGTAGCCGCTTTGAGCCTCCTGGGAGATCGCTCCATCTTGTGAGTGGGGGTGGCACAATGTCTGCGTCTTCTAGCTCTACCTTCGAGTTAGTTGCTAGGTCTCTGGCTCAGATGCAGCGTTGAGCCGATCCGTTGCCCATTCTACCATTTGTGCATGAGAAAAGCTATAAGTACTTGCTTCCTTGTGATTCATGGGGGGGATTGTATGGGCCGAGGATCAAGCTTCACCTAAATGGTTGGGTAGGCAAAGCTAAGGTGGTGACCGACGAGGGAAGTCTAGATTGAGAAGAGTTTACAACAGGGGTAGGAATCGGAGAAGGGAGTTTAGGGGGGAGAGAGAGAAGGGGGGGGGGGTGGGAGCGCCAGGTGTTAGGACACAGAGATGAATGGTGTTTTGAAAAAGGGGAGGGAGGGGGGAGTGACAGAAGAGGTGAGCGGCGTAGTAGGGCATAAAGGTGTTTACCCTAAGACACTTGGCAATAGATGCATGTCCGAAGAGATCGAACAGTCATTCCATGCCTGTGTGTCTTGAATCTACGTGTTAGGTAGTACATCCAACGGTCGGGAAGACCCTGCTTTAGAGCCATTGGATATCACAGGATTAGCGTCAAGTGTTTCCAGGTTTTGAGAGATGTCGCGATGACCTGCCGAGGCTTGACTCTATGCCGGTTACGCTCTCTGGGAGGGGGAGCCGCTCTCCGACTCTCTCCCAGAGATTGCGTCCAGGAACCGTATAGGAGCACTTTCGGACAGGGGGCAACATCCTCATCTCCGGTGAACTCAACCATCATCGTGGTGCAGTTCTCGAACTGGTGCCCCATGATTCCACACTTGAATCAGAATAAGGGAACATTCCCATAGATAACATGTTGAAAATAGCGACGATTGTCCAACAACTTTAACCATACCCCCGCTTTAGGAGTTTTGAGATATCGATTTTCATATAACAACACACAACGGCTAACTCCTCATCGACCCTCAATGGGTTCCTAAAAGATCTGGCCAGGCGACTGATTGTCTTAGGCGAGCTCAGCTCCCATGGAAGCCCAGGCAGTGTGATCCACACCGGCGTCGTTGTGAGATGATCCTTGTAGGGTTTGAAGAAGGGCTTCGCCTGCGTGACATGGAGCTTGGTTAGCCGAATCGATCACGAGTTCCTCGTTAAGACCTGCATCTTGTCATCGTTGTTAGAGAACCTGATCATATGGAAGGAGTTACCCATTTCTCGAATCTCAACAGATCCGTCAAGTTTCCAGAGGAGAGCGAGAGCTGCCATCAGATCAGAGGGATGTACGAGCCGATCACTTTACCGATAAAGCAGTGGAGCTCCGCAAAACGTTTAGCCGTTTCCTCGGAGGAGATGCAGATTTCTTTTTTGATAGACTCCTTTAGCATACATAGCTGGTTGGACGTAATGTCGGTGATCGACCGATTTGGCTATCGGCGTAGGACCACGATATTTCCTGGAGGCATCGGAGGAGTTTGAGAGGAGAGAAGGAGAAGGAGGAGGATGAGTGGATTGGTGAATACTGGAAGCTGAGATGGTTGGTAGAAAGGGGAGAAGAGGGGGCGGCGGAGTGAGGCATTAGGGTATGTGCGGACAAACATTAACCTTGTGGTTAGCAACTTTGCACATTCATAAAAAATTCTCATTTTTTTAATTTCTGCCTTCATTTTCTCATACACATTTTCAGATTATTGAAATAAATTCTTGCATTTTATATAATTTGTTCACCTTAATTTTTTTAATTGAGAAATGACTGATTTCATTTTTCAAATTATATGTTATGCTTTAAAAAATTAATGCTTAACCCAAAATCAAGATGAGTAATATATCATCATCATAATCCCATGAGATAACTTTCCTATTATTTAACTTTCCTATTTGCACAAATTCCACCCGCAAATTGCCGTCAAAACAAAGCCATTATGTATTTTTTTTCATTTTTGAGGGGAAAATAAAGTTTTATTTTTCGTTCGATTGTAAAAGTAAGATTTATTTATTAATTTCCCGTTAATTGGCTTGCTTTTATTATCCGTGCGTTAATTGGTTCACCTTTTATTAACATAATTAAAACTATATAATAAATTCATAATAACTAGTTTTTCAGGTAATTGTAATATATTTTTTTAGAGTACAACATTTTAATTACATTTTTGGGTCTCGCTAGAACTCACCAATACAGAGAAGAGGCAGAGAGGACTCGAGAGATCTGACTCGTCCACACAAAAAGAAATTTGCAGTTCTTCCTCTCGGTCTCACTGCGTCTCTTCCGACGCTACGCCGACAACCGAACGAGGTACAGGAGGAGGAGGAGGCAGCGGCGACGACGGAGGTGAAGGGGATCGAGCGGAGGACGCGAGAGGGAGCGGAGGAGAGCGATGAGTGGGCACGACTCGAAGTACTTCTCCACCACCAAAAAGGGAGAGATCCCTGAGCTCAAGGAGGAGCTCAATTCCCAGTACAAGGTAATCGACACGGCAGCAACAGCAGGAATCTTGAATCAATTTTCTTCAGATCTCTTTGTTCATCTACTGCGTTTAGGGTTTGATCTCCTCTGGATCGATTCAGATCTCGACGGATCTCCTCGCGCGCTTCCTCCCTTTCGCGCCTGCTGGTTTATTGCTGGATTTAGCGATCTCGTAATCGAGATCGGTAATTGGTTTATTCTTTAGTTATTACGCGTTCTTGCGATCATATATATCGGTTTAGATAAAAAAAACATTAATTTGAACTTCTGAGACTGATCTGAAAATCACCCCCTCCCAATACATTCGTTTCTTACACCAGTTTATGTTCAACACTTCATGTGCTTTAAAACGTTATATTCTTTTCTGGAAAACATATTGCCAGATTTTTGTTGTAGTTTAGGGATCCAAAGCATGTTGGTTCGCTTGGGAGTTTTTGGTGATGAAATAAGTAGCTTATAATAATGGAATTTGATTAAAATTTCTTCATGGACATTTTTGTTTCCTAAGTGTTGAAATGGATGCTAAAAATCGGTCTTACCTGTCAATTGCTTTGTAGGATAAGAAGAAGGATGCTGTGAAGAAGGTTATAGCTGCAATGACCGTTGGAAAAGATGTTTCCTCATTGTTCACGGATGTCGTTAACTGCATGCAAACAGAAAATTTGGAACTAAAGAAACTGGTTTATTTATATCTTATAAACTATGCCAAGAGTCAGCCTGACCTAGCTATACTTGCCGTGAATACATTTGTCAAGGTAAGACGTGACAAAATGTTTGTGCATATAATTATGGTGTTATATTAAAGAGACACCAGTCAGTATTAGAAGTCCTTGTTGTTTAAATGTTACATATGGTGTGAAGTGCTCATATTTATTTATCAAAGTAAGTTTTAGGAAGTCATTGAAATAAAATTGCACACTGTTTGATACCAAAAATTGATGGATTTGTTGGAAAGTATGACGCAAATATGTGAATTTCATATTTAGATATTCTTGGAACTTGAGTTGGCAATGGGACTGGAGCTGGTTCCTAATTGGTTCAAATTCTTGTTTGGTTTTTCCAGCTGTGATATGTAGTTCTTAAGCAAGTTCTCCATTTTTGGTCTCTTAAATGTCTATGGATTATTTAGTGTGTAATCAGTATAATGTTTTGCACCAAGGAGAATTAGACACGCCAGTCTGTAAACAGTTTTTTTTTGCAATAATTGATATTTCTAAATTCTGTATATTATCTGTTTATAGAAGTTGTCTATGTCCTTCACTGTGCTATATTTAACTTAAATTATTCTTTGAACCTCAACACGATATACTGCTGATGCATTAACATTCATTTCAAATATGTTTGTCCATATCTTTTGTTTTCAATATGCCAATTTGTTTCGAGTGAATACGTCTGTATTCGTTTCCTGTTCTCTGGAATTCATGATGCATTGATTCTGTAGTCATACCGTTACTTATCTTCTACCAATATCTCTATTATCATAGTTTCATTGGTCATCTCGAGAAAGATAGTGCAATTGAGTTCTAATCAGTGGCTTGAGTTGCAGTTGTTTTAATCAGTTGAATTACTTTTGCTTGTTGTTCTGAATATATTATAAATTAGCTTCTTTTCTGGAGTTATGAAAATAGTTAAATAAACTGATATTTTTTTTTTGTATTGAGAACAATAATGTTTGTATTGAGAACAATAATGAAGTGGTTCTGATTGAATTGGAACTGTGGTTAATATTCACTTGTTGTTGGCTCTATGATTTAATATATTAGAATATTATACGAAGGTGTTTGTTGAAAATTTTTTCTGTTGTGCTTATAGGTTAGTAGGTTTAGATAATATTACCATCATTCCTTCAATAAACTTCCTCTTGTCCTCTGTTCCAAACATGATTGTCTTGAGACAACCTTATAATTTTCTTTGTACCTTCTTTAAACTTCCTCATTACTCTAACACCTTCTGTAGTTCTCTTTTGATATACTCTGTTGTTTTTTGCATGACATCCAAATCTTTTGCAGGATTCGCAAGATCCAAATCCCCTAATTCGTGCTTTAGCTGTCAGGACTATGGGTTGCATTCGTGTTGACAAGATAACAGAATACCTCTGTGATCCTCTTCAGAGATGCCTCAAGGTCCTTTTCTGTTTCTTTACTTCTAATACTTTGTTATGGGCACTTGTTTTGTTCACATGTAGTCGATTTTCTCCCCTGGGTTCTGTTTGACCTGATGAATTTAAGTATAATATGTAGGTGATGTATTCTTTTCATTTGTATATGAAATTTTATGATGGTGAGGTTTAAACCATTCTTGGCAGGATGATGATCCTTATGTGAGAAAGACAGCAGCTATTTGTGTAGCCAAATTGTATGATATAAATGCTGAGTTAGTGGAAGATCGAGGATTCCTGGAGACCCTCAAGGACTTGATATCTGATAATAATCCAATGGTAGTAGCAAATGCAGTTGCTGCACTAGCAGAGATCCAAGAAAATAGCAGTAAACCAATATTTGAAATCACTAGTCATACACTTTCAAAGCTTCTAACTGCTTTGAACGAATGCACTGAGTAAGTAAACATATGAACATCTTTTGTTTGTGTTTTGCTGCATGTTACTCCTTAACAAGAGCCTTGTCAAGCATTTCTGCTATTTTTGTTGTATCTAGATTCTAAAGATTTTATATTGGTATGGGTACATGCAGAAAAAAATCATGTTTGGACTTTTGCTATTGCTATGAATTGACATGAAACGATGCTCATAATGTTCAGTATGTGGAATTATGCTGATATTCCATGTCCTTTATGATTACCACCGACTGTATTTTCTCAGGGCAAGGCAACCTATTTATTTTTACAGTTGTAAACTTGCCTTTATGGTTTATGCTTTTTTATAACTTATGTTTGTTATTTCAAGATTGGCTCAAACATACACACACATAATACAACAACAGCAAAGCCTTATCCCACTAGGTGGGGTCGGCTACATGGATCATACGACGCCATTCCGCTCTATTAGTAACCAAACCTTTCGGTATTTACACACACATAATATTCATCTAAAAAAATAATCTGAAGAACACTATTTTTTCTGGTGACATAGAAGATACACCATTAGAATCAATGACTTTGAGAGGGCAGTCTAATGGCTTCAGTTGATCACCATAATTGCATTTTTTTCAGTTTTTACCAAAAGCCTTTATCCATCTATTGGTAACTTGTCTGAAGACTAGGCTAGTTCATTTATCAGTATTTGTTTTTTGTGACTTGACCAAGAATTTGTTCTTCCATGATTGGTCTGCCATGTTCTTGAGGCCATGAACATCCAAACACATAGGCAATAAATGATTCTTGCATGTTCGAATGATAGTTCTGAGACATTTCATGTACTTCTGCATACACATATGTGGTAGCTACTTACATTCTTAAAATCAGGTTTCTTTCAACAACAACAACAAACAACAACAAAGCCTTATCCCACTAGGTGGGGTCGGCTACATGGATCATACGACGCCATTCCGCTCTATTAGTAACCAAATCTTTCGGTATATTATTCACCAATAGATCTTGCTCTATTAGTTCGCCAAGTGTCCGCCTTGGCCTTCCTCTCCCTCTTTTAATCGGACTCTAAATTATTTGATCTACTCTTGGCGCATCTAATGGTCTTCTCTGAACATGACCAAATCATCTCAAACGATTCTCTATCATTTTCTCACTAATAGGAGCCACTCCGACTCGTTCACGTATATAGTCATTCATAATCTTATCTAATCTTGTATGACCACATCCATCTCAACATCCTCATTTCGGCTACCCCCACTTTACGTTCATGTTGTCCCTTCATAGCCCAACATTCACTACCACTTTTCTCACTAATAGATTTCTTTCGCCCTTAAAAAAAATACACAGGAAATATTTTCATGGGAGAGAGTTTCTGAGGAAATAACTTCCCAATTTTTGGTTCTACAATAAAAAATAAATTTATTTTAAAAAATAAAAAAAGATAAATTACAATTACATTTTATTGATTATACGTATTACTCATGAGACAGTTTGAGAGGAAAATATTTCCCATCTACAAAAGGCGAAAATATTTTTCCAAAAGAAATATACAACTTTTTGGCCAACTCAAAAAAATATTTCTGTGGACCAATATTATCCTGGTTGCTGAAGACAGGAAAATCAGTAAAACATTTTTCTGGAAAATATACCCATCCAGACAAACACCAGTCACTTGAAAGAAATACATTGATTGGTTTGTGGAATTGGCACTTAACTTTCAAAACATTATCCTGGCTTAAGAAGCAGTTAGCTGCTAGCTTCCTAATTGTCTCATGTATATATATATATATACAACAACAACAACAATGCCTTATCCCACTAGGTGGGGTCGGCTACATGGATCATACGACGTCATTCCGCTCTATTAGTAACCAAACCTTTCGGTATATTCGTTGATCCATGTTCATGCGATTCGACATGGTTTTACGCTGGCTGTCGGGGCCTAACACAACCCTCCTCCTTTATCCGGGCTTGGGACCGGCTATATATATATATATATATATATATATATATATTAGATTTAGTTAAATTTCAAAGGTAATGCTAGATGCAGAGCCAAATTCACTGTTGAAATATTTGAGTACCACAGTAAGCTTAATGATTTGTAGTGTGATCAGCCACTGATGCGGAACTCTGGCCAGAAAAGGCAAAATTTACCTAATAATTATACATATTGAAGATTTGTGTACACAGTTCGTGATCATCACTTTGTCAAAATCTGGCAAATGAAGGACAGAGTATTCATGGTGTTATTGTTGTGAAATGAGAATGCACTGCCCAACTTCCTCTATTATTATAATTTGGACTGGTCACAAGAGAAAACTAGTTAGATGAAACAACCTGGCCTCTGGATAATAACTGTGATGAATACAAAATGCACTCGAGCAAGAGAGGTAAAATATTATGGGTGAAGATGGACAGCAGAGTTATCTTTTGTGTGTTCTCATGAAATAAGGTCCTTAATCCTTTTTTTTCATTCAATTTTTCAGATTAACAATATTTCAAGGCATCTCATTCTTTGTAGTATATCTTTCTATCTATCAGTCTCTGTCTTTCTCTATCTCATGTTTTCTGAATTTTTTTTACAAATTTGATAATGGTCTAAAACAATTCTCCTCCAGATGGGGTCAAGTTTTCATATTGGATGCCCTATCAAGGTACAAAGCAGCTGACGCTCGAGAGGCTGAAAACATTGTCGAACGAGTGACACCACGTCTTCAACATGCAAATTGTGCTGTTGTGCTATCTGCTGTCAAGGTAAATTCGTGTGTTTGTGATGTTACTTTGGTTTTAATACAAGCAACAAGGAGATTGAACCAAAATGAATGTTACCTGGCATATTTTAGACAATATTCCTTCAGCTTCATGTTGGATGTCCTCTAATGATATCTGTTAATACTCTGGTTTCTGATCACAAGTACAGCTTTTACATGTCTCTAAGGGTTCTTACTGCTTCTTTGAGAGTTACTGGCTGAGTAATAAACTCAGACCCTGGTCCCTTCAGTTTTAGATTTGACTTGGAGGTATCATTGAAATCTATTGAGAAAATGAATGAAAAATTCAACTAGCTGAATCCAACTATCCAAGTCTATAAAAAACATTGTCTATTGACCATGAAAAAAATGATATTTGATAAAATTTTGATTTTTATGTGATACGTCAATTATATTTGTTTGATTTGAATCATGGATCAATCTGACAAATGTTGAAAAAATATCATCTGATTTTTAGAGATTATCATCCTTCTTAAATGTCATAACATGACGTATTTTCTTCATGTATGCATGCAGATGATCCTTCAGCAAATGGAACTTATAACCAGTCCTGATGTGGTCCGGAATCTCTGCAAGAAAATGGCGCCTCCTCTTGTAACTCTTCTTTCTGCAGAACCTGAAATACAATATGTAGCATTGCGCAACATAAATCTCATTGTGCAGAAACGACCAACAATACTTGCACACGAAATCAAGGTCAGACTGATTAAGTTCTTTTTTGGTGAAGTACTCGTCACTTTTGTTCTTCTCTCAAATTTCTGTTTACAGGTTTTTTTCTGCAAATATAATGATCCAATCTATGTTAAGATGGAGAAGCTGGAAATTATGATAAAGCTTGCGTCAGATCGGAACATAGATCAGGTATAAAACATATGATAGTAGGCACATATTATCAGTTGATTTTTCCTCCTGGATGACTAGCATAACCTAGTCATCCTTTTTTACTTCAAAAAAAAATAAAACAGTTGATTTTCCTCTCGAAATAACCAGTTGATTTAGAAATCAGGAAATAATCTTCACCAAATGAGAAGATGTTGAGACATTTCATTATTTTGATCTTTTTAATCAACACGTTCCTTGGAATAACAAGTGCTCTCTGAGCTCCTTCCTTTGCTGTCACTTACCTTTGATAATGCTGTTATTGTTTGCATTTAGTTCTGAAATCTGGACACTCTTTTCTTAGAAATTAATATTACATCCAGCTATTTTAGATTCAACATCAATTTTTCTTATTAGAAGAAATGCCATCTTTATATTCTGCCCTTTAATAACATCTTTATATTCCAGGTTCTTTTGGAGTTCAAAGAATATGCTACAGAAGTAGATGTGGATTTTGTTAGAAAGGCTGTGCGTGCAATTGGCCGCTGTGCAATTAAGTTGGAGAGGGCTGCTGAGCGTTGTATCAGTGTCTTACTTGAACTGATAAAGATCAAAGTGAATTATGTTGTCCAGGAGGCTATTATTGTTATAAAGGATATCTTTAGGCGTTATCCAAACACGTGAGTTATTTGATGTTTGTTTCTGCATTTGCTGCTTTACTCTGGCATATTAACCTTTGTAACATGATCTGGGTTCTAATTTCCATTTGTAGGTATGAATCCATTATTGCAACACTTTGTGAGAGTTTGGACACTTTGGACGAGCCTGAGGCTAAAGTAATAGCTTATCTTCAGAGATTACTTCAATTATGTAAAATTCAATTTCAATATTTGACAATATTTGTCTGCAGGCCTCTATGATTTGGATCATTGGGGAGTATGCTGAAAGGATTGACAATGCTGATGAGCTGCTTGAGAGCTTTCTGGAAAGTTTTCCAGAAGAGCCTCCGCTGGTGCAATTGCAGCTGCTCACGGCAACAGTTAAATTGTTTCTTAAGAAACCAACTGAAGGCCCACAACAAATGATTCAGGTTTGCTTGCTTGTTCTTATTACCATATAAATCATACATTATACCTGCGGCCACAACATTCTTGAACATCAATTTTGAGGGGTAAACCGATGGCTAGAATTTCCTTGTTATCCATGTCTAACATCATGGTTGGAATTATTTCACAAAATGAGGAATGCCATAGATTGTCATTTATGTTTTTCTCTTGTTTAGTTTTATTTTGGCTGTCTTTCTAAAAAAAGGTTTTCCGTTGTCTAATGCTTCAAGTAGTTTAGCACTGGCAACTTGGATTTCTTGGCATAGTTAACTTTGGAAAATACCTCCAATGGATGATTTTGGTTATTGATTGGTTGTGGCATTATATATCAGCTGGTATCCTTGTATTTTGGAGAACACTAAGTATCTAATTAGCTAATTCTGTTTGCCAAATAGATTAGAATAAACTAAATATTCTTGACAATTTCTTAGTTTATAAATTTTTACCTTGCGATTTGTCGAGGCACATCTTTCTTGCTTTTGCTTATTCTTTCTACAACTTTAATTGGCTATAAGTGTTGTCAGACCTTTTGGGAACAAACTTTAGCTTTTCATGTTCATATCACTAATTTGAGATATAGAAGATTTCCAAGGGTCCACTGTGAAGATCTTTCTCTTACATTTCAAACTGAGCATGCTATAACTCCCTCTAATGCTCTAACTAGTGTGAAAGTAACTAATTTGATTATTAACTCAAAAAGAAAATGCATGGATTTTTAAAATGCAATCTTTAAAACATTGAAGTTATTAGTTCGCGTTGGCTCTAATTGACATTAATTATGTGCTTACAGGCTGTTCTTAACAATGCCACAGTGGAGACTGACAACCCAGATTTGCGAGATCGTGCATACATTTACTGGCGCCTTCTTTCCACTGACCCTGAGGTACACAAGCTCTTTTATTGAGATAAACTTCAGTATGCCATTTTTTATTATTAATGTCTTTTTGTGTCAGGCTGCCAAAGATGTTGTCCTAGCCGAGAAGCCAGTGATAAGTGATGATTCAAATCAACTAGATACTTCTCTTCTTGATGAGCTTCTTGCAAACATTGCCACCTTGTCTTCTGTCTATCATAAACCTCCAGATGCTTTTGTAAGCCGTGCAAAATCAGCTACTCCTAAGCCTGATGATGATGAATATCCTGAAGGTGGTGAAACTAGTTACTCTGAATCGCCTTCTAATGCTGTTGATAGTGCACCAGCACCCTCTACTTCAGGTACAGTTTCACAGGCTTCAGCAAGGGCAGTTGCACCGCCAGCGGCCTCCTCTCCAACAGCTGCTCCTGTGCCAGACTTGCTTGGAGATTTGATGGGCATGGATAATGCTATTGTCCCTTCTGATCAACCAGTGACACCGACAGGGTGAGGGCTGAAGGAGTAAACTTGCTTGCCTTCTATTATTAATCTTTTGCTTTAATCTCAAACAAAAGCAACTTTTTTCCTTTAGCATTCTGGAAATAAGTGGTAATTTTTCTCAATTGCTATCTAGGCCCCCTTTGCCTGTGCTATTGCCTTCATCAACTGGTCAAGGTTTACAAATAAGTGCACAAGTTGTGCGACGTGACGGGCAGATATTCTATAGTCTATTGTTTGAGAACAGTACACAGGTTGTGTTGGATGGATTCATGATTCAGTTTAACAAAAACACCTTTGGTCTTGCTGCTGCTGGGCCTTTGCAGGTAATTTCATTCCTGGCATTCACTTTGCTGAATGAATTGACATTTCAGGACGAGTTTCCCTGTTCACTTGCAGTCCTCCTATTTATTAATATTAGATTTCTATTCCACAAACTTCTTATCTTTTGTTTAAAAATGATCATATTCTGTGTTTTCATTTTGCCTTGTTAGGTCCCGCCACTGCAACCTGGTGCATCAGCTAGGACCCTTCTACCCATGGTTTTGTTCCAGAATATCTCTCCTGGTCCTCCAAGCACACTCTTGCAGGTGGCTGTGAAAAATAATCAGCAGCCTGTGTGGTACTTCAATGACAAAATACCTTTTCATGCCTTCTTCGTGGAAGATGGTCGAATGGATCGTACTATTTTTCTGGAGGCAAGTGATTATTGAACTTTCTTGAATCTCATTTTTTTAAGTAACCATTACATGCTTATGTCAATGTTCTGGCTTTGTTTTGGTTTGTCCAAATTTGTATTTGTATTCCAGTACTGTGACATTATATTGGAATTCTCAACTTACTCCTATCCTGATACACCTGCAGACATGGAAATCCCTTCCTGACACAAATGAAGTGGCCAAGGAGTTGTCGAACTCGGTTATCCACAGTGTTGATTCTACCATTGAGCATCTTACTGCATCCAATGTGTTCTTTGTAGCGAAGCGAAGGAATGCGAACAAAGAACTTGTGTACTTATCAGCCAAGATTCCGAGGGGTATTCCTTTCCTGATCGAGCTTACAGCTGTGGTCGGTGTCCCTGGCGTCAAGTGTGCAGTCAAGACCCCAAACCCTGAAATGGCTCCGCTCTTCTTCGAAGTTATAGAAATTCTTCTGAAATAATTTCTCTTCATTCTTCTTTTGTGTTTAGTGCTTGTCCATTTTCTTTTTTCTTTTTTCCGGAGCATGTCCATTTTCTTTGTATTAGCTATTGGAGTGGCGGGTTTCTGGCAAAGCTACTGTGATCTTCACATTACATGCAACGTCGCATGATCCCTGATATTTTCGGCATATTTTATTTGTCATGAACCTTTAGCTGAATGAACCTTTATTTCTTGAGCCATATAGCTACTTGTCGGTATGGGATTTTTCTTTTAAGCTAAAACGTCCTTTAACTTATTTGTTATTCGATTAGTAGCAGCGTAATACTGAAAGATCTCACTTGATTGAGTGAGGCCAATTTTATTTATTTATTTATATATCCTATATCAGATCATAGCTCAGCGATATATTCCTCTAAAAAAAAAGCTGGGTGATATATTTCTTTTGATGAATGTAAGTGTCAAAAGGACTTCTTGGTTCTCTTATTTGGAGTAAAAAAATATACGTTATACACCAACGAGATCAGAATTAAGTAAAAAACAGTTTATCTTCATTTAAGCAAATTGAGTTTCAAATCATATATTATATATAGGGTTTAAGTGGTGTTTTCACTGAAAGTTTATACTTTTTCAATTGTCACCGCCATCGAATTAAAATTTGAATCCATTATTAAATTGCTTAAACTGTTTTATCACTTGACATTTAAATCCATCTTTAAGTTATCTTAATCGATGAATTATTTCGAATACAGAAAATATGCAAAATTTGGATAATCAAGTTGAATTATCGTGCTAGTGTCGCACAATAGATATTTTCTTCAGCGTGAAAGGTAGGCTACTTTTTGATAAAAGTTAAAAATAAACGGAAAAAAGGTAAAAGATAAATATTGGCCTTAACTGGTTGCTGGATGTCAGTTGAAAAGTTCCTCCTATTAACTCGGGCCGTCCGATCTAATGAGCAGCATTAGGTCATCCCCTACGTCATGTCGCATATATCATTTAAAAAGTTTAAACATCGTTTTTTTAAACAACGCATCCCGTTCCCCCATTTTTTCTTAAATGATAATACGTAATATTTCTAGGACGGTTCCCTAAAATAACTCTTGAAGTTATCAATTGGATTTTAATAATAGTTTGTTACAATTTGACCTTAGGTGTTAATAGTCACTTGTTCGAAACTCAAAAGTCATTACGTTAAGTAAGTTTATCTATAATTTTAAAAATCAATGAATCTAAAATAGTAATAATTTTGAAAATCAATGAATCTAAAATAGTTGATCGACAGGGCTAATAGCGTCTACACAAGGAAGGTACGAAGAGTTGGTAACATTCCCAAATGTGCACGTGGGACGTGGCTCGTCAGGGCACCGCAGCGAAAACTAGGGCGTCGGAAGTTGCAGATAGTACTGGAAATTTCTTGTTTACAATTTACATCTAACTGCTGATAAAAAAGCTGGAGCTGTTTACGTGGATCCTACCTAAACAAAGTGCAATGCAACGTCGATTTGGTACTCTTTTTCATGCCTCCAGGGCCCAAACTTCGAGCGGTGCCAATTGGTGGAGCAGGTCGACGCGTCAACAACGATGACCTCCGACCAATCACAATCGACCACCGTCGACACGTGTCAATATTAGGCATATCAAAATTATTGCTCTCCCTCTGAATTAGCAACCTTAGACCTTGTAGTGAAGATGGTAGGCATGCCACCCATGTGGGCTCAAGGGAAATTTTTCTAAGAAAAATTATTATTAGGTAAAATTGAGGCTGACAAATGAATCAATAATCGTCTTTTCTACTGTCACGTGTCCGAAAAGTGACACTAATCGTCTAATTCACATGATATTAAGAGTTACGTGCATTATTTCAACTAATCTAATATCACATTGAATAATACGTCTAACTATGAAAGATGAGAATTTCAATAAAATTTTTTGTATTAATAAAAATTCGAATTCTAGACATTTGTTTAGATGATAATAAACTAATATCCACTTTACTCCAACTTTCGTTAGTATCAATAATCATCTTTTACTTATCAATGTGCATAAAACAAAATAAAGCTAATGGTTATATTTGCTCGTTGTAAACGTAGCTCACCTAAAATCATATAAAAAAATTAACTTTTTTACGTCTAATTCTAAATTATAAACTTATCGTACAACGTATCTTAACTCTATCACGATTTTTACTTTAGTAATTTCATTTGATTCTGGCAACTTTTCGGTTTTTTTATTTATAAAAAACTATAATGTCCTTCCACTAACTATTATATTTTTTATGTTTAAAATAAAATAAAATATTTTGACAAGTAAAAAATGTCAAAAAAATCTTTTAAAATATTTTTAATATTTATATTATATTTTTTAAAATATTAAAATATAAGATAGTTCGTGAAAGAATATTTTAGTATTTTTATAAGTATAAAAAATTAAAAATAACATAAAAGTTAACTGAATTAATCGAAAAAATTGAATTGATGGGACACCATATGATGAATTCATAGTTCAGATCTCGAGTTACACGAAAAAAGTTATAATTTAGGAAATATTTAAAGAAATAATTCAAAAAATTGTGTAAGTCCTATGATCTCGATTTTAACATCTTTTGATTCACGAATATGAATATGCCACTGCGGGGCGACGTTTTCTACAAGGGGAAAGAAATGAAACGCGTGGATTTAAATCAGATCAAATGTAAAAGTTCAACTTAAACATATGCACGAAAAAGTTAAAATCAAATTCATCATTTTTTCTTTTCAAATCAAATGGACGTCCTTAATTCCTTATCCATGCATAAATATATAAATCATCCACATGGCTAGCGACGTACCTCGTTTCACATATATAAAAATCAATGGATCAGCTCAAATCCTCTTCTCCTGAAGGGAGAGTGAAGTCGATCGCCCCTCCCCCTTTGACCACCAACCCCGGATCTGTGCCACCCGATCGATCGATCTCTTCCTGTGCACCAGCCAAATTTCACGTCGCGCGCTCTGCTGTACTTCCTACTCCTTGATCGCACACTGCCTTGCCAGGCTGCCAGAGCCACTAGTTGACTCATTCTGTTGTTTCTTGTGACAGTACCACTGTGCATCTTTTCGGTGGATCAATCTGACAAGTACCCATCCATAGATCTTTGACCACACTTCTTCAGATTCCCTTCTTGTATCATCTGATTGCAGGAGAACATGCAGGTGAGGACTGTGACGGGCTATCTATCTATATGTATACATATATATGATCTATTGTTAATGTTATTAGGTTATTAATGGGGAAGCTTAATCAATTACAACTTCTGAATGCATCTATATATATAAGCTGCAATGCCTGCCTGCATGCATTGCATGTTAGCTCATGTGACAAATAACATAACAAGACGATGCATGTGTTAATTGGTGCGCGCCTGGCAGATCCTGCAGTGGCTATTCAGGACACCACATGACGCTTGCGAAAAAGACGAAGCAGTTATAACCCGCCTCAGGAGAAAGCACCAAACTGGTGGTAAAATTAAATCCTCCATCCCCTTTTTTTAATTTTTTTAAGTTTCTATATTATGCACTCGA
Source organism: Pontederia crassipes (assembly GCA_030549335.1). Lineage (NCBI taxonomy): Eukaryota > Viridiplantae > Streptophyta > Magnoliopsida > Commelinales > Pontederiaceae > Pontederia > Pontederia crassipes. The sequence continues at coordinate 61,678,370 of CM060191.1, read as the reverse complement.
GTCTGTAGAAATTACAGCTTGTTGCATCAATCATATATTATCCAGAGGAGCAAGAGAAGACGCGAGATCTAGTAGTCTACAGTGCCGCCGGAGCAGCGGCGTCGGGGAACTCGAGCGAGGACTACTTGGAGGGTGACGAGGACGACGGCACCCTCACGGTCGTACTGAGCGGAGACAACTCCGGGACTTGTTTCTACGGCACGTTGAAGCTGAAGCATCTGAGAAGTATTCTGTACAGGAGCAGCAGCTCGCCGTGGCCGCTTGAGGGTGGTCACGGCCACGTCGTCCGAAGGATGGGGCATAAGGCAGCGCCGGAGAGCAGCAGCTGCAGTAGTACTGTGGCTACCGTGGGGTGCAAAGTTTTGCCACTTTGCGACGCCCCGCCGTCGGCCTGCATTTCCGACGCTGGATGCAGCGGCAGCAGCAGCAGTAGCGATAGTTCCGACAAGGACGGGGCGCAGAGGAGCGAGCGCAGGAAGGCGGTGTCGCGCGTGAAGGAGCTGCTGAGATGGGCTGCTACCGCCAAGTCCCCCGGAAGAGTAGCAAGCAAAGGGTGGAAGGTAATCGACATACGCTAAGATCTTGCTCACATCCAGTTGCATTGTAAATTGAAATCATATAAAACATTATTTACCTGATGGCATTTAGTTGAAGAAAATATCAGAACTTATGCAATATGGGTACATGTAATGATCCAGCAAGATTGACAGTACTGATGGATCGATATATATCAATGTTGAAGGTCATGTACTTCCGAAGCAAAGTCGGACTAAAAGGTGGCGGCGACCAGTTGGATGATTCGATCAGCAGCGCCGCCTCCAGCAAGATCAGCTTCAGTTGGGAGGTCGGCGGCAGGTGCTCGACCATGTCCTCCTCCGCGTGTTCTCCTCTGGCGATGTCTGCAGGGAAGACCAAGAACAACCTCTCGACACTGTCTTCCACTTCGCAGTGTGATGCGGAACTCGACCAGAACGCACTGGGCAGCCCCAAGAGCGACGACTACGTCAGGAACGGGCAGTGGATCACGACAGACACCGACTGTGCGTAATTAAGCTCTTAAATTACCAGAATATTTAACTAGATTTTGTAGCACTGGAGATGGTTACTGAAGTCTCATGATCCTATGACACGTTGCATGCAGTTGTCGTGCTTGAGCTCTGAGGAATGAGTCCTGATCAACATGCGTACGTTCGATCTGTTCTTCTCTGCAGTTTCAACTGGGCCAGCTAGCAGATTAATTGATATGACAATTGAGAAAGAAAAAAAAGGGGAAGAAAACAGAAAACACGTTTTTGTTCATGGACCTGACTCGATCGGTGCAATTAATTTCTATCCTTCAAGGATAGGATCAACCGGAGAATCATATAATTATAAATCATTGCAGGCAACTCAGGAGTTTCGTAATCAGCAACAAGATCAGTAATTAAGTTGTCATGGACTGATCAGCAAATCAGAACGAGTTTTTGAATTATCTGATGTAATAAATCTTGACGACTCCTGTAATATTATCGAAAATAATCAATTAGTCCGGTTTGGTTGAATGTTTTAGCCCATTGACCGAGTGTAACTGTAAGAATCAATTAATCCAATCAATTGTATATGGTTGGATTTTTGGACTAATCATGTACTTATATACATCTTTATAGGAAATTAAATTTAGAAATAATGGAAAATTATTAAATATTAGAATTCGACATATTAATCTATGGGTAGGTTTTCTATCGATACATATTACATTACAAGAAATTTGTCAAATAGTGACGTAAATTAGCGTCTCAAATGTGATGATGCTAATTCGATGTCAATAGCATCCAAATAGCGACGACGGTCGACAAAATGAAATGGTAAGCGCCTCCCCTAGTGTCTATTTAACGTCGCATTAGCGTTACCTTACCTCGGCGCCATTGCGACGTTACTTCGACGCAATTATTATGCGCCAAAGCTAGAAGATGCTAAATTAACGTCATCTTAGTTGCGACGCTAAATCGACACGAGTTCAGGAGACGATGTTGGCATCAACTACTTGCGCTGCATTGGCGTTGAACACTTGCGATGCTAAAGTAGTATCACTATCATGACGGCACTACTACGTTGCTGATGTGATGCTATTGTGTTGCGTCGCCGATGTGACACCAATTTTTACATGTATATAACAACAGAAATTCATATATATATACTTATATTGATTTGTTAAGTAGGTAATGTTACTTGCTTATCACTTTTTTTGAATCCAAGTATGTGATTTATCATTTGACATCATTCAACTTAGAACTTTAATAGATCACAAAGCTTACGCGACGCATAATAATCCATATTTCTCTCTCTCTCTCTCTATATATATATATAATCGAAGTATGTGATTTATCATTTGACATCATTCAACTTAGAACTTTAATGGATCACAAAGCTTACGCGACACATAATAATCCATATTTCTCTCTCTCTCTCTCTCTCTCTCTCTATATATATATATATATATATATATATATGTACATATAATTAGGTAATATAAACTTATAAAATTTTGTTGATATAAACTTATAATATAAACCTATGTTGAATTAAGGGATATAATTTTCTTGATATTTTAATTAATTTTTTGATATTTACTTGATGTAAATGGGGTGTTATAGCATCACAGTTATGCGATGCTAATTTAGAGTTGTGACAGTGCCAACTTAGCATCATGTCTCTACCGATTTCTTTTAGTTTATTTTTTGGTGCCTCTTTAGCGAGAAATCAGCGTCGCACCGTATTGCGATGCTAAAAACTTACCAGAAATCCCTAAGTTCTTTCCTTTTTACTGCCTCTTCGACAACGACGTCGATGACGCCGACGATGCCGATGCCTGCAACCGCCAAATGCCTACAACTGGCGCCCTGCAACCTTCGACCCCGATGCCTGCAACATCCCACCCCGACGCTTGCAACATCCTTGATCGCATCCTCCGACCTCCTCCTCTGACCCCAACCACTGTCGACTCCTCCGACCCCGCCGCCTCCTCCTCTGACCTTGACTGTCGCCTCCTCCTCCAACCCGCTGCCTCCTCCTCTAACCTCGATTGCCGCCACCCTATTCCTGCTGCTTCACCGACCGTTGCCTTGCTCCTCCTCTAACCTCGACCCCGATGCCCTACTCCTCGTCCGACCCCGTCATCCCGCTCCTGCTACTTCCTCTGACCCTTGCCCAACCTCGACGTCGCCTACTAGCCCGTGACATTGCCCACCGACCCCTGACGCCGCTCAACACCCTCCTGACCGATCCTTGACGTCGCCCACCGCCCATCGACCCCTGATGCCGGGTTCGATCCTCCTTTGGCCCACCGACACCGTCCGAACCTCCCTCCGATCCTCCTCCGACCCCGACGCCACCCTCCTCCGATGCCGCCACCACCCTCCTCTGACATCGTACCCGGACACTGTCAGTCTGTCACCATCATTGTCACCACCTCTGACGTCCTACCCGGATGCACTGCTAACGTTGCCGCTCCGACGTCTTGTTGAATCCTATGTTTTGATAATAACAAATTAAAATAGACATAAAAGTTACGAATCTATGCTCAAGTGATGATAATGCAGGTGTAGGATTGATATGACCTCATTCACAAAAAAAAACTGTCAAATTAAAATCGAAAGAAAAAATTTCAGCACACGATCAGTCGACCCATCGGTCGACCGACCAAGGCAACCAGTCGATTGATATTAAGCGGAAGAAAAGATGAGACATTACCGGTCAAAGATCCAATCGTTACACCGGTCGGCACAACCCACTACAAAAAAGGGCTATTGGCGATGCAACATAGCGTCTCATAACATGTGACGCTATCGAGATGTTACTAGTGCCTTTATGGCGTCTACCTTGCGTCTAAAAAATGAGATGCTATTTGCCTCTCGATAGCGTCTCATTAGCGTGTTCTTAGCTATTCAAGAAATAGACGCTAAACATGGTGCAATGGAGACGCTATGTAGATGCTACTATTGCGCGCCGCGGAGCGAAAAAGCGCGGGAGAACCTAATGCCATTCTCGCATTGACAACGCGTGACGCTATGCTCGCGTCTCACGGTTTGCGGCTCTAACGAGACGCTATCTGGCATCACATGCTTACGCGACGCTATGTAGACGCTAATGTGATTACTTGACAAGTATTATTAGGTTATCTATATTTATATCGCTATTTATTTTATATTTAAACCCTAAATCCTATATATTATATATACTATATGTTAATCAATAAATTAATTAAATATTATATTAGTATTATCAACATATATATGTATTCGTACATGATTACCCATATTATATATATGTATTACACGATTATATATATATATATATAGAACACTGGAAAAAGGTTTTGATAAGAAACCAACGCTATAAGGAATCGAACCCATGACCTTTAGGAATTCATCATAGCAATGGGCCACCGCGACAAGTTTTCAGATCTATTAGTAGTCGCTACTACATTACTTTTAATTTTTCAGTGCCTGCACATGCAGGCACATGCCTCCGCCCTTGAACTACCATAAAAATCGAACAAAAGAAAGGACCGATCTATTTTCTTGTTTCCTGGTAGATTATACATTGATTGCCTATAAGAATTCGTTTATTTGCGTCATTATCTTGCTTAGAGGATTGTTATTGTGCAATAATGCATCTAGATTAATGATCTATGATTTCTGCATGATTTTCGTACTAAAATCGGTTGAAGGACCCCTCGCCTTCACGGCTGTGACCCTCCCTTCACGGCCGTGCCACTGCCGACACGCCTACGTCGTCTGACGCACACGACCGTGCCATCCCTTAGGTACGCCCGTGCCGTCATATTGGCACGCCCGTGCCGTCATATCGGCACGCCCGTGTCGTTACCTAGCCGAATGAAATTTGACTACCTTAAACTCGGTCGACCACCCTTACAACCAGGTACGCTTGTGCCATCGCTATGCCGAGTGTATTCGGCCAACTAAAAATCCGATCGATCGTCCCAAGGAATCGGTCGACCGACTTCATACCTAGGCACGCCCATGACACTTCAAGGGAACGCCCGTGCCAAACCCTATATCCCCAATAACAAACTAGCATGGCCATGCTAATCCGCTGGCATGCTCGTTCCAAGCTACAGATAAGCCGACCGATTCACGGAATCGGTCGACCGACCCCTGGATGTGATTCTTTAAATTGATGATTATTAAATCTTGATTTTGATCTGAATATTGCTTGTTGTCCCTCCTGATTGATTATTAATATGACTAAATCTAAAGACATGATTTCATTAAGATCCATTCCCACTCTACGATATGAATCCTTTTATCGATTTATCCTCCTATTGATTCAATCACCTCTATAGTATGAAGAATGATAAGATGATAAAGTGATTAATAAGTAAAGGTGAAAGATAAATGATGGGTTGCCAGCTCATGCCAAGTGCCTCAAGATAAGGGTCGCACTATTGGTCATGCCTTGATCACCGATTGACCCGCACAAGGTTGTATTATTTTGCTCGGCATAAACCCCAAAAGTTAAAGACCTAAAGACACCTGATTTATAAGTAAAGTTCAAGATAAAGAAGAATGTTTAAATAATGCATGTAAAATGTCAAGTATTGTTATGATCTCTATCACGATTAATGAGTTTCCTCTTGATTCCAAGTTTACCATGTATTCTCATTATATTAATGATTATCATTATTTACTGACCTTTGTTATTCTAATGGCTCCATGCTTAATTTCTGACCAAGATAAATTATTTCACCAATTTTGATGTATCATATTTAATAGTTATGCATAATATACTCTTATAGGTTCTCCACTAGGTTGTAAAGTTTACGGGAGTCCCCTGTATTTGACTTCCACAGGGGCAGATCACTTATGGTGTTGAGATAGTGTATCGCAACATAGCTCAGACAATAAAAAACACATGAACCAAAGGGTCTTATTATTTATTTATGTTCCTTCCGCATTTTAAACTGGTGTATTTATCATGATATCACTATGTCAAGACCATGTGATGACTCTTCGATTTCTAGAATGAATTATCACCTTCAACCTTTTTTCAATGTTATGTCATTTTATTGTTGATGTATCATGATTCTTGACCAAGTCTTGATCAATATAATGGTCAAAGCTATAGCGTTTGTAGCGTTCTCAGATTTATCTTCGCCACGTGACGTTGGTCGATTTAGGGACATTGCAAAACATAATCCAAATAATAATCTATAATATATATAATCAGAATAAAAATGGTAATATAATTTATTATTATTTATATATTTGCAGGAAATAAAAATATATATACTATTATAAAGCTTAGATACTAATTTGCATTCTACAAATAAAAAATTAAATCCAAAAGGTATTAGTATAATATTTCTTTGCATATTTGAGATGGCGCTAATAGATGTTGTCTAATGTCATAAATTAGTATCATTGCGTATTATAATAACCTTTTATTAAAAGATACCAGATATTAAATATCAAATTTAATATTTAGAATTTAAAACAGGTTAGGAATAATATATATATATATATATATATATATATATATATATATATATATATATATATCAAGGACACGTGATGCTTATAAATATAGTTCCCACCTCGAATTCCAATCGAGATTCTAGCATGATTCTGATTGTCAAATGCAAATGTATAAATATAATGTCCAGTTTAAAAAAGTATTAATACAATAATCTAAAAAATTATTTATAGATTAGTTAAAATTTTATTATTAATCTGATAATATAATCATAATATGTTAAATGTAATACTAAACATAATCCCAATAATAATATATATAATCAGATTGGTAATATAATTTATTATTATTTTTATATTTACATAAAATAAAAATATACTACAATAAATATTAGATAGTAATTTATATACTACAAATAAAAAATAAATCCAAAAGGTAAATTAATTTTAAATATAATTAGACTAACCCATTTATTACATTGCTAATAAATTAGTTTTGTTAACTATTATAAATTATAATATCACAATCGTGTAAGACATATTTTCTGTAATATTTTTTTGGGATATATATGACTGAGAATATGTTAGGATTAGGTATCAAATATTATTTGTATATATATATATATATATATTATGATTTATATTAGATTAAGTAGTAGTATGAATATTAGAATATAGATTATGATTATGAGCTGCTTAAAATAATTTTATATATCTGATTTTTTTTTCAAGTAATCAAATATTAAATCCTATTTCCAAAAGACATGAACAAGGATCAGTGACCTGTTCATTCAGTAGAATTGTCATCCGCTCGCTCTCCATTCCGACATTTCGTGCAAAAAGATTCCGGCGGCGTAGAAGGGGAGGGAGGCAGGGCATGGCGGGAACTAAGGTTTTTATGGTTTGGACTTAGTTTATTAATATTTTGATAATGTTAAGAATAATTAATATATAATCTTAACATTAAAATATAAATTGTACTAACTGAAATAAGAAAATAAATAAGATTAAGAATACAAGCGTCAGCCTATTTAGTAATTTTATCAACTCGTTATTTAACTAAAATAATATATTAATATTTTCATATAAAGTTTTAATTTTATATGTATATTAATATTAGTTATATTAATATTATTCTATTATTAATATATATATACATATATTATCAATGTTAAATTTTTTATTAGGATTAGTTATAATGGTTATGTTATGATTAAGATAAGTTATGAATATAATGGTGATGCTTTTTACTTCACCTTTCTCTCTATTTATTTATATATATGTGGGGGATTAATATACATTCAAAGCATCTTCTATTGTGGAGAGACATTGAGTGTATATCAATAATTCAGATAAATAACACACTCAAATTATATTAAATGATGAGATTTAATTGTTCACAATTTGAACCATTCATCAATGAATTAACAATTCAGATGCACCCAACATTTCACGGAACTTTGGAGATGCATTAATTCCTATATTATATATATGACAACTAATTACTATAAAAGTATCATTGACTATATTCAATAAAATTAAGCAATCCGAAACTACGTTGATTGTAATATTATTATTAAAACTTCATCATTTGCACAATATTGGTGATTTTATATTAATTTATTTTAGAAATTTTCCTGTTTTATTTTACATTCTTTTAGTACCATCTCTTTGTTTTTTTATTTCCATTTATGCTGCTAATTATCCATCCTCTCATATTTACTTTTTTATATTTTTATTTTGTCAATTCTTTAACTCCGCCTATGTTTTATAGCCGATCTCAAGCCCGGATAAAGGAGGAGGGTTGTGTTAGACCCCGACAGCCAGCGTAAAGCCCTGTCGAATCTTATGAACATGGATCAACGAATATATTGTGTTAATGCTAGGTCGTTATCCGTAAGTAATGCGCTGTACAGTTCGGGTACAGTGATAGAGAGCAAGAGCCGCTGCATCCTCGCCTGAATGCAGTGTTAAATGAGCAAGGGCTACCGCACTCTAATGGACGGAGGCGGTTAAAGAAACTAGTTCATGAGACTAAGGTCAGATTAAGTTCTTGGAACATTGGGAGGTTGAATGGGAAGCGCCTCGAGGTGACATAAGTAATGGACCAGCGTAAGATTAATATCTTATGCTTGCAAGAAACTAGATGGATAGGAGAGGGAAGTAAAGAGATTAAGTTAAATGGTTCCAAACTTTGGTACGCATGTAAGGTAAAGGGAAGGAATGGTGTTAGTATTATCGCGGATGCAGAATGGAGGAAGAATGTTGTGGAAGTTAAAAGGATTGAGGATCGAATCATATCCGTGAAAGTAATTGTTGAAAAGGAAACTATGAACATTATTAGTGCATATGCACCCCAAGTAGGAGCAGAATCACATTTCAAGAAGAAGTTTTGGGCAGATATGGAGGGTTTGATTAAAAGTATACCAATAACCGAGAAAGTTTATATTGGGGGAGACCTTAATGGACATGTTGATAAAGAGGCAGGACCACATGCAAGGGTTCATGGTGGTTTTGATTTTGGGGAGTTGAATGAGGAATGACAAACTATTATTGATTTTTCTTTAGCATACGACCTTAAGATTATCAACACTTATTTTAGGAAGAGAGAGGAATATTTAATTACATACAAAAGTGGAACTCATAGGTCTCAAATCGATTTTTTCTTGATAAGAAATACTGATAAAAGACGCTGTACTAATTGCAAAGTAATTCCTGGGCATGGGGTGACTACACAATATAGATTGTTAGTTCTTGATATGCAAATGAAATATATAAAACCAAAATCTCGAACAATTTTTAATCGAAAGATCAAGTGATGACAGTTAAAGGGGGAGAAGCGAGAGACTTTTAGAAGTAAGTTATTAGAGGAAAGTGTATGAGAGTTAGAAGGAGATGCTAGTATCATGTGGGAGAATGTGACAAAAAATGTTGAAATGGTTGCTAAAGTCATTTTAGGAGAATCAAAAGGTTTTGGACTACGAGATAAGGAGACTTGTTGGTGGAATGAGGATGTCCAAGAAAAGGTGCGTAATAAGAAGAATTATTTCAAGGCGATACACTTGGACAATAGTTCTAACAATTGAAAAAAGTATCATTTGGCGAAAAGGGAGACTGAGAAGACAGTTAGTGATGCTTGTGTTAAAGCATATGAGGGATTTTATAAGGAGTTAGGGACAAAGACTGGTGAACAAAGGATTTACAAGATTGTAAGGAATAAAGAGAAGGAGTCGAGAGATTTGGATCAAGTAAGATGCATAAAAAATGAAGTTGGCAAAGTTTTAGTTACCGAAAGAGATATTAAGAACAGATGGGAAGAGTATTTCTATAAGCTATTTAATGATGGATGTGAAAGTTCTCGTTGTGATTTGCAGGACTTGACAGTTAGCGAATGTGAGCTTAATAGGTCATTTTATCGTAGAATTAGAGTCTCGGAGATTAGCGAAGCTTTTAAGAAAATAGAGAATGGTAAAGTCGTTGGACCGGATGGTATACCGATTGAAGTTTGGAAATGTTTAAGAGAAAAATGTGTGTTGTGATTATGTAAACTATTTAATGAGATTTTACGATAAAAAAAGATGCATGATGATTGGAGATTAAGTACATTAGTTACTATTTACAAAAATAAAGGGGATATTCAGAATTGTGCAAATTATAGAGGGATTAAACTTATGAGTCACACAATGAAATTATGGGAAAAAATGATTGAGCATAGATTGATAATGGATATTAGTATTTCTGAGAGACAATTTGAGTTCATGCCAGGAAGACTCACTACAGAGATGATTTATTTACTAAGAGGGATGATAGAGAAGTATCGAAGTAGGAGAAGAGATTTACATATGGCTTTTATTGACTTAGAGAAGGCGTATGATCGGATACCAAGGGATGTACTTTGGAAAGCTTTGCAAAAGAAGAGGGTGAGTGTTGCCTACATTAAGGTAATACAAGGTATGTATGATGGGTCATTGACTAGGGTTAGGACAGCCGGATGTGAGACAAATGAATTTCCTATATGAATTGACCTACATCAAGGATCAGTTTTAAGTCCGTATCTATTTAATTTAGTTATCGATGCTATAATCGAGAGTATCACAGAGGAGGTACCTAAGTGCATGCTATTTGCGGATGATATAATACTTTTAGCGGATTCAAGAGAAGAGATTAATACAAAATTGGAAATATGGAGAAATACGTTGGAGTCAAAGGGTTTTCGTTTAAGTAGGAATAAAACAGAATATATGCATAGCAATTTCACAAATAAACAACTTAGAGACGATTTGAAAGTTAGGTTAGGGGAGGATATAATTCCTCAAGTGACAAAGTTTAAATATTTAGGATCAATTGTAAGACAAGATGGGGAGATTGATGACGATGTTAATCATAGAATTCAAGCTGGTTGGTGTAAGTGGAGGAAAGCCACTGAAGTTCTTTGTGATAGAAAAGTACCCAATAAAGTTAAAAAAAAAATTCTATCGTACTGCTATAAGACCGGCAGTGTTATATGGTAGTGAATGTTGAGCTATGAAGGGACAATATGAACGTAAAGTGGGAGTAGCCGAAATGAGGATGTTGAGATGGATGTGTGGTCATACAAGATTAGATAAGATTAGGAATGACCATATACGTGAACGAGTCTGAATGGCTCCTATTAGTGAGAAAATGGTAGAGAATTATTTGAGATGGTTTGGTCATATTCAGAGAAGATCATTAGATGTGCCAGTAAGAAGAGTAGATCAAATAATCTGGAGTCCGATTAAAAGAGGAAGAGATAGGCCAAGGCGGACACTTGACGAACTAATAGAGCAAGATCTATTGGTAAATAATATACCGAAAGGTTTGGTTACTAATAGAGCGGAATGACGTCGTATGATCCATGTAGCCGACCCCACCTAGTGGGATAAGGTTTTGTTGTTGTTGTATTTTGTCAATTCTTTGTTCTTTCCATTTTCTTTCAAATTTATAGTTGAACTAGTTTCCTTTTATAATTAATTAAATATTTCAAAAACTTAATGTTTACCCAAATATCATAATAATTGATAGATTATCAGTAATATTGTATAATCCTAATGTTCGACATATTAGTTTATTTTATTTATTTCAAATCACTATTCACTTTCTTATTACAATAATTTACTTAATTTATTTTCTTCAGTTTTATCCCTCCTTTCTTTTAATTTTCAATACTCTGTTTATCTTATTCTATTGTCATTGCTTCTCCTATTAATTCACTTCCCATATTTGTATTCTTACTTCTATTTTGTTCTTTCCCATGCTATATAATATGCCATCATTTTCTAGGCTTGATTCATACCCTTTTTAAAATTTTCATTCCATTTTTGTAACTACTTTCTACTTCTCTTTCAAAATGATCGATGAATTGAGCTTTTGATTGATGTCCAATTCTCTTGTTTTCCCAGTTCAATCAGGTTCATGCTAGTTTAATTGGTCACACCAAATTTGAACTCAAATCGGACCGGATCAATCATCGATTTTCAATCTTAATTATTTGACCAAAGTCACACCACTTTTTGTGTTTTCTTATTTTTAAACATCGAATGATGGCCATCCATTCCTTGGCTTTATTGGTTTGATCTAAGCCACTAGGTTTAACCCCATTTCGTATTTTAGACATCTAATCAAATCAGTTTATTAAATGACACAAAGATAACTAGGTGAGACCGATTAGTCATATCCCATTTTAATAATATTGTTTTCTGAAAAAAATATTAAATAAAATGTGTACTTTTCTGAAAAATACATAACATCATAAATTTTTATCTCATACTACTACATCTCTTTTGAGACTTTCATCAAAATCATGAGACAACGAGAAGTAAGATAGAAATTAATTTATCACGATGAAATGATCTATGGAATCGTAAAAATAAATCATTCAAATTCAAACAAATATTCAACGTTAAAAGATAAACTAATTCTTGTTTTTCTTAAAAAAATGGCATAATGACATATACATTAATAATTAATGCATTAAATATAACATATTTATATTATCTCAACTTCATCGCAAATAGATAATATTTGGCATTGTTGATAATTTATTAATGAAAGTTGAAAGTGAAATTTATGTCCAAAATAATGAGTCACAAGTTCACAAGTAAACAACCAATAAACATTTCTCCTCTCTCTCTCTCTCTCTCTCTCTCTCTCTCTCTCTCTCTAAAACATTAGCAACTCATCTCGTGAACATTTACCAAAGCAAACGAAAATTCATAAAATTTAAAAATATAAAAAAAACTAACATCTTTTTTGTATAACTATTATAACTTAAATAAAATAATGCACATGAATATCATGAATAAAAAAATAATTTTATGCCTTACATAGTCTCAACTTGTTAGGTCATGCATGTGTATCTACATATATCAAGCTCAATTTCTGTCCGAGAACAATAACATCGTCATATTCAATATTCCTTAATAATCATTGTTCCATGCTAAAGGATATCCTCTTAATAGACAACAAATGATCAAGAATTCAATTTTTAGCAAATTCTATTTGAGACGAAGAGCAATATCCTTATGAGGTTCTACTTCAAATTACGAGTTCACTAGCTTCAAATAATCGTCTTGATACTTATATGTGAAAAATAATCATCTTGATACTTATACGAGTTCACTAGGCACCCGAGGATAAGACATGCAAAATAATAATTTTCAAACGCAATGTAAGTGAATGGATGTATGCAATGTATCACTTATGATATCCCACTATCATCATTATCATTTGCATGATCCCACAAATCAATTTAACACAAAATTTGACATGATGATTGTCTCAGTATCGTTATACAATTTTATGACTTAATTTTTTTGTAACTTTGGCTAGTCCACATACTACCTTATACTTAATGAAAGACTTTGAGCGAAAGTAAGCTACAAAATATCTAATGACCTGTGAATTATAGGCCTACATCTATACGATATTAGACACTTATCGATGCTCATATTTATGTGCATGTCAACCGTCAGAATAGCCATCAACCGTCTCACCATCACTATTTTGTCATGCATGAATCAATATAATCAATAACGTTATAAACCATCTATCAATATAATCAATACTTTGAATAATCAATGTACAATTATTAATAATCAATTTATGATTGAACACAATAATTATCTATAAATAATAAGTAATTTATTAATCATAATAATTATTCATACGATCAATTTCTGATAATATCAAAAGTATAAGTTACCTTTAATGAACTATTAATTGACAATATGTAAGTGAACGCCTCAATGAATAATTATACTTTATTAAAATTATCAATTTATCCATCAAGTACAAAGATCCTAATTTATTATACATTAACCATAAAGGCACACTCAATTATACATCAATTACTAAGATGCAGTTCAATTATCAATTCAATATTTGAATTATCAATCAACCCTTTCGTTGTAATTTGAGGTCGGCAACACTATGCCACTTACACCCAGGCCTATGGAGGAATCAATGCTATGAAAAATCAATTCAATTTAATATATTTTTATATGATGCGAAACGAGTGGTCATACACAAGGCAGTTATAATTTTCACTAGGAGTCTATTTGATTGGGGTGAAAGGATGATAAATAAGAAAAAGAAAAAGGAGGAAAATATGTTTTGCATCGTTCGATTGAGTTTAAGGTGAAGGAAAACAAAAGGAAAAGGACATTCTCCTCCAATATCTCCCTCCAAATTGGGGTGAAAATGAGGGAAAATGTACAATTAAAACATGTTTTCATATTAAGTCTTATAAATTTAACATCTAAATATAAATACGAGGAATAAAATCATCTAAATAAAGTTATTATGGAATTTTCATTTCTTTTTCTTCCCATTACTCATGTCATCCAAACAAGAATAGTTATTCTCCTTTATTCTCTTTTATTCCCTTCCCTTCCGCTAAATTTTCAACCAAATAGACCCTAAAGGCGGACGTACGCTAGTTACGCTATCTATCCAATTCAATTAAATAATTATGCATCAGTCTTGAGTTTGGAGGTAATATTTAAATATGGTGAAATAATGGCTTTTGACATTTATCTTATATACCTATGACATCTATCTTTGTATTATCATTTTGGGCAACAATAATCAATAAACTATTAACCCATAATCAATTATCATCAATTGTCATACATGATCAATAATCAATAATGATTTTAACATCAAATAATTTGTAATAGATTATTACCATAATAGTTAGTTGTAATAATAACTTAATCATAAATGATCAATAATAATATTAATATGATAATTAATAATCAATATAATAATTATCATAATTAAATTCATAAAAATATGTTTTTCATACACCGAATCAAACATATGTGAATGAAAACCTAAGTCATGTTGTCATTTCCAAAATTTCCTTTCTCTCATCAAAATCCGAGTCGGGTGAGGTAAAATTTGGATCACGTCCTCTTTCAATTCAATCACAATTTTTTACCGAAAGAAATCTAGGCCAAGTATGATAAGAACCCAGTCAAATTGGTTTGATTTTTAGTCAACGAAACCCGATCAAATTGAATTGAAACCTGATCCGGATCTCATTGTCCATCAATCATTGTGCTCAGAACTCGGGCTAAGCATAGTATTACATGAGTCGAGTTCAGACAATTTTGTCATGTTGGAATTTATAACAGATATAAATTTTAGAGGTTGCGGAATACCTCTTACAGCGGAAGCGGATCGTCGGGACTTTCCACGAACTCTTGACGAACGCACTTGCACCTCGGGATCGGGAGACAAACCTCTGGGGAACGGAACTCTTTACCACAGCACAAGTACTCTGGACGAACCTCTGCGAAAGTGTGTTTGGGACCTATGCTATGGGTCCCCTTTTATAGGGTGGGGAGACTTGGGCGACAAGTTAGGCAGAACGCATCACGTGCGTCCATCACGCGTATGATGATGTGTCTACGCAGGCATGCGCCTCGCCCTAATGGGCCGTGCGTATGTGCGGCCCATGTGCCTAAAAGGGCACTATTTTAACAATCTCCCACTTGCCCGCATTGGGCATTGTACTTTCGTGTATTCAGATTTTGTAAATGTGCCGTTCGATCCACGAGTACAAGCACGCTTCTTTATATGAGCTAGAAAGATACCTGTTTAGGTTCAATCGCTCAACTATCTATAGAGTGTATGTCATGCCCATTAGAGATTCATGATAGCTCACATATGAGCCAATAAATGCTCAAATAATATAACTCGTTATGGCCTAGATCTGTCTTGTAGCATAGCTAAGACAACACATGTCTTGCTCCGTGATAACTATCTTTCACATATTTTTAGAAAAAATAGTTGGCCAATTGTATGCGAAAGCTTTATGCAGCTCATGACAGTTCTTTCTCTCGTCCTCATGTCTTTTAGTAGTGAACTAGCTGCTTTCCTAGACATGACTCGTCAGGCTACTTTACTTTTCACATTTGAGTACCATGCTAAAGTAGCAAGCACTAATTCCTTTCCTTAAGACATAATCAAGAGTCTAAGGGCACGTGCAGATGAAACATCTATCAGAGACTCACACCATGAAGACCATTGAACTAATCAATTCATCATGTCTCTCTAGGTCGACTTTGCATACTTGGTACTAAACAGAAGTACTGCGATGAAGACTCCCATTGAAGGAGTGTATGTCTAATTCTGTTTAATTACACACCGCACAGACTTAAGTCCAGTCGTTAACTTTTAGCGCCTGACCCGTGTTCTCAAATTGCTCGCTAATCAATAGCGCCAAATTTGAATCTCGCATCTGGCCTCTCTCTCTCTCTCTAAATCAGGTGACAATGAGTTACTAAAATCCATGTTAAATCACACTATGACTCACATAGTTCATTTCGCTCGCTATCTTCGTGAGCGCTGGAAACATTTGTTCGTGTGAGTGAACAAATCTAGACCTGATCGACATACTTTTCACATGCATAACAAACTTCACAACAATGAATTTATTAAGAAAAATAATCTTTTATTCATTAAAAAATTTGAGTACATTATTACATTTATAATCTACGCAGTCCTAAGGCATTTACATGTCTTAAGAATGCCTCTCTTGGCAATGGCTTAGTGAACGGATCAGCAACCATTTTGTGCGTTGATATGTACTCAATTGAAATTTCATTTTTGACTTCTTAATTTCGTACAAATTTGTACTTTGTGTCGATATGCTTTCCTTTGCATGGTATTTCTCGTCCTTCACATAAGCTATGGCTGTTTGATTGTCACATTGGAGAAACATTTTCTTCATTGCATTCTCAGAAATTCTCAGATTTTGAAGGAATCTCTTAATCCATAAGGCCTCTTGTACTGCCACTGAACAAGCTATGAATTCAGCCTTCATAGTTGACAGTGCCACACAATCTTGTTTCTTGCTACTCTAAGTAACAGCACCATTGCTGAGCAAGAAAGTGTATCCGGAGGTGAATTTACGTTCATCAACATCACTAGCCCAATCGGCATCGGTGAATCCAACAAGTTGTAGACTTCCTCTATGATAGCATAGTGCAAGATCTGCAGTACCCTTGGCATCCTGGATTAGCCTGACCCATGGCAAAACATATGTCCGGCCGAGTACACATCATAGCGTACATCAGGCTGCCGACCACACTCGCATAAGGAACATTGAACATTTCCTTTTGTTTCTCTGGAGTTTTTGGGCACATGTCCAAGTTTAAAACCTCGCCTTTTATAATAGGAGTGTTAATGTGTTTACAGTCATCCATGCGGAATCGTTCCAAAACCTTTTTTTATATATGATTCCTACGACAAGGCAAGGAGTCATTTGGAACGGTCGCGTTGGATTTTCACACCCAGTATGTATGCTGCTTCACCCATGTCCTTCATCTCAAACATAGAGGACAATGATTGCTTAATGGTAATGACAATGTCTCTATTATTCCCAGCTATTAGAATATTGTCGACATATAACGTCAGGATAGCAAAATTATCCTCGGACTTATGAACATACACACAGTGATCTTCATCAATCATATTAAAACCGTACGAAATGATTGACTGATGAAATTTCAGATACCACTATCTAGATGATTGTTTGAGTCCATAAATGGACCGACGCAACTTGCAAACTTTGCGCTCTTCTCCTTTTACAATGAAGCTTTGAGGTTGCTCCATGTAAATTTCCTCATCTAGTTCTCCATTGAGAAATGCAGTTTTTACATCCATTTAAAGTAATTCTAAGTCCATATGTGCGACTATAGCCAATATTAGGTGAATTGAAGCAAACTTTACAACTGGTGCAAAAATTTCTTCATAATCAACACCCGCAGATTGGGTGAAACCTTTCGCCACTAGACGGGCTTTATATCTCTCAATTGATCCATCCTCGCCACGTTTAATTTTGAGAACCCATTTGTTCCCAATTACCTTACGGCCTGGCGGAAGATCAACCAAATCCCAGACTTGATTTTTCTGCATGGACCCTAACTCTTTCTCCATTGCCTTAATCCATTCTTCCTTAGCAGGGAACAAGAGAGCTTCTTTGATAGATTTTGGCTCAAGTTCATCTTCCAGACTTACTATGTTGACCTCACGTGGTCCATGTGATTTTAAAACGTCGGCGCGGAACATATTTTCTACTACTCCGTCGAAGAGAACCTTCAGGTTGATCCTCAGTTGACGGTTGTGAATCTCTCCCACTCGGATCAAGCTGTGGGATAGAAGAGACTAACTCCTCAACTGGTTGATCCGCTTGAGCCATCAACTCAGGATCTTCCTCTACGTCTATGAGAAATCCCTTGTCTATCTCGCCTTGTTTAGGAAATTCGTTCTCTATGAATATCACATCTCTACTTTCGATTTTCGTTACCGTACCATATTCTCTTTCTCCTATGAATATATAACATTTAGAGGTTTCACAATATCTTATAAAGATACATTTCTGCCCTTTAGGACCCAACTTTCCATACTTATGAGAGTTATTTAGAACATAGGCTGCGCAACCCCAAAGGCGCAAATAACTAAGGTTAGGCTTTCGACCTGTCCAAAGTTCATAAGGTGTGGTAGAAACGGATTTCAATGGTACACGGTTTAAAATATAGGCTGCAGTCAATAACGCATCTCCCCAATACGAAATTGGGAGATTAGCTTGCGTCATCATGGATCGGACCATATCAAATAAGGTACGATTCCGTCTTTCCGCAACACCATTTTGTTGTGGAGTTCTCGGTACTGTTAGTTGCTTAACTATACCTTTTTCATCACATAACTTTTTGAATAAGTCAGAGAGATATTCAGGTCCACGGTCAGTTCGCAAGGCTTTAATCTTGCGATCCACTTGATTCTCTGTCATGTTCATGAATCGTACAAAACAATCCAATGCTTCAGATTTATGAGAAATCAAGTATACAACACCGTAACGTGAATAATCATCAATAAATGTGATGAAATAAGAGAAACTATGTCTTGCGTGAACATTCATCGGACCACATATGTCCGAATGGATTAATTATAATGAGTACTCGGCGCGTTTTCCTATCCCAAATGGTGTTCTTGTTTTCTTACCAGATAGACATTCCTCACATGTTGGAAGATCAACTTTTGCGAGAGACCCCAAGAGGCATTCTTTAGCAAGTCTATTCATTCGATCTTGACCAATATGTCATAGTCTGGCATGCCAAATGTTGGCACTATCATTCACATCAACAGATGATATAAAAGAATAACTATTAGCAACAGATGCTATATTTAAAACATAGAAACCATTATTGAGAAAATCATTGCATAGAAGAACATTGTCATAAGATATTGTCATTTGTTTCCTCTGGAAACTTATTACATAACCAAGTTTGTCTAATGATGACACAGAAAGTAAATTTTGTCTAAAAGTTGGAGCATATAGAACGTCGTGAAGGTAAAGTATTTGGTCGTTGCGAAGTTCTAACTTGCATGATCCAATGCATTTAACTTCAACTCTTTCGTTGTTTCCAACGTAAATCCATTTGCTTCCTGCACTTATTCGACAAAATTTCATGAAGACCCCACGATCTCTCGCTACATGATCGGTGGCTCCTGAATCTGCAATCCACGAAGGATAAGTTTCAGCAATTAAGGCACAACTTGAGACATAAGAAAAAGAATTGTGGTCAGGACAAACCTTCTTTGGCTCAGTGCAATCACGAACAAAGTGACCACGTTTGTTACAATTGTAGCACTTTACTTTATTCATGTCTACTTTGCCGCCGCATTTTTCACGTTTGTGCTGGTTGCCTTGGGCTTTCTTCTGTCCAGCATTTCTGCTCTTATTATTTGGTTGCGACTTATGCGACCTTTTCTCTTGGATTGGAACCAGCTCTTTGTCCACCATTGTCAGTAACTAATGCTTCAGAGGTTTGATTCATGGCATGTAGGGCCTCATCCTCTATTTTCAATGTGGTGAGCAGCTTGGTCAAAAGTTTTGACACTTGTTGTGCATTAAATTACAACGCATATGTTCCCAACTTTTTGGAAGAGAGCGGATCAGAGCTTGCACCTGTTGCTCATCATCGAGCACTTGTCCCGCACTTTTGAGTTCACGGATCATGTTAGACATCTCCTGGATATGCTCCCTCATCGTATGATTTGGTCGCTTCCGATAAGAGTCAAACTTGACCGTGAGCATCCAGCGCTTGGTAATCGTAGTGACCCCATACTTATTGCGGAGCGCCGTCCACATTTCAAATGCTGTCTTATAGACTTCAAAATCGCACAGCAAGGAGTTATTCATCATGCTCAGCAACGTAATGCGAGCAATACGATTCTTTTTGGTCCAGGCCTGATATGCCTCCATGTCCCTCTGGCATTGGGCATTATGTCCGGGTGCAGGTTCAGTGACAATATGGTTAATGGTCTCCAAGACCTCTTGTTCTTCTAGAAGCTATTGGATCTTACGGTGCCAAATATCATAATTGTCGCCATTAAGCTTCTCATTTTTGTTCAGGTCAGCAATTATTATTTTGGAACTCATGGTCTAGTTTGGTCACACAAAAAATTAGGAGAAATCAGTGTTATGCATGTTTTAATTTTGTCCGCAAACAACATAAAAAAATGAAATAATAATATTAATGAAGTAGTGATATCGAGAGGTTGTTGGACTCCCACTCATCTCCAACTATCTCCAAGAAATATTATGATTCATTATTTTAACAATGCGACAAAATTTTATCTAAATGATTGAATTTTGAATCAACACATAATTCAAAATTTTCTACTCTATCCATTTTGAATCAACTTATAATTCAAAATCACCGAAATTCATTTCGTGTGATGCACCAAATTATTTCTAATATGACCAGGACAATCAGGACTAGTGCAACGAGAGCTCTTCCCCGAGGGGTGCCAATTAAATAACCGTGCACTATCCTTCGCTTCGACATCACATTGGAAAAAATTGTGCTCCCACTGTCACACATCAACCCTATTTCTGGAGACTGCGTTGACCTTGCACCAGGCCAGTTCCCCGGAACCTTTCTAGACATGCATTTCGGCGCACCACTCAACAGAAAGACGTTGGTTATTGTGACAATATTTGAATCTCAAGGTGCCTTAGTCCTACAAAAGAAATACCTATGTTTCATGTATTCTTTAATTACCTATAGTTTGTATAATTAGACCAACTAATTATTTTATCATAGGCTTTGCATGAAACATGTATTTCAGCACATGGCCAAAATTAATATCGCCATTTTAATTAATTCTCACATAAGGAATTAATTTTAATTTAATCAATTTCAAATCAATTTGAAATTCAAGGCAAATTATCATGCTTAACTAGATTGGACATACCAATTTGATTTTAACACATAGTCAAAATTTTAATCACAGAAATAAATATTTCATAAACGAAGATATTTATTTCATGCATGATAACACATTTATTGACATGCAAATTTAATCATTTAATTTAATGCTTTAAATCAACAAATGATTTTCTTTTGATAACATTAAATTGCATACAATATTACAGAAAAATTTCTGAGGAAATAACAAATTTTTCCTGATTTTTTGAGATTTTATAATAGACATTTTCTATTTTCGGATTATTTTAAAAATTGGCGAAAATCAGAAAAGAAAAAAAGTTGTCTATTGGGCCTCTCAGCCAGCCCAATTATCACTTCTCATATGTGTAACTCTTTTGCATCCCAATTGGGTCTTCCAGTGGGCCGTGTGCCTATTAGAACATTTTTCTTTTTTTTTCTTCTGCAACATATGAAAAAAAAATCCGAAAATTTCACCAAAAAATATTAAAATAAATTTGAAAAATATATTATGATCTAGGTTCATCCATAATATATTTGTGATGACAAACTCTATTTTGTCCCTTGGTTGTGATTATATAATTGAAGTGCGCAGATCCCAAATAATAATAAATATTATTTTTTCGGCGCAATCACGAGTTCAAGAAAAATCTAAAAAAACTCTGATACCAATATTGGACTCTCACTCATCTCCCACTATCTCCAAGAAATATTATAATTCATTATTTTAACAATGCGACAAAATTTTATCTAAATGATTGAATTTTGAATCAACACGTAATTCAAACTTTTCTACTCTATTCATTTTGAATCAACTTATAATTCAAAATTACCGAAATTCATTTCGTGTGATACACCAAATTATTTTTAATATGACCATGACAATCAGGACTAGTGCAACAGGAGCTCTTCTCCGAGGGTGCCGATTAAATAACCGTGCACTATCCTTCGCCTCGACATCACATTGGAAAAAATTGTGCTCCCACTATCACACATCAACCCTATTTCTGGAGACTGCATTGACCTTGCACTAGGCCAATTCCCCGGAACCTTTCTAGACATGTATTTCGGGCCACGCACCACTCAACAGAAAGACGTTGATTATTTGACAATATTTGAATCTCAAGGTGCCTTAGTCCTACAAAAGAACTACCTATGTTTCATGTATTCTTTAACTACCTATGACAATATTTTATTATAAGCTTTGCATGAAACATGTATTTCAGCACATGGCCAAAATTAATATCGCCATCTTAATTAATTCTCACAAAAGAAATTAATTTTAATTTAATCAATTTCAAATTAATTTGAAATTCAAGGCAAATTATCATGCTTAACAAGATTGGACATACCAATTTGATTTTAACACATAGTCAAAATTTTAATCACAGAAATAAATATTTCATAAACGAAGATATTTATTTTATGCATGATAATACATTTATTGACATGCAAATCTAATCATTTAATTTAATGCTTTAAATCAACAAATGATTTTCTTTTGATAACTTTAAATTGCATGCAATATTACAGAAAAATTTCTGAGGAAATAACAAATTTTTCCTGATTTTTTGAGATTTTATAATAGATATTTTCTATTTTCAGATTATTTTAAAAACTGGCGAAAATCAGAAAAGAAAAAAAAACTATTTATTGGACCTCTTAGCCAGCCCAATTGCCACTTCTCATATGTGCAACTCTTTTGCATCCAAATTGAGCCTTCCAGTGGACCGTGTGCCTGCTGGAACAGTTTTCTTTTTTTTTTCTTCTGAACATATGCAAAAAAGAAAATCCGAAAATTTCACCAAAAAATATTAAAATAAATTCGAAAAATATATTATGGTCTAGGTTCATCCATAATATATTTGTGATGACAAACTCTATTTTGTCCATTGGTTGTGGTCATACAACTGAGGTGCACAGATCCCAAATAATAATAAATATTATTTTTTCGACGCAATCACGAGTTCGAGAAAAACCTAAAAAAGCTCTGATATTAATGTTGGAATTTATAACAGATATGAATTCTAGAGGTTGCGGAATACCTCTTGCAGCGGAAGCGAATCGTCGAGGCTTTCCACGAACTCTTGACGAACGCACTTGCACCTCGGGATCGGGAATCGAACATCTGGAAAACGAAACTCTTTGTCACAGCACAAGTACTCTGGACGAACCTCTGCGAAAGTGTGTTTGGGACCTATGCTATGAGTCCCCTTTTATAGGGTGGGGAGACTTGGGCGACATATTAGGCAGAACGCATCACGCGCGTCCATCACGCGTATGATGATGTGTCTGCGCAAGCATGCGCCTCGCCCTAATGGGCCGCGCGTATGTGCGACCCATGTGCCCAAAAGGGCACTATTCCAATATGTCAAGATTAATATGAAATCCTGAAGAACCCAAGCTAGGCACTACAATATCCTAGTCGGGTTTTGCAATCTTCACAAAGCCATATTTTCTCACACAATATTTTTTATCCTATTTTGATATGATATTCTATTCAATTCTATATACAATTATACAAAATTATTCTTAACATAGAGGACATGATTCAAGGGTTTATATTGATGAAAATAATCGATATAAGGATCCTTTATGTACTTCAAGTTGGTTAGAAAACTGTGAATCATGTTAAGACTTTCTGCATGATTGATGAACTTTGTCCGATAATTTACTCTGTAATGTCATCTTGAATTGTGTGCTAACCACTTTAATAATATTCTCCTATTTGTCGGTGCTGCTAATTGGGTAAGATGCCTTGATTGGCTTGCAGATAATGGGAGAAGAAGATATTTTGTACAAAAATAATGTTCTTATTTATACTTTTTTTAGTGAAGTTTAATTCTAATTGAATACCCTCACAAATTTTGAACTAATGTTTATCTTTTTAATTTAACTACCCCTCATAATAGTCCATAATTATTTAATTCTGAATTTGATCTTTTTTGTCTTAATATAATCTCAATATCAATTAAATTCTTTCTTTATCTATTAATTCCAATCACTAACTTCTCCCAAGCTATACTTTTCTCTTATCCTTTTATTTCTTTCTTCATCTAATTTCCAAAATTAATTAATATAATAATATTTTCTCACTTACATTTTGAATTAAAATAATAAGTAATATTATTTTCTTGGTTAAAATATTTTTAATCATTAAAACTATCAATCTTATTTTACTTCAGAGTTCTTTATCGATTAAACTTATTTTTTTATCACAATTTAAATTGAAATATCTAATTTTAGTCTAATTATAATTCGTACTCCCAATAAAATTTATCTATTTTTCCTTTACTATATATCCTTTTATCATACTTTCAATCCCTTTCGAATTCAAATTCCTAGTATTGATCAAATCAAGATTATAATCATAATCAAATCTCAATTCCTTTTCCAACTAGAATTTGCCCTTTCTTATTTTTCCATTCTTTATCGAATCCCTTGTGTCTTTCAAATTTTCCTTTAATCTTCTTTAATCCCTCGAACTAAATTATTTTATTACCCTTGTCTAAATCTTAGGGCGTCATAGATTCTATAAAAAAATGATAAGATGTTTGACAAATTTTGAAACGAAATTAGAAGTAAAAATTGAGAATCACGTGAAGTTGAATGGTTTTCACTTATTTATTCCACTATTTAGTGAAACCAATAATATGAAGAGTAGGCAAGTTGACATTTTTTTTTCTTCTCTCGTTTTCTCTTTGTCAAAGTCGCACATTTTTCATTTACTCTATCAATTTATTTTTAACTTCATTTTTATTTTAAATTAATAAAATCTTAATATATAAAACTTTTAAATAATCCCTAATCTACTATTATAAATATTAACTTATAAAATTGAGTTAATAATTTTATAAATAATACATATTCAATTTTTATTTATTAAATTTTAAATTTATTTTATTGCATATAATATATTTATTGTAAAAAAATATTGATTTGATATTAATTGCATATTATATTTTGTCTAAATTTTTTATTATATTTTAAATATATTATATTATAAAAAATATTTATTCAAAATTTTTAATTCAAACTTATTTTATCTTAAGAAATATAAAAAATATTTTAAAAAAGTATTTTATCTTTATGATTCTCATATTTTATCCAAATATTTATTAGAGTTATGAGATCGAATTTCAATTATAAATTATTACATCCAATTCTATTCAAATAAATTAAGTAAACTATGAATTCAATTATTTATCAAAAATATACTTCACTCTTCAAACTCTACGTGTGTGTTGGTGGTTGGGCCAAGAAGTTCAAGTCATGAGATTGGCCCACTCTCCATCGTAACTAAATCTTTCTATCACATATCAGAGTAGTCAAAGGAAGCACTACGGGAATTTCGGAATTCCCCTTTGGGGTCGTTGTTTGAAAGATTTCTTAGATAGATTTTTTGTCTCATCTATCTCTAACTAAATTGCAAGAAAGAAAAGCTCTAACTTGAGTCAAAAAGCTAATAACCAAGAGAAAAGAAGCTTAGCGAGTATCTTTCCATTTTCTGGTTTGGTAGCCATGCAAGCGAAGCTACTGCTGAAACATGGAAGAATTGAAATTAGGCCCAGTCTCGGTTGAACGAAAGCTGAGGCCCGTTAACACCTTTTTTTGTTCTTGAGTTTGACATTAACAATTATAAAATAATTCTATACAATTCTAAATCAGTAACTAAATATGGACTTTCGGATCTTGTCGGGTCAATCAAATTAAGTTTGATCGTCTCTCGAGTCGGGTTGTGCTGGCACAACCCATTTTAAAATTGGATCATGTCGCGTCGAAATTGCACTAGGCCAACTCAGCATGGTCCGAACCCGACCCATCCAAGCTGTGTCATGCTAGGTCGTGCGCCCGGCATTTTTTTTTTTTAACCTTCACATCCGACCCACGCTACACAGTCCTACCTTCACCGCTGAGACCCACCTCTCCACCATGTTATTCACGACATAGCCTGCCACAGTGCCACCCACGATCCCAGCGTAGTCCTTCACTGTCTACACCCCAATTGTTGCGCCACTGATGATAAGTTTTCGAACAGCTTTGGGTCTCGCCCATCGCTCATTAGGTGCATTGGCATCGTGATATTCTTGTGCATCATCTCAATGATGATGAGCATCGTGCCATCGGGGTTGAGCTCAAGTAGCCTCTCGTCGGCCGCGATGGTGCCATTGAGCACCGTAGATGGACTCAGTGTTCTCATGCCACTATCGCAGATGGGGATTATATGTTCTCGTGGCACTTCTCATCAGCCGCAATGGTGCCATTGTCGCAGACTGGGGCGAGTGGGGAGTGGGTCATTGCCCGTGATGCAATGCCACCATCGACGATGACCGGAGGTCATGGGAAAGCTCTGCGGGCTCCTGGGCTTCCAAACATCTATCACCAGTTAAATATTTAAATAACAAAAAAATAAAATTTCGTATGGGCTGCGGCCCATCCGACCCGTCCCGGCTTGCAGCCCGCACAAAATTTTATTGGATCCAGCCCACGCCAACCAGGCCGATAAAATTTTGTACGGGCCACGGGCAGGGCGGCCGTTAGGAAATACCATCTTTACCAAAAAAAAACACAAGGCCAAAATAGTTCCCTTTATATATTTTCTTAAACTTATTATTTTAAAGTTTTAAAAAGTTATACGCCATGACACAATACCATAGACCGCTCTTGTAATCAAACAAAGAGCACTACATATATAGATTCTACTTCTATGTTGACATCTAGTATTGTCCACTTGCATATCTTTTTTTTTTCAGCTAGAGCCCTAATATCTAAAAAAGTTTTACGAGTAATGAGTTTCAAGTTCGTTTTTTTCTTTTTTTTTTTTTGTTTTGCCTAATTTCTCAAGGTCCATGATCCATTCATCCATTTACCGATGCGTCATCGGTGTAATATTTTCAGCAAAAGTTAAGCTAAACTTCACATGGCCACGCATTATAACATAAAAATGGCAGCATATATAAGATCATGCATGGCCAAATATTATATATGCCACTTCGTCCTTTTTAAACCATCACTATGGAGGAGGAAGGAGAGAGGAGGAGATGCTTCCTCCCATCACATGGCATCCATTTCTCCCCTCGATTTAGAGTAATAATATTGGATCATATACCTCTCCCCATGTGTGCATGTGATCAGAACCAGATCCATTAGACAGTGCGGTTTTTAATTTGCCATTAACATATGGCGCCTGCTCTCACTCGCTCCATGATTGCGCGTTGCAGGCGGTGATGCCTCTCCTCTCCTTCGCCTCTCTGATCTTTTCTTACCATTATTGGCCAAGTTGAAACACCACCTAGTGCTCCCTCTAAAAATATGACAGTAATAGTTAAGATGAGGTGTAGCCTAAAAATAAAATTCGTAAAGATGACGTGGTGTTGCATGTGTTTTATGATCTTATTGCAGCACAAATGTAACATGGGAAGATTCCCATGGAAGCTTGCTGGTAGTAGAACTGTGCATTGTCCTAATTATTTGCAATTCTGATTTTCCACCTCTCTCTCTCTCTCTCTCTCTCTCTCTCTCTGATATGATATTTGGATCCTGGATGTGAGTTCAGTAGACAGACTGCACTCCAAGTATAAGAATTGGATTGACAGGTAGAGTAAGAAGGGTGGATGCAGCCTATTTGACTTTGAGTAAGGACAGTGGTCATGGCGGATTTAGTATTGCTGTAGACAGTAGAGTAATACTTGCATTTCCATCCTTTACGACTTAAGTCCCGGAAGGAGGTCATATACATAAGATCATTTGGCTTGGTTCTGTCAAAACAAACTACTGATTATACCTGTTCGTAGGTCTGTTCCTGAAAGTAATGCCACATTTAGGACAGACCTCTTAACTTCATCCATTTTAACATACATTATCAGCAACGGTTACTCCATGGTGACAAATTCAGTCATCCATTAAACATCAGACCATCTGAAATCAGTTGTGCACCAATTCGATCAGCACCTTTCCTCAACTTAGAAGACGAATTAGTCGACTCCACAGCACATGAAACGGCTCAAATTTGACTGCTACAGTCACTCGTTGCAGTTTTAAATCCACAAATCGAAGAAAATAGTGAAGCCCTTCTAAGGGATGCAATACCGATGAATACGATAGTGGCATGCACAGATTTGGGCAAAGTAATTTGCATAGAAGCATCACAGGTTGACAGGGTCTCCAAGATGATGCATGCAGACAACCAGTATAAAACTAAATCCACCATAAAAGCCAATGGCTTTAAAAGGTCGTCGTCTGATAGATTCCCTCTTCCTCCATCACCCGGAATTCCCTCTGTCTGAAAGTTAAAAACAAGGTAAATAAAGGGTGACTTTATCTCTCATTCCTCTACTAGAAAGCCGTCACCTTTTTTTTTTGTGTGTCAGCCTTAGTAGGTTCCGATCAGCAAAATGAAGAAACTATAAGTGGTGGAAGCAAAAGCAAAGTTTACTGATCCCCTAAGTAAAGTAAATTAAGACCAAAAGAGATGGAATAAATTTGGTGCCTACATCATGGGCTCTAACATGTAGTACATTCCCTCCCCATGTTTGATGTCGGAGTAAGTTTTCTAATCCAAAAGTCTCCTAGTGTCTGTCCAAAACCCTCCGTGACGTTTACAGTAGACCCTCTAATTAACAGCTGTTACAGAACCCAAGATCTCACGCCCACGAGCTTAACAAAAAGAAATTTAAAAACGTTGGAAAGACAGGAGAGCAACTGATATGAAGGTACATAAGAAATTGCACAGTGACGCCACTCCCCCTTAGCCAGCAACGTTACCACCACCATCTTCTTCCCACCTTCTGCTCAGATGAAGTCCTCTAGATCTCACCGCGCGCCCCTTCATGCTCTTCGGTTCTTGCTCTCGGCACGAGCAAACCAATGAAGCAGAGCAAATGACATGCTCGATTTAGATAGAGGTATCGTTCACGTAGTGCATTGTGTCAGCCAAAGGTCACGAAAATGCATGCAAACGGCCTTCCCACGTCCTTCCTCTACTACTCGGCATTGATTCTGTGTTGCGTTGCCGCCGTCTGCATTGCGGAGGTCGCCAACGACGACGAGATCTCGGCGCTGCTCGCGATCAAATCTGCCCTCGTCGATCCATTGGGCGCCCTCGACGACTGGAAGGCTCCGGCGAGCGCCGATGGGCACGACTCGCCGCACTGCAAATGGACCGGCGTGACGTGCAACGCGCAGGGGCAGGTCGAGAGGCTGGATCTGTCGCGCAGGAACCTGAGCGGGCTCGTCGCCGAGGACGTTCAACGGCTGCGCGGACTCACCAGCCTCAACCTCTGTTGCAACGCGTTCTCCTCCGCGCTCCCCAAGTCTCTGTCCGCCTTCGCAGTGCTGGAGGAACTGGACGTTAGCGAGAACTACTTCGTCGGTCGGTTCCCCACCGGCCTCGGGTCGTCGCCGGTGCTGACCTCGCTGAACGCCTCTGCTAACAACTTTGTCGGGCGCCTGCCGGAGGATCTATCCAATGCCACTTCGCTGGAGGTCTTGGATCTGCGGGGCAGCTTCTTCGAAGGTTCGATACCGGCGTCGTACAGGAACCTTAAGAAGCTCAAGTATTTGGGCCTCTCCGGCAACAACCTCACCGGAAACCTTCCTCGTGAGCTCGGCGAGCTCACTTCGTTGGAGCAGCTCATAATTGGATACAATGAGTTCGAAGGGAGCATTCCAGTTGAGATCGGTGACCTGGCCAACCTCCAGTACCTCGATTTGGCCGTAAGCAATCTCGTCGGCCCGATACCGCCGGAACTGGGGAAGTTGCAGCAGCTGACGACTCTGTACCTGTACAAGAACAATTTGGAAGGCGCGATCCCTGCGGAGATCGGAAATATGTCGGCATTGGTAATGCTCGACCTCTCCGACAGCCAGCTCTCCGGCTCGATCCCGGCGGAGTTGGCGCAGCTGAAGAATCTGCAGCTGTTAAACCTCATGTGCAATGGGCTCAAAGGCCCGGTGCCGCCCAGCCTCGGCGACCTGCCCCAGCTGCAGGTGCTGGAGCTGTGGAATAACTCTCTCTCCGGCCCCCTGCCCCAAAATCTCGGCCAGAAGTCGACACTGCAGTGGCTCGACGTGTCGTCGAACTCGCTGTCGGGCGAGATCCCGGCCGGCCTGTGCGACGGCGGCAACCTGACCAAGCTGATCCTCTTCAACAATGCGTTCGTCGGGCCGATCCCGACGAGCCTCACGACGTGCCTCTCGTTGGTCCGCATCAGGATGCACAACAACCAGCTCAACGGATCGGTTCCTGCTGGATTCGGCAAACTGCCGAGACTGCAGCGGCTGGAACTGGCAAGCAACGTCCTCCAAGGTGAGATACCCAGCGACATCACCCTGTCAACGTCCCTCTCTTTCATCGATCTCTCCCATAACCATCTCCAGTTCTCCCTCCCTTCCAACGCGTTCTCCATCCCCACCCTGCAAACCTTCATGGCCTCCGACAACCAGCTTGGCGGAGAGATCCCCGACCAGTTTCAAGATTGTCCGACGTTAGCCATCTTGGACCTCTCGAACAACCGCCTCGCTGGAGGGATCCCGGCGAGCCTCGCCTCGTGCCAGAGGCTCGTGAACCTCGACCTGCACGGCAACAGGCTGACCGGCGACATCCCGGTGGCGATCTCCATGATGCCGGCGCTGGCCATCCTCGACCTGTCCAGCAATCTCTTGACTGGCGCTATCCCCGATAACTTCGGGAGCTCACCGGCTCTGGAGACCTTGAACTTGGCCTACAACAACCTCTCTGGACAGGTCCCCGCAAACGGGATTCTGAGGAACATAAATCCTGATGATCTCGCAGGAAACCCGGGTTTGTGTGGAGGAGTACTGCCGTCGTGTCGGTCAGAAGCAGGCACCAACTGGCCGGAGAGACAGAAGAGAGCCCATCTGAAGCACATCCTAGCTGGGTGGATGGTGGGGATCTCTGCAGTGCTTGCTCTTGGCGTTGTTCTGTTCGGAGCTCAACTGCTGTACAGGAGGTATTATATCGATGGTGGCTGCTTCCGGGATCGGTTCGACAAGGAAAACAGCGCGTGGCCGTGGAGGCTCACCGCATTCCAGCGGCTCAACTTCACGAGCAACGAGATCCTGACCTGCGTCAAGGAGGCCAACGTGATCGGAATGGGCGCCACAGGCGTCGTGTACAAAGCCGAGCTGCAGAGACCGAACAGAATAGTGGCCGTTAAGAAGCTCTGGCGCGGCGAGCCAGCAGACCCCGGGAGCTCCGAGCTGGGAGCCGAAATCGCCGGCGAGGTGAACGTGCTCGGGAAGTTGCGGCATAGGAACATCGTCCGGCTGCTCGGCTACCTGTACAACAACACCGACACGATGATCCTGTACGAGTACATGCCCAACGGCAGCCTGTGGGAGGCGCTGCACGGGTCGCAAGCCAACCGGATGCTAATGGACTGGGTTTCTCGGTACAATGTGGCGGCGGGGATCGCACAGGGTCTCGCGTACATCCACCACGACTGCCATCCTCCCATCATCCACCGCGACATCAAATCCAACAATATCCTTTTGGATGCAAACCTCGAAGCGCGGATTGCCGATTTCGGCCTCGCCAGAATGATGGCGAGGAGGAATGAAACAGTGTCGATGGTGGCCGGATCGTATGGGTATATTGCTCCTGGTAATCTAGACTAGTGATCTCTTGCTTCTTTGCTTTCTTTAAGTTTCCTGTTCAAACAATTACCCTGCTGACACAAGTCATGTACGTGGCAGAGTACTGCTACACTCTCAAGGTGGACGAGAAGAGTGACATCTACAGCTTTGGAGTGGTCCTCATGGAGCTCGTCACGGGCAAGAGACCCATAGAGCCAGATTTTGGGGACTGCCAGGACGTGGTCGGATGGGTACGCGAGAGGCTCGGGAGCAGCAGAGGAATCGAGGCGGTACTCGACCCCTCCATCGGCGGGCAGTGCAAGCATGTGCAGGAAGAGATGGTTTTAGTTCTCCGGATCGCGTTGCTGTGCACGGCCAAGCTGCCCAAGGACCGGCCGTCCATGAGAGACGTGCTTACCATGCTCGGGGAGGCGAAACCGAGGAGGAAAAGCAGCAGCGCGGCCACGGCAGCTGGAAGCAACGTAGCGGCCAGGGACAAGCCTGTCTTCAGTGCCTCACCGGATTCCGGCTACCACTGAGGCCGGCCTGGTGCTCGATTGTTAGATATGTTAATTATTTGTATGTAGCTTCTTTGTTTCTACGAATTGACATGGTTGTAGACTTTGTAGAGCAGATGGAATCCAGATGAACAGAGTGAAATAGACAAGGTTCTGGCGTTCTTCCAAATGGAGAGGTTGTTTAAGATCAAGCCAGATGGACAGAATGTGAAATTTGTATCGTCATTCTTTGACAATAAGGAGTTTTGCTGTAACCATAAAAGAAATAACATGTCTTTTTAGTATCAGTTACCAATGTGATCAATGCTCTTTTCTCTTCCTTCAAATGATAAAAAAAATATGAAACACCCTCCCAATATCCCTGTTAAAAAGCTGGTGTTTTGGCAATTAATCACCTCCTTAAGTTGGTGGGTTTGAACTACGATATTTCATTTGAAAAATGCAGAAAAAAGGGCCAATGGTCTTGGTCCGAAGAGTGTGGCTAACTGGTAGTAGCGGCATCACTACTACTACTTGCCTCCCTGGCCCAACAGATACTGTCATGTAACGAGTGCAACGACAGTTACTACCGTAAAAGAAAAGACGAGCGAAGTTTCAACTACCAGGAGCACACCGAACCGAATCTATCTGAAAACGACCAACCACCAAGACTGTACACAAAGTATATTTTTATTTTTATTTTTCTCGTGAGTTTTCCTATTTGTTACATACCCAGGCAAAAACAGAGAAACAACCGGACGAGCAATACATATAGAATGTGTCTTGGTAAACCATTATTTTTACAGACAAGCAAAGCACAAAGGATCTAAAGGAAGATATCACTTGAATCAAACATGCAGAATGACCTGCATCTATGTTCTCTTTTCACATCCACAACTATCTTATTAATTAAATTTGCCTACCTACTTGCGCAAAACATCCCACAGAGCTTTAGCCAGTTATCTACATGGACGTGCATGATTAAAGGAACGCTCACGCACGCGTTGTTCGGAAACTAAACATGGCGTTTCAGCTGCTCGAGATCACCATGAATATGGCAGATCGAAGCTCATGCCATCGGCGTCGAAATCAGGTTGCTGCGAGTAGCAGACGTCGTCAAACAGAGGCACATTGTGGAAGGCTTCCAGCCCGAAGTCTTCCGGCTTCGGCAACCTCATGATGTAATCGTCGAAGTCGTCGAGGCCAGAGCCGCCGCCGCCGCCTCCCCCCACGCCGGAGAAATAGGCCGGCGACTCGATGTTGCTCTCCGGGAAGCCCCGCTGCGGCTCGCCGCCGCTGGCGTCCAGGGAGCACGTCGGTGATTGCGCGAACTCCGACTTGACCGCGGAAGTCATTGACGACGGGGATGCGCCGGGGTTGTTGGAGGACAAGTTGAGCCGCGCGCAGTCGCCGTAGAGGCTCCGGGCGGCGCTGTCGTAGGCCTGCGCGGCCTCCAGGGCCGTGCCGAACGTGCCGAGCCAGAGGCGGGCTCCGCGGTTGGGCTCGCGGATCTCGGCCACCCACTTCCCCCAGGTCCTCTGCCGCACGCCCCTGAAGGTGCACGCCTGGTTCTCAGGGCCGCCCTTCCCCTTCATGCAGCCTTTCCTCGACCTCCTCAGAGGACAGCATTTCTTGTGCTGTTTCTCTTCGGGTCCCATTGCCGGCAGGAGCGTTCGAGTTCACTTAC
Source organism: Pontederia crassipes (assembly GCA_030549335.1). Taxonomy (NCBI): domain Eukaryota; kingdom Viridiplantae; phylum Streptophyta; class Magnoliopsida; order Commelinales; family Pontederiaceae; genus Pontederia; species Pontederia crassipes. The sequence continues at coordinate 61,644,355 of CM060191.1, read as the reverse complement.
AAGCCAAAACGCCTGAGAGGAAGAAGAAGATCCGCAGGAGCAAGTACGCCTGACGGCAGCCGCAACTGCATCTGTACGGCACGAACGGCAGGGTGGTCCTTTAAATAGGGCGATCCCTTTGTACCTGTAGTGAGGCAACTTTTGGGATCACCGAAACGGGAAGGCACGAGTGGCTCACGAGTGTGCCAAATAGGACTGGGGCAAGGGGGGTGAGAATCGAAGAGCTGCGCGCGCGGGGGGCTTGAAGAGGGAGGGGCGCCGAGAGCAGGCGACACGCGTGCAGGTGGCACCCGGCGAAGGAGGTGGGGCGGCCACCCGGCAGGGCGGCGCGGGCTCCACGAGTCAGGGACCTCGGTAGGGAAGGGGGGACAACGCTGGCGGGCGCTGGTCGCGACCAGGTGGAGGCCCTCCTGCTATGTGGCGACGCATAGCGAATCGCAATGGGGGCGGGCGGAAACGGCCGGGCGCTTGCTGATGGATGCGGTGTGTAACGACCCAGATTTTTAGGTTTAACAAATAGATATTTTATTATTTTATTTTATTTTGAAGAAATATTGTTATTGTTATATTTAATAATTCCGAAAATAAAAAAATAAAAATAATTGAGAGGAGTTTGATTAGGATAGGATTATTCAATTAATTTCATAATTTATCTAATTAACTATTAGAATAAAATAGGAGTGGTTAAAAGGATAAATTAGAGGATTTAATTTGATTGAGATTAGATAATATGGTTAGAGAATAATTAAAAATCTATAAACACTATAAATAAGAGTAGGGGGGTACGAACGACTCCGTCTGCGTGATTTTCGGCTTCGTCTTCGGCGACCTCAGAGAACAAGGCTCGCAGGTACGTAGGGGGATCCGTAGGATTATTTATTATGTTGGAAAAATATATATTTTTCTCGGGTGCCATTATTTTCTCCCGAATCAAATTCTAGAAGAAATAGAAAAAAAAATAGAGAATTGAAAGAGAGGCCGTGACATAAGCAAATAAAAAAAAAAGGGCGTAAAGAGGAGAGAGGAGGAAGTATAGAGAGAGGGGGAAATCGTGGCCAAGAGAGAGGAAGTAACAGAAGGTAGAGAGGAAAACAAAGTAATACGTGGATGAAGTAAAGAGGAGAGAGGAGGAAGTATAGAGAGAGGGGGAAATCGTGGCCAAGAGAGAGGAAGTAACAGAAGGTAGAGAGGAAAACAAAGTAATACGTGGATGAAGCGAATTGGAGAGAGAAGGAAGAAAAAAAAAAGTGAAGGCACTTCGTGAATAGGAGAGAGGAAAGTAAATAAGAGGAATTGGGTTTGCTAGTCGAGAAAAAAAAAATAGAAAACCAGGAGAGAGAAGGGAATTGAGAAAAGGAAATGAGAAAAAAAAGGGACAATTGGAAATGAGAAAAAAAAAAGGGCCTACGTGAGATTGATAAGAAAAAAAAAAAAGAAAAAGGCTTTCGTTAACTTTTACGCAGAAAGAGAAAAATGAATTTTTTTTAAAAAGAAATTCATTTCTAGAATCTCTGGTCCAGCAAGGAAGAAATAAATAAATAGATAAATATAGAGAAGAAGTCGAGAGTTAAGTATTTATTTTATTTAGATTAGTAATTTTAATTATGAGTTTTATAATATTTATCTTCCTATTCATATTGTGATATATTGATTATATTATTGAATCGGTCTTCGTTAGTATATTCTGATTATCTATTATTATTATTATTTAAATATGATATATTGATTGTATTCTTATTGATTGATCCTGATTAAATTATCACTATACTTGATTATATTATTATCATACCTGATAATAGTATTATCTTATCAAATCATATTGTCATCATATCTGATCCTATTTTATTATCATATCCGATCTTATCATTGATTATGATATCGATCCGGTAGTCTTTCGGATTGGGTCTTGTTTCACCTAAATTAAATTGCTAAAAGATAGACATCTTAGGTAAATAAGATAAAAGTCGAAAGCTACTGGGCCCATGTCTACTGATTGCCACTAAGCCGGGACCAATTGAATTGAATTGAATTGAATGGGGCAGATAGTGTAAAAACTATGACTGTCCTGTGTATGGTCACTCGTCCCCCACCATACACGAACCCATTGAATCGTATTGGGCTTGCCGTGGCACTGATCCCCCACTGGCCTGCATGAAAGTGGCATGGTGTCCCTTAATTGACTGAGCGCTCCTCATTGAATTGGATAACTCCGAACATTATAAATTGAATTGAATTGAAATAGAATCGAATTAAATTGAATTGGATTGAAACTAAATTGAATTGAATAGATCATGGTCATTTGGAATACCGACGTTGATTGGCATTGCCTCCGCCCATTGAATCGAATTGAATTGTAATTGACCAATGACCATTGATATTGAATTGAAAATTGTTAAATTGAATAGTGTCATAGTGATTAGACATTTAATTGCTAAATCAATATTGATCGATCACCTGATCTTTTTATGATCCTTCCTATTGATTTATAACTTTATTGTCCTATTGTTATATTGAATCATCGATCCAATTGATTAGGCAATTATTAATTGCTATCTCTATTGATTGGTCTTTTGACCATAACTTGATATAGTTGCTCATGTTGATAAATCGTTATATTGTAAATTGATTATTGTATTGATTGCTCAATTGACTCATCATTGATTATATCTTATTTTCGATTGAGCATATTGATTGTTTAGTAGACCCTACGTACTGAGTATTTTTATACTCATGGATATTTCCCTGTACCTGGATCCGTGCAGGTGAGAGTACTTTGATAGAGGATGATCCTGCAGGTGGCTATGCTCAGTGATAGACAGATGTTGCACATGTTCTAGATTGAGTTGTCTAGTTTTTATTATTTCCGCATTTATTAGAATTGTGAACTTATTAATATTTTAATTATTTTGAATATAATGGATTATTAGTTGTTATTATTGAAAAAGTCTTCCGCATTTATTGTTTATATTCCGCAAAAATGTTTTATAGAAAATTGAGTAGCGCCTTTGGGACGACTCTGAGCACGTGAAAGTCACGTGGGTCTCGGGGCGTTACAGAAGGTATCAGAGCCTAAGGAGAGGCACTTCTTAGCTGTCTCTAATAGATAGAATTGAGTTCATGTGCAACTGTCACGAGCAACCACCGCAACCATCCAGTAGGGTTAAGTAAGTATTGAATTGTGCTACGTATTAATGAGCCTCAACCGCCTAGAATACCGTGCAACTACTGCAACAGAATGCATCCCGGTGAGTGCTACCGGAGAACTGGAGCGTGCCTGAACTGTGGTAAGATGGGCCATTTCGCTAGAGACTGCAAAGAGCCAAGGCGTGCTGGACCTCCGCCGCAACGTAACGACGGACCACCTAGAATGGTGCAAGGTCGAGTATACAATATGAAGCCTGCAGACGAGCAAAGGGCGAATGACACCATACAAGGTACGCTAAAAATTGATGGTGTTCATGCTAATATTCTCTTTGATTCTGGTGCTACACATTCGTTCATTTCGGAGCAATTCGCTCCGTTATTGAGCATAAAGCCACAAGCGACTAGTTTTCCACTCGACATCGGCACACCTCTGGGGTCCATCGTTACCCAGAGGTACATCCCCATGGTGCCGATCGAAGTGGAAGGCAAGAACTTCTCCGCAGACCTTATCATCATTCCGATTAGGGACTATGATGCGGTGTTGGGTATGGACTGGTTGTCATACCATGACGCCTACCTACATTGTCGAGCAAAGAAGATACTGATCGGAACGCCAGGAGGACCTCAGACTGTTGTCAGAGGTACACCACTAGAGAGGGGCAAGATCCTAGTGTCAGCTTTAAAGGCACAAAAGATGCTGAAGAAAGGATGCCGGGGTTTCCTGGCAAGTGTGATCAAGACAGACAGAGTTGAAGTAGATCGAGATAGCATTGCTGTGGTGAAGGAGTTTCCAGACGTCTTTCCAGATGACGTTTCAGGATTGCCACCACGACGGGAGATTGACTTCCGCATTGACTTGGTGCCGGGCGCGGCACCTATATCAAAGGCTCCTTATCGAATGGCTCCAGCGGAAATGCTAGAATTGAAGACCCAAATCCAGGAGTTGCTGGATAAGGGATTCATTCGACCGAGCGTTTCTCCATGGGGCGCTCCAGTATTGTTTGTAAAGAAGAAGGACGGGTCGATGAGGCTGTGTATAGACTATCGGATGTTGAACAAAGTCACGATCAAGAACAAGTATCCACTACCAAGAATCGACGACCTGTTCGACCAATTATCTTCGGCAAAGGTATTCTCGAAGATTGATCTGAGAAGTGGCTATCATCAACTACGAATCACTGATGATGATGTGCCGAAGACCGCTTTCAGAACAAGATACGGGCATTATGAGTTCTTAGTGATGCCATTTGGGCTGACCAATGCCCCTGCAGCCTTCATGGACTTGATGAATAGAGTATTCAGGCCGTACTTGGACAAGTTCGTAATCGTCTTCGTCGACGACATTCTTATATATTCGTCGAGCCCAGAAGAACACGAGGAACATCTAAGAGTTGTGCTACAAACCTTACGGGAGCACAAATTGTACGCCAAATTCTCAAAATGTGAGTTTTGGTTGAAAGAGATTATGTTCCTCGGGCATATTATCAGTGAAAATGGAATATCGGTAGATCCTGCAAAGGTGGAAGCAGTTGCCAACTGGGCACAACCGAAAAATGCGTCAGAGATTAGAAGCTTCCTTGGACTTGCTGGATATTACAGGAGATTCATTCAGGACTTTTCCAAAATTGCATCGCCACTAACAAATCTCACTAAAAAGGGCATCAAGTATGAATGGTCACAGAGGTGTGAAGATAGTTTTCAAGAGTTAAAGAAGAGACTGACAACGGCGCCCATTCTGACCATACCTTCAGGCCAAGGAGGTTATGTCATATATAGCGACGCATGCGGCACTGGTTTAGGATGCGTCTTGATGCAACACGGGAAGGTAATTGCATATGCATCAAGACAATTAAAAAAGCATGAGAAGAATTATCCGACGCATGATCTCGAATTAGCAGCTGTGGTCTTCGCCCTCAAAATTTGGCGACACTATTTATATGGCGAAGAGTTCGAAATCTTCACAGACCACAAGAGCTTGAAATACATTTTCTCTCAAAAAGACTTGAATATGCGTCAGAGGAGGTGGATTGAGTTTCTAAAGGATTATGAGTTCGCTATCAGCTATCATCCAGGGAAGGCAAACTCAGTTGCTGACGCACTTAGTAGAAAATGGGGAGGATCACTCGCATGCCTGAGAGTGAGTCGTTGGAACATGATTGACTGCATTATCCAGGTCGGTCCAGTGATCAGCAGCGACGGTATACGAATTATGGCACACCTCGGCATGCAACCCGAGCTACTATTGAAGATAGGCAAAGCACAACCAAACGATAACGAGTACAATCACCTACTCAAGTTGTGCGAAAAGATTCCTACAGATTTTACGGTCACAGGTGGAGTGATCAGATATAGGGGACGATTGTGGGTCCCTGAGTGTGAAGCATTGAGAAGACAAGTGTTGGATGAGTGCCACAAGTCAGAGTTCGCCATTCATCCTGGAAGCACGAAGATGTTCAAAGACTTGCAACGGACCTTCTGGTGGAATAATATGAAGAAGGATGTGGCTGAGTACGTTGCAAGATGTCTAGTATGCCAACAAGTGAAAGTGGAACATCAGAGACCTTACGGTGTACTACAAGAACTTGGAATCCCACAATGGAAATGGGAAAAGGTGACTATGGATTTTGTCACTGGGCTTCCAAGAACTCAACAAGACCATGATGCAATATGGGTGGTGGTGGACCGTTTTAGCAAGGCAGCCCATTTCATCCCCATCAAATGGAAACAGTCTGTCGAAAGTCTGATGGACATTTATATTAAGGAGGTTATCCGACTACATGGAGTGCCAGTCTCCATTGTGTCGGATAGAGATCCACGATTTACGGCCAAATTTTGGCGGAGCATACAGAGTGCTTTTGGAACCAAATTAAATTTCAGTACTGCGTTCCATCCTCAGACAGACGGGCAATCTGAACGAACGATTCAGACATTAGAAGACATGCTCCGTGCATGTGCGTTGGACTGGAGTGGCAGTTGGGACACGCACCTCCCACTGATCGAGTTCGCATACAATAACAGTTACCACTCCAGCATAGGCATGGCACCATTTGCAGCAATGTATGGAAGGCCTTGTCGCTCCCCCATCTGTTGGAGTGAGGTGGGAGGACGGCAATTCTTATCAGAGGAGTTAATGAAGCAAACCAAGGAAGATGCTGAAAAAGTTCGCCTTATTAGAGAGAGATTGAAAACAGCATTCACAAGACAGAAAACATATGCTGACAAGAAGAGAAGAGAACAAATTTTTAAAGTGGGAGATCGAGTTATGTTAAAAGTTTCTCCAATGAAAGGGGTAATGAGATTCAGCAAGAAGGGTAAGTTGAGTCCAAGATATGTTGGCCCCTTCGAAGTACTTGCATTGATCGGAGATGCAGCTTGTAGGTTGGCGTTGCCTCCATCATATGGACACGTGCATAATGTCTTTCACGTGTCCATGTTGCGCAAGTACCAACATGATGATGCTAATGTGGTGAATATGGAGGAACCAAATTTGAATGTAGATCTGACATATGCTGAGCAGCCTATAGAAATCTTGGAGTACCAAACTAAGCATATGAAGAATAAAATGGTACCCATGGTGAGGGTGGCTTGGACACATCATAGAGATGAAGATGCCACCTGGGAACTGGAAGAAGAAATGAGAAGAGATTTTCCAGAATTATTTAGGTGAGATAATATAACTTCTTTTATTCAAATTCGAGGACGAATTTATTTTTAAGGAGGTTATGATGTAACGACCCAGATTTTTAGGTTTAACAAATAGATATTTTATTATTTTATTTTATTTTGAAGAAATATTGTTATTGTTATATTTAATAATTCCGAAAATAAAAAAAATAAAAATAATTGAGAGGAGTTTGATTAGGATAGGATTATTCAATTAATTTCATAATTTATCTAATTAACTATTAGAATAAAATAGGGAGTGGTTAAAAGGATAAATTAGAGGATTTAATTTGATTGAGATTAGATAATATGGTTAGAGAATAATTAAAAATCTATAAACACTATAAATAAGAGTAGGGGGGTACGAACGACTCCGTCTGCGTGATTTTCGGCTTCGTCTTCGGCGACCTCAGAGAACAAGGCTCGCAGGTACGTAGGGGGATCCGTAGGATTATTTATTATGTTGGAAAAATATATATTTTTCTCGGGTGCCATTATTTTCTCCCGAATCAAATTCTAGAAGAAATAGAAAAAAAAAATAGAGAATTGAAAGAGAGGCCGTGACATAAGCAAATAAAAAAAAAAAGGGCGTAAAGAGGAGAGAGGAGGAAGTATAGAGAGAGGGGGAAATCGTGGCCAAGAGAGAGGAAGTAACAGAAGGTAGAGAGGAAAACAAAGTAATACGTGGATGAAGTAAAGAGGAGAGAGGAGGAAGTATAGAGAGAGGGGGAAATCGTGGCCAAGAGAGAGGAAGTAACAGAAGGTAGAGAGGAAAACAAAGTAATACGTGGATGAAGCGAATTGGAGAGAGAAGGAAGAAAAAAAAAAGTGAAGGCACTTCGTGAATAGGAGAGAGGAAAGTAAATAAGAGGAATTGGGTTTGCTAGTCGAGAAAAAAAAAATAGAAAACCAGGAGAGAGAAGGGAATTGAGAAAAGGAAATGAGAAAAAAAAGGGGCAATTGGAAATGAGAAAAAAAAAGGGCCTACGTGAGATTGATAAGAAAAAAAAAAAAGAAAAAGGCTTTCGTTAACTTTTACGCAGAAAGAGAAAAATGAATTTTTTTTAAAAAGAAATTCATTTCTAGAATCTCTGGTCCAGCAAGGAAGAAATAAATAAATAGATAAATATAGAGAAGAAGTCGAGAGTTAAGTATTTATTTTATTTAGATTAGTAATTTTAATTATGAGTTTTATAATATTTATCTTCCTATTCATATTGTGATATATTGATTATATTATTGAATCGGTCTTCGTTAGTATATTCTGATTATCTATTATTATTATTTAAATATGATATATTGATTGTATTCTTATTGATTGATCCTGATTAAATTATCACTATACTTGATTATATTATTATCATACCTGATAATAGTATTATCTTATCAAATCATATTGTCATCATATCTGATCCTATTTTATTATCATATCCGATCTTATCATTGATTATGATATCGATCCGGTAGTCTTTCGGATTGGGTCTTGTTTCACCTAAATTAAATTGCTAAAAGATAGACATCTTAGGTAAATAAGATAAAAGTCGAAAGCTACTGGGCCCATGTCTACTGATTGCCACTAAGCCGGGACCAATTGAATTGAATTGAATTGAATGGGGCAGATAGTGTAAAAACTATGACTGTCCTGTGTATGGTCACTCGTCCCCCACCATACACGAACCCATTGAATCGTATTGGGCTTGCCGTGGCACTGATCCCCCACTGGCCTGCATGAAAGTGGCATGGTGTCCCTTAATTGACTGAGCGCTCCTCATTGAATTGGATAACTCCGAACATTATAAATTGAATTGAATTGAAATAGAATCGAATTAAATTGAATTGGATTGAAACTAAATTGAATTGAATAGATCATGGTCATTTGGAATACCGGCGTTGATTGGTATTGCCTCCGCCCATTGAATCGAATTGAATTGTAATTGACCAATGACCATTGATATTGAATTGAAAATTGTTAAATTGAATAGTGTCATAGTGATTAGACATTTAATTGCTAAATCAATATTGATCGATCACCTGATCTTTTTATGATCCTTCCTATTGATTTATAACTTTATTGTCTTATTGTTATATTGAATCATCGATCCAATTGATTAGGCAATTATTAATTGCTATCTCTATTGATTGGTCTTTTGACCATAACTTGATATAGTTGCTCATGTTGATAAATCGTTATATTGTAAATTAATTATTGTATTGATTGCTCAATTGACTCATCATTGATTATATCTTATTTTCGATTGAGCATATTGATTGTTTAGTAGACCCTACGTACTGAGTATTTTTATACTCATGGATATTTCCCTGTACCTGGATCCGTGCAGGTGAGAGTACTTTGATAGAGGATGATCCTGCAGGTGGCTATGCTCAGTGATAGACAGATGTTGCACATGTTCTAGATTGAGTTGTCTAGTTTTTATTATTTCCGCATTTATTAGAATTGTGAACTTATTAATATTTTAATTATTTTGAATATAATGGATTATTAGTTGTTATTATTGAAAAAGTCTTCCGCATTTATTGTTTATATTCCGCAAAAATGTTTTATAGAAAATTGAGTAGCGCCTTTGGGACGACTCTGAGCACGTGAAAGTCACAATGGGGGCGGGCGGAAACGGCCGGGCGCTTGCTGATGGATGCGGTGACCTCGGCACACGGTGGGCGGGTGGAGGTTTGGCGCGCTGCTGTTGGACGCGCGAGCGGGAGGGATGGGCCGCGTCTCCCGCCGCAGGAAACAGGAGGCGACGCCCAATGGAGCGGCCACGAGTTGCATGGGGACTTGAAGGAGAATGGATACAAAACAACGACTACGTTGCACTGTTGCAGTCAGGTCAGGCGTTATCTCTCTCTCTCTCTCTCTCTCTCTCTCTCTCTCTCTCTCTCTCTCTCTCTCTCTCTCTCTCTCTCTCTCTCTCTCTCTCTCTCTCTCTCTCTCTCTCTCTCTCTCTCTCTCTCTCTCTCTCTCTCTCTCTCTCTCTCTCTCTCTCTCTCTCTCTCTCTCTCTCTCTCTCTCTCTCTCTCTCTCTCTCTCTCTCTCTCTCTCTCTCTCTCTCTCACACACACATATGTACTTATCCAGTTATCCGCAGCGAATCCCTCGTTCCTTGCCCATGCAATGCAATGCTTTTATTTTTAAAAATAGAAATAAAGATAAAATATTTGTGGGGGAGGAGTATGTTTTTTTTTAACTTGATTTGATTTAATTTAAGTTCATGAATCCTCCTCAGCCGGTGTCTCACACGAGGCAACCACTCGAGGAGCTTTATCTCCTCTTTTTGTGTAGTCACGAAGGCAGGCAGCGTAATTGTGACACATGAAAAGATTGATACACATGCGAATGTGGGCAAAGGAAAAGGATAAGGCAAAATTATCTACTTGTCTTTCTATTTACAAAAATAATATTATATTTATGTTAAGATAAATAACAAATAGCCCCTTGTTACTAACAAAAAAAGTGGTGAACGAAAAAAAAACTAAGTACATACCATGGTGTAGTGGCAAGTGGGATGTTTTATCAATCCTTTTCGGCCAATTGAATTATGGTTTGTAAAATTGTTAGGATGGCTTTTCGATACATGGTTGTAAGAAGGATAGTCCTGACGATCGTAACATCCTACTTTATAAATAAAAATAATAATATAAAATAATATATTTATTTATAAATTTTATATTTATATATATGTTAATTAAACATTAATCATTAATATTTTATTCATATTTTCAAATATAATACATATTTTTAATATCATGTGAAGCAGAATATGGTATAATCTTAAAAGATACTAAAATAATAAGATATACAAGATTTGATCTTAATGAAGTTTAATATTTTTATTGAATTGTGATATAATTCTTAGTATACGTATAATAATGAAATTTAACTTTGATGAAAGATAATATAGGATTAAACCCATAACATAATGTTGAATTATTATATTAAAACTCATGAAAATGACGATAACATGTGCAATGTATAAAAATAAAATAGTTGAATCCAATTTTCAATGTCATTTATGTTTACTTTTTAATTTTTTATTCAAATAAATTAATTATACAAATATCGTATGATCGGTATGATGTTACAATATATAAAAATAATAATAGTGAAATCAAATTTTCTCCAAGTGGATTGGAAGGATCCTGTTTATCTTAAAAATCTAACTATAATTCGATATATATTCTATGTTTAATATTCTCTATGTAGGATCAGGGTCATTTTTAATTTAAAAGATTGTAAGATCGTTAGATCTTACTATCCGAATCAAGAATTTGACAATCATAATAGTTCAATCCAATTTGACCAAATTTAAATTGGATTTATAAATAATATTATTTCTATTACTTTGAAAAATATATATTATATATTAAAGTATAAATGTAATAAATAATAAAATAAAAATATATTAATCATCATTTTAAATTTAAAATATTAATAACTTATTTTTACATTTAAATATATATATATATATATATATATATATATTAGTTATAATTATTATATTTTCTTATTTAATAATTTTCTTTTTTTAATGTTTCTCACATTTTATTTTATAAATTCAATTTCTTTTTCATTTTATCTATTTCTCTTTTAAGTTCATCCTATAAAATTTATTATATTACTTATGTTTCAATTTATAATATAAATTATGTATAATGAGTTAAATTTTATCATCATATTTAAGGCGATGATAATTTTCTCTTTTATTTAAATTTGACTCCATTATTACCTTACTACCTTTATTTGCAAATTCATATTTACTTTCATATTTACTTTCATTTATTGCTAAAATCTTTTTTACATTCATCATATAAAATCTAATATTTTATTCTTCTTTCCTTTCTATTCTTCCAACTTTCAAACTGTAATATCCTTTCCTATTTTTCTATTAGTTTAACTTTTTTAGAAAAATAATATTAAACCGATTTTTTAAGTTCAACCCAATTTTGATCCAGTCAACTCAATTCAATCCCTTTTTTTTAAATAAATCAATTTTTAATATCAAATTGAACTGGACCAACATTCGTGATTAAATCAGTGCTTTGCAAAACATTGTGTTTGACTTATTTTCCATATCAGTCAACAACTAAAACAAAATAAATTATGTTCTGAACATCATTATTGAGATATAATCAAATAAATTAGGTAAACTATTTCTTTGAAACATTTTTTTTAAAATTAGATTCATTGATTAAAAATAAGTTCGGAAAAGATATAATTTATATTGAATATTAAGTAATCAGAATATTGATTCTGGTCTTTTACGAGTTCATTTATAGGTCTTCCAAAAAGGACAATTTGTGCTTCCTCTCCGGAGATAACCTTTGTATTATCCGTAGGGCTGGCTCGAGACATGAAGAGATCTAAAGAAAGATTATATGATAAGGTCTTTTATATAATAAAAAATATTTCATTAAAAATTTAATTTTTTAACTTTTTGTTAGATGCAAAATTAGTAATAAGATTTTTATAACTCGCTTCTCTCAGTGTTTCTTTTTCTGTTGATAAGATAGTTAAGTCCATTTAATCTTTATTGAGCATTATTGATCTTAAATCAGAAATTCTAACGAAGAATTTTTTTGAGACATTTATACATTCTTGAAACATTTTATAACAAATAATTAAATTATTTTTGAAATTCGACAAAGATTTAATTCTTTTTAACAATTTTGAATAATCAGATTAATATTTTCTAGATAATATTTTCAAAAAATATATGATATATATATATATTCACAAAATATGTACTATGTATATTTATTAACCCTAAATAAAAAATAAATAGAGAAGAGAGTTGGAATGATACGATTTGGATCTGCTCAAATAAGTTAGGAAAGTTTGAAAAAATAAATCAATATTATTTTAGAAAAGAGTCGGAGTGTAAATAAAAACAAGTTAACATGCTTTGAAATTTTTGGCCATAAATGACCTAGGAAAAAGATTAAGAACATTGTGATAATTTATGGAATGAAGACAATATATCAAATAATTAATTTTGGATTGCTCGCCAAATTTTAAGGAGCATTGCAAAATATTTGAGTAGATGAATCTATAAAGAGAGAGAGTCAATTAAGATCCTCATTAATTAAGAAATAAATTAACGAGAAAAAAGTGACATGCAATGATTGGAGAAATTATGAGACCTAAAAATTGTATCAAATTTGTTTATTGTTATCAATTACTATTATTGAGAACTTTATATATTTATAATTATATTCTCAATATAATTAATATAAATAAATAATAAATTAATTACTATAGGCTCAAATAATTGGAACCTTCAAATAGTTGGGGGCCCCAAAGAGCTGCTTGGGCTTTGGGCCGACCCAGAAGTTAGGATAATTTATTCCTTTTCTTTCGAGATTTATATTATCACATCATTCCCTTAAGTGTCAACCGGGCTGAGAGAAAGCTGCCGTTTCTTCCCATCGTCCTACAACATGACTAAACAAACTAAAATAATATGGAGCAAATTTGCATAATCAGTCCGAAATTATATTTTTGCACCTTTGAGTTTGTTCTTCTAACGTAAACTTCTATTTTTGCACAAAAAAATCAGAATCTTTAATTTATTTCTCAAATCTAACCTCGGTCTTTATTTTAAAATTTTTAAATTAGTTATAAATATAGCTTATTATTATATTTTTATTAAAATAATAATAATTCAACGATCATTACATGGACAAATTGTAAAAAAAATAAAAGAATAAAATTTAAAACAGGTTTTACAACTTTGATTTGAAATTAATTTTAATTTTATCATATTTTTATAATTAATTTAAATTTTTTAAAATAAAGGTTTAGATTAGATTTGGAAACATGACTTTTTACATAAAAATAAAAATTCAGAGTAGATTACACTCCTAGAGTAAGATGATAAAAAGAATTAAAGCCCCATCGTTACGCGGGACACTGGTAAGTTATCCTTTCATTGTTCTGCTTATTTCCGTGCAACCATACAAACATCCTCTTGTGGCATGGGATACTTGAGGTAGTTTGGAAAAGTTAAATGGCATTTAACTATAAATTACCATTTTCATTTTGCTTCCAACCAATTCAGAGAAAGCAAAAAGGTAACCTAGATTAAAATCTCCACTGATATGTTGATTGAGATGCTCCCCTCAATCTATCTCTTGAGGCTTACAAGTATACTTTGAGATAGGATAAATTCATGATTTCTACTACAAATCACAAGGTAAATATCCTATATCGGTAAAAGTCAAGAGAAACAGAAATATGAATGCACTTATAATTTTACACTACTAGAAGGAATCACTCCTTAGGAACAAATCCTAACTTAGGGACACAAGGACGATCATTTATACATTTTTCTCCAACAGGCGTAGGCTTAGATTACAATGTAATCGATAAGGATTAACTATCCACCCACTCTGAACCTTCAATATACCATCTGACATGGCGCTTGTGATCTCCTTGTATCTAGGGATCAATCTTGTGAGAGCATCTGGTCGATTAGTTGCCCTTGGTTATAGCTTTCTACAATTTTTTTCGCATATGAAGGGGTGTGTCTTTCAGCCCTGCTCAAAACAAATGGTGCCTCAGTGGCTACATCTCCAAGCAGGCTCACTAATCACTATATGTCAACCTCGAGGGAAGAGATTCGTACCTTTCTTTCCCCCACTGGCGGTTTACATACAAGTAGTTCCTTATTGTATGATAATCCAATGAATAACGCGCAAATTCAAGGCCTTTTGGTCCAACCTGCACACAATATTGTTAGCACAAATGCACAATTGTCTATGATGCCAGTTATAAGAAAAAGTATCACTTGACCCTCAACTATGGCATCTGTTACTAAGAACAAAGATTACTTGACCCTCACCAGATTGAGAAGAAATGCTAGAATGTTGCCAACGAATTTTGGTGCCGGATTGGGAGCTTTCCCTGGAGAGTCAGGAAAAATATCGGGTAACTTTACTTTCCTCTATAAGTTAGGAAGAATGCCCTTTAAGTTTAATGTTCTAATACCACAAGAGAAAAATAAATAAGTCATCATTCTTCAAGTATGAAATGATATAACATGAAAAGAAAATAACAAAGTACCCATTTTTGCAATATCATCAGATTTAACTGTTTCCATAACAAATGGTTGTCTGTTACCCTGCAGTAGGCATTTATGAAGGTATTAACATCAGTACATTTTTCTGGCTGTATATGATTATATAGAGAAAAATAATGAATACACTGCTCATCGTTGGAGTGATTTCCAACAGCTTCTCCACTAGATTGAGCATCTCCCTACCACGTTCATTCCTGTCATTAAAAAGGTCCACAGTTAGAAAAAAAATCCAAGGTATATCCAGCTGCATTGTCCCTCAGTTTTAAAGCATCATATGAGACTGTTTTAAATAAGTGAACACCTTTAAATAAAGCTATTCACATAATAATATTTGGTCATGGACTTGATGGCCCGATGTCCTATCAAGTAGCACAAGGTAACTTTTATGGTGTAACCTATATTTTTTTTCTTTTGACAGAGATAAGTCACACACAAGAGAAAAGGAGCATAAGAAGCCAACAGGTTTCACCTTGGCAAATGAATATGATTGCCAATTCTGGAATATGACTAAAGAAGCCAAACCAAAAAATTAAAAATCAAAAGAAATACATATAGGTGGCCTGTTGAAATACTTAATGGAAAGTTCGTCTTAACAAGTAATTCTGATTCTTAATGAATTCATTGTTTAAGTTCAACAAAAAAATGAAACCCCTCTTTGTAACTCTAGATCAGTATCAGAAAAGCATCAATTCTTTCTTCAAGAATGCAGCATATCCAAAATGCATTCATGCACACTACCTAACAGTGATATACTGTGGATGCTCAGTCATGCTTAATCCAGTATACTTTGGCACACCCATGTATCCCACCACCATGTCCTGCATGCCATCGACCAATCAACTTCACAAGAATTACAATAACTTTTAAATGAACTTGGCCATTTCGCTCCAGAGTAATTTCTTCAAAACTTGGCTAACACTGGCCATCAGCAAGTAAATATGATGATAGCAACATCAATTGAGACATACCGCCAATGCATTGGTGTAGTCAAAGCAGCTGCAAAGCATAAGATAAAATACACGTGATTTATATCTCCAAAAGCATATGTAAGAGCTATATATGATACTGAATTTATGTTCTTTTTGCCAGAAAAAAAGGTTGTGAAGAAAGAAACAGCAAGTTTTGGGTACGAAATCTTCACAAAAGGCTAACAAATAATAATAATAATATTAGAGGCAGTATATCTAAAGAAAACCACAGTGATGAAACCTCTCAGCTCTCAGGGTTTATCAGATTGGCAAATTTTTACACAAAATGCAATGCCAATTTGACTACGATTTGAATATTTGATATTGTTGAATAAGATGTTTTCACTTATTTTTCACCAAACACTAATGCCTCCTTATTTATAATAAAGGTAGGCAATACAAGAAAGGAGAATATGCTAGAATATTACTCTAGAATATCAGAAATATTATCCCAAAATATTTGGGATATTATTTCAAAAAATCTGAGATACTAATCCTGAATAATATTATAAAGATATGAAAAAAATATGCAAATCATATCTCAACACTCCCCCTCAAGCTGGATCATAAATATCAATCATGCTTAACTTATCGCATATCAGTGATGCCTAACTTGGTAGCCATCAAAGTTGAAGGCGCCGATGATTCCAACACGCCCCCGCAAGTTGACGTTGGGAAGAGACTGAACGGCGGTGACTTGAAGCACACATGGCAGCGAAATCATGCAACAGCAACAGTGTAACCACTCGTCGAACACCTGCTGGGCGACCTGTGGTGAAATGATGACCAAGACAAACAATAGAGACAATTCGACAGACACCTGGAGGACAACTGCTGCTGAAAGAACATTAGAGAGGAAAACGCCAACAATGATTTTGCCGACATGCCCCAACTTGAAGAGAGCTTGAGCAGCAATAGCAAAATATCCAATGAGGCAAGTAGAAATTCTTTGATGAAAGTAGAGAACTAGCTAGAAACACAGCTCCCAAATCTAGCAACAACGCCGGTAGAACACTGATAATGGCAAATGGAGAGGAAACTCAAAAGTGACGACTTGAGGCACGCCAACCGCGATCCATCGCCAGAAAGGAAGGTTCCGATCGTCAATAACGACGTCGGCAAAGTCCGGTCGTCCACA
Source organism: Pontederia crassipes (assembly GCA_030549335.1). Classification (NCBI taxonomy): domain Eukaryota; kingdom Viridiplantae; phylum Streptophyta; class Magnoliopsida; order Commelinales; family Pontederiaceae; genus Pontederia; species Pontederia crassipes. The sequence goes on along the minus strand of CM060191.1, from coordinate 61,627,349 downwards.
AAGACATCGGTATAATTCCGAAGGTTAAGCTCCGATCAATAGTGGTTCACTAGGACACTCCTTATGGAATGCAGGACGCCTCAAAGGCGTAGGAAGCCTTCAAGGACTTAGGGTATCATATAAACGTGACAGCAAAACTGCATAGATGCTTCTGTGGGGCATAGAGTCGCTGGAAAGCAAAGGAGTTGAAGAGGAACAAAGGAGAGAAACCACAAAGGTACATAACCTCGATCTAGGATCGTTGCTCTAATCAATAAAGGCCCAAAGGCAAGTCCGGCGATAACACCGGCAAACTACCGATAACGGCAACACTTTCGGCAAAGACGCCGATGACAACCAACAAGACGTCGAAGAAGGAAACGGTGATCTTCACCACGAAAATGGAGACGAGCTCCAAACGGCGAGTCGAGCTCGACCGGCAACCTGGCCGATAATCACCAAAAAAACAAACGAAAGCGAAGGAAACATGGAAGAGGCAAAAATGAAGTTTCGTTCTGCAATAGTTTCTGAGGTCCTGTGCAGTGCTAAGATTGATCTTGCAGCAGAAGGAGCGGAAATAGCAGAAGAGAGTAATATAGAAGAAAACACAAAGACACACAAAGACGTAGAAAGAAGAACGTGAACCAGAAACAGAGAGAGAAAAGGGGAAACTAGAAATGTGGATCATCGAGTCATAAATACGAAGATAAAGAACTTCGTACTTCCTGGAAGCCGATGAATCACTTGGCGAGAAGAGCTCACACGGATCTCTAATCAATCCGCTCTGATGCCATGTTGAATAAGATGTTTTCACTTAATTTTCATCAAACACTAATGCCTCCTTATTTATAATAAAGGTAGGCAATACAAGAAAGGAAAATATGGTAGAATGTTACTCCAGAATATCAAGGATATTATCCCAAAATATCTGGAATATTATTCTAGAAAATCTAGGATATTAATCCTGAATAATATTACAAAGATATGCAAAGATATGGAAAGATATGCAAATCATATCTCAACACTCCCCCTCAAGCCGAAGCATAAATATCAATCATGCCTAGCTTGTCGCATATCAATCATGCCTAACTTGGTAGCCAAAAAGTTGATGGCGCCGACAATTCTATATTCCAACATATATTATGTAACAAGGTCTCAAGAGTCTCAGTGAATATAAAAATGCCACAGTTTACATATGTAGGGTTTACCTATAACAGGATGGTGCAATTACATCAACTAGTTCATTTGCAGGAAGGCAAAAGTAAGGAATCTGCATCAAGAAAAACTTTATAATTTCTGGATAGCAGAAGGAAAGCAGAACCATATAAACTTAATGAACATTAGAAGGGAAAACAAGGAGTACCTCTTCTATATGGCCATCCAAATGCTTTATTTGAACCTGAACAAAGACTATGACAATTATATATCTTAGAAGTAATAGGACAAAAATCCAAGGTTGTTTATGAGAAAACTAGTTCATGGCTATTGGCCAGACAGTCATTATTGAATCAATGTAAGAATTCTGAGGAACAATCACTGAACTGAGTACAAATACTCATGGTAACATAGTGTTCCTTTTTTTTTTTTTTTGCTTTGCAGTGTTTTAAGTCTGACTTTGCTTAAACCTTGTAATCTTGCATGAACTCATAATGCAGAACAGTTTCTGGGTCGCTGCTTGCAGACTTCAAGAACTTATCTAGCCCTTCACGAGTTCCATTGTCCACTATAGATAAATATCCATGACAACAAACAGACGGGTCAATATTGTGCTACACTAGCAACAAACTGGCATTCAAAATGAACTAAAAGGATCATTTTGGAGCAATGATTTAATAATCATACTAAGATATCTTGAGTTATGATATAAACAACATTTTCTTCCAAATATGCAGATCATAAATGGAAAAAATGAAACCAATAAAAAATCAATTACCGCAGTTGGTGCCAAGAACATAAAGCTTCTCCAAGCCAAGATACTTCTCAACAGATCTTAATGCTGCAGTCAAGAAATCACTCTGCATTTCAATAGTAGTTGGTTACAACAAAGAATAGACTGAAAAGTAAGTTACTCAGAAAAAACATAAATCATACCTTGCACCTGGCAACCAACGCCGCAGAAAAGGAGACGCTTTACCCCTGCTGCCTGTGACAAAAATGGCTCTTATAAGCAATTTGCAAAGAAATAACCATAAAGAATCCAACAAAATGCTTAAATTGAGTCAACATATTTTGCACAACCTCAGAACCATGCTTATGGGTAAGGTTAGTTTGGCATCATGCAGCCACTGGCTAATACATGTCAATACTGAAGTCAATAGTTTACACAAGATGTCCAAAAACATCTAATTGAATAATGAAAATTTGATGATCAAATTGAAAGCGTGCATATTACATGTGTATGTATCTTTATAAGGGCAAACATGTGTTGGTGAAGGAAAACTTGTTATTGTTAGAAACATTTCTTGTAAGACGATTTGAAAGTTAGGCTAGGGGAGGATATAATTCCTCAAGTGACAAAGTTTAAATATTTAGGATCAATTGTAAGACAAGATGGTGAGATTGATGACGATGTTAATCATAGAATTCAAGTTGGTTGGTGTATGTGGAGGAAAGCCACTGGAGTTCTTTGTGATAGAAAAGTACCCAATAAAGTTAAAGGAAAATTCTATCGTACTGCTATAAGGTCAGCAGTGTTATATGGTAGTGAATGTTGGCTATGAAGGGACAACATGAACGTAAAGTGGGGGTAGCCGAAATGAAGATGTTGAGATGGATGTGTGGTCATACAAGATTAGATAAGATTAGAAATGACCATATACGTGAACGAGTCGGAGTGGCTCCTATTAGTGAGAAAATGGTAGAGAATCGTTTGAGATGGTTTGATCATGTTCAGAGAAGACCATTAGATGCGCCAGTAAGAAGAGTAGATCAAATAATCTGGAGTCCGATTAAAAAAGGGGGAGGAAGGCCAAGGCGGACACTTGGCGAACTAATAGAGCAAGATCTATTGGTGAATAATATACCGAAAGGTTTGGTTACTAATAGAGCGGAATGGCGTCGTATGATCCATGTAGCCGATCTCACCTAGTGGAATAAGGCTTTGTTGTTGTTGTTGTTGTTGTTGTTAGAAACATTTCTTGTAAATTAGACAGGATGGATGAAGCTGGTTTATGTTAAAAAGTGTGTGATCTTGCTTTGAGACGAAAAAAGAAGCTAACCTTAGTTTATCACGCATACAGATAAATAAAACAGATATATAAGCCCTAGGATTCACAAGAGTAGGATCAGCTAGGCCAACTACAGAAGCTGACCCTCTTTTTATTCATTTATGCATTACATAGTAATATCTTCCTCTCCAATTTCTAGATTTTGTCCAAAAGAACTCCTTTGGTATCAAAAGATTCAAAACCTTAAGGAGTTGGAGCAAGACAAAAAAAAACATATTAGCGGACCACTCTAGCCCAGTGTATCAGTAGCAAGCAAAGTGTGAGAGCTTTTATATTGTCTGATTAAGGTTTACCATCTTTACAAAAACCTGGTGGCACCCAAGATCCTAAGGAGCTTAAGATGTTTGGCTAAATGGTTTTGTCTATCACAACAAGGGCAGATCAAGTTACCTCCACAAGGGCAAGGGTATTGAGATTGGGCGATAATGTTGGTTTAACACCTTTTGCTGCATAAACTTCCTCAGGTGTCCTACAAAAAAGTATTTACGTTAGACTGCAGAATACTAGTTTCAGAATTTAGGATTGTTGTGTTCAAAGCAAAAATATTGAAGAGCATGTAGCTAAAATCAATAGCATTAATGCTCATTCAAATATGCATGTGATGCTCAATAATCTTACCTAGCTAGAATTGGTCTTGGAGTAAGTCTGTCTTCTGGATCACTGCAGTATTTACAGAACTGATTACATAGTATTGAATAAAAAAGATTAATCGACTTACAGACAATGGTTTCATTTGCATTATGTGTTACATCACTACCTTTGCACACAAATAACAGCTTCTACCATATTTGATTTCAGCATTTCTACAGCAATGGTTGTTACAATGCCCGTCCATTGAGCTCCTAGGAAAACACGGTAAAGATGGATGAGAATGGCAGAACATTTCACATATTCCAATGTAATAAACCTTGTGATCATAGCGGCAAAGAACAAAAGTTACATACGGGACAATGCAATTGCGACCCTGAACCAACATGCCAACTTACCTTGTACAGGCTTTGTCTTTTTTGCATAAAGCAACTTTTCATGCACGCCAAAGTACATCTCATCGGGGTCATCTTTCCTTGCTCTTCCATGCACAATCGGTTCTAAAACCTAAATCAAAACAAAGAATTATCACTTAAAATTAAGGTCCTTTTATCCGAGAAAAGCATGCATATTTTCTTGTCCACTGGAAGCTAAATCATTGGATCACATGCGAAGAACTTGCAGCATAAAAACATGCATACTGGCTACTAGCGTGGCTTCTGAACAAAAATGATTGCTTGCTTCTTACCAACTTGCATAAACTTGGACCAAACAGGAATTAAAATTGTTTGTACAACCAGAGACAAGAATGGAAAAAAAATGTAGGATCCTATATACTTAAAGGAAAAAGGATACGGCATTTATATGGATTGCTGATAGGGTTAAATTTATGTTCACGAAAGACTTATAATTTTTTTAAACATCGAATACAAATATAAGCTCCTTTCTTCTACGAGTTTTTGATGTTTGGGCAAGATTAGTTTAAGGTGCGTCTGCAAGTCCCAGAGTTAAGGTGATTTAAAGGTAAGCAGCTCCAATCAAGGTCACTTTTATGAATTTGAATTCGAACTTATGCACATAAAAGCTCCCCTTTCCCGTATTCACAAAAGAAATTTTCGAAAAGGGGAAGGCGTAAGGTTTACAACCTCGACTTTGGACATTCCATCGCCCAAGAAGGCGCAAGCGTTCTTCACATGAGCGATGTAGTAGGTATCGCAGAGGCCGCAACGACTGCCCACATTAAAGTTAAATCATGAACAGCAGTAGAAAATAACATTGAGGAGGAAGAGATGGGACATTACCTGCAGTGGTCCTTGGCCGGGTAAACACCACCTGGAGGAATGGGTTTAGCGCGACTCCTCCAGTCGTCCCTCAATGCGGCGGTGGCTTCCTTCTTCGACTTCTCTGCAGCGACACGAGTCCAAGAAAATACATATTAAAGAGTCGAAAGTAGATGGAAGGAAGGAAGTTGCTTCTATCTTTACCAGTGCCGATACCTTTCGGAGAGGAGGAAGAAGAGCAGATGATGGGGAAGCGGAAGGCGTTGCAGGTGGTCGCCATGGGAGTCACAGCGTAAGCGACGGAGGCACGAGAGCTAAGAGCTAACGAATGGTTGTGGGTACTTGTGGGCAGTGGAAGTGGCGTGCAGAACGTTGAAAATATCTCCTCCTCCTCACATTATTATTAGTTGTTTTTTACTTTTGTTGTTGTTGGATTGAGACGAAAGCGGAAGGGATTTTTTTTCTATTTTTTGGATAAAATTTTAAAGAGGGGAAATAGCTCTCCATTTGCTTTTAGTAATTTTGTTTTAACTTCAAATCGGAGAAAAAAATTCTTCATTTACTTTTCTTCGAGGTTTCATAACGAGAGTTAAAAGGTGAATGGGAAGAAAAAAAATTAAAAAAGGCCTCTTATCTTTATTATCCTCCATGTGAACAAAGTTTTTTTTTTCAACTTCTAAATGGGGTCTATTATTTATCCTTATTTTTAGGGAAAATTGTACAAAAAGATCTAAACTTTTATTCTTATTGCAAATATGACCCAAACTTTGATTTCATAGAATAAAAATCACAAACTTTCAAAATATTATTAAATTTAGCCAAAACTCTTTTGTTGAACTTCCATTTTTTCTCATATTATATTATATATAATATATTCAACATTGTTTGAGCTTAAACTATAAAATGAATAGAAAAAATATAATTATATATTTTTTTATTAAATAAATGAATATTATGTAAGTGATTAATAATTATTCTAATGCATATTATATATTAAAATTAATTATTCAATAAATAATGCAGAAGAGAGATCAGTGGTATGAAGCTATCAATGATGAAAGTAGTAATAATTTATTTTCAAATAAAACTTGCATGCACAATTATAAATTTATTCTTTTTTATGTACAAATGATGTAATATATAATATAAATTTATCAATCACATAAAATACAATATTATAAAAGATATACATCGAGTCTAAATATGAAAAAAAGAATTGGAAGTTCATGTTTTTTTTGTCCAATAAAAAATAGTTTAGCCTAAATATAATAACATTTTGAAATGTGATTTTTAATCTAACAAATTAAAATTTATACCATATTTTCACTAAGCATGAAAATTTATATTTTTGTGCAATTTTCCCTTATTTTTATTAGTTTTTTTATTACATTAAAAGAATATTATTATCTATTTAAATTCTTTAATGTCCTTTTTTCTCTCTTTAATATTTCATATTCAAACAAAGTTAAACACTGTTCCTTTATTACCTCATTTTTTCTTTCATTTGGTTCCCTTTCTTTGCCTAATTTTTATTACTTCATCTAATTATATTTTTTCCCAATTGCGATCTAATTGTCTAATATTAAGACAAAACATAAAAAAAATCAATGCCATGAAATAATGATATTATCTAAAATCTTATGAAATCATCTTATAAGTAAACTAATGTTACTGTCATTTATATTAATTCATTTTACTCTTTTTTTCCTATTGCAATACCAAATAATGATTAGCTATGGAGTCACACATCTAATCAGTGTTTTTATAATTGGACCAGACAATCAATTGGATCATGATTGAACCATTTCCATCAAGTTCAATCAAATTTATTTAATTAAAAATAATACTATTTATTGTAATTTCAACTATATACACATAATCAATATTATAGAATGCATAAAAAATTAGTCATATTCTATAATTTATAGTAAAATATAATAAAAATATATTAATTAAAAATTGAAAGTCATAAAAAAGACTTTAAGCTATTATTATTGAAATACACATATTAATTCTTTGATATTTTATTCTTCAATATTACTTTATGGTGATAATATATCAATTTATTTTGCCATGTATCACTCTTTACTTTCATTTCGATTTTTTATTTCCATTATTTCGTGATTCCCTATTATAGCAATTGAAAAATAATATTTTCATAAAAAAAGTCATCAAGTTATTATTTTTTATACTATATTAATTATTTTATTTTACTCTTTAATACCATTTTATGGTAATAATACATTAATTTATTTTGCCATATATTGCTCTTACTTTTTTTTTTACTTTCATTTAAATACTTTCTTTTTCGATTATCATTAATTCCTCTATCCCTATTAATTTCCATATTTGTTTCCTTTTTATTAAATTTTATTTTAATACTTTTCTTTTTCCTATTTCCATTAATTCCTCTTCTATTAATTTTCTATATTTATTTCCTTTTTAGTTTTCACCTATTCTAAGCTCAATTCTTTCCCACCTTTTTACTTTCTCTTTTAACTTTTTATTTTATTTTATTTTTAAATTTTATTTTTATTTTCTATTTTTTTATCACTTTTAGATGTGATTCAGATTATTTCGGTTTAGTGATTTATGAATTGAATGATTTTTACCTGATTCAACATCACTTCCATATTTGAACAAACTCGGACCTAAGTGACGATTTGCAGTTGAACCGATTGAATCAGCTAGTCTATTTTTATTTTAGTAATATTACATCTAAATGCATCGAGATAAACAGGTAGTAGAAAATGCCTTCCATCCATAAGATTTTAAGTTTCTTAGTAGTTGAGTTACTTTCTTAATTTAGTTGTGACGTTTATTGTATTCAATGTTGATATTAGGTGCACGAAAAATTCTAAACTTTACTATTTTATTTATCTAATATAGCATACTTTGGTGGATAATGATTTAACCCAACCATAAAAAATAATACATAGATAAAATATGAAGACTATGGATTAATTTAATTGATCAAAATAAAATATTTTAGTTGTGGTTTGGGTGAAAGTTATGGGCTGATTTTTTATTGAAAATTTAACCTTTAATTTTTTTATGATTTTTTAAAGCATAAAAAACGTACTCAATTTTTTTTGAAGAAAAATATAAAAATTAATTTGACCACTTAGAGAAGGTAAAATTTAATTCTGAAATCATCTTTTCGATTTAAATAAATCAAAGTAACCTATTATCACACTATAATTCAAGACATTCTAATTAATTTATATAAAATTCATTAAAAATTAGTAATTTGATATATTCAAGTTCAACTACATCATAATAAATTAAGTCAATAATATGCTTAATATAATGAATATTGGTAAAAGAAAAGGCAAAATTATAATTATTATTTAAAAGTTGGTCCTAGGTGACAAATAATATGGGTGTGGCCAACGGGGTAAATTTAAGTTATACCAAATTTTAAATCTATTTCTTAAATTTGTTATCAAACCTTAGTTTATAACGATATTACCCTATATTAATTACAAAAATTCTCAAGACGTCATTTTGTAATGAGCTCAACATGTCTCTCTAATTAATTTCAAGGAATTAATATAGGATGTAAATCAGACACAAAGTAAAGCTTTGCAATTTAATGCACGTTTAGTTAACTTTTTTTTAAAAATTAGTTAAATTATAATACTTCTCATATGACAAGGGATGATGTAATCAATTAACATATGTAAATTCAAATAGTAATTCACATACACGGCATTAATGTTATTAAATAAAATAATTACTTTCCTAAAATCAATTAAACTTCAAAAAATTGATGCAAATTTTGATCATATAATTCCATTATAATAAATTACAGATATTTTTCTAGAGCACCATAGGAAAAAAAATTAGGGAAATTTTAGGCAATGCAAAATTATTAATCGCCTTTTGTGTATATTCAGTTTCTTATTAAATAAATTAATTTCATAAATTGTCACTAAGTAATAAAATGCAATAAATAACATATATGCAATAAAAAATTGTAAGAAAAAATCATATGAAAAAAATTCATATTTAATCTATTTTTATATTTTTTATTAATTTTAAAACTTTCCTTTTTAAAAGAAAAAGAAAAGTACGGGCCATGCCTAGCCTGATCCATTTTGTTGCGTTCTAGTGCCACGAGGTCGTGTTAACCCACAACTGACTTGTTCAACGTTTAGACGGACTCTTTTAAGATGTTTTGTGGAAGCTTGTTTGTGACGTACCAAATGTCACGATTTCGAGAGTGTTTATCTTGAGTGAATGCTTCAATGGAGACATTTGAGCAAACGGGCGTCTAGGCAAAACACTTAGTTGGGATGTTATGTTGTGTTAATTTTCACGTCATGCTTGAAGTTCAATGCTAAATTTATGAAAGCTTTGAAATATTTGTTGAGAATATAATGCTTGATTACAAAGACTTCAGTAGAGGACTAACTACTCTCCTTTAATATACGATTGATATGGATGATAGATTGGTGATGCATGATGTACAGGACAAACTCCGAGGTGCACTTTTAAATACGAAATTACAAGATTATCACACGATAGAGTAAGCCTAACTTACCAAAGCGGGTTAAAACTTAAAGGAAAAATACAAATAAATAATTTGGCGATTGATGAGTGCATCGCAAAGCATCCATGATATTCTCCCCCACTGCAACTTCAAATTTTCTAATCTTTTATTTGAACTGTCACAATGCTTCTACAGATTCTCAACTTGTGCCAGCGTCTGGTCTTTCCACTCCATCAAACATGAACTCCTTCCACTTTGATTCTCAAACGATGAGCATTCTTCAACTTGATCTGTCGATTATTGACAGATGATCGATAGAATGCGATTTGAAATTTCATGCTCGGGATATTTAAAGTCTTTAACATATGGCTTGAGCAAGCTAACATGAAGACATGGCGTTGTTGCATTTAAGCGGGAGCTCTACTTTGTAGGACATCTTACCTACCTTCTTTAAGATCTTGAAGGAGCCTTCATAATGCCAAATTAGACCTTTGTGTTGATTCTTCTCGTTTAGTTGAGTTGAAGATGCTAGACCAACTTCATAAGGACCAAATCTCTAACATTAAAGTTGACATCTTGTTGAGCAATGTTGATTCACTTCTTCATGCTCTTCATCATCTTATGCAAACATGTTTGAGTTATGTCATTTTGCGTGTCATTCCCTCGCCACGCGATAAATAGCAGGAACTTTGCCACCATAGAAAATGAAGACAACATGTGGAGTGAGGGGCTGCTTACTCATCATCATATCAAAGGGACTTTTCGACCCATTCCTTTGCAGATTGTGAGAGAATTATGAGATGTCGAGTAGTTTCGTCCAGTCCTTTTGATTGGTACTAATATAGTATTGCAAGTGAATCTCTAAGACACAATTCTCTCATTCTATTTAGCCTCGGTCTAGAGGTGTATTGCTGTGAAAAAATACAGATTGAAGTCCATCATCCTCAACAACTCCTTTCAAAAGTTGCCAATGAACAATCCATCTTGATCACTAAATATTTGGGAAAGACCCTAATACTTCATGAATAGGTCTATAGCTTCAGTGTCATGATAACTCGATGAAGACGACGTACTTGAAAAATTAATCTATGACTATGGTACTAATCCCTTTAGACTTGGGCCAGCCCATGATGAAATTCATGAAAATATCTTTTCATGGTTGCTTTGAAATAGGCAGGGGTTCCGAAAGTTCATTGTGCACTTGATGAGTGTCTTTGCCTTGCTAGAAAATGAGGTATGTCTTTACGAAAGCTTCAACATCATACTCCATCATTGGTCAGAATTAATTATCCTCGATGAGTGTCAAAGTGCGACGAATTCTCGGATGTCCCAATGACACTCCTGCATGATGGCACGATGCAAGTTGTCAAATAGTGAAATGTAGATACAACTTTCCTTGGTGAAGATTAGTCCATCTTTCATTCAAAATCAGCACGTTTGTGCCCTCTTTTGCTTGCTCAAGCAATTTTTTTATCGTGGGACCTAACTCCATCCCTTTCGTATCCTTTCGATTAGATCGACTTGAGAAGAGCTCATGGCCACTAATTCTACACATAATTTGAAGGCGTCACAATGACATTCGTCCTGCCGAGTTTGCACTCTAGTGAATCTCTGCGATCATCTCCTTATCTGAATGGCACATCATCGTTACATGTTGTTGAGTTTGCGACTTTCTAATGCCATGAGATGTATCTTCTACATAAGAACTCCTCCAACAGTATAGTCAAAAGCATATATGTACCTCATAAGACTTGACGTGATCTGACAGGATGACTCTCTAATTGGAATTGTCCGAAGCGTTGTTAAAAAATTATAAAGATGTCCTTTGACCTAGAACACTGTCGTTCTGGGCGACACTTTTTTGGTGTGGCATGCTTTAGGGTCATCTCCGAATTCGATGTCATCATCTCCTAGACGCTGAACATGCCAAATGAACAATCTCATAAAAGTTGAATTGGTGTTCAAGTTAGACTATAGAATAATATACCTAACGACTGCATTTTAAAACGAGATTGTAGTTCCTCACATGTTCTTCGTGAATAGTTAAATTAATATATTAGTTCGGGGTGCATTTAAATGAAGTGAAATGTAATGATGAAGAATCATGGAGTTAAATTAATATGATAGGAAAAAGTAGATGTGATGAATTAATTTTAATTGGTGTTTGAATTAAAAATAGATATTGCAAATATAAAATATAATTTTAGGAATTAATATAAATAAAATTATAAATTACATCTTTTATGAAAAATTGTTTTTAAAAATATATTATTGAAATATAAAAATTCTTTTTTATTTAATTATATTTAATGAATTATTAAATTTTTAAATAAAATAGTAAGTAATAAATATATTATATTAATTATTTAATTATTTTATATTTAATAAATAAATTATATTCTGTAATAAATATAAAAAATAAAATGGTAAAAGTAAAAAAGCTGAAGAGAAAAAAAAGAAAGGTCAAGTAAAACAAAAAGTAAAAACGGAAATAAAAAGAAAATGATTGGTACGTGACCCTGATTCAGGATACTAATGGTGGTCCAGTTCCACCTTGATAACTAGGCTACCATTTTTTATTTGGAAAACGAGATTGATACTAGTTCCTAATTTCAGTTTGGTTCATTATCAAATAGGCCCAACGAGAATCGCTAAAAAATGTAAAATAAAAATATTATTTAAAAATTGAAATGATAATTTAATTGTAATATTTTTTAAGTACATTTCATTTGAGTCGGTCTCTCTATTTTTTTTTGTTAGAAGCTCTAATTTATACATATTATTTTACCTGATGTAAAAAAACTAATCTAATATTTAATCAAAATTTAAATTTTCCATTTTTTTCAATAGATTTTTTAGATGGATAATTTTTCACTTAGGGATTATATTGAGAGTTTGAAGGAACGTATGGAATACATAAGAATGAAATTAAATAAATTTTATTTGATTAATTTTTTTATTTCAGTTAAGAGAGAGAGAGATAAAATGGTGAAGTGATTAAGTCCTTCGCACATCACATATCTTATTTATGAAATAAAAAAAAGAATAAATACTTTAATTTCAAATGAACCCTTACCAAATTAATTAATTTTTTTCTGAATTAAATGACCTCTCACTCTTCCTCCACTTTCTCTCTCTTTCTAAATTATCTTTTTCTGCCACATGAATATTATATTAATATAATATTTTTTAATTTATAATCATTACTTTATAGAAAATTATCTCTCATTTTTTAAATAGATGAATAAAAAATTAATGAAAATAATAAAAATAAAAATAGGAAAAATTAATTTTTTTAATGTTAAATAAATACTCTACTCATTAAATATTATAAATAATTTATATATAATAAAGAATAAAAATGAATGTTTAGTAAATAAAATTTTCATTCTTCAACTTATTATTTTTTACGATTAACTTTCTAATTACACACCACATTTTATCCATCTCTCGTTACATCATCCCATCGTATCCTTCCATTAGTTAATTGTAGGGGTGTTCACTAGGTCGGGTCGACCCGGTGAACCCGACAACCCAACCCGACCCTCGGGTCAGATCCTGGTCGGCCGACCCGACCCAAACCCAACCCAATGGGGGTACGAGTTGGGAAATCCCAACCCGAGTCGACCCGACCTAACCCGATGATCTGACTTTTATTATTATTTTTTTAATTTTTTTGTACTGTTTTACTTATTTTTAGTCACATAGTTGATTTAAAATGGAAAAATATTAAAATAAAATATTTTAATTATTAAAATGATGCTCAAATATTTAAAAATGCATATTTTGTATTTTATAATAATTATTAATTATTTTTTTATATTAAAATAAATATAAAAAGTAAGACAAAAATTTAAAAAAAAAAGAGCGGTCGGGTAACCCAACCACTCGACCCGACTCAACCCGACCCGAACCGGGTGAGTTGGGTCGAATTTTCTGCACCCAAGGGGCTTGACCCGACCCGACCCGACCAAATTTGGTCGGGTCGAGTCGGATTTGTTCACGGGTCGGTGGACCCGACCCGTGAACACCCATAGTTAATTGTCAAATAGATTAATGGTAAAATATTTAAAATTATTCAATAAAGCCACCGATTTCAAATGGGACTATTTTTTTAGTTTTTAATAATATTAGTGCTGAATCATTCAAGATTAGGTTATTGATTATTTAATGGGATACTTGATCCGAAAGTAATTGGATCAAATTGCGTTTGATTTGATCCAAAATAGTGAAATACCAATATGATCAAGTTGGACTTTGCATGGACCAATTTGTTAATATCGGTCCGATCCAATCCTCGCTCAACGCCGCCACCATCCCACGCGATCTGCGGCATCTGCCCACTGTCCGTTTCCTCCTCCCCATGATTTCTTATCGCCATCGTGGCGCCACGTAGCACCAATCACAAGCCAGAACAGCGGCGACAACCCCGTGGCTCTACTCTCTCTCCATCTCTCGCAGTCGCTGGCCCTTAGCTCTCGTCTCCGCCTTCACACAGCATTTCCCCGCTCGCTTCCATTCGTGTTGCTGCAGGGCGCGCGCAACATACACCTTCGTCGAGATCCATCGAGGAGGGGCAGGCCAACGATATCGAAGAGGTACGGTGTCGTTCGTTTTTAGGGCTTTACTTTTTGGCCTTCGTAATGTTCGACAAAATGCCCGGAAGAGAGCAGGGGTAATCGTAATCATGCTTTTTCCTGCTCACCTGTCATTGTCTCATCCCGAGTGAAGTAAAATAATGGGGAGGGTTCCAGTTCCGGCTTTGGAAATTCGATTATGCTTGTCGTGTAGGAAATTGCCTAAACCACAAGGGAATATAAATCGAAGTTTCCGCATAGATTAGGCCCTCTATTTGCGCATAGCTGACTTTTCTCGATTTTTCGATGGGAAAGTGCATGTGAAGAATATATGAAATTAATATTTGTAAGAAAATATTGATATGTGCATCTTACTTAGCTGATGAAGCATTGTCAAATGCTGTCTACGAGTTACTTTTTGAGAGGATAATTCTATATGCTGCATTTTGCTTCCAAAAGGGAAGATTTAGTAATTATGTCATGGGATCAATTACGATAACTGAATATTATACATAAAGAAGCGGTTACAATTGGGAGAAGAAAATTTGAATCTTCTTGTATACATGCTTAATTGATTGTCCTTTCTTGTGCATGTACTATATCTTTCTTGAGTTATCTTGCTATTGAACCGTTTTGAATTTGGTGATTTCATAGTCCAATGTATCACGATTAATGAGCAAGATATTTTTTAAATATGATTTTCATTATTTCTATTGCCTCTTCTTTTTTCAGTGTGAGAACTGAGAGCAAATGGCAACTTCTTGCCTCACTGTGAAACCAAGTTTGACCAAGGAAATACTCGGACGGCGTTTTATTTATTCATCTGGGCTTCCTCCACTTAGTATAGCATGTAGATCAGCCTGCATTTCTGCCTCTGAGAATCTAAAGCAGCTTGAAGGGAGAAGAGGGTTTCTTAAGCTGCTTCTAGGAAATGTTGGATTAGCCTTGCCAGCTTTCGTAGGTGCTAGAAAAGCTTATGCTGATGAACAAGATGGCTCTGCATCAAGAATGTCATACTCACGGTTCTTGGAGTATTTGGACAAGGATAGAGTGACAAAAGTGGATTTGTTTGAGAATGGAACAATAGCAATTGTTGAGGCTATTGCTCCTGAGCTGGGTAACAGGGTCCAGAGAGTCCGCGTGCAACTTCCTGGGTTGAGTCAGGAGCTTCTTCAGAAGTTGAGGGAGAAGAATATTGATTTTGCTGCCCATAATGTTCAGGAGGATTCTGGATCTCTTTTATTCAACTTGATTGGAAACTTGGCTTTTCCCCTTATCCTTATTGGAGGTCTGTTTCTTTTGTCAAGGCAGTCATCTGGTGGTGGAACTGGTGGACCTGGTGGCGGACCTGGCTTTCCCCTTAATTTTGGTCAGTCTAAAGCCAAGTTCCAAATGGAACCAAATACAGGGGTTACATTTGATGATGTCGCTGGAGTTGATGAGGCAAAGCAGGATTTCATGGAAGTAGTGGAGTTTTTGAAGAAACCTGAAAGGTTTACTGCAGTGGGTGCTCGAATTCCTAAAGGTGTTCTCCTTGTTGGTCCTCCAGGAACTGGGAAGACTCTGCTTGCTAAAGCTATTGCAGGTGAGGCTGGAGTCCCATTTTTCTCTATTTCAGGATCAGAATTTGTTGAGATGTTTGTTGGCGTTGGTGCTTCACGAGTTCGTGATCTTTTTAAGAAGGCAAAAGAGAATGCACCTTGTATTGTTTTTGTTGACGAAATAGATGCCGTTGGGAGACAAAGAGGAACGGGCATTGGGGGAGGAAATGATGAAAGAGAACAGACTCTAAATCAACTTCTGACTGAGATGGATGGCTTTGAGGGTAATACTGGTATAATTGTAATTGCGGCCACCAATCGTGCAGACATATTGGATTCTGCTCTTCTTAGGCCTGGACGTTTTGACAGACAGGTTAATATGCACTATTCAGTATCTTTTCCTAACAAATGTCATTTGGTTCCACACAGCTAGAAAATACAACCCTCCAAAAAAACTTGAAAATAAAACCCTAAAAAAACTTGAAAATAAAGCCCTAACAAAAACTTGAAGATAAAACCATTAGCTAAAGAAGCTTGGATTAAAACACCATTTAATCACACGATTGTTATATATGGAGCTACTTTTATTTGAAGTTCTTTATGTAATGAGTTATCTGTGTGTAGGTAACTGTAGATGTTCCGGATGTAGGGGGAAGGACAGACATACTGAAAGTGCATGCTGGCAATAAAAAATTTGATGCTGATGTTTCACTTGATGTTATAGCTATGAGAACTCCTGGGTTTAGTGGAGCAGACCTTGCAAACCTTCTGAACGAAGCAGCCATTCTAGCTGGGCGTCGAGGGAAGACAACAATTTCATCAAAAGAAATAGATGATTCTATTGACAGAATTGTTGCTGGAATGGAAGGAACAGTAATGACGGATGGTAAAAGCAAAAGTCTGGTAGCATATCATGAAGTTGGGCATGCCATTTGCGGGTGAGCATTGTTCTAATTTTACTAGTTATTTGGAGGTATATATTGAAAATTGGAAATGATTTTAGTAGTTATGATGGTTTGGGAGTGTAAGAACTTTCTTTAGAACAGGAAAAATTCATTGGATACATTAATCGATCACCAAACTTGCTAGATTTATGGCGCACTTGCCTTAAAATGTTAAGACCTACAATCCCCTCCTCCCCGGAAACTAATGTATCTATTCGGAGTTGAAGATCTATCTTTGCTAATGGGTTGATGTTCTGATTTTTTTTTTGTGTGACATAATTTTTAGTAGTGTCATCTCAAAACATTAGAAGCCATAGTATCTTATTTTATTATTTTTGACATGGCTGCAAAACGTTTTATACCTAGACCTTCAATGTGGTCAAATATTAGGTATGATAGTAAAACTTTTTTTTATTTATTTTTGACAATCAAATTATTTGTTTTTATTAAAGCTTATTTGCAGCTATTGTGTTAGGCCCTGACAGCCAGCGTAAAACCCTGTCGAATCTCATAAATATGGATCAACGAAGTCGTATGATCCATGTAGTCGACCCCACCTAGTGGAATAAGACTTTGTTGTTGTTGTTGTTTGTTGTTGCAGCTAACCAAATATCTTGCAGAACATTAACTCCTGGACATGATCCTGTCCAAAAGGTTACCTTGATTCCACGAGGCCAGGCACGGGGACTGACTTGGTTCATCCCTATGGATGATCCTACTCTGATCTCAAAGCAACAACTTTTCGCGAGGATTGTTGGCGGTCTTGGTGGCAGGGCTGCGGAGGAAATCATTTTTGGGGAACCTGAGGTGACAACTGGTGCTGCTGGTGACTTGCAACAGATCACTGGCTTGGCCAAGCAGGTAATTCTGTTCTTGTAGAGGCAATTGAACTTTTAAGACTTCCTTTTGGTGCCACAAAGGATGCAAAGCGTAACAACGAACTCAGGAGACTATTTACCAGACTAAGGCATGAAGAAGTGACTTTATTTTTCATTTCATATCACCGAGATATACATGAAGCAATTTCAGGGACAAAAAATAGATGTAGCTGATATCTGATATACCATGTACATGAGCTAAATATAAATGAATGGAAATGCATTTATTTCTTCAGAGAAATATGATTTAGTGACTATTGGTATAAACTCTTCTAAAAAAAACTAATGGTATAAACAGTCCATGTTTTGTTTTTCCATCCTGAAGATTTTTTCTGTTCACAGATGGTTACCACTTTTGGCATGTCCGAGATTGGCCCATGGTCCCTTATGGATTCTTCAGCACAAAGTGCCGATGTCATCATGAGAATGATGGCTAGAAACTCTATGTCAGAGAAACTTGCAGAGGACATAGATGCTGCGGTCAAGCAGATCTCAGATAAAGCCTATGAGATTGCAAAGAGCCACATTGCAAACAATCGGGAGGCCATTGATAAGATTGTGGAGGTGTTGCTGGAGAAGGAATCCATGACCGGGGAGGAGTTCAGAGCAATTCTGTCAGAGTTTGTTGAGATTCCTGTTGAGAACAGGGTTCCTCCATCCACTCCTGCAGCTCTCCCAGCTTAGACTTCCAAGTATGACGAGCAGAAGACTGAGAGCTCCGTGATGTTAAAAATTTACTCTGGCCTTCCGAGATGCTGATCTTCATGAGGTTCATGTTAATGTACCATATTTACATTGATCTGTATAATGCATGTCCAGTCCATAGAAATTGTAATTAGCTATTTTAGCCTGAACAAAAAATAGTAGAGGATACTTTTTCAATCACGAAGAAATCGAACACATCATTTAACAGAGTATAAATTGTATAATGCAGCTTACTCATGTTAAATCCAAAGCCTGATGTATTTTCTGCCTTTAGGAGCGCTAGCGAATCTCGCAATTCACGATCGGTCACAAAGGTCCATGCTATTTTAGCATGGACAATTACATTTCTAATGTAACATTTTAGTGTTAATTAATTTTAACCTAAGAAAAAAAATTAATGAAAACATTTTAACCTAAGAACGTTAATTAATTTTAGCGTTAAACCTGTTTTCAAGTATTCATTTACTACTTTACCTTCTTTAGTTTTGATATATAATTTTTTTGAAAAATAAAAAATCAAGTGACCACCTTTACGTCATCTTCACTTCAAGGCACTATATTTTAATGAAATAAAGATAAAACACTAAATGCACAATTTAAAAATGTAAAGTTACCGTAACGTCAATGGTACTTGGCATTTGGGATTAAGTGAACATGTTTAGAAATTTATCGAAGATAAGTGGATAATATTAGAGTTTATTGGAATGTAATTTGAAAATAAAACAACATCAATTTGAAGTGGATAATATTAGAGTTTATTGGAATGTAATTTGAAAATAAAACAACATCAATTTGAAGTGGATAATATTAGAGTTTATTGGAATGTAATTTGAAAATAAAACAACATCAATTTGAAGGAGTGGATAAAACTAATCCATTAAGAGCGTTGATTGAGACAAGTCCGCCTAAGAAACCTTGCTCGACTACAATTTGATCAGGATTAGTAGCTGAGTTAGACTCGGCTCAAACCTTAACCTTCGAACTTGGATTAGAACAATACGAAGTTAATTTGATCTGACTATCCTATTTCTATTTCATTATGTTTGTTTCTTAGCAATTTTTCTGTATCCTAATATTTTACATCATTCTTCTGATTTGGAATTTCTGTTAAATTGCATGATTTATTATGCCTGATCCTATTTAAATCGTAATTGGTGAAATTGTAATGGATAATAATAAGCATGCCAGTACTTTAGTTTTAGATCTAAAGCTTGATAGACCATGACCGAAACACCTTAGGATTCCAACTTCAAATCAATGTTGTAAGATCGGACTAGATCATCATTTCAGTTAAATCAGTCGAGCGGATTAAATCGAATGATCAGATCAAATAATATAAGTTAATAAAAAATAAAAAATATTAAACATATTTCTTTCATGTCAGTCAAGTGCCTTGTAAAACATATATAATGATGCTAATAAATAAATTAAAATATAATGAAGTTAAATAAAATAATTTAATAAATAAAGTTAACATTAACTAAAGAGTTGTTACAAAAAATGATTTTTTTGTACTTAAAAAGTAATTTCAATATATATTATGCAAGTAATGCATCCTAAAGGATTTTATTCTTTTGTTCTA
This sequence comes from Pontederia crassipes, assembly GCA_030549335.1. Classification (NCBI taxonomy): domain Eukaryota; kingdom Viridiplantae; phylum Streptophyta; class Magnoliopsida; order Commelinales; family Pontederiaceae; genus Pontederia; species Pontederia crassipes. Next base: position 61,607,613 of record CM060191.1, on the reverse strand, counting down.
TTTTTTCATCTTAATCCGTCTAGATCACTCAAAATTGATTGTTCAAGATTTTGACTGTCGGGTTAACCTCAAAGTCCAATTTGAAGTGAAGCTTGGACACCAATCCCATCAGTCCAATTGGCATTGCTTCAACTTCAAACATTTGAAGAAAAAATGTTTTGAAAATATGAATATATGATACAAGATCAACATCCATAAAGTTTTTTATGATATGGATTTCTTACTTATTTTGCAATATTATGATATAAAGTTTATATTTTTAATCTTTTATATGTTCTTATGAAATTCATGTCCTAGGAAATATCGACACTCAGACATGTTTCTATTCACGTGGAGGCATCTAGCAACTATTATAGAAAAAGGACTTCAAATAAGGGTACACAATGCTTAAAAAAAAAGCAATACTTGTAACAACTAAAAAAAAAACCAAAACTGATGGGCTCTTATAATAGCCCATTAATTATAACCTTAGTTAACCTACCATTAAAACCCCTAATCTCTTCTCCATGAGAGCCCCACAGCCGCATGACATCCCCCATGATCCCCATTGGTTCAAGCACGCATCTTCAAAGTGGAATCGAAGGTTCTTTTTTCTCCTCTCCTCTCCTCACGAACGGGATCTAGACTCCCTCTCTTCTTCCTCTCACATTCTCTTTCTTGTGGGCGATCTGTAGCAGCACAAGAGTGCCACCAAGAGGGGAAGATCACGCTGGCGCACGAAGGTCAAGAAGGATGAGCCGACGATCAACAAAAAAATGGATTAACTATATAAAACCAAGTGGGTGAATTAAAATCACCTTACATAAGATGAATAGATCAAATCTCCTTGTTATGGGCTATTCATGTTAAACAAACGAAGGATCACGAAGATTTCACGAAAGGAAATTGATTGCCCTATTTTTCTTCTTGATTTTATAATTACTTGACGGATTGCTCATAGTATTTGATTTTGATTGTTGTTGTTCTGCTTTATTGATTGTTAGGATGTAAAAATTAGTTTGTGTTCATACTCTATTGAAGATCTATTGATTTCACGACTGAAATCGGCTGGAAAACCCCACCGTCACAGTTGTGCCTCCTTCTGGCACGTCCGTTCCGTAGTCGTCACAGTCGTGCCACACTGTGGGCACGCTCGTTCCATCACTAATCAAAGCCAAGTAAAAGATCGGTTGATATCGATGGATCGAGTTTCCAAACTGTCACGGCCGTGCCACCCTTCTAGAACGCTCGTGCCATACTCGAATAGTCACCCAAGCCGCTCTTCAAATTCGGTCGACCAACCCATTTGAACTGGTCGACCGCTCTCACACACCGTCACAGCCATGCCCTTTTATGGCACGTCACAGCCATGCCCTCTTATGGCACGCCCGTGCCATGCCCTCTTATGGCACGCTCGTGCCATCCCCTCTGCTTCCAAATGACCGTGCCACTTCCGTCGGCATGGCCGTGCCACTACGCTGTCACGATCATGCCACTACATTGTCACGATCGTGCCAAGACCACAAAATAGCCCTGATTTAATCCATGCATTTTCCTTGACCTTGATTTGAATGTTATCATTTTTCCTTATGATTAGACATGATTATGAACGATTATAATGCCAAGTCCTCACTGAGATTCATACTAGATTAAGACATGAATACTTTTTCTAATTTACTTTTCTACTAATTTTATTGTCTCCATTGTATGAAGAACAAAGAATAATAAGATTTTAAAGTGATTAATAAGTTAAGATGGAAGATGAATAATGAGTTGCATGTCCAAGTCAAGTGCCTCAAGACGAGGATCGTTCCATTGGTCATGATTTGATCACCCATTAACCCATTTGCTTGGCATACCCCAAGAATCTAAAGGCACCTAAAGTCACCTGACTGCTAAGTATGAACTAAGATTAAGAAGTATGGATAATTAAAGCAAATATGTTTCATGATTAAGATGAATGGATAAGTAAAGCAAGGAGTTTCAAGTATGGATAAGTAAAGCAAGCATGAATTCCAAGTCAAGTTATTATCAGTACTTATGTCATGATTCTCAAGGATGTCCTCAAGTCCAAGTTTATCAAGTATTACGTGTTTGTACTTATTATTGATGTTTATTTATCATCCACATTATGATTTATGATGATCTCATGATCCACCTCCTGCCAAGATAAGTACACTGATTTACTTCTAATTTCTTTATTCAAATTATGCATTGTATACTTATATGATTCTCCACTAGGCTGTAAAACTTACGGAAGGACCTCCTCCTCTGTGTTTGATTTTCATAGGGCCATATCAGTGTTGGTGTGCTGTGACGACGCTCAGGCGACTAGAAAGCACATGAACTATAGCGCCTAACAAGTTATTGATTTCTTCTGCATTTATGAACTTATGATGTAAACCTTATGATATTCATTTAGAGATTATGTAGCTATCCAGAATTTTTGCAACTTATATTATATTCCTTTAGTTTTATTCTTTCTTCCATTGACGTGCCTCGGTTCTTGACTAGGACTAAGTCAACAAGATGATCAATGTCATAGCGTTCGTAGCGTCTCTAGGTTGGTCTTCGTCACGTGCATGAATCAATTTGAGAACGTTAAAATACTGAGAGAAAAAAGATAAAATAAACAATCTCTTGGTAGAGAATCATATTCGAAAAAAATATTGTACATTATGGACATGTGACAAAGATCAAGAATGCAAAAGGAAGAATACTATAGAAAAGGAAAAATGCTTTTGAAAAGAGGATACCATTTTGGGAAAAAGACAAGTTACTTTCATAAAGAGGAGCCAAGAGGGAAAGTTGATTTGCTTTTAGTTGCTACTTTCTCTTTTATTATTCTATTGTTTTTGTCTTTTGAACTATTTTGAACTTTTTTTTATGAAAGATGTTTAGTGTTCTGATAATGATAATAGGGAATGCAATTTCTATGGATTTGCGTAACTAATTTAGTCATCAAAGTCCTGATGGAGTTAGAACCACTAACTGTTATGTTCCTATGTGTTTGATGTTTTCTTATTAGAATTGTTCAACTTTTTCTGCACCTAACTTACTTTTTGCTATTAATGGATTATGGTGTTTTAACCTTTGATTTGCTGAGCTATATCTTTCTTTCCTTCCTCCTTACATATGATTATCCTTTTTTGAAATATAACATTGAGAGAGGCTAATATTGCGAATCAATTTGGTAATGAGATGAGAGATTAGCAAGCTGAAAATTAGTTGTGGAGTTGAAGAAAACTAGGTTTGAATCGAGAAAGGAAAGCTAGGGAAGTTATCTTCTGAATAGTGTTGAACTATTGATTGATTAAGTTTTCTTACCATCTTGAGAAACAATGAAATTAATTCTTAATTTTCGTTTGAAGTGAATTTAGAGTCTCGATATGAGAATGGAGATACTTGAGTGATCTTTAATACGAGAGTGAGATGATTCATGTTAAGAAATTGTGTTTTGCCGGAAGGGAGTATCCACACTATAATCAAAATCTAGTTCTATTTCCTATTACCATTCTTGTTTGTTAATTTCTTTATCGAATAAAAAAGAAAAAAAAGTTAAAAATATAAAAAAGTTTATCTCACCTGACAAAGTTAAATGGCTAAATAAAGTGTTTGATAAATCAATTTTGGCGATAACATTCAGCCATTAATTTGAGTAACATTTAATGAGTAGATGATAGAAGGTGAAGTTTTATTTCAAATTTATTCTCCTACTATTAAATTATATGAAATACATTATTATAAAATAATTTATAGACCTTATAATAATTATTCTTACTTTTATAATTCAAATTATTTAATGTAATATTATATTTATTATATATATTATTTGAATAATTATTAAATAATTGCAAAATGGATAGTATGATTTTCAATTAAAATTTTGTTATTAATAATGAATATCTATTTTTTAAGGTAATGAATGGAAAAATGCATTACATCATAAATAAAAAAATATTTTATTATAATATCTAAAATTGAATAATTTATTATTTATATGATTTTATATAAATAAATTAATTTAACTGCTAATTTATTAAACACGTATTTATCAATATCTAAATTCAATTTGTAAATTCTAACCTCCACCAATGATTGTTATTCAATAATTAAATCATTATCATCATCAATTTTGCCAAACATAACCTTAAGGTGCGTTCAGTGCATTGCCATTCAACATTATCTAGTAATATAGATTGTCTCTTAGAAAGATTGTCACTTATTAAATTATCAATGACGTGCATTATTTAATATGCCTAAGTAATTTGTCTGACAATCCATATTAGTTATTTATAAAAAAGTAAATATTTATAAGTTAATATACACTTTTTATCAATATAACCCTAATAAAAAGAATTGTGTTTAGATATATAAATTATTTTTAACTTCGTAAACTTAAATCACAAATATATTCTCACATATAAAATTAAAATTTATAAAATAAATAATATATTTTAAAATATGATAACAATATTGTCATAATAATTAACTAATATTTATTTGATTAAATTTATAATTTCTTTAATTATTATTATAATTTATTCAATGTGTTTTAAAATTTATTTAAATAAAACTATAAAAGACAAATACGAAAAGTGAAAGTGAAAATATTGCAACTCAAGTGGTAATGCAAATTACCTCCTTAATATTTATTGTCACTTCATAAACAATGTGAATTGTTTAGACAATATAAATTACCTATTAACTATCACAAGTGAACATAATAATATAATGTGTCCAGATAATTTATTACAACATTACTTAAATAATCTACAAAAAATATTTTAGAGAAACGCCTCCTAAGCAATCTCAAATTAAATTTTCAGCATCGTGCAGCATATTTTTTATTTCTCCTTTTACGTTTTCTTTTGTATTAATGTTTTTTATAATTAATAAAAGTAAGTATCATGAGATTTCTCCTCGAAAAAAAAAAGTATCATGAGATTTTTTTTTCTTCTCGGTTAAAACAAACCTTGAACTTTTGGCCATCGGCATCCTATGAATTTGATTAGTATTAAGTCCCATGTAAGAGTTAACACTATTACATATTTTATTAGTGTCACTCTTAAAAGAAATAAGTTGAGGAATGCTTACCTGTTCAATTTAGATATTACTGTATATAGAAATCACAACGCGAATGCACATAAAACGCAACTACAAATCTAATTTGCAAACAAAAGGAGAAAGACACTTGATGATTGAAGTACTTGATTAATGAAGTAATACAAATCTAACAAACATAGTTGCATGAAAGGAATTTGATCCGAGAACGGTTTGATCCTCAAATGGTTTGAAAACGGTGTATGCCTTCCCCTAATTTATACAGTGCCAGAAAGATAGAAAGAAACAAGAATTTAGAATGGAAAAGGATATAAGAAAGTAAGATTTTATTAGTTTCATTTTCGCAATTCTTTTCTCCCAAAATTCAGGGAGAAAGATGAACCCACAAGTGTATATAAAATGTCAAATTATGAACAGTATACTCAAGTCTTGCTAGTTCCTCAAAGTCTTTAGTGTAGTACCTCGAAGCATTCCAAAGGACCGGAGGATCACCCTATCGGACATGGAAACTGCCGATGCTTTTAGTTGACGAAGCACTGTACAATAACTTCAAAACTGGGTAGTCATGTCTTTTAATATTTTCTCCATACATTTTTCATCATCATAGTCTTCTCAGTACTTCAATAAAGCTGAAATATGGAATCAATCAGTTTCAACATGATGTGATAAAACAATTAGTAAAGGATATCCAGCATAGAGCCTTACTGATCCAAGTTGAAAAATTCCTGTTCATTTGAAGCCCAAAAAAAAAAAAAAACTAGTGATGAATTTGTTGCAAGACAACATCTACAGAGGAAAAAGAAAATATGATGTTGGACATCAGTTTAGTACTTTGAGCCAAGAAGAGATACAAAGTGTGATAAAAACCTTAAAACCCCCCAAGTCCTTGTTTTATTTAATCTTCCAATTTCATAACTTGAAAATTCAAGTCAAAATTATTCTACAAGGCATCAGGCCCAGATATATGAAGATGTGTGCTTGTTCTGAAGTTATTACCTACAATCATCTGACAGGCCAGCTTAATGTGATGCTAAAATTATTAACTAACATATCTTTTTTTTTTTGAGAAGGAAAAGGATGACTACCAGTTTGGTTGTCATCCATGTATATATATCATCAAAGAAAACATCATGTACAAGAGAAACGCTCTCCAGCAAAGAGCGACAAAATAGAACAAAAAGATGCTAGTCAAATCCCCCAATCCCGAAGAAGAGAAAACATGTGATGTACAATATTATCCATCTGACATCTCTCCCCACAAAAAATGACACGGTTACACTGAAGCCAGATGGCCCAGGCACCGACCAGAAAAGATGCCACCGAGGGTTTCCAATCCAGGCTCTGTCTACGTCGATCCCTCATAGAACGCCATAAATCATCTACTGACAAGGGAATGCCGCCCATGCTGCTCGTCCTAGACCAAACCTCTCGAGATACCCGGCAACTGAAAAAGAGGTGGGCGACATCCTCCTCCACCTCGCCACATAAGACACAAGAGGTATCAGCCTGCGGCGCCACCGCGCCCTATAAACTCTGGTGAGAATCCGCTCCCACCGCAGAAGCCAAGCAAAAATCTTGATTTTCAGTGGCACATGAGAAAGCCAGATGAGTCTGCAATCTGCTCTGAAGTCATCTGAGTCAGTGGTAGCTGGAAGGAGCCGAAGATAGATGCTGCGTGCTGAGAAGGAGTCAGCTACCCGTATCCAACCATCCGACCGTGTAGACTGTGGTCGAAAAGGAGCGATCCTCTGATGAAGCGCCAGTAGGTCCAAAATCTGCTGATCAGATAGAGGGGACCCGAAAAGGGGAGTCCACGAGCCGGTCCCCGAGTCCCCCGTCTAGGACCAACACTGAGCCACAGAAGCATTAGGGTGAGCTGCTAGAGCATGTAAACGTGGGAAGGCGTCCGCCATGGAGCCCTCGGGAAGCCACTCATGCTGCCAAAATAAGAAAGCCTCCCCAGAGCCAAGCGATGGAATCATAAAAGGCCGCAGTAGGGGAAAGAGAGCCGCCACCCCCTTCCAAAAGGAGGCGCCACGGGGTACGGTAGACCTAGTAGTCCATGAGAGATCCCGGCCATAGCATGTGAAGAAAACCTCCCTCCATAAACTATCTTCGGGCCCCATGATCCGACCCACCCACCAAGCAAGGAGTGCACAGTAGGTGCATCGAAGGTCACGGACGTCCAGACCGCCCCGAGAGATGGGCCTACATATGGAAGACCAGGCCACCATGTGAACCCGACGTGCAAGGCTGCATCCCTGACAGAAGAATCTGCATCTCAAAGAATCAATCCGTGATAATATCTGTGCCGGCATACGAAGCACTGACATGAAATACGTCGAGAGAGACGAAAGAACAGATCGGAGTAAGATCAAACGACCTCCGCTGGATAAGAGACGAGAACTTCAGCCCTGCAGGCGATGCTCGAGCCGCTCAATAACAGGAGTCCACCTCCTGGATGAAATATGTCGATCTGAGAGACGGAGTCCAAGGTAGGTGATAGGTAAATCCCCAACAGGTGTACGCAGCTCAGCCGCGCATCGCGTGGCCTCCTCCGTCACCATGCCAAAAGGAATGAAAGAAGATTTGACATGGTTGATCTGTAGGCCGGAAGTCACGCCAAAAAGCTCCACCAGAATGGCCACCCGTCTGGCCTCCACCTCTTACCCCTCGATGAAGAAAACAGTGTCATCTGTGTACTGCAACAAAGGCACCAGTCCACCGGCGAAGCCACCAAACAGACCAGCCGAGCATGCCTCCTGAGTACATCTGGCGAGGCCGTCAACCGCCAGCGTGAATAGCATGGGTGCAAGAGGTCACCCCTGACGGACACCGCGCTGTGGCTGCACCCAACCTCTGAAACCATTATTTCTACTAGTCACCATAAAACTTGACATAGGGAAGCCAAATCAAGTTGAATGCACAAGGTTAAACGGTTTTGCCCAAGTCTAGATATGGAATGAATAAATGCAAAACTAAGGTGATCATTGGTATCATATTCAACACTCAATGCTGGAATCACATAGTAGTTAGTTTTTTATGGTGAAGTGCTCAATTAAGTATTGCTTGATAATACAACATGTCATATATTATGAATAAGTTGCAACTGATCAATCAGTCATCCTTTTTTTAACAGGAGAATGATAACTATCGAAGACAAAAAATGATCCAGTTTATGAAATTGGTTCAGAGTTTTAATGAATAAAGTATTATGTTTGTGACTAAAAACTTGACATTCTAAACTAGTTTTCAGCCAAAAAAAGTTACTATATTATGTTAACATGTTCATCCCTTTTTCCATGTGCGACTCCATCATCCTGTAATCTGCCTAAAGATGGATAATAAGCCAGATCATCCTACTTAGCTCAAGTGCAGTCAATAATCTGAAAACCCAGGCAACTCAGCAGCCCATACATTCTTGTAGCATTCGCGAAGATAGACCCCACATTAAAAAAAAATGCATCTTGCATGCATATCTACATTTTTTTGTTACGGTATTCATTCTCAACTTACATAAACTCATATTGAAGCAGCAAATGATTTCCATCTAGTTTCTACCATAAATAAGGAATATAAATAAGATGGCGACAATCTCATTGTATGGAAAAAATGTAAAGAAGAGTTATACACATGCAGACAGATGATAAGAAGAGTTATAAAAGAAATAATTAACTTATGCCACTCACTTGTACAAGAAAAAAGTTCCATCTGTGTCTTTCACATGGATGAACTCCTCTGCTGAAATGAAATGTATGACACTTGTCAGTAACCACCACAACCCACATATCTCATAAGCCTATATAAAGTGTGCAGAAGTTTCAGTTTTACAGTATACTGAATAATCAACCAATGTACCATGAATGTCATTCTCATGCACAAGAATAAGAAGTACATGCAGATGCATAGAAACATCTATGTAGTATCAGATGTGGATTTTAATAAAATGAATTTCAACAAAAAAGAATATTTTGCCATGATTTTTTTCTAACACATACCATGATTGGTTCACATCACATGTCAAGGCCTTATTTGAAGATTCTGATCTCAAGCTTGTTTCAAGTGTGTGCATATGTGATATCCACTGAAGATAACCTGGTAAGAGAAATGTAGATTTGAACCCATGAATAAAAAGACCACGGGATCAAAATGCTTGAGACCGTATTTCCTTTTTGCTGAATTGAGGTAGTATCTTAAGGTACAAACCAAGCACTCTCTTGAACATTATGACCAGGCATGATCATTCAAGTCTCCTCACTAGAGATAGACTCAGCTGATGTGCTAGGGAGTATGCCCCTAATTCTCATGTCATTTTGTAGATCCAAAACTTCATCTAATTTCCCCATCTTGACATACTTGCTTATGAGGCAATTATAAACTGCTTCATCAGGAATTATGTCATTATTTAACATCTCTTCTAGCAAACTTCTTGCTTCTTGCACTTGGCCACTGTTACATAAACCCCACATAATACATGTATACGCTTGAAGATCAAGCTCAAAGCCATTTTCAATCATTTTGTTCTTGAGAATGAAGGCTTTCTGAAGATTACCCCTCTTCAAGTAACCATCCATAAGAGATGTATATGCAACCTTATCTGGAGTCATGCCCTTCCCCTTCATCTCTTCGAATAGTTCTGTGGCTTCTTCTAAGAAACCATTTTTGCAAAGACCATCAATAAATGCTGTGTAAACAACAACATTCGGCTGTAAACCTGATAAAATCATTTTTTTGAAATGGTGCCTTGCTTCAGAAATTGAACCCTCTTTACACAATCCGTCAACTAATGCGCAATAGGTAATGATACTAGGACGCAAGCCCAAATCATGCATTCTATGAACCACCTCAAGAGCCTCTGAAGTTTTTCCTGTTTTAAATAAATTTTCCATAATAGTTGTATAGATAATATGATTAGGCTTTATGCCATTATCAGCCATTTTAGTAACAAAAACCTTAGCTTCATCTATTTTTCCATCATTACAAAGACCCCAAATAATGGTGCCATAGAGTGAGATATCAGGTTTGATGCCTTTTTCAGTCATCTCGGTTAATAAATTCATTGCCCTCTCCTTGTTCTTATTCATGAAATGACCATGAACGAGGGCAGTGTACATCAACTGATTGGGAACCACTCCGGCCCTCACCATAGCCTGGAAAACCTCCTCTGCCTCAACAATCTTACCCTCTTTACAGAGTCCATCCACCAAAGCTGTGTATGTTACTATGTTCAAATCAACTCCTTCCCTTACCATTTCATCAACCAACAGATGAGCATCCTTAAGATTACCTGCCTTGCAGTTGGCATCAATCAGAGAAGTATAAGTGAACTCGTTGGGCCTTATACCTCTGACTCTCATATCTACAAAGAACTTAAGTGCCTCAGGCATCATTCCTTCCTTGCAGAAGGCATCAACAAATGTACTAAATGTGACCTCATTGGGTTTTAATTCTCGTCTCTTCATTTCGTTAAGGTACCCGAATGCTTTGTGCAGTCTCCCAAATTTACAGAAACAGTTTATGAGGGCATTGTAGGTTATTACATCTGGTATACAGTCAACTCCGATCATCTCCCGCAAAAGGCTTTCAGCTTTTTCCAATTCCCCACATTTCCCATGCCCGTCAATGAGAGAATTATAGGTTACTACATCTGGCAAACAACCCATGTCCTTCATCTTCTGAAACAATCCCCTAGCTTCATCCAAATCCCCCTCCTTGCAATAAAAGTCGATCATAATGTTGAAGGTAAACACCGTGGGAGTCATATTCGAGCAGACATCATTGAAAAAACTTTTTGACTGCTCAAACCTCTCTGTCTTCACGAGCAGCTGGAGCAAATAATTACAGGATCGCACCTTGGGCAGGACTCCACAATCCCTCAGCTTGTAAAAACAACTGGCAGCCTCCTCAAGCATTCCCAAATCCATCAAAACCCCGAACAGGGAATCGAATACTCCATAACCGAGCTTCCCGAACCCCCCGGCGGTCGCCCGCAGGGAGTCCACGATGCCGTCAGCGTCAGGTGTGGCCCGCGTCGACAAGACAAAATCTTTGAGAACCTGCTGCGACTGGAAGTACATGCGGCCGCGGAAGAGGACGTGAGCGGCGACGCAGTATGACTCGACGGAGTGACGGAAGCCCCGCTGCTTTCCCGCCCAGACGAAGAAGCGAAAGGCCGACCGAGGATCCTGACGCAGCTGCCGAAGGACCCTGGAGACGCCCTCGGGCGCCGAAGCGGAGGATAAGAGGGAGGAGAGGCGGGGATCGTCCCAGCGGCCTTCTTGGACGAGGTTGGCCAAGGCGGAGAGGTCGCCGGCGCCGTCGAGACGATGGCCGACGGAGGAGACGCGGCGGACGGAGAGGAGGAGGCGGCGGCGGCGGCTGTGGGTACGGAGACCGCCGGCGAGTATGAGCATTCTTCGACAACCCCCCCTCCTCCGTTAGGAGCAGAAGTGCGTTCGGAACCCTTCTGCTTCCTCCATGGGATGATCAACTTTTTTAGGGTTTTAGCTCCCGGTTCGGGCGTTTGAAGCCAGGAGAAAGTGGCGGCCCGGGGTGGTCTCTCCAATTAGTTAAATTGTACTAAAAAAATTGTGCTCGCATTGGACGATAAATTCCTGTTCCATCTATTAGTCAAGACGATTTATTATTTCATGAAATGCAAAGAACTATTTTGATCCCTTTAAATTGATATATGAATTATCTATTTATTTATTTTATTAATTAGATAACACAAACTCAATTGTAATTAATAATCATTGAATGAAGGTGTTGCGATTAGAATTATTTACTCATTTTAATTTATCTTATCAGTTAGATAATAAATTTCAAAATAAATAAATAAATAAATTGAGCCCACGCTTTCATGTACTTCTTCTTTTTTATACTACTGAAACTGATAAAATTATCCTTTTTATCAATCCGACTCCGAAATGAGCACTTAAATTTAATCAACATATATTAATGGAGAAAAAAAACGTAACGTAAATTTGATAAAAAAATATAAAATAATAATAACTACCTTAAACCCTGGGTCGTCTCCTCAGGGGAGGTCGATGAGGTGCAGCTTTAACCCGGCGATCTCCAGCGTTGCCTTCCGCTCTCTGTTCCGGCGTTTTCTCTGCGATTTCCTATCCAGGTCACACTTCTCCCGAGAAATGAGGTCCTTCAGCTCGAGCTCGCCGCCGGCCCGGGCTTTCCAGCTACGAATCAATCCTCTCACCGGCGACTCGGAATGGATTATCGTCGAAGAAGGAGCCGCTGCCGGAAAAATCAAACCAGAAGGGGAAGACGGAGGGATGGAAACCCCCAAATCCCTCCTGGCGAATACCTCGTACCTCGACATGCTCAACGACGCCCGCCGGAATCGAGCCTTCCGCGAGGCCATCGAGAAGACCATTACGCGGCCCTGCCATGTCCTCGACATAGGGTGTGCATTTTAAAATTCTTTTTATTTTACTCTTGGATTGTTGATGCATTCTGAAAGGAACCATTTTTTTTTATTTTGGTTGAAGAGCTGGGACTGGGCTGCTGTCGATGATGTCCGCAAGAGCTATGTCAAGATTTGCGAGTGAGGCAGAGGGGAGTGTTTCCGCTTGTGAGTCCTATCTCCCAATGGGGAAGCTGTTGCGCCGGGTTCTACGGGAAAATGGAATGGAGAAGAAAGTGAAAGTCTTCCACAAACGCTCAGATGAGCTCCGTGTTGGAGTGGACCTACAATCGCCTGCGGATGTATTGGTGAGCTTATGCAGTCTTCATTTAGTGGAACTTGTAGTTTTTTTTAATTAAAATTATCACTTCTTTTAGCGTGAAGACATGTCTTGCAAGCTGAAGTTGTGAATCTCTAACAGTTGGCCCATTCATGCATCAAATGAGGACTCTATCATTCTTTAAAGTTCGTTGTTTTGCATGAACTGGCTTTGTATACCCCGAAATGCAAAAACTCATTTTGTTAACTTGAAGTGTTTATATTTTAATAAACTTAGTTATTAATTAGTTTTCTTTGTTATAGTTAAATTGATTTTGCATTTGTGGAGCATAATTAACTATTTATGCAGGTTAGCGAGATATTAGATTCAGAATTGTTAGGGGAAGGATTGATACCGACTCTACAACAAGCACATGACATGCTACTAGTGAAGAACCCACAGACTGTTCCTTATCGTGCTACCACTTATGCGCTGGTAAGCATTTGCAAAATTTGCATGACATTGGTAAAACTTTTTAGTAAAATAATCACACTTACATTTTTATTTTACTTTGTGAAGTTCATTTGTGAACGTGTTGTCAGCATATTACTCAAGGTCTTTCTCTTTCGGAATTGTGTCAAGAGAATATGTATCTTTAGTTGAAAGGTCTAGGTAGAAAAAAGATTCTAGTTATCTGAAATACTACATATTTGAAATTCCTTGAAAATGCATTTGTCATTCACAAAAATGCATTCTCATTTTGGTGTTTTTCTCAAGTTTATATTCAATCAATTATAGCTTGAAGTGCTCATCAACGTATGATTTGCTTACACAAACTATACAAACACGTTAAGGCGCTTGAATATATATCATTTTATAAGTTTATAGATATTTTTATTTGAATTTCTATTAATACCATTCAAGTATCTTTGAAGTTTCCTTCTCCTGACTCCACTGAGGAGCTGATACCAGTCATTGAGGACCTGAAAAAAAAAATCTTACTACTATTTTCACTTCCCAGCTAGTGCAGAGCCCCTTCTTACAGAAACTACATGATTTATACAGTAGTGAGGTAAATTTAATGGATGGGATTCGATTGATGCCAACTGGGTTGGAGAATGTTATCGGTGTTAAGCCACAACAATATGCCATGCATTGTGATGCATTTGTAAAAGAAATGAAACTGGTAAGGTACTAAATATATTAAAAGCTCATACTTTAGGATTATGTTTTTCCTACTCCTAATATAGTATCCATTCAGTTATCAGAACCATTCAAAATTTTTGAATTTGACTTTTGGAAACGACCAGAGAGCAATGGAGAAACTGAAATTCGGATCAAAGCTACTAATGATGGCCAAATCAATGCTGTAGTTTCATGGTATATAGAGCAATTTTTTACTGCTAGATGACCATGTCCATGGTAGTTTGTTCTTAATATAGCTTCTGCCACTAGGTGGGTACTTCAGCTGGACTCTGATGGTTCAGTCTTTTATTCAACAGCTCCTAGATGGATCAATCATCATCATACTGGGATGGTAGAATCATGCATTCCTGCCGAGTCACGTAAGATGTTTCCTGAGAAATGAATCATAGAATATGTCAATCTGACCACAATATCTTGAGGCACTATAACCTGCAAAAAATATTGAGGCCTTGTTGGCTGTTCAAATATGTATATAGTTTAACAGTTTTATCTTAAATACTTCTTGTTGGCATAGGTGATGAAAGATGGTGCAATCACTGGAAGGAATGTCTTTGGTTCATTCCTGGGTCAGGAATGCCAGTTATGAAGGATAAAAGTATTTTCTTGAAAGCTGTTCACGATGAAACTAAAGTTTCATATCACCTCAAGTGTGATAGTGATTTGGATTATAATCGCTCCAACATTGGGGACTGTCTTCTGATGCTCACACCAGAGAAGATTGCAGTTTATGGTGACAAGGAGTGGAGATTGGCACTAATAAATACCATGAAAAAAGCTGTAAGCACATGTTTTTACATTTGAAATTATCAGACATGATAAGTTCATTGACCACACATTTGTTAAGATGTTTTAACCTCTTTTTAATCAATTGTGCAACTTATCAAAACTCCATTTTTTCAATAATTAAACTAGATTTTCTCTGAATAATTATGATACATTCATCATAATACCTTTTTAACTAGTTTCCTAAAAACATTTTTTTATTCGTTTAAAAAAAACATTTTTATTAGATTATAAGCAGTCCTGAAATGGGTGACAGCCTTCCTTGGCAGTCATCCACCCCCTCTCCACAAGACAATCCTAAATCACATATGACTCCCCTTCAAGGAAAAGGGTTTGTGCATTTTTCTCTTTATGGTTCAAGCTCACTTTTATCTTTTCTTTGTCCAGTTGAATGACAGGTCATCTCCTTTGTGCATCATTGCTGATGACAGTTTGTTCTTGACAATAGTTGCTGCTTCTCTCTGCAAAGCTGCAGATATTATTTCCAGTTTTCCTGGGCTTCGAGAAAAAGCTGCTCAATATCTTATAGCTGTTGCAAATTTCAATCATTTCTCCATGGATCAGATTAAAGTTTTTGGGAATAGGGCATCGTTCCTGATTCAGGATGGCCTTGTGAAGAGAAAGGTAATACTCTTTTCTGGCAGTTTTAGTTTCTGGTCAATAATAGTTTATCATGAACAAAATAAAGTTATGTTGAAAGGTCATCTTTCATCATACCTTACTCAGCAAAAACTGTGGCATTGTGATTGATGGATTTCATATTAGAACAGATGTTAAAATTGTGAAGTTGCATTTTCTTTCTGGAGGTTTTCTCCATTTCATATTAAGCAGGAAAGAATCAAAGCAATAGGATTGTTTTCTCATTTCTGAGTTACTCAAAGATTCATATTGAATATGTCTCATATTGACATATAATTTTGTCTTACAAGGTTTTGTTTGTTGCACATCACAGACTTCTTTAACCTCCATTTCCATGTGACGTTCAATGTCATATATACATATGCTGGTATAATAGACAAAAACTGTATGCATGAATACATCAGTTTTTCTCTCTCAGTAGTTTGCTTGATAACTATTATCTAAGTGAGAAAAGTGCAATAGAATTTTGTCCAACTTGATTGTTGTCTTGTAGGTTGATTTGTTTGTTGCAGAGCCATTCTACTGTGGATATGAGGGGATGCTTCCATGGCAAAATCTGCGCTTTTGGTTAGTAAGAGTCTTAAGAACAACTCAGAGTTAATAGAACTAATTCTTTTTCTAAAGAAAACTCTCTGAAATTGAACTTTTTATACTTCCTTTATGTTTCTGTTACATTTGTTGTATATTTTATGTGCTTTAACAGTTTTCCTTTGCTGGCATTCGAATTCTTATTATTTTGGCTTCTGCATGTTCATACCAAAATAAAAAAGGTGATATGAAATCCAGCAGAGAAGAAAATATAGTCAGGTTCCTAACAACTATTTCTTCATGTTATTATGTTAAACCCTCTATTTTGTACTACCTTTATTAGTGGCAGAATTCTTCAGAGTTTGCCAACAACAATTACTCTTAATTGCTATTAGTTTCCAAGAATATATACACAATTAAAAATATGAATATATATACATACATAGATGTATATATACAATTGTTTTTTTTGTGGAGAGAGATGTCAAGTTGAGAGTATTGGACATCATAGCTCTTTCCTTTTTCGGGAGCGGGGATTTGGGTAGTGGATGTACTTTTCTCTTTTTTTGCCGCTCTATCCTTGAGAGCTTACACTTGTACCTTTTCCACATCATAGTGATATACATACATGGATGACACTCTATGTTGGTGGTCATCCTTTTTCTCCTAAAAAAAATAAAAATATGAATATATATGCATTATCTGTTCTTTGCAAGATGTACTGATGTTCTTAGGTATATGTAAAACAATGTTGATATAATAAACTACTTGTAATTGTACTAAAAAGAATGATTTTTCAATTAATTGTTAAGGATGCAGAAGATCAATTGGAAGCTTGATGGTTGAGTTTTAAAGAAGCTAATGTCGGACAGAATCTTCATCGAAGTTGACTCTAATATAATCTAATAGACCACCGCCGACAAATAACCCCAAAAAAATCTGCTAATAGTGGACATAACTGAATGGCCTCTGAGGCAGACCCCCTCACCTCAACCTTTTGATGTATGTGTACAAATACACCTAAAATATATTTTTGAGGGTGAACAAGTATATGTGTATATATTGATATGGCATATATTTACAAAAACAATTAATGGAAGAGATTTACAGTATTCTTTTATTTTTCTCGAAATTTAGTACATATGTGCTTTATTTACATAAATTTACAACAAAAAAATAGTTAATATATATTATATTTATTTTACTAGAGAAAAGTCAAATGTAGCTTCAAAATGTACCATAGAGGTGCTAAGTAGTATTTCAACTTCTTGATCTAGATTTAAAATGACAAATAGAAAAAACTTCATATTTATTTTATTAATTCTTGAAAATGAAAATATTATTTTATTGGCGTAATGCTTTAATATAATTTGATATATATGATATAAAAAGATAAATAAAATAATATGAGGTTGATTAACTCTTAAACGCAATGTGTATATATAAGAAAGGAAAATCACTCTAGAAAAGCACTAATTAGTTGCAAATATTTCCCCAGGAGATTTCAGGGACTTTACCCCCAATGTTTTGGTGTATTTGGTGCTTCCTAACTTTCTTGTCTGCCTCTGTCCCTGTAGATATAATCTTTTCCTAATTTTAGCATGGCATGAATTTTGCTTTATTGTTGAATTTAAATGGCATTCCACTATCTTTTTGCATATGGTTTATGTACCTTGTAGCATATGTCAGTCTTCCTAACCTCTTTGATTGAAACAAAGGAAGGAGAGGACTTTACTTGACTCGGTTTTGTTTGAAAATGTAGTTCTCATCCCTAGTAAAGGGATATTGAGGGTATGTGCCATGTCACTTCCGGTGAGTCTCCTTTTTATCATGTTGTCATTTCTCTGATGTCTTTACTTTCTTGAGGTTAGATTGATGTTGTTTTTTTCATTTGTTGTGGTGATTGAATAATGGGTCCTTGTGTTTAGGATTTGTGGAGAAGCCATTGTTGTCTCAAAGAAATTGAAGGGTTTGATCACTCAGTTGTTAATGATGTTTTGGGCGGCTGTGGTGGCTTACCTGAATCGCAAGAAGGCCCTTGTTTGCCTTATTATATATGGCAATGTGGTGAAGTTGAGGTAAATTTTGTGGTTCCATAAGGAATTTGGAATGTGAATTCTAATCATTCCAGCTCCTGGTTATAATTACTTAGATGATGGACCCAAAGTTTAAAGCTGATGTAGTTATCAATATTTGTGTTACAGGCACTCAGTGAGGCTTTTGAAGTCATGGATTTTAACTTCTCTAAGAAAATTCAAGCCTGTTATGGGAAAATTAAGGTTTGTTAATACAATCTATTTTGGTATAAGTTTGTGAATGCACTTTGTTAATTCCACCCATTTTCCCTTTTCTTATCTCAGAATGTGCATTTGGTTTCTTAAAAGAAGGATCTATATTCAGTTGTCCATTTGTTTTGTCCATTTTTTAGACTTGTAAGCTTCTGGAAAATATGCACATGGACTTCCTTGACTTAGCTACAAGCTGGTGAAAATTTATAAAGCAATATTTTTCAGTTGATTGTTGTACATATTGTTATGCGCGCGCGGGAGAGAGAGAGAGAGAGAGAGAGAGAGAGATTGCACTTGTAGAAACTTTATGAGATTCATTCTTAATTTGACTACATTCTAAGGGTGGTGGTAGTTCTTTCTTTAATGTGAAGGAAAACAAAGATTACAAGATGCTGAATAACCTATATCCTAGGAAATTTATATAGGAACTTTCAATACAACATATGAAATACAAATCTTAAAACCATTTAAGTTTCAGAGGATCTGCCCCAATCCCCTGTGCAAGGGGTGATCCGCATATGGAACGGGCGATTTTGCCTCCCCATAGGTCATCGTATAAGAATCATAAGGATTTACAACTAAATTAAGATTAAACACATTATCAACACATATTTTACATGATACTGTAGAAAATCTGTGATGACCTATGTTTCATGGGTTGATATACCTATAAGGTAAGCCAATTTAATGAAATATAAAAGTTTTGGTATTCCATAAGCCGACATACGTAACCAAAGGTATATTTAAATACATCATAAATTAAAGATCCTTATGAAATTAATATTCAAAAAATGAAGAATATAACATGAATGTTTGATCATAATGTTGAACAATTGCTCAAGATATAATGATATAAAACAAACTAAAACATTTTTTTGTAAAAAATGTATGACTTTAAATTACAAAACAAAAACTTTGACAAGTCAATACATAATTTACACATAAATGGTGTTTTTTAAGTTTTCTTCACTTAAAAAATGAGGTACATATATATGATGTACTTAGAGTATCCACAAAGTACTACACAGGGTATGTACCCAGGTCGTACACGGAGGGGACCAAATATATAACTATATACACAAACAATCGTTCAATATCTTTATGGCAGTTGGCTGGCAATATGAATTACGATATTCATTCTCTTGAAGTCTATTCGTCGATATTTCTTAACTTCCTAAAAAAAAATCATATTTCTTACCTGAGACAGAAGTTCTGGCTTTGATTTTGGTTGACGGTATATATGACAATCTTTTTTTGGCACTAAAGCATGTTTCTTGCAGATGTTATTTTTTGGAATCTTTTATCTAAATTATAACAACTTTTAACACCCTACTTATGATATTGCTTTAACACATATTCCTAGCTAAGAAGATTTAAGTTCACATCTTTTTTGCAGATTTACATGCATCTGTCTAATCTGCAGTTTTAATAGTTATGTTTTGTTTTCCCACTTTGATCCAGATTACGTTTTCCAAGCCAGGAGTGTGCCATGGTTTTGCACTCTGGATTGATTGGGTGGTAGATGAAAGGAACTCTACTGTTCTATCAACTGGGCCAGGTTAGATGTAGATGTAATAGTATTATCTTAAAGATGATATGTTATTTTTGCAGTTTTGTCCTCTACAAACTGTTCTTCTGCCGTTGATATCAGATAGCAGATGCTGGAAGCAGGGCGTGAAGCTTCTGAACAAACCTGTGGTGGTCAACCAAACTGATTGTTATGTTGAGATAGAGGCACAATTTGACCCTGTATCCGGCGACCTTATCACTGAGTCGACTTTCTCTGCCTCTTGATTCGGTTTGTCAACGTAATTAATTTTTGCAATGAACTTGGGCTTCTTAATGCTCTCGTGATGCATTATTGTTGTGATTATGCATCGATCCTGACATCTTGATAATGGAAGGTATAGTTATAATTATTTTTTTTCTCCCGGGAAAAAATTTGCCTTGTGATAAAAATGGCTGTACAAATGATTAGTTTTTTTTTCTCTTTCTCCATTCAGCCTTTTTTTTTGTCACAATTTAAGTAGGCCAACTTTGTTCTTGATCTTTGCACGCATAACATGACATCTTCTCGTGTTAGATTCCGGATAGAGTTGTCTACTTGCAAGTTCATTGTCCTCGTGGTGATCGGACAAGTCCATCAACAAGCACCCGAGGAAAATTTTTTTTCTTATTTTGTACTTATTTGTTCAAAGGGATGCCAGCCGACTGCAATGCACTTTTTTGAGATAATTAAAATGTATGCATAAACTAATGACAAAAATGTGCAACATTATAAAACTAATATAAATTGCAACGGCAAATTTTGAGTTGTATATCACTTATGTGTTTATTTGTAACCATCTGTACCGAAAAAAAATAACACACTCTCAAACATCGGTTGGCACAACTAAATAACTGGATTTTGTCCTCGGAGCATTAGTGCCGGTAGTTTTAGATTCGAAATTTGGGTAGGCTTTATTTGTATTATGTGCACTCAAATGTCGAATTAGTCAGGTCTTAATAATTTCATAAATTTGTGTACTCTTGAAAATAAATATCATTGAAATGACTTATCATTGTCTAGGAGTCTTCATAGGTCGAATTGGACTCGACTCGTGAAAATGGGTCAAGCTCTTCTTGGAGGCGAAATCCGACCCAACCTGACTTGATTCGGGTCGGGTGGTTGGATTATTTAATTTTCTTTTATTTTTATTTTTTTTCTTACTGATTTTATATTTTTTTAATGTAAAAATATTATTTAATATTTATTTTAAAGCACAAAATAAGTTTTATAACTATTTAATATTATTTTTGTATTGAAAACATTTTATTTTATTTTTAAAAAATTAAAGCAAATATAGGTCTAGTTTTAAATAAAAAATAAAAAAATTGAGTTATCCCGATCACCAATCCGACTCGACCCAAACTAGGTCGGTCGGTCGGATCATCGTGTTGATCGGGTCGACCCGGTGAACACCCATCTTGTTTGTTATAATGTAACCTCACTATTTATGTCAAAAAAATATAACTAAAATCATCTTCACGAAAAGTGCATGGGACATAAATTAGAGGAGCATCAACCAACTTCACCAGTTTGTGTATGCGCAAATCCCTCGTGGCTTTGCTGGATTTGTTGAAGTGTACACGCAGACCAAGTTGATTCTTCCCCGAGCACCGAAAAGTGGCAGACAAAGTGTGACTCCACACTAAGATAATTTGCCCATTAGAAATCTTTTTGTGCAGTGACCACTACGCAAATATTTCACATGTTAGACACTTTAATTTGTCGCTTAGATTTAAATAAAAAAACAAAACTCAAAACGTTATGACTAATACAATAATTTTTAGGAGTGTAAAAAGAGCTCGACAAGCTTGAAAAATTTATCCGACTCGAAAAAAATCAAAATTTAATGACTCGAATATAATTTAAAATAATTTTTATAAATTAAAAATCACTCGTTAAAATTAGAGCTTCACCCGAAAATATCGTAAAGGTCCGTGGAGTTCATTTTTATTTATAACATTAATTCATAAATTATCCAATTTTTTATAATAGATATAATATTTTTTATAAAAACTCATATCGCATTATCATATTTTAATTTTGCAACTTTTGTATATAATATAAAATTAAATAGTTTTAATGTTAACTTTAATTTAATATATATATATATTTAAATTGTAATTATATAAAAATAGGGGTTCAAAAAAATCACTCAAAAAAATTAACTCGTTAGAGGGTGATTTTTATTTTTTTAAATGATTTTAAGGTGATTTTTTAATTTAGAAAATCAATCCAAAAAATAACGGACGATTTTTTAGAACCAAAAATCCTACCCAAACTACTTTCACTCCTAATAATTTTGATTTCAAATTTGTATTTATAACTTTCTTGATAAGCTATTTATTTTTCGATAATTTAGTTTTTTCATGTTGTGTTAAAAGATTATTCTTTATTATTTAGTTGATTTAACAATTATTTATTATAAAGGAGTGATGTTTTTATTAGACAAATTTGACGATACAAATCTATCATGTAAGGTTAAATAAATTATGATGACCTAATTATATAATTCCTAATAGTAGTTAAATTCACTATCAAATTAATAAAATAAATTACAATACAATTATTTTATTAGTCTTGTGAAGAGAACTAGTGTTCTACATCTACTTTAGATAACTGTAATATTTTTACTTTATTTATTTATTTAGTAGGAGCTGTAACCAGATTTCGATAAATTGACTAAATGGCTCAAGGCCTATGCCATTTTTCGGATATCTCATTCAATTGTTTACAGTTCATGCAGTATATTCGCCCCTTTTTTACTCCCATCTTTATCTAAAACAAATTAATCGACTAAGGGGAACATTAATATGATAAACTTAACAGCTCTCCAGCCAACCTTATTATGGTTGGAACAAACGAAGTCGCATCCGAGGCGCAGCAGACAGCAACAGCAGTCATCATATATGTGCCCAGTGCCCGTGCCCATGCCCTCCCGTCCACTTAGCGTCGGAGCCAACGAGGCGCACAGTAATGGCGATACACATCTTGGTCGCCGCCACCAAGCTCAAAACGGCGGCGCTCGCCTCTGGCTACGGCCACTGCTGCTCCCGCGCCTCCTTCCACGCCCTGCTGTGGCCCTTTTTCTTGCTCAAGCTCCCCTTCACCGTCCCCACGCCGGCGTCGCTCTCGGGCGCGGCCGTCTCCTTTCGGCTCTTCTTGTTTCAGCTCTGCCGCATCCTGTTCACGTCCGGCGGCGACCGGAGGCTGGAAAGGGCCGCTCGCCTGCTGCAGGAGCGCTTTCCGTTCTGGCCGACGGCGAACCTGTCCGACCTGGAGATTTTTAATCAGGTGGCCACGATGACGATGTGAGCTCCGGCCGGCCGGTGAGCAGTGATGGAATGGTTCTTGAGTCGCGGCGGAAGGAGGACGCGTCCGTCTCTCTTTCTTGTTCGCAGCAAGAAATTTTATTAGAAAAAAAAACCATTTTTACTTTTATGTGTAGGAGAGAGAAAGAACTCAACTCAACTCAATGTATGGTATCTTGATGTTTATATAAATAGAAATAGCAATTTAACGAAAGGTTTATCTCTAGTATTTTATTTTATTTTATCCAACACAAAATGAAATTTAATGGAAGAAAAAATCAACTTCTAATTTTGAAAATGCCTTGATCATCCGGAAGAACGTTTTAATAATCGTTTTGTCATGTGTCGTCCAACATCAGTTTGAGATCTCATTCGGTCAGAAGTAAAACAAGTGTTAATTTGTAACTAAAAAATAAGACAATTTACTGAAAAAATAGTCATCATATGATATAACTACTCGTATAAATTAAGAACAAATTACTCATGACAATGTTAATGTTTTCGTAACTTGAATTATCGAATCGTGATTGGACTGATCTGATTGGGTTCGATTGAGTTTGATCGATTCTTTGAAAAATAATATTATTTATAATAATTTTAAAGATATGATATCATATATTGTACT
The DNA here is from genome assembly GCA_030549335.1 of Pontederia crassipes. Classification (NCBI taxonomy): domain Eukaryota; kingdom Viridiplantae; phylum Streptophyta; class Magnoliopsida; order Commelinales; family Pontederiaceae; genus Pontederia; species Pontederia crassipes. The sequence goes on along the minus strand of CM060191.1, from coordinate 61,583,959 downwards.
AATAAGCTATTAATAATAAAAATATTAATATACTATAGATTTAGTTATTTGAAATTTTAATAATGATAAATAGAAATTGTCAACTAATAAGTTATTATTAATTATTTTTCATTTATTACTTAATTATGATAGATATTGCATTACTATATCTTATCTTAAATTACTTTTACTTTTACTTTAATTTTTAATTTTTTAATTTTTTCCAATTTTTATGCACCCCATTCTTTTCCTCCTCTTTTAACTTCCTTTTAACACTATCTTTTTCCTTCTTTAACTTTCATTTTAACACTATATTTTTTCATTTTTTAACTTACCTTTTTCCTTCTTTAACTTTCCTTTTAGCACTATCTTTTTCCAATTTTAACTTTCCTTTTTCATTTTAATTCAGATCGGGTCGAAATCAAGTCCACCAATTTCTACCGTTCAATTGATTTTTTTCCAGTTCCAAAATAAAAGTGATTTTAACAATAATTTTGATACCAAATGAGTCAGTTCGTGATTGAACCGATTGAACTGATCTGTTCGATCCGATTTTAATAACAGTGAGCACAATTTTAGGAGTGTTTCAATTAAACTAGTCGGTTCAATCCAATTTTAATAACAGTGAGCACAATTTTAGGGGTGTTTCTAATTTACTTGATAATAGATTAATTTGATCGAATTGATTCAATCGAATTAATAATCAAGTCAAATCGATTTACGTGATAGAATTGATTGGGGTTTGAAAACTTAAGTTTTCAATTTTATCTTTCTTATTCAATTGACTCGGCACTTTAGTTGATCATTAGGCACGTAAAGTATCAAAGTTGTTGTCTTTTGGATCGTACTAGTAGTTTCAAGTTTGATTTTTAGATATATCATCTTGGTCAGGAATTATTCATATCACTTTCATTCGATCATCAAATTAGTCGGGTGTTAATAGTTCTGAACATCGATGACTCTCGACCGAAAAAAAATCAAAGTTGTTGAATCTCATGAAAGTCTCATCCCATCACGTTGCACTCGAGCTACCAACTGATCAAACTTAACTCAATACATGATAGACATACTCTAAAATAAAATATATTTATTAAAATAATGTATAAATATTACAGGAAAAGACAAAAATGTTGCACCCTCTCTCTTAAAACTTTTTAAAATTTATTATATGAATATTTCTATATTATTTTAATAAATATATTTTATTTTATTTTGAATTCAAGTTATAAATAAGTTCAACATCCTTAAGCTTTTGCACCCTCTCTTTTCTTAATGTTTTTATTTTAAAATAAGTAATTATGTCTTAATTTTAATAAATATATAATGTTTTTAATTGAGTTCAACCATACATCAACATCCTAATCAACATATTACTTATTACAAAGTAAAGTTCGAGGACTAAAATGAGATCGAGTAAAAGTTAGGAGACTAGTAATGAAAATTACTCCCTTTATGTGATACGCAATTTTACCTTTTATTTTTTATAATTTATTTATGGGATAATGATTCAATATTTATGTAAACCAACTGTTTCATGATATTATTCATTATTATGATCCGTTAATACAAATAAAAATATAAAAAATATATCATTATATGCAATATTTTTCTATAATACAATAATCACATATTTAGAATGTGAAGTCTGATATTAAATTTTATTATGGTAATAAATAGCTGGTTTTTATTTAATCTTTATTTATAACTGATGATACAAATGGCCTCTGGCTTTGGAATTCAATTTTGGGCTCCAATTTGGTCCACAAATGCCAAGACCACGTCCCTCAAAGGCCCATCCGTTGGTCCAAATTTTATTTTTTGAGTCCAGTGTCTGTCATAACAAGAAATCAGAGCAAATTTAAACTCCCATTGCATGTTAATTGCCGTCATTTAATTAATTATTATAGAATAATAATATTAATTAATAAATCATTAAAATTATTCTAAAACTTTTAAGTCACTTAAGTTCTTCATCCCAGGTGCTCCAACATTTGAATTTTAATTCTCTTAAAATTCTGAATAATTTTAAAACGACTCAATTTTACTACCTGTTCACATTGCATATTATTACTAATCGAGATATTATTACTAAAACCATATGGTAAATTATTTGACATAATATTTATTACATAAGGAAATAATTTAAATTCAATAATAATTGATAAGAAATGCTTCCGTTGAAAGGGGTGTTACCAATAGAATGCCTCGGAATCATGGATGGAACTAAATATGTAACCTTTCGGAAAGAAAATATTATGATACGCTCGTCAGAAATTTCCAATTTTCTCCTCTATTGTCTCCTTTGCCCTCTGGCGGTGCCTTGTTTCTTTGTGCACAACAGCATTTTAACTCATTAATAAGATCCATTGTACTCGTTGTTAGGGTAAAATAAGCTCAGTGTGCTTTATCTTTATAGCAAATTCTACAAGTCACTTTGTACACAAAATCACATGGGAGGAGCAATTTAAGTTAATTTTTTTCTGTAATTGTATAATTTTGCACGCTTTGTTTAATGTCATCTAATTCTACTATTCCAATAGCTTTCTGTAGAACAGTTCAGAGTACAGTAAGAAAACATGATCGTAACAAATAATTTGACTGGCCGTTGCTGATAACTGTAACAAATCGTAATAGTTAAGCGACATTTTTAAATTCAGCATCGCACATCCAGAAAAAAACTTCTCTGGCGTCAACAACAATCTCAGCAAACTAATACTTCGATACAAACCTTGCACTACAATGTTTGCTTTGCTTCTGCTCTCAAACCAGTTCCTGTTCCGAGAGAAGTTGACATCTCTTGCGGGATCATCCAAAACCAGTAATTATCAAAGTGATTGTGCAGCACAAAATGTGAGTTTGATTCAACTAGTGACGAATCGAATTCGATGAAGAAGATGTCATGAGAGATTTGAATTTTGGACTATGAAAGAGGCGATTAACTTAGTTCTCAATATCCAACCCCAGAAAAGTGAATATGCTTGAAGCATCACCAGAACAAGAACAGGATTGAAAAACAATTGACTTTCTCAGTGACACGAAATTAAAGGAAAAAAAGGGGGAGATACTTGAGAAGTGAGGAAAAGCAGAGCATGTGGAGCTCACGTACCAATCAAGGCATTCCTTTCTTCCATCACTTGGAGTTCTCTCTCTCTCTCTCTCTCTCATCATCATCATCATGGGGCTTGTGCTATCGCCCCCTCTCATGTGCTGTGTTGGATCCTGTTCCACAAATTTGCCGTCCCAGGTTTAATTCTTGAGGTCCCCCTTCTGACTTCATTAGCGAACACACAAAAAAAGGAAATAAACTGATCTAAGCATTCATTCACGCTTCCTCATAATCTCATCCGGACGAGTTCCTCTGTTCCCCTCGTCACACATGCTTGTATTCTTCTTCTCAGCGGAATTAAATCGAACACTTGTAAGGAGTTAAAAAGAAAGAAAAAGAAAAGAAGAGAAAAAGCACCGCCCTTCGTTTGTGCATTTTCACCCATCTCCTCTTTCATAACATCCTACACTTTTTGGCGCCAATCAAACGTTGTAACCTTCCACTTCTTTATGTATTCCTCACCACCACGTTTTTAAAAAAAAAAATTCCAAAAAAAAACAAAGGAACAAAGAGAAAAAAAATGACGATTTGGCGAGAGAAATTGAACGAATAATTAAATTAACAGATTAGATCGGAGTTTAGATATATTAGAATTTGATGTGGAGAAATAAGATAGTTGATATAATATAAAAAAGTAGGATTAATTTTAGTGAGCGCTTGAATTGAAAATATGTAGGTTAAATATAAGTTATAAGTTTGTTAAAATAATTTAAAAATAAATGTATATTAAAATGTTAAAATTTTTAATAATTTATATTTAATAAAATTTTAAATTTTTAATGAAATAATAAGTAATAAATAATATTATATTAATCTTTTATTATTATTATTTTATATATAATAAATAAATTATTATATATAAGATAAGTAAAAGGAAGAAAAAATTTAAAAAAAAGTTTGCAAAATAAAATATAATCATGTCATTTGCAAATAAAAAAAGACCGAATAGTTGGTTCCATCAAAATGATAACATTAATGAAATTAAAATTAATTTCGGACGTTGCGACGTAATTCCACCTCAAAAGAATAATCGAGTGAAACTAAAGACTCGCTTCCACCCGATTCCACCTCTCAAACTATCAACAAGTTTTCGAGCTCATTATTCATGTTTCTAAACGACACACCTCACGGTCTTCACCGCCCCACCCATTCATCATCATATCGGCACCTACGCTGGCCCACTCTTCGAGTGGGACCGAGATGCGGGTCAAAATCCGGGTCAGAAATCGGGGAGCGGAATAATAATAATTATTATTATGGTAATAGAGAAAGGAAGCAGTTGGATGAGCCGTGCTCGTCTTTTCCCGGGCCCACGGAGCCGAAAAGTCGTCCCTGCCGTCGATTCGCGCATCGGTGCTGTGATTAGCGGCTCCGATGTGCGCGTTGCGGCGTAACAACCCCCGGGGACCACTCGGTACGATAGTAACCGTCAGCGGGGGTTCGTTTTTTACGGGCGACCTGTTCGCTTTGTCCAAGACTCCAAGTCTGCGACTCTTTCGACAGTCCCGTCACCGTTCACCGTTCACCGCTCACCGCTTTTGATAAGGGATAGACCGATAGGGGACGCCGAAAAGTAAAAAATATAGAGAAAAATAAATTATAAAAAGTATGTATGCATATATAAACATATAATTAAATAAAAAACATTTAACCAAATAAAAAATATGTTAAAAGTAATATATATTAAAAATAACTTATAATTCTTCTTTAATTTAATTAAAATATATCTTATTATTATCTATCACGCATATTTTGTTTCCCTTTTGTGTTTATCATATTCATTTTTAAAATTTACGATAAAAAAAATATTTAACATGGTAAATTCATTTTATCCATATATATCAAATGAATTTAATTGGTTATGTTATTATTTACTTCAAAACGATAGAGGAAGATACGTGTAATTAATTCTTTCATAACATAACCAATTAAATTGATTTGTTATAGAACGAAATCAAAATTATTAATAAATATATTATGCTTTTTTTTAATAAATGCGCATATTATTTATAAAAAAATTCTCATGAATATACGTACAGTTTCTCAAAAATATAAATAATGCATTACAATTTCGTAAACCTATAATATTAGAAGGGGGCTTATAATATATACTTTTTTAAAAAGATATTTATTATACAATTATACATCTAATAAGTTTAAGAGAGTTTAATTTATTTTTACAATTTCAATCTGATTCATGTATGAATAAGAAAATGAGAGATGCTGAGGGGCCAATAGCTTTCTACATTATCTAACAATTTCCATTATCTAGTATAAAGATTGTCACTTATTAAATTATATTTACTATGCACAAATAATTTTTTCAACAATTCAAATGACTTTGTTTACTTATAACAAAGATTACTAGGCAATGCATTTTTTTACTAAATGTTCTTTGTCACTAAGGTCAAGCTAAATTTTATTTAATCCGGCAAAACACTTGAACAAAAAATTATAAATTTAATAAATATAGCAATGGTAATAAATTAATAAATATTCTCAAATGAATTATTGATAATATATATAATATACAAAATAATGATTAATAATAATATGTAATTCGTGTGAATAATAATTATAAAATAATATTTTAAAAAAATAATAATTATGATAATAATAATGGTAATAATTTTATTATTGTTGTATATAATGTTCTTATATTATTTCATATTTTATTTGTTTAAAATTGAAAATGATTAAAGTTGAAGGAGATTGATCTCATAATAATAAGTAAGACTTTCAATAAAATTTTTTTATATTTATAAAAATTCGAACTCAAATTTTTATTTAGACTAAAAGAAGCCGTTATCACTTCACCAGACTAGCGTTGGTTAAATCCCTTACCTTTGTAACCCGAGTCGCCCGCCATGGTCTCATTCCTGGTACGGTATCGTTTTTTGTTCCTGTTCCGGCTGTACGCATGCGCTCTTGTGCCAGGGGCCGAAATCTACGGAGTCAACTCATCCATAAAGGAAAAAAACGAAACGAAATCTAGGAACTCATTGGTTGTAGGATAAAGCATGAATATAGTCAAACCTCCCATAAAATTAAATTATTTCGATCAAATTTTAAAACATGTGAAATTAAACGTGAAATCATTGTTTTAAATTTAAAAGGAAGAATATAAATATTGTTCTAAAACAGAAACTCATTCTTCCCAAATTTTCAATTATATTTTTTTCTAAATTTTTTATTATATTAATATTTTTACTGTTATTATAACATTAAATATCAATCATGCTTCTTTTTACTCTTTATGCAATATTCTGATGTTTTTTCTTAAATTATTTCTAGAAGTAAATCAAACTTAAGTTAAAAGAATACAAGTAATCAACATTAGTCTAATCAAACCTGAAGTTAAAAGAATATAAGTAATCTTCATTAGTCTAAAACTCTGTTTGGCAATAAAATAAAGTTTAAAATAGAATTTAGTGGTATGAAATTAAATAAGGTGTTTGATAAATAAAATTTCATGATCAATTAAAATTGTTTAATATATTTATTTAATTAACATTTAAAGGATAAGGGGTAAAGCTTAATTTTAAAATTTTCCTCGTACAATTAATTTGCCTCGCATTATATATATTTTACTACTAATAATTTTGAAGGTTTCTGATAATTATTTGTAATACTTTTAGCATTTAAATTACTTGATGTAATATTATATTTATTTTAGTTTCTTTTTGAATAGTTATTAAATGTATGCAAAATGGATATTATGATTTTAAGTTGAAATTTTGATTTTTAAGAATATCTAGTCGTTAGGGTAACTACAAAATGAAAGAAAATATTTATTACATTATAATTTTTTAGATATAATATATAAATTTTAACATTTGATTCTTTTTTATCTGTTTATATCTAAAACTTATTTATTAATCTTTTAATTGAATATCTAAATGCTAACTTCTATAATTCGTCAAACATACATTAATTCAAAAATCAATAACTACGCGATTTGTCTCCGCAGGAACAGTTATCAGAACATTGATTGTTGCAGAAATTAAATATTTTACAACTGGCATTCCATTTCAAAAATTAATATTTTTCTAAATTCTAAGGTTTTACTATCCAGTGGAACAAAACCCACATTTATTTGTTAGATTATAATTAGGTCAGTTATTACTTCAATCAATCCAACTTATTAGATCCAGTGAAGCACTATATGACCGGTTCCACGAGAATGGTCGACCGATTCTAGAAGGCCCACGGCGATTTCGTGAGCGTCGATCGACCCGACATGATCGATCGACAGATCTAACGGGAGCCGCCGAGGGTAATCACACAAGGCCGGTCGACCGATCCCAGTGGAACGAACGATCGACCCCCAATGCAAGCTCGCGCACCGGCGAGCTTGCACAAGAGGCCGCTGGCCCCCCTTTTCCTCCCTCGCCATGCGTGAGGAAGAAAGGGGGGTCGGCGCCCCCTGTGCAAGCTCGTGTGTGGGCGAGCTCGCGAGGGGCACCGACGATGGCATCGACAGCTATCATTTTTAAATTTTTAATATTTATTATTTTATATTATGCCACGTCAATAATATAATCGGAAAATTGATTATCATCGGTTAGACGACGATGCGTGCAAGAAAAATAAATTTTGAGGACAATCTAGTTATAAATTAAAATTGGGGGCTCATTGAGATATTGATTTAAAGTTGGAAGATCATCCGTGTAAATTACCCGAAAGTATGGTGGTCCTGCCCTTCCTGTGAGAAAGGGTCTTGCAGTCTGTGGATGACAGATATCTCTTTTTTAATTAAGCTATTTTATATATTAGTACTGATAGATGCATTAGGTATATCAATATAATTTATTATTAAACTACAATAGTTTTAATCAATATATTTCAAGAAGATTTGAATATTTGAATTATAAAAATAATACTAATCTTTTTATTGCCAGACAGTTCACTCTTCATAATTATTATTATTGTTATCAATATTTTTTTTTTCAAACATGTAGCTTTTTTTAAAAAAATCTAACTTCAATATTTGAATTGCGCTTTGAGTTATGATACACAAATTTAAAACTTGCATTGACAAAAGAACGAAGTAATTATATATAAGTTCATGATCATCTTTGTATTTTACTCACGTGGAATTTTTACGTTGAGTGTTTGACATATGACATGTATTTTTTCACATGATTTAAGTTTTCACGTGAGATCATTTTATAATGTCCTTAGACCAATTAAAATATTATTCCTTTATATTGTACAAATTTAAAATACATTTTGATAGATGGATGAGTAGCTACATATAAATTTATAATTATTTTCCTGATTTGTTCATATGAAACTATAATGATATCTATAAACCTAGATCATTATAACTTATCTTCCTAAAGCTTTTAATGCAAACAAGCTCTTAAATTTGGATCCGATAAATAAACTTATCCATCTCGTTAGCCAATTTTCAGTTATTTACAGTCACTTTATGGAAGGATGAACAAGTCAATCTTTTCTTCTTCTTTTTTTTGTCAATATAAATTCATATACATATAACATATTATATATATATATATATATATATATATATATATATATATATATATATATATATATCGTGCGTGTACTTGGAACGTTTATCACCTAAAAGTATGTCAATCACCGTCTAGTAGAGCTTGCACTATATGTGAGTGCAATGATTGTACATTATGGTTATGTACTTCTACGGAAAGCAAACACCACAGTGAAAATTCAGACAGAACAAACGGATTAATTCGATCAAACTAGAAGAAGCTAACCTAATGGTTAAACTTATTAATCAATACGATAATAATTGGCCGCTGAAATGAACGGAGATTTAGGAGGAGAGTTTGGGCAGATGAGGATCCCAAGTCCCAAGTATGATGCTAAAGGGCACATTTAATGACAATAAATTTGAGTTAACGTAAATACGTAATGCACTTAGCTGTTCGTCATTAGTAGTATTGTGTTTGGGAGCGTTTAGTAAATGTCACTAATCTTGACACTTTGGTGACTTCCATAACAAAATTGTAGACGTCGCCAAAATGTAAATCCTTGATTAGGAAAAAAACTTATTTCAATTGCGGCACGATATTAATAAGAAAAAAAAAATGAAAAGGGGTTTCGATTCTACTATCAATTTAATGAGCCCAGGAACATTTCCATTCAAACAGGACAAAATAAAAATGATCTGATTTTTTTTAAAAAAATAAAATGATTTAAGAATAAAAAACATGTAATTATAAATATCTAAGAGAAGTTTAATAAAAAAAATGTATGAATTAACTACACGTTTAACATTGTAATATGCAGCCACTGAATAAAAAATATTATTTAATAAATTTAATAAAAACTACTTGGTAAACATAGATGACAAAAATAGACATAAGATATTATTTACAATTGTTCTTATACACATCATGTTCATAATAATTAATTTATAATATTTTATTATGAATAGTAATATTTTTAAAAGTATTATTTTAATAGTAAAATTAAAGATGTGATATATTAAAATAAAAGTATGTGGTGTTTAATAATTATGTATAGTTTTTAATTTTAAAATAACAAAATATAATATGACACCGCTTTATTTATACTTTATAAGTTAGTAAAAGTAGTTTATAACATTTTGTATACAAACTTCTAAGTGATACTTAAAAAAATATTTATTTGATTTCAATCAAAACGTTTTCCACTACTCATAACTTTAATTTTACATGTGCCAAAGAGTGCTTTAATAAAAAAAGTTCTCTCTAACAGAAAGAGGATGATATGCTTTAGATTAATTCCACATTCCAAAGTATATTATATATATTGGTTACATTCTTATTTACCCTGCTTTCATTAATCTCCGGAGTTTTTACTTGGAATCTCGGAGTATTATTTATGTAACACCCCACGATTTTATCAAGGGTAATATAGTAATTTTATAATTCAATTAGAGTGTTTGATGGATTGAAGAAAAATTTAAATCCCATTTAGAGTGGAAATCATAATTAGATTGAGATTAGAAATTTTAATTTGATTTGAGATCTAAAAGATATATTAATGGATATAGGATTTCCACGTAGGATAGGATTGAGAATTTTATGGCTTAAAATATTTTAGTCATTAAAATAATATTTATTATTATTTTAATTTGAAAATTAGATGATAAAATGTTATAGAATTAAATAAATTCGAAAATAAAGAAAAAAAAATTGGGGAGGAATTAAATTGGAGGTAAGATTTGTTACAGGATTATTTAATTAATTTTGAAATTTATTTAAATAAGAATACATGTGAATTAGTTAAAGAGATTTAATTAGAGGATTAAATTTGAAAAGGATTAGACATTGTAGTTAGATTATAATTAAGAATTGATAAATCCTATAAATAAAGAGATAAGGTCGGGCATCTCCATAGTACGAAAGTTATTTTCTTTTCCCTTTTCCCTACATACACCTTCGGTGTTCCTCTTTCGATGATGTTGAACAAGGCACAATCGCAAGGATATTAACGCTTGGAGCCGTCGGCGAGAGAGACGAAAAGCGATTCAGCGAGAGAGACGAAAGGCAGCAACGTCAGCGCAGGTATCCTTTCGTCCTTTTACGACGTGTTGATTTTACAGCGCGTTCGTTACACCCAGTCGAATTAGTCCGATGCAATGCAAATCTCATTGGACATCAACAATCATTATGGCGTTCTGTCTCACAAACCAAAAGAAAAATTAGTTTCAGCCGCATCTTGCCAACCAAAATAAGAGAGAGAAGGTTAGTGGGAGGAGAGAGAAAGAGAGGAAAAAAAAAGATGGGGAAGAGAGTCTCACGGCCACAAAGAGAAAGACAGAGAAGGTGTAAAAAAAAAGAAAGAGAGAAAGAAGGAGGTTACACCCGCAAAGAGGTAGAGAGAGAAAAGAGTAAAAACAAAAAAAAAGATTGAGAGAGATGATAGAGAGTGGTGGAAAAGAGGGCGTAACAAAATTGGATAGAAAAAAAAGGGGGCCGTAATAGATATGCAGAGAGGCAAAAACAATCTCAGCCGTAATAGGAGAGAGAAATAAAAAAAAATAAGAGAAAAAAGGGGATGTGATGTTTGGCGGCCAAAATAGCCGGCTGTGAATGAAAAAAAAGAGAGAGATGAGGCCAAGAAAGAAAACGTGATGTCAAGCAGAATGTAAACATTTACTAGATATTTTATTTTTCTTTTATTTATGTCTTTTTATTTTATATAATTCATTTATTAATTTTCGGACAGGAGAAAAAATATAATATATAGAAGAAAAGAAAATATTAGTCAAAATTCGATATTGGTGCAACCAATTGATGATCGGAAATAGAGTTAATTTTTCAACCAACTTGAGGTACGTAGGGGGATCCCCATGGCGTCGGTTTTCCGCGACATGGACCCTTGAACTCTTTCTTCGTTATACATAAATTATATATTATTTTGCATCGATTGAATATTGAATGACATAGATATGACCTTCGAAAATTATGTTGAAAACACAATTCTTGATGGTGACAGAATTTGGTAGGGGTTCTGTCTGACACGACTTGGATTCCATTTAGCACGATCCGGGTAATGATCAACGCGGATTGAGTTCTGGAATAGAAAACATGTTTTTATGAATTGATTTATAGTTTATTGGATTGTTAAGATCGTTATTCATTGTCGATCATTTGATTAACATCTCTGATTTTATTATGCTCATATTAGATCATATTGTCATCATATTGATTATTGTTGACGTTACACCCAATCATGATATTGATTATGGTATTGATCCATTGACCTCGTTATTGATCGATCCTGATCAAATTGTTATCGTATCCGATTTATCATCATCCCATCTGATCATATCATTGATTAATAGTGATTTTCTGATTGGGTCATGTTTAACCTAAGATAATTATTAAAGATAGACATCTTAGGTAATTGAGATAAAAGTTGAAAATGTATTGGGCCCATGTCTACTATTTGCCACTGGGACTGATTGGGCCTTCGGGCTAATATTGCACCTTCGGGTTGATAGGGCCTTCGGGCTAATATTGCACCTTCGGGTTGATAGGGCCTTCGGGCTAATATTGCACCTTCGGGTTGATAGGGCCTTCGGGCTAATATTGCGCCTTCGGACTGATAGGGCCTTCGGGCTAACTACGCCTTCGGGTTGATAGGGCCTTCGGGCTAACTATTTCGGTGTGATCCTTCGTCCCCCATCATACCCAAACTTATTGATTGAAGTGGCATGGTGTCCCCTAATAATAATAGAAAGCTCTCTTATTGTGCCCGAAAGGGTTGATCATAACTCCAAAGATGGAATTGATAATTGAATTGATGATCGAATTGTTAATTGAATTGCACCCTAGTGGCTGATGAACAATTGATTTCGCTCTAGTGGTTGATAGACTATCGATTTCACACTTATGGCTGATGTAAAAATTAAATTGCGCCTTTATGACTGATGGATAATAAATTATGGCCTTTGTGCCTGATAGATGAATTGATAAATTATTAATAGAATTGAATTGATAATTGTTATTGTGGCCTTCATCCACTTTTGGCCAATTGAACATTGATAAATTGTTAATTATTAATTGAATTATTTATTGTTGAATTGTAGTCTCCATTGACCTCTGATCAATTATATATTATTATGAATAATTGTTTATTGATAGTATTGATATTGATATTGACCACGGTTCATATAAATATTATGGATGACCCTACGTACTGAGTTATCTCATTGGGCTTTGCCCCTGTATTCGGATCCATACAGGTGATAGTGATGGCGATGGTGATACGGTTGGTGACTCCTCTGACGGGTGACATGCACATGGATATAGGGTCCATTACGGTATAGACGTGGACCCTAACCCACAAGTTATTAGATATGGTATAATAGCTTCCGCATATTGTAATAGAATGTTGTAAATTAGTCTTCCGCTTATGTAAGTCAATTCGTTGACTGGTCAAAGTCAAGGTATAGAATTGAGTGACGTTGCCGAGATAGCCTTCTGGGCAGGCAAAAGAAAAAAAAATCTCGGAGCGTTACAAAGGTATCAGAGCCTAACGAGAGACACTTCTTAGCTGTCTCTAACAGAATAGAGTCCATGTGCACACGTCATGAGCAACCACCGCGCCATCAACAAAGAGTCAAGTAAGTTTCTGAACCATGATTAACTTAGATAGCTTACCAATGCAATATGAAATATGGAGTCTTACGAGGCTATGGATAGAGTAAGGGATGACATAGATCCTTAGACGATGGAAATAGAATTACTTCATTGAAAGTATAAGGCAACGCCTAAGGAGGTTATTTCGAAAGGAATAACCCAAGTTCTAAGGAGGTTATTCTAAGATAGAATAACCAAAATCCTAAGGAGGTTATCCCCATATGATATGGTGTGATGATGGAATAAGTTGTGGATAGAACACTCATGACAATTTATGTTTTGTGGATACAGATGGAATCAAGGATGAGCTTTTCGCACAACATCCCACGAGCTCCCCGAAGTGGATCTCAGCGGGTCAATCAGCAGGCCCAAGGTCCTCAAGTCAATGAGCAGCAAGTCCTAAGTCCGATAACGAATAGACATAATGTACAAGGCCTTCTCATGAATGGAGTACATGCCAACGTGCAGCAGGAGGAGCAGTTAAGACAAGGATTGCCGCCTCATGAATCTCACTCAGCCCACACTGAGCACTCCCAGCCTAGGAGCTTCGACCTATCATCTCACCATAATCGAAGGGATACAATAGAAAGATTTCTCAAGTTGCAACCCCCTCAATTTGATGGGAAGGGCGACTTTGAGGATGCGGAGAGCTGGATTTAGGAGATTGAGCAGATCTTCCTCGAAATGGATTGCGGTGAGGACCGCAAACTGCTCTACGCCAATCATAAGCTGAAGGGTGAAGCCAGAGAATGGTGGAAGGCCGCTAAGCTGACAACGTTCTCAGGCCAGGATAATATCGCCTGGGAGGACTTCAAGAAGGCCTTCAGAAATAGATTCATCCCTGCCTACGAGAGGGGTAGAAAGCAGAAGGAGTACCTAACACTCCAGCAGGGATCGATGACCATCAAGCAATATCTGACAAAATTCTTGAACTTGGAGAAGTACTCAACATTGCAGCAATCAGAACTAGATCGAGTGAAGCGTTGGGTGGATGGCCTTAAGCCCAGTCTTCGAGAAAGAGTGAAAGGAGGGAATTGTCAGACCCTCCAATTTGCTGAAGAGTTTGCCGTCTATTTAGAAGATGGAGATAAAGCAAGTGACAAGCAACATAATCAAGCATCTGCTGACCAATATAGAAACCGACAAGGAAAGAGATATAGATATCCCGACAAGAAATACCAACGTAACGATCGTCGGGAAGATAATCAAGGCAAAAGAGGGAATGATTTGTAGTCCAATGAACAGAAAAAAGAAAGACTACCTTGTTCCTACTGTCAAAGATATCATGTGGGAGAATGTTATCGCAAAACAGGAGCATGCCTCAATTGTGGAAAGCAAGGGCATTTCGCTCGTAATTGTTTGGAACCAAAAAAGAATGAACAAGATCGAGGAAGGAATGAAGGATCGGGTGCACTACTACCAAAACGTGTGTACAACATCGAAATGGATACTGAGCATCGCGTAGACGAGGAAGATTAAGGCACCATTATAGAATGAACGATAGACATCGAGAATAGAGAATAAAACAATTATAGAATAATTAGTCTTTTCATTTGGATAGATTAGAAAAAAAAATGCAAGGACATTGATAATGAATATGGATATTCTTTTAATAGGCTTATTGATCGTATGTTGGATTGGTCAAATTCTCTTTCGCAAAATTCGAGGACGAATTTATTTTTAAGGAGGTTATTATGTAACACCCCACGATTTTATCAAGGGTAATATAGTAATTTTATAATTCAATTAGAGTGTTTGATGGATTGAAGAAAAATTTAAATCCCATTTAGAGTGGAAATCATAATTAGATTGAGATTAGGAATTTTAATTTGATTTGAGATCTAAAAGATATATTAATGGATATAGGATTTCCACGTAGGATAGGATTGAGAATTTTATGGCTTAAAATATTTTAGTCATTAAAATAATATTTATTATTATTTTAATTTGAAAATTAGATGATAAAATGTTATAGAATTAAATAAATTCGAAAATAAAGAAAAAAAATTGGGGAGGAATTAAATTGGAGGTAAGATTTGTTACAGGATTATTTAATTAATTTCGAAATTTATTTAAATAAGAATACATGTGAATTAGTTAAAGAGATTTAATTAGAGGATTAAATTTGAAAAGGATTAGACATTGTAGTTAGATTATAATTAAGAATTGATAAATCCTATAAATAAAGAGATTAGGTCGGGCATCTCCATAGTACGAAAGTTATTTTCTTTTCCCTTTTCCCTACATACACCTTCGGTGTTCCTCTTTCGATGATGTTGAACAAGGCACAATCGCAAGGATATTAACGCTTGGAGCCGTCGGCGAGAGAGACGAAAAGCGATTCAGCGAGAGAGACGAAAGGCAGCAACGTCAGCGCAGGTATCCTTTCGTCCTTTTACGACGTGTTGATTTTACAGCGCGTTCGTTACACCCAGTCGAATTAGTCCGATGCAATGCAAATCTCGTTGGACATCAACAATCATTATGGCGTTCTGTCTCACAAACCAAAAGAAAAATTAGTTTCAGCCGCATCTTGCCAACCAAAATAAGAGAGAGAAGGTTAGTGGGAGGAGAGAGAAAGAGAGGAAAAAAAAAGATGGGGAAGAGAGTCTCACGGCCGCAAAGAGAAAGACAGAGAAGGTGTAAAAAAAAAATAAGAAAGAGAGAAAGAAGGAGGTTACACCCGCAAAGAGGTAGAGAGAGAAAAGAGTAAAAACAAAAAAAAAAGATTGAGAGAGATGATAGAGAGAGGTGGAAAAGAGGGCGTAACAAAATTGGATAGAAAAAAAGGGGGCCGTAATAGATATGCAGAGAGGCAAAAACAATCTCAGCCGTAATAGGAGAGAGAAATAAAAAAAATAAGAGAAAAAAGGGGATGTGATGTTTGGCGGCCAAAATAGCCGGCTGTGAATGAAAAAAAAGAGAGAGATGAGGCCAAGAAAGAAAGCGTGAGGTCAAGCAGAATGTAAACATTTACTAGATATTTTATTTTTCTTTTATTTATGACTTTTTATTTTATATAATTCATTTATTAATTTTCGGACAGGAGAAAAAATATAATATATAGAATAAAAGAAAATATTAGTCAAAATTCGATATTGGTGCAACCAATTGATGATCGGAAATAGAGTTAATTTTTCAACCAACTTGAGGTACGTAGGGGGATCCCCATGACGTCGGTTTTCTGCGACATGGACCCTTGAACTCTTTCTTCGTTATACATAAATTATATATTATTTTGCATCGATTGAATATTGAATGACATAGATATGACCTTCGAAAATTATGTTGAAAACACAATTCTTGATGGTGACAGAATTTGGCAGGGGTTCTGTCTGACACGACTTGAATTCCATTTAGCACGATCCGGGTAATGATCAACGCGGATTGAGTTCTGGAATAGAAAACATGATTTTATGAATTGATTTATAGTTTATTGGATTGTTAAGATCGTTATTCATTGTCGATCATTTGATTAACATCTCTGATTTTATTATGCTCATATTAGATCATATTGTCATCATATTGATTATTGTTGACATTACACCCAATCATGATATTGATTATGGTATTGATCCATTGACCTCATTATTGATCGATCCTGATCAAATTGTTATCGTATCCGATTTATCATCATCCCATCTGATCATATCATTGATTAATAGTGATTTTCTGATTGGGTCATGTTTAACCTAAGATAATTATTAAAGATAGACATCTTAGGTAATTGAGATAAAAGTTGAAAATGTATTGGGCCCATGTCTACTATTTGCCACTGGGACTGATTGGGCCTTCGGGCTAATATTGCACCTTCGGGTTGATAGGGCCTTCGGGCTAATATTGCACCTTCGGGTTGATAGGGCCTTCGGACTAATATTGCACCTTCGGGTTGATAGGGCCTTCGGGCTAATATTGCGCCTTCGGACTGATAGGGCCTTCGGGCTAACTACGCCTTCGGGTTGATAGGGCCTTCGGGCTAACTATTTCGGTGTGATCCTTCGTCCCCCATCATACCCAAACTTATTGATTGAAGTGGCATGGTGTCCCCTAATAATAATAGAAAGCTCTCTTATTGTGCCCGAAAGAGTTGATCATAACTCCACAGATGGAATTGATAATTGAATTGATGATCGAATTGTTAATTGAATTGCACCCTAGTGGCTGATGGACAATTGATTTCGCCCTAGTGGTTGATAGACTATCGATTTCACACTTATGGCTGATGGAAAAATTAAATTGCGCCTTTATGACTGATGGATAATAAATTATAGCCTTTGTGCCTGATAGATGAATTGATAAATTATTAATAGAATTGAATTGATAATTGTTATTGTGGCCTTCATCCACTTTTGGCCAATTGAACATTGATAAATTGTTAATTATTAATTGAATTATTTATTGTTGAATTGTAGTCTCCATTGACCTCTGATCAATTATATATTATTATGAATAATTATTTATTGATAGTATTGATATTGATATTGACCACGGTTCATATAAATATTATGGATGACCCTACGTACTGAGTTATCTCATTGGGCTTTGCCCCTGTATTCGGATCCATACGGGTGATAGTGATGGCGATGGTGATACGGTTGATGACTCCTTTGACGGGTGACATGCACATGGATATAGGGTCCATTACGGTATAGACGTGGACCCTAACCCACAAGTTATTAGATATGGTATAATAGCTTCCGCATATTGTAATAGAATATTGTAAATTAGTCTTCCGCTTATGTAAGTCAGTTCGTTGACTGGTCAAAGTCAAGGTATAGAATTGAGTGACGTTGCCGAGATAGCCTTCTGGGCAGGCAAAAGAAAAAAAAAATCTCGGAACGTTACAATTTAACTTTCCACATTCCAGTGGAATGAAGTAGTAGAGACGTAAACAATCACACAGGGGCAACTCAAAAAAAAAAAAAAAGCTAGCGAAGCTTATAACGTCCACTTAAGGCAAATTATTTAGCGAATAATCCAACATTTAATACTAACATGTTTAGGAACAGTACAACATGTTCCCTTCCCTTGTCCAAATGGGTAAAATAAAAAAGTTGATCAATCTCTACCGTCGAATCACAATCCAATGGCCGATCGCCGCTGTTCTCATTGGGGACTACATCCAACAACTTATACGGGTCAACTACACCCACCCTTAGTTATGGTACTATAAGCTCATCAACATCTACGATTCAATGATGGATCACTATCGAACTCCTTCGACCTTTAAAATTGCAATCAAACTTGGAGTTGCGATCTAAGCGTATGAATAAATGAGCTAAATTTACTAATTTTTTCCAAGCGTGTGCAGCACACTGCACAGATCCAGATGTATGCACGTCAGTGAATAGTAAATAGATTCTATAGAGATACGCTACTATGTTTATATATGATTTTGACTTTTTGAGATTTAATATCAGTCTAAATTTTCAGTTGCTATTCAGAATACTTCGATACTTCAACCAGAACAATATGAATAAATACTGATCAAAATAATGATTTTAAAAATCGAACGTGTTGAAACAATCCTACCAATAACTAAATCAAAGTGGCTTGACATAAAATATTTAAACTCATATATTTGTATCAAATTAGAATAACCCCTTGATATTGTGCATGTTATGTGCATGTGGGATCAAATGGGAGATTGGCCAGAAGGTGAAGGCAGCAATTAACTCGCAGAGGTCGAATGGTGAAAAAACCAAAAGGAGGAGAACAAAAAGAAGTTGGAGAGCAGAGAAGCGAAAAATTAAGCCAACAAACAGCTGGAAACAGCCTCTGCCACCGCACCCACTCCCTTTCATTACTCTTCTTCTCCCTTCCCTCCCCTGTTAGTTACACGGCACAGAGCAACAACAGCTTTTCCTGAAACTATGCCTCCAACTTTTCCAACTGTTCTTTAATTACACACAAATTACTATTATAAACAAAACAAATGAACAAAGCAATAGCCAAGAATTCGCAATTACTTGATTAAAGCAGCTCGCTTTAGCAGGTACGAACAATGAAGTTAGCATCAGACAGTTGCTTAGTGAATTAATTGCTGATCGAAATGCTCATTAGTGGCGTTACTTTGCTCCAATGCTGCAGAAACAGCTTGGCAATTCCTTGATGCAAATTATGCATAAAGATTAATGAAAAAGGAACTGTCGCTTGCTTTATGCTTACATTGATTGAAGAAAATTAATAGGAAAATGGCTAGAATTGCCTTGGGACTTACATGGAGTTGAAAGGAAAACAAAACGAAAGCAAGCTTCATGTTGCTAGCTTAATTACGGGGAACACTGATCTTTAGAAGAGCTATTCTATTTCCTTCTGATCCATATACCATGTCACTCTACTGTGCAGGAGTCACAGTAAGCAATTGCAACCTGTGATCGGAAATCCAAAATCGAAATCTAACGAGATGACAAAATTATATGCAGAAAGAAAGATAATGCAGCAAAGTCGAAACTTGATGTCAGCTTTGATGGCTTGGATTCCGTTTTCCAATAATATGTCCATGCAGGAACAAAAAAAGGAAAATGAGAAGCTCGTTTTTAAGAACTTTGATGCTGTTACTGGAGAATTGTCTCGAGTTGCAAATCAAATTAGCTTCTTTTTTTTCATCGGAAACCGACGGGAATGGAGAAAGGAAGTTACTTGGATGGAAACTCTGTTGCTACAGAAACGGCCGAGAGTTCTGCTTCCTCCTCCAATGGTGCGGGGAGATTGAGATCTATGCTGCTGTTGGTGGTGGCGATGAACGGGGAGTGGACAGCAGGAGGAGGGAGGAAAGCAGCAGAAGTGCTTGTGATTGCTGCAGAGTGGGCAAAATGGGATCTTTTGTGACCGCCTAGCGCCTGGCCGGAGGAGAAGACCCGATAGCAGTAGGGACACTGGAACACCTTGGCGTCGTGGCCACCTGCATTGGCGACGAACTCGACGCCGGCATGGATCTGGGTTCGGGCATCGGTGATCGTCGCCACGCATTCCACTCCGACCCTCTTGTGGCTCGCGCGGTGCCCGCCGAGCGCTTGATATGATCGGAAGACCTTCCGACAGTTGCCGCACTGATACCTCGTCCTCTTACGCTGCCGCGATCTCGAAGCGGCCGCCCCTCTATCGTCGTCATCATCGTCCTCCTCCTCCTCGTCGTCACCGTTGTCGCCCTCGCGCTCGTCCCAGTCGTTGGACATGCGCTCCTCAGGGGATCCGAACCTGGACCACGAGTCACGGGAGAGGAGGACGAGGCTCCGGGCCACGTCTTCTTCGGGAGATGCATCAGAGACGGAGGAGCTGAGCAGCTCAGTTTCGCCGCCGGCGAACGGCGACGTCGTGCCGTGAAGGCGCTTGGGTCGGCGGCGGAGGGAAGACTCCGCGTCGCTCTCCCCGTCCTGCACGACGGAGGAGGAGCCCGCTGC
The DNA here is from genome assembly GCA_030549335.1 of Pontederia crassipes. Taxonomy (NCBI): domain Eukaryota; kingdom Viridiplantae; phylum Streptophyta; class Magnoliopsida; order Commelinales; family Pontederiaceae; genus Pontederia; species Pontederia crassipes. The sequence goes on along the minus strand of CM060191.1, from coordinate 61,563,347 downwards.
GACCACGAAGGACGCGGAGAACTCCCCGTCGGCGAGGCGGAAGCTCTTCCTTGGATTCTCCCGGAGCCCGTACGTCGGAGCGGCCTTCTCCTCAGCAGCGGCCGCCGGCGCCGTAGGCGAGAAGGACGAAGAAGAGGCAGAAGGTGATTGAAGCGGGTAGTGATGGTGCTGGTGGTGCACAGGAACGGGAGGGGGAGGCGGAGGCGCAGAAGCTTGCGGAGTCGACGCTGTCAGCATTGCGTGAGAGCGCATGTGGCCTCCGAGGGCGCGGCCATTGGAGAAGCGGCGGTAGCAGAGCTTGCATCTGTGCCTCTCCATGGAGCCTTCTTCTTTCTTCTTTTTTTAACTCAAAGATTGGATCTTTAGAGCTCTCGACTGGTCCAAACGAGACGCTTCTGTTTTGCTTTTATTTGTACGCTGACTACTAATTCTACTGTTCCATCCTTTTTTTTCTCTCTCCCTCCCTCCCTCTCTCCTCCTTTGTGTATTGTGTATGTTTTCTACGCCTATGGAGAGTATATCCCCTATAAGGAGTGGAGAAGCCTCGGCACTTTTGGGCTGTGGGGGAACTTAGAGAGGATAGTAGGTGACAAGAATTCCTCTCCCTAACGTGAGAGAGAGAGAAGGGGAGAGAGAGACAGAGAGGCGGGGGGAAGTATACAGAAGGGTTAATTAATCAATAGGCAGCATTTAACCAAAGCAATAAAGCAGTAGATACAGTGCATAATGTCTCCTCCAAGTATTTTGCAGGCCTTTGAGAGGGTACGCAAGAGGAGTATACTGGATGCACTGTGGCTGGCCCTTCTGTGCAAAATCTTTTATATGATTGGAATAATTAGTACCAGCAAATCAGGAGAAATTTCATGGGAGGAGGAGGAGGAGGAGGAGGTGTTAATGACAAATGAAAAAAAAAGAATTATGATATTTCAAAATTCCATTGATACGAACCGAGTGACCATCTCATTACATTTCAAACATTCCTTGGGTCACTTGTCCACTAGATTAAGAGTTAGAGGTTGATTTGCATTCTGATCTGATGTTAATGACACCCTGTTAATTAGGCATTTAGGGAGGAAGGGAAGGGAAGGGGTCCATAAATAAATATAATAATTTAAGCACCATATCTGCAATCTCGGTCAGATGGTGGATGCATCTTTCCAATGCTTCTTTCCCTTCCATCCCGAGTCACAAGGTCTCATTGGTGCAAGTGTAACCTCCTTGAAGCTTCAAGCTGTGCTGTCTGACCAGGTTTATCTGCCAGATGCTATCTTTTTGTTTTCCCCCTTCATTTCAGTGCTGATAATCCCAAGAGAGAAATGCACTGCCTGTTCAACACTTCATTTTCTTTCTTTTTATGGGAAAAGAAAACTTAGAAAAGTAAAACACAAACTCTTTTGCATAGAGCATCCTGATTCATATGACACATCAGAAAAGGGTAAAAAAAAAAGAAGAGCAAGATTTGGCTTGATATGCCCTGATTGGAAAGTAATTTCCAGATTCATCAGGATGAGCAAGTGTTTGTTTCATTGATATCTCAAGTCGAATTCAGTCCAAATTGGTGTTTCAGATTATCATGGGGAAAAACAAATAGAATAATAATTTATTATAGATAAATAAATGGGATGGTGTTACAACAAAACATTGTTAAGAGTGAATAATTAATACAAGCAAATAAGGAAATTTTACGCCACTTTACACCAGAAGAATCTCCACCCAATGGTTAGTTGTCGTAATTGCTTTGAGTGTTTGAACTAGAGAATCAGTGAGAAAAAATTAAAACAAACTTACTATTTAATATTATCTTGTTTATTATGCATAAATAATCTAACGAGTAATCCAAATATTATATTTACTCGTAAAAAATGTTACCAAATAATATTTTTGTAAGTAATGTCAAAATTCTAAAGTTTATATAACTCAGTTGACATTTGCAAGCTTGATTCTTAAATCACAAAGTTAATAATAATAATAATAATAATAATAATAATAATAATAATAATAATAATAATAATAATAATAATAATAATAATAATAATAATAATAATAATAATAATAATAATAATAATAGCTAGGAATCTTCCCGTTTAGGAGTTCATAAGCTAAGCTAGAACGAGACCGCTATCCCTTTTTTAGAACTAAGACATCGAAGTGAGAGTTTTGTTCGAGGGCGGTACACTTTTCCCCAATATGAGATAGGTTGCAGCTGTAGTAAGAACTCCAACTGAACACTCTCCATAAGATAAGGAGCTAAACTCCAAACTTATATATCTAGTTCCCGTGCGGGATATTCCTATCTTTCGAACCAACTCCAAATGTTTTATGGATTTCCAACCCTATGGAATGTCAGCTTGGGTAGTAATAGTAATAATAATAACAACAACAACAACAACAACAACAACAACAACAACAACAACAACAACAACAACAACAATAACAATAATAATAATAATAATAATAATAATAATAATAATAATAATAATAATAATAATAATAATAATAATAATAATAATAATAATAATAATAATAATAATAATAATAATAATAATAATAATAATAATAATGTTGTGTTTTTTTGTCTTTTACTTATAAGAATGAATTTGATAAATATAGAAAGAAAAATAAATTATATTGTCATTCAATTAGCAATCCACATTAAAATCTCTCTCATGAGCAATATGGATTGTTCTTTCACAAGCAAATGGGGAAAAGCAAATAGAATAATAATTTATTATAGATAAATAAATGGGATGGTGTTACAACAAAACATTGTTAGAGTGAATGATTAATACAAGCAAATAAGGAAATTTTACACCACTTTACACCAGAAGAATCTCCACCCAATGGTTAGTTGTCATAATTAGTTTGAGTGTTTGAATTAGAGAATGAGTGAGAAAAAACCAAAACAAACTTACTATTTAATATTATCTTGTTAATTATGCATAAATAATCTAACTAGTAATCCAAATATTATGTTTACTTGTAAAAAATGTTACCAAATAATATTTTTGTTAGTAATGTCAAAATTCAAAAGTTTATATAACTCAGTTGACATTTGCATGCTTGATTCTTAAGTCACAAAGCTAATGCTAGGAATCTTCCCGTTTAGGAGTTCATAAGCTAAGCTAGAACGAGACCACTATACCTTTTTTAGAGCTAAGAAGCTAAGACATCGAAGTGAGAGTTTTGTTCGAGGGCGATACATTTTTCCCCAATATGAGATAGGTTGCAGCTATAGTAAGAACTCCAACTGAACGCTCGCCATAAGATAAGGAGCTGAACTCCAAACTGATATACCTAGTTCCCGTGCAGGTTCCTGCCTTTCGAACCAACACCAAATGTTCTATGGATTTCCAACCCTATGAAATGCTAGCTTAGGTAGAGTAGTAGTAGTAGTAGTAGTAATAATAATAATAATAATAATAATAATAATAATAATAATAATAATAATAATAATAATAATAATAATAATAATAATAATGTTGTGTTTTTTTTGTCTTTTACTTATAAGAATGAATTTGATAAAGGGATTGAGGATTTTGTGGACCCAAGATGGATCCACATATATGTATTACTATTGATTTACAAATCAATGATGATCTTAAATTTATTTTAAATTTATTCAAAAAAATATTTATCAAGAATCACCATTGATTTATTAATCAAAGGTGAGTCCATATATGTGGACCTATTTTGGGTCCATATATCCCTTTTTTCCATTGATAAAGGGATTGAATATTGTGTGGACCCAAGATGGATCCATATATATAGAAAGAAAAATAAATTATATTGTCATTCCATTAGCAATCCACATTAAAATCTAGGGGTGTTCAGCGGGTCGAGTCAGTTCGGATCCGTGGTCGGGTCGAACCTGACCCGACCTCAACCCGACCCCGGTTTGGGTCGGGTACGGATCGGAATTTTCCGACCCAAGTTGACCCGACCCGACCCGAAAGACCCGAATTTTTTAATTTTTTAAATTTTTTTTATTTTTTAGTCTATATTTTATATTAAAAAATTTAAAAATATTAAAATAAAATATTTTAAATGTGTAAAATAATATATAAATATTTAACAAATTATTTATACTTTTAAATAAATATTATATCATATTTTTATATTAAATAATAGAAAAGGTAAGAAAAAATTTTTAAAAAAAGAAAAAATGGTGGTCGGATAACCTGACCATCGGGTTGGATCGGATCCATCCCTCCAAAGAGGGCTGACCCGACTCGATCCGATCAAAATCGGACGGGTCGGGTCAGGTTCGGGGTCGGATTGGGTCAAACTCGACCCGTGAACACCCCTATAATAAAATCTCTCTTATGAGCAAATATGGATTGTTCTTTCACAAGCAAATGGGAAAAAGCAAATAGAATAATAACTTATTATAGATAAATAAATGGATGGTGTTACAACAAAACATTGTTAGAGTGAATTATTAATACAAGCAAATAAGGAAATTTTACACCACTTTAAACCAGAAGAATCTCCACCCAATGGTTAGTTGTCGTAATTGATTTTAGTGTTTGAATTAGAGAATCAGTGAGAAAAAATCGAAAAAGGCTTACTATTCAACATTATCCTGTTTATTATGTATAAATGATCTAACTAGTAATCCAAATATTATGTTTACTTGTAAAAAATATTACCAAATAATATTTTTGTTAGTAATGTCAAAATTTAAACAAATATGTGAAAATAAAATAGGAGATATTTAAACAAATACTTTTTATTGTTAAATTAATAAATAGATATATTTTTATATTAAAAGATGTAAAAAAATTTAAAAATTATAGTTGGATGATTCAACCATCAAACTCGAGTTGGATTACGTTTGAATTTTTAAAAAAATTAAGTTAAATCAAATTTGTTTACCGGGTATGTCAAATCCGGCTGCCCTAATACTATCGGGCTCTTAATTAGAATTGAATAATGATAGGAGCATTGAATATAATTAACATCTTACAAGAGTGTTTGGTATATGAATAAAGTTGGAACAAATCGCTCGACGTTTCACACTACAAAAAAATGCATTTTTTCCACGCTCGCATATCCCTCAAGATTTTTGACGAACTTTCCAACGATTATTGTCATCCTTAAAAAATAGAGACGCAAATGTTTCTCAGACGTCGATTTCAATAATACATGGGACCCACCCTTAATCATTGCATGAACAATAAAAAGTAGAAACAAGATTGGTTTTCTCCTCCATGGAACAATATGGATCCACCGTTGGAACATAAAAAAATTTATGAACTCATAAATTTTTAAGATAGCGTGATATACAAATTATTTCATTTGAAATATCATTTAAATGAAAACAAAATTTCCAGAAACAACATATTATTTCGAAGTAATTTTTAAGATTGGTACCCAAATTTTGATGTTGATACCAAGTTAGTATCTCAACTTTGAAAAGTAACAAATCAATCCCTCAACTATTTAAACATTTCAAATTTAGTCCGTTTCACCTATTAATAATTTTTAATAACATATTACACAGTAATCTTAAATTTTAAATGATTTGTGATAGAATAATTGATAGCACATGTATTTTTCTTAAATTTTATATAATTTAACATTTTTAATTGTAAAGAGAAACTTTATTATTATTATTATTTTAAAAAATGATAGCATATGTTGAATTAGACTACTCTCATTTAGTATAATATATAAATAAAGATTTTATTCTTAAATTTTTATAGATAATTTATTTTTTATAATTCCCTTTTGATTAAGAAAGAATTATCTAATGTACATTTTTTCCTTATAAATATGAGATAATGACATGTGGAAGGATAAAATTTTCATTTTAATATAGTATAGTATATAAATGTAAATATATATTATTTATTCACAATAAATATTAAATTTATCACTTATGATTGAAAGTTATTATCTAATATGTACTGCAAATGATTAATATGTAAAAGGGACTAAATTTGAAATGTTTAAATATTTGAGGGACCAATTTGTTACTTTATAAAGTTGGGGTATTAACTTGAGATCAACATCAAAGTTTGGGTACCAATCTTGAAAATTACTCTATTATTTCGTTCATCTATTAAGTTGGTTAATTAAACTTTGTTTTCATTGAACTGTTCTTTGTTTTTTTTCTTTTACAATCTTCAGATAGAAACAACAATGATATAAATCAAACAAGTTCTACATTGCATATAAGGAGTATCCTATCATCACCATTAAATTTATAATACTTTTTTTGTTTATCTCTATGGTGGTTTTTCTTTTTTCTGTGAGTGATTGGAGCACCATACGTATGTGAAACAGAACATTCGACTTAAAAAATTTTAGAAAGTTAGTTGAAAACTTTTAAATTTTTATTAATTCTCAAGAACTAATCGATTAAATAAAAAAGTTTAACTTTAATATTTGTATGAAAAATATAATGATGAAAATTCAAAAAGTTGATTTAATAAATAAATTTTAGTACGTGTCTAAATAAAAAGTAAGAATTAAGAATATAATTTATTATTTTATGAAGTATAAAATTATAGTAAATAAAATATTATGTATTTATTGATTTAAAATAATAATTACTAGCATATACAAAATATTATATGTAATTATTGATTTAAAATTTATTATAAAATATTATATTTAATTTTTATATGTTATTAATATTACAATTTACGTAAATAATATCTTAAGATTCAAATATAATGTAAATTAGATTATTTATAATTTTTTTCTAAAAACAAATGAAAATTTTAATTAATAAAATTCCATTATAATCAATGATCCTCTAAGATATTAGTAAAAAAATATGTCCAAAAAAATAATAAAAAAAGTAGGTGTAAAGCCGCTTGACACATGCGGGAACGAAAAGCGCGTGACACCTACAATAAACCCTAAATACAATTATTATGTTTACATCAATTAAATTAATTAATATATTTTTTATATTTTTAATATACTATAATACTAAGCAAAATATTATAACTAATTAATAAAATATTTTTAATTATTAGAACTAAATAAATTTATTTGTAGTAATATATTATTAAACTAAATAATATTACATGTATGCATGTAAAAGAGTTAAAAGTAAAAAAAAACTTTTTTCGATCGAGATAGAATGTTCGAAAGAATCAGAACTATTAGCTCTTAAGTCGTAACTAGAAGTTTTATTTTGACGTCACGGTTTCTTTCAATTTAAATATTATTAAAGATATCTTGAAATGACTGCGTAAAGAGAATTCTTGCTTGAGTTGCCGTCGATATATGTTGGTTCGTTATTGCTTATGCGACAAGCAATATGATCCGACAACGAATTGAAGTAGGAAAGTAAATCCGACAGAAGAAAAGGAAAATTCGTATTAGTGTTGAAAATCAATCCGAGTTGAAGACGTCTTGAATTGAAGTCGTGTGATTGAACGAGTTAGAGTCATCTCTGTCCGAGTCGAAGACGTCCATGTTGATTATCACGAAGCTATAAAAGCAGCATGCAGGTGCAGAACCAAGACATACAACAGCGCGCAGAACACGCAGCCACCGAGAGAGAGAAAAAGAGAAGAGAGAGAGAAGAAAACTTTGGGGTTCGATTCGGGAACGAGTTCTTATCCGTTCTCAATGAAACTTCAGGCATTACTTCTCAGCAGCCTTCTCATCTATTCCTCATATTCCGGTGAGTGACTTCTATCCTCAGTTTTGAGAGACATTTATTCTGTGACATTCAGGATTAATTCTTGAGATTATTATTGTAATTCTCTGCGTAGTTCAGAGAAGATACTTTGTAACTTACTATTATTTCATAGTGGAAGATTTCCTTGCTCCCGTGGTTTTGCATGTCAATTCTCTGCGTTTTGATCTGATTTAATTCCGCTATATTATTGTCATCATTCCATTATTATTGTGCGTATTAAAAAGGGAAAATGAAGATAATTTTGCAACTATCAATTCAGCCTTTTCCCAACAGTGATATCAGAGTCTGGTTAGGAAGCGCACATTATAATGGAGGACAATAATGCCCCCAGTTGGATGCTTGTGCTCACAGGAACAAATTATTCTATCTGGAAGCCTCGGATGAAAGATTACTTAAATTGCAGAAACCTTTATGATCCAATCGAAGGTGATGGTGCAAAGCCCGAGAACATGGATGATAAAAAGTGGGGGAGGATCAAGACCAAGATAGTCGCACAAATCCAACAATGGGTCGACGATAAGGTATTTCATCATATCGCAAATATCTATGAACCCGACGAAGTGTGGGAAAAATTGCAAGAAATGTTATCACAAATCGCCACAGAATAAGACGCTATTGATGAAGAAACTTGTTATCCTGAAGTACAAGGATGGTCATTCTGTTGTAGAATATCTTGGCAGTTTTCAGAAATTAATTAACAAGTTGTCTTAAGTGAAGATTGTGTTTGAAGATGAGATCCAAGCACTATTACTGCTGAGTTCTTTACCTGATAGTTTGAAAATGCTCGTTATCTCTTTGAACAACTCTGCTCCAGATGGACAACTATCTTTAGAAATGATAAAGGATAGTTTGTTCAACGAAGAAACGAGAAGGCAAGAGCAGAATCTTAACAATAAATCAGAGGTATTCATCGTGGAAGATCGTGAGAGAAATAAATAGAGAAACTCTCACAGCCACGATAGATCAAGGTCAAGAGGCAAGTCGAAGTTCAGGAAAGAAGTCACCTGTTATCATTGTGGCAAGCTAGGACACTTCAAGAAGGAGTGCAGAAAATTAAAGCGTGAACAGTCACATGAAGGGTATGAAGATACTGAAAAAGAGAAGAAGGGCAGTGGTGGAAACAACGTTGCAGTTGCTACATCAGATGATATATACTTTCTTACTCAAAAAGAGGAAGAAGATTGTGTCAATGTTGTGAGTCAAGATTCAGTTTGGATCTTAGACACTGCAGCTTCATTCCATGTTACCCCTCGCAGAGATGTATTCTCAACATATAAAGAGGGAGCATTCGGGTCAGTAAAGATGGGGAACAAGTCGGAGTCTCAAATTGTTGGCATCGGAGACATTCAATTGAAGACCAATACATGATGCAAAATTGTGTTCAAAGATGTGAGACATGTATCAGAGATCCGTCTTAACCTAATTTCAATTGGAAAATTAGACGACGACGACTATGAGAGCAACTTCAAAGGGGGAGTGTGGAAACTCAAGCGATGTTCACTCCTACTGGAGAAAGGAAACAAAGATGGTACACTCTGCAATACTGAAGCACAACATTGCATTGATGAGATAAACGTAACTCAAGAGATGTCATCCTCTGAGTTATGACACAAGCAGCTTGGTCACATAGGTGAGAAAGAACTTCAGATATTAACTCAACGAAATCTGCTACCAGGTGTAAAAGACACTTCACTTGACGTATGTGTTCACTGTTTGGCTGGCAAGCAGACTAGAGTTACATTTAATAGGACTTCTTCGTCTAGAAGTTCGTACATACTTGATTTGGTGCATACTGATGTCTGTTATATGAAGGATAAAATTCTAGGTGGTGCTCTTTATTTTGTTACATTTATTGATGACCATTCTAGAAGAGTCTGAGCTTTTCCTATAGCACACAAAAATCAGGTATTGGCAGAGTTTAAGAAGTTTTATGCCAAAGTCAAAAGAGAAACTGGCAAAAAGCTCAAGTGTATTCGGGCAGACAATGACGACGAATACAAAGGATTATTTGAAGAATACTGCAACACTTATGGCATCAAGTTTGAGAAGACAATTCCCAAGACTCCTCAGCAAAACGGTGTTGCTGAGAGGATGAACAGAACAATCGAGGAACGTGTCAGATGTATGCCTCTACATGCCAAGCTATCGAAGGGATTTTGAGGTGAAGCAATGATGACTGCAGTTGAACTGATCAACCACTCACCATCAGTGCCTCTGGATGGTGACATACAAAGTCTGGTCAGGGAAGGATGTTTCATATAAGCATCTCAGAGTGTTCGGCTGCAGAGCCTTTGTTCACATCTCCAGTGATGAGCTGTCAAAACTTGACAGCAAATCGAAAGAATATATCTTTCTCGAGTATGGAGGTGAAGAATTTGGCTACAGACTCTGAAATCCTATTAATAGGAAGATTATCAGAAGCAGAGATGTAGTGTTCATGGAACACTAAACAATCAAAGATCTGTCGAAGGACAAAGAGTCAACTACCTTCACCGAATATTTAGCTGAACCGAGTTCAGTTGACGCACTGATAGAAGATGACATTGTTCCAGAAGCTGATCAAGATGACAGTAGCCGTGATAGCAGTTCACATAATTCAGATATGCCTTCATATAGTGAAGATAGTGATGATGAGTCCCATGTCGAGCATGATGCATTAGAACAAGAACCTCAGTTGAGAAGATCGAATAGATAAAGACAAGAGTCAAAGCGTACTCCCCGACAGAGTATGTGTTATTAATTGAAGGGGGAGAACTAGTGTGTTATCAAGAAGTCTTGTCACATGAACAGAAGGATAAGTGGATGAAAGCCATGCAGGGCGAGATGCAATTTCTGCATGAGAACAACACTTACAAATTAGCGAAGCTTCCTAAAGGGAAGAGGGCGCTCAAGAACAAATGAGTGTTTCGATTGAAGAGTGAAGAGAATAATCCACACCCGAGATACAAGGCAAGATTAGTTGTCAAGGGGTTCAGTCAGAAGAAAAGAATTGATTTTGACGAGGTATTCTCACCAGTGGTCAAAATGTCATCAATTCGAGTGGTTCTTGGATTAGCTGCTACCAAGGACCTGGAAATACAACAGCTAGACGTCGAGACAGCTTTTTTCCATGGTGACTTGAAAGAAGAAATTTACATGGAACAGACACCTCGTCAGTGGTACAAGAAGTTTGAGTCATTCATGACGCAGCAAGGATACAATAAGACCAGATCAGATCATTGTGTCTTCGTGAAATATTTTTCACATGATGACTTTATTATTCTATTGTTATATGTTGATGACATGCTTATTGTAGGTCAGGATAAAAGCAAAATTGACAGATTAAAGTAAGAGTTGAGTCAATGCTTTTCCATAAAAGACCTAGGCGCAATAAAGAATATCCTCGACATGAGGATCACTCGTGATCGAGAGCAGCGCAAGCTATGGTTATCCCAAGAAACATACATCGATAAAGTGTTGGAGATGTTTAACATGAAGAACGCAAAGGCAGTTACATCGTCACTTGCAGGTCACTTCAAACTGAGTTCTAGACAGTGTCCGAAGAGCAAAATCGAGAAGCAGAATATGAAGAACGTCTCATACACATCTGTAGTTGGTAGTCTGATGTATGCAATGGTTTGTACAAGGCCAGACATATCATATGCAGTTGGTGTGGTGAGTCGATTCCTATCAAATCCTGATAGAGAGCATTGAGATGCAGTCAAGTGGATTCTCAGATATCTTCGAGGCACGTCTAAGATATGTTTATGTTTCGGAAATGCTGAGCCAATGTTAGAAGGATTTACTGACTCTGACATGGCATGAGACATTGATAGTTGAAAGTCAACTTCTGGTTACTTGATGACATTAACAGGAGCAACAGTCTCATGGCAATTCAAGTTACAAAAGTGTGTTGCACTATCAACGACTGAAGCAAAATATATCGCAGCTACTGAAGCAGACAAGGACATTATATGGATGAGATAGTTTCTGAGGGACTTAGGTTTGACGCAGGAGAAGTACTATCCACTGCGACAATTAGAGTGCTATACATCTGAATAAGCATTCTAGTTTCCACTCTAAGTCCAAGCACATTGATGTCCGATATCATTGGATTCGTGACGAAACGAAGAAGAAGAAATTCTGTCTTCGAAAGATTCATACTGACAAGAATACGTCAAATATGATGACGAAGCCTCTATCAAGAGAGAAGATCGAGTTCTGCAGGGAGCATGTAGGCTTGGTGGATTCCTTCGCATAAACAAGAAGAGGGAGTTTGTTGGTTCGTTATTGCTTATGCGACAAGCAATATGATCCGACAACGAATTGGAGTAGGAAAGTAAATCCGACAAAAGAAAAGAAAAATTCGTATTAGTGTTGAAAACCAATCCGAGTTGAAGACGTCTTGAATTGAAGCCGTGTGATTCAACGAGTTGGAGTCATCTCTGTCCGAGTCGAAGACATCCAAGTTGATTATCACGAAGCTATAAAAGCAGCATGCATGTGCAGAACCAAGACATACAACAACGCGCAAAACACGCAGCCACCAAGAGAGAAAAGGAGAAAAGAGAGAAGAAAATTTTGGGGTTCGATTCGGGAACGAGTTCTTATTCCTTCTCAACAAAACTTCAGACATTACTTCTCAGCAGCCTTCTCATCTATTCCTCATATTCCGGGGAGATCGTTCTGACTTCTATTCTCAGTTTCGAGAGACATTTATTCTGTGGCATCCAAGATTAATTCTTGAGATTATTATTGTAATCCTCTGCGTAGTTAAGAGAAGATATTTTGTAACCTACTATTATTTTATAGTGGAAGATTTTCTTGCTCCCGTGATTTTTTCCTCTCACGTTGAGAGGTTTTCCACGTTATCTGCCTTTTTCCCAACAATATATTCCAAATCATCGCTTGGTTGGGTCAGACGCGGAACACTTCACAGGAGTCCATCAACATATCTTGCAATGTGGAACCTTGTTGTTTTCGATGGCCGCGTTCTACTTAAAATTAATTAGGCAGCTCGCCTAATAAGCCTACATGAAATTAGTCTGCCGTGAACGCTTAAAGATTCCGAAATGTCCAGTTAATTAATCAAGATATCATCCATGTCCTTTGTCCTCATCATTCTCATGAGTATTTACAGATGCCGCATTCCAACGAACTGATCCACTCATCCGTCGATGTTTCTATTTGATTCCAGCAATATAAATCTGTGTTGGTCAAATTGCGAAAACATATCACAATATCAACATGTTTGGAGTTCTGCATATCAAAATTTATACACATGAGAAAGTGGAACTGATCATGTTCAGGAAAACATCTGATCACATCAGTCGTCATGGGTGTTCTTATATCTTTTTACACTCAATTCCGCTTGGTAGTGGGATTTTGACAGCAGGCACGAGCCACCTCCTTTCAGGTACTAACTCCTTTCCAGAAGCAACTTTCTGTAAATCAAATTGCCCAAGCCCCCAGTTGGACCAAAGATTAATCAGAATCAGACGCAGCTGAGAAATCAGGAGAGGAGAGGCTTCTCAATGTCTCCTGTTACAGGCACTTCATTATCAGCATTGTGATTCGGCGTGCTGAAACATTCACTGTTCTTTGCCCACAACACCAGGTAAAGACCAGCAAACATGAGGACCATTCCTGCCAGGCTGCCAAAATCAGGACGTGGATTAGAGCCTTTTCTTTTCTGTATATAAAAAGAGAAGGGACACCAAAAGCTTGTCTAATAACAGTAAGGATAAGCCAGCGCTAATGCACCAAACGAAAGGCAATGTGCATGCAGGGTTGAACATAATTGGGTAGATTACAGATTGTGTTGGCAGCCGGCCATTCGAATTGTTTACCTCCCAAAACTGATGGCCTGCCTGAAGAGTATAGCTGAAAGAACCGCTGAACAGACCGTCTGGACAGGGCTGAAGATGCCAACCAACACTGGTCCTTTTCGATTGATACACCACGTCTGGAATGCAACACACGAGCCTACCATCACTCCTCCCTACAAGTTGAGATCAGTTGCAGGCAGCCGACATCAATATCATGCATGTATAAAACAAGAATTCTCTTCTTTTGAAAAGTGCATGCTGCGATGTGTAAACGACAGTACCAAGAGCACAATGGCTGTGATCCCTGAAATGCTGATAGTTGACGAGCCCATATTGATCTTTCCTTCCATCATACATTGAATAGTTGCAGTGAAAAGAGACCCCAATGCGGAGGTTGTTATGGACAACGATAATGGTGCCGGGAATTTGTGCATAATCGCAGCCTGCAAGAAGTTTATATATTTTGTTATGCCCAGTCGAACCAGGAATTGAGCACATGTTATCACACAGATTGCATGCACAGAGGAGAAGTATATGTAACGTTCTGTGGCTATTCGACTGCATATTTTCACTATAATTTTTGCAGGTCAACCGAAACATATCATCAAAGAGGAAGAAACATCAGTAGTTCCTACACAATATGTGCATCAAGTATTGGGTTTCTGCATCTTACATTACCTGCAACACACAGTTGCAAGACAATAAGATAACAGCCGCCAGGAGAAAGAAGCAGCCTTGTGTCCAGTCGGTAGCATTGTTCATGGCCGAGAGCTTGATGGTCAGACCGAGAAGTGGCCAGCGGCTGGTAACTGCTGCAGGTGAACTAGAAGGGTTCTGCAAGAAGCTCATTGTTATGGCGCCTGTTAAGCACACCAAGGTGCCCATGGCTTTGGCTCTACTGTACCAGCACTTTGCAGCAAATTTCTCGTATCTGCATTTATTAACGCAAATACATATCCCCGAGAACTAATAAGCTAGCTGCAGCTAATAATAAAATCCTTGGACAAGGAACAAACAACAATGACCTGAGGCAGGCAGCGAAGACAAAGATGAATCCAGGAGAAAGGTTGGGCATGGCAGAAGCCATGGCCGCGGAAGTCTTCTTCATCCCCTCCAGCATGAGAACTTGGAACAAGGCCGTCCTGACAAAGGTAACACAGCTAACATCAGGCCTTAGTCCACCCACAGGCAAGTGCATAACTGTAAATGCACAATTCAGTTCATAATAATGCACCAGGAAATATTGCTAATCTAATACCTTTTCTTGCATTATCAACGTTTTCATATTTTTTTTCCTAAAATCGAATATGATTAGTTCGTATCTTAATTTATCCAAATCCAGTTTCCCGTACCCTGCCATGGCACTTGCCACCAGTTGAACCACCAGCGTAAGGCTTAGCTTTCTTGGCCATTTCTTCCTGCAAACATATTAGCACAACTTTTTTTTCTCAATGAACTGTATTCAAACATATATATAACAAGCAATATGCAGCAACGGCGACTCATCGTGTACGTACTTCTCCAAGGCTACGGCGAAGGGCAGGAGGAAGACAGCGTGAGTCAAGCCCCCAAAGATAACGATGAACAAGGGATCGACGCCCGTCTCCAGCACATAGTTCAGCAGCAGCATATAAACAGCAAAGACGACCTGCACCCCCAGTAAGCCTGAGATGATGAGCAGCTCCTCCAACACGCCTCTCGATGATCCAAACATACTGCAACGTAATTCAACAGATCACGGATCAGTTAAAATTCAAAATGGAAACAGAAACTATAGGAGGATGAAGCGGACGAAGGATCGGACTTGGAACTATTTGCTGAATTCTAGTTTCGGCTGCTGGAAAAATCTCATGTAAGTTACCAGGATCAAAAGCAGGCATGCACGCAAGTTTTATAGCTCTTGGCTTAAGTGCACAGTGCACCAGCTCACCTTAGTTTCTCCTGATCAGCTACCAGTAACTAGTCCCCTCCTGCCTTCTTCTGCTGTCAAAACAAGCTTACTACACTTCTGTAAATAAGCTCAAGACATCTGTTTTCTGCCCCCTTCTTCTCCCCTTCATATATAGACAAGCCTTCCAACTTCTGAAAATAAAATTCAAGCAGTATCTTTTCTTCTCTAAAATGATTTGACAATTTGGGACATTGAGTGTTAAAGATTCATCATCAATATCCTAATTATTTTCTTTGAAAATGAAACTTGCGTCGAGCATTCAAGTAAACTATTAGTTAAATAACCACATTAATTTTGGTGGAAGGGGCACCTTCAGAACTGAAGCAAAAAGAAAGTAATGGAAAGCTGGAAGCCAAAGGCAAAAAGCAGTACAGTATAATTAGCTAATCCTTTCCATATTGACTAATTAACGTCATGATAACAACATTATTGTAAAATGCAGGAAGTGATGTGTCACAAATTTTTGTTTCCTGTGAATTTTTTTACACCCGTCACCATAAAAGCGAGACTTGTCTGTTGCTCTTTAGTGCATTCTTGCGTGAGCCTTTTTTTTTTCTTGAAAAACTTTACCTTCTATATGTCTATATTCAACAAGATTTCATGTTAACAAAATTATAAAGAAGATTAAAGGTAGGTAATCTGGAATGTTTTAGGTAATCTGGAATATCTATATTACAAGAGGATTTATGCGTAAACTTCTGAGATATACAGATTCAAGAAAAAAAAAAGTGTTGTGATGGAAGAAAGTCCTGTATTATGATTGCCCGATTTTTTTCCTTTTGTTTTTGGTTGCGGGTGGGGATAAATAATTCTTCTTGTTTTCGATATCTTTCTTTCAACACATTTTTTTTTGTTGAGTGGAACCACAAAACTTTCCTCCACGCTTATTTCAAAGGTTACTAGGATTCAGCCCCAACTTCTGATGAAGTCTCCACTTGCTTCCACTCTTTATTTTGCTTGTGAGATATATGCCACGCCAACAACTCCAAGAAGGTACTCTTCGTAGCTTGTGAGAGCAGGTTAAGGTTTGACTAGAGAGCAAATAGATAAATGGAAGGCCAAATGCCGGCCAAAACAAGCAACTTGGTTGTGTTGCTTCGCCCATTCCTACAACACACATCACAGATGGTGATGCAACATGTTTAAGAGTTTGGCAAATGAAGAAGGCATGTAGAATATTTATACTCAGCAGATTGCACAGTTTGAACAGATGCCATATATAAATTGGATGACATTGTTATCATTCTAATAATACTATTGCCACTTTATTTTATATAATAATAGTGCCCATAACTTCCAAAACAAAAAATTACAATGGTAATTTTCGGAATGATAATAATGCTACCATATAAATATTCGAATACACATTTAAAAAATGCAAATGCAGCCTATAGAAATTCAGGGTAGAGAAAGGCATGAGTCATGAGATATGATTCCACTCAATGAGGTGGTCTAATGGCTTCTATGAGCGCGCGGCAAAAAAGGGAAAATGCCAGATTCCCATAAAGTTGCACAAAGCCATACATTGGCTCACAAATGGTAAAAGAAGGTTGTGAAATCAGGCAAAAATGATGTTAAATGGTCAAATTGCAAATGTGCAGCAAGTTTCACATATGTCAGTTACAGCCTCCAGCCAATTCAGCAATGAGCCCATAGGAAGACCAACAAAATATCCGTCTATACATTAGCAATTGATCTGTATTTGTACAACAACTTTCTAGTGCTTCAATATTTGAGACCCTTAAAAGGCCCCGGAATGAAGGTCCACCAAATCCTCAGAAGAGAAAGGACCCGGAATGAAGGTCTCAAGGCACTACAATCTTCAAGCATAAGAGATATTCCTTTCTTCTTTTTTTAATTTTTTGAGCATAAAAAGGATGACTAGATCCTGTTAGCCATCAAGCATAAAGATAATACTAGCATTTTTGTGTTCAATGAATGGTAACGGAGATTATGGTATTAAATTAGACATGTTACATATACTAGCTCTGGCTTTCTGAAAATCAAATTCTTCTTCTATTGTCCACCTTGGCCCTCTTGGAAGCTTGAGCAGCTTCTGTATTTTGACTGCTAGATTGTATCTGCAGTAAGAACGACAGTGAAAATGTTAAAAAAGTGTTTGGGCCTATAAGTGAAAATATAATGAAAATGCACACAGACCTTATCAAGTTTCTCTCTAACCATTTTAACAGTCTCATTCATTGATGGTACTGGAAAATATTCCTGGCATCAAAGAGAAGCTGAAAGTTACATTACAATAGAAAAATAACATAAATCATTCATTGATGATACTGGAAAATATTCCTGGCATCAAAGAGAAGCTGAAAGTTACATTACAAATAGAAAAATAACATAATCATTTATGGCTCATAAAGGGATAACACTTGCAAAGAACAAAAGGGAAAAAAAATGTAATACGGGGATAGCTGTTTGAACTTGACAAAAATTACGCAAATGAGCAAAAGTGTCATATGTTGTGCATATTCATTAAAAAGTGATCCGAGAACATACACTGTTAGAGGAGACATGATTGATTAGAACCTCCCCGGCATGAGGAATCCAACCTCCTGCATCATGCTCCCTGAAGAATAAGTAGACTTGTGATAAAAGAAAATAAATTAGCATCACAACAGGCAATCCAGGACTTTATGTCCTTGAAAACAAATACTTTCAGAAAAGTATAAAGAAGCTTGTGACAAGGACATCAGCACTCCTTAGACTAATCTTCAATAATCCTGACTAATTTCAAACATCCATTACCTTCAAGAAGAAATTGCATGATTTGATAATATGTAAAATTGTTCAATTACAGAATGTTTGTATGTACAGTGGGGAATGTTTTTTTGCAACGGCAGTGGGGAATGTTTACCTCACATTCTTCTGCTTTTGTAGTGGATGAGCAAACAAATGCTGACTGGAACACTCAAGATTTCGAGAGCCATTGAAAACTTGATGTTTTGGTCCATCTTTATGTCCCACTGCAGATACTCAAGGCCAAAAATCTCAAAAACTACTCAGACGTGTCACTGGAAATGGAGGTTTAGGCATTATGAAAAACTCACACTTGCTTCGGCTAAAAACTTCCTTTCTTCTGCCCTCCAACTTCTCCTTAGTATCTAAGAGACTCTCATATTGGGGTGCATATGACACTTTTAATTGGTTCCCCATAAACAAATATTCATCTAGTTTCCGTTTTGCAAATCTGGTGCAGGAGGATTATTTTAAGTTTGGAAAATCTTTGACAAAAAATATATAGCTTCTTGATGTAAAGGTGTTCTTTTACTGTTCAAAGACCAAGCAGTGATAGTTAAGGTTTTAAATTTGCACAACATTTACTTTGCTAGTCCCCACTACTACAAAAGTTCTCACTAATATCATGAATCATGATCAAGATACTCCAGAAACAAGGAACTTCCTTTCCTTTCTTTTTTCTCAAGGAACAAGGGGATTGTACATATTTGATGTTTCTTTAGTTGAGAGAGGCAACCCTTTGAGAGCTCACTTTTACGTACCATCTTAGCACTAACTTTCTCGATGTTCAAGTAACTTCCTAATTTCCTAACGTTTGCACCTCAGCTTTATCACTTGCCAGTGTAAGGTGATTCTAGAAGCAAAATAAATTTTCTCTCCAACTATTCTTAAGATTTTCCCCTGTTCCTGGAATGAGTTTGTGGCAGTTTAAAAAGGGACTTTTTCTGATACAAAAAGAAGAATCCACATAGACTACTATGCCCTTGGGCATGCCCATACATAACATAGAAATCACATTAGGAAATGTTGCACAATTAGCTACGCCAGCAGGTGCCATAGTCAAATTGCTAGCAAAAGAAGGTAAATTGACCATTGATCCCTTCTTTCATGTAAGGTTCCAAGATTTATACTTGCTCCAACAGGAAATAAATAACTCTCTTTTTTGACACCCAAAAAATATATTGAAAAGCTAGTAAGCTACTCTTGGGGTCTCAAAATGTACAGATTCAAGGATGATAGCTTAATTGGATTAATCCAAAGAACCCATTACCCTCACAGAAACATTGCAATTCTAATCAAAGAGTGCTGAAATAAAATATTTTGAACAACCTCGCATTGGAGACCTGTGTAAATTTGATCCAATATACATCAGTGAAAGGCTCACAATCTTCAGCATCCATGGGCTTGCACCTGACAAGCACAATATAAATAACCAAAGTGATCAACAGTCAACAAAATCTCAATGGGGTCAAATATTTTCGAAAATTAATACGTGCATTAGAAAATTGCATGCTTTGCCAAATTTACAGCCCAGATTTCCATGACCAATAGAAGCTACAATTCATATGCAAGAAAATATGATGATAACAAAATTTACTCACTCTTCTATCTCACCATATGAGCCAAATAATTTTTTGAGCTCATCGCCACATCCTAATGCTGGAACATTCCGCACAATCAAATACCTGCAAAAAACCAAGACATAATCATGAATAATTACTACAATACAAACTTTTGCAAAGATAAAAGCCATAAAGAATTTGAATAAAATCTGAAGATGCAATTGGCTTGCATTCACCTCGATTCATCGCATACTGTGTAGACCCGTATGACAGACAGCTTGTCTCGATTTGGCGGCATAACTTTGAGCCTTTAGGGGTAACTGTATATACATTATGCATGATCGTATCAAAGCATGGATAGAGCCTTTTGTGGCAAGAAAGAAAACAAGGCATAAAAAAACAAATGGTAATAGGTGGCATGCAAAGGTACCTGCAGGAAATAAGTCAACGGATGTAGTTGACAAAGGAGTGTAGTCGGGAGGTGCTTGATGCTGTCACTGCGTAAGGAAGCAACAAGGGACACTCTTGTCAAGTGACCTTGGAGAAACCAGCAAAATCAACCTAAAATCAATTTTTGGCAATGCAAAATGTGGAAGAGAATGACACTTGCACAAGTAACAGCAATTGGAATAGTATAAATGTACATATACTAATTATTTTGACATACTGGAACAGCCTAATTAACTTTTTCTTACATTGCCTTACAAATATAAATTGGCCAAACGTTCCACTGGCTCACGAATTGTGATTCTCCATCACATATTGTCCTCGGTAGATCAATTGGCCACAACAGAAAAACATAATCAAATCAATGTTGTCACTATCATCTACATTGGCATCTACTCTGTCACCAATGTTGTCAAACACGTAAAAGACAGACACGACACGGATGGCTGGGAAAAAACATAAATCATGAACACATAAATTCTACCAGATTATTTATTTATATGTTAATTTTTATATATTTGTGTTTCCAACTCCTGAAAGCGAACCAGATGCCACTTTTCCTTTACCTAAAACTGTAAAGCATTTGTAACATTCTATACAAGCATACAACATAATCAAAACTTAATTCAAACCTAATTAAGCATCCTAGGACAACTGTTACTTATATAATCCTAACTTAAAGTTTTAAACAGGCTTAAACAATTACTTATATAATCCTATATTCCTATTCCTAACTTAAAGTCATATACTCATACACCTGTCTCCCTGCTCACCTGCGCGCTGACGTAATGCGAGAAGGGAGACCGGCGACAGAAAAGAATGACGCCGTGCGACAGAAAAAGAACGGAGACAGAGAGAGAGAGAGAGAGAGATTGAGGGAGGGAGGAGTAAGGGAGTACCGGCGATTCACGGCGAGCGGGTGGGATGATCGTTGGATAAATTGGCTATCAAATAACTGCAACCTCGCAAATTAACAAATAAGCCCACAGACATACAACACTGCTATCGTCCGAAGCAATACATGAAATTTGATCCGTTTTTTTAAAGGGAATTTGGATCATTTTAACTCCCTAATAATTCAGGTTACCTTCGAGTCGTCTTCTAGCAAGTGGGAGATACAACGGAGACGAATTTGAGGGAAAAAAATCGGAGAGAGAGAGAGTGTTAAAGCTTCAAACCTCACCTTCGAGAGCCTTCGAGATCGGTCTGCGAGCGACGGCGAGGTCGATGGCCGCGCCTTCGAGATCAGACCGCGAGCGGCGGCGAATTCGAGCGAGGGAGGGAGAGTCGGAGGAACCGCTTCTCAATTGAACGGGTTTTCTCTCATCTGCAAGATGAACCGAACCGGTTTCGTCAGCCAGTATTTGGACCGACCGCGTATTATTTGACGAGCAAATCCGACGGTCTGGGGCATGTAAGAAATATTAAAATATTCGAATATTTTATTTTCTAAATATAAGATAAATTGCTTACGCAAATATTAAAATAATATATTTTGTAAATATTATAAATAAAATATCAGTGAATATCCATCCTTTCAGAACGGAAGGTGGAGGTACATTAATTCTATTGCAAGGAAAAATTGTAGTTTCCAAACACATCCATTCTGATTCGTTCTCACCTGAATAGTGATAAAATAAAATTATATGTTGCGGAGATATTTTCTCCAAATAAAATAATAAATGCATGGCACAAGTTAGAGGTCTTTATCTCGGGTCGAGAATTTGATAATTCGATTCGAATCGGTTTGAATCGAGTCGGATTGATTCAATCTGACTTCAACCCAATCAAAGAACAAATTAGGTATTGAAATCTCAACTCGAATGATTCGATCTTTTATTTTATTATTTAAATTAAACATTTTATATTTAATTTAGAGGTTTTATATGATTAAAAAATTTAAAATATGAAAATAATTCCTTTAAAATATAGAAAATAGTAAACAAATAATTTTTATTTAATAATTTAAAATTTAATATTTAATATATTTTTTATATTAAAAATGTTGAAAATAAAAAAAAAGAATAAAAAAATGATATGATAACTTAGCCGTTTGATTCAACCCGAATTAAGCGAGATTTGTATGATATTTGGACGTCTACTTCTTGATGTTCATGAGTTGAGTTCACCTTAATTTAATCTCAAATTCTATTCAACTCGATCCAATTTAAAATATCAAAATCATCATTATTCCATCTAATTCGATTGGATTAAATTGGTTGAGTCGAGTTTGAGATGGCGTCGAGCCTGGATGCCATACAAATCAGACCAACCGTCGGTGTTATTTTAAATTTAATTTCAATTTAAATATCATAAATTCAGGGAAATCACAACGTCAGCATGAATATGACAACTTGTTTTCTTATGTCCATCCAACGGTCAGCATTGATCCCAAGATATAAGTTCTCTTCTTTCGCTTAACTTGGTTTGTAAATAAAGAAGTTCTGAGGGGGGTAAACGAAAAACGTTTTTTTCCTCCGTCGTATAAAAGATCGGTGAAAACTTCGGCACTGAACATTTCCTCCTCCGAAACAAGGGAAATGGCTCCGTTGGCCGATTCCGGCGATGGATCGGATGGCGCTCAGGTCGCTCGGACCACTTTGACGGAGGATCTAGGACTGGCCGGCGTTCTGGACATGCCGTGGGTGGAGAACGCCCTCCGCAAAGCTGAGGACATCAAGCAGACTCTCGATTCCGCCTCCGAGGCCGCCGTGTCGGGCCTCTCACAGATGCTTTCAGCTTCTTCAGAAACCCTTGAATCGACCAAAGTAACGTTTTGATATCCCAATTTGTAGCATTTTTTTTCTTTGTGCGGTTTCTAAACTTTTGGTTTTTGATCATTCGGTCGAATATTTGGTAAGCAGAAATTGGTGAGAAGCGAGTACAACGCTGCAGAAGTGGTGGCGATTGAAAAGATAAAAGGTGTGACCTTGTTCTTTAATTTCATTGTTTTGCGACTCGCTTCATTCTATCTCGCTGCCAATGATACTTATTATATTACTCCACTTTTTCCCTCTTTCATTTTTTGTCCCTTCCAGAGGGCATCGTCCTCGCAGTCTCTAATCCAGCTCTCTCTTGCGGCATCGCCACTGGACTGGGGCTTGTCTTCCTCAAAAGTACCTACTTCCCCTCCATTTATCTGCATTGCCTTTCAATTGTTACCTCTGGTTCTGCTCTTTCCGGAATTTGTTCATCACTTGTAACTGCATTTCTTAAGCATACTGCAATAGTTATGCAGCATACATTGTCAAACTTTTGACACATATGCTGCAAAACTAGTTAATTAAATGAAAGTTTTGGATTAGCATAAACCCATATCTGACTTATTTTACCCTTTCTTCTTATGGACTGATCTCGGCAACAAATAGTGTCATCTTATTCAAAGTGAAAATGGATTCTGTCCACTTTGTTTTCTCAGCTTTTTATTTTCAATCTCAAACTTGTTTTCAGCAAGACAATTTGTTTTACCAGATCTGTCTCTCCATTTGCTTTTTGAGACATTTTCGTCTTCCAAAGTCATTATTTTGCTGCTGCTTTATAGCACATTCATGCTTAAACATGTTACATGCTCTGGGAAAGAAGGCATTATCATATGACATAGTACATATGTAAATTCATTTTCCCATTTCATAGTATAATAGACCTTGCTATGCACCATTTTCATCTGACTTTACCAACGTTAATTGTCTTAACTTATAGTATATGCTTTGTGCATTGGCTTCTAGTAAGCTTGATGCTGTAATTATTGTCATGTCGGGCACTGTGAAATAATCGATTTATGCTATTTTAATGTTGTGTGACCTGACGTAGTTACATAAGGATCACTATAAAGACAGATTTATACCATGTGTGGATATGCCTGTTGTCTTTCAATGATCCAGATTTTATTTTATTTTACTAATCTTGGTCTCAAATGATCTGGAATGGTCTCTGATCATTAATTTTTTTGTCACTAACATGAATCTCAGGACCAAGGCATATCATAGTGCGTAATGTGAGGCGCATGTTTTTGAGTAGAGAGGTTGGTACATTTACTATTAAGTCTATGGCTTGGGAACTTTTAAATAGCTGTCTATGTTGCTTCTTATTGCATTGCTCCTAAAAATTTATGAGGAAAATTTTTTCAATGACTCGCTCTAAATTGTTTTAGATCCAAATAAAATGAAAAAAAGCCATAAGCCTGTAGCTGCTTAGGGAAATACATGTGCAACAAAAGAAATAAAAATTATTCATGAACTATATAGTACAACTATAGTTTATTAAAAGTTAAATATGCCTCATTTGTATAAAATATCATGGGCATTTGATGTGAATTGTCGTTTAGGAAATAAAAATGTGGGGAAATTGTTTAAACATTGATCCAATAGAGAAGCTCAGTTGTCAGTAATCCAATACAAATAATGCCCCTACTTGAGAATGTAACAGCTCAAAATCTAATGGGATAAATAGGAATTTGCCCCCAAATCAGTATCTGACTGTAGAAGTCAAATATTGTTCCCAGAATGACAATAACTCACAATAGATTTTAAAAATTTATTCCACGTTATACACAATCACAACTGCATTCGTACAACCATCGATCCACAGGAAAAATTGTTGTTTGTTTATACTAGACTTAAACTACTCTTTGAAAACTAGATCAATCAGAATGAAACTTAATCTTTGAATAAACTGAAAACTAATAGTGCAGAAAATAAATTTAAACTAATTTTTAGAATTTTTTATGTTTAGTTGCAATTTAGATCTAGACTAAAGGAAATAGTAAATGACTAGGTTGTGAAACAATGGAAATGAATGCTATGATGTAGGAAATGCATCTGGATTGTTTAACTTCAACACTTCATTTAGGTCAAAAAGTAATTGGTTCAGAATCATTTGAACCAGTGATAACTCTATTCTCATAGTAATTATCCCTTCAAATCCTCACTCATTCCCGTGCCTTAATATTCGAGGGTTTAGAAAGTTGCTACGCATTCCAACAAGGGCAAACCAACCTCTCTCATGGTCAGGAGAACACCAAGGTCGATTGCTTGAAATAGGACTAATGAAAGCAACCTTTCGGCTGACCTCAAATACAACTCAGCAGGTCACATCCTCTTGGTTCCTGACCTTGAAACATATTATTATGAATCCCTTGCACTTTTAGATCCACTAAACTCTCGGCTCACATTGGGTCTTTCAGCAACATATTATCCATCTTGAGTAGGAGTTGCGACAAGATACAAGGAGAATCACAAATCACAATACTAAAGCAATCCAAAGGGGGAGACTGCTCACCACCGAATATGAGAATAAAAGCACGAAAACCTCCAGCAACTATGCCAGCAAATCAATAGCTAACAAAAACCATAAGAATAACATAAAAGAAGTGAAGTTTGACAAATCCATCAGCATTCCTGACCTCACCTCGGTTATTTAGCTACATAATATCATGATTCATAAATCTACCCACTGGTCCCTACAGAAGAAGATAGCATTAAATGTGGTTTTATGCACATTGAATTATAATTTGGAAGAACAATAATGAAAATGTCTCCTAAAAAAAGAGAATAATAATGAAATCATTTAGGGAATTCATAAAACTGTGCAAATCATATCATAAACACAAAACCATGCACCTAAAAAAACACAAAAACTGTTCAAATAAAAGTGTACATATGGGATGAAATGTATGATTTCTCCAATCTAATTCTAAATACATATACAATTCTCTAACATCAGTACTCAAAATACAAATATTTTTTAGTTTGTTTTGGAGATGTCAAGGTATATTCAGTTGTAATAATGCGCCACAGGAAACTTATATTTCGGCATGTACTTCGTTCCATATTTTTACTCATGTCATGGCTTGTTCATCCCCATCAGCTTTTATAGATAGAAAATGAAGCTGTCCTCTCAATAGTTATTAGCTACATCAGTTTATTGTCTTAAATTAACTTGTTAATGTTGGGCTTGAGTTAGGGTATTCTAGAGACTTGAGTGATTGGTCAAATTAGAGGGAGGAGCTTTGGCTCACATGCTAGATCTCAACTCTAATCTCTTTCTCAAACCAATTTACTTGAATTTCAGGATATATTTGAAACCGTCAATTGCTTTGCAACATAGTCTCTGCCTAATGGTAGTCATCCTTTTTCCTCTCTCTCTCTCAAAAAAAAGTCTCTGCCTAAAGGAGCTTCCTTTTTAGGTTTTTTGAGTAGTCTCTCATGTAGTCAACTTTCTTATTTTGTTATACATTGGGGACTAACTATGATGGATACTTATGCTGGTACCCAGCACGAGAACGGGTATTGGGTATGTCAATTTCTAAAAGTTAGGGTAGGTGTGTATATATATATATATATATGGGATTAATGTATATGTTGAGCACTCAAAGATTTGCATACATGCGGAACAACTGTGGACGGTTGATATCAAGATCAATGGCCGATGGACAATCTTCTCTTTTTCTCATGGAGACGTCGTCGAATCTGGCAACAATCACATTCTCTCTCTTTGTGGTGTACAGCAAAGAAGAAAGGGGAGAGAGAGAGAATAGGGAGACGTCGTGGAATTTGGCAACAAACTTGCACTCACATTCTCTCTCTTTGTGTGTTGTGTATAGCAAAGAAGAAAGGAGGTAGAGAGAGCGTGAGTGAGAGACCTAGTATATGAGAGAGGAGGAAGCAGAGTGATCATGATTCGGAATCAGAAATAAAAACGAAATGGAAAGGAGATGTTACGAATGAGGATTCAGAGGGGTGGGGGGGGGGGGGGGGGGCTGGGGGTGGTGGTGGTGGTGGGAGGGAGAGAGAGAGAGATATTGTATAGGAGAGGGAACAGAGTGAGAGAGAGGGGTGGGGGAATGCACAGTGCGATTCCTTCAGCGAAACTTGGTAAGAGGAAGAGAGAGGAGATATTTGTCCGTCAACCATTGATCTTGATATCAACGGTCCATAGTGCTTCGCATGTATGCAAAACTTGAGTGCTCAGCATATACATTAATCCCTATATATATATATGTATATATATAGACATATATATACTTATTATAGTAAATTAAGATTTAATAAAATTACAAAATCATATTATGTATATATCTTTTTTGTCCTTCTGTCTTTGTTTCTTTCTCTGTAGATAAAAGTAAAATGGGACAGATCTCTCATCCACTTTATAATAAAGTAGTATGATCGTGGTTGTTTTGAATATTGATGCCTAGGGTGTTCACGGGTCGGGTTGGACCCGACCCGTGAACAAATCCGACCCCGACCCGACCAAATTGTCTAAGGGGCTGGAGGGGCTGGATCCGACCCAACCCGACACGACCTGGTTCGGGTCGGGCACCCAATTTTATTTTTTTTAATTTTTTATATTATTTTAAAAGCATAAAATATGTTTTACAAGTATTTAGTATTATTTCTGCACTTAAAAGATTTTATTTTAGATTTTTTTTACATTTTTTAAATCAAATATAAGCCTTAAGTTTAAATAAAAAAAGAAAAAAATAAAAATAAAAAGTCAGGTCAATCGGGTCGGGTCGGGTCAAGTCGGGTTGGATTTTTCCAACCCGTACCCGACCCATGGTCAGGTCGGGTCGGGTCATCGGGTTCACGGGTCGACGACCCGGTGAACACCCCTATTGATGCCCCTTAAAGTAAGCAAGAATTTTAATAGTAATATTGTGTGTTTCTTGAATGCGGCATGGTAGTGCTTTTTATTTTCCTGCACATCCATTCATGTTATATTTATGCTCAACTTTATTTTCCAAAAAATTGAAGAGGCTTTCTTTATCCTTTTCCTTTTCGTTCCTACTGTCTTCTCTGTCACTAATGTCTCGGTCAAAGGAAGTCCAACACATAAAGCTTCTTCTTCATTTGTTTCATTGAGATTGCTAATTCTCTTTCTTCTGTAAAATTGCTGTTTGTTTCTATTTATTATTTGGTTTGAACCTGCTTTGCTTTTTGTTTGTGGTTGATTTTGGACAAAAAATATCTGGATTTTAATTTCGTTTTTTCTTTCAGTTGCATTTTTTCATTTTGAATTTTTTTTACCTCGTATCTAAGTTTTCTTGGGTTTGGAGTCCTTGCCAATGCCTAAATGAGCTCGGGTTCCTGCTTTCCACCTTTGTCCTCTTTGACGCCATCAATGGTGAGATAGAGAAGATCTGCACAAACCCGAGAAATGCCGCCATGACACAAGGAAGTGGGCAGGATGGAAAAATAAGCAACCAGCTTTCGTATCCTCTCGATCGACGTAACCTGTATATAAAAGATAAATAAATATTGGTTACACGCTGGGTACGTATCTACGCGAACTCAACATGTACCCAGTACTAGTGCTCTCACCGAACCAGAAGGAACTAGTCTTCTGCAATTTTGAATGAGAAAATTTAGAAGTGTTGTACATTTAGCACAGAAATATCTCATTTTTCCACATATTAGATGCGACAATTTCAGTGTCATGATCACTGTGCTCCTTCAAATGGAGATTGAGGAAAAATTGTGACGGATGAAATCCTAATACTTGGTTGTATTATTCATTGCATCGCAACATGGTTCATATGCTGAAAATGCTCAAACATGAAAGGACTCATTTTCAAGAATGCTGTATGCTTTAAAATCTAGTCTGAAAATTGGGGTCTTATAAACCTAATAATTATACCCTTAAAGGGCCTAATTGTTATGATTTTTAATATATGTTATATATGATTCACCACAATATTTTGTTCTATCCTTTGATATACTCTTTTATCTCCAGTCAATAGTCTCTAATGTTGAAGCGAAGATTAAGGAGTTAGAGCAGTCTGTAAATCTTGTGAAGAATGACAGTGAGAAGCTTCAGGTAGTTCACATCTTCAAAATCCTGTACTCAAGTTATTGGTCTCTTGTTTAATCTGAATTTCTCATTCTCTGTGCATTTAAACATTTTCCATATGAAAATGAACATTTTGACTTGAGATAATCACAAACTACTCATAAAACATGGCTCACAGTCATAGTATTTTATCACAAATATTTATAATTATTGAATGCTATGGAAGTTGTGCTAATATTAAGAAATTATTATGTAGATTTTCTAATTAAAAGAGCAATATAAGTCACCAAAACAGAGCAATATAAGTTTTACGTTCTATTCAAGACCATGGTCATTTATTTTTGAAGATCTGTTAGAGGTGTTGTTCCATCATCGCTGTTTGTACATACATTTCAGCTAAGTGGGAGGGTAACCTCAATTGGCATTCTGTGGGCCATTTGGAAAGAATGTAATGCCTGTGCCTTTCGCAATGAGTGATTATATGTCAAAAATGTGGTGCAGCTGCTGAGTGGTTTGATTCAAGAATATGAAAGGTGGGGTGGAGGTGAAGAGTGATCTCTTTGAAGTAGAATTCATACTTCATCATCTTTGTATATAATGTGATTTCAATAAAATGGAAGACTGACACAAGGTCAGCCATCCTTTCCCTTGTCAAATGAAAAAAAAAAGACCATGATCATGTTTGCTACATTCATAGCAAATTTTTTTTAGGAGGGATTATGTAGCAAGATTTAAACATCACATTTGTCTACATAAGAAAGTTTTTTCATGTAACAGAATGACTACAATAATTGGATAGTCATTCTTTTCTCCCATACAAGAATTTATGGTTAACTTGGAGTGAGAAAACGAAAATAAAGTATCCAGGCTCCATTCAGAAAATACCAAATTGATAAAAAAATGGTAATATATTTACGATTACCACTTGTATCATAAACAATTCTTATACTTACTCCTATAGTATTACTCTTATAGTATAGCAGTGATCTCAAACTGCCAACCAATATAGTAGCAATGATGAAAATGAAAGTGACTTTCATGTTTATTTGGAGCTTTCCGTTGTTGTGTTGGCTAATGCTAGGTAGAAAAGTTTGTTGTTAACAAATACACTTTGTAGTGTTTATGGGTAAAGACAGATAGCCTTCCAGCCTTCCAAACTAATGGTACCTTTTCCAAATTCCCAATTTTATTATTATTCACCTAAATAAATCAATTCCTTTTGTGGAAAATAACAAAATGTGTTTATTTTGTCTGAATTCAGTTATGTTTTATCTGTTTGGCCATTCATCACGAATTTTCTCTTAACCATCTAAAGACAAGTTTTTTTGGAATTTTTTTGAGGTCCTTTTTTAAAAAAAAATAGTGATAATGATTATAAATCGACTGCAAAGAAAAAATACAAAATATATTTGAACCAATATATGTATGTATGTTATTTCGATGTATTTGAACCATATATGTATGTGCCCAAAATATTTCTTTACTAAAATTCATATACATTCCTTGCACCAAGACATGTATGTATATGCATGGTTGTCAAAATCGCTTTTCAGAACGTAAAAACGTACGACTTTACGACTCTACCATTGAAAAACGTGTTCGATTTCACTCTGGAACGTTTCCGGCCAGCACGCGGTAGAATCGCGTGCTGGAGCGTAGAATCGCTGGAGACGCACGTCTCCAGCGATCCCACTTTTTTTTTTTTTGCGGGTCACGTGGTCACATGATTGCAAACCCAATAAGGACGAAAAAAAATCGATGATGCCCTAGGCCCCTGCTTACCGCCGCTTGCTGCCGTGGCTTGCCGCTGCTTGCCGCCGGTTGTTGACGCCATCTGCCGTGTGTTACAGTCGCCTGCCGCCATGTTTTCCAGCCGTCTGCCGCTCTGCTCTGCTGTCGCCTGCCCCCTGCCGCCTGCCATTTCTGCCGCCTGCCATTTCTGCCGCCGTGAATCATCGGTACACCCCTAGTCCCCTTCTCCTCTCTCCCTCAATCTCTCTCTCTCTCTCTCTCTCTCTCTCTCTCTCTCTCTCTCTCTCTCTCTCTCGCCGGTTGTTGCCGCCTGCCGCCTTGTGTTGATGCCTGCCGTGTGTGTTGCAGCCGCCTGCGGCCATGTTTTCCAGCCGCCGTGTGTTGCAGCCGCCTGCCGCCATGTTTTCCAGCCGCCGTATGTTGCAGCCGCCTGCCACTCCCCGTCTCCTCCCTCCCTCAATCTCTCTCTCTCGTTGTCGTCAGTCTTTCTCTCTCGCGGTCTGCTCCTGCTCGCGCGACTCGCCGCCTCTCAGCGCCTCCCTGCCCAAGAGCAGGGAGCGCCAAGGTCTCCCTGCTCTCGAGCAGGGAGCGCCGAGGTTTCCCTGCCCACGAGCAGGGAGACCCACGAACAGGGAGCGCCGAGGTCTCCCTGCTCGTGAGCAGGGAGTGCCGACTCGTCCAAGATGATGAGCATTATGATTCGGAATTAGGATTTAAAACTTAAATTAGGAATTAGGGTTATGTAAGTGCATGCTTAGTTAGATTTTAATTACTGTATGCTTTGTTACTATTGTATGCATAGATAATAGATTTAGTGTTACAGTCACAGATTTAGGTATTGAAAAATGGCATCTGGTTAAAACTTATTCTAGTTTTGGTAATTTGGAATTGATCCTTTGACATGTTGCTTGATGTTTTGGTAACTTGATGAAATTATATTATTATATTCAATTTTGTGTTAATTAATATATTAAAAAATAATCCGGTAGAATCGGCCGTGTCGTGTTACGTGTTCACGATTTACGTTTTTTCTCGGCCCTCCGTGTCGTGTCCGTTTTACGAGTTTGACAACACTGTGTATATGTATAATATAGGTACTAGTCATACATTGATTAGCAGAAAAAAAAAACTGACATTAGAAAACCAAAATGATAGTAAATGATGCTCTAAAAAATGATGGTAAATGAAGCTAAAAGTTGGATTGATTCTTCTTTTAGCACAACCTGACTCCATCTTTATGCAAACTGATGTGTGTATGAGAAATCGTTAGGTCCAAACTATTGTCAAACAGAACCCATAAGTTTGAGGCAAAAATGAATGTGATTCTACAAACTTGCATGCAAAAACAAATATAGTATTGATGTGAGTATTATTGTTTTATAAAAAATATAATAATTCTTTTGAGGTAAAAGATACATTAGTCTGATGCACTAAGCAAACTAAGGCGTAGAACATTACCTTTAGGTTTGCATTTTGCTCTAACATCACCTTTAATTTATTGCACATAGCATGGTCGCATAACAAATTAATCGAGGAAGTATATATCAACCAATATTTGGCCAGCCTATATAACTTTCTCCCAATAAATATTTTGTATGCAAAGCACAAAGAGAAAACAAAGAAAATTTCCTATGCAAGACACATGCTGCATTGGATTGCAATCCCGCTTGGGAAGATTTTTGAACAGTAGGATATTTGCTTTATTATCACAGAGAAATGGTTTCTCCCAATGCATACAACGCAAGGTGCACACAATAATTGGATCTTGGTTGTGGCCTCTGATATTTAATGTTTTGGCTACTTAATGGTCTGGGAGGTGGAAAGATTAGAGGTTGTGACTAGATTGACCCAAGGACAGTGGAGAATGTTTTAGGGAGCTGCAACTTTGGTGGTGTAGTTCATCAAATGTGCAGTCATGAAGTTTTACCAACACTTGGTCACTCCCTTAACTATATTTGACTTTAATGGCTGCTAGTAATAATTATCATTTGTCTGTATCAAAGATGGAGACATTATGCTTAAGTTTGATTTTTTTTTCCTGTTTGTACTCTAGCTCTAATACGTGATTCCAACTTTTTCTTGGATTATATGATGAAAATATTTTTCTTTTTAAATATGTTTTATTATCACGACTTCTAGAGCGTGTGACATAACAAATATTTTATGTGTTAATTCATTAATAACTTGTATTCAAAGAAAGTATATTTAGCTCAAAGGATTAGGATTCTGGATTCGTAATCCTTTATTATGTACTTGTACCAGAAAAGGGCTGCTCTAGCGGAACGGGAAATCAAAGCAGCAAAGGACAAGCTTATGTATGTCTTGTGCTGGTTAACACATTATTTTATACAGGTTTGTGTTTTCTCTTGCTGCTTTCTTGTGCTAAACATTTGATTGCCATAACAGAGAACAAGGTCGTGAAGTTCAACGAACCTTGCATTTTGCTAATCGTGTTGAAAGACAAATAAATGGTAAGTTGCTCATTCTGATATTTTTAAGGAACCTTTTTAAAAAATGTGTTGCTCTCAAATTTTAACATATTTATTAAAAGAAACTTTTGACATTTTTTTTGGTTGATATGTGTCAGGTTTAAAGGATCTTATTAATGAATTTCCTAAGAAAGAGTTACCTGGAACTCAGGCAGAGGTTTGTTTTGTACCACAATGGTCTTGCTCTACACTAATATATACTTTCAAGTTATTTCAGAGCTAATAATGATGTTAAATTATCATAGAAATTGGCAAATTTTCATCTGAGTTTGACCGAAGTGAGATAGCAGCTTCATGACAGTTCCTTTGTTTCTTTTCTACCCCTTTGTTGATTGAACCATTTTATTTTATTATACACATGCAGGTGTCCAAAAAAGCGTCTGAAATCAAGCGAGAAAAGAAAGCACTTAATGGGACCCTCACAAGGATCATCAATCATGGTTTACCATTGTAGGTGTATTCATATGCATGCACTGAATCAACGAGCTAGTTAGAATCGAGACCGCCGAGCAAGGTTTTTGCAACCTACACCAGAACGAATACTGGAATGGTTCCTTTCTGCAAGAAAATAACGGCGATTCGTCTTCAGATTATAGTATTCTTTTGCTGTTGAAATATGTTCATTACGAATTTCCCAAAAATCTGCATATCGCAAACATGAAAAAATGTCCAAAGTCATACTGTAGACTAAAAGCATGTTATTTAAGCTCAACACCGGTACCTGAGTTGTTTCTGCTGAAACTGTTGCTTCCTGGTCAAACCTTGAAGCTGCCATGATCACGTCGCAGTTTGTGATTTATTAAATTTGCTAATGTCATATTTTTTGCTGCAGAATGCCAAATGCAAAGGTATGCAACAAAAAATGAAGTTTGTGTGATGTGGCAAGCTGAGTACTGGACCCCTAGTGACAGTCCAACAACAACCGTAGAGATCTAGAGACCACACGGCAGACAGAAATTGTGGAATCTCAAATTGGGGGTTCCACAGTTGTCAATAGCTCATCTACTGCAGAAAACACAAGGGCGTTATGATTAAAATAGACAAGGACAATTGTCTTGGATCTTGACCACGGGTTTAAACAACCCTAACAAGCTTGTGAGTTCAAGCTGATTTGCTTCATTTTCCCCAGAAGAGGGACGAAACAAAATGATGCAAATCAATAGAAAGTGTTGGTGATAAATATATTAAAGATTAACCTTGTGGACATACGGCCATCTCAAGCGTAGCTCTCGGTTCTAGCCGTTATCCTTCGCTCATTCATGCAGTTCATTAAGCTGGTAACAAGAAGAAGAGGGATGAAGACATTTTATAAAGCTTTGCTGCACGTTGTCTTACGATAAAAAGAAACAACAACAAAGGGGGGCGACAATTAATAATGATAAAAATGGTCCCTCGTCCTGACGAATTAACGCCATGGCAGAGGCGACGTAGTGGTCACCCTCGTCCCCAATGCAGTGCCGCACATAAACGTAATCCCCTTCCTCCCTCCCTCGGCCCTCCCCTCCAAGCCATCGAAGCGTTGCAGTGCCTGCCCTGCCTTGGTCCCGGCAGAGAAGGCCATCATCGCCAATTGCCAAAAATCATGCCAATTTGCAGCGTTGCACTTGCCTGACAAATAATGAAATATTACGATAAAGTCATGCATGATGGTGATGTTGATTCCGCTCAGAGAGAGAGAGAGAGAGAGAGAGAATATTGTGTGCACTGTTGACAAGGGTAGTAACAGTGCAGACCGACCTCGGGATGCATAGCCATGCAGGTTGTGGGTGGAGTGGAGATACGTGGATGAAGAACGGTGGTCAATACGTGTTGCATGAGGCCTCCATGATCAGTAGCTCAATCTCAGGCATTAATTTCTCTGACCATCAGATTAGCATCACATGACGAGATCCGACATCAGAGAAACCGGATCTTTCGAAATATCTGGGTCCGAGCCTTCGGACAAATGAGAGCTCGGACTGAAATGACAAGGAAAAAAAAATATTTCTGTAGTTCTCGAGAGGTGGCTGTACAACGCATGCTTGCAACACAGTGAAAGCTTCTCACAGATGGGGTGGGAGGGTGGTACTCGACAGAGAACTGGGACCTCAACAAGTTTAATGCTTACCAAACTAATTTGGGTTGACAGGACATTGGAGATGTCCATCATGCCTGCGATGGACAAATATTTGCTGCATTTTGCTCTCTTTTTTTTTCCTCTTTCTGAACTCATCAAGTTCATTGTATGGTGCTAAGCTCCAGGGTTGTCATGTTAAACAGCAAACTTAATCTCTTGACTAGACCAGTCTAGAGATTTCTTTTACTTTGGAAAGCGACCAACCTTTCAGTTTGTATTGCAACATTTTGTTTTGCTTGTCCATCTGATTAGAGAAAAGATATAACTTATCATTTGACGATTGGAGCACACATGCTGATTAATTCAGACAAAAACTACATACCCATGTCGTCTTTTCCCCACCCAACTTAACAATCAACAAATGAGGCCAAATTGCGAGGTCATCATGGCTAATAATGCTAAAGTCTGCATTCAGCACAACCGACGGGTCACCCGTCCTTTTCTCTTTGCGACTTGACACTAAAATCTTGCGTGTGACTGATCACAAAGATATGATCATGTTTGTCATGTGGAAATCATTTTGACTAGATAGATGAACATGCATGTTGTTACTTTGACCTCAAAATTAATCATATGTACATGTACATCTATGTGTGCATGATATATATATATATATATATATATATATATCATGTCTATATGGATGCATCAAGGACGACGTCGTTGCATGCTGTCGACATGCATGAAGGCCAAGGCAACATAATAATTAAGCATGACATGCATGTGTTGGGGAGCTTGTTCAAGAGATAGCTGAATGAAGGGAATATTATCTGTCAAATGAAGGCCAAGTTTTTAATTCCAGGTACAATTGCACATGCAATGGAAATGGAATGTCTGCGTGCACGCATAGCCTTTGTTTAATTGTTTTTATGTCACAAAAGTTACAACATATATATCTCGATAAACAAGTGTGTTTGCAATGAGGTAAAAATCCAAAGTGAAACCTCTTGACAGTGGATTCATGGATGGAAAAGTATATTTCATTGCATCGAGTTAATTAATTAGCTGATTGCAGATGACAGATCAGTGATATCAAACTAGACTTAATAAGTATTGTTCAGTTGATTGTAGTGTTCAACAGTATATGAATGGCAACATGTCGTTTTATAACTATGAAACACCTCGAGAGTGTTAGAAGTCACTAGGTCATCATTTCTTTAGTTGGGTCAAAAGTTAGATGTTGACGGTGTTTTGGGTTAGATATGCATTTCTATTCCTTGAATTAATTTCGTTTTCATATATTAGGTCTTAGAATATGGATGCACCTCATGACACTATATATGGTCCTTCTCCATGTACATGTATATATTTCATTGTTTACACGTGAATCTCCACAATGATGACACACACACACACACAAAACAATTTAAAAGCTTTTTCACCGCTCAATAAAATATTATTGGTATCGACGAAGAAGAAAAAAGACATCTGACTTGAAGAAAATTAATAAATATGGAAGAAGACAAAATGTTTAATGATTATGGACAAAAACTAAAAAGCGAGTAAACCAAAAGCTCGCCGGCGAAGGCAAAAGTTGTCCTGCTGCTTGTTGCAGGGACCAAAACGAAAGGCTGCAAATAAATTTACAACTGCCCGTCTGATCCCTGAGACTATGAGACAGAGAGAGAGAGAGAGATGCCAACATTCACCGAGGAAATTAGTTGCTTCATCTTCTTGTACAGCAGAGAGCAGGGGGGGAGGGGGCATCGATAGTTGCTAGCGGACGACGATGGATGTGATGAACAAGATACGATGATTTGAGCGCCTTCAATGGCACGTACCTTGCTCACAATCTACACAGCGGTTTCCATGCTCGAGAGAGAGAGAGAGAGAGAGAGAGAGAGAGAGAGAGAGAGAGAGAGAGAGGCACATGGCATCACATTTAGCATTCAAGAATGAAGAATCATCTTCTTAAGGAAAGTTTATCAAAGCATATATATGCAATGTTCATTCAAGAACTCCTGGACGGGTCTTTAGGGGTGTGCATTTTCATAGCATTATACATGTAATTTGTATGCGGAACTAATGATTGATAATAGCATATAACACTTAAGACCACATCAGAATTTAAGGATGCGTAATCAGAATTATGTTTTTTTATTTATTTTTACGTTTATCTTTTATTATCAGGTTTTTTAGTTTAATCACTTTTTTGTTGCTATTAAAATTAGACCGGACCAATTCGTTGCATTAATTGTGAACCAAATAGGAAACCGATTTGATTTGATACGAAAAATTCGCAATGGAAGTTCAATTGGTTTGGGTCCGAATCGAATCCGCAAAAATAGGTGAACCGGTAGAAAACTAAAGAAAATACTAATAGTAGGAATTGTAGAATAAACGGAAAATTAAATAATGGTTAGAAATAGAAAGAAGACGAAACAGGAATATGCTTTTTGCAATAAATGAGACAAAATTTTAGAATGTAATAAAAGAGGGAAAATAGTAATAAAGACAAAAAAGTAAATGGATGAAAAAATATTACAAGAAATTAATCAATTAGCGACGCACGTATATTGACTCTAATGCATCGCTAATTTATCGCTAAACAATATAGCGACGAATTAGCGTCGCCTACGCGTCACAGTCATGGCGACGCTAAAAAACTGACGCTATTTGCGTCGCCGTTACTAGTTCGACGCTAAAATGGCGCTGGAGTGTGCCACGCTAAGGTGACACCAGATTGACGCTAAAATAACGCTAATATGACGTTGTTTTGACACTGGTATGGCGCTAAAACAATGCTTAAGTTTATCCTCGTCGTTGGTTGTGGCGCTACGTAGATGTTAGTGTGACTCTAAGTGGACGCTAATGGGGCGCTAATTTGCAACGCTAATGTGACGCTAAAGAGACGCTAAGTACGACATCATCATCCAACAAAAATAGCATGCTTTGTATAATCTAATTTACATTTCACATTTCTTTACACAAGTTTAATTATGATACTCGATCATGTACAAGTTCTAATTAGGTTCATCAAATTTATCAAATTACACATTATACATCAATTTTACATATACATTTCAAATTACACACATTCGAAGGGGAGAAGGCGGTGCAGGAGCAGGCGGCGCAAGGAGCAGGCGGCGACGGGGGCAATAGCGGACACATGGGGGCGGCAGCGGACACATCAGGGGGCAGCATTGGATGGCGTCAGGGAGGCAGGCGGTGGCGGCAGTGGACGGCGTCAAGGAGGCAGGCGGTGGCGACAGCGGACGATGTCACATGTCAAGGAGGCAGGCGGTGGCGGCAGCGGACGATGTCACATGTCAAGGAGGCAGGCGGTGGCGGCGTCAGGAGGCGGTGGCGATGTCAGGAGGCGGTGGCGGCGTCAGGAGGCAAGCGGTGGCGACAACAGACGGCAGCGACAGCAGACGATAGGGAGGCAGGTGGTGGCGGCAGCAGACAACACCACGGAGGCAGGCGGTAATGGACGCGTCGGCGGGAGAAGGCATCGGAGGGAGAAGGCATGTTGGAGGGGAGAAGGCATGTTGTAGGCATTAAAAGAGGGAGACAAATCGTCTTAATCAAACGAGGCGTTACGAATCGTCGGATTAAAAGAACGGATGGTCATGATTCGTTCCTTGATGAGCACACGGATCGCTAGTTAGCGACGCCAATGATGCGACGCTATTGAGTCGCTAATATGGCGCCATGTTGTATGCCAAATAGCATCTCAAGTTAGCGACTCAATATATTGTGACGCTAAGTTGGAGTATCACGTTACATTGACGTCGCGCATTCGAGACTCTAATTTAGCATCACAGTTTTGCGATGTTATTGTGGCACTAATGTGACGCTAAAATGATAGCGTCGCTATTGTGACGCTTAAGTGGCGCCAAACTATATGTATATATATATGTATATGTATAGACCATTTTGAATAGTTTTTAGATTTGGATACAAAAAAAAATTCTAAGAAAATTGGCATTTCTTAGAAAATTTTGAAAACTCTATGTCAACTAAATGGGACCATTCTGAACCCTCTCGAAAGGTCCGATTTTGAAGAATGTGCATTTTTAAATTTCTTAGAGGGGATGGAAGTCTTGAGGAATTTTTATAATTACGAAAAAAGGTATTTTGAGAATCGGAGAAAACGGAAAACACGTGAAATGTAAAATATTTATAATACCCAGCCTTCTCGAGCCCTTCGAAATGCCTATTTTTTGGTAGCAATCCGATCTAGGACTGCGGAGAACCAACCGTTTCTATTCCAAAATTTTGCTCATTTTATTGAATTTCTTCTGACCTCCGATCATCGTGATTCTTGTGTGGGTGGACAGCTCGTGTCAAACTCTACGAGTCCATAATTTTTGTTTCGACTAATTCCCACTAGACTCACATCAAAAAACGTCGGAAGGCTTTTTTTCCTAGGTTCTTAACTCTACCGTACGACCTCCTAAAATCGCCAAAAAATGCTGAAAAATCTGCGTTGCAGTGCTCTATGGGGGGTACAAATTTTGTGATGATCCAATGGTCGGATCTCCGGAAATCTCCATTTGAATTTCTTAAAAAATGAAGAAGCACTATTCCTCCGATTTTGAAATTTGAGAATTAGAGTACAATGTATGTATAGCATGGCATATTATCTTTTGTATATTATATAATAGAATAATATAGTATAGCATGGTGTATAATATAGTTTAGTATAGTATAATATAGTATAGTATAGTATAGTATAGTATAGTATAGTATAGTATAGTATAGTATAGTATAGTATAGTATAGTATAGCATAGTATAGTATAGTATAGTATTATATAGTATAGTATAGTGTAGTTAGTATTATATAGACTATATTAAAAAGAGCGTAAGAGACTTAGCGTCGACTATACTATATATACATTATATGATATTAACATCCACTTAGCGTCGCGTTCATAGTGATGCTATATAGCGTCTCATGCTTGCGACGCCAATGTAATGCAAGAAGTCAGCGCTAATATCGACTCTTACATTCTGTCGATTTAGCGTCACTTCGCTTGTGACGCTAATTTAGCATCGTAGTCTACTTAGCGTCACTTTCGTCGAAATAGTGTCGCTTTGGCATCTCACTTAGCGTCTACTTTTTGTGACGCTAATGAGACGCTATAGAGAGGCACTTAGCGTCTCCTCTTGTTGTCCCAATGACGACGCTATTAGCGTCAATTTATAGTCGCGTAATATGGTGACACTAATTTGCGTCGCTATTCAGCAGTTTTCTTGTAGTGAAATATAAAGAAATAAAGAAAGAAAAATTAAAAAAATGAAATGAGTAAGATAAAAAACTAAAAATAAAATAAAGAGTAATTAGATAATGGGAAAGAATGATTAAAGGAGATTGAAAACATTATCTAATAAAGAAGATATATAGAAAGGTAATGGAAGATGCACATAAAAAAATAATTGGAGATAGGAGAAAAGAGGAAACAAAGAAAACTATCTGAGTATTGTGTTGAAAGAAATTTGGACATTATATTCTTTATTTCTTATGTGAGTTTTCATCATAGCATTTGTTATATTATTTTTTTAAAAAATAATAATAATATTTAATGAAATTTTAATTAAATTCGTTAGAATCTTAACAATTCAAGCTCGATTCAGTTGATTACATTAATTCATGTTTCAAGCGGGTCGCGCGAAAAAAAAATGACCTTTTTTTTATGGACTAACAGTATTATCATTTTAAAAATTATTAATTTTTCTTTATTTTTATAAAATAAAAAACGTTGAGGCAATAGTGTCATCCTTTTTTTATTTATACAACTTCAAAACCTCTAAATATCAAACGAGCAAATTTGTGGGAAAGGATCATGTATAAATTAATTTTTAAAATCTCTCCTAAACTATAATGATAATAATATATGAACTTACCATGTCCAACTTACCATAAAAAGTCTTTATTTTTCAAAATGTTTATTATAAAAAAACTAAATTACCTTTTTATGAACTATCTTTTTTTAAATATTAAATAGACAAAATAATAATAAATAAGAAAAAAAATAAACACCCATTTTCTTATTGTTTTTTATTATTTATGTTGTATACTATTTTATTTTCTAACTATTGAAAAAGAAGACAAATTGTGAAAAGGTAATTTTAGTGTTTTTATAAATACGAAAATTAAAAAAAATAAAAAATAAAATGGACGAATTTAAAATAGAAATTATGATATAATTTAGAGATGTCCTACGATTAAGTTAGACCTGAAAAATAATATTATTATAATTCACGAGATATTTAAGAAATTATTTTTTTATTATTTTTTGAGCTGAGGAGTGCTTGAGGGGGGTTTTCAGAGAAGCTACGCAGAAGACCGTCCCCTTCCTCGCTCCCACCTCCGCTCTCGTCCTGTGCATGCGTCGTACCTCCTGCACGGTGGAAGAAGCGCAAGCGCAAGCGCAAGAGCCAGCGAGAGCCAGAGCGAGAGGAGCACCGCGGCGGCGTGTGGTTCTCGATCACCTACTGCTACTACTACGACGTCACGCCCCCCAACCCCAACAAACCAACGCACGCACTTCCCCGCCATCAGAACCCCAAAAAACAAATATATATGATATAAATATGCATATGGTGATAAAATGATGCAAACTCCGAAAACGTGTCCCCAGCTTTAGGGCAATATATAAATAAAAAAAAGAGCACTCCCGGCCGATACACGACCCTCTAATCCATGTACACCCTCTCTCCCTCCCTCAAGCTCAGCTCAGGACTATGATAGTGAGAGAATAAGTAGCTGTCCCCCCTTCTGTTCTGCCTACAAGTTACAATATATACCAACCATCATATTATATTATGATGTGCTGTCCGGAGAGAGGAGAGAGGAGAGAGGAGAGAGGAGAGAAGAGAGAAGAGAGAAGAGAGAAGAGAGAAGAGAGAAGAGAGAAGAGAGAAGAGAGAAGAGAGAGAGAGAGAGAGCTCTGCTAGCTACGACCGTCTGATCCATGCCATATAAAAGACCCGGGCCACACCATGCATACATCTCAGGCTGCAAAACTGCAGAATTTGTATTATAATAATTATTGTGGAGAGATGCGATTGCATGCTACCAGCCAAAGACTGTCATAACATAATTGAATACGTTTGTTCCCACTCGACACATGATCAGCTCAGACGCCCCGGGCGCACACCCCGAGGACGGCCTTAATGGAGAAAAATTACTGAGGCCAGTCCGGTCGCAGGCCAGTGACGAAGAGCCTCTGCGTGCATGCATGCATACTTGCATATAATTAATTAATATATATATATATATGGACCAACTTTGTTAATTACCTACCTATATGATGATGTACCAAGTCAGAGATGAAAAGATGGATTTAGTGGTCGTGTAATAATATATATATATGCTAACTTAATAAGAAGAACAGATACTATGAATTAAGTACAACAGTAGATCCTTGCATACTAGCCATGATAAAGTGTACACCCATGACTTTATTAAGCTACTACAACTAATTGCTACTAGGTGCCAAATTAATTAAACAGATGATATATGTTCTAATTAATGGCTTAAAGGATTTTGGCTTTCGACTAATAAAAAAAAAGAGAAGAGGAAAAGATGGTGTAGGTAGGAAGAAAAGGTGATCACCATGCATGACATGGAGGATTGATGACTTAATTTCCAGCTGATCTCTCCTTCTCTCTCTTGGATTTGACTGCCTGCCATGTTCTTTCATATTCTTCGAGAATTCGTTCAGGACTGCAGGCGCTGGAAGAAGAGGGCTGAGTCATGTAGGTCCTCCTCGTCTTCCTCATCTTCTCCCTCCTCCTTGTCCTGGTGCAGTTGGTATTCTTGGCTCTCTCCTTCCCCTTCTTCCCCGCCATCTCCTGATCCTTCACCTCCTCTCTCCAGTTCGTCTTCCTCCTCCTCCTCGTTGCCCGTCATTTCCATGTCATGATCATCGTTGCGTCCTCCTTTGCCGCCATTGAAATCATATCCGCCCATATCAGAGAACTTGAGGTTGATTCGGTTGTCGGTGGACACGACAATGGCATCGAGGAGTTCAGAGCTGACGTCGTTCCTCTGGTCCTTACTCGCAGTCGCACTGGTCATGTTGACCGTGTTAGGGGACGAAGAGGACGCGGGAAGAGGAGCAGGCTGCCGCTGCTGCTGCTGCTGCACTTGCTGCTTATTGCTCAGTGACTTGGAGTAGAGCTGATCCAGTTGCTGGAAGTATGGACATGTCTTGGAGTGCTGAGGCCGTTTCTTACCACTCTCTTTGGTCTTCCGGAAGTACTTGTTAATGTTCTCCCACTTCTCCTTGCATCTCTTGGCGCTGCGGCTGTACCCCATGGCCGCCATTGTCATGCTCACTTCCTCCCACAGCGGCCCCTTCAGCCCCGGCTCCTGGAACCGCGTCTCCAGGCCGCTTCGCACCCGGATCAGCGCCTGGACCTCCGCCTTCGGCCAACGACTCGTGTTCAGTGATACCTTGTTGCAGGCGTCGCCGCCCTCACCGGCATTCAGGCCGTCGATGGAGGATATCGGCTCAATTTGGAGATCGTTGTTGTTGGCCGCGTCGTTGTTATCTAGTTCCTTGTAGACCTCCAGGTCGGAGAACTGAGGCTTGGGCGGGAGGTTTAGGCTCTCTCCGGTTATCTTTTCGAGGAACGCGACGATGGCGGCCTCGCGGGAGGAGGCGAGGGCGCGCTCGTGGGCCCGCGCAGCGGCCTCGCGGCTGGACTTGGCAGCCTCCTGCTTCCGCCAAGCCTCCTCGCGGCTGGTCCTCTCCTGGTCCCTCTTCTCCATCACCTCCAGGAACCTCCTGTGAAGGCTCTCCTGGTGGTCCATCAGCTGCTTCACGAGGTTCTCCAAGAACGCAGCCACGGAGTTCAGCTGCTGCTGATGCTGCTGGTGCCGGCGCTTCCTCCGCCGCCGCGCGCTGCTCTTTGAGAACTTCTTCGCAGTCGCCTCCTCTCCGGCCGACGTT
Organism: Pontederia crassipes; assembly: GCA_030549335.1. Taxonomy (NCBI): domain Eukaryota; kingdom Viridiplantae; phylum Streptophyta; class Magnoliopsida; order Commelinales; family Pontederiaceae; genus Pontederia; species Pontederia crassipes. The sequence continues at coordinate 61,519,112 of CM060191.1, read as the reverse complement.
TCCGAGCCACCACCGACGCGGTTATCTGCGCCGGCAGGCAGCCCTGTCGTCGCGGCCATGGCGGTGGCATGCACGATAGGGGTCTCGTCGGCGGTGAGAGCTGAACCGGATCCCGTCTGGTTGGGTCCTCCGCCGCCGCCGCCGCCGCCAGGCTTGTAGATGGCCTCCAGCTCGCTGAAGAGCTTGTAATTGCTTCCGCCAGTCGCGTGGCCGTCATCAGATTCAGCCACTTCTTTGCTCTTCTTGGAGTACTTGCAGCTGGTCGAAGTCTCGGGCTCCTTGTTCTTGCACCTTTTGCTGTTGGCGTTGATGTAATCTATATCCAAAGGTCTCCTGCAGTTGACTCAGAGCGACGAAATTTAACAAAATTGTAGAATCAAATCTAACTGCTCTGAATAGATTTATTTGTCAAGTTCTTTTTTTTTAAAGCCATTTAATTGTGCTTTCTTGAGGTAAGGAGATCTTAAAGTTTGCTCTTTTTATCTTGTTCCTTCTTTTTCCCTATCGAATGGTTAAAAAGCAAGTTTGAGGAATCATCAGGTGACCCCTTTCCAATTAAACTACTCCCCTTTAGATTCTACTCTTGTGTGAAATGTACCTAAACCCTCACGCATTGATACTTTTAGAATGATTGATATATAACTGTAAAGATGAATAAACAAACTAAAGAAAGAAAAGAAAAAAAAAAGAGTGCAGCATGATGTAAAATTTCACCAACCAAATTAACACTACGTACAGCTTCAGATCTCAATTTCAGAGGCACCACAGTGGATTAATAATTCCGTGGATACCTTCAATTATAGCCAATTCATGAAGAAAGTAGAGTTATGGAGAAATCAATTAATGAGAGAAAAAAAAATTTAATAAGTTACCATGATGGTTCCTTAATGGCAGACTCGTCCTCCCTCTGCCAGTGGTGGAGGCGACTCTCCGACCCGTCTTCTTCTGCCTGAAGGATCCCGCCGTCGTCGTCGTTAATGCCCTCACGGCTGCCGCCGCCGCTGCTCTCGTTCACCGCCAGCTTGAAGTTCATCGCGGAGACAAGAAACGACGGTGCTCCACCGCCGCCGCCGCCTCCATCAGCGGAAACTGCACCCCCGCCGCCGGGGCCGCCGATAATCCGCGTCGGCGAGGCGGAATTCTCGGGAGCGGACTCCTGGTCCAGGCCGAGCTGGTGCGGCGGAATTAGCCTCCTGGGCTCCAACTGGGGAGGGAGCGGGTGGGAGAGCTGGTGGTGGTGGAAGAGCTGGAGCTGGTGGTGCGGCTGCTGGAACAGCTGCTGGGTGATGGGAATGCCGTGGTGGAAGTGGGAGAAGTGAGGCGGCAGCGGCGCCGGCTGGGGCGGCGCGAGGGTCTGGTGTTGGTGGTGGTGGGGGTGCTGCTGCTGCTGATGCTGATGCTGGTGGTGGTGCGGGTAGTGAGGGTGGGGTTGATGGAGGGGATGATGGTACTTTACGTCGGAGGGTGCGACGGCAGCGGCCGCGCCGGCGGAGGGATTGACGGGAGAGATGGAGAAGAGGGAGGAGCCGCAGCTCTCGACCATGAACTGAGGGATTTCAGACACTCCTCCATATCCAGACTGCATTGTGGCAATTCTTCTTCAGCTACTGCTGCTACTGTGATGAGGGAGGGGGAGGGGTCTGGACTTGTCTTCCGTGTTTATGTTGTTCAGTTTTTTGCTCTCTCTTTTTTTTTTCTCTCTCTCCTTTTTTTTTTCTTTCTCTCACGCTTTTTTGAAATAGTAGGGTGAGGAGACTTTCAGATCTGCTCCGCCATCTGCTCTATTTTGGAAAGAGGCCACTTGTAATCCGTAGGACTTGTAGCTGCGCTAGCTAGCTGCTACATATGTGGTATACGGTCCTTCCTCACTCTCTCTCTCTCGCTCGCTCCTCTGTCTATCTCTCTCCTTTTATCACAGAGAGTACAGTACTGTCCTCTTGGAGGATAGTAGAGAAGCACAGCTCGTCTACTGCCCCTCTATACCTTTCTTCTTCAAAGAAGTGAAAGGACTAGAGTTTCCTTAACACAGAAGGGCAGTCATACCTCAAAGCCAGCAGAGGGAAAAGTCACTCTCTCCTCTCTCACACACACACAACAAAGATTAATACCAGTGAGAGTGAGGAGGAGAAGCTTTTTTCTTTCTCTCTCCCTCTTCCCAAAAGTACACTCTTCTTTTTTATGTCACAGTGGCTCCTGTTGATTATTTGCTGTGCAAAATAGGACACAGCAGCAGCTGCTGAGGTTGCAGCAGGGCGGAGGACCTGCTAGCTGATCTCTAAGCTGGGAGGGACAAAGAACTGCATGGCTTGAGGATTCGTGACACAGAAAGCAGCTTCTGAGTAGGCGTTCAGGAGGAGGGGAGAGAAGAGGAGGAGGATGGTAGAAGAAGTAGTAGGAGAAGGGGGAGGAGGAGGAAGAAGAAAACAAATAGGGAAACGGCTCGCTCTGCTCAGTACGAAGACGGTGAGTTGAGGTCAGCTTTGGACAAAAGGATGAGCATCTCCGTTTCCAGGGCGGCATTAGTACCTCTGCCCCTGCCATCAGGCACGTGCCCTGCACGTGTTACGGCACTGTACATGCTTAGCTAGTGTAATGTTTCTCTCAGCTACCTTCCCACTTCAGGACCCTAAGCACAACAATATCTTTGATGTGGCACACATTTTGTACAGACATGTAGGCAATAACTCCTGGCTCTCATAGGTTGGTTCATGATCATAATATGGTTCTCATCTTAGCAGCTCATTAGGGACAAGTGCCAAGGAAACATTAAATTATAAGTAGGCACATCACATTGCATGTAATAGGAGACGATAGTTTAATTGAATGTGATGGCGTACGTATGCCCAAATGCATCATATTTAACACACACATTCTAGAGAACTATTCACAATAAATATCCTGCATACAAGTAAAAGTTATATATATAGCATAAGCTAGCTGAAGCAAGGACTGATGCATGATTGGGGTACTCAATTACAGCTTGATGGTTAGAAACAAAACAATAGCTGGATCCAACTGCTATAACAAAACACTGAAGGCGCCACTGAGCATACGTTGCCAAAAGGAAAAAGGTCAGCAAGCGAAAATGGGAAGAAAAAGGAGTAAAGTGATGGAGAGAGCGTTCATGGCCTGCTCTGTCTGCAGGGGTTGGATTGCCTTGTGCATGTTTGGCGCACACATGGAAAGGCTTTGACACCTGAGAGAGAGAGAAAGAGAGAGAGAGAGAGCAAATGCAGGGGTGGTGAGGAGTAGGTGCTGCTGCTGCTGCAGCAGCTAGGAGGACTACAATAGTAACGCTGCTACTGGCTTTTGCTTCGCTACGTGAGTCATGTCATCATGATGATTGATGATGGATGAGAACTTGGCTCCAATCCAAAGAAGAGCCCAAAAGGCAAAGCAAAGGGCTCCCCTTGGTCTCTCTGACTTGTTCAGTTGTTCTGCTTTGTTAGTGGTTGCATTAATTAACTTTAGGACTCCTAACCATGTACGTATTAGGAGATGAATCATCTCATTTTACTACAAACATCAAGCTACTGGGCTGAGACTTTTCTCTGGAAATTAAATAATGAAGAGAAATGGTTTTATTTCTGACAATGTCAATGGTTTAAATTAAATTTGTAAACATGATTCCAACATATATATAATATGGGTGGCCAAGGTATGGGACCCTATCATTTGGAAAAGTAATGGCAGGATGAGCAACGTGCTGGAAGGACATGCAGGCCACGAGGAAGCAGCGAGAGAGACTGTGAGGGGGGAGAGGACATTATTTGAGGTTGAGTGAGAAGTGGCCAGGGTTTTATTGAGGTGTATATCCACCGATATATATATATATATATATATATATATATATATATATATGTCTTGAATCTGAATCAAGTTGATTCCCTACATGGTCAGGCGCTTCAGCAGAATTTTTCTACGGGAGTCTATTCTGTATGTGATTCGAATTTGATTTATTTTTTTATCACGAAATAGGTGATCTATTTTTAGAGATTTATCTAGAGTTCCAGTCCGTATGTAATTTCTATCATCTGTCAAAGAAGGTGTTTATATAAACTTCCTAGGGGTCTAGACAGAGACCAATCCTAGTAATCGTCGTTATTCCATAACAAAAAATCGCCGTCATTTTTTCTCTTCGCGTTCTTCTGTGTTTCGTGCAATTTCTCTCTCCCTCTTTTCGTAATAATATATATATATATATATATTATATCCTTCCAACTTTAATTATGTATACAGGAAAATGTGATCATTATGTATGCCACACATTTTGTATGTGTTGTGATTGTCAATCAGGGTTCATGACTGACCGATCGAGTTCTCGTTCAATAATGAGGTCTTCGACAACTGTCCCGAGCCAGCTAAATCATGGTTTTGACTATGGATTAAAATCGCCTAAGCACGTGAGGTGCATCTAATAATGGTGTGAGTTTAGATCGATCTATATACGAATTAAGTTGTCAAGATTTGGGACAATTGAGCTTAGTTTTTGTTGTATGATAACAACATGATGAATAATTGAAGCTATCATTTGTCATTTAATGACTAGGTGCTATTTCGTTAAAATTAGCTCATACGAATTGTTCAATAATATTTTCAAGTCTAAAAATCCAACTTTGTTGTTATACAAAAGCATATAATTGACAGAGTATGAAACCGAGTGGATTCTCACTAGCATAAAAAAATGTATTATCGAGTATTTCTTTTCTCGTTGCAACAAAATGTAAGGATGTATCTTGAGCACTACATACTGATCCGTATGAAAAAGAAATATGTAGTGCATGCGCCCAAGCTAGTTAAAACTAATGATAATTCTAGTGATATTATCCGACAGTGAATAATGGCTTAAAATGATTATAAATTTCCCTTACATACAATCACGAACATGGTTGTATCTGAGGAGTAATATCTTACTATTATATAATCTTCCGGAGAAAAAAGAATTCCGATCCTCCTCTTAGAATGTTAAACGTACGATATATATACTGAATATATAGTCGAGTCTTAATATCGTTATTTTATGATCATAGATATTAGTAAAAATTTAATTTATTCGAATAAAAATAATTAAAATGAAACATAAAGGACCTTGAAAATTTTAATTTTATATATTGGTTATGTTATTCTCAATTTCATGAATTTTAATATATTTTAAGAATTCAATGTTATACTATGAATCTAATTTTATATTATATTTCATCAAGATTAAATTTTGTTATCACATGTATACTAAGAATTATATCACATTTTAGTAAAACATTATACTTCATTAAAATAAAATATTATATATTATCATTTAAGTATTTTTTTAAAGAATATATCATATATATTTCAAGATATAAAAATATATACTACATTTGAAAATATGAATTAATATTAATGACCAATGTTTAATTATCTTGTATATAATGCATAAATATATTATTTTATATCAAAAAATAATTTTTTTCTTCATAGGATAGGATCTTACAATTCTGGCCCTTTAGATTCCTTGTAACACCTATATTCTTATCAGAGGTAAATGAGTCATTTGGTCCAAAACCCTAACCTCCCATATATAAATATTTCAATTCCACTTGTTTTCTCTTTTCTCCATCTGCACTCTTGGCGGCTAGAATTTGAGAAAGAAGAACTTGAGGAGCAAGAAAGAAGAGGAAGGAAAAAGAGGAGGACCAACTAAAGGGGATCCAACTCCTCTCTCCCCTCTCAAAGATTTTAATGATTGGATTGAGAATAATAGGGGACTCTGCCCCTATTAGGAATTTTATTGAGGGTTTTGAATGATTTATGAGATCTGAAATATTTTACATTAGTGTTCATGTTTAAGACTTTCTTATAGGTTTTAGAGGAAGAACCCTAAATCTTTATGAATGAATGATTTTACATATTTTTTATCTATTTTATGATGCCTTATTGTGTGTGAATCATGCATGATAGTGAATATTGGATATGAATATCTTCAAAAGTTTTTATCACAATCTATGAAAAATCGAGCTGAACGACGAATTCTAGATCATGACATGGCCGTGATAGCTTCCAACACGGTCGTAACCGAGGCATGGCACGGCCGTGACACCCTACGACCTTGATCAACACTTGAAAATTTTTTCAAGTTATGGGTCTTGATCACAACCGTGATCAAATGGCCCCCTTAAGCTATTATAAACTTATTTTTGAAATATTTATACTATGCATTAATGCTTGATGGATGTATATGACACTTAGTTATACAAAATGTATGCACAGTCATAATTAGGTTAAAATTTGAAAACTAAGAGACATAATATTGATTGATGATTTGGAAACATAATAAATCCAATTGAAGGATATTGTTACTTGTCGCCCCTCAATTGAATGACAAGAAATATTATGTCTTACTCCATGTGTGTTAGATTTTTTTTTTGAAAACTTATTGTGTCATACATCTTGGAGTTAGCATTTTCTGAAGGAATAATAGTATTTTACTAGCAATGGTATGTATATTCCTAGTCGCCTCCGGGTGATGGAAGCCTTAATTCCGAGGCCTAGATAGCTTATTGACGTGAACTTATCGTAGTTGTGAAGTTGCGGATTTTCACATAAAAAGGAAATTCTAGCCACGTTTTAAATTTTACTCAAGAGTTCACGCAACTGCAAGTGCACAGGTCGAGTAGAAACCCTGAGTGTCGTAACCCTGTTGATTTAGATTAATTAATTACTCTATTTATACCACAGAAGTCGTTACAAAATCATAAAAGAATAAACTAGATGCGTGAATGAATTTAGATAAAAAGGAATAAGGAAGTAAGGTAAGAAAAGATTAAGGAATGAAGGGAAGGATTCTCTCGTGATTAACTTGTTGATGCTATTACAATTGACGTATCCGTATATCAAGAAGGGGAACTACTACTGATCTTTAATTTAAGATTACCGATTAAGGAAACTCTCATCTCTAATCAGTAGAAGGGTTTGATCTCTCGATTCTTACAACCCAACCTATTAATCTTACACTAATGATCAGAGCGCGGATTGACTCCTCACTCGACTGTCAGGATTCTCATCTCATAACAGTCACTTTCATATATCTCTCGATCTTTCTAATAAAATATAGATCAACAATTACTAGAAGCATAACAATCAGGATGGTTGATTTCTCCTCTCGGATGAAATCAGCTAATAGCAAAAAAATCAATTGATCTCTCGATCTAATTGAAATCAGATGTAAATTCTAAATAGCCATGCATCATGTAAATGAAATGAAAAGTCAACTTCAAAATATCAAAATGTCGGAATAAAAATCAGCATCAACAAAGTTTGTTTCACGAGAGAATCCTCAAATTCTTCTTTAGTTCTTCATTCTTCTTCTTTGCCTTCGTCCCCCTGGTTCTTTTCTTCCGGCTCCACCACCCCCCCCCCCTTTTGGTTTCCCTTCCTTCATTTATGTTTCCTCCCTATTCAAAATTCAAATTTCGAAAAGTGGTTAGTCCCTTCTTTTACTCGTTCAACTCTTTCACTAAAAATTGATCAAAACATTTAAAATACGTCCGACTTTTATGTAAAATTGTGGATTTAATTGTAGGGATTATAAGTACAAAAAGAGGTGATCAAATTCTCTCAAGCTTAGCTTTTTGTTTGTCCTCAAGCAATGTTCAAAGTAGGGATGATTTTCACCTTGCTTTCCCGCCAGCATTTTAAGATACCAACCTGAATTCTTTGCCCAAGTGCCTCCTTGTCTATTCCTTCATTCCCTGACTCTGATGAAGATACTAAGAGGAAGACATTTTCAACTTCCTCTTTTTAGCTCAAGCCAAAGAGTTCGAATAAGGAAGGCAGATAATAAAAAGGTTAATACTAACTCTACCAGTGCAGTAATAAGTTTTTGTTGAATTCTTATTTCTTTTTATTTGTCCAGTACTCATGTGATTATCCATAATGCTCAGGAGAATTTATGTAGCAGGTTTTCGATCGGCACAGCCCAGGGCAGCTGCTCTTAGGGTACCAAGCATGAATCCCTACGGATCTACTCACCCAAATTCAACTCGTCTTAGGAATGCACCCTTTTTGTACCTTCTGGGGCTCTCTTGGCCCTCTTTTCTCTTGCTTTCAACTTTTGTTTTGCTCTTTACTTTTTCTTTCTTTTGGTTTCATGATGCACTGGAAAATGTTAGCATTAACAAACTTATTAACTGTTATTTTGAATTCAGAGGCAAGCTTAAATAAGATTAGTCGTCAAGCTCTTAATATATCAAAATAGTCACTTTCCACTACCTTTGCCCTATCACTTTTGGCATTGAATTTGGTTGCAACATATATTAAAATGTTAGGGGCTAGCAAGGTGTCCTTGAACAAAATTTCAGGAGGTTGCAACAAAGACTATGGCTACTGGATGGAATTAGAATTTCTTTTTGTACTGTGTGAAGTTAACATAGTGCAATACCAATCTACAATGTAATATATCAAAGCTAAAATTTTTATCAAAAATTGAAGCTAAGTAAAGAATAGTGAAGAGTAGAAATGTACCATGTTGCCCTCTCCCCCAAGCTTAAAATCGACTCTTTCCTCAGTGTCGATTATGCCAGGAAGAGGGACCCGGAGTTGGTTTGACTTCAAGGATGCGATCAGTGACCTGTTGGATGTCACTGAGGGTCGTTAGGACAGAATTCTGAACCTCCTCTACTCCTTGGATTTTCTGCTAGTGCACCAGGTTCTGCTGCTCCATTCAATGGAGGTGATCCTTCAATGCTTGTATGTCCTGGTGATTACGAATAGTTGTTTCTGCGAGTTTGGTTATTTGTTCCAGGATGAGGTTTACTTTGTTGGTTGTGGTGAGTGGTAGAGACGGGGTGACATCCGGAACTAACGAGGAGGAGGAAGAGATAATGCACCTTGGAGAGGTTCTGCGGAAGGGGGAAGTTGTGAAGTTTCTTTGAAGTCCAAAAATAGAGGGGGTAATGTGGGAATAGGTCTTGTGACCTGGATGAAATCGTTCATCCACCAGTTCCGGCCTTCTAGAATTGAAGTATGTCGAGGATTAGGTAGTTGAACGAGAGCAGATGGATTGAATTGGCGCCAAAATTTTTTGCCGTTTACTAGGAGAAGGACTCCTTCCTTGATCAAAAAATCTAAATCTATTAGTGTTGCTGGTGTAGGGGTGGTGTCTGCTAAGTAAACATAGTATTCTACCAGAGGTGTAAGGAGGTTGCTACAAAGAATTGGACTGAATTCACGAGTCGACTCCTTGATCAAACTTTGAAGGAAGAACGATGCAAGGTTAATCTCTGTGTTTGATAGCAGACACCAGAGAATGAAGAGTTCATCTGTAGAGACGATGTCCCGCTCATAGTCACTGGGACGGATTAAAACTGTGTTGGTGAGAAGGATATGGAGGTATCGAAGAACATGGTTCTTCAGTTCATGGCCGACTAGATGTAACATATTGTCAGTTCGTCGGCCGGTGAATTGATACCAAACTTCAAATGTGGGAAAAGAGGGTGGATGAGTTCGATGGCCAACATTGGGAAGATTTAGCAAACGGGCTAAGGTGTCTAGTCCCATAGCGAGTTCGCGATTGCACAGTCGAAACTTGATATGATTAGGGACTCCATCTTCGTCAAAGTCGGTGGGATATAGAGTTCCTAAGAACTCAGTTTATACCTCTTTTTAGAGGTCCCAACGTTTCATGAAGAAAGGGGGGAGGCGGGAGCGATGGAGTATGGTCCTGACATCCTCAAATAACCTGAGAGATTCAAGAGCAGAAAAATCTAGGAATCGGGTAGATAAAAAATCTCTGAACCTTGTATTCAGAAGACGATAAGCTTCATTGTCATCTGTGGGTAGTCGTAGGTTGGTTGTAGGTTGTAGAAGGCCGTCCGGACGGAGCCGTCGCCTGATAAACTCCGATGAGCTGTTAGTTTGGGACCCGGATGATGTGCGAGTTCTTTTCATGTTGCAGGTTGATCGAAAGGGGTGTAGGATGGCCGCGGGTTTCTCGGAGGGCGATGAAGTGCGTTTAGGGATTTCAGGGGCTGGCCGAGAGATGATGAGTGTTTGGGAAAGGATTTTAGTCGGTTGGGTAGAAAATGAAGCAACGTAAGAGAGTTTGAGTGAGATTCGGAAAAGTGGATATTTGGGTGGATATGGTGTTAGATTCTGTTTGGATTCTCAACTAGATCTCACAAGTGTACTTTCAGATGATTTTTTTGATATTTCTTGCTGTGCGGATGCTGACATGGCTGTTAACCGTTTATTTGGTTGGGTTGCCTACCTGTAGCGCATTTTTTTAACGTCGTTGTCTCGACCTTATTTCTTCTAATAATCTGATTGCAGATAGAGCACTTCTTCGAACTTTACTGCGCCTGGATTGTAATGTTTCAATCTTTGCCCGTTGACCTTGAAAGTTTCTGAATTACTATTTTTTATATCCACTGCACCATGAGGGTAATTTTTTTCAATGGTGAACGGTCCAGACTATCGCGTTCTTAACTTCCCGAGAAAAAGTCATAGTCGGGAGTTAAATAACAGAACCTGCTCGCCCTCTTTAAAATTCTTTCTCAATATGTGCATATCATGCCATTTTTTCATTCTTTCTTTATAGATGCGAGAGTTGTTATAGGCATATAATATCAATTCATCTAGCTCGTTGAGCTGCAAAAGACGTTTTCCAGAAGCTGCTTGAAAATCATAATTCAGTGTTTTGATTGCCCAAAAAGCCTTATGTTCTAATTCAACTGGTAGGTGACAGTGTTTGCCATAGATCAACCTGAATAGTGTTGTTCCAATTGGTGTCTTGTACGCAGTCCGATATGCCCACAATGCTTCATTATGTTTTAAACTTCAATCCTTCCTGGTTATTGAAATGGTTTTCTCGAGAATTAGTTTGATTTCTCTATTCTAGACTTCTGCTTGTCCATTGGTCTGAGGGTGATAAGCGGTAGATATCCTATGCTTGACCCCGTATTTGAACAGCAATTTTTCAAAATTCCGTTCGATAAAGTGTGATCCCCCATCACTAATAATCAATCTTAACATACCAAACCTTGGAAATATTATGTCTTTAAAAAGTTTGACCACTGACTTCAAGTTTGCTGAGATTGTGAGAATAGCTTCAATCCATTTTGAGACATAATCAACAGCTAGAAGTATGAATTTGTACCCGCATAAAGGAGGGAAAGGTCCCATGTAGTCTACTCCCCACACATCAAATATTTTTACTTCGAGTATAAGTTGCTGAGGTGCCTCATTTCTTCGATCTATATTTCCAGTTCTTTGGCAGGCATCGCAAGATTTAACAATATTGATTGCATCCTTGAATAGAGTTGGCCAATAAAAACTTGTTTAAAGAACTTTAGCGGCTGTTTTCTGATATCCTCCATGGCCACCATAAGGAGATGCATAACATTCCTGTAATATAACAGATTGTTCTTCATATGGTACACATTTACGAAATATCCCATCTCACATTTTTTGAACAGAAATGGCTCATTCCAAAAGTAGTATTTGATATCGGAGAAAAATTTCTTCTTTTGTTGGTAAGAGAGATCCAGTCGTAAGACTACGGAAGCTAAGTAGTTGGCATAATCAGCAAACCAAGGAAGTTGTGTTTTCTGAATTAAAAATAATTGTTCATCTGGAAAAGAGTCGTTGATTTCACTGCAGCCTTCAGAGTTAACATCTCCTTTTGATAATTGAAGTCGGGAGAGATGATCAGCTACCAAGTTTTCTGTCCCCCTTCGATATTTGATTTATAAATCAAATTCTTGTAACAGAAGGATCCATCTGATCAGTTTAGGTTTGGCATCTTTTTTAGCAATCAAATATTGTACAGCCTGATGATCAGTATACACAATGACTTTGGATCCAACTAGGTAGGATCTGAATTTATCTATTGCAAAAACTACTGCTAGAAACTCCTTTTCAGTTGTGGCATAATTGATTTGTGAGTCATCCAAAGTTCTGCTAGCGTAGTAGATTGCATATTGTTTTTTATCTTTCCTTTGTCCCAACACTGCTTCCACAGCTTGATTACTAGCATCACACATAATTTCGAATGGTAAGGACCAATCGAGTGGTTGGATGATTGGAGCTATTGTAAGAGCTATTTTCAAAGTCTCAAAAGCCTTTAAATAATGTTCATCAAATATAAACTTTACCTCCTTAGATAGGAGTTTTGTCAAAGGTCTTGCAATTAGAGAAAAGTTCTTGATGAAACGATAATAGAACTCGGCATGTCCAAGAAAGCTTCTGATTCTTTTGATATTAGTAGGCGGAGGTAATTTTTCAATTACTTCTGTCTTAGCCTTGTCAACTTCAATACCTCGACCTGAAATAATATGCCCAAGGATTATACCTTCTTGTACCATAAAGTGACATTTCTCCCAATTCAACACCAGATTAGATTCAGAACATCTTTGTAACACCTTTCCTAAATTCTGAAGACAAACTTCAAAGGAAGTGCCATACACTGAAAAGTCGTCCATGAATATCTCCATTATTTCTTTAATGTAATAAGAGAAGATTGACATCATGCACCTTTGAAAGCTGACTGGGGCATTACATAATCCGAAGGGCATCCTTCTGTATGCAAAGGTTCCATAGGGACAAGTAAAGATAGTCTTTTCTTGATCTTCTAGATGAATGAGAATTTGATGAAATCCAGAAAATCCATCCAAGTAACAAAAATAGGAATGGTTTGCCAGCCTTTCTAACATCTAGTCAATAAAAGGTAATGGAAAATGATCCTTCCTTGTGGCCTTATTAAGTTTCCTGAAGTCGATACACATCCTCCATCCGGTGACCGTTCGCGTGGAAATGAATTTGTCTGACTCTATCTTTACTACGGTCATTCCACCCTTTTTTGGCACGACCTGCACGAGACTTACCCACTGACTATCTGATATGGGGTAGATAATTTCTGCATCCAATAGTTTAATCACTTCTTTTTTTACTACCTCCTTCATTGCTGGATTGAGCCTTCTTTGTCCCTCTATGAAGGGTTTATGGTCTTTTTCCATATGGATACGGTGCATGCATATAGCAGGATTAATTCCCTTGAGATCATTCAATGTGTATCCGATGACATGCTTGTAAGCTTTTAGTTTTTCCAATAGCTGTTGAAGCTGAGTTGTCTTTAAATCTTCATTCACAATCACTAGATAAGTGAAGTCTTCTCCTAAAAATTCATACTTGAGATTTTGAGAAAGCTTCTTTAATTCTGGCTTTGTTGGCTTCTTTGAGCTAGGTTGTTGCATAAATTCTGCAGATTGATCTTCCAGTGGAGCGTTAGGGTGTTGTGTTTTAGTTGAGAGCATGTGACTCGTAAGAATGCCTGCTTCTTCTTCTGTCCACAAAGATGATTCTTGTGCTTCAAGAGATACTTCTAGAGAGTCTGATATGTGAATAACTAATGCCACCTTCTGTACAAGGGAATCAAGTTGCTCAGGTTGAAGATAGTGGTCTTTCATGTCTGGGCAATTAATAAGGTGATTTAGTCGAAATTCAACCACGTCATCACCTATTTGAAAGGTAAGGTGACCTTGTTTAACGTCTATTACTGCTCCGGCAGTACTAAGAAGGGTCTCCCTAACAAAATGGGAGTTTGATTATTTTCATCCATGTCCAGAACCACAAAGTCGACTGGTATGTAGAAATTGCCTACTTTGATGGGTATGTCCTTCAGGATTCCCTACGGAATTTTTATAGATCTGTCTGCCAATTAGAGGGACATATTCATGAGCTTAATATCACACATTTCAAGTTTCTTACACAATGACAGAGGTATAATCCCAAGATCACATAAGGCTCTTCATATCTTTCGATTTCCAATTTCACAGGGTATGGAGAAGCTCCACGGATCTTTTAGCTTCAGAGGTAATCTATTTTGAATTACCGCACTTGCCTCAGCAGTTAGCGCGACAGTTTCATTTTCTTGTATCATCCTCTTCTTCGATAAAATGTCCTTCAAGAATTTGGCATATGCTGGCATCTTTTGAATAGCTTCCACAAAAGGTACATTGATATAGAATTTCTTTAGGATCTCTACAAACTTGCCGAATTGTTGGTCCTGTCGAGATTTCTCGAGGGCTTTAGGAAATGATATCCGCGAAGAATAGCTAGGTTGTCCTTCAGCAAGCTGTTGTTTGGATTTATTTGATCTATTCATTGTGTCCTCTGGTTGAACTATCTGATTTTGGTCACCAACTTCCTCTGTTGCCTCTGTCGAGACCTCTGCTTTTGTTCCTTTAGTATTATCAGATGTATTTCCACTTCTTAAAGTCACAGCTTGGACTTGCTCTTTTGGATTCTTCTCTGGCTGTCCAGGTAAGATCCCTGGTTGTCTTAAGATGACGCAGCTTGTTGAGCTATCTGAGTTTCCAACATTTTGTTATGATTGGAGAGGCTTTCAATTTTCTCAAACATTTTCTGCATCGGAGTGTCCTGTTTTGATATATATTTCTTCATCATTACTTCTAGCTTGTTGGTAGAAGATGACCCTTGTTTTGTCGAGGAATTTTGAGGTCGTGCTATCTGATTGAATCTGTTTTGCCAAATGGGAGCTTTGTTTTGTTGATGATTATCTCTGTAGGAAAACTTTGGATTGTTTCTCCATCTTGGATTGAAAGTGTTAGAGTATGGGTCATTATTTGATGGATAAGGGTCTATAGCATTAGCTTGTTGTTGGTGTCCTTACTGTTTTAACAGCTCACAGTGCACAGAAATGTGATCAGATGAACCACATATTTCACAACATCTTGCTATCATATTGACAGTTGGAGTAACTTCATTGAGTCACAGTCGACTAATTGCTTTTTGAACTATATACTTCACCTTGGAAGTAAAATCCTCACCGTCAAGTCGAGTTTGAGTTAATGCTACAGACTCATTAGACCTTGAATGAGCCAAGAAATGTTGATTCCTAGCTATTTCTTTTATAAGTTGATAAGCTTCATCTACATTTTTCTTTATAAACACACCATCTGCAGCGTTGTCAAGCGTCATTTTTTGAGGTGTAATTGAGTCCATTATGGAAGGACTGGACCAAAATCCATTTGCTTAAATCATGATGAGGACACGACCTCAGTAATGTCTTAAACATTTGCCAAGCTTCATACAACATCTCCTAGTCTTTTTGCATAAAACCAATGACTTGATTTCTGATTCTTATAGTTTTGCTAGGAGGGAAATATTCCGACAGAAATGTTTTTACTAGTTGCTCCCAGGTAGTTAATTCCCGCGGTTCCAATGATTGTAGCCATTGTTTGGCTTTACCTCTTAGCGAGAAAGAGAAGACCCTCAGTCTCAACGCTTCTGGCGATACCCCATTCAGCTTAGTTGTCTCGCGTATTTCCAGAAAATCTTTAAGGTGTTGATTTGGGTCTTCATCTAGTGTTCCTCCAAATTGATTTTGTTGGATCGTAGATATTAGAGATGATTTTAACTCGAAATTAGCTTGAATGGCAGGCTTCAGAATTGCAGACTCTAGTCCATCTGCGGTAGGAGTATAGAGTTCTTCTAATGATGGAACCGGTGGTCGCGGTTGAATTGGCTCTTCTTGTTCAGCCATCATTTCAATCTCAGGATTAGAATTCTCCTCGAACTCTATAGATTGAGTGCTGCTCGTACCTTCAAAAAGGGATGTTCTATGCTTGTATTCTCGCACCCTTCTCTTAAAAGTTCGATCTATTTCAGGGTCTAATTCAAATAGTTGACTGCGAACGTTTCTGGGCATATACTGATTCCTGAAATCAAAGATAAAGATCCAGCCGTGAATAGCACTTTTAATTAAACTAAACAAAGATAAAAAGAAAGTAATTAATTAATCGAAAATCCTCGGCAACGGCGCCAAAAACTTGACGTGAACTTATCGTAGTTGTGAAGTTGCGGATTTTCACATAAAAAGGAAATCCTAGCTACGTTTTAAATTTTACTAAAGAGTTCACGCAACTGCAAGTGCACAGGTCGAGTAGAAACCCTGAGTGTCATACCCCCATTGATTTAGATTAATTAATTACTCTATTTATACCTCAGAAGTCGTTACAAAATCATAAAAGAATAAACTAGATGCGTGAATGAATTTAGATAAAAAGGAATAAGGAAGTAAGGTAAGAAAAGATTAAGGAATGAAGGGAAGGATTCTTTCGTGATTAACTTGTTGATGTTATTACAATTGACGTATCCATATATCAAGAAGGGGAACTACTACTGATCTTTAATTTAAGATTACCGATTAAGGAAACTCTCGTCTCTAATCAGTAGAAGGGTTTGATCTCTCGATTCTTACAATCCAACCTATTAATCTTACACTAATGATCAGAACGCGGATTGACTCCTCACTCGACTGTCAGGATTCTCATCTCATAACAGTCACTTTCATAGATCTCTCGATCTTTCTAATAAAATATAGATCAACAATTACTAGAAGCATAGCAATCAGGATGGTTGATTTCTCCCCTCGGATGAAATCAGCTAATAGCAGAAAAATCAATTGAAATCAGATGTAAATTCTAAATAGTCATGCATCATGTAAATGAAATGAAAAGTCAACTTCAAAATATCAAAATGTCGGAATAAAAATCAGCATCAACAAAGTTTGTTTCACGAGAGAATCCTCAAATTCTACTTTAGTTCTTCATTATTCTTCTTTGTCTTCGTTCCCCTGGTTCTTTTCTTCCGGCTCCACCCCCCCCCCCCCCCCCCCTTTATGGTTTCCCTTCCTTCCTTTATGTTTTCTCCCTGTTCAAAATTCAAATTTCGAAAAGTGGTTAGTCCATTCTTTTACTCGTTCAACTCTTTCACTAAAAATTGATCAAAACATTTAAAATACGTCCGACATTTATGTAAAATTGTGGATTTAATTGTAGGGATTATAAGTACAAAAAGAGGTGATCACTTATTAGCCTATTGTGAGGGTAACGACTTGGTTCTTTAATTACTATAAGATTAAAGATTGAACTAATTGACTGACTGTAATCACGAAAGTGAGATCCAACGGGTTATAAAATAACCCCGAGGATATTACTAAGACAAGATATGACAAGTGCTAGTCACCTGGTAGGCTTACTGTTACTTACTAACTGATGATTGATGAACTGATTGTTGTATAATGATTATGATTTCATGTCAATTCCAAACTATTGTTACATATGCATGAGGTTATTATGACATGCATATCATATGATTATGACATGACATTCATGCATGTTTATTTCATACACATGAATTGTTTAAATATATCATGTAATGCCCTACTTAGGATGCATTACATAGCATAACCTTTACATATTCTAACTAGAAAATCATACATTCTACATCCATGCAGATAACTGATATACTTAAATGGATGAAAGGTCACCTCATGATAATGAAATTGCACATGACATAAGAATAAATAAATCATAAGTCTCTAAGATTTTCTTTATAAATGTATATGGCAAAGTTTCTATTTTGTAATAAGGCCGTGTATGATAATTTGTAATATCGTCATATTCTATAAGTAAATTAAATGGATCGTCCTTCAATTTAGGGTCGATATCTAAATGGTTCTTCAACTTTAATTTATAATTAAACTATACTCAAACTTTTTTCTTTCGCACGTCATTCTCTTGATCGTCAATAATCAATTCTCTAACTACACTACTAACATGACACAAAAAAAATAAAATATATAAATATATAATAAAATAATATTAAAAACCAAAAAAAAATAAAAACAAGAGACGACATCACAAGTACCACCCCTCATCGGAGCTTGATTAAGGGGCCAACACCCTTTCCTCAGAGAGGAAAGAGGAAGGGGTGTCGACCCCCCTATGAAAGGTTGCCACCATGCGGCGAGCTCGCACAAGAGGCCGATGCTCCTTTCTCTCTCGCTCGCACGTGAGAGAGAAAGGGGAGCCGACAACCCCCTCTGAAGGATGAGAACTAACAATGTTTAATGAATACCTCAAATAATTGTAGAAGGCATGAGACGAATTCTTTTCCTTTCTCGCACGCCAATGAGCACGCGAGAGAGAAAGAGGGGGGCCGATCAGAGATGAGAGGAGAAGGGATGTCAATCCCTTTACTTCGACGTCAATGAGAGGCGGCAGCCTTTTATATTGTTTTATTACGTATTTTTATTCTTATTTTTTTGCATCATGTTAGCAATATAACCAGGGGAGGCAGTCCACGACGTGAAAGAAAAATAAAGTTTGAGAATAGTATACTTATAAATTTAAGTTGGAGGTCTATCTAGTTATGCTCAAAATTAGAAGGCGATTCGTGTAATTTATCCCAGATCGATCTTATCATATGATATCAATTTCTTCTTAATGTTTTATATAAAACAATAATTATAATCTAATTTACTAATTATTATGCTAACAATATTTTGGGTCGTTGGACCTTTCAGTTGTTTCGCTATTAATCATACTTTTTTGGATAAATTGTATAAAAAGTATGAACTTTTATTTTGATCGATCATATTTATGTTCATATAAAAAAACAGGTTGTGATCTTTTATACAAAAATAGAAGCCTATACTAGATTTAAAATTGAAACAAAATTTTAGGCTTTTTATATAATTTAGCCTATTTTATTTCAGTTTATTAACACAACTATTTTAGCCCCTTGTTTGTTTGAATATTAGTGCTTCAATGTATCTTAGATGAAAATTTCATTCTTTTTAGATTAATATGTTTGGAAAATCATGTGCAATGATATTTACTATTATTTCTTAAAAGAAAATTGACCATATGAAAGTTAAGAGTTGAAATGTAATACATATTTTTAAAAGATAATAATACATGTGAAAATTATAATATATATTCCAATTATATATCATAATTATATATGTCCAGCTGCGTGCCTCGCATTCGTAAAGTCCTATTAGACCCTTTAATGAGACAAGCAAGATTAAAAGCTTGTTAATTAAGCGATATAATAATTAATAGCTAGTTCTGATCAGAACCAGTTCTTTTAGTTCATGAACTAAAAGATCTGTCCGATCAAGACTCAACTCAATCGATAAGTCATGTAACCTTTATATGCTTGTCTGGCGCCGCTGCGCACAGCATACAATCCATGCATTTGATCATTAATGGACATATTCTTGACCCTTAATTTGTCACTTCTATCGTCATAGATCCCCAGAGTTTTTGTTTACTTCATGCATGCGTGGTTACTGCTACCAGCCATGTACTCCATTTCACTAGCCAGCTATAGGAGGGCACTGCATGCCCACATGCACATTGTACATGTTCTTATACCGCTTTGTTTAATTTCTTTCGGCAACTTTATGTCTACCTATTAAGCTTCATGTATAGATGCGATCCTAGGGCAAGCATTAATTTTGCACGTACCCAGACCATTCCAGTCTGCATGCAAAGTTCCATTCTGTAAACAAGTCGATCTTTAATATATAAATGCACAAACTGGCGGTGCAAATACGACGTTACATCTTTTAGCTTGATCACGCCATGATGATCGACCAGGACCTGTTCAAATAAAAAGTGTCATTGAACTTTCTACCAAGCAAAAGCTTGAAAAGCACATGTTGTTCTAGCTGCAGCTTGACTATTCAACCACCAATTATTAATCTAATCTACGTATTCCCGATTTATTCCGCATTTGGAGTTCATTTTGAGGTTTGTGATCAAAATCTCTTTGGACAAGTTCCGAAACTTCTGAAAATTTCAAGTCAAACCAAATTCACGCTTTATTCTGTTCTGACAGAGTATGGCAAAGGATATATATGTACGTACGTACTGCTGGAATATAAAGCATGCAGGCGAGAGAGTGCTGATTACTGCAAATAATGATAAGCTTAATCATAAATAACGTTTAAGGGGGTCACCTTTAGGTCCACATGCGTGAGTGCATGTAATGTCTTTAGTTACATGCAACCCTGAGGGCGCCGGCAGGCCTGGCTAAGCTGATCAAGATGCATGCATATATATATGATATATATGTTAATGCATGCAGAAAAGTAGAGATCAGATCGACGAGATCTATCGAGTGTACAGAAGAATCATATAGGCTAATGCATGCATGCACACAGATGTTGAAGCTTTCGGTTTTGGGAGGAGGAGAAGGAATCCGACCGAGCACGAGAGGGAAGGACAGGCAGCGAGCTGGCAGCGAGCCCTCATGGATGAAGGTCCCCAGATTTAGGTGACTGATATATCAATGCCGTCAGGAACCAAAACATGTTAGTGTACCAGCAGTCATGCCCCCAGGCCCCAGCTCGAAAGCGAGATTAAATACTGGCCAAAATTTTCTTTTGTACACATACAAAGCCAACGTCTCTCTCTCTTTCTCTCTCCTTCTCCTTCGACATAGATGCTGCGGGCCAACCGATCAATAAAAGTCTCGTCCCACCTCCTCTCATCAAACAAACGCCACGCATGAGTGTCATCGGTCCCCTACCCGTTCCCTCCCCCATGAAAGGGACTCCTTGGAAGGGCTCTCGGGCCTCCCCCTAACCAGCAGAGCACGAACCCTCATTATAGAGTACTCCTCCCACTACTATTGCCCCCTCCCCACCGCCGTAGCTGTCGGCGAAAGCACGCATCACTCCTCTCTCTCTCTCTCTCTCTCTCTCTCTCTCTCTCTCTCTCTCTCTCTCTCTCTCTCTCTCTCTCTCTCTCTCTCTCTCTCTCTCTCACCCCCCACCCCCACCCCCACCCCCCTCCTCTCCCTCCCGTTGGCTCGTGTGTATACACATTCGGCATGCATGGCCTGTGTGTTTGTGGCCGTGTGTCATGCACATGAATTTGCATGTCTACTTCTTTGAGCATGGATTCTTATGAAAGAATTCAAATGTTGGAAGGATAGCTCGGCACGTGAAGGCTCAATCTAGCCAGCGATAAGGTTTTTTGTTTCAACTCTTTTTTTTTATCTAGCGCTCTGAAAATACTCAAGGGTTAATGACTATATATATGCGTTATCATTTTTTTCTAGAGTTCCATATTTTTTGTATGTATATAACTTACAACTTAAAAAGGAATAAAACTACTCGAGAGTGTAAAATCACAATCGAAACACACATCATCACATGACAGAATGTCTTAAGAGACACATGATCATGTGTTTCATGGACATCATATTAACGAAATGCAGACTTTTATTGATCGGAATAATGTGAAAGAGTAATCATCTTTAATGAATACTAATGAAAAATAAAATCATCATAAAATGAAATAAATAAGTCATGAAATTTATAAAAAAATTCTTGAGTAGCAATATCATATCTAATACAACATCCTACTAATAAGGAAAATAACTAAGGTCATCAAAGATAAAAAGATCTATAACACTCATGTGGTGTCACTACAAGCTCAATTGATCATAGTTGGCCACCTTCATCATGATGACCTGCACCTACAAATTTGAATATGCAAAAGAGATAAAATCTCAATTTGAATTTTGACATTTGGTGTATAAAATATATATGATAAAGACATCATAAATATAATAAAATTATATAGAAAGAAAAAATCATGAAAGTATCATCATCATATGGTTATCATCAAGTAGTGTTTTGATATAAGAATTTGAGTTCCTATTGGTTATTAAGAGGTCATTGATTAGATAGATAAATTCTTATTTAGTATTTGAATGAAAAATGTAATGATGGAGAATTAAAAAATGATTTGATAAATCAGTTCTATTAGGTGTTGGATAAAAAAGATAATTTAATATTATTTATTATTGCATAGAGATTATTTTATTGCATCAATTATAAAATTTACACCTATTATATTATTTTCCTTATCTATATTAAATAAATAAATAAATAAAAGGATGAAATAAAACCAATACCAAAATATAGTTTAGGATAATATAAAATATGATTAAATTAAAAACTACTATTGAAAATAATTTAAAATAATTGTAAAGTTTAAAGTTGATTACAATGTTGAATAATTAATATTTAAAATAATATGTCCATGAATAAGTAATTTAAAACACGTAGTATTGAAAATAATTTTATATTGTAACATTTTTTTCATGAATAAATAATATTATTTGAAATTAATTAAAATATTTTTTTATTATTAGTGAAATTTATCTCACATAACTCTCTTTCATACTCTTTTTTCTTTCTCATCATTACAAAGTTGAAAAGAAAAAAAAATTAAAAAGTTGGTTTAGATGCACCGATAAGAACTGTCTGAGTTCTTGAGTAATTAATCCAATACCTTACATTTGGTATTTCAGTATAAATTGGTGCGTTGACCGAAATTTATAAGTGTTTGACAAAACTTGGGTGAGTTTTGTCCCAAATTCTTCACTAAACATTGCGAATAATGAAAATGATTATAAGAGGATAAAAGAATAATCATGAAGTGAAATATCATTATTAAAGAATATTAATTTGGATCAAGATAACTCATAGAAAATTATCATAAAAATGACAAGAGTCAATTATTATGCGAGAAATTTAGTTATGATTAATATGTTTTCATTTTCTTCATCGTCTTCTTGTTCTTTTATCTTTGATTTATTGTATCTTTCAAACCGTAATGTATCTTTTAACTCGTATACTATCTTTTAACTTGTGATGAAGTATCTTTCAACTTCATAAAATAAGAAGTATCTTTCAACTCGTGGAGAGGAGTAAAGTCATTCTCAATTGATCATTGTCAACCTATTATCATAAGAGTTTTTATCTTGTATGGATCAGGATAAAATTATCATCGGGAATATGGGAGACTTTCAAATAAGGAGTTATTAAGATATGATTATTGATGTAAATATGCACCTTAACCTAATTTTTATGCCTTTGAATGCATGTTTATGAACTTAATTCATGGATTTTTTTTATTTATGATTTTCTCTACTCTATTTTTATAATTTCTGGAATTTTTATATTTAATGAAAAATGACTATCATTTTTATGTCTTTTATGCATTTACAGGAGTTTAAAAATATCATTGAAGTCTCAAGAGAGTGATGGAAAATACTTGTTACATGAGGATATCTCAACAGGTGATGCAACTTCCTTCCTCCTAACAGAAATGGTCACTAAAGGACACAATGATTGTCAGATTCATTTTGACAATGATAAGAGAACACGTGAAAATGACCATTAAAGGACACAATGATAGTTATATTCATTTTGACGACGATAAGTGACAAGTGAAAATGTGGAGTCAAAACCTAGGGAAAAAAGGAAAAGGAGGCGGGCACTTTGGGGTTTTGACCATTATCTTGCATCAACAAGAGAAGCTAGATCATAATTGCCTTTGTTTTATGTTTTATGTTCTTACCTTTTTGTTAGATGATTTGGATTTTCATGGAGTTTGTAATGGATATGAAAGTAAACATCTGTGATTTTATTTTTGTAACTTTAATTACTAATTACAAAACAACAAGTTAAGGCTATAGAATATTGGATGGATACTGTTATCTTAAGGTTTTTGTATGCATTAGCTTCTGTAATTTGATATCAATTCTGTTATTGATGTTTTTACAATTATGTGCACATTCTTGATCTACATTGTGTATAAGGTAATGCTGAGTGTGATATGATTTTGATTATTTGGTATCAAAAACCCCTATCTGATAGATATATGCTCAGCTTCACAAGTGATTATTTTGATAATTAATTGTAGGCTGAGAAGTCACTTGAGCTCTGGTGTATGTCAAAGGTGTTGATAATAATCATCGCTTAGATATAGTGTGTGTCAGATAAGGTCAAGAAGTAAATTCATTTGGACTAACATTATCCAAAATTATCTCAACCAGTGTGTGTATCTAAATGAGTTGCTTTCGCTTTGTAGTGTCTAAGATTTTGTTGGCACCTTAAAATATAATCACTATGAGAGTGGGATCATTCTTACAGTGAAGATCTACTATTTACTTGACTTTTATTAAGTTTAAGAGACATTCAATTATATTCCCCATGTCCTAGTATCCATTATTGCTTCAAAAACTCTAATTCTCGTATGCTTATTCATTTTTTTTCATTTCTTATTTTTCAATACTAAATCAAAAAACTTATAAAAAATTAGAGTAACACTTATTTCTACAATTTCATATTTCACTACTTACATTTGCTCTTTATAGTCCCTACATTTAGCTTTTCGAATAAATTAGGTTTGATTAGGTGTGATAATTTAGTGCACTTTTCCCATGGATCAACTCAATCATTGCATTGATAATTGGACGCTTGTAATGCTGATTTACATGTTGAGAATTTATAAATTTTAAAATGGATTTATAGTTTTTATTTGACTAGAGGTCATTTCTCGACTTGGAGTCCCGTCTCGCTCTAGGGGCAATTTCCATTTGACAAGACTGAATATCATCTCTGCTCAATCTTCTTTTACTCTCATGTCCCAATTTGCATGATTTTTCTACATTTTTCATGTTTCACACAAATTCAAAAAGTTAAAATTCAAGTCAATTAATCATAAAGGTAACCATTGATACATAATTCGAGTAATCATCATCATAAAATTGATCAAAAGATATGGTACATAAAAAATGGGTCTAAATAAGAATAAATTGTCATATTTGTATCAAAATTCGAGCCGAGTGTAGTGAAATTCGATCCGAGTTCGAGAGGCATTTCCTTCGTAAAATTTGCATGGAACATGGGTCTGCTTAGGAGTATACCATGCCGAGTTTCTTCCTTTGTGGGTTAGTCGAGAGTCAACCGATAAGGTTTTCTTCGTAGCAAAATTCGAGTTGGGTCATCATCAACTTGGGTTAGGTTAATAAAATTTTAGACCTTGAAAAGGTCGGCCATCGTAGATCCAGATCAAGTTTCAAAAAACTCGGGTCAGATTATGGAAGGCCAATTTTTGTGGTTCAGAAATTGCACGATAGCGCGGTGATTTTTTTATCATTTTTGCCATTGTTTCTACATAATTGGTTATCATATCATTAGTTATAACATTCCAAGATCACCCAGAATTGGCACAATAGATTCTAGCAATGATCATAATAGTTTTTATGAACTTAAATTTTTATCTTCTTCCTCTATGTCGACTTGATTCCCTTTGTTCATGCCAAGAGCGTTCATACTCATTATCTATAATAGTAAGCAAAATCAAATTTTACTCCTACAAGCGCGGCGTGGTCAAAACTCCAATATATATATATATATATATATATATAGAGAGAGAGAGAGAGAGAGAGAGAGAATGTGTGTAAGGGAAAAATGAGAGTGACCGATTGTTCAATTTACAAGGAAGAGGAATCCAACTTTTAGTTGGATAAAGATAGGGGTTTTATCTTCTCGTGATTATAATTTCATCATCTTTAGGCATGTATACTGAACTTATTTTTCTAGAAATGATGTTTTTAGCATCTTCTATCCAATTTTCTACCGAGGAGTCAATATATTTTGTAGCTGATATGTTTTTCCAATATCTCAACCGAATTTAACTCGTTATCTATAACAGTAAATCAATTCACTGTGATTAGTTGGCTAATCAATGCTAATGTTTTAGAACCATTCAATTAACTCAATATTCAAGGTTCTTCAAATTTCAATCCGATTTAAAATGGCGACATTAAAGCATAAAGTGTCATGCATATAATCACAAAAAAAACTTCAATTGCCACCTTAAAGTTTATTATTTCATACTGCTTGGTTATAAGTTGCAATATACAGCTTCATCTCCAATCAATCCCAACCATTCATATGACTTACCATCTTCTTCTTTTCATTTTTTTTTTGTTTTGGCTTACATTTTTTTTCTTCCTTTGCAATTCTTTTTCATCCTCTTTGTGCGACGATCAGATATTAGAAACGAACAAGCTTACTTTCTTTTTAAATCTCTTTCTCTTTGCATTCACTCGGCCAAGATGAACAAGAAAAGGAAAAAAAGGCAATTTTTTTTGCACGAGAGAAGAAAAAATATCGACTTTCATTTTCTGCTCCCTCTCTCTTCTTCATTCATCATACTTCTTTGACGATTCGTTCACAAAAGATGGGGTTTGAGAGAAAAAGACCAAGAGTTGAGGGAAAAAGATAGACGAGAAAAAGGATATTAGAAAAGGAGAGATTTGGATGGAGAGTTGATTAGTTGCATCAGGCAAAGAGAAAGATGAATAGCTGTGAGTTAGAAAACATTAATCCGGAAGAAGGAAGACAAAGAAAAAAGATGTCAGACAACTTAACCACCGCCGAGGATGCACGGCGCAAACTCAGCCCTATCAAATTCATCCGTTGATTTAAATCTAATGGCTCAAATAGAAGAGCTGTAATTTACAACCTTAAACATGCGTTGTATATCCATTGACCTCTACAAATTTATAACATCAACTTTTTAATTGCGGAAGTAAAGCGTTATTACACCCCTAAGGTGTTCTAGCTAAATCCGAAATGGGCCTGGGTTAAATTGATAATTACGCTTAAAAGGATTGAATGACTAACACATGTCTTATAAAGCGAATAATAATAATAATAATAATAATAATAATAATAATAATAATAATAATAATAATAATAATAGTACTTTTAAAAAAATAAGAGCAATAATAAATTGAGTGTCTTTGAGTGAAAAAAGTGGACTGACTAGGCAACTATTAGTGACCTATAAAATATAGAAGTTTGAACTATTAGTCAAAACAAATTAAAATTTTAAAGTATACTTCAAATATTATAGTACATTAAATTTTTGTAAAGTAGACTTCAAATATTAGACTACAAAACTACTCTAACTATGGTACAAAGTAAAAAAGTATAGAAGTTTTTATTTTTAATATGCCATCACTTTCTTCATAAAAGTTTATTTAATTTCTAAACTCACATAATTTTTTATTTTAATGTTTAGTATTTAAATTTATTATCAACGTAAATAAGATTTTATTTTATATTATATTATAAAATATTTAATTTTTACAATAAAATAATATTTTAAAATGTATTACTATCCAAAATAAAATACAATAAATTAATTCTTATGAATATCACATGCATATAAGAATGAATGTAAATTATATTCTTACGTTTATTTTGTCACTTTTTACTTATATAATAGCTCAGCTACTATATTTATCAAATATTTTTTTCGTTAAATTTTCAATCATGCCTATATATTGTAGGATCCCAAAGGGCAACAAGAGGGGGGATGAATTGGTGTTCAATTCGAAAATGTCGATTTCACAAAAACCATCGCAAAAGCTTAAAATCGATTCTTAAATTCTTTACAATTTATATCATAAATTCAACATTAGAGGGAGAGAGAGAAAATCAAACGCAAACACGTGATAGTTGTTGACGAGGTTCGGTCACACCTTAGCTTACGTCCACACTCCGACTTCTCGACCTCGAGACCGCTGGAGATTCAACTAATCCCTTCCTTTGTTTCAAATGAGGCAAGGAAGAAAGCCCTTTACATAACCACATTTTCTCCACTTCGATTGGCAAGGCAACCTCTCTTAGGAAGCTAATCTTTTTCTCTCGTCCTAGAGGTAAGATTTAGAACCTTTTTTACACAGGAGCTATCTCTAATTTTTCTGAACAAAAATATTTCTCTCTTTTACAATTCTTTGCTCACAAGAGTGGAAGAGATAAAGAAAGAAAATTCTAAATGATAACTTCAAGAGAAATGATCTTCTTTTGATTTCTTGAAGTTTTGCTTCAATACTTGGATGGGTGCACTTCCTTCTGACTTTGGCACTCCTTTTATAGGCTTTTGCAAGTAAGAAAGTCGTCCAAAAATCATTTCATAATTTTCTCCTTCAAATTTGATCGTTTCTGTTCATTTGACTGAGAGGCCGATCGACCGCACATATGGACCGGTCGATCGTTACACTTTTCTTTATGAAAAATGTGACCGTTGACGAATTCTGCACTATCCGGTCGACCTGTGTTTTGGACCGGTCAACCGGTACCTCGACGGTACAGTCTCGACATTCTACTAATTAAAATTGGGCATTTTCTACACGGACCGATCGACTTGTGTTCTGGACCGGTCGACCGATATTCTGGACCGGTCGACCTATTTTCCAACCGACAGTTCGATTATCCTACACTATTTTAAGCATAACTTTTTGCACAGTTATTCAAATGAGATAATTTTTTATTCTATGGAAAGCTAACAGAATTCTCTACAAATTTTATGTTTATGATTAATCCAAAAGCTAATAATATCATAGTTAATTATTTAATCAAAATGTAGTGCATAAAGTTATCCCTTTTTCTTTAAGCTTTTTCAGTATTTTAATTCTAATCTTTCGAGGTTTGTATCATCAAAATATAATTTTATATATCACTAAAACTTAGATCCAATAATCTCCCACTTTTTTATGAAGACAAATCGAGAAATATGAAAAATGTATAAGTTGCGAAAAAGTTATAACATAAGTCGTAAAATCAATTTTACTCCCCCTAACACTCAACTTTCCTTACAATGATAGATATTCACATAAGTATAAATTGTAAGGAACTCTTCATATAAAGTGATATTCAGATCATATTTCTCCCCCTTTTGTTTCATCAAAAAAAATAATTAGTATATGAAGCATATAGGAAATCATATGTAACTCTCCCTTAATCATGCCATCTTTGAAAAAAATTTATTTTCCCCTTTTTTCATATTATAAATATGTAAAATATTACATCATAAAGAGTTAATATGTAAGAAATAACTTCCCCTAAATTTATGACTATTTTATAATGGCAAAATGGAAACAATTTGATGAAGACCAAAAATATTTATATATATATATATATATATATTAATAATCAAAATATGACATAAAACTTTGATACAACAATGATATTCATGATATGTCAAAATAAAGTCTAGTATGTCTCCCTCCCCATCACTATTACCAATTTTAGATGTTTTCTCTTTTCAAAGAAATAGTAATTTTAATTTTTTGATTGAAATCAAAGATAGATGATATTTTTACCATAACATTTGTGTCTTCACATTTCCAATTCCTCATTTGCTTTACATGTGAGGCACACCTAAAAAATAATCATTTAAACTTTGGTACCCAAAATTCTTTGGGTCCAATTTTGTTAGTCAAAGTTCCTTTTGAACCCATATCATCTTATGTTTTGAAGATTTTCTTACCTTGCATTGATAAGCATAATGGCCATAAAATCCACATGCAAAATATGTAATATGTGATTTTATATCGTAGGAATGATTAGACTTCCTATAAGAGTTTTCATGTTAAATGTATTTCGAAGAATTATTTTCTTTACATAAGAACTAGTTTTATCATTATTTTATGAATTTTTCAAAAAATCATTTTTCTTCTTTGCGTTTTCTAAAGAACACGTTAGTTTTACAATTTCGCATGCATGTGTAATTTCCAGAGTTTCAATTTCATTTTTTAAATTTTCATTCTCCATAAAACATGTATTCTTTTCTTCTTTTAAATTTTCAATCTCATGTCTTAATTTCTTATATTCCTCTTTAAGTGAGTAATATCTTTTTATAAGGGAGGAAAGTTCTTTATTCACATCTAAAGAAATATTTTCTTCGAAAGAGTTCAATGAATCATTATTTGAAGGATTAGAAGTTACCTCATCGTCGTGTGCCATTAAGCATAAGTATGCTTCATCACTGAAAGAACTTGACGAGTCACTTATTTCATTTGACTCTTCATACTTTTTCTTTTTACCTTTTCGAGATGTCTCTTCTTTGTGATTTTTGTATTATCTTCGGGTAGGCTTCTCATTCTTCTTTCTTCTTCACCAACTTGAGATACTTATCTAGTTTTTTTTGTGTAGCGGGCGAGTATCTTTTCATCCACTTCTTCTTCACTTGAGTCTTCTTCATTTGCATTTGCCTTTAATACCAATATTTTCTTTTTGGGGGCTTTTTCTCCTTGATCTTCTTGGATTAAGATCTCATATGTTAAAAGTGAACCAATAAGATCATCAAAATCTAATTTGTTTAGATCTTTTTCTTCAATCACGGTCTGCTTCGTATGCCATTTGGAGGAGAGAGACCTGAGAATCTTTTTCACTTTTGGGGGATTACTTCTTGGCTCGCCCAATGAGACTAAGCCATTCAAAATATCATTAAACCGAACAACCATATCATTTAAGAATTCATTTTCATGCATCTTGAAGGAATCATATTAATGATTCAAAATATTTAATTTAAATTCTTTGACTTTATCCGTTCCTTCATAAGTAGTAATGAGTTTTTTTCCAAATTTCGGTTGCACCTTTACAATTAGAAATCCGATTGAAATCCGTTGAATCCAAAGCACAATAAAATATATTTTTGGCTTTCCAATCAAGTTTTGAAAAAAATCTTTTCTTTTTCTTTAAAATCAGTAGGTAACTTTTTATGAACATAATGACATTTTTCAATTATGTCCCACATGTCGATATCAATAGAACAAATATATGCTTGAATTTTAATTTTCTAATATGCAAAATTTGATGCATTTAAAAGGAGATGATGACTAATAGATTGTCCTTCGGCAAACCAAATCCACTTGATGCCATGGCTCTTGAAGATTGTTAAATCTTAAAACAAGATGATTGAATATTAAAATGATTAGATTTAAAAAGAATTAGATCTGAAAACAAGATGATTCAAAAAATCAAAAACAAGAGCAACCCGCTCTGACACCAATTGTAGGATCTCAAAGGGCATCAAGAGGGGGGATGAATTGGTGTTCAATTCGAAAATGTCGATTTCACAAAAACCATCATGGAAGCTTAAAATCGATTCTTAAATCATTTACAATTCAAATCATAAATTCAATATTAGAGGGAGAGAGAGAGAAAATCAAACGCAAACACACGGTAGTTGTTGACGAGCTTCGGTCACACCTTGGCCTACGTCCCCGCTCCGACTTCTCGACCTCGAGATCACCGGAGATTCAACTAATTCCTTCCTTTGTTTCAAATGGGGCAAGGAAGAAAACTCTTTACATCAACCATCTTTTCTCCACTTCGAGAGGCAAGACAACCTCTCCTTCTAGGAAGTTAATCTTTTTCTCTCGTCCTAGATGTAAGATTTAGAACATCTTTTACACAAGAGCTCTCTCTAATTTTTCTGAACAAAAATATTTCTCTCTTTTACAATTCTATGCTCACAAGAGTGGAAGAGATAAAGAAAGAAAACTCTAAATGATAACTTCAAGAGAAATGATCTTTCTTTTGATTTCTTGAAGTTTTGCTTCAATATTTGGATGGATGCACTTCCTTCTGACTTTGGCACTCCTTTTATAGGCTTCTGCAAGTGAGAAAGTCATCCAAAAATTATTTCATAATTTTCTCCTTCAAATTTGATCGTTACTGTTCATTTGACTGAGAGGTCGGTCAACCGCACATATAGACAGGTCGATTGGTACATTTTTTTTATGAAAAATGTGACCGTTGGCGAATTCTGCACTGTCCGGTCGACCTGTGTTTTGGACTGGTTGATCGGTACCTCGACCGATACAATCTCAACATTCTGCTAGTTGAAATTGAGCATTTTCTACACAGACCAGTCGACCTGTGTTATGAATCGATCGACCTGTGTTTCTGACCGGTCGACCTATTTTCCAGTCGACAGCTCGACCGTCCTGCACTATTTTAAGCATAACTTTTTGCACAGTTATCCTAATGAGATGATTTTTTATTCTATGAAAGCTAAATGAATTCTTTACAAGTTTGATATTTATGATTAATCCAAAATCTAATAATATCATAGTTAATTATTTAATCAAAATGTAGTGCATAAAGTTATCATTTTTTCTTTAAGCTTTTTCAGCATTTTAATTTTAATCTTTCGAAATTTGTATCATCAAAATATAATCCAACATATATGTTATCTACTAATATATAATCCCTATCTCATAATCAACTTGTTATTCAATCAAGATTCAAGAACTCTAACTTTGCCATAAAAAGTCCCAGTGTCCTCAAATCTATTAGCATAGTTTACTTACAAGTTATTTTTCTCCATTTTGTCTTCTTTTCTCATTATGCACTATATTTTTTACATTATTTATATTATTTTGAAATTGTCTTAAGTTTGAAAAGTTTGTTTGTCACTTTCAAATGCATGTATTATTTTCTTATAGATTATTATCAATTATATTTAATACATATACTAAAAGGTGTAAGAGTAATTTAATAAATAAAATATTAATAAAAAATTTGACTGACACTTTGATGAACGATTCAAATTATATGCAAAAATAAGTTTTAAAATATATGGTTAAAAGAAATAACCCAAAAGAAAATAGAAAAACTAGGATACAATTATGTCACTTGTGTAGCATAATGAGGTTGCATTTGATAAAAAAAAATAGGAAGATTACTTCCTCCAGCTCTTTTATTTTTAGAAATACCATTAAATGAATATTTAATGTATAAGTATTATGTTATTTTAATTGTTTATTAAGTATATATTATTACAAAAATCTGTACAAAAATATCTGGATTTTGCATAGTTATTTTGAATTTGTAGCATGGATGCTTCTAGATATAGGAGTTAATAAGCAACTTCTAAATGTCATCAATCCTAATCAATTACAAAAGTCTAACGTGCATTAAATAAAGCAACGATTTTGTTTTCGGAAATATTAAGGAACAAAGGTACCCAAGCAAATGTCTTTAAGTTTAAGTTGCGTTTGGAAATGAAATCGTAGTTCATCCTAAGTTCTCGGTGAATAGTTAAATTGACAAATTAATTTGAAGTGTATTTGGATGAAGTGGAACGTAATTATAAAGAATCAAAGAGTTGATGTGATAGATGAATTTTTTGTACATTTTAAATTAAAATAATTATTATAATTATAAAGTATAATTTTATTATTAAAAAATAATATTAAATATTAAAACATTATGGAAAATTTTTGTTAAAAAAATATAGTATTCAAATATTAAATTGATTTTTTAAAAATTAATTATAATTAACAAAATATTGATTTTTTTTATAAAATAATAAGGAATATATAATATTATATTAATCCTTTATTATATATTTTATATATAATAAATTAATTATTTTATAAGGGTAAGGTGTGTGAGAGGGAAAATAAGAAAAGAAAAAATCAAATACAAAAAAGTCACATCATGCACAAAAAGAGCATTGGAACTAGAGTCATGTAAGGCTCCGATTCCAGCATTTGGTTCCACTGAAATCATGATTCCAACTATCGTGTTTGGCGGAACAGTGTGTTCCACCTTGGTAGCCTTTAAGAACAAGAAGAAGCATTCCAAGGACTTGATGGCGGCAGTGGTGTTCATAAATACATGAAAATAAATTTATTCCCTAAATTTTAATTTTCATGGAAGTTAATTTTTTTCTAGCTAATTTTCTTCCAAAACCATCACATTCTTATATCCCGTGTAATAACGACGCATGGTCTTGGCCTTCAAAGAAAATAATTGACGACTCAAAGAGAAAGGTAACAGTGGTTATTAATCAATTTTATTGAAAATAAGTCTTCTTGGTATTAGTACTTGATTCATATTTTAAAAAAAAAAGATAGCAAGATTTATATTTTATCAGGATAAAAGAAAAACAACGTAATTGATTCTGCGAAACCCATAATAGAACCTGACCAAGAAATCAGACCCAAGCAATAAACTTTTTTAAATCAAATCCATACTAAACTTTCTGACAACAATTTTTTTTTAAAAAAGAAGGTAACTCTATTTCACATGTTTCAAATTATTTAAGGACACAAAATAAATAAAGGGTGAAACCGAGTTTTCGTTTTAAAAAGATCATTTGCTACCATTTGAATCAATTTTTAAATTTATAAAAACCATAGTTTTTTCATACTCCTATTTTAGTAAAATAATACTTTCAAAAAAATAATAAATTAATATTAATATATTTAATTTATAATTAAATATATGATATAGTATTAGAATTATAAAATTAGAGATAAAAATATATTAAACTGTCTAAAAAATTATTATACTAATAATAGAAAATTAATTATTTATAAATTAATTATATAACAAAAATTAATAAATAAAAATGAACTTCACTTAAACGGATCAATTTCGCTCTATTTAGATGAATTCATCTAAATCGAATCCTCCTAATTCTTTATTTTTTCATCGAGTAGATTTTTTCCAATCCGGCCGGATTTTCTTTACACCCAGCAGTTTCAATATTTGTCAACTAAAAAAAGCGTAAATAGTCTAACTCGCAGCGTGTCACCCCAGCAAGATGTCCTGAGTCTCAATCGTTCTGATTGAGAAATGTAAGTCTCGCTTTTTATCCTTCCACTATTCCTAAAAAAATAAGTGAAAAAAGACAGACGTTACCAAAAAAGACTTCTTGTTCCCCGTGATAATACACTATTTATTCCCATATTTACATCGATTAACTCGAGAATTATGATAAAAAAAAAGCTCTCTAGCCTTTGGACACTCAGATATCTAACAGAACAAGTAACCTAGTTACATCACGGGAATTATTATGCTGCTTCTAAAGCGACACATATATCTGCCAACCGATTTATACACAAGCTCTCGGAGAACATAATTCTAAAACCTGTACAGTGTACACGAACAAATAACTACACTGCATTATTGCAACGGCAAAGCATCCAGTCCACGAACCATAACTCCAATTGAGATGATATAATTATGTCGGCCTCTGCGGAACTTACTTTCAAGAGATATGACCTGAAACAAAATTACTCGCTTTTCACCCTGGATGATTAAACGTTGGGTTATTAGTTGGGTATCGGTATCGTAACACCAACCAATCTTTCAGACGAAAAAAGACTTACAAAAATGGAGTTATCAAGTCTTGCTTAGCTCGGAGCATGTTCTTACAGACACCAGGTCTAGCCTCTTCCGATCCGCCAGCGTAGATGACAGTAACATTCTCTGCAGCAAGTGAACATTATTTTAAGTGCCTATCACAACAGCCGATAGATAAGATAGACATCATCATCTGGCTTTAAGCAAGTAGAACAATGACTCAAAATGCATACCATATCTATTATCAAAATTCAAAATAAAAGCAGATTAAAAGTAAAAAAGAAAAGAGACGTTCACAAAGGATTGTTGAAAATCAACAACAACAACAACAACAAAGCCTTATCCCACTAGGTGGGGTCGGCTACATGGATCATACGACGCCATTCCGCTCTATTAGTAACCAAACCTTTCGGTATATTATTCACCAATAAATCTTGCTCTATTAGTTCGCCAAGTGTCCGCCTTGGCCTCCCTCTCCCTCTTTTAATCGGACTCCAGATTATTTGATCTACTCTTCTTACTGGCGCATCTAATGGTCTTCTCTGAACATGACCAAACCATCTCAAACGATTCTCTACCATTTTCTCACTAATAGGAGCCACTCCGACTCGTTCACGTATATGGTCATTCCTAATCTTATCTAATCTTGTATGACCACACATCCATCTCAACATCCTCATTTCGGCTACCCCCACTTTACGTTCATGTTGTCCCTTCATAGCCCAACATTCACTACCATATAACATTGCTGGCCTTATAGCAGTACGATAGAATTTTCCTTTAACTTTATTGGGTACTTTTCTATCACAAAGAACTCTGGTGGCTTTCCTCCACTTACACCAACCAGCTTGAATTCTATGATTAACATCGTCATCAATCTCACCATCTTGTCTTACAATTGATCCTAAATATTTAAACTTTGTCACTTGAGGAATTATATCCTCCTCTAACCTAACTTTCAAATCGTCTCTAAGTTGTTTATTTGTGAAATTGCTATGCATATATTCTGTTTTATTCCTACTTAAACGAAAACCCTTTGACTCCAACGTATTTCTCCATATTTCCAATTTTGTATTAATCTCTTCTCTTGAATCCGCTAAAAGTACTATATCATCCGCAAATAGCATGCACTTAGGTACCTCCTCTGTGATACTCTCGGTTATAGCATCGATAACTAAGTTAAATAGATACGGGCTTAAAGCTGATCCTTGATGTAGGCCAATTCCTATAGGAAATTCATTTGTCTCACCTCCGGGTGTCCTAACCCTAGTCAATGCCCCATCGTACATATCTTGTATTACCTTAATGTAGGCAACATTCACCCTCTTCTTTTGCAAGGCTTTCCAAAGTACATCCCTTGGTACCCGATCATACGCTTTCTCTAAGTCAATGAAAGCCATATGTAAGTCTCTTCTCCTACTTCGATACTTCTCCATCATCTCCCTTAGTAAATAAATCGCCTCTGTAGTGGATCTTCCTGGCATGAACCCAAATTGTCTCTCAGAAATACTAGTCTCCATTCTCAATCTATGCTCAATCACTTTTTCCCATAATTTCATAGTGTGACTCATAAGTTTAATCCCTCTATAATTTGCACAATTCTGAATATCCCCTTTATTTTTGTAAATAGGAACTAATGTACTTAATCTCCAATCATCAGGCATCTTTTTCGACCGTAAAATCTCATTAAATAGTTTACATAACCACAACACACCTTTTTCTCCTAAACATTTCCAAACTTCAATCGGTATACCATCCGGTCCAACGGCTTTACCATTCTCCATTTTCTTAAGAGCTTCGCTAACCTCCGAGACTCTAATTCTACGATAAAATGACCTATTAAGCTCACATTCGCTAACTGTCAAGTCCTCCAAATCACAACGCGAACCTTCACATCCATCATTAAATAGCTTATAGAAATACTCTTCCCATCTGTTCTTAATATCTCCTTCAGTAACTAAAACCTTGCCAACTTCATTTTTTATGCATCTTACTTGATCCAAATCTCTCGACTCCTTCTCTTTGTTCCTTGCAATCTTGTAAATTCTTTGTTCACCCGCCTTTGTCCCTAACTCCTTATAAAACCCCTCGTATGCTTTAGCACGAGCATCACTAACTGCCTTCTTAGCCTCCCTTTTCGCCAAACGATACTTTTCCCAATTGTCAGAACTATTGTCCAAGTGTATCGCCTTGAAACAATTCTTCTTATTACGCACATTTTCTTGGACCTCCTCATTCCACCACCAAGTCTCATTATCTCGTGGTCCAAAACCTTTTGATTCTCCTAAAATGGCTTTAGCAACCATTTCAACCTTTTTTGCCACATTCTTCCACATGATACTAGCATCTCCTTCTAACTCCCACACACTTTCCTCTAATAACTTACTTCTAAAAGTCTCTCGCTTCTCCCCCTTTAACTGCCACCACTTGATCTTTCGATCAAAAACTGTTCGGGATTTTGGTTTTATACATTTTATTTGCATATCAAGAACTAACAATCTATGTTGTGTAGTCACTCCATGCCCAGGAATTACTTTGCAATTAGTGCAACGTCTTTTATCAGTATTTCTTATCAAGAAAAAATCGATTTGAGACCTATGAGTTCCACTTTTGTATGTGATTAAATGTTCCTCTCTCTTTCTAAAACAAGTGTTGATAATCTTAAGATCGTATGCTAAAGAAAAATCAATAATAGTTTGTCCTTCCTCATTCAACTCCCCAAAACCAAAACCACCATGAACCCTTGCATGTGGTCCTGCCTCTTTACCAACATGTCCATTAAGGTCTCCCCCAATATAAACTTTCTCGGTTGTTGGTATACTTTCAATCAAACCCTCCATATCTGCCCAAAACTTCTCCTTGAGATGTGATTCTGCTCCTACTTGGGGTGCATATGCACTAATAATGTTCATAGTCTCCTTTCCAACAATTACTTTCACGGATATGATTCGATCCTCAATCCTTTTAACTTCCACAACATTCTTCCTCCATTCTGCATCCGCGATAATACCAACACCATTCCTTCCATTTACCTTACCTGTGTACCAAAGTTTGGAATCATTTAACATAATCTCTTTACTTCCCTCTCCTACCCATCTAGTTTCTTGCAAGCATAAGATACTAATCTTACGCTGGTCCATTACTTGTGCCACCTCGAGACGCTTCCCATTCAACGTCCCAATGTTCCAAGAACCTAATCTGACCTTAGTCTCATGAACTAGCTTCTTTAACCGCCTCCGTCCATTAGAGTGCGGTAGCCCTTGCTCATTTAACACTGCATTCAGGCGAACGCCCCATTTATTCAAGCACGCCTAGTTTGGAATCAGCATGGATCTCAAGCTTCGATGGAACATAAGTCCATGCCAATGACCTATACATGAGTAACCGAAAGCAAGATGCTTCAAAGTATCAAACAACTTGGAAAAGAGAAGTCACATTTTTTTCCATCAGTAAAGGTGTCATACTAAGCTGAACAAAACATACCGTTGTAGCAACATCAATGTTAAGAACAAATGCTAATAGTACATCATAATAAAAAAAACTAAAATAATTACTTAGTGGTAAGGTTTTTTTGTTGCTTCTTTGAGGGACAAGGTTTTCTTGGTATTATAAAGGTAGTTAACGTAAACAGTCATTTGGGAAGAACGAGATCAAACTTCATAAGTAGAACGATGATATCTATGCTGAACCTATCAGACTTGGAGTAGATAAGATGATAAAAAAAAACTTACATGAGTCTCAAAGTCAGGGCTGGTCAAATTGATGGAAAGATTCCTCATCAATAAGAATACCTGTGATTGAAAATGTAAGAATGAAATATCTGAAGGTACAATGAGATGTACCTAAATAACATGCTATGCCAAGGTCTCCACCAATAAGATTTAGGAACATCTTATATTTAGAAATAATCACTTAAATAGCATATTACATCTGGGTTGGGTTCTTTTTTCTTAACAAATTATACAACAACCATTTGGGTTCCACATCATCCATGAAATGTTTCGTTGAAAATATTAGTATCTTTTTAACATGTATTTCGGTGTCAATCTTGTTTACCTACAACATAAAGCTAGAAAAACTGGTGTAAGTTTTTCATCCATGCAACTGAATAGTATCATCCAAATTTCCTTTAAGACAGATTCTTTTAGTGCTAACCCTAGCATCCAGAATCCCAATGGATCAAGTTCAATGGTGTGAACCTTAAAAAGTTTGTGGGTTAGATTACGAGAACTCCCCCTAGCAGTAAGATGTTTTTCTTTTTTTTTTACATGTAGCACTGTGTCGATCATGTTACTTCCAGCATAAACCCGAAAATGGAGCGACTAGCAAGTTTTGATCCATGTAATTGAATGGTGCTGCCATTTATTATCATGCATTCTCATGGATGAGGCACATTTGTCCTATCAGCAAAAACCAGAGAAATCTAACGCGTTTCATTGACTTGAACCAGCAACCAGATCCAACAGTCTCTCCATGCATTAACAATACCCACATTAGATACACTGTGATGCAACAAAGTACTTGCTCAAACCATTAGAAAGATGGATCAAACCCATTATCTCTCAGCTGACCACCA
Source organism: Pontederia crassipes (assembly GCA_030549335.1). Lineage (NCBI taxonomy): Eukaryota > Viridiplantae > Streptophyta > Magnoliopsida > Commelinales > Pontederiaceae > Pontederia > Pontederia crassipes. The sequence goes on along the minus strand of CM060191.1, from coordinate 61,479,924 downwards.
CAGAACCCAACACTTCCAAATTTTGGACCCTCACTTCCTCTTTATAATCTTAAACTTTCTTTATGCTCCATTTGTATTAATCCTTCAGAAGCTGAAAACTTATTTCCACTGACCCTCTAACCCAAGTAAAAAGTAATAAAGATAACAGATGCAGTTCTATGATTTTCCGATTAAGTGCAAAAACTGCAAGAGTTTTTTTTTTCCTTCTTTTTTTTGTTGAAGGCAAAACTGCAAGAGTTTTTTTTCCTTTTTTTTTTTTGTTGAAGGCAACACTGCAAGAGTTTTGAGTCCAGAAGATCACATACTGTTTCAACATCGATTGGATCCATGTACTTCAGCTTTTCCAAGTGACTGGTAACATTTGGATCAAAGATACTGCCAAGAAAGCTGTATACTTGAGCGAAGTCTGGCAAAACTTCTAGAAGCAACAAGAAGCAAGTTGGAATGAGCCATTCGAATATGAATAAAAAAATACCATGAGATAACAATCATAATTGATTCTACATAGTTAAAATAACATTCATAAAAACAATGCAAGAGAAATTCCATTGATGGAACTGATCCATGATTCATACTATGTCAATGTTACAATTTAAAGAATGGGAACAGACATTTACTAAAAGTGGGCAAAACCACCACGCTTGACATCAAAGGACTGTAAATCATTCTTACTTACCGTTCTTGTTTTGTTTTCTCCTATATTTCTTTATTTAGTTTATCAGCAAATCAACTTGAAGCACTTTATAGGATAGGGAAGAAATAAAGTTTTTGTGCAATTAAGATGAAACTCCCCACAAAGAGATGCAGCACTGTTTTCCTGATCAATCATTTCATAAGTAGGTTGTGTTTGAGGACTCTCAGTGCCACTACAACAACAATTACTGATGCCAAAATCTCCAGTTGGTCCTATATCACCTGTAAAACTAAGACATAAGAAGGTTTCCTGCAAGAGAAAAAATACTAAGTAAAATATTACAATCCAAAATGTCAAACCTTTAAGGTGAGAATCAGTAGCAGTCTGGATAGAACTCTGAGGCCAAGACGGCATAGTTGCAGTTAATGAAGAACTTTTGGGCATGGCTGATGCATCTGTTGTGGGAGCATATTGCAGTTCAAGCAGACAGGATGCCTGTGTTGTTGTGGTGACATGAGCAAGCTGGGGGACTGCAGTTGCCAAAGAAATCATGTTAGTTGCATTACAATGAGATTTTTCTTTTCTTTTCTTTTGATGGGGTACTACAATGTGAGTTGTGAACCAGATACTTGTGCTGAAAAAAGACTGACCATTCTTAGAAGCTTTCTGTGGATATGGATGAGCTGCTTTGCGCTTGGGTCGCGGTGGTGGCACATGTTCACTTGTACCATTTTTCTGAACTTTCAAAAAATATTTCTGTGCATGGCTTCTTATCTGCAAGAGATGCTTCTCCTTGAATCATCATTGCATATTTTCTGCTATCTAAATTGGCAATTCAACAATAAAAATGAATAACATTTTTACGACTAGAAGAATAAGCCTGAGCTCAAGAGTAAATTTTAGGTACGGTCATCCAACTTTGGAAGGATTCACAAAATGGTTGCCCAACTTTACTTTATAATCTCATCATCGAACTTCAAAAACTTTTCAATCGCGGTCAACACGATCAGCTATCGGCCGTTTTCATGGTGAATAACCTATGTGGATGCCACTTTGGCTGACTTGTCAACCACCACATGGACATCCCGCTTGAGTTAAAAAATTCTCTCTTGCATGTCATATTCAAAGTAATAAAAAAATAAAAAAGCCCTCCTCTTTCTTGTACAGAGAGGGTGCTACCCTAGCTCCAACTGGCAGCGGCTTCCCTGCGGGATGGTACGGGATATCGGCATGACGGCAGTCGACTCTGGCACCAATGGCGGCGAAGAGAAGTTCCATGAGTCCCTCAACCTAATCCTCTCCTCTTCATGCCCTTCCACCTCACTTCTAACAACTCCACCATGGGGTCTCCTCCTCTGCCCTTCTGCTCCCTTCCTCCCTAGACGTCTGGACCTTCGAGCCTACCTCTATCACCGTGCATCTCCACCACCTTCGCCATTGCCTTGGACGTGGCCGACGAGGCGAAAGCCGAGAAATTTGTCCCATGTGAGGCCTCTACCCCCACCGCCCCAACCATCCTCCTGGCAATGCCGTCAGTGCCGTGGTGGTCCGATCTCAAACCAACGACTCTGTGGATCCGAGCTTTGTGAGTAGAAAATGGCGGCACGCCAAAGCCGTAGCACCAGCACCAGTGGTCAACCAAGTTTCCGATTTCCGGCAAGCCCCCTATTCGGCGCAAGATCTCGGCCATCATCTATGAGGGCTTTGGATATCTCTAATGCTGTCGCCAGAAGAGACATCCGAGGCGATAGTGAGGACTCGAGTAGCGATCTTCGCTGCTTGATCAAGAATCTCGAAGCCACTGCCGGCCGGAGCGAGGGCCCTCTCTCTTCAGGCAAGAGAGAGAGAGGGCTTTTTATTTTTTATTACTTTAACTATGACATGCAGGAGACAATTTTTTCAACTCAAGCACGATGTTCATGTGGCGGCTGATGAGTCAGCTCGAGCGGCACCTATGTGGGCGATCTAACATGAAATGTCCAATAGCCGAATGCGATGACCAAGGTAGTCAAAAACGCGCTCTGACTCGTAGAATCGTACGATTCTACGAGTCTACCCCGGCGAAACGTGCTCGATTCCACCCGGAATCGCGTTTCGCCGAGATGCGGTAGAAACGCGCGTCTGGACGTAGCATCGGCAAAATCGCGTCTCATTTTTTTTTCTCCTCCCGCTTGTTCGCCCACGTGAGACACGTGACTGCCTTTTTATCTCCCAAATCGCATATGCCCTAATCTCTTTTGTCTGCCCCAACTTTCGTTACCTCCACCACGACGCCGCCGTTCCAACTCTCGCCGTTCGTCGACGACTGCCGGCGTTCACTTCTTCCGGCGCCCTGCTCCTGCTGATACTCTCTCGCTCTCTGCTCGTGCTGCTACGCCCTCGCTCCCTGCTCGTGCTGCTCCAACTCCAGCGTTCTCTTGCTTCCGTTGTTGGTAGCCTGGTACTCTCCTTCAGTCCCTCGCTCTCTCTCTCTTTGTATCTGGCTGCTCACTGTCCATCTCTCTCGTTTCTATGCGTGACCTCACTTTGCCTAAGGATGCTCTGCTCGTGTTCAACCCTGTAGCCACAGCTCACATCGTTCGCCTGCTGACCTCCTACAGCCGTTCGTCTCTGCCGGTACGCCCTCCTCCTCGTGCTCTTTTTCTGCAAGTTTATGATTGTGCTCGTCCTCCATCCTTCCTCTTGCAAATCCTCTTTTTTTTTATGTGCGAACAGCCGAACAAGTTCCTCTATTTGTTTGCGAACAGAGGATTCTTATTTCTTTGTGCCTCCATCTATTTTTTTATGAACGAAACCTCCCTCGGTTTTTTGATTGTTTGTCACTTAATAATTTTGCAAGTAGAAAATTTTAATGGCTTCTGCTGGTGCTGGCTCTGGTTCTGGAGTTGGAGTTGGAAATTCAAATGAAGTTGGAAGTGGAGCATCTGCAAATGCAACGGCAACTGCAACTGTAAACACAAAAGTGCCAAGAAAAAATGCACCAGGGAATAGAAGTGATCCAGGATGGAAGCATGGGTTTATAATAGATGGGGATAACAAAAAATTTAAATGCAAATATTGTCCTAAAGTGATTTCAGAAGGCGTTTATCGTTTAAAACATCATTTAGCTTGGACCCAAAAAGATGTTGGGGGCTGTCCACAAGTTCCTGAAAATGTTAAAAAAGAAATGTTTGACATCCTGTACAGGATGCAAGAACAACAAGCACGAAAAGCACGATCATATGAAGCAAAAGAAAGTGTTGATGAGCATGATTGTGGTGCACAAGCTGGTGAAAAAAGAAAAGAAACAGGTACAGCAGAAGAAAATGAACTTGAGAGTCAAAGTATTGCAAAATTTTTTAAAAAAAGTTGTCAAGCTACCATTAATTCCATGTTCAAGAAGGGAGCAAGGGAAGAAGCATGTGATGATATTGCTAGTTTCTTCTATAATAATGCAATACCCTTCAATGTTGCAAAAAGTGATGAGTTTCAACGTATGTGCACATCCATTGCAAATCATGGGGCTGGTTTCAAACCACCTTCATATCATGAGATTCGAGTCAAATATTTGAAGAAACATGTGGAACGTACTAAGGAAATTGTTGAAGTGCACAAAGTTGAATGAAAGAAAGTTGGTTGCACAATTATGACTGATGGATGGACAGATCGAAGGAGAAGAACAATTATAAACTTTTTGGTGAATAGTCCAAAGGGAACAATATTTTTGAAGTCCATTGATGCATCTCATATTTCTAAGACAGCAGATAAAATTTTTAAAATGATTGATGATGTTGTAGAAGAAGTTGGCGAAGAAAATGTTGTCCAAGTTGTTACGGACAATGCGGCAGCCTACAAGCTAGCTGGGGAAATGTTAATGGAGAAGAGGAAAAGGCTTTATTGGACACCATCTGCAGCCCATTGCATTGATTTAATGTTGGAGGATTTTGCAAAAAAAAATCAAAATCCATAAAGAAACCATTACAAAAGGGAAAAAAATAACAACTTATATCTATTCAATGACAGCCCTTATTGTAATGTTGCAACACTTTACCCAAGGTAAAGATTTGATTCGTCCGGCTGCCACTCGATTTGCCACATCATATCTTACTTTAGGTTGCTTACAAGACAACAAGGGTGCATTGATGACGATGTTTACATCAGATGAATGGAAATCTACTCGGTATCAAAAAACAAAAGAAGGAAGACAAATTGAAGATGTTGCATTGGATAGTAGATTTTGAAAGAATGTTGTATTTTGCTTGAAAGCTGCTTATCCATTAATTAAGGTTCTTCGTCTAGTTGATTCCGATGAAAAACCAGCAATGGGTTTTATTTACGAGGAAATGGATCGTGCCAAAGAGAATATCCAAAAAGCTTATAATGGAGTAAAGAAATGGTAAACTTAGATAACAAATTATCAAACTGATTTATTTTGTACTTTATTCAATGTTAGAATGCAAACTAAGTTTATGTGTTTCATTTTTGAAGTTACGAGCCTGTATGGAATATCATTGATGCAAGATGGGACAACCAACTTCATAGGCCCTTGCATGCTGCCGCATATTATTTGAATCCTAGATTCCAATATGATCCTACCTTTCGTGCCGACCTTGAAGTTAAACGAGGATTGTATGATTGTTTACAAAGGATGGTGCCTGACACCCAAATGCAAGTAAAGATTGATGTTCAGCTTGAAGATTTTAAGCATGCAAAAAGTTTTTTTGGAAGTGCAATAGCAAAAAATGCAATTCATGCTAAAAGTCCAGCTGATTGGTGGGATTCATATGGCTATGAATATCCAGAGGCTCAAAATTTTGCCATAAAGGTTCTTAGCTTGACATGTAGTTCTTCAGGATGTGAGCGCAATTGGAGTGCTTTTGAAAGGGTAAAATCCTTAAACCATATTACCTAATTAGTTTATTCATAGCTAACTAACTTATTGATTGGTTACTTATCCTATGTAGGTTCACACGAAGAAAAGAAATCGTTTAAAGCAAAATACCATGAATGATGTTGTTTTTGTGATGACTAACTCAAAATTGGATAGGAAAAGACAAGTTAGAAAGGCACCCGAATACAATGTAGATGACCTCTCCTCTGATGATGAATGGATTGTGGCTGAAGGGTTAGAGGAAGAGAATGTAGACAGTGATACTGATGACAATGCAATCCAAGTTGGTGAAGATAACCAAAGTGGTGGAAATGTTGGTAGCCCACTTATTGAAGATTTGACTCTTCCAGAGGATGAAGATGATGCAATAGATATGGATGGAAATGAAGATAACTTGGTAGATGAAGATGAGGGCCATGAGGATGAGGCTATTTATGATGGAGCTAATTTAAATGACTTACTCTAGTTGTAGGCTTGTAGCCTCTAGGCATATTACATTTGACAATATGTTATTTTGTATGAACTTGGTTTTGACAATTTGCTATTTTGTATGAACTTGGTTGATGGTTTGATGATTTCAAGTAGAAAATTCTGCTTCATTTTAAAAAAATGTCATATATTATTTGGGTCTATGCTAATTAATATATAAAATATTTTTCTGGTAGAATCGTCCGTGTCGTGTTACGTGTATACGATTTCGTGTTTTCTCAGCTTGTCCGTGTCGTGTCCGTTTTACGTGTTTGACAACATTGGCGATGACCACGACTGAGATTTCTGAAGTTCGATAATCATGAGGTTACAAAGTGAAGTTGGAAATCATTTTGTGAATACCCCTAAGTTGGATGACCGCAACTCAAATTTATTCGAAAGCAATCGAAAGCTGAGCGATACCTTGAAACATTTAAAATTCTCTTGTGTGTGTACATTGCCTTTCACTATTATTTTTTCTCCGTTTTCATCATCACATCACATTTCTGATTGGTTCAAAACCTAGTTATTTTGGTAAAAGAACATGCAAGTTGCTTAAGGTTTAGACACGGCTATTTATGTCTGACTGATTGAGACTTGAGTCTAACTTTTCATCTAGTTTGGGGTTCTTTTCAAGCTCAATTGGGAAGTTCATGATCATTGTAACTGATCTAGACTGTTCTGGTAAGATTAATGACATTAAACATAACTTTATACAATATTCTTGATTATTTAAGAATCTTATTCTTGTTTACGGTCCAAGCTAGATAGCAGTATTAAGATTATAATACTTCCATATAACTTGAAAACCATCAAACAAAAAGGAGCTATCTGATTCAAACAAACACCAAAATAAATACTCAACTTCATACTTAGTTATGAGGATCCTAAATTGCAGAAGACGCTAAAATTTTGGTGTCCATGCTATTACCTAAACCATACATCTTTTTGGATGGGGAAAGAATGACTATTAGATGCCAATCAAATTGTATTGTTAAATGCTATGAAAGTAACTGTCCACATGTCAAAGTTTGTGTATGTGCTTTCCTTCAGAGAAAATATAACTTATCCAAAAGTTACCTGTATAACTGTCTTTGAACCAACAAATGCTTCTATCTTTTTCCAATCACGATCAAACCTGCAACAGACAAAGAAAAATTGTTTATATTCTCCAGAAGCTGGTTCGAAAGACATATAATACAGCTAATGCAAACTGGTTTAATTATGGTCCTGCCACTGTTAAACATGATAGCAACCAAAACAACTAGAAGCATGACCAAGGGTTTTGTTTCCATGAAGAGATTGACATACTTCTACAACGAGACAAACAAAGGTAAATACTCAACTGTAAAAATTTCCCAAGCATGTGGTGAACAGAGGCATTTATGAAGAATAAGCTCAGTATCCTGTAACTGGAGCGACACCATTGCTATTAACAAATAATATTTCATGTAGTCCATAGCCTTCTTTCTATGCTACATGGAAAAAAAAAATTTTTTTTTTTTTTGAGAAGAGAAAGGATGACCACCTGAGTTGTGGTTGTCATCCATCTATATATATAACTATGGGATGAATATACAAGTGTAAGCACTCAGAAAGAGAGCCCAAAAAGATGAAAAGTGTTTCAGCTAACCAAGACCCCACTCCCGAATAAGAAAGGGGACATGATGTACAATACGCTCAGGTTGACATCTCTCCCCACCAAAAACAATCAGATTGCGTTAGAACCGGGCACCGGCCAAAAAGGTTGCCGATGGCGCTCTCCAACTCTGTCTCTGGCGCAAGACACCTCGAAGTTATACGTGGAAACAATAATGAACGGTCCATGGAAATGATTCTAAAGAGCAGAGTTGCAATTATATGTGAAACTAACAATGTCCAATTTTACCTTACTAGGAGCTAATACTCTTCCATGTTAACTTTTAGTTCAGCCAACATTACCAAGAAACTTGATGTAGACACATTATTGTGCTATTTGCGAAACAATAGAAAAAACATTGATTTGCAATCTCCTTACTTAAGCTTCTTGTTTCCCTTTTGAAGTGAGAAGAGAAGGTAGAAGGTAAATTTTTTTCATTTTGCATCTTATCAATGCAAAGTTCCTAGAGCTCTTTGTAAGGCTTGTTGGAAAACACGTCAGACCTGATTAATCGCTCTTTGTTGATCAAATTGAAAGGTTTCATTTCTAAATTTCCTAATTGTTCCAAGCTATCACAAGGGGCTTCAATTAAATTTACTTTTAGTCATTCTACTTCAGGGTCAGTTCCAGAAAGAGACATCTTGAAACTATCATATAGCGCATGAAAAGATAATTATGCTATCATCAATACTGACACCGAAACCAAGGTTGAAATAGTATTTATAGGGATGTGAACCACAAAATCTCTCTTCCTAGCCCAAACATTCCTATCACATAAGCCTATGTTGAATTAGTATGGATACAATACCAGTACCAGGTAAGGGCCACATTAAATTTTAAAAATCTAGGATAAGGGTAAACATATATATATATATATATATATATATATATATATATATATAGGGATGTGAACCACAAAGTCTCTCTTCCTAGCCCAAACATTCCTATCACATAAGCCTATGTTGAATTAGTATGGATACAATACCAGTTACCAGGTAAGGGCCACATTAAATTTTAAAAATCTAGGATGAGGGTAAACATATATATATATATATATATATATATATATATATCAATAAATAAACTTATGTCAATAACATATCATAACAACTTATCCAAAAAAAACAAAAATAACTCAAATAAAGATAACTAAGTCAGTGGAAAAAAAACAAAGGTCACTGACATCTGCTTATATAAGACATGTCTGTTCCCTCTAGTCCCCTTGAAGGCCTAGTGCAAGAATTCACATTGGATTTCGTTTTCTGCGGAGAATGAGAGGTGGGAAGAATATTCTAACGTTCAGTAATTGCAAGATTTAGATGATGGAGAACAACAACAACAACAACAACAAAGCCTTATCCCACTAGGTGGGGTCGGCTACATGGATCATACGACGCCATTCCGCTCTATTAGTAACCAAACCTTTCGGTATATTATTCACCAATAGATCTTGCTCTATTAGTTCGCCAAGTGTCCGCCTTGGCCTCCCTCTCCCTCTTTTAATCGGACTCCAGATTATTTGATCTACTCTTCTTACTGGCGCATCTAATGGTCTTCTCTGAACATGACCAAACCATCTCAAACGATTCTCTACCATTTTCTCACTAATAGGAGCCACTCCGACTCGTTCACGTATATGGTCATTCCTAATCTTATCTAATCTTGTATGACCACACATCCATCTCAACATCCTCATTTCGGCTACCCCCACTTTACGTTCATGTTGTCCCTTCATAGCCCAACATTCACTACCATATAACACTGCTGGCCTTATAGCAGTACGATAGAATTTTCCTTTAACTTTATTGGGTACCTTTCTATCACAAAGAACTCCAGTGGCTTTCCTCCACTTACACCAACCAGCTTGAATTCTATGATTAACATCGTCATCAATCTCACCATCTTGTCTTACAATTGATCCTAAATATTTAAACTTTGTCACTTGAGGAATTATATCCTCCCCTAACCTAACTTTCAAATCGTCTCTAAGTTGTTTATTTGTGAAATTGCTATGCATATATTCTGTTTTATTCCTACTTAAACGAAAACCCTTTGACTCCAACGTATTTCTCCATATTTCCAATTTTGTATTAATCTCTTCTCTTGAATCCGCTAAAAGTACTATATCATCCGCAAATAGCATGCACTTAGGTACCTCCTCTGTGATACTCTCGGTTATAGCATCGATAACTAAGTTAAATAGATACGGGCTTAAAGCTGATCCTTGATGTAGGCCAATTCCTATAGGAAATTCATTTGTCTCACCTCCGGGTGTCCTAACCCTAGTCAATGCCCCATCGTACATATCTTGTATTACCTTAATGTATGCAACATTCACCCTCTTCTTTTGCAAGGCTTTCCAAAGTACATCCCTTGGTACCCGATCATACGCCTTCTCTAAGTCAATGAAAGCCATATGTAAGTCTCTTCTCCTACTTCGATACTTCTCCATCATCCCCCTTAGTAAATAAATCGCCTCTGTAGTGGATCTTCCTGGCATGAACCCAAATTGTCTCTCAGAAATACTAGTCTCCATTCTCAATCTATGCTCAATCACTTTTTCCCATAATTTCATAGTGTGACTCATAAGTTTAATCCCTCTATAATTTGCACAATTCTGAATATCCCCTTTATTTTTGTAAATAGGAACTAATGTACTTAATCTCCAATCATCAGGCATCTTTTTCGACCGTAAAATCTCATTAAATAGTTTACATAACCACAACACACCTTTTTCTCCTAAACATTTCCAAGAACGAGACTCAGAAAAACAACCAAGGCCATTCCAACGTCAAACTCATTGGCAAGCATGATGAAGATAAAGAGCATCACCAAATCATCATCTCCTCAACCATGATAGAGTTCCTTAGAGAAGAACCCCCAGAATCTCTCCAAGAGGCAGTTAGCATGTCAGAGCATTATCAAGCAAGCTCAAAAAAGTAGTCGCGGTGTACCATGGCATACTAAAATGAAATAAAAAAAACATATATTGTGTAAGTTCCCAATGTGTACAGATGTGTAATCATACCGAACATGTACCAAGGGCCGTTCATTTAGTCATTTATCCATGTATTAGAGATATACAGAGTAACAATGGACAGTTCCTATAGTCATTTCCTCCATCTCACTGAAACCAATTAAGAGTATCAAGGACGGTCACATATGAAATATAACTAAAGCTATCTACATAATATAATTACAGACTACAAAACTGAACTCCAGGATCAGGTTCTTCAAAAGGCAACATTGATTGCTAACCCTAACTTATCATTTCATAATAAACCTTAGAAAAAGTAAACTTTACAGATCCATGAGATACCCTGCAATTGATGCAGAACATTCCCTGAGGTAACAAAACTATCTTGAATTTAGAACCGAATAAGAAACATTACAATAAAATATTAAGAAAGAAGGATAGTAGATTTCCCTTCACATAGATGATCAAAAACCTCTGCTCTACCTTCAGCCAGAGAGAATAGGAGGAGTTAGTGCCTATCACACATATCCTTACGCATGTAAGGATATCTTATGTCAAGAATTTGTGCATCCTCATTTCACCTCTATAAAAGACTCATATCAATCTCGACTACATTTTTTAAAATTTTTGTCTGAACCACAAAAGAAACCTAGTATTCATTGTCAAGATTCTATGGACTTGAAATGTCATGCATACATGAACACCCACGAACCAAAAAAGAAAAGTTAGAAAGTGATCTCGGACATACATAGAAAAGTGGGGGAAGGGCAATACGGACCATAAACTTGCACTAAATTTTATTTATGCTATATAGAAGATAAAACATAACAGAATGAAACTATCTTTGGAATTTGCAAAACCCTCCTTGAAACCCTAAGCCCGATCGAAGAAATATCATTGGAATTTCGAATTTGCAAAATCCCTCCATGCTATCAGAGAATCAAAAGTGGAATCGAATTCGGTCAAACGCGAGAAGAAGAGTAGGATCGTTACAGCTGCAGAGCTTCGAGGAACCGGTCGTGCTCCTGCTCCGTCCAGCTCTCCCGCGACTTGGTGATAGTGTAGGGTTTGCGAATTTTCTTGCTCGGGTCGTCGGACGAGGACCCCGTCGCCGCCGCTGCGGCAGAGAGGGGGCCTCCGACGCCGGGGAGCGCCATCAGAGAGGCCGAAGGAGAAGTGCCGGAGGAAGCAACGGTGGCTGCCGTCGTCGTCGTCGCCGTCAACGCCTCAATACTGTGGAGAGCGTAGGGATGATGGAGATGTATGCGTCCGGGTAAGGGGGTTAACACTCAAGCTCACACACCTTTAATGGAGATTGAGGAGAGGAGATTGAGGAGAGAGAAAATGGAAGAGAGAGAGATCGCGTGGACCTTTTAGCGCTGTTTCGGTCGCTTCCCGGCCTTTCCATCGGTATTTATACAATATGTTATTAAACAAAAAAAAAGTTTAACATGTGATTAGTTGATAGGTAATGCTAACAAAATGTTAAATCCTTCCAACTCATCCTTCTAAAAATCCTCCTAACAATCGCATAATTATTTATTCTAAAAAATTGATAAAATTACAAGTGCATAATTAGGCTCATTATTAGAGGATGTAGCAATGATTGTAATGCTATATCCTCTGAATTACGAGAAGCCTCCTAATTTATTTTACAATGACAGCAATGATAAATTTATCAATTTTGTAATAATCCTAAATTTTGGATCAAAATATCTGAGTATTTTGACCAAGTTCCTTCATTAATATTAGGAGCGTTTGTTTTGAGAAAGCATAAATCTATTAAATTTCAATTTTCTAAAAAACACGTTGAAAAAATAAAACTGTTACTTTTAATTCCTGAATGGGAACACATTTGTTTTTTTTTTCAAAACAAAAAAATTATAAATACTTTTATCTTTTATGCCATGTTTGATTAATATTAGGAGCATTTGTTTTGAGAAAGCATAAATCTATTAAATTTCGATTTTCTAAAAAACACGTTGAAAAGATAAAACTGTTACTTTTAATTCCTGAATGGGAACACATTTGTTTTTTTTTTTTCAAAACAAAAAAAATTATAAATACTTTTATCTTTTATGCCATGTTTGATTGTGGAACAAGACTGGAATCAAGGTCTCGTTTCGGGCCTAATTTTTTATGTGGAATAAGACCGCATTTAATGTGTTGGAATCAAGGTCACGACCGGAGCACTGTGGTAGAATTTTTCTTTTTCTTTTTTTTTTCTTGACTAAGGTGACTTTCCTTTTTTTCTAATTTCATTTTTCTTTTCTTTTCTTATCTTCACTCTCTCACACATTTATCTTATAAAATAATTTATTTTTAAATATAAAAATATTTATAATAAATATTAATATAACATTTCATCAAATGTAATTAATTTTGAAGTTGACTTTTTATATTTAAATAACTTATTTTTTACAAAAACAATTATTTATACTTTTATTTTTATTAATAATAAAATTATACTTTATATTTATAACAACTATCTTAATTCAAACTCACCCAAAATTAATTCATCGTATCTACTTTTTTCATCCGGCTCGAACTAATATATCAATTCAACTATTCATCGAGAACTTAAAAGAAATTACGATTCCATTTCCAAGCACAACCTTAACATTTTTTTCAATTTTCTTTTCTTTTCTTATTATTTATTCATTCATAATAATAATAACAACAATGGATATCAACTATTCATAAAAAATATTTTAAATAATAATATATTTCCATATTATATTCTCCTCTACCAAACTTGAATGGGAATAAGAATGTACTTATTTTTTAAAGAATACAATATTATCTTAATTTATTCTATTGAAAAATATCCCTCAACCAAAGGGGCTTATTCGTCGAATATCATCAAACACCAGTGTTTGGATTGAGAACCTTTAATTTTTATTAGTTCCGGAGAACTCATTGATTTGATATAAAAATTTAGGTTTAGTGTTTGGATGAAAAATGTAATGATAGGAATTTGAAAAGTTAATTTGATAAATTAATTTTAGTAGGTGTTTGGATAACAAGTAAGAACTAAGGATATAATTTATTATTTTATGAAGTATAAAATTATAATAAATTAAATATTATGAATTTATTTAGTTAAAATAAAATTTATGAAAATATTTATATTAATATTATAATTTATGAAAATAATAATATTATAATTTATTATTTTCATATGTTAAATATTATACTTTACAAAAAAAAATATTTATATTAAGTTAAAGAATTTATTTTATAAGCTAAATGATAATATATTAATAAATAAAATATTATAGTTGATTATTATTTAAGATAATATAAAAATACTTTAATGAATAATGTTAACATTAAATAGTAATTAAGAATAATTTAGTAATTAAAATATAATAAAAAATTGAAAGGCAAAAAAAAAAAGCAAAAGAAGAAAAGAAATGAAGTTGAAAAGTTATTGCCCAACGAAAACTTTGATCACGTGATATTTATTGTTTGTCCAAAATTCTAAATTTTTGACCAAGTTTTGAAGTCAAACATAGCCTACCAAAATAAGGATAAGATTTTGTTCTTGTTGAAACCACGTTGAAAATCGAAATTCCACCATTCTAACCTACAAAATCATAATATTTGTATCCCATTAAAATAAAAGAGTAGACTTATTCTCACTGTTTCATTTTTAACCATTTATTTTATTTTATTTTAATCATTTATTTATTTATTATTATAAATGTCAAGTATATATAATAAAATATTTTTATTAAAAATATTATATATAAAATTTGTTCCTATTAAACCAAATAGAAGGAAGCATAAGAATATAATAAAAATATTTATATTTTCTGAATAAAATTTATTATTCCCTAAAAGATATGACATCTTAGGGTTCTTTTTTTTTTTTGAAAATCTTTCAAGATGAATACGAAGAAACTGTGGACAAATAGGTTTCAATATGAGAGAAGGAGATCAAGAGATGATTTGAAAATTAATATTTTAGATCTAAAGCCTCAAAGATATGAAAAATAGATCAAAACCACTCACTTTCCTCTTAATGAATTTCATGTTTGGATTGAGAGATCTAATAACATTCTAATTTTAGTAGAAATTATGATTGATGGTGCATGGATCATATGCATAGATTTACATATTTATGCTTAGATGATAGATCTGTGTTGATGTGCTTTTCAAGTGATGTTCATGCCATAAATCTAAGGATGTATTTGTCTTCAGGAACAATCCAGAAATTCAATTGATGTCATGATTTACATATTTTCATCCATACTAAATGATCTTTGAATGTCAATACAAGTCCTTAGAAATTATTCATCATGATCTACATGTCTCAATAATTTATACTCAAAATATACAATTCTGGGGATGGTGGAATTTCTAAATGTTGGCATGGATGTGACTGCTCCTAGTTAGGGCTATGATCGAATGGGCAAAGTTTGGACAAAATGGACTCGAAAATCAATGACGAGGTTGGGCATGGCTATGATCGAAAGTATGGCAGAAAAATATTTGGTCACACCTGTGATTTCATATTTCACAATCGTGAAAGATTTTGTCACGAGCGTGATCAATGTGTCACAGTTGTGACTTTGAAAATTATCATTTATGATACATTAAATGTGTTTTCTAAAGTATATATCTTATGTATGAGTGATTGATTCTTGTGTAACACACATAAATACACTAGTGACAGAGCCATGGGAAAAATGGGGAGGGGGGGCCATGGCCCCTCCCAAATCCCTCTATGCTCTGTCCCTGAAATACACGTAATGCACGATCATGACCCCTCCCAAATCCCTCTGTGCTCCGTCCTTGAAATACACATAATGCACTATAATTAGGCTAAAAGACAAAAAATATTTGATGTCATGAATATCCATAATGCATCCTAAAATTGAAGAATAAGTCTTTACCACTCATCAAAATAATAGTGGAAAGCAAAATTCTGCATTTATGTATGTACTTCAAAGAAACTAAGTCATGCATAGAAAAATTTTATATTTGTGTATGTTGTCTCAGGGAACAAAGTCCCTTATAAAAAAAGTGTGTATTTCTATTAGGAATAAAGTCCTTCACTATTATGATGTGTATATTCTCAAGGATGTGACCTAGCTAGCCAATGTGATGATGTTGGCATGATTCATTCAACTATTGTTAAGAATCGATGACATAAAATAAAGTACAAATGAAAATAAAGTTTAAGTCTAAAGTATCTTATGACAAATAAAGAAAGATAATATGATCAGAAAGCAAATATGGAAAGGAAATTCTTGCTATATATGTACTTCAAGGGAACCAGTCTCGCAACATAAAGTCTTACATCTATGTATGTTCCTCATAGTATGTGTATTCCTAAATATGACTAAGAATAAAGTCTCTTACTGCTATGATATGTGTGTTCCTTCATATGTGTCTTAATACATTGAATGCAAGTCATGATGACGATGTTATATGATGAAGATAAAATATAAAGAATACTATTTCATAGTCTCACATGATAAAGAAAGAAAGAAGAATGAAAGAATTTTCAAAAATTATAAAGCAACTCTTAAAAAATGTAAAGTAAAAAATGAAAAGTGAGAAAGAAAAGATGTCAAATAATAAGGATAAATGAGTTATAAAGAGACTCCTAAAATATACATTACAATAAAGAAGAAATGCAATGATAAATTATGAATGTATATTCTTATTGTATGATGATTGAAGGAGATGATAGTTCTCAAGTTAAGAATATGTTAAGGTTTTAATGTTCCAATCAATGTTATATTAAGAATGATAAGTATCAATGTGATGTCATGTAAGGATTATGATATAATTCATGGTATGCATGTTTGCATATTTATGTTATTATGATGATGATAAAAGCATTGCATGTAATATTATGTAATAGGTTAACATGACATGCGTGATCTAAACATAGTCTAACTAGAAAATCTTGCACTTTAAATTCATACAGATAATCAAGAACAAAGGATGAC
Source organism: Pontederia crassipes (assembly GCA_030549335.1). Taxonomy (NCBI): domain Eukaryota; kingdom Viridiplantae; phylum Streptophyta; class Magnoliopsida; order Commelinales; family Pontederiaceae; genus Pontederia; species Pontederia crassipes. The sequence continues at coordinate 61,463,370 of CM060191.1, read as the reverse complement.
GATTCAAGCTTGTGACAGAAATGTTGTGCATGCTTAAGACCAAATAAGTTTAATGATTAGGATGCAAATGATGTAACGAACTCTTTAGACATTTAAGGTCTCATGAATTAGTTAAAAAAGGATGTTTTATAATTATTATAAATTTTGTATTGATTATTATTTTCTGTAAAATTTTAAATTCTTCCATTGTTAACTGATTAAGAGAATGTATGATGAATAGTCTAGCGACATGAAATTTCCCTAATTGCATTAAACTTTTAGGATGGATTTCGATCGTTACAAATTTGTAGAGGTATTTTAAATATGTGAGTGTTGTGAGGTTTAGCAGACTAAACTTTCAGGGTGCATTTGGATTGTCGATTAAAAGATTGACAACAATCTAAATATTCCAAGGAAAGTGATAAGCTAGAGTCATATGGATAGGAATACAAGATTGTTGTGTTTGGTTACCAAAAAATTATCCATTTTTATTTGACTTAACAAATATATAAAATATTTAACATCATAAATCTATAAAATATTGAAAAGAGGATGCATCTTTTCCTCATCTTTGTTGATGCAAATGAATAGGAACCACCTTGTTCCTGAAGCTAAAGGTTGTTTTTACCTCATCATCAGCGTCATGAAAGAGAATAGAGGTTATTCGACAAGGAGGGTTCGAGAGGTGGTGCCACCAGAGCATGTCGACTCTTATAACCTAACAGAAATAAACTAATAGGAAATAACAATCCTAATAGCATTAGGACTCCTAAGAAAAATAAACTAAAAAGGAAATAACAATCCTATCAGCATTAGGACTCCTAAGAAAAATAAACTAAAAAGGAAATAACAATCCTATCAGCATTAGGACTCCTAACAGATTCTTCAAATCTGAATCAAACTAAGTTGATGACTACTAGAATTCTGTACAGCAGCAGAATTCTCTCTTTTCTTAACATGATCTACATTAGGCTCCCCTGCTTGAAAAGAGCTCGACCCCGAGCTCGGTAATAGCAAACTTGGCGGATGGTACATAAAGAGATATGAAACATTGACGGTAGATGAAATTCTCAAGTTTGTTAGCAAGTCGATGATATAAGCATTATCATTGTTATGCTTCAAAATTTTGCAAGGACCAAACTTCTTGTTCATTAATTTATGATAAGAACCCTTGTCAGCACGCTCCTTATACTTAGCATTAGATTCTTCCAACTTCTTCTTGGTTTCTTCATGGATATGTTGGATACGCTCCCATATTGTCAACAACAATACTTTTGCGCAAAGTTTTAGGTAAATTAATGAGGTCTACGACCTGGTGAGGTATTGTATCATAAACAATTTCAAACAGTAACATGTCATCCAATCTAGGAATTGGAAATTTATACTTGATTGTGATCTTGTTTATAGCTCTATTATCATCACACATTCTCCATGTGTCATCCTTTTTTGGTACAAGGAGTGTTAGTACTGCGCATGGACTCGTGCTTTCTCGAACAAATCCTTTCTTTATTAATTCATCCACTTGATCTTGTAAAATCTGATTTTCTTTTGGACTTAATCGGTAGTGGGGAAGGTTTGGAAGACTTGAACCTAGTATTAGATCAATATGATGTCGAATGTCTTGCATGGGAGGTAATCCATCCGGTAATTCTTCAGGAGTGATGTCTTTGAATTCTGAAATTAAATTTTGGATTGCCTCTATAGTGTGTTCTTGATCTGGAGGAACCTCCCCTATGCACATAAGTGCATAAGCTTTTCCACGATCTTTTACCTTAGAAATGAACTCATTTGCCTGTTCAATCAAGTAGCCATTCTTCAAGCTATTTTCTTTAATTAGTGAATCATGATGTAATGGTAATAAAGAGATGCATTTTCCGTCTTTAGAAAATTTGTAGATGTTGTCTCGCCCTAGATGGGTTGTATTAACATCAAATTGCCAAGGACGACCCAAGATGATGTGGCTTGCATCTATATCCAATACATCACATGTGACCACATCCTTATAACTCTTGCAATTGATAAAGATACCTTACACAATTGTGTATCTTCTTTGTTAGTGCCTTTACTAATCCGATTAACTTTTTATGGTGAATGATGAGGTTCTGTTTTCAATTCTAATGTGTCCACCATTTTTTTTGAAACTATATTTTCAAAGCTTCCACTATCAATAGTGACTTTACAAAGTTTACCTTTCACTGTGCAACGGATTCGGAATATTTCATGTCGCCGAGGGTCCTCTTCTTTTCTAGGCATTGCACACTCGAGAGATGTTCTCCATCTTCATCAGCACAGATTTTTTCTTCAATATCATATTCATCATTAGCTTCTTGATCATCAGTTTCTTCTTCATCCTCTATTATTTGTGCTGAATTGAGTGCTAGACGTTGTGGGCACTCGTTGGATTGGTGGCCTAATTGTCTACAACGATAGCAAACAATAGAATTGGACTTCTCATATGAGTTAGAAGTCCCCTTAGCATTATCAGCACCCGCAAGTTTTGATTTAAAGCTGGCTAAGCTTTTGTCAGCATTTCTAACCTCTTCAATTGTAGGAAGTTTTGATAAATTGCGTGCACTTGTCATAGTCTCAGCAGAACGAAATTGTGTCTTGACTCCTCGTTCTAGTTGACATTCTATAGTTTCTGCCAAGGTGATTGCAGTGGCCATGGTGCTATGAGTCTGCATCTCTACTTTGTCTCTAATGTTAGATCTCAAATCATTTAAGTATCGAGCCACCTGTTGTGGTTCTAGTTCAACCAAGTTATTGCGAGATGTTAGACGATCGAATTCCGCTGTATAGTCCCGCACTAGCCTTCCGCCCTGTCTGTAATTCTGTAATTGTTGGTATAGAATCTGTTGATAGTTTGTTGGAAGATAATGATTCCACAACATTTGCTTCATTTTCCTCCAACTCTGTATTGGTTGTTTACTTTTGTGCACTCGCAAGGACTGAATTTGCTCCCACCATGCAGATGCTCCTTTTAAACGATATGCCACCAATTTTGCTTGCTTATGTTCTGAAATTTCCATGTACTCAAAGAATTGTTCGACCTCCGAAATCCAATCCAAAAAGTCTTCAATGTGTAGATGACCATTGAAGTGGGGCAATTCCATCTTCATCCTAAAATCAGGTTGTCGGTGTGCAAAATTTCTTTTTGGGTCAACAACTAACTCTTCTTCACTATCGTTGTCCATCGAAGAAATGGTTGTTCGTTGTCGTCAATTTTCTTAGGTTGCTTCTGGTTGGACACGTGTCTAAATAGGACCTTGATTCGTAAGCAATTTTTGGATGGTAGTAGTAAGGAGATCTACCTTTGCTTCTAATCCTTCAAACTCTTTTCTAGTTGGAATATCAGCCATGATCTCTTCCTCGCTCTGATACCACTTGATGCAGCGTTAAGGATGAATTCGGTATAGAAATTTAAATACAACCAAGAGCAAACCCTAGACCCGATGAACGGTGTTGTATTGCACCGTGCAAATATGCCTCTGATATGCTTGAAAGATCTGCAGAAAATAAATATCGATGTCGCCGGTTCAAGCGAACGATAATCGACAAATAAACTAGCAGGAATCCACCAGCACCTTAGAAGAAATCCAAGGCCAAGATCATGCGCACACGAACTCAAAAATTCAGAAACCTCTGAACTGGAACTTTAATTAAAGAGATAAAGATGTTTTTAACTCTTACAAGTCAGACCAATATATAAGGACGCACAACTTGCAATACTATTAGTACTAAGACTCCTATAACAAAAGGAAAACAGAATCCCACCAGCATTAGGACTCTTATAACCTAACAGAAATAAACTAATAGGAAATAACAATCCTATCAGCATTAGGACTCCTAAGAAAAATAAACTAAAAAGGAAATAACAATCCTATCAGCATTAGGACTCCTAAGAAAAATAAACTAAAAAAGAAATAACAATCATATCAGCATTAGGACTCCTAACAGATTCTTCAAATCTGAATCAAACTAAGTTGATGACTACTAGAATTCTGTACAGCAGCAGAATTCTCTCTTTTCTTATCAGGATCTACATCAGTTGTAGAGAGGTAAAAAAACACCAGTTGAGAGATCTCGAGAGAGAAAAATGCCGATGGGAATCACATATGCCTCTACCTTTTTGAAATAAGATTCTAACAAAATCGAGGAAAATTGTCCCTAGCTGAATGAGACATTAACATCTAGGTCCAACCAAACATGATAATTAAATATTACGAGGATTCTAAGGCATCTGAACGAGGAAAGCTCGAACCAAATGTGCCAGTAGAGAATGAATCATTTTTCTTAGTTGAATAAATTTGGGTTGAAATTATTCTAATATATTTTTACATATAATAATACATATGGATATCCAATTTGTAATTTTAAGGACCATAATAAATTAATTATTAACATTAGTCGAATTAATTATTTAAGGGATTAATAGAGGAATTTTAGAAGAATTAATAGTATTGATAGAAAAGATAAAAGAAAAGAAGGAAAAATAGATAGCAGTTGAAAAGGTGATTGAATTTTGACTATGAATAGTATTTTTTTAATATCAATTAAGAAATTTAATTTGAGTTAAACTTTAAAAGTAAATTTAATGGATAAAGGATTCTATGTTATGATGATATTAAGAACTTTAAGTTTTAAAATATTTCAAATAAAATGATAATATTTAAATCTAAAAATTATGAGATAAAAGTATATTATATTATATTATGAAAAGTGAAGAAATAAAATGATAAACATAGTTTGATTGAGATAAGTTACGGTTGAAAATAATAGATAAAATATAAAATTTGAGTGATATTATGATTAAACTAAGGGTTAATAACTAAATATAGAATTAATTAGGAGATCTATCAAAAGTTAATTAAGTAAAAAAGATAAAGATTAGTTCAAAACTGGTCGGGAGATCCAATTAGAATCAAACTCTCACAAAAATCGATAAGAAAAAATCTCTAAACCATGTTGCACACACTCAAAAGCCTTATTTTTGTTCCTTTCATGTGCATGCAATTCGAGTCATAGAAATTGACAATGAATGAACCTCTCCGAACCCTCTAACATACATGCACCCGTTCGCGATAGGGGAAGGGTCCACGCCCTAACCCCATTGCCCCAACCCAGCCTTAGATACCCGTGTGTCCCTTATCCCCCTTAGATATGAATCCTCACTTTTTTTAATAAAATAATTGTTTTTTATAAAATATTCTTTGCAAAAAATGCATAATAAAATAATAAATACATATTAACTTATTTGTATATAATTAATGAAAATAATGCAATACATCACACAACATTAGAAACACATAAAATAACTTATAAAAGAATAAATTATTAAAATATCATTAAAATTAGTAAGGGTGAAATCGGTGTGGATCGGCTGGATTTTTGCATTAAAAAATCATCTATATGTTTTGGTCAAATTTTTAGAATAAAAAGAAACGTTTCAGGTTATTTTTTCGAGGCCCTATATTTTATACATTTATATTTATAAAAAATATTAATGATACAAATAGATGTTTTATTTCATATATTAATGACATTCACTTGTCGTATATTGTAATAGTGCTATTTATGACTTTATATTAATTTTTATATATATTATAGGATAAATAATATGGCTACTGAGTAATTTTATTTATATTTAAAATATTTAAAATATAATATAAAATTATATTTTATAAATTTTTAATTATGTAGATCTCCATAGGACTGCTCGGGTGGTTTTTTTTAAATTTAAAAGATGTCTAAGTTTTTTCGAATCTAAAAAAACCTAAAAGTTTTGAATCAGGTCGGATAGGTTTTTAGGTTTTCAATTTTTTAATTTTTTGTTTACACTCCTAAAAATTAGGGTTAAATCCTTAGACCTTCCGTGAACTTTAGCAGTTTTTCGTGTCTAACCCTAATATATGAACTTATCATAGCGCGTCCCTAAAGTATACCAAGATTTCCATTTTAGTCCATCCGTCTAGACTTTTTCATTTTTTCGATTTTTTCTATTTATGAAATGATGAAACTACCATTTTGTAGTCTCTTTTAATGTTTACACAATGCGAGACGACTTCATATAGTCCTTGGACAGCTCTGAGTGGCCGTAATTTTATGTTGGACGGCGTTGGCGTCGAGTCATTGCTCATCTTGTCATGAAAAAATATCCCATGACATTCTCCTCCATCAAAGTTGACGATGCCCCCAATGTTCGAGCTTTTTTGGGGTCTTCGTCTTCAGTCTTGACTTTGCTTGTCCAATTGGAGTCCACCTTCATGTTCACGTTGTTTCGGGACTCGCTGATGACTCCTTCCGAGCTTGTACAATGTGAGCGGAGTCCACAATGGAAGCGATTCAGCTTTAGCAAGTAACTATCCCTCCATTAAATTTTTGTTGGATTAAGCTTCTTTACACTTGCACGGTGTCAACTCAATTAGTTTGCCTTGTTGGGGAGGAACAACTCTTGCATAACTTTGTGAGTAGCTCAGGAGGAGTTCCTTCGGGATCGCGACAAGAGTGCGATGAGAATCTCATGATTTGACATGTATGACTTGACTTGATGTCTTCATATTGCAGTTAGCTGCGACATAAAGTCATCCATCCATCAAATGTAGAGCATCTCCTCACGATTTATGAGCATTCAAGATTCTGACGATTTGAGGCAGAGTAAAATTCTTTGATTAGACTCCTTGGAACTTATCTACTTCGAGTTTCTACTGAGAGAGACCAATTATATTCGCTATGGACATTACTCGATCCTCTTGTGACGGGCCTGACTGCTACAGGTTCTTTGGGATGCGCCTTTTTTTATCCTATGACATCTCTTGAAGCTTCAACAACACCTTTGCACAAGGACGAAATGATGTCATTGTGTTTATTTGCGAAGATAATGCATATTTCACACTTGTACATATAAGAGTTTTGACAATGTGATGTCATTGTGCCTATCGATAAAGATGTGATGTCATTGTGCCTATCGATTAAGATCATACATCCTTGACATATTTATCCACCAGATGATTGACTCTCACGGAAGAGTAGCCTTATGAGTTTTCATTGATTCACAGAGATGCCCATGAAAACATTCTGCTTGATGGCAAGTGGGTTCATGACAATGGCTTTCAACTTCACCTACATCTCCATTTGAATGGATAACATCAATGACATATCTTTCGGGCCTTGGACTTCGATCTTGGAGGTCACTTCCATTGCACGAGGCATTTTTCGAGAAGAAAGACAGGTCTTTGTTTAGTTGGCAGTGGAATACCTGGTAGTAGCTATAGGATCCCAAAAGGCACCAAGAGGGGGGTGAATTGGTGTTTAACTGAAAATGTCAATTTCACGAAATTCGTCGCGGAAGCATAAAACCAATTCTTAAAAACATTTGCAATTCAGATTATAAACACAATATTAATGGGGAGAGAGGGTGAGAGAAATCAAATACGAAGACATGGGTGGTTGTATACGAGGTTCGGCCACATCTTGGACTACGTCCCCGCTCTGACTTCTCGACCTCAAGACCGTCGGAGATTCCACTAATCCCTTCCTTTGTTCCAAATGGGGCAAGGAAGAAAGCCCTTTACACAATCACCATTTTCTCCGCTTCGAGAGGCAAGGCAATCTCTCCTCTTAGGAAGCTAATCTTTTCTCTCGCTCAAGATGTAAGATTTGGAACCTCTTTTACACAGGAGCTCTCACAATCTTTCTGAAGAATAGTTTCTCTCTTTTACAATAGAACACTCACAAGAATAGAAAAGAGAAAGAAAGAAGGCTCTAAAATGACAACTTCAAGAGAAATGATCTCCTTTTGATTTCTTGAAGTTTTACTTCAATGCCTGGATAGATACTTTTGCTTCTGGCCTTGGCACTCCTTTTATAGGCTCTAGTATGTGAAAAATTCGTCCAGAATTAATTTCACATTTTTCTCCTCAAAATATAACGGTTATTGTTCATTTCAGTAATGAACCGGTCGACCGCATTTATTGACCGATCGACCGGACTATATGTCCGTTGCACTGATTTCTCCAGTTGTCGCAGTTGGCCGGTCGACCAGACCATCGACCGGTATCTCGATCGGTACAGTCTCGCAGTTTTGATTTGTAGCCATTGAGCTGATCGGTCGGTCGCTGCATCGATCGGTCCGTCGACCGGTACAGTCTCGCAGTTTTCATTTGAGCAGTTTATGCCTTGATCAGTCGACCGGTATCTTCGATCGGTCGACCGGGCTGTCTCGATCGGTCTTCATAACTTTGACCGGCAGGTTGACCGTCCTGCACTATTTTGAGCATAACTCTTTGCATGGTTATTCAAATCAGATGATCTTGGAGTCTATGGAAAGCTAACAGAATTCTCTACAACTCTGACATCACATTCATCCGAAACTAATAAGATCAGTGCCAATTATTTAATTAAATTGTAGTGCATAAAGTTATATCTTTTTTTTAACTTTTTAGCATTTTATCTTTAATCATTCGAGATTTGTAGGGGTGTTCACCGGGTCGGGTCGACCCGTGAACCCGATGACTCCACCGGGTCGGGTCGACCCGTGAACCCGATGACCCGACCCAACCCGAATCGGTTTGGGTCGGGTCGGGTCGGGTACGGGTTGGATTTTTCCAACCCGAGTCGACTCGACCCGACCCGAATTTTTTATTTTTTTTATTTTTTTCCTTTTTTATTCAAATTTATGCTTATATTTGATTTAAAAAATGTAAAATTTGAAATAAAATATTTAAATTGCAAAAATAACATTAAACAATTATAAAACTTATTTTATGATTTTAAAATAATAAATATAAAAATAGTAAGAAAAAATAAAAAAAAGAAAATTGGGTGGTCGGGTAACCCGATCACCCGACTCGATCTGACCGAACCGGGTCGGGTTGGGTCGGATTTGGCCTCCCAATCTCTTTCGACCCGACCAAATTTGGTCGGGTCGGGTCGGGTTTGTTCACGGGTCGGGTCCAACCCGATTCGTGAATACCCTAGGAGGTTTGTATTATTAAAATATAATTTAATATGTCATTAAAACTTAGATCCAATAATCTCCCCATTTTTTATGAAGACAAACCGATAAATATGAAAAATATATAAATTACAAAAAAGTTGTAAAATTCTTGTAAAAACAATTTTACTCCTCCTAACACATAACTTTCCTTACAATAGTAAATATTCACATAAATATTAATTGTAAGGTACTCTTCATACAAAATGATATTCATATCATTTTTCTCATATACTTCTCCCCTTTTGTTTCATCAAAAAGAATAATTTATATATATGAAGCATATAAGAAATCATATGTAACTCCCCTTAATCAATATTTTCTTTTTAAAAAAAATTATTTTCCCCCTTTTGTTATATAATAGTCATGTAGAGAGTATTTCAACATAAGAATTTGAAAATATGACTCCCCTAAATTTATGACTACTTTATAAAGGTAAAATGAAGATAATTTGATGAAATCCAAAAAAATATTTATGGATATGGCATAAAACTTTGATGCAACAATGATATCCATGATATGTAAAACTAAAGTTTTGAAATTTTAACATGCTCCCCCTATCGTTATGACCAATTTTCTTTTGTTCCTTTCTTCTCATCCAAAGAAATAGTCATTTTTAAATTTTTAAATAAAATTAAAAGAATAGCTCTAATCACTTAAGAAATATAAAAATGCAACCAATGATACTTTTACCATAACCTTTGTGCCTTCACATTTTTAATTCCACTTGTCCTTTGTATGTAAGGCACACCTGCAAAAATAATTATGTAACCTTTGGTACTCAAATTTCTTTGGGTCCTATTTTATTAGATGTTGTTCCTTTCGGAACCCAAATCATATCATTTTGTGAAGATTTTCTTTCTTTGCATTGATACGCAAAATGACCATTAAATCCACATGTAATATGTGATTTTCTATATGTATGATTAGATTTTCAATAAGATATTTTTTAATCAAGAAAAAAATCCTTATGTACGTTAAAATTGATATTATCATTCTCATTATCATTATCACTATTAGCACTAGAGTAATAACAAGAGTTGGATGATACCTCATCATTATGTGCCATTAAGCATAGATATGCATCCTCGCTAGACGAATTTGATGATTCACTTGATTCACATTCACTTGACTCATCATGCCTTTTCTTCTTTTTTCTATGAGATGTCTCTTCTTTGTGATTTTTGTATGATCTTCGGGTAGGCTTTGCATTCTTTTCTCTCTCTTTCACCAATTTGAGATACTTATCGAGTTTTCTTGAGTAGAGAGCAAGTCTCTTTTCGTCTACTTCTTCTTCACTCGAGACATCTTCACTTTTGTTTGCTTTCAAAGTCAATGTCTTCTTTTGGGGAGCATTTGATTCTTCTTCTTCTTGGATTCCGATCTCATAGGTTAGAATTAGATCGTCAAAATTTAATTTTTTTCAAATCTTTTTTTCGATCATTGTCTTTTTTGTATGCCAACGGGAGGAGAGAAATCTGAGAATCTTTTTTACTTTTTGGGAGTTAATTCTCGGCTCGTCCAAAGAGGTTAAGTCATTCATAATATCATTAAATCGAGCAACCATATCATTTATAGATTCATTATCATACATTTTGAAAGAATTATATTGATGATTTAGAATATTCAATCTAGATTCTTTGACTTTATTCGTTCATTCATAAGTGGTAATAAGTTTCTTCCAAATTTCGATTGCACTTTCACAACTAAAAATTTGATTAAAATTCATTGAATCCAAAGCACACTAAAAAATGTTCTTTGCTTTCCAATTCAATTTCGAAAAAACTTTTTGTCTTTCGTCATGTTCGGAAGGTAATTTTTCATGTAAGTAATAGCCTTTTTCGACAATATCCCACATGTTTATAACATATGTAGGCTTGGATCCGAATTTCCAATATCCAAAATTTGATGTATTTAAAAGGGGAGGACGACTAATTGATTGTCCTTCAACAAAAATAAATGCACTTGATGACATAGCTCTTAAGATTGTTAAATCTTAAAACAAACGATTGAATCTTAAAAATGATTAGATCTAAAAACGAGAAGATTCAAAAAATCAAAATAAGAGCAACCCGCTCTGATACCAATTGTAGGATCTCAAAGGGCACCAAGAGGGAAGTGAATTGGTGTTTAACCGAAAATGTCGATTTCACGAAATTCATCGCGGAAGCATAAAATCGATTCTTAAAAATATTTGCAATTCAGATTATAAACACAATATTAATGGAGAGAGAGTGAGAGAAATCAAACACGAAGACACAGGTGATTATTGACGAGGTTCGGCCACACCTTGACATATGTCCCCGCTCCGACTTCTCGACCTCGAGACTGCCGAAGATTTCACTAATCCCTTCCTTTGTTCCAAATGGGGCAAAGAAGAAAGCCATTTACACAACCATCTTTTTCTCCGCTTCGAGAGGCAAGGCAACCTCTTCTCCTAAGAAGCTAATCTTTTCTCTCGCTCAAGGGGTAAGATTTGGAATCTCTTTTGCACAGGAGCTCTCACAATCTTTCTGAAGAATAGTTTCTCTCTTTTACAATAGAACACTCATAAGAATAGAAGAGAGAAAGAAAGAAGGCTCTAAAATGATAACTTCAAGAGAAACGATCTCCTTTTGATTTCTTGAAGTTTTGCTTCAATGCCTGGATAAATACTTTTGCTTCTGGCCTTGACACTCCTTTTATAGGCTCTGGTGTGTAGAAAATTCGTCCAGAATTAATTCCACATTTTTTTCTTCAAAATATAGCAGTTACTGTTTATTTCAGTAATGAACCGATCGACCGCATTTATTAACCGGTCGACGGACTATATGACCATTGTGCTGATTTCTCCAATTGTCGCAGCTGGTCGGTCGTTCGGACTATCGATCGGTGTCTCGATCGGTACAGTCTCGCAGTTTTGATTTGTAGCCGTTGAGTTGATCGGTCGGCCGCTGCATCGATCGGTCCGACGATCGATACAGTCTCGTAGTTTTCATTTGAGCAGCTTATGCCTTGATCGGTCGACCAGTATCTCCGATCGGTCGACCGGACTGTCTCGATCGGTCGACCGGACTGTCTCGATCGGCCTTCATAGCTTCGATCGGTAGGTTGATCGTCCTGCACTATTTTGAGCATAACTTTAAACACGATTATCCAAATTAGATGATCTTAGAGTCTTTGGAAAGCTAACAGAATTCTCTACAACTCTGACACGTTCACATTCATTCAAAACTAATAAGATCAGTGCCAATTATATAATCAAATTGTAGTGCATAAAGTTATCTCTTTTTCTTTAAACTTTTTAGCATTTTATCTTTAATCATTCGAGGTTTGTATCATCAAAATATCATTTAATATGTCATTAAAACTTAAATCCAACAGTAGCATGCCAAGGGTTCGCCAAATGCTTAGCGCTCGAACCATTTGCATATTGGACGTTGGTGTTGAGAAATTAGTTTGTGTTAGCATATATCCAGCTTGTTCTAGCTCTGAGATGACATTAGGCTACTTGCAGGAGGACATTTGACAAGGTAGGCTCAAGTGACAGCTCGTCCGAGAGTGTTTACAAGGGATCGATGGTTTGCCCCATTTGCGAAAGTCATCTTCATTCAGTAGGTCAGGCTGATGTCACGGTAAAATGTTTGTGAATGTTGTTATGTAACCGAAAGGGATGTTTGATGTATGTAAAATACAATATACATTTAGCTATGCATTTAATCTTATTTTCTAATAGAATGCAAAAAAAAATTAGCTTATTTACATTATTTTTACAAAAATTAAAATCTACCCAAACATTGTATTTTATTTTCTAGGAATCAAGAAAATTGAATTACGAAATCAATAAAACTGCGCTCGAAACGAAGTTAAAACGGAGCCAAAAAGTGAAAAAAACTGTAAAAGGATGTAAGTTGGTTGTCACGGGTGGGTTGTGAAAGATTCTTCAGGGGCCATGATAGGGCCATAAAATCAAATTTAACGGACCATTAAAATAGATTTTTCTACGTCGAAACATGTCGGAAGTACGATCGTGACCAGAATTTTACGAGCTATGAAATCCATAATTTTTATGGAAATCGGACACTTTAAGGGTTGTGAAACACCAGTCACGATTCGTGAAACATCCATCAGGGGCCGTGAAAACCCATTTTTAATTTGATTTGCACAATGTTTAGACCGTGAAATTATCGTAACCATCCGTGAAGAAGGCCGAAATCGACTTGGAAACATCTTTTGAAGGGATTTCAAGTATACAAGAACTCTTACCCATATCATATGTCCTAGAAATCAACTGAAAAATTTTATTATAAAAAATTCAAAATTTCACAAGGCCAAAATCTCATAATTAATTCCACTCTGAATTTACCTTATTTTACATAGAAAAGATTTATGTTTCTTTTCTGATCATATGGAAACTTGAACCTCTTATAAATAGATGCTTTCTATAGTCAGAAGAGGAGGTGCTAGGGCCTGCAACCTGTGCTTTGAAGACAAAAATGTGGAAGCATCTTGAAGAACAATCAAGAAGATTTCTACGTGATGATCTCGAGTGAGGATCGCCAAAGAGTACTTCTATTTTTATTTCATGTTGGATGCATCATATTATGCTTTAAAGTACTATGTTTTTAATCCTTGTAATTTGGACAGTTTAGTTTAGTTTTAAGTTTCAAATTTATTTCTATAAGAGGCTTATTGTTAAGACAATTTGTGAACCATTCTTTAGTGATTGTTTATAGTTCGTTTAACTTTTAAGAACATGATTGTTGTGATTATGGCTTTTCATTAACTTTAATTGAATTATTAATTGATTATTAACTGGGAAGTGTGATCAATCTATTCATAATTTAAGTAATTTCTATCGTAATCTGATAAAATCGGGTGGAGTATTAAATTATGTGGTTTGCCAAGCATTCTAATTTGAATAGGATTGAGAGAAGATCTGGGAAGAGTATTCTCATCTTATTAAGACTGAAAATAGTTGATTTACCCAGTTAGGGAGATCATATTTTAGGTGTTCCTAATTCATCTAAAAGTTGAACTTGATTATTTTTTTATTAAATCAGTCACTATATAAGTTAAATAAGTTTGTTCTTAATCATTTTTACACATCCTAAGGACCCTAGACATCAGTAGTTTAATTTAGTTTTAATCTTTATTTTTTTGTTATTTTATTTTTTGTAACTCTTTTACCCAAACCATGTTATTTCCTATTAGCCTATTAAATTAATTTAGTTAAGTAAGTTAATTCTTCATGGGTTCAACACTCTACTCTTTACTTTATTATTTGAGGAAGTAGTGCACTTGCTAGCATTTAATTGTTATCAATTGTCACATCAAATTTTTAGCATCATTCACGAAAAATTATTCTTTACTTACTACTCTTACTTTATGCTACTTTGAGACTTTACTTTTTTGTTGTTTTCACTTGTTCTTTTAGTTGTGTAAGTTTTCGAGTAAATTACACCTTAACTTTGACGTTTGCACCGCGCTGCCCTCCAACTTTAATTTGTAACACGAGTGTCCTCCATCTATTAACTCATTGCACCGAATGCGCTTTTCACCGTCGATCTTTTGTTTTCTAGTCGCATAGTTGGTGGCACTGACGCGTTATCTTTTCTCTTTTCCACATAAGTATTTTTTGACGTAACAATATTAAAAAATAAAATAATAATTAAAAAATGAAAAAAAACCACGTAAAAGAGAGAAGAAGGGAGCTCTCTTCATTTCCCATGCCGATGCCGATGCAAGAAAAGAACGGGGGAGACGGCCTCTCGCTCTGTGACCTCATGCCAACGAGGTCATAAAGAAGGGGGTCGTCTCCCCCCTCTTTCCCCGTGCTGACACTGGCGTAGGAAAAGAATGGGGGCGACGGCCCCACGCTTTGCGACCTCGTGTCGGAGGTCGTAGAGCGAGGGTGTCGCCCCCCTCTTTCCCTGTGTTAAGTTGGAGTAGGGAAAGAAGGGGGGAGATGACCCCTGCTCACCGAGGTCGCAAAGAGGGGGGTTGTCACCCCCTTCTTTCCCCGTGCCAACATCAGCACAAGGAAAGAATGGGGACGATGGCCCCCCTCTGCCACATTAGTAAATATTCACGTAGAGAAGAAAGAAGATGTCACATTAGCATCAGCTATAGACCGAAAAACGGACGATCGACGGTGAAAAGGGTATTCGGTGCAATGAGTTAAAAGATGGAGGATAGTGTTGTTACAAAGTAAAGTTAGAAGGTAGCGTTGGGAAACGATCAAAGTTAGAGGGTATTTGACGTAATTTATCCGTAAGTTTTCAAATTTACATCTTTCTTACGCAACTCGACTATCACGCTCAATCACTATGTCCTCAATGGGAAAAAAGAAAACGTCCACCAATCAACAAATTGAGAAAGATAAAGTTGTTGTCCAATAGCGTAAAGTTCACAATGAGATAACAATGAGTCACAACAATATGAAGATGCCTCAACAAATTTATTGTAAAGACTTCTTTGTAGACTAGAAGTCATCATCACAAGCAACTTGAATCTCATGTTGAAACAACTCTCCAAGCAATCATATCATTTAAAAATCTGGAGAGTCAACTTTCAAACTTGTGACATCAAAGTGTGAATACATATGAGCATGTTACAACACTTTTCGAAACGGAGCCTTCGGCTGAGCCAAAATATGACCTTGAAGAGATGATGGGTCAACTTATTACAATAATTGAAAGAAAGCTGCAAATACAAGATCAACATATTCAAAAATTTTACGGCTCAATTGACTCAAATTCGGAAGCAAATCGAAATTGATGATACAATTTGACTTTTCGACACTAAGCTCAAGTTTGATTCTTTGAAGGCAAATCTACATGATCTAAAGAGTCAGGTCGCGCAATTGACTTCTATAAAATTTGAATCTCCAAAGCACTTCAACGAGAGTCCAACCATCATCATGTGCCCATGTCACCATCAGCATGCATATCAAAGAAGAGGGATGCTTTGAAAGTAAATCTACATGATCTAAAGGTCGTGCAATTGACTTCTCTAAAATTTTAATCTCCAAAGCACATCAACGAGAGACCAACCATCATCATGTGCCCATGTCACCATCAACATTCATATCAAAGAAGAGGACATCCAATAACAAAGTCTTCAACAAGGATAGCAACTATGCAATGGTGTATTAAGAAGACAATTGCATAAAGGACAAGTTCGAAGGAGGAACTCACCTTCGGAAGTCCCTACTATTCAAACTTCGTCTCCAACATCAACTTCATTACCATCAACACTGGCTGTCACACCTTCACAAATTCAAAAATTACAATGAAGAGAAAACACATGACATCTCCAATCACTAATTCAGCAATGGCAAATTAAAGGGAAGAGAAGTACATCACCGATTTCAAATGCACCAACTACATCAAAGCAATGGAGGTAAAAAAAATGCATCCATCCATGATAACTAGCAGCTTAAAACACAACTCTAATCTAAGAATGTTGTTGTGCTTGAAGAACCTCCAACACCGGATGATGGCACAATGGTGGAGACGTTGGGCGTCATCCGCATTTGTTGAGTCTCACCATATAACATCCGATAACCTTGGTGAGATTGTTCCTATTGCATATTTCTTTATATTATCTTAATTGATCATCGTATGTTAGTCTTAGCATATGCGTGTCATAGTCAAGCTAGTGACTCTAAATCAGAACTATTCCATCATCTTTATCTCTTATTTTGGATTTCATATTTTTCATTTGATTAGATTACTTTTTCCTTTTCTTAATTTCTTTCTTCTATATTGTTAGTTGTTTTTATTTTTATTTTGAACTGGTCATCTAAAATTGCAGGTCCAACAAAAAAATAAATATATATAGAAAGAGAAAAAAAATCATGGGTGTTAAATGCTTATCATGGCCCCAACATTGTTCCTTTCTTACCACACTATAAATCACGGTGGGTCGTAAGTTATTGTTCATGAGTCTCACATAATGTTCAATCTGCATGCCCGATTGGTCATAGGTCGTTAGAATAATTTCATGCGTCTCACCGTAAGCTTAACATCCTACAATTCTATGACTCACGGGTCATTAAACATGCTTCACAGGCCATAAGTGACTTACACATTCCTATTGGCTCATGTTCTACCTGGCACGACCCTACACATGTTTATGAGCCATTAACTATTCTCACAGGTCGTGAGAAGCGTAGATTCTCTTTCTCAATATGGCATCTGCTCATTGGTCCATACCCATTACCCTCGGAACGGGCCACGTGTCATCGATTTTGAACCACCACTAATGCCTCGTAACCCATAGCCTCACCCAGTGAACCATTCCATCGTGCACCGAACTGTATTAACTCATCACTAACCATTAAATTTGTTTCACGGACCCCTCTCTATTTGTTACTTAAACGCAGGTATGTGACGTCGCTTCTTCACGCTCCATCATCCGAGCAGCACCAAAATGCTCCGATCGTCTTCTCCAATCACCAGACCAGGCCGTGTGACATTGGTGACTAGGGAACAAGCAACCTTCGTGCGACCACCGATTTGACGTCAGTGGATGTATTTTGATCACTCTGATCCCTTTCCTCATCGCATGCATATCCTTCTCAAAGGTGTCAGGTCGGCATTGCATGATCTGCCTTCGCCCTAACTCGCCATCCACCACTATGATCTCAGCTTGCATCACGCTTACTCGAATACAACATATATTTGCATTTAATCTTATTTCGAATCATTTTCTAATAGCATGCATTATTTTATGAGATTATTTACATTAATTTTACAAAAATAAAAAACTACCCAAGTATTGTATTTTATTATCTAGGAAACAAGACAAATGAATTACGAAGTCACTGGAGAAAAATGTGCTCGAATCAGAGTTAAAACGGAACTAGAAAGTGGAAAATTGTGAAGTTGTGAAGGGTTGTAAGTTAGGTCGTGAAAGATTCTTCACGAACCGTGACAAGGAACATGAAATCAATTAACGAACTGTTAAAATAGATTTTTGCACATCAAACACTTGCCTGAAGCACGATCGTGATTAGAATTTCACAAGCTGTGAAATCCCTTATTTTTATACGAATCGAATACTATAAGGACCGTGAAACACCTATCACGGGCCATGAAAACCTATTTCTAACATGATTTGGACAATATTTAGGCCATGAAATTGTCATAACCACCCGTGAAGAAGTTCGAAATACACTTAAACATATTTTTGAAGGGATTTCAAGTATACAAGGACTCCTACTCATACCATATGTTTTAAGGATCAATCGGAAAGATTTTATGACAGAAATTTCAGAGTTTCACAAGGTCAACAACTCATAATTGATTCTACTCTGAATTTACCTTATTTTACATAGAAAAAATTTTCATTCCTTCTCTGATCACATGAAGACCCCCTTATGGGGCTTTCTACAATCAAAAAAGGGGGTGTTAGGGCTTGCAACCTATGCTTTGAAGATAGAAGCATGGGAGTGTCTTGAAGAACGACCGAGAAGACTTCTGCGCAATGATCTCAAGTGAGGATCGTACATCGATTGATCGTTCATTCCATAGAGTACTCCCAATTTTATTTTCATGTTGGGATGCATCATATTATGCTTTAAAGTTCTATATTTTCAATCTTTGTAATTTGGACAATTTAGTTTAGTTTTAAGTTTCATATTTATTTCTGCAAGAGGCTTATTGTTAAGACAATTTGTGAACATTACTTCAGTGATTGATTATAGTCCGTTTAACTTTCAATAACATGATTGTTGTGTTTATGAATTTCCATTAGTATTAAGTAAATTATTAGTTGATTATTAATTGGAAAATGTGATCAATCTATTCATAATTTAAGTAACTCATGTCGTAATCTAATAAAATCAGACAGGGTATTAGATTGTGTGGTCTACCAAGTTAACTCAGGTGAGTGATTTGGTAGCATATGAATTACAACTTAAAACATTCTAATTTGAGTAGAATTGAGAGTAGATCGGGGTGAAGTATTTTCATCTTATTAAGATTAAACATAGTTGATTTACCCGGTTAGGGAGATCATATTTTAAGTGTTCCTAATCCATCTAAAAGTTGAACTTGATTATCTTTGATTAAATCAATCACTATATAAGTTAAATAAGTTTGTTCTTAATCATTTTAACCCATCCTAAGGATCCTAGACATCAGTAGTTTAATTTACTTTTAGTCTTTATTTTTTTGTTATTTTATTTTCTGGAACTCTTTTACCCAAATCATGTTGTCTCCTATTTGCCTCTGAAATTAGTTTAAGTAAATTAATTCCTCGTGAGTTCGATACTCTACTATTTACTTTATTACTTGATCGACTAGCTCACTTGCTAGCATTTAATTGTTACCAATTATCGCATGTTGAACATTGATACTTGACATTGGAGCAAGTTCTGTCATGGAGCGATTGGGAGCTTAATGTTACACGACTGGATATGTGGTGAGACGTCACAAAGCGTTGAGAAGTGCCAGGTTGTCATTGTTGGCTATGATGACAGCCTCTATAATGTGGGCATTTCGAGCTATACGACTGGACCTATAATGTGACCTCGCATTATGAGCGACGTAAAACCATAATGGCTAGACACAATGATACTCTTCTTGATGTAGCACGACACTTCAGAATTCATGAACGGATATGTGGAGTGGCGATTCGCTCGAGGGAATGACGCATAATCATCTTGAGCAGCAGGGGCGATCAATCCGTTTTGATAGTGCACGAGGAGCATTCTTTGGCGCGACATGGACTCATGACATTGTGTGGCACGACTAGGCATGCAACGATGAAATTTGTCAAGCATTTGTCATTGATGTCCACGACTAG
Source organism: Pontederia crassipes (assembly GCA_030549335.1). NCBI lineage: Eukaryota > Viridiplantae > Streptophyta > Magnoliopsida > Commelinales > Pontederiaceae > Pontederia > Pontederia crassipes. The sequence continues at coordinate 61,443,605 of CM060191.1, read as the reverse complement.
GAACCGTGGCACCAAATGGCACCAATGCACTTGGGCATAGTGGGAGTTCGCAAACGAAAGCACTTTTTCATGCTAGGGCAATTGTGACGACAAGAGCAGGTCATCATCACATGAATCTGAGTAGGAAAAACTGTTTCTATACCATTTGTCATGAGATCATTCTTGAGCACAAGACCATGTGCAGCAACTAGGCGAAATGGCACTTAGCCAAACATGTTTTGAGTATTCAGCGAAAGTATTATGGTTGATTACCGAGAGTCACTCTTATAAATTTTCAATCACGAATATGATTAGAGTGTTCAACGAGTCATCATGGGACTGTGGGACTAACGCGTTGAGACATCAATGTAAGCACTTGAATGCTTGACATCTAAGTGATCATTCGGAGAATCATTGGGTACCAAAAGTGTTCATTCATCTCGAATGGAGGAAATGTATATGAATAAAAATTGAATGATTATTCTTCGTAACCATCCTTACTTTTCTCATGAAAGAAAACCTCTTTTTGTCTTGATTCACTTCTTAACATTTAAGACAATTTTTAAACAATATTTCATTTTTATAGCTTTATCAAATAATGTGAAAATTCCAAAAGAGACTTTCCTAACACTAAATAGAACTTTTTTCATAACGTTTATGAACTACATTAAGGCATTCTTTAAAAAGTATTATTATCATTATTTAAATTATCGATAATATGACATTATAGTGTTTGGCAAATTTAGTAGTATAAGTTATGATTAAAATAACTAGAGAACAAATTATCAAAATAGTCTTTAAAATTATTTTAGATCTTCATCACACGATATTATAAATAAACAAAGCAAAAATAAAAAAATGAATATAGTAAAATAAGATGAGGCAAAACTAAGAGTTATTTGTAAAAAAATAAATAGTACAGAAGATGAGATTGATTGATATCAATTTATTAATAAAATATTTAAAATTAAAAATTTTAATTGAATAGATATTTTTGTTAAAATGCATGTCAACCGATTAGTAATATAATAACAAGATAATATGAATATATGATAGACCTTAAAAATTTTAAATAAAATAATCGATAATCTATCTAAAAATGACCACTTTGGGTAAAAATATTCTAGACACTAAGCTAGAATGTGGTTTTAGTTTAACATGTAGTAAAACTTTCGATATTACTAAAATTGTCTCTTTTGGGTGATCCACCTGCCAAGTGAGAGATGTAGGAGATGATGCCATACATTGAAGACTATTGATCTAACCATTTTATGTTTGATAGAATACAGGAACTGGATTGAGGACTACTCGTCGCCTCACGCAAACTACCATGTCTTTATAGTAGAAATAAAACGTTTAATGATATCAAGAACGTAAGTGGCCTTGATGTTGAGCCCCATAATTTCTTCCTAGGGAAAAAGGCATGTTTGACAGGGAGATGCCTTTGTACTTAGATGTAGGAAACTAGCCAAACTACAAATAAGAGACACCTCGTTATTTTTGCACCGAATTCCTTAGACGCAACGTGCGGTGTCCAATTCGACGTGGACGATGTAAAGATATGGCAGCCGCAACGCAACAACTTGAATCTCTGAGGTCGGAACCGTAAATAAATGTTCTCTACTTGCAATTACTGAACTTGTATTGGCCATGCATTGGAAAGAAAAATGATACAGCAACTTCAAATTCTAGTCGAGCAAGGGAAAAACAACACAAGCAACACGAAGGACCAGTTCACATAGGAAAACATTCAAATCGACATAGTTTTCATGCCATAGGTCTTAGATATTGTTCCTGCAAGCCTATGCACAACAGAAGGCAAATTGGCAAATCCTAAATATACCAGAATCAACTGGTATTTTAAGATAGGGTTCTTAGCAATAGCACCAGCACTGATCATGAGTTGCTACGCTTGTCCTTGTATTCTGGAGATGCCCTTTTGCAAGTGACAGGATTAAAACAAGGCTAGATGCTCAGGCTGGCACCTTAATTCTGTGGACTGGACATGAACTACCAACAAAGAAAACACTGGATTTATCTTTACACAATGTCTTTATCTTCAGTTTGCATCACCGTCATTTTTCCTCGATCCTTACACTGTTTTCTCTTTTTCCTGTTTTTTTTTCCGGGATGAACAAAACCTCATTTTGAAGCATTATGAAGAGATACCCTACAGTTCAAGATACACCAGCACAAAAGGAGAACCCCTACCTCAAGCAACCAAGAGAGATCCAGATGAAAATTAGAGCACGATGTAGTCATCTGTACCTCAAATTCATGTCAAAATCATGACCATAGATACCAGGAATGTGAGCAGCAGGCACAGGATGAACCTGCTTTGAATTAGCATGAAGCTCCATGCCAATAAGTCTTTGAAGGTCCTCTGGATGACCGCCTCCCATGGGTCCTTAGCATATAGAAACAGAAAGATTAAAGAAGCAAAGATGAGATGATAATTAAGAAAAGACATCAACCATTTGAACTAGGTTATTATATGTTAATGTTGCAAGAAGAACACGTAATCTTTCATATTGAATAAGATATGGTTGGGAGAACAAGATAAACTAACATTATGAGGGCATGTGAAATATTGCATAGTAAAACACTAAGGGACTATTTGGTATGAGGTAATCCAAATAGATTACCGGTTATTTTATTTAAAATTCTCAGGACCCACCACATTACCTCGTTTAGCTATGATTACCGGCAGTGTTGTCAAACATGTAAAACGGACACGACACGGAGCAGTTGGGAAAACACGAAATCGTATACACGTAACACGACATGGCCGATTCTACCAGAAAAATATTTTATATATTAACTAGCACAGACCAGCATTTTTAAAGATGAAGAATTTTCGACTTGAAATCATCAAACCATCAACCAAGTTCATACAAAATAACATATCTAACAATTATATTGTAAGTTTTAACTCACTATTAATGAGCAAATAACAACCAGATGGAGCCGCAAAGAAAAAATCTTAATCTAACATTCTAACCCTCTCGGTTTATCTATTCTTAAACACACAAAGAAAGAGGGAGAGACCACGGGAGCTTCCCCTGTTTGCGAAGACGCAAAGAAAGAGGGATGAACCCAAGGAAGTTCCTCTGTTTGCAAACACAGAGAAAGAAAAAAGAGGGAGGGAGGGCGATGCAAAGAGTCATCAATAGAGAGGACGAATAGGGTGCAAACAGTCATAAAGATGTAGAGAAAGAGGGAGCGAGGGAGGGCGTACTGGCAGCAGTAGAAAGGAAGGGCAGTCGGCAGCAGGAGGTCAGCAATGGCTGTAAGGGCGAACGACGCGAGCGGTGGCTGCAGGAATGAATAGCCTGAGAAAGGGATGTAGACGGCGAACAGTGAGGTCACAAATAATCGCAGACAGGAGCACACACAGGAGAGAGAGGGCGCAGTGAGCAGCCACGTGCAGAGAGAGAGAGAGAGAGAGGTACCAGCGGTGGAAGATAACACGAAGGAACGGCGACATGCAGTTAATGGTGGTTTCAGGGGCGAACAACATGAGTGATGCCAGCACGAGCAGGGGCGGCTGAAGGTGACAAACAGTGTAAGCAAGGGGTGGCTGTGGAAGCCAACGCCGGGAGTAGTGGACCAACACTGAGATTTGGAGCAGCAATGTCGTGGCGTGAACAAAGGGAAAAAGGATTAGGGATTCTGTGATTTGGAAGAAAAAGACAAGCCACGTGGGTGAACGACCAGGTAAAAAAAAGGATCGCTGGACACGGAGTCAACACGCGATTCCACCGTTTCTACGCACTGACACGCGATTCCACCACGTGTTGACGAAACGCGATTCTAGATAGAATCGAACACGTTTGGCTGGGGTAGACTCGTAGAATCGTACGATTCTACGAGTCAGACTCACGTTTTTGACAACTTTGATTACCGGTAACTTTAATTGCTCTGGTACACCTCACTGGGGAAGGTGGCTTTCCATATTACCAATTGCTTGATATGCATTTTGACAAAAATATTCATTCCATAATTTTTTTAATTTCAATATCTTATTAATAAATAAATATCATTTAATTGCATCTCTTTATTATTTGAATCTTTTATAAATAACTCTTATTTTTTACTCATCTTATTTTATCTATATTCACTTTTCTATTTTTTTGCTTTATTTATTTAGGATACTACATGATGAAGTGAAATAATTTTTAGGGGTATTTTGGTAATTTGCTCTCTAACTATTTTAGTCATTATTTATATTACCAATGCTTATCAAACACTATAATGTGATATTACCGGTAATTTAAATAGTGGTAATCTATTCAAATGGTGATCAAAATTACCGATTAATTAAATCGGTAATGCAGCAAACGGCCCTTACTCTCAAAAAAATAACAACAACAACAACAAAGCCTTATCCCACTAGGTGGGGTCGGCTACATGGATCATACGTCGCCATTCCGCTCTATTAGTAATATATTCGTTGATCCATGTTCATAAAATTCGACAGGATTTTATGCTGACTGTCGGGGCCTAACACAACCCTCCTCCTTTATCCGAGCTTGGGACCGGCTATAAAATATAGGCGGAGTTCTTACTCTCAAAAAAAAAACACGAAACAAAATTAGAATTTGCACAACAATAATCAATCATTCAAAAGCACAAAACCAGCATTATTGTTTCATGTATCATTAAAGGAACCAATAGGAAAAGACAAATATCACAAACTATGCAAAATAATTAACACAAAAAGAAGGTACATAATTTTACCAGGAACCCCTTTTCCAAGAGAGTCGAAGTTTGGTTGGCGATGATGCAGTGCAATATTATGAACATTGTTCATCTCAGGTATGTATCCCTGCATGTGATTGATGGGATGAGATAAAGGCACACCTCTAGGAAAACCCTGAAGAGGGAACTGTGGTTGAAAGTTTTGTGGAATCGGCATCTGCTGCAGCATTAAATGATGCATTGAAGGATCAAAACGTGGGCCACCAGCATGGCGAAGAGCATTATGAGGTGCAACATTGGAAGCAGTATTCTGATAATGATCATGAAGTATTCTGTCTTGGCCAATAAACTTCGCTTGTTGATTCCTATTAGTTAGATGATCGAACTCTGGAAAAAGAGGCCTTACTGGATTGCTCATATGCGGCAACTGAGAAGATGTTCTGCCCTGTAAATGATAATACAGAGTATCAGAATCAACGTGATCATGAGGATTATGACAAGTTGCAAGATCAAGGCATATGGTGGGATGTGCTCGACATATGTTAGTAAAGCATTAAGCATTTGATCCACTATTGGTTCAAGCAAGAGCTATTCAGTTTTGCTAACATTCAAAAAGGGCAAAGAGTGAGAATTTGCAGTCAAGAAAATCACTCACAGGAATCAAGCTCTCCTCTTCTGGAAGATGAATATCCAAAGCTCCCTCTTCAAAGCCAGCTCCACCAAGTTTTAAGCCATCGCGGAGAGGGTTTCCTAGTACCATCTCTGGCACTGGAACATGTTGCACATTAGCTTCTGGATTATGGCTTGAAGTTGCCATGTCTGCTTCATGCACTTGTTTGTTAAGTAGATAATTTTCGGAATTATAAGCAAAATCAGCATTTTCAAAATCTAATTGTCTAAGTGAGAGTGGATTGGTCGCATCAATGGTCCTGCCTTCGGGAACTCTTTGAATAGAGACCGGAGCTTCAGCAGATTTGAGCTCACTCATAAATGCAGCTCCAAATAAAGTTCCAAGCGTCAGAGTCGTGTCAGAGCTTGACACTGTCTCAGGGCCAACAAAAGTTCCATCTTCAATGACTCCAGCCTTGAGACTAGAATTAAAGTTCGTCATTGGTAGTATCATACTTTTTTCTTTGTTCGTACTCTTCTGCAGTAAAGAAAGAAGATGTTGTGATGCATTATCATCAACAGCAGGTTGTTGCTGTTCAAATTTTCCATCTGGCACAATCCATGTATCCTGAACTGAATATTCTTGTATTGAGCTTTTATCTTTGGCTTCAGCTAAGATAGCTTGCTCAAGTTGCTCACAGCTAAGCACATTAGAAGGTGTTTCTACGTGACGAGGCTGCTCAGGGAAATTGTTCACCAAAGTCACAGGGGACACATTATGCGTCACTGTTGTATCACAAATTTCCGAAGGCACGGATAGTGGGACATGCTCAATAGGTTTGTCATGATGAACTAGAGAAGATGATGAGTCAACTTTATCATTGTTGATAATTAGAGCAAGCAAATCCCTCGATGAGAAATCCTCAGTGGATTCTTTTTCTGCAATAAAGATATACTAGACTTCATTTCAAGAGAAACACTATGTTCAAGATCCTCATATGAGAGAGTGTTGAAAGATTTACCTTCTTCTAAAAACCAACTAGCAAATTTGGAAGATTCAGCGATATTAGGGTTTAATGTTTCTTCCTCTGCTGGACCTTGATTCTGGTAAGATAAAATAGTTTGATTACTACAACTTCTTAAGCATTTCAAAGGTTGCATTTAACGCATTATTCTTCTTTCAAGTCGAAAGCAACTACTATGAACATGGAAGTACAATAAATTAGAATTTAGATATAACAGGAGAAAAAAAATAAAAATAGAGAAGATAAAGGAAACCCGACTAACTAGATCAGTATGTGTTTTCAGAACCACAATCCAAAACCAAACACCTACATCCAAAAGTGACCCTTACAAGTAAAAGTGCAAAGCAAGTCATGTCTTTCTCTAAGGGAACAAAACAAGTCTTTTTTGAAAAAAAAAAAGGCTGATTAACCTTATTACTCATCAAGGAAGTCATGTTCATTGTTTCAACATGCAACATTTTTGGAACTTAATTAGATAATGCATATTGTTCTATGCAACCTTAATGTACAAATTAAAATATTGTCTTATTACATATTAGTAGAAATCTTTTTACAGACATCACTTCAAGTTGACAAACACATTTTGATAAATCTTACTCCAGCAGATTTTAGTGTCAGAACTCTCATTCACGAACAAGCCAGGATAGAAATAAATTGGGCACCAGCCTGAATGAACACTCCTGATTTCTCGATTTGATTCAAAATGCTCCACCAGAACAATCACAACGGTATTATCACAATACTTTATACCTCAAGGAGTGTACCAAAAGAAACCTGACATGAGATCACTAATATGTCCAAACCTTCATGCTTAATTATCTCGGGAGATATCATATTTGGATCCAGTTAAAGTAACAACATTATATGTGCTCCCGTGGGACTTGAACTCTTGATTTTCATAAGAGGAATAAAGATCCCAATTAGTTCATCTGGGAGTGGTATCATTGTAACAGAAGCTACAGAATTGTAATAATTGGAATTCATGGCAGCGCAAGGGGAAAGAAAAAAATGACACTTTGAAACATTTTTGTAAGGGACATTGTAACATCAGTTTCAGAAATGTTATGCTGGGTCTGTGAGACCAACATCAGCAGCCTAATATGCCAAGAAAATATGAGAGTGACGAGGCAGAACAAGTGTAAAATATAAATGGAAATAGCCAGCTACTACAAAAGGAAATGCACAGTGGACATAGAGAAAATGCAATACCTCTGGAATTGTGGGTTCAGTTCCCCAACCTTTTGAAAGAGCAGTACCAAATAATTTCTCCAGTACTGATGCGGAAGTATCCTGACTAAATGAATCCATAATATCAGATTGTTTCTCCATTTTATCTGAAACATCATTTTCTCTACTTTTTTCCCAATCTGGATGGCCTCTCTGAAAACCAGAAGACACGCTGGTAATATTATGAGAAGCAATTGTGCGACTGGCAATTTGTGAATCCGAAGGTACACTACACTTTTCACTATTGAGATGAGAAATACTCTTTGAACCACTTTTTCGTATGCTGGTGCTCATGCATGCAGCTGATAGGCTCTTATTGTCCTGATCATCATTAATAGCATCTGGTGGAAGTTTATTCACAGTATCAACAAAACCATCCTGAATGATAAAATCGAGCATGGTCAGCTTGATCAACTGTCAAACAATGATGACTAAAAATAAACAACACCATCCAATAGCCAGATTTCATGTGCATAATGATTAAATTTCATAACCAAGTTAGCACAACCAGGGTGTCCCACGACTCCCACCTGTGCTTGCCTAAGAGAACACACATGCCAAAGCTCAAACTCCAAAGCCAACAACAACAACAACAAAGCCTTACCCACTAGGTGGGGTCGGCTACATGGATCATACGACGCTATTCGTTGATCCATGTTCATGCGATTCGACAGGATTTTACGCTGGCTGTCGGGGCCTAACACAACCCTCCTCCTTTATCCGGGCTTGGGACCGGCTATAAAACATAGGCGGAGTTTCAAACTCCAAAGCCAGAGACTTAAAAATTCATAAGAGATGAAGAACCTTATGAAACAATGAGACAATTGGCCAGTGCTTGATTTAGTAAAATTTACAGAATTGGCTGAACTATGGTAGGAAGGAATTGGTCCAAGATAAAATAAACCCAGAGATTTTGAAATAAGCCTATAAAAACTGAGTCCTACTCACTCGAAAAGATTATCATACCCTGTTTTTTGAAGGAAGAAAGGATGACTACACAATTTGGGTAGTAAAACTATGGAGATCGCAAATATACAAGTGCATATGAGGAAGAAGGTACAAAGGTGTGTGTAAGAGATACAAAAACCCGCAAAAGGAATAGTCTTGAACATACTTGCAATACTACAAGGATGAGTTGTTAATGTAAGTAGAATGAAAGCTTCTGTCGATCAATAAACCCAAACATCAGACAGGACTATTTTTACGGAAAAAGATGGATCAATATAAATAGCTATAATAGCATGAACTAGCAAAATTTGAACAATTTCATATAGTTCAGTTAAGACTCAAAATAGTCATTTTTTCAGATAAATATAACATAATATGTGTAAACACTTTACTTTCCACAATATGTGCTCCCTCTAATCATGAGTTCATACAACTTACAAGGAATCCAAGCCATATCATTCTTAGTTAATTAGAACATGCAACACATCCTTTGATATTTTATGCAGTTTTCTATACTCTTTTCAAGTATATTAAAGAGAGATAGGATAACCAAAAAAAAGAAAATCTAAGACCAAATAACTTCTGTATTCATTGTTATCATTGCAAGTCAAGAACTCAGTTTCCCTAATAATGACATTTCCACCTATGTATGGTCTTCTTTCTTGGTGATACTTCTTCCACAATCACCTGAACCTCATTATCCCAGGCATTCTCTTTACACACAATCCTAAACATATGTAACCTTAGAACTTGATAAATCATCCTAGTAGCACTGCTTCACTTTTTAATTTAATATCATTGAATGTCTCCTCACAAGATGGATGTTGAGATGGATGTGTGGTCATACAAGATTAGATAAGATTAGGAATGACCATATACGTGAACGAGTTGGAGTGACTCCTATTAGTGAGAAAATGGTAGAGAATCGTTTGAGATGGTTTGGTCATGTTCAGAGAATACCATTAGATGCGCCAATAAGAAGAGTAGATCAAATAATCTGAAGTCCGATTAAAAGAGGGAGAGGGAGGCCAAGGCGGACACTTGGCGAACTAATAGAGCAAGATCTATTGGTGAATAATATACCGAAAGGTTTGGTTACTAATAGAGCGGAATGGCGTCGTATGATCCATGTAGCCGACCCCACCTAGTGGGATAAGGCTTTGTTGTTGTTGTTGTTGTCTCTTGCTGATTATTTGGAACTCTGCCTATGTTTTATAGCCGGTCCCAAGTCCGAATAAAGGAGGAGGGTTGTGTTAGGCCCCGACAGCTAGCGTAAAACCCTGTCGAATCTCATGAACATGGATCAACGAATATATTGTTACTAATAGAGCGGAATGGCGTCGTATGATCTATGTAGCCGACCCCACCTAGTGGGATAAGGCTTTGTTGTTGTTGTTGTTGAATGACTCCTCACAATTTATTTATGTAGTGCAAATAAGGAAAAGTAAGATGCAGATGGGATCAAGTAAGATGCATAAAAAAAGAAATTGGCAAGGTTTTAGTTACTGAAGGAGATATTAAGAACAGATGGGAAGAGTATTTCTATAAGCTATTTAATGATGGATGTGAAGGTTCCCGTTGTGATTTGGAGGACTTGACAGTTAGCGAATGTAAGCTTAATAGGTCATTTTATCGTAGAATTAGAGTCTCGGAGGTTAGCGAAGCTCTTACGAAAATGGAGAATGATAAAGCCGTTGGACCGGATGGTATACCGATTGAAGTTTGAAAATGTTTAGGAGAAAAATGTGTGTTGTAGTTATGTAAACTATTTAATGAAATTTTACGGTCGAAAAAGATGCCTGATGATTGGAGATTAAGTACATTAATTCCTATTTACAAAAATAAAGGGGATATTCAAAATTGTGCAAATTATAGAGAGATTAAACTTATGAGTCACACAATGAAATTATGAAAAAAAGTGATTGAGCATAGATTGAGAATGGAGACTAGTATTTCTGAGAGACAATTTGGGTTCATGCCAGGAAGATCCACTACAGAGGCGATTTATTTACTAAGGGGGATGATGAAGAAGTATCGAAGTAGGAGAAGAGACTTACATATGGCTTTCATTGACTTAGAGAAAGCGTATGATCGGATACCAAGGGATGTACTTTGGAAAGCCTTGCAAAAGAAGAGGGTGAGTGTTGCCTACATTAAGGTAATACAAGATATGTACGATGGGGCATTGACTAGGGTTAGGACACCCGGAGGTGAGACAAATGAATTTCCTACAGGAATTGGCCTACATCAAGGATCAGCTTTAAGCCCGTATCTATTTAACTTAGTTATCGATGCTATAACCGAGAGTATCACAGAGGAGGTACCTAAGTGCATGCTATTTGCGGATGATATAGTACTTTTAACGGATTTAAGAGAAGAGATTAATACAAAATTGAAAATATGGAGAAATACGTTGGGGTCAAAGGATTTTCGTTTAAGTAAGAATAAAACAGAATATATGCATAGCAATTTCACAAATAAACAACTTAGAGACGATTTGAAAGTTAGGCTAGGGGAGGATATAATTCCTCAAGTGACAAAGTTTAAATATTTAGGATCAATTGTAAGAAAAGATGGTGAGATTGATGACGATGTTAATCATAGAATTCAAGCTAGTTGGTGTAAGTGGAGGAAAGTCACTGGAGTTCTTTGTGATAGAAAAGTACCCAATAAAGTTAAAGAAAAATTCTATCGTACTGCTATAAGACCAGCAGTGTTATATGATAGTGAATGTTGAGCCATGAAGGGACAACATGAACGTAAAGTGGGGGTAGCCGAAATGAGGATGTTGAGATGGATGTGTGGTCATACAAGATTAGATGAGATTAGGAATGACCATATACGTGAACGAGTCGGAGTGGCTCCTATTAGTGAGAAAATGGTAGAGAATCGTTTGAAATGGTTTGGTCATGTTCAGAGAAGACCATTAGATGCGCCAGTAAGAAGAGTAGATCAAATAATCTGAAGTCCGATTAAAAGAGGGAGAGGGAGGCCAAGGCGGACACTTGGCGAACTAATAGAGCAAGATCTATTGGTGAATAATATACCGAAAGGTTTGGTTACTAATAGAACGGAATGGCGTCGTATGATCCATGTAGCCGACCCCACCTAGTGGGATAAGGCTTTGTTGTTGTTGTTGTTGTTGTAAATAAGGAAAAGTATCAAATAACAAACCTCTAGTTCTTGGAGCTTTAAGTAGCTCAACAGTAGTCTGAGATCAAACTTAATCATTCTAAGAAGTCTTACAGATGAGCCTAGAGCCTGATAGGAACTAAATTCAAACCCTCCAGCAACCACATTAAGCTGTATTTTTTTCACAAAAAAGTTCTAGGAAAAAAAATTGATAAAAAAAATATGGTTTCTTATGTTTGATTTTGCATTGAAAGGTAAGTTAAAATATAGATTAGCTGTTTATCTGGAATATAACATGTGAAACATCATCTCGGAGGAAAATGTTTTCCCTTAAAGAGGATCAAAGAAAAAAATGTTTCCTTAAAAACTATTTTCCTCCAAACAAACATAGCGTAAGGCTCCATTTAAAAAAAATTTAAATTGCTGAGAAAATGAATTCTTAGGAAAGTGAGTTGCAAGTCATTTATTTTCATGTGTTTGGTAGACAGTTTGAATATAGGAGATAATGTAAAAGAGAAATGATTAGTAAGAGGAAAAGGGATTCCCATATGAAAAGACGAAAACATTTTCTTATGCTTTATCTTACTTTTATAGACAACTGGATATCGTTCTCCTGTTGACTGATGTTTTCTAATTACAAAACAGTGGAAAATGAGAAATTTGTTTCATAGGAAAATACTTTCACCAAAACAAGTGGAACCTAAGAACTCATTTATCTACCATAATTTGTTCATACTCGTGCATAACCACTGGTCGTCATCCTTTTCCTTCTAAAAAAAACAACAAACTAAATGGTAGAATGCTTAAATATCTTCCCTCAAAAAAAAATAAAAGAATGCTTAAATTTCCAATATCATAAACCCCACAACATCGGCTTCTGGACCCAACGGTTTTGGCAGTAACCAGTGTTGCAAGCTACACATGTATCTTGTATGTGAAACATTGGATGAGGCATTTATGTCAAATGTGGTCCATCAAACGGCCAGCATACAAGACATGTTTGTAGCTTGCTGCAAATAAATTGCTACTTTTTTGTCCATGCCGGTCATGTGGGATCGGCAGTGGACATTGATAATCCATTCTTCCCATTCCCATAGCTGTGAAGACATGGCCCCTTCAGTCTCTGGATTAGACACATCTGGCTGACAATTTTTGGGACTCGTTGAGGACACCCGGCATGCATGATGGACCATACGGGCAGTCTAACTGTAGTGCAACTGCAGAATTTTTGGAGGGGAAAGATGTTACATAAAGAACATTGTACATCACACAAACATTGTTCTTTATAGAGTGGGGTTTTGGATAGTTTTTATTTTGTGAACCGGGCAATGACTCCCAATGCCTCCGTCCTCTGCCGCTCTCGGTCCTCCCAAATCTGCCTCCGATGGGCCTGGAGAGGAAGGAGCGCAGATTGTTTAACCAGGTGGCATTCACAACGCTGACGATGCATCCACGAAGGAAGTCCACAAATTACTGCACCTCAGGCGAACACGGCAGAACAATGTCGGGTGTCGTCATTGGGCGCATCCTCGAAAAGATGGCAAGTTCAGTTTTTTTTATTATTTTTTGAGGAGGAAAAGGATGACCACCAAAGTTATGGCAGGTTCAGTTGACAAGCTGCCCAAGTGGCCATGTGGGCAATCTGATCGCGGGGACCCTCGCCCTTGCAACAGAAGCAGCGGACGGGGCGGAACAATGTCGCGCATAGTGGCCGCCACCCAGGCACGTGTAGCATCTGAACGGTGGCCGCCAAGGTTTGGAGGTGTTGCACAGAGGACGAGACAGAGTTTCTCATCCATAGTCCAGGTGTACAACTCTGCAGCGCATAGTGCAGCGAAGATTTGTGATGGATCGGGAGTGTGACGCCGCCAGCAGGGGCTGCCGGAGACAGGCAACCGGTGCCACCGGCAGGGGTTGCCGATGACGGGAGGGGGAACAGTGGTTCTCCTTCAAAGGGAACTAAAAGAAAAACGTCGTAAAGCAATCGGAATGCATGACAAATCATTAAATGTTTTAGAAATTCAGATGTGTCTTTGACTAGAAAACCAAAAAAGAAAGCACAATGACCAAAACATGACAATTTCTTAGTAGAAGGCATTTAGGCTGAATATAACAGATGAGCACAGGGATAAAAGGTATAGCGTACAGAAGATTTTTAGTCTTGCTTAGCTATTTTATTCAATCAGTTATTCTGTGTAACATGTATTATATGATTACTAGTTGTCAGTGAATGGCGAATTTCTTAGTTTTGTCATTTCCAACAACTTGGTCGCCATACTTTTGGGACTTCTAATAGTGAACCTCAGGAGTATTTAGAACTGCATATCTTTCAATTGCAGCTTATATAAGGAAAATGTTCCCTCAAAAAAAAGGGAAAATGTTACCAATGTACCCATAGTTGTTACAAAAAATTGCACAGATGCATCTTCACTATGCCTGTAAGTTTAGAGCCTGCGGAATGCTTTCAAGCATTTTGGTCATGTGCCTTCTATTTTAATGTATGGACGCTTGATTATTTCCAAGTGAATTTGCATGTTTATTGTAAGAGAAAAATGATGGCTACAAACTAGGATAGCCATCCACTTGTATTAGAGCCAAAATAGAGGATTTACAAGTGTGCATGAGAGGGACTGCATGGGGGTCTTCCAAGAACCATGCACCTGGAAAATATCTTATATTCCATCACAATTGTTAAAAAATGTCAAAGTGTAATAAATTGAAGGCAAGGAATATTCACTAGAAAACATGTTGAAGTTGAATAACATGTGCAACAGACCATTGTTGAAAGGTAGATTCACATGTCTCATATTAATGTCACCATTTCCAGCAAAGTTGGAGACCAAGGCCCAGATACAATTACCAACGCCATATTATGGGTCAAAATCAGTATAGTTCACTATTCGAAGAGATTTAGAACTTTACGCTCCTTGTCTTGAATTGTATTAGTTATGGGCTAATAGTCTTCTGGATACTATGGTTAACACCAAAAATACCAAAATGAGTGCATAGACTTTTATGAATCAAATTATGGATTGTACTTTGCCGCATCAACTATCATATAGCATATCAACTTTCCACATAACCAATTTAAGACAAACATGGCATATTAAGTATTCAATTTCAACAAGTCCATGCCAATAATTGCATTAAGATGTGCTACTTCTAATATATTTTAGCTTGCACTTCTCTGTTACACCAATTTTCATTTTACCAAACCGAAGATTGCTATAAGAATATAAAACTGTTGCACAATTCAGCATAGAAACTAATAAGGTTACACAAATATGGCATTAAGTATTCAATTATCAATATTTATGGTCATCCCAGTGACTCCATTAAGACGTGCTACTTGTAATATATTTTTCCACAAGAAAATAGAGAATTTTTACGGAACACAAGGAAATAGAATATAAATATAATAATCAGTTCCGTCAAAATATGAATATTGAATACCTCTGATGCGAATGAAGTACTTGAAGAATGACAAGAAATTTTTTTTTCCAGTGCAGAACTTGCAAAACCAGGTGGTATAAGTGGTCGGTATGCAGAAGCTTGTGCGATAGGAGTAGGCCTAGAAGCATCATTTTGAGACACCACAGAAGAATCAACTGCTTTGTCATTCTTGTTTGATGAGTTTTTCATATCCACAGACTTCTCCAACAATGCAATTATGTCAGACTCATGTTTAATCTTTTGATAGCCAGAATTCTTGGTCTGCTCCTGCAGAGATTTCTGCTGTTCTTTCCTCATTAGCTCAAAGGATGCTGCATAAGGACATCAAAAGTAGAAAACGGGTATGTACTTAAAATCAGAACAAATGGTTCATCACTAGCACGAACTAGATATCACTAGAAAGGTATAAATAGGCAACCCTATGAATGTGAATATATATGTATATATAGGCAAACTAAAATAACATTATAAAAAGTTAGAGAAAGACCTCTTCTTTTCCTTTCTTCTTCTGCTCTGTCTTCACTAGAACATTCCAAAGAACCAAATGTTTCATCATTGCGTGAATCATTATTGTCCTTTCGTTGGAAGGGTAATGCCTGCAGAAAATTATTGAAATTTGCTCCATTTATGGAAATAATTGATGAATTTCTATTCTTATGGTAATAACTCATAATATAGAAAAATCATAATGTAGAAAAATGGGCCTCAATACCAATGAAAAAGTCAGCAGATCTAATATGGAAAAATAAAAATGACATAACAGCAATTAAAGAATGAAAATAAATAAGATGACAAAAGCAACTTCCTTTAACTGTTTTTTTAACGAGAAAGGACAACTGGCAAGTTGGTAGTCATCCAAAAGTTTTATTGATGAAAGGAAAGTTACAGCATATTATAGAATGGGGACAAAAGCTTCCTTTAACTGTTGCACCTTATAAGGTCGCGGAGGCTGATAAGGTTCAGAACCTCTATTCAATTGCATGTGATCGGGACCTCTAGCCTTAGTTGCAGATGGTCCTGCATATCCTGAGGGTCTTGCAAAAGCACCACTACCCAGAAGCCCATCATGCTCTGGCTGTTGCCAGAAACGCCGAGATTGTGTTCCGAAGTGTCTACCTGAATCTGCAAAATGAAATATAAAATTCAACCTGCAAACTTTATTTAATAAACAACGAGTAATCAGGGACCAAAAATATGACCCAAGTGAGAAACAAAATTTATTAAAGAAGAAAATTGAAACTAAAAAGATGAAAGTATTCTTCAGAACAATAATTCATATCAGATTCATTTTGTTTCATTAACCTTCAGAGCTGACAAAGAAATCATCTATTAAAGTAAAATGCCGAGCATCAGCCACCCTAAATCAAATAACCCCTGGCGCCTTTATACTAAGAAACAGGAATATTGGTTAGAATAAAATGGAAATATCTTCTTTAACCAAGTGGAAAAATACAACTGCAAACCTTGCATAAATGCTTCACGGTCAGAGGGGTCTCCATCCCTACTGTTTGACCTAGATGTCCGTGTATCCCATCTCCCAGAGCTTCCTCGAGAATAACTATTTGGCGGTGACGATCCATAGTCACCATGCTTTAAACTCTGAAAAGTTAAGTCACCTGAACCTCTTTGTCTCCCGTTTGTGCAAATTAATACATCTTCAAGTTCACTGCTTATGCAAACAAGGTGAAAACCAAACAACTTTTAAAAATGGACACCCACACAAGTATGGCAAAGTCCAAGGGTATGCAGAAAAAGGAAATACCCCTGTGCTGCAGGGTCGAATCCATTGGGCAACTTCTTGCAAATGTCCAAGCCACAAAATGACAAAAGAAATTCTCTTGTATATGATCTTTTCAGCTGCCTGGTGAAAATGAAATCGTTTATGATGGACGCAAAAAGAAGGAAAGATCTTGGACTTAGTTCAAGGTTCTCACTTCTGAGATGAACGCTTGCTTTGGAGGAGCAACACGTCTTCCTTCTCCGAACAACTCATCTCAAATGTACAAAGAGCACAGTGTGTAACCTTCCAAACTTCAGCCCTCGATTACACGGCAAAAGACTCCCACACTATCTAATCCTTTCCTAACAGCTCAAAAATCCAGAATTTATATTTATACACTATTATGTTAAATCAATCAGATTGGCTCAGTGGGGCGCAGGCAAGTCAACACCGCCAAATCCAGGCAACAAAAGATAACATACTCATCGTTACCAAATCCTATGTAAATGAAATTTTAGGTTCTGGTCAGTTCCCTGCTCCCAATACATCGAAAGGAAACCAATTAGAAAAGCGGAACCCCAATCAGATAACCATACAAAAGATGTCAGAAACGTTGGATGGAGAACAAATTGAAATCCGAGAACTAAGATGCTCAATTAGTGCTCATAAAAAACCCTAGGTTTCGAACTTAGGTCTACGGAAGGCATCAGAGTGCGGGAAAGAGACCACCTGAGCCGATTCAAGCGACATCGGCGGAGATCGAGGGCACCATGGGAGGAGGGGACGGGGGAAACGGCGCGAACGACGCCCGCTTCGGATTGAATGGGATGGTACGCAAACTGTTCGACAGAATGGGAACTCCCTCCCTCCCTCTCTCTCCCCTCGTTCACCAGCTGAAGGGCGGAATGGGAGCGAGAACGTGAAAGAGGTGATCGGAAGTATAAATAACCGGGGTGTGGTGGTGGGGCGGAGAGAGAACAAAAATTACCATCCCGAGTTTTATATACTGGGAGAAAATGGATCGGTAATGTCCGAGGAAATCACTTTAGCCGATCTACTCTGCGCTCGATCCTGACCGTCCGATCGACATTTGAGGGTTCATATGATGTTCCGATTCATCTGTTTCGTCGTGGACTCGTGGGTAAATAAATAAATAAATATAACAAAACTTATATTAAAAAAGTTTTCCTTTTTTAGTCATTTTGCCCCGATCTGATTTCAAAGGTTGGAAATTTCAAACGTTTATGTGAACTAAGTTCGTGATTTTTTGTGTTTTGCATTTTCGCTTATTGTACACGAATTTGATCCTGTCCCACTATTATTAAGTTTGAAAATTAAGAAAAAAAAACATGAATAGTGATCTGACCTAATATCAAAATCCAACAAATGATAGCCCCTTATCTTCTCTTTCAAACCGGATTAGATAGTATCGCATAATATAAAAAAATATAATATTTTGTACTTTAAGCTGGGAAATAGTAAACAATATGTATAATAAACTTAGGGATTGAAATTGATTTTAAAAATACATTAGCTACATGTTTAATAATAAAAAAATTATAAGTTATTATTTTAGTCAAATGATGAAAAAGTTCATAATATTATAATAAAGAAAAGATGTGAAAATGTATATTCTAAAATTAAAATAGTATATTAATTGATTAACCTGATCAATTTTCTTTCTCTCACACAATAAGTTGGTCCCTTAATTTTTTTTTTTTTTGTTTATAAGCAAGTAAAAAAGGGGTATCAAGTATCAACTATCTTCTTTGGTTATCAAATAAGGAGAAAATTTTAAAATGACTTATAAGTCATTTTGACTAACTTAATAACTTATAGACAAGATATTACCGTGTTGATAATAAAACTCGCATGTTTTGCTATATAATCATCAACTCCACCTCGATCTTTTCAAATCATATAGAGACAAAGATATAATCTAGAGTCATAGTATGTAACCACCCTAATTTTTGGATAATTAAATAAATATTTTTTTATTTTTTATTTTGAAAAATGTGCCTATTATATTATTTTATTTATTAATTCAAAAATAAAAGAAAATTAAAAAGAAGTTGGAAGAAATAAAGAGGAATTAAGTATAATTGAATTTAAAATAAGATTTGTTGTGAGATTAATTTTTTTAATTCAAAATTAATTAATCAGAGATAATTATTAGAAGTAGTTAATTAAGTTTGAATGGTCATGATTAGCTCAAGAATTAGTTGACAGATCAATTGAAATCAAAGTTCATCCAATGGCTTATTGAATGGAAAGATGTCTTGATATCCTCTTCTCCTCTCATTTTAACCAAATCGCGACAAATGAGTGTGCGATCAACTATCCATTTCGAATCCCCTATATCAAAGATGTGCCTAAGGTGATCCACGTATATTTCGAGATAATATCAAGGAGAAATCATCGTTCAGAGTTCATTGTTTATACAATAACAAATTGCAGTTGGTTTTTAGGTTTCGAGATATCATCACGAAAAATTCTCAATCAAAGTTCATCCTTCATGCAACGGATAGACAATAATTTCATGGTTAGTTCTTTAACCAACTTAAGGTACATATGAGGATCCATATATTCATAGTTTTTGTCAATGTAAAACCTTGAACTTATGACCTTTATGTAGAGAATAAGTTGGTATAGTTTTTTACATTGAATCACTTTCTTATTGTATCGAAAGGATGGTCAAAAAATTGTGTCAAAAATATGAATTTCCACAACAATAGAACCCAACCCGAGTTCATACGAGTCAGAGTGTGATTCGGACTAAGTTTAAATAACTCAGCTTGGGATCTATTGGCTCGAGTTTCAATAAATCGGGCATAGCACTTTTGAAATGAGTAAAATTGGAACAAGTTCCTATCTACCCGTCGAGTTCTAATGACCAAGACATAGTTAGATTGAATCGAATCACTATAGCTCAGGTTCCTCTCAGTCGAGGTGAAAAATAAGTTTCGACAATATGGTCCGAGTTCGACGCGGGCTAGATTCCTAGATGTTAAAATCTAA
This sequence comes from Pontederia crassipes, assembly GCA_030549335.1. NCBI lineage: Eukaryota > Viridiplantae > Streptophyta > Magnoliopsida > Commelinales > Pontederiaceae > Pontederia > Pontederia crassipes. The sequence continues at coordinate 61,423,793 of CM060191.1, read as the reverse complement.
TTTCTTATATTATTTTATAATTAATTTTCATGGTTATTATTATTGATTATTCCTTATCATAATATTACATAATTGATCATCATATTATTGATCTATTTATCTTTTGAATTGGGTCTTTGTCTAACCTAACTGAAAAAGGATAGAAATAGACGTCCTAATTAAATGAGATAAAAGTTAAAAGTTATTGGGTCAATGTCTATTGATTATTTTTGAGCTGTGACTAATTGAATTAAATGAGGTAGATTCGGCTATAGATCCAACTATAGATACGGTATGGATCATATGTTTAAGATCCTCCGAATAGGATCGGGATCATTTTTTATTCGGAGGATCATAAGGTCTTACTATCCAGATCGAGATCATGACAATCATGAAAGACACGTATGGATTCCGGATGATGAAACATTTAGAAGACAAATATTTGATGAATGACACAAGTCTGAAACTCTGAATTCGTAGTTATCTTGAAAGCACAAAATGTATAAATACTTGCAATGAACGTTCTGACGGAACAACATGGGAAAAGATATTGCAAAGTATGTTGCAAACGTATATGTCAACAAGTGAATGTTGAACATCAAAGACCCTATGGTGCACTCCAAGATTTTAGAATCCCTTAGTGAATTTTGTCACAATGTTATATGGGTACGTAGTAGTGGATCGATACGACAAAACAACTCACTTTATACCCAATGAAATGGAATGAGTCCGTCAAAATCCTGATGGATATTTGCATTAATTTGACTACAAGAGATATCAATATCTCTAGTGTGAGATAGGAATCCATAACTCATGGTTCAACTTTAATGAAGCATACATAGCATTTGAAACATGATTGAACTTCAATAACACCTTTCATTCACATATAGACAATATGAACGAACATTCCAAATTTGAGGATATGCTTCCAACTTCTGCATTAGATTGGAGTGACATGTGGAATAATCCCATTGAAAGAGTTCACACACAATAGCAATTACCATTTTAGTATAGGTATGATACCCTTCACAGTTACGTTGGAAGGCCATGTCATTCATCCATTTGCTTTAGTGAAGTTGATGCATGATGGATCCTAATGGAGAAAAAAGTGAAGCAAACCTATGAAGATGCTGAAAAGTTATGTCTTATTAAAGAAAGATTGAAGGTTGGCTACACAAGTCAAAAGGCATGCAAATAAAGTAAGAAGAACATATATATTCAAGGTGGCAACCAAGTAATGATAAAAATTTCTTTAATGAAGGGAATGGTAAGCTTTAACAAGAAGGATAAATTGGGCCTGACGGCCATACCCACCACTATCACGATCATGTCTACCACAATCGTGTGTTAATGCAACAATATAATGATAGTGACATCCTTTGTCATGTCTGTGACCAATAGCTGAGGGAAGGAAAATACTTTGTAATGACTGTTACACACTTCAAAATGCTTGTGAAAGAGCGACAGTAGTGTTCAAAGAAAATGTAAAGTTGTAATGGTCGTGAAACTCTAGAGCATGCTCGTTATAGCGGAGACGTGATGACTGCTACATTGTATCAACTATTTCACATAAATGTCACGATCGTGATCGAAGGAACTCGGATAACACACTCTCGCTCACAGTCGTGCCACTCGTATAAACGCTCATGATGATGGTATGTAGGTGGTTACACAGCAAATTCTATCAACTTTTTATATGGAAATTTGGTTTCTTCTGATGGAGGATAGGGAAAATTATAAACGGATGACCAAAGAGTCTGGAAAAATCATCCTTAGAGCATTGTTTTGAAGGCCATAAAGAGAAAAAAAGTTTAAGAATAATAGTGAAGCTATGTTGAAAACTTGAGAGAGGACGTGCACAACATTAACACTAGCTCTTTGTTTTCTTTTCCTAAATTTTGATTTTAGATTTGATGTTATTTTCATTAGATTTACTTATGTATTAGGGACATCCTAATTGCAACCTATTATGTATTGAGTTCTTCTTAATTTAGTTTAGTTTGAATATTAATAGCATTGTAAGTTTATATTTAACAATTTTATTTGATTCTATGATTTATTATTTAATTGCTATATGATAAGAAGTAATTATTATTTTTTAATATTTTTTAGGATTGATCTTATTGTATGCATGACACAATTAAGAAATTTGAAAGAAACCTCACTTGAGAAAGTCCTTAATCTTAATTTCATTTGAATGCATTTTTTGATTAATTAGATAATTTAAAAATTGAAATGACTAATTTATTATAAATTTTAAAGATAATATTTAATCATCAAATTATTATTTCTCCATGTGGTTGTTTCTTTTTTTTATCATTTTATTTTATTCACATTTGAAAACAAACTTTTCTCAATTAACAAGATTAAAATAAAATTTTAATTATTAATCATTCTCATGGGAACAATTATTTACTCGTTTCTTTATTACTTGAGTGACTAGTGCACTTGCTATAATTTGTTATTATTTTGACTGCATTAAAGCTGGAGATATATTGAAATTTATAGATACTTACATTAGTAGGGGATGCAACATGTAGATTGACACTTGCACATTGTCTTTCACGTGTTCATGTTACACAAATATTATGTCGACATTGTGAGGTTAGAGGAACCAAATTTGAATAAAGATTTGATTTATGCTACTAAATAGTATCCTAGAGTATCAGACAAAGCATTTGAAGAACAAGATGATTCCAATGATGAAAGTGACTTGAGTACCTCATAGAAATAAAGATGTCACTGGTGAAGTTGGAAAAGAAATAAAAAGAGATTCTTCAAAATTGTTCAAGTAGAAATGTGTTCTTTTTTTGAAAACATCGGGACAAATTTATTTTTAAGAAAATTATAATATAATGATATAAATTTAATTAAATAGAATATATTTTACTATTTTTGTTCCAAAAATATGGTTCTTAATATTATTTTATGTACTAATTTCAGAAGTAAAGAAAATTTGAAAATAAGTTGGAAGACAACAAGAGAAGTTTGGGTATAATTGAATTTAATATGAGATTTTTATGGGATTAATGATTCAAATTTGAAAATAATTAACTAGATATAAATATCATAATTTAATTAAGTTTGAACTCCCATGATTAACTTAGAAATTAGTTGATGGACCCATTAAAATTTATGTCTATCCAAACTTTTAAATAGAGCTCATTGGTTGTCATCATAATTTGAAACATAATTTCTACCTAGGAGTTCCTCTTCTCTTTTCATTTCCACACAAATCGTGGTACCTGAGCATCGACCAATGACCCATTTTGAAGCCCCCACATCAGACATCATGTCTAAGATGATCCCCATTGATTTTTAGGTGTCATCGTGGAGAAATTGCCAATTAAAGTTCATCATTTGTGCAAGAGACAATAATATCATAGTTGATTTTTTAGTCGACTTAATGTACGAGAATCCTTATATCGGCAATTTTCATGATATAGAATCTTGAATTTATGTCCTTTATGTAAAGAAAAATTGGTATAATTTTTATATTGAACCACATTAATGTTGTTGAATCCAAAGTACGATAAAAAAATTATGTTAGAAGTATAATTTTCCAATGATGATAGAACCTGGGGCGGGTCGGGACTACTCAACCCAAGTTCATATGAATTCGAGTGCGATTCAGATCGAATTTGAATAATTGACTTTGGGTTTTATGGTGCGCGATCCGAGTGTCGACAAACCAAGCACGACACATTGTAAACAAGTAAAATCAGACTGTATTTTGATCTATCCAGCTTGGATTTTGATTATTGAGACATAGTCAAAATGAATAAAACCAATTCGACCCAGATTTTGCTATGATATCCCCCTGGATTCCTCTTAGACAAGGTGAAAAATAAGATTTGAGAACATGGCCAAGGTTTCCCATAAGCGAATCGAATTCAAAGAGGTTAAAATCTATTATTTTATATTTATTTATAATTAATATTATCATATGTGATCATGTTATTGTTGATCTATTTAGCTTTTGGATTAGGTCTCGTCTAACTTAATTGAAAAATGATAAAGATACATGTTTTAAGTAAACGAGATAAAAATGGTTGGGCTAATTACCTATAAGTAGAGACTAATTTAATTTAATTGAATGAGGCAAATATCATACTTCGGGAATTGATACGTTAGGCTCTAGCGAAAATTATGAATGTCTTGTGTATGGCTAAAAAAATCACTGAATTGTTATTGATTGGACTTTTGACATTGATCCACTATTGATTAGTATGAAATTTTCCTTAATTGACAGGGTGCTTATTATTAAAACGAATAAGATTGAACATTGAATTGATGATGGTCATTGGATAGAATTCTTATTGAATTGACAAGTATTATTTAATCAAATTTAATTGATATTTACTAATTACTGGTGATTATAGAATTAATAATTTAACCTTTGATAATTAAGATTTGTTAATTAGTAATTGAGATAAATTGATCAATTAATTATTATCTGTCCCATTTGTTTAAATTGTTAAGTTGACTATTCAATTGATTTCTCATTGATCATATTATTAGATACAGGCGCTGAATATTTTTTATTTAGATCCATACAAGTGAGAAAGAGAAGAGAGGATGAATATGCAGATGGTTCCATTTAGTGATAGACAATTATACACGTGTTATAAAATTGAGTCTTAGTTAGATTCTTTAATTTTTTAATTTTACATTATTAAATGATAATCTGATAAATATTTTATGTAATTTTAAATATTATTATTAATGTTATTTCATATTTTTTTGTTTTATTTTAAAAAATATTAAAATTGATAACATCTTAGGAACGATTCTAAGCACGTGTTTGGTGGTGAGTCTGATAAAATATATTATTTTTTTATACTAACATTTTGTTTCTATTTTATTTATTTAGTTTGTCTGATCAATATTTCCATCATTTCAAAAGAAAATTTATTTTGATTTTTTTTAAAAAAATTCATTTCTGAATGTAATGTTTGGAAAGTAGAACTATAATTCTTTCGAATTCTATCTGAATAGTTGAATTGATATATTAATTAGAAGTGTGTTTTGAATGAAGTAAAAAATATTAAAAAAATTACTGCGATATATTAGTTTTAGTAGATATTTAAATGGAATATATGAATTGTAAATACGAAATATGATTTTATTAATTAATAAATATTGAATATAAATTAAAATGTTATGTTTATTTTTTAAAAAATATATCATTAAAATATTTGATAAAAGATATTTAACAAAATATTATTTTTTGACCAAAATGATAAATAATAATATTAAATTAATATTTTTATAATAAATATATTATATGTAATATATAAAATATTTTATGCGAGGAATATAAGAGATAGACAATAAGAAAAAAAGAATAAATTTGAAAGAAAAGAATCGTCACGTTAAAATAAAATTAAAAAATAAAAAAGGCAAAACGGATGCACAGTGGTAGAGAAATTAAAAAGTGGGAATCGAGGGAGGTCTTGATTTCACCTTCAAATTTTAGTGTCAATTCGATCACACGTTACATCATTTCACGAACCGATCGAAACGACTCCACCTACTTCCTCTCTCGCCAAATGCGGAATTTGTTTGACCTTTTTTTTTTTTTGACTTTGGTACACATTTTTTAATGCTTTGCAGGGAGCAACTATTTAGCAAAATATTTGGACGTTGGGCCATACACTCATTCGGCCCATTGAAGCCTGCAATCGCGGAGGACATGAAATCACAGAGCGTTAATGTCATTATCGAGCTGATGTCATTATCGGGTCCATATCTGCTCTCATATACCGACCCTAACCCAAATCCTTGTCGATCCCTCCCAGCTGCTACCAGTCTTCTCACCTCGATTTGTCGGCCATGGCGTTGGACCTCTTCTCCCTCTTCCCTCTTTAAGCGCCACCTTTCCAAAGCCCCGGCAATGGCGTCTCCCACACCCCACCGCCTCCTCCCCTCTGCGGTCTACTACCACCCCCGTCTCCCCTTCCTGTTGACAACCCTAACCCCTCGCCATCGCTGCCGCCGCCGGCCGCGGCCCGTCGTCCCCAGCCTCCAGTGGAATCGCAAGCCCCAGCTCGCTGGTGAAACTCCTCGCGTAGTGGTCGTCACCTCCGGCAAGGGGGGCGTGGGAAAGACCACCACCACCGCTAACATCGGCCTCTCCCTCGCACGGTTCGGCTTCAACGTCGTAGCTGTTGACGCCGACGCTGGGCTCCGCAACCTCGACCTCCTCCTGGGACTAGAGAACCGTGTAAACTACACGGCCGTCGAGGTCCTCAACGGGGACTGCCGCCTCGACCAGGCCCTGGTCCGCGACCGCCGATGCCCCTCTCTCGAGCTCCTCTGCATTTCCAAGCCCCGGTCCAAGCTGCCTCTGGGGTTCGGCGCCAAAGCTCTCACGTGGGTTGTCGACGCCCTTAGGTCGAGACCTTCGGGTCCGCCGCACTTCGTCCTCATCGACTGCCCGGCCGGCATTGACGCCGGGTTCATCACCGCCATCGCCCCGGCCAATGAAGCCGTGCTCGTCACAACCCCTGACATCACGGCTTTGCGGGACGCCGACCGTGTCACTGGACTTCTCGAGTGCGATGGCATTCGCGACATCAAGATGATCGTTAATCGCGTCCGGACCGATCTCATCATGGGAGAGGACATGATGTCGGTACTTGACGTGCAGGAGATGCTCGGTCTTTCGCTGCTTGGAGTCATTCCAGAGGATTCTGAGGTGATCAAGAGCACAAACAGAGGGTATCCTCTGGTTCTGAACAAACCGCCCACCGCCGCAGGACTTGCATTTGAGCAGGCGGCGTGGAGACTGGTGGAGCAGGATACGATGTCCGCAGTCTTGGTTGAGGAGGAGCCCAAGAAGAAGGGGTTCTTCTTTTCCTTATTTGGAGGCTAAGATTGTGATTAGGAAATGGGCGTATGTAATGTCTTCGATTCGATTGTTTGTAGGAAGCGAGGCCGCAATGCGAAGTGTGGGCTATAGTACTGCTTCATTTGCCATTCTGGTGAGGTGAGATCGCCTATTTCTTTTATTGTAGTGAAATCTGAATTTTGTGAGGGGCTCTTTTGCTTTGATTGCTAGCAGATATTCTTGTGTTATTTTTGCTTTTTTTCTAAGATATGTGATATTGCCAGTGTATATAAGTTGATATCGAGTATAATCTCCTTTTCCCTTATCTGTGACTAGAAACTGATAGCATATACATTTAGATCTTTACTTTTGGACTATAGTCGCATGAGAATAGTTTTATAGTTTCACTTTAAGACCTTGACATCCTGGCATGGCTTGTGTAATGTCTTTTGAAGCCTGTAGTTGTCTTTTCAAGTTTGTCTCTTGCTGATACTTATTCTCACCAAATTCCTAATGGATGCCTTTTTAAACTTAATTTACATGTTTGTCATGAGAAGGATCGAACACCGCGATCCAAATTGTTTCTGTGCTCAATTGCTTATTCCTTGAACACATCGTCGAGAGTATTCTTCAAATGTAATAGACAGATGAGCAGTTTGAACAATTTCATATATAGGGTAGGGAAACTCAGTCTAACATATGGTATGATGTGTGCATTAGGTTCTAGTGACTCTGATGATGTAGACTCGGCGACTAATTTCCTCAAACTATGATCTGAAATAAATCTAGAATGCATTAAAACAAAATGCTAAGCAAGGTAGTCAAGATCGGGATTGGATTGGGAAAGTAAAAAAAATATTTTTAAATAAATTTGTAATGGTTTAGATTATGAAATAATGTAACTTGACTACTATTCTATTAAGACTTGCTACAAATGCATATATATTATTTATATAATGGTAAATTATTATGAATTGACAAAAAAATGACAATAATATGATTAATATGGAGTACCATTACATAAACAATTTTTAATGTACATTGATAATAAAGTTATTATGTGAAGTATTTTTATTTTAATTATAACCAATAATCTTTCTTGTAATTTGTTGCGCTTGGTGAAAATTAAAAAAAATTGAAAAAAATGAATACAAACTTGTATTGATAGGATCAATGACGAAAAATTGGATTACTAGAATCGGTAGGATCTTACGGTTATGATTCTACCGATACTGATACAGTCCTAAAGTTGAGATCGGGATATCCTAGATTGCAAAAGACTGCAGAAGAGTGAAAAAAGGTTCATTCTCCTAAGAAACTAGTCGGACTACGCCTTCAAGTGTAACAGTGACTAAATTTGTAATTATTCAGGGCAATAGATGGACAAGATAGAAAAGCAACAGCTCTCAAAAAAAGATAGAAAAGAAACAAAGTTAAACTTCAAGTTGTAAGAGAAACTGCTGATTATGGGATCATGGAGTACTACGAGTAAGATAATCTTCTTTTGTTTAAAAGAGATTATATAAGAGAGAATAAGGAGGGATAATTTAAATCAAAGAAAATTTATCCTTATTATTTGTTTAGAGAAGCAAGAATGGTTACAATGAGTAACCATCCAGTTCTATTGAAAGATGACTAAATTAAATATATAGTATAAGAAAGCAAAAACATTATCAACTTAACATATCTCTTCTCAAAAAATACACCCATTAAGTTGGACTCCTGTGGATCATAAGAAACCAAAGGGGGCTAGCTCTGAAGGACTTCCAAAAGTCTATTGTCCATGAACATTCGGAGTATAACCATACCTCTGCCACTCCACACCCTAAGAATAGGTGATTGATCATCTTTTAAATGTTGTCACTTGTTTTTTCTACAATAATACTGTCACTTGTTTGATATGAAAAAACAATCTACCTGATTATCAATCAAACTATAATTATCAAATATTGTCAAATGAACAGAAATTATAGTGCCATTAAAATGTATTATTTTGACCATTTCGATAACCGCCTTTTATACAAATTGTGTAGCAACAACAATAAACAGAGGAAATGAGCTTAGAAGTGCAAAATAGTCACTAAAAATTTTCATCCTTCTTATTACCAATTTGATGGAACAAGAAGTATGGGGTTTTGGAGGAGTTCTCCTCTTTCAAAACCTCTTAACTTTCACTCATTCAACAATCCAGAGGTTAAGTTATTTCACCTCTTTTTATCCCATTCTATTCCTCTTCATGAGTGAGATTATAATTTTTCCTCGTGTAAGAAACTTAGAAAAGTTATTGTCAAATCATTTTACAACATATTGTCCTGGACTTTATGGAGAACATATTTCATTCTTCCTTATAACTAATGCAACAAATGGTTTATGTACGTACATAAAATTTTATCTTATCACATATAGCATTCTCTCTTCGAAAATTCATTAATTTTTTTAGTGTTGGAATTCAGTACTAAATGAAGTTATGGCCTGGTATAATAAAAAAATTAGAAAAAAGGTGAAAGTAGTTCCATAAAATAAAATGTATAGCCGGCTTTGGCGAATTGAGCTCAAGACACTTAGATGACAAGCTTCAAGCACGATATATGGAATTATGGATGGTGTCCTCTTCTTGAAAATGCAATATGATGTAAAATGTCCATAAAACCTCTCTTAGACGTTCATTACATCGACTAGTTAAGTGTTGAATCGGTGGTTGGATAACATGTATCCTTTTGTTGTTCTCTCCTTTTACTATGCCCGTGAGTTTTCTTTTATAACAAAAAAAGTCTACAAGAATGGAACACAGCAGTAGGATACCAGATAAAGTTTTCTGCATCAGGAAAGGTTGAAGATCTAGATGAAAACATTTGCCCATGGAAATGCCATTGACCGGATCTTGGAAGACATTCAACTCTTTTTGGGATTATTATTATTTTTTTTTTGAGAAGATTTTTGGGATTAGTTATGAGTGATTTGTTCCATTTTGCATATGGGAATTAGTAATTATTTACTGGTTACTAAACTGTATTACAACCCAGTTTATAATCTTATTTCTGAATTTTTTTTTTGTCAGCCTTAGTGTTATTGTTTTTTTAAAATTTATAATCAATTAATCTCTTGAATAACTGCAACAAGTAATACTTATTAGACTTTCTTAAACTTGTATTTACTTTTGCCTTTTACTTGCTTTCCATTTGTGTATCATTGTACAAGCTGCTATTTACATTGTTTGATGGGCTTACGGCCACTGCATCTCCTGATCTATATGGCGATCAGTTTCACTTTAATTGGGTTCTCCATGCTGAACTGTTTCCAGGCTAAAGATGTGGAAGATTCTTTTTTGTGTCAACATTTCGTTAACTTGAACGAAGACAATTTGCGAGAAAGAATTCCTAGCTTCTTCTATTGCATATAAAACTAATAAATTTTATATTATGTATGTTCCTTTGTCTATGTAAAATATAAAAGAGAAATAATTTTCACAACTTTTACTTATTTGTAGTAGATAAATGAAAACTTTGTTTCTCCGCTGTTTCTTTATTTTCTACCCAGGTTCTTATTTCACCTGTTGTCATACCAGAGAAAGTTATTCCTGACTTCGCTTTCTAAAGACAAAATGTTTATAGGAGGAGACAAAACTGTGTGTGTGTTGAAGATGAGATCTAGGCTTTCCACAATGAAAATAAACCAATATCAGAACTATTAAGAAATAACAAATTCATAATTTAGTGATACAGATGGTTAAACTATGAAGTAGATTGGTTGGCTTTTAATCGAAGTTCCTGTTTCAGGATTTGTTTCCATAAAGAAGTAATGACTTATGCACGTTTGGCTTGATATAAAATAACTGACAAATATTTTATTAATTAAACTAAATAATATATATTTGAATAAAATTATTTATATTAATAATAATTAGTTAGTTATAATATAATTAACTTAAGAAAAATAAGCAGCCATCTTCATGTAGTACATTTGATATCTCTTTCTCAGTCATATTATAAAGTTATTAAACTTAAATTTTTTCTTGATATCTCTTTTATCACTCGTATTTTAAAGTTACTAAACACTAAATTTTTTTCAAACTTAAGCTGATCTTAAATTAAGGACAAAGATAAACGTGTGCAATTAGCTACTAAATACTTCACTATAGACATCAGTGTTGGAGCGTTTTCGAGCTCCAGCACCGTCGAAGGCAAAGCACATAAAGAGCTGCTTCAAGCCCCTCCATTCTCCTTACATATAAACTACTAGGAAAGTAAACTGCGTGCAAACTGCAATCTTAAGCTTTCGATTAGTTAACTCCAGAGTACGAGCACTGCTTGAATTCTACATCCTCGATGGGCAATCTGTCCGCAGGGAAGGGGCACGGCGATGCGTAGCCGCCCTGATCCGCCAGCGATGCACACGCAGCGGGCGTCACGCCGGTCGAGACGCCCTCGACGTCGGCGCAGAACCACGGCAGCTTTCTCTTCTTCATCAGCTGCACGGTCACGTTGGAGATGCAGATGCCGCTGAACGGGGCGTTCGGGATGCCTTCCAGTCTGGCCGCGATGGTCACGTTGGTGGCCACCACGTCGCTGTAGCTGATGCCGTTGACGACGGGGATGGCGTTGGGGTCGAACTTGTCGTCCGGGTGGGACTTGTAGTTGCCCGTCATCCAGAACACCCATTTCAAGGTGTCGAGGGTCATCCCCCTGACGTAGATGTCCTTCACGTAGGCGCCTCTGCCGACGGCGGTCTTGATGCGGACGCCGGACTCGGAGTTGATGGCGGTGATGTCCTCGGCCCTGACGTCCTGGATGCCCCCGGACATCTCACTTCCCAGAGCAATGACGGCACTGGTCGGAGAGATGCAGGTGAGCCTTCGGATGACGATGTGCTGGCTCGGCATGCCGTAGGCTATGCCGTACTCGTCCCAGCCGCTCTTGATTGCGACGCAGTCGTCGCCGGACACTATGTAGCAGTCCTCTATACGAACATGAGAGCAGGAATCTACAGGAAAAGAGAGTTCATTTATAGCTTTCCCTGTAGCGACGATGATTAAGACAAACACGAATTAAGCAGGGCAGAAGTACCTGGATTGATCCCGTCGGTGTTCGGGGAGTGAACAGGTGCAAGAATCGTGATGCCTGAAACAACAATGTTGCTGTTCCACATGTGTCAGATGTCAGAACAATTTCTCCGGCCACATTTCATACAAAAAAAGATTTATGAACCAAACGAACCTGCTGTAGACCGGGTGGATGTTCCATGCTGGAGAATTCAGCAGTGTCAGATTGGAGATAACAATCTGGTCGGAGTGCATGAGCTCGACGAGGTAGCCACGGGTGTACTTGAGCTGATTTCTGTGGAACTTTTGCCACCAGAAAGCTCCCTGGCCATCGATGGTTCCGTTGTCGCCTGAAATATGTAGCATTCCCCATTAATGTCAGACTAACTAATCATCTTGTTGTCATGCTTGTATGCTTGCCACTTGCCAGCCAAGGGTTGAAAGAGTAGTAGGACCAGCATTTTCGATAAAAGGAGCCAAGGATTACTTCATGAATTAGTACATAACAAATACCTGTGATGATGACATCAGTCAAATTCGATCCTCCAATGAGGCTACTGTATCTTCCCCCAGCAGCATCCCTTCCTCTCCCATAAGATGGCAGGGGATCGATGATTGGCCATTCATTCATATTCTGAAGAATAATGCAACTAAAGTTACTAAACCCTCGTTAATTCATATCCTTATGACAAGTAGCAGCGAATTTGCCATAAACTCATTTTGACTACAGTTGCTCTCTCTCTCTCTCTCTCTCTCGTTCTCTCTCTCTATCGACATATATATAATTATATGAGAGAGAGAGGGAGAACAGGAAGTCTGACAATGGCAGAGCAGTGTGTTCAGCAAGTTTCATGACAATTGCAGGCGTACGTTCAGGTACTTTACTGAGACTCGTGACCTTCCTTCCGCAATCATAAAAATAAAGATGGCCTGATCTTTCAGATGGCCCTATTATACGACCTCCAGTGCTATTTACATGCACGACACCAGGAAACAGAAAGCCCGTGAACGCTCGATTTCAGTATAGCAAAATTATATGAAACATAAAGGAAAAAAAAAGAAAAGAAAATGTGGTGGCTCCATGGAAAAAGCTTCGGTAGGTTACCGACCTGAGAAGCGAGGATGACGGCGTCGCGGTGGAGGAAGAGCGTGAAGGCGCTGGTGAGGTTGAAGGGGCCGGTCAGCCACCGCCCAGGCGGCACGAAGAGCATCCCGCCGCCGTCCGACTGGAACTGGGAGAGGTGCGCCACCGCCGCTTGGAACGCCCCCGTGTTCGAGGTGGAGCCGTCGCCGACGCCGCCGAAGTCCTCCAGCGACGCCGTGTGCCCCCGGCAGCTCGACGCCGCGTACTTGAACTCGAAACGGCGGCCGCTTGCTCCTCCTCCCGTCCGGCTGCTTCTCCGGACGCATTCCGCGGGAATGATGAACGTCGCGGCTACTAGGAGGCATAGAGCCAATGTGCTGCTCTGTACAAATACAGAGAAAACATGGTTCAGGTAGGATCAGGATGTCTCTTTTTTTAACGCAAATGCTAAACCAGAAAGCAAACGAACGACAGACAAAAAAGGACCGACATTTTTATGCTAAAGTTCTCATCGTTTTCTCTGGAACAAAACCGACGTCTCTGCTTGGAGAGAAAACGGTAGTTCCAAGCTACATTAGTGAAGAAACAAAACATGCAGTGGTACTTCTTTAGAAATTAGAAGCAACGCCATGAGGCGCCCTGTTTCCTCTGTTTTGTCACCACATATAATCTATAGATTCTAAACTATAAGAGGACGAGTAACAAATGGGAGCTTCGATGGTATGCTCCTTACCAGTGGAGATATTGCGACGTTGCTGCTTCTTTTGGATTCCATTTCTTCTGCAGAATACTTGAAGAATGGCCCTGAAAGTACACGGGAAAAAGCTGAGAGAGCATGAAGTGGAGTGCGACTTATTTATAGGAAGGTGCATGCTTCTTCTTTCCTCAAAGAAAGGTAGTATTTCAAGTCATCTTCAAAAAATTTATTATAAATGTTTCACTTTTTTCCAGAAGAAACTGTTATTAACAATATTATATATAAGGGAAAAATGAGCTCATCACTCAAACTATTTTACCTATATTTTTATATTTATATATTTTATTGTTAATAAAAAACATTGATAATAATAACAAGTTGATTTAAATAGTCAATAATAATTATATTTATTCATGTTAACTTTCTACTACTTATAAATATTATTAGTTTTAGTAATAAATATAATAATTTTTAGGATTTAATGGACGTGCTCCCTACTCAATAAGGGAGCATCTTGTTGCTTATATCGTGTGACATCAGATTTGGACGACAAATCAATCAAGACGTGATTGAACACCGGTTTAAGCATCAAGGATCCTAGATCAATTGCTGAGTAGTTCTTCACTACGCCAGGCCGCTTGCGGGACGTCACCTGCAATCTCTTCTCCTCCTCCCGAACTCGCTGGACCTCGCTTTCTGCCTTACCGAATGACTTGCTCACCCGATGCCATTACACATAGACTTCATTTCTTGCCTCGCCAGACCACCTCACTAGTCGGATCGCTCTTGGGTGAGCCCGCACACGTGACCTTGTCCCCCTCTTTTGTCATCTTCCGCCATCACTTCCTGCCCTCCTCCATCGTCTTTTGCCGCTTCCGCCAATACCCCATCTTCATTTACTCTTTTCCATCGTATACTGCCTACATTGGGTATGGTCGCGACAACAACGACGACGCTAATATCACTGAAGAGGGGCTCACGATATCTCTCCCAAGGAGCCCTCGCAGTAGCCTCTCGTTAGATCTTTCAGTCCGCCCACAGCTCCAACGGGTACACTCAATGGGATGCCAAGTACCTCTCTCTCGGCCAATTCCTAGCCGACATCGATCCTCGGACCTCGTCGCTCTTCTCGCCCACATGCGTCCCTCCAGTGCCTCGGCCGCCTGTTCGCCATTGTCCGTCCTTCGTTGAACTGAGATTAAACCGGGATCCATGATGCCTAAATCACGCCTTGATGATCTACCGTCCAAATCTGATCGGATGTCACACAACATAGGCAGCAGATGCTCTCTTATTGACTAGGGAGTACGCCCATTATACCCTAATTTTTATATTTTTTATAATGTAAGTTATTTATTATTGTCATCATTCATTGATCATCTAAATTATTAGCAAAATATATAAACAATAAAAAATATGCATAAACATTATTTAACACATGCGATTATTTAAAAGTACCTGACATGTTATTAAATTGTGTTATACATAGGCATTAAGTAAAGTGCAAATGAAAAAAAGGTTGTCCGATAAATAACAGAAAAATATGTAATTAACATTCTGATAATAAACATTAAACAATGTGCATTTACTTTTTTTTTACTCTACTATACATCTCGACTACGACATAAAGCTAAACAATATTTTTACATAGCTGAATGTCCAATGCAACTAAAATTTAGTAATCAGACTCGAAACCGCTAAAAAAAAGGTATTTGGATCAACTTTTAAGACGCCAGAAACCAAAAACGTATAGTTCGCCCGTGACAAATGTTTGCTTTGATGAAACCAAGGTAGTTGAGGCGAAGAGGATCGCAACAAAAATTTTGAGTGCTAGTTTCAAATTTCTCGTTAGAGTTTCATCGGACATATTCACATCTGTCGTTCCTAGTAACATCAATTTAGCTAAGCTTGATAGCAATATTGTTATGATCGGACTGGACAATGATTTAGACAAGTGTTTATTTTAGGTCCATCCCGTCGAACGGATCGGACGAATTAGACGAATTGAGTAGTAATAAAATATTATATTTAATATAGTATATCATATTTTAATTTTATAATTATATAATGCCATAATTTAATTATAAAAGAAAAGAATAAAAATTGTAAATTCTAAAAGAATTTAATTTTAAGATTTAATGTTAAATTTTTTATTCATATATTTCTTTTTTATGTTAGAAGTAACAAATAAATAAATTTCTCCACATTATGACAAGATTATATATTCTATAAATAAATATGTCATATAATTAGTGGTTAACTATTTAATTTAAATTGACTACAAGCTAAATTAAAGAAAGTTAAAGTTTATGTATATATTATTATATATAATACTATACTAACTATTTTATTGCGTTGTTGTATATTGATACCTATGATAAAACTATTTGTACCCTCCATTCATAATTAAATTGTCTAATGTAGTAAATATATAATAATTTATATTATAACATACATTTATTACATAAAAGAATTTGAATAATATCATAATTTATAAGTTAAAGTTAGAAGTTTAACAAGTTCTAAACTAAATGAAGGAAAATAGAATATGTAAGTGTACACATATGGTCTCACGTCGATAATAGTAGAACGGTGAGAGTAAAATATTTTTGGACAATTTTTGCCTCCTCTTTGTCGAAAAGTGTTCTCTTATATCAATTTAGAGATTCAATAACTCTATTGATTTCTCAAATTCCTTTAGTTTTTTCGGTCTCGACTCATCGATGTTCATGATTATTAACACCTGACTAATTCAATGTCGGGATGAAAGCAGGAAAGATTTAATACCCATGGTCAACGCGCTCCAATAATTGATCCCAAGACTAAAATGTAATAATAATAATAATAATAATAATAATAATAATAATAATAATAATAATAATAATAATAATAATAATAATAATAATAATAATAATAATAATAATAATAATAATAATAATAAGCTGCCCTTCGTCCTCGCTCAAATTAATATCGACCAAATTAAGATGCACCAATGCATCGATACCTCGTATGCACACATGATAAAACGCCAGAATTACCAATGTAAAGAACAACAATCATCATCGGTCATGTTACATGGCAAAATGTTACGAGAAGTGTTGAAGCACATTTACTTTGCTGCTTATATGCTCATTAATTTTATAATAATTTATTAGAGTGTGAGTATGAATATTTAGAAAACTAATCCAAAGAAAAATAAATTCATAGAAAATTAAACTCAAAAGTAATACCTCCATATTTTACTTTCGAAATTGAGGTCATCGTATAATTTTACTGATCAATAATATGAATTCATACAAATTTGAACAGGGAAAGATCTCCAGTAGGACACTGTCTTCATACAAATTTGAACAGGGAAAGATCTCCAGTAGGACACTGTCTTATGCATATTAGAAACCAAAAAAAAAAAAAAAGTGGAAGAGTGACAAATGGAGTCAAGCGGGCGGTGGCATCCCGTGAACTCGGAATCTCCCTTTGTGCCCGTCCTTGGCATGCGCGCACGCACGCGCCGGTGCCTCGTGGCTCACGGGCGGAAGCGATTAGAGGCCGTGCAACGCACCCCAAGTTAAATACTCCTTAATCACGTGAAAGCAACCCAAAGCAAGAATATATATATTATATATATATATATATTGTATCCAAGAGACTGAGTACTTTATTTTTGGATCTAAAGTTTTTTGCCATATCATCACGGCTTCAAGCTCAGGACAGATTCTTTCTACGTTAAGAACTAATAGAAGTTCGATTTTCAGATATCTTCAGCTGCCTTCGTTCTTCAAAATTCTTTGGAAAAAAAGTGTTATTCCTTAACGTACCATTGTAGATTTATTATCCAACTACGAATTAAATGCAGAATCCATCTTGTACGACCACATGGCAAACATCGAACAGCAGATGGACTGTTTGGCAAGCTAATTCTGCAACAGCGTTAGACTGCCGTTCCGATGATCTTATCTCTGTCACCAAGGACAGCAAAAAGCTCTGACAACAAAGACGTTATATTATGATTTCTGAGAGACTGAGAATATGTCATTTGGTGGAATGTGGATAGCAACAATTAACAATAAATAATATGATCTTGGGCATATAAGAGCGATCAAGAGTACTCGTCATTTTTGGTGGAAAAATTCCGGTGTGGCCGGCGAGGAAGGTGCTCACCCACTATAGACATTCATGCATCAACCACTACGTCTCACATGTGCACACTTTTTTCAGCAGAAAAAACAATTGCCCCTACACACATCCCCCACATTAGACAGGCGGAGAAAGATAGCAAGCAGCACCACATATACTTGGTTAAGGTTAACCAACCAAAGCCATTAATAACTTGAATTTGGAAGAAAAGGTGAGGAGGTCCCATTTTGTGTGGTTCATTTCATGCAATCTTTCGAGGATGGCACCCCCCATCTCTAGTGCCTGATCTTTCCTGCGCGTGAGCAAAATGCAGGCACCCACTCCATGAATTGCCTTGGCGCAAAGGAAACATGCAACCACTACTACTACTATAATTTCTGGGCGAGGGTTGAAGAGAAAAAGGAAAAGAACCAGAGGACACTGGGGCACTAAAAGATGCGCCGAAATGGGCATGCTGCCGAAAGATGATGATGAAGTACTATCCATGTCACTGCTGTTTATATATGTTCCTTTCCTCTCTGATGCTACGACTCTATGTCAACCACCCTAAGAGAAAGCATGAGTTAGTTGGTTCCATTTGTCAATGAATTAAACCGGAAGACAAGATAGTGTTTTTTATAAGCTGTTATGAGGTTGCAAGTTGAGGACTGGAGAAAGCATATATAGAAATATAGAATGTGCTCGGAATATAAAAATGAGAGTAATTTTTATTGATCCCTCAGAAAGGCTTAAATTACAATGTTATAATTCAGAATGTTTGTTTACTAGGAACACAGCTTATAGTAAAGCAAATAGCTTGATTCATCAGGCCTGACATGCAATTACATATCAACAAGCTCCCTTTCAAGGAAAAAAAAAACTATCAACTACCTTTATTTTTCTCTATATGGTAATATACTGTTGCTGGCACAATGAAGCAAGATGACACGTTTGTGCTGAAATCTGACTGGACAAATATGACATCACTCAAACACATCTTCACACTTGGAGACACTTGGCAGGAAGGTATAACTGTAACATTGTTGAAAATTCACATACTCTGTTCCCGGAGAAGGTAATATTCCAGTGGTTATACACGTCTACTAAAACTCCCTGTAAAAGTCGACTTTATTGGAAATATTGCATTTATCCAGCATTTTATTGATAACGACAGCGCTAGACCTATGACCAGATAATCGAGGATCAGATGAATTTTCTGTGATGTGCAGTCCTGAAACAGCCTGTGCAGCTATAAGTCCCGCAGAGATATCTGCCCAATGACTTGCTTCAGCATAATATTGTGCATGGGTATCATCTAGATGTATTGGCAATGACTCCCCATTAATCCAGTTCCATTCATGACCATATGCATCAGAAGCACACATGGGACCATCATCAACAGAATATTTCACAAAGTTCTGATATCCCGTGAAAAGATCAACATTGCTGGAATAACCGTGAGAGTTATAATTTCCACTATTGCTCGTCATAAAATGATGTGAATCATCAGTATCCTCCCCTAGAAGGACATGAAGAGCAACTGCTTCAGCGACAGCAGCAGCTTCTTCATCCAGTTTTTGTTGCTCTTCTATCTTCTTCTGCTTCTTCTTCTCCAACTCAGAACGAATAGCTGCAGATGTTGCAAGAGCTTTCTCCAAACGCCTTCTTTTCTTCTCAGCCTGCTTAAGGCGGTCCAATTCATCTTTGGCCTGCTTCTTCTTCCCTTTTTTCACAATTGGGTTTGCCCGACCTCCTTTAACATTTTCCATGACTGTTTATTTCTCCAATGGACTGAATATTCAAATGAAATGAACTTCAAACCAAATCCTCACGATGCCAACCAGAAATGAAAATATCAAGAACAATTGGATAGAGTATTTCTACACCCACTCAGGTCTGAAGGAGTATCTGATTTTACGAAAAATGCAATCCCAAAAGGAAACAACAGGACAAAGTAGGAGAGAGAAATTATATACTCTAACTAGTGCATTTCTAACAGCATTGTCCACTGATATCTTCCAGGTCAGGCCTCCACCCATATTAACGAAACCCAAAAGCTAAAACAGTAATCTCAATAGCTTACTCTAAGAACCAAGATATTTGGCCAGACCGCTCATAAGCTCTTTTTACTGCAGAGAGAATAAAATGACACATGTGAAAACATATTTTCAAATATTCACACAATTGACAAGAGAGAAAGAATGCGTAAAAACACAATCTCCATTGATATAACAATGACCGTTACAATTCATGAAATCAGAAAAGACTAGTAAGAAACAAATCAAGTGTGTCAACAAACTGTTGTCAAAAAACATGCCATGATGATTGCTTTCTTCATTAGACCAAAATGTTTCATTAAGTTCACACCACCTATGCTAGTACAATACATCCTTCAATTCAAGATTTACATACATTGAACAAAAACAGGGATAGTGAATGTTCAGATAAGACAAATAAATAACCTCATGTGAATCCATCAGTTACTACATTACTAAAATTGAAGGGAATTGGAAGAAATCATAAAAAAGTTTTTGCATATCTTCTCTTATTATGGATAGCCAATGCACAATTAGTATGATTCACAAAGAAAAGATCTAACATCTGAGTATTGATTATCATGAATGTTTGCAAAAAAGGATCTTTTACTAAATAAGGCAGAATAAACAGAAAATTCTCTTCTAGAGTTTTTTACAACAACAACAACAACAACAAAGCCTTATCCCACTAGGTGGGGTCGGCTACATGGATCATACAACGTCATTCCACTCTATTAATAACCAAACCTTTCGGTATATTATTCACTATTAGTTCGCCAAGTGTCCGCCTTGGCCTCCCTCTCCCTCTTTTAATCGGACTCCAGATTATTTGATCTACTCTACTTACTGACGCATCTAATGGTCTTCTCTGAATATGACCAAACCATCTCAAACGATTCTCTACCATTTTCTCATTAATAGGAGCCACTCTGACTCGTTTACGTATATGGTCATTCCTAATCTTATCTAATCTTGTATGACCACACATCCATCTCAACATCCTCATTTTGGCTACCCCCATTTTACGTTCATGTTGTCCCTTCATAGCCCAACATTCACTACCATATAACACTGCCGGTCTTATAGCAGTACGATAGAATTTTCTTTTAACTAGAGTTTTTTAATCTAAAATATTCTTTTAACTAAAAAGTTCCTTCAGCTTTTGCCTTGATGTGGTGCCAATTTCAAAACAGTAATCCTTTCAGTTATCCATTCAAGGGCAATGAGTAAGAAGAGAAAAAGAACAACACAATGATCAAGAAAAATAAATAGTGATAAAGCTTTCCACAACCTTTTAAAATGTTAGACATGTGTCCTACCCATTTTTCCTATTTTCGAAGTCCTCAACTTCAAAACAATTAACTAAAACTCAAATCATTATCAATTAAAGTTGCAGAATGCACAATTTACTCATTACTATTGCTTATGAAATGAAATTTAATAGAACAACGTGTTCAACAGCAGCAAATATTATTGGATGAGACAATTACAAAGAGGATACACTTTTTCATATGTTTCTCCTAATCATAACTCCTAGGATGTTCATATATGTACCTCCTTAACAGATGATACGACTTATTTAAGAAGGTACTTCATTGCAGATATAAAATGGGTAACTTTGCAGCTAGAATAAAGGATTTAACTATAGGGCAGGTGCTGATGATTACAGAAGTCAAAGAACCGAAGAAGACATGCTTTGGTAAAATAACAGGTAAAAGATAATAAATGCCGTTTAAAGACTTTCATGCTAATCTGAAATTTTATATATCAATAGTCTGTATGATCGTCATGCCCAGAAATATTGCATCCTTAAGATGAACATAAAAGAAAAGTAAAAATTGCCACGTGATATCCTACTAGTCATATATTTCACATTAAGGCAAGCTATTACATTGTTAGAAGGTACTTTAATCACTTATGACGGAGCTGAAAACTATAAGAATTTGTGCAGAATTCAAGTCAGATTACCACGTTGGATGGGATGAAAGGACAGACAGTCAAGAATAAAAATTAAAGCAGGGTGACACATATTCCATCTTGGTTTTATTTTTCAACTGTGTCGCACAGTAGCTTATGAATTGATGTTGGCAAGACAATATCCCAGATTAGTTAAGCAAAAAATTTCAGCATAACGACCCCTTCCAAATGCACTGGCACTTTGCTAAATGAATGCATGAACCATCAAAGCGCCATCTTTCCAGTTCCGTGTGTTGTATCACTCATGGGTCTCCTAATACAAGTACCTAGTGAAACCATCCAAATCGAAGCTCACACCTTATGATCTCGCCTCAATGACCAAAGGCAACAGTATGAAATAACTTCATACGCCCGCAAACTTAAGTCTCCCGTTATTCTGTACCAACAAACACGCGCCTTAACCCAATGGCTCCAAGTTAAAAAAGGATGGAGCAAAAACCCTAATTCAATACAATGAAACCTGCAATCCTTGTGAATCGAGATTTCCCATTTCATGTTTAAGCCCGTAGCTAGAAGTACTCAATATACGAGGAATAAAAACCAGAAAAAATATCGAGAATAAAAAGGGGGAACATGGAGCAGCGCATACCTCATCGAGTAGCGCAAGAAAGGGACCGATCGGAGCCTCCGCCCTCCTCATGATCGACGAAAAAATGCGGAAAAAGAAGTGGAAAAGGGACTGAAGGAAAGGAAAGACGAGAGCTCCTCGATCCGGCGTTCGGATCTGGCGACGAGAGAGAGAGAGAGAGAGAGAGAGAGAGAGGGAGTGATAAAGAGTGCAGATGCGGGGATCGGAATCTGATCACACGCGAGAGGCGTGAGAAAGATGGCGGATCCGGGAAGGCACGAAAAGGGGCACCTTCGTCATTTAGGGGAGATCGTCGTACGCGCGTCGAAGACGCCGCCGCCGCCGCATCGGAGCGTTTCTACGCGCGCCCGCCTCGATAGCCCCCTCCCTGAGAATGGACGGCGGATGGACTCGCTTCGCATAGATCGCCCGTGCGGGGAGTCGGAGCATCCGACCTGTTCTGTTGTGGTTCGCGGTGTCCCGACCGGGTCCGACCGCGTCCAAAGGCCGAGTATTTTTATGAATAATTTAGTTTGTACTTCATGAAAATGGAAGTAAAAATTAGGATAAAAATGCAAAGAAAAAAAAAATCATATTTCAACAAGACATAATACTATTTTGTTGACAATTTTAATCTGTCAGTTAAATCCTCTTCCATCTTAACTCTTTTTTAAAGGCAATCGATAATAACCATCCAATTTGTGATTCGGGGTTAATGATATGATCAAATATCTTCGTTTTTGCAAGATTAACAATCGAATTGGATTTCTCACGACCCGAATTGGATTTCTTACGGGTCGTGATGGATTGAATTGAATTTTATTAAAATAACATTATGTATATTAAATTTGAATATATATATACATCACAATTAATATATTATATAATATAACATACTAATACTAATGAATTAGTATAAAATTATTATTTATATATTCTATAAATTTAAGCTATCTTAAGTTATCATCATTGATACATTATTATATTTTTTATTATTTATATAATATTTGTGATGTTATACTAATTTATTTATTTTCATTTATTCGTCCTTTTTTATTTTCATTTTGTGTTGCTCCTTTTTCAAATTTATTTTTTTCTGATTACTTATTATATTTAAAAAACTTAATACTTATTCGGACATTATTATAATATAGTCTAGTGATAAGATATTAATATATTTTATCCCAAATCATTTTTTATTTTGTTAGTTTATTTAATTTCTTTTCTTCATTCTTTATTTCTTCTCCACTAAATTCTTCATTTTCCTTTAATTTCAAATTCTTCTCCCCTATCTCCTCTAATCCTTCATTTTCTTCAATTATCATTTTCTCTCCATATTAATTATCTTTCTATATTTATATTTTCCTTTCTAATTTTGATCAATTATCATTTTCTCTCCCTATTAATTATCTTTCTATATTTACTTTTCTCTTCCTATTTTTGTTTTTAACATCTGATCACGTCTTTCCTCTTTTATATATTTTTTAAAGAAATTTTCTTCCATTGTTTTAACTTCTTTTAATTTTAAATTGACTTTTTTTTTAAAAAAAATCTCGAACAGATTCTTGGCCGACTCGTCCGATTCACTGATTTTTTCTGGTTCAATCGGACTTTGGTCGATTGACTAAAATGATTGTAATATCAAACCAGACCAAACCAAATGTAGTTCACAATTGAATCAGTTGAATCGGTCGGTCCGATTTTAGTAACATTGCATAATGGAAAAAAAAAAGAAGTACCATATCAATAAACTCCCGACCGCCTGGTCGCGTGGACCCACTGGAATCAACTTCTTTTGTTTACATTATATTGACTAAAATGATTGTAGGAACTTTGATTCACCCACTTAATTTTTGTGATTATATGTTTTTATTACATATTTAGTTATTTGCATCATGTGTACTTTTATCATTCTCGAAAATATTTTGGTCTGTTCCTGACAAGAATAATCTTGATGTAGATGATGAAATGAGGACATCAAATTAAAAATGTTGATAATAAAAAAATGAGGAGACTTGGGGTCATAGGCAAACTCTTTCGTGGTTAAGGTGCGGTCCAACCAACACATTTAGGACATGTTTGGCATCAATGGAAAAATGAAAGAAATCTAAATTTCTATAGTATATCTTTTTTTTTTTTTTTTGAAGAAAAGATTTCAATTGAGTGTTTGAATCTTAAAAATGTAGGATAAAATTATGTAGAATCATATCAATTTTGTGATAAAAAAATATGAGATTTGATCTCTGTAAAATTTTCTATCATAATTTGAAAGTTAACAATGACTTATGTATAATTTAACTATTGCTATTTTTTATGCTTTATTTTGTCAAAAGTTTTTTTTTTGCATCCAAACACTATAATGTAAAATTTATAAATGAGTTTTAACACATGATAATACAATTTTAAAAAGATGTCTCACTATAAAAGTTTAAACATTATAAGATTTTTGGATTTAAGTAATATGCAATCAAAAGTTGTACAACAAATATGCATCTAATGAATATCGATCCTGATTTGTTAGTTGCATACACATATTAATTGTACAAAAGTTGGTTGCATGCTACCTAACATTTTTACATTTTCCAAAACAGGGCCTTAGTCCTTTTTATTTGGTACTTGAAAACTTGATATTGGACCAGTCACGCGAGTGTTCTAATTTTCACGTTAATAATAGAAAAAAACTTAGAAAATTTTAAATATTTAGAATAAAGTTTATAATGTTGAAGCATCATATGTGCGGCTAGGATTGTTAACTTGCCAAGTGTTCCAATATTTTTTTCTTTGCTTCTTTAGAAGGTTATCTCGAAGACGTCACTTAGTTCTATGACTTAATTATGACTGACCAATATGCTAGTTTACAATAGGAGAAGACTTAATTTATAATAATTTATACAATATACGAAAGCCATTTACACAACATCCAACAACCTGTGGGGTTAGGGTTCACGTCTATACAATAATGGACTCTATATATTCATATGCATGTCACCCGTCAGAAGAGCCATCAACCGTCAACATCATGATTCAAGTTCAAATGGAAAGTCCAATGAGATAACTCAGTACGTATGATCACCCAAAATCAATTGAACAATATCATATGAACCATAGAACAATATCATCAGTATCAATTATATCAATAAATAATTATTTATAAACAAACTATGATTGATCATGACAAATATCTATATCAATTAATAATAAATCAATTGATCAATCAAAATAAATATCTATATCATCAATTACTGATGACCAATACCCATTCAATTCAATTCAACTATCTTAAATCAATTATCAAATGACCATACGTTAGCGAAGGGCACAATTAACAATTAACCATTAATTAATTTTCAATTGCCAATGAAGGCCGCAATAATAATTATTAATTTAAATCTATTAATAATTTATTAATTCATCTATCTATCACAAATGTCGCAGTTTATTATCCATAAGTCATAAAGGCACAATTCGATTATCCATCAGCCACAAAGGCAAAAGCAATAGTCTATCAACCACTAGGGTGCAATTCAACTAATAATTCAATTATTAATTTAATTCGATTCAATTCAGTTTAAGGAGTTACAATCAATACTTTCGGTCGTAATATGAGAATTATCTATTATTAAAGAACACCATGCCACTTCATGTCCATCAATAAGTTCGGGTACGATGAGAGACGAAGGACCACACTCATGGCAATCATGGTTTTTACGCTATCTATCCAATTCAATTCAATTATCCATCAGTCTGAAGACGCAATTAGCCTGAAGGCCCTTCAACTGGAAAGTGCAATTAGTCTGTAGGCCCTATCAACTCGAAGGCGCACTATTAGTGTAACGACTTCAATTTTTGAGAGTTGAAAAATAATATTTTATTATTTTTATTTTAAGAAATATGGCCATTAATATTATTATAATAAATATTTCCAAAAATAAAGGAAAATAGGGGAGAGTTTAATTAATTATTTAATTATTAAAAATAAATTAGAATTGTTAAAGGAGATTTAAGGTTCCTATAAATAAATTTTTAGGGTCGACTGTCAAAGGAGTTTTTTTTCTCTGTAATTCTCAATGTTCAACGGCAGAGACGTGACATCCAATTGATGGCAATGCGTGACTCGACGTCAAATGGCTAGACGTGAAACGAGATATGTAGGGGGATCCGTAGGTTTAATGCATGGTAAGATTATTTATTTAAATTGATTGATGCGTCATAGTTTATTTCTCCGGCCTCGATTTTTCTTAATGACCGAGAGAAAAGAAAATATAAAATATCCCATCGGATAAAAGAAAACAAAATTACGAAAGAAGCGTAAATTGTAGAAGACAATGGATTTTTGCGCCAATGTTCGCGCAGACATGCGCAAGGAAGAAGAAAAAAAAATGCTTGCTGAAAAATTATGGCGCTCATGATTTCTACAGGCCAACACAGAGAGAAGTTTATTGTACAGAAAAAAAAATAGAGAGATAAATTGAAGGAGAGAACCTGGTCGTGATGTAAGGAGAAAAAAAAGAAGAAAAAAAAACGGGACAAACAAAAAAGTATATGATTTCTACAGGCCAACACAAAGAGAAGGAAGAAAAAAAAAGGGCGTGAAGGAAATACGTGAATAGGAGAGAGGAAAGTAAATAAGAAGAATTGGATTTGCCAGCAGAGAAAGCATAGAAAAAAAATAGAATAAAAATATGGAAAGAAAGTTTTATTAATTTTTCTTTCTGAAGCCGATAAAAAGGGATAAAATAGAAAAAAAAGAGTTATAGAGAAAAAGGACCTAGAGTGGTATTAACATTTTATTTATTAGAAAAATATTAATTTTATTGCTATTATTATTATTTGAATATTACATATTGATTGTCTTGATCATTATGTTATCATTCTTGATTATATTGTTATCATATCTAATCATCATATCAGATCATATCATCATCATATTTGATCATATTTTATTATCATATTCAATCTTATCACTAATTATGATACTGATCTACTAGTCTTTCTGATTGGGTCTTGTTTCATCTAAATTAAAATGCTAAAAGATAGATGTCTTAGGTAAATAAGTTAAAAGCTGAAAGTTGCTGGATCTTCATATTCTTTGATTATCTCCAAGCCCCCGAGCCATATTATTATTAAATTGAATGAGGCAGATAGTGGACCTAAATGTTTGAGACGTCATCATCCTTTAGAGAAGTTATAGTTGTCCTGTGTTTGGTCATGGTCTTCTGCCATTCACGAATAATTATTAGCGCTATATTGTTGGGTGGCTTACCGTGACACTGATCCCCCACTGACCTACATAAAAGAGACAGAGAGTTTCCCTTAATTGACCAAGCGCTCCTCATTGAATTGGATAACTCCGAACATTGTAAAATGAATTGAATTGAATTAAAATTGAATCGAATTGCATTGGATTGAAATCGAATTGAATTGAATAGATCATGGTCATTTGAATACTGGTGTTGACTGACATTACCTCCGCCCATTGGATCGAATGGAATTGTTATTGACCAATAACCATTGATATTGAATTGAAAATTGTTAAATTGAATAGTGTCATAGTGATCAAACATTTAATTGTTACCTCAATATTGATCGGTCATATGACATTTTCCTGATCATTCCTATTGATCTATGGCTTTATTGTCCTATTGTTAAATTGAATCATCGATCCAATCCTCTACCGTTAATTGAACAATGCCATATGGATCAGACAATTATTAAATTGTTATCTCTATTGATTGGTCTCTTGATCATAACCTGATATAATTGCTCATATTGATAAATCGTTATATTATTAATTGATTATTGTATTGATTGCTCAATTGATTTATCATTAATTATATATTATTTTCGATTGAGCATATTGATTGTTTAGTAAACCGTACGTACTGAGTATTTTTATATTCATGGATATTTTTTGTACTTGGATCCGTGCAGGTGAGAGAGCTTTGATAGAGGATGATGCTGCAGGTGACTATGCTCAGTGACAGACATATATTGCATATGTTCTAGATTGAGTTGTCTACTTTTTTATTATTTCCGCATTTATTAGAATTGTGAACTTATTGATATTTTAGTTATTTTGAATATTATGAATTATTAGTTATTATTATTAAAAAGTCTTCCTCATTTATAATTTATATTTCGTAAAAAAATATTTTGTAGAAAATTGTGTAGCGCCTTTGGGACGACTCTGAGCATGTGAAAGTCACGTGGGTCTTGGGATGTTACAGAAGGTATCAGAACATAAGGAGAGACACTTCTTAGTTGTCTCTAATAGATAGAATTGAGTCCATGTACAATTGTCATGAGCAACCACTACATCCATCCAGTAGGGTCAAGTGAGTTTTCATTACGATATTGATATTGAATTCTTACTTATTGAATTGTATCATAATGTTAATTGTTCGGTGAGCACATATGTGTCCCAAGTTGATGACCTCTCATCAATTTTATTGTGGATCGAGAAGTAGATATCGACGATCCAATTCCCAAAGTGCACAGGACGATGGTCAAGCGGCCCAAGGTCCACGTGTAAATAATGAACGGGTCAACAAACACGAGGAGGAACGATTGAGGCATGGATCATCATCATATGAATATCGTTCAATGCATAGAGAATATAGCAATACTCAGAGTCATGACATTTCTCCTCACGATGGTCGAAAAGAAATTGTTTAGAGTTTTCTTAGTTTACAGCCTCCTCAATTTGACGGGAAGGGTGACTTCGAGAAAGCCCATAGGTGGCTGGAAGAAATTGACCAGACTCTGATGAAGATAGACTGCGTTGAGAACTTCAAGTCTATATGTGCTACAAGGCGTTTGACAGGTGACACTAGGCATTGGTGGTAAGCAACAAAGGCTAGCACATTCTAAAAAAAGGATCTAATTCCTGAGAGAAAGTTTAAAAAGATATTCAAAGATCGCTATTTACCTATTTCTCGAAGAGCAAAAAAACAAAAGGAGTACCGAGATCTACAATAGGTACCATGACGATCAAAGACTATACGATCGAGTTCTTAGACGACAACCAGAGAGAAATCTCATTAAGCAATGGGTTAAAGATATTAAGTCAAGCCTCCGAGGAAGGGTAAAATGTTGTAACTATCAGACCCTTCAAGTTGCAAAAGAGTTAACTACCATTCTTAAAAATGACGATGCAACAAACACAACTCAACCAAATTAAGAGGATATCGATAATGATCAAAATCGTATTTGGAGTAAAGATAGAAGACATAAGAAAAGAGAGAAGCGACACCAAGAAAATTACAATCGAGGAAGATAATATCCAACACGAAATGAGCCTTCATCATATAGAAAGTCATGCAACCACTGTCACAAAATGCATCTCGGTGAATGTTATTGGGGGACGGGAGTATGCCTAAATTGTGACAAGATGGGTCACTTCGTAAGAGATTGCAATGAACCAAGGCAGGTCGAACCTCTACAATAACAGAATAATAGGCCTTCAAGAATGATGTAGAAATCACCCAAATAAATTGATATGTTAGGACACATGTCTTTAAAACTTAATCAAGTATAAATTGTTATCTTCACTTTAATTAGACTTTAGATATGTTATAGTGTCCAAATAGCATGTGTTATTTGGAATTGATATAGTTCATAGTTTACTTTTCATAAAAATGAAAGATCGACCGTTGAAAAGTAGAGTGTTTAACAGAAGCACTCATATAATAATAATTCTAAGGAGGTTATCGATTAGCTGGTGCTCATAATTTGCCACAAAAAGTCGAATACTTGAACTCAATAGTAAAAGTGATGGCGCACACACATAATGGTATGGAGGAAGAACAACATTCAAGTATGTTGAAAAATTATAGTTGTTACTACATTATTTAATCCAAGATCGACGACATTCTAATTTATTCATCGAGTCTAGAAGAATATGAGGGACATTTGCAGATCACACTGCAAACATTAAGAGAAATAAGTATACACCAAAATCTCGAAGTACAAATTTTGGCAAAATGAAATAATGTTCATCAAGAATATTATTGACATAGATGAAATATCAAAAGATGGATGTTATAACTAAATGAGTTCAACCAAAGAATGTGTTGAAGAAAAAAAGCTTCCTTATACTTGCTAGATATTATCGGAGAGTCACACTAGATTGCTACGTGATAATATCACCATGGACGAACTCACTAAGAAGAACATAAAAAAATTGAATGGTTTAGGAAAGGCTAAAATAAGTTTCAGAAAAATTGGAAAAGAGATTGATGAAGATGCCTATCTTGACGATGCCTTCAGGCCAAAGAGGTTATGCCATCTACAATAACACATATGACACTAGCTTAGGATGTCTCTTAAGGCACGTGGAAAGGTACTAGCCGATACATCAAGGCAATTGAAAAAAAAATTGATGCATGATATGAAATGGAAAGTTGGGATTTTCACCCTCAAAAGTTGGCGACATTACTCCACAAACCACAAGATCTTTAAGTGCATCTTTTGATAGAAATATTTGAACACACGTCGAAAAAAAAGATCAAATTACTGAAAGATTACGAGTTTGTCATCGACTACCATGAATATCTTAAGCTAAAAATGGAAAGGTCGCTTGCTCATTTGGGGGTGAGATGATGAAATATGAGCAATGAGCAATTGCATCACCCAAGTCAGTCTAGTGACCAGTGGTGCAAGAATAATAGCACATCTTGCATGCTATCGAAATTACTATGGAAGGTCGGCAAATGGAAGGGAAGCATCAGAGGTCACATGGTGTATTACAAGAGCTTAAAAATTCTCAATAGCATTAAGAAAAAAAGTAATTATGGATTTTGTTAGAAGGTTTTCAAAAAATTCAGCATGATAACGATGCAAAATGAGTAATAGAGGGTCGATATGTTAAGATAGTTGACGTCATACCCATTAGATAAAGGTTAGTCCAAGAAAGCCTCGTGGACATTCATTTTTTAAGGAGGTTATTCGATTATATGGAGTACTGATATTCATTGCGTCGGATAAGAATCTACATGGCCCAATTTTGATGGAGCATCTATAGAGCATTTAGGATGTGGTTGAACTTTTACGCTGCCTCCCATCCACAGATGGATGAGTAGTCTGAATGGATAATTCACACTTTAGGAAATATGTTACAGGCTTATGCATTGGACTAGAGTGATAATTTGAAACGATCAGCTCCCACCGGCGGAGTTAGTTTGTGGCAACATTCGCCAATCTCATATTAAGCATGACACCTTCGTAGTCATGTATATATAGTAGATCATGTCACTCACATATCAGTTGGAGCAAAGTTGATGGACGACAATTTCTGTTACAAAAGTAAAGAAGCGACAAAGTATGCCTCATCATGGAAATGTTGAAAACAACATATATGAGATGAATCATATACGAACATAATGAGATTGGAGGAACTGAATCGAAATGGAGACATGACATATGTAGGACACATCATGAAGATGAAGATGACATTTAAAAATAAAAAGTTGAAATGAGAAAAGATTTCTCAAATTTGTTAGATAGATTATGTAGTTTCGTTTATGCAAATTCGAGGATGAATTTATTTTTAAGGAGGTTATGATGTAACGATTTCAATTTTTGAGAGTTGGAAAAATAATATTTTATTATTTTTATTTTGAGAAATATGGTCATCAATATTATTATAATAAATAAAATAAAGAAAAATAGGGGAGAGTTTAATTAAGGATAAAAATATATTATGGGATTATTTAATTAAATTCGGAATTATTTAATTTTTGAAAATAAATCAGAACTAGTGTGATTATCCGCACGATGCGCGGACGATGAAAAATTAAACGAATCATATGTTTATAAAATAAATAAATATTAATTTGACATATTTCAAAATTACTTAAATAATATAATAATTATAAAATAAATAAATAATTTATTACTTTATCTAATTACCTTTGTGTCTCATATATTTTATTGTCTTTTCAAAAAATATTTTATCACTCTATCTTCTAAAAATGCATAATTAAAAATGTAAGTAGGGAAGAAGTCTTGAACAAATTGTAAACTATATAATAAAATTATTTTAGACTAAGTAAGAATTTCTTGGTATGACTATGCACTTAACCTAAATATATAGAATAATTTAATTCAAATTTAACTAAATTATTAGGAGTTCATTTTTCATAGGCATAATCCTGTACCATGAATAAAGTCGGATTCCACGTAATGAATCTAAAATTTAATAAGTGAATATAAATTAATATTAGTTAACATAGCCACGTCTAGTATTAGTTTAGTTAACTACTTTAGAACTATTATAACCATTTTCTTGTTACAAATACATCCTTCCATAGTAATTATAATACTTAGTTTAAATAGCATCTCAAGAGTAATACCCGTATCTAATTTTTTTTTACTCCGTTTCAAATAATTCACTTTGTAATACGCATTGATAAATCTGCTATTTAATTGATATGCAATTGCATTAAGCTTTAACTAATTAGTTTATTTAATGATGTTAAGTTTTTACTTTATTTATAATGTATATCTCACAGATCATATTATAGCATTTCGTAACATTTTA
Organism: Pontederia crassipes; assembly: GCA_030549335.1. Classification (NCBI taxonomy): domain Eukaryota; kingdom Viridiplantae; phylum Streptophyta; class Magnoliopsida; order Commelinales; family Pontederiaceae; genus Pontederia; species Pontederia crassipes. Next base: position 61,390,929 of record CM060191.1, on the reverse strand, counting down.
ATTAGAATTTTGACTATGAATATGATTTATTTAATCTTGAGTTGAGTTCCATCATTTTAATTTATTTGAATTTTATCTTAATAAGTTGAGTTCCATATGCAGTATTTGTTTATGTTTTGTTCCCTATTTAGTTAATTAGTTAATATGCAATCATGTATATATGAATATTCAAATTAATTAGGAAATAATGATTAATTTTATGTTGGACATGTGATACTTTATGCTTATGCCAAGTGTCATTCTATCTTTTAATACTATCCTTTCTTTAATATAATATAGACGACAATGATAATAATAATATTAAAGTAATGATAATATTATAAAGCAAATTAAAAGGATTAATTCTCACATAAATTAAAATGAATTATATTATCAAAAGAAAATAACTTCATAAAAATTAAGATGGCAGATAGCTCATATTGAGGGTTAACAACATAGTGCACAAATGATTGAATTTCTTCACTAATAATATTTTAAGAAGAAAATAATTATAAAATTCTATAAACAAAATATTCTAATGTTAAATACAAATAAAATGTATATACAATTCACATAATAATATTAATGATAACATTTCAAATGATTAAAATAAGTTCAGTTCATACTTAATTTAGAAGGAATTATATTATCGGGGAAAATATGGTCAGCAAAGATAAGAATATAATATGATCATAAAAACTTATGGTGGGAAATTAAATTATTTTTATTTATTTACTTTCTTGACATTTACTTGATAACCAATACGATATAATAAATAAAAGTGTAGTAATAACAAAAACTTCTAAAACACTTTATAATGAATTCAGTTTCCACATAAATTAAAGAAAACTATTTTATATAACAAATAATATAGACATAATCATGGTAAAAAATAATTTATTCTAAAATTTTACTATCAGGGTAAAAATTGTTTTCAATTTTAATTTGAAGTTAAACTATTCGAACAGGGTACAAATAAATGAGCTTAAAAGGCAGATAACATAAGAAATTTTTTTAAGAAATTGTAAAGAAAATAATATGAATAATATCAATATGCAATTGGACGGATTTTAGGGATAGGTCATGAACAATGTTATATTGCTTAAGAAAAAAATATTATGAATAATTTAGTTAACCAAAAAAACTTTTGGCTGAGGCTGAGCCATCTTATCTTCTCTTTTTATTCAACCATCCATGCACTTGTGCATTCATGTCACCAACTTGCATCCTCCTCCTACTATGTTTGTTGCGGGCCCCACTAAACGATAAAAAACACAACCAACGTTATTTTAATTTATTCATTTAACACTGGGCTCATTTATATACACATAATATTATACATATAATATGTATTATTTCACTTATAAAATTGATATAATTAAAGTTAAAAATTTCATATGATGTTGTGCGTGGCTAATAAGTGCCAGAATCAAATGAAAAAAAATATGGCAAGGGATTGTTTTTTTACTAATTACCTATGAATATAAGAATAAAAACTCTAAAAAAAGGAAGCCATTATACATAAAATTAATTTATTATGATTTTGGAGTCCATGCAAGTAATCCCAGAATATTTTAGGTCACAACTCCTATATAATTTTAAGGGAAATTAAAAAAGTTCGATCAAATATGGTCATGAAAATTAAATGGGCAGAAATTATAATTTCTATTTAACTCTTAATATAATCAACATGTAAGTACCCATGATCATAAAAAAAAGTATGGATCACAAATATAATGTGACTATAAAGAAATGGCTATATGACGAAGACAATGTAGATCAGATTGTTACAATGTTCTCTTCTCACCTTCACTAACATCTTAAATTGATCTAAACAATATAAAGGAATAATCTAAGTAAAGATAAGGAAACAATCAAAATCATAAGATGAGAATGAACATAAGAAAATGACACATAAATAAATTTGTGGATCGAATATACCTGACAACGTGAACCGATGCAGTGTTGCAAGATAGCTTCGATAAGTATTTATAAGCAAAATAACGGTTATTATATACGTGATTTCAAAAACTGATTTGCTAAGTTGACCAAAAGTGTTTGCCGAAAAAGAAAACTGGTTTCATAATTGATATGAAATTGGTGATTATTCACTAATTATAATCAAAATAATTAATTAGATGAAAATGAACAATATTTAATTATTTGTGATGAATTAATTACTTTATAATGTGATGATAGGTGTCTCAAGAAAATTGTGTGAGAGAGGGAGTGGAGAGGGTGGGGTATCTCGTGTAGAAATAAATGTAAAAAGATATTTATAAGATGAAATTATATTCTAAACGAAATAGTTACTAAATAAAATAATCACCCCATATCACTTCTGCGGTTACTAATCATTCACTAAAGAGATATATTATTTTAATTAGTTAATCATCCTAATTAAATTTAGAAGCATGATAAATTTCAATTAATATATTATGTTTATGAAGGTTACCACACGTTGCATTTATTTATACTCCACATTAATATTAAAAAATAATTGTAAAAAATATGGACACATGACATGTCAACTTCTACTTTTGCCAAATGTCATATTCTCTTTGCAATCTTCTTTATTTTTAATATAGATAGATAGATAGAAGATTGTTTATTTTGAATTTGTAATAATAGCTCAGGACACTTGTAAAAGAAAAGAAAATTTTAATATGATTATCACACTTGTTAAATATTTAATAATTTTTTATTAAATTTTTTTAATAATTGTATTTATCCAACACATTAGGTTCATGCAGAAGTTTTGTTATGTATTTTTTGAATAGATTTTATATTATATTATTATAAATTATAGTTACTATATATAACCGTGTACATAGAAAAATTATATAGTTATTATAACTTCATATATAATTATCATATCTCATAATCATAAGTGTTTACTATTTTAATTTTTTATAATTAATACTTTAAGAACATTTGTCAACACCTCATCATGCCAAGTGTCAACTTCTCCTTGAAAACTTCTTTGTTTTTAATATAGTATAAATTATTAAAGGAGATTAATTAAAAGATTAAATTTGATTAGGATTGAAAGTTATAGATAGATTATAAATTAAGAATTTAAGGGTCCTATAAATAAATTTTTAGGGTCGGCCGTCAAAAGAGTTTTTTTCTTTTTGATTCTCGATGTTCAACGGCAGAAGCGTGACGTCCAATTGACGGCAAGGCGTGATTCGATGTCGAACGGCTAGACGTGAAATGAGGTACATAGGAGGGATCCGTAGGTTTAATTCATGGTAAGATTATTTATTTAAATTGATTGATGCGTCATAGTTTATTTCTCCGACCTCGATTTTTCTTAATGATCGAGAGAAAATAAAATATAAAATATCCCATTGGATAAAAAAATGGAATTACGAAAGAAGCGCAAATTGTAGAAGACAATGGATTTTTGCGCCAATGTTCCCGCAATTATGGCGCTCATGATTTCTACAGGGAAACACAAAAAGAAGTTTATTGTGTAGAAAAAAAATAGAGAGATAAATTGAAGGAGAGAACCCGACCGTGATGTAAGGAGAAAAAAAAGGGGACAAACGAAAAAGTAGTACGTGATGGGGTAAGGGAATTGGAGAGAGAAGGAAGAAGAAAAAGGGTGTGAAGGCAATACGTGAATAGGAGAGAGGAAAGTAAATAAGAATAATTGGAAGGACCGAGAGTGGTTTTAACATTTTATTTATTAGAAAAATATTGATTTTATTTCTATTATTATTATTTGAATATTACATATTGATTGTCTTGATCGTTATGTTATCATTCTTGATTATATTGTTATCATACCTAATTATTATATTAGATCATATCGTCATCATATTTGATCATATTTTATTATCATATTCAATCTTATCACTAATTATGATACTGATTTAGTAGCCTTTCTGATTGGGTCTTATTTCATCTAAATTAAATTGCTAAACGATAGACGTCTTAGGTAAACAAAATAAAAGCTAAAATTTGTTAGGTCTTCATGTTCTCTGATGGTCTCCAAGCCTCCGGACCATATTGTTATTGAATTGAATTGAATGGGACAGATAGTGGACCTAAAGATTTGAGACGTCATCATCCTTTAGAGAGTTATAGCTGTCCTGTGTTTGGTCATGGTCCCCCGCCATTCACAAATAATTATTAGCGCTATATTGTTGGATGACTTGCCCTGGCACTGATCTCCATTGGCCTACATGAAAGAGACATGGAGTTTTTCTTAATTGACCGAGCGCTCTTCATTGAATTGGATAACTCCGAACATTGTAAATTAAATTTAATTAAAATCGAATCGAATTGAAATGGATTGAAATTGAATTGAATTGAATAGATCATGGTCTTGGGGATACTGGTGTTGACTGATATTGTCTCCGCCCATTGAATCGAATGCAATTGTTATTGACTAATGACCATTGATATTGAATTAAAAATTGTTAAATTGAATAGTGTCATAGTGATCAGACATTTAATTGCTAAATCAATATTGATCGGTCATCTGACATTTTTCTTATCCTTCCTATTGATCTATGGCATTATTGTCCTATTGTTAAATTGAATCATCGATCCAATCCTCTACTGTTAATTGAACAATGCCATATGGATCAGACAATTATTAAATTGTTATCTCTATTGATTGGTCTCTTGACCATAACTTGGTATAATTACTCATATTGATAAATCGTTATATTATTAATTGATTATTATATTGATTGCTCAATTGACATCATTGGTTATATATTATTTTCGATTGAGCATATTGATTGTTTAGTAAATCGTACGTATTGAGTATTTTTATACTCATGGACATTTTTGTGTACTTGAATTTGTGCAGGTGAGAAAGCTTTGATAGAGGATGATGTTGTAAGTGGCTATGCTTAGTGACAGACAGATGTTGCACATGTTCTAGATTGAGTTGTCTAGTTTTTTATTATTTTCGCATTTATTAGAATTATGAACTTATTGATATTTTAGTTATTTTGAATATTATGGATTATTAGCTATTATTATTGATAAGTCTTTCATATTTATGATTTATATTCCGCAAAAAATATTTTATAAAAAATTGCCTCTGAGATTACTCTGAGCACGTGAAAGTTACGTGGGTCTCGAGGCGTTACAATTAGTCTGAAGGCCTTATCAGTCTTAGTGGCAATCAATCAGTATACATGAGCTCAATAATTTTTAACTTTTATCTCAATTATCTAAAATATCTATCTTTAACAATTATTAAAGGAGAAGAAGAAGGGGCTCGTGGTGCAAAACCTTTTGGAGGATAATCATCCTTTATATCATATTTATGATTGTTAATTAGGATTTTTTTATTCTTATTGGGCCTTCGGCTAATTCTCCATCAATCATGCTCATCCATCATTAATTACATTATGTCAAATATTCAGATTTAATGCAAATTTTACTAATTATTTTATAACGATATTTATCAAAAATTTATATCTACTCAAATTCATTTTTATTTCTTCTATAACTTCTTTCAATTAAACTCTATTTTCACCTTTTCCTTTTATTTCTCTAATTTTTGGAATTATTTAATTCTAAAATAATTTATCATTTAATTTTTGGATTAAATTAATAATAAATATTATTTTAATGACTGAAATATTTAAGTTATAAAATTCTTAATCCTCTTTTAGGTAGGAGTTCTATGTCCATTAAACATTCTTTTGGACCTTAAATCAAACTGAAATATCTAATCTCACTCTAATTATAATTTCTACTTCAAGAAGACTTAATCTTTCTTTAACAATTGAACTTAGGCCAAATTACTTTATTGCTCCTATTGAAATCTTGAAGTGTTGCATAATAACCTCCTTAAAAACAAATTTGTCCTCGAATTTACATAGGAGAATTTGATCAATCCAATGCTGAGTCAATAATTATTCACCATCAATTGCCAATATTCTTGCATTCTTACTAATTTACTGAAATGAAAGAAACTAATTGTTCTATTCTTATTTTAATCTCTAGTCCCGGTGTCTATCATTCATTTTATAATGATGTCTTAACTTTCCTCATATTCGCTCAGTATCCATTTCTATGTTGTATGCATGTCTCGAAAACAACGTACATGATCTTTCATTCTTTTCATGGTCTTGCTTCTTTTACTTCGGTTATAAACAATCGCGAGCAGAATGTCCATGCTTTCTGTAGTTAAGACATGCACCGTTCTTGCGGTAACATTCTCCTGAGTAATACTTTTTGCAATATGGACAATGGTTTCTATTTCGTCCAAACCTGAGTATGATCCTTCTTTATTATCTTGTTCACCATAGTCCTGCCAATCTTTCTTACCGGTGATCTTTCTACCTTTCGAGGTTGATTTTGATTCTTAGTTCTCACGATTGCCTTTTCTTATTGTTGTTGGCCACTTTCATTATCTTCTTGTTCTAATATCGTTGCAAATTCTTCTACGATCCTGAGAGTTCGGTAGTTACTCCCATCACTATCCTGCAGAGGTTAGTCATGAGACCCTTTACGAACCATTTGATTGGATCCCTTTCTGTTTGCTTCAGGGTGCCATACTTTTCTAAGTTTAGAAACTTGGTTAAATATTTCTTGACCGTCATGTCGTCATGTTGCAATTAGAGATTTCTCCTTCTTTTTACCTCGGGATGTACCTTTGTTCGAAGGTTTCTTGAACTCTATTCATGTTATAACACTACAAGAAAATTGGAATTTTTTGACGGATAATTTTCGACGGGCAGAAATCTTTTGCAATTTGCGCCGGATATGGGTCCACCGGAACTAAAATAATAAATCACGAAATTTATAATATTATTATTTTATTTTTTGACATTTATGAATGTCGAAAGTTCCGATGGATAACTATCCGTCGAAACTTTCGACGGTCCAAACCGTCGGTAACTAGAAAATAATATAATATAAACAGTATTTTATTAATATAATTATCAACCGTTCAGACTGTCGTAATTTCTGACAGTCTAAACCGTCGGTGACAGAAAATTAAATACTATATGATGTAAGCATACTTACATAATTTATCGACGGTCAAGATCGTCGAAAATGTACCGACGGTCGGGACCATCGGAAGTTTTGATGAAAATAACTCTCCCTTTTTGTTTTCCCACTTTCCCTCTTTAATTTCTACCCCTATATATATATGTCACCTTTTATATATAATATTTCTACCTCATCTCTACCTCTTACCCTCTCTCATCTCTCTCTCCCTCTTCAGGACTATCTCTCCTCTCTCTCTCCCTCTCCTATCTTGCCGGCACGATGACTTCCCGGACGACGACCCGTCGGTGACACTCCCTCCCTCTCTCTCTGATCTCTCCGGCGACCCACAGGGGGCCGATCAGGCCGCGACCGGTTCGGCCGCCTCGCAATCCGGTCTGGCGGGGGGAGGGGGGCAGATCGGTCGCCAGTCAGTCGGATATAGCTGCTGGCAGCCGGATCTGATAGTTGGCCATCGGATCGGCCGCCTGGCAGTCGGATCTGGTGCTGGCGGTCGGATTCGGCCGCCGGCGGCGGGCTAATTTTTTATATTATAAAAATTCTTTGCGATGGTTGCGCCCGTCGAAAGTTTCGACGGTTGCTACCGCCGAAAGTTTCGATGGTCTCGACTGCCGAAAGTTTCGACGATTGCGACGACCATCGGAAGTTTTGACGGTTGTGACGACCGCCGAAAGTTTTGACGGTTGCGGCCGTCGGACTTTTGGGACAGTTACGATCGTCGGAACTTCTGACGAGTTTTTTCCAACCGTCGAAAATTATTTTGCGACGACAATTTTTTCATGGATCGGTTCCGTCGAAAAAACGGTCAAAAATCATAATTTTCGATGATTTTGGGCAAATTTGACCATCTGTAATTGGCTTTTTTCTTGTAGTGTAATATTTTTCCATCAAACTTGGTGACTTTGGTGGCCTTCCACCAATCTCGTGCGTCTTTCACCAAACGTTTGTTTGCATAAATAATTTTATGTCACTGAATTGCATTTCTTTTAAAAAAATTCCTCGATTTCCTCCATCCATCGCTCGGCTTGTTCGAAATCATCCTTTCCATCAAACTATGGTGTCCTTCTTGTATATTGGAGATATCTCATGATTACGGGGTAATAAATATCCCATGTAAACAGTGTGCGAGTTATGCTCATTAACTTGTTGATCATTCAACCTTAACTCTTCGTGTTGTTGGGTGATTCCTTGCTGACTGTGAGCTACAGACTCACTACATGGAGCATGAGGAAACGACCATGGAGGACCATCCTCTTTGGAGGCATCTCCATCCATAAAAATCATGCAAGTCCTCTATCAACAATCTTATCTTATTCTCATATCATTTGGAGACAACCTCCTTAGGACTTGGATTATTCTTTTTGGAATAACCTTTTTAGAGCTTTGGTTAATCTTTTCGGAATAATCTCCTTAGACATTGCCTTGTACCATCAATGAAGCCATTCTATTTTCATCGTCTAAGGATCTATGCCATTCCTCACTCTATCCATATCATTAGAAGACTCCATATTTCATATTACATTTAATAACTATATAAGCTAATCATTGTTCAGAAAACTTATTTGACCATTTCTTGAGGGCGTGGTGGTTGCTCATGACATGTGCAGATGGAGTCAATTTTTCTTTGCCTGTTCAGAAGGCTATCTGGGCAACGTCACTTAATTCTATGATTTAACTATGACCAATCAACATGCTGATTTACAATAATGGAAGACTTAATTTATAATAATTTAATCGAACTATTTGAATTGTTGTTGCTATTGAAATGAATCAAGACTAATAAGGAGTCAATTAATGATGTTTGAGATACAATATGCAGAAGCCATTTACACAACATACAATAACTTGTGGTTTATTACCCACGCCTATATAATAATGGACCCTATATCCATATGCATGTCACCCGTAAAAGGAGCCACCCACCGTCGTACCATCACCATCGCCATCACCTATATTGATCCAAGTGCAGGGGCATAACTCAGTACGTAGGGTCATCCATAACAATTATCAATATGAAAAAGAACTATGGAACAATATCAACATCAATATTAATTCTATCAATAAACAATTATCTATAACTAATTTATGTTGATCAGGACAAATATCTATATCAGTTAATAATAATCAATTGATCAATCAAAATAAATATCTATATCATTAATTACTGATGACCAATATCCATTCAATTCAATTAGCTATCTTAAATCAATTATCAATTGACAATAGGTCAGCGAAGACCACAATCAACAATTAACAATTGATCAATTTTCAATTGAACAAAGGTCAATGAAGGTCGCAATAATAATTATCAATTCAATTATATTAACAATTTATTAATTCATCTATCTGACACAAATGTCACGATTTATTATTCATCAGTCATAAAGGCGTAATTCGATTATCCATCAGTCACGAGAGCGAAATCGATAATCTATCAACCACTATGGCGAAATCAATTATCCCTCAGTCACTAGGGTGCAATTCAGTTAACAATTTAATTATCAATTTAATTCAGTTATCAATTTAATCTTGTGAGTTGCAATCAACTCTTTCGGGTGCAATATGAAAGTTCTCTTTTATTAGGGGACACCATGCCACTTTATGTCAATCAATAAGTTCGAGTACGATGGAGGATGAAGGACCACACCTAAGACAATCATAATTTTTATGCTATTTGCCGAATTCAATTATCCATCAGCGCGAAGGCCCTATCAATCCGAAGATGCAATTAGCCGAAGATGCAATATTAGCCTGAAGGCCTTATCAGTCTTAGTGACAATCAGTAGACATAGACCTAATAATTTTCAACTTTTATCTCAATTACCTAAGATGTTTATCTTTAACAATTATTTTAGGTTAAACATGACCCAATCATAAAATCACTATATCAATATATTAATCAATCGTATAATCAGATATGATGACGATTAATTGAATATGATAATAATTTGACCATGATCAATCGATAATAAGGTCAATGGATCAACACCATAATCAATATGATGACAATCTGATCAGATATGATCATGCTAAAATCAAAGATGTTAATAAATGATCAGTAATGATTCACAATCATAACTATTCAATAAATTATAAATTAATTCATAAAAATATATTTTCTATCTCCAGAACTTGGCTTTCGTCAGGTGGAACTAGGACCGTGTGCTGGGTGGCCCAATATGCCTCAGTCGGATCAAACTTGGGCCGAGTATGATGTGAACCTGAAACGTGATGAGACCCTGAAACGCGATGAGACCCTGAAACGCACGCCTACCACTTAGATCTTCTTGGCCGCACTCTTAGGTGTCTCATTTTGTAAGAAAACGGAGGAGAAAATAGGGCTCGTGGTGCAGAATTCTTTGGAGGATAATCATCCTTTCTAACCACCCTTTAGACCTTATTTATATCTCTTAATTAGGGTTTTTTATTCTTATTAGGCCTTAGGCTAATTTTCCATCAATCATTTCCATCCATAATTAATTACCTTATGTCAAATATTCATTTTGAATTAAATTTGAATTTTACTAATTATTTCATAACTATACTTATAAAAAATCTATCTCTACTCAAATTCCTTTTTATCTCTTCTATAACTTCTTTCAACCAAACTCTACTTTCAGCCTTTTCTTTTATTTCTTTCTTTTCTCTAATTTTTGTAATTATTTAATTCCATAATAATTTATCATCTAATTTTTAGATTAAAATAATAACAAATATTATTTTAATGAATGAAATATTTTTAAGTCATAAATTTCTCAATCCTCTTTTAGTTAAGAGTCCTATGTCTATTAAACATTCTTTTTTAGTTCAAATCAAATTAAAATTTTTAATGCCACTTTAATTATAATTCCTAATTCACATAGGACTTAATCTTTCTTTAACAATTGAACTTAAGTCAAATTACTTTATTGCCCCTATTGAAATCTTGGGGTGTTACATAGACAGTATAGAAATCTACGATTTAAAAGGGCCCTAGCCTATCAAATTTTTATTTTTTTTTGTGATGATTCTTTTTTTTTTTGTGATTAAAAGGGAAGTTGACTTAATACAAAAAAAAGACTAGGAACAAATAAGTGACATTCAAACTCGTCGAGTGACGGTGTGCGTCACCACACTACATCTTATTCCCTTGTGATGACTTATTTTAATAATAAAACTATATTTGACATTTTCTTGTAAAATTCACTTGCTTCATTGATCAAGCATTTGGTGAAGAATTTTTATACTATATTTTTTTTCACATCAACGTTTTATGTTTTGTGCTTGTTCATTCATCCCGTGAAAGAAAGAACTTTACGAAAGAGGAATTTTCTTTTCAACTTTTACTTCTCAAATGCCATCTTATTTTGATTCTAATGATGTCGACTTAAAGTTAAAAGAATATTCGATAGTTTTTTTGTAAGTCACAATAACTTTTGTATTTTTATGTACATCACAAAAACATCTCTGGTAGACAAAGTTGATTAAAGGAGAAAACTTCATCAAAGACCATTATGGAGAAAGAACAAATATGAATTATCTAATTCTAGAGTGGCTATGTAATAAAAGACCTTCGTGGTCATCCATGCAACGGAAGATTTGCTCCAGGTTCGAGTTGGACGTCGCGATCGAGTGACGATGACAACACGGGAGGGGTGTTGAATGAATTGGCATATGTCATGTTTTTTTTTTCTTAGTTTCTGTTTATGTATTCTTTAGCTTTATGTTCGTTTCTTGACCGTTAGTTTATAGGTGGTTCACATAATAGTAGTGAAGACATTATATTGGTCGTTACTATACTGACATATTGTAGAGTGTTTTATGTATAAGTATAAAAATAGATCTTTATGCGTTCTTCGCTCTTGGAAGTTGTGGAGGTGAATTCTGGTGTTCTTGTTGCATTGTCGTCATGCTCTAAATTGGATCGAGCATGCCTTCTTCTCTGGGTTCTGAATCTTCCACTTCGGGTATCTCTCAATCAATAAACATTGATGTGTTGAGCCCCTTGTTTCTTGCTGCTTCGGATAATCTTGGGTTGATCGTTTTGCCAATCCAGTTGACAGGATCTGAAAACTATGATGATGGAGTAATGCGATGTTTAACGCATTATTAACTATAAATAAACATGGGTTTATAGATGGATCTTTTCCCATAAATTCAGTAGAACCCAATCTTCAATCTCAATGGAAGTGATGTAATGCTTTAGTTATTTCTTGGATAGCTAGTACTTTTGCTAAGGGATTGATTAGCAAGGTTTCCTACTCTTAATTGGCTCATCGGTTTTGATTGATTTAAGGGATAGGTTTCAGAAAGTTAATGCTATGCAAACATACTTTATCGAAAATGATATATATAATTTGAGACATGAAAGCTTACCCATTTCAGATTATTTCACCAAATTAAAAAATCTTTAGGAGGAACAGGGTTTTATTACTTCACTTTTCCAGTTTTAGAGGCACTGAAAGAGTATACAAAATATTAGGAAAAAAAGAATCTATATTGATTCTTAATGGGCCTCAATGATAACTTCGTTCATGTGAAGAGTCAAATTCTCCTGATGGTTCCTTTACCCCCATAAATCAGGCCTATTTCTTACTTGTTGAGGAGGAAAGACGATAGAAAGTTTTTCTGTTCAAGCCAAATCAGTTAGCTTTTTTTGGATCTAAAAATTTAAGAGAGGGCTTCTAAATAGAAAATGGATTCCAATATAGTCTGTGATCATTGTAAGAAAATTGGTGCTACACATTAGTAGGATATCTGGCTAATTAGATATTCAAGGGTTGTGCCCCTTTTTCAACAAATTCTTTAGTGGTTCAACAACTAGCTAATTCTTCTTCGAAGACAAATGTTGAAGATTCAGAATCAAAGCTTTTCTCATTTACAAAAGAGCAACGTCAGAATTTTTTACAGCTTATGCACAAGGAACAACGAGTTAATACTACAGAACAAAATGCACATATGGCAAGTATATTTTCAAAGAATTCTGATTCCTTACAAACATGGATAATTGATTCATGGGCATCAAATCATATGACTCCTCAATTGAACATTTGAACATTTGAACATTCTGATTTAGATAGTGCTACTCCTCCTGCTCCTCACTATAATTCTCAGGATTATAGTAATTTAGCACTTCTAGAGCTAGTTGATATGATTCTTTATGATCCTGATCCTTTGCAAACTTCCAATTCTCCTCCTGAGAAGCCTTCTTGAGAATTAACTCCTTCAAAATCGAAAAGGTTTGTTAAACTGCCAAGATGGATCAAACACCATGTGGTTCCTACAACCTCTTCTGATAATGTCACTTATCCTCTTGGTGACTATATTTCCTATAATGCATGCACTTCTTCATATCTGTCCTTTCTAAGTGCTCTATCAACTTTTGAAGGACCTTCTTATTATTCACAAGATGCTCTAGATGAGAGATGGGTCAAAGCTATGGATGAAGAGTTAAAGGCTTTAGAAAGTAATGGTACTTGGGAGATTGTTTCGTTACCAATAGGAAAGAGGTTTGTGGGCTGCAAATGAGTCTACAAAGTCAAAGTTAATGAACATCGTTATGTTGAGAGACTCAAATCACGACTTGTAGCTAAGGGTTACAACCAAAAGTCAACTATTAATTTCCAAGAAACATTCTCACCAATTGCTAAGCCGATGACAATTCGACCTTTACTAATTTCAGGTGCCCAACATAATTGGATTCTTTTACATTGGGTTGTGAATGACACCTTCTTGAATGGGGATCTATATGAGGAATTATACATGGATCTTACTGAAGGTCTTTGCAGTAAGGGGGAGAACAAAATAAGGGGAAGGTTTGCATATTGTTGAAATCGTTGTATAGATTGAAACATGCATCTAGGTAGTGGAATATTAAACTAACTGAAATACTAGTTTCTTCTGATTTCACTCAAAGTAAAAATGATTATTCCTTGTTCACCAAAGGGCAAGCTTATGAGTTTGTAGCACTATTAGTGTATGTCGATATATGTCAACGATATATTGGTTGTTGGCAACAATCGTTACAAGCACACATCAATGAAGGATTTAAGGGAACTGAATATTTTATTGGCATGGAGATTTTAAGATCCGCTTCTGGTATCTTTATGATAACGCAAAAGCACAATGAATATTCTTAGTGATCTGGGTTTAATTATTGCTGCAAAAACCCCTCTTGAGTATGATTCAATTGTTCAATAGAGCTCGGTTATCACTGACAAGCCTTTGGTGTCACTTGAGAAATTTCAATAGCTGATTGGTCGGTTATTATATTTGACACACATGGCCAGACATTTCCTTCGTTGTGAGACACCTCAGTAAATTCATGCACTCACTAAAGATTCTCATCCAACATCTACCTTGAGAGTTGCAAAATACCTCAAGAATCAACCAGGCTGAGGGCTTTTATTTTTGGCTAATAAAAATTCAGAAGTTTCAGCCTTTGCGGATGCAAACTGGGCCTCGTGTATCATGTTCGGGAAATCAATTTCAGCATATTGCATTAAAGTAGGGGATTCGCTTGTGTCTTGGAAATTGAAGAAGCAGGATGTAGTGTCTTGTTCTTGTTCCTCGTCTGAGTCTGAATATCATAGCATTGCCTTGACAGTTTCAGAGATCATATGGTTGGATGGCCTCTTCGCAGAATTGTAGCTTCCTTTGACACATCCTATCACTAACTTCATTGATAGCAAGTTGGCTTTCTAGATAGCGAAGAATCCAGTTTTTTATGAAAGAACGAAGCATGCGGAGATTTCATTATGAGAAACACATGAAGTAGTTGGCGAAGTTGCGGTATATTTCTACAAATGAACATACTTAACAAAGCCGCTGTGAAAAAAATCATCATGACTACCTCTGTAACAAGTTGGGGTTCTTTGATCCTTTTGAACCTCCAACTTGAGGGGAGTGTTGGATGAATTGACATATGACATGTTTTTTTTCCTTAGTTTCTGTTTATGAACAACTTTAGCTTCATATTCATTCGTGGCAATTAGTTTACAAGTGATTCACATAACGGTAGTGAAAACATTACATCGGTCATTAGTATAACAGTATGTTGCAAGGTGTTATATGTATAAATATAAAAAAGGGCTTGGTTTTTGAGTTTTCAGGAATAAAATTCATTTGTAGTTTCCCTCCCAATTTTGTTGTGCGTTCTTCCTCCTGCTTCTCTAATGACGACAACTCCAAATCGGTTGAATTCTAAACAAGGGGCGCATTACTTGAAGGCGCGCGTGCTATAAGAACACTCAAGATCGTGCAAAAAACTTCACTTGTTGGAAGCTCCTCAATTGCACAAAATTTCATTCAATGGTATGAAAGCTTCGGTTGCGAACTTCGATTCGCTCTTCTCCTCTTCTCTCTATTTGCGGCGAACTGCTCCTCCCTCCCGACCGGCGCCTCCTTCTAGCTCACGAGTCATGAATCCATATAAATATGTAATAGCAACGATTTGGCCACCTTCCAAGAAGAGAAAGGCCACGGCGAAACCAACAAACTCAACATCTAACAATAATCAAATAAAAATTTAGTTCATGAATATGTATTTGTATATGATATTGACTTATCAAGGCATCATGCATTATTTTAAACATAACCTATGGACATCGACCAATGACCACTTGTATTCAATTTGCTCGGCAAGGATTCAAGTCTCCCATTGAAAAGGTTGACACATTCTTCACGTTGTGTTAGTTGATCAAGGTCAATCAGAATCAAATTTTACCGAAGAAAGAAAAAAAGAAAATCAAACAGATTTATCGATATTATATATTATTTTTTGTTTAATTTGGACAACTAAAGAACTTAAAATGAGGTCATAATAATTAGTTAGAAAAAAGAACAAGTTAAAAGAGTGAACAAGCAACTTTTAGGTATGAAAACAAAGACCTGATCGTCAATCAGAAGTCCAAAGAAAGACACTCGTAACGTCGCTTATTGTGAAGTCCTTTTCTTGCCCTTTCGGCAATGCACAATGAGTTGTGATCCTTCTCTCTCTCCACCTAATAAGCATATATTAAGTTTATTTATCTTATAATTTTATTGTAATCAAATGCATTCTTATCATCTAACTCATAAATCCTTTATGATTCTCATAAGATTTTTCCATAAAATTTAACATTCCCTAATCAATATCTAATTAATTATTTGTGCTCATAAAAAAATCAAAGAAATAATAGATTTCTCTCTCATTATCTAAGAAATTTGATGCATTGGAATTCAAAGATAAGTTTTTCGTGTACCAAATATTATTATATATTTTATAATATACATTCTTCCTTTGTCGTTGATGCGTAAAATGATGTTGTAAAATAAATCCGCTAGCAAGTGCACTAGTCGCTTAAGTAATATAGTAAATAGGAGTAAAGAGTGTCGAACCCACGATGATATTATTAATTTAATATCTAATTTTATAAATTAATAAAAGAGGAAAAACATGGATTTTTGGAAATATGTTTTGTAATTATAAAATAAAATAAAGAAAATAAGATAAGATAAGATAAGATAGATAATGGTGTTGAAGTTAGGCCTTAGGATGAAAGTAGATCAAGATAAATATTTGAACCGTAAAAGATAAATTTAATCTTTAATGATGGACTAGAGTCCCCCTAAATTATTAATTTGACATGATTAAATTGCGATCTCCACGAACTAGCATCCCCTCAATCTAAGTATGCAAATTAAACTATCTTAATTTAATAATAATTGAAATCTCCACAAACTGGCATCCCATCAAATCATATTAATATTAAGACGCAGTAAATTAGATTTCCTAAACTATTTTCACTCCACAAACTGATATAGATTAACAGACCACATAAACTTAATTCTCCACACACTAATTATCAAATTTATGTCAATTGTTAATTTCAAATAAAATCAATTAACTTAATTAATGAATTCTGAAATCAATGGTAATTACTCAACTCAGAAATCCAAATAATTAAATCAAAAGCATTAAGTACAATTAATAATTGATCAGAAAAGATTAAAACAAATAAAATAGGGTCAAAACAGTTTCCCTTTAATTAATAATCTCCTAAAATAAAAGGTCTAAAAACATGGAGTTCATCATAGAAATTCTGGAGAGATAATAAAATAATAATAAAAATTGGAGGAATTACACTCAAATAAAAGGTCGAAGCTTCGGATTACGGACAGACAGTCGAGCAGCCTTTCAGACTTGATCAGAGTCATGATCAACCTCCAGAAGTCGCACCTCTCTCCTCTTGGTCGTAGCCTGTAGAGCTCACGACTTGCTTTGGAAGAAAATCAAACTTCAAAGCATCCATTGAGATGATGGTATCTTTCTCTATTTATAGGTGTGGACGGGTCTTCAGGTTAATTACGGGCATAAATCATACGATTGAATTTAAGTCGATACGGTCTCCGCCAAAAAGATAAGTTCTTTTAATCCTTACGCCCAAAATGATAAACTCTTCTTATTTTTTACACCCTTCTTCTAATCTCGGCCAAAATGATAAGTCCCTTCTTTTAATCTCGGCAAAAATGACGTATTATTGACCAATAAGTTTCGGCCATGTAAGATTGATACTTCATGTTACGCCCAAAAAAATCAAGTTGCATTGCTTTTACCCCAAACGAAGTCAGACGAAAGATTTATCCAAGGCGGTAAACTCAATTTTACGCCCAACATGATAACTTCTCGGCCATAAAATCTTGAGGGTAAAGATCATTCTTTCATCCCTATGTCACCCAATGATTTCAGGTCCGTAATGATAAATCTTCGATCGTGGCATTTCAAACTCTTCTCAATTTTTTACTCCTTAAGATAACATCTGATACGTATACCTTGTCTCATTCGGCGTTAAATCGACTTGCCTGCAAAATAATTATAAAAATTAAGTAAATCCCTCCTTAGTCAAAATATTCAAAGTATTAATAATCAAAATCAATAAATCTGAAATTATGATAAAAAATGATCTAAAATGATGCATGCCATGATTAAATTATAGAAAAATTAACTAAAATAATAATATAAACTATGAGAAACGTATTGGAAGAAAATAACACATCATATTTGATGAAAAAATGGAGTCTATGTAAAA
Source organism: Pontederia crassipes (assembly GCA_030549335.1). NCBI lineage: Eukaryota > Viridiplantae > Streptophyta > Magnoliopsida > Commelinales > Pontederiaceae > Pontederia > Pontederia crassipes. Next base: position 61,372,912 of record CM060191.1, on the reverse strand, counting down.
GTTGATATGACTACAACACCACTTATTAAATTTATATTTTTCGTTTTGTATAATTTTTATTATATAAATAAAATTTTTAAAATGTTTTAATTATTTTTGTATTGTTTAATTATACTAATTCTTTGATGTGCACTATTTATCACGGAAAGAATTGGCTTCGTCTCCACATACATTATTATTTTCTCAACATTTCAAGAAGAGATTTATATGTATACACATAATGCTTTTATCAAGTTGATCTTTTATTACCTTTTTTCTATTGAATAAGTCAAGGGAAGATTTCGTTCATTGAAAAAGAAAAATTAAAACAAAGAAATGACTCCTTCAAAGTGGATGAGTTGTCATTGAATAGTGAATCACTACAAGAAAAACACCATTTTTCGACGGTCACGACCGTCGGAAATGAAGCGAAATCCGTCGAAAAACACCATTTTCGATGGGTTTATCGACGGCCAAAAATCGTGCGAAAATTAGGCATCGCAATTTTTTTCCGACGGGTATGGAATGACAATCGGAACATTCGATGATCATTCTGGCCATTTGAGCCGTCGAAAGAATTGACGGCACCAACCGTCGAAAAGTTTCGATGGCTCGAGCCATTGAAACTTACGACGGTTTGCGTCGTCGATAAATATCGACAGCTCAAACCGTATATAAGTATCAACATCTCAATCCGTCGATACGTTTCGACGGCTCGAGCCATCGAAGGTTTTTGACGGTTTGAGCCGTCCAAAGGTTCGACGGCTTGGATCGTCGAAGGTTCCAACGTTCCGAGCTGTCGAAATTATTTAAAATAATATAAAAAAAGAAAAATTAATTTCATTTATCATTAGAAATTCTATTGCATTAAAATTAATTTCATTATAATTCATAAATTTAAATTATTTTATAATTATTTTGAAAATGAAAATGAAGATCACAAATTTGTAAATTAAAATTAAAATGTAATTACAAAGTTATAAATTTATTTCACTCATCGCTGTCATTGAGCTCGCCACACACGTGTCATTTTTTTCCTCTCTTTCCTTTGAACTCTTGCCATGTGTCGTCTCGAGTATTGAATATCGATTTACGATCATATTCAATATTGCACTACTAACATATCGTAAATGTGGCTCTTCTTGACGCCGACGTGATCCGTCCAAAGTTGTTGAGAGGTCAGGGGTGTCGTCCTCTCCTGTGTGGCATATGCTCCGCATCTAAATATATTACACAAAGAGACATCAGCATTACAGATACATGCAGCATTAATTTTAATAAATTTCATTTAAAGGATTGGATTGGTTGAAATGATTTTTTTACATTTTAATAAATATTTTCCAGATATTTTTCACATTTTTCTCTCTGAAATAATATAAAATACTTTCTCTTCTTTCCTTTTTTTTTTTTTGAAAAAAATATGGTTCAAGGCAAAATGCAAAAATGCGAGAGAAACTGACAAGCAAGATGCACATGAGAAAAAATTACAAGCTTTAGGCCGTATGCGACACATGCCTGAATAAACCAAAATTAATTAATGATCTTTGAGTATATATGTTATTATATCTGAATTTTGAAGTCACGTTCTAAAATTTATTAATGTCATTTTCAATTTTCTTAACCATTTTTCATGTTAATAATTTTTTTATATATAATATAAAAAAATTGATGACCTAAGTCAAAAGATTAAGAATTTGGGAATTGCAATAAGCACAAAATCCAAAATGTCAGACAAGATATTTACACGAGACATTTTTTGTGCTAACCCTAGCTCAATGAAGTTTTATTAACACTATAAAAAAAGGAATGCTCTTTTTGTGCTTGATATCTTTGACATTTTGTTTGAAGTTTGATCGACCTTTTAACATTCAACGGCTATAAATTTGATTCAACTTCTTTCATATGTTTTTTTTGTTAATTCTATAAAATTTTACTGAAAATAAGTCATTTTTTATGACATGCTTAGCTTATATAATAGGTCAAAAGTGATATAGGCGTAGCTCGTACAATATTCGTTAATAACTTATTTACATACTTCGAAGGAGAAATATACATTGTTGAATAATTCATTTTCATCTCGAGTGGGGTAGAGTCCGTTAATAATGTTTTAATTCGTTAAAAATCCAAAGTAAAAAACATCCTCGCAAGGTCTCATCCTTCAGTCAATGTGCATGTGAAGAATTAAAAGGAATCCCTTATCGAAGACGTGGAGGACGAAGCTCTCGGATCAAAATATTATAGAATATTTTATATATGATTCGTAATTAATTTATTTTTTATAAAAAATATTTAAATTTTAAAAGATTAATTCAAAATTATAATAAATATAAAATACTTCTATAAATTTTTTAAGAGTATGAATAAAAAATAATTTGAATTATAATTTTTTTGTCTACGCGGCCTTAAATCTTAACGGAATCTCACGTAACATCTCAACATTTTTAATTGCGACATAAAAGTTAAAAATGTGTACTTTGTACAAGTTTGCTGGATCCTTAGACTTTTTTCGGATAACTTTTTTTATTAAAAATTCTTCTCACATTTTCCAATTGAACTTTAGAAAACGTGAATTTAAATGTCATTAAACACTTGTAGGTGGTTATATTTTAAAATTTTAACATTTGAAATTAAAACATATTCATTTTCTGAGAGTAAACAACCAAATATGACTTCGTTTTAGGAAAAAAAAAACATATTTTTGGGTTAGTAATTTTTTAGCAAAATATTGCACAGATTAATTAATAAAAGTATCTAAATACGTTGATATGGCATTTTATTTTATATTTTCGATTACATATATGTCATTTTATCTTATTATCGCATAACAAAGTAATATTCTACATCATAAAAAATATGTATTTTACTCTTGATAAAATCACTAAAATATGAGTGCAAGATCAATTATTTTTCCATTAATTAAGGATACAAAAGAGTTTTCACGCAATAAATAGAATCTAAAAATACAAAAAAGTGAGCAGTCATCACAAAGCAGATATAAATCCCTTGAAAGCGTGTGCTTTGGATTACGTGCACTCAAAAAGTAGAAACATGCCAGTTCGCACTCCACTACCACCTTCCGCCGCTCCAACTCCTTCTCCGACCGCCGCGGCCGCCGCCGTCGTTCTTTACTTCTTCTTTTTCTTCTTCTGCTCGGCCTCGGCGTTCCGTCCGGCCGACGAGTTCTTTCTCCTCTGCGGCGCCTCCTCCCCCGCCACCCTCCCCGACGGCCGCCTCTTCCGTCCGGACTCGAGCACCGGCGGCGCATCCGCCACCCTCTCCGGCCTCCGCTCCTTCGCCCTCTCCGCTGCATCCACCGCCGCCGACGCCTCCCCACTTTACCGCTCCGCCCGTGTCTTCCGCCTCCCGTCGTCCTACTCCTTCCCCCTCTCCGACTCCGCCGCCCTGTTCGTCCTCCGCCTCCACTTCCTCCCTTTCACTTCCTCCTCCCTCAACCTCTCCGCCGCCGTCTTCGACGTATCCGCCGAAGGGAGCACCCTCCTCTTGCGCTTCTCCCCGCCCTCCACGCCTGTCGTCAAAGAATTCTTCGTCAGGCCGCCCAACACCTCTTTCTCCCCTTTCCTCCTCTCCTTCTACCCCGTCGTTCCCTCCGCTTTCGCCTTCGTCAACGCCATAGAACTCTTCTCTGCCCCTCGAGGTCTCGTCTCCGACAACTTCACTCCCGTCCCCCCCTCCTCCTCCTTTTCCTCCTCCTCCGCCCTCTTAACCGACCACATCCTCGAAACGCTCCATCGCGTCAACGTCGGGGGGCCCGCCGTCACCCCGGAGAACGACACGCTATGGCGAAATTGGGCTCCCGACGATACGTATCTCCTCACTTCCGCTGGGGAGAAAGCTGTGGCCTTCACTGGGAAAATCAACTACCAGAGCGGCGAAGGCCCCACCAGGGAGACCGCCCCAGATAGCGTCTACGGTACAGCCCGCGAGATGAGCAGGGGTAATTCATCGAACACTTCTTCTCCTACCGATTACTTCAACATTAGCTGGTCTTTCCCTGTTCCGGAATCGACTCATGGCTACTTTGTACGTACGCATTTCTGCGACATAGTGAGCAGCGTCCTTGGCGAGTTCACCTTCAATGTGTACATCAATGGCTACGCCGCCGTCAAGGATCTGTCTTTCTCGTCACTGACGGGCTTTATGTTGGCTTCGCCTTACTACATAGATTTCGTAGTCATGGATTCGAGTAGTTTGGGCAGAATTAACGTTAGCGTTGGGCCATCACAGAGAAGTCTTCCTTCTAAAATTAATGCTATACTGAATGGGGTGGAGATTATGAGGATACATGGCGTTGTTTCCTTCTTGAGGGTGGAGAATAAGGACAGGCACGTCGGAATACTTGTAGCTTCAATCCTTGGTAGCATGGTCCTCTTAATTGTCTTGCTGTTGTTGCTCCCGATTGCATTAAGGAGGAGGAGGTCATTGCCAAAGAATGATAGGGTCCGTGTGCAAAATGCTGACAATTGGTCACCGTTACCTGCTCTCACAGCAAATTCAAATTCTATGTTTACTGAGCCAACCAGTTCTTGCTTTACTATTGATAATAATCCTCAGCTTATAATGCCGCTTTCAGAAATCCTGTTAGCCACGAACAATTTCAGTGATATTGCAGAGATCGGGTCAGGTGGTTTTGGTAAAGTCTACAAAGGTCATCTCCGGAATGGAACCAGAATTGCAGTAAAGAGAGGCAGCCCTGGATCACAACAGGGGCGCGGAGAGTTTCAGACAGAAATTGAGGTCCTTTCCAAGATCAGGCACAACCACCTTGTTGCACTTATTGGTTATTGTCAGGAGCAGTCTGAGATGATCATAGTTTATGAATTCATGGAGAAGGGTCCCTTAAGGGACCATCTGTACGGTTGCAGAAAAGCTTACCTGCCATGGAAGCAACGACTCGAAATTTGCATTGGTGCAGCAAGGGGTCTCCATTACCTGCACACTGGTTCAGTTCAGGGCATTATTCATCGTGATATCAAGTCCTCCAATATTTTGCTTGATGAGAACTACACTGCAAAAGTTGCAGACTTTGGCCTTTCGAAGTTGGGCACGAACCAGACTCATGTTAGCACTTGTGTGAAAGGAAGCTTTGGTTACCTTGATCCTGAGTATTTCAAGACCCAACAACTTACCGATAAGTCTGATGTTTACTCCTTTGGTGTCGTACTTCTTGAAGTCTTATGTGCCAGATCTGTCATCGATCAGTCCCTTCCATGGGAACAAGTGAATTTGGCTGAATGGGCCATGAAATGGCAAAAGAAGCAACTTATTGAGAAAATTATTGATCCTGCATTGAATGGTAAGGTTGATCCTAAGTCATTGAGGAAATTTGGAGAGATTGTAGAGAGGTGCCTGGCACAGTATGGTATAGATAGACCAACAATGGGTGACGTTCTCTGGACTTTGGAGAACATCATGCAACATCAAGATAAAACACTACAGGAATATTCATATGGTGACAATACAACTGGCCCTTCTGATTCTTCATTTATTTAATATCATCCCAGAAACAAACTGTGCCTACGGGCCATGTATTGTCTCAAATGCTAAATGCATAAATGTATTCAACATATTTATAAGAGTCTTCCAACTTAAAGTTGCATAGACAGGGAAGAAGACACCTTCCAGATGATGGTAATATAATATTTCTTCTTCCAATAATTCTTTATCTCATATATAACTTTTACAAGTGGTCCTTCTTCAGGCTTTTCATTTCATGATCAATTTTACTTGTACTCGTATAGTTTGCACTTCTTTGTTGAGCTTTGCACTACATCAGTTCTTGTATTGTTGTTAAACTCTTGCTGGTACCCTCTTTTGCTCTCTCTATGTATTTATTCTTTGTTTTTCCCAAAATGCACTTTCTTTTTGGATGCATATTGTTTGAGATTCCTATAGAGTAGCTCATTACTTGTATCTGTGATTCATGATTATTATTAAGATAATAGTGCTTGTAATAGCTAATCTTATCATGTATTAATTTTTCATAGTAAACAATCATTTGTTTATGTGGCATTGCTGGATGGACCAAGAGTTGCTCGCATGACACTTGCCACATCAACATGGGAAAAGAGAATGGAAGAAAACAAGATATTACACCAGTTCTTTTTTCTTTATGCATTTTTCAGGATTCATTTTGGCCTTTCTTGTGTAACATTCATTACGTGGATACTTGTTTGTTTTACTTTTAAATGCCGTCTCAAAAAACTTTGTACTAATGAAGGGAATTTCAAGGTAAAAATATTGAAGAACCGCTAGAAGCTTAAGAGTTTTGCCATTCAGTGCTTTGAGGCTACCATTATGGCTTTTGGTGAAACTCATTCTAAATTGTCTCAACAGTGAATGTTGAACCTTAAATTTAACTATAATGCATCACATGCCTGCATTGATTACTTCATGTAGTTAGTAAGGATAATTGAAAAATAAAAATGAAGTTTCAGTGAAAATGATGCATCACTTACCTCAAGCTTAAGAAATTTTAGCATTTTAAGAACTCGGTTGTTTACATGAGATGACTTATAGACCACAGTATAAAAGGGTGTCTCATCCATCTGATCATGAAGGATGAAATCATTTTGATAGTGTTGGAATAATGCCCTTTTGGGCACATGGGTCGCACATTCGCGCGACCCACAAGGACGAGGTGCATGTCTGTGTAGACACATCATCATACGCGTGATGGACGCACGTGATGCGTTCTGCCTAACTTATCGTCCAAGTCTTCCTATCCTATAAAAGGGGACTCGTAGCATAGGTTCCAAACATACTTTCACAAATGTTCATCCAGAGTACTTGTACTGTGGCAAAGAGTTCCGTTCCCCAGAGATTCGATTTTCGATCCCGAGGTGTAAGTGCGTTCTTCAAGAGTTCGTAGAAAAGTTCCGACGATCCGCTTCCGTTGCAAGAGGTATTCCGCAACCTGTAGAATTTATATCTGTTATAAATTCCAACATTGGTATCAGAGCTTTTTTTTAGATTTTTTTTTGAACTCGTGATTGCGCCGAAAAAAATATTCGTTATTATTTGGGATCTGCGCACCTCGGTTGTATGACACAACCAAGGGTCAAAGTAGAGTTTGTCATCACAAATATATTATGGATAAACTTAGACCATAATATATTTTTCAAGTTTATTTTAATATTTTTGGTGAAATTTTCGAAATTTTTTTATGCATACGTTACAGGAAAAAAAAGAAAAGAAAAAAAGGAGAAAACTATTTTGGCAGACACGGCCCGCTGGAAGGCCCAGTTTGGATGCAAAAGAGGTGCACATTAGAGAAGTGACAATTGGGCTGATTGAGAGGTCCAATAAACAATTTTTTCTTTTTCTTTCTTTTCTGATTTTCGTCAGATTTTTAAAATATTCCGAAAATAGAAAAGATTTATTATAAAATCTCAAAAAATTAGGAAAATTTTGTTTTTCCTTAGAATTTTTTCTGTAATATTGCATGCAATTTAATCTTATCAAAACAAAATCATTTGTTAATTTAAAGCAATAAATTAAATGATTAGATTTGCATGTCAATATCAAATATTGTCTAATAAATGTGTTATCATGCATAAAATAAATATTTTGTTTATGTATGTCATAATGATATTTATTTCTGTGATTTAAATTTTGACTATGTGTTAAAATTAAATTGGTATGTCCAATCTTGTTAAGCATGATAATTTGCTTAAAATTTCAAATTGATTTGAAATTCCTTTTGTGAGAATTAATTAAGATGGCAATATTAATTTTGACTATATGCTGAAATACATGTTTCATCCAAGCCTATACTAAAATAATTAGTTGGTCTAACTATACAAACTATAGATAATTAAAGAATACATGAAACATAGGTAGTTCTTTTGTAGGACTAAGGCACCTTGAGATTTAAATATTGTCATAATAATCAATGTTTTTCTATTGAGTAGTGTGTGACCCGAAATGCATGTCTAGAAAGGTTCCGAGGAACTGATCTGATGCATGGTCAACGCAGTCTCTAGAAATAGGGTTGATATGTGATAGTGGGAGCACAATTTTTTCTAATATGATGTCTAAGCGAAGGATAGTGCACGGTTATTTAATTGGCATCCCTCGAGAAAGAGCTCCCGTTGCACTAGTCCTGATTGTCCTGGTCATATTAGAAATAATTTGGTGCACCACACGAAATGAATCTCGGTGATTTTGAATTATAAGTTGATTCAAAATGCATAGAGTAGAAAATTTTGAATTATGTATTGATTCAAAATCCAAACATTTAGATTAATTTTGTCGCATTGTTAAAATAATGAATGATAATATTTCTTGTAGATAGTGAGAGATGAGTGAGAGTCTAACAACCTCTCGATGCCACTACTTCATGAATATTGTTATTTCATTTTTTATGTTATTTGTGGACAAAATTAAAACATGCATAACACTAATTTTTTTTATTTTTGTGACCAAACTACACCATGGGTTCCAAAATAATAATTGCTGACCTGGACAAGAATGAGAAGCTCAATGACGACAATGATGATATTTGGCACCGCAAAGTTCAATATCTTCCAGAAGAACAAGAGGTCTTGGAGACCATTAATCATATTGTCAATGAACCTACACCTGAAAATAATGCCCACCGCCAGAGGGACATGGAGGCCTATCAGGCCTGGACAAAAAAGAATCATATTGCTCGCATTACGTTGCTGAGCACGATGAACAATTTCCTCTTGTGCGAATTCGAAGTTTATAAGACAACATTCGAAATGTGGGCGACGCTCCGCAATAAGTATGTGGTCACCACGACCACCAAGCGCCGGATGCTCACGGTCAAGTTTGATTCTTATCGGAAGCGACCAAATCATACGATGATGGAGCATATTCAGGAGATGTCTAACATGATCCGTGAACTCAAAAGTGCGGGACAAGTGCTCGATGACGAGCAACAGGTGTAAGCTCTGAACTGCTCTCTTCCAAAAGGTTGGGAATGCATGCATTGTAATTTGATGCACAACGAAGATGTCAAAACTTTTGACTAAGCTGCTCGTCACATTGAAATGGAGGATGAGACTCTTCAAGCCATGAATCAATCCTCTGAAACATTAGTTACTGACAATGGTGGACAAAGAGCTGATTCCCAATCCAAGAAAAAAAGGTCGCATAAGTCGCAACCAAATAAAAAGAAAGGAGATGCTGGACAGAAGAAAGCCCAAGGCCACCAGGCAAACGTGGAAAACGTGGCGGCAAAGTAGACATGAATAAAGTAAAGTGCTACAATTGTAGCAAACGTGATCACTTTTGCTCGTGATTGCACTGAGCCAATGCCTTAATTGCTGAAACTCATACTTCGTGGATTGCAGATTCAGGAGCCACCGACCATGTAACGAGAGATTGCGGGGTCTTCGTAGAATTTTGCCAACTAAGTGCGGGGAGCAAATGGATTTACGTTGGAAACAACGAAAGAGTTGAAGTTAAAGACATTGGATCATGCAAGTTAGAACTTCGCAATGACTAAATACTTTTCCTTCAAGACATTCTATATGCTCCAGCTTTTAGACGAAATTTACTTTCTATATAAGCATTAGACAAACTTGGTTATGTAATAAGTTTCCAGAGGAAACAAATGACAATATGTCATGACAATGTTCTTCTATGCAATGGTTTTCTCAATAATGATTTCTATGTTTTAAATATAGCATCTGTTGCTAATATTTATTCTTTTATATCATCTGTTGATGTGAATGATAGTGCCAACATTTGGCATGCCAGAGTAGGACACATTGGTCAGATCGAATGAATAGACTTGCTAGAGAAGGCATCTTGGGATCTCTCGCAAAAGTTGATCTTCCAACTTGTGAGGAATGTCTATCTGGTAAAAAAATAAGAACACCATTTGGGATGGGAAAACGCGCCGAGTACCCATTACAATTAATCCATTTGGACATATGTGGTCCGATGAATATTTACGCAAGACATGATTTTTCTTACTTTATCGCATTTATTGATGACTATTCACGTTACGACGTTGTATACTTGATTTCTCATAAGTCTGAAGCCTTGGATTATTTTGTACGATTCATGAACATGATTGAGAATCAAATGGATCGCAAAATTAAAGCTTTGCGAATCGACCGTGTACGCGAATATCTCTCTAACTTATTCAAGAAGTTATGTGATGAAAATGGTATAGTTAGGCAACTAATAGTACCGAGAACTCCGCAACAAAATGGTGTTGCGGAAAGACGGAATCGTACCTTATTTGATATGGTCCGATCCATGATGGCGCAAGCAAATCTTCCAATTTCGTATTGGGGAGATGTGCTATTGACTTCTTCCTACATTTTAAACCGTGTACCATCGAAATCCATTCATGCCTTGTGAACTTTGGACAGGCCAAAAATCTAATCTTAGTTATTTGCGTCCTTGGGGTTGCGCAACCAATGTTCTAAACAACTCTCATAAGTATGGGAAGTTGGGTCCTAGAGGGCAGAAATGTATCTTTATAAGATATTGTGAAACTTCCAATGACTATGAATTCATAGGAGAAAGAGAAGATGATACGGTAACGGAAATCGAAAGATGTGACATTCGTTTCCTAAGCAAGACGAGATTGACAATGGACTTCTCCTAAATGAAGAAGATCTCGAGTTGACGGCACAAGTGGATCAACCCATTGAGGAGTTAGTCTCCTCCGTACCACAGCTTGATCTGAGTGGGAAAGATTCGCAACCGTCAACTGATGACCAACTTGAAAGTTTTATTCGACGAACTACTAGAAAACATATTTTGCGCCGACGACTTGAAATCGAAGGGCTGTATGAATATGGACCACATGAGGTCAACATAGTAAGTCTGGAAGATGAACTTGAGCCCAAATCTATGAGGCTCTCTCATCCCCTGCTAAGGAAGAATGGATTAAGGCAATGGAGAAAGAGTTAGGGTCAATGTAGAAAAATTAAGTCTGAGGCTTGGTTGATCTCCCGCCAAGCCGTAAGACAATTAGGAACAAATGAGTTCTCAAAATTAAACGTGACGTGGATGGATCAATTGAGAGATATAAAGCCCGCCTAGTGGTGAAAGATTTCACCCAAACTGCGGCTGTTGATTATGAAGAAACTTTTGTACCTGATTGTAAGGTTTGCTTCAATTTGCCTAATATTAGCTATAGTCGCACATATGGACTTAGAATTACATCAAATAGATGTAAAAATCACATTTATCAATGGAGAATTAGATGAGAAAATTTACATGAAATAACCTCAAGACTTCGTTGTAAAAGGAGAAGAGCGCAGAGTTTGAAAGCTGCGCGGGTCCATTTATGGACTCAAACAATCATCTAGACAGTGGTATCTAAAATTTCATCAGTTAATCGTTTCGTACGATTTTAATATGATTGATGAAGATCACTGTGTGTATGTTCATAAGTCCGAGGATAATTTTGCTATCCTGACGTTATATGTGGATGACATTCTAATAGCTGAAAATAATAAAGAATATGTCATTACCATTAAGCAATGGTTGTTCTTCATGTTTGAGATGAAGGACATGGGTGAAGCAGCATACATACTGAGTGTGAAAATCTAACGCGATCGTTCCAAATGACTCCTTGCTTTGTCGCAGGAACCGTATATAAAGAAGGTTTTGGAACGATTCCACATGGATGACTCCAAACCCACACTCATATTATGAAAGGCGAAGTTTTATTCTTGGACATGTGCCCTAAAACTCTATAGGAACAAAAGGAAATGTCCAATGTTCCCTATGTGAGTGTGATCGGCGTCTGATGTACGCTATGATGTGTACTCGACCGAAAATATATTTTGTCATGGGTCTAGTTAGTCGATATCAAACTAATACGGGATGTCAACACTGGAAGGCGGTGAAGGGAATCATGAGATACCTCAAGGTTATTGCAGATCTTGCACTGTGCTATCATGGAGGAAGTCTACGACTTGCTGAATTCACCGATGCTGATTGGGCTGGTGACGTTGATAAACGGAAATTCACCTCCGGATACACTTTCTTGCTCAGTAATGATGCTGTTATTTGGAGTAGTAAGAAACAACATTGTGTAGTACTGTCAACTATGGAGACAGAATTCATAGCTTGCTAAGTGGCAGTACAAGAGGCCTTATAGCTTAGAAGATTCCTTCAAAACATGAGGATTTCTGAGAATGCAATGAAGAAGATGATCCTTCATTGTGACAATCAAGCAGTCATAGTTTATGTGAAGGACGAGAAATACCATTGCAAAGGAAAGCATATCGACACTAAGTACAAATTTGTACAAAATCAAGAAGTCAAAAAGAAGATCTCAATTGAGTACATATCAACGCATAATATGGTTGCTGATCCGTTCACCAAACCATTGTCAAGAGAGGCATTCTTGAGACATGTAAATGCCTTAAGGCTGGGTAGATTATAAATGTAATGATGTACTCAAATTTTCAATGAATAAAAGATTATTTTTTCTTGATAAATTCATTATTGTGAAGTCTTGCTATGTATGTGAAAAGTATGTCGATCAGGTATAGATTTGTTCACTCACACGAACAAATATTTCCGACGCTCACGAAGATAGCGAGCAGAATGAACTATGTGAGTCATAGTGTGATTGTTAAAACATGAGTAAGTAACTTAATGTCGCCTGAGTAAAGAGAGAAAGATGCCAGATACAAGATTCAAATTTGGCGCTATTGGATAGCGAGCAATTTGAAAACTTGGGTCAGACGCTAAAAGTTAGCAACTGGACTTAAGTCTGTGCGGTGTATAATTAAATAAAGCTAGACATACGTTCCTTCAGTGGGAGTCTCCACCGCAGTACTTGTGTTTAGTACCAAGTATGTAAAATCGACCTAGAGAGAAATGATGAATTGATTAGTTCGATAGTCATCATGGTGTGAGTCTCTGGCAGATGATTCATCTGCACGTGCCCTTAGACTATTGACTATGTCTTAAGGAAAGAAATTAGTGCTTGCTACTTTAGCGGGGTACTCAAAGGTGAAAAACAAAGTAGTCTGACGAGCCACGTCTAGAAAAACAACTAATTCAATACTAAGAGACATGAGGACGAGAGAAAGAACTGTTATGAGCTGTATTAAGCTTTCACATACAATTGACCAACTACTTTTTTGAAAATAGTGTATGCGAAAGACAGTTACCGCGGAGCAAGACATACGTTGTCTTGGCTATGCTGCAAGACAGATCTAGGGCATAACGAGTTACATTATTTGAGCATTCGTTGGCTCATGTGTGAGCTGTCATGAATCCCTAACGGGCATGACATACACTTTAGAGATAGTTGAGCGATTGAACCATATCTTTCTAGCTCCTATAAAGAAGCGTGCTTATACTCGTGGGTCACACAACACATTTACAATTCTGAATAAACGAAAGTACAGTATCCAATGCGGGCAAGTAGGAGATTGTTGGAATAGTGTCCTTTTGGGCACATGGGCCGCACATACGCGCGGCTCACAAGGGCGAGGCGCATGCCTACGCAGACACACCATCATACGCGTGATGGATGCGCGTGATGCATCCTGCCTAACTTGCCGCTCAAGTCTCCCTACCTTATAAAAGGGGACCCATTGCATAGGTCCCAAACATACTTTCGCAAAGGTTCGTCCAGAGTATTTATGCTATGGCAAAAAGTTTCATTCCCCGAGGTTCGATTCCCGTTCCCGAGGTGCAAGTGCATTCGTCAAGAATTCGTAGAAAAGCCCCGATGATCCACTTCCGCTGCAAGAGATATTCCACAACCTCTAGAATTTATATCTATTATAAATTCCAACGGATAGGATATCCTCGAAATATGCATATGATCCTTGGCATCTCAAGTATGATGTATAAGGTGATGGTTTCACTCCGCATAATTAGTCTTCTCTCTGTTCTTGTACTCTATGATAATTACTCTACAATTTGTCTCTGTTATTGCTCCATACATGTCTTTCAAATGCATCTTTCCTGGTCCTCAGTCTCAAAAGCAAGATTGATGTTTACTGACAACAAGCAATTGGCCAGATGAGAATTTTATATGGCAATACTTCAATGAATATCAGTTAGTAGGCAGCTTAGTCGCATCTCAACATCTAAAGGCTCTGAAGGATGTTATAGTTAGGATGAGCTATATGCCATGATTGATAATTCCATCTCTTATAATTTATGTGCCTTTTAAACAACTGTTTATTGTTGTATGAAATTAGTATAACAATAAGAATGAATTTCAAGTTGAAGTTATGCATTCTGGGTATATTATTGATTATATTAGTTAGACATCTTAATCATTAACATATACATTGAGATGATTTGGAGACCGAATGGCAATGAATCATCCGCTAGCATGAGATGAGATTGATTTTGTTTGGAACACATGTTTCACTAGCTCGTGGAGGACGAGCCGAGCCAGTTAAAACATGGAAGTTAATATTATGTGCATGAATATAATGCAAGTCACTACGCTATGGATTTAATCAAATTCTCACATTTTTCAGATGCTGAAATTTGGATTATCATCGTTTGATTAATTTGATGTCATCCTGGAAGATTGTTTTTTTGAAAAAAAATGAAGTTTGAAGCATCTACTGGAGTGTTTCCATTTTGAGACGTGCTGAATGTTTAATGTTTTTTTAAAAATAAAAAATAAAAATAAATTACATAAAAACTAAAAATATAAAAAAGATGATCCACATTGTCAATGTGGAAGAACATTATAGTTTTTTCACAAATTAAAAATTAAACTTAATAAAAATTCTGATAAAATTTAGAGATGTTAGAATTAAAATCGTTATAATTTAAGAAAAGTTTAAATAAATAATCCTAAATATAAACATATATTTCGATATATATAATATTTATTTGATAAAAAATATGAACTCAAGGTCCTATATTAGTTTATTTCCCTAAATATATTTGCTTATCAATTAAAAAAAATGACATAACCTGTTTAAAAATTAAATGTTCCCATCCCCTTTGTTTACGACCTCCCCAACAGTTTTTGTTTTAAAATTTATTTTTCATGAAGCTTGACAATGGCGGACTGTTTTAATCCCAACCTATCAAGCTGTTGCTGTCTATATATATGATTAAATCTATATACGCAGTCACATTGGCCGTCTGTAGCTCAGCTTTCGTCACTCTCCAATGGCCGCCGTGGCCGCCGTGGCCGCCGCCTCCATTCCCATCTCCTCCACGCCTCCTATCACACATCGATGGTCCGTTGCCGGCCCTGTTCGCTTCATAACCGCATCGAACCGCTCCTCTTCGGTCCCCTTCGATCTCCGCCGCCGATTCTTCTTGCCGCCGCCCCATCCAGCCGTTGCCGCGCCCTCTAAGCCACCGGCGACGATCCCCTCAGCCGTCGGCGGCCTCGCAGGACCCCTCATCTCCCCCGGGGATCAGTGGGGCAACTGGACCGCCCTGTTCGTCGCCGGTGCGTTCGGCATCTGGTCGGAGAGGACTAGGGTCGGAAGCGCGCTGAGCGGCGCGCTGGTGAGCACCCTGGTCGGCCTGGCGGCGAGCAGCCTAGGTATCATCGCCTCCGAGGCGCCCGCGTACCGCGTGGTGCTCGACTACCTGCTCCCGGCGGCCGTGCCGCTGCTGCTCTTCACCGCGGACGTCCGCCGGATCCTGCGGTCGACGGGAACGTTGCTTCTTGCCTTCTTGGTTGGGTCAGGTACGCTTGCGTTTCAATAATTCGATGCTTCAAGTGTAATGAATTTGACAAATAAATCACGAAAAAAGTTGTACTATACGTTTGATTGATTAGACTGCATCTGAATAATGCAATGATGAACTTTTAGCATTCTCTGAATTCTGCAAAAGATTAACTATAAGCGCTGGAACATGTTGATTTCAATCTTATGATACGCATCATATGAGATAAAGCTTCAGATAGAAATACAATTAGGGAAACTGTTTTTAACATTGAATCCCGAAACAAAAACAATCCAGTCTCAAAGTTCTCGGTGAATAGTCAAATTGACAGATTAATTCAAGATGTATTAGATGAAGAGGAACGATGATAATGATGATGAATTAAAGAGTTGATGTGATGATTAAATTTTTGTAGTGGTTTTAAATTAAAAATAATTATTATAATCACAAAGTATAATTTTATTATTAATAGAAATAAAATAAAAAAATTATAGAAAATTTTTTTGTTAAAATTATAGTATTCAAATAAAAAATATTTTTTTAAATTAATTATAATCAATAATTATTTTATAAGAGAAATGTGTGTGAGAGAGAATAAGAAAAGAAAAAAAGAAAAAGAAATTAAAAAAAGTGGCGTCAAAGCTGCTTCAGTGCTCCCGGTAAGTGGAACTGGAGCACTTGGAATCGGAGTCATAAGGAGCCAGGTTCCATCTCGAGAATCTGATTGGAGAATCAGCCCTATTTCGATGTGTTCCATGTCCAAACAGGGCTTAGTATCAAATTACTCCTCAATTAACAGACGCTTTTAAATAAATATATATATTTTATTTGATGACAATAATTCAACTGTTTTTTTTATAGGCACCTGGAGTCCCAATATTAAAAGATAATAGCACTTGATTAGTTTAGATTCGGAATTTGACCAAATTGATGAATCTGTGAATCGAAGCCGAAGCTTGACATAATCATACTAATCAATTATACTAATTAAGCTTAATTAAATTAACTACTTATTTGATCATGCATTAAGGATTGAGGTGGTGGAGCTTATAACTTTTTCTCTTTTTCTTTTCTTTTCTTTTCTTTTTTTTGAGAAAAGGAGCTTGTAACTCTTCTGTATGACTGTAGCACACGTTGGAGTTAGCCTGCTATGCTGTGAAAAGGTGGGGCACAAGCATAATGATCTCTTTTGTCACATAGTAGACCTATTATGTACTGATCGCACTACATTCTTTTTCTCGACACATTTATATATAATTGTTTTTAAAAGTTTTATTTAAGAAGACCTGAAACACATATAAAATCATATTGTCAACCTAATAAGTATAACCTCTAAGAAATATGAGATACCTTAAATACAAAAAAAAATATTATACGCAGATAGAGTCGAGAATGACCGTTGGGGGTTTGGGGTGGGTGGAGATGGGGAAGCGTTCGGTGAAGTTTGTAGGCTGTTCAATTGATATGTCGTGATTAAAATATAGCATTTGTTTGAGATAAGGCTGGAAGTTCATAATGATCTACTTGCGTGTCCCAATTTTAGATAGTGACAGTAGTCCAAAAAGTCTGCACTGTTTCCTATTGGAAATATATATATATATATATATATGCTTTTTACTTAAAAGGTAACATGTATCTTTTTTGAAAAAAAGGTCAAAATTTTCCGAAACATGTTAATTTTTTTCCGGTGATCCATCGTTGTCCAGTGCTAGCATTCTAATTAAGTCCGGTGCTCCAGCGGGAAAAATAATTGACAACTATAGAAATTGAACTAAACATAGACTCTTTAGACAGCTGCCCCGATTAAATTGTTTCCCAAAACGTTTTGGGAATAAAGACTATCTGGAGACCAAAAAAAAAAAGACGTGAGTATCATTTGACGGCCTGCAAATAGGTATTTACTTGTAGAGATTTTGAAGATGCTGAATCGCGCGTGCTTGACTCCAACAAATCAATATATATGAATCAGTATTTGTCCAACAGTTCTTATTCTCGAAGTTTTTTTGGTGTTAGAAAGGAGATTGAAGTTTACGAGTGTCGTATGGAAAATGCCTATTCATTGTGGACGGACCAAAACTTGATGGAACGGAGTTCAATTGGTTGACAAGCCAAAACTTGAACGACAGCTTCCATCCATTCTGGATACGTCCCTAGCGCCCTATGTCTCGTTTTTCATGTATGTTCTTATGGCTGCGGAGGCATTAGCTTAACAAGAGTCACTGCAGGAAAATATCTTCGCGTATTTATTATCATGCCGTCCCAATCTATCATCAATCTGTGCTCCCAAGGAACCATGACTTTCCATACGTAAATGTTTACTGATTTGATAATGATGCGATGTCACTTCATTCATGTGTCATTCATGATCTCTCAATTGTTCGTGACAGAGAGAGAGAGCGAGAGAGTTTAGTTTGCATTTGACCTCTTACATGGACTTTGAACTCTGATCCACTCTCTATCTTAACAGTCGCTACAACTGTTGGTACGGTAGTGGCGTATCTGCTGGTACCCATGCGAGCGCTCGGCCAAGACAGTTGGAAAATAGCAGCAGCTCTGATGAGTAGGCATATTGGCGGAGGTATCTTTTCAGTAATTTCTTGTCATGAACTTAGAAGATCCTTATAAAATATGAAAAAGAAGCTTAAGTTTTGACTTTTGTCAATTCTGAGTATTCCTGAGTTTAGCTTAAACTATACGTTTAATAACTCTTTATGACTATCATTATCCTGCATGTTTCCTCTGATCTGCAATATCTTCAGCTGTTAACTACGTGGCCGTTTCGGAGGCGTTGGGTGTTTCTCCATCAATTTTGGCGGCCGGGCTAGCCGCCGACAATGTCATATGTGCAGTCTACTTTTCATCTCTCTTTGCATTAGCTTCCAAGATACCTGCAGAAGCTTCAACGTCTGATAACAGTGAGTTCATCATGATTTTGTTAGCAGCAATTCTTGCAGGGTCCGTGTTTCACAATTCCCAATTTTGTATGGCACTAGAGGGTTCTACCTACATTTTTTCCTTCTTTCATTCGGGATCTTAGCAGATGAGCAGCTGGATTCTGAAACTAAAGGAGGAGGGGGTGGCAAGTTACCTGTATTACAAAGCGCGATTGCTCTTGCTGTATCATTTGCCATCTGCAAAGCAGCCACCCTCATCACACAGCATTTTGGCATTAAAGGCGGGACCCTGCCATGCGCGACTGCGATCGTCGTGGCCTTGGCGACCATATTTCCATCCCAGGTTGGAAGACTTGCACCTGCCGGCGAAGCCATGGCTCTAATTCTGATGCAGGTAGAAAGTTTTCATATTGACGATTTCTGCACTTATTTCACAATTGACATGATACAGAAAATTGTCTTCTGATGGCCTTCAGTTCCTTTGCATTAGCTTATGAAAAGAGAGGGGAAGCTTTCAGCGTACACAAGTTCGATTTTGACTGTAGAACTTACTTACCATTTTAACATTTACATCAGCCATGTCGTATGGTGCACAATAAATAAACGCTTACAATAACGAAA
This sequence comes from Pontederia crassipes, assembly GCA_030549335.1. Lineage (NCBI taxonomy): Eukaryota > Viridiplantae > Streptophyta > Magnoliopsida > Commelinales > Pontederiaceae > Pontederia > Pontederia crassipes. Next base: position 61,353,785 of record CM060191.1, on the reverse strand, counting down.
AAAATGCTTACCCAAATTTTTTGCTTGGGATCATAAGCTAAAAAGTTTTGCTCTTTCCACTGTAGGTTTTCTTTGCCGTTGTCGGAGCAAATGGAAGTATTTGGAATGTGATCAATACGACCCCCAGCATCTTCGCGTTTGCTTTCATCCAAATCGCTGTGCATCTCGCAATAATTCTCGGAGTCGGGCGGTTACTCGGCTTGGATCAGAAGTTGCTACTTATTGCGTCGAACGCCAACGTCGGCGGCCCTACGACGGCGTGCGGGATGGCCACGGCCAAAGGTTGGAGGTCTTTGGTGGTTCCGGGGATCCTTGCTGGCATATTTGGAATCGCCATTGCGACCTTCCTTGGCATTGGGTTTGGGGTGTACGTTCTTCAGAAGATGTAACAGTCTCGAAGATGGGGAGCTTGACCTTGGTAGAATTCACTTTGGTAATTGAAGACTTCATTCTCATAAAAAATTATTTCGATTTCTAGGTCGTTATGGACAACAAGAACAGTGCCATTGTATCGTGAACCAATAACGAATTGCACATTTCAATTGATAACTTGTTGCCTGCGAGAACAATCTAAAGAATTAAAATATAAGACAAGGCTGGATAACATTTTGTAGGCTACTCCTAAATAAGGGGATGATGATCTTTGTAAATTATCAAATAATATTGTAGTGAATAATGTAAATCATCTCGACAACTATATTATATTACAAGTTTTTTAATTTCTCGTTCCGCTTTTGCCCTTTGAAATTCTATTGAAATAAAGTATAAAATTCAATTAAATAAATTATTAAATTAATCAAATAAATCCTAGTAATATGAAGATATTATTATCATATTCTTGAAAAATATTCTAATTATTTTGTAAATGTTAATTTTATATTTTAAAATACGCTTCTGTATTTACGTTTACAAAATATAAAATACATTATATATATTTAAACGTAATTATTTTAATTAATAATATATTGGTAAAAAAATGCATAATAATTTATATTTTTTTTGCTTTATTAGTAATAACCAATTCACGTTCTCAAATAAATTACTCATGAATATTATATAAAATAATGCACGCACCCAACGTATTGTTAAGCTTGTATCAGTTATAAGGTTGCATGCAAGTTTACAGTGCACAAAGATATGCCATGGTCACATCACAAAGTAATACCGCACTACAATAATGAATAATCACTGGGATTCCTATAGGTGAAATGGTACTGATGTTAAATGCAAATAAACAAGTAGATGGACGAATATAAAATGTGTTTCATATGACTTTAGTAATACACATCACACAAAGGCCCTGTTTGAATGGACACCAAATATTTCAGAATATTTTTTTTAGTTCTACCTTGACCTCATTTTAACAATAAGTTCTCAGTCTTCCCCCAAATTTATAATCCTTGACTTTTGCCATTAAATCCTTAGCTTTTGCCATCATTAAAAGTGGAGCCCAATTTTTGGATGAAATCATGAGAATAAAATCCTTTTTCTCAAAGGACCAGAAAACACCGATCCTACTGTTACGTCCTGTTCTGACAACACCATCCCATTTTTCGTCAAGAGCTTGGTAGAGAATCGTTTGAGATGATTTGATCATGTTCAGAGAAGATCATTAGATGCGCCAGTAAGAAGAGTAGATCAAATAATATGAAGTTCGATCAAAAAAAGGAGAGGAAGACCAAGACGGACACTTGACGAACTAATAGAGCAAGATTGAATAATATACCGAAAGGTTTGGTTACTAATAAAACGAAATGACGTCGTATAATTCATATAGCCGACCCCACCTAGTGGGATAAAGCTTTGTTGTTGTTGTTGTTAGAAAGATAATGCTATAACAAAAACTAAAAACACCAGTAGTATCAAACTTATAATAGGAAGCAAAAGAATTTAATTGGAAAAGTTCTTCTCTGTTACGTACTTTTTCAGCCTCGAAGTATACAGAACGCATAGTATTCCAGACTCCACTCAAGAAAGACTGCAAGACTTGCTTACCAAATCTGAATTTCCACCTGCTCTAGATAACTGGAAAGCAATATCTTGGTAGCCTGATATCAGTAGATATGAATTTGTTGAATACCCTTTTCCACATGGTCATTGTAGCATCCACCTCAATGAAGAGGCGCCTAACAAATGTTTAAGAGATTTACTACGACACTGTTATTTAACAACCTGGCTTAGTCACAATGCAGCATTGACAGTGAATTACCAGATAAGAAGCAGAATGTTGAGGCGACAATCAAATCTTTTAATTTTCATGAGTTCAAGATTGATAAATGTCAAAGAATGGAAAACAACTACACTACTCCTTTTCCTTTTCTTTTTTTGGAGAGGAAACTACACTACTCATCAACCAAACATGAAGTATCTATTTTAACATATAATGATATATACAAACTGTACCCATTTTGTTGCAAATTGAGGAGCCCCATAACAAAGGATAATCAATAAAAAGAAATCAGCAGTAGAACACAATATCTAATTGATATGAATAACTTTAGTTTAGGTAAATAAACATCACAACAAGAACTATAAAAACTTGATAAAATGCATTAAGAGAAAGAAATGCTATAAATTAATAAGTACTAGTAAGAGCACATCCCTAATCTCCAAAAGAAACTAAGTACCTAATTATCATGAAAATCCAACAAATGATGTTGCCTCCATTAAAAGTCAGGAATCAGGACCACTGGATAAACTGATAAGATGCTAAGAAAATCATGATTCAGTTGCAACAAACTGAATACAATCAAATGATTTGTAAGCATAAAGCAGATACTCTAATGTTGGAAAAAGAAGAGTTTTTTTTTATATTGGTGTGTGTGTGTATATATATATAGAAAAAACAATAGAATGAAAAAAATGAGTGAACGACAGACTTTGAAAAGCAACATACCTGATATTTTGCATACCAAACATACATATTATGCTAGGACCCTCACATAATGTAGGAAATCTATGATGATAGCTGTTTCTCAAAACAGAAACATCAAAAGTAGGAATCAAAGGCCATAACCTCCTCAATTAATGCTCAAGGTAACTGCCTAATTTTGAGTTTCAAATTTACTAGACGAGTAGAAATTTGATGTGTTCTCCAAGTAAAAGTTCATAACATCTTTAGCAGGTCATGATCATTTTTTTCACCATGACAGGGTCCAGTTACAAGTCAGTATTTGTAATAAACTTTTTAATATTAAGTATTTTTAATACGTTGAGTGCTCCCAGTTCTGAGAAGTAGAAAACTTTGAAGAAAACTCTTAGATTGCACCATATAAGCAAAACTGAATTACAGGTGGCTGTCGCTTAACATAGAAGACAAAAGTATTAAGAGGGTAATATGATATAAGCGCATAAGCTTGAGATCTCCTGCTGTTGTACCACAAGCAAACAAACCACCACCACAGAGTACATCTTGTGCTATCTAAACATATAATCAGGAGAAACACCTCCTTTTAGCTGGCGATTCTGCAATATCAATGTGGATGCACATTGAAGATCATCATACCCACCCCACCGAAGGCACATCTTTGACGATATATCTTTTTTACATCCGTCAGAATAATATATTGCTTGCTACTTAATCAGAAATGTCTTCCTCGTCACTATATTGATTTATATGTGCAAGTTTATGCTGTCTCTCTTCATTGTCCATCGACAATCTACCTCGTTTGGAATTTGGAGTACCATGGCTAACCTGAAATGTATGACACCCCCTGTTAATAGGAGACCAGGTAACACTTCAACCAACACTTTTTAAATATAATTCAAAATGACCAACAACCAACATTTGTCAAGCAGCAGGAAAAACAGCTAGTAATACTATATATGTTTTTTTTTAGGAGAGTAATACTATATATGTGACAATATGAGGAAGTTTTTTGGTGAATATATGGGCCATAGTTCAGAAACATATAGAATTTTTTATTGCATATGCATAAAGAATGTGCAAAAGAGATTTTACGGTCGAAAAAGATGTCTGATGATTGGAGATTAAGTTCATTAGTTCCTATTTACAAAAATAAAGGGGATATTCAGAATTGTGCAAATTATAGAGGGATTAAACTTATGAGTCACACTATGAAATTATGGGAAAAAGTGATTGAGCATAGATTGAGAATGGAAACTAGTATTTCTGAGAGACAATTTGGGTTCATGCCAGGAAGATCCACTACAGAGGCGATTTATTTACTAAGGGGGATGATGGAGAAGTATCGAAGTAGAAGAGACTTACATATGGCTTTCATTGACTTAGAGAAGGCGTATGATCGGGTACCAAGGGATGTACTTTGGAAAGCCTTGCAAAAGAAGAGGGTGAATGTTGCCTACATTAAGGTAATACAAGATATGTACGATGGGGCATTGACTAGGGTTAGGACACCCGGAGGTGAGACAAATGAATTTCCTATAGGAATTGGCCTACATCAAGGATCAGCTTTAAGCCCGTATCTATTTAACTTAGTTATCGATGCTATAACCGAGAGTATCACAGAGGAGGTACCTAAGTGCATGCTATTTGCGGATGATATAGTACTTTTAGCGGATTCAAGAGAAGAGATTAATACAAAATTGGAAATATGGAGAAATACGTTGGAGTCAAAGGGTTTTCGTTTAAGTAGGAATAAAACAGAATATATGCATAGCAATTTCACAAATAAACAACTTAGAGACGATTTGAAAGTTAGGTTAGGGGAGGATATAATTCCTCAAGTGACAAAGTTTAAATATTTAGGATCAATTGTAAGACAAGATGGTGAGATTGATGACGATGTTAATCATAGAATTCAAGCTGGTTGGTGTAAGTGGAGGAAAGCCACTGGAGTTCTTTGTGATAGAAAAATACCCAATAAAGTTAAAGGAAAATTCTATCGTACTGCTATAAGGCCAGCAGTGTTATATGGTAGTGAATGTTGGGCTATGAGGGGACAACATGAACGTAAAGTGGGGGTAGCCGAAATGAGGATGTTGAGATGGATGTGTGGTCATACAAGATTAGATAAGATTAGGAATGACCATATACGTGAACGAGTCGGAGTGGCTCCTATTAGTGAGAAAATGGTAGAGAATCGTTTGAGATGGTTTGGTCATGTTCAGAGAAGACCATTAGATGCGCCAGTAAGAAGAGTAGATCAAATAATCTGGAGTCCGATTAAAAGAGGGAGAGGGAGGCCAAGGCGGACACTTGGCGAACTAATAGAGCAAGATCTATTGGTGAATAATATACCGAAAGGCTTGGTTACTAATAGAGCGGAATGGCGTCGTATGATCCATGTAGCCGACCCCACCTAGTGGGATAAGGCTTTGTTGTTGTTGTTGTTGTTGTTGTATATGCATAAAGAAAGCAGAACATGACTATCTCACTCCCAATTCTCATTTCTAATTGGTCCTAGTCCATCAAGGGACAAAGAAATTACCATGTAAAGGCAAATAAAATTTCAAGAAAGGGTTAGAATGCCAAACAAAAAGACTATGAAGAATATGTACACATGAAAGCATTATAAAATAAAGGACAGAAGACCAGACTTCTAGGTAACATTTTTCTGAATAAAAATGAAGCAATTACAAAACAAATAAGTACTAAGAATCAAAGAGGAGATTACTTTACTGAAAAGAAAAAAAAAGATATATTGAGCTCAAGAAATCTAGATAGTGTCAGGATGCCAATTGTGCAGCAAAGAGATCAAAGTCATACATCCAAACTACAATATTTGTCCATTGGGACTATGAGCAGTAAAAATCATCCTTGATGAGCCTCTTAACACTCTCTTGATTTAGGAATCATGATTTCAACTCATCTAGATGTTCGAACTAAAGGACTTATGTGTACAGTGATGTAAGGTAATATGGTATTTATACCTAATTAGTCACTAACTATTGATACCTTCAGATTCTCCTTAGAATTGGGGTTCATCACCACAAGAATCATGCAGTTTACAAAAAGCACCACAGATGGTTTTAGAAAAAAATTAGTCATATACATCATCAGTTTTCTTAATTTGAATAAGTTCATAATTTCGCATCCTATTTCTAGATATTTTAATACTATTTGAAACTTCAACACCTGGACTGATGCTTGACACTGACTCCAAACCTCAACCCTGTCTTTATCATTTGACAAGCAGTTGATGCAATTAATGATCTCTACGTCTTCTCCAAAATAATCCTTGTGTCTAATAAAAATGCATGCACACACATATATTCAACAATGCTATTACACTATTTAACTTTGTTATGAAACACTAGCATAGATCATGTAACTCATTTCTATATAGAAATAACACATGGGATAAGTATTTTCTACATGTTTTCCTGATGCGTCACCGAACTCCTTTGGCTGCCGTCGTCGCTTCACAGTCACCTTTGCTGGAGCAGGGAAATGTTCTATCTCCCCTGTCCTCCCTTCTTTTGCCTTCTTCTTTTGCAGAACAAGCTTCGTAGGTAGAGGCTGCATAGCAAGAATTTATTCCATAAATATTTCGTTCCAAGATGGATGTCTTTACCAAGGGAAAAAAGCATAGTGATTATACCAAATAACGTGCATCCTTTTCTCCAAAAGTGACAAGGTAAGTTGTCGGATCTTCAGCATCATCGCCCTTCACCTTTAATACACAAAAAGATGTGTATTATTCCCATATCTCCAATACAAGAATAAAACAAGTGCCGTAAGAATGCTGTGAAAGGGTCAAATTTATCCATACATCCCAATGGTATTCTCGAACCCAGGAGTATGATGTATCCTCATCATCACTTTCCTTGTCTTTGGATAACTGAAGTAAAATGGGTTTGTTAGAACACAACATGACATGTAATAGCAACTCATGCAATGGGAAAAAATAACTTTAGTTAACAGTGATAATATGATTTTTAGGAAAGAGTGTAATTAGAGTACAGGCATAATGGATCCATCATTAAAATTAGGCACAAGGTTCACAAAGAAAAAATAGGTCAGGTTAGGGAACCACAGTACCTCATCCAGTGTAGGAACCATGTAGGCAAGAAACTTCTCAGGTTTTGAAGGATCTGAACTATTTACAACATAGCTCTTCATTACAGCCTGCAAAAATAGCATTACTACAAGCTTCTAACCAAAATATAGATGAAGAATCTCCATTCATTAAGTAAACATGATTACTAAAATAACCTCAAATGCAATTCGAGCATTTTCTGGTTGGTATCCTACATATAGAAAATGATTATTAACACAATTCAGTGTGGTAAATATGGGAAGGCATTACCACTATCTACCACAACAAACTGAAATGCTCAAGTGCGAAAATGAAATTAACACCCAGAATTGCATGCATAACCAAACAAAAAAAGCTTCTTATGAAGTTTCACTTTAGCTTTGAGACTTAAAACTTATTCAATAAAATGTGTGATAGCATCCAGTAGTCTATGAAATCACAAAACGACTACGATAAAATGTACATTGTTATAATAATACAAGTTTAGCTTTGTAACTCCAGACCGGAATATCTAAAACTGAATAGTCAATGAGTCAAAACTAGTAACGCATTGACACAGACACGAGAATAAACCTGAAAGGATAATTACAAATTGCAAAAGAAATCAAGATCTTTGGATGAATCAATGCCATAATAATTCTGGAGTATAAAAAAGAAATAATTCTGACAGAAATCATTGCTAGGATTAATGATAAACATTGTATTAGTTAGTGGTTGGTAAATTAAGTAGTGGGTAGTTAGAGGATACCACTTTTTTTTTGAGAAGGTCAAAGATACCACTTTGTATTAGTTAGTGGCTGGTTAAGAAAATAGTAAAGTAGTTACTTATATTTGTAGTTTTGTCATAATTATGTTATAAATACATGCATAGGTTTCAGATTGAGGACAGCCAAAGGCGGAGGCGGAGGCAGGTGCCTGCCTGTGCAGGCTGCCTGCGCCTGCACGTGCAGGCATTGAGATTCTGTCGACAATATATACATAGTTTGTGTCAATGTGTACATAATTACCCATTTGGTGTACTGGCGGTGACAATGAGATTGTTATGAGAGCGTCACAGGTTCGAATCTCTCCAGGGACGTAATATAAGTAAAGTTCATCAATTATGGAATTTGACTACTAATATTTTTTTCCAATCATTTTTATTATGTTTAATTATTTTCAAAATTTTGCCACACAAATTTACTTTATTTTTTTCATCTCATAATCCATTTTGACTTGTTACATTTACAGAATCATTATGTTTAATTATTTTCAATATTTTTCCACACAAATTTACTCTATTTCTTTCATCTCATAATCTCTTTTGACTTGTTACATTTACAAAAAAATATACACTATTTTTTATCTGTACTTTGGACATATCATTACATGATTTTTCTTATGTGACTACACACACATATATATTATTTTTTTATGCTTGATATCATGTTATTTCTTTATTTAAGTTTTAGGTTTCTTTAAATATTTTTTTGTTAAATTTAAATTTAATATAATAATTTCATTAACATCATTCTATAAAACTTGTATATCATAATTTAACTTCATATCTTCTATCCAAGTAAAATGTTTTATTGTTTTATATAAATTATTATAAATATATAATTATTGTTACCATTGTAGTTTCTAATAAATAGCCGGTCCCAAGCCCGGATAAAGGAGGAGGGTTGTGTTAGGCCCCGACAGCCAGCGTAAAACTCTGTCGAATCTCATGAACATGGATCAACGAATCGGAATGGTGTCGTATGATCCATGTAGCCGACCCCACCTAGTGGGATAAGGCTTTGTTGTTGTTGTTGTAGTAGTTTCTAATAAGATGTGACTTATTGAATATATATATTATTTTATAAAAATATTATTTATAAAATTTTAGATTATTAATTAATTTATGTTATTATTTATAAATGTTTATATATATGGATAATTTGTATTAAAAAATCTCGTTAATCTTTGAATTTTTCTTAAAAAAACGAATTTGGAAGTTCAGAATAATATTTTCAAGAACATAAAAAAATTTGAAACATTTTATTATTGTTAATTAGTGACCCCACTTTGAATACGTCCTAGCTCCGCCACTAAGGACAGCCTTTGAAATGTGTTGAACAATTATGTAAAGGAGTTTGGTCCACTCTATACGGACTATTTATTATGGAATTTGTCATCTCGAATTGACAAAATTATTAGTAGTGATTGTGTTTAAGATTCTTGTACTTTTACTACTAATAAATAGTTATCCTTTTTTATTTCCACTCACATATGTGGTTGTATTTTCAGTTTGTATCAATTAACTTCGTTCATCAATTATGGAATTTGACTACTAATATTTTTTTCCAATCAGTTTTATTATGTTTAATTATTTTCAATATTTTTCCACACATTTACTTTATTTTTTTCATCTCATAATCCGTTTTGATTTGTTACATTTACAGAATTATTATGTTTAATTATTTTCAATATTTTGCCACACAAATTTACTTTATTTCTTTCATCTCATAATCTGTTTTGACTTGTTACATTTACAAAAAAAATTATACATTATTTTTTATCTGTATTTTGGACATATAATTACATTATTTTTCTTATGTGACTACACACACACACATATTATTCTTGATGCTTGAGATCATGTTATTTCTTTATTTAAGTTTTAGGTTTCTTTAAATATTTTTTGTTAAATTTAAATTTAATATAAGAATTTCATTAACATCATTCTATAAAACTTGTATATCATAATTTAACTTCATATCTTCTATCCAGGTAAAATGTTTTATTATTTTATATAAATTATTTTAGATATATAATTATTGTTACCATTGTAGTTTCTAACGAGATGTGACTTATTGAATATATATATATTATTTTTTAAAAATGTTATTTATAAATTTTTAGATTACTAATTTATTTATTTTATTATTTATAAATGTTTATATATATGGATAATTTGTATTAAAAAATCTCAGTAATCTTTGTATTTTTCTAAAAAAATGAATTCGGAAGTTCAGAATAATATTTTCAAGAACATAAAAAAAATTTGAAACATTTTATTATCTGTTTCTTTTAGAAGAACATTTTATTATCTGTTAATTAGTGAACCCACTTTGAATGCGTCCTAGCTCCGCCGCTGAGGACAGCCTTTGAAATGTGTTGAACAATTATGTAAAGGAGTTTGGTCCACTCCATACGGACTATTTATTATGGCTCCATAAGGACTATTTATTATGGAGATATGTTATCTCGAATTGACAAAATTGTTAGTAGTGATTGTGTTTAAGATTCTTGCACTTTTATAACTAATAAATAGTTATCCTTTTTTATTTCCACTCATATATAGTTGTATTTTCAGTTTGTATCAATTAACTTCCAGAAGTTGCTAACAAACCTGAGATTCAAGCTCTTCACGGTCAGATTTGGCCAACTTGTCATACATTTGCGAATCAGCTGTTGGATCTCCATCAAAGTTCACCATAACCAACTGATCATCCAATCTAGTAGTAAAAAATTTTGGTAGTCAGATACAGATAACCAATGAATCGATCCAAATAAAACAGTTTCAACTTTTGGAGCATCTTCCAATATTCCTTTTGGAGAATACTTTCTTTTTTCAGCCCATCTTTATTGGCCCTTCGGAAATAAATTGAGTAAAAAAGCAAACAAACCCATGAAGAAAAAACATGAGAATTAAGAATCCATATACTGATGATGTGCATGAAACAGTTAACATAAACAACAAATCATTAAATAAACTTTTCTTGGTCAGAACTGCACCTTCAAATATTTTAGTTACAAGTGTATTCATTTGGACAAAGCTGAAAAACTGTACGACTACCGTTACACCAAAATATGACACAATGAGAAAAATACTTAGCATTAAATGTGGGGTCAATTGCAAGAAATAAAAATCCAACTAATTTAATAATTAACAGTTCTGAATATTTTAGGCAGTGTTTGGTTGGAGTGAAGAATAAGGTTGCATAATAATAAATACCCCATAGGTTTAAGATTGGATAAGCAAATCCAGATTTTTATTGGAATAGGTTCTTTCTCATTTTGCTCCTATTCACTGGTATAAGTTTTTTGTTGGTTAAATTTTTTTTATACCAAGTTTGCCCTGAAATATTCAGTACTTGTTCGTGTTAAGGCAAAGTAAGGTCATATTTCAGGCCTTATTCTGCAACCAAACAGGAACAAGTTCAAGTTGAAGCCTCTTTCATAAAGTGGATTTTAGTTGCTGCATTGTCTTACAAAAAGAAGAATAAGATCCTCAGTCCCTCGACCATACTAGGAAATGATTATTTAATCTGAGATAACTAGGGCCTCAAAAACCTGGTACCACATGAAATGCCCAATCCATTCACTTCAGGTGTAAATGAATTACATACAGCATCACTGTCCAATTAAATTAGCAAATTTTAAATTTAAACAGTCAAAGTTTATGTATGAACAATGAATACATACCTATCAAAATCAGGTAGCAATGGAAGAATTTCAGCAGGTTCTAGGTCAGGATTAGTTTGATGAACAGGTTTCAGTTTGGCTGCCCTAAATGACTCTTCGATAGCTTGAATCTGTTTCTCCCTGAATGTTTTGGAAGTATTTAGAAAAGTACATCAAGGCATATACATGAAGGTTCTCATAAGAAATTATACTGTTGACTGATTCTACCTGTTGTTAAGATTCTCCAAGACAGAATTCCGACCCTCCTTTGATTCTCTAATTTCCTTTGCTTGTTTTTCAGTAAGGGACTGAAAATTACAGTGTGCTTAGTCTATCATGTATCATGAAATCTTAAATCGTGTTATTTCAATTTTTTACAAGTATCATCCTTACCACTTTAGCAGCGTCCAAACTTAAAGAAGAAATATACTGAGTCTTGACCAACCATGAAACCCCTTTATCAGTGGGGCGGTCTTTTCTCCGGATGCCTTCTTGCTTGATTGGGGTTGTTACCTCCTCATCACGCAATAATTCACCATCTTCAGTAGCAAGGAGAGGGCAATCAGCAGGGCGGCTGAAAAGTATTTGCAAAACGAGCAATTAAAACATCCAAATGATGAGGAAAATACTGAGTCAAGCTAAGAATAGATCCCTTACTTGTATATGCTCATGTCAAGTAGGTCAAGAGGTATCCCGAGATCTTGCTCAACAAAGAGTTTTGCCTTGTGCATTTTCTCTAATGATGTGATGGTATATCTGGTATAGCTGCAATTAATACACAATTTCTAGGCATTATTCAGCATAACAAATAATCAATAAGATAGTAACACTGATGGGCCAAAATAAAAGTATGTGATGTTAAATCTAGTATAGCTGCAATTAACACAATTTCTAGGTATTATTCAGTCCAACAACAAGCAATAAAATGGTCACACTGATAGGCCAAAAGAAAAGTATAGAAATCTTACTTTTAAAAAAATAGAAATCCGTCCGTTCAAAAAAAAAAACTGCATACAAATTCTCAAATAAGTGAATTTATTGAAATTAACCATAATGTAAACTGCAAGAAGCATTAATAAGCCAACTGGCAATTTCAAAGTTTTCTGACAAGTTAATTAATATTTAACATTTACAACAACAACAACAACAACAACAAAGCCTTATCCCACTAGGTGAGGTCGGCTACATGGATCATACGACGCCATTCCTTATTCGTTGATCCATGTTCATGAGATTCGACAAGGTTTTACGCTGGCTGTCGAGGCCTAACACAACCCTCCTCCTTTATCCGGGCTTGGGACCAGCTATAAAACATAGGCGGAGTTGCCCAAAATCTTTAACATTCAACATAAAATTCACGATTTTTTGAAATAGAATATGGAAATATTCAAAGTCGGGTATAATGAAGGAACGGGTATTCATTCAAAATTTCTAGGATTTCATATAGAGAAGATCATCTTTCAATATAAATATGGTACTTAAATGTAAAATATATCATTACGCTATACAAAGGAGATGATTCTCAACACAAAGAATTGCATTTTCCTTCTTAAAAGTAATACCATAAGACAACACAAAAAAATGAAACAGACACACATCTGCACTTAAAGAAGCATACTTAGCACCAGTTATCACCATGAACTGCTGAACTTTGTCGCGGTGTCCTCTCCCAAGCTTGTTAACATTTGCTCTCAAAAAATTAATATTTAACAGACTCGAGCAAGAAAAAGTATTATTCAAAAGAAGAAAAAACCACGCGCATATATACCAAATAGGAGACCAAAAATCAATATATGCCATACATATATCTGTGCTATCTGCTTTCGTGTAAGGAAATGGAGCAGCTACTTATTAATATACTCTGAAAATGTTAACTTATACCGATCTTTATCCTTCAAAATAGACATAAGTTTCGGTTGTGCGGTAGGATCTGGCAACTCATTTCTAAACCTGCATAGTAATAGAAGGAATGATTAACAGCTATTTTGTAATAAAGAAATTATGCGAATGCTGAAACTAAGATATAATTTTTTTGAGGAGATGAAACTAAGATATAATTGCATTTATGGGTTTGAAATAATTGGAAATAGTTCTTTTAACATAATTAGCAACTTAGAATATATATTGACTTTCTTCTTCCTGATAAATTACCATCATACCTTATGTGTTAGGGGAACTATCATTGTAAATTTCAGAGAATTACTTCTCAATGTTACCCATACACGTAAATCATATCAGTTGAAACGCCTACTCACCTAGTTTATTTTCCCCAGACCACATTCCCGCTAATTTTCTATGAAATAAAGTATCCTACTCACTTCATCTTGCATATGAATGTTGTTGGCTTTTTCAATCTATTGTCCATCCTCTCTGCACCTAAGAGTGGCGTTGTCCGACGATCTCCCATTCGTGATCCTACGACAGAACCATGTGGTCTACCGATTCCTGAAGCGTGCGATTGGGTCTTCTGCAGGATGGACGCCTGAGTCTGCTTGAGCTGGTGAAGCCTCCGCTCTTCCTGCTTCTGCTTTTCGTATTCTCTTTTCTTCCTCTGCCTTCTCTCCTCCTCTGTTTCTACGCGTCCGCCTTGGGCAGAAGCCCTCGGAGGGGCCGGCGGCATCAGTGAAGGCTTCTCCTGTTTGGTAGGCTGTGGAGGCTTCTGGTGGTGATTCCCAGCCTCTCTCGAACCTCGATGCTGAGATGGATGTGGTGGAATGGACTGGGCCTGCGGAGGAGGAGGTGGCGGAGGGATGGACGGAGGCGGAACCGGGGGAGGTGGTGGCGGTGGTTGTGGGGGAAGAGAAGGGTTCCCCGGAGGCGAAGAGGGCGGCGGAGGAGGTGGCGGCGGCTGCGGCTGGCCAGGGGGGATGTACTGCGGAGGATACTGGGTGGAAGGGTAGTACTGCGGAGGCGGGGGCGGCGGGGCCTGCTGCAGGGGGGGAGCTGGCGCATAAGGGTATTGCTGCTGAGGCCGAGGCTGCTGCCGTTGGTTACCGGCCGACCAGCCGGTGTGGGGAGCGGAATTGGGCGGGATCCGTCCATAACCGGAGGGAGCGACGCCCCCCGCGGCGGGAAAGTTGAGCGGCTGCTGAGAATAGGGTTGCGAATTCACTGGCGGCGGCGGTGGCGGAGGCGGCGGGAGGGAGCTCTGATTCGGCGGCGCAGGACCAGAAGGTGGAGGAGGAGGAGGAGGGAAGGAAGACTGCGGAGGGGGAAACGGCCGGTAGGAGGCCATTACGGCGACGGCCCCTGCGTACTATCGTCGTTGGATCGCCGGAACCCTAAAAAAATCGAAGCACTAGGGTCGAAAATTTGAGAGGTGTGGGAACAGCTTGGAAATATAAGCTTAAAAGTAAATAAATAAATAGTGCGGTTAGGAGACTTTGGGAAGGGGAGCGTTGGCAACGTGGTGGCGGGCGGGGGATGAACGGTGCAAGAACGGCGAAGTGGCGGCCGGCAAAAATACAGATTTGGGCCGGGGATCGGTCCGATGAGGCTACGACCGAGGGGCGTTACGGCCTGTCGCTCGTCAACCGATCGCGAGTTCTCTTTTTTTTTCTTTTTATATATTAGATTTATTATTTATCTGACTCTGTTTGGGTCATCACGCGCGGCCCAAGTTTAAATGTCTATCGTAAAGATTTTTTAAAAAAACAAGACTTGGAAATTTATTCTTTTTATTATAACAAAAAGAAAAAATAAGTTATTCGTTTGGATGTCATAATTAATTAATATAAATAAGCGGGAATATGATAAGTTGATAATTTTGCCCTTCATTTTTTTTGTGTTATAAATTGCTCAAGATCAATGCCCGATTGATCAGGAACCGTCACCTTCGCGATTTTTAGTCGACCAAGCCAAACAAGAAGATTTGCTGAGGTCATGGATGGAGTTCCTTACGTGGTAACTATTTCTTATTTCTGCACATGCTCTTAGGATGGCACGCTACCATGTTCCGACCCCGTCGATCCGCCTCCGTTTCGAATTTTCGGTCCGGGGGAAATTTTATCCTCCGATTCGAGTTTCGCGACTGGATCCTAGTGTGGACTAGATTAAACCGAATCGAACCAATAAAAAATCGATCAAAATCGAAAAAAATTGGGTTGAACCGTATTTTTTAATTCAATCAAAAATTTTTATTATTTTTTACTAAGAGATAATTTGATAAAAATTATTATTATAAATTTAGAAAATATTCAAGATGGACTTTTTTCATAAACATTCAATATTGATCCATTGGTCTCCTCATTCATTTATACTTGTCTATTTACTTTCACTTTTTACTACTATCAATGTGGAACTATTGTTGTACACTCACTTTTTCTTTGGGGTGTGGGGATTCGGGGCCCGCGGGATGACAGGACGGGGGAACTCTCTCGCCCCGATCCCCGAGGGTTCGGGGACAATTTTCCTCCATCTCCGACCCCGCGAGGAAAAAATTTCTCGAATTCGGGGCCCCGATCGAGAATTTCCCACGGGGCCCGCAAGGGACAGAGAATATTGCCATCCCTACATGCGCTAGTACCATATATGATATATCCATCACTTTTTACTAGTGAAAAGTGGGAACCTCTCTGTTCCAACTTTTTTTTAGGTTGTGTTTGAAATGAAATCAAAAAATTTTAAATATCTTTGAATGACTTTTTAAAAATTTATTAAGATTATGTATTGATAAATAAGTAATAGGGTAATTGCCCCCCCCCCCCCCCCCCCCCTAAATATGATTTTGCACAACTGATTAGGCTCTTTCCTTATTGCTGACTAGGTCATGGGTTCAAACCTCAATGACATCACAATTTTTTTTAATATCACCTTATTATGTTAGGCCCCCTAAGTGATTCAATCTAGGTCCACGATGAAATGAAACGTAATAGGAGGAACTAGATAGTTAATGTGATGGATAAATTTTTTATAGTTTTGAATTAAAAATAATTATTATAATTATAAAGTATAATTTTATTATTAATAAAAAATATAGTATTCAAATATGAAAGTTTTTTAAAATTAATTATAATTAATGAATTATTACAATTTTTAATAAAATAATAAGTAATCAATAATATTATGTTAATAATTTATTATAAATATCTTATATATAATAAATAAATTATTTTATGAAAGTAAGGTGTGAGAAAGAAAATAAGAAAAGAAAATATAAAAACAAATACAAAAAAGGTAATGTCAAGCAAAAAAAATTTTTGTCCCTCCTACAGTGCTCCGGTTCCACTTGATAGAATCATAGCGTTGAAAATGGGTCATGTGAGGTCCTTATTTCAGCTCGTCGTTTCACTAGAATCGCAGTTCCTCTAGCCGCGTTTGGACAGGAATCAAGCCACGGTTTCAATTTGGTTCCGACGAAACGTGGATTTAGTGAATAAAAAATAATTGTCATTTACTTGTTAAGTTTGCATATTTTCTTGTTTTTATAACATGTACCATTTAAATTGTCACTTTCTACTTAATCCTGCATTAAGACAAAGTAGTGTGTCATGAAGTAGTGTACCGTTAGGTGTCTGGGTTGTGACAAGATCTTTGTGGTTAACAATATTTGTGTGTAATGTGAGGTTGCATTGGCAAATATATATATTTTTCCTACAATAAATTTTTAATCAAAGGAGAAGCATAATGCCCTTTAAATGATGAACCTCCATTTTATCCAATAAATATAAATATCTTAATTTGTAATGAATCACATGCCATGTAGATGATGGAGAAAAGACTTCGAACCTCCACAATGATGTACCACTAGATTTTTACGATTGTTAAAATTAATCTCACTTTGTTTCTGGTTAAACAGTACATGTTCACATGCAAATAATAGAATAAAAAATATACTTAGAAAAATATCACAATTATCATAGAAAGTAGTATGTCATACCTGAAACTTTTCTTTTAAAAATGACTTCATATTAGTTCTCAATTACTTTTCAAGACACCAACATATGGATTTCTCAATGCTAATGCATTTCTGCCCTTTTCTTCAAAGTGCTTGTGCAGCTTTGCAATATAGTGATTGCTTTGTCATGCCTCCGTCTTGTAATGTTTGAGACTGAACAATGGTTTTTTTAAAAAAATTATTAGATTGTAACAATCAATAACAAAGTTTAAATATTGACAATACATGCTTTGACGATTGATGCCTGAGAGGCAGGAACCTCTTATTGTGTTGACTCAACAGATGTGTGAAATGAATTCAAATGTTGGGAATTCCTTTTGGATTGAATTAGACCCTAACCAATACAAATAATATATATGAGATTTCTTAACAAAGATGAATAGCAATTAGTAAAAAAATAATTAGAATATATATATAGATAGATAGATAGATATGTAACTAAATCAAACTAATTAATATGAAATAGACAATGCAAAAACTTTTATAACTTACTAGTCTCATCGTTAAGCGTCTCATGTGTATTTCCAGTGGACACGCTGATTGATATCAAATATCATTTTAATGGTGCCATTTATAATCTGCAAATTCTTAGTACATCTAAATCAATACAATTATACGAACATTTGACATAATTCAATGTAAAAAGAATAACAATTAGAAATAATTCATAATATGTGGATTAACTTTTAGAAATCTTGAATAGACCAAATGATATGAAAATGAATATAATGCATCATTTGTATATAATTATGATAATAAAATAATAACACAAAAAATTATATACATTTGATGACTACACATCTTGGTGAGCCACCTCTCTTCGTAGCATGTGGGGAAGCCGCCTCTGTGCATGAGGTGTCCGTCGATCTGCCTCTCATGTGGAGGCAGCCCTTACGGCCGCCCCAACGTGTGAGGCAGCCGGTGATGGTCGCCTCTGCGCGAGAGGTTGCTCGTCGACCGCCTCACACTCGGACAGCCGTCGGGAGCTGCCTATGCGCGAGAGGCATCTCTCGGCAGTCTCCCTAGCGCGTGAGGCAATCATGAGCTGCTTCACGCGCTGGGCAGTCGGCGGGAGTCGCCTGTGCGCGAGAGGCGTCCCTCGATGGCCGCCCCAGCGCGTGAGGTGGCCAGCAAGCTACCTCACACAGAGGCGGCCCTCGATGGCTGCCTCCGTCGGGAACCACCTCTGCGCGAGAGGCGGCTCTCGGCTCTAGTCCTATAACCATAATAATAACAATCATATTACTACTATATTCTGAACACTAACATATCATACGCGAAATATAAATAATTACAAAGTTTATATGACACTCATGCATTACTTTTATAACCTAAGTAATTATTTATCACGAGAGTTGGCCTTACAAAAATTCATATCTTATGGTATTCATAATGAAATATTGTCATTCCAATTTTTCATAGTTCCTGATTATAGAATAACTAATCTGGAAAAGATTCATATTTGATTTTCTTATGGTTGTCTCTCTAGAAAATTAGAATTCCAACTAAATTTTATGTGATTTTTGTATTATGAGGGACTGAGTGCCTTTGTTTTTATAATTTAGATCAATTAATAAACAACTCATACTTTGGTACTTTCAATTTTGTCTAAAATTAGACTTCTATGATGTATCTCATAAAATTACTTTAAGTTATATCCTCTTGGACTGAACATCATAAATTTAACAAATGCTAACTTGATTTGTCCTAAATTTCTTTCTGTCAGACTGAGTGAGTTTCGGTTAACCATTTAGTACTCCTACTAGAGACAACTTTTTCAAGTAAATCCAATTGGATATGAAGTTTGGCATCAGTACCTTTCAAAACCCTTAATTATGAAATAATTATGTGCTATATTATATTTAATAACGAATTTACAAAGTTAGGTAAATTATGAAATAAGTATGTGCTATATTAAATTTGACAATGAATTCACAAAATCGGGTAATAATTTTAAAAGGTAGAACGATAGAACCCTAAAGATGAACGCACAACTTTTGGTTTAGACCTCTGATTAACCTGATTGCAAAGTTTAGTGAAACTCAATTAATTTCATAATTTGCACTAAAATCCCATGGTAACATGTACTTAGATTTGGTTTCAAAATCTAATAAACATGTATGTAGTTATTTTAACATTTAACTATTTTTCTATTCAACATATTTTTGAGTGCTTACACGTGGGTTAGCACCATGGAAGTTTGAACTCAATATAAAATAATCAAATTTTTAAATGGTTAGTAGGGGTGTTCACATGAAATTCTAACTCGACCTGAAATTTTGGGTCGGGTCAAACCTAACCCGACGTAGGATCGAGTGGGGGTTGGGTTGAAAAAAATTGATCCGATGACACGAGTTTTTTTATTATTTTAAAATAATTTTTACTTAATGTTTTATTTCATTTAAAATTTAAAATTACAAAATAAATTATTTTAAATATAGAAAATATGAAGATATTTAAAATAATATTTTTAATGTTTAAAAGTACTTTGTTTTATATTTAAAATAAAATAGTAAATGTTTTTATATTAAAAAAGTAATAGAAAAATTAAAAAAAGTGGTCGTTAGGCGACTCGACCCGGCCTTGGTTGGGTCATGACTTAAAAGAATTTATAAGCTAATTATGTTATTGTCAAGGACAGCATGATAATTGCTCTCCTTTTTGCCAATAACTAACTATCTACAAATATTTTTAGATGACTTCAAAACCCTTGGAAAGTATACTTATGCAAACTCATCTCGTATAAATTTTATAATTTTTAAACAGTTTTGTTTTAATTTCTACTAGCAATATTCGGCCAGATATAGGGTAGCATGCAAAAGTTCTATAACTTATTTAAGTTCATAAGATGCATTAAATCAATGTGCACTATTTTCTCATAAGTTAGTAAACAAACAAACATTTCAGTTGATTAAGGTAATGGGAAATTAAAGATACTCTTAGTTCTCTCTTTCTCTCCTCCTCCTCCTCCTCCTCCTCCTCCTCCTCCTCCTCCTCCTCCTCCTCCTTCTTCTTCTTCTTCTTCTTCTTCTTCTTCTTCTTCTTCTTCTTCTTCTTCTTCTTCTTCTTCTTCTTCTTCTTCTTCTTCTTCTTCTTCTTCTTCTTCTTCTTCTTCTTCTTCTTCTTCTTCTTCTTCTTCTTCTTCTTCTTCTTCTTCCAGCATAAAAAGGGTGATAAAAATCTCTATCCTTTGTATTCTATCTTCCTTGTAACAAAAAAGGAAAGAAAATATCCTTTATTTCTTCGGCAGCTTATGGTAAGTGGGTTTGTGGAAGGTTTTAACACTACAAGAAAATCGCGATTTTCCGACGGATAATTTTTGACGGTTCTAAATCCGTCGCTATTTGCGACGGATTTTTCGACGGTTATGACCGTCGGAAATAATTTATATTATTATTTAATTTTTTGACGATTAGGAACGTCGATATTTTCGACAGATATCCATCGTCGGAAATAAAAAAATTAAATTATATATTTTTAATATTATTATTAAATTTTTTCAATGGATTTTCCGACGGTCACGACCGTCGAAAATTTAAAAAATTAATTATATAATTTATTATATTATTATTTAATTTTTTGACGATTAGGAATGTCGATATTTTCGACGGATATCCATCCGTCGCAATTTTCGACGGTTAGGACCGTCAGAAATAAAAAAATAAATTATATATTTTTAATATTATTATTAAATTTTTTCGACGGATTTTTCGACGGTTGTGACCGTCGGAAATAAAAAATTAATTATATAATTTGTTATATTATTATTTAATTTTTCGACGGTTAGGAACGTCGATATTTTCGACGGATATCCATCCGTCGCAAAATCCGCCGCAATTTCCGAAAGTCGTAACCGTCGATAAATCCGCCGCAATTTCCGACGGATATCCAAACCGTCGCAATTACTGACGGTTTTGACCGTCGGTAAAGATTACCGTCCGTTCAAACCGTCGGTAAAATAAAAAATAAATATTATATATAACTAAATAAAATAAAAATATTTATTATTTATATTTTCGACGGTCAAAACCGTCGGTAATTAAAATTTCGTGATTTCGCTTTTTTTCCCTTTTCCCGCTTTCTTTCCACTTTTTTTCCTTTATATATTTTCCCTCCTCCCTCCACTCCTCTCTCTCTCCCTCCTCTCTCTCTCCCTCTCCCGGCCGTGAGCACGGACGCCGGCGACCCTCCCACGCCGGATGCCGGCGACCCTCTCCCGCACCGGCGACCCTCTCCCACACCGGATCCGGCCTCCAGCGGCCGGATTCGAACGCCAGGCGGCCGGATTCGGCCGCTAATTTTTTTTATATTTAAAAAATTATTTGCGACGGTCGTGACCGTCAAAAGATCGACGGTTGTGACAACCGTCTGAAGTTTCGACAGTTGGGACCGTCGAAAAGTTGCGACGGCTCGGACCGTCGGCCTTTTTCGACGGTTGGAACCGTCGGAAATTTCGACGGCTCGGACCGCCGGCCTTTTTCGGCGGTTGGAACCGTCGAAAATATCGACGGTTCGAACCGCCGGGGACTTTTTCGGCGGTTGCAACCGTCGGAAATATTGACGGCTCGGACCGTCGGCCTTTTCCGGCGGTTGCAACCGTCAGAAATATCGACGGTTCGAACTGTCGGGGCCTTTTCCGACGGTTGCAATCGTCGAAAAATTTCGACGGGTCGAACCTTCGGGGACTGTTCCGACGGCCAGAACCGTCGATATTTTCGACGAATTTTTTTCAACCGTCGCAAATCCGTTTGCGACGAGCGTTTTTCGGACGGATCGATTCTGACTGAAAAACCATCGGTAATTGCGTTATCGACGGTTTTCGGGCTGATTACCGACGGTTCGGACCGTCGGTAATCCGCATTTTTCTTGTAGTGTAATTTTACCTTTCGTCTGTAGGAGATGGCTGAACAAAGATATGAAAGTTAACAGCTCGCATGCCTTAAGCCTCAAGAAAGGAGATGGAATGGCTAGAAGATAAGGTGGACATAAAAGGCGGTGGAAAATAAAGGAGACTGAATAGTTACAATATTGGGTGATAAAGAATATGGATTAAGGGAGGGTACGAGACTTATAGTATACTATGATGATTCCTATAATTGTAGAATGGATATCCTCCCCCCTTTACAGGGGAGGATGGTTCTCCCCCCATCCGCGGCCGTCGGATGCAAATCCGACCGCCATGGTTAGTGCGCATGGTTCAGATGTAAGGAGCGCGGTTTGGGAAAAATGAACGTGCGGTTCGCGGTGAAAGATTCATGGTTCCGGGCAAATCAAGGCCTTTAGTGTGGCCGTGCCCTGGTGTCATGTATGCACGATCTCGCCCGTGCCCTAGCATTTCAATCATTGTCACCATGATCTCGCCCGATGAAGGTGCCCTAGTGTCGTTTATGAACGAATTGCCCATGCCGAGGTCTCTTCGTCGCGCCGAGGTCTCTTTGCCGCAATCTTGTCATCGCACTGAGGTCTTCCTTCTTCATTGTCGTTGAGGTCGCTGCGAGGTCACCGTCGCCACAAGATTGGACCTTATGATGACCTCACGGCGACGACGACCTCGCAGTGATTCGGGCGATAGTGACCTCGACCTCGTGGTGACGAAGGTTAACCTTGGAGCGACGACGACGAAGAACAACCTCAGGGAGATGATAAGCTCACAGTGACTAAGATGCTAGGGCACGGGCGATTCATGCAGAAACTACACTAGGCATGCGTGAGATCGAGGCCGAACAACACTAAACCCCCCTAATCCATCTCCTCTCTCCGGTTTTTTCATCGGAATCGTGCTCCTTATGCCTGATGCGTTGAATTTATAACAAATAAATTTGCTAGCAAGTGCACTAGTCATATCAAGTAATAAAGTGTATAGTAGAATTATTGATCACACGAGGAACTAGTTAAATTTAATCTATCTCAATAATCTACTAGGAGAAGAAAAATGTTTGAGGATATGAAAACAAAAAATTAAAGGTGTAGAAAATAAATGATAATGAAATAAAATAAATTGGTGTTGAGCCTTGAGAATTATGAATGATTAATGTAAAGATAAACAATCCTCTATAATAGTTGAGTTATAACATAAAATAACAGATTCTATTCTTATGATAGATTAGGAGTACTTAAGGCAACAACCTCTCAAGACAAGTAAACCAAACAACTTAACTTCTAATAAAACTAATAATCACAAACGATGAGTCAATTATTAATCTTACATAGAGTTAAGATGCATTGATATGTTGGAGCGAAGTTGTTATTCCCTATATAACTTTATTTTGATGATACAAACCTCAAAAGATTAGAATTATATTTAAAATGTCAAAAAAGTTTAAATAGAAATGAGTGACTTCATGCACTAAATTTTCAATTAATATTTGTTTATATTCCATGAGATTTACATTAAGAGGTGAATATAAAAATTATATATAACTTTCTTATATTTGTAGAAAATTAAAAATCACCTCATTGGGACAACCACATAAAACGTTATGTTTAAACAAGTGAAGCTTGAAAAGTTCAAATTGAATTTGATATTTTTATGTACTAAACTTGCATTTAATATTTGAATATTCCATCATGAGATTTGGATAAAGATACTAGTATAAAAGTTATATATAATCCTTTTATCTTTTCATATAATTAAGATTTGGATGAATGATAAATATAAAAGTTGTAGATAATTTTTTTATCTTTTCATAGAATAAAAAGTTATCTCATTTGGATACTCGTATGAAATGTTATGTATAAAAGAGTAAGGACTAAAAATGTTTGATTTGAAATTGACAATTTTACGCACTGAACTTTGATTGAATATTTGACCATTATATCATTTGATTTTGGATGAATCATGAATACTTTGTAGAGAATTCTGTTATCTTTCCATATAATAAAAAATCATCTCATTTGGATAATTATGTAAAAAGTTATGTACAAAATAGTGCAGATCTATCATGTTGTCAATGACAAAACGGACAATCGAAACTATATCGATCGACCATTATGGGTGAAAAAGGATGGATGATTTAAAATGGACAACCGACGCTACTGTCGGAACAACCGCTAATTACAAAAAATAAAGACATTTGTAAATCGGATGACCGAAATTATAACGGTCGATCGTTCTGGGCAACAAAGAACAAAAATATAGAAATCAGACAACCGAAGTCACTGCATGAACGACCGCAGATTACAGAGAGCGCGAACATTTCTAAAATGGACGACCGAATCACTTTCGGTCGACCGTTATGGGAGCAAAGGCAAGGCAACGACTAAATCCTTCTATGGACTACCATCAACGGATAACTATGCAGAAAAGACAAATGCAATGGCTAGTTTTGTTCATAAAATAGATGACCGAAATAGTAACGATCGATCGTTACTATTCAAAACGGATGACCGAAACTAAAATAGTCGACCATTTTAAAGGTGACAGCACAACACTTTTCAAATTGATTTACAACGGTCATATTTTCAAGAGAAGTCTATAAAAGGGATTCAAAAAGCTGAAGGAAAAAAAAATCTAAGCAAGGCAAATCACTCTAGAGCTTCCTTCAAGTCTAAAGCATTTTTCTTGAGCTTAATCTTGAAAATCATCCCTTCTCTCTTCTAGTTTCTTAGTGTGAACATTCTTTGTAAGAAGAGAGATTTGAAGAGAATTCTTGTGTTCTTGTTTAGGGAGTTTTGAGAGCTCCTTATAAGAAGAGGTGTGCATTACCTCTTAAGCAAAGAACAATGCATTGTGGTGTAGAAAGAGTTATTCTCTCCTTAAAAGAAAAGAGAAAACTAGTGAATCTCCGATGGTCTCGAGGTCGGAAAGTCGGAGAGGGGACATAGGCCAAGGTGTGGCCGAACCTCGTCAACAAACTACCGTGTATCTTGTGTTTATCTTTCTCTCTCCCTCTCTTTTCTACTATATTACACTACTAGAAAAATGCTATAATCAGCCCAAAAATCATCGTCAGTCGAAATTGATCCGTCGAAAAAACGCTCATCGCAAATCGATTTGCGACGGTTGAAAAAATTCGTCGAAAATATCGACGGTTCTAACCATCCAAAAAATCCCGACCGACGGTTCTAACCGTCAGAAAAGACCCGACGGTTGCAACTGTCGGAAGTTTCCGATGGTTGCAACTGTCGGAAAAGTCCGACGGTTCCAACTGTCGAAAGTTTTCGACGGTCACAACTGTCGAAACTTTCGATGGTCGCCGCAACCGTCGATCTTTTGACAATCGCAACCGTCGCAAAAATTTTTTAAAAATAAAAAAAATTAGCGGCCAGATCGGGCCATGGCCAGCTCCGACCGCGGCCAAATCCGGCCGCCCGCGGCAGGATCCGGCCGTTGGGGGCCGGATCCGGACGCCGCGGCCGTATCCGAACGCCCACGGTCGAATCCGGCTGCTGCGGGCCGGCTCCGGCCGCTGCAGGCCGGATCCGACTGCCTGGCGGTCTGGGTCGGGGTGAGAGAGAGAGACGCCGGCGTGGGAGAGGGTCGCCGATGCGGGAGAGGGTCGGGGTCGGGAGAGGGAGAGGGAGAGAGAGAGAGGAGAGGAGGAATTATAATAGAGGTATATATATATATATATATATATATATATATATATATATATATAAGGGGAAAAGATGAGAGAAAGCGGGAAAAAGAAAAAAAAAGCAGGATAACAAAATTTTAATTACCGACGACTCCGACCGTCGAAAATGTAAATATTAATTATTTTTAAAGTTACCGACGGTTGTGACCGTCGAAAACATATTAGTTATATATAATGTTTATTTTTTATTTTACCGACAGTTTGAATCATCGGTAATCGTTATCGACGGTCAAAACCGTCGGTAATTGCGACGGTTTGGGTCGTCGCTAGTTATTGATAAAATACTCCTCATATGATATTATTATACATTTACCGACGATTACGACCGTCAAAAATTACGACGGATTTTGCGACGGATGGATATCCGTCGGAAATATCATCGTTCCTAATCGTCAAAAAATTAAATAATAATATAACAAATTACATAATTTATTTTTTTTATTTTCGACGCTTGTAATCGTCGAAAAATCCGTCACAAATTGCGATGGATGGGTATCCGTCGGAAATATCGACATTCCTAATCGTCAAAAAATAAAATAATAATATAATAAATTACATAATCTATTATTTTTATTTCGGACGGTTGTAACTGTCGGAAAATCCATCGGAAATGGAACCGTCACAAAATCCGACGCAAATTGCGACGGGTTTCAAACCATCAGAAATTGCCCGTCGGAAAATGGTAATTTTCTTGTAGTGTTATGCATGTGATTTGATTGCTATTGTGTTGGTTTAAATATTAACGAATCAATTTTAAGCTTTCGCGATGATTTTCGTAAAATCGATATTTTTTATTTAAACAACAATTCACCCCCCTTCTTGATGCCTTGTGATCCTACATAATATGCATCTCCTATACTATTATCCACCCACAAATCTGGATAAAATAATAGAGCGCACAGAATTTAGCACAAACGATGAGTTACCGAACATGCGTTATGTATGCTTCAACTTAAAAGTAAAAGATCAATTATCAAAGCAATAATAATTCATAAAACTAATCACCCCACATACAAGTTTGTAAAATAATCTCAAAAATAAAATTACTTATCAAAAGGCAATGAATTCAACATGCATAATGAAAAGAAACCGAAAAGTTTAATTAACTCAACTAGTAACAAGGTTCAAACAGTTTTCTTTCTTGAAAAGGATATAAATCTCTATTACAGAAATAATAAACTATAAAAAACTAAGTAAAAGAACATCTAACTAAAAGATAAAAGAAGAACTCTTAGCCTTTGGGATCTCCGGATGTTGCACTACATAATTGACAAGTTACTGCGCAATTTTCTCCTTTGGTTGATCTTTGGACTTTGAAATTTGTCCTCTGCAAGATGGCACGGCTCCCAGATTTCAAGCACCTAAGCACATCCAAACACACCCAAGTACACATTTTTCTGTCTCTTAGGGCCTCTATTTATAGCCTCAAGCGGTCCCAAGGATTTTCGTAATGTTTCAGTTTGATTCAAAGTCTTTTCATGTTAAAATAAGTAAATTCGGAATAGACTTTGACAGGTCTTTAAAATAATCCAAAACTCTTTCAAATTTGAGTAAATATGTTTCCTAATCATCTATGAGATTTAGGATAAATTTTAGATTCGATCTGCACTTGAAATTCCCAAGAAAAGTCAGAAATCTCGAAAACAACCTTCGTAACGGCCCGTAACAGCCTTGTAAGGGCCCTAACAGTGCTTTTCACGGCCTGTAATATTGATTTTACGGCCCTCATAGAGTCCAAATCGAAGTAAAAGTTGGATTTTAACGGCCCGTAACATCCTGGTCACGACCCATAGCTCGGGCAAGTTTCTGGTTCAAAATTGAGCATTTTAACTGGCTATAACAGGCTGGTCACGCCCTTACGGCCATTATGCTCATATCATGGTTCATTATATTCAATTCAGCCCTGACAGTCTCTACTAATTTACGATTTCTGTCTCCATTTTAATTTCGATTTGAGTGTCGTTTGTTTCTATGGCTTCGTGATTCAATTCTCTTGCTTTTTCTGCAATAAAAAAAGAATTTGTGTAGATTTTTATTTTCATAAGATTAAAGCAAATAAGAACATAAAATGATGCATGCTATATGAAAAGGAGAAATGTGATTAAATGCATGTCTAATTATATGTTGTATTTTGCACTCATCAAACTCCTCCAAGCTTAGATACTTGCTTCTCCTCAAGCAATGTTCAAAACAAAACTCCAAGCAAAAGAGTTAACCCTATCACTCAACTAGTCTTCTTAGCATTAGATTTTATACATCCATCTCCTAGGTGTCTCACCACTTTCCATAACAATCTGTGAAATTTCTGAATGAAAGACATTTTTAAACTCCTCCAAATTCATCTTTGAATAATAAAAAATAATTTTTGAAAATAAAAATATCAACGGTGAATACACAAGTGTAACATGAGCTTTTATTTATTTATTACTTTTATATTTCTTCACGTAGAAACTTTTCATCATTATTTTTCTTTTTCACTTCTTTTTTCACTATTCGAGACTCGTGTGCTTCTCCATGTTGCGCA
Organism: Pontederia crassipes; assembly: GCA_030549335.1. Lineage (NCBI taxonomy): Eukaryota > Viridiplantae > Streptophyta > Magnoliopsida > Commelinales > Pontederiaceae > Pontederia > Pontederia crassipes. Next base: position 61,325,393 of record CM060191.1, on the reverse strand, counting down.
AGTGGTTCATGTAACGGGCTCGGGTGAGTTGGGGTCTTTGGCGTTGTGGGCATACTATGATTTTAACGGGTCGTGATTCACATGTAAAGACCAGTGAAATAAGAAAAATTCTCTCGACCAGTGAAAGTTGAAGCCCTTTGAACCGTGAAATTTGCCATCTTCATAGGAATGACCAGACAACTTATGGCCCGTTAACAGTTGGTAACGTCCCGTGATGCGTAGAATAAAAACTTTGGAAGCCACCATGAAGTTTGTGACCCAACATTTATGACTCATAAAATAACCCTTGAACTATACATCAGCTTAGCCACAATTATTACGGGTCGTGACATGGTTGTTACGACCCATTATGTTGATCAGAGCATGCACAAAACACCGTGAGACCCGTTATAATCCACCTAAGCCCCGTGAAGATGAAGTAGTTCCATTAATACCCACTTTGAGACATGCGAAAGTGCGATTACATTAGATGAAGATGAAGTAGTTCCTTTATGACTCGTGAGATACGACTTAACGGAAATATGGAGGTGTGCACATAATGTCTCGGGTCGTGACATTAGACTTATGACCCGTAAAGCTTAACAAAATTTTTATCGAGTCACTGATATATCAATGAAAGAATAGTAATGACATGTGAAAAATAAAAGTTCAAAATATGGATCACTATGAGATCCATGATAAAATGATTACACCCCTGTGAAATAAGCATGCAAGGCATTTTGTGTCATGTTACGGGTCGTTATGTCAAGTATGGACCGTGATAGTTATGATTCAATAAATATGCAAGTGATGGCTTAACGTTACGGGTTGTGATGAGGGGGTTACAGCCTGTGAAACTCAAAAAGTTCCATCTATTGCCGCTGTGAGACCCGTGATATACAGTCCATCAAAGAAGAATACATGGTGTTATGTGGTATGTTACGGGTCGTTACATCAATGTTATGGCCCGTGAAGATCAAATGTTCAAAATATATGCCACTAGTGAGACCCGTGAACTACAAACGACGACCCGTGAGATATGTGTAACACCCATGAGAAGTGAATAACAACCCATGAAAACTGAAAATTTTAAATTTTAACAAAATTCAACTTGAGACATGGAGAGACCTGTAAAATAAAAATAAAAATAACAAAAGGAAACTAAAGATACTAAACAACTAAGATAATCAAACTTATGAACTAAATTAATCTAAACTAAATTATGCAAAAACTTTAAATTGTAAGTTTAAGGATTGAGAATGAGTAGTTCTGAGTTTAAAGTCACTAGTTCAACCTTGAGACTAATATGAAATTATCAATTAAAATAATGCTCGTAGTGGTGGAGATTGATCGACTCAGAAGTCGCAATCCATTTGGAATATCAAATCTTTGCCTTTGGTAGAAGCTTCAATTGTCATTGTTGATTGAAGTGTGGAGATTGAATGACACTACTCATCTAACTGTTCTGCTTGCTTCTGAAATAATGTAGAATCTAATGATTGATTTGAGGATGGTGAAGGCATCATATGCTCCCAAGGTGGAACTGGACTCTTAGGTCTCCATTGTTTTGTCAAAATTTTTGAAGACGTGTGTGGACTCCTCTGATTCTGTGTTAAACATGAAGAGTTGACTTGGATCTTAGAGGTGGACTCTTGGGTCTCCATTGCAATGATGTGGTCTTTGTTCCTGACATGGATGGAGTGCTCCTCTCTTTTATTGGTAACTTATGAATTTGAGCCAATGTCGTTATGTTGGTTGGAACTTCTGAAGGTGTGCATATCCTATGTACTTGTCCATCCTCAATTATATATGGACTTGTTTCTTTTGACACGTCATGTCGTCCACCTTTCTGGATAATAATTTTTTTGTGGCCTCCATCTTTCTTGATAGTGACATGGGCATAAGATGGATACAAAATTTTTCTAGATATTTTCTTCATATGTGCCCGCAACCTGAGGAATTAATTATACAACTTGCTTTTCAAGTGTATGAATTCTGGCCTCATCTCTTTGAATTTGATTTGAATGTCTGAATTTTGTGGAGGAGGAGATGACATATCACTAGCAATGTTCTGCCTTCTAAGGTGGGTCAATTGCACCTCCAAATTGTTGATTAATTCATCTTGCACTTTGAGCTTCTCTTTGATTGTTGCAATGAAATGGTTAAACATCTCTTGGACGTTGGTTGTTGGCTCATGTGATGATGTAGATTCGAGTATTGATATAATAGTTCCATCTGTCCTCTTGCTTTGTTGCCTAATATTGTCAATTTGCCTTTCCATATTTTTAATTTGATAATGTTGAGTGGAGAGTTTCTTCAACAGAGGATCTAACAATTGTTTGAACATGATGGATAGATCTTATGATAAATCTTTGTTTTGGAATTGTTGAGGCTTCCTTATAGTACTTTGTCTTGATGATGTTGCCTCGTTATTAATCTTATCTTGCTGGACAACAAGGTTATTTCCCTCAACTTGTTGAATGAATGTTTTTTTCTTCTTCACCGTTGAAGGTGTGAAGATATGCTCGTTGATAATGGAGTTGTGTACCAAAGATAGTTTCTGAAAAGTTTACACAACACTAAAAGAAAACGTGAAGTAAAACTGAAAAATAAAAATTCTCAAAGTAGTTTGTACAAGATAGACTAAGAATTATGAATATAGTTCTTCGACAACGACGTCAAAAACTTGATGTGTAGAATTTGTAACAAATAAATTTGCTAGCAAGTGCACTAGTCATATCAAGTAATAAAGTGTATAGTAGAGTTGTCGATCCCACGAGAAACTAGTTAAATCTAATCTATCTCAATAGTCTACTAGAAGAAGAAAAGTGTTTGAGGATATGAAAATAGAAAATTAAAGGTGCAAAAAATAAATGATAATGAAATAAAATAAATTGGTGTTGAGCTTTGAGAATTATGGATGATTAATGCAAAAATAAACATGTAAAATCCTCTATAATAGTTGAGTTATAACAGAAAATAATAGATTCGATTCTTATGATGGATTAGGAGTACTTAAAGTAATGATCTCTCAAGATGAGTAAACCAAACGACCTTAACTTCTAATAAAATTAATAACCGTAAACGACGAGTCAATTATTATTCTTAGAGAGAGTTAAAATGCATTAATATGTATCTCCTATACTATTATTCACCCACAAAATTTGGACAAAATAATAGATTACACGAAATTCGGCACAAACGACGAGTTACCGAACACGCGTTATGTATGCTTCAACTTAAAAGTAAAAGATTAATTATAAAAGCAATAATAATTCCTAAAACTAATCACCCCACATACAGGTTTGTAATCTAATATTAAAATTACTTATTAAAAGGCAATGAACTCAACATGTGTAATAAAAAAACTGAAAAGTTTAATTAACTCAACTAATAACAAGGTCCAAATAGTTTTCTTTCTTGAAAATGATATAAAATCTCTATTACAGAAATAATAAACTATGAAAAACTAAGTAAAAGAGCATCTAACTAAAAGATAGAAGAACTCTCGGCCTTCAGGACCTCTAGGCGTTGTACAACACAATCGACAAGTCGCTGTGCAATTTTCTCCTTCGATTGATCTTTGGACTTTGAAATTCGTCATCTGCAAGATAGCACGACTCCCAGGTCTCAAGCACCTCAGGCACACCCAAACACACATTTTTCTGTCTCCTAGGACCTCTATTTATTGCCTTCAGGGTCCCAAGGGTTTTTGTAGAGTTTCAGCTTGATTCGAAGTCTTTTCATGTTAAAACAAGTAAATTCGGAATAAACTTCGATAGGTCTTTAAAACCATCCAAAACTCCTTCAAATTTGAATAAATATGTTTCCTAATCATTCCTAAGTCTTAGGATAAAGTTTGGGTTCGATTTGGACTTGAAATTCCCAAGAAAAATCGAAGAAATTTCGAAAATAGCCTTTATAACGACCCATAATAGCCCTGTAACGTGTCACGCCCTTAAGCTCCTTGATTCGAACTTCAGCATGCAGCTCGGCCAAACCCTGCTCGGTCACCGATCAGCCCTATTCGGATGTGCCCCGGATGCACCTTGGATGCACAACGAAACACCCACCTACTTGGAGAGAATATTCTCTAGTTTTCCTCTAACGGACCTAATCCTACTAGGCATGCAAGCCCTTTTTCTAGAAAAACCTCCTTGTGGTAGGCGTAGAAATCTTATCCTTTGAAAACCTTTGAAGAATTCGGCCAGCACATGAATCCCTCCTTGGATTCAAATTGGGTCAAGCGCCTGCCATGCCCGGGGCGCGCCCGGCTGGACAATCCGAGTCCCACTCGGACTCAGGCTGTTCCCTGTGGCCCCACCTATTCTCCAAGATTTTCCACATTCAGACTTCACTTCCAAGTGCCCCTCGGTTTCACAAGGAAGCTCAGCCCTCAAAAAATCCGTCATGTCCTTCTCGACATTGGAGCCCGACCGACTCCTATTCCTACTAGGAGTAGGAATCCTTCCGACCTTGCACTTCTCATCCAAGCATCTCTAGAAGTGTACCTCCTCGTTGACCTTCGAGATCTTCGAGCTGCCCCGGCCCGAAGACTCCACCTGACATTCGATCCACATGGGCGTCCAAGTCCTATTCGTACTAGGACTTGTCCAGGGCATGGCCTCCACCTCGCGTTCATCCTTCTAGCCCACATGGTCCCTCCTCGGACTTGGATTCCTTGGCAACTATCCTCAGCCTTTCGCACTTCGTTGCCCTAGTCCAACTCCTGCTTGGACTAGGAGTCCTACTTCTACTAGGAGTAGGAGTGCGCCGCGCCTTCACGCCCGTCGCACACCCGCCATGTCCCAAGCAAGCTTTGAAACTCCTCCTCGATCTCCTCGCATTCTTGGAGATCGCTGCTCGTCCTCCAAAGCCTCCTACTTCGGCTCCATGCCCCGGATCGCCACGCACGTCCCGGTGCACCTTGCGTCGCTCGCTGTCCCTGTGCGTTCAGCTTGCGTCCATTTCGTCCCAACTCCGTCCTGGGATGTGGCAGAGGCGAGGAGTGACAAACGGCCCTAATAGTGCTTTTCACGGCCCGTAACACTGATTTCATGGTCCTCACAGTGTCCAAATCGGAGTAAAAGTTGGATTTTAACGGTCCGTAACATCCTGTTCACGGCTCATAACTCGGGCAAATTTCTGGTTCAAATCTGGGCATTTTAATGGGCTGTACACACCTATGTTGTTACGGCCGTTACGATCGACCTATTATATTCAATTCAGCCCTGACAGTCTCCACTAATTTGCAATTGTTGGCTCTGTTTTAACTCCAATTTGAGTGTTATTTACTTCTATGGCTTCGTGACTCAATTCTCTTGCTTTTTCTGTAATAGAATATAGAATTTGGGTAGATTTCTATTTTTTATAAAATTAAAGCAAATAAGACCATAAAATGATGCATGTTATATAAAAAGGAATTGAAATGTGATTAAATGCATGTCTAATTATGTGTTGTATTTTGCATGCATCAACGCCTGAACCTTGTGCACTAAACACTTGACTATAATAGTTCATATTAGCATACTATTGGTTAGCAAAAAGAGATAAGGACAAAACTTTGACTTTAATTTCAATTATGTCAACTGAGTATAACATATACAAATAAAATAATATTGGGAGATAACAATTTAAATCGTCATTTGTTTTCAATTACCAATCACTTACTCGAATGTTGTTGAAAATGTTAACCACATGGTTAGTGATTTCGAAATTCATATTTTTCATGTTCTTATAAGAATCAATTAGCTAAGTTAACTGGCTTGTATATATAGGTAATATTATAATCAAATATTAACCTTGTTACTAATTTCAGTAACTTAATTAATTAGTATTTAAGTTAATCAGATCATACATAAATATTTGAATTAAGATATTGCAATAAAATAATTAACTTTATTAACAACATCATTAACTTAATAAATTATTAATTAGCTTATATGTAAAATATTACAATTTATTATTATGATAATGACATTATTATGATGGTATTAATCCTATGACTAAGGTGTCAAGATCTCGATTTATATTTTAAGATCTTACGATTTTACGATGTTACTCTTTAATCGATCTCAATCTAACCTTAAAGATCTTATTTGTAAGATTTTGATCACATGATCTTATTATCCAATCTTATACAATTTCATATGCTTAATATAATTATTTTAAAAAATAATAAAAAATATATTCATGATAATAATGATTAATTTAGATGAAATTTAATATATATTTTTTCATTTGTATTATGGTTTGATGTAACTTAGTTTAAAATTGAATAGAGGTATGCTTTATTGATGTAATTTAAGACTTTAGTGTTAAAATTTTGATAATATATATTATGTTTTAAAAAATATATATTTTTATTAATATATATTTTTTATTATTTTTTAAAATATATAGTCTGCTTTACGATCTTCAATCTAGTGACCTCAATCTCGATTTTGACAACATTGCCTATGATTATGATCCATTATGATGTTTTGTGAATATATGATTATAAAAAAGTTAAAATAAAATAAAAATAGAAGCCATAGGTTAAAAAGATCAAACTTGTAAGTCACCTAAATTGAGAGAGCTATAAAAATCAGCATATGTGCATGCATCACCTTCCTAACCTCATGAGCTATAGTTAAGCAATTTCACATGGCATTATTATTATGTCACAGTGCGATCGTTAAACTTTCCATATTTTACGAGTCGACACAATGATATTATTATAATGTTATGGGCCATTACTTATAGGTCGTGTGATGAACAAAAACCACGGCTTGTAATATTTAATTTCACGGGTCATTAGTTCTGTGTGATGGTTTCATCAATGGTTATCATGTGTATTCAAAGACATAATGGGTCGTTACTATTGTTTTACAACCTATTACTCCACCCTTGCGCCCCTCGAAATTTCATGAGACATTAATTTTTGCTGACACGCCCGTAATATGTAGGATTACAACAACATGGCTCAACTTAAACTCCTGTGAAGCACTCCGGATGATGACCATCCTTTTTCAACGACTCCAAGCAACTCCGAAGACAACCCTGAACTATACCTGAAGCAATTCGAAGGTCACAATTCAAGCCACCACATCAGCACCTCTAGGGTTTCTTCTTCATTGTCGCTGGCGATCTCTCCTACAACTCCAAAATACGACGGTGATCTAACAACTTCTCTACTCCGAAATATGATGGTGATCTAGCAACTTCTCTACTCCAACTATTTCTCCAACGATTTCATCACAGGTGAACTTGCTGAAAAGATGGATGAACTCTATGTAACACGTCAACATTGAACTCGAACATAGTGTGAACACTGAACGATCGAAAGCACCAAGAGGGGGGGAGGGTTGAATTGGTGTATTAAAACTTTTCGCAAGAGCTTTAAAACCAATAACTCAAAAAATGATCGCAAGCAAGAATATAATAGTAGAAACTAAGTAAGAAGAATTCAAATATAGGAAGACACAATGTGTTGACGAATTTTGACCCAACTCCTTGGCCTAAGATTCCGCTTCGACTTACCGGTGATGTGTTGCACTTCGTCCAACAAAACCATTGATGTGGACCAGTCGTATGAGTGGTTGATCAGTGATATGTTGAGCTTCATCCAGGAAGACCACTGATGTTGACCTATAGTGTGGGCGATCGACTGATGACTCGGCCGGTCGCACTTTTATGCATTGTTCCAAGTTATCATTCAACTGGTCGATGATCGGTTCAACTAGTGGATCAACCGATCACACTATGAAATAGTTTTTCTTCCATCTCGACTTGGCGAATTTTTCGAAATGAATACTCATGTTAATCTTATACCTGTACGTCATCACTTAAGTATAAATTAGCAATTTTTTTACATCCAATTGTATTTGTTATCAATTAAAATATGGAGGCGAAACATAGGATTCAACAAACACCACTACCCCCTGGCGAAGCTAGTGTCCACCTACGTTTTCAAATATAGATGATGATTACTTCTTACTTCTAAATCGATAGTTTGACATTCATCACTGGAGGACTTACATTGTTCCAACTAGCTAATAACAAGTCCCTGCTCCTTGTCATAAACTTCACCAGCTGCAACTCCGGAGTCCTCAGCACATCGCACCAGTAGTGTTCTCCATCTTGTTAATCAGTTTGGCTCCATGCTGATGGCAACTTCAGCTTTAGCATATCAAAGTACTTCTCCGTGGTGCCCTTCAGAAACTTGAAGAAAATGTCAGCAACCTCCAGATGCTTCTTCTCAACTTTGCAATATGATGTTCATTTCTAGAGGTTATTCATGCTCTGGCAAACAAGCACCTTCCGTCGCCAATAAACTATTTGACGAAAATCATGATGATCTTCAATGCATTTCTCATAACTTCGTTGAACATAATGATCAACGAAGAAGGTAGATAATGAGTTACGATCATGATATGAAGACAATGCATTGAGAAGAAATAAAAAAGAATTACAGTTGGGGCTGTGAATCTCTAGTCATAAATTGTTACTCAAGAGCATTGAGACTGTGACGAATGTTACTTCATTGTAACGATTGGCGAAATTGACAAAAATAGATCACCTCCTTGAGTTGGCTGTTACTTGTACATCACAACACATGATTGGAAGGGAGAAAAAAATTATCACCAAGGCTGTTACATGCATATCATGCCCATGACATAGATTAAAAAAACAAAAAAAAAAGAAAAAGAAAAAAATGCCTCCTTGGTATTTATGAGAGCAACAGCAAACAACCACGCACAAAACTTATATCAACCATGGATTCTTCGTAATTTCTTTCTTTAGCTTCCACATCCATCAACTTTGGATGAATCAATGTTGTATCATTTATTTTTCTTCTTTTATAACAACCAAGGATACTATTGATCAACTCCTAAGTAATGTTTGGATGAGAACTTTTGGAAAAAACTTGGCCTAGTTCTGTCAAACACCAAATTCCCATTGGGCCTACTAGAACTAATGTTCTAGTCAACGAATCAAATTCCGGAAAGTTCTCGCAAAAAAGTTTAGGCGCACGTAAAAAACTTATAACTTCTGGTTGAAGATGTGAACTCATTATTTTTCATTTCAACTTTATTATGGGTCCCACTTCATTAAGGAGAAAGAAAAATAAGAAAATAAAAAAAAAATATAGGAAGTGCATGATGTTTTTAAATAATAAAAAACATTTAAATTAATTTGAAATAATATTACTTATTGTTATGAAAAGGTAACACTAATTAATTAAAAAATTTATTTTAAGTTACCTATGATTAAACAAAATAAATAATGATATTAATTTTATAATATAAAAGTAAAATAAATTATTTTTAAATAAATATTTTACTATAAAATTAAGTAAATTGTAACAAATAATTAATTAAAATACAACATGTAAAATAAACTTATAATAAATAATTTATATACAATATGTAATATAAATTTATTTAGACTTAATAAACATTAAAATTATAAGAAAAATATATTAATAATTAAATGAATTAAATGTAAACATTATAATTATATTTAATGTATTATTTACTAATTAATTTTTTTATTATTTTAGAAAAATATAATCTAATTTATATTATATTTAGATATTATTAAAATATTGTTTGTATTAATTATTATTAATTTATATTTGGTGTTAATATTATTTTAGAGACTATTTTTTACATTATCTTAAATAATAATAAATTATTTAATTATTTAATTATTAGATTTATTATATTATAAAAAAATATTTTTTTAGTTCTTACTTTTTATCCAAACAATCACTAAAACTTATCACTCAAATCAACTTTTTAATTCTGCATCATTACATTTTTCATCCAACTACAGAAAAGTTTAAATTTGATGTTTGAATGAAAAGTGTAATGACGATGATTTAAAAGTTAATTTGGCAGATAGTTTTCGTGGGTATTTAGATAAAAAGTAAGAACTAATGAGATCAAATTATTTTTATAATAGAAAAAATATTATTTTAATTTATCTTATAATTGATTATTTTTAATATAATGTAAAAAAATAGTTTAATAAATAATATTATACATACTATAATACAAATTAAAGTATAATAAATAATTAATGAAAATAATATTGAATTAAATAATTTAGTTTATAATCTGAATAATAATGTATTAATACATAATTAATTATATATACATTTGAAATAATTAAAAGCAAAAGGAAAGGAAGGAAAAAAGTGAATAAAAACAAAAAAGACATCGTTCTTGCTTCCAACAAGAATCCGAATCGGAAGCAAGAACTTAAAATTCAAATTCTCAATTACGTGATGGTGTTGACCGGAACTTTAATTTCGATCATTATTAACTTTTTTGTTTGGGAGAACTATATGAACTTGGGTCACTACAAAAAAACGCTGATTACATACAGTCAGCCCAAAAATCGTCAGTAATACAATTTTCGATGGATTTTCAGACGGAATCGATCCATCGGAAGAATGGTCGTCGCAAATCAATTTACGACGACTGAAAAAAAATTCGTTGAAAATATCGACGGTTCTAACCGTCCGAAAATACCCGGCCGACGGTTCTAGCCATCCGAAAATTCCTGGCGGTTCCAACCGTCGAAAGTTTTCGACGGTTGCAACCATCCGAAAAGTCCGGCGGTTCCAACCGTCGAAGGTTTTCGACGGCCGCAGTTGTCAAAACTTTCAGCGATCGTTGCAACCGTCGATCATTCGACGGTCGCAATCATCGCAAAGAAGTTTTTAAAAATAAAAAAATTAGCACGGCCCGATCCGAATCCGGCCCCCCACGGCCAAATCCAACCGCCCCCGGCCAAATCCTGCCACTGGCTGCTAGATTTGGCAAGCAACGGGATAATGAAATTTTAATTACCAACGGCTTCGACCATCGGAAAAACAAATATTAATTATTTTTAAAGTTACCGACGGTTGTGATCGTAAAAAATTATTTAATTATAAAAATAAAATACTATATTTAGTTATATATAATATTTTTTTACCGACGGTTTGAACTGTCGCTAATTATTATCGACGATCGGAACCGTCGGAAATTACGACAGTTTGGACTGTCGATAATTATATTAATAAAATACTTCTCATATTATATTATTATACATTTACCGACGGTTATGACCGTTGAAAATTGCGACCGATGGATATCCGTCAGAAATATCGATGTTTCTAATCGTCGAAAAATAAAATAATAATATAACAAATTACATATTTTATTATTTTCATTTTCGATGGTTGCAACCGTCGGAAATTGCGATGGATGGATATCCGTCAGAAATATCGACATTCCTAATCGTCAAAAAATAAAATAATAATATAATAAATTACATAATTTATTATTTTGATTTCAGACGATTCCAAACATCGAAAAATTCATTGAAAATTGCGACGGATGAATATCCGTCGAAAATATCGACGTTCCTAATCATCAAAAAATAAAATAATAATATAACAAATTACATAATTTATTATTTTCATTTTCGACGGTTGCAATTGTCGGAAAATCCGTCGAAAATTGCGACGGATAGATATCCGTCGGAAATATCGACGTTTCTAATCGTCGAAAAATAAAATAATAATATAACAAATTACATAATTTATTATTTTTATTTTCATTGGTTGTAACCGTCAGAAAATCTGTCGAAAATATTTCCGTCACAAAATCCGTCGCAAATTACGGATTTCTATCCGTCGAAAATTGTCCATCGGAAAATGGCGATTTTCTTGTAGTGGGTTTGAAAGACATCTTATTTTCAACACTGAAAATAGTGTTGAGTTCAGTAAATTCGTACTTCATTTTTATTCTTTTATATTGCATTTCAAGCTTACATTCTTATAATTGTTTTATCTACTATGCAATCTTATATTAAAAAATTAGGAAAAAGGAATATCATACATTATTGAAAATCGCATCTTATTGTTTTAGTATTTATTTATTTTTCAACCATTATTCAAAGACATCCTATTTAGTTAATAAAATTCAAAGAATTATTATTTTATCATTTATCGTCTTAGTATTAAGTGTTTTGGAATGTTGAATGTTATTAAGTAGAACTATGAATACTTATACAACGAATTTTTGTTCATGCTTTTTTTGCTTTTCTTAATTTGTTTTTCATTGTATTCATATCCCGGCAACCTCAAATGAAGAACCTTTGGACGCCGAGCTTCTCCCGACCTCATGTGCAGTAAAAAAAGGTGTCTATGTGTAGAACGGCTGCAGTACCAACTCGTGATCTGCAACGGCGCTCTTATACTGAAGAGGGAACAACAAGAGGTAAGCGCAAACATGCTAAATCATCTGATAACTTACAAGATGATATGACTGTGCAGGATCGGGCTCCGGCGCAAACTGAATGTGAATCCTATGTTGGAACTGACGGGGAGTAGGATGTAGCAATGTCAGGGACCGACTCGCCGACATGATAAAACAAAATAAACATGTCATACTGGTGCTTGTGGAATCACACATGGATGGCAGCAACTCGGAGCGGGTGATTTAGCTCCTTGGGAGATGGTGAGTGGGCCACTTTCGTGTCAACAGTGATGCCGTTGGGGGCATCCTGGTGGCATGGACCGGCTACAACGTCCAGGTGACACCGATCCAAGATAGTGCACAAGTTTTACTTCTAGCTATATCATACTATGATCTCTCCTTTCTACTTTCATGTGTTTATACTATCATCCTCTTCTACGTATGGAAATGAACTCGCTTCCTTGGACTTAAATGGCATACCCTGGACTTTAATTGGTGATTTCAACTCTCTTTTAACTCATGAGGATAAAAAAGGGGGGCTCCTTTCAAATTGACTGGATCAGTCCAAGCCTTTAGATCCCTTATAAGCACCCTGGGGTTAATTGACGTCTGCTCAAAACACATACGCTTCACATGGTGTAATAATATATCTGATAATGCTAGAAATTTGTGTAGGCTAGATCGTTTGCTAGTAAATCATAATTGGTTGTTGAAATTCCCCTCACTAAAATTAACTTCCCTTCCCCGTTCTGTCTCAAATCATTCTCCTCTTTTACTAGCAACAGATCAAAAGCTAACTAAATCTAGGACCTTTAAATATGAACATTTTATGTTTGAGTATAATGAACCTAGAGAAATTATTAAAAATGAGTGGAAGTCATGCACTTCCATAAATAATCTGAACCAGAATTTTAATAGTATTAAGAGGAAAATCCTTTGCTAAAATAAGAATGACCTTGACAGGCTTGAGTTGAGAGCTTAGGAAGCTCAGGAGCTTATTCAACACCTTGAGTACAAGGATAGTACCTTAGGCTTATCTGACACTGAGCTCCTTACTTTAAGGGCAACATATAACAAGCATCTAGCATACCTCAAACAAATAAGCATCGGATGGTGGAGAAAGTTCAGATAAAATTGGGTGACTCAAGGGGATAAAAATACAAATTTTTTCCACCTTTCTACTGTCATCACAAACATTATCTCCTCAATTATTGACAATGAAAACTTAATCAGAAGCACTTTTAGGCAACATTACATTGACCTTTGAGGACCTGAAAATACAATCATTAACTCTCCAAATTTACCTGATCTTCCTAAACTATATCATTATTGGTGGGCCCACCTGGTGGCTCCCATTAGCAAGGCCCCTGGACCAGATGATTTTACTATTGAATTTTACAAAAACTATTAAGACATTATAGGGGAGGACACTTGTAAGCAAATTAAAGTAGTATTTAATAGCAACAATCCTAGTTGGTCCTTAACATCTCTTATTTTCATTTCCAAGAAAGAGCATACTTCAAAAGTCACTAACTATAAACCAATACTGTATCGGGTGATTACTAAAATATTATCTCAAAGACTTAAGCCCACACTTGAACACCTCATTGACCTAATACAATATGCATTTATCACCAACAGATAAATACAAGACAATGTCATGATTGCACAAGAAATTGCACACACAATTGCCAAAGGAAGAAGAAAATATCTAATACTTAAAATTGATATGAAAAAAGCCTTTTATAGAGTATCTTGGTTCGCAATTGAAAAGATTCTAATTAAAATGGACTTCAAATTTATTTCTTGGATTTTAATGTGTATCAAATCACATATTTTCTCCTATTTTATAAATGGAATTGAATCAAGGCTTTATTACTCATAGGGGTATTAGGCAAGGTGATCCAATTTTCCCCTATCTCTTTATATTGGTCTCGCAGGTCCTTGCTTCCCTGATAAACCACCATGTTGATAATGGCACATTAACTCCTTATTCATCAAATTATTTCATTATTAGCCATCTTTATGCTAATGATTCATTGTTATGCATTGCTGCTACTAAGCCCAACTGTGTTTTGGTCAAAAGAATTCTTAGTGAATACAAATGTTTAACAAATAAAAAGTAAACTACTCCAAATCTAAAATATTTTTGTCCACCAAAATTAGCAAACAACAGGAAGCAAAGAATTAGAAGTATTTTAAACTTCAATGTGGGAAACTTTCCTTTTTCATATCTCGGTGTGCTAATCTCTTACAGATATATACCTATGAAACATTAGTGCAAGTTAATTGAAAAAGTCACTCAAAGGATTGCTGGATGGAAACAACACTTACTAAATCAAGCTGGAAAACTGTCTTAATAAACTCTGTACACTTACTTCATTACCTGTCTACACTCTAAGTGCCTCATATATTGCTACGGGTGTTTATTGTTGCAATTGAAAAACATAGCCACTCATTCTTTCGGGACACAAGTGAGGGTAAAAAGGGGGTACACTTGATAAATTGGGAGTTGTTCAGTTACCAAAGGGACATGGGGGTATGGGGATAAAGAACCTCAGACTCATTAGGCACTCTTTACTGGCTAAAAGAATTCTGGACTTTCTAAATCAAAAGGATAACCCTTGGGTTAATTTGGTCACCCATAAATATGGTAAGATCCATCCTTGGTTTCTCCTTGAACTTACAAACACTTTAGCCTGGAGTTGGAAAATCATCATTCTCTCTCTTCAATCTATTCATACTAGTATGCAGAAGAAAATTGGAAACAACACTTCAACTTCTATGTTTCTGACCCTTGGGTCTTCTTTGTTCCTTTTGCTTGGATACCAACTTATATAAATGTCGATATGATTTCCGACTCTCCGCTGGTAAGCACTTTGATAACTGGTAACAATTGAAATGTTAACTTGTTTAAAAAAAATTTTGGCCGTCGATTGTATTTTGGATATTTTTATTTACCTTGCGTTGTCAACGATGATACATGGTTGTGGAGTCTTGACAATAATGAGTGTGCCAATGCTAGATCTATCTACTAACACATTGGCAGCAACTCTCTACCGTCACCTGTGCTTGGTGGGCCTCCTTGGTGTAGACCATGGGAGGTTATATGTCCCTCCAAAGTTAGGGTATTTTTATGGAAACTGTTAAATTGCCAACTGCTAATGTTATCATACGTTTCGATCCCTCTATTGATACTTCTCGTAAGTTGTGTAGCTATAGAATTGAATCAGTTGAGTACTTATTTTTCTCTTGTCCATTTGCTATGCAACTTCGATTGCTCATGCTGACCTCAACTTTCAGTTTGAACTTCCTGGCTGTTAGAGGGCCAAAACCTAATACATAGTTCAAAATTAAAGTTGTTGTCGATATTCCTATGTGCATTTGGAGGATATGGACAATTAGAAACGATGCTTTCTTTCGCTCCAAGGTGGCAACCGGCAAGATGGCTTGGTAGAGAATACTCGCAGATGTCAATGAAGTGAAAAATAACCATAGAGGCATTTCCCCCTCCCTCCGCCTGATGGGAGCCCCTTGCCATGGAGTGGATTAAACTTAACACTGATGGTTCCCACATGGCCAATCAAAACACTAGGGGTGTAGGATTTGTTATTTGCGCTCACTGCTCCTTTTTTAGTTGCTACAGGTGCAATTGTGAGGCGTGGTATCACGACACTGCATATGGAAGCATGGGGGCTTTTGGAAGGGATAAAGAGATGCATACACTTAGGCTATGTTTGGTACGGGAACATTAGTAAAATATTTGTTCTCGAGAACTAATTGATATGATAGAAAAGTTTGGATTAGTGTTTGGATGAAAAAGTATAATGATGGGGATTTAAAAAGTTGATGTGATGGATAAGTTTTAGTGGGTGTGTGGATAAAAAGTAAGAACTAAGAATATAATTTATTATTTTATGAGGTATAAAATTATAGTAAATAAGAATATATTATTAATATTATAATTTACGTAAATTGTTATATTGTTAATATTATTTTTATTTATTTTGATTAAATATTTTAAATATTATTAATATTAAAATTTACGTACATTTTAAAATTCAAATATAATTTATTTTTTTAAAAAATAATTGAATAGTTTAATTAATAAAATATTAGAACTAATTATTTTATAGTTTTTAATTAATAACATTTAATAAATTATTTTATAATATCCTTAATAATGTATTAATATATTATAAACTATATATACATACAAACCAAAATAATTAAAAAATAGATGAAATTTAAAAAAAAAGATTGCGGCTCGAGAACAAAAAAAAGGCAAATTCAATGTTCTTGAGAACATTGGACGAGAACATTTTCCAAAATGTTCTCGTCCAACGTCATATTTTTGTTCCCGTCACGGGATGCATTTCGAAATATTTCGTGAAGTTCTCGCGAAATATTCCCATTGGTGCGTTTGACAACCCAGAACAATCGGAATGTATCTGCCAAATGCACCACGTGACGGGAAAAAATGTCACGTGAGCTGGGCGAGAACATTTTGAGAAATGTTCTCGCCTTTTTTTTATTTTGACGAGAACATTTGCCTTTTTTTATTCTCGAGCCGCCATCTTTTTTTTTAAATTTTATCTATTTTTTTAATTATTTTGGTTTATATGTATATATAATTTATAATATATTAATACGTTATTAAGGATATTATAAAATAATTTATTAAATGTTATTAATTAAAGACTATAAAATAATTAGTTCTAATAATTAATAAATATTTTATTAATTAAACTATTCAATTATTTTTTTAAAAAATAAATTATATTTGAATTTGAAAATGTACATAAATTATAATATTTAAAATATTTAATCAAAATAAATAAAAATAATATTAATAATATAACAATTTATGTAAATTATAATATTAATAATATATTTTTATTTACTATAATTTTATATCTCATAAAATAATAAATTATATTCTTAGTTCTTACTTTTTATCCAAACACCTATTAAAATTTTTACGTCACATCAATTTTTTAAATCTCCATCATTACACTTTTTCTTTCAAACATCAATCCAAACTTTTCTATCACATCAATTAGTTCTCGAAAATAAATATTTTATAATGTTCTCGTGTCAAACGCAGCCTTAGAATACTGACGAGTATCCATCGAGTTAGACTCTTAAGTGCTAGTAAAAATTATTACATGTAACACCCGTCATCCTTGGCAAATCGGTGGCTTAATTAAAGATATTCGCTATCTACTTACTTCCTTAACTTATTGGAACTTGAAGTATTGTAACCGCACGACGGATCAAGTTGCGGATTTTTTTACTCTTTTGGCACCTAGTTCGGATCACGATGTTTTTTGGGACGATTCATCTTCTCTTGAGGCCCTCCATCTACTGTATTTACCAAAGCCAGTTTGTTTTTTCTTTAAAACAATATAGATCCAGTAAATAGAATTCTTGGACGACGATTTTTTTGTTTTCAAATATTCATAGTTTCATAGTTCGTACTATGAAATTTTCACTATACTCAATACCTAACTTAATTTATTTTTTGCAATTTTAATTTTTATTTTGAACATTGGAAAATCCTCACTTTTATACAATATTATTGAGATAATTAAATTTAACTAATATCTTATTAGATCGATATTTTGTTTTACACTGCACTTACATATTTTCCACTATATTCATATAAATTCAGTAAATAGATGCTTTAAAATAATATCAGACTTGGATCCGAACTCTAACCATTAGCAAGCATTTTTTTCCTCATAACTTAATTCATACAAAACCAAATCTCCATTGTTTAGGAAAAAGAAATAAAGTATTCTAAATTATTTGGTGGATTGAACATTGTGAAACAATCTTCAAATGTCACGTCACAAATGATCATTTCTTGCAGAGTTAGTTGTCAAACGATGGAGCCATCTTAAACCCACAAAAGGGTAGCAGTATCTTGAGTCGTCTCAGATTCCATGGTCTATCATTCATCAGACTGTTCACTGATGAAGACAAGAAACTTCAACATTCTGAAGCCAATACTCCCTACACAAGAACTATTCAGTAATAAATGCCAGTTGTCTTTGCAGTTCCAATTTCAACAGTTGCATCAGGTCGCTGCAGTGACCAAAACCTGGTAAATTTACTACAGTAGACCAAAGTACATTACAGGATTGCACATTTTTGTGTTTTCAAATAGAAGGAACAGCAACCATTTGTTGACAAGATTTCCAGTCATCAAACCTCAAATTTCTATTGCAAATGAGCAATTTCAAGTTCAAAATTCTGGGTGTTGCAGCTGCTGAACTTTTTAATGCAGAGTCTCCGAAACAAAACCAGAAAAGGAGGACGTTCTCGAACTGATCAATCACAAGTTCAGAGTTTTAGCAGCCGGTGAGCTAAAAGCTAGCAAACGTGTTTCCTTGCTTTCACCTTGAAAGCTTCTTGTCAGGAACGGGAGGGAGATCATGCCAACCAAATCCAAACATCTGGGGGAGCGATTCTTAAGGCCTCGATCCAGATGTTTGAGAACAAGCAAACGAACGAATTTAAGAACAAACTCGTGTCTCGTGCTGTGTAATGATGCTATTGGCGTGTGACTTCGCAAAATACTCTCTACCAAGCATAAAGCTATACAAGGAAATGAGCAGATGACTGCCATGTTCCTCTTATTGCTTCGCTCCAACTATTGTGTTCACAACACCTTCTTCTTCTTCGCGTATGTACATTTCGGTTCGCTTCTGTCTCCCTCCGACGCTAGGACGAAGGGAATTGAAGGGGTCTCAGCAAGGACGCCGACGGCGACGCCAAGGAGTAGTAATAGTCGTCGTCGCCGCCGTACGAGGACCCGTCAACGTCTGAGGAGGAGGCCCTGGCGCGGTGCTGGAGATCGTCGGTGACAAGGGGAGCGCGGCAAAGCGGGCAGGTGCGCTGCCCGTGCTCCAGCCACCGGTCGACGCACCACTGGTGGAAGACGTGGCGGCAGTTGTTCATCCGCCGAACCTCGTGCGCCCCCTCGAGCTCCGAGAGGCACACGGCGCAAGTCTCGGGCAGGAACCGGGCGCCGGCGTCGCCCTCGGCGAGGAGCAGGTCCCCGAACCGGATCACCGGTAGGCTTTCTTGGATGAGCTCCGTCGGGATGGAGCAGAGGCCGCCCAGGTGGTGATGTCCGTGGACGTTCACGTCGTGCCAGCTGGTTTCGGCGTCGAGGAGGCTGCTGAGGCCGAGGGACTGGAAGACCCAGTTGATCACCTTCCTGAGGTGAGCTAAGAGGAAAAGCAAGTGGAGGAGGAGCTTTGGGAGCTCGGAGTAGCCTACTGGGAACCCCATCTCGGAACCAAAAATGCAATCTTTAGCGATGCTCAAACTATTGGATTTGGAGCAGGGTAAAGTAGGACGCCTAGGAGCTGCCGGGGAAGATCTCTAGGCCTTACTTGCTTCGATTTCTGAGCAAAGTGACGGAGCTACAGTAACTACAGCTCATAAGAGCTGGGTATGCAGAATGTGGCAGCCTCTCTCTCTCTCCCTCACACACACCTTCCCCAACGGGCAATGGCTGTGGCCGTGACTGCAAAACAAACTTGCTGGGTTTGTCATTTTATACAGGGAGTGGTTGAGTGTGGCCCTGGACCTGGAGGGGGGAGCTGTAAACCCCCAGGGAGCCCCCTTCCTCTTTGTGGAGAATGACTAGGGGAATCACATGTCATGTATCTTCTGGATGGAAGTATAATATTCATTTGATGACATTTGACTAATCACTTCAAAAGGTGATTTCTTAAGGTGGCTAATTGTGCTTTTTCCATCACTTATCTCTATATTAAATATATATAGAGAGAGGGAGAAAGAGAGATGTGCCAAGACTGCTGTTTGTTTATCTTCTGATGAGAGAGGAGTATCCGGATGCTCATGATGTGTTTCCTGATTAAAGTTACTTTTTCTGCATCTGTCATGTGTAACATCCCCAACTAGGCTACCTTATCTTTAATGTCGAGCAACTCACAAGCAGATGTGGATGGCTGGACAAGGACAATGGCACCATGGCAGATCATAGAATAACATAAACGAGGCAATGATCTGGATCTGCATCAAAGGCGATGAAAGGGATCTTGTTTCCCACACTCTCATGCTTCTTTCGTAACTTGCAAATAGAAATAGGTAAACATCTCATCTGCATAAGCTGTACGTAGCAACAGTAAGATTCCCGGCACAGCTGTAATCACCATAAGTTTCATCTCTGCAACCATATGATCTCTGGCTCATGCCGTCTGTTAATCCCCCCTGAACGCTACAGATGCCCGTCCAAGTGTCAAAAGTGCGCTAATGATGTGGCCATATTGTTCTTCATCATGACATTCAACGGCACATTTGCTTTGCTTGATGCAGCGTCCACATGCTTTCACGCTGGAATCTTTCTAATTCATGCCACACATCCACTGTGTTTTGGGGTTCCACATATAGTTGTATCACATCACCATCTCTTCTCTCTCTCTCCTTTTCTCCTTCTGGCTTCTCTCTCCAAAAGCAAACTCTTCTGAAATGCTCCAAGATACAAACAGACTGCGTGGCACCAGAAGCATGCATGACCTAACACATTTCAGCACCAGCATTACCAAGTACTAGGCGCAAATAATTAAGAGGCCTTTTGTGTCATGTACATGAGTCATGGGGCAACATGGCTGCAGGATCCCATGTGATGCGAGTGTGGCCGAGATGGATACATCTTGCTCGAAATAACAATTCATCCCTTCCCCCTGTTAACCAGACATCTCTCACCTGCCGCTCAAACAACACAGTTACACAAGTTATTTAATTAAAATTAATTAAGAGAAACAAAAGACTTGCTTACACTACATGGTCTAAGCTTCTCTACGCAGAGAGAGAGAGAGAGTTAATATGATCTGGCTTTCACGTTCCTTCTGGTCAGCATACTTCAATTGTGGTGCAGTTGATCTGGTGTAAAGACAGAAGGGCGTACTGTTTGCCAATCAGATTTTTTGGTCCAAATCACCCAAAATTAATGATCACTAGCATGAGAGAGAGAGAGAGAGAGAGAGAGAGAATACTGCCATAATACCACCATACGGGGCTCTGATTTGGAGATTAGACAGTCTAATCCCTTTCGGCCTCACCCACTGTCCTAATCTTCTCCTTTTAAACTTCCGAGCTCCGCCATTGGTGTTTGGACTGAGTTGCATACTTCCAGCTAAAACTTAGCTGCGTTGCATATCAATGTTCACCACTTCAGATACAGAGACACGAGGGACACTTGGAAAATTATCTCCAGATGTCTCTGTTTCCGATCGACTGAAATTACAATTTTAAAGTCCTTGTTTACATGAAAATTTTCCTACAAAAAGAATCGCCGTAAACAAAAAATTTCTTCCACACTTTACAATCACGATACAAATTCTAATTTCCCTGCAATAATTCTTGAACCTGTATACTGTTTTGAAGTACAAAAGTGGTTAATTAGAGAGTGAGCTTGGAACCGAACTTGATGCCAGAAATTATTTCATGTATCAATGCAATTAGGAATCAGGCAAACGGCATTGTTACAATTAAGAGGAGCTCCATGACTGCTGATATGGATGGTCCACTCATGTCGGCACAAAAGGATGTGGAGGAGAATGGAGGCACAGTGTCCATGCCATGCCCATAACAGAGCACATGACACTTCGCTAACATAATTGTGTTTTTCATGTTTCATTGATTACTCTACTTTCATTTGCCTCTTAATGAGAATTGTACCCATTATAATTAATGTGGACAGAGATCGGTTTCAAATAGTTGATGGTGAAAGAGACCTCAACGACCAAGTAATGATAAATGTACTTTTAAGTTAAAATTTATTGCGACTAATCAGTTCATATAAGAATTGCTAGTTTTTGTAATATAAAATGTTTGCAATATTATTTTGACTGTATTCTTTTATTTTAAAGGAGATACAGTAGTTGGTCCGTCAAAATTTTTATTAAAAAAATCACCTACCATTTTTTAGGTGGAATTCTAATTTTAATGTATGAATTTTAGTTTATTAAAAATAAATCTCAATCATATTCGAACTCCTAATTTTTTTATTTTTTTATTCAACGAGTCGAATAAATTTTTCAGATTGATCAAATTTTTCTTATATCCCTAATGACATTCCTAAATAAAAAGAACTTATAAACAAGTACTTTCGAGACCACAGGGCAAATTTATTAATCAATTGATAATAATAAAGTTTCATTGTACTAAAATTTATTTTAGAATTATCTTCGAAATATTTAAAACAAAAAAAAGTTTGGCATTGTATTTTAGTTTTGGATAATGATGTGGTGTGGACAATATTACTTGCAGCTCAAAAGAAATGTACTATGAAAACTAAAGAAAAAAAAACAAGGATGCATATTTATTTGTGTCCCTACTTTCAAATCCATTATATTGAAAATCCTTTTCTTTTTTTTTTAAAAAAAACGAGAGCTAGAGCTCGGTGAGACTTTTTTTTAATAATCCTACAACTCTTATTTTCCATTTTGATTATATTTTATGATTTTATATGCATACAAAAAAAAACGTATTATCCATACGATAATCGCTTATATCTACTTAATTGCCACGTTAAACTTAATAATTAGTTTTTAACTTCTAGCGAGTCATGAATGAAGAAAGAGGTTGGCACATACGAGGGAAGCTCGCACGCGCACACGAACGAGGGGTCGTGTGGGATGGGATGGGGTGGGGTGTGGTGGAGTGAGACGGTGCTGGGATTCCCATGTCCGTCGGCTAATTAAATGACACCCGGGGCGCCGAAACAAAATTGCGCACAGCGCAAGAACGGACAACTTGTCCCCTCCGTGTCTCATTTGATGCCAAAATCGACCCAATCGTGGTCCCCTTTTGGTGCGCCCAAACAACACACAACTCTTGCGACCACGCTCCCTCCTCTCTCTCTCTCTCCATAATCAATTATCACATATTTCTCCATTTTTTTGTAATAAATAATACATATTGGAAGAATCTTGTTTCCCACTATTTTTATTTTCTTTGAATTTTGCTCTTTAGTTGTTTAACTGTCTTATTTAATGTCATGTTTCACTGTCTAAAGAAGAAAAAAAAGATTTAACTGATTTGACATGCCCCCTTGGTAGACATGGAGTATATATGTAGAAGCTACTCCAAAGTATTCTCCGGCAATCATTATTGTTGGCTCCACAAATCTGTTCTCTTTCGCCAAGTGCCTAGAAAATAAGTTATAGTATTTTTTTTTTTAATTTAATGGGTTTGCGCGACATAGCGTGATTCACTTCAATGGTTCAAGATTTCGAATAGAAAAAAAATCGACTGATTCCATCCATTGGCCGGTTCAACATCTTTGGAGGAAGGTCACGTGCGTCGATAGTAAACGAGAGCGGCGAGAACTGACGACGGAGATGATCGGCACAAGCATTGGTGACGAGGGCGTGGCATGACGGCAGTGAGTGCACAAACATCGATGATGGCGAGGTGATGGTCGACAATGGCGGGGAACGACGATATTGATGGCGGCGGGAACGACTGCGTAAGGAATCAGGGGAGGTGCACTAAGTGCGTGGTAATAGGAGAGGCGACTCTGGGTGGGAGGACAGTTGAACTGGGTCTGTTTTCATACTTGACTCGTGCTGATTTTGTTGCATGAACTACGTCCTCCATTCATGATCGTTCATCACCCATTCAACGGACACCACGCTAAAAAGGACGGGTGGATGTTCGTTAAATCTTCTTTTTTCTTTCCAATGACCAGCTTCGTATTCGAAAATTAGTTGTTGTTATTTTAGTTGCATATTGAATATAACAAATTAAATTGTTAACGAAAATATTTTATGCGTCTAATTTTAAATTCGAAATATGAATAAGTAAAAAAATAGAATGCCTATCCTCCTCCTTTTAATTAAGATGCAATAATTTGATTCAGTTAGTTGGTGGACATTGGAGAACAGTGAACTTCCCAACATGAACAATATATTATTTTTATCTTATATGCCACAATGATTCATTTAGCATCCAAGCCTTCTAGGGTTTGAACATGTGAGGTAATGGCTTTGGACACTTGAGCCCGCACAGCATGCGCACATTGCTTCACCAAGTGCTGCAAGTGGAAGTGAATCGTATCATTCCAATTTTGACACTTGCGACAGCAATGATTAGCATACACACATATACGCCACCACTTCAAGTTGATGCCTATGAGGAAATGTGCAACCTAATCTTGAGACAGATGCCACTTAGGTGATCGATCTCCCCAAGACAAGTTAAATAGTTCTTTGTTTTTTTTTTTCATTTGCGTGTTATTTTATAGCTATCTTATTTTAGATTGCAGTTTCATGTTTTACGATAATTAGAATTATATTATACTTAGAGCTAAGATTAGACCGAGAAGTATAATAATTTTTTAGTGTAAAACTCCACGGTGAAAGGGTCAAAGGTGAAAGATAATTTCACATGCACAAAATACGGAGAAGATTATAAGCTTATAAGTGACATTTTTTTATCTTTCAAAGACGTATTTTAAATTCATATGTATCGAAAGTCCAAAACGAATAATATTTTGACGGATTAAGAGGATGTTACAAGAAGCCGTTCTTGCATGCTCACTTAAACCATACTAGAACTCAACTCATGAGCTCTTTAATGAGGACACTAGTCTCTTAGAAAAGATGATTATATTTTTATCTTTCAAGACGCGTTTTAAATTTGTACGGATCGAAAGTTCAAATCGAATAATATCTGATCGGTTAATGTGTGAATTCTTTGAAATAAAATAATGGACAATGATACAAAGAATGGTTGATATGTTGGTGCGATTTATGATGTGTCCTATTCCAGAGTTGGAATCGGATGCTTTGGACTATGCATCACAGACCACTTTCTAGTTATATCAGGTTTTGGTCATTGATCAGCTCTTTTATGTCCTCTATATGTGCAACCATTTTGGCTCCTCCATTTGGAGGTGGTGTATCTTCAAATTTGGCTTCGATGTCCAATCCTTTTAATACTCATTGATAATCACTTGACTGATTCAAATTCTAATTGAATAATATGTGGTGAGGCGACTCCAAAACTTTTCTTACGAAAAAGAATTATCCATTCATGTAAGCATAAAAAATATCCGAGTATAAAATATTAAAAATATTCGTATTTGTTGAAATAGAACACAGAGAATGATGAATAATAAAAATAACGAAAAAAAGAGAAGATAAACACAAAAATTTTAACGTTGTAAAACTTCTTGATGAATGTGAACAACATAGAAATATTTACAGACAAAAGATGCCGCTGTCTGAAAAAAATCACTATAAATAAAAGAGAGTACATCATGATAAAATCTTAACCCTCGTATATAAAGATTCATGCTGCAGAGACTTCACCTTTCCCGCCCACCGTGAGAATCAATGACGGGCTACGAGCTTGGACATAATGGCCCAAGTCCTCCATTTCCATTTCATATCCTATTTTTTATTTTTCTCATTTTTTATTTCATAATTTTAAATACAAGGTATATAATTCAAGACACATCAATTATCTTGAATCTTTTGATCATGCATGCATGAAGACATACCGCATACTTGAACGGCTAAAGTGAAATTTTATTGCTTATGAAGACGTTTCAAATTTTAATTAATAAATTTATGTATGGCTGGTGATCAAGTTACTCAAAGTTCAAAACATTCTCCCACCATATGGACCAATTATTGATCGAACAATTTTGATGGGACGACGGACGAACGTTTTCTTAGCTAAAGTTTGAGTGGGCACATATCATGTGGTGGTAGATGTATAGTTTTTTTTTTTTTTTACAAAACTTTAAAAAGCACTGGAAAGATGGGATATATATATATATATATATATATATATATATATATATATGTCGATGTAACGCTCAAGTAGACTCCAAAAAGAGCTCAATGAAATTTTAAGATTTTATTTGATTAATTTCTTTGAGGTGGTAATCTACTATATTCTATTGATGTTTTGAGGAAATGATCGAAAGAATCATGAAAAAAATAATCAAAATAGTTTCGAAAATGTCAAATATCAAAATAGTTACAGGCCGTGACTTATTTGTCACGACTGTTACATACGAGTTTCACAAGTCATATTACATGCTATTCAAAACACATTGAAGACTTGAATTTCAATGAAAGTATTCCAATTTATAACGGGCCGTGACCCATCTATCACGAGTGTTATGAGCTCAACTCGAAGAATTCTAAGTTCAACCCGCATGTTATAGGTTGTTACTTACGATAATGACTTGGATGTTATGATTGAATCCTTGAAGTTTCATAGGTCGTTACTTATTCGTTACGGTCGTGAAGTTTATAAGTTAAGGAGTTCGTGTAACATCCCCAAAATTCGGCCATAATTTAGGGACCGAACTCTAGACGACGTTATTTTCATAAAATATTGCAGTGAAAATATAAATAATATAACATAAACGATAATAGCATAAAACAACGAAAGACTTATAACATATAAATGGCAAGATAACAAACTAGTCCATGGGCCATCTAGGCTTTAACATAAGATCCAGAATAGATTCACAATGTGTAAATGAGTTCATATAAAAGTACATAACTCAAAGATCCATAAATCATGTAGGATCCCAAGGCATCAAGAGGGGAGGGGTGGGGGGGGGGGGGGGGGAGTTGAATTGATGTTTAAATAAAAAATATCAATTTCACAAAAATCATTGCGGAAGATTAAAATCGATTCGTTAAAGTTTAACTCAATGCAAACAAATCATATCCCATGCATAATAATCTGAAAAGGAGATGTAGAGAGAAATCAAATACAAGAACGTGGTTGTTGACGAGGTTCGTCCACACCTTGTCTTACGTCATCGCTCTGACTTTTCGACCTTGAGACCGTCGAAAATTTCACTAAACTCTTCATTCGTTCCAAATGGAACAAGAAAGAAACCTTTTACATCTAACCATATTTTCTCCACTTCGAGAGGTAAGGTACACCTCTCCTTCTAGAAAGTTTATCTTTTCTCTTGTCCGAGAGATAAGATAGAACCTCTATTACACATGAGCTCACACTCAAATTTTTAAGAAAGTATTTCTCTCTTTTACAATGTCAACCTCATAAGAAAAGAAAAGAGAAAGAAGAGAAAATATTTTCCTTTGATGCTGGAAGCTTCCCTTGAATGTTTGATGCTTTTTGAAGCCTTTGGTCTTCTTTTATAGGTCTCCATTAATGATATAGATGTTGCTCTTTAATTTGACAAAAAATAGTCGTTACTATTCATTTCAACCAAGGATCGATCTACCGCTCTATGTGACGGTTGTGTAATTTCCTCAGTTAACAGCAGTGATCGGTCGACCGATATGTCGATCATTGTAGTCTCGTCATTTTAGATTTTAGCCGTGGAGCTGATTGGTCGACCGATGCGACGATCGGATTGTCAACCGATTTAGTTTCGACATTGTGCTTGACAATCTGTGCATTGAGCGGTCGACCGGTATTCTTGATTGGTCGACCGTGCCTTGACCGACCTTCACTATTTCGACCGACAGGTTAATCGTTCTACACTATTTTGAGCAAGGTTGTTAAGTTCGAGTTTCTACCTAAGTTCGTTTTAGGGGGTGAAATCGTATCGTAAATTCGATACATAAATATGTAGTACTTAGATATAATATTAATTTAATACTTTTATTTTTTAACCACATAAAAAATATATTAATAAATGAATAAAAAATAAAATAACATGAATAATTAGATAATAAATTTTCACAAATTTTAAACTTATAGTGCAATCTATTTAAAAATTATCAAGATAAAAATATATAAATTCAATTGAAGTATCATAAAAATTCATATTATTAAATTAATAAATGTATATAAAAATATAATGTATAAGAAAAATAGTATAGCCTAAATTTTTTGCCTAAGATAGTATTATTTTTTTTACATTATTATCATAATCACTATATATTTTTTTATTTTTTCATTATATGATTTAATTTTAAGTATTATGGTTCAAGGAATAAAATAATAAAATAATTCATTGGAATCGCTTATAGTACAAAAAATATCTATTTATCTAACTTCTATCTTAATTTAAATTTATAATCATTTTTTGCTCAAAAAAATTATAATCATTTTTAATAAATTTAGTATGATTATAAAATAATAATGGAAAAAAATAATAAATATAAAAGTTTTTACCCCGACTCAACTCGTTTTCTAACCCTAGAAATGTAAATTCGTAAGTTTTTAAGTATTAAAACTAGTTTTTAACAACCTTGATTTGAAACATAATTTTCTGCATGGTTACCCAAATTAGACAATCTTGAATTCTATGAAAAATTAATAGAATTCTCTATAACATTAATATTCATCATTCATTCAAAATCTAATGAGATCGTAGTTAAATATTCAATCAAAGTTTAGTGCATAAAGTTGTCAATTTCTATTTAAAATTTTTTTGACATATAACTTTAATCTTTCGAGGTTTGTATCATCAAAATATAATTATATAGGATATTAAAATTTTGCTCCAATAATCTCACCCTTTTTTTATAAAGACGAATGGAGAAATATGAAAAATATATAAGTTGCGAAAAAATTAAAAATCAATTTTACTCTCCCTAAAACTAAGCTTTCCTTACAACGATAGATCTGCACATAAGTACTAATTGTAAGGTACTTTTTATGTAAAGTTATATTCATATATTATTTCCCTTTTATTTGTATCATATTTCTCTTATATTTCTCCTTCTTTTGTTTCATAAAAAAATAATTTGCATATGAGGCACATAAGAAATAATATGTACCATGTAAAGTATTACATCATAAAGAGTTGTTTTACGCTTTTATCATATAACAAACATGTAAAATATTACATCATAAAGAGTTGTTTCATATATAAAAAATGTGATAGGCAAAATAACCCCCTCCCTAAATTTATGGCTATTTTATAATGAAAAAAATATGAAATCAAGTCTAGAGGTTATGAATAACACAAGTCTAAAAAAATGTATTAAGAATCAAAATATTGCAAAAAATTTTGATGCAACAATGATATGTCAAAATTAAGTTTTGTAAAAAAAATTATGAATTTTAACAATAAGGATAATAAAAATCATATTCAAAGTAGGTGGATGAAATAATATTTCAAATTTTTGAACAAGCTCCTCTTGTCACTATGACCAATTTTATTTCTCTTTCTCTTTTTCTTTAGTCCTTTATTTGTTTCTCTTTTTTTTCAAAGAAGCAATAAGATTATAATATTATGAATCAAAAGTCAAAACTTGAGTTTCATAACATGAAGATTTTAAACTTTAAAAACTTAAGAATCATGATAATAAAGCAATTTTACAACAAATTAGGTTCATGCTCATGAAAAATATTTTAAATTTTATTTGTAAATGATACTTTTACCATAACCTTCGTGCATTCACATTTTTAATTCCATTTGTCATTTGCTTTACATGAGACACATCTGAAAAACAATTATTTAACCTTTGGTATTCAAACTTCTTTGACTCCAATTTTGTTAGTCAAGGTTTCATTTGGAACACATATCATCTCATGTTGAAATAGTTTTTCTATTTTGCATTGATATGAATAATGACTATGAAATCCACATGCAAAATGAGTAATATGTGAATTCTTTAAGGATTTATCATAGGAATGTTTAGAATAAGAATTTTCATTTCCAAAGTATTTACTAAAATTACTTTTCTTGGCATAAGAACTAGTCTTATCATTATTTCGTGAATTTTTCAAAAACATGTAGTTTCTTTCTTTACTTTTTCTAAATAGCATGCCAACTTTACAATTTTACATGCATGCATAATTTTCATAGAATCAATATTATTTTTCAAGTTTTCATTTTCCATAAAATATGTATTATTTTCTTCTTTTAATTTCTTAAACTCATGTAATAATTTTTCATTTTCCTCTTTATGTGCAAGATACTTTTTTATAAGAGAGAAAAATTCTTTGTGCACATCAAAGAAAATATCTTCTTCGGAAGAGTTTGATGAGTCATTATTTGAATTTGAAGAATTAGAAGTTACCTCATCGTTATGCACCATTAAGCACATCCTCACTAGAAAAGCTTGATGAGTCACTTATTTTACCTTCACTTGACTCTTTATGTTTTTTGTTCTTCCCTTTCTGAAATATTTCTTCTTTGCCCTTCTTTGTGAGACTTGAGTTTCTTTCTTGATGATATTTACATGACCTTCTAGTTGGCTTATCATTCTTTTCTTTATTTTCACTGACTTGAGATATTTATTAAGCTTTCTTGTATAGCATACGAGTCTCTTTTCATCCACTTTTTCTTCACTCGAGTTTTCTTCCTTTTTGTTTGCCTTTAATGCCAATGATTTCTTTTTGGGAGCTTTTTCTTCTTCTTCCTGAATTCTGAATTCATAAGTTAAGAGAGAACCATTAATATAATCAAAATCTAACTTGTACAGGTCTTTTTCTTCAATCATAGTCCTCTTTGTATGTCATTTGAAGAACAGAGATCTGGGAAACTTTTTCACCTTACGATGATTAGTTCTTGGTTCGCCCAATGAGGCTAAGCCATTCACAATACAATTAAATCGTACAACTATTTCATTTATGAATTCATTATCGTGCATTTTACAAAAATCATATTGATGATTTAAAATATTTAATTTAGATTCTTTAACTTTATCCATTCCTTCATTAACAATGAGCTTCTTCCAAATCTCATTTGCAATTAGAAATTTGATTAAATCTCATTTGAATCCAAAGCATATTAAAAAATATTTTTGGCTTTCCAATCAAGTTTTGCAAAAAAATTTTCTCTTTCTATATATTCTGAAGGTAATTTTTCATGTAAATAATAACATTTTTTAGAAATATCCCACATGTCAGTATCAATAGAACAAATCTATGCTTGTATCCTAATTTTCCAATATGCAAAATTTAATGTATTAAAAATCGGAGGACTACTAATTGATTGGTCTTCGAAAAAACTAAATCCACTTGATGTCATAGCTCTAAATACTTTTAAATCTTAAAACAAGAGAAACCTTACTCTGATACCAATTGTAAGATTCCAAGGCACTAGGGGGGAGGTGAATTTATGTTTAAACCAAAATTATCG
The DNA here is from genome assembly GCA_030549335.1 of Pontederia crassipes. Classification (NCBI taxonomy): domain Eukaryota; kingdom Viridiplantae; phylum Streptophyta; class Magnoliopsida; order Commelinales; family Pontederiaceae; genus Pontederia; species Pontederia crassipes. The sequence continues at coordinate 61,294,094 of CM060191.1, read as the reverse complement.
ATTTCACAAAAATCATTACGAAAGATTAAAATTGATTCGTTAAACTTTAACTCAATGTATATCAAATCATATCACATGCATGATAATATGAGAAGGAGATGGAGAGAGAAATCAAACACAAGAACACAAGGTGGTTGTTGACGAGGTTCGGCCACACCTTATCTATGTCACCACTCTCACTTCTCGACCTCGAGATCGTCGGGATTCCACTAAACTCTTCTTGTATTCCAAATGGGGCAAGGAAGAAATCCTTTACACCAAACCACATTTTCTCCGCTTTGAGAGATAAGGCACACCTCTTCTCTTAGGAAGCTTATCTTTTTTCCAGTACGAGAGGTAAGATAGAACCTCTACTACACAGGAGTTCACGCTCAAATCTTTAATAAAGTATTTCTTTATTTTAAAATGTTAACCTCATAAGAAAAGAAGAGAGAATGAACAGAAAATATAACAATGACTTCAAGAAAATGATTTTCCTTTGATGCTTGAAGCTTTCCTTGAATGGTTAATGAATTTTGAAGTCTTTGGTCTTCTTTTATAAGCCTCTATTGATGGTATGGCTGTTGCTTTTTTATTTGACCAAAAATAGTTGTTACTGTTTATTTCAGCCGGGGACTGGTTGACTATTTTAATGGACCGGTCGACCGGTCTATGTGACCGTTATGCAATTTTCTCAGTTAACATGGTGATCGGTCGACCGATATAACGACCGATGTGTGGACTGGTGTAGTCTCATCATTTTGGATTTTAGCCGTTGAGCTGATCGGTTAATCAGTGTGACGATCGAACTATCGATTGATGTAGTCTCGATATTGAGCTTGATAATCTCTACATTGACCGGTCAATCGGTATTCTTGATTGGTCGACCCTCGACCATCCTTCACTGCTTTGATCGACGGGTTGAACGTCTTGCACTATTTTGAGCATAACTTTCTGCATGATTACTTAAATTAGATAATCTTGGATTCTATGAAAAGTTCATCATAGTTTAACTTTCTGCATGGTTAACAGAATTCTCTACAACTTTAATATTCATCATTCATCCAAAATCTAATGAGATCATAGTTAAATATTCAATCAAAGTTTAGGGCATAAAGTTGTCAATTTCTATTTAAAATTTTTCGACATATAACTCTGATCTTTCAAGGTTTGTATCACCAAAATATAATTATACAGGGTATTAAAACTTTGCTCCAACAAGCCATACATACTTGACTATCAAAAGAGATCATCATCATAACATAGCATAAGATAAAATAACTTGGGTCGTAGCCCGATCGTCACATGTACAATCTAGTCGTCATGATACCTTCCACCACTGAGCCTAAGCCTTGTCCATACTTGCACGGATTCATAGGGTGCAGATAATTTCTCCCGTTATAGTATGTTGAGGTCTGTGCATGCTATGATCCTATAACATGATCTTTACATGTCATGGCATATACATATTATCATAAGTGGAAATAAAACATATGCATGCTATGAGTTACAACTCTACATGGCATGTGAACAATATCATGGCAAAATAAAATAAACACATAACATATTTACATTATGCTAAAGCATATGCATATGCTTATCATCATACATGATCTCTACAGGTCATGCATATGTATATCATCATAAATGAAAATAGTATCATCATAAATGGAAATAGAACATATGCATGCTATGGGTTACAAATGGACTCTACATGGCATGTGAATAATATCATCATAGCAAGATAAAATAAATACATAACATATTTACATTATGCTAAACAACTTATCTTACTTAACTTTAACATCTTCATGACAAGTGGACATTCATTTGCATCCTCGTAGGTGCTTACTTCATCATATTCTTCATCTTTATGTCCCAAGTCATATATCATTCATCTTTCATCTTTACTTAAATACTTTTTTTATCTTGTTAATTGAGAAGACCATATTAAATTCGTGGGAATTGACTAGCAAGGGCATGATTGGATCCTCGTATGTCCAATTGAGTCATCACCACTTATGGGTGGAACTTGCCTCTACTTTTGAAAATGTTTCCACTTGAGCGTGGAACTCGTTTTCCCAAGAAATGCCATCACTTGGAGGCGGAATCTATTTCCTCTCATCGATTATAATAAGATACCTTCATGCCGATCCGTCTTTTAATTACATACATCATTACATATAATCATTTAATACATGTTGCATCTCTTAATCCTATTTAAGGTCATTGATGTAGAGAAATTATGTATATTTTTCATCTATGTTCAATATGCATCTATTCCATGTTTTATTATATTATCATGCTTGAACACATGCTTTACTGTTGAAATACAACTTTTATCATTTCTCCACATCCATCTTCTAAATATTGTATTTTTGAGATATTTTTACTTGTGCTTATTTGCTTTCCATGCAGAAATCCCAATTGATAATTCATAGGATTGTTCAGGTGTATGCCCCCACACGCACGCACGCATATGGGGAACACGGGCGTATTCTCCCAACGTAGACACTTAAACAAATTTCAAGATAGACGATGCAGATTCATCAGCCACATGTCCAAGTAGCAAATAGCAAATGAAAACGTGTTTTTCCACGTCAGCATGACAAATTCCATTGCACAAAAGAGAGGAAGTTTCCTTTACACCTTTATGGGTAGATGTGGACAATAAAAAGCCTACAGGACAATCAATAGTGGACATGTGACAAACTAAGGATAATATAAAATTGGACATGTGGCAAGCTAAAAAGCAACAGCCATGCAAGACCACAAGAACATTTTCTGTTGGCTGGAAAAGTTGAAGAAAGAGATGAGAAAGCAGCTAAAAAAGCAATGGACAAGTGGCACAATCCCTTGGACTATAAAAGAGCAAGAAGGTTGAAGAAGAAGGGGTTGCAATCAGTTCAAATGTTGACTGAGTTGGGATCCTTTTATGCTGCTGAAGGAGGTTGGAGAGGAGGCTGCACTAGCAACCTCCCTTCTTCCTTCTCTTTTCTATTTTTTTATTTTTCTTTTCTTTCTTTTCTAGGTTTCGTAATGTGTAATTAACTAGCCAACTAGTGGCTGGGAGATGTTGATAATGACTTTCGTACCTTGTTCTTATTCTTTTTTTATACTTTGATGACTAACTGAATGTTGAGCTTTCTAGTATTTTCAATGGTATTAGTTCGATTCCTATTTTTATTGTTCGATCTCCTATTTTTTAACCTATTTATGGATTTGAATTATTGAATTGTCTTCATCCTGCACCCCGACCATAGGGATATATTATGCTCCATCGCGATCGAACGTGGAGAAATCTAGTCTGGATGAAGAAAGTTTCATGCGTGATTCTTGTGTTTTCAACGTGGCTGTAAGCATAGGAGAAGTTTTCTGATTCACTTGCTGCCTTGCACCCCCAACCATAGGGATATGTTAGGATCCATCGCAACCGAACGTGGAGAAATCTAATCTAAGGTGAGTAGTGATTCACAATGTTGGTTTAGTAGAATTAGCAATGGAATTCTTCATGGTGTGATTTAGACGTCGTTCACCCTTTGATCCGCGTCTTGAAAAGGTTGTGCGCATTCCGAATTTCTTGCAATAAACGACCGAATTGAGTCAGAGATTTGGGATTACTTTAAATGATTTTAAAGGATATTCACATATTTCTATTTCATCATTACTCTGTTCGATTCTTTTCGATATTCTAGAAAGTTCGACCCAAGGCGGGATACTCTTCAATCCTCACTCAAATATGTGACCCGAGTAGGGTAGGCAAGAGATGAGTTATTTATGAAGGACTTCCATTAAATCCTAGTTCATATTGTTTGAATCAAACTCTTCTTCTCCTTCAAAGCATCTAAACCGTCTCGAAGACACCGATATCTTGCATTCTATCTAGGAGGGTTGTCCGTTTTCCACTAAGACGAGCATGAGTCGACCATAGCCGTCTCGCCTTGAGTGCATTTCTTTTGAGCGCTTGATACTAGACAATAACTCAAGTCCAAAAGAAAGGAAGCTCAATTTATAACCTGGGACATCGTACACGAGAGCGATGATTGCACACATCTTATGAATCCCTTTCACGTGTGCAACACAAACCTTCCGCCAATACGAGAGTGTGGTAGTGGAGTCTAGTATCTTTCCCGTCAGGTTAACCATGTACACACGTGAAAGGGGCATTCAGTCATTTTTATCCTAAATGAAGTTAAGAGGACATAAGTTCCAAGTGAAAATATTTCCCCATCCCTAGTGAACTATTCTCTATCTACTTTGACATTAAAAATCCATAAAAAATAGTGTAATTTTATTTGTTGTGATTTCTAATTTATAGTATTTCACTTTCTCATTTTGAACAACACCTATAGACTTATGCTTTTCCTTCAAACAGTTTAATTAAGTGTGAATATTTCAACTTTATCTCTATGGATCGACCCTCAAGCACTACAATGATATGCCATATACTTTCGTACTCGTAGTAATAGTGTAGATGATTTATAAATTTAAAACTTAATTCGACATTCTTTTGTGTTTAATGATATACACACTTTATACGAGTCAGTCATACATGCATCAAATTGACTAAGTGTGAAACAAACAGTATTACAGGGCTTCAACATTAGTCACGACCATGCCTGATCGGATATAGACCATGTCCCATACATAGGCACATGCATGCCAAGGCCTATCATAGTTGGACACTTAGCCGCTTCACTTGGCATAACTTGGTCATTGTCGTACCCAAACATGTCAAGACCGTGGCAGTTTCACTAATTGTTCACAGGTTGATGTCCGTACGATCACGGTTGAAAATGCCTATGACCGTACTCGCACAATCATGATAGACGACTCATTGTTTCTTCATCTCCAAAATATTCTAAGGCACAAGGTATTCTAGGCTGTCACGACGTGCAACCACAAGGTCACGACCGTGACAAAATGCATAATTTCTTCCTTTAGATGTTCAAATACTAAGGCATAAGATCCCAATAGTGTCACAACCATGCTCAAAGGCATCACGACCATGCCAGAGCCTCTGACGACACTTTCTCTATTTTTACCCATTTTCCCACTTTTACACATATATACAAACGCTTTTACAACATGCATTCATCCATACATTTGAGCATTCCTATCACAATAATCTTGTACTGATGCATGCAAAATATAACATATATTTAGCCAAGCATTTAATCTCATTTCGAATAATTTTCTAATAGCATGTATCATTTTATGGGCTTATTTACATTAATTTTACAAAAATGAAAATATACCTGTCGTATTTTATTATCTAAAGTAAGAACACTAAATTACGAAGCCAATGAAGAAAATTGCGCTCAAATCAGAATTAAAATAAAGTCAGAAAGTGGAAAACAAAGAAGCAAGGCTGAAATGGCACATTAACGGACCGTGAAAATGGTCTTGCAACACTTTGACAGACCGTTAAAATGCATTTCAGAGTTACCCGAGTCACGACCGTGACCAGACCTTCACGGGCCATGAAAACTATAATTTTAACACTGTAAGGGCCGTGAAAATCCTCTCACAGGCCGTGAAATCTTATTCCTAATTCGATTCGAATACTGCTTAAGTCGTTAAATCACCATAACAGATCGTGATGAAGCCCATATTCGATAATTGGATGAAATTTTGAAAGAATTTTGCACAAGGATTCCTACTCATATTATATGATCTTAAGATGATTTGGAAACATATTATAATCCAAATTTCGGAGTTTGATAAGGCCAAAACTTCAGAACTAATTCAAATTCGAATTTTCCTTATTTCGCATAGAAAATGTTTCCGTTTCTTCTCCAATCACATGGAAACTTGAACCCCTATAAATAGAGTCTTTCTACCACCTGGAGAGAGCATGCTAGGGCCTACAACCAGAGTTTTGAAGCCAAGAACGTGAAAGAATTCAGAAGGATCATCAAGAAAATTTCTGCACGATTGACTGTAGAAGAGGACATGGCAGCAGTACATCGGCGTTCCTGAGAGTATTCTCTGTTCTATTTCATGTTAGGATAATTTTATGTTTAATTGATACATTATTCTATCTTTAGTAATTTGGATCATTTAATTTTATTTTCTATTTAAGACTTGTGTAATAGTTTTAATAGATAAAGACAAACTGTTAAACCTTATTTCGTAATCGATTATAGTTCAATTTTCTTTCAAATATGCATGCTATTATTAATACTTTTTCAGAGATTAATTGCCTTCTATAATTAGCTATTATCCTTATAGGAGTACTTACTTTTGATTGTATGATTTTTGTGAAATTGATTCTTGACTTTTAAGTCCAAGCATTGCATGTCACAACTCGTAAGATCCTTGTCGGAATATTAGTTGTGCGGTCCATTAATCATTACCATGTTATGGATGATAATAGTTTAGAGACTACATTTTAATGTATCTTAATCTCAAGTTTGATTAGATTATGATCCCTGACGGAGTAGTCTTAATCTAATTTGAATTAAGATAAGTTGACTGATCCTAGATGAAAATGAATAACTTGAGTAGACTCTAATCCATCGTTAGAAACTAACTTGTAATATTTGATCAATTCAGTTTGTCAACAATTTCTTTTTATCTATCCCAAGCCCTATGCATCAGTATATTAGATTAGATTAATTTAGTTTTAGTCTTTACTTTTTTGTAATTTTATTTTCTACACATCTTTTATCCAAACCATGTTGTCTCCTATTAGCCTTTGAAATTAGTTTAGTTAAGTATATTAATTCCTCATGGATTCGACACTCTACTCTTTCACTTATTACTTGAGCGACTAGTGCACTTGCTATCATTTAATTGTTATCAATTCTCACATCACCTGCAAAGAGTTTTGCATAAAGAATATTAAAAGCTACTAATCACATTTATATAAACAAATGAGAGACATCATAATGGACTAAACATGGATAATAATAAATATCCTAGTTCTAAACATGATTAGCAATAGAACAATAATCTTAATGAAACATGAAGCATCCTAATGTAAATATGGACATCCCTTAATCATCCATTCCAAGAACAAATGGTTTGTTCTTCATGTCCTAATCCACACATTCAAACATTATTAGGGGGTGATTAGAGGATTTGGATCCTCTCAACATACCTTTAGAATTTACATTAAAATCCTAATCCTATTTCTCCTTTTCTTTCTTCTTCCCTTCTCTTCCTTTTCTTCTTCTACTTGCTGTGGCAGCTCTTAGCTACAACCTCTCTGCCTCCATTTCCTTAGTGCTGCCGAGTGAAATGTGGGAGCCTTTTGTTGTTGTAGCTGTGAGCATGAGAGGGAGAGCATGGAGAGAAGAGAGTATGTTGTGGAGTGCTGCCAATTGGAAGATGTCCCTTCCTCCAATGTTGCTGCCACGAGATGTTATGAGACAGAGTGAGTAGCTTAATTTGATAATGACCGGTGATGTTTAGAGAAGATGGATGCGAAAGGGCAAGAGGGAAAGTGGGGTGTCACTTGAGCTCTGTAGCCAAGATTTGAGGGAGGAGGGAGGAGAGAGAGTGAGTGGGAGCAAGAAAGAAATGGGGTGGAGAGGAGGAGAGAAAAGAGAGGGTTACGTGAGAGATCTAGGGTAGAGGTTTATACTTTAGTTTTGGGGCTTATTAAGTTAGTGGACTTCATAGTTGGACTTTAATTAGTTTTAGGTTTCTTTTAATATTTTATTTTTGTTTAATTTTTGAGGATATTATAATATACCCCCATTAAAATAAAATTTGTTCTCAAATTTTGTAGAATCCTATAACATAGATCTCTTCATCCACGTTCCTTTATTTATCTTTCGCTCCTCATATACACTGGCATGATCTCTGCATTTGTAACATCCAATACGCATTCCTTGGTGGTCTTCAATGGCCCTTGCATTTAGTCTTCACTTGGCTATCACCATAACTCGTTATTCCAAGATTTTCATGTCAATTTCATATCTCTAATCACTTTCAAGGAATTGAGATCGATCTTGAGTCACACTTTCACTGTGCACTCTGATCATTAACTTAATTTTTAAACGATCTTTTCATCCTCGTCGCTCGATTTATCTTCAGCCCTTCGTGTGCACCAACATGGTCTTCCTTGTGCGTCTTCAACAACATCACTTAATAGTCTCTTGCTAATTGTTCTTGGTGATGTCCTAACTATGCCATTATATCATTATGTATTTTCAAGATTCTAGCGTGAATCTTAGATCATTAATTAACTCCATGAAATGGAGATCATTCGTGCCCCACGTTTTCGTTGCGCTAATCTAATTCTTAACTTAATCTAAGTGTCAAATTATCTAGATTAATATTTGATCATTTTATGCCATCATTTAGGTCATATACACCTAATTAGAACAATTTTAATTTAAGTTTTTCTTTATACCTTTGTCTACTATCATTATGGTCTTGGTAGTTTTTCTTGACTTTCTTTATTTTAAGAACCATGATTATGTGTCTTATCCTTAAAATATTCCTTTTAATATTCCAAGGGCCTCTATGTCTATCATTCACACACATTATAATTGATATGGTTAATCAAATCATTAAGCAACAGTTACCTTGGATCATATTCGGGATTTGTTGAGCTTCATCAATTTGCATGACATAAACTTGTTTCCACATTCTTGAGAAGTTGACATCTTGCTTCTTCGGGCAATTCCGTATATAGTGTCTACCCTTACCACATTTCAAGAAAGTATCGACCTTAAGACAACATTCACCGGGATGACGTCTTTCACAATGATGACATGTGCCATTGGCTCGTCCCATCCTCTTTGGAGGATGGTAAGGTGATTTCCTTGAGCCCTTCCCTTTTCCACATTTGGTCATCTTCTTTGACATGTTGCCATTATTGTCCACAATTCCATATTTGAGCTTCCGTTCTAGTTCTACAACTAGTTCAAGAGGTTCGCTCATTGTCTTAAGGGCTACACACATCATCCTAGCCTTCAATTCGGACTTAAGTCCCTTCACAAAGTGATTCACTCTCATCCTTTCCGTCTTTATCAAGGTGCAATATTTTTCGAATTGAAAGTACTTGATCACGTAGTCATCCACCAGCATATCACCTTATTGGAGGTTAAGGAACTCCTCTTACTTTTGCTTGCTCATACTTTGTGGAAAGTATTTATCCTTGAAGTCCATCATAAATCTCCATGGATCTCTTCCATTGACATACTTAGACGTAAGGATAAAATCCCACCATTGCTTTGCTTTTCCTGTCAAGATATGAGTGGCACACTCCACTTTGCTTTCCTTGGGACATTTCATCACTTTGAAGATATCCATTATGCTATCTAACTATGCTTCGGCTTCCGCCCGGATCATTAATGTCGTTGAACATAGGAGGATTGAGGCTTAAAAACCTCATCAAAGGTTCTTGACATGAATCTTCATCACATTCCATAGCTTGAGTCGTGCCTTTGTTCGTTGGGCAACTCACATATAGAATCATGCAATAGCTATATATCAACGTCTAACATTAGGCGATTAAGATAATACACACACCTTTAGGCTCGGTGGCACCTCATGATGATTGCACATAGACTTTACACATGGACTTCACACTTAGATATTTTAGCCAAGACTTACACATCCTAAGACCTAAGACATATGAGTCAAAACTATGACTTATCCATACTAAGATTCTAACATATGAGTCAAAACCATGACTTATACTTCTTAAGAACTAATACATATGAGCCAAAACTATGACTTATACATCCTAGAACTTTATACATACGAGCCAAAACTACGGCTCTGATACTAACTATAACGTCCCCAAAATTCGGCCCTAATTTAGAGACCGAACCCTAGATGGCGTTACTTTCATAACCTAATTTCATAAAATATTACAGCGGAAATATACTAATATGACATAAACGACAATAACATAAAACAACGAAAGACTTATAACATATAAATTCCAAGATAACAAACTAACTCATGGGCCATGTAAGCTCTAACATAAGACTCAACATAGGGTTAATAATGCATAAATTAGTTCATATAAAAGTACATGACTCAAATGTCCATAAGCTATACATACTTGACTGTCAAAAGAGTTCATTATAATAACATAACATAAGATAAGATAACTTGAATCGTAGCCCGACCTTCACATGTGCAACCTAGTCGTCATGAGACCTTCACTGCTGAGCCTAATCCTTGTCCATACCTGCATAGATCCATGGGGTGTAGAGGATTTCTTCTGCTAGAGCATGTTGAGGCCCATAAATGATATGACCTTATAACATGATCTTTGCATGTCAGGCATATGCATATCATCATAAATGGAAATAGAACATATGCATGCTATGAGTTACATGTGTGCTCTACATGGCATGTGAACAATATCATCATGATAAGATAAAATAAATACATAACATCTTTACATTATGCTAAAGCATATGATGAACTTATCTTACTTAACTTTAACATCTTCATTCATATCATGATGTGACAAATGGACATTTATTTGCATCCTCGTAGGTGCTTACTTCATCCTCTTCATCTTTATGTCCTAAGTCATGCATCATTCATCTTTTCATTTTTCATCTTTACTTAGATACTTTCTTATCTTGTTAATTGGGAAGACCATGTTGAATTCGTGGGAATTGATTAGCAATGCCAGGTTGGATCCTCATAGATCCAATTGAGACGACATCACTTGGGAGTGGAACTCGTTTCCCCAGAAAATGCCACAACATTCGTTCGTACGCTAGCAACAATGTTAATTGGGTAATACTCAGATTCCCCTAAGCTCACGTGGGCGAATCCGGTGTGAAAAACAAGGGGTCCTGAAGTATTCACCAACTCCAACATTCTCCCACTTGGTGTATACTTCACACTAATGAGAGCCTTGCCAACAACATTCTTCTTCAATCCGACAGCAGTAGAGCACCATTCGAACTTTGCACCTGTAACTTCTTTAGTCAGAAAATCAGAACTATTCTCTGTTGTATCAACCTTTTCAAGCTGAACCTCTTTCTTTTCCACATTTTCTCGGATGAAATGATATTGGATGTCAATATACTTTGTGCGTGAGTGAAAATGCAAGATTCTTAGCTAACTGAATAGCACCTTGATTATCACATCTCACCTCCATGGCACCTTGCTCAAATCCGAGCTCCAAGCACAACCGTCGTAGCCATATGATCTCTTTTGCAGCATGAGTAAGAGCCATATATTCAGTTTTTGTAGAAGAAAGTGCTATCACGCACTGTCTCTTGCTCATCCAACTCAGTGCAACCCCAAATAATGTAAAAATATATCTACTAGTAGACCGTCTACTATCAATGTCTCCACCCCAATCAGCATCTACATGGCCTACAATATCAAGCCCCTTTCCTTTTCCTGTACCTTCAAAACACAAAGCAAAATCTGAAGTTCCACGAAGGTATCTGAAAACTCTCTTGATAGCATTCTAGTGTTCTCTGCCTGATTTAGACATATACCGACTTAAGACTCCCACTACTTGGGTTAAGTCTGGACGCGTGCACACTATGGCATACATCAAGCTGCCCACTGCACTTGCATATGACACATGATCCATCTCTTCGACTTCTTCATCTGTCTTCGGGCATTGCTCTGTAGAAAGTTTAGTTCGTAGAGACATAGGAGTACTCACTGGCTTGCAGTCTGACATGTTAAATTTCTTTAATACTTCTTTTATGTACTTCTCCTGTTCTAACCACAACTTTCATTTCTGACGATCCCTTCTAATCTGCATACCCAAAATAAAATTCGTCGGCCCCAAGTCTTTCATCTCAAACTTCTTGGCCAACAAACCCTTCACTGAATTCATCATCTTCATACTGTTTCCAATCAGCAACATGTCATCCACATACAGTGTAAGAATGACAAACTGATGTCCAACTCTTTTCACATAAACACAATGATCTGAATCTAAACGTACAAACTTGAGTTCGAGCATGTACGTATCAAACTTCTGGTACCACATCCTTGACGACTGCTTCAATCCATACAGAGACTTCTTCAATTTGCACACCAGATTCTCCTTACCTTGAACTTCTGGTTGCCTCATATATATCTCTTCCTCCAAGTCCCTATGAAGGAATGTCGTCTTCACATCCATCTGCTCTACCTCAAAATTATATGCTGCTGCCAGAGATAGAACAAATCTGATTGAGGTCATTTTCGCCACAGGAGAAAAGATCTCATCATAGTCGACTCCCTCAATCTGAGAATACCCTTTAGCTACCAGCCTCGTCTTGTACTTTTCTACAGATCCATCCGGTTTCAGCTTTCGCTTGAACACCCATTTGCAACCAATTGTCTTTCTATCCTTAGGCAATTTTCACAAGCTCTATGTTTCATTCTTATCCAGTGACTGGATCTCATCTGCCATAGCAAGCTCCCACTGATTTGCATCATCCATAGACCTTGCATGTTTTACAGAATTTGGTTCTTCTCCGATGATGCTCAAAGCATGAAACGAACTCAGAGCACTAAGAGAGTATCTAAGAGGTGCTCTTCTTACTCGTGTTGATCTCCTGAGAACTGGTATGATACCAACATCTGGGTCTTCATCTGAATCTACATCTTCAATTTCATTAACTGAGTCCTCTTGATCATATTCTGGAACAGACTCAACTGAAGTATCTTGTGCAACCACTTCTGTAGCTTTAGAATCAGAATCTTCTTCAAACACTACTGCTTTCTTGGGTTCATTATTTTTCTGAGCCTCAACTTGGGATCGTGTTTCACGAAAAATAACATCCCTGCTGTATACAATAGTCCTTGTCATTGGATTCCACAGTTTATAGCCCTTGACCCCTTCTTTGTATCCGACAAATATGTTCTTCTGAGATTTAATGTCAAGCATATCCCGCTTTTCCTTGGGTATATGAACATATGCGTCACATCCGAATACCCGAACATGAGACATATTTGGCTTCTTCCCAAACATTGCCTCATAAGGCGTCCAATCCTTCACTGATGAGGTCGGTGAGCGATTCTTCAGGTAGTTTGCTGTGGCTACAGCTTCTGCCCAGAATTCTTGTCCCAATCCAGCCCAACTCAACATACATCTGGCCTTCTCTATGAGTGACCGATTTAACCTTTCAGCTACTCCATTCTGCTCAGGTGTATATGGAGTTGTCTTCTGCCTTGCAATACCATTGTCCACGCAGAACTGCTCAAACTTATCTGAACAGAATTCACCTCCATTATCTGTACGAAGGACCTTGATCTTGCTGCTCAGTTGATTTTTCACCAAAACTTTAATTTCTCGAAACTTATCAAATACATCTGACTTATTTTTGATAAAATAAATCCAACTGTATCTCGAAAAATCATCTATAAAAGAAACATAGTACCTGGACCCTCCAATAGATGGAGTCGGAGTTGGTCCAAAAATATTACTATGGATCAGTTCGAGAATCTTCGTTGCTCTTGAACCTATGTGTTGAAAACTGACTCGGTTCTGTTTTCCATGGAGGCAATGTTCACAGAATCCGAAGCCCACAGAACAATCCGGAACTCCTTCTACCATCTGACTTGATGCTATGGTAGAAAGTCCTTTCTCACTGATATGACCTAATCTCTGATGCCACAGCATAGATGTGCTGTCTTCATCTTCTTTGGCCTCTTCAGAAATAAATCCGCAGCCCACAGATATAGTCTCTCCGAGCAATTTGTACAATATCTCATAGCGAACCCCTCGCGCAATCACAATAAACCCTCTGACCATCTTGCACGAATTCTTGTCGCAACTGAATATAACACCCGAATCTGCATTGTACCAACAGATAACAAACTCCTGCTCATAAGTGATCTATGCATCACATTTGGTAGAGTCTTCACCGTGCCATCATTCATCCCCAGCTTCACCCTGTCACGTCCAATAATCTGAACCGTAGTGTCAATCTCCGAGCATAACATCCCCACCATTATACTCCTCATATTCATAAAATCAGTGTTTATGAGGTGTCATGTGATATGAAGCACCAGTATCGATGAGCCAGACATCCTTATCTGACTGTACCATACATGCAGAAGCCACATACATATCTCCTGCCTCAGCCTCCTTTTTGTCCGAGGTTGACTCAGCTTCTTTCTTGTGAACCGGCTTATTTTTGCAATCCCGCTTCAGATGGCCCCACTCTTGACATCTTCAACGTTGCACATTCTTATCTTTACTCTTCGAACGCCCACGAGATTTGGATGTCCTTCTCTGATTTTGATTCCTTTCTGGTTGCCTTCCTCTGGCCGCCAGCGTCTCTTTACCAGAACTTGCAGATCCCTTTCTCCGTATTTCCTCTGATAACAAGGCAGCACATACACTTTCATACGAAAGTTCTTTATTCCCGCCACCAATCACAACAATCAGATTGTCCCATGAATCCGGCAGCGAACATAGTAATGTTATTGCCTTATCATCATCTTGAAACTTAACACCGATTGATACAAGTTGACTGATCACCGTGTTAAAGTTATAAAGATGAGTAGAAAACGAGTCACCCTCTTGCATCCGAAGATTGTACAATTTCTTCCTCAGAAATAACTTATTAACCAACGACTTACTTTGATATAGGGATTCCAACTTCCTCCACAGATCTCTGGCTGTATGTTCGCTCATCACATTCGTAAGAATTGAATCCGCGAGACAAAGCCGAATCAAACCCTTCGCCTTTCTATCAATCCGATCCCACTCTTCGATCTCTTTTGGATCTGCTTGACCGGAGGAAGCCCCGTCCGCAACCTTCGCCGCTTCCATGTCTGGCCTCTCCTTCTCGATTGCCGTCCAAAGATCTCGATCACAGAGGAGATCCTCCATCTTCATCTTCCAGAGTTCAAACCGTGTTCCATCAAATTTTTCTATCTCGATTCGCGACCCTCCTGACATCTCGAATAAATCCTAATTCCTTGAACAACCAATTGATGGGAAAATTCGAGAACAGAGAGAGAAGATCGCAGAGAGATTGCAAGAAAAAATAGAGGAGACACACGAATTTACCCAGGTTCACCCTTGAGATTAGGGCTACGTCCTACAAAGAGGTTCCACTATATCGTTTAGGTTTACGACCGTCACAAAGATTACATCTGAAAATAAACTATAAATAGCCTATCCCAAACGGGTTCAAAATCCGAACAAAACAGAAAAAAACCTAATCCGAACCACACGGCCCGGCTAAACAAAAGTCCAAAACCCGTTTAGGTTTCGGGGGCGCTGCCCCCGAACCCCCGCCGTCGGGGGGCGGGACCTCCCGAACCCCTCCTTTCGTTCGTATGCCAACAACATTGGTAATTGGGTAATACTCATATTTCCCTAAGCTCACGTGGGCGAACCCGGTGTGAGAAACAAGGGGTCCTGAAGTATTCACCAACTCCAACATCCTCTTGGTGCTTTGGCATGCTTATTCCCCTTATTTCTTGTAGGTTGAAACTTTGACACGACTTAGGAGTTCTTGCATGTTATCTTGTTTATGGTGGTGTGGAGGTTATCAATGTTTATTCATCTTTTTTTAAAAAAATCAATGTTGAGGTTTTGTCTGCTTACCTTGAGCATTTGTGCTTTCTTTTAGCCCATTTATGACTAAGATTTTGTCACATGTGCAACACACGGTTATCAATGCCTTTTAAGCTTAGTATACTAACAAAATAAAAATTATAATATTTCACTCATGGTCCCCAAACTTTCACTCTAGGTGAATTCAAGACCCCAACTTCATTTTCTACACCAAGAGAGTTGGGGTTGATCTTCCCTCTACATTCCCCATAATTGGCTATTGCCAATTTCGAGAACTTTTTTGTGGAGTGTGTTAGTGATAAAAACTGAAAATACAGCTAATCATTATGACAATACAAATGAAAATAAAAATAAGATAACTATTCTTAGTAGTAAAAATACAAGAATCTTAAACACATTCACTACTAATAATTTCGTCAATTTGAGATGACAAATCTCCATAATAAATAGTCCATATGAAGTGGATCAAACTTCAAATTGATCAACACATTTCAAAGACTGCCCTAAATCTAAAACTTACACATGTATTTATAACATGCAAAGGTAGTTACTATAACCATAACAAAACTACTAATATAACTAACACGAAGTAGTATCACCTTGTCTTCAAGGCAGAGAAAAGAAAATAATAATAATATTTTGCAAGTGCAGTTGAAGCCTCCAAAATTAGTCAACTCCATCGTAGGGTCAGGAGAGAACTTTTTGAACATGTACGGAATTTCCATTGTGATGTGTACAGTTGATTCCTCCTAAATGGATGTTGTTTCTTTGTGCTTTGCTACTAGGGTCTTTGAGGCCCTAATACCAATTGATAAAAATTGAAAATATAACTAAATAATATGACAATAAAAATAAAAATAAGATAAGTATTATTAGTAGTAAAAGTGCAAGAATCTTAAACACAATCACTACTAATAACTTTTTTAGATAACAAATCTCCATAATAAATAGTCCGTATGGAATGGACCAAACTCCAGTTACATAAGACCAACACATTTCAAAGGCTGCCCTAAATTTAAAACCTATACGTGTATATATGACATGCAAAGATAGTTATTATAACTATAACAAAACTAATACAAAGTTGTATCTTGTCAGTTAGTGTCACCATCTTTCTCTCTCCTCCATGTCATAGGAAAATAGAGAAAAGTTAAAAGCAAAAATAAGTGCAGCCCACCCCTCCTCAAAGGAAGCGGTGGTGCTTCTCTGCGAACAAAGGAAAAGGGTTTGGAGTGAAACATGTGTCCAGGTCCAAGGTGGGGGAGGGTTCCATCTTTGGCATTGTATTTTACTTGTGTTTGTCTTTCAATACACCATCTCTACCTAGGATATGATGCCTATGGTGTCAGGCTACAAAACGAGCATTGTGCCATTCTTATGGATTGTGAATACAACACTTGGTTCTGATATGAACGGTGATCTCTGTCGAGGGAAACATGTGGCTATTGAATGATTCATTCTCAATGTAGTTGGCTGCCATAATGTTCAAAAGATTTTTATTATCATATGTAATTGGAAAAACTCTCCTAAATTGCTCCCCCTTCATGGTCCATATAAAAATTTCCTCAGCATGATATATAATGCATGGTAGGTGCCAATGGTTATACTCGTCCTTTGTCGATAAAGGAATACAACATACTATTGTCAATGTTGGTACTCCAAGTAATGAATGAAATATGAAGAGTCAATGCAACACCAACATGAAAAATGTATTTCCTTTTTCTTCTTTTTTGGAAGGATCCAACTAGAGTTCTTTCTCTTGTTCTTTTTCTCATAGAAGCCACATTTTATTTTCTCTGAACAGTGTGTTGAGAAGGAACAAAGTGAAGTATTTGAACTGACTGTGTGGTGAAATATCAACTCTTAATTCCTCATTGTTATTCATGAGCTGACATCGCCTTGACATGCAGGTATATTCGTTCGTCCTTGAATTTTGTACATGTTGCCCTTTATTATTCTTGACATTTTGGAGTTCTTTGTGGACATATTAAAATAATCAGTAGATATAATCAAATACATTTATTTGAATTTGGTTGTACTTATTTGTTGTATATAAGATGAACACACTATTCAATGAAATCGATATGCTATGATATTTCAACAACCATTTAATAAAAAAGCTTATTATATCATGTCATGCATCAAATATTTCATATAGTGGATTAATTGTCTTTTGATTTTCTGAGATGCAATTTTGTGTTTTCATTTTGTGGAGATGATCATCTAAAATAAATACCTTGTGTTACTGATCATTATGCTCAAACCTCGACTGAATCGTTTCTCATAGTGATGATTCATTCCACCTTTCAATTGCATTTGCAAGATTATTCTTCCCTGCTGAGGCCAAGTTAGCCATGAAAACTGAATTTTGAAAAAAATGATTCTGAGCGAGTATTTCAATCGAACAATTATTCGTTGTGTTTGATTGCATAAGAATAATATATTAGATATATATATCTTATGCTAATAGGCGCGATTTGAATTTTCCCCAAAGTTATATATAAGTCCTTGAATAGAGAATAAATTAAGAAAATTAATTTCTTTGGCATTAACATACCTTAGGCTTTGTTTGATAATTTAATGATAAAGGAATGGGTTAGGATGATGAGATTGAGTAAGGATTGATGAAATTGAGTCTCATTAGGATTTATAAAACTTATGTTTGGATATGAATTAATGTGATGGGTTGTGTTATCACTCTTTATTTATATACAGAATTAGAGAATGTTAAGTTAGGTAAATATCTTTATTACTCTTAAGTAATAAATTTTTTATTTGATTGAGAAAAAATAAAGGTAGCATGTGAATAATTATTTTTGGCCCCTCCAAATCACCAATTTGGTGATTTTAATTTTAAGTTATGTGATGGACTTATGAACATCAACCTAATCTTAATCAATTTTTAATATAATATCCAAATAAGATGTAGGGTTTTAAAAGTCACACCATCCCAAATAAAAACATAGAATCACGTTCAGGGTAATAAAAACATTTCCCTAACCAGCAGATGTATTACAATTTGTATCCAAATAAAAAATAGATTAAACCAACCAACTCATCCCATAAATTTATATCTAAACATGATACTCATTATGGATCTTGTCCTAACGAACAACAATCAAGCAGGAGCAAAAAATCAAAGAATTTTACTCGAAAACACGAATAAAGAAAACAAAAATATGAATCAATATGCGATCATATGCACAAGAATGAATATTGATATGATGGAATTTAAATGAATTGCAAAATAACAAATACCTTCAATTCAAGTTGGAGTTCACAAGGAATAAAGAAAATATCTCTCTCAAGCAATCAATAATAATCAACCTCTTTTCTACATAGAGCAGCCCCCTTATTAATAGGAGGAAGTTAAAGTCTCTTCCACAAGAAATTAAAATCCTAATTATAGTTTAATGGATTTAAGGCCCAACTAAACCCTAATCAAATAGAATAAGGGAACTATCACCCTAAATGTGAACTAATCTAATGGTAAAGATGACATTCATGTTCACAGATAAGGTTGCAGCCCTTGCAATGGCGGAGGTGGGTGCCTGCCGATGGGTGCAAGTTGGACCACTTAAAATACTTACAATATATTTATATCTTGCAAATTTGGTACATAAGTTACATTGTGCAACTAGACTTTAAACATGAGGCACTTTAGATGACCAACGCTCAGTTCCCACCATGCATTTGTGCATTCACTAAATTTTTTTTCTTGCCTCCGCCTTGGAGCCCATTGTATGCGAGATGGCGTCGTGTCATTTGAACAAGTATGGACTAGGATCCACTAGTCTTTCAAGTGACTTGAATCTAATTCAATGTTGATATGGCACTAATATAGCGACAATCCATTTCACATCATTCTCTCCCTCTTGAAAAAGATTTATCCTCGAATCTGCATCCACATTAAAGAGAATATAACCTATCACATATATAAAACTCTTAAATAATTTAAGACACATAATAGAGATATTGATATTTTCTTTTCATAGGTCCTAACCTATCCTGGGAAAATTTCTCATTTATAGCATAGTAATATGAAAACTAATGTGACTTTCATACTCATATGGATAAAATATCTTATGTCTATGAGACGAATTGTGAAACTTTGAAGACGTCCCGGGCGGATTCGACCGGATGTAATTTTCAATATTTGTTATTAAATTTAATTGTAGTTAATAGTTGTTAATATTGTTATCATTAAATTTAATTTGTAGTCAATAGTTGACATGCTCCTTGTTAATATTGATTTATAATAGTTGTTAATATTGATTTTATCATTAAATCAATGTCTATGATTTATTAACATGTTAATATTTGTAGTTAATACTTGTTAAATTGACACTTTTATTAACATTTAGGTATCGTAAAAAATAATGTGCATCGCACCGTGAGACGACGCATCTAGGAGAGTTATCCTGACCCGACGACGGATTCCACGAGCACGCGTGAACCAGCTATAAAAGTTAGTGGAGGGCGGTTCTTCTTATCTTCTCCCGCATGTGATCGGATTTAATGTGTCGTGCCTCTCGACATCAGTCGTCCGCACATAAACGAGGAGGCAGCCACAGTTGGCGATGGAGATGACATTAAGGATCCTATCAAATAAAGTGTGCAATGTATTCCAAATAATTAGGAATCCAATATGAAGATTGCCAAGTGGTTTCAAGATATGAAGATCAATTTTAACGAAATAAAATGGATCTTGAAAATTTGAAAGTAAAATATTGTAAGATTCGTAATTTAGCAAACAACTTGGCTCATAGAAAGAATAATGCAAGTCTCTACCACTACTCACAATAGCACTCAAATGATCATGCAAATGGTTACTAAGATCAAAATATTTCCTAATAAAATAATCATTAATCTTATGTGAAAAACACACAAAAGTCCAACCGAAATTTCTTAATTATGAAGTAAAATTATGATAGATTGTAATAATTATCTGAATAAATGCTATTAGTAAGACACAAGAGTTGGTTATGGAAATGAATAAGATTCTACTCTTATCAGAAAATTAGAAAATCAAAATTGCTCAATGTTAGAAAATATTCATTCCAGAAATTCAATGTAAAGCCTAAATAAAATGAACAAACACCTAACAATAAAGAAAATAAAAGAGAGAATAGATATCTAATGTTAGAATGACATTGAACATCTCGTTCAACTAAACTTTGCAAATTAGTCACATCAAACAAATATAAGTTTCAAAGCAAAGAGATGGACTTTTCAAACATCAAACATCCTGTCTAAACTCATTCCTTTGAAGTTCTTGCAAGATAGAATTTGTAATTTCATTAACTCCACTCCTACATGCCTTTGCAAAAAAAATCAAAATCATAAGATAAAAGATGGTTAATATAAGAAAAAATTACCGAATTCACTTTTTTTCCTCAACACTCAAGACTTTTTACTCAAATAACTTTGAAGGTGGTCTTTTTGAACACTCAAGATGTGACCTGTCATCACAACACTCAATGCACAAATATTTTCTCTCAATACTTTTCAAAGTAGTCTTTTTGAATACTCAAGATCTAATCTTCTCTCATTCTCACAACTATCGTAACACTCAACACCTAAATATTGTATCTCAATGCTTTCGTAAGGTGGCCTTTATGAGCACTCAAAAGTTTTGTAACTCTCATTTTCATCACTCAAGTTTTGACACTCATATTTTTCATTTTTGTCTTTCTCATATCACTCAAAGTCATTTTGAATTACAATATGACATTCAACTTTATCTTTCTTTGATGTTGTGCAGTCATACTTCTTCTCTCAATATTGTAAGCTGTTATACGCTTCTTAAATTGCAATTGTTCTTCATATGCTTCTTGAGGTGACCATAGTGCTAATGCATATCATACTTCTTGTTGGAGTTAGTTAGGTGGAGCCTGATTCTGGGCTTAACTAATTTATTATTAGATATGGTAGGAAGAACCTGAGAGATTGTAACTTTCTTGTAACCATAATCTGGGAAGATTAAGTGGTTATCATAACTACTTTATTTGTTAGATATGGAGTTATGGAGAATCAGGATAAGATATGCAGTTATCTTGAGTTGTTACCCATGGCACATATCTAATAGCGGTTATGCACTATATATAGTGGAGATCTGGAAAATGTTTGTAGTGTGTTCATTGACATCTGAATAGAGTGGAACTCTGTGACGGCCGTGGACGTAGGAGACAATCTCCGAACCACATAAAATCTATGTGTCTTTCTCTGTGTTTGATTTCTTGTTATTCTTTCACTATCTGTTCTTAGATTTCTCCTAGACATCGATATCAACAGTAAGTTGATATCGAGGATATTCCGCAACAACCGGTATCAGAGTTTCGGTGAAGGAGTTCGTGGGCAGTGGGAGCGATGGCAACAGACGACGGGAAGGTGAAGATCGAGAAGTTCGATGGTAGAGACTTTGGCTTCTGGAAGATGTAGATCGAAGACTTTCTATATCAGAAGAAATTGCACGGGCCTCTCTCTGGAGAAAAGCCAGAGGCGATGAGCAACGCGGACTGAGCGGTACACTAATTTTTTTCTTTTGATTTCCAAATAAGTATTCTTGTCTTGTCTTGAACGATACACTAATTTTTTAAATCCGGTACCAACAGGTATAATCCCTCCCAGAACAACGTTGAACGCGAAGATTATTGCAGCAGCTGATTCGGATGGTATGTCTGAAGTTTGGCATTGTAGACTTGGACATATGAGTGAAAATGGGATGAAGGTTCTGCACAAGATGAATCAACTACCAGATCTAAAGTCAGTCGATAGTGAACTTTGTGAAGGCTGTGTGCTGGGAAAGCAGAAGAAAGTCACCTTCAACAAAGTGTCAAGGATGCCGAAGAGTAGCAAGTTGGAGCTTACGCACACGGATGTGGGGGGGCCATCCCTCGGCGGGTCACTATATTATGTGACATTTATCGACGATTATTCCAGGAAGGTATGTGTTTATTTTTTGAAAAATAAATCTGATGTGTTCTCTACTTTCAAGAAATGAAAGGCGCAGGTAGAGAATGAAACATGCGTCAAGATCAGGTGTTTGCAGTCTGACAATGGCCGTGAGTATGTGAACCATGAGTTCAAGGAGTTCTGCAGGGAACATAGCATCAGGATGGAGATGAAAATTTTGGGGATGCCACAACAGAACGGAGTTGCTGAACGGATGAATAAGACGCTGAATGAGCGTGCCAAGAGCATGAGGATCCATGCAGGTCTACCAAAGTCATTTTGGGCAGATGCAATTAACACAGCGGCATACCTGATCAACCGCGGGCCATCTGTACCATTGAAGAACAAATTACTAGAGGAAGTCTGGAGTGGTAAGGAGGTAAATCTTTCTCATCTGAGGATTTTCGGTTGCCTATCATATATGCATATTGATTCTGCATGTAGAGACAAGTTAGATGCTAAGTCTCGGAGGTGTTTCTTTATTAGTTATGGTTCTGATGAGTTTGGATATCGTTTCTGGGATAATGAAAATAGAAAAATTATCCGGAAAAAAATGTGGTGTTCCATGAAAAGGCCATGTATAAAGATAAGTGTGTTGTAGAATCAGGTAATGTAGGGGAAAAAGGCAAAGCTCAAGTGGAACTTGAGGGTATTTCAGATGAAGATGTGGTTGGGTCACAAAAGATTATTCAGCAAGAGCCTGAGGTGATACAAGCTAGGCCGAGTACTCTACCCCCTATCAAGAGATCTACTCGGGAGATAAGACCACCGATGATGTACTCTCCTTTTCAGAATTTCATGTTGCTAATTGATGTTGGTAAACCAAAGTGTTTCAGAAAATTCTTGATGGTTGATGATTCGGTTAAGTGGGAGTTAGCAATGACGAATGAAATGGATTCGTTGTACAAGGATAAAACTTGAGTGCTGACAAAATGACCTAAAGGTGAAAAGGCATTGCACAAGAAGTGGTTGTACAAGATCAAGAAAGAGTCAGGTGGCGGTCATAGAAAATTGAGGTTCGGTGCAACCTCGAATTCCCTCCAAAGTTAATTGTAGGGAGGAGCCATCCAGAGTTCGGGCACAGACATGTGCAGCTCAATCTCAAGAGAATCAGTCTCCAAGTGGGGGATTATTGGAGTTAGTTAGGTGGAGCCTGATTCTGGACCTAACTAATTTGTTGTTAGATATGGTAGGAAGAATATAAGAAATTGTAACTTCCTTGTAACCATAATATGGGGAGATTGAGTGGTTATCCTAACTATCTTATTTGTTAGATATGGAGTTATGGAGAATCATGATAAGATATGCAGTTATCCTGTCTTGTTACCTAAGGTACATATCTGGTAGTGATTATGCACTATATATAGTGGGGATCCGGGTAATGTTTGTAGTGTGTTCATTGACATCTGAATAGAGTGGAACTCTGTGACGGCAGTGGACGTAGGAGACAATCTTCGAATCACGTAAAATCTGTGTCTTTCTTTGTGTGTGATTTCTTGTTATTCTTTCATTATTTTTTCTTAGATTTCTCCCAGAGATCGGTATCAATAGTAAGTTGATATCGAGGATATTCCGCAACACTTCTCCTCTCAATATTGTAAGCTGTTATATGCTCCTTAAATTGCAATTGTTCTTCATATGCTTCTTGAGGTGACAATAGTGCTAATGCATACTTTCTTCTATATTTCTGACATTTATAATGGTTGGTAGCACCATCATATATCATGTGTTGATCATATTGCTAGGGTCGTCGTAAAAGAGTACGACAAATATGCATTGAAATCACATCACATAATGTCTTTAGATAATCTTTCAATGCTAAATGGCACACACACTTATTTGATCACTCTGACTTATCCTCCATTGTTTATTCACTGGAATTTGTATGATTTTGGGTGCATATAATAGCTATCAATATTGACCTAGCTTCTACTATCAATAATCAGTTCACAAGTTCTATTCATAACACGACAACGTGCATATTTTCATTGATTCTATTTCAAGATAATTATCTTGCACATGTGGAGTATGAAAAACAACTAAGGAACAAGAAGTGTTTTTGTAACTATTCATATCAATGTCCATGTTTGCAATCCTACACAAAATGTAAAAAAAAAAGTGACCTCAAAATATTCTTCACTCAGAATTTTGCCCTCCGAAGGCTTCACCTTTTGTCTTTTACCTCTCTTGATTACTCTTCAAAGTTAAACAAACTCATAACTAGTTTGAACGAATAAATGATATCAACAATTCAATCAAAGTTCATAGAAAAATAACACAATAAGCAACCAATATTGGTATCAAATTATTAAAAACTTGGAGGGAATCAATTCAAGAAGCAACCAAGATTGCGAAATTCAAGAATCAAGAAGAATACAAAACGAAGTGGAATAAATTTGTTTAGGTGTATCAAAATTTTGGAATTGCAGATCCAATGAATAAAATAGAAATAAAACAAAATAAATTGATCTATTTCAAATCCTAGGTTTTCTTTTCTTTGTCTTGTTTTTCAGATTTTCTCCTTCTTAGTTCTTTTTTCTCCTTTTTCTTCTACTCTTTTCTCCATTTTGAACTTTTTTCCCAACTTTTTTTTTCTTTTGTTTTCTTCCTACTTTTGATACCACTTTCCTTTCTCTTTTTTTCTTCTTCTTTTATTTTCCTTGGAACCATTTTTCTTTTTTATTTATGAACAAAAGAGAAATACTCAATAAGTAATAAATGACATAGATGGAAAGAGTTTGAAAATTTTTATGGCACAAACTTGCAAACAAAGTTAATTCGAATGTTAGAAAGAACACAAAAGGAAAGAAGTGTAGATTTCTCAAAAAATTCTCACAATGATTTAAATTCTTACCAAGAGAATAATCAATTTGAAATCAAATAGAGACTTTCCTAATTTCACCAACATGAAAAGTAAACAAATCCTTACACTCATAAATCAGATTTTGAAATCTGAATTCAAATGACAAAAAGTTAAGATGGTAGTGATGAATATTGAACGAACTTGAACATCCAAGTTTTGATTTTTTTTGAAGTTTTCTCTCTTGTTTTACACAAACTTTATAGATCAAATACAAATCTAAAAAATATTATTTGTTTTGCTATTTTTATTAAGCAGAATAACATATTTTAATATAATTCTCAAAATTTAATATTTTTGCAAACAACAAAAAGAAAAGATAACTATATTGAAGATTTTGAAACCTCAAGCAATGATACCAAATTATATGATACTCGTTAGGGAATCAACAATTAAAGAGAAACGAAAAATCAAAGAAATTTTACTCGAAAACATGAATCAAGAAAGCAAAAATATCGACCAATATGCAAACATGTGCATACGAATTAATACCAAATTGATGGAATTTTAATGAATTGTAAAATAACAAATATCCACAATCCTAATCGAATTTCACAAGGAACAAAGAAAAGATACCACTTAAACAATCAATAATAACTAACCTCTTTTCTACATGGAACAACCCCTCTTATTAATAGGAGGAAGTTAAGTCCCTTCCACAAGACTATAAAATCCTAACTAGAATGCAATGGTCTTAAGGCCCAACTAAAGTCTAATCAAATAAATGAACTAATCCAATGGTAAAAATGTCATTCATGTTCATAGGATACGGTTGCAGCCCTTTTATGTGAGATGACATGATGTCGTTTGGCACAAATATGGATTCTACGTGACTTGAATATAATCCAATGTCGATATGGTGACAACCCATTTCACATCACATGATTTATGTAAACACTCATTAAACTTAATCTATAAACCCTTACTCCACTATCTTAACCCACCCCTCCTATATTAAATCACCAAACAAAACTTTAGGCTTATATTAAACCACAACCTGATTAATCACCCAAAAAATTTAGTGCACTTTCGATGAGTTTTGACCAGGAGCATAGTAGGGGTTTAGGTCTATACTCCTTGATCCCAACTCGGACATCCATAATCTTCACCTTCAAAGTTGTTGAATGGCCTTCTAATTTCACTTTTCTTGCTCCAAGATCAGCTGACATCACTATGATCTATGATCATAATTCATATCACTTATACTTTGAAGCATCTCAAATTTCAACATAGACTATGCCCACTGAACATGGGAGTTAACGATGAAAATTAATATATGTTACCTCAAATAAATAATTAATAAATTTTATTCATAAATGACCAGCACCAACAACTTTAAAATTAGTTGTTCCTATGTAATTGTCGTAGCTCTACATTTTTCTTTTCTTTTAGAATTTGATGGATACATTAAAAGAGAGAATATATTTTTGATGTATGATAAATCACTATTTTTAAAGAATTATTTATTCATACATAGATTCTGCTATTGGATTTCAACAATAATATTTTCAAAATATTATGAACTCATTAATTCATCAACTAGTATGTTAAATTACAGTATTTTGTTATAGTAATTTATAGTAATTTTATTTCATTTTTATGTTTTATATTATTGGAAAAAATGTTTGAATGAAAATCTTATTTATAGTCTTAAAAAATTGGTTCACAAAAGAATGTAATTAGTGACTTCTTATCCAAGAGACGTACCATATGATTAAAGGGTTCATTTGAACCTTTTCATACAAATGCACACCTTATAGTCAAAAGATTCAATCTTTTTATATAAAGAACATATAGGATAGATTTCTTTTATCGTTAGATTTGAACCTTTTCTTAGCATGGAAATTTGAAAGTTTAAAAACACATTTCAACAATTGAACCTCTACTCTCAAGTTTCAATCAAAATATTACACAAATAATTGTACATAATATTTTTACTAGGAGTATAATATTTTGCATTATTATGATCATGTGTCCATCATGATTTTATGAGTATTTACAAGCGTAAATATTTAAAACTCTTGATTAAAGTGATATGACTTTTATATTCATAAGAAAGAAATTTTATGGTAGCACAATTATAATAAATTTTATGGTAGCACAATTTTATAATACATATTGACTCATTGAGGCAACATTTGGACGACGACTAAGTTTATAGAATAATAAATTTTATTCAGAAGAATATAATATTCTGATTATATTCTTATTCTTCTCTCTATTTGGTGTAAAAGGAATAACTTTTAAATATATTATATTTTATAATAAAAATATTTTATTATAAATACTTGACATTTATTATTATTATAATTATAATAATATAATATTATATGGTTTATAAAAAAATAAAAGAAATGATAAAATGTGAAACTCATGAATATATTGCTATTCCATCATTTCAGTGGAATAAGAAAATTGATGTTTTGTAGAATAACGTAGTAGTATCATGATTTTCAAGATGGTCTCATCAAAATCGATTGTTAACCGACTTAATCCTATTCTCCTATCTGTTTGGTCATATTCACTAAATAAACCTTTATTCGCCATTTTATTCTTCAACCAAACGCCGCCTAAGAGTTCTGTTTTAGCTTCACAATTAACATTTGCACTAAATTCTTGACCTTAGTGAATGTAGTTATCTAATAAATTGTTATTACCATTTGAATTATGAAATCATATTTTTACTACAATAAGAAAAATTTCTATTACTAATACTCATAAGTTTACATTTCATTGACATTTAAAGTGCCCTATTTTTTTCACCAATGCAAAATTTCTTTTACATAGAAGATTGAAATGATTATTGCTAGCTACGACTACATCATTTTTTCTTTAAAACTATCCAAATCATTCCATATTTTTTATTTTTCATATTACACAAGTTTTCAACAAAAAAAATATCTATATATTTTATTGAATTCCAACTCATGGTTTCATTACTTCCATGCAAAATAATTTTATATGCATAAAGTTTTTAATATCACTTGCATCTTTTTATTGACTTTGAAGTCATATATCCTCACATTTAAAAGATTTACTTTTTATTCATAAGAGAAATTTATCAAAACTTTCTACTAGCACATTTATGATTTTAAGTACATGGCCAAAAATTCTTTTGTTGATATTTACTATTTTAAAACGACTACTAAAAACTCTTCGCATACTTTAACTATGCATATTTATGATTTTAAAGAAATGATAAAAAAATATATTTTAATGATTTCATTGTCCAAGATAAATATCCCCACATTTATATATATAAGTTGCAAAGATAGTTTAATGTTTTTTTTTGGTAAAATGGAGGACAGAAGCCCTTAAATAAGTTAAAATATTACATTGGAACAGGGGAGGCACTAACGTCCTCAAATACATCTAGAAACCCTTGTGAGGCTAGTTCAACTGTGCACTAACGAGGGTATTCGAGGGCCTTAGAGGCTAGCCAATCAGCAGAAGCATTAAATTATCGAGGAATTTGTTGTAGTTTGACTACCCAATCCTTTGCCATCAAGGTCTGTATGTCTGCAAGAAGTGTTGCAAGCCAACCTGCTGCAATTGGTGGTTCATTAATTCTGGAAATGGCAATCTTTGCATCTGTCTGGACAAGCAGTTGGCGGATGCCATAGGCCCAAGCAAGTTGCATGCCATCATGGATTGCCCATAACTCAGTTTCCAATGAAGACGCTGTGCCAATATTGCGTACATAGCCCTTCAGCTAATGGCCCTTCCAAGTTCTCAGCACCTGCAATATTCCGTGTGCCTTTTGACGCCCCATCAGTACTGAGTAGTGTCCAGCCTTGGTTGGGTTTCCAATCCGGGCGAACAACTTCATGAGAGGATGGAAGTTGATAGTGGCCTCGGGTGACATGCATGGCTTCCAAGAATGATCTTGGCTTCTGAGTTATTTGATAAGTAGGGTCAGGTGGTCTTGTAAAAGAGCCATCAAATAACTCCAGATTACGCCATTTCCACAAAAATCAACAGCCCACTCCAAATATTGAGCTCCAGGAAGTATAATTTGGCCCCAAATGCATTTGGGTAAGATTGTATTAAAGCCAGTCCTGCAAGTTCAATCCAAAGAATCTTTGGTAAAAAAGCAGGCCTTTGAATGAGGATTTTCCAGCAAGCAGCTGTAGGGGGACAATCGTGTAGGACATGCAATATTGTTTCAGGGCCTTGCTGATAGTGGTTGCAAGAAAGATTTGTTTTGAGTCATCTGGAAGTTAACAACTGATTAGTGATGAGACAATGATGACAAGCTTGCCATAAGAAAGTCTTGATACGTTGTGGCCCCCTCCAACGCCAAAACGTGGACCACACAGTTGTAGGTGTTGAGACTGGGCTTAATCGAGAACCCCGAAATTCATAAAAGGATTTTACTGAGAAGCGTCCATCCCTGCTATGTATCCAGATGTTGCGCCTTGGCGGTGGAGTAAGTGTTAGCAATTTTTGAGTCAACATTTGTGGAAGCAATGGAAAGTCCCACATGCCTTCTCTTGTGATAAAGGAGGAAACAGTAATATTCTTAAGATGTGGGGATAATAATCCTTCCATATAATCTGCAATTGCCCCAAGTCCTGGGATCCATGCATCTTCCAAAAATCTTATGCATGTCCCATTTCCTAGGCACCAACCAATGTTTCATTCGAAGATGGGCCAAAAATCACAAATTTTGCCAAAGGTATGATGCACTCTTTCTGTTTTGTAGCTCTTTAGTCGTATCATGTGCAGAACATTTGTGAATAACTAGTCTAGAGGTGTCCATGCTGTGTGGCAAATCTCCAGCATCACTTAGCAAGGAAAGCATCATTCATGTGGCGAAGATTCTTAATTCCTAAGCCTCCTCGAATAGGGTGGAGTTTTCGAGTGTCTTCTCTATGCCCCCAAATGAAGCTTCTACAAATCTTTTCGGCCTAATACTTGTTATGGGATTCTAGTTGATTGCATTGCGAACATTGAAATGGAGGTTGCAACTGAGTTGACAAGGGTTAGGCACCCTGCCATTGAGAGGCTAGAAGCTTTCCATCCTGATAATTTGCTCTTTACTTTTTCAACAATTCCCCAGTATGTGTGCTTTGTAACTCGTCCGTGAATGATAGGTACACCAAGGTAGCATCCCATGTCTTCTGTTTCTTTGAAACCACACTTGAGGGACAAGTGCCTACGAGCATCTGAACAAACATTTTTAGAGAAATGTAATACAGACTTAGCGACACCTACCTTCATGCCAGATGCTGCCGCAAAAGTGTCGAGGATTTCCAGCATTACATCAATTTGATATGTGGATGCTTCAAGGAATAATAGGACATCATCCACGAACATAATGCGTGAGATGGGGAGTCCCCTCTGACCTACTCAAAAAGGATGTCATCTGCCAATTTATATTGCATTACAAATTAAATGTCCTAATATTTCCATGCATAAGACAAATAAGTATGGAGATAGGGGACATACTTGACGAAGTCCTCTACCAAAGCTGAAGCTGCTTGTCAATGCACCATTCAACAGAACCAGCGCTGTTGGCGAGGAAATGCATGACATAATGGCATGGTGTAGAGAACTTGGGATTTCAGTGGCAAGCAAAGTGTATGATGTGGAGAGTTAATGTATATATTTACACTACTACTTCGCATGCATTTAGCACTCATAACATGATTATTCCGTTCTGCAAATACATGCATATCACCAATTCAATATGTTTTGAACC
The DNA here is from genome assembly GCA_030549335.1 of Pontederia crassipes. Taxonomy (NCBI): domain Eukaryota; kingdom Viridiplantae; phylum Streptophyta; class Magnoliopsida; order Commelinales; family Pontederiaceae; genus Pontederia; species Pontederia crassipes. The sequence goes on along the minus strand of CM060191.1, from coordinate 61,263,122 downwards.
TTCTCCACATCAAACTTACTTTCGTATCATTCTTATTCATTTTTTTACTGCCGAACAAGTTCATTAAGGTAAGTGTCCTTGTAGGAAGCCGACAAGCTTCAGTGGATGGGGTAGAGCGGCCGAACACCACGCACTAGTCTCTGCATTCAAGGGAGATGATCTTCTTCAAGGCTACGATGAAGGCCATCGAACAAATAACGGACACCGCCCTGCACTTGGGGACCAGCCAGCTCTCCCACACACTGAAGCAAGCTTCCTAGACGGAGACCACTATAACAAAAGGAGACAAAAGCTGCAGCGACGACAAGAGCTGCAAGTGTGGCAGAAGCAGAAGAAAAGAAAGAGAGAGGAATATAAAAGGAGGAGGCTAGCCAGAGAGAGGGGGCGGTAGATTAAGGAGGATTTTCCACCATTAGAGTAGAGAACTGAGAGTTGGGAGAGAACTTAGAAAGAAACAATACATGGTTTTATTCGTTGGGATAACTGTTCATCTCAAATGAATTGTAACTAACCGGCCCTGAGGGCAGGAGGTGTTTTACGTGTCTGGATTTATGTTCTTTCGATTGCACTATTATCTCACTATTTTTCATTGACTGAACTGAATGTCGAGCTTTACTTTCGTTTCAATGATATTTGTTTTGATCCCTATTTTACTGCATACCTCTTAATCTTCTGGATTTACACTTGGATTTGAGCCCTTTTTGGACCGTTCTCATCTTGCACCCTCGATCATGGGATATATGAGGCTTTGTGCGATCATACACAGAAAAATCGAGCTTTGATGAGATGATTATTTGCATGGTTTCTTCGTTTTCCTTGCAGTTAAAAGTTCAGAGGAAGTTCCTGATTTACTATCGCTTTGCACCCCCGATCGTAGGGATATGTCAAACTCTATGCGATCGTACGTAGAGAAATCAAACACCGGCGATGGTGATTCATAGTTTGGATTTGTGTTATGTTAGTAATGGTTATTTTTCTGTTATTTGGTTTAGATGTCACGCATCTTCCAACCTAGGACCCGAGAGGGTTACTTGCATTCTGAGATTTCGGCAATAAATGATCGTATTGAGCTGGGAACTCAGATCATCTAGACAGGTTCGAAGCGCTTGTTTGTCATTTTTTCTTCTCACTACTACTTTCGATTCTTCTCTAATTCTGAGAGCTTCTGTCCGAGAGAGAACATTTCTAATCCCTTTTTGTCATTGGCGACCCGAATAGAGTGAATGATAAACGAGTTATATCCAAAGAAATCTCAGTAATCCTGAACTGTATTTCCGAATCGATCCTTCTTCCTCCTTTAAATCGTCTAAACGGCCTCAGCGACATCTAGTTCCTACATTCTACCCAGGAGGGTTGTCTATTTTCCACTAAGGTGAGGACACACCAATCGTAGTTGTCTTCCCTTCAGAGTATTTCTCTTGAATGCTCGGATACTCGATTGTCATGAGATCTTGGCTCATGTCCAAGAAAAGGAAGCTCAAGTTATAAGCTGGAGTGTTGTACGTGAGAGCGACGATAGTATTATCGTTATAAACCCCTTCATGTGTGCAATACAGACTTCTCGCGAGCATGAGGGTGTCGCAAGAAAGTCGAGTGTCTTTCCCATGTTGATCATACACACACACACGAATTGGCATTCATTCATTTTTACTCATATTGTATTGGACCAAAGAACTTAAGTTCTAAAATAGAAACACCTCCCATAAGTCCTAAGCACGCATTCCTAATTGAGTGCCTTCGCACTTTTTCAAATCTAATCATCGCCTCCGTGTTACTTTTTATTTAAAAAATAATAAAAACATTTAAATTTCCTTTACTTTATAGTGTTATCTTCTTATTCTTGTTTTCAGCATTGCTTTTTGGCATCGAATTAGTTTAAAAAAAAAGCTTCTTGAAGATTTTTCAAGACATCGTTCTCTGTGAATCGAACTTCAAGCACTAGAATGATGCACCGTACTTTTGTAGATCGTATTTTGATAGTGCGGAGAGATTATAAATTTTAAAACTTCACTCAGCATCTTTTTTTGTATTCAAGGCAACACGCTAGATTAAAGGGGCAGACATATGTTTCAAGGTCATTCATCTCTCATACGTGTCCCTGTTACTACTTAGTGCGCCAGTTTCATCTTTACATAGCATTTCTCTGTATAGACACTTATGTGAGTCAATGTCTGATAAGAAATCACATTCAATGCTATCAAAGACTTTTTTTGGGTCAAGCTTGGCAGCCATGAATCCTCTTCGGCCTTTCATCCTTCTCCTACAATGGATAACTTCCTTTGCAACAATAATATTATCATGTATTTGTCTCCAAGGAACAAAACTTACCTGTGTAGGCGTGGTTGCTCATGAAAGGTTGAAGCCTATTTGCGATTATTTTTGTGATGAGCTTGAATGCTACATTACAAAGGCTGATGGGTCTTAACTGATGTATGGTTTTTGGGGCAGCAACCTTTGGAATTAAAATAATTAGTGTTTGATTGAAATCAGTTGGATTCGCTTCCACTAATGACATCTCTTACTAGTGCAACTAGTTGTTCATTTAGCATGGGCCAGAATGTTTGAAAGAAAAATGCTTGGTACCCGTCAGGGTCCAAGCACCTTAAAGGGGTTCATCATCCACAAAGCTTCTTTGATCTCTTGTGTTGTGGCCGTGCGTTCCAGGGAGGCATAGCAAGCTTATATGAGTCAACACGAGGGAAGTTATGTGGGAGGGTGGGTCAGTCATGTAGCCTTCTAGCCTTGTGGAATTCCTTGAAGTGGCCTACAACATGATATTTTAGTGTCGAGGACTCATAGCACCATGTATCATCAGGTAGTTTGAGGGCTTCTAGTTTGAGGTCCCATCTTTGAATGATTGCTTGGGTGTGAAAATAATGTGTGTTGCGATCTCCGAGTCGTACCCAATTACATCTAGATTTTTGAACCCACAACATTTCTTCTTGTTCTAGCATCCACTCCAGCTATGCAGATAGCTCTGATTCCAATCTTCGCAGGAATTGATTGGGCTGCCCATTGATGGCTACTTGAATACCTCTAAGTCATTCCATGAGTCTTTATTTTCGCTGGTGGATATTTCGGAAGGTGTCGTGGTTCCAAGTTGTTAGCTCTTTTTGAAAAGCTGCTAAGGAAGAGGGCAAGTACTCAGCACTCTGCCAATTTAAGCTGAAGAAGTCTTGGAATCCTGGATGTTGGGTCCTGGAAATGGCGAACTAATTCTTGTTGTATCTGAGCGTTCCTGAAATCTATCAAAAGTGGATGATGGTTGGATTTTAGCCTTGCCAAAGACTTCACTATACCTTCCATGGAAACTGTTTGTCATGCCATATTAGCCACTGCACGATCTAATCTTTTATATACTCTTTCATAGTCACCAACTTGTCCACCTTCCCATGTAAACCTTGGTCCACTGTACACATCCAAGGCCTCCTAAAATGCTCTGCTGGATGATGGACACATTTTTCCTCAAAAGAAAGTATGTCGTTAAAATCGCCCGCAACTATCCATGGATCATTGGTTGACATGGTTGTTATTTCCTCAAGCTCTTGCCACAGGATCTTCTCATAGTTTCAGTTGGGTTTCCATAGGCGATTGTGAGCCAGGTAATCCGCAAGGTGTCCCATTCAACTTTGCAATGTATGCATTGTGCTCGGATTTGAATATGAGAAATAGTGAGGTGTCCCAGGCACCATAATAGCCATATTCCACTTGAGAAGCCTTGTGCTTCAAGCCTCGTTGAGTCGAAATCTCGAAGTCGTCGTATTACATTGTCTGCTTTTCTTCCGCTAATCCGCGATTCTAGAATAGCAACTATACTTGGATTGTGGTCCTTGATATAGTTCATTATGATTCGTCTAAATCCTGGATTACCTGCACCCTGCAGTTCTAAACAAATATCTACATTAATTAATAATTATCGGATGTTGTGGGAATACCATTTACTAGTCTATATGCCATTAGGATGCATCAGTGCTGAGCTTCCCCGGGCATGGATGTGGGGTTAACAGCATAGGGGTTGGATTCACATGATAACTTGGGAAGTCCGTAGTTGATGCGTCATTGAGATGGATGGGGTCCTCCCAAGCATCCTTGAAGGCGGCATCTCCGATTTCAAGGGATGGAGCAATCTCCTTTCGAACATAAGTATTATGTTGCATACCTATGACTTGCATGAGATCTTCGCTGTCTTGCTTGTTGGGTCCCCGTGTACATTTTTCCAGTAATGAGAACTTTGGATGTTCCAACTTTTTGTAATGTTTTTGTTGTTGGGTCAGAATGATGTGTTTGCATTAGTCTTGTCACTTACTTTTGTCGAGGGATCATTTGATTCTGGATGCTGCGTTTCCACCTGGAAGCCTTACCATGTGCGTTTTGGTTGCTGGGATGTCTTGTGCTAGCTTGTTTTTGAATAGTGTGCATATATGAGGTAGCTCTTTGGATATTTGATTCGATTTGGGTGGTGTTGGTTCTTTTACATGCACTTGTGTGCAATATTTTCAAAATCGGATCGACGATCGGATCGAATTTTTTACAAGGTCATAGTTGAATTAGTCCGACTGGGTTCGATCGGATTGAATCAAATTTTATTAAAATAATATTATTTATAATAATTATAAAGATATAATATAAGTTATATGATATAGTATATGAATATTGCACTAATAACCTATTAATGATAGTTAAAATTAATATAACATAATTTTAATTTGTTAAAAGTTTTAATAATAATAATAAATAATAATAATAATCATAATAATAATAATTAATATTTAAATATGAAAATAGATTATTACTAATTTAGTATCTATTATTTAATGATTACAGATGCTATATTAATAAAGTTTATCTTAAATTATTCTTATTTCTTATTTGTTAACACTTTCCTTTTTATTTCCTTTATTTATGCCCTTTAATAATTTTTTATTTTAATGTTAGGAAATTTTAAATACTTACCTTTTTATTTCCATTCTCTTAATTTTATGTGTGTCATATTCCTTCCTTCTTTACCTTTCTTATATTCCTATCTTTTTTTCTTTTTTTAACTTTCTTATTTTTATCATTTTTTACTTTTTTCTTTACAAAATATGAATTGAACTGGGTTCAATCGGCCCGGTTCAACCGGCCCGGTCTAACCGGCTGATTCAACCGATTTTCCCAAGTTCAACATGAAAAATGATTTTGCATTCCAATAGGATCTGATCACCGATCGGTTCGCGATTGAACCGGCCGGTCCGGTCCGGTTTTCATAACATTGCTTCTATGTTCATCCATGGCATCATATGAGGAGATTGAAGTGCTAGGCTGTTTCAATGAATTGATTGGAGCCTTATGCCTTCTATGCTTGACTCATAGCCATGGTCCATACACTTCATTCCCCATGCCATCAGATTGGGTTAGATCACAAGGTACCAAGAGGGACGGATGAATTGATGTTTAAATCAAAAATATCGATTTTACAAAAATCATCGCGGAAGTTTAAAATTGATTCGTTGATATTTAATCCACCACAGTAGCAATCAAATCACATACATAATAGAGTAGGAAGGAGAGGGAGAGAGAAAGATAAACACAAGATGTACGGTGATTTGTTAACGAGATTCGGTCACACTTTAGCCTACGTTCCCCCTCCGACTTCTCGACATCGAGACCGTCGAAAATTCTACTAACACCCTTCCTTTGTTCCAAATGGGGCAAGGAAGAAACCCTTTACAAGTCATGCATTTTCTTCATTTCGAGAGGTAAGGCACACCTCTGTCACAACCGTAAGCTTTCATTGTCTTTTTTTTGCTCAAGAGGTAAGACACAACATCTTTCACTCAAGAGCTAAACAATTATTATAATATCACAAGAACACTCCACAATATTTCTTTTACAATTTGAAACCTCACACAAGAGTAAGAGAGAAAGCAACGAGAGATTTACAACTTTAAGCTCAAGATGATTTCTTGGAAGAACACAAGTGTTTCCCTATTTTTTCTTTAGGAAGTCTTGATCTTCTTGATGTGTTTTGGACCTCTTTTATAGCCTCCAATATTTTCCTAGTAGTTGGTACTCAAAACTAGCCATTATGTACTTTTCTGCAGTAAAAGGGGTGCCCATTTTATTTTCGGATGTCCATTTTAGAATTAGCCATTGAAATATAGCCGTTAGAGATAGCCTTCGAACGTCCGTTTTGAGTTTTCGGGTGACCGTTTTAAAAATGTCCAAACTATCTAACTAGCGGTCCCTGCACCAACATTTTTGGGCATCCGTTTTATCTCCAACGGTCCGAAATATTTTCGGTCATCCATTTTGTCATCGACAACCTGATAGACCTGCACTCTTTTATACTTAACTTTTTGCATAGTTATCTAAATGAGATGATTTTTTATTATACGAAAAAATAATAGAATTCTCTATAAATATTCATATTCTTCCAAACTCCAATGAGATCATAGTCAAATATTCAATCACAGTTCAGTGCATAACGTTGTCAATTTCAAATTAAACTTTTTAGACCTTACTCTTTTATATATAACTTTTTATTTGAGTATCCAAATGAGATGATTTTTTATTCTATAGAAAGAAACAAAATTATCTACAACTTTGATATTTATCATTCATACAAAATCTAATGAGATCATAGTCCAATATTAATTCAAAGTCTAGTAATAAAGTTGTTCATTTCAAATGAAACATTTTAGACCTTTACTTTTTTGTACATAACTTTTCATACCAGTATCCAAATGAGATGATATTTGATTCTATGAAAAGCAACAACTTTATTTACAACTTTCATGTTCACCTCTTATCGCAAATCTATTGATAAAGTAATCAAATATCAAATGCAAATTCAACACATAAAAATATCAACTTTAAATAGAACTTGTCGACCTTCACTATTTTGGTATAACATTTTATATTATTTTTCAAATGAGGTGATTTTTAATTCTATGAAAAGATAAGAAAATTATATATAACTTTTATATTAATCTCTTTATCAAATTCTCATGGTAGAATAGTCAAATATTAAGTAAAAGTTTAGTACATAAAAATATCAATCTCAATTACTTTTTGAACTTCACTTGTTTAAACATAATTTTTTATGTGATTGTTCAAATGAGGTGATTCTTAATTTTTTACAAAGATAAGAAAGTTATTTATATTTTTATATTCACCTTTTAATGTAAATCTCGTGGAAATTTAATCAAAAGTTTAGAACGTAAAATGATTCATTTTTATATAATTTTTACACATTTTAAATATAACTTCATTTTATTGAGGTTTGTATTATCAAAATATAATTACATAAAAAATAAAAACTTTGTTCAACAGTGCCCACGTGATTTGTCACATTATCACTACTAGCTCCGGCAGTCGTAGCTCCATGATCGCTCTGTTCTCCGAAAACAACTGCATTTGTGGTAGCTGTAACCCCTTCGGGGCAAAAGTCACGACGATGATTCATTTTACCACAATGAAAACATAAAGCCGAGTCCCTGACACTCAATCTTATATGTGCGTCCTCTTATTTCTACATGTGGCATAATGGGGGCGTCCATGTCAAGCTCAACACAGAGTCTTGAAAGGTTGCCTCGTGAACCTAACAGGTTGTCCTTTTCACCTCTCAGAGGTGACTGATCAATCTTCAACAGTTTTCCTAGACCCCATCCTAGTCGTCGAAGAAACGGCCTATGATGAAATTCTGGAAGGTCCATGATACGAGCCTAGGCTACCAGCTTGCTAATCTTTGCCTCCCAGGAGCGGAAGTCAGGAGTCCACTCCCTGATAGACAAGAAGTGGCCAAGAACCACCCATGTCCCTCCTGTCAATGCCCAACTCATGTCTTCTTCTATAGAGAATTTGATGATGTAAAAGTTGTTTGAGAGATCTGTAAGAGAGATCGCCCTCTTCCACGCCCATAGTTTGCTAAGCCTGTCGTGAAGGGGGAAGCTGGGCTTATCAACCTTCCTACCAGTCCACTTTTCAACAGCTTCAAAGAGTTCCTGATAAAAAATATGGATGCACGGGCATCTTTTATTACTCTTATCCACTGACGCCATGAGTTCCTCAAAAGCTTCATCTTTCTCTATGATGGGCAAACCATCCCTCTCTAAGAGATGTTCAGATGAGATCTTGTTGCTCCTCGAACAACGTCGGCGAAACCACGTCGAGAGGACTAGTTCAAGTGAGATAGTGAGTCTTTTGGTGGGGGGAGGTGGGCGAAGATGGAGGAGTTGAGGAGCCTGCTAGGCCGCAGGCACATTTGATGCTTCGCAAGAGTTGATCCATTTCTTCGGCTGAAGGGGGTGGTATCGCAATGCTCTTGGACTTTGATAGCGTACCGAAGATATTTAAGAATATTTGTATTTTCTTACTCTCATATAGTATATAACACAAATTTATACTATATTAAAAATAAAAAAGTTTGTCGAAGTGATGACATTTGGCACATTGTTACAATGACATGTATCCTCTATCATTTATAACTAATTAAATATTATGTAATTAATAATAATAGTTTTATTTTATAGTTAGTTAGTAATTTGAATGATTAATTTGTAATCTCTCCATTTCTTATGTTTACCACGTTTTATGATTAATTTTTAACCTCTTCATTTCTAACTTCTCAATTAAAAATTCCTTAATTGTTATATGTTAATTAATTTAAAAGATAGTTACAAAACAACTTTAGTTAAAAAAAGTTTTTTTAACGTGTGGAGGCACTTCATGTGCCAATGTATATTATTAATAAAATATTTTTAACTAAGATAAAAATAATTGTCTTATTATGATAAGAAATTGAAGTCAATAATTCTAATCAATCCCAAATAGTAAAATTATAAATATTTTCCAAAATTCTTAATATTTTTTTTTAAAATAATATAAATTAGCAATGATATAACTAAAACATATAGCCACGTGAAAAATAACGAAAAGTATACTAAATTAATGTGATAATCAGTTTTTATACTTTTAATATTACGATTTCAAATTTCACACGTCTTTGAAAAATAACGAAATAAAATTAGAATACTAATCCATCACAATAATTTTAATAATCGGTTAGGTAGTAACTGCATCTTAGATAGTTTTATTTAGTAACTACCTCCTCAATAGTGTAATGCCTCCTTATAAATACCAGCAAGAAAATAGATGTCCTTCCACATTCTCTCTCTCTCTCTGATTTTTTTGCATGTTTTTCATAATTCACTATATAAGTTGTTTCTTAGTTTTTATCTTTAACAATTAAGTAGTTATTATGTATTTATTTATTAGAAATTAGAACGGTTAGGATTTACCTAAGTAATTAGATTTTTATCTCATTGATATATATATTCATATTTTAGAAGTTTCATGTTTATTATATGTCTTAATTGACTCTTATATTATATTGTTTACTTTTTGAAGAGGTTAGATCCCACTTTTCCGATGGTAAAAAATCTTCACATTCTTTGTTTTTTGTGTGAGTTTTTAAGTTGGTTTTGCTTCTAAATTACTATCCTACCATTGCTTAATTTTTTTAATTACCATACTTAAGGCATGGGGGTTGACTTGATCGATTCAAAATATTCCAAATTAATATATTATCGTTGCTTAGTTTTGACCATTTTAATCTTCCAGGTCTTTTACACAGTTGAAAAATTAATTAATTAGTTATAGAAAATTTATTTTTTATTTTATCACAGTTGAAACTTATTTACAACTTATCATTCACTATTGGTATTTCTCTAAAGGTACTCACAAATTTCATATTTTTTGACGTAAATGATATCATAATTTATAATTAAATAATATAACATGTTTGTAAGCTTCATATACAATATAAAATTTAAAAGTATTAATATCTGAGTTATAATCAATTTCCAATAAATTTAACAATATTAATATCAATGTAATAATTATTTCCAATTGTAATTGAGTAGCATTCAATTATTCTTTTATAAGTGATAAAAGTTATAGAATTTTTGTATGATTACATTACTTCTTAAAATATTATTTGTGTACAAAAGTAAGCATTTTAGTGGTATTTTATTTATTTCTATAATGATATCCTCAATATGTGCTATTTTATTAGATTTTTATTTTTTGAAATATTTTTTGTACAATTAATTTTTGTATCAGGGTTGAATACATGATCTATATTCTCTTATAACCATGTAATTATAGATTGGAATATAAAATTTTTAATAATTTTTTTTATTTATCAAGATTTAATGTCAAATAAATACAAAGACTTTATTTTTTTATCATGATTGCGATCATGACTTTTGTTCTCTAAAATAGTTCCTTCAATTTATGTGACATCCTGATTCCTTTTAATTTGATTTAGAATATTGTCATTATTGATTCTTTTTTATTTACCATATTTAATTTGTTTATATCATGAAGTAAATAAACTTAAAAACATACTTTTTTCATCAAAATAATTCCTTCTTAAATATGTGAGAATTTGATTCATTTTATTTTTTTTACTATTGTCATTACTATATATTTTTATATTTACTATAAATAATATTTTTAGTCCATCTTTAAGTGATATCGTATTATTTATTGGCATTTCTTATATTATTTTATTTCTTCTTAAAATATTAATAGTATACAAATGCGAAAAATTATGTAATATATATTTTTTTAGTGCTCAATTTATGCTATATTCTTATAAGTCTTTCAACTATTTTTTCATTGTAAATAAAAAAAAGCATTAAGCATTTATCTAAACTTATCGGTCATATAACACACATTTCATGCAGACTCTTATAGCATGTGAGTAATGCATATATTTCAAATATGTTTCATTCACAAAATTATTGTGTGTCAAGTTCATTCATGGTATGGGTACACATCCATGATTATTTTTTTAATAATTGAACTATATAATATCAAAATATAACACATTTTTAATTTAAAAAATGATTGTTAATGCTTTATGTTAATTATATTATATTTCATAGATAAAATTATTTATTAGCAATAAGTGTAGAGATGTGTTTATGTGATTACTTTTATTTTTACCTTTAAATAAGAGTAAAAAAATTTATCTTAGTGATGATGAAATTAATAATTCGAATATTACATGTCTTCTACATATTGCTATGTAAGAACAATTTATCTTAGTTGTTGTTGTTGTTGTTGTCTGATGTATAATATTTTAATAACTATATCTATATTTTATAGATTATTAAAAATGAGTAAAATATATTATGTGATATTCTCTCATGAATTCATATAATATAACAATAATATTTAAATTATCAATTATTTAATCGTACATTTACGATTGATCAGATAAAAGAAAGAGAAAGCTTAGTACAAATAAAAATTTGGGATATATTAGGTTGATTCGACAACATCAAAAGTGATTTGTCTTTATTTAAATAAGAATATAAAATAATAATTTAAAAAATGTTATCAATATAAAACATATTTAAGCACGAGCAGATAAAAAATATATAAATAATTATAAATAATATATTCATAAAATAATTATATTTATTAATAATATTTTTATTTTATTATATGAAAATTGATTATTAAAATTATTTTAATAATTATCTTCTCTCCGTGCATCGCACGGATATTATACTAGTATATTTTAATATATGAAACTCATAATGTTGACAAGACTAATGTTTGCTTCAAATGTATTGTCTAATACCTATAATTTCGGAAACATTTATATTCACATACTCAACAAAAATATGTTTTTATATATGATGCTCATAATTTTTATGTTTGCCAATTTTATACTAATTAAAATGCAGATATATTTTCATAATCAACAACTCAATAGTAAGTTATAATATTAAAATAATACAAGTATTTCATTCATTATATTTTTAATTACACCGTGATAAATATTCATGAATCTAATAATAATTCATAACAATAAGATTTCTTGAATATATCATCTATCTTAATATAGTTACACTATGACTAATATCCAACAATTTGGTATTAAATTATAATAATTGTAGCCAAAACAATTTCTTTCAAATATTTCATATATTATAATTTAATATCAAGTATACAACAACCAATTATAATATTCAAATTATAATACTCATAATATAACACCCCTTAGCTCCGTCACGATACTATTCGATTTGGACCTACGAATTTAAAACGCAATAGGTAAATGGGGATGTTATGATACCTTTTGTAACATCTTCTTAGCTCCAAGATACTATTCACTTTGAGGTCCGCCTAAATTTAAAACACGTTTTGATAAGTAAATGATATGTCACTTATAAGTTCATGAGACTTTTATGTTTTGTTCATGTGACACTATCTTTTACTCTTTGGTCTTTTCACCTTGAGGTCTTACACATAGAATATATGAAAGTTATCGAGATCATCGAGTAACAATATTAAAAAACTCATAATATATTTTTTCTAGTAATATGCAATAATTTGATTGCATACTTTTGTATTGTATGTTATTTTTTATTGTATATTATTGACAAAATGCTTGAAAGAGGAGTATGTTTGTAAGCCTGAAAGATTGCTTAAGATGCCGTCGGCACCGTTCCCAAAATAACTGTTTAAAAAAATATAAGTGTGTTTAAAAGTTTCGTTTCATTTTTTCATAAAGGTCACTTTATTTTTTTTCATACAAAGAACACACATTATTATGAAAGGTATATTTCTTCAAAATGCTTAAATGCATCATATCACTAATGACACATGTGAATAGTTTTTTTCATAAAAAAGATATTGATAAAAAAATACAAAATTATATTCCGTAACATCTTTCCATAATGTAATTGTAATATGATATGATATGTGTAATTATAAGTTGTAACATATAAATTCCAACATTTTCCTCTAACAGTAATATGATATGTGTAAAATTTGTCTAATAAGAGGAAAAAGAGTATTGAGGTATAATCACGCTTCGGAAAAAAAAACTTTATTCAAAGAACGCGTTTTGTCTATACTATCAAACTTTATGACCCTGTTAGCCAACAAAAAATAAAATAAGATTGTTTGACTTTGAGTCGTGTTTTATATATCTAACATCAAGCAAAAATCCCATACTAAATGTACCTGCCGCCCTAATTAATAAATCAAAAGAAAATGGCAAGAGGAGAGAACACTCGTCCATGATATAGAACAGCTTCCTCTTGATTCAAAAGTTTTAACCTACAGTGTTTAGAAATAACCTTACAGAAAAATCTTTATAATGAGGTTATCCATAGACACACAAAAAGTCCTACTTTTTCTGCAGTGCACGTTTCATAGACGCCAAAACTTCCAAGCACGTCGAGCATAATATACAACTTTTGCAGGCCACAGGTCTTAATTAAACCAAATTAAACTTTTAATCATTTGATTACTTCAACCGTCGATTGGACTGCTTCGTTATGGCAAGTTCGCTTGCCCATTTCTTCCTGGATTTATGGCCGTCCTGGCACCAGCTACAGATGAACGCGAGGCCATCGATAACATGTTTCTGTCCCCACCCAGTGGAGGTCTCTTTTACTTCCATCACTTTCTTTATAATCCTTCTGAGTGACGTTGAACAACATGTTCATATATATATATATAGATAGGTTGTAGGATCAAAGTGCAGCCAATTATTAACTAAGTGGCGGAAATTTTAAGAGAGGAGGGGGATGGCTGCAGCTTCGTGGCTTCATCTAAAAGTTGCATTCTTGGCACTGATGATGGCGCCGCAGGTCCGGGCCACGTTTCAGGCAACGGAATGGATTCAGGCGCATGCAACCTTCTACGGCGACGACAGCGCACAATCAACCATGGGTTTGTATCTTAGCCAATTTGTAGCTACTACGTACGTGCACAAAAACACGTATTACTTTCATATCTAAACCTGGAGATACGACCATCGATTCATTATAGAAAAGCACAGCTCAAGATGTGCATGGGCAGTTCTACCAAATGCTTCTTCAAATTTGTTTGTTGTGATCGGTTGGAGCTCGCGCTGCATGCAGGTGGAGCTTGTGGATACGGAGACCTCTTCAGCAGCGGCTACGGGACGAAGACAACGGCGCTGAGTCAGACGCTGTTCAACGACGGACTTAGGCTGCGGGCAGTGCTACGAGATACGGTGCAATGGAGCCGCCGCGTGCTACCGAGGCAATCCGTCGGTGGTGGTGACCGCCACCAACCTCTGCCCGCCCAACTGGGCCGAGCCCTCCGACAACGGAGGGTGGTGCAACCCCCCGAGGGTCCACTTCGACATGGCCAAGCCGGCCTTCGAGCAGATTGCCGACTGGAACGCCGGCATCGTGCCTGTCATGTATCGCAGGTAACGTGCGTGCATACATTCTGTGTATATAACATTCGTACTTTGCATGTAGTCCAACGTCAACTACTCTCTCTCTCTCTCTCTCTCTCTCTCTCAACTCATCTCTGTTGGAATGTAATGTAATGGTAGGGTGCCGTGCGCGGCGGGCGGGGGGATCCGGTTTCAGCTGCAGGGCAACGCGTACTGGCTGCTGGTGTACGTGCTGAACGTGGGAGGCGGAGGCGACATTGCGTCGATGTGGGTGAAGGGGACGGAGACGGATTGGGTGCAGATGAGCCACAACTGGGGGGCGTCGTACCAGGCATTCTCCTGCCTGGGCGGCCAATCTCTCTCCTTCAAGATCTTGTCCCTCACCACGCAGGAGACCCTCGTCGCCTACGACGTGACCCCCACTTACTGGTCCGCCGGCTTGACCTACCAGGCCAACGTTAACTTCCAGTAGCTCATGATTTTTAATTTAAATTTACATATAGAAAAAAGGAGTTGAGTACTTTGTACCTGTCTCTAATCAGTTTCCACGCATGCAGCAGAATCAAATTGTTATGTATGCCTGCTTGTCGCACCCCAATTTGTCGTCTCTGTTTTGTAATCAATTTGATGAACTTTTTCTTCTCTGAACTCGGGCTCGACTGACGAGGTTAATTGTTCGGATGTTCTGAATCAATTTGATCAGTGTGCGTGAGTGTCGCCTGTATTTCTTTTTTATCAGATAAGAAGAAAAAAAATAAAATAAACCAGAATAGGCACAACTGGACCAGGTTAGAATTTCTTTTTTTTTTCGGTTGTCAAGGGGAAGAGAGCTCACATAATAGTGTTGATAATGTCTTGAATATGAACCCAATTGTAATTTTTTTGTGGTCCTTTTATGTAGTCAGGCGCTTTAGCAGAATTTTTCTACAGGGAAATTAATTTAGAGTTCCAGTCCGTATATAATTTCTATCATTTGTCAAAGGGAGTACCTATATAAACTTCTTAGGGGTCCAAATAAAAATCCATCCTTATAATTATCGTTATTTCATAACAAAGAGAGCCGTCACCATTTTTTTCTTCGCGTTCTTCTGTGTTCGAATGATCTCCCTCTCTTTTCGTAACAAACTGATATTAGAGCTTTAGGGTTCGTCAGCTATTCACGATCAAGTAGGGAGATGGCGTCGCAAAACGTGAACATGGAGAAGTTCAACGGCAGGAACAGTTTCGCATTGTGACAGATCAAGATACGGGCACTTCTGAAGCAACAAGAAGTTTTGCCGACGCTCTCAAACATGTCAAAGAACAAATCAAAGGAAGAAGATTCGAAGGGTAATAAAAAGGAGATTGACCTCGCTACTTTGACGGCACAGGAGGAGAAGGCGCACTTGATGATCCTGTTGTGTATGGCGGATGAGGTGATAATCGAAGTCGCAGATGAAGAAAAGGCGGCCGATCTATGGTTGAGATTCGAGAGTCTATATATGACGAAGTCTCTCACTAACAAGTTACTGTTGAAGCAACTAATGTTCTCTCTCCGCATGTAAGAAGGTACCCCTTTGAAAGATTAAATGAGTTAAATTCTTTATTGATGGAACTGAGAAATATCGATGTTAAGATCGAGGATGAAGATGTTGTCCTAGTTCTGTTAGCTTCGCTTCATGTATCATATGAGAATTTTATTCAGTCTATAATTATCGGGAAGAAAACTATAAGTCTGGAAGAAGTAAGATCGAGTCTTCATACTCGTGAATTTCGACATAGGGCATCTGAAAATTCTGCAGGGACTCAGGTCGCGGATTTGATATCAATCACGGAGAAGGGACAGTTCTCGAATTCGAAGAAATCTAAGTCAAAGAAGAAGAAAATCACTGTGAAAAATATATGTAATTACTGCAAGGAACCAGGTCATTGAAAGAAGGATTGTCCGAAGAAGAAGAAGGCCCCCGTCGCTACGGTGGCACATGAAATTAGAAATTCTGAAGATAATTTGGTTCTGACTTCTCCTGATAAGGGATGTCTGGAGGATGGTTGGGTTCTTGATTCGGGGTGTTCCTATCATATGACTCCGAATAAAGAATAGTTCTCATCTTATCAAAAAGACTGACGGTGAAAATGTCATCATAGGCAACAACGTGTCATGTCAGATAGATGTAATTGGTTCTGTACAGATCAGGATTTATGACAATCTTGTGAGGACGCTGACAGATGTCCATCATGTTCCGCAATTGAGAAAGAATTTGATATCACTTGGAGTCCTCGACTCTAAAGGGTGTTAGATCAATACTGCTGGAGGCATCCTCACGGTCATGAAGGATGATGCTACGGTTCTGAAGGGAGTCAGACAGAAGTCCTTGTATATATTGCAAGGTAAGACAGTCTCTAGCGTTGCTGCAGTGGCTAGTTCATCCGAATTAGAAAAGTCCAGGATGTGGCACATGCGACTTGGACATATGAGTCAGAACGGAATGAATATTCTCAGCAAACGATGTCTTTTGGGAGACAAGAAGATAT
This sequence comes from Pontederia crassipes, assembly GCA_030549335.1. Lineage (NCBI taxonomy): Eukaryota > Viridiplantae > Streptophyta > Magnoliopsida > Commelinales > Pontederiaceae > Pontederia > Pontederia crassipes. Next base: position 61,246,390 of record CM060191.1, on the reverse strand, counting down.
CTGAAATCAACTTCTTCAAGCAATGTGTGTTTGGCAAACAACGAAGGTCTCAGTTTGGCAAAATAATGCACAGAACGAAGATGACACTTGATACATCCACGACGATTGTTGGGGTCCCTCTCGTGTTCTATCATTAGGAGGTACTAGGTACTTCCTGTCCGTGATTGATGACTACTCGAGAATAACTTGGGTATTCATGATGAAACACAAGAGTGAGTCCTTCAAGACCTTTAAGCAGTGGAAGGTTTTGGTGGAAAATTAGACGTCGAAGAAAGTGAAGCGCCTTTGCACTGATAATGGTTTGAAGTTCTGTTCTACTAAATTTGATCAGTTCTACAAAGATGTAGGCATTGTCAGGCATCGCACAGTCAGAGATACTCCACAACATAATGGAGTTGCAGAACGAATGAACATGACATTTCTGGAGAGAGTAAGGTGCATGCTCTCTCGCGCTGGTCTGAATAGGACATTTTTGGCTGAATCGATTAACACAGCTTGCGACTTGGTGAATCGAAGTCTGGCGACTGTGATTGATCTCAAGACTCCAACTTGGTCAGGAAATACTGCTGATTATACTTATCTGAAATTTTTTTGTTGTCCAGCATACTATCACGTCAGTGAAGGAAAGTTGGAGCCAAAGGCCAAAGAAGGGTATTCATGGGATATGGTGCAAGAGTGAAGGGCTACAGAATTTGGTCTCCTTCAGAACACAAAGTCATCCCCAGCAGAAGCGTGATCTTTGATGAAGTATCAATGCTTCAATTGAAGGTGGAGGCTGAAGAAAGCATTAGTAAATAGGTGGAGGTTGAAATCACTCCAACTGAGGATGATGCTGAAGGATCACATCAAGAAGCAGAATCAGAACATGAAGAATCTGATGAGCAACCTGAAGAAGAGTCAATTACTATCAAACGGCCTCGCGGAGAAGTGAGTCCTCCTAAGTGATATGGCTTCAAGGACATGGTTGCTTATGCACTGCAGATAGCTGAAGAGGTGAAGTCCCTAGAGCCGTCCTCTTATAGGGATGTCATCACATGTGCCGAATCTGAATAGTGGATAGCTGCTATGGGTGAGGAGATGAAATCTCTATACAAAAATCAGATGTGGGAGTTAGTCAAGTTGCCTAAAGGCAGAAAGATCGTTGGCTATAAATGGATCTTCAAGAAGAAAACTGAAATTCCAGGAGTTGAAGACACCATATACAAAACATGATTGGTTGCTAAAGGTTATAATCAAAAAGAAGGTGTGGACTAATAAGATATTCTCACCTGTTGTCAGACATACTTCTATCAGGGTGCTACTTACTCTTGTATCACATCAGAATCTAGGGTTCGAGCAACTAGATGTGAAGACTGCTTTCCTCCATGAAGAACTTGAAGAGGACATTCTTATGAGCCAACCAGAGAAATTCTCCATTCCATGAAAGGAGAATCAAGTTTGCAGACTGAAGAAATTTTTGTATGGCCTGAAGCAGTCTCTCAGACAATGATACAAGAGGTTTGACAGCTTTATGATCTCTAAGAGATTCAGCCGAAATCCCTATGATTGTTGTGTATATCACAAGAAGGTGAAGGACGATTCCACCATCTATCTGCTCTTGTATGTTGATGATATGCTCATTGCTGTTAGAGACATGACAAACATTTAGAATTTGAAGAAGCTCCTTAGTGCAGAATTTGACATGAAGGATCTTGGTGCAACACAGAAGATTTTGAGGATGAAAATTCTAAAGAATCGCGCATAGGATAAACTCTTCTTATCTCAGAAAAGTTATATTGAGAAGATTTTATCCAGGTTTGGAATGTCTGGAGCGAAGCCTTTGAATTATCCATCAGCTACAAATGTTCATCTCAATGTTGCGTTCGCACCAAAATCAGAAGCAGAGAAGGAGTACATGTCTCGGATTTCATATGCTAGTGCAGTTGGAAGTCTAATGTATGCCATAATTTGCACAAGATCGGACATTGCTCATGTAGTCAGTGTTAACAATAGGTTCATGAGCGATTCAGGAAAAGAGCACTAGCAAGCAATGAAGCAAATTTTTCGATATATGAGAGGAACATCTGATATTGGCCTCATCTACAGAAGTGATAAAGAGTGTTTGGTTGCAGGGTACTCAAATTCAAACTATGCTGAAGATGTTGATAGAAGACGATCTATGACAAGCTATGTCTTCAATTTGGGTAGTTCGATCATTAGTTGAAGGCCACATTTTAGCCATTGATTACATTGTCTACCACAGAGGCTGAATACATGATACTGACAGAAGCTGCCAAGGAAGGCATCTGGTTAAAAGACCTAGTTGGAAATCTCGGATTACATCAGGAGCAGGCTATAGTGCACTGTGATAGTTTGAGTGCAATATGTTTAGCCAATGATCAAGTACATCATAAAAGAACCAAACACATCGATGTCAGATATCACTTCATCCGCACTGAGAAGATGATCAATGTGAAGAAGATTGGTATCGAAGATAATCCAGCTGATATGTTCATCAAATCTGTTCCTCATGACAAGTTTCAGCATTGCTTGGCTTGCTTAACATTAATACTTTATAATAGCTCCAAGGTGGGACTCGCGGCGGCGTGATATTTTGTGCTCTAAAAATGATTCAAGTCAAGGTGGAGATTTATTGATAATGCTTTGAATTTGAACTCAATTGTAACCCTTCTATGGTCCCCCTATGTAGTAAGACGCTTCAGCAGAATTCTCCTATGGAGTCTCGCTGCTTGATTACCGAACTTGTGGGGGGGGTCAAGGGGGGATTCAGGAGGATCTCCTATGGGGGTTGCAAGGGGGCGGAGTACCTATCATCTGTCAAAGAGAGTATCTATATAAACTTCCTATGGGTCCAGATAGAGATTCATCCTTGTAATCATCATTATTTGGTTATTCCATAACAAAGAGAGCCGCCATCATTTTTTCCTTTGCGTTCTTCTGTGTTCGTGCGATCTCTCTCCCTCTTTTCATAACAAATAGAATGGGCAATGACAACATTATTAATGAAAGAAGTATAATGTTGAATTAGCCTCACCCCCTCTCATTTCTTCTCCTCCGTTATCCACCTCTTCTCCCTCTGGACCTCTTCTCCAGCACTTCCCCTTCCGTAATGCTCTCCCGTTCTCTTCCTAGAAATATCGGCTCAACCACCTTCTCATGAAGCCTCCTGGTTGATGTCAACCACCATCCAAAGCATTCAGCATCTCTCCCAACCAACTTCGAAGCTTGAACAGAGGTGCCCATCCTACAAGAGGATCCACGAATCTTCATCAATGCCTTCTGTATATTTGCATCGGCAATCCTATGGAGACATCCGCTATACATAAAGAACTACCACTCTTATGGAAACTCCTAAGTTTATCTACAAAACGAGCAGCTAGGTAACTCCCAACCAAGAAGATGAATTGAGGGTGCTAATAAAGAACTCATAATTGAAGTAATGTTCTTGCGGATGTTGCTCCCGAATGGTGATTATTCCATCTCACTAATGAGACTTTTATAAGCACATTACATCACTGGCATCCGCCCTTCCGGCTGCGCCAGAATTATCGCTTTGTCCGCATCCTCCCGTATGTCATCCTGAGTCGATCATTGGAGGAACACTTCAGCCGGCTGTAGGTCACCAACAAAACTAACAAGAATGCCTTCAATCTTAATCTAGTTGTAAATATATATGAATCCTATTAGTCAAGCGCTTAAGTAATAAGGGCGACAAAATCGTTAGTGCTTTACGGAGGTCTCGCATCTTGTAATAATTAATATCCCATAGTAGAAGAGAATCGTCGTCGTCCGAAAGCGTAGCCCAATTTATGGTGAACCTCATAAATCTCGTGTGTTGTGATTTCTCTCTCTCTTTTCGTAACAAACTGGTATCAGATCATATGGCTCATTAGTGATTCTCAATCAAACATAGAGATAGCATCACAAAATGCAAAGGTGGAAAAGTTCACCGACTAGAAATAATTTCGAGCTATGATGCTTCTAGGGAGTCTGAACTCCTATCACACAAATCAAAGGAGATTGATCTAAAGGGAAAAAATAAGGAGATTGAACTCGAAGAATTAGCATCACAGAAGAGAAAGAGCACTCAATGATTTTGTTGTGCTTAACGAATGAGGTGATAATCGATGTAGCAGATGATGAAATGACAGCCAGGTTGTGGTTGAGACTCAAAAGTCTGCATATGATGAAATCTCCCACCAACAAGTTGTTGAAGTAATGTCTGCTCAATTGTGCATGCAAGAAGACAACTTTCCTTTGATCAATTGAATTAAGAAATATTGATGTAAAGATTGAGGATAAAGATATTGTCCTACTTCTATTAATTTCTCTTTCTCCATCATATAGAACTTTGTGTTCAATCTATGATTATCGTGTAAGAAACTATAAGTCTAAAAGATGTAAGCTCGAGTCTCCATACTCGTGAACTTCTGTATATGACATTTGAAAATTCTGCAAAGACTAGCCGCAAAATTGGTATTGACCGTGGAGAAGGGACATGCCTTAGCCTCGAAGAAATCTCAATAAAAGAAGAAGAAAATTATTGTAAAAGACATCTGTAATTATAGCAAGGAACTGAATCATGTGGCACATGAAAATGAAGATTCAAAAGATGATTCGCTTCTTACTGCTATTGACCAAGGATGTCGTCTGGAAGATGGTTGGGCTCTTGATTCGAAGTGTTCCTATCATATGGTTCTAAATAAAGAATTATTTTCATCTTATCAAAACATTAAGGTGGAAATGTCATCATGGGCAATAATGCGTCATGTCAGATAGTAGGGGTTGACTCTCTGCAAATTAAGACTCGTGACAATTTGATGAGGACGTTGACATATGTCCACCATGTTCAGAATTTGATATCACTATGAAGTTTAGTCTCTAAAGGATGTTAAATCAATGTTGTTGGAAGCATTCTCACAGTCATGAGAGATGATACAAGACAAAATATTATCTTGCATGATTGTAATGGTAGTTCATTAAAGTTAGAAAAGTTCAAGTTGTGACACACGTGACTTGGACATATGAGTCAAAATGAAATGAATATTCTCAACAACCGAGGTCTTTTGGAAGGTTAGAGGATATCTAAAATCAACTTTTTCAAACAGTGTGTATTTTCCATATAGCAAAGGCTTCAGTGAACAATGTACAGAATGAAGGCGACACTAAACTATATTCATGTTGATTATTTGGGTCCCTCTCATATTCTATCATTGGGAGGTGCTAGATACTTTTGTTCTATAATTGATAACTACTCAAGAATGACTTGTGTATTTAAGATGAAATACAAGAGTGAGTCCTTTCATATCTTCAAGCAGTGGAAGATTTTGGTGGAAAATCCGACGTTGAAGAAAGTGAAGTGCCTCTGAAATTCTATTATGTTGAATTCGATCAGTTTTACAAAAATGAAAGCATTGCTAAACATCACACTATCAGAGATACTCCTCAGTAGAATGGAGTGACAAAACGAATGAACAGAATGCTTCTGAAGAGAGCAAAGTGCATGCTCTCTAATGTTGGCATGAACATTTTGGCTAAAACTGTTAACACAACATGCTACTTGGCGATTCAAAGTCCAACGACTATAATTGATCTTAAGACTCTACTAAGGTATGGTAAAAAAATCTTATTAATTATACTAATATAAGAGTTTTTTTGTTGTACAACATACTATTATGTCAACGAAGGAAAGTTAAAGCCAGGAGCCAAAAAAGAAGTATTTGTGGAATACAGTGCAGAAGTGAAAAACAATAGGATCTGGTTCCATTTAGAATACAAAATCATCAATGCTACAATTAAGGTGAAAAATGTTGACACAACAGAAGAAAGTGCCAATAAGCAGGTGGAGATTGAAGTCACTCCAGCTTAGGATGATGTAAAAGAATCACATCAAGAAGCACAATTAGAATATGAAGATGATGATGAGCAAGCAAAAGAGCCAAAAAAGAAGTGTTTGTAGGATATTGTGCAAGAGTGAAAAGCAATAGGATCTGATTCCCTTTAGAGCACAAAATCGTCTACAACAGAAGCGTGACCTTTGATGAAGCCTCAATGCTACAGTTGAAGGTGAAAATTGTTGACACAACAAAAGAAAGTGCCAACAAGCATGTGGAGATTGAAGTCACTCCAGCTTAGGATGATGTAGAAGGATCACATTAAAAAGCACAATCAGAACATGAAGAAGATGATGAGCAAGCAAAAGAGGAGTCAATTTCTGCTAGACATCCTCACAGACAAGTGGATTCTCCTAAGCGATACGGCTTTGGAACATTGTGGCTTGTGCTTTGTAGGTACTTGAAGCGGTGGAGTCCCTGAAGCTACCTTCATATAGGGATTTCATGACATGTGCTAAATCTAAGTAATGGATCGCTGCTACGAGTAAAGAAATGGAATCTCTTCACAAAAATCAAACACGAGAGCTAGTCAAGTTGCCTAAAGACAAAAATGTTGTTGGCTTGAAGTGGATCTTCAAGAAGACTAAAATTCTAAGAGTTGAAGGAATAGGATACAAAGCATGACTGGTTGACAAAGGCTATAGTAATAAAGAATTAGTGTACTACAATGAGATATTTTCATATGTTGCAAGACATACTTCTATCAAGTGATACTTGAATAACAAGAGGTACATCTCTCGATTTCTTATGTTAGTGTAGTTGGAAATCTGATGTATGTCATGGTCTACACGAGATTTGACATCGCTCATGTAGCTAATGTTGAGCAAGTTTATGAGTCATTCAGGAAAAGAGCATTGGCAAGTAATGAAGCACATCTTTTAGTATCCAAAAGGAACATCTGATATTGGCCTAATTTATAGAAGTAATAAAGAGTGTTTGATTGTAAATTACTCAGATTCAAACTATGATGCAGATGTTGATGAAAGACGAATGTTGCACATATTGATGGAAGATAATGGCACGCTATGTCTTCACTTTGGAACCTTTGTCATCATTTGGAATGCCACACTCTAGCAATCAATGCTTTTATCTACCACGGAGACAAAGTATATGACATTACTAGAAGTTTCTAAAGAAGATATTTAGTTGAGAGATCTAGTTGAATATCTCAGATTGTATCAAGAGTAGGTTATAGTGCATTGTGACAACTTAAGTGTAATATGTTTAGTCAAAAATCAAGTACATCATGAAAAAATCAAACACATTGATGACATATATTATTTCATCCGTACTGAGAAGAAGATCGAGGTGAAAAAGATTGGCACTACAGACAATTTAGTTGATATGCTCATGAAGTCAATTCCTCATAGCAAATTTCATCATTATTCAGACCTACTAAATATCAACACTTGATAATAGCCCCAAGGTGGATTTGGCGGCGGCATGGCATTGAAGTTATGTGTGCTGATTCAAGTTTTTAAACAATGGGGTATTTAAACAATGAACCCTATGTTAGTGAGGTATTTAAACAATGGGGTCCGCCATCGTCCGAGGACGTAGCCCAATTTGGGACAAACATCATAAATCTCATGTGTTCTTATGTGTGATTGCTCACTCTCTCTTTCATCCTTTTTGTAACAGAACCCATGGACCATGCAAAACTCGATGATTCACATTACTATGACGATGCCCTTAGTGAAGCTATCAAAGATTATGTGCAGATCTGGGACTCGCTTACTGGAGCTACCTTGGGAACTTTGCAACCCAGCATTGATAGATCACATCATCGAAGTTTTTGGCACACCCATCAAGACGAACAGCTCGAATGAGGAAGAATGCAGCAATGGATTGGTTCTGGAAGAGTCATCAGACATTACAAGGAATTGCTCGACTAATAAGCCAATTGATCGTCTGGACTTATGGTTAGTCTGGTTATAAAAATATTGGTTTAGACCATATGATTAATTATGATTGTTTATAGTTCTCAATTGATTTATATTAATTAACTCATGAGTATTTTGTTCTTGTGAGATTTTTCTTTATTCTTGGATCCATCCATGTGTACAGATATAATACATAGAAATGGTGATGTCAAGTGGTTGCTCCAGTGAACCAACTTTGCTCATGGATGTATGATGATTTAGTTTAGTTTTATTAGCATGGTCGTTCAATTTTAATTAAAGTTATAACGAGCGACTTTTATTTTTATATTAAAATTATGATATCTTAAATTTTCCATTTATGTGTTTGAATATTGATTGATAAAAAGAATTAAATCTTAAAATTAGATACAGTGAACACGTGTTTAGAACGTGTGTTTAAGGGGCATTAACAAACATTAAGAAGTTAAGGCCCATGGAAAAAAGTTTCAAGTTAGAATTAGAAAAAAAACATATTTAATTATCTTACTTCTATACCAGTAATATTAGTAAATTATGATGAACAAGTATATGAAAAAAATATACATTGTCATTGTAACATAATGAATGCGTATATAAAGCATAAGGTGCAACGGATGTATATTACTTTTTTTTTCGTATAATAAGATGGAAAAGCTACTTGACCATTTTAACTTGAGAAGCAGTAAGGAACTTTTCTTAATTTTCATCTTATACGACATCACATACTTATACTTGAGTTTCCACACAGATCTGAGACTTGCTTTCTTCTCACCAAACCATTTTTCTTGATTTTTTTTTGCCTGAGAATCATCTAGAAAATTCATTTTTCAACTAAGTTTAATTTATTGTGTATAAATGTCTCCCGGGAATGTAAACAGTACGCAGGTACTGACCAGCTCAAACCATAAAATAATGAACTTATCTTAATGAAATGGTTTGTCAATTAGCTAGATCGACAGGCATTAAGAACAGGTACATGTAAAGATAGAAAGAGTACCATAAATTTATGACGGTCCTGTTGAGTTTTTACGGTATGCGTTGTGATGAATTTAATTGCTAGATAACGTGAGGTTTCGGAACACTTAAAATCATGTCTAAAACAATTAACGTATGCTCTCGCGGACAAAGATGTAAAGAGTACTCAGTCCTTGAATGCTCTTACGTACTGTTAGTGATTCAGCTGATGCACTGTGCTGATGATGCCAGTGAACAGTGTTAGGTTAGAAGATGCAATAAGTCAATAACAAAAAGACTTCTCAAATTAAGCAACGTGCCAGGAACCAAAGAAATTTAGTTCCTTCAGCAAGCCGCTTGAGTAACAGGTTGTGATTAGCGAACTAACTTGTAATATTTATATTCTTGACAGAATTACTTAGTTGCTAGCAGTTTCTGAACATTGGTCGACTTGATGCAATTAAAAACTAGCAACAGGCTAGCAAGAGAAAGGAATACTGCATACACAAAGAAGTGTAGTATTTGTCTCTTCTATATAGTATGGGACCATGGGGGTATAGGAAACTAAGTAGGGATCTGCTTCGTTTACTTTGTGTTGATCCTACACATTTCTTTTGTATACATGTGTACTCTTGTACATATACAGTAGAAGCTAATACAAGAAGAGGAAAACATATTATGAATGCATGAGAAAAATAAGTGATGATCCCAAACAGTTAATTACTCCTCTTTTCAACAACAATCCTTTGGGACTTGAACATGATAAGGAGTACTTACTGATCATTTAATCGAATATGCTATTCTTTAAAACTATTAAGTTTTAAATCCTTAGATCTTCAACTACATTAATGCTCTTAGCTAATGATCTTTCAATGTTTCGAAGTCTATTAAATTTTGACTAAATATAATGCTACAGATAAACATTTCCTCTCAACGTTTTGAAGTTCAATTTTATGATATTCAACCAACTGATGGGAGAAAGAAAAAGCAGGTAATTGTTGGTAATGCATGTATAATTACTGACAAATGAAGGATTTTAGGCATTTGGGGCTTGATGAATTAAGATATGTAGTATGTACAATTGAAAAAAAAATGGTTAGGGTCGATAAAAAGAAAAGATAAATACATCAATGCATGCATATGCCTCGTACATGTTCTTTCTCTCGAATTACTCCTCAATGGATCATGGAATTGAATAGGAAAGAATGACCCACCGGATTTATATGAAGCAAATAAGAAGAATTTGATGTAGCAAGGAAGAAAGAAAACAAGGGCTAGAAATAAGGAGGATATATAGTCCATATATATATCTTGTTCATTTCTTCGTTCATCCTCCTCATGGAATCGAAGCAGGAATGTTGTCTCTGCTGCCTGTTGAGGCCATTTCACACTCAGCAGCAGCTGTCACCATGCATCCGCTGGAATATGTAGACCTCGTAAGCTGGCCGCCGACGGGCGCTGCAGCTATCCGTCGTCCGGCTCTGAGCACTCGAGGTTCACACCAAACAGCCGGACTCGCTTCCGCTCGGCCACTCCCCGCGCCACCAGTGGCACCGAGCCCAGAACCGGCGCCGGCCTACCCATTAAGGTTCTTCCATCACTACTCCCATCTTGCACCTGAGCATGCGGCCGGCTCCCCACTGAAGAAAAGTAGAAGTATGGCTGCCTTCCGTTACCCATGCCAAGGCTCGCGGCGTCGTACATGGATGGCAATGCCGGGGGGAAGAGCCCTCCCCATGGTCCCATATGTTGCCCCGGGGCGAATTGGGGGATCGGGAGCGGAGGGCGGTAACGAGGCAGCTCTTGGCGGCGCCAATCAATGAAGAGTCGCCCCTGCGCCGACTCTCCGACGCCGCGGCCGAAGGATACAGTGTCTCCGGCGTCAAGCTGCTTTTCCTTGACGAAGCGGCTCCATCCTTTGGTCATGACGTAGCTCTGGCTGCTGTTCCAGTACGAGTACCGGAACTGCCACTGCTTGCCGGTGCGGTCCTCGAAGGACAGCGTTAGACCCCTGTCCGCCGTCGCTGGTTCAAGGGGGAAGTACCTCTCGGCGTACTGCTTGGGGATCACCAGACGATTCAGCTTCCCGACGTCGCTCGGGGTCACCACCTTGTCGAACAGATGCTCACGTTCGACGCGCGGAGCGGAGGGCGCATCGGGGTCGACTTGGAAAGCGCCGAACGCGGAGTTGGAAGAAGTACTGGTAGTGGACGAAGAAGACGCAAACGGTGACAGTTTAAATACCTCCATTTTTCCTGTCAGCGTAATATACATATATGTGTATATTTATTGAAGATTTAGAAGACTAGCTGCATCGATTCACCTTCTAGCTCTTTGCTCGCCTCTAGAAATTTGGTTCTCCGAGTTGAACTTGAGCAAGGGACTGGAAGGAAAATTGCAGGTGGGGAGAGAGGAAGAAAGAAAGAGAGGTATAGAGCACTACACTTATCTGTGTTCCATGGGTTAACTTTCCTTAACAAGCTGGGTATATACACAGCTTTTGCGTGATCAAATCTATCGTTAGGTATCTCAGGCAAGGTGAAAACAAAGAGAGAGAAAGAGGGGGAAGATGGGGATTCTAGGGCAGGTAGAACTTTTGAACTCCCTATAAAAGAGAGAAGGGAGAGAAGAGGGAGTGGGGGACCCAATCACATAATTAGATTGGTCTCATGTGAGCCTGTCTTTATCATCATATGGATCTTAACTTCTGGTTGCTATCCCATCTCAGGCCAGTTGTTTGCTAAAGACAACAATGGTCATTGGGCAATATCAGAAAAATTTAGTTCCCTTAACAATAATGAAAGCAACACCAATAGTACTTTTAGTGATGCAACAAGATATAAATGCCATGAGGCAGCTTGTGCATGTTACAATACCCATAATTTATACCATGCTTACTAGCTTATATGTGGCTCACATAACAACACATCACAAAGGAATGGGTTGTTGAGGTCAGATAAGTTTTACAGGAGAGGGGATGAGGTTTTAGTTTATATATAATATATCACATGGTGGCAGTAGAATATGTAGAAAATGAGCAAGTGGCATTTTCTTGAGCTGTTAATGCTCTGTGAAGGCTTTGACTTTGTTTTTGGAAACAGTAGTTTGGTACTATGTGATTCTAAGCCTAGGAGTAGTAGAATGAGGTGACGGGAGCAGAGACTAGAGAATGGAAATAATCGAATAGAAGACCTGATGGTTATTCTGACTACGTTCGATCCTTTCCTAACTTAACTGCAGGATCTATAGAGAGAAAATTCTGGTAAGAATGCTGCCACTGCCTGGTCTTCTGATGTGATGCTGGTACCTGTGACTCCATTCCTTAAGTTGCACTGACCAGTTATTATGATTAAGTCCTGATTGAGGAATGAACGTCTCATTTGCAAATAAAACTAACTAGAAACTGCTGCATTTACTGTGCATTCTTCTTATACATCATATAGGGCAGAAGTTTATAAAAAAGCGTTCATTCCTTTGTTTTTGTCATTTGATTTAATGGAAGTGCGTGTGATGATCCTGGTGCAGATTTAGTATTCCTGCCCAATTAGGAAGCAAAAAAAGGGAGACCGAATAGTAGTCTTGGAGACTCAAACACGCAGGATGACTGTCATCCAGGGACATTGAATCAGATCCGCTGCAGAATATCATTGATTGTGGCAGCCAAATCCAACAATGAGACGAGTCATGAACATTTATGGCAACTTATATCTAGAAACACTGTGCCGCGTAAGTTACTTGCATTTAGCACTATAATTCACTGTACTGCTGATAAGTTACTTGCATTTAGCACTATAATTCACTGTACTGCTGAGCAAATCAATTGACTTCCACCATTTCCGTTCAAGAGGAAAAAATAGTCTCTGCTATCGCAAACAGTTTGCTTGCCTAATTAAAACTAAGATCCATCACTCCTTTGTTTCAATATTGCAATCTCAGCACTGACTTGGTAGAAAATTCAAGATAAGATAACTTCTAAAAACTAAATGAAATCTATTATAGGTACCTCTTGATATGGAATTATGGATGTATCAAACAAAAGGAAGCGTTTGATAAGCTTACGGCGACGACCTGTCCATCTTTTTTTTTTTTTCTAAGCCATTTTAATCTGACAGCCAAATATATCATCCTCGCATCTATCCGATTAAAAGACTAATTTTTAGGTAAATGCTATGCACCATTAACAACAATATTTCTCCCTCCATCTTTGGTTGCGGCTACTTAACCTTCTTCTGATTAAAGAAGCTGCCTTCTTGGTGGCGTTGGAAGGTCAGATTGATGACAAATCTGAAAGTTGTTGGAAGGGTGATAGGAAACTAGTCGAGTAGTTCGATCTCCATGTAGCTAGTCACAGTGCATGGCGCCTGGACTTGCAGGTCGCTAGCTGACAGTGATCAGATCTCAAGATGTAGAATGTTTCTAACCATGTTCATGCATGTCCTTTTCCATTAATCCAGGATGATGTCACCAAAGTGACAGATTGATGGTTCATCGATCACACGCTCGAAGCTTCAAACTGGTAGCCCAGAAAGATGCGCATGAAGTAGCAGTATCATAGATACATCCACTAATTGAACAGTAGTTACTTCTTACTTTTTCATATTTAGGTGAGTAAAGATACTTCTCTCCAAGTTAACTACAGTAGCCAGATCTTGTTGGACTTCAGGATCATATGCATATTATTGTGTATTTTGATTATTTGAGCTTATATAAGATCGTGTAGTCCATTGCACTTTTGAACTCATATCTTATATATCTGGACTTCTTATTGCGGGCTCACTAATCTTATTCTTTTTTTATCAACATAATCACAATTTTTCTTTTAGTGGAAAAGTAAGATTTCGGCACAAATTATCACACATGCGACCAAATTAATGAGGATAAATTCAGAATTAGCACGTAAGTTTAATTACAGGAGTCAGATTATGGTTGAATAGAAAAACCTGGATATGCCAAAAATTGAAGTTCCAAGAAAATAAATTCAGAATGTTTGTGCAGTGCAACATAAATTTTGACCCATCGAGAGGACCTACATGCAATCATCTTAAATCAGGAACGACTTATGGTGAGTATTTTATAATCAAATAAATGAAGGCATTTAGATCCGCCCAGTAAAAATATTTGCTGTAAATAGAATCAACGGCATCAATTTCTTAGTGTAGGACATTATTATTTTAATCAAGCTTTCTTCTTGTATGGCTCCCAAGTATATCCAATGGAAGGAGCACATGACCACTCCTACATATTAATTATATGTACTTAATAAAGGGATGATCTGTAGCATCTTCCAATAATTCATTATATATCTCATTATTAAATGAAGAGTTACATGAGGCACACCCAAGGAGAAACCCAAGCTTTAACACTTACCAACGATTCTAGAAACAGCAATAAAATTAATGGATGATGAATACCAAGTTCCAATATTTATATATGTATACATAAATATAAATATTGATCGATGATGTCACTCCCCTGAAAGAGGGCCAACGTCAGTTAGTTTGTGGAAAAGGTAAGAAATGGTGATTAGATTATTGCAATACTTTAGCTCTTCCTTGACATACAAACTAGGCAAGTGTCCATGATGTCCCTAGCTCTCTGCAGCACAAACCCCACAAAATTCTTACTCATTTTACTTTAATAATCATTTCCAAGCAGAAGTATTTGCTATAGATAACAACGCTCCGAGACTCATCTACCTAATAAATTATCAAGAGGTTGTCTTATCCAATTCGATTACTTATTTCTTTTATTTTAATTAATTAACATACTGATTTACATATAAAAAAAATTCAATTATATTAAACATTATCATAATGAAAATAATTTATACTAATATCTAATTATATGTGAATTATAGGCTCACATCTATATATTATCAAATCTTTATCGATGTTCATATTCATTTGCATGTCAATCAAAGAGCCACCAATCACCTTGTTATTACTATTTACTTACTCTATATGATTTCAAGTACAAGAAATTTTACTATTTACTAAAAGAGCCACCTCCTGGGCTCCATATTTTTTTGTATCAAGACAACTCTATGTTACTATTCAATAGATAAGCTCTTTTGTTGAAAAAAAGTACAAGAAATTTTCAATTAGCATAACACTCAATAATTAACTAACAATAATATATGAATTATTCATAAGAATTTAACATATATATACTATCATTCAAAAAACTAATTATAAATAATTCATTAACAATCATAATATTTATTTGAGTTAATCTTAATTATCAATTATTGTTAATCAATCTTCAATTGACCATAGGTCAGTGTTGAACTCGTTTAACCATTATCCTTCAACAATAATGATCAATTGATTGCGGTTATTAATTAGATAACAATTTTTAATTATTCATCACCCACAATTATCAATTAGTCGTTATTATTGATTTTTAATTTTTCATTAGTCATAAGATTGCAATAAATTCACAATCAACCATAAAATGTTGTGATTTCATTTGGCGAGACTCTTGATAGTCTTTGATCTCACGTTTTGTCCTTCGGCGGTGCGAGAGTCCAGCGATGAGCACATTCCTTCGGCAACGCAAGAGTCCGACAACAATAGCCTAACGAGCAGAAGGCCTCTACAGCGAAATGGTGGTGAGAGCACATTTGGTGGCATGTGTAACGATCATCGTCCCCCGTAGAAGGAGACTCATCCAGCATGATGATTGGGTAACACGTGAACTGGACCAATGGGTAGCAGGAGCATTAAATCCTTTAATTATTACTTTATCTATTTAATATGTAGACTTATCCGTGTAATCATGTGATCAGTTTGAGAGCTCTCATTTATTGAGAGATTCAATTATTCATCAACCATAAAGGTTTTATCTTTTATTTATTTATTTATGATTTTGTATTTGTCATTTATTCACCTTTGTGTTTTTTCGATTTGGTGGACAATTATGAGAACATTTAGATCATAAAATGTCAATCAATTATTTAAACAATGCATTAAATATAATTTAATGGATTTATTATTAAATTTAAATTATCAATTATTGATTTCATGATAAATAATTTATGATAGAATATTACCAATAGTCAATTATAATAATAACTCAATCATCAATTATGAATTATAGTCATAATATGATAAAAAAAATTATTACAATATTTATTATAATTAATAACTTAAAAATAAATTTTCTATTGTCAAAACTCGAGTCGAGTTAGTTGGGCGGAACTCGGATTGATTCTTCAATCTCGGGCCTCTAAAACCCATACCGGATCAGTCCTTCTCTCTCTTTCAATGAAACCCATGCCAAATTGATCCGATTTTGGTCTGGATTCTTCTCATTTGAAATCTTCATACTTAGGTTCTCAAAGCATAGTTCATGAATTTATTTTATCTATCATAAATCATAAATTTATGCAACTTTTGGTCCTATTTTATTTATGATTGATAACATATTAACGCTTAAATTACACAATGTGCAATACATAGGATGAATACAAAGATCCCCTGTATATATCAAATTGGTAGAAAGATCAATTGTGAATATGCGTATATATCCTGCACGAGTTATGAACTTCATCTCATCACTATCTTGCAATGTTATCTTAGATTGTGTGCCTCAGCTAGTGTGCACACAAGAGGAGAAAAAAATGACTTTATGCTGAAATAAAAACTTTTGATTATGGGGAAAACATATTCATAATCAATTCATTGATTTCTTTTCTAACTAATCTTCATATTTTCTTTTCTTTTTTTCCTTCATTTAATACCCCCTTTCAAATTTTCTTTTAATTCATTAAAATTTGAATTAAGTTACTTTATTGCTCTGTTGAACTATTGTATGCAGAGTCTAGCTATGCAGAATAGAGCAGAAGTCGTTATCTGTTAGTTATTAGATATATGGATATGATATATCATTTTTTTTCATTTCTTGTCTTTTTCTATCATTGTGTGTATAAATAGACATGTAAAGACATCTTAACAGCTTTGCTTATGCTCTTCTAACTTTTCTACCAAGAAATCCATCCAAGTTTCTCTAGCGATTTAGCCATCTAATTTTTGTATTCCAACATGGTATCAGAGCCAACTTTGATATTGTATTTGATCCAATAGAGAGATGAAGAAGCAATTGAAGAAGAAGATGAAGAAGTACGTTTGAAGTTGATCTGAAAAAGCAGATAGTGGTCAGATCTATCTCTTATTCTTTAAAGAAGCAGAAAGTGGTCAGATCTATCTTTTATCCTTTGATAATTCTTCGAAATTGATAGATCTTTGAGATTGTTTGCTTTTGTTGTGATATTTCTGACGTCTGATCATTCGATGGCTTCATCTTCTGGTTCAACTTTTTCAATTATCATTGATGTTAATAGTCCATTATTTTTAAACCCTTTTGACTTTTTGGGGTTAGTTGTTACTCATTGTACGTTGGTAGATTCTATGAATTATATGGATAGGAGTAGTGCTTTTTTCAATGCTATGCTTACCAAGAACAAACATTTGTTCTAGATGGTTCTTTTCCAATTGAATCATTAGATCAAACACTACATTTTTCGTGGAAAATATGTAATGTTTTGATCATTTCTTGGATGATTGGCTCAGTCTCAAAAGGGTTGATAAGCAATGCAACCTATGGACAACAGACACGAGTATATGGATAGATC
This sequence comes from Pontederia crassipes, assembly GCA_030549335.1. Lineage (NCBI taxonomy): Eukaryota > Viridiplantae > Streptophyta > Magnoliopsida > Commelinales > Pontederiaceae > Pontederia > Pontederia crassipes. The sequence continues at coordinate 61,229,009 of CM060191.1, read as the reverse complement.
TGAAAGAGAGATTTTAGAGAAAAGATGGAACAAAAATATACTTGATTCAAAATGAGATCTATGGTATCCTACAAGGTTTAATGTCGATTGAGGAGTATTATAACATATTGAATTTTTTGTGGGAGAATTATCTCTTATTTCTCTATAACTTTTTGCTATAGAAGTAAATAAAGACTATTCAGAATTTATAATATAGCAGAGAGTATATAAATTTCTAATGGGATTAAATTATGTATATGCTCAATCTAGATCTTAGATTTTATTAATATTGCTTGTACCATCTAATAATCAAGTTTATTCAATGATGGTTGAAGAAGAACAAAGAAACAAGGACATCTCAACTCCAATTCATAATCAGAATGTGATAGCATTCTATGGAAATGGAAATTTTAAACCAAATATACAATATAAAAAAGGGAATATGCAATACCTAAAGGGGAAGAAAGATTATTCACTAATCTGTGAACATTGTCACAAACCAAGACATAAGAAGGCACGGTGTTTTAAAATAGTTGGTTATCCTCCAAATTGGAAGTTTCACAATGACAAAAATAAATTCCATGATAATACAACAGCATGTGCACAAACAGAGTCAGAGTCAACCAAGCCAGAGCCAGTAGGCAACATAAATAAAGGAATACAAATTTTTTAGGAGCAATATCAGTTCATATTAAAGAAAATTGAAAAGGATATGAAAGTTAATCAAGATAACAGTTTACATATGACAGGTATGACTAGTACTCCTTTATTTTTAAACAATGATCCTTGGATATTAAATACTGGAGCTTTCCATCATATGACATCTAGCCTACATAACCTTGATAATGTGATGAAATTGTCTATACAAAAATCAGTTGTCATGCCTAATAGCAGTAAGGTGTCTGTCACACATAAAGTTCTTGATATAGGATTGCATAAGGTGTTATCAGATGTGTTTTATATACCTGAGTTCATATACAACTTGATATCCATTTCACAACTTACTAAAGACTTGAAGTGTTCTGTCATTTTTTCTCCAAACTGTTGCATGATACAGGAGCAATACAATGGGAGATTGCACCTAATTGATAGAGAATTCAATGGGCTTTACTATCTGTCAAAGGCTATTGAAGATACTGATGGTCAAAGGTTTCATCGAGTGATGAATGCTAAAGAAGAAAACAGAGGAACTCACACATGGCATCAAAGGCTTGGGTATCTTCCACCGGAAAAGCTGAAATTAATAATTGAATGTAAAGATTCAGATACTGATGATACATTCATTATGATGTTTGTCCTCTAACAAGACAAATTAGATTTCCTTTTAAAACTATAGATAGAAAAAGTTGTATGATCAAGCTTGACACATTACATATTGGCATTTAGGATCCTTATAAAACTATTTCTCATAGTGGTAATAAATACTTTCTTACCATAGTAAATGACTTCAGTCGGTTGACTTGGATTTATTTTCTCAAACCAAAATTTGATTTTGTTCTTTACTTAAAACAATTTATTATTCAAAAGGAAACACAATATAAAGAGAAAATCAAAAGAATCAAATTAGGTAATGGTGTTGAATTTTTTAGTAGAGATTGCAAAAATTTTTTGAACAGTAAAGGAATAGTTCATGAGAGCTCATGTCGATATAGTCCACAACAAAATGGGTTAGTGAAAAGAAAACATAGACATATATTAGAGATTTCTAGAGCCTTGTTATTTCAATCCTCTATGTCAATAAAACTTAGGGACGAATGTGTTAAGACAGTTGTTCATATTATGAATAGAATTCATTTGCAAGTGTTAGGAAATGTTTCAGCATATCAAAAGTTTTTTTGGTAAAAACTTGAAATTGGACATTTGAATGTTTTTGTTGTCTATGCTATGTCTCAAATTTAAATGCCACAGATAAATTTGGACCAAGAGAAATCAAAGGTATTTTCATTGGTTATAGAAGCACACAGAAAAACTATAAATTTATAGATCTTCAAACAAATAAGATTTCAGTCAACAAAAATATCATATTTCAAGAAGATGTCTTTCCTTTTTTTAAACAGAAAGGCACTTTAATTGATAGTAACAAAAAGGATCACATGTCAGTTCAGATTCTTGTAGAAGATATTCTCCCAGAAAGTATTTAGCTTTTAAGAATACAATCACAGCTGTCTGAAGAAGATGAGTTTGAAATACCAATTCAAAATATAGCTGATAATTCTCTTGAAGTGCCTTCCCTTGATGTTAATTAACAATTCTTTGCCTACACTTTATGTTCAAGTTTCACTACCTCCTTTATCATATAGTAGTTCAAGTGAATTAATGATCAGAGATATAGATGATCAAAGACCTAAGAGATGTATAAAAAGGCTAGAATGGATGAAGGACTTGATGATCAGAGATATTGTAGTTCTTTGCCTACACTTGATGTTGTTAACACTATAAGAAAATTGGCGATTAGCGACGCCATGTAGCGCCTCAAAGTTATGTGACGCTATAAAGATGTCACTAGCGCCTCCATTGCGCTTATTTAACGTCACTAGAATCAGACGTCACTTGCCTCTCAATAGCATCTCATTAGCATCTTCTTAGCTACTCAGAGAGTTGACGTTAAAAGTAGCACAATCGAGACGCTACGTAGACGTTATTATTTCCCGCCAGGAACCGCAAGTGCGCGGCAACACCTAGCTCCGTTATGGCGTCGACAGCTTTAGACGCGAAACTAACGTCGCATGTATGAAGACTCTAAAGCGACGCTACATGGCATCTCAATCAAAAGAGACGCTAATGAGACGCTACAGTATATATTTAAACACTATATTACATATATTATATGTCAATCAATAAATTCATTAAATATTATATTAGTATTAATTACACGATTATCAATATATTATCAATAGCATAATATCAACATATAGATGTATTAATTACACGATTATATATATATATATATATGTATTTTTACATGATAAGAGTGTTCCTAAATATATAACTTTTTACCTATATTATCTATGTTATCTATACATATAATATATATAATATCTTAATTATGCATATATTATTATTATATACTTAATCATGGGATTATGATGGTTGATTAAGTGAGTGATATGTTAGCGTCACAGTAGACACATAATAGCATCCACCTAGCGTTTAACGAGCGCCGCAGATTCTGTCGACGCTATGATGACACTATGGGTGTCTCTCTAGCGTCGCATGTTCGAGACGCCATATTGTTTTAGGCTCTAGTTCGGCGCTACAGTGTCGCTAAATGAATCTAGCGACTCAATGACGTCTGTATTGTGCCTCCTAAGCCGACTTTTTACCCCTCGCTCAATCAGACACATATAGACATATAAATACGTGTATATGTTGATACCTATATATAATAAGTGCATATATACATATTATTATAACCTAATCTGACACATATAAACAAATACACACACACATATATATATATTCACTTCGAATACATATACATATACATGTTATCTATATATATATGACTCGCACATGTATAGACGAAACACATTATTGTAACTTAATCTCTCACACGTAGACATATATATACGTACGCATATATTACATATGTATATATATACACACACAATTGTGTTATATACACATATACATACATATTTATAATTTTGTATACATACATGATAGATTATCGAAAGAAAATAAAACAATTGGAACGGGGCATAATGCGATGAGACGTTACATTGATAAATAAAGTTTCATACATACTAAAAGAATTTGAAAAAAACTTTTAATGAGCGTCTCAATGGCGTCGCGATTTTGAGACGCTACACAATTGAGACGCCCCGATGACACTATGATAGCGACACATTAGCTTCTCTATAGCACCACTCTAGTCGAATTGTGACATTGTCGGCGCTTACATGGCGTCTACGTAGCATCACATTTTCTTGTGACACTAAAAAATTACTTAAATCCCTAACCCCTCTTATTCGTTTTCACTTTTACTGTTTACCATCGACCCATCCGACACGCCCCGACGCCCGACCTCCGACGCCTGTCGCCCGACGCCCGACCTCCGACGCCCGACCTCCGATGCCCAACCTCCGACGCCCTCCACTGCCACCCTTCGCCTCCGCCGCCCTCTGCATTCGACCGCCGCCCTCCGCATTCGACCGCCACCTCCTCCTCCTCCTCCGCCCTCCCGACGGTACACCTCCGTGGTGCCTCCGCCGCGGTTCGCCTCCACCGCCATCTCGGCCGCCCTCCGCTCTTTGCCTCCGCCGCGGTTCGCCTCCTCCGCTCTTCGCCTCCGTCGTGGTTCGCCTCCTCCGCTCTTCGCCTCCATCGTGGTTCGCCTCCGCCGCTCTTCGCCTCCGCCGTGGTTCGCCTCTGCCGCGGTTCGCCTCCACTGCCGTCCGTCGCGTCCTCCGCCGCCTCGTCCGCCCTCCGCTCTTCGCCTCCGCCGCCCTCCGCCTCCACCGCCGCCTCGTCCGCCCTCCGCCGCGTCCTCCCTCCACCGCCGTCGACGTCCTCCTTCGCCGCCACTGCCCACCGCCTCCACCGCCGTCTCAGCCACCCTCCGCCCTTCGCCGAAGGTACTAGCTCGCCACCATGCAAATTAAGCTAATTATTAATGCATGAAGTTAAATTAAGTTAATTATTCATGTTAAGTTAAGTATTACTTATTCATGTTATTATCATGTTAAATTAAGTAGTACTTAAGTGAATTCTCATCTCGTTGGATCAAGTTAGTATTACTTATTAAGTATAATATCAAGTATCATCTCTTAGGAATTAAGTTAAGTATTACTTAAGTTAAGTATTACTTATTCATGTTATGAATTAACTTAAGTAGTACTTAAGTTAATTATCATCTCTTTGGATCAAGTTAATTAGTATTACTTATTAAGTATTACTTAAGTTAATTAACTTATGTTAATTGTTAAGTTAACTTATGAACTAATTCATGTACTTAAGTTAAGTATTACTTATTCATGTTATGAATTAAGTTAAGTACTACTTAAGTTAAGTATTACTTAAGTTAAGTTAACTTATGTTAATTGTTAAGTTAACTTATGAACTAATTCATGTACTTCCACATTCTTGATGATAAAATGAGATTATGATTCGACGATGAAGTACTTGAAACATGTGATTTTGGACTTAATTCGTAAGTTCAAAATCACACGTTTCAAGTACATCTTCCATATGAAACAAAAAATGCTGGTCCGGTTCAGTATCGATGAATGTTTCCTTTCGATCGAGACTTCAGTCATACAATCCATTCGTATTGGCGGAACAAGTACAACAAGTGTACTACACTAAGTATCCATCGAAAAGAACCAAGGATGAATGGTGGGTGTCATGCAAGGTGATGAGTAGACTATTCTTAGCAGAAACAATGGTAGATGAGAATGAAACATCATCCGTACAGAACGATGTGCCCATAGATGATTACTATCAGGAAGATAGAGTGAATGAGACGATTGATGTGGCTGATGGAGTTAAGAATTTTCAATTGGTCGATGACGCTGAGCCAATGGAAGAGTTCAATTCAAATGACCTCTTGGATGTGAACTTCGATAATTTCATTGATGATGACTCGAACCAAGATTATAGTGACGATGATGAAGATGATGAAAATGAATCAGAATACGAAACAAGCGAATGAAACCCGTAGTTATTCTAATGACATAAGCTTTTTACTTTTTTTTAAAAATTATATATGGTTACTGATAATAAGAGAAGTTTCTTTCTTTTTTTTCAGTCATGGTTACTAGGAGTCGAGCATCTGAGTCATCTCGCTCTTCCAGGCATTCACTCTAGATGAGTCAGTCATCACAACCACTAGGTAATATATTTATTGTGAGCTACTTATTTATAGTTGATTATAATAGTTAAATTTCTTTTTTAATAATATTAGTTCCTCCGCCTCCGACGGGGCACGTAGCCGGATCGTCACATAGTAGGCGATCCATTGGTGGGTCTGCTGAGCGTATCACTCCAGGTACGTGACACATTGTAGGCAATAGACAGTATGAGATAGAGTTTTTTAAATATTTTGCTTTTGTGATAGTTGCTCCATCGTCGACGGGGAACATAGTCGGTATGTCTCGATCGCACGACCACGATCGTCATGTCACACCAGGTTATTTTTTGTATATTACTTAATTTTAAGTAGGAGTCAAATTTTATGTATTTTCTTGTGATGGCAGTTGCTATCCCACCGCCACCGCCGAAAATACCAGACGCTTCACCACAATCTAGCATTGGCGAGCAACATCTTACGCCAGGTGATATATTTATTGTTATTGACATTTCTCAATTAATTATATTAATTATTTTTTAATAATGTCAGTTGCTACGTCGCCGATAGCACAAGCACCTGACTCAATTCATTCAGACGAGCAAACTGCTACTGATCATGTGGTACACATCAATCGAGGTGAGAACATTAGTGTACATCTATCAATTATCACAATTTTAATTTGGTATGACACTAATGATTTATTATGTATTAGGGCCCGTAGCTGATGTCGGACTTTCACAGTCTACCCCAGTTGTACCGGATGATGATTCCTCTTCGAGTGATGAAGAGGGGTTACACGACAATGGGGTGGTCACTGTGAATAATATTGCTCGATTGTAAGTTAAATAAATTGTACAAATTTTGTTATAGTTTTAGTTATCATTGAAAATTAATTCTTCTTTGTAATTGGCAGGACCACTTTCTTACCCGCTAGTACCATGCGGGATGTCAGTGCTCTCGTTCTTTCCCACTTGACGGAAGGAGTAGGATCCTTAAAAGATGTCCCAATTCAAGTGCGAAATGACATCTTTCGAACCTTTACGGTACGATCTTCTATTTGGATTACATAATTTGATTTATATTTATTTTAAAATTACTAAGTTTTAACGTTCTATTTGTAGGAAGCAAATCAGTTTCATCCGGATCTTAGTTTAGGGACGATCCGGAGAACTTTTGAAGAGGTCGCTACGAAACGCCTCTGAAATCGATTATACAAGTTTCGCAAGGTCGTCACGTCCGCTGACCTCACTTTGGAGCAGGGCATACAAAGATGCCTAAGACATATTAGGCGCTCGGTTTGGGAGTCCCTCTGTAGGAAGTGGTAAGTATGTATATTTTTACATTATTTTTATGAAAATTATAGTTTTTTTAAAATGTAAGTATTTAATGTTCACAAAGGACGGATGAACGATGGCAAAGGAACTCGGAAAAGGCAAGAGTTAACCATCTTTCGAAGCCCGAGGCCCACATCCACACAGGGGGATCAATGCGATTTGACGAGCATCGATGGCGCATGATAATTTACATATAAATTCCATTAATCAAACATTTGACTTATACTTATGTTATCAAATTTGAAACTTTATTGTAGGAGGAGAAATAAGACGGTCCCGTAGACTTTCGTGTGGTCTATGAGGCCACGCATAAGAGCCGAAAGACAAACGACTTAGTCATGCCCACTGCTCGTAGGCTTCTAGTAAGTCTCATGATATGGTCATTTGGTTGTTATCGTTAGTGCACTATTTTTGAAATACACAATGTTTAAATTTTTTAGGATGAGTATAATGCAAAAATGGCTGAAAAGTATGGAGATTATCCGAGTACTTAGCCACCAGGTAATGTTTCTTCATTGATTTAGTCATATTTTTAATTTACGTGATTCTTGATATATAATTTATATATTATATGATTTTATAATTTTTCTATTTCGTAAAGGACCCTACTGTTTGGGAAGAGGTGGCCGGCACGACACGAGGGGGATACTTGTGTGGCCTCGGCACAGCCTCTTAGATACCTAGGAGGATCGGAGGATATGCAGGAGGTGCATCTGCTCCGAGCTCATTCGCTGCACCTGATCTGACGTAGCTATCACAGCAATTATCGGAGCAGATATCGCAGCAGGTGTCGCAGCAGTTGGGTCCTCTATTGTAGGCGATTCAGGGATTGATCCCGACGCAGAATCCATCCCCGCGAGGCCATGGACCAAGCACGTCTGGATCGAACGTCCGGAATGATAACTCCCAAACCTAGGATAGAAAACAAACTATGCATTTGTTACTTATAGAGTTAAACGTACAGATAGTTTGTTAGTTCGGTTTAGTAGTTTTCGTATTCTTATGTTATATATTATGCATGTGATGGTTTTATATTGTCTGTGATGATTTTATATTGCATGTGATGAATATCAATGCATTTTGAGATGCATTATAAATTATATGGCGTGGGAAGGGAAAAAATGAGGCTGGGGCGGATAAAAAAAAGTGCAAGTAGTGACACCATAGCGTCTCATTGGCGCCTCAACGCATGTCGACGCTAATTTAAATATATCGCACTTAGCGCCATTTTAGCGTCTCATTGGTGACAAATACACGATCATATTTACGTCAATATAGCGCCTTACTAGCGCCTACGTCAGCCACACGTGGGCGCCGGAATAGCGTCTCACGTCTACCACCCCTTGCGCGTCGACTTAGCGACGCGGTCCTGCTTCACGCAGCTGCAAACATCGCGTCTTAGTAACGTCGATATAGCGTCAACATGTGGCGCTAGTTGCGTCTCATTATCTTTGACTCTAGTGCGACGCCACTAGCCACCGATTACCAGCGTCTCATTTTTGCGGCGCTAGTTAGACGCTAAGGAGACGCTCTTCACAACAGAGACGTAACAGCGCCTCCTTAGCGTCTCCAACCTTGAGTCGCTAATTGCCAATTTTCTTGTAGTGTAAGATGCCATATTCATTGTCGAATTATGTTTCCTTTGACAATTTAAAGCCATATTATATGTCTTTTTTTACTGTCACTAGAGATATAATTGAACCAAACTCCTATTCCGAATCTATTCAAAATCCTGAATGGATTGAAGTCATGAATTTTGAATTGGAAGCACTTGAGGTACGCCCAAAGACAAGAAACCTATAGGGTGCAAATGTGTATTCAAAATCAAATTAAAAACATATGGTCATGTGGAAAGGTTTAAAGCTAGACTTATAGCAAAGGGATTCAATAAAAAAGAAGGCATATATTACAAAGATACTTTCTCACCTGTAGCAAAAATTGTCACCATTAGGGCTTTTCTAATTGTAGTTGTCCAAAAGAACTTGCCAATATATCATTTGGATGTCAATAATGTCTTTCTCAATGGAGACCTATTTGAAGATGTATATATGTTAGCTCCTCCTGGATTATTAGTTTCCAATAAAGTTTGTAAACTAATTAGAAAATCCTTTTATGGTCTGCAACATGCATTCTTCTAGCTGACAACTTTATTCAGAGCAGAAATGATTACACACTCTAACCAAATGCACTCAAAATGAGTTTGTGGCAATTCTTGTTTATGTTGATGATATTCTTTTAATTGGTAGTTTTCCTGGTCCAGCAAGTGAAGGACACTCTTAACTGCAATTTGAAGTTAAAAAACTTGGGATGTTTGAAATACTTTATCGGTATAGAAGTATGGAGATCCAGCAAAGGGATTATATTAACTCAAAGGAAGTACATTCAATCTCTTATTATTGATACAGGACTAAGTGTCTCTAAACTAGTTTTTACACCTATGGAAGAAAATGTCAAATTTACATCTCATGAGTATGATACTCACTTGCATAAGACAACTAATTTAGGGGATGATGATCCACTACTATCATATCCCAGTTCATTTCAAAGACTTATTGTAGGCTTATTCATATCACTCAAACAAAGTCGGATATTACTTTTTTTGTACGAGATTTGAGTCAATTTATGCATAATCCCAAAGAGTCACACATGTCAGCTGGACTTCGTATTGTAAGATATCTGAAAAGTGCTCCAAGAAAGGTGTTATTTTTTTCTGTTGCACAAAGTTTTGTTTTATTTGCTTTCTCCGATTCTGATTGGGCGACCTGCCCCATTTCTCGACAGTCTGTTTCAGCTTTTACTATAATGATTGGATCTTCCTTAGTCTCCTGAAAATCAAAGAAACAAGATGTTGTCGCTCATTCTCCTGCGGAGGCCGATCGTAGTGTGTCAATTACAATGGCTGAGAGTTGCTCTTGCTAGTTGTCCTTCCTATTAATCTTTATACATATAGTAAATCTGCTATTCAAATTGTAAAAAATCCAGTTTTCCATGAACGTACTTAACATATAGATGTTGATTGCTTCTTTGTACAAGAACGTGCAGTTCAGCAATTGATCAAATTGTGCCAATAGCCTGCTGATATATTAATGAAGGCTCTACCATGGCGTCAACATGAGTACCTTCTATCCAAGTTGGCGCTCCTTGATGTCTTTCGGCCGCCAATTTCCGGAGGGGTGGGATGTTGAACTATTGTATGCAGAGTCGAGCTATGCATAGCAGAGCAGAAGTCGTTATCCGTTAGTTATCAGTCATAATGATATATGACTGATATATGGTTATGATATATCATTTTTTTGTTTTTTGTCTTTTCCTATCATTGTGTGTATAAATAGACATGTAAAGACATTACCTGCTTGCTTCTGCTCTTCTAACTTTTCTACCAAGAAATCCATCCAAGTTTCTCTATGATTTAGCCATATTTTGATTTCTGTATTCCAACACTCTTTTCCAAATTGTGGGATGTCTAAACTTTGATTGTCTTTTTTTTTCAACTGATGAAGATTTTTAAACTCTCAAATACAATTTGCTCATCTTTTCTCATACCTACCAACTAATAATTGCATGCAGAAGTTTTTTTCCCTTACAACAAGTTGGATGGAATCCAAGATGCGGTAAGATGACGTTCATTGTTAGCATGCACAAGCCATTCCTAGTCTACAGGAGACAAAGTCTTCATCACTTGAGACATGACTGAGATCGATGAGGTTGTGCATAGACATTCAACATTATTTCCTCTTGTAGATTGACTGGTGGGCTTAATTAAATGGCAGCATTTTTATATTAGTGAGATTCCATGCATGATGTTTTCAACTTCGTTATCTATGCTTGTCTCGGAGTTGTCATGTACTGCACTCCGTTACTTTGTAGTACAACTAACAGGAATACATATAGTAAAGAATCTGATAACATTAAGATAAAATTTGATGCTATACATATAGATATGACAATTAAAGAAGATGACCACACCTATTATTATTAATCCATAATCAAATAGCTTTCTGATCCAAAGAAATAAATCGTTGGGCAAGTCAAGAAAATGACCTCTCGTTGAATCTCAAATGTAATTCGGATGCCAAATGAATGCAGATACAGTTAAACTTTTTTTCTTGCATGGTTGCATGCCAGGACTTCAAAAATTATGATGAACACAACTTACTGCAAAAATATACAGGAAAAAAACATTGAATCCAATTCATTGTTTTAAGTGAAAATAGAGCATTCGGAAAGTATATAACCTTGAATATCAAAATCAAAATCTAAGAATTAATGTTGGTCAAATTGACAAGAATTGAGAATTGAGAGACTGGCCGACGGAATGCATTATATATTGGTCGACATACGAAAGGCAAAAGAATCACTTGATAAATTAGGACATGTGAGAATTATTAAAGACCCTTGGATCAGAGGACAAATAAAAAGAACCCTCATACCATATCTTATGTCCTCATGTCTATGGACAGTGTGAGCTATAGATTCCTAGAGTTGATGAGCAGTAGTACCCAGAATTAATGCATAGCTGACTTTGCTTATATAATTAATGTCGAAAAACAAAATAACGACGTGCTTAAAATGAGTTGCAATATTTGAGAGGATATGATATGCACAGGGATAAAAGTTGAATTTAAAGCTTTCCATATAGCTGTAGGATAGCTGGATATTTAAGTTGTGTTCTCTACTTTGCTTTAATGCAAATATATACTTTTTTTCCAAAAAAAATGAATTTGGAGAAAATTGAATTTTAGGGATTTATTTGATGTTTTAACTTGAAAAATAGAAGATGAATGAGTATCGAGAATGTAGAAGGGAGAAGATTAGGATCATGGTAATGCTTTTAATTTCTTGTTCACTGGAATATCGTATTTTTACTGTCCATATATATTTTACTATTCACAAAATTCGTTTGCTCATATTTTAAAAAAAACATACAAAAATGGATCAAAACGTTAACTTAGGCACATAGACACGTCTGAAATTAAGTATAGAGTTAATGAGATTGATAAAAAAATACCTTATACTGTAATATTGCGATGTTTATACAATGAAATCACCTTGATCGACAATATAGACAAAAGCTCATTCTTGTAGATTATACATATCTTCTGATACGGCTCAAAGAGGCAATTGTCATTTCTGAGTTTTGAGTTTAATGATATTTCGCTACTAATTAAAAAAAATAGAAATATTCCTATATATATGCCAATTCTGTTCATCCTACGTATCCACGAAACAAAGCAATTAGCATTTACCTATGCACAGTATGCGAATACTTAAGAGATGCTCGATATATTAATTAAGCACATGTTCTTCTTGCACAGTGCATCAACTAAAAAAATGGCTTATTATGAATGGATGCAAGTTAATTGTCTAAGATTAAATTGTGTCCACTTTGAGCTAAAATATTATAGTAGTGGCATGCTCTTTGCTTTGCGTGCCATCAAGGTAGGCTGTCATATATGTTCTTTCTTGCATGGTCCCATGGTGTGAATTGGGGACCCTTCTAGGAATGTGCCACTATTGAGATCGAAGGGAGAGTACTGCACAACTTGGTGGAACTAGTTGCGAAATAGTTATCAACAATTCACATTAAATTTCTGATATAATAAACCATTCTGATAGGTACTGGCCAAAGTGATCCCTTTGAGATCCAGCAAAGAATACCCGGCCACCGGGGACCGCCATTATGAAACCAGTTAGGTGTGGCACATTGGACAAGTAAATAGGACATGATTAACATTTTTTATGTTCAAATTAGTGATTATTATACATCCAGTACACTCATAACTTGTCATATAGTTTAATTATGATCCATCGACTCTCCACTTTTAGTCTCACCCATGGCGACCAGGTGCATGCAGGCCAAGATTTGATTATTATTGTTTTTTTTTTCTTATTTTTGTGGTGGTGCACGAGAGCAGGCAGAAATATGGTACAAATTGAGAATAAACAAACTAAACTGTCATAATTAAGACAGCCCCTGCAAAGGAACGTTAAATGGGTGATAGGAGTTTATGATAAGTAGGTATTGAAAGAGGAAACATAAATTATATCAATAATTTCGAAATTTACATTTTGAAATGATGCACTCACAAATGGTATCATGAAAAGCTCCAAATATACTTTAGCATCACATTTGTTGAATGTATGATCGTGTGTCAGGTGGAGAGATGATTCAGTCATCCAGATCATAAAGTGGAAGATTTCTCTATTGGGATCAGATCATGGGGACGTCTAATAAATTAAAAGCCCAAAAGAGATGCAGACAGCATGCTGACTACTGACCCTGGAGACTGTTACACTGTATAACTCCATCATCTTTAATTATCCATCTTGTTTCTTCTTCATGTCGGGTTCGATCTATTACTGCCAAAATTATGTTTTAGAATTATATCATCACCAGATGAGAAAGCAGTACCCAGGTCATGGACTTAACTATTTCTTTCATTCTCATGAAAAAAATAGGGGCAAAAAAAAAGACCAGCTAGCGAGCATATATACATATATAGAACCAGCTCTTCCTCAACATGCATGCATGTACACACAAATGTATTATAGAACTAGGAGGTCCATATAGAACATCTTCCAACTTCTCCAACCTAATTTTCCTTTGGCTCCTTTCACCGCTATCTTGTGGCCCTTTCAGCTGTCTCTCCATGCTGCAACAAATTCCCTGTCATTTATATATCATCTCATTCCAACTTGATCACACAGCAATTATTGTTTCTCAGAACTGCACAGTTGGGTTATGCATACGTACTAAATTATGTTCAGAGTTTTACTATCAACGCACGTCACGTCACTAACCTTGCTATCATACAATTTACCTACTACCTGTCTACGGCAAATTAGCATGAAACAGTAGCCATGCACAAGCTTAATTCCCCCGCTATGCGATGATTTCAATAGTGGTGGGGCAACAGGATTTCTGATCATATACAGTAAATGCTGAACTGTGTAGTCCCTTTCATGCCCCCACACAGAAAGAACACGTACGTATAAAAAATGGTGCGCGGTTCACTGCAAGCATCTCCCTCGTCTATACATCGCCACTGTTAAGCTGATCAGGAGAGAGAAAGAGAGAGCTGAACGTGTATGATTTATGGTTACTGGACCTTCTTTCTTCAATGTGGCTCTCTGTGTTTCTGAAGGCCGGGGGCATGCAGCTGATGCAGGTACGGAAGGGGGGGAATAATAATTGGCGTAAAAGAATGTTAACGTAGCCTCTTCTCTCGTGTTATATATATGAACTCGGCCTGGCTCGTCTCGATCGCCTGCCAAGAGATCAGGAAGAAGAGTACTGCTGCTGTGGGCTGCGCGCACTGCCGAAACTGTTAGGGGGGGCATGCAATGCATGCATGCTGTTGCAGCTCTCAGTCTCAGACGAACTGCATATATTTATGAGAACTACTTTTTCCCTTCTCTTTTACATACGTTACTCCGCTTTCCCAATTCCGATACATAAACTTTGCTTGAGGCCAACCTACTCTTAATTTGCTCGAGGGGTTGGATATCACAACTGGTTTCAAAATCTAATTTTTGGCATTTTCGCGGTTTTGTTTCGTGTGTTACTTTTTGTGCGTAGAATATTTTTTTATTGGTAGATACGATGACACAGAAAAGTAATAATTTTCTGCGTTTATGAATATTTAAAATTTTGTTCTTTAAAATATTATAAAAGAGATATTTATTGTAAATTTTTCAGGATTTAATAAATGAATATTTTATTATTTTGAAAAATATTGTTATCAATATTACTATATCTAATAATTCCAAAAATAAAATAAAATTGAAAGGAGTTTGATTAGTGATAGGATTATTCAATTAATTTCGTAATTTATCTAATCAAATATTAGAATAAATAGGGAGTGGTTAAAGGGATAAATTAGAGGATTTAATTTGAATGAGATTAGATAATATGGTTAGAGAATAATTAAAAATTTATAAACACTATAAATAAGAATAGGGGGTACGAACGTATTGGCTTCGTCTTCGCTATTTTCGGCTTCGTCTTCGGCGACGTCAGAGAACAAGGCGTGCAGGTACGTAGGGGGGATTTTGTTTTCTATTGTGTCGTAATATTTTACGGTGCAATCTAATTTGGAATTAGAATTATTACGGTCGCAATATTTGTTTGCTATTGCACCGTAAGGTTTTACGACGCAATTTAATTTTAAATTAGAAGTATTACGGTCGTAAATTTTTTGGCCGTAATTTTCTGTTCCGGCCGTCAAGAGAGAGAAGAGTAGAGTTTTACGGCCGAGAAAAGGATAGAGAGAGAAAGATGAAAAAAAAGGGGATGTGAATTTATGACCGTAATGGATAGGGGGTAAAATTTGGAGAGAGAATTAGAAAAAAAAAGAAAAGGATGAAGTTTATTGCCGTAATGGAATATGGGGTAAATTTAGAGAGAGAAAGATGTAGAAAAAAAAAGAAAATTTACGGCCGTCAAATCAGAGAGAGAGATTTATAAAAAAAAAAAGGGAATTGATGTTACGGCCATAATGAACAGGGAGAAAGATTTGGAGAGAGAAAAATTAGGAAAAAGTGGGAAAAGTAAATTAATTTATTAACCTTCACGCAGAAAATAAAATTTAGGAAAGGAAATTTCTTTCTCCAACCTCTCGGCCAGAATATATATATATATATATATATATATAATAGAAGAATAGTACAGAGAGTACACTACCGAGAGTTATTATTTATTTTTGAGTAAATTTTAATTACTGATTAATATTGTTATCATTAATTAATTTGATGTATTAATTATATTGTTGGTGATTGATCTGTTTATATTATGATGAACTTTGATTTTGATTGTATTGTTGACCTACTTAGTTTTGAGTTCAGAATTTATCTAATCAAATTGATAATTTATCAAAAGATAGACATTTTAGATAAACAAGATAAAAGTCGAAAGTTACTGGGCCCATGTTCACTGATTGCCACTAAGCCGGGACCAATTGAATTGAATTGAATTGAATTGGGCATATAGTGTAAAAGCTATGGCTGTCCTGTGTATGGCCACTCGTCCCCCACCATACACGAACCCATTGAATCGTATCGGGCTTGTCGTGGCACTGATACCCCACTGGCCTGCATGAAAGTGGCATGGTGTCCCTTAATTGACTGAGCGCTCCTCATTGAATTGGATAACTCCGAACATTAAAAATCGAATCGAATTGAATTGAATTGAAATTGGAATTGAAGTGAATGGAATTAAATCATGATCATTTGGATATATTGGCATTGAGTTGGCAATTATTGTTGCCATATTGGATTGAATTGTTATTGATCAATGACCATTGATTATTGAATTGAAAATTATTAATTGAATATTGATCTATTAATCAGGCAATTGATAATTATTAATTGGAACAATTGTTATTGATTTACATTGGTCTGTTGACCATAGCCTGATATATTGTTCATATTGATAAATTGTTAATTGATTATCGTATTGACTGCTCAATCGACTCATTATTGATTTTATCTTATTTTCGATTGAGCATATTGATTGTCTTTTAGACCCTACGTACTGAGTATTTTTATACTCATTGATATTTCCCTGTACCTGGATTCGTGCAGGTGAGAGAGCTATAGATGATGGTCCTGCAGTTGGCTATGCTCAGTGACAGACAAATGTTGCACATGGCATTAGATCTAGTGATTTAGTTTTATTATTTTCGCACTTATTAGAATTGTAAACTCATGGATGTTTTAGCATTTCGATTATTATGGATTATTAGTTATTATTTTTTTGAAAAGTCTTCCACATTTATATTTTATATTCTGCACTTTATAGATTTTATTCCGCAAAAATATTTTATAGAAAATTGAGTAGCGCCTCTGGGACGACTCTGAGCACGTGAAAGTCACGTGGGTCTCGGGGCGTTACAGAAGGTATCAGAGCTTAAGGAGAGGCACTTCTTAGCTGTCTCTAAATAGGTAGAATCGAGTCCATGTGCAACTGTCACGAGCAACCACTGCAGCCATCCAATAGTGTCAAGTAAGTATTGAATTGTGCTATATATTATTGAGCTCACACTTATGAATTTTATTGTTATTGTTGTGTGAGAACAGATTCCTCCTAGGATGGTATTTCCGAATCAGATACCACGAGCTCCCAAAAGTGGGTCACAGCGGGCCGGTCAGGACGCCTAAGGTTCTCAACCTAATAATCAACGTGCTCTGAGCCAAGAAATGAGTAGACAACAAGTACATGGCTTCCAAGTGAATTAGGCCCAGGCTAATGGGTACCGAGAGGAACAACTAAGATAGGGACTACTATCATCGGAGTTCCACTCTGTGCACACTGAGTACTCGAGTCCCAATGTGCCACCACATCATGATCGTAAAGACATCATTGAGCGGTTCCTTAGGTTGCAGCCCCCTCGGTTCAGCAGGAAGGGTGACTTTGAGGATGCAGAGGAATGGATTGAGGAGATAGAACAGATATTTCTTGAGATGGATTGCGGCAAGGACCGCAAGATGATTTATGTCACAAGAAAATTGACGGCAGATGCTAGAGATTGGTGGAAGACCACCAAGCTCACTACGTTCTCCGGCCAGGACAACATCACCTGGGGAGAATTCAAGAAGGCGTTCGAGAATCGCTACATACCAACCTATGAAAAGGGCAGGAAGCAGAAGGAGTACCTGACACTCCAACAGGGTACTATGACTATAAAGCAGTACCTTTCCAAGTTTCTAAGCCTAGAGAAGTACTCCACCTTACAGCAGTCGGAACTTGATCGAGTGAAGCGTTGGGTGGATGGCCTGAAACCCAACCTCAGAGAAAGGGTAAATGGGGGTAACTGCCAGACCCTCTAATTTGCTGAAGAATTCGCCATTTATCTAGAAGATGGTGATAAGACAACTGACAAGCAACAAAACCAAGCACCGGCTAATTAGTATCAGAACAGATATGGAAACAGTGATAGAAGGTAGGCTAGGCGAGATCCCCGCCGCAGAGATGATCGCAATCGGGGAAGACCATATCCAGCTAGGAATGAGCCTCAACCGCCTAGAGCACCGTGCAACTACTGCCACAGAATGCATCCCGGTGAGTGCTACCGGAGAACTGGAGCGTGCTTGAACTGTGGTAAGGTGGGTCATTTCGCTAGAGAATGCAAAGAGCCGAGGCGTGCTGGACCTCCTCCGCAACATAACGATGGACCACCTAGAATGGTGCAAGACCGAGTATACAACATGAAGCCTGCAGACGAGCAAAGGGCGAATGACACCATCCAAAGTACGCTAAAAATTGATGGTGTTCATGCTAATATTCCCTTTGATTCAGGTGCTACACATTCGTTCATTTTGGAGCAATTCGCTCCATTATTGAGCATAAAGCCATAAGCGACTAGTTTTTCACTTGACATTGGCACACCTCTAGGGTCCATCGTTACCCAGAAGTACATCCTCATGGTGCCGATCGAAGTGGAAGGCAAGAACTTCTCCGCAGACCTTATCATCATTCCGATCAGGGACTACGATGCGGTGTTGGGTATGGACTGGTTGTCCTACCATGACGCCTACCTACATTGCCGAGTAAAGAAGATACTGATCGGAATGCTAGGAGGACCTCAGACTGTTGTCAGAGGTACACCACTAGAGAGGGGCAAGATCCTAGTGTCAGCTTTAAAGGCACAAAAGATGCTGAAGAAAGGATGTCGGAGTTTCCTGGCAAGTGTGATCAAGACAGACAGAGTTGAAGTAGATCGAGATAGCATTGCTGTGGTGAAGGAGTTTCCAGACGTCTTTCCAGATGACGTTTCAGGATTGCCACCACGACGGGAGATTGACTTCCGTATTGACTTGGTGCCGGGCACGGCACCTATATCAAAGGCTCCTTATCGAATGGCTCCAGCAGAAATGCTAGAATTGAAGACCCAAATCCATGAGTTGTTGGATAAGGGATTCATTCGACTGAGCGTTTCTCCATGGGGCGCTCCGGTATTGTTTGTAAAGAAGAAGGACGGGTCGATGAGGCTGTGCATAGACTATCGGATGTTGAACAAGGTCACAATCAAGAACAAGTATCCACTACCAAAAATCGATGACATGTTCGACTAATTGTCTTCGGCAAAGGTATTCTCGAAGATTGATCTGAGAAGTGGCTATCATCAGCTACGAATCACTGATGATGATGTGCCGAAAACCGCTTTCAGAATAAGATACGGGCATTATGAGTTCTTAGTGATGCCATTTGGGCTGACCAATGCCCCCGTAGCTTTCATGGACTTGATGAATAGAGTGTTCAGGCCATACTTGGACAAGTTCGTAATCGTCTTCGTCGACGACATTCTTATATATTCGTCGAGCCTAGAAGAATACGAGGAACATTTAAGAGTTGTGCTACAGACCTTACGGGAGCACAAATTGTACGCCAAATTCTCAAAATGTGAGTTTTGGTTGAAAGAGATTATGTCCCTTGGGCATATTATCAGTGAAAATGGAATATCGGTAAATCCTGCAAAGGTGGAAGCAGTTGCCAACTGGACACAACCGAAAAATGCGTCCGAGATTAGAAGCTTTCTTGGACTTGCTGGATATTACAGGAGATTCATTCAGGACTTTTCCAAAATTGCATCGCCACTAACAAATCTCACTAAGAAAGGCATCAAGTATGAATGGTCACAGAGGTGTGAAGATAGTTTTCAAGAGTTAAAGAAGAGTCTGACAACGACGCCCATTCTGACCATACCTTCAGGCCAAGGAGGTTATGTCATATATAGCGACGCATGCGGCACTGGTTTGGGATGCGTCTTGATGCAACACGGGAAGGTCATTGCATATGCATCAAGACAATTAAAGAAGCATGAAAAGAATTATCCGACGCATGATCTCGAATTAGCAGTTGTGCTCTTCGCCCTCAAAATTTGGCGAGATTATTTATATGGCGAAGAGTTCGAAATCTTCACAGACCACAAGAGCTTGAAATACATCTTCTCTCAAAAGGACTTGAATATGCGTCAGAGGAGGTGGATTGAGTTTCTGAAGGATTATGAGTTTGCTATCAGCTATCATACAAGGAAAGCAAACTCAGTTGCCGACGCACTTAGTAGAAAATGGGGAGGATCACTCGCATGCCTGAGAGTGAGTCATTGGAACATGATTGACTACATTCTCCAGGTCAGTCCAGCGATCAGCAGCGACGGTATACGAATTATGGCACACCTCGACATGCAACCCGAGCTACTATTGAAGATAGGCAAAGCACAACCAAACGATAACGAGTACAACCACCTACTCAAGTTGTGCGAAAAGATTCCTACAGATTTTTCGATCACAGATGGAGTGATCAGATATAGGGGACGATTGTGGATCCCTGAGTATGAAGCATTGAGAAGACAAGTGTTGGATGAATGCCACAAGTCAGAATTCGCCATTCATCCTGGAAGCACGAAGATGTTCAAAGACTTGCAACGGACCTTCTGGTGGAATAATATGAAGAAGGATGTGGCTGAGTACGTTGCAAGATGCCTAATATGCCAACAAGTGAAAGTAGAACACCAGAGACCTTACGGTGTACTACAAGAACTTGGAATCCCACAATAGAAATGGGAAAAGGTGACTATGGATTTCGTCACTAGGCTTCCAAGAACTCAACAAGGCTATGATGCAATATGGGTGGTGGTGGACCGGTTTAGCAAGGCAGTCCATTTCATCCTCATTAAATGAAAACAGTCTGTCGAAAGTCTGATGGACATTTATATTAAGGAGGTTATCCGACTACATGGAGTGCCAGTCTCCATTGTGTCGGATAGAGATCCACGATTTACGACCAAATTTTGGCGGAGCATCCAGAGTGCTTTTGGAACAAAATTAAATTTCAGTACTGCGTTCCATCCTCAGACAGACGGGCAATCTGAACGGACGATTTAGACATTAGAAGACATGCTCCGTGCATGTGCATTGGACTGGAGTGGCAGTTGGGACACACACCTCCCACTGGTCGAGTTCGCATACAATAACAGTTACCACTCCAGCATAGGCATGGCACCATTTGCAGCCATGTATGGAAGGCATTGTCGCTCCCCCATCTGTTGGAGTGAGGTGGGAGGACGATAATTCTTATCAGAG
Organism: Pontederia crassipes; assembly: GCA_030549335.1. Lineage (NCBI taxonomy): Eukaryota > Viridiplantae > Streptophyta > Magnoliopsida > Commelinales > Pontederiaceae > Pontederia > Pontederia crassipes. The sequence goes on along the minus strand of CM060191.1, from coordinate 61,207,823 downwards.
GAGTTAATGAAGCAAACCAAGAAAGATGCTGAAAAAGTTCGCCTTATTAGAGAGAGGTTGAAAACAATATTCACAAGACAGAAAACATATGCTGACAAAGAGAGAAGAGAACAAATTTTTAAAGTGGGAGATCGAGTTATTTTAAAAGTTTCTCCAATGAAAGGGGTAATGAGATTCAGCAAGAAGGGTAAGTTTAGTCCAAGATATGTTGGCCCCTTCGAAGTACTTGCATTGATCGGAGATGCAACTTGCAGGTTGGCGTTGCCTCCATCATATGGACACGTGCATAATGTCTTTCACGTGTCAATGTTGCGCAAGTACCAACATGATGATACTAATGTGGTGAATATGGAGGAACCAAATTTGAATGTAGATCTGACATATGCTGAGCAGCCTATAGAAGTCTTCGAGTATCAAATTAAGCATATGAAGAATAAAATGGTACCCATGGTGAGGGTGGCTTGGACACATCATAGAGATGAAGATGCCACTTGGGAACTAGAAGAAGAAATGAAAAGAGATTTTCCAGAATTATTTAGATAAAATAATATAATTTCTTTTATTCAAATTCGAGGACGAATTTATTTTTAAGGAGGTTATGATGTAACGACCCTGATTTTTCAGGATTTAATAAATGGATATTTTATTATTTTGAAAAATATTGTTATCAATATTACTATATTTAATAATTCCAAAAATAAAATAAAATTGAGAGGAGTTTGATTAGTGATAGGATTATTCAATTAATTTCGTAATTTATCTAATCAAATATTAGAATAAATAGGGAGTGGTTAAAGGGATAAATTAGAGGATTTAATTTGAATGAGATTAGATAATATGGTTAGAGAATAATTAAAAATCTATAAACACTATAAATAAGAATAGGGATACGAACATTTTGGCTTCGTCTTCGTTATTTTCGACTTCGTCTTCGGCGACGTCAAAGAACAAGGCGTGCAGGTACGTAGGGGGGATTCCGTTTTCTATTGTGTCGTAATATTTTACGGTGCAATCTAGTTTGAAATTAGAATTATTACGGCCGCAATATTTGTTTGCTATTGCATCATAAGGTTTTACGATGCAATTTAATTTTAAATTAGAAGTATTACGGCCGTAAATTTTTTGGCCGTAATTTTCTGTTCCGGCCATCAAGAGAGAGAAGAGTAGAGTTTTACGGCCGAGAAAAGGATAGAGAGAGAAAGATGAAAAAAAGGGGATGTGAATTTATGACCGTAACGGATAGAGGTAAAATTTGAAGAGAGAATTAGAAAAAAAAGAAAATGATGAAGTTTGCTGCCGTAATGGAATAGGGGGTAAATCTAGAGAGAGAAAGATGTAGAAAAAAAAGAGAATTTACGGCCGTCAAATCAGAGAGAGATTTATAAAAAAAAGAGGAATTGATGTTACGGCCATAATGAACAGGGAGGAAGATTTGGAGAGAGAAAAATTAGAAAAAAGTGGGAAAAGTAAATTAATTTATTAACCTTCACACAGAAAATAAAATTCAGGAGAGGAAATTTCTTTCTCCAACCTCTCGGCCAGAATATATATATATTTATATAATAGAAGAATAGTACAGAGAGTACACTACCGAGAGTTATTATTTATTTTTGAATAAATTTTAATTACTGATTAATATTGTTATTATTAATTAATTTGATGTATTAATTATATTGTTGGTGATTGATCTGTTTATATTATGATGAACTTTGATTTTGATTGTATTGTTGACCTACTTAGTTTTGAGTTCAGAATTTATCTAATCAAATTGATAATTTATCAAAAGATAGACATTTTAGATAAACAAGATAAAAGTCTGGGCCCATGTTCACTGATTGCCATTAAGCCGGGACCAATTGAATTGAATTGGGCATATAGTGTAAAAGCTATGGCTGTCCTGTGTATGGTCACTCGTCCCCCACCATACACAAACCCATTGAATCGTATCGGGCTTGCCGTGGCACTGATCCCCCACTGGTCTGCATGAAAGTGGCATGGTGTCCCTTAATTGACTGAGCGCTCCTCATTGAATTGGATAACTCCGAACATTAAAAATCGAATCGAATTGAATTGAATTGAAATTGGAATTGAAGTGAATGGAATTAAATCATGATCATTTGGATATATTGGCATTGAGTTGGCAATTATTGTTGCCCTATTGGATTGAATTGTTATTGACCAATGACCATTGATTATTGAATTGAAAATTGTTAATTGAATATTGATCTATTAATCAGGCAATTGATAATTATTAATTGGAACAATTGTCATTGATTTACATTGGTCTGTTGACCATAGCCTGATATATTGTTCATATTGATAAATTGTTAATTGATTATCGTATTGACTGCTCAATCGACTCATTATTGATTTTATCTTATTTTCGATTGAACATATTGATTGTCTTTTAAACCTTACGTACTGAGTATTTTTATACTCATGAATATTTCTCTGTACCTAGATCCGTGCAGGTGAGAGAGCTATAGATGATGGTCCTGTAGTTGGCTACGCTCAGTGACAGACAAATGTTGCACATGACATTAGATCTAGTGATTTAGTTTTATTATTTCCGCACTTATTAGAATTATAAACTCATGGATGTTTTAGCATTTCGATTATTATGGATTATTAGTTATTATTTTTTTGAAAAATCTTCCGCATTTATGTTTTATTCTGCACTTTATAGATTTTATTTCACAAAAATATTTTATAAAAAATTGAGTAGCGCTTCTGGGACGATTATGAGCACGTGAAAGTCACGTAGGTCTCGGGGCGTTACATTTATGTACCCAAAAGAATTGAAAAGATTTATATATCATATCGATAATCGAAGTTCGAAAGTAAAATCTTCAACAAAAATCTAAGCTTGGACACATAGATTAATACAATAATTACGGTTTCCTTTACTTTTTATATTCGTTTTTTCTCATACATGGAAAAAGAATGACAAAATATAAGGCATATAAATCATTTACCTAACAAGAAAATGGTATCTAAAACCGATTCTAACTCTTCGAAAAACGAAAAAAAACGGTTCTTAAAAAAATACTGCCATGCAACGCATAAATAACCAAATGGGCCAGGGCGGATGGTTGCACCAGTCGAGGCCTCGCTATGATGAAGTCTCATCTTTTATTGATTTCTTTAAATTTCTCCACTGGATTATATACAATGGTTGGTCGCATAGCTTATATGCCTTTTAAAAATAAATTGGATAGAAAAATATTTTCTTATTATAATATTTTAATTAATTCTCCTTCAATCGGTTGAGTCTGCAATGGAAAACGTAATTACTTTATATTATAATAATAATAATAATAATAATAATAATAATAATAATAATAATAATAATAATAATAATAATAATAATAATAATAATAATAATATTGAGAGGAAAAAATATTTCTATTTTTAAAGTCACAATGTAGACTTTTGGTCAAGCTCGATTTATTTCAAAATGTACTTATTGTCAATTGTAGGAAGTGTAAAAAAAGTGTTATCGCAAAATATTTTCATCTAGTGAGACAGACTTTAATTCGTAATGCCTTTTATTATTTACTTTGAATATATTTGATAATATGCAGAAAATTTATCTCCTAGAATGAAATATTTTAACCTTTATTTAATTTGGAAATGAGAGGTAAAAAATTAAATACATAAAAAAAATATAAATTAAAGTTGATCAAGATAACGAAAATAATGGATATCCATAAAGTAGGCCCAACCTATTATAGGAAAAGGGCTGTAAACCCATTATTAGGCCTACACGCTTCAGTGCCCCCACAGTCCACCAAACAAAAAACAAAACCCTTTTTTTTTTGTTTTCGACTCCCGAGTAGCAGCGTCTCGTATCGCCGCTCGCTCGTCTCTCTGTGCGCACAGCAAAACGAAGCCAAAAAAATGCCGGTCCCGGAGGTGGAGAAGGAGATAGAGGAGCTCGTGAAGAAGCAACAGGCAACGCCTCCTCCTCGTCCTTATGTTCTCTTTGTGTGTTCAGTAGTTTGTGCATCGAATAATCTTGTTTTCTACTGCCATTCCGCGATTTCGGCATTGGATCAAAAGGACATTTTTTTGTCGCTTTATTTCGATTTGTTTTGTTTTATCTGTTCGTTTATGTCGCATCAGGAGGAGAATGATGTTCCCGTCGTAGAAGATGTTAAGGATGATGAAGAGGATGAGGATGAAGACGAGGATGATGACGAGGAAGAAGGTTCCTTTATTCTTTTGTTCTTATGCAGTCATTTCGATATATTGCATCTTCTTCGTTCTTTATCCCGTTCGATTATTTTTTTTGTAGACGTTTAATCTACGTTTCTTGTCCAAGTAGTGTATCTATCAGTCTGCGGCTCTGCGCATGATGGATATGTGCTCAGAGTTAGTAGAAAAGGATATGAATACAAAGTTCTTTTTTTTCTTTTGAGTAGAGTGAATACAAAGTTTTTAGATCGGGTGACTAGAACCTGGAAGGTTTCTCTCTCTTCTTTGCAGGTTCTTTATTTTTGGATTTCTTTCACAGTGCACAGAATTTTGTTAGGTTTGCTTATGCGTGTGTAATCTTCCTGTATTAGTTTCGATTGAGCGGCACTTGTTTATCAGGAAATTTGACAAGCGTACCACATGTCATGTGTACAATTACAATGATGTCAGTGTCAGCATTTGGTTGTATAGTTTCAATATTGGAATTTAGTGTTAACTACTTGGATCTTGTGTACTTTCAAACATTCATATTTAATTCAATATAATTTGAATGGCACAAAAATCTTGACAGGAAACCGTATAATTATGTTCAACTTACATTACCTGAAATCTTTGGCATTATGCCTTAATGCTTATGTCTTTCAATTTGTTCTAGAGAATACTGGTCGTGTACATTTTCATGAAAAACAGTTGCATTCATTTTATAATATTTCTTTGGTCAAAGTTCTTTCACGCATTAATTCCAGTTAAGTTTTTTTCCTGGATAAGTACCCATATACTATGTCGGTCGTCCACATGTCTGTCTTTTTCAGTCATATTTTCCGATGAATCCGAATTGTATTTTACCTTTGTATGGCTGTCACAAGTGTTTTACTAATCTCATCTTTTTATCAGGTGAACAAATTGCCGGAGCTGATGAGAGCTCAAAGCAAAGCAGGAGTGAGAAAAAGAGCCGTAAGGCAATGATGAAGCTAGGGATGAAACCTGTTACTGGTGTTACCCGCGTCAGCATTAAGAGAAACAAAAATGTAACTAGACCTTGCCTGACCCATCTCTACTAACATGAAAGATAAAATCCCAATCGTCTTTGTTTAACACTTTAACTGAAGCATAAAATAAATCACAATCCAGACTGAAAAATTGGAGCCAGCTTTTTTCTATCATGGCCAGGTTTGATATAAAATTAATTTAATGCATTTTGTGTTTCCAGTAGAGAATTATATTTGTTACGGATTTAATTATATTATAGGAAATATCAAATTGCATGCCTAATACTGTTGAAAAAGGCATGCCAAAGTATATGCCCATGAAGTCACTAATATGTAGTGCTAGTAAACAAGCTGAATTTTCTTTGATGTGTGTCTGAAAATTTTGATTACTCCGCCTATGTTTATAGCCGGTCCCAAGCCCGGATAAAGGAGGAGGGTTGTGTTAGGCCCCGACAGTCAGCGTAAAACCCTGTCGAATCTTATGAACATGGATCAACGAATTGGTGTCGTATGATCCATGTAGCCGACCCCACCTAGTGGGATAAGGCTTTGTTGTTGTTATTGTTGTTGTTGTGTCTGAAAATTTTCGGTCTTTACTGTCTGTTTTTTTTCAGTCTGATAAATTCTGAATATTCACTTATGTTTGCAGATCTTGTTTGTCATATCAAAACCTGATGTTTTCAAAAGCCCCAATTCAGAAACTTATGTCATATTTGGTGAGGCAAAGATTGAGGATTTGAGTTCTCAGCTGCAGACTCAAGCTGCTCAACAATTTAGGTTACCCGGTTTTGCTAATACATTGCCCAAATTGGATGAATCTGCTGCTGAACTGATCGACGAGGATGAAGAGGAAGTTTATGATAGCGGATTAGAAGAACGTGATGTTGATCTGGTTATGACACAGGCTGGTGTATCCAAGGCAAAGGCTGTGAAAGCTCTGAAGGCTAACGATGGAGATATAGTCGGCGCTATAATGGAACTCACTTCTTAATTCATCCATACAGCTTTTCTTTCCCCCATGGATGTTTAGAAAAAAAAACACTAGTGTTCTATAATTTTTGGGCTTTCGATACTTTTGTTTCGATGTTATAAAGTTTTTTTTCATCTGCTTTATATTTTATTTACTTTGCTATGATTTCCCGTTTTCTCCTGTGCTTATTCTTTGTTGCTACCAAGAATTTAATTTATGTACCGTAAGAATGAGATAGCTGATTAGGTTCGACCCAAGAAACACGTGTTAGTCAACCCTCTCTAAATATTGTTTTAATTAGTCAACACGTGTTCAGCGGGTCGGATCGACTCGTGAATTCGATGATCCGACTCGATCTAAATTAGTTTTGATCGGATCCAATTCGATCATGGGTCGGGTTGGAATTTTTCAACGTTGACCCGACTCGATTGATTCGATTTTTTTTTATTTTTTTTTTATTTAAACCTAAATTATATTTGATTTAAAAATTTTAAAAAAATTGAAATAAATTATTTTAAGTACAGAAATAACATTAAATGGTTTAAAACTTTATTTTATGCTTTAAAATAAATATTAAATAATATTTTTTATATTAAATAAATATAAAATAATAAGAAAAAAATAAAACAAATTTGGGTGGTCGGATAATCCGACCAATCGAACTAAGACGGATTGGGTCGGATTTGCCTTCTATTTTTTTATTTTTTCTTTTTTTATTTAAATCTAAACTTATATTTGATTTAAAAATTTTAAAAAAATTGAAATAAATTATTTTAAGTACAGAAATAACATTAAATGGTTCAAAACTTTATTTTATGCTTTAAAATAAATATTAAATAATATTTTTTATATTAAATAAATATAAAATAATAAGAAGAAAATTAAAAAAAAAGAAAATTGGGTGGTCGGATAATTCGATCAATCGAACTAAGTCGGATTGCCCCCCCCCCCACTCTAAATATTATTTTACGAAAAGCTTCGTAAATTATAATGGGGTGTACCACATTATTTGACTTAACCCCGCCCAATTTAATAGTCTGATTTCTTTTTTTTTTTCCGAACAGGCGATTGGTCCACCAAGTGGCTGCCATCAAATGACTTTTTCGTCATTGGACTCATAAATAATTGCCTCAAGGCAATGTTTTTAAAATCGGACAGGTGATCGAATCAGTCAACCAACTAGATCATGATTCGATCGGTTCAATCGAGTTCGATCGGATTGAACTGAATTTTTATTAAAATAATATTATTTATATTATTTCAAAAAATATATATTATAAATTAAAGTATAAAAGGTAATAAGTAATAAAATAAAAAGCATGTTATCATCATTTTAAATTAATCAAATAGTAGAAAATTATTTTTATATTTTTAAATTATATATTAGTTAATTTTATGAATAAATTTATTTTTTTATTTGAATATTTCTTTATACTATTTTCCCACATTTTAGTATTATCTATTTCCTTATTCACAATCATCCTATCAAATTTATTATATTATTTATGTTTCAATTTTTAATATAAATTATTTATAATGAATTAAATTTTATCATCTTATGATAATTTTCTCCTTTATTTAAATTTAACTTTATTATTACCTTCTTATCTTTTATTTTCAAATTCAAATATATCTTCCTTATTACTAATAACCTTTTTTACATTCATTCTATAAAAATAAAATCTAATCCCTTGTTTTTCTCCTCCTATCAAATCTAATCCCTTATTTTTCTCCTCTTCATATTCTTCCATCATTAATACTATAATATACTTTCCTTTTTTCTATTTATTTTCCATTATTTCAACCTTTGAAATAATAGTATTTTTCATTAATACTATTATTTATAGCATCATAACTGGAAGCTAATTGGTCTAAGCTCCAAACTTTGAAATCTGTTAGAACCTCTCGCGATCTGAATCAAATATCTTGATGAGCACAGGAAGGATGGAGGCACCGAATCAATGAATCATAAATGAACATTGATGTTGCCGAGAAATGAATTATGTCGTGACATTAGATGAAGTACCAAAGTCAGTAATTTCATGAAAAGTTAAAAATATACCTTCAAAGCAGTTCACCTTATACTAGGCCTGCTTGATTAATTTAAAGCACAATAATACATAATACATACATATGAGCTTAGTTTAAGATCAACAAACAAGTTTTTCAGGTCAAGTCTCGGCAAACTTCATATCAATAAAACATTCATACGAACTTGTACGCAAGAAAGAGTCTATCATATTATATAAGGTTTAAGGTTCCCCGTGCAGGCGTATCCTCTTGTTGTTGTTATTCTCTTCCCCGTACGTGGTCTTGTTTTCCTTGGATTCCACCGAACACCTCTTGTAAGGTTTAAATCCTGCCCGCCGAACCTTGATCTTTCCATTTCCCAATTCATTTATCATTGAACCTTGATCCATGTGCTCGCTGCTGCTGCTCGTGGACTTTGAATCTTTTGTGAGAGAATGGGGATTATTATTATCCGTTGTCGCAGTTGTCGTAGTTGTTATTGAGGATTTGCTGTTAAGATCGACTGACACAAGTTCCTTCGTTATCATCTTTGGTGATTCTTCCATGTGCGGTGGAGAAAAGCTTTGCGGAAGCACATCTCTCTTGAAAAGAGCTTGAAAGGCAAGCCGACCCTGACAAGAACAAAAATGAATTAGAGACCTACTTATGGATGCTCTGAACTTGGAACTTTAGCAAGAAGTATATAAGAAATTTTCGCGTTACAACCTCCTCGGAAACCTCCTTCCATGAATCACTAAAGCTGCTACTGCTTCTTAACCTTCTTTGGACAGTCTCACCAGCTGAAGAAACGCCGAAGCAAGCTTCATTTTTCTTAGGCTCGTCATCCAATTTCTCATGCTTCAATGCTGTTTCTGTTTCTATATCACTGCTTGATGGTGTGTTAGAACCACAAGAAGAACGATATTGTTTCTTTTTGCACTTAGCCTTTTCAGAATCATGAGTAACACTTGCCTCGGGCATGTTCTGGTTGTTGGATTTTAAATCTGTCCTCTGTGTAATTGTAGTTATCTCTTTCACTATCATCTGAATCTGATGACAAAGACGATGGTTTGGATGATGGTTTTAGAGTCTCAGACTGATCCAGAATTCTGACAGGGCCCCCTTTCATCTTAATTGTGTCTTCATATCCCGTAGCATGTTTTGCATCCATGGTTGGTTGTGTGGTTGCAGGGGCTGTGGGAAATGAAAAACCAAAGGGAGGAGGGAACCATGGCAAAAGCCCTTGCGTCGCCCACCATGCAGCTGCGGCTGCAACTGTGGCAGCAGCAATAGCGGCCATACTTGGAGGCGGGTTCTGATGCTTTTCTGGAATTTCTTTTGAATGAACAGGGGTCACTACGTCTGAAGATGGCCAGATTGAAGCTGCCATATTTGCTGGGACATGAACTGCTGGATTTTGTAATAATGTAGGAGCACTATGACTCGAAAATGAAGATGGGGTGTTCAGGAATGGCCTATAAGAATCTGGTCGACTGTGCCATTGAGGAAAAGGTGCAAAGGTTACAAAAGGGTAAGTTATCATGGATATGTTCTGATGTGCTGGCATCGCAGAAATGGCAGGGCTCACAGTCGAAGTAACATTTGATGCGTTGTAGTTCTGTAAGCAGTTTTCTGACTGAATGCCCCTTGCAGCAGTTTGGGCCATAAGATGTATATGATTTTGTTTGCAGGCGGATCCATTATCTTGTGAAATATCACTTGGTTTTGAACTTGTAAATTTTGATGCATTAGAACACTCTCCAGTTTGAGACTTTGTACAATTTCTTTTAGGAACTTCTGTGTCTGGCTCTATATGTGCTGCTTCAATTTTATCAAGCCCCTTGTTCAGTTCAAGGTGTACTGCAAATTTGTTCACTGAAACCTTCTTAATCATTTTCTCTGTTGGATGCAAGAAGTCCATTAATATGCAGTTATTAGTTGATCCCCTGTTTGTGGAGGAGATGGAAGCAGGAGCATCCTGAAGAACATTGAGAACTTCTGAACTACTACCATCTTCAAAAGTACCTTGCAAAACCTTGGCGACAGCAAACTTCTGTTCAGAAATTGAAGATATCATACATGTTTATCCATAAGAAAATAAAACAAAATGAGTAAAATGTATGTCACTTAAAAAAGACGTGCACCTCATCAGGTATGTCAGTTTGCACATCCAAGACGAGCTTATCCATGCCAAGCGAAGAAAGAGATTGTGCGGATTGCTCATAAGTCGCAGAGAGGGAACCTATGCAGGTCTTCCGAGGATATGGACTGACTGGTTTCCTTTTGGGCCTTGGAGGAGGGATGTCTATGTCATAAGCTTCTCCTGGGGGAATACCTTTGGCAAGTGCATCCTTTTCCAACTGTAATTTCATCTACTTTAGCTAGACAGAACTTCATTCATATTAAGATAAATGTTTTAAATTTTTCAGATAAGTTATTGAATAACGTTAAAAAACCAAAACTTGACAAATCATGGAAGCATTTACTAACATAAGATCACAATTACCATCTTCTTATCGAAAAAGAAAACCGACCGATAACTTTGATGCTAAAAACGGAGTCATGCCAGGGTGGTGCTTGGCACATGACAATTTCATGTTACTTCTCCCGGTGATAGGAAGCTTGTATCTCAAGGATCCACAAAGAGTGGAGAGAACCTGCCCCATCATGAGGGGAAAGGCCTGCACACGGCAATAGAGCAACCCTCACAGAACAAGATTATTGCAAGGATCATGAATAAATCTATCAACGATAGCATCCAAGAGCACCAATACTTCAAAATCCACAGCATCTCCAGTGAACCACTACAAATATTGAAATCTAAAACAGAGTATATTTAATAGTAGGCATTGCAAGGTTCTGCCATTTTTCACATCTCATTGGACCAAGTCACACTTGCTTTGCATGGGCAAAGGTTTTACTCTGACATAGCTTAGAACACTACCAATTAATTTTTTTGAAGGCAGAACACTATCAATATTCTTATGTCTTTTATATATTATTATATGACACTAGGTTTGTCCAGAACAAAATTAATTTTCATGGTGCTTAGGCCATGTTAGTTGACAATGTAACAGCTTTTGTGGTTCGAAATTTTTGACCAAGTTTGCAGTTAAAACATCCTGTTTCATACGACCATAGGACAAAAAAGGTCAGAATCCAATACAAGGAATTTTTAGGCTTAAGCCAATGTTCAAAAGATTGGAATGGAATATTATTTAAACTTAATAAGAAGATACAACTCCCAATATTGACTACTAATTGACTCATGAATAACCACTAACTTCTATCAAGCCAAAAGAAATGGACTTGAAACAACAAGACACAAGGAATTATCAGACCAGCTTGGCATCTATTTGAGGTTGTAGAACCTTGTTGGTGCGGGTGCGACAATTGAATATTGGACAGAACGCCCACTGATTTGGTACACCATCACTGTTTCATGGAGGCCCCAGTGGAGAATTTGAGATAATGGAACAATCTTCAATGAAAAATGACTGAGAAGATGAACAATAGTGAAGCAAAGTTTGAAGCAGTATTATGGTTACTAACATGTCCACTTCGACTCTGTCTCCAACACGAAGATAAAAATATCGCAACCCTCATAACATTTGGATTCAATTCTAAACTTATGGAGACCCAAATTTCAAGTCCAACGAGGAGAATAGTAAGATTGAGTGTTCCAAACTCAAATAAAAAGGCTTAGTTCTGCATAATGAGATATCAAATATTTGGGTTCAAGTTGTATCATTCAAAAATACAAATAAAAAAATAATGATCTTATTAGCCAATACTGAAATTACTTATGAAAGAGAACGAGAAGAAAAACAAATGGAAGGAAAGTGTAGTTTAATTGCTTCTCAAGAATCAGCTCAAGATAGGAACTTCAATTTGCTGGTTACTTTCTATACCTTGCCTATTCGCTTGGAGTCATCCCCATTGTCCTCAGCCCCAAAAGAAGAGCCTTTTTCCCCTGAAAGTCTTTATTCGTGTTGATTCCTTTGTAGGTCCAAGGACCAAGACAACAAAGGATATGCCTGCACCTCCCCATTGCGTTGCGATTGATTTTGTCCTATCGGACAAAAATCTTATTCAGACCCTTCCTTGGTTAACTATTTTCCTTTTGGTAATGGGGTTAGGGTGCATTCAACGTGCTTAGCTTTTAACTTTGCAAACATCATTCTACCGCCTTGAGTTTTTGAATGAGAAGCTTCACTCTTCTGAAAGACTCCTACTTTGAAAAATCAGATGAGTGAAATTCCATGATAGAAGCCCCAATTACTAATCTCAACTTGGCGATTCATACTTATTCCCCTGCTCCACTTCTGGAAAAGATCCTGTGCATAAAACTACCTAGTTTTGTCTTCTCCAAGTTGCTCCTATATATGATTGAGTCTTCAGCTTTCACTCCTCTATTTAGAAGTCCATTAGAAGATCAAATTTGCTGATTCAATATGAGAAATTGAACCTTGTGTCCAAATAGTCCTATTGCAAATCCTTTTGTATGGTCAGCTTAGGCATCTCAGAAAGACGAAGGCATGATTCTTGCCAAACTCTATCATGCCTGTCCCTGGATTTTCAAAAAAGAATACCCCCATCTAGCTTTCCATCTTATTCTCTGCTGAAAGGAAAGGCAAAGGTGAGGGAGCCTCAGATGGGAAAAGCCTCGAGGTCCATCAGACCACACCATTCTCATTGATCCAACTCGAGTTGGTATGCTCACAAAGAGAGACCCTAGCACATGTGTTTCAGTTTGAGAGCCACCCCCTTCTCTATAGGTCGAAGCTCCCAATCAAGACCCATAAGACCTTGTCTTGGACGGAGTTGCCCGATAATATGACTTACTGTTTCTTGTTTCTATGATCAATCCAAGAAAGCGAGCACTCAACCTCACCAAGATCTTCCTTTTGTTATACCTAATAGAAAAAGAAGGCTGGTAACAAGTAGGTCTCTTTTTTTGGAAAAATCAATCTAAGCATAGCATGTTTTCTTTTATTCATCCAACCAATTGTGGAAAGTGAGTTTAGTCTCATACTTTCAATTCCTCAAAAGGGGTTGACCCACATCAGTAACAGGGATGATATATTGACATACTTCTCTCATGGCTATTTGTTGTCTACTATATTGGTTTGGCCCTACCCATATTTGAAGATGAAAGCACTATGTCAAGTCCTTTTACTTCTTAACCTCCATTGTTCGGCTTGGTAGAGCACTTGACCACTGAAACTAATGCATACAATTTTACACATATTTCGTATATGCCATTTAAACTATTTTTCACAATTTTGATCATTGCATGTGTTTATTTTTCTATTTATTTTCTTAAATTCTTTTGACTTTGAACCTACGTACTTCTGATTTTTTTTTTTCAAGATCATTATTTCAATGTGGATTGATCAAATTCGAAAAGTACAGAAAACAAAGTCTGAATAATGCATAGAATCAAATTACAACAGAGCCTAGGTTGGATTGGCATTTTACTGGGGCCGGGTTCCTTCGAAAATTGATTCAGAGCCAAATTCAACTCAAAAACAAAATCTTCCCAAAACCCAGACTGAGCTAAAACCCAGCCCATGTTAATACACACTGCACTCCGTAAAAAATCACGTGAAGAGTTGAAGATGTTGAGATTTCTGCTGATCGGCATAGTCTCCTTCTAGAGGCGTCATCCACTACCTAGGAGTTTGCTCAACAATTTTTAATCTTTTTTTTATATTATTTTTCAATGGAGTAGTTTCGTCATTTTTTATAGCCTATTTTTTATAACCGGTCCCAAGCCCGGATAAAGGAGGAGGTTGTGTTAGGCCCCGACAGCCAGCGTAAAATCCTGTCGAATCTCATGAACATGGATCAACGAAGTCGTATGATCCATGTAGCCGACCCCACCTTGTGGGATAAGACTTTGTTGTTGTTGTTGTTGGAGTAGTTTCGTCATTCCAGGAAGATCGAATTTGAACCCAAGTTTCTCTTGAATTCAACTCGGATTGAGAAGCTAAGTTGTCTAAATCAGGCCGAACGTGGGCCAGGTCAGACCCAAGCTGAGTGGGATTCTGCCATACCGAAGTCGGCTCTTGGTATTTCGATTCGGATGCCATTAACTATGGATTATGAACTAACTTGTTTAATTATTAAGAATAGAGATTTATAGCATCATAACTAAGGTAGATCAAAGTTGATTTGATTAATCGCCTTTATCTATTTTTAATTTGGGGTAGTTATGTTGTCTTAGTCGAAACATATACTTTCTCTCTCACTAATTAAAGGCTTGAATATTTGAGATTGACATCATTCTCATTTTATTTTATTTCAAATCACATATCTATTTTTTCCTCCAACTAACTAACTAGGTTAGATGATAAATAAGTTAGCAGTACTTTTGACATTGACAACTCTTACTTACACTTTATTACTTAATTCGACCTATCATAGAATAATTAAATTCACAATTTTCGCATTAGGAACTACTACATTTTCTTACTAGTTATTCAATGTCTTTAATATATACTAATTAAGTTTTGCCCATGAGGGATTTCTCATCTCAAATGGGGCTGTTCTTCAAAATAGACCTTTGACAATTCGTGTCATCCACCACTATTACATAATAGGCCTCAATATGATCTAAGGCATCCTATTCCAGCTCCTTTTTTCCAGGTCACTTTTGATGCCGAAATCAAGCTTGGGAAACCCTCTTAGAGCTTGAGTGGAGTCTTACAATCACAAATGAAATTGGATCAAGAGTTGTATTGGTTGAATTTAATTTTGAGGTGCCATAGTTTATTGCAACTTAACCCTTGACTTGGTTGCTAATGAAAACAAAGAGAGAGATTATTGACTTGTGCTTAGCTAGCCACTTTGATTGGTGGAATAGAAAGCAGAAGCTATCTTCATGGTGCTTCTTTTTTGTTGTCATTTCACCCATGACGACCATCCTCGAGATTTCTGACACATCTAAGTTCCCTGAGCTGAGAAAGTGAGTCAAATTATGTAAATGGCAGGACTTTAAAAAATGGGACAAGAACCAAAGATTACAAAGTCGTCACTGAATCAACCTGGGATTTCTAGCTTTTCAAAGCAAGGGTCATTTCATCGTGAATTCAAACTAAGGCACTGTTTGGCAACATATTTGGTGAGAGGTTTTAGTAGAGTATAGAGTTTTGAGTAACCTAAAACTCCACTGTTACTGTTCGGTAACAATTTTTTTTTAATATAGTGGATTTGGAAAAAAGTAATACGCTGATTGTTAAGGAGAGTTTATAGTTTTTTGTCCTTGAGAAAATTAGAGAGAGATTGATAGAAGAATTTTCTCCCTACTGCATCTCAGGGATCCTCTTCTATTATATATCAAAGGGTGATCATACATACCATATATGTCAATAGGAAAGTGCTCTGGCATATAACTATCTTTACAAGGAAATATCCCCAATAGAATCTTTCTTTATATGGAAAGATATATTCTTAATACTCCCCCTCAAGTTGGAACATATATATCATACATGCCCAACTTGCCACGAATATAAAGAACCCGAGGATCTCGAAGAGCTTTAGTAAATATGTCAGCCAACTGATCATTTGATGGAACAAAAAATGTCACAATATCCCTCGATATTACTTTTTCTCGAACAAAGTGACAATCTACTTCAATATGTTTGGTCCTCTCATGGAAAACAAGATTTGATGCAATGTGAATAGCTGCCTAATTATCACAAAACAATTTCATAGGCTGCAATTGCAGAATATTTAATTTTGTAAGCAATTGTTTCAACCATATCAATTCACATGTAGTTGAAGTCATTGCTCTATATTCAGCCTCTACACTAGAAAGAGCAACTACATTTTGCTTCTTACTCTTTCAAGAAATCAAATTGCCTCCAAAAAACACACAATAACCAGTCATTGATCGTCTATCAAATGGAGAACCAGCCCAGTCAGCATCTGTATATCCAATCATTTGCATATGACCTCTATCTTGATATAGTAAGCCTTTACTAGGAGCACCTTTAATGTATTTAATGATTCTGATCACTGCATCCCAATGTTTCTTAGTTGGTGAATCAAAAATGACTCAACACTCACTGGTCTGGACGAGTCACTGTGAGATAGTTCAATTTGCCAACTAATCTACGATACCTTCCAATATCTGAAAATGGCTCCCCCTCATCCGGTACTAATTTCACATTTGGATCCATTGGAGTGCTTGCTGGTCGGCAATTAAGTAAGCATGTCTCCTCTAGAATATCCAACACATACTTTCTTTGAGAAATATATATACCATGCGAAGATTGAGCAACTTCAATACCGAGAAAATATTTTAAAAGTCCCAAATCTTTAGTCTGAAATTGTGAATGCAAATGAGATTTAAGCTGAGAAATACCAATTGTATCATCTCCAGTTATAACAATAGCATCAACATACACAACAAAAAATATTAATCGTCCTTTTGAATGTCTGTAAAATGCAGAATGATCTGATTTACAACGATTTAGTCCAAAGTCCATAACAGCTGAACTAAAACGACAAAACCATGCTCGAGAAGACTGTTTGAGGCCATATAAAGATTTTTTTAATTTGCATACCATACCAGAATACTCCCCCTGAGCACGAAAACCAAGAGGTTGATCCATATAAACTTCCTCTTCAAGGTTACCATGCTAGAACGCATTCTTAATATCAAGTTGGTGCAAAGACCAATGATTAATAGCAGCCAAAGAAAGGAGGCAGATAGAAGTGATTTTAGCAACTGGTGAAAAAGTATCACCATAATCTACGCCAAGAATTTGAGTATAACCCTTCGCAATCAAACGAACCTTTAAACGATCAACTTGACCATCAGGTGATACTTTCACATTGAATACCCAACGACAACCTACTGTAGTTTTACCACGAGGCAGAGGTACAAGTTCCCAAGTACCACTAACATGCAAAGCAGACATCCCTTCCAACCAGGATGGTTCATGACCTCTACAATAGTTTTAGGAACTGAAACAGATTCCTAAGAGGAAATAAAAGCAGCATATGAAGGAGATAAGTGAATATAGCACAAAAACGAATAAATAGGATGTGGATTAGGGATGGCAACCGCCGCTGTTCGGGGCGGGGGACACCACCCCCGCCCCGACCCCGACGACCCGCCCCCGCCCCCGAATCCCCGGTTCGGGGGAAATTTTAACCCTCGCCCCGAATCCCCGCGGGGAATCCGATTCCCCGAACCAGAATGCGGATCTGTGCACTGACTCCCCGAACCAGAATGTGGATCTGTGCACTGTGACTCACCTCTGCGCACTGTGCGCAGAGGTGACCTCGCGCACTTCGCCTCTACGCGCAGATCGCCTCTTCGCGCAGCGGCAAGGTGAAATCGCCGCTGCGCGCGGCGGCGACTTCGCGCAGAGGCGAAGTCACCGCTGCGCGCGACGGCGATTTCGTGCAGAGACGAAGTCGCACAGAGGGGCGGCGACGGCGAAAGGAGCGACGGCGACGGCGCAGCGACGGATGCAAATTTAAGTGAGATATGAGAGAAAAGGGACCTCGCGCACTTCGCCTCTGCGCCCAGATCACCTCTTCGCTCAGCGGCGAGGCGAAATCGCCGCTGCTCGCGGCGGCGACTTCGCGCAGAGGCGAAGTCACCGCTGCGCGCGGAGGCGACTTCGCGCAGAGGGGCGACGACGGCGAAAGGAGCGACGGCGCGGCGGATGCAAGATCTGAGATATGAGAGAAAAGAGAGAGAAAGGGGAGAAAGAAAAGGGTTTAGGGTTTAATGTTATATATATGTAAAATGAATGGTTCAGATGTAATCTAACAAATATAATTATAATAATTATTAATTATAAATAATTTATCGGGGATTCGGGGCCCCGACGGGGCGGGGGGCACTACCCCCGCCCCGATCCCTGAAAGAGGGGGCGGGGGCAGTTTGACCCCCATCCCCGCCCCCGCGGGGAAAAAAATCCCCGAATGCAGGGCCCCGAATGGGGAATCCCCGCGGGGGTGGGGAATATTGCCACCCCTAATGTGGATTGACAGTACTGCGTGAACCTTTTCTTTGAGCAATAGGCAAATTTGATTATGTTGTAGGTGATGGATTCGAGGATGGAGGAATAGATGGCACGGAAGGAATTGCATGTCCTTCTTGAGAAATTGTCTCATGTGTCCCTTCTTCAACTGTCAGGGGTCTTTTTCTTTTGTCGCTGATACGTAATAATATCCTTATGACCAACATTCTCAAGGTCAGATGTTCTTAAAGGAGGAGAAACATACGAGGGTGGAATAGGGAGAGGTAGTGACTCAGAATGGACTCAGAAGTAGGATCAAAGAAAAATGGAGTAGACTCAAAAAATGTGACATCCGCACAAACAAAATAACGATGAAGGTTAACACCTGTACCCTTTTTGAGCACGAGAGTATCCAAGAAATACACAACGAATTGAACGAGGAGACAATTTAGACGTGTCCGTTGATAAATTATGAACAAAACATACACATCCAAAAATTCGCGGAGACAATGAATAGATGGCATCTCGAGGAAACAAAATTGAGAATGGGATTTGATCATGCAGAACACTAGATGGCATCCTGTTAATTAAATAACAAGATGTAAGAACTGCATCATCCCAAAATTGGTGTGGAACATTCATATGGAACAAAAGTGTACGTGCAGTTTCAACCAGGTGCCTATTTTTTCTTTTTTGCTACTCCATTTTGTTGAGGAGTATACGCACAAGAAGATTGATGTATCATGCTATGAGATGACATAAAGGACTTAAAATCTGTAGAAAAATACTCTAGCATTTTCACTACGAAGAGTACGAATAGCTACACCAAACTGAGTTTGAACTTCAGCACAAAAAGATACAAAGATAGAGAATAATTCAGTACGATGCTTCATTAAATAAATTCATGTCATCCTGGAATGATCGTCAATAAAAGTAACAAAATAACGATAACCTTGTTTTGAGTTGACATAACAAGGACCCCATACATCTAAGTGAACAAGTGCAAAAGGAGCACTAGCTTGTTTGTTGACCCTACTTGGAAATGAAATTCTGGAATGTTTTCCAAGTTGACAAGACTGACACTCTAACTCATTTACATGAGACAAGTTAGAAACCATTTTCTTTAAATTAGACGATGATGGATGACCAAGTTGACTATGGATCTGAACTGGAGATGCAGCAACCATGCAAGAAGTCGGTAACTTGGGTGGAAACGAAGCAACAAACAAGTAATAAAGACCACCAGACTCATATCCCTTGCCAATCATTCCTCCTGTCCTCGAGTCCTGGATAACAACAAACAACAACAACAACAAAGCCTTATCCCACTAGGTGGGGTCGGCTACATGGATCATACGACGCCATTCCGCTCATTCGTTGATCCATGTTCATGAGATTCGACAGGGTTTTACGTTGGCTGTCGGGGCCTAACACAACCCTCCTCTTTTATCCGGGCTTGGGACCGGCTATAAAACATAAGCTTGCCCTCGGCGGATAACAACAAAATCAGAAGAAAATGTCACACTACAATTAAGTTTCTTAGTAAGTTGGCTAATAGAGATCAAGTTAAATGGGAATTTGGGAAGATATAAAACTGAGGACAAAGATAAAGATGTGGTAGGTAATGCTGTTCCAACGCCTTGTACATGAGCAGAGGACCCATTGGCTAAAGTGACAGATGGTAGGATATGAGTCTTAGTAAGCTGAGAAAATAAAATAGGGTTACCGGACATATGATCTGAAGCACCCGAGTCAAGAACCCAAGGTCCCAATGAGGATGATTGAGTAAGGCACGCTATGGATTGACTTGATTGCGCAAGAGACGTCACAGGAAGAGATAGTCGCTTGGTGTTGGAGAAAACGAGTATACTCCTCTGCAGAAATAACCACAGCATACTGTCCACCAGATAATGATGTGCCATCAACAACACGAGACCCATCTGGTTGTGTTTGAAATGCGTTGGCTACTTTGGGGTTTGAAGGAAAACCATGTAGAGAGTAACAATTATCACGTGTGTGCCCTCGCTTGTTACAATAACCACATCTAGGAACATTTCCACGTCCTCCTCTGCCGCTGCCTTTACCACCTCGTCCGCCATTATTGTTTCCATGACCACCAGGAAGAAAGCTAGGAGAGTCAGCATGGGTTGCAAGAGCAAACCTCTCTCCTAAATGTCCATGGTATGAGATAATGGATGTGGACGATACACGTATTAGTCTTGAGAAAATATCTGTGAGAGGAGGAACAGAATCGCTGCCCAAAATTTGAGTTCGAACTGGCTCATATTCTGGGCGAACACTTTGTAAACAAATGACTGCAAACATCTTATCACGTTGTTCTTGTTGCTTCTTCAAATCTTCGGTGAAGGGTATCAATTCATTAAATTCAGTGAATAAAGCTTGTAAGTGGCCCAAATGTTTCAGCATATCTGTGTCAGCTTGCTTCAATTGAAATAAAAGAGATAAAGCATCATATATTCTGGTAACATCACTCGTATACAACTCATGAGCACGAACCCATACCTCTTTACAAGAGCGATAGGGACGAAACATTACCATTAAAGAGGGTTCAATTGCTTGCCACAAGAGACTAAGCAACTGAGCATCTGTCTTCCTCCAGCTGGCTTGTTCAGAATCTTTGATTTCTGAGATAGTCTTGATAAGATGTTCTTCTTGTCCTACTCCCATAAACCAAACTTCAACAGCGGCACTCCAATCAGAAAAATTCTTTCCATTCAGTTTGACTGTTGTAATAACTTGGTTTCCAGAATTATATGATACGTTGGCATGAGACATGGCTGATGGTGAAATAACTAAGGACGTCCCAGATATGAAAAAGAAAGGAACTGATCGAGTTCTGCACAAGATATCTGCAGTAGAGAATCTGAAAGATCTGCACAGAAAATCTGCAATAAGGTTCCTTGCAAAGTAGAAGGAAGATGATCCACAAGAATATCAAACAATAAGAAAGATCTGTATAGAAGATCTGTGCTAAGATGCCATGAAACAAGAGCGACTGATCTTAGGGTTCCTTGCACAAAAAAAAATTCAGACAAGCCTGCACAGAATATCTGCACTTCAAAATGCACAGATCTGCATTAGAATCCCTCGTAAGAACTGCTGGTGCACTGAAGAGGGGTCTGCAGAATTGCTAATAGAACTGCTGGTGCACTGAAGAGGCTGCAGAATTGTTGCAGCAAAAACTAGGGCTTTTTTTGTGTGTGTGGCTCTGATACCATGAGAAAATTAGAGAGAGATTGATAGAAGATTTTTCTCCCTACTGCATCTCAGGGATCCTCTTCTATTATATATGAAAGGGTGATCATACATACCATATATGTCAATAGAAAAGTGCTCTGGCATATAACTATCATTACAAGGAAATATCCCTAATAGAATCTTTCTTTATATGGAAAGATATATTCCTAATAGTCCTTTTTGAAACACAGCCGATAAAAGACCCTTCCCCAAAAGTCAGTCAGCACCATGCATCGACTCAACAAAATAAAGCATCAAAACTCACTAGGAAAAAAAACGCACAGGAGGTAACATCAATTTTTTATCTTGCTGGCAGCACATGCAATGATTACATATTTATTATCCACATGCATTAATTATGTTTCTGCACATGCAATGATTACATATATTTTATCCACATGCATTAATTTTTTAGCCGACCCCACCTAGTAGGATAAGGCTTTGTTGTTGTTGCATTGATTCATGTTTTATTTATTTATTCTTTTTTCTTGATACTGTAACTCATCAACGATTATATATTATTGGCTGGAATTTTTTGGGTTTCACGTTTTATTTTTTCATTCTTTTTTCTTGATGCATTCATAATGTGTTCTTAGTAAAATGTCATTTATGGAGAAAGTTGATTCAGTTCTGTTAAAAAATATGTTGTTTCTCATTCTTCACCGGACACTAGTGCCTCCTTATTTATAGTAAAGGTAGGCAATATGCTAGAATCTTACTCCAAAACATCTGCGATATTATGGTAAAAAATCTTGAATATTAATCTAGAATATTCTACATAGAGAAAAAAAGGCAAATAGTAATATTACAAAAATATGCAAAGATATGCAAATCATATCTCCTTTTAACACTCCCTCTCAAGTTGGAGTGTAAATATTAATTAAAATAGGCTTGGAACATATAACCTGGAGTTTTAGTAAAAATGTCAGCTAGTTGACCTTCAATGGCTAAATGGCTAAGTGTGGAGTGGATATCATCTTAGTTAGACCAACATCACGAATTAACTGACAATCCACTTCTATGTGCTTAGTCCGCTCATGAAACACAAGATTATTTGCAATAAATATCGCAACCTTGTTATCACAATACATAAGCACCGAAGATGTGACAGAAATTCTAAAATCACGTAGAAGGGAGGCCATCCATGGGAGTTCACATGTAGTATGAGACATCGCCTTATATTCTGACTCCACAAGACAGCAAGAGACCACATTTTATCTCTTGCTACGCCACATTACAAGGTTTCCACCAACATACGTACAATAGCCAGTGATTGATCTTCTATCTTCAGCTTTGGCATAATCTGTGTTAGAATAACTCCACACTTTTAGATGCCCATGAGTTTTTAAGTGAGGACTTCTTGCTGGAGAGACTTTTAGATATTGTAAAACCTCACGTACACCTGCCCAATATATCTCATGTGGTTGCTGCATAAATTGGCTTAGGTGACCAATATCATAAGAAATATCAAAATGATTTACAATAAGATACAAAAGTTTTCTAACCACAGCTCTATATCTAGTAACATCTGTTAAAATAAGACTACTCAGATCAACTAGATATAGTTGTGACTTTGTTAATCCATAGGAATGGTGGTTGTTTTACAGCTCATCACACAAACTTCTTTTAGATCCAAGACATTTTTTTAGAGAATGATTTACTTCAATTCCTAAGAAGTATTTGATTAGACCAAGATCTTTAATCAAACTTCTTTGTTGCCAAATTACCTTCAGTATTACTACCAGATATAAAAATGACATCTACATAAACTATGAGGATTATGAGGATGACTGAACCTTTATTAAGATGTTTAAAAGGCAGAGGGATCGTAGGGATAGGACAGCTTCCTGATTCCCTCCTTTAAGAAGTTTTGGACCATAGTTAGGGAGAATGTTATGGCTGTGTTACATGAATTTCATGGCAGCAATTAAGATTTTAACAGGCTGAATCATTTCTTACTGTTTCTCATTCCGAAGCATTCTTCGCCAGAGGAGTTAAAGAACTACTGTCCCATTGTGCTCTCCAATGCTAGTTATCTCTTGATCTCTTAGGTTCTGACCAACAGCATTCGAGAGGTGGTTGACAGTATCATTTCACCGGTTTAGTCGGCCTTCTTGCATAGACGGTCCAGCACGGACAAGTTATGTCATGACTTTGGAAATCCTCTCCTATTGGAGGACGAGGGATCATAGGGGTTTCATGAGGAAGGTTGATTTTGGGAAGGCTTATAATTCCTTTGGCTATCCATGTAAGAGAGGATTTTTAGAGCTTTGGATCTTCTGGATGAAGAGATGTATCATAACCTCGACCTTCTCTAACCTTTTGAAAGGAAGGCTGATGGAAGGTTGGATTCAGCCTCAGAGGGGACTGCGTCAAGACTCCACTGGCCCCTTTTCTTTTCATCATCGTTGTGGATGCGTTGGCATGTATCTCCTTTGATTTGGTCCAGGCTGGTCTCTTTTCGGGTTTCACTTCTTCATCGAACAGCAATACTATTCTCTCTCTTCTACAATATATGGATGATACATTATTCTTTATGGAGGGTTTAGTCAAGCAAGCAAAGGAGGCATATGTGTTGGAGCAAAGTTTTATGCCTTATATAATTATATTTTGATGATAAAAACATCAAAGATAAGAGTTATATGCTGAAAAAGTTTAAATAGAAATAAGTTGTTTTATGCATTAAACTTTCGGTTAATAATTGTCTATGTTTCTGTGAGATTTACATTAAGAGATGAATATCAAAATTACAGAGAATTCTGTTACCTTTTCATAGAATTCAAGATTATCTCATTTGGATAACCATGCAGAAAGTTATGCTCGAAATAGGTTAGGGTGATCAACGTCGAAGCAATGAAGGCCGGTCGAAGAACCGGTCGACCGATCAGGCATACCGCTGGACCGGTCAATACACAAATTGCCCAATTCAATGTCGAGACTACACCGGTCGAGAGAGGCCGAATTCTAAAAAGATGAGACTAGACCGGTCGATGGTCCGATCGATAGACCAATCAACCGATCCGACGTTGTCATTGAGAAAATTGCACAACGGTCATATAAACCGATCGACCGGTCCATTAAAGTCTTCGACCAATCCTCGGCTAAAATGAATAGTAACGGCTAGTTTTGGTCAAATCAAAGAGCAACGGCCATATTAACCAAAGAGGCCTATAAAAGAAGATCAAAGGGTTCAGAATTCAATAAGCATTCAAGGGAAACGTCAAGGATCAAAAGAAAATCATTTTCTTGAAGACATCGTATATTTTCTCTTCTTTCTCTTTTCTCTTCTTGTGAGCGTGATATTGTAAAAGAGAGTAACACTTTTCTTAGAAATTTTTGTGTGAGCTATGTATAGAAGAGATTCTATCGTACCTCTTGTGCTAAAGAAAAGATAAGTTTCCTAGGAGGAGAAGTGTGCCTTACCTCTCGAAATGAAGAAAATATGGTGTTGTAAAGGGTTTCTTCGTTGCCTCATTTGGAACGAAGGAAGAGTGTTTTAGTAGAATCTCTAGCGGTCTCGAGGTCGAGAAGTCGAAGAAGGAACGTAGGCCAAGGTGTGGCCGAACCTCATCAACAAACCACTGCGCACTTTATATTTGCTTTCTCTCCCTCTCCTTCCTATCTTATTATTCATGTGATTTGATTTGTATTGATTTAAATTTTAATGAATCGATTTTAAGCTTTCTCAACGATTTTCGTGAAATCGATATTTTTTTATTTTAACACCAATTCACCCCCTGTTGCCTTGGGATTCTACAATATGCCCTCACCTCTGACGAGCTTGAAACTCCTAAGGGGTTGCTGCCAACTAGTTGGGTTTCCCCTTGTTGGATAGTCAGATCAAGGCTGATGGATGGAACTGTATCCTTCAAATGATCGAATCAGAGCTGTAAAATTGGAGGGAAGGCTGCTCTCCAAAGCGGTCGTTTGATTATGCATAACTCTATTCTCACAGCATTGCTCACTTATTTCATGTATGTGTTGCAGCTGCCTATGAAGAAACAAGCGAAGATGAAAAGGATGTAAATGAAAGAAAACTAGCACTCTATGCAAAGAAGCTGGACAAGTATTTGAGATTTGCTAAGCAAAGAAAGAAGGGTGAATTATTCAGAAAAAAGTCAACCAGAAAAAATCAAATTACTTACTTTGAATGTAAAAAGACTGGACATTACGAGAATGCATGTCCAAATTTTGTAAGAAAGGACAAAGAAGTTGAATCTTCAAAGAAAAAGAAGAAGACCCTTCAAGTGAGTTGGGATGAAAATGAGCAGGAAGAAAATAGATCTTCCTATCTTTGTGGCAAATGAAAAAGTATATTCTAACTGATCAAGTGATGAATTAAACATAAAAAATTTCTATGTTTTTTCGGCATTTCTCTCAAGTTGAACCCTTGCATAGATGATGCACTAAGTGATCCAAATTGGATAAATGCTATGCATGAAGAGTTAAATAACTTTGAGAGAAACCAAGTTTGGAAGCTTGTAAAAAAATCCAAAACTCATTGATCATCCAATTGTTGAAACCAAATGGGTGTTTGGAAACCAGGTAGATGAAAATGGCATCATTGCAAAAATAAGGCTAGATAATGGCCAAAGTTACTCACAAATTGAAAGAATTGACTTTGATGAAACCTTTGCTTATGTTGCACAACTTGAAACTATTCGCATGTTTTTGGCTTTCGTTTATTTTAAAGGTTTCAATTTTTTTTAAATGGATGTAAAATCTGCATTTTAAAATGATTTTATAAATGAGAAAGTTTATGTTGAGCAGCCAGAAGACTACTTTGAAAATCCTAATTTTTTGAACCATGTTTTCAAACTTTCAAAAACCCTTTATGAATTGAAGCAAGTTCCGAGAGCTTAGTATGAACGACTAAGTAGTTTTTTAATTGAAAACAATTTTCAAAAAGGAAAAGTCGAAATCACATTATTTTTAAAGCATTTGACAAATGATATTTTAATAATATATATTTATGTTGATGACATAGTCTATGATGCCACTAACGAAAACCTATGCAAAGAGTTAGAATTTCTTATGCAAGAGAAATTTGAAATGAGTCTTGTAGGTGAGGACTACAAGCGAAACAAACCACACGTAATCTTTGTAAGTCAAGAAAAATATACCAAAGAATTGCTCGAGCGATTTGGAATGAATGATTGTAAACCAAGCCCAACCCCGATGAGCATATCGACCAAGCTTGATAAGGATGAAAAGAGCAAGGCAATTGATAAAAAAGGTATAGAGGTATCAAGACCAGATATTATGTTTAGTGTGTGCTAGTGTGCTAGATTCGAATATGCACCCACAGAAACTCATTTAATTGCTATTAAAAGAATAATGCGATACTTGAAAAACACTTGTGGACTAGACATTTGGTATGATAGGAATTCTACTTTCGATTTACATGCTTATAGTGCAAAGTCGATAGGAAAAGCACAATGGGACGTGTTGTTTTCTTGGTAGTTCCCTCATAACATAAGATCTTGACTTTATTAGTATGTAGGCTGTTCTGAGGTCCTCAAAATCTGTGGTAGCCAAAAAAGGCGAAAGTACAGACTTCGCGCCGGAAAGAAGTCTGTTGAGATTTGCATATTTTTTCATATCTTTGCAATATTATTCAGGATTAGTATCCCAGAATTAATGTCTCAGATATTTTGAGATAATATCCCTAATTTTCTAGAGTAATATTTTAGCATATTCTCCCTTTTTGTATTGCCTTACTTTTAGTATAAATAAGGAGACTCTAGTCTAATAGAGCGGAATGGCGTCGTATGATCCATGTAGCCAACACCACCTAGTGGGATAAGGCTTTGTTGTTGTTGTTATTGTAAGGAGACTCTAGTATTTGGTGAATAATAAGAGAAAACATGTTTCTCAACATGGTATCAGGGCAGTAACAATCTGATCACCATTCTTCTCCCTTTCCTCATCCTTTTTCTCTCCTCAATCTAGATGGATGATAGGTCTATTCCGACCTAGATCCATAGTTCTCAAGATCAGCACTTGATTTTTTTCTCTGTGGAACCCGTCGTGCTCAACCATGGCCAATCAGAAAGCTGAATCAGTAACTCTGGTGTTAAATCCACCATCAGCACTCCACTCGATATCAATATCAAACTTGATGGTACCAATTATCTCCTCTGATCTAAGACATGTGAGCGCTACGTAGGGTCTCACAGGAAGAAGCATATCCTCATCAAATCTGAAGAACACACAAAAAATTGGGATGCTGACAATGATTGGATCGCCTCTACCATGCTCAATAGCATGGGCGAATATGTTGCTAAATAGGTCATGGCCTATAAGTCAGCCAAAACTATGTGGGAGGTACTTTAAAAACTTCAATAAATTCAATTATGCAAGAAAAATGATTTAGCAAATTATTTTGGAACATTAACTTCTTGAATGTGCAGGATATCTATCAGCCTCTTTCTGCTGATATCAAAGTGTTGGCAGAGCAACATGATCAAATTAGATCCATTCAGTAGGATCGTAAGATCGGTAGGATCGTAAGATCATAATTTTCTCATACTATCATATTATGATTTTATTAATTTTAATTTATTTTTAAATTGAAAAAATAGAATATTAAGAATAAAAATTAGCAAGGAATTATAATAAACTAGGTCAAATTTCTCTCCATTCTCTCCCTCTTCATTTCTCCATTCATTTTTTATGTGATCTATTATTAATTAAGAAACTTATGTAAAAAAATGATATTTAAAAAATAATTCTAAAAAATGAGAAAACTGATTTACCATTGTTAATTATCATAATTAGTTTATCTTAATTTCTAACTTTCTATATTGTTATATAGCCCATGAAAGTTACAAATTAAGTATAATGCAGATATTAAGAGTAAAATATTAAATAATGATTATTATTGTTATTATTATTATTATCACTATTATTATATTTTAAAAATATATTTTTTTTTTTTATTCAGAAGGTAGGATCTTACGATCCTCGATCCTCCGGACCTCTCCCGATCTTACCTCGAAAAGCGATCCTAACAACCTTGCTCGGCTCTCCCGTATTTATGATTTCTCTTCTCATACGGATGCATCTGCACTTGCTACACGTGGAAGAGGAAGAGGAATTTTCCCTGAAAAAGACAGGCCGCGGACGTGGATGAGGGAACGAACTTGGAGGACATGATAATTTCTTTTGTGACCACTGTCATTGATCCAATCATCCCTCTGAAAAGTTTGGATATCACCCAAAGGTTCTGACCATTGCTGAGAAAAGTTTGGATATCACCCAAAGGTTCATGCTGCCACTACTAATGAGTCAGATATTCTAATATCAAAAGAAGAATATGACCGTCTTCTTTCTCTTTCTATATTTGAGCTTGCATCTCCATCAACTGATGCCGCTGTACAGCATCATTCAGGTACTTTTGCTCTCTACTAGTTCTCGATCTCTCTATCGCATACTCTTAATGTTAAAGTTGTTGATGGTTCTCTCTCTCCGGTCACTGGCCTTGGCACAGTTTTTGTTAATTGTGACATCTCCCTTGGTAATGTTATGTATGCTCCAAAGTTTGCTCTTAGCCTTCTTTCGATCAATCAACTGACAAAATCCTTAAATTGTCGAGCACCTTTTTATGACTCTTCGTTCTGCAGAATCTCCAAATGATGAGGCAGGATTTGAATATGATGGAATCTATTATCTCCAACCATCTACCCAAAATTCCACAACCTACATTATCAACATTTCCCTACAACTCCATCGCCGCCTAGGTCATCCCAATTTGACTGTTCTTCGTCGATAATTTCCCAACATTTCAAGTACTGAGGTTCTTGAGTGCAACAGATCTAAAGTCTTTAATTCTCTCTACTCCATACTTCTTTGGTATGAGGAATAAGAAAAATCTATTTATGTGATCAAACCATTGTTTTTTATCAAACATCTAGCCCAAGTAATATCAAGAATTTCTAGAAGAATAGGACATGAAAGCCATTGTAAATGGTGTTTCTTTGCTCTTTGTACCCTTTAGTGCAATAAGAACCTCCTCAGAGAAAAGCTATATGTCAGCTCCTTATTTGAATCTGAACTAATCTTGGGGTAGAGGTGCTTGATCACTATCATTCCCATGGGCGATGTCATTGAGTAAAGTTTCAAACATAATCAACCGCTTTCCTATCTATGTTCTCCCTTTCATCGACAACAATTCTCTCAATAGTGTTTTTAGCATTGCCTGCTTATATTTAAGTGGAAGAAGCTTGTGTTTGAGACATTTGTCGCCATTGTATTTCAATTTTAAGGTCCTCTCTCTTCACCATCTCTTGATGATGCTTTCGTTTGAGCAACTCCATAGAGGATAACTCTAGGCAGGTGGTGAACGCCAGAAGCCATCTAGGGGGGTTCGGCAGCGCCCAAGGACAGCAGCGGATTAATCGGAACCCCGCCAAGGCAGCCACCTCCTGGACATTGCCGTCCGGTCATCCGAGGATGGGCTCGCTGTCAATCCGATCCATAACCGGGGTCGTTGTGGAAGTCGAGGTCCCCTGCCGAGTGGCGGCCACCTGCTGCGGCTCGACATGGTGGGAGGCGGCAACCCTGCGAATTCGCCGACGCCTGTAGACACATCGGGGGGGGAGCTTCTCACGATCGCTGGACCGTTGCTCGGGGACTCCGGCTGTTGGCGGTGGTTGGAGTCGGGGCTGTCTTCATGAGGGTTGGGCGGGCGGTTGGTGAGTGACGGTGAGAGGGGTGGGGGATGGACCTTGCCGCAGGGCCAAAACACCAGCGAGGGAGTCGCCGAAAGAGGCGGCGGCAGATCCGGCCGAGGGTGGGGTCGACGGGTGGCTGTTGGGTCGGGTTATTGGGCCGGGCCGGGTACATAGGGGTTGGGTGTGACTCTGGTTGGGCTCGGGTTCGTGGAGTTTAGTGTAGCTTTGGCTGGCAGTAGAGTGTGGGTGGAGGTGGGTTTTGGGGGAACGCTGATGGCGCTAGTGATTGGCTGTATGAAGTGACATTGAGGGTTGAGCTAGCTGCGGGATGGTTATGTGGCGGTCCGAATTTGATACATAAGCATATGTGGCAGTCTGAGGTGGCGGAGAAGGGGGTTCTGACTAGGGGACATAGGGCCTTGGTTGACAGCTGGCTTAGAGTGGGGAGTTTGAATTAAAGTGTTTCTCTGTCCTTCTCACGTGTTGCTCGGAGGGTGGCGGCTGAGGCAACCTTCTGGATTCCGCCGCCGAGATACCGGCGACGAGGTCGGCCCATGAACCAGCTGCCAAAGGTGGGGCAGGAAGTTGTTGTTGCTGACGCTCAAGATGACTGATGGAGGAAGGCGGGTGCCGGTCTGCATCACAACCTCGACAGAGACGGCGGATAGGTCCGGCAAGCCCATCGTCAGCGAGTCAGAGAGACAGTGGGTTTCCAAAAGTTCATGCGATGGCAAGAACGACCTCAGGATGCAGGAGGTGAAGGGGAAGTCCCTGGATGTCGATCACAATTCTGGCAAGCGCCGACGCAAGCATGGCCACCTAATACAACATTCCGGAGTTACAGGGGACGGCAGAGAGGCCAGGAGGGCCTCCCGCTGTTGAGGCTAGCCGGGAACAAGAAGGCAGAGCATCGGCGATATATTGCTCAGGTGAAAAGGCAGTGAGGCGCCAACGAACGCCACGACCGACGAGACAGAAGCGCAGAAAGTTCCTAGCCCGTTGCATCAGCAACGACCAGGGATCGACGACAGTGGACAGTGGTGTGATCGCCTCCTCCCCAACAGGCGCAGCAGCAGAGTGCACGACCGGCCTCTTCAGGCGAGCGTGAGGGCAGAGTACCCGACGATGTCCCTCCTTCCCACACTCGAGACACGGAGCCAAACAGGAACACGCGAAATGGCCCTCCCCTAGGCAACGGATGCAGTGGGTTCCATCCATTACTCAGTTGTTGAAGTCTTGGCCGCATCTCTGGTCAAATGCTAGGTGAATCCTCGGTTAGCTGATGCCGCCAGCAGGGGCTGCCGGAGACAAAATGATGGTGCCGCCGCAGGGGTTGCCGGAGACGACAGGTGGGGCTATTGGAGACGGGTGGTGTCAGGCATAAAAGGATCAGTTAGATAGTTGAGGATACGTGAGTTGGCCATTATGAGAGATTTTATTTTCTTTTTTATCTTACTCCACAACCTTACTTGTGCACGGGAAACAATTATGATTGGTGTTTCAAGTTCGATTGCAGTTTATGCTGCTGCAGTTGGTCCTTTAATATTTATTGATATGAAATATTAATGTTAAATTTGATGTGCTGACCAATTTTTCTAAAAGCTTAAGCTTTTAGGAAGAGTAACATTATTGATTTCATACTCTTAGCACTCCCACTCACATGTGGACTGCTCACAACTTTGGTCTAGCCCAGCCCATCACGTGGACAATAAAGGGAGGAAATATTTTTTTTAATAAGAGCTTAACGAGCTCTGATACCATGTTGAAATTTGTTGTGCTGACCCATTTTTCTAAAAACTTAAGCCGTTAGGAAGAGCATCATTATTGATTTTATATTCTTATTGTTAAACATCAAATTTTAGGAAAATTGAAACATGGTATCAGAGCCGGAAGTCAAGAGTTCGAACCTCATTAAGCTCAAAAAAAATATTTCCTCCCTTTGTTGTTCATGTGGTGAGTGTTAAAAACATAAAATCAATGATGTTGCTCTTCCCAACGGTTTAATAGAAAAATTGGTCATTACATCAAATTTCAACATGATATCAAAGTCAGAGTTCGAACCTCGTTAAGCTCTTATTAAAAAAATACTAGTTAGCATATCAAATTTCAATATGGTATTAGAGCCAGAGGTCAAGAGTTCGAACCTTGTTAAGCTCTTATTAAAAAAATATTTCCACCCTTTGTTGTCCATGTGGTGGGCTGAGCTAGACCAAAGTTGTTAACAGCCCACACGTGAAGGGAGTGTTAAAAATATAAAACCATTGATGTTTCTCTTCCTAACAGCTTAAGCTTTTAGAAAAACTGATTAGCACATCGAATTTAACAATTAATAGTATGCTTTCATGGCCTGCAGGTTCCAACCCAACTACAAATTTTAATAATATGGTTTCAATATCCATTTGTGAACTCAAGTTTAATATTTATTTATTTTATTTCAAAACTTTATGTAGGAGAATTTAAAAAGGAAGAAAGATAAACAGATAGGGGAGTTTGGAATAGATTTAGAATAGGGCATTGTATTTAAAGTTTAAATTTTAAATTCAACTAAGAAATCTAATTTTAATGACTTGAATCAGAATTAACTAAAGAGTTCTGGTGCACGACAAATCTCATATTAATATCTAGGACACTAACCACAAATCCTCCCCCTTACGTGAAAAAATCTGCCGCACGACATCCTTTTCTCCTCTCATTTTAATGCACCCCAATCATCCCTTTCTCCTCTCATTTTAATGCACCCCAGGACACCAAGCCGTGATCTGTCCTCTTTCAACCCACAATGTCAGAGAAGATAATAGCTGAGGTTTGCACACATTTCAAGGCGGCAGGCCTAGCGGTGATCAATGGAAAACCCTAGTTTGTGTAGAAGCATAACTGTATTTTTTCGTTTACTTAAGCTACATAGCAGAATTTCTTTTTTTGAGGAGAACATAGAGAACTTTCTATATCGACGATTTTCACAATAATATTTGTGCATGGTGTAGATGAATCATATCACATAGTTATTCGTCACAAAAATGAGGCCAAAAATCATGTTGAAAAACACAATTGCGAGATGATGCAGAACCCGCCCTAGGTTGACATCAGGGCTAGGAGCTGTTGGAGTTGGTGAATACTTCAGGACCCCTTGTTTCTCACACGGGGTTCGCCCACGTGAGCTTAGGGGAATTTGAGTATTACCCAATTACCTGTGATAAAAGAGGGAGTTCGGGGGGCGGTCCCCCGACATCGGTCCCGTTTGGGCTTTTGTTTAGCCGGCCCGTGTGGTACGGATTAAGGGTTTCTCTGTTTTTGTTCGGGTTTTGAACCCGTTTGGGAGAGACATATTTATTGCTTATTTTTCAAATGTAATCTGGAGCGGTTGTAACCAAACAAAAGATATAGTGGAACCTCTTTGCAGGACTGGGTAAATCTTGTGTGTCTCCTCTAATTTTTCTGTGATTTCTTTGTGATCTTCTACTCTTGTTCTCGAATTTTCCCATCAAGAGCAACCTAACAAAAGTTCTATGGAACTCAATCGGGGTTCAAAAGTCATGCAACCCAAATTTTGAAGAACCGCGGTGCAAAATCGGGTCACCAATTTTGCTTGAGTTTTGTTAGCAAATCTTCAGAGAGCAATTGGATGAGCACGGCATGAGTGAAGCACATACCAGGTTCCAACATAAATAGATTATTTTTTAGATGTTAATTGCTACAAATCAATATAATTCTTATATTGATTATCTTTATCTTTATTATTATAACGCAAGTCTTATTGAATGGTGATTGACTTATCACATATGTCATCGTGTTTGTTACATCAAACTAAAAAATAGATAGATGTTTTAAGGTAAATAAGATAAAAGTTGAAAACTTGGAGTCACTACATTTCCTTATTGCTACTAATGGGCATTTATCATAACTGAGGGATAGTTGAGTAACATCTAGCAAAAACTATAGCTATATTATTATAGGCCTTCATCCCCCTTGCAACAAATCTCAAAGGGTCCTAGATATGATGGTCTTCTCTCTGATATGGTGGAAATATTGTGTTGTGCATGCCATTGACCATTGAGAACTCTCCCTATCGATTGATAAAATAAAAAAAGTTAAAAATAATAACTTATACTGACATCAATGGATAATTTATATGGATAATGGAATTGATAATGGGGATTGTTAATTAATCAGGCCTCGTTGATAATTATCTAATTATAATTGATTGAGATCGCCTAATATCGATTATCAAAAAATTCTGTTATGATTGATCATATTGTTTTGTTGATCAATATTTATCGTTTTTTTTTCAATTGAGCATTTAATATATTTTTGAGACCCTACATACTTAGTATTTTATATTCAATTGAGATTTTTCATGTACTTGAACCCATATATGTGAACTTATAGAAATAGAATGGTAATGCTGGGGCGGACATAGGTTGTTCTATTTTATTTTGAAAATGATTGTTTAGTTTCATCATGAATAATTTTGGATATTAGAAGTATAGTATTTTTTATGTCTTTCGTTTATGTGCTCATTATATTGATTGGTCAAGGAAAAAAATTGAATCATAAAATTGGATGGCGTCTCTGGAGTGTTTGGGGTGTGCATTTCAGGAGCATAAGAGAGCAATTAAAGTATTGGATGACCTTCAAGTATCCAAGTTGAAACCAAAGGCATTTATCAAGGCATATAAAACCCATATTACAAACAGTGCAATAACCTTAAGAATAGAATTTCATATTGAATGCACATAAACAATATTTTAAGTGAAAAACTATATAATCTTGCATGTCAATTATATGATTGATGATCGAGTCAAGTGACTTATCCTAAGGATAGACATACTACACATATACACTCCTTTATAAACCTTAGCATCCCATATTATTGTAGTCAAAATGACTTGAAGGTACCACACCAACCACAAAGATAACTGGTAGTTTATTTCATTGTGGTAATTGGTGCTCAGTTTGTCGGCCTGACAATTTAATTCATTGTGAAGATTGAGGTTTTTTATCTAGATGACATCACAAGACATATGGGAGTTGATAAAATTTTTTTCCATTCAGAAAAAAGTGACAACTGCAATCAGAGCATAAAAGGAGAAAGTAACAGAATTGTCAAGTCCAATTAGCTTGAGATTTGGTGTCCAAAGAGAATTCTAGCTTTTTTCAGTAAAATTCTGTGTGTAAGTTTTGTTATCAAGTACTTCAGTGGCATGGAACACCGAAGTGGGTAATAGATACGAAAACAGAGAAAAAACTGACCTTGGTGAAAAATTTTTGAGCATGACTTCTAATCTGGACAGCTGTCTTTGTACCAATATGCTCTGCAACAAAGACCATGTGGTAATGACTTAAATGTGTGTGAAAACAAGCACATCCTCTCTAAAAGTTCAATCTGTTTAGCACAAATTTCCTTTTCAAGCAAAAAGTGAAGTATACATTATAACGAATCCGACTATGTCTATCATTTATAGGGAAAGTTGGTCACATCCATAAGAGGTTGTTTGAACCACATATGTTGATTCATAAACACCTTCGAGTCTTCGACTCAACTAAGTTTTGTTGATATATTCTGAGGGAAAAAAAGAGGATGTACTTCCATTTGCTGTATAAATTAATTTCCGTGGTGAATTTTGAAAACAAAGGATGTTGTGTAGTACCTCACGCCATGTATAGTTGAAAAAATGTTTTGGATATGCGTGGTTTATTACTAGACACATTGAAAACCTTATTGGTAGAAAGTGAGTTTTAATGACATACTTTTAATCTGTTATTTATGCTGATTTTGATCTCAACCTACTTGGACCTTGGAAAATAAACATACTTTTGATCTCAACCTACTATAGAAATTATGTTGATTTTTTTAATCTATTTTCTTTTCCTTCTGGATAAGGCTTTGTTGTTGTTGTTTTCTTTTCCTTCTTAGGTGTGACAAAATTAAGTAAACTGGATATGGAACTAAAAATAGGGAGAGGGAGGCCAAGGCGGACACTTGGCGAACTAATAGAGCAAGATCTATTGGTGAATAATATACCGAAAGGTTTGGTTACTAATAGAGCGGAATGGCGTCGTATGATCCATGTAGCCGACTCCACCTAGTGGGATAAGGCTTTGTTGTTGTTGGTAGAAGGAAAAGAA
Source organism: Pontederia crassipes (assembly GCA_030549335.1). Taxonomy (NCBI): domain Eukaryota; kingdom Viridiplantae; phylum Streptophyta; class Magnoliopsida; order Commelinales; family Pontederiaceae; genus Pontederia; species Pontederia crassipes. The sequence continues at coordinate 61,171,612 of CM060191.1, read as the reverse complement.
AACAGATTAAAAAAAATAAATAAAAATAAATAAATAAATAAATAAAAAATAAACTTCGCCTATGTTTTATAGTTGGTCCCAAACCCGAATATAAAAGGAGGGTTGTGTTAGGCCCGATAGCCGAATCAAATAAACATGGATCAACGAATGCGGAAACCTCGTATGATCCATGTAGCCGACCCCACCTAGTGGGATAAGGCTTTGTTGTTGTTGTTGGATATGGAACTAAAATATCAAACCTTCTATGCGTTGCCATGCCCTCCCATGCAGCTTCAGAGCTTCGAGAAAACGGTTGTGCTCCTCCTCAGTCCACCTCTCCCTTTGCTTCGTGATCGTGTATGGCTTTCGCGACTGAGACTTGGATAAATTTCCCTATCAATAATCATCAAGTGGAAGGAGATAACAAAGCGCAATTACTAAGTTGCGCACCTTGATAACCAGCTCTTCTCCTGAGGAATTCGTTTCCATCCCTCGAACACTTAAAACGTTCACTGTAAAAATCGAAAACAGACGCCAGAAGTAGAAGCGACCTGAGATCACCTCGACTTCAAATCGTCCACAAACATCACAAATCCTCCTTCCATGTCCCTCGCCAAACGTTCGATTCGACGCAAGAAATGATAAGGTGAAAGAAAGTTACCCAAAACCAAAGTTCCTGTCGCCTTAGAGCTGCAAAAGAGAACACGAACAAGTCACCCAAGTAAGAAAATCCCAAGACACCAAGAAAACGAAACCTTAAAACGCCGGAGCTCACCTCAGGCGACCCCCATGGCGTTAGCAGCGCCAAGGAGACATCTCTTGCAAAACAATCAACACTTCTACATCTCCCAACTCTCTTCAAATCAGAACTCGAACAGGTAACAGGAGGAGATCGGCAATGGCGACCAGAACGAGAAAAGAGGCACAAGATTTTATTTTTTTTTTCCTCCTCTTTTTTCACGGCGCTTTTTTCCGCAGCCTGTGTTGAGTCGGATTCCCAGGACAGCTCTCAGCCACGAAAAATTTTAAACCCCTCGGTGAAAAAAAAATAGACGAATTAAGGGAGGAATAAAAAAATGTTTTTTTTTGTTTTTAATTGAGGCTCGGAGAGGACGAGCCGCAGATGGTGCAACGTGGAGACAAATTAGTGGGCGAGTCCCGTGATGCGGGATGCGCTTTTGAGCGAGACGTAACATGACGTGTCGGAAGCTGAGCCACTACATAGCGAACGCTGCGTCCGGTGTTTTGTCGAAGGGTTTCCGACTTTCCGCATGTAGATGTACCTGCAGGATGCGATCCTCCGTCCGTGCTGACTCGTGGAAAGATCTGGATCGTCGGTATCGAGAACTAAGAATGCACACGGCCTTCCTAAAAAAGGAAAAAAATGCACCTGCAACCAGAGAACTAAGAAGAGACGGAGCTAGGGTAGGGGATGGTCGCATGGATCCCGTCGTCCGCACAAGAAGTGGCTCAGACGGTTGACATTATAAAATAACAATTATTATACAATCATATAGATATATATATTATAGTTCGTAAGAATTATTGAATCTGATATTCTAATAATTAAAGGTCATAGACATTGGCCGAGCCTTTTCAGGGTTTACATTTTAATCAAATCATTTAACATAAATTATTATGTCAAATCAATTTACCAAAAATTTTTAGTACATGTGACTATTAATGTTAGACTAATTCGGAACAAACAATATGAAATAGTAATTGTTATATTCACCCACTAATATTATATCTCCAAGACTAAAATCTGAAATTATTAGCACTCGTCAACGACTTGAGAGTCAACTCTTCTATCAATTGAGCGTTCATTTAACATAATGATTTATTTGAATGACTAAAATTATTTCTACGATAATTTTAAAAATATTCAAAAGTTAATAATTGACAACATTAATATATGATTTAAAGAATAATTAAATATATGTGTAATATTTTCAAATTAAATAGATAAAAAAATGGTAAATAGAAAGAAATATATTTTTATCATGTATTTAAAATAATTGATTATGAACGAAAAAATTTAATTGTCATTGTAAATATAAGAGAAGACAGAGAAAAGGAATTACTAATTTTATGCATAAAAGACATTTGCTAAAGTTAATGAAAAAAAATATCATTTCTCTTATAGCAAGAGTGAAGGCCGGTGACCATGGAAGACAGAAGACATCTGCTTAAATTAATGAAAAAAAAGCATGATAGGAGTAGATGGTGTCATGGTGGATGACAAGATTCAAAACTAGGTGGCTGCATATATGATATAAGCACTAACTAACCCTGCTAGGTTCTGATGGTGAGCTATAATGCTATAAATAGTGTTTATCTAGTGCCTGCACGTGCAGGCAAGTAAACGCACTTGCTTCCGCCTTTGGTCATAGATGAATGAAGAAAAAAGTATTGACTTCATGCAAATGGCATCATTTAAATCAGCTTGAAAAAAAAATTAAAAGGCAATGGTATAAATTGAATTAAAGTATGTCTCCTTTTATAAAATAAATATAAATAAAGATATAAACAATAATTTCGTATCATTATATCCTTTATCTAAATATTGCAAAAAATAATAAAATTATGAACTTAATCACAACAAAACTCCACCTTCTACTCAAAGTATATCTCCTTATACACATAGTATTATCTTATGGATTTAGGGTTTAATGAGATGTCCTACTCAGATAGTGGATGAGTGATAGATCTTGTTAGGCGTGGTTCAAGAGCAGTCGGCCTGATTGAGCTCTGCACATTAGTGGTTCATCCAAACAAAGCATCCTTTGTTCTACACATGAAAGAAGTATGTCGTCGCTCCTCACCTTCTTGCGTGATGTTGCTCGCCTACTCATTGCCGCCATCGCCTACTTACTTGCTTGATGGTTCAGTCATTGGATCACAAGTTCAATGATGGCCATTTCATATTACGCCGACAAGACGATCATATGGGCAATTTCACACTACAGTAACGACGCCTTGCAATGTCAGACAACTCGGCAATTGGCGATGTCGTGTGAGGAAGATGGCTGCAATGTCGTGTGAGGACAAGAGTCGTGATAGAGGCATGTGTAGAGGTCCGCAGACAACAACATTGTCAGACAACTTGGCAGTCAGCGAAGTCGTGTGTAGAAGAGGGTTGTGATGTCAAGCATATTAGATCACAAGGCACTGAGAGGGAATTGAATTGGTGTCAAATAAAAAATATCGATTTTACGAAAAATGTTGTGACAGCATAGAATAGATTTAGTAAACTTTAAACTAGCACAATAATTATCAGTTCACATACATAATGGATTAGGAAGAAAAGAGAGAAAGAAGGACAAATACAAGATGCATAGTAGTTTGTTGACGAGGTTCGATCAACCTTGGTCTGCGTCTCCACTCCGACCTCTCGATCTCGAGATCGTCGAAGATTTCATTAACACTCTTACTTCATTCCAAATGGAGACAAGGAAGAAATTCTTTACAATTCTCATCTTTTCCCCACTTCAAGAGGTAAGATAGACCTTTTCTACTTCATTCCAACTTTCATCCGCCTTTTCTTCGCTCGAAAGATAAGGTACAACCTATTTTTAAGAGTTAAAAAACTATTACAATATCACAAGAATACTACCTCAATATCTCTTTTAGAATTTGAAATCTCACAAAAGTAAGAAAAAAAGAAAGAAAGAAAAAAGATTTACAACTTGAAGCTCAAATAGACTTCACAAATATTCTTTTCACTTTTCCTTAAAAGTTTTAGTCATTCCTTCACCTTTGAGACCCCTTTTATAGTCTTTTTAACTCCATTTAGTCGTTTGAACTTGTTTCCCACTTTTTTGGTCGAAATATGATCATTATAGTGTGTTTTGCGCACTCACCAATCAACTGCTCCATATAGTCGTTGAGAAAATATGATTGTTGGTGAATTATGCATATTGACCGGTTGAATGACCGATTAAAATTTTCTACTGATCAATCGAATAGGCAAGGCTGATGATGTCATTGGGTCAACCACCCATTTCAGCATTATATATGTTGACTGTTCGATCGATTTGTCAAATTAGTTAGTCGACCATCATACATTATTTTGCACATATCTTTTCGCACAAATATTTAAATGAGATGATTTTCTATTTGTTAAAAAGATAACAAGTTTATCTACAATTTTGATATTCATCCTTCATCCAAAATCCAATGAGATCATAATGTAATATTAATTCAAAGTTCAGTACATAAAGTTGTCCATTTCAAATTGATTTTTTAAAACATTTACTCTTTTATACATAACGTTTTATACGAGTATCCAAATGAGATTATCTTTGGTTTTAAGAAAATCTAACAATATTATATATAATATATACATATATTATCTATATATACATATGTATGTATTCTTTTGATCCAAATCTCATGATAAAATATTCAAATATTAAGTGCAAATTTAATACATAAGAATATCAACTTCAAATTGAACTTTTCGAACTTCACTTATTTAAATATAACTTTTATGTTATTTTTCAAATGATGTGATTATTAATTCTCTAGAAAGATAATAGAATTATCTTTAACTTTTATATTTTCTTAATGTAAATCTCATGGGAACATAGAAAAATATTAATCGAAAGTTTAGTGCACGAAGCAACTCATTCTCATTTAAATTTTTTTGGCATTTTAAATATAATTCCAAATCTTTAGAGATTTGTATTATTAAAATATAATTATATAGGGTATACAAAATTTATTCCACTAGAGCGGAGCAAGGTCTGACTACGACGACGAAGTCTGGTGAGATCTGCTGATGGCAATGTTGATGGAGGGCCGCTGCATTGTTGCAAAAGAAGGGGGTCGCGATGATGTCAAATGTGAGGAAGAGGGTGCAGCGTTGATTGAGATCGAAGGAGGGTGACGTCATGGGGATAAGGGTCGCAACGATGAAGGAGGGCGTCAAAAAAGGGGGCACAACAACAACGGCCATCGGTGGAGGAAAGTGAGCTGGGAGCGGACGAACAAATTAAGGAGACTAAGGAGGACACTAAGACATGCCAAAGTTTGAACTGGAGACCCAATGATTGAATCATCAGTTTTTTTCATTAATCCATCTAAAAATTGTGCCTTTCTTGAATGGGTCGTCGATTATGAATTCGACGGCCGCGATGATAGGTAGAATGATCCTACCCATTCATATGGAGAGGATATACACTAAATCCTATATCTGAAAAGGTATTAAAAATTCAAATACCAAAAACAATGTCCATTCATGCATGAGTTTGCCAACTAGGTTGAGCATGAGGCTTTCGTTGAGGAATTTGAAAGTAATTATAAGTTTCGATGGCTTCTTTATTTATTTATTTTTTTGTTATTGTGTTGTGATTGATTGGAAAAATAATAATTATGAGGATAAAAAATGGTATTATTTCGATGGATGTATGGAAGAGAGGATGATGAGAAAAATAATTGAGTATACTTGTTTTGACCATAATCAAATAATTGGGCGCGCGTATTTGTTTGGACAAAAAAAATTTAATTTTTAAATTTGATAAGTTGGAGATCTGATCTTTTGTTTTCTTTACTTAACTTTGAGCTTATATTTATTTTAAAACTTTAAATAAAATATTTCAATATAAAAATATTTAAATATTTGATAAACTTTTTTTGAGCTTTAAAATAAATAGGGAAAATATTTTTATATTAAATATTGTAAAAAAAAAGAAGAAAAAACATGATGATCGATCCCATCATCCGACATTAATCGATCCCATTTAATCCGAGCTAAATTTAGTTGGATGAATTCAAGTTTGACATTTAGAACAACCCAACTCAATCTTATTCTACTAAAGTTAATTGGGTCCGGACAAATTTGGGGTCCAATTGGCTGGTTCATAAAAAAAAATAGCACTTTTTAAAAATTTTCTCATAAATGGATCAATATAAAGCTAAGAAACATTTCAATTGTGCAATCAACATGGAGGGGCGGCAAGGGGGCCTGGCCTAGAGATTAGGAATCATAGTTTCATGTTTAATTAATTTTGGGCATTTTAGTGAGAGAACTTTAATTAGACTCCAAATTAATTTCAACCATGCTGTCATGCATATAATGAAATCATCTTATTACCAAAAAAAGATTAACAAATAGGTTATGACTCATTTAAACATGCTTTAATTTCAACGTTAACTTTGATGATTTACTTTCAACTATTGGTCCTACAAAACTCCTTAATTATCATGCACATCGCAGACTAATTTTTCCCCATATTAATGCCTTGTTATTTTTTTTTTCAAACCAATAATTTACCTCTGACCTCTCCCTCCTTGTCGACAACGTGATCTTCTTCTAATGCTCTTTTTCTTTGAGGTGCTTTTGGGGGGAGGGTTAAGAAAGGGATATGTTAGGTTTAATTGGAGGGGTGGATTTAAAATTTTTAAACCTCATTTGGATAGTAGTTTTAAAATTTTATCTGAGATTAAGTTGGTGTTTGTTAGCTTATCACATGACTTAAAAATTAAATCCATCAAATTGATGATTTTTTAGAGATTAAAAATTACTATTTCCATTTTACCTTTTATTATCAAATTAAAAAGAAATAAAATGTTGTTGACGATAATAAAAGCATTTACCTATTTTAACTTTCCTTAACTCATGCATTAAAATTTGTATCCAAACAACTAATGAACTAAATTAACCTATTTCATTATATTAACTCATATCCAAACATGATTTATATAAACCCTCACTCAACCTTACCAATCATCACTTCATTATCCTAATCCCTCGTCTTAACTTAAATTACCAAACAAAATTGGAGAGAAGGTGTTGACTCTACTCCTGTATGGAGGTACTATGACTCTCGGTGTGTCGGCGAGGCCGTTGCTCTCCTCATAAAAGATTATTGCCAATGGCCACCTCCATATTTGTACCGAGAATAATATTATTTCCAACATTATTGTCTGATTTATTTCAATGTATTGATTAATGAAATATATCTCTAATGATTATTTTTATATGATTCAAGTGATGTAATTTAGTCTTTTAAATTATTTAATAATAGAGATATTTTAGCTATATATTAATATTTAAAACGGGTAAAGATACCAAACACTAGGGATATGTTTGATTTTTTTTAATTATGGAGGAGTGAGTTAGGATGGTGGAGTATATGTTGATAAAGTTGACTGTGGTGAAGATTTATAAAAATAATGTTTGGATATGAATTAATGAGATGTGTTGTGTTAGTTTATTCCATTTTTATTTGAATACAAAATATAATATATGTGTGATGGAAGGTTAAGTTTGTTAAATGTGTTTAATATTCTTAAATAATTTTTTTTAATTTTCTTGAGAATAGATAAGGATAGATTAGGAATAATTATTTCTAACTCCTTCAAAATTATTAATTTTGTGAGTTGAATTTTAAGTCGAATAAGGACTTATGAAGTTCACCATATTCTTAGTTAAATTAACAAAAATTATATTCAAACATGATATAGAAATTTTAAATCCACTCCATTCTAAGTAAACCTTCCATCCAAACACATTCTTCTCTCCGAATGATGGCCACACCCATCTCTGATGCGAAGAGAAGGATCATAGAGGAGAACTGTGGAGTAAGGAGTGAGTGGCACACCGACGAATAGTGGGGCTACCCCCTCCCCCATCCCAATTAAAAAAGCAGGCATACTTTATTTAATCTCATAAAATAATTATGCTCTTTTCAACTATATGTTACTCTAGTTTGAATTATTAAATGAAAAATGTCATCTCATAAATTTTATAATTAGATAACAAGGAATTGGATGATGATTAATGGAATGGGCTGGTCGGCAAAATCAAAACAATTAAAGAGCCTAAAAATTAAATTTATCATTAGATACGAAATCTATATTATATTACATATGGTAGATAAAGAGAAATCAATTAATTTCAATTATCGATAAAAGATAAGCTAATTAAAACTTTTCTAGTGGGACACAAGATTTTCAAATTAATTTGTGTAGCAAATAGAGTATAATTTCGTGCAAGTAGGAACACAAACTTAGACAACTGAAAATCAGTATAAAATAAAAAAAAATATTGCTTTCATTAAACTTAGAAGATCATTTAAAGGATTGTGAAATGTCATGAACGATTAACTTTGGAGGAAAAAAAATAACGAAGAGGAAAGGATAGGAAAACCCTTGATTAAAAAAAGAGAGAGAAAAGGATAAGAACAGAGAAAACAGTTAAGGCGATTTTAATCATTTAATGGGAGTTGCTTTAAAAAAAAATCATTAAAAGTAATTTAAAGCGCGCCAGTTAGTTCCAATTTTCTGAACCTATTTAATGAAACTTAAATTATTCAAACCAAGTTACTTCTAAGATTATCATTTAATGAAATTTGATTAATTTAAGGCTAACTTAAAGTCCAATAACGAGTTTAATTATCTTTCAAAGAAACTAAGTAAAAGCCACTGGAAAAGGATAAGAACAAATAATTAAAATAATGAAGTAGAGCAACAAATGAGAAGATGAACGTAATTATATCACATGCTAAAATTCTCTTGATAGGAAAATATTCACAAACAAAAAGAGTACATCGTGACAAAATACTAATCCTCATAGAAGTCCGTACAATGAAAGCTTCGCCCTTGCACCCTTCACGAGAATCACAATTGCAGTAAATCAAATTGAGCGTGATTGGATTAAATTTAAGTTCATATTTGGATTGAAGGTAGAGGAAGGAAGAAATTTTTTTTTCCTTTGGATGAAATTTTGAGAGCGGGAAAATGAGAGGAATGGAAGGGAGATTTTTTTTTCTTTGATCTAATTTTTTTCACCCTGAAAATGGAGGATAAAGAAAGTGAAATAATTTTAAATAAATTCTAAGTATTATCCTCTCTTCCTCTTCTTTTTCTTCAATTCAAGCAGAAACTTTTTTCCCTCATTTCCCATTATTCCTTCCTTTTATCTCTCTCTCTCTCTCTATTCTTCTGATCGAACAAAGCCTAACTAAAATTGAGGTCGTTGCGGAACCTAAAGAGGCGAGCATCCCTGGTAGTGGGAGGAGCTGGTGATGTCCATTAAGATGTGTTCCTTCGTTTGTACTCCATCGGGGTCGCAACCAAACCATGGACATTGACATCCAAAGCACACCTGCCGCTCATCCCCCCATTTGTACGCAACTTTAGAGAAGGAAAAGGTGGTGGACTCGAGTCCTCTTTTCTTAAAGAAAATGAGGTCGATCGAGCAAACCTACAACTTCCCACCATTAATCCCGAAGACCCACCGTCCACGAGCTCACAACGGCACCACCTGCCCTTTCCACCAATACAATCATGACAGACATTCTGATATCAAGTATATTATAGTATGTACTGTGCGATCAAATATTATGTAAAAGTTTCCTTAGAACAAACGCGTCCAGATAAATTTGTTTGTAATTAGTCATAATGGGATACGCCAATTTTGTATGTGGAGTAAAAGAATGAGATTTTGATCATGTATATGCTTATAGAACAATGCATTGCAAGGAAAGAAAAAGTTGAGAGCAATAAATGTCGAGGTTTCCTAAACTTGTTGGTTTTGTTAGTGCGATCTCGAGTGCGGTTGGTGAGACCGTGGCCCTCTTATAAATCCACCCCCCATCGCCTTCCTCCCGATTCGTGCTCGAACAACCCAGGCGCAACTTTACCCACCGCCACCCCACCTCACGAGCAGTTGTTTTTTTGCGTCGCTAGCTTCTGCACGAGGCCGGGCGACATGGGATCCCTCAAGGACGCCATGCATCTGACGCCGGAGGAGGACGAGGCCGCGTGCCTCCACGCCCTCCAGCTGGTGAGCGGCTCCATCCTCCCCATGACCCTCAAGAATGTGATCGAGCTCGGCCTGCTCGAGATCCTGATGCGCGAGGGCTCCATCGCGAGGCTGTCGCCGGATGAGATCGTGGCCCAGCTGCCGACCGAGAACCCGCAGGCGCCCGTCATGGTCGACCGCATGCTGCGCCTGCTCGCCGCTTACGACGTCGTCGACTGCAGCGTCGACACCGGATCCGACGGACGCCCTGTGCGCAGGTACGGCCCGGCGCCCGTGTGCAGGTACCTGACCAAGAACGAGGACGGCGTGAACATGGGGGCCTTGCACCTGATGAACCAGGACAAGGTTCTTATGGAGAGCTGGTAAGCATGCAATTTGCGGTACTGATGCTGCGCACGTACGTACCTCGATCTTGGTTTGACGACACAACCGTACGTGCATGTATAGGTACTACCTGAAGGATGCGGTGTTGGACGGAGGCATCCCCTTCAACAAGGCGTACGGGATGACGGCGTTCGAGTACCACGGCACAGATCCGCGATTCAACAAGGTGTTCAACGAGGGCATGAGGAGCCACTCCGTCATCGTCACCAAGAAGCTGCTCGAAACCTATCAGGGATTCGACGGCGTCAAGGTGCTGGTCGACGTCGGCGGCGGCATCGGCGCCACCCTCGCCATGATCACCTCCAAGCACGCCCACATCAAGGGCATCAACTTCGACCTCCCTCACGTCATCTCCGAAGCACCACCATTCCCAGGTCCCAACTCCTCCTGCCTGTTAACACCTATCAGCAGTACCCTTGTTTTCTTTTTCTTTTGCTCATTAAGTACTGGTTCTTTGGCATGAGTTGGTGCAGGAGTTGAGCACATCGGGGGTGACATGTTTGCTAGCGTTCCAAGTGGAGATGCCATTCTCATGAAGGTGCGTGCTCTCATGTCAACGTTGTTGAGTTTGTCTCTGAAAGGATGCATTTTGTTGCTATTTTCATTAAAAAAAAAGAAAAAAAAACAAATATTAAACATGAAAATATATAGCAACCCTGGATGGGATGTGATGGACAATGAGGTTACCAGATTAACGAACGTTTAATCTTATTCCATTGACGTTACAAACTCTCGTCTCATTAAATACCATGAAGCGCATTAATCAACTTACTTAATTACATTATTATCAAAGATGCCGTGCGTCATTAGTGTTCCCAATTCAATTTCAATTACTATTTATTTTCTTTATGTGGCCTCATCACAAAATTAAGAATTAGTCGTGCATTCAAACATTTCAGATTATTTATCGTATTCCCCAAATTCCTCGTTCCTCTATTTCCTCCTGCGGTTATATCTATGATCATTTCTCTAAGAAGCCATTTGAAATCAAATCTCCTTTAGTTTATGTAACTAAATTATTAAGTTAGTGGACTCAAAACTCATGCGAACAACTACTAGTGGGGGAGCAAAGCGTGAGAAAAAGAAGGAATACAATTTCAGTGGCCTTTCTGAAAAGGTCGTCCAAATGTCCCTTGATGGCAAAACGTAGGCTCATCATTGCAATTATGATGGTCCAGAAACAACCTCGTCCACAGCATTCATCGACCGTGACCCATCCCAATTCCCAACCTTTCCCTTCCAAATTCTTCTAGCGTAATCTATTTTGGTTAGATTTATTAAAGGAACAAATCAAATGATTTTGTTGATACATTCAAATAATTAAACGTTTCACAAGTACCGTCAGATTTCTTATCATAACCTAAAAAATTTAGGTGTTCGTAAAAAATCGAACCATTTAAATCATGATCATGAGATACATAAATATACTCCTAAAAAGAAAGCGGATATAAGAAGTTTTGTTGCCACAGTCCATCTTTTTCTAAAATGCTTTATAATTCTTCCATTTTTATTTGTACTTCAAGCAAAGCATGAGACATTTCTTGGGTTACTAGTATTTGTCTAATTTTCAAATTTTATTGCCGGATGCTTTGATGGTCCAGGTTGGATCTAAGCTTCAAATTTCATGTCGTTATTTTTTGTTGTTACTGTAGTGGATTCTTCATGATTGGAGCGACGAGCACTGCGCGAAGATACTGGAGAATTGCTGGAAGGCTCTGCCGGAGGGTGGGAAGGTGATATTGGTGGAGAGCATCCTCCCGGAGGTGCCGAAGCCCACCGTGAAGGCCCAAGGCATCTTCCACCTGGACCTCATCATGTTGGCCCACAACCCCGGCGGCAAAGAGAGGACCCAGAAAGAGTTCCAGGACTTGGCCCACGGAGCGGGCTTCACCGGCTTCCAGCCCAAGTACGTCTTCGCCAACGCTTGGGCCATAGAGTTGACCAAGTAAATGTGGGCCCCAATGTTTATGTATCCCCCAAACAAATTATGTCATGTAATATTTTATTTTCTTTTCTTTTTTCGTTCGTTCGAAAAAAAATTAGCGTGTTTTTGGATTGTAATGTGATTGGGATTTTGTACTCGTCATGAATATGAAAAAAAAGTAAAAACTATGGGTGGAATAATTAAGGAAACTATTCTTGTTCGTCTTTGTCCAGATTTTATTACAATTGAATGAATGGTCGAGCATGTCGGGGGATCTTTCTTCTTCTTATTATTCTATTTCTAATTTAATTTTTGAAGTTACCAATTTAATAGTAATCCTAAGAAATAATCATACGACACCAGTTATACATAAGAAAAAGATATCAGACATCTCAAACTTCATTTATTATGAAACGCATTCTACAATGTATAGTAAGCAGGGAGGGTAAGAAAAACTTGATAAATAAAAATGAAGCTTATTCCATACAAACAAACCTATAACCAGAAAAAAGATCTTTTTAATGAAACAAATTTAATGTTGAAGTATCAAGTTGATATAGTTGCGCTTATCCCATGTCAGCTAGATACTATTTGACATCTTCATATTTTGTCCCAGGACAAATATTTTTTATTCTCATTTTGTTCCTAGAAGAAGAGCAAAACTCAAGTCCATTTGTTCTTGGATAGAACATAAATACATTTGTTTCTATTTTTTATTTTTTGCTATGCCAATTAATGACGCGGGATTTGCTGACGCGTAAAAATAGTGTTTAGCAAAAGAAACAAAGCTCTGTTCTTGAATTTGTTCTTATGCCCACATTAGTTTTCATCTCATCAAGATTGATTAATAAAATCGCTTTTGCATAAATAGATGAATCTTTTGCACATAATGGATTCAATTCAGTTTTTATCATCTTCTTGTACATTCTTTTATGCATTATTCTTGTTTTCTTCTTCCTCTTAGTTCACTCATATTGAGAGCCCCCCCTCCCCCCCCCCCCCCCCCCCCCCCCTCCTCCTCCCCACCAAAAAAAAAGAAGAAGAAAAAATTGTGGGATCTCATGGTCCATTTCTTTGTAAATCTTTTGCTTCTTTTGTTAATGCATAATTTATTTTTTGTTACTATTGATATAATATTTTTGTGTTATTAGATGACAACTCATATGGTATTTTTCCTTTTAAAAAACAAACATTTTAAAAGATTTATGTAAGATTAAAAAAATTATATTTTTTCAACTATATGTCTAATGTAAATAAGTCACAAGAAACAATAATACAACACGGCTATGCGAGTTACAAATCATTGTCTAAAGGATTATGCATATTCTATTCTTTGTAATATGCATACGATCACTTGTAACCTTCAATACATTTGTAAAGAAAATTCGAAATGGATATCAAATTTCTACTTATTCTAAATGCATACACCACATTTTAGAGTGTCATCAAGCTAACTTCTTAAAAAATATATATTTGTCATTATCTTCAACATTTAAGTGTTTTCTTATATAGATCATTCATTCTCCTTTTTGCAACTTCATGAAGTTCAATAGTCCTTTCTTTAGTCTTTACTACATAGTGAATGTTCGAGTTCCAAAAATCATCAATGTCAATCGTGACTATTTTCTCAACAATTATAAAAATTTAGCTTTGTTTGAAGTTTCATTTTTCCCAACATCATATCTTGGCTCCAACTTTTATACTAAAATAATTTGCCTCATATTAACATTTTTTGTCTCAAAGTACAACATGCTCCATGATGCCTCTTTAATTGCTAGTTTGAGATTATAAGATATGCCCAATTATATATCCCTTGGACTTGTTCTTTAACCACCCCGACTTTGAAGACTTCAATCCAACCAACTATAGCTATAAGTTACTAAATTAATTATCTCATTAAGTCATAAGATAATGACATTACTAGTATCTTTAATAGTATTATTATTCTAATGGCTAAATTCTTATATACCACAATGACTCAATTCACATAATTTATTAGTTGTAAACACTTTCCTGACTCGAAAGGCAGTTATTTAGACTTCATTTATCTATTTTTTCTTCATAATTAAAAATAAAGGTTGATAAATTTTAATTCATTATCAATAATACAACTTAGACTTATTATAAGTATTTTTTAGTAAAAAAATTAAAATATGGTGACATCAAGATACAAAAGAAAATAATCGCTCATCAAAATCTCATATTAATTTGTGCCAATATTGGATATTGTCAAAAGAAAAAGTAGGAGCTGAAAATTTTAATTTATGCTTAAATATAAGATATTACTATGAAATAATATTGAATAAAATAATATTCTCCAGGACAACATACAATTTATTATAATAATTGTTATTATTGAAATGCCATAAAATGCATTAGTGTTATAATAGTATAGTAGATAGTGTTTGATGTCAACCGTTATCAAAAGTCAATTATTCTAAAAACAAGAAGTAAATTATAATTTTTAATAATATATAGCAAATTATTTCCAAGTGTAGGTTTCAAAAATGGCTTATGCCATCCTCAAGGTAGGGGGATGCAGTTTCAGAATTTTTCAATCATTGAACTTGAGCGACTTAAATGGTCCAAGTTAGCATTTTTCTTTATAGCATGAGTCATGTGGGTCATGCTCTCTATCAATTCTCTTTGCAGTTTCAAAAATTTTTCAATCATTGAGCTTAAGCGGCTTAAGTGGCCCAAGTCTACATTTTTCTTCACATCATGAGTCATGCGAGTCATGCTCTCTATCAATTCTCCTTATCCTCCTAAATAATTGGAAGGACCACATTCTCCCCGTTCTTAACATAAGAATAATAAAACAACATTAAAAACACACATACATCTGATGACAAACTTATATACTCATTGACTTCGGATAGCTGCTCATGATGGTTGCACATGAACTTAGGTACTTAACTTTTCTAAGACATACTTAGTATAGAATCTAAGCATGCTTCGATACAAAATTATAACACCACAAAAATTTACCCCAAACGATAAAGACAATTATAGAAAAATTTTCGACTGTGTTAGCCTGTTCACTATCACATAATTACAATAACATAATTATTTTACTAATATAATGAAAGACTTAAAGTGACATCATTACATAATAAGGTCAGCAGAAGACTTCATATCATGATGATTAAACCAATATGATCATCTAACCATAATAGTTTATGAACATTTCTCATGTAAAAAATCTAATGACTCAATTATTACATCATGATTTTATTCATCATTATGTCATATAACTATGCCGTCACGAGCTAAGTTGTCATCCATCCTTAATCTTGATGACCTACAAAGATCCAGAATGCAAGATTTTTCAGTTAGAGTATGTAAAAATAATGAAATGGAATGATCCTAAATAGCATACTACATGACATACATATTCAATTTTATAATAAGAAAAGAAAAAAATTGTCATGTACTTAACATACGATTTACATGTAACATAACATAATAATAATTTGTCACCATTAATAGCATGGTATGTCATGTAAACAATCATCATATTATTAATATGGATGTCATTATTACCAATCATCAATAGGCACATTAAGTGGCTCACACTTATCATAACATTGTCTCAATGAACTTTCTTAGAGTTGTCTTATAATGCTTTGGGCTTAATTTTCGCGAGCATTAATCTTATTAATTCAATCTCAACCATGTAATCATCATCTAACGGTTCAGATTCATTGGATGCATATTAGTTGTACAATTTTTGATTGCATATTACTTAAACTCGTCGTAATGCATCCCAAACTAAAATTTTAAACTATATAATTTTCATTTTAATTGATAAAGTATATATCTTTATATACATAATATAAATGGTTTTTTCCTTTAACGACCCCTAAACTATCACGATTTTTCATATCTAACCATAAACTGCGAAGTTCATTTTTTGGGTCCCTAAACTATCGCGATTTTTTTTTTCATTTTGGTCCTTTCGTCTAATTCCGTCAACTTCTCAGTTAACTTTGATTTTTCGGATTTGTGAAAAGACCATTGTGCCTATGCCTTACATGCCTTAAAGTCATAGTCTTCCTTTGCTTATTTTATACCCGAAGACCTTTTCCACCGAAGATAGCTCCGAAAGAATGGAACCCTAGGGCTCCGATGATATCTCTAGCAATCATCGTCGACAATATCTCCAGCGTTCATCTCCTCCAACGTTGGCTGCTTCCTCCGAGAAGTTTGTACTCAGGTGTTGACCTATTTTTCGCCTGCCTGGGACTCTGAAGGTACTTTTCTAACCTCTGTCCGTTTTCTCTTTTTTGGCACAAAGTGCTTAATATTTTTGCTTCCTCAATGTAATTTCTGAACTCATATGGTCCCCCTTTCGAAGGATGTTGGTTTCTTCTGAGTACATTCTTTCTTCTATGATCCCCCCATTTCGATTCACTCGACATATAAATGGTTTAGTGTGCTATGGTTCCCCACTACACGTGCATCCCTATTTTTTCTGCAATGGAAGCGCACATGCACTTTTTTAGGGCTTCTGCACTTTTTTAGGGTTTCTGTTCTTAGATATCCCCTTAATTTTTTAGGGTTCTATTTTAATGCAGTTGCATAGTGCACATGGAGTATTACACATTAGAAATGCACTATGGTGGACATTTTATTCACGAGCCGAAAAGTTCTTACATAGGTGAAAAAGTGGCATGGTTTGAGGCCGTAGATCTAGATTTGATGTCTTACTTTGATATTCTTAACATGTTAAAAACTCTTGATTTATCGTCAAATGTCTATATGTATCACACTAAATCAAACTCTAATAATTGGATTCAAATTAAAACTGACAGTGATGTACTGAACTTGTTTGCAAGTTGCGGTGGTAGCAAGAAAGTAGTCGAACGAGAAAGAAGGTATTACATATAGACTTAATTAGTTTTTTTGCTTCATTCATGCTTTTTTTTATGTTACTGATGCTTCTATTGTGCTATTGTTGGGATGTAAGCTCTAGTGGAAAAAGTAAGAGAAAAAGGAATGATGTTTCTAATACTGGGACCCAAGTAGGATATCAGTTGTAAGAATGTAACTACAGAGATGATTTATTCACTTACATATATCACAATACAGGCTTCTTTCTGTCCAATTACTGAAATTAGAAGAGAAGCTGCTGCAGGAGGCGTGAGCCAAGTGTCAATGTGTATGACAATGTCATTTTCAGCCAGACATCTACAACTGCTAATCTTGCAAATTGACTTGAAGAACTTTGTCTATATTTTATCTTTAGTATCTGATGTGAAACTTCTTTTGTAACAATGCAAATGCCATGTGTAGTGGAGGGTATCGTTGGAACGTGGTTCTTCTTTTGTAGTCATACTTTTTTGTAACCATGAAAATGGCATGTGTGTAATGGAACTATCGTTGGAATGTTGTTCTTCTTTTGTAGTCGTACCTATTGTGTTGCGATGAGAATGGGTATGTGTTTCGATAAAACTTATGTTACGATGTAACTTATGAATTGCATGCACCACGTTTGTAACTTATTTCAATGTGTATCTATTGTTACACAATAACATATTGTCACCGACTTGCATTGTCATCGCATTACAATTGCAGGAACAATTGCAGCTCTGTAACTTGTAGGGCATAGCATTCTATAACATTCAAAGTGCATAACATTCGATAACATTTAAAATAAATTCAATATAGGTGGAAAAGTAAATGGATTCAAACATATTCCAAGTTGATACATCAGATTGACAATAAAATACAACATCTTCTTTAATTCTTTAATTTACTTTCAAAGCCTCTTGCTTCCACCAAAGTAGTCATTAGCAAATCATTCAATATTTTCAGACTCCTTTGATTTTCTTCAACTTTATTCTCTAGTTCAACAATTCGTCTTTTGACTCTATCATTTTCTTCCTTAAGCTTCGTTATTCTGTCGAGAATGCTACAACAAGCCATGCCCCTCGTACAGGTTGCCAAATCAAACCACTTGAAAAATCTGCATCCAGAATCTTACCCTTTGTAATTGTGACAACCAATGAATCGTCGATCGGGATTGTCCTTAGTAAATGAATACTTTGCTTGGGAGTTCATACCATAATAACACTTTACTTCATCTTCATGGAGATAACCTTCTACATGACTAGTGCCACTTGTGCTTTTTGAAGTTGATCCAAACGAAATCATGGTTTCAGATTAATACTGTGTAAATTAGAAAAATCGTGAATAGAAGTGACACATTCATATTATAAGAAACCCTAAATCGACACCAAAATGAGTAAAATGGTTTACAACTACTTCAAACATACAAATGCAGAACAGCGGGGAAGAACGTAGAAGCTGCGGCTCGGACTCCAGAGATTTCACCAATCAAATCACCAGAGGATCTTCAGAGGTCGAACGAAGACCGAAGTACAAGAAAAATGCCGGAGTAGAAACAAACTCAGGAGGAGGAAGTCAATGCTGTAGGACAAGATGGTCGGAGGAAAATGAACGTCGGAGAAATTGTCTGAACTCCAAGAACAGAAACAGAGAAAAGTAGATCTAGATGAACCTAGGGTTTTCGGTGGAAAGGGGCTTTGTGTATGAAATAAGCAAAGGAAGACGTTTTCAAGGCGTGTAAGGCAGGGGCATAATGGTCTTTTCACAAATCCAAAAAATTAAAATTAATTGAGGAGTTGACGCAATTGGACGAAAGACCAAAATAAAAAATCGTGATAGTTTAGAGACCCAAAACATGAAGTTCGTAATTTGGAGTTAGATTTAAAAAATCGTGATAGTTTAGGGGTGGTTTGATGAAATAACCCTGATATAAATCCATTCATCATGACATTTTCAAAATTAGTTTTATGGATTATTCACCATTTAAAGATATTATTTTTTATGATTTTATTTTCATTTTTGTGAAATCTCGAGTGCATTATTTACCATTAAGCTTTTCACTTTTTTTATTCATTTTTATTTTACATATTTTAAAACTATTTATATATTATTATGATATAAAAATCATTAATGACCAATTTTTTATTATGTATAAATAATCAAAATCAAAAGATATTTTTATAATTTGTTAATGTGTCATTCACCATTAAGTAAAATAAAAAGTCAAATATGTTACATATTTATTATTTTATTTTTATTTTTTGTGAAAACTCTAATGCATTATTTATCATTAAACTATTTACTTTTTATTCATTCTTATTTTATTTATTTTAAAGCTCTTCATGTTTGATTAGTATTATTATATAACAAATCATTAATAGTTAATTTTTTTTATTACAGTTAGATAATCAAAATTAAAAGATATTATATTTTGTGAAATCCTTAATGTATTATATACCATTAAAATTTTTTATTTTAATTTTTTTCTTATTTTATATATTATAAATCTCTTTAACTATTATTATGCTATAAAATCATTAATATTGACTTTTTTTAATAAAAAGGATAAGAAAAAGATATATTATCTTTAAGTTTCTCTTTTATAAATGATGAGATATTTAATTTTTTTAATTTCATTTCTACTAATTTTTTGAAAATAATGTTTAAAGCATTCATATTTTAGTGTCTACTAAAATTATATTATAATAACTGAAATTTTTGTTGATGAGGGAGTTACTATTGACATTATAACATACTTATTTCTCTTGTTTGTACCTTTTCGACAACTTGTGGTCATTATAATCAAGCCACTAAGTATGTTAATAATATTATTTCATTAAAATCAATCCAGTAACTCGTTAATTTTAAAATTAATTCTCACAAAACCTTTGTCTATTCTCTTCCAATATTGAATGCCTTTAATTATATATTTTGAATATATGAACTAAAAAATAATGCTCGCATTAAAGCATTATTAATGCGTGAGGTGGGAGTAACATATTGGTCAACAAAATTTATTATATTATTTAACTATTCCATGAGAACCAA
Source organism: Pontederia crassipes (assembly GCA_030549335.1). Classification (NCBI taxonomy): domain Eukaryota; kingdom Viridiplantae; phylum Streptophyta; class Magnoliopsida; order Commelinales; family Pontederiaceae; genus Pontederia; species Pontederia crassipes. The sequence continues at coordinate 61,151,654 of CM060191.1, read as the reverse complement.
TGACAAGGTAATAATTCAATTTTAATTATTGGTTTAAATTTATGCTAATAAAATTATGACATAATGATTAAAATATAATTGTTGGAACTTAGCTCCAATTTATTTTACTTTTTGTACCCTCCCGATAATTTACAATTATTATAATAAGTCCAGTAAGTTATTATTATTCAATTATTACTTTATTATAATCCCCTCACTAACTCATTAATCTTAAAATTAATTCTTCCAAACCTTTGTCCATTCCTCTTCCCACTAACCTATGTGAATAGTGTTATAATCACTTATGTTGTTGTAAAAAATGATTGGGATAAATAATTAAATCTTATTTTGATTATTTTACTATCATTGTCACACTTTTTATATTATTTTTATTTTACTAATATGTTATTTTTTTATATAGATGAAGTAACATCTTACAATAAACCCTTTTAAAGCGTACATTCAATATGAATAATTAGACTATCGAATGAAAATTTGTATTTGATTATGCTCCATAAGGGGATTTATTCCCGAATGAGGTTATCCTTCACACCCATGTGGGGGAAGGTTTTCTCATATAAAAAACTAAATATCATATTAGTATTAGTAAAAATATATGAAAGTATAGTGAAAAAATTATGATGAAGAGAAATGAATTAAACTAATAGCATTTAATTTTAAATATATATCAATAATTTTTCTCACAAATTTAAATGAGACTCCAGAATAGAAGGATCTAAATATTTCAAACATTTTAAATTTACATTATCATAAATGTATGATAATCTCAATAGGTTGACTTAATATTTTTATTTGAAAATTATATTTTACACATGTAACTAACAAAATAAGTTTTCACTTATTATGAAAATTAATAATTTCAATTGTGTGAATCACATTTACGTTCTCTAGTTGACTAGTGATTGTGTGGTCCCAATTGTTGATTGTCAAATAGTTGAGCAATGAAAATAAATGGAAGTGTCGTGTAAGAACAAAGTTCAAATCTCTTAGCCTATTAAGATGTTTTTAGCTGTATACATTACTGCACTTCCACTTGACACTATTGTAATGATAAAAGCTCATCTCACCATGCATCCTCTTATCATTGTGGTGATAATTAAATTGACATATTTTTTCAATAAAAATATAATAGACTATATTTGCAATCAAACTAAAAGCTCATTGTTTATGCAAGAATGAAAGTTTAAACTATATTTGGGAAAAAGTTTGAATGTAATTTACCTGAACTAAAATTATTCGAGTTTTGATGACGTGATGATTGAATTAAAACTTGATTCTACTAATCATTATAATTTGTTTTATGGGTGTTCACCGAAATGAATATGAATCAGACTTCAACAAAATCCACATGAACAAAATATAAGAAATATATGAATAGCATGTAACACATGTGCAAGCACATTTTTAAAAGGGCTGACATTACTATCATTCTAAAAATATTATTGCTATTTCTTCATAGGGGTATTGAATATTTCTATTTTTATCTTATAAAATGAAGGAGTAATAATGTTTTTGCGTGACAATAATATCACCCTTTTGAATAATCTATTTGGAGACGAGTTACATGTTATTCTAATAGGATTTAACTGCTCCCAATTATCTAGACCGTCCGATGGAGATTCGATGGTTAGATTTCATTGTCGTGTGTTGACAGTATGGAGGATGACACCGACGCCAACGACCGCAAAGACGAAGCCGATGGTGTCGATGATCCAGTTGACGAGGAGATTGACGATCACGAAAGGCACAAACGTAGGGGCAAAAGTGGCAGTGGACGGACATAGGCTAGCAGAAGGGAGATGGAGGCCGTGAAGGAAGGCGCCGAGAGCAGGGGCGGAGGTGGGTGGAGAGAGAGGGGAGGTGGCAGGGGCCTCCGATGATGGAGGCAGCATCGTCGGGGGAATGACAGAGGATTGGGGGGTGAGAAACAGGGCGGGGCCGCTGGGAGGTGTATCGGAGATGAAGGGGAAGTTCAAGTCAGAGATGGCAAAGTCGGATCTCGATTCCTCGCCACCATGTGATTGCTCACCTTCGCCGCCTTCGCGAGTTGTCGCCCCCTTCGTGATTCCTAGCCACCACTACCTTCGCGAGCTCTCGTTGCCTTTTCGATTCTTCGCCGCCCGAGCGAGCCATCGCCCTCGCGTTCCGCACGTCACCGTCGCCCAAGTGAGTCGTTGCCCCCTTCGTGAGTCGCCGCCGCCTTCGCACATTGAAGGACTGACCTGCAACCTCGGCGTGGCCTCCTTGACGGACTATGGCCTCTGCGTGGCCTCCTCGGCAGAATCGTTCCCGACATCCTCTCCTAAACCTCGCCTGACGATCTCCGATCTCGCCCGTCCTCGCAATCGCCCGATCGTGCATCCCCACTGTCGTGCCTCAATCGTGCCTTAGGGAGATTTGGGAATAGGGTGCACATATTTGAGCCATCTATCGTGAATCGGATGGGTGTAAACATGCACACGATCTGGGCCCTTGATGATCGATGCGATGCTTGAAATTTTGGGAGCAGGGTGCTCCCAACTTACACACCCACTAAATCCTTCTTATATATTATTCATGCAAAATTTGTTTAAGCTTGATTCATATCTATTTTGATAACTTTACCTATTTTTCCATTTTCTGAAAAGTAATAACAAAAGATAGAACTATTAAATTTTGCATCCAAATAAAATTATGCTTCATCAAGTCATCATAGTTTTTTCGATAATCGTGAAAGTTTGATACAGAAGGAAAAGATAGTAGATTTTATTAAAGGTTTAATGGGGCTCCTTCCTATTCAATTAGGTATGAGTCTCCTACCTAGGTTCCTAGGTATCCGATCTAATCAGATGACAAGGATATTGAGTACAGTTCAATGGACAAAACTAACTAACTGGCTAACTATTTGGTTCAACGCGAGCAGTGACCTCAGGTGCTCGTGAGCACCGACCTCGCAAGCCTTAGGATGTGGAGATGACGACGATGACAAAGGCGAGCGAGGTTGAGACCGACGGCGAGGAGATCGAGGGCGACAACAACAGTGGCGAGCGAGGTCGAGGGTGACTATGAAGGCTAGATCGAGGGCGACGACAAGGGCGGCAAGCGAGGTCGAGGGCGACTACGAAGGCTAGATCGAGGGTGACAAGCGAGAGCTCCATCAAGGGCAATGATAGCAGGCGAGGTCAAGGGCGATGACATCGGGCGAAGTTGAGGTCGAGGACGACGAGCAATGGTAGAAGTGTAGGGTGGCGAGTGAGGGAGACGACGTTCGTGGGTGAGGTCGGCTAGTGCGATGTCAATTAAGGGTTGGAATGCTGCAGTGTTGTCGAATAGTGTGATGTCGATCAAGGGCTGTTGCGATCAATGGAGGACCATTGTGATGTCGTTCAAGATCAGGGACACGACAACGAGAGATCGAAGGAGGGCGATGTTGTGTGAGAAAAAGTGCACGACCTAAAAATGGATGAACGAAGGAGGCCACGATCTAAAAATAGATGAACGGAGGAGAAAATGAATCGTGCAATACAGTAGATCCAAGTTTGAATAGATTATTCTTATGTGTGAACCAACGATTTTTGTTCCTTTGTTCCATATGAATCGTGCCATTTTCGAGTTTACCGTTGATCACAAATCCGACGGATGAGAGGATAGGTAGGATGAAGATGCGAGTTTTAAAAAAAACTTTTAAAATCTGCTCACTTTGCCACCAATAGAATTAACTAATTGAAAATTAAACATTAACAATTTATGTTGTTGCCTTTATTTTATTCTTATTTAAAGTAAAATAAATGTGCTAGGGCCAAAGCTATGATCTTGATGGACGGTATGGATCTAAAACTTCCGATCAGAGTTAGTTTTCGATCAGATCTAAACCCGAGGTCAACTAAGCGAACGGTTCTTATCCGCACCCTTTTATACAAAACACGAAAAGAACACTCGTAATCGCATCGCTGCGGCCTTCGCTGATCGATTTCTCGCTCCTTCGTCTTCCCGTCGTCGTTTCCATTCGGCTCCAACTCGATCTCAATCCTGTCTGCGAGGTCGGTCACCTTTTCCCCAGATCCACCTACTTCAGACATTTCTATTTTCTAGGGTTCCATTTCTCCGGATCTGTTGTCGAACCTTCATTGCTAGCTTTGATTTCGTGTTCTTTTATGTTTTATGTTTTCCGGTTTGATTCCATGCTCGATTTCTTTACAGGATGTTTTTGCTTTGATTTCTCTGTTTGCTTCTTCAGATCTGATCTTGAGCAGTGAAAGAACAGAAAAGCTTGTATAATTGTTTTTTTGTTGCTTATCGGATTTCTTTTGTTTTCATGTGACTGTGGCAGATTTGTCGGTCGGGACATTTTGTTAACTTTGGGAGTTTATTGATCTGGGAGTTGTCGGAGGCGATCGCTTCTTGGCGATGGCGCCTCGGTCGATCTCGAAGAGGTCGCCCTGTTTGGGGCTGTTGGCAATCTCACTTTTGCTCCTGATTCCGGGACTGAGCGATGCCTTTTACCTCCCTGGGAGCTATATGAAGACATACCAGCAAGGAGAGGACATCTCTGTGAAGGTGAACTCCCTCACCTCGATCGAGACCGAGCTGCCTTTCAGCTACTACTCTCTTCCTTACTGCCAGCCGCCTGGAGGAATCAAAAAGAGCGCCGAGAATCTCGGAGAGCTCCTCATGGGCGATCAGATCGATAACTCTCCTTACAAGTTCCATGTCAATGTCAGTGAATCCATCTATCTTTGCACCACTAAACCGTTGAATGAGCACGAAGTGAAGCTCCTAAAGCAGCGGACCCATGACCTGTATCAGGTGAACATGATTCTTGACAACCTGCCGGTGAGGAGGTTCACGGAGCAGAATGGGATGACCATTCCGTGGACGGGGTACCCCGTAGGGTACACACCAACTGGGAGCTCTGAGGATTACATTATCAATCACCTCAAGTTTACAGTATTGGTTCACGAATATGAAGGGAGCGGGGTGGAGATTATCGGCACAGGGGAAGAAGGAATGGGAGTAATATCAGAGACTGATAAGAAGAAGATGTCTGGGTATGAGATTGTCGGGTTTGAAGTTGTTCCATGCAGTGTCAAGCGAGATCCTGATGCCATGTCAAAGTATAACATGTATGATAAAGTTGAGTCTGTGAACTGCCCTGTGGGGCTTGACAAGGCTCAAGTTATTCGGGAGCAGGAGAAGGTTACTTTTACCTATGAGGTTACTTTTGTGAAGAGTGACATCAGATGGCCCTCGAGGTGGGATGCATACCTCAAGATGGAGGGTGCAAGGGTTCACTGGTTCTCAATCATGAATTCCCTCATGGTTATATTCTTTTTGGCTGGGATCGTGTTTGTTATATTTTTGAGAACTGTACGAAGGGATCTTACTAGATATGAGGAACTGGACAAAGAAGCACAAGCTCAGATGAATGAGGAGTTATCAGGCTGGAAGCTTGTTGTTGGTGATGTCTTCAGGGAGCCAACTTGCTCGAAACTACTCTGTGTAATGGTTGGTGATGGCGTGCAGATTACTGGAATGGCAGTTGTTACTATTGTCTTTGCTGCTCTGGGGTTCATGTCCCCAGCATCACGTGGAATGCTCTTGACGGGAATGATCATTCTTTATCTATTCCTTGGCATTGCTGCAGGTTATGTCGGGGTTAGGCTATGGACGACCATCAAGGGTGGACCTGAGGGATGGAGGTCTCTTTCTTGGTCAATTGCTTGTTTCTTCACTGGTATCGTATTTGTCGTTCTCAACATTCTAAACTTCATCCTATGGGGCAGTAAGAGCACAGGAGCCATCCCCATCTCTCTGTTCTTTGTTCTTCTGTTGTTGTGGTTTTGCATATCGGTCCCACTTACTCTTCTTGGTGGTTTCTTGGGCACCAGGGCTGAACATATACAGTACCCTGTCAGAACAAACCAGATCCCAAGAGAAATCCCTGCTAGGAAATATCCTTCGTGGCTTCTTGTCCTTGGTGCTGGAACCCTTCCTTTTGGGACACTTTTCATTGAGCTCTTCTTTATTCTTTCTAGTATCTGGCTAGGGAGGTTTTATTATGTGTTTGGCTTCCTTCTTGTTGTCCTTCTCTTGCTGGTCATTGTCTGTGCTGAGGTTTCTGTTGTCCTGACTTACATGCATCTCTGTGTTGAGGACTGGGGATGGTGGTGGAAATCTTTCTTTGCTTCTGGATCAGTAGCCCTCTATGTGTTTTTGTACTCTATCAACTACTTGGTGTTTGACCTCAGGAGCTTGAGTGGACCTGTTTCAGCAATGCTTTACCTTGGCTATTCATTGATCATGGCTTTTGCTATCATGTTATCCACAGGAACCATCGGCTTCTTGATCTCATTTTATTTTGTTCACTACCTTTTCTCATCAGTCAAGATTGATTGATGGTTTATTCCTTAAGCTGCAGCAGCTCCGCTGTTTCAATTACAGTTTTCTTAGGAATTAGGTCGTAAGTATCATTTGATGTATTACCTACAGCTAAAGGCATACCACATTTCAGTATTTCTCATGGATGATAATTCCTTGGACTGTGGTTGAACATTGGCCTTCCTGTTTCATTTTGTGCTTCTCCCTCCCTTGAGCTTTATTTGTATGTTACCACAAAAGAGATAAGATGTATCCATTTCCGTATTTCTAGTGCAACTTCTGTACTCGTTCCATGACTATGGCACCTATATCTCCTGTTCTTTTAGTTAGATATGAATGTGAAATGAAGTTCAACTTCGTTATGCTTCATTTTATGGACATAGCTTCATGCCCTAATTTTCTTTCGAATTCAATACTATAAATGCTTATAATTTATTTAGTTCTTGAGATTGGCCTCCATTGAATAAATATTTAAAATAGTATAATTTTCCTGTTTGTGTGTGGGAAACAGTCCTAATGTCTCAAGTACATGGTTGACATCACTGACCTCAAATGGCATTTCAGCCCAACAGAATAACTTTTTTTGGTTCATTTTTCTCCTGCTACGGTTATGACATCCTTTTGAAACACACGCATGAGACGTACAGTTTGCTGTAATTTAGTTGCCCTTCCGATAACATCAATGGATACGAATACCTTCTCAGTTAGTTTGAGTTTAAATAAGATTTTTAATGGAATAAAGCTGATATTTTTACTTACATGACATCTACTTTTTTTGGCTTTCATCTCTGAACTAAAATTTAGAAAATAACAATGTGGTTTCTTTCTAAAAGTGTTATTTTTAAACTTTTTGCTATTTTTTGGCACTTGTGTATCGTCACGAACTAATTATACTTAGAAAATATGAGACGTCGTTAATTCTTTTTTATTACTTAATCCATGTCTCCAAAAGATAAAGAATTCCTCGCTTTCTCTCTCTCTCTCTATATATATATATTGAAATTTTGATATATTAGATTATTACACCCTGTGATAGAATTTTTTGCTATGGAGTTTGGTACGCACATGCAGCTGCCTCAAAACAAATTTGAATCACACACACATGGAGTTTGGTACGCACGTGCAGCTGCTGCAAAACAAATTTGAATCACATATATATATATATATATATCATACTACAATGTAAATTTTGATATGTAAAATAATAATAATCCTGAACTCTAAGGCCCATTTGGCAACGGAATCGGGGTGGAATCATATTATATACTATTAGTCCAAATTTTAGTCATTTTTTTCTAATTTTTAGTTTCTTAATTTAATAATTATTAATTATTATAATATTATATATACAATGCACAAAAAAATTGGACGGCCGATTGAGCCCTCCTCAAATCGTGTCGAATCAATCTAAATGTCTTCGATTTATTTATTTATTTATTATTATTCATTATTTTAAATTTTTAGTGATGACTCATGATTGAAAGTTTGAAAAATTGAATTATAATGTCTAAAAATTTTGAAAAGCTAAAATGACCATACATATACAAAATTATGTTTGAATCAAGGAGAGAGAAAATATTGAAGTGACATTTTTATTTTTTAAAATCTGATATAAAGAAGAAAAAAATATTGACATAGTGCCGCGTAGGCATCCAAGTTAGTGCAACATCAACAATCCACCTATAAACATCAGCACCTCGGGGATCTTGGCCATTATCTATGCATACTTGCATAGTTATGTGCCTCATAACTTTACTACATATCTTTATTGGCCAAAATACTTGTTTTGAGCTCTGATATCAAATGTTATTTATGAAGTCAGGCTCTTATGACACATCATATGTATGTCAGCTCCTTGCATCTTATTGTTGACTAACTAAAAAAAAGACAAGCATTATAACACCTCACGATTTTATTAAGGACAATGAAGTAATTTAACAAAAGTCTTAATTGATTAAAGAAGGAATGAAAAAGAATAGAAATATAATTAGAAAAGGAATGCTAAGAGAAAGGAAATTTTAATCCTACTTGAAAAAGAAATTTGAATGTGAGTAAAAAAAGAAATTGAGATAAAACTAAGGAGAGGAATGTTGATTTGATCAAGATTATGAATTTGAGTATGGATAGAAAGGATAAAGGAAAAGAAAGAAACTTGAATTCTATTGGGAGTATAAATTATAATTAGATTGGGATTAGTGATTTCAATTTTATTTGAGACCTAAAAAGAAGTCTAATAGATAAAGGACTTTCAAATAAGATATGATTAAGAGTTTTATGTCATACAAATATTTCAATAATTAAAATATGTGAATTATTATTTTAATCTAAAAATTAAGTGGGAAAATGTTATCATATTAAATAATTCTGAAAATTGGGAAAAAAGAAATCAAAGGATAAAATAGAAGTATAGTTGAATTGAGAGAAGTTATGGAATGGAGATAATAGATAAAAATAGAATTTAATTAAGATTGAAATTAAAAAGAGGATTAATATTAAATTAAAAAATAATTAATGAAGAATTATTATGAGAGGCTAATTAAGGTACAAAGATAAAGATTAACTTAGAATGATTTTGGAAATCCAAATAGTATTAAACTCTACTCAAAAAGAACCCAAAAGGTATTGAGTCCTCACACTCCAAGGTCAAGTTTCTACACAAAATTCTCTCCTTCTCTCCTTTTCTGTACACAAACCGAGGCACTCCAAACGGATGACGACTGGACCAACTTGAAGACCTAATACCAAAGCAAGAGTTGGTTGATGGAGGGTGACGAAGAGTTGGAAAAGATAATTGACAAAGTTAAGAAAAATAAAAAGTAGAATGACTCTTATGTTAATTAATGCTCAAGCTGCTAATGAAGAATTGAAAGATTTACTTGCCTTTGACTCTGATGAATTGCTTTATCCATCTGACCCAAATTTCGAGGATAATGAAAAGAGGTCCAGAAATCATTCTTTTATGCAGAAAGAATGATGAATGACCCTTCCTTTGAAGTGGGATACGAGATTTAGCAAAAAAACGGAGAATTGTTGTATGAGATTGGACAAAAAAAATGGAGAGATGCATGCGATTAAACATAAATATCGAATTTGCTTTTCCAAGAATGACAAAATTAGATAGAATGGTAAACTGCTAGAATTACATGCTTAATTTTTCTTTGAAACATGTTCAATAAAATAAATATTGGGTTTTGAAATTAATCTTGCTTTCTGAACACTACCAATTGGAGCTGGTTTTGTCATCATGTGCTACATCGAGTAGCACTGGATGGTGTTTTCTTTCCTTCTTATTGTAATGACTGTATGAGTAATCATCATGGAAGCCTTAAATAAGTGGAGCATATTATGGGAGTGGCAGTCAACTCCCGATTTTGAAGTTGTGATGGATGTATACTTACTCCCTTGGAGGCATTTTGATTTGCTCCAGGTTTAAGATGGCTTATTCATTCTATAATGTCCATAAAAGATATCAAGAATCATGTGGCTAGATCTGTTTTATTCTGTTCTTCCGGAATGCCTTAATCGTTCTTTTCTGTTATCCTATACAGGTAATATTTCAGAAATGTAGGATATCGTATGATGAAACAGTGAATGATCTCTGTCCGATAAGTCTGAAGGACTTCTCATGTTGTTCTTAGGTTTCTTGTTATAGTTTGGTAATTGATTTCTGATTCCATACAGTGGAGGTTGTGGAGATTCTGAATATAATGTCTGTTTTAATCTTACTGTAAGTTGAAGTCATTATTATTGATGAATGTAGATCTATCTTGTCTGCTTATGTAACCTCTTTTTATTTGTCTTATAAACAGCAACCTGGTTATAGTTGCCAGTATGGTTGCTTGTATCCACCAAGTTCTATTTCCGCATTTCCTCAACTTCTGTAAAAAAATGAACTGAAAACTGTTTTTGTAGTTCATTCTTCTGCATCATGCAGGTTCTTTCCAGCATGAGGGTACTGATGACAGAGGGTCCAAATCATGCAGAAAGCAGCTCTTTCCTTCTTGACTACTCCTTGTAAAATGGACAATTTTCAATAATGGCGTCTGATCCTTTTAGCATACATGAAAGGTCTAACTTGACAAGATTTGTCTTTAATTTTTTCATGTGCTGCAGCATTCCGCTCTCAGTTGATGACATTGCAAGTTCATTGCAAGAAAAGGACTTTGTGGATGTCATACCAGCTGAGGAACTTCTTGAGAATCCAGTTTTCTACTTTTGACAGGAATGAGGCTGGGAGACATCGAGGAGTTATATATGCATTGCCTTCTTAAGTGATAGATGTTTGTCAGTCTGAATTGCTGTACAAATCTACTCTTTTTTCTCCTTTCATTTTGCCAATTGTTTTATCCCCTCTCTCTTGGTCTTTGTTGTTCATTTTTCTTGAAGTTATAAAGATCCAGTTGGACCGATGTCCGGGCACTAAAATGACTTTCGGGTCGGTTAAAATTTGGCCATGGGATTGATCCACTTTGATTTAGTCAAAACTCGAGTTCAATCGGTTGATCCGGACGGGTCAAATTATAAAATATATAAAAAATATTAAAACTTTTTAAAAATATTATTTATGTATATCTTTACTTGAAATTTATGTTTTAACATTCTTCTTTATCATATATTTTATCGATATTTTTATTTTTTTAATTATCTCACGAAACTTTTTTAGAAAAAAATTGATTGATGATTCAATTAATACTTATTTTATTATATTATTTTGATCCGAATATTTTATTATATTATATTTTGTATTTTTTACTAAATAAGATATTAGATCACTTTAACTTATTTTATTTTTATTAATTTATATTATCCGATCCGACCATTCGATTCGATCAAGTCCAACCTGATCCGTTAGACAATTCGGGTCGATGGCCGGATCTTACAACATTGGTTATAACTCCCTGACGTTTTGTACAAAGTTAAATGTAAAGAACAAATTATAAAGAAAAGGTATTACAAGTAAGTTAAAGTTCACAGATTTAAACCTCACTTGTTGGAATCTCTTATCAAGGTTAGATCAATTATCAGTTAAACCAACCAATAATTTTAAACTGTTGGGCATGCATTCTATTTTGCTGTAACTGAATTTTTGGTCCTTTTTTTTTTCTCAAATGTCCCCATTATTTAAATATTCTTTTAATCACGCTAAAAAACGAAGAAGCACGTTTTCTTTAATTCTCTTTTTGTTTAAATATGATTTCGCTCCATGAGAAAAATAAAGGAACCAAAAGAAAATTCGAGAAATTTACGATGACGCAGAATTTTATTAGATAGAAGAAATATAAGAGGATTAGAAGATAAGATTGCTTTATGTTTAGATTTTTAGGGAGTTTATATAGACATTTTCTTCTAGATATGATAGGAATTATAAACCGACTAACATTCTGAATTAATTTTTCTAAAATAGAATATTTATTTCGTGATAAAAAAATAAATCAATTTTGAATCACGTATAGAATACTCCTAAAAAAATTTCGCCCAAAGCACCCCGTAAGGGAATCTCCCCTTGATCCCACAGGCTTGTTGATCGATCAACGAGAACCCCATAGAAAAATTTGCTGAAGCATCGGAGTAAGAAGATGAGTTATATGAGTTATAACTGAGTTTAGATTCAAAGCATTATCAACGCAAAAAATTTATAAAAGAAAAAAACAAATCACTTGTACGAGCAAAATATAATCAAATCTTGGGCCCCCTGTTGTACAGTTTTTGGGCCTTGGCCTGCGACGCAACCACACCACCGAAACATGTAAGGACGTACCAAATAGCGAGATCCATCAAATGAACGGTGCAGTTTTTTATTAACGTAATAATCCTTTTCTTTATTTTTTCGGGCGTCTACATGCTCACACAAACTCATAACGATGACATAAAAAAAGGTTCAAAAATAAATTCTTAATTTGAAAAGCTCTTTGCCGAGGAAACGAAATTTTTATCAAAAAAAGTCGTGTGTCGGTGGATGGGGTGTGGGGGCACGAAGACCGGGTTAAAGCAGGTGGGCTATAAAAACAATTTGGACTTTTTGGAAAAGTTTACTTATTATTCCAAAACAATTTTAGTAGGCCACATTACCCATATCAACTATATGTAAAAGTAGCTTTTCGAAAGGCAGCTTGGCAGCTTAGCCAAGGGCAGCACTTGTAAATGCGCGCAAGATTGAGCGCGGATGGCGCCGCAATAAATATGATCGATGAGATCAAAGGGAGGAGGAGGACCTCCTAAATCCGCCCAGGTGCAGCAGGAAATCGAACGCTCGTGCCGTTTATGAGCTCGGATGAGGGGGAAACACTCCAGCTCAGCTGACTGATCGAGTGACGACGAGACGCAAACCGACTTCCATATCTGCCCACGTGCTACTGCTGGGTACACAAACGTGTGTGTGAGAGAGAGAGAGAGAGAGAGAGAGAGTGAGTGAGTGACTTCCATATATGCGCATGTGCTAATGCTGAGTAGACAAGCATGAGATAGAGAGAGAGAGGGTAACTGACTCTGTATAAACTCATAATATATATCAGAAGAGGAAGAGGAAGGAGAGGCGTGTCTGTGACTGTATCGCTCCACACTGTGCGCAGCAACGATTGTGGATGTGTGTTAATTGACTTTCTATCGCGGCACAGTAGGAACATCTCCACCAGGATGGACGCCAACTACGGCCAAAAGCGGCAGCAGCAACAACAGCACATAGTGCTCTTCCCGTACATGGCACAAGGCCACCTCGCCCCTTTCCTCTCCCTGGCCAACCTCATCCATTTCAGGCGCCCTGACCTCGCCGTCACCCTCGTCAGCACCCCCGGCAACGTCCGAACCCTCCGTTCCTCCCTCCCTCCCGACTCCGCCCTCCGCCTCCACGCCCTCCCCTTCTCCCCCGCCGATCATGGCCTCCCGGCCGGCGCCGAGAACACCGACTCCCTCCCTCCCCACCTCTTGCCCCGCTTGTTGCAGGCGTTGGGGTCCCTCCGGCCTCACTTGCACGACTTCGTCTCCTCCTTGTCGACGGTGCAGCCCGGTGGACGGGCTCCTGTCTGCGTCGTGGCCGACGTGTTCTTCGGTTGGTCGGTCGAGGTCGCCAGGAGCTCCCGCGCCGTCCACGCCGCCTTGTCGACGTGCGGCGCCTACGGTTGGGCGTGCTTCTCGTCCATGTATCTCCACTTGCCGCATACGAAGACAGACGCCCAGGAGTTCCACGTGCCGTGATTCCCCGAAAGCTTCAGGCTTCATCGGGTCCATTGACGGCTTCATACAGATGATCTGTGCAGATGTAACGAGTCCTTGAAGTATGAAGCTTACAGTTCTTTTTTTTCTGTTATAATGTAGCTTTAGACATATAACTCTAAATGAGGCTTATATAGTTTTGGTTATTTTATAAGAGACTTTTAAACACAGAGAAAACCAAAAAAGCGTTATATAATTGGATAGTAACTGGAATATTTAGGATTGCTTTCCCTCTAAAATTACGTTCCTATTTGTTCTTAGGTTGACACACATCTGCTTAGGGGAATTCTAGTATCCTAAACATTTTTCTTAAAAACTTGAGTCTTAGGAAAAATAATATGTATATTCTTAATTCTTTCCTCGGTGTATGGACTTGTGACAATTTGATTTTAGTTCAACCCACCGCGGAAGAAAAATAATTTTTTAATAAGAAGTTTGAACTATTGACATCAACTTCTAATACCATATTAAAATTGATGTGTTAATTAATTTTTCTAAAAAATTAAACTATTAGGAAAATAACATTAATAATTTTATATAGTATTAGAGATATCAAATCTATGGATGTGAAGATCAAACTGTGAAATGTAAAGTCGCTCATATGAAATCAGGTCATCAATTCTAGTTCATACTTTTTTTCAAAATGAAGAACTACCATGAATTTCTTGGGTTGTTTCGTTGATTATGTGATCTAATTGTTCTGCAGCTTGGCTTTTAGTTTTAGTTCATCCATGATTGTTCTTGATGTCTGTAATCCTTTATTTTTAAGTTCATTTGATTCATGGGATTAGACTTGATTCCATATCAATTTTCTGATGTTGAGCTTTGGCATAGAAGATCAGGGTATTTGCATGTTGACATAAGTAGTTTATATTCTTGTAATAAACTTGATAGTTTTCAAAACTATCAAGTTTGTCCATTGGCTCGACAAACTCAATTGCCCTTTATTAATATTTGTAAAGAAAGAAGTGATAAACCCTTTCTTTTATCATATGTAGACACTTGGGGTTCTTATAAACATAGCACTCATGATGGAAACAAGATTTTGCAATTGTTGATGATTTCAATAGACAATAGATTAGTTTGAGTGTACATATTTTCACGTAAATATAAAGTCTTATGTATGCTGGAATAGTTCCTTAAGATAATTGAGAGTGATTAGAAGTGACAATGAATCTGAATATTTTAATGCTTCTTGTAAACAACTATTTTCAAGCAAATGAATAATGCATGAAAACTCTTCTATCTACACTCAACAAAATGGAGTGGTAGAGAGAAAACACAAACATATTTAGAAATTGCTAGAGCATTGATGTTCAGAGCTAATATTCCAATTGTTTTTTGGGGAGAAGCTATAATTGCAACAATACATATCCTAAACAGATTATCATTGAAAGTCTTAATTAACATTTTCTTATATGATAAGTTCTTTGGATCAATTTCCAGACTCATATCATCTAAAAGTATTTGGTTGCTTGTGTTATATTACTAACAAGACAATTGCATATAAGTTTGCACCGAGAGTCATACCATGTGTTTTCTTAGGGTATTCAATGATCCAGAGAGGTTATACAGTTTTAAAAATTAAATCAATAGTCAACTGAGATGTAAAGTTCTTGGAAAGAATATTTCCCTTTTAAGGATAATTCTGATGTGAAATCTTTAGCTGATCAACATTAATTTTCTACTTCCAAAATTTTCCTTTTCAAGGGGAAGAAGATGCAAACAATTTGCTTATACAACTCTCCTTGGAGTTCCTCAATACATGATTTAGATTAAGGTCTTAAGAGTCTTCCACTCAACAATCAACACACTATCAAATTATATCATATGTGCAATCGTCTCCACGACAAAGGGAAATCCAACAACCACATACCAGAAGGCCTCCTGCATGGATGAGAGATTATGTTAACCCACTGACCATTTTATCCTCGCTCATCCAATTCAAAATTATATCTCTAATGATGATGCATTATTAGATAATGCATTTCTTTTTGCATTAAAATTGTCTTTGAGCCATCTACATAGCTATTAAAGATCTTAAGTGGGTTGAAGCAATACACTCAGAGTTAGATGTTCTAATTGCAATTGACACTTGGGAAATAGTAGATTTACTAGTTGGGAAAATTCAGTTGGCTTTTTCAAAGTAAAATTAACAACTGATGGTCAAGTTCAGCAATATAAGTCTCATTTAGTTGTCAAAGGCTTTAATCAAAAGAGGGGATTTAATTATAAGGAGACATTTTCACTTGTGGTAATTACAATCACAATTCGACCTTTATTACTTTCTGTTGCACAGAATTCGTGGCTAGTTTATCATCTAGATGTCAACAATGTGTTTCTAAATGGTGATCTATTCGATGAAGTCTACGTGGATTTTCTTAAAAGGCTTACAAGTTTCAACAATAATAAAAATATAAAAGTGTGTAAGAACATTAAATCACTCTATGGATTAAAACATGCCTCACGCCAATGGACTATTAAATTCATAGACATTCTTTTATTAGCTTGATTTGTCCATAGTCAAATGATTATACTCTCTTCATTAAAAGGGTCAATAACTAGTTTGTAGCTCTTTTGGTCTATGTGAATGATACTCTCTTGATAGGGAATGATATTTCTCTCGTTCAGCAAGCTAAAGTTGTTCTACAATCTCAAATCAAAATAAAAAAAATCTTGGTGAAGTGAAGTTCTTCCTAGGTATGGAAGTACTTTGATCAGAACGAGGAATTATTCTTGGTCAATGCAAGTATACTTTACAACTTTTGAACGACATGGCATTAAGTGGCTCAAAACCAACTTCAACTCCTTGAGAATTGAATCGAGTTTACCTCTTTCAAATATGATCAATTACTCAGCAAGGAGTCTAGTGGCAAAAAACAAGATCCCTTATCATCTAATCTCACTACAAGAAAATTATCAATTTGCGATGGATAGTTTCCAACATACAAGAATCCTTCGCATTTGCGACAGATAGAAAAAAAACTTCTGAAATACTGAGGGTCAAAATATTCTTCGCTACTATAGACGAAAAATACACATCGGTGAATTACCGACGGATATATCCTTCGGTATTTCCGAAGGCGAGACCCGTCGATAATTATATTTATTATAATATATATGTGATATAATATAAGTATATGTTTAATATTTTATATTAAAATTACTGAGAGGTCTAACCTTTAGAATTACCGAGGGATATTTATCCGTCGATAATTCTAAAGGTTAGGACCGTCAGTAATTAATTTTTATAATAATATATATGTATCATAGTATTAATACATGCTTAATACTTTATTACTTTACTTACCGGCAGACCTAGCCTTCAGAATTACCGACAGATCAATATCCCTCGGTAATTTCGAAGGCTAGGACCGTTGGTAATTAGAATAATAATTTATTAGTAATGTTTATAATATAATATAATATAATGCATATTTCTTACATTTACTTTTATTCTTTTCATGATGCATTAATATAATATAATATATTAAATAAATTATCATTATTTTTCATTTTCTCATAATTATTTTTATTATTTTATCTTTTTACTCATTTCCTTTAATATATTTATAGGTATAGAATATAGATTATAAATAAATTTAGAATATAAAATAGAAGAGTTTTAATGAAATTTAAATATCTTAACTTCCTATCCAAGATATAACTAATTTTAATCACGATATGACAAATTTTAAAATAATATAAATTAGTTGTAATCATAAGTATAAATTTATGGATTACCTCTTATTCATAAAAAAATATTTTTTTAAAATACATTTATAAATTGTGAATGATAAGTATTCTAAGTTCTAACAATCCACTTATTCTTTATATAATTATATCTAATGATATATTAAGATATATAATATGGATAGTATGTACACACATTGATTAACATTACTACTATATATACATTAACATTATGAAATTAAGATATATAATGTTAAGATATATGTGTCTTTTATAATATGTCATTTTGTATACTTTTAAAGGGTCATTTGTGGCCTATAAAAAGGTTCATCATAATATTTATTGATGCATTAAGAAAATAATATATAAACATGTAGAAAGATAGATACGTATTATAAAATTGATAATAAATAATATTATTTTAATTATCGATGGGTATTTCCTTCAGAATTATCGATATATTTCAAATCTTTCGGTAATTTCGAAGGATATACCCGTCAATAATTAAAATAATAATTTTTTATTAATGTTTATAATAGAATACATATCCACCTTCTATTTATTTATAATATTTATAGTATAATATTATATTATTAATGTTTATAATAATATATATCAATACATATGATATTATCAATGTTTAATAATATTTTATATCATATACATTAATAATAAATTATTAATTATTTTAATTACTGGCGGATGTACCCTTCGTAATTATCGATGGAATTAAATCCCTCGGTAATTTCGAAGGGTACACCCAATTGTTTGGCAGCTAGATTCGGCTGCCCGACTGTCGTGGCATGATCCGGCCGCCTAGCGGGCAGATCCGATTGCCGCAGCATTATCCGGCTGCCTGGAGTCGAGATCCGATTGCCGCAGCCAAATCTGGACGTTTGGCGGTCAGGTCGGTTGTCGCGGCCAGATTCGGCCGCCTAGCGGCCAGGTCGACTGCCTAGCGGCCAGGTCGGCTGCCGCGGCCCCCTCTCCCTCTCTCTCACTGCGTCTCTCTCTTGACTCCGGCTCCGACGACTTCGACTCTCTCTCTCTCTCGGCCGCCGCGTACAAATCCGGCTCCTACGACCTCCCACGGCACCGGCGATCCCTCTCTCTCAACTCCGACCGTGAGATCATCCACCGATGCTAGATCGCTCTCAACAAAATTAGCCGGAGGTCGAATCTGACGTTCGCTGGCATTATATTTTTTATATTTTAAATAAGGTTTGCAATGGAAACTACCATCAGAAAGACGTCTGATAGTTGACGGGATGTGTCCCATCGAAGCATCCCACGGGTTCCATCCATCGAAAGCTTCGAGGGACTCCTCTGCTCGAAACCTTCGATGGGTCAAACCCATCGAAAGCTTCAAGGGTTGTCCTGCCTTTGGAACTTTCGACAGGATTGACCCGTCAAAAGTTTCGAAGGTTGTATGCTTCCGAAAGTTTCGAAGGTTGTATGCTTTCGAAAGTTCCGATGGAGTACTCCCCTCAAAAGTTCTGACGGATAAATCGTCAAATTGCTCGATGGTTCATTAGGACCGTAGAGAACTCGTTTGCGACGAGTAAATTTCTGACGGGAGCAAAATCGCCGGAAACATGATTTTTCGATGGATATATGTAGTTTTCCGACGAAAAAATTCGTCGGTAATTGGCAAAAATCTTGTAGTGTCTAGAATATTTTTAAAGATTAATTGGTCGATTAATTGACCTAATATCACTTTCTCAATTTGACATTTGAGTCAATTTATGCATCATATATGGAAGCTAACATTATGTGTGGTACGTTGCCTAAAATCTTCGCCTAGAAAAGAGCTACTACTTTCAGCAGAAAAAATAATCAAGTTACTGCTTTCTGTGATGGAAATTGAACATATTGTCTATTGACTGGTCTTCGTGTTTTGTGTAAAAGTGGGTGATTCAAGCATTTCCTAGATATCAATGAAACAAACGACTAAACCCTAGCTCTTCAGCTGAGTTAGAGTATCACAGTATTGCACTCGTGCATGCTAAATGAATATGGTTACAACATTTGTTCAACGAGCTCTTTCTTCCTCTATAGACCACATTTACTATCTTATGTGATAGTAAGGGTGCTATTCAAATCGCCAAGCAGACCAAAGCATATAGGTCGACTACTATTTTGTTCGTGAATGATGCATCCAGAAGCTCATTTATCAAATCACTAATTTTATCAAATAGGTCGACTACTATTCATTGACAGCTAATTGTTATCATATAGTCAAATCACTAACTTTATCAAATAGAGTCATAATCTTAAAACTAATATTACGCATCAAAATACATTTTTTAAAAAAATCAAATATATAAACTTATCCTAAACTAACCTAATAGGTATCCTACTGATTATATATATGTATATAAATAGGAGTAGACAACGCTATAAGGTACAACTTACAATAAGTCGATGGACATATTATATAGCTAAAACTCATCTTAACAGTAAGTCTATCTACCTACTATATGTGTTGTAACTTACAACCATGTATATATATAGACACACACACATACATACATACATACATACATACACATATATATATATTATAATATTTAATCTCTTATTTAGGTAGCCATCCCTTGTGTTTAGGAAGCAGTGTCGATGGTTCAAACCCACACGACGCTAATGATTATGCGCACAATATTTAATTATTTATTACATGAAATACTCATAATCATAGTCTATATGGATCCTAATAACAATATTATTACCTAATCCCAATCCGAATTAGAATATAACTACAAAAAATATTTGATATTTAATATATAATCAATATCTTATAACAAGAGATGTTTATATCACAAATATATATACATCCGATCTCCAGCGGCAGATGGGCTGAGATGGCGTCTTCAGTGAAGAACAACTTGTTAACGCGGCCATCGCATCATTAAAGCATAAGATGTCATCCGATTTGTAGCAGTCGGTGGCGGGGTCCATGAGGACAACGACGATGGGTTTATGAAGGACTTCATCTTGAGGAGCATGTATGCAAAATATAATATATAATTAGTCATAAACATAATCATATTTTGATTCATTTTCATATAGTATGCGTCATTTTTTTATTCTTATTTATTTTAATTTTATAAAAATAAAAATTTGCAAGTTTCGTATTTTATCACATAAAAAGCAAGAGAAAAGAGTCACAAAATTACCATCGAAGAAAACAACACTCGAGTCGGAGTTGAAATAGAGTCAGAAATTAAAAATTAGTAAAAATTGCCATGGATGAAATTGAATATAATGGGTTGTGACAAAGCGTAACGGTTGTAATAAAGAGGGTTGTCACAAACACATAATGGCCTGTTAAGTGCCCAAATTTGTACTAAAAATCATGACTAGAATGTTATGGACCATGAAAACCACACTTCCACTTCAATTTGAATATTGAGGGCGTGAAATCCATGTTGCACTACAAGAAAACTGCTGAATAGCGACACAAATTAGTGTCGCCATATTACGCGACTCTAAATTGACGCTAATAGCGTCACAATAGCGTCGTCATTGGGTCGACAAGAAGAGACGCTAAGTGCCTCTCTATAGCATCTCAGTAGCATCACAAAAAGTAGACGCTAAGTGAGATGCCAAAGCGACACTATTTCGGCGCTATTATC
Source organism: Pontederia crassipes (assembly GCA_030549335.1). Classification (NCBI taxonomy): domain Eukaryota; kingdom Viridiplantae; phylum Streptophyta; class Magnoliopsida; order Commelinales; family Pontederiaceae; genus Pontederia; species Pontederia crassipes. The sequence continues at coordinate 61,130,760 of CM060191.1, read as the reverse complement.
ACGCGTGAAAATTAATAAACACGCGACAGATGGTAGCGCTATATTGGCGTCGCAGGACTGCGATGCTAAATTAGCGTCACAAGCAAAGTGACGCTAAATCGACGGAATGTAAGAGTCAATAATAGTGCTGACTTCTTGCGTTACATTGGCGTCGCAAGCATGAGACGCTACGTAGTGTCACTATGATCGTGACGCTAAGTCAATGCTAAGTGGATGCTAATATCATATAATGTATATATAGTATAGTCGACGCTAAGTCTCTTACGCTCTTTTTAATATAGTCTATATAATACTAACTACACTATACTATACTATATAATACTATATTATACTATACTATACTATACTATACTATACTATACTATACTATACTAAATTATATTATACACCATGCTATACTATATTATTCTATTATATAATATACAAAAGATAATATGCCATGCTATACATACATTGTACTCTAATTCCCAAAATTCAAAATCGGAGGAATAGTGCTTCTTCATTTTTTAAGAAATTCAAATGGAGATTGCCGGAGATCCGACCGTTGGATCATCACAAAATTTGTACCCCCCATAGAGCACTGCAACACAGATTTTTCAGCATTTTTTGGCGATTTTAGGAGGTCGTACGGTAGAGTTAAGAACCTAGGAAAAAAAGCCTTCCGATGATTTTTGATGTGAGTCTAGTGGGAATTAGTCGAAACAAAAATTATGGACTCATAGAGTTTGACACGAGCTGTCCACCTGCACAAGAATCACGGTGATCGGAGGTCGGAAGAAATTCAATAAAATGAGCAAAATTTTGAAATAGAAACGATCGGTTCTCCGCAGTCCTAGATCGGATTGCTACCGAAAAATAGGCGTTTCACGTGTTTTCCGTTTTCTCCGATTCTCAGAATACCTATTTTTTGTAATTATAAAAATTCCTCAAGACTTCCATCCCCTCTAAGAAATCTAAAATGCACATTCTTCAAAATCGAACCTTTCGGGAGGGCTCAGAACGGTCCCATTTAGTTGACATAGAGTTTTCAAATTTTATGAGAAATGCCAATTTTCTTAGAATTTTTTTTTTGTATCCAAATCTAAAAACTATTCAAAATGGTCTATACATATACATACATGACGCTATCATTTTAGCGTCACATTAGTGCCACAATAACATCACAAAGCTGTGACGCTAAATTAGCGTCTCGAATGTGCGACGCCAATGCGATGTGATACTCTAACTTAGCGTCACAATATATTGAGTCGCTAACTTGAGATGCTATTTGGCATACAACATGGCGCCATATTAGCGACTCAGTAGCGTCGCATCATTGGCGTCGCTAACTAGCGATCCGTGTGCTCATCAAGGAACGAATCATGACCATCCGTTCTTTTAATCCGACGATTCGTAACGCCTCGTTTGATTAAGACGATTTGTCTCCCTTTTTTTAATGCCTACAACATGCCTTCTCCCCTCCAACATGCCTTCTCCCTCCGATGCTTTCTCCCTCCGATGCCTTCTCCCGCCAACGCGTCCACTACCGCCTGTCTCCGTAGTGTTGTCTACTGCCGCCACCACCTGCCTCCTTGACGCCGTTTGCTATCGCCGCCGTCTGCTGTCATCACCGCCTGCCTCCTGACGTCGTCTGCTGTCGCCGTTGTCTGCTGTCACCACCGCCTGCCTCTTGATGTCGTCCGCTGCCGCCACCGCCCGCCTCCTGACGCCGCCACCGTCTCCTGACGCCGCCACCGCCTCCTGACGTCGCCACCGCCTCCTGACGCCACCACCGCCTGCCTCCTTGACATGTGACATCGTTCGCTACCGCTGCCGCTACTGCTGCCGCCACCGCCTGCCTCCTTGACGCCGTCCACTGCCGCCACCGCCTGCCTCCCTGACGCCATCCAATGCTGCCCCCCGATGTGTCCGCTGCCGCCCCCATGTGTCCGCTGCCGCCCCCCCATGTGTCCGCTATTGCCCCCACCGCCGCCTGCTCCTTGCGCCGCCTGCTCCTGCACCACCTTCTCCCCTTCGAATGTGTGTAATTTGAAATGTATATGTAAACTTGATGTATAATGTGTAATTTGATAAATTTGATGAACCTAATTAGAATGTGTACATGATCGAGTATCGTAATTAAACTTGTGTAAATAAATGTGAAATGTAAATTAGATTGTACAAAGCATGCTATTTTTGTTGGATGAAGGTGTCGTACTTAGCGTCTCTTTAGTGTCACATTAGCGTCGCAAATTAGCGCCCCATTAGCGTCCACTTAGAGTCACACTAGCATCTACGTAGCGCCACAACCAATGACGAGGATAAACTTAAGCATTATTTTAGCACCATACCAGTGTCAAAATAACGTCATATTAGCATTATTTTAGCATCAACCCGATGTCACCTTAGCGTCACACACTCCAGCGCCATTTTAGCATCGAACTAGTAACGGCGACGCAAATAGCGTCGGTTTTTTGGCGTCGCCATGACTGTGACGTGTAGGCGACGCTAATTCGTCGCTACATTGTTTAGCGACAAATTAGCGATGCATTAGAGTCAATATACGTGCGTCGCTAATTGATTAATTTCTTGTAGTGTTGTGAGCTATGAGAAGTCATATTTAGGTTGTTATGAAACTAAATTTCGAGATTTCTTCATTTTTTCTCAGAAATTTCAATTGTAGATCAACTTCAAATCTTATCATAAGTCTTGCGGATCATTCAGAAATATATTTATTCAAAATTGAAGAAGTTTCAGATTATTTTAAAGTCCAACAAGGGTTTATTTCAAATTTAGCTTATTTTGACATGGAAAGACTCCCAATCAAATTGAAATTGTACGAAAACCCTTGGGACACCTGGTTATAAATAGAGGCCATATGAGATAGAAAACATAATGCTTGAGACTTAAGAGCCTTGCATTACTACTAAGGGCAAATTTCAAGCTTGAAGAGGATTTTTCGGACGAGACTGAGAAACAACTTTCACAACAATCCAAAAATCATCAGAGGCAAAGAATTTTGATTTTTACTTATTGTTTGGATGTTATTTACCCATAATTTCATGCCTAATTAATTCTGTAATAAAGTTTTTTATTATTTCAAGAAAACTGCATAAACTCGATTGTTTAGAATTGAAATATATAATTGTTTCAGTTTTTTTTTAATATGATTGCTATGCTTAATGTTTTTTACTAAAATTATTATACTTAATTGATTTTTTAACTTAAAGTTGAAGCAATCATAACAGAATCTAGTAACTCAACATTGTACTAGATTTTGTGTGGTCTATCATTTTTTACCCAGTCAAGATAATTGTTAGTTTATGATGTACAACTTAATGCATTGTAACATCTTACTTAATTGAATACTAACTTAGCGTTTGTGATAGTTAAGATAGTTTGACTTACTAATTTAATCTTTAATTTAGGTAATCCTAATCCATTTCAAAAATTGAATTTATTTATCATTGTTATAATTAAATCATGATAGTTGTTCATGCTAATTAATCTTTATCTTTAATCATCTCCTTAGGCTCAACACATTTTTATTTTATTTTTTGTTATTTAATTTTTTGCACATTTATTTTCTATTTTTACACCACAACACATTTTCTTCTCTTAGTAGATTATTAGAATAAATTAAATTTCAATAATTTCTCGTGAGATCAATAACTCTACTTTACACTTTATTACTAGCACACTTACTAACAAATTTATTTATTACATCAAGAACCATCTTGTCATGCTTTGTCACACACCAAGAAGAGCATTGACAAGAAGAACGCGAACAAGGAAGAGAGCGCAAGGAGGGAGAGAGAGCGCCAGATGGAGGAGAAGGTGATCACCATCTATCTCTCTCTCTATAGTCATCTGGGGCGTACTTGGACGACATGGGGACTGGAACATGCAAGAAAAATATAAGCATACTTGTGCCGTTGATCACAAGATGAATGACTCATCACCCATGCATCACACGGTACGAACCAATGCCCGCTTTGCACAATCATTTTAGAATGATTAAAATAAATAATCTTGCATTTTTAAAGGATAAGGTAAAGGCATAATATGATTTCGTTATTTGAAGAAAAGTAAATTCAATTTGAGCAAGATTAAGATAAATAACTATCTTCTTTTAAAAACAAATTGTAAGATAAGCATTAGTTACATAAGATTATAGTATATGCACAAGTAAATTAAATAAGATTATTTTTTGAAAAACAAAGTTATTTTGATTGCGACTTTTGGTAGGATTAAATCAACAAAGAAATTGAGAGATAGCTGATAAGTATAAAAATCTAAGATTTTATTAAAGTATATGAAGAGGCAAAACAAATTATGGTATAGTTTTCTCATAGAGTAAAAAAGATATTAAACAAATAATAATGTATTTATTTGAATTTAAAAGGGATTGAAGAAATTATTTTTTTCTTTTTTGAAATAAATAATGTATAAATTTGAGTATAATCAAGATTAATAACTCTGTTATTTTTTAAAAATAAAAGGTAAAGTTTAATTAAAAGCAAAAGTACTATATCAATAAAAATAAAATAGGATTCTTGATGTGAATAAAAGTAAATTTATTTTTAATATAATTAAGACACATAACTATTTTATTTTCTTTAAGTAAATAATAATGCATCATTGTTGGACGTAAGAAATCTGCTAAAGAAGTTAGGTGTCAAATTTTATTAATAAAAATATTAATTTTATTTTTTCTATGAATTAAAATTCAAGGTGTAAGTAAGAGATAGCCTATATAAATAAAGATGGAATAGAATTATTGGTTTAGTGATAATTAAATTTAATTTGATTATCATAAACATTAATAACTACGCCTTTTCCAAAATAAATAATGTAATTTTTAAAAATTAATTTGAGCATGAATTGTATCTACAATTACAATATTATAATAATAATAACAATAATAATAACAATAATAATAATAATAATAATAATAATAATAATAATAATAATAATAATAATAATAATAATAATAATAATAATAATAATAATAATAATAATAATAATAATGATGATGATGATGATGATGATGATGATGATGATGATGATGATGATGATGATGATGATGACGACGACGACGACGACGACGACGACGACGACGACGACGACGACGACGACGACGACGACGACGACGATGATGATGACGACGATGATGATGATGATGATGATGATGATGATGATGATGAAAGATTTTCTTTAATTCAATACAAAGTGATAATGTTTATTAGATTAGGATTATATATATATATGTATGTATTAGGATTATATCTAGTATTTAGTGTATAGATTATTATAATATTAACATTATATATTAATAATTCTGTTAGTGTATATGATTATACATAGGTACCATCATATTCAGTTCATAGGGTAAATTAGACAAATCGTGCACCCACTTTGAGTCAATATCTTAACAGTCACTCAACTTCAATTTGTAACTAAAATGTCCTCCTACTTTGACTTTCTTACATACTTCGTCCAACTTGATCGGATAATGGGTTTTCCGATTTCATATACATCATTTATCATTCATCCATGTCATTTAATAATAATAAAAAAATAATATAAATATAAAAATAAAATAATATTAAAAAATTGATAGCTGCTGCTTGCGTCGGCAAGCTCCCTCTCTCTGGCGTGCGCCCGCCGACGTTGGCGCCTGCCTCCCTTTTTCGCTTTGCGCGTAGCACTGGCAAATCAGCAAAGGCCGAAGGTGTGACGGCCCCCCTTGTCAGGATGACGAGTGGCAGCGGCAAGGCGTGGCGAGTGACAACAATGAGGGCGACGGGATGACAACATATGGATTATTATAATATTAGCACTATTATACATAATACTAATAATTCTGTTCATGTACATAGAATTACGATTATATTGGATTTGAATTATATCTTTTTATGCAGTCAAATATTATTAATATTAGTTTATATATCTATTAATTTTTTCATGTAAATTGATTTGACTTAGAATTAGTATAAAATCCTGAATTAAAACAAACTTTTATTATAAGATAACTTTTACTTTCTGAAGAATTTAAGTTATATTTATAAATATTACCTTGTATAAAAACTTTGGGTTGGGATTATCAATTTAAATATCTGAAAAATTCAAATTAGATTTTTATATAAATTACCTTACATAGAACTTTGGGTTGGGATTAGTAATTTAAATATTAATAAAATATTAGATGATGTCTTGTTTGAATTGAGAATTTTAATGGTATATGTGACTATGTGAGTATGAATCTTGTTTGAATAATTATTTTATACTAATCAGGGGATTAGGTGAATAGATAAGTCATCATAACATTATTTTTTTATTCTATAAAATCGATGGAATGAGAAAAAAAATTATATCAAATTAATTTTCCCTCTTTTTTCTTCCTCTTTCTTTTCTTTTCTTTCTCCGAACGATCTCTCCTGTCTCTTTTTTATAGTGAAATTGAGGGGTTGAATGATAACTTGCTGAATTTTGGGTCAAAAGTCACTTTTTTTCAATTTTTGTTTCAATCCCCTAACTCACTCTCTACTGCAATGTACAGATCAATTGTAGTAACCTTAAATGTCGTATCTTCAGTGATTTGAAGTCTTATACTACCTAAAAATAATTTAGACTAATCCTATTTAAAGTGGCAAAAACATATTTTTAAAGGAAGTGAAAACAGATTTTTCTTTTCTTTTAGGAATGCAGAATTGATAACTTATTGTAGATTGCTGAAAAGTTAATTAAACAGAATTGTAAATGATAATCTAGAGTCTAAAGGGGTTTATCTATCAATGAGGAAGGTTCTCCTATGAGTTGAAGTTCATCTAATCTAATTATGGATAAAAATGAACAAGTTATCATTTTTTTAATCAAATCCAATTCAACTTTTATTATGGTTGTTTTCACAGCTTAAATTGAGCAGAACTAAACAATATATTGTCATATGATTGTTAGCAAAGTTGAATTAGAAAATGATCCTCACTGAAAATCAAGTTATCATTAGGTTCAATTCAATGCACTTGCTTATTTTTTGGCAATTTCAATAAAATCTTAAATAATAACTTCTAGATTGCACCTTGAAAATGAAAGGAATGCTTCAATCAATTAAACATGGATGAAATCAATCCAAAATGCAAATGCTCCTTGATTTATCTCTAAACTACAAGAGGATTTAAAATCAGCTTCTCAGCTGCAAATTTAAATGAAATCCACATTTTCATTAATGAATTGTATAGAAATCAGCACCTAATACAAGTTTGGGAAATCAGAAATTATCATTGCTTCTTGGCTCATCTCTGAATCTCAAGGAATGCCTTAAAACCATCTCTCAATGGTGGATTAAAGTAGGACTTAACAATATCAATCAGATTCTAAAGAAATCAGAAAATAGAATTCAGCAATGCAAATTTCAGAAATCAGATTGGGAAAACAACAAAGAAATCAGCAATGCTATTCATTGGAATTCAGGACTTGCTAAATGCTTATTGATCCATATCTGGACAATAAGAAATCTTTAGTATTTACCTGATTGAATGAAATCAGAGGTTCAATTAGCAAATCAGATTCCAAAAAAATCAGAATATCAGAATTCAGGAATGCAGATTTCAGATTGTCAGATTGGGAAAACAGATTTGAATCATAAACATGTCAAAGTATCTTGATTCATTTTTGTACAAGATTGGGATCAATAACAACCTCTCAGCTGTTCAATTAAACAAATCCCCAATGACAACAGATTCGAATAGTTAAGAAAAATCAGAAATCAGAAAGTTCATATTTCAGAAAACCAGAAATCAGATTTTCAAATAGAATGGAATCCAGAAACTTAACATTGATTCTTAATTCATTTATGAATGAAGATTAGATCAAAGGATAACTTCTCAGTTATACTTACAAATAGGATCTAACAATGGCAAAAACAGATTCATATCAATGCAGGAATCTGAAAATCAGAATTGATAACAGTGCATGATTTAATTCAGTCAATATTCATCCACAATTAACTTAGACTACTACCCTATCCTAGGAGACATGGAGTTTAACTCCTCATAATCACAAACTTAGATACAAAATGGAATGAAGAACATATACAAATCATCCTGATTTTGAAGCTTCTCAACAGGATTTCAGCAGCCCAGCAGCAGTCCAGCTCCAAAACCCTCACTTCCTCTTGCTCCAAAACCCTCCTTGTTTCCAATGGCCCACCCCTCATCCTTCTTTAGAAATTTCCACTTATATATGTGTCATCTCCACCCTTTGATCAGCATCAAAAAGTTCTATTCCCTTGATTTCAGCCATCTGTCCAATGGTCCCTGCATTCCAACTGACTGTAGCAGCTTTAGGACAGCAAAGGAGTGGTCCTCTCCACATTTTTCCAACTTTTTCCAACTTATTTTCCCTGCTACAAAACCCAAAATAGTAAGCATGAAGATCCTTAAATGAGATTTTAACAAATAAGGATTAGAATAATTATATTTGCCAGCTCAAACATCAAATGGGATTTGGTGTTGTGCAAGAATGGAAATCGATATGAAAAATTGAAAGTTTTGGAATCCGGAAATTATAACTTTGCACTAATCATGAAATTTATCTAACTACAAGTGGTTCAAGGCATTAGAAGCATCCAAGGGATTAATATAGCAAGTGAATAAGGTTAGAAATCAAATGTGGATAAGATTTCATAGAAATGATAACTTGGGTGTCAAAACGATAACTTAATTGCCTTAAAAATGATAACTTGTCATAACTTTGATTGTGGTTATCCAAATGTGGTCAAATTTGGACAGCAATGAGTTAGGACAATAATATAATGATTGCTTAAGGCCTTTGTGCAGATAATTTTGCATATAGAAATGACAATTTTGCCCTTTAACGATAACTTGACAAAGGAAAAATGATAACTTGTCCAAATGGAATTAAAATTTTGCATAAGTTGAGATATGATCATCCAAATATGATTCATTCATGATAGTAATAGATTTAGGGCAAGAAAATTATTGAAAATCAGTTCACTCAAAATAATGATAACTTGACCTATTGGCCTATTGGAGTGATAACTTATCCTAAAAATGATAACTTGGCATAGAATTAAATTATTTATGGATTTTAGCATTTCAGAACCTCTATGCACATGGAATTAAGTATAAAATGAGGAAGATCAACTAGTTATCATAATCCATGCATTCCAAACATAATTTACCAAAAGTTATGCAAAATAGGGGCTCGATATGTATGATTTGAATAGACAATGGGTTAAAAACATACTATGATCAGTTAGTGATCAAATTCTTCCAAGCTTAGCCTTTTGCTTGTCCTCAAGCAAAATATTCAGAAATTAAGGACAAATTTGAATTAAAAGTCCACAAATGAATTAAAAGTCAACTGAATTGAGTCCAATGAGTTTCCCACTCTGCCGACACTTCATTCTTTCTAAAAACTCAATCTCTAGCTAGGGAATCATAGAGGCTAAAGCAAATTTAAGCCATGGAATAAGTACTAACAGTAGCATGTTTGAATTGTAGGAATTGTCAACTTTACTACAAGGTTTAACTATAAATCCTTTCATGAACATATTTTCATTGCTTTAACAGGTTTAACACCCGACTTTTATTCATGAAATGCAAATAAATAGATTTAGCACCTGATTTTTATTCATGCTTTCTTTAAGAGAGATTCCTTTGAAAGTTTTGCTCTCCTAATTTTTTTTGCATTGAAGAGAGATTCCTTTGGAAGTTTTGCTCTCTTCCTTTTTTCTATGCATGCATGCAACTTTTTACTTTTTCTTTTTCTCATTTTTCTATCATGTTCATGCAGTGAGCAATAGTTCAAACTCAAGTATAGTTTAGATCCCTTTATCTAAAAAGTCAAGTTTTCCTATTTAACATGGCAGCAAGAGCCTTGATTCCCTTCTAGACATCTGATTTACTAATTCAATCCATAAGTATCAGCTAGTGTGACCCACAAAAAGAAAAATTTTTCAACTGAAAATGTATTCAAGTGCATCTGAATTGAATAGGCAATTAAAGCAACAAGACTAATGACCAAGTTGACCACTTGGTATTGGAGTGTACTATCTGTCATATAATATATTTCATCCATTTTAGAGTCAAAATAAAGGCAAAACTAGAATTGGACTCGATTAGTGATAACTACTGATAACGTGTGATAATCGGGTGATAACCAATGATAACTTGCAAAATCTACTGATAACCTGATGGTAAATGATATATGAACATTAAAATCAATTGAAAACATGGTGTAAAGATTAGAAAAACACCAGGTTTCCTCCCCCAAGCTTAGCCTCAACACTGTCCACAGTGTTGGAAAGTTAAGGCAAAGGAGAGGGTTGGGAGGGTATGAAATATATGGAATTTTGCATTTGATCCCTTCCAATGGGTCTTGCATCTCAATCAGGGGCTTAGGGTGATTCATTCTTCATGAGTTTCAACCAATCCTGCAGAGAAGTAAGAGATATCAATGTGACATTAAAATTCAGATTTTTAGGGTGCACAATTCAACAATGCATTGAAATTCACTGAAATCCACTGAAATGCAGCTAAGATGGATTGAGATAACTGATTTGCATGATGATTCAGATATTAATATGATGATTTCAGCATGAGAGAAAAGATTATATTAGTTATCATTGGGATTTCAGTGAGGAAAATAAAAAAATGAGGATAGGGGTTCTCCCTTCTTTCAAATTGTGGATGGATCTGATTCCTCCCTTCTTTATTCCTGTAAAATAGAAAAGTTAAGTGTAAAGTTAAGTGTAAAATGGCTTGAGTTACCTCCCAATGCCCTACTTTAATGTCTTAGGCTGGACATCTTTCCACTTGAATTCAGCTAGACAGACTTGACAATTTCAGCACCTCCTTAGCTGAATCTTGAGCTGTGGGATTATATGGCTTCAACCTCTGTTCATTGACCTTGAATATGTCATCTTTATCATTCAGAAGGTCCACAGCTCCATAAGGATAAATTTTGTGGATTTTGAAAGGTCCACTCCACCTTGATTTCAACTTTTCAAGAAATAGTTTCAACCTTGAACTAAACAACAATACCATAATCTCATCCAACTCATCAATTTGGAGAAGCATCTTTTGTCCACATGCTTGCATATCAAAATTGAGTGCCTTTATTGCCCAATATGTCTTATAATTCAACTCAATTGGTAGATGACATGTCTTCACATAAACCAATTTGTAAGGAGAAGTGCCTATAGGGGTCTTATAGGCTGTCCTATATGCCCAAAGTGCCTCATTTAGCCTTTGACTCCAATCCTTTCTTGTCAAGGAAACTATTTTTTCCAATATGGCCTTGATTTCCCTATTTGAAATTTTTGCTTGGCCATTTGTTTGAGGGTGATATGCTGTTGAGACTTTTTGCTTAACTCTATATTTGTTTAGAAGGTTCTCAAAACACTTTTCAATGAAGTGGCTGCCTCCATCACTTATGATCACCCTTGAAATTCTAAATCTTGGGAAGATTACATCCTTTAATAACTTGATAACAACCTTGGAATCATCAACTGTTGTGAGGATGACTTCTATCCATTTGGACACATAATCCACAACCAACAATATGAATTTGTATCCAAAACAGCTAGGAAAGGGCCCCATGTAATCTATATCCCAAACATCAAAAATTTCAACTTCTAGGATTCCATTTTGTGGTATTTCATTCCTCCTGGAGATTGACCCTGTTCTTTGGCACACATCACAACTTTTAACATATAAATGGACATCTTTGAACAAAGAAGGCCAATAGAAACCAGATTGTAGGATTTTTGTAGCTGTCTTTTGTGTTGCACCATGCCCACTATATGGAGATGAGTGACAAGCCTCCAAGATATCCTAGAATTCAGATTGTGGTACACATCTCCTATATATGCCATCAGGGGACTTTTTGAACAAGAGGGGATCATCCCAATAGAAGTCCTTCAAGTCATTGAAGAATTTCTTCTTCTGTTGGTAGGTGTAATCAGAAGGAATGATTTCACATGCCAAGTAATTGACAATATCAGCATACCAAGGAGTAGGGTTAGCTGATATGGCCATCAAAAAATCATCAGGAAAGGAGTTATTGGTGGGGAGTAAGTCATTAGAATTTTGAACTCCTTCCATCTTTGATAGATGGTCAGCAACTAAGTTTTTTGTCCCCCTTTTATCCCTGATTTCAATATCAAATTTTTGTAACAATAGGATCCACCTTATGAGCCTTGGTTTGGATTCTTTTTTGTTGATCAGGTGCCTTAGTGCCTGCCTGGTAATCAGTGAAGACAATTACTTTGGATCCAATCAAATAAGATATGAATTTGTCAAAGGCAAAGACAACAGTTAACAATTTCTTTTCAGTGGTAGCATAGTTGATATGAGCCTCATCTAGTGTCTTGCTAGCATAGCATATTACATAGTGTTTCTTCTCCCTGGTTTGCTCCAACACAGCCCCTACTGCCTGGTCAGAAGCATCACACATGATTTCAAGGGGCAATGCCCAATCTGGTGGCTGCACTATGGGAGCTGAAATGAGGGCTTCCATCAAGTGGTTGAAAGCATTTAAGCATTCCTCATTAAAATTGAACTCCACATATTTGGCCAGCAACCTTGTGAGAGGTCTGGTTATCATTGAAAAGTTTTTAATGAATCTTCTATAGAAGCCTGCATGTTCCAAGAAACTCCTTATAGCCTTCACATTCTTTGGAGGTGGTAACTTCTCAATTGACTCAATCTTTACCTTGTCCATTTCAATCCCTCTACTAGATACAATGTGGCCCAATACGACTCCTTGAACCATGAAATGACATTTCTCCCAATTCAGAATTAGATTTGATTTCCTACACCTTTATAACACTTTTGTCAAATTTTCCAAACAGGCCTCAAAGGAATCTCCATAAACTGAAAAATCATCCATAAACAACTTCATAATGTCCTCGATGAAATCTGAAAAGATGGACATCATACACTTCTGAAATGTGGCAGGGGCATTGCACAATCCAAATGGCATCCTCCTACATGCAAATGTCCCATATAGACAAGTGAATGTAGTCTTGTGTTGGTCTTGTAGATGGATGGAGATCTGTAGAAAACTTGAATAACCATCCAAATAACAGAAGTGAGAGTGTCTTGTCAATCTCTCCAACATTTGATCAATGAAAGGAAGTGGGAAGTGGTCCTTTCTAGTTGCCTTGTTCAATTTCCTGAAATCAATGCACATCCTCCATCATGTGACTGTCCTGATGGGTATGAGTTCATTGGAATCTGATTTGACTACTGTAATCCCTCCTTTCTTAGGCACCACTTGGATAGGGCTGACTGATACGTATAAATAATGTAGCAAAATAAAATCACTAGCAAGTGCACTAGTCGCTCAAGTAATATAGAATATGAATAAGAGTGTCAAACCCACGAGGAATATTATTAATTTAATATCAGAATTTATAAATTAATAAGAGAAGAAAAATATGGATTTTGGAAAAGGGTTTTGTAAAAATAAAGGAAATAAGATAAAGATAAGATAATGGTGTTGAAGTTAGGCCTTAGGATGAAAATAGATTAGGATAGATATTTGAACTATAAAAGATAAATTTAATCTTAAATGATGGATTAAAGTCCCCAAAAATTATTAAATTGACATAATTAAATTGCGATCTCCACAAACTGGCATCCCCTCAATCTAAGTATGCAAATTAAACTATCTTAAATTAATAAGAATTGAAGTTTCCACAAACTAACATCCCATCAAATCATATTAAAATTAAGACGCATTAAATTGGATTCCCTAGACTATTAATCACTCCACAAACTGGTATAGATAAATAGATCACACAAACTTGATTCTCCACACACTAGTTATCAAATTTATGCCAATTATTAATTCAGATAAAATCAATTAATTTAATTAATGAATTCTGAAATCAAATAGTCCATGGTAATTACTCAACTCAGAAATCCAAATAATTAAATCAAAAGCACTAAGCACAATTAACTAATTGATCAAAAAAGATTAAATCAAATAATATAAGGTCCAAATAGTTTCCCTTCAATAATAATCTTCTAAAATGAAATAAATAAAAATATGGAGTTCATCCTAGAAATTATGGAGAGATAATAACAAAATAATAACAATAATTGGAAGAATTACACCAAGAATAAAATAGGATCCTCAGATCTAGGCAGACAGTCGGACAACCTCTCGGACTTGATCAGAGTCGCGATCAACCTCCGGCCGTCGCACCTCTCTCCTTTTGGACGAAGCCTGTAGATGCTCACGACTCAATTGTGAAGAAAACCTGAACTTCAAAGAACCCTTTGGAACGACGGATTCTTCACGTATTTATAGGTGCGGACGACCTTCAGTTTGATCCCGACCGTAACATCGTACGATTGGAATTAAATTTAGTGGATAAAAGTTGATACGTTCTCGGCCAAAATGATAATTTCGCCCAAGGATAAACTCTTTTCATCTTTACACCTTCTTGGAATCTTGCCCAAAACGATAGGCTTCTTATCTTTACCCCCTTCAAATCTCGGCCAAAACGGAGATTTCCTTGCCGTTACGCCCAAAAAGATAACTATCATTTTATCTTTACCCCCTTCATATCTTGACCAAAATGATAAACAATTCATATCTTTACACCTTTCCATTACGCCCAAAACGATAACATCTTCTAATTTTGGCCAAAACGATGAGTTTTCTTTCCGTTACCCCCTCCAAATCTCGGCCAAAACAAAGAGGAGTCCTTATCATTACGCCCAAAATGATGAGTCATTTCTTATCTTTACCCCCTCCAAATCTCGGCCAAAATGAAGAGTCTTCTTGCCATTACGCCCAAAAGATAAAATTTATCTTTACCCCCTTTGAATCTCGACCAAAACGTCTTGGGGGTAAAGCCAAATCTCGACCAAAATGACTTGGGGGTAAAGCCAAATCTTGGCCGTAAGAAATAAATTCTTTGAATTTCGGCCGATACGTTGGTGTTCTCAGATATTCATGTGTTCGAATTTTCCTGCAAAATAATTATCCAAATTTAATTAATTCATCCACAATTAAAATATCCAGAGAATTAATAATTAAAATTAATAAATCCATAATTACGACTAAAAGTGGTCTAAAATGATGCATGCCTTGATCAAATTACAGAAAAATTAACTAAAATAATAATCTAAAATATGTTATATTTTGCATGCATCAAACTCCCCCAAGCTTAAAGTCTTGCTTGTCCTCAAGCAAAAATTCAAAAGTAAGGCTCAAGAAAGTTCCATCATAGCCTCTATATCATCCATATCATCAACTGACTAATTTTCTCACACAGTTTTTCTGCACACCTGCTATTTAGTATCTTACCACTTTCCATGCACTTAGCTTCATAGAGGTTCTGAATGCTACACAAATTTAAACAATTTCAAATTCAGCCTTGTAGATAAATAAATTGTCTGTCAAATAATAGCATTAATATTGAACACATAAGTACTAATTGTGCTTAAAACTTTTCTTTTCTTTTCTTTTCTTTCTTTTTTTTTACTTTTATTTTCAATCATTTTAAAAGTTCTAATCTTCAAGCAGGATTGCACAAGGAAGTCCATGTAGCGGGCTTTGGACTGATGACTCCCAGACCAGATGACCTTAGGGCAACAAGTGATAAGACACCCCTCGAGTTTACTTGTCCGAACAACCAAGGTTCTGAATGAAGAGTTCGAATTTAGCCATGATGGTCCATGTAGTAGGTTTTCGATCGACGGATCCCAGAGTAGTTGCCCTTAGGTCGCCAAGCATGAACCCTTACGGATCTAATTATCCGAACACACCTTGGTTTCGGATAACACTTTTGTACCTACAAATAACTTTATTCTTCCTTTTTTCACTATTTTTCTTTAAGCTCAAGAGTACTTAGTATGGTCAATAAAAAGGCTACTCCTATCAAGACATAAAAGAAATGAATAAAAAGGCATGAATATGATTTTATCGTCTAGACATTCATAATTCTATTTGGCATAGGCACACAGTCCATAAGTTTGATACTAAAATAGCAAGTGGTAAGAAAGAAAAGCATTCAAATTTCATCAGTTAACGACATGTCTTTGAACTTGTACTTAAAGATAATTAAAACAGTAAGACAAGAGTTTGTAAGATGGTAGCAAAATAAATGCATGCAATGGTATTTTTTGGAAAATTTTTAATTTTTCATCATTTTTTTTAAATTTTTAGGAATATATGCATACATAGGCAAAAAGAAAGAAAGATGCAATGCATGAAATGCAAACTCCCCCAAGCTTGAACCAGACACTGTCCTCAGTGTTAGTCCAACAAGGGAGGAGATACAAATATAATAAAAAGAGAAAATAAAGAAATGACAAATAAATAAAAGGGAAAAGACACAACCGGATTTATTATCGGTGAGGTGGCGAAATGTTCGGCTTCGGCCTATACGAAGATATGTCGATGTTGGTGTCGGCTGTAAAAGCTTGAAGAGACTCCGCCGAGATTCTCGTAGTGGCAGTGTTATGAACATCTCGACCACAGTAACTGAGAGTCTCGGCCGATAAGTAAGGAGAAGCTTGGCCGTAGTATCATGTGGATGAAGGTCTCGGCCGAGATTGGAGTTGTTACATAAGGCTACCTTCTCGACAGCAACTGAAGATAGATGGTTTGGCAGTCGATATTCGATAAAGAGACTCCGGCCGACATATGTTTCTCGGCCGCAAAGAGGAAGTTCTCGGTTGATATTCAAGGAGATGCTGGCCGCAATGTATTTTCGATGAAGAATTCGGCCACGAATTTTCGGCCGTAAGGAATTGGGCGTGGTGCTTTTGGGCGTAAAGGAGCGGCGTCGGTGAGACATCGACCGTAAGGAGCAGGGTGGACCCGGTGGTGAGACTTCGACCGTCAAGAGGAAACGACTGTGCGAACTTCGGCTGAAATTCAGTGACTTCTCGGTCGCAATTGGAGAAGCTCGGCCGCAAAGGGAAGTTCTCGGCTGCAAAGGGAAGTTCTCGGCCGCAAATGATCTTGGTGGAAGAGTTCTCGACCGAGAATGATGATGATGACAGGTTGTAAATGTTGCAGTGACGAGGTCGTATCGCCTTGTCATGTCCGACGTCCGAAGTTCTCCCCTCACACATAAATTAATTAGATGACTCCATAAATATAAAATAAAATAAAAAGCTAAAATAAAACTATCACTAAAACTAAACAAATTCTATGTAACTAAAATATTAATCAACAACTAATTAAAATTTAAAGAAAAAGGTAGAAATAGTTCTGATTTATAGTCGTCAGCTTGACTTAGTCCTGATGAAGATCAAGGCCTATTTTGCTCTTCTCCCCTTGGATTTTTCTCTGTGTTGCTTGGGAGAGAGCCCGGTGTACGTCCAGTCAGTTGTGCCGCCATCTGACCTAGTTGTATTTCCAAATTTCGAATTGATGCATCCTGACTCGTGGCTCTATATTTCATATTCTTTTGCAACGCTTGCATGGTGTCTATGATCTGTGCCATCATCTCCTGCATGTGATTTGATGATTGATATTGAGGAGCATCAGGTTGCATTTTCAATATATAATCTTTTGATGGACCAGAAGGTTGGTCTTGATTCTGATTATAGGCAAACTTCGGATTGTGTCTCCAACCATAATCGTTGCTCTTGAAAAGTGGGTTGGAAATAAAGTTAGCATTTTCAATTTGATCAGGATTAGAAATGTTACCTTGAGGGCAATAATTGCTCGCATGTCCTCCTCCACAGTTGTTGCACACCATTAATGACATCATTTGCTCAAATTTATTATTAAGTGACTCCAGCTGAGTCACTACTTCAGATGAATTTCTACTTTCTGTAGCATGCACATCATGAGTTCGACGAGATGGTCTCCTTTCTTGGCTTGACTTGAGGGCTACAGCTTCAATTATATCTTGTATCTCACTAGGGCGTTTAGATCCTAGTACGGTCCCTCCTGCTGATTGGTCGAGCTTATCTTGATCTGCAACTCGCAATCCATGGTAAAAATCTTTCATCACTTGTCATTTTGGAATTCTATTATCAGGAACTCTGGCCAGCAGTTCCTTATATCGTTCACAGGCTTCATATAACGTCTCGTTATCATCTTGAACAAATGCCCTCAGCTCCCTTCGATATTTGCCTGCTTTTTATGGTGGGCAATATTTTCCAACAAATTTTTCTACCAGCTCCAACCATGAGTGAATCGATCCTGTAGGCAAAGTTTTAAACCAAGTGGAAGCTTTGTCACGTAAAGATTGTGGAAATAATAAAAGACGAATAACTTCAGTAGAAATATTAATATTTCTAAAGGTGCTCAGAGTAGCAAGAAATTTGTCAAGGTGATCGTGAGGGTCTTCATGAAATCCTCCTCCAAATTGAGATGCTTGTATCATCCTCACGATTGCAGGATTTATCTCAAAATTATTTGCGTTAATATCCGGCAGTACGATGCATGATTCTCGGTCACTATATCTAGCCGAGACATATTCTCTCATAGAGAGTTCTGCTTCATCTTCTGACCGATTATTCTGTGGCGGAACTAGTTCATTTTGTTGTCCAGTCTTTGATTGTCGCGTGCTTGTTCAGTCATTTTTCTGATATTTCTTCTTAATCGGCGAGCAGTTCTTTCAGTTTCAGGATCAAATTCCAAAATTGGATTTGCACTCCTTGTGCGCTTATCAGAAGATTCCAGGATTGATTGTGATTAAAATATTCAGTAGTACATGCAACAACCAATTTTCAGTAAGATAAAAAATAAAATAAAATAAAAATATATACGAGAAGAAAGAAATATAGATAATTGGTCACGAAGATATAAGATTTAAATCGGTAAACATAAAAAATCTTTCAGCCATTATCGAAAATTTATTAGGTCATCAAAATTAAAGTCCGAGAGAAATTAACCTAATTACGACCACCAAAATTCACAAAAAAAAATTATCAAATATGGTGAAAAATCAAAACTCGAAAACCAATTCAAATGTCAAACATTAATATCGACCGAAAGTAAATCACTTAGATGGTCGTAAAAATCAAGCACTCGTTCGGTCGTAAAGCTTGCAGCACAAAATCAATAACTAAATTTGCAGCCGCAAAGCCAATAATAATTTTCAGAGATGAAATAAGATTGATCGGCCGCAATACAAAAATAGATTTACAGTCGAAATTAAATTAGTAATCCGAGGCTCGTTCGGCCGTAAAAATCATAAAACAACGTCGAAAGGGATTAATCAACGTGAAGGCGTAAAACTTGTTGGATTATGGCCGAAACATATTCGTAAGATGGCGTAAAAATTAGCACGGCGATGAATTATCTCAGCCGAAAGAGAATTAAATTGACTCCTGGGCGTAAAGAACCGAAGTGGACAGTCTTTTGGTCGTAAAACAGAACATGGTTTCGGCCGAAATAAAAATTGAACGAAACGTCGCCAAATGAATCGTTATGGCTGACAAAGAATACATTCGTACGGGCACAAATCAGACATTAATCAATGAAGATTAAGTCAAAACGTGCGCCAAATAAGGGGTAATCAAATCAGTATGGTGGCATAAAAATGAATGTTCAGAAGAGATCGGCCGGTAATACATAAAGCTATCCACATCTCGGTCGTAATACAATTTGTATCAGAAAATTGAAATATGAATCCAAAAATAAACATTACGGCCGAAAAATAGAAGATTAAGAGATCCATTAAAAAATTAATTAATAAAATATTCTCCGACAACGGCGCCAAAAACTTGATGCGTATAAATGATGTAGCAAAATAAAATCGCTAGCAAGTGCACTAGTCGCTCAAGTAATATAGAATATGAGTAAGAGTGTCGAACTCACGAGGAATATTATTAATTTAATATATGAATTTATAAATTAATAAGAGAAGAAAAATATGGATTTTGGAAAAGGGTTTTGTAAAAATAAAGGAAATAAGATAAAGATAAGATAATGGTGTTGAAGTTAGGCCTTAGGATGAAAATAGATTAGGATAGATATTTGAACTATAAAAGATAAATTTAATCTTAAATGATGGATTAGAGTCCCCAAAAATTATTAAATTGACATAATTAAATTACGGTCTCCACAAACTGGCACCCCCTCAATCTAAGTATGCAAATTAAACTATCTGAAATTAATAAGAATTGAAGTTTCCACAAACTGGCATCCCATCAAATCTTATTAAAATTAAGACGCATTAAATTGGATTCCCTAGACTATTAATAACTCCACAAACTGGTATAGATAAATAGATCACACAAACTTGATTCTCCACACACTAGTTATCAAATTTATGCCAATTATTAATTCAGATAAAATCAATTAATTTAATTAATGAATTCTGAAATCAAATAGTCCATGGTAATTACTCAACTCAGAAATCTAAATAATTAAATCAAAAGCACTAAGCAATTAACTAATTGATCAGAAAATATTAAAACAAATAATATAAGGTCCAAATAGTTTTTCTTCAATAATAATCTCCTAAAATGAAATAAATAAAAATATGGAGTTCATCCTAGAAATTCTGGAGAGATAATAACAAAATAACAACAATAATTGAAAGAATTACACCAAGAATAAAATAGGATCCTCAGATCTGGGCAGATAGTCGGACAGCCTCTCGGACTTAATCAGAGTCGCGATCAACCTCCAGCCGTCACACCTCTCTCCTTTTAGACGAAGCCTGTAGATGCTCACGACTCAATGGTGAAAAAAACCTGAACTTCAAAGCACCCTTTGGAACGATGGATTCTTCACGTATTTATAGGTGCAGACGGCCTTCAGTTTGATCCCGACCGTAACATCATACGGTTGGAATTAAATTTAGTGGATAAAAGTTGATACGTTATCGGCCAAAATGATAATTTCGCCCAAGGATAAACTCTTTTCATCTTTACACCTTCTTGGAATCTCGCCCAAAACGAAGGCTTCTTATCTTTACCCCTTCAAATCTCGGCCAAAATGGAGATTTCTTTGCCATTACGCCCAAAAAGATAACTATCATTTTATCTTTACCCCCTTCATATTTTGACCAAAATGATAAACAATTCATATCTTTACACCTTTTCATTACGCCCAAAACGATAACATCTTCTAATTTTGGCCAAAACGATGAGTTTTCTTTCCGTTACCCCCTCCAAATCTCGGCCAAAACAAAGAGGAGTCCTTATCATTACGCCCAAAATGATGAGTCATTTCTTATCTTTACCCCCTCCAAATCTTGGCCAAAATGAAAAGTCTTCTTGCCATTACGCCCAAAAGATAAAATTCTTTTATCTTTATCCCCTTTGAATCTCGGCCAAAACGTCTTGGGGGTAAAGCCAAATCTCGGCCAAAACGACTTGGGGGTAAAGCCAAATCTCGGCCGTAAGGAATAAATTCTTTGAATTTTGACCGATACGTTGGTGTTCTCGGATATTCACGTGTTCGAATTTTCCTGCAAAATAATTATCCAAATTTAATTAATTCATCCACAATTAAAATATCCAGAGAATTAATAATTAAAATTAATAAATCCGGAATTACGATTAAAAGTGGTCTAAAATGATGCATGCCATGATCAAATTATAGGAAAATTAACTAAAATAATAATCTAAAATATGTTATATTTTGCATGCATCACCCATTCACTATCTGAAATGGAGTAAATAATTCTAGCATTCAGCAACTTCAACACTTCCTTCTTGACAACCTCCTTCATAATTGGGTTGAGTCTTCTTTGGCATTCAATGGAGGGCTTGTAGCTGTCCTCCATGAGGATCCTATGCATGCAAATTGAGGGATTAATACCCTTGATATCATTAATAGAGTAGCCAATCACCTCCTTGTACAGCCTTAGTTTTTTCAGTAGCTCTTCAACTTGATTCTTGGGCAATTTTGCATTGATGATAACTAAAAATGTTGAATTCTCCCCAAGAATTCATACTTCAGGTTGTTGGGGAGAGGCTTGAGTTCCAATTTGGAAGAATTGGCTTGAGTTCCTTGGAGTTCAGCAGTGATAACTTCCTGAACTTGGTGCTGATTTTCTGAATTTTCCACTGATTTGGACAGATTCAATACTGATTGGTATGCTGCAGCCTCTGGATCCTCCAATTCCTTCAAATGATCAGACATGAGGTATCTTTGCAATGGATATTCAATGGGTATTATTGCTGAGGCTTGCTCCACAATTTGATCAATCTGTCCATCCCCAAAATCATCTTGTTGACAAGCTGGTCTGCTGATAACTTGTGCAAGGTTGAACTCTATTTTGTCTTCACCAATTT
Source organism: Pontederia crassipes (assembly GCA_030549335.1). NCBI lineage: Eukaryota > Viridiplantae > Streptophyta > Magnoliopsida > Commelinales > Pontederiaceae > Pontederia > Pontederia crassipes. The sequence goes on along the minus strand of CM060191.1, from coordinate 61,108,522 downwards.
GGAAGGTCAATCTCCCCTCCTTAACATCAATGACAGCTCCAGCAGTGGCAAGAAAGAGTCTTCCAAGCAAGATGGGTGTATTCAAATCCTCATCCATATCCAAAACCACAAAATCCACTGGTATATAGAAATTTTCAACCTTTAGAGATATGTCTTCAATGATTCCATGGGGATATTTGATGGACCTATCAGCCAGCTGTAGAGACATGTTGGTGGGCTTCATATCTCCTTCTTCAAATTTCCTGCATAGAGACAAGGGTATAACACTTACAGAAGCACCCAAGACACACATGGTCCTTTGAATTTTTCTATTTCCTATCTCACATGGAATGGAGAAACTCCCTGAATCCTTTAACTTAAGAGGTAACTTATTTTGAATTATTGCAGAAGCCTCTTCAGTTAGTGCAATAGTCTCACATTCCATAATTCTCCTCTTCTTGGTTAGGATTTCCTTCAAAAATTTTGCATATGAAGGCATCTCTTGAATGGCTTCAACAAATGACACATTGATGTATAGCTTCTTTAAGATCTCTAAAAAACTTCCATATTGCTGATCTTGCTTGGCCTTCACTAATCTTTGAGGGAAAGGCACTTTATCAAAAATTCTTCCATTGGCTTCATTTTAAAAACTCTTCTTCTGATTCCTCACAACAGCCTCTTCAATTTCTTTTTCTTTAGGTTCTGGACATGAGCTTTCCTTAGCTGAATTGCCTTCCACATTCTTGGAGTTTGGACTCTCTTGAGCTGGATTGGCTTCTACATTTTGCATTGGCTCTTCCACTAGCCTTTCACTCCTGAGTTGAATTGCCTTGACTTGTTCTTTAGGGTTCACCTCTGGCTGTCCAAGAAAGAATAAAGGAGGTCTTGCTGAAGTGCTGGCCTGCTGAGCAATCTAATTTTCTAGCATCTTTTGATTGGCACTCATGTTTTCAAGTCTAGAGTTGATTTTCAATATTTTTTCTCCTTGGTTGTCCTGCTTCTTCAAGATTTGTTGTAGCATCTCCTTCATTTCAGTTTGGAATTGGGAAGCTTGACTTTGAGGAGGCTGCTCATAGGGGGTCATTTGCATTGGAACATTTGAATTCTGATTTCCATATGGAGGTGGTTGATTCCTTGACAAAATCTTGGGCTGCCAACTAGAATTCTGTATTGGTGCCCCTTGATAATGATTGGCCTTGTAGGAGAAGTAAGGATGGTTCCTATTCTCTGGAGTATAGAATTCAGAAGGAGGTTTTGTTCCATAATTTCCCATTGCATTGACTGAATCAATGGTTTGCTCATATTGTTGCATTATAAGGTTGCAATTTTCTATGGCATGGCCTTGATTACTACACACATCACATCTGGATTCAAGGGTGGAAGCTTTGCTAGCATTAGGGGTGAGATTCAGCTTTTCCAAAGTCTTGTACAGCACATCTTCAAGTTGGGATGACAAGTTGTTCACTGAATCCTAGACAGGAGGTCTCCTTGTCCTGTCATGAGTAAGAAAGTGATGATTCTTTGCAATATTCTTTATTAATTGATAGGCTTCATCAATATTCTTTGATGCAAAGATGCCTCCTGCAACTGTGTCAAGTGCAATCTTCGATGGATAATTCAGCTCCTTATGAAAGTAATTAACAAGTTACCACTTCTCAAAATCATGGTGGGGACATGCCCTCAACAGCCCCTGAAGTATTTGCCATGCCTTACAAATGTTTTCCTGATCCAATTGGTAAAACCTGACTATTTGATCCATGAAATTATCAATTTTGAAAGGAGGGAAGAATTCTGAAAGAAAAAGTTGCATAATTGACTCCCAAGTGGCCACTTTTTTAGGTTTGAGAGTCTTGTACCAAAATTTGGCCTTGTCCTTGAGTGAAAAAGGGAATAGTCTCATATAGACAGGGTTCATTGGAGTGTTGTTGAAATGGACTGTGCTGCAAATCTCCTTGAAGTTGTCCAAATGTGAGGCTGGATCTTCTGTCCCTAATCTAGAAAATTGGTACTGCCTAATCATAGTAATAAGTGCTGGATTCACTTCAAAGTTTGCCACAGGTGCTTGGCCTCCATCTCCAATTTGATTTTTGACATTGCTAGGTGAGTAGCAATCCTTCAGAGTCCTTGATGCAACCATATTTCCTTGCTCCTCTTCTTCTTCTTCTTCTTCAAATATCCTCCTTGTTTCAGGCCTTTGCAATCTCCTTCTTCTTAGAAATTTTCTTTCAGGCTTAGGATCTGATTGGTAATATTCCTCTTGATTGTCCAAATCCTGCATAAATGAATTTAGAAGTATCAAATTGAGAAAAGAAAAAAAAAACTAGACAAAATTTAAAAATTGGGAATGATAACTTGCAAAAACTGAAAATTGACCTAACAAATGGACTAAAAACTAATTTAAAACTAATCTAAACTATCAAAGTTAGTCTAATTGACCTCAAATCCTCGGCAATGGCGTAAAAAACGTGATAGTGAAATTGAGAGATTGAATGATAACTTGTTGAATTTTGGGTCAAAAGTCACTTTTTTTTTCAATTTTTGTTTCAATCTCCTAACTCACTCTCTACTGCAGTGCATAGGTCAATTGTAGTAACCCTAAATGTCGTATCCACAGTGATTTGAAGTCCTAGACTACCTAAAAATAATTTAGACTAATCCTATTTAAGTGGCAAAAACATATTTTTAAAGGAAGTGAAAACAAATTTTTCTTTTCTTTTAGAAATGCAGAATTGATAATTTGTTGTAGATTGCTGAAAAGTTAATTAAATAGAATTGTAAATGCTAATCTAGAGTCTAAAGGGGTTTATCTATCAATGAGAAGGTCTCCTAGGAGTTGGGGTTCATCTAATCTAATTATGGATGGAAATGGACAAGTTATCATTTTTTTAGTCAAATCCAATTCAACTTTTATTATGACTGTTTTCACAGCTTAAATTGACCAGAACTAAATAATATATTGTCATATGATTGTTAGTCAAGTTGAATTAGAAAATGATCCTCACTGAAAATCAAGTTATCATTAGGTTCAATTCAATGCACTTGCTGATTTTTTGACAATTTCAATAAAATCTGAAATAATAATTTCTAGATTGCATCTTGAAAATGAAAGGAATGCTTCAATCAACTAAACAGAGATAAAATCAATCCAATATTAATGCAAATGCTCCTTGGTTTATCTCTAAACTACAAGAGGATTTAAAATCAGCTTCTCAGCTACAAATTCAAATGAAATTCACATTTCCATTAATGAATTGGATAGAAATCAGCACCTAATACAAGTTTAGGAAATCAGAAATTGTCATTGCTCCTTGACTCATCTCTGAATCTCAAGGAATGCCTTAAAACCATCTCTCAATGGTGGATTAAAGTAGGGTTTAACAATGGCAATTAGATTCCAAAGAAATCAGAAAATAGAATTCAACAATGCAAATTTCAGAAATCAGATTGGGAAAACAACAAGGAAATCAACAATTCTATTCATTGGAATTCAGGACTTGCTAAATGCTTATTGATCCATCTCTGGACAACAAGAAATTCTTAGGATTCACCTTTCAGTGATTGAATGAAATCAGATGTTCAATTAGCAAATCAGATTCCAAAAGAAATCGGAATATCAGAATTCAGGAATGCAGATTTCAGATTTTCAAATTGAGAAAACAAATTTGAATCATAAACATGTCAAAGTATCTTGATTCATTTCTGTACAAGATTTGGACCAATAACAACCTCTCAGCTGTTCAATTAAACAAATCCCCAATGGCAACATATTCGAATAGTTCAGAAAAATCAGAAATCAGAAAGTTCAGATTTCAGAAAACCAGAAATCAGATTTTCAACTAGAATGGAATCCAGAAACTTGACATTGATTTTTAATTCATTTATGAATAAAGATTAGATTAAATGATAACTTCTCAGTTATAGTTACAAATAGGATCTAACAATGGCAAAAATAGATTCATATCAATGCAGGAATCTGAAAATCAGAATTGATAACAGTGCAGGATTCAATTCAGTCCATATCCATCCACAATTAACCTGGACTACTACCCTATCCTAGGAGACATGGAGTTTAGCTCCTCATAATCATAAACTTAGATACAAAATGGAATGAAGAAAAGATACAAATCATCCTGATTTTGAAGCTTCTCAACAGGATTTTAGCAGCCCAGCAGCAGTCCAGCTCCAAGACCCTCACTTCCTCTTGCTCCAAAACCCTCCTGGTTTCCAATTGCCCACCCCTATCCTTCTCCAGAAATTCCCACTTATATATGTGTCATCTCCACCTTTTGATCAGCATCAGAAAGTTCTATTCCTTTGATTTCAGCCATCTGTCCAATGGTCCCTGCATTCCAGCTGACTGTAGCAGCTTTAGGACAGCAAAGGAGTGGTCCTCTCCACCTTTTTCCACCTTTTTCCAACTTATTTTCCCTGCTACAAAATTCAAAATAGCAAGCATCAAGATCCTTACATGATATTTTAACAAATAAGAATTAGGATAATGATAGTTGCCAGCTCAAACATCAAATAGGATTTGGTGTTGTGCAAGAATGAAAATCGATATGAAAAATTGATAGTTTTGGAACCCGGAAATGATAACTTTGCACTAATCATGAAATTTATCCAACTACAAGTGGTTCAAGACATTAGAAGCATCCAAGGGATTAATATAGTAAGTGAATAAGGTCAGAAATCAAATGTGGATAAGATTTTATAGAAATGATAACTTGTGTGCCAAAATGATAACTTAATTTCCTTAAAAATGATAACTTGTCATAACTTTGATTGTGGTTATCCAAATGTGGTCAAATTTGATCAGCAATGAGTTAGGACAATAATATAATCATATACATCTAGAAAGTCGTATGCTTTGGAAGAAGCTTGTACAGTTTGGGAAGGGGTTTTTATTGATAAAAAAGAAGCCAATTGTTGACTGGAAGGGACACCAAAGGCCTCTGCCCTTCCATCCGATCCGGCTCGGTTATTGATAGAGTGAATAGATCTGCCATTTCTTGAAATTTCTCTTTTGATTCAAAATCGCGGTGTAACGTGTATCCCCTTTTGTTCCGGTCATGGAGTAGATGAAATAAATCAAAAAATGTATTTTTGTTCAAGAATGAAATCTTATTGGAACTATCCATATTCGGTTCATCCTTCGGAACCATATCACATCCCGGATCTGATGAAATAGGATGAATTGAGACGGTATTTTGTAAGGCCTTTGTACAGAATTGATAGTTTTGCATATAGAAATGACAGTTTTACCCTTTAACGATAACTTGGCAAAGAAAAAATGATAACTTATTCAAATGAACTTAAAACTTTGCACAAGTTAATATATGATCATCCAAATATGATTCATTCATGATAGTAATGAATTTAGGGCAAGAAAATTATTGAAAATTAATTCACTCAAAATAATGATAACTTGACTTATTGGAATGATAACTTGTCCTAAAAATAATAACTTGACATAGAATTGAATTATTTATGGATTTTAGCATTTCAGAACCTCTATGCACATGAAATTAAGTATAAAATGAAGAAGATCAACTAATTATTACAATCCATACATTCCAAACATAATTTGCCAAAATTATGCAAAATATGGACTCGATATGTATGATTTGAATAGAAAATGATTTAAAAACATACTATGATCAGCTAGTGATCACTTTTCATATTGGTAAAAATATTATGAAAAAACATTTTTTAACATAATTTATTTTAATATATATTTATCTCACTTTCTAGCTACAGAAATAAATGATATAAAAAATAGAACAACTATGTCTGAAAAAATAGAAGAGAAAAATAAATTAAGTGATAAGGAATATATGAAAAATACTTGTTAGTAATTATTATAAATAGTTTAATATATAATGAATGATAAAATACTTGTTGGTTATTTCTTTTGTTCCGAAGAGTTTTACTGTACAAAAAAAAATTTCTAGAGGAAAATGACATTTATTTACCTCAGAGAGTAAGATACATCTCTCTGTTGATTTCCTTCGTATTTGCCCTTTTTTTCTTCTTTCCATCTTAAGCATCATATAAATATTGTACACGCACGCGCGCGTGCATATATATATATATATATATGACCCAACAACTTGACCACTTGATTGTTTAATTTGATGAAAAGTAATATTTATAATTTTTCTAAAAATTTAAGTCGGTAAGAAAAATAATATTTATAATTTTATATTCTTAACACTCTTCCTCCCTCACGTGTCAATAACTTTTTTATCTAATCCAAGTCCAACACGTAAAAGCTTAACAAAATTTGAACTTAAGATATCGAACTCTAATACCATGTTAAATTTGATGTGCTAATTAATTTTCCTAAAAATTTAAGTAATTAGAAAGAACAATATCTATAATTTTATATTCTTAACAGCGAGCATATTAAATCATTAAATATAATGCATCAAAGTTAAGTATAAAAAATGCATCATTGTTCGAACCAAAGGGAAAAAAAATCATAATCCGATAATATCCCATTATACAAAGCAGTCAAGCCATTGAGTGCTACAAGGGACAGCTCTCAAATGACAGATTCATGTTGAAGTCGTCCAAACAGATCAGGAAGATCCAACACTTCGGAAGGTCACCATCTGCTTGCTTCGGTATACTACAAATGCACAAATATATTTACGCATGCACCCTCGAGATCCGGCCACTATCTGTGCATAGCTATGTGCCTCATGACTTTTATTACAGATCGTTATTGGCCAAAATACTTGTTTTGGGCACTAATATGAAATGTTATTTATGCACTCAGGCTCTTATGCGACAGCATATGCATGTCAGCTCCTTGCATCTTATTGTTGACAAACTGAGAAAAAAAACATGAATTCTGTATCCTGAAGCAGCTCCCAGAGTATGATCACGGCGCTGAGCACTTTCTCTCACTTAGTATCCCACATGCCTGGCCTTCCGATTATGAGTTCTGTTTCTACCTCTATGTTTTCGTCTTTGTCATGGCTCCTTGGAACAATTTCTTCAGTGGCACTTAGCCGTAGTAGTTGTGGTTCGACATTGCACTTGATCAATATGACGAAGAAAGTATTAAGTCAACAAATAGGAAACGAGCACTTCTTATTCGTTAGTTGATAACTTAACTGCTTGTACGTACCTCTTTACGTAAAGAAACGTTCTCCTCCCAGAGGGCTTGCTCCTTAGTTAATTTGGTCGATCAACAAGCAAAGAATATATTTAAATTCGATCATTAAAGATTATAAGTTTTGATCCGTGGATTGGACCACGTAATAAACTTCAAACAAACTAGCAGTTTTTATAATTTACCTTTTCTCTAAGTTGTGAAAGTTGCTCCAACAACATCCGATGCTGAAGGTGTTCATGGTATTTTCTCAGTATATATAGGCACCAAATACACGAAAGAACAGTGAATGGAGAAAATGATTTACCTTTTTCTCTCTAATATTCCTCAAGCTCTGCTCCAGCTGAGCTTCGAGTCCATGAAGTTCATCTATCGAACATGATCCAAGACCATCGCCCATGAGCTTTCTGCAGAGGTCTATATTTTAGAAATTGAAACTTGGTCACAAAGCCAGTTACTATTATCTCGTTATCATGCAGACCGTTTATGGGCTTCAATGGCTTCAATCTTCTTTGCCATTATTGTGGCTTCAGATATGAATTGCTGCAGATTAAACAACACTTTAAAGGTTACTATACAAGAATTCTCAAGTTCATTCAAATTAATTTGAAATTTATTATTGAACTTATAACTTCCAAACATCGGATTTCCCCTATAATTAGCATATATTTCTGTTGCTATAATGGATCTTGTTGCTCCAAGTAACACATTTACTTGAGAATTTGTTGCATTAGGAAACTTGCAAAACCAAGATTGTTAGCATAGTTTTTCAAACCTCATCCTTCATTTCTTCACTCTACTGCCATCGTTGGCCAACCAAAAATTTGCTTGGATTATCTGAACTAAAATAACTCCGCCTATATTTTATAGCCGGTCCCAAGTCCGGATAAAGGAGGAGGGTTGTGTTAGGCCCCGACAGCCAGCATAAAATTCTGTCGAATCTTATGAACATGGATCAACGAATGACGTCATATGATCCGTGTAGCCGACCTCACCTAGTGGGATAAGGTTTTGTTGTTGTTGTTATTATATCTGAACTAAAATCTAGAATGCTATTAACACGACTACAAGATTGACAATCAGAAGTTGCTAGAATACCTGCTCATTCGGTTTGGTTGCTTTTGCATTGATGGTGACATCCTTCGAATGAGACATATACCGATCAATTGTCTTTTGCATACTGAAAATTGTCAATTATGTTCAATGAGAAGCTATGATATATCTGATTTAATTAACCATGCCAAAAATAATACACGCATGCATGGACTATCACATTACTTATGGGGAATGGAAATTTATAAACAACAAAGTTTCAACCACTATATAGTGTCTTTATTCAGAAAAATAGCAGTATCTTGCACTGCAATGGTTCTTAGTATATATTAGATCACAAATTTTGGTTATGGAAAGTAGTTGGCAAACATGTTCATATCTTTCTTGCAAACAAACAATTACATAAGATCAATATACGGCAGTAACTTTGTAAATACCCCAACACTACTACAGGAAAGACTCAAATGATTAGGATTAATGTTCTGAAATTCTGGTGTTGTCAATGTTATAGATAATTATTGCATATTCCCCGTTTTACTTAAAAAAAGACTAGTTTACAACAACAACAACAAAGCCTTATTCCACTAGGTGGGGTCGGCTACATGGATCATACGACGCCATTCCGCTCTATTAGTAACCAAACCTTTCGTCATTTCGCTCTATTAGTTTACAACAAGAATAATATAAAAAAAAGTCAAACACCATAGTCATTTTGAACTATGTTTAGAAATGATTTCAAACTTAAAAGTATGAATACATACATTTATTTTTATAAAACCATTGGGTCTTACTTTCAGCTTTTAGAACCTGAAAACCTTTTTTGAACAGTCATCTGAGTCTTTCTGGTTATTGTTTTCTTTTTATGACGGCACTATATCCATGTAATTCCACTTCCATTCAAAAAAATTGAACGTCTAAAGATACAAATGATCAGCTTACTTGCAGGATTATAATTAGAATCTAGAGAACTCAATATTGATTTAGGAAACTCGAGACTAAAACTTAAAACAGCTCTAGCATTTAATCGTAAATTCCTCGATACATGTGAGAAAGCTAAACAATACCTTATATTTTATGAAAAGATCGTGATGCCAAAAACCTCTTAAATTAAGAAATACGACAGCTCTATTTTTCCTCCACATGATTAAACTTGGGCTTCTTAGTTACCTAATGTTTGGTTTTGAATTTATGAAAACAACGTTAGAGAGTAGAAAGATACATAGACTATAAATTGCATCACAATGACATTTACAAAAGGAAGTGAACTCAAGGAGATATAGTCCACCAGTATTCAACATATATAAAATCATGTGAACATTAATATCACGGAGATATAAGCATTCTTTCCACAATGGTACCTAATATTTAGGCCCATTTGGCTTAACTGATATATAATAATTGATAAATTAAAATGCTGATAAGTATTTTATTGGTTGAAACTTATTTTTAAAAATAAAATTACACATTTGAATAAAATTACTTATATTAATAACAACTAGATAGTTATGCTACGTAGCTCTCCCCCTGCTTATTTTTTAACTTATAAGAATATTTGATATCTCTTTATCAATCATATTATAAAGTTACGAAACATTAAAATTTTTTCAATCTAACTTATAAGTGACTTATAAACTTAACAAAATCTAGCCCTAGTATTTAGAATAAGAATCATGATTCTGGGAATAATTTTGTTTGTAAGAAAGCTTACTCTTATTTGGTTAGTTTGTTAACCAAAATTTAAAAAGTATCAATTCCTTGAGAACTTATGATCATTAACTTTGTGATCAATGGCGCAATAATATAATAACTAAATAGTCAATACGATGTATTTGATTGGTTACCGTCTTTTCAACATTCCCTAAATCTAGTATTATTGTGTTTGCCTTGACTTAACTTAGTAATATAGTTAACACAAATTTCTGAATTTCACCGAATGATATGGATTTTGTACCTACTAAATAACATGGTAATCTTTTAATTACCATAGACACAAACCCTAATTTGTTTTTTTTAAATAATTCCATTTTAATTGTCTCATATTCTGTATTGTAATATTCATCATTTATTTCTCATTCTCTTGACTAATATTCTTCTCTTTTATGTGGTCTTCACTTTTTCTCTCCACAAACTTTCTCTTTCTTAAGATTTTTTGTCTTTTCTCTGTCCTATAATTTACCTCTCTTTTCTCCATTTTTCTCTCCTTTTATTCCCCTCTAGTATTCTCACTAAATCTATTATTCAATCTCCTATCTTTTTCTCTCCTCTAATTTATCATTTTTACTCTCTTATACTATCTCCCCCCAACCCCACCCCTCCTAAGTCATTGTCGTGTTTCCTTATACTATGTTTGGATTGAGGTGAAAGGAAGGTAAAGAGGGGGAGGTAACTTTTTCCCTTCCATTCTCCTCCATTTGTGTATTTTGTTTCAACCTCAAATTGGGGTGTAAAAGTTTCATTTCCTTCCCTCCTTTTTTCTTCCCTTTATTTTCTTCCCTTTCCCTTAATGAGCCTTCATCCAAACATAGTGTTAAGGTCTATTTGGTTGAGGGAGAAAGGAGGGTAAAGAAAGGGAAGGGAAAAGAGGAAAATTCATTCCCCTCATTTGGTTGAGTTTAAGTTGGAGGGGAATGAAGGGGAAAGTCCCTTCTTTTCTCTTCCATTCTCCTCCAATGTTTCAATTTTCTTTCCCCTCCAAATCGGGATGAAAATGAGAGGAAAGACATAATTGGTATGTGTTTTCATTTTTGACCAAATAAATTAAACATATAACTAAAGGATAAAATCGTCTAAATAAAATAATCACTTAATATTCATTCCCTTTCCTTTCATTTAATGATATCAACCAAATAGGGTAACTATTCACCTTCATTCTCTTTCCATCATTTTCCTTCTCATTCTTTACCTCCCCTTCCCTTTAATGAATTTTGAATCAAACAAGCTCTTAGGGTCTGTTTGGATTGAGGATTTTGAAAGGGTGGGGTGAAATATGGAGGGAATGAAATTAGATATGCCTTATTTAATTATATTTTTTATTTAAGTTAAGAGGAGTCATGTGAAATAGCTAAACCCTCCAAACTCTACATTTTTCATTCCACCAAATTGGTGAAAGGAGAAGGAATAGAAAATTTTAAACCAAAATAACCTTTTTTTTATTATCAAATGAAACCATCTCTCTTTCTCATTGTTAAATTATCTTTTCTTCTCATATGAATTTATCTATCATTTTTCACTTTTAAAAATAGATGAACAAAAGAGTTTTAAAAAATAAAGAATATCATAAAAATAGAAAAAAATAGACAAAACAAAAAATAAAAGACAAAAATAAATTAAGTGATAAAGTAATAAATATTTATTACTCATTAGATATTATAAATACTTTATATATATATATATATATATAATAAAGGGTAAAAATTACTTTTTTATAAATAAAACTTTCATTCCTCATATCATCATTTTTTACAACTTACTATCCAAACATTCTAATGACGCATCACGTACCACCATCCTATCTCTCCCTACACCATCTCATCCCTTAAACTCATCTTTTGTTTCTATGCCATCATTTTTTACAATTTACTATCCACGGACTTTCTAATGACACACCACCCCAACATCCCATCTCTCCCTACACCACCCCATCCCTTAGGGTTTGTTTGGCAAATAACTAATAGAGGGATGGGGTGGGGTGGCGTGGCGAGTGATGGGGTGGTGAAGTGTGGTATGTCATCAAAAAGTTCATGTTTGGATAATAAATTATATAAGATGTGGAGTGGGATAATGAAGGTTTTATTTGTATAAAAGTCATTTTTACCCTCCATTATATATTTAAAGTATTTATAATCGTTAATTATGAATGAGCATGGGTCGGGACAATCTAATCGCCCTCTTCCACAATGGCCCGGATTTTTCGAATTGTTTTCCAACCCGATGGATAATTGGGTCAGAACCGTGCCACATTTCTTTAAGACCCGCGGGACTGAATCCGGATTTTACATCCCGACCTAGTTGAATAGTAAGATGTAAAAAATGATGGTAAGAGGGATGAAAGTTTTATTTACTAAAAGTCATTCTTACCCTTTAAAATACAAAATGATAGATAAATATGTATTCACATTAGAAAAAGATAATATATCAATGAATCATTGAGAGAGAGAGGTGGTTTAATTTGATAAGAAGAGAAATAATTTCATTTGGTAATAAAAAAAAGGAAAGAGGTTAATGTGGTCTAAAATAATCTATTCCTCCTCATTCCATCAATTTGGTGGAATAAAAAATGCGGTGTTTGAAAGGCTTAGCTATTCCACCACACCCCTCTTAACTTAAATAAAAAATATAATCAAACATGGTTTAACTAATTTCATTCTCCCATATCCCACCCACCCCTTCATATCCCTCAATCCAAACATACCTTTAAACTCCTCTTTTGTCTCTCCTACGATGTCTCACTTTCTTTCTATTATAGTTTTCTCTTTTTTTCTTTTTCCTTTAATATGTCACTTCCTCTCTTTCAATATTCTAATTTTCTCTCCTTTCATATTTCACCTTTAGTCTCCTATAATCTCATTTATTTCTAACTTTATCTCTCTTCCCATATAATCATTTTCTCTTTTCAATCTTTGTGTCATGTGATTTGCATATTTTGTCTTTTCTAAAATCTTCTAATCCTCCATCTATTTTTCTCTGCATTTTCTCACATATCAAATTTTATCTCTTCTTCAGTCTTCTCCCTTCTATTTTCATGCAAATTATAGAATCAATTTGCTAAATATAAAAAATATGGTCTTGAAAGAAATATAGTAATATTCATTGTCCACTTATAGATTTCAAAGAATCATATTCCATATAATCTAACATTACTGTGAATAATATATTTCTCGAAATATGCAGACCCGTAGTATCGACAGCCAGACTGGATTCGCCACTTATGAATGCTGCAAGTAGCAAAGTAATTTAGAATAATATTCCTTGTTTGCAAATTAGCAAACAAAAATTTTGCAACCATATTATTTAGACTCTGAAATCATTTGACTGAAAATTAAGAATAGGGCCATTTTATCAAAGAAATCGTAATCCAGTTAAAGCACACTAAAAATAAATTGTTTACATTTTAAAATATTTAGTAAAAATAAGTAAAAGGTCACCAAGGTATTTTTTTAATCTTATAATCATTTTCTTACTTGACAATAAAGCTCTAGCTTCTTTTCTCTTTCTTTTTTGGAAAAAGAAAAGTTTATCTCTCGAATAGTTGGTCCTTAATATCCTGATACAAAAACTTGAGTAAACCCTGGGGTTTTACCTCCTCACCCACACATATCAAAAGTGGATAATAAGCACAGCTAATGCTTAATTAGCCAAGTTGCGCTTAATTAGCCAAGTCGCTGATTAATGATTAATGCAGCTTCTTCGATAAAAAAAAGAATAACCCCTATTCTTTTTTTAAGAGAAGATTGATCTCTATTATTCGTATAAAATACTAAAATTCATAGAATAATAATTCATGTTCTTCAAATAATATATAATTGTCCAACCAATTGGACGATAAGTAGTGCATGGTTACTTTCTTGTCAACGTGGCGATGAATATTTTTGTCCAAAAATCATGTTGGGCGCGTATCTTACTCGAATGAACTGCCATACTTGTAGTTTCTGAAAACATATATGAAGAAGAAATTATGCAACTATTTACGTGTAAGTGTATGATCAATATATATTTAAATATCCTGTATGTGTCCTTCCAAAATAATTAGGTACTTACATGGCTAGAGAGAAAACCAGTTCTTGGTACTTTGGACGAGAGCTTGGCCCTTAAAATTTCATAACAATTTAAATGGAGATTAAACTTAGGTGATACTAGAAAGGATTTAATGAGCGTGCTATCCTACTCCCTATATACATCTAGAACCGTCAGATGCACAGGATCTACGATGGATTAACAAAATGTCTGGTTCATTGTAGAAGACGGTCGATTCAGCACGGTTCACACCCGCCTCGCTCAACAATATGACCGGTAAATCTTTCATCTCTACCCCTCGACACCCTCGTCTGAAATCATCCATCACCATCGCTAAGTCGCCGCACTCGCCTCGTTGAGTGACTGAACCATCTTGTCAGCACTTGCACTCTCCTTGCCGCCGCCGCTGCCCTAGCCGAAACCTCTCCTCGTCTAAAGTCGCCTCCCATCGCCGCCATTGAGTCACCGCGCTCAATTGCCTCGTTGGCCCACAACTAAACCACTCGTCAGTGCCATTGAATCACAATCACCTCACCGCCGCCGCCGTCGCATCTGCCCATGCTGAAGCCTTACCTCACCTCGCCCTAGCCGAAGCCTCACCTGAAGTCACCTTCCATTGTCATCGGTGAGTCACCGATGGACCCACATACACTCCAAGGGGGGCCCTGGCCCTCCCTAGATTTTTAAAAATTTTAGTTATATATATAACTCCGTCTATGTTTTATAGCCGATCCCAAGCCCGGATAAAGGAGGAGGGTTGTGTTAGGCCCCGACAGCCAGCGTAAAACCCTGTCGAATCTCATGAACATGGATCTATGAATGAGCGGAATGGCGTCGTATGATCTATGTAGCCGACCCCACCTAGTGGAATAATGCTTTGTTATTGTTGTTGTTGTATATATATATATATATATAATTTTATATTTAAAATTTGATTGAATTATGTTATACAATAATTTTCTCACTTCAAATGTATATTTGTACTAGTTTTAATGGTAATGGCATACAAAAAGTGTCCCTCCTATTATTTTGGCACCCCAGCAATTGGGTCTGGGTCCGCCCCTGGCCACATTCGCCTCGCAGCCCCACGACTAAATCATCTAATAGTTTGTATTCTTATACCTGCCTTATTATGGAAAAAGGCACTATTTTATTCTCTAGTATCATATAAATGCGATCTGAACTATATATATTTGGCATTTTTCCAAACTTTTCAAAATATCAAGTCATTTGATCATTTCCAGCCATCACCCATGTATTCTAGGTATTTCAGATGATAATTCTCGCTTTGTCATACAGATGCGGACGGCCCTACATATAGGCGATAGCTACAAGAGAGGGCATAATAGACGGAATATGACAAGAGGAATATAATCCGCATTTGGGCAAAAAGGTCCTGGACCACAAGACTGGTGTCGCTCATTTGTGTGTATTGCTTAGCTGACGAAATCGGTAGGAAATCAGGAGGCAGGGTATTAGCGAGACACCTGTCATGCATTAGGAGGCCCATAATAGCATCAAGATAGGTGTCATGCGTCAAAGGGGGATCCAAAGAGGAGGAGATGTATAAGAGGGCAAGGGAGACGACCTTAGAAAAGGGGATGGAAAAACAAAGAAAAGAAGAAAGCGATTGGAGAAGAGGAAGGAGCAGCCCAACTGATGAGGGAGGCAGGATCATCTCCGAGCAGTTCACCCGGCACTATGAACTTTAGCTTTAATCTTCATTTTCATTTCTGCACTGTCTTATTGCATTAAGCTTACTCTTAGTTTGAAGTTTAAACTCAGTATGTCTAGTTGTTGATGGATTTGAACTTGGTCTTAGATGCATTTACGAATTTAGAATGTTTTATTTTACATGGAATTGATTCTATCATTTATCCGTTGAATGCTATGTCTTGAGTCTCCTTTTCCATGTAACGGTCCCTGAGAAAGGGCATATTTTGCAAGCAGTCCAGCCATGAGCCGAAAGGTTAGCAGACTATATTGAGGGAAATCTTTGATTATGATTGCTAATCTTCCAGGGGTGAATCGAGAGAGGAACCTCACGGAACTTTGATGCAGTTCCACTTAATTGGCAAACTGACTCGGTTCAAACACGAGAGTGGGAGAACCGTAGAATATCTTATATGAGAGTGAGAAGGATTCACTTCGAACGTTAGCATCTGAATGTGGGTTGTAAGGAAGTAGCATTCATTCGCCAAGTTCACAAGAAAATGATCCATCGTGTCTCTACTTTGCATATAGTTTAGTTACACAACTTTTGATTTCGAGATTTGTTTTTCCAATTAGCAAAGTAAAACATAAAAACAACCAAAGAAAATATAAAACTCAAAATACCAAATATACACCATTACTTTTTAGTTGTTTTACATTTATGAATATTGAAACACGTCTAATCCTCTCCTTGTGGTTCGACCCCAATCTGTACATCGACGATGGTTGTATAATTGCGACCTAAAAAGTGTAGTTGGGATTATAAATTTAAAACTCATTACATTTCTGTAAGAGGGAATCTGATTTTCACATGCCTATGTATCTAGTATGCAATTACCAATTACTCAAGGAAAGCGTGCATATCAGAAAACTCACTGATACATATTTTGTTAGTGTGCTAACCACAACTACATTATCATCACGACACTCACCCTCGCCACTGCGAACTTGATCTCAACTTGAAAGTAACAAGTATTTCATATGATCTCAACTTGAGAACTTGATTATGAAATTTGTTCTTCTTTGTGACGTCAGGACCCATAACCTCGCTTGTTTTAACAAAATCCTTAATCTAATTAACAAACTATGAAAAAAGTAAGTTACACGAACCAATAGAATGTAATTGATAAAAGAGCTATTATAGCATAAATGGCAACACATGTAAATAAAAAGTTGAAATCAATGGATATGCAGCACATAAGTCAAAGTGCATATGTGCAAACTTATCCACGCCATCAAACTTATTTTAAAAATGATTAAGTAGAATATCATAGTAGATTCAATGGCTTAAATGTGTAAACATATAAAATAGAATATTATAGAAAATTCAATGGCTTAAATGTGTAAACACATACATGTAACACAAAATTGTGCTGCATATACATTTTATTCTAAAACTATTTCAACAAGTGTTGGCCAATATTTCAAAGTTGATCACTTGGTCTCTAGATTTTTTTCATCAAACAAACTTTTATGTAGTAAAGAAACTACACCAAATGCAAGTTATGTCAAACAGCATAGCTTGTAAACTATTCATAGTAAATAAGATCAGTAGAAATAAATATCTTAATTAGAGAACTAACAAATATATACATATATATGTTTGTATCTACAGAAATAGTGCAAAAAGTTAGGATACTCATTTGTAGTCATTTCTATCTACAAGTTAATTGTCACACATGCAGCAATTGGATATACCTTCATTTTATGTAATTTCTTCTAAATGCAAAAATGTGTTAATTTAATTATTACTATTTCAAGGAATCTAACAACCTCCATCTAAATCTAATTAATTCATCTCCAAGAGAGAACGGTAACGAAACATTTCTTCCTACAACTTGAAAAAAAAAACACCTTTTAACATGTAATGAATTCAAAGTAGGACCGTCTACGTCTACAGCAGAAGCATGAGATGAAGTAAAGAAAACTTATGCATTTGAGATTCCGAATTCAATTCTCAAACTTTTTGAATAACTTATTTCACTATTTATCATTCCCCATACTCGCGTACTAAGCTTGTGAATCTCATTTTATAATGGAAAAAAAATTGAAGGATACTGATTCTCGACGAGATCCCAATTAAATAGCAATCTACTATTCCGATAAAAGTCAAAACCTTTATTTAAGAAAAAAGAACAATCTACTAATCCAGGCCTTTCTAGTCTTCCAACAACAAGAAATGCCGAGGTATATAGTTTTACAATGTCGCCAGTTACATCCTTTCAATCAAAGATGTAACTGATAACCTAGGAAAATCATGCACTGTTTCACGTGGCCGTGTGAAATAATTAATGCATCAAATCGAGACATTAATTTATCCTGATAGGATCCTAGCGACCAGCTAAATCGATCAACTGTTGCTTCTAGGATCACCATCCCAGTTATTCTATACATACATCTATATCTCCAAACAAGAATCCCCCTTCACACTAGATATTGCACTGTTTTGCCACTCGTGCATGCAGGTTATATATGCACAACATGATCACTGCAGCAAATGTGGACATGGACAAGCGAATATAATTTGTGCTTTGGAGGAGAAATGCTCAAGGAAATGTCACTTTTTAGCTTAGACATCTGAGCTATGTAGCGTTGGAAAACTAGCAATATTTTCCTCCACTAAAATGTGTACGTCACGTTGGAAAACTAACGTACACACCAAATAGATCATGGCAACCTACACATTTAACGCATCACAAAGATCTGACAGCAAAAACAAATAAGACGGAAAGATATTTTTTTACCAAAATAAAAAGACATAAAAGAAAAGAAGACAATAAGGGGGTTTTTTTGTAGTACGATTGAGATGACCCATCAGCATGCAGTGCGTACTAACACAAAGGAACGTTTGTACGGAGTTTTAATTTGCATCCTCGATCGCCATTTATCGCAGTCCTCGTTGAAACCACAAGGATACAAACACACAGAAAACACACCACGAGAGGAGGAGAGAGAGAGAGAGGGAGGAAGGAAAGAAGAAGCTGCAGGAAGAGGAGGGTAGAGAGAAAGATAGAGATCCGGAGAAGAACCTGGCGCTGGAGAACTCGTAGAGCTTTCCCCTCGGGGAGAAGACGATGAGGGCGACCTCGGCATCGCAGAGGACGGACAGCTCGTAGGCCTTCTTGAGCAGCCCGTTGCGCCGCTTCGAGAAGGTCACCTGCCGGCTCGCGGCGTTCTCTATCCTCCTCATCTCCGTCTTCCCCCTCACCATATCTCCCTCTCCTTCCTCTTTGCTCCCCTGCGATTCGAGACGTGGGGGATCGAAAGGGCTCAGGTGCAGCTGCAGCGGATAAATTATATTGCGAGATCTGTGAACAGGAAACAAACGGAGGAGGAGCGAAGGACGAAGATTAGGGGGAAATTTCCATACCAGTTTTTATCAGTTGCCAGAAATGGAAAAGAAAGGTGACCAGAATTTTGGGGGAAGAGAGAGAGAGAACAGGAAAAGAGGGAGAAAAGAAATATATATGTGCCAGAAGGGATAAAATAGATTTGGAAAATTTTTTGCTTGCTTGTATTGGGTAGTGACCAGGAGGCTTTTGTTTCTTTGTCCTCTCATGGATTTTTCCAAAAGAAAAAAAATTAATAAAGAAAAAGGACCCCCTACAAAATTTATCGCGAGGTAAATATTTAATTCTTAATTAAAATGTGCACCAAATGTAGCGCAATACAAATTAAAGCTGCACATGTCTCGGCTCCGTCTTCCTCGACGTTTTACTAAAAATAGTGGGGGATGTGAATTTTAATTGCACAAAAGACGACGACAACAGATGCCCGAATGCGACAGCGGCGCCCGTCTCCCGTTAAAGGAGAAGGAAGAATAATTTATGTTAGTTAGAATTTTGCTTTTTTGTCGCATTTTTTTCTTATAAGGTTAAAGAGATCGCCTTTAGCTTAAAATTAGAATTGCCTCATACATGGATAATTGTAATTTTGAGTTCGAAGTTTAAGTTTTTTTTAATCCTATATAGAAACTTGTAATATAATATAATATATATATATATATAAGTGTTAACATAGGTAGGTTAAATAGGCACGAGGCCAGTTACGTTAACGGGTCAGCATATAGGTCACCCGCTGTTCGAGGCGGCTCACTGGATCCAGAACTGGTCGTACGTTACATCCCACCAGAGCTCGACACGTGGACGCGGGGACGCCACTGTCACGTGGTTTGGCCTCTAGGAGATCGTGCGCGCGGGCCCCGCAACAAGCTCCAGTTTAGTGAAGACTTCCAAGAACCAAAAGAAAGGGATGGGGCGTACGGATCACACGTGGGACCCACGGTGCAATTTAAAGCCCGCGCCGCTGCTTCGCTCTCGTCGGTGGTCCTCCCTTTTTGCGCGGAGCGAGTTGTCCGCTCGTGGAACGTCAGCACCGGGACGCGTAAAAATAAAAATCCCCTCCCCCTCCTAGAAAATAGCACCTTAATTGACCCATCGGCTCTCATTGGCGGGTAAATTGTGGGCCCACGGTCTCTCTCCGTGGAGGAATTTTAAGTAACACGTCCCAGCGCGTCAAGGCTCCGTCGCGTGCGCCCGCTCGGATATTATTCGTTGTTTTGTTTCAGGTGAGTAAAATGTGCTGATTGGACCGGAAAATATCGCACCGGAAAAAAGAGATATGATTGGGGAAATTTCCATGGGAAAATTATTATTATAGGTAAGCAAGAAATTTTCCACCATTACAAAAAAAAAATAATTGGGCTTTTAAGAAATCGATTATTGGAGCCATGACAATTGACAAGACAAGAAGAAATCATCTTTTTTTCCTCAAAGCTTATTTATGGTTCATTGACAGTTATTATTAATTAATGTATATGTGACATAATTATAATATTTTTGAACTTTCTAACTTCGAACAATAGTGCACTTATCATGAGTTGCAATATCAATTTATTATCGAGTTCGATTAGGAAAACAAATTGTATACGTACAAATTGAAGGACGAGAAATAGTTTCTCAATCCACTTATACTAGTTGATATTATTATTACTTATTATTTTCGATCAGTTTGCAAATTTTACTGCTTGACTTCAGAATATTTTTTTTAGTTTTATGGTTAAATTTTTCGTGCTAATTGTTACCAGTCTTCATTATTCTTTTTTTAGTATTTAACCTCTATATTTTTTAACTATGACCTTTTCCATTTGCTTTTACATGGGAATATACAATTTATATTTTGCCTTTTGAACTTTTTATAAGGAAAAAATGTTAAAATGTCGCCCGTAGAGCTTTCAGAGGTAACTTTCCAAACATTATGTCTTTTTAGAATTAATTTTAGAATCTCTTTCTTTGATATATATTTTTATTTTTTTTACTTATTTTAAAACTTAAGAAAGGGAATAAGGGAAAAAGAAAACTAGAAAACAAATAGTGACATCCATTTTCAAAGATAAAAATGTTAAAAACTCATCTTTCACTTTATTTTGAACATACGTCATATTCGATCTAGACCCATGAGTCCACGACAAGTAATTAATATACTTGATTAATTATATAATAAAAAAGATAAATTCTGATAATATTATCGGTTTCAACTATTGAATCCGTCATATTGTAAGATACAATTTCCCTGAAAACTTTGTGGACTGACTTTTTTTATACTCAACTTCTCTATATATAGATGTTTTAAGCAAAAAAAAAAAAAAAACTACAACATGACCAGGGAAAAATAGGTCTTTAATATCGGTTAAAATTTAGGCATCTGTTTTTTTTTTAATATCCCCCAAAGGATCCCACGAAGGCCTACCTAATCAATATTTTTTAAAATATCAATATATAATTATGAAATTTATCTTCTAACATGTATAAAACAACTCAATTAACAAATATATTATTCTTGGCAACCAATAAAATTAAATCTTATTTGAAATATAAAATCGATACAAGATATGTTGCCTCCATATAATCACTAAACAATAGAAAAAAAAACAAATAGATGAAACAAAACACCGTAAAAAAAAATCGAAAACTCTCTCCATCTAGGTCTATTAAAACGAGGGGACACGTATCGATGCTTCTTTTTTGTGTGTCCAGGGACTGAATTGTGTGCAGTACGAGTGGATCCCCATCCCATCCCCTCCGATTTGTATTAGATATTAATATTTAGGTATACAACATATATAATTAGAATCAAATAAAATAATTGAGCCCACTAATTCATCAAGTTTGTTCTATGACTATGGTTAGTATGATTTGACCATTCTACATGAACCGGCCAAAGAAGATGATAAACCACATGTGAATCGCGTATAATCTCTTTGGCCATTGGATTTTGATCCAACAACTAGTTAAGTGGGGAGAGCTCCATTAAACCCTTCTTTTATTGTTATCTCTATCATCAAAATTTTATTGCAATCTTTTAGCATCAAGGGTGACAATACTTATTTTGTCATGTAATTTATGATGAGATGTACCACCTTTTAATCTTATAATATGCATGCAATTCATAAAATCAATAGATCTTCAATTTTACCTTTTAATAAGTATCAATATCAAATTTTGAAATAATTAATATACACATACATGTTTTTTGTTTGAGATTTTATAACTTTTATTTTATGATATATAATGTTTTTTCCTAGTCAATTTATATTGATTTTTATTCATATTTACTCTTAGATAAGTTCTTATGTGCATTTATTGGAAAAAAAATTGCCTCAATGGTATATCATTTCCAAGATTAATTAAGAAATTGACACTTCTAAGTTAAGCTATAACTTAATAAAGTGAAAGAATTGTTTTTTAATTAAAATAATTTTTAATCATATAAATGATTTTCATTATGCATACGTTATTTATTTCTTTATATTTTCCACCCCCATCATCCCCTAAGTATAAAAGTGTATTTTTCTGGTCTGGCCATTTTCGTGAAGTAGAATATCTTTTGTCGATAAGAAAATATTACTTTTATGATCAATATGGTTTTAGCTGATTTATGGGATGATGTATCATCATTACAAATTATCTTTATTGCCTAAAACATATTGCATATTAAGAGATACTCGTCTTACTTTCTTTTTTTTTTAAATTATCCATGAAATAAAGTAACCATATTTTTATTGCCAATACATGCGTAAACTATATTTGTTTGTTGTATGATATACAATGAATTTAATCTTGAGAGAGTGCTTGTCGAGATAAACAAGAGACAACTTCTTTTAGTTCCAACTTTTTTTGTTTGTGTATTCTCAATGATTACTTAGAAACAATCTAGCATATCTCATTTTTATTCAAGTTCCACATTGTATTTTTATTATATGGTTTTCCTTTCTGCTTGAGTTGAAGAAAAATATAATAATCAAATAAAAGAAAAAACAAACAAACAACGCCCCGTGCTAGAAAATTTGTGGAAACATTCTATTCAACAATTAGATCTTTTTCGTTTATATTTAACCTATCCTTCTCTTTTTTCTTATTTCTACCTATTCTTTAAATATGTGTGTGATCCATAGAATACACATTATATAATAAATACCACATAGTTATGTGTTAAGTAGAAAGTATAATGAAGTAGGAAAGTAGTTTATGGGGAAATAGTAGAAAGGATGAACAATTTAATGGCATTCCATATTCAATAACAAAATCCATTTTGCATTTCATACGTATGTTCATGAAATCAATATATTTTTATTCATAATATAGATCCGATTTTCTATCATCTGAATACAATTCATCCCATTGAATTTAGAGTTACACGAAGCAAATTTCTCATCTCTATGGATTAGATCCTGAGTTATTGCAAAAGTAAAGTGAAGAGAGATTATGGAAAGTCAATAATCTTTCATTTATTATCAGTACTGTTCATTCTAGTTCTATTGCTTTCTTCCTTATAAGTTATAATCTGCGTAAAAACACAGTCAAAATTATTAATTTGACTGAACTTGAATTATTAAGTCTCGTAAATTATTGAAGAAGTGAAATAAAAAGGATTCAAACTTCAAGTCTTAAATAAATAAAATTATTTCGTATGGAATCATAATTTTTACCACTTACTATCTTAGAAACTTATGATTCCATACGAAATAATTTTATTTATTTAAGAATCTTTTTAGTAGAAAAAAAACTCTATATAATTAAACTAAAGAATCTTTTTAGATCTATCTTCCCATGAAGTCATTGCATTTTTTAACTATTAATGAATGACTTGCGAAGTTCTATGAAATTTCTTTCATATTTTGAAAAAGTCGATTAGTAAAACGGATCCCTCCTATTTTTCTCCTTAAATATGAGAATAGATGAGTTTAAAATATATAAAAGAATGGAGTCTTAAACCAATAAATACATGTGGATGGGGGAAAGAATCCATTTTTTATACTTCTATATACATGACATAATATTTCTTTTTTATTGATCTAGTACATGTCGAATGTATTCTTTTTTTTTTGTAACTAGACTCTTGTTTAGATTATTTTGAAGAAATGCCCAACAGCTAACAGGATTTGATATTTTTGTCAACGAATCATACAATGTGATAAAAAAGTTTAAAGAGGGAAAAATAATCTCTTTTCTATATTCTTACATTGTTTTAATTTTTCTTAGCGCAAATTCTCACATAACTATAGCATAGTAAGAAAATAACGTAAAATGTATAAAGTGAAAAAATGATGATAATAATCAAATTCGAGATGATAGTTCTACGAATTTGGTCGGAGAGACTGTAAGTTTAATTTAAATTCGAATTTATCAATTCTGATGTATCCTTTGGTATTGGAACAACGTCATCTTTGTTCTCACTTTTCATTCAAACATTCATTTTCGAATGTAGTAAGTCTCCAACAATATTTTTGGATGTTGTAAGTCTTCAACAATATAAAAGAAGTCAAAGAATATTCCTCTTTTAGGTATGGGGTGAAGTGATAACAATTCCTAGTCGATTAAGCAAGATATAGAATTTGACTTTTTTAATCAAATTACTTAAACTCATTGACTTTTAATTGTGGACAATATGCTATTTAACATCGTGTGAATTAAATTATTGACACCACTTTTCAAACACCAACAAACCCAGAAAAAAAAAGTAATCTCGCTGAATTATCGTAATTGGAACAAAACTGGGTCAATTGACCTGGAACAATAATGTTCCTACTAATTTCATGACAAGTCACAACATTGCTCTGCCGCACGATGAGAGGCAGTTATGACAATTGCACTCCAGCAGCAATGTTGTCGTGGTGGTTCCCATGGGCTGTTTTTGTTCGTGAAGCATAATAAGCAGCAGTTTTATGTCATTCATGATGTCAAAAGCTGCCGTAGGGCCTATTGCGTACACTGCTGGATCTCATACTAAGAAAATAATTTATTTTTTATTATGATATAATAGAAAAATACATTTATTTTTTATTATAAAAATTAAAATTCACAAAGAAAATCATACTAAGATTTACATGATTCCGACATTGGGGTCTGCGATAAGGCCTTGTAATGCATACTACGTTATGAATTCTGAGGACATTAACGCATTGATAAAAAAAAGTACGAGAAAGATAACTATCTAAAAGGCAGAATTTCTTCTACTCTTCTCATTTCATTTTTCACGATTATAGAAGTATTAAAAAAAAATAGACGGTAGCATGCCAACTTACGTTTGAGCTTTTCAAGCGAAACGAAGTGAGCAGAAACAAATCATTAACTTCCTCCCAGATGCAAGTGTCATTTTCGCAACACAGGCCACATGACATGTACCTGTTAGAACCAAAACTTCTGTGGTCACGAAAATGTTAACTGAGCAATGGAAGAGAAAAGCAACATCCATGCTTGTAACAACTCCCTCATGCATAATGTAGACAATTAATCATCCATCGGCAGCTGTCAGATGCATACAGTTTGTGTGACATGCAATCATGGGAGGAGAGATTATTGACCTCGCCAATAGCAATAGCTAACAAGCAAGCTGTTAGTAGATAACACCTAGACCAGGGATATAATAATATCTGTAGAAAAAAAAGGTTGTTGGCATGTGAAATCCCCACGAAAGCTTCAAGCAAGAAAATCAAAGAATATTATGCGAGAAGATGAAAAGCTTTTTCCATAAGCTTGGAAGTTCTTAAGATGGACAATGTATGTTAGCATAAAAGGAACACCAATCTTGATTGCTAAATACAGAACCCAAAACTAGCATCAAGTAATTACCAAGATGTTATTACTTATTTACTTGGTCCCAATGTGCAGAACTCATTCCATGTCTATTGATATTCATAAGACCCTGATGGGCACTTAGAAATGCACTCTTCATGCTAGCAAGATTCCATTTCAGGGAAGAATACCCTGCTATGTGAAATCCTCCCTTGATGCATGTTCCCATTCAAATGACGAACTTCCAATTGAACGAAACCAACTTCCATTGAGGAACTTATGGGACAGAGACTGCTCCGAGGCCATGGATAAATCTGCATCAGCATTCTCAGTAGTAGCAAAATCCACACCGGGTTCATCCCCATACCCCCCTGCAGGAGGTTCTATATTAAGAATGGGCTTCATAAATGAACTCCAAGCTGCAAGTCTGTCTTTAGCATAAGGCTCCAATGCACTCTCAGTGAAACCCAAATCAGCAAGATATCTTGGCAGGTCAATCTCAGAATTATTTGCACCATCCAAAATGGTGCTATGCAAGGTCTCACCCCTCCTTGCTGAGGGAACTCCATCTTCTGAATCAACAAGGATTTCTTGATCATTCATGATATGGTCATGATTAGTCTTTCTATCTTTGAGAATCTTGAATCTAGCCATAACAGAAGCCTCAATATCGTCTGACTCATTTGTATTTGATCTTTGGCCCGAAAAAGCCTCATGAAGAGTTCTGCTATCAGCATCACTCCCTTGCTGAGCAAAAGGAACCCATGACCTTTCTCTGGCTTGCATAATCATGTCCTGCACACCAAGGTCATGTGTGGATTTTGGGCTTGATGATGTGACCGACAATGTGGATTTTCCTAAAAACATAATTTATCAACACAATTTGAAAACAAAAGGAGAAACTCATAAGTTGCCGAAGGGCTCAGTGAGACTTGCAAGCTTCACCTTTTGGCTTATGTTTATGGCTTTCAATGTCAATGTCCATTCTGGTACGCTGAAGTTCATACTTCAATTTGCATTTTGCTACTTCGGCCTTGATCCAAAGATGCTTATACAACTGCAAATGTGATTTTCCTTCCCTTTCAGAAAACGTTTTTGCTAGTTCACTCTCAAACACCTGCATTGAAATTTAAAAAGTGTCGTTATAGTTAGACTGGAACTGACATTCCTTGTGTAAACCTTTAACTCTAATAATCATGGACTTGGAAACAAAGATTTACCTGAACTAGGTCATCAACTTTCCTACCATCAACATTATGGACTCTAGAAACAAGGTTGTCAACCTCATCACTCTCAGCATTGTGACCCACTGATTGCATACTTCCTTTCACCGTGTAAGCCATGTTGCTCTGGTTCATCCCATCATTGTTTAACAGTCCACCTGGCGACCGAGCAGAATCAAACTGCGAACCAGCATGAGGATTTCCAACAGGAACCTGTAAAACACCTTAAAACATCAACTAACAGGAAACCTGATCACTAACAAAATATTTATAATGGCGATTTATTTACTAAGGGGGATGGTGGAGAAGTATCGAACTAGGAGAAGAGACTTACATATGGTTTTCATTGACTTAGAGAAGACGTATGATCGGGTACCAAGGGATGTACTTTGGAAAGCCTTGCAAAAGAAGAGGGTGAGTGTTGCCTACATTAAGATAATACAAGATATGTACGATGGATCATTGACTAGGGTTAGGACACCCGGAGGTGAGACAAATGAATTTCCTATAGGAATTTGCCTACATCAAGGATCAGCTTTAAGCCCGTATCTATTTAACTTAGTTATCGATGCTATAACCGAGAGTATCACAGAGGAGGTACCTAAGTGCATGCTATTTGCGGATGATAAGGTTTAAGAGAAGAGAAGAGAAGAGAAGAGAAGAGAAGAGAAGAGATTAATACAAAATTGGAAATATGGAGAAATACGTTGGAGTCAAAGGATTTTCGTTTAAGTAGGAATAAAACAGAATATATGCATAGCAATTTCGAGCGAAATGACGTCGTATGATCCATGTAGCCGACCCCACCTAGTGGGATAAGGTTTTGTTGTTGTTGTTGTATATGCATAGCAATTTCACAAATAAACAACTTAGAGACGATTTGGAAGTTAGGTTAGGGGAAAATATAATTCCTCAAGTGACAAAGTTTAAATATTTAGGATCAATTGTAAGACAAGATGGTGAGATTGATGACGATGTTAATTATAGAATTCAAGCTGGTTGGTGTAAGTGGAGGAAAGCCACTGGAGTTCTTTGTGATAGAAAAATACCCAATAAAGTTAAAGAAAAATTATATCGTACTGCTATAAGACCGGCAGTATTATATGGTAGTGATGTTGGGGTATGAAGGGACAATGAACGTAAAGTGAGGGTAGCCGAAATGAGGATGTTGAGATGGATGTGTGATCATACAAGATTAGATAAGATTAGGAATGGCCATATACGTGAACGAGTCGGAGTGGCTCCTATTAGTGAGAAAATGGTAGAGAATCCTTTGAGATGGTTTGATCATGTTCAGAGAAGACCATTAAATGCGCCAGTAAGAAGAGTAGATCAAATAATCTGGAATCCGATTAAAAGAGGGAGAGGGAGGCTAAGGCAGACACTTGGCGAAATAATAGAACAAGATCTATTGGTGAATAATATACCGAAAGGTTTGATTACTAATAGAGCGGAATGGCGTCGTATGATCCATGTAGCCAACCTCACCTAGTGGGATAAGACTTTGTTGTTGTTGTTGTTGGTGAGGAGAGAAATAAGTTCATACATGGACCATCAGGACATGAAAAATTAAGCACACACTCAAACTTGGCTGTTGGAAGAAAGACCACATGGTACAAGCAGCCTAGAACTTTGCAAAAAAAGTCTAATATCCTCATTTGACAATGAAAACCATAATTTTCTCCTACACAGACAATCATAAGTCAAATGCTTAAACTTGAACTTTATGGTCCATATTAAGTATATAAAGACCAGCAGGTACACAACATCCAACTACCAATAATGCAATTACCATAAGAAATGTCATTCAACAATCCAACTAGAAGAGCAATTACCTACCTTCTGGTCTTCGAGAACAAGCAATATATTGTTAAGAGTTGATCGAAGAAGTTTAAGGTCACCATCTTCCAGATCAATCTCATAATTGCACTCTGTAGAAAGAAGATCTACAGAAGACTTATGCATGTCTTTAACAAGTCTGTTCACATGTTCTCGAGATAAAGAATATGAACCTGAAAGTAAATATCAAATAACCAAATAGGCAATGCAACCATAGGTCTAGGAAAGGAAATGGAAAAAAAAAAAATCAAATGCACAAAATCCTGTAAAGGAACCAAACCTTTCTTATGAATATCTGCTTCATCTGTTGATCTGAAACCTGCAGAAATACTCTCAGCTTGATCACATTGCCTTCCCATCATATCTTGTGGGTCAGAATCTTTTCGTTTTTCTTCCATTAATTCATGCATAGATTCCTGATGCACACTGATATGTTGAATATTATTTTCATTAGCATGCTTAGAAGTTACTCTCTCTTCACTACTTTCATCTTTGGAGTTCGAATGCATAGATGTGGAAGCAGCCAATGAAGATAGCTCAACTTGAGCAGAAACTTTATTGTTAATAACATGACAATTAGTTACAAGTTGTTCAACTGGGCTTCCCACATTTTGAATAATCTCAACATCTTCCTTGCCTTGAGTTAAGTCAGTACATACATCGAATTCGGGAGTTTCTGTCTCACAAGCAAATGGCAGTTGTCTAGAAGCTGGAGCTCCTTTCCAACATGGTGAGTCAACAGCAAGGTTGAGCTGATCAAGTGCCTCAGCAGAGTTTCCGATTGACTTACGAACTTCTTCAGAACTGCATGCAGAGGTGTTCAGACCTTTTAAACTCAGCCCAGGATTCAATTCTAGATTATTCATAACTTTGGCACCAGGTAATTTTTCAATGGACGGTAAACTACCTCCAATATCCACAAATATAGCATTAGTCTTTTTAATGTCATTACTTCCTTTGTTCAGTTTAACACTAATATCTTTTTTGTCACTGTCCTGAATGATAATGCTTCGCACTTTTGCCTTAGTTGAAGCATTTCCTGACTCAGAAGTCTTACATGAGCTAACTTGGTGACTTGAAGATGATCCATGTTTTGAAGTATAGTCCATCATCGGAGTAGCCCTTAGATCCGATGGTGAAAATAATTCGCTTGAGGTTGAACAGGTAACAGTCGGATAAAAGGCTATTGGACTCACACAAGAATCAAGTTGTGCCATGTACCTGTCATAAGAGGAGTTAGGAACAAAGGTATTGCATGATTCCATCCCAGAACTTGATCTTGGTAAACCAGGGTAAGATGATCTTTCAAGGGTAATAGATGGTGCCGAGAATGGCACACTAGAAATATTATAAGGGATTGCTGTGTCTTCTCCAAAAATTGATCTATTCTTATCATGCAGCCATTCAGAACTTTCTGATGTATAATGTAGTTTTCCTGCTAATGAATTAGGATACTTGCCATGCCAAGCACCACGAGAATCGTCTTCATAAATATTATGACCTTCATATCCTGGAAGACGCACCAGATGCAAGATAATACACAAGGCTATTAATTTTTTTTGCACATTTAAGAACTAAAATAATACTGAAATCATAGGAGACAGCTATTGAGTAAACAGCAAACTGAACCCGACTTCAAAAGGAGAAAGATTAAACTAAACATGTTATTCATACTAGAGACATGTAAAATGTTGTTACAGAATGGACTCAAGTCAGGGGAACTTTATTCATGACGAACTGAGTTAGTTGTATAGGATAAGAATGATTTAATTGCTAGCAAAAAACAAATCCTCTGAAAGAAAGGCTACCAGTACAAACCAAGATATTATATAATGGACAACAGAACCATAAAATGTATGTCATATCAAACTTACTGATTTTTCTAAGTGTATAGATAATAGATCCAATACTATATTCATCAATCAGGGAGACAAGTGTGCTGTTATATTTTCTTTTAAGATTTGGACATAACAGTAATCATGGCTAGTTGCCAGGTAGGAGTTGGTGCCCACTATATATATCATCCTTTATAATTATGTTTTCAACAACAACAACAACAACAACAAAGCCTTATCCCACTAGGTGGAGTCGGCTACATGGATCATACGACGCCTTTGTTGATCCATGTTCATAAGATTCGACAGAATTTTATGCTGGCTGTCGGGGCCTAACACAACCCTCCTCCTTTGTCCGAGCTTGGAACCGGCTATAAAATATAGGCGGAGTTTTTATAATTATGTTTTCACCACGTGAAAATTTTCAAGTGCTGGAAAGTAATGAGAGAAAAAGATGGAATTTTTATGGGCAGAAGGGAAATTAGGACAATTGACACAAACATTATTGCAAAACTCCTCCAATCTCTATGTTATGTTTTTAATTGGTTTGCATTTCACCTTCATTCAGTATCTCAAATGTTACTATATTTAGTGTAGACAATGTCACAAATGTAGCATATTTGGTGAAAGAGTTCATTTAGACCAGCACCATCCCTAATTATAAGCTTCTAATGGTTTTTTTTTAGGGGTTCTATTTGTGGTTTAGATAAACTTCATATTGATTCCCAACCTTTAACTTCAGGCAGGCTTCACCATCTCTAAAACAACAACACTGGTATTCCTCACTCTTAATAGAATGCATATGTAAGAAATTCAGATTAAAGTTTGAAATGTTTAAATAACTGAATTAAGTTTACTCAAGAAACACACTTCTGTTTTCAAAAAAAAAAATTACTCAAGATAATGGATTGCAAGATGCACAACATCAAGTCATTGAATGCAGATTATCTTGACAATCCATTCAATCTTTGTACTTGCACTTCTCCATAGTGCTCATACTTTGTATTCAAGAATCTTTCATTATTGAAACAACCAAAACAGATGTGCAATTTAACCAAAGAACATTACTTGTCAGAACTCAGAAATACCCAGTCACATAATATCACAATTGCAGCTACCAATCTACTTTACGTTTCAGATGTTACTGTCCAATAAAAGCCAGCAATGTAATTTGAACATCGCATCTAAATTGAAGCATTCCCTATTCTTTTGAATTAAAAAGTCATCTAGTTCATAGTCTACTCAACTAGCTATGATAAAAAAGTTTCGAGAACTCCTTTGGTCAATAATTAAGCTGGGGGTAAAAGATGGTTAGTACAATTTCAATGTCCAATTTCGATAGCAGAAACAACGCAATTTCGACTGCATCCTGCAATGCACATTTCTCCAGCTGTGAGCTTCATGAGTAGCCTAGTACTTGCTTACAAAAAAAAAGGGTACCTTTTCCCTGTAGAAAACCTGGATGTTATCTAAAGAAGAAACTGAACAGTTTCCCATCGAGTGTTGACCAAAAAATTAGGGTTTCTATATCAGATCGTCACAGAAGGAAAAAGATACACCGATTCCCAATACTTCTTGGTAATTAACGAAGTAAATCCAGTGGAGATGTCACCTCTCTTGAAAGGTTGGAGGGTGTATCCCGGAGGAGGATCCACCCACGACGAAACCCGGTCGATACCATTCCCCCGCCCCACCTCCTCATCGAACGGACCGTTCCACGGGTCCACGACTCCTGCGCCTGAGTAATCCGTCGGGGAGGGTTTGAAAGAGTCATCGATCGCCAGCGGCGGTAAGTCGGGATAGTACCCAGCGTAGTACGCGTCGGCAACAAGCTCGCCGGAGCCTGGTCGGGAGCGGTAAGGGATGCCGGCAACCGAAGGGGAAATGATCTGGGTGGAAGAAGTAGAAAGGGGAAGTTGGGAGAGAGGCGGTGAAGAGGGCAAGGGGCGATCGACGGTGAAAGGTGGAGCGAGAGGTGAGAGGGTGGAGAAGGAGGAGGAGGGAGGCGGGTGGACAGCCTGCGCGGTCGCCGCAAGCGGTCGGCGGGAATTGCCGGGAAAAACTCCGCCGGCGAGCGTCATCGTGGGTTAGTTGGAACAAGAGAGAGAGAGAGATCGCTTGATACGAAATAAAAAAAAAAAGAGAGATATTGGAACGGCACCAAAAGGCAAAAGGGGCCTTATGACTTCTGAATAATAATAATAATAATAATAATAATAATAATAATAATAATAATAATAATAATAATAATAATAATAATAATAATAATAATAATAATAATAATAATAATAATAATAATAATAATAATAATATATTTCCTCTTTCAATTATTCTATTTTATCTTTTTTTTCGTGTATTTGGTTGACTTCATTGTTTCTGGAAAAGCAAATCAATAGAATATTCAGTTATGATTATTGGAATGTGTTTTCGTGATTATATTTTTAAGTTTGTGATTATCAAATCTCTGTGAAAAATCAAAGTCCATGGTTCAAATATGAAATATGCCAATTAACTCTTTAATAAAACCAAAGTTTTCTCAATATTATGGATTCAAAATCGCTAACTATGCATTAACTTTGTCATTTATCGCATCTATATGAGTTGAGATAAAAGAAAACATTTTTTTTCTTCCTTTTTATCCACAGGATATGGCACAAACGTCTTTTGCTTCATCCTCAAGTTATTTGCTTTCTTCCATCACCTTTATGGCTTTATTACTGTTGAAATTACACTAAAAGGTTTTTTTAGAAGAAGAGCGATATGACGATTCGGTAATGCCTACCGCTATTCATCGACGAGGCTTGTTTTGTCCAAGTGCAATTTCTGGGCAGCATCGGTCCTTTCACCCTGGGATTCCCATTATAGAATTTAATTTTTATCTAATTATCAACAACTTCGTAAAAATTTTGTTTATTTATGTTTAAGATGCAAATTCTCCAGAAAGACGAGAAAACTTAATTGACTTAACATAAAGTAAGAAAAAAAATGACTCATGCTAATGCTTATGAATTATCGTATACATCAAGAGTTCAAAGTTCTCGAATTTGAAAAAAAATGGGTGTTAATGTCACGTAACATTTTTTCATGATACGACACACGAAGTTTCAAGGCATTAATGCCACTTAACTCAAGTTTGTAAATTCTTAATGTCGTCTCAAAGAATATATGTAATTATTTCGCACTATGTAATATTGCAGAGTATCAAATTATTCGCTTGTGACATATTTTGAGCGTGAGGTGGCAATCCACATCAATAACTCTTTTTCGATGCCCCGTAGTTTCTCGAATGTCCCTCCGAACATTAAGCGCTCAAGTGTCACATTAGTACCTCAATGTGTTATGTCTTGTTGAACACTCTCATCATGTCTGTGTTGAAAGTCTATAAAAATGACTCTCGGCATAGTCATTTTGATCGTTAAATTTTCACTG
Organism: Pontederia crassipes; assembly: GCA_030549335.1. Lineage (NCBI taxonomy): Eukaryota > Viridiplantae > Streptophyta > Magnoliopsida > Commelinales > Pontederiaceae > Pontederia > Pontederia crassipes. Next base: position 61,074,525 of record CM060191.1, on the reverse strand, counting down.
CTTACTCAAAATAGACTTAGCTACGTGCCCATTTGCTTAGACGCCACACGTGATCTTTATGTCCGAGAATGCTCCCGTGACAAGTGATATTAGAGTAGTTCATCTTATTTGGATCCATGTGACGATGTCTCGCTTGTGTCGTCGTAATGTGCCCTGGCGTGAAAAGATGCTTCCACTCAAAAAATCCACTACGCCCAAGTGCACCGATGTCATGGTTTATGGTCGTGGATGCCAACGATGGATGCTTGACAAGCTTCGTCGTTGTACAAGCTTCATCGTTGTACATCCAGTCGTACCCACAACAAATTTTTGATACACCCATATCGTGTCAAGGAATATTCGTCACGCACTATGATGACGAATTGATCACTCCGCATGACTAGGATGGTCATGCATCGTTCACTCGAGTAAATCATCACTCCACATGGATAGTTGAGAATTCTGAAGTGTCGCACTACGTGAAAAAGAGTGTCCTCACATGATGATCTTATGTCACTCATACCACGAGGGCACATTACACACCCAGTCGTGTAACTCGAAATACCCATGTCACATTTAGGGACTATCATCATGCTCAGTCATGGCAATTTAGCGTCAACATTATGTGACGTCTCATCGCATGCTCAACGTGAAGCGTTCAACCACTCCACATCATAAGTTGGCCCAATGTCAAGAATCAAAGTTCAATGTCCAGCATCATTCGCAAACATCTTGTTGTGTCGACAATCCAGCCTACCACGTCAAGATGACTTCCACAAATGGGGCAAAGCATTAATCTCTTGAAAATACTCTGGAATGACTGTCAAACAAGTGTCATCTTGCAAGCAATGTGATGTCACCCAACGAGAGTTAAGACGAACCTAATGCATGTCAATACAAATCGACGGCTCAACCCTAACGACTATTTGGCAAATGATCTGAGCATCAAACATTTGGCGAACCCTTGACATGCTGCTATCAAGTGTTCCGCCGCCAATCGAAGAAAGGCCTACCTTTTCTTTCGGCCAGTTCCTTGAATAATCGAAGTGCCCTCCAAGATCTTAGTCCAAGACTCGGAAGACACATTGACAATGTCGTCATTTCGAATGGAGATGAAGGTGAAGTTGGGAGATCTAGCCATGAGTTCTCCAACATCAATCCACTTGCCATCAAGCGGAGCGTCTTCATGAGCATCCTCATGGATCGGCAAAGACTTAGAACGTTTGCTTTTCCATAAGAGTTAGTCATCAGATGAGCGTGCATGATTTTTGTCGACAAGTACAATGACATCACTTTGTTTGAAATACTAATGCGTGGGTATTTCATCATCTTCGTCCACGAGCACAATGGTATTATCTCATTCATGCCCAAATTTGTTGTCAAAACTTCTAAAGGAGGTCCCAGGATTGGAAGAAAGCGTATCCCAAAAATTCTGCAAGATGTAACGAACTTATGGTGACGATGTCACTGCGACAATGTGGAACATGGCAACAATAATCCAATTGGGACATGGGACGAATTCATATGTTAGCACATCAATTATTTTTCGTTGTCAAGTCAAGATTAGAGGTCAAGATTGCATCCTTCAATATTAGCCAGAAAGACACGTTGAAGGAGTACGTGAAAGAGTTTATTAGGGTTTCCCCTTCAGAACTCCCAAGTGGATGAAGATACATAGTTGGCAATATTCGTCAAAGGGTATGAAATCCTAGACCTAGGACGGAGTTGGAGTGTTGAGATTACTCCAACCTTTGCTCGTTAGTCATCATTGCAGAATAATTCATAATGTATGCCACAACGAATGTCATACCACTAAAGCCCTCGTGCAAGGGCAATGGTGGGAGAAAAAGTCCAAGTCGTAAGGAGGCAAACTAAACTTCCAAGAAAAAGTCAAGGCCCATCACAATAGGAGGATTGAGTCAAATCCATAATGAACGTGAGAAAACTCTCAAATAAAGGCTCGGAGTAGACAAGTTCTAAGGTATCTAATTGAAAAACATTGTTATGCTTTGAACCGTCGAAATCTTAAATGATCATCAAGAGTAATGCTCTGTATTCGATGGAGGGATGAATCTATGTCGCAACCATATGCAATATGGAGACTCTGATCGTGTTTTGTCATAATCATAAATCAACTTTTTCTTCGAGCTACTCGTGAAGCCATACAAAAATTATTCATCCCCAAGAAGTTAAATCAAATGAGTTGACACTGCACAAGTCTAGAGAAGCTAAGGCCAATAGAAATTTGAAGGATGGATAGTTGCTTGATGAAGTCAAACTGCTCACATTGCGGACTTCATTGGTGCTGCACAAGTGATGACACCGGATTGGACAAAAGAACAGTAAGAGAAGTCCTAAGGCAAGAGTTCACAGTGAGTGCACAGACATTCTTGACATTGTGTGACGCTGATGAAATAAAAGTCAAGGCAACTGATGAAATAAAAGTCAAGGTAAAGAAGCAGATTTTAACTAGACATGCGAAGTCAAGACTGAAGACAAAAACCCTGAAGAATCTCAGACAATGGCGTGGGGGTGTTGCCAATTTTGGTGAAGGAGAATATCATGGAGCATTTTTTCATGACACGACGTGCAAAGTCTCGCAGCACCAATACTACTCAATTCAAGCTTGTAGTCGCTTAGTGCCATTGCAAAGAACACATGCAATCACCCCATATTACGTAATATTTAATAATACCAAGTTATTCGCCCTTGTGCGTTAATTTGCAAGATCATCCTTATGAATGATCAAGTTACACATAGAGTATTAGTCTTTTACATTTTCAATTTTGTATTGAGACTCTCTTAACTATGGTACATTAGGGAGGAGTACACTAATGTCTTTGTAGGCTTATATGTATTCTTTGTTTTCAAAATATATAATACAAATAATCTTTTCTAATTCTAGTGCCTAGCCTTGAGCGTGAGGCGACAACCCACGTCGGTGACCCTCCTGTTGTCCCGTGGTTCCTTAGATGCCCCTTCGGATATTAAGCCCTCAAACACCTACATTAATGCCTCAACACACTAGTGACATGATGCATGCATTATTATACATGTTTTACATGCATCATTTAGGTTATTTTTCATAGTTTTTCCCATTGCATACATCTATTTTCTCATTTATTTCTCTAAAATTTGTTAGAGTCCAAAGCTATCAACTTTTATTGTATTTTGATATCAAGAGTGTCAAGTTGGAGGTGCAGAGCGATTGTCCCGAAAGAGCGAGGAAATCGGAGCATTAAAAGGACATAATCACTATCTTGAAGAAGAACCTGGGCCGGGTCATCAATATACCGGGGCCGGACCGATCGTTAAACCAAACCCGAGTCGGATTTGTGCGCGACAAAAGAATCCGAGCTGAAGCTCAGATTTTTCCTTATTGAACACGAAGTTAACATCTCAAAACGGCGTGCAACCCTAGGGGGACGTTCTCCCCTATAAATACTAAAGTTTGGAGGCTTGGTTCGCAGCCTCGGACGCGTGAATTCTCGTGCCCTAGCCACCCAACTTCCGAGAGAAATTTCTACAAAGCTGAATTCTAAAGCAACTTGGAGTCATTCCGACGAACCCTTGCGATGACCACACGGCCGAGGCTCGTGACAGATGCATCACCGGACTCCAGGAAGCACACTTTAGTAATATTTCTGATGAAATTCTTGTTTATCATTATTGATTTTATGTCAAAATAATTTCGTATGGAGTAGTTTTATTGTTAGGGGAAAACTAAGTTGAACCTTGTCAATTTATTTGGATATTAGACTTCTGTTAAATTGCAATTCGTGCATGGTTAATGTTAGAATATTGGATAATGTTCATGTCGTGTGATTCTGTAAGTTTTTGCATGATTAGCCGTTCAATTCTCTTCCGATATTCTATTTGATTCACGAATTTTGCAATCATAGAACCCGGACTGCATTCTTAACTCAGATTGAATCGTTGTTTATTCTTTTCTGTGGAGTCCGGACCAGGTTGTGTAGAACCCGGGCCGAGTTTTTTCGGAACCCGAGATATTTCTTTTCTACGCGGGCCGTGTTGATTGCACAGCGTGGATTTGAATTTGTTTGATTCGAGCCATGTTCTGAATAACTCAGGCCGGGTCAGAGTGTTTTACTTGTCGGAACTGATCATTATTTGATAGACCCGGGCCGAGTTCTGAATAACCCGGACTAGGCATTAATTTTGGATTTCTAATCACTTTATATCGGATTTTATTGTTATTAATTGTGGATCTAGAAGGATTTGTACTCTATGTGTCTTAATCATGGTTATGTGCAATTTGATTGAGTTTTCAATTGGTTGGACTTAATCTTGATTAGAATAGTTAGATTCTCGAGATTTTGAGTCTTTTATATTTAACGATCCTTCTTCGTGCTTAATGCATCTCGATTAAAACTGATTTATTGTGTATTGAGTTTTCAGAAATCATAGTCATATTTTAATAAGAGATAATTAGTTCTCAAGTTTTTTTAGCACTATATTTATGTTTATAAGTTGCATTTTAAAGCAATTCAGTTCAAAGTGAGATTATAGTTGATTGAGGTTTTAACGACTTTAATGGCACTTTTATCGGATTAGTTTCATTCTCAAGTTTTTGAGATCAATATTTATAAGAAACTTCTTTCCATTAGAAGTTTAATTGGTGATTTATTTATTATTTGAGAGATGACAGGGATACGAAGTTAGACCCTAACTCATCATTATTATTGATTTTTCCTCGGCTGAGCACCGTTTTCATTCGTTTTCTCACTTCCTTTTTTTCTTAATTGATAAATTGAAAGTTGATTCCTCGATTGATTTTTTTACAATAACTTTTAGAGAAAAAGATTATTAATATTTAGTCCTCATGTGTTCGACACTCCTATTCACACTTTGTTACTTGATACGATCTAATGTACTTGCTAGTATATTTGCGCTTAATTTTCACGCATCAAGTTTTTTGCGCCATTGCCGGGGACTAATTTAGTTTTTTTATTCTTTTTACCCTATTAGTTATTTTTTTAGTTTTACTACTTTTTCTATTTGTGATCATGTAGGGGATTGAAATTTCGAACAGGTCACGTCCTGAATTCTTCCATTGAGTCTCCCTTTGAAAAAATACGATATAATACTAGGAGCTCGAAATGACCTTTGTTTTTCGATCCAGAAATTGAAAAATCATTGAGGAAGTCTAGAAAGATTCTAAAGAGCGAAGAAATAGCAGATCAGTGCCAAAATCAAGAGCTCAATGTCAATCTTAATCCGAACCTCAACATGAATCATCCACCGCCATACAAAACAATGTGTGACTATATGTTCGGTCAAATTCACGATGAGCCAAATAGCAGTATTCTGCTTGATGTCATTGCTAACCATTTCTAGATCCAACATGGTACACTTCAAATGGTACAAAATGATCAATTTAGTGGTAACAAAGATGAGGACCCCTTTGGTCGCGTTCGAAAATTTTTACAATTACGTGCCACCTTTAAATTTCACGATGTTACTGATGATGCTGTGAGGCTACATTTATTTCCTTTTTCTCTCAAGGGTCGAGCGTCTACTTGGTTGACTACACTACCTCCTGGAACTGTTACCACTTGGGAGGATACGAAACACAAATTTTATAATAAATACTATCCTCCATAAAAGGCAGCCAAACAGATTGCTGACGTGAAGTCTTTTTATCAACAGGATGCAGAAACAATGTATGAAGCTTGGGAGCAGTTCAAAGAGCTGATAAGCCGAATTCCACATAATCACATGCCACTTTATGAACAGATCCAACAATTTTATAACGCTGCTACTCTACAAGTTAGGGATAAGATTGATACTTCTGCAAGTAGCTCGATGTCGGACAAGTCACCCGAAGACATTTACACGATTATCGAGAATTTGGCTATCAATAATTGGCAAAATGACAAAGATCAAACACCGCGTCAAGACAACTCTTCATACTCTCTGAACAGGTAGAAGCTCTCAACAAAAAGGTGGAACAACTGCTGATAAATAAACATAATGCTCCAGTCAAGGCAGCTCATAACATTACCAGGTGTGATTTTTGTGGTGAAGGGCACCCTAATCATGAATGCCCAATTGGTAACTCTTCATCAACTCAATTTGAGAACGCGAATTATGTTACTAACAATTCAACCCAATTACTCTTGGGTACACAATAGGCGGATGGCTCCCCTGATTTCCAACCACGCAACGAAGAAAGGCCTCGACCTGAACCTAAATCAAAATTAGAAGATATTCTTGCAAAATTTATTTCTGTTTCTGATTCTAAGTTTAATAACATTGAAGCATCCATCAAGAACTTGGAAAACCAAGTAGGACAACTAGCTAACATAATTGCAGGTCATCAGCCAGGTTCACTCCCCAATGACACAAAAAAGAACCCTTAAGAAGACGCAAAGGCAACACTTTAAGAAGTGGCAAGGTAATTCAAGAACCCCAACAACCTCAATCTAAAGCAGTGGTTGAAGAGTAAATTGAAGAATCACTAGAAGAGCAACATGAAGCAGTTTCAACTTTCAACATTACCACCACCGAAGGCAGACAAGAAAGCTAGAAAATTTACTACTCTTGCAAAATCAGGGAATCTGCCATACCCCAGAGATATTGACAGGAGCAACTTGATAAGGAATTTTCTCGTTTCTTGAAATTTTTAAGCAGATTCATATTAATATTCCTCTTTCTGAAGCTCTTAAACAGATGTCTACCTATGCAAAACTCATGAAAGAAATCCTGACCAACAAGAGGAAGATCGAAGAGACTGATCTGGTTAAGCTTTCATCACAATGTTGTTCGGTGTGCAAGCAAGACATTCCATCAAAAGCAAGGGATCCAAGGAGTTTTACTATACCATGCATTATAGGAGATTTTTATTGCTTTAAGACTTTATGTGATTTAGGTGCCATTATTAACTTAATGCTTTATTCTATTTTCCTAAAACTTGGTTATGGGGAACTCAGTGAAACTTCAATTATGTTACAATTTGTTAATCAATCTGTGAAAAAAACCTAGAGGCATGTTGGAAGACATACTTGTTAAAGTTGATAAATTTGTTTTTCTTGCAGATTTTCTCATTCTAGATATGGATTCTGAGCCTGACACTCCAATCATACTAGGCCGACCTTTTCTAGTGACAGGCAATGCATTGATTGATATCCAAAAGGACCAATTGATTTTGAGAGTCAATAATGACGAATTATATTTTAAAATTTCAGATTCTTTAAAATATCTTGTTTCTTCATGTTACTCTATTGACACTTTAGATGATGATAACTCAGATGAGCTTGATGTAGTTATTCCTGAAGTGGTGATGAATCCGTATGCTCATGATGAAGATTTGATGGATAATTCTAAAGTGGTCAAAGAACTTGAGGCAGCGGAAAAACTCTCTCTAGAACCTTCCATAGAAGAATTGCAAAACTCTTCATCGCACCCTGAACTTAAAGCATTACCTTCTCATTTGAAGTATGCATATTTTGACACTGATTTTTTTCCTATTATTATTTCTACACATTTCACCAAATATGGAAGCCCAACTGCTAACTGTCCTGAGAAAGCACAAGAAAGTCATTGCATGGTCAATTTATGACATTAAGGGAATCTCGTCCTCTATCTGCATGCACAAGATCCTTATGGAAGACAACTATAAGCCAACTGCCCAATGCCAATGCCGTCTTAACCCCTAACTCAAAAAGGTAGTAAAGAAGGAGGTGATTAAGCTCCTAGATGCAGGTATTTATGCTATTTCTGATAGTCCTTGTATTAGTCCTGTTCATGTTGTTCCTAAAAAGGGGGGCACTATTGTTATTAAAAATGCAAGCAATGAATTAGTTCCTACTAGAACTGTTATGGGTTGGCGTGTATGCATAGACTATCGCAAACTAAACGAAGCTACACGACAAGATCATTTTCCATTGTCGTTTATTGACCAAATGCTTGAGCGTGTTGTAGGGCATAGTTTCTATTGTTTCTTAAATAGTTATTCAGGATATAACTAAATTGTCATGGCACCTGAAGATCAGGAAAAGATAACCTTCACATGTCCTTATGGAACATTTGCTTACCGAAGGATGCCTTTTGGCTTGTGCAATGATCCAGGCACATTTCAACGATGCATGATGGCAATCTTTTCAGACATGAATGAGAAGATCCTTGAAATCTTTATGGACGATTTCACTCTATCTGGAAGTTCATTTGAAAATTGCTTGACTAATCTCTCAACTATATTACAGCGATGCGAGGAGACGAACCTAGTTCTTAATTGGGAAAAGTGCCACTTCATGGTAAAGAAGGGCATAGTTTTGGGTCACAAAATATCTGAAAAAGGGATTGAAGTTGATCAAGCGAAAATTGATGTCATTGCAAGGTTGCCTCCCCCCACATCTGTGAAGGCAGTGCGAAGTTTCTTTGGTCATGCCGGTTTCTACAAGAGATTCATAAAAGATTTTTCAAAATTTTTCAAGCCACTCACTGACCTCCTCTCTAAAGATGTCAAATTTTTGTTTGATTCTGATTGTCTGTTTTCTTTTGAAAGTTTGAAGGAGAAACTAATATCTGCGCCAGTGGTAGTGACACCGGATTGGAGCTCGCCTTTTGAACTAATGTGTGATGCCAGTGATGGCTCTGCAGGTGCAGTTCTCGTGCAAAGGAGGGACAAGGTGTTCGGAGTAATTTACTATGCTAGTCGCACTCTTACGCCCACTCAGATGAACTATGAGACTACAAAGAAAGAATTTTTGACTATTATATATGCATTTGATAAATTTTGATCATATTTGATTTGCTCTAAGGTTATTGTGTTCACATATCATGCAGCAATTCGACATTTGATGGCCAAAAAGGAAGCAGAACCATGACTACTGAGATAAATACTTGATCACTAGCTGATCATAGTATGTTTTTAGCCTATTTTCTATTCAAATCATAAATATCGAACCCCTATTTTGTATAACTTTTGACAAATTATGTTTGGAATGCATGGATTGTGATAACTAGTTGATATTCCTCATTTTATACTTAATTCCATGTGCATAGAGGTTCTGAAATGCTGAAATCCATAAATAATTCAATTCTATGTCAAGTTATCATTTTTAGGACAAGTTATCACTCCAATAGGCCATCATTATCATTATTTTGAGTGAACTAATTTTCAATAATTTTCTTGCCCTAAATCCATTACTATCATGAATGAATCATATTTGGATGGTCATATCTCAACTTGTGCAAAGTTTTAAGTCCATTTGAACAAGTTATCATTTTTCCTTTGCCAAGTTATCGTTAAAGGGCAAAACTGTTATTTTGATATGCAAAACTATTAATTCTGTACAAAGGCCTTAAGCAATCATTATATTATTTGCCTAACTAATTGCTGTTCAAATTTGACCACATTTGGATAACCACAACCAAAGTTATGACAAGTTATCATTTTTAAGGCAATTAAGTTATCGTTTTGGCACCCAAGTTATCATTCCTATAAAATCTTATGCATATTTGATTTCTGACCTTATTCACTTGCTATATTAATCCTTTGGATGTTTCTAATGCCTTGAACCACTTGTAGTTGGATAAATTTCATTATTAGTGCAAAGTTATCATTTTCGAATTCCAAAACTATCAATTTTTCATATCGATTTTCATTCTTGCACAACACCAAATCTCATTTGATGTTTGAGCTGGCAACTATCATTATCCTAATCCTTATTTGTTAAAATCTCATTTAAGGATCTTGATGTTTGCTGTTTTGGGTTTTGTAGCAGGAAAACAAGTTGGAAAAAGGTGAAAAAAGGTGGGGGGACCACTCTTTTGCTATCCTAAAGCTGCTGCAATGCAAGGACCATTAGATAGATGGCTGAACTCAAGGGAAAAGAACTTTCTGATGCTGATCAAAGGGTGGAGATGACACATATATAAGTGGGAATTTCTGAAGAAGCAAGGGGGGGGGGGTCGGCCATTGGAAACCATGCAGGTTTTGGAGCAAGAGGGAGTGAGGGTTTTGGAGCTGGACTGCTGCTGGAAATCCTGTCGAGAAGCTTCAAAATTAGGATGATTTGTATTTGTTCTTCATTCCATTTTGTATCTAAGTTTGTGATTATGAGGAGTTAAACTCTATGTCTCCTAGGATAGGGTAGTAGTCTAGGTTAATTGTGGATGGATATGGACTGAATTGAATCCTGCATTGTTATCAATTCTGATTTTCAGATTCCTGCATTGATATGAATCTGTTATTGCCATTGTTAGATCCTATTTGTAACTATAACTGAGAATTTATCATTTGATCTAATCTTCATTCAGAAATGAATTAAGAATCAATGTCAAGTTTCTAGATCCCATTCTAGTTGAAAATCTGATTACTGGTTTTCTAAAATCTGAACTTTCTGATTTTTCTGAACTATTCGAATCTATTGTCATTGGGGATTTGTTTAATTGAATAGCTGAGAGGTTGTTATTGGTCCCAATCTTGTACAGAAATGAATCAAGATACTTTGACATGTTTATGATTCAAATCTATTTTTCCAATCTGATTTCTGAAATCTGCATTCCTGAATTCTGATATTCTGATTTCTTTTGGAATCTGATTTGCTAATTGAACCTCTGATTTCATTCAATCACTGAAAGGTGAATCCTAAGGATTTCTTGTTGTCCAGAGATGGATCAATAAGCATTTGGCAAGTCCTGAATTCCAATGAATAGCATTGTTGATTTCCTTGTGTAATTATCTTGTTGAATTCTATTTTCTGATATCTTTGGAATCTGATTGTCATTGTTAAACCCCATTTTAACCTACCACTGAGAAGTGGTTTTAAGGTCTTCCTTGAGATTCAGAGATGAGCCAAGGAGCAATGACAATTCGTGATTTCCTAACTTGTGATTCTATTCATTTTGGTTCCAATCAATTGGTGTGAAGTGTGTATCTCATTCTTAATTGCAGCCGAGAGGTTGATACAAGATCCTTTTGTAGTATAGAGATAAACCAAGGAACACTAGCACTATTATTGGATAAGTTTCATTCCTGCCAAGCAAATTGAAGTGATTTCATTATTTTCTAACCATACCTTGAAGTTATCATTTCAGATTTTATTGAAATTACCAAAAAATCAGTAAGTGCCTTGAATTGAACCTAATGATAACTTGGTTTTCAGTGAGGATCCTTTTCTAATTCAAATTGGCTAACAATCATATGACAATATATTATTTAGTTCTGGTCAATTTAAGCTGTGAAAACAGCCATAATAAAAGCTGAATTGGATTTGACTAAAAAAATGATAACTTGTCCATTTCCATCCATAATTAGATTAGATGAACCCCAACTCCTAGGAGGACCTTCCTCATTGATAGATAAACTCCTTTAGACCTTAGTTTAGCAATTACAATTCATTTTAATTAACTTTTTAGCAATCTACAACAAGTTATCATTCTGCATTCCAAAAGAAAAATATGTTTTCACTTCTTTTAAAAATCTGTTTTTGCCACTTTAAATAGGATTAGTCTAAATTATTTTTAGGTAGTCTAGGACTTCAAATCACTATGGATACGATATTTAGGGTTACTACAATTGATCTGTGCACTACAGTAGAGAGTGAGTTAGGGAGTTGAAACAAAAAAAATTGAAAAAATTGACTTTTGACCCAAAATTCAGCAAGTTATCACTCAACCCCTCACATTTCACTATCAATACTTTTGCTTCAGGAGTTTGATGTCGAAGTAAAGGACAAGAAGAGAACAGAGAATGTCATTGCAAACCACCTCTCCTGACTTGAGTCAAACACCCATTCACGGAAACGCTATTTTGGAAGAATTTCCTGATGAACAAATTTTCTCAATCTCTCTTTTTAAGGAGGCAAAGGCAAGTGATGAACTTTCATGGTTTGCTGATTATGCTAATTTCTTTGCAGAAAAATGGATTCCCTCTTGATGGACCATGCAGAAAAAGAGAAAGTTCTTCTGCAACATTGTCATGATCGAGAGGCCGGATGACACTTTGGTCCCAATCGTACCGCAGCCAAGATTCTAGAAAGCGGGTTGTTGATGCGTAAAATGATATAGCAAAATAAAATCGCTAGCAAGTGCACTAGTCGCTCAAGTAATATAGAATAGGAGTAAGAGTGTCGAACCCATCAGGAATATTTTTAATTCAATATCTAATTTTATAAATTAATAAGAGAAAAGAAAAAAATGGATTTTGGAAAAAAGTTTTGTAATTGTGAAATAAAATAAAGATAAGATAATGGTGTTGAAGTTGGTCTTAGGATGATAATAAATTAAGGGTAAACATGTGAACCAAAAAAGATAAATTAAAATTCTTAAGATGGATTAGGAATTTTCCCAAGTTATTAATTTACAAGATTAACATCACAGAGTCCACAAACTGATAATTCTGCTATTTAATCCGGTAAATCAAACTATCTTAAATTTAACCAGACCTGAAGTCCCACAAACTGGTATTCGTCAGATGAGATTAAAATTAAAATGCATTAATATAAAAATCCTAGACTATTAATCACTCCACAATCTGGTATAAATTAACAGACCACACAGATCTAATTCTCCACACACTAGTTATTAGACCTATGTCAATTTTTAATTTCTTAATAAATTATTTAATTTAATTAAATAAAATCTAAAATCAAGTAGTCCACAAACTGGCAATTACTTAACTAAAAAATTTAAGTAATTAAATCAAAGCACTAAACACAATTAAAAATTGATCAAAAGAAATTTAATTTCAATAAAGCAAGGGTTCACAGAATTTCCCTTCAATAATAATCTCCTAAAAATAAAATCACTAAAACATGGAGTTCATCCTAGAATTACAGAGAGATAATAACAAAATAACAATAACATTGGGAAGAATTACACCAAGAATAAAAGTAGGGCCCTCGGATGTCGTCGGAACGTCTGGAACAGCCGTCCGATCAACTCTCTCTCTTGGTCGAAGCCCGCGAAGCTCACGACTTACTGTGGAAGAAAACCAAACTTCAAAGCACACCTTGGGATGACGGCTTCTCTCTTCTATTTATAGGGTGCGGACGGCCTTTAATTCGATCACGGTCGTAACATCGTACAGCCGAGTTTAATCTTAAGATAAACTTTTAAATCTCGGCCACGAATAAAACTTTATCCGTTTTGCACCCGATGATAAACTCTTCTTGATACTTCTCGGCCACCAAAGTTGTGCAATGATTAGAGTTCTCGGCCGCAAAATTAAATTGTTGGTTAAGGATAAAGTTAATTTTGCGGCCAATACTTAATGGATGGTGTGTTCTGCCCCCAAGATAAAACTTCTTAGTATCTCGACCGATAATCCTTAAATTAATGATAACCTTTATATATCCAAAGATATCGGCCGGCAAGGATAAACTCTTGGATTGCGGCCGATAAACTTGGTTAAGGATAGATCTTTGATGTCGGAGTTCTCGCCCGATAAACTTTAATTATCGAATTGCGGCCGATAAATCATATTGCAACTGAATTGCGGCCGATAACATAATCCCTCGGATGTGTATTAGGATTTCCTGCAAAATAATTATCAAATTTTTAATTAATCCATCCATAATTAAAATATTCAAAGAATTAACAATTAAAATCAATAAATCCGGAATTGTGACTAAAAGTGACTAAAAATGATGCATGTCATGATCAAATTACTAAAGAATTAATTAAAATAATAATCTAAAATTTCTTTCTTGTGATATATTTAATGTTTGAGGCATTGATTTTATGGGGCCTTTCCCTAAGTCAATAAACAATGAGTACATTCTAGTTGCTGTGAATTATGTGTCTAAGTGGGTTGAGGCAATTGTCACTCCTACTAATGACGTTAAGGTAGTTGTTAATTTTTTAATGAAGAATATTTTTACTCGATTTGGTACACCTAGAGTTATCATCGGTGACAATGGCACACACTTTTGCAATTTTGCATGATTAGTGGCTAAGTTTGGAGTCAGCCACAACTTGAGTACCCCTTACCATGCTCAATCATGTGGCCAGGTAGAGGTGTTAAATCGAGAAATTAAGCGCATCCTGAAAAAACAGTTAACTCATCCAGAAAAGATTGGTCTCTCAAACTAGATGATGCACTGTGGGCTTATCGCACTGCATTTAAAACACCCATAAGTATGTCACAATATATATTAGTTTATAAGAAGAAGTGTCATCTACTCATAGAATTGGAACACAAGGTTTACTGTGCTACAAAATTTTTAAATCTCGACCCAACCTGTCGGGCAATGAGCGACTACTGAAACTTAACGAGCTCGAAGAGTTTCGAAACAATGCATAAGAGACTAGTACCCGGGCCGCGCTCCGCGAAACCTAGCACGGGGCCGGCTTCTCTTCAGCCCGGCCAGCAACTGTGCTTTTCTACAACCCGGGTCGCGCCATCATTAAATCCGGACCGAGCTCATCATTCAGTTACTAGCTTCCGCGCTAGCTCCAGCTCAGGCCACGTCGACATTATACCCGGGTCGAGTCTACTTTCAACTGCATCTACTTTAAACCCGAGTCGTGCTACCTTCAACCCGGGCCGGGTTTTTACATTGTTCGCGTCGACAGCCATATTCCACAATGCAACATCGTCGAAAATCTGTTGTCTGTCGCCCCCATAACACTGAAGCTCCTCGATAGGAAGAACAACCGCTACGGCCCACCAGTCTCGAGTTCCGGGATTCCACCCAACGCAAATGTATTTGCTACTGGCAGATGTTCTTCTTCAATATTACTCCCACCCGGTATGCATGTCTCCAAACAATGGCAAATTTGAATATTGATGTTGATATTATGTTACTCTTTGAGAGGTTGGGGATGCAGACTTTTCTGGATCAACGATGGCCGACGTACTAGAAGTTGTGCCACGAGTTCTTCAGTTCATATGCTTATGAGTGCTCTGCTCGGCGCCATCGAGTTAGCTTCCAGCTCTTTAATACTGAATCCAGCTTTTCTATGCCGGAGTTTAACTCTATTTATTGATTTCCACTACTGGAGTCTTCTGCTACTTCTCCTGAGTTTCAGGGAGGTGCCTTCTGGCAGGCGATAACAAATGATGAGCCCTTCCTTCCTTTTTGAGCAAAGGCAAGTCTTGTTCAGAATTCATTATTTCGATATGTTCACAGGATCATCTCTTATACCATCTGTGGTAGAGGGGAAAGCGAGGGTGCTATTAATACTAAAGAGCTGGAGATATTGTGGACTATGGTAGAAGGAAAGCATATTAACATCGGCGCCATCTTAGCCGATAATTTTCAAAGACAGGCCTCCAAGTCTTCATGCAAAGTTATTAATGGTGGTCTGATTACTCCTATAGCCCTTTATTTGGGTCTTGACTTGTCCTCTCTTGAGCCCATTGAGCCCACATTTATTGGGATGACCATGGTTCTTCAGATGAACCTTGTTGAGAGGACTTCTGGTCTTCAAGTTTCGCGATAGAGTTGAGACACTGTCGTGCTCTGATGCTGATCGTTTCACTGTCTTTGATCATTCAAACTGGATATACTTTCCTTAGTTGAGACAGGTGGAGCCTCGCCACATAGTAAACCCTCCTGCACATCCAGATCCAGATGATGAGGATCTCGTACCTCTACAGGACGAGGGGCCTTCACAGCACCCACAGTCATCCTTTATGGCCCCGAGTCCACCATTGCAGCCCGAGTCCACATCTCAGCCGACTTATACATCTACCTCTACTGGTTTTGATGTCTCAGCTTTGCAGGATACATTAGCCACACTTCTTGTGGGACAGGAGCGATAGTACAAGCTTATGTAGCAGCACCATCAGGAGACTCAGGCTTAGTTTCGACAGCTTAGCGACCGCCAGGATCATCTTGAGCAGCTGGTTCAAGACTACTTTAGGCACTATCCACCACCTCCACCGCCTCCAGAAATGGGCTAGCTAGTCGTGTCTTGTCCTTTCTTCTTTTCTATCTTTTTGAGTCTTTCATCTTGTACTCCTTATATTGTCTGGCTAACACTGAGGAAAGTGTTTAGTTCAAGCTTGGAGGATATTACATTTTATGCATCATATTTGCTTATTGTACTGCATCATCATGTTCGCTTTCTTTTAGTTTATTTCAGTATTGCACGTTTGCATATCTTTTTCATCTTATGAAAATCCATAAAAATTTAAAAAAATTCAAAAATCACAAAAATACTATTCACCATCATTTGCCTTATTGTTTGTTCTTCTTATTTGCACTTAAGTGAAATTCAAGGACACCCTGTGCACTTATGAAATTCTCTTGCCATATTTTTACTTGTTCCATCAGCTTAGTATTGGGTAATTTGGAAAGTGTATGTTGCCAAGTAAAATTATGGATACTTAGACCACTTATTCTTGTTCATGCTCGCATTTCATTTCTTATTCTTATTTACGTTTAGTAGCCTTTTTGTTGAACGCATAAAGTATTTTGTAAGCTTAAAATAAATAATCAAGTATGAAAGAGGATTAGTCGAACCCCAAAAGTTATAGTAAGGTATAATTGTGTTATCCGAAACCTGGGTGTGTTCGGGTGATTAGATCCGTAGGGGATTCTTGCCTGGAGACCTAAGGGCAACTGCTCTGGGATCTGTTATATGAACGATGGTAGAACCACCTCGCGCAATATGGAGAAGCACAAGAGTACCAAATCAATAAAAGGGACAAGTTTTAAACGATGCATAAATGTGTTATCCGGAACTTGGGTGTGTTCGGGTGATTAGATCCGTAGGGGATTCTTGTCGGGCGTCCTAAAGCCAACTGGTCTGGGATTCGTCGATCGAAAACCTGTTACATGGACCACCTTGAGCAATATGGAGAAGCACATGAGTAATTAATTCTGTATGAAAATAAAAGGGTGAATAAAGTAAAATTAAGCTCACTCTTTACTTTTTGCATTCAACATTAATGCTATTACTTGATAGGCTATATGTTTTTCTTGCACAGAGTTGAACTAGAATAAGTTTAAATTGTTTAAGTTCCAGGAATTTTATGAGGCTGGATTATGGATTGTGGATAGATACTTTGGTGATAGACTTGTAAAACAACGATAGTAGAGAAGTATTAGTCATGGGATGGAGACTATGATGGTTCATTTATGATTCTTGAGTCTTGCCTTGGAGCTTGCTTGAGGACAAGCAAGAGATCAAGCATGGGGGAATTTGATGCATGCATTATTATACATGTTTTACATGCATCATTTAGGTTATTTTTCGTAGTTTTTACCATTGCATGCATTTATTTTCTCATTTATTTTTCTAAAATTTGTTAGAGTCCAAAGCTACCAACTTTTATTGTATTTTGATCTCAAGAGTGTCAAGTTGGAGGTGCAGAGCGATTGTCCCGAAAGAGCAAGGAAATTGGAACATTAAAAGGACATAATCACTATTTGAAGAAGAACTCGGGCCAGGTCATCAATACACCCGGGCCGAGCCGATCGTTAGACCAAACCCGAGTCGGATTTGTGCACGACAAAAGAACCGGGCCGGGCTTGCTTATCAAACATATATTATCAGACGACTCAAATTTTCACCTTGTTGAATACGAAGTTAACATTTCAAAACAGCGTGCAACACTAGGGGGACGTTCTCCCCTATAAATACTACAATTTGGAGGCTTGGTTCGCAGCCTCGGACGCGTGAATTCTCGTGCCCTAGCCACCCAACTTTCGAGAGAAATTTCTGCAGAGCTGAATTCTGAAGCAATTTGGAGTCGTTCCGGCGAACCCTTGCGACGACCACACGGCCGAGGCTCGTGACAGAGGCATCACCTGCCTCTAGGAAGCATACTTTAGTAATATTTCTGATGATTTCTTGTGTATCATTATTTATTTGATGTCAAAACAATTTTGTATGGAGTAGTTTTATTGTTAGGGGAAAACTAAGTTGAACCATGTTTATCTCTCAAGTTATTTGGATATTAGACTTCTGTTAAATTGTAATTCGTGCATGGTTAATGTTAGAATATTGGATAATGTTCATGTCGTGTGATTATGTAAGTTTTTGCATGATTAGCCGTTCAATTCTCTTCCGATATTCTATTTGATTTACGAATTTTGCAATCACAGAACCCGGACCGGGTATCCCCAAACCCGGGCCACGTTCTTAACTCAGATTGAATCGTTGTTTATTCTTTTCTGTGGATCCCGGACTGGGTTGTGTAGAACTCGGGCTGAGTTTTCTCGGAACCCGGGATATTTCTTATCTGTGCGGGCCGTGTTGATTGCGCAGCGTGGATTCGAAATTTCTGTCTGATCCGGGCCGCGTTCTGAATAACCCAGGCCGGGTCAGAGTGTTTTACTTATCGGAACTGATCGTTATTTTACAGACCCAGAGCGAGTTCTGAATAACCCGGGCCGGGCATTAATTTTGGGTTTCTAATCACTTTATTTCGGATTTTATTGTTATTAATTGTGGATCTGGAAGGATTTGTACTCTATGCATCTTAATCATGGTTATGTGCAATTTGATTGAGTTTTCAACTGGTTGGACTTAATCTTTATTAGAATAGTTAGGTTCTCGAGATTTTGAGTCCTTTATATTTAACTATCCTTTTTTGTGCTTAATGCATCTCGATTAAAATTGATTTATTGTGTATTGAGTTTTCAGAAATCATAGTCTTATTTTAATCAGAGATAATTAGTTCTCAAGTTTTTTAGCACTATATTTATGTTTATAAGTTGCATTTTAAAGCAATTCAGTTCAAAGTGAGATTATAGTTGATTGAGGTTTTAACGACTTTAATGGCACTTTTATCAAATTAGTTTGATTCTCAAGTTTTTGAGATCAATATTTATAAGCAACTCATTTCCATTAGAAGTTTAATTGGTGATTTATTGATTATTTGAGAGATAACAGGGGGATACGAAATTAGACCCTAACTCATCATTATTATTGATTTTTCCTCTACTGAGCACTGTTTTCATTCATTTTCTCACTTCCTTTTTTTCTTAATTGATAATTTGAAATTTCATTCCTCGATTGAATTTTTTTACAATAACTTTTAGAGAAAAAGATTATTAATCTTTAGTCCTCGTGGGTTCGACACCCCTATTCCACTTTATTACTTAATACGATCTATTATACTTGCTAGTATATTTGTGCTTAATTTTTACGCATCATGCCACAATCTCGTGACATCTTGTTGAACACTCTTGTCATGTACGTGTTGAAAACCTATAACAATAATTCTCAGAATTGTCGTCTCGACTATAAAACTTTCGTTGCTTACTCAAAACAGACGTGGTTAGGTGCCCCTTTGCCTAGTCGCTACACGTTCTTGTGTGACAATGATCTCGTGACATTAACCGGAACTCAAATCCTAATGGTGTCCAATCTCCATTAATAAATGTGTTTGGCATAATTTACCAGAACTCGGGTATAATTTCACCCAAGTTTTGACATTCAAACATAGAAAGTTTTGTTTTATCTAATAATAAATATTGAATGCAAACATAGATATAAAGTAAAAGTATAGGCGTCGTTTGGTTGCGAATACGATAGATGGAAATATCCCGATATATTCTTTGTGAGGTAGGTTATTCGAGTTGATTATTCGAGTGTAGGCATTATCCTATTCTGGTGGTTGTGGCACACAAATACATCTATGCAAAATGACCGATGCTACCCTTGTAGATGTGTCTAAGTGGGATTGTTAGTTTTCTCTCGAGGTCACGTGAATAGTGAAATTACTTCCATATCTTCAAGTAAAACGTAGAATAAGCTATATTCAATCATAGCAATTGAATATCATAATATGAAAAATATCCATGGACAAGATTAAACATGCTTTGGAGGTTGTGCAGTCGATGTCGTCGCCTATTCATATTCTTTTGTTTGATGATATTCCAATGAATAAGCGATTATTTAACTACATATTCCGCAACCAAACAACACCTAATTCTCGATCGTTTGGTACGAGAATATCTTTCGTTGGAATAAACCAACGCAATATCATATTCTTGGATATTCTTGAAAAAAATAAATATATTCTTATTCTTCTTAGTCTTTGGTTCAAAGAGAATATAATTTAAAAGTATAATATTTTTATAAATAAAATATCTTATACAAATAGTTTATATTTATAATAATAATAATATAAAAATATATTAATAAATAATAAAAAATAAAATATGATTGAAAAAAAGGAGAAAAGAGGAGAATATGTCTATTCATGCGTTTCAAAAGAATACAAGTACGCTAAATGTTGGGTCAAAATGAGCGGTTTTATAGTTTTTAAGATGATTTTTACAAAATCTAGATTTGACCGATTTATTATTATTAATCCATTTGAAGTTTGACTATATTCCAAGAATATTGCGATATTCTGTTGTTTAATCTTGAACCAAACTGACCCTTATTCAAGAGCAACATGGTGAATAAAATTTTATTTTTTTATTTTTTTAAGCTATAACACCTAAAGGTTGCATTTGAACGGGGATTTTTCATCATTTCTGCCAAACACGGAATAAAATTATAGGGGGTCTCATCACAACTTTAGTTTTGGTCAACCCAAGAAATTAGTTCTTATCACACCTAAATGTGAACTCACTTTTCTTTTTCATTTCACCTTTATGATCGGTCCCACATCATTAAGGAGAAAGAGAAATAAGAAAATAAAATATATATAAGAAGTGCATGTGATTTTTAAATAATAACAATAATTTAAATTAATTTTAAATAATAATAAAAACATTTAGATGAATTTACTTAGTACTAATAAAATAAAAATAACATTATTATTTATTATAAAAGTACTTTTTAATGTTTAAATATAGATACGCGCATTATACATCATAATAAAAATTAACTAGCATAATGTTAAAATAATGATTAATTATTAGTATACGACTATTAAATTATTAATTACAGCCTTCTAAATAAGTTATAATTCTTTATTTATTAATACATTATTATTAATCTTATAAAATAAAGTATTAATTCAATATTAATTTTTTGTTATACTTAAATTAGTACTATAGTATAGTAAAATGTTATAAGTTAATATTATTTATTAAGATATTTTTGTATATTATATTAAATAATAATCAATTATAAGATAAATTAAAATAATATTTTCTATATTATAAAAATAAATTTATCACTTTAGTTCTTACTTTTTATCCAAACATTCACTAAAGCTTCTCTATCAAATCAACCTTTTAAATTCTCGTCATTATATTTTCTATCCAAACACCGAAGCTAAACTTTTCTATATAATCAATTAGTTCTTGAGAACTACCATCTAAATACACTCACAATGTAACATATCAAAAATTCACCTCAAAATCTAAGGGCAATTAAGAGAATTCTCAATGTGCTAGTTCGATCATGATCATAATAAATAAATTTTATATATTACAGCAGAAGACTTTTAATAGCAATCACATAATTTCAGCATAAGACTACAATTTATAATCGTAATGGTAATAACATAAAATCCTAATATCAATATATTTTAACATTGTTCATCATCTTGGTTTAACAAACTCAACATAACTAATTCATCATGATTTGAACTACTATTCATTTTTACTTTTGATTACCTACACTAATTTAGAAATACAAAGTTTTCTATTTAGAATATATAAACATCATGCATGCTATGATCCAGGATATTATATGACATACTTATGAATTTTCATACATGAAAAATGCATAAATGATATGTGCTAAACATGTCTTTATATGTCAAATATAACTTACATCATAACTTCATCACATGGATCATCATGAATATCATGACATAAGCATATGTACATTTAACAGCATACTCATAGTATAGAACATACATCATCATTTATTATACATAGACACAGAAAAGTGACGCACTTATTATATTCTTTATATGTATATCATGACTTTCCTCAGGATTATTTTATAACCATTTGAACTTTATTTTCTTTATCATCATCTTGACTTTCTTTCCTTGTCATAAGATATTTGAAGTGTCATAAGATATTTGAAGTTACACTTCACTTTCATTCATACTTTATCTTATGACATCTTTGATATTAACTTAGTTGAAGAACCAATAATTACTATCATAAGCAATTTAGGAACACACATGTCATTGTCATCATGAACACTTTCTTCTTGAAAAATATATACACACAAGGTGTAAGAATTATTTCTCAACTTCACTTTACTTTGATGCATGATGGGAACATATTCTTCAAATGGTTCAATATGCGTTAACTAACATAAAAGATTTTACGTCTCTTGATCCTTAGATTTTAGCCTAATTATGATTGAGTATGCATAACATGTATTTAGGCGTCATATAATCATCATTCATCAATACATAACACTTGTATTCAATAAACACTACAAGGAAAAAGCGCTTTTGCAACATATATTTTCTCGCTAAATACATTTCTATTTGCAACAAAATGAGCAATAAAATAGTGATGGGATTTTAGCGACGAGATTAGAAACAAACTCACGATGAAAGTGCTCTCACTTATATTACGAAGCATTTTGCGACAATGTTAGCGAGTAGAGTATAGTTTATGCTCGCAACTATTACTTATTTTTTATTAATTTTAGTGACAAATCAATCGCAAATAGAACGATGAAGTGTTTTGCCTGCTAATTCCCCCCAATCAAACTCCCTTGTGCATTTTTTTCGTCATATGCTCGCCTTCATATTCAGTGTCATTGTCTCGCCATCTTCACATCCCCTATGTTGCCAAGTCACTGGATCACTGTATCACGCCTCCAATAAGCTTCATTTCTTTCTTCTCTGTCACCATTTTATTTCCCCTTTTTTCTCCGATATCATTGATCTTTTGTTCATCGGCACCCAATTCGTGCAAAGAATTCAGACCTTAGCATTAGACACAATTGAAGCGAATATGTTACCAGAAAACAAATCATAGTGATAAAGTTTAGGGTCTTCTAGCTTTTTCGGATTAAAAAATTATTGTTCATTAGAAATCTTAAAGTACTCATTGGAAATTCGTAAAGGAAGACAATGTAGGCCTTTAGGAAGAGTTTTAGCTACAAGTTGAGTCGGAAATAATGCATTTTTGTGCACTCATAACTGCTCTTTTGTTGAGTGTAGCATAGCATGGAACAATAGAAGGACAACAGTCTTGAACCTATTGAACTTTAGCCAAAGTTTGTTCCATAACCCTCAGTTTATCATTGGCACTAAATTAATTAACATAAAAAATGTAGAAAAATGTGATTAAAATAGGAAGAAGAGTTGTTCATCTAACCTAGGACATTTTTTAATTTGACCCCTCAACATAATTTTATGTCAGAGCACATCAAACCATCAAAATATTCAGTTCTAATCACTTTTTTCTTTCAAGTCAATTTTTGGTAGCGTCTCCTATTGCTCGTTGAACTACCCTAATCCATAAGTGGAACTTTCTAATAACTATGCCAATGTTAATGTTTTTGTTGAACATTTTTTATGATATAGATCTATTGTTCTCATTAGTTTTAGTGTCTTGAAACAATTTAGGAAAACATGCATAAGTGAAAAATCATGTGCATAAGGTACTTGAGTAGCAATACAATCCCCTTGAGTAGGTAAAACATGTTGTCAAAGAATGTTTTTTTAAAAGGAAGAAATATTATAAATGATCAACAACTTTGCAACTTGCAGTAAAGTTGCTAAACCATTTTTAAAAAATCACTTGTGTCTTTGACATGCATGGGGCACTTGAAACTAGCAATGCTTGCATGACATTTGACATCAAGAGTTAAAAGAAAAAGATTACTGTCACTTAATAGATTCGTTGCTTTTCTTTCAGGAATACTCACTTGGGTGTTACTGTGTTGTGTCAATATACTATTGTCCAACTCAAGTGAAGGAATAGAGGAGTATTCATTTGAGGGACCGAGAGAGTCGTCCATACATTTTCTCACCATTTCTTTCGTGAATATTTCGATGAGGGGTAAATTACACGGATGGCCCTCTAACTTTAGGTGCAGTAACTACTCAGACCCCCAATTTTAATTTGTAACTGGAATGTCTCCGAACTTTAATTTTCTTGCACGCATCGTCCTCTTGACGGCATTAGAAAAATTTCTAATTACCTTGTGGCATAATAAAATATAAATAAATAAATAATAAAAAAAGAGACTTGCCGGAGGCAAAAGGGGGGACGCCCCCACCCCCTCATTGCCGCCGCATGAGAGGAGGAAAAAGGGGGGCGGCGCCCCCCTCGCTAGCGCACGAGCTGACAGAGGGCGCGCCAGCCTCCCTTTTCTTCCTCACTCGAGCTGATAGAGGGGCTCGTGCACAACGAAGAAAAGGGAGGCATGTAGGATCAAAAGCACCAAGAGGAGGGTGAATTGGTGTATAAAATTCTTTTCCCAATATTCGAAAAAATCAATAAAACCGATCACAAGCAAATAAAGATAAGGAGTAAGTGAAAGATAAAGAACAAACGCAAGGAGACATAATATGATGACGAGGTTCGGCCTCAACTCTTTGGCCTACGTCCTCGCTCCGACTTCTCGACCTCAAAACCGTCGGAGATTCACCATCTTTCTCTTTTCTTGTAGGGAGAGAACAACCCTCTTTACACAACAAATCTTCTTCTCCGCTCAAGAGGAAAGGCCCACCTCTTTTACAATGAGCTCTTAATCTCGCTAGATCAGAAAGAAAATGTTTCCCTCTAACTCTTTTCTTTTCCAAAGTTTTCTCACACTTAAAGCTAAGAAAAGAAAAAGGGAAGAAATTGTAATTTTGGGCTCAAGAACTTGAAAGGAACTTTAGGAAGTTATTATTTGCTTGGATGATTTTTCTTCAGGCTTTGGTACTCCTTCTATAGGCTTCTACATGTGAGATTTCGTTCAAAAAGTTTCCACAATTTTCTCTTCAAAATGATAGTCGTTACTGTTCATTTGACTGTGTGGTCGGTCGACTACTACGATGGGCTGGTCGACTAGTCAATGTGACCATTGTTGCATTTTCTATGTTTTGACGTTGTTCGGTCGATAGATCGATCAGTAATGCCCCGATGTCGACCGGTATATCTCATCGTCGAACGGTACAACTCGTCGTCGATCGGTGCATTGACCGGTATAGTCTCGACGTCAATCGTATAGTCTCATCTTAATCGACCGATTGCCTTGGCCGGTCGATCGATGGGTCGACCGGTCATGTGCTAAAATTTTTTCTTTCGATTTTAATTTGGCGATTTCTTCTACGAATGAGGTCATATCAATCATACAGCATTATCATCACTTGAGCATAGATTAGTAACTTTTATGTCTAGTTTAATATGTTATCATCAAACATAGGATTCAACAATCTCCCATTTTATATGATGGCAAATTAATTGGACGATAAAGAGAAAGAGAAAGAAAGAAAATGAAATGTAAGTTTAGATAGTAAGTAGTGAGCAAGCTCCCTCTACATTCCTGCATATTTCACATTTTCTCCCCCTAAATAGGTGATCTTTATATTCTCATAATAATTTGGGACAATATGAACATATGTTGTAAAATAGATATAAAGTCAAATAAGGCAGTTCATCATGAAAAAACTCATCACATTACATTCATAGTTAATAATACATCATGTGTCCATGCATTAACAAATATGACTATAGTCACTACAAAATGGTACACGACACTAGTACAAATGTAAACGCATAACATCAAAAGACGCATAACATCATAACATCATCATAAACTTCTCTCCTTTTTGACATTATCAAAGAGGGAGACAACTCAACTACTCTTCTTCAGGACTATCATCCTCACAAGGTATGGGCGGAATAAATCCCTGCGATGCATAGTAGGCCTGTAGCGAGCCAACAAAGTATCGGGAGTCACGCTCCATCGTCGAACACGATGATCCATCTGGATCACACAACGATTTATGGCATCCATCTACTGTGAGATTATCGTGAAATCATAGGTGCTATAGGAAGTCGAGGCTACCGAGGGCGGAGGAACACTAGTGCCAGCCTCCGGTGCATCCTAAGTGTCCATCAGTGTTGGCTCTCCATCTGTGGCAACATCTCCATCGTCAGAATCTATCAGTGCTGGCTCACCAATCCTAAAATGTTTTCGGTGCAAGGTCGTTGAACCAATGACATCAGTGGGGCGGGGTCGAATGTACTCTTCGTCCATAGGAATGTCGACACCAAATGAAGTAAAATCGTAGTGATCCAGGCTCCAAAATAAAGGGGGTGTCGACTACGAGTACCAGCAAAAATTTTTTGGAAGGTGAAGTCCATGTGATAGAAAATGAAATAACCAAAATGGAGAAAGGAGGCATCTCGGATACAAAGACAATGAAGAAAGAACAAATCAAAGTGGGTAACCTATGTATAGTGCCCTTCTCGAAGGGTTATCATACGACTCAGAATGTGGTGAGCCATCTTCATGGATGGATGAAGATGCCTATAGGACGATTCAATGGTGTAGTGGATATGTTGTCTATCAAACACCGTATTAATGACATCTGTCATCGGTTGATAGTCGGAGGGCCAACCATGAGTGACAAATGAGTAGAGACCGAGTAAGGGGCACGGGACACCAAATATATTACATAGTTGGTTAGGATCGAAGCGAATGGATACGCCGAGGAGATAGGTGATGATGGCCTCTCGAGTGATCGTCATGTTCACGTAGAAATGACGAATAAGACAGTGATATACACGGTCTGTGAGAGAGAGAAGTGACAGTCAATCGATATTTTCGGACATCTCCTGAACATCTGGAATGTTCATAGCGTCTCAATAAGCTCGCCGAACATCGCGAGAGGCGTACAAGGCATCAAAAGAAGTGGAGATGGCCCTGCTGACAAAAAGATAACTATCAAAATCAGTGGGCTCGGTGGAAGGTGACTGACAAGCACGTTCATGGGATCGTCCTCATCCACGGCCTCATCCATGTTCGACAGGTATGGGTTCGAGTTATGGTTCCGGGTTAGGCTCATTTGGGATTATAGTAACGTGATCATCTGAGCCGTAGAAACGATGACAGCGCTGAAAGACTAACCGAAGAGGTAGAATCCCTTCGTCGTAGGTCATGGATTCACCAATGGTGGATAGTGGTCGGAAGGAATTGATAGAGTTTGGTCAGCCGGAGTTCGAAAGAGGTGCCGGAATGAAAACTCACGGTGGCTACGAGAGGGGTGACAGGGAGAGCACGACGATGATAATGACAAGAAGAAGAAGTAAGTTATGAGAGGGCGGCCAAAATTGCGGCCGCAGTGACGATCAACAACGGCAGCAGGCGGTGGCAGGAGATAGTGATGGAGTGAAGAGAGGGAGGGAATCGTCGGTGAACGATGAAGGAAGGAAAGAGAAGGGCAGTGTGGCGAAGGAAGAAGAGAGAGGGTGGTCGACGAAGAGCAGGACGACGGCGATTGTTAGAGTCGACGACGGCTGTAGGGTTCACTGGC
The DNA here is from genome assembly GCA_030549335.1 of Pontederia crassipes. Classification (NCBI taxonomy): domain Eukaryota; kingdom Viridiplantae; phylum Streptophyta; class Magnoliopsida; order Commelinales; family Pontederiaceae; genus Pontederia; species Pontederia crassipes. Next base: position 61,047,209 of record CM060191.1, on the reverse strand, counting down.
GGAGAGGGGCCAAACGGTCAAAGAGGTGTGGTCGATGGAACTACGGTGCGGTGAAGGAAGAAGAGGGAGAGAGGGAGGCCGACAGAGATGGCGGTCGAGGCAGCTAGCGAAGAGAGAAGAGGGCGGTGAAGGTCATCGAGGGTTACCGACAGACGACGGATGATAGACAGGTTTGGTCGGCTGCATGGCTTGGTCGGTCGGCCGAAGTTTGGCGGTGAAGTCACGGGCGGTGCTAAGGCAGTGGTCGAGTGGAGGAAAAAAATGGGTCGACCGATCGAGCAACCGATTTCTTATATGTCACGATTTTGGCATATACCGATCGACCGATCATGTACAATGGTCGACCCGATAGTTTGTTTGTGATAAACAATCCATCGGTCGATGGATGTCAGCCGGATGCAGTCATATATCGGTCAACCGGTGTATCATATCGGTCGACCGATCCTAGTCTGACAACCATTTTTCACTCATTTTTAAAATTTTAATCATTGAAATTTAGTTCCAAGGATTTATTTCATATAAATGTAAGTGTTGTGCAATACTTTTAATGTTCACTTCATGTCAAAAGTGATATTGCATAACCAAGTCACTTTTACTTAAAATTGATATGCAATCAAGATTCGGTCATTCCTAATCCCTTCTAAGCATGCAAAATCGTTCTTCGCTCAAATGTTCTGTAAATATATATGCAAGTTGAACTTCAGTGGACACATGTTCAATGACAATGTCCTTAAGAGTTATATGTTCTCTAATAAATGATATCACGAGTTAATGTGTTTAGTCATAAACTGTTGAATTGGATTTTTAGTCATTTCTATAACACTTTTGTTATCGCACTTCACGAGTACATTGGAACAATTCACATCATAATCAAGTAATTGTTGTTTTACCCGTAGTATTTGTGCACAACAACTACCGGCGGCTATATATTCGGCCTCGACAGTAGAAAGTGCGATGGAGTTTTGTTTCTTGCTAGCCCATGAAATGAGAGAGCTACCAAGAAAGCAACGCCTCCCAGTAGTGTTCTTTTTATCAACTTTACACCGGCAAAATCTGCATCGGTGTAAGCATGCAATTCAAATGGAGAATTTCTATCGTACCAAATGCCTAATTCACATGAATGCTTTAAATAGCGTATTATCTTTTTTACAGTGATTAAATGTGATTCTTTGGGAGCAGATTGAAACCTAGCACACAAACATATACTAAACATTATATCTGGCCTAGATGCTATTAAATAGAGCAAGCTACCAATCATACCTCTATACCTTTGTTGATTAATGGACTTGCTTTTTTCATCTTTATCCAATTTTGTAGTAGTGCTCATAGGGGTTATGCTCGACTTGCATTCATCCATCCCGAATCTTTTAATCAACTCCCTTGTATATTTTTTTATGGAGAAAAATGCATTCCTTGGATTGTGTCACTTGTAGGCTTAAAAAGAATTTGAACTCTTCTACAAGACTCATCTCAAATTCTTTTTGCATAAGAGTTTCAAACTCATTGTAGAGGCTTTCATTAGTAACACCATAAATAATATCGTCAACATAAATGTGAACTATTAAAATATCATTTTTAACATATTTTAAGAATAATGCGTTGTCAACTTTTTCATTTTGAAAACCATTTTTAATTAAAAATGCACGCAATCTTTGTACCAAGCTCGAGGAGCTTGTTTCAATACATAAAAAGCTTTTGAAATTTTAAAAATCTTGAGGTTGTTCAACATAAACTTCCTCATTTATAAAATCATTCAAAAAGATTGATTTAACATCCATTTGAAAAAGTTTAAAGCATTCAAATTGTCACAAGTCTAGTAACGGAAGCAAAAGTTTCATCAAAATCAATCCCTTCAATTTGTGAGTAACATTTGACCACTAATCTAGCCATGTTCTTTACAATGATACCATTTTCATCTAACTTATTTTGAAAGACCCATTTGATTCCAATGATAAGATGGTCATTGGGTCTTTTCACAAGTTTTCACACTTGATTTCTTTCAAAATTATTTAATTTTTCATGTATTGCATTTATCCAATTTGAATCTTCAAGTGCTTCATTTATATTGTTGGGCTCAAAATTTGCAAGGAAAGACGAAAAAGCACATAGATTTTTAAAGAGTTTCTAGTTTTTATACATTCGTTTATATTACCTATAACTTGATCAAGTGGGTGTGATGAGGCATGTCTCCAGTTTCTTGGGATGATTTGATTCTCCTCTCTTTGAGGTTCTTCTATTTCTTCTATCTTTGGGGTGTAAACTTTTGCTTTCTCTATGTCTAAAAACTTTGAAATAAGAGATATTTGGTTTCTTATTAGATAACACTTCAAAACAAGTTTTCTTCTCAAGAGGTCTAAGTAGAATCCTATTGAGAACATAGCATGATATTCCGCTCAAAAATATTTTGATAACTTATTTTCATTTAAATTTGTTCTAGCCATTTCTTATATAGTCCTATGTTTTTTTTCTACTACACCATTTTGTTAATGTGTTCTAGGAGTGAGAAAATTATGAGTAATTTCATTTTTTTCGTAAAATAACTCAAATTTATGATTTTCAAATTCTCCTCAATGGTCACTTCTAATTTTTGAAATTTTTTGTTCAAATTCGTTTTCAATTCTTTTTACAAATTTGGAAAAAAAATTTAACATTTCATTGTTACTAGAGAGAAAAATAGTCCAAGTGAAACGAGAGAAATCATCAACAATCACAAATATATATATTTTTCCTCCTAAACTTGTCACATCAATAGGTCCAAACAAGTCTTCCAAAGCCCTATGTGTACTAGTAACTCCTTTTAATTTAAAAGAACTTTTGGTTTGTTTATATTTTAGACATGAATTAAAAACATTATTTTTCTCAAATTTGATCTTAGGTAAGCCTCTAACCAATTCTTGATTTGAAAGTTTATTTAGTAATTTATAATTTGCATGTCCTAATCTTCTATACCACAAGTTTATGTCATCATGCATAGCATTAAGACATTTTTCATTTTTCAAGTTATCAAAATCAATTTTGTATACATTATTGTGCATAAAACCCATCTGTAAAATTTTGTTGTTTTCATCTAATATCAAACATTTGTCCTTTTCAAATTAGACTAAATAGTTTTCATCACATAATTGACTAATGCTAATTAGATTATGTTTTAAATTTTCAACTAGCCAAATATTTTCCAAATACGCTTTGTCATTCTTACCAATATTATCTATATCAATTACTCTTCTTTTGCTATTATCTCCAAAGGTGACTTTTCTTCTATTTTTTTTTCAAATCGATGAAATTTGATGCATCGCCTGTCATATGTCTTGAACATCCACTATCCAAATATCATTTATCTTCATTGTACTTAAAAGCTTCCTACAAGAAAGAAATTAAGAGTTTCATCTTTTTGGTACCCAAACTTGCTTGGGTCCATCTTGATTAGCAATGATCATTTTCGGAACCCAAATTTTCTTCATCCATTTACTTATTCATTTCCTAATTCTGCAATCATAAGAATAATACCCTTCATATCCAGAATGAAAACAAATATATGTGATCTTGTGTAATCATGTGATGCTTTAACAAATAATATTCTTTTGTCATTCTTTTTCTCAAACAAAATTAAACTAAGTCCCTTTTTGTTTGAAGATATTTTAGATCCACTAAGCATGACATCTAACATTTTACGTCCATTTGAAAATTTTTCAAGTTCAAACATGCACTTTCTACATTTTGTTTTTCACATAATGACTTTAGTGCACTATTTTACATTTTCAATTCTTCAATTGAGAATTTCAAGCTAGAGTTTTCTTCATTGAATATATCACACTTTTCACATGCTTTAACATTCTTATTTTTCTTGTGCAAATTTTCAAGCTCTATTTTTATATCATCATATTTCTTTCTTAGGCATCTATATTTATTATTAAGAATTCTAAATTCCTTATGCGCATTAAAGGATTCACTATCTCTAGAATCAGATGAGTTAGATGATACCTCATGGCTATTAATCATTAGACATATGTAGACTTTCTCGTCATCACTAGAAGAGGTGTTGGAGTCATTCTCTTCATTTTCGCTTTTATCCCAAGTGGCTTGAAGAGTCATTTTCTTCCTTCTTGAGCTTTCTCCATCTTTCTCATTTTTTTTACTAAATTTGTACATTTTATTTTTGTATTGTCCAATCTTTTTGCATTCAAAGTAAGTTATTTGACTTTTGCTTAATGACGATCTTCTCTTGGTGAAGTCTTTCTTCTTATTTTGCTTAGCGAACCTGAGATATTTGTCAAGCTTCTTTGCATATAGGAAAAGCTTCTTTTCATCAAGATCCTCATCATCTTCACTTGTATCTTCCTCATCTTTATTTGCCTTCAATACCAGTGTTTTCTTTTTTGGAGTATTTGCTTTTTCATCCTCCTTGATCCCGATCTCATAGTTAAGAGTGAGCAAAGTCTAACTTGTTCAAGTCATTTTCTTCAATCACCGTCCTCTTTTTATGTCATTTGGAGGAGAGAGACCTGAGAAATGTTTTCACTTTTTGAAGGTTAGTCATTGGCTTGCCCAAAGAGGCTAAGTCATTTATAATATCATTAAAGCGAACGATCATCTCATTTATGGATTCATTTTCAAATATTTTAAAAGAATCATATTGATGATTTAAAATATTTAATCTAGACTCCTTAACTTTATATGTTCCTTCATGAGTAATAATAAGTTTCTTCCAAATCTCATTAGCACTTTGACAACTTAATTTCGATTAAACTCCGTTGGATCCAAAATACAATACAGAATATTTTTAGCTTTCCAATCTAATTTTACCAAAAATCTTTCTCCTTCAGTATATTCTAAAGGAGTTTTTCCACGTAAATCAAAATCTTTTTTAACAATATCCCACATATCAATATCAATAGAACAAACATAGGTTTGCATTCTAATTTTCCAATATGCAAAATTTAATGCATTAAATAGTGAAGGACGATTAATAGTTTGACCTTCGGAGAAATTGAAACCACTTGATACCATAACTCTAAAGATATTTTAAATCTTAAAAATAAGAGCAACCTGCTCTGATACCAATTATAGGATCAAAAGTACCAAGGGTGGTGAATTGGTGTATAGAATTCTTTTTGCAAAGTCACGTTCGAAAAATCAATAAAATTGATCACAAGCAAAATAAAGATAAGGCGTAAGTGAAAGATAAAGAACAACCACAAGGAAACACAATATGATGACGAGATCCAGCCTTAACTCTTTGGCATATGTCCCTGCTTCGACTTCTCGACCTCGAGACCGTCGGAGATCCACTATCTTTCTTTTTTTCTTGTAGGGAGAGAACAACCCTATTTATACAACAAGCCTTCTTCTCTGCTCAAGAGGCAAAGCACACATCTTTTACAATGAGCTCTCAATCTCACTAGATAAAAAAGAAAATGTTTCCTCTAACTCTTTTCTTTTCCAATTTTTTTCTCACACTTAAAGCTAAGAAAAGAAAAAGGGAAGAAATTGCAATTTTGAGCTCAAGAACTTGAAAGGAGATCTAGGATGTACTTGCTTGCTTGGATGATTTTTCTTCAGGCTTTGACACTTCTTTTATAGGCTCTTACAAGTGAGAATTCGTTCAAAAAGTCTTCCACAATTTTCTCCTCAAAATGATAGCCATTACTGTTCATTTGACTGTGTGTTCGATCGACTACCGCGATGGGCCGGTCGATCGGTCAATGTGACCATTATTGCATTTTCTGTATTTTGACGTTGTCCTTCGACCGATACATCGATCGGTAATGCCCCGACGTTGGCTGGTACATCTCGTTATCGACCGGTGCATCGACCGACGTCGACCGGTATAGTGTTGTCTTTTGTTCCGCTGAATATCAATTGACCGATTGCCTTGGCTAGTCGACCGACGGGTCGACCAGTCGTGTGCTGAAATTTTTTCTTTCGATTTTAATTTGACGATTTCTTTTGTGAATGAGATCATATCAATCCTACACCTGTATTATCATCACTTGAACATAGGTTAGTAATTTTTATGTCCAGTTTAATTTATTATCATCAAAATATAGGATTCAATAGGGCCGACGCCCACCTTTGTGATGGGGAGGAAGGAGGGGGGGCTTGCAGAGGGGGGCTCCGGCTCCCTCCTGCCACTTTTTTTATTTAATTTTTATAATATTTTTTTATTATTATATTATTTTTATTATGTCAACTCTGCAACAAAATTGGGAAACTGGCTATTATCGGTCAGGTGGACGACGTGTGCAAAAAAAATAATGTTCGGAGATAATATAGTTACAAATTGAAATTGAGAGACCGTTAAGATATTAATCTAAAGTTAGGGGAAGATTCATGTAATTTACCCCTCCGGTGAGGCATTTGGATCTTTTTATTAAAACATTTCTCAATTCACAAGAGAGACAACTAATATGCAAGTGTGGGCATATGTAAACTTATTTATTATTTATTACATAAGCATCTTGTGGCAGATCACGGTTCATCATAAAGCAATAGAGATGAATACAAGATCTAAGATGAGATTATAAGAAAAATTAGTTTACATGTCACAACTTTTACTCAATCATTGCAATTAATTATGTTTTCAATTTTCCTTCTGAAATGCTCAAAATAGAATGATCCGAGGGTAGGGGTCAAGAATGTCGCTCATAATATTTTCTAATTAATGACTAATAATATATCATAAAGGGTTATGGGTTTTTGAAAATAGGTGTTGCAAGTTCAACATAATAATGGAAAAAAAACATTGCATGCATTATAATTGCAGGAAAACAATGATATGATATTATCTCAAAGAAATTTAGATTGTGGTGTGAGAGAAATCCCCAAACTTAAGCACAACACTAATGTTGGTCAATTTGGGGGAGACCAAGTCTTCATGTAACGGGAGGTGGTGGAGTGATGGCATGTGCTTTGTTCTCAGTTTGTTCAAAGATTTTAGTGTATCCTCATGCAATAAATTGATGAAAATTGATTAAGAACATGGAAAATGACTTTTCAAAAATATTAAAATTTAGAAAAATAAAATTCCAGTAATTGTACCTATATACGAAAGTATCTTAAATATGATTTTTAATAGTTTTAAAGAGGAATGTTAGTTAGGTTAAATGATACTATAAAACTAGAAATTTTGTAAACTACGATTTTTGTTTTTCGAACAAAAAGTAAGATTTCAATTTTTTGGAAATTTATTTTTTAAAAATATTTTCTTTGAATCCAAATGGGGATAGGTTTCTTATTTATATGTAATGTCTTAAATAAATAAATAAATAAAATAAAAAATAACAATAATAAAATAGTAATTAAACTTGATAAGTAAAAGATGCTTAGCATAAAAACATAAATGATACTTGTTTAAAAACAATATTCCTTCCGCAACTAGTTGTTTAGCTGTTCATTGAATAAAGTAAAGAGCTAGCATCCATGTTCATGACTATTAAAAATAGTAAAGAGGAAAAGAAAAAGAACGAAAAGGACTGCAACATGATTCGCTAGAAGAAGAAAGAAAGAAATAAAGAAAAGAAAAGAAAAGAAAAGAAAAGAAAGAGAAAAATATAACAATTAGAATCTAAAAGAATGGCCAGCTAGATAGAGGCTATCAAATGAGAGGGGAAAATGCAACAATCCTTCTTCTATTTATCCTCTAGTATTTCTCCACCTTTTTACTTACTTATTTTGTCATTTTCTTTCAACTTTTTCTGCCGGTGGAAGTTTCCTACAACTGCAAAATGAATCTACAAGCTGTTGTAAAAGTTACTTGCCTTCTAGTGATAAGTTGCTTCAAAGGAAGGAAGTGAAATCATTTGCCCATGTGCCCTCATTTAATGTCTTCTCTTCTCCCATCTAGCTTTCACCTCCAAAAGACCTCCATAGTCTGGGAATGCTATAAATGCACAAGAAAAGAAAAAAAATAATAGTAATCTATCTTGAAAATACAGAATTTCCAATTTTATATAAAGTGTTGTAGTGACATTTATAAAATTGAAAATAAACAATTAAGACCATAAACATGCATTAGAGTATAGTTAAACTGGAATAAAATGCATGTTAAACATAGTAAAAAAGCGTATATAGATTTTCTACATCGGTATGCAAAAACACTTATATGAGTAAGGATGCAAGAGGCCCAATCACCATCACAAATTGTTGACAAAGTAAAGCTTTTAGTGACAAGAAAACAATATTCGTAGAGGCTTTTTTAATCACAAAATTATTTTTTTGCTTCAAGATGTGATTTTTATTATTATTTATGCATGAATTGTCTAATCGGTCGGACAACAAAAGTGATATCTAATCAGAGCGATATAAATCAATATTTATACTAATCATTACAAGACTTCTGAATTGAATGAAAATAGATCATCTAAACATTCCGCTTTACATTTAATTTATTTACCAAAATCAAAAGTAGTCAGCTTAAGGTTTTTTTCCATTTGAATAATTGCAACCTTGCTTCCAGTTAATTCAAGATGTGACAATAATTCCAATGTATTCCTTTGGGTAAGTGTTATGCCTTTATTTGATAATAAAATCTCCATACCAAGGAAGAACTTAGTAGTCCCAAGATTTTTTACTTTGAGATTAGATTGCAAAATGTCTTTAGCTAACTAAATTAATGAAGTGTCATTTCTTGTGATCAAAATTCCTCAACATATACAATAAGGGAAACAAAATGAATGTTGTCACCTTTTTTCAAGAGAGTATAGTCATTTGCACTATACTCAAAACCAACCGAGATAAGAGTATAAAAAAATTCAAATTCCATTGTTGATAAACTTGTTTAAGGCCATATAGGGATTTCACCAACTTGCACACCTTCCTGGAAGACTCCTCCTATTGGCGATAGACTCGAGGTAGAGTCCTATAAACCTCCTCATCCAAATGTCCATTGAGAAAAAGCATAATGTCAAAGTGATATAAAGGGAAATCAAGTTGAGTGACAATAGAAAAAAACATTCTTATCCATAGGTGAGAATGTGCCATCATAATAAATTCCTTCCTTCCAAGTAAACCCTTTGGCCACAAGTTTGAATTTAAATGTGCAACTTCAGCATTTACCTCTAATGCGACTTAATACATTCATTTGGTCGCTTACCATGAGGTAAATCAACAAACAACTGAGTGTCACTAGACTCAAGTGCTAAAAGTTCTTGATTCATAGAAAATCTAGGATCAAGAACAACTTGATCAAAAGAAGTAGGCTCAGAAACAACAAACACAGAAGCAAGGAAAGAACAATAAGAATAAGATACGCCCGCATAAGAAATATAATGATTAACAGGATGATGAGAAAAAAAATTGGATTTAGTATTAGGCACAAATATTGTCACGACCCCGATTTAAACAGTGGTTTAAACCAGAGCTCGCGACTGATTACAAACAATCAAATAATATTTTTTTAGAGAAAAATTGTGCATAACTCCTCTATATAATACAAGAGAGTGATAACATACATAATCAAACCACACAATTTATATTGATCATTCAGAGCATGTAACAACCCTAGGATTTACACCATCATATAGTCACAAAAGATTTACATTTTACAAGATACAAAATTACTTTTCATTCATAGCACATATTAAACTCTCTCCATATCCCAACAGAGGAATATGAGAGCTGCAAGTCTTCTATCTAACACGCACAGTGGAGCACATGACTTCTCAATACCTTAGCAGCAAAAAGGATCCACACCTTGCTAAGGCTGTCTCTCGCGCTCCCAAAAGTTTTACTGATCTGAAAAAGTGTACAACAACACTGTGAGCAAATAATAGCTCAGTAAGCTGATAACTCATAAGCTATGTGTCACCATATAATAAATTCGAAGAGACACAAGCATACATGCATTAATCATAATATCATGATCAATATCTTCATACATTTACTACATACATATATAACATCTCAATCACAATCATTACACTCAATTTACATTCATTGTCACTTAAACATATCAAACATGTGTATGCAATGCAACACTCTCATATGTATGCACGAATCACCAACTGGCCAGTGGTCGGTAGGTGGATTCTAGAGGTGGCTCCCATCGTGATCAGCGATGTAGCACTTAGCTCCATTCTACCTCATCCCTTTCGGGGAACAATCATATAGCGATAGGTGAATTCTAGAGGTGGCCCCTTCGGATTCTAGAGGTGGCCCCCATCGCGACTACTCACGATGTGGCACTTAGCTTCGTAAGGCACTTAGCTCCAGTCTATCTCATCACATATCTGGGGAACAGAAATGATGCATTGAATTCTAGATGTGGCTTCCATCGTGATCAGCGATGTAGCACTTAGCTCCAACCATCATATATGCAAATGCACATGGATGTCGATGCATGATTCATCACATCACAAACATCTCTTGACTATCAGAAGATGAATCATATCCAACACCATTTCAAAATGAACAAGATTGAACTCATCGCAATCCATTCAAATCATATCACATATACTTTCTGTAATTGCATTTCTCGAAATCAATTCATAGCATTCTAAAACATATTCAATACATATAATAATCGATGTCACACCGAATTCAAAAGATGTGAAAACATAGAGTATGAGAAATCAACTTACCTATAAGGGCTAACAAAATGTTTTCCTTTCCCTTTTACTACTTTACTCTTCTACTCTTATAACAATAATTGTAAGAAACGCATTACTACTATGATATGAGCACAAACCTATAACACATGAAACATCATTAATTGCAAATGGTATATGAATCTTAAGTATTTACTCTTATAATTTAACTATTTAGCATAAGAATTGACCTAACAATATGACAGATTGCACACATAGTAAAGAAAAATCCATATCTTCTTATATGCATAACCAAATAACATCATTCCAATTTTCTTAACTTTCATATTACAGAGACATTAATCTGTAAAAGTTTCATTTCCTATTTGATTATGATTTTCTCTCATAAAAATCAACATTCAGCCTAACTTTTATGCTGCTTCTATGTCCTAACAGACTGAGTAACCTTACTTTTATGATTTATATAAAATAAAAAACATTCCCTATTTTGGTAATTTAAATTTTCCCAAATAGTAGACATCATAGGGTGCAACTCATAAAATTACTTGAATTTATATCTAGTTGTACTGAGCACAATAAAATTAACTAATACTAGCATAATCTACCCTAAGCTCCATTCTGACAGACTGAGTAAGTCTCGGTAAAATATTTATAATTTTTGTTACACATTATTTTCTAGTGATTCCAATTCTCAACGAGACCTAACATTGTCTATAACACCCTAAATTATCAAATAATTCCACGGCATATTGAATTTAATACATAATTTACAAATTCGGATAGAAATTTTGACGGACAGAGTGATAGTACCTTAAAGATAAGAGCATAACTTTATCTACAGAAATCATATTAACTTAATTCCAAAGCTCAATGAAAGTAGACTCATATAGAATCGATCAAAATAAATTTCATAATTTTTGGATCACTCTAAGATATGGAATTATGTAGCTAAAAAATCATGAATCAATTGAACATAGCTAGGGTTAATCTTACCCATGAACAACATGAGTTTTGCCCTATGTTCAAGTAAAATCCAAAAATAAATGGATGAGAAATGTTCAGAGTCACCATAATTAAGAATTATGTAATTAAAATCCAAAGAAAATGAAGTAGGAACTTACCAAACTTTAAAATCCTAGTTGCCCCTTCTTTTTTTCTAATTTGCTTCAATCATGTAGTATGGTGTCTTCTACCTTCTCTTTTTCTAATTTCGGCCAAGGGTGGTGAATAGGGCAGAGGAAGGTAGTAAAAGGCGAAATATCCTTATTTATATGGCTTATTCACATGTAATGTCATTTAAGTAAATGGCTTTTGCATTATTTATTTATTTATTTATTCATTCATTTACTTAAGACATTACATGTAAATAAGAAACTACCCCCCATTTGGATTCAAATAAAATATTTAGAAAAATAAATAACTAAGGAATCGAAATCTAATTTTTTGTCCGAAGAACAAAAATCGCGATTTCACAAATTTTTCGATTTTGTGTCTACGTTTTACCTAACTCATACACCTCCTAAAAATTCTTAAAAATCACTTTTATAATCCTTTCATATATAGAAATAATTACCGGGACTTTAATTTTTCCAAATTTTCACTTTTCCGAAAATCACATTTTTATGCCTTAAGTAAATTTCCATCGCTTTTGCACTTTAGTTGATATTGAAATGTAAGTCTTAACATCACATCCATAGAGATTATCAATAAGATAATATAACATCACATTCATACAATTAATCATGCATGGTTAACTTAGGGATATTACAAATATAATCTTGTAGAGAAGTTGGAAGCGAATAATTTGTTTCTCTTTTGTAGGAATTATGTAGAATACACTTCTAAGTTATCGATAGAATGACAACTTCCAAATTTAATGAAGGTAGCGAACAAGAATAAGATTCCAAATTGAAATCGAATTCTGATACTTGAAAATTATTTAGGGCTGAGGAATTCATTAATGAGATCAAATGAAAAAAAATGAATTATCTAGCTAGATCAGAAACCTTTATAACTTTATAGCAAAAGGAAATATTCCAATAAAAAATCTTGACATCTTTGGAAATAATATATTGCCGATCAAATAAAGTCAACACATTATAATACTTTTGAGTAGAAGACTGCCCCATGAAGACACAAGGAAAAACTCAATCACCAAATTTGTCCAATTGAGAAAATTTTTCAACATAACATAGGCAACCAAACATTTTAATATGAGAATACTTGGAGCATGGACAAAATTTTTTTGATAAGGATTATCTAGAACAATTAATGGCATTATGTTGATCAAATGACTAGCAGTTTGAACAGCTTCTCCAAATAAGTGAATATAAATACTACATTAAAACATAAGGGTATGAGCTACTTCTAACAATTGTCTATGCTTTCTTTCAACTACTCTATTCTGTTGTGGACTATACCTACAAATTGTTTGGTGAAGCATACCTTTGAACTTAAAAAAATCAAGATATATTGAATAGCAATATTCTAACCCATTGTCTATGTGGATAACCTTCATCTCAGCATTATATTGAGTGTCAAATAAAAGAATGAATTGATGTAAAATATCAGTAATCGAACTTTTATTGTATAACATATAAAGCCATATCATTTTTTAAATCATCAATAATGGTTAAGAAAAACATTTTGCCATCATGAATATTATGTTTGTAAGGCACTCATGCATCAATATGTAAAAGATCAAATGATTATTTACTCATATGTTCATTTTTAGGAAAGAACAAACAACATTGTTTTGCTCTTGAAACAATGAAAGTATCTATGGAATTTATAACTTGTAGAAATGAATTGCATTCTAGAAATTGGTAAGTGCCCATGTCTATGATGTCACAAATCAAAATCTCATTTATGCACAATAGTATAATCCTTTGTTTTATTTACCAATTAACTTCACCCTCCCATTGAACTATTCCTGAAGAAGGCATAATTTAGGAAAAACATTAATAATGAATTTAAATCTATGATCATTTGTGTGTCAAACATCAGGTTGAATTTGAATTTTGGCACATATAACACATTTGATATTTGGTTTCCATAGTTAAAAGATATGACTTAATGTGAGTGACCTTAGACTCATGTCCATTAGGCAATGTTACAAAGGAGCTTACTAACAATTTTTTTTTAATATTATGAAGCCATTCTAGCCGATGTGTTATATCAATAATCTAGAAATCTTTAGAAGGCTGAAATGAGATACTTGCTAGAGAATGAGTACTAGAGATTTCTTTGTCGTTGTTAATCAATTTTTAAAATCTTGCGATATTGCTCAAGTATGAAATTTTAGCTACGCATAGCCATATTATTTCTATTTCTTTTTTATTTGATAATTATGAAATTTGGATGAAAACCTATTAGCCTATAACACTGTGACATTTTATATTCAAAATTATGACAGTGTTCACAAATTAACGATAGAATAATTTCTCTTCTATTTTTGTAGTTTTGTGATTGAGCCTTTCTACTTTGCAAATTCAATTCAGAATTAGTTTGTGCGATAGAATTAGCAAAAATTTGATCCCTTATGATCTTGCTCAGTTAGCATATAATAAGTTTGATTAATCAAAGGAAGATGATTCATCATCAAAAGTTGAGTTCTAGAATGAGCATAACAAGAATTCAACCCCAAAAATATACATATCCAATGGATCATCAATTGATTAATCATTCAACACATAATTTTAATATAAACTTATCGAAATATGCATTTAATATATATAACAATCAATGTTACACCGAATTCAAAAGAGGTGAATACATAGTGTATGATAAACCAACTTATCTATAAAGGCTAACAAAAGTTTTTCTTCCCTTTTTCATTATTTTGCTCCTCCACTCCTATAACAATAATAGTAATGGAATATATTACTACTATGATCTGAAGGTTAACATATCATATATGAAACACCAATAATTGAAAATATTACATTGTACTCATGCATTAACTCCTATAGCCTAAGTAACTATGTACCATAATGATTGACCTAATAATATGACAAATTGCATGCATAGTAAAGAAAAATCAATATCTTCTGAAACCAAATGGCATTATTCCAAATTTTCTTACTTCCATATTACTAAGATCTTAATCTATAAAAGTTTCAGATCTTATTTCATTGTGATTTGTTCTTAGGAAAATTTAGATCCAGTCTAACTTCCATGATTTTTTTGTGTTCTGATAGATTGAGTGGCCTTATTCTTATGATTTATATAAAATAGTAAACATTCCTGTTTTAGTAGTTTTAATTTTCTCTAAAAGTATATTTCCTAACTGATAAAATTCCTTGAATGAATATCTATCTGGACTGAGCATAATAAATTTAACAAATACTAGAATGACATTTATAAGTGAACAAACTGAACAAGGCTCGGTAAAACATTTATAACTTTTTCTACACATATTATTTTCAAGTGATTTCAATTGTAAATGAAACCTAACATCAGTGATTGTAACACTCTTAAATATCAACTAATTCTATGACATACTGGATTTAATGCATAATTTACAAATTCAGATAACAATTTTGCCACATAGAGTGATAGTACCTTTGAAGATGATATTAAATCTTTCTTTAACTCCATTGTAGGTAATTTAGGTACCATAATATCTAATTGTTCAAAGAAACTTGAGTTTTATATAATAATCCGTAACTGACATGGAACCTTGATTTAGTGTAAAAATATAAGTATAAAGAGAGTAAATCCTGGTTATATTCTTTGAAAACCTTTCCTTCAAATCTTCCCAAATGCTAAATGCATTTTGATTATAAGCAAAACTGCTAATCAATCCTTTTGAAATTGTGCATGCCATCCAAGAGCATTACAACATTTGCATGGAAGGTGTAAATATCAAAATATTCGATTTTACATGTTCCATTAGCAAAATCAAATTTGTTTTTAACTAATAATGCATTATAGAATGCACTACTCCATGTTGAATAGCTTGATGAAACAAAAAGGCAATCTAGAGTAAGAATCACTCTAGAAGTTTGTGAAGTAGATATGGAGAGCTTGTGAAATTGATCTAAAGAACTCCATATCTAGTCATTTCATCCAAAGACATTAAGACAACGATTCTTCAAATATATAAACTCTCATATCATGTTAAACTTTGCAAATCTGAAGGTGCTTGATCACACTATCTCAAAAATGAAGAACAGAGATTTGAGAGGAACTCTCACCTTTTTTATTTAGTCAAAAGCAAAAAAAAATGTACATTCATCAGAAGTCTTTTGTTATCCAAGTTTTATACTTCACAATCATAACTAGCTCTACAATTTTTAACCAAGATCAACTCATAGAATGTTGCTAGAACTATTTTGTTAGCATACTACTTAAACTCATAGTATCTATAAGATGTGACAAAATCATAAATTGAAATAGTGGAAACAATGAAGCTTTAAAATATCTTATATTGCTTTTGGAAACGAAACCGTAGTTTCTTTCAAGTTCTCCACGAATAGTTGAATTGATGGATAAATTACACCAAATACCATCCAACTTTGGGCACTTTCCCAACGCCATCTTCAAACTTCACTTTGTAAAAAGACTATATTTTATCTTTTAACTTGTTTCACCAACTACCATTTTCACCCATTATCGTTGTCCACGTGACAATTTTATATCTCCTCCACACAAGCAATAGTCCGACGTGGCATCATTAAAAAATAATAATAACAAAATAAAAATTGAAGCATCCTCGTATCAAGCATGCCCCCATCCACTCAAACCATCGGCGTTGCCTTGTCGGGACGCGCAATGGGGCGACGCCCCCTCCCCTCTCCCTCCGACGCTGCCTCGTCGACGTTGGATGCGCGGAGGGGGGATGCCCCCCTTTTGCTTTGGGGGTGTGGTCGACGCACAAAGGCAAGGGGGGCGTCGGCCCTCCTCTACGAGCTCCAGGCCCGTAGAGGAGGGCAATGCCCCCTTTTTGCCTGTGTGCGCCAACGACACGCACAACGCAAAAGGGGAGGGCGCCGACACCTGCGAGCTCGCAGGGGGCGATGCCCCCTCGGCCCTTTTGTGCTACGTGTGTCACTGGCGCCGTAGGCAAAAGGGGGGTGCATCCACGCACCCCACCCCTTTTTTTTTCTTGTGTGCACTGACGGCGTGCACAACGCAAAAGGGGAGTAGCACCCCCCCTCCCCTCTACACTTTCTCGTCGACGCCCCCTCCCCTCCTCCACCCCTTCCCCCCATGCGTCCGACATCGGAGGTCGAGGGGAGGGGGCGTGCCTGACGCGATGATGGTTCAATTTTTATTTTATTTTTTTAATGATGCCACGTCGAACTATTGCTTGTGTGAAGGAGAGAAATTTATCGCATGGACGCCACAACAATATGCAATAATAGGTGAAAACAATAGCTCGTGAAACTAGTTAAAAGATAGAGGGTAGTCTGTTACAAAATGAAGTTTGAGAATAGTACTGAGAAAGTGCTCAAAGTTGGAGGGTATTTGGTATAATTTATTTTTGAAGTGATAGATTAGTTAAAGATGTCTTTGGATGGAGTGAAATTTAATGATGAAGAATGAAGTAGTTGATGTGATAGAAAAAAATAGATATGATGGATTAATTTTTAGTGGATATTTAAATTAAAAATAATTATTATATATATAAAGTATAATTTTATTAAACAATAAAAAATATAAATAAAAAATTTTTATGGAAATTTTTTTGTTAAAAATATATTATTTAAATATAAAAGATATTTTTTAATAAATTATATTTAATAAAATATAAAAAAATTAATGAAATAGTAAGTAATAAATAATAGTATATTAATCCTTTATTATATGTATTTTATATTTAATAAATAAATTATTTTATAGAAGCAAGATAAAAAAGAAACAAATAGTAAAAGAAAAAAGGTTGAAAAGCTAAAAAAAGAAATAGTCAAATAAAAAATGAAAAAAAGGGGAAGCCACCTGGTTCACCACGTGACTCTAGTTCCACTCCCAAAAAAGTGGCATGATTCTACCTCGAGAACAAGGCCACTTGAGGTATTTAGGGAACTAAGCTGGAACCGGAGTTGGTTCTAGCATGGTTCCCATACCAAATGCATCCTTAAGATAGCGTTTGGTTGAGAATTAGGCTTTTCAATTTGGTTCCCCAAACATCTGGTCGCAGTCTGATTTTCAAGGTGAAACTAGGTCGCATTAAATGGTTTGAAATCAAGATCATGTGATCCTAATTTTAAACTTTCGATTTCATCATTTTGGGAAAAAAATTACATCGTCCTCCAACTTTAACGTTTGCTCAACTTCATTTTGTAATATGAATTCCCTTCATCTTTTAACTCGTTTCACCTAATGCTCTCTTTACTTGCTATAGTCTGTCTCCCGGTCGGGGAGTTGACGTAGCACAGATGTGATGTTTACACGACATCTTCTCTCCTCTTTCATGTAAACACTGCATGATAATATTAAAAAAATAATAATTAAAAAAATAAAAATGCCATGAGATCCGTCGACGTGTCACCCATCCTTTGCGACCACCGGCGGTCACCGGAGGGAGGCGCATGCCCACCCCTCCCCCTTTGCGACCTCGCTCTCCCGCCAGCACGTGGGAGGGGTTCTCCTCGTCGACGTGCGGAAGGCGGGGGGCTCCCCAACGCGTGGGAGGGGGTCCTCACTCCCCCTTCTCCTCGTCGATGAGCGAGGTCACAGAGGGGGGCGAGTGCCCTCACCCCCGCCCCCTTCACGGTCCTCGTGACATTTTATTTTTAAAATTTTTAATTTTTTTAATATTGCCATGTGAGTGAGTGTTTACGATCATATATGTGCCACATCAGTTCCGCGACCGGGAGACGGGCTATACGGTTAGGTGAAACGAGTTAAAAGATGGAGAACATTCGTGTTACAAAATGAAGTTGGAGCATATCATTGAGCAAACGTTAAAGTTGAAGAATATTTGATGTAATATTTCCATCATTTTGGTGTCGAACCACTATAACTCTTTTCCTTTTCTTCCTAATGCAATAGTTTTTTTGTTATTTCGTTTTTCCCTTTTTTTCTTTTCTCTCACACATTTTTCTTATAAAATAATTTATTTATGAAATATTTATAATAAAGTATTAATGTAATATTATTTATTTCTTATCATTTTGTTAAAAATTTAATATCTTATTAAATATAAATGATTTTTTATATTTAATTAATATATTTTTAATAAAAATTGTAATTTATTCTTTTATTTTTATTATTTAATAATATATATTAATTATTTTTAATTCAAATATCCACTAAAAAATTAACACATCATATTTATTTTTTCCTATCACATCAATTTCATAGTTCTTGATCATTATGTTTCACTACTTTTAAACACATCCAAACTAGTCTATTAATTTAACTATTTACAAAAAATTTGAGAGAAACACTCTGATTACATTTTTCAAACGCAACCTAAATGCACAAGAGAGTCTACGTCGTAAATAATAATCAAATGTTATATTATATTTGCATCCAATTTACACGTGTCACATGTGATCTATTATTTATCTGACAAAAAATAGCCATGGCAAAGTTTTATTAGTGTATGCGATAGTAGTATACATGGGCGAGG
The DNA here is from genome assembly GCA_030549335.1 of Pontederia crassipes. Classification (NCBI taxonomy): domain Eukaryota; kingdom Viridiplantae; phylum Streptophyta; class Magnoliopsida; order Commelinales; family Pontederiaceae; genus Pontederia; species Pontederia crassipes. Next base: position 61,028,084 of record CM060191.1, on the reverse strand, counting down.
ATGCAGACATTAAACATGTCCGTTAACTGACATGGGAGGAATGCTTTGCTGGTTATTGAAGGCGTTTTTCGGGTCGACGCGCGTCTTCGCCTTCACAAGCCTATCATAATTGCCTAAGACATATTTCTGGGCCCACACCCTCGCCACCTGGACGACGTCTTGACCCTCGCTTCCGTCGTTGGTCCCCAAATCCAGATCCACGTAGTTCACGTATGCCGCGCGAGGATTCGATGAGACGAAGGGCCCCATGTACGCGTGGAACTTCCTGATCCACGCCACGTACTCATCTCGCTTTCTGTCCGCCGCTTTCGTCCAATCGATCATGTACTGGATCCCGTACAGGTTCCCCGCACGGTGCGGGAAAGGCAGCTCGTCGCTCGGTATCCTCCCCATCGCTCCACCGTAGGGATCCAAAATAATGTACGCCTCAGATTTATTCGCCAGGAAATCGAGGGCTGAGATTAGATCTCTCTCCTCTATCGGCGCCCGCACGTAGTCCGACTTAGCCTCGAAGAACGACTTCCCGCGCGAGTCGCGGCTCGTCAGGTCCGAAACGGAGTCCAACCCGGCGAACTGCACCACCGAGTCGATCCACGTGACCTCCGAGAGGTCCGATTCTTGGAGATCTAACTCGGGGAACAGTCGACTCAGCGTCGAAATGGTCGACGACTTCGTGCCGAGGACCATCCCCGTGAAGGAAGCCGACACGTTGCCGTGCCCCGACCCGGCGATGTAAATGGAGAGATAGAACTCGTCGGGCAGGCTCGGTGCCACGTGCTGCCACCTGTGTACCAGCGCGGCGATCGAAGGCGTCGAGCCGGAGCGGGAGGTTGTGAACACGGTGACTCGTTCGGGTAACGGAACGAGCCGCAGCTTCCACGAGTAGACGGCGCCCCAGCTGCCGCCCCCGCCGCCGCGGATCGCCCAGAACACGTCCTCCCCCATGGATTCGCGGTCGAGGACACGTCCGGACGAATCGATGAGGACGGCGTCGAGGACGTTGTCGGCGGAGAGTCCGTACTTCCTGGAGAGCAGCCCGAAGCCGCCGCCGGATATGTGACCGCCGACACCGATGGTAGCGCAGGACCCCGCGGAGAAACCCAGCAAAGGGCTCGACTCGGCCACGGCGTGGTAGAGCTCGCCCAACGTGGCACCGGACTCGGCCCAGGCGGTGGAGGAAGCCGGGTCGACGCGGACCTTGTTCAGATTCATCAGGTCGATGACTGCGAAGGGTACGTTCGACTCCGCCGTGTAGGATAAGCCTTCGTAGCTGTGCCCGCCGCTCCGGATGCGGATGGCGAGGTCGGCCCAGCGGAGACACAAGACGGCGGCCCGGAGCTCATCCCTGGTGGCTGGGAGAATGATGGCGGCGGGCTTGGGGACGTCGCTGCCGGCGAAGCGAAGGTTTTGGATGGAAAAGTTGAGGAGAAGGTCGTAAGACACGTAGGCCGTCGGCGACGACAGGGTGAAGTTACGAAGGCCATTCGAGGCAAGGCACGCACTGAGGGTTCCAGTTGCAGTCGGAGAGCAGGCGACGAGGAGGAGTGATGATAAGAGAGCAAGTAGCGGTAGGAGATGGCTTGGTTCCATGGATTTAGGTGCAGGTGATCCGTGATCCCTGGCAAATTGTGCTACTCATCGGTACAAATTAAACTGTTAGTATTTGACTAATTAAAACGAAAACGTAAACGTAAATGGTAAACTCTCCAGTCTCCAGAATACTGATGGCTGTTGACCATGTGAAGGCATAGCTTCCGACTCTTTTGGGGGTTGAAATATCTTTCTACTTCGTAGCGTAGATATTTATAAGTTATAACTTGTTTATTTTATTTTCTCGTCTTTTTTTTTTCCTGCGCATGGATCAGACGACTGCTTAAGCAAGAAATGACTTCCATGCACTAAATGGCGGTTGACACAGCCTCGTAAGAAATGATCAGACGACGGCTAAAGCAAGTTCCCTGTTCCAGTGTTTCTTAGATTGGGTTGCTTGGTAGAAGGAACAACATTAGAGAACATTAGAACATACATCTTGTGCTCAATTTTTCAGTCATTTTTTTATGGTTGTGAATCTCGACGCAATAATAGTGAGAATAGGAAAAAAGCTTCTTGTTCAGTTTTCGTGGCAAGAACATAACGAGATCATTTAAAATAATTAATATCGAAGTTTGAAACTACCTATTATTTAATAAAAATATAAAATTATTAATAATAAATCAAAATCCCTTTCTTTGTTGTCTTAATCTAAGATAAATTCTCAATTATTTGATTTACTTAAATTTATTTTAGAGGGACTCCCCATCAAGAATCGAATACGAGAAAGCTCAAGCTGAAACATACAAATACTGATTTCAACGTGCAATAAAAAAGTTCAAAACTTCTTAGTCACTTAGATTGGATTTGCTCTGAAAATATATTGTTTGTTTTATTTAGGATGCCAAATAGCTTCATTTGTAGCTTAATTTTTTTAGAAGAAAAAAAAAGATTGAGGACATCAAACAAAAAAAAACAGTGGTCTTCTTCTGGAAATTTGGCCCAGTTTAATTGTAGTTTACTTGTTGGTATTATGTAAATTAAGTGTTCACGCCGGCATATGAATGGAGATGAGATCCAATTAGTCCTAAGACAAAGTTGAACTTTCAAATAGGCATCTTTCCATGTTCGGCGTAAAATAACGACTTCTCTGTCAGACTCATCTTATTTTCCACGACTTCGCCAGGCTTGACTTTTGAGTCACATGGCCGTTCTCGTGTTCGATCTGTTCTTCTTCTTTTTTTTTTGTTATATTGTGGTGGATTTGACAACCATATTGGTTTCAACTTTTAGTAGTTATGATAATTAATATGAATCAATTTTAATTATTAGTAAATTTTGATTCTATTTAATAATTATTAATTAGGTATTATCAATCAAACATAAAAAATGAGTTGAATGTAATCAACAATAAAAAATTGCAATCAATTATATTTTTATACTTCAATCGTAAAAGATTTTTTTACTTATTTTTAACTTTTAACTTTAATCATAAATATTACTTTTACTTATTCTTTTAAAAAAGGGCTCCTCCATTTTATTCTTAAATATTTGGAGTTATCTCAACCATAAACCAATATTTTCAGAACCGGATCGGCGACCGGACCGAATTCATCACTGGGGCGTGGTTGGACCGGTCCGATCGGATTCGACCGAATTGAATCGAATTTTATTAAAATAATATTATTTAAAAATAATTATAAAGATATAACATAAGTTATATGATATAATATAAATATTGTACTAATAACTTATTAAAAATATTAAAAAATAATATAACATAATTTTTATTAATTAAAAGTTTCATAATGATAATATAAATAAATTAATAATAATTTAATATCTACTATTTAATGATGATAGATGTTATATTAGTAAATTTTATCTTAAATTATTCTTATTTCTTTTTTATTTAACACTTTCCTTTTATGCCCTTTGATAAGTTTCTATTTTAATATTATTCAATTTTAAATATTTATCTTTTTTATTTCAATTCCTATTTAATTGTATAAATATGATATTCTCTCCTTTTTAAATTTTCTTATATTTCTTTCCTTTTTTCTCATTTAACTTTTCTATTTATATTATTTTTACATATTTTTTTAAAATCTGCATTGAACCGAATTGAACTGATTTAACCAACCCAGTTCAACCGGCCGATTCAACCGATTTTGCCTGGTTCGATGTCAAAACAAATTTTGACACTTAACCGGATTGAATCATCGATGGATTCGCAATTGTAATAATATTGTCATAAACAATGTGTTGAGAGCCCTCTCGATTTTTGCTTGTGATTTTTTATCTTATTATTTAACTTCGGTTGCAAATCAATTCCTATTTATATTTTCGAGTTGACTTGATGGTCGTTCATTGACGTGTCTTGATTGATGTGTAGATGGATCTATTTGTAGATTTTCGGAGTGGAATTTAATGCTAATTGGATTTCCTTATTAATTCTGAACTCATTAAAATCTTTTTTACTCAATTATTAATTTCTAATAAGACTTCTTAACTAATTAATTTCAAATTTAATCTTTAATCTTCGTCTTAAACCCAATCTTACTCAAGTTCTCTTTTAATCTATTATCTTCAAGCTATAATTTGTGCCAATCGAATAACACTTTTATTTCTTCCATTTATTCAATTTTCAGATTTTTTTAATGTAATATTATCTTATCCCATAATATTTAAATTAAAAAATATTTTATTAATTGAAATATTTTTATGCACAAAGTCTTAATTTCATCCTAATTGAGAATCATTTATCTATTAAACTTATCCTGAAATCCTAACTCAAATTAAAATTGTAATCTCGATCAAATCTCCTATTCATGATCAAATGCCAAATTCCTTTTGACCTTTCTTTCTCTTCCTATTTCTCTCTTTTCCTACCATACTTTAATCCTCTCAGATTCTCCTTTTATTTTTTTAAATTCACTAAAACTGAATTAAATCAATAAAAGTACTTTATTGCTCTATTTTTAATGGGTTCAATTTTGATGTTCTCTACCTCACCTTATTTCATATTATTTCCATTGTCAAATCTCCATTCAACCATTCATGATTAAATCTCTCAAATAATTTATTTTGAACGAAGATCTAATGGTATAGACAATAAAAAATAATATGAGATAGGGAACATTTAATTTTTTTTCATTTTTAATTTATGGGACGATACAATTTTCCTTTTTGTTCTTTTCTAAATGACCTTTTCAATAAGTATCACTGCGGTTTTTTTGGCACAGGAACAAGTTTGGTTGCTTAATTTATGTCCCAATGATCAGAACTAGTAGTGTTTGATTGAAATATAAATAAAAATGAATTAATATATTTTTCATATATCTTATTAATTAATAATGGTTATATGTTTGTTTAATTTATTTTATTAATTTAAAATCATCATAATTAATGTTAAAACTTTAATTAAATAAAAATCTATAAACAAAATAATTAAACTACTGAATAATGCTAAATAATCTTATCTAGACAAATAAACATGTTTTGCTGATCTATAGATAACCTTTATTTTATTTGACAATATATTATTTGTTAAACCATTATGATAACATAACAATTGATTAATCCGGACACGTAGTCAATGCCACAATATTTGATAATACTATGTTTATTTCAGTGAAAATTAAACAGAAGTTTAAATATAATTAACTGTGGTTGATTAGATGTTAGTTAATATATAAATAATACAATAATATATGTTTTAATAAGAAAGGATGAAAATCTTGCGTAACAAAAAATGTTCCCAATTATTTGCATGAACACAATAGATTGGTTAAATTAAAATCATAATAATTCTCAAGATAGTTTTAAGAACTATTAGAGTTAATTGTATTATTCTTGTCAAATATTTTGAACGTTTGGATGTTTTAACAAGTTGTTCTTGGATATTTCTTCTATGAATTCAAGATATATAGTTTTAAAACTGTCTGATCCAGAGGGATGATAATTTTTTAATGAGTTTTTATATGAAAGTCTAATTACTTTAATATAAGTTAAGTAGCAAAAATCAAATCATGTGATTTTTTATATGAGCCAATGAACAATATTATTTTTAGAGAAAAGGGGCGCTGCTTAGCATAAGCAGCCTGCGGAGCATATTTTGGCCGTCGGATGGCATCTGACAGCTTTTTTTTCTCTCTCGTGTGATGCAGCTTCCGTTCCTCTCCTTTCTCTCTCAGCCATGCCTCCCTCTCTCCACTCTCTCTCTCTTGTGTGATGCAGCCGTGCCCCTCTCTCTCACTCTCTCTCGATGCAGTCGTGTCTATCTCCTCTGTGCCTCCCCCCCCCCTCTCTCTCGCCGACAAGCGCCTTCTCCTTGATCGCCGGCTGTGCCCCCGATCGATCACCGACGATTGCCTTCTCCTTGATCATCGGTTGTGCCCCCGATCGATCACCGACGAGCGCCTCACCCTCGACGTCGGCCGCCCCCGATCGATCATCGACGAACGCCCTCGTCCTGGATTGCCGGCCGCTCCTCTCTCTCTAGATCGCGTCTCTCTCGTGCGCATTTGAGGACGGTCGGAAGCTAGGGACGCCTGGATCGCCGCAGGAGCTCTCGCCTGAACTGGCAGCCACCGGAGCGCCGACCACCTGGATCGTCGGCCGCCTGGGTGGAGAGAGCCACATCGAGAGGGAAAGAAGGCGGAGAGAGAGTGGCCTCGTTCATTCTCGATTGTCCAACGCAGCATGGACGATGGAGATTAAAACATTAAAAAAAATGTGCATCATCGGATCTCATCCAATGGCACACGATAAAGGTAACCAGCCTGCTTAGCACAGGGTGCTAAGCAACGCCCCTTTTCTCTTATTTTAATCCCTTTATGAAGCATGAATTCGTCCAGCTGGGTTGGTCAGAAGCAAACGTTGAGGACGGGTCAAATCTATTTTGTTTGTTTCTTTTATCCTGTTTGCTAAATAGTTAATAAGTTTTAAAATAATAAGAAATTTAATATCTAAATCCAAATATTATTGAGATTCATAAACGTATATTCTATCTGAATTTTCTATTGTCAATATTAAAGCTTTAACATCACTCCTTTTAAAATCACTTCATCTCTATGTTATATAATATTTCATATATTATTAACATTATTTGTTAATGTGGGATAAAATATAATAATGGTGTTAGCGTTTGGTTCAGAGCGATTTAATTAGAGCATAACGGTATGAATAAAGAATAACGATTTAATTAGAGTACAACGATTAATTATTAGCATAAAGCAGACAGAGATTTGTTTATAAATTTAATAAAAAATATTTGATAAACGTAGTGGTTAAATTAGTGTTTTGTATAAAATGATAAAAATAGATATAGGATATAATTTCTAATCATTTTAATATACATCATATTCATAATAATTAGCTTATAATATTTTTTTGAATGGTATTAATTTTTTAAAATATTTTTATAATATAAAAATATTGATTATTTGAAAATAAAACTTTTATTTGGGTTGAAAGTAAAATAAAAAATGTGACATATTAAAATAAAACTAATATATAATGTTTAATAATTAAATAAAATTTATATATATATGAGAATATAACATGAATAAAATATTAATCACTACATTTATACTCTATAAGCTAGTATGAGTAGCTTATAGCGTTTGTGTTAAAACCTCTAAAATACTATTGAAAAAAAAAGGTATAATGTTCGTCCTACCATTCTGATATGGTAGGATGATCGTACCATTCGCATCCTCCATCCGATGCGGAATGGAGGGTGATGAAGGCGTGGTTCTCTTCAGGGCCACTTGTCTTCTCCTCCTTGTCCCCTCTTGTCACCAATGAATGAACACGCAGCAGGGTACCACCGACGTCTGGGCACGGATCCGCCTCATCGACAGTCGGGATGTGCCCAACATCTATCATCTCATCCGTCAAAAGGAGGAGTTCAAGCTCCTCACCCACCTCTTCGCCGTCACGGAGGACTCCCACTTGGCCACCCTCTTCCCCTCCCCTGCTTCGCCTTCATTCCTCTCTTTTATCGTCTTCATGCTCGAGCTCAGCCCTTTGGCTTCTCCCAACCCCACGATGGGGATCACGATGACTACCACTTCGCTCCTATTGTCCGTCGGATCAAGTTGCCCGTGCCCATGGAGGACCTGGAGGTCGCGACTTTTGCTTCGCCTCACTTTGGGGAGGTGAGGCAGGGGAGAAGGTGGTTGTGGCAGGGTTTCTCCTCTACTTCTCGAACTACTCATCGTTCCTATCGAAGTTGGGCCTATACGAGCAGAGATGTGTAGGTGAGTGATGGTGTAACGCTTTGAGATTTATTTTCTTTGTCTATTCAAAAAGTTATCTTGGCGATGTTACTCAATTCTATACTTTGACTTTTATCATCAAACACATAGGCAGAAATGATATGAACCAGAAAATGCTTACAATTGTAGTCGGCGATAGAAGAATATTCTAGCAAAGTTGGATGATCAAGATAATATTGTGGATATGATATGATTCAGGAAATGCTTACAACTGAAATCGATGATAAAAGAATCTTCTAGCAAGTTGAATGATCAAGATAATATTGTGGATCTCAGACATAAGGAAATTGAAGATAATCAAGAGTATATGCGATTTATAATTGATCAAATTATAAGATCAAGTTGCATCAAATCCAACTTCTCAATGTGTTACAAATTGGGCCGCATGAAGAGTCGACATAACTTGAACTAAATAAATCATGGTTTAACCATATTTATTTGGAATTTTTGGAATTAATTAGATATGGAATATGCTGATGAGGATTGTAATACAAATTGAGTTTGTTATTTTAATAAATTAGTTAGGTTATTTGTGGGCTAAATTAGAATATTTTCTTCCAGTCCAAATTTTGTTTCTAGGGCCTATAAATATTGATAGTCATTGTTATTTAAAATATTTTTTAATCTATTAAAATTTGGCTTAATTGCTTTTGCTGTGAGGAAACTCCTACAACCCGTTCTTCAAGAACTTTCGCTGTTAATTATAAGATTTTGTAATCTTGTAATTAAATTCATCTTTTTATAATATTGATTGCTTGGTTCATTTATAATCTTGAGATTAATATTTTACTGCTTGAAAATTTGTTTGATCTCGTTTATTTGATTATCATATATTGTTCCGGTCACTCAAGACATTGTTCTTAAACATCATAACACAGAAGACTAATTTACATCATTCCAGTATAATAACGGAAACATTCTTTACAATACCTATGGACCTTTGGATTATGAGCCCACATTCATATAATAAAATATCCTATTAATGTCAATATCCAATTTGCATATCACCCATCAGAGAAGTCACTAACGATCTCATCATCATCATCTTCATCGTATGTACGAATCCAAGTACAGAGATAAAGTCCAGTGAGATAAACTCAATACGTATAATCACCCATAACAATAAAATAATATGAATCACGTCGATCAACAATAATCATATGTATAATGATAAGCAATATTAATATTATCATTTCAATACAATCTCAATTATGAATATGCATTATCCATTAGCCATAATGATCAATTGACTAGAATCAATAATTCTATCATCCTTTATCATCAACCATAAAGGCAATAACAATATCAATCATATGGACTGCAATCAATTATCTTAACAATCAATCAATATTTACTCTACTTTACTTCAACAATAGAGGTTGTAATTGAATAATCTTTTATCATACATCAAACATGAAGGCTTCGATTCAATTATTCCTTTTAATCAATTATCTCTCTATACTTCAATAATAAATGCTGCAATTTCAATTTAATTAATATTAACATCAATTATAAATGTTGCAATTCAATATCAATCAGTCATCCATTTTTATTCTTCAATCGTAACAACTACAATTATCTTTTTATCTTTAACTTCAAACATAAAGACTGCATTAACCACAATGAGTGCATTATACTTCAGCCATAACAGTTGCTTCAACCGCGAGGGCTGCTTATTACTTATTCTTATCTTTTGAGTTATCCTTCAACTATAAGGGTTGTTTCAACCATATAGGTTGCATTAAGAGCACTTCCAATTTTAAGTACTTTGCGTTTTTTATCTTAATTAACTTATGATGTCTATCTTTGTTTTTATTTAAACTTTCTTTCCAATCTTAAATGTACAAAGCATCAATCAATATATCATAATTATAAAATCAATATCATCACAATGCGATCAATATCATAATAATATAATCAGATATAAATAATAACACAATCATCACAATTAAACATACTTTAATAACTTAAATAACTCTTTTTTCAAACTTCAAAATTCGGGCAGGTGGGATAGAACCCAGGACGGTTACTACACTTATTCATGCCAATTTCAAAAGAAACCTAGCTGAATAGGGTGGAACCCGGGATGGTTCATCTGATTTCATACAGGTTCCAATTCAATCAACTAAACTCGGGCCGGGTGGGACGAAATCCGGGTCAGTTTCTCATATTTTCCTTTCAATTCTAATCATTGTCAAAACTCGGGTCAGATCCATAAAAATCGATCCGAGTCTGTTGACTTTTCAATTCAATCTCATCTTCCTCTCGGGATCCGGGTCGAGCTAGTTGGAACTCGATCTGGATTCATCCCAATTTATCATGCATATTAAGGTCTCGAAAACTCGGGCCGCGTGCCATGCAACCTGAGCTGGGTTCTTACGAACTCGGTCCGGATCAATCTGATTGCCACCCAGATTTCAAGGAACTAGGTCCAGCCAGTGCAGAATCTGGGCCAGGTTTTGTCACCCTTAGAAAGTCGCATTTTCGGTGTAACTTTCGGCCTATTTACTTTGTGATTAATAATGCAATTCAATTCACAATTCATTTATATAATAGTCAATACTTAGGACAAGGGTTCTGAAGGTCTATACCAACGAAAATCGTTGATATAGGGATCCCCTACGTACTTTAAGTGATTGAAAAACTAACTATGTTCCTGTTGTTCGTGGATTGCACGAATGTCACAATTTTGACCGACGATTCTTCCCTATTGACATCCAAAAACCTTTGGCTACTCCTTGGATCTTGTTCTCTTTTGTCTGGACTTCGAAACGGTATATCGCCTGTGCTCTTAAGTGTCTCGATTTGTGAGAAAACAAAGAAGAAAGAGAGGACTCTTTGTGCAAAAATTCTATGAAGACAAAATAATATTTTTTAGTCACCCTTTAAGTCATATTTATAGTTCTTAACTAGGATTTTTTGACTCCCATTGAGTCTTGGGCTATTTCTCCATCAATCATGACCATCCATTAATAATTACCTTATATTACATATTCAGATTTAATTAAAATCAAATTTCATTAATTATTTCATAATCATATTTATTAAAAATTCATCTCTACTCAAATTCCTTTTTATCACTTCTATAACTTCTTTCGATCAAACTATATTGTCATCTTTTCCTTTTATTTCTTTATTTTCTCTAATTTTTGGAATTATTTCATTCAATAATATTTTAGCATCTAATTTTTGAATTAAATTAAAATAAATTATTTTAATGGTTGAAATATTTTTAAGCCACAAAATTTCCAATCCTCTTATATGTGGAAGTCTTATGTCCATTAAACATTCTTTTGAACTTCAAATCAACTTAAAATTTCTAATCTCACTCTAATTATAATTTCTACTTCAAATAGGATTTACTTTTTTTTAACAATTGAACTTAGGCCAAAATACTTTATTGCCCCTTTCCCTATTAAAATCTTAGGGTGTTACGGGCGGCGGCAACGACGAACCAGATGAACAAGCAAGAAGGAGATGACGACGGTGAGGAAGCAAGCGACGAGAGGGCGAGTGACGGTGACAAGCAGATGAGCGGCAACGACGAGCAGACGACGAACGACCATGAAGATAGGATTGAACCACGATTTCATCTGTCTCCCTCCATTTTGCATCGAACCGTGGATGAATTGTAGGACCATCCTGCCATATCAAAATGGTAGGACACGCATTATACCCAGAATAATTTACTTTTTTAAGGATTTAATGGTTGTCACTCATATGACTTGCTGAACCGACCGCCTTCATCTATCTTCTTGATTTAAGATAAGATGGTGCTTGATTTAGGCAGGCATCTCCACCCTTTTTAAGAGGGTGGACAGCCATTAAATCCCTTTTTTAAAATGCCAGACAGTGTCTTAAGCTTCTGCTGATTTGGATAATTGAATCTTAGCTGGGGACTCGTTGCGTCTACAAGTCTCAAGTTCTAACTTGGGGTTTGATTAATTTTAATCGGTTGTCGACACCCAAACAAAAATTGATAGGCCCATTATTTTTTGCAATACTTGTGTTCACACCAATGATGACGTTATAATAATAAAATACCTAAAACTTGATCAATTGCGAAGTAGATAAGCAAGAGAGTGCACATCTTAAAAGAATAAACTAATTTCTATCACTAAGGACTGTCACAGTGTCACTGGTCTCAAGCTTTAGAAACAATAATAATAAAAGAACATAGATGTTCATAGAAGATATCAGAAGATATTTTCTCTAACCTCTTCTAAATTATAATTTTTTTCAGATTTAATTCTAAACTCTAAAGTTGTTTTTCTCTCTTATCCAAATTTAACATTAAGTTTCATATAAGAATTTATTAATTCTTATTTTATTAATTATGAAATTCCAATTTTAACCTTGCTTCATTGTTTAAAAGAATTTAAAATTTAATCAATATGGGGAAAATATTATTTAATACTATCATTTCATGCAAGATTACGTTCATAGTGATATTTCTATTTTTTTTATAATTTTGTCTTGTATTAGGGAGCAAGAGTAAAATTGATATTTATAAATAATAAAAAATAACTTTGACATTTAAATAGAAGGACTTAAATGTCAAGATATTTATAAATTTATAAGTTAAAGTTAGATAGAAAATATATTATAATTTAAAGGTGTTAAAAAATAATCGGTAGAATAATTTTTAAGGATTATTTTCATAAACTTTCCTTGAATTATAATAAATTTTCGCATTTAACTTTAAAATATGAATTTATTATATGACATCCATAATTTTATCACGATTTTCACTCAAGTTCTTCCATAAGATTCTATTAATTTTTTTCTTATGAAAAGATTAAAATATCCTTCCATGATTTGAAATAAATGTTTTTTTTCTTTTTGTGCTTCATTTATACTGATGAAAAATTCAAAATGAGAACATTTTATTTTTTCATAAATGGAAAATATAAAACATATCAGAAAAATTAACAAAATTTGACCAAAGGACTTACGTGAAAATTGCTATAAAATTTAGTTCAAGAAAAATTTATAGAATTAACTCGTATTCTTAATATGGTCGCAGAGAAATCAAATAGGAGCAATAGTTAAAGAGCTCAATCAAGGACGTCTTTTAGGTAGCCCAACAGACAGCAGAACCTCGAGTCGAGCGAGTTTGGCACAGTGTCTGTAACGCCCTCAAAATCAGGTCTTCCGTCACGTTGGCAGTCAGACTGACTAAAAGAGCGCTACACTGCCTACGACTACTTTGACTTTGACCGGTCAATATATGACACACGTGGCAATAGAAATGATAGAGAAATAATAATGAAATGGGAATGCGGAAGAAATATCATTGAATATCAAATGGTTTTCACATGACATGAGATAATTCAAGAAAAAGGGGAAATACAGATAGTTCAAATAGTTCTAGAAAATATCAACATATGGAGGACTAAAAAGGAAATTCAAGTATCTCATAATTACAAAGTCTAATAATTCAAATGCAGAATAAAAAAATGGAAAGTTATGGTTTTATAACAAGTCATGTGCCGTTATCCCGAAGCTCTACATTTTTCCACTTCCTTCCTAAGCAGAATTTTCACCTGCAAAATCCCAAAGTAGGGGCATGGAATGTCCGTGAGCTAACGCCCAGTACAGATAGAGTCATAGACGATAAAATGATAATCAATAATCAGTTATTTTATTCATTGGTTCCAATATCTTGATCTCTATAGGTTATGGACCATACATATACAGTTCTGTACTTTATCCTTTACCTTAATAATACCTTGTACAATACTATACTTTAAAATACTTTACTCTGTTCATTATCATACTCTGTTATGCAATATCATACTCTGTTATGCTCTGTGTGACACTACATCTTTTACATTACTATAAAGTCTTTGATGTTCGTTATTCTATGCGAGCTCGACTTTAGTTAGTTGGGAAGCTAGAGGTGTCTCTACTCTATATGTTGTCAAGATGCTCATGAAAGGGAAGGTGTATGCCTAGGCATAACCTTTTTGAAATACAGGTGGGAGAAGATCTGCACCCCAGGAACAATGATCGTTACGGACCTGTAGGTTCACTGTTTTCCTCAGCTGAGCTACATGTCCCTATAGCATAAAGCAATGTAATCCATATATGTGCCTCCGTGGGGGAAGAGTGCGTTCGTTGCATCACCCTTATTCGGAACACAGGTAGGAGAAGACTTGTGGTCTAGGAGCAGTGACAGTTAATACTAGTAGATACACTGTTTTCTCAGTGCAGCTACTTGTCCCCCCACTATACAATACTTTAATCTGTACTCTGAAAAACATATAGCTGTCCCATTCTTTTACTTTACTTATCCTCTTTATCAAGTGTGGGGTTCGAAATCACGGTTCAGAGAAGGGGTAAGGTCTAGTCTCCTTTCTGAGGACAAAAGGTTCGTCCCTTGTTTCACTATATTGAACATGGCTTACAGTGGGTCAGTCGAAGGTTCACTATTGATTATAGGTATTCTGACCCCTCAAGGGCGTTTCGGTCATTTCACATTAAGATTCACGATTTCTTTCTCTCTAGACTAGTCGACCGACCTAATGAATCGGTCGACCGATATGGCCGAATCGGTCAACCGGTCAGGGAGCCGATCGACAGATGATGTTCTCGGTCGCGTACTTCCTCTTGATGAATCGGTCGACCGTTCGACGTGAATCGGTCGGCCGATCATTGTTGTAGGATCGGTCGACCGATCATATACAATAGGACTTGGCGACTTCCGCCGGATCGATCGACCGATCAGACCGATCATGTGAGATCGGTCGACCGACAATCCGATCGACATGGTTTTCAGTGAATCGGTCGACCGACCTTGCTGAATCGGCCGACCGATTCTACAGACGAAATAGAGTTCGACTTTTGGGATTTCGGTCGGCTTCCAATCGTCGAATCCCGATAGTTTCAATACGAAAAACATTGCTAAACATCTCTAGGTCATAATGGAATCAAAATTTATGGCATTTGATCTACATTTCTTCATCTAAGAGATTTTACACTTACGATACCTTTTTACGAACAATTTCCAGTCGCTGCTATCTCTCTCGATGATTCGTCGTTCGCCGAACGTTCGCGGCCGGCAGGAGTGCACGCCTAATCTTCGCGAAGACGTCGGAGGTTCGCTATATTCGCCTACACTCTGCTCGTCACTCAGTCGCTAGTCGCCGAAGAAGAAGTAGGGAGAAGAGAGGAGAGGGCGGTCTAGTGTGGGGAGTCCAAAAGGGGGTGAGAGTCACCTCCTTCTCCCTTTTTTTATGAAATACGTGGCTGTTACAGTGTCATTGGAGAGAAGTTATAATAGTAGTATTTATTATTATTATTATAATATAAATAATAATCTAATGCCTAAAGAATGATTACTGGAATCTAATGCCCAATGAGTAGTGGAATGATGAATACCTTCTTCTTCTTCCTCCTCTTTTTTCGCTGCAAATTAACAGCCACAAGATCAAAACATTATAGCTAACAATCCACATATATCGAGGGCTAAAGGCACTTCCCTTTCTTAAAATAGGTAACGGGCATAAAGTTATAAGCCGATCGCAGTGGCTTTGAGCGATGCTAATGCATTTATTCCTCGAGGCATCGATCAAAAAGCAACATCTCGCACCTCCCAATGTTGTGATGGCGTGATGCCGTGACGTTGATACTGCTCCATTTAATCAGCGTCATCAAGGCCGAGAATCTTGAGGAACCATCTCCCCCTAAATATCTCAAACTTATTTAAACCTTTATTTGCCATGAATTTGGGGTGGTGTATTAGACCAACTGCATCTGCTTCCAGGCTGAACGGAGCAGATGCATGTATGAGTCGTTTTTGCCAATTAAATACCTCGTACCTGATCGACATAGTTTCTACGTTATTGTTCTGCACAGCGTGCATCAGGAGGCAAAAATAATTGAGAGGAAACTAACAGATTGCAGGAAACTTGCGGTCTACAGGTTGCAGAGGAAAGCAGGATGATGACCAGTCGGCAAAAATGACTACTGACTGATGCATCGAACTCACGTGAGGAAATTTAGCCACCTCTATTTGCAGTGGTAGAGGATTTAAGAATAGATTCTTGATGAGATTGAAAACAGGAAGGACGGGAGATGCTAAAATCCACCATGGCCCCTGGAGCCGGCTTGCAACGACATGGTTCCGGCAGAGTTGATGCATATGTTCCCAAACTAATCATGTGGGCAAGAAGTTTATCGATCTTTGCTTTTTTTTTTTTCTTTGAGGAATTTCTCAGGAAAGTTAAACTAGTTTACATCCACATTTTTATCGAACTCAAAGGAAGGCTTGATGGAGAACAGTGGTTGTCGCTGTCCCAAAATGAATTTGCCAGTTGAAAGTGATGCATCTCAGGTAATCTTGAGCGATAAAGTTTGTGTCCAGGTGAAAGTAGGACTGAACAAAATGCAGTTCAATAAGAGCATTGAATTCCCATAGTGAAGCTCTTACGTCGACTTTCAGAATACAAAATGATAATATTAAAAGATAGTCTAAATGGAGACCGATATAAACATTTTGGCACCAGAGAAACGTGTATTCCTGCAATCAAATTGGGGATAAAAGAAGGAGAAAATATTCAGACAAGATATAAGATGCCCACATTATCACTAATATCTTATTGGTATCGTCTGCCAATGCATGTCACCAAATTTCATCAGGTGGCGAACCTCAGAGCACTTTTGTCCCCTGCCTCACTCGCATACGTGCTTTTAAATAGCCAGCAACTGTGGTCATTTTGCCTTCAACCCACGAAATTCACAAAACTCTAGACGTAGCACACTGGTGGTAGGCTGACTGTTTGAGCATGGGGTGGTGGGTGGAGCGGAAGCCGGTGCTCGCGATGCTATCAGTTGATCTCGCCTTTGCAGTGATGAACATTGTGATCAAGAAGGTGATGGATGAGGGGATGGACAGACTGGTTCTCATCACCTTACGCCAGCTCGTGGCCACCTTATTCATGGCACCCATCGCCTATTTCTACGAGAGGTACGTGTTGGCTGGAGACTCTGGAGAACCATCAGCATATGATCGGATTGTTATCTCAGTCTTCTGATAAGTTAATGCTGCAGGAAGACGAGGCCGAAGCTCACGCTGGAGATCTGCGTATACCTCTTCTTTAGTGCAGTTTTTGGGTAACAGATTGCAGACTCAGAATCCTTTCGAACTGCAGTAGTTCTTTCAAGCTTAGAGCGTGGGGAAGAATTTAAACATGGCATACTCTTTTTGTTTCAGGGCAACTTTGACGCAATACCTATTTTTCCTCGGATTGCATTATACTTCAGCGACGTTTGCATGCGCTTTCCTCAACATTGCTCCTGTATTCACCTTTCTGATATCCTTGGCTTTAAGGTATATGCTTTCTGCTGAATTATTTTCTGGATACTCTCTCTGGTTTAACTTGAAAGTCAAATCCAATGGATTAACTGGCTATTTAGAAGTTGATCACAAACAATCTAATTTCTTTGCCATTAGTAATCCTAGATAATTTAAACTCTGAAACATGATTAATAAATATTCTTCTGTCGTTGATATGTCTGAACTCTGAATTTTTTTTTTCTAATATTGCTTCGACAGGTTAGAGTCTCTAAGCCTGAGAAGTCCGGCAGGAATGACGAAGGCGCTCGGCACAGTCGTATGCATGATGGGTGTCTTAGTGCTGACATTATACAGGGGCGCGCCAGTAGCAGGCACGGCACATCAATGGGCATCAGGGCAGCCATCTGGGGATGCCGTGCATTACACATCAAAGAAATGGCTCGCAGGAGCATTAGCAATACTTGCAGGTTGCCTTTGCTGGTCATTCTGGTTTCCTCTGCAATGCAAACTCGGGAAGAAGTACCCGGCGCTCTATTCAGGCGCTGCTCTCGTGTTCTTCTTTGGTTTTCTTCAAGCTACGTCCTTGAGCTTGGCCACTCAGAGGAGCCTCTCCATGTGGATGTTGAAAACGAAGTTGGAGATCATCACTGTAGTGTTCACGGTATGCTAACACTTCCCGCTTCCTAATTCTTCATACCAATATCAATATATAACTGTTTTCATCTATTATTTATGTCTATTTCTTCTTTTTTTGTTTAACCTTTTTATTCAAATGTCGTAGGTGTGTAGTGTCCATCGCACTTCGGCTCAAAACTTATTGTTATTTACCACTTAATAGAATGAAAAAAGAAAGTTGAGATTACCATCCTACATATATGTCTTTGCTTGCACATTTATTATTTTTTCCAAGTTCATAAGTGGATTATTAATTCAAATCGAAACAAGAAGGTTTACCATATATATCGAAGGAATTTAATCTTTGTACAAGGAATAATCTATGAGCAAATTCAGAATGGTGCAAGTATACTTTCAAGGTATGGAGAATATATGCCACCAACGAGCTGTCCGATGAGTAGCACAAGGAGAAAACATTCCACATTTTTCATCCTTGCTTCTGGGCTTTCACCATGTATACGAAACCCACTATCTAGAATCATATGCTTGACTTCAGCATCAATCGTCCACTTAGGGTATATTAATGCTAAAAGGCAACAGTAACCTGAATTAGCTATGAAAAAATTCAGCATTAACAAGATGCTTTCTTATCAAACATTCCAGCATTAGTTCCTTCCTAATTCCTTTTCAGCATCTTTTAGTTCTCACTTTTTTGCTGTGATCGTGTTGACCATTGCATGATCATTAAAATAAATAAAGGTTTCCTGATGCTCGCTGCAGGGTGTAGTGGGTTCAGGATTGTGCTTCTTGGCAATGTCATGGTGCGTGGAGAAGAGGGGCCCCGTCTTCACTGCCGCGTTCACTCCCCTCGTGCAGATCATGGTCGCTGGCTTCGACTTCTCCTTTCTCCACGAACAAATTTATCTAGGAAGGCACGATGATACCTCTATACTTCTTTTTACCACTTCCATATTGAAGAAAAAGTCAAGAACTAGCAATTGATATAGTTTCAGAAATTAAGATCTTCTGAATCCGAGTTACTAATAGATTCAGTTTAACTTCTCCTTTTACTGCACTAAAAAGGAAATCAAAATCTAGTGAGTGTTATATATATCTTTCTTTCTGTCACATGTACTCTGAACTTAGTTCGAGAATCTAATCTTTCTCCACTTCCTCCAGCGTTTTGGGTTCTGTGCTCGTGATCACTGGCCTCTACTTCCTTCTTTGGGGCAAGAGCAGGGAAGCACAGCAAAACGCAGTGAAACCAGCAGACGACGTTGGAGAGAACCAAGTGCAGTTACAAGCTGTGTGATGAAAAGAGCTCGACGGCCAACTCTCGATTTTTGTTTCTTTTTCTTTTATCCGTTCGTGTGTTGAAGCTTCATTTTCGTGTCCGGTAATTCGCAAAATTTTCCGTGTTTTTGGACAAACCACAAAAAACTCGCAAACAAATTTGTTCTGTTTGCACCTTAATGTCGTTATTTCGCCGGGTTGATTTTATTAGAACTGTTGAGTTGGCATTGGAGTAGTGCAATTGGCCAACATGCAAAAGGTCAAGGTATTTTTTGGGTAAATGATTATATTGGATGCTTATATACCGCAATATATTGCATTGAATGATAAATTGATCGACCTATCATATAAATATAATTTTGATGAAAAGTAACGGTCGATCGACTATAATATAAATGTGATTTTGATGAACAGTAACATGTATAGTTTGTGCAGTATATTAAGTGCCCTCATATTATTTTAGGAAAAAAATGAATACTACATAGAATGGTACGTCGATCGACTTATCATATAAATATGATTTTAATTTTGATGAATAGTAACATATATAATAGGTCATTCGACTTACTATAATTCATGTAGTATATTAAGTGCCCTTTTTTAATGCATTTGATTCTATAGTAGAGATTAATGATTTTGCCAAAAAAGTATGATGAAACTAAATGTTGGAATCAATATTGTTAAAATCGAACCGGACTGAACGGTTTGACTAGAACCAGCATTGGGTCTGGTCCCATTCGAGTTTAAAATCATTTTCACCATTGAACAGGTCAAAATATGGTTGAACGGGATTGAACCGATGAACCAGATCGAGTTCAAAACTTTGTATATATCATTACCTTACTCATGGGTCGTTAATAATTTATGTAGTATTTTAAAACATTATTAATCCAAATGAACATTTAATGATGTAAAATGCTTTACTAATGTTTAATACATTTGTATGTTTCGTGGATGAATTATCAAAATGAATGCATTTGTATGTAAAATGAATTATAGCCGGTCTCAAGCCCGGATAAAGGAGGAGGGTTGTGTTAGGCCCCGACAGCCAGCGTAAAACCCTGTCGAATCTCATGAACAAGAATCAACGAATGAGCGGAATGACGTCGTATGATCCATGTAGCCGACCCCACCTAGTGGGATAAGGCTTTGTTGTTGTTGTTGTTGTTGTACATTTTTTATGTTTATGATGACGTCACATGTCTTTATTATTCATGAAATAATGATTAAATGTATTGATGATCGACACATGTTTATGCATGTTCAGTCATAGTTAGATTAAAAAAATGACGAATATTTAATGTGAATGTGTGATGTGTTGAACAAGCACAATGCATTCTAAAATTAGAAAATAAGTTATCGCTTATTATAGTAAAGATAACAAGTAAAGTTCTGCACAAGCACAAAGTCATGTGAAGTAAAGTTGTGCATATGTGTATGTGGCTTCTAAGGAACAAAGTCCTTTATAAGAAAGTGTATGTTTCTAAAGATAAATAAGAACAAAGTCCCTTGATGTGTTTCCTAAGATGTGACTAAATAGTTAATGTAATGATGTGAATATAATTTTTCAAACTAAGTTAAGATCAAAGATGTGGTAAAGTATGAATGGAAGTGAAATTAATATTCAAAGTATTTTATGACAAAAAAATCAAGATAATAATATCATGTAATGAAAATGAAAAATGATGAATATCACTTCAAAGTTTCACATAATAAAGAAAGAAAGAAGAAAGAAAAAAATTTAAAAGGTTATAAAGCAACCCTAACAAATGTAAAGAATGAAAAAAATAATTAAAGATTGTTTAAATGGTTATAAAGCAATCTTAAGAAAATGCAAAGGTATGAATGAAAAGAAAGAAATAAATAAAATAAATAAAATAAAAAATAAGGATTAAGAAGTTATAAAAAGCTACTAGAATGTAAATGACAATGAAAATGAAACGCAATAATAAATTATATGCTATGTATGTTCATGAATGTGATGAATGTATGTTCTTATTATGTGAAGCTTGTGGGAGATGACAATTCTAAAATTATGAATGTATGTTGTTACTAATATTTCAATATGTATTATGTCAAGATTGATAAATATAATGTGATGTCGTGTAAGATCATGTATTGTTTCTATGTTTATACTATTAAGATGATATACATCACATGTAAGGAGTGTTTTTCTATAGGTAATCTTTGTAAATTATGTATTAAACTAGCATTCAACGTTGCCCAGCCCGCGCCCGATGTCGTCGCACGCGTAGACGTCGGAACTCGACCCGATTTTTATTGACCTAACTCGAGTTCTGATAGCTTGTATCCAGAGTTCAAATCTAACCAAGCTCGGGTCACACTCGGCTCGGGCCACAGTCGGGAGAGCCAGAGAACATAACTCGACCCGAGTTCTACCAGATTGTATTGGATGTTTGCTATTTTAACTTATTATGTTAATTAGTTATGATGTGATCATTATTTTATTATTATTTTAATGATGATTCATGATATATGTTATGGCTGATTTCTGTTAAAGTTACGTTATGGCTATGTTTTAATTGATTATTATTTGATTCTTGTTTCATGAATTATGATCCATGTGAGTACATTGACATCCTTATAGAGTAGATTATATTGTGATTTCTTGTTGTTTGATTCATGATTTGTTAATCATACGATTCCACTTAGCCATAGTTTGTATTGATATTGACATTCGATTATTGTAATATTGATTATCCATGATCAACAATCTGACCCTATTGATATCATAACTAAGTACGGTCATAGTAAAGAATGATTAATCCTATTTTATTATTAGTTACTTATTTATGGGTCATAATATGAAAATCCATCGCTACCCTACATTGCCATTAGATCCAAATTTTTATTCATCTGATCTCATTGTCTCATTGCATAGATCAAATCCAAAGTTTAACCTCTCTTTGATTCTATCGATTACATGATCCATCGATCTTGATTACTATCATTGCATCATTATGATTAAGTCCCAATTTGGTGAAGATGAGAATCTAAATAATTAAAGATAAAGCTTGTGTGCTCATGTTACGAATTGATGGGAGTTGATCATGGTATAGCATTTCAGTCAGTGTAGGGCATAAATTATCCCCCTTGCATGATTTCTCTTCATCGTGTAACGAAAGAAGATACCCTCCCCTATAAAGAGGATGTCAACTGTGATGTGCACAATCATTGACCTCATGAAGTACATGGTACCTCATTGCAACGAATACGTTAATTAGTGACATTGTATAGAAATATCAGAGATAAATAAGTTGATTAAAACTTCCAATTGAAATTACATTCAGAGATAGTATAAAGCATTGAAATATGCACATTCAAAGTATATCGACAGTGAATACATAGTAAAGTAATTTAGAGCATTGAACTGATTCATTTCAATGATTAGAATCTCTATCTTATATCTACTCAACTTGATGTTACCTGTAGACACCACATTGACCTCCATCCATTGACAATCAAAGTATTATTTTCTTCCATTGGATCCTCAGTAGTGTTTATCATAGATTATGATTTTACTCATATACATTGTATCAATGAATCATCCAGCGTATTATCCTTTATTATTACATTGATTCACTCAGAGTTTAGCCTTGTTCTTTTGATCTTATTCAGTGCATAGTATTGATTTAATATATTGACAGACCATAACATTGATTTATATTAAAGTATGTCATTGATTTCTTTCCATTGATTTATATGATTATGGTTATACTAACTCTATGCTTTTTTTTATTGCCATTGGTTTATTATCCACTTATTAGGCTGCGAAGCTCATGGATTATTATTTTCCCTGCATCGATTTTGTGGGTAATAAGAGTAATAGAGGATGAGCTCAAGCGACTGATGTGCACATTGAGTAGTCTTTGGACATTATGATTCACATCTATTTACTTTATACTTTCGCCTTAACAGTTGATGTTATCGATATTATGATTCACATTAGATAACTTTCACATTTATTGATATATTTAATAGTAGTTCTTTTAAGTCTTCAGCTTATGTTGTATACTAGTCAAATAATTAGTCAAAGTCAATATTTTAGTCAAAATATAGCATTGTTAGTAGTGATCCTCAGGTTGAATCTTGCCATAAAGAAGTAAAAGAAAGTTGGAGATATTGTAGGAGGTGGCAACGGTTTGGTCGACACTCAATAAAATGGCTTGTTCAATTGGACACCTATGAATTCCAATGTGGATTGTTAATTGTAAGAGTGACATTATTGTTATTTTAAAAAGTATTATTATGACTTCATTTTATAATAATAATAATAATAATAATAATAATAATAATAATAATAATAATAATAATAATAATAATAATAATAATAATAATTGCTTCATATATAAATAACATACTTAATTTAGTTGAAATATAATCTTTAATATATGTTTCATTTAATCAAATAGCATACATCTTCCACTAAAATATCATTTTATTATTAAGATCAACTTTATATTAGTTGAAACTTATAATTTTTAATTAGAAATTTATAAATTAATAATTTTAGATAATATTCACAAAAAATATAACTTATATCTATTATAATTATCAATATTAATATTCATATTATTGGTAGTAATATTATACTAGCAATATGAATAATAAGGATAGTAAAAGATAAATATTAATTAAGATTGTGTTATTTCTATTATAAATGATGACAATGATTCTGTAGTAATAATATGGGTGTTTTTATTATTCATTAAATTTGTACCATTTTTATATAAGATTCATAAGGACAAACCTAATGTGAAAGAGAATGTGGCAAATATGGATGGACACTTGTTATGAGGTAATGTGTTACTTTATAGGTAATCTTGGTAACAATTCATATTGCCTACAAATAAAAATAAATAAATCATAGAATGTTGTTAATCCATGAAATTTTAAGTTCATAGTATTAGTAACTTGTGCATATTACTTAATAAAAAAATGTCTCAAAGAAAAATATAGATAGGGGTGACAGATGAATTTATTAATCTTTTATGGAGTGAGAGGTCGATAGCTTGAAGAGAATGTTGGGAATAAAGAGATATCAGATTGTACCCTATCATTGGTATTGACCGACGGTAAAAATATCTGATTTTATCGACAGTCATGACCTACGGTATTGACCGTCATTATTTGAATTTATAATAAAATAGATAGCTCCAATACTCTCAGAGTCAAAGTTCAAGTCTACTATGTGCTCAGTTCACAACGGTATAATTCCTTGGCCCTCTCTTACCTCGGTCACTAATCACGTGGACTGTCAGGTAGTGGAAGATAGTAATAGGATGTCACCATGTGGCCCCCCTTGCATCAGACGGCGGAAATCATTCCTAGAAAACATCAAAACGACTTCTCATCTCTCTCTAGTCCTCCCCCTCCTGCTCAGGGTCTCTGCGGGTCTCCGGCGCATACCTTAGAAGCCACAAATTCTTCTTCTACATCTAAACCTGATCACTCACATAATGACTTGGTGATCCAGGTTTTAGAACGTTTCAAATCTTTGCCTCAGCGTGGTAACATGGAGGATAATACGGAGGAGGACTCAGAGGAAATGGATGAAGAAATTCTAGCCGACACTTACCCGGAACCTAGAAGAAGCCGGAAAGCCACTTCTCGTTTCTCTTCGCCATCTCCTACCTTCTCAAAAAAGAAGGCAGAGAAGAAAAAGAAAGGTAAGGTCTCTTCCCTGCATACTCGTTCTAACTCTTTTCCCAACCCATTACAGGAATCGGAGGACGTTCCTCCTCCCCCCTTTTCCAATTAATCAATGAAGATAATCGCTTGGAACTGCCGTGGAGCTCTGAGGAGCAAAGTTAGGGATCGACTGCGGAACCTAGTCAAGGAGATCGCACTGGACATCATTATATTATTGGAAACTCATGCATTAAGTAAGTACTCGGATCTCATTATTAAGCGTCTTGGTTCGAACTGGACAGGGTGTCATCAGGCGGGATCTAGTGCATCGGGGGGCATTCTTATTGCCTAGCAAATTGGTATTGCAAAAATTTCTCTGCTTAATACATCCTCCCAACATATGAATGCAGTAATTACTATAGACAATTTTTCCTTTCTTCTAACTGCTATTTATGCTAGTACCCTTCCGGCAGCTAGAAATGAATTATGGCGTACTTTAGGTGAACTAAATTTTGATGACATTCCCTGGCTAATAATGAGTGATATGAATTCTATCAATCTACCTGAGGACAAGCCTAGTGGTGCACCTTTTACTCTTAAGAAATCAATAAGAACTTTTTGGAACTTATTACAGCAACAAGGTCTAATAGACATTCCTTTGACTGGATCACAATACACTTGGTGTAATAATCAAGCAAATAATGCTAGAATTTTATGTAGATTAGATCGTGCACTAATAAATAATCTGTGGCTCCTTCCCTTCCCAAATATTGAACTCACTACCCTCACCAGAGGCACCTCTGACCACTCTCCAATTTTCTTGAATACTGATCATAAATCACAAAGATCAAAATCCTTCAAGTATGAACACTTCTGGTTTGATTATCAGCAACCTAGACAAATTGTACATGACACCTGGCTTAAGAGGAATACTCATACTTCCGTATTCAAATCTTTAGATCAAATTAAAAAAAGAAACAATTAAATGGAATAGAACTAATCTGGGTAGGCTGGAAATCAGGGCAGCAATTGTGAAACAAGAAATTTCTAATATGGAACAGAAAGATGAAAAGCACGGCATGACTGATCATGAGCTAAAAATTTTAAGATCTAAATATAATCAGCATGCGGCATTTCTCAGACAGATTAGTATAAAGTGATGGACAAAATCTAGAGTAAATTAGATTAAAGACGGGGATAAAAATACTAAATTTTTTCATCTAAGTACAATTGTTAAACACAAAAGAAACAAGATAAATATAATTAAAGATGATAATAGTAACATGATTACTGACAACACTGGTATTCAAACTTGCTTTGTTAACCATTACTCAAATCTGTGGGCTCCTGATTTAGATCCTTTACCTGACCTTAGTACCTGGTCTGTACTTCCTTCTCTAGATAACTCTTGGATACCTAAGCTTGTTTCTCCAATCACTGCAAAAGAAATTAAAGATTCCTTCTGGCACCTGGCACTAGGAAAGGCTCCTGGTCCAGATGGATTTCCTACTGAATTATTTAGAAACTATTGGAACATTATTGGTAGGGATATCTGCCTTGAGATCCAGTCATTCTTCATTCGTAATTAACTACCTACTGGCTTAGAATTTACTTCAATCACCTTCATACCTAAGAAAAATAATCCACTTTCTGTAGCCGACTATAGGCATATCTCTTTATCTAACATTACGTACAGGGCGATTGCTAAGATCCTTGCTAGTAGGCTAAGACCTACTTTGGAAAATTTAATCGACATAAATCAATCTGCCTTCGTTAAAGGGAGGTCTATCCAGGATAACCTTATGATGACCCAGGAAATTGCTCACTCTATGGCCAGGGGTAGAACCAAATACTTATTACTTAAAGCTGATATGGAGAAAGCATTTGATAAAGTTGAATACTTATTACTTGCTATAAGATTCTCTTGAGGTGGACGTTGAATACATAATGAAGTTTAATGGAGGGATTTAGCCATTGTTTGAATTGTCCACAAAGACAAAGAGAACATTAAATAAAATTGAATTGTATTAATCATTATAAACTCGATAGGCAACTTATTGTATGGTAGTTAAAGTTTCTTTAAATTTGGATATTTCTGAAATCTTTTTTTAGCTTACATCAAAGAAAACTAAAACTTTAATTCACTTGCAATAAGAATCTCTTCATCTTCTTACACAACGAGACTTAGTTGAAATACATGGCTACCGGAGAGAGAGAGAGAGAGAGGACACTAAATGAAATTGAATTGTTTTAATTTTGTAAAGAGTTTTGAATAGAAAGAGATGGGAGGAGAGGTGCCCAAGATATCAATTGAAGTTAAATCATTTACTATTTTAACTTAAACCTAAGACCCAAATCGTCTAAAAGTTTAAATAACTGATGCTAAAAGAAAAGATGGAAGATGTCCTACAACTACCTTCAGGAGATACCCGTCAAAATAAGCCTCAGGCATGTTTTTCATCACTACAGAGTTAGTCAAAGAATGAGAGAAATAATAAGATATATAGATAAATAAGAAAACATAAATGAAATACAACATAGAGGATAAAAAACAAATTGTATTTGCGGTATTCAACATAAAAAAAAACAACAAATGGAGAATAAGAATAATGAAAAATATAAATACTAAATAAAGAAGATGAAAAGGAAATATAATAATCTACCCCATGGGCACCTTCCAAAAAGCTGAAAGAGTACTCAACTAATCTCCTGCAAAAAAAAAGATTAAAAGTTAAATAGAGGGCCAGGAAAAAAACCAAAAAGAAAACCTTGGCATCTCTCTCCCTCATCCTCCAAATTCCCCTATTTGCACGTAAGGAAAATCCCCTTATGGATTCAGGCGAGAATCGGGTCATGTCACTGCTTCTTTTTGCTCATCCCTCTGCAAGAACAACAAAAGAGGATGGAGGGACACGTAAAACTATGATAGAACAAAGGAGTGAAGGGATGCACAGAGGTGGAGGGTGGAAGGAGAGAAAATATAAAAAAAAGGTAGGATGAATACTTGGCTGATGTCGTGATGCTGCTGTGGGTGGACAATTCAAGTGGTCTTTTAAACTTTCATTTGTAAAAAAAAAAACGGGCGTCGCTTGAAGCTATAAGTGAAGAAAAAAAAACGACTGAAGGTAAATGTTATATTTTCTATACACTACTTCATATACTAAATAAATAAATAAATAATAAGAAAAAAGATTGATGACGGATTAGAAAAAATTGATGATGGATCAGGCAGTTAGACGAAGGAATAATAATTGGTTTTACTATTTTAGTAAGTGGAGGTTACATAATAAATAAATGACATGGGAGATAGGAAGGTCGAATCAAATTGACACCATACATATATAAATATATAAAAAATTCAAAACACTTGGAAAAAAAAGATAAACTTCAATTCTGCAATGTCAAGCTCCCAATGCACCAGCTTTATACATTACTCTCTGTCTCTCTCTCTCTCTCTCTATATATATATATATTATTTAGGCTCATCACATTACTCTGTTAACTTGTAACAAGTTATGAGTAATCTAAATTGCCTTTGTAATCCACATTGTCTATAGGAGGAGTGACAAATTGCTACTTGAGTTGCAATCTTTTTAATTTCTCTTTTCGTATTTATCGAGTTTTATTTAAATAAACTATAAAATTAATTAAATAAATTATGAAACTATTTAAAGTAATTATAAAGTTAATCAATTAAATATTAGTTAATTATTATGAATATATTATTGTCATATTTTAAAAATATATTAATTATTTTATAAATTTTAATTTTATGGATGAAACTATGTGTTGGTGATTTAAGTTTACAAAATTCAAAATAAATTATATATATTTATATACATAATTATTTAGATTAGAGGTACGTTGATAAAAACTATATAGTAACTCAAAAAATTATCTTCTTATAAATAATTAATATGAATTACAAGATAGATTATTTATATATACTGCATAAGGTAAGATACATTGCTGTCAATTTAATAAGTGTCAATTTTTTGAGAGCCAATCGACATTATTAGATAATCTTGAATGTCAATACGGTGAACCCTAAATTATATGCTATCATAAATTATATGCTATGTATGTTCATGAATGTGATGAATGCATATTCTTATTGTGTAAAATTTGCAGAAGACGACATCTAAAGTTACAAAGGTATGTTAAATTATTATGTTTCAATATGTATTATGTAAAAAATGATAAATATAATGTGATGTCATGTAAGGATCATGTGTATTGTTTTTATGTACATTATTAAGATGATATAGTGGGAGCCAGATTAAGTTCAATTCCGATGGCTTTCTAGCTAGGAGCAGCAAGATGAGGAGTGCTGATTTCATTATTAGATCAGCTCATTTGTGGCTGCAGGTGTTGTGCATAGACAAGCTGCTTCCATCTTGAAGCTGGAGACTTGGGGGCTTCTTTGCGACTGAGCTTTTAGTCAGTAAAGATGGAAATAAATTCGGACAACCTAATAAAGATTATATTTTATTTATCATTTTTTTGTTGAATGGTCGCTTAAACATATATATTGCGAAGCTAATTGATTGCTTAGCAAATTAGGAGCGTACACAAGATAGCGACCTTTTTGGGAGACTATCCGGTTTGTGGACCTATTTTAATATTTCTATTTGGACAATTTAGGAGTTTTAAGGAATATATAACTCTTTTCTTCTTAAAAAAATGATATGATGGTACTCAGAACTTTTAAAATTTTGTACTATGCATTTGTATAGATAATCATGAATGATATAATTTAATAAATCTTTAAGTCTAATGAATATTGCTACAAATGATGTAAGTTTATGATATCTGATTTATTAATTAACAAAGATATGATATATTTATTATAAAATTTTATTAATTATATATTTTTTTTAAAAATGTTAAAATCTTTCGTAAGGTGAATGAGATGACCACATGAAGTTTCTCTAATGATCCGTATTTCTATATTTCTTTTATCAATTTAACCAATCTAATTAAAAGAAGAAACTGTTTTTTTTGGGGAATTTTTTTTTTCTTGTGCGTTTTCATTCTTTTCCTCTTTCATTTTTTTTAGTTTTGGGCAAGCAAGCTAAGGGACCATAAAAAAGAAGGAAAAAAAAACACAACCCAAAGATGGCGGCGCTGCTGAGGTCCAAAGCCCTCCTCCGGCCCTCCCTCGGCTCCTCTATCGCCGGCGCCCTTTTCACCGCTACCCGCTGCGAAGCTCTCTTCTCCGCTCCTGTCGCTCCACTCCCCAGTAACGCCGTCCTCCTCCTTCCGCGCCACTACCGCGCCGGCCGATCGCGCGATGAATTCTCTTCCTCCAGGTGACACTTGTCGCCGACCACCTATTTGTTGTTTCGTATTTTTGGTCAGCTTCTCCATTAGCTGATGCTTGAGCGTTCGAAATTTTGGTAATGACGAGTTACTGGATTCAAATGGGTGGCAGATTCGAGCAATCGGATGTGCCGATCAACTGGGGCATCCGCATCGTCCCTGAGAAGAAGGCCTACGTCATCGAGAGGTTTGGCAAGTACCTCCGCACGCTCGACTCCGGCATTCATTTGCTCGTTCCGCTTGTTGACCGCATCGCCTATGTCCACTCCCTGAAGGAGGAGGCTATCCCCATCCCTGACCAGTCCGCGATCACAAAAGACAACGTCAGCATCCTCATCGACGGCGTTCTGTACGTGAAGGTTGATGATTTTTTACATACGGTTCCTTGTCATATTTCTGCTGCACGGAGATGGTTTTTTGATGCGTTTTTATTAATGGCTTGATTTGCTATGCAGATCGTGGATCCAGTCCTTGCGTCATATGGCGTGGAGAACCCTATATTTGCCGTGATCCAGCTGGCGCAAACGACGATGAGGAGCGAGCTTGGGAAAATCACCCTGGACAAGACATTCGAGGAGAGGGATACATTGAATGAGAAAATAGTTGTAAGAACTCGTCTACTTTGGTGGTTGTTTGCATCTCCTGATCTTGTATGGATACGTTCGTTCCCTTTTAGCAAGAGCATGTACACATTTTCATGTTAAATCTATTTGCTTAGAACGACCCAACAGGTTAATTTTCTATATGCTTTCATGCTTGAAGCATACCCTCCCAAACACCCTTAGTTCCATCCCTATGTGCTAATAACATATTTGTTAATGACACCGGATGGGGTAAAAAGAAGGCCAAGGTACCAAGAACAACAAGTTTTTTTTGTTGTGAAAGAAGAACAACAATAACAACAACAACAAAGCCTTATCCCACTAGGTGGGGTCGGCTACATGGATCATACGACGCCATATATTCGTTGATCCATGTTTATAAGATTCGACAGGATTTTATGCTGGCTGTCGGGGCCTAACACAACCCTCCTCCTTTATCCGGGCTTGGGACCGGCTATAAAATATAGGCGGAGTTGAAAGAAGAACAACAATAATTAATTAAATATATGTAGAACTTTCATCAAGCATAACTCATGTCAAGAGGTAATCAGAACAAAATTCATAAGCAACATGCTGCACATTATTCCTATTTTTATTAGATGGTCCTAGACATTTAGTAAAACATTTAACTCTATTGAATTAATGACAAACCTTCAAATTTTAGATGGGTTCGAGTTCTGCATAGGCTATAATAACTTCTGTGTAAGTTTATGATATAAATCCATCATTACGTTGGAAATTAGACTTCCAAGTGCCTGGCAGTATATACTGTGAACATACTTGTTCATTGGATGACCTTCGAAATTCTTCAAAGTCTTAAATGAAAAATTAACGACCCCTTTAAATTTCATAAACTTATCATCACTAAAATCTTATATCTTTCTCCCACTGCTGACAGAGGCTTGTCCTGAAGTTGGACCCCTTCATCTTTTGCAGAATATACTGATAAATCAAAATTGATGAAAGCTTTTGAAACTTCATACGCTTTTGATAGCTTAATTATGTATGCATTTTCACCTATCATTTTAAAAAGGCCACTGGCTCATGGTTTGAGGTTTGAAAAGTGTCCTTGCAATAATTGTTTTCCCTTAGTTGAATGTATCCACAACCTCCTTTCTTAAAACGTCTTGGTTTTGACATTTGTGGGCATGTTCCTTGTACTTGTTTTGTCTGGTTGATATCGCATTCCTAAACTCTCTGCAACTTTTCTAATCATCATTCAATCTAATTATATAATCTCCATCTAGTCAAAGTACGTTCGATAAGGAAATTAAAGATTTTGTACATGCCATACAAGAGGAGGTGATTTGATGACAGTATCCGAAATTAAGTCTAGAGTTACAATCACCATGGAATTCTGACGCTGATAATTGAAGTCCCAAGTATGAGCATAACTTAGCTATTTGGTTTTAGCTGTTTCAATAATGCATGACCCAATTGAGGCCGATGTATAAGTATGCAACCCAAGAAAAACCTATGACCTGTACATTCAAACTGAATGCAAATGGTTGTAGTTACCTGTTTGTTTTGATGATTCATGACCAAACAGAGAGCTATCAATGAGGCAGCTTCTGCTTGGGGCCTCAAGTGTTTGCGATATGAAATACGTAAGTTCATTGTGGTTTGTTATCCTTGTTATAACATATTACCTGTGACATTTGTCATACATCTTTTCTCGGGCAGGGGACATATCTCCTCCACCTGGAGTAAAGGCAGCTATGGAGATGCAAGCTGAAGCAGAAAGAAGGAAACGTGCCCAGGTTCTTGAATCAGAAGGTAATTTACCAACAAATACTGACCTTGTTGACTTAATCCTTTTGTATCCTGCACCTGCAATCTTTCACCTTGTTGGCTTAATCCCTTTATATACTGCGCCTACTTTTTTTCTGTTTCATTTTTTCTTGAATGTGGTGAACAAAAGCGACCGAGTATTGTGTTAACCAAAGAAATAGATGGTGTGATTTCAACGAGATCTACAAATCCAACAATCTTTGAGTAGCAAGACAACTCCGCCTATGTTTTATAGTCGGTCCCAAGTCCGGATAAAGGAGGAGGGTTGTGTTAGGCCTCGACAGCCAGCGTAAAACTCTGTCGAATCTCATGAACATGGATCAACGAAGCGTCGTATGATCCATGTAGCCGACCTCACCTAGTGGAATAAGGCTTTGTTGTTGTTGTTGTGGTGAACAAAAATTTTAATGCAGTGCATGTTATCACGATGATATATCATCATCTTTCTTGGTTTGGTACATAATAAGCTCTCATTAAGCCTTTCTAAGATCGAAAGCTGGGAAGTTTCTCAACTATCTTCATTTACAGGAGAGAGGCAAGCCCACATTAATATCGCTGACGGAAAGAAAAATTCTGTTATATTGGCATCAGAAGCTGCAATGATGGATCAGGTTAATAGGGCTAAAGGTACCACCATTTCATGGTTCCATGTTATGCATGATGTACAATAATTGTGCTATTATGTCTAATTCTGCTTGGCTTTCCCATTGAAAATTTGTGAACTTCAATTAGTTATTTTTTGTCTGGCGAAGTTGCAATAGTTCTTTCTTATTGCTGTCTAGAAACTTTTTCTCATATATCCTTGTTGTATGCCTAGTGAACTATCATTTAGTTCCACATGTCTATTCTTTTTGTTGTTTTCTGATGTTGGAGTGTGAAGAAACTTTGGGTAAGAGTCACATTCATGTTCTGTTATACATTTTGTACATCAGGTGAAGCTGAAGCAATTGTAGCCAGATCACAGGCAACTGCAGAAGGACTGAAGATATTGTCAAAGGCCATAAAAGCAGAGGGAGGTTCTGAGG
This sequence comes from Pontederia crassipes, assembly GCA_030549335.1. Lineage (NCBI taxonomy): Eukaryota > Viridiplantae > Streptophyta > Magnoliopsida > Commelinales > Pontederiaceae > Pontederia > Pontederia crassipes. Next base: position 60,994,669 of record CM060191.1, on the reverse strand, counting down.
TAAGTTTTAGTGGTTGTTACAAAGTTAATGTAGTAATAAGTTGCTACAAAGTTAATGTGGTAATGGGCCAGACCATGCCCGAACCCAACTGCTATTATTGACATTGCAGATCCTAATATAAATGACAGGAGGCTTAACATATGAAGAGCTAATGCCTCTGAACGACAATTATCTGGAACTAAATTTATGCTACCTTTTCGCATTTTCAGGGCAGTTTTTATTAGCTTATCCTGTTTTAATAATTTCTGATCTCTATTATGTTTGCTTGCTTGTTTTAATCCCCTCAGGCAGCAAGTCTTAGAGTTGCTGAACAATATATAACAGCATTTGGCAGCATAGCCAAGGAGGTAATCAAACATTAATATCCCATGAATGACCTCCTATTGTGTTTCAATGCTTCTCTCTTTACCTTGTTTTCTTTTTCTCCAGGGAACGACTCTTCTGCTTCCCAGCACTGTGGCTGATCCATCTTCCATGATAGCTCAGGCTTTGACAATCTACAGAAATCTTAATTCCAAACATCTTACTGCCTCCTCACTGGCCGCTCACCGTCCTGAATCTCCTGATCCATTAGATGAGATCAACACAGATGGGACAGAAGATCGATCACCTTCAAACATAGATGATGTAGTTCCAAGTCCTGATTCTAGCGAGAAAAGTTTCTCACTCCAAAGTCCCAAAGGATTAAGCTAGAATTTGGTCTTAACATTTTGCAGGCAGCATAACCATCTTTAGTTGCTTCTGTTCTTTAGGGAGGACTGAAGCTATTTTACCATTCATTTGATTGAAAGGGATAGGTTGAGATGGAATGCAAAATTATATCATGATTGGTTTATCTTGGCGAGTTCGTAAAAGGTGAGGAAAAAAGGGGATCCAAGAACCAAAATAGTTTTCTAGTGGCCACTCCGGGATCCACTTTGTTCGTCAGACAGATGAATTCATGTCCTGCATTTGAAGCCCATGCAGGCGAAGTGAAATCTAACTATGAAATTTCCAGTTTGTTGCTTTTGTGCATATGACAATTGGGTATCAGTAAATTCTGTTACCGAGAGTTCAGTCATACATTTTTTGCGTTATCAGGTTAATATAATTCCATAACTTTATCTTTTATTTGACTGAGTTTTATTTTTTAGTTTAGGTATATTTTTATTCAAAGTGAATCTTAATTTTTATTTTTTTGTAGATCAAGTGAATTTGTTTTGGTAAATTGTATCAAGTGAATCCTAATATTTGGTACGAAACTACTGAGGTATATATTGTATCGTTGTTCATATCAAACTCCATCAAATTAGTCACTCCATTGCAGGGACGGAGCCAGAGGGTTTGGGGGGGGGGGGGGGGGGGGGGGGGGGGGGGGGGCGGGGGGTTGGGGGTGCCCAAATTTTTTATATGCATATTTATGTATAAAACGGATTGTCTTGCTTTGATAATTAATAAACATTAAGTTATATAGGCAGGAAATCAGAAACTAAAATATGTTAAAGAAAAATGATGGTATGTAGTATTATGTTTCTTATATTGTTTCTATATTGTTCTTTATAATTTAGGAATTTTTTATAGTGTTTTGTAAACCAATTCAAATCAGGGATAAAAATACGTTTAAAATTTAAAAATTACGAGTCTTAGCAATTTTTAATAATTTATGCAATAATCAAATCATAAATTTTTTATATCATTAATGATTTTTTGAAGTTATAATTAATCAAAGATGTCAAAAGGTGAGACACGCCGGAAAAAAGGTGAGATAATAATCGCTTGATACATATTTCACGAAAAAGAAAAAAAGCGGTCATTCAATTCGAAATAATATTGATTCATGGGAGAAGAATTCTTTCAAAAAGACATTTGCGTGGAAAAACTAGCTAGAGATGCTGATTTCTTATTATAGACGTAAAAAACTTTATTTCTTATTACGATTTATTATCTTATTAGTTTTCATTGTTGTTGTAAAATGCATTTGCTTCCTTTACGAGTCGACAATTTAATTTGTTGTTTGATCTCACTGGTAGTGGATATAATTTTGGTACGAAAAGTAAACATAAATTGTCATTATCGTGAGAAAAAAAAAACACTTTTGACATCGAACTGAGAACCCCACGGTAACGACGAAAATAATAATAATTGCATGGAAATCTTGAAATGTAGCCCAAGCCGTAAGGCCCAAATCTGGAATATCATGTAGTTGGCATCGATAAAGAAAATTGGGAAATTTTAGGAATCAAGCCCTATAAGGAGACTTTTGATGTGAACAAAATCTTGAGGACCTGATCCAATTGTGACTTAGAAAAAGAACATAAACGCATGGTTTACTTCTGATTCGGGAATTTGAAAGCGGTCAATCTTTAGACGGAGGTTTCTGCAAATTTTGCAATTTTTTTTCTTTAATTCGAGAGAAGGTCTTCAGAATTCTACTCCCAGGGTTCAATTTGATGTAATTGGGAGATGTTTTAAAGATCAATTCGGTAACGTAAAGAAGTAAAATTGGGAAATGTTTAAATTTATAGGAAGATTGAGTGCGAGTGGCATATACTTTATTTTTAATTAAAAAAATCCCATTTCGCCTGTTCTTAATCTTGAGATTTTGCATGCGTTATTTCGAAATTTTATTTAGATAATAAACATCGGAGAATTCGTGAATTTTTTTCCCCAATAAAAATTCGTAAACTTTGACGGTCACCAACCTAAATCATCCAAATTCAGCCCAATTGCGAGTGGGCCTCACCGTTTCGTTGTAACGGTTTGTATTCGTAACGCCCGTTTTCTGTCGCCTCCTTAAAACCCTCGTTCTGAACGACGGAGACGGATAAGAAAACCAAAGCGGGATTGAAAAAGCCGATAAAAGATAGAAACACGGAGCGAGAGTGAGACCTAGAGAGAGAGAGACCGAGAAAAAGCGCGGCGGACGGCGGCAGGACGACATGGCGAGCCTTCGGTTGGCGATGGACGCGGCGTTCTGGGACCTGGAGGTCGCCACGCCGCAGACGCTGGAGGGAGTAGCCCGGTGCGTCCCGGGCGACCCGCCGCCGCTTGGCCTCGCCCGCGCGAGCCGCACCATCCGCCCGCAGCAGCTCACCTTCCTCTCCAACGCGTTCCCCCTCGGCATCATCCCCTCTTTCTCCCCAGCCGTGTCCTCCGCGAAGACCAAGGACGAGCAGCGTGGCCTCGGTTCCTTCTCCGTCCAATCTCTCCTGCTTAGCCCCTCTACTTCCAACTGGTTCGAGGACACGAAATTTTCTACATTGGCTATGTTTGTTTGTGATCTTTTTTGCCTCATTTGTGTGATTCTATCAGGTGGATGGCACTGGTGGGGCAGTTCCGGCCGAGGAAGTTGATATCCAACATTAAGAAGGAAGTGATGATGGGAGACGAGATAGAAATGCCGCAGCTCAAGGATGTCGGGAAGCATTTCCTCGACAAGTCTCTCTACGCCCTCGGACTCTTCTCGCAGGTCTCCCTGTCCGAGGATACGTCCTTGCTCCTGAATTTGGAGAGGCAAGGTCACCAAAAGGGCCGACGCGCCAAAGCGATGCTCTTGCACAAGGTGACACAGCTCATCCTATAAAATTTCACATGGTTGTTGTATCAATATCTGCTGGTTTAGTTTAACTTAGAATGCAGGATTCTTGGCTTTTATGATTGAGCTTATTTTACGACTGCACCACTTGATCTTTTTGGTGTTTCTTAAATTGATTCTTGCTTGCAGCTTCCTGATCATGATGTCACTCTAGAAGCAGCATGGCCGCAGCTGTTTGTGGACAGAAATGGAACCTACTGGGATGTTCCTTCTTCGTTTTCTCTGGATGTAGCATCCCTAGTGTCCGACTCTGGATTAAGATACCGATTTGGTTTGCATAAGAATGACGGTGAACCTGAAGCTCTCAATTCAACATCCAGCGTGGTTCCACTGTCCTTAATGCCTGGGATATGTGCTAAAGCTGCATTTTCTTATGAAAAGAGCAGAGATTTCTGGAGGGAAAAGGAGAAGAAGGTTACCAGAGGAATGGAGAAAGAACCTGCATGGACGTCATCTTATGATGACAGACTGAAAGAACCCCATGCAGCAATGTCAGTAATTGTTGGTAAGGATATTGTATTTCCGTGCATAAATTTTTTATCTAGAAAGTCTCAATACTCCCAATACTAGATGGATTTTCTTTCAGTGAGTAGCAGTAGCATAATTCAGTAGCACAGCATCAGCTGTATTATCCCTTTATCGTCTAGTTTTATCTAGATGCTTGAGTTTAAAGGGATTTGAATGTGTTTTAACAAATAATGAATATGAATTGTTGTGAATTATTTCAGATTGGAGATGCAACCATTTCCTTACTGTCTAGTGAGTATCAAGTCCATCCATATAGTATTTTAGTGAGTAACAGATAGGGTGCAAGATCTGTTGTCACAAGATGACACAACAAACAGGGTTTTTAGCGTACACCAATAATTTTTCAGGGCTAGAAAGATGACAGAAGATGGTAGTCATCACTCCATAAAAAGTGCCATGGTTCGTACATTACTGTGCATATTAAATAAAAAAATTATCCACTCATCCCTGACTAGTTCTCACATAAATCCTTAGTTTCAGCGAATAATATTTTCTACAAAGTATCTCTCTCCACTTATCATAGTATAATTGCACTGCAACCAAATGGACCAATGAAAAAGGCTGTTGGTTTGGAATGCTTTTAGATTGGAAAACTCAACCTCCTAATCTGCAGCCCATTGTCTTTGAACGTGGTGAAAAGGTCCATCTTGGTCCTCATGTCAATCCATTCATAATCTGCAGCTATCAAATCTCTCGAGCTGCCTGGCAGTCAAGGAATAAATGCAAGGTAACCTCATTGCAGAGCGCACATAAAACTCAACTCTTCTCAGCTTTGATTACCCATCTATCCCCATCCCTGTATGGGTTGTCTCCTGCTGGATAACCAAGAGAAAAACCTAATCTGCAGAGGTCAGCTGGCTTTCTAAATCAATTTGCAATCCATTCAGATCCTCGTCTTGTAATATATCTTTTTTTCTGAAAATAGAAAGGATGACTCCCAGAATGTCTTGTAATGTATCTGTCTTGTCAAGCAAGTGTATACCATTATATCACATGGATGCTAACCTAACCTGTTGAGCATTTTCAATCATCCCTCCTGGAACTCACAGGAGAAAAGCCATTGGGCGGGTCAAATATGCTTTATACGTAATACATTGAAACCTTGAAAAATGTACAAGTGTGAATCAAAACCAAAAAGGAGATGTGAAATCAAATAGAATATCAAAATCTGATCTTCCACTCTGATAAAAAAATTTATAATGTTCTCAATGTAACACATCTTCCCGCTAACAATATGTGGCTCCATTTTACTAAGTGCATTGAAACATAGGATGGGAAGATGTGTACAATTTCTGAAACATAGGATGTTAGAGCGTTTTTCTTTTGAGGGAGATAGGGCATTAGGACTGAAGGGATAAAGAAAATTAAAAAAAAAGTTCTATTTGACGAAATGAACAAAGATTCCAGTGAAGTTTTTCTTTTTACAATGAAGATTCTAGTCAAGTTAATTTTACAAAATATGCATATGGAATGTTAGAGACTATTTTCAAGATGTTAATATGTTGGTGGTGTCATCCTTATTATTGCACAAACTTCCATATAAACCCTTCTACTTTTGGGGGTACAGCTTGAAAGTATTATCTTGTGGCTATCTAATAGATGAATATGAAAATGATGATAACACTTCTGGATTACTTAGACATTTCCGGATTAAGATTTCCAACTTAATCATTTTACTTTGTTCAACAAAACCTTTGAGATGATCCAGTGTCTACTTCCAAAATCTATGCTTGTTATACACTCCATTGAAAATTAACATACTGAATGGATTTATTTATCAATAAGGACACTCAAAAGGAAAAATAAAGTTGATGAGAACCATGTTCTTTGGTGGCTATACTGTACTAATATTTGTATGGTAAGGATGTTGATAATGGAAGTTATATGTTAAATTGATCTTCCTCAGTTATAATACACTTCATCATGTTCTGTTTTGTCAATATGAAACACATGTTGTTATTCTTTTTCTCACTGCTTTTGCACTTGGAGATCTTTTTGGGGTACAGCTTGAAAGTATTATCTTGTGGCTATCTAATAGATGAATGTGTAAATCCTCTCAAAAAATTATGAATGTGTAAATGATGATAACACTTCTGGATAACTTAGACATTTCTGGATTAAGATTTCCAACTTAATCATTTTACTTTGTTCAACAAAACCTTTGAGATGATCCAGTGTCTACTTCCAAAATCTATGCTTGTTATACACTCCATTGAAAATTAACATACTAGATGTATTTATTTATCAATAAGGACACTCAAAAGGAAAAATAAAGTTGATGAGAACCGTGTTCTTTGGTGGCTATACTGTACTAATATTTGTATGGTAAGGATGTTGATAATGGAAGTTACATGTTAAATTGATCTTCCTCAGTTTTTAGTACACTTCATCATGTTCTGTTTTGTCAATATGAACCACGTGTTATTCTTTTTCTCACTGCTTTTGCACTTGGAGATTCACAATAATTGTGTGAACCTTTGTATGAAATAAGGTAACAGAAGTTACACATCCATGGAGGTATATTATATGTGATTTTCCCCATGAAAATGTATTATTTTGACATTATTATAATTCTCCTATTAGGCGGTACTTGTGCGGCATGGCTCAGGCCAGACAACAAAGATTCTTCTGCAAAAACCCAAACAAGGGAAGAAATTGACAATACTGTCAGTTTGACTTCCAGAAATAGTCCATCACTGGATGCTGATTTCTTTGGCTCATTATGCTACACATTTCAGCATGGGAAGTTCAAGAATGATTTCAATGACCTCACACGACTTGATGCTCGCTTAGACATCTCTTCAGCTTCTGCATTTATAAAAGGCACTAGAAATCTGATATCAGACATAATTAGAGGTGGAGTTGATCGAGAACCAAATCCTCTAGCATCACCAAGGCTTAACCTAATTCTCCAACAACAGGTATTTTTTTTTGCTTTTTCCCTTTGTGTTTAACAGTACACATCGGATTAGATGCTGATATTTGCAACATGTCTCAGATCAATTAAGATCTTAACTCTATATTATTTAACTTTCATAGTCAGTCTAGAAGCTGGGGGGTCTAGTAACTCTGATATTGGTTCCTTGTTGATCTTTTCAGTGCTGGGGGTCTAAAATTCTTTTATAACCAAATCAATTCAAGGAACTAGAAGCCTGCTATAATTTAAACCTGTCACACATCATATCTCAGATCAATTTAGTGTCGTCGTCTGTTCTTAAACTACAACTGTTTTTAGCTTGTTTGCGGCAATCATGGATAAGACTTTTCTTTTATCTGAATACCAGGAAGGATACTGAGAAAGATAGATACATCAAATTGATAGCTTTATCACATTCCGAAAAACAGATACCAATACATGTTTTTGTATTTGGTTTATTCTGATGAAATTACGTTACAGGTTGCAGGTCCCATTGTTTTCAGAGTGGATTCGAAAATGTCATTGGGTTCAGCATCCGGGTGTCTCATTCCTGAGCTTCAGGACGTCATGTTTGGCTTGAGTTACTCTTTCAGGTTGCTAGAATCTGGTAAAATTTTGGCTTGGTATTCTCCTAAAAGGAAAGAAGCAATGGTTGAGTTGCGACTTTTTGAGTTCTAGAAACATAGGATTTTTTTTTCTATCAGAATGATGAGAGATCGCAAATTTAACTCAAGTAGTCAAGTTTGCTTTCCATGTGTAACTTTGGTGATTATGTTTAATCCTCCCCAAAAAGAACATTTGAAATTCTTCGTGGTTGGCTCCGATTTAGATTTGGGAAAAGAGCGCCTCCTTAGTGCTTACGCTAAAGAGTCTGCTCAGCGCTACAGCCAACTGTCAGATCTCATCTGCGTTTTTTTAAGTTTATTTTTTATGACTTGATCTGGAGTTGTGAAGTGCGAACTCGACGAGCAACTCTGGCGCTCGCTGGACTGGCCACGAAGCATGCACTACTCGTTCGGAGAGGGCCTCTGGCCTTTCGCCGGACTCCCTTCAGAGCCGGAGGTGATCCAGATCGGCTCCCAAGGTTTGCGCGACAGTCTCTGCCTGAGAGCTACGAAGGCACACTCAAACTGGAGGAGGAAGTTGGAGGCAGTCGCAGCGGATGAGAAGGTGGAGAGAGAGGAGGCCGCCGCAGTTGGCGGGGAGGCGGAGGAGGTGGTGGGGCACAAGGACTTCGAGTGGATCGTCCGTTGGTGCCAACACCGACATCGGGAGGAGGAAGTTCTCGCCGCCGCTATGATGGATGGCGAATGACGACGGTCGACCTGCTGGGTTCATCAAGGCGGTGAGGGAAGGTGAGCGGCTGATCTTGAGAGAGGTGAGGTTTGAGCGGCGGAGGTGGTCCGCGCCACGCGCGAGATCAGGGCGGCTCATGCTGCATCTATGGCGGGAGCGGAGCTCATCAAGGAGGAGGCTCTGCAGGTGGAGGAGGCGTCCCTCGGGACAGAATGAGGATGCGGAGCGGTTGAAGAGGGAAGGTTTCAGGAGGTGCCAGGAGACGGCGACCGGGAGATGCCGGCATGGTGGAACCACCTTTTCACAATGATGATGTGAGAAGGGGAGCGGAGCGCACTGTACACCATGGGATGAGATCCGACGGTTGGCTACGGAACTGAGCAGCCTCCTAAGCGCGCTCTTTTCCCTTTTAGTTTTTCCTCCAACTTGAGGTATTAGCCTGGGAACTACCGTCCGGACTTCGGCTTGGTGGTGCAAGAATGTTTCTCAGCTTGGTGTGCCTCTTGAAAAGCTAGCCAAATTTATCCATTTGTTGTGGAAAAAGTGTTAGCTTAATAGTAAACCAAGTTCTATCATAAAGGTTACATAACTTATCCATTTGGTATTGAAAAATATTGATCATAAGAAACGAATCAGATGGACAATAAGAGTTCGAAAAAGAATCCAGTCTTTGTTTTCTCTTCTTTTTTTATAAGCACTAGTAATAAAATAAAGCTAAATTGTTTTATCCTAATGCATTTTCTTTAATAACTAATATAATAATCTATTGAATGACTCAAGATTATTAATAATTATTTCATACAGGCAAGATACACATTCGTGAGAGTTAAAACTACAAAATCTTAGGACCGCTGGTTTTAATTATTCTTCATTTATTATTATAAGGTATTTTTTTCTTGTATCGTATAAACTTAATTTATACATATAATATTATTTATGTACGAGCTACGTTTCATTAAAAAAATGAAAGAGGTTAATTATTTAATTATTATAATTACATGCATACCTAATTCAAATTTATAAGTTGTTACATTATTTTTTCTTGTGGGGGGGTTTTCCCAACGTTCCATTTTTTGACCGTTTGAAATGCCTCTCCACTCTCTATCTGTCCTCTCATAAGCCTGACGACGAGATTCCACAAAATATTCCACCGTCACCTTCCATTTATGAGCCGCATGTGGTGTGGGCTTAGCCTTACGTTCGCGCATTGAGCAGTGCGAAAAGTAACCGTCCATTCATCGAAACAAAAAAAAGGGTAACGCCATTTCTTTTACATATTTCTGTTCAAGGAAAAAAACAACCAAGCAATGACAAAAAAAAAACTAGGGGGCGGTGTAATAATGTATAAATTAAGATATTTGAAAAAAAAACATACAGAAATTACAAGTCATTTAAATAGTGCTCAATTTTTTTTTCATTTGAGTTGATAGATGAGATGAGAGGCTTAAATCTGATTAAATAAATAGATTAAATCTGGAGCAGTCTGGTTTCGGCTCGCTGGCTTAGTCGGTCGTGGGATTTGATGGATGGTGGATAAGAAGCGTCGCCACGGAGGACACGCGCTCCGCTCCCCCTTCGTACTGCCCCCTCCCCTACTTCACAGTCTCCCCACCACCAACCCCTTCACCTCACTCACTCGTACTCTTCCTTCCACCATTTCAAAACCTCTACCAAGTACTTGGCTTCGTCGCAAGCGCCGGACAGAGACCGTTCGGACGGACGTCTGAGAGCTGATTCGGAGCTGCTCTTTAACGCCGGCGAAGATGGTGCCGCAGCTGAGAGCTGTGTTGGTCACGGCATGGGCTGCGGCGGCGACCGCCGTGGCGATACGCCTCCTGGGCTCGTCGCCGGTCCCCGAGCTCGTGTCGCTTGGGGTTTCGAGGGCGTACGGCTCTTTCGTCGCTTGGCTCACGCCGCCGTACCTCTACTTCGTCATCAACGGCATCATACTCTCCATCGTCGCCTCCTCGCGCTTCCAGGACGCTCCATCTGGCCCTGCCGAGACGGCGGCGGACACCATGTCCATGGGCGTATCTCGTGCAGAGGGGCATGTGCACCCGGCTGATTACGAGGTGAAGCTGACGACGGGGAACGTGTACGAAACGAAGCTTGCGGAGAACCTTCCGCTGGAAGACGTCGACGATGCGGCGGAAGACCGTGGGTTGGCGGTGGAACCGATGAAGAGAGGAGAGGTCGACAGGGAGGAGGAAGAGGATGATTTCGTGTTATCGAGATCGGATTGGTCGCCGAAGCGGCGGAGTGAATCGGTCGAAATCGTTCGCCCGGAGTACTCCAAAGCGGCGGCAGCCATGGAGAAACCGCTCGTTTCTGTGCGCATCGGTCAGCGAAAGGCCATGAAGCCCAGTCCTGAAGGTAAGACCACGAACACACCACTTAAATTGCACTGTCGAATTTACTCCGTCGGAGTTCCTGACTGATGAAAGAAACTTTGGTGCGGGAAGCAGGGAAGGAGGCACTCCGGCGGGTGTCGCGGTCGCGGCGGAACGAGACGCTGGAGAGCACGTGGCGGACGATCACGGAGGGCCGCGCTGTCCCCCTCTCCCGCCACCTCAAGAAGGCGGACACCTGGGACACCCGTGGCCGCGACGTGGAGGCGGCCCCGGTGATGCGGAAATCGGAGACGTTCTCCACCGATGCTGCGGGCGTGGTGGCGGCATCTCCCAGCGGCGGCAGCGGCGGGGGAGCAGGAGCGAGACTGCGGAGGGAGGCTTCGTTGGGGCAGGACGACCTGAACAGGCGGGTGGAGGCGTTCATCAAGAAGTTTAACGAGGAGATGCGGCTGCAGCGCCAGGAATCTTTCAAGCACTACACGGAGATGGTTAACCGCGGGAGCCATCAGTGAGCAACGAACAGCTCGACGACGAGGGCGAGGATGCGGAAGGGACAGCGACAACACGAACGAAAAAGGATGTTGTTGTTCGCAGTGCTTCAGTGAACTGAAATGTTTTTTTTTAAAAAAAAAAGAGCAAAAAGGGGGAATTAAGAAAAGAAGGGTGAAATGACGTGAATTTTGGAGCTTGTTAGTTGTTAGCGTTTAGGTTAGAGTTAGAGGTGTGCTGTTGCTGGGGTCGCGATGTGTAAAATACTAAGTTTTGCCACTAGAGTTTCATAGGCGCTTCTGTTAGGCTTTCTCTCTCTCTCTCTCCCTGTTTGCCAGTAAAATCTCGGTCACTCTGTCACTAGTCTTGGAAATTCCGCAAATATAATTTGAACGATTTGTTTATTCTTTTGAATTGTGGATCGTAGGATGATGCTCATTTATAATGATCCCATTCAAGTTAACTACCACTAGGAGTGTTAATTAGATGATGCGCGTCTTTAAAATTGAGGGTTTGACTTTGCCAGGTTTGAATTTGGTTGATGAGGCTGAAAGTTCCGACAAATATTTCTATAATTGTTTTAGTTAGTTGGTTAGTAGAGATTTGGTTGAGTAGGCAAATATCTTTGGATTGCTTTAGTTAGTTGGTTAGTAGAGATTTGGTTGAGTAGGCAAATGGATTGCTTTAGTTAGTTGGTTAGTAGAGATTTGGTTGAGTAGGCAAATATCTTTGGATTGCTTTAGTTAGTTAGTTAGTAGGGACTTGACTAGTTAGTTTGAACTTCTTTGTTCTATATCTTTTATACTTTAGTTAATTATGTTGTTAGGGATTATGAACCTTTAAAATGTGTCATTTACGATGAAATAAAAGATCGTGTGTTTCATTTCCTCTTCAATCTCCGTTCCTTAACCATTTCTCGTGTGTAGGGCTTTCTCGTAAGATCTACTCATTGTAGGCTACTTAAAATCGATAATTCTTATCATATACTAGGTCAAGTGGTATCAAAGCTGCAAGAGGAACTTCTTTTGTGTCATCTAGTGATTCACAATATGACAGCACTTGTTGCTTTGTCATCATGAGTGAAACTCCATCTCATACTGAATTTGACAAACTCAACAACAAATTTGATGAGATGTATGGTTTGCCAACTTACGAAGAAAGCTTAAAAGATATATGATTTGACAGTCATCAAATCATTAAGAATATTTTGAAGATAGTGGTGAATATGAGGAGCACGTTCCACAACACCAACGATGTCAACAAAATCTATATGAATACAAAATGAAAATGTATATTACGAGTTTCAGTGGACAACTAAAAATTGAAGATTTTCTTTGGATTCAAGAAGTTGAATGCTTATTTGAGTAAATGGAAATTCCTTAGCTCGCGAGTTGTTTTTGATAGTCTATGAACTTAAAGGTGGAAGCAACTGCAAGCATCAAGGCGTCATCTTGACAAACCACTAGTACAAACATGGGCCCAAATGAAGCAACTCCTTCGTAGTCAATTCTTGCCGTCAGACTTCGAGCTAGTATTATATCACCAATGGCAAGATTCTAGGCAAGATGAAAATTTTGTTGATGTTTATGCAACAAAATTCTATAGGTTGTCATCTCGCAATAACTATCATTTCCAAAAAAGCAACTAAGTTTGTTTGGGGCCTTTGACCAGTAATAAAAAAAGTGTGTTGAAATGTACACTACTTACATGCCAACAAATGACAAAAAAGGCTGAACACCAATTGAGCAAAGACACAAAACTCATAGTGTTAATAGTGCTCAAGCGAGCATGGTTACTAAAGCATCGATCGACACACCCCAAAGACATATGGAGGAACTCTCCCTCAACTTTGCTTCGTTGAATGCCAACACATCTAATGTAGCATCCAAAAAAGCACTTAACTTATATGCAAGGCCCAATGAGTGTCGGCAACGAGCTTTCGTGAATTTTGCCTAGTCTTATAATGAAGAGAAAGGTAATGATACCATCCTTTGAAGTTTTCTTTTTGGGGATGATAAAGGGAGCCTTTAGCTTGTGTGGTGCAACGACTACTACATGCACCAAAGAAGGAAGAATCCAACCAAACCCCATGAGATATATTCACACAAGGTGCACTATGCAAGGAAGACTATGCAAAATAGTTATAAAAAGTTGAAGTTTTGAAAACATCATCTGTTGGATCTAAGTGATATATAAAATTATATTTTGATGATACAAATCTCGAAAGATTAAAGTTAAAATGCTGAAAAAGTTTAAAGAAAAAGAAATAACTTTATGTACTACACTTTGATTAAATAATTAACTATGATCCTATTAGATTTTGGGTTAATCATAAATATCAAAGTTGTAGAGAATTCTATTAGCTTTTCATAGAATAAAAAATCATCTCATTTGGATAACTGTGCAAAAAATTATGCTTAAAATAGTGCAGGACGGTCGAGTTGTCGGCTGAAAAATAGGTCGACCGGTCCAGAATATCGGTCAATTGGTTTAGAACACAGGTCGACCGGTTGGGAATATCGGTCGACGGTCCAAAACACAGATCAACCGATCAGTGCAGAAAATGCTCAATTTCAACTAGCAAAATATCGAGACTGTATCGATACCGGTCGATCGATCCAAAATACAAGTCGACCGGACAGTGCAGAATTTGCCAACGGTCATTTTTTTTATAAAAGAAAGTGTACCGGCCAACCGGTCCATATGTGCGGTCGATCGACCTCTCAATCAAATGAATAGTAATGGTCAAATTTGAAGGAGAAAATTGTGAAATTATTTTTGGACGACTTTCTCACTTGCAGAAGCCTATAAAAGGAGTGCCAAAGACAGAAGGAAGTGCACACATTCAAGTATTGAAAAAAAAACTTCAAGTTATCAAAGAGAGACTATTTCTTGAAGTTTTCATTTTATAGCTTTTTCATTCTTTCTCTTTTCTCTTCTTGTGAGTATAGAATTGTAAAAGAGAGAAACACTTTTGTTCAGAAAAATTAAAGAGAGCTCATGTGTAAAAGAGGTTCTAAATCTTACCTCTTGAGCGAGAGAAATAGATTAGCTTCCTAGGAGAAGAGGTTGTCTTGCCTCTCGAAGCGGAGAAAAGACGGTGTGTAAAGAGCTTTCTTCCTTGCCCTATTTGGAACAAAGGAAGGGATTAGTGGAATCTCCGACGGTCTCGAGGTCGAGAAGTCGGAGCGGAGACGTAGGCCAAGGTGTGGCCGAACCTTGTCAACAATCACCGTGTGTTTGCATTTGATTCTCTCTCTTTCCCTCTAATATTGAATTTATGATCTGAATTGCAAAGGATTTAAAAATCGATTTTAAGCTTCCACGACGGTTTTTGTGAAATCAATATTTTCGGTTAAACACCAATTCATCCCTCCTCTTGGTGCCCTTTGGAATCCTACATCATCTTCAAAAAGATGGTTGACCAATGATAATTACCAACTGAACCACATCTTGTACCATATCAAGTGAGTTGGATACAAAGGGGTATCATGAAGCAAGTCACGCTTACTTGTAGAGTACCACTTTCCATTGGTAGGCATAAGATGTCATCTTTTATGACGTGTCAAACATGGATGCATGCTACGTAATCTTGGGACGTCCATGGCAATTAGATGTAAATTCCATGTATTTTGGACTAGAAAATATTTACATTTTATAAAAGGATGGATATCAGATAACTTTGATGCCAAAAATTGGGAGCATGAATCATGAAGCTCAAGTGAAGAAGAATAATTTTCTAATTATAGTCAACAGGAGCTTGACACTAAAAGTTAGAGATGTTGTTGTAGTATTTTTATTGCAAAGTGAGAAGCAACAACTTGAACTTCCACCCGGGTGGCTGCACTATTACAAGAATTTGCTGACATCATTCCAAACTGCATGCAAGACTTCCTCCTAAGTGAGCTATCCAACATCAAATCAACTTTATCGCAGGTGCATTCCAAACATATCCCACTATCATATCAGCCCAAGAGAACATAAATTTGTGTAAGAACATATTGACCAACTATTGGACAAAGTCTTTGTGATGAAAAGCCTTAGTCCTTGTGTAGTTCCAATGTTGTTGGTGGCAAAGAAGTCATGGCATATGTGTGTTGATAGCCAAGTTGTCAATCAGATAACCATTAAATATGATTTTCATATTCCACATTTAGATGATATGCTTCACATGCTTAGTGGAGCATGCTTATTTTCTAAGATTGACCTATGAAATGATTACCATGAGATCCGTGTCGAGGAAGGAGACGAGTGGAAAATGACATTTAAGATAAAGGAAGGATTATATTAGTGACTCCTTATGCATTTGGGCTCTCCAACACACCTAGCATGAATTAGGTTCTAAAATAATTAAATGACAATTTTGTTGTCATTTATTTTGATGACATTTTAATTTACAACAAGAAACTAGGTGAATACTTAGCACACCCGCGGGAAGTTTGAGCTACACTATGGTGACATAAGTTGTATGTCCATTTAAAAATGTTCACCTTTGCCACAGTCAGCCTCCTCTTTTTAGGATAATCATATATGCTGAAGGTATTCAGGATGAACAAAAGGTTCATATAATCATGTCGTGGCCAACATTAAAAATCATTAGTGAAGTTCGTAGCTTTCACAAGTTGCCATCCTTCTACATGTAGTTTATTCATAATTTTAGCATCTCAGTGACACCCATAACACAATTTTAATGGAGAGGAAAATTTGATTTGGGAGGTGAACCTGAGGCTAGTTTCACACTAATCGAATAATGCTTAATAACAACACCTATTTCAACGAATGTGATGTGTCCATGATTGGTATTGGGATTGTTCTCTCATAAGAGAAATGACCTATTGAATTCTTCAGTAAAAAATTATCCTATGATAAAAAAAAGTGGACCACATATGAGCTTGAGTTATTCGTCATCGTTCAATCTCCAAAACACTATCTAATTCAAAGAGAATTCATCCTATACATTGATCATCAAGCCTTAAACACCTAAATTCTCAAAGTTAAACTAACAAGTACACTCATTGGTCGACATTCTTACATAAATTAATCTTTGTTCTTCAACACAACACAGGAATACAAAATAGGGTCACCGATGCTTGAGTGAGCGTGCTGCTCTTCTACTTACTCTTTGTTTTGAGATTTTTGCCTTCGAATCACTTAAAGAATTGTCTGAAAGGTTATGTTGATTTTAAAGAAGCATCATTGACATGCTGAGAACTGTAGGTAATTGGAAATTATCATATTCAGAAGAATTTCTTATTCAAAGGCAACTAATTGTACATTCCTCAAGTATCCCTACACGAGAAAAAAAATTAGAGAATTTCATAATGAGGGGCCAAGTGTTCATTTCGGGCAAGACAAAAATTATTGCAGAGTAAAAGTTCGCTACCTCTGGGCACAACTCGAAAGGGGTGATACACTTTGTCAAAAGGTGTCCTATTTGACAAGTTACTAAAGGACAATCATAAAATACTAGATTGTATGCCCCTCTGGCAATGCCTGAAGTGCCATGGGAGGATTTGAACATGGATTTCGTCCTTGGATTACCTCGTGCCCAACAGGCAATGACTTAGTATATTTGTCATGGTTGTTCATTTATAAAAAATGTCTCATTTCATTCGCAACAAGAAGACCACTGATGCAATAATTCCCAATGTTTTTTTAGAAGTGATACATCTACATGGCATACCAAAGTCAATTATATCAGATCGAGACACCAAGTTTCTCTCACACTTCTACAAATGGATGGATAGACAAAAGTAGTTAGTAGGTCTCTAGGTAACATGATATATGCTCTTTGTGGTTTCAAATTGAATTTATGGGATTAGTTTCTCTCTCAAGCACAATAGTATGCAAAATCAAAGCACAGGGAAGTATTCTTTCGAGATTGTTTATGGTCATTTACCTCCATAAGTAGTAGATCTTATTTCTATCATAACTTCAGGGTAATTGATCATGATGTGGATCAATTCATCTGTCATTTTCGGGAGGCCCAAGATGGAAAAAAAAGAAACAACTTATATTGTCCAATCAAGGATACAAAGTTGCTACATGTATGCATCATTGAGTCAAGTTCTTTGCTGTCAATGACTTGATTATGGTATTCTTATGAAGGGAATGATTTTCAATAGGAACTTACCAAAGTTTAAGAACAAAAAAATGGCCCATGTCGTATTCTCCACAAAATGGTGACAATGTTTATGTTGTCAATTTGATAGATGGCTTGGGTAGCTATCCTACTTTTTAATGTATCTGATTTGTTTACTTATCAGATGAAACTACTAGCTCGAGGTCGGCTCATTTCAAGGAGGTGAGATTGATGCAACATGAGGATGAAAGTTCTAGTAGATATTTCTGGAATTATTTTAGTTAGGTGGTTAGTCGAGACTTGACTGAGTAGTTAGTTTGAACTTTTTTTTTTCATGCTATCTTTTAGACTTTAGTTAGTAATGTTGCTAAGGAATATGAACCTCTAAAAGATGAATATTATTCTCCTAAAATTTCTTTGTGTCTCATTTGCTACAACAACATACAAGTTGAAGTACTAGCGCCCAAGGAACAACATTCATTAACTCATGTGCACGATGTAACAACCCAAAATTTGGGCCGAGGGCATTTGGACTTTTTTTATCAAAACCCTAATGTAAACCCTATATAAAGCCTAAGAATTCTATTAATTCTTCAAAAATTTAGCCGTCAACTCCTACTCCTTTTTTTCTTCTACACTAAGAAAACTCTAAGATTAGAAGATCTTTAATCATATTCTACATGGTGGCTATGTTGCAAGATCAATGAGAAGAAGATCAAGATTTTAAGGAAAATGACAAGAAGACCTAGAGACTTCTAGATGATAAAGAATGATGCAAGATGATTAAGAAAATAGATTTTAGATTTAAAACTTAAAAATATATAAAGGGGATTCAACCCTTCTTTCCTCTATCAATGATTTGCATGTGATGGATTGAGAGTTTGAGGACACATTATTCTCATAATGGATTGTGATTGAGGGGTGCGTAAACACATTAATTAGATCTATATGCTTAAGATGATGATTTATTGTTTTATTTCATGACCTAGATTTATAATTTTGTATGATTTTAGGAAAAACCCTAAAAGATGTCTTTTCATGATAAATTGATGTTGTTAGCATATTTTTATATCTATGATTTATGTCATAGAAGTGTTCCAAATGATCTAATTTTTTCACTTCGTTTTATCTCAAAAACATATATTTTGAATTAGAAATTGAGACTCTAGGACGTCGACACATCCGTACCAAACTTGGGAATGACTGTGACCAAACAGACGAGATCAAAGGGATTGAAAGGCTTTCGATCACATCCATGACACCTCTAACATGGCTGACCAACTTGGTCTCGACCGTGAGCGAGAGCGACGCAACTAAATTTTGGCTAAGGCTGTGAATGATTGTGAAAAGACTGAGCACGACCATGACAACTCTGTGCACAACCATGATAAGACTCAATCATGATGCTGGAAAATACCTTTTAAGATGTATTAAACCTATTTTTTACTGTATGTATGTTATGTATGGATGTGTATTGATAGTATATGATACATAAATAAACGTAATGTATGATCAATCATAATTAGGCTAAAAAATGAAATATTGATGTGAATGTTTGATGTTTTGATGATCCTAATAAAATATGACATTGAAGTAAAGATTTGGCACATTAAAGAAGTAAATGTCTTTCATCCTATGGTGACTGAGACTTCTAAAAAAATAATGTCATCACATGAAAGTGTATTTGAGATTTCCTAAGAGTCATTGGGTTGGTTGTAATGATGTTGTTCTGAGCTTTCAATTAAGTAAATATGAAAAATAGGGTAAGAAGTAAATGTCTTTTTTATCTCACGGTGATTGAGACTTCTTTGGGAGATAATATCATGAGGTTTTCTAGTGTCATATTAACTAATATAATGATGTGGTAAAGATGAAAGATGGGGTATGAAGTAAATGCTTTCACTTTATAGTGATTGAGACTTCTTGGAGAATAAAGTCATCACCCAAAGGGTGTTTGAAATTTTTTAGAAGTAAATGCCTTTCACTTTATGGCGACCGAGACTTCTTTAGGAAATAATGTCATCACCCAAATAATGTTTCAGATTTACTTATTTCCCTATTAACTAATATAACAATGTCATCCTCTATTGATGATTAGACGAAGATGAAGTATTTTATATAATGAACATATCAAAAGTAAGCAATGAATGTAAATATGAGAATAAATGTCTTTCACCTTATGATGATTGAGACTTTTCAAGAAATAATGTCATCACCTGAAAGAGTGTTTGAGATTTTGTAGAGGACATTGACTTGGTTGTAATGAAGTTTCCTTGAGTTTTCAATTAAGTAACGATGAAATATGAGGGTAAGAAGTAAATGCTTTTCATCTGAGAGACTTCTTTGGAAAATAATGCTATCATCTAATAGGTGTTTGAGATTTTTTAGTGCCATATTACCTAATGTAATGATGTGGTAGGGATGAAAGATAGGGTAAGAAGTAAATATGATTGAGATTTCTTTGAAAAATAATGTCATCACCCAAAAAGAATTTGAGGTTTCCCAGTGCTCCATTAACTATTATAATGGCATGATAAGGATGAAAGATAGGGTAAGAAATAAATATCTTTTACTTTATGATGATTGAGACTTATAAAAAATAATTTCATCACCTAAAAGGTGTTTGAGATTTTTCAAAAGTAAATATCTTTCACTTTATGATGATTGAAACTTCTCTAAGAAATAATATCATCACCCAAATGGTGTTTGAGATTTTTTAGTGCCCTATTAACTAATATAATGGTGTCATCCTGCACTAGCTATCAAGTAAAGATGGAGCATATTATATGATGAATGTAATGAAAATAAGTAATGAATGTAAAGATGAAAAGTAAATGCCTTTCATCTTATGTTGATTTATGCACGTAAAATATAAAATATAATTAGCCATGCATTTAATCACATTTTGATTCATTTTCATATAACATGCATTAATTTATGAACTTATTTTTTTTAATTTTATAAAAATATAAACCAAATTCTATGTTTTATTGTAGTAAAAGCAAGAAAATTGAAATATGAAGTCATTAGAAAAAATCACGCTGAAATCAGAGTTAAAACATAGCTAAAAAGTGAAATTAAAGACTGTCAAGACTGAAATGAATATGGCAGACCGTGATAGAACCATAACGATCATAACAATAGGGGGCGTTACACACTTGTAAGACCCGTTAAAGACTTAAAATTGTATAAAACATTTGCTCGAGTTATGGACCATAATCGTTAAACACTTAAAATTGTATAAAACATTTGCTTGAGTTATGGGCCGTAATCAAAATGTTATGGGTCATGAAAATATAACTTTTACTCCATTTTGAACATTGTATGATTCATGAAATCAGTGTTACAAGCCGTAAAAAGTCATATTCAGATTGTTGCGGAGCTCTTATGGGGTGTTATGAAGTTTGATTTCAAAATTTGTTTGACTTCTCTTGGGATTTCAATTGCAGATCGACATCAAACTTTATACTAATATTAGGGATCATTTGGAAACATATTTACTCAAATTCGAAGAAGTTTTGGATGATTTTAAAGTATAATCAAAGTCTATTATGAATTTTTATTGTTTTGACATAAGAAGACTCTCAATCAAATTGAAACTTTACCAAAACCCTTAGGGGCACTTAGAGGCTATAAATAGAGGTCCTATGAGATAGAAATATATGCTTGGGTGCTTGAGATTTGGGAATTCATGCCTTATTGCAGAGAAAAAGTTTTGAAGTCTGAAGATCACCCGAAGAAAAAAGTCATCCAACAACTCGTTGATTGAGCTGGACGATCGTCCAGAGGTTTTGAAGGCGGTAAATTATTCTTCTATTATATGTTTGGATGCTCTTTTACCTAGTTCCTATAGTTTATTATTTTTGTAATAGAGACTTTATATTTTCTTTTTAAGAAGGAAAACTATTTGAACCTTGTTCTTAGTTGAGTTAATTAAACTTTCCGATTTTTTTTATTATGCATGTTGAGTTCATTGATTTTTATGAGTGATTTGATTTTTGAGATTAGATTAAAAACTTGTAAGAGGAGTGATTAATTTCAGGAATTATTATTTCTTTGATAATTGATCTTTTACTTTTAACTTGAAACATACATAACGCATGTTCGATAACTCATCGTTTGTGCCAAATTTCATGTGGTCTATTATTTTATTTAGAATTGTGGGTGAATAATAGTATAGAAGATATATATTAATGCATCTTAGCTCTTTGTAAGATTAGTATCCGACTCATCGTTAGCAGTTATTAGTTTTGTTAGAAGTTAAGGTAGTTTGGTCGTCTTGAGAGGTCAATACTTTAGATACTTCTAAATCGTCATAAGAATTTATACTATTATTTTATGTTATAACTCAAAAAGTATCATACACGTTTATCTTTACATTAATCATCCATAATTTCCAAGGCTTAACACTAGTTTCTTTTATTTGTTTATCATTTATTTTTTGCACCTTTAATTTTTTGTTTTCACTGTAAAATTATTTTATTTTCCTAGTAGATTATTGAGATAGATTATATTTAACTAGTTTCTCCTGGGTTCGACACTTTACTCTTCACTTTATTACTTGATACGACTAGTGCACTTGCTAGCAATTTTATTATTACAAATTATCCGCATCAATGATTGAGACTTCTCGAGAAATAATGTCATACCTACAAGGTGATTGAGATTTTTTAATGTAAGGGTAAAAATTATAATATGACAAAGTAAGAATGAAAGTGAATGTTTAATTTCAAAGTATTTTATAATAAAGAAAGTTAAAATAATGATGAAGTAAATATGAAAAATAAAGTTGTACACTTATGTGTGTACTTCAAGGAGATCTAAGTCCGAGAAGTAAACTCATGCATCTGTGCATGCTCTTTACAAGGAACAATGTCCCTTTTTATAAAAGTATGTGTATTTCTAAAGATGATTAGGAATGATGCCCCTCGTTATTATGATGTGTGTGATTCTATGATATGATTTATGATAGAATAAATTAAAGATGATGTTATGTGATAAAGATGAAGATGAGATTACAAATATCATATAATAAAGAAATAGAATGATAGAAGATACAAAGGGTTATAAAAGTAATCTTAAGAAAATGTAGGTAAAAGTATGAAAGATGTTACGCTAAAGTAAATATTAAGGAGTTATAAAGAAACTCTTAGGATGCACATGATTATGAAATGAAATGCCATGATATGATGTGAATGCATATTCTTATGGTACGAGATTTACAAATGATGACTCTAAAGTGAAGTAGGTATGTCAAAATGATTATGTTTCAAAAATATCATATTTAAGAATGAATGATAAGCATAATGTAATGTCGATCATCATGTTTATATTATTATGATAATGGTAAATGATGTATCACATGTAGAGACATGTGATAGGTTATATCACACATGCATGATATTTACATACATTATAAGAAAAATGACTTTTAATCAATGTTTTAAAAATCAGATCGGATCGAATTGGCGTGCCGACCGAGTCGAGGTTCGACCGGTTCAATCGGGAGTCAACTGGTTGAATCGGATTTTTATATAATAATATTATTTATAATTATTTAAGAGTAATTTAATACATAAATTATTACAAAAATTATTAAACTAATTAAATAATAGATTTCTTTTTATTATTACTAATATAATAGTATAAATTTAATTTCAATATAAATTTATTTACTAATATATTATTTATCAAAATTTATTCTCTTTTCATATATAACTCTCTTTTTATTTTAGTAGTTTTTTTATTATTACTAATATAATAATCTAACTTCAATTTCAATCTAAATTTATTACTAATATATTATTACCGAATTTTATTTTCTTTCCACATATATCTCTTTTGATTTAATTTTATTAGTATTTTGTTTCTATTTTGATTTATTTCCTATAGTCAAGGATTCAAGATCTTTCCTTTTATTTTCTTATTTTAAATTTTTTCCTTTTTCTCTCCTTTCACTCCAAAACTTTTCAATTTTATAAAATTATTTAAACATTCATATCCCCTAATAAATACTTTCCATATTTTATTATTCTCTTAATAATGTATTTCAATTTTTATTCATTCTCTCCAACTACCATCTTTCCTTTTATTTTTTTTATTTTAAATACTTTCTTTTTTTTTCTCCCTCAATCTTCATAACCTGCCAATTTCATCTAAAATAATTTGGTAACTTTAAACTTTAATATCCCCTAATAAATGATTTCCATATATATTTTTGAAAAAAATAAAAAAAACCGGGTTCAACTGGATTCACCTGTTCAACCCAGTTTTTCCGGTTTTTTCTGAGCCAACCTGATTCTTTAACATTTCCGATTTTATTATTGAACCGGCTCGCTTTTCTTACCAGTTCGCGATCGGACCGGTTGAACCGGCCGGTCCGAACTGGTTTTTAAAATATTGCTTTTAACGATCATAATTAACAAAGAAATTCAAATCTGGTCGTTAAACATTAATTATTAACGATTAGAAAAAATTCTTGTCATCAACAATAAGGACAAAAAAATGATCCTTAATATTTGTATGATTGGCCGTTCAAAGTTAATTATAATAATAATATTGAACTTGATGTTAAAATATTTAAATTAACGACCATCATCTTATCCTTAAAAATAATGACGAAAATAAAAAATCTCTTAAAATGAAAGTGCGTGGAAGAAATAAGTGTAGGCAAGTTTTAACTCACCATAGTTTCCAAAAAAAACAAAGAGGCTATGGACTCTCTCCCTCCCCCTTCAATGCACCGGTCATCTCCCTCCCCACTCACAACAGAGGAGATCAAGGGGTAGAGCAACACCTTATAACCTCCATTCCCTCCTCCTTTTTTTATTTTTTCCTTCGTTTCTTCTCATCTGACTTGTGTGCTGCCACTGATCGCTGCCAGAGGACAAGAGGAAGGTGCCAGCAACTCCATTCGGTGCAGGCGACGTAGGAGGACGATGGGAAGGAGGCTAACGACAATCCAGCAAAATGACGAACCGAGAAATGTAGGCCAAGAGGTATGTTTTCGGGATCTATTTCATAGGTGGTGGGATGGTTGCTCCCCTCCGACGAAGGGGGTGCAACCAAGGGGGTGGGATGGGATGGTTGCTCCCCTCCTTGCGACCTCCGACGAGGTCGTAGGAAGGGAGGCGACCCCCACCTTCCCTCGCGTGAGAGGTGGGGTCGCCCCCCCCCCCCCCGACAAGGTCGCAGGGAGGGGGGCAACCCCCACCACCCTGCACCATGCAGACGAGCGCAAAGGAAGGGGGGGGGGGGGGAGGTCACCCCCCTTCCTGCGACTTCCGGCGACTTTCGGCGACTCGTCGGAGGTCGCAGGGAGGGGTGACCCTCTTTGTCGTGTTTTTCTTTTTAAAAAATATTTTTATATTTTTTATGTAAAAAGTGGACTAATGCAGGAGTATAATAGACTTTTTATAAATGCGAAAAAATAAAAAAAATAACGAAGAAGTCGATGGAATTGAACGGAAGGATCAAATTGAAAAAATCACGATAATTTATGTACTCAAAAAATGAAGTTCGTAATTTGAAGTTAGATATGATAATTTGTGATAGTTTAAGAGAGGTCAAAGAAAATAATCCTATAGAATAAGATTTTGAATTCTTGTAAATATAGAATATTTTTATTTGAAGTTTCACTTATCATACATGTGATATGGAGCGATTCCAATCGAATTAATTCATCTCAGATGCGTTTTGTAGTGTCACGCATATTGTATTGACATTATTTTTCAGACTTCGAAGACTGTCCAACAAAAAAATCATGAAAACGTACTATTAGGAATGATTATTAAATAAGCTATTTAAAATTTGACGATGGATTAAGATTATAAAGTTATGATATGATTAATAGTATTCGGGGCCATCGAGAGAGGGAGCCTTTGCCCGCCATCATCGTGTCCAAGGAGACTATTAGCCGAGGGACGAGACGAGTGGACTGGTGGTTGCTGCGCTGCTCCCCACGGTTGGTCCCCCTCCATTGGAGCATGCCATCCGCTTCATATTTCCACCCATAATATATATATATATATATATATATATATATATAATTTATATATATAATTTATTTTAAATTTCGATGAACCTAAATCACAAACATATATTTTCATGAGATTCAAAATTTATAAAATAATTGATAGATTTTTTATATATAAATATGATGATAATATATTCATACTAATTTACTAAGATTTATTTGATTAATTTTACAAATTATTTAATTAGTTTCATGGTTTATTTAATTAGTTTTATAATTCATTTAAATAAAACTTCAAAGAATAAATGTAAATTGAAATTAAAAAAATAGAACTCAAGTGACAACACCTCTCTCACATATAATCTATAAATAGAATATAATATATAACTAGTTATATCAACCAAACTTGAACTAATACTTATAACTTTTCATGAGTTACATAGGAGTTTAAACTGTTAAGTTTCTTATAGATCCTTTCTTAACTTTTTTTTAAAAAAATTTGAAAAAAGAATCACGTGGGCACTTTTGATTGTTGAAGTGCTTTTTTTTTCTTTATTTTTGAAGTAAAAAAAAGAGGGCAAGTAATAGATCGAATTATTTTTGTTATTTACATCATGATTAAATAGTTGGTATCTTAAAATATCAAGGATCATCATTGATTGATAAATCAATGTGAGTCCATATATGTGGACCTATTTTGGGTCTACATATTCTTTTTTTTTTCATCTTTAAAATTATGTGGAATGTTTGAAGTTCGTAGGGACATATCGACATATATAAACTTATTTATTTACGAAGTAGATCTAAAGATCTAATAAAACAAATAAATTGAAAAGAATAAGAGTTACAAATTTCACTAATCAAGATTAAATTTGACTAATTTTATATTCATTTTTCTCTTGTATCTCAACTGTAATGTTATATATAACTGAAAAAGAAGAAAAAAAAACATACAAAGTTTAGAAAAAAAATAGTTGTTTCTTTTGCAAAACGGCGAGGAGTTACCTTATAAATTTCCAGTTGTTTTATCTCAAAATCTCATAATCATGAATGAAATATTTGTACTTCTCATTTTAAAAAAGTAATATAATCATATTCCAAATTATAATGGATGATGAATTAATTAATTAGATAAATTCTTTATTCATCATCCATCGTAAATCGAACGGTAGTTAATAAAGGCGCTACCCCTTAAAAAAATAGCACAATTATTTTTTATTCATAGTTATTATCATTTTGTTAATAACTGAATACATTTGATCTTGCTGCGAAAAAATGGAGAGAGATCTATAATCACATAAGAACACACGAAATTTATGAAATTCATCTAAAATCGGTTACGTCTTGAGCGGCGTCTCTCTTTATTATGAAATAATGATGATTATAAGAATACAAAATAATCTAGTCATCGTAAAGTTTATATAGAGAATTTTAATACAAAATAGGAAACTGAAACTCTAAAATCATCTAGATTTCGGAGGCTTCTCTCTTGAGCCCTACATAAGAATCCCCTAGACCCTTTTCAGGCTTGATGTCTGGATCGCAAAACTACATAAAGATATTTATTAAAGCATCTAATTATATAAGAACTCACATAGAATTATAATTATATTCATATTCAAGACATTATCAACATATCTTTTTAAAACATTTTTATTCCACCTTTATTGTTATTCCCCTCCGTGGGCCAAACTGCTTATTTTACATGAAGCTATGAGAATTCAGATAATAATTTCATACACATAATAAGATTATTTAAGAAAAAAAGTCCTGGAAAAAACAATAAATTAAAATAACAAAATTGAGGCATATCATTTTTCTTTTTAACACTATTTTATGCTTGGTCAAAATTCAACTCATTTCAGCACACATATTTTTTATAATAATCAAATCAGATGCTCACCTATGAATTTTGTAATATTTTCTTGGACAGAGCACCGGAGGGTCACCATTTCTGCTGCCAAGTCCATCTTATTTTTTTATACCTACTCGATAGTTTTTAGATCAAATAGTGATTTTAAGAATTAAACTTGGAACCATCCCATCGATTCGAACCACTCAGATTCTCGAAAATTTTTTCCAACTCGGTGACAGAATTAGTTCAAAGTTGGAGAAAATTCGATCGTTCCGTATCATAATCGGATTCAACACTAAAATTTTCGATTCGAAACTCGATTCGATTAAAATAAAAATATAATTATAATAATATATTAAACTTATATAATTTTAAAATATTCTAATATAATTTGTCTAAACTCTGTCCATTTCTGATCCATTTCCGGTTCAATTTTCGATTCACAACTATAACATATTAAATTATCTAAAATCTGATTTAATTATATTAATATTAAATTATTTATTTTTAATAAAATTTTTATTTCATTCCCGATCCTATTCTCGATTTTTTAAATTCGATCCGATCTCGATATCGATCGAAACTTTCTGCACTGATTTCAATTTTTTTAAATCCGACATAAATCAGATCGAGACAGAATTATGGTGAATTTGGTTTTGATCTACCCTACTTTATTATGTGTCAACCAAGCTCGCTTGTTTCCTATCCATGTTGCTTTTAAAAGGAAAAGAATAAAGAGAAGAAAAGTAAATGATTGTCTGTAATCCCAGCACGTTCTCAGTACGTGAAAAAGAGAAAAAAGAAATGAGTTCAGAAAGATGCCACTTTGAACATCGGCAACCTTAATAAAACCAAAAAGAAGGGTGAACGAAAAATACCAACAACACATCTCAAACCCACGACAACCATAATTATTCATTTCTATGAGATATAAATGTAGACATCAGGGGGAAAAAAACAGAGACGAACGTCAAATAAATAATGCATTTGTATTGTTATAATTTGTGTCTTCAAACTTTCTAAAAATTACTGCATATAATATATAAAAAAATATGGATGCCACATAAAGGAATTGCACTGAAAGTTCATGTTTTATTTGGACATAATTTTCCTATTCTAATTTTTTTTTCTTTTTTGAAAGTGAAAAAAATGGATCCATCCAGACAAAGACAACGCCAGTTGCAGTTCGGGGGGAGAACGTTGGGAGATGCGGTGCGTCTCAGCCCTCCGCATCGAACGGTCTGGAACGGCACCTCCGGCGTTGGGATGATGTACGAATCCAAAACGCCACTACCTTTTCCAGCTATTAACATCGAATGCCATCCCGCTCCTTTCTGCCACAATCGTAATATTCTTAAAATTGAGGGTCTTAGGTGTCGATTTCTTCAGTTTTTTTCCCGTTGTTTTTGTTTCCTCTCCCTCTCTCTCTCTCTCTCTGACTTCTCATCTGAGAAAAAAGGGGCAAGTGGGGAGTTGGTGTTTTTTTTTCTCTGTTGCCAAATTTGAAATCCTTCTAGCCTTCCCCTCTTTGTTATCGTTCGATTTCGCAGTCCGATTCTTTGCCATTTTTAGGTTCGGCGGTGAGGATTTGGGAGCAGAAATCAAATGCTAGGGTTTGGATTGCGCGGCGGTGAACGATCCCTTCGTCACGTCCCGTCTTTGTTAATCTCGCGGTGGATTCTGATTGGGAATTCCCCCACAATCGTGCCGAGGTCAGCTGACTCTTGATCGGCTTTGCGTTCCCGTCGATTCCAAAGGTTTGTTGTTTAATATCTGTACGTGTTTCAATTTGTGAGATCAACAGATTTTTTTGTCGGAATTTGAGACAGATTGCATTTCTTACTGGGACCTTACAGGTTGACATAGCGTAAAGAAGATCAATTTTGTTTTTTTTTGAAACTGGAATGAGAAAGTTGTAATCTTGGAGCAGTTTCTGGATCATGTCTACGGCGGCCACGGCCACCATGGCTTCGATGATCACGCGGAGTTCGCTGGAGATTATGTTGGAGGCCATCCGGCAAAGGGACGAGCGGCCGAAGGATATCCCGCCAGCGCTGCCCGTCCGGCCGACCTCAAGGGGCCGCTTGCCCACTTCCAGGAGGTCTTTGCCTGTTGGTGTCACGCTTGAGAATAGTGCAAACATCTCTTTGAAGGAAGCTGTTAAGTGTAAAGAGGTTAAAGAAGGGAAGTTGGCAGTTGATGGCAACGAAGCCACATTGGAAAGTGGAATTCATAGCAACAAGGTAAATTACCCTTATATGCCTAAGAACATATAATCTGTTTGTACTTAGAACGTTTCATCAACAAAAGAGCAGAAAACTTCATGACTTGGGTTTGAAATCCAAGGCTTAGCTGGACATTCAAAAATCCTAGACACATATTGATGCATGTGATTGTCACTTTGTGCCGCGGTAGTATAGCAGCAACTCAACTGTTTGTAAATCTGATTTTCTCAAATCTTCTTGATGCACTTGACCTCTCTTTATAAGTAGTTCGAACCTTATAATGAATAGCAGACACATTTCTTCTTTATATTCGCTTACCATTCTTACACTCATCTAATTGGTTGTTTGATTTATTTTTCAGATTGAAGACCTGCAAAGTTCCAGTAATCAACATCATCAGTGTATTCTGAAGATTCAGAAGAGTTATCGCTGTCTTCAAGCTCGTCGCAGCTATTCTAAACTTAAAACAGGGGCAGCAGCACTGCAATCATGTAATACTTGGCATTAGCACCACTTGTAGATGTTTTCTTTTAATTACTGATATATCAGTCATCAGACTTTTTACCTAGTTTTTTTATGCAATATTTATTCATTTTGTTGATAACTATATTTGTAGATATCCTAGTGACTTCACAGATTTCTTCCTTTTCTGCCTGTTATTTTTCTTTCATTTGTGCGAAATGACTGTTACATTTAAGTAGATGAACTTGTCAGCATTCTTTCTACTGGCATTGGCAAAATATTTGCTAATATGTATAGGAAAGCTTTGTGATTTGTTCTGTATGGGTGATTTAACAGTTATACGAGGTGAAAGAGCAAGATGTGAATTTGAAGTCCTGTCAAAGAAGTGGAGAGCTGCTGTTGTCATCCAAAAGCTCGTGAGAAGCTGGATTGCTAGGACAATGTTAAATGACCTGAAGAAGGATTATATACTTTTACAGTCTGGTATTGTGGTCATCACTTATACTTGTGTGCTTTCCTTTTATTTATATATTTTAGCTTTATTATGACCATTCTTCTGCAGTAATTCGTGGTTGGTTGGCGAGGAAACATTTCACAAATTTGAGAAACCAAAGATTGTCAAAAGTTGATACCTCAAAAATAAATGGAGGTTTGCATAGAAATCATCTGCTGTATCTGAAGGTACGTTGGTCAAGTTTCAATATTATATATTGTGATGTCTCATCTTGGTTAAATTTTGCATAGAAAAATAGGTTCAGCATTAATAGGGGTATCACTATAGTGTCACGAAGTAATGGTTTACATTCTACAAAGTATGATTTCGAAATTTCCTGTTTGGAAATTTTATAATTCGTTGCTGTTGATTGCAGGAATCTGATATCGAGCATCCTCCTTCAGATCCATCTGTTGTTGCTGGGCTCCAGCAGAGGATTCTAAAAGTGGAAACATTACTAAGAGAAAAAGAAGAGGAAAATGCAGTTTTGCGGCAACAACTTCAACAGTATGAAACAAGATGGTCAGAGTATGAGAAAAGAATGAAATCTATGGAGCACTCATGGCAGAAACAACTGACTTCCTTGCAGGTAAATTTTCCTTATATGAGTAATCCAACAAATCAAATTTAGCCATGCTTGCTTGATAGATTTCATTTCAGAGTTTTGTAATTTGACTAGATCTAATACTTCTTATTTATTTGTCCATCAGTCAGTAAATTAGAGAAATGACCCATATAATGATTTTCTCTGGTTACTTTATCAAAGTCCCTAGGGCTGTGTTTGGTATTGGCCAAGTTCCGGTACTTTTTGCCAAACATCTCACAGAAATTTTTTGGTCACGTGAGGCTAGTTCTCCAAAATGAAGAACTGCAAGTTCTTGTCGGAGGCGAGAACTTGTCAGAACCTACCAAGTTCTCGCCTCCGAGCCAGAACTTGGGCTTTTTTTTGCTTTTCTTTTTCCATAAATTCTTTATTATATTTTAATTAATAAAATATTAATAAATATTATTTAATGTTAATATTATTCATTAAACTATTTTTATATTATCTTAAATAATAATCAATTATAATATTTTATTTATTAATATAATATTATTTAGCTTATAAAATAAATTCTTTAACTTAATATAAATATTTTTTTAATTATAATACTAATAACACAGGGAAAATAATAAATTATAATATTATTATTTTTCAATTATAAATTATAATGTTAATGTAAATATTTTTCATAAATTATAAATTATAATATTAAAATAATATTTTTCATAAATAATTATTTTAACTAAATAAATAAATAATATTTTAATTTACTATAATTTTATACTTTATAAAATAATAAATTATATATTAGTTCTTACTTTTTATCCAAACACTTACTATAATTTATCTATTAAATCAACTTTTCAAATTCCCATCATTACATTTTTCATCCAAACACCATATCTAAACTTTTCTATCAAATCGATTAGTTCTCCGGAACTAATGGGAACTTGAAATTCCCATATCAAACACAACCTAGAGGAACAGTTGGGTGTAGAATCCAAGACTTAACGAGTGCAAACAACCTTCATAATGGTAACAAAAAATAAATAAATGGCATATAAAACAACAACAACAACAAAGCCTTATCCCACTAGGTGGGGTCGGCTACATGGATCATACGACGTCATATTCGTTGATCCATGTTCATAAGATTCGACAGGTTAAAAAAAGATACAAAAATCTAAAGAAATTAGATATTAAAATATCCTACAATTGTTCATTTGGCATTCTCATTGTCAATGTCATATGTAAATATGTAGATGTTTCAATATAGAAAATAATAATTCAGAAAAAACAGTATCAAATTAATATAAGTAGCTATTTTTAGTTAAGTTAAATAAGTGGAAAAGTCAATATAACAATTCTGATTTATTCGATAATCATATGCTGTATAATTGAAGATAATAAACGCTAGTCTCTTTCAAAAAAATCACTAGTCAACGCTTCTTCTTTAACATGGAATTAATATTTTGAATGAGTTAAATAATTAATCAAGACAATACTAGAGTTTGCATATCAATGGATCAATATTTTAAATGAATAATACTAATGTGGATTCTCCTCACTAATGAAAAGTGATAAGGGTAGATAGGGTTAGCCATATGTTCGGATGATTTAAAGTTAGGTTTGTTTATCCTTCATATGTTTTCCTTGTCTAAAGAGAAACATAGAAATAGGATTCTTGAGAGGGGAAAATATTGTTTTCTGAGATTGTTTTTTTAGAGGGGGAAAATATTGTTAATATCATAAAACTTGAAATACAATAAATCAAACATGACCCCCTCAAAAAAAAAAAATCAAACACGAAAAAATTCTTGAAAAGGATATATCAATCAAGTGAAAAACAAAAATGCAATCTTTTTTCATGTGTCCTTTTAGTAGTGTAACAAACCAACAACAGGACGTTGGTTCTAGAAAAGATGTGAATTGTTCTTCTTTGGTTATGTATTTGTAGGTTATCTATTTTCTGTGGGTGTAAACCCTTTTATCCAGTAGGCTAAAGTTTATATAATCTTTTCAATGGTGATGACTCTGGGAATAATATGCTGTGTTTGGCATGCACATAAAAAACATCACCTCTAGTATTTCTCCTCTCACACGAGACTGATGGAAAGTGTTTGACCCCAAAATGCCCTTTGCCCAACAGATACATCATTCTAGGGCCACCCTCCATGAGTTTGTTAAGTAGATGATACATTTTTTCAAGAGGTAAATGATACATTAACTTATGCAATAAAATTAATCTGAAAAATTTTAATTTTGGTCATTTAACACCATCAAACTATATGTGGCTCCACCCTTGCTTAGAGGAGGAAAAGGAGTTCTAGTTTTAAGTAATGTCAGTCTATTTTATGGTCAACTGTTAAATATGCATTACGAACTCCCATAAAAAAGTGCAATATTAATTAGCTTCAGATATAAGTATGTTGCACTAAGGCAACTTGTGTATCTCATTGTAGATGAGTTTAGCTGCAGCAAAAAAGAGTCTCACTCCTAGTGATTTGAAAAGCCCTCCTGGGAGGGCGGATGTATCACCTATCAATCATTATCTGGATCAGGAAGATGCCTTGGCCGTGGGGACCAGAGTACCTGAAGATACTCGAATCAAACAGCCTGCTAATAATATGAGAAATGATGATAACACTAACACTAGCAATGCTGTTATTCATCTTGTGAATGATTTTGAACTGCATAAGCAAGTCTTCGAAGATGACATTGGTTACCATGTTGAGGTGAAGGCAGGGCAGTTGAGTTCTAATGGAAGCCATTATGAAGAGTTCCGAAAATTGAAAGCTCGTTTCACTGCTTGGAAGAGGGATTATAAAGCACGGTTGAGGGACACAAAGACTGCACTTCACAAACATTGTAATCTTGAGATGAAGACACATAAAAAGTGGTGGGGCAAGTGGAATCCGAAATGATGCGGACCAAATTTTAACTAAGGCTTATTTGAACGGTCTAGGACTTCAATACTTGAGTTGGAAGTTCTGCTGAGGTCATCAGCAGCCATCTGGGTAGGTTTCTGCATTTCTTTGATCGAGTTTGATGATCCCTGCTCGTGATCCACATGGCGACGGACTTTGCATTCTGTTTATAGTTTAAATATCTTTCTTTTTCATGTTTTGTTCTTCAGATCGTTTACTAACGTATCATCGCCAGAGAGTTCAGTAAATTATGTATATCCTGTAGGATATCATCCTCCTAAGGAGTAGGATGTTTCATGTTATTTGTTACTGGTATTGTTGCAACTAGAATTATCTAGTTTTAATTTCCTAATTGAAGAAGCATTAAGCAAAACATTCATGCGGTCATTTTTGGCATAAATTCAGTGTTTTTTTTATTTTTCTAGTCAATGTTAACGGATGAAAAATTATAAATATCTCCATCCGTTGTTCTTTTTGTTAATTTTCGTACCTGCCCATTATTTTCGGCGACCTCTCCTAATTTTTTTCTGCTTTTCCTTAATCGCCTGTTTCTTATTTTATTGCGATCGTAGTCTCAAATTATCAGCTCTTAATATTCTCATTCCTCGTATGGAATTTCTTACACAACAAGCAGAAAGATGGAGTTATGGCGTTAATTATTCCTTCTTATTTTGCAAAATCGTGATTTCGTCTTTCAACCGTGTGGTAGGATTCCTTTGGAAGTTTTATGTCAATGGTTCTCAGGAAAAGATATAAAAAAGTACTACTTAGTTCAATAATAAGACGTATATTACTCGTACATCTAATTCACATATATTTTTTATAGTTTATAATATAATTAAATGCGTTACTATGTAAAGAGAAATCCAGTGAATGCATCGAAGCTCATAATTTAATTTTTTTTCATTGTTTTGTGAAGCTATGGTATGCCCTAGGTGTATTAAATTTTTTTTATCATTGTTTTGAAAGAAAAGTTCAAAACATCTTAACGCGGTCCAAGTTGTAAATGAATTGTGCTATATTTGGACTTTGGCCTTCAAATTTTAAGTTGGCGACAACATCTTTGTTACTTTGGTTTTTGAGAAATCAGAAATGAAGGGCTGGTGCGCATATAAGAATTAGGAGGATTAATTTTTTTTTAAGGTGCATTTAACGACACTGGTTGAGATCTTCAAATCTTTACTGGGATATAACTGGACCACATTTATTTTCTTCTTTTCTACACTTATTTATGTTGTTGTCAAACTTATGTTAGAAGCACAAGGATATTAGGAAAAAATATTGGAGCAAAAAAGAAATAATAGAAATTATAAATATTTGAAGTAGGAAAAAGAAAAAAAAAACCTGACAATATTCTATTATTCTTGACACAGACTTAGCCAATAATCGTAACTATCCATGGGAATATGTGCATTGATTTCTTCTAATTTCTTGACTGATGTGTTGAGCGAAAAGAAAATCCTTTGTTCATAATTTGTCGATATTTAACAAAACTTGGAAGAGTTTTAAATTTCTTAATCGAAAGAATGGCATCTTCCATTAATAGATGGTTAAATTGTTGAACCATTTTTCTTCAAACTCAAGCATGCATCAAGTTTTCCTGCAAGAAAAGGAAATCACAAAAAATAATAAGCATAAACTATTAAACAATGAAAACAAATTAGGTTGAGAGGAAAGATTTAAGTGGATAGGATATGAACCTTTTCATCAATTAAGATCATATCCAAACTAATTATCTCTTCATTTTTTTTTCAAATTGATGGTTTATCAAATTCTACAAATTCGAATCACGATTAACCAATCATCTCTTGCGATGCTAATTTCACTAAGAAGTGTACTCTTTTGCAAATCTCACTAAACAAGAAAGGGTATGTGTGGAAGGAAGTGAGGAAAGAAAGCATAACTGAAACATTTTAAATGATGAGCAATCAATAATTGGTTGAGATAACATGTGACAATTATTAAGTGTGCATAATTGGAAATGGAGCCATTTATGTTATACATTTTTATTTGTGCAAAAAAAGTGGTCTAAGATGTTATTTCAAAATAAAAAAAGAGTTGATGATTTGTTAAATAATTGACAATTATTTTTTAAAAAAATGAGGTATTAGAATGAATACTTGGAATTATTGTTTATATGTAAAAAATAATATATTTAAAAAAGATAGAGATATTCCAATGACAATGTTTTATGAATCCATGGAATTTTTTTTTGCACGAAAAAATGCTATACACATAAATGTTAAAACTTTTCATTTATTTATAATATTATTAAAATGTGCCATTTATAACATTTGCAATTAATATGTATCATTTATAACATTCTTAAACAAACAAGGGGTGCAATTAATACATGCCATTTATAACATTCTTAAAAAAAATGAAGTGTAAAAATTTTTAAAAACCAAGAAAAAAGAGAAATAGGAATGCTGAGCAAAGAAGCCAGACTATTAACAAAATTATCACTAAATCCTCAGAAAATGAGGTGTGAAAATTCTAAAAAAACCCAAAAAAGGATAAATATGAGTGTTAAGCAAAGGAAGACTATTCATAAATCTGCCAATAGATCCTCATATATATATATATATAATATTTTTAAAACGTGCCATTTATAATATTCGCAATTAATACGTGCCATTTATTCTTAAAAAAACAAGGTGTACAATTAATACATGTCATTAATAACATTCTTAAAAAATTGAGGTATAAAATTTTTTAAAACCTCAGAAAAAAGATAAATAATAATGCTGAGCAAAGAAGCAATGTAGACTATTCCTGAAGTGTGAAAATTCTAAAAAATTCAGAAAAAAAGATAAATAGGAATGTTGAGGTAGAATATTCACAAAATTGCCAATAAATCCTCAAAATTATATATATATATATATATATATTGCATGAAAAAATGCTATACACATAAATGTTAAAACTTTTCATTTATTTATAATATTCTTAAAACGTGTCATTTATAACATTTGCAATTAATACATGCCATTTACGTAAAAATTCTTAAAAAATTAGAAAAAAGATAAATAGGAATGCTAAGGAAAGAAGGACTATTCACAAAATTGCCATTAAATTTTCAAAAAATGAGGTATGAAAATTCTAAAAAAACTCAAAAAAAAGGAATGTTGAACAAAAAAGCAATGTAGATTATTCACAAAACTGTAATTAAATCCTCAGAATTATATATATATATATTTCATAAAAAAATGCTATACACATAAATGTTAAAACTTTTCATTTATAACATTTTGTGACATTTATAACATTTTTGAAAAAATAAGTGTGCAATTAATTCATGCTATTTATAACATTCTTAAAAAATGGGGTGTGAAAATTCTTAAAATCCAGAAAAAAGATAAACAGGAATGTTGAGGAAAGAAACAATGTAGACTATTCACAAAACTCATAATTATATATATATATATATGTATATATATATATATATATATATATGTATATATATATATTCATGAAAAAATGCTATACACATAAATGTTAAAACTTTTCATTTATAACATTTTGTGCCATTTATAACATTTGCTATTAATACGTGCCATTTATAACATTCTTGAAAAATAAGATGTGCAATTAATAAGTGAAAATTATAACATTCTTAAAAAAATGCAGTGTGAAAATTCTTAAAAACCCAAAAAAAGATAAATAAGAATGATAAGTGCCATTTATAATATTCTTAAAAAAATGAGGTGTGAAAATTATAAAAAATTTAGAAAAAAGATAAATAGGAATGCTAAGCAAATAAGCAATATAAACTATTCACAAAATTGCTACTGAATCCTCATAATTATATATATTGCATGAGAAAATACTATACACATAAATGTTAAAACTTTTCATTTATAATATTATTAAAATGTGCCATTTATAACATTTACAATTAATACATGTCATTTATAATATTCTTAAAACAAATTGAACACATGTTATAAATGTAAGAAACTAACTGCATGCATGCGCACAATTTTATTACACTGAGAATTCTCC